>CM060931.1:755172297-765172297 GCA_030765085.1 Allium cepa
ATAAGTCGAATGAATTTATTTATCGAATATTGGATTTAATTTGACAATTAAATCGATAATTTAATAACTGAAATTCCAGAAATAATTGAAATTTGGGTTTAATGTGATTGAAAATGATTTGTAAAATTTTATTTTATCATATTGGAGTTAGAATGATATTTTAGAACTTTTAAAATCGAATAAAAAGTTAATTTGTGAAAATTGAATATTTTAATATTAAATCAACTAGTGAAATTAGTCAATTTTCGAACAGTCTCAGAATTGGACGAAACTAGTTCCATTGGATCCGTCATATTTAGTTATTATCGGATTTCAATTTTCATAGCAATCGGAATTTTCATTTGACCGTGGCAGCTCGAAACGCATCGAAATAGTTTTAATATTAATTTGGCGAGTCAAAATAGCCATTTTTCAAACAGTCTCGGATTTCGACGAAACCAGTTTCATCGGATCCGTAATGTGATATTATTTTATGGTTTCAAATTTAGTGTCAATCGGATTTACGGTTTGTCCGGGGCAAACCAAAACGCCTAGAAATTTGTTTAAATCGGTTTAATTTGAATTGATCGTTTATTGCCATAACTCACACATACGATCGAATTAGCTTCCGAAACCTGTTCCATTGTATCCGAAACACGGGATAAACCCCAAAAACGTCGGTCACTGCGCGTAAATTGGAGTTCGAAAAACCAGGATGAATAGTGTTTCGTTGAACTTCTATATAAGCACCCCATATTTCATCTTTTTTGCAAAAAAAGAAAACCTAAACCCTAATTCTATGGCCAGCCGCCACTTCAAATTCGAAGGCCATAATTTTGTTTCACTTTACCTCAATTATCTCAAAATCCGTCGACTTTCATCACGAATCTTCAACTACAAAAAGGTAGAGCACGTCAAGATCTTTAATCTGAACGGTGATGATCGAGTTTGGAGCGACGAGCTGGGAGCTAGGGGGCCGCGTCGGCCTGTAGTTGGAGCATGGATTTTGAGGCCATGCCATGGCCGAGCTTCATAATCTTCAGGCCGAGAGTGGAGAGGGAGATGGGCTACAGGGTGGCGCTAATTGATCGAGTTCTAGGTGTTCGATTTGCTTGAAAAATTTAAACCCTAATTTCGGCTAGTGATGGGTTCTTGCATGCAAATATACTGGAGGGAGGAACGCGTGGGAGAGAAGAAGAAACACGCGGCCGAGATTTGCTAGTGGGAAATTGAATGGCAGAGATTAATGTAGGTTAAAAATATAAAATACGTTGTAAATTTTATATATAGATTCGTGTAACTTTAAAAATTCATAACTTTTTCATACGAGGTCGAAAACGCGCAGAACCAGTTGCGTTGGAATCGTATGGACGAGCACTATGCTATGAAATGGATTGGAGTCATTTGGAGTTAGTGAGAATTTCAGGTAAAATTAAACGCACGTTTAATTTTATTCGAAATAAATCACTAAAACATCAAGGTGAGAACTTCTCACTCAATCGAATTGGTTTCGATTTATAATTTTAAATAGTTAGATTTAAAATTCTTGAATGTATGTTTGAATGATGATTGTTATCTATTGATTGTTAAAATAGACATTATGCGCCGTTAGTAAGCGGAGGTTATTTATTAAAAATATATACCGTGAATATTTCACAGTACAGTGAAATTGGTATTATTTATGTACTTGGAATTGATTTCCCGCATTATATTGCGGATGAGACCCTATTGCGCCGTCTATTAAGCGGATAATATCTTCTAAATCCCATATACCGCGATAATTCCGTACTGGAGCGAAATTGGTATTGTGCTAACATCTTTGGATGCAGGGAAACAGGTTGGAGGGATCCAACTGGATTCCTCAACTGTATTGATTTATTTACAGATATTATGATTATTTGTTGATTATCATATCGACATATGATATTTGGATGTCGTGATTGACTATTTGGTGCTGCTGCATCATCAGATCCATTTCTGAAGTTTTAAAATAATGATTTTGGTTTTAAAAGGAATTTTAAAGTGATTTTCGAAAGTATACGTTTTATTAAATTTCGAATTGTTAAAATAAATAAACGTTAAAATTTTAATGTTATAAAAGTATGATTTTTATGAAATGTAAGCGAAAAGTGATTTTTGGAATAAATAGTTAGTAAATTTATGAAATGGTTTAAATTGGAATTTTTGAAATATTACAAACAATTTTTATAAAAGATTTATAAAATGGATATTTATAAATTAAAATATTGGAATTATAAAACAAGTTTATTAAGTGTTTAAAATGAAGAATAAAATGGATTTCATTGATAATTATAGATTTATTAATTGTGAAGATATAAATTGAATAGATGTTTTAAAATAACAGATTTATATGTAATTAACTTATAAACTGGGTTTTGAGCATATAAATGGGATATTAATAGAAATTGTTAATAATGGAGATATTATAAGTTGAAGTTGTTATAAAATATAAAGGAATCTTATAAGTAATAAGATTTATGATTTGTGAAGCTTTAAAAGAACGATTTTGTAAATAAATGAATTATAAGTAATCAACTTATAATATGGACTTTTGGTATATATTGAGATATACAAATGGAATTGGTTAATAAAGGAAATTTATAAATCGAAGCTTTTAAATAGAAATGGAATTTATAGACATTGTTTATAAATTCGAAATCAATTGAATTTGATAAATTGAATATTGAAGTTTATTAAAGGAAATATATTCATGATTTTGGACAGTGAATACATTATTGAATAAAATGGTCATGTTTGGCAAAATGAATATTATAGAATGAAGTTAATTATTTTAAAGATATTTTAAAATGTATTATGAATCGAAACCATAGATTTCAACATTTATTGTTGAAATGGACGTTTTCGAGAAAGAAGGAAATGATGGACTATAACAATGTTGTTATAGTAAATGGTTTCCGAAAGGAAATGTTTTGTATAGTATTGGGATTTATATATCTATTTAAACTTTGAATCCCTATACTAGTGATTTTGGGTCGTCGTAACGATGTTTTACACGACATTCGTTTTTGACCCAAATAAATGTGTTAAGAGAATGATTTCCTTAAGGAATGAAAAATATACTAAATTTTGATTTAAGTATATCAAATATTTTCAAATGTTGAAAATAAATAGATTTGTTATGTACTTATTATTAAATAAGTATGGAAATATCTTTCCAATGTGAAATGAACGTTTTAGAATTTATCCTTGTAAGATAAATTGAAAGTGAATATTGAAAATCGATTGAAAATCATATATTCATAAATATTTTGGAATTGTAAATTCACTATGGAATCTATAAATGAAATAGGGAATTGGTTTAAAAATAAACGTTGATTTATTGTTGAAGTGTGGGAATTAATTTACGGATTTGGAACATAAATATAAAGTAAATCGTTAAGGATTTATTTAATTGGTTTAAATGAACCATGTTGGATTGAAAGTATTTCACATAAGGAAATTGATTGAAATTTGTTTTCAAAAGTGGTAAAGGTGAAAAGTGATTTGAAAATTAGTTTTCAATTGTTGAAGTGTAGGAAATATATATATCTTGTAAAGATATTTTGGAGAATAAATTATTTGAAAAATTATTTGAAATCTGGTGATGTTGAGCATGCCTATTGATAGTTAAATAATCCGACTATCAACATTTACCTTTAAATAGGTATTTGTTGTGATTGTTTGAATTTGAATGCCACACTTATTTTTGAATAAGCGCTCACTATTCGGGTTAGCCGGGAAAGGACCTTGGGGTCGTATAACCTATTCGGAATATGTGATACGTCATAATGGATTGCATTCGATGACCGGTGTTGAAGAACGGATATTTTTGAAAACGGAAGGATTACCGTTGAGTTACTCTGCATCGGCTGATCTCCGATATAGAGGTTTTATCACCCTTAGTGACGGGAAGTCCGGACGTGATTAGAAATTATCCAGAATGCAAGGACTTCTTTGCAAGTGCCTTCGGTTCTGTTCGAGCCCGGAACAGACTTGTATGGATTGTATGTCTGACAATACAAATTGAGATATAAAGCTGATTTCTTTCAAATATATTTCTGTTGGTGGCGGAGAATTTATTCTCTTAGATTAACACCCTTCTCTGAGACGTACGAGCTCAGAGGTTATATAGTTGAAGGTTATTAGTGATATACTCCCAATTTGGTAGTGTGGCATGCTGAGTGTTGCTGTGAAATGATCATTGTTTGATTATTTGTGATATGATCATTTGTTTGATCATTTATCTTGGTGATCATTTGTTGACCCGAAGCACAGCTTTTGTATAAAGCGTGGCTTTATGGACGAGACTTCGTCGGACCTCACACCCCGGAAATGGTCAAAACAGGAAGGATGCAGCAAGGTTATTAGGGGTTAGCGCCCCTTTAGTGTATGTCATTCCTTCTGGATAGAGGTGGTACCATGGAATGGAGCCCAGATACTTAGCCTATGTGGTTACTGCATTATTATTCTTATGTGGTTGTTGGAAATCGAGGATCCTCAGATAGATCGGTTACGATCGGGGGATGACATATTCGTGTCGGTAGTTACCTAGTTTGAAAGATAACCCGGCCTTGTGTTGGCAGAGATCCGGCTAGGTTCTCGGGGTGTCTTTCCAGAGGTGTTTCCATGTGGCAATGGGAAGTTCCTTGGCCTGACCATTTTTTGGAAATCCAAAAAAACAATACGATCTTGTACGGTTTTAGTTGTAGAACCTGCCATGGAATGTGGCGGTAACCTGCTATTGAACATGGTAGCTATAGTAGGCATATGTGCGAAATGTCTATGCTGGCTAAGATTTATATCTTTATTTTCGAAATGATTTTTCCTACACTATGCACTAGTAATAATATCAAATGTTTCTTTTTAATGCGTATCAAGCATCTTTGACTATCATAAGGAGAAATCTCCTGCGATTCTGCGTTTGCATTGTGTGTGTGTGCGGGAGGCCTTATGGTAGTTTGATTTTTAAAAAGCATTGCGAATTGATTTTAAAAATATTCCTCTATTTTGTTTTAAAGATAAACTGTTTTGAGTTCTCACACCAGTCGCATGACTGACTCGGAGTTTATTGTTTTCCTTCCTAAACTCTAGGTGCCCACCAATTTCCACACGAGCAGTCAAGAGTTAAGGTTTATCAGGATATTCAGGAGTTGCTGGAGGCAAGCTGGATGGCATGGCGTATACTTGTATATAGTATTTCTTTCCGCTGTTTGTTTGTTGTTGTACACTCTAAGATGTAATGTAATGAAATGTAATGAGATGTAATATAATAACTGATATAGTACTTTGTTTAAAGATTTTTCATTTATCTATTATATGTTGTTCCGCTGCGATTGTGAGATTTTGATGTTGTTCTGTTATTTCTTTCTGTTTTGTTCTCTCTTTTTCTATCTTCTTCTACTTTTTCTTCTTTTTTAACCATAAGTGTACGGTTTTTCGGCAACGAAAAATCGCAGTCGTTACATTTGGTATCGGAGCTTGTGGTTAAGCGACAACCATGGCACTGTTGGGAATTACTCATTAGAGATAGAGTCAGTAGTACTCTAGAATGAGTGTGAGTGTAATAATAGATACGAGCGCGTATTTGTTAGTGAATATAAAAATGTTTTATATTGTGTTTGCTTATCCGTTGAGCTGTTTGTGAATTCTGATCGGTGTATGGGATGCCATATTATCGATAGGGATTTCTAAACACTTAAACGAGGCATGTCGACATAGTGTTATTTAAATTGGGTAAATGAAATAATTTTACCTTGATTATATTTTTATATATAAAGGAATAATTTTTCAGAATTATTAAAGTGTATATGAATTGATTGTTTGGTTGTTGAATAAGTTAAATTAAAACAACAATTGTAAAAGAATGAATTGTATAAGCAATTGAATTATAAGTATGGAGTTATAATTAAAATGATTTACACTTGTGAAATAATCTTATATATAAGAAGTAAAATTATATAAGTAAAAGATTTATAATCTGAAAATAAAATTCCAGAGAAGTGTTTTGAAAGGATTTGATATTTTGGGAAATTGTTTTGGAGAAATTAAAGCTCTAAACTCTTTTTGGTCGCTGGAAAATAATTCCGATGATGATCGCGACATCATTGGTGTTCATTTTCGGGTTTCCAAAAGAGGGATTGCTGCCAAATTATTTAAAAGAAAGTTGTTTGGAAAATTTGGATTTGATTTGGATTTGATAAGATGTTTGAAATGGAATATAACTTAAGTGATGTTGAATGAAGTTGATTTTTGGTGTCAAAGTAAATTAATAAGTGAATTAATGAAATGAAGTCATAAAGAATATGAACTTGAGTTATATAAATGAAATTCAACATTATATTGCTAAAGGAGTTAGCAATTGAATTGAACTATGGATTGAATGTTAATCAATTAAATGTAAATAATTGATATGAAATAATGGATGTAAGTATAAATTCATTAAAACCTAATGTTATTGGAAGTTGAGTAAATTGAATGGAAGTCAATTTAATATGATCCAATTGGAATTAAAAGTGTTGAACCAAATTGAATGTAAAGTTAATAAATTAGGTTGTATTGAATAAACATTGGTTGTTATTTGATTGTTGATTGATTGTATAATTCATTAAGTATTAATGAAATTGAATTAGCGAAATTGGAAGCTATGTAATTGAATTCAAATGGATAATATGTAAACTTGAATAGAATTGAATTTGATTTGGAAGTGAACCAACTTGAATGAAAATTAGTGAATGCAAACTAATTAAAATTGTATATGAATGAATGTTAGTAAATTCCATTGTTAATGAATCAATTGGAAAACCAATTCATTAAATGTTAATGAGAAATAAATTTATACTGATTTGGTAGTTGCATTTATTGCTATTGAATGCATCGCTATGTTGGCAAATATAGTTATTATGTTGCTATATGATGTATATTGATATTATTTTCATATATGCATGTTTCTCATTGTTTGTTGAGTGTTTAGTAGGTGTGGATTGCGCTTGCTTCGCATTTGGTGCTCGCTTTCGCGCTATATTAGCCGTATACGCTCGCTAATAATATAATAAGGTACATATCTCGGATTACATACCGTACTTTTACACTTTTTTCCCTGCGGGATGCCTCATCACTTGATGAGACGTATATTTGTGATATATATACTATCATTTTTTTTCGGATCGAGCCGCGCAAAGGAGACTCTGGCGAATTTTTCCGAAAATTTAAGGCGTTAGAATATTTTTGAAAAAAATTGGGAAAATTTGTGAAAACTAAATTTTGATTTGGAATTGAAAGTTAAATGATAGTAGTTGTTTTTGAAAAGATAACTAAGTTTGGATTTGAAAACTTAGTAAAGTTATGGTAAGAAGTTTAACTATTGAATTTTGGAGAGGTTAAACACTTAAGAGATTTGAACATCTAATTTGAACGATTGTTTTGGAAAGTTAATGGATTCTATAACTTTTCTTACTTGTTAATTTCGTGGACGAAATTCTTTTAGGGGGGAAGTATGTAAGGACCCAGAATTTCTATTATTTAAAATTTGAATATTTAATTGATTTTAAATATTAATAAGTGAAATTTATAAGTCGAATGAATTTATTTATCGAATATTGGATTTAATTTGACAATTAAATCGATAATTTAATAATCGAAATTCCAGAAATAATTGAAATTTGGGTTTAATGTGATTGAAAATGATTTGTAAAATTTTATTTTATCATATTGGAGTTAGAATGATATTTTAGAACTTTTAAAATCGAATTAAAAGTTAATTTGTGAAAATTGAATATTTTAAATATTAAATCGACTAGTGAAAGTAGTCAATTTTCGAACAGTCTCAGAATGGGACGAAACTAGTTCCATTGGATCCGTAATAGTTAGTTATTACTGGATTTCAATTTTCATTGCAATCGGAATTTTTGCTTGACCGTGGCAGCTCGAAACGCATCGAAATAGTTTTAATATTAATTTGGCGAGTCAAAATAGCCATTTTTCAAATAGTCTCGGATTTCGACGAAACCAGTTTCATCGGATCCGTAATGTGATATGGTTTCAATTTAGTGTCAATCGGATTTACGGTTTGTCCGGGGCAAACCAAAACGCCTAGAATTTTTTTTAAATCGGTTTAATTTGAATTGATCGTTTATTGCCATAACTCACACATACGATCGAATTAGCTTCCGAAACCTGTTCCATTGTGTCCGGAACATGGGATAAACCCCAGAAACGTCGATCGCCGCGCGTAAATTGGAGTTCGAAAAACCAGGATGAATAGTGTTTCGTTGAACTTCTATATAAGCACCCCATATTTCATCTTTTTTGCAAAAAAAGAAAATGTAAACCCTAATTCTATGGCCAGCCGCCACTTCAAATTCGAAGGCCATAATTTTGTTTCACTTTCCCTCAATTATCTCAAAATCCGTCGACTTTCATCACGAATCTTCAACTACGAAAAGGTAGAGCACGTCAAGATTTTTAATCTGAACGGTGATGATCGAGTTTGGAGCGACGAGCTGGGAGCTAGGGGGCAGCGTCGACCTGTGTTGGAGCACGGATTTCGAGGCCATGCCATGGCGAGCTTCATGCTCTTTAGGCCAAGAGTGGAGAGGGAGATGGGCTACAGGGTGGCGCTAATTGATCGAGTTCTAGGTGTTCGATTTGCTTGAAAAATTTAAACACTAATTTCGGCTAGTGATGGGTTCTTGCGTGCAAATATACTAGAGGGAGGAACGGGTGGGAGAGAAGAAGAAACACGCGGCCGAGATTTGCTAGTGGGAAATTGAACGGCAGAGATTAATGTAGGTTAAAAATGTGAAATACGTTGTAAATTTTATAAATATAGATTCGTGTAACTTTAAAAATTCATATCGTTTTCATACGAGGTCGAAAACGCGCAAAACCAGTTGCGTTGGAATCGTATGGACGAGCACTACGCTATGAAATTGGATTGGAGTCGTTTGGAGTTAGTGAGAATTTCGGGTAAAATTAAACGCACGTTTAATTTTATTCGAAATAAATCGCTAAAACGAAATTGAAATCAAGGTGAGAACTTCTCACTCAATCGAATCGGTTTCGATTTATAATTTTAAATAGTTAGATTTAAAATTCTTGAATGTATGTTTGAATGATGATTGTTATCTATTGATTGTTAAAATAGACATTATGCGCCGTTAGTAAGCGGAGGTTATTTATTAAAAACATATGCCGCGAATATTTCACAGTACAGTGAAATTAGTATTATTTATGCACTTGGAATTGATTTCCCGCATTATATAGCGGATGAGACACTATTGCGCCGTCTATTAAGCGGATAATATCCTATAAATCCCATATACCGCGATAGTTCCGTACTGGAGCGGAATTGGTACCGTGCTAACATCTTTGGATGCAGGGGAAACAGGTTGGAGGGATCCAACTGGATTCCTCAACTGTATTGATTTATTTACAGATATTATGATTATTTGTTGATTATCATATCGATATATGATATTTGGATGTCGTGATTGACTATTTGGTGCTGCTGCATCATCGGATCCATTTATGAAGTTTTAAAATAATGATTTTGGTTTTAAAAGGAATTTTAAAGTGATTTTCGAAAGTATACGTTTTATTAAATTTTGAATTGTTAAAATAAATAAACGTTAAAATTTTAATGTTATAAAAGTATGATTTTTATGAAATGTAAGCGAAAAGTGATTTTTGAAATAAATAGTTAATAAATTTATGAAATGGTTTAAATTGGAATTTTTGAAATATTACAAACAATTTTTATAAAAGATTTATAAAATGAATATTTATAAATTAAAAATATTGGAATTATAAAACAAGTTTATTAAGTGTTTAAAATGAAGAATAAAATGGATTTCATTGAAAATTATAGATTTATAAATTGTGAAGATATAAATTGAATAGATGTTGTAAAATAACAGGTTTATAAGTAATTAACTTATAATCTGGGTTTTAAGCATATAAATGGGATATTAATAGAAATTGTTAATAAAGGAGATTTTATAAGTTGAAGTTGTTATAAAATATAAAGGAAACTTGTAAGTAATAAGATTTATGATTTGTGAAGCTTTAAAAGAACGATTTTGTAAATAAATGAATTATAAGTAATCAACTTATATATGGACTTTTGGTATATATTGAGATATACAAATGGAATTGGTTAATAAAGGAAATTTATAAATCGAAGCTTTTAAATAGAAATGGAATTTATAGACATTGTTTATAAATTCGAAATCAATTGAATTTGATAAATTGAATATTGAAGTTTATTAAAGGAAATATATTCACGATTTTGGACAGTGAATACATTATTGAATAAAATGGTCATGTTTGGCAAAATGAATATTATAGAATGAAGTTAATTATTTTAAAGATGTTTTAAAATGTATTATGAATCGAAACCATAGATTTCAACATTTATTTTTGAAATAGACATTTTCGAGAAAGAAAGAAATGGTGGACTATAACACTGTTGTTATAGTAAATGGTTTTCGAAACGAAAGGTTTTGTATAGTATTGGGATTTATATATCTATTTAAACTTTGAATCCCTATACTAGTGATTTTGGGTCGTCGTAACGATGTTTTACACAACATTCGCTTTCGACCCAAATAAATGTGTTAAGAATGATTTCCTTAAGGAATGAAATATATACTAAATTTTGATTTAAGTATATCAAATATTTTCAAATGTTGAAAATAAATAGATTTGTGATGTACTTATTATGAAATAAGTATGGAAATATTCTTCCAATGTGAAATGAACGTTTTAGAATTTATCCTTGTAAGATAAATTGAAAGTGAATATTGAAAATCGATTGAAAATTATATATTCATAAATATTTTGAAATTGTAAATTCACTATGGAATCTATAAATGAAAAGGGGAATTGGTTTAAAAATAAACGTTGATTTATTTTTGAAGTGTGGGAATTAATTTACGGATTTGGAACGTAAATATAAAGTAAATCGTTAAGGATTTATTTAATTGGTTTAAATGAACCATGTTGGATTGAAAGTATTTCGTATAAGGAAATTGATTGAAATTTGTTTTCAAAAGTGGTAAAGGTGAAAAGTGATTTGAAAATTAGTTTTCAAATGTTGAAGTGTGGGAAATATATATATCTTGTAAAGATATTTTGGAAAATAAATAATTTGAAAAATTATTTGGAATCTGGTGATGTTGAGCATGCCTATTGATAGTTAAATAATCCGACTATCAATATTTACCTTTAAATAGGTATTTGTTGTGATTGTTTGAATTTGAATGCCACACTTATTTTTGAATAAGCGCTCACTATTCGGGTTAGCCGGGAAAGGACCATGGGGTCGTATAACCCATTCTGAATATGTGATACGTCGTAACGGATTGCATTCGATGACCGGTGTTGAAGATCGGATATTTTTGAAAACGGAAGGATTACCGTTGGGTTACTCTGCATCGGCTGATCTCCGATATAGAGGTTTTATCACCCTTAGTGACGGGAAGTCCGGACATGATTAGAAATTATCCGGAATGCAAGGACTTCTTTGTAAGTGCCTTCGGTTCTGTTCGAGCCCGGAACAGATTTGTATGGATTGTATGTCTGACATTACAAATTGAGATATAAAGCTGATTTCTTTCAAATATATTTTTGTTGGTGACGGAGAATTTATTCTTTTAGCTTAACACCCATCTCTGAGACGTACGAGCTCAGAGGTTATATAGTTGAAGGTTATTAGTGATATACTCCCAATTTGGTAGTTTGGCATGCTAAGTGTTGCTGTGAAATGATCATTGTTTGATCATTTGTGATATGATCATTTGTTTTATCTTGGTGATCATTTCTATGATCATTTGTTGACCCGAAGCACAGCTTTTGTATAAAGCGTGGCTTTGTGGACGAGACTTCGTCGGACCTCACACCCCGGAAATGGTCAAAACAGGAAGGATGCAGCAAGGTTATTAGGGGGTAGCGCCCCTTTAGTGTATGTCATTCCTTCTGGATAGAGGTGGTATCATAGAACGGAGCCCAGATACTTAGCCTATGTGGTTACTGCATTATTATTCTTATGTGGTTGTTGGAAAACGAGGATCCTCGGATAGATCGGTTATGATCGGGGGATGACATATTCGTGTCAGCAGTTACCTAGTTTGAAAGGTAACCCGGCCTTGTGTTGGCAGAGATTCGGTTAGGTTCTCGGGGCATCTTTCCAGAGGCGTTTCCATGTGGCAATGGGAAGTTCCTTGGCCTGACCATTTGTTGGAAATCCAAAGAAACAATACGATCTTGTACGGTTTTAGTTGTAGAACCTGCCATGGAATGTGGCGGTAACCTGCTATTGAACATGGTAGCTATAGTAGGCATAAGTGCGAAATGTCTATGCTGGCTAAGATTTATATCTTTATTTTCGAAATGATTTTTCCTACACTATGCACTAGTAATAGTATCAAATGTTTCTTTTTAATGCGTATCAAGCATCTTTGACTATCATAAGGAGAAATCTCCTCCGATTCTGCGTTTGCATTGTGTGTGTGTGCGGGAGGTCTTATGGTAGTCTCATTTTTAAAAAGCATTGCAAATTGACTTTAAAAATATTCCTCTATTTTGTTTTAAGATAAACTGTTTTGATTTCTCACACCAGTCACATGACTGACTCGGAGTTTATTGTTTTCCTTCCTAAACTCTGGGTGCCCACCAATTTCCACACGGATAGTCAAGAGTTAAGGTTTATCAGGATATTCAGGAGTTGCTGGAGGCAAGCTGGATGGCATGGCGTATTACTTGTATATAGTATTTCTTTCCGCTGTTTGTTTGTTGTTGTACACTCTGAGATGTAATGTAATGAAATGTAATGAGATGTAATGTAATAACTGATATAGTACTTGTTTAAAGATTTTTCATTTATCTATTATATGTTGTTCCGCTGCGATTGTGAGATTCTGATGTTGTTATGTTATTTCTTTCTATTCCATTCTCTCTTTTTCTATCTTCTTCTACTTTTTCTTCTTCTTTAACCATAACGGTACGGTTTTTCGGCAACGAAAAATCGCAGTCGTTACATTACTACTGCTGCTCTTTTTAAAAAAATGGATATATGAGTGCATGTATTTAGTTACTTGCGTGCAAAAATGTATACTAAAAACCTTCATTTTATGTTGTGCATGCTTGAAGTATGCATGTGAATGAAGTCCAATTTCATACAAATAGTGTCCAGGTCTTTTTCGTTGAATTCATGCGTGCATCGATAGTGTATGTGAATGTTGCCGCGCCCAGAATATTTATATTAGTATACGTGCAAACGTGTTCTGTCCTTAGCTTATTATCTGCGTGTGTGCATATTTGTTGCTCAGGTCACTTAAAATTTTTGTCCACTTAATCATTTGAGTGACAATGCATTGCCAGGTCAATTATATTTTACCTATATGGGTTACGTGCATGTAAAATGAGGTATTGCCAAGTTACTCCAATTTCGTTTTTCTTTGTTTCTTTTACATGTGTGTAAAGTACACACATTACATTTTCCTTCAAATTGTGCGTGAAAATTTAATTACCTGAAACTCAATTCCAGGCAGTGCTATATTCTTTGAAAAATTAGTGGTGCAGTCCATTATTTAATTTATGTTGAACCGGTGTTTGGTTTTAAAACGTGTTTTATTGCCGTTATTTTTATAACGGAATTTTACTCCGGTACTATATTTTTGAAGCGCGTTGTTTTGATGAGATTTTTGACGAATAAAAATTACCTTTGTTTTGATTTCAGTAACCGTCAATTTTAAAGTGAATTTTTAAGCGGTTATCCCGCAACGCTGATTTGGTATACGTTTTTACGCTATTCTGTGAAGCGTAATTTCCTCTTCGAAATTGCTATAGTTGTTACTGTTTTAATCACATGTTTTAAAAATCGTTTTAAAATAAAATTGTTTTTAAAAATTTTACAATTTGCGCTTTCAAAAGAATGAGGAAGCGATTTAAACGCTTCAGCAAAATTGAGGACTATGAACCCTCACTTTTACTGATTCGCTTAATTCCAGACTTGTTTGTTTGAGAACGTAAAATGTTATTTATATAAAATACACAATTTTGCACTTTCAAGGAACGATGAAGAGATTTAAACGATTTAGCAAAAGTGTGGAGTATGGAACCACACTTTTACTATTTCGGTTAATTCCGGACTCGTCAATTGAAATATTTGATGATTTGATGGTTTATTGGGCTTTCGGGCCACTCTGCTGGACCTTCGGGTCATATGATGGACCTTCGGGTCAATTACCAGTACTAGACCTTTGGGTCATATGATGGACCTTCGGGTCATATGTTGGACCTTCGGGTCATTTGTTGGGCGTAAAAAATAAGAGTACTTGGTAGGCTTCGGCCATATGAGATGCACGTGCGGCGTAGCTAAAACTCGCCATCTGTTGGGATCGTTCCATCTTTAATGTTGATTTTCTAGTTATCTTATTTTGATTTCTAGATTCTGCGTATTGCTGTTTTGAATTCAAATGTGAATTTGAAAGTTAATTTTGATGATGTTTAATGGGATATGTTCCTTTAAACTATGCTGATAACTTTGTGTATAGTCTCATTCGAGATTATAACTTTGTGTATAGTCTCATCCGAGATTATAATTTTGTTTATAGTCTCATCCGAGATTATAAATTTGCGTATTGCTGTTTTGAATTCAAATTGGAATTTAAAAGCTGATTTTGATGGAGTTTAAATTGAGATTTCTTCATTTAAACTATGGTTATTATTTTTGTTAAATAGTCTCATTCGAGATTATTGATTTTGATGGAGTTTAAATTGAGATTTCTTTATTTTGAACTATGTTGATTATCTATGTTGCATAATCTCATTCGAGATTATGATTATTTTCTTAAGTGTTGTTTATCATACACTTATTTCTGAGTTTAAATTAGACTGATCAGTTTATTATTTTCTTTTAAATAATGCTCGGGTCAGACCGAGCTATTTGAGGATAATCGCTATCTCTGATTCGGTTGCTGCTTCAGCTTTCGGGATTTCACATCATCTTTTGTCTAGACTTCGAGGTGTTTCTTTTTGGTGCATTGACTCTTGTCTTATGTATGTTGATGACATGTAAATGTACATTTGGTTTATGTGAACTATCGATTGTTGTAGCATGTATCCAGACTAGTCTTCCGCTATATATCTGATATTTCTGTTCTGATATAGTTATACTTATCTGTGTTGTTGTTGTTATGAGTTTTTCTGAATTTTTCTTATCCACCATAGTTTCATTTTAGATTTGGATTAAACTTATATCTTTGGGAGTAAATTACACAACTCCTATCGATGTAATCAATACTCGTCTATGGCATAACTTACGGATGGTCGCTTCTAACAAGCTTTATTCTTCGTAATAGTAGACGTTATTCCTTATAATAACCTTTGTTATTGTGAGCATAGAGGTTGTAACGACCCGCTATTTCAGACCATTCAGATCGACAATAAACCATACATATCCGACTTGAATAATTCCAAATACCGAATTGTTAATTAAAATTTGGCAAAACTTAAAATATACAGTAAATAAATCAATCACAGATTACAGAGTAATATAATGTAGCGGAATAGATGAAGATTAGTAATTCATGAAGCTACTATATACATCAGAGTTAGAAAAATACAACCGAATAGTTCAAATGTAGTGAAGTCTCCAATGCAACAGACCACTTCTCTGAACCAATCAACTGGAAAGGCTGGAATGTAAATCGATAGTTGGATTTCCAAATGAAGCTCCGAACACCAAAGGTGAGTCTCAAATGCTGTATCACTCAGTCTGACCCGAGCATAAAGAAAAACATAAAACACTCGAGTCAGGACTAACATTCTTATATCAAAAATCCAACTCAAGTGAAATATCATCTGAAATACAAATAACTTAAAGGATGTTTGGGATAACCATCCTCTAAGGGTCTATGGAACTTTCTACAAGGTAGAAATATACACTATAACACCGTGGTCATTTCAGCTTAATTTATACTTCAAAACCAAATCTCATTTTCACTTCAAATATCTCTATATTTACCAAAATAGTATTTATATATATTAAATAATTTATACAGTAAAGTATTTTCAATTTCCTCAACTTAACAAATCGTTCCAACATCAACACGACCTTCCCATTCAAATTAAATTAAATCTCTTTTTATCAATTTAAATTAACCTTAATTTCAAAAATAACCACTTAAATTTTATCGATCTCAAATTCGGATTTATAATCACAAATACCCCTTTATATTTCCATATATTATATTTCAAAATTTTAAGTATTCAACGTTTCATCTAAATTTTCATTCAATTTAGTTTTTTAAATAATAAATTCAAATTTAGTTCAACCTAAATTTTCATTTTAATTCAATTTAGTTGCTAAATAACAAATTCAACTACGTTGATTTCAAATACAGATCCGAATCTCAACATAAACCATTTAAATTCCAATATAGTTCAAGGCTTTAATATTTAAATGTTCTATATAACAGTTTCATATAGATCTCGATTTAACCTCATTATTATTTAGTCTTGAAATACTCCCTTATTAGATTCAATATCATTTAAGTAACCTTAAATTACATTTTACTCAAATTTTTTTTTAATTTATTTAAACGTGAAATATTCATTAAATCACTTAAATCAAAAATCCAGTTATAAAATTATACCCTTTAAATTTCCCATCCAAAAATTTCAAATCGATGTAATTAAATAAATCCTTATTTAAATACCATTTTTATAAACCCAAATTTATCTCCCAATCTTAATTATTCAATTTATTACAAGATAATTTCTTTGAAATATAGATTTACATAAATATTTAACCATATTATATGTATTGAATCAATCAAATTTAAATCAAATATTACTACTAAATCTATATATACAATTTTCATTTATATAATATCTTAAGAATCAAATTTATTAAACCATATATTCTTTCCAAAATTATAGAAATTATGTTCAAAATATTTATATGGACCAACGGTGTCTGTATATATTTCCTATCATATAGTCAAGTGCTACGAATATTTATCATTTCCATCCGTATACTAAATATATACGGGTGAATATCATTTCAACCCGTAATCCCAAACTCAATCAAATGAAAATCGCTTGGGTTTATCATTTCAACCCATAACGATTTTCTCCTATTCTAAAGTCTGTTCGGGTATGTATCATTTCAACCCATAGTGATTTCTAAACTACACGGAACTTGCAGAGTGATAACAGAAAATACAATAAAATAACAGGCATTATCATCAATACCAATATAATACAAACAACAGGATATGGTGTCATATCCTACAGGTGAACAGTTACAGATAATAGCATATATAACAAACTTAAATAACTACAGCAGCATATTTCAATTGTCATTTCAATTGAAATCAAATTTAATGAATAAAAGAATGTTAATCGTGAGTGAAAACTCACGTCTCGAGCCTGGAGAATACAGAAGATGACACGGATATGCATACTGCTACAGGCACTAAAATTTGAATTATGAATCAAAGCAAAGCAAAATCGGCACAAATTCAACGATCAAAGCTGATAACAAGAATTGATGGAACAAGTCAGAACGGGATCGGCGAAGATAATGGTATGAGGGGACTCATATATATATAACTATATATATAAAGTCGTATTCTAAATTCAACACATATTAAATTAAATTAAATATATATGTATTCATATTTTCCAAAATCATTGTTTTTTATTTAAAGCACATAAATTAGAATCAAGCATATATACAATATGAAATTTGAAATAAATACTTATATAAACAAACAAATATTAATCATGTGCTAGGTTACAATACTGACATATTTTAGCTGTAAGAAAGAGTATAATGAAAGAAGTCAACATTAGTTATAATATATGTATATAAACCAAATGTAACATATATTTAGTTGACATAACAAATGAATTCTTTTATGAAATAATATACATTGGGCGCTATTTCATAAAAATGCACATACAATACCATTTATATACGACAACAAAAGTAGCTTATATATATAGATATACTATTTAGAAATCAATATTTACATTTCAACTAACATCAGAAAACAAATATAAACTTTATACTTTATATATGTTTTATGGAAAAAGAGTAAAAAAAAAATAGCGCAAAGTAGATCCAACGTTTGGAATTCAGGGATTAGTCCTGAATGCTAATACACCGTCGGATCATTTTTATTAAATTTTTGGATAAATTTCAATAGAAGAGTAGCAATTTATTTAAAATAACATGGTGTGAAATGAATTGATGGAATGAATAAAGTAACGTATTGTTAGTACCGAAATAATCAAATGACACAATACGTTGGTTTCTTAATAACGACAGTAACGTTCAATTTGCTAAAAGTTAATTTTGGATGTTATCTTCGTCTTATTTGTAAGCGATTGATATATCATACCTCTTTTAAATCTAAGATCAGCTCATGGCATGGCGTATGAAAATTCAAATTCCATCGCATCATATATTTATTATTTTCAGTTTAGAAATGATGAACTTGTCAAATTTTTTTTGGGGGCTATTAATGACGTAAAACACCGCTGCTTATTAAATTTGTCATGTACTGCGTTTAAATACTTCCAAAGCGTTTGTAAATTTATTTAAAAGCTATAAAATGAAAGGAGTGAAAAGTGAAAAAAAGAAAGAAAGAATATATATATATATATATATATATATATATATATATATAACATGGGGAGAGAGACGAAGATATAGATGGTGGTACGTATCTTGTTCTATTCATAAGTAAATATCACCACATTAAATTCCTTTGCATATTTTTAATTGCTATAACCAATGCTTTCATATATAACAGGTCCAATCTTATATACATAGCAACATATTATAAAGGGTTATGAAAACTTATATATATACACCTTATAGTATAATATATATAACTAGATAAAATGAATATATTAGATAATAGAATACAATAATATAGATGAAAAGAGAATTGCAGCAAGCTAAAATTTATAATAAAAAAACAAAGTGTTGCAGGAAGTTGAAAACAACAACTAATTCAATAATATTTATTATAAGTTTCGAAATCCATTAGACAAAAGAAAACACAGCTTGTATAACATATTCAATAAACAAAATAGACTATATATAGTACTAGTACATATTCATGCTATATGTAAACATTTAAAAACGAAACATATATTGTAATATGATACGCATACCATTTATAAAAATATGGATGACGAGGGGAGGAGGCATGGAGTGGGTTGTGGCTCTTGACAAGTGGTTCGAGCTGTGGTGGTGGAGGCTTGACGAAGCTATAGGAAGGAGAACTGGTCCTTTTTCATTTTTCCATCATATGTGTTTTAGCATTGCAATGGGAAAAATCTCTTTTTTTTTCCTTTCAAGAAGCAACAGAGAGGAAGAAAAAATGAAGCTAAATAGGCTCAGAGACTACACGTTATAAATATTTAATATAGTTGAACGGTGGGAATGAGTAATCCAGCAACTAAAATTGGAACCATGGAAATAGAGGGGTCAATCGCTAGAATTTGAATGGTAACAGTTGTTTGAATTCTATACCAAATATATAACTTTATATTCCATTATTAATTGAACTGGAGAAATGAATGGGTGGAGAATGAGCTGTCCATTTATGATATACTGTTACATATAATTTATTAAAGAAGAAATGGTAGAATAATGATAGATTTGAATTATATACTGGTGTGATGCAATAACAACGGTCAAGTTGATAAGGTGGATATTTAAACAATTTATTGCTTGATTGGAAAGCACATCAGTATGGAAAGGCAAGGATATTAAAATGGAAAAAGGAATGAACAGAGAAATTTAAGCGAAGATAAAACATACAGGAATAAATATAGAGTAGCGGGATGGTCACGATAATTCAGTGGATAATTAAAGCAACTTTTAATGCCACCAGCCGCACGTTCAAATCTGAAAAGGCAGAGTAACGGACCGTATAATAAATTGAAACGATGGATTGATAACAGCTGCAAGTATATATTTAATAGAAAAGAACAGACAGAGAATGTAAGGACCCGATTCTTCGACTTTCGAAAACTGACATCAATACGTCCACTGTATCAACTGCCGAGCAATCGAATGCGGGAAAACCGAACACTTAGGGTTTTAAGAAAAGAAAAAGGCTAGAAGAAGAGAGAAAAGATAGAACAGAACAGAAAGAAAACAACAGAACAATATCAGAAACTCATAATCGCAGCGGAACAACATATAATAAATAAATGAATAATCTTTAAACAAAGAACTATATCAGTTATTACATTACATCACATTACATTATATCATCAGAGTGTACAACAACTACAATAAACAGCGGAAAAAGAAATACTATATACTAGTAATACGCCATGCCATCCAGCTTGCCTCCAGCAACTCCTGAATTCCAAATATCCTGATAAACCTTAACTCTTGACTGCCCGTGTGGAAATTGGTGGGTACCCAGAGTTTAGGAAGGAAACCAATAAACTCCGAGTCAGTCATCTGAATGGTGTGAGAACTCAAAACAGTTTATTTATCTTTAAATCAAAATAGAGGAATATTTTTAAAGTCAATTCGAAATGCTTTTAAAAATGAGATTACCATAAGGCCTCCCGCGCACACACACAATGCAAACGCAGAATCGGAGGAGATTTCTCCTTATGATAGTCAAAGATGCTTGATACGCATTAAAAAGAACATTTGGTATTATTACTAGTGCATAGTGTAGAAAATATTTCGAAAGTAAAGATATAAATCTTAGCCAGCATAGACATTTCACACTTATGCCTACTATAGCTACCATGTTCAAAAGCAGGTTACCGCCACATTCTATGGCAGGTTATACAACTAAAACCGTACAAGATCGTATTGTTTGTTTGGATTTCCAACAAATGGTCAGGCCAAGGAACTTCCCATTGCCACATGAGAACGCCTCTGGGAGGACGTCCCCGAGAACCAAACCGGATCTCTGCCAACACAAGGCCGGGTTACCCCTAACTGGGTAACTACTGACACGAGTATGCCATCCCCCGGTCCTTTGGGACCTTTATCCGAGCGCTCGTAACTATCATCACACAATCATAAATAAAGTGTTTCAACATGAGTAAGTATCTGGGCTCCATACCATGATACAACCCTTTTCCAGAACGAAATGCACATACCCTAAAGGGAGCTACCCCTCATAACCCTGTCGCATCTTTCATGTTTTGACCATTCCGGGTTGTGAGGCTCGACGAAGTCTCGTCCACAAAGCCACGCTTTATACAAAAGCTGTGCTTTGGTTCAACAAATGATCATAGAAATGATCATAAAGATAAACGATCAAACAAATGATCATATCACAAATGATCAACCAATGATCATTTCACAGCAACACTCAACATGTCACATTACCAAATTGGGAATATATTGCTGATAACCTTCAACTACATAACCTCTGAGCTCGTACGTCTCAGAGAAGGGTGTCAAGCTAAGAGAATAAATTCTCCGCCACCAACAGAAATATATTTGAAAGAAATCAGCTTTATATCTCAATTTTTGTTAACTCCGCCCCGGTTTTGACTCAACGACTTGAAAGATTATCGACCCAAAAGGATACTGACCTAACAGGCTTGAGAAGGATGCCGACCTAAGGCCTAAGAGGGATACCGGAAAGATTACCGACCTAAAAGGATACCGACCTAACAGGCTTGAGAGGGATACCGACTTAAGGCTGAATAGTTGCCGACCTAATGCTTAACAAGAACGCCAACCCAACTGCCTAAAATCGAATGCCGACCTAACATAGCTGCCGACCTAAGATAGCTACCGACCTAAGATAGCTACCGACCTAAGCAAAGGAAGGAAAGTTCAATGCAGCTACTTGGCACAGTGGCCTCTTAACTCGTACACGATCCAGGACTTACCAGTTAAGCCGTGACTTGCGACTTGCCAGTTAACTCGTTCACGAGTCACGACCTAACTTGAGTCGTCCACGACCTAAAGTTACTAAATGTAAGCCCGACGCCGTACTACTGATACAATGTCGTGCTGACTCGGTGGCGACCTGGGACTTATACAAACAAACCTTTGTCAAACAATGGAGGGGCCAGATGAGTCGGCAACGACTTACCTTAAATCGGTCACGACTTACGACCCAAGGGGAAAATTTTCCTATTAATACCAACCTACCTCAAACATGAAAGGGACTTTTTGGCCGATCTCTTTAAGCGCCGATACTCTGCTGAATTCTCGACTCACTCGACACTTCAAGTACGAAAGGCATCTCAACTAGCTACGAGAGGAAATCTAATGCAATCTACATGGATTCAAAGAATTCTTCTGCATCCATCAGAATTGTAATTGAAGATTGTTGTAAAGTTGTAATCGATTCAGTAATAAAGAGAATTAAAGTGGACGTAGGCTTACCCTAAGCCGAACCACTATAAAAGCTGTTGTCTTTTCTGCTTTCTATGTGACTTTTCTACTTGTTTTTAGTTCCCGTGTTCACAGGTGGTGCTTTCGCTCAACTTCAATCCACACCGGGGTGTTAGCTTTCGATTTTCCGCGTTAACATTTTTGGTGCTTTCACTGAAAAGTTGAACTCAGGAAAACTTCCACTTTTGCTCCGCGAAGGATTGTTGAAAGGATTTCTTGTAAAACCAGAAATTTATTGGAAATAATGGCTCCTGGGAGAAAACGAAGTTCTGTAAGATCCGACAATGTCCAAGAGAATATTGCTACCTCTCCTCCTTCAAGTCAAGCAGCTACAACTGTTGGAGTTACGCGAGCAAAATTGGACGCCGTAGTTTTGGGGCTGAATCAACAATTGAATGCTCAGAATGCGCAGTTGGAAGCCCAGAATGCCCTGACCTTGAGTAAGTTGAATGATCTGCTAGGGGCAAATCGTCAACCGGTTAATAATGATGGGAACCCTACTGTGGGAGTTCAGGATGTTGAAGGGAACATTTGTCAAAGAGCCGCAGACCCTGTAGAAAGGACTCCTCAAGTTGGTGGATCAGGGCCGCAGCCGACCCTCCGTAAACGATTGTCAAGGCAGAATTCAGAGAGAGTGGCTGATGTGTGCCCTCCAGAGCCTCTAAATGATGAAGAGTATTTTTCGGGTATGGTTCGTCAAATCATGAAGGAAAATATGCGAAGAGATGAAGATGAGAAAGAGTGGGGTTTTGCTCCAAGCAAAACTCCATTTACTGAAAAGATCTTGAAGGCAGAGTTCCCAAGGAAATTCGTTCCCCCTACTATTCCGGCTTACAAGGGGACGAGTGATCCTAACGAGTTTCTGTATAAGTACGACTGGCATATGACTGGTGCCAGGGCGTCTGATGAAATTAAATGTCGATATTTCCCGGTATATCTCGAAGGTGTGGCTCTATTGTGGTTTACAAAGCTGCCAGTCAGGTCCATTGATCAATTCTCCGATTTGACCAGAAAATTCAAGGAGCAATTTCGATTGTATGCTTCTAAAGAAAAGGATATAATGTTGCTGTCAAGTCTAGAGCAAAATCTGGGAGAATCTATCAGATCATTTTTGAATCGTTTTAACATAGCATTGGCCAAGGTAGATAATGCTGAGCCACGCATGGTCCTAACATACTTGATGAGGGCGATTGACAAATCGAGTGAGTTTGGAAAATGGATGAAAATGAAAGAACCAAACTCGCTTGACAAATTCTACAAGAAAGCGGATGAATTCATGCGCTTGGAGAGCCTCCAAACACCGTCTAAGGTGGTATCAGTGGAAACCGGGAACAATGGTGCTCCTTCGAACAAGAAAGAACCTAACACTCAGAAAAGGGGAAATGATGGTGGAAAGAAACAGGGAGATGCTAAGAAAGGCCGTTCTTTCAATTTCACACCCTTGACCGATACCCCTGAAAACATCTTCTTTGCAACCAAAGATGATGTCAATTATCCGACACCACCTAAAATGAGAGTTGCGAATAAAATGGAAAAAAGTGGAAGGTTCTACCGGTTCCACAACCAGCCCGATCATGACACCAACAAATGCCGTCAGTTGAAAGAGGTAATTGAACAACTCTTGAAGGAAAACAAACTCCAGCAGTATGTGAAAAGAAATAGAAATGCCCCAACCTCGTCAACTCCAGGACAACAAGTACCTGCTCACTGTCCGGGCTCGAGTGAGAAGGTCGTAGAACATGAATCAGAAAGACCTGTTATCAACATAATTACTGGAGGACCTCACCCAGCAGGCAAAAGCTGGGGCGAGATGGAAAGGTATGCCCGGGCCTTGGGGCATGTGCCAGCTGAAGAGAATGTTTTTGTTTTAGAAAATGATGCTCCTTTAAAGCAACAAAAGACTTCCATAGATGATATTGTATTCAGTGCCAGGGATTCTTTGGGTATCGAGGCTCCGACCATAGATCCTTTGGTCATTTCTGCTGGTATTGGGCTGGTAACTGTGAGAAGAGTTCTAGTTGATTGTGGAGCTTCATGCAACATCCTCTTCAAGAAGACCTTTGATCAAATGAAAATTCCAATGGCTGACGTTCAAGCTTCATCACTTAAGATTGCTGGGTTTGCTGGAGAACCCAAACAGCCGATTGGGACCATAGATTTGTTTGTGGAACTTGGAAAGGGATTGAGGAAGGTGGCTCGAAAGAAAACCTTTATAATTGTTGAAGAATTCTCTGCCTACAATGCCTTTTTAGGCCGACCAACTCTTGCTGCGTTCAAAGCTGTTCTTGCCCCATGGTGTCTGACTCTAAAATTCCCATAAATAACAGAGTTGGTGTGATTAAGGGAGACCAATATGCGGGGCGAGAATGTTACTTTGCAGAGTTGCGAGAATCAAGGAAAAGAGAAATGGGAAAAGGTGCGGCGGCTCCAGTCCGCATCAAAGAACCAACCTTGTAGCAATTACAGGGTGGACCCTGCACTGGCGAATGTAGTGGTGCACGAAGAGAGATGGATCCAAGGAAAGCCAATGCAGAGGAGAATAGGGTAGTACCGGTAGAGGTAACAGTGCCGGTGCCCGTTGACCCAAAGGACCCAAATAAAGTGCTTAATGTGGGATCACAACTCAACACAACAGTTCAGAATGTTCTGATTTCATTTTTGAAGGCTAATTTGGATGTATTCGCTTGGACTCATGCTGACATGTGTGGAATATCCCCATAGATTGCAGTACACACTCTGAACATTGATCCAATGTTTACACCTGTGAAACAGAAGAGAAGAACCCAGGGTCCTGAGAGAACAGCAGCGTTAAAGGAAGAAGTGGATCGGCTCATGGAGAACTGTTTCATCAGAGAATCTACTTATCCAAATTGGGTATCAAATCCAGTGCTGGTGAAAAAGGCTAACGGAAAGTGGAGAGTATGCATTGACTTTTCAGATTTGAACAAAGCCTGCCCCAAAGACTGTTTCCCGCTGCCCAGGATCGATCAGTTGGTGGATGGGACGACAGGACATGAATTGTTATCTTTTATGGATGCATACTCCGGATATAACCAGATTATGATGCATGAGCCAGATCAAGAGGATACGGGCTTCATCACAGATGTTGGTCTCTACTGCTACAAGGTCATGCCTTCCAGACTCAAGAATGCAGGGGCAACTTACCAAAGGCTTGTTAATGCAATGTTTAAACCACAGATTGGCAAGACGATGGAAGTTTATGTTGATGACATGCTAGTAAAGTCTAAGAAAGCAGTGGACCACATGGATCACTTGGCAGAGATGTTGGGAGTACTCCGTAAGTACAGAATGAAGCTTAATTCCTTGAAATGTTCATTTGGAGTGGAGTCCGGAAAGTTTTTGGGTTTCATTGTGAGCGCTAGGGGCATTGAAGCCAATCCAGCTCAGATCACTGCCCTGAGAGAGGTCAAGGCTCCTAGAACGAAGAAGGAATTGCAAAGTCTCAATGGAAAGGTTGCTTCTTTGAGTCGGTCCATTTCCAAAGCTACTGACAAATGCATTCCATTCTTCGATGCTCTGAAGTAAGGAAGAAAAAACTTTGAGTGGACTTCTGAATGTCAGAAAGCATTTGATGAGTTGGTTCGTCATATGGAAGTGCCTCCGATACTTTCAAAGCCTGACAGTGGTGAAGATCTCTTCATATATTTGGCGATTTCGTCTCTTGCTCTCAGTGCAGTGTTGGTACGGGAAGACGCAAGGATTCAACGCCCAGTCTATTATATCAGCAAAATATTCACTAGGGCAGAGATGAACTATTCAAGATTAGAAAAGCTCGCCTATTGTTTGTTGATCGCATCAAGAAAATTGAGGCCGTATTTCCAAGCTCATCCCATCAAAGTCCTCACTAATCAACCTCTAAAGCGAGTCATATTCCGTCCTGAGACTTCGGGCCGTTTTTTGAAATGGAATATTGAACTCAGCCAATATGACATCACTTACCATCACCGAAAAGCAATCAATGGACAAGCTTTAGCAGATTTCATTGCAGAATGTACGGATAAGGGTGATAGTGAGGAAGAAGTCACTGATAGCGTCCCAATCCAATGGAAATTGTATGTCGATGGCGCGAAGAATGATTACTGTTCCGGAGCAGGGGTTGTCCTTGAGACCCCAGAAGGGCGATCTCTATGTTATGCGCTGAGACTAGAAATCCCTTCGACAAACAATAAAGCCGAATATAAAGCTCTCATCGCTGGTTTATGGATCGCTAAAGAACTAAACATCAAGGCATTGCAGATCTTCAGTGATTCTCAACTTATTGTTTGCCAAGTCATGAAGGAATTTCAAGCTAAAGGAGGGAATCTACCCATCTATTTATCAAAAGCCTGGGATCTCCTTCAAGATTTTGACCATTATTCAATAAACCATATACCCCGAGAAGAGAACATGAAGGTGGATTCTCTCGCAAAGTATTCAAGTACTGGTGAAGCTCAGCTATTGGGATTAGTTCCTGTCGAAGTCTTGTCAGCTCCAAGCACAGATGAAATGGATGTTGATTGGATTATGAATGTATCCTAAGAGCAAGAATCATGGATGACTCCGATACTTGAATATTTACTCAATGGTTCTTTGCTAGAAAGTTCAAAAGAACGACAGAAGCTGATGAGGAAAGCTTCCAGATATATAGTTCGAGATGGTCGTTTGAACAGACAAGGATTTTCAATTCCATTACTCCGATGTGTGACAAAGGAAGAAGCTAAGACAGTTCTGACTGAAGTACACGGAGGGGAGTGTGGGGATCATACAGGTGGTCAAACTTTAGCAAAGAAAATCCTACGTTATGGATACTTTTGGCCAGAAATTAATCAGGATGCTGCTGACTATTCTCGAAAGTGTGATAAATGACAGAGATTCGCTAAAATTCCTAGGGCACCTTCCACTGAGCCATCACAAATGGTCAGTCCATGGACGTTTGCCATCTGGGGAATAGATCTCATTGGGCCTTTGCCGACTGCCAAATCGGGAATTAAATATGCTATCGTTGCTGTTGATTACTTCACTAAATGGGCTGAAGCCGAACCATTGGCTACTATTACCTCTAAGAAAATGATAAGTTTTGTGACTAAAAATATCAGTTGCAGGTATTGTGTGACTCAAAAGATAATCACAGACAATGGTACTCGGTTTGAAAGTGAGGAGTTCCAAGATTTCTGCAAACGATTCAAGATCCGAAAAAGCTTCTCAGCAGTGGCTCATCCGCAGGCAAACGGGCAAGTGGAAGCAGTAAACAAAATCATCAAATCAACCATCAAAAAGCAGCTGGAAAAAGCAAAAGGTGGTTGGGTCGATAAGTTACCGCTTGCACTATGGGCATACAGAACCACCCACAAAACTGCGACTGGGTATACTCCATTTTCATTGGCATACGGATCAGAAGCGATGATTCCAGTGGAAACTGAAGTCCCCTCACACAGAAGGATCCATTTTGATCGAAATGAGAATGAAAAATTGCAATTGGAAGCACTTGACCTCCTCGATGAAAGAAGAGAAGAGGTTAGACTTAGAATTGCAGCTCACCAGCAAAGAATAGCCAGACACTTCAATTCCAAAGTTCGTAAGCGCAGCTTTGAAGTTGGGGACTTAGTCCTGAAGAGAATTATGACAGCCATAGGTGTGTTTGGGCCAAACTGGGAAGGGCCATATGTTATAGGCGCGAAACTCCTTGATGGCACATTCAAACTCACAACTATCAAAGGAGAACTAATCCCAAGAGCATGGAACAGTAATCATTTGCGTCCCTATTTTACTTGAAAGCATTGTTGAAATGTTGTAAAAGAATTACGAATATATGATTCTTATATTGAAAGCAATTGTAAAGCAAGTGAACAATGAAAATCTATAAAGTGGATGTAGGCCCAGCTTTTGGCCGAACCACTATAAATCTTGTGTTCTCTACTATTATAAACTTCTTTGTTTTATTTCGACATATAAAATACGTTAATTGTGTTACTAAAATGTCGATTTAATAATGCAGGCCATAAAAACAAAGCTTACCCATCGCAAGACCAAGAGATCTCCGACATCACCCAGCAAGCAAACGCTAAACCATTCAAAATTTCCATACTCAAATCCTACAAAAGAAGTGCTTCGAACAAAAGTTAGCGACGTGGACGAAAGTTGGCCATTTCTAACTAACTGCAAATGTTTGTACAAACAAACAACCAGTTAAATAGCCTGTGTCTACCACCACCAACTCGCTTAACTATGAAGTATATTTCTTTGGATAAGGGAAATTATTGGCAACTAAAAAGGGATGACACTTGCAAAAAACAACGGGGATCGTCAACATGAATAGATGGCAAAGAGACATGGGCGAGCAAGCATCAAACAGCAAAAGACCTCTTCGGAGGCACAAGCCCTCTTCAGAGGCACAACTCTTCGGAGGATAAAGACCTCGAGCGGGCTTAACCAGAAAAAGGGAGATCTTTCTCGAAACAAAGTTGCGGACTGATCGGTCGATACACTCCCGTGAATCCGTCCAAACGAGAGAAAGAAACTCCAAACTTCCAGGCAAAAGCCCTACTCAGAGGCACACGTTTCACCGAGATTGAAATAAAACTTCCAAGTGTTGAAACGTGAAAAGCCCTCTTCGGAGGCCCATTTCACCACAGTTGAAATGCTAAAAGACCTCGAGTGGGCTAAACCAGAAAAAGAGAGATCTTTCTCGATACAAAGTTGCGGACTGATCAGTCGATACACTCCTGTGAATCCGTCCAACCGAGAGAAAGAAACTCCAAACTTCCAGGCAAAAACCCTACTCAGAGGCACACATTTCACCGTGATCGGTGATACACTCCCGTGAGACGAAATGTGAAATGCCCTCTTCGGAGGCCCGCTTCCCAGCGAACAGGGAAAAATAAAAGCCTCTTCCAAGGGGCAGTAACAAAAGACCTCTTCCCAGAGGCACAATCAAATAAAAAGACCCCTTCCCAGGGGCACAATTAAACTAAAAACCTCTTCCCAGAGGTGCAATCAAACAGAAAGACCTCTTCGGAGGCACACGTTTCACCGAGATTGAAATAAAACTTCCAAGTGTTGAAACGTGGAAAGCCCTCCTCGGAAGCACAGCTCTTCAGAGGCACACGTTTCACCGAGATTGAAATAAAACTTCCAAGTGTTGAAACGTGAAAAAGCTCTCCTCAGAGGTACAACTTTTCAAAGAAGGATTTCACCAGAAATGCAAAGCAAAGATCAAAAGCCCTCCACCGAGGCGCAATATAAAAAAAAAGGAAGCCCTCTTCAAAGGCACACTTTAGCTTTCAAAGGAAGACTGGTTCTTCTATTCTTGAAAATACTCTTCCTCAAAAAGAAGTTAAAGTGCCCTTCAGAGGCCCGCTTTACCACAAAGAAGAATTCACTTGGTAAAAATGTGTGAAAGCACAAAAGAAAAAGTGATATCTTCGAAGGATGAAGCGTAGAAACTCATATGGAGTGAGATGTACTCTATTTTGAGCAGAATAGTATTCCTCCAAGTATGGAATAGTTATTCTCCAAAAAATAAGAGTACAAGTCCCCTCAAAGTATAAAATATTGCAACGAGCTTATGGTATAGGGGCAACATGGTATAGCTACATTGGTAAAAATTACGCTCGAACAACATACCACAAGCTCACTGCATTATCATATAAAGAAACTTGTACAAAAAATGAATAGTAAATGCATTCTCAAATACAGACAGAAGTTTGTACAAACAAAAAGAATCATTTTATTCAATACTGTCAAAATTTTGTACAGGTACAGGTTTCAAAATAAAAAGAAAAAGAAAAGCGGAGGCCGGTACCCGCACAATCTCCGGCCAGTACATGCAAAAAGCAAAAAGTAAAGATAGATCGAAGCAGGACCCCTTACTTCTTCCTGCCACCACCCTTAGAGCCTTCACCTGACCTAATAGGCAGCTTTTCAGGACGGCTTGGGAGAGTCGGGGATGAAGGAGAGAGGGTTACTGCCGGATCAACTTTCATTTCCTCTTCAGAAACAAGAATGTCTTTCCTTCTCTTCTTGGAAGTGGCACGCTTCCTCCTTCTCCTTGAAGAAGACTCACTTCCCGGAGTAACAAGAGCAGACAATTTTATGTTATCAGAAGTGGTTCGCTCCGGAGACTCATTGCCTTCTCCAAGCCCTTCTCCCCCGTGTTCTTGAGAAGCAATAGGATCATCTAAGCCATAAAGAGCCTCTATTTGCTCCTCTTGCGACCCGGGTTGAGAGGTGGATGGAGGAGTGACCTGGAGAGGCGGAGGAGGAATAATTGAAGGAGGAGGAGTCTGAACGATGCTCGACACTTTCTCTACAGAAGAAAAGAAGTTAAAGTCAGTAAAGAGAGGAGATAAAGGCTCATTGAGGTTCAGGAAATAGTCGAGAAGCTCATCGAACTCATGAGAAGCAAATGAGCAGTCTACTTGGGCAAGATTAACAGTAGAGTTACCTGGAGAAGTCGGCTTCCTGATATCAACCTCATAAGCCTGTGCTTCGGCGCTCTCTTCGCCTTCATCTCCACCCTGTGTACTTGTAATCTCAGTTGTAACTTTGACCAGGGATGGAGAATGAGAACTGGAGCCGACAATGTCGATTTCGGCCGAAGGTGAAGGCTGGACTGCAATAGTTAAAGTAGTTTTTCCTAAACGTTCCCCTTCGGCCATCTCGGCTCTTAATTTTGCAAGTTGTTCTTTTCCCTTGGCGAGAGCGGCGCGAGCGTCGTCATCCAAGTAATGCTCCTCAAGAGCTGATTCGACATAGCCAGCACCTTTACCGCCAAGCATGTCAAGTGCGGCCTCCCACACTTCAGCCAGAGTAACTTCATATTTGGGACCGAGGAAGGCGAGGCTACCGCGCCCCAAGACGCTATGCAGGTAGAAGTCAAATAATGTCGAGCTGATGCTGGTCTTCGGTGCCTCATGAGATTCTTCAGCTGCAATTTTACCGGCAACGGCCTCATCACGCTCTCTTTCAGCTTTGGAGAGTTGAAGCTTAAGCATTTCGATCTCCGCCTCTTGAGAGTCGGTTTTCTTCCGAAGCTCTGCAATATCAGCAACATAGCCCTCATTGATTCTTTTTGTACTTCGAGCCTATCTTCGGCGTCTTTTTGGCCTGCATGAGCATCTCTCACTTGTTTCTGAAGCATCTCTTCTTTTTGAGTGTAAGAAGTAGAAGAAGTGGCGAGTTCTTCTTTAAGTTTCTCGACCTTCGCCTGAAGCTCTTCATTATAAGTGGTGATGCTCCTCATCTCGGTATCATGCTGCTCAAGAACCTTATGCCATTCAGCTTTGTCATTCTCCATAGTAAGCATGGCCTCGAGATTCGCACGATTTACCCTTTGAAGCTTGTCAACAAGCTTTTGCCAGTTCGACATCCTTTCAATATCAAGCCTCACGGCATCGAGATTTCGCAGCATGGCAGGCTTGTCAATAGGGACCAAGTCAAGATCGAACCGCACTCCCTTTAGGCACCAGTGCAGGAACCGGCTTTGCAGAGTAGCCGTGCCTGATCCAACTTGGAATTTAGGCCTGTTGATTATTGTCTGAATGTCTGTCTTCTCGAGAGCAGGAGAGCCAGAAGGAATGTCAAGTGAGACGGGGGTAGTGACCTTTTCAGGAGTTGTAGAAGCATGCTTTTCACCGTGCCGGGCACGCTTGCTTGAGTCCTCAACTATATGGCTTTTTCCCCGATCATCATGCGACTTTCTCTTGTGAGAATCGTCACCTCTCTGGGAAGAATCATGGTGCTTCTCCCTTTCTTTTCTCTCATAACGCTCTTCTTGAGCCCTTCTCTCCTGAGCCTTTCGAGCGGCTCTCTCTTCATCGGTTTCTCTGTGAACGGGAAGGTAGCGCCTATAATCATATTGACTACGCCTCCCGTAGCGCTGAAAGTCGTCATAGTAAGAGCCGCTGCGTCCCATCGGAGAATCTGAAATAAAAAAAAACAAATCTTAAAAGTCTTCAGAGAAAAGAAGCATAACTTTAGAATCTTCAAAGTAAAAATAATTAGGAGTATAAAAGTGCTGAAAGATTCTAAGTGTGTGTGATGTACAAACTACGCGCATCAAACTACGAACCACTCTTTGATTGCGGAGTAATCGTGGGGGTAGCAGTTAACGTCAACTCTTGGGTCGACGGAGCTTGTTACAAAGAAGAAGTCGCTTCCACTACTGAAGAAGAAACCCTAGTAGTTACATGGTCGTCTTTAAAGATCTCTTGTGAGGTGGCAAAGAGGTCGCTCAACCCTTCGAAAGTGTCGTCCCCGCTCTGCCTGACAGGACTTGTTTTCCCGGCTTCTTCGCCAGACTTCTGTGAATGTCGGGGAGATCCCTGAGGCTCTTCTTCCTTAATGACTGGGGCAAGTGTGAATTTTCCAAATGACCCCGCAACATCAACAGTGGTATAACACTTCACCAGAGAAGCTTCGGAAGCAGTTTCTTTTGGTAAGGGTTCGACAGCGGAAACTGGGGCATCCAATGCTTTAGGCGGGGAGTCTGGAACCTCATGGGGGTGTGTAGAGCGAGAAGCGTGCAAAAATCCATACTGATACAAAAGTTCATCCCTCAACAAAAAATTTATACTTCTCTCTTCCGCGGCAACGGCAATCAATCTTTCAAAAATTTGCTTATGTCTTGGATTTTAGAAGGGAGAGGAAGTGCCGAAAAGAGCAAAGAATGAAATTAGCAACTGGTAATTCAGATCTCGAAAATTTGGAAATGGAGAAAATAGAAACGGTAATCTTACTTCCTACTCTCCAGATGGCATAAAACCCTGGGGGCAGCGAGCAAAGAAAATCAGGTTCAAAAATCCATGAACACTTTCGGTAAGATCAGAAATAAGCTTGCGGTTTCTAGCGCTTCTCACAATAATAAGGGAAGGATGGTCTTTACTCTTTGCAAACGAGCATAAGTAGCGAATTTCATCAAAACTCGGCAAGCAATCAAGAGTTCTCCTAAACAAAACACACAACCCCATCAAGATGGCGTAGCCATTAGGATGAAGTTGGAACGGAGAGATTGTCAACTGGAGGAGAAGGGCTCGAAGGAAGTCATTAAAGGGAGGAATCGCCTCGCTTAGACACATTTGGCGATTGACTACGACAAAACCGTGGGGAGGACTGTCGGCAGCATCATTTGGTCTGGGAAGTAGGGCATCATTTTCAGCAAAACCAAACTGAGTACGTAGCTGAATGAACGCTCTCGGAGTTAGGATAGTCGAAGTTCTCTCTAGAGGATTCTCTACGGGAATAGCTATCGGAAAGGTCTCTTCAGCTTGAGCTACCCCTTCTTCTTCTTGGTGGGAAGTCATTCTACACAAACAACTGGATGTTCAAACATGAAGGTGCACGTTTCCTAAAGTGTGTGGAGTGTTGTGTAAAATCAATCAAGCAATAAGCAAATATAACTGGATTAAAAACTAGCAAGTATTTGTCAGTTATAAAGTCCAGAGTTCGTTGTTTTAATACGCAAGTGTAATGTTGATGCAAACAAATCAGTTCAAGTTAGTGATACTTTGCATTAATATTTCACTTTAGTTGGTTGGTTCACAGCATTTCATACAGTGTTTTTAAGTTGATCACACGATGTCAACTAATCTGTCATTTGATGTGGGCAGTCAATGGCAGTATATTCGCCTTGGTTTTTTGTGATTGTTGTTTTCAACAGGTTGTTAGCCTACAAGCTAGTGTGATCTGTGAAAAAGCAGCAAAGTTAAAATGATCCAGGATTTAAGCAGTTCAGTCCAGTAGATTAAGTTAAGAATTCAAATTGGAGTTATGCTTTTAAGTGAGAATTCGAGTTGGGCATCCAAGTGTTAACTCGGCTGCGAACTAAGGAATCTCTCGCAAGTTAAGATTAGGTTTCTGGTTCCTTAAATCGGCAGTTCTTTAGGTCGTAAGGAGTAGTAAGGAGGAAGGCTCTGGTTCAAAAAGTAGTGCAAAATTCCCCAAGTGCTAGTTCGGCCACGACTTAAGGGCTAGGTCGGCAAGTTTCTCCAAGTGATTAGTTCGGCCACGACTTAAGGGCTAGGTCGGCAAGTTTCTCCAAGTGATTACTTCGGCCACGGTTCAAGGGTTAGGTCGGCGAATTTCCCAAGTGCTAGTTCGGCCATGATCTAAGAATTAGATCGTATCAAATTGGGTCGGCCAAAAGATAGGTCGAGTTAAGAATCCAAAGGGTCGAGACGCTCGAACAGCCTAAGTCATAAGTCGTCAGGAAATCAATACGACCTAAAAGCTAAATCGTGTGCAGCCGAGGTTGCAAGAAAATTCTAAGTCGGTATATTCAGAAACTAACTAAGCCATGAGAATTACAAGTCGTCCCCCCGACTAATATCTCACTCCACGAACACGTTAACCCGATAGCCACTCCTTTAACCAAAAAATCCTCATTTCATTTATGCTATTTCATGCTATCGGATCATCCATTAAACCAGATTAAAACCCCCATGAATTCAACGCCCCACAACCCTAACGTAAATCAGGATTGATTAGCCCGAAGCAGTGACCATCGGCATCGTTTCATCAGCCGTTTGAATCAGAATTGAGCCATCTCAGGATCGTCAACTATCGGTATGATAAGATTCGTGATGATGCGCTGCGTGAGGAGGTGGTTGAAGTTTGAATGGGATTCATGAATCAATGACAGTAAGGGATCGAGAAGGAAGCAGGTTTACTTACGTAATGATTATCAGTGATTGATGGAATGAAATCGCCTTTTGGAGCTTGGGAAAGTTTTTAATGGCAGTATCAATGACAGTAGGTAATGAAAAGGAAAAAGAAGATGTGACTTATACCTTGCAGTGGAGGGATCTGAAGCGGCACGTACGACCTAACTGTTAGGTCGTGTACGACCTATCGACTTAGAGAGTGAACGAGTTAGAGGATATCGAAGCACACGACCTAACCAGTAGGCGTATACTTCGACGTGAAATTGTTAACTCCACCCCGGTTTCGACTCAACGACTTGAAAGATTACCGACCCAAAAGGATACCGACCTAACAGGCTTGAGAAGGATGCCGACCTAAGTCCTAAGAGGGATACCGGAAAGATTACCGACCTAAAAGGATACCGATCTCACAGGCTTGAGAGGGATACCGACTTAAGGCTGAACAGTTGCCGACCTAATGCTTAACAAGAACGCCAGCCCAACTGCCTAAAACCGGATGCCGACCTAAGATAGCTGCCGACCTAAGATAGCTACCGACCTAAGATAGCTACCGACCTAAGCAAAGGAAGGAAAGTTCAATGCAGCTACTTGGCAAAGTGGCCTCTTAACTCGTACACGATCCAGGACTTACCAGTTAAGCCGTGACTTGCGACTTTCCAGTTAACTCCTTCACGACTCACGACCTAGCTTGAGTCGTCCACGATCTAAAGCTTCTAAATGTAAGCCCGACGCCGTACTACTGATACAAGGTCGTGTTGACTCGGTGGCGACCTGGGACTTATACAAACAAACCTTTGTGAAACCATGGAGGGGCCAGATGAGTAGGCCACGACTTACCTTAGACCGGTCACGACTTACGACCCAAGGGGGAAATTTTCGTATAAATACCAACCTACCTCAAACATGAAAGGGACTTTTTGGCCGATCTCTTTAAGCGCCGATACTCTGTAGAATTCTCGACTCACTCGACACTTCAAGTACGAACGGCATCTCAACTAACTTCGAGAGGAAATCTAACGCAATCTACATGGATTCAAAGAATTCTTCTGCATCAAAGTTCTAGTGGTTTGTCTCATAAGAATTGTAATTGAAGATTGTTGTAAAGTTGTAATCGATTCAGTAATAAAGAGAATTAAAGTGGACGTAGGCTTACCCTAAGCCGAACCACTATAAAAGCTGTTGTCTTTTCTGCTTTCTATGTGACTTTTCTACTTGTTTTTAGTTCCCGTGTTCACGGGTGGTGCCTTCGCTCAACTTCAATCTACACCGGGGTGTTAGCGTTCGATTTTCCACGTTAACAATTGTAATGTCAGACATAAAATCCATACAAGTCTGTTCCGGGATCGAACAGAACCGAAGACACTTATAAAGAAGTCCTTGCAATCCGGATATTCACTAATCACGACCGGACTTCCTATCACATATGGAGTCTCTATACTGGGGACCAGTCGATGCAAAGACATTCGACGAGTTGTCCTTTCGCTTTCAAAAATATCCGGTCTTCAACACCGGTCATCAATGCAATCCATTACGTCGTATCACTATTCGGAATGGGTAATCCGAATAACGAGCGCAATAATTTAAAAATAAATGTGGCATTCAAATTCAGCAAATCACAACAAATACCCATTCAAAGGTAAATATTGATAGTCGGTTATTGAACTATCAATGGATATGCACAACATCACCAGATTCCAAATAGTTTTCCAAATTATTTATTTTCCCAAATTATATCTTTTCAAGACATATAATTTTCACACTTCAAAAATAAATCAATATTTATTTTTAAACAAATTCCCCTTTTATTTTTATAAATTCCATAGTGAATTTATATTCCAAAATATCTATGAATATACGATTTCAATTATTCATTTTCAATTTATCTTCAAAAAGATAAATTCTCAAAACGTTTCATTTCACATTGGAAAACATTTCCATACTTATTTATTCATAAGTAATTCACAAGTCTGTTTATTTTCAACATTTGGAAAATATTCATTATACTTAAATCGAAATTAAGTATATATTTCAATCTTTAAGGAAATCATTCTCTTAAACATATTTATTTGGGCCAAAACGAATGTTGCGTAAAACATCGTTACGACAACCCAAAATCACTAGTATCGGGATTCGAAATTAAAATAGATATATAAATCCCAATGCTAAACAAAACATTTCCTTTCGAAAATCATTTACTATAACGACAGTGTTATATTCCACCATTTCCTTCTATTTCTCGAAAACATCTATTTCAACAATGAATGTTGAAATCTATGGTTTCGAATCTTAACACATTTTAAAACATCATTAGATCGTTTTAATTCTATTTAAAACATCACATCCAAAACATTTTCTTTAACATATTATTCACTATTCAAAAACGTGAATATACTTCGTTAACCAATTTCATCATTTCTATACATTTTATTTCAAAGGATTATTCATAGTCTAAAAGGTGAATATAACTCCATTAATAGGTTTCAACAATTTACTTATCAAAATAAGTCGTTTGCGAATTTATAAAACAATGTTTATAAATTCTATTTCTATTTATTTTATAACTGCTTCCCTTTATAAATCTCCTTTATTAACCTATTCAATTTATAACTCAATTATATACCGAAAGTCCATATTATAAGTTAAATGCTCATAAAACGATTATTTTACAAAATCGTTCTTTTTAAGACTTCTCAAATTATAAATCTTATAACTTATAAGATTCAATTATTGATCAAAAATCCATCCTTTAATAACTTTACAAATTTTATAAACCTACTGCTTATAAAATTCCATTTATAACTTCACCGTTTATAATTCTATAAATTTCATTCATTTATGAAATTCATTCACAATTCATTCTAACACTTATGAAAACTCGTTTTATAATTCAAATATTTTTAATTTGTAAATATCAATTTACAAATCTCTTATATAAATCAATTTATACTATTATTTAAAAACATCTTTAATCACATTTATAATTTCACCATTTTCTTCGATTTATAAAATAATCAAATTTCATAAACCCTATATTTAAACTTTTTACAATAAATTTAGAAATCCCAATTTAAACTATTTTATAAAACCATTAACCCCATATTTTCAAAAATCAACTTTTAACTACATTTCTTAAAAATCATAATTTTTTATAACATTAAAATTTATACGTTTATTTATTTAAAATGAATCGATTCCAAAAATATTATAAACGTATACTTTCAAAAAAATCACTTTAAAATCCTTTTAAAAATTCCAAAATTTGGTCCAATGATGCTACACACCAAATAGTCAATCACGACAATAACGATATCATATATCGATATGATAATCAACGAATATCAAAATATCCATAATCAAATAAATGCAGTTGGGGAATCCAGTTGGATCCCTCCAACCTGTTCTCCTGCATCCAAAGATGTTAGCACAATACCAATTCCGTTCCAGTACGAAATTATCGCGGTATATGGGATTTAAAATATTATCCGCTTAATAGACGGCGCAATAGGGTCTCATCCGCTAATTAATGCGGGAAATCAACAAATGCAATATATATATATATATATGCCAATATATATATATTGCTATTATATATAATACCAATTTCACTGTTTATGAAATATTCGCGGTATATGTTTTTAATAAATAACATCCGCTTACTAACGGCGCATAATGTCTATTTTAACAATCAATAGATAACAATCATCATTCAAACATGCATTCAAGTATTTTAAATCTAACTATTTAAAATTAAAATTGAAACCGATTCGATTGAGTGAGAAGTTCTCACCTTGATTTCAATTTCGTTTTAGCGATTTATTTCGAATAAAATTAAACGTGCGTTTAATTTTACCCGAAATTCTCACTAACTCCAAATGACTCCTATCCAATTCCATAGCGTAGTGCTCATCCATACGATTCCAACGCAACTGGTTTTGCGCGTTTTCGACCTCGTATGAAAAAGATATCAATTTTTAAAGTTACATGAATTATTTTATATAAATTTTACAACAAATTCTTTTTATTTTAAACCTACACTTCATCACAGCCTTCCATCTTACTGCCTGTAGATCACCACCGTTCCTCACCTTCTTCTCACGCAAGCGTTCCACTCCTTCAGGAAAATACACGCAACAAGAAACCCATGCTCAATCAAAACCCTAGATTTTTGCCACCACCACAGCTAGCTTTAGGTTGATCAATCACTACCATATCGTCGCCCTCCACGCAAGCTACCCACGCCAGCAACCATGACGAGCTCGGCCTCCCCCAACACCCTCAATTTGCGCGCGAACGTGGGTACTTCACGGCTAGATTCTGGCGACCACCATGCTCCGATGACGATCATGACCGTTGGATAGGTTCGCCTCGTCATCCTTTACGACTTCCCAGTTGGAAGTTTTTGCGATCGCTTGATGGATTGAGAGATTTGGGAGAAAGAAGTTGAGAGTTTTCTGGCCTTTGATTATCTCTAGTGGCGGGTGGGGCTGAAGTCAATTAGGGTTTGCAAAGTGAAAGGGTGAAGGTCCTTTTATAGAAAATTGGCCAATTTACTATTCATCCGGAATTTCCGTACTCCAAACAAAGCGTGCCGGTTGGCGTTTCTAAGGTTTACCCCGCGTTCCGAACACAATGGAACATGTTTCGGGAGCTAATTCGGTCATCTGTGCGAGTTATGGCAATAAACGTTCAATTTAAAATTAAACCGATTAAAGGATTTTCTAGGCGTTTTAGTTTGCACCGGACAAATGGTAAATCCAATTGACACGAAATTTGAAACCATACAATAATATCACATTACGGATCCGATGAAACTAGTTTCGTCGAAATCCGAGACTTTTTGAAAAATGACTATTTTAACTCGCCAAATAAATATTAAAACAATTTCGATGCGTTTCGAGCTGCCACGATCAAACGAAAACTCCAATTGCTATGAAAATTGAAATCCAATAATAACTAACTATTACGGATCCAATGGAACCAGTTTCGTCCAATTCTAAGACTGTTCGAAAAATGGCTAATTTCACTAGTCGATTAAATATTAAAATATTCAATTTTCACAAATAAACTCTTAATTCGATTTTGAAAAATTCTAAAACATCATTCTAACTTCAATAAGATATAATAAAATTTTACAAATCATTTCTATTCATATTTAACTCAATTTTCAATTATTTATGTATTTTAACATATTAAAATATCGATTTAATTATCCAATTAAATCCAATTATTCAAAATAAAATTTACTCGAGTTATAAATTTCACTTATTAATATTTAAAATCAATTAAATATTCAAATTTTAATTAATAAAAAATCTGGGTCGTTACATTCTTCCCCCTTAAAAGAATTTCGTCCTCGAAATTATCAAGTAAGAAAAGTTACAGAATCTATTAACTTTCCAAAATCCATAGTCAAACTTCTTATAATAACTTTACTAAGTTTTCAAATCATACTTAGTTATCTTTCCAAAAACAACAACTATTGTTTGACTTTCAATTCCAAATCAAAGTTATAGTTTTCAAAATTTTCCAATTTTTTCTCAAAAATATTCTAACGCCTTAAATTTTCGGAAAAATTCGCCATAGTCTCCTTTGCGCAGCTCGATCCAAAAAAAATGACAGTATATAAATCACAAATATACATCTCATCAAGTGATGAGGCATCCCGCAGGGAATAATTCGTAAAAGTACGATATTTAATCCGAGATATGTACCTTATATTTTATTAGCGAGCATATACGGCTAATATAGCGCGAAAGCGAGCTCCAAATGCGAAGCAAACGCGATCCGCACCTACTAAACACTCAACAAACAATGTGAGAACATGTATTTATGAAAATAGTATCAATATACAACATATAGCAACATAATAACTATATATGCCAACATAGCAAATGCAGTAAAAGCAATATATTCAACCATAAACCAACTATCATCCAGCTAATCCATAACCAATAAATATTCATTCATATTCTCATTAATATTCAATGAAATGGGTTTTCAATTTAAATCGCATTTGATTAATTAACAATGGATGTTTTTACTAACATTCATTTTCACTTAGTTTATATTCACTAATCCATATTCAAGTTGGTTCACTTCCAAATCAAATTCAAGTCTACTTAAGATTCATTTAACTTCTAATTGAATTTCAATTACTTTAGCTTCCAATTTTCATTAACACTTAATGAATTAAATATACAATCAACTAACAATCATATAACAACCAATGTATATTAATTACAACCAAATTCCTTTGCTTATATTCATTCAATTTGGTTGATCACCTTCAATTGGTTTAATTCAATTGATTTTCATACAATCTTTCAACTTCCAATAACATTAGATTTTAATGAATTAACACTTACATTCATTATTTCATATCAACTTAATTTACATTTAATTGATTAACATTCAATCCATTCATTCAGTTCAATTACTAAAGTTGAATTTCATTTATATAACTCAAGTTCACATTTATCACTTAACTTTACTAATTTACTTTGATATCAAAATAAACTTCATTCAACATCTCTTAAGTTATATTCCATTCCAACATTATTTGGTTTTACTTAATTTAAATTCCCACTTATAAATCAATTTCAGATTCCAATTTCTAAAGTAAACTTTTTTGTTTAACTTTAAATTCATTTTTATTTACAACTCATACTCATAAATATATTCATATAGTTTCATTTCTTATATATATAAGTTTATTTCACAATTATAAATCACTTTAATTATAATTCAATTCTTATAATTCATTTTACTTATACAATTATTCTTTTATTTAGACTATTCAAACAACTAAATAATCAACTTATATATACTTTAATAATTCTGAAAAATTATTCCTTTATATATAAAATATAATCAAGGTAAAGTTATTTCATTTACCCAATTTAAACAGTATTGTGCCGAATTGTTCTATTCAAGTGTTTATAAACCCCTTCGGCATAGTTGTGCATACCGTGCTGACGAAGGTTCATATGCCACTCAATAAATCAATCATCACAATATAAAACAATTTTATATTCACTAACAAATACGCTCTGACAGCTATTATTACACTCAAACTCATTCTAGAGTACTACTGACCCTATCTCTAATGAGTAATACCCAACAGAGCCATGGTTGTCGCTTAACCATATGCTCTGATACCACATTGTAAGGAACCGATTCTTCGACTTTCGAAAACTAACATCAATACGTCCACTGTATCAACTGCTGAGCAATCGAATGCCGAAAAACCGAACACTTAGGGTTTTGAGAAAAGAAAAGGCTAGAAGAAGAGAGAAAAGACAGAACAGAACAGAACAGAAAGAAAACAACAGAACAATATCAGAAACTCACAATCGCAGCGGAACAACATATAATAAATAAATGAATAATCTTTAAACAAAGAACTATATCAGTTATTACATTATATCACATTACATTATATCATCAGAGTGTACAACAACAACAATAAACAGCGGAAAAATAAATACTATATACTAGTAATACGCCATACCATCCAGCTTGCCTCCAGCAACTCCTGAATTCCAAATATCCTGATAAACCTTAACTCTTGACTGCCCGTGTGGAAATTGGTGGGCACCCAGAGTTTAGGAAGGAAAACAATAAACTCCGAGTCAGTCATGTGACTGGTGTGAGAACTCAAAACAATTTATTTATCTTTTAAATCAAAATAGAGGAATATTTTTAAAGTCAATTTGAAATGCTTTTAAAAATGAGACTACCATAATGCCTCCCGTACACACACACAATGCAAACGCAGAATCGGAGGAGATTTCTCCTTATGATAGTCAAAGATGCTTGATACGCATTAAAAAGAACATTTGATATTATTACTAGTGCATAGTGTAGAAAATATTTCAAAAGTAAAGATATAAATCTTCCAGCATAGACATTTCGCACTTATGCCTACTATAGCTACCATGTTCAATAGAAGGTTATCGCCACATTCCATGGCAGGTTATACAACTAAAACCGTACAAGATCGTATTGTTTCTTTGGATTTCCAACAAATGGTCAGGCCAAGGAACTTCCCATTGCCATATGAGAACGCCTCTGGAAGGACGTCCCCGAGAACCAAACTGGATCTCTGCCAACACAAGGCCAGGTTACCCCTAACTGGGTAACTACTAACACGAGTATGCCATCCCCCGGTCCTTTAGGACCTTTATCCGAGCGCTCGTAACCATCATCAAACAATCATAAATAAAGTGTTTCAACATGAGTAAGTATCTGGGCTCCATACCATGATACCACCCTTTTCCAAAAAGAAATGCACATACCCTAAAGGGAGCTACCCAACATAACCTTGCCGCATCTTTCCTGTTTTGACCATTCCGGGGTGTGAGGCTCGACGAAGTCTCGTCCACAAAGCCACGCTTTATACAAAAGCTGTGCTTTGGGTCAACAAATGATCATAGAAATGATCACAAAGATAAACGATCAAACAAATGATCATATCACAAATGATCAACCAATGATCATTTCACAGCAACACTCAGCATGTCACATTACCAAATTGGGAATATATTGCTGATAACCTTCAACTACATAACCTCTGAGCTCGTACGTCCTGGAGAAGGGTTTTAAGCTAAGAGAATAAATTCTCCGCCACCAACAGAAATATATTTGAAAGAAATCAGCCTTATATCTCAATTGTAATGTCAGACATACAATCCATACAAGTCTGTTCCGGGATCGAACAGAACCGAAGGCACTTACAAAGAAGTCCTTGCAATCCGGATATTCACTAATCACGACCGGACTTCCCATCACATATGGAGTCTCTATACCGGGGACCAGTCGATGCAAAGACATTCAACGAGTTGTCCTTTCGCTTTCAAAAATATCTGGTCTTCAACACCGGTCATCAATGCTATCCATTACGTCGTATCACTATTCGGAATGGGTAATCCGAATAACGAGCGCAATAATTTAAAAATAAGTGTGGCATTCAAATTCAGCAAATCACAACAAATACCCATTCAAAGGTAAATATTGATAGTCGGTTATTGAACTATCAATGGATATGCACAACATCACCAGATTCCAAATAATTTTCCAAATTATTTATTTTCCCAAATTATATCTTTACAAGACATATAATTTTCACACTTCAAAAATAAATCAATATTTATTTTTAAACTAATTCCCCTTTTCTTTTTATAAATTCCATAGTGAATTTATATTCCAAAATATCTGTGAATATACGATTTCAATTATTCATTTTCAATTTATCTTCAAAAAGATAAATTCTCAAAACGTTTCATTTCACATTGGAAAACATTTCCATACTTATTTATTCATAAGTAATTCACAAGTCTATTTATTTTCAACATTTGGAAAATATTCAATATACTTAAATCGAAATTAAGTATATATTTCATTCTTTAAGGAAATCATTCTCTTAAAATTATTTATTTGGGCCAAAACGAATGTTGCGTAAAACATCGTTACGACAACCCAAAATCACTAGTATAGGAATTCAAAATTAAAATAGATATATAAATCCCAATACTAAACAAAACATTTCCTTTCGGAAATCATTTACTATAACAACAGTGTTATAGTCCACCATTTCCTTCTATTTCTCGAAAACGTCTATTTCAACAATGAATGTTGAAATCTATGGTTTCGAATCTTAACACATTTTAAAACATCATTAGATCGTTTTAATTCTATTTAAAACATCACATCCAAAACATTTTCTTTAACATATTATTCACTATTCAAAAACGTGAATATACTTTGTTAACTAATTTCATCATTTCTATACATTTTATTTCAAAGGATTATTCATAGTCTAAAACGTGAATATAACTCCATTAATAGGTTTCAACAATTTACTTATCAAAATAAGTCATTTGCAAATTTATAGAACAATGTTTATAAATTCTATTTCTATTTATTTTATAACTACTTCCCTTTATAAATATCCTTTATTAACCTATTCAATTTATAACTCAATTATATACCGAAAGTCCATATTATAAGTTAAATGCTTATAAAACGACTATTTTACAAAATCGTTCTTTTTAAGACTTCTCAAATTATAAATTTATAACTTATAAGATTCAATTATTTATCAAAAATCCATCCTTTAATAACTTTACAAATTTTATAAACCTACTGCTTATAAAATTCCATTTATAACTTCACCGTTTATAATTCTATAAATTTCATTCATTTATGAAATTCATTCACAATTCATTCTAACACTTATAAAAACTCGTTTTATAATTCAAATATTTTTAATTTATAAATATCAATTTATAAATCTCTTATATAAATCAATTTATACTATTATTTTAAAACATCTTTAATCTCCTTTATAATTTCACCATTTTCTTTGATTTATAAAATAATCAAATTTCATAAACCCTATATTTAAACTTTTTATAATAAATTCAGAAATCCCAATTTAAACTACTTTATAAAACCATTAATCCCATATTTTCAAAAATCAACTTTTAACTACATTTCTCAAAAATCATAATTTTTATAACATTAAAATGTATACGTTTATTTATTTAAAATGAATTGGTTCCAAAAATATTATAAACGTATACTTTCAAAAAAATCACTTTAAAATCCTTTTAAAAATTCCAAAATTCGGTCCAATGATGCTACACACCAAATAGTCAATCACGACAATAACGATATCATATATCGATATGATAATCAACGAATATCAAAATATCCATAATCAAATAAATGCTGTTGAGGAATCCAGTTGGATCCCTCCAACCTGTTTTCCTGCATCCAAAGATGTTAGCACAATACCAATTCCGTTCCAGTACGAAATTAACGCGGTATATGGGATTTAAAATATTATCCGCTTAATAAACGGCGCAATACGGTCTCATCCACTATATAATACGGGAAATCAACAACTACAATATATACATATGCCAATATATATATATTGCTATTATATATAATACCAATTTCACTGTTTATGAAATATTCGCGGTATATGTTTTTAATAAATAACATCCGCTTACTAACGGCGCATAATGTCTATTTTAACAATCAATAGATAACAATCATCATTCAAACATGCATTCAAGTATTTTAAATCTAACTATTTAAAATAAAAATCGAAACTGATTCGATTGAGTGAGAAGTTCTCACCTTGATTTCAATTTCGTTTTAGCGATTTATTTCGAATAAAATTAAACGTGCGTTTAATTTTACCTGAAATTCTCACTAACTCCAAATGACTCCTATCTAATTCCATAGCGTAGTGCTCGTCTATACGATTCCAACGCAACTGGTTTTGCGCGTTTTGGACCTCGTATGAAAAAGATATCAATTTTTAAAGTTACACGAATTATTTTATATAAATTTTACAACAAATTCTTTTTATTTTAAACCTACACTTCATCAAAGCCTTCCATCTTACTGCCTATAGATCACCACCGTTCCTCACCTTCTTCTCACGGACGCATTCCACTCCTTCAGGAAAATACACGCAACAAGAAACCCATGCTCAATCAAAACCCTAGATTTTTGCCACCACCACAGCTAGCTTTAGGTTGATCAATCACTACCATATCGTCGCCCTCCACGCAAGCTACCCACTCCAGCAACCATGACGAGCTCGGCCTCCCCCAACACCCTCAATTTGCGCGCGAACGTGGGTACTTCACGGCTAGATTCTGGCGACCACGATGCTCCGATGACGATCTTGACCGTTGGATAGGTTCGCCTCGTCGTCCTCTACGACTTCCCAGTTGGAAGTTTTTGCGATCGCTTGATGGATTGAGAGATTTGGGGGAAAGAAGTTGAGAGTTTTCTGGCCTTTGATTATCTCTATTGGCGGCTGGGGCTGAAGTCAATTAGGGTTTGCAAAGTGAAAGGGTGAAGGTCCTTTTATAGAAAATTGGCCAATTTACTATTCATCCGGATTTTCCGAACTCCAAACAAAGCGTGCCGGTTGGCGTTTCTAAGGTTTACCCCGCGTTCCGAACACAATGGAACATGTTTCGGGAGCTAATTCGGTCATCTGTGCGAGTTATGGAAATAAACGTTCAATTTAAAATTAAACCGATTAAAGGATTTTCTAGGCGTTTTAGTTTGCACCGGACAAACGGTAAATCCAATTGACACGAAATTTGAAACCATACAATAATATCACATTACGGATCCGATGAAACTAGTTTCGTCAAAATCCGAGACTTTTTGAAAAATGACTATTTTAACTCGCCCAATAAATATTAAAACAATTTCGATGCGTTGCGAGCTGCCACGATCAAACGAAAACTCCCATTGCTACGAAAATTGAAATCCGATAATAACTAACTATTACGGATCTAATGGAACCAGTTTCGTCCAATTCTAAGACTGTTCGAAAAATGGCTAATTTCACTTGTCGATTAAATATTAAAATATTCAATTTTGACAAATAAACTCTTAATTCGATTTTAAAAGTTCTAAAACATCATTCTAACTTCAATATGATATAATAAAATTTTACAAATCATTTCTATTCATATTTAACTCAATTTTCAATTATTTCTGTATTTTAACATATTAAAATATCGATTTAATTATCCAATTAAATCCAATTATTCAAAATAAAATTTATTCGAGTTATAAATTTCACTTATTAATATTTAAAATCAATTAAACATTCAAATTTTAATTAATAAAAAATCTGGGTCGTTACAGAGAAAATTTTGTGAAACGTACTGAAAATAAATATGAAGTACTTACTATATTATACGTTTCTTTTTGAATGCAGAGTCCAAAATTTGAAAGCCGTAACGGTCAACCCTTGATTTGGTCAAAATAGTTATAGCAATTAATAAAAGAAATAAATTGCAACGGTCACGTTGCTTTGATTTAGCTCACCCATCAAAGCAAATTATTTATAATTTAACGGTAGGAAACGTAAAGGAACGTTCCACCATAAAAATGAAATTGATAACATCTGTGCATTGATTCTGCACTATTTATTAAAGAAATTGATTCTGCAATATTTATTAAAGCAATTTATTAGCTAGCTTGAATTAAATAGAATTCACAATGAAATAAACTTTGATAAAATAAATTTAAAATTTAAAATCTGCTATGTTTAATTGGACGTAATCCAAATATTAAACTTTATTTCAAAATATTATTATATAAAATTTCTCAAAAGTTTCAATTAATTACGTTAAATAAAACCATTTAAAACTATTAAAATCTACGGGTCGTTACACTCTCCCCCACTCAAAACTTTTCGTCCCCGAAAAGGTAGGAGGTAGGAGAATAGAACAACCAAAAATAAAATAGATTGAAAGACAAGATAAAAAATTAATTTAAAACTATATAAATTTTATTTGAAATATTTATTTGATAACTTCATTTGAAATTTAATTTTCTTTAATACTTTAATACTTTTCAAACTCCTTTGAAAACAATCATTTGCATTATTACTTATATTTACAAAGAAGCTATTAAAATATTAAATCCAAAATTCATAAATTTTTATTTTGTTTCAAGATACCTTCCAAATATTATTATTAGATCACAAATCATTTTAAAAAAACATATGTTTTGTTTTAGATAAATAACTTCTAAAATATTTATAACACTAAAATTTCTATTAAACCATGTAGTATATAATTAAACAATATTTTTAAAGGATATATCCAACATGGAAGGAAGTTAGATTTGGAAAATAGAATCAAGGTGAATAACTAAACTGAGCAGATAAGGTAGATGCAAGGAATAGTATCGGTCACGAATAATTAATCTAGAACCATAAGAATTTAAATTTCAAATATTAATTCAAAATTCTTTGTTGGGAAAAATACTTTTATAATAAATACCTTTATAATAATACTTTTATAATAAAATACTATTATATCAAAATAAATTTTCCTTTCAAAAATACTTTTATAACTCGACGTTTCAACAAGTTTATCCTCGTTCTTGCAGACTCTGGCCATGCGTTGACCAGGCGCAAAGCTAGAATTCTTCAAGTACTTAGTAGACTTGTTTCAACACCCAGTGAAAATACTTGAAAAACCTTTAAAACAGATATGGAAAGTACAATCCAAACAAAAAAACCAAACCAAAACCTTTGTCCGACCATGGTTCGCAGATACACAATGGTTACGCCTGGATCTCCCCTGAAACAATCCGTATCCGTAAGCTTTCTCAGCCCTACGAGTTACGCCATGATGACTAGCAGAGTGCAGTATACACAATGGTTACGCCTGGGTCTCTCAGGAAACAATCCGTACCCCTAGGCTATCTCAGCTAGGCAGTTTTGCTACTATTCGCGACCTACACAGATTGCAGGATACACAATGGTTACGCCTGGGTCCTCCAGGAAACAATCCGTACCCCTAGGCTAGACTCAGCCAAGCAATTGCGCTATGCAGTCGCGAAAGAAAAAAAACCATGGGTTACACAACGGTGGGAACACTCGAGTATTACATCCGGAAAACCAAAAATCAGAGAGAATAATATCGATAGAATGAATCCATGATGTGGCCACAAAGCGGATATCAAGCAGAAGGCACATTCCATATCTTTACTTTGAAAATATATATCATATAGTACCTTTTCAAATCACTTCAAATATCGTACTTATATAAAGTCCATATATATAGGATTCCATTTTTCCTAGATCAAATACTTTCCAAAATCAATAGTAGATCAAATCATACTTATATAGACTTCGATTATATAAAATCTCTTTGCAAATTGAGCTCCTTTCAAATCAATAGATTTCAAATCAACTTCATACTTATACAACCATTTTATATAAGTTCGACCACTCCCAAATCAAGTGCTTAATAATATAAGGTTCTCAAATTTCAAATCATTTCAATATCAATTCTGTTTCAAAATCATATATGATTTCACCAAATTTTCTTCCAAATTAAATATCTAAATTTCAAAGTTCCCAAAATAATAGGTTTAGAAAATTATCCCATTTTCCAAATTAAAATAATTCAAGTCAAACAAATTCATTTCTAAAAATCACTATATAAGTACTGGTTTTTAATTCCAATTTAATTTCAAAACCAAATATTTTCCCAAAATCAATTATATTCAAAATGGTTTCCAAATTTATAATTATCCCTTTTTAAAATTTTTAAACTATCTATTTCTATGTGAAATATCCAATTTATCTTTCTAAAAACCATTATTCAACTATTTTTTTTAAAAAAACATTTCGAAACTAAATTTATATTCTTTATCAAACATTTTATCTCTTAGAAATTTCTTAGCTTTGAAAATTTAATCTCGATTTGGAAGTGTTCGAACGTTCAAAATAGTTAGGGAAATCAAATTTTCAATTCAAGAGTTGAAAATCAACAATAAATCAATAAATCAATTATTAAATCCGAAACTCAAGGACTGAACACCGGTCTCATTTTAAATTATTTCAAATATATACATATATCTTTCGAAAATATCAAATTATACTTCGGAATTTGAAATCAAAACGGTTTTACAAAATCACTCGCATAGCGAAGCTATTAAAGAGGCCTCTCCCCCACTTTAAAACTCGAAAATCAATGTCGATGATGCATGCACTCATCACCGAAATTATTTTCCAACGACATAAGTGAGTTCTGGACTTCTATTTTCGTGAAAACTTCTTTTAAATTTCTTTAAAATTATTCGAATTCATTTGAACTCATTTGAAACATTTCTTATTCGAAAAATACTTTTAAATCGTATTATTTTTTATATATTTTTCAAAATCTTAAAACCAATTTCAAAATACCGGAATTTAATTCTCAATTTTCGAATTTAACTTTACAGTTATAAATCATTTTTATATAAATCTATTTCTTAAATTTTTAAAATTTCAAATCCTTTCAAAACTTTTATATGTAGGGTAACATTTTCACTTTTATATATAGAATAAAATCATAGTTATCAAAATAAAATTTTGGTATAAACAATTTAAAAATACGAACAAAACCCGATTTTCAAAGGATGATTCAAGAATGGGTTTCAAAACAAAGATAGCAATTTAATTTAGAGGAACTCCAATCAATAGAATCCTGATTCAAAGATAGACTCGATCGAAGATGAGATAATTAAATTACAAAATAGTAGATGGTATACTTCTATAAATCGCAGGCGACCTTAACCGGGTCAACCATGACCTTAGGAATATAATCGATGCGGAATTCCAAAACAAATCGACATTCGATCGCCAGAGATAGAATTCAGCATATCAAGGTATAACAGCATCGTAAACCGAGGATACAGAAATCTTCAGTGAATCAATGTCGATTGTAAAGGTGCTTTCACCCCCTTTACAAAACATTCAGTGGAGTTATTGGACACTCCAGAATCAAAAAAATATGAATAGAGAGAGCCAAGAATGAATTTTGGAACCACAGGGAGTGTCCCAAAGTTCAAAGGAAATCGAGTAAAAAGGAAGAGATTCAACTCGAGCGAAAGTGATTCTGTAAATAAATTTACCATATATGTTAAGTTTTGCTGAGAGCCAAAGCTCTGATACCAACTGTAACGACCCGCTATTTTAGACCATTCAAATCGACAATAAAACCATACATATCCGACTTGAATAATTTAAAATACCGAATTGTTAATTAAAATTTGGCAAAACTTAAAATATACAGTAAATAAATCAATCACATATCACAGAGTAATATAATGCAGCGGAATAGATGAAGAATAGTAGTTCATGAAGCTACTATATACATCAGAGTTAGAAAAATACAACCGAATAGTTCAAATGCAGTGAAGTCACCAATGCAACAGATGACTTCTCTGAACCAATCAACTGAAAAGGCTGGAATATGAATCGATAGTTGGATTTCCAAATGAAGCTCCGAACTCCAAAGGTGAGTCTCAAATGCTGTATCACTCAGTCTGACCTGAGCATAAAGCAAAACATAAAACAATCGAGTCTGGATTAACATTCTTATATCAATAAATCCAACTCAATGAAATACAAATAACTTAAAGGATGTTTGGGATAACCATCCTCTAAGGGTCCATGGAACTTTCTTGTAACGACCCGTTAAATTCGATGATATTAAATGAGTTAATTTAATATGATTTCTAATCTAATTTAGAATGAAATAAAAGTCTTAAGATTTTATTTGAGTAAATGTAGGAATTAGATATAGTAACTGTAATTAAAGGTTAACAATTTAAATGTTTATATGGCAATAGATTGAAATAAAGTAAATTGGCGTTTGTGGTTATAAGTTATAATTTGTTGATTAATACCGGAAGATATAAATCGGAAATAGTATTTATGAAATAATAACTGAATTGAATTGCAACTATACAAATGAAAGTAAATTTTATTTACTGGATGTCAACATTGAATAATTTATTTAAAATAAAAAGTTTTAAATGCATGTTTGGATAGAATATATGATTTATGGATTAAGTGGTAAGTAATTAGAATTTAATTCTATAAAATTTGGAACTGAATGTATGTAAATAATTTTGTAGGAATATGTTAATTAACAATTTATTTGTGCATACCCGATTTAATTGAAATAACAGAAACGACAAGAACTTGATTTGCCTAGGTTTGTATATATTGATAAACTATAACTAAGTAGGAAGTTTGGTAGTAAATAGGAAATAAGATGACAAAGGCAACTAGTAAATTAAAAATGAATTCATAATAATAAGTAGTAATTAATGCATAAATATATTTGGCATTTGGGATAATTACCAAATTTTACCCATTCATCTAATTTATTTAATTGAATCTAAATCTATGGCAACATTTTGTTATTAATGGTTGTAAGTGATTTTGAATGTAAAAGGGTAACAATTATTTCGGTTAACCATTCATTAAGTATATTAAGTTAAGAATGGAAATAGATTGAAATAAATCTAAATTTATTTATTTTGTTTTGTTAATATGTTCTAGTTAATAAAAGGGAATTTATAAGAAATGAAGCTTGCACTAATGAAGTGTATTATAATTCAAATGTTATTTATACCCATAAAATGTCTATTTACTGTACAGAAAGAGTCTAAATCGATAAATGAATTTATGGAGGTTACAATTTATAATTTATAACATTTAATGTAGACTCAATTAATTAATTGATTTAAATTGCACTATTAGCGTAGGTTTGTTTTGTCATTGAAATAGTTAATTCTATAAGATGAAGTTAATGCTAATTTTATTTATAATTGGACCTTTTATTGATATAGATTTTAGAAAGCAGGATTTATAAATTTATTTGAGTATCAAATTCAACAATTGCATTTATTGCATAATAAAATGGAATTTAACGGTTAAATATTACGTTATTGAAATTAAATGGACTGTGAGGATAATAATGTGAAATCATGAACCAATGTTAGTGACATCTTTATTTTGGATAAAAGTTGAGAATATAAAAGCTGAAAATCTAATAAATGGGTTTTTGAGAATCTAATTTATAATTTCTAAATATAAGGAAGTGGAGAAATTTAACACTGAAATTTATAGACTTATCAACTTTTAATTCATGCCTAAACTTGTTAAACCATTTAAATTGATTAAGAAATATAAAAGCAATAAAATTTGGTCAAAATTTAGAATTTAAAATTAAAATTGGATTTTATGATTTATTTTAATTTATTTAATGAATATAAAAATAGCCATTTTGGCTAAGGACTCGGATTTCGACGAAACAAGTTTCATCAGATCCGTATCGGTGAATTATTGTAGGGTTTCAAGTTTCGTATCGATCGGACCTGTCGTTTGATCGCACGGACGCGAAACGCCTTGAAATCGATTTAATTAAAATCAATTTGAAATCAATTTGGAAATTTTGTTTTCAGCATAACTTCTTCATACGATCGAATTTGGACGTGAAACTTTTTCCATCGCGTTCAGAATATTTTAAAGTACCTATCTGGATATATGGGTTTAACATATTTCGTTCCGGGGATAGAACGGGCTTTTTGGGCCATAGTTTGTTCCGTACGTTCATCTATCTAGTCTATTTACTCCAAATCAACCCTACTTATAAATAGACGATTATAAACCCTAGCCTCCATCTTCTATCATTTGTCTATACGTTCATTTTCTTCATCACTTTCTCTTCCTCAATGGTTGCAAAACCTAGATCTATCTACAGTTCAAAATCAAAAGTGAAAATTCAAACTCTCCAGAAAATTCTCAAAAAAAATATATGTTGTAGCTGTCGATGTATACGTCACAGATCCGTGATTCGTTTCTCGATTCAGTTGTTCATTCGTCCGGTAAAATTCAAACCATTTCGGCCACTCATCATCGTCGCAACAAAACTCGCCCGATCGGAAAACTGTTTCTGGGTATTGTGGAGATCGACGAGTGCTTCGCATCCATGGGGTTCGTTCAAAAAGTTAACGGCTTGATCGCCTCGTTTAATTGAATTAGGTTTTTATATGGTGGTGGCGGCTGCTTGATTTTATCGGCCTGATGCTTGTCGCGACGCATCAGCGTGAGGAGGAGACGAAGGGAACGTTAGTGATGGTGGTCGCCGGTGGTGGAGGTGGCTGTGCGACGTGCGATCGTGGAAGTTGGTGGCGGTTCGTGGCAGCTACAGGAAGCTCGGCTGTTTCGTGCGTTATGTGTTCGTTTCTGTGCATAAGGTGACGTGTATAGTGGAAAGTTTTGGTGAGGAAGAGTTGTTATTTTGTTTAATTTAAATTTTGTTTCCAACTCGTTAAAATTGAATAACTTTCTCATACGAGCCCAGTTTCACGCGCGATTTTTTTTGTTAGGTTCGTAAATAAATTCTGGATCTGTTGGCGTTGGTTTGGACAGATTTGGAGACCGTCGAACTTTTGGGTTTAAATTGGATTTGAATTCAATTTAAAACCCAAAGGTGAGTGTTTAACCCACTCACGACTTCTAAAAGTTTTTATGTTTGTTAAATTTATTTTAGATATGAGTAGAAACCTATTTATGACTATTTGGCATGTTTTATTCATCATATCTGTTAAATTGCATTTATTTAATATAACTGTTCATTAAATTTTATTACTGCATATAGATTGACAGTTACAGTTATTTATTTGCAGATAAACTATTAGTTTAATAGTTGTTAAATTTATTTTTGAATATAACTGTCAGTTATTACCTGTTATATATTATCGGATATATATTGATACTGTTTTGCTATTGGATGATGATTGTGATTTGGATGATGGATGATGATGGATGAATGAATGTTTTATTTTATATCATTAAACTACAAGTTATCATGCATTTTTCGTTCCATTCGGGATTGTGGTTTGAAATGATATACAACCGCAAATTTTTATTTTTTAATTTGCGGATTGAAATGATAAATATCCGTATCACTTGACCATATGATAGAAAATTATATACAGGCACCGTGGTTTATATATAAAATATTTTAAAGTGATTTCTATGGTTTGGATGGGATACGATTTATAAAAATTTTGAAGTTTTGATATCTTATAAATATTATTCTTCTACATATATACATACGAAGTTAAAAATTTTGAATTTAGGCTGTGTATAAATCTGTTAAATAAAAATGGAAAAATTGAGAAAATGGAATTTGATAATTTATATTATATGTTTAAGTTTGGAAATTTTAAGGTATGATATTTATAACTGGAGTTTTTCCAAGATAAATTTAAATGAATATTCTAGTATAATTAAATTTAAGGAAATATTAAATTTCTAGAAATTGGAGTTGTATTTATGGATTTTTATGTGAATATTCAAGACTAAATAATAAAACAATTGATTTGTTGAAAGAATAAAATTCCAACTTTAGTTTTGAAATATTAATACTCCAAATGGATATATATATATATATATATATATATATATATATATATATAGAAATTGAAATGGTTTTGGAACTTGAAAGTGATATTTAAATTATGGTTTAGACTTTAAATAAGGAAATATATTTGTAAAGCTATGGAAATTATTTTTCTTTAAAAAGTAACCTTAAAGTCAAACCATTTATTTTATATACCGTTGAATATCCAAACCATTCATGTTTTAGAAGTTATGGCTTTAAAACTATAAGTTTTCGAAATATTATGCTTTGAAAGTATAATTCAAATGTTTGGTTTTCAGATATTATAGATTTTAAAGCAGTATGATTTTTGGAAAAGAATTATATTTGGATAAAATGATATCATATTGTTTTGGGTTTTAAAATGATATCATATTCATAGTTTTTGAAATGGAAATTTTTATTCTGGTTTTAAGTATAAACTATTTTTAAATGACCGCGGTGTTATAATAACGATGTGTTGGCAAAGAGACCGGGATCGGATATGGACATACTCTTTGTCGATACCGAAAACCACTTTGACTAACCGTGTACGCGGTGGAGATTCCAGAATGAAGTAGGTGGTGGCGACGTTTCCTGTAAGGTAAATACGTGGACCCGACTCCCGTGAGTTGGCATAAGGTGGCTAAAACAGGAGTGATTCTCGGGCCAATGAGGTCATACCTCTGATCGGACGCTCCTCTTCGATATTATACTTTGACTTTGGATTGATTCAGTGGCCACTTCTATTTTTGATTTTGGGGGAGTTTGTTCGAGGTGGGCGGTAACTGCGGCTACGCGTTTCCACCAGCCCGGATAGCAATTGGTATATCTACCCTAGCATTGCCTAGTTGAGCCGTGTCACCTACCCTAGCGCACCTTATACGATTTTGGTTTTGTACCATACCTATGGAGTGCCCTCTGACGACGCCCAGTACGGGGGAGATTACGGTACTGTATAGACTATGGGAATATATTCTGTATTAAGGGCTATATGGGTAACCCCTTAACGCTATTTAAAAGTAAGTTTATTTTACAATTAGACACTATTATAATAGCGCAGTATACTACATAGTAAATAGTTTAACGGATCCTTAGGAGATGTAAATCCCGAGCATCTCTTGAGTTACTGCACTCATATTTATTTCTGTTAATTTAACTCACATAAGATCTTTTAGTTCTGACTCGAGTGTTTTTGTCTTTTCAAATTCGTTCGGGTCAGTCCGAGCGTTTCAGGATTTGAAGTTTTAGCTCTGGAGGACGAAGACGAAGATTGTAGTATTATTATCTACTATTTTATATTCCACTACACCGTATTCCGCTGCATTGATATTATTGGTATGTAAACTCTGATATTTAAATGTATAAAGAAGAATCGAATGTTTTGTAAACAGTTTTATAAACTGTATATTTTATTATTATATTTTACCCTTCTGCTGTGAGATTCTATTTTGTTTTATTTCTTCTCTGTTTTCTTATTTACCCCATAACAATCCGCCCTTCCGTATGGTTTGAATCGGCATGTGTGTCGATTTGAAGCATGCGAAAAGGCGGGACGTTACATTTCTACAAGGTAGAAATATACACTAAAACACCATGGTCATTTCAGCTTAATTTATACTTCAAAACCAAATCTCATTTTCACTTCAAATATCTCTATATTTACCAAAATAGTATTTATATATATTAAATAATTTATACAGTAAAGTATTTTCAACTTCCTCGACTTAACAAATCGTTCCAGCATCAACTCGACCTTCCCATTCAAATTAAATTCAATCACAATTTATCAATTTAAATTCAACCCAATTTCTAAAATAACCGCTTAAATTTTATCGATCTCAAATTCGGATTTATAATCACAAATACCCCTTTATATTTCCATATATTTCAAAATTTTAAGTATTCAACGTTTCATCTAAATTTTCATTCAATTTAGTTTTCTAAATAATAAATGCAAATTTAGTTCAACCTAAATTTTCATTTTAATTCAACCTAGTTGATAAATAACAAATTCAACTACGTTGATTTCAAATACAGATCTGAATCTCAACATAAACCATTTAAATTCCAATATAGTTCAAGGCTTAATATTTAAATGTTCTATATAACAGTTTCATATAGATCTCGATTTAACCTCATTATTATTTAGTCTTGAAATACTCCCTTATTAGATTCAATATCATTTAAGTAAACTTAAATTACATTTTACTCAGTATTTACTTTAATTTATTTAAACGTGAAATATTTATTAAATCACTTAAATCAAAAATCCAGTTATAAATCATACCCTTTAAATTTCCCATTCAAAAATTTCAAATCGATTTAATTAAATAAATCCTTGTTTAAATACCATTTTTATAAACCCAAATTTATCTCCCAATCTTAATTATTCAATTTATTACAAGAGAATCTATTTGAAATATAGATTTACATAAATACTTATCCATATTATATGTATTGAATCAGTCAAATTTAAATCAAATATTACTACTAAATCTATATATACAATTTTCATTTATATAATATCTTAAGAATCAAATTTATTAAACCATGTATTTCTTTCCAAAATTATAGAAATTATTTTCAAAATATTTATATGGACCAACGGTGTCTGTATATATTTCCTATCATATAGTCAAGTGCTACGGATATTTATCATTTCAATCCATATACTAAATATATACGGGTGGATATCATTTCAACCTGTAATCCCAAATTGAATTAAATGAAAATCGCTTGGGTTTATCATTTCAACCCATAACGATTTTCTCATATTCTAAAGTCTGTTCGGGTATGTATCATTTAAACCCATAGTGATTTCTAAACTACACGGAACTTGCAGAGTGATAACAGAAAATACAATAAAATAACAAGCATATATCATCAATACCAATATAATATAAACAACAGGATATGGTGTCATATCCCGCAGGTGAACAGTTACAGATAATAGCATATATAACAAATTTAAATAACTACAGCAGCATATTCCAATTGTCGTTTCAATTGAAATCAAATTTAATGAATAAAAGAATGTTAATCGTGAGTGATTACTGACGTCTCGAGCCTAGAGAATACAGAAGATGACACAGATATGCATACTGCTACAGACACTGAAATTTGAATTATGAATCGAAGCAAAGCAAAATCGGCACGAATTCAACGATCAAAGCTGATAACAAGAATTGATGGAACAAGTAAGAACGGGATCGGCGAAGATAATGGTATGAGTGGACTCATATATATATATATAACTATATATATAAAGTCATATTCTAAATTCAACACATATTAAATTAAATTAAATATATATGTATTTATATTTTCCAAAATCATTGTTTTTTATTTAAAACACATAAATTAGAATCAAGCATATATACAATATGAAATTTGAAATAAATACTTATATAAACAGACTAATATTAATCATGTGCTAGGTTACAATACTTACATATTTTAGCTGTAAGAAAGAGTATAATGAAAGAAGTCAACATCAGTTATAATATACTTATATAAACCAAATGTAACATATATTTAGTTGACATAGCAAATGAATTCTTTTATAAAATAATATACATTAGGCGCTATTTCATAAAAATGCACATACAATACCATTTATATACAAACAACAAAATTAGCTTATATATAGATATACTATTTAAAAATCAATATTTACATTTCAACTAACATCAGAAAACAAATATAAACTTTATACTTTATATATGTTTTATGGAAAAAGAAAAAAAACAGAACGCAAAGTGGATCCAACGTTTGGAATTCAGGGATTAGTCCTGAAGGCTAATACACCGTCCAATCATTTTTATTAAATTTATGGATAAATTTCAGTAGAAGAGTAGCAATTTATTTAAAATAACGTGGTGTGAATGAATTGATGGAATGAATAAAGTAACGTATTATTAGTACCCAAATAATAAAATGACACAATACGTTGGTTTCTTAATAACGAAGTAACGTTCAATTTGCTAAAAGTTAATTTAGGACGTTATCTTCGTCTTATTTGTAAGCAATTGTTATATCATACCTCTTTTAAATTTAAGATCAGCTCATGGCACGGCGTATGAAAATTCAAATTCCATCGCATCATATATTTATTATTTTCAGTTCAGAAATGTATGAACTTATTAATTTTTTTTGGGCTATAAATAACGTAAAACACCGCTGCTTATTAAATTTGTCGTGTACTGTATTTAAATACTTCCAAAGTGTTTGGCAATTTATTTAAAAGCTATAAAATGAAAGGAGTGAAAAAAGAAAAAAAGAAAGAAAGAATATATATATATATATATATATATATATATAAAACATGGGGAGAGAGACGAAGATACAGATGGTGGTACGTACCTTGTTCTATTCATAAGTAAATATCACCACGTTAAATTCCTTTGCATATTTTTAATTGCTATAACCAATGCTTTCATATATAACAGGTCCAATCTTATATACATAGCTACATATTATAAAGGGTTATGAAAGTTTATATATATACACCTTATAGTATAATATATATAACTAGATAAAATTTATATATTAGATAATAGAATACAATAATATAGACGAAAAGAGAATTGCAGCAAGCTGAATTTAGAATAAAAAATAAAGTGTTGCAGGAAGTTGAAAACAAAAACTAATGCAATAATATTTATTATACGTTTCGAAATCCATTAGACAAAAGAAAACACAGCTTGTATAACATATCCATTAAACAAAATAGACTATATACAGTACTAGTACATATTCATGCTATATATAAACATTTAAAAACGAAACATATATTGCAATATGATACGCATACCGTTTATAAAAATATAGATGACGAGGGGAGGAGGCATGGAGTGGGTTGTGGCTCTTGACAGGTGGTTCGAGCTGTGGTGGCGGAGGCTTGACGAAGCTATAGGAAGGAGAACTGGTCCTTTTTCATTTTTCCATCATATGTGTTTTAGCATTGTAATGGGAAAATTTTTTTTCCTTTCAAGAAGAAACAACGAGGAAGAAAAAATGAAGCTAAATAGGCTCAGAGACTACACGTTATAAATATTTAATATAGTTGAACGGTAGGAATGAGTAATCCAGCAACTAAAATTGGAACCATGAAAATAGAGGGGTCAATCGCTAGAATTTAGGAGGTATGAATGGTAACGGTTGTTTGAATTGTATACTAAATATATAACTTTATATTCCATTATTAATTGAATAGGAGAAATGAATGGGTGGAGAATGAGCTGTCCATTTATGATATACTGTTACATATAATTTATTAAAGAAGAAACGGTAGAATAATGATAGATTTGAATTATATACTGGTGTGATGCAATAACAACGGTCAAGTTAATAAGGTGGATGTTTAAACAATTTATTGCTTGATTGGAAAGCACGTGAGTATGGAAAGGCAAGGATATTAAAATGGAAAAAGGAATGGACAGAGAAATTTAAGCGAAGATAAAACGTACAGGAATAAATATAGAGTAGTGGGATGGTCACGATAATTCAGTGGATAATTAAAGCAACTTTTAATGCCACCAGCTGCACGTTCAAATCTGAAAAGGCAGAGTAACGGACCATATAATAAATTGGAACGATGGATTGATAACAGCTGCAAGTATATATTAAATAGAAAAGAACGGACAGAGAAAATTTTGTGAAACGTATTGAAAATAAATATGAAGTACTTATTATATTATACGTTTCTTTTTGAATGCAGAGTCCAAAATTTGAAAGCCAAGTAACGGTCAACCCTTGATTTGGTGAAAATAATTGTAGCAATTAATAAAAGAAATAAATAGCAACGGTCACGTTGCTTTGATTTAGCTGACCCATCAAAGAAAATTATTTATAATTTAACCGGTAGGAAACGTAAAGGAACGTACCACTATAAAAATGAAATTGATAACATTTGCGCATTGATTCTGCAATATTTATTAAAGAAATTGATTCTGCAATATTTACTAAAGCAATTTATTAGCTAGCTTGAATTAAATAGAATTTCACAATGAAATAAACTTTGATAAAATAAATTTTAAATTTTAAATCTGCTATGTTTAATTGGACGTAATCCAAATATTAAACTTTTATTTCAAAATATTATTATATAAAATTTCTCAAAAGTTTCAATTAATTGCGTTAATGTAACGATCGCGATTTTTCGTTGTCGAAAAACCGAACCGTTAGGGTTTTAGAAGAAGAAAGAAAAGAAAGAGAAGAGAAAACAGAAAAAAACAAGTAACAGAACGAGAAACAATAACAGAATCTCACAGTCGCAGCGGAACAACATATAATAGATAAATGAATATTCATTAAAACAAAAGAACTATACATTTTATACATTACATCACATTACATTACATCAATCAGAGTGTACGACAACAACAGCGGAAAGAAATACTATATACAATAAATAATAGACTACGCTATCTGGCTCGCCTCCAGATCTGCACAGCAACTCCCGAATCCAGAATAACCTGACAACCTAACTCTAGACTGCCCGTGTGAAAAATAGTGGGCACCCAGAGTTTAGGAAAGGAACAATAAACTCCAGGTCAGTCATGTGACTGGTGTGAGAACTCAAAACAGTTTATCTTTAAAAAAAAACAACAAGAAAAAAATTTCAATTTTTGAAATTCGCAATGCTTTTTGGAAAATGAAACTACCATAAGGCCTCCCGCCACACACACAATGCAAACGCAGAATTGGAGGAGATTTCTCCTTATGATAGTCAAAGATGCTTACTACGTGAAAATCAAATCATTTTTGATATTATTACTAGTGCATAGTGTAGAAAACAATTTCGAAAGTAGAATATAAATCCTAGCCAGCATACGACATTTCGTCGTATGCCTACTATAGCTACCATGTTCAATAGCAGGTTACCGCCACATTCCATGGCAGGTTATACAACTAAAACCGTATAGGGCGCGTATTGTTTTGATTGGATTTCCAACAAATGGTCAGGCTAAGGAACTTCCTACTGCCACATGGGATCGCCTCTGGCGGGACGTCCCGAGAAACTAACGTTATGGTTAGATCTCTGCCAACACAAGGCCGGGTTACCCCTGTAACTAGGTAACTACTACACGAATATGTCATCCCCCGGTCCTTTGGGACCTTTATCCGAGCGCTCGATACCAACAACACCACACAGAAATATATATAGTGTTTCCACATGAGTAAATATCTGGGCTCCATACCATGATACCACCCTTTTCCAGAAGGAAATGACATACCCTAAAGGGCGCGACCCTCATAACCTTGCCGCATATTCCTGTTTCGACCATTTCCGGGGAGTGAGGTCCTGACGAAGTCTCGTCCACAAAGCTACGCTTTGTGTAACAAAGCCATGCTTCGGGTCCACAGATGACCAAAGCAATAATCACAAAGATAAATGATCAAACAAATGATCATATCACAAATGACCAACCAATGATCATCACACAGCAGCACTCAGCATGCCACATTACCAGATTGGGAAATATCGCTGATAACCTTCAACTACATAACCTCTGAGCTCGTACGTCTCAGAGAAGGGTGTTAAGCTAAGAGAATAAATTCTCCGCCACCAACAGAAATGTATTTGAAAGAAATCTGCTCTATCTCTCAAAATGTAATGTCAGACACGTAACCATACAAGTCTGTTCCGGGTTCGAACAGAACCGAAGGCACTTCCAAAGAAGCCCTTGCAATCCGGGTATTCACAATCCCGATAAAATTTCCCATCACAAAGGAAATCTCCATATCGTAGCTAACGATGCGGAGACAATCGATAGGTCATCCTATCGTTTTCACAAATACCCGGTCTTCAACACCGGTCTTCAAATGCAATCCAAACGACGTATCGCATATTCGGAATGGGATATATGACACAAAGGTCCTCTCCCGGCTAAACCGAATAGCGAGCGCTTATTTTAAAAACAAGAGTGCATTCAATTCCAAACAAACACAATCAATACCATCCAAGGGTAAATATTGATAGTCGGTTATTTAACTATCAATAAAGATGCGCCACATCATCAGATTCCAAATAATTTTCCAAAATTATTAAGTCCCAAAATATCTTTACAAGATATATATACACAATTTCCAAATAATTGCCCAATTTATTTGCTTTACCAAAACCACTTCACGATAAAATTTTCCACACTTAACCAATTGAAAAACCAATTTTCAATTTACCTTTACCATTTGAAAACAAATTTTCAAATTACATTAACCATTTGCAAACCAATTTCAAATCACCTTAACCATTTGAAAACTAATTTCAAATCACCTTAACCATTTGAAAACTAATTTCAAATCACCTTAACCATATATACCTTTTGAAACAAATTTCAAACCACCAAATAAATCTTTACTGATTTATTTTAACTTACGTTCCAAATTCGTAAATTATATTTTCATATTTAAAAAAAATAAATCAACATTTATTTTTAAACAAATTTCCCTTTATATATATAAATTCCAAGGTGGATTTAAATTCCAAGCATCTACTAGCATACGATTCCCAAATCGATTTCAAGTTATTTGCTTTCAATTACCTTAAAGGTGAATTCACAAAAACCGTTCCATTTCATATTAGAAAACCATTCCCATGCTTATTTTAAAAATAAGTAATTCACAAATTTATTTATTTTCAACGATTTGAAAACATTCCATATACTTAAATCACAGTTAAGTATTTATTCCATTCTCTTTAAGAAAACATTCCTTTATTCACATTTATTTGGGTTAAAAACGAATGTTGCGTAAAACATCGTTACGACAACCCAAAAACACTAGTATATGGATTTGAAATTAAAAATAGATATATAAATCCAATACTATACAAATTATCCCCTTCTGTTTCTCGAAAACGTCTATTTCAACAATCAATGTTGAAATCTATGTTTTCAATACTCAATACATTTTAAAACACCTCTAATTCGTTTTAAATTCCATTTAAAACATTCCTTTCCCAAACATACCCATTTTATTTAATAATCTATTCAATATTCAAAATAGTGAATATAGCCCACTTAACAAATTCCCATATTTCAATTTATCAAATTCGATGAATTTCAAATTTATAAACATAGTTTATAAATTCCATTTCTATTATAAACCCCAATTTTATAAATTCCTTTATTAATCCGATGCAATTTACATAACCCAATTTCATACCCAAAAGCCATATTGTAAGTTAAATACTTATAATATTATTTATTTACCAAATCGTTCCTTTGAACTTCACCAATTTAAAATCTTATCACTTACAAGATTTCTTTATGGTTTATAATAATTTCAACTAATGAAATCTTCATTTATTAACAATTTCAACAAACCCCCTTTTTATGCCCCAAATTCATTTTTATAAGTTAATAACTTATAAACTTAAAATTTTCCAATAACCATTCGTTTTATAAATTTCACATTTATTAATCTATAAATCCTAGTGGAATTCATGTTATACATCAACTTAACACTTTATAAATTTATTCTATAACTTCAATAAATTTAATTTAAAAACATCCATTTATAAAATCCTTTATATAAACCATTAATAATAATAACTTCCCAAAAACCAAATTTAACTATTTTATAAAAACCTATTATTGTTAAAAATTTCTTTTAAGTTATATTTTATAAAAATATAAATTTTTAAAACATAAAATTTTATCCATCTATTTATTTTAAAATTTAATCAATTCAAAATTTTTAATAAACCATATTCTTTGAGAAATCACTTTTAAACCCCTTTTTAATTCAAAACCGTTATTTTAATTTTTAAAAATTTGAATCCAATGATGCAACAACATCAGATGGTCAATCACGGGAATAAGTGTCATATATCAATATGATTATCAACAATCAACATAATATTTATAAACAAATAAATATGCGAGGAATCCAGTTGGATCCCTCCAACCTGTTACCCTGCATCCACAGACGTTAGCACAATACCAATTCCACTTCAAGGTGGAATATCGCGGTATATGGGATTTTATAAATATTCCGCTTAATAACGGCGCAATAGGGTCTCATCCGCTATACGAGGCGGGAAATCAAATCCGATATATACATATGCCAATATATATATATCGCTATATATAGTATATATCCTACTATATCTACTAGCACAATCAATCAACCATCAACAATCAATATTAACTATTCAAAATTTTAAACAAAACCTTTCGATTGAGTGAGGAGTTCTCACCTTGATTTTGTTTCCGTTTTAGCGTTCGTTCCGAATAAAATTAAACGAACGTTTAATTTTATCCGAAATTCAAACGAGCTCCAATCGACTCCAAACCAGCTGCATTGCGAAGAGCACGACGATACGATGCCAACGCAAAAAATCTCGTTCGAATCCGACCTCGCATGCAAAAGATATCACGTTTTAAAGTTGCATGATTTGAATTTTGAATTTAAACAAAAAACAAAAAAAAATAAAAGAAACAACATCTCACCCTCAAACGCATGTGGCCCCCACTCCCTTACTCATCTTCCCTGCGCACTCAGATCCTTCCCCCCCGTTCCTTCTTCGTTTCACGCATACTCCAGTAGAAGAGAACCCAATCTCTATGAACTAGGGTTCCACTTCGCCATCACCACACTCCGCTAGAAAGCGATCAGGATGTGCCAAATCGAAGCTCTCGACAAGAGCTTCCCACGCCTGCAAGGATGTTGAACTCGGCCACCATTACTGCCTCGAAAACCGTGCGCAACAGCCCAAGAACGCGGGTCCCTCTCCCTCACCCCGTTGCTCCAATTTCGATCTCGACCGTTGAAGTTGTAGTTCACAACGTGCTCTTCGATTTCCGTTTAGAAAGTTCGTGGAAAATGTCGACGGATTGGTGTGGATTTGAGGTGGAAGTTGGGTGATTTCTGGCCTTTGAATAATTAGGGCCGGCCATAAACATGATGAGCTAGGGTTTTGGTGAAAATTTGCATTTATAACCACATACAATTATTATTTAAATAATAAAATTCCCAAATTGACACTTTTGCAAACGAACTCCAAACGACGCGTGCCGCCAGGCGATCCTAAGGTTTTTCCGCATTCCGGACACAATGGAACAGGTTTCGTAAGCTAATTCGGAAGTATGTGTGAGATACGGCAATAAACAGTCGATTTAAATTTAAACCGATTTAAGCGATTTCTAGGCGTTTTGGCTTGTACCGGACAAACGGCAAATCCACACGACTTGAAATTTGAAATCTTACAATAATATCACATTACGGATCCGATGAAACTGGTTTCGTCGAAATCCGAGACCGTTTGAAAAATGACTATTTTAACTCGCCGAATTAAAATTAAAACGATATCGATGCCTTTCGAGCTGCCACGGTCAAACGACAACTCCGTTTGCTACGAAATTTGAAATCCGATAATAACTAACTATTACGGATCCAATGGAACTCGTTTCGTTCAATTCCGAGACTGTTCAAAAATTGGCTATTTTTCAGTCGATAATTAAATATTAAAATATTCGATTTTTTACAAATTAACTCCAAATTCAATTTTACAAGTTCTAAAACATTTCTATAACTTCAATATGATAAAACAAAATTTTCCAAATCATTTTCAATCATATTTAACCCAATATTTAATTATTTTTGGAATTTCACTATTAAATCATCGATTTAATTATCCCATTAAATCCAATATTCGAAAAATAAATTATTCAACTTCAAATTTCTACTTATTAATATTTAAAATTAATTGAATACTCAAATTTAATTTATCAAAAATTTTGGGTCGTTACAATCTTCCCCCCTTAAAAGAATTTCGTCCCGAAATTACAAGTTAAGGAGAAATGATCCTAAACCGTTTATTATTTTTCCAAAGCTAATTAGTTTTATTAACTTTCTAACCTAAATATTTTTATTAAAGATTCACTATTATTTCAATTAGCTTTCCAACTCCAATTATAAGTTTCAAACAACATTGTTTATTTGACAATTCAAATTTAAATTTAAATTCAAATTCCCAAACTTTCAAAATTTCTCAAAAAAATTTTTTTCTAACACCCGAAATTTTCGAAAAATTTCGCCAGAGTCTCCTTTGCGCGGCTAGATCGGTACGACTACAAAACGGCTCTACGGCCCCTCAGAATCAAAAGAAAAGAGAAAGCCAAGTGGCTAGAGAAGGAAATCATCAAATCTCATATAAAAACTGAAATACGTACCTTTTGTCGAGCGATTCAATTTTTTTAACTTTGAAATCAAAATCCCAATTCCTTTATAACCTGTATATCCTGCTAGCATAATATCTAATTATAATATTCAAACCAATTTGCCAATTCAATTATAAAATTTCCAATACATGCTTCTTATACCACTTTTAGTTTACTATTAAAGTTGCATATTCATTTTCATTCAACTTTGCATTTCAATTTTCATTTGAATTCAATTACATAGCTTTCAAATTTTACTAATTCAATTTCATTAACACTTAATGAATTTTCATACAATCAACCAACAAGCAAATAACAACCAATGCACATCCAATACAACCAAATTTTATCCATTTTACTTACATTCAATTTGGTTCAACTGTTTTAATTTCAATTGGTTTAACATTCACTTGATTTTCATCCAATTATTCAACTAACTTAAATGAATTTACACTTGCATGCATCATTTCATATCAACTTATTCATATTCTATTGATTAACATTCAATTCATACTTTAACTCAATTGCTAGTTCTTTTTTACAAATAAAATTGAATTTCATTTATATAACTTAAGTTCACATCTTTAACAATTTCATTTACTCACTTTATTCATTTATTTTGATATTAACATCAATTCTTTCAACATTACTTAACTTGCATTCCATTTCAACTTTATTTACATCATTTAATTCACTTGATTATTTAACTTTGATGCAAAGATCGATTTTTTTATTCAACTTCACTTAAGTTATTCCATTTAAACATCATTTGTTAATTAAACTTAAGTTTTACTTATCAATTCAATTCGGATTTTAAATTCCAAAGTAAATCCTATTTAACTTTTACTTAAGTCAAATTCATATCAATATTCAAATTCATATTCCATTTTACTTAACTTAATTGTTTAACCACTTCAATAACTGGTTTCACTTTCATTTTCCCATTCTATAAGTCATGCAACTTATTATTCAACTTCTAACTTATATTATAATTTCAAAACTTATTTCGCTTATACTTATCAACTTCAAGTTGAATTTTAATTTCAAATTGATTTATTACAACAAAACTTCAATTTTTAATTCATTTTTGTAGCAAATCCATCACATAGAAACTCGAAAATGATACTGATGATGCTGCAGTCATCACCCTTATTATTTCCCAGTGACAATAGTGAAATCAATGCTAATTATTCTTTCAAAAATTTCCTTTCTATTCATAAATCACTTTTATAAACCTTTTACTTATATAATTTTACTTCTTATATACATACATGATTATCTTACAATTGTAAATCATTATCAATTATAATTTCATCTTATGATTCATTGGTTTATACCATTATTCTTTTTACAATAGTTGCTTTTATTAGCTTATTCAAACAACTTTTAATTATTTTATATATATATCATTTACAACAACCAAGCAATCAATTATATACACACTTCAATAATTCTTGAAAAATTATTTTCTTTTTATATATAAAATATAATCGAGGCAAAATTATTTCATTTACCCAATTTAAAACAATATTGTGTCGAATTGTTCTATTCAAGTGTTTAGGAACCCCTTCGATTCAGTTTTCGAGGCTGCGCCGACGAAGGTTCATATACCACTCAACAAACCAATCATCACAATATAAAACAATTTTATATTCACTAACAAATACGCACTCATATCTATTATTACACTCACACTCATTCTAGAGTACTACTGACTCTATCTCTAATGAGTAATACCCAACAGAGCAGGTTGTCGCTTAACCATATGCTCTGATACCAAATGTAACGATCGCGATTTTTCGTTGTCGAAAAACCGAACCGTTAGGGTTTTAGAAGAAGAAAGAGGTAGAAGAAGAAAGAAAAGAAAGAGAAGAGAAAACAGAAAAAAACAAGTAACAGAACGAGAAACAATAACAGAATCTCACAGTCGCAGCGGAACAACATATAATAGATAAATGAATATTCATTAAAACAAAAGAACTATACATTTTATACATTACATCACATTACATTACATCAATCAGAGTGTACGACAACAACAGCGGAAAGAAATACTATATACAATAAATAATAGACTACGCTATCTGGCTCGCCTCCAGATCTGCACAGCAACTCCCGAATCCAGAATAACCTGACAACCTAACTCTAGACTGCCCGTGTGAAAAATAGTGGGCACCCAGAGTTTAGGAAAGGAACAATAAACTCCAGGTCAGTCATGTGACTGGTGTGAGAACTCAAAACAGTTTATCTTTAAAAAAAAACAACAAGAAAAAAATTTCAATTTTTGAAATTCGCAATGCTTTTTGGAAAATGAAACTACCATAAGGCCTCCCGCCACACACACAATGCAAACGCAGAATTGGAGGAGATTTCTCCTTATGATAGTCAAAGATGCTTACTACGTGAAAATCAAATCATTTTTGATATTATTACTAGTGCATAGTGTAGAAAACAATTTCGAAAGTAGAATATAAATCCTAGCCAGCATACGACATTTCGTCGTATGCCTACTATAGCTACCATGTTCAATAGCAGGTTACCGCCACATTCCATGGCAGGTTATACAACTAAAACCGTATAGGGCGCGTATTGTTTTGATTGGATTTCCAACAAATGGTCAGGCTAAGGAACTTCCTACTGCCACATGGGATCGCCTCTGGCGGGACGTCCCGAGAAACTAACGTTACGGTTAGATCTCTGCCAACACAAGGCCGGGTTACCTCTGTAACTAGGTAACTACTACACGAATATGTCATCCCCCGGTCCTTTGGGACCTTTATCCGAGCGCTCGATACCAACAACACCACACAGAAATATATATAGTGTTTCCACATGAGTAAATATCTGGGCTCCATACCATGATACCACCCTTTTCCAGAAGGAAATGACATACCCTAAAGGGCGCGGCCCTCATAACCTTGCCGCATATTCCTGTTTCGACCATTTCCGGGGAGTGAGGTCCTGACGAAGTCTCGTCCACAAAGCTACGCTTTGTGTAACAAAGCCATGCTTCGGGTCCACAGATGACCAAAGCAATAATCACAAAGATAAATGATCAAACAAATGATCATATCACAAATGACCAACCAATGATCATCACACAGCAGCACTCAGCATGCCACATTACCAGATTGGGAAATATCGCTGATAACCTTCAACTACATAACCTCTGAGCTCGTACGTCTCAGAGAAGGGTGTTAAGCTAAGAGAATAAATTCTCCGCCACCAACAGAAATGTATTTGAAAGAAATCTGCTCTATCTCTCAAAATGTAATGTCAGACACGTAACCATACAAGTCTGTTCCGGGTTCGAACAGAACCGAAGGCACTTCCAAAGAAGCCCATGCAATCCGGGTATTCACAATCCCGATAAAATTTCCCATCACAAAGGAAATCTCCATATCGTAGCTAACGATGCGGAGACAATCGATAGGTCATCCTATCGTTTTCACAAATACCCGGTCTTCAACACCGGTCTTCAAATGCAATCCAAACGACGTATCGCATATTCGGAATGGGATATATGACACAAAGGTCCTCTCCCGGCTAAACCGAATAGCGAGCGCTTATTTTAAAAACAAGAGTGCATTCAATTCCAAACAAACACAATCAATACCATCCAAGGGTAAATATTGATAGTCGGTTATTTAACTATCAATAAAGATGCGCCACATCATCAGATTCCAAATAATTTTCCAAAATTATTAAGTCCCAAAATATCTTTACAAGATATATATACACAATTTCCAAATAATTGCCCAATTTATTTGCTTTACCAAAACCACTTCACGATAAAATTTTCCACACTTAACCAATTGAAAAACCAATTTTCAATTTACCTTTACCATTTGAAAACAAATTTTCAAATTACATTAACCATTTGCAAACCAATTTCAAATCACCTTAACCATTTGAAAACTAATTTCAAATCACCTTAACCATTTGAAAACTAATTTCAAATCACCTTAACCATATATACCTTTTGAAACAAATTTCAAACCACCAAATAAATCTTTACTGATTTATTTTAACTTACGTTCCAAATTCGTAAATTATATTTTCATATTTAAAAAAAATAAATCAACATTTATTTTTAAACAAATTTCCCTTTATATATATAAATTCCAAGGTGGATTTAAATTCCAAGCATCTACTAGCATACGATTCCCAAATCGATTTCAAGTTATTTGCTTTCAATTACCTTAAAGGTGAATTCACAAAAACCGTTCCATTTCATATTAGAAAACCATTCCCATGCTTATTTTAAAAATAAGTAATTCACAAATTTATTTATTTTCAACGATTTGAAAACATTCCATATACTTAAATCACAGTTAAGTATTTATTCCATTCTCTTTAAGAAAACATTCCTTTATTCACATTTATTTGGGTTAAAAACGAATGTTGCGTAAAACATCGTTACGACAACCCAAAAACACTAGTATATGGATTTGAAATTAAAAATAGATATATAAATCCAATACTATACAAATTATCCCCTTCTGTTTCTCGAAAACGTCTATTTCAACAATCAATGTTGAAATCTATGTTTTCAATACTCAATACATTTTAAAACACCTCTAATTCGTTTTAAATTCCATTTAAAACATTCCTTTCCCAAACATACCCATTTTATTTAATAATCTATTCAATATTCAAAATAGTGAATATAGCCCACTTAACAAATTCCCATATTTCAATTTATCAAATTCGATGAATTTCAAATTTATAAACATAGTTTATAAATTCCATTTCTATTATAAACCCCAATTTTATAAATTCCTTTATTAATCCGATGCAATTTACATAACCCAATTTCATACCCAAAAGCCATATTGTAAGTTAAATACTTATAATATTATTTATTTACCAAATCGTTCCTTTGAACTTCACCAATTTAAAATCTTATCACTTACAAGATTTCTTTATGGTTTATAATAATTTCAACTAATGAAATCTTCATTTATTAACAATTTCAACAAACCCCCTTTTTATGCCCCAAATTCATTTTTATAAGTTAATAACTTATAAACTTAAAATTTTCCAATAACCATTCGTTTTATAAATTTCACATTTATTAATCTATAAATCCTAGTGGAATTCATGTTATACATCAACTTAACACTTTATAAATTTATTCTATAACTTCAATAAATTTAATTTAAAAACATCCATTTATAAAATCCTTTATATAAACCATTAATAATAATAACTTCCCAAAAACCAAATTTAACTATTTTATAAAAACCTATTATTGTTAAAAATTTCTTTTAAGTTATATTTTATAAAAATATAAATTTTTAAAACATAAAATTTTATCCATCTATTTATTTTAAAATTTAATCAATTCAAAATTTTTAATAAACCATATTCTTTGAGAAATCACTTTTAAACCCCTTTTTAATTCAAAACCGTTATTTTAATTTTTAAAAATTTGAATCCAATGATGCAACAACATCAGATGGTCAATCACGGGAATAAGTGTCATATATCAATATGATTATCAACAATCAACATAATATTTATAAACAAATAAATATGCGAGGAATCCAGTTGGATCCCTCCAACCTGTTACCCTGCATCCACAGACGTTAGCACAATACCAATTCCACTTCAAGGTGGAATATCGCGGTATATGGGATTTTATAAATATTCCGCTTAATAACGGCGCAATAGGGTCTCATCCGCTATACGAGGCGGGAAATCAAATCCGATATATACATATGCCAATATATATATATCGCTATATATAGTATATATCCTACTATATCTACTAGCACAATCAATCAACCATCAACAATCAATATTAACTATTCAAAATTTTAAACAAAACCTTTCGATTGAGTGAGGAGTTCTCACCTTGATTTTGTTTCCGTTTTAGCGTTCGTTCCGAATAAAATTAAACGAACGTTTAATTTTATCCGAAATTCAAACGAGCTCCAATCGACTCCAAACCAGCTGCATTGCGAAGAGCACGACGATACGATGCCAACGCAAAAAATCTCGTTCGAATCCGACCTCGCATGCAAAAGATATCACGTTTTAAAGTTGCATGATTTGAATTTTGAATTTAAACAAAAAACAAAAAAAAATAAAAGAAACAACATCTCACCCTCAAACGCATGTGGCCCCCACTCCCTTACTCATCTTCCCTGCGCACGCAGATCCTTCCCCCCCGTTCCTTCTTCGTTTCACGCATACTCCAGTAGAAGAGAACCCAATCTCTATGAACTAGGGTTCCACTTCGCCATCACCACACTCCGCTAGAAAGCGATCAGGATGTGCCAAATCGAAGCTCTCGACAAGAGCTTCCCACGCCTGCAAGGATGTTGAACTCGGCCACCATTACTGCCTCGAAAACCGTGCGCAACAGCCCAAGAACGCGGGTCCCTCTCCCTCACCCCGTTGCTCCAATTTCGATCTCGACCGTTGAAGTTGTAGTTCACAGCGTGCTCTTCGATTTCCGTTTAGAAAGTTCGTGGAAAATGTCGACGGATTGGTGTGGATTTGAGGTGGAAGTTGGGTGATTTCTGGCCTTTGAATAATTAGGGCCGGCCATAAACATGATGAGCTAGGGTTTTGGTGAAAATTTGCATTTATAACCACATACAATTATTATTTAAATAATAAAATTCCCAAATTGACACTTTTGCAAACGAACTCCAAACGACGCGTGCCGCCAGGCGATCCTAAGGTTTTTCCGCATTCCGGACACAATAGAACAGGTTTCGTAAGCTAATTCGGAAGTATGTGTGAGATACGGCAATAAACAGTCGATTTAAATTTAAACCGATTTAAGCGATTTCTAGGCGTTTTGGCTTGTACCGGACAAACGGCAAATCCACACGACTTGAAATTTGAAATCTTACAATAATATCACATTACGGATCCGATGAAACTGGTTTCGTCGAAATCCGAGACCGTTTGAAAAATGACTATTTTAACTCGCCGAATTAAAATTAAAACGATATCGATGCCTTTCGAGCTGCCACGGTCAAACGACAACTCCGTTTGCTACGAAATTTGAAATCCGATAATAACTAACTATTACGGATCCAATGGAACTCGTTTCGTTCAATTCCGAGACTGTTCAAAAATTGGCTATTTTTCAGTCGATAATTAAATATTAAAATATTCGATTTTTTACAAATTAACTCCAAATTCAATTTTACAAGTTCTAAAACATTTCTATAACTTCAATATGATAAAACAAAATTTTCCAAATCATTTTCAATCATATTTAACCCAATATTTAATTATTTTTGGAATTTCACTATTAAATCATCGATTTAATTATCCCATTAAATCCAATATTCGAAAAATAAATTATTCAACTTCAAATTTCTACTTATTAATATTTAAAATTAATTGAATACTCAAATTTAATTTATCAAAAATTTTGGGTCGTTACAGTTAAATAAAACCATTTAAAACCATTAAAATCTACGGGTCGTTACAGAGGTGGGGCGTCACAGCTTGGTATCAGAGCTGAGATTCAGAATAAATTATAATAAACACAAAACAGAAGCAGAATGGAACATGTGTTACAACTATTCGAGGGTTTCACTCGTGCCTTTCTAATCTATTCCTTCGCTATTTTAAAACTAAACCTCTCTAACAAGTTGGAATATGTCTAGAGATATATCTTATATTTCCATAGTATTCCATTTCTTAAATTTCGTATCAATCTTGTATTATTTTAACTGCTCCTAAGGGTTTCAAATCTGGGAAGCTTAATGTTGCTTAAGCTTCTGGTGATTCTTATAAGCCTAAAGGTTTTACTCCTTTCGTTTTGGAAGGATTTATTTTATTTCTTGGCCATTCTATTAGAATTCTTTTCGATACGGGTACATCACAATCATTCATGTCAAAGGAGCTTGTTGATATTATTCCTCTGGATGTTGTTAGTTTTTGCGACCCTTTGAGGATTGTAAATCCTATTGGTGGATCCGCTACACTTGGTTTGTTATGTGCTGATGTTGAGATTATTCTTTGTGGTTGTTCCTTTCGTGCGAATCTTCATGTTATGGATCATCTTGGTTTTGATGTGATTTTGGGAATGGATTGGCTCGTCCGTTATGAAGTTTAATCCTTATGTCCCGAAAGAACTTTATATCTCAAGCATCCCGATGCTATTGAGCAGTTATCTATTATATTTCGAAGCATGGACCATACTTCGAGTATTTTCATTTCTTCCTTCGAATCAGAGGATGTCATAGCTAATATTCCTATCGTTTGTGATTTTCGGATGTCTTTGAGCCTATTTCGTGTTTGCGCCGAAGAGGGTAATTGAGTTCCGTATTGATCTTATCTCTGGTGCTCATCCTATCAGTCATCCTCCCACGAGGATGTCTGCTAAGGAAAATAAGGAACTCAAGCAATAATTATCTGAATTGGAAGCCAAACGATTTGTTCGTTCTAGCTCATCTGCTTGGGGCACCGCCGTTATCTTCGTTAAGAAGCCAGATGGTACTCTTAGGCTTTGCTTTGATTATCGCAAGCTTAACGAGTTTACTATCAAAAATAGGTACTCATTACCTAGGATCGACGACATGTTCGATCAATTAAGTGGCGCTAAACTGTTCTCCCAATTCGACCTTACCATCGGTTTTCATTTGGTTACGAGTTGCGGAAGTTAGCATTCCACTTACCGCATTCTGCACTCGTCGTGAATCTTAGGAATGACTTATTATGTCATTCAGTTTGCCCAGCTTATTTCATCCATTTTATGAATCAAGTATTCTACGAATATCTCGATGACTCCATTTGTGTATTTATTGATTTTGGTTGAAAAAAGAAATTTAAAATTTTGCAAATCTTTTTCATAAGATTTATTTACAAGTATAATTGGATTTGTGTTTGTCATATAGAAGATGATTTTGTGATTGTATTGCCCATTGAGTGCTTTAAGAATTCTGGTCGATGCGCTTGATCAACATTATCGATAGGAATCTCCTAAACACTTTGATGAGATGATTTGACACAATAAATTGACTATAAAAGTAAATTTTTCTAGAAAACGATTTCACAAAGATAATCAAAATTTTGGAAGTTTTAGCTTTTAAGGAAAGAAGATTTTTTGAAAGAACTCTTTTCCGATGCTCTTGTCCTTGTGATTCCCGAAGGGAACCAAGACTTCATTATTTGTACCAATACTAGCCGTGTTGGTTTCGGTGCTGTTCTCATGCCAAAAGATAATAGTCGCCTATGCTTCTAAACACCTAAAGCCTAATGAGATTCGTTATGCTACCCATGATTTGGAGTTAGCCTCTATAATCTTTGCTCTAAAGATTTGGCGACATTATTTACCGGGCGAGCGTTTTGTTCTCTTCACTGATCACAAATCTCTGAAGTATCTAAATACTCAAAAAGAACTTAATTTGAGACAACAGCGTTGGCTCGAATTTCTAGCTTCATATGACTTCGATATTCAGTATACCCCTGGTAAGGGTAATCGAGTTGCTGATGCGCTTAGTCGCAGACAACAAGTTGTTATTTCCATGATGCTTGCAGAGTGGAATTTGTTGGAAGCTTTATCTCTTTGTGATGTTAGAGACCGTACTTCAGTTTCTGATTCTCCCGCGCTTTTTTTAGCATGGAAGCTTGTCCTAATTTGTTGGATCGTGTTGCCAATGCCCAGAAACAAGATCCAGATCTATCTTATCTTATTCAGAGTTGTAAATCGGAATCCCAAGGTGATAATCTAAAGGATTTCGATATTGATATTCATGGTTGTATTCGGAAGAAGGGAAGGTGTGGAGCATGATGTTGCAAGTTATGTGAGTCGTTGCATGACTTGTCAACTTATTAAAGCAGAATACCAGCGTCTTACTGGTCTTTTACAGCCTCTTGAGATTCCATTATGGAAATTGGATCAAATTTCCATAACTTCATTAATGGTCTACCTCGTTCGAGGTCGGGCCATACTAGTGTTTGGGTGATTGTTGACCGATTGACCAAATCAGCCCATTTAATTCCTATCAAGTCCAATCGGACTGCTTATTGATTTTGGTGGTAGTTGGAAAGACCAATTATCTCTTGTTGAATTTGCTTATTATAATAGTTTTCAATTCTATATCGGTATGGCCCCTTTCGAAGCCCTTTACGGAAGACCGTGTCGATCGCCATCTTGTTGGTGGGAATCTAGGGAAAAGTTAGTTCACGGCCCCGATTATATTCGTGAATCTTCTGAGAAGATTGATATTATTAGATAGAGAATGAAAATGGCTCAGAATAGGAAGAAATCTCATGCCGATCATTGTAGGAAGCCTTTGGAATTTTTGGTTGGCGATCGCGTATTCATTCATGTTTCTCTGATGAAGGGTATGGTGCGTTTCAATAGCTCTGAGAAATTGGCTCCTCGTTATATCAGACCGCTTCCGATTACGGAACACATTGACCCTGTTGCTTATCGTGTATCACTACCTGTTAACTCCTATTTCTGCCGTGACCTAAAACTCCACGACCTAAAACTCCGCGACCTATAACTCACCAGCCCAACGACCTAAGCGTACCTGACGACCTAATAGTCTCAACGACCTAACGGCATAATTGTCTTAGCGACCTAAAGTTTTTAGCGACCTAGTGACCTCATTCCTCAACGGCCTAAAGCTATCTGCGACCTAAAGATTTCTGTAATTTCATGACCTAGCAAGGTAGCGACTTAGCAAGTTAAAGCAAAGAAAAGTTTCACCTACTATCATAGCTCGCTCACGACCTATATTAGGTCGCTCACGATCTACTAGCTCGTTCATACACGACTCATTTATCAAGCGACCTAAAAATCCAACGACCTACCGACCTGAGAGAATTTAAGACTTAGCGACCAAACGAGTTAACGACTTAGCCTAGGTTGCTACATTGAATGCCTCAGCGTTCTAAGATCGCCAACTTACTAAACCGTAACCCGTTCTAGAGTTGAGTACGACCTTGCCCCACCACAACTTAAAACTGCTCGCGACCTACGACCTATGATAGGTCGCACACGACCTAAGCAGATAAAGACAAGTTCAAGAAGCAACAGATACGAGAGATTCCTTAGGTCATCGCCGACCTACGACCTAACTTAGGTCGTCTACAACCTAAGACTTGGAAAGAAAATCATGCTCAGAATCACTCCTATAAATACAGCCCTAACTCCAACTAGAAAAGGACTTTTGGCCGACCATTTCAAGCACCGATACTCTGCAAAATTCTCGACTCACTCAACACTTCAAGTACTCCAAACACCAAGGACACTACGACGATCTCCAGGAGAAAATCTAAATCATTCAACATAAATTCTGAAGATTATTCTCCATCAAAGTTTGATCTACTGGTCTAAAGTGTGTTGTAACTGAAGATTGTTGTAAAGTTGTAATCAAATTTGGTATAAAGAGAGTTAGAGTGGACGTAGGATTACTCTAAGCCGAACCACTATAAAAATTGTTGTATTTTCTTCTTTTTTCTGTGTTTTCTCTGCTTGCTTGTAATTCCCGTGTATACGGGTGGTGCTTTCATCCAACTTCAATTAACACCGGGGTGTTAGCGTCCGATTTTCACGTTAACATTTTTGGTGCTTTCACTGAGAACATCGATCTCAGGGTATTTACATAATTGCTTCACCAAACTTTGAGGAAAGAATACCCGTTAAGACCAGAAGTCTAACAGAAATTATGGCTCCAGGAAGGAAACGTAGATCTGCCAGATCTGATGATGTTCAAGAGAACACCGCCACTTCTCCTCCTCCGAGTCAGACAACTCCAACTGTGGGAGTTACGCGAGCGGAATTGGACGCTGCGGTTTTGGGATTGAATCAACAGTTAAATGCTCAGAATGCACAATTAGAGCTCAGAATGCTCAGAATACCTTGATATTGAATAAGCTAAATGATTTGCTCGAGGCTAATCGTCAGCCAACAAATAAAGAAGGAAATTCTGCTGATAGAGCTCAGGATGTTAGAGGGAATACTTCTCAAAGGGCGGTAAGCCCCGTTGAAAGGCCACTTCCTCAGGATGGAGGATCAGGACCTCAACCGACCCTTCGTGAACGATTGTCAAGGCAGGACTCTGAAAGAATGGCTGACGTTTTCCCCGCAGGGCCTGTGGATGATGAAGAGTATTTTTCAGGGATGGTCCGTCAAATCATGAAAGAAAGTATGCGAAAGGACGAGGATGAGAAAGAGTGGGGCTTTGCTCCAAGCAAAACTCCATTCACCGAGAGGATTCTGAAAGCTGGATTCCCGAGAAAATTTATTCCGCCCACTATTCCAGCTTACAAAGGAACAAGTGATCCTAACGAATTTCTGTATAAGTATGACTGGCATATGACTGGCGCCAGGGCATCCGATGAGATTAAGTGCCGGTACTTCCCGTTGTATTTGGAAGGAGTAGCTTTATTATGGTTTACCAAGCTAGCAGTTAGATCCATTGATCAGTTCTCGGACTTAACTAAGAAGTTGAAGGAGAAGTTTTGGTTGTATGCCTCTAAAGAAAAGTACATAATGTCGCTGTCAAGTCTAGAGCAAAACCCGAGAGAATCTATTAGGTCGTTCTTGAATCACTTTAACATAGCGTTGGCTGAGGTGGATAATGCTGAGCCATGCATGGTCTTGACGTACTTGATGAGGGCAATTGACAAGTCAAGCGAATTTGGAAAATGGTTGAAAATGAAAGAACCAAACTCACTTGACAAATTCTACAAGAAAGCGGATGAATTCATGCGCTTGGAGAGCCTCCAAGCACCAGCTAAGGTGGTATCACTACAAGCCGGGAACAATGGTGCTGCTACGAACAAGAAGGAACCAAACACTCAGAAAAGGGGAAACGATGGTGGAAAGAAACAAGGAGACGCTAAGAAAGGTCGTTCTTTCAATTTCACACCCTTGACCGATACCCCTGAAAACATCTACTTTGCAACTAAAGATGATGTCAATTATCCGGCCCCACCAAAAATGAGAGTTGCGGTTAAGATGGAAAAAAGTGGAAAGTACTGCCGGTTCCACAACCAGCCCGGCCATGATACCAACGAATGCCGCCAATTGAAAGAGTTAATTGAACAATTCTTAAAGGAAAACAAGCTCCAACAGTATGTGAAAAGGAACAGAAATGCCTCAGCTCCGTCAACTCAAGAACAGCAAGTTCCCGCTCACCGTTCGAGCTCAAGTGAGAAGGTCGTGGAACATGAATCGGAAAGGCCTGTCATCAATATAATAACTGGAGGACCTCACCCAGCAGGCAGAAGCTGGGGCGAGATGGAAAGGTATTCCTGGGCCTTGAAGCATGTACCAGCTGAAGAGAATGTTTTTGTTTTAGAGAATGATGCGCCTTTAAAGCAACAAAAAACTTCCACAGATGATATTGTGTTCAGTGCCAAGGATTCTTTGGGTATCGAAGCTCCGACCATAGATCCTTTGGTCATATCCGCAGGTATTGGGCCAGTAACTGTGAGAAGAGTTCTAGTTGATTGTGGAGCCTCATGCAACATCCTCTTTAAGAAGACCTTTGATCAAATGAAAATTCCAATGGCTGACGTTCAAGCTTCATCACTTAAGATTGCTGGGTTTGCTGGAGAACCCAAACAGCCAATTGGGACCATAGATTTGTTTGTGGAACTCGGGAAGGGACTAAGGAAGGTGGCTCGAAAGAAAACCTTTATAATTGTTGAAGAATTCTCTCTTTACAACGCCTTTTTGGGCCGTCCAACTCTTGCTGCATTCAAAGCTGTTCTTGATCCATGGTGCTTGACTCTAAAATTCCCCACAGATAACGGAGTTGGTGTGGTTAAGGGAGACCAAGATGCGGGGCGAGAATGTTATTTTGCAGAATTGCGGGAATCCAGGAAGAGAGAGATGGGAAAAAGTGCAGCGGCTCCAGTCCGCATCAATGAACCAACCATGTAGCAATTACAAGGTGGACCCTGCACTGGTGAATGTAGTGGGTCAGGAAGAGAGATGGATCCAAGGAAAGCCAGTGCAGGGGAAAATAGAGTGGTACCAATAGAGGTAACAGTACCGGTGTCTGTTGACTCAAATGACCCAAACAAAGTGCTTAATGTGGGTTCACAACTCAATCCGACAGTCCAGAATGTTCTGATTTCATTTTTGAAGGCTAATTTGGATGTGTTCGCTTGGACTCATGCTGACATGTGTGGAATATCCCCGGAGATTGCAGTACATACTCTGAACATTGATCCAAAGTTTACACCTGTGAAACAGAAGAGAAGGACTCAGGGTCCTGAAAGAACTGCAGCATTAAAAGAAGAAGTGGATCGTCTCATGGAGAATGGTTTCATTAGAAAATCTACTAATCCAAATTGGGTCTCAAATCCAGTGTTGGTCAAAAAGGCTAATGGAAAGTGGAGGGTGTGCATTGATTTTTCAGATCTGAACAAAGCCTGCCCCAAAGACTGTTTCCCGCTGCAAAGGATCGATCAGTTGGTGGATGGGACAGCGGGACATGAATTGTTATCTTTTATGGATGCATACTCCGGATATAACCAGATTATGATGCATGAGCAGGATCAAGAGGATACAAGCTTCATCACAGATGTTGAACTCTACTGCTACAAGGTCATGCCTTTCGGACTCAAGAATGCAGGGCAACATACCAGAGGCTTGTTAATGCCATGTTTAAACCACAGATTGGCAAGACAATGGAAGTTTATGTCGATGATATGCTAGTAAAGTCTAAGAAAGCAGTGGACCACATGGATCATTTGGCAGAGATGTTTGCAGTACTCCGAAAGTATAGAATGAAGCTTAATCCCCTGAAATGTTCGTTTGGAGTGGAGTCCGGAAAGTTTTTGGGTTTCATTGTGAGCGCTAGGGGCATTGAAGCCAATCCAGCTCAAATCACTGCCCTGAGAGAGGTCAAGGCTCCTAGAATGAAGAAGGAATTGCAAAGTCTCAATGGAAAGGTTGCTGCTTTAAGTAGGTTCATTTCCAAAGCTACTGACAAATGCATTCCGTTCTTTGATGCTCTGAAGAAAGGAAAGAAGAACTTTGAGTGGACTCCAGACTGTCAGAAAGCATTTGATGAGTTGATTCGTCATATGGAAGTGCCTCCGATACTTTCAAAGCCTGACAGTGGTGAAGATCTCTTCATATATTTGGCAATTTCGTCTCATGCACTCAGTGCAGTGTTAGTACGGGAAGATGCAAGGATTCAACGCCCAGTCTATTATATCAGCAAAAGGTTCACTGGTGCAGAGATGAACTATTCCAGATTAGAAAAGCTCGCCTATTGTTTGTTGATCGCATCAAGAAAATTGAGGGCTTATTTCCAGGCTCATCCTATCAAAGTTCTCACCGATCAGCCTCTAAAGCAAGTCCTTTTCCGTCCTGAGACTTCCGGCCGTCTTTTGAAATGGAATATCGAACTCAGCCAGTATGACGTCACTTATCATCCCCGGAAAGCAATCAATGGACAAGCTTTAGCAGATTTCATCGCAGAATGTACGGATAAAGGTGATAGTGAGGAAGAAGTCATTGATAGCATCCCAATCCAATGGAAATTGTATGTCGATGGCGCAAGGAATTATTACTGTTCCGGAGCAGGGGTTGTTCTTGAAACCCCGGAAGGTCGATCACTATGTTATGCACTGAGGCTGGAATTCCCATCGACAAATAATGAAGCTGAATACGAAGCTCTCATCGCTGGTTTAAGGATCGCTAAAGAACTAAACATCAAGGCATTACATATCTTCAGTGATCCTCAACTTATTGTTTGTCAAGTCAAGAAGGAATTTCAAGCTAAAGGAGGAAATTTACCAGCCTATTTGTCAAAGGCCTGGGAGCTCCTTCAAAATTTTGACCGCTATTCAATAAACCATATTCCCCGAGAAGAAAATATGAAGGCGGATTCTCTCGCAAAGTATTCGAGTACTGGCGAATCTCAACTGTTGGGGTTAGTTCCCGTTGAAGTCTTGTCAGCTCCAAGCACAGATGAAATGAATGTTGATTCGATTATGAACATATCCCAAGAGCAAGAATCATGGATGACTCCGATACTTGAATATTTACTCAGTGGTTCTTTGCCAGAAAGTTCGAAAGAACGACAGAAGCTGATGAGGAAAGCCTCCAGGTATATAGTTCAGGATGGTCGTTTGTACAAACGAGGATTTTCAATGCCATTACTCCGATGTGTGAAAAAGGAAGAAGCGAAGACGATTCTAACTAAAGTACACGGAGGAGAATGTGGGGATCATACAGGTGGTCAAACTTTAGCAAAGAAAATCCTCCGTTATGGATACTTTGGGCCAGAAATTAATCAGGATGCTGCTGACTATTCCCGAAAGTGTGATAAATGCCAGAGATTCGCTAAAATTCCTAGAGCACCGTCCACTGAGCTAACACAAATGGTCAGTCCATGACCGTTTGCCATCTGGGGAATAGATCTCATTGGGCCTTTACCGACTTCCAAATCAGGAATTAAATATGCTATCGTTGCTGTTGATTATTTTACTAAATGGGCTGAGGTCGATCCCTTGGCCACTATTACCTCTAAGAAAATGATAAGTTTTGTAGCTAAGAATATCATTTGCAGGTATGGTGTGCCTCAGAAGATAATCACAGACAATGGTACTCAGTTTGAAAGCGAGGAATTCCAAGATTTTTGCAAACGATTCAAAATCCGAAAAAGTTTCTCAGCAGTAGCTCATCTGCAGGCAAACGGGCAAGTGGAAGCAGTAAACAAAATCATCAAATCAACCATCAAAAAGCAGCTGGAAAAAGAGAAAAGTGGTTGGGTTGACAAGTTACCGCTTGCACTATGGGCATACTGAACCACCCACAAAACTACGACTGGGCATCCTCCATTTTCGTTAGCATATGGATCAGAAGCAATGATTCCAGTGGAAACTGAAGTCCCCTCAAATAGAAGGATCCATTTTGATAATGATGAGAATGGAAAACTGCAATTGGAAGCACTTGACCTCCTTGATGAAAGAAGAGAAGAGGCTAGACTTAGAATTGCGGCTCATCAACAAAGAATATCCAGGCACTTCAATTCCCAAGTTCGTCAGTGCAACTTTGAAGTTGGGGACCTAATTCTGAAAAGAATCATGACAGCCACAGGTGTGTTTGGGCCAAACTGGGAAGGGCCATATGTTATAGGCACGAAGCTTCTTGACGGCACATTCAAACTCACAACTGTCGATGGAGAACCAATCCCAAGAGCTTGGAACAGCAATCATTTACGTCCTTATTTTACTTGAGAGCTTTGCTGAAATATTGTAAAAGAATTGCAAATATATGATTCTTGTATTGAAAGCAATTGTAAAGCAAGTGAATAATGAAAAGCTATAAAGTGGATGTAGGCCCAGTTTTTGGCCGAACCACTATAAATCTTGTGTTCTCTACTATTATAAACTGCTTTGTTTTATTTCGACATATAAAATACATTAATTATGTCGATTTAATAATGCAGGTCATGAATGTAAAGCTTACCCATCCCAAGACCAAGCAATTCCCGACATCACTCAGCAAACAAACACTAAACCATCCAAAATTTCCATACTCAAATCTTACAAAAGACGTGCTTCAAACAAAAGTGGGCAATGTGGATGGAAGTGGACCATCTCTAACTAACTGCAAATGTTTGAACAAACAGCCAGTTAAGCAAACTGTGTCCACCACCACCAAATCACCTAACTATGAAGTATATTTCTCTGGATAAGGGAAATTATTGGCAACTAAAAAAGTGTTGACACTTGCAAAAGACAACGGGGATCGCCAACATGAGTGGATGGAAAAAGAGACATGGGCGAGCAAGCATCAATCAGCAAAAGACCTCTTCGGAGGCGCAAGCCCTCTACGGAGGCACAACTCTTCGGAGGAGAAAGACCTCGAGCGGGCCTAGCCAGAAAAAGAGAGATCTTTCGCGTTACAAAGTTGCGGAATGATCGGTCGATACACTCCCGTGAATTCGTCCAACCGAGAGAAAGAAACTCCAAACTTCCAGGCAAAAGCCCTACTCAGAGGCATACGTTTCACCAAGATTGAAATAAAACTTCCAGGTGTTGAAACGTGAAAAAAGCCCTCTTCGGAGGCCCGTTTCACCACAGTTGAAATGCTAAAAGACCTCGAGCGGGTCAACCATAAAAAGAGAGATCTTTCTCGTTACAAAGTTGTGGAATGATTGGTCAATACACTCCCGTGAATCCGTCCAACCGAGAGAAAGAAACTCCAAACTTCCAGGCAATAACCCTACTCAGAGGCACACATTTCACCGAGATTGAAATAAAACTTCCAAGTGTTGAAATGTGGAAAGCCCTCTTCGGAGGCCCGCTTCCCAGCGAACAGGGAAAAATAAAAGCCTCTCCCAAGTGGCAGAAACAAAAAGACCTCTTCCCAGAGGCACAACAAGACAGAAAGACCTCTTCCCAGAGGCAGAAATGAAAAGACCTCCTCCCGGAGGCACAAGCAAGAAGAAAGACCTCTTCGGAGGCACACGTTTCACCGAGATTGAAATAAAACTTCCAAGTGTTGAAACGTGAGAAAGCCCTCCTCAGAGGTGCAACTTTTCAAAAAAAAAAAAAGAAAAAGGAAGCCATCTTCAAAGGCACACTTTAACTCTCAAAGGAAGAACGATCCACCTATTCTGGAAAATTCCCTTCCTCAAAAAGAAGTTAAAGTACCCTTCAGATACCCGCTTTACCACATAAAAGAATTCTTGGTAAAATGTGTACACGCAAAAAGGAAAAGTGATATCTTCGAAGGATGAAGCGTAAAAACTTATTTGAAGGGAGTTGTACTCTGTTTCTTAACGAAATAATATTCCTCAAAGTATGGAATAATTATTCTCTAAAAAATAAAAGTACAAGTCCCCTCAAAATATAAAATATTGCAACGAGCTTATGGTATAGGGGCAACATGGTATAACTACATCGGTAAAATTGCGCTCGAGCAGTATACCACAAGCTCACTACAATATCGTGCAAAGAAACTTGTACAAAAGTGAATAATAAATGCATTCTCAAATACAAACAAGAAGTTTGTACAAATAAAGGATCATTTTATTCAATTCTATTACAATTTCTTACAGATACAAGTTTCGAGATAAAGAAAGCGGGGGCCGGTACCCGCACAATCCCTGACCAGTACGTGCGAAAAAACAAAAAGCTAAAAACTGGAATCTTCATTTCTTCTTGCCACCTTTGGACCCTTCACCCGGCCGGATGGTTAGCTTTTTGGGTCGATCTTTAGGCATGAGGGAAGAAGGAGAGGGAGGTACAACTAGTTCAACTTCCGGTTCCTCTTCAGTACCAATGATGCTCTTCCCCCACTTTTTTGATATTCCGCGCTTCTTTTTCCTCTTTGAAGAAGATTCACTTCCTGGATAACAAGTTTAGACAAAGTTATGTCATCATAAGGAGTCCGCTCCGGAGATACCTCAGCTCCCTCAAGTCCTTCGTCCTTTTGCTCTTGCGAAGCAGCTGGGTCATCCAAGCCCCGAAGGGCACCTATTATTTCTTTCTATGATCCCAGATGAGGAGTAGGAGTGATTGGGGGAGGCAGAGGAACAGTAACTGGAGGTGGAGAAGTTTGAATGATGCTCGGCGCTTTCTCTACAAAGGAAAAGTTAAAAGTGTCAGTATTTACCGCAAAAGGGGGAGACAATGGCTCGTCGAGATTCAAGAAATAATCAAGAAGCTCGTCAAATCCGTAAGAAACTGGCAAGTTGTCCCCCTGAGCATTATTAGGGTTACCTGGAGAAGTTGGTGGTATAACATCAACTTCGTAGTCTACAGCTTCAGCACTCTCTTGTGGCTCATCTACGGCTTGTGTAATTATGGCTCCGGTATCAGCTTTAGTAGGAATCGGTGTGTGAGAGCTAGAACCAGCAATGTCAACATCGACTGAAGTTGAAGGAGGGACAGGGGCAGTCAAAGTTGTTTCTTTTTCTTGATGCACTTCCCCATCATTTCAACTTGCGATCTAGCAAGTTGCTCCTTCCCTCTAGCAAGAGCTGCGCGAGCTTCGAAGTCTAAATAGTGCGCCTCTAGCTCCTCTTCAGTGTACCAAGTGCCTTTAAACATATCAAGCGCGGCTTCCCATACTTCAGCTAGGGTAACCTCATATTTGGGACCCATAAATGCAAGACTGCCACGCCCTAACACACTTTGCAAATAGAATTCGAATAATGTCGAGCCGATGTCGGCTTTGGTAGCTTCATGAGTTTCTTCAGCTGCAATTCTACCAGCAATAGCCTCATCTCGCTCTCTTTCAACTTTGGATAGTTGTGCTTTCAATTTTTCAATTTCCGCAAGCTGAAAGTTAGTTTGCCCTCTTAACTGAGTAATATCAGTATGGTAGCCCTCTACAATTTGCTCCAGCCCATCAGCCTTGGCCTCGGCATCCCTTTGCGCAGCATGAGCATCCAGCACCTGCTGTTGGAGCACACTCTCCCTTTGAGAATAAGAAGTGGAGGAAGTGGCAAGCTCCTCTTTGAGTTTCCCAATTTCCGCTTCAAGTTTTTCATTATAATCGGCAATGCTCCTCATTTCTGCATCATGCTGCTCAAGAGTCTTTTACCATTCGGTTTTGTCATTCTCCATGGTCAGCGTAGCTTCGAGATTGGCCCGATTCACCCTTTGGAGCACATCAACAAGTTTTTGCCAATTTGACATCCTCTCAATGTCAATTTTAACGGCATCAAGGTTCCGTAACATGGCATTTTTATCTATGGGAACCAGGTCAAGGTCAAAGCGAACTCCTTTTAAGCACCAATTTGGAAATCGATTTTGGAGAGTGGCTAGACCTGGTCCAACTTGGTAAGAAGGCCTGTTAATGATTGCCTAGATATCAGTACGGGAAGGGGCAAGAGACTGAGAAGGAATAGGAGCGGTAATCTTTTCAGAAGCTGCAGGCATTGGTTGCTCACTGACTTTGGCCCGTTTACTTGGGTCATCAGTTATGTGACTCTTCCCTCTGTCATCGTGAGATTTGCGCTTGTGGGAGTTACACTCTTTGTGGGAAGAATCGTATCGGTCATCCGGTCATCCATAACGTTCTTCATGGGCACGTCTCTCCCGAGCCTTCCGAGCGGCCCTCTCTTCATCAGTCTCTTTGTGAACAGGAAGATAGCGCTTATAGTCATACTGGCCGCGTCTCCCGTATCGCTGAAAGTCATCATAATACGAGCCACCTCGCTTCATTGAAGAACCTGAAATTGGAAAAAACGCAACTTTAGAATTCTTCAAAGTACAAAGAGTCAGAAGCATGAAAGTGCCGAAAGATTCTAAGTGTGTCTGATATGCAAGCTACGCGCGGCAAACTACGAACCACTCTTTAATTGTGGAGTAGTTGTGGGTGTAGTAATTAGCGTCAACTCTTGGGTCGACGGAGTCTGTTGCCGAGTAGAAGTCGCCTCGACCACTGAAGAAGAAACCCCGGTAGTGAAAGGATCGTCTTTAAAGATCTCTTGTGAGGTGGCAAAGAGGTCGCTCAATCCTTCGAAAGTATCGTCCCTGCTCTGCTTGACAGGGCTGGTTTTCTCAACTTCTTCGCCAGTTTTCTGTGAACGTTGGGGAGATCCCTGAGGCTCTTCTTCCTCAATAACCTGGGCAAGCTCGTCAGATGGCCCCGCAACATCAACAGAAGTGGAGCATTTCACTAGTGAAGCCTCGAGAGCAGGACTTTTTGGTATGGATATGTCGGTAGAAACTGGGGCATCCGATGCTCTAGCCGGGGAGTCCGGGATTTCATGAGGATGTGTAGAGCGAGAGGTATGCAAAAGTCCGTATTGATGCAAAAATTCATCTTTCAACAAAAATTGAATGCTTCTCTCCTCAACTGGCACAGCCTTAAGCCTCTCGAAAGTTGGTATATGACCGGAATCCCTAGAAGGAGGAGGAAGCGCTGAAAAGTAAAAGGCAAAATTAACATTTGACAACTCAGGCTATGAAAAGCTCAGAGAAAAACATCAGGAACAAAGATAAATGCTCTTACTTCCTACTCTCCAGGTAGCATAGAATCCCGGAGGACAGCGAACGAAGAAAAATTGGCTTAGGAAACCGTGAGCACTTTCGGGAAGGCCAATTATTAATTTACGGTTCCTAGCGCTTCTCACAAGAATGATGGAAGGGTGATCTTTATTTCGGGAAAATGTCCACAAATAGCAAACTTCATCAAAACTCGGAAGGCGATCCAGCGTCCTTCCGAATAGCACACATAACCCCATCAGAATAGCATAGCCATTGGGGTGCAGCTGGAAGGGGGAGATAGTTAGTCGGAGAAGAAGCTGTTGAAGAAAGTCGTTAAAAGGAGGGATAGCTCCACTCATGCACATTTGACGATTAACTGCTACAAAACCAGAAGGTGGTATATCGGCAGTGTCGCTTCTCTCAGGAAGAATGGCATCTACTTCAGCAATGCTGAACAGAGTGCATAGTTGGCGGAAATCTTTGTATGTCAACGTGGTTGAAATTCTCTCTGGAGGATTAACCAATGGAGTGGCGATTGGGAAAGTATCTTCAGTCGATTCTGTTTCTTCTTGTTGAGAAGTCATTCTATACAAGGAACTGGACGTTCAAATAAGAAGGTGCACGTTTCCTAAAAAGTGTAAAGTGTTGTGCAGAACTAACAAAAATAGAAAGCAAACGTAACTGAAATTAAACTAGTTGACAATTGGTCGATTACGAGATTTCAGGACTCGTTAAATTAAAAACTCAAGTGTAGTGTTAATGCAAACGAATCAGCTTTAGTTGACTATTTTAGTTTTGCTTTAATACTTCACTTGGATTGGTTGGTTTACAACATTTCGTTCGCACAGTTCATTTAAGATTGATTATTCTTTATAGACTAATCTGTCATTCGATGTGGGCAGTCAATGGCAGTATATTCGTCCCAATTCTCTACAGATATTGTGTCTAACAGGTTATTAGCATTAAAGTTAAAACTATCTGTAAAGAGATGCAGCAAAGTCCAGGCGGTTCAACGTTCAAAGTTCAAAATCAAGTTTAGTCAAATTTTCCCAATTACAAGTCCTAGGTCGTCCAGCGACCTAGCATAGGTCGGAGTTGTCTTAAGTCGCACTGTGCAAGTTAAAAATTTCAAGGCAATGCAAATTTGTCAAGTCCTAACTCGGTTGCTACCTAGAACCTATGTCGCAAAAGTTAGGTCGTTAAATTGTTAAGTCGTTCTCCTTAAAGTCCATGTGCAAGTCTGCTGAGTCCTTGGTCGTTCAAATCCCAACGCGACCTAAAAGTTAAGTCGCGAGTTTGAAGGTCATCCATCTTCCCTTAGGTCGTGAGTTATCTTAGAACGCTCAGATCCACTAAGTCACTGACTTCCTATTCACGCAAAAACTCACCAGACCCGATAACCCGTTAACGCCAACACCACGAAATCCATCATCCTATTCGTGAAGTTCATCATCTTTTCATACCACCAAATCATTCGAAAACCGATTCAACATATCTCCGATCTATCATAAATCTAACTCACTACTGTGCTTTCGTGAATCACAACAGCAACAATAACCAGTGACGATCAAAAATCGATCACAACACGACTCAAAGTGGAGCACGACGTACAAAATTGGTTTGGGGTTCGGAGGTTAGAGTTCGTGGTTCGATGGTGATCGTGGAATGGATAAAGATCGAAGATACTTACGTAATTTGATAGCAAGGACGAATCGTTGAATGATTAACTTGAATTCGTCTTTAAAATCATGGAATTCTGTTAATGGCAGCGCGGGAAATCGAAGCAGGTGAGTAAGGAGGGAGTAGCGACCTGAAAAATTTATATGGGGCTGAAAGAGGAAGACGAGTAGACGCGCGAGTTAGTATATGTTATAGGTCGCTCACGACCTAGCAAAGTTAAGTCGAAGCACACGACCTATGACATAGGCCTGTACTTCGAGGGGCAAATGTTAACTCCTATTTCTGCCGCGAACTAAAACTCCACGACCTAGAACTCCGTGACCTATAACTCAGCAGCCCAACGACCTAAGCGTACCTGACGACCTAATAGTCTCAACGACCTAACGACATAATTGTCTTAGCGACCTAAAGTTTTTAGCGACCTAGTGACCTCATTCCTCAACGGCCTAAAGCTATCTGCGACCTAAAGATTTCTGTAATTTCACGACCTAGCAAGGTAGCGACTTAGCAAGTTAAAGCAAAGAAAAGTTTCACCTACTATCATAGGTCGCTCACGACCTATATTAGGTCGCTCACGATCTACTAACTCGTTCATACACGACTCATTTATCAAGCGACCTAAAAAGCCAACGACCTACCGACCTGAGAGAATTTAAGACTTAGCGACCTAACGAGTTAACGACTTAGCCTAGGTCGCTACATTGAATGCCTCAGCGTTCTAAGATCGCCAACTTACTAACCCGCAACCCGTTCCAGAGTTGAGTACGACCTTGCCCCACCACAACTTAAAACTGCTCGCGACCTACGACCTATGATAGGTCGCACACGACCGAAGCAGATAAAGACAAGTTCAAGAAGCAACAGATACGAGAGATTCCTTAGGTCATCGCCGACCTACGACCTACGACCTAACTTAGGTCGTCTACAACCTAAGACTTGGAAAGAAAATCATTCTCAGAATCACTCCTATAAATACAGCCCTAACTCCAACTAGAAAAGGATTTTTGGCCGACCATTTCAAGCGCCGATACTCTGCAGAATTCTCGACTCACTCAACACTTCAAGTACTCCAAACACGAAGGACGCTACAACGATCTCCAGGAGAAAATCTACAACATTCAACATGAATTCTGAAGATTATTCTCTATCAAAGTTTGATCTACTGGTCTAAAGTGTGTTGTAACTGAAGATTGTTGTAAAGTTGTAATCAAATTCGGTAATAAAGAGAGTTAGAGTGGACGTAGGCTTACTCTAAGCTGAACCACTATAAAAATTGTTGTCTTTTCTGCTTTTTTCTGTATTTTCTCTACTTGCTTGTAATTCCCGTGTATACGGGTGGTGCTTTCATCTAACTTCAATTAACACCGGGGTGTTAGCATCCGATTTTCACGTTAACACTACCTATCAGTTTTCGGGAATTCATGACGTACTTCATGTACCACAGCTTCGTCGATGCCTTCAAGATTCGGATTCTATTATTGATCCTCATTTGTTACAAGATCTTGAGATCTCACCCGACTTGTCCATAATGCAAAATCCTATTCATGTGCTAGCTACGGAGGTTAAACGGCTTCGGAACAAAGAAGTTCCGCTTGTGAAAATTCAATGGTCCGCAAACCCCAAAAATTGCACTTGGGAAACCAAAAAATTCATCGAGCATTCTTATCCTGGTTTTCTCTCCTCTTCGGGTGGGGGTGAGCACTCTTATCCATCTTTTCTATTTTAATCTTTGTATGATGAAGTATTTATGTTATTGACTGCTTTTAGTATGAAAATTGTGGAGACGCAATTTTTCTAAGGGGGAAGTCTGTAACGACCGTGCTTTTTGAATTACTGTCAAAATAAATATTTCAATTAGAAATTTTAAAAATAATAATTCGAGAAAAAAATGATGCAAATCCATTTCTAAGTTAGTTGCATATTTTTGTGACAGTGCAATGGAAGCAGATATACAAAGTTGTGTTACATTCTTTTCATTTGCCTTCACATGAGAAAATAAATGGATCCAGTTGTAAAGCAAAGTTGAAACAATTTATAAACAAAAAGTAAAACAAGTGTAAACAAAAATATGAGAAGCGTTCAAACTTTATAAAAATTTGTGTTATATTGACTTGCCTTTCACGTGTAAAATGTATTGGTTCATTTTATGCAAATTGAACAAGTGCTGTCATGTTCAAATTTTAAAAGCAAATGAACACATTGCATTATTTTCTATCATCATTTTTCTTGCTGTCACCATCCTTTTATTTTATGCAGTGTGTACCTTCTTTTCTTTTGCACGTGTCCAATTTAGTGCTTATGTACAAATGAAGGCCAACATATTATTTCCTTTGACTTATACACAAAAATTGAAAAGAAAACTATGCTGTAACTTTCCCTTGCTCATTTTCCAGTAGCATCATTCCTTCGTTGTTTTCATTTTTCCAAGTAGCCTTCATCGCTTCTTATGCTCATTTAATTCCAATAGCTCAGAGAAGGATATGAATGTCAGTAAATTTCTAGCTCCTTTGGATTTAGTTGCTAACTAATTTTGAAGAAAACTTTAGTGAGTGTTTTAATCACATCTTTATTTGTTTATCACTTCAATTTGTGGTGCACTTTGGGTTATAGGGTATGCAATTGTTTTGGTTACCTTGTTTGCGTGCAAAGAAATGTTGTCCAGATAAGTGTTTTCAGTTCACTTGATGTTTAAAAATGTGAAGCACAAAGTATAAACCCAGGTTCCCTTTCCATTTGTGTAGTACTCACTGAGTAGTGTGCATGCGTGGAAAAATAATATTATTTAGATCCTTATTTCAATCAGTTGCGTACGTACAAGTTTTATATTTTTATGTATGAGTTTTATTTTTTATATAAGTTACTGTGCACTAAAATATGTTAGGTGATTTACATTTTTTCTTCAGTACACGTTTATGCCTGCAAATAAATCATGTTTTTTTGCAAGCTACAACATTCTGGTCATATTGACCTGTTAGATTGCATCTTTGTGCATACACGTGAGGCTTGCATTTTGTTTGTGCATAAGGTATCAAACACGCGTGCAGTATGAACAGGTATTACACGCATATCATTTTTATTAAGGTCATTCAAATAAGGTAGCACGCGTGCATGCAGTGTATTCGTGTAAAGTAGCACCAGGCCCGCATATTTTTTTTAGGTAATTCAAATACATTTTACTACTGTCGTTCTTTTAGAAAAAAATTGATATATGAGTGCAAGTATTTAGTTACTTACGTGTAAAAATGTATACTGCAAACCTTCATTTAATGTTGTGCATGCTTGAAGTATGCATGTGCATAAAGTCCAATTTCATACAAATAGTGTCCAGGTCTTTTTCGTTGCATTCATGCGTGCATTGATAGTGTACGTGAATGTTGCTGCTCCTAGAATATTTATATTAGTATACGTGTAAATGTGTTCCGTCCTTAGCTTATTATCTGCATGTACGCATATTTGTTGCTCAGGTCACTTAAAATTTTTGTCCACTTAATCATTTGAGTGACAATGCATTGCCAGAACAATTATATTTTACCTATATAGGTTACGTGCATGTAAAATGAGGTATTGCCAAGTTATTCCAATTTTGTTTTTCTTTGTTTCTTTTACATGTGTGTAAAATAAACACATTGCATTCTCCTTCAAATTGTGCGTGAAAATTTAATTACCTGAAACTCAAGTCCAGGCAGTGCTATATTCTTTGAAAATATAATGGTGAAGTCCACTATTTAATTTACATTGAATCGGTGTTTGGTGTTAAAACGTGTTTTGCTGCCGTTATTTTTATAACAGATTTTTACTCCGGTGCTATATTTTTGAAGCGCGTTGTTTTGATGAATAAAAATTACTGTTGTTTTGATTTCAGTAACCGTCATTTTAAAGTGAATTTTTAAGCGGTTATCTTGCAACGCTGATTTGGTATCCGTTTTTAAGTGCTTTGTGAAGCGCAATTTCCTCGTCGAAATTGCTATAGTTGTTGCTGTTTTAATCACGTGTTTTAAAAATCGTTTTAAATAAAATTGTTTTCAAAAAATTTACAGTCTGCGCTTTTAAAACAATGAGGAAGCGATTTAAACGCTTCAGCAAAACTGAGCACTATGAACCCTCACTTTTACTGATTCGCTTAATTTCGGACTTGTCCGTATGAGAATGTAAAATGTTATTTATATAAAATACGCAATTTTGCACTTTTAAGGAAAAGATGAAGAGATTTAAACGATTTATCATAAGTGCGGAGTATGGAACCACACTTTTACTATTTCAGTTAATTCCAGACTCATTAATTGAAATATTTGATGATTTGATAATTTATTGGGCTTTCGGGCCACTCTACTGGACCTTCGGGTCATATGATGGACCTTCGGGTCATTTGTTTGACGCCAAAAATTATAGTACTTGGTAGGCTTCGGCCATATGAGATGCACATGCGGTGTTAAAACTCGCCATCTGCTGGGATCGATCCATCTTTTATGTTGATTTTCTAGTTATCTTATTTTGATTTCTAGATTCTACGTATCGCTGTTTTGAATTCAATTGTGAATTTGGAAGTTGATTTTGATGATGTTTAATGAGATTTCTTCCTTTAAACTATGCTGATAACTTTGTGTATAGTCTCATCCGAGATTATAACTTTGTGTATAGTCTCATCCGAGATTATAACTTTGTGTATAGTCTCATTCGAGATTATAAATTTGCGTATTGCTGTTTTGAATTCAATTGGGAATTTAAAAGATGATTTTGATGGAGTTTAAATTGAGATTTCTTCATGTAAACTATGATGATTATTTATGTTGAATAGTCTCATTCGAGATTATTGATTTTGATGGAGTTTAAATTGAGATTTCTTTATTTTGAACTATGTTGATTATCTATGTTGTATAATCTCATTCGAGATTATGATTATTTTCTTAATTGTTGTTTATCATACACTTATTTCTAAGTTTGAATTAGACTGATCCGTTTATTATTTTCTTTTAAATAATACTCGGTTCAGATCGAGTTATTTCAGGATAATCGCTATCTCTGATTCAGTTGCTGCTTCAGCTTTGGGGATTTCACATCATCTTTTGTCTAGACTTCGAGGCATTTCTTTTTGGTGCATTGACTCTTGTATCATGTATGTTGATGACATGTAAATGTCCAGTTGGTTTATGTGAACTATCGATTGTTGTAGCACATATCTAGACTTGCTTCCGCTATATATCTGATATTTTTGTTCTGATGTAGTTATATTTATCTGTGCTGTTGTTATTATGAGTTGTTCTGAATTTTTCTTTAGCCACCGTAGTTTCGTTTTAGATTTGGATTGAATTTATATCTTTGGGAGTAAATTTGCACAATTTCTATCGATGTAATCAATACTTGTCTAAGGCATAACTTACGGATGGTCGCTTCTAACGAGCCTTATTCTTCGCAATAGCAGACGTTACTGCTTATATAACCTTTGTTATTGTGAGCATAGAGGTGGGGCATCACAGATGTATTAATAACCTTGATTTAATCTTATTTATTATTAAAAAAGAAAATAAAAGGGACAAAGACACTTGTATTTATGTGAAATAGATTAAGTTACACTTGTTCAATTATAAGAAAATTTACTTAACACTTGTTCACAAATGTCCTTTACATGTATTTATTAATTTTTTTATTTTTAATTAATTTTTTTATATTTTCAATTTAACATATGTTTATATTTCCTTTAATGCACTTTCTCTTTACTTATTTTTATGTAACCTTAAAGAATGATATAAAAATTTAATTATAAACAAATTAATAACCAAACATCTATACATACTAGTTTTTAAATTTATTTATAAGATATTACCTTGAATTTCAAACCCAAGTTTTATTCACAAACCATTAATGTATGCATAGTAATAAAATTGCTATCATATAAAATTTTGCTTAGAAATGATTAAATTTTACAAGTTTAAATAATTATATTACAAGATTGCCAAATTAATATTTATCCAAATATAAATATTTATTATTAGATCTATTTCTTCAATCTATAAATCAGTATTTTAAATAGTTAAAATTAGATAACCATCCAATTTCCTATGCCCAAAAATCCGGGTTATCACATTCCTCTCCCCTTTGAACCTTTTCATCCTCGAAATGGAACGAAGCCAGAGATTTATTTATTTTTCTATATCATTTTCAACTATAAATTCTTTTATTAAGAATTTTAAAATAATTTAAAAATCTGTATAATATTACAAAAATAGTTTTGTAAAAACACTTTTAAAACTTAATGTCTCCACAAGTCCATCTTCGTTCTTACCGAAATTCGGTCATACGTTGATCAGGCGTAAGACTGAAAATATATAAGTACTTGGTATAACCGTTTCCAACATCTAGTGAAAATACTTTAAAAATATTTTATTGAAAATATAGAAACCATTTTTGAAAATAGAGGAAATATCTTTGGTGAGAATGCTTTGGAAATCTTCACCCCCATCCATGGTCGCAGTTACATTCTAGGTTACGTTGCCATCGCAGCAAAAATCCATGTAACTGTAGGCACTCTGCGCCCCTCGATTACGCCATGGAACCCACAACAGATCGCAGTTACATTCCAAGGTTACATTGCCATCACAGTAAAAGACCTTGTAACTATAGGCACCAGCGCCCTCTATTTTCGCTGCCAAAATGAAACTTCTCCACTCCCACATAGGTCGCAGTCTACGGATGTAAAATCAAACGTAGTCTGTTGGCTCTCAGCAGCACACATGACTTTTTCTACGTTACCATAAGTCGTAGTCTAACGATGTAAAATCTAATGCAGATTGTTGGCTCTCAGTAGCACACACGACTTTCGCTTTGGTCTGCAGTAGATCGTAGTGACGTCGAATTACACTGTCGTCATAGCATAACCCAAATGCCTCTGTAGGCATCAGCGCCCCCGGCTGCCGCTACACACTATACAAAATCCTCAGGAACTAGTTTTGTACGGACTCCTCACAGGGTCAACTTTAGAACCTCCCCCTTTGAGGCTCAAGGCAGTACCAACCTACGGTACTCCTGAGAAGTTCATTTCAAGGAAGCGCCTTTTTCTCCAGAGCCATTTTCTAAACACTTTATGCTATACACATATAGTATCTTCCAAATCATACACCTAGTATAAATCCCATATAAATCTTCTTTCTCAAAATCGATTATCCCAAAATCGATAATTCTTAACTGGGCTTTCCAAATTTCAAAAAATGATTTTTCTCCAAAAATCAAAAGCTTTCCCAAATCCAAAGGATCCCAAAACCTTTCAAAATCATTCTCACATGATCCTTGACACACATACACACAGATATATATATATATATATATATATATATATATATATATAACTTTAAAAATCTTTGGATCACTTCAAACTTGTATAAATTTCCATTTTATACTTCAAATCTTTCAAAAATCCTTTCCTTCCGGCAAAAGATTCAATAAGGGAAGATTTATCTTACATAACAAAGATATAGTTAACTTTGTTATTCTAAATCAAATATTCAAATTTGATTACTCTATAAAATCACTTACTAAATTACTTATTTCCATAAAGTAAATTTTTACATAGAAATATCCAATTTCCACTTTTCTTCATCATATATTTCACATAATATACCTTTCATTTCAAAAACCATTTCACATTTCATATCCACAAATTCCTAGTATCAATTTTATTCAAACCCGTACGATGTACACATATCATCTGTACTCCATGCCAATCTGATCGCTCACTCGATCACACAATTTCATTTCCGAACTAGTATCGTCCAACCGACTTCCTAGTGCGGACTCAGATCTGGTTTCTTAATCAGAAACCGCCATTCTCCTTGCATAGCCATATCTATGATAGGCAATATCCAGAACTAATCAACAATCCATATCTAGGTTCGCCGTCGAAAATCGAGTTAAAAATCCAAACTCGTATCGATATAACTATCTCGAAATTCTATGCTCGAATCTGGATCAAATCGCTATGCAAGTAGAATAATATACGTACATCCTACGTATATATCTCCATTGATTATTAGCTAAATCAATTTCTCTTTCTATTCACATTTCCTTTAATTTCTATCCACATAATCACAATTGTTTTAATTCCATTGGATTATCACTTCAATCCTTATCTCAATTGGTAATAAATCATAAACAGTTTGCACTCTGACCAACCTAAATTTAGAAAATAGCTTGAAATTTTTTAAAATAGATAAATAGTTGAAAAATAATTATTAGCCTGTAAAATAGCTGAAAAATAGTTAAGTAATGATAAAATAGTTGGAAAATCGTCAAATAGTTACAAAATAGTCAGATAATTACAAAATAGTTTAAAATAGTAATTAGTAATAAAACAGTTGAAAAAAAGTAATTAGTTTATAAAACAGTTGTACAATAGTTAAAATGATTTCAAAAATAATTATAAAATAAGTATAAAATAGTTTGAAATTTAAAAAGAAAGGTTGTATATATAAATAGCTTGGAAAAATATGTCTATATTAAAACAATTTATATTAAAAATAGTCCAGACACAAACTGTTCAATTCCAAACCTCAATTTCCAATCAATTAAGTTTAAATTTCTACTTCCATTTAACTTGACTCAATTCCAATTTAAATAACTTAAATTTCCATTGAAATTGATCTAAACCCAATTCAAGTTGAATTAATCCTCAATTACTTTCCTAATTTCAAATCAAATTCCATTTGAATTTACTTATTCAACTTTAATCACAATTTCAATTAATTCAAATAAATTTCAAATTGAACCAATTTCAATTCATATCAATTCCACTTTGAATTAATCCCAATTCCCATTTGAATTTGAACTTATTCAACTTCAATTTCATTTCAATTAATCCAATTCAAATTTTCCATTTGAATTTTTAAACTTATCCATCTTCAATCACAATTCCAATTAATTCAAATCAAATTCAATTTGAACTAATTCAATACAATTTCCAAATTTAAACCATCCCGAATTATATAAATTAGAGTTAAATTTTTAAATGTTAATTTAATACTTTAAATCAAATCAAATCAACTTATATCTTTAAACCATTTAATTCTGAATCCAAATTCCATTTTATCTTAATAATGGATATATTACCATACCCTATTTCTTCATTTATTTAAGCAAATCCAATTTCAGCTTAAAGATTATTGATAACAACAGGATGGTATCATTATTTTAAAACATCCATCCATTTCCAATTTCTAGATCTCAAACCCATTTTGAGATCACACAAACTCCAATTCAAATTAACCATTTAACTTTCCAAGTTAAATCCCAATTTCATCTTGAAATTTCCAAATCAAATTGTCCATTCAAACTTATTTAACTTCCTCTAAGTTAAATTCAATTAATCCCGTTAACCTTACTCAAATTTGAATCCTTCATTTCAAATTTCAAAATTCTTTTCCACTTATAAGTTCAAAACTTATCACTTTTGGGTATCACATCTCATTCCAAATTTAAAACTCAACATTTAGAGTTTTATTACAAACCATCTTTGGTATTATGTATATTCCCCATATATACATATTATTTCCTTTGCACACCAAGTTATCCTTAAATTTTAAACCACCTTTGGTTTTTGATTCAAAACAAATTCCTTTAAATTTTCAAACAACCCTTGTTTGAAACAGGACTCTTCATTCAAATACATTATTTATTATTTCTTTATCATTTTGAAACAATTTTCAAATTCTGGACCAAGATTTAAAAATTCACAATTTAGATCATCTTCAATTCCAATTTATAAGTCATACTTACCTAAATGTTTTAGTTCCATAAAACATTTCATTATTAAATACAACAACCATTTATGATAATAACCAAGTTTATCATATCTTATTCTGAAACTTTCCCCCAAATTCTAGATTTGAATTTTAGTTTGAATCCATTTTAAACTTATCTTTAGTTAATTTCAATTTGGTTGTATTTCTATTACCACTTAATTTAATTCCAATAATTTTACAACCAATTTTCTTTATATACAATAATTGGAAAATGATTTGCTTTTTATACCAAAACATTAGCTTGTATAAGAATCATTTTTAAAACTTTTATATAAGAAAATAACAAGTACGCTCTCGTATGTATATACACTCAACTCATCTTAGGGTACCACTGACCCTATACTTGAGGAGTAAACCCACCAGAGCCAAGGTTCTCACTTAACCTTCAGCTATGATACCAAATGTAACGACCCGGAATTTTCGATCCCGAAAATTCCAGATAGTTAGGAAAAGAAGAAAAGAGATAGAAGAAATAGAAAAGAAACACACAATCTCACATACAGTGGATCAAAATATAATATCAAATAAAATAATGGTTATACAAATGAAAACTGCACTTGTTCATTATCATTACACACATCAGAGTTACAATCTTTTCATAATCAGATGACAGTTAAAATCAACATATCCCAAATAACAAAAATGCCTTACAGAACAATACACTCCATACGTTCCTGCCATCCAGCTCGCCTCCTGAGCTCCAGAACGTCCTTACCTGAAAATCTGTAATACTCGTTCTGACCCGAGAAATACATCAAAGTAACACTTGGGTCAGGCTGGAAACCAGTGTAAGTAAACCAATATAATACGAAATCAAGCTATTTGACTTATGAATTACTAGGTAACTCATACCCTTTACGACTTCTTACTTAATAAAGTCAAACATTTATCACACACAACAGTTCTCAAGATTTAATGTCCAGGTTACTTAATTTATTCCATTCCAGCCTGTTTTGCTTCTAACCAAACTATAAAGAATTACCGTCAATTACTAATCGAAGTGGTTTCGGGTAATTACTGATACCCGACCCCGGTCTCTTCGAATTCAATGTCATCTTTAATCCAAACTTTTAAAGTTTAAATTAATGCAATTCATATCAATGTTATCATATCACGTAACAGTTCAACTCTGATAAATAACCTATACTATTACAGTTCTACCTATTTATATCATAGCATATCTCAATCATCCATCAGATATACAAACATCCAATATTACTCAACCACCCGTAACAATGTTTATTAGATATATGAATTCCTAGCTAATTTAATTTATTCCCATTAACTTAATTACCCACTTTAATTAAATGGATTACCTTAATCATGTATACTTGACATTTATTAATTGCAACCCAATTAATATATTATCCTTAATCATTAATCCCTTGATTAATGTTTTCTTAATTACTATAAGCAAATTACTCCATAGATTAATTAGCCTCAATCATTCACCTAAAATTTTTGATTAATCTCCTTGATTAATAAATACTGTTAATTAATGATTCTCTGATTACTTAATTAAAGTAATTAGTTAACAATTACACACTTATCCCTGCTTAAACAATAATTAATTAATTTTAACCATTTAATTAATCATTTCTTTATCACTTTACATACAATTTATCAATCTTTTAATCTCTTGATTGATTTCCCTTTAACTATTAATTAATAAGTCTTAATTAATAAACCTTAATCACATATTAATTAATCTCTAATTAATTGTTAATTCCACATTTTATTATTAATCAATTGTAAAACACTTATCTTAATTAACCATTAAGTTACCATCAAATTTCCTTAATTAATAAACCTTGTAATTAATCAACATTATCACATAGGTTAACCAAAAAGATTTAAGTTAATTAAGATTAAAAAACATTTCTGCTTAATTAACTTTTAATTATGCTATTTAATTTGTCTTAAGAAATCTTAAGAATTAATTTATAAATAATGACGCACAATAAAATAAATTTAACTTAATTACTTTGAAATGTAACTTACTTAATCCCAAATTTAACTTAAAACAATTATTTAAAAGCATGGTTATAAAATGTTTAAATTTAATTTGGTTCCAAAAACAATAGGGCCGAGACCCAAAACCCAAAGACTAAAAATAAACCAAATGCTATTTAATTAATCACAACACCATAGGCCGAAGCCCAAACCCAGATTGAAGAAAACAAACCGAAGGCCTTCCCACCTTCTTCCCTCTCCAACCTCACTGCTTGCAATCCCAATTCCAGGAACAACAACCCAAAGGATCATCATAAAACATTTCTTGAGTTCGAACAATCGCTGCATCACTTCGAGACCACACCGACCCAACATCGCACATGACCAACCTCGAAAACACTACACTTGCCTAGACCACACATGCATAGTGACACATGTGCATGTACACACTCACATCGCCGACCATCTCGCCATCGTGACCCCACCATCCAGTCACACATCACTCCTAGATCCCATTCGCTACCTTTTCGAAGTCAATAACCATTCCGATCGAAAGTCGACCAAAATCTCAACCCTTTAGAAACCCAAAAACCCACATTCCTCCAAAGATCGACGAACTGCTCTAACCTCCGACCACTATCTCGCCTGCCGCTTATCTCAGATGAAAGCCCTCCTATGCAGCTATTATCGAGCCTACCCTTTCGAATTCCGATCGCTCCACCAATCCTCAAAATCACTGCGTCGCCACCATTGCCGAGATGTGCCCTTAAATCCTGTAACTCGCTCGTCTCCCAATCCAAACCCAAATCCAACAAACGGCCTTGGTAATCACCACCCTTAGGTCCACCTGCTGCTTTTAGAACAAGCTGCAATTCCTCCTGTCGACAGAATCGACGGAAATAAATTTTTGAACGAAATGGGTTCATCTAACAATATCTCGCAAAATACATCACCAAAGATTACAATCTTTCCACTAAAATTCATATTTTCAATCAACAATCAAGGCTGTATGATTAGATCATAGATTTAAAAACATCAAATTATCACCAAAGTTGAATTTATCACTGAAAAATTTATCATTATCGAACTACCTAGCATAATTCCTTCATAAACTATTTTTAACTTAAACTATGCTAGAAATTAAAGATATTCCTAGTTTATAACATCATCAGATATGCACTAGATTAAGGAATATAGCTTTTTGAAGTGAAATTGGATATTGTGTTCACTGTCACACGCATGCATTTCATTTTCAAATTTTAAACTAAATGTTTCTCGCCTCTTTTGTCTTGAACAGAGCAGGCTTTAATTTGAAATCTGCAAGTTGCTTAGATTTTGAACTCGCAAATGCTTGAAATCTGAAATGTCTTCTTGGTTTTGAAACCTGAATGCTATGATGATCTTTGAAAGCTTGTTACTGGGGAACTTGATCCTTGAAGATGGAATTCTTTGTAGTAGAGATAATCAAAACTTTTGCTTTAGATGTATTTGCTTGATCTGATCCTTATTTGATTTAGTTTGAAAGAATGGAAGCTTTAATTTATTTTTTGGTTTTGAAATTGATTACAGGCTTTTGATTTCTTAAATTTTGGTTTCAGTAAAAGTTTTTTTCTTCTGAAAATGAAATCTAGAAGATATAGAGATGTATTAATAACCTTGATTTAATCTTATGTATTATTAAAAAAGAAAATAAAAGGGACAAAGACACTTGTATTTATGTGAAATAGATTAACTTACACTTGTTCAATTACAAGAAAATTTACTTAACACTTGTTCACAAATGTCCTTTACATGTATTTATTGATTTTTTTTCTTTTTTTTATATATATTTTCAATTTAACATATGTTTATATTTCCTTTAATACATTTTCTCTTTACTTATTTTTATGTAACCTTAAAGAATGATATAAAAATTTAATTATAAACAAATTAATAACCAAATATCTATACATACTAGTTTTTAAAACTATTTATAAGATATTATCTTGAATTTCAAACCCAATTTTTATTCACAAACCATAAATGCATGCATAGTAATAGAATAACTATCATATAAAATTTTGCTTAGAAATGATTAAGTTTAGCAAGTTTAAATAATTATATTAAAAGATTGCCAAATTAATATTTATCCAGATATAAATATTTATTATTAGATCTATTTGTTCCATCTATAAATCAGTATTTTAAATAGTTAAAATTAGATAATCATCCAATTTCCCGATGCCTAAAAATCCGGTTTATCACAACATTGCTTTTTGTGCATGTTATCATTTTATATATACATATTCTCATATACACATTGCTTTTGTTTTTTATATATACACACATTCATACGACTTCCATGTATATATATTATTTCATGTTGCATGTAATCATATACTTGCATAACTACATATTTAGTGTATGTTATCAACATCATAAAGCTTTACATACATACATATGTATACACGTACACATACATACATATATATACATATTTGAGTGTTTATCCTAGTTTCTAAATGGTGGAGTTTATATGTTTATACATGAGACGACAATATTTATCATATCCAGAGATTTTATAACCCAATATTTAATAGAGCTTTTAAATCAATTTATATAAATATATCTAGGTATTTTAAATTATCACCAATTTATTCGTTAGAATTATTAATTCAATAATTAGAATCAATATTTTGATAAAATAATTCAATTAATCACCTAATTATCGGATGCCAAAAATCTGGGTCGTCACATTCCTCCCCCTTTAGAACTTTTCATCCTCGAAAAGGAACGAAATGAAAATTTTGATTTACTGTGTATTTTAGTTGAATTATTCTTTAAACATTTTTAACTCTTTTATTTTAAAATTTTAAAACACTTTAATCTACATAATATTACCTAAATAGAGTTATAAAAATACTTTTTATAACTCCATGTCTCAACAAGTCCATCCTTTTTCTCATAGGAATTCTGTCATACTTTGTTCAGGCATAGGACTGAAAATCTATAACTACTTAGTAAACCCGTTTTCAACACCTAGTGAAAATACTTGGAAAACACTTTTGTGAGAATGCTCTGGAAATCATAACCGCCTCCATGGGTCGCAGTTAGCACGATGACTACGTTGCGATCCCGACGAAATCCATAGAAAACTGTAGGCATCCGCACCCCTCGATTTCACCATGGAAACACCACAGATCGCAGCTACACCCAGGGTTACGTTGCTATCACAGCAAAAGCCATATAACTGTAGGCATTTTCTTCCTCGAATTTTGCTGCCAAATGAAACTTCACCACATAGATCGCAAACTACACCAATCGAGTCCCAATATAGCCTGTAGGAACTCATTGCCACACGACTTTCGCTAAAGACCACATAGATCGCAATCTATTGATGTTACGTAGCTCTCCTAGCGAAATCCAGCGTAGATTATAGGCAATCACTGCCCCTCGACTTACGCTATGGAATCGTAGTAGATCGCAGTTACACCAGAGTTACACTGCCATCACAACAAAACCCTAATATATCTGTAGGCATCAACGCCCTCGACTTTCGCTACCCCAATCACAATCCACAGGAACTACAGTTTAGTCCGGACGTCCTCTGGGATCAAAATTTAGAACCCCCCTTAGGGCTCAAGATATAACCACCCAACGGGTCTCCTACTCTAAGTTTCAAATCTAATGGGAGCGCCTTTTTCCACATTGCATTCTCAAAATAGTTTATACTATGCACATATAGTATCTTTCAAATCATACTCTTTATATGTATCACATAAAAACTTCAAAATCGATAGTTCTCAAACTTGGCTTTCCAAATTTCCTAAATTTTCTTTTTGCCAAAACCAAAAGCCTTTCAAAATCAAAGAGTTCCAAAATCCCTTTCCGTTCCATAAAATCATTCTTGTATATATATATAAGCTCATTCTTTCAACTTGAATAATTTTCGGATCACTTCATTCTTATACAAATTTCTCTTTATATTTCAGATATTTTTTAAAGATCATTTCTCTCTGGTTATAATCTTATTAATGCAAAATCATAGTTTCAAGTTCGATTTCCTTTGCAAAGTCATTATACATTACCTACTTCTTATAAAGTGAGTTCCAGTTATAATACTACCCAATCTTTTATTTTTAAATCATCATATTTTTCTCAAAATATATTATTTTATTTTAAAATCGTGTCTGCCTCAATATCAATTTCGGTTCAATTAAAAGTTTATCTTCAGTTTCCATTTGGATTACTACTTCAATTTTATCCCAATTGGTATTTAAATCTAGGATTTAATATAAATAATTTCCACTTTGACCAGTTTGAATTTAGAAAATAGCTTTAAAAGTTTAAAATAGTTAAGTGGTTGTAAAATGGTTAGATAGTTAATATAAGATGGTTTGAGTTTAAAAAGAAAGGTTTGTATAGTAAATAGCTTAGAAAATCCTAATAGTTTGAATATTTTAAGAAAATAGATTTGAGACAGTTTATATTAAAACAATTTGTTTGAAAATAGTTTCAGAGTCAAACTTGCAAAATTCCCAATCTCCGATTCGAATCAACTTCAATTTCCACTTCCTTTTAAATTGATTTGATCCAAATTCCAATTCGAATTAACTTCAATTTCCACTCCAATTTAAATCAATTCCTAATTTGAATTTGAACCAACTCAACTTTCGATTACAATTCCCATTCAATTCAATTCAATCTCACCCTTGAATTTACTTCAATTCCATTTCAAAATTTAAACTACCTTAACTTATATAAATTCAGGTTCGGTTTTCAAAATGCTGATTTAATTTTCCTAAATCAAATTAACCCTTAACATTTATTTTAATAATCTAAATCTTTTATAATTAAATCATGAGTCAAAATTTCCATATATTCTTTTAGATTACTTTTACTTAAACTTATGTAAGGTTCGAGTAAGAGTTCGAATCTTTTTAAACAAATCAATTTTGCGAAATTCAATTAGATACCCTCTTTACTTCAAATTTTTAAACCCAATCCTTTTAAACAATTCCGGTTGATAAATCCATTTTTTTGACATTTCAATCTTAAGTTCAAAGTGATACCATTTTCATAATTTCAATTTTATTTCTAAAAATCAAAATCTTTTAGATAGTTTCAAAATAAAGTTTTATTTCTTTTTAATTTTAGCGATGGATATATATCATTTCGATCCACTTCTTAATTTATTCAAAGTAATCCAATTTACAGTTTTATATATACTGTCAACAACAAACAGGATGATAGCAGGATATGTCAAAATAATAAACATCCAATTTATCTAAAACACCAATCAATAGCATCCATCCCACATTTCCAGAATTCGAAACCAGTTTTTTTCACAAGTTATTTTAAATTATCCATACATAATCTTCTATCAAAAAATACTTCACTCTAACAATTTAATCCATTTAACTTCCCTAAGTTAAATCTTAATCCCATTTTGAAACTTCCAATTCAGGTTGTTAGTTCAAAAATTATTTACCTTCCCCTAAGTTAAATTTCAATTCATTTAACCCATTCAACCTTACTCATTTTAAATTCTCCATTCAAATTTAAATCTTCTATCAATACCACTTCCCAATTATTTTTCTTTGAGTTATACTCCTCATTTAAAAAAGGGATTTCAGAGTTCAACACTTAGTATTTATTTATACCAACTTTGAAAGCATATATATTCACATATACCCACATATATATATATATATATATATATATATATATATATATATCATTTGTACACCAAGTGATACTCTCAATTTTTTAAAACCATTCTTGGTTTTTAATTCAAAACAATTTCCTTCGAAATTTTTAAAACAACTCCTGTTTTAAAACAAGATTCTTCTATTCAAAAATATTCTAATAATATTACTTATTTTTACCCCAATCACTTTGAAACAATTCCAAATTTCTCCGGGTCTAGATTTAAAACTTCTTAATTTAAATTCGTTTTAATTTCTAGGTCATACTTATATAAATTTTTTACTTCCTTAAAACGTTTCACTCTGTTTCATCATTGTTTATTCTATAATAAACATCCTTTGTTTGAATACAATACCAAATTTTATGATAATTATCATATCTAGAAATCAAACACACTACATATTTTATCATAATTTACTGAAAAATACAATCAGGGTAACTTATTTCGTTTCAAAACACCTTGAAAAACACTTCTGTAATTTTCAGAATTTTAAATTTAGGTTTGACTCCATTTCCAACTTACTTATTTGTATAGTTAATCCTTGTCCAAATTTCTTTCCAATCATAGACATTTTACCACTTAAATCTTATAATCTTATTTAATTTTAATAACCACCCCCGATTTCCTTAATATACTATAATTTTTAGAAAGAATTATTGCTTTATAAATCAAAATATAAGCTTATATACAAATCACTTTTAAAACCGATTTTAAAATCATTATATAAGAAAATAACAAGTACGCCCTCATATAATACTCTCAATTCATTCTCGGGTACTACTGACCCTATCTCTAATGAGTAATCTCCACCAAAGCCAAGGTTCTCGCTTAAGCTTCAGCTTTGATACTTAGTGTAACGGGCCGAAAGGTTTTCTACCTTGAAAATCGACACTAATACGTCCACTGTATAGAGCGCCGAGCAATCGAGTGCCGAAAATCCCAGACTGTTAGGGTTTAAAAAAAGGTAGAAGAAGAACTGGAAAACAGCAGCACGGAATCTCACAATCGTAGAAAAATAAAATATAATATACAAATAACAAAATTTTATACAAAGAAATCTGTAACTGTCAATATATATACAATATATAAGAGTACAACCATTTTGGACAGTTATAATAACTTGTCCTCAACTACTGTCTATACAGTCCATAATACATAGCGGAATCTAATATATATGTCACTGCCATCCAGCTCGTCTCCTGAGCTCCAGTACGTCCTAACCTGACAATCTGTAATACTCGGTCTGATCCGGGCATTACAAAAGTAACACACGAGTCAGGCTGAAAACTAGCGTGAGCAAACCGGCCATTTGATATGAAATACTTAAGTTATAAAATTTCTTGAAAACTAGGGTAACTCGTCCAACATCACGAGTTTTATCTCGTTATGACGAAACATTCGTTACTAAATCCATTTATTAAAATAAATATCTTGGAAACCAGGGTAACTTGTCTAATATCATGAGTTTTATCTCGCTATGACCAAACACTCGTTACTAAATCCATTTATTAAAATAATATCTAAGTGCCATTAATTATTCAAAATAGTTGGGTTTACTCAATTTTTATTTAATTCCAGCTTCTTTTAATCAAATCTGTAAACATTTTGTAGTGATTTCAAATCAAGGTGATTCCAGATATCGCTAATATCGGATCCCGGTCTCCTCGAATCCAAATAATAAATTAAAAGGGTAAATTGTTTAAAATATCAATTTATTGTTCAAAGTGACGTTATTCAAATATGGAGTTTTATTCCGAATAAACATATCATCACTTCCAATTTACTATGTAACTCGCCTGACCACTTGATGACACATGCAAGAATAATTGAAATAAATGTCCAATATAGATCGTTACCAAATTAACGATCTATAACCGTACCAACAATTTCACATCCGAATTTGTTTACTTTAATCAACTAAAATTCATTTCTGTTTTAATTCAAAATTAATTACAATTTGAAGAAACTATATAACAATTTAACTCTAGTTAATTTAAATTAAACACTCTGTTTAATTTTTGACTTTGATAATTCATATAAGTTTTGAAGACTACTAACAACAAAATCAGTTACCAATTAAATCTATGAAATTTCATTTACTTGGAACTATGGTTTTAAAACAATAGTTTTTAGTTAAAGAAATGAAATATAAATTAGCTTATAGATGTATAAGTAAAATTCCATCTCTTCTTCTTTATTTTTTTCTTATCCTTTCCATTTTCCTTTACTTTTCATTCTCATTCTCTTCTTTTTTCTTTTCTTTTTCATTTTACCTTTCTATTACCTGGCCCAACCCGGCCCATTCCCGTTCCCCTTCTCCTCTTCCCCTTCCTCTTTTTTCCCAGCTTCCTTTCCTTCGCTATTGTTCAAATTTCGAACGTGCATGCCTGTGCACGTGCATATGCACGCTAGCTCCGATCATCACCGCTCACCGTCGACGGACCTCACATACCACACACAACCACCGTGTTCCCTCCATCCACCCAGAATCTCTGACCATCCCCTCATTCGATCTCAAACAAAATCCCTAGAAACCAACCTCACAACATACAACTCCTCGTCCTGCCACCACCGTACCCCGTTCACCCCAAAACTTCTCCAATAAACTCGCCCTCGACCACTCTTCTTCCCCCCGACCTCACCTCTCCTCCATCGCCTCATCATCGCCATTTGCCAGAAACCAAACCTCCACAAAAACTTGACCTAAAACCCTAAATCCACTTCGACCAGACAACCCACCCACTAGAAAAATCGAACACCATTTTTCCTATGCTTGCCACCCCTCGTATAAATGAAAATTTTGAATTTATTAGCATTTTCCCTGACTTTACTACCATTAATTTTTTCATTTTTAATTTTAAATCTATAGGGTTAAGAAAATTCCGTATTTTACTTTACTATTAAATTTTTGATAAACATATATAACAATTCAAGAATTTGCAAAATATTCGCTTTAACATGATATACATATCTTAACTAAAGTAAGATAGTTTTTTTAACTGTAAGTTAAAATATGCATATATGAAATTCCGATAAAAATAAAATTATCCAATATCTGACTATTAAATGTTATGATGCATGAAATAAAAATCGATCAATTGAACTAAAAGTTTAACTTGAGTAAAACGATGTTCAAAATGAATTCATTCACCAACGAATAGGAGACGAATCGAAACCACTTCGGGACTACACCTCCCTAGTATCACCCCAACACGGCCATCTCCCTTTGCTTCCACGCACGCCATCGCTCGAGCTCGTGAAATTCCTACTCGATATCCATCCAAAACGAGCCCTAGCCTCCGTCTCCACACGATTCAAACCTCGACGCTCGCTGCCTGCTTTCCCACACAGTCGCGTCTCCCCCAAAATCAGTAGGAAACCCAAGCTCGTCTTCTAGATTTGAGCCGCCGCTCCCCTGCCGCCCAGTGCGCCGCCTCTCCCTCATGACCTTTGCGACTTCACGACTTCGGCTAACCTCTCGAGCTCGAGCTCGTGTTCACACACCGCAATTCGATTTTATTTTTTTGAACGAGGCTGAAGATTGTTCGGCCATTAATCTTTTTTTTTAAAGAACAAACGATTTCGTTTTGATTTCCGGATAAAGGAGAGGGACACGATCTTTAAGCAGAGAAAGAGGCGTGTTTGGGAAGCAAGGAACGACGCGATCAGACATAGGTTGGCTCAGTAAGGTAGGTCTGCTGATATTGGGTTTGACTTCTTTTTTTATTACTTTTATTCAAAATTTCTCGTATTATATATATAGGGAAATCTCGAACTCCGAATCGGACATACCGCCAGGCGTTTATAATGTTTTACCCGCATTTCAAACACAATGGGACATGTTTCGGAATCTAGTTCGGTCATATGTGGAAGATAGCTCTTTGAATCGAGTTTAAATAAGAAATTATCGATTTTAATTTCAACACGTTTCTTATCCGTACAAACAAATGGTAACTTCAAACGCTACAAAAATTGAAATCCAATAATAACTAACTATTAAGGATCCAATAGAACCGGCTTCGTCGAATTCCGAGAATGTGCCTCGGAAGGCTATTTTTAAATATCGTTTTAAACGATAAAATTTCAAAACTGAACGAATCACTTCCAAATACAATTTTAACACTTTTACCATCTTCAGTATTATCAGTATAAATTTTGCAAGCCCTTAAATTATTTTAAACAGGCTTACAATTTCAGATTCAACAATTTAGCCAATTCCAATTATTATATTCAATATTTAAATTATCCAAAAACAGCGATATTTGAATTCAAGTTAAAAATTAACTTTTAAATATTTTAAAATCAATTAATTATTCCAATTTAAATTATTAAAAATTCCGGGTTGTCGCATAAGCTGGAGATGACAACCAAAGTACATGACAAAGAATCTTCGAAGGCACGAAGGCACGACAATGATTTGAGATTGGGAGAGACAAAGCAAATTTCCTTGAACACGTTCAAACAAAATAATATAAACAACATAAGTATACACTTAACAAATTTAAATATCATAGAAATATATGCACGACAAATCACAAATCTCCTTGCACATTCTCTCAACCACCTATGCTTCAGCTATAGGTCAGAAAAAGAAGGCTAAGGAGTGGGTTTGGTTTTGGTTTTGGGTTGAATAGGTCAGCCTAGCATGGATGGTGATGGAGCAAAAGTAGTGATGCATGAAGCTACACAAGCTATAAGGCAATACAACCATGATTCAATGCACCATTGGGCTTGGCCAATGCAAGACCAGGCATGGCCATGGCTTAGGTGGGTCAGGTGTGACGTGGCAGAGGGTGTCAGGTCAGGAGAAGCTGGTGGTGGTGATGTGGGTGGCGGTTAAGGGAAGTTTGGAGGTGATGGAACCAAATGATGCTCGACTTGGTATATACAAGTGAAGTGTGTGTAGATTTTGTTGGATCTGGTCATCAAGGTGCACGGCCATGGGCTTGGGTTTGGACTGGAGGTGGTGGTGGCTAGTTCAGGTGATGGAGGAGGCGACCATGGTGAAGGATGAGCAAGGGGCCGAGCATTTAGGTTAAGAGATGCAAGTGCAAAACAATATGAACAAGTAGAAAACAATATGAACAAGTAGAAAACAATGGAAAAGAAATAAAAATTTACCAAACTTCTTTGCTTCAGAAATGGCCGAGAGTTTTTATTAGTTGAGAAGGTTATTTTATGCGTGAGAAATGAGAAAGGATCGAATGAAGCAATGAGAAAAGTCGGCCTTAATTGAATGCAAGAGTTGGTTGAAAATGGAAAGCCAAGAATACAAAAAGTCAAGGCATACAAAAGGTTTCAAAAACTCTTCAAATTTCCAATATTTATTTTGCAATTTTAATTAGATGAAAAATACTGATAAATGAAGACAAAAAATCAAAAATAAAAATGAATGCAAAAAATAAATATATAAATTTTAATTAAATATAATTAAATTTAGAAAAAAGCAAAGAAAATAGAAAATAGGCTTTAAAATTTGAAAATAAATTCAATAAGCTTTGGAAAAATTTCGAACATCACTTTAAAAATATTCAAATGACAAAAATATATGTAACATAACATATAATACAAATTTGAATAAGATATGACAAATAAAAATATTATTTATAAAATTTAAAATAAACAATATTGTTAAATAAAACAATTTACACCCAATATTGAAAGAAACATAATTTTCATAATATAATCCGATTTCAACGAGACGAAAAGCAGTATCCTTAAAATTTAATCTATTTTCATAATAAAAGATAAAATTCAAAAATTTAAATTTAAAATTTAAAAGTCAAAGTTTGACCATAATGACCAAAAATTCATTTTCTAGAAAAATATTCAATTTTATTCAAGTTCGGAAATATAATTCACATGATAATCAAAATTTATATTTAAATAACAAAACTTATTCAATATAATAAAAAAATAAAGTTTAAAATCAAGAAATTCAAATTAAAAGAAATAAAATATACAATAAAATAATCACAAAATACAAGGTTGTTACACTCTTCCCCACTCAAAACTTTTCGTCCCCGAAAAGGAACGAGGTTGGGAAAACACATAAAAATAGAATAATTGAATGACAAGGAAAAAAAAAAGAAAAAGAAAGAAAGATTTCCATTGATCGCAGTGATCATGACTGGATCAACAGAAATTTCATTACTGGAAACAATATGTCCAAGGAATCAAACTTCATCTTCCAGCAACGGCATTTAGAAAATTTATTTAGCATAGCCCGAAAACAAGATTCATCAAATCAGTAAAGAAACCAAGAGCATTAGTCAAACCAAAAGGCATGACTAACCGTTTATAAAACCCATTCCCAGAGTTCCAGGAATAAGATCTGTATGAAAAGAAATTTCTCGCTAAGGAGGTAAAGCAGTGACTTTACCAATATATCAGGATAGAATCTGACTACAGGAGTCAAATGAAGATCACCTCTAAAGAAATGACCAGAATAGAAAAGTTGCACATTCTTACAAATCCTATTAAGGTTTGCAGAGCCCCAATTGGATTTGAAATACATAAAAGAACAGAAGCAAACTCAGGAGAAAGGAGATACTCAAACTTATCACACAAATCAACAGAAATAAGACTATAGAAAACCCTAGTTTCAAATAAAACACGAATATGATACAGAAATAGAGAAAGGTTGCACTGAACAGTACCTTGGTCATCACTAGGAGTAGGAGCAGGTGGAGGAACTGGAGAAGATGCAGATGAGACAGCAAATGTACCAGTAGGCTTAATATCAGTAAGAGGAGGAATAGCTGCACCAGCTAAGGTAGGACAGCTATTGGCATACTGTCCCTTATGTTCACATCTGAAGTAAGTGATGGCAGAAAGGTCAGTAGGTTGCCTATGAGAAGGAGGAGATGAAGAAGATCCCAAACCCGAATTCTTGAGCCAAATCTTCTTCGGCTGCAGGAAATTAGGAATTCTCTTCCTAGAATTGGCAAAGGAAGACTAAGATGAAGGAGTACCATTAGGAGCAGGAGCAGGAGCAGGTAGGGTTCTCACAACGGATAGCCATATCCATAAGCTGGGTGAAAGTGCCATGGACAAGAGAAATGAGACGATCATAATACTCGGGACGAGTACCAGATATGAACTTCTCATTCTTCTTCAGAGGAGTGTCAATCAGGCTAGGACCGAACTTAGAAAGTTCGTTGAACTTCCTCTCATACACAGCAAAAGACACGGTACCCTGCTTGAGAACCATAAATTCACGATAAAGCTGAGATTTCCCGGCTTCGGGCATCCATTTGGCCACAAAAGCCTCTCTGGAAAGATGATAGATATACTTAGAAAAGCACAAAAAGATAGAAAAATAGAATTCAAAGAAACATGAGAATATACCTAAACTGCTCCCAAGTAATATTAGCTTCGACGGTGTTAGCCGTGATAGACTCCCACCAATCTAGAGCAGACTCATGCAACGGCCAAGCTGCCAACTGACGCTTCTGGGCATCCGTAGTCTCAAGACCAGTAAATATCCTCTCTAGACTCCGCAACTATTGCTGAGCCTCGACGATGCTCTACAAACCGGTGAATGGGGTTCCACCAAGTTGAGTGAATTCCTTACAGAGAACAGTGAATCTAATAGGAGCAACTGGATGAGGAGCTGGGGCAATACCACGACCCCTACCTCTGGCGTTACCTCGATTCAGCCTAAGAAATCAAGAATGAAATTAGGTCAAGATATAGAGATGACAAAGATAAGATAAGATATATTTACTTCAATGAATATCGTAAAGAAAAAAAAAATATAACAAGGTAGATACGAAAGGAAGGAAGTTAGAAAACATTTGAAAAATACTTTAAAACGAGAAAATTTTTATATCAAAATAATCTTTGAAAAATATTTTGAAAACATTTTGAAAATCATTTTGAAAAAAATCATTTTCTACTTCGAAAATACGTTCTCTCACAAAGAAATTGATTCTGAGATTGATTTCACTCATTCTAGGGTATTTCTACCCTATCTCTAATGAGTTTTTGCTCCTCCGGCAATGGCTTGCCAATAACTAATGCTCTGATACCAAATGTAACGACCCACCATTTTGTACAATTCAAATCGACAATAATCCACACATGTCAGACTTGAATGATGCAAAATAACAGATTGTTAAAAAATTTGGAGCAAATGAAATCAAATACACAGAATCACAGACACAGAAAATATCAGAATAACTCACAACGGAATATAAAATACCATAGTAGTTCATGAAGCTACTATGATAAAGTCTCAAAACAAATACATAATATCAGTCTGAAACACAAAATAGAAATCCCAAATACATAGAAGTTCACTAATACATGAGAAAAACTAGAACAGCTGAAACAGAAATAGATATATAAATAGATAGGAAGAATCTCCAGCAAAGACCAGCTCTAGAAAGAGAATCCAAAGCTGTGAATACTCAGGCTGACCCGAGCATAAAGCAGAACACAAAACACTCGAGTCAGCACAATATATACTTATATAATGTAAACCAACTCAAGTGAACTGTAATAAGGTACAAGTAACTTAAAGGATGTCTGGGACCGCCCATACTCTAAGGACCCGTTAAACTATTTACTATGTAGTAATATTGCGCTATTATAATAATGTCTACAGTAAAATAAACTTACTTTTAAATAGTGTTCCGGGCTACCCATATCACCCTTCATACATAATAGTCCCAGTAGTCCATCCGGTATCAGCGTATCTCCAGATCGGGAGACTACCCTAAATACTCCATGAGCTACGGGAGAAAAACAAACTCGTAGTAAAAGCTCGGTATGGTAGGTGACATGGCACACAAGGCAATGCTAGAGTAGATATACCAAATACGCACACGGGCTGGTGGTAACGCGGCAGCCATATACGCCCACCTCATAACACACTCCCATATCAAAATCGGAGGATGGCCATCTAATCAATGACAAGTAAGAGTATAGTATCGAAGGAATATGTCCGACCACAGGAGCTAACCCTTTTGGCCCGAGATCGCTCCTGTTTTAGCCACCTTACGCCATCTCACGGGAGTTGGGTCCACGTAATATACCTCAAGAACATCGCCACCATCCTACTTCATTCTGGAATCTCTACCGCGTACACAGTTGTTAAATTGGTTTTCAATATCGACAGAGAGTATGTCCATATTTGATCTCAGTCTCTTTAACAACCAATCGTTATTATAACGCATAGCTATAATTTAAAAATCATAGTTTATACTTCAAAATAAAGTATCATTTCAAATTCAAATCTTTATCAAAATAAAGATCTAATCATTTCCAAACCATTTCAATGTATCAAATTATCATATCTTTCAAAATTCATTTCAAATCATTATTTGAATTCAAATCCAAATATACACATTTAAATATCCGTTTTAATTCAAAGATATCATTCATTTATTGTCCTTTTTAATTCAAAGATATCATTCATTTATTATCATTTAAAATCACCTTTTAAATAGCTTATATTTAAATCATAACTATTCATTTAAACCATTTAAAAATGAAGTCATTGTATTTACAATCAAATATTCAGTTCCCAAAATTTTAGAAAAATTCTGAGCTCATATATTTAAATCAAAACCCCAAACATTAATTTCAGCCTACCGCAACACTTATCAAGTGCTACTGTAGCCTTTTATTTAGTTTCAGATTTTAGTTATCCTTCTACTATCGCAGCACTTACCAAGTGCTGTAATACCACTTAGTTATAATTTATACGTAGTTTATTTGTATCAACCACATCACTTACAAAGCGCTATAATATCATTTACGTTAGAAATAATAGCATTTCAAAAATACAGTTAATTACATTTCCAATATTCAATATAATTTCACAAATATTTTTTTTTTTCATTTCAAACTTATAAAATCATACAATTTCACTTTTAAAACAATCATTTAAATGTCCTTATATTCATGATTTTATAAGGTTAAATTTCCATTCAAAAAAAACAATATTTAATTATAATCCACATATTAAATTTACACATTCAATTTCAATTCTTTATAATTAAATTTTAACTTAACATTGAAGTTTACATTTTCAAATATAACTCATTTTCATTTTATTTACTCAACTAAGAATTCCCCTTTTAAACAAAATTCACAAATTTCCAATTTAAGTTACATTTCAAAATTCAACTCAATATTCATTCATTTAACATTTTATCTTTATTCAAAAATCATTAGTATATTATCAAAAAGACGTTTTGAATTCATTTTAATTCAAAATATCATAAATTTATCATATTTCCATATTTACTTTAAATTCCATTTATCACCAAATTATAATTTCCAAAATAACTTACATTTCAAATTTTCTAACTTTAACCTTAATTGATTTCACTTATAAATTGTTAGAAAATCAATAATACTCTACAAAAATCATTTTTAGTTACGTTTTAAATCAAAATGTTATAATATTGACATTTTAAACATATTAAAAAAAATTTATAAAAATATATTTTAACCACGGGTTTGTATATAATTTTCTAATCTAAGTAAAGTGATAAGGGTAATATATCATTTCAACCCGTAGTTTACAAAGAAAACCTGTGTTTTATCATTTCAAACCCGTAGTCCCAAGTAAATGAAAATAATTAAAAATCATTCAGGCCTATCATTTCAGCCCATAATGATTTTCCCCTATTCTAAAGTCCGTTTGGGTATGTATCATTTCAACCCACAGTGATTCTAATCTAAAGGGAACTTGCAGTGTGATAAACTGATATAAATGAAAGAACAGCATAATATAATAGTAACAGATGATGTAACAGATGTTTAAGCATGGGTGAACATCATATGATCATAATATAGCAGACATAGAATGGTGATGCATTTTACGGATTCAAATATGATCGATTTACTAGTTATATAAGTATAAAACTGTCTAGCGAGAATAACTCACATATATAAGCTAGAGATGACAACCAAAGTACACAATAAAGAATCTTCGAAGGAACAAAAGCATGACAATGATTTGAGATTGGGAGAGAGAAAGAAAATTGCCTTGAACACATTCAAACAAAAAAATATAAACAACATAAGTATACACTTAACAAAATTAAATATCATAGAAATATATGCACGACATGTCACAAATCTCCTTGTACTTGCTCTCAATCACCTATGCTTCAGCTATAGGGCAGAAACACATGGCTAAGGGATGGGTTTGGGTTTAGCTTTGGGTTGAATAGGTCTGCCTAGCATCGATGGTAATGGAGCAAAAGTAGTGATGCATGAAACTACACAAGCTATAAGGCAATATAACCACGATTCAATGCACCATTGGGCTCGGCTAAAGCAAGAAGGTGGCATGGCCACAGCTCAGGTGGATCAGGTGTAATGTGTAGTGTAAGGTCAGAAGAAGATGGTGGTGGTGATGTAGGTGGCGGCCAAGGGAAGTTTGGAGGTGATGGAACCAAATGATGCTCGGCTTGGTATATACAAGTGAAGTGTGTGTAGATTTTGTTGGATCTGGTCATCAAGGTTCATGGCCATAGGCTTGGGGTTGGACTGGAGGTGGTGGCGGCTAGTTTAGGTGATGGAGGAGGCGGCCATGGTGAAGGATGAGCAAGGGGACGAGCATATAGGTGAAGAGATGCAAGTGCAAAACAATATGAAAAAGTAGAAAAAAAGTGTAAAACAAATAAAAATTTACCAAACTTCTTTGCTTCAGAAATGGCCAAGAGTTTTTGTGAGTTGAGAAGGTTTTTTTGTGCGTGAGAAATGAGCAAGGATACGGCTGAAGCAATGAGAAGTCAGCCTCAATTGAATGGAAAAGTTGGTTGAAAATGAAAAGCCAAGAATACAAAAAGTCAAGGCATACAAAAGGTTTCAAAAACTCTTCAAGTTTCCAATATTTCTTTTGCAATTTTAATTACATGAAAAATACTGATAAATAAATATAAAAACTCAGAAATAAAAACGAATGCAAAAATAAATATATAAATTTTAATTAAATATAATTAAATTAAGAAAATAGCAAAGAAAATAGAAACCAGGCTTTAAAATTTGAAAATAAATTCAATAAGCTTTGGAAAAATTCAAACATCACTTTAAAAGTATTTAAAAGACAAAAATATATGTAACATAACATATAATACAAATTTGAATAAGACATGACAAAATAAAAATATTATTTACAAAATTTAAAATAAACAATATTGTTAAATAAAACAATTCACACCCAATATTGAAAAAAACATAACTTTCACAATATAACTCCAATTTCAACGAGATGAAAAGCAGTATCTATAAAATTTAATCTATTTTCATAATAAAATATAAAATTTAAAAATTTTAAATTTTAAATTTTAAATTTAAAGTTTGATCATATTGACCAAAAATTCACTTTCTAGAAAAATATTCAATTTTATTCAAGTTTGGAAATATAATTCACATAATGTTAACTCCGCCTCGGTTTTGACTCAGTGACTTGAAACGATAACGACCTAACAGGCTAAGAAGGATGCCGACCTAAGGTCCTAAAGGTTGCCGACCTAATGCTTTAGCAAGGTTGCCGACCCAACTGTCTAAAACAAGGTGGCTGCCGACCTAAGGCCCAAAAGGTTGCCGACCTAATGCTTTAGCAAGGTTGCCGACCCAACTGTCTAAAACAAGGTGGCTACCGACCTAAGACTCAAAGAGATGCCGACCTAAGGCTTAACAGGGGTGCCGACCTAAGGCCTAAGGGGTATGCCGACCTAATACTTCAACAAGTATGCCGACCTAATACTTCAACAAGTATGCCGACCTAATGCTTCAACATGGTTGCCGACCTAACTGCCTAAAACAGAGTGCCGATCCAAGATAGCTACCGACCTAAGTCGCAGCCGACCTATGACCAATGTTAAGTCGGTCACGACCTAAGCAAAGGAAGGTAAGTTCAATGCAGCTACTTGGCACAGTGGTCTCTTAACTCGTACACGATCTAGGACTTACCATTTGGGCCGTGACTTGCGACTTACCAAGTTAACTCGTCCGCGACCTAAAGCCACTGAATATAAGCCCGATGCCACATTACTGAGAAGAGGTTGTGTTAACTCAGAGGCGACCTAGGACTTATGCAAGGGAACCTTTGTGAAACCATGGAGGGGCCAGATGAGTCGGCCACGACTTACCTTAGACCGGCCATTACTTACCTTAGACCGGTCACGGCTTACGATCTAAGGGGGGAGATTTTCCTATAAATACCAACCTACCTCAAAAATGAGGGGGACTTTTTGGCCAATCTCTTTAAGCGCCGATACTCTGCTGAATTCTCGACTCACTCGACACTTCAAGTATGAAAGGCATTTCATCTAACTTTGGGAGAAAAATCTAACGCAATCTACATGGATTCAAAGAATTCTTTTGCATCAAAGTTCTAGTTGCTTGTCTCATCAGAATTGTAATTGAAGATTGTTGTAAAGTTGTAATCGATTCAGTAATAAAGAGAATTAAAGTGGACGTAGGCTTACCCTAAGCTGAACCACTATAAAAACTGTTGTTTTTTCTGCTTTCTCTGCGATTTTCCTACTTGTATTTTAGTTCATGTGTTCACGGGTGGTGCTTTCGCTCAACTTCAATCTACACCGGGGTGTTAGCGTCTGATTTTTGCGTTAACATTTTTGGTGCTTTCACTGAGAACCCAACTCAGGAAACTTCCACCATTGCTCCGCAAAGGATTGTTGAAAGGATTTCTTTTAAAACCAGAAGTTTATTGGAAATAATGGCTCCTGGGAGAAAACGAAGTTCTGTAAGATCCGACAATGTTCAAGAGAACACCGCTACCTCTCCTCCTTCAAGTCAAGCAGCTCCAACTGTTGGAGTTACCCGAGCAGAATTGGACGCCATAGTTTTGGGATTGAATCAGCAATTGAATGCTCAGAATGCGCAGTTGGAAGCCCAGAATGCCCTGATCTTGAGTAAGTTGAATGATCTACTAGGGGCAAATCGTCAACCGGTTAATAATGATAGGAACCCTACTGCGGGAGTTCAGGATGTTGAAGGGAACATTTCTCAATGAGCCGCAGACCCTGTAGAAAGGACTCCTCCTCAAGCTGGAGGATCAGGACCGCAGCCGACCCTCCGTGAACGACTGTCAAGGCAGAATTCAGAGAGAGTGGCTGATGTGTGCCCTCCAGAGCCTGTAAATGATGAAGAGTATTTTTCGGGTATGGTTCGTCAAATCATGAAGGAAAGTATGCGAAGAGATGAAGATGAGAAAGAGTGGGGGATTTGCTCCAAGCAAAACTCCATTTACTGAAAAGATCTTGAAGGCAGAGTTCCCAAGGAAATTCGTTCCCCCTACTATTCCGGCTTACAAGGGGACGAGTGATCCTAACGAGTTTCTGTATAAGTACGACTGGCATATGACTGGTGCCAGGGCGTCTGATGAAATTAAATGCCGATACTTCCCGGTTTATCTAGAAGGTGTAGCTCTATTGTGGTTTACAAAGCTGCCAGTCAGGTCCATCGATCAATTCTCCGATTTGACCAGGAAGTTCAAGGAACAATTTCGATTGTATGCTTCTAAAGAAAAGGATATAATATCACTGTCATGTCTAGAGCAAAATCCGGGAGAATCCATCAGATCATTTTTGAAACGCTTTAACATAGCGTTGGCTGAGGTAGATAATGTTGAGCCACGCATGGTCCTGACATACTTGATGAGGGCGACTGACAAGTCGAGTGAATTTGAAAAATGGTTGAAAATGAAAGAACCAAACTCACTTGACAAATTCTACAAGAAAGCGGATGAATTCATGCGCTTGGAGAGCCTCCAAACACCAGCTAAGGTGGTATCAGCGCAAGCCGGGAACGATGGTGCTGCTTCGAACAAGAAATAACCAAACACTCAGAAAAGGGGAAACGATGGTGGAAAGAAACAGGGAGATGCTAAGAAAGGCCGTTCTTTCAATTTCACACCCTTGACCGATACCCCTGGAAACATCTACTTTGCAACCAAAGATGATGTCAATTATCCGACACCACCTAAAATGAGAGTTGCAATTAAGATGGAAAAAAGTGGAAGGTTCTGCCGGTTCAACAACCAGCCCGGCCATGACACCAACGAATGCCGCCAGTTGAAAGAGGTAATTGAACAACTCTTGAAGGAAAACAAACTCCAGCAATATGTGAAAAGGAACAGAAATGCCCTATCTTCGTCCACTCAAGGACAACAAGTTCCCGCTCACCGTCCTGCCTCAAGTGAGAAGGCCGTAGAACATGAATCGGAAAGGCCTGTCATCAACATAATAACTGGAGGACCTCACCCAGCAGGAAAAAGCTGGGGTGAGATGGAAAGGTATGCCCGGGCCTTGAGGCATGTACCAGCTGAAGAGAATGTTTTCGTTTTAGAGAATGATGCGCCTTTAAAGCAGCAAAAGACTTCCACAGATGATATTGTGTTCAGTGCCAGAGATTCTTTGGGTATCGAGGCTCCGACCATAGATCCTTTGGTCATATCCGCTAGTATTGGGCCGGCAACTGTGAGAAGAGTTCTAGTTGACCGTGGAGCTTCATGCAACATCCTCTTCAAGAAGACCTTTGATCAAATGAAAATTCCAATGGCCGACGTTCAAGCTTCATCACTTAAGATTGCTGGGTTTGCTGGAGAACCCAAATAGCCGATTGGGACCATAGATTTGTTTGTAGAACTTGGAAAGGGACTGAGGAAGGTGGCTCAAAAGCAAACCTTTATAATTGTTGAAGAATTCTCTGCCTACAATGCCTTTTTAGGCCGACCAACTCTTGCTGCATTCAAAGTTGTTCTTGCTCCATGGTGTCTGACTCTAAAAATCCCCACAGATAATGGAGTTGGTGTGATTAAGGGAGACCAAGATGCGGGGAGAGAATGTTACTTTGCAGAGTTGCGAGAATCAAGGAAAAGAGAAATGGGAAAAGGTGCGGCGGCTCCTGTCCGCATCAAAGAACCAACCTTGTAGCAATTACAGGGTGGACCCTGCACTGGCGAATGTAGTGGTGCACGAAGAGAGATGGATCCAAGGAAAGCCAGTGCAGGGGAGAATAGGGTAGTACCGGTAGAGGTAACAGTGCCGGTGCCCGTTAACCGAAAGGATCCAAACAAAGTACTTATTGTGGGTTCACAACTTAACACAGCAGTTCAAAACGTTTGGATTTCATTTTTGAAGGCTAATTTGGATGTATTCGCTTGGACTCATGCTGACATGTGCGGAATATCCCTACAGATTGCAGTGCACACTCTGAACATTGATCCAAAGTTTACACCTGTGAAACAGAAGAGAAGGACCCAGGGTCCTGAGAGGACAGCAACGTTAAAAGAAGAAGTGGATCGGCTCATGGAGAACGGTTTCATCAGAGAATCTACTTATCCAAATTGGGTATCAAATCCAGTTCTGGTTAAAAAAGCTAACGGAAAGTGGAGAGTGTGCATTTACTTTTCAGATCTGAACAAAGCCTGCCCCAAAGACTGTTTCCCACTGCCCAGGATCGATCAGTTGGTGGATGGGATGGCAGGACATGAATTGTTATCTTTTATGGATGCATACTCCGGATATAACCAGATTATGATGCATGAGCCAGATCAAGAGGATACCAGCTTCATCACAGATGTTGGACTCTACTGCTACAAGGTCGTGCCTTTCGGACTCAAGAATGCAGGGGCAACTTACCAAAGGCTTGTTAATGCCATGTTTAAACCACAGATTGGCAAGGCAATGGAAGTTTATGTTGATGATATGCTAGTAAAATCAAAGAAAGCGGTGGACCATATGGATCACTTGGCAGAGATGTTTGCAGTACTCCGCAAGTACAGAATGAAGCTTAATCCCCTGAAATGTTCATTTGGAGTGGAGTCTGGAAAGTTTTTGGGTTTCATTGTGAGCGCTAGGGGCATTGAAGCCAATCCAGCTCAGATCACTGCCCTGAGAGAGGTCAAGGCTCCTAGAACGAAGAAAGAATTACAAAGTCTCAATGGAAAGGTTGCTGCTTTGAGTCGGTTCATTTCCAAAGCTACTGACAAGTGCATTCCATTCTTTGATGCTCTGAAGAAAGGAAGGAAAAACTTTGAGTGGACTCCTGAATGTCAGAAAGCATTTGATGAGTTAGTTCGTCATATGGAAGTGCCTCCGATACTTTCAAAGCCTGAAAGTGGTGAAGATCTCTTTGTATATTTGGCAATTTCGTCTCATGCTCTCAGTGCAGTGTTGATACGGGAAGACGCAAGGATTCAACGCCCAGTCTATTATATCAGCAAAAGATTCACCAGGGCAGAGATGAACTATTCAAGATTAGAAAAGCTCGCCTACTGTTTGTTGATCGCATTAAGAAAGTTAAGGCCGTATTTCCAAGCTCATCCCATCAAAGTCCTCACTGATCAACCTCTAAAGCAAGTCCTATTCCGTCCTGAGACTTCGGGCCGTCTTTTGAAATGGAATATTGAACTCAGTCAATATGACATCACTTACCATTCCCGAAAAGCAATCAATGGACAAGCTTTGGCAGATTTCATCGCAGAATGTACGGATAAGGGTGATAGTGAGGAGGAAGCTATTGATAGCATCCTAATCCAATGTAAATTGTACGTCGATGGCGCAAGGAATGATTACTGTTCCGGAGCAAGGGTTTTCCTTGAAACCCCAGAGGGGCGATCGCTATGTTATGCGCTGAGACTAGAATTCCTTTCGACAAACAATGAAGCTGAATATGAAGCTCTCATCGCTGGTTTAAGGATCGCTAAAGAACTAAACATCAAGGCATTACAGATCTTCAGTGATTCCCAACTTATTGTTTGCTAAGTTAGGAAGGAATTTCAAGCTAAAGGAGCGAATCTACCCGCCTATTTATCAAAGGCCTGGGAGCTCCTTCAAGATTTCGACTGTTACTCAATAAACCATATACCCCGCGAAGAGAACATGAAAGCGGACTCTCTTGCAAAGTATTCGAGTACTGGATAAGCTCAACTATTGGGATTAGTTCACGTCGAAGTCTTGTCAGCTCCAAGCACAGATGAAATGGATGTTGATTGGATTATGAATGTATCCCAACAACAAGAATCATGGATGACTCCGATACTTGAATATTTACTTAATGGTTCTTTGCCAAAAAGTTCAAAAGAATGATAGAAGCTGATGAGAAAAGCCTCCAGATATATAGTTCAAGATGGTCGTTTGTACAGACGAGGATTTTCAATGCCATTACTCCGATGTGTGACAAAGGAAGAAGCTAAGACAATTCTAACTGAAGTACATGGAGGGGAATGTGGGGATCATACAGGTGGTCAAACTTTAGCAAAGAAAATCCTCCGTTATGGATACTTTTGGCCGGAAATTAATCAGGATGCTGCTGACTATTCCCGAAAGTGTGATAAATGCCAGAGATTCGCTAAAATTCCTAGAGCACCTTCCACTAAGCTAACACAAATGGTCAGTCCATGGCCATTTGCTATCTGGGGAATAGATCTCATTGCGCCTTTGCCGACTGCCAAATCGGGGGTTAAATATGCTATCGTTGCTGTTGATTACTTCACTAAATGGGCTGAAGCCGAACCATTGGCTACTATTACCTCTAGGAAAATGATAAGTTTTGTGACTAAAAATATCATTTGCAGGTATGGTGTGCCTCAGAAGATAATCACAGACAATGGTACTCAGTTTGAAAGTGAGGAATTCCAAGATTTCTGCAAACGATTCAAGATCCGAAAAAGCTACTCAGCAGTGGCTCATCCGCAGGAAAACGGGCAAGTGGAAGCAGTAAACAAAATCATCAAATCAACCATCAAAAAGCAGCTGGAAAAAGAAAAAGGTGGTTGGGTCGATAAGTTACCGCTTGCACTATGGGCACACAGAACCACTCACAAAACTGCGACTGGGCATACTCCATTTTCATTGGCATACGGATCAGAAGCAATGATTCCAGTGGAAACTGAGGTTCCCTCACACAGAAGGATCCATTTTGATCAAAATGAGAATGAAAAATTGCAATTGGAAGCACTTGACCTCCTCGATGAAAGAAGAGAAGAGGCAAGGCTTAGAATTGCAGCTCACCAGCAAAGAATAGCCAGGCACTTAAATTCCAAAGTTCGTCAGCGCAGCTTTGAAGTTGGGGACTTAGTCCTGAAGAGGATTATGACAGCCATAGGTGTGTTTGGACCAAATTGGGAAGAGCCATATGTTATTAACGCAAAACTTCTTGATGGCACATTCAAACTCACAACTGTCGAAGGAGAACCAATCCCAAGAGCTTGGAACAGCAATCATTTGCGTCCCTATTTTACTTGAAAGCTTTGCTGAAATGTTATAAAAGAATTATGAATATATGATTCTTGTATTGAAAGCAATTGTAAAGAAAGTGAATAATGAAAAGCTATAAAGTGGATGTAGGCCCAGTTTTTGGCCGAGCCACTATAAATCTTGCGTTCTCTACTATTATAAACTACTTTGTTTTATTTCGACATATAAAATACGTTAATTGTGTTACTAAAATGTCGATTTAATAATGCAGGCTATAAAAGCAAAGCTTAGCCATCGCAAGACCAAGCGATCTCCGACATCACTCAACAAGCAAACACTAAGCCATTCAAAATTTCCATAATCAAATCCTACAAAAGAAGTGCTTCGAACAAAAGTTAGCAATGCGGATGGAAGTGGACCATTTCTAACTAACTGCAAATGTTTGAACAAACAAACAACCAGTTAAATAGCCTGTGTCTACCACCACCAACTCGCTTAACTATGAAGTATATTTCTTTGGATAAGGGAAATTATTGGCAACTAAAAAGTGATGACACTTGCAAAAGACAACGGGGATCGCCAACATGAATGGATGGCAAAGAGACATGGGCGAGCAAGCATCAATCAGCAAAAGACCTCTTCGGAGGCACAAGCCCTCTTCGGAGGCACAACTCTTCGGAGGATAAAGACCTCGAGCGGGCCTAGCCAGAAAAAGAGAGATCTTTCTTGATACAAAGTTGCGGAATGATTGGTCGATACACTCTCGTGAATCCGTCCAACCGAGAGAAAGAAACTCCAAACTTCCAGGCAAAAGCCCTACTCAGAGGCACACGTTTCACCGAGATTGAAATAAAACTTCCAGGTGTTGAAACGTGAAAAGCACTCTTCGTAGGCCCATTTCACCACAGTTGAAATTCTAAAAGACCTTGAGCGGGCTAAACCAGAAAAAGAGAGATCTTTCTCGATACAAAGTTGCGGAATGATCGGTCGATACACTCCCGTGAATCCATCCAACCGAGAGAAAGAAACTCCAAACTTCCAGGCAGTAACCCTACTCAGAGGCACACATTTCACCATGATCGGTGATACACTCCCGTGAGACAAAATGTGAAAAGCCCTCTTTAGAGGCCCGCTTCCCAGCGAACAGGGAAAAAATAAAAGCCTCTCCCAAGAGGCAGAAACAAAAAGACATCTTCCCAGTGGCACAACCAAACAAAAAGACCTCTTCCCAGAGGCAGAAACAAAAATGACCTCTTCTTAGAGGCAGAAATAAAAAAACCTCCTCCCAAAGGCACAATCGAACAGAAAGACCTCTTCGGAGGCACACGTTTCACCGAGATTGAAATAAAACTCCCAGGTGTTGAAACGTGAAAATCCCTCCTCGGAGGCACAACTCTTCGGAGGCACACGTTTCACCGAGATTGAAATAAAACTTCCAAGTGTTGAAACGTGAAAAAGCCCTCCTCAGAGGTATATCTTTTCAAAGAAGCGTTTCGTCAGAACGCAAAGCAAAGATCAGAAAGCCCTTTACTGAGGCGTAATAAAAAAAAGAGAAGCCCTCTTCAAAAGCACACTTTAACTTTCAAAGGAAGAATGATTCACCTATTCTGGAAAATACTCTTCCTCAAAAAGAAGTTAAAGTACCCTTCAGAGGCCCGCTTTACCACATAAAATAATTCACTTGGTAAAATGTGTGTATGCACAAACGAAAAAGTGATATCTTCGAAGGATAAAGTGTAAAAAATTCATATGGAGGGAGCTGTACTCTATTTTTAAAAAGATAATATTCCTCTATGTATGGAATAATTATTCTCTAGAAAATAAAAGTACAAGTCCCCTCAAAGTATAAAATATTGCAACGAGCTTATGGTATAGGGGCAACATGGTATAGCTACATACAACATGGTATAACTACATCTGTAAAATTACGCTCGAACAACATACCACAAGCTCGCTGCAATATCATATAAAGAAACTTGTACGAAAATGAATAATAAATGCATTCTCAGATATAGACAGAAGTTTGTACAAAGAAAAAGAATCATTTTATTCAACACTGTTAAAATTTTGTACAGGTACAGGTTTCAAAATAAAAAGAAAAAGAAAAGCGGAGGCCGGTACCTGCGCAATCTCCGGCCAGTACGTGCAAAAAGAAAAAAGTAAAGATAAGTCGAAGCAGGACCCCTTATTTCTTCTTGCCACCGCCCTTAGAGCCTTCACCTGACCTAATAGGCAGCTTTTCAGGACGGCTTGGGAGAGTCGGGGATGAAGAAGAAAGGGTTACTACCGGATCAACTTTCGTTTCCTCTTCAGAAATAAGAATGCCTTTTCTTCTCTTCTTCGAAGTGGCACGCTTCTTCCTTCTCCTTGAAGAAGACTCACTTCCCGGAGTTACAAGAGCAGATAATTTTATGTTATCAGAAGTGGTTCGCTCCGAAGACTCATCGCCTTCTCTAAGCACCTCTCCCCCATGATCTTGAGAAGCAATAGGATCATCTAAGCCATGAAGAGCTTTTATTTGCTCCTCTTGCGACCCGGGTTGAGAGGCGGATGGAGGAGTGACCTGGAGAACCGAAGGAGGAATAATTGGAGAAGGGGAAGCTTGAACAATGCTCGGTGCTTTCTCTACAGAAGAAAAGAAGTTAAGGTCAGTAAAGAGAGGAGATAAAGGCTCATTGAGGTTCAGAAAATAGTCGAGAAGCTCATCGAACTCATAAGAAGCAAATGAGCAGTCTACTTGGGCAAGATTAACAGTAGAGTTACCTGGAGAAGTCGGCTTCCTGATATCAACCTCATAAGCCTGTGCTTCGGCGCTCTCTTCGCCTTCATCTCCACCCTGTATACTTGTGATCTCAGTTGTAACTTTATCCAGGGATGGAGAATGAGAGCTGGAGCCAATAATGTCGATTTCGGCCGAAGGAGAAGGCTGGACTGGAATAGTTGAAGTAGTTTTTCCTAACCGTTCCACTTTCTGCCATTTCAGCTCTTAATTTTGCAAGTTGTTCTTTTCCCTTGGCGAGAGCAGCGCGAGCATCTTCATCCAAGTAATGCTCCTCAAGAGCTGATTCGGCATAGCCAGCACCTTTACCGCCAAGCATGTCAAGTGCAGCCTCCCACACTTCAGCCAGTGTAACTTAATATTTGGGGCCTAGAAAGGCGAGACTACCGTGCCCCAAGATGCTGTGCAGGTAGAAGTCAAATTATGTCGAGCTGATGCTGGTCTTCATTGCCTCATGAGATTCTTCAGCTGCAATTTTACCAGCAACGGCCTCATCACACTCTCTTTCAGCATTGGAGAGTTGAAGCTTTAGCATTTGAATCTCCGCCTCTTGGGAGCTGGTTTTCTTCCGAAGCTCTGCAATATCAGCAATATAGCCCTCACTGATTCTTTTTTGCAGTTCGAGCCTGTCTTCGGCGTCTCTTTGGCCGGCATGAGCATCTCTCACTTGTTTCTGAAGCACTTCTTCTTTTTGAGTGTAGGAAGTAGAGGAAGTGGCGAGTTCTTCTTCAAGCTTCTCGACCTTCGCTTCAAGCTCTTCATTATAAGTAGTAATGCTCCTCATCTCAGTATCATGCTGCTCAAGAACCTTTTGCCATTTGGCCTTATCATTCTCCATAGTAAGCATGGCCTCTATATTCGCACGGTTGACCCTTTGAAGCTCGTCAACAAGCTTTTGCCAGTTCGACATCCTTTCAATATCAAGCCTGACGGCATCGAGATTTCGCAGCATGGCAGGCTTGTCAATAGGGATCAAGTCAAGATCGAACCGCACCCCCTTCAGGCACCAGTGTGGGAACCGGCTTTGCAGAGTAGCTGGGCCTGATCCAACTTGGAATTTAGGCCTGCTGATTATTGTCTAAATGTCTGTCTTCCCGAGAGCAGGAGAGCTAGAAGGAATGTCAAGTGAGATAGGGGCAGTGACCATTTCAGGAGATGTAGAAGCATGCTTTTCACCGTGCCGGGCACGCTTGCTTGGGTCCTCAACTATGTGGCTTTTTCCCCGGTCATCATGCGACTTTCTCTTGTGAGAACCGTCACCTCTCTGGGAAGAATCATGGTGCACCTCCCTTTCTTTTCTCTCATAATGTTCTTCTTGAGCCCTTCTCTCCTGAGCCTTTCGAGTTGCTCTCTCTTCGTCGGTTTCTCTGTGAACGGGAAGGTAGCACCTATAATCATATTGACTACGCCTCCCGTAGCGCTGAAAGTCGTCATAATAAGAGCCACTGCGTCCCATCAGAGAAACTGAAATAAAAAAAGAGAAAGACAAGTTTTAAAGGTCTCCAGAGAAAAGAAGTGTAACTGTAGAATCTTCAAAGTACAAAGAATTAGGTGTATGAAAATGCTGAAATATTCTAAGTGTGTGTGATGTGCAAACTACGCGCATCAAACTACGAACCACTCTTCGATTGCAGAGTAGTTCTGGGGATGGTAGTTAACGTCAACTCTTTGGTCGACGGAGCTTGTTGCAAAGAAGAAGTCGCTTCCACTACTGAAGAAGAAACCCTAGTAGTGACAGGGTCGTCTTTAAAGATCTCCTGTGAGGTGGCAAAGAGATCGCTCAACCCTTCGAAAGTGTCGTCCCCGCTCTGCCTAACAGGGCTTGCTTTCCCGGCTTCTTCGCCAGACCTCTGTAAACGTTGAGGAGATCCCTGAGGCTCTTCTTCCTCAATAACTGGGGCAAGTGTGAATTTGCCAAATGACCCCGCAACATCGACAGTAGTAGAGCATTTCACTAGAGAAGCTTCGGAAGCGGGATCTTTTGGTACGGGTGCGTCGGAAGAAACCGGGGCATCTGATGCTCTAGCCGGGGAATCTGGGATCTTATGAGGATGTCTAGAGCGAGAGTTGTGTAAAAGCCCGTACTGATGCAAAAATTCATCCCTTAACAAAAACTTTGCACTTCTCTCTTCTGCGGCCACGACACTTAGTCTTTCAAAAACTTGCTTATGGATTGGATCTCTAGAAGGGAGAGGAAGTGCTGAAAAGAGCAAAGAATGAGATTAGCAATTTATAATTCGGATCTCGGAAAAGTTTGGAAATGGAGAAAATAGAAGCAGGTAATCTTACTTCCTACTCTCCAGATGTCATAAAACCCTGGGGGGCAGCGAGCAAAGAAAAACAGGTTCAAAAATCCATGAACACTTTCAGTAAGATCAGAAATAAGCTTGCGATTTCTAGCACTTCTCACGATAATAAGGGAAGGATGGTCTTTACTCTTTGCAAACGAGCATAAGTAGCGAATTTCTTCAAAACTTGGCAAGCGATCAAGAGTCCTCCTGAACAAGACACACAACCCCATCAAAATGGCATAGCCATTAGGATGAAGTTGGAACGGAGAGATTGTCAACCAGAGGAGAAGGGTTCGAAGGAAGTCGTTAAAGGGAGGAATCGCCCCGCTTAAACACATTTGACGATTGACTGCGACGAAACCATGGGGAGGACTGTCGGCAGTATCATTTGGCCCAGGAAGTATGGCATCATTTTCAGCAAAACCAAATTGAGTACGTAGTTGAATAAACGCTCTCGGAGTTAGGATAGTCCGAGTTCTCTCTGGAGGATTCTCTATGGGAATAGCTATCGGGAAGGTCTCTTCAGCTTGAGCTACCCCTTCTTCTTCTTGGTGGGAAGTCATTCTACACAAACAACTGGATATTCAAACATGAAGGTGCATGTTTCCTAAAGTGTATGGAGTGTTGTGCAAAATCAATTAAGCAATAAGCAAATGTAATTGGAATAAAAACTAGCAAGTATTTGTCAGTTATAAAGTCCAGGGTTCATTATTTTAATATGCAAGTGTAATATTGATGCAAGCAAATCAGTTCAAGTTAGCGATGCTTTGCATTAATACTTCACTTTAGTTGATTGGTTCATAGAATTTCATACAGTGTATTTAAGTTGATTACTTTATGTCGACTAATCTGTCATTTGATGTGGGCAGTCAATGGCAGTATATTCGCCTTGGTTTTTGCGATTGTTGTTTTCAGCAGGTTGTTAGCCTATGAGTTAATGTGGCCTGTGAAATAAGGCAGCAAAGTTAAAATAATCCAGGATTTAAGCAGTTCAGTCCAATAGATTAAGTTAAGAATTCAAATTGGAACTATGCTTTCAAGTGAGAACTCGAGTTGGGCATCCAAGTGTTAAGTCGGCGGCGACCCAAGGAGTCTCTCGCAAATGAAGATTAAGTTTCTAATTCTTTAGATCGGTGGCTCTTTAAGTTGTAAGAAGTAGGAAAGTTAAAGGCTCCGGTTCAAAAAGTAGTGTGAAATTCCCCAAGGGTTAACTCGGCCACGGTTTAAGGGTTAAATCGGCCACGGTTTAAGGGTTAAATCGGCCACGGTTTAAGGGTTAACTCGGCTACGGTTTAAGGGTTAACTCGGCCACGGTTTAAGGGTTGGATCGGCAGAAGATTAGGTCGGCAGTTTTCTCCCCAAATGGTTAACTCGGCCACGATTCAAGGATTAGGTCGGCCAAAGGTTAGGTCACCCAAAATCACTGGGTAACATCCAAGTCAGTATCTCATTCCCTTCAACCCGTTAACCCGTTAGCCACTCCATCCACAAAAAACCCTAATTCCATTCATGCTGTTTCGTTCATGATATCGGATCATCCAATAAACCAGTTCGAAACCACTACAAGTTCAACACCTTGCAATCCTAACACAAATCAAAATCAACTAGCCAGAAGCAATAAACCATCTCCATCATCTCGTCGATCATTTAGAGCCGAAACCAAGCAAACTCGAGCTCACAAACTGCTGGTGCAATAAGGTTCGCAGTAAAGCAGCGCGCAAGGGGTGGGTTCGGTTTGAATGGAATTCGTGAATCAATGACAATAAGGGATCAAGAGAAGAGCAGGTTTTACTTGCGTGATGAACAACAAAGATTATCGGTAATTGTTTGGAATGGAATCGCCATTTGGATCTTGAGAAAGTTTTTATTGGCAGAAGCAAGAGAGTAAGTAATGAGAAGAAAGGAGAGAATATACGACTTATAGTAGAGAGACCTAAAGCGGCGCGTGTGTCCAAACTGTTAGGTCGTACACGACCTACCGACCTAAAGAGTGGACGAGTTAGAGGATATCGAAGCACACGACCTAACCAGTAGGCGTATACTTCGAGGGGCAATTGTTAACTCCGCCTCGGTTTTGACTCAGCGACTTGAAACGATACCGACCTAACAGGCTAAGAAGGATGCCGATCTAAGGCCCAAAAGGTTGCCGACCTAACGCTTTAGCAAGGTTGCCGACCCAACTGTCTAAAACAAGGTGGCTGCCGACCTAAGGCCCAAAAGGTTGTCGACCTAACGCTTTAGCAAGGTTGCCGACCCAACTGTCTAAAACAAGGTGGCTACCGACCTAAGACTCAAAGAGATGCCGACCTAAGGCTTAACAGGGGTGCCGACCTAAGGCCTAAGGGGTATGCCGACCTAATACTTCAACAAGTACGCCGACCTAATACTTCAATAAGTATACCGACCTAATGCTTCAACATGGTTGCCGACCTAACTGCCTAAAACAGAGTGCCGATCCAAGATAGCTACCGACCTAAGTCGCAGCCGACCTATGACCAATGTTAAGTCGGTCACGACCTAAGCAAAGGAAGGAAAGTTCAATGCAGCTACTTGGCACAGTGGTCTCTTAACTCGTACACGATCTAGGACTTACCAGTTGGGCCATGACTTGCGACTTACCAAGTTAACTCGTCCGCGACCTAAAGCCACTGAATATAAGCCCGATGCCATATTACTGAGAAGAGGTTATGTTAACTCGGAGGCAACCTAGGACTTATGCAAGGGAACCTTTGTGAAACCATGGAGGGGCCAGATGAGTCGGCCACGACTTACCTTAGACCGGCCATAACTTACATTAGACCGGTCACGGCTTACGACCTAAGGGGGGAGATTTTCCTATAAATACCAATATACCTCACACATGAGGGGGACTTTTTGGCCAATCTCTTTAAGCGCCGATACTCTACTGAATTCTCGACTCACTCGACACTTCAAGTACGAAAGGCATTTCAACTAACTTTGGGAGAAAATTCTAACGCAATCTACATGGATTCAAAGAATTCTTCTGCATCAAAGTTCTAGTTGCTTGTCTCATCGGAATTGTAATCGAAGATTGTTGTAAAGTCGTAATCGATTCAGTAATAAAGAGAAATAAAGTGGACGTAGGCTTACCCTAAGCCGAACCACCATAAACACTATTGTTTTTTCTGCTTTCTCTGTTATTTTCCTACTTGTTTTTTAGTTCCCGTGCTCACGGGTGGTGCTTTCGCTCAAATTCAATCTACACCTGGGTGTTAGCGCCTGATTTTTGCGTTAACACATAATAATCAAAATTTATATTTAAATAACAAATTTTATTCATTTTAATAAATAACATAAAGTTTTAAATCAGGAAATTCAAATTAAAAGAAATAAAATATATAATAAAATAATCATAAAATACAGGGTTGTTGCAGCGTGTAATTGTAATTTTTATATTTATTAGATTTTTTTATTAGGTTTGATATGTTTGATTTATTACCCTTCTTCGTAAGATAATATCGTCAGAGTATTCTAAAGTTATCTTACATATCCAAGTAGTAAGAATGAGTAATAGGGAAAGATGAGGTAGAGGAGCTAGTAGCATCACGACCACTAATGGTTGAGCTCTAAATGTTGGAAGAGTTGGAGTAGTCAAAGAGGCAGCACCAGTGTAGCTCCATATGAACTTTGTAGCCTTGTGAAAAGAGTATACTTATATGGGAGGAAAGACATTTAAGGGCACGGAATCCATTACCGAAGTCCAAGCTTTGTTTCATTCTTGCAAAAAGATTTTCAATGGGTTGGGTAATTCAGCCGAGCAGAAGCGTTTCTTAGCATCTTGCTAGTTGCAAGATGGAGCAGCAACATGGTGGGACTCCATTACAGCAAATGTTCCAAAGGATGATTTTACTTGGGTTAGATTAAGATGGTGTTTAAAGACTAGTTCATGCCCGCTGTTGGAAAGACTCGTATGTATAGGAGTTTCTTGGATCTTAAACAAGGAGATTTGTCGGTTTCAGTATATGAAACCAGGTTTAATGGGTTATTGCAATTTAGCCCAGAGTTGACTGATACCCCTCTTAAGAAGAATGAGATGTTTGTGAGTGAGATGGGGGAATAATTTCAAGAGAAGATGTTTTCCCATCTGAAGGGATCTTTTGTGGACTTAGTGGCACGGCTTTGAGGTACGAGATTCTTGAGAAGAAATAGTCGGTAGTATCACCAAACACAAGCAACATGAATAAGAGGAAATTCAAGCCACAATGGAAGAAGTAGTGGAAAGGAAAGGCAACTGGAGCGTTATAGGAAGATCATTTCAAGAATTATGTTTGTAATATCTTTAATCAAAAGAGTCATATTGCAAGATTCTATAAGAGTTTCGAAGCTCAGAAACAACAAGCAAGACCTATTTCTCCGATGGTTCAGAAGGCACCATGTTTGAACTATCAGCAACTGGAGCATATGGTAAAGGATTGCCTGCTAATGAAGAAGGGTCAGCAAGCCAAGGTTTATGCCATCAAGGTTTAACCATTAACCTCAAGGGATGTGAAAAACTTTCATGTTATGATCCAGACAAGCAAATGAGTAGTTTTCTTTATGCCTTAGATTCGTCCATAAAAGAGTTAGGGTTTGTACTAATTGCTAAGAATTTCCAAGATGTTTTTGAAGAATTTCATAGTCTACCTCCGCATCGAGGGATTGTGTTTTGTATTGACATAATTCTTGGTTAGAAACCTATTATTCACCCTATTCATAAGATGGCCCCAAGAGAGAAGGAGGAGATAAGAAATCAGACCAATGATTTGTTTAGTAAGGGACTGATTGACCGAGTCATTCAAGTTTGGGAGTAGCTGTAGTTTTTGTTGCAACATCAATGGTTTATTAAGACTTCGTATGGATTACCATGAGTTAAACAAGTAGACAATTCAGTATAAGTATCCTTACCATGTATAGACGTCATGTTTGACCAACATCATGGTGCTAAGTTATTCTCCCAAATGGGTCTTGCTATAGGATTTCACCATTTAGATAGTATACCATTAATAGAAGAGGATCAGATTGTTTCTTTGAGTGGTTGGTTATGATTTTTGGGTTAACTAATGAATCGCTTAATTTTTAGATCTTGTGAATTCAGTTTTTAGAGATATGCAGAATAAATTTGTTTTTGCGTTTATTGATGATATTCTAATATACCTTAAGAATGAGGTGGTACTGGAAATGTTAAGGAAACAAGTTTTAAAAGAAAAGTTTTTTAGGTGCCATTTTAAAAAATCGAAATTGGGGTCCCACGGGCGCACTGTGTCGGGGGATGGTATTTTGGTTGTTCTAGGAAAGGCAGTGGCTGTTCGAGATTGGAAGGCACCATAGACTCCAACGGATGTTCGATAAGGCTTGGTCGGATATTATGAGAGATTTATCAAAGACTTCTCCAAGATCTCCTTGCACCTAGCCAAGTAGACAGAGGAGGATGAGAAGTTTATTTGAACTCCAAAGTGTAAGGAAGCATTCATTGAGTTAAATAAAAGTTAACCAAGGCTCCAGTTCTGGCTATTCTGGATTGAGGTGAAGGGTTGACTGTGTATACAGATGCTTGTGATGTAGATTTGGGTGTGATTTTGATGCAGCACGGAAGATTTATTGCTTATGCTAGTAGGAAGTCGAAGCCCCATTCGAGGAATTATGCAACACATGATTTGGAGTTGTTAGTTGTTGTATTTGCATTAAAAATGTAGAGATTTGTTTGGTGAAATGTTCGAGCTCTTTATGGAACACAAGTCCTTGAAGTTTCTTTTCATGTAGAAGGATTTGAATATGAGGCTGCATCGATGGTTGGAATTTTTGGCCGCATATGACTTTGATATTTTATATACATCAGGAAAAACCAATGTGGTAGCATATGCTCTGAGTAGGAATGCTGTTTTGGCTCTTTTGGATGTTACTCCAACTCCAGTGGAAAGGATTGTAGCAAGCAAAGGGAAAATAATCTTCTAGTAGAATTTATGTAAGGAATTGAAGATGGTCGATGTTCGAATTTTGAGATAGACAACCGTGGAATTTTGAGGATGAATGGAAGGTTATGCATTTCGGATGTTGATGGTCTTATGCAAGAGGTTTTGAAGGAATGCCATAAATCTGAGTTAAGTATCCACTTTGTTGTTAATAAGATATACCAGGATATGAAGCGAGTATTTTGGTTGATAGGGTAAAGAAGGATATTTCAATCTATGCTAGAAGATGTGAGAATTCCAAGAAAATTAGGGGTGATCATCAAAGGACCGTTGGATTACTACAACCACTGGAGATTCCAAGAAATAGGAGCAAGTATCAGTGGGTTTAATTGATGGTTTACCCAGATCGAGGAAGGGAATGAAGGTGTTTGGATAATTGTGGATCGGCTAACCAAGAGTGCCCATTTTATTCCAGAAAGCCGATGAGGACTACAACAACATTGGTAAAGATTTATATGTGGGAGATCGTTCGATTGCATGAAATTCCAGTTAGCATTGTAAGTGGTTGGGATCCAATCTTTACCAGTCAGTTTTGGCAAACATTTCAAGTAGCTTTGGGAACAAAGAAAGTTTGAGCATAGCCTATCATCCTCAAATGGATGGGCAAACTAAAAGAGTTAACTGAGTCTTGAATGATCTTCTAAGAGGATGTATCCTGGACTTTGGAGGATCGTGGGTGGATCATATTCACTTGGAGGAATTCTCTTATAACAATAGTTATCAAGAAAGCATTGGCATGGCACTAGTGACGATCCACACTCGGCACCCTCTGAATCCGACACCAAACCACGCGTTTCTAACTCAGAGCTCACCGATTTCCGATGATCATGAGAAAGAAAAGAGAGGGTGAGAAGAAAGAGAAAAGAAAGAGGAAGAGAAGAAAAGAAAGAGAGAAGAAGAAAACCAAATAGAATAATGCAAAATCTCACATCACAGCGGAATAACACATAATATTGATCAATAATCTTTACAAAGAGAAACTGTAATATACATAATCCAATATCAGAGTACGCTATAAGTAATCATCAGCTTGGACTGTTATAGTAATATGTCCTTACAAAACAATGTAAAGCAGCGGAAAAATAAATACATATGTGTATACGACATGAAAATCTTCATCTCACCGGCTGAAGCTCCAAAAGCACCAAATCTGAACCCGTAAATATACTCTGTCTGACCCGGGCATTGAAAGGGAAGAACGTTCGGATCAGTCTGGTAAACCAGCATGAGAAAAATGCACCTCAACTGAATTTATGAAGTTATCAAAACTTTCCTTTATTAAAACAAAAGGTATCTTGTAAGACCACGTCGCAAATAAATATCGACAAGATTTTTAACTTACGATAACCAAAATATTTCATATCAAATTCTCTTGTATTATGATAGTGTGCATTATACAAATAATACTAGTATAGCTGAAATTGTTACATTATTAAATTCCAGCATACACATTATAATACAAGGCTTTCTACAACAGAAAATGGCAGGCACGTATTGGATTTTGGATTTCCATATAAACGACTAGGTAAAGGGACTACCTTTCCGAACACATCTCGATACACCTCTAGAGCGATGTACCTAGGGTCGAGATACTCGGCACCTAAACCAACATAAGAAAATACTAAATATGTCACACTCAGGTCGTTACTGACCTAAATCCATGGCCACAAGCATACATCAACAATACTCAGATACACGATGTCATAACATGTAAAGATATATCTAGAAGAGTGATGACATCTTATAATGGAAGCGACCCACTTAGCCTTGCTGTTTCTATCCCCTGTTTCAGTCATTCTTTGGGGAGTGAGGCAAAAAGAGGTATCGAATACCTTTCACATACCACATACCACATCATCTTTTAATTGCTTTTATCTCTATTTCTTATATTGAATCACACTTATGTTTGTGTGTATTTGTTTATTTACAAAGTTTGGATCTTGCTCTTCATCCACTTAATAATATAGTCGTGCCTTGTCGTGCTTTTCAGAGTTTCAATTGTGTAATGTTATCTTCAGCTTTAAAAAGCTTAGTTTATCACTCTCGACATACTTACTTTTATAATTTGTGAAACGACAACAAGTGAATATGTAAACTGATATGTTATGTTCATACATGCTTGTGATACATTTGTATTATGTTAAATGCTGTTTGTATACCTGTTACATCATCTGATATGATATTATATGTTATACTATTATTTTATTTCATGTTTATCACACTACAAGTTCCCCATCACTATGGGTTGAAATGATACCTACCCAAACGGGCTTTAGAATAAGGAAAAATCGTTATGGGCTGAAATGGCAGGCTCGAGTGATTTCTATTTGTATCAATTTTACTTGGGATTGCGGGTATGAAATGATAGAACCCGGATTTTTCTTTTTAAATTGCGGATTGTAATGATACATATCCGTATCACTTGACCTAGGTTAGAAAATATTGTACATGCCCATGGTTAATATTTTTAAAGTAATATTTTCCTAAAAATTTATTGTGTGTTTTGAATTTTTAGAATATATGAAATTTTAACTTAAAATTTGATTTGAAGATTTGAAATATAAAGGGATATTGTTTTTCTATAAGTTAGAATTTTATAAGTTGATTTTGGTTTTAATTGTAATTAGAAATCTTTATTTGGTTTTTAATTTTTAATTTAAAGATTTTATGTATGATAAGCAACTTAATAATGAAATTTGATTTAATGTGGAATTCTAAATCTAGCCTAGTGGTCATAATGAAATTTATTTCATGAAATGGATATGTTTTGTATAAATAAGTTTACATTGATTTTCTATAGGTTAAATTGTATAGGTAAATGTATAAAATGTAGTTTAAATATGACCTAACTTGATAATTGGAAATTGGTTTCACAACGGAGTTTTAAGTTAAGTAAATAATGTATTTTTAATTGATAAAAAATAAAATACAGTTTTAATTGGACATTTTGTAATAAATTTATTTAACTTGAAATCATAGTTAATTAATGTCTAAATGAATAAATTTATAAAGAAAGTTGATTTTTGTATTAACTATGACAACTTGTTTTATTTCTAAAACAGGTATTTTAAAATAAAGTATTAAGTCATTGGTTCAAAATAAAAGGTAAGTAATAATGTGCTTTTGATTTAATCATTGAATTATAGTTTAATTTGGATATTTATTGATAAAATTTTATTTTATTAAATCATAAGTTAAATGATATACCAATGAGTATTTTCTGAAGTGTGAAATATGATTTTTATATGTTAAAATGGCTAAAAATTGAAATTTTAATGTAGCTGAAATGTTATTATAAATTTGGAATTAGTATCGGTAGCACTTCAGAAATGCTGTGGTTTAAGACAGCATTTTCTAAGTGCTATCAATTCTGAGACTTAACTATATTCTAAAATAATAATAAAGCTACTGCAGCACTTTGTAAGTGCTATTGTTGCTAAATGTAAACTGTTTTGCAATACTAGTAAGTTATTGCAGCACTTTGTAAGTGATGTTATTGCTGAAAATAAACTATTTTGAAATAATAACTAAATACCTACTGTAGCACTGTGTAAGTGCTATTGTTTCTGAATTTGGCAATGCTTTTGAAATACAAATATATCTACGGTAACACTTTATAAATGCTGTTGTAGCTGAAATTTACAATGTTTTGGAAATTTTATAATCGAATGAATGAACTTAGAAATGTTACAACATTGAAATGAATATAATTTGACATTGAATTTAAATGGCTTAAATGAATATTATTTTAAAGGTGTTATGATTTTCTAAGTATTATGATTTTCAAAGGATAAAATTTCTAAATTGTCATGATCTCAAAGTATTATGGTTTCAAATTATTATGGCTTCAAAGTGTTGGTTTTAGAGTTGTTATAACTTTGAAAGTACAATGGTTTTGGAAATAAAATTATTTGAAATTGTATTTAACTAGGAATTGTCTTTAATTATATTAATTTGAAACTTACTGAAATTGAAGATTTAAGAATATGAGTTTATAAAGTGGTTTGGGTCAAGATGATTTAAAGGAATATTTCAAGTTTAATAAATTGAAGGAAATATTTAGTGATTTGGAAATCTGGGTTTTATGTAAATGATATATTGATTTGGTTTTGTGTCACGACCCGACTTTCCACTCCCGGAAAACCGCGTCATGAATAAGAAAGAAAGGGATAGAAAATAGAATAGAAAGAAGAGAAGGAAGAAACAACATCAGAATCTTACACAGCGGAACGAATAATTTATATTAATAACATAAATATTACATAGTTTACATCCATCATCAGAGTACACAGATATACAACACATCTTAGACAGTTATAAATACCTGTCTAGTTATACATCTCAATACAACAACTCAGAGAACACGGCGCGGAATACAAGATATATCTACACGCAGAAGCTTCCTGCTCCATTTGCTCCTCCATAATTCGTCAAAGCTAATCCTGAATCCTAACCTGAATCCCCTTGATTACTCATAAAAATTTGAGTACCCAAGAGTTTATGAAAAACAAAAATAAACTCCGGGTCAGATATGGGTCTGGTGTGAGTAACAGGTTAAAGTTGCTTAACTTTTAAAAATCTTTTGAAAAGAAAGGTATCGCGTAAGACTTCCCACACATAAACATGGAAAAGTTTTTACCTTACGCTAACCAAAACATTTGATAGGAAATCCGATGATATTATAATCGTGTCTAGGGTTTTCAAATAAATATGAAATAGCCGAAATTGTTACATGATTAAATTCCAGCTACTAGCCACAAAAGTGGGTAATACAATCAAAACCGTTGGCACTTACTGGATTTTGGATTCCATACAATGGCAGGGCTACTGGGGTACCACCCGTCACAGTACGTGGCCTAGATCAACGTACCGAGGATCACTCCGGACCCCCTGCAACACAAAGCCAGACCCATTCCTTACTGAATAGTTCTGAACAAGACAACCCCGTGGTTGTAGCTAGCAACCACCCACACAGCCGAATATAAAGGGACTTCTAGACAGGGATCAATCTTGCTCTCCAGTGGGTGCGACCCACGACGCTTTGCTGCACCTCCCCTGTTTTAGCCATTCCCGGTTAATGAGGCTTGAGGCTACGATTACCTTTATAGGACATATCACTTAGAATGCTCATCGTCCACCTGACGATGTGCTGAAAGCATTCAATCCATACAAGTTCGTTCCGGGTTCGAACGAAACTGAAGGCATTATCTCGTTACACTCATTTTGGAATCACCCTTAGAGTTAACGACAATAACCCTTGCAGTCTAAATCACCATCTCGAATCTATAAGAACTAATTCAGTCAACTCATTACGGAATCACCCATAGAGTTATACTGACTCATAGTCCTTACACCTCGAGTCTTCACAAAGCTCCACTTTGATTCACGACCTAACGTTATTTGGAATCGATGTGGTTTTCGGATATCCAAATATGGAAACCCGATCCCGGTCTCATCGAAAACCAAAGCGTGTCTTTTAAGGTCCAAGTTGTTTTAAAGGTTTAAAACATTTCAATACAGTATCTATACACACACAGATAAATAACTTATTAATCATAATTGATAATCAACATTATCACATAACAGGTAATTCATATCATCAATTGTAACGATCCCGAATTTTAATTTATTTTAAATTGATAATTAATTTAATTTTTGATTTAAAAATTTGTAAAATTAATTGGTTAATCGATTTGATTTTTCCAAATTCAAATAAAATATGTTATTTATTAACATAGAAATGGTTTCTTTTATAAATCATTTTAATTCAATAAGGAGTTGCTCTTAAACAATGTTGTTAAGGTAATATCTTTACAAAATTGATTTTTATATCAATAGTAATTGTTACAAAATGGTTTGAAATAATAACAAGTAACATAAGTATGAAAATAATAATAAGCAAATGAAGTATAAAATTTATCTTATCGATATTTAATGTAAAGTATAAAATAAATTATATGTTATAAATTTAACACTTGTTAGTTAACCTATAAATAGAAATGAAAGATTTAATATGGGTGAGTAAGAAAATAGAGTTTACAAACATAACTAAAAATAGCTTTATATACATAAACATTAAGCCATAAGAATACAAAAGAAACAAATAATATGTTGCCTGTAAAGTTTTCGAATGCAAAGCTAAGAACCAAGTAATATAAAATATGAAATAAATAAATATAAGATATAACTAAGCTTGCTAAACAAGGCAAACAACATTAATGCAAACCATCACTATATCATCTATCAGCCGAATTTAAGCATGAACAAACAAAAATATATCTTTAGCCACCAAATAAATATGATCTCAGCCGAAACAAGAGTCATCTCAACCTATAAACAAAGAAAATATTTATAAAACAACTTTAACCATATATATACATGCAAAAAATAAATAGTAAAACAAAAAGAAGACAGCCAAATGTAAACTTTAAAAGCAATGAAATATACTAACTGACATTATCTTGATTCATGTAAGCTGGAGTAAAAGCATTTGTACTTACCCCACATTATCTCAACTGAGTAATTAATGCAAGAAGGTAATTAAACATAAACAAAGCACCCCACAAAATCTTCTCAATATCATATCAGCCTAGTACAAGAAGTAAGAAAATAGGCAAGAATATAACAAAGTAGATTTGTACAATGGTAATTAATGCATATCAAAAGCAAAGATACATCAGCCACTATAGCCGAAAACAAGCCTCTTGGTTGGTCAAATATGTAGGCAGGCAAGAATAAAACAAATATCAAAAAGTAAGCATGCAGGCTTGTAAAGGAAGGAAAACAAAAGTAATTCAAGCCATGGCTGAAGACATAAAAGTACCAAGCAATTAATGCAGCCATCAAAATGTAAACCATCAGCCACTAAACAAAATAAAAATCTCTGATCCAAAAATATACAAAATCTTGTACATGTCTGATACACAGCCATACAGTACTAAATAATATATCAGCCTTCCTCACCTCATTTTCGTTCAAAACAACCGAGTATCTTTTTTTCCATAATTTAATCAAAGCCACTCTGTTCACCAACAAACAAGTATGTCTGGTTGATAAGGCATTTCAACATTCAAGTGCAAAGTCAAGATTTTCAAAAGACTTTCAAAAAAGCTGTTTCAAAAATCTGTTCTCTTCTTCTTCATGCCTGTGAGTAACCTCATCTTTTGAATATAATCTATTGCTTGCATATCAGTGAATAAGTATGGGGGTGTTTATATATATATATATATATATGTATATGTATGCATGTATGTGTGAGTTTTCTGGAAAATGAATTGTGTACAGGCTTTGTTCATTCTCTGTTTTAAATCCCTGAACCAAGTTGCTTCAAAAGAGAAAAAAATTCAATTCCACTTGATCTAGTGACTTTATGAACTTGGGATTTAGAACAAAACTTGTTTGTTACCTAATATATTAAGTTTAAAATAAGAAAAAAAAAATGTATACAAGTTAATGTTTCTGTAAATGTAAAAAACAGAGCCAAACTTTAATTTAGTCAAATGTCAAACCTGTTCAACATATTGGAAGAGCTCTGTTTCATTTCTTCTCAAATTATCTGTGAGTAACTTTTATTTTAAATTTAAAAGTAAAACTGTTGAATACTTATCTGTGAGTAACATCAAAAAAAAAAAAATAGTTAAGTGTATTTGTTCTGTTACATGCTTCTTTCTGGAATTTATTCTGTTTTGGGTATACTTTTGTTTAGTACAACTCTGTATATGTTTGAATATAGTGATAAGCACCTCTGTATATCTCTCTGACCTTAGTTCCAGGCTTAAGTACACATTAAAATTTATCTGCTATTAATCCAAGCTTTGATTAGACTTAAGTTATGAACATAAAATGTTTGTTATAACATAAAGTTGAGTCTAAAAATTTGTTTAAAGAAAAAAAAACAGTTTGTATTGGTTCCGAAAAGTATAAAACTAAAGTGGATAGTTTAAATCAGTTCAAATTTGATTTTCATAAATCATGGATTCAAGTATATGAATCAAAAGCTAATAATAAAACTTGATTTTTGAAACAAGAATTATTATTTTTAGTCAAGCATTTAAGTAGCAGTTTGGATAGAACTGTTTTGGGTATTTTCATCGATTGCCGGCGGTAGAAGGGCTTTCGGTGTCCGGAGTTTCGTGTGAAGGTGGTGGGAAGTACGACGAGTCTAGGAAAAATAGTGGGTGGTGGTCCAGTTCATCATGGAGAAGGCGACGTACGTTTAAAGGTTTTAACCCTAGTTTAATAAGGGGTCGCGTTTGTTCTTCGTTCTCTTTCCATGATGCGTCGAGTGCTACGAGATTTGGAGGATTGGTGAAGCGAGTATTAGGGAGTAGACGGCCGGAGTTTGGTGGCGAACGGTGGTCGGAGCGTCGAGCAGTTGGCGTTACAGGTTTCGAAGGGGGTGATGTTTTTTTGTTGTTCCCAGGTTTCCAGTTGAAGATGATTTGCTCAATTTTGTATTTTGGTTGAATTGGATGGTCTGAGTGTTGGTAAGGGACGAGGGCGTGTTCGTCGTCGTGTGGGTGGTCTCGGTGACGACCAGCGATGGCTGGAGTAAGGGTGCATGTGCACGAGCACGAGCACGTTATGGTTGGTGTTAGGTTGATGGTGGGAAGCGACGTGAATAATACTCGAGAAGGGAGGGTGATTACTTCGGGTTAGTGCTCGAGTGTGGGGGTTGATTTCCTGATGTTTTTCATGTAAACTTAAAACTTGTCTGGAAAAAAAAACGCAGAAGAAAAGAAAGCGTGGAAGAAGAAGAAGGACGCGGGTAGAAGTTGGGGAAACTCGTGTTGAACTCGGGGAAATCCAGTAGTTGTCTCGGGTTTATTTGCTTTGTAAATTAGCCTATTAACTTTCATGTTATTTTGTTAAATAAAGGTTTAGTATTAGTTAAGAAAATCATGTTGACAAAATTAAAGCTATGATATGATTTAAAAATCATTAAGAGTGATATGATTTCTAATTAATTTATATGGAAAGTTAATTGAGAATGTAACTAATTTATAATTGTAATTATATTTAATAAATGTGTATTTAAAGAATGATATAAATTAACTCGTAATTTAATTATAAATTAACTTGTAATTAAATTAATGACCTTAATCAAATTTGTAACTAGAAATTAATTTGGTGTTTGACCCATTTAACGTAAGAAATTTAATTGATTATTTAAAGTTAATTAATAAATGGTAATTAACTTAAGTGATTAATTAATGAATAAATGATTTAATTAATTGATAATAAATAATTACTTAAAATAATTTGTGAAAATTAAGTAATTAACCCTTATTAATTAATAAATATGTTATTAATTAATAATTAAGAATCAATTAATTTACTGAGTAATTAAGTAATAATTTATGAATAGAAATTAATTAATTAAATGATAAATTAAAGATTAGATGATAAATAAATTGCTAATAAATGATTAACTAAGTAATTAATTGATCATTAATAAGTTAATTAATCAATAATTAATAAGTTAGGATTGGATAATTAAATTCATAAGTGATTAATTTACTTGGAAATAAATTGTATTGATTAGGGTTAACGATTTAACAATCCTGCTTATGAATGATTATATTGAATGAGTTGCCTTGAATTGATTGCCCTAACTGACCTGTGATATTTTGTTCTGTGATTTGTGCCATGTATGATTTGTTCGTTTATTTACATTTGCATATTATCTGTAAATTTGTGAATGGACGATAAGCATTATAGTTCATACTGCTTATCAACTATATTTCTATATTTTGATTTGTGATGATTGAATGTTGTTGCACTATTGTGTGTTAAACTCCTGGACCACACTATACACACACAAATATGGATTTCATGAGGAAATCGATTAAGTCACAGATTTTGAAATAGTTTTAAATTTGAATATTTAAATTCAAAATGTTTTGGAAATGTTTGGATTTAAAGTGAAAAGCTTTCGAAATAGAATTTCAAAGATGAAATTTATTTTGAATAACTTAATTGGGTTTTGAAATTTAAATATTTTAATTCAAATTCAATATTTGAAATTGAATTCTAAACTAGGGACTAAAGATGTTATACTAGTTTATATGGGTTAAACTATTTTAAAGGTATTGATTTGGAAATTTGAATTTAAATTCAAAGGCTTTAACTTGTGTAAATAAAATTGGATCTTCTGGAACGAAAACTAATTGTTTTCAAATAATAAAAGCTTTCAGATAAGAAGTGAACGTCCAATTTGTGTTAAAAGGATTTCAAGTTAAGAATGAAAATGATTTTTCTAAGTTATGGAAACGGTTTGAAAGCTATAAGTTAAATCTTTAAATTAAAGATTTAACGAGTTAATCCAATTAAAATGGGAATTGTTTTGAAATCCATAAATGGATCTTTGTGAATGGGGTGAACTTTGTGAATTAAATCTTTTGTTTAAAAGATTAAAGTGTGGAAATTATTTAAACCATTGAAGGTTTTTGAAATAAATCTTTTGTTTAAAAGATTTGAAAATGGTAATTTGTTAAACCATTTGAAGAAAACTTTGAATTATTAAGTTGTGACTTAATTGAAATCCCATATCCATATATTTTAAATATTGCGCTCACTATTCGGTTTAGCCGGGAGAGGACCTTTGTGTCATATAACCCATTCCGAATATGTGATACGTCGTAATGGATAGCATTTGAAGACCGGTGTTGAAGACCGGGTATTTGTGAGAACGATAGGATAACCTATCGATTGTCTCTGCACTGGGTAGCTCCTGGTATAGAGATTCCCTAAGTGATGGGAAGTTCGATCGGGATTGTAATTACCCGGATTGCAAGGGCTTCTTTGGAAGTGCCTTCGGTTCTATTCGAACCCGGAACAGACTTGTATGGTTGCATGTCTGACACTACACTTTGAGATATAAAGCAGATTTCTTTCAAATACATATCTGTTGGTGGCGGAGAATTTATTCTCTTAGCTTAACGCCCTTCTCTGAGACGTATGAGCTCAGAGGTTATGTAGTTGAAGGTTATCAGCAATATACTCCCAATTTGGTAGTGTGGCATGCTGAGTGCTGTTGTGTGTTGATGATCATTGTTTGATCATTTGTGACATGACCATTTGTTTGATCATTTATCTTTGTGATCATTACTTTGATCATTTGTTGACCCAAAGCATGGCTTTGTACCAAAGCGTAGCTTTGTGGACGAGACTGCATCAGGACCTCACACCCCGGAAATGGTCAAAACAGGAAAGATGCGGCAAGGTTATGAGGGTCACGCCCTTCAGGGTGTGTCATTCCCTTTTGGTAAAGGGTGGTATCATGGTATGGAGCCCAGATATTTACCTATGTGGTAGCTCCAATCTCATTTACTGTGTGGTTGTTGCTTAGAGGCGCCTCGGATAAAGGTCCCAAAGGACCGGGGAGTGGCTTGCTCGAGTAGTAGTTACCTAGTTACAGAGGTAACCCAGCCTTGTGTTGGCAGAGATCCGGTTAGGTTCTTGGGTCGTCCCACCAGAGGCGATCCCATGTGGCAGTAGGAAGTTCCTTAGCCTGACCATTTTTGGAAAATCCAATCAAAACAATACGAGCCTTTTACGATTGCAATTGTATAACCTGCCTCCTCAGGAGGTAGCTATAGCGGGCATAATATAATGGTACCTATGCTGGCTAAGATTTTTATTCTACTTTCAAAATGTTTTCTACACTATGCACTTATAGTAATAAAATCAAATGATTTTGCGTAGTAAGCATCTTTGACTATCATAAGAAGAAATCTCCTCCAATTCTGCGTTTGCATTGTGTGTGTGGCGGGAGGTCTTATGGTAGTTTCATTTTCTAAAAAGCATATCAGATTTTCTTTTATAAATCTTGTTTTATTTAAAAGATAAACTGTTTTTTTTGTCGCTCACACTAGTCCCATGACTGACCCGGAGTTTGTTGTTCCTTTCCTAAACTCTGCGTGCTCACTATTTTCCACATGAGCAGTCTAGAGTTGGGTTTTCAGATAGTTAGGTTCTGTAGATTATCTGGAGCTAGTTCAGTCTTTGGACATGACTGACCTTGCTTAGCTTGGTGCATCGTTATTGGGAGTTCAAGCTATTTCTGGATTGGTTCTTGGAGATGGAGTTGCAGTTTTGGAGTGCTTTCTTGAAGACTATCTTGAGTTATTTTGTTCCGCTGCTAGTGTTATCTATTTTCTTTCCGCTGCGATTTTATTGTATCTTATCTCTGATGTATATCGATATCTATTGGATCATCTGTTGTATCAGGATTTGTATGAGAGGTTGTATATTGATATTCATTATTTCTTCCGCTGTGTTGTTTGTTTACTTAATGGTGTTATAAGCTCCGGTGACTCGGATTTGAACGGTCGAATCTACGGCATTCGAATATGATGTGAAGTATGGATGTCTATTTTCGAACGGGCAAAATCCGCTTCGTTACATTTGGTATCAGAGCTAAGGTGAAACTTTAGCTTAGGAGTATAACACATTAAGTAGCTCATTAGAGATAGGGTGAAGTATCCCTAGAATGAGTAATCCCTAAGATATCCGTTCGAATGTCTCAGTAAATTCTCTGGCTATCCACCGATAGTAAGTATGAGTGCAAGAAGAGAACGAGATAAGGGACAGGGAAATACGACTATAAATGGTTAATTTCTTGCAGAAGTGGAAACAATCTTATCTCTATCAATCTCTTTTGTTCAGCGTCTCTTCTCAATTCTTTGATAAATCCTGGTAGATCCAGGAAGGAAATTCGATATATTTGTATGGGACACAAACTACAAATAGGCCAAAAAAATTGTTTGTTTGGATGTATTGGTTGCTTTGTTTGCTTTGGTTGCTATGGTTGATAGATATACTTTGGTTTCTAAACTAAATTTTTTGAACTTATACCCAAAAGTAGACAGATATGTGAATACAATTTGAGTTCAGATATATTCTACGGACAGTTAGTTATCCCTTCGAACTAGCCAGTGCTTTGCATATTTCATAGAATTTATGACCCGAGTATCCTGTGTAGTGTTATATGAGTTTGTTCTCATATTGTTGATATTCTGATTTGGTAAGCCACATGCAGAATAAATATATCCAGTTTGATCTGAAAAGATACTTCTCTATCTTTTATCTATCTCTGTGTTGTTTTCGTGCCTGTAAATTTTGGGGACGAAATTCCTTTTAAGGGGGGAAGTCTGTAACGATCCCGAATTTTAATTTACTTTAAATTGATAATTAATTTAATTTTTGATTTAAAAATTTGTAAAATTAATTGGTTAATCGAGTTGATTTTTCCAAATTCAAATAAAATATGTTATTTATTAACATAGAAATGGTTTCTTTTATAAATCATTTTAATTCAATAAGGAGTTACTCTTAAACAATGTTGTTAAGGTAATATCTTTAAAAAATTGAATTTTATATCAATAGTAATTGTTACAAAATGGTTTGAAATAATAACAAGTAACATAAGTATGAAAATAATAATAAGCAAATGAAGTATAAAATTTATCTTATCGATATTTAATGTAAAGTATAAAATAAATTATATGTTATAAATTCAACACTTGTTAGTTAACCTATAAATAGAACTGAAAGATTTAATATGGGTGAGTAAGAAATAGAGTTTACAAACATAACTAAAAATAGCTTTATATACATAAACATTAAGCCATAAGAATACAAAAGAAACAAATAATATGTTGCCTGTAAAGTTTTGGAATGCAAAGCTAAGAACCAAGTAATATAAAATATGAAATAAATAAATATAAGATATAACTAAGCTTGCTAAACAAGGCAAACAACATTAATGCAAACCATCACTATATCATCTATCAGCCGAATTTAAGCATGAACAAACAAAAATATATCTTTAGCCACCAAATAAATATGATCTCAGCCGAAACAAGAGTCATCTCAACCTATAAAAAAAGAAAATATTTATGAAACAACTTTAACCATATGTATACATGCAAAAAATAAATAGTAAAACAAAAAGAAGACAACCAAATGTAAACTTTAAAAGCAATGAAATATACTAACTGACATTATCCTGATTCATGTAAGCTGGAGTAAAAGCATTTGTACTTACCCCACATTATCTCAACTGAGTAATTAATGCAAGAAGGTAATTAAACATAAACAAAGCACCCCACAAAATCTTCTCAATATCATATCAGCCTAGTACAAGAAGTAAGAAAATAGGCAAGAATATAACAAAGTAGATTTGTACAATGGTAATTAATGCATATCAAAAGCAAAGATACATCAGCCACTATAGCCGAAAACAAGCCTCTTGCTTGGTCAAAAATATAGGCACGCAAGAATAAAACAAATATCAAAAAGTAAGCATGCAGGCTTGTAAAGGAAGGAAAACAAAAGTAATGCAAGCCATGGCTGAAGACATAAAAGTACCAAGCAATTAATGCAGCCATCAAAATGTAAACCATCAGCCACTAAACAAAATAAAAATCTCCGATCCAAAAATATACAAAATCTTGTACATGTCTGATACACAGCCATACAGTACTAAATAATATATCAGCCTTCCTCACCTTATTTTCGTTCAACACAACCGAGTATCTTTTTTTCATAATTTAATCAAAGCCACTCTGTTCACCAACAAACAAGTATGTCTGGTTGATAAGTCATTTCAACATTCAAGTGCAAAGTCAAGATTTTCAAAAGACTTTCAAAAAAGCTGTTTCAAAAATCTGTTCTCTGCTTCTTCATGCCTGTGAGTAACCTCATCTTTTGAATATAATCTATTGCTTGCATATCAGTGAATAAGTATGGGGGTGTTTATATATATATATACATGTATGTATGCATGTATGTGTGAGTTTTCTGGAAAATGAATTATGTACAGGCTTTGTTCATTCTCTGTTTTAAATCCCTGAACCAAGTTGCTTCAAAAGAGAAAAAAATTCAATTCCACTTGATCTAGTGACTTTATGGACTTGGGATTTTGAAACAAAAGTTGTTTGTTACCTAATATATTAAGTTTAAAATAAGAAAAAAAAATGTATACAAGTTAATGTTTCTGTAAATTTAAAGAACAGAGCCAAACTTTAATTTAGTCAAATGTCAAACCTGTTCAACATATTGGAAGAGCTTTGTTTCATTTCTTCTCAAATTATCTGCGAGTAACTTTTATTTCAAACTTAAAGTAAAACTGTTGAATACTTATCTGTGAGTAACATCAAAAAAAAAAAAAAAAAAATTAGTTAAGTGTATTTGTTCTGTTACATGCTTCTTTCTGGAATTTATTCTATTTTGGGTATACTTTTGTTTAGTATAACTCTGTATATGTTTGAATATAGTGATAAGCACCTCTGTATATCTCTCTGACCTTAGTTCCAGGCATAAGTAGACATTAAAATTTATCTGCTATTAATCCAAGCTTTGATTAGACTTAAGTTATGAACATAAAATGTTGGTTATAACATAAAGTTGAGTCTAAAAATTTGTTTAAAGAAAAAAAACAGTTTGTATTGGTTCTGAAAAGTATAAAACTACAGTGGATAGTTTAAATGAGTTCAAATTTGATTTTCATAAATCATGGATTCAAGTATATGAATCAAAAGCTAATAATAAAACTTGATTTTTGAAACAAGAATTATTATTTTTAGTCAAGCATTTAAGTAGCAGTTTGGATAGAACTGTTTTGGGTATTTTCATCGATTGCCGGCGGTAGGAGGGCTTTCGGTGGCCGGAGTTTCGTGTGAAGGTGGAGGGAAGTATGACGAGTCTGGGAAAAATAGTGGGTGGTGGTCCAGTTCATCGTGGAGAAGGCGGCGTACGTTTAAAGTTTTTAACCCTAGTTTAATAAGGGGTCGCGTTTGTTCTTCGTTCTCTTTCCATGATGCGTCGAGTGCTACGAGATTTGGAGGATTGGTGAAGCGATTATTAGGGAGTAGACCGTCGGAGTTTGGTGGCGAACGGTGGTCGGAGCGTCGAGCAGTTGGCGTTACAGGTTTCGAAGGAGGTGATGTTTTTTGTTGTTCCCAGGTTTCCAGTTGAAGATGATTTGCTCAATTTTGTATTTTGGTTGAATTGGATGGTCTGAGTGTTGGTAAGGGACGAGGGCGTGTTAGTCGTCGTGTGGGTGGTCTCGGTGACGACCAGCGATGGCTGGAGTAAGGGTGCATGTGCACGAGCACGAGCACGTTATGGTTGGTGTTAGGTTGATGGTGGGAAGCGACGTGAATAATACTCGAGAAGGGAGGGTGATTACTTCGGGTTAGTGCTCGAGTGTGGTGGTTGATTTCCTGATGTTTTTCATGTAAACTTAAAACTTGTCTGGAAAAAAAAACGCAGAAGAAAAGAAAGCGTGGAAGAAGAAGAAGGACGCGGGTAGAAGTGGGGGAAACTCGTGTTGAACTCGGGGAAATCCAGTAGTTGTCTCGGGTTTATTTGCTTTGTAAATTAGCCTATTAACTTTCATGTTATTTTGTTAAATAAAGGTTTAGTATTAGTTAAGAAAATCATGTTGACAAAATTAAAGCTAAGATATGATTTAAAAATCATTAAGAGTGATTTGATTTCTAATTAATTTATATGGAAAGTTAATTGAGAATGTAACTAATTTATTATTGTAATTATATTTAATAAATGTGTATTTAAAGTATGATATAAATTAACTTGTAATTAAATTATAAATTAACTTGTAATTAAATTAATGACCTTAATCAAATTTGTAACTAGAAATTAATTTGGTGTTTGACCCATTTAACGTAAGAAATTTAATTGATTATTTAAAGTTAATTAATAAATGGTAATTAACTTAAGTGATTAATTAAGGAATAAATGATTTAATTAATTGATAATAAATAATTACTTAAAATAATTTGTGAAAATTAAGTAATTAACCCTTATTAATTAATAAATATGTTATTAATTAATAATTAAGAATCAATTAATTTACTGGGTAATTAAGTAATAATTTATGAATAGAAATTAATTAATTAAATGATAAATTAAAGATTAGATGACAAATAAATTGATAATAAATGATTAACTAAGTAATTAATTGATCATTAATAAGTTAATTAATCAATAATTAATAAGTCAGGATTGGATAATTAAATTCATAAGTAATTAATTTACTTGGAAATAAAATGTATTGATTAGGGTTAACGATTTATCAATCCTGCTTATGAATGATTATATTGAATGAGTTGCCTTGAATTGATTGCCCTAACTGATCTGTGATATTTTGTTCTGTGATTTGTGCCATGTATGATTTGTTCGTTTATTTACATTTGCATATTATCTGTAAATTTGTGAATGGACGATAAGCATTATAGTTCATACTGCTTATCAACTATATTTCTATATTTTGATTTGTGATGATTGAAAGTTGTTGCACTATTGTGTGTTAAACTCCTGGACCACACTATACACACACAAATATGGATTTCACGAGGAAATCGATTAAGTCACAGATTTTGAAATAGTTTTAAATTTGAATATTTAAATTCAAAGTGTTTTGGAAATGTTTGGATTTAAAGTGAAAAGCTTTTGAAATAGAATTTCAAAGATGAAATTTATTTTGAATAACTTAATTGGGTTTTGAAATTTAAATATTTTAATTCAAATTCAATATTTGAAATTGAATTCTAAACTAGGGACTAAAGATGTTATACTAGTTTATATGGGTTAAACTATTTTAAAGGTATTGATTTGGAAATTTGAATTTAAATTCAAAGGCTTTAACTTGTGTAAATAAAATTGGATCTTCTGGAACGAAAACTAATTGTTTTCAAATAATAAAAGCTTTCAGATAAGAAGTGAACGTCCAATTTGTGTTAAAAGGATTTCAAGTTAAGAATGAAAATGATTTTTCTAAGTTATGGAAACGGTTTGAAAGCTATAAGTTAAATCTTTAATTTAAAGATTTAACGATTTAATCCAATTAAAATGGGAATTGTTTTGAAATCCATAAATGGATCTTTGTGAATGGGGTGAACTTTGTGAATTGAATCTTTTGTTTAAAAGATTAAAGTGTGGAAATTATTTAAACCATTGAAGGTTTTTGAAATAAATCTTTTGTTTAAACGATTTGAAAATGGTAATTTGTTAAACCATTTGAAGAAAACTTTGAATTATTAAGTTGTGACTTAATTGAAATCCCATATCCATATATTTTAAATATTGCGCTCACTATTCGGTTTAGCCGGGAGAGGACCTTTGTGTCATATAACCCATTCCGAATATGTGATACGTCGTTATGGATGGCATTTGAAGAAAGGTGTTGAAGACCGGGTATTTGTGAGAACGATAGGATAACCTATCGATTGTCTCTTCACTAGGTAGTTCCTGGTATAGAGATTCCCTAAGTGATGGGAAGTCCGATCGAGATTGTAATTACCCGGATTGCAAGGGCTTCTTTGGAAGTGCCTTCGGTTCTGTTCGAACCTGGAACAGACTTGTATGGTTGCATGTCTGACACTACACTTTGAGATATAAAGCAGATTTCTTTCAAATACATATCTGTTGGCGGCGGAGAATTTATTCTCTTAGCTTAACACCCTTCTCTGAGACGTATGAGCTCAGAGGTTATGTAGCTGAAGGTTATCAGCAATATACTCCCAATTTGGTAGTGTGGCATGCTGAGTGCTGCTGTGTGTTGATGATCATTGTTTGATCATTTGTGACATGATCATTTGTTTGATCATTTATCTTTGTGATCATTACTTTGATCATTTGTTGACCCAAAGCATGGCTTTGTACCAAAGCGTAGCTTTGTGGACGAGACTGCATCAGGACCTCACACCCCGGAAATGGTCAAAACAGGAAAGATGCGGCAAGGTTATGAGGGTCGCGCCCTTTAGGGTGTGTCATTCCCTTCTGGTAAAGGGTGGTATCATGGTATGGAGCCCAGATATTTACCTATGTGGTAGCTCCAATCTCATTTACTGTGTGGTTGTTTCTTAGAGGCGCCCCAGATAAAGGTCCCAAAGGACCGGGGAGTGGCTTGCTCGAGTAGTAGTTACCTAGTTACAGAGGTAACCCGGCCTTGTGTTGGCAGAGATCCGGTTAGGTTCTCTGGACGTCCCACCAGAGGCGATCCCATATGGCAGTAGGAAGTTCCTTAGCCTGACCATTTGTTGGAAAATCCAATCAAAACAATACGAGCCTTTTACGATTGCAATTGTATAACCTGCCTCCTCAGGAGGTAGCTATAGCGGGCATAATATAATGGTACCTATGCTGGCTAAGATTTATATTCTACTTTCGAAATGTTTTCTACACTATGCACTTATAGTAATAAAATCAAATGATTTTGCGTAGTAAGCATCTTTGACTATCATAAGAAGAAATCTCCTCCAATTCTGCGTTTGCATTGTGTGTGTGGCGGGAGGTCTTATGGTAGTTTCATTTTCTAAAAAGCATATCGGATTTTCTTTTATAAATCTTGTTTTATTTAAAAGATAAACTTATTTTTTTTTGTTGCTCACACCAGTCCCATGACTGACCCGAAGTTTATTGTTCCTTTCCTAAACTCTGGGTGCTCACTATTTTCCACACGAGCAGTCTAGAGTTGGGTTTTCAGATAGTTAGGTTCTGTAGATTATCTGGAGCTAGTTCAGTCTTTGGACATGACTGACCTTGCTTAGCTTGGTGCATCGTTATTGGGAGTTCAAGCTATTTCTTGATTGGTTCTTGGAGATGGAGTTGCAGTTTTGGAGTGCTTTCTTGAAGACTATCTTGAGTTATTTTGTTCCGCTGCTAGTGTTATCTATCTTCTTTCCGCTGCGATTTTATTGTATCTTATCTCTGATGTATATCGATATCCATTGGATCATCTGTTGTATCAGGATTTGTATGAGAGGTTGTATATTGATATTCATTATTTCTTCCGCTGTGTTGTTTGTTTACTTAATGGTGTTATAAGCTCCGGCGACTCGGATTTGAACGGTCGAATCTACGGCATTCGAATACGATGTGAAGTATGGATGTCGATTTTCGAACGGGCAAAATCCGCTTCGTTACATCAATATCCAATAGATATACCATATATCACCATCACAATAGATAACCTATGTTATCATCACAATACAATCAAACATCCATACCACGCAATATCATTTATCTCATTACTGAGATCACAAAGCATCCAAGACAATCAATAACATCCATTCATTCATAAGCAAGGATTTATTCATCACCATATAATTAATTTAAAATGAATTAAATTAACTATCTCTATTACTAATAATTTAAAATGAATTAAATTAATTACTACATCTATAATTAATTTAAAATAAATTAAATTAATTACTTCACCAATACAAATCTTGCTTACTCAATCATTTAATTGATTACAATCAATTAATCATTCATTATTAATCACCTTAATTAATCACTCTTGATTAATTACTCTTAATTACATTCATGTAATTATCCTTAATTAATTTCACAAAAATTAATTATTCTCAACTAAACAGTAATTAACCTTTAATTACCTAAATTAATTAATTAATCATAATTAATTATTCTAATCCTTAATTAATTACATTAATTAATTACCTATTATTGATTAATTAATCATAATTAATCATCCTTAATTACATCATTAATTAAAATAATTAATGATCCTAATTAATCCTTAAATTATTTACTCTAAGTAATTAACTAACTTAATTACACTATTAAACCAAATTAATTATCCTTAATTTTATTTCTTAAATTAATCCCTTAATTAATTACTAAATAATTAATCCTAATTACTCATTCTTAAACATCTCCTTAATTACAATCTGTAATTATTAAACAATTACTTAACTAAGTAATTTCCAAATCATTAATTATATAAAGTAATTATTTATAAAACCCAAATGTTTAAAACTAATTAAAATTAATTAATTAAATTAAACAATCTCACTAAATTAAATTAATTACATTAAGTAATTAATTTCCTAATTACTTTATCAAGTAATTACACTCAACCATTCATAATTGATTATTATTAAATTAATCAATCTAATTAATTATAAAAATTAACTACATTAATTAATTGTTAAATAATCCTGGTTAATGACCTCATTAACCATCCTCAAATTATTTTATAAGGTAATTAACTTAAATTAATTACCATTTAAATTATCTTTAATCATTCATTAATTAAAGTTAATTATTAAATTACCTTTGTTTTAAATTTCGAGGACGAAATTCTTTTAAGGGGGCCGGGAGAGGAAAGTCGGGTCGTGACATTTTGGAATTTAAATGATATATTATTACTTTGGTTTTGAAATGGAAATGATATATTAATTTGGTTTTGAAATGAAATAATATAGTATTTAGTTTTGTAATGGATGTTAACCCCGTTCCAGCCTACGAGTTAAAGGAGTTGACGACTTAAGGCCTGGGACGAGCCACGACTTAAGGTGTTTAACGACTCAGGAAGCCTCACGACTCAGGAAGCCTCGCGACTCATCGAGTCACCGACTCAAGGAGTTAATGACCTAAAGCTCAAAGCGACTTAAAGGGTTACGACTCAAGGGGTTAACGGTTCACAAGGCAGGACCGACTCAATGCATTACCGACTCATCAAAGGCTTGGCCCCAGCGACTCAACAGGTTCACGACTCATCATAAGAAACGACTCAAGAGAATTGACGACCTAAGAAATGACTTGATGACTCATAACTCAGGATGACTCGTCCGCGACTTAAAGCCACTGAGTCGTACTCCGTTGCTACAATGCATGACCCAGTGAGAATTGACTCGCCAACGACTCAGGACTTGACTTAGAATCCAGCAAGAGAATGAGCTAGTGAGAAGACCAAATGAGCCGGCCACGACTCAACTTGACTCGGCCACGGCTTAGCCTGAGTCGGTCACGACTCAGGACTTGGGCAAAAAACTTCTATCTAGATTTGCCTATAAATACATGGCCACCCCCAACATTCAAGGGACTTTTTTTGGCTGATTCATTTCAAGTGCCGTTACTCTGCTGCATTCTAAACTGCTTCGACACCTTCAAGAAACTTCATGAAGAAATCAAACATGTCAAGCGTGTGTTCAAAGCTTCGGATCAACATTGAAGTTTAGGCTACTTGTTCAAAGTCACTTGAAACTCAAAGTGTGTTGTAATCAAAGTGTAACTGCATTGACTTGTAATCAAATCGTCAATAAAGATATTCAAAGTGGACGTAGGCTATCTCTCAAGCCGAACCACTATAAAATTGCTGTTGTTTACTGTTTTTTCACTATTATCTGCTTATAATCTGTTCCCGAGTTATCAGGTGGTGCTTTCACGATCTCACTTTACACACCGGGGTGTTAGCGTTCAAATTCAAGCGTTAACATTTTTGGTGCTTTCACTGAGAATTGAACTCAAGCGAGTTATCATCATTGCTTCACAGAGGTTTGTAGAGAGAATTTCCTTGAAAACCAGAAGCCTATCCGAGATTATGGCTCCTGGAAGGAAAAGTAGATCTGTCAGATCTGTGAATATTCAAGAGGGAACCTCCGCTTCCCCCATATCGAATTAAGCCACTCCAGCTGTCGGAGTTACAAAGGCAGAGCTGGATGCTGCAATCTTAGGGCTGAACCAACAGATAAACGCCCAAAATGCACAATTCGAGGCTCATAATGCCCAGAATGCTCTAATTCTGAATAGGTTGAACGATTTGCTTGGGGCAAACCGTCAACCAGCAGGTAATGAAAGGAATTTTGCTGGCAACATTCATGATGCTGAAGAAAGAAATGCTCCTGAAAGGGCTGCTAGCCCCTTTGAACAAACACTTCCAAAGGTTGGTGGATCTAGAGCTCGACATGATGAGGAGTATCTTTCTGGAATGGTCCGACAAATTATGAAAGAAAGTATGCAGAGGGTTGAAGACGAGAAAGAATGGGGTTTCGCCCCAAGTAAAACTCCGTTTACTGAGAAAATCTTAAAGGCTGAATTCCCAAGGAAGTTTGTCCCTCCAACCAATCCAGCTTACAAGGGGACAAGTGATCCGAATGAATTCTTATACAAGTATGATTGGCACATGACAGGTGCCAGAGCCTCTGATGAAATAAAGTGCCGATATTTTCCTGTGTATCTCGAAGGTGTAGCTCTACTTTGGTTCACCAAACTTCCCGTCCGATCTATCGATCAGTTTTATGACTTAACCTGGAAGTTCAAGGAGCAGTTCAGACTATACGCCTCAAAAGCAAAGGATATCATGTCACTGTCAAGTTTGGAGCAGAATCCAGGGGAGACTATCAGATCTTTATTAAACCGCTTTAATATAGCGCTAGCTGAGGTGGACAATGCAGAACCGCGAATGATATTGACTTATCTGATGAAGGGTATTGACAAGTCGAGTGAGTTTGTGAAATGGCTAAACATGAAAGAACCAAATTCCCTTGAAAAGTTCTATAAAAAAGCAGATGAATTCATACGCTTAGAAAGCCGTCCCGTACCGGTAAAGGCAGTGTTGGAAAAAGCCAAAGATAACACTATTGTTCCATGCAAGAATGAATCTATAGAGCAAAAAAGGGAAAATAACAACGGGAAGAAGCAGAGTAATCTGAAGAAGCCTCGATCCTTCAAGCCATCAGAATATACTCCTTTATCAGATACGCCAGAACGTATCTACCTTGCCACTAAAGATTCTATTGACTTTCCTAAACCTCCTCCTCTAAGGACCGGAAAAAAGGCTATACAAGGTGGGAAGTTCTGCCGCTTCCATAATCAACCCGGTCACGAAACCGACGAATGCCGCCAGTTGAAAAATCTGATTGAAGAGTTGCTAAGGGAAAACAAACTGCAGCAATTTGTGAAAAAGAATAGCAACAATCCCGCTTCATCTAGTCAGGGGCAACAGGCTCCTACTCATCAGCCTAGGATGACTGAGAAGGCTGCAGGGCATGAATCTGGAAGGCCCGTTATCAATGTCATTACAGGAGGACCTCACCCAGCGGGCAGAAGCTGGGGTGACATGGAAAGATATACCCGAGCTTTAAAGTATGTACCGACAGAGGAAGATGTATTTGTTTTGGAAGGTGCTACGCCCTTGAAGCAACAAAGAACTCTTGATGATGATATTGTATTCAAAGCTAAGGATTCCGCAGGTATTGAAGCTCCTACCTTGGACCCCTTAGTCATCTCGGCTGGTATCGGGCCAGCTATTGTCAGAAGAGTTCTCATTGATTGTGGCGCATCCTGCAATATCCTCTTCAAGAAAACATTCGACCAAATGAAGATCCCTATGGCTGATGTGCAAGCTTCATCGCAGAAAATCGCTGGCTTCACTGGGGAGCCAAAACAGCCGGTAGGAACCATTGATTTGTTTGTGGAACTTGGAGAAGGAGAGAGAAAAATGGTCCACAAGCAAACTTTTGTGATTGTCGACGAATTTTCTGCTTACAATGCTTTCCTTGGTCGTCCAACTCTTGCAGCGTTCAAAGCTGTTCTTGCCTCGTGGTGCCTCACTATTAAATTCCCTACAGACAATGGGGTGGGAGTTATAAAAGGGGATCAAAATGCTGGGCGAGAGTGTTATCTGACAGAGCTACGAGAAACCAGAAAAAGAGAAATGGGAAAGAATGCGGCAGCCCCAGTCCGCATCAAAGAACCAGCCTTGTAGCAATTACAGGGCGGACCCTGCACTGGCGAGCACAGCGGAGCAAGGAAAGAGATGGACCCTAGAAAAGTCAGTGCAGGGGAAAATAGAGTGGTACCAGTGGGGACGACAATATCAATACCTGTTGACCCAAAGGACCCAAACAAGGTGTTGAATGTGGGTTCACAACTTAATGTGTCAATTCAGAATATCTTAATATCTTTTTTAAAGATAAATCTGGATGTTTTTGCTTGGACTCATGCCGATATGTGCGGAATATCCCCAGAAGTTGCAGTGCACGCTCTAAATATTGATCCAAAATTTACACCTGTGAAAGAGAAACAGAGAACTCAAGGTCCAGAAAGGTCGGCGGCATTAAAAGAAGAAGTTGATCGGCTCATGGAGAATAATTTTATCAAAGAATCTACCTATCCGAATTGGGTTTCAAATCCAGTACTGGTTAAGAAAGCCAACGGAAAATGGAGAGTATGCATCGATTTTTCAGATCTAAACAAGGCCTGCCCCAAAGACTGCTTCCCATTACCCAGAATCGACCAACTGGTAGACGGAACAGCGGGACACGAATTGTTATCTTTTATGGATGCTTACTCCGGATATAACAAGATCAAGATGCATGAGCCAGATCAGGAGGATACGAGCTTTATCACCGACACTGGTCTTTACTGCTACAAAGTTATGCCCTTCGGGTTGAAGAATGCAGGGGCAACATACCAAAGACTCGTTAATGCTATGTTCAAACCGCAACTGGGCAAGACTATGGAAGTCTACATCGATGACATGTTAGTAAAGTCTAAGAAAGCAGTGGATCACATAGAACGCTTAGCAGACATGTTCGCAGTCCTCCGGAAATACAGAATGAAGCTCAATCCTTTAAAATGTTCATTTGGAGTGGAATCCGGCAAGTTTTTAGGTTTCATCGTGAGCGCTAGGGGCATTGAGGCCAGTCCAGCTCAAATTACTGCATTAAAAGAAGTCAAAGATCCTAGAACAAAGAAGGAATTGCAAAGTCTCAATGGAAAAGTCGCCGCCTTGAGTCGGTTCATTTCCAAGGCCACAGATAAATGCATCCCATTCTTTGACGCCCTAAAGAAAGGAAAGAAAAACTTCGATTGGACTCCCGAATGCCAAAAAGCTTTTGATGAATTGATTCGCCATATGGAAACGCCTCCAATACTTTCTAGGCCTGGCGATGGCGAGGATCTTCTTATATACTTGGCAGTATCATCTCATGCTTTAAGTGCAGCGCTGATACGAGAAGACAAAAGGATTCAACATCCAGTTTACTATATCAGCAAAAGACTCACTGGGGCAGAGATGAATTACTCTAAGTTGGAAAAACTCGCCTATTGCCTACTAATTGCATCTAGAAAATTGAGGCAATATTTTCAAGCTCATCCTATCAGAGTCCTCACCGATCAACCTTTAAAGCAGGTCATGTTTCGCCCTGAGACTTCGGGTCGTCTTCTAAAGTGGAATATTGAACTCAGTCAGTATGACATCACTTATCATCCCCGAAAAGCAATCAATGGACAAGCTTTAGCGGATTTCATCGCAGAATTCACAGATAAGGGTAACAGTGAGGAGGAAACGGACGACGATTCCACAATCCAATGGAAATTATATGTTGATGGTGCGAGAAACGACTACTGTTCTGGAGCCGGAATTATACTTGAGACCCCTGAAGGCCGATCATTAAGCTATGCGCTAAGATTGGAATTTCCTTCGACAAACAATGAAGCAGAGTACGAAGCCCTTATCGCTGGCTTAAGGATTGCTAAAGAATTAAACATCCGCGCGTTACAGATATTCAGTGATTCTCAGCTTATTGCATGCCAAGTCAAAAAGGAATTCCAAGCAAAAGGGGGGAATCTGCCCGCCTACTTGTCAAAGGCTTGGGAACTCCTGGGTGATTTCGATCATTACATGATAAGTCACATTCCTCGAGAAGAAAACATGAAAGCAGATTCTCTCGCAAAGTATTCTAGCACAGGCGAAGCTCAATTTCTGGGGTTAACTCCGGTGGAGGTCCTGTCGACTCCTAGCATTGATGAGATGGACATTGATTGGATCATGAGCATGTCTCAAGAGCAAGAATCATGGATGACTCCTATAACAGAATATCTGCTCAATGGATCCTTACCAGGGAACTCAAAAGAACGACAAAAGCTATTGAGAAAAGCCTCTCGATATATAATCCAGGATGGCCGATTATACAGACGGGGATTCTCAATGCCATTACTTCGGTGTGTATCCAGGGAAGAGTCCAAAGCAATCCTAGCGGAGGTACACGGAGGAGAATGTGGTGATCATTCAGGTGGTCAAACATTAGCAAAGAAAATTCTCCGATACGGATATTTTTGGCCAGAAATTAATCGAGATGCAGCAGAGTATTCCCAAAAATGTGACAGATGCCAAAGATTCGCCAAAATTCCTAGAGCTCCTTCCACTGAACTCACACAGATGGTCAGTCCATGGCCGTTTGCAATATGGGGGATAGACCTTGTAGGACCGTTACCAACTGCCAAATCTGGAATTAAATATGTCATTGTTGCTGTAGATTATTTTACTAAGTGGGCAGAAGATGAACCACTGGCTACTATCACCTCAAAGAAGATGATAAGTTTTGTAACTAAAAACATCATTTGCAGATACGGTGTGCCACAAAAAATAATTACAGACAATGGTACTCAGTTTGAAAGTGAAGAATTCCAAGATTTTTGCAAGCGATTCAAAATCCGAAAAAGCTTCTCAGCAGTGGCTCATCCGCAGGCAAACGGGCAAGTGGAAGTTGTGAATAAAATTATTAAGTCAACCATCAAAAAGCAACTTGAAAGAGCAAAAGGTGGTTGGGTCGATAAGCTACCACTAGCACTATGGGCATACAGAACCACTCACAAAACTGCGACTGGGCACACCCCGTTTTCATTAGCATACGGGTCAGAGGCAATGATTCCAGTAGAAATAGAGGTCCCTTCACATAGGAGAATCCATTTCAATCAAGCAGAAAACGAAAAGCTACAGCTTGAAGCACTAGATCTCCTTGATGAAAAAAGAGATGAGGCTAATCTCAGAATTGCAGCTCATCAGCAAAGGATAGCCAGACATTTCAACTCCAAAGTTCGCCAACGCAACTTTGAGATCGGAGACCTAGTCCTGAAAAGAATTATGACAGCGACAGGTGTGTTTGGGCCAAATTGGGAAGGACCTTATATCATAGGTCAGAAGCTTCTTGACGGCACATTCAAACTCACTACTGTTGAAGGAGATCAAATTCCAAGGGCATGGAACAGCAATCATTTGCGTCCATACTTTACTTGAAAATTTTATTGAAATATTGTAAAAAGAATTATGAATGTATGATTCTTGTAATTGAAGGCAATTGTAAAACTGATGCAAGTACATAATGAAAAAATATAAAGTGGATGTAGGCCCAATTTCCTGGCCGAACCACTATAAATCTTGTGTTCCTTATTATTATTACATGTTTGCTTTATTTTCGATATAAAAAGTACATAGAATGTATTGCTGAAATGTCGATTTAAATTTTTGCAGACAATGGAAGTGAATCTTGCACATAATAAGACCTAGTGATTCTCGCCAAATTTCAAGTCACAAAAGCTCCAAATTCAAATCCTAGATAGGAAGTACTTCAATTGAACAGCCTATGATTTCGATAGAAACGGGCCTTTGCTAATAAATTGAGATCGTTTGAACAAACAAACATCCAATTAAGAAGCTGATGCTCGTTCTCACGAACTTGCCTGGCAATGAAGTACATTTCCTTGGATTAAACGAGTCACTTGTAAAAAAAAAAAAAAAAGAGGATCACTGAAAAATCATAAGCAAGTGGACAAGGGAACAACCAAAGCCATCATCGGCAGCACAAATCCTCTTCGGAGGCACAACTCTTCGGAGGATAAAGACCTCTAATGGGTCATACGCCACAAAAAAGAAAGTTCTCTACTCAACAAAAAAGATTGGAGGAGTCATGACCCTCCAACCATGAGAGAGTAACTTCCAGGCGATGAAAACCCTCTTTGAGGCACATTTCACCAGGAGTTGAAGTGTTACGACCGCTCTTCGGAATTTCACTTCACCAGAGTTGAAATGCAAACAAGATAAAGACCTCTTCGGAGGCACATTTCACTAGGAGTTGAAGTGTAACAGCCGCTCTTCGGAATTTCACTTCACCAAAGTTGAAATGCAAACAAAATAAAGACCTCTTCGGAGGCACATTTCACCAGGAGTTGAAGTGTAACAGCCGCTCTTCGGAATTTCACTTCACCAAAGTTGAAATGCAAAACAAAATAAAGACCTTTCTGGAAGCCCACGTTTCACCGAGATTGAAATAAAACTTCCAAGTGTTGAAACGTGGAAAGGCTTTCTTCAAAGGCACAACTCTTTGGAGGTACACGTTTCGCCAAGATTGAAATAAAACTTCCAAGTGTTGAAACGTGAAAAATCCCTCCTCAGAGGTACAACCCCCTCCCGGGGACACAATCAAAAAAAAAAAAAGACTTCTTCGGAAGCCCACGTTTCACCGAGATTGAAATAAAACTTCCAAGTGTTGAAACGTGAAAAGGCTTTCTTCGAAGGCACAACTCTTTGGAGGTACACGTTTCACCAAGATTGAAATAAAACTTCCAAATGTTGAAACGTGAAAAATCCCTCCTCAGAAGTACAAATTTCTATTTTAAAAAAAAAATATCCTCATCAAGAACATACTTTAACTTTCAAAGGAAGAGTGATTTACCTATTCTAGAAAATAACCTTCCTCAAAAAAAAGAAAAAAAAAAGGAGGGGAAGAAAGTTAAAGTACTCTTCAGAGGCCTGCTTTACCACATAAAAGAATTCACTTGGCAAAATGCGTACTTAAGCAAAAGGAAAAAAGTGATTTCTTCGAAGGACAAAGCGTAAAAACTTATATGAAGGAAGTTGTACTCTACGAAAAATTTCTTCAAGAATGAAGTAATTATTCTTCAGAAAATAAGAGTGCGAGTCCCCTCAAAGTATAAAATATTGCAGCAAACCTATGGTATGGGGGCAACATGGTGTAGTTACATACAAAATGGTATAGCTACATCGGTAAAGTACGCTCAAACAACATACCACAAGCTCACCGCAATATCATATAAATAAACTTGTGCAAAAATGAATAATAAATGCATTATCAAATTCAAACAAGAGTCTGTACAAATAAAGGATCATTTTATTCAATTGCAGATACAGGTTTCAAAATAAAAAAAGCAGGGGTCGGTGCCTGCACAACATCCGACCATCACACAGAAAAGGAATCAAAAAGCCCGAAGTCCGACTCTTCACTTCTTCTTACCACCTTTGGACCCTTTGCCTGGCCGAATGATTAGTTTTTCAGGTCTATCTATAGGCATAAGGGAAGAAGTAGAGGGAGGTGCAACCGGTGCAACTTCCGGTTCCTCTTCAGTAGTGATGATTTTCTTCCCCCTCCTCTTCGATGTTCCGTGCTTCTTTCTTCTCTTCGAGAAGACTCACTCCCTGGAGTAACAAGAGTGGACAAAACTACGTCATCAGAAGGAGTCCGCTCCGAAGAGATCTCACCTCCTTCAAGTCCCTCGTCCTTCTGCTCTTGCGAAGCGATAGGGTCATCCAAGCCATGAAGAGCCTCAATCTGTTCCTCTTGTGACCCGGGCTGTGAAGCAGAAGGAGGAGTCACCTGAAGAGACGGAGGAGGGATAACCGGAGGAAGTGAAGTCTGCAAAGCACTTGGTGTTTCAACCGCAGAAGAAGAGAAATTAAAAATATTAGTATCTCCCCGAAAGAAGGGAGATATGGGTTCGTCGAGATTCAAGAAGTAATCGAGAAGCTTATCAAACTTTTGAGGAGTAAGCAAGCGATCCACCTGAATCGGACCAATGTCAAAATTACCTGAAGATGTTTGCTTCGTTAGTTCAATCTCATAATTCTGAGCCCCGATATCCTCCAAAGCCTCATCATCAGTAGGGGTGATTACCCCGGTTCTTGTAGGGGGCAGCGAATGAGCACTGGAACCTGTAATGTCCACTTCGGAAGAAACTAAAGGACGTTCAGAAGTGGTAGGTGGTATTTCTTTCTCAGAACGTTCCCCTTCCGCCATTCCGGCCCGTACCCTGGCGAGTTGCTCTTTTCCCTTGGCAAGAGCGGCGCGGGCATCATCATCGAGATAATGCTCTTCAAGAGCTGTCTCAGCGTAGCCAGCACCTTTACCACCTAGCATATCGAGTGCTGCCTCCCAAACTTCAGCTAATGTAATTTCATACTTAGGCCCTAGAAAGGCAAGGCTGCCACGCCCCCAAAATGCTGTGCAGATAGAAATCAAATAATGTGGAGCTAATGTCAGCTTTGGTTGCTTGATGGGCCTCTTCGGCTGCGAGTTTACCAGCAACAGCCTCGTCACGCTCCTTTTCGGCCATAGCAAGTCGAGCTTTTAGCATCTCTATCTCCAAGCTTTGAGAGCCGGTCTGTTCTCGCAGTGTAAGGTTTCAGCGCGATATTCTTCTATGACCTTCTCCTGGTGTGTAAGCTTATCTTCGACTGCCCTTTGACTGGCATGCACGTTTCGTACTTGTTGCTGAAGCATGCTCTCCTTTTGAGAATGGAAAGTAGATGAAGTAGCTAATTCTTCCTTAAGCTTTTCTACTTCCGCTTCCAGTTTTTCATTGTAGGAAGCAATACTTCTCATTTCGGCGTCATGCTGTTCGAGAGTCTTCTGCCACTCATCTTTATCGTTCTCCATTGTGAGCATAGCCTCGAGATTGGCTCGGTTAACCCTCTGAAGCTCGTCGACAAGTTTTTGCCAGTTCGACATTCTTTCAATATCGGTCCTGACAGCGTCAAGATTTCGTAGCACAGCTGATTTGTCAAGAGGAACCAAGTCGAGATCAAATCGAACCCCTCTCACGCACCACTGAGGGAATCGACTTTGAAGAGTGGGAGGACCTTGCCCAACTTGGTATGCGGGCCGGTTGATGATTGTTTGAATGTCGGAACGAACGGGGGCAGGAGATTCAGCAGGAAAATTTTGAGAAACTGTCGGCATTATTTCTTCAGTAAGTTTAGCCCGCTTGCTAGAAGAATCGTCCATGTGACCTTTACCACTCTCATCATGAGTCTTTCTTTTTTGGGTATCATCAACTCTGTGGGGAGGGTCATGTCTTTCTTGTTCTCTTCGGTGACGTTCTTCATATGCTCGTCTCTCGTCTGCTTTCCTGATGGCCCTCTCTTCATCCGATTCTCTGTAAGAGGGGAGGTGACGCCTGTAATCATATTGGCTACGCCTCCCATAGCGCTGGAAATCATCATAATATGAACTGCTGCGCCACATTGGAGAATCTGGAATAAAAATAATAAGCTTTAGAAATCTTTAAAGTATAAGAAGATGAATGCGTAGAAGTGCTGAAAAATCCTAAGTGTTGTGTAACGTGTAAACTACACGCATCAAGTTACAGACCACTCTGTGGAGTAGAGGTAGTGATAACTTGAGTGGAAGGAGTTGACATTTGTTGTAGAGAAGATGTCGCCTCAATTACAGAAGAGATAGTTTTGGAAACATCATTTTTGAAAAGTTCTTGAGAAGTCACAATTAAATCGCTCAACCCCTCGAAAACATCATCGCCATCATGTTTTTTGGGACTGGCTTTCTCAACTCCTTCGTCAGCAAATCTTCCGAAAGATCGTGGAGTTTCTTCCTCTTCGATAACTGGGCCAAGTGCGGACTTGTCGGACGACCCCGCAATGTCCTTCGGAATTGAACACTTCACTAGTGGAGTTTCTATAGAGGTTCCTCCCTGCGTGTGCTCTTTAGTAGAGACCGGGGCATCAGGAGTTTTCGTCGGAGAATCAGGAATTTCAGTTGGGACTTCACGAAGCTGAGTGAAGCGAGAGGAATGAAGAAGCCCATATTGATGTAAAAATCCATCATTTAACAAGAACTTTATACTCCTCTCTTCTGCCGCCACGGCGTTCAATCTCTCAAAAATTTGTTTATAGCATGGATCTCTAGAGGGAGGAAGAAGTGCTAAAACAGGAAAAAAAGAAGCCAAGTTAGCGTTTAGCAACCCAGATTTCGAAAAGCCCAAGAATGGAGAAATAAAAGCAGGAAAATCTTACTTCCTACTCTCCAGATGGCATAAAACCCTGGAGGACAGCGGACAAAGAAGTACTGATTTAGAAATCCATGAACGCTTTCAGGAAGATCGGTGATGAGCTTGCGGTTTCGAGCACTCCTTATAACTACGATAGAGGGATGATCTTTAATTTTTGTGAATGAGCAGAAGTAGCAGATTTCCTCAAAGCTCGGTAATCGGCCCAGAACTCTACTAAATAGCACACATAACCCCATCAGAATGGCATGACCATTGGGGTGCAATTGGAATGGAGAGATAGATAGTCGAAGCAGGAACTGCTGAAGGAAGTCATTGAAAGGTGGTATGGCACCGCTCAAGCACATTTGGCGGTTGACAGCAATAAAGCCAGAGGGGGGCCTATCTGCAGTATCATTTGGCCCCGGCAGTAAGGCATCAGCTTCGGCAATGCCAAACTGGATGAGCAATTGGTTAAACACCCGCTGATTCAGAGTTGTGCGAGTTCTCTCCGGAGGGTTATCCAACAAGTTGGCTACTGGGAAGACATCTTCAGCCTGGCCCATCGGTTCTTCTTGTTGAGATGTCATTCTACACAAGCAACTGGGTGTTCAAATGCGAAGGTGCACGTTTCCTAAAAGTGTGAAGTGTTGTGCAGAACTAATGAAAATAACAAATAAATATAACTGGAATTAAACTGGTTGACGATTGATCGACTATGGTAATTTCAGAACTTGTTAATTTAAAGTTCAAGCATAATATTAGTGCAGGCTGGTCAGTTTCAATGGACTGTTTCAGTGTTGCTTTAATATTCTACTTGAAATCGATAGCACTTCGTTCACACGATTTGTTTAAGTTAATTATCTGTTATTAACTAATCTGTCATTAGATATGGGCAGTCGATGACAGTATATTCATCCCAGTTTTCTATGAATGTTGTATTGAACAGATTGTTAGCCTGCAAGTCAAAATAACCTGTGAATGAATGCAATAAAATTCAACAGTTCAAAGTTAATGCAATGGTCCAAAGTTCAAGCAGAATTCACGCAAGTCCTAACTCGTCAACGGCTCAAAAATTTTGAGTCAGCAGTGCCCTAAGTCGTAAGTCGTATAAAAAGGGAGAAGCTCTGGTTCAACTCAAGGCTTAGGCCGTAAGTCGTAAGTCGTGAGTCGTGAGTCGTGAGCCGTGAGTCGTAAGTCGTATCTCGGCCACGACTCAAGGCTTAGGCCGTGGAGCATGTTGGGTCGGATCATGGTTGTTGGATCATACAAAAATGACCGAGTCGTACCAAAAGCAGTATTCGAATCAATCTGACCAACTAATCACCTAACTCCTAAACCAGGTTGCCTTCTAACCCATAAACCATTTCACTCCTAACCTGTTAATCTTCCAACTTTTAACCCATTAACCCAATAAAACTCTCAATAAACAACCCCGGTCTTATCACGCCGCTAAATAACCTCAAGACGAAAATCATCAGATCAAACAACCCTACATCCCTTGATGGTTAGAATGACCGAACTCGCAAGACTCGAGGGAGTAAAATGAAGGTAGGGACAGAGCGCATAGGTTAACGATGATCGATAATCGGAAGGGAAGCAAGATTGCTTACGTAATGTGGTGTCAAAGATGATCAGAGGAGAGTCGAGTTGGAATCGCCTGTGAGAACTTAGAGGTGCGTTAATGGAGGATGCGGTTTAGAAGATCGCTGATAAGAAGTAGGAGATAGGAGGAACGAGTCAAGCGTTTTATATCCGGAAGAGCTGAAACTCGAATCGGCACGCCCAGGTTATGATAAGTCGAAGCACACGACTTACGACTTAAGCGTGTGCTTCGAGGGGCAAATGTTAACCCCGTTCCAGCCTACGAGTTAAAGGAGTTGACGACTTAAGGCTTGGGACGAGCCACGACTTAAGGTGTTTAATGACTCAGGAAGCCTCACGACTCAGGAAGCCTCGCGATTCATCGAGTCACCGACTCAAGGAGTTAATGACCTAAAGCTCAAAGCGACTTAAAGGGTTACGACTCAAGGGGTTAACGGTTCACAAGGCAGGACCGACTCAATGCATTACCGACTCATCAAAGGCTTGGCCCCAGCGACTCAACAGGTTCACGACTCATCATAAGAAACGACTCAAGAGAATTGACAACCTAAGAAATGACTTGATGACTCATAACTCAGGATGACTCGTCCGCGACTTAAAGCCACTAAGTCGTACTCCGTTGCTACAATGCATGACCCAGTGAGAATTGACTCGCCAACGACTCAGGACTTGACTTAGAATCCAGCAAGAGAATGAGCTAGTGAGAAGACCAAATGAGCCGGCCACGACTCAACTTGACTCGGCCACGGCTTAGCCTGAGTCGGTCACGACTCAGGACTTGGGCAAAAAACTTCTATCCAGATTTGCCTATAAATACATAGCCACCCCCAACATTTAAGGGACTTTTTTTGGCTGATTCATTTCAAGCGTCGTTACTCTGCTGCATTCTAAACTGCTTCGACACCTTCAAGAAACTTCATGAAGAAATCAAACATGTCAAGCGTGTGTTCAAAGATTCGGATCAACATTGAAGTTTAGGCTACTTGTTCAAAGTCACTTGAAACTCAAAGTGTGTTGCAATCAAAGTGTAACTGCATTGACTTGTAATCAAATCGTCACTAAAGATATTCAAAGTGGACGTAGGCTATCTCTCAAGCCGAACCACTATAAAATTGCTGTTGTTTACTGTTTTTTCACTATTATCTGCTTATAATCTGTTCCCGAGTTATCGGGTGGTGCTTTCACGATCTCACTTTACACACCGGGGTGTTAGCGTTCAAATTCAAGCGTTAACAATGGATATTATTTTATAAAGTAATGGTACTTGATTTTAAATGGTTTTGGGATAGAAATGTTTTGAAATAAATATCCATGGGATGTAATAATGGTTGGTTGTTAAAGAGAGCGGGATCAGATATGGGCATACTTTCTATCGATACAAAAAACTACTTTAATAACCATGCACATGGTGGATATTCCAGAATGAAGTAAGATGGCGGCGACGTTCCCTTGACATATGTACATGGACCCAACTCCCGTGAGTTGCCATAAGGTGGCTAAAACATGAGCGATTCCGGGCCAGTAAGGTAGCTCCTCTGATCGAACACACTCCTTCGATACCATTCTATTACTTTGTGATTGATTGAGGCTCTTTGGTTTTGGGGGTATGGCTCGAGGTGGGCGGTAGCTGTGCACTACGTGTCACCACCATTCCGGATGCGTAATTGGTATATCTACCCTGCCATTGACTCGTTGTACCGTGTCACTTGAGTTAAGGTGGAAAATGGAGTGTCCTTTGGAAAATGGAAAGTGTAGCGCGCATTGTACAAGTTTGATTTATGTCGAACCAATGGATTGTCCTTTGGTAGGCTTTCGATCAGAATGTATTACGATACTGTATAAACTAATGGCACTATTTATGTGTTAAGGTGGAAAATGTAAAGCCTTAACGCTACTTTAAAGCAAGTTTATTTTACTAATAGACATTATTATAATAGCGTATATTACTACATAGTAAATAGTTTAACGGATCCTTAGAGGATGGGCGGTCCCAAGCATCCTTTAAATCACTTGTGCTTTTTATTACAGTTCACTTGAGTTGGTTTACATTGTGTAAGTATGTATGTCCTGACTCGAGTGTTTTGTGTTTTTCTTTACGCTTGGGTCAGACTAAGTGATACAGCATTTGAAACTCATCGTCAGAGTTGGAGCTTTGCTTGATGATCCCGCTATCTGTTTTGCTTTCCGCTATCAAATTGATTCCAACTATCCGGTTGATTCCAGTGATGTATTCTGATTTATATTTGATTATCATATTGAGACTTCTGTTGTAACTTGTATAATTCTGATGTATTTATGTAGTAGCTTCATGAACTGTTATCTCTTTGCTTCTGCTGTGCTATTCTATTACTCTGTGTCTGTGACCTATGATTTATTTACCGTATATTCTGAGTTTTGCCAAATTTAAATTAACTATCTGGTATTTTGAATTACTCAAGTTCGACATGTGTAGTTTCATTGTCGATCTGAATGGTCTAAAATAGTGGGTCGTTACAAGAGAGGCTTAGAAGAAAGAGAGAGAAAGAAGAAGAGAAGAGAAGAAGAAGAGAGAAGCAGAACCAAAACAATACAGCATCTCACATCGTAGTGGAACAACATTTAAAATAGATCAATAATCTTTAAAAAGATAAACTGTAATGTACATAAATCAATATCAAAGTACACAATAAGTAATCATCAGCTTGGGCCGTTATAATAACCTACCCTCACAAATGCTGATAGTTTACATCAACAACAACAATCAATGTAGTGGGAAAATAAACATATGCATGTATACGACACGAAGGTCTTCAGCTCGCCTGCTAAAGCACCAAAAACACCATATCTGAAGCTGTAAATATAATCGGTCTGACCCAAGCATTGAAAGGCTAGAATTCCTGGACCGTCTGGTAAACTAACGTAACAAAAACACATCTCAACTGAATTTTAAAGTTTTAAGATTACCAAAAAATTTCCTTTATCAAAACAAAAGGTATCTCGTAAGACACGCCCATACATAAACACAGACTTGTTTTGACCATACATTAACCTAAAAACTTTATACCAAATCATTCTATATTATAATAGTGTCTATTGCACAAGTTATATTAATATATCCGAAATGTTTACCAATGTAGCATTTCGAGGCTATGCATTACGCCGAAAAACGAAACCGCAAGTTCGTAGTGGAGTTTGGATTCCATGCAAATGACGAGGTGAAGCAAATACCTTTTTGAAAACTCAGTAAACCCCTAGAGGGATGCAACTATGGTCCAGATACTGTGCGCCTAAACCAACACAAGACCGGCCTACCCCTCACACTGGATAGTATCAAATATGTCATCACTCCGGTCATTACCGACCTAAAATCTGTGGCTACAAGCATACATAATAATAATCAGATACACGACGTCATAGCATGTAAAGATATGTCTAGATGAGTGATGACATTACTAATGGGAGCGATCTATTTTAGCCTTGCTACGTCTATTCCTATTTCAGTCATTTTTCGAGGAGTGAGGCCAAAGAGGTATCGATTACCTTTCACATATCACAAATCACATCAACTTTGAATGCCACATTGCCACTTCCATTGACTACTAATTGCCTTCCATAAAAATACAACCCTTGAGCCCTCCTTGTCCGCCACCACATGTACGTTTGTAAAAACCAATGCATGTAATCTTAGAAGTGCAATGTCAGACACTCGTCCATACATATTGTCCAGTAACAGGACAAATCGAAGGTACTTTCCTACCATATCCTGTTAGGAAATCCCTAGGATTGGTTGCGAATAGTCCTTGCATTGGATATTTCATAATGTAGAGACTACTGCTACTAGATGTATATTGGCATTTTGGCCCTAAACGATCAAAAAGTAGTCCTTCACTATGAAAATCCTAAATACCAATATCATCGACCAACCTGCACAACCGTCGCGTATATGTTGGTCCATAGTGGGTTTTAGACAAATCTGATTCCGGTCTCTTTGCACCAACAACGCAAAAGCGTTTTTCAACCTCATACAGAAACCAAGTCTCGTAGACTTATCACGTTTCCAACTTTCAACTTGCTATCCTTCGACCAAGAAGGAAGCTCGATAGATTGGAGAAATCAGTCCACAATACACGAATCAACATTCTCAAAACAAACGATAATCAAGCCTACACAATCAGTCATGTACTAAGTGTACGAGTAATTAGTTCCCACATCAAGTTGAGAAACTAAAATGGCCAAATTTGATAGTCGGTTATCTAACTATCAAAACAACAAACAAAATCTAGCACATAAGTAACTGTTGTGCCAAATTTTTATTAATCTTTTCTCAATCAAATCACTTTCCAATTATTCACTTCAAAATGCCTTTAAAAATGATAATATTCACAACCATTCACTTATTGCACATTTGGAAAACATTTCTATATACTTATTTTAGTAATAAGTAAATTCACAAATCATTTTATTTTCAAACCATTTAACTCCATTTTTATAATATCACTTTCTAAAAACATCCATTTTATTTAAAGGATTATTCACTATCCAAAATCGTGAATATAATTCCTTTGCCAAATTCATTACTTCTACACATTTTAATTTATAAGATTATTCACTATCCTAAATCGTGAATGTAATTCCTTTAATAAACTTACATATTTAACTTATCAAATAAAATTTATTTCACACTTATAAATCAGTGTTTACGAATTTTATTTATATTTAATTTATACGTCAAAAATCCAATTTATAAGCTAATTTACTTATAAATCTCTTATTTACAGATTCATTCTTTTCAAATCCCTTTATTTATAAAATCCATTATAAGTTCGTTTCTAAATTTCAATTGCAAATCCACATACAAATTTGATTACAATCTCGTTTCCATTATTTAGAAAATACTGTTTATAATTCCATTACTTTTATTTATAAAATATCAATTTTATAAATCTTGTATATAAACGATTTATAATAAGTCCATAAATCTTAATTTAACTTATTTTAATAATTAGTTAACTTCATATTTCCAAAAATCATATTTTGATTATATTTCATAAGAACCATAATTTTTATCACATAAAATTTATAACCTTATATTTATTTAAAATAAATCCATTTCTTTAATCATTCAAAAATTATATATTTTCAAAATCACTTTAAAATCCCTTTGAAATTGAAATCATCATTTAATTATCTTTAAATGTCCAAAATATGGCCCAATGCTACAAAAGCGCTAAATAAGAGAATTCACATCAATCACATCAATCATGGCATCCAAACATCTTATCTCACATTATAACAGCATATATAACAATATATGTAAATGAAAATCAACAACGGTAAGGAATCCAATTAGATCCCTCCAACCTATCACCTACAGCAAATATACATATGAGAAAATATGTACGATGTCTACTTCGAGGCAGACGTGCGTACATAGGGTCATCCGCTTATACACGAGAATGTATAGGGTCTCATCCGCTAAAATATGCGGGAATATATCCAAACCAATCAATATATATATATATATATTTATATATATAATAACATCATATATGATCCAAGAAATCATCAATCATCATAAATAAAATTTATTCTCACTTATATAAAAATATAAGCGAGAAAGAGAGAATGAGTTTTGCTCCCTTTGGTTGCAGCCGTTGCGATAGTGATTTATTCCGATTAAAATTAAACAAGCGTTTCTTCAAATCCATCCAAACTACCTCTAGTGCTCAACAATACAAACCCAACACCACTTGTTTCATCCAATTTCGACCACGTATGTGAAACTTACGATATTTGTAAGTTACATGTTTTACATAAATTATTAACAACGTCATTAGCAAATTAAATTACCTGATTAATGTTTTTACACCTTCTTCCTTCATTTGTTATAGGCATAATCCCGAACCCATATCGCACACACTCCATTAATTGCCGCAACCTCCTAGATCCACTAGAACATGATCAGACAAAGCCATGACATTTTCCTAGCTCCCCCTCACCAATACCTACGATCCGGTCTCTCACCTTGCCCCTAATCATGGAAAATCGAACATGAATCGACAACAAAACGCGGACCTCCCGATGATGCCACGGTGCTCCATTCTCGATCATAGTCGTTGGATTTGTAGAGCTCGTTGGCCTCTACAACTTTGCAGTAGAACGTTTTTGATAATAGTCAATGGATTTATAGATAAACGAGGGAGAATGTGTTGGAATTTTGACAGTTAATAATGTTGGTGGTGGATGCCTCTTGTTTGCCCTTGGATTTGTGAAATACGAAAAAAAATGAGGGTCCTTCTGTAGAAAATTTTCACGCACTATTCAGCCGAAAATTTTATGAACTCCAAACAAAGCATGCTGCCTGGCGTTTAAAATGTTTTACCCCTATTCCAAACATAATGGAATATATATCGGAGGCCAATTCCATCGTATTTAGAAGAGAGGTTTTGGAATCGAATTATTTTAGTTAAAACTACTTAATTAAATTTCTATGCTATGTAGCTTCGCGCGAGCAAACGGTAAGTCCGATTGACCCGAAATTTGAAATCCTACAATAATTCACTATTATGTATCTAATGAAACTAGTTTCGTTGAAATCCGAGACAGGGTAAAAAATGACTATTTTTACATGTTAATTAAATAATTGAATTTCCAATTTCTATAAATTAACTTTTAATTCAATTTTAAAAATTCTCTAGCTCCATTCTAATTCAAATAAAATTTAAAACAACATTTGAAATTATTTTTATTCATATTTGATTCAATATTTATTTATTTACACAATTCGAATATTAAATTAAATAATTTAATTATCCAAATAAATCACTACATTCGAAATATAAGTTATTCAACTTACAAAAATTACTTATCAATATTTAAATTCAATTAAATATTCTAAATTTAAACGCCCATAAATCTAGGACGTTACAAAAAAATAGAAAGGCTTATTTGAAAACTTAGATTAAATAAGCAATGATAACAAAGATAAATAGTAAAAGCTTATTTTAGATTTCTACTAAACAAACAAGAAAATAGAACAAAAGATGCTTATTTAATAAACTTAAGACTTCAGTTGTATTAATAAGCAAGAAGTGGCAATACCAATAGCATTCCCTATTAGATAAATGGTGGTCTCACAATAGTTAGAAGCGAGACGATGGCAAGAATATGCTAATTAGGGTAAATAAGTAGCCAATAGAATAAGAAAAGTAAACTAAATGCAAATTAAAAGATTAGAATTACTATCTAATAAAAGAATTGAGATGCGTTTGGAGCAGCCCAAAGGATGAAGCGTCTAACGATGCAGTTCAACACAGATTTCAAAAATGGAGAAGCACGACCAACTTAGTATTTTTGGGCTTCAAAGCAGTATGAGACTTCAACGGGACATTATGGTACTCTAGGATGGCCTTCTTGGTAGGCCTAACGAAGCTGAACCCTCGAAGGCATCTCTTAGATGTTCCATCAAGAGAGTATGCCTTGACTACATTTGCATTGTAGGTCTAACGAAGAAGACCTTTGTAGGCGGTCAGAAGGGCTTGAAGTTCGGAGTAGGGTATTCGTATGTCCAGTACTTGCAAGTAATTTTAAGGATAGTTGCATGCAGATAACGGCCAACATCAAGACCAAGAGCGATCTCGGGAAAGACAAGAGATAAACCAACATGCCAATGATTCTTTCACTATCGAGACATTGGATTGGGCGCACCGCCAATTGGATGTTAGATTGTTTGCAGTAGGGCACGACCACTTAATCCTTTAGAGCTCTTTCAATTTAGTTAAGTGGTGGATGCGTAGGGCCATAGCCACGATGAGAAAAGAGACAAACCAACTAGTATATCTGGATTGTAGGCCAAACGAAGAAGTCCTTTACAGATATAGAAAATCACTGGTTGAATTCCGTAAATGGTAGACCTTGTTGGCGGGATTCAGATAGTAGACAGAACTATTACGTAGTCCTCAATGTACGCACTAGGTGGTACATTGTGGATGTCCAAGCACCGGCATAGACCAGTACAGATGCGATTTATGTTATTATAGTAAGTAGTTGAGAATCTGTATTGTAGGCCTTATGAAGCAGTCCTTTACAGATGTAACTATGGAATGCTTGTGGAGCAAGACGATGGAGTATTTGTAATGTAGGCCTTACGAAGCAGTACTTTGCAGATATAGCTACAGGGAAAGACGATGGAGCCTTTTTTATGGAGGATATGGAAGGTACCATGGGTGGTATCTAAGACCAATATGGTCATTGGGCATATCGCTACATATATACACACATTAGTTATTAGGTTTTAATCTTCTATGGAGTAGATGGGTACGCTTCATGAACAGAGGCGAGATTATTATAAGCCTAATAAACCTAATATATTAGTAAATGGAAATAAGTGGTATATGTAGAATTAAGCTTAGAAGTGTATAATTTATCCATAACTTTAGTTTTGACCCCGTCCTTATAACACCCTACAGGTTTAGTAGATGGTAGAGACTTCCCAACTCTAAGACACTTGTTTAGAGAGTGTTATTATATTGGAGAGTATTTACTTACTATCGAATTTTAGTTAATCCCGCTATTAAATAAATTATTGAGCTCTGATATATTTTTCTTTACCTATTTGTAGGATACCAAATACCCAACTCGGGCTTCAGTGGGCTTGTTTTTTAACATTTTTGTGAAAAATCTGGACCACTGGAATTCAGGTTGTTACATTTGGTATCAGAGCCTAGGTTTAGGGTTCCAAGGTAGATAGTGAGTGAACGTATTTGTATTTTTAAGTAAAATTAAATATATTATGTAATAGATACAAATAGTCCCCAACCATAGATTTAAACATGTGGAAAGTTTTTCGAAGTATATTTGTGCATAGTTTGCTACTTGGGTTTGGGATGGCCCAAATATGTTAAGCCCTATGTTAATTACTGATTTAGAGCACACAAATAAGCCATGTTTTGAGAGAAGATTAGTATCCATATGTTATAGGAAGTGGAGAAGTTCCCTAGGGATAGCAAGGAGAGTGTTTTTATTTGGAAAGAAATAAGTGGTTTTAGTAAGAAGAAAGTCCACTTTATGTCTAGCCTAGTAAAACGAAACTTTTGGAATTGAAATTTGAAAAATATAATTGTTAATTTTTTTAAGGAAGTATATATTGGGTTTTTGAAAACAAAAGTGGTATGAAATTTAAATTAGTTTATATATTACGTAATTTGGTTAAAAGTGAAACTCTTTTCGAAGAATTATAGAGCGTGTATAGCTCGCTAGTTTTCGTGTTGGAGAACAAAGATTTTAAGTATAAAAACCTAGAGTGTGTTAAGTATCGAAAACATAGGTTACAACATTTATTGTTATAATAAATGTTTTAGATAAAAGTGAAGGAAGCATAGACTGTGACACTATTGTTATAGTAGGTGACCCCAAAGGAAATGTTTTTAACATAGCATATGGGATTTATTAATATTTATTCGAATATTAAATTAAATAATTTAATTATCCAAATAAATCACTACATTCGTAATATAAGTTATTCAACTTACGAAATTTACTTTTCAATATTTAAATTCAATTAAATATTCTAAATTTAAATGCCCATAAATCTAGGACGTTACAAAAAAATAGAAAGGCTTATTTGAAAACTTAGAGTAAATAAGCAATGATAACAAAGATAAATAGTAAAAGCTTATTTTAGATTTCTACTAAACAAACAAGAAAATAGAACAAAAGATGCTTATTTAATAAACTTAAGACTTCAGTTGTATTAATAAGCAAGAAGTGGCAATACCTATAGCATTCCCAATTAGATAAATGGTGGTCTCACAATAGATAGAAGCGAGACGATGGCAAGAATATGCTAATTAGGGTAAATAAGTAGCCAATAGAATAAGAAAAGTAAACTAAATGCAAATTAAAAGATTAGAATTAGTGTCTAATAAAAGAATTGAGATGCGTTTGGAGTAGCCCAAAGGATGAAGCGTCTAACGATGCAGTTCAATACAGATTTCAAAAATGGAGAAGCACGACCAACTTAGTATTTTTGGGCTTCAAAGCAGTATGAGACTTCAACGGGAACTTAGGGTACTCTAGGATGGCCTTCTTCGTAAGCCTAACGAAGTTGCACCCTCGAAGGCATCTCTTAGGTGTTCCATCAAGAGAGTATGCCTTGACTACATTTGCATTGTAGGTCTAACGGAGAAGTCCTTTGTAGGCGGTCAGAAGGGCTTGATGTTCGGAGTAGGGTATTCGTATGTCCAGTACTTGCAAGTAAGTTTAAGGATAGCTGGATGCAGATAACGGCCAACATCAAGACCAAGAGAGATCTCGGGAAAGACTAGAGATAAACCAACATGCCAATGATTCTGTCACAATCGAGACATTGGATTGGGCGCACCGCCAATTGGATGTTAGATTGTTTGCAGTAGGGCACGACCACTTAATCCTTTAGAGCTCTTTCAATTTAGTTAAGGGGTGGATGCGTAGGGCCATAGCCACGATGAGAAAAGAGACAAACCAACTAGTATATCTGGATTGTAGGCCTTACGAAAAAGTCCTTTACAGATATGGAAAATCACTGGTTGAATTCCGTAAATGGTAGACCTTGTTGGCGGGATTCAGAGAGTAGACAAAACGATTACGTAGTCCTCAATGTACACACTAGGTGGTACATTGTGGATGTCCAAGCACTGGCATAGACCAGTACAGATGCGATTTATGTTTTCATAGTAAGTAGTTGAGCATCCGTATTGTAGGCCTTACGAAGCAGTCCTTTACAGATGTAACTATGGAATGCTTGTGGAGCAAGACGATGGAGTATCTATATTGTAGGCCTTACGAAGCAGTACTTTGCAGATATAGCTACAGAGCAAGACGATGGAGCCTTTTTTATGGAGGATATGGAAGGTACCATGGGTGGTATCTAAGACCAATATGGTCATTGGGCATATCGCTACATATATACACACATTAGTTATTAGGTTTTAATCTTCTATGGAGTAGATGGGTACGCTTCATGAAAAGAGGCGAGATTATTATAAGCCTAATAAACCTAATATAATAGTAAATGGAAATAAATGGTATATGTAGAATTAAGCTTAGAAGTGTATAATTTATCCATAACTTGAGTTTTGACCCCCTCCTTATAACACCCTACAGGTTTAGTAGATGGTAGAGACTTCCCAACTCTAAGACACTTGTTTAGAGAGTGTTATTATATTGGAGAGTATTTACTTACTATCGAATTTTAGTTAATCCCTCTATTAAATAAATTATTGAGCTCTGATATATTTTTCTTTACCTATTTGTAGGATACCAAATAACCAACTCTGGCTTCAGTAGGCTTGTTTTTTAAAAATTTTGTGAAAAATCTGGACCACTGGAATTCAGGTTGTTACATTTGGTATCAAAGCCTAGGTTTAGGGTTCCAAGGTATATAGTGAGCGAACGTATTTGTATTTTTAAGTAAAATAAAAATATATTATGTAATAGATACAAATAGTCCCCAACCATAGATTTAAACATGTGGAAAGTTTTTCGAAGCATATTTGTGCATAGTTTGCTAGTTGGGTTAGGGATGACCCAAATATGTTAAGCCCTATGTTAATTACTGATTTAAAGCACACAAATAAGCCATGTTTTGAGAGAAGATTAGTATCCATATGTTATAGGAAGTGGAGAAGTTCCCTAGGGATAGCAAGGAGAGTGTTTTTATTTGGAAAGAAATAAGTGGTTTTAGTAAGAAGAAAGTCCACTTTATGTCTAGCCTAGTAAAACGAAACTTTTGGAATTGAAATTTGAAAAATATAATTGTTAATTTTTTTAAGGAAGTATATATTGGGTTTTTGAAAACAAAAGTGGTATGAAATTTAAATTAGTTTTTATATTATGTAATTTGGTTAAAAGTGAAACTCTTTTCGAAGAATTATGGAGCGTGTATAGCTCGCTAGTTTTCGTGTTGGAGAACAAAGATTTTAAGTATAAAAACCTAGAGTGTGTTAAGTATCGAAAACATAGGTTACAACATTTATTGTTATAATAAATGTTTTAGATAAAAGTGAAGGAACAATAGACTGTGACACTATTGTTATAGTAGGTGACCCCAAAGGAAATGTTTTTAACATAGCATATGGGATTTATTAATATTTATTCGAATATTAAATTAAATAATTTAATTATCCAAATAAATCACTACATGCGAAATATAAGTTATTCAACTTACGAAATTTACTTTTCAATATTTAAATTCAATTAAATATTCTAAATTTAAACGCCCATAAATCTAGGACGTTACAAAAAAATATAAAGGCTTATTTGAAAAATTAGAGTAAATAAGTAATGATAACAAAGATAAATAGTAAAAGCTTATTTTAGATTTCTACTAAACAAATAAGCAAATAGAACAAAAGATGCTTATTTAATAAACTTAAGACTTCAGTTGTATTAATAAGCAAGAAGTGGCAATACCAATAGCATTCCCTATTCGATAAATGGTGGTCTCACAATAGCTAGAAGCGAGACGATGGCAAGAATATGCTAATTAGGGTAAATAACTAGCCAATAGAATAAGAAAAGTAAACTAAATGCAAATTAAAATATTAGAATTAGTGTCTAATAAAAGAATTGAGATGCGTTTGGAGCAGCCCAAAGGATGAAGCCTCTAACGATGCAGTTCAGTACAGATTTCAAAAATGGAGAAGCACGACCAACTTAGTATTTTTGGGCTTCAAAGCAGTATGAGACTTCAACGGGAACTTAGGGTACTCTAGGATGGCCTTCTTCGTAAGCCTAACGAAGTTGCACCCTCGAAGGCATCTCTTAGGTGTTCCATCAAGAGAGTATGCCTTGACTACATTTGCATTGTAGGTCTAACGGAGAAGTCCTTTGTAGGCGGTCAGAAGGGCTTGATGTTCGGAGTAGGGTATTCGTATGTCCAGTACTTGCAAGTAAGTTTAAGGATAGCTGGATGCAGATAACGGCCAACATCAAGACCAAGAGAGATCTCGGGAAAGACTAGAGATAAACCAACATGCCAATGATTCTGTCACAATCGAGACATTGGATTGGGCGCACCGCCAATTGGATGTTAGATTGTTTGCAGTAGGGCACGACCACTTAATCCTTTAGAGCTCTTTCAATTTAGTTAAGGGGTGGATGCGTAGGGCCATAGCCACGATGAGAAAAGAGACAAACCAACTAGTATATCTGGACTGTAGGCCTAACGAAGAAGTCCTTTACAGATATAGAAAATCACTGGTTGAATTCCGTAAATGGTAGACCTTGTTGGCGGGATTCAGATAGTAGACAAAACGATTACGTAGTCCTCCATGTACGCACTAGGTCGTACATTGTGGATGTCCAAGCACTGGCATAGACCAGTACAGATGCGATTTATGTTTTCATAGTAAGTAGTTGAGCATCCGTGTTGTAGGCCTTACGAAGCAGTCCTTTACAGATGTAACTATGGAATGCTTGTGGAGCAAGACGATGGAGTATCTGTATTGTAGGCCTTACGAAGCAGTACTTTGCAGATATAGCTACAGGGCAAGACGATGGAGCCTTTTTTATGGAGGATATGGAAGGTACCATGGGTGGTATCTAAGACCAATATGGTCATTGGGCATATCGCTACATATATACACACATTAGTTATTAGGTTTTAATCTTCTATGGAGTAGATGGGTACGCTTCATGAAAAGAGGCGAGATTATTATAAGCCTAATAAACCTAATATAATAGTAAATGGAAATAAATGGTATATGTAGAATTAAGCTTAGAAGTGTATAATTTATCCATAACTTGAGTTTTGACCCCCTCCTTATAACACCCTACAGGTTTAGTAGATGGTAGAGACTTCCCAACTCTAAGACACTTGTTTAGAGAGTGTTATTATATTGGAGAGTATTTACTTACTATCGAATTTTAGTTAATCCCGCTATTAAATAAATTATTGAGCTCTGATATATTTTTCTTTACCTATTTGTAGGATACCAAATAACCAACTCTGGCTTCAGTAGGCTTGTTTTTTAAAAATTTTGTGAAAAATCTGGACCACTGGAATTCAGGTTGTTACATTTGGTATCAAAGCCTAGGTTTAGGGTTCCAAGGTATATAGTGAGCGAACGTATTTGTATTTTTAAGTAAAATAAAAATATATTATGTAATAGATACAAATAGTCCCCAACCATAGATTTAAACATGTGGAAAGTTTTTCGAAGCATATTTGTGCATAGTTTGCTAGTTGGGTTTGGGATGACCCAAAAATTTAAAGCCCTATGTTAATTACTGATTTAGAGCACACAAATAAGCCATGTTTTGAGAGAAGATTAGTATCCATATGTTATAGGAAGTGGAGAAGTTCCCTAGGGATAGCAAGGAGAGTGTTTTTATTTGGAAAGAAATAAGTGGTTTTAGTAAGAAGAAAGTCCACATTATGTCTAGCCTAATAAAACGAAACTTTTGGAATTGAAATTTGAAAAATATAGTTAATTTTTTTAAGGAAGTATATATTGGGTTTTTGAAAAAAAAGTGGTATGAAATTTAAATTAGTTTTTATATTATGTAATTTGGTTAAAAGTGAAACTCTTTTCGAAGAATTATAGAGATTGTATAGCTCGCTAGTTTTCGTGTTGGAGAACAAAGATTTTAAGTATAAAAACCTAGAGTGTGTTAAGTATCGAAAACATAGGTTACAACATTTATTGTTATAATTAATGTTTTAGATAAAAGTGAAGGAAGCATAGACTGTGACACTATTGTTATAGTAGGTGACCCCAAAGGAAATGTTTTTAACATAGCATATGGGATTTATTAATATTTATTCGAATATTAAATTAAATAATTTAATTATCCAAATTAATCACTACATTCGAAATATAAGTTATTCAACTTACAAAATTTACTTTTCAATATTTAAATTCAATTAAATATTCTAAATTTAAACGCCCGTAAATCTAGGACGTTACAAAAAAATAGAAAGGCTTATTTGAAAACTTAGATAAATAAGCAACGATAACAAAGATAAATAGTAAAAGCTTATTTTAGATTTCTACTAAACAAATAAGAAAATAGAACAAAAGATGCTTATTTAATAAACTTAAGACTTCAGTTGTATTAATAAGCAAGAAGTGGCAATACCAATAGCATTCCGTATTAGATAAATAGTGGTCTCACAATAGCTAGAAGCGAGACGATGGCAAGAATATGCTAATTAGGGTAAATAAGTAGCCAATAGAATAAGAAAAGTAAACTAAATGAAAATTAAAATATTAGAATTAGTGTCTAATAAAAGAATTAAGATGCATTTGAAGTAGCCCAAAGGATGAAGCGTCTAACGATGCAGTTCAATACAGATTTCAAAAATGGAGAAGCACGACCAACTTAGTATTTTTGGGCTTCAAAGCAGTATGAGACTTCAACGGGACATTAGGGTACTCTAGGATGGCCTTCTTGGTAGGTCTAACGAAGCTGCACCCTCAAAGGCATCTCTTAGGTGTTCCATCAAGAGAGTATGCCTTGACTACATTTGTATTGTAGGTCTAACGAAGAAGACCTTTGTAGGCGGTCAGAAGGGCTTGAAGTTCGGAGTAGGGTATTCGTGTGTCCAGTACTTGCAAGTAAGTTTAAGGATAGTTGCATGCAGATAACGGCCAACATCAAGACCAAGAGCGATCTCGGGAAAGACTAGAGATAAACCAACATGCCAATGATTCTTTCAGTATAGAGACATTGGATTGGGCGCACCGCCAATTGGATGTTAGATTGTTTGCAGTAGGGCACGACCACTTAATCCTTTAGAGCTCTTTTAATTTAGTTAAGGGGTGGATGCATAGGGCCATAGCCACGATGAGAAAAGAGACAAACCAACTAGTATATCTGGATTATAGGCCTAACGAAGCAGTCCTTTACAGATATAGAAAATCACTGGTTGAATTCCGTAAATGGTAGACCTTGTTGGCGGGATTCAGATAGTAGACAAAACGATTACGTAGTCCTCAATGTACGCACTAGGTGGTACATTGTGGATGTCCAAGCACTGGCATAGACCAGTACAGATGCGATTTATGTTTTCATAGTAAGTAGTTGAGCATCCGTATTGTAGGCCTTACGAAGCAGTCCTTTACAGATGTAACTATGGAATGCTTGTGGAGCAAGATGATGGAGTATCTGTATTGTAGGCCTTACGAAGCAGTACTTTGCAGATATAGATACAGGGCAAGACGATGGAGCCTATTTTGTGGAGGATATGGAAGGTACCATGGGTGGTATCTAAGACCAATATGGTCATTGGGCATATCGCTACATATATACGCAAATTAGTTATTAGGTTTTAATCTTCTATGGAGTAGATGGGTACGCTTTATGAATAGAGGCGAGATTATTATGAGCCTAATATAATAGTAAATGGAAATAAATGGTATATGTAGATTTAAGCTTAGAAGTGTATAATTTATCCATAACTTTAGTTTTGACCCCCTCCTTATAACACCCTATAGGTTTAGTAGATGGTAGAGACTTCCCAACTCTAAGACACTTGTTTAGAGAGTGTTATTATATTGGAGAGTATTTACTTACTATCGAATTTTAGTTAATCCCGCTATTAAATAAATTATTGAGCTCTGATATATTTTTCTTTACCTATTTGTAGGATACCAAATACCCAACTCGGGCTTCAGTGGGCTTGTTTTTTAACATTTTTGTGAAAAATCTGGACCACTGGAATTCAGGTTGTTACATTTGGTATCAGAGCCTAGGTTTAGGGTTCCAAGGTAGATAGTGAGTGAACGTATTTGTATTTTTAAGTAAAATATAAATATATTATGTAGTAGATACAAATAGTCCTCAACCATAGATTTAAACATGTGGAAAGTTTTTCAAAGTATATTTGTGCATAGTTTGCTAGTTGGGTTTGGGATGACCCAAATATGTTAAGCCCTATGTTAATTACTGATTTAGAGCACACAAATAAGCCATGTTTTGAGAGAAGATTAGTATCCATATGTTATAGGAAGTGGAGAAGTTCCCTAGGGATGGCAAGGAGAGTGTTTTTATTTTGAAAGAAATAAGTGGTTTTAGTAAGAAGAAAGTCCACTTTATGTCTAGCCTAGTAAAACGAAACTTTTGGAATTGAAATTGGAAAAATATAATTGTTAATTTTTTTAAGGAATTATATATTGGGTTTTTGAAAACAAAAGTGGTATGAAATTTAAATTGGTTTTTATATTATGTAAATTTGGTTAAATGTGAAACTCTTTTCGAAGAATTATAGAGCGTGTATAGCTCGCTAGTTTTCGTGTTGGAGAACAAAGATTTTAAGTATAAAAACCTTGAGTGTGTTAAGTATCGAAAACATAGGTTACAGCATTTATTGTTATAATAAATGTTTTCGACAAAAGTGAAGGAAGCATAGACTGTGACACTATTGTTAAAGTAGGTGACCCTAAAGGAAATGTTTTTAACATAGCATATGGGATTTATTAATATTTATTTTAATTGAATCCATAAGCTAGTATTTTTGGGTTGAAGTAACGGTGTTTTACGCAACTTCTGTTTTGATCCAAATGAGTTTTGGAGATAATTTTTAAAGTGGTTTGTATGTATTTAAATAAGTATATGAAAATATTTTCTAATTATAAAGCAGTTTTAAAAAAAAGTTCTTTTGAAGAAAAAATGTACGATAAATTAATGAATTTAGTAGGAAATATCTTATCTAAGTGAATATAGAGTAAGCATACTTTAATCTATTGGAATGAAATGAATAATGATATAATTTTCTATAAATCATAAATAAAGATGTTTTGTGTAAGTTATAAGGAATACATGAAAGAGATGTACAAGGTATGGAAAGCACCGTATTTTATGTAGCCTATTTCAATAAAATATAAAATAATTTCCTTATAATTTCACATAAACATGAAATCCTCCTCTAAAGGATTCATAGAAGGTTTTAGAGTTAAGGGTTTCTTATAAAAGAAAGTAATTCCAATAAATTAAGGTATAAAACCATTAAGTGAAGTAAGTTATAAACTTCTTCAAGGTTAAGTAATTGGAAGAGTAGGAAAGTTAATAGATTTTTGATAAAATAATCGTTCTTATCCACTCCAGTTTTAGTAAATTTGAAAATTTACAAAAAAAAAGATATTTTGAAAACACATGGGGATATTTTTTTTAAGTCAAGAAAAAAAGATGGTTTGGTGAAAAAGTAAATAAGTTTTTGAAAAGATAAATTTTTAAGTAACCCGGTACCTTTGAATTTAACAGAAAACATCAAAATAACACTTTCAAAGGCAAGAATTTTAGGTTTTGACATTCCAAAAATTTAGAAGCTTTAATTTTTGAAGTAAAATGATGAATACCAAACTGAACCACACTTTTAAATATAGAGTAGATAGGAATCATTTGCTAGGTGTAACGGGAAAAGTACAAGGCTATAACAGTATTTACTCCAAGTAGTAATAATAAAAGTTCCCGTAAGGTGTATAGGACACTAATGAAAACATAAAAATGTTTCTTCATGTTTGCAGACCATAGGAGAATGGTGAAGTGATATTAGTAAGATAGTAAGACACGCGTGGGTGAAAAATGGAAAGTAAAGAGAAAATTTCCCTAAGCTTGGTTCTTTTTTAGATAGAGTCTGTATAGATTGATTCCCTTCTCCAGTGCAGTAAATGAGACATACTTATTCCTTTTTTAGCATGGAATAGAATAAATAAATAGATCTTATTTGTCATGAGTAATACAGCGTATGTTGGTAACAAGTAGTAGATGGGAGAATATAAGTTGCTTAGATTCCTAGAGTAGGACCTTTCTATGTCGAAGTGGACATGGTCCTAGACCTCCTTGCCCTAGAGTGTTTAGTTGATGTATATAGAAAAAGAGTAAAAGCAGAATAAGATAACTAAAAGGAAATTAACAAATTTAAAGAAAGTGACAGAAACGTCAATAGAAAAATTTAAAAAGAGATATTTTATTATGTAAACTGTGCTTGGGAAAGTAAATAATTTTTCCAGAATAGTTGCCTAAATCCTAAGTATAGAGGAAGATGTGCGCAAAAGAAAATCGAAAAAATATGAAGTTTTTCTGTTTTCTACCTTCATTTTGACATAAGAGATCGAATTCAAAAAATTAGATTTTTCTGAAATTCGAATATTTAAAGTTGTATGGTAGGTTTTGGATGCAAAATTCGTTGAACTACACCACTATTCAATAGGAGTGTGAGAAAAATTAAATGAAAAGTGTTTTAAATTTTCAAAAGGTTGCATTCATACATAAATTGCAAGTATATTTAGGATGTGTGCATCATGTTTAAAAATAAATTTTTAAAGAAGCAAAGCATTCTTATAGGTGGCGACGCTTAGAAATTCTTGCACATGCATATATTTTGCATTGAATAACACTTTTGCACAAGTGCATGGGTGGTTGAAAAATTGGATGTACACAAAATGGATGTGATTGGTGCGAGGAATTACATAATTTTACCCTTGTCGAAATTCGGCAGCGAAATTTCCTAAAGGGTGGGAGAATGTAACACCCCACATTTTTATATAATTAAATAAAATGAATTGAATTAAAATAATTGCAAGACAGGATATAAATGTCAAATATATGCTGTGACGCCCCACCTCTATACCCACGCTAGCCAAGGACACTACAGGGTAATGCCGTCAACTAGCGCGGAAAATGAGGCTGTTGAGGAGCGACCATCCGCGTAATTGCTTTGTGCAAGTACCGATATGGCAGATAAAAATATAACTTGCATTTCAAGAGGCAATCCGACATACCGATGCAAACTCAAAGCTACTACACAGTGGCTATATGTAATCTTCGACAACATATATAGAAATATCATAACATAAATCAGTCATAGAGGTTCATATCTCAAAGGCGGAAACCGATACGAACATAACACATAGGAGTGTATGTCAGAGTAGTGGTCAAACAAGATCCACAAGATCACAAAAAGAATAGTTACAAGTGCTGCACAAAAGAATAAGTATACATCAATGAGTCTATATCTCAAATGTATACAACCAAAAACTACTAATCTAAGTAGTTAGCCAAAGGTCAGGATAATAATCCCAGATGAGAAGTCAAGAATAAGCACCTGTAACATTTCGGTCTGACCCGAGTATTATTTAATAAGAAAATAATAAACGGATCAGTCTAACTATAAATATCAGATAAAATGATATAGAATAAGAGATATGACAAAAACATAAGATAAACATAAAGCAATACTATGATAAGTATGTAATTGAAAATCAACCAGGGATTAATCAATATCACAAGAATCTTCTCAAAGATCAAAAGCAAATCATACTCTTTTGTTTTTTCACTAAGTCACAAATATCGACATCATATCGATGCAAATCATAAAAGCTGGCGGATCACAAATTCTAGAAATCATCAATAGAAATCCAGAAATCACAAAAAGGGGGAGGCCTATCACAAAACGGGAGCATGAAAACTCACCAACACGTGTATTACAAACGGGGCGCTATCCCATGGTCGCTAACCATAAATTCCGAACATCGACGCAGTAAAAACGGTACGTCCAATGAACCAAAAAGCCCGGACATCGATGTAGTACAATAACGGTACATCCGTTGAACCGAAACTCAAACAATTCAGAACATCGACGTAGTACCATAACTATACGTCCAATTAACCGAAAAGCCGAGACATCGATGTAGTACAATAACGGTACACCCGATGAACCGAACATCATAAAAGAACATGGGTCGCTAGTCCATAAAGTAATGAGACAAAGCTCAATAGAACGTGGTACAGTCCCCTACATGGACAAAGAGACATCGCACATTGGTAACTGTAACGACCCGCCTTTTTGGACAATTTAAACCGACGATCAAATACACATGTCGATTCAAAACCATTCAAAAGGGCAGATGGTTATTGGGGTAAATAAGAAAAGAAAAGAAAGAGAAATAAAGGAAATGAAAGAACACAGAATCTCACAGCGGAACGATAAAATATAATAGTCAAATAAACAGTTCATGAAGTTGTTTAATATACTTTGACGATTATTTATACAACATTTATCAGAGTTATACATATACAACAGAACAATTTAAATAATGCAGCAGACAGCATGATGCACAGATAATAATAGTAATAGTATACCAAATCTTCGTCTTCATCCTCCAGAATAAATCTTCAAAAATCTGAAAAACTCAAGACTGACCCGAGCGTAATGAAAAGACAAAACACTCAAGTCAGGACTAAATACCCTTATGAAAGTTAAATCAATCGTAAATAAATATGAGTGCAACGGCGTCAGAGATGTTTACGGGGTTTGACATCTCCTATCCAGTGTCAACGTGCGTGCAATAACTCAAGAGATGTTACGGGATTTTCCATCTCTCAAGGATCCGTGAAACTATCTACTAGTAGTAATATACGCTAAGTAGATAATGCCTATCAGTAATATAAAGTATCAAAACAGCGTTAAGGCGTTACCATAATCCCCCTTAACACATTTTATATTCCCAAAAGCATATACAAGACCGTAGTTTCCCCAAAACCGGAAGTCACCAAAGGGCTCCATATACTCAAGGTACAAATCAAAACGTAGTGGTCGCGAATAGGATAATCAGTATGACAAGGTACATGAGGCGATACCAACTAGGATACTAGTAGTTGCGTGATCCGGACTGATGTTGGGCATAGCCAGCAGCTACCCCAACACCGCGAAACAACACTCGGAAATCAAGGGGTGCACCCAAATCGCATCACAAATGTAATAGATATGGTATCGAAGAAGTGTGTCCGCTAGAGGTGGAGAACCTCAATGGCCCGGCGCAGCTCCTGTTTTAGTCATGTCAGGGGTCATCCAATAATCGTTCTCTTTCTTCAGTCAACGCGTTCACCAAACCATCCACTTCATTCTGGATCAACACTCCGCTTATAATAGTTATTAAAGTGGTTTTCGGTACCGACAGAGAGTATGTCTATATCCGATCCCGGTCTCTTTAATAACTACGTATTATTACACCGTTGGCTCTTTTACATTTCAAATCGATTCAAATTTGATATCAAAATATCATATTCGCTTCCAAAATCAAATCCATTTCACATATCATCGTATCTATTAAAATGTCAGATTCCATTTCAAAAATCATTTTTCGTCTCAATATCTCATTTCGTTTTCAAAATCATTTCGAACTTCAATTTAGGTTGCAAATTCATTTAACTCAATTCGTATTTAAATTCAAGATTTAAATATACACATTTCACCTTATTGACCAGCTTAGAATTTTAGAAAAATAATTTTAAGTAGTTTAAAAGTAGCTTTAAACAATTAAAATAGTTAAAATACTTAAAATCTTAAAATGGATTTGAAATAGATAAATTAATTTAAAATAATTTAAATTGGGCTAAGTAGATTTAAAATAGATTAAAATAGTTTAAGTATTCAAAATGGTTTATATAACAGAGTAATTTGGAAAACAAAATAAAACAGCTTCAAAACCAATCCATTTCAATTTATAACTTCCCAATTCAAATCAATGTCAACTTTGACTTCAAATTTATTCAAATTTTATATTCACTTTCAATTAATTCAATTTCAATTTATATCGATTTAGAGCTGGATTTTCAAAATATCAATTTATAATACTTAACAAAATTATCCTTCAATATTCAAATTTAAATCCAAATTTCAACTATGATTCAATTCCAAGCTCAATTTCGAAATATCATTTTTATATTACTTTTACTTAGTAATATTCAAAGCTCGAATTAAGGTTCAATCTTTAAAACAAATCAAATTTCGAAATTCAATCATATCCCGATTTTAAAATTTCAAAGTCTCCACTTAAATTATTTAAATTTCTTTAACCAAAATTTATTTCAACATTCCAAACTCATATTTTCGATAAATTCGATTTCTATAAATTCGATTTCTATTTATAACTTTTACATCAAACATTTAAATAAATTTCAAATCGACGATTTCAAAAATCATTAATTTAGCCAATTCGGTGTCCGTATATAATTTTCTATCCTATGGCCAAGTTATTATTTGTTTCAATTAAATGTCAGGGATGAGTATATATTACTTAAATTAAATCACAGTATCATATGTATGCATAACAGGATCTATATAAGCAAATAAACATCCAAACATTCAATGATCAACCAATAGCATCCATCAAAATACATCATCTAATAAACAATACAATTCATGGTAGTTTCATAGTTATCAATGTCGGGTAATTTAATCGCAATTCAATTTCAATTTCAATTTTAACGGTCAATTTAATTTTCAATGGTTAATTCAAATGACAATCTATATGCTAATTAAATTCTATCAAATAACGACAAATAAAATAATAATATCAAATTTAACTAGCATAAAGATATTTTGTACGTTGTGAGCGTTATAAAACACTCTCCTTGATTTTTCTATTTTAAATCAAATCGAACGACGTTCGATTTAATCCAAAATTTTCTCTAGCTCCAAATGATTCCAATCCAGTTCCATAGCGAAGAGCTCTTCCATACGATCCCAACGCAAAAAGTTTCGTCCGATTTGGACCTCGTATGAAAGAGATACGAAATTTTGAAGTTACTCGAATTATAAATATAATAATTTAAAAATTCATATATTAATTTCAAACCCCATCGATTCCTGGCCGTAGGATCCAGAACCCTTGCATCTGAACCGCGCCTTGCCTCCTTCCCTCACGCGTTCGTTCCCTGATGAAAAATCGCGCACGCAGCTTAAACCCAAAGCCGGCCCTATGCCCAAAATCACGCACCACCCACGAGCACCTCCACGCAAATCAGGCACCACCATTAGAAGCGCCATCACCTCCTCTATGCTTGGCTGCAAAGCCAAGGAGCTCGGCCCTCCCTACTGCACGCGGTACAAGGCCGAACGGCCAAGGTTCCAGCCCCAATTGCCGTAGAATCGTTCGCCCAAACTCGATCTCCACCGTTGAACTCGTAGAACTCAATACGCTCTTCAATGTTACAGTTGGAAATTTGTTGAATCGCTTTACGGATTTAAAGAAACTGAGGGGAGAAGATCTGACATTTTCGGCCATTGGTTGTAGAGTAGGCGGCTAGGATTTTTTTTTTTTTGTGAATAAAAGGGGGCCTATTTATAGGAAACGGCGAATATTTTTTTATCCGGCTTTTCCAAACTCCGAATTTCACGCAGTAACTGATGTTCCTAGGGTTTATCCCGCGTTTCGGACACAATGGAACAGGTTTCGGGAGCTAATTCGAACATCTGTGCGAGATATGGAATTAAACGATTGATTTAAAATTAAACCGATTAAACGATTTTCTAGGCGTTTTAGCTTGCACCGGACAAACGGTAAATCCGATTGGCACGAAATTTGAAATCATATAATAATATCACATTACAGATCCGATGAAACTGGTTTCGTCGAAATCCGAGACCGTTTGAAAAATGGCTATTTTAACTCGCCAAATTAATATTAAAACAATTTCAACGCGTTTCGAGCTGCCACGGTCAAACGACAACTCTGATTGCTACGAAAATTGAAATCCGATAATAACTATCTATTATAGATCCAATGGAACTACTTTCGTCCAATTCTGAGACTGTTCGACAATTGGCTATTTTCAGTCGAATTAAATATTAAAATATTCAATTTTCACGAATAAATTTTAAATTCAGTTTTAAAAGTTCTATAACATCACTATAACTTCAATATGATAAAATAAAATTTTACAAATCATTTTTAATCATATTAAACCCGTTATTCAATTTATCCAATAAATTCCAATTTTAAAATATTATTAACTCTTATTATAATCCCGATATAACCTACATTCACTTTGAAAACCTGTAACAACCCGTATATTTGGACCATTTAAATTGACAATAATCCTCACATGTAAATTTAAATAATACAAAACACGAATCATTATGGGATTATAAATACATAAATGTAAATGAGAATCAATACAACATCACAGTCACAGAACAGTCACAGAATAATGCAGCGGAAATACATCGTCATAATAGCAGTTCATGAAGCTACTACATATAGTACAACAATGTCTATACAAAAGGTGACTGCAAGGAAATACATAAATGTCCAACAGACACGGACATCAAAATAGACAGATAAAGATAAATGCTAAGTCTTCAGCATCTTCAACCAACCTTGATCAGCAAACTGGATAGCTTTAGACTGACCCGAGCATATACAAAAAGAAACACTCGAGTCAGGACTCAAAATCTTATGCAGGATAATCAATGCAGGAAATAAAGTTCGTAACTCAAAGATGAATAAAATAACATCTCTAAGGATTCGATAAACTATCTATATATACAATAGAATACGGTATGTAGGTAATGTCTAATCAGCAAAAATAGAATATTAAAATAGCGTTAAGGCGTTACCATAATTCCCCTTAACACATTTTATATTCCCAAAAGCATATACAAGACCGTAGTTTCCCCAAAACCGGAAGTCACCAGATGGCAATCCATATACTCAAGGTACAAATCAAAACGTAGTGGTCGCGAATAGGATAATCAGTATGACAAGGTACATGAGGCAATACCAACTAGGATACTAGTAGTTGCGTGATCCGGACTGATGTTGAGCATAGTAGCTGCTATCTCAACACCGCAAAACAACACTCCCAAGTCAAAGGGTGCACCCAAATCGAATCACAAAAGTAATAGATATGGTATCGAAGAAGCGTGTCCGCTAGAGGTGGCGATCCTCAATGGCCCGGCGCGGCTCCTGTTTTAGTCATGTCAGGGGTCATCCAATATCGTTCTCTTTCTTCAGTCAACGCGTTCGCCAAACCATCCACTTCATTCTGGATCAACACTTCGTTCATAATAGTTATTAAAGTGGTTTCGGTATCGACAGAGAATATGTCCATATCCGATCCCGGTGTCTTTAATAACTACGAATTTATTACCCGTTGGTCGATTAAATTTAACGTTTAAACAAATCAAAGTCCAAAAGTCAAGGTGCAAATTCGACTTCCAAAATTTGACATTTTACGATTCAATTTATTTTAGATAATCTAAACATATTTCCAAATGAAATCCTTCGCTCAAACATTTGAGTTGACAATTTAAAATTTAGTAATCAAGTTTGATTTAAGGTCTAAAAGTCGCTTATTAAATTTAGCTCATAATCAATGGATTCAATTTAATGGTAAACTTAGTTAAACACTAACTCAAGTTCAATTCATGTCACTTTATGTTTATATCCACTGTTATCATACATTCGATTAAATCAACTTTATTAACTAAATTTCCCCTTTCAAACTTCATTGGTTTATTTACCGATTCAATTAAATTTCAAATCAAGAAATTCATTTTCATATACAAAATCCTGATTTGGTAAATTCGTTAATATTTAAAATCCTTTAAATTCAAATTATCCCTAATTTAAATTCATTAAATTAGTAAGTCAAAATTTTCTAAATCTCAATATAACTTATAACAAGTTCAAATTTATTACATTAAAGCCTGAGTTTAAAACTAGAGCTAACAAATCTTTAAATCTTTGAATTATTAAATTCTAAAACTTACTTGCTTCTAATCTTATTTCACTTAAAATTTCAATTCATTTTATCCAATTTGGTAAGTTATTAATCCTTTTCGATTTAAATCCGTTAATTCATTCCAACTTAAATCCCTAAGTTCGTTATTAAATTTCCAAACAAATTGTTAAGTTCATTCCTTAAATTAAAATATATTTCAATTTCGAAAGTGGTTTTATTGACCAATCGGGTTTCTTATCTTATTTTCTATCCTAGGCCAAATTGTTTAAATGGGGTATTTATCATTTCAACCCAATATTATTCAATATAAAACAAAGCATAGCAAAGGAAACTTGCAGTGTGATAACTGGGATGGTGTCAAAGTAAATAAACAAGCAATATCAATCAAACATGACAATTTAACAATTTATTAAATAATCCCGAAATAACCGTATTAACTTACATTTGTAGTTAATGCAAATTAATACAATTATTCCTAGAATCCGCACTATCATTTCATGCGAATTAAAGATTATTCCATTTTGATGTCACTTGGTGTCTACATACATTCAATAGTTCAAATGAGATTAACTCTATTCTAGGCGTCGATTTAGTTAACGTTTAAGGGTCAAAATTCAATATATTTAATACATTTAAATTGTTTAACTATCCTACCAAATTCAACTTCATATTACTATCGCTTATATTAACGACCAAATTACATAGCAAATTTAGTGTCACAACTATTAACCATAAAGCAACATTTATCACAATTTTTCACATTTAAACCTTTAAACAATACATGGCGTCAATTTAGAATTTTAAATTCTAACAATATTAAATTTTAACTTATATATACTATTTTCAATTTAATTCAACAATTTTTAACAATCAATGATTCAACATCCAAATTTATAATAACAACAATTTATCACTTAATTATCATTGCATAATAGATTGAGTCGTGAATAAAATATTCACCTTGCGTGGTTAGAGAAGATGACGAAGCACTAAGACGAATAGATAAGAGGCACAAACAAGCACGATGCAAAACGACGCAAACTGCAGTTCAACAAATAATTAATCAAAAATTTGTTTACTGCAATATAGATCAATTGAATATGTATAATACCCATACCAAAGCAAAGAGCTAAATAGATTGACAAGTTGAATGGAAGCCTACGTCTCCGAAACAGCAGCTGAAACAACACAGTAAAACACTGTATATGAGCAACCAAAATTCAAAGTTATCTGCTGTTACTTAGTATAACAGTCATATATATATAATTATATATATCAACGCATATCGCTGTGGCCAGGGCGAGACACAGTGGGCTGGTGGTGCGAAGTGTGGATACGGCAGTGGGGCTCGGTGGCTGCTGACTGGGCAGTGGGTGGGTTCTGGGTGAGGCTGCGGGTCTGGGCGAGGGCTGGTGGGGTTCTGGGCGAGCTGGTGGGGGTTCTGGGCGAGGGCTGGCGGGGTTCTGGGCGGGCTGGTGGGTTCTGGGCGGGCTGGTGTGTCTGGGCGAGGGCTGGTGGGGGTTCTGGACGGGCTGGTGGCGGTTCTGGGCGAGGCTGCGGGTCTGGGCGAGGGCTGGTGGGGTTCTGGGCGAGCTGGTGGAGGTTCTGGGCGAGGGCTGGTGGGTTCTGGGCGGGCTGGTGGGGTTCTGGGCGAGGCTGCGGGTCTGGGCGAGGGCTGGTGGGGTTCTGGACAGGCTGGTGGGGTTCTGGGCGAGGCTGCGGGTCTGGGCGAGGGCTGGTGGGGTTCTGGGCGAGCTGGTGGGGTTCTGGGCGGGGGCTGGTGGGGTTCTGGGCGGGCTGGTGGGGTTCTGAGCTAGGGCTGGTGGGGGTTCTGGGCGAGGCTGCGGGTCTGGACGAGGGCTGGTGGGGTTCTGGGCGAGCTGGTGGGTCTGGGCGAGGGCGAAGCTGACGTGTCTTGCATGGGTTGAAGGTGGGCTGGTGCATGGACAGTGGAGGGGAGAGTTTCATTTTCTGGAGTTGGGATGGGTAAGTTTCAAGCTGAAGTAAAGAAGAAAATAAAAATATACATGAGGAAGGAGAAAGAAGAAGTGCAGAGACGTACCAGAGAATTTTGAGCAATTAATGAACTGAGCAATAAAAGAAAGGCAGAGGGCAGATATATACAGAAGTTCAGAGTCTACAGGTCAATGCAATGATGTTCTCTGCAAAGTGGTGGCTATTGGGTTTCCAAGACAGCTGAGTAGACATAGGACTCCTAGAACTATGTACAGTGAAGAAAGTTGGGTACCGGTTTGTGCTGCGTAACGGACCGGTTTGCGCTCCGTTAACAATTATACTTTGCAACGCCGAACTCCGATTGACACAAATAAATATACTGTTTTGATCAGCGCATCGAGACGGACACAACGGTATAAATATATTGATGGTTCGACACCGTTTGCAAAGTGGTAAATCTTATTGAACCAATTGCACGAGCGAACATTTTGGTTAGCAATTAAAAGCGAAATTTGACGAAACGAAATGCGCCGTCAAGTTCAGAATATTTTTCTTATGCAACATTGAGAAAATATTTGAATTTGGACGACAGGAATTTTATACATAAGGTTTAAACTGATATGTAAATGCGACGAGCGTAATTTACTTCAATATGTTTCAACGAAATTTGGCGCACGCCTATGTCTATCTAGACGCATTTCAAATGTGAAGTTTGGATGGCAACAGGAATTGTTTGTGAAAATTCGAATTTCTACATAAAATAAGCGATTTTAAAATTTTAAACTGGGTCTGAATTTCAGGGTCGTTACATTCTCCCCTACTCAAACCTTTTCGTCCCCGAAAAGGAACAAAGGAGAGAGTGGAAGAACAATAAAAGAGGTACGATAGATATAGAATAGATTATCGAATAAAGTAAAGAATATAGAATGGAATTCACCTTCAACAAACAATTCTGGATTAGAATCTCGGATACTCTCCTCTGTTTCCCAAGTACAATCACGATCATCGGGACTCCATTGGACTTTGACTAGGCTAACAGTCTTCCTTCTAAGCTGCTTCGTATCCCTATCAACGATACAAATCAGTCTCCTCTCTATAGTCAAATCCGGCTCAATATCAACCTCATCTAACTGAGCAATAGGAATGGTCATGGATGGATCATGTACAACCTTCCGAAGATGTGAAACATGGAATACGTTGTGCACACCCTCAAATTTCTCCGGCAGCGCAACTCTATAGGCTAGTGTACCAATCCTCTCAGTGATAGTGAATGGTCCAACAAATCTAGGAGCGACCTTCCCTCTACGACCAAATCGAATAACATTTTTCAAAGGTGATACTTTAAGAAAGACCTCATCTCTAACCTGGAATTTTAACTCTCTTCTACGCCTATCGGCATAGCTCTTCTGCCTATCCTGTGCGGTCTTCATCTTCCTTCTGATCTCATTGACCTTCTCGGATGCTTCCATAATCATATCTGGGCCAAGAACTAATCGGTCACCAGGCTCAATCCAACAAGCTGGCGATTTGCATGGCCGTCCATATAAAGCTTCAAACGGTGCCATATCGATACTCGCCTGATTATAAAGATAATTATATTTCAATTCAAATTTTTACTTATTCAAATTGAAGATTTTGGATTACCTGATAGCTGTTATTATAAGTGAATTCAACCAAATGGAGGTGGTCTTCCCAAGATCCACCGAAATCAATAATGCAAGCTCAGAGTAGATCTTCCAAAATCTGATTTACCCTCTCAGTTTGGCCATCTGTTTGAGGATGATAGGCCGTGCTCAGATTCAGTTTAGTGCCCAAGACGTCCTGAAATGCCTTCCAAAATTTACTAGTGAATAAAGGATCTTTATCGCACACAATACTAGATGGAACTCCATGAAGTATGACGATCTCTCTCATATAAATCTCGGCCAAACTCGAAGCAGTACGAGTGGTCTTAACAGGAATAAAGTGAGCAGATTTTGTCAACCTATCAACAATCATCCATATACTCTCGTTCCCTTTTCTGGTCCTCGGTAATCCGTCAACGAAGTCCATAGAAATTTGGTCCCATTTCCAACACGGAATCTCTAGGGGTTGAAGTAATCCCGCAGTCTTTAGGTGATCGGCCTTGACTTGCTGGCAAGTGGTGCATCTACTGACATATATGGAAATATCTCTCTTCATCCCACTCCACCAATATAAACGCTTCATATTTCTATACATCTTTGTGACACCAGGATGAAATGAAAGTGATGACTGATGATTCTCTCTAATCACTTCTTGTCTCAACCCGTCAACATTTGGAACACAAATACGGTTGTCAATCTTCAGAACTCCATTACCATCTATCTGTGCTCCCACTTTACTGTCAGCATTTCCAACTCTACCAAGAACTAACTCCTTCATGCGATAGAGCAAGGTGTCCTCATATTGCTTAGCTTTGATGCGATCCAAAAGAGATGGGGAAATAACCACTGAAATAGCGTGCCTTCTACAAGATTACAACATGACAATGCTTTGCTACGGCTCAAAGCATCAGCTACAACATTTGCTTTTCCAGGAGTATAATTGATGTCGAGATCATATGAAGCTAAGAATTTGAGCCATCGGACTTGTCTCTGGTTCAAAACCTTCTGAGAGAAAATATACCGCAAGGACTTATGATCTGTGAATAATTCAAATTTTGTCCCCAAAAGATGGTGCCTCCGTAGTCTCAAAGCAAATACAACTGCAAGAAGCTCTAAATCATGGGTTGTATAGTTTACTTCACGGGTCTTCAACTGACGACCAGCATAAGCAATCACCTTTCCATTTTGCATAAGGACAGCACCTAAACCTTCTCGACATGCATCTGTTTAGACAGTTAATCCTTCACTCCCGTCAATTACTGCAAGAACTGGGGCTGAAGTTAACTTACACTTCAACTCATTAAAAGCTGATTCACACTTCTCACTCCAAATAAACTTGACATCCTTCCGAGTTAAAGCAGTAAGTGGGGCAGAAATCCGGGCAAAGTGCTCAATGAATCTGCGATAATAACCGGCTAGGCCCAAGAAGCTACGGATATCAGTAGGAGTTTTAGGAGTCTCCCAATCCTGTAGATAAATTTCAAATTAGAAGGGAATAAGATGAATCGAATAGAATTTATGAATAGAATAGAACTTACATTGATTACGGCGATCTTAGCTGGATCGACCGAAATCCCGTTTTCAAAAACAATATGGCCAAGGAATCGTACTTCGTCTCGCCAGAAGTGGCATTTAGAGAACTTGGCTTTAAGCTGATGATTTCGAAGAGTTCCCAGAACATAAGCAAGATGTGTTTCATGCTCTTTCTCATCTTTGGAAAAGACGAGAATATCATCAATGAAAACCAGAACAAACTTGTTAAGGACATCACGGAAGACTCTATTCATTAAGTCGACGAAATAAGCAGGTGCGTTGGTCAAACCGAACGGCATAACCAACCATTCATAGAATCCGTTCTCGGTACGGAAAGATGTCTTATGAATACTATCTTCTGCTACTCTGAGTTGGTGGAACCCAGTGGGTAGATCAAGTTGTGAGAAAACTTTAGCTCCATGGAGCTGATCAAATAAATCATTGATGCGGGGCATCGGATAGCGGTTCTTGAGAGTGCGCTTGTTTAATTCTCGGTAATCAACACACATGCGAAGAGATCCATCAGATTTGGTGACAAAGACGACTGCGGCGCCCCATTCAGAACAACTTCTCCTGATCAAACCCTTCGCAAATAGATCATCAATTTGGGCTTTAAGTTCAGCTTTTTCTTTAGGAGCCATCCTTCTGTGAGGGAGAACTACGGGAGTAGCTCCGGGAATAAGGTCAATGCGGAAATCGATCTCTCGCTTTGGCGGTAGAGAGTCGACCTCTCCAAATACATCGGGAAATCTCTGAACAATAGGAGTAGTACTAAGGTCATCCGGGTGAGCATCAAGAGAGAATATGAAGCTTCCAGCATATTTCTGAGGTGATTTGCATTCGATGACAAGCGGTAGACCCTTGTCATTGACTAGAGAAACAGATCGAGCTTTGCAAGAAATGATAGCATCGAATTTTCTTAATCAATCAGCACCAAATAAGATGTCAAATGCTTCGAAGCCAAGCACATAAAAATCCCAAGTGAATCGATATCTTCCATACAAAAGCACAACCTCTTTACAAATTCTACTGAGGTTGGCAAGTCCTCCAATAGGGTTGGAGGTACATAAGGAAGTAGTAGCAAGAGTAGGTTCTAATTTGATCTTATCACAAAGATCAATAGATATGAAGCTATGAGAAGCACCAGTATCGAATAATACCCGAACAGGTAAATTATGAAATGTAAAAGTACTTCGTAAGGTACCTCGGTCATCCTGAGCAGGTGGTGGAGGTGGTGCAGGAGTGGTGACAGCATATACTCTTGATGGTGTGCCTTTCTTCCTCAATGGGCAATCTCTCTTGAAGTGACCTGGCTGGAGGCAGACATGGCATAAATCATTCCTCATCTGAGAAGGGGGTGGAATAGCAGCTCCGGTGGATGGACAACTATTAGCATAATGGCCCTTCTTATCGCATTTGAAGCAAGTGATCTTAGCAAGGTCGATTGGGCTTTTCTGGGCATATCCTAATCCTGTAGTCTTTTGCCAAGCTTTCTTTTGCTGATCGAAGTTCATCTTCCTCTTTCCGAGCTGGCTTGAAGAGGGCGGAGTAGGAGTGGCCTTAGCAGTAGGTCCCCTAGGCTTTGCCTCATATCTAAGAGCATAGTCGACAAGCTCGGTGAAGGTGCAGTGAGTGTGGCCAGTAAGCAAGTCATAATACTCTGGTCTAGCTCCCATAATGAACTTCTCGTTCTTTAGAAGTGGTGTGTCGATCAATCCCGGGCCAAATTTGGACAGTTCGTTGAATTTCCTCTCGTACTCAGAAATAGTCATACTGCCTTGCTTAAGATCCATAAAAGCTCTATAAAGTTGGGTTTTCCCAGCAGAGGGCATCCACTGTGCCGAGAAAGTATCCCTAATCAAAAGATAGACTAGATGAGTAACATTTTAAAGATTGAAAGAAGAATTAGACTACGAAATCCAAATAAATTTATACCTAAACTGGGCCCAAGTGATGGTGTTCTCCTCGATACGGGAAGTAACCGATTCCCACCAATCTTGTGCGGAATCCTGAAGTTGCCACGCAGCAAGCTGACGCTTTTGAGCATCAGTGATCTCCAATCCAGAAAAAATCTTCTCTAAGCCTTTGAGCCATTGCTGGGCTTCGATAATGCCCTCGGGTCCAGAAAACTTAGTACCTCCAAGATGTGTATACTCCTTGCTAAGAGTGGTGAATTTGACTGGAGCTGGGGCGGCAGGTGCAGCCTGGGCAGGACCATGGCCTCTTCCTCCCCTATTGTTTCTTCCGGAGCTCATCCTGAAATATCGAAAGAGATTTAGAACCAAGGATAGAAAAACATACAGGTTGAAGAAAATCTAATGAACTAATCAAAGAAGTTTGAATTTTTAAAGGATCGGGATATTGAATCGATTCTCCTCATTCTAGGGTATTGCTACCCTATCTCTAATGAGTTTATATAATCCCAAACTAAGGTTTTTAGCGAAACCAAAGCTCCGATACCAACTGTAACAACCCGTATATTTGGACCATTTAAATTGACAATAATCCTCACATGTCAATTTAAATAATACAAAACACGAATCATTATGGGATTATAAATACATAAATGTAAATGAGAATCAATACAACATCACAGTCACAGAACAGTCACAGAATAATGTAGCGGAAATACATCGTCATAATAGCAGTTCATGAAGCTACTACATATAGTACAACAATGTCTATACAAAAGGTGACTGCAAGGAAATACATAAATGTCCAACAGACACGGACATCAAAATAGACAGATAAAGATAAATGCTAAGTCTTCAGCATCTTCAACCAACCTTGATCAGCAAACTGGATAGATTCAGACTGACCCGAGCATATACAAAAAGAAACACTCGAGTCAGGACTCAAAATCTTATGCAGGATAATCAATGCAGGAAATAAAGTTCATAACTCAAAGATGAATAAAATAACATCTCTAAGGATTCGATAAACTATCTATATATACAATAGAATACGGTATGTAGGTAATGTCTAATCAGCAAAAATAGAATATTAAAATAGCGTTAAGGCGTTACCATAATTCCCCTTAACACATTTTATATTCCCAAAAGCATATACAAGACCGTAGTTTCCCCAAAACCGGAAGTCACCAGATGGCAATCCATATACTCAAGGTACAAATCAAAACGTAGTGGTCGCGAATAGGATAATCAGTATGACAAGGTACATGAGGCAATACCAACTAGGATACTAGTAGTTGCGTGATCCGGACTGATGTTGAGCATAGTAGCTGCTATCTCAACACCGCAAAACAACACTCCCAAGTCAAAGGGTGCACCCAAATCGAATCACAAAAGTAATAGATATGGTATCGAAGAAGCGTGTCCGCTAGAGGTGGCGATCCTCAATGGCCCGGCGCGGCTCCTGTTTTAGTCATGTCAGGGGTCATCCAATATCGTTCTCTTTCTTCAGTCAACGCGTTCGCCAAACCATCCACTTCATTCTGGATCAACACTTCGTTCATAATAGTTATTAAAGTGGTTTCGGTATCGACAGAGAATATGTCCATATCCGATCCCGGTGTCTTTAATAACTACGAATTTATTACCCGTTGGTCGATTAAATTTAACGTTTAAACAAATCAAAGTCCAAAAGTCAAGGTGCAAATTCGACTTCCAAAATTTGACATTTTACGATTCAATTTATTTTAGATAATCTAAACATATTTCCAAATGAAATCCTTCGCTCAAACATTTGAGTTGACAATTTAAAATTTAGTAATCAAGTTTGATTTAAGGTCTAAAAGTCGCTTATTAAATTTAGCTCATAATCAATGGATTCAATTTAATGGTAAACTTAGTTAAACACTAACTCAAGTTCAATTCATGTCACTTTATGTTTATATCCACTGTTATCATACATTCGATTAAATCAACTTTATTAACTAAATTTCCGCTTTCAAACTTCATTGGTTTATTTACCGATTCAATTAAATTTCAAATCAAGAAATTCATTTTCATATACAAAATCCTGATTTGGTAAATTCGTTAATATTTAAAATCCTTTAAATTCAAATTATCCCTAATTTAAATTCATTAAATTAGTAAGTCAAAATTTTCTAAATCTCAATATAACTTATAACAAGTTCAAATTTATTACATTAAAGCCTGAGTTTAAAACTAGAGCTAACAAATCTTTAAATCTTTGAATTATTAAATTCTAAAACTTACTTGCTTCTAATCTTATTTCACTTAAAATTTCAATTCATTTTATCCAATTTGGTAAGTTATTAATCCTTTTCGATTTAAATCCGTTAATTCATTCCAACTTAAATCCCTAAGTTCGTTATTAAATTTCCAAACAAATTGTTAAGTTCATTCCTTAAATTAAAATATATTTCAATTTCGAAAGTGGTTTTATTGACCAATCGGGTTTCTTATCTTATTTTCTATCCTAGGCCAAATTGTTTAAATGGGGTATTTATCATTTCAACCCAATATTATTCAATATAAAACAAAGCATAGCAAAGGAAACTTGCAGTGTGATAACTGGGATGGTGTCAAAGTAAATAAACAAGCAATATCAATCAAACATGACAATTTAACAATTTATTAAATAATCCCGAAATAACCGTATTAACTTACATTTGTAGTTAATGCAAATTAATATAATTATTCCTAGAATCCGCACTATCATTTCATGCGAATTAAAGATTATTCCATTTTGATGTCCCTTGGTGTCTACATACATTCAATAGTTCAAATAAGGTTAACTCTATTCTAGGCGTCGATTTAGTTAACGTTTAAGGGTCAAAATTCAATATATTTAATACATTTAAATTGTTTAACTATCCTACCAAATTCAACTTCATATTACCTACCGCTTATATTAACGACCAAATTACATAGCAAATTTAGTGTCACAACTATTAACCATAAATCAACATTTATCACAGTTTTTCACATTTAAACCTTTAAACAATACATGGCGTCAATTTAGAATTTTAAATTCTAACAATATTAAATTTTAACTTATATATACTATTTACAGTTTAATTCAACAATTTTTAACAATCAATGATTCAACATCCAAATTTATAATAACAACAATTTATCACTTAATTATCATTGCATAATAGATTGAGTCGTGAATAAAATATTCACCTTGCGTGGTTAGAGAAGATGACGAAGCACTAAGACGAATAGATAAGAGGCACAAACAAGCACGATGCAAAACGACGCAAACTGCAGTTCAACAAATAATTAATCAAAAATTTGTTTACTGCAATATAGATCAATTGAATATGTATAATACCCATACCAAAGCAAAGAGCTAAATAGATTGACAAGTTGAATGGAAGCCTACGTCTCCGAAACAGCAGCTGAAACAACACAGTAAAACACTGTATATGAGCAACCAAAATTCAAAGTTATCTGCTGTTACTTAGTATAACAGTCATATATATATAATTATATATATCAACGCATATCGCTGTGGCCAGGGCGAGACACAGTGGGCTGGTGGTGCGAAGTGTGGATACGGCAGTGGGGCTCGGTGGCTGCTGACTAGGCAGTGGGTGGGTTCTAGGCGAGGCTGCGGGTCTGGGTGAGGGCCGGTGGATTTCTGGACGAGCTGGTGGGGTTCTGGGCGAGGGCTGGTGGGGTTCTGGGCGAGCTAGTGGGTTCTGGGCGGGCTGGTGTGTCTGGGCGAGGGCTGGTGGGGGTTCTAGGCGAGCTGGTGGGTTCTGGACGGGCTGGTGGGGGTTCTGGGCGAGGCTGCGGGTCTGGGCGAGGGCTGGTGGGGTTCTGGGCGAGCTGGTGGAGGTTCTGGGTGAGGGCTGGTGGCTTCTGGGCGGGCTGGTGGGGTTCTGGGCGAGGCTGCGGGTCTGGGCGAGGGCTGGTGGGGTTCTGGGCGAGCTGGTGGGGGTTCTGGATGAGGGCTGGTGGGGTTCTGGGCGGGCTGGTGGGGTTCTGGGCTAGGGCGGGTGGGGGTTCTGGACGAGGCTGCGGGTCTGGGCGATGGCTGGTGGGGTTCTGGGCGAGCTGGTGGGTCTGGGCGAGGGCGAAGCTGATGGGTCTTGCATGGGTTGAAGGTGGGCTGGTGCATGGACAGTGGAGGGGAGAGTTTCATTTTCTGTAGTTGGGACGGGTAAGTTTCAAGCTGAAGTAAAGAAGAAAATAAAAATATACATGAGGAAGAAGAAAGAAGAAGTGCATAGACGTACCAGAGAATTTTGAGCAATTAATGAACTAAGCAATAAAAGAAAGGCAGAGGGAAGATATATACAGAAGTTCAGAGTCTACAGGTCAATGCAATGATGTTCTCTGCAAAGTGGTGGCTATTGGGTTTCCAAGACAGCTGAGTAGACATAGGACTCCTAGAACTATGTACAGTGAAGAAAGTTGGGTACCGGTTTGTGCTGCGTAACGGACCGGTTTGCGCTCCGTTAACAATTATAGTTTGCAACGCCGAACTCCGACTGACACAAATAAATATACCGTTTTGATCAGCGCGTCGAAACAGACACAACGGTATAAAGATATTGATGGTTCGACACCGTTTGCAAAGTGGTAAATCTTATTGAACCATTTGCACGAGCGAACATTTTGGCTAGCAATTAAAAGAGATATTTGACGAAATGAAATGCGCCGTCAAGTTCAGAATATTTTTCTTATGCAACATTGAGAAAATATTTGAATTCGGACGACAGGAATTTTATACATAAGGTTTAAACTGGTATGTAAATACGACGAGCGTAATTTACTTCAATATTTTTCAACGAAATTTGGCGCACGCCTATGTCTATCTAGACGCATTTCAAATGTGAAGTTTGGATGGCAACGGGAATTGTTTGTGAAGATTCGAATTTCTACATAAAATAAGCGATTTTAAAATTTTAAACTGGGTCTGAATTTCAGGGTCGTTACAAAACCAATTTGAATCATATTAAGCCGAATTTCAATTATTCACACTATTTTCATATATTAAATTTCAATATCAAATTAATCATATCAAATTCGAAATTTAATTATTCAAACATTTGTAATATTAAATTTAACAAATTTGATTATTCTTAAATCACTATCTTTTGAAATATTCAAAACGAACTTATAAAACTTAACTTTTGAAATGAATTAAAATTATAGAACAACCATTTCCATTATACGGTTATTCAATTCCCATTATTAAATTATTCAACAGGTTCCAAATATTAAATTTAAACAATTTCGCTTATCCAATAATTCATTATCATTTGAAATATTGAAATTGAACTTATAAGATTCAACTTTTAAAACCAATTCACAATTTAGAACACTATTTTTAGTTTGCAGTTATTCAATTATTCAATAAGTTTTAAATATTTAATTTAAACAATTTACCTGTACAATATTCAATATTTGATTTTAAATAGATTTTTCTTATCAATCAATTACTCTATTATACCCAATGAATTCATCATGTATCATTATTGCAAACGACTTACACATTTTTTTTCCTAACACTAAATCATGAAATCTTATTAAATTAGCTATTTTAATTATCGAAAATTTACGGGTCGTTACACTCTTCCCCACTCAAAACTTTTCGTCCCCGAAAAGGAAAAAGAAGGGAAAAGGAACTACGTATAGAATTCAACATAAGATTTATTTTATTCAAAGTTACCAACTTATAAACGATGAAATTCTATTTATAAAGTCATTACTACACTTTTACTAAGTCATTCCAAAAGGCTTTCTAACTTTAAAAGTTAGTTATCAAAACAAGTTATAAAATTTTTAAAACTTGAAAAATTTTCTAACACCCGAATTTTATGGAAAATTTCGGCAGAGTCTCCTTTGCGCGGCTCGATCGGTACAACTACAAAACGCCTCTACGGGCCCCAAACCAACAAAAGAAAATCCAAAAGCCAAGTGTCTCATCAAAAATCACCAAATCCAATGATAAACTAAACATGTACCTTATATTTTTATTAGCGAGCATATACAAATAATATAGCGCGAAAGCGAGCTCCAAATGCGAAGCAAGCGCTATCCGCACCTACTAAACACTCAACAAACTATGAGAAACATGCACAAATGAAAATAATATCAATATACATCATATAACAACATAACAACTACATGTGCCAACATAGCAAATGCAACAAAACAACAAATACAACCATCAATCAACTATCATCCAACCATCGTCCAACAAATCCATAACCAATCAATATAAATTCACTTCTCAATAATATTTATTGACTTGGTTTTCAATTTTAATCACAGTTGATTCATTAACATTGGAGTTTACTAACATTCATTCTCAATTCAATTAGATAACATTCACTAATTTATATTTACATTAATTCACTTCCAATTTGAATCAAATTAAATTCTATTTAAATTCACTTAACTTCCAATTTGATTTCAATGATTTATAGCTCTCAATTTCAATAACACTTAATGAATTACATACCATCAACTAACAATCATATAACAACCAAATCATACCCAACATAACCAAATTATAAATTTTACATTCGATTTGGTTTATCTCATTTATATATATATATCCTGTTATATAATTTTAAAAGAATCATTTTATATTTGGCATCATATATTTCCAATATCAACTTTAATTAAGCCCGTAAGCTATACACATATCATCCGTGAGCAATATCAATCTAATCGCTTATTCGATCACACCATTTCGCTTCTAAACTAGTATCGTTCACACGACTCTCTAGTGCGGACTCAGATTTGGTTCCTTGATTGGAAACTATTACTCTCCTTGCATAGCCATATACTATGATAGAGAATTCCAGAATCAAATTAAAAATCCATATCCAGGGTTCGCCGTCGAAAATCGAGTGAAAAATCCTAACTTGGATCGATATAAATCATCTCAAAATTTTGTGCTCGAATTTGGATCAAATCGTTATGCAAATAAAATAATATACGTACAATCTCACGCATTACCTTCCAATGGATTTCTATCCAATTTATCCATACTAAATTATTTTATTGACTTCTTTTTTTCAATTAATTATTCACAATCTATTATTCAGTTAGTATATTCATTTCTTTACATAGCATGTTCTTTAACATTATCTTTTCTTAAACATCATATCATAGAATTTACTTACTCAAGTTCATTTTAAACATTCTATGTAATTTAATTAAATTCAATTTCATTTTCCAATTGATTCTTAGCTATAAGAAATTTCTTTGTTCACATTTATTTCATTTTCATAATTTCAGTTAATAACGAATTCATTTGTGGAACATTTTATTAATCAACACTTTAGTTTATAGTCATTCCATAAAAGTCTAACTTCTCATATATGACTTCTCTTAGTTTACAGATATCTCAAAGGTTACAAATTCAATTATTTTACAATCCCTTTGCAATTTATATTTATTTCCTATAACCAATTTACAAAGATATAATACGATTCATTTCTTAAGTTCACTTACTTGTCCATTTATCCATTCATCATTTCATGCTATATTTTAGTATATAACATTTTTTTCACAACACAAAATTTTTATTTGTATACATTTTAATTCATTTTGAGTTTTCCTTACTTGTATACTTCAATTACTTTCAGGTTCTGTTTATTTGTACAACATCTCATTACATATCCAAAACATCATTTTAACTTTTAACATTTGGTAAGTCTTGTTATATGTTATCAGAATGCAATTTTGGTATTATACAAATTTATAGAATTTCATTTTACTTAATTAGAATGTTCACAAACTTAATTAGTTTAAATCCTCTTTACCTTTCAACTTTAAAGTTCCCGAATAATAGCTCAAATATATTAATCCTCTTATTTTATAAATTTTGGTTATTCACATTTCATTCAAATAATTTGAAAATTACTAATTAACCTTAGAAATTTAAATGCCCGGTTCTTTTCAAATCATTTGAAATAAACATATATACTTATATCCTTTTAAATATATCAAATCATACCTTTGGAGTTTAAACCAAAGCCCATTTGCCCAAAATAATTTCGAAGAAAAGCAAAGCTTCTTAGAAGTCTCCCCCACTTTGAGACTCGAAAATGAACGTCGATGATGCTGCGCAGTCATCACCGAAATTATTTTCCAACGACATAAGAGAGGAGTACTAAATTCATTCCTTTCTTTAAAAATCCTTTCAAAATATTTCCATAAACAATTTCCAATTAATATCACTATATATTTCTTCAAAGCTTTGAAAACCATTTTCCAAAATCTCCGGGTCTTAAATTCAATATTTTCCAATTTAAATCTATTTTAATTCATAAGTCACCTTTATAAAACATTCTTATAGGATTTTCTTTCTTAAAACATTCAACAAGTGTTTTATCATTTTCATTTTGTAATAAATCTTATTTATTGAATTAAAATATCCAATTTGTGATAATAACCAATATTTTCATTCCTAACAACCTGGTAAGCTAGGTAAGTCACAATAATTTTTGAAAATTAATCCTTTATATACAAAATATAATTAGGGAAAATTATTTCATTTACCCTATTTTAAAACAATACTATGTCGAATTGTTCTGTTCGAGTGTTTAGAGATCCCTATCAATGACGTTAATTACTCATATTGACCAGAATCCATCAGCCACTAAACAAATCAACCGACACAACATAAAACATTTTATATCACTAACAAATACGCTCTCTCATATATATATTCACTCAGCGACTCATCATAGGGTATAAATACCCGATCTATAAAGAGCCAGACCCCACAGAGCTAAGGTTATCGCTAAACCCAAGCTCTGATACCAACTGTAACGACCCACCTTTTTGGACAATTTAAACCGACGATCAAATACACATGTCGATTCCAAACCATTCAAAAGGGCAGATGGTTATTGGGGTAAATAAGAAAAGAAAAGAAAGAGAAATAAAGGAAATGAAACAACACAGAATCTCACAGCGGAACGATAAAATATAATAGTCAAATAAACAGTTCATGAAGCTGTTTACTATACTTTGACAATTATTTATACAACATTTATCAGAGTTATACATACACAACAGAACAATTTAAATAATGCAGCAGACAGCATGATGCACAGATAATAATAGTAATAGTATGCCAAATCTTCGTCTTCATCCTCCAGAATAAATCTTCAAAAATCTGAAAAACTCAGGACTGACCCGAGCGTAATGAAAAGACAAAACACTCGAGTCAGGACTAAATACCCTTATGAAAGTTAAATCAATCGTAAATAAATATGAGTGCAACGGCGTCGGAGATGTTTACGGGGTTTGACATCTCCTATCCAGTGTCAACGTGCGTGCAATAACTCAAGAGATGTTACGGGATTTTCCATCTCTCAAGGATCCGTGAAACTATCTACTATGTGGTAATATACGCTAAGTAGATAATGCCTATCAGTAATATAAAGTATCAAAATAGCGTTAAGGCGTTACCATAATCCCCCTTAACACATTTTATATTCCCAAAAGCGTATACAAGACCGTAGTTTCCCCAAAACCGGAAGTCACCAGAGGGCAATCCATATACTCAAGGTACAAATAAAAACGTAGTGGTCGCGAATAGGATAATCAGTATGACAAGGTACATGAGGCGATACCAACTAGGATACTAGTAGTTGCGTGATCCGGACTGATGTTGGGCATAGCCAGCAGCTACCCCAACACCGCGAAACAACACTCCGAAATCAAGGGGTGCACCCAAATCGCATCACAAATGTAATAGATACGGCATCGAAGAAGTGTGTCCGCTAGAGGTGGCGAACCTCAATGGCCCGGCGCTGCTCCTGTTTTAGTCATGTCAGGGGTCATCCAATAATCGTTCTCTTTCTTCAGTCAACGCGTTCACCAAACCATCCACTTCATTCTGGATCAACACTCCACGTATAATAGTTATTAAAGTGGTTTTCGGTATCGACAGAGAGTATGTCCATATCCGATCCCGGTCTCTTTAATAACTACATATTATTACACCATTGGCTCTTTTACATTTCAAATCGATTCAAAATTGATATCAAAATATCATATTCGCTTCCAAAATCAAATCCATTTCACATATCATCGTATCTATTAAAATGTCAGATCCCATTTCAAAAATCATTTTTCGCCTCAATATCTCATTTCGTTTTCAAACTCATTTCGAATTTCAATTTAGGTTGCAAATTCATTTAACTCAATTCGTATTTAAATTCAAGATTTAAATATACACATTTCACCTTATTGACCAGCTTAGAATTTTAGAAAAATAATTTTAAGTAGTTTAAAAGTAGCTTTAAACAATTAAAATAGTTAAAATACTTAAAATCTTAAAATGGATTTGAAATAGATAAATTAATTTAAAATAATTTAAATTGGGCTAAGTAGATTTAAAATAGATTAAAATAGTTTAAGTATTCAAAATGGTTTATATAGCAGAGTAATTTGGAAAACAAAATAAAACAGCTTCAAAAGCAATCCATTTCAATTTATAACTTCCCAATTCAAATCAATGTCAACTTTGACTTCAAATTTATTCAAATTTTATATTCACTTTCAATTAATTCAATTTCAATTTATATCGATTTAGAGCTGGATTTTCAAAATATCAATTTATAATACTTAACAAAATTATCCTTCAATATTCAAATTTAAATCCAAATTTCAAATATGATTCAATTCCAAGCTCAATTTCGAAATATCATTTTTATATTACTTTTACTTAGTAATATTCAAAGCTCGAATTAAGGTTCAATCTTTAAAACAAATCAAATTTCGAAATTCAATCATATCCCGATTTTAAAATTTCAAAGTCTCCACTTAAATTATTTAAAAATTTCTTTAACCAAAATTTATTTCAACATTCCAAACTCACATTTTCGATAAATTCGATTTCTATAAATTCAATTTCTATGAATTCGATTTCTATTTATAACTTTTACATCAAACATTTAAATAAATTTCAAATCGACGATTTCAAAAATCATTAATTTAGCCAATTCGGTGTCCGTATATAATTTTCTATCCTATGGCCAAGTAATTATTTGTTTCAATTAAATGTCAGGGATGAGTATATATTACTTAAATTAAATCACAGTATCATATGTATGCATAACAGGATCTATATAAGCAAATAAACATCCAAACATTCAATGATCAACCAATAGCATCCATCAAAATACATCATCCAATAAACAATACAATTCATGGTAGTTTCATAGTTACCAATGTCAGGTAATTTAATCGCAATTCAATTCCAATTTCAATTTTAACGGTCAATTTAATTTTCAACGGTTAATTCAAATGACAATCTATATGCCAATTAAATTCTATCAAACAACGACAAATAAAATCATAACACTTCATAATATCAAATTTAACTAGCATAAAGATATTTAGTACGTTGTGAGCGTTATAAAACACTCACCTTGATTTTTCGATTTTAAATCGAATCGAACGACGTTCGATTTAGTCCAAAATTTTCTCTAGCTCCAAATGATTCCAATCCAGTTCCATAGCGAAGGCTCTTCCATACGATCCCAACGCAAAAAGTTTCGTCCGATTTGGACCTCGTATGAAAGAGATACGAAATTTTGAAGTTACTCGAATTATAAATATAATAATTTAAAAATTCATATATTAATTTCAAACCCCATCAATTCCTGGCCGTAGGATCCAGAACCCTTGCATTTGAACCGCGCCTTGCCTCCTTCCCTCACGCGTTCATTCCCTGATGAAAAATCGCGCACGCAGCTTAAACCCAAAGCCGGCCCTATGCCCAAAATCACGCACCACCCACGAGCACCTCCACGCAGATCAGGCACCACCATTAGAAGCGCCATCACCTCCTCTATGCTCGGGTGCAAAGCCAAGGAGCTCGGCCCTCCCTACTGCATGCGGTACGAGGCCGAACGGCCAAGGTTCCAGCCCCAATTGCCGTAGAATCGTTCGCCCAAACTCGATCTCCACCGTTGAACTCGTAGAACTCAATACGCTCTTCAATGTTGCAGTTGGAAATTTGTTGAATCACTTTACGGATTTGAAGAAACTGAGGGGAGAAGATCTGACATTTTCGGCCATTGGTTGTAGAGTAGGCGGCTAGGGTTTTTTTTTTTTTGTGAATAAAAGGGGGCCTATTTATTGGAAACGGCGAATATTTTTTTATCCGGCTTTTCGAAACTCCGAATTTCGCGCAGTAACCGACGTTCCTAGGGTTTATCCCACGTTCCGGACACAATGGAATAGGTTTCGAGAGCTAATTCGAACATCTGTGTGGGATATGGAATTAAACGATTGATTTAAAATTAAACCGATTAAACGATTTTCTAGGCGTTTTAGCTTGCACCGGACAAACGGTAAATCCGATTGACACGAAATTTGAAATCATACAATAATATCACATTACGGATTCGATGAAACTGGTTTCGTCAAAATCCGAGACCGTTTGAAAAATGGCGATTTTAACTCGCCAAATTAATATTAAAACATTTTCAACGCGTTTCGAGCTGCCACGGTCAAACGACAACTCCGATTGCTACGAAAATTGAAATCCGATAGTAACTAACTATTACGGATCCAATGGAACTAGTTTCGTCCAATTTTGAGACTGTTCGACAATTGGCTATTTTCAGTTGATAATTAAATATTAAAATATTCAATTTTCACGAATAAATTTTAAATTCAGTTTTAAAAGTTCTGTAACATCACTATAACTTCAATATGATAAAATAAAATTTTACAAATCATTTTTAATCATATTAAACCCGTTATTCAATTTATCCAATAAATTCCAATTTTAAAATATTATTAACTCTTATTATAATCCCGATATAACCTACATTCACTTTGAAAACCAATTTGAATCATATTAAGCCGAATTCCAATTATTCACTCTATTTTCATATATTAAATTTCAATATCAAATTAATCATATCAAATTCAAAATTTAATTACTCAAACATTTGTAATATTAAATTTAACAAATTTGATTATTCTTAAATCACTATCTTTTGAAATATTCAAAACGAACTTATAAAACTTAACTTTTGAAACGAATTAAAATTATTGAACAACCATTTACATTATACGGTTATTCAATTCCCATTATTAAATTATTCAACAGGTTCCAAATATTAAATTTAAACAATTTCGCTTATCCAATAATTCATTATCATTCGAAATATTGAAATTGAACTTATAAGATTCAACTTTTAAAACCAATTCACAATTTAGAACACTATTTTCAGTTTGCAGTTATTCAATTATTCAATAAGTTTTAAATATTTAATTTAAACAATTTACCTGTTCAATATTCAATATTTGATTTTAAATAGATTTTTCTTATCAATCAATTACTCTATTATACCCAATGAATTCAACATTTATCATTATTCCAAACGACTTACAAATTTTTTTTTCCTAACACTAAATCACGAAGTCGTATTAAATTAGCTATTTTAATTATCGAAAATTTACGGGTCGTTACAGTAGCCTAAACCATAAAATGATTATCATCGATCATCAAGAAGGTTTAATTACACTAAGATAGTAAATATACGAGTTTAGCTCATGTCCCATAACCACTAGCTTAACTTAAACATTTACGAACAAACTGTAAGTCTCCACTCGAAAGTTGTCACAAGAGATTCAACTGGACAAGTCCAAGAATTAACCGACGAAGTGAACGCAAGCGTTTCGTACCACTTGTTTTACTAAGCCGTTTAATTAAATTTCTCATACGAGTGAATTAAAGGTTTGTATATGCTAGTAGATTGGAAAACGGTTTTATAAACAAGCTTGATATTGAAAAATTGAGTTGAAATCGTTTTGATAAAAGAGTTTTGATCTTTACAACTAGTATTGAAACCTTTATATTTTTGAAGTGGCAAAGCACAAAAATGATTGTAGAAACAATAAATCACAAAAAATTCATGCTCGAAGACGTGAATTGAATCCAAAGAAATCGATACTGAATCCATCAAAATGTATGTTCACAAAAATCCCCAAGAATAAGTCATCAAAGTTGAAATAAATGATATCAACAAATCGAGGTATCAACATGAATCGATTAAATTTGGAAATCAAGCGAAAGTAGGAAAAATTAGGCATAATAGGCAAATAGGAGCAGGTCAGTCGACTGGCTCACTGAGTTCAGTCGACTGACTGTAGGAAACCGAGCCCCCAAGCCTCTGCAGACAGCCTTTAAAATGCTTGTTAGCTACAGCCAGTCGACTGACTGCAAATGTCAGTCGACTGACTGGTGCTTAGGCAATTTTCCAGCCAATATAATTGGTGTGTAATCACATCCAATTAGCAACTGAACGAGCAATGGGGCTAGGAATTTGTGCCAATCGGCAACCCGGCCCTATGGGCTCTTCGATGCATCACGGAAAACATGTCCAAACATCCATAAAAGGATTTTCATAGATTTTGCTTTCAAAACACCAAAAGTTGGAATATATATACCAATCCAATCCAAACCAAAAGCATATGCACATGAATAAGTGTTAGGAATTCAAACCCAAAAATCAAAGATAGTTATAGACATAGATGTGAGATAAAAATCTCACCTTTGAAACCAAAAACAATGAATGAGAAGCTTGAAGACAAGGGAAGACCAACCACATTTCAATCTCAAAACAAGAAGCTTGAATCTGAGCTTAAAAGAGAAACATTTGCCAAATTAGGTTTAGGAATTTTCTGAAATCAAAGTGAGAATGAGTTGGAGAAGAAGGAGATGATACTTACCAATGCTTCTCTTTGAATTTGGAGCTAGAACTTGATTTACAAATGGAAACTGGGGCTTAGGATTTTAATTCTTTGTCTTTTCCCCCATTATTCTCTATAGAACTGAAAAGATAAGGAAGAGGGAATGAATGAAGAGAAGTGGTTCAGTCTGGGGTATTAAGTTGGCTAGTGGGCTGAACCCAAACCCAAACCCAAAGTGAAAAAGGTCAAATTTTTAGCTAGCTCCAAACATATCGATGTTTATACTCAAAAAGGTTGCAAACGACATTTTGAACTCAATGGAAGGGTTCTCGAGTCCCAATTCGACTGTTTTCTAAAAGTAGGTTTTCAGACAAAAATCCGATGAACGATGAAATATTTAAATAAAATATTTAAATATAGAATCGATAAATATGCGGGTTGTTACAGACTCCCCTCCTTAAAGAAATTGCGTCCTTGCAATACTTAAGAAGAAAATAAAGAGTAACAACCATAAAAGCATATCAACACAAAAGAAATCTGAAATAGGAAGTTCACCATAAAGAGTATGAAAGAGTAACCCTGAACGGGATCGCTCAATGAATTTCCAGGATTCCCAAGAGCAATCCATAGGTTCTGTGAACCATTGAACTTTCACAAGAAGAACATCTTTATTCCGAAGGCGCTTAACCTCTGAAGCAGTGATGCGAATGGAATATTGCTCATAAGTCAAATCTGGTAGGAGTTCAATTTCCTCAATAACACCGGGCACAAGAATAAAAATCGGTATCCCTAAGGATTTTCCGTAGTAGAAAGACGTGAGAAAACGTCATGAATAACAGAAAATTAAGCCGATGCAACGACGTAGTATAATAACAGTATGCTCGAGAAACAAGAAACTCGAATAATTTGGAACAACGGCGTAGTACAATGACGGTACGCCAGATGAACCAAAGCTCAAATAATTCAGAACATCGATGCAGTACAAAAACGGTACGTCCAATGAACCAAAGCTCAAATAATTTGGAACACCGACGCAGTTCAAAAACAGTACGTCCAATGAATCGAACAACATAAAAGAACATCAGACGCAAGCCCATAAAGAAATGAAGAGAAGCTCAACAAAACAAGGTACATCGAAACGTCCGATGAACTTGGTAAAAGATCATTCCATTTGGACATCATCAAATAGACAACCACTTGTTGCTTACGACTAAGGGCATTGGCAACATGATTTCACTTCCGGGAGTATACAAAGAATATTAAGATCATATGATGCAAGGAACTCTAGCCAACATTAAGTTCCTTATGAGAAAATAAATATTCCAAAGATTTATGATCGGGGTAGAGAACAAATTTCTCATCCAAAATTGATTATGCCAAATTCTAAAAGTCAAATCAATAGCGGCGAGCACTAGATCATGATTGGCATATCTAGTCTCGATAGGCTTTAATGATTTAGAAACATAAAAGATAGCACGTTCTTTTTTGCAAGAGAACGACATTCAAACCAATACGATAAGCATCGGTATAAAAGATAAAGTCTTGGTTCCCCTCGGGAATCACTAGAATAGGAGTATCGAAAAAGAGTTCTTTGAAATAATCTTCTTTCCCAAAAAGCTAAAACTTTCAAAATTACAATTATCTCAATATAAAAATCTTTTTAGAAAAAATTATATTTTACAAGTCAATATACCATGTCTGATTGTCTCATCAAAGCGTTTAAGAAATTCATATCGATAACGTTGATCAAGCGCATCGACCAGAATTCTTAAAGCACACAGCGTGCAATACAATCACAAAATCATCTTCTATATGATGAAAATATCTCTTATAAGTTTTGAGAATATTCTTTGCTCGTTTAAGATCAAAATCCATTTGTACTTATAAATAAATCTTATGAAAAAGATTTGCAAAATTTTAAATTTCTATTTTCATCCAAAATCTATAAATACAAGAATGGAGTCATCGAGATTTTCGTAGGGTATTCGATTCATAAAATGGATGAAGTAAGTTGGACAAACTGAATGACATAATAAGTCAATCATAAGAATCATAACGAGTGCGTAATGCGGTAAGTGGAATGCTAGCTTCCGCAACTCATAGCAAATGTAAACCGGTGGCAAGGTCGTGCTGAAAAGACCTTAACACCACTCAATAGATTGCTTAGGTTATAATCCTAAGACAAGCTCAGAAATACCAGAAAATTCCACAAACTACCCGAATGAGAAAAATAAAATTTTCCTCATCATGTGGGTTTAAAGAATAAAATGATGTCATCAAATTGGAATCAAAATCACAAAGAAAAATAGATATCTGCTTAATAGATTAAGAATGTCGAAGATGAATAGTCCACTCGAGACATAGGATATGGCTTCTTAATGATTAAGCCAATCCTTTTAAAAAAAATCAATTCCAAAGCCTAAGTAACGCATGACATGCAAATCGGCTTGGAAAGAAAAAAAATCACATAAAATAATCTCGACATCAAATCAAAGAAAATTGAGTGTTGCAGATCTACCAACAAGATTCGCAATTTTCAAAGAAGTCATCAAGCCCAAAATGTTTTAAAGAAAAAGGATCAACAAGTTCTTTTGATATAAAAATAATGAGATGAACCCATATCAAAAAGAACTCAAATAAGAAGATCACGAAATAAAACAATGTTATCAAGGATTGAATGAAAATTACCTTGACCAAGAGAAGTGTCACAAGGCGTTTGAATAACAGTAAGCCTTCCCTCCCTCTTGCTTGGAAGTTTGGGACATGTAGATAAAAGATGACCCTAACTTTTGCAATAACGAAAAAAAAGAGGTTTCGGACACCTATTAGCATAATGGTCTGTGGAACCATAATTGTAGAACTGTCCCCAACTAGAGGTAGGAGTCTTTGCTACCGTAGTTTGTCGCTTCCCTTTCTTGTTGGGAGTGGGGCCTTTGAATTTGATAGGTCTCTTCATGTTATTGTTGAAGTTCTGTAGGGCACCCACAACTTCAACATCACCCTCATTATCGGCCTCTTCAAGTCGAAGAGCGATATCAATAAGATGATCAAAAGAAACTTCTAGTTTCAGAAGCAAAGGCTTTTTGAGATTCTTATTTAAGCCATAGACGAATCTCTGATTTTTCTTCAATGCGGTGTTAATGTATTCAACCCCGTATTTAGAAAGAGACTCATAAGATGCAACATATTCTGCCACAGAAGATTCACCTTGAACAAGGTCAATAAAATGCCGGGCCAAAGTTACTTTTTCAACCACCGGCACAAATTTTGATTCAAACCTTTCTCCGAATTGCTCCCAAGTAAGATCCGCTTCGATAATCTCTGAAGTCAAGAGCTCATACCAATCTAACGCTCTTTCTTGGAGCATGCTAGAAGCCACTTGGACTCGATGTAGATCAATAAGGTTCATGCGAGATAAGATGCGATCGCACGATTTAAGCCAAGCTTGAATTTCTATAACACTCTCGGATCCCATGAATGGCCTTCCACCCAAATTGGTATAGTCTCTACACAAGCGTGCAAAACCGGATCTAGGATGAGTAGGCTCTGGAATGGGACCGGCAGCTTGAGCGTTCTTTACTAGATCAAGAAGCTGCTGGGCAGACATAAATACTCCATCCTTGGGAGTAACACTAGATTATCCGACACTGGGACGATTAGATCTAACCATTTCTCTTCTTTAAGAAAGAAAGAAGAAGAAAAGTTACTCTCAAAATAAATATCAAGCAATCTTGATAGATAAAACAAGGAATCATAAAGAAAAAAGGATGAACCCGTATGAAGACTCGAGTTAAATCATAAAGAATGACTCCTAAGAAAGAATTAGGACGATGATCCTTGCTAGATTATTCTACACTGTTCCGAAGTTTGGGTTTGATACCAAGATGTGACACCCCACCTTTATACCCACGCTAGCCAAGGGTACTACAGGGTAATATCGTCAACTAGCGCGGAGAATAAGCCAGTTGAGGAGCGACCATCCGCGTAATTGCTTTGTGCGAGTACCGATATGGCAGATAAAAATATAACTTGCATTTCAAGAGGGAATCCGACATACCGATGCAAACTCAAAGCTGCTACACAGTGGCTATACGTAATCTTCGAAAGCAAATATAGAAATATCATAACATAAATCAGTCATAGAGGTTCATATTTTAAAGGTGGAAACAGAAATGAATATAGCACATAGGAGTGTATGTCAGAGTAGTGGTCAAACAAGATCCACAAGATCACAAAAAGAATAGTTACAAGTGCTACACAAAAGAATAAGTATACATCAATGAGCCTATATCTCAAATGTATACAACCAAAAAATACTAATCTAAGTAGTTAGCCAAAAGTCAGGATAATAATCCTAGATGAGAAGTCAAGCAGAAGCACCTGTAACAGGTCGGTCTGACCCGAGTATTATTTAATAAGAAAATAGTAAACGGATCAGTCTAACTATAAATATCAGTTAAAATGATATAGAATAAGAGATATGACAAAAACGTAAGATAACCATAAAGCCATACTATGATAAGTATGAAATTGAAAATCAACCAGGGATTAATCAATATCACAACAATCTTCTCAAAGATCAAAAGATTGTCATACTCTTTAGTTTTATTCACCAAGTCACAAATATCGACATCATATCGATGCCAGTCATAAAAGCTGGTGGATCACAAATTCTAGAAATCATCAACAGAAATCCAGAAATCACAAAAGGGGGAGGCCTATCACAAAACAGGAGCATGAAAACTCACCAACACGTGTATCACAAACGGGATGCTATCCCATGGTCGCTAACCATAAATTCCGAACATCGACGCAGTACAAACGGTACGTCCGATGAACCAGAAAGCCCAGATATCGATGTAGTACAATAACGGTACATCCGATGAACCAAAACTCAAACAATTCGGAACATCGACGTAGTACAATAATAGTACATCTAATGAACCGAAAAGCCGAGAAATCGATGTAGTACAATAACGGTACGTCCGATGAACCGAACGTCATAAAAGAACATGGGTCGCTAGCCTATAAAGAAATGAGACGAAGCTCAATAGAATGAGGTACAGTCCCCTACGTGGACAAAGAGACATCGCACATTGCTAGTTTAAACCATAAAATGATCATCATCGATCATCAAGAAGTGACAATTACACTAAGTAAATATATGAGTTTAGCTTCATGTCTCATAACCACTAGCTTAACTCAAATATTTACGAACAAACTGTAAGTCTCCACTCAAAAGTTGTCACAAGAGATTCAACCGGACAAGTCGAAAAATTAACCGACGAAGTAAATGCAAGCGTTTCATACCATTTGTTTTACTAAGCCGTTTAATTAAATTTCTCATACGAGTGAGGTAAACGTTTGTATATGCTAGTAGATTGGAAAACGGTTTTATAAACAAGCTTGATATTGAAAAATTGAGTTGAAATCATTTTGATAAATGAGTTTTGATATTTACTACTAGTATTGTAACCTTTATATTTTTAAAGTGACAAAGCACAAAAATGATTGTAGAAACAGTCAATCACCAAAATTTCACGTTCGTAGACGTGAATAGAATCCAAAGAAATCGATGCCGAATCCATCAAAATGTATGTTCACAAAAATCCCGAAGAATAAGTCATCAAAGTGGAAATAAATGATATCAACAAATCGAGGAATCAACATGAATCGATTAAATTTGGAAACTAAGCGAAAGTAGGCAAAATTAGGCATAATATGCAAATAGGAGCAGGTCAGTCAACTGGATCACTGAGTTCAGTCGACTGACTGCAGGAAACCGAGCCCCCAAGCCTCTGCAGACAGCCTTTAAAATGCTTGTTAGCCACAGCCAGTCGACTAACTGCAAATGTCAGTCGACTGACTAGTGCTTAGGCAATTTTATAGCCTATATAATTAGTGTGCAATCACATCCAATTCGCAACCGAACGAGCAATGGCATTAGGGATTTATGCCAATCGGCAATCCGGCCCTATAGGCCCTTCGATGCATCACCAAAAAGATGTTAAACATCCATAAAAGGATTTTCACAAATTTTTCTTTCAAAACACCAGAAGTTGGAATATATATACCAATCCAAACCAAACCGAAAGCAAATGCACATGAATAAGTGTTAGGAATTCATACCCAAAAATCAAAGTAGTTATAGACATAGATGTGAGATAAAAATCTCACCTTTGAACCCAAACACAATGAAGGAGAAGCTTGAAGACAAGGGAAGACCAACCACACTTCAACCCAACACAAGAAGCTTGAATCTAAGCTTAAAAGAGAAACATTTCCCAAATTAGGTTTAGGAATTTTCTGAAATCAAAGAGAGAATGAGTTGGAGATGAAGTAGATGATACTTACCAATGCTTCTCTTTGAATTTGGAGCTAGAACTTGATTTATAAAGGAAAACTAGGGCTTAGGATTTTAATTCCTTTTCTTTTCCCCCATTATTCTCTTTAGAACTGAAAAGATAAGGAAGAGGGAATGAATGAAGAGAAGTGGTTCAGTTTGGAGTATTAAGTTGGCTAGTGGGTTGAACCCAAACCCAAACCCAAAGTGAAAAAGGTCAAATTTTTAGCTAACTCCAAACATATCAATGTTTATACCCAAAAAGGTTGCAAACGGCATTTTGAACTCAATGGAAGGGGTCTCGAGTCTCAATTCGACTGTTTGCTAAAAGTAGGTTTTCGGACTAAAATCCGACGAACGATGAAATATTTATGTAACGACCCGAAATTTTGGGCAATATAAATTTAATAATCTGTATAAATAATTTAACAGGTTTGATAATTTTCTTTATAATTTTAATTTAAAATTGGCTAATTTATTCTTTTTTTGGTAATAAATATTTAATCTGATAATTGTAATTTATATCTTTCTGACAATTTAAAATATGATAAGATTTATTTCCCAAAGCTAATCAAATTTTTATTCTGTTTATAATATATACACTTGATATATATTGGGAATATGAGATCTTTTGTTTTAAATTTAAAGATGAATTTTCAAATTGTATTTTAAAGCTCTGTTTAAAACTTAATAGTTTTCAAGGGTTAAATTCAAAGATTAATTCATTTGTTTTCAAAATGTAAGATAATTGTTTATTTTTAAATATGATAGTTTGCAAAGGAATTAATCAATGTTTTATTTTTGTTTTCTTTTTAAATGCTCAAATTTAAATGGTTATAAATGTATATATGAAAGTTTTAGATTTTTAACAACATGTATAAGAAAATATATTTGTGTTATATTTAGTTTTAGAATATTTTATTTAAAAGAAGTTTATATTTACATATGTAAATACTCATTTATAAAGTAAAATAAAAATGTAAGTTTATATTACATTTAAATTAAATGATAAACTAATTAAAAATATTCAAGACATGTGTAAACATGTTAACATCTCAAAAACACATGTAAAGTAAGTAAGCTAATAGGATGACAATTGTAAATCCATAAGGGACAAGTGTCTTTATTTCAAAAGTTTTACTCTCTTTAATTTTTAATAAACATAACTTATGAGAAAAATTGTTTCCTCTTTCAATTAGTGGCAATCAGAAAATATTCTCAAAATAGAATTTTCATTTTTAAAATCTAAAATCAAAAACCTGAATTTGAAAACCAAAAGCAAAATCTGAAGTTTAATTCTGCAACTCAAAGGCTTCAATCTACTTTTCAATGTGATGATTCAACTGCAAATTAAAAATCTACAACATCAAACCAACCTGCAACTTAAACATGCAAATGAAGATCTGCATTGTAAAAAGCTACAACCTGCAAATCAAAACCTGCAATTAAAAGGAATCAAGAATTCACATTCATCAGCAAGTCAAATTGGAGCATGCATGCAAATGGAGTTTTAACAACAAGTAAAATCAAAGCATTTTCAGATCTAAAGATTTAAAGGCCTGGAAATTTATACTAATCTGCTCTGCATATTTCAATAAGATGAGTAAACTTCTTTAAAAATAGTTTGAATTGTTTTTAACTATCATGCATGTGGTGATATTGTCTGATATTGAAGTTCTTTAACTTGAATCTATATGAATTATCACTGTATTATTGTGTGATGCAAGTGTGTATACTTGTTTATTTGTAGAACTCTGTATTTCGTTTTCTTTGAACAGATTTTACATCAAAGATTTTAATCTCCCACTAAAGAACAGTAATTGGACTTGATGACTGAATGAAAGATTTTGTGTAAATGCTGAAGGTAATTCTAAAATATAGTTTCTGTAGTTTTTAATTTACAAATATTATAAAAAATAGAAAACACGGTAAATCACTAATACATGTTAAAAATCACTATATTCAATTTATAGTTTTGATTGAATAAATGGATTCGTGTTTGTAAGTCATGAATTTTAATACAAGTTTCATGATTTTTATTTTAAGAAATCAAGTGAATTCTGAGATTGAACATTTCGGGAAATTTTGTGAACTGACAATGATTTAGCTAATAATTCGATTTGATTTTTCGGGTGAAGCTTGCTTGAATGTTAAGGATTTAGGGAAAATTAAAATTAAAATTTTTAAATGGTTAAATTTTTCGATTTGATTCAAACTAGGGTTCTGTTGTGCATTTTGTTCACCTGGTTTGTCGAAGCAGATTCGACATGGATGGAGCGCCAAAAGCGTTCGCTTTTGGGGAGAAGGTAGCCAGTGGTCGAGATGATCGATGGTGAGGACGGCGTAGATCAATGGCTTGAAAGTTGCCGGCGGTGATTGGGTTTGTGGTTCTTGTATTTGCAGTTGTTCGAGTTGGATGTTTGGATTTTGATTGGAGAGTGGATTCTCGAATCCGGGTGGGTTATCGTGTTCGCACGAGGATTTGGGGTTGTAAGGGGTTGCCGTGCCGATCGACGTCGGCCAGGATGGACGGTGCACGTGCACCGTGCAGGACATTAATCTGGTGGAGTTTGGTTTGGGGGAAAACGAGGTTTTCTCGGTGGAGAACTCGCGATTTCTTTGTATCGCCTTGAGTAGTTAGGTTGGGTTATGACTCGAGGCAAACACGGGGCACTCTGGTGATTTACTCGGGTATTTAGGGTGTTGTTTCTAGTTAGGTACTGTGTAGATGTAAGTGCAGTTTAACTTGGAGTAATTAAGTACAAGCTTTAAATCATAAACAAGTCTTAAAGTAAAATGAATTTTCAAAGTTTAAAACTTGTTTGTTTTGAAATTATGTTAATCAAAACTTTAAAATGTAAACTAAATTTACTTTCAAATTTAAAACGTTTGAGATGATTTCTTTGAAAAGTAATTTTACTAAATTAAAGTTTGAATTTTAAGTTAAAAAGAGTGTTTGAATTTAATCATTAAATCTAAAGTTTTAAAGCAAATTTAAAAGTAATGCTTTAAAAACACGATTACAAATTATATTGTAAAGGTAAGTTTAAACTTGATAGTTTAAAGTGTTTTCTATTTGGAAATGATTCATAAATGCTTTATCTACAAGTAAGGCTATTATTAGGATTTTGTAAATCAAGTTTAATAATTTGTCTTTGAATTAATAAGATTTAAATTTATTCCAATAATTTATTTATAAAGATAGTTAAGGGTAAATTATTTGAATTTGACTTAAGAATACTTAATTAAGTATAATTGTTAATAAGTAAGAGATTAAATAAGGTTTATGCTTTTCTTAATTAATTAAAGATTTTCTTTAATTATAAGAAGATTAATTAATTAATTAATTGTTTAATTAATTTTAAATAATTGCTTAATTATTTATTTAAATTTATAAAATCACTTAATTATGGATTAATTTAGTATAATTACTTAATGAAGTAATTAATGGTTAATTATTGAATGAAATTTAGAATGGTAATTACTTATGGGAGTAATTAATGGTAAGTACTCATGGGAGTAATTAGTGGAAGAAATTAATGAATAATCTTATCAATTAAGGAATTAATTAAGTTAATTGTTTCCAGTTAATTAATTATGGAGTTATTAATTAATTAAAGAATTAAGAATTATTAAAATTGTAATTAATTAATAAAGTAAGTAATTAAGGAAGTAACCATGATTTATTAATGAAAGTAATTAGAGATAATTAATTATGTAAGTAATTAAGAGTTAATTACTTAATTATTTTAGTTAATTAATTAATGTGATTAATTAATTAATGAATGAGATTAATTTTAAGATTAATCACTAAGTGTAATTAATTGTAATTGAAATTAATTAATAAAGTAATTAATTAAGGATTTATTAATTTAATTATTTAATAATTACTTAATGAAGTAATTAAAGATTAATTAATTGAATTAATTAATCAAGGATTAATATAATTAAATTAGAAATTAATTAATTAAGAAATTAATTAATTAAGTAAGTAATTAAAAATTGTTAATTACTAATTATGATTAATGAGTTTATTAATTATAAGTTAATTATTTAATTAATTAAAGTATTATTAATTAATAAGGATCAATAATGAATGTGATTAATGATATTAATCAAGGTTGATTAATATAAATAATTAATTTGAGGGTGATTAATTATTGTAATTAATTGGGGTATAATGCAGTTAATTACAGATAATTAATAGAAGTAAATGAATGATCATTAATTATTGTAATTAATGATAGTAACTAAGATTTAGTTACTGAATATGGTTAAGGACAATTACTTGAATGTAATTAAATATAATTAATCAAGGAAGATTAATTAAGGAAAATCATTAGAGATGATTAATTTATTCATTTGGAATAATAATTAATGAAGAAGGATTATGATAATTCAGTTGATTAAGAGATAATCAATTCTGTTTGTATGTTTGATTAATATGGATTGATTGATTAATATTGGTGAATTGATTGATATTGGATGATCAATATTTGGAGATTGATATTGTATGATTGGTTGATATTGGTTGTTTGATATTGGTTTGATACTGGATGATTTGGATATATCTGTTATGTGATATGTTGCTTTGTGAAGATGAATATTGATATGAATTATCTCTTTTGATAATATGCTTCATCTATTTGTTTATATCATCCTGAATATAAGTTAAATTGTTTAAACCCTTAAGTACAACTTGGAAATTAAAATAGCGTTTGGTTTCGGTGAGATCGGGATCGGGTTTCCTTATTTGGATATTCGAAAACCACATCGATTCTAATTAAACGTTAGGTCATGAATCCAAGTGGAGCAAGTGAAGACTCGAGGTATAAGGGCTATACGTCAGTATAACTCTGTGGGTGATTTCGTAATGAGTTGACGGAATAGTGCTTATAGATTCGAGGTGGCGAATCAGAGTGCGAGGGCTTTGGTCGTTAACTCTGAGGGTGATTCCAAAATGACTGTAACGAGATAGTGACTTCGGTTTCGTTCGATCCCGGAACAAACTTGTGTGGATTGAATGCTTTCAGAACATCGTCAGGTGGACGATGAGCATTCTAATATAGATGGGTTCTATAAAGGTTATCGTAACCTCAAGCCTCATCAACCGGGAATGGCTAAACAGGGGAGATGCAGCAAGGCTTCGTAGGTAGCCCCCACTTGTGAGAGAGACTTACCGCTATCTAGAGGTCCCTTTATATTTCGGCTTAGTGTGTGGTTGGTCGCGCCAACTACGGGGAGGTCTTGTTCGGGACTGTTCAGTAAGGAATGGTTCCGGCCTTATGTTGCAGGGGGGTGGGTGTACTCCTCGGTACTGTGATCTAGGCCACGTACTATGACGGGTGGTACCCCAGTAGCCCTGCCATTGTATGGAATCCAAAATCCAATAAGTGCCTGTACGGTTTTGATTGTGCCTAACTATGTTGGAACGTGAGATGTAAGCATTCCAGCTATTTCTGTATTTTATTTTGAAAACCCTAGACACTATTATAATATAACTGGATTTCCTATCAAATGTTTTGGTTAGCGTAAGGTAAAAACTTTTCCATGTTTATGTGTGGGAAGTCGTACGTGATACCTTTTTCTTTCAAAGGTTTTTCTAAAGTTAAGCAACTTTAACCCGTTTACTCACACCAAACCCCTGTCTGACCCGAGTGTTTATTTTCTGTTTTATTAAACTCTTGGGTACTCATATTATGTATTAGTAGTCAAGTGGTTCAGGTTAGCTTGACGAATTCTGGAGGAGATATGGAGCAGGAGGCTTCGACGTGTAGTTATATATTATGGTTCCGCTGTGTTTGATTGTATCTGTTTCTCTTGTGCTTGAGTTTTATGAATTAGACAGATGTTTATAACTGTCTAATATGTGTTGAATAAGTCGTGTAACTCTGATGTAATAAGTTACTAGTAATATTTTATGAGATATATTATATTTTATTCGTTCCGCTGTGAGTTCTCTGATGTTGTTCTGTTTCTTCTTTCTCTTTCTTTTATTCTTCTATCCCTTTCTTTCTTCAAGATGATGCGATTTCCTGTAGATAGGAAGTCGGTTCGTCTCATTTGGTATCAGAGCATTAGGCTCTGAAGTGTGTGTTCTTTAGGGAGCATTAGGTTGAGTGAATACCTAGGCTCTGGAGTGGTGTCTTTCTTGAGAGAGCGTACTTGTAATTTTTATATATAACTATATATATATATGTATGTATATATATATATATATATCTGTATCTACCTGATTTGTTCGGTTATCTGTTCGGATTTTGCAGCATAAGTTTTAGAGGTGAATGGAGTAGTGGTTTGTGTGTGTAACACGAATACCACTAATGGAAGAGGTCCATATGCTGGGTTGGAAGTTTTTGTCGAGACTGTAGACCTATTATCGTCTCGAATAAGATTTGTAGTTTGAAGTGAGGATTCCTCTGATAACCGAAGGAAATCTTTTTAAAAATTCAGAGTTTGTCTTTGAAGTGTAAGTTTGGATTTCGCTCGGGTAAGAGAATTATTCTAGTGTTTGGATCTGTCAGAAGTGCTAAAGTAAGTAATGATATCTTGGTAACTGCGTGATGAGATGCAGTATCCTTGGATATTTACCGGAGGAGTTTTCTCTTGAAGCGGTTTTAGTAGTAGTTGAGGAGCAGTCTTTACCTGCTGCAGAGAAGACTCATTTGTATAGAAGTTGTCTGGATCTTTAGCTTGAAGGCTGGTCGTTTTGGAATATGAGACTAAGGTCTATAAGTTGTTTTGCTTTGGCATGGTCTCATTGTCATTCCTTAAGGAAAGCGAGTGTAGATGCTTGATTTGGAGTCCGAGTTTCTTTTGGGTTGTCTGCCATCTCGGATGTCCATTGTGCGGTCTGTTGATGGTTTTGGAGTTGAGAAGCTTTTGGATTAAAGTTTTTGGTTAGCTGTGGTAGCAGTTTCAGCTCGAAGTGTTCGGTGTGCTGACGAGAAGATCTTTTAGCTTCGCAGTATCATCGAGGTGGAGTTTAGAAGCAGAAGTGTGGCTTGTTTCTCCGATGATCCAGGAATCTTGGTGTTTCTTTAATCAGCAGCCCTGGCAGTTGGTAAAAGTAATCTTGAAAGGTTAACCCTTGTTTGGAAAAGTTTAAAGCTGTTCTAGTTGGTAAATGAGGACAGTTTCTTTGGAATCCAAACTAGGTAGGATCGCAAAAGTGACTTGCGATTAGTTTGGAAGTTTTCTTAGGCTATCTTTTGTTTGAGACTGAGGATTCTCATATGGAGGTAGGAGCTACTGAGGTACTCAGAAGGTTGTCTACATCTGGAGGTGATTTCGATATTGTTTTGGTTCCAGAAGCGATGCTGGTAGTTAGCCTAGTAGTTGGATGGTTCTTGGAGAAAGCAGAGTTGGTGTAGCAGCTCAGAATTATTTTCTGGAATTGGAATTGGACTGATCTAACTTTTGAATAGGATTCTATTTTGAGGTTGTGTGACCAAGTCTGATGTGTCACTCTGATTTTTATGGATTTGATGAACAAAGTTTCCCCGGATATATTGGATAAGTTTGTATTCGTGTTCATCAGCAGTACTCTCATCTATTTCGAAATCAGAGCGTGCAGCGGAAGCGAGGTAGCAGCTGTGCAAGGAAGGAAACAAGTTCTGTTTGCTATTAATTGAGTAGTAGAGCTTGAGTTATGGATTTCGATGGATTTTGGAAGACTTTTCTGTTGAATAGAATCCAGAAATTGGTTTGCTTCGGTCTAGTTGTTTCTGGAAGTATCAGCATAGATTGAGCTGATCAGGGAAAAGATTGGCAGCCCAGGATTGTCTGTTGAATTACAGATATGAGATAAGGAGTTTTGGAATTCGAAGTTGGAGACTTCAGAGCAGTTAAAATTTTCTGGTTAAGAAGGCTGAAATTGGATAAGAGTGGTTGGTTAGTGCTGTGGCATTTGAAGATTTCTTATCTGTGATTTGATAGGATAAGATTGAATTGCCCGTTCGGATATCTGGAATTCATTATGTATCACGTATCTCTGGGGGAGTACGTGTATGATTCATCGATTGATTGTTGAATCTGTAGTTCAGTTGGATTTAAAAGTTGTGCTAGATTTGAGTATAGCCTGATGTTCTGTTCAGATTGATGGATCTAGAGATGAGAGGAGCTCTGGATTTTGGTGGTGTAGTCAGTTTGCTGGCTTTTGTAGAGCGCGTCTCCCGGTGATTTATACTTGGGAAACTCGAGATAGTATTAGAGGTTTATTCTGATTTGTGTCGGAATAATTAGTTAGGTTTGTTTGTTTGATCGATTGCTCTGGTTGTTAGTAATTGATTATTAGGCGTAGTTTTGCTATTTGAAATCAAAATCTGTACTGGGTTATTAAATTACCTTTGCTTTTAAATTTTGGGGACGAAATTCTTTTAGGGGGGAGGATTGTAACGACCCGGAATTTTGGGCAATATAAATTTAATAATCTGTATAAATAATTTAACAGGTTTGATAATTTTCTTTATAATTTTAATTTAAAATTGGCTAATTTATTCTTTTTAAAGTAATCAATATTTAAACTGATAATTGTAATTTATATCTTTCTGACAATTTAAAATATGATAAGATTTATTTCCCAAAGGTAATCAAATTTTTGTTCTGTTTATAATATATACACTTGATATATATTGTGAATAGGAGTTCTTTTGTTTTAAATTTAAAGATGAATTTTCAAATTGTAATTTAAAGCTCTGTTTAAAACTTAATAGTTTTCAAGGGTTAAATTCAAAGATTAATTCATTTGTTTTCAAAATATAAGATAATTGTTTATTTTTAAATATGATAGTTTATAAAGGAATTAATCAATGTTTTATTTTTGTTTTCATTTTAAATGCTCAAATTTAAATGGTTATAAATGTATATATGAATGTTTTAGATTTTTAACAACATGTATAAGAAAATATATTTGTGTTATATTTAGTTTTAGAATATTTTCTTTAAAAAGAAGTTTATATTTACATATGTAAATACTCATTTATAAAGTGAAATAAAAATGTAAGTTTATATTACATTTAAATTAAATGATAAATTAATTAAAAATATTCAAGACATGTGTAAACATGTTAACATCTCAAAAACACATGTAAAGTAAGTAAGCTAATAGGATGACAATTGTAAATCCTTAAGGGACAAGTGTCTTTATTTCAAAAATTTTACTCTCTTTAATTTGTAATAAACCTAACTTATGAGCAAAATTGTTTCCTCTTTCAATTAGTGGCAATCAGAAAATATTCTCAAAACAGAATTTTCATTTCAAAAATCTGAAATCAAAAACCTGAATTTGAAAACCAAAAGCAAAATCTGAAGTTTAATTCTGCAGCTCCAAGGCTTCAATCTGCTTTTCAATGTGATGATTCAACTGCAAATTAAAAATCTACGAAATCAAACCAACCCGCAACTTAAACATGCAAATTAAGATCTGCATTGTAAAAAGCTACAACCTGCAAATCAAAACCTGCAATTAAAAGGAATCAAGAATTCACATTCATCAGCAAGTCAAATTGGAGCATGCATCCAAAGAGATTTTTAACAACAAGTAAAATCAAAGCATTTTCAGATCTAAAGATTTAAAGGCCTGGAAATTTATACTAATCTGCTCTGCATATTTCAATAAGGTGAGTAAACTTCTTTAAAAACAGTTTGAATTGTTTTTAACTATCATGCATGTGGTGATATTGTCTGATATTGAAGTTCTTTAACTTGAATCTATATGAATTATCTCTGTATTATTGTGTGATGCAAGTGTGTATACTTGTTTATTTGTAGAACTCTGTAGTCCGTTTTCTTTGAACAGATTTTACATCAAAGATTTTAATCTCCCACTAAAGAACAGTAATTGGACTTGATGATTGAATGAAAGATTTCGTGTAAATGCTGAAGGTAATTCTAAAATATAGTTTCTGTAGTTTTCAATTTACAAATAATATTAAAAATAGAAAACACAGTAAATCACTAATACATGTTAAAAATCACTATATTCAATTTATAGTTTAGATTGAATAAATGGATTCGTGTTTGTAAATCTTGAATTTAAATACAAGTTTCATGATTTTTAGTTTAAGGAATCAAGCGAATTCTGAGATTGAACATTTTGGGAAATTTTGTGAACTGCAAATGATTTAGTTAATAATTCGATTTGATTTTTCGGGTGAAGCTTGCTTGAATGTTAGGGATTTAGGGAAAAATAAAATTAAAATTTTTAAATGTTTAAATTTTTCGATTTGATTCAAACTAGGGTTCTGTTGTGCGTTTTGTTCACCTGGTTTGTCAAAGCAGTTTTGACATGGATGGAGCGCCGGAAGCATTCGCTTTTGGGGAGAAGGTAGCCAGTAGTCGGATGATCGATGGTGAGGACGGCGTAGATCAACGGGTTGAAAGTTGCCGACAGTGATTGGGTTTGTGGTTCTTGTATTTGCAGTTGTTCGAGTTGGATGTTTGAATTTTGATTCGAGAGTGGATTCTCGAATCTGGGTTGGTTATCGTGTTCGCACGAGATTTTGGGGTTGTAAGGGGTTGTCGTGCCGATCGACGTCGGCCAGGATGGACGGTGCACATGCACCGTGCACGACATTGATCTGGTTTAGTTTGGTTTGGGGGAAAACGAGGTTTTCTTGCGGGGGAACTCGCGATTTCTTTGTATCGTCTCGAGTAGTTAGGTTGGGTTATGACTCGAGGCAAACACGGGGCACTCTGGTGATTTACTCGGGTATTTAGGGTGTTGTTTCTAGTTAGGTACTGTGTAGATATAAGTGCAGTTTAACTTGGAGTATTTAAGAACAAGCTTTAAATCATAAACAAGTCTTTAAGTAAAACGAATTTTCGAAGTTTAAAACTTGTTTGTTTTGAAATTATGTTAATCAATATTTAAAATGTAAATTGAATTTACTTTCAAATTGAAAACGTTTGAGATGATTCCTTTGAAAAGTAATTTTACTAAATTAAAGTTTGAATTTTAATTTAAAAAGAGTGTTTGAATTTAATCATTAAATCTAAAGTTTTAAAGCAAATTTAAAAGTAATGTTTTACAAACAAGATTACAAATTATATTGTAAAGGTAAGTTTAAACTTGATAATTTAAAGTGTTTTCAATTTGGAAATGATTCATAAATGCTTTATCTACGAGTAAGGCTATTATTAGGATTTTGTAAATCATGTTTAATAATTTGTCTTTGAATTTATAAGATTTAAATTTGTTCAAATAATTTATTTATAAAGATAGTTAAGGGTAAATTATTTGAATATGACTTAAGAATACTTAATTAAGTATAATTGTTAATAAGTAAGAGATTAAATAAGATTTATGCTTTTCTTAATTAATTAAAGATTTTCTTTAATTATAAGAAGATAGTAAATTAATTAATTGTTTAATTAATTTTAAACAATTAGTTCATTATTTATTTAAATTTATAAAATCACTTAATTATGGATTAATTAAGTACAATTACTTAATGAAGTAATTAATGGTTAATTATTGAATGAAATTTAGAATGGTAATTACTTATGGGAGTAATTAATGGTAATTACTCATGGGAGTAATTAGTGAAAGTGATTAATGAATAATCTTATCAATTAAGGAATTAATTAAGGTAATTGTTTCCAGTTAATTAATTATGGAGTTATTAATTAATTAAAGAATTAAGAATTATTAAAATTGTAATTAATTAATAAAGTAAGTAATTAAGGAAGTAACCATGATTTATTAATGAAAGTAATTAGAGATAATTACTTATGTATGTAAGTAAGAGTTAATTACTTAATTATTTTAGTTAATTAATTAATGTGATTAATTAATTAATCAATGAGATTAATTTTAAGATTAATCACTTAGTTTAATTAATTAAATTGAAATTAATTAATAAAGTAATTAATTAAGGATTTATTAATTTAATTGTTTAATAATTACTTAATGAAGTAATTAAAGATTAATTAATTGAATTAATTAGTCAAGGATTAATATAATTAAATTAGAAATTAATTAATTAAGAAGTTAATTAATTAAGATAAGTAATTAAAAATTGTTAATTACTAATAAAGATTGATGAGTTGATTAATTATAAGTTAATTATTTAATTAATTAAAGTATCATTAATTAATAAGGATCAATAATGAATGTGATTAATGATATTAATCAAGGTTGATTAATATAAATAATTAATTTAAGGGTGATTAATTATTGTAATTAATTGAGGTATAATGCAATTAATTACAGATAATTAATAGAAGTAAATGAATGATCATTAATTATTGTAATTAATGATAGTAACTAAGATTTAGTTACTGAATATGGTTAAGGATAATTACTTGAATGTAATTAATTATATTTAATCAAGGAAGATTAATTAAGGAAAATCATTAGAGATGATTAATTTATTCATTTGGAATAATAATTAATGAAGAAGGATTATGATAATTTAGTTGATTAAGGGATAATCAATTCTGTTTTGTATGTTTCATTAATATGGATTGATTGATTAATATTGGTGAATTGATTGATATTTAATGATCAATATTTGGAGATTGATATTGTATGATTGGTTGATATTGGATGTTTGATATTGGTTTGATACTGGATGATTTGGATATATCTGTTATGTGATATGCTGCTTTGTGAAGATGAATATTGATATGAATTATCTCTTGCGATAATATGATTCATCTATTTGTTTATATCATCCTGAATATAAGTTAAATTGTTTAAAACCTTAAGTACAACTTGGACATTAAAATGGCGTTTGGTTTCGGTGAGACCGGGATCGGGTTTCCATATTTGGATATCAGAAAACCACATCGATTCCAATTAAGCGTTAGGTCGTGAATCCAAGTGGAGCAAATGAAGACTCGAGGTGTAAGGGCTATACGTCAGTATAACTCTGTGGGTGATTCCGTAATGAGTTGACGGAATAGTGCTTATAGATTCGAGATGGCGAATCAGAGTGCAAGGGCTATGGTCGTTAACTCTTAGGGTGATTCCAAAATGAGTGTAACGAGATAGTGCCTTCGGTTTCGTTCGAACCCAGAACGAACTTGTATGGATTAAATGCTTTCAGAACATCGTCAGGTGGACGATGAGCATTCTAAGATAAATGGGTTCTATAAAGGTAATCGTAACCTCAAGTCTCATTAACCGGGAATGGCTAAAACAGGGGAGGTGCAGCAAGGCTTCGTGGGTAGCCCCCACTTGAGAGCGAGATTTACCCCTGTCTAGAGGTCCCTTTATATTTCGGCTTAGTGTGTGGTTGGTCGCGCCAACTACGGGGTGGTCTTGTTCGGGACTTTTCAGTAAGGAATGGTTCCGGCCTTGTGTTGGAGGGGAGTGGGCGTACTCCTCGGTACTGTGATCCTGGCCACGTACTGTGACGGGCGGTACCCCAGTAGCCTTGCCATTGTATGGAATCCAAAATCCAATAATTTCCTGTACGGTTTTGATTGTGCCTAACTATGTTGGAACGTGAGATGTAAGCATTCCAGCTATTTCTGTATTTTATTTTGAAAACCCTAGACACTATTATAATATAACTGGATTTCCTATCAAATGTTTTGGTTAGCGTAAGGTAAAAACTTTTCCATGTTTATGTGTGGGAAGTCTTACGTGATACCTTTTTCTTTCAAAGGTTTTTCTAAAGTTAAGCAACTTTAACCCGTTTACTCACACCAGACCCCTGTCTGACCCGAGTGTTTATTTTCTGTTTTATTAAACTCTTGGGTACTCATATTATGTATGAGTAGTCAAGTGGTTCAGGTTAGCTTGACGAATTCTGGAGGAGATATGGAGCAGGAGGCTTCGACGTGTAGTTATATATTATGGTTCCGCTGTGTTTTATTGTACTGTTTCTCTTGTGCTTGAGTTGTATGAATTAGACAGATGTTTATAACTGTCTAATATGTGTTGAATAAGTCGTGTAACTCTGATGTAACAAGATACTATGTAGTATTTTATGAGATATATTATATTTTATTCGTTCCGCTGTGAGTTCTCTGATGTTGTTCTGTTTCTTCTTTCTCTTTCTTTTCTTCTTCTATCTCTTTCTTTCTTCAAGATGATGCGATTTCCTGGAGATAGGAATTCGGGTCGTCTCATTTAAATATACAATCGATAAATATGCGGGTTGTTACATATGCATTTAAGAATTAAGAGGTTACATATATTTATGCAAGCAACAAGTGTGTGACTAATTGACACATCAATAGATTGAAAGGGGAATTAATTAAGAGACATAGAGGTGTCAATTAGTTAGAGAATATATCACTTTTATAACATTAACTAATTAAGGATCTTCTAATAAAGATAATGTGTGTGGGGAATAAATTAAATGATAACATAAATATATTAATTTATAATTGATGCAATCAATTAATTAAGAAAATAATTAAAGACATTACGTAAGCATCAACTAATAAAAGGGGGAAACTTATATGTCAATTAATTGGGTAATAAATTTACGGTTTAAATAAATACAACTAATAAATGTGTGATTGAATGACGCATAGGAACTAATTGGGATATCGATTAAAATGTGAAAACGTGTCAATTATTTAGTTGGCAATCAGTTGTGCGTTTTTTGAAAAGGTTGTCAATTAATCAAAGAATATGCCCTTCTTACAATAGCTAATAATGTAAATTAAATAGTTAGAAGAAAACTCCAGGTATAGGATTATTTGTTTCCAATTTAAAAAGAAAAAAAATTGGAATGCTACAAAAATCAAACGGAGTAATTAAGTTTGTGATGAAGGTAAGTCAACAAGAATAAATTAAAAAGTATAGCTTTTATATACAATCAATTAATAGAGGTATTAATTGACATGTTCAAATAGGTAAGAAATTATAGCATGTAATAATCAATTAATATTGGATATACATATACATACATACATACATTCATACATACATACATACATATATATGCAAATATGTATATATGTATGATCTAATTAATTAGGTGATTAATGGGAGAATCTTATTTAGAAGGAAACGTGAATTAATAGGGTCGTATAACTGTAACGATTCACCTTTTTGGACGGTTTAAATTGACAATAAACCACACATGTCTAATTCAAACCATTCAAAAGTGAGGATTGTTAATGGGGTAAATAATAAAATAAAAGAAAAGAAGGAAAAATAAAACACAGAATCTCGCAGCGGAATGACAAAATATAGTAATCAAATAAACAATTCATGAAACTGTTTTACAAATAACATGTGATTACACTTTTACAATTCAAAACAGAGTTATACATATAGCAGGAATAAACAATAATGTAGCGGAATACATGATGTATTGGAATAATTATGATAAATAGTAATAATATACCGAATCTTCATCTCCGTCCTCTAGAAAATAGTCTTCAATACACTGAAAAGCTCAAACTAACCCGTGCATAATGAAAACAAAACATTCGAGTCAGAACTAAAAGATCTTATGCTAGTCAAATTAATCTAAAATAAAATGTGAGTGCAATGGCTTCAGAGATGTTAGGATTTTCCATCTCCTATCAAGTGTACAACGTGAATATAGTCATTCAAAGATTTCAAATAATTAGAGGTATTAATTTTAACCACTTTAATTTTAAAAAATTCAAAGTTTAACTAAACCTTTTAAATGAATAAATTCCAATACATAATCCAAACTCAAGAAATTATACAGATGTATATATTATTTCAACTAGTATTTAAAATTAAAATTTTTAAATCGATGAAAACCACTCGGGTTTATCATTTCAACCCAAAATGATTTCTCTAATCTATAAGATCATTCAGTTATGTATCATTTCAACCTATAGTGATAACAGAGATATAGGCATAAATAAATATCCAACGATCCAAAATTTCAACCAATAACATCCATCACAATCGACATCCAAATTAGCAAATAAATCACAACAATTAATTGGTTATCATGATTAGCTGTTTAACTAGAAATTATGTTCAATATTAATTACATGGCTATAAAATTCAGTATCAATTCAAATTAAATCTAAATGACAAATTAAAACACCAAACAACAATTAATAAACTTCCAATCACATCATAAATCTGATTTAACCAACATAAGATAATTTAGTAGTTGTGAGTGGGTTGAAACAATCACCTTTGATTTGTCGATGATTAAAAATCTAATAAAATGCCCAAATTTGAACAGTAGACAAACCAAGAACTAGGTCATATGTAAGAAAATATACGGACTAGCAAATTACTGAATCTATAAAAGTGACCAACTAGAGTTGTTGCAAATTCTTTTCTCTCCACTTTCAAAAAAAGAATCATTCAAAAAGTTTATGTCATGAGGAAGCTATGGTCAAAACAATCAGAGGTGTTTTCTGAGTTGAAAATCTGAGTTCAAATATACTTTGAAATGATTTGAGTTTTTGGCATAGGAAATTAAGGAATTTGATGAACTGATCTAAAATAAAGTTGAAGCCACTAGAAAAATAAATGGTTTAGAAAAAATAATCACATAATTTTGTTCATTCTTGAAGGAGATATGACTAAAACAATATGGGGTATTTTCGTCCAAAACTAGACCCGAGAAAAACTTGAAAAATGGAGTTTTTGATATAGAAATATTAGAAACGGGAAGAAGTGTTCAACAATAAAGTTATTGCCATTGAAATTATACATGATTTCAAAAAAAAATATTTGATTTGGAGTAGTTTAGTGGAATATAGAAGCTATAGAAACAAGGGGAAGGAAGAGGGAAAAAGGGAAGGGAACAAGAAAGGAAAAAGAGGAAGAAGAGAAGAGGAAAGATGGGGCTTTGGCTATGGGTTAATACCTTGGGTTGTAGGTGGTGATGGAGGTTAGTGGCGGTAAGAGGAGAGAGGCATGCTAGGGTTTTGAAGGAGGAAGGATAGAATTTGATTTGGAGATTTTGGAGTTTGGGGTTTGGAGTTTTCTATAGATTTAAGGAAGAAGAAGAAGAGTACGCAGAAAGTTGCTCAAATGAGGAATTTTTGTACGTACTTTTTTTTAATCGTATAGGAAAATAGAAGGTCAATGTGTGAGAAAAGGAAGGACCCAAAGTCTCTTAGAGTTGCTAGGGTCTCTTGGTTCACTAAGGAGCCTGTTAGTCTAAAACAAACCCAATAAGACTTAGCCAAAAAAAAAGAACACCAATATACACTGCAAATGAAAGAAACAAGCTTCTGGTTATTTAATAATTAGGAAATTAAGGTGGAGATAAAAAAATAAAAGTCACTTTTTTTGAAAGCTTTAGGCAATAATAATGCATGAAAAATGTACGTAGGAATGGAAAAGTTTGCAAACTAAAGAAAAGTAAAATTTTGTATATGCGAAAATGAGATGGCAAGAATTAAATACAACCTAAAAGCCCAGGCTCAGATATGAAATAGTAGGAGAAATGAACGGATCGAGTATTAAAAGGAGATAACTATTTTAAAACGAACATGCAACAATTAATGCAAAAGAAATAAAGGGACCACGTACATCGCACAACCTTTTCAAAATTCAATTTATGAAACATAACCAAATTAACTTCATTAACTCAAATAATATTCAAATTTGTACGCATTTAGTTCTTTTATCTATGCATAATAAATAAAATTACTTACCATAGAAATGAAAACGTTCAATTTGATTTTCCAAAATGATCTTTTATTTCCATTAAAGCATCCTTTCTGTTTAACACAAAAGTTATGTTTTTTTATTAAATCTATTAATTGCAATCAACATTTTCTTCCCCTCTGATAGAAATATTTCAATTACATTAATTGCAATTACTGACAAAGTTAAATTTCAAAATAGACAACTAAAATGGATGAAAATAGAATAATTGTTTCCTTTAGTCATTTAAACACGTTTATAAATTTGTTGCGTATATAGGAGAGTTATAATAACTTAGATAAAAAAAATTCTACTCTTGTAATCCATCTATATGCTAAAACACAGTTCAAATATACATATATTTCTTTCTTTAAATCAATCATTCTATTCTTTATTTTAATGAAATTAAACCTACATTCATAATTGAAACATTCATTTTATATGATATAAATGTTCTTATCATTAAACCAACCTTCCTTATATTTTCACAAAACATAAGCTACGTTTAATTACACCTATTAATTTACAGTTTGGTGTCCTCTCTATCATTAATTAAAATTATTCAATTACATTAATTTCAATTGTTTAAAAACGTGAATTTCAAAATGGAAAAAATAAATGTAATGAGAAATAGAACAATTATATCCTATCAAATAGTAATTTAGACATATTTTTGCACTATTGGATACAAACAGGAATTATACATTTCTTACCAAATAATAGTTTCTCATCTCTGAAAACAACCTTTTAGCTACCAAATGTTAACTCCTCAATTTCATGACTCAACGACCTAAGGAAGTAAGCGACCTAAAGCTGAAGCGGGTTAGCGAGCTAACAGATGAAGCGACCTGGCGACCTAACCGATGAAGCGGGATAGCGACCTAACCAATGAAGCGAAGTAACGACATAAAAGGTACCGCGACTTAAGGACTTACAGAAGCAACAACCTAACGACCTAACCTGTTAAAGGACTCAACAACCTACAATTTAACGGCTAAAGACTGGTGATTCCATGAGAGATGCGACCTAGCGACTTAGCGACCTAGCGACCTAGGGACCTAGTGACCTAGCGACCTAGTGTAAACCAAGACAACTCCTTATGTCGTAGTACCTTAGGTCGCCACTCCCTCTCCTGGTACTCCTTAGGTCGCCCACGACCTAGAACATGACCATCCTGACCCCTAGGTCGCTCATGACCTACGACCTAACCCCCTAGGTCGCCCACGACCTACGACCTAACTCCAGAAAACTCCTATAAATACCATGCCTACACCACCGAAGAGGGGATCTTTTGGCTCATTTCTGGAATGCCTATACTCTGCTGATTTCTCGACTCACTCGACACTTCAAACACGAAAGGCACTTCAATGAACATCAAGGAGAAATCTAACACATTCGACATGGATTCAAAGAGTTCTTCTACATTGAAGTTCTAGCTATTTGTCCTAGTAGTGTTGTAATCGAAGATTGTTGTAAAGTTATAATCGATTCAGCAATAAAGAAGATTAAAGTGGACGTAGGCTTAACTTGAGGCCGAACCACTATAAAACTGTTGTCCCTTTACTTTTTTTTCTGTGACTTTTTTACTTACTTCTAATTCCCGTATTGACGGGTGGTGCTTTCACTTAATCTCTACTTACACCGGGGTGTTAGTGTTCAATTTTAGCGTTAACATTTTTGGTGCTTTCACTGAGAACCCAACTCAGGCTACTTTCATCATTGCTTCGCAAAAGTTTGTTGAAGAACCTCTCTTAAAACCAGAAGTCTATCAGAGATAATGGCTCCTAGACGAAAGCGCTGCTATGTTAGATCCGGTGATGTTCATGAGAATACAGCCACTTCTCCTCCGCTAAGTCAGACAGCTCCAAGTGTTGGAGTCACACGAGCGGAGTTAGTGGCTGCAGTTTCTGGGCTACATCAGCAAATGAAAGCCCAAAATACTCTAATGTTGGAAAGGTCGAACGCCTTGCTCGGAGCTAACCATCAACCGGTGAATAATGAACAAAACTTTGCCGATGCTGTTCATAATATTGAAGCAAGAAATATTCCTCAAAGGGCAGCTGGCCCCGTCAAAGAGACACCTCCCCAAGCTGGAGGATCAGGGCCGCAACCAACCCTCCGCGAACACTTGTCAAGACAAACTTCTGAGAAAATGGCTGATGTCTGTCCTATAGAGCCTCTAAATGATTAGGAATACTTCTCTGGAATGGTTCGAAAAATCATGAAAGAAAGCATGTAGAGAGAAGAAGATGAAAAAGAATGGGGATTCGTTCCGAGCAAGACTCTATTCACTGAAATGATTTTGAAAGCTGAATTTTCAAGGAAGTTTGTTCCTCCTACCATCCCGGCTTATAAGGGAACAGGCGACCCTAATCAATTCCTGTATAAGTATGATTGGCACATGACTGGTGCTAGGGCATCTGATGAGATCAAATGCCGGTACTTTTCGGTATACTTGGAAGGAGCGGCTCTACTCTGGTTCACAAAGCTATCGGTCCAATCCATAGACCAGTTCTCCGATTTGACTCAGAAGTTTAAAGAACAATTCAGGCTGTATGCTTCGAAGGCAAAGGATATTATGTCACTGTCTAGCCTGGAACGGAATCCTGAGGAATCTATTAGATCTTTCTTGAACCGCTTCAACATAGCTTTGGCTAAAGTGGATAATGCAGAGCCACGAATGGTCTTGACCTACTTAATGAGGGCTACCGACAAATCAAGTGAGTTTGGGAAATGGTTGAAGACGAAGAACCAAACTCGCTTGAGAAATTCTATAAGAAAGCCGACGAGTTCATGCGCTTGGAAAGCCTTCATGCACCGGCAAAAGTGGCATTGACAGAGGTCAAGAATAACACTGCTGCTCCTACCAAAAAAGAGTCCGGAGGTCTGAAAAGGGAGAATAATGGCGGGAAGAAACAGAAAGATGTGAAGAAACCTCGCTTCTTAAAACCTTCAGATTTCACCCCTTTAACTGATACTCCGGAGAATATCTTTTTCGCTACTAAAGATGCCGTGGAATATCCTAAACCACCGGAGTTGAGAGTTGGGGAAAAAGCTGCTAAAAGTGGGAGCTTTTGTCGGTTTCATAATCAACCCGGTCGTGATACCAATGAATGTCGCCATCTGAAAAGTTTGATTGAAGAACTGCTGAGAGAGAACAAGTTGCAGCAATATGTTAAGAGAAATAGGAATGACCCGACTTCGTCTACTAAGGGCCAGCAACTTTCTGCTCATCCATCCAACTCGGGTGAGAGGACCACTGCGTATGAATTAGAAAGGCCTGTTATTTATGTGATTACGAGAGGTCCTCACCCAGCAGCCAGAAGATGGGGTGAGATGGAAAGATATGCCCGTGCCATGATGTATGCACCAACAGAAGAGAGTGTTTTTGTGTTAGAAGATGCTGCACCTTTGAAGCAGCAGAAAACTTTCGATTTTGACATTTTGTTCAGAGCTAGGGACTCTATGGGCATGGAAGCTCCAACCATAGATCCCTTAGTCATCTCTGCAGGCATTGGGCCGACTATTGTAAGGAGAGTGCTTGTTTGTAACAGCCCACTATTTTGTACCATTCAAATTCGACAATAAATTTAAAATATGTCAAGCTTGAATAGTTCAAAACAATAGATTGTAAATAAATTAGGAGCAAATGAAATCAAACCACAGAATCACAGACATAGATATCAGAAAACTCGCAACGGAGTTTAAAATACTTAGTGGTTCATGAAGCCACTAAAAATAGTCTCACACAAATAAACATTACATAGTCTTAAATCTCAAATATAGTTTAAAACATAAATAGAAAATCCAAATATCCCATAGTCTTGATTACATAAATAAGATAACAGATTGAAAGTTTACCGGCAGCTTGAAAGATCTAAAGAAGTCCTAGCTCCGGGATGAAAGCTGAACTGCAACTCAGGCTGACCCGAGCGTAAAATAAAACATAAACACTCGAGTCAGGACATACATACTTATATAGTGTAAGCTAATTCAAGTGTACTGTAATATAGAGCAAGTAACTTAAAGGATGCTTGGGACCGCCCATCCTCTAAGGATTCGTTAAACTATTTACTATGTAGTAATATTCGCTATTATAATAATGTCTATTAGTAAAATAAACTTACTTTAAAATAGTGTTAAGGGGTTACCCATATAGCCCTTAACACCCATAATGCCAATAGTCTATACGGTACCTGCATATCTCCTGATCGGGAGACTACGAGAAGATACTCCATAGGTACGACACAAATCAAACTCGTACAGGGCTCGCTATGGTAGGTGACACAACACAACTAGGCAATGCCAGGGTAGATATACCAATTACGCTTCCGGACCGGTGGAAACTCGCAGCGCGCAGCTACCGCCCACCTCGAACAACACTCCCAAATCAAAGGAGCGCACCAAACAATCACAAAAGCAATAGAATGGCATACGAAGAAGTACGTCCGAATAGAGGTGCTACCTCATTAATCCGTCAATCGCTCCTGTTTTAGCCACCTTATGCCAACTCACGGTAGTCGGGTCCATGTATTTACCTCAAAGAAAACGACACCACCATCCTACTTCATTCTGGAATCTACACGCGTACACGGTTGTCAAAGCGGTTTTCGGTATCGACAGAGATTATGCCCATATCCGATCCCGGTCTCTTTAACAACCAAACGTTATTATAGCCCGTGGTTACAACTTTTAAAAATGGTATTGATACTAAAAAAATCAAAATAAATTTCAAATAACTTTCAATATCATAGTATCATTTCAAAAACCATTTATTTAAACATCAGTCATTTTATAAAATACCATTTAAATCTATTCAATTTATTTGGGGATTAATTGCCTTTCAACTTACATTTAAAAGTTAAATTCTTCCATTCAAAACCATTTAAAGTCAATTCCTTATTTTTATTAATTACATATTAAATTCCAAAATTTAAGCCTTTTCCCAAAGATCATTTCTATTAAATTTTATTGAAACAAACAAAATTCAGTTTCCATGGCACTTATAAAAATGCTACCTAGAGTCATAGGTTAAACAGTTCATTTACAAAAGACAGCAGTTTAGCACCGTAATAAATTATTAACTTAACAATTAAATTTTTAAATCCCCAAATATAACTTATTATCAATTATTTTACTTAGCTAAAATCTCACTTTTAACAAAAATTCAGAATTTCCCAAAATAAGTTATATTCCAAAATTTTACTTATATTTTCATTTATTTAACATTTGACTCATTCAAAAATCATTATAAATTTTATAAAATCCTTTAAATACATTTTAAACCAGAATATTATAAACTTTCCATTTAAAAATATTTTTAAAACATTCAGAAAAATATTATATAAACCACAGGTCTGTATATAGTTTTCTAGCCTAGGTCAAGTGATACGGATATATATCATTTCAATCCGCAATTTACAAGGAAAACACGGTTCTATCATTTCAAACCGCAATCCTAAGTTAAATAATAAATAATCAAATAATTAAATAAATAAATGGTTAAATATCTATCGTTCAGGCCTATCATTTCAGCCTATAACGATCTCAAATTTACAGGGAACTTGCAGTGTTATTAACAGTAAATAAACATTAAATAGTATAACCGCAATAATATCACAATAAATAAACAACTGATGATGTGTCAATTAATAATGGGGTTTAACATCATACGTTTATATCACAGGCACATAAAATTCAATAATATAAATTTACAATTACACTTGTGATAAATTCACAAATATATAGGTATGTTTGTCTGGTGAGAAATACTCACCTGAATGCTATAGAAAATTTGATTCCCAAACGATGGTAATACTTGAAAAAAAAGAAAATGTACAGAAGCACGATCAAACTGATGCGGAGGCTGCGACAGGATTTTATTTTTGAAAAGGAAACGAATTAATTTAAACGTCAAGCCAATTAAAATTTTAATATGAAACAAAAAGGGACGAACAGACAATTTGACCCGTAAGCTCGACCACTCCACCACCCGGCTCAATCCAAAACAAACTCAGCCCGCCCATTATTTTAAATTTATAAATATATAAAAAAAAATTTAAGGCACGTCACGTGACATCTAGTCTTGGTCACCTATCAGAAACATGCATGCATATTCCACTCAGTGGCTAAAACATTTCAAAAGTGGTGAACATACTATCTAACTTAAGTACAGGACGCACAACTTATTGAAAAGGAAAGTGTTCAAGGCAGTATGGATTTTATGAAGTCGCTGCTAAAACCTATCCAAATTAAATGCATGCACGTTACTTTCTTTCCCTTTTTTTTCAAATATTACTTGGAATATATTTTTCCTACCTTTACACTTGTACTTATCAAGATTCACTTGCTATTGCTGCTACAAGAGGGCACGTCCCTGCCTATCAAAAAGCATGCATGCATGCATTTTGTATCATGAATTAATATTATATTATTAGCATCAGAAATTAAGATGTTTTGGTTTTTCCCCTCTACTTCTCTCCTTTGCTAGTCTATTTTCTCTCTTGTTTTCTATCACTCAGCAAAAGCAACAAAATAAATATATATGACAACCTAATTCATGCATGCTACACTTGTTTTCAAACATGAAGTGCACGTATGCAGTGATAACCTAGTATAGGTGGGCTCGAATGGAAAAATATGGGATAGGCTCGGTAGTAGTGACGGTTAGATCGTAGAGGAGGGGAAGGTAGTGGTGTTGCAGTCCAAGGTGGTGGCAGCCGAGTGAAACAAAAAGAAGACAAAGGAAAGAAAAATAAAAGGAAAAAGGAAAAAGATGTAACTGTCATTACCTGAAGCTCCACAAACGCTAGCTAGGAGATGAAGTCCAAGGATGAGGTAAAGAAATATGTTTGTGATAGGTATTTATAAATGAGCTATGCGTGTTTTATTTTATGGAAAGAAATCTCATTTGCCTATAAACGGAAAATCTAGGGACGTGTATAGCTTTTATAGGAGCTATATTTTCGTTGCTTTGTACGCAAGGAAATAATAAGATGCGCAATCAAAGCAAGCAAGTTTTATGGTCAAGGAATTTCGTTTGTTTGCAAATCAATATGTAGACAAAACGGCAAGTCATATTTTGAAATAAATGATTTCAATGCAATAAAAAGGGTGCGTGGGTTTTTATTACTTGGATTATGGAGAAAAAAATGGTAGAAAATAATTGAACATTCCGAACGTGTTATAAAATAGGAAGCTGCATGATTTTTTTCTTTTGAGATTTAGTAATTTCGTTCACACAGGTAAGGGATAAGTTGCTTCCATTTAATGTTTATTAACAGAGCTAAAAATGAGGTGAAGTAATGATGCAACGTTTCCAGTATTTAGGTGAAGCTTGCGAAAATTTTGAGTAACCAAAATAGGCATGCAAGCACTTCATTTGTTGATTGGATTTTAAAGGCGGCATGCAATTATTTTCTCCTTGAACGGAATAGAATTTTGGACAAATTTATTGCAACGTTTGTAAATGAGAGAATTGGCTTTTTGATAGCCGAGGAAACGGAATGATATTTGATTTCGAACGTTACCTTATCTTATAATAACTTGCGTGAATTTAGAGTAGCGAAGTGGCAATAAAATTCGTATGTGAGTGCGTTGGTTCAGGGAAAGAAAAAGGCAAGCACTAAATATTTTGATGGCGTTGATTTAAGTGGAAGAAAACGTCACTAATTTATGGTTTGAACTTTTTTAAACAAATGCGTTTTATTTTTATTAGATTAAAGGAGGTAACGGAAACGGAAAATTTATTTCTTTCCCTCTTAAAATAATGCACGCCTACTTGTATATTTATTGATGTAGTTAAGGTAAAATTTTATCTCCCTTCATAATATTTATCCTTTTCTTTAAAAAGTATACGACAAATATCAGTAGAACAACCGCAAAATAAGTATTGTTCATATATATATTGCGGTGTGAATTTTAAAAATGCATAGAACCTACGCAAAATATACACCCAAAATCAATGCAAAAGTAACGCTTTTTAATTAATACGATTTTCTATTTTGTACGTTATTTATTAAATATCGTACCCTTTAAATGCGTAATTTAACAGTTTCCTTGCACACTATAAATCTTCTTCAAATTTATTACTCGAATAAAAGATAGAATTATGGTTACCTTCTTCTCTGATTACTATTACCATTTACAAAGAGATTTATTATTCAAATGGACAAAATATTACCAATTTTTTTAAAGCAAGTAGATAATCCAATCCTTTTATTAAAATTCCAATTAGAGTTATCCTTTAAACAAAGTTAAAAAAATTTCAGAACTTCCATTTTATACTTAAAATTGGGAAAAGATTTAATCAAATTAAAAATATACATTAAAACAAATTTCAAGGTTTTATAAATAAAAGAATAAAGTGCTAGAAAAACTAGGGCTGTTACACTCTCCCCCAATCAGAACTTTTCGTCCTTGTAAAGGAACGAAAGAAGGAAAACAAAGGAAGATAAGATAGTGAATCAAAGTACCTTAAACAAATAATTCTGGATTAGAAGCACGAATTCTCTTCTCCGTCTCCCAGGTGCAATCTCATTCATCGGTGCTCCATTGCACCTTGACCAGTCGGACAGATTTTCTTCTTAGCTGTTTCGTACCTTAATCAACGATATGAAGCGGCTTCCTTTTAATAGTTAAGTCAGGCTCGATGTCAAAACCATCAAGAGCAGTAGGCTGGATGATATGAGATGGATCGTGAAGACAACGACGAAGGCGGGATACATGGAACACATTGTGTATTCCAGCAAATTTCTCGGGCAAATCTAGTCGATAAGCAAGAGATCCAATCCTTTCTAAGATGCAGAAAGGACCGATGAACCTAGGAGCCAGATTCCCTTTACGCCCAAATCGAACCACATTTCTTAAAGGGGAAACCTTTAGAAAAATCAAATCACCAACAACAAACTCCAAACTTCTTCTACCACGATCCGCGTACTTCTTCTGTCTATCCTGAGCAATCTTTAACCTTCTCTTAATCTCCTCCACTTTCTCCGAAGCTTCCAAAATCATTTCGGACCCAAGAACTAAGTGATTACCGGATTCAATCCAGCAAGAAGGAGATCTACAAGGTCGCCCGTAGAGAGCAGCAAATGGGGACATCTTAAGACTAGCCTGATAAAAAATAAAATGAGATAGATAGAGAATTTAGATACGATAAGAACAGAGGATTGCAATTTATACCCGATAACTGTTGTTATAGGTGAATTCCACAAGATGGAGATGATCTTCCCAAGATCCTCCATAATCCAAAATGCATGCATGAAGCTTGTTATCATATGATTTATCTTTTGTTAGATGATTGTGTTATCTCCTTTGGAGATACCTATTATGCTTTGTAACCTTGCAGGTTTATTGTTGTTCAGTTTATCTAACTGATTTGTTTAGCTAGACTGACCCGTGTATTTTATACTCGGGTCAGACCGAGATGTTTCAGGTTAGGTGCCTTTGGACTTAGCCTATTTTGCTTCCGCATGGACTACTCCGCTAGCTTCTTTTTGTCATAGCTTTTTGTGTAGTCCTATTTTGTTGTAACTCTGATATGTATTCTTGTGAACTCGTCTGTATATTATGGTTCGCTATACCACTTGACATGTATTATTTTGTATACTCTGCTATGTATCAGTATATGTGTATATGATGGTTTACTGTTCTGTGATGCATATTGCATTTGAGTTGTTATACTCTATTCTGATAGATCCTCTAGCCACCTATGGTTTTGTTTTTAGTATTCATTGGATATGTCGATCTGCTAGGTAAGGCAATTGTCAATGTATTCAATAGATAATTAAAGGAAGGCTATAGATGGTCACTCCTAAACAGCCTTATTCTCCGTGTTAGCAGACGGTATTATCTATTAATACTCTTTGCTAGCGTGGGTATAGAGGTGGGGCGTCACAGAAGAAGATACCGAAATTGCTCCCAGGTGATGTCAGCCCATTAGTGTGAGCAGTAACTGATAGCCACCAATTTAAAGCGGCTCCGTTCATCTGCCAGGCTGCCAATTGTCTCTGTTGGGCATTTGTGATTTCGAGATAGGAGAAGATTCTCTCCAAGTCTCTCAACCATTGTTGAGCTTCTATTATGGATTCAGAACCCATGAACTTAGTGCCACCAAACTCAGTATAATCTTTGCATAGCTTAGTAAATCTAACAGGGGCAGCGGGTGGAGGAGCTGGCGCAGCAGCTCGTCCCCTACATCTGATATTTACTCGATTCATTCTGAAAAAAATCAAGAATGAATTTATGGACAGAGGAATTTTTTTGATTCTAAGATATTCTAGATAAGATAAAGTTTACTAGAACAATCATTTACAAAGTTCTAATTATATAGGATGGAGAAAAGGAAAGGAGTAGTTGGAAAATCTTATTTAAAACAATGAAGTTTTACATCAAAATACTTCTTTGAAAAACCCTTTGAAATCATTTTATACTTTAAAATAAGTTCTCTCACAAGGAAGGGACTCTAGGATTTGACTTCACTCATTCTAGGGTATTGCTACCCTATCTCTAATGAGCTTTTGCTCCTTAGGCTATGGTTAAACCGAATGTAACGACCCAGAATTTTTAACAATTTAAATTGAAAATATTTAATTAAATTTAAATATTTAAATGATGGTTTGAATTGAATTTCAAATTATCAGAATGAAATTGGCGATTAAATTATAAAATTTAATCTATTGGAAGTTGAATAATAATTTGAATCTTCAATTTTAAGCCGATTAAATATTTCAAAGGATTGTAAAATTCATATTGATAATACTGAAGATAATCAAAGCTTCAGAATTGAATTATATAGTTATTTGTTCAGTTTTGAAATTATACCGTTTAAATTGATATTTAAAAATTGTCATTTTTCGCACATTCTCCGAATTCGACGAAACCAGTTCCATTGGATCCGTAATATTGAATTGTTATCGGATTTCAAATTTCGTATTTTTCAGAGTTGATACGTGAGCACACGATGAGTAAACGCATTGAAATTGAATCGAATTCAATTTGAGATTAATATTTTATTTAGTCAACATACACAACGTTATCTTCCCTAAACTCACGCCTAGTATCGCGCCTGAAATCACGATATGAAATCGTGAAAGCACGATCTTTTCTCTGTTAAAGGCACGACATTTCCTTTCAGTTGAATTCAAAAAAAAAAGAACAATGGCCGATCGGTTTCAAAATAAACAAAATAAAAATCAAATAACCGAGCCCTCCCATTTCTTATCGAAGCACGACAGAATTCAATTCAGAATCTCGTTCAAAAATGGTGGGCGAGCTTCATTTTTTTATCCCCAAATAGAAAAAAAGAGAGGAGGACGCGAATGAATTCGCGAGTGGAAGCAAGGTCGCGATGGTGAGGCGAATAAGGATGGCACGCGCTCGAGGCTGCTTTGGGCGGCGAGTCAATCGATGGTGGAGCGATCAATAATCGCGAGTCCTTCTCGCGCACGCATGGGAGCCGCGGCGTCGTCTGAGGGGGTCGATGATTTAGGGTTTCACGAGAATCTGTGGGAACGCCGTGGGGAGCTACTGGGTCGCGCGTGGATGGGGAGGCTGAGCGGGTTCGTGGATTTGGCGTTTGGCGATCGAGTTTAAGGGCAAGCTCGAGAGCGCGTCTCTAGCGGTGGTGAACTCGTGATTTGCTTCGGCAGCTAAGTCGAACTACAGTAAGGTAATTTTAAGATTTTTATTTTTCAAATTTTAATTTAAATAACAGTAAGGTATTCAGTTTGCTTAATTTAAATTTAATTCAAATATATATACATACATGTATAGATTAGTAAACAAATAGTAGGTATACACATCTAGGTCAGTAAAAGCAGAAAAAAGGAAAATCAACATAGATATATATACATTTTAAACTTACTAGTTATTTTAAAATAAATGGATAAGGGTGATTAACTTATTTAATTATCTTAGGATACTAAAAGATTTTTTAAAGTGAATTTTTAAAAGAGATTTGTTTAAAATTAAAAGCATTAGTTTAAAAATAAAAATTTGTTAGTCGATTAAGTCTATTAGAGGGAATTTGATTTTAAATTAAATAATAAATAAATTAATTAAGTCATCGGTTTGAACTTAATCTATTTGATTATCTTAAGATATTAATAGAAGGAAAATTTTGGTTTAAAATTAAATTAATAAAATCGTTGGCCAATTTAATTTACCCAATAGGAATTTAAATTATTCAATTCAGTTTCGATTCAGTTCAAATATTAATTAAAATCGTACAATTGTTTATACAAGAGTATAAATCAAGAAAAATCAAGTCAAGATGAAAATGGACTGCAAATAAAAAGCAAAGGTGAGATCTTCTCACTCAAATTTAAAATTGGATTTGCAGTTATTGATTGATTGCTATTTGGATGTGATATAGTGTATATATATATATATATATATTAGTATATAGCAATATATATATATATATTGGCATATGTATATATTGCAGTTGATTGATTTCCCGCATTGTATAGCGGATGAGACCCTATTGCGCTGCCTATTAAGCGGATAATATTTTATAAAACCCATATACCGCGATATTCCGTCTTGAAGCGGAATTGTTATTGTGCTAAAGTCTATGGATGCAGGAAAACAGGTTGGAGGGATCCAATTGGGTTCCTCAACTGTATTTATTGATTTACAAATATTGTGATATTTGTTGTTAATCATATGTTGATATATGATGTTTGGATGCTGTGATTGATTTGTTTGGTGTGTTGCATCACTGGACCTATTTTAAAGTTTTAAAAATGTTAAGATAATGATTTCTAATATAAAAGGATTTTTAAAGTGATTTTTGAAAGTATATGTTTCATTTAAATTTTAGAATTGATTTATTTTAAATGAATAAACGTTATAATTTTTATTGTTATAAAAGTTATTATTTTTGGAAAAAAAATAAAAAAAATAAAAATACTTTAGTATGATTTTGGAGTTATTTAAACCTTAAATAACGATTTGTAAATTATTAAAAGGATCGGTTTATTTAAATTGGGATTCTTGAATTATTATAAACAAATTATATAAAAGATGTATAAAATTGATATTTATAAATTAAAATATTGGAATTATAAAACGAGTTTTTATAAGTGTTAAAATGAAGTATAAAGGGATTTCATAAGAAATGAAATTTTAGATTTATAAATTGTGAAGTTATAAAATGAATGGATTTTTGTAGAATAAAAGATTTATAAGCAATTAACCTATAAATTAGATTGTTGGTGCAAAATTGAGTTATATAAATTGAATTGGATAAATAAAGGAGATATATAAATCGATGTTTTATAAATAGAAATGAAATTTATAAAGATTGTTTATAAATTCGAAATCAATTGAATTTGATAAATTTAAAAATAGACGTTTTCGAGAAATAGAAGGAAATGGTAGACTATAACACTGTTGTTATAGTAAATGATTTCCGAAAGGAAATATTTTGTATAGTATTGGGATTTATATATCTATTTTAAATTTCGAATCCCTATACTAGTGATTTTGGGTCGTCGTAATGATGTTTTACACAACATTCGTTTTGACTCAAATTTATGTGTTAAGAAAATGATTTTTCTTAAAGAATGAAATATATACTTAGTTTTGATTTAAGTATATTGAATATTTTCAAATGTTGAAAGTAAATAGATTTGTGAATTACTTATTATTAAATAAGTGTGGAAATATTTTTCCAATGTGAAATGAACGTTTTAGAATTTATCCTTGTAAAGATAAATTGAAAGTGAATATTTGAAATCGATTGAAAATCGTATATCATAGATATTTTGGAATTATAAATTCACTATGGAATTTATAAGAGAAAGGGGAATTTGTTTAAAAATAAACGTTGATTTATTTTTAAAGTGTGGGAATAAATTTACGGATTTGGAACGTAAATATAAAGTAAATCGGTAAGGATTTATTTGATTTATTTAAATGAACCAATTTAAATTTAAAATGGATAAATAATTAGAAGTGTTTCCGTTTAAGGAAATTGATTTGAAATTTGTTTTCAAATGGTTGAAGTGTGGAAATTATGTATCAAGTAAAGATATTTTGGAAAGTAAATAATTTGGGAAATTATTTGGAATTTGGTGATGTTGAGCACGCCTATTGATGGTTAAATAATCCGACTATCAATATTTACCTTTAAATAGGTATTTGTTGTGATTTGCTTGAATATGAATGCCACACTTATTTTTAAAATAAGCGCTCACTATTAGGGTTAGCCGGGAAAGGACCTTGGGGTTGTATAACCCATTCCGAATATGTGATACGTCGTAATAGATTGCATTCGATGACCGATGTTGAAGACCGGATATTTTTGAAAATGGAAGGATTACCGTTGAGTTACTCTGCATCGGCTGATCTCCGATATAGAGGTTTTATCACCCTTAGTGACGAGAAGTTCGGACGTGATTAGAAATTGTCCGGAATGCAAGGACTTCTTTGTAAGTGCCTTCGGTTCCGTTCGATCCTGGAACGGACTTGTATGGATTGTATGTCTGACATTACAAGTTGAGATATAAAGCTGATTTCTTTCAAATATATTTTTGTTGGTGGCGGAGAATTTATTCTCTTAGCTTAACACCCTTCTCTGAGACGTACGAGCTCAGAGGTTATGTAGTTGAAGGTTATTAGTGATATACTCCCAATTTGGTAATGTGACATGCTGAGTGCTGCTGTGAAATGATCATTGTTTGATCATTTGTAATAGGATCATTTGTTTGATCATTTATCTTGGTGATCATTACTTTGATCATTTGTTGACCCAAAGCACAGCTTTTGTATAAAGCGTGGCTTTGTGGACGAGACTTCGTCGGACCTCACACCCCGGAAATGGTCAAAACAGGAAGGATGCGGCAAGGTTATTAGGGGGTGGCACCCCTTTAGTGTATGTCATTCCTTCTGGATAGAGGTCGTATCATGGTATGGAGCCCAGATATTTAACCTATGTTGTTGCTGCAAATTTTGTGGTTGTTGGAAATCCAGGATCCTCGGATAGATCGGTTACGATCGGGGGATGACATATTCGTGTCAGTATTTACCTACTTTGAAAGGTAACCCGGCCTTGTGTTGGCAGAGATCCGGTTTGGTTCTCGGGACGTCATTCCAGAGGCGCTTCCATGTGGCAATGGAAAGTTCCTTGGCCTGAACATTTGTTGGAAATCCAAAGAAACAATACGATTTTGTACGGTTTTAGTTGTATAACCTGCCATGGAATATGGCGGTAACATGCTATTGAACATGGTAGCTATAGTAGGCATACGATAATGGTCGTATGTTGCCTAAGATTTATATCTTTATTTTCGAAATATTTTCCTACACTATGCACTAGTAATAATATCAAATGTTTCTTTTTAATGCGTATCAAGCATCTTTGGCTATCATAAGGAGAAATCTCCTCCGATTCTGCGTTTGCATTGTGTGTGTGTGCGGGAGGCCTTATGGTAGTCTCATTTTTAAAAAGCATTGCGAATTGACTTTAAAAATATTCCTCTATTTTGATTTTAAAGAAAAATAAACTGTTTTAAGTTCTCACACCAGTCACATGACTGACTCGGAGTTTATTGTTTTCCTTCCTAAACTCTGGGTGCCCACCAATTTCCACACGGGTAGTCAAGAGTAAGGATTATCAGGATATTCTGGAATTCAGGAGTTGCAGGAGGCAAGGTGGATAGCATGACGTATTCACTAGTATAGTATTTCTTTTCCGCCGTTGTTGTTGTTGTTGTACACTCTGATAATGAATGTAATGTGATGTAATGTATAAAATATATAGTTCTTTGTTTAAAGATTATTCATTTATGTATTATATGTTGTTCCGCTGCGAATTGTGAGATTCTGATATTCTGTTGTTCTTTTCTGTTCTTCTTCAATTTTATTTTTTCTCTCTCTTCTTCTACCTTTTCTTCTTCTTTAACCCTAACATTTCGGTTTTTCGGCAACGAAAAATCGCAGTCTTTACATTTGGTATCAGAGCATATGGTTAGGCGACAACCATGGCTCTGTTGGGTGTTACTCATTAGAGATAGAGTCAGCGGTACTCTAGAATGAGTTTGAGTGTAATAATAGATATGAGCGCGTATTTGTTAGTGAATATAAAATTGTTTTATATTGTGTTGACTTATCGGTTGATTGTTTATAGATTCTGGTCGGTGCAGTCTAGCTAACTGTGTTGATAGGAGTTTCTAAACTCTTAAATAAGATAAACTGACACAGTATTGTTTTGAAAATCGGGTAAATGAAATAGTTTTGCCCAAAACTATTTTCGTAGATAAAGGAAATTATCTTTATAAATTATTATAGTATATGGATTCATGGTTGTTAGGTAGTAATAATATTAAACTATTACCATTGAAATTGAAATAGAATTGAAATCATTGTTATATGAAAATTGAAATAAAGATAAGAAAATAAAATCCATATACGAATGAAATTTAAAGAATGTAAATTATAAATGTTATTTATAATTGGAAATAGAATTCCAAAGAAGTTTTGAAAATGTTTTTGAAAGAATTTGGAAATTTTAGAAATTGAATTCCTTTTTGATTTGAAAATGATTTTCAAAGATTTTGAAAAGTATTTTGAAGGAATGAAAAGCTCTAAACTCTTTTCGGTCGCTGGAAAATAATTTCGATGATGATCGCGACATCATTGGTGTTCATTTTCGGTTTTCCAAAAGAGGAATTGCTGCCAAATTGTTTTAAATGGAAGTTGTTTGGAAAAATTTGGGTTTGGTTTTGGAAATTCGAAGGATAATTTGAATTGTTTTCAATAATGGTTTTGAAAAAAGTTGAAAAGACTCTGGAATCCTATTTAAAATATTTATGGGAATAATAAATAAGTTGATAACTTATACAATTTGAATTTTGATAGAATAAATTTAATTTAAATAATTGAGTAAAATAAAAATAAGTATAAGTGAATAAATTTGAATAAAGTGAATTGGAAGAAATGTCTAAGGACAAGAAGTGAAATAATTACTTAAAGAAAATTTAGTGTGTTGAAAATAAATTTGGAGTAATTAAGATGAATTGGAATTGAGTATTGAATTATGGAAATAAATTGTGAATGAATGAATAAATTTACAATTACAATTAAATGATAGATGAATTTAAAATTCGTATAGGATTTGAAATCCAGTTTAAATATGAGTGGTTATAAACCAAAATAGTAAATTGAAAATAGATTTTGGGAATGAACAAAAGAATAAAACTGGAACTGAAACTGAATGTTGAAAACAAATTTGAATAAAGTGAATAGGAATTTGTTATGAATTAGTAATGGGAACTAATTTAAAATAGTGCAATTGTGAATGAAAGATAGTTGATAAAACTTAATATTCAGAATAAAAGGTAAATTGAATCCAAATTGAATTGAATTCAAATGAAATTGAATGGAATTGAATTGAAATGTAAAATTGAATGAGAATAAATATGTAACTTCAATAGTGAAGTAAAAATGTATAAGAAGTATATGTTGAAAATTTTGTAATGAAAGGTGCAAAATGGTTTGAATGTTGGAATTGGATATTATGGCTAGCAGGATATACAGGTGTATTAAAAGAAATGGAATTGAGATTTTGATTTCGAAGATAAAATTTAATTGCTCGACAAAAAGGTACGTATTTCAATTTCAGTATGAAATTTGATGATTTTCTTCTCCAGCCACTTGGCTTTCTCTTTTCTTTTTGATTCTGAGGGGCCATGGTGACATTTTGTAGTCGTACCGATCGAGCCGCGCAAAGGAGACGCTGGCGAAATTTTTCGAAAATTTAGGGCGTTAGAAAATTTTTGATAAAATTTTGAAAGTTTGAATTTAAATTTAAATTTGAATTGTTAAGGAAACAATGTTGTTTGAAACTTATAAGTGAAGTTGGAAAGCTAGGTGAAATGACAATGAATCTCTAGTAAAAAGATTTAGGTTAGTAGGTTGATAAAACTATTTGGATTGTGAAAAATAGTAGACGAGTTAAGGACCATTCTTCCTAAATTGTAATTTCGGGACGAAATTCTTTTAAGGGGGAAGATTGTAATGACCCAGAATTTTTAACAATTTAAATTGAAAATATTTAATTATTTTAAATATTTAAATGAGGGTTTGAATTGAATTTCAAATTATCAGAATGAAATTGGCGATTAAATTATAAAATTTAATCTATTGGAAGTTGAATAATAATTTGAATCTTCAATTTTAAGCCGATTAAAAATATTTCAAAGGATTGTAAAATTCATATTGATAATACTGAAGATAATCAAAGCTTCAGAATTGAATTATACAGTTATTTGTACAGTTTTGAAATTATACCGTTTAAATTGATATTTAAAAATTGCCATTTTTCGCACATTCTCCGAATTCGACGAAACCAGTTCCATTGGATCCGTAATATTGAATTGTTATCGGATTTCAAATTTCGTATTTTTCAGAGTTGATACGTGAGCACACGATGAGTAAACGCATTGAAATTGAATCGAATTCAATTTGAAATTAATATTTTATTTAGTCAACATACACAACGTTATCTTCCCTAAACTTACGCCTAGTATCGCGCGTGAAATCACGATATGAAATCGTGAAAGCACGATCTTTTCTCTGTTAAAGGCACGACATTTCCTTTCAGTTGAATTCAAAAAAAAAGAACAATGGCCGATCGGTTTCAAAATAAACAAAATAAAAATCAAATAACCGAGCCCTCCCATTTCTTATCGAAGCACGACAGAATTCAATTTAGAATCTCGTTCAAAAATGGTGGCCGAGCTTCATTTTTTTTATCCCCAAATAGAAAAAAAGAGAGGAGGATGCGAATGAATTCGCGAGTGGAAGCAAGGTCGCGATGGTAAGGCGAAGGAGAATGTCGCGCGCTCGAGGCTGCTTTGGGCTGCGAGTCAATCGATGGTGGCGTGTTCAATAATCACGAGTCCTTCTCGTGCACGCAAGGGGAGCCGCGGCGTCGTCTGAGGGGGTCGATGATTTAGGGTTCACGAGAATTGGTGGGAGCGCCGTGGGGAGCTACTGGGTCGCGCGTGGATGGGGAGGCTGAGCGGGTTCGTGGATTTGGCGTTTGGCGATCGAGTTTTAGGGCAAGCTCGATAGCGCATCTCTGGCGGTGGTGAACTCGTGATTTGCTTCGGCAGCTAAGTCGAACTACAGTATGGTAATTTTAAGATTTTGATTTTTCAAATTTTAATTTAAATAACAGTAAGGTATTCAGTTTTCTTAATTTAAATTTAATTCAAATATATATACATACATGTATAGATTAGTAAACAAATAGTAGGTATACACATCTAGGTCCGTAAAAGCAGAAAAAAGGAAAATAAACATAGATATATATACATTTTAAACTTACTAGTTATTTTCAAATAAATGGATAAGGGTGATTGACTTATTTAATTATCTTAGGATACTAAAATATTTTTTTAAAGGGAATTTTTAAAAGGGATTTGTTTAAAATTAAAAGCATTAGTTTAAAAATAAAAATTTGTTAGTCGATTAAGTCTATTAGAGGGAATTTGATTCTAAATTAAATAATAAATAAATTAATTAAGTCAATGGTTTGAACTTAATCTATTTGATTATCTTAAGATATTAATAGAAGGAAAATTTTGGTTTAAAATTAAACTAATAAAATCGTTGGCCAATTTAATTTACCCAATAGGAATTTAAATTATTCGATTCAGTTCAAATATTAATTAAAATCTTACAATTGTTTATACAAGGGTATAAATCAAGAAAAATCGAGTCAAGATGAAAATGGACTGCAAATAAAAAGCAAATGTGAGATCTTCTCACTCAAATTTAAAATTGGATTTGCAGTTATTGATTGATTGCTATTTGGATGTGATATAGTATATATATATTAGTATATAGCAATATATATATTGGCATATGTATATATTGCAGTTGATTGATTTCCCGCATTATATAGCGGATGAGACCCTATTGCGCCGCCTATTAAGCGGATAATATTTTATAAAACCCATATACCGCGATATTCCGTCTTGAAGCGGAATTGGTATTGTGCTAATGTCTGTGGATGCAGGAAAACAGGTTGGCGGGATCCAACTGGATTCCTCAACTGTATTTATTTATTTACAAATATTGTGATATTTGTTGTTTATCATATGTGTATATATGATGTTTGGATGCTGTGATTGATTTGTTTGGTGTGTTGCATCACTGGACCAATTTTAAAGTTTTAAATATGTTAAGATAATGATTTCCAATATAAACGGATTTGTAAAGTGATTTTTGAAAGTATATGTTTCATTCAAATTTTTGAATTGATTTATTTTAAATGAATAAACGTTATAATTTTTATTGTTATAAAAGTTATTGTTTTTGGAAAAAATAAATACTTAAGTATGATTTTGGAGTTATTTAAACCTTAAATAACAATTTGTAAATTATTAAAAGGATCGGTTTATTTAAATTGGGATTCTTGAATTATTATAAACAAATTATATAAAAGATGTATAAAATTGATATTTATAAATTAAAATATTGGAATTATAAAACGAGTTTTTATAAGTGTTAAAATGAAGTATAAAGGGATTTCATAAGAAATGAAATTTTAGATTTATAAATTGTGAAGTTATAAAATGAATGGATTTTTGTAGAATAAAAGATTTATAAGCAATTAACTTATAAACTAGATTTTGGGTGTAAAAATGAGTTATATAAATTGAATTGGATAAATAAAGGAGATTTATAAATCGAAGTTTTATAAATAGAAATGGAATTTATAAAGATTGTTTATAAATTCGAAATCAATTGAATTTGATAAATTTAAAAATAGACGTTTTCGAGAAATAGAAGGAAATGGTAGACTATAACACTATTGTTGTAGTAAATGATTTTCGAAAGGAAATATTTTGTATAGTATTGGGATTTATATATCTATTTTAAATTTCGAATCCCTATACTAGTGATTTTGGGTCGTCGTAACGATGTTTTACGCAACATTCGTTTTGACTCAAATTTATGTGTGAAGAAAATGATTTCTTAAAGAATGAAATATATACTTAGTTTTGATTTAAGTACATTGAATATTTTCAAATGTCGAAAATAAATAGATTTGTGAATTACTTATTATTAAATAAGTGTGGAAATATTTTTCCAATGTGAAATGAACGTTTTAGAATTTATCCTTGTAAAGATAAATTGAAAGTGAATATTTGAAATTGATTGAAAATCGTATATCATAGATATTTTGGAATTATAAATTCACTATGGAATTTATAAAAGAAAGGGGAATTTGTTTAAAAATAAACGTTGATTTATTTTTAAAGTGTGGGAATAAATTTACGGATTTGGAACGTAAATATAAAGTAAATCGGTAAGGGTTTATTTGATTTATTTAAATGAACCATTTTAAATTTAAAATGGATAAATAATTAGAAGTGTTTCCGTTTAAGAAAATTGATTTGAAATTTGTTTTCAAATGGTTGAAGTGTGGAAATTATGTATCTAGTAAAGATATTTTGGAAAGTAAATAATTTGGGAAATTATTTGGAATTTTGTGATGTTGAGCATGCCTATTGATAGTTAAATAATCCGACTATCAATATTTACCTTTAAATAGGTATTTGTTGTGATTTTCTTGAATACGAATGCCACACTTATTTTAAAAATAAGCGCTCACTATTCGGGTTAGCCAGGAAAGGACCTTGGGGTCGTATAACCCATTCCGAATATGTGATACGTCGTAATAGATTGCATTCGATGACCGGTGTTGAAGACTGGATATTTTTGAAAACGGAAGGACTACCGTTGAGTTACTCTTCATCGGGTGATCTCCGATATAGAGGTTTTGTCACCCGTAGTGACGGGAAGTCCGGACGTGATTAGAAATTATCCGAAATGCAAGGACTTCTTTGTAAGTGCCTTCGGTTCCGTTCGATCCCAGAACGGACTTGTATGGATTGTATGTCTGACATTACAAGTTGAGATATAAAGCTGATTTCTTTCAAATATATTTCTGTTGGTGGCGGAGAATTTATTCTCTTAGCTTAACACCCTTGTCTGAGACGTACGAGCTCAGAGGTTATGTAGTTGAAGGTTATTACTGATATACTCCCAATTTGGTAATGTGACATGCTGAGTGTTGCTGTGAAATGATCATTGTTTGATCATTTGTAATAAGATCATTTGTTTGATCATTTATCCTGGTGATCATTACTTTGATCATTTGTTGACCCAAAGCACAGCTTTTGTATAAAGCTTGGCTTTGTGGACGAGATTTCGTCGGACCTCATACCCCGAAAATGGTCAAAACAGGAAGGATGCGGCAAGGTTATTAGGGGGTAGCACCCCTTTAGTGTATGTCATTCCTTCTGGATAGAGGTGGTATCATGGTATGGAGCCCAGATATTTAACATATGTCGTTGCTGCAAATTTTGTGGTTGTTGGAAATCGAGGATCCTCGGATAGATCGGTTACGATCGGGGGATGACATATTCGTGTCAGTAGTTACCTAGTCTGAAAGGTAATCCGGCCTTGTGTTGGCAGAGATCCGGTTTGGTTCTCGGGGCGTCATTCCAGAGGCGTTTCCATGTGGCAATGGGAAGTTACTTGGCCTGACCATTTGTTGGAAATCCAAAGAAACAATACGATCTTGTACGGTTTTAGTTGTATAACCTGCCATGGAATGTGGCAGTAACCAGCTATTGAACATAGTAGCTATAGTAGGCATGCGATAATGGTCGTATGTTGGCTAAGATTTATATCTTTATTTTCGAAATATTTTCCTACACTATGAACTAGTAATAATATCAAATGTTTCTTTTTAATGCGTATCAAGCATCTTTGACTATCATAAGGAGAAATCTCCTCCGATTCTGCGTTTGCATTGTGTGTGTGTGCGGGAGGCCTTATGGTAGTCTCATTTTTAAAAAGCATTGCGAATTGACTTTAAAAATATTCCTCTATTTTGATTTTAAGGAAAAATAAACTGTTTTAAGTTCTCACACCAGTCACATGACTGACTCAGAGTTTATTGTTTTCCTTCCAAAACTCTGGGTGCCCACCAATTTCCACACGGGCAGTCAAGAGTAAGGATTATCAGGATATTCTGGAATTCAGGAGTAGCTGGAGGCAAGATGGATGGCATGACGTATTCACTAGTATAGTATTTCTTTTCTGCTGTTGTTGTTGTTGTACACTCTGATAATGAATGTAATGTGATGTAATGTATAAAATATATAGTTCTTTTTTTAAAGATTATTCATTTGTGAATTATATGTTGTTCCGCTGCGAAATGTGAGATTCTGATATTCTGTTGTTCTTTTCTGTTCTTCTTCTATTTTTTTCCTCTCTTCTTCTACCTTTTCTTCTTCTTTAACCCTAACATTTCGGTTTTTCGGCAACGAAAAATCGCAGTCGTTACATTTGCCAAAGCTCTGATACCAACTTTAACAGCCCACTATTTTGTACCATTCAAATTCGACAATAAATTTAAAACATGTCAAGCTTGAATAGTTCAAAACAATATATTGTATATAAATTAGGAGCAAATGAAATCAAACCAGAGAATCACAGACACAGATATCAGAAAACTCGCAGCGAAATTTAAAATACTTAGTGGTTCATGAAGTCACTAAAAATAGTCTCACACAAATAAACATTACATAGTCTTAAATCTCAAATATAGTTTAAAACATAAATAGAAAATCCAAATATCCCATTCTTGATTACATAAATAAGATAACAGACTGAAAGTTTGTCGGCAGCTTGAAAGATCCACAGAAGTCCTAACTCTGGGATGAAAGCTGAACTGCAACTCAGGCTGACCCGAGCGTAAAATAATACATAAACACTCGAGTCAGGACATACATACTTATATAGTGTAAGCTAATTCAAGTGTACTGTAATATAGAGCAGGTAACTTAAAGGATGCTTGGGACCGCCCATCCTCTAAGGATCCGTTAAACTATTTACTATGTAGTAATATCCGCTATTATAATAATGTCTATTAGTAAATTAAACTTACCTTAAAATAGCGTAAAGGGGTTGCCCATATAGCCCTTAACACACATAATGCCAATAGTCTATACAGTACCTGCATATCTCTGATCGGGAGACTACGAGAAGATACTCCATAAGTATGACACAAATCAAACTCATACAGGGCTCGTTATGGTAGGTGACACGACACAACTAGGCAATGCCAGGGTAGATATACCAATTACGTTTCCGGACTGGTGGAAATGCGCAGCGCGCAGCTACCACCCACCTCGAACAACACACCCAAATCAAAGGTGCACACCAAACAATCACAAAAGCAATAGAATGGAATACGAAGAAGTGCGTCCGATCAAAGGTGCTACCTCATTAATCCGTCAATCGCTCCTGTTTTAGCCACCTTATGCCAACTCACGGGAGTCGGGTCCACGTATTTACCTCAAAGAAAACATCACCACCATCCTACTTCATTCTGGAATCTCCACCGCGTACACGGTTGTCAAAGTGGTTTTCGGTATCGACAGAGAGTATGCTCATATCCGATCTCGGTCTCTTTAACAACCAAACGTTATTATAACCGTGGTTACAGCTTTTAAAAATGGTATTGATACTAAAAAAATAAAAATAAATTTCAAATACCTTTCAATATCATACTATCATTTCAAACATCATTTATTTAAACATCAGTCATTTTATAAAATACCATTTAAATCTATTTAATTTATTTAGGGATTACTTGCCTTTCAACTTACATTTAAAAGTTAAATTCTTCCATTCAAAACCATTTAAAGTCAATTCCTTTATTAATTACATACTAAATTCCAAAATTTAAGCCTTTTCCCAAAGATTATTTCTATTAAATTTTATTAAAAAAAACAAAATTCAGTTTCCGTAGCACTTATAAAAATGCTACCTAAAGTCATAGGTTAAAACAATTCATTTACAAAAGACGGCATTTTAGTGCTGTAATAAATTATTAACTTGACAATTAAATTTTTAAATCCCCAAATATAACTTATTATCAATTATTTTACTTAACTAAAATCTCACTTTTAACAAAAATTCAGAATTTCCCAAAATAAGTTATATTCCAAAATTTTACTTAGACTTTCATTTATTTAACATTTTGAATCATTCAAAATTCATTATAAATTTTATAAAATCCTTTAAATACATTTTAAACCAGAATATTATAAACTTTACATTTAAAATATTTTTAAAACATTCAGAAAAATATTATATAAACCACGGGTCTGTATATATAGTTTTCTAGCCTAAGTCAAGTGAAACGGATATATATCATTTCAATCCGCAATTTACAAGGAAAACCCCATTCTATCATTTTAAACCGCAATCCCAAGTTAAATAATAAATAATCAAATAATTAAATAAATAAATGGATAAATAATTATCGTTCAGGCCTATCATTTCAGCCTATAACGATCTCAAATTTACAGGGAACTTGTAGTGTGATTAAGAGTAAATAAGCATTAAATAGTATAACTGCAATAATATCACAATAAATAAACAACTGATGATGTGTCAATTAATAATGGGGTTTAACATCGTACGTTTATATCACAGGCAGATAAAATTTAATAAAATAAATTTACAATTTCACTTGTGATAAATTCACAGATATATAGGTATGTTTGTCTGGTGAGCAATACTCACCTGAATGCTGTAGAAAATTTGATTCCTAAATGATGGTAATACTTGAAAAAAAAAAGAAAACGTACAGAAGCACGATCAAACTGATGCGGAGGCTGCGACCAGATTTTATTTTCGAAAAGGAAACGAATTAATTAAAACGTTAAGCCAAGTAAAATTTTAATATGAAACAAAAAGGGACTAACAGACAATTTGACCCGTAAGCTTGAACACTCCACCACCCGGCTCAATCCAAAACAAACTCAGCCCGCCCATTATTTTAAATTTATAAATGTATAAAAAAAAAATCCCTTTTTTTCTTTTTTTTTCTTTTTTTTCTTTTTTTTAAGGAACGTCACGTAACATCTAGTCTTGGTCACCTATCTGAAACATGCACGCATATTCCACTCAATGGCTAAAACATTTCAAAGGTGGTGAACATATTATCTAACTTAAGTACAGGAGGCATAACTTATTGAAAAGGAAAGTGTTCAAGGCAGTATGGATTTTATGAAGTCACTGCTAAAACCTATCCAAATTAAATGCATGCATGTTACTTTCTTTCCCTTTTTTTTCAAATATTACTTAGAATAATTTTTGCCTTCCTATACACTTGTATTTATCAAGATTCACTTGCTATTACTGCTACAAGAGGGCACGGCCCTGCCTATCAAAAAGCATGCACGCATGCATTTTGTATCATGAATTAATATTATATTATTAGCATTAGAAATTAAGATGTTTTTTTCTTCTCTACTTCTCTCCTTTGCTAGTGTATTTTCTCTCTTGTTTTCTATCACTCAGCCAAAGCAACAAAATAAATATATATGACAATCTAATTCATGCATGCTACACTTGTTTTCAAACATGAAGTGCACATATGCAGTAATAACCTAGTATAGGTGGGTTCGAATGGAAAAATATGGGATAGGCTCGGCAGTAGTGACGGCTAGATCGTAGAGGAGGGGAAGGTAGTGGGGTTGCAGTCCAAGGTGGTGGCAGCCGAGTGAAACAAAAAGAAGACAAAGGAAAGAAAAATAAAAGGAAGAAGGAAAAAGATGTAACTGTCATTACCTGAAGCTCCACAAACGCTAGCTAGGAGATGAAGTCCAAGGATGAGGTAAAGAAATATGTTTGTGACAGGTATTTATAAATGAGATATGCGTGTTTTATTTTATGGCAAGAAATCTCATTTGCCTATAAACGGCAAATCTTGGGACGTGTATAGTTTTTATAGGAGCTATATTTTCGTTGCTTTGTACGCAAGGAAATAATAAGATGCGCAATCAAAGCATGCAAGTTTTATGGTCAAGGAATTTCGTCTGTTTGCAAATCAATATGTAGAGAAAACGGCAAGTCACATTTTGAAATAAATGATTTCAATGCAATAAATATGGTGCGTGGGTTTTTATTACTTGGATTATGGGGGAAAAAAGTGGTAGAAAATAATTAAACATTCCGAACGTGTTATAAAATAGGAATTTGCATGATTTTTTTCTTTTGAGATTTAGTAATTTCGTTCACACAGGTAAGGGATAAGTTGCTTCCATTGAATATTTATTAACAGAGCTAAAAATGAGGTGAAGTAATAATGCAACGTTTACAGTATTTAGGTGAAGCTTGCGAAAATTTTGATTAACCAAAACAGCCATGCAAGCACTTGATTTGTTGATTGGATTTTAAAGGCGACAAGCAATTATTTTATCCTTGAACGGAATAGAATTTTGGACAAATTTATTGCAACGTGTTTAAATGAGAGAATTGGCCTTTGATAGCTGAGGAAACAGAATGCTATTTGATTTCGAACGTTACCTTATCTTATAATAACTTGCGTGAATTTAGAGTAGCGAAGTGGCAATAAAATTCGTATGTGAGTGCGTTGGTTCAGGGAAAGAAAAAGGCAAGCACTAAATATTTATTTGGCGTTGATTTAAGTGGAAGAAAACGTCACTAATTTATGGTTTGAACTTTTTTAAACAAATGCGTTTTATTTCTAGTAGATAAAAGGAGGTAACGGAAAGGGAAAATTTATTTCTTTCCCTCTTAAAAGAATGCACGCCTACTTGTATATTTATTATGTAGTTAAGGTAAAATTTTACTTCCTTTCATAATATTTATCTTTTTCTTTAAAAAGTATGGAACAAATATCAGTAGAACAACCGCAAAATAAGTATTGTTCATATATATATATATTGCGGTGTGAATTTTAAAAATGCGTAGAACCTACGCGAAATATACACCAAAAATTAATGCAAAAGTAATTCTTTTTAATTAATACGATTTTCTATTTTATACGTTATTTATTAAATATCGTACCCTTTAAATGCGTAATTTAACATTTTCCTTGCACACTATAAATCTTCTTCAAATTTATTCCTTGAATTAAGGATAGAATTATGGTTAGCTTCTTCTGTGATTACTATTACCATTTACAAAGCGATTTATTATTCAAATGGACAAAATATTACCAATTTCTTTAAAGCAAGTAGATAATCTAATCCTTTTATTAAAATTCCAATTACAGTTATCCTTTAAACAAAGTTAAAAAAATTTTAGAACTTCCATTTTATACTTAAAATGGGGAAAATATTTAATCAAATTAAAAATATATATTAAAACAAATTTTAAGCTTTTATAAATAAAAGAATAAAGTGCTAGAAAAACTAGGGCTGTTACTTTGTTGATTGCAGCACTTCTTGCAATACTCTCTTAAAAAAGACATTCGATCAAATGAAAATTCTGATGGCTGATGTTCAAGCTTCATCGCAAAAAATTATTGGGTTTACTGGGGAACTGAAGCAGCCAATTGGAACTATCGACTTGTTCGTGGAGCTTGGAGTGGGGCAGAAAAAGGTGGTTCGAAAGCAGACTTTTGTAATTGTTGATGAATTTTCTGCCTACAACACCTTCCTAGGCCGACCAACTCTTGCGGCTTTTTAGGCAATTCTCGCCCTGTGGTGCCTTACTATAAAATTCCCCACGGATAATGGAGTTGGTGTTATTAAAGGGGATCAGAATGCTGGGCGAGAATGTTATCTTATAGAGTTGTGTGAAGCAAGGAAGAGAGAGATGGGAAAAGATGCGGCAGCCCCAGTCCGCATCAAAGAACCAACCTTGTAGCAATTACAGGGTGGACCCTGCACTGGCGAGCGTAGGGGGGCACGAAGAGAAATGGATCCCAGAAAAGCCAGGGCAGGGGAGAATAGAGTGGTGCCAATGGAAGTAACGGTGCCAGTACCTGTTGACCCGAAAGATCCGAACAAAGTGGTGAATGTGGGTTCGCAACTTAGTGTGATGGTTCAAAATTCCTTGATATCATTCTTGAAAGCAAATCTGGACGTATTCGCATGGACTCATGCTGATATGTGTGGAATATCCCCAGAAGTTGCAGTACATACTCTGAATATTGATCCGAAGTTTACACCGGTAAAGCAGAAAAGAAGAGCCCAGGGTCCTGAAAGGTCAGCAGCATTGAAAGAAGAGGTAGATCGGCTCTTGGAGAATGGTTTCATCAGGGAGTCTAATTATCCGAATTGGGTTTCAAATCCAGTACTAGTTAAGAAAGCTAATGGAAAGTGGAGAGTATGCATCGACTTCTCAGATTTAAACAAAGCCTTCCCTAAAGACTGCTTCCCGTTACCCAGGATAGATCAGTTGGTAGATGGAACAACGGGGCATGAATTGTTATCTTTTATGGATGCTTACTCCGGATACAACCAAATCATGATGCATGAGCTGGATCAGGAGGACACGAGCTTCATCATCGATATCGGCCTTTACTGCTACTGAGTCATGCCCTTTGGACTGAAGAATCCTGGGGCAACTTACCAAAGACTTATCAATGCTATGTTCAAGCCACAGATTGGCAAGACTATGGAAGTTTACGTTGATGATATGCAGGTGAAATCAAAGAAGGCAGTGGACCATATGGATCACTTGGCCGAAATGTTCGCAGTCCTCCGAAAATACGGAATGAAACTTAATCCTTTGAAATGTTCATTTGGGGTGAGTCCGGAAAGTTCATGGGTTTCATTTTGAGTGCTAGGGGCATTGAAGCTAATCCTACTCAGATTGCTGCCTTAAGAGAAGTCAAAGCTCCTACAATGAAGAAGGAATTGAAAAGTCTCAATGGAAAAGTCGATGCCTTGAGTCGGTTCATTTCCAAAGCCATTGATAAATGCATTCCATTCTTTGATGCTATGAAGAAAGGAAATTTTTTGACTGGACTCCTGAATGCAAGAAAGCTTTCAATGAGTTGATTCGTCATATGAAAACGCCTCCAATACTTTCTAAGCCCGACAATGGTGAAGATCTTTTCGTATATTTAGCAATCTCATCTCATGCTCTCAATGCAGCATTGGTATGGAAAGACGCAAAAATTCAGCGCCCGATCTATTATATCAGCAAAAGATTCACTGGGGCAGAGATGAATTATTCAAAATTGGAAAAGCTTGCCTACTGTCTACTAATTGCATCAAGAAAATTGAGGCCATATTTCCAAGCTCATCCTATCAAAGTCCTCACTGATCAACCTCTGAAGCAAGTCCCGTTTCGTCCTGAGACTTCGGGTCATCTTCTGAAGTGGAATATTGAACTCAGCCAATACGACATCACTTATCATCCTCGGTGAGCAATCAATGGACAAGCTTTAGCTGATTTCGTCACAGAATGTACAGATAAAGGTGATAGTGAGGAAGAGGTGACTTATAATACCCCAATTCGATGGAAATTGTATGTTGACGGTGCGAGAAACGATTAATGTTCCAGAGCTGGGGTTGTGCTTGAAACCCCCGAAGGACGATCATTGTGCTACGCATTGAGATTGGAATTTCCTTCGACAAATAATGAAGCAGAATATGAAGGTCTTATTGCCGGCTTGAAGATTGCTAATGTTGGGCATGTTTTCCACCTACCACCGAATAAAGAAAGGAAAGACGTTATCTACCGATCCAACACCTTCTCCCGTTACCTGCCGAACCAGACTCCCCCAGGCATTGCCGTACCAAGCACGTGCCTCCAACAACTACCGGTCCAGATCATGGCCGAGCGACGTACTGCCGAACCAAAGCCCATCTCACCCTCCATCACCGGTCCACCATACTCCTGCTACTGGTCCATCCACTACCGGTCCATAATACTCCATCACCGAACCAACTCCCAGACACCCCCACCGAACCAACCTCCATCACCACCACCTGTCCAGAAGCCAATGCCGAACTCCTTGCCGAGCCAACCATCTTTCCACCCTCTACCGAATAAACCTCCGGATCAACCACTCCAAGCACGGCCGAACCAAAATTCGCCGAACCAGAACGCTGCCAGGCCAGATTGCTTCAGCCTAGGCCCACCAGCAGCTATATACATCCAAGACCCCAGCCCCCAACCTCACTCTATAAATAGAGAGGCAGGGGTACAACAATGGAAGACAAGTTTGAGAGCTCAAGCATGGAAGGAACTTTCAAACAACTTTCATATACTTATATGCAAAGCTTTGTACTTGTAATCTGAAAGAAAAAGGATAATAACATATAAAGTGGATGTAGGCACGTTCTGGCCGAACCACTATAAATCTGTGTGTCTTTTACAGTTTAGTCCCTGCTTTTTACATATTTGCATAAGTCACCCAAATCATTGAAAACCATATAAAATCGACTAAATCATACGACTTTGAGGTGTTTGCCCATTTTTTGTGCAAACATTTTTGGTGCTTTCACTGACAACTTGGAACTCGAAGCTTCAGCTTCCCTCATTCAACCTTCTTTCCCAGTAGCACCCTTCATTGCCTAGGAAACATGACTTCCAGGCCGAGAAAAGACGCCAACAAGGGAAAGAACGTTGCAACCAGCAGCGCTCCAGATCCAGTGGATCCAGATCAAGAGAACCATCCCACTACGACAGCAGTGCCAAATGTAGATCAGGCAATTCCGACAGCCCCTGCCGGGGAACAACCGGCTGCAATCACTAGGGCAGACCTAGACAGAGTTGTGGTTGAAGTGACTAACCGCTTTGCATCCCAACAAGAAGCTTTGGTGAACCAACTCATGTCACGCTTGAGGGATGCCGAAGAATCCAACCGCAACACTGAATCATGGGGTGAGTCTCAATCTGGAGGATCTCGAAGACAACAAAGGTCTTCCCTCTTCGAAGAAGCTATCAACAGGAACAACAATGATAGGGGCCGCGCCCGGACTCAGCCCGTACTCCGACTCGAGGAAGCGCTTGGAACCAAACCCAATGGGGGAGGCACCAGGCGAGGGTCGGATGTAGCTGAGCCAGTCATGCCGCCTAATCATAGAAACCCCGCTGAACGGAGCTGAGCTAGAACCCAGCCCGAAGTTGATCACATGGAAATGCTTGAAACAGAACCCCACAGGGGAAGATCAAGGCAAGGGCCAACTATAGCTGAACCTAGCATGCATCCGGACAGCCAAAGACAGCCGCCGGGAAACGTTAGGAGTGATAGACTATACCACCCCTATAGGCCATCCAGACAGAATCGATCCCGCAGGGAAGAACCAAGCTCTTTCTTATCTACCCCATATTCTGATGAGAGGATTGCACGATTGTTCAAAGAATGCGTCCAACGGGACCAAAGAGATCGTGGGATAGGTGCTAGGGTAACCAGCCCTTTCACCCGCGATATTGAAATTGCCATCACCCCCCGAGGGTGGAAAATGCCGACAATGGAACCATACAAGGGAACCTCTGACCCCATTGTACACCTGCAAAGATACACATAACATATGCTCATGAGCGGGGCAACGGAAGAAGTATTATGCAAATGTTTTCCACTATTTTTAACAGATCTAGCTACCTCCTGGTTCTGCCATCTACCCCAAGGATCCATCAGTTCATGGGAAATGTTGAAGGAGAAGTTTATCAGCCAGTTCCACATTTATGTGGAACAACCCAAGGATGCTTACTCCCTATCTACTGTCAAAAAGAAACCCGGAGAGACACTGCAGCAATACCTGACCCGGTTCAATGTCGCAGCGGCAGCTGTTCAAGATGCCGATAAGAAACTTGTCCTGATGGCCCCCTGTACTGGTGTGCATCCTGATACCAAGTTTGCTAGAAGACTAAATAAAGAAAAACCAGCTACCTTGACCGATTTCTTCCATGAAGCTGGGAAGTACATGAGACTCGAAGAAGCTGCCACTGAAAGGTAGACAGGACCACAGGCTAAGACGGCTCATGGAAACGTCCCCGCCGCAGCGAAGGACATTCGGAGAAACGACTCCAGAGACAATGCAGGGGCAAGAAGGGAGAAAAGCGCTTGTACCGACCAGGGCCGAGATTTGACGCTTACACTCCCTTGAATGAAACAGTCGAGAACATCTTCCTGGCCACCCAGGACGAACTTACATACAAGCATCCCCCATACAAGAAAGAGTCAGATCGCGCAATCCAGTTTGGAAAATTCTGTCGTTTGCACGAGTCTCATGGGCATGATACCAATGAATGCCGCCATCTCCGAGACCTAATTGAAGAACACATCAGGAGAAAGAGGCTGGAACGCTATGTAAAGGGCCAGGACAGGACTCAAGCTCCCGCCAAGGAAAACCCAGGGCAGCTCCACCAACAATGACGCAGAATACAAAGTAGTGATAGCCGGATTAGAACTTGCACTGGAAATTGGAGTCTGTTCTTTATATCTTTATAGTGATTCTCAACTCATTGTAAATCAAATACTAGGAGAGTTCCAGACTCGAGGAGAACGACTCACAGCATACCTAAAGAAGACCAAGCTGCTACTTAACCAACTGGATTACTATTTGATCAGACAAATTCCTCGAGAGGAGAATCAAGAGGCTGACGAACTGGCAAAGCAAGCCAGCATGAAGAACAACTCCTTTTCGGGAGCAATAGCCATCTCAAAACAACTAGCCCCGAGCTTCGAACGGGAGGATCTGATAGCTGCGATTGAAGAAGAAACTTGGATGGCTCCTATCCGGAAATACTTACAAGATGGCGCATTACCCAGCGAGCATAGCGAAGTCAGGAAAATCTTAAGGAAAGCCTCCCGCTACACACTGCAAGAAGGAATCCTCTACCGGCGCGGTTTCTCTAACCCCTTATTACGATGTGTCGCTGGAAGGGAAGTCAAGGAAATCTTGTCCAACATCCACCAGGGAAGCTGTGGAGATCACACTGGTGGGCAGACTCTGGCAAAGAAGATACTCCGATATGGATATTTCTGGCCAACCTTGAACAAAGACGCCTTAGACTTCGTCAAAAAATGTGACAGATGTCAGAAATTTGCCAAAATTCCTCGACTACCAACAAATGAGATCACTCAAATGACTGGCCCTTCGCCCTTTGCAGTATGGGGAATTGACTTGATTGGTGAACTGCCTATGGGCTGAGGCGGAGCTAAATATGCTATAGTAGCAGTCGACTATTTCACCAAATGGGTGGAAGCAGAACCTCTAAATAAAATATCTTCGACAAAAATCATTAACTTCTTGATCAAAAATGTTCTGTGCAGGTACGGAGTACCACTCAAAATCATATCAGACAACGGGCTTCAATTTGACAGCGAGGAATTTGCCGACTGGTGCCAAGAGCACGGAATTCATAAGGGCTTCTCATCCGTAGCTTATCCCCAGTCAAATGGACAAGTCGAAGCTGTCAACAAGATTCTCAAGACTCTAATCAAGAAGAAGCTTGAAAAGTCAAAAGGCGCTTGGGTGGACGAACTTCCTACAACACTATGGGCCTACCGCACTTCTTTCAGAACATCAACAGGGCATACTCCGTTCTCTTTGGCATACGGATCAGAGGCCATGCTCCCAGTTGAAACTATTGTACCTTCCCGTCGTAGGATCCACTACAACCCTGAAGAAAAGGAAGAACTCCTCCACATGTCTTTGGATCTAATTGAGGAGAGAAGAAATGATGCAGCACTCAAAGAAGCAGCTCACAGACAAAAAGTGGTAGCACTATACAACTCCAAAGTCAAACATCGCAACTTACAGGAAGGAGATCTTGTCCTCAAGCGAATCTTTCCATGCCCAGGAGCGCTGGATCCAATCTGGGACGGACCATATATAATTCATAAAGATCTCCACAACGGAGCTTATATTTTGTCAACAGTGGACGGAGAGGTGTTCCAGAGGGCATGGAACATCTGACACCTACGTCGATACTTTTCTTAACTTGTACTGCCCATATGAAGTGAACTAACAAAGAGAATCAGTGGACGTAGGCATTTTCGTGCCGAACCACTTTAAAAAACTTGGCTCTTGTTAACTTGTTCCTTTATGTCTTGGCTACTTGTTAAGATTTATCCTTTGCTGTTGAACAAAATCCTTTGCAGATGACATTTCAATTCAGAGCTTCACAACACAACTCCACCTGGACAAAATCTAACAGGTACGCTACGATTCAATGCCCTCGCTAATGAGACACTTTGCTCCGGTATCCCTCTACAGCGAGTTAACTCATTGTTTGCCTCGGCCCTTAAAGCCGACTGTAATAAGCCGAGTATAAGCCACCGAGAAGGCCGATTATGCCATGGCAGCTCATTACAGCGATTCGGCTCGCCGGCAACTTTGAACCGACCATAAGCCCCAACATAAGGTGTGGCCAGCCAAGGGCAGTTCACAGTTGACGATCGACCCCCACGCTAGCCGGCCACAGTAAATCGAATAATACCCGCGATTACGGGCCATAATGGCCCGGGTAGTTACTGTGCGCGATCGGCTCCGATGTGTCTTAAGTGCGGCTGTGGTAAAAAAGAAAACTCCCCGCAGAGGCGTAAGATGGGTGACAAATGTCTCCAAGACCCACAGCTAGGGAAAGTGACTACTAAACCCGTTTGCCATGAACTTAAGCACATCGACGGCCTTCCGTGACTGGAAGTTTTACTTTTCCTATATTTCCATTTCATTTAAAACTTTTCTCCTATTCTCCGTAACGGTGCTTGAAAGTACAGGACATGAAATAGGGAACGCTCGCTAATGGAAACAGAAACTTACAATCCGATGACGAGACACTCAACAGCATTCCGTGCTTAGTCTTACAGGGCGCACAAAGTTGCCGTCCACAACCGAAACATGAAGGGCGGTACCTTCTACTTTTATACATTAATGCATAGCTGCAGTTCATATTCACACATCACATTTACGTTGCAAAATGAGAAAATTATACTCTAAGCAAAAAACTTGGCATCAGGCACAGCCAAGCCACTAGTAACATGCATAGTTACATCACTTACACAACACAACAAAATTGCGATAACATTCCAACATAAAGGAATCAGCTTATGTTATGAAATTACATAAAGTCATTCATCACAAACAATATTATTACAGTCACATCAATGTTTTGGACTAACATAAACAGCAATAAAAAGAAATCAAAAGGTGGCCGAATCCGGACAAAGAACCAGCTGCGTCCACGCTTCGCCCTCATCCTACCAACTCTCCAAGCCTACTTAGCCGCAGGGTCAGAACTCCCAGCATGTTGATCGGAAGTTCCACCTGTCCAATTCAGAAGAGGAATCCATTAAACAAACAGTAAATGATCAGGTTATGAAAACCTAAAGAGAAAAGAGAAACAAAGGAGAGAATCACCAGCATCCGCCGCTCGATCCTCATCCTCCAATTGCACACCCGCTTCCTCCGCAGCGAGCAGCCGCATCCCCTCCTTCACCGCCGCCTGCTCCTCCTTCGAAAACTGAGCAGTGACCACATCCAGACTAAAGGCCGCTCCACCTTTCTTACCCGCATCAACCCTGGCCTCCTCTAAAGCCCGAAGATGTACCTTGGCCATAACCCGGGGATAGTCATCCATCCAGGATAAGCTGCCCTCCTTCCAAGTGCGGAAGTACAGTCCTGCAACATATCGTCCATCATCCCCTCATCCTCTTCAAACCTCTTCACCCGGGCCTCGGAAATCTGCAACTTAGTGGCGGTAGCATCCCTCTCCCGCCGGTATCTCGAGCTCTCAGCTTGGAGGGATCTCCTCATCTCCTCCATCTCTTCTTTTAGCTTGGCTTGAGCAAGTTCTGCAGCTTCAAGCCTCCCAGATATCTCTTCAACCTGCTCGAGGTCCGCCCTCCTAACCTCATCAACCATGGTAATGGCCATGTCAATGCGTTCCTTGCAAGCGGCCTCCATTTTCTGCAACTGGGCTCTACTAGCCTCTTCCATGGTCTTCTTCAGTCGTTGGGAGTCGGCTTCATGCTGCGAAATCTGAATAGCCTGGTCGGCAAGTTGCTTGGCCTGATCAGCGACCACTAACCGCAGCCTTATATTGGCACTCCCTATCTCCTCCCCGGCCTTGGCCAATCGGGCGTGATGTTCCATTAACTTCTTGGCCTCCTCCGCGACCCGGTCAATGTTGGCCTTGGCTTCGTCCCCTATAGCAGCTATTCGAGTAGTGAGCAGATCCAGATTTAGGGACTTAGCCTCATCAAGAACCCGAACCATGGGATTGCGGGGGAGAAGATGCTCGCCCGTGGCCTCGTCAAATAAAATATCCTGAGAGCTTGGGTCCAAATCCGGGTGGCCGGCAAAGGGATTGCGAGGCACGTCAGGACGTTTTGTGCGGATAACAGTGGGATTCTTGGAAGGATGCGGAGAGGGGACAAACTCCGTGGTCTCCTCCGTGGTATCTCGGGGAGGCTGAGTAGGAGGCTGAGGACCAGGTGGAGAATCAAACAAGGAACGCCTCCTCTTCCTCTGCTGGCTACCCTCCTCGATAACTCCAAGGAGAGAGCGGTAGCTGACTATGTCCCCAGGACGACCAGTAGAAGGCTTCGGCTTAGCAGAAGCTCTCATCAACTTGAATTGTTCGAGGCAGTGTCGAACATCTGACGTTTTGGCCACCTTGCCTGCCCCTGGAGTAAAGAATAAATGTTACAAGCATGCATCAAATCATGAGGCAAGAGATATATCGAAAAAAAAACAAAAAAAAAGAACAAGAAAGACGCTTTTACTATACAAACCCTGCAGAGAAGAAGGATCCTGCAATAAGTCTTGGATTTCATCCCAGGACGGGAGCGTGCCATAAAATATTCCTAAGCCCTATCGTAAATGGAATCTGCAGAAGTCAAAAGTTCACCTTGCACCGCCGGAGTCACCCTAGCTGAGGAGCTCTTAGGGGATGGATCGGCGCCAGCCCCGGCCTTGCCAGTCTTCTTTGCCTTCTCCGCCAAATCCGATTCTCCCTCCGATTCCCCGAAAGCTTGACGGAGAGCCTCATCCGTCCACTCCTGAAGCTCCCCCACTTGCTCGGAGGTTAAGGCAACAGTGCCACTACCGCCCTGTCCGTCTCCATCGCCATCTCCTCCACCCTCTGACTCTCCTCCTACATCGCCTCCTTCGCCCTCGCCTCTATCCTCTTCCACATCTTCCTCCTCCAGGATAATCGGGCAAGTGCTAGGAGAAGGGCCGTCAGACTCCTTAAGTTTCTTACCCGCGACAACCGGAGGCTTTGTAAAAGTTTTCCTCTTGCCACTCTTCTTCGTGGCCGCTCCTGTAGTCTGGGAAGCTTTCTCTTCCGCCGTATCTCTCTGTTTAACCACGGACTGATGTGGAAGAATCAAGTTGTACATCAAGAGTCTAGCATTCCTGATCAGGTAAGCAGCCGATCTGTCTCTCTCTGAAATAGCTTCTATCTCAGTTGCCATCTGAACTAGGCGATCGTTCTCCACAACCACAAAGCCACCTGTCGCTAGCAAGAAATGAAAGCACATAAGGAAAAGAATTGCGGCCAAGACAAGGAATGTAAATAAAACTTTGACTTACATCCGGAGGTGAAGCGACGGATAGAGACGGAGTCATCTCTGACGAAGAACCACTCCTTCTTGAACATACTGTACTTCGAATAGAGGTCCAGAACCGACTTAAAAGAGACGGCAGACTCCAAGCTAATATATGGGGATCCCTTCCTGTATCCCCTCAGATTGTACAGATACCGTATCTCCCGGTTGAAAGGAGCGCGCCCATACCTCTTCTGAAAGATAGCGTACAAGCACACCAGGATGGCGTAAGAGTTGGGCTGGAGTTGGAATGGAGCCACCTTCAGATAAGTGATGAAGCTGACTACCCAGGCGTTGATGGGAGGAATGGCCCCGCACATACAATGGTACCTACTATACGCAAAATACCCTTCAGGAGGGTCATATAGCATAACTCCAGCCCCCGGCAGCACCATGAGCACTCTGTCTATCCCGAAGGAATGAGGTATAACATCGAGTTGCTCCTCATTCAGGGAGCTAGGAAAGCAGTTAGAAGGGGAGACCGGAAGTTCCTGGGGACCATACCCATCCACTAACGACCTCGGGGCAGGTCCATGTTGCGCCGGTCCTGACTGGGCTAGGGGCACGGTAGAAGTCTCTTCTCTGTCCTTGGACTTCTTTCTGTCTGATCGAGTTTCTGCTTTGCGAGACATTTATCCGCGGCACAAGAAAAACATGATATTAGAACGAGGAGTATGGGAATATAAACGAATAGTTATCAAGTTCATTCGGTGCCAAATGCTTCCATGTTTCATTCGGGATTCGGCACCCAAAACTACCGAGCCCATTTGGTAAAACAAAACCAAAACTCATTCGGCACAAGCTCATTCGGTAGAGCAACACGAAGAAGCATTCGGCATTGAAAACCGTTCGTGGTCATTCGGCGAGAAAATGTATACCTGGTTCGGTACGAAACTGATTCGGCAAGCGATCGATTCGGTACAAGGTGATTCGGCTCTCTCTGATTCGGTAAGGGATAACGAAGGGGGGTGTAGCCCCTATATATAAAAGAGCGCAGGACAACCGGACCAACCAGTTCGGCACTCCAAACCGAATGAAGCTATCCAAATTGCCCAACCTAAAACAAAGCACGCCATATACAGGCATATGCCCTACTTTGGGGGGCAAATGTTGGGCATGTTTTCGACCTACCACCGAATAAAGAAAGGAAAGACGTTATCTACCGATCCAACACCTTCTTTCGTTACCTTCCGAACTAGACTCCTCCAGGCATTGCTGAACCAAGCAAGCGCCTCCAACAACTACCGGTCCAGATCATGGCCGAGCGACGTACTGCCGAACCAAAGCCCATCTCACCCTCTATCACCGGTCCACCATACTCCTACTACCGGTCCATCCACTACCGGTCCATAATACTCCATCACCGAACCAACTCCCAGGCACCCCCCACCGAACCAACTTCCATCAACACCACCGGTCCAGAAGCCAATGCCGAACCAACATGTTTCCACTTCCCTGCCGAGCCAACCATCTTTCCACCCTCTACCGAATAAACCTCCGGATCAACCACTCCAAGCATGGCCGAACCAAACTTCGCCGAACCAGAACGCTGCCAGGCCAGATTGCTTCATCCCAGGCCTACCATCAGCTATATACATCCAAGACCCCTGCCCCCAACCTCACTCTATAAATAGAGGGGCAGGGGTACAACAATGGCAAACAAGTTTGAGAGCTCAAGCATGGAAGGAACTTTCAAACAACTTTCATATACTTGTATGCAAAGCTTTGTACTTGTAATCTGAAAGAAAATGGATAATAACATATAAAGTGGATGTAGGCACGTTCTGGCCGAACCACTATATATCTGTGTATCTTTTACAGTTTAGTCCCTGCTTTTTACATATTTGCATAAGTCACCCAAATCATTGAAAACCATATAAAATCGACTAAATAATACGATTTGGAGGTGTTTGCCCATTTTTTGTGCAAACAGCTAAAGAGCTGAATGTCAAAGTGTTGCAGATCTTCAGTGATTCACAGATTATTATATGCCAAGTCAAGAAAGAGTTTCAAACTAAAAGAGGAAATCTGCCTGCTTACTTGTCAAGAGCCTGGGAACTTCTCGATGATCTTGACCATTATGCGATAATTCACATACCCCGGGAAGAGAACATGAAGGCAGATTCTCTCGCGAAGTATGCAAGCACTGGTGAAGCTCAATTATTGGGATTATTTCCCGTGGAAGTCCTGTCAGCTCCAAGCACTGATGAGATGGAGATTGATTGGATCCTGACTGTTTCTCAAGAGCAGGAGTCGTGGATGACTCCAATCAAGGAACATCTGCTTAACGGCTCCCTTCCAGAAAATTCAAAGGAACGTCATAAGCTGTTAAAAAAGCCTCTAGATATATAATTCAAGATGGCCGATTGTACAGACGAGAATTCTCAATGCCATTACTCTGATGTGTGACCAGGGAAGAGGCTAAGATAATTCTAGTTGAAGTACAGGGAGGAGAGTGTGGAGATCATTCAGGTGGTCAAACTCTAGCAAAGAAAATTCTCCGTTATGGGTATTTTTGGCCAGACATTAATCGTGATGCTGCAAACTACGCCCGAAAATGTGACCGATGCCAGAGATTTGCGAAAATCCCAAGAGCACCTTCCACCGAGATAACACAGATGGTCAGTCCATGGCCATTTGCCATTTGGGGAATAGATCTCATCGGGCCTTTTCCAACCGCCATGTCCGGAATCAGATATGCCATTGTTGCTGTTGATTATTTTACTAAATGGGCTGAATCCGAACCATTAGCTACTATTACCTCTAAAAAGATGATAAACTTTGTAATTAAGAATATCATTTGCAGGTAAGGTGTGCCTCAAAAGATAATCACAGACAATGGAACCCAATTCGAAAGTGAAGAGTTCCAAGATTTTTGCAAGCGATTCAAGATCCAAAAAAGCTTTTCAGCAGTGGCTCATCCGTAGGAAAACGGGCAAGTGGAAGCAGTAAACAAAATTATCAAATCAACCATCAAAAAACAGCTGGAAAAAGCAAAAGGTGGTTGGGTCGATAAGCTACCACTAGCACTATGGGCATACAGAACTACCCACAAAACTGCGACTGGGCACACTCCATTTTCATTAGCATATGGATCAGAAGCAATGATTCCGGCGGAGACAGAAGTCCCTTCACACAGAAGAATACATTTCTATCAAGCTGAAAATGAAAAGTTGCAACTTGAAGCATTAGACTTCCTTGATGAAAGAAGGAAGGAGGCTCAGCTCAGAATTGCAGCTCACCAGCAAAGAATTGCCAGGTACTTCAATTCCAAAGTTCGCCAACGCAGCTTTGAGATTGGGGATCTAGTCTTGAAAAGGATCATGACAGCAACAGGAGTGTTTGCGCCAAACTGGGAAGGGCCGTATGTCATAGGCAAAAAACTTCTTGATGGCACTTTCAAACTGACAACTGTCGAAGGAGATCCAATTCCAAGGGCTTGGAACAGCAATCACTTGCGCCCATGTTTTACTTAAAAGCTTTATTGAAATACTGTAAATAATTATGGATGTACGATTCTTGTATTGAAAGTCATTGTAATGACAGTGCAAGTGAATAATAAGAACTATAAAGTGGATGTAGGCCCAGTTCTTGGTCGAACCACTATAAATGTTGTGTTCTCTACTATCATAAACTGCCTGTTTTATTTCGATATGTAAACTACTTTAATTGTATTACTAAAATGTCGATTTAATATTGCAGGCCATTAAAACAAAGCTCACCCTTCACAAGACCAAGCGATCCTTGACATCACTCAACAAACAAATGTTAAGACATAAAAATTCCAGGTTCAAATCCTATATAAGAAGTGCTTCAAGCAAACAATTAGTGATTCCACCGGGGGTGGGCTCTTGCTAACTAATTGTGATTGTTTCTGCAAACGAACATCCGATTAAGTAGCTTGTGTCTGCCCCTATGAACTCACTTAACAATGAAGTACACTTCTTTGGATAAAACAAACTACTTGCAAAAGAAAGGAATGTGTGCTTGAAAATGATAACAAGGAGTCGCTGATACGAGAAAATGGCGAAAAGACATGGGCGAGCAGGCAGGAAACAGCCAAAGACCTCTTCGGAGGCACAAGCCCTCTACGGAAGCACAACTCTTTGGAGGATAAAGACCTCTAACTGGGCTTGCCAGAAAACAAAAGTTCTCTTTCTCAACCAAAAAAGATTGGTGGAATGACCGGAGGCACCTTCCCAAGTGGAAGGCGCATGGCACTCGTTAACTAGTTGAGACCGTTTGTGCAAACAAACATCCAAGTCACTTGTGTCCGCCCCGTGAATCCATCCAACCATGAGAAAGAAACTTCCAGGCAAAATCCCTACTCGGGGGCGCACATTTCACCAAGATTTGAAATAAAACTTCACAAGAGTTGAAATGTGCAAAGCCCTCTTCGGAGGCCCATTTCACCAGAGTTGAAGTGCAAACAGCTCTCTTCGGAGACACACTTCACAAGAGTTGAAATGCTAAAAGACCTCTTCGGAGGCACACATTTCACCGAGATCTGAAATAAAACTTCACAAGAGTTGAAATGTGCAAAGCCCTCATCGGAGGCTCATTTCACCAGAGTTGAAGTGCAAACAGCTCTCTTCGGAGACACACTTCACAAGAGTTGAAATGCTAAAAGACCTCTTCAGAGACACACATTTCACCGAGATCTGAAATAAAACTTCACAAGAGTTGAAATGTGCAAAGCCCTCTTCGGAGGCCCATTTCACCAGAGTTAAAGTGCAAACAGCTCTCTTCGGAGACACACTTCACAAGAGTTGGAATGTGAAAAGCCCTCTTTGGAAGCGTACTTCTACTTTCAAGAAAAAATCAATTTCTCCATAATGAGAATATTTTTCTCCGAAGATTGAAGTACCAAATCAAAGACTTCTTTCGAAGCCCACTTCACCGTATAGGAGAATTCACTACTTTTCTATCAAAAAAAGAAGAAGAGGGAAAGTAGTGATCATCTCCAAAAGTTGAAGTGTAAAAAAAAGGAAAGAGAAGACTTCTCCAATACAAGGCGCATTCTACTAAATCAGAGAAATATTCCCTTAAAATGGAAAAAAATATTCTCTAAACTACGGATGCAAGCCTCCTTAAAATGTAAAAGTTGTTCTACAAAGAAAGAGTACAAGTCTTCTTGAAACAGAAGAGTTGTTCTCCAAAATCTTGCCAATGTGAATAAGATTGCAATAAACCATGGTATGGGGGCAATATAATATAGTTACAAAAATAAAAGCAACATTCATGCAACATACCACAGGTTTACTGCAACATCACACAAAGAAAATAAAGAAACTTGTATGAAAAAGAAGAATAAATGCATTCTCAAATACAGACAGAAGTTTGTACAAGTAAAAGAATTATTTTATTCCATACTATGAAAATTTTATACATGTGCAAGTTTCAAAATAAAAGAAGGTGGGGATCGATATCCGCACAATCTCCGTTCAACACAAGTCTTTATATATACAAGAAAACAAGCAAAAAGCGAGACGAAAAGCATAGGACCAAACCCATCACTTCTTCTTCCTGCCACCTTTCGAGCCCTCTCCTGGCCGGATGATTAACTTTTTGGGTCGGCTTGTAAGAGTAGGGGAAGAAAGAGGAAGGGGTGCAATTGGAATTTCTTCTGCTTTTTCTTCGCTGGCAGAAGCTTCCCTCCTTTTCATTGAGATTCCATGTTTTCCCCTTTTTCCTTGAAGAAGACTCACTGCCCGGAGTGAAAAGTGTAGATAACTTTACGTCATCAGAAATAGTTTGCTCCGGAGTTCTTTCGCCTTCTTCAGGTTCCTCGGCCTTCTGTTCTTGTGAAGCGACTGGGTCATCCTAGCCTTGAAGAGCTTCTATCTGCTCCTCTTTTGACCCCGGTTGAGAGACGGAAGGAGGAGTAGTCTGAAGAGGCAGAGAGGGAACAGCTGGAAGAGGGGAAGTCTGAACAACGCTTGGCGCTTTCGCTACAGGAAAAGAGAAGTTAAAGTCAGTATCTCTCATAAAAAGAGGAGGAAGTGGTGCATTAAGATTTAAGTAATAATCAAAAAGTTCATCAAGCTCATGTGAAGTAAACAAGCAGTCCACTTAAGCAAGATCAGCATTGAGGTTACCTAGAGAAGTAGGCTTTACTATGTCAACTTCAAAGTTCTGTGCTTCAGTGCTTTCTTGAGTCTCATCTCCAGTGCGAGCGGTTGCACTTTCAATAACAGCTTTAGCAGGAGGTGGACAATGGGAACTGGAGACAACAATATCGATGTCGAGCGAAATCGAAGGTTGAACTGAGTCGGTTGAGGTTGCCTTCCCTAAATGTTCACCTTCCTCCATTCCAGCTCGTTGTTTGGCGAGTTGCTCCTTTCCCCTGGCAAGAGCATCAAGTGCGTCGTCATCTAGATAGTGCGCCTCCAAATCTGCTTCAGCATATCCAGCACCTCCCAACATATCAAGTGCGGCTTCCCACACTTCGGCCAAAGTGATTTCGTACTTCGGTCCCGAAAATCTAAGGCTACCGCGCCCCAAAACACTATGTATATAGAACTCGAATAAAGTAGAGCTGATTTCGGCTTTAGTTGCCATTTGAGATTCTTCGGCTGCTGCTTTGTCTGCAATAGCTTCATCACGCTCTTTTTCAACTTCAGAAAGTCGAGCTTTTAGCATTTCAATTTCCAAGTTTTAGGAGCCGGTTTTTTCTCGCAACTGAGCATCGTCAGTTCGGTAGCTTTCTATAATTTGTTGTTGTGCTTCAAATTTAGCTTCAGCATCTCTTTGCCCGGCATGAGCATCTCTTAGTATCCCTCACCTATTTTTGAAGCACTTCTTCTTTTTGAGAATAAGAAGAGGAAGAAGTGGCAAGTTCTTCTTTAAGTTTTTCAACTTCCGCTTCAAGCTTCTCATTGTAAGCGGTAATACTCACTCTGCATCATGTTGATCGAGTGTTCTCTGCCACTCGGATTTATCATTTTCCATAGTCGGCATGGCATGGAGATTTGCACGGTTTACTCTTTGAAGTTCGTCAACAAGTTTCTGCCAACCAGACATTCTCTCGATATTGAGTTTGACGGCATCAAGATTCCAACATGGCTTGCTTATCGATTGGGACCAAGTCAAGATCGAAACGCACTCCCTTTAAGCACTAGTGCAGAATCCGGCTTTGAAGAGTAGCCGGACCCTGTCCAACTTGATATGGGGGCCTACTGATGATTGTTTGAATATCAGCTCTTTGAAGGGCAGGAGAGCTGGAAGGGATTTCCAAAGAGATGGGAGCAGCGGGCTTTTCAGAAATTTCAGATGCCGGCTTTTCACCGAGTTTGGCCCGTTTACTCGGATCTTCAGCGACATGACTTTTCCCTTTGTCATCACGGGATTTTCGTTTGTGAGAATCATCCTCTCTCTGGGAAGAATCATGTCGTTCGTCCCTTCTCCCGTAGCGTTCTACATAAGCACGCCTCTCACGAGCTTTCCTCGCAGCTCTTTCTTCGTCGGTTTCCCAGGAGGCAGGAAGATACCTCTTGGGGTCATAAGAGCCACGTCTCCCATGACGCTGGAAATCGTCATAGTAAGAGCCACTTCGTCCCATTGGAGAACCTGAAAATGAAGAAAAGATAAGTTCAGAAACCTCTAAAGCAAGGAAGTTGAATGCATATAAGTGCCGAAAAATCCTAATTGTGTGTAACGTGCAAACTATGTGCGTCAAACTACGAACCACTCCTCGATTGGTGGGTGATGACAAATTTAACAGCAAGTCTCAATTCTTGGGCTGACGGAGTTTGTTGCAAGAAAGATGTCGCTTCAACTACTGGAGAAATAACTTTAGTGGTAGTGATATCGTCTTTAATGAGTTCCTGTGAAGTAATCACCAAGTCGCTCAGTCCTTCAAAAATGTCGTCACCATTGTGCCTAGTGGGACCCTTCCCCTCAAACCCTTCATCAGCGGTCTTCCCGGATTGGTGAGGAGGTTCCTCTTCCTCAATGACAGGGGCAAGTGCAAGTTTGCCGGATGACCCCGCAATGTCAATAGAAACAGAACACTTCACCAGTGAAGCCTCAACAGTAGGTTCTTTCGGTGTAAGTTCTCCGGCGGAAACTGGGGCATCCGATGTCTCTATTGGAGAATCAGGGACTTCATGAGGCTGAGTAGAACGGAAAGAGTGCAGGACTCCGAACTGGCGCAAAAACTCGTCTTTTAGCAAAAATTCAATACTTCTTTCCTCAACCGCCATGACACATAATCTTTCAAAAGTCGGCTTATGGCTGGGATCCTTAGAGGGAGGAGGAAGTGCTGTAAAAGAAAACAATGAAATTAGCACCTAGCAACTCGAAATTTGAAAAGCTCAAATGGAAAAAGAGGGGATAAGCAATCTTACTTCCTACTCTCCAGATGGCGTAAAATCCTGGAGGGCGACGAACGAAGAAGAATTGATTTAAGAACCCGTGGGCGCTTTCCGGAAGATCGACGATCAATCTACGGTTCCTGGCACTCCTCACGAGAATAATAGAAGGATGATCTTTATTCTTTGCAAATGTTCACAGTAGAAGATTTCTTCAAAGCTCAGAGGACGATCAGGTGTCCTCCTGAACAGCACACAAAGTCCCATTAGGATGGCGTGGCCATTGGGATGCAACTGGAAGGGAGAGATAGTTAGTCGGAGAAAGAGTCGTTGAAGAAAGTCATTAATAGGAGGAATAGCACCACATAGGCACATCCGACATGGATTCGAAGACTTTCATCTACATCGAAGCTTAAGCTACTTGCTCAAAGTGTTTTTTAACTAAAGAGATTTGTACTTGAAGAGCACTGTATCGTTTTTAACAAGATCAGTAATAAAGATACTTAAAGTGGACGTAGGCTACTCCTTAAGTCGAACCACTATAAAATCGCTGTCTCTTACTGTATTTTCTGTTATTTTAGCTGATATTCTATTCCCGAACCGTCGGGTGGTGCTTTCACATTCACATTTCACACACCGGGGTGTTAGCGTTCGATTTTAAGCGTTAACATATTTCAATCACTCAAATCTCTTTATCCAAATATATGTACTTATCCTATCGAATTCGATATATTCACAAATTATCCTTTTCAAAAATATTTTAAAGCCATTTTAAAATAATATGGAAAGTACCACTGCGGTATCAAACCATGGATTCATAGCACAGTGTTTACGTCTCTATCTTGAAGAAATCCAAAACTTAACTGTAGGCACTCACTGCCTCTGATTACGCCGTGCGAGTATACCATTACTTCCCGAAACTTTATTTAAAAATTATCTCAAAATAATTCTCATAAGTTCTAAAATAAATTTCCAAGTTTAATCTAGGCAAATATACTTAAATAAAGTTAATATACAAAGCCATATTAATATTTAATAATTTATCCTTTCAATATAATAATGCCGACTAGTTCTTAAATAATATAAATCATTAACCATCATTATAAGGTAACTAATTAATAATTAAATATTCTTTAAACAATTTAAAATAATCAAATAACTAGTTTCTGGAATATTTTTTACGTTTTTAAAAATCACCTTCTTAATAATTAAAAATACTTTTTTTGAAACAAGCCATATTTCTAGATTCTAATTTCAGCTCATAAATTTGGATTCTTACTTAAAATCTAGTGTAACCAATTTATACTTATTTCCAATTTCACTTCTATCCTTCGAATCTATTAAAAATCTCAATTTTAAAACCTTTCACATTTAGACAAGTACCATTTAAAATTTATTATTTAAAAATCCTTTTATATACTTTTTCCAAAATCCCTGTTCACAATATCCCGAAATAGTTAAATAAAATTTCAAAACCTTTTATTTTACCCAACTAATTTATCCTACACTCTATATAAATATTTTACTTCAAAATCCCTATTTACAATTCTTTACCAATTCAAACCATATTTTATTGGTATCTAAAAATACCAAAATCCAGGGTAAAACTGTCATAGCATTAAATCAATTTAAATCGCACAATACCCTATCACGGATTATTCTAACCAAACATATATCACCATATATGAAATTAAATTCAACATTTTTGAGAAATCCAATTGGATCCCTCCAACCTGTTTCCTTGCATCTACAGATGTTAGCATAACATAAAAATACAAATTCCGCTTCGAGGCGGAATATCGCGGTATATAGGATCATCTGCTATTATACGAGACGCATCCGGTCTCATTCGCTATATATATGCGGGAATATCAATCACTCCAATATATATACTACTATATATAGTATCACATTCAGCTGACAACAATTTATCAAATTGAACAAACAAATCATTAATTAATTTTAACTATTTAAATTAATACCAGCAATCCAAAATTCAAGGAGATTAATCATCTTGAGTTTTTAATTTTGCCAACATTCCAATTTTAAAATAAATCGAACATGTTTGATTTAATCTAAAATTTAACTCGCTCCAAACACCTTCAGATTTGTTCCAACACATAGTATTCATCGCTGCGATTCCAATGCCGTCTATTTCATTCAATTTCGACCTCGTATGAAATAGTTATGCTATTTTAAAGATTACCTAAATTTAATATAAATAAATTTACAATTTCAAAATTTTATTTTACCCTCAACTAATTACGGACGTCTAATTCTGGAAAATAGAGATCAGGGCCGCATCTTCTATCTCCTCCTTTCTCGCGTACTCAGGAACGGGCAAAACCCATCGTCGCCGCCACTCCTTCTATCGCTGCGCCCACTTCGGCTCACAAGAGTTCGATCAAACCTCGCCATATCGTCGCCTATACCTTGATGTGCCACCACCCATGACTTGGTCGAGCTCAACCCCTCATAGCACTCACAAAACGCCTTCGAACGCTACGCCTTCAAATCCTAATCGCGGCAAATTTGCTGCGCCATATCCAATCACAACATTGGATCTCTAGAGCTCGACGAGCTCTTCGCCTTTCCAGTTAGAGTCATGGCTAAAGATTGCGTGGATGAGGAGAGATCGAGGGTGGTAGGTAGGAGCATTTCGACCATTAATTTTGTTCGTGGTGGCTGCGTAAACCAAGATTAAGGTTTTACAGTTGATGGTTATATATATGTGTACAAACATATTTTCTTAATATTATTTCCAAAATTTCCATGCTTTTTCGAACAAACTCCAAACGAGATGTGTCGCCTGGCGTTTATAATGTTTTACCCCTATTTCGAACACAATGGAACATGTTTCAAGGCCTAACTCGATCATATGACGAAGAAGGCTTTTCAAATCGAATTAAAATATTAAATTTTCGATATTAAACTCAACGCGTTTCTATCCACACGACCAAACAGTAACTCTAAATGTTGCAAAATCTGAAATTCGATATAACAAACTATTATGAATCCAATGGAATTGGTTTCGTCAAATTCCAAGACTGTGCCCCGGAAGGCAATTTTAACACGTCGACTAAATCGAGCGATTTTCAAAATCGACGGAATTTTCTTGAAATTCCCATTTTAAAAACTTATCAACTCCTTTATAAATCATATAGAATTTATATCCATATAAGAAATCATTTTGATTTATGTGAAATCAAAATTCGATTGTTTACACTATTTCCATATATTAAATTTCACTATTAAATTAATATATAAATTCTTACTTATCGACTTTTAGTTCCATTCAAAAAGTCCAATATTATAATTCAAATCCAAATAGAATTTAAACCAATTTTAGGAATCATTTCCATCCACAATCAACATCAGATTCACATATTATCCCAATTTTCAATTATTAAATTACCATTCATCAAACCTAATTAATCGCTATATTTGAAATGATAAACCATTTCACCGATTCTTCCATATTCAAAGTCAATTAATATTTCAAATTCAACATTTAAAAATAAATTAAATGTTTAAGACTAGACAACCAAAATTATGGGTAATTACAGTAAATGTTTTATCTTATTGAAAATCAACTTCTCCAAGATGCATTTCAAATAACAAGTTACGTTATTCTTACATTAAAACTTTCACTCCATCCTTTATTCAAATTCAACATTTGTTATTCCGGTTAAAGACAAACATACAATTCATTCTTTTCAAGTCAAAGCTTAGATTTCATTAAAATGTTTATCTTAATTTAATTTAAAATGTAAGTTCTTATGTTGAACTTATTAATTACAACACACTTGTCTTTTCTTTTCAATTAAAGGATCCTAACTACTCTTATTGCAGTTTATATTCAATATTAGATTTCAATCGAATTCTTATTATACCACAACTGTTTTCTGTTCATTTCATATATTCCAACATTTATTTCTTAAATTATTCCATTCTTATATTAACATCTATTGTTACAGTCAATGGAACTTACATTCAAACAATTATTAATATAAATTAAAATTACACTAAAAAAGTTATCAGTTGCATTAAATCACATTATTAAATTACATTCTAATTGTTTTCTTACTAACAAATCCAAAATTTCTAATTTCATACAATATTAAATTCTAAAATCTTTTTAAATTCAAAATTACATTCGTCGAAAAAAATACAGGTAGTTACAGCTTCATTGGTTACTAAATAAAAGAGGGTTAACAAGGTTACAAATCCATTTAATCACATTTAAATAAGATTCAAATATTTAAATAATTTAGATAATTAAATACGAAATATTCAAAATGCCGGTTGTTACATTCCATTTCAAAATTACGTCCTCGAAATTACAAGATGACTAACAAAACGAAAAAAATAAAAAAGTGCTTAACCGTATTTAAAATTACTAGCAAACAAAGCACAAGGTTTTCTCATATTCAAAAATCCTTTCATCGCACAAGGATGATAAATATAATATACTAAGCGTAACTTATGCGCGTCAGCCTCAGGTTATTACTCAGATTATTATTCAAGCAACTTTTGAAAAAATCACAAAGTTCATCCCTAAAATCTCTACAAGCCAACAAAACTTAATATACATATACTTAAGTATGTACAATGTACATGGATCATCCATACGCGATATCAAATATGATCATTTGCTCGATCACGAGAATTTCACTTCCAAACTAGTATAGATACTTTGACCTCTCTGGTATGGAGTCTAATCTAGTTCCTTGATTAGAAACCCTCTATATCCCTTACATAACCATACACTTTGATAGAACACCTCAGAATATATCTAGAATTCGTTTCATGTATTCGCCGTCAAGAATCAAGTGAAAAATCCATGTTCAAACCGTTGTAAATCACCTAGAAATCATGTAATCTAATTATGTACCTATAAATGTCATGTAAATAAATTTTTCTACGTACAACTTACGTATTTTATCTTTGTGGTTTCTCCAACTATACCAATTACTTTTTAAACCATATATTTTTACCCGAATAACATCTCATTCAATTCTAAAATTATTTGTGAAGCACTTCATAAAACATACATTATCTATAGAACATTTCATAAAGACATAAACTCAAATTTACACTTATATACTACTCTATTCCATCCTAAGAGTTTATATAAATCATTTAGCTCTACTTTTTAAAATTCAAAGAAAGGGCCAAAATAAATCTGGGTCTTATAACTAATCACCTTTTAAACTCCTTTAAAGAAAAACTTTTGAACTCAATACCCAGGTTTTATTCCAAATCCTTTGAAATAGAAAAATATATGCATATAGCTTATATATATCAAATCTTACTTTCGAGATTAAATCAAAATCATTTAAAAACAATATCAGTTTCTTTATAAAATCATACATGATCTTACTTTATAAATGATTTTATAAACATTTGCATTAAAATCCATAGGAAATAATGCAAATAAATCGAGTAACCCAAAATGATACCAAGGAAATGGGACCTACCATGTCATGTCATATATCCCCTTACATGAAGGATAATAATAATGAGAAATGCATAACAACTGAAAACTTGCCCCATCGATTTTCGGTTATTTTCGAGTCACTCACAATAGATGACATAAAAGTACTTTGTTTTCAAATTGACTTGCTGATTTCGATAGCAACCACGTACACGAACAAATCTTAAACTCTTTTCAAAATATAAACACTCACAAATACTTTTAAATAAAATAGTTATTATTTTCTCTAAAATCCTATAAACCATTTTCAAAGACACTGAGATTTAGGTTCTCCATACATCAGTTTAAATCCTCTTCGTTAATAAACTTAACGATCTATAAACTTATTCCTTTGAAAAATTATATTTATTTTTAAAATATTAAAATATAGGGCCATGTAACATATATTATGTTGTCTTGAATAATAAATAATAATGGTAATCTTATATTGAATAAACATTTACAAAAATATATAATTCCAAAAAATATGGACAAAATGATCGAAAACCGTTTTATCAATAAACAATTCTATAATTATCAAAAGTCATGCACGGAGCTGGATATACACACTTATTTATCTGTTTAAACAAGAATATGAAATAAAATATTTTATTTTGTTTTTGGAAAATAAAATGTATTTATGACACCATCAATAATGGCATCATATTTAATAATTGAGTTATGAATCTAAATTGAGATTTAATGATTCAATAACTATTATAATTATTCAAATAATTGTTTTTAAATGATAATAATTCATTTTAATTAGTTATGAAGTGATTATAATCATTTATAAAAGTTTTATAAAGATAAATTCTAGATTTGAAAATATAAGAAAATTCGTATCGCTTTATCGATAAAACGTCACTTTTTGTAAAAAAATTGTTTAATATTGATTTATATGGTTTTCTAATCATTTTAATTAGTTAAAAATGATAAGAAATTAATTTTCAGATTTTATATACATTTATACATAATTTAATTTATAAGTGAAAATATGACCGGGAATCGGAATCGGAATCGGAATTCGTAACGGTTTAACGTATAGAAGTTCTAAACAAATCAATACAACGTTGTGATACATATATGCATACATAAACACATATACAAATGTATACACATATACATTTAATTATGCTTAACGATTAGCCAAATCAAGCAAAAAAAATATTCTAACACATTTGTATATATACAAGTTGATTGTGTGTAAACAAGAGATAAAAACAAAGCACCACATCACATCACAAGCCAAGCATATTGGAGGGTGTGTGGGCAGAGCACATAAAGGGTGATTGGGGGTAGGAATTATGACCAAAAATGGTGATGGTGGTGGGTTATGTTAGCATGCACATGTAAGGAGAAAATATCATGATATTTTTCGTTAAATTTTCTTATAAATACCCGTCGTTCTCTTCATAATTTTACACACAATACTCTTTTTCTTCCTCCATCTTAGGGCTGAAAGAGCACTTCTTTGATGGCTTCCATGCTTAGAAAAAATGTAGCAAATCTATGGTATAATATTCCAAAATAAAGTAAAATATATAAACATGTATATACCGTGTCGATCCACTTCCAAACCAATGCCAAATTACTCCACATATCCACCTAAACTCATGGCCACTAGCTCCTATAAATCAGACTAAGCCTATCTCCACTTGCTTGCTCAGGCGGTGGCTTTCCAATGGTCTCGGCTAGATTCCACAAGCTTTGATTCGATCATAGCGAAGTTATAGCAAATTTTCCTAAATTAAACATCCAATAAAGGTGAGAAACTCTCTCTCTATATATACATCATTATGTGTTTTCTATGGATGTTTACTATACTTTGATCATCAAGTTTGGTTGTTTTAATATAGTTGTTTAACTGTTCAAACAAGTCATGTTAAATACACATCGATATTTCATAAGGAAATCAAATTTCGAATCAAGTTATAAAGTAATATGGAATCAATAAGCCCCTTCGAAATAATTTAAAATGGTTTATAAATGCACTAAAATCAAGTTTTGTGAAGTTTCGACAAGTTGTGACGATTGAGTCAAAAATAGGCGCATCGTGTAATGGCGATTCGCTATTTCGCACCGTAAAAGTTTAAATCCATTTATACGATGGATTCGAAGTTGGAATTCTTTTTAATAAGAATTTTTCGAACTCTTATAATCATAATTTTCAAACAAAAGTAAAGGACTAAGATTTCTTTTAGTAGATTTTGAAATATGGGCAAAACAAGTTTTCAAAAAAGTCGCGCTTTGGCAGTCAAGAATCCAAAGCGGTAAAATATTTAAAAGTGATATTTTTAATTTCTTAAAAATATGGAATAAATTCTATAAATTTTTAACATGTTTTTAAAGAAGTCCGAGTTATAAAAAATGGATTTCTAAACGATAGAAAAGTTTTTTTTGATCAAATAAGCCTTAGAAGCACTACTCGCAGCAAGTTTTGTGGCACTTTTAATAACTTTTGAAATATGGTTTTAAACTTAAATACTCTTTCCCAAATCTTTTATAAATATTTTCAAATAAAAAATTAAGTGTTTAAACGACGATTTAAAGGTTTTATAATTATTTTAAAAAGAGTTTAAATAAATGGTTTAAAGAAAAGCAGTTATAATCAAGTGATTGAGTCTTGGTTCTAAAAGCCAATAAGTAGACTAGATTTTTCTATTCGAGATCCAAATGGGTGGTTTCTTAAAATAAGGAGGTATTTAAGAGCAACCAATGCTCTGGCTCGCCTGGCCTCTTTTCTAGGAGAGGAATAAATAAGGTCAAAATGTCGTAAAAAAGACAAGTATAAAAGATTAAGTTTTATAATTAATTAATGGCAACTTGGATTGAATAGAGATAATCTTTTTATACTTGGTATCAAATTCCAAGAAGGACCATCCTTGAGAATTTAAAAGGGATATCCTGGCTATTCGACGGATAGTCAAGGTTGAATATGGAAATTGGTGTTGGGTATAACCTCTACCAACTCTTTTTACTCAAAATAGTTTTGCAATATGATATATGAGAAATGATTTTGATCTAGTATGATTTCTGTGGATCTGTTTTACTCGAATACTAACTAATTTGGATTTACCATATTAGATAACATGGTTTCAACTTATTAAAAAGATAATGCATTGGAAATAAGAAATATTTTGGTAAGATATAAATAAATTATTTGGAATTAATTAATTCCTATACTTAAAATTAATTATTTTTGGTTTACAGTAAATAACGTCTTAAAATAACATTGTTTTTGACCCCTTTCAAAAGTTATGACTTGGAAATCTTTGTTATGATTTAGGTAAATGACTTGGAAAATTTTCCCCAAGCAAAGAATGAAATGATTTGGAATTATTCCAAGAATTTAAAAGGTTTTAAGTAATCAAAGATTTGATAAAGGATCTTTAATGATTCCGTATATGCTCAAAAGAAATGTTTTAGAGATGTATATCTCTAGAAGATATTTGTGACAGAGAAAAAAAGTAAACAATCAAATGATAAGCACTTATTTACTTAACATCCTTTATTGATGATTGGTTCAAAGGAACCGAGGTCGAATTTGAGTGATTCTTATCTGAAAACCACTTCGAACCAATTAATGAATTTGAAGTGAAGACATTTTAAAGATAATGAAGTTGAACGTGCGGATCTCCAAAACATAAGTACAACTTATTGATAATTTCGGAGTGGCTCCTGAAATATATAAATAGTAGTCGTCCCTTCATTCTGGGATCTTCATATGCAAGAACTACTCGTTACAAATCCTAAGGGTAACGCCTGATAGGATATGGTAGGAGAGTGCCTTCGGCTTGTCCTACTCCTGGATTAGTATATGGATGAATGTTTGACATTGCATTTCAAAGAATAAGGTACATTGATCTCTATTAATGTACATCTATTTGGTGGTGTAGGAGGATGAAACGACCCAGAATTTGACCGCTTTAAAATATACTATTTAAAGTGATTTTAAATATAAGATATATAACTTTTTCTGATTTAAATAATATTAGATAGTATTTGTAAAGAGAAATATATAAAAAAGTAATTGCTTATATAGACAAGGTGACAAAATTCCAATTTTAGAAAAGTAAGTTTCAATGGTTAAATAAGTTATTCTAATTAATTTATGAGTGTTTATATTTTTAAATAACATTATACAAATTAATTTTTAAATTTGGTTTACATAAATAAATAGTTCAACTAAAACATTAAAATGTGACCATAAAACATTTTTTCGAAAATCAACTTTTTGTCGAATAAAAGTTACCGCAACTTGGTTGCACCATTATGTATATATATGTACACATTTATTAATATGTTAAGTATTAAGAAATAATTAATCAAGTTTACTTTTGCCAATGAAGGCTTGAAATTTCTAGAAAATCATTAAAGTAAACATAAAAGGATAAAATCATGTAAAATCAAATCAAATAAAATCTTTACTTTATTGTTAATGCTAAAATTGAACGCTAACACCCCGGTGTAAGTAGAGATTAAGTGAAAGCACCACCCGTCAATACGGGAATTAGAAGTAAGCAGAAAAGTCATAGAAAAAAAAGTAAAGAGACAACAGTTTTATAGTGGTTCAGCTTCAGGTTAAGCCTACGTCCACTTTAATCTTCTTTATTGCTGAATCTATTACAACTTTACAACAATCTTCGATTACAACACTACTAGGACAAATAGATAGAACTCTGATGTAGAAGAATTCTTCGAATCCTTGTCGAATGTGTTAGATTTCTTCTTGAAGTTCGTTCTAGTGTCTTTCGTGTTTGAAGTGTCGGGTGAGTCGAGAAATCAACAGAGTATAGGCGTTCTAGAAATGAGCCAAAAAGTCCTCTCTTTGGTGGTGTAGGCACGATATTTATAGGAGTTTTCTAGAATTAGATCGTAGGTCATGGGAGACCTATGGGTTAGGTCGTAGGTCGTGAGCGACCTAGGGGTCAGGTTGGCCATGTTCTAGGTCGTGGTCTTCCTAATGAGTACCAGGAGAGGGAGTAGCGACCTAAGGTACTACGACATAAGGAGTTGTCTTGGTTTACACTAGGTCGCTAGGTCACTAGGTCGCTGTCTTCTGTAAGTCGTTAAGTCGCGGTACCTTTTAGGTTGTTACTCAGCTTCAGCAGTTAGGTCGCTAGCCTGCTTCATCGGTTAGGTCTCTAGGTCGCTTCATCGGTTAGCTCGCTAAGTCGCTTCATCGGTTAGCTCGCTAACCCGCTTCAGCTTTAGGTCGCTTACTTCCCTAGGTCGTTGAGTCATGAAATTGAGGAGTTAACATTTGCCCCTCGAAGTACACGCCTATGTCGTTATGTCGTAGGTCGTGTGCTTCGACTTAATTCTTCTAGGTCGTGAGCGACCCAAGAGATGTGCTAACTCGCATGCCCATTCGTCTTCTTTTGCTTGCCCTATAAGTTGTTAACTCGTTTCTTCCTCCTTAATTGCTGTGACAACCCGATCTGCCAATAACAAATCTTCGAGCTCTCAAAGGAGAATTCAAGTTAACCAGTCGTCGATTCATCTCTACTATCATATTACGTAAGTGAATACGATCTTTACCCAACCATGTCACCGCTAAATTGCGAATCCCATTATTTTGACCCTAGTCCAAATCCATGCATCGCATTTCACTTCGAGTCAGTTGCGATCGATTTCCGATCGCCGTTAGTTAAGTTGTCGTTGTGATTCACGAGAGCACGGTAGTGAGATGGATTTGAGATGATTTGGATCGATTTTTGGGTGATTTGGTGGTATGGAGAGATAGTAGATTTCACTAAGAGGATGATGGATTTCATTGTGTAGGTGATAATGGGTTATCGGATCACGAGTTAACGTGGCAATGAGCTATTAAGTGGAGAAGAGTTAGTGGGTTAAGGAAAGTAGGGCATATCGGCTTTGATAGGGAATAGCTCGAGATTGCTGAGTTACGCCAGAAGCAACTTAGTGAATTTGAGCAACACACACCCTTTACGACTTAACCGATTTGACCGACCTAACAAACCGGCCGACTTAAGAATCCTTACGACCTAAAAGGAACTGAGCGACTTAACTCATAGCGACTTAGTCTTTAGGTCGCGTGAGCGACTTAGTCTTTAGGTCGTGTGAGCGACTTAGTCTTTAGGTCGTGTGAGCGACTTAGCACTTAAACAACTTTTCACTGGCGAATTGCTTCTTGCGACCTAGACCAATTTTGACCAAATTTGTTAGGTCGCGAGCGACCTAGGACTTTGCCAGATTCACACTGCCTTGCCTTGAAGCATTACTTTATCTTGTAGGAGCGTGAATAATGAACTTTTGAATTGAATAGAACGACTTGATGGAACTCTGACCCATGCTAAGTCGCTTGAGCTTGAAAAGTTGCAAAAATGTGACATCACTTAACTTGAATTCCAACTTGAACTATCGAAATAACTTGCCTAAACTTGTTGTACTCCTTTACAAATAATATTAACTTTAATGCTAATAACCTGTTAAACACAACATTTGCAGAAAAATGGGACGAATATACTGCCACTAATCGCCCACACCAAATGACAGATTAGTCGATAAAGGATAATCAACTTAAAGAAATTATATGAAATGTTGTGAATCAACAAATTCAAGTGAATTATTGAAGCAAAGCAATCTTAATTAATTAAAGCTGATTTGTTTGCATCAACGCTGCACTTGTATTTGGACTTAAAGCAACAAGCCCTGAAACTTTATAACTGACAAATGCCTATTAGTTTAATTTCAGTTATATTTGCTTGTCGCTTTATTAGTTTTGCACAACACTTCACATATTTAGGAAACGTGCACCTTCATATTTGAATATCCAGTTCCTTGTGTAGAATGTCTTCTCAAGAAGAGATAATAGAGCAAGCTGAAGAGGTCTTCCCGATAGCCAATCCATTGGATAATCCCCCGGAAAGAACTCCAACTACCCTGAGTCAGCGGGCGTTCAACCAACTACGTATTCAGTTTGGTATTGCTGAAGCGGATGCTTTACTTCCTGGGCCAAACGATACCGCTGACAGGCCACCTCTCGGTTTTATCGCCGTCAATCGTCAGAGGTGCCTATGTGGTGCTATTCCTCCTTTTAATGATTTTCTTCAACGACTCCTTCTTCGATTAACTATCTCTCCCTTGCAATTGCATCCCAATAGCTACGCCATCCTAATGGGACTTTGTGTGCTGTTCATGGGGACACTTGATCGTCTTCCGAGCTTCGAAGAAATCTTCTACTTGTGCGCATTTGCAAAGAACAAAGATCATCCTTCTCTTATTCTTGTGAGAAGCGCCAAAAACCATAGACTGATCTTCGATCTTCTGGAAAGCGCCCATGGGTTTTTAAATCAATTCTTCTTCGTTCGTCGTCCTCCAGGATTTTATGCCATCTGGAGAGTAGGAAGTAAGATTGCTTATCCCTGCTCTTTCCATTTGATCTTTTCAAAGTCCGAGTTGCTAGGTGCTAACTTTACTCTTTATTTTTACAGCACTTCCTCCTCCCTCTAAAGATCCCAGCCACAAGCCGACTTTTGAAAGATTAAGTGTCATGGCGGTTGAGGAAAGAAGTATTAAATTTTTGCTGAAAGACGAGTTTCTTCACCAATTCACACTCCTGCATTCTTCCCGTTCTACTCAGCCTCATGAAGTCCCTGATTCTCCAGTAGAGACATCAGATGCCCCAGTTTCCGCCGAAGAACTTACACCGAAAGAACCTACTGTTGAGGCTTCACTGGTGAAGTGTTCTGCTTCTATTGATATTGCGGGGTCATCCGGCAAATTTGCACTTGCCCCGGTCATTGAGGAAGAGGAACCTCGTCACCAATCCGGGAAGACTGCTAATGAAGGAATTGAGGGGAAGGGTCCTGCTGGGCACGATGGAGACGACATTTTTGAGGGATTGAGCGACTTGATGATCACTTCACAGGATCTCTTTAAAGATGATACCACTACTACTAAAGTTATTTCTCCAGTAGTTGAAGCGACATCTGTCATGCAACAAACTCCGTCAGCCCAAGAGTTGACACTTGTTGCAAAATCCGTCATCACCCCCCAACCGAGGAGTGGTTCGTAGTTTGACGCGCATAGTTTAAACGTTACGCACACTTAGGATTTTTCGGCACTTTTATGCATTCAACTTCCTTGCTTCGAAGATTTCTGAGCTTGTCTTTTCTTCATTTTCAGGTTCTCCAATAGGACGTAGCGGCTCTTACTATGATGATTTCCAGCGTTATGGGAGACGGGGTTCTTATGAATCGAAGAGGTATCTTCCTGCTTCCTGGGAAACCGACGAAGAAAGGGCTGCGAGGAAAGCTCGTGAGAGGCGTCCTTATGAAGAACACTACGGAGAAGGGACGAAGCACATGATTCTTCCCAGAGAGAGGATGATTCTCACAAACGAAAATCCCATGATGACAAAGGGAAAAGTCATGTCGCTGAAGATCCGAGTAAACTGGCAAAACTCGGCGAAAAGCCAGCATCTGAAATTTTTGAAAAGACCGTTGCTCCCATCTCTTTGGAAATCCCTTCCAGCTTCCTGCCCTTCAAAGAGCTGATATTCAAACAATCATCAGTAGGGCCCCATATCAAGTTGGACAGGGTCCGGCTACCCTTCAAAGCCGGTTTCCGCACTGATGCTTAAAGGGAGTGCGTTTTGATCTTGACTTGTTCCCAATCGACAAGCAAGCCATGTTGCGAAATCTTGATGCCGTCAAATTCGATATTGAGAGAATGTATGATTGACAAAAACTTGTTGACGAGCTTCAAAGAGTGAACTGTGCAAATCTCGAAGCCATGCTGACTATGGAAAATGATAAATCCGAGTGGCAGAAAACACTCGATCAACATGATGCAAAGATAAAGAGCATTGCCGCTTATAATGAGAAACTTGAAGCGGAAGTAGAAAAACTTAAAGAAGTGCTCGCCACTTCCTCCACTTCCTATTCTCAAAGAGAAGAAGTACTTTAAAAGCAGGTAAGAGATGCTCACGCCGGGCAAAGATACGCTGAAGCTAAATTCGAAGCACAGCAGGGAATTGTAGAAAGCTACCGAGCTAATGTAGCTCAGTTGCGAGAAAAAAACATCTCCCAGAACTTGGAAATTGAAATGCTAAAAGCTCGACTTTCTGAAGCTGAAAAAGAGCATGATGAAGCTATTGCCGCCAAAGCAGCAGCCGAGGAATCTCATATGGCAACTAAAGCTGACATCAGCTCTACTTTATTCAAGTTTTACATACATAGTGTTCTGGGGTGTGGTAGCCTTAAATTTTTGGGACCGAAGTACGAAATCACTTTGGCCGAAGTGTGGGAAGTCGCACTTGATATGCTGGGAGGTGCTGGATATGCTGAAGCAGATTTGGAGGCGCACTATCTAGATGACGATGCACTTGCTGCTCTTGCCAGGGGAATGGAGCAACTCGCTAAACAGCGAGCCAGAATGGCGGAAGGTGAACATTTAGGGAAGGCAACCTCAACCGACCCAGTTCAACCTTCGATTTCGGCCGACATCGATATTATTGGCTCCAGTTCCCATTACCCACCACCTGCTAAAGCTGTCATTGAAAGTGCAACCGCTCGCACTGGAGATGAGACTCAAGAAAGCACTGAAGCAGAGGACTTTGAAGTTGACATAGTAAAGCCTACTTCTCCAGGTAACCTCAATGCTGATCTTGCTCAAGTGGACTGCTTGTTTACTTTACATGAGCTTGATGAACTTTTTGATTATTAATTAAATCTTGAGGTGCCACTTTCCCCTCTCTTTAGGAGAGATACTAATTTTAATTCTCTTCTCCTGTAGTGAAAGCGCCAAGTATTGTTCAACCTTCCCCTCTTCCAGCTGTCCCCTGTCCGCCTCTTCAGATTACTCCTCCTTCCGTTTCTCAACCGGGGTCACAAGAGGAGCAGATAGAAGCTCTTCAAGGCTTGGATGACCCGGTCTCTTCACAAGAACAGACGGCCGAAGAACCTGAAGTAGGCGAAAGAACCCCGAAGCAAACTATTTCTGATGACATAAAGTTGTCTGCACTTTTCACTCCGAGCAGTGAGTCTTCTTTAAGGAAGAAGGGGAAGCATGGAGTCTCAAAGAAAATGAGGAAGCTTCTGCCAGCGAAGAAAAAGAAGAATAAAATCCAATTTCACCCCTTCCTCTTTCTTCCCCTACTCTCACAAGCCGACCCAAAAAGTTAATTATCCGGCCAGGCGAGGGCTCGAAAGGTGGAAATAAGAAGAAGTGAGAGGTTGGCTCCTATGCTTTTCGTCTCGCTTTTTGCTTTTTTGCTTGTACATATAAAGGCTTGTGTTGACCGAAGATTGTGCGGGCACCGGTCCCCGCCTTCTTTTATTTTGAAACCTGCACATGTATAAAATTTTCATAGTATGGAATAAAATGATTCTTTTACTTGGACAAACTTTTGTCTGTATTTGAGAATGCATTTATTCTTCTTTTTCATAAAAGTTTCTTTATTTTCTCTGTGTGATGTTGCAGTAAACCTGCGGTATATTCCTTGAGCATTGCTTTTATGAATGCAACTATATTATATTACCTCCATACCACGGTTTATTGTAATCTCTTCGCATTGGTAAAATTTTGGAGAACAACTCTTCTGTTTTGAGAAGACTTGTACTCATTTTTTGGAGAACAACTTTTCCATTTTAAGGAGGCTTGCATCCGTACTTTAGAGAATAATTTTTTCCATTTTAAGGGAATATTTATCTGATTTAGTAGAATGCGTCTTGTATTGGAGAAGTCTTCTCTTTCCTTTTTTTTTACACTTCAACTTTTGGAGATGATCACTACTTTCTCTCTTCTTTCTTTTTTTTTCTTGAAAGAAAAGTAGTGAATTATCCTATACGGTGAAGTGGGCTTCGAAAGAAGGCTTTGATTTGGTACTTCAATCTTCGGAGAAAAATATTCTCATTATGGAGAAATTGATCTTTTCTTGAAAGTAGAAGTACGCTTCCAAAGAGGGCTTTTCACATTCCAAATCTTGTGAAGTGTCTCCGAAGAGAGCTGTTTGCACTTCAACTTTGGTGAAATGGGCCTCCGAAGAGGGCTTTGCACATTTCAACTCTTGCGAAGTTTTATTTCAGATCTTGGTGAAATGTGTGCCTCCGAAGAGGTCTTTTAGCATTTCAACTCTGGTGAAATGGGCCTCCGAAGAGGGCTTTGCAAATTTCAACTCTTGTGAAGTTTTATTTCAGATCTCGGTGAAATATGTGCCTTCGAAGAGGTCTTTTAGCATTTCAACTCTGTTGAAATGGGCCTTCGAAGAGGGCTTCGCACATTTCAACTCTTGTTAAGTTTTATTTCAGATCTCGGTGAAATGTATGCCTCCGAAGAGGTCTTTTAGCATTTCAACTCTGGTGAAATAGGCCTCCGAACAGGGCTTTGCACATTTCAACTCTTGTGAAGTTTTATTTCAGATCTCCGTGAAATGTGTGCCTCCGAAGAGGTCAATTAGCATTTCAACTCTGGTGAAATGGGCCTCCGAAGAGGGCTTTGCACATTTCAACTCTTGTGAAGTTTTATTTCAGATCTTGGTGAAATGTGTGCCTCCGAGTAGGGCTTTTGCCTGGAAGTTTCTTTCTCATGGTTGGATGGATTCACGGGGCAGACACAAGTTACTTGGATGTTTGTTTGCGCAAACGATCTCAACTAGTTAACAAGGGCCCTTTGCCTTCCACTTGGGAAGGTGCCTCAGATCATTCCACCAATCTTTTTTGGTTGAGAAGAGAACTTTCTTTTTCTGGCATGCCTCGTTAGAGGTCTTTATCCTCCGAAGAGTTGTGCCTCCGAAGAGGGCTTGTGCCTCCGAAGAGGTCCTTGGCTGTTTCCTGCCTGCTCGCCCATTTCTTTTCGCCATTTGCTCATATCAGCGACTCCTTGTTATCATTTTCAAGCACACATTACTATCTTTTGCAAGTAGTTTGTTTTATCCAAAGAAGTGTACTTCATTGTTGATTGAGTTCGCAGGGGCAGGCACATGCTACTTAATTGGATGTTCGTTTGCACAAACGATCACAATTAGTTAGCAAGGGCCAACCTCCGGTGGAATCACTAACTGTTTGCTTGAAGCACTTCTTATATAGGATTTGAACCTGGAATTTTTGTGGCTTAACATTTGTTTGTCGAGTGATGTCAAGGATCACTTGGTCTTGTGATGGGTAAGCTTTGTTTTAATGGCCTGCAATATTAAATCGACATTTTAGCAATACAATTAAAGTCCTTTACATATATCGAAATAAAACAGGCATTTTGGAATAGTAGAGAACACAAGATTTATAGTGGTTCGGCCAAGAATGGGGCCTACATCCACATTATAGTTCTTATTATTCACTTGCAATGGCATTACAATGGCTTTCAATACAAGAATCATACATCCATAATTCTTTTACAGTATTTCAGTAAAGCTTTATGTAAAATATGGGTGCAAGTGATTGCTGTTCCAAGCCCTTGGAATTGGATCTCCTTCGACAGTTGTCAGTTTGAAAGTACCATCAAGAAGTTTTTTGCCTATAACATACGGCCCTTCCCAGTTTGGCGCAAACACTCCTGTTGCTGCCATGATCCTTTTCAAGACTAGATCCCCAATCTCCAAGCTGCGTTGGCGAACTTTGGAATTGAAGTGTTTGGCAATTCTTTGCTGATGGGCTGCAATTCTGAGCTGAGCCTCTTCCCTTCTTTCATCAAGGAAGTCTAATGCTTCAAGTTGCAGCTTTTCATTTTCACCTTGATCGAAATGGATTCTTCTGTGTGAAGGGACTTCTGTCTCCACCGGAATCATTGCTTCTGATCCATATGCGAATGAAAATGGAGTGTGCCCAGTCGCAGTTTTATGGGTAGTTCTGTATGCCCATGGTGCTAGTGGTAGCTTATGGACCCAACCAACTTTTGCTTTTTCTAGCTGTATTTTGATGGTTGTTTTGATAATTTTGTTTACGGCTTCCACTTGCCCATTTGCCTACGGAGGAGCCACTGCTGAAAAGTTTTTTGGATCTTGAATCGTTTGCAAAAATCTTGGAATTCTTCACTTTCGAAGTTGGTTCCAATTTCTGTGATTATCTTTTGAGGCACACCATACCTGCAAATGATATTCTTATTTACAAAGTTTATCATCTTTTTAGAGGTAATAGTAGCTAATGGTTCAGATTCAGCCCATTTAGTAAAATAATCAATAGCAACAGTAGCATATCTGATTCCAGACTTGGCAGTTGGCAAAGGCCCGATGAGATCTATTCCCCAAATAGCAAATGGACATGGACTGACCATCTGTGTTATCTCAGTGGAAGGTGCTTTTGGGATTTTTGCAAATCTCTGGCATCAGACACATTTTCGGGCATAGCTAGCAGCATCACGATTAATGTCTGGCCAAAAATACCCATAACGGAGAATTTTCTTTGCAAGATTTTGCCCACCTGAATGATCTCCACACTCACCTCCATGCACCTCAACTAGAACTATCTTAGCCTCTTCCTTGGTCACACATCAGAGTAATGGCATTGAGAATCCCCGCCTGTATAATCGGTCATCTTGAATTATATATCTAGAGGCTTTTCTTAGCAGGTTTTGTCGTTCTTTTGAATTTTCTGGTAGAGAACCGTTGAGCAATTATTCCATTATCGGAGTCATCCACGATTCTTGCTCTTGATAAATTGTCAGGATCCAATCAATCTCCATTTCATCAATACTTGGGGCTGACAAGACCTCTACAGGAACCAATTCCAGTAATTGAGCCTCGCCAATGCATGCGTACTTTGCGAGAGAATCTGCCTTCATGTTCTCTTCCCGGGGTACATGACTTATCTTATAATGGTCAAGATCATCGAGAAGTTCCCAGGCTCTTGACGAGTAAGCAGGCAGATTTCCTCCTTTAGTTTGAAATTCGTTCTTGACTTGGCATACAATAAGCTGTGAATCACAGAAGATCTGCAACACTTTGATATTCAGTTCTTTAGCAATCTTCAAGCCGGCAATAAGAGCTTCATATTCTGCTTCATTATTTGTCGAAGGAAATTCCAATCTCAATGCGTAGCACAACGATTGCCATTCAGGGGTTTCAAGTACAACCCCAGCTCCGGAACAGTAATCGTTTCTTGCACCATCAACATATAATTTTCATCGAATTGGGGTATTATCAGTCACTTCTTCCTCACTATCACCTCTATCTGTACATTCTGCGATGAAATTTGCTAAAGCTTGTCCATTGATTGCTCTCCGGGGATGATAAGTGATGTCGTATTGGCTGAGTTCAATATTCCACTTCAGAAGTCGACCCGAAGTCTCAGGGCGAAACAGGACTTGCTTCAGAGGTTGATCAGTGAGGACTTTAATAGGATGAGCCTGGAAATATGGCCTCAATTTTCTTGATGCAATCATTAGTCAATAGGCGAGCTTTTCCAACTTTGAATAATTCATCTCTGCCCCAGTGAATCTTGTGCTGATATAATAGACCGAGTGCTGAATTTTTGCGTCTTCCCGTACCAACGCTGCACTGAGGGCATGAGATGAGATTGCCCAATATACGAAAAGATCCTCACCGTTGTCGGGCTTAGAAAGTATTGGAGACGTTTCCACATGACGAATCAACTCATCGAAAGATTTCTGGCATTCAGGAGTACAGTCAAAGTTTTTCCTTCCTTTCTTCAGAGCATCAAAGAACGGAATGCATTTATCAATGGCTTTGGAAATGAATCGACTCAAGGCAGCGACTTTCCCATTGAGACTTTGCAATTCCTTCTTCGTTCTAGGAGCTTTGACTTCTCTTAAGGCAGCAATCTGAGCAGGATTAGCTTAAATGCCCCTAGCACTCACAATGAAACCCAAGAACTTTCCGGACTCCACCCCAAATGAACATTTCAAGGGATTAAGCTTCATTCCGTATTTTTCAGGACTGCGAACATTTCTGCCAAGTGATCCACATGGTCCACTGCCTTCTTTGATTTCACTAGCATATCATCAACGTAAACTTCCATAGTCTTGCCAATTTGTGGCTTGAACATAGCATTGACAAGTCTTTGGTAAGTTGCCCCAGCATACTTCAGTCCAAAGGGCATGACTCTGTAGCAGTAAAGACCGACATCGGTGATGAAGCTCGTGTCCTCCTGATCCGGCTCATGCATCATGTTCTGGTTATATCCGGAGTAAGCATCCATAAAAGATAACAATTCATGCCCCGCTGCTCCATCCACCAACTGATCTATCCTGGGTAACGGAAAGCAGTCTTTGGGGCAGGCTTTGTTTAAATCTGAAAAGTCGATGCATACTCTCTAATTTTCATTAGCTTTCTTAACAAGTACTGGATTTCAAACCCATTTTGGATAAGTAGACTCCCTGATGAAGCCATTCTCCATGAGCCGATCTACATCTTCTTTCAATGCTGCTGACCTTTCAGGACCCTGGGTTCTTCTTTTCTGCTTTACCGGTGTAAACTTCGGATCAATATTCAGAGTATGTACTGCAACTTCTGGGGATATTCCACACATATCAGCATGAGTCCAAGCGAATACATCCAGATTTGCTTTCAAGAATGATATCAAGGAATTTTGAACCGTCACACTAAGTTGTGAACCCACATTCACCACTTTGTTCCGATCTTTTGGGTCAACAGGTACTGGCACCGTTACTTCCACTGGCACCACTCCATTCTCCCATGCACTGGCTTTTCTGGGATCCATTTCCTTTCGTGCACCACTATGCTTGCCAGTACAGGGTGCACCCTGTAATTGGTACAAGGTTGGTTCTTTGATGCGGACTGGGGCTGCCGCATCTTTTCCCATCTCTCTCTTCCTTGCTTCACGCAACTCTATTAGATAACATTCTCGCCCAGCATTCTGATCCCCTTTAATAACACCAACACCATTATCCGTGGGGAATTTCATAGTAAGGCACCATGGGGCGAGAATTTCCTTAAATGCCGCAAGAGTTGGTTGGCCTAGGAAGGCGTTGTAGGCAGAAAATTCATAAACAATTACAAAAGTCTGCTTTCGGACCACCTTTTTCTGCCCCTCTCCAAGATCCACGAAGAATTCGATAGTTCCAATTGGCTTCTTCGCTTCCCCAGTAAACCCTACAATTTTTTGCGATGAAGCTTGAACATCAGCCATCAGAATTTTCATTTGATCGAATGTCTTTTTGAAGAGAACATTACAAGAAGCGCCGCAATCGACAAGCACTCTCCTTACAATAGCCTTCCCAAATGCCTGCAGAGATGACCAAGCGATCCATAGTTAGAGCTTCAATGCCCATAGAGTCCTGGCTCTGAACACAATGTCATCATTAAAAAAAATCTGCTGCTTCAAAGGTGCAGCATCTTCCAACACAAAAACACTCTCTTCTGTTGTTGCATACTTCAAGGCACGGGCATATCTTTCCATCTCACCCCAGCTTCTTCCTGCTGGGTGAGGACCTCCCGAAATCACATTAATAACAGGCCTTTCTGATTCATGTGCAGCCGCCCTCTTACTTGAGCTGGGTTGATGGACAAGGACTTGTTGCCCCTGAGTTGAAGAAGTTGGGTCATTTCTGTTCCTCTTCACATATTGCTGAAGTTTATTTTCTTTCAATAGCTCCTCAATCAAGTCCTTCAAATGGCGGCATTCATTAGTATCATGGCCGGGTTGATTGTGGAATCGGCAGAATCTTCCACTTTTCTCAGCTTTTCTCCCAAGCCTCAATTTAGCTGGTGTGGGGTATTCGACAGTGTCCTTGGTTGCAAAGAAAATGTTTTCTGGTGTATCGGTTAAGTGAGTGAAGTGAAAAGGACGATTTTTCTTCGCATTTCCCTGCTTCTTCCCACCATCGTTCTCCCACTACCGAGTTCCAGATTCCTTCTTATTTGGAGCAGCATTATTATTCCCAACCTCTGTTGATACCACCTTGGCCGGTGCTTGAAGGCTTTCCAAGCGCATGAATTCATCAGCTTTCTTATAGAATTTCTCAAGTGAATTCGGTTCTTTCATCTTCAGCCATTTCCCAAATTCACTCGATTTGTCGATTGCCTTCATCAAGTATGTCAAGACCATTCGTGGCTCTACATTATCCACTTTAGCCAAAGCTATGTTGAAGTGGTTCAAGAAAGATCTAATAGATTCCCCAGGATTCTGTTCCAGGCTAGACAGTGACATAATATCCTTTGCCTTTGAAGCATACAACCTGAATTGTTCTTTAAACTTCCAAGTCAAATCGGAGAACTGGTCTATGGATCGGACCGGTAGCTTTGTGAACCAGAGTAGAGCCACTCCTTCCAATTATACCGAAAAGTACCGGCATTTGATCTCACCGATGCCCTGGCACCAGTCATGTGCCAGTCATACTCGTACAAGAATTAATTAGGGTCACTTGTTCCCTTATAAGCCGAGATGGTAGGAGGAACAAACTTCCTTGGAAATTCTGCTTTCAATATCCTTTCAGTGAACGGAGTCTTGCTCGGAGCGAACCCCATTCTTTTTCATCTTCTTCTCTCTGCATGCTCTCTTTCATGATTTGTCAAACCATTCCAGAGAAGTATTCCTCATCATTTAGAGGCTCTATAGGACAGACATCAGCCATTTTCTTGGAAGTTTGTCTTGACAAGCGTTCGCGGAGGGTTGGCTGCGGCCCTGATCCCCCAACTTGGGGAGGTGTCTCTTCAACGGGGCCAGCTGCCCTTTGAGGAATATTTCTTGCTTCAACATTATGAACATCATCGGCAAAGTTTTGTTCATTATTTACCGGTTAATGGTTAGCTCCAAGCAAAGCGTTCAACCTTTCCAACATTAAAGTATTTTGAGCTTCCATTTGCTGATATAGCCCAGAAACTGCAGCATCTAACTCCGCTCGTGTAATACCAACACTTGGAGCCGTTTGACTTAACGGAGAAGAAGTGGCGGTATTCTCTTGGACATCACCGGATCTAGCAGATCTGTGCTTTCTTCTAGGAGCCATTATCTCTGATAGACTTCTTGTTTTGAGAGAGATTCTTTCAACAAACTTTTGCGAAGCAATGATGAAAACAGCCTGAGTTGGGTTTTCAGTGAAAGCACCAAAAAGGTTAACGCTAAAATTGAACGCTAACACCCCGGTGTAAGTAGATATTAAGTGAAAGCACCAATATGGGAATTAGAAGTAAGTAGAAAAGTCATAGAAAAAACAGTAAAGAGACAACAGTTTTATAGTGGTTCGGCTTCAGGTTAAGCCTACGTCCACTTTAATCTTCTTTATTGCTGAATCGATTACAACTTTACAACAATCTTCGATTACAACACTACTAGGACAAATAGCTAGAACTTCGATGTAGAAGAACTCTTCGAATCCGTGTCGAATGTGTTAGATTTCTTCTTGAAGTTCGTTGAAGTGTCTTTCGTGTTTGAAGTGTCGGGTGAGTCGAAAAATCAGCAGAGTATAGGCGTTCCAGAAATGAGCCAAAAGGTCCTCTCTTCGGTGGTGTAGGCACGGTATTTATTGGAGTTTTTTGTTGTTTGGTCGTGGGTCGTGGGAGACCTAGGGGTTAGGTCGTAGGTCGTGAGCGACCTAGCGGTCAGGTTGGCCATGTTCTAGGTCGTGGGTGACGTAATGAGTACTAGGAGAGGGAGTAGTGACCTAAGGTACTACGCATAAGGAGTTGTCTTGGTTTACGCTAGGTCGCTAGGTCGCTAGGTCACCAAGTCGCTAGGTTGCTGTCTTCTGTAAGTCGTTAAGTCGCGGTACCTTTTAGGTCGTTACTCCGCTTTTGCAGTTAGGTCGCTAGCCCACTTCATCGGCCAGGTCGCTTCATCGGTTAGCTCGCTAAATCGCTTCATTGGTTAGCTCGCTAAGTCGCTTCATCGGTTAGCTCTCTAACCCGCTTCAGCTTTAGGTCGCTTACTTCCCTAGGTCGTTGAGTCATGAAATTATGGAGTTAACATTTATTTTCCTTATGCATAAAGTGATTAAGACGTAAAGTAGTGATGTAACAAAGTGATGGTATGTATTGAAAAAGAGACATAAAGTAAGGATATTTTGGTAATTTTGTAAAGGGTTAATTTTGTAATTCACCACTCCTTACTTTTCCTATAAATACCCATCCATTCTTCTCATTTTCTTCACACTTCTCATTCTTCTTAATTTTTGAGCTTTATTTTTTTCATTAATGGTTTCTCTTCTTTAAGAGAGGTAGGAGGTTTAAAAATAGTGGAGTGCTTAAGCACCAATTCATTAATAACTCTCTAAACTCATTTTAATTCACTTCTTTTCTTATTTAAATGGTCGTAGGCCATGAGTATTGGGATGAGGATGCTATGGCCGTGAGCTATGGAGGTCGGAGGAAGGTTTAGGCCGAGAGCAAAGTGGAGGAGGAAGGATGGTCGTGAGCATGGGCAAGGTGGTGGAGCTGTTTATGGATGTATTAGTGAAGTATATGTTAGTTTAGCGAAATGTGGTTGGATAAGAATGTTGGTAGAAAGTTAATAAATTTAGTTAAAGGTGAGTACTCATTTTTGAATTAACTAATAATTGCAAGTTTAATAATATGAAAGTCAAATATCTTAGATGATTAATATATTTGACAACTTGGACGCAAAGTTGGTTGTTTACATGATTATTAATATGGATGATTACTTGGTTTGATAAATGATAAGTGATATTGTTAGAAATTAACCACAGTTAATTAAATGAGGATTCAAATCCATTTAAATATGTGTATGTGTAACAACCTGATTTTTCGACGCCCGAAAGTCGACATCAATACCTCCATTGTATCAAGTGCCGCATAGTCGAATGTCGGAAAACCGAACCATTAGGGTTAAAGCAAAAGAAGAAAGAAGAAGAAACAAAAAACAACATCAGAATCTCAAATATCGCAGCGGAACAAATATAATAGATAAATGAACATCTTTAAAACAAAGAACTATATCAGTTACTACATTACATCACGTTACATTATCGGAGTGTTACAACAACAAACTACATAAAAGAATATAACATATACTAGTGATACGCTTCGCCATCCAGCTTGCTCCTGATCTCCACAACATCTCTTTTTTGACTTCGCTCCAGAATAATGATAACCTGAATCTTGGCTGCCAGTGTGGAAAAATTATGGGCAACCAGAGTTTAGAAAGGGAACAATAAACTCCGGGTCAGTCGTGGGACTGGCGTGAGATCTTAAAAACAATTTTTTTTAACAAAGGGAAAGCAAAAGATTTCAAAAGAAATCTGCAATGCTTTTTGGAAAATGAAACTACCATAAGACCTCCCGGCACACACACAATGCAATCACACACTTGGGAGAGATTTCTCCTTATGACAGTCAGGCATGCTTAATACGCAAAATCTTTTTGATATTATTATTAGTGCGTAGCGTAGAAAACCATTTCGAACGAATAATATTAATCTTAGCCATCACATGTACCATTATATTACGCCTACTATAGCTGCCATGTTAAATGGAAGGTTCTACAACTAAAACCGTACTGGGTTCGTATTGGGAATTGGATTTCCAACAAATGATCAGGCTAAGGAACTTCCTATGCCACATGGATACGCCTCTGGAGGGACGCCTCGAGAACTTAACCATCTCTCTTCCAACACAAGGTCGGGTTACCTCTATAACTAGGTAACTACTACACGAGTATGCCATCCCCTAGTCGTTTGCGACCTTTATCCGAGGATCCTCAACCACAAAGCAACAACCACAAAGTATAATAAATTTGTAGCATCAACATAGGTAAAATATCAGGGCTCCATACCATGATACTACACTTTTTCAGAAGGAAATGACATACCCTCAAGGGGGCGCTACCCCCAAATAACCTTGTCGCATCCTTCCTGTTTTGACCGTTTCCGGGTTGTGAGGTCCGATGAGGTCTTGTCCGCAAGGCAACGCTTTTCACAAAAGCCATGCTTCGATCAACAAATGATCAGCAGCACTTCATATGCCACATTACCAAATTGGGAGTATATCACTAATAACCATCAACTACATAACCTCTGAGCTCGTACGTCTTAAAGAAGGGTGTTAAGCTAAGAGAATAAATTCTCCGCCACCAACAAGTGTAATGTCAGACACACATCCATACAAGTCTGTTCTAGGATCGAACGGAACCGAAGGCACTTCAATGAAGCCTTTGCAAATCCGGATATTCACAAATCACGTCCGGAATCCCCATCACAAAGGGTGATAAAATCTCTATACCGGAGCAACTCGGTGCAGAGACATTCGAAAGGTAATCCTTTCGCTTCCGAAAATACCCTGTCTTCAACACCATCTTCAAATGCAATCCTTCGTCGTATCATTATTCGGAATGGATTTTATAACACAAAGTCCTCTCCCGGCTAATCCGTATAACGAGTGCATATTTTTAAAATAAGTGTTACATTCAGATTTCAAACAAATCACAACAAATTTCCACTTTGATCTTTTAAACAAAAGATCCATCACAATCACAAGGGTTCGATGTGGTTTTCGGATATTCATTTGGAATTCGACCCATGGTCGCATCGAAGTTCAAATGTCGTTAAAAAGGCGAATATTGATAGTCGGTTATTTAACTATCATTCAACATTCACAACGACCACTATCAAACAATATTCACAACAAACACCAATACTTAAATAATTTTTCCCAATTATTTATTTTTAAAAATATCTTCGCCAGAAATTTTTTTCCACTTCAACTATTTGAAAACAAATTCCAAACCAGTTTTCAGCTTTCACTACTTTGGAAACAATTTTCAAGTCATTTTTTTCCTTACGTGGAAAACATTTCCAAATATTTATTCATTTCCACTGAAAATCTGCTGAGTTCAAAATATTTTAAAATAATTTAAAATGCTTATCCAAAATATACTTGGAAATATTTAAAGCAAAACTATTTTGAAACACTTGCTTAAATATTAGTTATGAAAATATTATACTAATATTTCATACCAAAATTCAAGACCAAAACTAATTTTAAAATAAATTAGTAGATAGGATATAACTATTTAAATATTCAATTTCTAAAACCATCAATTAAATCTTTACTCATTACTTCCATAATTAATTAAATAAATCTTTACTTTAAAGATTTACAAAATAACTTAAGAAACTAATTCCTCCAAAATATTCTTTTAAAACCAACTCTAGAACTTTTAATTTATATTTCAAAAGCTATTTTACAAACATACTCGGCTTTTCAATGAAAATACACCTTTCTTTTCAAAATGGATCATTTTTAATAAATCCTTCTGGATTTATTTTAAATTTACATTCCAAATCCGTATATTCCCTTCCACACTTTTAAAAATAACCAAATGTTTATTTTTAAAAAAATCCCTTTGCTTTATAAATTCCCATTGTGAATTTAAACTTCTAAATATCCATTGATATACGATTTTCAAATCGATTTCCAAATATTCATTTTCAGCACCGAATTAAATTCTAAATTGATTTCCAAATTTATTTTCAAATACCAAATCAATTTCCAAAATTGACTTCTAAATTTATTTCAACACCAAATTTATTATCTTGTGGAACAAATTCCTTCTTTTAAATTTATTCAATTTTCTAAAATTAATTTACTATAAATTTTCTAATAAATTTCAAAAATCAAATTTTATTTATTTCCGGTATCCTACGATACCAAAAATATATTTGGCTAAATTATAGCCTTCAACAGTTTCAATCACAAATAGTCACACACATTGTAACGACCCGCCTTTTGGACAATTTAAATCGACGATCAAATACACATGTCGATTCCAAACCATTCAAAAGGGCAGATAGTTATTGGGGTAAATAAGAAAAGAAAAGAAAGTGAAATAAAGGAAATGAAACAACACAGTATCTCGCAGCGGAACGATAAAATATAATAGTCAAATAAACAGTTCATGAAGTTGTTTACTATACTTTGACAATTATTTATACAACATTTATCAAAGTTATACATATACAACAGAACAATTAAAAATAATGCAGCAGATAGCATGATGCAAGGGTAATAATAGTAATAGTATACCAAATCTTCGTCTTCATCCTCCAGAATAGATCTTCAAAAATCTGAAAAACTCAGGACTGACCCAAGCGTAATGAAAAGACAAAACACTCGAGTTAGGACTAAAATATCCTTATGAAAGTTAAATCAATCGTAAATAAATATGAGTGTAACGGCGTCAGAGATGTTTGCGGGGTTTGACATCTCATATCCAGTATCAACGTGCGTGCAATAACTCAAGAGTTGTTATGGGATTTTCCATCTCTCAAGGATCCGTGAAACTATCTACTATGTAGTAATATACGCTAAGTAGATAATGCCTATTAGTAATATAAAGTGTCAAAATAGCGTTAAGGCATTACCATAATCCCCCTTAACACATTTTTATAATGCCATAGTCTATATAACACCGTAAGCCCCACCGTAAACTGGAGGTTATCACAGGGTACCGCATAGGTATAACATAAAGCATAACGTAGTGGTCGGGAATAGGATAATCAGTATGACAAGGTACATGAGGCGATACCAACTAGGATACTAGTAGTTGCGTGATCCGGACTGATGTTGAGCATAGCCAGCAGCTACCCTAACACCGCGAAACAACACTCCCAAATCAAGGGGTGCACCCAAATCGAATCACAAATGTAATAGAAATGGTATCAAAGAAGCGTGTCCGCTTGAGGTGGCGAACCTCAATGGCCCAGCGCGGCTCCTGTTTTAGTCATGTCAGGGGTTATCCAATATCGTTCTCTTTCTTCAGTCAACGCGTTCACCAAATCATCCACTTTATTCTGGATCAACACTCCACGTATAATAGTTATTAAAGTGGTGTTCGGTATCGACAGAGAGTATGTCCATATCCGATCCCGGTCTCTTTAATAACTACGTATTATTACACCGGTGGCTCTTTTACATTTCAAATCGATTCATAATTGATATCAAAATATCATATTCGCTTCAAAATCATATCCATTTCAAATATCATCGTATCTATTCAAATGTAAGATTTCGTTTCAAAAATCATTTTTCGCATCAATATCTCATTTCGATTTCAAAATCATTCCGAATTTCAAATTTAGGTTGCAACTTCATTTAACCCAATTCATATTTAAATTCAAGATTTAAACATAAACATTTCACCTTATTGCTCAGCTTGAAATTTTTGAAAATAGTTTTAAGTAGTTTAAAAGTAATTTTAAATAATTAAAATACTTAAAATACTTAAAATCTTTAAATGGATTTTAAATAGATAAATTAATTTAAAATAACTAATATAGGTTAAAATAGTTTAAGTATTAAAGATGGTTTATATAACAGAGTAATTTGGAAAACAAAATGGAACAGCTTCAAAACCAAAACATTTCAAATATAACTTCTCAATTCAAATCAATTTCAATTTCCATTCTACCGATTAAATTTCGATTTCAATTCAAATCAATGCCAACGTTTACTTCAAATTAATTCAATTTTACATTCACCTTTAATTTATTCAATTTCAATTTATATCGATTTGGAGCTTGATGTTCAAAATACCAATTTATACCACTTAACACAATTATGCGTCAATATTCAAATCTAAATCCAAATTTCAAATATGATTCAATTTCAAGCTCGATTTCAAAATATCATTTTTATATCACTTTTACTTAGTAATGTTCAAAGCTCGAATTAAGGTTCAATCTTTGTAAACGAATAAACTTTGGAAATTCAATCATAACCAAATTTTAATTTTCAAAGTCTAAACTTAAATCATTTAACAATTTCTTTTAACCAAAATCTATTTCAACACTCCAAACTCAATTTTCCGTTAAAATCAATTTCTATAAATTGATTTCTATTTTTAACTTCTAAATCAAACATTTAAATAAATTTCAAATCGACGATTTTAAAAATTATTAATTTAGCCAATTCGGTGTCCGTATATAATTTTCTACCCTATGGCCAAGTAATTATTTATTTAAATTAAATGTCAGGGATGAATATATATCACTTAAATCAACCATAATGTCATATGTATGCATAACAGGTTATATATAAGCAATAAACATCCAAACATTTAAATATCAACCAATAGCATCCATCGAAATAAAACATCCAATAGACAACACAATTCATAGCAATTTCATAGTTATCAATGTCAGGTAATTTTATCGCAATTAAATTTCAATTTTAACGGTCAATTTAATTTTCAACGGTTAATTCAAATGACAATCTATATGACAATTAAATTTATCAAACAACGACAAATAAAATTGATAACACTTCATAATGTCAAATTTGACTAGCATAAAGATATTCAGTACGTTGTGAAGGTTATAAAACACTCACCTTGATTTTTACGATTTTAAATCAAATCGTACGACGTTCGATTTAATCCAAAATTTTCTCTAGCTCCAAACGATACCAATCAAGCTCCATAGCATAGTGCTCGACAAAACGAAGCCAACACAATTCGTTTCGTCCAAAACGGACCTCGTATGAAAAAGTTATACACGTTTAAAGTTTGTACAATTTTTTATATACAAATATTCACAACTTTATTTAATATTATCAACCTTCAGCAATCTGGGCCGTTGATTCCATCAAGCAAATCAAGGCCGTGCGCATCTTCTTCCTCACGTTCGTTTGCTCCAGGCCACAAATCACGTACGCAACCTATCGTGCCTCCAAAACCCTAAACGACGCACCCACTCCGAGCCACCTGGAGACGATCAGCTAGCGTCATTCGAAAGCCCTTGCTTCACTCCACGTTCACCATCAATAGCCTGAAGCTCGGCCACCCCCTCTGCCTCGAATTGCGTGAAAAACACAGCGACTTTGAACGCGATTTCCCGTCGATCCGTGACTCCGTTTTCGATCTCCACCGTTGGATAGCTAGATCTTGATGCCCTCTACAACTTTGTAGTTGAGAGTTTTTGCTAATTGTTGATGGATTGAGATGAAAATGAGGAAGAAGTTTCGAAATTTTCTGGCCATTGAAATGAAAGTGGCGGCTAAGGGCTGAAACCTTAGGGTTTATGCAAAACAAAGAAAGTGGGGGTCCTTTTATAGAAAATCGCCAAAACACTATTCATCGAAAATTTCCCAAACTCCAAACGAAGCGTGCCGGCTGGCGTTTCTAGGGTTTACCCCGCGTTCCGGACATAATGGAACAGGTTTTGTAAGCCAATTCGATCGTATGTGTGAGTTACGGCAATAAACGATCGATTTGAAATTAAATCGGTTAATCAAATTTCTGTGCGTGTGGGCTCGCCCCGGACAAACGGTAAATCCGATTGGCACGAAATTTGAAATCTTATAATAATATTAAATTACGGATCCGATGAAACTAGTTTCGTCGAAATCCGAGACTGTTTGAAAAATGACTATTTTAACTCGCCAAATTAAAATTAAAACAATTTCAACGTGTTTCGAGCTGCCACGGTCAAACGGCAACTCCGATTGCTACGAAAATTGAAATCCGATAATAACTAACTATTACGGATCCAATGGAACTAGTTTCGTCCAATTCTGAGACTGTTCAAAATTTGGCTATTTTCCAGTCGATAATTAAATATTAAAATATTCAATTTTCACAAATTTTTTTAAATTCAGTTTTAAAAGTTCTATAACATCACTATAACTCCAATATAATAAAATAAAATTTTACAAATCATTTTTAATCATATTAAACCCGTTATTCAATTATCCAATAATTTAAATTTTAAAATCTTATTAACTCTATTGTAATCCCGATATAACTTACATTCCCTTTGGAAACCAATTTGAATCATATTAAACCAAATTTCAATTATTCACTCTATTTTCATATATTAAATTTCAATATCAAATTAATCGTATCAAATTCGGAATTTAATTATTCAACATTTGTCATATTAAATTTAAACAAATATGATTATTCTTAAATCACTATCTTTTGAAATATTCAAAACGAACTTATAAAATTTAACAAATTCAAATTATAGAACAACCGTTTTCATTAAAACAGTTATTCAATTCCCACTATTCAATTATTCAATAAATTCCAAATATTAAATTTAAACAATTTAATTGTTCAATATTTGACGGATTTCAATATTGGGATTTTAAATAAAATTTCATTATCAGTCGATTTACTATATTACATCAAATGAATTCCACATTATTATTTAACTACAGTTAGAGATAATGCACTCAACAAATATATAAACTTCATTTCAATTGCAATTGGTTCACAAATTCAATTCGACTAACTAAATGAATAGGTAACTTAAATAATTATCACCGTTAACTTTTAATTTCTTATACGTTTATTATTTACAAACAAGTGTCACAATTACCTATACAATACAAATTCATTCAATTACCTTTGACTACATATCATTTCAATTGATCTTGGATTTTATTCAATTCATAAATGATTAACTTAGATAAAATCTTGTAGCAATTCATTCTAGTTATTATTATTCCAAACGACTTACAATTTTTTTCTAACATTAAATCAGGAAATCTTATTAAATTAGCTATTTTAATTATCGAAAATTTACGGGTCGTTACACTCTCCCCCACTCAAAACTTTTCGTCCCCGAAAAGGAAAAAGAAGAGAAAAGGAACTAAGTAAAGAATTCAACATTTGATATATTTTATTAAAAATTATCCACTTATAAACAATGAAATTCCATTTATAAAGTCATAACTACGCTTCCACTAAGTTACTCCGAACGGCTTCCTAACTTTAAAAGTTAGTAATCAAAACAAGTTATAAAAAATTTTAAAACTTGAAAAATTTTCAAACACCCGGATGTTACGGAAAATTTCGGTAGAGTCTCCTTTGCGCGGCTTGATCGGAAAAAAAATATAACAGTATATATATCACAAATATACATCTCATCAAGTGATGAGGCATCCCGCAGGGAAAAAGTTTAAAAATACGATATGTAATCCGAGATATGCACCTTATATATTGTTAGCGAGCATATACGGCTAATATAGCGCGAAAGCGAGCTCAAAATGCGAAGCAAGTGCAATCCGCACCCACTAAACACTCAATAACTAAGTTAGAACCATGCATATAAAGATAGATCGATATACTTAGCCTACACAACATATATATAACATATTTAGCTTCAAAACTAAGATTCCAATTTCAGGACAGCAAACAAATCCTAGTTTTAGGTCAACTAAACGATAAAACACGGCAACAGAATCTAAACAAAAATTATTGCATTCATTTCAGACTTTCCGGAATGTCCAAAATCATCTAATTTGGACCATACGTTCAAAAATTATGGCCGTTTTACTTAGAGGATACGCCTTAGCCTGGGCAATGAATTGCGCAGGTCAGCGACGTCCATCCGCGTTTTCGACCTTCTAAACGACAACAAAACACAAAACACTTAAAACAAAAGTTTTAGCTTAAGTTCTTAGCTTTCCAAAAAGTGCAATATCATCAAAATCCGATAAACCAGTCAAAAGATATGGAGAAAATACTAAGGGTATATACTACTGATTTTACTTATTTTTACACAGGACAGCGAGTAACATTCAAGTTTTTAACCTAGTAGACGAAAGAATTTTCTCAAGTTATCTAAACAAAAGTTGTGCTATAATTTCTATGCTTTCCGAAAAGTCTAAGATCATCGAATTCCGTTCAGCCATTTAAAAGTTATGGTTGTTTTCGTTTCAGCATATATTGGACAATTTTGGATTATTATTTTTATCCAAAATTTGCTTTTATTATTTCAAAGTACAAACCATCAAACTTCAAATTTTCTAAAGAACAATCATAAACACAGAGTCATTTATTTTCTTATTCATCCATGCAATAGGTTTACATTCAATTTGTTTCCGATTTATTCAAGTTTGTTTCATTCACATTTTAAATTCAAGTCAATTTGCTTCAATTTAAATTGAATTCAATTATATTTAATTTCACTTTGCTTCAAATTTGAATTTAATTATTTTAACATTTTATTCCGTTTGTTCAATTCCATTAACACTAATTAATTCTACTTAATCAATTTTCACCCATCTAACAACCAATGCATATCAAACATTAAAATCCATCCAAAATCTACACTAAATAAATTATACATTTCCAAGTCAATTTTTTTTTCCATACACTTCCAAGTTTATTGACATTTATTTATATTCAAATTTAATTAGTTTCCATTTACCAATTTTTACATTTCATTAATTTTAAATTTTATTCAATCACTTACATATATCATTCATTTTACAGCTTAAATTTCTTTTATATTTACAACTATCAATAGATCTTCACATTTTATTATTCACTCTCACACAGGTATATTATTTCTCTACTTATCCTTATTAGCATTTTAAACCGTTTAAGTATTTGGTAAGTTATAGTTAGGCAAATAGAATGTAGTTAAACAACATACAACTTCTTTTTATTTAAAGTCGAATTTTCAATTAATTAATTCTTAAGTCATTACTTAAATTTCACTATAATTTAATTTCACACTTACATTCACATATAGTATTTCTATTTTATATTAACATAATTGTGAATCACCTTTAAATGTTAATTTAGATTCCAATTATTTACTAACAATTTTATTTATATTTGCAAACCATTAATTAAATGCATATTTCATTATTCAAACCTATACTTGTATATTATCCAATTAACAATTCATATAACATTTTTGAACTTCTTAAATATTTTGGTAAGTTATGTATATGCTATAGAATGAAATTTACTACTATGCGAGTTTTACAGTTTCAATTTTATTTTAAGTTCATAATTTCCTAATTCTAAGGATTTCTACTTCAATTGATATTTTCACTTAGCTCTTAGATTCATTTCTCATTTCACAATTCACAAGTTCCTTAATGATTCAAGTCTAAATTCATTTCACTCATAAAAAAAATCATTAATTATTAAAGGACTTAAGAATTCCAATCCCGGTTTCATTTAAAATCAAGTTTTGAAATAATATATACTTATATAATTTATATATCAAATCATACTATAGAGAATACAAAATAAAATAAAATTTGAATCAAATAAGGTTTAGACAAGCTATTAAGTGGTCTCCCCAACTCGGACTCTCGAAAATAAACGCCGATGATGCGTGCACTCATCACCGAAATCATTTTCTAGCGTCAAGAGAAGGGAATATAACACTTATCATTAAAAAAAATCCTTCAAAAACAATTTCAACTCAATTATACTATCATATAATACTCATATTATATTTTTCAAATTCTTGTAAGTCAATTTCAAACACCGGAATTTAAATTCCCAAATCCAAGTTAAAATTCATTTATATTCATTATCAATTGTGTTTACAAGATTTCATTTTCCTAAATCCATTGTTATTTAATCAATTGTTGCAAAAATATTGACTGATCAAACAATAACGATAATAATCTAATATTATCATCTCCTAACAATCAATTCAATCAAAATAAATAAATATCCAAATAATTCTTTTATATAAAATATATTCCAAAACGATATTGTGTTGGTTTGTCCTATTCGAGTGTTTAGAAATTCCTATCGACGCCTTGGCGTCCCAAGTATCGACCAGAATTCATAAATACTCAACGGAACAAAGTTAACACAATATAAAACCATTGTATATCAAATAACAAGTACGCTCTCTCATATACACTCAACTCATTCATATAGTTTACCTCTATTTCAATGAGTTATTCCCCACTAGAGCCAAGGTTTATCGCTAAACCAAAGCTCTAATACCAACTGTAACGACCCGCCTTTTATGGACAATTTAAATCGACGATCAAATACACATGTCGATTCCAAACCATTCAAAAGGGCAGATAGTTATTGGGGTAAATAAGAAAAGAAAAGAAAGTGAAATAAAGGAAATGAAACAGCACAAAATCTCGCAGCGGAACGATAAAATATAATAGTCAAATAAACAGTTCATGAAGCTGTTTACTATACTTTGACAATTATTTATACAACATTTATCAGAGTTATACATATACAACAGAACAATTAAAAATAATGCAGCAGATAGCATGATGCAAGGGTAATAATAGTAATAGTATACCAAATCTTCGTCTTCATCCTCCAGAATAGATCTTCAAAAATCTGAAAAACTCAGGACTGACCCGAGCATAATGAAAAGACAAAACACTCGAGTCAGGACTAAAAAAATCCTTATGAAAGTTAAATCAGTCGTAAATAAATATGAGTGTAACGGCGTCAGAGATGTTTGCGGGGTTTGACATCTCATATCCAGTGTCAAGTGCGTGCAATAACTCAAGAGATGTTACGGGATTTTCCATCTCTCAAGGATCCATGAAACTATCTACTATGTAGTAATATACGCTAAGTAGATAATGCCTATCAGTAATATAAAGTATCAAAATAGCGTTAAGGCGTTACCATGATCCCCCTTAACACGTTTTTATAATGCCATAGTCTATACAGTACCGTAAGCCCCACCGTAAACTGGTGGTTATCAGAGGGTACACCATAGGTATAACACAAAGCATAACGTAGTGGTCGCGAATAGGATAATCGGTATGACAAGGTACATGAGGCGATACCAACTATGATACGAGTAGTTGCGTGATCCGGACTGATGTTGAGAATAGCCAGCAGCTACCCCAACACCGCGAAACAACACTCCCAAATCAAGGGGTGCGCCCAAATCGAATCACAAATGTAATCGAAATGGTATCGAAGAAGCGTGTCCGCTAGAGGCGGCGAACCTCAATGGCCCGGCGCGGCTCCTGTTTTAGTCATGTCAGGGGTCATCCAATATCGTTCTCTTTCTTAAGTCAACGCGTTCACCATATTATCCACTTCATTCTGGATCAACACTCCACGTATAATAGTTATTAAATTGGTGTTCGGTATCGATAGAGAGTATGTCCATATCCGATCCCGGTCTCTTTAATAACTACGTATTATTACACCGGTGGCTCTTTTACATTTCAAATCGATTCATAATTGATATCAAAATATCATATTCGCTTCAAAATCATATCCATTTCAAATATCATCGTATCTATTCAAATGTAAAATTTCGTTTCAAAAATCATTTTTCGCATCAATATCTCATTTCGATTTCAAAATCATTCCGAATTTAAAATTTAGGTTGCAACTTCATTTAACCAAATTCATATTTAAATTCAAGATTTAAACATAAACATTTCACCTTATTGCTCAGCTTGAAATTTTTGAAAATAGTTTTAAGTAGTTTAAAAGTAGTTTTAAATAATTAAAATAGTTAAAATACTTAAAATCTTTAAATGGATTTCAAATAGATAAATTAATTTAAAATAATTAATATAGGTTAAAATAGTTTAAGTATTAAAGATGGTTTATATAATAGAGTAATTTGGAAAACAAAATGAAACAGCTTCAAAACCAAAACATTTCAATTATAACTTCTCAATTCAAATCAATTTCAATTTCCATTCTACCGATTAAATTTCGATTTCAATTCAAATCAATGTCAACGTTACTTCAAATTAATTCAATTTTACATTCACCTTTAATTTATTCAATTTCAATTTATATCGATTTGGAGCTTGATGTTCAAAATACCAATTTATACCACTTAACACAATTATGCGTCAATATTCAAATCTAAATCCAAATTTCAAATATGATTCAATTTCAAGCTCGATTTCAAAATATCATTTTTATATCACTTTTACTTAGTAATGTTCAAAGCTCGAATTAAGGTTCAATCTTTTTAAACGAATAAATTTTGGAAATTCAATCATAACCAAATTTTAATTTTCAAAGTCTAAACTTAAATCATTTAACAATTTCTTTTAACCAAAATCTATTTCAACACTCCAAACTCAATTTTCCGTTAAAATCAATTTCTATAAATTGATTTCTATTTTTAACTTCTAAATCAAACATTTAAATAAATTTCAAATCGACGATTTTAAAAATTATTAATTTAGCCAATTCGGTGTCCGTATATAATTTTCTACCCTATGGCCAAGTAATTATTTATTTAAATTAAATGTCAGGGATGAATATATATCACTTAAATCAACCATAATGTCATATGTATGCATAACAGGTTATATGTAAGCAATAAACATCCAAACATTTAAATATCAACCAATAGCATCCATCGAAATAAAACATCCAATAGACAACACAATTCATAGCAATTTCATAGTTATCAATGTCAGGTAATTTTATCGCAATTAAATTTCAATTTTAACGGTCAATTTAATTTTCAACGGTTAATTCAAATGACAATCTATATGACAATTAAATTTATCAAACAACGACAAATAAAATTGATAACACTTCATAATGTCAAATTTGACTAGCATAAAGATATTCAGTACGTTGTGAAGGTTATAAAACACTCACCTTGATTTTTACGATTTTAAATCAAATCGTACGACGTTCGATTTAATCCAAAATTTTCTCTAGCTCCAAACGATACCAATCAAGCTCCATAGCATAGTGCTCGACAAAACGAAGCCAACACAATTCGTTTCGTCCAAAACGGACCTCGTATGAAAAAGTTATACACGTTTAAAGTTTGTACAATTTTTTATATACAAATATTCACAACTTTATTTAATATTATCAACCTTCAGCAATCTGGGCCGTTGATTCCATCAAGCAAATCAAGGCCGTGCGCATCTTCTTCCTCACGTTCGTTTGCTCCAGGCCACAAATCACGTACGCAACCCATCGTGCCTCCAAAACCCTAAACGACGCACCCACTCCGAGCCACCTGGAGACGATCAGCTAGCGTCATTCGAAAGCCCTTGCTTCACTCCACGTTCACCATCAATAGCCTGAAGCTCGGCCACCCCCTCTGCCTCGAATTACGTGAAAAACACAGCGACTTTGAACGCGATTTCCCGTCGATCCGTGACTCCGTTTACGATCTCCACCGTTGGATAGCTAGATCTTGATGCCCTCTACAACTTTGTAGTTGAGAGTTTTTGCTAATTGTTGATGGATTGAGATGAAAATGAGGAAGAAGTTTCGAAATTTTCTGGCCATTGAAATGAAAGTGGCGGCTAAGGGCTGAAACCTTAGGGTTTATGCAAAACAAAGAAAGTGGGGGTCCTTTTATAGAAAATCGCCAAAACACTATTCATCGAAAATTTCCCAAACTCCAAACGAAGCGTGCCGGCTGGCGTTTCTAGGGTTTACCCCGCGTTCCGGACATAATGGAACAGGTTTTGTAAGCCAATTCGATCGTATGTGTGAGTTACGGCAATAAACGATCGATTTGAAATTAAATCGGTTAATCAAATTTCTGTGCGTGTGGGCTCGCCCCGGACAAACGGTAAATCCGATTGGCACGAAATTTGAAATCTTATAATAATATTAAATTACGGATCCGATGAAACTAGTTTCGTCGAAATCCGAGACTGTTTGAAAAATGACTATTTTAACTCGCCAAATTAAAATTAAAACAATTTCAACGTGTTTCGAGCTGCCACGGTCAAACGGCAACTCTGATTGCTACGAAAATTGAAATCCGATAATAACTAACTATTATGGATCCAATGGAACTAGTTTCGTCCAATTCTGAGACTGTTCAAAATTTGGCTATTTTCCAGTCGATAATTAAATATTAAAATATTCAATTTTCACAATTTTTTTTAAATTCAGTTTTAAAAGTTCTATAACATCACTATAACTCCAATATAATAAAATAAAATTTTACAAATTATTTTTAATCATATTAAACCCGTTATTCAATTATCCAATAATTTCAATTTTAAAATCTTATTAACTCTATTATAATCCCGATATAACTTACATTCCCTTTGGAAACCAATTTGAATCATATTAAACCAAATTTCAATTATTCACTCTATTTTCATATATTAAATTTCAATATCAAATTAATCGTATCAAATTCGGAATTTAATTATTCAACATCTGTAATATTAAATTTAAACAAATTTGATTATTCTTAAATCACTGTCTTTTGAAATATTCAAAACGAACTTATAAAATTTAACAAAATCAAATTATAGAACAACCATTTTCATTAAAACAGTTATTCAATTCCCGCTATTCAATTATTCAATAAATTCCAAATATTAAATTTAAACAATCTAATTGTTCAATATTTGACGGATTTCAATATTGGATTTTTAAATAAAATTTCATTAGCAGTCGATTTACTATATTACATCAAATGAATTCCACATTATTATTTAACTACAGTTAGAGATAATGCACTCAACTAATATATAAACTTCATTTCAATTGCAATTGGTTCACAAATTCAATTCGACTAACTAAATGAATAGGTAACTTAAATAATTATCACCGTTAACTTTTAATTTCTTATACGTTTATTATTTACAAACAAGTGTCACAATTACCTATACAATACAAATTCATTCAATTACCTTTGACTACATATCGTTTCAATTGATCTGGGATTTTATTCAATTCATAAATAATTAACTTAGATAAAATCTTGTTGCATTTCATTCAAGTTATTATTATTCCAAACGACTTACAATTTTTTTCTAACATTAAATCACGAAATCTTATTAAATTAGCTAGTTTAATTATCGAAAATTTACGGGTCGTTACACACATATTATAAACGATCAACACACAATATTGAAATAAATTCAATTATTTGAGGAATCCAGTTAGATCCCTCCAACCTGTTTCCCTGCATCCCCAGATGTTAGCACAACAATTAAATATCAATTCCACTTTGAGGTGGAATATCGCGGTATATAGGATTTATAAAATATCATCCGCTATTATATGGCGCAAAGGGTTTAATTCAACTCAACTGATAACAATTTATCATCCAAGCACACAATCCACAATTTTAAATTTAACTATTTAAAATTTAACTGGAAATTCTAATTAAGTGAGAAGATCTTACCTTTGCCCTTTTATTTGCAATCCAATCCAATTCCGAGTTATTTCTTCACAATTTTAGACCTTGTATAAACATTTCTACAATTTTATTAATATTCAAAATAAATCAAATAATTCAATTTTCCATTTTACAATTTTAATTCAACTAATAATTTAGTTTAACTCAATTTCTCCTTTTAAAATATCTTTTAGAAACTAAATAATTTAAATATGTTTATAGAAATTTATCTCCATCGTTCATTATTTTTAAAATTCGACCAGTAAATGAATATATGTATATTTGTGTAGATTTATTTTATTTTTCTTCCTTGGAACTACTTATTCCAGAAATAACCCATATACATATATACATATATATATATATACACATATATATATATTAAATTTAATAAAAATAATTTACTTTTTAAACTCATATACATGTATTAATTAAAATAAAATAAACAGAACTATTTAAAATTTTCTTTACTGTAAAATAAAATCTAACTTATATATATTTTCACTGTATCTATACACATTAATATATGTATGTATTATCAAATTTATATTTAAACAAATAACCTATACCGTACTGTCTACATCCGAGCTCGTCGACCAAGCACACGACATCCGCCACTGCTAGCTCACGAGCCACCCTCGACGGCAATCGCGACTTCGTCGCCTACTCCTTTTGCCCCAGCGAGATCGAGATCTCATGCAGTGCCGCACGCCCACGAACGCGACTATCCCTAATCGTGTCCTATTTTCCATGTAACGTTTGCGATTTTTCGTTGCCGAAAAACCGAAAGGTTAGGGTTTAAGAAGAAGAAAAAGATAGAAGAAGAGAGAAAAAGATAGAACAGAACAGAAACAACAGAACAATATCAGAATCTCACAATTCGCAGCGGAACAACATATAATAAATAAATGAATAATCTTTAAACAAAGAACTATATCAGTTATTACATTACATTACATTTCATTACATCATCAGAGTGTACAACAACAAACAACATCAACAGCGGAAAAGAAATACTATATACTAGTAATACGCCATGCCATCCAGCTTGCCTCTAGCAACTCCTGAATTCCAGAATATCCTGATAAACCTGTCTCTTGACTGCCCGTGTGGAAATTGGTGGGCACCTAGAGTTTAGGAAGGAAAACAATAAACTCCGAGTCAGTCATGTGACTGGTGTGAGAACTCAAAACAGTTTATCTTTAAAACAAAATAGAGGAATATTTTTAAATTAGATTCGCAATGCTTTTTAGAAAATGAGACTACCATTAGGCCTCCCGCACACACACACAATGCAAAAGCAGAATCGGAGGAGATTTCTCCTTATGATAGTCAAAGATGCTTGATATGCATTAAAAAAGAAACATTTGATATTATTACTAGTGCATAGTGTAGGAAAAATCATTTCGAAAATAAAGATATAAATCTTAGCCAGCATAGACATTTCGCACTTATGCCTACTATAGCTACCATGTTCAATAGCAGGTTACCGCCACATTCCATGGCAGGTTCTACAACTAAAACCGTACAAGATCGTATTGTTTCCTTGGATTTCCAACAAATGGTCAGGGCAAGGAACTTCCCATTGCCACATGGAAACGCCTCTGGAATGACGTCCCGAGAACCAAACCGGATCTCTGCCAACACAAGGCCGGGTTACCCCTAACTGGGTAACTACTGACACGAATATGTCATCCCCCGATCGTAACCGATCTATCCGAGGATCCTCGATTTCCAACAACCACAAAATATGCAGCAACAACATAGGTTAAATATCTGGGCTCCATACCATGATACCACCTCTATCCAGAAGGAATGAAATACACTAAAGGGGCGCTACGCCCTAATAACCTTGCTGCATCCTTCCTGTTTTGACCATTTCCGGGGTGTGAGGTCCGACGAAGTCTCGTCCACAAAGCCACGCTTTATACAAAAGCTGTGCTTTGGGTCAACAAATGATCATAGAAATGATCACCAAGATAAATGATCCTATCACAAATGATCAAACAATGATCATCTCACAGCAACACTCAACATGCCACACTACCAAATTGGGAGTATATCACTAATAACCTTCAACTACATAACCTCTGAGCTCGTACGTCTCAGAGAAGGGTGTTAAGCTAAGAGAATAAATTCTCCGCCACCAACAGAAATATATTTGAAAGAAATCAGCTTTATATCTCAATTTGTAATGTCAGACATACAATCCATACAAGTCTGTTCCGGGCTCGAACAGAACCGAAGGCACTTCCAAAGAAGTCCTTGCAATCCGGATATTCACTAATCACGACCGGATGCGCCGTTAGTAAGCGGATGTTATTATGCGCCGTTAGTAAGCGGATGTTATTTAATAAAAACATATACCGCGAATATTTCATAAACAGTGAAATTGGTATTATATATAATAACAATATATATATATATTGGCATATGTATATATTGCAGTTATTGAATTCCCGCATTTGTATAGCGGATGAGACCCTATTGCGCCGTCTATTAAGCGGATAATATTTTAGATCCCATATACCGCGATAATTTCGTACTGGAACGGAATTGGTATTGTGCTAATGTTTGTGGATGCAGGGAAACAGGTTGGAGGGATCCAACTGGATTCCTCAACAGTTTTTATTTGATTTCAGATATTTTGATATTTGATGGATTATCATATCGGTATATGATATCGTTGTTGTCGTGATTGGCTATTTGGTATGTAGCATCATTGGACCAAGTTTTGGAATTTTAAAATGATTTAAAGTGATTTTTGAAAGTATACGTTTATAAAGTATTTTTGGAATTGATCCATTTTAAAAAAATAAACGTTATAATTTTTAAAGTTATAAAAATTATGATTTTGAGAAATACGGTTAAAGATTGATTTTTGAGAAATATGGGTTAATGTTTTTATAAAATAATTAAATTGGATTTTTGAATTTATTATAAAAAGTTTAAAAATAGGATTTATAAAATTTGATTTTTTTTATAAATCAAAATGATGAAATTATAAAGGAGTTTAAAGATGTTTTAAAATAATAGTATAAATTGATTTATATAAGAGATTTATAAATTGATATTCATAAATTAAAATATTTGAATTACAAAACGAGTTTTATAAGTGTTAGAATGAATTATGAATGAAATTCGGAAATGAATGAAATTTATAGAATTATAAACGGTGAAGTTATAAATGGAATTTTATAAGCAGTAGGTTTATAAAATTTGTAAAGTTATTAAAATAATGGTTTTGGGTAAATAAATGAATCTTATAAGTTATAAGATTTATAATTGTGAAGTTTAAAGGAACGATTTTGTAAACAAATAAATTATAAGTATTTGACTTATAATATGAACCTTTAGTTTATAATTGAGTTATAAATCGAATATGTTAATAAAGGAATTTATAAAAGGAAGTAGTTATAAAATAAAAAGAAATGGAATTTATAAACGTTGTTTTATAAATTCGCAAACGACTTATTTTGATAAGTTAATTTTTATAACTTATTTATGAAGTTATATTCACGTTTTAGACAGTGAATAATCCTTTAAAATGAAATGTATAGAAATGATGAAATTGGTTAACGTAGTATATTCACGTTTTTGAATAGTGAATAATATGTTAAAGAAATTATTTTGAATGTGATGTTTTAAATAGAATTAAAACGATCTAACGATTGTTTTAAAAGCATTAAGATTCAAAACCATAGATTTCAACATTTATTGTTGAAATAGACGTTTTCGAGAAATAAAAGGAAATGGTGGACTATAACACTGTTGTTATAGTAAATGATTTCCGAAAGGAAATGTTTTGTATAGTATTGGGATTTATATATCTATTTTAATTTCGAATCCCTATACTAGTGATTTTGGGTTGTCGTAACGATGTTTTACGCAACATTCGTTTTGGCCCAAATAAATATGTTTAAGAGAATGATTTCCTTAAAGAATGAAATATATACTTTATCTCGATTTAGTTATATTGAATATTTTCCCAGTGTTGAAAACAAATAGATTTGTGAATTACTTATTTTTAAATAAGTATGGAAATGTTTTCCAATATAAAGTGAATATTTTGAGAATTTATCTTTTTGAAGATAAATTGAAATGAATAATTGAAAACGTATATTCATAGATATTTTGGGAATTATAAATTCGCTAAGGAATTTATAAAAGAAAGTGGAATTCGTTTAAAAATAAATATTGATTTATTTTTGACATATTGAAATTATATATCTTGTAAAGATATTTTCGGGAAATAAATAATTTGGAAAATTATTTGGAATCTGGTGATGTTGTGCATATCCATTGACAGTTCAATAACCGACTATCAATATTTACCTTTGAAAGGTATTTGTTGTGATTTGTTGAATTTGAATGCTACACTTATTTTTAAATTGTTGCGCTCGTTATTCGGATTACCCATTCCGAATAGTGATACGACGTAATGGATAGCATTGAAGATCGGTGTTGAAGACCCGGTATTTGCGAGAGCGATAGGATGACCTATCGATTGACTCTGCACCGAGTTGCTCCGGTATAGAGTTCTCCATGTGTGATGGTGAATCTGATCAGGATTGTGGACATCCTGATTGCAAGGACTTCTTTGTAAGTGCCTTCGGTTCTGTTCGAGCCCGGAACAGACTTGTATGGATTGTATGTCTGACATTATAAATTGAGATATAAAGCCGATTTCTTTCAAATATATTTCTGTTGGTGGCAGAGAATTTATCTTCTAGCTTAACACCCTTCTCTGAGACGTACGAGCTTAGAGGTTATGTAGTTGAAGGTTATCAGGGATATATTCCCAATTTGGTAATGTGACATGCTGAGTGTTGCTGTAAATGATCATTGTGTTGATTATTTGTGATAGGATCATTTATTTGATCGTCTATCTTGGTGATCATTTCTATGATCATTTGTTGACCCAAAGCATGGCTTTTGTATAAAGTATGTTTTTGTGGACGTGACTTCGTCGAGCCTCACACCCCGGGAATGGTCAAAACAGGAAAGATGCAGCAAGGTTATGAGGGGTAGCGCCCTTTAGGGTATGTGCATTTCCTTCTAGAAAAGGGTGGTATCATGGTATGGAGCCCAGATACTTACTTATGTTGAAAACACTTTATGATTGTGTGAATTGATTACGAGCGCTCGGATAAAGGTCCCAAAGGACCGGGGGATGGCATATTCGGTCAGTTGTTACACAGTTAGGGGTAACCCAGCCTTGTGTTGGTAGAGATCCGGTTTGGTTCTTGGGGATGTCCTTCCAGAGGCATTCTCATGTGGCAATGGGAAGTTCCTTGGCTTGATCATTCGTTGGAAATAAAATTCCCAATACGAAACTTGTACGGTATTAGTTGTAGAACCTGCCATTTACTTATGGTGGTCACCACTGTTTAGATGGTAGCTATAGTAGGCATACGATAATGGTCGTATGTTGGCTAAGATTTATATTCTACTTTCGAAAGGAATTTTTCCTACACTATGCACTGATAATAATATCAAATGTTCTTTTTAATACGTATCAAGCATCTTTGACTATCATAAGGAGAAATCTCCTCCGATTCTGCGTTTGCATTGTGTGTGTGTGCGAGAGGCCTTATGGTAGTCTCATTTTTAAAAGCATTGCGAATTGACTTTAAAAATATTGCTCTATTTGATTTTAAAGATAAATAAACTGTTTTGAGTTCCCACACCAGTCACATGACTGACTCGGAGTTTATTGTTTTCCTTCCTAAACTCTGGGTGCCCACCAATTTCCACACGGGCAGTCAAGAGTTAAGGTTTATCAGGATATTCTGGATATTCTGGAGTTGCAGGAGGCAAGCTAGATGGCATGGCGTAATTATTAGTATATAGTATTTCTTTTTCCGCTGCATTGTTTGTTATTGTTGTACACTCTGATGATATGATGTAATGTAATGTAATAACTGATATACTTCTTTGTTTAAAGATTATTCATTTATTATTATATGTTGTTCCGCTGCGAATTGTGAGATTCTGATATTGTTCTGTTGTTTTCTTTCGGTTCTATTTTCTATTTTCTTTTCTCTCTATTTTCTATTTTCTATCTTTTCTTATTTCTTCTACCTCTTTGCTTTTCTTAAACCATAACATTTCGGGTTTCCGGCCTTCGATTTCTCGGCAGTCGATAAAGTGAGTATCGATGTTGAATTTTCGAAAGTCGAAAATTTCCGGGACGTTACATTTGGTATCAGAGCATATGGTTAAGCGACAACCATGGTTCTGTTGGGTATTACTCATTAGAGATAGAGTCAGTAGTGCTCTAGAATGAGTTTGAGTGTAATAATAGCTATGAGAGCGTATTTGTTAGTGAATATAAAATTGTTTTGTATTGTGTTGACTTATCGGTTGATTGTTTATAGATTCCAGTCGATGTAGTCTAGCTAACTATCGTTGATAGGGGTTTCTAAACTCTTAAACAAGATAAACCGACACGATATTGTTTTAAAATTGGGTAAATGAAATAATATTACCTTGATTATATTTTTATATATAAAGGAATAATTTTTCAGAATTATTAAAGTGTATATAAATTGATTGTTTAGATGTTTGAATAATCTAAATAAAAGAATAATTGTATAAGCAAATGAATTATAAGAATTGAATTATAATTAATGTGATTTACAATTGAGAAATAAATATATATATATAAGAAGTGAAACTATATGAATATATTTATGAATATGAGCTGTAAATAAAAATGAATTTAATGTTAAATGTAAATTTACTTTAGAATTGAAATCTGAATTTCTTTATAAGTGGGAACTTGAGTTATATAAATGAAATTCAACTTTTGTAATTGAATTAAATGAATGGATTGAATATTAATCAATTGAATGTGAATAATTGATATGAAAAAAATGAGTATAAGTGTTAATTCATTGGAATCTAATGTTATTGGAAAGTTGAATAGTTGAATGAAAATCATTTAATTAAACCAATTGTAAGCAAAGTAATTTGGTTGTAATTAATATACATTGATTGTTATATGATTGTTAGTTGATTGTATATAATTCATTAAGTGTTAATGAAATTGAGTTAATGGAAATTGGAAGCTAAAGTAATTGAAATTCAATTGGAAGTTAAGTGAATCTTAAATAGAATTGAATTTGATTTGGAAGTGAACCAACTTGAATATGAATTAGTGAATGCAAACTAATTAAAATTGAAAATGAATGTTAGTAAGAACATCCACTGTTAATGAATCAAATGTGATTTAAATTGAAAACCTATTTCATTGAATATTAATGAGAATATGAATGAATATTTATTGGTTATGAATGCTCGTTGGTTGATGGTTGAATATATTGCTTTTGTTTCAATTGCTATGTTGACATATATAGTTATTATGTTTCTATATGTTGTATATTGATACTATTGTCTATATACATGTTTCTCATGTTGTTTGTTGAGTGTTTAGTAGGTGCGGATCGCGTTTGCTTCGCATTTGGAGCTCGCTTTCGTGCTATATTAGCCGTATATGCTTGCTAATAAAATATAAGGTACATATCTCGGATTACATAACGTACTTTTATACTTTTTTCCCTGCGGGATGCCTCATTACTTGATGAGATGTATATTTGTGATATATATACTGTCATATTTTTTTTTGGATCGAGCCGCGCAAAGGAGACTATGGCGAATTTTTTCGAAAATTTAAGGCGATAGAAAAAATTTGAGAAAATTGGAAATTTTTTGAAAACTATAATTTTGATTTAAAATTGAAAGTTAAACAATAGTAGTTGTTTTGAAAAGATAACTAAGTATGATTTGAAAACTTAGTAAAGATTTTGTAAGAAATTTAACTATGGATTTTTGGGAAAGTTAATAAATTCTATAACTTTTCTTACTTGATAATTTCGAGGACGAAATTCTTTTAAGGGGGGAAGATTGTAACGACCCAGAATTTTATTTAATTAAAATTTGAATATTTAATTAATTTTAAATATTTATAAGTGAATTTATAAGTCGAATAAATTTTTATTTCGAATTATTGGATTTAATTAGATAATTAAATCGATAATTTAATATGTTAAATTATGGAAATAATTGAAAATCGAGTTAAATATGATTGAAAATGATTTGTAAAATTTTATTTTATCATGTTGAAGTTAGAATGATATTTTAGAACTTTTAAAATTGAATTAAAAGATTATTTGTGAAAATTGAATATTTTAATATTTAATCGACTAGCGAAAATAGTCAATTTTTGAACAGTCTTAGAATTGGACGAAACTAGTTCCATTGGATCCGTAATAGTTAGTTATTACCGGATTTCAATTTTCGTAGCAATCGGAGTTATCGTTTGATCGTGGCAGCTCGAAACGCATCGAATTATTTTTAATATTAATTTGGCGAGTTAAAATAGCCATTTTTCAAAAATTCTTGGATTTTGACAAAACCAGTTTCATCGGATCCATAATGTGATATTATTGTAAGGTTTTAAATTTCGTGTCAATCGGATTTACCGTTTGTCCGGTACAAATTAAAACGCCTAGAAAATCGTTTAAATCGGTTTAATTTAAATTGAACGTTTATTGCCATAACTCGCACAGATGTCCGAATTAGCTTCCGAAACCTATTCCATTGTGTCCGGAACGCGGGGTAAACCCTAGAAACGCTGGTTACGGCGCGTGAATCGGAGTTTGGAAATTCCGGAATGAATAGTGTCGTTCGTTCTTCTATAAATAGCCCCCTCTCTCTCTAAAAAATAAAAAAAATAAACTAAAACCCTAATTCTATAGCCGCCGCCAGTGATGAAACCGAAGGCCGAAAACTGCCTGTCTATCTCCTCAAATTTCTTCAAATCCGTTCATTAATTCGAAAAACTTTCTACATGAAAGTTATAGAGGGCAGTGTGATTGATACATCCAACGGTGGGTTTTCGTTCTAGTGCTTAGGATCGATGGGAAATTGGGCTCAAAGGCCATGCGTTCGGCCTCGACTTTCGAGCTTCAGAGGCGACCGAGCTCGAAGCTCTTCAGGCCGTGGGTGGTGCCGGGGCGCGCGCACGTGTTGATGCTCCCTGATCACCTTCAAACGCGACGTGGTGGAAGCATAAATTAACCCTAATTCAAAGCTTGTGGGTTCTATGGTGCGTATGTGTTTACGGGAAGGAACGCGTGAGGTTGGAGGGAGAAGCTAACGCACGGACCTGATGCTTTAACCTTGATCCAACGGCCCTGATCTAGCTTAGGTTTAAAATTTTATATTTATGTTGTAATTTTTATATAGAAAATTCGAGTAAACTTGTAAAAATCATAACTTTTTCATACGAGGTCGAAAACATGCGAAACTTGTTGCGTTGGAATTGTATGGACGAGCACTACGCGATGCAATTGGATTGGAGTCGTTTGGAGTTAGTGATAATTTTGGGTAAAATTAAACGTCTGTTTAATTTTATTCGAAATAAATCGCTAAAACGAAATTGAAATCAAGGTGCGAACTTCTCACTCAATCAAATCAGTTTCAATTTTATTTTAAATAGTTAGATTTAAAATATTTGAATGCATGTTTGAATGATGATTGATATCTATTGATTGTTAAAATAGATATTATGCGCCGTTAGTAAGCGGATGTTATTTATTAAAAACATATACCGCGAAAATTTCATAAACAGTGAAATTGGTATTATATATAATAACAATATATATATATTGGCATATGTATATATTGCAGTTATTGATTTCCCGCATTTGTATAGCGGATGAGACCCTATTGCGCCGTCTATTAAGCGGATAATATTTTAAATCCCATATACCGCGATAATTTCGTACTGGAACGGAATTGGTATTGTGCTAATGTTTGTGGATGCAGGGAAACAGGTTGGAGGGATCCAACTGGATTCCTCAACAGTTTTTATTTGATTTCAGATATTTTGATATTTGATGGATTATCATATCGATATATGATATCGTTGTTGTCGTGATTGGCTATTTGGTATGTAGCATCATTGGACCAAGTTTTGGAATTTTAAAATGATTTTAAAGTGATTTTTGAAAGTATACGTTTATAAAATATTTTTGGAATTGATCCATTTTAAAAAAATAAACGTTATAATTTTTAAAGTTATAAAAATTATGATTTCGAGAAATACGGTTAAAGATTGATTTTTGAGAAATATGGGTTATTGTTTTTATAAAATAATTAAATTGAATTTTTGAATTTATTATAAAAAGTTTAAAAATAGGATTTATAAAATTTGATTTTTTTTTATAAATCAAAATGATGAAATTATAAAGGAGTTTAAAAATGTTTTAAAATAATAGTATAAATTGATTTATATAAGAGATTTATAAATTGATATTTATAAATTAAAATATTTAGAATTACAAAGCGAGTTTTATAAGTGTTAGAATGAATTATGAATGAAATTCGGAAATGAATGAAATTTATAGAATTATAAACGGTGAAGTTATAAATGGAATTTTATAAGCAGTAGGTTTATAAAATTTGTAAAGTTATTAAAATAATGGTTTTGGGTAAATAAATGAATCTTATAAGTTATAAGATTTATAATTGTGAAGTTTAAAGGAACGATTTTGTAAACAAATAAATTATAAGTATTCGACTTATAATATGAACCTTTAGTTTATAATTGAGTTATAAATCGAATAGGTTAATAAAGGAATTTATAAAAGGAAGTAGTTATAAAATAAATAGAAATGGAATTTATAATCGTTGTTTTATAAATTCGCAAACGACTTATTTTGATAAGTTAATTTTTATAACTTATTTATGAAGTTATATTCACGTTTTAGACAATGAATAATCCTTTAAAATGAAATGTATAGAAATGATGAAATTGGTTAACGTAGTATATTCACGTTTTTGAATAGTGAATAATATGTTAAAGAAATTATTTTGAATGTGATGTTTTAAATAGAATTAAAACGATCTAACGATTGTTTTAAAAGCATTAAGATTCGAAACCATAGATTTCAACATTTATTGTTGAAATAGACGTTTTCGAGAAATAAAAGGAAATGGTGGACTATAACACTATTGTTATAGTAAATGATTTCCGAAAGGAAATGTTTTGTATAGTATTGGGATTTATATATCTATTTTAATTTCGAATCCCTATACTAGTGATTTTGGGTTGTCGTAACGATGTTTTACGCAACATTCGTTTTGGCCCAAATAAATATGTTTAAGAGAATGATTTCCTTAAAGAATGAAATATATACTTAATCTCGATTTAATTATATTGAATATTTTCCAAGTGTTGAAAACAAATAGATTTGTGAATTACTTATTTTTAAATAAGTATGGAAATGTTTTCCAATATAAAGTGAATATTTTGAGAATTTATCTTTTTGAAGATAAATTGAAATGATTAATTGAAAACGTATATTTATAGATATTTTGGGAATTATAAATTCACTAAGGAATTTATAAAAGAAAGTGGAATTCGTTTAAAAATAAATATTGATTTATTTTTGACATATTGAAATTATATATCTTGTAAAGATATTTTCGGGAAATAAATTATTTGGAAAATTATTTGGAATCTGGTGATGTTGTGCATATCCATTGATAGTTCAATAACCGACTATCAATATTTACCTTTGAAAGGTATTTGTTGTGATTTGTTGAATTTGAATGCTACACTTGTTTTTAAATTGTTGCGCTCGTTATTCGGATCACCCATTCCGAATAGTGATACGACGTAATGGATAGCATTGAAGATCGGTGTTGAAGACCCGGTATTTGCGAGAGCGATAGGATGACCTGTCGATTGACTCCGCACCGAGTTGCTCCGGTATATAGTTCTCCATATGTGATGGTGAATCCGATCAGGATTGTGGATATCCGGATTGCAAGGACTTCTTTGTAAGTGCCTTCGGTTCTGTTCGAGCCCGGAACAGACTTGTATGGATTGTATGTCTGACATTATAAATTGAGATATAAAGCCGATTTCTTTCAAATATATTTCTGTTGGTGGCGGAGAATTTATTCTTCTTGCTTAACACCCTTCTCTGAGACGTACGAGCTCAGAGGTTATGTAGTTGAAGGTTATCAGCGATATATTCCCAATTTGGTAATGTGACATGCTGAGTGTTGCTGTAAATGATCATTGTGTTGATTATTTGTGATAGGATCATTTATTTGATCGTCTATCTTGGTGATCATTTCTATGATCATTTGTTGACCCAAAGCATGGCTTTTGTATAAAGTATGTTTTTGTGGACGTGACTTCGTCGAGCCTCACACCCCGGGAATGGTCAAAACAGGAAAGATGCAGCAAGGTTATGAGGGGTAGCGCCCTTTAGGGTACGTGCACTTCCTTCTGGAAAAGGGTGGTATCATGGTATGGAGCCCAGATACTTACTCATGTTGAAAACACTTTATGATTGTGTGAATTGATTACGAGCGCTCGGATAAAGGTCCCAAAGGACCGGGGGATGGCATATTCGGTCAGTTGTTACTCAGTTAGGGGTAACCCGGCCTTGTGTTGGTAGAGATCCGGTTTGGTTCTTGGGGATGCCCTTCCAGAGGCATTCTAATGTGGCAATGGGAAGTTCCTTGGCCTGATCATTCGTTGGAAATCCAATTCCCAATACGAAACTTGTACGGTATTAGTTGTAGAACCTGCCATTTACTTATGGTGGTCACTACTGTTTAGATGGTAGCTATAGTAGGCATACGATAATGGTCGTATGTTGGCTAAGATTTATATTCTACTTTCGAAACGAATTTTTCCTACACTATGCACTAATAATAATATAAAATGTTCTTTTTAATACGTATCAAGCATCTTTGACTATCATAAGGAGAAATCTCCTCCGATTCTGCGTTTGCATTGTGTGTGTGTGCGGGAGACCGTATGGTAGTCTCATTTTTAAAAGCATTGCGAATTGACTTTAAAAATATTGCACTATTTGATTTTAAAGATAAATAAACTGTTTTGAGTTCCCACACCAGTCACATGACTGACTCGGAGTTTATTGTTTTCCTTCCTAAGCCCTGGGTGCCCACCAATTTCCACACGGGCAGTCAAGAGTTAAGGTTTATCAGGATATTCTGGATATTTTGGAGTTGCAGGAGGCAAGCTGGATGGCATGGCGTAATTATTAGTATATTGTATTTCTTTTTCCGCTGCATTGTTTGTTGTTGTTGTACACTCTGATGATATGATGTAATGTAATGTAATAACTGATATAGTTCTTTGTTTAAAGATTATTCATTTATTATTATATGTTGTTCCGCTGCGAATTGTGAGATTCTGATATTGTTCTGTTGTTTTCTTTCGGTTCTATTTTCTATTTTCTTTTCTCTCTATTTTCTATTTTCTATCTTTTCTTATTTCTTCTACCTCTTTTTGCTTTTCTTAAACCATAACATTTCGGGTTTCCGGCCTTCGATTTCTCGGCAGTCGATAAAGTGAGTATCGATGTTGAATTTTCGAAAGTCGAAAATTTCTGGGACGTTACATTTTGTATCAGAGCATATGGTTAAGCGACAACCATGGTTCTGTTGGGTATTACTCATTAGAGATAGAGTCAGTAGTGCTCTAGAATGAGTTTGAGTGTAATAATAGCTATGAGAGTGTATTTGTTAGTGAATATAAAATTGTTTTGTATTGTGTTGACTTATCGGTTGATTGTTTATAGATTCCAGTCGATGTAGTCTAGCTAACTATCGTTGATAGGGGTTTCTAAACTCTTAAACAAGATAAACCGACACGATATTGTTTTAAAATTAGGTAAATGAAATAATTTTACCTTGATTATATTTTTATATATAAAGGAATAATTTTTCAGAATTACTAAAGTGTATATAAATTGATTGTTTAGATGTTTGAATAATCTAAATAAAAGAATAATTGTATAAGCAAATGAATTATAAGAATTGAATTATAATTAATGTGATTTACAATTGAGAAATAAATATATATATATATATATAAGAGGTGAAACTATATGAATATATTTATGAATATGAGCTGTAAATAAAAATGAATTTAATGTTAAATGGAAATTTACTTTAGAATTGAAATCTGAATTTCTTTATAAGTGGGAACTTGAGTTATATAAATGAAATTCAACTTTTGTAATTGAATTGAATGAATGGATTGAATATTAATCAATTAAATGTGAATAATTGATATGAAACAAATGAGTATAAGTGTTAATTCATTGGAATCCGATGTTATTGGAAAGTTGAATAGTTGAATGAAAATCATTTAATTAAACCAACTGTAAGCAAAGTAATTTGGTTGTAATTAATATACATTGATTGTTATATGATTGTTAGTTGATTGTATATAATTCATTAAGTGTTAATGAAATTGAGTTAATGGAAATTGGAAGCTAAAGTAATTGAAATTCAATTGGAAGTTAAGTGAATCTTAAATAGAATTGAATTTGATTTGGAAGTGAACCAACTTGAATATGAATTAGTGAATGCAAACTAATTAAAATTGAAAATGAATGTTAGTAAGAACATCCACTGTTAATGAATCAAATGTGATTTAAATTGAAAACCTATTTCATTGAATATTAATGAGAATATGAATGAATATTTATTGGTTATGAATGCTAGTTGGTTGATGGTTGAATATATTGCTTTTGTTTCAATTGCTATGTTGACATATATAGTTATTATGTTGCTATATGTTGTATATTGATACTATTGTCTATATACATGTTTCTCATGTTGTTTGTTGAGTGTTTAGTAGGTGCGGATCGCGTTTGCTTCGCATTTGGAGCTCGCTTTCGCGCTATATTAGCCGTATATGCTTGCTAATAAAATATAAGGTACATATCTCGGATTACATACCGTACTTTTATACTTTTTTCCCTGCGGGATGCCTCATTACTTGATGAGATGTATATTTGTGACATATACACTGTCATTTTTTTTTCGGATCGAGCCGCGCAAAGGAGACTATGGCGAATTTTTCCAAAAATTTAAGGCGTTAGAAAAAATTTGAGAAAATTGGAAATTTTTTGAAAACTATAATTTTGATTTAGAATTGAAAGTTAAACAATAGTAGTTGTTTTGAAAAGATAACTAAGTATGATTTGAAAACTTAGTAAAGATTTTGTAAGAAATTTAACTATGGATTTTTGGGAAAGTTAATAAATTCTATAACTTTTCTTACTTGATAATTTCGAGGACGAAATTCATTTAAAGGGGGGAAGATTGTAACGACCCAGAATTTTATTTAATTAAAATTTGAATATTTAATTAATTTTAAATATTGATAAGTGAATTTATAAGTCGAATAAATTTTTATTTCGAATTATTGGATTTAATTGGATAATTAAATCGATAATTTAGTATGTTAAATTATGGAAATAATTGAAAATCGAGTTAAATATGATTGAAAATGATTTGTAAAATTTTATTTTATTATGTTGAAGTTAGAATGATATTTTAGAACTTTTAAAATCGAATTAAAAGTTTATTTGTGAAAATTGAATATTTTAATATTTAATCGACTAATGAAAATAGTCAATTTTTGAACAGTCTCAGAATTGGGCGAAACTAGTTCCATTGGATCCGTAATAGTTGGTTATTACCGGATTTCAATTTTCGTAGCAATCGGAGTTATCGTTTGATCATGGCAGCTCGAAACGCATCGAATTATTTTTAATATTAATTTGGCAAGTTAAAATAGCCATTTTTCAAAAAGCCTCGGATTTCGACGAAACCAGTTTCATCGGATCCGTAATGTGATATTATTGTAAGGTTTTAAATTTCGTGTCAATCGGATTTACCGTTTGTCCGGTACAAATTAAAATGCCTAGAAAATCGTTTAAATCGGTTTAATTTAAATTGAACGTTTATTGCCATAACTCGCACAGATGTCCGAATTAGCTTCCGAAACCTGTTTCATTGTGTCCGAAACGCGGGGTAAACCCTAGAAACGCTGGTTACGGTGCGTGAATCGGAGTTTGGAAATTCCGGAATGAATAGTGCCGTTCGTTCTTCTATAAATAGCCCCCTCTCTCTCTAAAAAAATAATAATAATAAACTAAAACCCTAATTCTATAGCCGCCGCCAGTGATGAAACCGAAGGCCGAAAACTTCCTGTCTATCTCCTCAAATTTCTTCAAATCCGTTCATTAATTCGAAAAACTTTCTACATGAAAGTTATAGAGGGCAGTGTGATTGATACATCCAACGGTGGGTTTTCGTTCTATTGCTTAGGATCGATGGGAAATTGGGCTCAAAGGGCATGCGTTCGGCCTCGATTTTCGAGCTTCAGAGGCGACCGAGCTCGAAGCTCTTCAGGCCGTGGGTGGTGCCGGGGCGCGCGCACGTGTTGATGCTCCCTGATCACCTTCAAACGCGACGTGGTGGAAGCATAAATTAACCCTAATTCAAAGCTTATGGGTTCTATGGTGCGTATGTGTTTACTGGAAGGAACGCGTGAGGTTGGAGGAAGAAGCTAATGCACGGACCTGATGCATTCAACTTGATCCAACGGCCCTGATCTAGCTTAGGTTTAAAATTTTATATTTATGTTGTAATTTTTATATAGAAAATTCGAGTAAAATTGTAAAAATCATAACCTTTTCATACGAGGTCGAAAACACGCGAAACCAGTTGCGTTGGAATCATATGGACGAGCACTACGCGATGCAATTGGATTGGAGTCATTTGGAGTTAGTGAGAATTTTGGGTAAAATTAAACGTCCGTTTAATTTTATTCGAAATAAATCGCTAAAACGAAATTGAAATCAAGGTGAGAACTTCTCACTCAATCGAATCAGTTTCGATTTTATTTTAAATAGTTAGATTTAAAATATTTGAATGAATGTTTGAATGATGATTGATATCTATTGATTGTTAAAATAGACATTATGTGCCGTTAGTTAGCGGATGTTATTTATTAAAAACATATACCGCGAATATTTCATAAACAGTGAAATTGGTATTATATATAATAACAATATATATATATATATATATTGGCATATGTATATATTGCATTATTGATTTCCTGCATTTGTATAGCGGATGAGACCCTATTGCGCCGTCTATTAAGCGGATAATATTTTAAATCCCATATACCGCGATAATTTCGTACTGGAACGGAATTGGTATTGTGCTAATGTTTGTGGATGTAGGGAAACGGGTTGGAGGGATCCAACTGGATTCCTCAACAGTTTTTATTTGATTTCAGATATTTTGATATTTGATGGATTATCATATCGATATATGATATCGTTTTTGTCGTGATTGGCTATTTGGTATGTAGCATCATTGGACCAAGTTTTGGAATTTTAAAATGATTTTAAAGTGATTTTTGAAAGTATACGTTTATAAAATATTTTTGGAATTGATCCATTTTAAAAAAATAAACGTTATAATTTTTAAAGTTATAAAAATTATGATTTTGAGAAATACGGTTAAAGATTGATTTTTGAGAAATATGGGTTAATGTTTTTATAAAATAATTAAATTGGATTTTTGAATTTATTATAAAAAGTTTAAAAATAGGATTTATAAAATTTGATTTTTTTTATAAATCAAAATGATGAAATTATAAAGGAGTTTAAAGATGTTTTAAAATAATAGTATAAATTGATTTATATAAGAGATTTATAAATTGATATTTATAAATTAAAATATTTGGAATTACAAAGCGAGTTTTATAAGTGTTAGAATGAATTATGAATGAAATACGGAAATGAATGAAATTTATAGAATTATAAACGGTGAAGTTATAAATGGAATTTTATAAGCAGTAGGTTTATAAAATTTGTAAAGTTATTAAAATAATGGTTTTGGGTAAATAAATGAATCTTATAAGTTATAAGATTTATAATTGTGAAGTTTAAAGGAACGATTTTGTAAACAAATAAATTATAAGTATTCGACTTATAATATGAACTTTTAGTTTATAATTGAGTTATAAATCGAATAGGTTAATAAAGGAATTTATAAAAGGAAGTAGTTATAAAATAAATAGAAATGGAATTTATAAACGTTGTTTTATAAATTCGCAAACGACTTATTTTGATAAGTTAATTTTTATAACTTATTTATGAAGTTATATTCACGTTTTAGACAATGAATAATCCTTTAAAATGAAATGTATAGAAATGATGAAATTGGTTAACGTAGTATATTCACGTTTTTGAATAGTGAATAATATGTTAAAGAAATTATTTTGAATGTGATGTTTTAAATAGAATTAAAACGATCTAACGATTGTTTTAAAAGCATTAAGATTCGAAACCATAGATTTCAACATTTATTGTTGAAATAGACGTTTTTGAGAAATAAAAGGAAATGGTGGACTATAACACTATTGTTATAGTAAATGATTTCCGAAAGGAAATGTTTTGTATAGTATTGGGATTTATATATCTATTTTAATTTCGAATCCCTATACTAGTGATTTTGGGTTGTCGTAACGATGTTTTACGCAACATTCGTTTTGGCCCAAATAAATATGTTTAAGAGAATGATTTCCTTAAAGAATGAAATATATACTTAATCTCGATTTAATTATATTGAATATTTTCCAAGTGTTGAAAACAAATAGATTTGTGAATTACTTATTTTTAAATAAGTATGGAAATGTTTTCCAATATAAAGTGAATATTTTGAGAATTTATCTTTTTGAAGATAAATTGAAATGAATAATTGAAAACGTATATTTATAGATATTTTGGGAATTATAAATTCACTAAGGAATTTATAAAAGAAAGTGGAATTCGTTTAAAAATAAATATTGATTTATTTTTGACATATTGAAATTATATATCTTGTAAAGATATTTTCGGGAAATAAATAATTTGGAAAATTATTTGGAATCTGGTGATGTTGTGCATATCCATTGATAGTTCAATAACCGACTATCAATATTTACCTTTGAAAGGTATTTGTTGTGATTTGTTGAATTTGAATGCTACACTTGTTTTTAAATTGTTGCGCTCGTTATTCGGATCACCCATTCCGAATAGTGATACGACGTAATGGATAGCATTGAAGATCGGTGTTGAAGACCCGGTATTTGCGAGAGCGATAGGATGACCTGTCGATTGACTCTGCACCGAGTTGCTCCGGTATATAGTTCTCCATATGTGATGGTGAATCCGATCAGGATTGTGGATATCCGGATTGCAAGGACTTCTTTGTAAGTGCCTTCGGTTCTGTTCGAGCCCGGAACAGACTTGTATAGATTGTATGTCTGACATTATAAATTGAGATATAAAGCCGATTTCTTTCAAATATATTTCTGTTGGTGGCGGAGAATTTATTCTTCTTGCTTAACACCCTTCTCTGAGACGTACGAGCTCAGAGGTTATGTAGTTGAAGGTTATCAGCGATATATTCCCAATTTGGTAATGTGACATGCTGAGTGTTGCTGTAAATGATATTTGTGTTGATTATTTGTGATAGGATCATTTATTTGATCGTCTATCTTGGTGATCATTTCTATGATCATTTGTTGACCCAAAGCATGGCTTTTGTATAAAGTATGTTTTTGTGGACGTGACTTCGTCGAGCCTCACACCCCGGGAATGGTCAAAACAGGAAAGATGCAGCAAGGTTATGAGGGGTAGCGCACTTTAGGGTACGTGCACTTCCTTCTGGAAAAGGGTGGTATCATGGTATGGAGCCCAGATACTTACTCATGTTGAAAACACTTTATGATTGTGTGAATTGATTACGAGCGCTCGGATAAAGGTCCCAAAGGACCGGGGGATGGCATATTCGGTCAGTTGTTACTCAGTTAGGGGTAACCCGGCCTTGTGTTGGTAGAGATCCGGTTTGGTTCTTGGGGATGCCCTTCCAGAGGCATTCTCATGTGGCAATGGGAAGTTCCTTGGCCTGATCATTCGTTGGAAATCCAATTCCCAATACGAAACTTGTACGGTATTAGTTGTAGAACCTGCCATTTACTTATGGTGGTCACTACTGTTTAGATGGTAGCTATAGTAGGCATACGATAATGGTCGTATGTTGGCTAAGATTTATATTCTACTTTCGAAATGAATTTTTCCTACACTATGCACTAATAATAATATAAAATGTTCTTTTTAATACGTATCAAGCATCTTTGACTATCATAAGGAGAAATCTCCTCCGATTCTGCGTTTGCATTGTGTGTGTGTGCGGGAGACCGTATGGTAGTCTCATTTTTAAAAGCATTGCGAATTGACTTTAAAAATATTGCACTATTTGATTTTAAAGATAAATAAACTGTTTTGAGTTCCCACACCAGTCACATGACTGACTCGGAGTTTATTGTTTTCCTTCCTAAACCCTGGGTGCCCACCAATTTCCACACGGGCAGTCAAGAGTTAAGGTTTATCAGGATATTCTGGATATTTTGGAGTTGCAGGAGGCAAGCTGGATGGCATGGCGTAATTATTAGTATATAGTATTTCTTTTTCCGCTGCATTGTTTGTTGTTGTTGTACACTCTGATGATATGATGTAATGTAATGTAATAACTGATATAGTTCTTTGTTTAAAGATTATTCATTTATTATTATATGTTGTTCCGCTGCGAATTGTGAGATTCTGATATTGTTCTGTTGTTTTCTTTCGGTTCTATTTTCTATTTTCTTTTCTCTCTATTTTCTATTTTCTATCTTTTCTTATTTCTTCTACCTCCTTTTGCTTTTCTTAAACCATAACATTTCGGGTTTCCGGCCTTCGATTTCTCGACAGTCGATAAAGTGAGTATCGATGTTGAATTTTCGAAAGTCGAAAATTTCTGGGACGTTACATTTTGTATCAGAGCATATGGTTAAGCGACAACCATGGTTCTGTTGGGTATTACTCATTTGAGATAGAGTCAGTAGTGCTCTAGAATGAGTTTGAGTGTAATAATAGCTATGAGAGCGTATTTGTTAGTGAATATAAAATTGTTTTGTATTGTGTTGACTTATCGGTTGATTGTTTATAGATTCCAGTCGATGTAGTCTAGCTAACTATCGTTGATAGGGGTTTCTAAACTCTTAAACAAGATAAACCGACACGATATTGTTTTAAAATTAGGTAAATGAAATAATTTTACCTTGATTATATTTTTATATATAAAGGAATAATTTTTCAGAATTATTAAAGTGTATATAAATTGATTGTTTAGATGTTTGAATAATCTAAATAAAAGAACAATTGTATAAGCAAATGAATTATAAGAATTGAATTATAATTAATGTGATTTACAATTGAGAAATATATATATATATATATATATATATATATATATATAAGAGGTGAAACTATATGAATATATTTATGAATATGAGCTGTAAATAAAAATGAATTTAATGTTAAATGGAAATTTACTTTAGAATTGAAATCTGAATTTCTTTATAAGTGGGAACTTGAGTTATATAAATGAAATTCAACTTTTGTAATTGAATTGAATGAATGGATTGAATATTAATCAATTAAATGTGAATAATTGATATGAAACAAATGAGTATAAGTGTTAATTCATTGGAATCCGATGTTATTGGAAAGTTGAATAGTTGAATGAAAATCATTTAATTAAACCAACTGTAAGCAAAGTAATTTGGTTGTAATTAATATACATTGATTGTTATATGATTGTTAGTTGATTGTATATAATTCATTAAGTGTTAATGAAATTGAGTTAATGGAAATTGGAAGCTAAAGTAATTGAAATTCAATTGGAAGTTAAGTGAATCTTAAATAGAATTGAATTTGATTTGGAAGTGAACCAACTTGAATATGAATTAGTGAATGCAAACTAATTAAAATTGAAAATGAATGTTAGTAAGAACATCCACTGTTAATGAATCAAATGTGATTTAAATTGAAAACCTATTTCATTGAATATTAATGAGAATATGAATGAATATTTATTGGTTATGAATGCTAGTTGGTTGATGGTTGAATATATTGCTTTTGTTTCAATTGCTATGTTGACATATATAGTTATTATGTTGCTATATGTTGTATATTGATACTATTGTCTATATACATGTTTCTCATGTTGTTTGTTGAGTGTTTAGTAGGTGCGGATCGCGTTTGCTTCGCATTTGGAGCTCGCTTTCGCGCTATATTAGCCGTATATGCTTGCTAATAAAATATAAGGTACATATCTCGGATTACATACCGTACTTTTATACTTTTTTCCCTGCGGGATGCCTCATTACTTGATGAGATGTATATTTGTGATATATACACTGTCATTTTTTTTTCGGATCGAGCCGCGCAAAGGAGACTATGGCGAATTTTTCCAAAAATTTAAGGCGTTAGAAAAAATTTGAGAAAATTGGAAATTTTTTGAAAACTATAATTTTGATTTAGAATTGAAAGTTAAACAATAGTAGTTGTTTTGAAAAGATAACTAAGTATGATTTGAAAACTTAGTAAAGATTTTGTAAGAAATTTAACTATGGATTTTTGGGAAAGTTAATAAATTCTATAACTTTTCTTACTTGATAATTTCGAGGACGAAATTCATTTAAAGGGGGGAAGATTGTAACGACCCAGAATTTTATTTAATTAAAATTTGAATATTTAATTAATTTTAAATATTGATAAGTGAATTTATAAGTCGAATAAATTTTTATTTCGAATTATTGGATTTAATTGGATAATTAAATCGATAATTTAATATGTTAAATTATGGAAATAATTGAAAATCGAGTTAAATATGATTGAAAATGATTTGTAAAATTTTATTTTATCATGTTGAAGTTAGAATGATATTTTAGAACTTTTAAAATCGAATTAAAAGTTTATTTGTGAAAATTGAATATTTTAATATTTAATCGACTAATGAAAATAGTCAATTTTTGAACAGTCTCAGAATTGGGCGAAACTAGTTCCATTGGATCCGTAATAGTTGGTTATTACCGGATTTCAATTTTCGTAGCAATCGGAGTTATCGTTTGATCATGGCAGCTCGAAACGCATCGAATTATTTTTAATATTAATTTGGCAAGTTAAAATAGCCATTTTTCAAAAAGCCTCGGATTTCGACGAAACCAGTTTCATCGGATCCGTAATGTGATATTATTGTAAGGTTTTAAATTTCGTGTCAATCGGATTTACCGTTTGTCCGGTACAAATTAAAATGCCTAGAAAATCGTTTAAATCGGTTTAATTTAAATTGAACGTTTATTGCCATAACTCGCACAGATGTCCGAATTAGCTTCCGAAACCTGTTTCATTGTGTCCGGAACGCGGGGTAAACCCTAGAAACGCTGGTTACGGCGCGTGAATCGGAGTTTGGAAATTCCGGAATGAATAGTGCCGTTCGTTCTTCTATAAATAGCCCCCTCTCTCTCTAAAAAAATAATAATAATAAACTAAAACCCTAATTCTATAGCCGCCGCCAGTGATGAAACCGAAGGCCGAAAACTTCCTGTCTATCTCCTCAAATTTCTTCAAATCCGTTCATTAATTCGAAAAACTTTCTACATGAAAGTTATAGAGGGCAGTGTGATTGATACATCCAACGGTGGGTTTTCGTTCTATTGCTTAGGATCGATGGGAAATTGGGCTCAAAGGGCATGCGTTCGGCCTCGATTTTCGAGCTTCAGAGGCGACCGAGCTCGAAGCTCTTCAGGCCGTGGGTGGTGCCGGGGCGCGCGCACGTGTTGATGCTCCCTGATCACCTTCAAACGCGACGTGGTGGAAGCATAAATTAACCCTAATTCAAAGCTTATGGGTTCTATGGTGCGTATGTGTTTACTGGAAGGAACACGTGAGGTTGGAGGAAGAAGCTAATGCACGGACCTGATGCATTCAACTTGATCCAACGGCCCTGATCTAGCTTAGGTTTAAAATTTTATATTTATGTTGTAATTTTTATATAGAAAATTCGAGTAAAATTGTAAAAATCATAACCTTTTCATATGAGGTCGAAAACACGCGAAACCAGTTGCGTTGGAATCGTATGGACGAGCACTACGCGATGCAATTGGATTGGAGTCATTTGGAGTTAGTGAGAATTTTGGGTAAAATTAAACGTATTCGAAATAAATCGCTAAAACGAAATTGAAATCAAGGTGAGAACTTCTCACTCAATCGAATCAGTTTCGATTTTATTTTAAATAGTTAGATTTAAAATATTTGAATGAATGTTTGAATGATGATTGATATCTATTGATTGTTAAAATAGACATTATGTGCCGTTAGTTAGCGGATGTTATTTATTAAAAACATATACCGCGAATATTTCATAAACAGTGAAATTGGTATTATATATAATAACAATATATATATATATATATATATATTGGCATATGTATATATTGCATTATTGATTTCCCGCATTTGTATAGCGGATGAGACCCTATTGCGCCGTCTATTAAGCGGATAATATTTTAAATCCCATATACCGCGATAATTTCGTACTGGAACGGAATTGGTATTGTGCTAATGTTTGTGGATGTAGGGAAACGGGTTGGAGGGATCCAACTGGATTCCTCAACAGTTTTTATTTGATTTCAGATATTTTGATATTTGATGGATTATCATATCGATATATGATATCGTTTTTGTCGTGATTGGCTATTTGGTATGTAGCATCATTGGACCAAGTTTTGGAATTTTAAAATGATTTTAAAGTGATTTTTGAAAGTATACGTTTATAAAATATTTTTGGAATTGATCCATTTTAAAAAAATAAACGTTATAATTTTTAAAGTTATAAAAATTATGATTTTGAGAAATACGGTTAAAGATTGATTTTTGAGAAATATGGGTTAATGTTTTTATAAAATAATTAAATTGGATTTTTGAATTTATTATAAAAAGTTTAAAAATAGGATTTATAAAATTTGATTTTTTTTATAAATCAAAATGATGAAATTATAAAGGAGTTTAAAGATGTTTTAAAATAATAGTATAAATTGATTTATATAAGAGATTTATAAATTGATATTTATAAATTAAAATATTTGGAATTACAAAGCGAGTTTTATAAGTGTTAGAATGAATTATGAATGAAATACGGAAATGAATGAAATTTATAGAATTATAAACGGTGAAGTTATAAATGGAATTTTATAAGCAGTAGGTTTATAAAATTTGTAAAGTTATTAAAATAATGGTTTTGGGTAAATAAATGAATCTTATAAGTTATAAGATTTATAATTGTGAAGTTTAAAGGAACGATTTTGTAAACAAATAAATTATAAGTATTCGACTTATAATATGAACTTTTAGTTTATAATTGAGTTATAAATCGAATAGGTTAATAAAGGAATTTATAAAAGGAAGTAGTTATAAAATAAATAGAAATGGAATTTATAAACGTTGTTTTATAAATTCGCAAACGACTTATTTTGATAAGTTAATTTTTATAACTTATTTATGAAGTTATATTCACGTTTTAGACAATGAATAATCCTTTAAAATGAAATGTATAGAAATGATGAAATTGGTTAACGTAGTATATTCACGTTTTTGAATAGTGAATAATATGTTAAAGAAATTATTTTGAATGTGATGTTTTAAATAGAATTAAAACGATCTAACGATTGTTTGAAAAGCATTAAGATTCGAAACCATAGATTTCAACATTTATTGTTGAAATAGACGTTTTCGAGAAATAAAAGGAAATGGTGGACTATAACACTATTGTTATAGTAAATGATTTCCGAAAGGAAATGTTTTGTATAGTATTGGGATTTATATATCTATTTTAATTTCGAATCCCTATATTAGTGATTTTGGGTTGTCGTAACGATGTTTTACGCAACATTCGTTTTGGCCCAAATAAATATGTTTAAGAGAATGATTTCCTTAAAGAATGAAATATATACTTAATCTCGATTTAATTATATTGAATATTTTCCAAGTGTTGAAAACAAATAGATTTGTGAATTACTTATTTTTAAATAAGTATGGAAATGTTTTCCAATATAAAGTGAATATTTTGAGAATTTATCTTTTTGAAGATAAATTGAAATGAATAATTGAAAACGTATATTTATAGATATTTTGGGAATTATAAATTCACTAAGGAATTTATAAAAGAAAGTGGAATTCGTTTAAAAATAAATATTGATTTATTTTTGACATATTGAAATTATATATCTTGTAAAGATATTTTCGGGAAATAAATTATTTGGAAAATTATTTGGAATCTGGTGATGTTGTGCATATCCATTGATAGTTCAATAACCGACTATCAATATTTACCTTTGAAAGGTATTTGTTGTGATTTGTTGAATTTGAATGCTACACTTGTTTTTAAATTGTTGCGCTCGTTATTCGGATCACCCATTCCGAATAGTGATACGACGTAATGGATAGCATTGAAGATCGGTGTTGAAGACCCGGTATTTGCGAGAGCGATAGGATGACCTGTCGATTGACTCTGCACCGAGTTGCTCCGGTATATAGTTCTCCATATGTGATGGTGAATCCGATCAGGATTGTGGATATCCGGATTGCAAGGACTTCTTTGTAAGTGCCTTCGGTTCTGTTCGAGCCCGGAACAGACTTGTATGGATTGTATGTCTGACATTATAAATTGAGATATAAAGCCGATTTCTTTCAAATATATTTCTGTTTGTGGCGGAGAATTTATTCTTTTAGCTTAACACCCTTCTCTGAGACGTACGAGCTCAGAGGTTATGTAGTTGAAGGTTATCAGCGATATATTCCCAATTTGGTAATGTGACATGCTGAGTGTTGCTGTAAATGATCATTTTGTTGATTATTTGTGATAGGATCATTTATTTGATCGTCTATCTTGGTGATCATTTCTATGATCATTTGTTGACCCAAAGCATGGCTTTTGTATAAAGTATGTTTTTGTGGACGTGACTTCGTCGAGCCTCACACCCCGGGAATGGTCAAAACAGGAAAGATGCAGCAAGGTTATGAGGGGTAGCGCCCTTTAGGGTATGTGCATTTCCTTCTGGAAAAGGGTGGTATCATGGTACGTAGCCCAGATACTTAATCATGTTGAAAACACTTTATGATTGTGTGAATTGATTACGAGCGCTCGGATAAAGGTCCCAAAGGACCGGGGGATGGCATATTCGGTCAGTTGTTATTCAGTTAGGGGTAACCCGGCCTTGTGTTGGTAGAGATCCGGTTTGGTTCTCGGGGATGTCCTTCCAGAGGCATTCTCATGTGGCAATGGGAAGTTCCTTGGCCTGATCATTCGTTGGAAATCCAATTCCCAATACGAAACTCGTACGGTATTAGTCGTAGAACCTGCCATTTACTTATGGTGGTCACCACTGTTTAGATGGTAGCTATAGTAGGCATACTATAATGGTCGTATGTTGGCTAAGATTTATATTCTACTTTCGAAATGAATTTTTCCTACACTATGCACTAATAATAATATCAAATGTTCTTTTTAATACGTATCAAGCATCTTTGACTATCATAAGGAGAAATCTCCTCCGATTCTGTGTTTGCATTGTGTGTGTGTGCGGGAGGCCTTATGGTAGTCTCATTTTTAAAAGCATTGCGAATTGACTTTAAAAATATAGCTCTATTTTGATTTTAAAGATAAATAAACTGGTTTGAGTTCCCACACCAGTTACATGACTGACTCGGAGTTTATTGTTTTCCTTCCTAAACTCTGGGTGCCCACCAATTTCCACACGGGCAGTCAAGAGTTAAGGTTTATCAGGATATTCTGGATATTCTGGAGTTGCAGGAGGCAAGCTGGATGGCATGGGGTAATTATTAGTATATAGTATTTCTTTTTCCGCTGCATTGTTTGTTGTTGTTGTACACTCTGATGATATGATGTAATGTAACGTAATAACTGATATAGTTCTTTGTTTAAAGATTATTCATTTATTATTATATGTTGTTCCGCTGCGAATTGTGAGATTCTGATATTGTTCTATTGTTTTCTTTCGGTTCTATTTTCTATTTTCTTTTCTCTCTATTTTCTATTTTCTATCTTTTCTTATTTCTTCTACCTCTTTGCTTTTCTTAAACCATAACATTTCGGGTTTCCGGCCTTCGATTTCTCGGCAGTCGATAAAGTGAGTATCGATGTTGAATTTTCGAAAGTCTGCTTACTCAAAAATAAGTGTGGCATTCAAATTCAAACAAATCACAACAAATACCTATTTAAAGGTAAATATTGATAGTCGGATTATTTAACTATCAATAGGCATGCTCAACATTACCAAATTCCAAATAATTTCACAAATTATTTAGTTTCCAAAATATCTTTACTAGATATAAAATTTCCCACACTTCAAACATTTGAAAACAATTTTTCAAATCACTTTTCCTTACTCGGAAATACTTTCATTTCAAGATGGTTCATTTAAACCAATTTAAATAAATCCCTACCGATTTACTTTGTATTTACGTTCCAAATCCGTAAATTTATTCCCACACTTTAAAAATAAATCAACGTTTATTTTTAAATTAATTCCCCTTTCTTTTATAAATTCCATAGTGAATTTATAATCCCAAAATATCTATGATGTACGATTTTCAATCGATTTTCAATATTCACTTTCAATTTATCTTACAAGGATAAATTATAAAACGTTCATTTCACATTGGAAAAACATTTCCATACTTATTTATTAATAAGTAATTCACAAATCCATTTATTTTCAATACTTAGAAAATATTCAATATACTTAATATCAAAATTAAGTATATATATCATTCTTTAAGGAAATCATTCTTTAAACATATTTATTTGGGCCAAAATGAATGTTGCGCAAAACATCGTTACGACGACCCAAAATCACTAGTATAGGGATTCGAAATTTAGATAGATATATAAATCCCAATACTATACAAAAACATTTCCTTACGGAAATCATTTACTATAACAACTGTGTTATAGCCCACCATTTCCTTCTTTCTCGAAAACGTCTATTTCAACAATGAATGTTGAAATCTATGATTTCGATATTTAACACATTTTAAAACGTCGTTAAAATAATCAGCTTCTTTTAATAATATCGCTTTCCCAAAACATATCCATTTTACTTAATAATATATTCACTGTCCAAAATCGTGAATATACTTCACTAACCCAATTTCAATATTTACAACACGTTTTATTTTCAAGAATTTATTCGCTATCCAAAATCATGAATAAATTACCTTTCATAAACTTCTATATTCAATTTATCAAATTCAATTGATTTCGAATTTATAAACAATGTTTATAAATTTCATTTACATGTCGAAATTCGGTTTATAAGTAAATTACTTATAAACCATTTATTCACAAATCCATTCTTTTATATCAACATCAATTTACAAATCTAAATTCTTATTTACTTATAAATCTAAGTACAACTTTATTTTAACACTTATAAAAGCTCGTTTTATAATTCCAACATTTTTAACTTATAAAAATCAATTTAAAAATCTTTTATAATGATTCAAAATTCCAAATTAAACCATTTTATAAATTAATCACTATTTATTCCGAAAAATCTCAATTTGGTTATATTTTACAAAAATCTAAATTTTTATAACATAAAAATGTATAACGTTTTAATTATTTAAAATGAATCAATTCAAAATTTAATAAAAACATATACTTTGAAAAATCACTTTAAAAATCCTTTTAAAAACCAAAATCATTATTTTTAAACTTTAAAAATGGATCCGATGATGCAGCAGTACCAAATAGTCAATCACGACATCCAAATATCATATTTCGATATGATAATCAACAAATATCACAATATCAGTACATAAATCAATACAGTTGAGGAATCTAGTTGGATCCCTCCAACCTGTTTTCCTGCATCCAAAAACATTAGCACAATACCAATTCCGCTCCAGTACGGAATTATCGCGGTATATGGGATTTATAAATATTATCCGCTTAATAGGCGGCGCAATAGGGTCTCATCCGCTATATAATGCGGGAAATCAACAACTGCAATATATATATATGCCAATATATATATATATATTGCTATTATATATATACCAATTTCACTGTTTATGAAATATTCGCGGTATATGTTTTTAATAAATAACATCCGTTTACTAACGGCGCATATTGTCTATTTTAACAATGAATAGATAACAATCATCATTCAACCAACAATTTTAAATCTAACTATTTAAAATACAAATCGAAACTATTTGATTGAGTGAGAAGTTCTCACCTTGATTTCAATTTCGTTTTAGCGATTTATTTCGAATAAAATTAAACGCGCGTTTAATTTTACCCGAAATTCTCACTAACTCCAAACGACTCCAATCCAATTCCATAGCGTAGTGCTCGTCCGTACGATTCCAACGCAACTGGTTTCGCGCGTTTTCGACCTCGTATGAAAAAGATATGAATTTTACAAGTTTACACGATTTTAAACTATATAAATTTACAATTTATTTTATAATTTCAACCTAACTTATTTCTGGCCGTTGGATCTGGTCTCCCCCCCCCCCCCCCATCAGGTCGCACACCCCTTCTCCCTCATCTTCACGTTTGCGTACAGGAACAAAATGCAAGAGAACCCATAGCCACTTGAACTCGGGTTTAATTTCGCAACCACCTCGTCGACATCCACCACGATCAGAAGCTTCCACCTTGAAGAGCATCACGTCCTCTGCCTTCGGCCACCCCCTTGTGAAGCTCGGCCATCTCCTGCTCATTGAATGTCGTGCGCAGCTGGCCACGAACACGGCTACCTTGATGAAGATCCGTAGCTCCAAATGCGATCTCCACCGTTGAAAACGTAGTTCTCATAACCCTCTACCATATTGCAGTTGACACTTTTTGCTAATTCTCGATGGATTGAGAGATTTAGAGGGAAGAAAATGAACAAATTTCGGCCATAGGTTCTGTAGGTGGCGGTTGGAGCTTTGAAATTAGGGTTAGGGTTTTAATTTTTGTGAGAATAATGAAAATAGGAGGGCTTTTATAGAAAAATACGCGACTCTATTCATCCCGGATTTTTCGAACTCCAACCGAAGCATGCCAGTTGGCATGTCTAAGGTTTACCCCACGTTTCGAACACAATGGAATATGTTTCGGGAGCTAATTCGATCATCTGTGTGAGATATGGCAATAAACGTTCAATTTAAAATTAAACCGATTAAACAATTTTCTAGGCGTTTTAGCTTGCACCGGACAAACGGTAAATCCGATTGACATGAAATTTGAAACCTTACAATAATATCAAATTACGGATCCGATGAAACTGGTTTCGTCAAAATCTAAGACTTTTTGAAAAATGACTATTTTAACTCGCCAAATTAATATTAAAAGCAATTTCGATGCGTTTCGAGCTGCCACGGTCAAACGACAACTCCGTTTGCTACGAAATTTGAAATCCGATGATAACTAACTATTACGGATCCAATGGAAGTGGTCTCGTCCAATTCTGAGACTGTTCGAAAATTGGCTAATTTCACTAGTCGATTAAATATTAAAATATTCAATTTTTCACAAATTAACTTTTAATTCAATTTTAAAAGTTCTAAAATATCGTTCTAACTCCAACATGATAAAATCAAATTTTACAAATCATTTTCAATCATATTTAACCCAATTTTCAATTATTTCTGTATTTTCAACTATTAAATTATCGATTTAATTATTCAATTAAATCCAATTATTCGAAATCAAATTTGTTCGACTTATAAATTTCACTTATAAATATTTAAAATTAATTAAATATTCAAATTTTAATTAATAGATATTCTGGGTCGTTACATTCCACCTTCACCTCGACGTGCTACCGTACCAAAACGACCTCCAACTGAGTGCCCAAACGCGAGCGCAACCCCATAATCGAGCTGCCCCCTATCGTCTCCTCTTCACTGAACTTGATTTGAACAGAGCCGCGATTTGATTCAGGAACGATTTTGTTTTAGAAAACGATGGGTCTTGGAATTAATTATTTTTTTTCGGTTGCCAAAGGATTTCAATTCGTGAATTTGTATTCAGAGGATGCCAAAGGTTTGGAATTAGGGATGGAAGATAATACATGATTTCGGTTGATTTGTTTTCAAAACAAATGCTCGACCATTCGATTTGCTCTTGTGACGACCCAAAATTTTTTAGCATTTGAAATCAGTATATTTAATTGATTTTAATATTTAAAAGTTAAGGTTTAACTTGAATTTCAAATATCATCATTTTTTGGAATTTAATTATTGGATTTAATTACTGGAAATTGGGTAAACTGTTAAATCTAGAAGTTTAAGCCGGTTAAAAATAATATGAAGGCTCGTAAAATTTATATTAATAGTGTTGAGGATAATAGAAGTTTTAAAATTGAATTTAACAGTGATTTGTTCAGTTTCAAAAATATATCGTTTAAATTGATATTTAAAAATAGCCTTCCGCGTGACAGTCTGGAAATTCAACGAAACCAGTTCTATTAGATCAGTAGTATTGTATTATTATCGGATTTCAAATTTCATATTCATCGGAGTTGGTGTGTGAGCGTACGATAAGTAGACGTGTTGAAATCTATATCGAATTCAGTTTAAATTTATATTTATATTGGTCAACATCAGCCTACTTTCTTTCCCATCATAACTTTTCCCTTTCACATTCGAAGTACTATAGCCGACAATCTTCTGAAGCGAGCTGTTTCTCTTCGTTTTAAAATCACACTGTCTCCTTCCATTCCTCTCAGGATGAATTAACTTCAACAGGAAAGAAAGAAAAAAAAGGGCCACTCCTTCTTGTTCAAAACAAAATCGTGCCTACCTCCACTTATTCCAAATCGCTTCCTTCAATGGTAAACGCAAGTCCCTTCCTTTTCCAGTATTCGGTTTTCACAATATCGTTCCCAAATTAAATCGAATGCATTTCAAAATACAAATCCAAGGCAAAGGAAATCCTTCTCCAGATCGACTGCGTTTCAAAACTACACGAGCGACTAGCTTCTAGGGACGATCGTGCTCGACCACAATGGCGGCAACTGCCATAGGTTGGCACGTGGAAGCGTGAGGAGACGTGTGTGAGCGAGGCGCGGCTGTAGATTTTCATGTCGATGGTGAGGTCGGCAAGTTCGACACTAGAGCTCGGGTTTGATGAACCCTAGGACGTTAGATTTCAGGCTCGCGTTAGCAATTGGAACTTTGGTCGCGAAGCAGCTAGGGGTTGCGCGAGTTCGTTAGTCGGTCGGCTGTGGGGCAGAGTATAATCGAACACGTGATTTGATTTCCGCATCGAGTTTAAGGTAAAAGTTTCTTCTAACCATTTTAAAATTTAAAAGTAAAAGTGTTGGTTAATACATGATTTAAGTGAGTTGATACCGTCCGTAAGTATTTTAATTATAGAAGTTCTGAAAATTTAACTAAGTTGAAATATTGATTTTGAAAATTTGTTACGGCCAGGGTTCAAGTGAGTTTAACTATTAAATCTAATATATTGGATATTATTTCAATTATCAAAAGGCTGTTTCAAAATAATAAAAAAATAAAATATAAATATACGCAGTAAACCTACTATTAAATTTTAAGGAGGTATATTAAGGTGACTAACTTATTTTATTTATTTAATCGCTAGAAATAATTTGTAAAAAGGGAATTTTATTTAAAATCAAAATTTTTAGTATAAACCCAAATTTCGTAGTTAATTAAATTAATAAATGGAAATTTAATTGGCCTATTTTATTTCGGATATTAATAAATCATATGAATTATTTATTCAAGGTCTAAAGTCTCAAAGAAATGGTCAAAAATGAAGTGGATTGCAAACAAAGGTTAAAGGTGAGTTAATCTCACTCAGTTAATTTAAATTTAAATTTAAATGATTAAATTTAAATAATTGTTTGAATGGTTAAATTGTTTGATGTGCTATAGTATGGTATATTCTGGAATTGGCATATTATACTGTGCTAACATCTGTGGATGCAGGAAAAACAGTTTGGAGGGATCCAACTGGACCCCTCAACATTTATTATTTAATATTCTCTATTGTGATTACTTGATATTCAATGTTGAATATATTGGAATATTGAATGATATGATTTGATTGGATATATGTTGGGTATAATGAATTACCAAAAAATATATAAATTGGATTTTTCAAAAGAAAATAAAGGAAGTAAATTTGTAAACGAATAATTTTAGGAAATTTAATAAATTAAGAATGGATTGAAAAAAAAGAAATGGAAGTATGTTAAATACTAATAAATAACTTCGAATATGCAAAGAAAAGGGTTTGAATAAACATTAATTAATGAATTACAAATTATGTGATATTCATTTAAATGAACAAAGAATTATTCTAAAACTTAAAATTTTAAATTTATTTTAAGGTATAAGAAGTAAATTGAGAAATCTAAATTAGTATTTCAATTAAAAGTATTTTTAAAATCATAATTAAGGAATAAAATCTGACATTAAAGAATGTTTGAATAAATGAAGTAAATTGGAAATCAATTTGGAAACTGATTTAAGGGCTAGAAATTGGATATTTGGAAGAATAAATTCAAGGTGGGAATTTATGAAAGGAATGAGGAAAAAAAAATTTTAAAAAAAATAGTGATTTATTTTTAAAAGGTTGTGAAGAGAAGTATATTTCTCTGGATAGCCAAGTACGTTTTCAAAGTAAGTTTCTGAAATAAAATAAAGGTTTTAATGTTGTTTTACAAAGTATTTTCTTGGAAATTTATTATTTCTAAATGTTAAGTTCTAAAGTAAATATTTATTCGAATCTATTACCGTAGTAACAATTTATTAAGAGTGACCTAGTTATTCTGTTTTAAAGGTGAAAACTTAGTTTATATTTATAAAGTAACCTTATTTCAAATATTCATATAGTTTATATTTTTAATCAATTATTGAAGTAGTTTTAATTTATGTATTTTAAAGTAAATTCTAAAGTAAGTAATTTGTCAATCTATTATCGTAATAATTATTTAAAGAATGATTTGGTAATTTGTTTAAAGAAGAAATTCTAATGTATGGTTATAAGGTAACCTTATTTTCGTTATTTCTAGAGTATTATTTTAAATAAGGCACTAAAGTAATTTTCTATGTTGAATGTTAAATATATTTTACAACAAAGTGTGTTTAAATTATTTTTAAAAATCTAAAGTTTTGTGCTTGGTGATTCTAGTGGAAATAGAAATACTTGGTATTTATTCGGAGAAAGGAAGATAGTTTTGAAAACTGTTTTCAAAAGGGTTTGAAAAGGTGAAAATATATCCTGTGAAGATATTTTTGAAGTTAATAAATAATTTGGAAATTTATTTATTGTGTGATGGATGTTGTGAATATTAATTGATAGTTAAATCACCAACTATCAATATTAGACAAATGCGTTGATCGTTTCGAAGAGACCGGGATCGAGATTTATTTCTCGAAAACCACTTCGATCTGGTTTGTACGTTTCGTGGAAGCGAGTTTGGATTCGAAGATGGAGCAGTGAAGTGAAAGAGCTAGTCGCTCCTAATCCTGAGGATATTTCCAAAATTGATGTAGTAGGAGCAGTCCTTCGGTTCCGTTCGAACCCGGGACGGACTTGTATGGATGAATGCTTGCGAAACATAGTCAGGTGGACGATGGGCATTCTAAGGGATATGTTCTTAAAAAGGAAACGCTTAGCCTCATGTCTCATCAAGTGGGAATGGCTAAAAATCAGGGGTTATGCAGCAAGGCTAGGTGGGTAGCACCCAAGCAGGGTGAGGTCATTCCTGTCTAGATGTCCCTATTTATTTCGGCTTAGTGGGCTGTTGCTGATCCCAACCGCGGGGTGATCTTACTAGGGATTATCCAGTAAGGGGTAGTCCCGGTCTTGTGTTGCAGGGGAGCGGGCGTACTTCTCGATACAGTGATCTGGGCCCCATACTGTGACAGGTGGTACCCCAATGCCTAGTCATTAGTTGGAAATTCATTCTCTCTACGAGCCTTGTACGAGTTTTGTTTGTATTACCCACTTTGTGGCTAGTAGCTGGAATTTAATAATGTAACAATTTCGGCTATTTTATAAGTATTTGTATATAGACCCTATTATAATATCAGAGGATTTCTATAAAATTGTTTTAGCTATCGTAAGGTAAAAACCCGACATGTTTATTTGTAGCGTGGTCTTACGAGATGCTTTTGTTTTCAAAGGATTTTTGAAACTTTAATAATCAATTGAGTGTGATTTTCTCACATTGGTATTCCAGACCGACTCGGGTGTTATTTAACTATAATGCTCGGGTCAGACCGAGTATTATAGAATACAGGAGATGCTGTGGAGCTCAGGAGACGAGCTGGATGTCGATACGTACTCTCGTACTTGCTTTTATATATATTCCGCTGTGTTGAGTTGTTGTGTATCCATTTGTATGATATTTGATGTTGAGCTGTGATTGATGTACTCTGATGATGTACTATATAAGCAGAGATATTTGATTTTTGTGTAATGATCATTTATTATCTATTATATTTTATTCCGCTGTGATGGTTAGATTCTGATGTTGATTTCTATTTTCTTCTTCTACCCCTTCTTCTTTAACCCAAATGGTTCGTATTTCTATACAACTTGAGTTGATTTAGTTAGAATAGTGATGACTCAAGTGGTACGGATTTGCGGGCAGTTACACTTGGTATCAGAGCATAGGTTGATGATAACCTTGGCTCTAGTGAGAATTACTCATTGAAATAGAGTCAATAGTACTCTAGACTGAGTTTGAGCGTATTAATAGATATGAGCGCATATTTGTTAGTGGATATAAAATGGTTTTATATTGTGTTGATTGGTTTGTTGAGTAGTTTATGGATTCTGGTCAATACGAGTAATCAACGTTATTGATAGGGATCTCTAAACACTTGAATAGAACAATTCGACACAGTATTGTTTAAAGGTAGGGTAAATGAAATAATTTTTCCAAAATTATTTTTGTATATAAAAGATATAATTTTTGTAAAGTGTTATAGTATATGGATGCTTGATTGTTTAGGAATTATAATATTAAATTATTAACACTATTGTGTAGAAATAAGAAATTGAAACTTATAACCAAAGTTGAAGAATAAATTTATATAACAAAATGGAATTTGAGATATAGATTATAAATGTAATTTATAAATTGAAATAACTTTATATACAAATGAGATTGTAACTTTGAAATAGAATTCCAGAGAACCATTTGAAATTGAAATGAGATAAAATTCCAGAGAATGTTTGAAAATAGATTTAAAGAAATTGCAATTTGGAATTTTTGGGAAAAATTTAAATTCTTGGATTTGAAAGTGGTTTCCAAAGGTATGGGGAAATAATAGTGGTGTTATTTAAGAAATATTTTGGATTGAAATTGAAATCTGGTGAGGTTTGGGAATTTAAAATATTTGAAATGTTTTTAAAGAGATAAAAGCATTAAATTCTCTTTCGGTCGCTGGAAAATAACTTCGGTAATGACTGCAGCAAAATCGATGTTCATTTTCAAGTTTCCAAGAGAGGAATTGCTACCTGAATATTTTAAATTGAAATTTGTATGCGAACTGGGTTTGGTTTTGCAATTCAAAGAGATAATTGAATTTGCCAAAGGATTTGGATGCAGTTGATTTTAAAAGTGATTTTGAAATTTTGGAAAACTGTTTAAACTCTGGAATCTTATTTTAAATGTTTATGGAATAATAAAAATATATTGGCTAAATAAAAGGTATAATTCCGAGTCAAAAAGTAAATGTGAATGAGATTGATGTAAATAGATGAAATATGAATATAAATAAGTCATGACTTATAAAATTTGGAAACAAAATAAATAGGACAAATAAAATTGTTTGTAATGATAATAAATATAATCCAAAATTTAAAATATAAAATAGATTGAACTCAAGTAGAACGGTTAGAGTGATTTTTGAAATAAAAATCAAATATAGGATAAAATTTTAAATAGACTACTTGATTAATTAATGGAATATGGAAACGGAATTCAAATTGGTTAATAAAAAAATTTGAGTTGTGAATAAATGATAGAATTTGAAAGTGAAACTTGAGTTATTAATAGAAATCCAACTTAAAATTGTAAGTGAATTAAATTTGAATGGAAATGAATTAACATAAAAATGATTTATATTGCAAATAAAAATCTAAGTAGAGATAAATTGGAAATGGCCTCGTTATAAAATGAGAGGAATTCAGAAATAAATTATTGAATGTGAATTAAAATTCATATTGATTCAATGAAATATACTAATTTAATTTAAACGAATGAGCTGGTAATGAACTCAAGTTAAGAAAAAATAGAGTTGAAATAGTGATGGTTTGAGTGATAAATAAAATTCAAGTGAATAAAAATAAAATTGAAATGATTGCAAATGAATTAGAATGGATGAAGTTGACTATTAATTGAGTTGAAATCAAATTAAAGTGGTTACAAGCTTACGTAATTATTTATTCACTTGCATATGGTCAAATTTCGTAGAAGTGAATTGTCATTTGACGTAAACGAGATTATATAAATTCTATGGATTAACAGAAGCCAATAAACTGATTTTGAAATCAAATGAATTGAATATAAGCTTGTTTGGATTAAAAATGAACCGAATGTAAGAAATTGAATTGTAAACCATTGGGATTGAATGAAATGGCATCAAAATTGATTGGTAATTGAAATCAAATTAAGGATTTAAATTTGAAAGTGCTTATAAAATATATATAACTTGAGTTTTAAAGTTGAAATAACCTGACGAAAAATAAAATAACTTAAGTAATATTTGAGTAAAAGCTTGACTTAAGTAATTTGAGATATGGTGGTGTCTAGTTTTATGAAATAATTTTAAATAAAACTTGTTCGGTAAATGAAATTAGTAATTGAGTTAATTAACTTAAGTTATATTAATGAGAACTTGACTTCGAATAAAAATGGGAGTTAGATTTGATTTTGGAAATCAATTGAATTTAAATGAGTTTGCTTGGACTTAAAATGAATTTAAGTTAAGTAAGAGAGTTGTGAAATCATTTGAATTGAATAGGATGGTTTGAATATTGTTTGGAAGCATTCAAAAAAGAAAAGTGTCGAAATATTTCATATGTGTTTATGGAAGTATATAATATGCACTGTTTATAGAATCCATGTTTTAGTTGTTTATAATAAAGTGAAATGTTAATAAACTTTGTACATTTGACACTGACATGTTTAAATTGAGTAAGTACAGGTTTTTGGAAGCCGTTTGACTGGTTTTGACTGCGCTAATTGCTTAAATAAATAAGCTGCTTGCTTAAAATGCTAAATAAGGTACGCCTACGCAATACAAATAGGAAATATGAACTGTTTTTCTATTTTTCGACCGTGTCGGTTGATGTATATATATTTATATCTCTTGTCAAATTGTAAAAGCTCCTCCGTACAAAGGAGACTCTGCCAAAAATTTTCGAAAATTTTGTGGGTTAGCAAATTGTTGAATCTTTTGAAAATTTTCACTAACGACAAATGAATTAAAGTTTTTTAGGAAAATAGAATTATAACAGAATGTTGAAATTTAATTTTAATTGTATAAGTAAAGTAAGATGAACTGAAGAATTGTTCAAAGAAACTAAAAGAAGGAAAAAGTTTACAAATAAAGTTTTATTTGAAATTTTAAATAAATTAGTAAGTAAAACCAATAAAGGAAATGGTTAATTAAATATGGATTGAGATAGGGTGAATCAAAATTCAATATTCAAAGTTTGGAAATGAATTGAATTCAAGTAAAATTGGGAAGAAGTATTTATATTTGAAATTAATTTAGAAAGTGAAGCAAATTGAAATTTTTATGGAATTGGTATTCAATTTGAGTGTAAACTTCAGTAGTGAAGTAAAATAGATATAAGGAATATATATCAAATATTTGTATGGAACTTAAGAAGGGAATGGTGAGATTCTTAAGTAAATTTAGTATTGAGAAAATTATTCTAAGTGGATAATTGAATAGAGATTTAAAACTGGAAGTAGTGGCAAGGGAAAATTGTGAATAAGTGAATAAAAATCAAAATAAACGTGAATAAAAAGGAATTTGATATAGTTGATAATCAATTAGGGCAAATACGTAGGATGTACGTATGTTATTTATTCGCATAGCTATATTGATCCAGAATTCGAGCATAGAATTTCGAGATAGTTATATCGATCCGAGTTAGGATTTCTCTCTCGATTTTCAACGGCGAACCTGGATGTGGAATTTTGATTGATTCTGGAAATTCTCTATCATAGTTTTGACTATGCAAGGAGAACGACGGTTTCTGATCAAGAAACCAGATCTGAGTTCGCACTAGGAAGTCGGGTGGACGATACTAGTTCGGAAGTGAAATCGTGTGATCGAGTAAGCAATCAGATTTGATATTGCGTACGGATGATATATGTGCATCGTACGGGCTTAAGTAAATCAAATATTGAAAATTTGTAAAGGAATGTATAAAATGATTTTGAAGCTGCAATTGGATGTTATTTCTTAGTAGGATAAAGGTGTATAAAGGCAATGGATAAATTGGGATTTTTGATTTCAGAAGACAAAAATTTAATGGCCCGACTAAAAAGGTATGTATTTAAATTTCTATATGAAATTTGATTGGGTTCTTGATTTAGCCACTTTGCTTTTAGTTTTCTTTTTAGATTTAGGGGCCGTAGAGCCATTTTGTAGTTGTACCGAGCTAGCCGCGCAAAGGAGACGCTAACAAAAATTTTCGAAAATTTAGGGAGTTAGAAAATTTTTTAAGAAAATTTGGATAATTCAAAATTTGGTTTTAAATTGAAACTTGAATAATTGAGTAAGTAATATTGTTTGAAACTATGGGAAAGTTGGGGAAGATTAGTAAGAATGGTAATGGGTCTTTTATAAAAAGATAGTTGGTAAGATGTTGTATTATTTGGTTTTAGAAATAAGTAAACGGGTATTGGACCATTCTTCCTAACTAGTAATTTCGGGGACGAAATTCTTTTAAGGGAGGAGGAATGTGACGACCCGGAATTTTTAAGCATTTGAAATTGGAATATTTAATTGATTTTAATATTTAAAAGTTAATGTTTAACTTGAATTTCAAATATCACCATTATTTGGAATTTAATTATTGGATTTAATTACTGGAAATTGGGTAAACTGTTAAATCTGGAAGTTTAAGCAGGTTAAAAATAATTTGAAGGCTCGTAAAATTTATATTAATAATGCTGAGGATAATAGAAGTTTTAAAATTGAATTTAACAGTGATTTGTTCAGTTTCAAAAATATATCATTTAAATTGATATTTAAAAATAGCCTTCCGAGGGACAGTCTCGGAATTCAACGAAACCAGTTCTATTGGATCCGTAGTATTGTATTATTATCGGATTTCAAATTTTGTATTGATCGGAGTTGGTGTGTGAGCGTACGATAAGTAGACGCATTGAAATCTATGTCGAATTCAATTTAAATTTATATTTATATTGGTCAACATCAGCCTACATTCTTTCCCATCCTAACTTTTCCCTTTCATATTCAAAGTACTATCGCCGAAAATCTTCTGAAGCAAGTCGTTTCTCTTCGTTTTAAAATCACACTGTCTCCTTCCATTCCTCTCAGGATGAATTAACTTCAATAGGAAAGAAAGGAAAAAAAGGGCCACTCCTTCTTGTTCAAAACAAAATCGTGCCTACCTCCACTTATTCCAAATCGTTGCCTTCAATGGTAAACGCAAGTCCCTTCCTTTTCCAGTATTCGTTTTCACAATATCGTTCCCAAATTAAATCGAATGCATTTCAAAATACAAATCCAAGGCAAAGGAAATCATTCTCCAGATCGACTGCGTTTCAAAACTTCCCGAGCGACTAGCTTCTAGGGACGATCATGCTAGACCTCAATGGCGGCAACTGCCATAGGTTGGCACATGGTAGCGTGAGGAGACATGTGCGAGCGAGGCGCGGCTGTAGATTTTCATGTCGATGGTGAGGTCGGCAAGTTCGGCACTAGAGCTCGGGTTTGATGAACCCTACGACATTAGATTTCAGGCTTGCGTTAGCAATTGGGACTTCGGTCGTGAAGCAGCTAGGGGTTGCACGAGTTCGTCAGTAGGTCGGCTGTGGGGCAGAATATAATCGAGCTCGTTATTTGATTTCCGCATCGAGTTTAACGTAAAATTTTCTTCAAACCATTTAAAAGTTTAAAAGCAAAAGTGTTGGTTAATACAGGATTTAAGTGAGTTGATACTGTCCATAAGTATTTTAATTATAGAAGTTCTGAAAATTTAACTAAGTTGAAATATTGATTTTGAAAATTTGTTACGGCCAGGGTTCAAGTGAGTTTAACCATTAAATCTAATATGTTGGATATTATTTCAATTATCAGAAGGCTGTTTCAAAATAATAAAAAATTAAAATATAAATATAAACAGTAAACCAACTGTTAAATTTTAAGGAGGTATATTAAGGTGACTAACTTATTTAATTTATTTAATCGCTAGAAATAATTTGTAAGAAGGGAATTTTATTTAAAATCAAAATTTTTAGTTTAAACCAAAATTTCATAGTTAGTTAAATTAATAAATGGAAATTTAATTGGTCGATTTTATTTCGAATATTTATAAATCATATGAATTGTTTATTCAAGGTCTAAAGTCTCAAAGAAATGGTCAAAAATGAAGTGGATTGCAAACAATGGTTAAAGGTGAGTTAATCTCACTCAGTTAATTTAAATTTAAATTTAAATGATTAAATTTAAATAATTGTTTGAATGGTTAAATTGATTGATGTGCTATAGTATGGTATATTCTAGAATTGGCATATTATATTGTGCTAACATCTGTGGATGCAGGGAAAACAGGCTAGAGGGATCCAACTGGACCCCTCAACATTTATTATTTAATATTCTTTGTAGTGATTACTTGATATTCAATGTTGAATATATTGGAATATTGAATGATATGATTTGATTGGATAAATATTGGGTATAATGAATTACCAAAAATAAATAAATTGGATTTTTGGAAAGAAAATAAAGGAAGTAAATTTGTAAACGAATAATTTTAGGAAATTTAATAAATTAAGAATGGATTGAAAAAAAAGAAATGGAAGTATGTTAAATACTAATAAATAACTTCGAGCATGCAAAGAAAAGGGTTTGAATAAACAGTAATTAATGAATTACAAATTATGTGATATTAAGTTAAATGAATAAAGAATTATTTTAAAACTTAAAATTTAAAATTTATTTTAAGGAATAAGAAGTAAATTGAGAAATCTAAATTGGTATTTCAATTAAAAGTATTTTTAAAATCATAATTAAGGAATAAAATCCGAAATTAAAGGATTTTTGAATAAATGAAGTAAATTGAAATCAATTTAGAAATTGATTTAAGGGTTAGAAATTGGATATTTTGAAGAATAAATTCAGGGTGGGAATTTATTAAAGGAATGAGAAAAAAATTGTATAAAAATAAATAGTGATTTATTTTTAAAAGGTTGTGAAGAGAAGTATATTTCTCTAGATAGCCAAGTACGTTTATAAAGTAAGTTTCTAAAAGTAAAATAAAGGTTTTAATGTTGTTTTACAAAGTATGTTTTTGGAAATTTATTATTTCTAAATGTTAAGTTCTAAAGTAAATATTTATTCAAATCTATTGCCGTAGTAATAATTTATTAAGAGTGACCTAGTAATTCTGTTTCAAAGGTGAAAACCTAGTTTATATTTATAAAGTAACCTTATTTCAAACATTCATATAGTATATATTTTTAATCAATTATTGAAGTAGTTTTAATTTAAGTATTTTAAAGTAAATTCTAAAGTAAGTAATTTGTTAATCTATTATCGTAATAATTATTTAAAGAATGATTTGGTAATTTGTTTAAAGAATAAAATCTAATGTATAGTTATAAGGTAACCTTATTTTAGTTATTTCTAGAGTATTATTTTAAATAAAGTACTAAAGTAATTTTTCTATATTGAATGTTACATATATTTTACAATAAAGTGTTTTTAAATTATTTATAAAAATCTAAAGTTTTGTGTTTGGTGATTCCAGTGAAAATAGAAATACTTGGAATTTATTCGGAGAAAGGAAGATAGTTTGGAAAACTGTTTTCAAAAGGGTTTGAAAAAGGTGAAAATATATCTTGTGAAGATATTTTTGAGGTTAATAAATAATTTGGAAATTTATTTATTATGTGATGGATGTTGTGAATATTAATTGATAGTTAAATCACCAACTATCAATATTGGACAAATGCGTTGATCGTTTCGAAGAGACCGGGATCGAAATTTATTTCTCGAAAACCACTTCGATCCGGTTTGTACGTTTCGTGGAAGCGAGTTTGGATTCCAAGATGGAGCAGTGAAGTGCAAGGGCTAGTCGCTACTAATCTTGAGGATATTTCCAAAATGGATGTAGTAGGAGTAGTGCCTTCGGTTCCGTTCGAACCCGGGACGGACTTGTATGGATGAATGCTTGCGAAACATAGTCAGATGGACGATGGGCATTCTAAGGGATACGTTCTTAAAAAGGTAATGTTTAGCCTCATGCCTCATCAAATGGGAATGACTGAAAATCAGGGGTTATGCAGCAAGGCTAGGTGGGTAGCACCCAAGTAGGGTGAGGTCATTCCTGTATAGATGTCCCTATTTATTTCGGCTTAGTGGGCGGTTGCTGATCCCAACCGCGGGGTGATCTCACTCGGGATTATCCAGTAAGGGGTAGTCCCGGTCTTATGTTGTTGGGGAGCGGGCGTACTCCTCGATACGGTGTTCTAGGCCCCGTATTGCGACAGGTGGTACCCTAGTGCCTAATCATTAGTTGGAAATTCATTCTCCCTACGAGCCTTGTACGAGTTTTGTTTTTATTACCCACTTTGTGGCTAGTAGCTGGAATTTAATAATGTAACAATTTCGGCTATTTTATAAGTATTTGTATATAGACCCTATTATAATATCAGAGGATTTCTATAAAATTGTTTTAGCTATCGTAAGTTAAAAACCCGACATGTTTATTTGTGACATGGTCTTACGAGACGCTTTTGTTTTCAAAGGATTTTTGAAACTTTAATAATCAATTGAGTGTGATTTTCTCACGCTGGTATTCCAGACTGACTCGGGTGTTATTTAACAGTAATGCTCGGGTCAGACCGAGTATTATAGGATACAGGAGATGCTGTGGAGCTCAGGAGACGAGCTGGATGTCGATACGTACTCTCGTACTTGCTTTTATATATATTCCGCTATGTTGAGTTATTGTGTATCCATTTTTATGATATTGATGTAGAGCTGTGATCGATGTACTCTGATGATGTAATATATAAACAGAGATATTTAATTTTTGTGTAAAGATCATTTATTATCTATTATATTTTATTCCGCTGCGATGGTTAGATTCTGATGTTGATTTCTATTTTCTTCTTCTACCCCTTCTTCTTTAACCCAAATGGTTCACATTTCTGTACAACTTGAGTTGATTTAGTTAGAATAGTGATGACTCAAGGTGTACGGATTTGCGGGTAGTTACAGCTCTGATGGAGGAGAAAAAGGAATAACGTGATTTAAAAGTAAATGGTTAGCGTATTACAAAATGGATAAGAAGGCACGAGAATAGGAGAAGATACAGTTTGACTAAAAATTTCGGAAGATAAGGCATATGCAAATAATATATATATATATATATATATATATATATATATATATATATATATAATTTTTTAAATTCAAATAGTCTCGATAAATGAAACTTAAAATTTCGACCTCCTATCGAGGTGTGCCGCTAGGAATTTATAATGCTATATCCCTATTGCAAACACAATGGAAAAGGTTCCGAGTCCTAATTCAATCGTATAAAGAAGATAGCTTTTAGAACCTAGTTATTATATTAAATTTCAAATTAATTTCAGCGTGTATATATATCGTACGCTCATACAACAATTTCAAACATTATGAAATTTGAAATCCGATAATAATTCAATATTGTGGATCCAATGGAACTGGTTTCGTCAAATTCCGAGACTGTGCCTCGGATGGCTATTTTTAAATATCAATTTAGATCGTATAATTTCAAAACTGAACAACGCATTTCCAGATTCAATTCTGAAGCTTCCATTATCTTCAGTATCATCAATATAAATTTTCTAAGCTTTTAAAAATATTTTTAATCGGCTTAAAACTGAAGATTCAAATTTTTATCCAACTTCAATAAATTAAATTCAATAGTTAAATTGCCAAAATCATAGTTAATTTTTGAGATTCAAGTTAAAATAACTTGCAAATATTTAAAATCAATTAAATATTTCAATTTCAAATGTTCAAAATTCTGGGTCGTCACATCCTTCCCCCTTTTAAATAATTTCGACCCGAAATTACTAGTTAAGAAGAATGATCCTTAACCCGTTTATTATTTTCCCAAAACCAAACAGTTTTATCAACTTGCTAATACATCTTTTCATTAAAGATCATCATTTAAACTAACTTTCCAAAATCTTCCATAGTTTCCAAATAACATTGTTTTCTCAATAACTCAAATTTAAATCTAAATTCAAATTTTAAAATTTTAAAATTTTCTCAAAAATTTTCTGACTCCCTAAATTTTCAAAAAATTTCGCCAGAATCTCATTTGCGCGGCTAGCTCGGTACGACTACAAAAATGGCACCACAGACCCCCAGAATCAAAATGAAAACAAAAGGCCAAGTGGCTAGACAAGAAAATCATCAAATTTCATATAGAAATGTAAATACATACATTTTCGAGCAATTCAATTTTATCGTCAAAATCCAGATTCCAATTTACCTTTTTCTTGTAACATACCTGTAACGACCCAGAATTTTTGATAATTAAAATTTGGATATTTAATTAATTTTAAATATTAATAAGTGAATATATAAGTCAAATAAATTTATTTCGAATAATTGGATTTAATTGGATAATTAAATCGATAATTTAATATGTTAAATTATGGAAATAATTGAAAATTGGGTTAAATATGATTGAAAATGATTTGTAAAATTTTATTTTATCATATTGAAGTTAGAACGATGTTTTAGAACTTTTAAAATCGAATTAAAAGTTAATTTGTGAAAATTGAATATTTTAATATTAAAATCGACTAGTGAAAATAGTCAATTTTTAAACAGTCTCAGAATTGAACGAAACCAGTTCCATTGGATCCGTAATAGTTAGTTATTACCGGATTCCAATTTTTGTGTCAATCGGAGCTATCGTTTGATCGTGGCAGCTCGAAACGCATCGAATTATTTTTAATTTTAATTTGGCGAGTTAAAATAGCCATTTTTCAAACAGTCTCGGATTTCGACGAAACTAGTTTCATCGGATCCGTAATGTGATATTATTGTAAGGTTTCAAATTTCAAGTCAATTGGATTTACCGTTTGTCCGATACAAATTAAAACGCCTAGAAAATCGTTTAAATCGGTTTAATTTAAATCGATCGTTTGTTGCCATAACTCGCACAGATGTCCGAATTAGCTTCCGAAACCTATTCCATTGTGTCCGGAACGCGGGGTAAACCCTAGAAACGCTGGTTACAGCGCGTAAATCGGAGTTTAGAAAACCCGGATGAATAGTGTTCGATATTTCCTATAAATAGACCCACATTTCACAATTTTAAAAAAATGAAATAAAATCCCTAAATCTAAAACCCTAGCCGCCACCATCAATATGAACGGCCAGAAAACTCACCTCTTCCCCTTCATTTATCTTTCAATCCTTCAATCGTTTCAACAAACTCTCAACTAGAGAATCGAAGAGCTTCGTGAGTTCTACAGATCCAACGGTTGTGATTGGAAACGGAGCTGTAAATCGATGGGATTTTGGCTATGAAGTGCGTACGGTCGGGCACGAATTCCCATGCAATGGGGCGACCGAGTTCCCCCTTGTCGCAGCCGAAGGTGGCTCTGGGTGATGGCGTTCGTATGGGGGTGGTTTGATGGAGTTTCATGTAGCGAGGAGGCGACGACAAGTAACCCTAATTTGAGCTTGTTGGGTTCATTGTCGCGTTCGGCTTCCTGTAGAGATGTCGCGTGAACAAAGGAGATGGAAGAAAGGAGTGGTCGGCCCAGATGCATACAAGTGAGATCTCACGGCTAGGAATTAGTGTATGTTTAAATTAGTTAATTATGTTGTAAATTAGTTATATATAAATCGTATAAACTTCAAAAATGTATATCTTTTTCATAGAGGTCGAAAACGCGCGAAACCAGTTGCGTTGGAATCGTATGGACGAGCACTACGCGATGAAATTGGATTGGATTCGTTTGGAGTTAGTGAGAATTTTGGGTAAAATAAAACGTCCGTTTAATTTTATTCGAAATAAAATCGCTAAAACGAAATTGAAATCAAGGTGAGAACTTCTCACTCAATCGAATCAGTTTCGATTTTATTTTAAATAGTTAGATTTAAAATATTTGAATGCATGTTTGAATGATGATTGTTATCTATTGATTGTTAAAATAGACATTAAACGCCGTTAGTAAGCGGATGTTATTTATTAAAAACATATACCGCGAATATTTCATAAACAGTGAAATTGGTATTATATATAATATCAATATATATATATTGGCATATGTATATATTGCAGTTGTTGATTCCCCGTATTTTTTAGCGGATGAGACCCTATTGCACCGTTATTAAGCGGATAATATTATTAATCCCATATACCGCGATAATTTCGTACTGGAGCGAAATTGGTATTGTGCTAATGTTTGTGGATGCAGGAAAACAGGTTGGAGGGATCCAACTGGATTCCCCAACAGTATTTATTTGATTTCAGATATTTTGATATTTGATGGATTATCATATCGATATATGATATCGTTGTTGTCGTGATTGACTATTTGGTATGTAGCATCATTGGACCAAATTTTGGAATTTTAAAAGGATTTCAAAGTGATTTTTGAAAGTATACGTTTATAAAATATTTTTGGAATTGATTTATTTTAAATAAATAAACGTTATAATTTTAATGTTATAAAAATTATTATATTTTTGAGAAATATAGTTAAAGGTTGATTTTTGAAAATATGGGTTAATAACTTTATAAAAAGAGTTTAAATTGGGATTTATTGAATTTAGTATAAAAAGTTGAAAATATGGGATTTATAAAATTTGATTATTTTATAAATCAAAATAGTAAAATTATAAAGGGGATTAAAAATGTTTTAAAAGAATAATATAAATTGATTTATATTAAAAGATTTATAAATTGATATTTATAAATTAAAATGTTGGAATTATAAAACGAGTTTTTATAAGTGTTAGAATGAATTGTAAATGAATTTCATAAATGAATGAAATTATAGAATTATAAACGGTGAAGTTATAAGTGGAATTTTATAAGCAGAAGGTTTATAAAATTTATAAAGTTATTAAAAGAATGGTTTTGGATAAATAATTGAATCTTATAAGTTATAAGATTTATAATTATGAAGTTCAAAGGAACGATTTTGCAAAGAAATAAATTATAAGTGTTTAACTTATAATATGGACTTTTGGTTCATAATTGAGATATAAAGTGAATAGGTTAATAAAGAAAATTTATAAAGAAAGATGTTATAAGATAAATAGAAATGGAATTTATAAACATCGTTTTATAAATTCGCAAATGACTTATTTTGATAAGTAGATTGTTGAAACCTATTAATGGAGTTATATTCACGTTTTGACTGTGAATAATCCTTTGAAATAAAATGAATAAAAGGATGAAAATTGTTAACGTAGTTTATTCACGTTTTTGAATAGTGAATAACATGTTAAAGAAAATTGTTTTGAATGAGATGTTTAAATTGAATTAAAACGATCTAACGATGTTTTAAATATGTTAAGATTCGAAACCATAGATTTCAACATTCATTGTTGAAATAGACGTTTTCGAGAAATAAAAGGAAATAGTGGACTATAACACTGTTGTTATAGTAAATGATTTCCGAAAGGAAATGTTTTGTATAGTATTGGGATTTATATATCTATTTTAATTTCGAATCCCTATACTAGTGATTTTGGGTTGTCATAACGATGTTTTACGTAACATTCGTTTTGGCCCAAATAAATATGTTTAAGAGAATGATTTCCTTAAAGAATGAAATATATACTTAATCTCGATTTAAGTATATTGAATATTTTCCAAGTGTTGAAAATAAATAAAATTTGTGAATTACTTATGAATAAATAAGTATGGAAATGTTTTCCAATATAAAGTGAATATTAGAGAATTTATCTTTTTGAAGATAAATTGAAAATGAATAATTGATATCGTATATTCATAGACATTTTGGAATATAAATTCATTATGGAATTTATAAATGAAAAGGAGAAGTTGTTTAAAAATAAATATTGATTTATTTTTGAAGTGCGAAAATTATATATCTTGTAAAGATATTTTGGAAAATAAATAATTGGAAAATTATTTGGAAACTGGTGATGTTGTGCATATCCATTGATAGTTCAATAGCCGACTATCAATATTTCCCTTTGAATGGGTATTTGATGTGATTTGTTTGAATTTGAATGCCGCACTTATTTTTGAATAAGCGCTCACTATTCGGGTTAACCAGGAAAGGACCATGGGGTCGTATAACCCATTCCGAATATGTGATACGTCGTTATGAATTGCATTTGAAGATCGGTATTGAAGACCCGGTATTTGCGAGAGCGATAGGATGACCTGTCGATTGACTCTGCGCCGAGTTGCTCCGGTATAGAGTTCTCCATATGTGATGGTGAATCCGATCAGGATTGTGAATATCCGGATTGCAAGGACTTCTTTGTAAGTGCCTTCGGTTTTGTTCGAGCCCGGAACAGACTTGTATGTCTGACATTACAATTTGAGATATAAAGCCGATTTCTTTCAAATATATTTCTGTTGGTGGCGGAGAATTTATTCTTTTAGCTTAACACCCTTCTCTGAGACGTACGAGCTCAGAGGTTATGTAGTTGAAGGTTATCAGCGATATATTCCCAATTTGGTAATGTGACATGCTGAGTGTTGCTGTAAATGATCATTGTGTTGATTATTTGTGATAGGAACGTTTATTTGATCGTCTATCTTGGTGATCATTTCTATGATCATTTGTTGACCCAAAGCATGGCTTTTGTATAAAGTATGTTTTTGTGGACGTGACTTCGTCGAGCCTCACACCCCGTGAATGGTCAAAACAGGAAAGATGCAGCAAGGTTATGAGGGGTAGCGCCCTTTAGGATATGTGCATTTCCTTCTGGAAAAGGGTGGTATCATGGTATGGAGCCCAGATACTTACTCATGTTGAAACCACTTTATGATTCTGTGAATTGATTGCGAGCGCTCGGTTGAAAGGTCCCAAAGGACCGGGGGATGGCATATTCGGTCGGTTGTTACTCAGTTAGGGGTAACCCGGCCTTGTGTTGGTAGAGATCCGGTTTGGTTCTCGGGGATGTCCATCCAGAGGCATTCTCATGTGGCAATGGGAAGTTCCTTGGCCTGATCATTCGTTGGAAATCCAATTCCCAATACGAAACCTTATACGGTATTAGTTGTAGAACCTGCCATTCACTTATGGTGGTCACCACTGTTTGGATGGTAGCTATAGTAGGCATACAATAATGGTCGTATGTTGGCTAAGATTTATATTCTACTTTCGAAATGAATTTTTCTCTACACTATGCACTAATAATAATATGAAATGTTCTTTTTAAATGCGTATCAAGCATCTTTGACTATCATAAGGAGAAATCTCCTCCGATTCTGCGTTTGCATTGTGTGTGTGTGTGCGGGAGGCCTTATGGTAGTCTCATTTTTAAAAGCATTGCGAATTCACTTTAAAAATATTCCTCTATTTTGATTTTAAAGATAAATAAACTGTTTTGAGTTCTCACACCAGTCACATGACTGACTCGGAGTTTATTGTTTTCCTTCCTAAACTCTGGGTGCCCACCAATTTCCACACGGGCAGTCAAGAGTTAGGTTTATCAGGATATTCTGGATATTCTGGAATTGCTGGAGGAAGCTGGATGGCATGGCGTATTACTAGTATATAGTATTTCTTTTTCCGCTGCACTGTTAGATGTTGTTGTTGTTGTTGTACACTCTGATGATATGATGTAATGAAATGTAATGTAATGTAATAACTGATATAGTTCTTTGTTTAAAGATTATTCATTTATCTATTATATGTTGTTCCGCTGCGAATTGTGAGATTCTGTTGTTGTTCTGTTATTTCTTTCAGTTCCGTTCTATTTTCTTTTCTCTCTATTTTCTATCTTCTTATCTCTTCTTCTATTTTTTTTTCTTTTTCTTAAACATTGATAATTCGTATTTCTGTTCATCTTGAGTTAATCTATGGAGATTAGTGTATATTCAAGGGTACGGATTTGCGGGTCTTCACAGGTGGTATCAGAGCATATGGTTAAGCGACAACCATGGTTCTGTTGGGTATTACTCATTTAGAGATAGAGTCAGTAGTACTCTAGAATGAGTTGAGTGTAATAATAGCTATGAGAGCGTATTTGTTAGTGAATATAAAATTGTTTTATATTGTGATGATTGGTTTATTAAGTGGCATATGAACCTTCGTCAGCACGGTCTGTACAACTATGCCGAAGGGGTTTATAAACATTTGAATAGAACAATTCGGCACGGTATTGTTTTAGAATGGGTAAATGAAATAATTTTACCTTGAGTATATTTTTATATATAAAGGAATAATTTTTCAGAATTATTAAAATGTATATAAGTTGATTGTTTAGTTGTTTGAATAATCTAAATAAAAGAATAATTGTATAAGAAAAGAATTATAAGAATTTAATTATAATTAAAGTGATTTACAATTGTGAAATAAACTTATATATATAAGAAGTGAAACTATATGAATATATTTATAAATATGAGTTGAAATAAAAAATGAATTTAAAGTTAAATGGAAATTTACTTTAGAATTGAAATTTGAATTGATTTATAAGTTGAATAATTGAATGCAAATCAATTTAATTAAACCAATTGAAAGTGAAGGTATTAAGCCAAATTGAATGAATATAGCAAAGGAATTTGGTTGTGTTGAATAAACATTGGTTGTTATATGGTTGTTAGTTGATTGTATATAATTCATTAAGTGTTAATGAAATTGAATTAATGAAATTGGAAGCTAAAGTAATTGAAATTCAATTGGAAGTTAAATGAATCTTAAATAGAATTGAATTTGATTTGGAAGTGAACCAACTTGAATATGAATTAGTGAATATAAACTAATTGAAAATGAATGTTAGAAAGCATCCACTGTTAATGAATCAAATGTGATTAAATTGAAAACCAATTAATGGAATATTAATGAGAATATAAATGAATATTTATTGGTTATGGATGTTAGTTGGATGCTAGTTGGTTGATGTTTGCATTTGTTGCTTTTATTACATTTGCTATGTTGGCATGTATAGTTATTATGTTGCTATATGTTGTATATTGATACTATTGTCTATATACATGATTCTCATGTTGTTGTTGAGTGTTTAGTAGGTGCGGATCGCGTTTGCTTCGCATTTGGAGCTCGTTTTCGCGCTATATTAGCCGTATAGGCTCGCTAATAAAATATAAGGTACATATCTCGGATTACATACCGTACTTTTATACTTTTTTCCCTTCGGGATGCCTCATTACTTGATGAGATGTATATTTGTGATATATATACTGTCATTTTTTTTTCGGATCGAGCCGCGCAAAGGAGACTATGGCGAATTTTTCCGAAAATTTAAGGCGTTAGAAAAAATTTGAGAAAATTGGAAAATTTTGAAAACTTTAACTTTGATTTGGAATTGAAAGTTAAACAATAGTAGTTGTTTTTGAAAAGGTAACTAAGTATGATTTGAAACTTAGTAAAGTTATTGTAAGAAGTTTAACTATGGATTTTGGAAAATTAATAAATTCTGTAATCTTTTCTTCCTTGTTAATTTCGAGGACGAAATTCTTTTACGGGGGGAAGATTGTAACGACCCAGAATTTTTGATAATTAAAATTTGGATATTTAATTAATTTTAAATATTAATAAGTGAATATATAAGTCAAATAAATTTTATTTCGAATAATTGGATTTAATTGGATAATTAAATCGATAATTTAATATGTTAAATTATGGAAATAATTGAAAATTGGGTTAAATATGATTGAAAATGAATTGTAAAATTTTATTTTATCATATTGAAGTTAGAACGATGTTTTAGAACTTTTAAAATCGAATTAAAAGTTAATTTGTGAAAATTGAATATTTTAACATTAAAATCGACTAGTGAAAATAGTCAATTTTTGAACAGTCTCAGAATTGAACGAAACCAGTTCCATTGGATCCGTAATAGTTAGTTATTACCGGATTCCAATTTTCGTGTCAATCGGAGCTATCGTTTGATCGTGGCAGCTCGAAACGCATCGAATTATTTTTAATTTTAATTTGGCGAGTTAAAATAGCCATTTTTCAAACAGTCTCGGATTTCGACGAAACCAATTTCATCGGATCCGTAATGTGATATTATTGTAAGGTTTCAAATTTCAAGTCAATTGGATTTACCGTTTGTCCGATACAAATTAAAACGCCTAGAAAATCGTTTAAATCGGTTTAATTTAAATCGATCGTTTGTTGCCATAACTCGCACAGATGTCCGAATTAGCTTCCGAAACCTGTTCCATTGTGTCCGGAACACGGGGTAAACCCTAGAAACGCTGGTTACGGCGCGTAAATCGGAGTTTAGAAAACCCGGATGAATAGTGTTCGATATTTCCTATAAATAGACCCACATTTCACAATTTAAATAAAATAAAATAAAAACCCTAAATCTAAAACCCTAGCCGCCACCATCAATATGAACGGCCAAAAAACTCTCCTCTTCCCCTTCATTTATCTTTCAATCCTTCAACCGTTTCAACAAACTCTCAACTAGAGAATTGAAGAGCTTCGTGAGTTCTACAGATCCAACGGTTGTGATTGGAAACGGAGCTGTAAATCGATGGGATTTTGGCTATGAAGTGCGTACGGTCGGGCACGAATTCCCATGCAATGGGGCGACCGAGTTCCCCCTTGTCGCAGCCGAAGGTGGCTCTGGGTGATGGCGTTCGTATGGGGGTGGTTTGATGGAGTTTCATGTAGCGAGGAGGCGACGGCAAGTAACCCTAATTTGAGCTTGTTGGGTTCATTGTCGCGTTCGGCTTCCTGTAGAGATGTCGCATGAACAAAGGAGATGGAAGAAAGGAGTGGTCGGCCCAGATGCATACAAGTGAGATCTCACGGCTAGGAATTAGTGTAGGTTTAAATTAGTTAATTATGTTGTAAATTAGTTATATATAAATCGTATAAACTTCAAAAATGTATATCTTTTTCATACGAGGTCGAAAACGCGCGAAACAAGTTGCGTTGGAATCGTATGGACGAGCACTACGCGATGAAATTGGATTGGAGTCGTTTGGAGTTAGTGAGAATTTTGGATAAAATAAAACGTCCGTTTAATTTTATTCGAAATAAAATCGCTAAAACGAAATTGAAATCAAGGTGAGAACTTCTCACTCAATCGAATCAGTTTCAATTTTATTTTAAATAGTTAGATTTAAAATATTTGAATGCATGTTTGAATGATGATTGTTATCTATTGATTGTTAAAATAGACATTATACGCCGTTAGTAAGCGGATGTTATTTATTAAAAACATATACCGCGAATATTTCATAAACAGTGAAATTGGTATTATATATAATATCAATATATATATATATATATATATATATATATATATATTGGCATATGCATATATTGCAGTTGTTGATTCCCCGCATTTTTTAGCGGATGAGACCCTATTGCGCCGTTATTAAGCGGATAATATTATTAATCCCATATACCGCGATAATTTCGTGCTGGAGCGAAATTGGTATTGTGCTAATGTTTGTGGATGCAGGAAAACAGGTTGGAGGGATCCAACTGGATTCCTCAACAGTATTTATTTGATTTCAGATATTTTGATATTTGATGGATTATCATATCGATATATGATATCGTTGTTGTCGTGATTGACTATTTGGTATGTAGCATCATTGGACCAAATTTTGGAATTTTAAAAGGATTTCAAAGTGATTTTTGAAAGTATATGTTTATAAAATATTTTTGGAATTGATTTATTTTAAATAAATAAACGTTATAATTTTAATGTTATAAAAATTATGATATTTTTGAGAAATATAGTTAAAGGTTGATTTTTGAAAATATGGGTTAATAACTTTATAAAAAGAGTTTAAATTGGGATTTATTGAATTTAGTATAAAAAGTTGAAAATATGGGATTTATAAAATTTGATTATTTTATAAATCAAAATAGTAAAATTATAAAGGGGATTAAAAATGTTTTAAAAGAATAATATAAATTGATTTATATTAAAAGATTTATAAATTGATATTTATAAATTAAAATGTTGGAATTATAAAACGAGTTTTTATAAGTGTTAGAATGAATTGTAAATGAATTTCATAAATGAATGAAATTATAGAATTATAAACGGTGAAGTTATAAATGGAATTTTATAAGCAGAAGGTTTATAAAATTTATAAAGTTATTAAAAGAATGGTTTTGGATAAATAATTGAATCTTATAAGTTATAAGATTTATAATTATGAAGTTCAAAGGAACGATTTTGCAAAGAAATAAATTATAAGTGTTTAACTTATAATATGGACTTTTGGTTCATAATTGAGATATAAAGTGAATAGGTTAATAAAGAAAATTTATAAAGAAAGATGTTATAAGATAACTAGAAATGGAATTTATAAACGTCGTTTTATAAATTCGCAAATGACTTATTTTGATAAGTAGATTGTTGAAACCTATTAATGGAGTTATATTCACGTTTTGACTGTGAATAATCCTTTGAAATAAAATGAATAAAAGGATGAAAATTGTTAACGTAGTTTATTCACGTTTTTGAATAGTGAATAACATGTTAAAGAAAATTGTTTTGAATGAGATGTTTAAATTGAATTAAAACGATCTAACGATGTTTTAAATATGTTAAGATTCGAAACCATAGATTTCAACATTCATTGTTGAAATAGACGTTTTCGAGAAATAAAAGGAAATAGTGGACTATAACACTGTTGTTATAGTAAATGATTTCCGAAAGGAAATGTTTTGTATAGTATTGGGATTTATATATCTATTTTAATTTCGAATCCCTATACTAGTGATTTTGGGTTGTCGTAACGATGTTTTACGTAACATTCGTTTTGGCCCAAATAAATATGTTTAAGAGAATGATTTCCTTAAAGAATGAAATATATACTTAATCTCGATTTAAGTATATTGAATATTTTCCAAGTGTTGAAAATAAATAAAATTTGTGAATTACTTATGAATAAATAAGTATGGAAATGTTTTCCAATATAAAGTGAATATTAGAGAATTTAGCTTTTTGAAGATAAATTGAAAATGAATAATTAATATCGTATATTCATAGACATTTTGGAATATAAATTCATTATGGAATTTATAAATAAAAAGGAGAAGTTGTTTAAAAATAAATATTGATTTATTTTTGAAGTGTGAAAATTATATATCTTGTAAAGATATTTTGGAAAATAAATAATTGGAAAATTATTTGGAAACTGGTGATGTTGTGCATATCCATTGATAGTTCAATAGCCGACTATCAATATTTCCCTTTGAATGGGTATTTGATGTGATTTGTTTGAATTTGAATGCCACGCTTATTTTTGAATAAGCGCTCACTATTCGGGTTAACCCGGAAAGGACCATGGGGTCGTATAACCCATTCCGAATATGTGATACGTCGTTATGAATTGCATTTGAAGATCGGTGTTGAAGACCCGGTATTTGCGAGAGCGATAGGATGACCTGTCGATTGACTCTGCACCGAGTTGCTCCGGTATAGAGTTCTCCATATGTGATGGTGAATCCGATCAGGATTGTGAATATCCGGATTGCAAGGACTTCTTTGTAAGTGCCTTCGGTTTTGTTCGAGCCCGGAACAGACTTGTATGGATTGTATGTCTGACATTACAATTTGAGATATAAAGCCGATTTCTTTCAAATATATTTCTGTTGGTGGCGGAGAATTTATTCTTTTAGCTTAACACCCTTCTCTGAGACGTACGAGCTTAGAGGTTATGTAGTTGAAGGTTATCAGCGATATATTCCCAATTTGGTAATGTGACATGCTGAGTGTTGCTGTAAATGATCATTGTGTTGATTATTTGTGATAGGATCGTTTATTTGATCGTCTATCTTGGTGATCATTTCTATGATCATTTGTTGACCCAAAGCATGGCTTTTGTATAAAGTATGTTTTTGTGGACGTGACTTCGTCGAGCCTCACACCCCGTGAATGGTCAAAACAGGAAAGATGCAGCAAGGTTATGAGGGGTAGCGCCCTTTAGGATATGCGCATTTCCTTCTAGAAAAGGGTGGTATCATGGTATGGAGCCCAGATACTTGCTCATGTTGAAAACACTTTATGATTCTGTGAATTGATTGCGAGCGCTCGGTTGAAAGGTCCCAAAGGACCGGGGGATGGCATATTCGGTCAGTTGTTACTCAGTTAGGGGTAACCCGACCTTGTGTTGGTAGAGATCCGGTTTGGTTCTCGGGGATGTCCATCCAGAGGCATTCTCATGTGGCAATGGGAAGTTCCTTGGCCTGATCATTCGTTGGAAATCCAATTCCCAATACGAAACCTTATACGGTATTAGTTGTAGAACCTGCCATTCACTTATGGTGGTCACCACTGTTTGGATGGTAGCTATAGTAGGCATACGATAATGGTCGTATGTTGGCTAAGATTTATATTCTACTTTCGAAATGAATTTTTCTCTACACTATGCACTAATAATAATATGAAATGTTCTTTTTAAATGCGTATCAAGCATCTTTGACTATCATAAGGAGAAATCTCCTCCGATTCTGCGTTTGCATTGTGTGTGTGTGCGGGAGGCCTTATGGTAGTCTCATTTTTAAAAGCATTGCGAATTCACTTTAAAAATATTCCTCTATTTTGATTTTAAAGATAAAAAAACTGTTTTGAGTTCTCACACCAGTCACATGACTGACTCGGAGTTTATTGTTTTCCTTCCTAAACTCTGGGTGCCCACCAATTTCCACACGGGCAGTCAAGAGTTAGGTTTATCAGGATATTCTGGATATTCTGGAATTGCTGGAGGCAAGCTGGATGGCATGGCGTATTACTAGTATATAGTATTTCTTTTTCCGCTGCACTGTTAGATGTTGTTGTTGTTGTTGTACACTCTGATGATATGATGTAATGAAATGTAATGTAATGTAATAACTGATATAGTTCTTTGTTTAAAGATTATTCATTTATCTATTATATGTTGTTCCGCTGCGAATTGTGAGATTCTATTGTTGTTCTGTTATTTCTTTCAGTTCCGTTCTATTTTCTTTTCTCTCTATTTTCTATCTTCTTATCTCTTCTTCTATTTTTTTTTCTTTTTCTTAAACATTGATAATTCGTATTTCTGTTCATCTTGAGTTAATCTATGGAGATTAGTGTATATTCAAGGGTACGGATTTGCGGGTCTTCACAATACCCGTATATTCTACTAGCCATAATATTCAATTACAACATTCATTTATCATTTTGCATATTTCGTTACAAAAGTTTGAATACTTACTTCCTATACCATCTTTACTTCATTATTGAAGTTATATATTCATTTTCATTCAACTTTACATTGTCAATTTCATTTGAATTCGATTTACACTTTCAATTCTATTTGGATTCAATTTAACTTCTAAATATTAAATTATATTAACTATCTTTCATTCACAACTGATTCATATCACGATTTTAAATAAGTTTCATTTACTAATTAATTATAAATTCCAATTCATTTTATCTCAAATCATTTTTTTATTTCCACCTTTATTAACTTTAGTTCGCCTCGAACTAATTTTACAACCTCATTTTGTTTCACACAATTCCAACTGGTTTTCAATATTCAGTTCCAATTCCTGTTTTATTCTTTTGTTCATTCTTAAAAAATTATTTTCAATTGACTATTTTGGTTTATAACCACTTATATTAAACTGGATTTCCCATTCTATATGAATTCAATTTACCTTTATCTATAAATATTAGATTCAATTCATTTTAAACCTTACCCATTTGGTCATTCATCAATTAGTTTCGCTTACTAATTTTAGTTTAATACTTCACTTTGTTTATCACAAATCAAATTCAATTTCAATTCTAGTTCTATTTACTTACAAATTCGAAATGAATTTCAACATTCAATTTCACTTTCATTTAATTTCTATTGTAAATTTATTTATTCATTCACAACTTTATTTTCCACCTTATACAATTTTATTCCATAACTATTTTTTATAAGATTCCAGAGTCTTTTCAACAATTCAAAACCATTTTTGAAACAATTCAAATTATCCCTTTAAATTTCTAAAATAATTTGCAAACACTTCCATTTAAAATAATTTGGCAGCAATTCCTCTCTTGGAAACTCAAAAATGAACATCGATGATGCTGTAGTCATCACCGAAGTTATTTTCGAGCGACCTAAAACAGTTTAGAGCTTTCATCCCTTGGAAACACTTTTCCAAAACCTTTGAAAATTCATTTTCAAACTAAAAAGAATTTAATTTTTTTCCCAAATCTCCAATCTTTTCCAAACTCCAAAACTTTTCAAATCCTTTAAATTTTATTTTATTTTTGTTCAAAACATTTTTCTGGAATTCCATTTCAAATTATAAATCACATTTACAATTTGCATTCTCAAATTGCATTTGTATGTGATTTTATTTCCTTAGCTTTAAGTTATGATTTCAATTTCTATTCAATAATCAATGATAATAAATTAATATTATCAATTCCTAACAAACAAGCAACTATATACTATAAAATTTATGAAATCGTTTCTTTTTATATACAAAAATAATTTGGGTAAAATTATTTCATTTACCCGATTTTAAAACAATATCATGTCGATTTACCTCGTTTAAGAGTTTAGAAACCCCTATCGATATAGTTGGCCAAACTGCACCGACCAGAATCTATAAACAATCAACCGATAAGTCAACACAATACAAAACAGTTTTTTTTATATCCAAAGCGTGATGAGGCTGAAAGCTCAACTATTAAAGATTGAGAAAGAACGTGATGAGGCCATGGATGGAAAGAGAGCCGCTGAACAATCTCATGAAGAGACAAAAGCCAACATCAGCTCTACTCTGTTTGATTTTTATGTCCAAAGCGTCTTGGGGCGTGGCAGCCTTGCATTTTTGGGGCCTAAATATGAAATCACTTTGGATGAAGTGTGGGAGGCTGTAATGGATATGCTCAAAGATGTCGGTTATTCCGATGATGAACTTGAAGCGCATTACTTTGATGACGAAACTCGTGGCGCTCTTGCTAGAGGAAAGGAGCAGCTCGCTAAAGTACGAGCCGAAACGATGGGAGGGGAGCATCCAGAGAAAGAAGCACCTTTAACTATCCCTGTCCCTCCTTCGACTTCGGCCGACATTGATATCACAGGCTCCAGTTCCCATTCTCCGCCCACGGCTAAAGTCATAACTGAAATTACAAGCGCACAGGGTGGAGATGAAGGCGAAGAAAGCACTGAAGCACAATCTTATGAAATTGACGTTAGAAAGACAACTTCTCCAGGTAACTTTAATGCTGATCTTGCTCAAGTAGACTGCTCATTTGCTTCACATAAGTTTAATGAGCTTCTTGATTATTTCCTAAATCTCAACGAGCCTTTATCTCCTCTCTTTACTGATTTTAACTTCTTTTCTTTTGTAGAGAAAGTACTGAGCGTTGTTCAGACTTCCCCTCCTCCAGTTATTCCTCCCCCGTCTCTTCAGGTCACTCCTCCTTCTGCCTCTCAACCGGGGTCACAAGAGGAGCAAATAGAAGCTCTCCAAGACTTAGACGATCCCATTGCTTCATAAGAACATAGGGAAGAAGAAACTGAAGAAGACGAAAAGACTCCGGAACTAACTGGTTCTGACGATGCGCCGTTGGTCACACTTTTTACTCCAGGAAGCGGGTCTTCTTCTAAGAAAAGGGGGAAAAGTGGAGTCTCAAAGAAGAAGGAAGCTTCAACCGGCGAGAAAAAAGCAGAAGCAAGTCCGATTGTTCCCCTTCCTCCTTCTTCCCCTACTCTTTCAAGCCGGCGCAAGAAGTTGGTCATCCGACCAGGTGCAGGCTCAAAAGGTGGAGGGAAGAATAAATGATGGCTTTGGTCCTGTGCTTTTTATCTCGCTCTTTGCTTTTTGCTTGTATATAAGCTTGTGTTGACTGGAGATTGTGCGGGTACCAGTCCCCGCTTTATTTTACTTTGAAACCTGCATATGTATAAAATTCTCATAGTATGGAATAAAATGGTTCTTTTACTTCTACAAATTTATGTCTGTATTTGACAACGCTTTTATTTTATGTTTCCATGCAAGTTTCTTTATCCTCTTTATGTGAAGTTGCAGTAAACCTATGGTAAGTTTCTTGAGCATTGTTTTCATTTTTGCGATGACTATTTTGTATTGTGATGACTATATTGTATTGCCCCCATACCATGGTTTGTTGCAATCTCTTTCACATTGGAAAAGTTTTGGAGAACAACTCTTCTGTTTCGAGAAGACTTGTACTCTTCCTTTAGAGAACAACTCTTCCATTTGAAGGAGGTTTGCATTTGTGCTTTATAGGAGAATATTTCCGTTCCAGAGAAATATTTTTCTAATTTAGTAGAATGCACTTCATATTGGAGGAGTCTTCTTTTTTCTTTTTGGAAAAGTTTTTACACTTCACTTTTAGAAAAAGTCGCTTTCGCTTTGGCAAGTGAATTTTACTTCATAGTACAGTGGGCCTTCCGAAAAAGGGCTTCAACCTGCTCGTGCCTCCGAAGAGGGTTTTTTGTTTGATTGTGCCCCTGGGAAGAGGTCTTTTTGTTTGGTTGCGCCTCTGGGAAGAGGTCTTTTTGTTTGATTGTGCCTCTGGGACGAGGTCTTTTTGTTTCTGCCTCTTGGGAGAGGCATTTATCTTTTCCCTGTTCGTTGGGAAGCAGGCCTCCGAATAGGGCTTTTCACATTTCAACTCGTGTGAAGTTTTATTTCAGATCATGGTGAAATGTGTGCCTCTGAGTAGGGCCTTTGCCTGGAAGTTTGGATTTTCCTTCTCTTAGTTGGATGGATTCACGGGGCGGACACAAGTGTTCTGTGCCACCGATTAGTCCGCAACTTTCTATCGAGAAAGAACTCTCTTTTTCTGGCGAGGCCCGCTAGAGGTCTTTTAGCATTTCAACAATGTTGAAATGGGCCTTCGAAGAGGGATTTTCACATTCCAGCACTTGTAAAGTTTATTTCAAATCTCGGTGGAATGCGTGCCTCCGAGTATGCTTAGAAGTTTCTTCCTCATGGTTGGCTGGATTCACGGGGCGGACGCAAGTTACTTGGACATTTATTTGCGCAGATTGTCTCAGCTAGTGAACAAGCGCCTTGCCTTCCACTTGGGAAGGTGCCTCCAATCAACGTATGGATTCACGGGGCGGACGCAAGTTATTTGGACGCTTGTCTGTGCAAACTGTCTCAGCTAGTGAACAAGCGCCTTGCCTTCCAGTTGGGAAGGTGCTCCGGGTCATTCCATACCAATCTTTTTTGTTGAGAAAGTTTTCTGGCATGCCCCGTTCGAGGTCTTTATCCTCCGAAGTGTTGTGCCTCCGAAGAGGGCTTGTGCCTCCGAAGAGGTCTTTGGCTGTTTGATGCTTGCTTGGCCATGTCTCTTTGCCATTTATTCATATCGGCGATCCCCGTTATCTTTTCCAAATACACTTCTCTTTTAATTGCCAATAGTTTCCTTTATCCAAAGAAGTATACTTCATAGTTAAGCGAGTTGGTGGGGGCAGACACAGGCTATTTAACTGGATGCTTATTTATTCAAACATCCACAATTAGTTGGCAAGGGCCTACTTCCAGCAGAATCACTAACTTTTTGCTTGAAGCGCTTCTTTCGTAGGATTTGAGTATGGAAATTTTGAACGGCTTAGCGTTTTCTTGTTGTGTGATGCCAGGGATTGCTTGGTCCTGCGATGGGTAAGCTTTGTTTTTATGGCCTGCATTATTAAATCGACATTTTAGTAATACAATTGACGTATTTTATATATCGAAATAAAACAAAGCATCTATAATAGTAAAAAACACAAGATTTATAGTGGTTCGGCTAAGAACTGCGCCTACATCCACTTTATTGGTCTTATTATTCACTTGCACTGGCTTTACAATGGCTTTCAATACAAGAATCATACATTCAACGTTTTTTTACAGTATTTCATTAAAGCCTTTAAGTAAAATACGGGCGCAAATGATTGTTGTTCCAAGCTCTTGGAATTGGGTCTCCTTCGACAGTTATGAGTTTGAATGTGCCATCAAGAAGTTATTGGCCTATGACATACGGCCCTTCCCAGTTCGGCCCAAACACGCCTGTAGGTGTCATAATCCTCTTCAAGACTAGATCTCCAATCTCAAAGCTGCGTTGGCGAACTTTTGAATTGAAGTGCCTGGCAATTTTTTGCTGATGGGCCGCAATTCTGAGCTGAGCCTCTTCCCTTCTTTCATCAAGGAAGTCAAGTGCTTCAAGTTGTAACTCCTCATTTTTTGCTTGGTTGAAATGAATTCTTCTATGTGAAGGTACTTCTATTTCTACCGGAATCATTGCCTCTGATCCATATGCCAATGAAAATGGAGTGTGCCCCGTCGCAGTTTTATGTGTAGTTCTATATGCCCATAGTGCTAGTAGAAGCTTATCGACCCAACCACCTTTCGCTTTTTCCAGCTGTTTTTTGATGGTCGATTTGATAATTTTGTTTACTGCTTCCACTTGCCTGTTTTCCTGCGGATGAGCTACTGCTGAGAAGCTTTTCTGGATCTTGAATTTCTTGCAAAAATCTTCGAACTCTTCGCTTTCGAATTGGGTTCCATTGTCTGTGATTATCTTTTGAGGCACACCATATCTGCAAATGATATTCTTAGTTACAAAGTTTATCATCTTCTTAGAAGTAATAGTAGCTAATGGTTCAGATTCAGCCCATTTAGTAAAATATTCAACAGCAACAATAGCATATCTGATTCTGGATTTGGCAGTTGGCAAAGGCCCGACGAGACCTATTCCCCAAATAGCAAATGGCCACGGACTGACCATCTGCGTTATCTCAGTGGAAGGTGCTCTTGGGATTTTTGAAAATCTCTGGCATCGGTCACACTTTTGGGCGTAACTTGCAGCATCACGATAATATCTGGCCAAAAATAACCATAACGAAGAATTTTCTTTGCTAGAGTTTGACCACCTGAATGATCTCCACACCCTCCTCCGTGCACCTCAGTTAGAATCGTCTCAGCTTCTTTCTTGGTCACGCATCGGAGTAATGGCATTGAGAATCCCCGCCTGTACAATCGGCCATCTTGAATTATGTATCTAGAGGCTTTTCTTAACAACTTCTGCTGTTCTTTTGAATTTTCTGGCACAGATCCGTTGCGCAGATATTCCAATATCGGAGTCATCCATAATTCTCGCTCCTGTGATATAGTCATGATCCAGTCAATATCCATCTCATCAATGCTTGGAGTTGACAGAACTTCCACAGGAACAAATCCCAGTAATTGAGCTTCACCAGTGCTTGCATACGTTGCGAGAGAATCTTCCTTCATGTTTTCTTCCCAGGGTATATGATTTATCGTATAATGGTCAAGGTCCTCGAGAAGCTCCCAGGCTCTTAACAAATAAGCAGGCAGATTTCCCCCTTAGTCTGAAACTCTTTCTTGACTTGACACACAATAAGCTGTGAATCACTGAAGATCTGCAACCTTTTGACATTCAACTCCTTAGCAATTCTTAAACCGGCAATAAGAGCTTCATACTCTGCTTCATTGTTTGTCGAAGGGAATTCCAATCTTAAAGCATAGCACAATGACCGCCCTTCAGGGGTTTCAAGCACAACCCCTGCCCCGGAAAAGTAATCGTTTCTTGCGCCATCAACATACAATTTCCATCGAATTGGGGTATTATCGATCACTATTTCCCCACTATCACCTTTGTCTGTACATTCTGCGATGAAATCTGCCAGAGCTTGTCCATTGATTGCTCACCGGGGATGATAAGTGATGTCATATTGACTGAGTTCAATATTCCACTTCAAAAGTCGACCTGAAGTCTATGGGCGAAATAGGACTTGCTTCAGAGGCCGATCAGTGAGGACTTTGATTGGATGAGCTTGAAAATATGGACTCAATTTTCTTGATGCGATCAGCAGACAATAGACGAGCTTCTCCAACTTCGAATAATTCATTTCTGCCCCAGTAAACCATTTGCTAACATAGTAGACTGGGTGCTGAATTTTGGCGTCTTCCCGTACCAGTGCTGCACTAAGAACATGAGCTGAGACAGCCAAATATACAAAAAGATCTTCACCATTGTCGGGCTTAGAAAGTATAGGGGGCGTTTCCATATGACGAATCAGCTCATCGAAAGCTTTCTGGCATTCAGGAGTCCATTCAAAGTTTTTCCTTCCTTTCTTTAGAGCATCAAAGATGGAATGCATTTATCAGTAGCTTTGGAAATGAACCGACTCAAGGCAGCAACTTTTCCATTGAGACTTTGCAATTCCTTCTTCGTTCTAGGAGCTTTGACTTCTCTTAAGGCAGTTATCTGAGCAGGATTAGACTCAATGCCCCTTGCACTCACAACGAAACCAAAAAACGTTCCAGATTTTACCCCAAATGAACACTTCAAAGGATTAAGCTTCGTACCATACTTTCGGAGGATTGAGAACATCTCTGCCACGTGATCCATGTGGTCCACTGCTTTCTTCGATTTTACCAGCATATCATCGACATAAACTTCCATAGTCTTGCCAATCTGCCGTTTGAACATGGCATTAACAAGTCTTTGGTGAGTTGCCACTGCATTCTTAAGTCGAAAGGCATGACTCTGTAGCAGTAGAGGCCAACATCGGTGATAAAGCTCGTGTCCTCCTGATCTGGCTCATGCATCATGATCTGGTTATATCCAGAGTAAGCATCCATAAAAGATAACAATTCATGTCCCGCTGTTCTGTCAACCAACTGGTCAATCCGGGGAAGCGGAAAACAGTCTTTGGGGCACGCTTTTTTTAAATCTGAAAAGTCGATGCACACTCTCCACTTTCTGTTAGCTTTCTTAACCAGTACTGGATTTGAAACCCAATTCCGATATGTTGATCCTCTGATAAAGTCATTCTCCATGAGCCGATCCACCTCTTCTTTCAATGCTGCTGACCTCTCGGGACCCTGCGTTCTTCTCTTCTGCTTTACAGGTGTAAACTTCAGGTCAATATTCAAAGTATGTACGGCAGCTTCAGGTGATATTCCACACATATCAGCATAGGTCCAAGCGAATACATCCAGATTTGCTTTCAGGAATGATATTAAAATATTCTGAACTGCCGCACTAAGTTGTGAACCCACATTCAGCACCTTTTTTGGGTTACCGTTACTTCCACTGGAACCACTCGATTCTCCCCTGCACTGGCTTTTCTGGGATCTATTTTTCTTCGTGCTTCGCAACATTCGCCAGTACAGGGTCCGCCCTGTAATTGCTACAAGGTTGATTCTTTTATGCGGACTGGGGCTGCCGCATCCTTTCCCATCTCTCTCTATCTTGCTTCACGCAGTTCTATCAGATAACATTCCCGCCCCGCATTCTGATCCCCTTTAACAACACAACCACCATTATCTGTGGGGAATTTCATGGTAAGGCACCACGGGGCGAGGATTGCTTGGAAGAGTTGGACGGCCAAGGAAGGCGTTGTAAGCCGAAAATTCATCAACAATTACAAAAGTCTGCCTTCGAACGACCTTCTTCTGCCCCTCTCCAAGTTCCACGAATAGGTCAATAGTCCCAACCGGCTGCCTGGGTTCCCCAGTAAAACCAACGATCTTTTGCGATGAAATTTGGACATCAGCCATTGGGATCTTCATCTGATCAAAAGTCTTCTTGAAAAGAATATTGCAAGAAGCACCATAATCAACAAGTACTCTTCTTACAATAGCTAGCCCAATGCCTGCAGAAACAACTAAGGGATCTATGGTAGGGGCTTCAACACCCATAGAATCCCTGACTCTGAAGACAATGTCATCATTAAAAGTTTTCTGCTACTTCAGAGGTGCAACATCTTCCAACACAAAAACACTTTCCTCTGTTGGTGCATACTTCAATGCACGAGCATACCGTTCCATCTCACCCCAGCTTCTGCCCGCTGGGTGAGGTCCTCCTGTAATCACATTAATAACGGGCCTCTCTGATTCATGAGCTGCTGACTTTTCACTTGAGCTAGGACGATGAACAGGGGCCTGTTGTCCTTGAGTTGGCGAAGTTGGGCCATTCCTGTTCCTCCTTACATATTGCTGGAGCTTGTTTTCTTTTAATAGTTCCTCAATCAACTCCTTCAAGTGACGGCTCTCATTGGTATCATGCCCGGGTTGGTTGTGGAACCGGCAAAACCTTCCATTCTTCTCGGCTTTCTTATTAACCCTTTGCTTAGCTGGTGCGGGGAATTCAACTGTGTCTTTGTTTGCAAAGTAGATGTTTTCCGGGGTATTAGTCAGAGGGGTGAAGTTGTAGGGACGACTTTTATTTGCATCTCCTTGCTTCTTCGACCATCGTTTCCCCTCTTCTGATTGCGAGATTCCTTCCTATTCGGAACAGCATTACTATTTCCAGCCCCTGTCGATACCACCTTAGCCGATGCTTGAAGGCTTTCCTAGCGCATGAATTCATCGGCTTTCTTATAAAACTTGTCGAGCGAATTCGGTTCTTTCATTTTCAACCACTTCCCGAACTCACTTGTCTTATCAATAGCCTTCATCAGGTACGTTAAAATCATTCTCGGCTCTGCGTTGTCTACTTCAGCCAGAGCTATATTGAAGCGATTCAAGAAAGCTCTAATGGATTCTCCAGGATTCTGCTCCAAGCTGGATAACGACATTATATCTTTCGCCTTCGAAGCGTACAATCTGAACTGTTCCTTAAACTTTCGAGTCAAATCAGAGAATTGGTCAATCGACCGGACCGGCAGCTTTGTGAACTAGAGGAGAGCAACTCCTTCTAGGTATACCGGAAAATATCCGCATTTGACCTCATCAGAAGCTCTGGCACTAGACATGTGCCAATCATACTTGTACAGAAATTCATTAGGGTCACTTGTCCCCTTATAAGCCGGTATGGTAGGAGGAACAAACTTCCTAGGAAATTCTGCTTTCAAAATCCTTTCAGTGAATGGAGTCTTGCTCGGAACAAACCCCCATTCTTTTTCGTCTTCCTCCCTTTGCATACTTTCCTTCATGATTTGTCGAACCATCCTTGAGAAATATTCCTCATCATTAAGGGGCCCAGCAGGGTAGGTATCGGCCATCTTCTCAGAAGTTTGCCTTGACAGGAATTCACGGATAGTTGGTTGTTGTCTCGATCCTCCAACTTGGGGAGGTGTGTCTTTAACCGGGCCAGCTGCCCTTTGAGGAACATCTCTTTCTTCCACATCATGGACATTATCAGCAAAGTTTGGTTTGCTATTCACCGGTTGACGGTTAGCCCCAAGCGAAGCATTCAACCTTTCCAACATCGGATTGTTTTGGGTTTCCATCTGCTGATATAGCCCAGAAACCGCAGCATCCAATTCTGCTCGCGTTACTCCAACAGTTGGAGTTGTTTGACTTAAAGGAGAAGAAGTGGCAGTAGTCTCGTGAACATCGTCGGATCTAACAGACTTGCGCTTTCTTCCAGGGGCCAATATTTCTGATAAACTCCTGGTTTTTAGAGAGATTCTTTCTACAAATTTCTACGAAGCTATGATGACAATATCCTGAGTTGGGTTCTCAGTGAAAGCACCAAAAATGTTAACGTAAAAATCAGACGCTAACGCCCCGGTGCAAGTAAAGCAAGTGTTAAAGAACCAACCGTTGATACGGGAATCATAAATAAGCAGGAAATATCAGAAAAACAATAAAAGTCGTAGTTTTTATAGTGGTCCGTCTTATAGTCAAGCCTACGTCCACTTTCAATCTCTTTATTGCTGACTCAAGTACAACTTATACAACTTTCTTCAATTACAACACACTTTAGACTAGTAGATCAAACTTTGATGGAGAATCATCTTTCGAATCCATGTTGAATGATGTAGATTTTCTCTTGAAGTTTGTCGTAGTGTCCTTGGTGTTTGGAGTGCTTGAAGTGCTGTTTTAGTTGAGAAAACGACAGAGTATCGGCGCTATGAGAATGAGCCAAAAGATCCCTCGAACGTTGGAGCTCACGCTGTATTTGTAGGAGTTTTTTGGTCATAAGTCGTAGTTCGGAAGTTGCAACTTAACGTAAGTCGTGGGTCGAAGGTCGCGGCCTAAAGGAAACGAGCTACAGCCCATTCTAGTTGCACTTGGCTCCTCCTGAGCGGGTTAGCAGGTTGCACGCGACCTAGGATGGGTTGTTGATCTCTTCTGGGTGAGTGGAGCGACCTAGAAGAGTGTCATAAGATGCAGCGACTTATGGAGTTGCCTCGGCACTATTTAGGTCGTATGCGACCTTACGAAGAGTCATGCGGTCTTGTACTGCCTCAACCCGTTAGGTCATAGATCGCTGACTCGTTAAGTCGCTGGACCAGTAAGTCACTTAGCCCATTTAGGTAGTTAGGTCGGGGCCGCTCTAAATCGTTTTATGTCCTAACTCGTGGACCGTTGATCTTCTTGGGTCGCTTTGACCGCTTCACTCTTAGGTCGTAGGGTACTTGTTTGTTAGGTCGCTATGTTTGCTAGCTCGGTCATACGTTAGGTCGTTCTACCGTTCCATCTCTTAAGTCGTTACACCTTTTAGGTCGTGCCACCTTTAGGTCGTTAAGTCGCTTACTTCTCTAAGTCGTTAGGTCGTCCTTTCCCGTAATCCGCTTCATGTGTTAGGTCGCCTACTCCCTTAAGCAGTTAAGTCGTCCCATTTTTAAGTCGTGAGGTTATTTCAAAATGAGGTTAACAATCAGATAATTGTTGCTAGACAGATCCGTTTATTATTTTCTTCTTAAATAATACTCGGGTCAGACTGAGATTTTACAGGTGCTTCTACTTGCCACCTTATCGGACCATCATATGATCTTTTGGCTAACTACTTTAGTTTGGTAGTTTTTGTTGTATGCATTTGAGAAATAGACTCCTTGATGTATACATATTCTTTTATCTAGCACTTGTATCTATTTTTTGTGATGTTGTGGATCTTATTTGACCACTACTCTGATAAACACTTTTATGTGTTATATATATTCATATCTATTTCCGCCTTTGTGATATGAATTATCTGTGACTGATTTGTGTTATCTTTATTTCTATATTTGTTTCCGAAGATATTATAGCCACTGTGTAGTAGCTTTGAGTTTGTGTAAGTATGCCGGGCATCCTCTTGAAATGAATGCAAGTTATATTTTATCTGGCATATCGGTACTCGCTCAAAGCAATTATACAAATGGTCGCTCCTCAACAGCCTTATTCTCTGTGCTAGTTGACGGCATTACACCGTAGTGTCCTTGGCTAGCGTGTGTATAGAGGTGGGGCGTCACAAATCGAATTATTCAATTTGCCATTTTAAAATTTTAATTCAACTAATAATTTAGTTTAACTCAATTTGTCCTTTTAAAATATCTTTTAGCAACTAAATAATTTAAATAAGTTTATAAAAATTTATCTCCATCATTCGTTATTTTTAAAATTCGACCAGTAAATGAAAATATGTATATTTATGTAGATTTATTTTATTTTTCTTCCTTGAAACTACTTATTCCAGAAATAACCCATATATATATATATTAAATTTTAATAAAAATAAATTCCCTTTTGAAACTCATATACATGTATTAATTAAAATAAAATGAACAGAACTTTTTCAAGTTTTCATTACTGTAAAATAAAATTTCACTTATATATATTTTCATTGTATCTGTACACATTAATATATGTATATATTATCAAATTTATATTCAAACAAGTAACCTATACCTTAATGTCTACATACGAGCTCGTCGACTAAGCCTACGACATCTGCCACTGCTTGCTCGTGAGCCACCCTCGACGGCAATCGCGACTTCGTCGCCTACTCCCTTTGCCCCAGCGAGATCGAGATCTCATGCAGAGCCGCACTCCCACGAACGCGACTACCCCCAATCGTGTCCTATTTTCCACCTTCACTTTGACGTGCTACCGAACCAAAATGACCTCCAACTGATTGCCCAAACGCGAGCGCAACCCCATAATCGAGTTACCCCCTATCGTCTCCTCTTCACTGAACTTGATTTGAACAGAGCCGCAATTTGATTTCGGAACGATTTCGTTAAAACAAGGGGTCTTGGAATTGAATTTTTGTTTTCGGTTGCTATAGGATTTCGATTCGTGAATTTGTATTCAAAGGAGGCCGAAGGTTTGAAATTAGGGATGGAGGAGAATACGTGATTTCGTTTGATTTGCTTTCAAAACAAATGCTCGGCCATTCGATTTTCTCTGATGGAGGAGAAAAAGGAATAACTTGATTTAAAGGTAAATGGTTAGCGTATTACAAAAGGGATAAGAAGGCACGAGAATTGGAGAAGATGTAGCTTGACCAAAAATTTCGGCTGATAAGAAATAAGAAAATAATTTTTTTTTAAATTTTTTACATTCAAATCGCCTCGATAAATGCAACTTCAAATTTCGATCTCCTATTAAGGTGTCCCGCTAGGCATTTATAATGTTATATCCTATTACGAACACAATGGAAAGGGTTCCGAGTCCTAATTCGATCGTATAAAGAAGATAGCTTTTTGAACCTAGTTATTACATTAAATTTCGATTTAATTTCAGCGCGTATATATTGTACGCTCATACAACAATTCCAACCACTACAAAATTTGAAATCCGATAATAATTTAATACTATGGATCCAATGGAACTAGTTTCGTCGAATTCCGAGACTGTGCCTCGGAAGGCTATTTTTAAATATCAATTTAAATCGTATAATTTAAAAACTGAACAAAGCATTTCCATATTCAATTCTCAAGCATCCATTATCTTCAGTATCATCAATATAAATTTTCTAAGCCTTTAAAAATATTTTTAATCAACTTAAAACTGAAGATTCAAATTTTTATCCAACTTCAATAAAATAAATTCAATAATTAAATTGCCAAAATCATAGTTAATTTTTGAAATTGAAGTTAAACTAACTTTCAGATATTTAAATCAATTAAATATTTCGATTTCAAATGTTCAAAATTCTGGGTCGTCACAGTATGAAAGTTATTTAGCCTCTTAATGATTTTAAAATATCTAATAAGGTTGGAAATAATATTTTAATAATATAATATTATAGTATGAAATGAAATGAAAATTGAGTTTTAAATATTAAAATATTATTTAAAATGAGTTTAAAATGATTAATAAATGGTTTATAAACATTTAAAAATGTTTCCATGAAGTTTGAAAAGAAATTGCAAAAAACAAGTCAAAAGTAGGCGCGTCGTGTAATGGTAGTTCGCGATTTTACTCCATAAAAGTTAAATAAGTGTACAAAGTGGAATATAGATCAGAATCATTTGGGATAAGAATTTTCTGGATAACTATATCCATATTTTCCAACGAAGAAATAAAGTCAAGATTTCATTTCGTGGATTGTGAAATATGTCCAAAATAATTTTCTAAAAACACTGCGGTTTTGCGATTTGGAATCCAAAAAGAAATTTCTTTATAATGATATTATTAAATGATTAAAAATATGAAATAAAATTGATAAGTCTATTAAAATGGTTTGAAAGAGATTTGAACTGAAAAACAAGAATTTCAAACATAAAAAAAAGTTGTTTTAATCAAATAAGCTATTTTAAGCACTTTTCGCTGCACTTTTCTACTGCAGTTTCTATAACTTTTTAAATAAAGATTTAAACTTAACGATTCTTTCTAGATCATTTATAAATGTTTTTAAATGAATAATTAAGTGTTTTAAAGATAAATTGGAAGATTTACAATTCTGTTAGAAAGAGTATAAATAAATGGTTACTATAGCACTTAAACAATATAATAGAAATCATTTCCTTGAATGTAATAACAAACTGAGTACGCATAAACGACTAGTACATGCGTTTTGTCTGTGAGATCTAAGGAGACTTGGGTGAGGGATGGAATATGTCGAAGGAAAAGCTCGGATGATCCAAAATAAATTCAAATCGTTTTAACCCAAGATAAAATAAAAAGTGTTATAAATATTTGATAGAATGAAGCATTGATTACCATTTATTGTTGTATTTATTTCATCAATTGATTGTTTGAATTAGGCACGACAAGTTTATGAGCAGCTTACCTTTTCATATGCAAGGGCTGGGTAGATAGTAAATTGAGAATGATTAAATTCGAACATCTTGTGATTAGAATTTCACAGTTTGACTATAAGGTGTTCGATAAATTTTTTGGTTAAGTAGGAATTATAATAAAAGTTAATTGTTATAATTTTGGAAACAAAAGATATTTTATCTTTTAAATGACATGATTTCTTTTGAAAGAAAATACAAATATTTGAGAATAAATATTTAGAAGTGATTTTATATAAAAGTGATTTATTGAAGAATGGTTTGATAACAATGTTTTACAAAACAGGAAGATATTCGAGGACTAAACCCAATGGTTTTAAAATGATTTTTGAATGGATTTGAAATAAAAATTGTCATAGATTTGAATAATTTGTAATTATTATTGTAAATGATTTTGCCACTTCGGGATATAATGTGATTTGTTATGTTACCGATGATTCAAGTAGCCCATAATTAAAAAGTGAGCAAGGGAGGTGAACATGTTCTATAGCCTTCGTATAGTCCGCTCTCATTGTAGAGGGATATACATATCTATATTTATTTTCGAAAGGCAGGGACCCAGTTTCCTTGTTATGGCTAGAAACCTCCCTACCAGGTAGCATATAGTTTTATATGTTTGTATATTAATATCATTTTAGAAAGCTAATTCGCTTTCAGATCCCAAAGTAAAAGACTAGTTTGAAAATAAAAGACATATATATATATACACACATATTTAAAAAGTTTTGAAATAAAAATTTGAGAATAAAGTCCAAAGAGATAATTTTCATAAAGATAACTAGATTTTGAAATATAATTTGAGGATTATGCTAAATGGGTAGATTTGGAACTACATTTGCATGATATATGCCATGTAGTTTGGGAATTGCATATTCATTGTTGCATCATGGGCTTCATGAGTCTTATTTATGGTAGGAGAACTATGTTGGCTTAATCCTGTAACGATCCAGAATTTCTATCATTTGAAATTCATATATTTAGTTGATTTTAAATATTAACAAGTAAAATGTGTAAGTCGAATAATTTTTTTCTCGAACATCTAGATTTAATTGGATAAGTAAATCGATAATTTAATATTTGAAATTACAGAAATAGTTGGAAATTGGGTTTAAAGTGAGTAAAATTGATGCGTAAAGTTGTATTTAATCCTATTGGAGTTAGAATGATGTTATAGAACTTTTAAAATTGAATTTAAAGTTAATTTACAGAAATTGAATATTTTAATATTTAATTGACGAGTAAAAATAGTCATTTTTCAAACAGCCTGGGATTTCAATGAAACCAGTTTCATCGGATCCGTAATGTTATATTATTGTTAAATTTCAAATTTCGTGTCAATCGGATTTATGGTTTGTCCGGGGCAAGCTAAAACGCACAAAAATCGGTTTAAGTGAATTTTAAATTTAAATAGTCGATTTGAAAACCGACCTTTCAAATACTTTCGAATTGAGTCCCGATATATATTCCATTGCGTTCGGAATAGGGGTAAAACATTATAAACACCAGGCGGCATGCTTCGTTTGGAGTTTGGAAAAAATTCGGGTGCATAGTGTCGCGCGAATTTTCTATAAAAGGCCTCCATATTTCATTTTTTACACCAAATCCCTAACATCTAAACCCTAGCCGCCAGTTATATATTAATGGCCGAAAATTGTTCTTCTTCCTCTTCTTTTTTCTTCAAATCTGTTGGTAATTACAAGAAATCTTCAACTACAACTTTCTAGAGTTCGGTGAGAGCTATACATCCAATGGTCAAGATCGTAAATGGAGCTATGGATCAACGGGAAATCAAGTTCTAACGCATGGAAGTAGCGAACGTTTTTCGAGATGCAGGGAGGCCGAGCTCGTCGTGGTTCCAGCCGAAGGTGGGTCTCATGATGGCGATTCAAATGAAAGCACTCGATCGTTCTCCAGATGCACGTTGGGCGAGCGGCAAATAGGGTTTTGCGGCTGCTATGGATGTTCGTTGGCATGAATTAATTGGAGAGGGAGAAGACGGAAGGTGCGGCCTTGATTTGCTTTGATGAAGTGGACGGCCCAGAAGACAATTAGGTTTAAAATTTAAAAATAAAATAGTAATTAATTTATATATTAAATCGTATAAACTTTGTAACACTATAACTTTTTGATACGAGGTCCGTTTTGGACGGAACAAATTGCGTTGGGTTCTTATTGACGAGCACTACGCGATGAAGTTGGATTGGAGTTGATTGGAGCTAGTGTTAATTTTGGATAAAATTAAACGCGTGTTTAATTTTATTCAAAATAAACACTGCAACGGTTATTGGAAGCAAGTTGAGAACTTCTCACTCAATCGAATCTGTTTCGATTTAGATTCTTAATAGTTAGATTTAAAATTGCTTGATTGTGTTGATTGTATGCTTGGATGATAAATTGCTATCTGTGGCATTGAAATAGACCCTACACACCGCATATTAAGCAGATGTTATTTATTAAGCATATATACCGCGATATTCCACCTTGAAGTGGAATTGGTATTATATATGTACTTGGAGTTAATTTCCAGCATTATATAGCATATGAGACCCTGTTGCGCGGCATAATAGCGGACGATATTTTATATAAACCCATGTACCGCGATATTCCGTCTGGAAATGGGATTGGTATTGTGCTAATATATGTGGATGCAGGGAAACAGGTTAGAGGGATCCAACTGGATTCCTCAACAGTATTGATTTATTTACAGATATTTGAGATATATTCTGTTATCATATTGATATATGATGTTTGGATGCCGTGGTTGACGTATTGGTGCTCTTGCAGCATTGGGCCTATTTTTGGAGTTCTAAAAATGTTAGTAACAATTTTGAATTTAAAAGGATTTTCAAGTGATTTTGAAAGTAAACATTTTTTTGAATTTTGGAATTGATTCATTTTAAATAAATAAACGTTATAATTTTATGTTATAAAAATTATGATTTTTGTGAAATATAACCGAAATGTGATTTTTGAAATAAGTAGTTGATTAATTTTTAAAATGGTTTAAATTGTGATTTTTGAATTATTATAAACGATTTATATAAAAGATTTATATAATTGATATTTATAATTGGAATTATATAACGAGTTTTTATAAGTGTTAAAATGAAGTATAAATGGATTTCATAAGTGAATGAAATGTATAGATTTATAAATTGTGAAGTTATAAAATGAATAGATTTTGTAAAATGAAAATTTATAAGTAATTAACATATAAATTGGATTTTGGGATTTAAATGAGATATAAATAGAATTTGTTAATTAAGGGATTTTATAAGTTGAAGTCTTTATAAAATATATACAAATGTGAATTTATAAACGTTGTTTTATAAATCCAAAACCAATTGAATTTGATAAGTAAATATGAAAGCTTATTAAAGGAGATATATCCACGATTTTGGACAGTGGATAATCCTTTAAATTAAATATATAGAAGTGTTGAATTTGGTAAATGATTTATATGCACGATTTTGGACAGTGAATAATATATTAAAGAAATGTTTTAGAAAGTGATTTTTTTAAATAGAATTAAAACGATTTGAAGTTGTTTTAAAATGTGTTAAGGATCGAAACCATAGATTTCAACATTCATTTTTGGAAAAGATTTTTTGAGAAATAAGGAAAAGATGGACTATAACACTGTTGTTATAGTAAATGATTTTCGAAAGGAAATATTTTTGTATAGTATTAAGATTAATATGTCTATCTAAAATTTCGAATCCCTATACTAGTGATTTTGGGTTGTCGTAACGATGTTTTACGTAACTTTAGTTTTGACTCAAATGAATTTGTTTAAGAGAATGTTTTCCTTAAAGAATGAAATACATACTTAATTATGATTTAAGTATATTGAATATTTTCCAAATGTTGAAAATAAATAGATTCGTGAATTACTTATTATCAAATAATTACGGAAATGTTTTCCAATCTGAAGTAAAATGTTTTGAGATTTTATGTTTTAAAGATAAATTGAAAGTGAATATTTGAAATCGATTTGAAAATCATATATCAGTGATTTTAATTCACAATGGAATTTATAATGGAAAGGGAAATTTGTTTAAAAATAAATTTATTTTTGAAGTGCGGAAATAAATTTACGGATTTGGAACGTAAATTAAAGTAAATCGGTAAGGATTTATTTAATTGGTTTAAATGAACCATTTTGAAATGAAAGTGTATTCTCCCTGGAAAGCCGAATAAAACTTCTAAATAGCTTTGAAAAACACACACACACACACACATATAATTCTAGAATTTGTTTCGAAAAGGATACTTTGGAAGAATTAACTTCTTAAATTGCTTTAAATCCTTTAAGTAAAGATTTATTAAGTTGATATAGAAATGATTTATTTCTAAGATTTTATCAATAATTTTTTTAGAAAATAGTTATTTAAATAGTTATACTCTATCGACTAATTTTATTTTGAAAATTAGTTTGGACTTAAGTTATATGTAGTATTGGTATAATATTTTTATAACTGGTATTTTAAGTGTAGTATTTAAAGAAAAATAGTTTTATTTCCAAGTGTTTTCCCATTATATTTTGGATAAGTGTTATAAATTATTTTAAAGTATTTGAACTCGGCAGATTTCCAGTGAAAATGAATAAATATTTGGAAGTGTTTCCGCGTAAGGAAAATGATTTAAAAATTTGTTTTCAAAAGTTGTAAAGGTGAAAAGTGATCTGAAATTTGTTTTCAAATGGTTGAATTATGGAAAAATATATCTTGTAAGGATATTCTTGGAAAATAAATGATTTGGGAAACTATTTGGAATCTTGTGATGTTGTGCATATCTATTGATAGTTAAATAACCGACTATCGATATTTACCTTTAAATGGGTATTTGCTGTGATTTGCTTGAATTTGAATGCTACACTTATTTTAAAATAAGTGCTCGTTATTCGGTTTAGCCGGGAGAGGACCTTTGGGTCATGAATCCCAATCTGAATAGTGATAGGTCATTATGGATTGCATTTGAAGACCGGTGTTGAAGACCGGATATTTTCGGAAACGGAAGGATTACCGTCGAATGTCTTTGCATCGACTGATCTCCGATATAGAGATTTTATCACTCATTGTGATGGGAAGTCCGGTCGTGATTAGTGAATATCCGGATTGCTAGGGCTTCTTTGGAAGTGCCTTCGGTTCTGTTCGATCCCAGAACGGACTTATATGGATGTGTGTTTGATGTTGCATTTGAGTTGTAAAGCTGGTTTCTATCAAATACATTTCTGTTAGTGGCGGAGAATTTATTCTCTTAGCTTAACACCCTTCTCTGAGACATACGAGCTTAGAAGCTATGTAGTTGATGGTTACTAGTGATATATTCCCAATTTGGTAACATGCATGCTGAGTGCTGCAGATCATTTGTTGATCAAAGCATGGCTTTTATGGAAAGCGTAGCTTTGTGGAAGAGACTTCGTCGGACCTCACACCCCGAAAATGGTTAAACAGAAAGAATGCAGCAAGGTTATTTGAGGATAGCGCCCCCATAGGGTATGTTTATTTCCTTCTAGATAGAGGTGGTATTATGGTATGGAGCCCAAGTACTTAACCTATGTGGTTGCTGCAAATTTATTTCTTTGTGGTTGTTGGTGTATCTCGGGATTTAGGTTGGTTACGATCGAGGGATGGAATACTCGTGTCAGTAGTTACTTAGCTAAAGGTAACCCGGCCTTATGTTGGCAGTGATACGGTTAGGTTCTTGGGGCGTCTTTCCAGAGGCGTACCCATGTGGCAAAGGTAAGTTGTAACGACCCAGAATTTCTGTTAATTTAAAATTTGTATATTTAATTGATTTTAAATATTAATAAGTGAGATTTATAAGTCGAATAAATTTTATTTAATCATGTTGGAGTTAGAATGATGTTATAGAGCTTTTAAAATCGAATTTAAAGTTGATTTGTTAAAATTGAATATTTTAATATTTAAATTGACGAGTTAAAATAGCCATTTTTCAAACAGTCTCGGATTTCGATGAAACTAGTTTCATTGGATCTGTAATATGATATTATTGTAAGATTTCAAATTTCGTGACAATTGGATTTACCGTTTGTCCGGGGCAAGCCAAAACGCATAGAAAATTCGTTTAATCGGTTTAATTTAAAATCGATCGTTTATTGCCGTAACTCGCTCAGATGATCGAATTAGCCTCCGAAACATATTCCATTGTGTTCGGAACGCAGGGTAAACCCTAGAAACGCCGGTCACCGCGCGAGATTTGGAGTTCGGAAATTCGAGTGAATAGTGTTTTTTTCGTTGGAAATTCTATAAAAGGACCTAACTATTTTCATTTGCATCCAAACTAAAAACCTAACCCTAGAAATAAAGTCAGCCGCCAGTGATAACTTCAATGGCCGAAAATCTCCTGTCTTCCACCTCAAATTTCTTCAAATCCGCTAACCAATTCGCGAAACTTTCTAAATGAAAGTTGTAGAGCACCCTGAGTTCTAGATATCAGTAAGGAGATGATGGAGTATGGTGCGACGTGGAGGAGAAAAATGAGCCGCGTTTGTCTTCGGTTGGGCACGATTTTCTGAGCAAGAGATGGGGCCGAGCTTAATGGGATGGCGGCTGATGGTGGAGGCTAGCACGAGCTTTGGAATGGTGTATCCGGATCGTCTTGGAAGTCGACGATGTTCATGCGTGTATTAGGGTTGATGGGCAGCAATTGGGTTTCATGTACGTGTTCTTCACGTTGGAGAAGAAGCATCAGTGGACGGCCGTGATTTGCATGCTAGAGTTGAACGGTCCAGATATGGTTAGGGGTAGAAATGAAATATAAATTGTAAAATTATTGTATTATAATTCGTTCTAAGTTTAAATTGATGCATCTTTGTCATACGAGGTCAAAAAATTACGAAACGAATTGCGTTGGTTTCGTTTTGTCAAGCACTACGTAATGGAACTGGATTGGAGTTGTTTGGAGCTAGTGAAAATTTCGAGTAAAATTAAACGCACGTTTAATTTTATTCGAAATAAAACGCGGAAACTGAATTGAAACCAAGGTAAGAACTTCTCACTCAATCGAATTATTTCGATTTAAATTTTAAATAGTTAGATTTAAAATTTTTTATTGTTTGATTGGATGATAAACTATTATCTATTGATTGTTAAAATATACATTATATGCCGTTAGTAAGCGGAGGTTATTCATTAAAAACATATACCGCGATAACTTCACTGAAAAGTGAAATTGGTATTATTATGTACTTAGAGTTGATTTCCCGCATTATGTAGCGGATGAGACATTATTGCGCCGCCTATTAAGCAGATAATAATTTATAAATCCCATATACCGCGATAATTCCGTACTGGAACGGAATTGGTATTGTGCTAATGTTTGTGGATGCAGGGAAACGGGTTGGAGGGATCCAACTGGATTCCTCAACTATATTGATTTATTTACAGATATTGTGATGTTTTTTGATTGTCATATACTGATATATGATGTCTTTGTTGTCGTGATTGACTATTTGGTGCTGTTGCATCATCGGATCCATTTTTAAAGTTTAAAGTAACGATTTTGATTTTAAAAGGATTTTTAAAGTGATTTTTGAAAGTATACGTTTAATTAAAATTTCGAATTGATTCAGTTTAAATAATTAAAACGTTATAAGTTTTTATGTTATAAAAATTAAGATTTTTGTGAAATATAACCAAATGGTGGTTTTTAAAATAAATAGATTTATAAAACAGTTTAAATTTTGATTTTTGAATTATTATAAAGGATGTATATAAAAGATTTTTAACACTAATATTTATAATAATATATATATATATATATTGGAATTATAAAACGAGTTTATTAAGTGTTAAAATGAAGTATAAAATGGATTTCATTAAAAATTATAGATTCATAAATTGTGAAGATTATAAAATGAATAGATGTTGTAAAATAAAAGATTTATAAATAACTAACTTATAAATTGGATTTTAGGTATAAAGTTGAGTTATAAATTGAATTAATTTATAAAAGGGATTTTATAATTGAAGTTTTTATAAATAGACATGGAATGTATAAATATTATTTATAAATCCGAACTAAATTGAATTTGATAAATTTAATATAGAAGGTTATTAAAGGAGATATATTCGCGATTTCGTATAGCGAATTATCGTTGAAATAAAATGTGTAGAAAATATTGAATTTGGTTAGTGAAGTATATTCACAATTTTGGACAGTGAATATATTATTAAACAAAATGGATATGTTTTGGGAAAATGAATATTACTAAATGAAGTTAATTGTTTTAAAGATGTTTGAAAATGGATTAACCATCGAAACCATAGATTTCAACATTTATTGTTGAAATAGACATTTTCGAAAAATAAGGAAATAGAGGACTATAACACTGTTGTTATAGTAAATGATTTCTGAAAGGAAATGTTTTATATAGTATTGGGATTTATATATCTATCTTAATTCTGAATCCCTATACTAGTGATTTTGGGTCGTCGTAACGATGTTTTACGCAACATTCGTTTTGGGCCCAAATAAATGTGTTTAAGCGCACGTTTTCTTTAAAGAATGAAATATATACTTAATTTCGATTTAAGTATATTGAATATTTTCCAAGTGTAGAAAATAAATGGATTTGTGAATTACTTATTATTAAATAAGTATGGAAATGTTTTCCAATATGAAGTGATATTTTGAGATTATATCTTTTAAAGGTAAATTGAAAATGAATATTAAAAATCGATTTGAAAATCGTATATTCATAGATATTTTGGAATTGTAATTTCACTATGGAATTTATAAAAGAAAGGGAAATTTGTTAAAAAATAAACGTTGATTTATTTTTGAAGTGTGGGAATAAATTTACGGATTTTGAACGTAAATATAAAGTAAATCGGTAAGAATTTATTTAATTGGTTTAAATGAACCATTTTGAAATGAAAGTATTTCCGCGTAAGGAAAATGTTTTCAAAAGTTGTAAAGGTGAAAAGTGATTTGAAATTTGTTTTCAAATGTTGAAGTGTGGAAATTATATATCTAGTAAAGATATTTTGGAAAATAAATAATTTGGAAAATTATTTGGAATCTGGTGATGTTGAGCATGCCTATTGAAAGTTAAATAACCGACTATCAATATTTACCTTTAAATAGGTATTTGTTGTGATTTGCTTGAATTTGAATGCCACATTTATTTTTAAAATAAGCGCTCACTATTCGGGATACCCGGAAAAGGACCTTGGGGTCGTATAACCCATTCCGAATATGTGATATGTCGTTATGGATTGCATTTGACGACCGATGTTGAAGACCGGATATTTGTGAAAATGGAAGGATTACTGTTAACGCTAAAATTTGAACGCTAACACCCCGGTGTATGAGTTATAGTTGTGAAAGCACCACCCGATAACTCGGGAACAGATTACAAGCAGATAATAGCGGAAAAGCAGTAAACAACAACAATTTTATAGTGGTTCGGCTTAAGGGTATAGCCTACGTCCACTTTGAGTACTTTTATTGATGATCTCGTTACAAACTGATACAATTCTTTTCAAGTACAATACACTTTGAATTACAAGTCACTTAGAACAAGTAGCCTAAACTACAATGGAGATTAGAGTCTTCAAATCCATGTTGGATGTGTGTGATCTTTTCTCGAAGTTGTTTGTAGCGTTCTTCGTGTCTTGAGAGCTTTAAGTGTTGGATTGGTTTGGAATGCAGCAGAGTAACGGCGCTTGAAGAGAATGAGCCAAAAAGTCCTTTTCTAGTTGGAGTTAGGATCATATTTATAGGCATTTTTCATAATAAGGTCGTAGGTCGTGACCGACCTAAGTAAGGTCGTAGGTCGTGATCGACCTAAGTAAGGTTGTAGTCGACCTGAAGAGTATTGGCCCCTCCTTCCTCACGCATGCTGATTTGCACAAGTCCTAGGTCGTGAGCGACCTATCCCCTTGTGGCATTGCATAGTCGTCTGTATTCTGGTATTTAGGTCGTTAGCGACCTAACCTAGGTCGTGAGTACTTTCCTGCAACCATAGTTAATCTTAAGTCGCTGAGTCCCTTAGGTCGCGACCTTCCTTAGGTCGCGGAGCTTCTTAGGTCGGTGGATAGTTAGGTCGCGGAGTTCCATAGGTCGAGTCCATCTTCAGGTCGCACTCACTTTTAAGTCGCGGCCTTTTTGGGTCGGTGCTGCCTTTAGGTCGAGACAATCTTAGGTCGCAACACTTTAGGTCGCAGCTATTCTTAGGTCGCTGGGTTCCGCTAGGTCGCGGCCTTCCTTAGGTTCGAGCACACAGTTAGGTCGTTTGAGTGCTATAAGTCGCAGAATTCTATAGGTCGGTGCTTCCCTTAGGTCGTAAATACTTTTAGGTCGCTTGATGAGTTAAGTTGCCATGCCATTCCTGTAGTTAGGTCGCTCCATGTCTTTCGGTTTTAGGTCGCTAATGAAGAGGAATTAACATTTTCCCCTCGAAGTACGTGCCTAGGTCGTAGGTCGCGTGCTTCGACCTGACTTAGCTAGGTCGTGAGCGACCTAACACTTGTGCCAATACGCGTGTCTATTTGTTTTCCCATATTTGGCTCATATAAAACTGTTAGGTCGCTACTTCTTCCTCATTCCATTGCTCTAACCTCCTACTGCCATTAATAATTCTCTGAACTTCCAAAGGCGAATTCGACCCATCCAGTCACTGATTCACTTTCATCATTACGTCTCGTAAGTAAACCTGGTCTTCATCCCATCATAATCGTCGTTGAATCATGAATTCTCACTTTCTGACCTTAGCTCAACTCCATGTATCACGCTTTATCTCGAGTGATTGTTGCGATCGATTTTTCGGTCGTTATTTGGTTGATTTAGGAAGTCATGGCAATGCGTTGAATTTATGATGGATTGAGGAGTTTTTGGAATGATCTGGTGGTATGAAGAGATGGTAAATTTCATGGAGAGGATGATGAATCTCTTTGGGTAGTTGATGGCGGGTTATTGGGTCTGGTGAAGCATTGCGTGGAGAGGAAGTTAGTGACCTAGCGGTTTTGAACGACTTAAAATAATTTGCGATCTAATGATCCTTGCGACCTAAGGAATAGTTTCGACCTATACTAGGTCGCTGAACGACCTAATATTCATGTGACCTAAGACTTTGCATGAGTTAAGAGTTACTCGAGCTAAGAACTGCGCAACCTAACTTCCTTGCGACATAGGCTTTAGGTCGCGGCCGAGCTAACACTAGGACGAATTTGTAAAGCCTTATCCTTTACTTTGCACAGCGCGACCTAAGAAGGCTCCGACCTATGCTAGGTCGCTGGACGACCTAGGACTTGTGAAATCCTGAGACAACTTTGATTGAACTGTTTGAACTTTGAACTATATGGACTTGAATTTTGTTGTATTTCTTTGCAGATTATCTCTAATGCTAACAACCTGTTTAAACATAATATTTGCAGAAAAATGGGACGAATATACTGTCATTGACCGCCCACATCGAATGACAGATTAGTCGATAAAGAATAATCAACTTAAATGAACTGTGTGAATGAAATGCTGTGAATCAACCGACTCAAATGAAGTGTTAAAGCAAAGCTAAAATTTTGTTTGAATTAACACTGCGCTTGAGTTTTAAATTAACAAGTCCTGAAATCTCACAATCGACCAGTTGTCAATTAGTTTAATTTCAGTTATTTCGCTTGTTATTTTTATTAGTTTCGCACAACACTTCACACTTTTAGGAAACGTGCACCTTCACACCTGAACATCCAGTTACTCATGTAGAATGACGTCTCAACAAGAAGAGATGATAGAACACGTCGAAGGGGCTTTCCCGGTTGCTATTCCACTAGAGAACCCTCCGGAAAGAACTCCTACCCTTCTGAAACAGCGGGCGCTTAATCAATTATGCATTCAATTTGGCATTGCCGAGGCAGAAGTTTTACTCCCTGGACCAAATGATTTTGCTGATAGACCACCTTCCGGTTTTGTTGCCATTAATCGCCAAATGTGCTTAAGTGGAGCAATTCCTCCCTTTAATGAATTTCTTCAACAAATCCTTCTTCGACTGACGATCTCTCCTTTCCAACTGCATCCCAATGGCTATGCCATTTTGATGGGATTGTGCGTTCTGTTCAGGAGAACTCTTGACCGTCTTTCGAGTTTTGAGGAAATCTATTACCTGTGCACTTTTGCGAAGAACAAGGACCACCCTTCGATTGTACTTGTAAGAGGTGCGAGAAACCGTAAACTAATTTTGGATTTGCCGGAGAGTGCGCATGGTTTTTTGAATCAATACTTCTACATTCGTTGCCCCGCAGAATTTTACGCAGACTGGAGAGTAGGAAGTGGGATCTTTTTTCCTCTTCTTTCTTTAATTTTATTCTAAGTTTTACCTGGTTCGTGTTGCTAGATGCTGATTCCATTCCTTATTTTTACAGCACTTCCTCCTCCTTCTAGAGATTCCAGTCATAAGTCAGTTTTTGAAAGGCTAAGCACTGTGGCTGCTGAAGAAAGAAGCGCAAAATTTCTATTGACAGAAGAACTTCTTCATCAATTTGAGCTTCTACATCCTTCTCATTCCACTCAAATTCATGAAGTTCCAACGGAGGTTCCTGATTCTCCGACGAACACTCCTGATGCCCCGGTCTCCACTAAAGAGCACCTGCAGGGAGGAACTCCTATAGAAACTTCACTAGTAAAGTGTTCAATTCCGAAAGATGTTGCGGGGCCATCTGACAAGTCTGTACTTGCCCCAGTTACCGAAGAGGAAGAACCCCCACGATCTTCCGGAAAATCTACTAGCGAAGGAGTTAAGAAAGCAAGTTTCAAAAAACAAGATGGCGATGATGTTTTTGAGGGGTTGAGCGATTTAATTGTGACATCTCAAGAACTTTTCAAAGATGATGTTTCTAAAACTATTTCTTCTATTATCGAGGCGACATCTTCTTTACAACAAATGTCAACTTCTCCTACTCAAGTTATCACTACCTCTATTCCACAGAGTGGTTTGTAACTCGATGCGTGTAGTTTACACGTTACACGACACTTTGGATTTCTCATCACTTCTACGCACTTATCTTCTTGTACTTTAAAGATTTCTAAAGCTTATTTTTATTCCAGATTCTCCTATGGGGCGTAGCGGCTCTTACTATGATGATTTCCAGCGCTACGGGAGGCGTAGCCAGTATGATTACAGGCGTTACCTCCCTTCTTACAGAGAATCGGATGAAGAGAGGGCCATCAGGAAAGCCGACGAGAGACGAGCATATGAAGAACGTCGCCGAAGGGAACAAGAAAGACATGACCCTCCCCACAGAGATGACGATACTCAAAAGAGAAAAGCTCACAATGAGAGAGGTAAAGGTCACATAGACGATTCTTCTAGCAAGCGGGCTAGACTTACCGAAGAAACAATGCCGACAGCTTCTGAACATGTTCCCGCTCAATCTCCTGCTCCCGTTTGCTCCGACATTCAAGCAATCATCAACCGGCCCTCATACCAAGTCGGGCAAGGTCCTCCCACTCTTCAAAGTCGATTTCCTCAGTGGTGCTTGAGAGGGGTTCGATTTGATCTCGACTTGGTTCCTCTCGACAAACCGGCTATGCTGCGAAATCTTGATACTGTTAGGACCGATATTGAAAGAATGTCGAACTGGCAAAAACTTGTCGACGAACTTCAGAGGGTTAACCGAGCCAATCTTGAGGCCATGCTCACAATGGAAAACGATAAGGCTGAGTGGCAGAAGACTCTCGAACAGCACGACGCCGAAATGAGAAGTATTACTTCCTATAATGAAAAGCTGGAAGCGGAAGTAGAAAAGCTTAAGGAAGAATTAGCTACTTCATCTACTTTCCATTCTCAAAAGGAAAGCATGCTTCAGCAACAAGTACGAGATGCGCATGCCAGTCAAAGGGCAGTTGAAGATAAGCTTACACACCAAGAGAAGGTCATAGAAGAATATCGTGCTGAAACTTTACAGCTGCGAGAACAGGCCGGCTCTTAAAGCTTGGAGATAGAGATGCTAAAAGCTCGACTTGCTATAGCTGAAACGGAGCGTGACGAGGCTGTTGCTGGTAAACTTGCGGCTGAAGAGGCCCATAAGCAACCAAAGCTGATATTAGCTCCACATTATTTGATTTCTATCTGCATAGCATTTTGGGGCGTGGCAGCCTTGCCTTTCTAGGCCCTAAATACGAAATTACATTAGCTGAAGTTTGGGAGGCAGAACTTGATATGCTAGGTGGCAAAGGTGCTGGCTACGCTGAGACAGCTCTTGAAGAGCATTATCTCGACGATGATGCCCGCGCCGCTCTTGCCAAGGGAAAAGAGCAACTCGCCAAGGTACGGGCCGGAATAGCGGAAGTGGAACGTTCTGAGAAAGAAATACTGCCTACCACTTCTGAACGTCCTTTAGTTTCTCCCGAAGTGGACATTACAGGCTCTAGTGCTCATTCGCCGCCTCCTATAAGAACCGGGGTAATCACCCCTACTGATGATGAGGCTTTAGAGGATATCGGGGCTCAGAATTATGAGATTGAACTTACGAAGCAAACATCTTCAGGTAATTTTGATATTGGTTCGATTCAGGTGGATCACTTGCTTACTCCTCAAAAGTTTGATGAGCTTCTCGATTACTTCTTGAATCTCGACGAACCCATATCTCCCTTCTTTCGGGGAGATACTAATATTTTTAATTTCTCTTCTTCTGCAGTTGAAACAACAAGTGCTGTGCAGACTTCGCCTCCTCTGGTTATTCCTCCTCCATCTCTTCAGGTGACTCCTCCTTCTGCTTCACAACCCGGGTCACAAGAGGAGAAAATTGAGGCTCTTCATGGCTTGGACGACCCTATTGCTTCGCAGGAGCAAAAAGGTGAGGGACTTGAAGGAGGCGAGATCTCTCCGGAGCGGACTCCTTCTGACGACGTAGTTTTGTCCGCTCTTGTTACTCCAGGGAGTGAGTCTTCTTCGAAGAGAAGAAAGAAGCACGGGACATCGAAGAGGAGGGTGAAGAAAATTATCGCTACTGAAGAGGAATCGGAAGTCGCACCGGTTGCACCTCCCTCTCCTTCTTCCCTTATGCCTATAGATAGACCTGAAAAACTAATCATTCGGCCAGGCAAAGGGTCGAAGGGTGGCAAGAAGAAATGAAGACTTCAGCTTTTAGCTTTTCGTCTTTTGCATGTATTGGTCGAGAATTGTGCGGGTATCGGCCTCCCGCTTTTCTTTTGTCGAAACTTGTACCTATATATGAAGTAATGTTGAATAAAATGATTCCTCTTTCTTTGTATAAACTCCTGTTTGAATTTGAGAATGCATTTATTATTCATTTTTGCACAAGTTTATTTATACGACATTGCAGTGAGCTTATGGTATGTTGTTTGAGCGTACTTTACCGATGTAGCTATATCATATCGTGTACAACTATACCATGCTGCCCCCATATCATAAGCTTACTGCAATTTTCTATACTTCGAGGGGACTTGCACTCTTATTTTCTGTAGAATGACTATTTCATTCGTGAAAAGATTTTTCATAGAGTACAGACCCTTTCATATAAATTTTTACGCTTTGTCCTTCGAAGAAGTCACTTTTTCCTTTTGCGTATGTACACATTTTGCCAAGTGAATTCTTCTATGGGGTAAAGCGGATCTCTGAATGTACTTTAACTTTCTTTCCCCCTTCTTTTTTTTTTTTAGAGTAGGTAAATCACTCTTCCCTCGAAAGTTAAAGTATGCTCTTGATGAGGATTTTTCTTTTAAATAGAAATTTGTACCTCTGAGGAGGGATTTTTTCACGTTTCAACGCTTGGAAGTTTTATTTCAATCTTGGTGAAACGTGTAGCTCCAAAGAGTTGTGCCTTTGAAGAAAGCCTTTTCACGTTTCAACACTTGGAAGTTTTATTTCAATCTCGGTGAAACGTGGGCTTCCGAAGAGGTCTTTCTTCTTGATTATGCTTCCGGAGAGGGAGGTTGTACCTCTGAGGAGGGATTTTTCACGTTTCAACACTTGGAAGTTTTATTTCAATCTTGGTGAAACGTGTACCTCCAAAGAGTTGTGCCCTCGAAGAAAGCCTTTTCACGTTTCAACACTTGGAAGTTTTATTTCAATCTCGGTGAAACGTGGGCTTCCAGGAAGGTCTTTCTTTTGTTTTGCATTTCAACTTTGGTGAAGTGAAATTCCGAAGAGCGGTTGTTACACTTCAACTCCTGGTGAAATGTGCCTCCGAAGAGGTCTTTATTTTCTTTGCATTTCAACTCTGGTGAAGTGAAATTCCGAAGAGCGGTTGTTACACTTCAACTCCTGGTGAAATGTGCCTCCGAAGAGGTCTTTATTTTGTTTGCATTTCAACTCTGGTGAAGTGAAATTCCGAAGAGCGGTTGTTACACTTCAACTCCTGGTGAAATGTGCCTCCGAAGAGGTCTTTATTTTGTTTGCATTTCAACTCTGGTGAAGTGAAATTCCGAAGAGCGGTTGTTACACTTCAACTCCTGGTGAAATGTGCCTCCGAGAGGGTTTTCATCGCCTGGAAGTTACTCTCTCATGGTTGGAGGGTCATGACTCCTCAAATCTTTTTTGTTGAGTAGAGAACTTTCTTTTTTGTGGCGTATGACCCATTAGAGGTCTTTATCCTCCGAAGAGTTGTGCCTCCGGAGAGGACTTGTGCTGCCGATGATGGCTTTGATTGTTCCTCTGTTCACTTGCTTATGCCTTTCCAATGATCCTCTGCTCTTTTTTTTTTTTTTTTAGCTTTCATTCCCCTTTTCTCACAAGTAACTTGTTTAATCCAAGGAAGTGTGCTTCATTGTCAGGCAATTTCGTGAGAACGAGCATTAGCTTCTTAATTGGATGTTCGTTTGCTCAAACGATCTCAATTTATTAGCAAAGACCCGTTTCTGTTGAAATTATAGGCCGTTCAATTGAAGTACTTCCTATCTAGGATTTGGATTCGGGGCCTTTGTGACTTGAAATTTGGCGAGGATCACTTGGTCTTTTTATGTGCAGGTTTCACTTCCATTGTCTGCAAAAATTTAAATCGACATTTCAGCAACACATTCTATGTACTTTTTATATCGAAAATAAAGCAAACATGTAATAATAATAAAGAACACAAGATTTATAGTGGTTCGGCCAGGAAATTGGGCCTACATCCACTTTATATTCTTTCATTATTTACTTGCATCAGTTTTACAATTGCTTTCAATTTCAAGAATCATACAATCATAATTCCTTTTACAATATTTCAACAAAATTTTCAAGTAAAGTATGGACGCAAATGGTTGTTGTTCCATGCCCTTGGAATTTGATCTCCTTCAACAGTAGTGAGTTTGAATGTTCCGTCAAGAAGCTTCTGACCTATGACATATGGTCCTTCCCAATTTGGCCCAAACACACCTGTCGCTATCATAATTCTCTTCAGGACTAGGTCTCCAATCTCAAAGCTGCGTTGGCGAACTTTGGAATTGAAATGTCTGGCTATTCTTTGCTGATGAGCTGCAATTCTGAGATTAGCCTCGTCTCTTTTTTCATCAAGGAGATCTAGCGCTTCGAGCTGTAGCTTTTCGTTTTCTGCTTGATTGAAATGGATTCTCCTGTGTGAAGGGACCTCTATTTCTACCGGAATCATTGCTTCTGACCCGTATACTAATGAAAACGGGGTGTGCCCAGTCGCAGTTTTGTGAGTGGTTATGTATGCCCATAGTGCCAGTGGTAGCTTATCAACCCAACCACCTTTTGCTTTTTCAAGTTGTTTCTTGATGGTTGACTTAATAATTTTGTTCACGGCTTCCACTTGCCCGTTCGCCTGCGGATGAGCCACTGCTGAAAAGCTTTTCCGGATTTTGAATTGCTTGCAAAAACCTTGGAATTCTTCACTTTCAAACTGATTACCATTGTCTGTAATTATTTTTTGAGGCACACCGTATCTGCAAATGATGTTTTTAGTCACAAAACTTATCATCTTCTTTGAGGTGATAGTAGCCAGTGGTTCAGCTTCTTCCCACTTAGTAAAATAATCTACAGCAACAATGGCATATTTAATTCCAGATTTGGCAGTTGGTAATGGTCCTACAAGGTCTATTCCCCATATTGCAAACGGCCATGGACTGACCATCTGTGTGAGTTCAGTGGAAGGAGCTCTAGGAATTTTGGCGAATCTTTGACATCTGTCACATTTTCGGGAATACTCTGCTGCATCTCGATTAATTTCTGGCCAAAAATATCCGTATCGGAGAATTTTCTTTGCTAATGTTTGGCCACCTGAATGATCACCACATTCTCCTCCATGTACCTCTGCTAGGATTGCTTTAGACTCTTCCCTGGATACACATCGAAGTAATGGCATTGAGAATCCCCGTCTGTATAATCGGCCATCCTGGATTATGTATCGAGAGGCTTTTCTCAGTAACTTTTGTCGTTCTTTTGAGTTCCCTGGTAAGGATCCATTGAGCAGATATTCTGTTATCGGAGCCATCCATGATTCTTGCTCTTGAGACATGCTCATGATCCAATCAATATCCATCTCATCAATGCTAGGAGTCGACAGGACCTCCACTGGAGTTAATCCCAGAAATTGGGCTTCGCCTGTGCTAGAATACTTTGCGAGAGAATCTGCTTTCGTGTTTTCCTCTCGAGGAATGTGACTTATCATGTAATGATCGAAATCACCCAGGAGCTCCCAAGCCTTTGACAAGTAGGCGGGCAGATTCCCCCCTTTGGCTTGGAATTCCTTTTTGACTTGGCATACAATAAGCTGAGAATCACTGAATATCTGTAACGCCCGGATGTTTAATTCTTTAGCAATCCTTAAGCCAGCGATAAGGGCTTCGTATTCTGCTTCATTGTTTGTTGAAGGAAATTCCAATCTTAGTGCATAGCATAATGATCGGCCTTCAGGGGTCTCAAGTACAACTCCGGCTCCAGAACAGCTGTCGTTTCTTGCACCATCGACATATAACTTCCATTGGATTGGGGAATCATCGACTGTTTCCTCCTCACTGTTACCCTTTTCTGTGAATTCTGCAATGAAATCTGCTAAAGCTTGTCCATTGATTGCTTTTCGGGGATGATAAGTGATGTCATACTGACTGAGTTCAATATTCCACTTTAGAAGACGACCCGAAGTCTCAGGGCAAAACAGGACTTGCTTTAAAGGTTGATCAGTGAGGACTCTGATAGGGTGAGCCTGAAAATATTGCCTCAACTTCCTAGACGCAATTAGTAAGCAATAGGCGAGTTTTTCCAACTTAGAGTAATTCATCTCTGCCCCAGTGAGTCTTTTGCTGATATAGTAAACTGGATGTTGAATCCTTTTGTTTTCCCATATCAGCGCTGCACTTAAAGCATGAGATGATACTGCCAAGTATATAAGAAGATCCTCGCCATCGCCAGGCCTAGAAAGTATTGGGGGCGTCTCCATATGGCGAATCAATTCATCGAAGGCTTTTTGGCATTCGGGAGTCCAATCGAAGTTTTTCTTTCCTTTCTTTAGGGAGTCAAAGAATGGGATGCATTTATCCGTGGCTTTGGAAATGAACCGACTCAAGGCGGCGACTTTTCCATTAAGACTTTGCAATTCCTTCTTTGTTCTAGGGGCTTTGACTTCTTTCAATGCAGTAATTTGAGCTGGACTGGCCTCAATGCCCCTAGCGCTCACGATGAAACCTAAAAACTTACCGGATTCCACTCCAAATGAACATTTTAAAGGATTGAGCTTCATTCCGTATCTTCGGAGGACTGCGAACATGTCTGCTAAGTGTTCTATGTGATCCACCGCTTTCTTAGACTTTACTAACATGTCATCGACGTAGACTTCCATAGTCTTGCCCAGTTGCGGTTTGAACATAGCATTAACGAGTCTTTGGTATGTCGCCTCTGCATTCTTCAACCCGAAGGGCATAACTCTGTAGCAGTAAAGACCAGTGTCGGTGATAAAGCTCGTGTTCTCCTGATCTGGCTCATGCATCATGATCTGGTTATATCCGGAGTAAGCATCCATAAAAGATAACAATTCGTGTCCCGCTGTTCCATCTACCAGTCGGTCGATTCTAGGTAATGGGAAGCAGTCTTTGGGGCAGGCCTTGTTTAGATCTGAAAAATCGATGCATACTCTCCATTTTCCGTTGGCTTTCTTAACCAGCACTGGATTTGAAACCCAATTCGGATAAGTAGATTCTTTGATAAAATTATTCTCCATGAGCCGATCAACTTCTTCTTTTAATGCCGCCGACCTTTCTGGACCATGAGTTCTCATTTTCTGCTTCACAGGCGTAAATTTTGGATCAATATTTAGAGCATGCACTGCAACTTCTGGGGATATTCCACACATATCGGCATGAGTCCAAGCAAAAACATCCAGATTTGCCTTTAAAAAAGATATTAAGACATTTTGAATTGACGCATTAAGTTGTGAACCCACATTCAACACTTTGTTTGGGTCCTTTGGGTCAACAGGTATTGGTATTGTCGTTTCCACCGGTACCACTCTATTTTCCCCTGCACCGACTTTTCTAGGGTCCATCTCTTTCCTTGCTCCGCTGTGCTCGCTAGTGCAGGGTCCGCCCTGTAATTGCTACAAGGCTGGTTCTTTGATGCGGACTGGGCTGCCGCATTCTTTCCCATTTCTCTTTTTCTGGTTTCTCGTAGCTCTGTTAGATAGCACTCTCGCCCAGCATTTTGATCACCTTTTATAACTCCTTCTCCATTGCCTGTAGGGAATTTAATAGTGAGGCACCACGGGGCAAGAACAGCTTTGAACGCTGCCAGAGTTGGACGACCAAGGAAAGCATTGTAAGCAGAAAATTTGTCGACAATCACAAAAGTTTGCTTGCGGACCACTTTTCTCTCTCCTTCTCCAAGTTCCACAAACAAATCAATGGTCCCTACCGGCTGCTTTGGCTCCCCAGTGAAACCAGCAATTTTCTGCGATGAGGCTTGCACATCAGCCATAGGGATCTTCATTTGGTCAGATGTTTTCTTAAAGAGAATATTGCAGGATGCGCCACAATCAATGAGAACTCTTCTGACAATAGCTGGACCGATACCAGCCGAGATGACTAGAGGATCCAAAGTAGGAGCTTCAATACCTACGGAATCCCTAGCTCTGAACATAATATCATCATCGAAAGTTCTTTGTTGCTTCAAGGGCGTAGCACCTTCCAAAACAAATACATCTTCCTCGGTCGGTACATACTTTAAAGCTAGGGTATACCTTTCCATCTCGCCCCAGCTTTTGCCTGCTGGGTGAGGTCCTCCTGTAATGACATTAATAATGGGCCTTCCAGATTCATGCCCTGTAGCCTTCTCAATCGTCCTAGGCTGTTGAGTAGGAGCCTGTTGCCCCTGACTAGATGAAGTAGGATTGTTGCTATTCTTTTTCACAAATTGCTGCAATTTGTTTTCCCTTAGCAACTCTTCAATCAGATTTTTCAACTGGCGGCATTCGTCGGTTTCGTGACCGGGTTGATTATGGAAGCGGCAGAACTTCCCACTCTGTATAGCTTTTTTCCCGGTCCTTAGAGGAGGAGGTTTAGGAAAGTCAACAGAATCTTTAATGGCAAGGTAGATACGCTCCGGCGTATCTGATAAAGGAGTATACTCTGATGGCTTAAAGGATCGGGGCTTCTTCAGATTACTCTACTTCTTCCCATTGTTATTTTCCCTTTTTTGCCCCACAGATTCATTCTTGCGTGGAGCAACAGTGTTATCTTCAGCTTTTTCCAACACTGCCTTTACCGGTACGGGACGGCTTTCTAAGCGTATGAATTCATCTTCTTTTTTATAGAATTTTTCAAGGGAATTTGGTTCCTTCATGTTTAGCCATTTCCCAAATTCGCTCGACTTGTCAATACCCTTCATCAGATAAGTCAATATCATTCGTGGTTCTGCATTGTCCACCTCAGCTAATGCTATATTAAAGCGGTTCAAGAAGGATCTGATAGTCTCTCCTGGATTCTGTTCCAAACTTGACAGTGACATGATATCCTTGGCTTTTGAGGCATATAGTCTGAACTGCTCCTTGAACTTCCGGATTAAGTCAGAAAACTGATCGATAGATCGGACTAGAAGCTTGGTGAACCATAGCAGAGCTACGCCTTCGAGATACACAGGGAAATATCGGCACTTTATTTCATCAGAGGCTCTGGCACCTGTCATGTGCCAATCATATTTGTATAGGAATTCGTTCGGATCACTTGTCCCCCTGTAAGCTGGAATGGTTGGAGGGACAAACTTCCTTGGGAATTCAGCCTTTAAGATTTTCTCAGTAAATGGAGTCTTACTTGGGGCGAAACCCCATTCTTTCTCGTCTTCAACCCTCTGCATACTCTCCTTCATGATTTGTCGGACCATTCCCGAAAGATACTCCTCATCATGTCGAGTTCTAGATCCACCAACCTCTGGAAGTGTTTGTTCAAAGGGGCTAGCAGCCCTTTCAGGAGCACTTCTTTCTTCAGCATCATGAAGGTTGCCAGCAAAATTCCTCTCATTACCAGCTGGTTGACGGTTTGCCCCAAGCAAATCGTTCAACCTATTTAGAATTAGGGCATTCTGGGCATTTTGAGCCTCGAGTTGTGCATTTTGGGCATTGATCTGTTGGTTCAGCCCTAAAATTGCAGCATCCAACTCTGCCTTTGTAACTCCGACAGCTGGAGTGGCTTGATTCGATATAGGGGAAGCAGAGGTTCCCTCTTGAATATTCCCAGATCTGACAGATCTACTCTTCCTTCCAGGAGCCATAATCTCGGATAGACTTCTGGTTTTCAAGGAAATTCTCTCTACAAACCTCTGTGAAGCAATGATGATAACTCGCCTGAGTTCAATTCTCAGTGAAAGCACCAAAAATGTTAACGCTAAAATTTGAACGCTAACACCCCGGTGTATGAGTTATAGTTGTGAAAGTACCACCCGATAACTCGGGAACAGATTACAAGCAGATAATAGCGGAAAAGCAGTAAACAACAACAATTTTATAGTGGTTCGGCTTAAGGCTATAGCCTACGTCCACTTTGAGTACTTTTATTGATGATCTCGTTACAAACTGATACAATTCTTTTCAAGTACAATACACTTTGAATTACAAGTCACTTAGAACAAGTAGCCTAAACTACAATGGAGATTAGAGTCTTCAAATCCATGTTGGATGTGTGTGATCTTTTCTCGAAGTTGTTTGTAGCGTTCTTCGTGTCTTGAGAGCTTTAAGTGTTGGATTGGTTTGGAATGCAGCAGAGTAACGGCGCTTGAAGAGAATGAGCCAAAAAGTCCTTTTCTAGTTGGAGTTAGGGTCATATTTATAGGCATTTTTCAGAATAAGGTCGTAGGTCGTGACCGACCTAAGTAAGGTCGTAGGTCGTGACCGACCTAAGTAAGGTTGTAGTCGACCTGAAGAGTATTGGCCCCTCCTTCCTCACGCATGCTGATTTGCACAAGTCCTAGGTCGTGAGCGACCTATCCCCTTGTGGCATTGCATAGTCTTCTGTATTCTGGTATTTAGGTCGTTAGCGACCTAACCTAGGTCGTGAGTACTTTCCTGCAACCATAGTTAATCTTAAGTCGCTGAGTCCCTTAGGTCGCGACCTTCCTTAGGTCGCGGAGCTTCTTAGGTCGGTGGAAATTTTGGTCGCGGAGTTCCATAGGTCGAGTCCATCTTCAGGTCGCACTCACTTTTAAGTCGCGGCCTTTTTGGGTCGCTGCAGCCTTTAGGTCGAGACAATCTTAGGTCGCAACACTTTAGGTCGCAGCTATTCTTAGGTCGCTGGGTTCCGCTAGGTCGCGGCCTTCCTTAGGTCCGAGCACATAGTTAGGTCGTTTGAGTGCTATAAGTCGCAGAATTCTATAGGTCGGTGCTTCCCTTAGGTCGCAGATACTTTTAGGTCGCTTGATGAGTTAAGTTGCCATGCCATTCCTGTAGTTAGGTCGCTCCATGTCTTTAGGTTTTAGGTCGCTAATGAAGAGGAATTAACAATTACCGTCGAATATTTCTGCATCGGCTGATCTGCGATATAGAAATTTATTACCCTTTGTGATGGGAAGTCCGGTCGTAATTAGTGAATATCCGGATTACAAGGACTTCTTTAGAAGTGCCTTCGGTTCCGTTCGATCCCGGAACGGACTTGTATGGATGTGTGTCTGACTTTACAATTTGAGACGTAAAGTTGGTTTCTATCAAATATATTTCCGCCGGTGGCAGAGAATTTATTCTCTTAGCTTAACACCCTTAGAGGTTATGTAGTTAATGGTTACTAATGATACATTCCCAAATTGGTAATGTGGCATTCGAAGTACTGTTGAGCATTTGATGATCAAAGCACAGCTTTTGTATAAAGCGTGGCTTTGCGGACGAGACTTCGTCGGACCTCACACCCCGGAAATGGTCAACACAGGAAGGATGCAGCAAGGTTATTGGGGGGTAGCGCCCCTTTAGTGTATGTCATTCCTTTTGGATAGAGGTGGTATCATGGTATGGATCCCAGATACCTAACCTGTGTTGTTGCTGCGAATTTATTGCTTTGTGGTCGTTGGAAATCGAGGATCCTCGGATATAGATCGGTTACGATCGGGGCATGACATAATCGTGTCAGTAGTTACCCAGTTAGGGGGAATCCGGCCTTGTGTTGGCAGAGATCCGGTTAGGTTCTCGGGTCGTCTTTCCAAAGGTGTACCTATGTGGCAATGGGAAGTTCCTTGGCCTGACCATTTGTTGAAAATCCAAAAAAATAATATGAACCTTGTACGGTTTTAGTTGTATAACCAGCCAAGGAATGTGGCGGTAACCTGCTATCGAACATGGTAGCTATAGTAGGCATACGATAATGGTCGTATGTTGGCTAAGATTTATATCTTTACTTTCGAAATGATTTTTCCTACACTATGCACTAGTAATAATATCAAATATTCTTTTTAATGCATATCAAGCAACTTTGACTATCATAAGGAGAAATCTCCTCTGATTCTGCGCTTGCATTGTGTGTGTGTGCGGGAGGCCTTATGGTAGTCTCATTTTCTAAAAAGCATTGCGAATCTATTTTAAAATTATCATGTACTTTGTTTTAAAAAAATTAAAATAAACTGTTTTAGTTCTCACACCAGTCACATGACAGACTCGGAGTTTATTGTTTTCCTTTCTAAACTCTAGGTGCCCACCAATTTCCACACGGGCAGTCTAGAGTTAGGTTATCAGGATATTCTGGAATTCAGGAGTTACTGGAGGCAAGCTGGATGGCATGGCGTATTCACTAGTATATATTATTTCTTTTCCGCTGTTTGTTGTTGTACACTCTGATGATGTAATGTAATGTAATAACTGATATGGTTCTTTATTTAAAGATTATTCATTTATCTATTATATGTTGTTCCGCTGCGATTGTGAGATTCTGATATTGTTCTGTTGTTTCTTTCAGTTCTGTTCTATCTTCTTCTTTCCTCTTCTACCTCTTTCTTTTTCTTTAACCATAACATTTCGGTTTTTCGGCATTTGATTGCTCGGCAGTTGATACAGTGTACATATTGATGTCGGTTTTCGAGCGTCGAAAAGCCGCGATTGTCACATTTTGGTATCAGAGCATATGGCTAAGCGACAACCATAACTCTGTTGGGTATTACTCATTAGAGATGGAGTCAGTAGTACTCTAGAATGAGTTTGAGTGTAATAATAGATACGAGCGCATATTTGTTAGTGAATATAAAATGTTTTATATTGTGTTTGCTTATCCGTTTAGCTGTTTGTGTATTCTGGTCGGTAGATGGAACGCCATATTATCGATAGGAGTTTCTAAACACTTAAACGTGGCAAGTCGACATAGTATCGTTTTAAATTGGGTAAATGGAATAATTTTACCTCAATATATTTTATATATAAGGAATAATTTTTCAGAATTATTAAGTGTATATAAATTCATTGTTTGGTTGTTGAAAATGTAAGTTATATGCAAGTAAATAAAAGTTGTTTGAATAAGTTAAATAAAACAATTGTAAAAGAATGAATTATATAAGCAAATGAATTATAAGTATGAAATTATAATTAAAATGATTTACAATCGTGAAATGATCTTATATAAGTAAAGAGAAAAAAGTGAAATTTCATAAGTATGATTTATAAATGTGATTTATAATCTAAAAACAGAATTCCAGAGAAGTGTTTTGAAAGGATTGATATTTTGGAAAATTGTTTTGGAGAAATTAAAGCTCTAAACTCTTTTTGGTCGGTGGAAAATAATCCCGATGATGATCGCGACATCATTAGTGTACATCTTCGGGTTTCCAAAAGAGGGATTGCTGCCAAATTGTTTTAAATGAAAGTTGTTTGGAAAATTTTGAGTTTGGGTTTTGAAATTCAAAAAAAAAAATTGAATTGATTTCAAAAATGGTTTTGAAAGGTTGAAAAGACTCTGGAATCCTATTTAAAATATTATGGGAATGATAAATGAGTTGATAACTTATACAATTGGAATTGTGATAGAATAAATTTTACTTAAAGGATGGAGTTAAATTAAAATAAGTATAAGTAAATCAATAAAAAAATCCAAGAGGTAATTGTTGAATATAAGTTGTATAACATATGAAATGAGAAAATGAAAGTGAAACAAATTGTTAAAAAATGGTTAAACAATTTTGTTAATCAAAATAAATCTGAATTTGAATAAGTGATGAAAATTTACTTTGGTAAAAGTTAAATAGAATTTACTTTAGAATTGAAATCTGAATTAGATTTATATGTGGAATATAACTTAAGTGAAGTTGAATAAAGTTGATATTTGTGTCGAATAAGAATTTGAACTTGAGTTATATAAATGAAGTTCAACTTGAAATGTTGAATGAATTAGCAATTGAAGAAATGGATAAATTGAATGTAAATCAATTGAATGTAAATAAGTTGATATGGGATAATGAATGTAAGTGTTAATTCATTAAAAGCCAATGTAATTGGAAGTTGAATAATTGAATGAAAATCAATAGAAAATATCAACCAATAGAAATTAAAAGTGTTGGACCAAATTGAATGTAAATTGAATAATTTGGTTATGTTAAATAAACATTGGTTGTTATTTGCTTGTTAGTTGATTGTATATAATTCATTAATTTTTAATGAAATTGAATTAGCGAAATTAAAAGATATGTAATTGAATTCAAATTGAAAGTGAAGTAAATAAATTTGAATAGAATTGAATTTGATTTGCAAGTAAACTAACTTGAATGTAAATTAGTAAATGTAAACTAATTGGAAACGAATGAATGAATGTTAATTAAATAAAATGTAAATGAATCAAATGTGATTTAAATTGGAAAACCAATTCATTCAATATTAATGAGAATATGAATGAATATTTATTTGGTTAGTTGGATGATAGTTGGATTGTTGTTTTGATTCCATTTGCTATATTGGCATATATAGTTGTTGATATATGTTGTATATTGATATTAGTTTCATATATACATGTTCTCTTTTGTTTGATTGAGTGCATAGTAGGTGCGGATGGCTTATGCTTCACATTTGGAGCTTGCTTTCGTGCTATATTAGCCGTATATGCTCGCTAATAATAAATAAGGTACATATCTCGGATTAAATATCGTACTTTTATACTTTTTCCCCTGCGGGATGCCTCATCACTTGATGGGATGTATATTTGTGATATATATACTGTCATTTTTTTCCGGATCGAACCGCGAAAAGGAGACGCTAGCGAATTTTTTTGAAAATTTAAGGCGTTAGAATATTTTTGAGAAAATTGGAATTTTTTTGAAAACTAAGTTTGGATTTGGAAACTTAGTAAAGTTGTTGAAAGAAGTTTAACTATGAATTTTGGGAAAGTTAAACACTTAAGAGATTTGAAAAATCCAATTTGAATGGTTTGTTTTGAAAAGTTCATGGATTCTGTAACTTTTTCTTACTTGGTAATTTCGAGGACGAAATTCTTTTAAGGGGGGAAGTTTGTAACGACCCAGAATTTCTGTTAATTTAAAATCTGTATATTTAATTGATTTTAAATATTAGTAAGTGAGATGTATAAGTCGAATAAATTTTATTTAATCATGTTAGAGTTAGAATGATGTTATAGAACTTTTAAAATCGAATTTAAAGTTGATTTGTGAAAATTGAATATTTTAATATTTAAATTGACGAGTTAAAATAGCCATTTTTTAAACAGTCTCGGATTTCGACGAAACCAGTTTCATCGGATCCGCAATGTTATATTACTGTAAGATTTCAAATTTCGTGTCAATCGGATATACCGTTTGTCCGGGGCAAGCCAAAACGCATAGAAAATTCGTTTAATCGGTTTAATTTAAAATCGATCGTTTATTACTGTAACTCGCAGAGATGATCGAATTAGCCTCCGAAACATGTTCCATTGTGTTCAGAACGTGGGATAAACCCTGGAAACGTCAGTCACCGCGTGAGATTTGGAGTTCGGAAATTCGAGTGAATAGTGTTTTTTTCGTTGGAAATTCTATAAATGGACCTAACTATTTTCATTTGCATCCAAACTAAAAACCTAACCCTAGAAACAAAGCCAGCCGCCAGTGATAACTACAATGGCCGAAAACCTCCTGTCTTCCTCCTCAAATTTCTTCAAATCCGCTAACCAATTCGCGAAACTTTCTAAATGAAAGTTGCAGAGCACTCTGAGTTCCAAATATCCATACGGAGATGATGGAATATGGTTCGACGTGGAGGAGAAAAATGAGTTGCGTTTGTCTTCAGTTGGGCACAATTTTCGGAGCAAGACATGGGGACGAGCTTCATGGGATGGCGGCTGATGGTGGAGGCTAGCACGAACTTTGGAATGGTGTATCCTGATCGTCCTGGAAGTCGACAATGTTCGTGCGTGTATTAGGGTTGATGGGCGACAATTGGGTTTCATGTACGTGTTCTTCACGTTGGAGAAGAAGCTTCAGGGGACGGCCGTGATTTGCAAGCTAGAGTTGAACGGTCCAGATATGGTTAGGGTTAGAAATGAAATATAAATTGTAAAATTATTATATTATAATTCGTTCAAAGTTTAAATTGATGTATCTTTGTCATACGAAGTCGAAAAATTACGAAACGAATTGAGTTGGCTTCGTTTTGTCGAGCCTTATGCTATGGAACAGGATTGGAGTCGTTTGGAGCTAGTGACAATTTCGGGTAAAATTAAACGCACGTTTAATTTTATTCGAAATAAAACGCGGAAACTGAATTGAAACCAAGGTGAGAACTTCTCACTCAAATCGAATTGTTTCGATTTAAATTTTAAATAGTTAGATTTAAAATTGTTGATTGTTTGATTGGATGATAAACTATTATCTATTGATTGTTAAAATAGACATTATACGCCGTTAGTAAGCGGAGGTTATTTATTAAAAACATATACCGCGATAATTTCACTAAAAAGTGAAATTGGTATTATTATGTACTTGGAGTTGATTTCCTGCATTATATAGCGGATGAGGCCCTATTGCGCCGCCTATTAAGCGGATAATAATTTATAAATCCCATATACCGCGATAATTTTCATACTGGAACGGAATTGGTATTGTGCTAATGTTTGTTGATGCAGGGAAACAGGTTGGAGGGATCCAACTGGATTCCTCAACTATATTGATTTATTTACAGATATTGTGATATTTGTTGATTGTCATATACTGATATATGATGTCTTTGTTGTCGTGATTGACTATTTGGTGTTGTTGCATCATCGGATCCATTTTTAAAGTTTAAAGTAACGATTTTGATTTTAAAAGGATTTTTAAAGTGATTTTTGAAAGTATATGTTTTATTAAAATTTTGAATTGATTCAGTTTAAATAATTAAAACGTTATAAAATTTTATGTTATAAAAATTAAGATTTTTGTGAAATATAACCAAAAGGTGGTTTTTAAAATAAATAGATTTATAAAATAGTTTAAATTTGGATTTTTGAATTATTATAAAGGATGTATATAAAAGATTTTTAACATTGATATTTATAATAATATATATATATATATATATATATATATATATATATTGGAATTATAAAACGAGTTTATTAAGTGTTAAAATGAAGTATAAAATGGATTTCATTAAAAATTATAGATTTATAAATTGTGAAGATTATAAAATGAATAGATGTTGTAAAATAAAAGATTTATAAATAATTAACTTATAAATCGGATTTTGGGTATAAAGTTGAGTTATAAATTGAATTGATTTATAAAAGGGATTTTATAATTGAAGTTTTTATAAATAGAAATGGAATGTATAAATATTATTTATAAATCCGAACTAAATTGAATTTGATAAATTTAATATAGAAGGTTATTAAAGGAGATATATTCGCGATTTCGTATAGCGAATTATCGTTGAAATAAAATGTGTAGAAAATATTGAATTTGGTTAGTGAAGTATATTCACGATTTTGGACAGTGAATATATTATTAAACAAAATGGATATGTTTTGGGAAAATGAATATTACTAAATGAAGTTAATTGTTTTAAAGATGTTTGAAAATGGATTAACCATCGAAACCATAGATTTCAACATTTATTGTTGAAATAGACGTTTTCGAAAAATAAGGAAATAGAGGACTATAACACTGTTGTTATAGTAAATGATTTCTGAAAGGAAATGTTTTATATAGTATTGGGATTTATATATCTATCTTAATTCTGAATCCCTATACTAGTGATTTTGGGTCGTCGTAACGATGTTTTACGCAACATTCGTTTTGGGCCCAAATAAATGTGTTTAAGCGCACGTTTTCTTTAAAGAATGAAATATATACTTCATTTCGATTTAAGTATATTGAATATTTTCCTAGTGTAGAAAATAAATGGATTTGTGAATTACTTATTATTAAATAAGTATGGAAATGTTTTCCAATATGAAGTGATATTTTGAGATTATATCTTTTAAAGATAAATTGAAAATGAATATTAAAAATCGATTTGAAAATCGTATATTCATAGATATTTTGGAATTGTAATTTCACTATGGAATTTATAAAAGAAAGGGAAATTTGTTCAAAAATAAACGTTGATTTATTTTTGAAGTGTGGGAATAAATTTACGGATTTGGAACGTAAATATAAAGTAAATCGGTAAGGATTTATTTAATTGGTTTAAATGAACCATTTTGAAATGAAAGTACTTCCACGTAAGGAAAATGTTTGAAATTGTTTTTCAAAAGTTGTAAAGGTGAAAAGTGATTTGAAATTTGTTTTTAATTTTTGAAGTGTGGAAATTATATATCTAGTAAAGATATTTTGGAAAATAAATAATTTGGAAAATTATTTGGAATCTAGTGATGTTGAGCATGCCTATTGATAGTTAATTAACCGACTATCAATATTTACCTTTAAATAGGTATTTGTTGTGATTTGCTTGAATTTGAATGCCACACTTATTTTCAAAATAAGCGCTCACTATTCGGGTTTGCCGGGAAAGGACCTTGGGGTCGTATAACCCATTCCGAATATGTGATATGTCGTTATGGATTGCATTTGATGACCGGTGTTGAAGACCAGATATTTGTGAAAACGGAAGGATTATCGTCGTATATTTCTGCATCGGCTGATCTCCGATATAGAAATTTACTACCCTTTGTGATGGGAAGTCCGATCGTGATTAGTGAATATCCAGATTGCAAGGACTTCTTTGGAAGTGCCTTCGGTTCCGTTCGATCCCGGAACGAACTTGTATGGATGTGTGTCTGACGTTACAATTTGAGATGCAAAGCTGGTTTCTATCAAATATATTTCCGCTGGTGGTGGAGAATTTATTCTCTTGGCTTAACACCCTTAGAGGTTATGTAGTTGATGGTTACTAGTGATACATTCCCAAATTGGTAATGTGGCATACGAAGTGCTGTTGAGCATTTGATGATCAAAGCACAACCTTTGTATAAAGCCTGGCTTTGTGGACGAGACTTCGTCGGACCTCACACCCCGGAAATGGTCAAAACGGGAAGGACGCAGCAAGGTTATTAGGGGGTAGCGCCCCTTTAGTGTATGTCAGCCCTTCTGGATAGAGGTGGTATCATGGTATGGAGCCCAGATACCTGACTTATGTTGTTGCTGCAAATTTATTGCTTTGTGGTTGTTGGAAATCGAGGATACTCGGATACAGATCGGTTACGATCGGGGAATGACATACTCGTGTCAGTAGTTACCCAGTTAGGGGTAACCCGACCTTGTGTTGGCAGAGATCCGGTTAGGTTCTCGGGTCATCTTTCCAGAGGCATACCCATGTGGCAATGGGAAGTTCCTTGGCCTGACCATTTGTTGGAAATCCAAAGAAACAATACGAACCTTGTACGGTTTTAGTTGTATAACCTGCCATGGAATGTGGCGGTAACCTGCTATTGAACATGGTTGCTATAGTATGCATACTATAATGGTCGTATGTTGGCTAAGATTTATATATTTACTTTCGAAATGTTTTTTCCTACACTGTGCACTAGTAATAATATCAAATGTTCTTTATAACGTGTATCAAGCATCTTTGACTATCATAAGGAGAAATCTCCTCTGATTCTGCGTTTGCATTGTGTGTGTGTGCGGGAGGCCTTATGGTAGTCTCATTTTCTAAAAAGCATTGCGAATCTATTTTAAAATTATCATGTACTTTGTTTTAAAAAAATAAAATAAACTATTTTAGTTCTCACACCAGTCACATGACTGACTCGGAGTTTATTGTTTTCCTTCCTAAACTCTAGGTGCCCACCAATTTCCACACGGGCAGTCTAGAGTTAGGTTATCAGGATATTCTGGAATTTAGGAGTTGCTGGAGGCAAGCTAGATGGCATGGCGTATTCACTAGTATATAGTATTTCTTTTCCGCTGTTTGTTGTTGTACACTCTGATGATGTAATGTAATGTAATAACTGATATAGTTCTTTGTTTAAAGATTATTCATTTATCTATTATATGTTGTTCCGCTGTGATTGTGAGATTCTGATATTGTTTTGTTGTTTCTTTCTGTTCTGTTCTATCTTCTTCTTTCCTCTTTTACCTCTTTCTTTTTCTTTAACCATAACATTTCTGTTTTCTGGCATTCGATTGCTCGGCAGTTGATACAGTGTACGTATTGATGTCGGTTTTCGAGCGTCGAAAAGCCGCGATCGTCACAGAAGTTCCTTGGCCTGACCATTTGTTGGAAATCGAAAGAAACAATACAAGCCTAGTACGGTTTTAGTTGTATAACCTGCCATGGAATGTGGCGGTAACCTGCTATTGAACATGGTAGCTATAGTAGGCATAAGTGCGAAATGTCTATGCCGGCTAAGATTTATATTATACTTTCGAAATATTTTCCTACACTTTGCACTTATAATAAGAATATCAAAGAAATTTGCGTATCAAGCACGTTTGACTATCATAAGGAGAAATCTGCTCCGTTTCTAAGTTTGCATTGTGTGTGTGCGGGAGGCCTTATGGTAGTTTCATTTTCCAAAACATTTGCGGATCTATTTTAAAATATTTCTTTGTTTGTTTTTAAAAGATATAAGTGTTTTAAGTTCTCACACCAGTCCCATGACTGACCTGGAGTTTATTGTTCCCTTCCTAAACTCTGGGTGCCCACCAATTTCCACACGGGCAGTTTAGAGTCAGGTTATCAGGTCATTCTGGAATTCAGGAGGAGCTGTGGAGCTCAAAAGGCGAGCTGGATGGCGAAACGTATCACTTGTATATGATATTATCTTTTCCGCTGTGTATTCAGTTGTGAGGACGGGTTGATATAACTGTCCATTATTGTGTTATGTTGTATATTGACTCTGATGATGTAATGTATAAAATGTACAGTTCTTTTGATTTAAAGATTATTCATTTAACTAGTATATGTTGTTCCGCTGCGAATTGTGAGATTCTGATATTGTTTCTATTGCTTCTTCTTTCTTTCTTCTTCTACCTCTTCTTCTTTAAATCCTAAGGGTTTGGTTTTCCGGCATTCAATTTTTCGACAGTTGATACAGTGGACGTATTAATGTCGACTTTCGAAAGTCGAAGAATCGGGTCTTTACATAGTGGTACCGGAGCATTTGGTTAAGCGACAACCTTGGCTCTGTTGGGTGTTACTCATTAGAGATAGAGTCGGCAGTACTCTAGAATGAGTGTGAGTGTAATAATAGATATGAGCGCGTATTTATTAGTTAATATAAAAATTGTTTTATATTTTGTTGATTGGTTTGTTGAGTGGTATATGGATTCTGGTCAATATGAGTAATTAACGTTGTTGATTTCTAAACACTTGTACAGAACAAATTCGACATGATATAGTTTTAAAATAGGGTAAATGAAATAATTTTACCTAAATTATTTTCGTATATAAAAGAGAATTTTTTTTGTGAATTATTATAATATATGATTGCTTGGTTGTTAGAATGTGATGATATTAAATTATTATCATTAATATTGAAAAAGAAATTGGAATCATAACTCCAGAGTTAAGAAATATATTCACATACAAATAGAATTGGAGAATATAAATTGTAAATGTGATTTGTAATTTGATGTAAAATTCTAGAGGAATATTTGGAAATATTTTGAAAGGGTTTGTAATTTGGAAAAGATGAAATTCCTTTTTGAGTTTGAAAATAGTTTTCAAAGGTTTGGGAAAAAAAAATTGGAGGGATAAAAGCTCTAAACTCTTTTCGGTCGCTGGAAAATAACTTCTGCGATGACTACAGCATCATCGGTGTTAATTTCGGGTTTCCAAAAGAGGGATTGCTGCCAAGTTGTTTTAAATGGAAGTTGTTTGGAAAATTTGGGTTTGGGTTTTGAAATTCAAAGGATAACTTGAATTGGTTTCAAAAATGGTTTTGAAATGTTGGAAAGACTCTATAATCTGATAAAAATAGTTGTGGAATAAAATTTATTAAGTTGAAAATAAATTTGGGGTTGAAATGAATTGAATTCAACATTTATAAATAAAGGGTAAATTAAATTCATATGGAATTTGAAATCCAGTTTAAATGTAAGTGATTATAAATGGAAATAGTGGATTGAATTATGTTTGGGAACGAACAAAAGAATAAAATCTAAAATTGAAAACTGAATATCAAAAACCAATTTGAATTATGCGAGATGAAATGGGTTAGAACTTGTAATGAATTAGTAAAAGAAACTAATTTAAAATAGCAAGATGAATCTGTTGTGAATGAAAAATAATTGATAAAATTCAATGTTCAGTAGGTAAATTGAATCCAAAAAGAATTGAAATTGTAAATTGAATTCAAATGAAATTGATAATGTGAGATTGAATGAAAATGGATATTATGGCTAGCAGGATATACAGGTGGATTAAAGGAAATCGGGATTTTGATTTCGAAGACAAAAAAAATTGAATTGCTCGACAAATGGTATGTATTTAAATTTTAGTATGAAATTTGATGACTTTCTTGCCCAGCCACTTGGTTTTTTCTTTTCTTTTTGAAATCTGTGGGCCATGGTGCTATTTTTTGTAGTCATACGGAGCTAGCCGCGCAAAAGAGATGCTGGCGAAATTTTTCGAAAATTTAAGGTGTTAGAATATTTTTGAAAAAAATTGGAAAATTTTGAAAAGATAACTAAGTATGATTTGAAAACTTAGTAAAGTTATAGTAAGAAGTTTAACTATGGATTTTATAAAAGTTAAAATGTTTAAATGAATCTTAAATTTAATTTTAACAAATGGTTTTGAGATTTCAAGACTTTTTCTTACTTGGTAATTTCGAGGACGAAATTCTTTTAAGGGGGGAGTTTGTAACGGCCCAGAATTTCTATCATTTGAAATTCGTATATTTAATTGATTTTAAATATTAACAAGTAAAATTTGTAAGTCGAATAGTTTTTTTCGAATATCTAGATTTAATTGGATAATTAAATCGATAATTTAATATTTTAAATTATAGAAATAATTGGAAATTGGGTTTGAAGTGATTATAATTGATGTGTAAAGTTGTAATTAATCATATTGGAGTTAGAATGATGTTATAGAGCTTTTAAATTTGAATTTAAAGCTAATTTGCAGAAATTGAATATTAATATTTAATTGACGAGTAAAAATAGTCATTTAGCAAATAGTCTCGGATTTCGACGAAACCAGTTTCGTCGGACTCATAATGTTATATTATTGTTAGATTTCAAATTTCGAGTCAATTGGATTTACGGTTTGTCCGGGGCAAACTAAAACACACAGAAATCAGTTTAAGTGAATTTTAAATTTAAATAGTCGATTTGAAAACCTATCTTTCAAATACTTTCGAATTCGCTCCCGATACATATTCCATTGCGTTCGAAATAGGGGTAAAATGTAACGATACGGATTTTTCCCGCTCGAAAATCGACATCCATACTTCAAATCGTATTCGAATGCCGTAGATTCTACCGTTCAAATCCGATTCGCCGGAGCTTATAACAACATTAAGTAAATAACACAGCAGAATAAAAAGAATAATACATTGATATACAGCATTGATACAATATCTGATACAACAGATGCTACAATAGACATCAATATACATCAGAGATATGATACAACAAATAGCAGCGGAAAAGAAAAATAGATAGAACCAGCAGCGGAACAAATAACTCTAAGATAGTCGCCAACGAAGAACTCCATCTCCAAGAACCAATGCAGTAATAGCTCGAACTCCCAATAACCATGCACCGAGCTAGGCAAGATAGGTGTGAACCAAAGACTGAACTAACTCCAGATAAAATCTACTGAACCTAAGTATCTGAAAAATCCAACTCTAGACTTCTCGTGTGGGAAATAGTGAGCACCTAGAGTTTAGGAAAGGAACAATAAACTCCGGATCAGTGATGGGACCGGTGTGAGCAACAAAAACAGTTTATCTTTAAAAACCATCAACAAGAGAATTTTAAAGTAAATTCGCAATGCTTTTTGAAAATGAAACTACCATAAGACCTCCCGCCACACACACAATGCAAACGCAGACTTGGAGGAGATTTCTTCTTATGATAGTCAAACATGCTTAATACGCAGAAAATTTCTTTGATATTATTATTATAAGTGCACGGTGCAGAAAACAATTTCGAAAGTAGAATATAAATCTTAGCCAGCATAGGCATTCCGCACTTATGCCTACTATAGCTACTATGTTCAATAGCAGGTTACCGCCACATTCCATAGCATGTAATACAACTAAAACCGTACAGGGTTCGTATTGTTTCTTTGGATTTCCAACAAATGGTCAGGCCAAGGAACTTCCCATTGCCACATGGAAACGCCTCGGGATAGACGTCCCGAGAACCTAACCGGATCTCTGCCAATACAAGGTCGGGTTACCCCTAACTGGGTAACTACTGACACGAGTATGCCACCTCCCGGTTGTAACAACCTTTTACCGGGGCCCCAACATCAAATCACAAAAAAAGATATATATAAGTTTGTGATGTCCACATAAGTAAGTATATGGGCTCCATAGCATGATACCACTTCTATCCAGAAGGAGATGTACATACCCTAAAGGGGCGCTACCCCCTAATAACCTTGCCGCATCTTTCCTGTTTTGACCATTCCGGGGTGTGAGGTTCGACGAAGTCACGTCCACAAAGCCACGCTTTGTTTCAAAGCCATGCTTTGGGTCTACAAATGATCAAAGTAATGATCACAAAGATAAATGATCAAACAAATGATCCTATCATAAACTATCAAACAATGATCATTACACAGCAACACTTAGCATGTCACATTACCAAATTGGGAATATATCGCTGATAACCTTTAACTACATAACCTCTGAGCTCGTATGTCTCAGAGAAGGGTGTTAAGCTAAAAGAATAAATTCTCCGCCACCAACAAAAATGTATTTGAAAGAAATCTGCTTTATATCTCAAATTGTAATGTCAGACACACAATCCATACAAGTCTGTTCCAGGTTCGAACAGAACCGAAGGCACTTCCAAAGAAGCCCTTGCAATCCGAATAATCCCTAATCACGCATGGATTTCCCATCACATATGGAGATCTCTATACCGGGGATCAGCCAGTGCAGAGACAATCAACAAGAAACCCTTTCATTTTCGAACATATCCGGTCTTCACCACCGGTCTTCAAATGCTATCCATAACGACGTATCACATATTCGGAATGGGATATATGATACAAAGGTCCTCTCCCGGCTAAACCGAATAGTGAGCGCAACATTTAAAAACATATGGATATGGGATTTCAATTAAGTCACAACTTAATAATTCGAAACTTTCTTTTCAAATGGTTTAAACCAATTTCCATTTTAATCTTTTAAACAAAAGATTAATTTTACCAAATTCACCCAGTTTCACAAATATTCATTTCCAGATTTCAAAACAATTCCATTTCAATTAGATTAATTCACTAAATCTTTAAATTAAAGCTTTATCTTATAGATTTCAAACTATTTCCAAATATTCACTTTTAAAAATTTGTTTTCAAATATTCATCAATAACTGGGAAAACTTTTTCAGTTTAAACTTGAAATCTGTTTGATACAATTTGAAATTCATTTCTTTTACGAAAGCTTTTTATCATTTAGAAACAACAATCTTATTTCGGAAAACCCAATTTCATTTATACAAATTATAACCTTTGGGTTAATTCAAATTCCCAAAAATAATACTTTAAAAATGGTTTTACTCGTATATAACTAGTATAATACCGTTAATCCCTAGTTTCAAATCATAGAATTCAATTTCAAATATTGAATTCAAATTTAAATCAAAATATTTAAATTTCAAAACTTAATCAAGTTACTCAAAACAAATTTCATCTTTGAAATACCATTTCAATTGCTTTTCACTTTAAACCCAATCTCATCTTCAAACCAATTGAATTTAAATTTTCTATTTAAAATTGTTTCAAAATCTGTGACTTAAATCGATTTCCTCGTGAAATCCATAATTGTGTGCGTGTAAGTGTGGTCCAGGGGTTTAACACAATAGTGCAACAACATTCAATCATCATAGATTCAAAACACAGAAATATTGTTGATAAGCGATACAAAACTATAACGCTCATCGTCCATTCAAAGATTCACAGATAATCACAGATAATATACAAATGTAATAAATATACACAGCTCAATCTACAGAACAAAATATCACAAATCAGATAGGATAATCAATTCAAGGCATCACATATAATACGATCATTCATAAGTAATTCAAGCATCCAATAATCATTTATAAACAGGATTTATTTATCGTTTAATCCTATGTAATTCAATTTATCTCCAATTAAATTAATTACTTATGAATTTATTATCCAATTCTGATTTATTTATTTTCATTAAGTAATTTAAATCATTTATAATTGATTATCTAATTTATTTAATCCAATAAATAATTAACATTAATCACTTTAAATCAATTACTTAATAATCCTTAGTTACTTATCCTTATTAACTAATAATATTTCTTAATCACTTTCTTAAGAAATTATCTTAGATTAATTCATTATTAATCATTTCTAATTATAAATTAATCTAAATTATTTATTTATAAATTAAATAAATCATTCTTTAATTACCATATTAATTTAGTCATTTTATTACCTTAATTATCTCTAAGATCATTAATTTCTTTATTAATGATTTCATAAATCATTTAAGTGTATTTTTAAACATTACGCTTCAAATTTAGACTCAAACTTCATTTTGAATTTGAAATTATATATTTAACATTAACCAAATTTTAAATATCAATTAATAAACCTATATACGAAAAATCCTAACTAAATTACTCGAATTTTTATTAAAATTTAAGCTTTAAAATATATTTTATTTTATCTTGCAAATTCAAGTTAAAACAATTTATTTAATTTTTCACTCAAAATTTAGGAAACCTTTATGAAATAATTTTATCAAAATCAAGTTAAACATTTGTTTAAAACAAACTTACTTTTTAAAACTATTTATTTTAAACTTATTTTTAAAACATTCATATTTTAAAAGTGATTTGAATTTCCAAATTTGAATTCAAAGTAACTTGAGTTTATACTTTAACCTTTAATCTAACTCAGTTCAACTTTGTTATAATTTATAGTTAAGCTTCAGGAGATTGAACAATTTCTGGAACCTGTAACCATCACATTCTGGAGCAAATCTCCCATTGCATCGAGTCAACACACCAAAGACCAGAGTGAAACCCGGGTAAAAACTGCACATCCCACAAAACCAACAGGCCTTCAAACATGCACGGTGCACGCTGTGCACGTTCACCAGCGCCGCCACCCTCCGTTTACCATCGCGACCATCAGCAACAGGCGCTCGCAACCCCATGACCCCAAACCACAACCTAGTTCGACGCTTCCTGGTTCGAATCAAAATTTGAACCCATCGACCCAAAATTTGAAAACACGTGAAACCAAAACCTAGAACAATTCGCGCACATCACCACGAGCCTGTCGACACGTCGCGTCCCCTCCTCCGACCACCGGAGCACCAACACCACCAGCCACCACTTCGTCATCGACCCCTCTTCCAATTCCCACAAGCACGTCAAACTCGATCATCTATAAATGCCGAAGTGACCAATTTTCTCCAACCCGGTAAAACTAGGTTTTCAAACTTCAACAACCTCCCATCGCCAGCATCAACCTCTAGGCGACCCTCTCCTATTTTTCTCCGATGCCCCATAGGCTCCTCCACCACCTCGAACGACTGCGATACCCCCAGATCAACACGTCGCCGGAAATTGGTCGAAGTATACTTTTTGTTTATTTTCGAATTACCCCTAACCCCACCTCTAAAAATTATAAATTTTGCATTAAAAATCATATTAAAGTGTGATGATTACACTCATATACCTGAATTGTAAAATTAACAGGTTTGAATTGTTACAGGGACTTGAGTTTCCTGCTTTAATTTTATTTCCAGAGTCATACACAAATGGTTTTAACTTAAATAAATTTTTAAATCCTAGTTCATGATCAAACAAACATCTTTCATTTATATCCCATGATCTAACAGCGAGTAGATAAGGAGATAGAGATTTATTTTATAAATCTGGGTTTTGGAAAAAAATAAAGATAAAGCAGAGGCAATACAACAATCACAGGCACACATACATCAACATATATACAGGAGATTTGCAACAACACACTTTCTAGATAAACTCTTGCAACCATCTCAAATGTTTTAAAAAAAAAGAAGTTACTCACCGTGATTTGAGAAGAAATGAAACAGAGCCTGGAAACTGCTGTGCATTTGAATACTTCAGATATTTGGTTGCAGACTTGAAATTTTCTTTTGCTTTGATTGAGTTTGTTGGTGATTTACAATCCCAGGTTAAGGATTTTGATCTGCTATGTGCTTTCAGTTTTTTTTTTCTTCTTGTTTTTGTTTGAGAAGAACAAACTAAAATGAAGAAGTTGATAGAAAGAAGGGAGTCTACAGGCTATAACATAGTTTGTACAATAGGTAAAGATTTTTCTCCTTCGTTTATTTTATTTTGTACATAAACACTTTGCTTCCTTGCCTTGCATTTCGGGTGATAATACTTGTTATGGTGGCTTGCATTAATGCCAAGGTACTATATGTCTCCATGCATATCTTATTTTATTTTTATTATATATATTTTTTCCTTTATTTCTTACCTGCATTGTTTGCTCGGCTGACTTGTCTGCATTTATTACTTTGTTTTGTTCATACTTATTTTACATTTGTACAAGTACTTTAGATAGTTGCATTCATTTGTTTGATTTCTTTTATTTGTTTATACCTATTTTCGGCTGAATTAGTTTTGGTTTTATAATTGGTGGTTTATTATTATTATTTTCAAAAAGTTGGACAAGGATATCTTATTTTTGGAGGCTGAAGATTATTTGCATTAATTAGTTGTACCATATTAGATAGACAATGGTGGCTTCTTCCTTTTCTTTATACTTTGTTTTCCATGCTTGCCTATGTTATAGACTCTTGCCTTGTATACTTCTTTACTTTGCTTGTATGGTGGCTGATGGGTATGCTATGGTGTACTAGAGTGGCTGATGTATCTAGCTTGGTAGCAAATGAATACATATTGTGTACTAAAGAGGATCTTGCATTAAATTGCTAGTACTCTATGCTTATACTTTATTTGCATTTTATTTTACTTGTTTTATTTGTTTGTACTTAGTTTATTTATATTTTTGTTCAGGCTAAAATGATGCTGCCTTATGTTTTATATTAGAGATGTTTTGTTTATTCACTTAGGTATATTTAATTTCAATAGTTTATACTTTGATGTATTTTGTTTTACAAGTTCATACCATTTCAATTGTATATGCATTTATTTATGTTGTTATTTTTCTGTTCTTACTTTATGTATGTATACTTATATATTTGTTTTGTTTGCTTTTGAATAGAATGAAGTTCCATTTTTATTTGTTGTTTGGTTTCATATTTGACTTCTTTTGCATTTGAATATGAAGTTTTGTTTGTATTTTCAAGTTTTCTTTTACATATTTATGTCTTTGAAGATGTTTTGAATAACCACTTACTGGTAACATACAACATCCCTTTACTTACTTTTGATTTTATACTTCATGTATATCGATATAAAGCTATTATAATTATTGTTATAAAAATAACTCCTCATTGATTTAAAATAATTTACAAAAGAAACCGTTTTCTTATTAATAAATAACAAAAACCATTTGAATTTGGAAAAACTCCAATCGATTATCATTTAATTTCACAATTTTAAATCAAAAGTAAATTTAATTATAAATTTAAAATAAATTAAAATTCAGGATCGTTACAGACTTCCCCCCTTAAAAGAATTTCATCCTCGAAATTCGCCAGAGAGAGATAACGAAGATAGACGAAAGATAGAGAAACGATTTCAAAATTTTTAGTTTAAAACTAAGGTACACCTATTAACCAAAGCAACCAAAACAACCAATCCATCCAAACAAACAATTCTGACCAAATTGGAGTTTATGTCCCATATTAGTATATCGAATTTCCTTCCTGGATCTACCAGGAACTATCAAAGAATTGAAAAGAGACTCTGAACAAAAGAGATTGATAGAGAAAAAATTGTTTCCATTGTTGCAGGAAATTGACCATTTATAGTGATACTTCCCTGTCCCATATCGCGTCCTCTTCTCGCACTCATACTCACTATCAGTGGATAGTAAGAGAATTTACTAAGGCATTCAAACGGATATCTTAGGGATTACTCATTCTAGGGATATTTCACCCTATCTCTAATGAGCTACTTAATGTGTTATACTCCTGAGCTAACGTTCAACCTTAGCTCTGATACCAAATGTGACGATACGCATACAGCGGCGACCGGTAGGCTTTGCAACCATCCCAGACCCACCGTGGCTCACACTGGCACCCGAAACATGCTTTTACGGCCAGCCTCTCGACTGTCACGGCTTACGCCTAACCAACCCCGTAAAGAGGCCGTGTGGGGGCAAGAGTCTCCCGTTCGCCACCAAACCGCGAAGCGAGAATCCCCCATCACATTTCACGAAGACAAGCAAGACTGGTGTGAGCAACAAAAACAGTTTATCTTTAAAAACAATCAACAAGAGAATTTTAAAGTAAATTCGCAATGCTTTTTGAAAATGAAACTACCATAAGACCTCCCGCCACACACACAATGCAAACGCAAACTTGGAGGAGATTTCTTCTTATGATAGTCAAACATGCTTAATACGCAGAAAATTTCTTTGATATTATTATTATAAGTGCACGGTGTAGAAAACAATTTCGAAAGTAGAATATAAATCTTAGCCAGCATAGGCATTCCGCACTTATGCCTACTATAGCTACTATGTTCAATAGCAGGTTACCGCCACATTCCATAGCAGGTAATACAACTAAAACCGTACAAGGTTCGTATTGTTTCTTTGGATTTCCAACAAATGGTCAGGCCAAGGAACTTCCCGTTACCACATGGAAACGCCTCTGGATGAACGTCCCGAGAACCTAACCGGATCTCTGCCAACACAAGGCTGGGTTACCCCTAACTGGGTAACTACTGACACGAGTATGCCACCTCCCGGTTGTAACAACCTTTTACCGGGGCCCCAACATCAAATCACAAAACAAGATATATATATAAGTTTGTGATGTCCACATAAGTAAGTATCTGGGCTCTATACCATGATACCACTTCTATCCAGAAGGAGATGTACATACCCTAAAGGGGCGCTACCCCCTAATAACCTTGCTGCATCTTTCCTGTTTTGACCATTCCGGGGTGTGAGGTTCGACGAAGTCACGTCCACAAAGCCACGCTTTGTTTCAAAGCCATGCTTTGGGTCAACAAATGATCAAAGTAATGATCACAAAGATAAATGATCAAACAAATGATCCTATCATAAATGATCAAACAATGATCATTACACAGCAACACTTAGCATGTCACGTTACCAAATTGGGAATATATCGCTGATAACCTTTAACTACATAACCTTTGAGCTCATATGTCTTAGAGAAGGGTGTTAAGATAAAAAAATAAATTCTCCGCCACCAACAGAAATGTATTTGAAAGAAATCTGCTTTATATCTCAAATTGTAATGTCAGACACACAATCCATACAAGTCTGTTCCGGGTTCGAACAGAACCGAAGGCACTTCCAAAGAAGCCCTTGCAATCTGGATAATCCCTAATCACGTCCGGATTTCCCATCACATATGGAGATCTCTATACCAGGGATCAGCCAGTGCAGAGACAATCAACAAGAAACCCTTTAGTTTTCGAACATATCCGGTCTTCACCACCGGTCTTCAAATGCTATCCATAACGACGTATCACATATTCGGAATGGGATATATGACACAAAGGTCCTCTCCCGGCTAAACCGAATAGTGAGCGCAACATTTAAAAACATATGGATATGGGATTTCAATTAAGTCACAACTTAATAATTCAAAACTTTCTTTTCAAATGGTTTAAACCAATTTCCATTTTAATCTTTTAAACAAAAGATTAATTTTACCGAATTCACCCAGTTTCACAAATATTCATTTCCAGATTTCAAAACAATTCCATTTCAATTTGATTAATTCACTAAATCTTTAAATTAAAGATTTATCTTATAGATTTCAAACTATTTCCAAATATTCACTTTTAAAAATTTGTTTTCAAATATTCATCTATAACTGGGAAAACTTTTTCAGTTTAAACTTGAAATCTATTTGATACAATTTGAAATTCATTTCTTTTACGAAAGCTTTTTATCATTTAGAAACAACAATCTTATTTCGGAAAACCCAATTTCATTTATACAAGTTATAACCTTTGGGTTAATTCAAATTCCCAAAAATAATACTTTAAAAATGGTTTTACTCGGATATAACTAGTATAATATCGTTAATCCCTAGTTTCAAATCATAGAATTCAATTTCAAATATTGAATTCAAATTTAAATCAAAATATTTAAATTTCAAAACTTAATCAAGTTACTCAAAACAAATTTCATCTTTGAAATACCATTTCCATTGCTTTTCACTTTAAACCCAATCTCATCTTCAAACCAATTGAATTTAAATTTTCTATTTAAAATTGTTTCAAAATATGTGACTTAAATCGATTTCCTCGTGAAATCCATAATTGTGTGTGTGTAAGTGTGGTCCAAAAGTTTAACACAATAGTGCAACAACATTCAATCATCATAGATTCAAAACACAGAAATATAGTTGATAAGCGATATAAAACTATAACGCTCATCGTCCATTCACAGATTCACAGATAATATAAATATACACAGCTCAATCTACAGAACAAAATATCACAAATCAGATAGGATAATCAATTCAAGGCATCACATATAATACGATCATTCATAAGTAATTCAAGCATCCAATAATCATTTGTAAACATGATTTATTTATCGTTTAATCCTATGTAATTCAATATATCTCCAATTAAATTAATTACTTATGAATTTATTATCCAATTCTGATTTATTTATTTTCATTAAGTAATTTAAATCATTTATAGTTGATTATCTAATTTATTTAATCCATTAAATCATTAACATTAATCACTTTAAATCAATTACTTAATAATCCTTGGTTAATTATCCTTATTAACTAATAATATTTCTTAATCGCTTTCTTAAGAAATTATCTTAGATTAATTCATTATTAATCATTTCTAATTATAAATTAATCTAAATTATTTATTTATAAATTAAATAAATCATTCTTTAATTACCATATTAATTTAGTCATTTTATTACCTTAATTATCTCTAAGATCATTAATTTCTTTATTAATGATTTCATAAATCATTTAATTGTATTTTTAAACATTACACTTCAAATTTAGACTCAAACTTCATTTTGAATTTGAAATTATATATTTAACATTAACCAAGTTTTAAATATCAATTAATAAACCTATGTACGAAAAATCCTAACTAAATTACTCAAATTTTTATTTAAAATTTAAGCTTTAAAATATATTTTATTTTATCTTGCAAATTCAAGTTAAAACAATTTATTGAATTTTTCACTCAAAATTTAGGAAAACTTTATGAAAGAATTTTATCAAAATCAAGTTAAACATTTGTTTAAAACAAACTTACTTTTTAAAACTATTTATTTTAAACTTATTTTTAAAAAATTCATATTTAAAAAGTGATTTGAATTTCCAAATTTGAATTCAAAGTAACTTGAATTTATACTTTAACCTTTAATCTAACTCAGTTCAACTTTGTTATAATTTAAAGTTAAGCTTCAGGAGATTGAACAGTTTCTGGAACCTGTAACCATCACATTCTGGAGCAAATCTCCCATTGCATCGAGTCAACACTACGAAGACCCGAGTGAAACCCGGGTAAAAACTGCACATCCCACAAAACCAGCAGGCCTTCAAACATGGACGGTGCACGCTGTGCACGTTCACAAGCGCCGCCACCCTCCGTTTACCATCGCGACCATCAGCAACAGGCGCTCGCAACCCCACGACCCCAAACCACGACCTAGTTCGACGCTTCCTTGTTCGAATCAAAATTTGAACCCATCGACCCAAAATTTGAAAACACGTGAAACCAAAACCTGGAACAATTCGCGCACATCACCATGAGCCTGTCAACACGTCGCGTCCCCTCCTCCGACCACCGGAGCACCAGCACCACCAGCCACCACTTCGTCATCGACCCCTGTTCCAATTCCCACAAGCACATCAAACTCGATCATCTATAAATGCCGAAGTGACCAATTTTCTCCAACCCAGTAAAACAAGGTTTTCAAACTTCAACGACCTCCCATCGCCAGCACCAACCTCTAGGCGACCCTCTCCTATTTTTCTCCGATGCCCCATAAGCTCCTCCACCACCTCGAACGACCGCGACACCCCCAGATCAATACGTCGCCGGAAATTGGTCGAAGTATACTTTTTGTTTGTTTTCGAATTACCCCTAAACCCCACCTCTAAAAATTATAAATTTTGCATTAAAAATCATATTAAAGTGTGATGATTCCACTCATATACCTGAATTGTAAAATTAACAGGTTTGAATTTTTACAGGGACTTGAGTTTCCTGCATTAATTTTAATTCCAGAGTCATACACAAATGGTTTTAACTTAAATAAATTTTTAAATCCTAGTTCATGATCAAACAAACATCTTTCATTTATATCCCATGATCTAACAGCGAGTAGATAAGGAGATAGAGATTTATTTTATAAATCTGGGTTTTGGAAAATAATAAAGATAAAGCAGAGGCAATACAACAATCACATGCACACATACATCATCATATATACAGGAGATTTGCGACAACACACCTTCTAGATAAACTCTTGCAACCATCTCAAATGTTTTAAAAAAAGAAGTTACTCACCGTGATTTTAGAAGAAATGAAACAGAACCTGGAAACTGCTGTGCATTTGAATACTTCAGATATTTGGTTGCAGACTTGAAATTTTCTTTTGCTTTGATTGAGTTTGTTGGTGATCTACAATCCCAGGTTAAGGATTTTGATCTGCTATGTGCTTTCAGTTTTTTTTCTTCTTGTTTTTGTTTGAGAAGAACAAACTAAAATGAAGAAGTTGATAGAAAGAAGGGAGTCTACAGGCTACAACATGGTTTGTACAATAGGTAAAGATTTTTCTCCTTCGTTTATTTTATTTTGTACATAAACACTTTGCTTCCTTGCCTTGCATTTCGGCTGATAATACTTGTTATGGTGGCTTGCATTAATGCCAAGGTACTATATGTCTCCATGCATATCTTATTTTATTTTTATTATATTTTTTTTCCTTTATTTCTTACATGCATTGTTTTCTCGGCTGACTTGTCTGCATTTATTACTTTGTTTTGTTCATGCTTATTTTACATTTGTACAAGTACTTTAGATAGTTGCATTCATTTGTTTGATTTCTTTTATTTGTTTATACCTATTTTCGGCTGAAGTGGTTTTGGTTTTATACTTGGTGGTTTATTATTATTATTTTCAAAAAGTTGGACAGGGATATCTTATTTTTGGAGGCTGAAGATTATTTGCATTAATTAGTTGTACCATATTAGATAGACAATGGTGGCTTCTTCCTTTTCTTTATACTTTGTTTTCCATGCTTGCCTATGTTATAGACTCTTGCCTTGTATACTTCTTTACTTTGCTTGTATGGTGGCTGATGGGTATGCTATGGTGTACTAGAGTGGCTGATGTATCTAGCTTGGTAGCAAATGAATACATATTGTGTACTAAAGAGGATCTTGCATTAAATTGCTAGTACTCTATGCTTATACTTTATTTGCATTATATTTTACTTGTTTTATTTGTTTGTACTTAGTTTATTTATATTTTTGTTCAGGCTGAAATGATGCTGCCTTATGTTTTATATTAGAGATGTTTTGTTTATTCACTTTGGTATATTTAATTTCAATAGTTTATACTTTGATGTATTTTGTTTTACAAGTTCATACCATTTCAATTGTATATGCATTTATTTATGTTGTTATTTTTCTGTTCTTACTTTATGTATGTATACTTATATATTTGTTTTGTTTGCTTTTGAATAGAATGAAGTTCCATTTTTATTTGCTGTTTGGTTTCATATTTGACTTCTTTTGCATTTGAATATGAAGTTTTGTTTGTATTTGCAGGTTTTCTTTTACATATTTATGTCTTTGAAGATGTTTTGCATAACCACTTACTAGTAACATACAAGATCCCTTTACTTACTTTTGATTTTATACTTCATGTATATCGATATAAAGCTATTATAATTATTGTTATAAAAATAACTCCTCATTGATTTAAAATAATTTACAAAAGAAACCGTTTTCTTATTAATAAATAACACAAACCATTTGAATTTGGAAAAACTCCAATCGATTATCATTTAATTTCACAATTTTAAATCAAAAGTAAATTTAATTATCAATTTAAAATAAATTAAAATTCGGGATCGTTACATAAAACATTATAAACGCCAGGCGGCATGGTTCGTTTGGAGTTTGGAAAAAAATCGGGTGAATAGTGTCGTGAGAATTTTCTATAAAAGGCCTCCATATTTCATTTTTTACGCCAAAACCCTAACATCTAAACCCTAGCCGCTGGTTATATATTAATGGCCGAAAATTGTTCTTCCTCCTCCTCGTTTTTCTTTAAATCCGTTAATAATTACAAGAAATCTTCAACCACAACTTTCTAGAGCTCGATTAGAGCTATACATCCAATGGTCAAGATCGTAAATGGAGCTATGGATTGACGGCAAATCAAGTTCGAACGCGTGGAATTCGTGCACGTTTTTCGAGATGCAGGGGGGCCGTGCTCGTCGTGGTTCCAACCGAAGTTGGCTCTCATGATGGCGATTCAAATGAAAGCACTCGATCGTTCTCTAGATGCACATAGGGTGAGCGGCAAATAGGGTTTTGCGGCGTCTATGGGTGTTCGTTCACGTGAATTAACTAGAGAGGGAGAAGATGGAAGGTACGGCCGTGATTTTCTTTGATGAAGTGGACGGCCCAGATGAAAATTAGGTTTAAAATGAAAATAGTAATTAATTTATATATTAAATCGTATAAACTTTGTAACACTATAACTTTTTCATACGAGTCCGTTTTGGACGAAACAAATTGCGTTGGGTTCATATTGACGAGCATTACGCGATGAAGCTGTGATAGGAGTTGATTGGAGCTAGTGTGAATTTTGGGTAAAATTAAATGCGTGTTTAATTTTATTCAAAATAAACACTACAACGGTTATTGTAAGCAAGGTGAGAACATCTCACTCAATCAAATTTGTTTCGATTTAGATTTTAAATAGTTAGATTTAAAATTGCTTGATTGTATGCTTGGATGATAAATCGCTATTTGTAGCATTGAAATAGACCCAATACGCCGCATATTAAGCGGATGTTATTTATTAAACACATATACCGCGATATTCCACCTTGAGTGGAATTGGTATTATATATGTACTTGGAGTTGATTTCCCGCATTATATAGCGGATGAGACCCTATTGCGCCACATAATAGCGGATGATATTTTATATAAACCCATGTAATGCGATATTCCGTCTTGAAACGGGATTGGTGTTGTTTTAACATCTATGGATGCAGGGAAACAGATTCGAGGGATCAAACTGATTCCTCGATAGTATTGATTTATTTACATATATTTGAGATATATTCTATCATATATGATATATGATGTTTGGATGCGATGTATTGGTGCTGTTGCAGCATTGCGCCTATTTTTGGAGTTTTAAAAATGTTAAAGTAACGATTTCGAATCTAAAAGGATTTTCAAGTGATTTTTGAAAGTATACATTTTTTGAATTTTGGAATTGATTCATTTTAAATAAATAAACGTTATATTTTTTATGTTATAAAAATTATGATTTTGTGAAATATAACCGAAATGTGATTTTGGAAATAAGTAGTTGATTAATTTGTAAAATGGTTTAAATTGGGACTTTTGAATTATTATAAACGATTTATATAAAAGATTTATATAATTGATATTTATAATTGGAATTATATAACGAGTTTTTATAAGTGTTAAAATGAAGTATAAATGGATTTCATAAGTGAATGAAATGTATAGATTTATAAATTGTGAAGTTATAAAATGAATAGATTTTGTAAAATAAAAGATTTATAAGTAATTAACTTATAAATTGGATTTTGGCATTTAAATGAGACATAAATAGAATTTGTTAATTAAGGGATTTTATAAGTTGAAGTTTTTATAAAATGTATATAAATGTGAATTTATAAACGTTGTTTTATAAATCCAAAACAAATTGAATTTGATAAGTAAATATGAAAGCTTATTAAAGGAGATATATCCACGATTTTGGACAGTGGATAATCCTTTAAATTAAATATGTAGAAGTGTTGAATTTGGTAAATGATTTATATGCACGATTTTGGACAGTGAATAATATATTAAAGAAATGTTTTAGGAAGTGATTTTTTTAAATAGAATTAAAACGATTTGAAGTTGTTTTAAAATGTGTTAAGGATCAAAACCATAGATTTCAACGTCCATTGTTGAAATAGACGTTTTCAAGAAATAAGGAAAAGATGGACTATAACACTGTTGTTATACTAAATGATTTTCGAAAGGAAATGTTTTTGTATAGTATTGGGATTTATATATCTATCTAAAATTTTGAATCCCTATACTAGTGATTTTGGGTTGTCGTAACGATGTTTTACGTAACATTCGTTTTGACTCAAAAGAATGTGTTTAAGAGAATGTTTTCCTTAAAGAATAAAATACATACTTAATTGTGATTTAAGTATACTGAATATTTTCCAAATGTTGAAAATAAATAGATTCGTGAATTACTTATTATCAAATAAGTATGGAAATGTTTTCCAATCTGAAGTGAAATGTTTTGAGATTTTATCTTTTAAAGGTAAATTGAAAGTGAATATTTGAAATCGATTTGAAAATCATATATCAGTGGATATTTGGAAATCTAAATTCACCATGGAATTTATAAAGGAAAGGGAAATTTATTTAAAAATAAGAATTGATTTATTTTTGAAGTGTGGAAATAAATTTACGGATTTGGAACGTAAATTAAAGTAAATCGGTAAGGATTTATTTAATTGGTTTAAATTGTTTTAAATCCTTTAAGTAAAGATTTATTAAGTTGATATAGAAATGATTTATTTCTAAGATTTTATCAATAATTATTTTAAAAAATTGCTATTTAAATAGTTATACTCTATCTACTAATTTTATTTTGAAAATTAGTTTGGACTTAAGTTATATGTAATATTGGTATAATATTTTATAACTAATATTTTAAGTAAAGTATTTAAAGAAAAATAGTTTTATTTCAAAGTGTTTTCCCTTTATATTTTGGATAAGTGTTATAAATTATTTTAAAGTTTTTGAACTCGGCAGATTTCCAGTGAAAATGAATAAATATATGGAAGTGTTTCCCGTAGGGAAAATGATTTGAAAATTTGTTTTCAAAAGTTGTAAAGGTGAAAAGTGATTTGAAATTTGTTTTCAAATGGTTGAAGTGTGGAAAAATATATCTTGTAAGGATATTCTTGGGAAATAAATGATTTGAAAAATTATTTAGAATCTGGTGATGTTGTGCATATCTATTGATAGTTAAATAACCGACTATCAATATTTACCTTCAAATGGGTATTTGTTGTGATTTGCTTGAATTTGAATGCTACACCTATTTTAAAATAAGCACTCATTATTCGGTTTAGCCGGGAGAGGACCTTTGGGTCATGAATCCCATTTCGAATAGTGATATGTCATAATTGTTAACGCTTAAATTTGAACGCTAACACCCCGGTGTGTGAAGTGTAGTTGTGAAAGCACCACCCGATAGATCGGGAAAGAATTATAAGCAAGTAATAGCGGAAAAGCAGTAAACAACAGCAATTTTATAGTGGTTCGGCTTATGGGTATAGCCTACGTCCACTTTAAGTACTTTTATTGATGATCACGTTACAAGTTGATACAAATCTTCTCAAGTACAACACACTTTGAATTACAAAAGACTTAGAACAAGTAGCTCAAACTTCGATGTTGACAAAAATCTTCAAATCCATGGTGGATGTAGATGATTTCTTTATGAAGTTCTTTTAGACGTTCTTTGAATCTCAAAAGCTTTAAGTGTTGAAGTAGTCTGGAATTCGGCAGAGTAATGGTGCTTGAAATTGATTGACCAAAAAGTCCCCTTAATGTTGGAGGTAGGTTGGTATTTATAGGCAAAGATCTTGGACCTAAGCTAAGTCGTAACCGGTTCTGAATCGCCCCCGACCCAGCTAAGTCGTGGCCGACTTATGGGAGCACCACTATGATCTAGCTGAGTTGATCTTTCTTCGCTGAATTTGCACAAGTCCAAAGTCGTCTCCAGGTCAAGCCAGGTCGTAGGTCGTTCCCTCTCTCTGATGCATGGCCTCCGACTTAAATGGGAAGTGCATGCTCAAATAGGTCGTTGCCGATTTAATGAATTGACGAGCTAAACGTGAACTAACTCCCTTGCCCAGGTCGCTCACATCCTAGCACAGACCATGAGTCGGTCACGACACAAGTGTAAGTCGTGAACTTGTTCCACTCAGTTAGGTCGGTAAACATGTTAAGTCCTTAAGTCGGATCGAATTAGGTCGGCAACTTCATTAGGCAGTTAGGTCGGCACCATGTTAAGTCGGATCCTTTGTTATTTCTTGAGTCGTTAGGCCAATTCCTTCTGAAGCACTAGGTCGGCATCTATGTGAAGGCATTGGGTCGGCATGCTCCTTAACCAGTTAAGTCGGTATCGATTTAAGTCGGCCACCTTGTTAATCAGTTAGGTCGGCTATCCCTTTAAGTCCTGAGTCGGCGCCATCTCCACATACTGAACCACTGAGTCGTAACCGAGGCAGGGTTAACATTTGCCCCTCGAAGTATACGCCTTGGGATTAAGTCGTGTGCTTCGATACCTTTTAACTCGGTCACTCTTAGGTCGGTAAGTCGTGAACGACTTATCAGCTAACTCGTGTACGATGACCCGTATCATTCCACTTCAGAATATAAGCCGGCCTCCTTCAACCTTCTTCGTCACTTATTCATTCACTCAATTTCGATTCTGCCATTAAAATTCTCCTGAGTTCTTTAAGGCGATTCCATCCTACCTGATCACCAGTAATTCCTACTATTCATTGCGTAAGTGATTCTACTCCTCCCTTGATTGTAGATTACCTTCGGTTCTCAAACTTTATCGCTTGAATTCGAACGGCCTCCTTGCATGATGCTTCATCACGAATTCTATCATATTTGCCGTTGATGAAACTCAGGTTGCTCGATTAAAAGTTCGATGAAATAATGAAAGTGGCTCGTCGTCTTAGGCTAATCGTTTGAGAATACCATGCGGCAAATTTATGATAACTTCGAACTGATTTAGTGGACGGTCCGGCAGCAGGTAATGGTATGAATGGAATAGGGGTTTTTGCTGGTGGAGGAGCAGTTAGCGGGCTAATGGGTTGAGTGGAGTGAGGTTTTGGTTTAGACGCGACCCAGTGATTTTAGGTGACTCATCTTTTGGCCGATTCAAATCATAAATCATGACCGTGTTAGTGCTTGAGTGAGACCCACCGACCTACCATTCTGCCGATCTAAGCTTTAAACCGTGGCCGAGATAATGCCAGAAAGAAGCTTACCGATCTAAACTTTAAAGCTTGAATCGTGACCGAGCTAACACTTGAGAAATTCCTGCCTTTTGAACCAGAGCTTGCGACCTAGGGGAACGAGTTGCCAAGTTAAACTATCTAGACCTTGACCTGCTACCGACTTAGCTTTATCTTGCAAAAGGATTTTAAACCGTAGCCGAGTTAGTACTTGAGCTTCAGACATGTTATCATTTAGGAGCATGGGCCTACTTTGAGCATTTGCCTTGAGCTAAAGAACTAAATTGTCTGAATTTTTGAACTTTAAACTTGCCTGAATCTCCTTGTATTATGCCGTATTAATTTATAAGCTGCTAACCTGCTAAAAATAACAAACAAAGAGAACCAAGGCGAAAATACTGCCATTGACTGCCCACGTCAGATGTCAGATTAGTCAAGACAAAACAAACAACTTAATTATATTGCATGAAATGTTTGCGAATCAATCAATTAGGGTTAAGCATTAGTGCAAAGTATCAACAATCTGAACTGATTTGTCTGCACCAACATCTTACTTGCATATTTAGGCTTAAAACAATAATCCCTGAATTTCATAACTAACAAATGTTTGCTAGTTTTTATTCCAGTTATATTTGTTTACCGCTTGATTGATTCTACACAACACTTCACACACTTTAAGAAACGTGCACCTTCATGTTTGAATACCCAGTTGTTTATGTAGAATGACTTCCCATCGAGAAGAAGAAGTGGTAACTCAAGAAGAAGAAACTTTCCCGACAACAGTTCCGATAGAGAATCCTCCGGAAAGAACTTCGACTATTCTATCTTTGAGAACATTTATTCAGCTGCGCACTCAATTTGGCTTTGCTAAAAATGATGTCCTATTCCCTGGGTCAAATGATACTGCTGATAATCCTCCCCATGGTTTCGTTGCAGTCAACCGCCACATGTGCTTAAGTGGGGCGATTCCTCCTTTTAATGACTTCCTTCGAACTCTTCTTCTCCGGTTGACAATCTCTCCATTTCAACTTCATCCTAATGGTTATGCCATCTTGATGGGGTTGTGTGTTTTGTTTAGAAGAACTCTTGATCGCCTACCGAGTTTTGAAGAAATTCGTTATCTGTGCTCGTTTACAAAGAGTAAAGATCATCCTTCACTCATTATTGTGAGAAGTGCTAGAAACCGCAAGCTCCTTTCCGATCTCACTGAAAGTGTTCATGGATTTTTGAACCAGTTTTTCTTTGCTCGCTGTCCTCCAGGGTTTTATGCCATCTGGAGAATAGGAAGTAAGACTAGTGTTTCCATTTTTTCGTCTTTGAAACTTTTTTCGAGATCCGAACTTTCAGTTGCTAACTTCATTCTTTGCTCTTTTCAGCACTTCCTCTCCCTTCTAGAGATCCGATTCATAAACAAGTTTTTGAGAGGTTGAGTGCCGTGGCTGCGGAAGAAAGGAGCATAAAATTTCTGCTGAAGGATGAATTTTTACACCAATACGGGCTTCTACACGCTTCTCGTTCTACGCATGCTCATGAAGTTCCAACAGAAGTTCCCGATTCTCCGATGAAAACTCCTGACGCCCCGGTTACTGTCGAACAACTCACATCAAAAGAGTCTAATATTGAAGCTTCATTGGTGAAGTGTTCCACTCCTACCGACATTATGGGGTCATCTAGTAAGACGGTGCTTGCCCCGATCGAGGAAGAAGAAGAACCTTCACGGCCTCGCGGGGGATTAGCTGATGTAGGAATTGAGAAAACAAGTCCCACCAAGCATGATGGTGACGATGTTTATGAGGGGTTGAGCGACATAATAGTGACTTCGCAGGAGCTTTTTAGAGATGACGTATCTAAAACTATCTCTCCTGTAATTGAGGCGACGTCTCTTCTTCGACAAACACCAACACAAACATCAACTCCTCATACCCAAGCTATCATCACCTCTGCACCAAAGAGTGGTTTGTAGCTTAATGCGTGTAGCTTGCACATCACACAACACTTAGGATTTTCCAGCACATTTATGCACTTATCTTCTTATACTTTAAAGATTTCTAAAGCTTATCTTTTCTTATTTCAGATTCTTCAATGACACGCGGCGGATCATATTATCAGGATTTCCAACGCTACGGGGGGCGTGGTCAATATGATTATCGGCGTTACTTTCCCTCCTATAGAGAGTCTGACGAAGAGAGGGCTGCTCGAAAGGCTCGTGAAAGGAGGGATGCAGAAGAGCGTTATGACAGAAGGGATAGGGATGAGCACCATGATTCTCTGCAGAGGAGTGATGACTCTCACAAAAGGAAATCTCACGACGACCGAGGAAAAGGTCATGTAGCCGAAGATTCAGGCAAACGAGCCCGATATGGTGAGAGACATGTTTCCACTATTCCCGAAAAGCCTACTGCCCCTGCCCCTCTTGACATTACTTCTGACTCTCCTGCTCTTGGGAAGGAGGACATCCAGACAATAATAAGCAGGCCTAAATTTCAAGTGGGACCTGGCCCAGCCACTTTACAAAGTCGTTTTCCACAATGGTGCTTAAAGGGTGTGAGATTCGACCTAGACTTGGTCCCCATCGACAAGTCTGCTATGTTGCGCAATCTTGATGCAGTCAAGCTCGATATCGAGAGGATGTCAAACTGGCAGAAGCTTGTTGATGAGCTTCAAAGAGTTAACCGTGCCAACTTAGAGGCCATGCTCACCATGGAAAATGATAAGGCTGAGTGGCAAAAGGTCCTTGAGCAGCACGACACCGAAATGAGGAGCATTACTTCCTACAACGAGGAGCTCGAAGCAAAGGTTGAGAAGTTGAAATATGAGCTTGCTGCTTCCTCTACTTCATACTCTCAAAAAGAAGAAGTGCTTCTCAGACAAGTTAGAGATGCTCATGCCAGTCAGAGGGACGCTGAGGACAGGCTTGAAGCACAAAAAAGAATCAGTGACGGCTATGTCTCTGATATTGCTGAGCTTCAAAAGAAAAACAACTCCCAGGAGGCGGAGACACAAATGCTTAAGCTTCAGCTTGCCAAAATTGAAAGGGAGCGTGATGAGGCTATCGCCGGCAGAATCGCAGCTGTGGAATCTCATGAGGCGACCAAGAACAGCTTTGGCTCAACATTATTCGACTTCTATTTGCATAGCGTCTTGGGGCGCGGAAGCCTCGCTTTCCTTGGTCCCAAGTATGAGATCACTTTAGCTGAGGTGTGGGAGGCCGCCCTCGATATGCTTGGTGCTGAAGGTGCTGGTTATGACGAGTCAGCCTTGGAAAGGCATTATTTTGATGAAGACGCTCGCGCTGCTCTCGCCAGGGGAAAGGAACAACTTGCCAAACTAAGAACTGAAGTGACGGAAGGGGACCGGCTGGAAAAAACCACTTCAACTATTCTAGTCCAGCCACCTTCTTCGTCTGAAGTCAACATCATTGGTTCCAGTTCCCATTTCGCTTCTCCTACCAAAGTTACCACTGAGATTACAAGCGTACATGGTGGAGACGAGGGTGATGAGAGCGCTGACGCGCAAGCTTATGAAGTTGATATCAGGAAATCAGCTTCACCAGGTAACTTCACTGTTAATTCCGCTACTGTCAATTCTGTTCAAGCGGGTTATTCATTTGTTTCGCATGAGTTTCACGAGCTCCTTGGCTATTTTCTCAACCTTGACGAGCCTTCATCTCCTCTCTTTACTGACTTCATTGGTGAACCTTCATCTCCTCTTTTTACTGACTTTAACCTTTTTTCTTCTGTAGAGAAAGTACCAAGCACTGCTCAAACTTCTACTCCTCCGGTCATCCTTCCTTCATCTCTTCAGGCGGTGCCTCCTTCTGCCTCGCAACCTGGATCACAGGAGGAACAAATAGAGGCTCTTCACGGCTTGGATGATCCCATTGCTTCGCAAGAGCAGAAAGATGAGAGACCTGAGGGAGTGACATATCCCCAGAACGGACTCCTTCTGACGACATTGTTCTATCAAAACTTGTCACTCCGGGGAGTGAGTCTTCCTCACAAAGGAGAGAGAAACGTGGGACATCAAAGAGGAGGGGGAAGAAAATCACCGCCACTGAAGAGGAGCCGGAAGTTGAACCGGTTACACCTACCTCTCCTACTTCCCTTATACCCACTGGCCGACCTGGCAAGCTGGTCATTCGACCGGGTAAAGGGTCCAAAGGAGGGAAGAAGAAGTGAAGATTTTAGCTTTTTGTCTTTTTGTATGAACTGGCCGAGAGTTGTGCGGGTATCGGCCCCCGCTTTTATTTTGAGAACCTGTATCTGCATTATAGTTGAATAAAATGATTCTTCGTTTGTACAAACTTCTGTTTGAATTTGAGAATGCATTTACTATTTATTTTATTTTTTGCACAAATTTATTTACACGATATTGCAGCGGGCTTATGGTATGTTGTTTGAGTATTACTTTACTGATGCAGCTATACTATTATACCATGTTGCCCCCATACCTTAAGCTTGCTGCAATATTTTATACTTTGAGGGGACTTGCACTCTTATTTTTTAAAGAATAATTATTTTATTCTTTAAAGAAAATTTTTGTAGAGTACAACTCCCTTCGTATAAGTTTTTACGCTTTGTCGTTCGAAGAAATCACTTTTTTCGCTTGCTTATGTGCATATTTTACCAAGTGAATTCCTCTATGTGATAAAGCGGACCTCTGAAGGGTACTTTAACTTCTCTTCTTTTTTTTTTTTACGATCATTTTCCATAGTGGGCAAATTACTCTTCCTTTGAAAGTTAAAGTACGCTTTTGATGAGGATTTTTTTTTATACAAAATTGTACCTCTGAGGAGGGATTTTTCACGTTTCAACACTTGGAAGTTTTATTTCAATCTCGGTGAAACGTGTACCCCCAAAGAGTTGTGCCTTCGAAGAAAGCCTTTTCACGTTTCAACACTTGGAAGTTTTATTTCAATCTCGGTGAAACGTGTGCTTCCAAAGAGGTCTTTTTTTTTTTTTTTTTTCTTGATTGTGTCCCCGGGAGGGGGTTGTACCTCTAAGGAGGGATTTTTCACGTTTCAACACTTGGAAGTTTTATTTCAATCTCGGTGAAACGTGTACCCCCAAAGAGTTGTGCCTTCGAAGAAAGCCTTTTTACGTTTCAACACTTGGAAGTTTTATTTCAATCTCGGTGAAACGTGTGCTTTCAAGAAGGTCTTTGTTTTTGCATTTCAACTTTGGTGAAGTGAAATTCCGAAGAGCGGTTGTTACACTTCAACTCCTGGCGAAATGTGCCTCCGAAGAGGGCTTTTATTTTGTTTACATTTCAACTCTGGTGAAGTGAAATTCCGAAGAGCGGTCACAACACTTCAACTCCTGGTGAAATGGGCCTCCGAAGAGGGCTTTTATTTTGTTTGCATTTCAACTCTGGTGAAGTGAAATCCCGAAGAGCGGTTATAACACTTCAACTCCTGGTGAAATGTGCCTCAGAGAGGGTTTTCATCGCCTGGAAGTTACTCTCTCATGGTTGGAGGGTCATGACTCCTCCAATCTTTTTTGTTGAGTAGAGAACTTTCTTTTTTGTGGCGTATGACCCATTAGAGGTCTTTTATCCTCCGAAGAGTTGCGCCTCCGAAGAGGACTTGTGCTGCTGATGGTAGCTTTGGTTGTTCCTTTGTTCACTTGCTTATGCCTTTTCAGCGATCCCCCTTTTTTTTTTTTTCTTCTTCTTTTCAAGTTTTCATCCCCCTCTTCTCGCAAGTGGCTTGTTTAATCCAAGGAAGTGTAATTCATTGCCAGGCAAGTTCGTGAGAACGGGCACTAGCTTCCTAATTGGATGTTTGTTTGTTCAAACAATCTCAATTTATCAGCAAGGGCTCGTTTCTATCGAAATCATTAGCCGTTCAATTGAAGTATTTCCTATCTAGGATTTGAATTCGGGGTCTTTGTGACTTGAAATTTGTTTGTTGAATGATGGTGAGAATCGCTCGGTCTTATTATGCGCAAGTTTTATTTCCATTGTCTGCAAAAATTTAAATCGACATTTCAGCAATACATTTTATGTATTTTTATATCGAAAACAAAGCAAACATATAATGATAATAAGGAACACAAGATTTATAGTGGTTCGGCCATGAAATTGGGCCTACATCCACTTTATATTCTTTCATTATTTACTTGCATCAGTTTCACAATTGCTTTCAATTACAAGAATCATACATTCATAATTCTTTTTACAATGTTTCAACAAAATTTTCAAGTAAAGTATGGACGCAAGTGGTTGCTGTTCCATGCCCTTGGAATTTGATCTCCATCAACAGTGGTGAGCTTGAATGTGCCGTCGAGAAGCTTCTGACCTATTACATATGGTCCTTCCCAATTTGGCCCAAACACACCTGTCGCGGTCATAATTCTTTTCAGGACTAGATCTCCAATTTCAAAGCTGCGTTGACGAACTTTGGAATTGAAATGTCTGGCTATCCTTTGCTGATGAGCTGCAACCCTGAGGTTAGCTTCATCTCTTTTTTCATCAAGGAGATCCAGCGCTTCAAGTTGCAGCTTTTCATTTTCTGCTTGATTGAAATGGATTCTTCTGTGTGAAGGGACCTCTGTTTCAACCGGGATCATTGCTTCCGATCCGTATGCTAACGAAAAAGGAGCATGCCCAGTTGCAGTTTTGTGAGTAGTTCTGTATGCCCATAGTGCAAGTGGTAGTTTATCGACCCAACCACCTTTTGCTCTTTCGAGTTGCTTTTTGATGGTTGATTAGATGATCTTGTTCACTGCTTCCACTTGCCCGTTTGCCTGCGGATGAGCTACTGCCGAAAAGCTTTTCTGGATTTTGAATCGTTTGCAAAAATCCTGGAATTCCTCGCTTTCAAACTGAGTACCATTGTCTGTGATTATTTTCTGAGGCACACCGTATCTGCAAATGATATTCTTGGTCACGAAGCTTATCACTTTCTTAGAAGTGATAGTAGCCAATGGTTCAGCTTCAGCCCACTTAGTAAAATAATCAACTGCAACAATAACATATTTAATCCCTGATTTAGCAGTTGGTAGCGGCCCAATGAGATCCATTCCCCAAATTGCAAATGGCCATGGACTGACCATCTGTGTGAGTTCGGTAGAAGGTGCTCTAGGAATTTTGGCATATCTTTGGCACTTGTCACATTTTCGGGAGTAATCTGCGGCATCCCGATTAATTTCTGGCCAAAAATATCCGTATCGGAGAATTTTCTTTGCTAATGTTTGACCACCTGAATGATCACCACATTCTCCTCCATGCACTTCAGCTAGGATTGTTTTGGACTCTTCCCGGGATACACATCGAAGCAATGGCATTGAGAATCCCCGTCTGTACAATCGGCCATCCTGAATTACATAGCGAGAGGCCTTCCTTAGTAGCTTTCGTCTTTCTATCGAGTTTTCCGGCAGAGAACCTCTGAGTAGGTAATCCAGTATTGGAGTCATCCATGACTCTTGTTCTTGAGATACATTCATAATCCAGTCTATATCCATTTCGTCTATACTTGGCGCTGAAAGGACTTCTACAGGGACCAATCCCAATAGTTGAGCTTCACCAGAACTTGAATATTTTGCGAGGGAATCTGCCTTCATATTCTCTTCCCGAGGAATGTGGCTTATTGAATAGTGATCGAGTTCACATAGGAGTTCCCAAGCCTTTGACAAGTAGGAAGGCAGGTTTCCACCTTTTGCTTGAAATTCCTTCTTGACTTGGCATACAATAAGCTGAGAATCACTGAAAATTTGTAATGCTCGAATGTTCAGCTCTTTAGCGATTTTCAGACCTGCAATAAGAGCTTCATATTCTGCTTCATTGTTTGTTGAAGGAAATTCCAGTCTTAGTGCATAACATAATGATCGACCTTCAGGAGTTTCAAGTACCACTCCGGCTCCAGAACAGTAGTCATTTCTTGCGCCATCAACATACATCTTCCACTGGATTGGAGAATCATTGATCGCTTTTTCCTCACCATTGTCTTTCTCTGTGAATTCTGCAATGAAATCAGCTAAAGCTTGTCCGTTGATTGCTTTTCGGGGATGATAAGTGATGTCATATTGACTGAGTTCAATGTTCCATTTTAGAAGGCGTCCCGAAGTTTCTGGGCGAAATAGGACTTGCTTTAGAGGTTGATCAGTGAGCACTTTGATAGGATGAGCTTGGAAATATTGCCTCAGTTTCCTCGATGCAACTAGTAGGCAATAGGCGAGTTTTTCCAACTTGGAGTAATTCAGCTCTGCCCCAGTGAGTCTTTTGCTGATATAGTAAACTGGATGTTGAATCCTTTTGTCTTCCCGTATCAGCGCTGCACTTAGAGCATGAGATGATACTGCCAAGTATATAAGAAGATCCTCACCATTGCCTGGTCTAGAAAGTATCGGAGGCGTTTCCATATGACGGATCAACTCTTCAAAAGCCTTTTGGCATTCGGGAGTCCATTCAAAGTTCTTCTTTCCTTTTTTCAGGGCATCGAAGAATGGGATGCATTTATCAGTAGCTTTGGAAATGAACCGACTCAGGGCGGCGATCTTTCCGTTGAGACTCTGCAATTCCTTCTTTGTTCTAGGAGCTTTGACTTCTTTCAAGGCAGTAATTTGAGCTGGACTAGCCTCTATGCCCCTAGCACTGACAATAAAACCTAAGAACTTTCCGGATTCGACCCCAAATGTACATTTCAGGGGGTTAAGCTTCATTCTGTATTTCCGGAGGACTGCGAACATTTCTGCTAAGTGTTCAATGTGATCCGCTGCTTTCTTGGACTTTACTAACATGTCGTCGACATAGACTTCCATAGTTTTGCCCAATTGCGGTTTGAACATAGCATTAACAAGTCTTTGGTAGGTTGCCCCTGCGTTTTTCAATCCGAAAGGCATAACTCTGTAGCAATAAAGTCCAACATCTGTAATAAAGCTTGTATCCTCCTGATCCGGCTCGTGCATCATGATTTGGTTATAACCGGAGTAGGCATCCATGAAAGATAACAATTCATGTCCCGCATTTCCGTCTACCAGTTGATCGATCCTGGGTAATGGGAAGCAATCTTTGGGGCAAGCCTTGTTTAGATCAGAAAAATCGATGCACACTCTCCATTTTCCATTAGCTTTCTTAACCAACACAGGATTTGAAACCCAATTCGGATATGTAGATTCTTTGATGAAGTTATTTTCCATGAGTCGATCAACTTCTTCTTTTAATGCTGCTGACCTTTCTGGACCTTGGGTTCTTCTTTTCTGTTTAACTGGCGTAAACTTTGGGTCAATATTCAGAGCATGCACTGCAACTTCTGGGGATATTCCACACATATCGGCATGAGTCCAAGCAAAGACATCCAGATTTGCCTTCAGGAAAGATATCAAGATATTCTGAATTGACACATTAAGCTGTGAACCCACATTCAACACCTTATTTGGGTCTTTCGGGTCAACAGGTACCGGAACTGTCGTTTCCACCGGTACCACTCTATTCTCCCCTGCACTGGCTTTTCTGGGATCCATTTCTTTCCGTGCCCCGCTGTGCTCGCCAGTGCAGGGTCCGCTCTGTAATTGCTACAAGGCTGGTTCCTTGATGCGGATTGGGGTTGCCGCATCCTTTCCCATTTCTCTTTTTCTTGACTCTCGCAGCTCTGTCAAATAGCATTCTCGCGCAGAATTTTGATCCCCTTTTATAACTCCTACTCCATTGTCAGTAGGAAATTTAATAGTGAGGCACCACGGGGCTAGGATAGCTTTGAATGCTGCGAGTGTTGGACGGCCAAGAAAAGCATTATAAGCAGAATATTCATCGACGATCACAAAGGTTTGCTTTCGGACCACTTTCCTTTCTCCTTCCCCAAGTTCTACAAACAAATCGATGGTTCCTACTGGTTGCTTTGGCTCCCCAGTGAAGCCAACGATTTTCTGTGATGAGGCTTGCACATCGATCATAGGGATTTTCATCTGGTCAAATGTCTTTTTGAAGAGGATATTACATGATGCTCCGCAGTCAATGAGGACTCTTCTGACAATGGCTGGTCCAATACCAGCCGAGATGACCAAGGGATCTAAAGTAGGAGCTTCAATACCTGTAGAATCTCTGGCTCTGAAAATAATATCATCGCTGAAAGTTTTCTGTTGTTTAAGGGGCGCAGTGTCTTCTAGAACAAAGACGTCTTCTTCGGCTGGAGCATATTTCAAAGCCCTGGAATATCTCTCCATCTCACCCCAACTCTTGCCAGCTGGGTGAGGTCCTCCTGAAATGACATTGATAACGGGCCTTCCAGATTCATGCCCCGTAGCTTTCTCACCTGCCCCAGGCTGATGAACAGGAGCCCGCTGCCCCTGACTCGACGATGCAGGATTGTTGCTATTCTTTTTCACGAATTGCTGCAACTTGTTTTCTCTTAGCAACTCTTCAATCAGATTTTTCAGCTGGCGGCATTCATCAGTTTCATGACCTGGTTGATTGTGGAAGCGGCAGAATTTCCCACTTTGCATGGCTTTTCTCCCGGTTCTCAAAGGGATAGGTTTAGGGAAATCGACGGAATCTTTAGTGGCCAGGTAGATGTGCTCCGGTGTATGTGATAATGGAGTATATTCTGATGGCTTGAAGGACCGGGGCTTCTTCAGATTACCCTGTTTCTTTCCATTATTATTCTTCCTTTTTTGCCCCACCGATTCATTCTTGCGTGGAGCGACAGTGTTGTCTTCAGCTTTTTCCAACACTGCCTTTACTGGCAAAGGACGACTTTCCAAGCGAATGAATTCGTCTGCTTTTTTGTAGAACTTCTCGAGAGAGGTTGGCTCTTTCATGTTTAACCATTTCCCAAATTCGCTTGACTTATCGATAGCCCTCATTAGATAAGTCAAGATCATTCGTGGTTCAGCATTGTCCACCTCAGCCAGTGCTATATTGAAACGGTTCAAGAAAGATCTGATAGACTCACCAGGATTCTGCTCTAAACTGGACAATGACATGATATCCTTGGCTTTCGAAGCATATAGTCTAAACTGCTCCTTGAATTTTCTGGTCAAGTCTGAAAACTGATCGATAGATCGGACTGGCAACTTGGTGAACCACAGTAAAGCCACGCCTTCCAGGTATACGGGGAAATATCGGCACTTTATTTCGTCGGAGGCCCTGGCACCTGTCATGTGCCAATCATATTTATACAAGAACTCATTCGGATCACTTGTCCCTTTGTAAGCTGGAATAGTCGGAGGGACAAACTTCCTTGGAAATTCCGCCTTCAAGATTTTTTCAGTAAACGGAGTTTTACTTGGGGCGAAACCCCATTCCTTCTCATCTTCAACTCTTTGCATACTTTCTTTCATGATCTGCCGGACCATTCCAGAAAGATATTCCTCATCATGCCGAGTTCTAGATCCACCGGCCTCAGGTACTGCCTGCTCAAAGGGACTAGTAGGCCTTTCAGGAGCATTCCTTTCATTACCAGCCGGTTGATTGTTTGCCCCAAGTAAGTCGTTCAACTTATTCAGAATCAGAGCATTCTGGGCACTTTGAGCCTCTAGTTGTGCATTTTGGGCGTTTATCTGCTGGTTTAGCCCTAGAATCACAGCATCCAATTCCGCTTTCGTAACTCCAACAGATGGAGTGGATAGATCAGGTACTGGGGAAGCGGAGGTTCCCTCTTGAATGTTTCCAGATCTGATAGATCTACTTTTCCTTCCGGGAGCCATAATTTCAGATAGACTTCTGGTTTTTAAGGAAATTCTTTCTACAAATCTTTGTGAAGCAATGATGAGAGTTTTCCTGAGTTGGGTTCTCAGTGAAAGCACCAAAAATGTTAACGCTTAAATTTGAACGCTAACACCCCGGTGTGTGAAGTGTAGTTGTGAAAGCACCACCCGATAGATCGGGAAAGAATTATAAGCAAGTAATAGCGGAAAAGCAGTAAACAACAGCAATTTTATAGTGGTTCGGCTTATGGGTATAGCCTACGTCCACTTTAAGTACTTTTATTGATGATCACGTTACAAGTTGATACAAATCTTCTCAAGTACAACACACTTTGAATTACAAAAGACTTAGAACAAGTAGCTCAAACTTCGATGTTGACAAAAATCTTCAAATCCATGGTGGATGTAGATGATTTCTTTATGAAGTTCTTTTAGACGTTCTTTGAATCTCAAAAGCTTTAAGTGTTGAAGTAGTCTGGAATTCGGCAGAGTAATGGTGCTTGAAATTGATTGACCAAAAAGTCCCCTTAATGTTGGAGGTAGGTTGGTATTTATAGGCAAAGATCTTGGACCTAAGCAAAGTCGTAACCGGTTCTGAATCGCCCCCGACCCAGCTAAGTCGTGGCCGACTTATGGGAGCACCACTATGATCTAGCTGAGTTGATCTTTCTTCGCTGAATTTGCACAAGTCCAAAGTCGTCTCCGGGTCAAGCCAGGTCGTAGGTCGTTCCCTCTCTCTGATGCATGGCCTCCGACTTAAATGGGAAGTGCATGCTCAAATAGGTCGTTGCCGATTTAATGAATTGACGAGCTAAACGTGAACTAACTCCCTTGCCCAGGTCGCTCACATCCTAGCACAGACCATGAGTCGGTCACGACACAAGTGTAAGTCGTGAACTTGTTCCACTCAGTTAGGTCGGTAAACATGTTAAGTCCTTAAGTCGGATCGAATTAGGTCGGCAACTTCATTAGGCAGTTAGGTCGGCACCATGTTAAGTCGGATCCTTTGTTATTTCTTGAGTCGTTAGGCCAGTTCCTTCTGAAGCACTAGGTCGGCATCTATGTGAAGGCATTGGGTCGGCATGCTCCTTAACCAGTTAAGTCGGTATCGATTTAAGTCGGCCACCTTGTTAATCAGTTAGGTCGGCTATCCCTTTAAGTCCTGAGTCGGCGCCATCTCCACATACTGAACCACTGAGTCGTAACCGAGGCAGGGTTAACAATAATGGATAGCATTTGCAGACCGATGTTGAAGACCAGATATTTTCGGAAACTGAAGGATTACCTTCGAATGTCTCTACATCGGCTGATCTCCGATATAGAGATTTTATCACCCTTTGTGATGGGAAGTCCGGTCGTGATTAGTGAATATCCGGATTGCAAGGGCTTCTTTGGAAGTGCCTTCGGTTCTGTTCGATCCCGGAATGGACTTATATGGATGTGTGTCAGATGTTACAATTTGAGATGTAAAGCTAGTTTCTATCAAATACACTTCTGTTGATGGTGGAGAATTTATTCTCTTAGCTTAACACCCTTCTCCGAGACATACGAGATCAGAAGTTATGTAGTTGATGGTTACTAGTGATATATTCCCAATTTGGTAGCGTGGCATGCTGAGTGCTGCAGATCATTTGTTGATCAAAGTGTGGCTTTTATGGAAAGCGTAGCTTTGTGGACGAGACTTTGTCTGACCTCACACCTCGGAATTGTCAAAACAGGAAGAATGCTGCAAGGTTATTTGGGGATAGCACCCCCATAGGGTATGTTCATTTCCTTCTGGATAGAGGTGGTATTATGGTATGGAGCCCAAATACTTAACGTAAGTGGTTGCTGCAAATTTATTTCTTTATGGTTGTTGGTGAATCCCGGGATTTAGGTCAGCTACGAATGGGGGATGGCATACTCGTATCAATAGTTACCAAGCTAGAGGTAACCCGGCCTTGTGTTGGCAGAGATCCGGTTAGGTTCTCGAGGCGTCCTTCCAGAGGCGTACCCATGTAGCAATGGGAAGTTCCTTGGCCTGACCATTTGTTGGAAATCCAAAGAAACAATACGAGCCCTATACAGTTTTAGTTGTATAACCTGCCATGGAATGTGGCGGTGACCTGCTATTGAACATGGTAGCTATAGTAGGCATAAGTGTGAAATGTCTATGCTGGCTAAGATTTATATTATACTTTCGAAATGTTTTCCTACACTTTGCACTTATAGTAATAATATCAAAGAAATTTGTGTATCAAGCATGTTTGACTATCATAAGAAGAAATCTCCTCCGATTCTGCGTTTGCATTGTGTGTGTGCGGGAGGCCTTATGGTAGTTTCATTTTCCAAAACATTTGCGGATCTATTTTAAAATATTTCTTTGTTTGTTTTTAAAAGCTATAACTGTTTTAAGTTCTCACACCAGTCCCATGACTGACCTGGAGTTTATTGTTCCCTTCCTAAACTCTGGATGACCTCCAATTTCCACACGGGCAGCCTAGAGTCAGGTTATTGGGTCATTCTGGAATTCAGGAGGTGTTGTGGAGCTCAAAAGGCGAGCTGGATGGCGAAATGTATCACTCATATATGATATTATCTTTTCCGTTGTGTATTCAGTTGTGAGGAAAGGTTGATATAAATGTCCATTATTGTGTTGTGTTGTATATTGACTCTGATGATGTAATGTACAAAATGTACAGTTCTTTTGATTTAAAGATTATTCACTTATCTAGTATATGTTGTTCAGCTGTGAATTGTGAGATTCTGATATTGTTTCTGTTGCTTCTTCTTTCTTTCTTCTTCTACCTCTTCTTCTTTAAACCCTAACGGTTCAGTTTTCCGGCATTCGATTGTTCGGCAGTTGATACATTGGACATATTAATGTCGACTTTAGAAAGTTGAAGAATCGGGTCTTTACAAATCCTGTATCTAATTGGGTACCCAATCAGATTGGAGTACTTATGTAGTCCCAAGTGGTAGTGATGCAGCCTTTAAAATAACAACCATTTTTATTTTTATCAGTTATTGGTTATTGTTCACCTTGTGTTGTTGTATTTTTACCCCTTACTATTTTGTTCTGCATTTGTGTTGTTTATGGAGTTCGCTGGTAAGGATATTGTTGTCACTCTCATCAGAGTGTGCAGTGGTAGATTTATTGCGTATGAGTTCGGTATGCACGCTTGTAGAATAAATTAGTTAATTACTTTGATAAGTTATATGATTGAAATTGTATCCTATACATTTAGTATTGTTGAATATTTATCAATAACTATGTATTCAGTTGGTAGTTTTAATTTGTAGCTTTAGAGCGGACGATTTTCGGTGATTTTGACATATCTGTTAATCAGGGTCATCACAAAGGTAACCCCACTTATACTTAACATTCTTCTTTGAGAGTACGAGCTCGGAGATTGTACTTTTGTTGAAATCAATCTTGTTTTGTTGGAAATGGCAACGTGGAATTTTCGGTGAAAATATTCTACTAAAGGTAAATGTTACCTCAAGCCTCACACCTAAGGAATTGTGAAACATGGGTTGCGTTAGGGACAAGTGTTCGCTTACATTAGGATATGATATAACATTTCTAGATTTATTTTGTGTCAGCTATGACGTCGGGTAAAAAATATGTGGTGTATAGTGTAAGAGATCCTAGATAGGTCACGAATGGCCAAGGTGATATTATATTCGGTGGTATTTGCCGCTAAATGTGTCTACGAGTAGGTTGGTCTTAATTCACAAAGGTTTCGAAGATGTCGATCCCTGGTACATTCCTTTATAAATGTATTGTACGGGAGGAAGTCTCTTGCCTCGCTATTCACTTGGGAATCCAAATCTCCAATAAGTGTGTTCGGTTTTAGTTGTAAACCTATTATGCTGGAATTTAATAATTTAACAATTTCGGGTAAGAGTATGTATATTTATTTTGAAAGGTTTTCAAAGAACTTCATTAAAAATAATATCACTGGATTTTACATAGAATGATTTGTTTATCATAAGGTAAAATTTTGTTCCATGTTTGTGTGCGGCGTGGTTTATGAGATACCCTTTGTTTTCCCCATACTTGTAATTTGAGTTTCTCACACCAGTCCCATGAATGACCCATAGTTTATTTTCTTACCCTTGTTCTGGAATTGGCGAAGGCAACGAGATCCAGGCGGCAAAAGACGAAGCAGCGATGCTTTTATTTTTATAAAAAATTTTCCTTGCCGAGTGAAAATGTGAAGGTGGATTTGGCAAATTTATATTGAAAGTAGAGAACTGGGAGAGAGGGAAGAAAAGAAATACATAAAATGGGTAGAGTGGAAAAACTGAACTGCCAAAAGGTTAAAAATGTTTCAGCGGTAAAGCAAGTAATGTAGGAAAAACGAATAGACATAAATTGGGAAACGTATCACATAAATAATAAATATAAAGCAGCAGGTGAGGATTTTAGGCAATAAATATTCACGTTGATTTATACATGCAAATGAAATATGAGCTACAGCCAAATCAAATAATGAAAAGAAAAAAGAAAAACGTACGTACGTTATAGGTTTCTTCAAGTGATTGTGCAGAACAAAAGATAAAGGGAGTAATAAAGCTAGATGACCATTTGAATTTGCATTGTTGGCAATAAAATAAATGAGAAGTAACATAAACACTTGATTAACGTAGATAATTAAGCAATTGTTATGCGTGTGCAGCACGTTTCAAAATTTAAAACCAAAGGGAAATTAATTGTCATAATTAAAGGTTCTGATATAAATGTAAAGTAATGAATAATTTGCAGCAATGAAATAGCAACGGTTAGTAGCATTGATTCAGGAAAGATTATAAAAGCAATAAATTTCATTGGATAGGAAGTTTTGAAATTATTATTTTTTTAAATGGAAGGATATTGAAGAGTCAAAATAAATGCTGCAGGTAAGAGAAAAGAGAAATAATAGAAAGGCATGCGAAAATTAAGCAGGTGGAATAATACACAAATAAGTCAACGTATATTTCTTTCCAAAAGCAATAGAGAACCTGAAATATATAAACAAGATAATGGCAACGGTTCAATCCCCTTGATTTCAGCTGAAAAGCTATTTAACGCACTTTATAATTTGCTTGTAAAGAAGAGGAGTAGACAAAGAAAAGAAACAAGTAAGGTAAGGAATATATATATAAATTTTGTACTGAATATGATACGTTTGTTGAAGCCAATAGCACCAAAATCAAGTAATGAAAAAAGCAATAGGGAAAAGAACGGAACAAATAGAAATGAAACGTATCAAATTAAATATGAGCAGTTTTACAAACAACGGTCACCCATTGATTTAGCTGACAAAAATCGAAGCAATTGATTTATGCGCGTTTAAATTTTGAAACGCAGAAGAATAAGATCGACGGAGCCTAAAAAGTCTGAATTTGGAAAAACGAAAAATGTCGCCTCAATCAGAATATGATTTAGAATTTTCTATGTAAAAATATTCAAGTTTGGAAAATATTTTATTATCAGCAATTACTAACTGACTTGAATTTAATAGAATTTCATAATGAAATAAACTTTCATAAAATCGGATGAAAATTTACCATCTGCTAAAACAAAATGGACGAATTTCAAATATTAAATTTTTATTTTAAAATATTATTATTTAAAATTTCTCAAAAATCCAATTAAATACGTTATAAATTTAATAAAATCTACGGGTTGTTACATATCGTTTAAATCGATATATAAAAATAGCCTTTCGAGGCACAGTATCGGAATTTGACGAAACCAGTTACACTGGATCTGTAATAGTGTAACATTATTGGATTCCAAATTTCGGAATGTTTGGAGTTGTGGTATGAGCATACGATATATAAACGTGCTGAAATTTATATCGGAAATTTGACAAAATAACTGGTTCAAAAAGCTATCTTCTCCATACGATCGAATTAGGACTCGAAACCTTTTCCAATGTGTTCGGAATAAGGGTATAACATTATAAATGCCTAGCGACATGCTTTGATAGGAGGCCTAGATTTTGAGTTGCAATTATCGAGACAAATTGAATTAAAATTTTAATTTATATTTATATTTGGTCAACCATTCAGCTGTATTTCTTTCGCATCAAAACTTTCTCAATGAATCAGATCACTGTTCGCTCACTGCTTCACGCAACATTGCCTTTCTTTCCCTCAATCAATCCAACAGTGTATTCAAATATCTCGACCTTGTTTCCTCCTTCGTTTCTAAAGCCATAAAAAAAGGGATGGCTTCATTGGAAGTAAATGAACAAAAAGAAATAAGCATGCTTCTCCTCTTTCTGCTACTAACCTTCTCGGCATCAAAAAAAGAAAAGAGAAATGGTGTCCCTCTTCAAGTTTCGTTTGAACGAAAATACATATTGCTTTTCCCATCCTCTTCAATTTGAAATCTAATCGACTTCGCATGTAAAAGGAAGGGAAGCACAAATTGTTCACGCCGTCGTGTAGCCTCCTATAAGAGGCGAAGCGCGTTCGATTTTTTGGGTTTCTAGAAGCATGTTCGTATTGACTGTGTATCTTTAGTTGAAGGCAAATCGATTTACAGGAAGACTCGATTTACTGTCGAGCTACGTTGGTCGCACTGACGAGGCAAGGGTCATGAGGCAACATTGGCTATTTGGGGTTGGAGCTGTGATCTCGGTGATGGCAGAGGTGATGGGCGGTACCGTGTGTCATATGGATCGATGGCAAGATGATCGAGATAGTCGCAAGGGGGAGTTCGCGTGAGATGATCGAGTTTTTGTAAGGTATTTTAACATCAATTTTTTTAAAAATAAAATAAATAATAAACATTGTTTCCTAAAACAGTAAATTTTACATTTTGTGTTTTAACAACAGTTAATGTAAATCTGAAAATTTGTTAACTATAGAAATATAGGTAATTTTGGGAATGATTTTTTTGAAAACGGAAATTGAAATGTTGGTTCGGGAAAATTACATCAAGAAATTGATTTTTGGAGTATATATAAATCATTTTATAAATATATGTGATTTCAAAAAATATATATATATTTTAATTTACTACTTTATTTTAAAATGATTTATTAAGGTTATTTTTTTGTTAAGTTTCATTTTAATCTATTAAAGGAAAATTAGTTTTAGTTAAATTTTTATTTTAAAAATTTAAAATCATTTGTTAACTAAATTATTAAATGAGATTAATTGTTCAAATTGTTCGAATATTTATAAAATCATCCTATATTTATACAAGGTCTAAAATCATGGGGAATCAAGCTGGTGGGGATCGGAATTTCAAATTAAAAAGCAAAGGTGACTTAATCTTACTCATTCGGGTTTAATTTAAATTTAAACGGTTACATTCAAATAATTGGTTGAAAGATTGAATTAATTTGACGTGCTATGTTATATATAGTAGTATATAACATATATTGGAGTGATTAATTTCCCGCGTTATACAGTGGATGAGACCATATGCGCCGCATAATAGCGGATGATATTATATTAATCCCATATGCGGAGATATTCCACCTCGAAGTGGAATTGGTATTGTGCTAACATCTTTGGATGCAGGGAAACAGGTTGGAGGGATCTAACTAGATTCCTCAAAATTATTTATATTGTTTAATATTCTGTGATATGAATATTTGATATTCTTTGATGAATATTATTGATAATTGGAATATTGAATGTTATGGTTTACTTGAATATATTTCGGTACACTGAGTTATCAAAATATGTAGAATTGGATTTTTGAAAAGAAAATAAAAGAAGGGAATTTGAAGTGAAATAATTACAGAGAATTTAAATAAATTTAAGAATGAATTTGAGAAAGTAAAAGTGATTTTAAAATTTTAATAAATAAATTCGGTGAATGAAAAGGGGTTTTGAATAAATAGGAAGATAATGAATTTTAAATTTAAGTGTTAATTATTTCAAAGAATAAAGCATTTATTTTAAATTTAAGATTTAAGTTATTGGAAAAAAATAAAGAAGGAATTTGGAAAAAAGGGTATGAAATTTGTATTTTCAGTTAAGACGGGGTTTAAATCATAATTAAGAAATAAAATTTGAAATTAATGGATTTTGAAATAAACTGAGTAAGTAAAGAAATTTATTTCAAAATGGAGTAAATTGGTAATCAATCTGGAAATTAATTTAAATGTGTAAAACCGAGATTTTTAAAAGAGAAGTGAGACTCGAAATTTATAAACTGGGTTTATCAAAGTGAAGTAATATATCAGTGGATATTTGGAAGAATAAATTCACGATGGGAATATATTAAAGGAATGTGAAAAAAAAATTAAAAGTAAATAGTGATTTATTTTTAAAGTTAGAAAAGAAGAGTATTTCCCAGGATAGCCAAGTACGTTTTCTACGTAAATTTTTAAATATAAGTTATGTTATTTAAAACGCATGTTTTGGGAAATTTATTATTTCTAAATGTTTAAATTCTGAAGTAAGTATTTTTCAAATCTATTATCATAGAAATTATTTAAAGGTGACTGGGTATTTTGTTTTAGAAGAGAAAATCTAATTTTATATTTTATAAAGTAGCCTCATTTTAAATATTCTTAAAGTATATATTTTGAATAAGTATTAAAGTAATTTTTAATCGAAATGTTTTAAAGGATAATTTGTAATAAAGTGTTTTTAAGTTATTTTAAAAATCTAAAGCTTTATACTTGGTATTTTCAATAGAAATAAATATTTGGGAATTTATTTCATAAGAAGAGTGTGGTTTCAATAGGGTTGAAAATAGAAATATATCTTGCGAAGATATTTTAAGGTAAATAAATAATTTAGGAGAAATTTTTTATTGTTGATGGTTGTTGTAAATTTTAATTGATAGTTAAATCACCGGCCATCAATATTGGCCAATGCGTTGATCATTTGGAAGAGACCGGGATCGGGATTAATTTCTCGAAAACCACTTCGATCCAGTTTGTACGTTTTCGTGAGGAAGATGAGTTTGGATTCGTAGATGGAGCAGTGAAGTGCAAGGGCTAGTCGCTACTAATGCTGAAGAGATTCCAAAATAGATGTAGTAGGAATAGTGCCTTCGGTTCCGTACGAACCCGGGACGGACTTGTATGGATTGAATGCTTTCATAACATAGTCAGGTGAATGATGAGCATCCTAAGAGATGAGTTCTGCAAAAGGTAACGCTTAGCCTCAAGCCTCATCAACCTGGAATGACTGAAAATCAGGGGTTATGCAGCAAGGACTGAAAATCAGGGGTTATGCAGCAAGGCTAGGTGGGTAGCTCCCATTAGGGTGAGGTCATCTCTGTCTAGATGTCCCTTTTATTCGGCTTAGTGGTGCGGTTGCTGATCCCAACCGTGGGGTGATCTTACTCGGGATTATCCAGTAAGGGGTAGTCCCAGTCTTGTGTTGCAGGGGATTGGGAATAAACCTCGGTACGGTGATCTAGGCCACGTACTGTGACAGGTGGTACCCCAGTGCCTAGTCATTAGCTGGAAATCCGTTCTCCCTACGTGGCTTTTACGATTTTGTTTGTATTACCCACGACTTTGGCTAGTAGCTGGAATTTAATGAATGTAACAATTTCGACTATTTTAATAAATATTTGTACATAGACACTATTATAATATCAGAGGATTTTAATAAAAAAGTGTTTTAGCTATCGTAAGGTAAAAACTCGACATGTTTATTTGTGGCATGGTCTTACGAGATTCTTTTGTTTTCAAAAGAATTTTGAAACTTTAATAATCAATTTGAGTGTGGTTTTCTCACACTGGTTTTCCAGACTGACTCAGGTGTTATTTAACTATAATGCTCGGGTTAGACCGAGTATTATAGGATACATGAAAGGATGATGTGGAGCTCAAGAGATGAGCTGGATGGCAATACGTACTCCCGTACTTGTTTTAGATATTCCACTGTGTTGACTAGTTGTGTATTCAGTTTTTGTAAGGACGAGATATTATAACCATCCTGAGCTGTATCGTTGTTTGTAGTGAACTCTGATGTTGTACTCTGATGATGTAATGTATAAACAGATATATTTGTTTTTGTGTAAAGATCATTTATTTTCTATTATAGTTTATTCCGCTGTGATGGTTAGATTCTATTGTTGTTTTCTATTTTCTTCTTCTACCTCTTCTTCTTTAACCCAAATGGTTCGTGTTTCTGTACATCTTGAATTGAACAATGTAGAATAGTGTTGACTTAAGGGGTACGGATTTGTGGGCTGTTACAGTGGTATTAGAGCTTAGGTTGGTGATAACCTTGGCTCTGGTCGGGATTAAACATTGAAAATAAGAGTCTGTAGTACTCTAGAATGATTTTGGGCGTATTAAAAGATATGAGCGTGTATTTGTTAGCGAATATAAATTGTTTTAATATTGTGTTAATTTATCGGTTGAGTGGAATATGAATTCCGATCGAGTAAGTTGGCCGCTATTCGAGAAGAGTTTATGAACACCTGACACGATAAATTGACAAAGTATTGTTTTAAAAGTGGGTGAATGAAATAATTTTACCCAAAAATATATTTTGCTATAAAGGAAATATTTTCTTAAATTGTTATATAACTTGGATGTTAGGATGATAATATTTAAAATGGATAAAATTATAAAAAAATTGGAATGTCTTGGATAATCAAATGGGAATTTGTATGAGCATAAATTATACTAATAAATTTGAGTTAAAATTTGATTTAAGTCCAAATTTGAAAATTTAAAACCCTTGAGATTTTGGAAGTATTTTTCGAAGTGTTTTGAAGGCAAATAATAGTATTATTATTTTGGAGTAATTTCTGAAAGGAAATTGTTTCAAATAAATTTTGGGAAAGGATATAGCATTGTACTCGCTTCGGGCACTGGAAAATAATCCTGGTGATGACTGCGCAGCATCATCAGTATTCATTTTCGAGTTTCTATGTGACGGATTACTGCCAAATTGATTTGTTCAGAAGAGCTAGTTTTGTTTTCAAAATTTCAAAGGAAATTTGTTGAGGGACAAAAACCAGGATTGGTTTAAAAATTTGAGAAATGTGGTTTTGGGATAATGGTGGTTGTAAAATGATTTGAACCAAAAGTTGGGTTTTTGTAATCCTGAATCCTTATTTGAATTGAAAATCCTGATGAGGTAAGTTATAAACTTGTAAAGTTGAGATGATTTTTAAATAAGAAAGAAAACTATGAGCTTTGAATGTTGAAGTTAAAATTTAAAGTGAAAAAGTTAATTAAATTTAATACGGAGAAGTTAAATTGTGGAAATTTTAATGGATGATTGGAAGAAATAATTAGTAAATCTTGAATGTGATTGGAATAGGAAAATAGAAATTAAATTTGGATTGGGATAAAATTTAATTGGATTGAAATAAATTGAATTAAACTGATAATAAAACCCAGTTGTATTTGAATTAAGTTAAAATTAAATTGGAATAAAATTCAGTTATGTTATGGGTGATATTGAATGGAATTAGATCCTTAAATAAATGGAAGTAAGTTGAATTGGATTGGAATAAATAAAAATATTCTTGGGTAAGTAAGGATCTCGAGTTAAAATGAAATGGGAATACGCTCAATTATTAATGAATGGAAGTATGAAAATATAAGCACGTGACCTATGAGAAATCGAATAGTGAAATAAGGACCAAAATAAATTAGTTTGTTATTTCGGAATGAAATAAAAATTACAACATGAATTATAAAATAGATTAAACTCGAGAAAATTAACTAAAGTGATTTTGAAAATAGAAATCAAGTATTGAATTGGAAGTGGGAGTAAACTAATTTGGAATAAATTAGTAAATTGAATATGTTGGTGAGATGTGGGAGTGGAACCTAATTTGGTAAAATGGAAGATGAATTGTGAAATAAACTCGGTTATAAATAAAAATTCAACTTGGATCGGGAACGAATTAAATGAAAGTGGAAATGTTGTCAAATGGAATGGAATTGAATTAAAACAGAAATGGTTTGAATTGCAAATAATGTTCAAGAAGTTAGAAACTAATTGAAGATGACCTTGTAATTAATTAAATGAGTCGTGAATGAACTGAATTTTGAAATTAAAATTTATAATAACTAATCAAATAAATTTGTAGATTGAAATGAGATTTGATTGAAATAGAACCAATTTAAATTGAAAAGGAAAAATTATTTTGCAAATGAAGTGAGCTTAAGTTTTGAAGTTGGATTAAATTAAAATAAATTAACTTAAGTTTAAGATTTATAGAAGCCTGGCTTCGAGGAAGGGTGAAAGTTCATTAAATAAAAGCTTAGGTTGAACTAATTTGGGAATGGTTAGTAGTATACAAACATGGAATGTGACGAGCTAAATAAAATGGTTGTGAATGAATTAAAATGGAAAGAATTGAATATAGATTGAGTCGGAATCAATTTAAATTGGTTATAAAACTTAAGTAATTATTTATTCACATGTATATCATCAAATTGCATAGAATGAATTGTCGTTACGTCAAACGAAGGTAATTAAAATTCTATGAGTTGATAGAGATTAAATAAATTGATTTTAAGATCAATTGAAGTGAATATGAGTTTGTTTTGCTTAAAAATAACTTGAATGTAAGAAATTGAGTTGTAAACCATTTAAATTGAATGAAGTTGTATACGAATTGGTTATAAACAATTAAAATTAATTCGTAACCCTATAAGTTGCTTATAAATATTGTTTAACCTACATTGCTTATAGAAACTCGTATTTTGCTAGTTAAATATGTAAAATGTTGTTAAGTTACATGATTTTGGCACTTACATATTTGAACCGAGTTAGTACAGGTACCGGGAAGCCATTTGTCTGTATGTGATCGAGTATAATGCTAATTAAATAAGCCGCTTACTTAAAAGTGCTAAATAAAGGTGCGCCTACGCAATAAAAATAGGAAATATGAACTATTTTTGTTTTTCCGACCGTGTGGGTCGATGTATATATATTTATACCTCTTGTCAAATTACAAAAGCTCCTCTGTACAAAGGAGACTCTACCAAAATTTTCCAAAATTTTTGGGAGTTAGAACAAAATTTTGGGAAATTTTTTGTTAGCAACAAAATAATTTCAAATTGGAATTGAAATAAGGAATTTTTGAAATGGAAATTGAAACTAATTGTTTGGTTGGGACTAAAGGATTTGGAAAGTGCATAAAATGATTTTGGAATCTGTAGTTGGATATGGTTAAATTGGATATACAGGTATTAAAAAGCAAGAGGGAAAATTGGGATTTTTCATTTCAGAAGATAATTTGAACTGTCCAACAAAAAGGTTTTTATTTAAATTTCTGTATGAAATTTGATGATTTTCTAATCTAGCCACTTGGCCTTTTGTTTTCTTTTGGAATTTGGGAGCCCATAGAGGCATTTTGTATTTGTACCGAGTTAGAAATTTTTTGGGAAAGTTTTGATAATTTAAGTTTGGATTTGAATTAAAATTTGAATAAATGGAGTAAATAATGTTATTGGAAACTATGGAAGGTTTTGGAAAGTTGGTTGAAGTAATAGTGGGTCTTTAATAAAGGATATGTTATGGCAAGTTGATAAAAAAACCGTTTGGTTTTGGAAAATAGTAATGGGAATTGGATCATTCTTCTTAACTAGCAATTTCGAGGACGAAATTCTTTTAAGGGGGAGGAATGCGACGACCTGAAATTTTGGACAATTTAAATTGGGATATTTATTTGATTTTAATATTTAAAAGTTAGTTTGCAACTTAAATTTCAAATAACAGTATTATTTGGAAATTTAATTATTGGATTTAATTACTGGAAATTAGGTAAAATGTTGAATCTGAAGTTTTTAGCCAGTTAAAAATAATTTAAGGGTTTGTAAAATTATATGGATAGAACCGAAGATATTAAAAGTGTTAAAATTGAATTTGGAAGCGTTTTGTAAACTTTTGAAAATATATCATTTAAATCAATATTTAGAAATAACCTTCCGAGGCACAGTATTGGAATTTGACGAACCAGTTCCATTGGATCCGTAATAATGTAATATTGTTGGATTCCAAATTTCAGAATGTTTGAAGTTGTGGTGTGAGCATACGATATATAAACGTGCTAAAATTTATATTGGAAATTCGATAAAATAACTCGTTCAAAAAGCTATCTTCTCCATACGATCGAATTAGGACTCAAAACATTTTCCACTGTGTTCGGAATAAGGGTATAACACTATAAACGCCCATCGGCATGCCTTGACAGGAGGTAAAAATTTTGAATTGCAATTATCGAGAAAATTTGAATTTAAAATTTAAATTTATATTTATATTTGGTCAACCATTCAGCTGTATTTCTTTCGCATCAAAACTTTCTCAATAACTCAGATCACTGTTCGCCCACCGCTTCACGCAATATTCCCTTTTTTCACTCAATAAATATAACAGTGTATTCAAATATCTCGACCTTGTTTCCTTCTTCGTTTCTAAAGACAAAAAAGGGATGGCTTCGTTCAGAAGCAAATGAACGGAAAGAATAAGTGTACTTCTCGTCCTTCTGTTACTAACCCTCTCGGCATCAAAAAAAGAGAAATGGCATCCCTCTTCAAGTTTCGTTCGAACAAAAATACATATTTCTTTTCCCATCCTCTTCAATTAGAAATCTAATCGACTTCGCAAATAAAGGAAGGGAAGCACGAATTGTTCGCGGCGTCGTGTAGCCTCCGATAGGGGGCGAAGCACTTCGATTTTTGGGTTACTGGAAGCATCTTTGTATCGACTGTGTATCTTTAGTTGAAGGCAAATCCAGTTATGGGAAGACTCGATTTACTGTCGAGCTGCATTGGTCGCACTGACGAGGGAGGGGTCATGAGGCCACACTGGCTATTTGGGGTGGAAGCTATGATCTCAGTGCTGGCAAAGGTGATGGGCGGTGCCGTGTGTCTTATGGATCGAAGGCGAGATGATCAAGATGGTCGCAAGGGGGTGTTCGCGTGAGATGCTCAAGTTTTTGTAAGGTATTTTAACATCAATTTTTTAAAATAAAAATAAAATAAATAATAAACATTGTTTCCTAAAACAGTAAATTTTACATTTTGTGTTTTAACAACATTTACTGTAAATTTAAAAATTTGTTAACTATTGAAATATAGGTAATTTTGGGAAAGATTTTTTTGATAACAGAAATTGAAATGTTGGTTCGGGAAAATTACATCAAGAAATTGATTTTTAGAGTATGTATAAATCATTTTATAAATATATGTGATTTCAAAAAAAATAAAAAATAAAATATATATATTTTAATTTACTAGTTTATTTTAAAATAATTTATTAAGGTTATTTATTTGTTAAGTTAACCTAATTAATTTTAATCTATTAAAGGAAAATTAGTTTAATTTAATTTTTAGTTTGAAATTTTCAAATCATTTGTTAAGTAAATTATTAAATGAGATTAATTGTTCGAATTGTTCGAATATTTATAAAATCATCTTATATTTACACCAGGTCTAAAATCAAGGGGAATCAAGCCGGTGTGGATCATAATTTCAAATTAAAAAGCAAAGGTGAGTTAATCTCACTCACCTGGGTTTAATTTAAATTTAAATGGTTAAATTTACATAATTGGTTGAATGATTGAATTAATTTGATGTGCTATATTAATAGTATATAGCATGTATTGGAGTGATTAATTTACCGCATTATATAGCGGATGAGACCCTATGCGCCGCATAATAGTGGATGATATTATATTAATCCCATATACCGCGATATTCCACCTCGAAGTGGAATTGGTATTGTGCTAACAGTTGTGGATGCAGGGAAACGGGTTGGAGGGATCCAACTGGATTCCTCAAAATTATTTATATTGTTTAATATTCTGTGATACGAATGTTTGATATTCTGTGATGAATATTATTGATAATTGGAATATTGAATGCAATGGTTTACTTGAATATATTTCGGTACACCGAGTTATCAAAATATATAGAATTGGATTCTTGAAAAGAAAATAAAAGAAGAGAATTTGTAGGTGAATTAATTATAGAGAATTTAAATAAATTCAAGAATGAATTTTAAAAAGTAAAAGTGATTTTAAAATTTTAATAAATAAATTCCGTGTATGAAAAGCGGATTTTGAATAAATAGGAAGATAATGAATTTTGAATATGAGTGTTAATTATTTAAAATAATAAAGCATTTATTTTAAATTTAAGATTTAAGTTATTGAAAAAAAACAAAGAAGCAATTGGGAAAAAAGGGTATGAAATTTGTATTTTCAGTTAAAAAGGGGTTTAAATCATAATTAAGAAATAAAATCCGAAATTAATGGATTTTGAAATAAATTGAGTAAGTAAAGAAATTTATTTCAAAATGGAGTAAATTGGAAATCAATTTGGGAATTGATTTAAATGTGTATAACCGAGATTTTAATAGAGAAGTGAGACTTTAAATTTATAAACTGGGTTTATAAAAGTGAAGTAATATATCAGTGGATATTTGGAAGAATAAGTTCACGATGGGAATTTATTAAAGGAATGTGAAAATTTGTTTAAAAATAAATAGTGATTTATTTTTAAAGATTGAAAAGAAGGGTATTTCACTAGACAGCCAAGTATGTTTTCAACGTAAATTTTTAAATATAACTTATGTTGTTTAAAAAGCATGTTTTGGGAAATTTGTTATTTCTAAATGTTTAAATTCTGAAGTAATTATTTTTCAAATCTATTATCATAGTAATTATTTAAAGGTGACTGGGTATTTTGTTTTAAAAGAGAAAATCTAATTTTATATTTTATATAGTAGCCTCATTTTAAATATTCTTAAAGTATATATTTTGAATAAGTAATAAAGTAATTTTTAATCTAAATGTTTTAAAGGATATTTTATAATAAAGTGCTTTTAAGTTATTTTAAAAATCGAAAGCTTTGTGCTTGGTATTTTCAGTGGAAATAAATATTTGGAAATTTATTTCATGAGAAGAGCGTGGTTTGAAAACTGTTTTCAAAAGGGTTGAAAATGGAAATATATCTTGCGAAGATATTTTAAGGTAAATAAATAATTCTGGAGCAATTATTTATTTTTGATGGTTGTTGTAAATGTTAATTGATAGTTAAATCACCGACTATCAACATTGGCCAATGCGTTAATTGTTTCGAAGAGACCAGGGTCGGGATTAATTTCTCAAAAACCACTTCGATCCTATTTGTACGGTTTCGTGAGGAAGACAAGTTTGGATTCGAAGATGGAGCAGTGAAGTGCAAGGGCTAGTCGCTACTAATCCTGAGGAGATTCCAAAATGGATGTAGTAGGAATAGTGCCTTCGGTTCCGTTCGAACCCGGGACGGACTTATATGGATTGAATGCTTTTAGAACATCGTTAGGTGGATGATGAGCATTCTAGGAGATGAGTTCTCTAAAAGGTAACACTTAGCCTCAAGCCTCATCAACCGGGAATGGCTAAAAATCTGGATTTATGCAGCAAGGCTAGGTGGGTAGCGCCCATTAGGGTGAGGTCATCCATGTCTAGATGTCCCTTTTATTTGGCTTAGTGGTGCGGTTGCTGATTCCAACCGTGGGGTGATCTTACTCGCGATTATCCAGTAAGGGGTAGTCCCGGTCTTGTGTTGCAGGGGATTGGGAGTAATCCTCGGTACGGTGATGTATGCCACGTACTGTGACAGGTGGTACCCCAGTGCCTAGTCATTAGCTGGAAATCCATTCCCCCTACATGCCTTTTACGGTTTTGTTTGTATGACCAACGACTGTGGCTAGTAGATGGAATTTAATGAATGTAACAATTTTGGCTATTTTGATAAGTATTTTTATATAGACACTGTTATAATATCAGAGGATTTCAATAAAAAGTGTTTTAGCTATCGTAAGGAAAAAAACCCGACATGTTTATTTATGACGTGGTCTTACGAGATGCTTTTGTTTTCAAAAGAATTTTGAAACTTTAATAATCAATTTGAGTGTGGTTTTCTCACGCTGGTTTTCCAGACTGACTCGGGTGTTATTTAAATATAATGCTTGAGTCAGACTGAGTATTATAGGATATAGGAAAGGATGTTGTGGAGCTCAGTAGACGAGCTGGATGGCGATAAGTACTCCCGTACTTGTTTTAGATATTCCGCTGTGTTGATTAGTTGTGTATTCAGTTTTTGAAAGGATGAGATATTATAACCGTCCTGAGCTGTATTGTTGTTTGTAGCGAACTCTGATGCTGTACTCTGATGATGTAATGTATAAACAGATATATTTGATTTTGTGTAAAGATCATTTATTATCTACTATATTTCATTCCTCTGCGATGGTAAGATTCTTTTGTTGTTTTCTATTTTCTTCTTCTACCTCTTCTTCTTTAAGCCAAATGGTTCGTGTTTCTGTACATCCTGAATTGAACGATGTAGAATAGCGTTGACTCAAGGGGTACGGATTTGCGGGCTGTTACATGCTTTTACCTTACGATAACCAAAATATTTCATATGAAATTCTCTTATATTATAATAGTGTCTAAGGTACAAATATTTATTAATCGTAACCAAAATATATTACATTAACTAAATTCCAGCATAACAGGTGTACAACTAAAACCGTAAGGGCTCGTATTCGAGAATTGGTTCCATAAAATGACAACGCTATGGGGGCACTGCCCGCCATGGTATATCTCTTGATAAAATAACACCAAGGACCTCGTTGTGGTCCCCTGCCAACAAAAACCGGACTACCACTTCACTAGTAGCACCGAATATGATCACCCCTCCATTACGGACCCCTAAGCATACAAATAAGAGATAGTATCAACTCTACATAGGGATGATCATACCCTACTAGGAAGCGATCCACTTAGCCCTGCTGCATCTACCTTGTTTTGGTCATTCCCGGTTGGTGAGGCTTGAGGCTACGTTTTACCTTTTTATAGCACTTCCCACTTGGAACGCTAACACCGCCCTCCAAGCTACAATGTAACGCCAGCATTCATCCACACAAGTTTGTTCTGGTATTTAACAAAACACTTGAGAGGTCCACCTTTAATTCCATTATCTTCAATATGTCTTCACTTCGAAATGCTTAAGTTGGATCGAAGTGGTATTTTAGATAACATATCCGATCCCGGTCTCTATGAATCATCTTTCGATAGTTTTTACCAAACTCAACCTCGGTTCTTTAGGAAATAAACAGTCCAAGATAAGAGTGGAGATCACCTCCTAACCATTATTGGATGGATTTCGTTATCATTGTCCTAGAAGAACAAAAGGAGATTTATATGCACGGCACAACATCGTCGGAGATGACTGCATATAACTCAGTTTCTCAAAGATATTTCCAATGTTACATATAGATCCAAATTTGATGGCAAGTTATTTAGCTATCAAAATATTCAATCTGGGATTTAATTCCTTAGGGAAATCAACATTGGTTAAGCACATAAGCAACCACTAGCCTCGTAAATTAATCTTCTCATTAATTAAAATCACTTTATAATACTTGTATATATATACATACCTTTTCAAGGACATACTCACAAATCCTTATATTTTAAATGCTTAGAAAATATTCATATACTTATTTTAATGCTATAAGTAAATTCACAAAACTAAAAAAGATTTCCTTTCTACAGGGTTTAAAAATCATTTATAAATTCCTTATAAATCTCAGAAAAAACAATTACAAAACTATTTTATAAATCTTTGGAACCGTAGAAACCCCATAGAAACCCAAACCTCCATTTTCAGTTATATACACTTTTATAAATTCCAAAACATTTATAAACTCTTTATAAATCCATAAACTATTTATAAAACTCTTCTTATAAGTCTACAAATTCATTTCTAAAATTCATTTATAAATACCTAATCATTTATAAAATTCTTCTTATAAAGCCAAATCTATCAAATAAACTCTATTTATAAATCTCGAAAGATTTATTTATAAATAGTAATTCTTTACTTCAAAACCATGATAAAATCTGGGAATAATAACATTTTAAATACATAATAATTATTCAAAACATCCTAAAAATAATAATAAATTAATTCCAAAAATTGTTAAATAAACAATAATAATTAATCTTTACCATTATTATAAATAGTTATAATTTATCTCCAAAACATAATAATAAATCCTTACTATTAATTTTAAGCCATATTTAATTTTAAAATAATTAACTTTTCAAAATATTAAAGTATTGATAAATAATTTTTAAACAACATTAAATAAAATTAAATGATTTTGAAACAATATTAAAAATATAGAATAACTTTAAAATAATATTGAATATAAACAATAACTTTAAAACAACATTAAATATAAACAAATAATATTTTTAAACAATGTTAAACATAATAAATAACTTAAAAAAATGTTAAATAAAATAAATAACTTAGAAAAAGATAGATAAATAAGCTGGAATAAATAGAAATTAAATCCTTTAAAACAATATATCTTCGAAACCCAATTTCGAATTAAAAGCCAATTCCTATCTCCAATCAATCCTAACCTTAAATTGCAATTTATAGTATTTAAAAAGTACTAATTCAAAGTCAATAGCTATCAAACGCTCAACTAATATTGATATTGATTTTCTACTGCTACCAGGTCTAAGTTTTAAAAATATAACGATGTCATTACCAAACTACCAAAATTCAGGTCTATCATCCAATAATTCATATAACTGGAATATTATTAAAATCAATTCAACAATAGGAAAGAATCCCGTTGGACTCTCCAACCTGTCGCCCTACATCATAGACAGTATATAATTAAATAATATGGGTAATTCGCTCTAGGGGCGGGAATTAAACCAAACCAACTAATGAAATGGTAAATCATCAAACGTCCAATTAATAATTTATATCAACTGTATAATATTTCTAGTTAACCAAAAAGGTGAGTTTAATTCACCGAAATTTTCTGTTGCCGCAGAGGCTTTCCGATTTGGAACTAAAATCGAACGACGTCTGATTTTAGCCCAAATTTCAACTTTCTCCTAATTCTCCTAAACAAGTTCCATTGCTAAGCTTTCGTCGTTACGGGCATAATGCAAAATGTTTTGTCTCGACCGAACCTCGTATGGTCAAGTTATCAAATTAATAATTAACAGTTTTTAATTTTAAATTAATTAAACTAATCATATAAATTTCGTTCAAATTACAAGCATACCCCTCTTTCCCAAATACCCCTCCCTGTATACATCGTGCACAGTGGCCGTGCATCTCCACCTATGACACGGAGCTCTAGGCCTCGAATCCAAATTCCGACGACGCCATAGACCTTCTCTCCACGAACCTTGCCTACCCATCTAAAATGCTTCACCTTCACACAGCCTAAGCAAAAAGAGACATAGCCCCCCTTCATTAGACCATGTTCGAATCGTGACTTCCAAAAGTCTAAAATTCCTCACCAAATCACGGTCATCGATGCCCCTTATCACCAATAGCCCAAATCTAGTCTCTAATTCAACAATTATTGCCTAGATTAACGTGAAACCCAAATCCTAGTCGTCGTGCTCCTCATTCAAACTCTCGAATGCCTATAAAATAGTCGCGACCTTCCGTACTCATACTAAAGTGAAGAACATGCCAAAGGATCATAGTTCATGATTTTTAGTTTTGAATTAGGTTTGATTTTAATTTTTGAAAATGAAGATTTTGATTTTGTAACTCACTGAATGAATATAAGAAGTGGAATAGAGGGAAACTGAAATGATAGGGTAAGGTTTTAAAAAACGTGGAGGTATGGGCAAGTATAGCTGTTTTATGGCCTTGGTATGGTGATAAAAGAGTACACATATTATTTTATTTATAAAAATATTTAGTTTTATGTAACCGAAATTCTCGAACTCCAAGAGAGGCATGCCACCTGGCGTTCTATATGTATTACCCTTATTTTGAACACAATGAAACAAGTTTGATGCAAAATTTGATCATATATAGAAGATAGATTTTCAAACCTAATTATATTATATAAGTTCCTGTAACGACCCAGAATTTTAATTAATTAAAATTTGTATATTTAATTAAATTTAAATATTAATAAGTGAATTTATATGTCAAATAAATTTTATTTCGAATAGTTGGATTTAATTGAATAATTAAATCGATAATTTAATATGTTAAATTACGGAAATAATTGAAATTTGGGTTAAATATGATTGAAAATGATTTGTAAAATTTTACTTAATCATATTGAAGTTAGGACGATATTTTAGAACTTTTAAAATCGAATTAAGAGTTAATTTGTGAAAATTGAATATTTTAATATTTAATCGACTAGTGAAATTAGTCAATTTTTGGACAGTCTCAGAATTGGATGAAACTAGTTCCATTGGATTCGTAATAGTTTGTTATTATCGGATTCAATTTTCGTAGCAATCGGAGTTGTCGTTTGATCGTGGCAGCTCGAAACGCATCGAAATTGTTTTTAATATTAATTTGGCGAGTTAAAATAGCCATTTTTCAAAAAGTCTCGGATTTCGACGAAACCAGTTTCATCGGATCCGTAATTTGATATTATTGTACGTTTTCAAATTTTGTGTCAATCGGATTTATCGTTTGTCCGGTGCAAACTAAAACGCCTAGAAAATCGTTTAAATCGGTTTAATTCAGATTGAACGTTTATTTCCATAACTTGCACAGATGACCGAATTAGCTTCCGAAACCTGTTCCATTGTGTCCGGAATGCGGGATAAACCCTAGAAATGCCAGTCACCGCGCGTAAATCGGAGTTTGGAAATTCCAAAATGAATAGTGTTTGAGAAAATTCTATAAATAGGGCTTTATTCAAAAAAAAATAAAAACTAGGGTTTCGTTCTCCTTCAGCCCCATTAAGAAACCAATGGCCGAAAATTGTTCACTTTCTTCCCTCAATCTCTCTTAATCCATGCAATATTTCCAGAAACTTTCAACATGAAAGTTGTAGAGCATGACAAGATCTTGATATCCAACGGGTATGATCGTGATTGGAGCATCGAATCAGTGGGAATTCTCGTTCAAAGGTCGTATGTTGCGCACGTATTTTCTCAATCCTGGGGAGGCCGAGCTCATTCATGGTTGGGGAATGGGAGGAGTTGCTAATGGCGAGTCGAATGGCGGTGGTATGATGGGCTATTGACGTTTGTATGTGGTGCGGCGATAAACCCTAATAATTGAGATATGGGTTCGGTTATATCGTGCAAAGCCTGAAGCAAGAAACGTGAGAGGGGAGAGGAAGTGCGCACGGTCCAGATGGGGGGGAATGGGAATCCAACGGTGATGATTTTAAGTAGGTTAAAAAAATTGAAAATTGTTGTAAATTTATGAATATAAATCGTGTAAACTTTGAAAAATCATAACTTTTTCATACGAGGTCGAAAACGCGCGAAACCAGTTGCGTTGGAATCGTATGGACGAGCACTACACTACGGAATTGTATTGGAGTTGTTTGGAGTTAGTGAGAATTTCAGGTAAAATTAAACATCCGTTTAATTTTATTCGAAATAAATCGCTAAAACGAAATTGAATCAAGGTGAGAACTTCTCACTCAATCGAATCAATTTCGATTTTTATTTTAAACAGTTAGATTTAAAATATTTGAATGCATGTTTGAATGATGATTGTTATCTATTGATTGCTAAAATAGACATTATGCGCCGTTAGTAAGCGGATGTTATTTATTAAAAACATATACCGCGAATATTTCATAAACAGTGAAATTGGTATTATATATAATAGCAATATATATATATTGGCATATGTATATATTGCAGTTATTGATTTCTCGCATTGTATAGCGGATGAGACCCTATTGCGCCGTCTATTAAGCGGATAATATTTTAAATCCCATATACCGCGATAATTTCGTACTGGAGCGGAATTGGTATTGTGCTAATGTTTGTGGATGCAGGAAAACAGGTTGGAGGAATCCAACTGGATTCCTCAACAGTATTTATTTGATTATGGATATTTTGATATTCGTTGATTATCATATCGATATATGATGTCGTTGTTGTCGTGATTGACTATTTGGTGTGTAGCATCATTGGACCAAATTTTGGAATTGATCCATTTTAAGTAAATAAACGTTATAATTTTAATGTTATAAAAATTATGATTTTTGAGAAATATAGTTAAAAGTTGATTTTTGAAAAAATATGGGGTTAATGGTTTTATAAAATAGTTTAATCGGGATTTTTGAATTTATTATAAAAAGTTGAAAATATAGGATTTATAAAATTTTATTATTTTATAAATCAAAATGGTGAAATTTTAAAGGGGATTAAAGATGTTTTAAAAGAATAATAGTATAAATTGATTTATATAAGAAATTTATAAATTGATGATTTATAAATTAAAATATTTGAATTATAAAACGAGATTTTATAAGTGTTAGAATGAATTGTGAATGAATTTCATAAATGAATGAAATTTATAGAATTATAAATGGTGTAGTTATAAATGGAATTTTATAAGCAGTAGGTTTATAAAATTTGTAAAGTTATTTGAAGAATGGATTTTTGATAAATAAATGAATCTTATAAGTTATGAGATTTATAAATTGGGAAGTTTAAAAGAACGATTTTTGTAAACAAATAAATCATAAGTGTTTAACTTATAATATGAATTTTTAGTATATCATTGAGATATGAATTGAGATAGGTTAATAAAGGAATTTATAAAAGGGGTTGATATAAAATAAATAGAAATAGAACTTATAAACATTGTTTTATAAATTCGCAAACGACTTATTTTGATAAGTAAATTGTTGAAACCTATTAATGGAGTTATATTCACGTTTTAGACTGTGAATAATCCTTTGAAATAAAATGTATAGAAATGATGAAATTGGTTAACAAGTACATTCACGTTTTTGGATAGTAAATATTATGTTAAAGGAAATGTTTTGGGATGTGATGTCTTAAATAGAATTAAAATGATCTAACGATGTTTTAAATGTGTTGAGATTCGAAACCATAGATTTCAACATTCATTGTTGAAATAGACGTTTTCGAGAAATAGAAGGAAATGGTGGACTATAACACTGTTGTTATAGTAAATGATTTCCGAAAGGAAATGTTTTATTTAGTATTGGGATTTATATATCTACCTTAAATTCGAATATACTAGTGATTTTGGGATGTTGTGACGATGTTTTACGTAACATTCATTTTGGCCCAAATAAATATGTTTAAGAGAATGATTTCCTTAAAGAATGAAATATATACTTAATCTCGATTTAAGTATATTGAATATTTTCCTAGTGTTGAAAATAAATGGATTGAGAATTACTTAATAAGTAAGTATGGAAATGTTTTCCAATATAAAGTGAATATTTTGAGAATTTATCCTTTTTGAAGATAAATTGAAAATGAATATTTGAAACCTATTGAACATCGTATATCAGTAGATATTGTGAAATATAAATTCACTATGGAATTTATAAAAGAAAGTGGAATTTGTTTAAAAATAAATATTGATTTATTTTTGAAGTATTGAAAACATGTATCTTGTAAAGATATTTTTGGGGAATAAATAATTTGGAAAATTATTTGGAATCTGGTGATGTTGTGCATATCCATTGATAGATCAATAACCGACTATCAATATTTACCTTTAAATGGGTATTTGTTATGATTTGTTTGAATTTGAATGCTACCCTTATTTTTAAATTTATTGCGCTCGTTATTCGGATTACCCATTCCGAATGGTGATACGACGTAGTGGATAGCATTGAAGATCGGTGTTGAAGACCGGGTATTTGCGAGAGCGATAGGATGACCTGTCGATTGACTCTGCACCGAGTTGCTCCGGTATAGAGTTCTCCATATGTGATGGGGAATCCGATCAGGATTGGGATATCCGGATTGCAAGGACATCTTTGTAAGTGCCTTCGGTTCTGTTCGAGCCCGAAACAGACTTGTATGGATAGTATGTCTGACATTACAAATTGAGATGTAAAGCAGATTTCTTTCAAATATATTTCTGTTGGTGGAGGAGAATTTATTCTCTTAGCTTAACACCCTTCTCTGAGACGTACGAGCTCAGAGGTTATGTAGTTGAAGGTTATCAGCGATATATTCCCAATTTGGTAATGTGACATGCTAAGTGTTGCTGCGAAATGATCATTGTGTTGATCATTTGTGATAGGATCATTTGTTTGATCATTTATCTGTGTGATCATTTCTATGATCATTTGTTGACCCAAAGCATGACTTTGTATAAAGCGTGGCTTTGTGGACGAGACTTCGTCGAGCCTCACACTCCGAAATGGTCAAAAGAGGAAAGATGCGGCAAGGTTATGAGGGGTAGCTCCCTTTAGGGTATGTGCATTTCCTTCTGGAAAAGGGTGGCATCATGGTATGGAGCCCAGATACTTACTCATGTTGAAACACTTTATTTATGATTGTGTGATGTTGATTGCGAGTGCTCGGATAAAGGTCCCAAAGGACCGGGGGATGGCATCCTCGTGTCAGTTGTTACCCAGTTAGGGGTAACCCGGCCTTGTGTTGGCAGAGATCCGGTTTGGTTCTTGAGGACGTCCTTCCAGAGGCGTTCTCATGTGGCAATGGGAAGTTCCTTGGCCTGACCATTCGTTGGAAATCCAAGGAAACAATACGATCTTGTACGGTTTTAGTTGTATAACCTGCCATGGAATGCGGCGGTAACCTGCTATTGAACATGGTAGCTATAGTAGGCATAAGTGCGAAATGTCTATGCTGGCTAAGATTTATATCTTTATTTTCGAAATGAATTTTTCCTACACTATGCACTAGTAATAATATCAAACATTTCTTTTTAATGCGTATCAAGCATCTTTGACTATCATAAGGAGAAATCTCCTCCAAGTCTGCGTTTGCATTGTGTGTGTGGTGGGAGGTCTTATGGTAGTCTCATTTTTTAAAAGCATTTCGAATTGACTTTAAAGATATTCCTCTATTTTAATTTTGAAGATAAATAAACTGTTTTGAGTTCTCACACTAGTCACATGACTGACTCGGAGTTTATTGTTTTCCTTCCTAAACTCTGGGTGCCCACCAATTTCCACACGGGCAGTCAAGAGTTAAGGTTTATCAGAATATTGTGGAATTCAGGAGTTGCTGGAGGCAAGCTGGATGGCATGGCGTATTATTAGTATATAGTATTTGTTTTCCGATGTTTGATGTTGTTTGTTTTTGTACACTCTGATGATATGATGTAATGAAATGTAATGTAATGTAATAACTGATATAGTTCATTATTTAAAGATTATTCATTTATCTATTATATGTTGTTCTGCTGCGATTGTGAGATTCTGATATTGTTCTGTTGTTTTCTTTCTGTTTTGTTCTATTTTCCTTTCTCTCTATTTTCTATCTTCTTATCTCTTCTTCTGTCCTTTTCTTTTTCTTAAACATTGCGAATTCGTATTGCTGTTCATCTTGAGTTAATCTATGGAGATTAGTGTACATTCAAGGAGTACGGATTTGCGGGTCTTCACAGTTCCTAAATTTAATTTGTACGCGTTTCAATCTCTCACGCCCAAACGATAAGTCCAATTGCCATGAAATCCATCGACGTATAATAACTCACTATTACGGAGCCAACGAAATTGGTTCCATCAAAATCAGAGACGATATCTGGGAAAGCTATTTGTATCTGTTCATTAAAACGAATTATTATTAAAAACCAAATTAATCACCTTTAAATCCAAATTAAAAGTTTATTATTTGCATTCTTATTCAATAGAATTTAAATAAGCTTTAAAATCATTTTTATCTAAATTAAAACCTAAGATTCAATTACTTAAACAATTTCAAATTATTAGGTTCACCAATTTAATTAAAATATAAGTCGTTATATTTGAAATTTTAGCTATTTGACTTATAAAAATAATTATTTAGTATTTAAAATCAATTAAATATTTCAAAATCAAATGGTTGAAATTATGGATCGTTACATTAGTGCTTAGAAGACATATAGTTAGGGTAAAAAAGAAAAGAAAAAAGAGAAAGATGAGAAAAAGTTAGGACCACACAATGGAACAAAAACATATAATATCAAAAAGATAGTACAATAAGTTACTCTAGGATACATAACATGTCAGAGTTACATCATTAGCCCAGATAGTTATAATATTACGTCCTCATAAATGCTGAGGTATACATATTAGTAGTGCAACAGAAATAAAATATATGACAAGTGAAAGTGTCTAGCTTTTCTCCTCGAGCTCCAAAGAGTATCCAATGAAAAAAAGCCTTTCTCAAATTGCTCGAAAGAGCACTTGAGTTATTAAGCGAAGGACAAAACCAAGGGTCTTGTATAAGAAACTCAAGAATTATGTGGCCATTATATTACATATCTTTTAGGACCAACCAAATAACTGAAATGGTTTTCACTTCAAAAAACCAAAGCATTTAATAAGCACATATGGCGATATAATAAATATTGTTTGTAAAACCCTGGTTTGGAGATTACCTCAATATATATTAAATTATAACGGATGTCATTATTTAATATTGTAAATTAAAATATAATTGGATATTTTGAATTGTTTATTTGGAATAAACAATGAATTTTGTAAATAAAATGAGAAAAATAAAGTTTGGAACTTTATTTTGTTTACTTGGGTATAAATATGGGACTAAATATGGATTGGATAGTATTTGGTTTAAATGAATTGACTTAATGGGTATTTATTAGTTTGGAGCTAATAAATTTATTAGGTAATGTATTTCAATTTTAAATTGTTGAAATAAATCTAAAGTAATGGAATCAAAGTTTTAAAATCTTTATTTTGAGAGTTTGGAGTGAAAATAATCAATTTGTAATTTTGTTTGGGTATTGCAATAATATTGTAAATTAATGTCAATATTAACCATTTATTGATTCTAAAAAGGGGAAAATGAATTAAATTTGTATTTTATGAATATAAAGTGTGAAATATTGTTCAAAAATAATATTTTGATGTTTAAATAAAGTTATAATGGTTTATTGTAATTTATATGACAAGGAAACAATTTTTGAATAAGTTTTTGTAGTAAAAATAGTGTTTATGTGATAAAATAATGTAAACTTTGTTATATTTTCAAAAATAAGGTTTTTTTGTTAAAATAAATTTTTTCTTGTCAAAATAACAATTTTATTTGCAAACAAATAGATGTATGCATTTTATTTGGCCTTAAAATGAAAAAAAGTGTGTATATGTTGATTATATAAGTTAGAATTGTGCATAACTAAATTTTCTCTAAGTATTATAAGGTTTGGTATATGGATCCGCCTAATACTTCGGGATACTTCTGGTGTGAAAGGAAATTAATAGTATGTTAACTCCCTTGTTCAGCGATTCAGTAACACAAAGGAATTGGCGACTTAACACGTGAAGCAGCGACTTAAAGGGTTGGACGACTCAACGACTTAACAGCTTAAGAGAGTTGGACAACTTAAGGGCTTAACGGCTTAAGAAGGGTGAGCGACTTAAGGTGGCCAGCGACTCAATAGGCAAACGACTTGGGAGACTGCCGACTTAACGACTCAAGAGATTGCCGACCCAACTGTTTAACGACCTAACTTATGAAGTAAGGAGGCGACTTTTGAAGGTTAGCGACCTAACGACTTATGCAACTCAGCGACTCAACGAGTTAGTGAATCAGCAGCGGGTCAGCGACTTAGCGCCCAAGCGACTTAAGAGAAGATACGACCTAACAACTTAGGAAAGTGGGTGGCTTAACGACTTAAGGGACGGAACGACCTAATGGCATAAGTTCCCACGACCTAAGGGTTTAAAGCGGCAGCGACCTAATGCTTTCGCTGCCTATTTCAAGTCACTTACGACTTAGTACTTAGTGATTAAACTATGCCGCTCTCCATAAGTCGCGAGGATCTACCACTAATTTCTGATGGCCAAGTACGAACCGGTTACTTCATAACTCGTGTCCCGTTAACTCGTTGAAGAACTGTGGACTGTCTTAAGTCGTAACCCGCAACTTACGACCTACTTTAAGTCATACACGACTTAAAGCCTGTGCAGAATTCCCTATAAATACGCCATATGCTCCAACATGGAAGGGATCTTTTAGGCTCACTCTCGAAGCACCAATACTTTGCTATTTTCTCAACCCAAACAACACTTCAAGCATTCCAAGCATCAAGGACATTACGACAAACTCGAAGATATAGTATACATCATTCAACATGGATTCAAAGGATTATTCTATAGCAAAGTTTGATCTATTAGTCTAAAGTGTATTGTAATCAAAGAAAGTTGTATCAGTTGTACTTGATTCAGCAATAAAGAGATCTAAAGTGGACGTAGGCTTGACCATAAGCTGAACCACTATAAAAACTGTGCCTTTCCTTATTTTTCTGATATTTTTCTGCTTATTTCTGATTCCCGTGTCAACGGGTGGCGCTTTCACACTTACATTACTTGCATCGGGGTGTTAGCGTCTGATTTTTACGTTAACATTTTTTGGTGCTTTCACTGAGAACCAAACTCAGGTTACTGTCATTATAGCTTCGCAGAAGTTTGTAGAAAGGATTTCTCTGAAAACCAAAAGTTTATCAAAAATAATGGCTCCAGGAAGGAAGCGCAAGTCTGTTAGATCCGACAATGTTCGCGAGACTACTGCAACCTCTCCTCTTTTAAGTCAAACAACTCCAACTGCCGGAGTTACACGAGCAGAGCTAGATGCCGTTGTATCCGGGCTACATCGGCAAATGGAAACTCAGAATAACCTAATGATGGAAAGGTTGAATGCTTTATTTGAGGCAAACCGCCAACCGGCAGCTAAGGAGGGAAACCTTACCGATGAAATGCAGAATGTGGAAGGAAGGATTATCCCTCCAAGGCCAGCTGACCCAGTGGAAAGGACATCTCCCCAAGACGGAGGATCAGGGCCGCAACCAACCCTCCGTTAACGATTGTCAAGACAGAATTCGGAGAGAATGACCGATGTTTGTCCCATTGAGCCTCAAAATGATGAAGAATATTTCTCAGGCATGCTTCGCCAGATTATGAAGGAAAGTTTGCAGAGAGACAAAGATGAGAGAGAGTGGGGTTTCGCTCCGAGCAGAACTCCATTCACTGAAAAGATCTTGAAAGCAGAATTCCCAAGGAAGTTTGTCCCTCCAACTATTCCAGCTTACAAGGGAACGAGCGATCCTAATGAGTTTCTGTATAAGTATGATTGGCACGTGACGGGTGCCAAAGCCTCTGATGAAATCAAGTGCCGGTATTTTCCGGTATACTTGGAAGGATTTGCTTCACTTTGGTTCACAAAGTTGCCGATCCGGTCGATAGACCAATTTTCTGATTTGAGGAACTATTGAAGCAAAACAAGCTCCAACAGTATGTAAGAAGGAACAAGAATGGCCCAACCTCATCAACTCAAGGACAACAGGTTCCTGTTCATTATCTTGGCTCAAGTGAGAAGGCGGAAGCTCATGAATCAGAGAGGCCTGTTATAAATGTGGTTACAGGAGGCCCTCACCCAGCTGGCAGGAGTTGGGGCGAGATGGAAAGATACGCCCGTGCTTTGAAGTATGCACCGGCAGATGAAAGTGTTTTTGTGTTAGAAGATGCTGCACCACTGAAGCAGCAAAAAACTTTTAATGACGACATTATATTCACTACTAGGGATTCAATGGGTGTTGAAGCTCCTACCATTGATCCTTTGGTCAACTCCGCTGGCATCGGGCCAGCTAGTGTGAAAAGAGTTCTGGTTGATTGTGGAGCTTCGTGTAACATTCTCTTCAAGAAGACTTTTGATCAAATGAAGATTCCTATGGCTGATGTTCAAGCTTCATCACTAAAGATTGTTGGCTTTACTGGTGAGCCGAAACAGCCAATTGGGACTATTGATTTGTTCGTAGAGCTTGGAGAGGGGCAAAGAAAAGTGACTCGAAAACAGACCTTTGTTATTGTTGAAGAATTTTCTGCCTACAATGCCTTCCTAGGCCGACCAACTCTGGCGGCATATAAAGCAATTCTTGCCCCATGGTGTCTGACCATAAAATTCCCCACAGATAATGGAGTCGGTGTGGTGAAAGGGGATCAGAATGCTGGACGAGAATGTTATCTTACAGAGTTGCGTGAATAGAGGAACAGAGAAATGGAAAAAGATGCGGCAGCCCCAGTCCGCATCAAAAAATCAACCTTGTAGCAATTACAGGGTGGACCCTACACAGGCGAACATAGCAGTGCATGAAGAGAGATGGATCCAAGAAAAGCCAGTGCAGGGAAAAATAGAGTGGTACCAGTTGAAGTGACAGTCCCGGTACCTGTTGACCCGAAAGACCGGAATAAATGTTGAATGTGGGTTCGCAGCTTAATGAAACGGTTCAAAATGTTTTGATATCATTTTTGAAAGCAAATATAGATGTATTCGCCTGGACTCATGCCGATATGTGTGGAATTTCTCCAGAAGTTGCGGTGCATACCTTGAATATTGATCCAAAGTTTACACCGGTAAAGGAGAAAAGAAGAACTCAAGGTCCTAAGAGGTCAGCAACAATGAAAGAAGAGGTTGATCGGCTCATGGAGAATGGTTTTATCAGGGAGTCTACTTATCCGAATTGGGTCTCAAATCTAGTACTGGTTAAAAAAGCTAATGGGAAATGGAGAGTGTGCATTGACTTTTTAGATCTAAACAAAGACTGCTTCCCGTTACCCAGGATTGACCAGTTGGTGGATGGAACGGCGGGGCATGAATTGCTATCTTTTATGGATGCCTATTCCGGATATAACCAGATCATGATGCATGAGCCAGATCAGGAGGACACGAGCTTTACCACCGATGTTGGTCTTTACTGCTACAAAGTCATGCCTTTCGGACTTAAGAATGCAGGGGCAACTTACCAGAGACTTGTTAATGCCATGTTTAAACCACAGATTGGCAAGACTATGGAAGTTTATGTCGATGATATGCTGGTAAAGTCAAAGAAAGCAGTGGACCACATGGATCACTTAGCAGAGATGTTCTCAATTGTAACAACCCTGAATTTTGAACAATTTAAATTGAAAATATTTAATTAATTTTGAATATTTGAATGATGGTTTAGTTTGAATTCCCAATATAACTATGAATTTGACGATTAAATTTTAACATTTAATCTATAAAAAGTTGAATAAAAATTTAAATTTGACTTTGGAGTTGAAATTGAATATTGAATTTGTATTTTAAATTCAAACTAATGACTTAGAAAAATAATTTGGATAAAATAATTATTATTTATTTAAATTAATAAAGGATGGTTAGTTTTAATAACATTTTTCTTTTCTTTAAAATAGAAAGGAATAAAATTTTAATCAATACAAAATAAATAAATAAATAAATACACTTAGTTAAAATTTTAACAACAAAATTAAACAAAACAAGGTAAAGAGAATTTATACAAAACAAATTGAATTTAAAAATGAAAAAAATAAAATAATAATAATAATAGTATAATATATATATATATATAATATAACTAGTACACTGCCTTACTTTTAACAGCATCCCAATTATCACGCCTTAAATCGTGCCTAAACCCACGCCCAAAAAAAAATCACGATCTCCTCTACAAAAACACGTCTCCCCTTTCTCTTATATTCATTCGAAACCCTCTTCATTTTAGAAAAAAAAATCAAACGATAAAATAATGGCGGCCTCTCTTTAAAATCGTTCGTTCCTCTTTCCAAAAGTTAGGGTTTTCGCTCGGCTTCATCTTCGTTTGATCGATCCTTGGGCCTCGTCGACGTAAAGTGAGTAATTAAATTTACTCACATCTAAATTTAAACTATCTAGCTATTTTAATTTTGCGATTTCGTGATTTCCTTGGCTTACTTGGATTTTTTTAAATTGTTTGCTGTGATGACGATTTCCTGGTTCACTTGTTCGAATTTCTGGAAATTGATTTTTGTGTAACTTCGGCCATGCTGTCCATTGCCTCTGGTCATTGTATTAGTGGCATTGACTTCTGCTATTCAATGGTTTGTAGTTTTCCATTTTCACCATGTTATTGCAGTTGAAACTTTGAGTGGTGTATTTTATTTACATTTCCCCTTGTATCTGATTGTGTTACTATGCTCGCTTCGGCCATGACTTGAATCAATGAAGTCTCGGCTGTAGTTGTACAGGGTATTTGTCGAACTTGTATCACTCGAGTCGGCTGCATAATTGTTTGATTTGCCTCCGAGTTAAATTTTGATTCTTTCTTCATACACTTGGTTTCTCTGTAGTCTCTGGTATTATTACTCGAGACGATTTGCATTTCGATTCATGGCTTTGACATGGATTTGTTTCTAATGGACATGCCAAGCATCTCATTTTTGTTTTGTGCATATTTTCAGCATAAAGTTTTAGAAAAGGAAATTCGTAATTTAGTTGGGCAATTTATGTTGCAGATTGGTCATTTGTGCTCTGTAGCATACTTGACTGGTTTGAAACATATATCTTGTTTTTGTGAAGACAAATTTTGAGATGACAATTTTGCTCTCATTTTCTGTTGACTTCGGCCACTGTTTTGCTAAATCTGGAATTTATGCATCAAATTGTTTTGAAACTGTATTGGGTGATATTGCATCACTTGTTGTTGCCACTGTTCATCCATTTAAATTCTGGTTTTGATTTTTCATGTTCACTGCTTAGTTTTGAGTTTTGGGTAATACTTGAGTCCTTCTTGATTCACTGTTGCTACCTGATTGTCATTACATACATGTTGCAGCTTGATCTTATATAGTCACTGCCTACATACATGTTGTGCATGTTATAGTTTGAAACAGATCATAATTTTAAGTTGACTTCTTGGTTGCTTGATTTTGTTTCGTTTGAATTTGCTATCATCGGTTGATTCTCTGATGCTTTGTGATTTTTTTCTTGTTGTCCTCGACCACTTGAAGTCTAATGTGAACTGTTTTTTTTTTTTTGAATTTCCTTTTATTTCTGGCTTGAAGTCTAGATAGTACTTTGGTCATTGTAGCTTTGGTATAGTCTGCATGGTTTATCCCAATCCCTTGTATCCGTGATACTGTGCAGAGGTGCTTTTGTAACCACGCGTACGATATCCACTCTGTGTCTACACCTCTTTAAGAGTACATCTGTTGTGTCCACCTCTAATCTGTCTCAGGGCTGGAGTGCATAATTGCATATTGATGTTGCTCCATTTGTGTTGTACCTGTCATGTGTTGTATTGTTGCACTTGAATGTCAGTTTCTTTGGTACCTTCTGGGGCTTGCATTGTTATTCGAACTGCTGTGTTATGAGCAGTTTGTAATTTGTTGAGCATCATTTATACGCATACATATCTATGCTCCAGTGATATTTCATTTGGTATGTGCTGTCTGGACTTGTTTCTCCTCATCTTCAACAATGAAATTTGGGTCTTGTTAGCTTGTGTTTTTGTTGCACCTACTTACTTGATTAGTCTGTAGCTCCAAGTTGCCATCTCTGATCTTTGGTGGTGACTGCATTCTTGTTGCAGTTTGCTCTGGATTCAAAATGGCCGCAGTTTCATTTTGTATAAAATATCACACTTGTTGACGTGTGCAGCCATGAGTTGTTAGGAAACTTGTTTCTTGAGTTTACTTGAGTATATACAAACAGTTGCATTTTAAACCTGGCCATGTTGCATAGGGTTTGGTGTTGCAGTTGTTTTGAGTCACTGACTTGACCTCTGCAACTTTGATTTTTGATAGTATTCTCTGCTGTGATGATTTCACATGTTGTTGTGGCGAGGCAATGAACGCAAGCGTGAACTGCAGCCACACGATATTGATTTTTATTGATATACTATTTTGTTTTGATTTATGATCTTTTTCATATTTCATTACGGTAGTGGCGAGGCAGTGCATGCAAGCGTGAACTGCAGCCACACGAAGTTAACATTTTAAAAATGTGGCGAGGCCGTATATGAGTGCGTGTACTGCAGCCCTACCAAATCTAATGTTTTAAATGATGTTTTCTTTTTGATGAAAATTGTTTTATGTTGACAATTCAATATATTTTGAATCGATTTTGATGATTTTGTAGTTAATTGCCGTTTAGGCAATTCTGATGTTTTTTTCTAAATTATCTTCATCAATAATCCTTTCATCTATCTTCATTGATAATTTGAATCTACTGATTTGTTGTTTAACACTGTTAAGTGTTATATTTACCGTTATCCGATTTCTTGTTAAAGGATTGGATAGGTGAATTTATATTTGATTGTCGTCTAAATTGTCAATTGATTATTATTGCCTCTATGCTCTAATAACTGAGTTTGAATTAGACTGACCTGTGTATTATTTTCTTTTGAATGTAATACTCGGGTCAGCCCCAGTATTTTGCAGCTTGAAGATTTTCGGGCAGAGAGGTTAAGGGAGATAGAGTTGGGGATAACACTTCACTTTAGCTTTTCAGGGATTTATTTTTTTGTACTTAATGAAATATTCCGCTGTATGAATTAATGCTGTGTACAAACTCTGATATATGTACAAAAATTCATTATGTGAAATATAATTATTCTGTGTTTCTGTAGCTGATTCTGTTTAAACTCTTTAAACTGAATAACAATCCGTCATTTTGAACGTTTCAAGTTGGTCTAATTACCGACTGGGGGCGATCAGAACGGCGGGTCGTTACAAAAATTGGTATCAGAGCTTTGGTTTACACAAAGCTCAGTTTATGATGTTTAATATGAATAGTTAGTAGAATCATTTTAAAGAAAACGTTTTTCTAATTTAAAGAAGTATAAGATTGTTTTCTATGAAAAATAAAAGGTATTTTGAAAATTCAAATTTTTTCAGAAATTTCTCTTTCTAAATTTAAGTTTGCGATAGTTTCTCTTCGATAAGGCCTCCTTAGATTTGAGTCCTGATCATTCGAAAACCCATTATCGGAATTGCTGAGATTTATGAAAATAAGAAGTATAAGTTAAGTGAATTAATGAATTGGTTTAAATCAAATATTTTGAATATCTCCAAAGTAATAATTGGGAGATAAAATGACATGTCAATTTAGTTATAGCCAAGCGGAATCATTAAACTATAACTTGGGAATTTGATTCTGAATTCTTTTGAAAATTGATTTCAAATGTTTTGAAGAATGATTTAGTAAATTAATGGATTATAAGTATTTACCTTATTATATGGACTTTGGGTATATAACTGAGTTATATAAATTGAATTGGATTAATAAAGAAGATTTATAAATCGAAGTTTTATGAATAAAAATGGAATTTATAAAGATTGTTTATAAATTCGAAACCAATTGAATTTGATAAATGAAACATAGAAGTTATTAAAGGAGATATATTCGTGATTTTGGACAGCAAATTACCCTTTAAGTTAAATATTGTGATAGTAAAAGTTGGTTGGGAATTTTATGCACGATTTTGGATAGTGGATAATCTTTTAAATAAATGTGTAGAAACACTGAATTGAATAAATAAGTATATTCACGATTTTGGACAGTGAATATATTATTAAATAAAACGGATATGTTTTAGGGAAGTGATATTATGAAATAAAGTTAATGGTTTTAAAGATGTTTTAAAATATATTAACTATCGAATACATAGATTTCAACATTCATTGTTGAAATAGGCGTTTTCGAGAAATAAGGAAATGGTGGACTATAACACTGTTGTTATAGTAAATGGTTTCCGAAAGGAAATGTTTTATATAGTATTGGGATTTATATATCTATCTTAAATTTGAATCCCTATACTAGTGATTTTGAGTCGTCGTTACAATGTTTTACGTAACATTCGTTTTGACTCAAATAAATGTGTTTAAAAGAACGCTTTCCTTAAAGAATGGAATATATACTTGATTATGATTTAAGTATATTTAATATTTTTCAAGTGTTGAAAATAAATGGATTTGTGAATTACTTATTATTAAATAAGTATGGAAATGTTTTCCAATATGAAATGAAAAGTTTGAAATTTTATCTTTTAAAGATAAATTGAAAAAAAAAATGAATATTTGAAATTTGTTTCAAATGGTTAAGTGTGGAAAATTATATATATCTTGTAAAGATGTTTTTGGGAAATTTGAACGATTAGTTCAACTTGAATTTTTTTCAAAAAGATTGAATCTTGAGTTAAATTGAGTTTAACTTCGACACCAAAAACAATATAAGTTGAGCTTTGAATTTTGGATAGTCGATTGGGATTGTACGTCTAACATCGTGAATCGACGACATAGCAATTGATCTCTATTAAATATATATCTGTTGGTGGCGGAGAATTTATTCTTTTAGCTTAACACCCTTCTCTGAGACGTTCGAGCTTAGAGGTTATATATAGATAGACATCAATTATGTGTTGAGAATTGACGATGTAACGTGAAATCCAAATCGAATGTGAACTCTATAATGAATTGGATTATGAATGTGAATTGGGTTTGAGATAACCTTAAATTTTCAAATCGATTTAGAGGAAAATTTTAAACAAGATGGAAAATTTTGGTATCCTCTATTTGTTATGAATATGAGATATTGTGGTTTTCGTAACTTATATATGTGAATGTAATAATTCGAAAACCATTAGTTTGGAAAGTCATTATTATGAAAATCCTATGCAAGTTTACATACGTATGATATGTACAAAATGTGAAATGAAGTACTATATGTATATGACATATGTTTTCTCAACTGAGGATATGGAAAAGTACCTTCCATTTAAAATTTGTGAAGGTGATTGGAACTCGGTGTGAGTGTCCATTTGAAAATCGTAGCTACGTAGAATTTCCATTAGTGGAATGTCCATTGGGACTGGAATCCCCCACGATGGATCATCGTTGTTGGGATCATGTGAATTGATGATGTATGCTGGCGTAATTCGTGGGGCGTGATGCCTACAGTTACAAGCGATTCTACTGGGATAGTAGAGAAACCGCCGTGTGAACCACGATCTATGGCAACAACCACGGCGAAATTTAAGAGAGATGTGAAATCTACAGTTACAAGCAATTCTACTGGGATAGTAGCGTAACCTCCGGGTAAACTGTGATCCATGGGCGAACGTGCTTTCCATATCCATTTTTAAAAGAATTTTTAAAAGTATTTTCACTGGGAATTGAAGCAAGTATATTTAGTACTTGGAGATTTTTAGTCCTGCGCCTGGCCAGCGTATGCCTAATGTCTGTAAGAACGACGATAGACTTGTTAAACTTTGAGTTAGCAAGTATTTTCAAAACTTTAAATAGAAAATCAATAGTCTAAAATTAAAATTACATAATTCCAACCTAATGAATTAAGGAAGAAGATCTTTTAAAATATCTTGAAAGTCCACAGCTTTGGAAAAAATTTATATGATATGCAAATCTCTAGTATGAAGAATTTCAAGTTTAAATCTGAGTTTTGTAAGTCGAAAATTTTGGTAAAAGACTTCTGTGTCTTGATTATAAAAATCAATGAACAAAGCTAGTGAGATAAAATAAATGGAATGAATTCTATATTTATTTATTTTAATAAGATTCGAACTTGGTAGAAATTGTGTACGGTATAAATATCGGTTAAATTTTAACAATCGTTTTTCCTAACTTATAATTTCGGGACGAAATTCTTTTGAGGAGGGAAGATTATAACAACCCTGAATTTTGAACAATTTAAATTGAAAATATTTAATTAATTTTAAATATTTGAATGATGGTTTAGTTTGAATTCCCAATATAACTATGAATTTGACGATTAAATTTTAAAATTTAATCTATAAAAAGTTGAATAAAAATTTAAATTTGACTTTGGAGTTGAAATTGAATATTGAATTTGTATTTTAAGACTAATGACTTAGAAAAATAATTTGGATAAAAGAATTATTATTTATTTAAATTAATAAAGGATGGTTAGTTTTAATAACATTTTTCTTTTCTTTAAAATAAAAAGGAATAAAATTTTAATCAATACAAAATAAATAAATAAATACACTTAGTTAAAATTTTAACAACAAAATTAAACAAAACAAAGTAAAGAGAATTTATACAAAACAAATTGAATTTAAAAATGAAAAAAATAAAATAATAATAATAATAGTATAATATATATATATATAATATAATTAGTACACTGCCTTACTTTTATCAGCATCCCAATTATCACGCCTTAAGTCGTGCCTAAACCCACGCCCAAAAAAAAATCTCTATCTCCTCTGCAAAAACACGTCTCCCCTTTCTCTTATATACATTCGAAACCTTCTTCATTTCAAAAAAAAAATGAAACGATAAAATAATGGCGGCCTCTCTCTAAAATCGTTCGTTCCTCTTTCCAAAAGTTAGGGTTTTCGCTCAGCGTCATCTTCGTTTGATCGATCCTTGGGCCTCGTCGACGTAAAGTGAATAATTAAATTTACTCACATCTAAATTTAAACCGTCTAGCTATTTTAATTTTGCGATTTCGTGATTTCCTTGGCTTACTTGGATTTTGTTAAATTGTTTGCTGTGATGACGATTTCCTGGTTCACTTGTTCGAATTTCTGGAAATTGATTTTTGTGTAACTTCGGCCATGCTGTCCATTGCCTCTGGTCATTGAATTAGTGGCATTGACTTCTGCTATTCAATGGTTTGTAGTTTTCCATTTTCACCATGTTATTGCAGTTGAAACTTTGAGTGGTGTATTTTATTTACATTTCCCCTTGTATCTGATTGTGTTACTATGCTCGCTTCGGCCATGACTTGAATCAATGAAGTCTCGGCTGTAGTTGCACAGGGTATTTGTCGAACTTGTATCACTCGAGTCGACTGCATAATTGTTTGATTTGCCTCCGAGTTAAATTTTGATGCTTTCTTCATACACTTGGTTTCTCTGTAGTCTCTGGTATTATTACTTGATACGATTTGCATTTCGATTCATGGCTTTGACATGGACTTGTTTCTAATGGACATGCCAAGCATCTCATTTTTGTTTTGTGCATATTTTCAGCATAAAGTTTTAGAAAAGGAAATTCGTAATTTAGTTGGGCAATTTATGTTGTAGATTGGTCATTTGTGCTCTGTAGCATACTTGACTGGTTTGAAACATATATCTTGTTTTTGTGAAAACAAATTTTGAGATGACAATTTTGCTCTCATTTTCTGATGACTTCGGCCACTGTTTTGCTAAATCTAGAATTTCTGCATCAAATTGTTTTGAAACTGTATTGGGTGATATTGCATCACTTGTTGTTGCCACTGTTCATCCATTTAAATTCTGGTTTTGATTTTTCATGTTCACTGCTTACTTTTGAGTTTTGGGTAATACTTGAGTCCTTCTTGATTCACTGTTGCTACCTGATTGTCATTACATACATGTTGCAGCTTGATCTTATATAGTCACTGCCTGCATACATGTTGTACATGTTATAGTTTGAGACAAATCATAATTTTAAGTTAACTTCTTGGTTGCTTGATTTTGTTTCGTTTGAATTTGCTATCATCGGTTGATTCTCTGATGCTTTGTGATTTTGTTCTTGTTGTCTTCGACCACTTGAAGTCTAATGTGAACTGTTTTTTTTTGAATTTCCTTTTATTTCTGGCTTGAAGTCTAGATAGTACTTTGGTCATTGTAGCTTTGGTATAGTCTGCATGGTTTATCCCCAATCCCTTGTATCCGTGATACTGTGCAGAGGTGCCTTTGTAACCACGCGTACGATATCCACTCTGTGTCTACACCTCTTTAAGAGTACATCTGTTGTGTCCACCTCTAATCTGTCTTAGGGCTGGAGTGCATAATTGCATATTGATGTTGCTCCATTTGTGTTGTACCTGTCATGTGTTGTATTGTTGCACTTGAATGTCAGTTTCTTTCGTACCTTCTGGGGCTTGCATTGTTATTCGAACTGCTGTGTTATGAGCAGTTTGTAGTTTGTTGAGCATCATTTATATGCATACATTTCTATGCTCCAGTGATATTTCATTTGGTATGTGCTGTCTGCACTTGTTTCTCCTCATCGTCAACAATGAAGTTTGGGTCTTGTTAGCTTGAGTTTTTGTTGCACCTACTTACTTGATTAGTCTGTAGCTCCAAGTTGCCATCTCTGATCTTTGGTGGTGACTGCATTCTTGTTGCAGTTTGCTCTGGATTCAAAATGGCCGCAATTTCATTTTGTATAAAATATCACACTTGTTGACGTGTGCAGCCATGAGTTGTTTGGAAACTTGTTTCTTGAGTTTACTTGAGTATATGCAAAAAGTTGCATTTTAAACCTGGCCATGTTGCATAGGGTATGGTGTTGCAGTTGTGTTAAGTCACTTACTTGACCTCTATAGCTTTGATTTCTGATAGTATTCTCTGCTGTGATGATTTCACATGTTGTTGTGGCGAGGCAGTGCACGCAAGCGTGAACTGCAGCCACACGATATTGATTTTTATTGATATACTATTTTGTTTTGATTTATGATCTTTTGCATATTTCATAACGGTAGTGGCGAGGTAGTGCACGCAAGCGTGAACAGCAGCCACACGAAGTTAACATTTTAAAAATGTGGCGAGGCCGTACACGAGTGCGTGTACTACAGCCCTACCAAATCTAATGTTTTAAATGATGTTTTCTTTTTGATGAAAATTGTTTTATGTTGACAATTCAATATATTTTGAATCGATTTTGATGTTTTTGTAGTTAATTGCCGTTTAGGCAATTCTGATGTTTTTTTCTAAATTATCTTCATCAATAATCCTTTCATCTATCTTCATTGATAATCTGAATGTACTGATTTGTTGTTTAACACTGTTAAGTGTTATATTTACCGTTATCCGATTTCTTGTTAAAGGATCGGATAGATGAATTTATATTTTATTGTCGTCTAAATTATCAATTGATTATTATTGCCTTTATGCTCTAATAACTGAGTTTGAATTAGACTGACCTGTGTATTATTTACTTTTGAATGTAATACTCGGGTCAAACCTAGTATTTTGCAGCTTGAAGATTTTCGGGCAGAGAGGTTAAGAGAGATAGAATTGGGGATAATGCTTCACTTTAGCTTTTCAGGGATTTATTTTTCTGTACTTAATGAATTATTCCGCTGTATAAATTAATGCATTGTACAAACTCTGATATATGTACAAAAATTCATTATGTGAAATATAATTATTCTGTGTTTTTGTGGCTGATTCTGTTTAAACTCTATAAACTGAATAACAATCCGTCATTTTGAACGTTTCAAGTTGGTTTAATTACCGACTGGGGGCGGGTCAGAACGGCGGGTCGTTACATCAATCCTTCGAAAGTACAGAATGAAGCTGAACCCTTTGAAGTGTTCATTTGGAGTAGAATCTGGAAAGTTTCTGGGGTTCATTTTGAGTGCAAGGGGCATTGAAGCTAATCCTGCTCAGATAACTGCCTTAAGAGACGTCAAAGCTCCTAGAATGAAGAAGGAAGTGCAAAGTCTCAATGGAAAAGTTGCTGCCTTGCGGTTCGTTTCCAAAGCTACTGATAAATGCCTTCCATTCTTCGATGCTCTAAAGAAAGGAAAAACAACTTTGACTGGACTCCTGAATGCCAGAAAGCCTTCGATGAGCTGGTTCGTCATATGGAAACGCCTCCTATACTTTCCAAGCCTAACGATGGTGAAGATTGTTTGTGTATTTGGCAATCTCGTCTCATGCCCTCAGCGCGGCTCTGGTACGGGAGGATGTGAGATGTTAACTCCTATGGTCAACGATTCAATAAGCAAACGACTCAAGTTGGGCGGCGACTCAATGGACAAGCGACTCAGTGAGTTATCAACCTAACGAGTTAAAAGATGCACGACTCAATGAGTCAAGAGGTTGGACGACTTAAGGGGTCAAACGACTTAACGGTTTAAGGGATTAACAACCTAAAAAGTATAACGTCTTAGCGACTTAGCTGGTGGCACGACCTACGACTCAAGGAATGGACGACCTAACAGTTCAACGAGTTGAAGGACTTGGCGACTTACGACATAGAGAAGTCTACGACTCAACGGTTTAGAAGAGAAGGGATGCTCCACGACCTAAGGCATCCACGGCTTAAGGTTCCTACGACTTAAGAGGGTATACAGTTTATGACTTAAGGAAGCCCACGACTCAAGGACAAGATGACTTAACGGTTCAAGAGAGAGCACGACTTAAGAAGGAAACGAGCTAACGACTTAGAGCTATCTGCGACTTACGACCTAGCATGTGTCGTGAGCGACTTAAGAAAATGAGGTACTGCTCCTTACTTAGCACAGTGACCTCTTAACTCGTACACGATTCGGGACCTGGGTCATTATCTGAAGGGAACAAGCTTATCAGTTAACTCGTACACGACTCACAACCTAGCTTGAGTCGTCCACGCCCTAAGGCTACTGGGTGAAGGTTCAATGCCGCATCAAAAGGCCCAGTTGACTCATTTGCGACTTAGATGATGACTCGTGTGCGACTTAGGACTTGTACAAATGAACTTTTGTGAGACCATGGGGCTGATAAGTCGGCCACGACCTACCATAAGTCAGTGACGACTTACGACCCAAGAGGAAATTTTCCTTATAAATACCAACCCACCTCAAGCATGAAGGGGACTTTTGGCCGACCTCTTTAAGCGCCGATACTCTGCTGAATTCTCGACTCACTCGACACTTCAAGCACGAAAGGCATCTCAACTAACTTCGAGAGGAAATCTAACGCAATCTTCATGGATTTAAAGAATTCTTCTGCATCAAAGTTCTAGTTGTTTGTCTCATCGGAATTGTAATTGAAGATTGTTGTAAAGTTGTGATCGATTCAGTAATAAAGAGAATTAAAGTGGACGTAGGCTTACCCTAAGTCGAACCACTATAAAAACTGTTGTTTTTTCTGCTTTCTCTGTGATTTCTCTACTTGTTTTCAGTTCCCGTGTTCACTGGTGGTGCTTTCGCTCAACTTCAATCTACACCGGGGTGTTAGCGTCTGATTTTTACGTTAACATTTTTGGTGCTTTCACTGAGAACACAACTCAGGAAACTTCCACTATTGCTCCGCGAAGGATTGTTGAAAAGATTTCTTGTAAAACCAGAAGTTTATTGGAAATAATGGCTCCTGGGAGAAAACGAAGTTCTGTAAGATCCGACAATGTTCAAGAGAATACTGCTACCTCTCCTCCTTCAAGTCAAGCAGCTCCAACTGTTGGAGTTACTCGAGCAGAGTTGGACGCCGTAGTTTTGGGGCTGAATCAACAATTGAATGCTCAGAATGCGTAGTTGGAAGCCCAGAATGCCCTGATCTTGAGTAAATTGAATGATCTACTTGGGGCAAACCGTCAACCGGGTAATAATGATGGGAACCCTACTGTGGGAGTTCAGGATGTTGAAGGGAACATTTCTCAAAGAGCCGCAGACCCTGTAGAAAGGACTCCTCTTCAAACTGGAGGATCAGGGCCGCAGCCGACCCTGCGTGAACGATTGTCAAGACAAAATTCAGGGAGAGTGGCTGATGTGTGCCCTCCAGAGCCTGTAAATGATGAAGAGTATTTTTCGGGAATGGTTCGTCAAATCATGAAGGAAAGTATGCGAAGAGATGAAGATGAGAAAGAGTGGGGTTTTGCTCCAAGCAAAACTCCATTTACTAAAAGGATCTTAAAGGCGGAGTTCCCAAGGAAATTTGTTCCCCCTACTATTCCAGCTTATAAGGGGACGAGTGATCCTAACGAATTTCTGTATAAATACGATTGGCATATGACAGGTGCCAGGGCATCTGATGAAATTAAATGTCGATATTTCTCGGTATATCTGGAAGGCGTGGCTCTATTGTGGTTTACGAAGCTGCCAGTCAGGTCCATTGATCAATTCTTCGATTTGACCAGGAAATTCAAGGAGCAATTTCGATTGTATGCTTCTAAAGCAAAGGATATAATGTCACTGTCAAGTCTAGAGCAAAATCCGGGAGAATCCATCAGGTCATTTTTGAATCGTTTTAATATAGCATTGGCCGAGGTAGATAATGCTGAGCCACGCATGGTCCTAACATACTTGATGAGGGTGATTGACAAGTCAAGCGAATTTGGAAAGTGGTTGAAAATGAAAGAACCAAACTCGCTTGACAAATTCTACAAGAAAGCGGATGAATTCATGCGCTTGGAGAGCCTTCAAACAACGACTAAGGTGGTATCAGCGGAAGCCGGGAACAATGGTGCTTCTTCGAACAAGAAAGAACCGAACACTCAGGAAAGGGGAAACGATGGTGGAAAGAAACAGGGAGACGCTAAGAAAGGCCGTTCTTTCAATTTCACAACCTTGACCGATACCTCAGAAAACATCTTCTTCGCGACCAAAGATGATGTCAATTATCCGACACCACCTAAAATGAGAGTTGCGATTAAGATGGAAAAAAGTGGAAGGTTCTGTCGGTTCCACAACCAGCCCGGCCATGACACTAACGAATGCCGTCAGTTGAAAGAGGTAATTGAACAACTCTTGAAGGAAAACAAACTCCAGCAGTATGTGAAAAGGAATAGAAATGCCCCAGCTTCGTCAGCTCAAGGACAACAAGTTCCCGCTCACCGTCCTGCCTCAAGTGAGAAGGCCGTGGAACATGAATCGGAAAGGCCTGTCATCAATATAATAACTGGAGGACCTCACCCAGCAGGCAAAAGCTGGGGCGAGATGGGAAGGTATGCCCGGGCCTTGAGGCATGTACCAGCTGAAGAGAATGTTTTTGTTTTAGAGAATGATGCGCCTTTAAAGCAACAAAAGACTTCCACAGATGATATTGTGTTTAGTGCCAGAGATTCTTTGGGTATCGAGGCTCCGACCATAGATCCTTTGGTCATATCCGCTGGTATTGGGCCGGAAACTGTGAGAAGAGTTCTAGTTGATTATGGAGCTTCATGCAACATCCTCTTCAAGAAGACCTTTGATCAAATGAAAATTCCAATGGCTGACGTTCAAGCTTCATCCCTTAAGATTGCTGGGTTTGCTGGAGAACCCAAACAACCGATTGGGACCATAGATTTGTTTGTAGAACATGGAAAGGGACTGAGGAAGGTGGCTCGAAAGCAAACCTTTATAATTTTTGAAGAATTCTCTGCCTACAATGCCTTTTTAGGCCGACCGACTCTTGCTGCGTTTAAAGCTGTTCTTGCCCCATGGTGTCTGACTCTAAAATTCCCCGAAGATAATGGAGTTGGTGTGATTAAGGGAGACCAAGATGCGGGGCGAGAATGTTACTTTGCAGAGTTGTGAGAATCAAGGAAAAGAGAAATGGGAAAAGGTGCGCTGGCTCCAGTCCGCATCAAAGAACCAACCTTGTAGCAATTACAGGGTGGACACTGCACTGGCGAATGTAGTGGTGCACGAAGAGAGATGGATCCAAAGAAAGCCAGTGCAGGGGAGAATAGGGTAGTACCGGTAGAGGTAACAGTGCCGGTGCCCGTTGACCCAAAGGATCCAAACAAAGTGCTTAATGTGGGTTCACAACTCAACACAACAGTTTAGAATGTTCTGATTTCATTTTTGAAGGCTAATTTGGATGTATTCGCTTGGACTCATGCTGACATGTATGGAATATCCCCAGAGATTGCAGTACACACTCTGAACATTAATCCAAAGTTTACACCTGTGAAACAGAAGAGAAGAACTCAGGGTCCTGAGAGAACGGCAGCGTTAAAAGAAGAAGTGGATCGGCTCATGGAGAACGGTTTCATCAGAGAATCTACTTATCCAAATTGGGTATCAAATCCAGTGCTGGTGAAAATGGCTAACGGAAAGTGGAGAGTATGCATTGATTTTTTAGATCTGAACAAAGCCTGCCCCAAAGACTGTTTCCCGCTGCCCAGGATGGATCAGTTAGTGGACGGGACGGCAGGACATGAATTGTTATCTTTTATGGATGCGTACTCCGGATATAACCAGATTATGATGCATGAGCCAGATCAAGAGGATACGAGCTTCATCACATATGTTGGACTCTACTACTACAAGGTCATGCCTTTCGGTCTCAAGAATGCAGGAGCAACTTACCAAAGGCTTGTTAATGCCATGTTTAAACCGTAGATTGGCAAGACAAGGGAAGTTTATGTTGATGACATGCTAGTAAAGTCTAAGAAAGCAGTGGACCACATGGATCACTTAGCAGAGATGTTTGCAGTACTCCGTAAGTACAGAATGAAACTTAATCCCCTGAAATGTTCATTTGGAGTGGAGTCCGGAAAGTTTTTGGGTTTCATCATGAGCGCTAGGGGCATTGAAGCCAATCCACCTCAGATCACTGCCCGGAGAGAGGTCAAAGCTCCTAGAACGAAGAAGGAATTGCAAAGTCTCATTGGAAAGGTTGCTTCCTTGAGTCGGTTCATTTCCAAAGCTACTGACAAATGCATTCCATTCTTTGATGCTCTGAAGAAAGGAAGAAAAAACTTTAAGTGGACCCCTGAATGTCAAAAAGCATTTGACGAGTTAGTTCGTCATATGGAAGTGCCTCCGATACTTTCAAAGCCTGACAGTGGTGAAGATCTCCTTATATATTTGGCAATTTCATCTCATGCTCTCAGTGCAGTGTTGGTACGGGAAGACGCAAGGATTGAACGCCCAGTCTATTACATCAGCAAAAGATTCACTGGGGCAGAGATGAACTATTCAAGATTGGAAAAGCTCGCCTATTGTTTGTTGATCGCATCAAGAAAATTGAGGCCGTATTTCCAATCTCATCCCATCAAAGTCCTCACTGATCAACCTCTAAAGAAAGTCCTATTCCGTCCTGAGACTTCGGGTCGTCTTTTGAAATGGAATATTGAACTCAGCCAATATGACATCACTTACCATCCCCGAAAAGCCATCAATGGACAAGCTTTGGCAGATTTCATCGCAGAATGTACGGATAAGGTTGATAGTGAGGAAGAAGTCACTGATAGCGTCCCGATTCAATGGAAATTGTATGTTGATGGCGCAAGAAATGATTACTGTTCCGGAGCACGGGTTATCCTTGAAACCCCAGAAGGGTGATCGTTATGTTATGCGCTGAGACTAGAATTCCCTTCAACAAACAATGAAGCAGAATATGAAGCCCTCATCACTAGTTTAAGGATCGCTAAAGAACTAAACATCAAGGCATTGTAGATCTTTAGTGATTCTCAACTTATTGTTTGCCAAGTCAAGAAGGAATTTCAAGCTAAAGGAGGGAATCTACCCCCCTATCTATCAAAAGCCTGGAAGGTCCTTCAAGATTTTGACCGTTATTCAATAAACCATATACCCCGAGAAGAAAACATGAAAGCGGACTCTCTTGCAAAGTATTCGAGTACTGGTGAAGCTCAACTATTGGGATTAGTTCCCGTTGAAGTCTTGTCAGCTCCAAGCACAGATGAAATGGATGTTGATTGGATTATGAATGTATCCCAAGAGCAAGAATCATGGATGACTCTGATACTTAAATATTTACTCAATGGTTCTTTGCCAAAAAGTTCAAAAGAACGACAGAAGCAAATGAGGAAAGCCTCCAGATATATAATTCAAGATGGTCGTTTGTACAGACGAGGATTTTCAACGCCATTACTCCGATGCGTAACAAAGGAAGAAGCCGAGACAATTCTGACTGAAGTACACGGAGGGGAATGTAGGGATCATACAGGTGGTCAAACTTTAGCAAAGAAAATCCTCCGTTATGGATACTTTTGGCCAGAAATTAATCAGGATGATGCTAACTATTCCCGAAAGTGTGATAAATGCCAGAGATTCGCCAAAATTCCTAGAGCACCTTCTACTGAGCTAACTCAAATGGTCAGTCCATGGCCGTTTTCCATGTGGGGAATAGATCCCATTGGGCCATTGCCGACTGCCAAATCGGGGATTAAATATGCTATCGTTGCTGTTGAATACTTCACTAAATGGGCTGAAGCTGAACCATTGGCTACTATTATCTCTAAGAAAATGATAAGTTTTGTGACTAAAAATATCATTTGCAGGTATGGTGTGCCTCAGAAGATAATCACAGACAATGGTACTCAGTTTGAAAGTGAAGAGTTCCAAGATTTCTACAAACGATTCAGGATCCGAAAAAGCTTCTCAGCAGTGGCTCTTCCGCAGGAAAACGGGCAAGTGGAAGCAGTAAACAAAATCATCAAATCAACCATCAAAAAGAGCTGGAAAAAAGCAAAAGGTGGTTGGGTCGACAAGTTACCGCTTGCACTATGGGCATACAGAACCACCCACAAAACTGCGACTGGGCATACTCCATTTTCATTAGCATACGGATCAGAAGCGATGATTCCAGTGGAAACTGAAGTCCCCTCACACAGAAGGATCCATTTTGATCAAGATGAGAATGATAGACTGCAACTGGAAGCACTTGACCTCCTTGACGAAAGAAGAGAAGAGGCTAGGCTTAGAATTGCAGCTCATCAACAAAGAATAGCCAGGCACTTCAATTACAAAGTCCGTCAGCGCAGCTTTGAAGTTTGGGACCTAGTCCTGAAGAGAATCATGACAGCTACATGTGTGTTTAAGCCAAACTGGGAAGGGCCATATGTTATAGGCACGAAGCTTCTTGACGGCACATTCAAACTTACAACTGTCGAAGGAGAACCAATCCCAAGAGCTTAGAACAGCAATCATTTGCGTCCTTATTTTACTTGAAAGCTTTGCTGAAATGTTTAAAAGAATTGCAAATATATGATTCTTGTATTGAAAGCAATTATAAAGCAAGTGAATAATGAAAAGCTATAAAGTGGATGTAGGCCCAGTTTTTGGCCGAACCACTATAAATCTTGTATTCTCTACTATTATAAACTGCTTTGTTTTATTTCGACATATAAAATACGTTAACTGTGTTACTAAAATGTCGGTTTAATAATGCAGGTCATAAAAACAAAGCTTACCCGTCACAAAACCGGGCGATCTCCGACATCACCCAGCAAGCAAACGCTAAACCATTCAAAATTTCCATACTCAAATCCTACAAGAGAAGTGCTTCGAACAAAAGTTAGCGATGTGGATGGAAGTGGGCCATATCTAACTGCAAATGTTTGAACAAACAAACAACCAGTTAAATAGCATGTGTCTACCACCACCAACTCGCTTAACTATGAAGTATATTTCTTTGGATAAGGAAAATTATTGGCAACTAAAAAAGGGTGACACTTGCAAAAGATAACGGGGATCGCCAACATAAATAGATGGAAAAGAGACATGGGCGAGCAAGCATCAATCAGCAAAAGACCTCTTCGGAGGCACAAGCCCTCTTCGGAGGCACAACTCTTCGGAGTATAAAGACCTCGAGCGGGCTTCACCAGAAAAAGAGAGATCTTTCTCGATACAAAGTTGCGGACTGATCGGTTGATACACTCCCGTGAATCTGTCCAACCAAAAGAAAGAAACTCCAAACTTCCAGGCAAAAGCACTACTCAGAGGCACACGTTTCACCGAGATTGAAATAAAACTTCCAAGTGTTGAAACGTGAAAAGCCCTCTTCGGAGGCCCATTTCACCACAGTTGAAATGCTAAAAGACCTCGAGTGGGCCTAACCAAAAAAGAGAGGTCATTCTCAACATAAAGTTGCGGACTGTTCGGTCGATACACTCCCGTGAATCCGTTCAACTTAGAGAAAGAAACTCCAAACTTCCAGGAACAAACCCTACTCAGAGGCACACATTTCACCGTGATCGGTGATATACTCCCGTGAGACGAAATGTGAAAAGCCCTCCTCGGAGGCCCGCTTCCCAGCGAACAGGGAAAAAATGAAAGCCTCTCCCAAGAGGCAGAAACAAAAAGACCTCTTCCCAGAGGCACAACCAAACAAAAAGACCTCTTCCTAGAGGCAGAAACAAAAAGACCTCTTCCCAGAGGCACAATCGAACAGGAAGACCTCTTCGAAGGCACACGTTTCACCGAGATTGAAATAAAAGTTCCATGTGTTGAAACGTGGAAAGCCCTCCTCAGAGGCACAACTCTTCGGAGGCACACGTTTCACCGAGATTGAAACAAAACTTCCAAGTGTTGAAACGTGAAAAAGCCCTCCTCAGAGGTACAACTTTTCAAAGAAGCATTTCGTCAGAAACGCAAAGCAAAGATCAGAAAGCCCTACACTGAGGCGCAATATAAAAAAAAAGAAGCCCTCTTCAAAGGCACACTTTAACTCTCAAAGGAAGAATGATTCACCTATTCTGGAAAATACTCTTCCTCAAAAAGAAGTTAAAGTGCCCTTCAGAGGCCCGCTTTACCACATAGGAGAATTCACTTGGTAAAAATGTGTGTATGCACAAAAGAAAAAGTGATATCTTCGAAGGATGAAGCGTAAAAACTCATATGGAGGGAGCTGTACTCTATTTTTAACGAAATAATATTCCTCCAAGTATGGAATAATTATTCTCCAGAAAATAAGAGTACAAGTCCCCTCAAAGTATAAAATATTGCAACGAGCTTATGGTATAGGGGCAACAATGGTATAGCTACATTGGTAAAAATTACGCTCGAACAACATACCGCAAGCTCACTGCAATATCATATAAAGAAACTTGTACAAAAATGAATAGTAAATGCATTCTCAAATACAGACAGAAGTTTGTACAAACAGAAAGAATCATTTTATTCAATACTGTCAAAATTTTGTACAGGTACAGGTTTAAAAATAAAAAGAAAAAGAAAAAAGGAGGCCGGTACCCGCACAATCTCCGGCCAGTACATGCAAAAAGCAAAAAGTAAAATTAAATCGAAGCAGGACCCCTTACTTCTTCTTGCCACCACCCTTAGAGCCTTCACCTGACCTAATAGGCAGCTTTTCAGGACGGTTTGGGAGAGTCGGGGATGAAGGAGAAAGGGTTACTGCCGGATCAACTCTCGCTTCTTCTTCAGAAACAAAAATGTCTTTCCTTCTCTTCTTGGAAGTGGCATGCTTCCTCCTCCTCCTTGAAGAAGACTCACTTCCCGGAGTAACAAGAGTAGATAATTTTATGTTATCAGAAGTGGTTCGCTCCGGAGACTCATTGCCTTCTCCAAGCCCTTCTCCCCCATGTTCTTGAGAAGCAATAGGATCATCTAAGCCATGAAGAGCTTCTATTTGCTCCTCTTGCGACCCGGGTTGAGAGGCGGACGGAGGAGTGACCAAGAGAACCGAAGGAGGAACAATTGGAGGAGGGGAAGTTTGAACGATGCTCGACACTTTCTCTCCAGAAGAAAAGAGGTTAAAGTCAGTAAAAAGAGGAGATAAAGGCTCGTTGAGATTCAGGAAATAGTAAAGAAGCTCATCAAACCCATAAGAAGCAAATGAGCAGTCTACTTGAGCAAGATTGACAATAGAGTTACCTGGAGAAGTCGGCTTCCGGATATCAACCTCGTAAGCCTGTGCTTCAGCGCTCTCGTCGCCTTTATCTCCACCCTGTATGTTTGTGATCTCAGTGGTAACTTTAGTAGGGGATGGAGAATGAGAACTGGAGCCGATAATGTCGATTTCAGCCGAAGGTGAAGGCTGAACAGGAACAGTTGAAGTAGTCTTTCCTAAACGTTCCCCTTCTGCCATTTCGGCTCTTAATTTTGCAAGTTGTTCTTTTCTCTTGGCGAGAGCAGCGCGAGCTCCGTCATCTAAATAATCTCCCTCAAGCTCTGATTCAACATAGTCAGCACCTTTACACCAAGCATATCAAGTGCGGCCTCCCACACTTCAGCCAATGTAATTTCATACTTGGGACCTAGAAAGGCGAGACTACCGTGCCCCAAGACGCTATGCAGGTCGAGCTGATGCTGGTCTTCGTTGCCTCATGAGATTCTTCAGCTGTAATTTTACCGGCAACGGCCTCATCACGCTCTCTTTCAGTCTTGGAGAGTTGAAGCTTTAGCATTTGAATTTCCGACTCCCGAGAGTTGACTTTCTCCCATAACTCTGTAACCTCAGCACGATACCTTCCCGCTGTTTTCTGATCAACTTCAAGTTGTGCCTCGGCATGTCGCTGAGCGGCGTGAGCATCGCGAACTTGCTTTTGAAGTACTTCTTCTTTTTGAGTATATGAGGTAGAAGAAGTAGCAAGCTCTTGTTTAAGTTCCTCAACTTTCGCCTCAAGCTCTTCATCGTAAGCAGTGGTGCTCCTCATTTCGGTATCATGCTGCTCAAGAACCATCTGCCATTCGGCCTTATCATTCTCCATGGTCAGCATGGCCTCTATATTCGCACGGTTGACCTTTTGAAGCTCATCAACAAGCTTTTGCCACCCTGACATCTGCTCAATATCAAGTTTAACAGCATCAAGATTTTGCAGCATTGCTTGTTTATCAATAGGGACCAAGTCAAGATCGAACCGCACTCCCTTTATGCACCAGTGCGGGAACCGGCTTTGCAGAGTAGCCGGGCCTGGTCCAACTTGGAATTTAGGCCTGCCGATTACTGTCTGAATGTCTGTCTTCCCGAGAGCAAGAGAATCAGAAGGAATGTCAAGTGAGATAGGGGCAGTGACCTTTTCAGGAGTGGTGGTTGCATGCTTCTCACCGTTCCTGGCACGCTTGCTTGGGTCCTCGGCTGTATGACTTTTTCCCCGGTCATCATGGGATTTTCTTTTGTGAGAATCGTCACCTCTCTTGGAAAATCGTGGCACTCCTTCTTTTCTTTCCTCTCATAACGCTCTTCTTGAGCCCTCCTCTCTTGAGCCTTTCGGGCGGCTCTCTCTTCATCGGTTTCTCTATGAACGGGAAGGTAGCACCTATAATCATATTGACTACGCCTCCCATAGCGTTGAAAGTCATCATAGTAAGAGCCGTTGCGTCCCATCGGAGAATCTGAAATAAAAAAAAGAGACAAGTCTTAAAAGTCTTCAGAGAAAAGAAGTGTAACTGTAGAATCTTCAAAGTACAAAGAATTGGGTGTATGAAAATGCCGAAAGATTCTAAGTGTGTGTGATGTGCAAACTACGTGCATCAAACTACGAACAACTCTTCGACTACGGAGTAGTTGTGGGGGTAGTAGTTAATGTCAACTCTTGGGTAGGCGGAGCTTGTTGCAAAGAAGAAGTATCTTCCACTACTGAAGAAGAAACCCTTGTAGTGATAGGGTCATCTTTAAAGATCTCTTGTGAGGTGGCAAAGAGGTCGCTCAACCCTTCGAAAGTGTCGTCACCGCTCTGCCGGATAGGGCTTGTTTTCCCGGCTTCTTCGCCAGACTTCTGTGAACGTTGGGAAGATCCCTGAGGCAAGTGCAGATTTGCCAGACGACCCCGCAACATCGACAGTAGTGGAACACTACACTGGAGAAGCCTCAGGGGCAGGTTTTTTTGGTATGGGTGCGTCTGAAGAGACTGGGGCATCTAATGCTTTAGGTGGGGATCCTGGAACCTCATAGGGGTGTGTGGAGCGAGAAGGGTGAAGAAGTCCGAACTGGTGAAGGAATTCGTCATTCAACAAAAATTTCATATCCCCCTCTTCAAACGGTACAACTACAAGCCTCTCCAGAGTTGGCTTGTGGCTGGGATCTCTAGAAGGAGGGGGAAGCGCTGGAAAAAAAAAATTGAAGTTAACACTTGGCAATTCGGACTTCACAAAACTCAGAGTATAGAAGAGGAAGAGGTAGATGATCTTACTTCCTTCTCTCCACACAGCATAAAACCCCGGGGGGCAACGGACATAGAAGAATTGAGTTAAGAACCCATGGGCAGTGTCGGGGAGGCCAACGATCAATTTACGATTTCGGGCGCTTCTCACGATGGTGATAGAAGGATGATCCTTAGTCCTAGTAAAGGAACATAGGAAGCAAATCTCGTCAAAGCTAGGAAGCCGGTCAAATGTTCTCCTAAATAGCACGCACAACCCCATCAGAATGGCATAGCCATTGGGGTGTGGCTGGAATGGGGAGATAGCTAGTCGAAGAAGAAGATTCTAGAGAAAGTCGTTGAAAGGGGGAATGGCCCCGCTCACGCACATTTGCCGGTTAACCGCTACGAAGCCAGGAGGCGCCACATCAGCGGTGTTACTTTTCTCAGGAAGAATGGCATCTACTTCAGCAATGCCAAACTGACCACACAACTGACAAAAAACTTTGTACGACAAAGTGGTAGGGGCTCTTTCTGGAGGATTGACTAATGGAGCTGGAATAGGAATAGCCTCTCCAGCCTGGGCTGTTATATTTTCTTGCTGAGAAGTCATTCTACACAAGCAACTGGATATTCAAATGTGAAGGTGCACGTTTCCTAAAAGTGTGAAGTGTTGTGCAGAACTAATAATAATAATAACAAGTAAATATAACTACAATTAAACTAGTCGACAATTGATCGATTACCAAATTTCAGGACTTGTTAATTCAAAGTTCAGGTATAGTATTAGTGCAAACTGGGCAGTTTCAGTTGACTATTTCAATGTTGCTTTAATACTTTACTTGAATTTGATGATTTAAAAGCACTTCGTTCACACAATCTATTTAAGTTGATTATCTGTTGTTCACTAATCTGCCATTTGATGTGGGCAATCAGTGGTAGTATATTCGTCCCAATTTTCTGTAAATGATGTGCTGAACAGATTGTTAGCTTGCAAGTCAAAAGTGATCTGTGAGAGAATGCAACAAAGTTTAACAGTTTAAAAATTAAACAGTTCAAAGTTCAAGCAGATTATCCTGGCAATTCAAATTGGAAATACAATCAAGTTCTATCAACATCTCTAAGTTTTCAAATTTTTGTTCAGGACATTGAGTCACAGTCTAAAGTTCTCAAAGTCGTGAGTCGTTCACAACCTAACAGGGTGGGATGCAATTGGCTTAGGCTAAAGGAAACAATTTGGCAAGTATAAGATCGTTCAAGTGATGAGTCGTCCACGGCCTAAAGGTTGAGTCGTCCACGACCTAAAAGATAAATCGTCCACGACTTAAAAGATTTCCTGCAAGTTAAGTCGTTGGCTCCTTAAATTGTTGGTCCTATAAGCCGCAAAGCGTGTTAAGGAGAGAAGGTTTTAGTTCAAAGTAACGAGAATTTCTTTAAGCCTTAGCTCGGCCACGACTCAAAGCTTATGTCGTATCTAGTTAAGTCGAGAGGGATCATAGATCGCCCAAAATTATTGAGTCATGTCCAAGTCGGCACTTCGCTTCATCAACAAAATCAATAACCCATTATCTTCCTAACTCCTAACCCGTTAACCCATGTAGGACAATATCGTCTCCTCTAAATTCATGGATCAACTGAATCGAAATATGGTAACCCATCACCTTCTCCTTGCAAGTCATCTAAAAACTCAATCAAACCGCTCCAAGCTTGTCAGCAATCAATCATAACTTGACTCAAGATGAAGCATGGTGTGAGGATATGGATTGGGGCTGGAAAGTGGTAAGTCCATGTTCGAAAGGTAACAGTAATTGTGAAATTGAGCGAGCGATGAGTTTACTTACGTAGTGTGATGATGAAGGTGGCAGGAACTTGATTGGTGATGAGGTGAACTGATCAAATTCGTCTCTGAAAAGCTTCGAAGGTCGTTAATGGCGGAAGTAAACACGAAAGCAAGTAGGTGAAGAAAAGGCGACCTAAGCCTTTTATATTTCGAAGCAATGAAATTTGAATCGGCACACGAGTTAAGATAAGTCGAAGCACACGACCTACGACTTAGGCGTGTACTTCGAGGGGCAAACGTTAACTCCTATGGTCAACGACTCAATAAGCAAACGACTCAAGTTGGGCGGCGACTCAATGGACAAGCGACTCAGTGAGTCATCAACCTAACGAGTTAAAAGATGCACGACTCAACGAGTCAAGAGGTTGGGCGACTTAAGGGGTCAAACGACTACACTGTTTATGGGCTTAACAACCTAAAAAGTATAATGGCTTAGCGACTTAGCTGGTGGCACGACCTACGACTCAAGGAATGGACGACTTAACAGTTCAACGAGTTGAAGGACTTAGCGACTTACGATATAGAGAAGTCTACGACTCAACGGTTTATAAGAGAAGGGATGCTCCATGACCTAAGGCATCCACGACTTAAGGTTCCTACGACTTAAGAGGGTATACAGTTTACGACTTAAGGAAGCCCACGACTCAAGGACAAGATGACTTAACGGTTCAAGAGAGAGCACGACTTAAGAAGGAAACGAGCTAACGAATTAGAGCTATCTGCGACTTACAACCTAGCATTTGCCGTGAGCGACTTAAGCAAATGAGGTGCTGCTCCTTACTTAGCACAGTGACCTCTTAACTCATACATGATTCAGGACCTGGGTCGTTATCTAAAGGGAACAAGCTTATCAGTTAACTCGTACATGACTCACAACCTAGCTTGAGTCGTCCACGACCTAAGGCTACTGGGTGAAGGTTCAATGCAGCATCAAAAGGACCAGTTGACTCATTTGCGACTTAGATAATGACTCGTGTGCGACTTAGGACTTGTACAAATGAACTTTTGTGAGACCATGGGGCTAATAAGTCGGCCACGACCTACCATAAGTCAGTGGCGACTTACGACCCAAGAGGAAAATTTTCCTATAAATACCAACCCACCTCAAGCATGAAGGGGACTTTTGGCCGACCACTTTAAGCGCCGATACTCTGCTGAATTCTCGACTCACTCGACACTTCAAGCTCGAAAGGCATCTCAACTAACTTCGAGAGGAAATCTAATGCAATCTTCATGGATTTAAAGAATTCTTCTGCATCAAAGTTCTAGTTGTTTGTCTCATCGGAATTGTAATTGAAGATTGTGGTAAAGTTGTAATCGATTCAGTAATAAAGAGAATTAAAGTGGACGTAGGCTTACCCTAAGCCGAACCACTATAAAAACTGTTGTTTTTTCTGCTTTCTCTGTGATTTCTCTACTTGTTTTCAGTTCCCGTGTTCACGGGTGGTGCTTTCGCTCAACTTCAATCTACATCGGGGTGTTAGCGTCTGATTTTTACGTTAACATGAGAATTCAGCGCCCGGTCTACTACATCAGCAAGAGATTCACCGGGGCAGAATTGAACTATTCAAAGTTGGAAAAGCTCGCCTATTGTCTATTGATTGCATCAAGAAAACTGAGGCCATATTTCCAAGCTCATCCCATCAAGGTCCTCAACGATCAGCCCTTGAAGCAAGTCCTGTTCCGTCCTGAGACTTCGTGTCGCCTTTTGAAATGGAATATTGAACTCAGCCAATATGACATCACTTATCATCCCCGAAGAGCAATCAATGAACAAGCTTTGGCAGACTTCATTGCAGAATGTACAGACAAAGGCGATAGTGAGGATGTGGTGACCGATAATCCTTCAATCCGGTGGAAATTGTATGTTGATGGCGCAAGAAACGATTACTGTTCTGGGGCCGGGGTTTTACTTGAAACCCCTGAAGGACGGTCACTATGCTTTAAGATTAGAATTCCCTTCGACAAACAATGAAGCAGAGTATGAAGCTCTTATTGCCGGTTTAAGAATTGCTAAAGAACTGAACATCAAGGCATTACAGATCTTCAGTGATTCACAGCTTATCTTGTGTCAAGTCAAGAAAGAGTTTCAAGCCAAAGGGGGAACCTACCTACATATTTGTCCAAGGCCTGGGAGCTTCTTGATGATTTCGACCATTACACAATAAGCCATATTCCCCGGGAAGAGAATATGAAGGCAGATTCCCTCGCAAAATATGCAAGCACCGGTGAAGCTCAACTATTGGGATTAGTTCCTGTAGAAGTCCTGTCAACTCCATGCATTGACGAAATGGATATTGACTGGATCATGACTGTATCACAGGAGTGTGAATCATGGATGACTCTGATATTGAAATACCTGTGCGACGGCTCTCTACCAGAGAACCCAAGAGAACAACAGAAGTTGTTAAGAAAAGCGTCCAGATTTGTAATTCATGATGGCCGATTGTATAGACGGGGATTCTCAGTGCCATTACTCCGATGTGTGACCAAGGAAGAAGCTGAAACAATTCTAACTGAGGTACACGGTGGAGAGTGTGGAGACCATTCAGGAGGTCAAACTTTGACAAAGAAAATTCTCCGTTATGGATATTTTTGGACGTATATTAATCGTGATGCCGCGAGTTACGCCCGAAAGCGTGACCGATGCCAGGGATTCGCAAAAATCTCAAGAGCACCTTCCACTGAGATAACACAAATGGTTAGTCCGTGGCCATTTTCTGTTTGGGAAATGGATCTCATCGGGCCTTTGCCAACTGCAAAATTCGGAATCAGATATGCTATTGTTGCTGTGGATTATTTTACTAAATGGGCTGAATCTGAACCCTTATCGACTATTACCTCAAAGAAAATGATAAACTTTGTAACTAAGAATATCATTTGCAGGTATGGAGTGCCTCAAAAGATAGTCACAGACAATAGAATCCAATTTGAAAGTGAAGAGTTTCGAGATTTTTGCAAAAACTTCAAGATCTAGAAAAGTTTCTCAGCAATGGCTCATCCACAGGCAAACGGGCAGGTGGAAGCAGTAAACAAAATTATCAAATCAACCATCAAAAAACAGTTGGAAAAAGCAAAAGGTGGTTGGGTCGATAAACTTCCGCTAGCACTATGGGCATATAGAACTACACATAAAACTGCGATGGGGCACACTCCATTTTCATTGGCATATGGATTAGAGGCGATGATTCCAGTAGAAATAGACGTCCCTTCACATAGAAGAATCCATTTCAGTCAAGCCGAGAATGAAAAGCTGCAGCTTGAAGCCCTTGACTTCCTTGATGAGAAAAGGGAAGAGGCTGAGCTCAGAACTGCAGCTCACCAGCAAAGAATAGTCAGGCACTTCAATTGCAAAGTTTGCCAGCATAGCTTTGAAGTGGGGGATCTAATCTTAAAAAGAATTATGACACATGCAGGCGCGCTTGGACCAAACTGGGAAGGGCCATATGTTATAAACCAAAAAATTCTTGATGGCACATTCAAACTTGTAACTGTCGAAGGAGAACCAATTCGAAGAGCTTGGAACAGCAATCATTTGCGCCCATATTTTACTTAAAGGCTTTAATGAAATATTGTAAAATAATGATGAATGTATGATTCTTGTGATGAAAGCCAATGTAAAGTCAGTGCAAGTGAATAATAAGAGCTACAAAGTGGATGTAGGCCCAGTTCTTGGCCGAACCACTATAAATCTTGTGTTCTTTACTGTTATAAACTGCTTTGTTTTATTTTGATATACAAAATACATTAATTGTATTGCTAAAATGTCGATTTAATAATGCAGGCCATAAAAGCATAGCTTACCGATCATGAGACCAAGCGATCTCCGACATCACCCAACAAGCAAACGCTAAACCATCAAAAATTTCCATACTCAATTCCTTTGAAAGAAGTGCTTCGAACAAAAGTTAGCGATGTGGCCGGAAGTGGACCATTTCTAACTAACTGCGAATGTTTGTACAAACGAGAATCCAGTTAAATAGCCTGTGTCTACCACCACCAACTCGCTTGACTATGAAGTATATTTCTTTGAATAAGGGAAATTGCTGGCAACTAGAAGGGAAGGGTATTTGAAAAAGATAACGGGGATCACCGATATGAATAGATGGCAAAGAGACATGGGCAGGCAAGCATCAAACAGCAAAAGACCTCTTCAGAGGCACAAGCCCTCTTCGGAGGCACAACTCTTCGGAGGATAAAGACCTCAAACGGGGCATGCCATAAGACTTTCTCAACATGGTATGGAATGATCGGAAGTGCCATCCTAACAGGAAGGCAAAGCGCTTGTTTACTAGTTGAGACAGTTTGTGTAGACAAGCGTCCAAGTAACTTGTGTCCGCCCCGTGAGTACATTAGACGACCGGAGGCACCATCCCAAGTAGAAGGCAAGGCGCACGTTCACTAGTTGAGACAATCTACGTAAACAAATGTCCAAGTAACTCGCGCTCGCCTCGTGAATCCAACCAACAATGAGAAAGAAACTTCCAGGCATCCCTGGAGGCACACATCTCACCGGGATCTGAAATAAAACTTCACAAGTGCTGAGATGTGAAAAGCCCTCTTCGGAGGCCCATTTCACCATAGTTGAAATGTCAAAAGACCTCGAGCGGGACGCGCCAGAAAAAGATAGTTCTTTCTCGACATAAAGTTGCGGACTGATCGGTGGCACAGGACACTTGTGTCCACCCCGTGAATCCATCCAACTAAGAGAAAGAAACTCCAAACTTCCAGGTAAAAGCCCTACTCAGAGGCACACAGTCCATCGTGATCTGAAATAAAACTTCAAACGAGTCAAAATATGAAAAGCCCTCTTCGGAGTCCCGCTTCCCAGAGAACAGGGAAAAGATAAAAGCCTCTCCCAAGAGGCAGAAACAAAAATCCCTCTTCCCAGAGGAACAATCAAACAAAAAGCCCTCTTCCCAGAGGCACAAGCAAGTCAAAGCCCACTTTACCGCGAAAGAATGTTCACTCAAGATAAAAGTGATTTTCTCCAAAAAAGTGAAGTGTAAAAACTTCGCAACAAAAAAAAAGAAAAAAAAACTCCTCCAAAATGAGGCACATCCTACTAAATACGAAAAATATTTCCTTAAAATGGAAGTATTATCCTATGAAGTACAGATGCAAGCCCCCTTCAAATGGAAAAGCTGCTCTCTAAAGAAAGAGTATAAGTCTTATCGAAATAGAGGAATTGTTCTCTAAAAAACTTTGCCAATGTGAAAGAGATTGCAATAACCATGGTATGGGGGCGGCACACCATAAGTACAAGAGTGGAAACAATGCTCAAACAACATACCATAGGCTCATTGCAACAGCACACCATAAGTATAAGAGTGGAAACAATGCTCAAGCAACATACCATAGGCTCATTGCAATATCACACAATGGAAACGAAGAACTTGTATAAAATAAAGAATAAATGTATTCACAAATACATATAGAAGTTTGTATAGGTAAAAGGAACATTTTATTCAATACTACAAAAATTTTATACAGGTACATGTGTCAGGATAAAGAAAAGCGGGGACCGGTACCCGCACAATCTTCGGCTAGTACATGTAGAAAAGCAAAAAGTAAAGCAAAGTAGGGAAAGCGGGGCTCATTTCTTCTTTCTCCCACCACCTTTAGAGCCTTCACCTGGTTTAATAGGCAATTTTTCAAGCCGACTTGGGAGAGTTGGGGGAGAAGGAGAGAGAGCTAGTGCTGGATCAACTTCCGTTTCCTTTTCAGTAGCAGAAATGCTTCTCCCTTTCTTCTTTGAAGTTGTAAGCCTCCTCCTCCTTCTTGAAGAAGACTCGCTCCCCGGAGTGACAAGAGCAGACAATTTTATGTCATCAGAAAGGGTTCGCTCTGGAGATACTTCGCCTCTTTCAAGTCTTCGGCCTTCTTCTCCTGCGAAGCGGCTGGATCGTCCAAATCTTGAAGGGCTCCTATTAATTCTTCCTGCGATCCCAGCTGGGAAGTAGGAGTAATTTGAAAGGTTAGAGGAGGAACAGCTGGAGGAGGAGAAGTTTCTATAACACTAGGCACTTTCTCTACAGAAGAAAAGAGATTATAATTAGTAAAGAGAGGGGATAAAGGCTCATTGAGATATAAAAAATAATCGAGAAGCTCATAAAACTCGGTCGAAGTAAACAAGAAGTCCACTTAGGCAAGATTAACAGTAGAGTTACCTGGAGAAGTCGGCTTCCTAATGTCAACTTCATAAGCTTGTGCTTCGGTGCTCTCGTCGCCTTCATCTCCACCCTGCGCGCTTGTAATCTCAATTATAACTTTAGCAAGGGACTGAGAATGAGAACCGGAGCCTGTGATGTCAACATCGGCCGAAATTGAAGGAGGAACAAGGGCAATTGATGGTGCTTCTTTCTCTTGATGCTCCTCTCTCATCATTCCAGCACGCTCTCTAGCGAGTTGTTCTTTTCCTCTAGCGAGGGCTGCACGAGCTCCGTCATCCAGATAGTGTGCCTCGAGTTCTTCTTCGGCATACCCAGCATCTTTAAGCATGTCAAGCGCAGCTTCCCATACTTCAGCCAGAGTGATTTCATATTTGGGGCCCAAAAATGCTAGACTGCCACGCCCTAGGACACTTTGCAAGTAGAAGTCGAATAATGTCGAACTGACATCGGCTTTGGTGGCTTGATGAGCTTCTTTAGCTGCAATTTTACCGGCAACAGCCTCATCGCGCTCTTTCTCAACTGTAGCAAGTTGAGTTTTTAACGTCTCAATTTTGAGGTTCTGAGGGATGGTCTGTTGTCGCAACTGTACAACTTCAGCGCGATAATCTTCTATAAGCTTTCCTGCCGCCTGAGTTTATCTTCGGCCTCTCATTGGCTAGCATAAGCATCCCACACTTGTCGCAGAAGCACACTTTCCCTTTGAGAATAGGAAGTGGAGGACGTAGCAAGCTCCTCTTTAACCTTTCCAACTTCCGCTTCAAGCTTTTCATTATAAGTGGCGATGCTCCTCATCTCTGCGTCATGTTGATCAAGAGTCTTTTGCCATTCGGATTTATCATTCTCCATGGTCAACATAGCCTTAAGGTTCGCACGGTTCACTCTCTGAAGTTCGTCGACAAGTTTCTGCCAATTCGACATTCTCTCAATATCAAGCATGACAGCGTCAAGATTTCGCAACATGGCTGGTTTGTCGATTGGAACCAGATCAAGATCAAAGTGAACTCCCTTCAAGTGCCAGTTTGGAAATCGACTTTGAAGAGTAGCTGGGCCTGGTCCGACCTGATATGAGGGCCTACCAATGATCGTCTGAATATCGGTACGAGCGAGAGCAGGAGATTGAGGAGGCACCGAAGCAATGGGCTCTTTAGGAATGTCGGATGACGACTTTTCATCGTGCTTGGTCCGTTTACTTGAACCTTCGGCGGCATGGCTCTTCCCTTTTTCGTCATGGGATTTCCGTTTAAGGGAATCATCCTCTCTGTGGGAAGAGTCACGACGTTCTTCCCCTCTCCCGTACCGTTCTTCGTATGCTCTTCTCTCTTGAGCTTTTCGAGCAGCCCTCTCCTCGTCAGCTTCCCTGTGAGGGGGAAGATAGCGCCTGTAATCATATTGACTGCATCTGCCATACTGCTTAAAGTCATCATAATACGAGCCACTTCGCCCCATTGAAGAACCTGAAAATGAAAAAGAAGCGTAACTTGAGAATCTTCAAATTGCAAGGAGTTAAGTGCACATTAGTGCCAATAAATCCAATGTGTGTGTGGTGTGTGCAAACTACACGTGCCAAACTACGAACCGCTCCTTAGTTGGGGGTGGTGACAGATTATACAGCTAATGTTGATTCTTGAGCTGGAGGAGTCTGTAGAAGAGCAGATGTCGCTTCAACCGCTGGAGATACAATTTTAGCAGCAGAAAGGTCGTCTTTAAAGAGTTCTCGAGACGTAACCTTAAAGTCACTCAACCCTTCGAAAGTGTCATTACCACTGTGTTCAACAGGGCTCTTCACCTCAACCCCTTCATCAGTAGTCTTCCCGGTTTGTTGAAGATCATCTTCTTCTTCGATAACTGGGGCAAACGCAAGTTTGCAAGACGGTCCCGCAATGACAGTTGGAGTAGAACATTTTACCAATGAAGCCTCAACTGAAAGTTCCTTCGGTACGGGTTCATCAGTAGAAACTGGGGCATCTAATGCTTTAGCTGGTGAATCAGGGACTTCGTGAGGTTGTGTAGAATGGGAAGAATGTAGAAGTCCAAACTGATGTAGAAACTCATCCTTCAACAGAAATTTTATGCTCCTTTCCTCAGCAGCCACGACACTCAGTCTTTCAAAAATTTGCTTGTGGCCTGGATCTCTAAAGGGGGGAGGAAGTGCTGAAAAAGGAAAGATTAAAATTGGCACTTAGCAACTCGGATCTCGAAAAGCTCAAGAATGGAAAAAATAAGAAGCAGGTGATCTTACTTCCTACTCTCCAGATAGCGTAAAACCCTAGGGGGCAGCGAACAAAGAAAAACTTGTTCAAGAAGCCATGTGCGCTTTCGGAAAGATCGGTAATGAGTTTACGATTCCTAGCGCTTCTTACAACAGTAATGGAGGGATGGTCTTTATTCTTAGCAAATGAGCATAAGTAGCAAATTTCTTCGAAGCTCGGCAAACGATCAAGAGTTCTCCTAAATAAAACACATAACCCCATCAGGATAGCATAGCCATTGGGATGTAGTTGAAACGGAGAAATGGTCAACCGAAGGAGAAGCGTTCGAAGAAAGTCGTTAAAAGGAGGAATTGCTCCACTTAGGCACATCTGGCGATTGACTGCTACAAAACCGTAAGGTGGATTATCGGCAGTATCGTTCGGCCCAGGAAGTAAAGCATCACTCTCAGCAAGGCCAAAGTGAATGCGTGACTGGTTAAATGCTCTCTAAGTTAAGGTAGTCGGAGTTCTTTCTGGAGGATTCACTATGGGAATAGCTGTCGGAAAGGTCTCTGTAGCTTGAGCTACCACTTCTTCTTGATGTGAAGCCATTCTACATAAACAACTGGATATTCAAACATGAAGGTGCACGTTTCCTAAATGTGTGAAGTGCTGTGTAGAGCTAATAAAGCAACAAGCAAATATAATTGAAATTAAACATGTGTCAATTACAATATTTCAAGACTTGTCGCTTTAAGTCCAAATAAAGGTGCAATATTAACGCAAACAAATCGACTTTAGTTGATTAACATTGTTTTAATACTTCACTTGAGTTTGTCGATTCATGGCATTTCGTACAATTTCTTTAAGTTAATTATCCATTATCGACTAATCTGTCATTTGATGTGGGCAATCACTGGCAGTATATTCGCCCTAGTTTTCTGCAAATGTTGTATTTAACAGGTTATTAGCATCAAATTTGATATAATCTGTTAAGAAAGCATAGCAAAGTCATGCAAGTTATTTCGGCAATTCAAAGTTCGAGTTGGGAGTACAATCAAGTTCTATCAATGTCTCAAAAGTTTTCAAGTTTTGTTCAAGCCATGTAGTCACAGTCCAAAAGTTCTCTAAGTCCTAAGTCGTTCACGACCTAACAGGATAAGATGAAATTGGCTTAGGCTGAGGGAAAAAGCTCGAAGGTGAAAGATTGTCCAAGTGCTGAGTCGTCCACGACCTAAAGTTTAAGTCGTACACGACCCAAAGGAAAAGTCGCTCATACGACCTAGAGGTTAAGTCGCAAAAATTGTCACACCGGCCAAATCTGCTGAGTCGCGGGGATCCTTAAGTCGCTTGAGTTCCTTAGGTCGTTTCTGGATGATGGAGCGATCCAAGGCTATCTCCTATTGGAACCAATAAGCCCCACTACTCACCAATTACACTTTGCCACGTGTTTATCCACCATTGTGTCATTTGAAACACCATGTCTAAATCCAAAATCCACTAACCCGTTAACCGAGTACCTCTTCGCCTCCTCCAAATTTCCAAATTTCCAGAAAACATTGCTAACTACATAAATTCAAACACTTGCCAAATAACCCCGTAATATGTCAACGGTCGACGATGGTCAGGGGACGAGTCGGGGTGTAATCTCACAACATGGAAACAAAAATTGCATTGAAATGGTTATGGAGGAGCTGGTGACAAACACAATGGATCAATGATCGGAATTACCTAAATCTGTTGTTCAAATAGCGATCAAGGATGCAAAGAGGAGGATTTCGTGTTAACTTTTGAGCTCGGATGCAACAATGGCGGCAAAGTGATTAGCAGAAAGGTAAAGAGGAAGAAGCGACTTAACGGCTTATATAGGAAATAGAGGAGAAGATGGATAGATGCGCGAGTTAACAAGCTTCTTCTGTCGCCCACGACTTGGGGACTAGGTCGAAGCACACGACCTATGACCTAGGCATGTACTTTGAGGGGCAAATGTTAACTCCCTTGTTCAGCGATTCAATAACACGAAGGAATTAGCGACTTAACACATGAAGCGGCGACTTAAAGGGTTGGACGACTTAACAGCTTAAGAGAGTTGGATGACTTAAGGGCTTAACGGCTTAAGAAAGGTGAGCGACTTAAGGTGGCCAGCGACTCAATAGGCAAACGACTTGAGAGACTGCCGACTTAACGACTCAAGAGATTGCCGACCAAACTGTTTAACGACCTAACTTCTGAAGTAAGGAGGCGACTTTTGAAGGTTAGCGACCTAACGACTTATGCAACTCAGCGACTAAACGAGTTAGTGAATCAGCAGCGGGTCAGCGACTTAGCGCCCAAGCGACTTAAGAGAAGATACGACCTAACAACTTACAGAAGTGGGTGGCTTAACGACTTAAGGGACGGAACGACCTAATGGCATAAGTTCCCTACGACCTAAAGGGTTAAAGCGGCAGCGACCTAATGCTTTCACTGCCTATTTCAAGTCGCTTACGACTTAGTACTTAGTGATTAAACTATGCCGCTCTCGATAAGTCGCGAGGATCTACCACTAATTTCCGATTGCCAAGTACGAACCGATTACTTCATAACTCGAGTCCCGTTAACTCGCTGAAGAACTGTGGACTATCTTAAGTCGTAACCCGCAACTTACGACCTACTTTAAGTCGTACATGACTTAAAGCCTGTGCAGAATTCCCTATAAATACGCTATATGCTCCAACATGGAAGGGATCTTTTTGGCTCACTCTCGAAGCGCCAATACTCTGCTGTTTTCTCAACCCAAACAACAATTCAAGCATTCCAAGCATCAAGGACATTACGACAAACTCGAAGAGATAGTATACATCATTCAACATGGATTCAAAGGATTCTTCTATAGCAAAGTTTGATCTATTAGTCTAAAGTGTATTGTAATCAAAGAAAGTTGTATCAGTTGTACTTGATTCAGCAATAAAGAGATATAAAGTGGACGTAGGCTTGACCATAAGCTGAACCACTATAAAAACTGTGCCTTTCCTTATTTTTCTGATAATTTTCTGCTTATTTCTGATTCCCGTGTCAACGGGTGGTGCTTTCACACTTACATTACTTGCATCGGGGTGTTAGCGTCTGATTTTTACGTTAACACAGTACGTTAATTTTCTCATCTTCCTTCACAAAGAAAACAAAACACAATAAGTGAAAATAAGCAAATCAATGGCTCCCTCCAACTAAATTCAATTTTCACTCAAATTGCTGCAAACAAAAGAAGATAATCACTAAAAAAAGAATAGAGAAAGGTAGTCCCCATCCAATACCAAAAAGTTTTCGTCAAAAAACTATGAATCGAGATATGAATTGTCTATAATATTTTTATATCCTGTTGTATGCCTCTGTCTTAGCTTATACAAGTTACTATAGGTTGTATCTCTGCTAAGCTTTCATATTCCAACTGATATTGCTCAAAAATCTTGCCATTTTCTAAGGTGAGTTAAAAACTCACAACTGCTAACAACAATCTTGCTTTGCTGCAAAGAAATTGCTAAGAAATGCTCTTTATACGTTTAATTCTCTATGTTGTTGTTTTATTGAATTTCATGTTTCTGGTTGCCATTTTGAGTGGCCATAACTCTTTGATTTTCACTCGAATGCTGCCAGATCTATTTAGTTTAGTTGTTAATCTTGTTTCATGTCAAATTTCATTCCAAAACTCAATCATTTGCTACACTAAATCATCATTGGAAATCAACATGTAGCAGCAAATTTGAACTCCAGCATTTCCGTAGCCTTGGTCGACAGGGGGGTTGACCAAGCACATCACCAGGTCGAGCGGCCTATTGACCTGGTCCACTTGGGAATTGACCTAGCGGTCGACCTGCTAGGGCATGGGGTCGACCCCTTATCGACCCATTCATGTATGTAGCTTGGCCTTGTTTCGTTAGTTCTTCATAGCACTTGACCCTCTTTTGTATGGTTTTATGGCCAATTCTTTTGCAATTTTTAAGATGATTTTGATGATCATTATGGTCTATGATATCCATCAATGCATTAGCAATGTTTTGAAAGAATTTGAAATTTGAAATTTTGAATTGAATTCAGTTTGAATTCAATTCGATTTGAATTTGAATATCGATGTAGAGAATTTTCTTCGTATTTCTTCAATCTCAAGCAGTATTTCTTCTAAGAAAATTTGGAGAAAATTTCTAAATAATTTGGCTTTTGAAATCATTATTATAAAATATTTTCAAAGTATTGTTAAATGATTATCAAATTATTTTAAAGCATTTTATAAATGCTATTTCATATAATAAGGAGAATTTTGGATAAATTGCTTTCAAAATGGTTTCGGAAAATTATTTTAAAATCCTATTTTCTCAAGAATAGTATTTTATAAATAATAAACATTATTTTTATACTTTTCGAATGTATGGGAAATATAATTAAACAACTTAGTAAAACATGTGGCATGCGACACGTGAGTTTACTTTATCGGTTAATTCCGAACTTGTACGATCAACTATTCGGGGTATTTGTTTTCTGAGTTATTTAGCCATTTTATGGCGAGTTTTTGAGGCTATAATTCCTATTTATAGGACTTATCTAGGAAATGCCAATATTTGGCGAGTTGTGATTCGAGATCTCCTATTCTGGGAGTATGATCTGTGAGAACCCCATATAGTGTTTTACTTGCCGATCAGATGAGACAAGTCTTAAGTTTTTCAAGTTTGAGATTTCATACTGATTTTTGTTTTCTAATGTGGCATTGACTAGTGGTTAGTGAACCGTTATGTTCGAATTTGTGGTATGGGATGCATGTTAACGCTTTTTGAGTTTCTATCTGCAAGTTTGTAACACATTCTAGGATTGCCAGTACTATAAACCTTTGGGTCATCTGAGATTACGACTTCGGTCATCAAGGATCTACGACTTCGGTCGTTTGGGATTTACGACTTTGGTCGTCTGGGATTTACGACTTTGGTCGTCTGGGATTTACGACTTTGGTCGTCTGGGATTTACGACTTTGGTCGTCTTCGAGAGGTACCTAATATTGATATAGTACTGGTGGGATGGCACTTGCAGCGTCGCTTCGGCAAGCAAACGGGATTTAGCCAATCCGGGGAATTTTTGTGAGTTTTGATTTCGATTTCACCAATTTGGGACGATGAATTTACTTATAGTCTTAAGTTAGAGAAAGGCTTATATATGTTGTTTTATGGTGATTTTGATATTGGGATTATGAACTCTTATTGAGTTTCATGAGTTTAGATTTGGAGATTTTGATGATTTCACTTATGTCTTATATGTTGCTTATGTTCACTTACATCGTATAGCCCTTGAATGTGAAACATATATGCCATGTTAAACCTTATCATGTGATTTACTTTGAGCCTTTATGGAATACCTATTCTTAGTTGTATAAATAGACTTACATCATTTCTTTATCTTTTGCTAATATCAAGATCTAGTTAGCCTAACAAGTGTATTTATTACTCGGGTCATACCGAGTTACAGGTTAACTTTTGGACCTATGTTAGCTTTACCTTTTAGATTTCACCATCTCTTTGGATATGGCTTAGTTTTTGTGTAGTAGTCTTTTGTTTGGGAACCTTATGATGTATATATTCTTTTATGGGGATGTATGTATATATTATGGTTGAATACCACTTGTGACAGGTTGTATTACAATTAATGTATATGTATGTATATATTATTTGTAATGTTGTTTTGTGTCTTCTGATTGTTGTAGTTATTATATTTTGTTCTCGAATCAATCCTGTAGCCACCATAGTAGTGTATTGGATAGGAATTAAGTATGTCGAATACTCAAGATAAAATGAAAAAAATATAAGTGCCAATGCCGACATACTTAGCCCTTGTCTAATGCAAGACTATGATGGTCGCCCTTAATCAGCCCTATTCTCCGCATTAGCAAATATAATTACTATGTAATTCTCTTTGTTAATGTAGGTCTCGCCGTAGGGCATCACAATTTGGTATCAGATCTTGATTTAGAACAAGATTTAATAAACATGGAACAGTATACACAATTACTATATATCAAGTATAATACAAGTGTATACATCATCCCCAAATCGTCGTTGAACCTAAACTTGTCCTTAATCTTTTGAGTCCTTTAGGAGTAGATAGAAAGTAATATGTCTAGGAATGTTAATTTTAAATTCTATAGTATTCCTTATTCAATGAATTCCAATTGTTAATATCTGGCCCTGTGAATAATCCTAGCTTATCTTAACTTTCATCAAATGGCTGGAAGAGGTAGAGGTCGTTCTTTGGAGGCAAGACTGACCAGCGGTTCTCATCCCAAAGGAGTTTACATGTCGTTCGACCAGGTTCTTGAGCTTCTTAGGAGCACTCAGCCTCCTGCTCCTACTCATCCTTCTCCTCTACGCAAATCCACATTTGCGTGTATGTGTAGCGACTTCAACCATCTCAGAAGCAAGCCATTCAAAGGCTCCAAGACAGCTTTATATGTTCAGGCTTGGCTCCGAACATGCGAGCTCATCTTCACTCGCATGAATATTTTCAATCATCACCGTATTCTTGTGGCATCGAGTATGCTGCAAGAACGAGCTGCAAGAACGAGCACTAGACTGGTACGAGCTCCTTATAGCTAATATTGAGGAGTCTACTCTTACATGGTAGCATTTCCGAGATTGTTTTGAGCTTAAGTTCATGTCAGAATCTGAGAAGGCATTCCTTGCCCGTCGCTTCCTCGAGTTGATGCAGGGAAAATCCTTTGTATTAAGTTATGTATCCTCCTTCGAGTTTATATCCAAGTATGGGCTCGAGTTCATTAGTATCCCATACAAGAAGAGTCTTAAGTTCGTATCTACACTTAAGAAGTATTTAAAGAAGTCGCTCATGCTTCAGCTTAAGTTCTCATTCAAGGAGCTTGTGGATTCGGCCCTTCATCGCGAAGCCATCGAAAAAGAAAGGGATAGTATGAAGAGGCCAAGGTTAGAATGAACCCAAATTAGAAGAAATTTCCTTTTTAGAGATCCCTATCATTTCCTCCTAAGAAGAAGAAGAAGAAGCAAGGCAATTCTGGTTCTCATTCCGATCCAGCACATCCTTCAACTAGAGTGTTGGCTTACTTCAATTGTGGTTCTAGAGAGCATCTAACAAGAGAATGTCCTTAAACCTCCAAGTGCCATTATTGCAAGAAGCAAGGACATATAGTTTCAGCATGTCCTAAGAAGGGGAAGAGTTCAGGTTTGGGGAATCTGAATGTGGCTCCGGCTTCTGGTAGTGTATCTCACTCGCGTGGTATATCTCCTACTATTTTGGAAGGTTCTATTCTTTTTCATGACCGTTCTGTTCGAATCCTCTTCGATACAGGTGCTTGCCATTTATTCATACTGGAGAAATTTGTTAATGTTATTAGATGTTCTGGTCTTGTTGCTTACTTGAGGATTGCGAATCCTTTTGAGGGGATCTGCAATACTTGATGTGAGAATTTTGGGATTTGTTGCTTGTAGCTAATCTTTGCGTGCATATTAGCATGTTATTTTCTATCCTAAGTTTGAAATAAATTGACAGGGAGTGGCTTGCATTTTATCAAGCCATATTCTATGATTTGAAGGGTCCTATAGTTGGGTATCCTAATTCAGTTGGTTGGTTAATTTTAGTCTTTGGAATACTGATTATGATTCTGTAGTCTCTATATTCACTTTTGAATATTGAGATGTTGATCAAATATCTTGAATTCTCGTCATTGTGACTGTGTTGTTTCTATAAGTCCGTTTGGGTATGACACCCAATCGGGCAATCAAATATTGTACTGACCTCATTCCCAGTTCTTAGCCTTTCGGTGATCCATCCACGAGGATGCCCACTAAGGAAATGAGGTGATCCTTGGTATTTAATTGATATTGCCATTATTACCTCTTTTGAGATAACCTTTTTGGATGCTCATTTACAGGCTTAGTAATATTACTTCACTCGACGTAATGATTTGCCATTTGAGTCCTTCTCATTCGAGAAGAAATTTTACAATTACGCTTATATATCGCTAATTTCTTATTCGATCTACTGGTGGTGCTAGGGTATTTCTTCAGGTTGACCTACACTGATTCTCATTAGCTACCAGTTGTGGATGATAGTGTTCTTTTACCACATTCTACACTCGTTATGAGTTTCTAAGTAGTTCGTTATACCATTAGGAATAACGAACACTCCAATCTATTCCCTTAATCTTGTGAATCAAGTATATTCAGGGAACATACCGATGAGTATCTTTAGTGTTTTTGATTTTAGGTATATGTAATGAATAGTGTTTTCAAATTTTTCCAAAAATTGAAAACATGTTTCTAAGAGGAATTGGATTTGGTTTTATGGATAAATGAAGAACATTTTGAGAACTAAAATATGAGATACTTCTTTTATAGAAGATGATTTCTATGTTGGGTTGTCCATCAAGTGCTTTAAGAATACTGGTCGATACGCCTGATTAATGTTACCGATAGGAATTTCCTAAACGCTATGATGAGACAATCAGACATGAAAAATTGAGTTTTAATGAGACTAAATTTGGAAATAAATTTAAAATATTTGTGAATTTAATTTCATTCCAAATGACATATGCAACCATTAAACCATTGTTAATCCCTTTCTGAACGGCGACTCAAGTACTCATGAAAAGCAATGACCTAACGAGCTAAGGGAAGGGCGACTTAACGATCCAAGCAGGTCAACGGCTTAGCGACTTAACGACCTAACGAAATAAGCAGATCAACGGCATAACATAGCGGTGGAATGATCACTACAACACCTCAGCGACCAAAGTATCTCGGCGACCTAAACGACCTAAATGTCTCAGCGATCTAAACGACCTAAACGTTTTAGCGAACTAATAGGCCCACAACTACACCAGCGCAAGCCGCAAATTCTTATGTCGTTTGATTATAGGTCGCACCAGCATTATGTCGCTGCTACTCCTTAGCCTAGCCTAGGTCGCTCCATTTTATGTCTCAAAATATTTAAGTCGCTTTCCACTCCCATAGGTCGCTACGACCTACCAACCAAAGCAGTTGATCAGGCATAAACCTTAACTCGTCCCAACCTACCTACGACCGAACTCCTACGCGACCTGCGACCTAACACCTATGCGACCTACGACCTACCTCCAGATTTTGCCTATAAATACCCTGCCTACTTCACCTGGAGGGGGACTTTTGGATCATTTCTGGAACGCCAATACTTTGATGTTTTCTGGACTCCTTCAACACTTCAAACACTGAAGACGCATCAACGAACTTTGAGAAAGATCTAACTCATTCAACATGAATTCAAAGAGCATTTCTACGTCGTAATTCTAGCTACTCGTCTTAATCGTGTTGTAATTGAAGTATCATTGAAAAAGTTGTAACCAAATCATCAATAAAAGGAATTATGTGGACGTAGGCTTGACTTTAAGCCGAACCGCTATAAAAACTATTGTCTCTTTACTATTTCTCTGCTATTTTCTGCTTATTTTCAGTTCCCGTACCAACGGGTGGTGCTTTCACTATACTACAACTTACACTGGGGAGTTAGCGTACATTTTTGGCGTTAACATTTTTGGTGCTTTCACTGAGAACGTCGAACTCAGGGTGCTCTCATCATTGCTCCGCAAAGATTTGTTGAAAGACTTTCTCTAAGAACCAGAAGTCTATCTGAAATTATGGCTCCTGGAAGAAAAGGTAGATCTGCTAGATCCGGAAGTGCTTATGACAATACCGCTACTTCTCCCGCATCAAATCAAGAGGCTCCTAGTGTTGGAGTCACAAGGGTGGAGTTGGATGCTGTAGTGTCTGGGTTGTATCAACAGATGGAGCCCAGAACACTTTGATGTTGGACAGGATAAATGCTTTACTTGGAGTTAACCGTCAACAAGAAAACAATGAAGAAAACTTTGCTAAAGATGTTCATGATTCCCAAGGGAAAAGTATTCCTCATAGGGTAGCTTGCACCGTCGAAGGGTACCTCCCCAAGTCGGAGGTTCAAGGCCGCAGCCAACTCTTCGTGAACGTTTGTCCTGGCAAACTTCCAAAAAAGTAGCCGATGTCTGTCCCACGGGGACTCTAAATGATGAGGAATACCTCGCGGGAATGATTCGACAAATTATGAAAGAAAGCATGCAAAGGGAAGAAGATGAGAGTGACTGGGGTTTTGCTCCAAGTAATACTCCTTTTACTGAAAGAATTCTAAAGGCGGAATTTCCAAAGAAGTTTGTTCCACCAAGTATTCCAGCTTATCAAGAGACAGGCGATCCTAACCAGTTCTTGTACAAGTATGACTGGCATATGACAGGTGCCAGGGCGTTAGATGAGATCAAGTGTAGATAATTTCCGGTATACTTGGAGGGAGTGGCCCTGTTTTGGTTCACAAAGTTGTCGGTTCGATCTGTGGATCAGTTCTCCGACCTAACTCTGAAATTCAAAGATCAATTCAGGTTATATGCTTCGAAGGCCAAGGATATAATGTCACTATCCAGCCTCGAACAAGGCCTTGGAGAGCCTCTAAAATATTTCTTAAACCGCTTTAATATAGCGTTGGCCGAAGTTGATAATGCAAATCCTCGAATGATTCCGACCTACTTGATGCGAGCTATTGACAAATCAAGCGAATTTGGGAAATGACTAAAGACAAAAGAGCCAAATTCAATTGAGAAATTCTACAAGAAGGCCGATGAATTTATGCTCTTAGAAAGCCTTCCCGTGCCTGCAAAAGTAGCCATGACCGAGGTTGAGAATAACACGTTGCTCCTAACAAAAAGGAATCTGGTGGCCAGTAGAGGGAGAATGACAGTAGAAAAAAGCAAAAAGATGCGAAGAAAACTCGCCACTTTAGACCTTCATATTTTACTCCCTTAACTGATACTCCAGAGAATATCTTTTTTGCAACCAAGGATGCTGTTGAATATCCTAAACCACCTAAGTTGAGGCTTGGGAAAAATGTTGCGCATGATGGAAGATTCTATCGATTCCATAATCAACCCGGCCAGGACACTAATGAATGTCGCCATTTAAAGAGTTTGATTGAGGAGCTGTTGAGACAACTTCAACAATATGTGAAGCGAAACAGAAACGACCCAACCTCATCTACTCAGGGGCAACAAATTCTTGCTTATCAATCCAGCTTAAGTGAGAGGGCTGCAGCGTAGGAATCTGAGAAGCCTGTCATTAATGTTATCACAGGGGGTCCTCACCTAGCGGGCAGAAGTTGGGATGAGATGGAAAGATATGCTCACACTTTGAGACATGCCCCGGCTTGTTCTATGCCAAGTCAAGAAAGAGTTTCAGAATAAAGGAGGAAATTTGCCTACTTACTTGTCAAAGGCCTGGGAGCTTCTTGATGATTTTGATCATTATTTAATAAGCCATGTATCCCGGGAAGAGAACATAAAGGCAGATTCTTTCGCAAAGTATTCAAGCTCTGGCAAAGCTCAATTATTGGGATTGGTCCCTTTGAAAGTCTTGTCAGCTTCAAGTACTGATGAGATCCAATTCTGAGTGCCTGAAATAGCGAGCACTTGCGTCCATATTTTACTTAAAAGCAATGCTTAAATTTGTAAAATGATTATGGATGCATCATTTTTGTATTGATTCACACTGATTTTACTTTAAATCTTGTGCTCTTTATTAATATAAAATGCCTGTCTCATTTCGATGTGCGTGTATCTTAAATATATTGCTAAAATGTCAATTTAATAATGTAGACTATTAAAGCAAAGCTTACCTATTCAACACATCACAAGGCTAAACGATTCCTACAAATCACTCAACAATCAAATGTCACATCACAGTTAGCGATTCCACTGGAGATGCACCTTCCCAATGTGAAGGTTCCATGCCCTTGCTAACTGATTGCGATCGTTTGTGCAAATGGACATCCGGTCAAGTAGCTTGCATCTGCCCCGTGGATTTACTTAACAATGAAATGCACTTCTTTGGAAAAAAAATCAAACAACTTGGAAAGGAAAGGAACATGTTCTTGGGAACGATAACGAGGAATCGCTGAGAGGTAGATGGAGGAAAGACATGGGCAAGCAGACAAAGAACAGCCCAAATGGAATCTTGTACCTCAACCAAAAAGGTTAGTGGAACCACCGAAGGGGCACCTTCCCAAAGTGAAGGTTCCAGGCTCTTGCTAGTTAATTGCGATCATTTGTGCAAACAAACATCCAGTTAGGTAGCTTGCGTCTGCTCCGTGGATCCACTTAAGTGTGAGATGCAACCCTCCAAGCGAACAACAAAGCCCTCTTCGGAGGCAAAAGACCTCTCTAGGGCCCTCTTCTCCTCTCAAGGGGGGAAGAGCCAAAAAGCCCTTTTCGGAGGCCCTCTTCTCCTCTCAAAGGGGAAGAGCCAAAAGCCCTCTCCGGAGGCCCTCTTCTCCTCTCAAGGGTGGAAGAGCCAAAAAGCCCTCTACGGAGGCCTTCTTTTCCTCTCAAGGGGGAAGAGCCAAAAAGCCCTCTTTCGGAGGCCCACTTCTCCTCACAAGGGGGGAGTGCCAAAAGCCCTCTTCGGAGGCCCACTTCACCAAAGTTGAAGTGCCAAAGCCGTCTTTGGAGGCCCACTTCTCCTCACAAAGGGGGGAGTGCCAAAAGCCCTCTTCGGAGGCCCACTTCACCAAAGTTGAAATGCCAAAGCCCTCTTCGGAGGCCCACTTCACCAAGTTGAAGTGCCAAAGCCCTCTTCGGAGGCACGCTTCCCCGCGTACAGGGAAAAAACAAAAAGCCCTCTTTGGAGGCACGCTTCCCCGCGTACAGGTAAAAAACTAAAAGCCCTCTCCAGAGGCCCAAACAAAAAAGCCCGCTCCAGAGGCACAAACAAAAAGCCCTCGCCAGAGGCACAAACAAAAATCCCTCTCCAGAGGCACAAACAAATCAAAGCCCTCTTCGGAGGCCCACTTCATTGCGTAGGGGAATCCACTTCTCAAAAGTAAAAGTGGCTATCTCCGAAAGTTGAAGTGTAAAAACTTTTTCCAAAAGAGAAAGAAAGCTTCTCTAATACAAAGCACACTCTATTAGAGTAGAATAATATTTCCACAAAATGGAAGAAGTATTCTCCAAAGTAAGAGTACCATTCTTCTCAAAGTGGAAGAATTATTGTCCAAGGTAAGAGTACAAGTTTTCTCAAAATGGAGAAGATTGCAATAAGCTGTGGTATGGGGGCAATATAATATATCCGCATTAATAAAGCGACGCTCAAGCAACACACCATGAGCTCACTGCAATACCATACAGGGAAAATAAAGAAACTTGTGTGATAAAAAGGAATAAATGCATTTACAAATACAGATAAAATTTTGTACAAGTAAAAAGAATAATTTTATTCCACATTATAGAAAATCTGCATACATGTGCAGGTTTCAAAAAGCGGGGGCCGGTACCCGCACAATCTCCGGTCAATACAAGCAAAAATGCAAAAGAAGAAGGATAAAGCCGGACCCATCACTTCTTCTTCCGTCCGCTTTGGGAGCCTTCGCCCGGCCTAATGGTTAACTTTTGAAGTCGGCTTGAACGGGTCGGGAAAGAGGAGAAAGAGGCGCAATTGGGTCATCTTCTACTTTCTCATCACCGGTAGAAATCTCCTTCCTTTTCTTCGAAACTCCACGCTTGCCCCTCTTCTGTGAAGAAGATTCACTGCCCAGAGCAATAAGATCAATCAACTTTGTATCGTCGGTAGTGAATTCCTCCGCGGTCCTCTCACCCTCTTCAAGCCCTTCAGTTTTCTGCTAATGCGAAGCAGCCGGGTCATCAAAACTTTGAAGAGCTTCTATCTGTTCTTCTTAAGACCCGGTTGAGAAGCAAGAGAAGGAGTAACTTGAAGAGATGGAGGAGCAACAGCTGGAGGAGGCGAAGGTTGTGCAGTACTTGTTGTTTTCACTACAGAAGAAGAATAATTAAACGTCAGTATTTCTCGCAAAATGAGGAGATAGTGGCACGTCGAGGATTAGGTAATAATCAAGAAGTTCATCGAGCTCATGTGAAGCAAACAAGTAGTCCACTTGAGCTAGATCAGTGTTGAAGTTACCTGGAGGAGTTGGCTTTATCACGTCGATTTCAAAATCGTGGGCTTCAATGTCTTCCTGGGACTCGGCGTGGGCAGTTGTAATTCCGGTCTCGGCTTTGGCAGGAGGTGGAGAATGGGAACTAGAGCCAATAATTTCGACGTCAACCGAAGCCGAAGGACGAGTCGGGTTGGTCAAAGGTGCCTTCCCTAAACGCTCTCCTTCCTCCACTTCGGCTTGTTCTTTGGCGAGTTGTTCTTTCCCTCTGGCAAGGGCGGATTGACCCTCATCGTCCAAAAAATGAGCCCCAAGACGCTCCTCAGCGTAGCCGGCACCTTTAAGCATTTCAACCGCTGCCTCCCATGCTTCAGCAGAAGTAATTTCATACTTTGGGCCCAAAAATGAGAGACTGGCATGCCCCAAGATGTTGTGAATGTAAAACTTAAATAAAGTAGAACTGACATTGGCCTTCGTCTCCTCATGAGACTGTTCAGCTACTACTTTTCCAGCAATGGCCTCGTCGCGCTCTTTTAAACTTTAGAAAGCTGAGCTTTTAACATTTCAATCTCCGTATCCTGAGTAGTCGGACGCTTATATATGTAAACTCTCGACACCCCCTATCGACTAACCTAACTCTATGCTGAAAACCTACCATAACTCAGCCACTAGGTTGCAAATTCTCAAACTACACCACCGTAGTTTGTCTCCTAGTCACACGGCTAGACAGTTTCAAAAGTCTAAAAGAAAAATTATAACTTAAAAGTAACTAAAAATAAAAACCCTAATTGAAAATTATAACAGCCCAATGTGATAAAAGGAAATGGCCTAAATTATGTAATAAACAAATATGTCCCCTTTATTCTCTTATCGGCCCAACTCCTTGTACTTCAATCTTTGAGAATGGCTGCTTGTTCGTTTCTTCTTTGCTCTAAAATCAGGGCTTCTGGATGAAGTCGCCGCGTTGTCGAATTGATTGTTGATGCTTCGATTCCTTTCTTCGATCGATTATATGTTCACGGCAGCTTCAACCAAGTCAAGTTCGAATGTTGCATGAATTTGTACGTTCGTTCCTTTTTCAATTTATACTATACTCGACTTTAATTCGAGTTGAATGATTATTCTTTGTTACTTGAACTCGAATAGTTTTGAAAGCTGATGATGAATGAGTTAAATAGGAATCAAATTCCTATAATTTCATTAATTTGAATTTGTCATCTAATTTAGCTTGGACATTAATTTTGCTTGAATGCTTGAGAATGATCACTGACTTGTTCCAATTCGAATATTTTTTTGCTTGTTTCTCATACCTTTACTTCTTTAGTGGCCACCATGGCTTGTTTGATTTCTGACTTGGCTTGTTCTTTTTGCCTTTTTTATCATGGCGTTGATATTGTTGGTGGCTTCGGTTATGGTAATTTTGTGATGATATTTTGACTATGTTTTAAACTGCTACTTTGCTTGATTTTGTCTCGGCATTGAACACTGCATCGCTATATCGTATATCTGTAAGCTTGATATGACGCTCTGTTGGTTGTGATTTTGAACTGCTGCACTACTTCCATGTTGTCTCGAGTACATGTATATTGTTACTGCATTTGCTTGTATACTTCACTTGTGCTCTGGTCCTTTGATTCATTTGTTGCCAGTTGCCATTATAGTCTAGTTTGCTGTTTCACTGGCATGTGTTTGTGTCGCTGTAGCCACGAGCTAGTTTCTTCACTCTGACCTTTGTAGCATGTGTTATCTGGGTTCATATGCACTTGAGTCATTCTTTGTGTTGTGCGACCATTGGTATTTGTTCGATATACAAGTCTGGTTGTCACTGCTGTGTGTTCATGTAGTCTTTACATTCATGTTCTTATTCGTGTAGTCTGTTGGTTTCACTTGAATTTGCAGTTTTCATCATTTGGTTAATGCTTTGTCTAGTGTAGTGTGTCATGCTGTACATTCTTTTTGTCCGGTTAAGGTTGTCGTGATGGACTCTGGCATTTGTAGTATATTTGTATACATGTTGGTTTAGATGAACCAGTTCATCATATTCATCTACAATTTGAATTCAGCCATTTGATTGTGTGATGATTTGCATTGAGCTCTATCCACTATTTCACTGATGCATCACTTGTTGTTAGTTCTAGCTGCACTGTTGCATGAGTCCGCTTGGATCTGCGGTGTTGTTTCATTGAGTCTGTATTGTTTTCACTGGACATATTCATGTACATATTTATGTTATATGTCGTAGTTTCGAGTCTTGTATAGTTTCATGTGTTGTCGCATTCATGATGAATTTGTGGCCTTAGTTTCACTCGAGAGTTATTTTCTTTGTGAATTGCACCTATGTTGAATCTAACTTATAGCTCGGGTTTGACCTTGTGCTTGTATTGTGACTTAACTTAAGTTGAACTCGACTTTTAATTGGGTTTGACCTTGTGCTCACTAGTCCCTGTAATTTTATCGAGTGTATATCGGTATGCATGACCTTGTGGCATGTACAATGATACACTGTGCACGTCACAAGTTGTTTGTGTATGGTGAATTCAAAACTAAATGATGACGAACAACCCAAATAACTGAGGAAAATAATATTTTCAAAATACATTTTATTTTACGCAGCAAAAATATTTCATTTTCAATTTTATTGTGTCAGTGTGTATTTTTGCAGATCACTCAAGTGCTGGATTCAATCTGGAATGGATTGAAGATAATATACGAGTGAATGAGTGAAATGTAGTGAGGTTCATATGTAATTGAAATTTTATTGAAATTGAAATTGTGTATATATATAGTCAGAGCTTAAATTTGAACTATCCAAAATTGTAATAAATATTTGTTTGAATAAAATATCCATTTGAATTTAAATTCCATGTTCTTTTTTTATTTAGCAAATATTATTTAATTATATGAGAAATAGAATAGTACATTAACAAATACATTTAAATGAATATATATGTTTATTATCATCAAACAAAAATCATATACTAGCATATTCAACAATAAATTGAATAATAAAAAACTTGAAAACATGATTTATTAAATAATTATTACTTAAATATTTTTTATAATAATTAACCTTACACATTTTTAATTCAAAGTAACAATTAACTTGAACCTTTTAATTTAAATCAACATAAAAAGCTATTAATTTAAATTAACATTCAATATTGCTAATAAAATTTATAATTAAGTATGTTTAACAGATTTAAATTTTTACTTAAATTGTTATAAAAACTTAAATTGTTATAAAAACTTAAATTGATATCAAATCCATAACTTGTCCAATTGGAAAGAGGCTTAGCAAATCTCAATGTTACTTATGCAAGCTACCATTATAATTCATACACACATTCAAGTCATAATATAGATGTTTACATAAACACAGATATGTAAATAAAATTCATAAAATCAACAATCCATGAATGGCAACTCAAAATAATTCAACTGGCATATAAATCAACGACCAAATTAACATAATTGCATAACGGTGATTTCTTATGCTAAACAAATATCTGTTATAATCTATTTAGTCTGCATATATAGCAGAATAGTTGTCACGGCCCACCCTTTCCACCACCGAAAAATCGACATAAATGCGCTCATCGTATAACATGTCGAACGATCGAGTGCCGAAAGACAGATTATTGAGGGAAAAGAAGATAGAAAAGAAGAAGAAACAAAACAAGAACAGAATCTCACAGCGGACAGAATAACATATAATATCAATAGCTCTTTACATAAATCAGAACTGTAATATACATATCTTGCATCAGAGTTCACAAATTAATAATTACCAGTCTAGACAGTTATAACAGCCTACCCTCACAATTGCTGATAATTTTAACCAAACACGGCAGCAGAATAAAGAAGTACGAGAATACATCTCGGTCTCCATCTCGTCTCTCGAGCTCCATAGCATCCTAACCTGAACCTGAAATACTTGGCCTGACCTGAGCATTAAAATAAAATGATACCCAAGTCAGTCTGGAAAACAAACATGTGAAAACACACTCAATTTGGATTATTAAAGTTATCAAAATCCTTTGAAAATCAAAGGTATCTCATAAGACCATGCCATAAATAAACACGACATGTTTTTACCTTACAATAACCAAAACATTTCATATCAAAATCCTATGATATTATAATAAAATTTAAGTACAAATACTTATTCAAATAGCTGAAATTGTTACATTAATTAAATTCCAACATACTACGCTCTACAATCAAAATCGTAAAGGCACGTATTGGAGAATGGATTCCATACGAATGAATAGGCACTGGAGTACCACCTATCACAATACACTTCTAGAACAGCGTGTCGAAGACCATGTCGGGATCCCCTACAACAGAAGACTGGACTATCCCTAACCAGGATAGACCGAGTATGTTATCACCTCGGGTTTTCCCACCCTCTCTCGAGCTCCATCCATACATCATAGTAATATTATCTGCGGGTATCTAGAAAGGTGATAAACAATCCTAATTGGGTGCGACCCACTTAGCCTTGCCGAATTCCTATGGTTTTCAGCCATTCCCGGTTGATGAGGTAGAGGCTATGACTACCATTTATGGAATTTTCACTTAGAATCCTCACTGTCCTCCCATGACAATGTACTAATTGCATTCATCCATACAAATCCGTTCCGGGTCAGAACGGAACCATAGGCACTATTCCTACTACATCCATTATCACCCTCAGGATTAGTAGCGATTTGCCCTTGCACTTCACCGCTCCATCTTTGACTCCTTGCTTTTGTCTTCTTTTCGAAAACATACTCGTTGAATCGAAATGGTTTTCGAATAACAAATCAGATCTCGGTCTCTTCGGAACAACGTTCGATATTTCCCAATAAACTCTACGTCGGTTCTTTCGGAAATAAAAAAAAGAACATAAGATTGAAGATCACCTCCTAATCGTTAGTGGACGGATTTCCTGATCATCGTCCTAGCAGAGCGAAACGAATTTACAAGTACAATATAGCACCTCGAATCGGTAACTGTATCATATAATCCTGTGTTTCTTCTAGATATTCCCGAAGTTATATTTAGGTGCAGATTTGACAGTCGGTTATTTAGCTATCAAATAAAAAATCAATTTAACCAAATACTTTATTATCATAGAAAAACACCATGCCTCTTCTTAATTTAAATTTTAATAAATTAAATCTGTTTATCCAAAATATGCACCTATCTTATCAAATTCAGCATATTCACACATTATCTTTCTTTCAAAATATTTGAAAAACTTTTTAAAATAATATGGAAAGTACCACTACGGTATCAAACCATGGATCACGGCTAAATGGTTACGTATCTATCCCAGATAAATCCAAAACTTAACTTCAGGCAGTCACTGCCTCTTATTTACGCCACATGAGTATACCATTACATCCCGAAAACTTTATTCAATAATTTACTCAAAATAATGCTTATAAACTATAAAATAATTTCAATGTTTAATTTAGGCAAATATACTTAAATAGAAGTTATTGTACAAAGCCATACTAAAATTAAATAATTGTCCTTCTAAACAAAAATGCTGACCATTTCCTAAATAATACTACATCTTTGAAAATCATTATAAAGTAACTATTAATAATTAAATATGCTTTAAGCAAATTAAAATAATTCAGTAACTAATATCCAAAATATTTTAACTTCTAAAATTACCCAGTTAATAATTAAAAATCCTCCTTTTAAAACAAGCCCAATTTCCTCGATTATAATTTCACCCCGTAAATTTGGAAGCCTTATTTGAGACTAGTATAAAAAAATTATACTTATATCTAAGTTCACTTCTATCCTTTGAAAATATTAAAAATCTCGATTTTAAAACCTTTTATGTTTACACCAAGTACCATTTAAGGATTTATATTTGAAAATCTTTCTACATATTTTTATTTTATCCAATTAATTCATCCAAAAACTCTATGTACATATTTCACTTCAATTTCCCTGTTTACAGTTCTTTACCAATTTAAAAAGAAATTAAAATCCAGCTAAAACTGTCATATCATTCAGTCAATTTAAATCATACAACAACCTGTCATAGATTATTCAACAAAACATATATCACTACATATGAAATTAAATTTTACATTTTTGAGGAATCCAGTTGGATCCCTCCAACCTGTTTCCCTTCATCCATAGATGTTAGCACAACATAAAAATACCAATTCCGCTTTGAAGCAGAATATGGCGGTATATAGGGTCATCTGCTATTATGCGTGGCACATAGGGTCTCATCCGCTATATATATGCGGGGATATCAATAACTTCAAATATATACTACTATAAATAATATCACATCCAATTGATTAAAATGCATCAATTTAACCAATCAATCATTAATTAACTTTAACTAATATTTAAAGCCAACGGTCCAAAATTGAGTGAGATTAACTCACCTTGAGTTTCAAACTTGCCAACGCTCAAATTTCGAATTAGACTGAGCACGTTCGATTTAACCTAAAATATCCACTTGCTCCAAAAATCTCCAATGTGTAGTATTCGAAGCTGTGATTCCGGCACTGCTTGTTTCGTCCGATTCCGATCTCGAACGGAGAAGATATGTATTTTATAAGTTTTCAATATGAATTTATATAATAAAAATCCTTTTTTTTAAATTTGACATACCCTAGATCAACCGTCGATTTCAAACCAGCAAATCTTGGTCGCTCACTTTTCTTTCTTTCCTCATGTTCACCGCCAGGACCTCCACGAACAAGGTACCCAATCCGACGTTGCTTTGATGATGTAGCGCAATCTACCAACTCAATGGATTTGAGTCGTTCACCTTAGCTCGCTCACAACCTAGTGAAGGTCGCTCGCGAGCGCAATCTACCAACTCAATGGATTTGAGTCGTTCAAGGGCCTTAGGTCGCTCACGACCTAGTGAAGGTCGCTCGCGAGATAACATGTTAAGCACCAAGGCATTCAAGCGACCTATTGAGATAAACAAACCAGCGCGTATTCCTATAGGACCTAACCCTACCAAGCTACGACCTACAGGAATAACCGACCCAGCGAGTTAACTCGCTCGACCTTAAGTTGCTGTGAAGTTAGGTCGCTGCCGAGTTCCATTAGATTGTTAATGGATGCTGAAGCTCTAATGTCGTGGAAGGTTTTATCCTTAAGTCGTTGTGTTGAATGGTGTTTTAGGTTGCGTAGTGTGTTGTACTTTTAGGTCATTATGTTGTCATCTGTTGGGTCGCATATTGGTTCACTCGTGTTGTGTTGTAATTTTCTTAACTCGTGTTGTATGCTGTTGTGTTGAGTCGCGTACTGTTAGGTCATTAGCGACCTATGTTAGGTCGGTGAAAACTGTGCCGTGTGAGTTGTAAATCTCTATAAATAGAGGGGTGATGGTCATTTGTAAGGTGGTTGATTTTGAAAAAACTTTGTTTGAGTGCTTTGTGCCACTTTGAAATTGGAAGTTGAGCGTGTCTCCTTTCTCCATTTTCAGTTATTCGAGTGCGCTCGAATCAACGGATTTGAAGCCGATTCACGGAATCTCGTGCGCGAGATCAACGTAGAAGAGTCGCAGATCTTTTAACACGGTAACGTGCGCGATCAACGTGTTGGAGATAGCTACAATTCGATATCTCTCGAGATCAACGAATTTGGGTCGGTATTTTCAATCCATCGATTTATCTTGTTTCATCTAATCGTTTCATCGGTTAGCTTGACATGAAATCTTCATTTCGTTGTCATCCATTATATCCGCTTTGTCAGTTTGGTATCAGAGCTAGACTTAGCCAATCATAGCTAAGCCGAGCCTATTGGAAGAAGATTTGAAGTGTTGAAGTTTTAGCCTAGTTGAAGTTTTTTTGATCAAGGCCGAGAGTTAAACTTTGAGCCGAACCAAGCTAAGTGCAGGCCGAGTGTAGTGTGTTTGGATTTATTGAAGATTTGACAATGCCTCCGAGAAGAGCTAATCGATTTCAAAATGTTAAAGATGTGTATCAAAGACAAGAAGGTGAGCAAATGGAATAACGAATCAATGAAAAGTTTGATGAAGGTATTGGGAAGTTAGAGAAATTGATGAATGATATGAATCAAAGTCAAAGGAGAAGGTCACCAATCTCGAACCATGGAGGAAACAGAGTTTCTCCATCGGTTGCGAAAGCGAGGAGGGTGTCACCGCAATTCCATCGAGATCGAAGAGAATCATCAGTTTCCATAAGAAGAGAACACTATGAGTATCGCGGTGAAGAGAGAAGAACCCCACGTGGATTTGAAAATGAGCCATATCGTGATGCTGAAAGACATAGTAGAAGAGATATGCGTGATCATAGAGATGTTGATGGTCGAGATCGATATCAAAGTACATTTGATTATGATGAAGATGGTGATAGATGTAGTGTTCATTATCGAGATGGAGACCAAGTACGAAATCCATATCGAGATGTAGAGGATGATTGTAAATGGGAGTCGGGGATGAAGACTGAAATTCCAGAATTCAAAGGTGGAATGATCGCGGAAGATTTTTTGGATTGGTTATCTAATGTTGAAAAAAAAATTGACTTCAAGGAAGTTCCCGAGCATCGAAGAGCTAAGTTGGTTGTTACACGATTGAGAGGAAGAGCTTTGGCATGGTGGCAGCATACTAAACTTACACGGGAAAGAATGGGAAAGTCAAAGATTGTTTCGTGGGAGAAGATGAAGAAGTTGATGAACTCTACTTTCTTGCCTTATAATTATCAGTCTCTTATGTATCAACGCTTACAGAATTTGAGACAAGGGACAAAGCGGTAAATGATTATGCAGATGAGTTTTATCAACTGATTGCTAGAAATGATATCACGGAGACGGAGGAATAGTTGACAGCTAAATTTGTTGGAGAATTGAGAATGCAGATTCATGATATGGTGAATATGTTTGATCCAAGATCAGTGGCTGAAGCACACCAGAAGGCTCTAGCTTGGGAGAAGCAAAGTAGAAGAGGAGGCGGTGTGTTTACAAATTCCAACAATCAAGTGAAAGGGGCTAGTAGCAGTACGAATGTTTCCAAGGCTGTTACTAAACCGGTTGTCAATGAAGTTGCTAAGACCAAGGTCAACAACAATTTCAAGTGCTATAACTGTCAGGACTTTGGTCACAAGAGCAATGAATGTCCGAAGCCGAAGAAGCGAGTGATGGTTGCGGAGGTTGAGGATGAGGATGCAGAAATTGAATGTTCCAATTCACCACAAGTTGAGGAGGAAGCAGAATTATTATCAGGAGATGAGGGTTGTAATTTGATGATGAGGAGGTCGTGTTTGACATCGAAGCAAGAAGAGGAGTCTATTTGGTTGAGGAGTAACATTTTCCAGTCAACGTGCACTATCTTGGGAAAGGTTGGCAAGTTTTTCATTGATACAGGAAGTTGTGATAATATCATCTCTTCAGAAGCTGTAAAGAAGTTGGCGTTAAGGATAGAGAAGCATCCAAAACCTTACAAGTTAGCTTGGTTGAGGAAAGGTGGGGAAGTTGGAGGAGATTGAAGAACTAAAGACTCTGTTATCTTTGAAGGAATTTGTCAAGGAAGTGGAGGATGAGCCTGAAGTATTTTTGTTAATTGGACGTGAAAGTAGTGAAGTGGTTGAAATTCCTGAAGAAGTTAAGCCAGTATTGAAGGAGTTTGAAGATGTATTTCCTGAAGAATTGCCAACAGAGTTACCACTGTTGAGAGACGTACAACATCAAATTGATCTTGTACCGGGAGCTGTGTTACCACATAGACCATATTATAGAATGAGTCCGAAGGAGCACGAAGAGTTGAGAAGGCAGGTGGAGGAGTTACTTGAACAAGGGCGTGTACAAGAAAGATTAAGTCCTTGTGCAGTACCGACATTGTTAGTGCCGAAGAAGGATGGAACTTGGAGAATGTGTACAGATAGTCGAGCACTAAACAAGATTATAGTGAGGTACAGATTTCGGATGCCTAGATTGGATGATTTGTTAGATTAGTTGAATGGAGCTGGTATCTTTTCAAAGATTGATCTGAAGTGTGGGTATCATCAGATTCGAATTCGACCAGGGAATGAATGGAAGACAACATTCAAGACATAGGAAGGATTGCATGAATGGCTGGTCATGCCGTTTGGTCTTTCGAATGCACCTAGTACTTTTATGCGGGTGATGAATCAGATCTTTAAACCGTTCATTGGAAAGTTCGTGGTGGTATACTTTGACGATATATTGATATACAGTGGGAGCACCGAAGAACATCTACTACATTTGCAAGAAGTGTTGATAATACTTCATCAAGAAAAATTTTGTGTGGCAAAAAAGAAATGCATGTTCATGACGCATAGTGTTTTGTTTTTGGGGTATGTATTGTCCAAGGAAGGTATCCAGGTGGATCAAAGTAAAGTTGAAGCAATCAGAAATTGGCCACAGCCCAGGGCGATAACAGAAGTTAGAAGTTTTCATGGTTTAGCATCATTCTACCGAAGATTTATTCCACATTTCAGTAGCGTGATGGCGCCTGTTACTGATTGTATGAAGGGGAAGCAATTTTCATGGTCATAGGAAGCAGGATTTGCTTTTGAGCGAATCAAGGAACTTTTGACGTCAGCACCAATTCTAGTTGTTCGTCGACGGAAATTCTATCGGTTTAGAAAACCGTCGAACGAATTTAGAAATAATAATAACCGCAAGCGCACGGTGTACGAATGTAGCACGCGGCGAATATGGGTCGATCCACAGGGAATTTCTATTCAATCAAATTATACCGAAGTCCAGAGTGAATAGCTAGAAATGTAAGAAACTAACAAAAACTAGCAAAAGAAAATGATAAAAATATGAGAGTTAAAAGAACAATTTAGAGATAAATCCACTCTCTAGATCATATAAATCAACCAAATGAAGTTATGATCTCTCTTTTCTTGTCACTAGTGAATTAGTTGATGTGCTTATCATAAGTATGGTATACTTGTGCTATTAATTAGCTCAATATAAACCATCAAACTATAACACAACCACTAATACACATTTAACTCTCATGAAATATAGCAACAAAGTTGAAATAAAAATCTATTTTAAACATAGCCTATTAACTATTGTTTAGAAATATAGGCTATCAAATTTCAATTTCAACATTCACTTCTTTGCCATAATCATATTTAGATGAAGAGGCAATTTGTGTTATGTTTGTTTGAGCATAGCCTATTTGTTATGAACAACATAGACTATCAAATTCAAAGCTAAACAACATCATTAAACCACTTCAAGTGTTTCCATTAAAGCACAAAAAGAGAGCATAAACATCAAAATGTTGCATCTACATACTAGAGAGTTTCATTACCCCTAAATTGTAGGGATTAAGCTCTCATATTTGTTATCAAATCAACAAATGTAGAAAGCAACATTGTTAACGCCAAAATTTGAACGCTAACACCCCGGTGTATGAAGTGAGATTGTGAAAGCACCACCCGATAGCTCGGGAACAGATTATAAGCAGATAATAGTGAAAAAGCAGTAAACAACAGCAATTTTATAGTGGTTCGGCTTAAGAGAGAGCCTACGTCCACTTTGAATATCTTTATTGACGATTTGATTACAAGTCGATGCAATTACACTTTGATTACAACACACTTCGAGTTACAAGTGACTTAGAACAAGTAGCCTAAACTTCAATGTCGATCCAAATCTTTGAACTCATGTTGGACATGTATGATTTCTTCGTGAAGTTCCTTGAAGCGTTCTTTATATCTCAAAAGTTTTAAGTGTTGAAGTAGTTCGGAATGCAGCAGAGTAACGGCGCTTGAAATGAATGAGCCAAAAGTCCCTTGAATATTGGAGGTGGCCATGTATTTGTAGGCCAATTTCTGGGTTGGAATTGTTGACCAAGTCATGAGTCGCGACCGACTCAGGATGAACCGTGACCGACTGAAGATGAGCCGTGACCGACTCACATATCACGAGTTAGCAGGCAGCGACATAACTGAAACGGCATTGAGCTTGTTCCTCATATGCTTAGGTCGCCAGCGACTTATGATAGGTCGTTAGTCGCCTTGAGTCGTTGGAAACCCTGAGTCGGTCTGCCCCATAAACCACTAACTAGTTAAGCCACTCTGCTCCTCTAAGGCATTAACTCGTTGAGTCGTTCATCCCCATAAGTCGTGGGTCGTGCAATTCTTTAACTCGTGCAACTCCTCAGTTCAGTTGAGTCGTTGATCCACTGAGTCATTACAAGCCCTGAGTCGTTGAGTCGGTCTAGGCCTTGAGTCATCTCATATGAGTCGTAAACTTCGTTGAGTCAGTAACTCACTGTGTCGGCCTGTCTCATGAACCGTTAATCCCCACGAGTCGTTCCATTCCTTTAAGTCGCCGTGAACCTTAACTCGTCAGCTAATTAAGTCGTAAACAGTTGAGTCGTTAACCTTATTAAGTCGGCAACCTTGTTAAGTCGGCAACCTTATTAAGTCGGTAAGTCGTGCCACTTGTTAGCTCGTTAACCCGCTTCATCAGTTAGGTCGTTGACTTCGAGTAGAAGATAGGTCGCTCCATTTTCTAAGTCGTATACCGTTTTGGACGGGGCGCTGTCCCCTGGACCCCTGCGACCTGACCGGGCAGGTCGATCACCGTAGCGGTGGCGTTGCCCCCGCACCCCCACCTTGGGGGGTTGGCACCCCCCTGGACCCCCCCTCCGTAGGGGATCTTATCTGAAAAGCCATTCAACAGAACTTGCTTTGTCGGGATGCTGAGTTGACTATTCTTCGAGATAAATTATCATTGGTTTCTCGGTCGATTTTTGATATCACGGCCATGCTGAAAAAGTGGAGTTAACAGAAAGCAACATGAAATCAAAAAGAAAGGAAAATGAAAGCTAATGGAAAAGACTACTAATCTAATTGCATAAAGGTAGATCTACACTATTACATAAGAAGAGAAGAAGCATGTAAATAAAAGAGAATTAACATTGCATAAAAGAAAAGAAAATTACATGAAATAAAATGGCTAAGTAGCCATGGAAAGAAAGAGAACTTTGATTTATTTTCTAAACTAAAACTAACTAACTAAGAGAAAGATGGCTACATGAAACATAAGGGGTATTTATACAAGTTAGAAACCCTAATCCATATTTTTGGGGAGTACCCAAAATGCCCTTGGAGGAAGTGTGGTGGCCAAGTTATCATTAGCTTTAATAACCCCCCACTTAAATGTACATGAAGCTTTAAATGTCTTTTAGCATGTGCATTAGCCTTTAATTTGTACATTAAGGTAGCGGGTAGGTGGGGTCCTCCATGTTCTTCACTTTGAATTATTTCCATCTTCATTCCTTTGTATTCATTTTGTGCATGAATATTTCTTCATGAACCCACTTGTAATTGAGTGTAATTTCCTACAAAATAATATAAAAATTTCCAATTAAATTTTCCCAAATTAATATATCCACAAAAATGACCACTTTGCCCCTGGATGAAGATGAATATGTGACAATTTCAAACAATATGAATTTTGGTTTAAACAAGTTAAAATACCCAATATGATCATTTATTTAATTTAAAAAGAATAAATATGGTGGTAAAAATATGCACATTTACATGCACATCACTAGTATTACCAGACTTTCAGTTGTTGTTTGAGCTACATACTGATGCATCTAAGGTTGGAATTGGAGGGGTGTTAAGTCAGAGGGGCCGTCCTATTGCTTACTTTAGTGAGAAGCTTTCGGGAGCCAAGAAGAGATATAATACTTATGATGTAGAATTTTACGCTGTTGTGCAAGCTGTGAAGCAATGGAGACACTATTTGTTCCATAAAGAATTTGTTTTATATACTAATCATGAAGCGTTGAAGCATTTGCAAGGGCATGACAAGATTGCAACTAGGCATGCCTCGTGGATTGCACACTTACAACAGTTTACATTTGTTGTGAAACACAAATCGGGAGTTACAAACCGTGTGGCAGATGCATTGAGTAGAAGAAATCATTTGTTGACTACTATGAAAGTTGAAGTGACGGGGTTTGATGTGTTGCCAGAATTGTTTGTTGAGGATCCTTACTTTGCGAAGATTATAGATAAAGTCGAGAAAGGAAAGACGGATGAGTACGTGTTAGTGAATGGTTTTCTTTTCAAGAGAAATCAATTATGTATACCAGATTTCAGTTTGCGAATGAAGATTTTGAAAGAATTGCATGAAGAAGATCATGTGGGAGGAGATCGTACTTTGCAGTTGATTTCTCAATCATATTTTTGGCCTTCCATGAGGAAAGAAGTAGAAAGATTTGTGGAGAGATGTCGCATATGTCAAGTTTCCAAAGGGACAGCTACAAATGCAGGATTGTATATGCCATTGCCTATACCTACTAGACCATGGGTTGATATTAGCATGGACTTTGTTTTGGGTTTGCCAAGAACACAACGAGGGAATGATTCTATATATGCTGTGGTGGATAGATTTTCGAAGATGGCGCATTTCATAGCTTGTAAGAAGACAGCTGATGTAGTTCGTGTTGCTCAATTATTTTTCAAAGAGGATTATCGACTACATGGGCTACCTGAAACCATAGTTTTTGACCGGGATGCTCATTTTCTAAGTCATTTTTGGTTGAGTCTGCAGAAGATGGTTGGAATGAAGCTGAATTTTAGTAGTGCCTATCATCCACGAACAGACGGGCAAACGGAAGTGGTGAATAGATCATTGGGAAACTTGTTGAGATGTCTTGCGAAAGATAATTTGAAGAGCTGGGATATGAAATTATGTCAGGCGGAATTTGCACATAATCACGCTGTTAATCGAAGTACCGGATTCGGTCCATTTCAAGTTGTATATTCAGCAATTCCGAAGGGACCGTTGAATTTGACGACAGTGCCATATCAGAAGGGAGTTGTTAAGCGAGCTTGTGATTTTGTGAATGAGTTGCAGGAGTGTCACGGGACTGTTCATGAACGATTGCTTGCATCAAATGAGAAGTATAAACAACTGGCGGATAAGAAGCGAAGGAGTGTAGACTTCAAAGAAGGTGATTTGGTTTATGCAGTGTTGACAAAGATCGCTTTCCAGTTGGAACTTACAACAAGTTGAAAGCTTGAAAAATCGGTCCAGTGGAAATCTTGAAGAAGATCAATGATAATGCATATCAGTTGAGGTTGTCGGATCATATTCACACTACAGACGTTTTTACAATCAAATACTTGATTCCGTTTTTTGGGAATGAGCCTGTCGAGGAAGAGGAAGGTGAAAATTCGAGGTTGAATTCTTGTCAACCGGGGGAGGATGATGCAGCGCAATCTACCAACTCAATGGATTTGAGTCGTTCAAGGCCTTAGGTCGCTCACGGCCTAGTGAAGGTCGCTCGTGAGCGCAATCTACCAACTCAATGGATTTGAGTCATTCAAGGGCCTTAGGTTGCTCACGACCTAGTGATGGTCGCTCGTGAGATAACACTTAAGCATCAAGGCATTCAAGCGAACTAGTGAGATAAACAAACCATCGCGTATTCCTATAGGTCGCTCCGACCTAACCCTACCAAACTACGACCTACAGGAATAACTGACCTAGCGAGTTAACTCGCTCGACCTTAAGCCACTGTGAAGTTAGGTTGTTGCCGAGTTCCATTAGATTGCTAATGGATGCTGAAGCTCTTATGTCGTCGAAGCTTTTATCCTTAAGTCGTTGTGTTGAATGGTGTTTTAGGTCGCGTAGTGTGTTGTACTCTTAGGTCATTATGTTGTCATCTGTTGTGTCGCATATTGGTTAACTCATGTTGTGTTGTAATTTTCTTAACTCGTGTTGTATGCTGTTGTGTTGAGTCGCGTACTGTTAGGTCATTAGCGACCTATGTTAGGTCGGTGAAAACTGTGCTGTGTGAGTTGTAAATCTCTATAAATAAAGGGGTGATGGTCATTTGTAAGGTGGTTGATTTTGAAAAAACTTTGTTTGAGTTCTTTGTGCCTCTTTGAAATTGGAAGTTGAGCGTTGTCTCCTTTCTCCATTTTCGGTTATTCGAGTGCGCTCGAATCAACGGATTTGAAGCCGATTCAGGGAATCTCGTGCGCGAGATCAACGTAGAAGAGTCATAGATCTTTTAACACGGTATCGTGCGCGATTAACGTGTTGGAGATAGCTAGAATTCGGTATCTCTCGAGATCAACGAATTTGGGCATTCAGTATTTTCAATCCATCGATTTATCTTATTTCATTTAATCATTTCATCGGTTGGCGTCACACGAAATCTTCATTCCGTTGTCATCAGTTATATCCGCTTCGTCATTTGACCAACGCTAGCTCCCCCATCGACACTTGGAATGTGATCGGCGACCCCCGTCACGAAGGCCATCACGGCGTGCATCCATGGCCATAACGACACTGAGGTCGGTCACATCAAGACTTTGGAATTCGTGCTTGAACGCGGCCCCTTCGTGGGGCGATTGTCGACGATTCACTCAATGATATTTGATCATAGCCATTCAAACTGTAAAGCTCAATGAGCTCCTTTATCTTCTGGTTGGGAGATTTTCATAAATGCTTACGGATTTGAAGAAACTTTGAGGAGAAAGATTGAGGTTTTCGGTCATTGTACGAAAATGTGGTGGCTACGTTTACACAAGCTAGAGTTTACTGTATCAACTTATATATATATATATATATATATATATATATACGATTTTAATATTATTTTATTATTATTTCCAATTTTTACATGCTTTTTCAAACGAACTCCAAACGAAACATGCCGCCTGGCCTTTTTAAAGTTTTACCCCTATTCCGAAGACAATGGGAAAGGTTTCAAGGCCCAGTTCGATCATATTCATGTGCCGAACAACCAAGTATTGGAAAAACAATTTGAAAGGGGAAAGAAATACAATAGAAAATAAGAAGAAACTAAACAACTACAGAATTTAACAACACAACAGACTAACAAATATTAATCAATATAATTATTTACAAATCCTTTCCAAAATGATACATTAGAGTCATACTAATAAAAATTCTACCCTAGGACAGTTATAATTGCTTGTCCTTACCTGACTGATATAGAGTACATAGAATACAATGGAAACAAGATAAATAACTAACTATCGACGAAACCACATGCTCCAAGCTCCTCCAAAATGCCTGTGGGAAACCTAAACTACTTGGTTACTCATACAAATTTAAACACCCAAGGGTTTTAGGGAAAGAAAATAAAAATCTAAGTTAGACATGGGACTGTTGTGAGAAAACTTAAAACAACTGAATTATTACTTTCAAAACTCCTTTTTGAATCAAAGGTATCTCATAAGATAACGCTGCAGATAAACATGGACGGGTTTTACCTTACGATAACCAAAACACCTTTTTATATAAAATCCAGTGATTTTATAATAATGCCTAGAGGTTCAAAGTAAATATAAAAAATAGTTGAAATTCTTGCATCTTACATTCTATCAGAGTTGAGTACGTCTAAATCCATAAAGGTTTGTATTAGAGAATGGATTCCATACTATGGCAAGGTCAGGGACTGCCTACCGATGGTACACACTTAGAAAATGCACTAAAATCTGACAAGAACTTCTTGTACCCTTGGTACATAAAGTTGGATGCCTTTTAACATTGCATATCGAATTACCTCACCCCTTTTGACAACAAGGAGTTATACTACCACGGTGCTTGCTTGCACAAACGACTCAAAAAGGAACAATCTAAATTGTGATGATGATTCCTAATGATAGCTTACCACATGGCTCTACTGCATGTTCAGTTTTTGCCATTTCCTGCTTCATGAGGCTCGTGAGGGCACGTCTTTTTCTCTACATATAGCGCTTCCTACATGGAATACTAACATTGCCTTCCAAATGTTGACACAATGTCGGCTTTCATCCATACAAGTCGTTCAGGAGATGAATGGACCAAAGGCACTACTTCTACCACATCTATTTTGGAATACTCTCAGGATTAGTAGCAAATAGCCCTTGCACTTTAAAAGCTCCACATTTGATTTCATACATTTCAAGATGCTTTTAGTTCGAAACACTTAAGTTCGATCAAAGTGGTTTTCGAATAACATATCCAATCCTTGTCTCTTCAAAACAACTTTCGATAATTTCTGGCAGAACTCAATCCTAGTTCTTTAGAAAATATGCAGACAAGGAATAAGAACGGAGATCACCTCCTAACCGTTTTTGAACGAATTTCCTTATCGTTTATTTTAGAAGAATGAAACAGGTTTATTTGTATAGTATAGCACCAGCGACAGTAACTGTACAATATAATTTTCATGTTCCCCTAAATATTTTCAAAGTTACGTTTGGTCCAGATTGGATAGTTGGTGTAACATTCCTTAAAATTTACCAAGTTTAATTTGGTAATTAATTTAATTTTGGGATTAAATTGTGAATTTATTCATGAATTAATTAGAAAATTTCTAGAATAAATAAAAATTTTAGATTATAAAATAGAATTTGGTTTAAAATTTAGAGATAATCAATTTTATAAATAAAATTAGACTTAAGAATATATATTGATTTAAAGATAAATAGCAAATTGACTTGGAATACAAGAATAAGTATTTTATAAACAAATATTGAATTTAAAAATAAAATGTATTAAAAATAAAATAGAAATTAATAGCTTTGAGATAAATAAAAAGTTAATAAAAGGTTGTTTTCTAAATTTTAAATATATTAATATTTGGAAGCTGTGATCTAAAATTAATGTACACATTTTCAAAATATTATTTTTAAGTCAAATTCTCTTATATAAATAAAAGTGATTAATTGTTAATATGAAATCAAAATATTTAAATCATTCTTTTCTTTTTAAAAGTTGTACAATAAAATAAATAATAAAAGAAATACATGAATATAAAATGTATAAATTAGTTGTATATAAAAATAGTGAGCTAAATTAAAGTTGAATGTAAAAAAACGATGGAGATAAAGTTTTATTTGTGTAAATATAAATATAAATGAAAATATAAGCAACTTTAAAAATTGAGGCATATGTAATCATGAAAATATAATTACATGGAGGATTAAACAAAAATTTACAAAACAATTTAAGTCAAAGGATTAAACACAATTTTTCCTACATGTAACAAGTGTACAACATGCAAATGAAAATTTACAAGTGGCATTCAACTTTTGAAAAAAAAGTAATTTTTTTTATAATAACCAGGCCATTCAATAGCCTCTTCATTTCCTTCTCAAGATCTGAAATCTGAAATCAGTAATTAAAAGAAGAAAAATATCATCTTCAAACTCAAAATCGAATCCCTCCTCTTCAAAGAAAAAATTTGAAAACCAAAAGTTAAAAACTAGAGAAAAAACAAGTGTTTGCGTAAAAAATGGCCACAAACACCCAATACCGTGAAAGCACCAGTGTATGAATATAAGTCAGCGATATTCAAACACAAATCACAGATCTCAGCAAATAACTCAAATACGTTTGCACAAAAGATGGGCAAAAAACTCCAAGTCGTATGATTTAGTTGATTTTATGTTGTTCGTAGTGATTTAGGTGGTTTATGCAAATGCGTAAAAAGCAGGGACTAAACTGTAAAAGACACACAGATTTATAGTGGTTCGGCCAAAGTGTGCCTACGTCCACTTTATATGTTATTCTCCTTTTCCAATCCGATTACAAATACAAAGCTTGTAGTACAAGTGTATGAAAGTTGTTTGAAAGTTCCTTCCAGGTTTGAGCTCTCAAACTTGTCCCCCATTGTTGTACCCCTGCCCCTCTATTTATAGAGTGAGGTAGGGGGCAGGGGTCTTGGATGCATATAGCTGCTGGTGGGCCCGGGCTGAAGCAATCTGGACTGGCAGTCATCTGGTTCGGCGGAGCTCCACTCGGTAGTAGAGGCCGGTCCGGTGGGAAGGGGTGGTCCGGTATTAGTAGGGAGTGATGTTGGTTCGGCATATGGTGGTCCGGCTGTGGCTTGGGAGTCGGTTCGGCTAGGAGTGGTGGAAGGGCTGGTTCGGTGGTGAGCTTGAAGGGAAGGTGGCTGGTTACGCCGAATGGACACATGCTTGCATCGCCGAATGAGGAAGGGCTGGCCATGCCGAATGGACATGTACTCGTACTGCCGAATGAAGCTTCATGTGTGAGTGCCGAGTGTTCCTTCCTACTAGAGAATGCCGAATGAGACATTACCGGATGAACTCAGGGAGATGGGAATGCCGAATGAGATGCTGAATGCTTCTTTTTGTTCCTGGTCGTGGTGGAAACGCACACAACAAGGATATCCTAGTTTTGACCAAAAAAATGGGATAACACTTTGCCCCCCAAAACATGCCTTGTGATAACAAGGCGTGTTTTGAATAGTTCCGAATCCAATAAGCAAAGCTTGAGCCAATTCCATGTCCATCCGAACTCGACAACCGAGTCCCAAACCATCCTTATCCAATAGCCAACAACCGAATCCAGGACCTCTCTGGGTCGATATCCAAATTCATAACCTCTCCGGGCTCTTGCCAAGCGCAATCCACACCTGACGATCTTGGTCCAGTGTCCCTGGACATTAAGCTAGCCTCCTCGTGTTCTTGTCGAGCGTAATCCACACTTGACGACCGTGGCCCAGTGTCCCTGGGCGTTGAGCTAACCTCTCCGGGTTCTTGCCAAGCGTAATCCACACTTGACGACCTTGGCCCAGTGTCCCTGGGCGCTGTACAATGCCATGGCTTAAGTCCTAAGCCGAATCCTGGTCTCTCCGGACCCTTGCCGAGCATAGTCCATACTCGACGAGCTGAAAATAACGATTGATAACATAGGGCCTAAGTCCTAGGCCGAATCCTGATCACTCCGGACCCTTGCCGAGCATAGTCCATACTCGACGACCTGAATGAGTCAATTTACCACGTTCGGGCAAAGCGACTCACCCCTTGCCAGGCATAATCCATACCCGACGACCGTTTATCAAAAATCAGATAAAAATCCAATCCAAAATCCAAATCCAAAATCCAAATCCAAAATCCAAATCCAGAATCCAAATCCAGAATCCAAATCCAAAACCAGAAAACCAGAAATCCAAACCAGCATCCAAAACCGAAAACAATTGTCCAAAGGAAAATCCAAATCAAAAAGCAAGGAAAACCAGGAGCTCAATCCAAGCTCCAAAACCGAAAACCAAAAAGAAAAAAGCAGTGTCCAATCCAAAAGCAAAAGATAAATTTCACAAACCACAGCATCGCAATTTATTATCATTCAGAGCATGCCTAGGGGCTATCTCCGTCCCCGTACATGTGTAAATGACTTGGTTGCTTGCCAATAGTTTGCTACTTATTTCATATTAACCTGGTCAAGGGATGATCAACCGACCATCATTCCTGGGCCTCCCACCATCGTAGCTTGAGGTAGGCGGCAGTTGCTCCTGCCTCGCCGTTGCATCCCGAGGTCCAACATATTGTGGCAGTTGTCCATTCCTTACATGTTCCTCAATTATGTCCTTTAAGTGCCTGCAGCTGTTGGTGTCGTGTCCATCCAAATCATGGAAGAGGCAGTGCCTTCCTGATGTCCTTTCCCGTTCTGTTGGTTCTCTCCTAGCCGGCCTCCGGTAGTGAAGGCGATTTCGAGTATCCAGGTATATCCGTTCCAGCGTTTCGTTCAATCCTGTGTATGTGGAAAACTTTGGATCCTTCCATTGCTTCCTAGCATTTCCAGAATCATCGTCCAACTTCCTTTTTCCTTTGTTTTTATCCGAACCATTGCTGGATGGTCCTCCCCCTTCAACTGCATTAACCTTTTTCAATTTTAAATCCGTACTCGCATCTTCTTGTCGAAGGAACCTTTCTGCCTCATGAAAGAATTCGTCGAGATTCCGTGGGGGATCTCGTATCAGAGATACCTTGAAATCCGAGTTCTCCCTGACTCCTGATACTGCTGCCATTAAAACCATCGATGGATCGGGCCGATCCACCGAAGCAACTGCGGCACTGAATCGAGTTAGAAAAGCTCTAAGCGATTCATCCATCCTTTGCCTTACCGATGTCAATGTCATCACGTTCTTCGGTCTCTTGACATGAACCCGAAATTGTCCCAGAAACCTTTCCACCAATTCCCTCCAAGTCCCGATAGATCCTTCTTCCAGCTGCCTGAACCACATCGCAGCTAAGTCCGTCAAGTACAAAGGGAAGCATCGGGCCATCACCTCCTCTGATGCCCCCAGCACCTCCATGTGTCTAGTGTATCTCATCAAGTGATCCGTAGGGTCTTCCTTGCCATTGTATACCTCCACGCTAGGTAGCTTGAACTTAGGTGGGTTCTGAGCCATCCTTATTTCCCGAGTGAACGGACTCCTGTTTACTCCTTCCAAGTCTCCGTTGGTCAAACCACCTCGCACAGTCTTCCTGATTATATCTACCAATCCACCGTTGTCTGTCGGGGGTTGCCCCCGAGGGAACTCCGGTACATACTCTTCGTGTGGCTCGTTAGCAGCAACGTTGGTTCTAGCCTGTTGAACTCCTTCCAAAGGTTCTCCTGTGTTGAATCCCGTGGGCCTGCCCCCAAGCCCTTGTTGATTGCTACCTGGCTCCGTATCTTGTCCTTCGTTGGGTTCCATAACCCTAGCTTCTTGTCCTGCATCCATAGCCGTTGTAGCTGCTCCTAAATTCTGCATCCCTGCAGCTCTCATTTGCTCCAAGAAAGTTTGCATCATTTCCTGTTGACTTTTCAGCAACCTCTCTTGCAGTGAATTTGTTATGGCTTCCATTTCATCCCGGGTTATGTAGATCGAAGCCGGTCCTTCCTCACCTCCGGAGGATGCTTGTTGACTTCCTCCTTGTTGGCTTCTCTCAGCCCTTAGCCTTCTACTGTTTTGCCTAGTCATTGTCTTCCAAATCCATACTTCTATCCGATGTAGTGGGAGCTGGTTGTTCTCAGTGAAAGCACCAAAATGTTTGCGTAAAAAATGGCCACAAACACCCAATACCGTGAAAGCACCAGTGTATGAATATAAGTCAGCGATATTCAAACACAAATCACAGATCTCAGCAAATAACTCAAATACGTTTGCACAAAAGATGGGCAAAAAACTCCAAGTCGTATGATTTAGTTGATTTTATGTTGTTCGTAGTGATTTAGGTGGTTTATGCAAATGCGTAAAAAGCAGGGACTAAACTGTAAAAGACACACAGATTTATAGTGGTTCGGCCAAAGTGTGCCTACGTCCACTTTATATGTTATTCTCCTTTTCCAATCCGATTACAAGTACAAAGCTTGTAGTACAAGTGTATGAAAGTTGTTTGAAAGTTCCTTCCAGGTTTGAGCTCTCAAACTTGTCCCCCATTGTTGTACCCCTGCCCCTCTATTTATAGAGTGAGGTAGGGGGCAGGGGTCTTGGATGCATATAGCTGCTGGTGGGCCCGGGCTGAAGCAATCTGGACTGGCAGTCATCTGGTTCGGCGGAGCTCCACTCGGTAGTAGAGGCCGGTCCGGTGGGAAGGGGTGGTCCGGTATTAGTAGGGAGTGATGTTGGTTCGGCATATGGTGGTCCGGCTGTGGCTTGGGAGTCGGTTCGGCTAGGAGTGGTGGAAGGGCTGGTTCGGTGGTGAGCTTGAAGGGAAGGTGGCTGGTTACGCCGAATGGACACATGCTTGCATCGCCGAATGAGGAAGGGCTGGCCATGCCGAATGGACATGTACTCGTACTGCCGAATGAAGCTTCATGTGTGAGTGCCGAGTGTTCCTTCCTACTAGAGAATGCCGAATGAGACATTACCGGATGAACTCAGGGAGATGGGAATGCCGAATGAGATGCTGAATGCTTCTTTTTGTTCCTGGTCGTGGTGGAAACGCACACAACAAGGATATCCTAGTTTTGACCAAAAAAATGGGATAACAACAAGAAACCTGGAAAAGGAAAAAAACCAACAACTCTTCAAATATTCTGAAAACAAAAGTGAGTTTCAGATCAAAGAAGCAAAACGAAGGTCAGGATCACAGCAAGCAAAAAAATCTGGATTCAAGCAAATTTCAAAATTTGGAATGATCAACTAAGGAAATGATGATCAAAACAAAAATTTGAGGCAAGCATACTAATCAACTCAGTAACAACAGCAAGCTCAATTCATTTCAACTTCAACAAAAAAAATCAAAGTTCAGACTCAAATTTGTCCTCTGTTCTTCATTGATAAGGTGAGAAATCTATAAATCTTAAACCAGTTCTTTTGATCTTTTAGGTCTATGATGATAATGATTTAAAATATTGTGTGGATGTGTACATATTAGCAAGTGTATATGCATGTATATGGGTGAATCAACGTGTGCATGACTGTTCTCACTTCTCAGGCAAGACATGCCTCTGTATATATGACAGGGTTGATTCCAATTGTTTGAAAATAATTTTTTTTACCACCCAAACAAATCAAAATTAGGTTTTGATTTCTAAAAGAAAAATGTTTGTAACAAGTTAAAATTGTTTTTAAAAATGAATTCAAAGGGATTTATAAAGCAATTAATTCAAAAAATTAAATGTACAGTAAAAAATCTTATATGATTTCAAATTTCGAATGAATGATTTTCAAAATTTAATGTTAGGAACAGATTTGTAATTGCAAATAGTAAAGTTTAAAAATAAAATTTTGATTTTTAAATAGTGGAACTGTGCAAAATGTTGAGTTAAACTGGGATGACTTTCCTGGCAAATTACGATGATCGGCGCGGTTATGTTCTTCGAGTTTTGAACAGAAGGTGGGTTGTGACGCCCCACCTCTATACCCACGCTAGCCAAGAACACTACGGATTAATGTTGTCGACTAGCACGGAGAATAAGGCTGTTGAGGAGCGACCATCTGTATAATTGCTTTGTGCGAGTACCGATATGCCAGATAAAAATATAACTTTTCATCTCAAGAGGAAACCCGACATACCGATACAAACTCAAAGCTACTACATAGTGGCTATAAAGGTCTTCGGTAACAAATATAGAAATAAACATAACACAAATCAGTCACAGATAATTCATATCACAAAGGCGGAAATAGATATGAATATTACATATAAAAGTGTTCATCAGAGTAGTGGTCTGATAAGGTCCACAATATCACAAAAAGGAATAGATACAAGTGCTAGACAAAAGAATATGCATACATCAAGGAGTCTATCTTAAATGTATACAACAAAAAACTACCAAACTAGAGTAGTTAGCCAAAATATCAGATGATGGTCCGATAATTAGTCAAGCAGAAGCACCTGTGAAATCTCAGTCTGACCCGAGTATTATTTAAGAAGAAAATAATAAACAGATCTTTCTAGCTATAATTATCAGTTAAAATGAGATATAAGAAGAGATAAATAAAAAGACGTATGATAACCGAAAATGTCATACTACAACAAGTATACATTAGAAATTCACAAAAGTCATACAATATCTCAAAGAATCTCATAGCATCAAAAAGAATGTCATATTCTTTATTTCATTCACCAAGCCACGATAAAATGACATACATATCAATGCCATTTGAAAAAGGTTGGTGAAACATAAATTCCAGAAATCATCAAATAGAAATCCAGAAATCACAATAAAAGGATGGCCAATCCCATAAAAATGAGTCGGAGCTCCTCCTGACAGGGTATAGTCCCCCATTGCGGACATTGAGCCGAAGCTCCTCGTGGTGAGCCGAAACTCCTCCTGACAGGGTATAGTCCCCCATTGCGGACATTGAGCCGAAGCTCCTCCTGGTGAGTCGAAACACCTCCTGACAGGGTATAGTCCCCCATTGCGGACATTGAGCCGAAGCTCCTCCTGGTGAGTCGAAACTCCTCCTAACAGGATATAGTCCCCCATTGCGGACATTGAGCCGAAGCTCCTCCTAGTGAGCCGGAGCTCAATAAAATTGTGGTATAGTCCTCCTCATGGACAAAGAGACATCGGACATTGCTAGTCTAGATCATAAAATGATCATCATTGATCATCAAGAAGTGTCAATTACAATAAGCTAGTAAATATATGAGTTTAGTATCATGTCCCATAACCACTAGCTTAACTTAAATATTTGCGAACAAATTGTAGATCTCCACTAGAAAATTATCACAAGAGATTCAATCGAACAAGTTTAAGAATTAACCAATGAAGTAAACGTAAGCGTTTCATACCACTCGTTTTACTAAGTCGTTTAATTAGATTTCTCATACGAGTGAGGTAAAAGTTTGTATATACTAATAGATTTGGAAAATGGTTTTATAAACGAGTTTGGTATTGAAAATAGAGTTGAAATCGTTTTGAGGAAAGAGTTTTGATATTTACTACTAATATAGAAAACCTTTATATTTTAAAGCGAAAAATCATAGAATTGATTGTAGAAACAATCAATCATAAAAATTCACATTCGAAGACGTGAATAAAATCCAAAGAAATCGATACCGAATTCATCAAAATGGATATTCCCAAAAATAACAATGAAAATATCATCAAAGTCCACAATAAATGATAACAACAAAAAGGGAATCAACACGAGTCGATTAAAGTTGGAAATATACTCAAAAATAGCCAAAATAGGCAAATTAAACAGTTCCAGACGTCTGGTAGGTGTTCCCAGACGTCTGGCCCTAATATCTGGAAGTATATGTGTTTTCTCCCTTCTATTTTTAATTCCTGGGCCATTTCAGACGTCTGAAATTTTCAACCAGACGTCTGAATTTGATTTCAGACGTCTGGATTTTGTTTCAGACGTCTGGATTTAGTCTCTGCCTTCTCTAGACCCCTTTCCAGACGTCTGGATTATTCAACTAGACGTCTGAATTAGGTTTCAGACGTCTGAAATTAATTTCAGACGTTTGAAATCTCCTGCTAGGCAAAAAAACAGCCTAGACCAAAAATGGCAAATCCAAACTGAAATGCGATCAAACGAGCGATGGATGCTAAGGATTTATGCTAATCGACAACCCAGCACTATAGGCTCTTCGATGCATCCCCAAAAACTTGTTCAAACATCAAAGATTGGATTTTTAAAGATTTGACTACAAAACACCAAAAATTGAAATATTCACCAAATCAATCCAAACCAAAAGCAAATGAACATAAATAAGTGTTAGGAATTCATACCTAACAACAAAGATAGATATAGACATAGATGTGAGATAAAAATCTCACCTTTGAACCCGAAAACAATGAATGAGAAGCTTGAAGACGAAGGAAGATCAACCACACTTCAATCTCAACACAAGAAGCTTGAATCTAAGCTTAAAAGAGAAACATTTCCTAAATTAGGTTTAGGAATTTTCTGAAATCAAAGTGAGAATGAGTTGAAGAAGAAGAAGATGATACTTACCAAAGCTTCTCTTAGAATTTGGAGCTAGAACTTGGATTTGCAAATGGAAACTAGGGCTTAGGAATTCTAATTCTTTTTCTCCTCCCCCATTTTTGATGAAGCTTGAATGCATTAGGAAATGAAAGTGAAGTAATGAAGAGGAGAGGGGGTGGAATAATGATATAACCAGAGTTGGGCTAGTGGGCTGAACCCAAACCCAAACCTAAAGCCCTAAGTGAAAAATAGCAAAATTCGACTAACTCCAAACATATCGAAGTTTATACTCAAAAAGGCTGCAATTGTCATTTTGAACTCAATGGGGGTAGTCTCGAGTCCCAATTCGACTGTTTGCAAAAAGTAGCTTTTCGGAGCAAAATCCAACGAACGATAAAATATTTAAATAAAATGTTTAAATATAAAATCGATAAATATGCGGGTTGTTACAGACTCCCCTCCTTAAAGAAATTGCGTCCTCGCAATACTTAAGTGGAAAATAAGAAGTAACAACCATGGAAGCATATCAACACAAAAGAAAATTTGAATCAAGAAGTCCACAATAAAGAGCACGAAGGAGTAAATCCGAAAGTTTTCGTTCGATGAATTCTCAAGATTTCTCAAGAGCAATCCTTTGGATTTGAGAACCATTTAACTTTTACCAAAAAGAATATCTTTATATCGAAGGTGCTCAACCTCCGAAGCAATGATGTGAATAAAATGTTGCTCAAAAGTCAAATTTGGTGAAACTTCAATTTCCTCAATAACACCGGGCTCAAGAATAAAAATCGAAATCCCTAAGGAATTTTCGTAGTAGAAAGACGTGAGAAAACGTCATGAATATCGGAAAATTGAGCTGGTGCAACGACGTAGTATAACAGTACGCCCGTTAAACTAGAAGCTCAAATAATTAGGGACAACAGCGTGGTACAAAAACGGTACGCCCAATGAACCGAACACCATAAAAGAACATCAGACGCTAGTCCATAAAAGAAATGAGATGAAACACAATAAAACGAAGTACATCAAAACGTCTGATGAACTTAATAAAAAGATAATTCCATTCAGACATCACCAAAGAATCAACCACTCTTTGCTTACGACTAAACACATTGACAACACGATTTTCCTTTCGGGAATAAAAGAATATCAAGATCATAAGATGCTAGGAACTCGAGTCAACATGAAGTTCCTTATGAGAAAATAAATATTCCAAAGATTTATGATCGAGGTAGAGAACAAATTTCTCATTCAAATATGATGATGCCAAATTACAAAAGTAAAAACAATAGCCGCGAGCACTAGATCATGAGTGGCATATCTAGTCTTGATAAGCTATAATGATTTTGTTAACGCTAAAATTTGAACGCTAACACCCCGGTGTATGAGTTATAGTTGTGAAAGCACCACCCGAAAGCTCGGGAACAGATTATAAGCAGAAAATAGTAGAAAAGCAGCAAACGACAACAATTTAATAGTGGTTCGGCTTAAGGGTATAGCCTACGTCCACTTTAAGTACTTTTATTAATGGTCTCGTTACAAGCTGATACAATTCTTCTCAAGTACAAAATATTTCAAGTTACAAGAGATTTGGAACAAGTAGCTCAAGCTTCTATGTCGATTAAAGTCCTTGAATTCAAATTGAAGATGTGTAGTTTCTTCGTGAAGTTCTTCGAAGTATTCCTTTGATCTCGAAAGCTCTAAGTGCTGATGGAGTTCTCAATGCAGCAAGGTAACGGTCTCTCAAGAGAATGTGCCAAAAGTCCTTTGAATGTTGGAGGTGGCTATGTATTTATAGGCAAGCTTGGACATGAATTCTGCGCATAAGTCCTGAGTCGCGACCGACTCAAGCTAAGTCGCCCCCGAGTCAGGCTAAGTCGTGGTTGACTTATAAAACCAACCTTTCCCCTCTTCATGGCTTATTCCTCTGCTGGATTTCATGACAAGTCTTGAGTCGTGTCCGAGTCAATTTTCCTAGGCATTGTGGCGATGGGTTACGACTCAACGATTTTGAGTCGTGGACGAGTCATGGTGAGTCGCCCCATGTTAACTCAAGGTCGAACTGCTGGCTTGGTCCCAAGAGATAAGTCGTTCCCGAGCCAACTTATCATAACTCCTCTCATATTAGCATGTGTCGTACTCGACTTATCATAAGTCGTAGGTATCCATAAGTCGTGACATTCCTTAGGTCGTTCCTTAGGATGAGTCGCGAACCTGTTGAGTCGTTGAACCATGAGTCGTTGAGTCATGAGTCGCTGAGTCATGAGTCGCTGAGTCATGAGTCGCTGAGTCAGAAACTTCCATAAGTCGCACAACAGTTGAGTCGGAGACTAGCTGAGTCGGTCTTTGATGAGTCGGACCTAGATCATATGAGTCGGTGAGTTCCCTCTTCGGTCATTGAGTCGTACGCGAGTTAATTGTACTTGGCTTTCTGATTTGCACACTTGAACCGCTAACGACTCATGGTGAGTCGTAAATCTTCTGAGTCGCTTAATGCTTTATCTGATGAGTCGGCCCAAGCTTCAGTGGGGTTAACATTTGCCCCTCGAAGCACACGCCTAAGTCGTAGGTCGCGTGCTTCGACTTATCTTACCCCGCGTGTGCCGACTCATATCCTACTACCTTGGTATATAAATAGCATGAATCGCCATTCTTATCTTCTTCTTCTTTTACTAATCTCGTGAGTCGTTTTCCGCCATTAACACATCTCCAAGCTCCTAAAAGCAATTTCAACTCAAAATCTCCTCCGATCATCTCTGACATCACACCACGTAAGCAATTTCGCCTCCTTTCTGATTGTCGATCATCATTTCCCTGTGTGCACCGTCCTTATCTTCAATTTATCCCCTTGAGCTTTGCGAGTTAGGTTGCCCTAATCATTGATGGATTGAGGATTGTCTGATCCAATGATCTGCGACTCGAGGCGATCTACTTGACGCGATAAGACTAGGGTTGTAGAATGAGGGTTTATTGGGTTAATGGGTCAGATGGTTGATTCGAATGCTGCTGTAGGTTTGACTCGGCTCCTTTCGTATGACCCAGTGACCCTCACGATTCAATCATGGTACGGCTCATCATGCTCCTCGACTTGAGCCTTGAGTCGTGACCGAGACAGAACCCTTGAATTGTGGCCGAGATAAAACCTTTGAATCGCGGCCGAGATAAAACCTTTGAGTCGCGGCCGAGATAAAACTTAGAGATTTCCTTATTATTTTGAACCAGAGCTCCTTTAACATACTCCACGACCTAAGTCCTGAGTCGTTGCCGAGATAAGACTTAGCCTTGAGTCGTTGCTGAAATAAGACTTGGAGATAATCTCCTTATCTCCACGACTCATGGCTTAGGGCACTGCCGACTCAGAACTTTTGAACCGTTCATGGGTTATGACTTGTGTAAATTCTGTTTGAACATTGGACCATTGCATTAACTTCGAACTGTTGAATTTTATTGCACTCATTCACAGGTTATTTTGACTTGCAGGCTAATAACCTGTTCAATACAACATTCACAGAAAGCTGGGACGAATATACTTGTCATTGACTGCCCACATCGAATGACAGATTAGTTAACAATAGATGATTAACTTGAATAAATTGTGTGTATGAAGTGCCTTTAACTTATCAATTTCAAACAAAATACCAAAGCAATGCTGAAATAGTCAATTGAAATCGACCTGCTTGCACTAATATTATGCTTGAGCTTTAGATTAACAAGTTCTGAAATGTTTACAATCGATCAAGCATCGATCAGTATAATTCCAGTTAAATATACTTGTCACTTTTTATTAGTCTTGCACAACACTTCACACTTTTTAGGAAACGCGCACCTTCGTATTTGAACATCCAGTTGCTTGTGTAGAATGACCTCTCATCAAGAAGAGCCAATGGGCCAGGCTGAAGATGTCTTCCCAGTAGCTATCCCTGTAGATAACCCTCCGGAGAGAGCATCCACAACTTTGAATCAGCGGGTGTTTACCCAACTGCGCGTCCAGTTTGGCATTGATGACGCTGACGTCTTACTTCTGGGGCTAAATGATACCGCGGATAGGCCCCCTCTTGGCTTTGTTGCTGTTAATCGCCAAATGTGCTTGAACGGCGCCATTCCTCCTTTTAATGACTTTCTTCAACAGTTCCTGCTTCGGTTGTCTATTTCTCCATTCCAATTACACCCCAATGGCTACGCCATTCTGATGGGGTTATGTGTTCTATTTAGGAGAGTTTTGGATCGATTACCAAGCTTCGGGGAGATCTGCTATTTTTGCTCATTCACGAAAATTAAAGACCATCCCTCCATCGTGGTTATAAGAAGCGCTCGAAACCGCAAACTTATTACTGATCTCTCCGAAAGCGCTCACGGATTTTTGAATCAGTTTTTCTTTGTTCGCTGCCCTCCAGGGTTTTATGCCATCTGGAGAGTGGGAAGTAAGATTTCCTGTCTTTACTTTTTCCGTTTTGAAACTTTCTCGAGATCTGAACCCTCAGTTGCTAATTTCATTCTTTTCCTGTTTTAGCACTTCCACCCCCTGCTAGGGACCCGAGCCTTAAGCAAATTTTTGAAAGATTAAATGCCGTGCCGGTAGAAGAGAGGAGCATAAAGTTTCTGCTAAACGATGAATTCTTACATCAATACGGACTCCTCCATCCCTCTCGCTTTACTCAGCCTCACGAAGCTCCAACGGAGGTTCCTGATTCTCCAGTGAAAACTCCTGATCTTCCGATCTCCACTAAAGAGCACATGCGAGGAGAAATTTCTGCAGAAACCTTACTAGTAAAGTGCTCTACTCCAAGAGATGATGCGGGACCCTCCGAAAAGCCCGCACTTGCTCCCATAATTGAAGAAGAAGAGGAGTCCCCTTCCCAAACCAGGAAGAGTGCCGACAAAGGAGCTGATGGAGGGAATCAGGTTGGGCATGATGGTGATGACGTCTTTGGGGATTTAAGTGACATAATTGTCACTTCCCAAGAGCTCTTTAAAGATGACCCTGCCTGTGGTAAACTGTACCCCCGATGGTTGAAGCGACATCTGCCCTCCAACAGACTCCAACTCCTTTATCCCAAGAATTGTCACCGATAGTGGGACCTATTACTTCCCCCCAACTGAGGAGTGGTTCGTTAGTCCAACGCGAGTAGTTTGCACTTCACACACAACTAAGGATTTTCCAGCACATTTATGCACTTATCTTCTTATACTTTAAAGATTTCTAAAGCTTATCTTTTCTTATTTCAGATCCTTCAATGACACGCGGCGGATCATATTATCAGGATTTCCAACGCTACGGGGGGCGTGGTCAATATGATTACAGGCGTTACCTTCCTTCTTACAGAGAGTCGGATGAAGAGAGGGCCATCAGGAAAGCCGACGAGAGACGAGCATATGAAGAACGTCGCCGAAGGGAACAAGAAAGACATGATCTTCCCCATAGAGATGATGACACCCAAAAGAGAAAAGCTCATGATGAGAGAGGAAAGAGTCACATAGACGATTCTTCTAGCAAGCGGGCTAGACTTACTGAAGAAACAACTCCTTCAGCTTCTGAACATGTCCCTGCTCAATCTCCTACTCCCGCTCGCTCCGACATTCAAGCAATCATCAACCGACCCGCATACCAAGTCGGGCAAGGTCCTCCCACTCTTCAAAGTCGATTTCCTCAGTGGTGCCTGAGAGGGGTTCGATTTGATCTCGACTTGGTTCCCCTCGACAAACCGGCTATGCTGCGAAATCTTGATGCTGTCAGGACCGATATCGAAAGAATGTCGAACTGGCAAAAACTCGTCGACGAACTTCGGAGGGTTAACCGAGCCAATCTCGAGGCCATGCTAACAATGGAGAATGATAAGGCTGAGTGGCAGAAGACTCTTGAACAGCATGACGCCGAAATGAGAAGTATTGCTTCCTACAATGAAAAGCTGGAAGCGGAAGTAGAAAAACTTAAGGAAGAATTAGCTACTTCATCTACTTTCCATTCACAAAAGGAGAGCATGCTTCAGCAACAAGTACGAGATGCGCATGCCAGTCAAAGAGCAGTCGAAGATAAGCTTGCACACAAGGAAAAGGTCATAGAAGAATATCGTGCTGAAACTGCACAACTGCGAGAACAGACCGGCTCTCAAAGCTTGGAGATAGAGTTGTTAAAAACTCGACTTGCTATGGCCGAAAAGGAGCGCGACGAGGCTGTTGTTGGTAAACTTGCGGCCGAAGAGGCTCATCAAGCAACCAAAGCTGACATTAGCTCCACATTATTCGATTTTTATCTGCACAACATTTTGGGACGTGGCAGCCTTGCCTTTCTAGGCCCCAAGTATGAAATCACACTGGCTGAAGTTTGGGAGGCAGCACTTGATATGCTCGGTGGTAAAGGTGCTGGATATGCTGAGTCAGCCCTTGAAGAGCATTATCTTGATGATGAGGCCCGTGCCGCTCTTGCCAAGGGAAAGGAGCAGCTTGCCAGAGTGCGGGCCGGGATGGCGGAAGAGGAGCGTTCTAAAAAAGAAGTACCGCCTACTACCTCTGAACGTCCTCTAGTTTCTCCCGAGGTGGACATTACAGGCTCTAGTGCTCATTCGCCGCCTCCTACAAAAACCGGGGTAATTACCCCTACTGATGAAGAGGCTTTGGAGGACATTGGGGCTCAAAATTATGAGATTGAACCGACGAAGCCAATATCTTCAGGTAATTTCGACATTGGTCCGATTCAGGTGGATTGCCTGCTTATTCCTCAAAAATTTGGTGAGCTTCTCGATTACCTCTTGAATCTCGATGAACCCATATCTCCCCTCTTTCGGGAAGATACTAACATTTTCAATTTTTCTTCTTCTGTAGTTGAAACAACAAGTGCCGTGCAGACTTCGCCTTCTCTGGTTATTCCTCCTCCATCTCTTCAGGTGACTCCTCCTTCTGCTTCACAACCTGGGTCACAAGAGGAGAAAATTGAGGCTCTTCATGGTTTGGATGACCCTGTTACCTCGCAGGAGCAAAAAGATGAGGGACTTGAAGGAGGCGAGATCTCTCCGGAGCGGACTCCTTCTGACGACGTAGTTTTGTCCGCTCTCGTTACTCCGGGGAGTGAGTCTTCTTCGTAGAGAAGAAAGAAGCATGGGACATCGAAGAGGAGGGGGAAGAAAATTATCACCACTGAAGAGGAACCGGAAATTGCGCCAGTTGCACCTCCCTCCCCTTCTTACCTTATGCCTTCAGACCAACCTGAGAGACCCGAAAAGCTAACCACTCGGCCGGGTAAAGGGTCTAAAGGCGGCCAGAAGAAATGAAGAGTTGAGCTTTTTGATTCCTTTTTTGTGTAATGGTCGGATGTTGTGCAGGCACCGGCCTCTGCTTTTTTATTTTGAAACCTGTATCTGCAATATCTGCAATTGAATAAAATGATTCTTTATTTGTACAGACTTTTGTTTGAATTTGAGAATGCATTTATTATTCATTTTTGCACAAGTTTATTTATACGATGTTGCGGTGAGCTTGTGGTACGTTGTTTGAGCGTACTTTACCGACATAGTTATACCGCTTTGTATGTAACTATACCATGTTGCCCCTATACCATGAGCTTACTGCAATATCGTATACTTCGAGGGGACTTGCACTCTCGTTTTCTAAAGAATAATTACTTCATTCTCGAAGAGAATTTTCGTAGAGTGCAACTTCCTTCACATAAGTTTCTACGCTTTACCCTTCGAAGAAATTGCAACTTCCTTCATATAAAAATTTGTGCCTCTGAGGAGATATTTTTTCACGTCTCAACACTTGGAAGTTTTATTTCAATCTTGGTGAAACGTGGGCTTCTGAAGAGATCTTTCTTTTCAATTGTGTCCCCGGGAGGGGGTTGTACCTCTGAGGAGGGATTTCTCACGTTTCAACACTTGGAAGTTTTATTTCAATCTTGGTGAAACGTGTACCTCCAAAGAGTTGTGCCTTCGAGGAAAGCCTTTTCACGTTTCAACACTTGGAAGTTTTATTTCAATCTCGGTGAAACGTGGGCTTCCGAAAGGTCTTTATTTTGTTTTGCATTTCAACTTTGGTGAAGTGAAATTCCGAAGAGCGGTTGTTACACTTTAACTCCTGGCGAAATGTGCCTCCGAAGAGGGCTTTTATTTTGTTTGCATTTCAACTCTGGTGAAGTGAAATCCCGAAGAGCGGTCATAACACTTCAACTCCTGGTGAAATGTGCCCCCGAAGAGGTCTTTATTTTGTTTGCATTTCAACTCTGGTGAAGTGTAATTCCGAAAAGCGGTCATAACACTTCAACTCCTGGTGAAATGTGCCCCCGAAGAGGTCTTTATTTTGTTTGCATTTCAACTCTGGTGAAGTGTAATTCCGAAGAGCGGTCATAACACTTCAACTCCTGGTGAAATGTGCTCCCGAAGAGGTCTTTATTTTGTTTGCATTTCAACTCTGGTGAAGTGTAATTCCGAAGAGCGGCTGTTACACTTCAACTCCTGGTGAAATGTGCCCCAGAGATGGTTTACATTGCCTGGAAGTTACTCTCTCATGGTTGGTGGGTCTTGACTCCTCCAATCTTTTTTGTTGAGTAGAGAACTTTCTTTTTTGTGGCATATGTCCCATTAGAGGTCTTTGTCCTCCGAAGAGTTGTGCCTCCGAAGAGGAGCATTTTGCCTCTGAAGAGGGCTTTGGTCTCTGAGGAGAAGCATTTGGTCCCCGTAGAGAAGCATTTCGCCTCCGAAGAGGGCTTTGGTCTCTGAGGAGAAGCATTCGATCTCCGTACAGAAGCATTTCGCCTCCGAAGAGGGCTTTGGTCTCTGAGGAGAAGCATTTGGTCTCCGTAGAGAAGCTTTTTGCCTCCGAAGAGGGCTTCGGTCTCTGAGGAGAAGCATTCGGTCTCCGTAGAGAAGCATTTCGCCTCCAAAGAGGGCTTTGGTCTCTGAGGAGAAGCATTCGCTCCCCGTAGAGAAGCATTTCGCCTCAGAAGAGGGCTTTGGTCTCTGAGGAGAAGCATTCGATCTCCGTAAAGAAGCATTTCGCCTCCGAAGAGGGCTTTGGTCTCTGAGGAGAAGCATTCGGTCTCCGTAGAGAAGCATTTCGCCTCCGAAGAGGGCTTTGGTCTCTGAGGAGAAGCATTCGATCCCCGTAGAGAAGCATTTCGCCTCCGAAGAGGGCTTTTCACATTTCATCTCACGGGAGTATGTTGACCGGGTGTAGTGAAATGCGTGCCCCTAAGTAGGGTTATTGTCAGGAAGTTTGGAGTTTCCTTTTCTCGGTTGGATGGATTCTCGAGAGTGTGTCGACCAATAACTCCATGACTTTGTAACGAGAAAGACGCCTTTTTTTTTCTTTTTTTTTTTGGTGAAGCCCGCTTGAGGTCTTTATCCTTTGAGGAGTTATGCCTTCAAAGGGGGCTTGTGCTTCTGAAATACTCTTTTTGCTGGCTAACGCTTACTCTCGCATGTCTCTTTGTCATTGATTCATGTTGACAATCCCCATTGCTTCGCAAGTGTCACCACTTTCAGCTGCCAAGCCTCTCCCTTACCCAAAGGAGTATATTTTATAGTTAAGCAAATTGGTGGTGGCAGATATAGGTTCTTTAACTTGCTGTTTGTTTGTTCAAGCATTTGTAGTTAGTTATATATGATCTGCTTCTATCCACCTTGCTTACTTTCGTCTAAAGTTCTCCTTTTGTAGGATTTGAATATGGGAATTTTGAATGGCTCAGTGCTTGACTGCTGGATGATGTCGCGGATCACTTGGTCTTGTGACTGGTAAGCTTTGTTTTTATGGCCTGCATTATTAAATCATTCTTTTTTTAGTAACACGATTAACGTATTTCATATGCCGAAATAAAACAAAGCAGTTTATAGTAGTAGGGAACACAAGAATTATAGCGGTTTTGCCGAAACTGGGCCTATATCCACTTTATAGCTTTTGTTATTTGCCCGCCTTGCAATTGCCCTTAACAAGAGAATCATATATTTGTAAATTCTTTGCAATATTTCAGCAAAGTTTTCATGTAAAATATGGATGTAAATGGTTGCTGTTCCAAGTTCTTGGAATTGGTTCTCTTTTGACAGTTGTGAATTTGATTGATTATATTAGCAATTCCTTAGTGCCGTCTTTGAGTGTGCATCATCTTCTTCTGAGGTGGTGGTTTTAACTGAAGAAACATACTCTAGCCAAATCTTATTTGTTTGCTTAGAGTACTTCTTATTCAGGATTTGACCCTGGAATTCTGTTGTTTAAGGCTTGCTTTTGAATGCTACCAAGGGTTGCTTGATATTGCAATGAATCAGCTTGGCATTGATTGCCTGCAAATTTAGATCGATAATCTTAGTGATATTCTCAGAGTATTTCACATATCGAAATAAAATAAGCGACTTGTAATAATAGGGAGAGCAAGACTTATAGTTTTTATTATTTATTGGCATTGTTTTTACAACAGATTTTGATACAAGAATCATTGGATCAGCACTCTTTTACAAATTTGAAACAAAGTGTTCAAGTAAGGTATGGAAGCAATTGCTGCCCCAGGCTTTAGGGATTGAATCTTTTGGCATAAGAGGACTGGATGGCAACATCTTTCAGAATCGAAACTTCCTTTCACTTTAAAGGTCTCCTTGGAGCGTGAGCACGTCTTCCCGCCTCATCCAATTTTTCCCTGCCTGGTGAGGGCTTGCTGTGATGATACTGATGATAGGACCTTCATCTCCCTGTGCCACGGTTCTTTTATTTGAGCTACATTGTTGAGCGGGAACCAGCTGCACTTTAGAGGATGACGAGTAGCTAATTCCATCTTTTTTCAAATACTGTTGCAGTTCATTCTGCTTGATCAATTCTTCAATCTCCTTCCTTAGATGGCGACATTGGTTAGTTTCATGGCCAGGTTGATTGTGAAATTGACAGAATTTCCCATTGTCTGTCGCGCTTCTCCTCATCAGAGATGGTTTGGGGTACACAACAACATCCTTTGTTGCCAAGAAGATACTTTCCGGAGTGTCGGTCAATGGAGTGAAGTCGGAGGGTATGAAGCGTCGAGCTTTTTTCAAGAGTTTCTGCTTTCTCCTTCCCCCATTCTTCTCTTTCTGTTCAATCATTTCCGGTATGTATTCTTCATCGTTACCAGGACTCAATGGGTAATCGTCAACTATTCTTTCAAAAGTTCGCCTTGACAAACGTTCGTGGATAGTTGGTCGTGGCCATGAATTCTCTGTTTGGGGGAATGTTCCAATAGTAATGCCAGTTGCTCGTTGAGGAGTATTCCATTCTTCTGAAACCTGGGCCTCTTTGGCAATGGTTTTTATATCACTTTCTAGTCGATGGACTTCTTCCTGCAATGCGTTCATCTTATCCAGTATCCTATTGCTTTGAACTTCCATGTGTTGATATATTCCATATATCACGGCGTTTAATTCACCCCTTGTGACTCCAATACTTGAAGCTGTTTCACTTAGCGTGGGAAGAGCAATGGCATTGCTGCAAGTACCTTCAAACCTCAAAAACTTCCGTTTCCTTTCTGAAGCCATGATTTCTGTTAGAATTTTGTTGAACAATGGTTGAAGTTTGCCCTGAGTTCAATTCTCAGTGAAAGCACCAAAAATGTTAACGCTAAAATTTGAACGCTAACACCCCGGTGTATGAGTTATAGTTGTGAAAGCACCACCCGAAAGCTCGGGAACAGATTATAAGCAGAAAACAGTAGAAAAGCAGCAAACGACAACAATTTTATAGTGGTTCGGCTTAAGGGTATAGCCTACGTCCACTTTAAGTACTTTTATTAATGATCTCGTTATAAGCTGATACAATTCTTCTCAAGTACAATATATTTCAAGTTACAAGAGATTTGGAACAAGTAGCTCAAGCTTCTATGTCGATTAAAGTCCTTGAATTCAAATTGAAGATGTGTAGTTTCTTAGTGAAGTTCTTCGAAGTATTCCTTTGATCTCGAAAGCTCTAAGTGCTGATGGAGTTCTCAATGCAGCAAGGTAACGGTCTCTCAAGAGAATGTGCCAAAAGTCCTTTGAATGTTGGAGGTGGCTATGTATTTATAGGCAAGCTTGGACATGAATTCTGCGCATAAGTCCTGAGTCGCGACCGACTCAAGCTAAGTCGCCCCCGAGTCAGGCTAAGTCGTGGTTGACTTATAAAACCAACCTTTCCCCTCTTCATGGCTTATTCCTCTGCTGGATTTCATGACAAGTCTTGAGTCGTGTCCGAGTCAATTTTCCTAGGCATTGTGGCGATGGGTTACGACTCAACGATTTTGAGTCGTGGACGAGTCATGGTGAGTCGCCCCATGTTAACTCAAGGTCGAACTGCTGGCTTGGTCCCAAGAGATAAGTCGTTCCCGAGCCAACTTATCATAACTCCTCTCATATTAGCATGTGTCGTACTCGACTTATCATAAGTCGTAGGTATCCATAAGTCGTGACATTCCTTAGGTCGTTCCTTAGGATGAGTCGCGAACCTGTTGAGTCGTTGAACCATGAGTCGTTGAGTCATGAGTCGCTGAGTCATGAGTCGCTGAGTCATGAGTCGCTGAGTCAGAAACTTCCATAAGTCGCACAACAGTTGAGTCGGAGACTAGCTGAGTCGGTCTTTGATGAGTCGGACCTAGATCATATGAGTCGGTGAGTTCCCTCTTCGGTCATTGAGTCGTACGCGAGTTAATTGTACTTGGCTTTCTGATTTGCACACTTGAACCGCTAACGACTCATGGTGAGTCGTAAATCTTCTGAGTCGCTTAATGCTTTATCTGATGAGTCGGCCCAAGCTTCAGTGGGGTTAACAGATTTAGAAGCACAAGTGATAGCACGTTCTCCTTTGCAAGAGAATGACATCCAAACCAATACGACTAGTATCAGTACAAATAGCAAAGTCTTGGTTCCCCTTCAGGAATCACAAGAATAAGAGTATCTAAACGTAGAGTTCTTTTAAATAATCCTCTTTCCCGAAAAGTTAAAACTTTCAAAATTACATTTTTATTTTTATGTAATAATCTTTCTACAAAAATTTACATTTTTACAAGTCAATATATCGTGTCGGACTTCTCATCAAAGCGTTTATGAGATTCTTATCGATAACGTTGATCAAGCGCATCGACCAGAATTCTTAAAACACTAAATGGGCAATACAATCATAAAATCATATTCTATAGGATAAGTAAGTTTCTCAAAAACTTCTAAGAATATTCTTTGTTCGTTTTAAGAATAAAAATCCAGTTATAGTTATAAATAAATCTTATGAAAAAGATATGCAAAATTTTTAAATTGCTATTTTCATCCAAAATCAATATATACAATAATGATCTCATCGAAATATTCATAGAATACTCGATTTATAAAATGGATGAAATAAGCTGGATAAACCGAATGACATAATAAGTCATTCATAAGAATCATAACGAGTGCGGAATGCGGTAGGTGGAATGCTAACTTCCGCAACCCGTAGCTAATGAAAACCGATGGCAAGGTCGAGCTGAAAAGACCTTTACACTACTCAAAAGATTGCTTAGGTGACAGTCCTAAGACAAATTCAAAAATACCAGAAAATTTCTCAAACTACATGAATGAGAGAAATAACACTTTCCTTATAAGTGGGCTTAAGGAATAAAATGATGCCATCAAGTTGGAATCAAAATTATAATGGAAAAATAGAAATCTGCTTAACAGATTGAAAATGTCAAAGATTAATAGTCCACACGGGACAAAGGATATGGCCTCATAATAATTAAGCCAATCCTTACAAAAGTAAATTCCGAAGCTTAAGTAAAAATCAGCTCGGACAGAAAAATCACATAAAATAATTTCGACATCAATTAAGACAAATTGAGTGTTGCGGATCTACCATCCGGATTCACAATCCTCAAAGAAGTCATCAAGCCCAGAAATGTTTAAAGAAGAAGAATCACAAGTTCTTTTGATATAAAAATAATGAGATGAAACCCATATCAACATGAACTCAAATAAGAAGATCACGAAATAAAACAATGCCATCAAGGATTGAGTGAAAAATACCTTGACCGAGAGAAGAGTTTCTAGGGGCTTGCACAATATTTAGCTTTCTCATATCCTTGTTCAACAGTTTGGGACATGCAGATAAAAGATGACCCGGTTTCTGGCAATAGCGACAAGAATGGGGTTTTGGACACATATTCGCATAGTGTTCCTTAGAATTACAATTGTAGCATCCCCCACGATTAGGGATTGGAGTCTTTGCTAGAAAAGTAGTTTGCTTCACTCTCTTATTGGGATTAAGGCTCTTGAACTTAATATGCCTCTTCTTGGAAGTCCCATTATCACAAACACTTCCTTTACCAACCTCTCCATGAAGAAGAGTAACATCCACCAGCTGATTGAAAGAAACTTCAAGTTTCAAAGGCAGAACCATTTCGGGGTTCTTACTCAAAGCATAGATAAACTCTTGATTCTTTACAAGATCCAAAAGTTGTTGAGCAGACATAAATACTCGATCCAGGGGAGTAGCACTAGATTGACCGACGGTGGGACGGCCAGGTCTAACCATTTCTCTTCTTTAAGAAAGAAAGAAAGAAGAGGAAAATGTTATTCTCAAAATAAATATCAAGCAATCTTGATAGATAAAACAAGGAATCATAAAAGAAAGTAGGATAGAACGGTACGAAGACTCGAATAAACCCTAAGGCACAACTCCTAAGAAAGACTTAGGACATGATCCTTGCTAGATTATTCTACATTGTTCCGAAGTTTGGCTCTGATACCAAGCTGTGACGCCCCACCTCTATACCCACGCTAGCCAAGAACACTACACAGTAATGCTGTCGACTAGCACGGAGAATATGGCTGTTGAGGAGCGACCATCTGTATAATTGCTTTGTGCGAGTACCGATATGCCAGATAAAAATATAACTTTTCATCTCAAGAGGAAACCCGACATACCGACAAAAACTCAAAGCTACTACACAGTGGCAACAAAGGTCTTCGGAAACAAATATAGAAATAAACATAACACAAATCATTCACAGATAATTCATATCACAAAGGCGGAAATAGATATGAATATTACACTTAAAGTGTTCATCAGAGTAGCGGTCTGTTAACTCCCACTTTGAAGCGACCTAAAATGTAATGCGACCTAGCGACCTATCATTACTTTGCGACCTAGTTACCTAACACTCCGCGACCTATAACTCAGCAGCCCAACGACCTAAGAGTACCTGACGACCTAATAGTCTCAACGACCTAACGGCATAATAGTCTCAACGACCTAACTCCACAAAGCAGCTCTGCGACCTAAAGGAGAATGCGACCTAGCGACCTAAGGGATAATGCAACCTAGCGACCTGAAGTCTTAATGCGACCTAGCGATCTAAAGTCTTTATGCGACCTAGTACCTTTAGTCCTTAGCGACCTAAGAGATGGAGCGGCCTAGCGACTTAACTTATCAAGTAACCTAAAAGTAGCTGCGACCTAAGGGAAGCTGCGACCTACAGAACTCTGCGACCTAAAGGAAGCTGCGACCTATGGAATTCTGCGACCTATAGAACTCTCACGACCTAAGATAGGTCGCTCACGACCTAAGGACATTGCATTAGAAGACCGCATTTTCTATGCCGCTACTAGTAAGGTCGCTCACGACCTAGAACTTGTGTAAATCAGCATGCATGTTCTTGTGAAAGAGAGGACAGTGTATCTTAGGTCAGTCACGACCTACGACATAGCTTAGGTCGGTAACGACCTACGACCTAACTCCGAAAAATGCCTATAAATACGACCCTAGTTCCAACTAGCAAGGGACCTTTTGGCTCATTCATTTCAAGCACCGTTACTCTGCTGCATTCTGAACTACTTCAACACCTTCAAGGAACTTCACGAAGAAATCAAACATGTCAAACATGTGTTCAAAGATTTGGATCGACGTTGAAGTTTAGGCTACTTGTTCTAAGTCACTTGAAACTCAAAGTGTGTTGTAATCAAAGTGTAACTACATTGACTTGTAATCAAATCATCAATAAAGATATTTAAAGTGGACGTAGGCTGTCTCTTAAGCCGAACCACTATAAAATTGCTGTTGTCTACTGTTTTTTTTTTTACTACTATCTGCTTATAATCTGTTCCCGAGCTATCGGGTGCTGCTTTCACAATCTCACTTCATACACCGGGGTGTTAGCGTTCAAATTTTAGCGTTAACATTTTTGGTGCTTTCACTGAGAAAATTGAACTCAGGAGAGTTATCATCATTGCTTCACAGAGGTTTGTAGAGAGAATTTCCTTGAAAAGCAGAAGTCTATCCGAGATTATGGCTCCTGGAAGGAAAAGTAGATCTGTCAGATCTGGGAATATTCAAGAGGGAACCTCCGCTTCCCCTATATCGAATCAAGCCACTCCAGCTGTCGGAGTTACAAATGCAGAACTGGATGCTGTAATCTTAGGGCTGAACCAACAGATAAATGCCCAAAATGCACAATTCGAGGCTCAGAATGCCCAGAATGCCCTAATTCTGAATAGGTTGAACGATTTTCTTGGGGCAAACCGCCAACCGGTAGATAATGAAAGGAATTTTGCTGGCAACATTCGTGATGCTGAAGAAAGAAATGCTCCTGAAAGGGCTGCTAGCCCCTTTGAACAAACACTTCCAGAGGTTGGTGGATCTAGAACTCGACATGATGAGGAGTATCTTTCTGGAATGGTCCAACAAATTATGAAAGAGAGTATGCAGAGGGTTGAAGACGAGAAAGAATGGGGTTTCGCCCCAAGTAAAACTCCTTTTACTGAGAAAATCTTAAAGGCTGAATTCCCAAGGAAGTTTGTCCCACCAACCATTCCAGCTTACAGGGGGACGAGTGATCCGAATGAATTCTTATACAAGTATGATTGGCACATGACAGGTGCCAGAGCCTCTGATGAAATAAAGTGCCGATATTTTCCTGTGTATCTCGAAGGTGTAGCTCTGCTTTGGTTCACCAAACTTCCGGTCCGATCTATCGATCAGTTTTCTGACTTAACCCGGAAGTTCAAGGAGCAGTTCAGACTATACGTCTCAAAAGCCAAGGATATCATGTCACTGTCAAGTTTGGAGCAAAATCCAGGGAAGACTATCAGATCTTTCTTAAACCGCTTTAATATAGCGCTAGCTGAGGTGGACAATGCAGAACCGCGAATGATATTGACTTATCTGATGAAGGGTATTGACAAGTCGAGCGAGTTTGGGAAATGGCTAAACATGAAGGAACCAAATTCCCTTGAAAAGTTCTATAAAAAAGCAGATGAATTCATACGCTTAGAAAGTCGTCCCATACCGGTAAAGGTAGTGTTGCAAAAAGATGAAGATAACACTGTTATTCCACGCAAGAATGAATCTGTAGGGCAAAAAAGGAAAAATAACAATGGGAAGAAGCAGAGTAATCTGAAGAAGCCCCGATCCTTCAAGCCATCAGAATATACTCCTTTATCAGATACGCCGGAGCGTATCTACCTTGCTACTAAAGATTCTGTTGACTTTCCTAAACCCCCTCCTCTAAGGACCAGGAAAAAGGATATACAGAGTGGGAAGTTCTGCCGCTTCCATAATCAACCCGGTCACGAGACCGACGAATGCCACCAGTTGAAAAATCTGATTGAAGAGTTGCTAAGGGAAAACAAACTGCAGCAATTTGTGAAAAAGAATAGCAACAATCCTGCTTCATCTAGTCAGGGGCAACAGGCTCCTACTCATCAGCCTAGGACGATTGAGAAGGCTGCAGGGCATGAATCTGGAAGGCCCATTATCAATGTCATTACAGGAGGACCTCACCCAGCAGGCAGAAGCTGGGGAGAAATGGAAAGATATACCCGAGCTTTAAAATATGTATCGACCGAGGAAGATGTATTCGTTTTGGAAGGTGCTACGCCCTTGAAGCAACAAAGAACTTTCGATGATGATATCGTGTTCAAAGCTAGGGATTCCGCAGGTATTGAAGCTCCTACCTTGGATCCCTTAGTCATCTCGGCTGGTATCGGGCCAGCTATCGTCAGAAGAGTTCTCATTGATTGTGGCGCATCCTGCAATATCCTCTTCAAGAAAACATTCGACCAAATGAAGATCCCTATGGCTGATGTGCAAGCCTCATCGCAGAAAATTGCTGGCTTCACTGGGGAGCCAAAGCAACTGGTAGGAACCATTGACTTGTTTGTGGAACTTGGAGAAGGAGAGAGAAAAGTGGTCCGCAAGCAAACTTTTGTGATTGTCGATGAATTTTCTGCTTACAATGCTTTCCTTGGTCGTCCAACTCTGGCAGCGTTTAAAGCTGTTCTTGCCCCGTGGTGCCTCACTATTAAATTCCCTACAGACAATGGAGTAGGAGTTATAAAAGGGGATCAAAATGCTGGGCGAGAGTGTTATCTGACAGAACTACGAGAAACCAGAAAAAGAGAAATGGGAAAGAATGCGGCAGCCCCAGTCCGCATCAAAGAAACAGCCTTGTAGCAATTACAGGGCGGACCCTGCACTAGCGAGCACAGCGGAGCAAGGAAAGAGATGGACCCTAGAAAAGTCAGTGCAGGGGAAAATAGAGTGGTACCAGTGGAAACGACAATACCAATACCTGTTGACCCAAAGGACCCAAACAAGGCGTTGAATGTGGGTTCACAACTTAATGTGTCAATTCAGAATATCTTAATATCTTTTTTAAAGGCAAATCTGGATGTTTTTGCTTGGACTCATGCCGATATGTGCGGAATATCCCCAGAAGTTGCAGTGCATGCTCTAAATATTGATCCAAAATTTACACCTGTGAAACAAAAGAGGAGAACTCAAGGTCCAGAAAAGTCGGCAGCATTAAAAGAAGAAGTTGATCGACTAATGGAGAATAATTTTATCAAGGAATCTACCTATCCGAATTGGGTTTCAAATCCAGTGCTGGTTAAGAAAGCCAACGGAAAATGGAGAGTATGCATCGAATTTTCAGATCTAAACAAGGCCTGCCCAAAAGACTACTTCCCATTACCCAGAATCGACCAATTGGTAGACAGAACAGCGGGACACGAATTGTTATCTTTTATGGATGCTTACTCCGGATATAACCAGATCATGATGCATGAGCCGGATCAGGAGGATACGAGCTTTATCACCGACACTGGTCTTTACTGCTACAGAGTAATGCCCTTCGGGTTGAAGAATGCAGGGGCAACATACCAAAGACTCGTTAATGCTATGTTCAAACCGCAACTGGGCAAGACTATGGAAGTCTACGTCGATGACATGTTAGTAAAGTCTAAGAAAGCAGTGGATCACATAGAACACTTAGCAGACATGTTCGCAGTCTTTCGAAAATACAGAATGAAGCTCAATCCTTTAAAATGTTCATTTGGAGTGGAATCCGGCAAGTTTTTAGGCTTCATCGTGAGCGCTAGGGGCATTGAGGCCAGTCCAGCTCAAATTACTGCATTGAAAGAAGTCAAAGCTCCTAGAACAAAGAAGGAATTGCAAAGTCTCAATGGAAAAGTTGCCGCCTTGAGTCGGTTCATTTCCAAAGCCACAGATAAATGCATCCCATTCTTTGACGCCCTAAAGAAAGGAAAGAAAAACTTCGATTGGACTCCCGAATGCCAAAAAGCCTTTAATGAATTGATTCACCATATGGAAACTCCTCCAATACTTTCTAGGCCTGGCGATGGCGAGGATCTTCTTATATACTTGGCAGTATCATCTCATGCTTTAAGTGCAACGTTGATACGAGAAGACAAAAGGATTCAACATCCAGTTTACTATATCAGCAAAAGACTCACTGGGGCAGAGATGAATTACTCTAAGTTGGAAAAACTCGCCTATTGCCTACTAATTGCACCTAGGAAGTTGAGGCAATATTTTCAGGCTCATCCTATCAGAGTCCTCACTGATCAACCTTTGAAGCAAGTCCTGTTTCGCCCTGAGACTTCGGGTCGTCTTCTAAAGTGGAATATTGAACTCAGTCAGTATGACATCACTTATCATCCCCGAAAAGCAATCAATGGACAAGCTTTAGCAGATTTCATTGCAGAATTCACAGATAAGGGTAACAGTGAGGAGGAAACAGTCGACGATTCCCCAATCCAATGGAAGTTATATGTCGATGGTGCGAGAAACGACTACTGTTCTGGAGCCGGAGTTGTACTTGAGACCCCTGAAGGCCGATCATTATGCTATGCACTAAGATTGGAATTTCCTTCAACAAACAATGAAGCAGAATACGAAGCCCTTATCGCTGGCTTAAGGATTGCTAAAGAATTAAACATCCGAGCGTTATAGATATTCAGCGATTCTCAGCTTATTGTATGCCAAGTCAAAAAGGAATTCCAAGCAAAAGGGGGGAATCTGCCCGCCTACTTGTCAAAGGCTTGGGAGCTCCTGGGTGATTTCGATCATTACATGATAAGTCACATTCCTCGAGAAGAAAACATGAAAGCAGATTCTCTCGCAAAGTATTCTAGCACAGGCGAAGCCCAATTTCTGGGATTAACTCCAATGGAAGTCCTGTCGACTCCTAGCATTGATAAGATGGATATTGATTGGATCATGAGCATGTCTCAAGAGCAAGAATCATGGATGACTCCGATAACAGAATATCTGCTCATTGGATCATTACCAGGGAACTCAAAAGAACGACAAAAGCTACTGAGAAAAGCCTCTCGATATATAATCCAGGATGGCCGATTGTACAGACGGGGATTCTCAATGCCATTATGTGTATCCAGGGAAGAGTCCAAAGCAATCCTAGCGGAGGTACACGGAGGAGAATGTGGTGATCATTCCGGTGGCCAAACATTAGCAAAGAAAATTCTCCGATACGGATATTTTTGGCCAGAAATTAATCGAGATGCAGCAGAGTATTCCCGAAAATGTGACAGATGTCAAAGATTCGCCAAAATTCCTAGAGCTCCTTCCACTGAACTCACACAGATGGTCAGTCCATGGCCGTTTGCAATATGGGGAATAGACCTTGTAGGACTGTTAGCAACTGCCAAATCTGGAATTAAATATGCCATTGTTGCTGTAGATTATTTTACTAAGTGGGCAGAAGCTGAACCACTGGCTACTATCACCTCAAAGAAGATGATAAGTTTTGTGACTAAAAACATCATTTGCAGATACGGTGTGCCTCAAAAAATAATTACAGACAACGGTACTCAGTTTGAAAGTGAAGAATTCCAAGATTTTTGCAAGCAATTCAAAATTCGGAAAAGCTTTTCAACAGTGGCTCATCCGTAGGCAAACGGGCAAGTGAAAGCCGTGAACAAAATTATTAAGTCAACCATCAAGAAGCAACTTGAAAGAGCAAAAGGTGGTTGGGTTGATAAGCTATCACTGGCACTATGGGCATACAGAACCACTCACAAAACTGCGACTGGGCACACCCCGTTTTCATTGGCATACGGGTCAGAGGCAATGATTCCGGTAGAAATAGAGGTTCCTTCACACAGAAGAATCCATTTCAATCAAGCAGAAAACGAAAAGCTACAGCTTGAAGCGCTAGATCTCCTTGATGAAAAAAGAGTTGAGGCTAATCTCAGAATTGCAGCTCATCAGCAAAGGATAGCCAGACATTTCAATTCCAAAGTTCGCCAACGCAGCTTTGAGATTGGAGACCTAGTCCTGAAGAGAATTATGACAGCGACAGGTGTGTTTGGGCCAAATTGGGAAGGACCATATGTCATAGGTCAGAAGCTTCTTGACGGCACATTCAAACTCACTACTGTTGAAGGAGATCAAATTCCAAGGGCATGGAACAACAATCATTTGCGTCCATACTTTACTTGAAAATTTTGTCGAAATATTGTAAAAAGAATTATGAATGTATGATTCTTGTAACTGAAGGCAATTGTAAAACTGATGCAAGTAAATAATGAAAAAATATAAAGTGGATGTAGGCCCAGTTTCCTAGCCGAACCACTATAAATCTTGTGTTCCTTATTATTATTACATGTTTGCTTTATTTTCGATATAAAAAGTACATAGAATGTATTGCTGAAATGTCGTTTCAAATTTTTGCAGACAATGGAAGTGAAACTTGCACATAATAAGACCCAGTGATTCTCGCCAAATTTCAAGTCACAAAAGCTCCAAATTCAAATCCTAGATAGGAAGTACTTCAATTGAACGGCCTATGATTTCGACAGAAACGAGCCTTTGCTAATAAATTGAGATCGTTTGAACAAACAAACATCCAATTAAGAAGCTGATGCTCGTTCTCACGAACTTGCCTGACAATGAAATGCATTTCCTTGGATTAAACAAGTCACTTGTAAAAAAAAAAAGGGGGGGATCACTGAAAAGGCATAAGCAAGTGGACAAGGGAACAACCAAAGCCATCATCGGCAGCACAAATCCTCTTCGGAGGCACAACTATTCGGAGAATAAAGACCTCTAATGGGCCATACGCCACAAAAAAGAAAGTTCTCTACTCAACAAAAAAGATTGGAGGAGTCATGACCCTCCAACCATGAGAGAGTAACTTCCAGGCGATGAAAACCCTCTCTGAGGCACATTTCACCAGGAGTTGAAGTGTAACAACCGCTCTTCGGAATTTCACTTCACCAGAGTTGAAATGCAAACAAAATAAAAGCCCTCTTCGGAGGCCCATTTCACCAGGAGTTGAAGTGTAACAACCGCTCTTCGGAATTTCACTTCACCAGAGTTGAAATGTAAACAAAATAAAAGCCCTCTTCGGAGGCCCATTTCACCAGGAGTTGAAGTGTTACGACCGCTCTTCGGAATTTCACTTCACCAAAGTTGAAATGCAAAACAAAATAAAGACCTTTCTGGAAGCCCACGTTTCGCCGAGATTGAAATAAAACTGCCAAGTGTTGAAACGTGAAAAGGCTTTTTTCAAAGGCACAACTCTTTGGAGGTGCACGTTTCGCCAAGATTGAAATAAAACTTCCAAGTGTTGAAACGTGGAAAATCCCTCCTCAGAGGTACAACCCCCTCCCGGGGACACAATCAAAAAGAAAGACTTCTTCGGAATCCCACGTTTCACCGAGATTGAAATAAAACTTCCAAGTGTTGAAACGTGAAAAGGCTTTCTTCGAAGGCACAATTCTTTGGAGGTACACGTTTCACCAAGATTGAAATAAAACTTCCAAGTGTTGAAACGTGAAAAATACCTCCTCAGAAGTACAAATTTCTATTTCAAAAAAAAAAAATATATATCCTCATCAAGGGTATACTTTAACTTTCAAAGGAAGAGTGATTTACCTATTCTAGAAAATAACCTTCCTCAAAAAAAAAAGAGGAAGAAAGTTAAAGTACTCTTCAGAGGCCTGCTTTACCACATAGAAGAATTCACTTGGCAAAATGCGTACTTAAGCAAAAGAAAAAAGTGATTTCTTCGAAGGACAAAGCGTAGAAACTTATATGAAGGAAGTTGTACTCTACGAAAAATTTCTTCAAGAATGAAGTAATTATTCTTCAGAAAATAAGAGTGCGAGTCCCCTCAAAGTATAAAATATTGCAGCAAACTTATGGTATGGGGGCAACATGGTATAGTTACATACAAAATGGTATAGCTACACCGGTAAAGTACGCTCAAACAACATACCACAAGCTCACCGCAATATCATATAAATAAACTTGTGCAAAAATGAATAATAAATGCATTCTCAAATTCAAACAAGAGCCTGTACAAATAAAGGATCATTTTATTCAATTGCAGATACAGGTTTCAAAATAAAAAAGCAGGGGCCGGTGCCTGCACAACATCCGACCATTACACAAAAAAGGAGTCAAAAAGCCCGAAGTCCGACTCTTCACTTCTTCTTGCCACCTTTGGACCCTTTGCCTGGCCGAATGATTAGTTTTTCAGGTCTATCTATAGGCATAAGGGAAGAAGGAGAGGGAGGTGCAACCGGTGCAACTTCCGGTTCCTCTTCAGTAGTGATGATTTTCTTCCCCCTCCTCTTCGATGTTCCATGCTTCTTTCTTCTCTTCGAAGAAGACTCACTCCCTGGAGTAACAAGAGCGGACAAAACTACGTCATCAGAGGGAGTCCGCTCCGGAGAGATCTCGCCTCCTTCAAGTCCCTCGTCCTTCTGCTCTTGCGAAGCGATAGGGTCATCCAAGCCGTGAAGAGCCTCAATCTGTTCCTCTTGTGACCCGGGTTGTGAAGCAGAAGGAGGAGTCACCTGAAGAGACGGAGGAGGGATAACCGGAGGAAGTGAAGTCTGCACAGCACTTGGTGTTTCAACTGCAGAAGAAGAGAAATTAAAAATATTAGTATCTCCCCGAAAGAAGGGAGATATGGGTTCGTCGAGATTCAAGAAGTAATCGAGAAGCTCATCAAACTTTTGAGGAGTAAGCAGGCGATCCACCTGAATCGGACCAATATCAAAATTACCTGAAGATGTTTGCTTCGTTAGCTCAATCTCATAATTCTTAGCCCCGATATCCTCCAAAGCCTCATCATCAGTAGGGGTGATTACCCCAGTTCTTATAGGTGGCAGCGAATGAGCACAAGAGCCTGTAATGTCCACTTCGGAAGAAACTAAAGGACGTTCAGAAGTGGTAGGTGGTATTTCTTTCTCAGAACGTTACCCTTCCGCCATTCCGGCCCGTACCTTGGCGAGTTGCTCTTTTCCCTTGGCAAGAGCGGCGCGGGCATCATCATCGAGATAATGCTCTTCAAGAGCTGTCTCAGCGTAGCCAGCACCTTTACCACCTAGCATATCAAGTGCTGCCTCCCAGACTTCAGCTAATGTAATTTCGTATTTAGGGCCTAGAAAGGCAAGGCTGCCACGCCCCAAAATGCTATGCAGATAGATATCAAATAATGTGGAGCTAATGTCAGCTTTGGTTGCTTGATGGGCCTCTTCGGCCGCGAGTTTACCAGCAACAGCCTCATCATGCTCCTTTTCGGCCATAGCAAGTCGAGCTTTTAGCATCTCTATCTCCAAGCTTTGAGAGCCGGCCTGTTCTCGCAGCTGTAAAGTTTCAGCGCGATATTCTTCTATGACCTTCTCCTGGTGTGTAAGCTTATCTTCGACTGCCCTTTGACTGGCATGCGCATCTCGTACTTGTTGCTGAAGCATGCTATCCTTTTGAGAATGGAAAGTAGATGAAGTAGCTAATTCTTCCTTAAGCTTTTCTACTTCCGCTTCCAGCTTTTCATTATAGGAAGCAATACTTCTCATTTCGGCGTCATGCTGTTCGAGAGTCTTCTGCCACTCAGCCTTATCGTTCTCCATTATGAGCATGGCCTCGAGATTGGCTCGGTTAACCCTCTGAAGCTCGTCGACAAGTTTTTGCCAGTTCGACATTCTTTCAATATCGATCCTGACAGAATCAAGATTTCGCAGCATAGCCGATTTGTCGAGAGGAACCAAGTCGAGATCAAATCGAACCCCTCTCAGGCACCACTGAGGGAATCGACTTTGAAGAGTGGGAGGACCTTGCCCAACTTGGTATGCGGGCCGGTTGATGATTGTTTGAATGTCGGAACGAACGGGGGCAGGAGATTGAGCAGGAACGTTTTGAGAAACTGTCGGCATTGTTTCTTCAGTAAGTTTAGCCCGCTTGCTAGAAGAATCTTCCATGTGTCCTTTACCTCTCTCATCGTGGGTCTTTCTTTTTTGGGTATCATCATCTCTGTGGGGAGGGTCATGTCTTTCTTGTTCTTTCGGTGACGTTCTTCATATGCTCGTCTCTCGTCTGCTTTCCTGATGGCCCTCTCTTCATCGGATTCTCTGTAAGAAGGGAGGTAACGCCTATAATCATACTGGCTACGCCTCCCGTAGCGCTGGAAATCATCATAGTACGAGCCGCTGCGCCCCATAGGAGAATCTGGAATAAAAATAATAAGCTTTAGAAATCTTTAAAGTACAAGAAGATAAGTGCGTAGAAGTGATGAAAAATCCGAAGTGTCGTGTAACGTGTAAACTACACGCATCGAGTTACAAACCACTTTGTGGAATAGAGGTAGTGATAACTTGAGTAGGAGGAGTTGACATTTGTTGTAGAGAAGATGTCGCCTCGATTACAGAAGAGATAGTTTTGGAAACATCATCTTTGAAAAATTCTTGAGAAGTCACAACTAAATCACTCAACCCCTCGAAAACATCATCACCATCATGTTTTTTGGGACTTGCTTTCTTGACTCCTTCGTTAGTAGATTTTTCGGATGATCGTTGAGGTTCTTCCTCTTCGATAACTGGGGCAAGTACAGACTTGTCAGACGGCCCCGCAACATCTTTCGGAATTGAGCACTTTACTAGTGAAGTTTCTATAGAGGTTCCTCCCTGCATGTGCTCTTTAGTAGGGACCGGGGAATCAGGAATTTTCATTGGAGAATCGGGAACTTCAGTCGGAACTTCATGAAGTTGAGTAGAACGAGAAGAATGTAAAAGCTCAAATCGATGAAGGAGTTCATCTGTCAATAGAAATTTTGCGCTCCTCTCTTCAGCAGCCACAATGCTTAGCCTTTCAAAGACTGGTTTATGACTGGAATCTCTAGAAGGAGGAGGAAGTGCTGTAAAAATAAGGAATGGAATCGGCATCTAGCAATACGAACCATGAAAAACTTAGAATGGAATTGAAGAAAGAAGGGAAAAAAGATCTCACTTCCTATTCTCCAGTCTGCGTAAAATCCTGCGGGGCAACGGATATAGAAGAATTGATTCAAAAAACCATGTGCACTCTCCGGCAAATCCAAAATTAGTTTACGGTTCCTCGCACCTCTTACAAGTACAATCGAAGGGTGGTCCTTGTTCTTCGCAAAAATGCACAGGTAACATATTTCCTCAAAACTCGGAAGACGGTCAAGAGTTCTCCTGAACAAAACGCACAATCCCAGCAAAATGGCATAGCCATTGGGATGCAGTTGGAAAGGAGAGATCGTCAGTCGAAGAAGGATTTGTTGAAGAAATTCATTAAAGGGAGGAATTGCTCCACTTAAGCACATTTGGCGATTAATGGCAACAAAACCGGAAGGTGGTCTATCAGCGAAATCATTTGGTCCAGGGAGTAAAACTTCTGCCTCGGCAATGCCAAATTGAATGCATAATTGATTAAGCACCCGCTGTTTCAGAAGGGTAGGAGTTCTTTCCGGAGGGTTCTCTAGTGGAATAGCAACCGGGAAAGCCCCTTCGACGTGTTCTATCATCTCTTCTTGTTGAGACGTCATTCTACATGAGTAACTGGATGTTCAGGAGTGAAGGTGCACGTTTCCTAAAAGTGTGAAGTGTTGTGCGAAACTAATAAAAATAACAAGCGAAATAACTGAAGTTAAACTAATTGACAACTGATCGATTGTGAGATTTCAGGACTTGTTAATTTAAAACTCAAGCGCAGTGTTAATTCAAACAAAATTTTAGCTTTGCTTTAACACTTCATTTGAGTCGGTTGATTCACATCATTTCACTCACACAGTTCATTTAAGTTGATTATTCTTTATCGACTAATCTGTCATTCGATGTGGGCGGTCAATGACAGTATATTCGTTCCATTTTTCTACAAATGTTATGTTTAAACAGGTTGTTAGCATTAGAGATAATCTGCAAAGAAATACGACAAAATTCAAGTTCATATAGTTCAAAGTTCAAACAGTTCAATCAAAGTTGTCTCTGGATTTCACAAGTCCTAGGTCGTCCAGCGACCTAGCATAGGTCGGAGCCTTCTTAGGTCGCGCTGTGCAAAGTAAAGGATAAGGCTTTACAAATTCGTCCTAGTGTTAGCTCGGCCGCGACCTAAAGCCTATGTTGCAAGGAAGTTAGGTCGTGCAGTTCTTAACTCGAGTAACTCTTAACTCATGCAAAGTCTTAGGTCGCATGAATATTAGGTCGTTCAGCGACCTAGTGTAGGTCGAAACTATTCCTTAGGTGGCAAGGGTCATTAGATCGCGAATTATCTTAAGTCGCTCAAATCCGCTAGGTCACTAATTTCCTCTCCACGCAATGCTTCACCAGACCCGATAACCCGCTACCAACTACATAGAAATCCATCATCCTCTTTGTGAAGTCCATCATCTCCACACATCACCGAATCACTTGAAAAGCGATTCAAAGAATCTCCAATCCATCGTACAATCAATACATTTTCGTGCCTACTCAAGCGGCGATCGAAAATCGATTGCAACGATTCAAAATATAGCACGATGCAAGGAATTGGGTCAAGGTCATAAAATGGGGATTCATAATTCAACAGAGATTATGGTGGGATGGAGATCGAATTCACTTACGTAATATGTTGGAAAAGGTGAATCGTTGATTAGCTGGGTTGAATTCGCCTTTGGAAGTTTCAAAAATTCGTCAATGAGAGTGAAAAATCGGAACAGTAAGGTAGAGAGGAAGAAACGACCAAACAGTCTATATAGGGCAAAAAGGAGAATTTAGATAGGCACGCGAGTAAGCATATGTTTTAGGTCGCTCACGACCTAGCAGAGATAGATCGAAGCACACGACCTATGCCATAGGCCGGTACTTCGAGGGGCAAGTGTTAACTCCCACTTTGAAGCGACCTAAAATGTAATGCGACCTAGCGACCTATCATTACTTTGCGACCTAGTTACCTAACACTCCGCGAACTATAACTCAGCAGCCCAACGACCTAAGAGTACCTGACGACCTAATAGTCTCAACGACCTAACGGCATAATAGTCTCAACGACCTAACTCCACAAAGCAGCTTTCCGACCTAAAGGATAATGCGACCTAGCGACCTAAAGGATAATGCAACCTAGCGACCTAAAGTCTTAATGCGACCTAGCGATCTAAAGTCTTTATGCGACCTAGTACCTTTAGTCCTTAGCGACCTAAGAGATGGAGCGGCCTAGCGACTTAACTTATCAAGTAAGCTAAAAGTAGCTGCGACCTAAGGGAAGCTGCGACCTACAGAACTCTGCGACCTAAAGGAAGCTGCGACCTATGGAATTCTGCGACCTATAGAACTCTCACGACCTAAGATAGGTCGCTCACGACCTAAGGACATTGCATTAGAAGACCGCATTTTCTATGCCGCTACTAGTAAGGTCGCTCACGACCTAGAACTTGTGTAAATCAGCATGCATGTTCTTGTGAAAGAGAGGACAGTGTATCTTAGGTCAGTCACGACCTACGACCTAGCTTAGGTCGGTCACGACCTATGACCTAACTCCGAAAAATGCCTATAAATACGACCCTAGTTCCAACTAGCAAGGGACCTTTTGGCTCATTCATTTCAAGCGCCGTTACTCTGCTGCATTCTGAACTACTTCAACACCTTCAAGGAACTTCACGAAGAAATCAAACATGTCAAACATGTGTTCAAAGATTTGGATCGACGTTGAAGTTTAGGCTACTTGTTCTAAGTCACTTGAAACTCAAAGTGTGTTGTAATCAAAGTGTAACTGCATTGACTTGTAATCAAATCATCAATAAAGATATTCAAAGTGGACGTAGGCTGTCTCTTAAGCCGAACCACTATAAAATTGTTGTTGCCTACTGTTTTTTTTACTACTATCTGCTTATAATCTGTTCCCGAGCTATCGGGTGGTGCTTTCACAATCTCACTTCATACACCAGGGTGTTAGCGTTCAAATTTTAGCGTTAACACGGTCTAATAAGGTCCACAATATCACAAAAAGGAATAGATACAAGTACTAGACAAAAGAATATGCATACATCAAGGAGTCTATCTTAAATGTATACAACAAAAAACTACCAAACTAGAGTAGTTAGCCAAAAGATCAGATGATGGTCCGATAAGGAGTCAGGCAGAAGCACCTATAAATCTCAGTCTGACCCGAGTATTATTTATGAAGAAAATAATAAACGGATCAGTCTAGCTATAATTATCAGTTAAAATGAGATATAAGAAGAGATATAATAAAAAGACGTATGATAACCAAAAATGTCATACTACGACAAGTATACATTAGAAAATCCACAAAAGTCATACAATATCTCAAAGAATCTCATAGCATCAAAAAGAATGTCGTATTCTTTATTTCATTCACCAAGCCATAATAAAATGACATACATATCAATGCCAATTGAAAAAGGTTGGTGAAACATAAATTCCGGAAATCATCAAATAGAAATTCAAAAATCACAATAAAAGGATGGCCAATCCCATAAAAATGAGCCGGAGCTCCTCCTGACAGGGTATAGTCCCCCATTGCGGACATTGAGCCGAAGCACCTCCAGGTGAGCCGAAAATCCTCCTGACAGGGTATAGTCCCCCATTGCAGACATTGAGCCGAAGCTCCTCCTGGTGAGTCGAAACTCCTCCTGACAGGGTATAGTCCCCCATTGCGGACATTGAGCCGAAGCTCCTCTTGGTGAGTCGAAACTCCTCCTGACAGGGATAGTCCCCCATTGCGGACATTGAGCCGAAGCTCCTCCTGGTGAGTCGAAACTCCTCCTGACAGGGTATAGTCCCCCATTGCGGACATTGAGCCGAAGCTCCTCCTGGTGAGCCGGAGCTTAATAAAATAGAGGTATAGTCCTCGTCATGGACAAAGAGACATCGCACATTGCTAGTCTAAACCATAAAATGATCATCATTGATCATCAAGAAGTGTCAATTACAATAAGCTAGTAAACATATGAGTTTAGCATCATGTCCCATAACCACTTGCTTAACTTAAATATTTGCGAACAAATTGTAGATCTCCACTAGAAAATTGTCACGAGAGATTCAATGGAACAAGTCCAAGAATTAACCAACGAAGTAAACGCAAGCGTTTCATACCACTCGTTTTACTAAGTCGTTTAATTAGATTTCTCATACGAGTGAGGTAAAAGTTTGTATATACTAATAGATTTGGAAAATGGTTTTATAATCGAGTTTGGTATTGAAAATAGAGTTGAAATTGTTTTGAGGAAAGAGTTTTGATATTTACTACTAGTATAGAAAACCTTTATATTTTAAAGTGACAAATCATAGAATTGATTGTAGAAGCAATCAATCATAAAAATTCACATTCGAAGACGTGAATAAAATCCAAAGAAATCGATACCGAATTCATCAAAAGGGATATTCCCAAAAATCACGATGAAAATATCATCAAAGTCCATAATAAATGATAACAACAAAAAGGGAATCAACACAAATCGATTAAAGTTGGAAATATACTCAAAAATAGCCAAAATAGGCAAATTAATCAGTTCCAGACGTCTAGTAGGTGTTCCTAGACGTCTAGCCCTAGTATCTGGAAGTATATGTGTTTTCTCCCTTCTATTTTTAATTCCTCGGCCATTTCAGACGTCTGAAATTTTCAACCAGACGTCTGAATTTGATTTCAAACGTCTGGATTTTGTTTCAGACGTCTGGATTTAGTCTCTGCCTTTTCCAGACCCCTTTCCAAACGTCTGGATTATTCAACCAGACGTCTGGATTTGGTTTCAGACGTCTGAAATTAATTTCAGATGTCTGAAATCTTCTGCTAGGCAAAAAAAAACAGCCTAGACCAAAAATGGAAAATCCAAACCGAAATGCGATCGAACGAGCGATGTATGCTAAGGATTTATGCCAATCGACAACCCATCACTATAGGCTCTTCGATGCATCACCAAAAACATGTTCAAACATCAAAGATTGGATTTCTAAAGATTTGACTACAAAACACCAAAAATTGAAATATTCACCAAATCAATCCAAACCAAAAGCAAATGAACATAATAAGTGTTAGGAATTCATACCTAACAACAAAGATAGATATAGACATAGATGTGAGATAAAAATCTCACCTTTTAACCCGAAAACAACGAATGAGAAGCAAGAAGACGAAGGAAGATCAACCACACTTCAATCTCAACACAAGAAGCTTGAATCTAAGCTTAAAAGAGAAACATTTCCTAAATTAGGTTTAGGAATTTTCTGAAATCAAAGTGAGAATGAGTTGAAGAAGAAGAAGATGATACTTACCAAAGCTTCTCTTAGAATTTGGAGCTAGAACTTGGATTTGCAAATGGAAACTAGGGCTTAGGAATTCTAATTCTTTTTCTCCTCCCCCATTTTTGATGAAGCTTGAATGTATTAGGAAATGAAAGTGAAGTAATGAAGAGGAGAGGGGGTGGAATAATGATATAACCAGAGTTGGGCTAGTGGGCTGAACACAAACCCAAACCTAAAGCCCTAAGTGAAAATTAGAAAAATTCGACTAACTCCAGACATATCGAAGTTTATACTCAAAAAGGTCGCAAACATCATTTTGAACTCAATGGGGGTGGTCTCGAGTCCCAATTCGACTGTTTGCAAAAAGTAGCTTTTCGGACCAAAATCCGACAAACGGTAAAATATTTAAATATAAAATCGATAAATATGTGGGTTGTTACATGGGTTAAGCATCATTGATCATAGGAAAAATACTCGTATAATTTTTTCTAGATTATGGCAATTAGACGAAATAGATTTAAGGTTGAATGCCGTTTTTTTGTCATTGACATTTTCGTGAGCATTGTGTTATCTCTGGTGAACCGGAGAGGATCGGACCGGTGGGAATGGTTTCTTGGGATATCGGATTAGCTCAGGCCATGATCTTGAGGAGTACGGTGGTCGGAGTCAGCATGCTGAAGCTTTATGCTGTCAGCATCAAGTTACCAATGGTGTTGGGTATACTCAATTTGGATTCTCTTGCATTCTCGTCAAATTGAGGGTTTAGTTTTCTCGTTGTGGTCGAAGGTGATGGTCAGGTAACGGTGATGGTGGCCGGAGGTGTGTGCATGTGCATGGCTTTGATTGTTGTCAGTTGTATGGAGTTTGAGGGAGATAATGAAGAGGTGAACTCGAAGCGTGTCTCCGGAAATTACGTGCTAACTCGAGATCTTGTTCGACCGTTTTATGCGTTTTACTTGGTAGGGACTTAAGCGAAATTTTAAGGTTTAAAGCGAAGTTTTGGGGAGGAACTCGGGTTATTGGGGGAAAACTTGAAGTAGGGCTCGAGTGCTTCAGTATTTAACTCAGGTTGGGCTTGGGTCATTTTGTTTCCAGTTTTAAAAACTTTAACAAAGTAGTTAAATAAATTTCTAAAATTATTTCTTCTATAAATAATGATTTTATTTTTATGTTAGAAGGTGTAAGTTAAAAGTTTTGAAATAAAGGGTTTTTGAGTCAATTAAGTTTTAAACTTATATTTTTAACAAGTTATTTTAAATAAAACTTAATAAGTGATTTAGGAATAAAAATCAAATGTTTTAAATTTTTAACCTAAAAGTAAGTTAATTTATATTGTTAATAATAATCAAGCAATTAATAATTTATACTTAAGATTAATTTATTAATAATTAAGAATAATTATCATAAAGGATGTTTTAAAATGGTTAATTAACTTTCAAAGTTTAAGTTAACATATTTGTTAAAGGGAAATTACAATTTGAAGTGAATTACTTAATGAAAGTACTGAAATTAAATTAATTAATAATTCAAGTTAATTAATTAATAATTCAAGTTAATTAATCAAGTAGTTAACGAATGATTAAATTAAAAATTACTTGGTGAAATTAATTAAGAGTAGACAAATAATGATTAAAGATTGATTTATCAAATGTTAAAGGTTAATTAATTTTAAAAAGAATTAATTAATGTGATAAATTAATTAAAGTAATTGAATTAAGAATAACTAACTAAAGATTAATTAATTAAAGTGATTAAGAAATAATTATTAATTAAGGATTAATTAATTTTTGTAATTAATTAAGAATAAATAATTAGGGATTAATTATTAATTAAAGGGTAATTAATGATGAATTAAAGAATAATTACTTAAATGGTTGTAATTAATTAAATTTTATTTAACCTTGACTAGGAATTATCCATAGGCAAATAATTCTGGTTTAGATTAATCAGACATTTTAATTGGCTTTACTTATGGATGACTATATTCTATTGAATGTCGTGTAATGGATTGATATATTTGATATGCGATGTGATGCTATGTAATGCTTTGTGTTGAGCTATTATATCTATGATGAATATACTGTTGTATGAATATGAAAACCCCTTGACCCTTTAAACGACATTTGAATTTCGATGTGACAGGGAGTCGAATTCCAGTTGGTTATCCGAAACCCACATCGAATCGTAATAGTGAATCTTTGTGATTGATAAATTTACTTTATCTATGAATCTGTGAATGAGGATAAGCGTAATGGGTTATACCGCTTATCGATATTGATATGATTGATGTTGTGCACTATTGTGTAAAACCACTGGGCTACACTATACACAACAAATATGGATTGCACGTGGAAATCGGTTAAGTCACTGATTTTCAAAAAAAATTTGAATTTGAATTTTAATTCCAAATTGTTTTGGAAATGGATCGGATTTTAAATGGAAAGCTTTTGAAAAAGGTGTTTTAAAAATGGAAGTCATTTTGAATAACTTAATTTAGATTTGGGATTTGATTTAAGTTTGAACTCAAAATTTGAAATTAAATTCTATGTTGAGAATTTATGATTTTAAAAAGGTTATACGAGTTTATATGAATTTAAACCATTTTAGAAGTGTTGTTTTGGGAATTTGAATTTCACCCATGTTTGAAAAACTTTAACATTTATAAATAAAATCGGAATTTTTCAAAATAAAAACTATTTGTTTTCATATAATAAAAGCTTTCACTTAAGAAATGAATTTCCAATTTGTGTTAAAGGGATTTCAAGTCTAAAATGAAAATGGTTTTCCAAGTTATAAATGAATCTTAGGAAACGGTTTTGAAAGCTATAAGTTAAATCTTTAATTTAAAGATTAACTGAAATAATCCAATTAAAATGAAAATTGTTTTGAAATTGGTAAATAGATCTTTGTGAAATAAGGTGAACTTTGTGAAATAATTTTTTTTTTAAAGATTTAAAATGGTAATTGGATTAAACCATTTTAAAGAAAGTTTTGAATTTTAAAGTTGTGACTTAACGAAAATTCCACATCCATATGTTTTTAAATATTGCGCTCATTATTCGGTTTAGCCGGGAGAGGACCTTTGTGTCATATAACCCATTCTAAATAATGACACGTTGTTATGGATAGCATTTGAAGGCTGTTGTTGAAGACCGGGTATTTACGAGAACAATAGGATGACTTGTCGATTGTCTCTGCACTGAGTAGCTAAGGTATAGAGACTTCCTAAGTGATGGGAAGTCCGATCGATATTATAAATACTCGGATTGCAAGGGCTTCTTCGGAAGTGTCTTCGGTTCTGTTCGAACCCGGATAGACTTGTATGGAAGTGTGTCTGACATTACACTTTGAGATGTAAAACCAGTTTCTATCAAATACATTTCTGCTTGGTGGCGGATATTAATTCTCTTAGTGTAACGACCCGTAAATTTTCGATAATTAAAATAGCTAATTTGATAAGATTTCGTGATTTAGTGTTAGAAAAAAAATGTAATTCGTTTGGAATAATAATAACTGGAATGAATTGCAACAATAATTATCCAAGTAGTGAAAAATAAAAGCTACTTAGTGAATGCCTTTGCAATCGATAGTTGAATAGGATAATAAATGTTGAATTCATTGGGTATAATAGAGTAATTGATTGATAAGTAAAATCTATTTAAAATCAAATATTTAATATTGAATAGGTAAATTGTTTAAATTAAATATTTAAACTTATTGAAAAATTGAATAACTGTAAAATGAAATAGTGTCTAAATTGTGAATTGGTTTTAAGGGTTAAATCTTATAAGTTCAATTTCAATATTTCAAAAGATAATGAATTATTGGATAAGGTAAATTGTTTAAATTTAATATTTGGAATTTATTGAAATCTTTAATAAAGGGAATTGAATAACCGTATAATGAAAATGGTTGTTCTATAATCTTAATTCGTTTCAAAAGTTAAATTTTAAGTTCGTTTTGAATATTTCAAAAGATAGTGATTTAAGAATAATCAAATTGTTTAAATTTAAAATTACAAATGTTTGAATAATTAAATTCCGAATTTGATATGATTAATTTGATATTGAAATTTAATATATGAAAATAGAGTGAATAATTGAAATTTGATTTAATATGATTCAAATTGTTTTCCAAAGTGAATGTAAGTTATATTGGGATTTAATAGAGTTAATAAGATTTTAAAATTGGAATTTATTGGATAACTGAATAACGGGTTTAATATGATTAAAAACAATTTGTAAATTTTATTTTATCATATTGGAGTTATAATGATGCTATAGAACTTTTAAAACTGAATTAAAAATTTATTTGTGAAAATTGAATATTTAATATTTAATTATCGACTGGAAAATAGCCAAATTTTGAACAGTCTCAGAATTGGACGAAACTAGTTCCATTGGATCCGTAATAGTTAGTTATTATCGGATTTCAATTTTCGTAGCAATCGGAGTTGTCGTTTGACCGTGGCAGCTCGAAACGCGTTGAAATTGTTTTAATACTAATTTGGCGACTTAAAATAGTCATTTTTCAAACTGTCTTGGATTTCGACGAAACTAGTTTCATCGGAACCCTAATGTGATATTATTGTATGGTTTCAAATTTCAAGTCAATCGGATTTACCTTTTGTCCGGTGCAAGCTAAAACGCCAAGAAAATCGTTTAATCGGATTAATTTTAAATTGAACGGTTATTGTCATAACTCGCACAGACGATCGAATTAGCTTCCGAAACCTATTTCATTGTGTCCGGAACGCGGGATAAACCCTAGAAACGTCGGTTATCGTGCGTAAATCGGAGTTTGGAAAAGCCGGATCAATAGTGTTCGTCAAAATTCTATAAATTGACCCGTTTATTCACAAAAATCAAAAAAAATAAAAAGCTAGGGTTTGAAGGCCGGCTGCCACTTTCTAAATTCAATGGCTAGGAACTCGTGATCTTCTTCCTCAAATCTCTCTTCCTATACGCAATAATGGCCAATGTCTCCAACAGCAAAAGTGTGTAGCTTCGTGAGTTCTACCGATCCTATGGAGGATTCGTTGTATAGTGCTACGGATTGACGCGAATTGGTGATTGAAGGCAGCCGTTTGTCTCACGGTTTTAGGGTGGTAGGTGGAGCCGAGCTTCACGGTGTCTTGCGCGAAGGTCGAGGCGGCGAAGGGCTACGAGGCGGCCTCATATGATCGTGGTGTAAGTCGTTGTAGGGGGTTGCGGCAATGTAGGGTTTTCAAATTGAGATGGGTTCATCGCGTACGAGAGATGCTTGGGAGTTTCACGCGCATGGGAGAAGGATGAACGCGGCTTGGATCTGCAAATTTTGAAATTAACGGCCCTGATTTGTTGGGTATAAAAATAAAATATAAAATGTTGATTGTTGTATTTTAATTTGTATAAACCTTTAAAGTGTGATATCTTGTTCGTACGAGGTCGGAAACGCACGAAACGAATTGCGTTGTCTTTGTTTCGTCGAGCACTACGCTATGGAGATGGATTGGAATCGTTTGGAGCTAGAGAAAATTTTGGATTAAATCAACATCGTTTGATTTGATTTAAAATCGTAAAAATCAAGGTGAGTGTTTTATAACGCTCACAACGTACTGAATATCTTTATGCTAGTTAAATTTGACATTATGAAGTGTTATGAATTTTATTTGTCATTGTTGATAAATTTAATTCCATATGGATTGTCATTTGAATTAACCATTGAAAATTTAAATTGACAGTTAAACTGAAATTAAAATTGAATTGCGATTAAATTACCTGACATTGATAACTATGAAACTGCCGTAAATTGTATTGTCTATTGGATGATGTATTTTGATGGATGTTATTGGTTGATATTTACATGTTTGGATGTTTATTTGTTTATATATACTGTTATGCATATATATGACACTGTGATTGGTTTAAATAGTATATACTCATCCCTGACATTTAATTGAAATAAATATTTACTTGGCCATAGGATAGAAAATTATATACGGACACCGAATTGGCTAAATTAATAATTTTAAAAATCATCGATTTGAAATTTATTTAAATGTTTTGATTTAAAAGCTATAAATAGAAATCCATTTATAGAAATCGAATTTATCGAAAAATTGAGTTTGGAATGTTGAAATAAATTTTGGTTAAAAGAAATTGTTAAATAATATAAGTCAAGACTTTGAAATTTAAAAATTGGGATTTGACTGAATTCGAAAATTGATTTGTTTAAAGATTTAACCTTAATTCGAGCTTTGAATATTACCAAGTAAAAGTGATATAAAAATGATATTTTGAAGTCGAGCTTGGAATTGGATCATATTTGAAATTTGGATTTAAACTCGAAAATTGATGGATAATTTTGTTAAGTGTATAAATGGATATTTTGAAAAACCAAGCTCTAAATCGATATAATTGAAATTGAATTAATTGAAAGTGAATATAGAATTGAATAAACTGAAGTCAAAGTTGACATTGATTTGAATTGAAATCGAAATTGAATCGGTAGAATGGAAATTGAAATTGATTTGAATTGGGAAGTTATAAGTTGAAATGGATTGGTTTTGAAGCTGTTTTATTTTGTTTTCCAAATTACTCTGCTATATAAACCATTTTTGAATACTTAAACTATTTTAATCTATTTTAAATATACTTAACCCAATTTAAATTATTTTAAACTAATTTATCTATTTCAAATCCATTTTAAGATTTTAAGTATTTTAACTATTTTAATAATTTAAAACTACTTTTAAACTACTTAAAACTATTTTTCTAAAATTCTAAAATGGTCAAGAAGGTGAAATGTTTATATTTAAATCTTGAATTTAAATACGAATTGGGTTAAATGAAGTTGCAACCTAAATTGAAATTCGGAATGATTTTGAAATCGAAATGACATATTGAGACGAAAAATGATTTTTGAAAAGGAACCTTATATTTTGAATGGCTACGATGATATTTGAAATGGATTTGATTTTTGAAGCGAATATGATATTTTAATATCAATTATGAATCGATTTGAAATGTAAAAGAGCCAACGGTGTAATAATACGTATTAATTAAAGAGACCGGGATCGGATATGGACATACTCTCTGTCGATACCGAACACCACTTTAATAACTATTATACGCGGAGTGTTGATCCAGAATGAAGTGGATGGTTTGGTGAACGCGTTGACTGAAGAAAGAGAACGATATTGGATGGCCCCTGACACGACTAAAACAGGAGCCGCACCGGGCCATTGAGGCTCGCCACCTCTAGCGGACACGCTTCTTCGATACCATTTCTATTCCATTTGTGATTCGATTTGGGTGCACCCTTTGATTTGGGAGTGTTGTTTCGCGGTGTTGGGGTGGCTGCTGGCTATGCCTAACATCAGTCCGGATCACGCAACTACTAGTATCCTAGTTGGTATCGCCTCATGTACCTTGTCATACTAATTATCCTATTCGCGACCACTACGTTATGCTTTGTGTTATACCTATGGGGTACCCTCTGATAAACACCAGTTTACGGTGGGGCTTACGGTGCTGTATAGACTATGGCATTATAAAATGTGTTAAGGGGGTTTATGGTAACGCCTTAACGCTATTTTGATACTTTATATTACTGATAGGCATTATCTACTTAGCGTATATTACTACATAGTAGATGGTTTAACGGATCCTTAGGAGATGGAAAATCCCGTAACATCTCTTAAGTTATTGCACGTACGTTGACACTGGATATGAGATGTCAAACCCCGTAAACATCTCTGACGCCGTTACACTCATATTTATTTACGATTGATTTAACGTTCATAAGTATATTTAGTCCTGACTCGAGTGTTTTGTCTTTTCATTACGATCGGGTCAGTCTTGAGTTTTCAGATTTTTGAAGATCTATTCTGGAGGATGAAGACGAAGATTTGGTATACTATTACTATTATTACTCTTGCATCATGCTATCTGCTGCATTATTTTAATTGTTCTGTTGTATATATATAACTCTGATAAATGTTGTATAAATAATTGTCAAAGTATAGTAAATAGCTTCATGAACTGTTTATTTGACTATTATATTTTATCGTTCCGCTGCGAGATTCTGTGATATTTCATTTCCTTTATTTCTCTTTCTTTTCTTTTCTTATTTACCCTAATAACCATCTGCCCTTTTGAATGGTTTGGAATCGACATGTGTATTTGATCGTTGGTTTAAACTGTCCAAAAAGGCGGGTCATTAGAGTTGGTATCAGAGTTTTGGTTTAGCGATAAACCTTGGCTCTAGTGGGGAATAACTCATTGAAATAGAGGTAAACTATATGAATGAGTTGAGTGTATATGAGAGAGCGTACTTGTTATTTGATATAAAATAATTTTATATTGTGTTAACTTTGTTCCGTTGAGTATTTATGAATTCTGGTCGATACTTGGGACGCCAAGGCGTCGATAGGAATTTCTAAACACTCGAATAGGACAAACCAACACAATATCGTTCTGGAATATATTTTATATAAAAGAATTATTCGAATATTTATTCATTTTGATTGAATTGATTGTTAGGAGACGATAATATTAGATTATTATCGTTATTGTTTGATCAATCAATATTTACAACAACTGATTAAATAACAATGGATTTAGGAAAATGAAATCTTGTAAACACAATTGATAATGAATATAAATGAATTTTAACTTGGATTTGGGAATTTAAATTCCGGTGTTTGAAATTGACTTACAAGAATTTGAAAAATATAATATGAGTATTATATGATAGTATAATTGAGTTGAAATTGTTTTCGACGGATTTTTTTTAATGATAAGTGTTATATTCCCTTCTCTTGACGCTAGAAAATGATTTTGGTGATGAGTGCACGCATCATCGGCATTTATTTTCGAGAGTCCGAGTGGGGGAGGCCACTTAATAACTTGTCTAAACCTTGTTTTGATTCAAATTTTATTTTATTTTGTATTCTCTATAGTATGATTTGATATATAAATTATATAAGTATATATTATTTCAAAACTTGATTTGAAATGAAACCGGGATTGGAATTCTTAAGTCCTTTAGTAATTAATGATTTTTTTTAAATGATTAAAATGAATTTAGACTTGAATCATCAAGGAACTTCTGAATTGTGAAATGAGAAATGAACCTAAGAGCTAAGTGAAAATATCAATTGAAGTAGAAATCCTTAGAATTCGGAAATTATGAACTTAAAATGAAATTGAAACTGTAAAACTCGCATAGTATTAAATTTCATTCTATAGCATAGATATAACTTACCAAAATATTTAAGAAGTTCAAAAATGTTATATGAATTGTTAAATGAATAATGAAATATGCATTTAATTAATGGTTTGCAAATATAAATAAAATTGTTAGTAAATAATTGGAATTTAAATTAATTTTTAAAGGTGATTCACAATTATGTTAATATAAAATGGAAATACTATATGTGAATGTAAATGTGAAATTAAATTATAGTGAAATTTAAGTAATGACTTAAGAATTAATTAATTGGAAATTCAACTTTAAATAAGTTGTATATTGTTTAACTACATTCTATTTGCATAACTATAACTTACCAAATACTTAAAAGGTTTAAAATGCAAATAAGGATAAGTAGAGAAATAATATACCAGTGTGAGAATGAATAATAAAATGTGAAGATCTATTGATAGTTGTAAATATAAAAGAAATTTAAGCTGTAAAATGAATGATATATGTAAGTGAATGAATAAAATTTAAAATTAATGAAAAATAAAATTGGTAAATGAAAACTAATTAAATTTGGATATAACTAAATGTCAATAAACTTGGAAATGTATGAAAAAAAATTTGACTTGGAAATGTATAATTGATTTATTGTTGATTTTGGATGGATGTTAATGTTTGATATGCATTGGTTGTTAGATGGATGATAATTGATTAACTAGAATTCATTCGTGTTAATGGAATTGAATAAACGGAATAAAATTTTAAAATAATTAAATTCAAATTTGAAGCAAAGTGAAATTAAATATAATTGAATTCAATTTAAATTGAAGCAAATTGACTTGAATTTAAAATGTGAATGAAACAAACTTGAATAAATCGGAAACAAATTGAATGTAAACATATTGCATGGATGAATAAGAAAATAAATGACTTTGTGTTTATGATTGTTCTTTAGAAAATTTGAAGTTTGATGGTTTGTACTTTGAAATAATAAGAGCAAATTTTGGAAAAAATCCAAAATTATCCAATATATGTTGAAACGAAAACAACCATAACTTTTAAATGGCTGAACGGAATTCGACGATCTTGGACTTTTCGAAAATCTTAGAAACTATAGCACAACTTTTGTTTCGATAACTTGAGAAAATTCTTTCGTCTACTAGGTTAAAAACTTGAATGTTACTCGCTGTCCTGTGTAAAAATAAGTAAAATCAGTAGTATACACCCTTAGTATTTTCGCCATATCTTTTGACTGGTTTATCAGATTTTGATGATATTGCACTTTATGGAAAGCTAAGAACTTAATCTAAAACTTTTGTTTTAAGTGCTTTGTGTTTTGATGTCATTTAGAAGGTTGAAAACGCGGGTGAACGTCGCTGACCTGCGCAATTCATTGCCCAGGCTGAGGCGTATCCTCTAAGTAAAACAGCCATAATTTTTAAATGTATGGTCCGAATTTGATGATTTTGGACATTCCGGAAAGCCTGAAATGAATGCAACAACTTTTCTTTGGATTCTGTTGCCGAATTTTGTCGTTTAGGTATCCTAAAACTAAGATTTGTTTGCTATCCTGAAATTGGAATCTCAGTTTTGAAGCTAAATATGTTATATATATGTTGTGTAGGCTAAGTATATCGATCTATCTTTATATGCATGGTTCTAACTTAGTTATTGAGTGTTTAGTAGGTGCGGATTTCGCTTGCTTCGCATTTGGAGCTCGCTTTCGCGCTATATTAGTCGTATATGCTCGCTAACAATATATAAGGTACGTATCTCGGATTACATATCGTATTTTTACACTTTTTCCCTGCGGGATGCCTCATCACTTGATGAGATGTATATTTGTGATATATATACTGTTATATTTTTTTTCCGATCGAGCCGCGCAAAGGAGACTCTACCGAAATTTTCCGTAAAATCCGGGTGTTAGAAAATTTTTCAAGTTTCAAAATTTTTTATAACTTGTTTTGATTACTAACTTTTAAAGTTAGGAAGCCGTTGGAGTAACTTAGTAAAAGTGTAGTAATGACTTTATAAATGGAATTTCATTGTTTATAAGTTGGTAACTTTGAATAAAATATATCAAATGTTGAATTCTTTACTTAGTTTCTTTTCCCACTTTTCCCTTTTCGAGGACGAAAAGTTTTGAGTGGGGGAGAGTGTAACGACCCGTAAATTTTCGATAATTAAAATAGCTAATTTGATAAGATTTCGTGATTTAGTGTTAGAAAAAAAATGTAATTCATTTGGAATAATAATAACTAGAATGAATTGCAACAATAATTATCCAAGTAATGAAAAATAAAAGCTACTTAGTGAATGCCTTTGCAATCGATAGTTGAATAGGATATTAAATGTTGAATTCGTTGGGTATAATAGAGTAATTGATTGATAAGTAAAATCTATTTAAAATATTGAATATTGAACAGGTAAATTGTTTAAATTAAGTATTTAAACTTATTGAAAAATTGAACAACTGTAAAATGAAATAGTGTCTAAATTGTGAATTGGTTTTAAGGGTTAAATCTTATAAGTTCAATTTCAATATTTCAAAAGATAATGAATTATTGGATAAGGTAAATTGTTTAAATTTAAAATTTGAAATTTATTGAAATCTTTAATAATGGGAATTGAATAACCGTATAACGAAAATGGTGTTCTATAATATTAATTTGTTTCAAAAGTTAAATTTTAAGTTCGTTTTGAATATTTCAAAAGATAGTGATTTAAGAATATTCAAATTGTTTAAATTTAAAATTGCAAATGTTTGAATAATTAAATTCCGAATTTGATATGAAATTTAATATACGAAAATAGAGTGAATAATTGAAATTTGATTTAATATGATTCAAATTGGTTTCCAAAGCGAATGTAAGTTATATTGGGATTTAATAGAGTTAATAAGATTTTAAAATTGGAATTTATTGGATAACTGAATAACGGGTTTAATATGATTAAAAACGATTTGTAAATTTTATTTTATCATATTGGAGTTATAATGATGCTATAGAACTTTTAAAACTGAATTTAAAATTTATTTGTGAAAATTGAATATTTTAATATTTAATTATCGACTGGAAAATACCAAATTTTGAACAGTCTCAGAATTGGACGAAACTAGTTCCATTGGATCCGTAATAGTTAGTTATTCTCGGATTTCAATTTTCGTAGCAATCGGAGTTGTCGTTTGACCGTGGCAGCTCGAAACGCGTTGAAATTGTTTTAATATTAATTTGGCGAGTTAAAATAGTCATTTTTCAAACTGTCTCGGATTTCGGCGAAACCAGTTTCATCGGATCCGTAATGTGATATTATTGTACGGTTTCAAATTTCAAGTCAATCAGATTTACCTTTTGTCTGGTGCAAGCTAAAACGCCTAGAAAATCGTTTAATCGGTTTAATTTTAAATTGAACTTTTATTGTCATAACGCTAAAACGTCGGGTATCGCGCGTAAATCGGAGCTCGGAAAAGCCGAATGAATAGTGTTCGTCAAAATTCTATAAATTGACCCCTTTGTTCACAAAAATCAAAAAAAATAAAAAGCTAGGGTTTGAAGGCCGGCCGCCACTTTCTAAATTCAATGGCTAGGAACTCGTGATCTTCTTCCTCAAATCTCTCTTCCTATACGCAATAATGGCCAACGTCTCCAACAACAAAAGTGTGTAGCTTCGTGAGTTCTACAGATCCTATGGAGGATTCGTCGTATAGTGCTACGGGTTGACGCGAATTGGTGATTGAAGGCAGTTGTTTGTCTCACTGTTAACGCTAAGATGTGAACGCTAACACCCCGGTGTGTGAAATGTAGTTGTGAAAGCACCACCCGATAGATCGGGAATGAATTACAAGCAAGTAATAGCAGAAAAGCAGTAAACAACAACAATTTTATAGTGGTTCGGCTTAAGGGTACAGCCTACGTCCACTCTAAGTACTTTTATTAATAATCCCGTTACAAGCTGATACAATTCTTCTTAAGTACAATATACTTCAAGTTACAAGTGATTTGGAACAAGTCTTAAGCTTCAATGTCGATTCAAAGTCCTTAAATCCGTGTTGAAGATGTGTGGTTTCTTCGTGGAGTTCTTTGATGAATTCTTCTTATCTTGAAAGCTCTAAGTGTTAATGAAGTTCTCAATGCAGCAAGGTAACGGTGTGTGAAGAGAATGTGCCCAAAGTCCTCTTGAAGTTGGAAGTGGTTGTCTATTTATAGGCGTGATTTTCTGGGCAGAATTCTCCAAGTGTTAGGTCGTCTTCGACCTAAAGTAGGTCGTAGGTCGGCAACGACTTAAGGAGATCCGGCTTTCCTTTTTTATGAATGAGCACATCTTTTTTCAACAAGTTCTAGGTCGTACGCGACCTTACTAGCAGCGGCACAGAAAGGGCGGCCTTCCAATGCAATGTCCTTAGGTCGTGAGCGACCTACCTTAGGTCGTGTGAGCTCTATAGGTTGCGGCGTCTCCTTAAATCGTTAGGTTGCGAAGTCTTTAAACCGTTAGGTCGCGGCCTTCCTTAGGTCGCTGAGAACCGTTAGGTCGCGGCCTTCCTTAGGTCGCTGAGAACCGTTAGGTCGCGGCCTTCCTTAGGTCGCTGAGAACCGTTAGGTCGCGGCCTTCCTTAGGTCGCTGAGAACCGCTAGGTCGCGGCCTTCCTTAGGTCGCTGAGAACCGTTAGGTCGCGGCCTTCCTTAGGTCGCTGAGAACCGCTAGGTCGCTACTTTCCATAGATCATAGGTCGTGACGGTGCTTAAATCTTTAGGTCGCATAGTTGCTTTATGGAGTTAGGTCGTGCCCTTTCTTAAATTGCTAGGTCGCGTGTTAGGTCGCTGATGAAGAGCAGTTAACATTTGCCCCTCGAAGTATGGGCCTATGACATGGGTCGCGTGCTTCGACTCGACTTAGCTAGGTCGTGAGCGACCTAACACTTGTATCAACACGCGTGCCTATTTGCCTTCCCATTTTTACCTCATATAAATATGTTAGGTCGTTTTAATTCTTCTTCACCTCATTGCTCTGACCTCCTACCGCCACTAACGATTTTCTGAACTTCAAAAGGCGAATTCAAGTTCAATCATTCACCGATTCATCCTTGCTACCAAATTACGTAAGTGCCTTCGGTTTATCTCCATTCCACGATCATCGTTGAATCCCAAGCTCTAACCTCCGAACCCCAAATCAATTTCGTACGCCATGCTCCACTTTGAGCCGCGTTGTGATCGATTTTTGATTGTCAGTGATTATTGTTGTTGCAGCGATTCACGAACGCACAATAATGAATTTGATTTATGATAGATCGGAGGTATTTTGAGTCGGTTTTTCAAATGGTTTAGTGGTATGGAAAGTTGATGAATCTCATGAACAGGATGATGGATTTAAGTGTAGTGGATAGCGGGTTATAGGGTCCGATGAAGCATTGCGTGGAGAGGAAGTTATTGACCCAGTGAATGTGAGCGATTCAAGACAATTCGCGATCTTAGAACCCCTGCGACCTAAGGAGTAGTCTCGACCTACACTAGGTCGCTGAACGACCTAAGACTATCCATGAGCTAAGAGCTATACTTAGCCAGGACCTGCGCGACCTATCTTTCTTGCGACATAGACTCTAGGTCGTGGCCGAGCTAACACTGTATTGGAATGCCTTATCCTTTACTTTGCACAGCACGACTTAAGAAGGCTTCGACCTATGCTAGGTCGCTAGACGACCTATGACTTGTGAAATTCTGTGAAGACTTGGTTGAATTGAACTGGATTGTTTAATCTCGAATTCTGTTGCGCTTTGTTGTAGATTATCTCTAACGCTAATAACCTGTTAAACATAATATTTGCAGAAAACTGGGACGAATATACTGCCATTGACTGCCCACATCAAATGACAGATTAGTCGATAAAGAGTAATCAACTTACATGAACTGTGTGAACGAAATGCTGCGAACTAAAAATTCAAGTGAAGTATTAAAGCAAAACTAAAACATCCAATTAAAGCCGATTCGTTTGCATTAACACTACACTTGAATTTTATATTAACAAGTCCTGAAATCTCACAATCGACGAATTGTCAACTAGCTTAGTTTCAGTTATGTTTGCTTTCTGTTTTTGTTAGTTCTGCACAACACTTCACACTTTTTAGGAAACGTGCACCTTTTCATCTGAATCATCCAGTTGCTTATGTAGAATGACGTCTCAACAAGAACAAGAAGAGATGATAGAATATGCCGAAGGGACTTTCCCGATTGCTATTCCATTAGAAAACTCCCCAGAAAGAACTCCTACTCTTCTGAAACAGCGGACACTTAATCAATTATGCGTTCAATTTGGCATTGCCGAGGCAGAAGTTTTACTTCCTGGACCAAATGATTTCGCTGATAGACCGCCTTATGGTTTTATTGCTATAAATCGCCAAATGTGCTTAAGTGGAGCAATTCCTCCTTTTAATGAATTTCTTCGACAAACCTTTCTCCGATTGACGATCTCTCCTTTCCAGTTGCACCCCAATGGCTATGCCATTTTGATGGGATTGTGCGTTTTGTTCAGGAGGACTCTTGACCGTCTTCCGAGTTTCGAGGAGATTTGTTACTTGTGTACTTTTGCAAAGAACAAGGACCACCCTTCAATTGTACTTGTAAGAGGTGCGAGGAACCGCAAGCTTATTTTAGATTTGCCGGAGAGTGCACATGGCTTCCTGAATCAATACTTCTACGTTCGTTGCCCCGCAGAATTTTACGCAGACTGGAGAGTAGGAAGTGAGATCTTTTTTCCTTCATTCTTCAATTTTACTCTAAGTCTTTCATGTTTCGTATTGCCAAGTGCTGATTCCATTTCTTATCTTTACAGCACTTCCTCCTCCATCTAGGGACCTAAGCGATAAGGCGATGTTTGAGAGATTGAGCGCTGTCCCGGCTGAAGAGAGGAGCGTTAAATTTCTATTAACGGATGAATTTCTTCATCAGTTCGGGCTTCTACATATTTCTCGTTCAATTCAAGCTCATGAAGCTCCGACGGAAGTTCCTGACTCTCCAGTGATAATTCCTGATCCCCCGGTCTCTACTGGAGAACACATACAAGGAGAAATTTCTATAAAAACTTCACTAATAAAGTGTTCTGTTCCAAGAGATGACATGGGGCCATCAATAAAACCCGCGCTTGCCCCCATAATTGAAGAAGAAGAGGAGCCCCCTTCCCAAACCAGGAAGAGTGCCGACAAAGGAGCTGATGGAGGGAATCAGGTTGGGCATGATGGTGATGACGTCTTTGGGGATTTAAGTGACATAATTGTCACTTCCCAAGAGCTCTTTAAAGATGACCCTGCCTGCGGCAAAACTGTACCCCCGATGATTGAAGCGACTTCTGCCCTCCAACAGACTCCAACTCCTTTATCTCAAGAATTGTCACCGACAGTGAAACCTATCACTTCCCCCCAACTGAGGAGTGGTTCGTTAGTCCAACGCGAGTAGTTTGCACTTCACACACAACTAAGGATTTTCCAGCACATTTATGCACTTATCTTCTTATACTTTAAAGATTTCTAAAGCTTGTATTTTCTTATTTCAGATCCTTCAATGACACGCGGCGGATCATATTATCAGGACTTCCAACGCTACGGGGGGCGTGGTCAATATAATTATGGGCGCTACTTCACCTCCTATAGAGAGTCTGACGAAGAGAGGGCTGCTCGAAAGGCTCGTGAAAGGAGGGATGAAGAAGAGCGTCGTGAAAGAAGGGAGAGAGAAGAGCGCCATGATTCTTGGCAAAAAGGCGATGACTCCCACAAGAGAAAATCTCATGACGATCGAGGAAAAGGTCACACGGGTGAAGACTTAAGCAAACGAGCCCGTCACAGTGAAAAGCAGGCCTCTACCACTCCTGAGAAAGTTACTACTCCTGCTTCGCTCGACATTCCTTCCGACTCTCCCGCTCTTGGGAAATCAGACATTCAAACGATAATTAGCAGGCCCAAATTTCAAGTTGGACCGGGTCCTGCCACTCTGCATAGCCGGTTTCCTCAATGGTGCCTTAAGGGAGTGAGGTTCGACCTAGACTTGGTCCCCATCGACAAGTCTGCCATGCTAAGAAATCTTGACGCCGTCAAACTTGATATCGAGAGAATGTCAAACTGGCAGAAGCTTGTCGATGAGCTTCAAAGAGTTAACCGTACCAACATAGAGGCCATGCTTACCATGGAAAACGATAAGGCCGAATGGCAAAAGGTCATTGAGCAACACGACACCGAAATGAGGAACATTGCTTCTTACAATGAGGAGCTTGAAGCAAAAGTCGAGGAATTGAAACATGAGCTTGCTGCTTCCTCCACTTCCTATTCTCAAAAAGAAGAAGTGCTCCTGAAACAAGTGAGAGACGCTCACGCTAGCCAAAGGGATGCCGAAGACAGGCTCGAAGTACAAAAAAGAATCAGTGAAGGCTATGCTACTGATATTGCTGAGCTTCGAAAGAAAAACAACTCCCAGGAGGCGGAAATACAAATGCTTAAGCTTCAGCTTGCCAAAACTGAAAGGGAGCGTGATGAGGCTATCGCCGGCAAAATCGCAGCCGAAGAATCTCATGAGGCGACCAAAAACAGCTTCGGCTCAACATTATTCGACTTCTACTTGCATAGCGTCTTGGGGCGTGGAAGCCTCGCTTTTCTTGGTCCCAAGTATGAAATCACTTTAGCTGAAGTGTGGGAGGCCGCCCTTGAGATGCTTGGTGCTGAAGGTGCTGGTTATGACGAATCAGCCTTGGAAAGGCATTATCTTGATGATGACGCTCGCGCTGCCCTTGCCAAGGGAAAGGAACAACTTGCCAAATTAAGAACTGAAGTGACGGAAGGGGACCGGCTGGGAAAAACCACTTCAACTACTCTAGTCCAGCCACCTTCTTCGTCTGAAGTTGACATTATTGGTTCCAGTTCCCATCTTGCATCTCCCACCAAAGTTGCCACTGAAATTACAAGCATACAAGGTGGAGACGAGGGTGACGAGAGCGCTGATGCGCAAGCTTATGAAGTCGATATCAGGAAACCAGCTTCTCCAGGTAACTTCATTGTTAATCTCGCTACTGTCAATTCTGCTCAAGCGGGTTACTCATTTATTTCGCATGAGTTTCATGAGCTCCTTGGCTATTTTCTCAACCTTGATGAGCCTTCATCTCCTCTCTTTACTGACTTTATTGGTGAACCTTCATCTCCTCTCTTTACTGACTTTAACCTCTTTTCTTCTGTAGAAAAAGTATCAAGCACGGCTCAAATCCCTACTTCTCCGGTAATCCCTCCTCCATCTCTTCAGGTGGCTCCTCCTTCTGCTTCGCAGCCTGGATCACAGGAGGAACAAATAGAGGCTCTCCATGGCCTGGATGATCCCATTGCTTCGCAAGAGCAGAAAGATGAGGGACTTGAGGGAGGCGACATATCTCCGGAGCGGACTCCTTCTGACGACATAACTCTATCTAAACTTGTCACTCCAGGAAGTGAGTCTTCCTCAAAGAGGAGAAAGAAGCAAGGAGCATCAAGGAGGAGAGGGAAGATAATCACTGCCACTGAAGAGGAGCCAGAAGTTGGGCCAGCTGCGCCTACCTCTCCTTCCTCCCTTATACCCACTGGCCGACCTGAAAAGCTGGTCATTCGGTCGGGTAAAGGGTCTAAAGGCAGTAAAAAGAAGTGAAGACTTTAGCTTTTTGTCTTTTGTATGAACTGGCCGAGAGTTGTGCGGGTACCGGCCCCCTGCTTTTATTTTGAAACCTGTATCTGCATTATAGTTGAATAAAGTGATTCTTCGTTTGTACAAACTTCTGTTTGAATTTGAGAATGCATTCACTATTTATTTTTTGCACAAGTTTATTTACACGATATTGCAGCGAGCTTATGGCATGTTACTTGAGCGTTACCTTTCGCTGGTTTGGCTATACCATATTGTGTGTAATTATACTATATTGCCCCCATTCCATAAGTTTGCTGCAATATTCTATACTTCGAGGGGACTTGCACTCATATTTGCTAAAGAATAATTATTTTATTCTTTAAAGAAAATTTTTGCAAAGCACAACCCTCTTCGTATAAGTCTCTGCGCTTTGACCTTTGAAGAAATCGCTTCTTCTTTTTTTTTTTTTTGCTTAAGTACGTTTTTTACCAAGTGAATTCTTTTATGCGGTAAAGCGGACCTCTGAAGGGTACTTTAACTCCCTCTCTCTCTTTTTCTCTCTTCTTTTTTTTTTATTTCGAGGAAGATTATTCCCCAGAATAGGTGAATTACTCTTTCTTCGGAAGTTAAAGTATGCCCCTGATGAGGATCTTTTTTTTTATATAGAAAGTTGTACCTCTGAGGAGGGATTTTTTACGTTTCAACACTCGGAAGTTTTATTTCAATCTCGGTGAAACGTGTACCTCCAAAGAGTTTTGCCTTAGAAAGCCTTTTCACGTTTCAACACTTGGAAGTTTTATTTCAATCTCGGCGAAACGTGGGCTTCCGAAGAGGTCTTTCTTCTTGATTGTGCCTCCGAAGAGGTCTTTATTTTGTTTGTTTTTCAACTCTGGTGAAGTGAAATTCCGAAGAGCGGCTGTTACACTTCAACTCCTGGTGAAATATGCCTCCGAAGAGGTCTTTATTTTGTTTGCATTTCAACTCTGGTGAAGTGAAATCCGAAGAGCGGTTATAACACTTCAACTCCTGGTGAAATGGGCCTCCGAAGAGGGCTTTTATTTTGTTTGCATTTCAACTCTGGTGAAGTGAAATTCCGAAGAGCGGCTATTTCACTTCAACTCCTGGTGAAATGTGCCTCAGAAAGGGTTTTCATTGCCTGGAAGTTACTCTCTCATGGTTGGAGGGTCATGACTCCTCCAATCTTTTTTGTTGAGTAGAGAACTTTCTTTTTTGTGGCATATGACCCACTAGAGGTCTTTTATCCTCCGAAGAGTTGTGCCTCTGAAGAGGACTTGTGCTGCCGATGATGGATTTTGGTTGTTTCCTTGTCTTCTTGCTTATGCCTTTTTACCGATCCTCTTTTTTTTTTCTTTTCAAGTTTTCATTCCCCTTTTCTTGCAAGTAGCTTGTTTAATCCAAGGAAGTGTACTTCATTGTCAGGCAAGTTCGCGAGAACGGGCACTAGCTTCCTAATTGGATGTTTGTTTGTTCAAACAATCTCAATTTATCAGCAAGGGCTCGTTTCTATCAAAATCATTAGCCGTTCAATTGAATTATTTCCTATCTAGGATTTGAATTCGGGGTCTTTGTGACTTGAAATTTGTTTGTTGAATGATGGTGAGAATCGCTCGGTTTTATTATGAGCAAGTTTTATTTCCATTGTCTGCAAAAATTTAAATCGACATTTCAGCAATACATTTTATGTACTTTTATATCGAAAATAAAGCAAACATGTAATAAAAATAAGGAACACAAGATTCATAGTGGTTCGGCCAAGAATTTGGGCCTACATCCACTTTATATTCTTTCATTAATCACTTGCATCAGTTTTACAATTGCTTTCAATTGCAAGAATCATACGTTCACAATTCTTTTTACAATATTTCAACAAAGTTTTCAAGTAAAGTATGGACGCAAGTGATTGCTGTTCCATGCCCTTGGAATTTGATCTCCTTCAACAGTAGTGAGTTTGAATGTGCCGTCAAGAAGCTTCTGACCTATGACATATGGTCCTTCCCAATTTGGCCCAAACACACCTGTCGTTGTCATAATTCTTTTCAGGACTAGATCTCCGATTTCAAAGCTTCGTTGACGAACTTTGGAATTGAAATGTCTGGCTATCCTTTGCTGATGAGCTGCAATTCTAAGACTAGCCTCATCCCTTTTTTCATCAAGGAGATCCAGCGCTTCAAGTTGTAGCTTTTCATTTTCTGCTTGATTGAAATGGATTCTTCTGTGTGAAGGGACCTCAGTTTCAACCGGGATCATTGCTTTCGATCCGTATGCTAATGAAAAAGGAGTATGCCCAGTCGCAGTTTTGTGGGTAGTTCTGTATGCCCATAGTGCAAGTGGTACCTTATCAACCCAACCACCTTTTGCTCTTTCAAGTTGCTTCTTGATGGTTGATTTGATGATCTTGTTTACTGCTTCCACTTGCCCGTTTGCCTGCGGATGAGCCACTGCTGAAAAGCTTTTCTGAATTTTGAATCGCTTGCAAAAACCCTGGAATTCTTCGCTTTCAAACTGAGTGCCATTGTCCGTAATTATTTTCTGAGGCACACCGTATCTGCAAATGATATTCTTGGTTACAAAACTTATCATTTTCTTAGAAGTGATAGTAGCCAATGGTTCAGCTTCAGCCCATTTAGTAAAGTAATCAACCGCAACAATAGCATATTTAATTCCTGATTTGGCAGTTGGTAGCGGCCCAATGGGATCCATTCCCCAAATCACAAATGGCCATGGACTGACCATTTGTGTGAGTTCGGTAGAAGGTGCTCTAGGAATTTTGGCAAATCTTTGGCATCTGTCACATTTTCGGGAGTAATCTGCAGCATCTCGATTAATTTCTGGCCAAAAATATCCGTATCGGAGAATTTTCTTTGCTAATGTTTGACCACCTGAATGATCACCACATTCTCCTCCATGCACCTCAGCTAGGATTGTTTTGGACTCTTCCCGGGATACACATCGAAGCAATGGCATTGAGAATCCCCGTCTGTACAATCGGCCATCCTGAATTACATAGCGAGAGGCTTTCCTTAGTAGCTTTAGTCTTTCTATCGAATTTTCTGGCAGAGAACCTCTGAGTAGGTAGTCCAGTATTGGAGTCATCCATGACTCTTGTTCTTGGGATGCATTCATAATCCAGTCAATATCCATCTCGTCTATACTTGGCGCTGAGAGGACTTCTACGGGAACCAATCCCAATAGTTGAGCTTCACCAGAACTTGAATACTTTGCGAGGGAATCTGCCTTCGTATTCTCTTCCTGGGGAATATGGCTTATTGAATAATGATCGAGTTCACATAGGAGTTCCCAAGCTTTTGACAAGTAGGAAGGCAAGTTTCCACCTTTTGTTTGAAATTCCTTCTTGACATGGCATATAATAAGCTGAGAATCACTGAAGATTTGTAATGCTCGAATGTTTAGCTCTTTAGCGATTTTCAGACCTGCAATAAGAGCTTCATATTCTGCTTCATTGTTTGTTGAAGGAAATTCCAGTCTTAGTGCATAGCATAATGATCGACCTTCAGGAGTTTCAAGTACCACTCCGGCTCCAGAACAGTAGTCATTTCTTGCGCCATCAACATACATCTTCCACTGGATTGGGGAATCATTGATCGCTTCTTCCTCACTATTATCTTTCTCTGTGAATTCTGCAATGAAATCAGCTAAAGCTTGTCCATTGATTGCTTTTCGGGGATGATAAGTAATGTCATATTGACTGAGTTCAATGTTCCATTTTAGAAGGCGACCCGAAGTTTCAGGGCGAAATAGGACTTGCTTTAGAGGCTGATCAGTGAGTACTCTGATAGGATGAGCTTGGAAATATTGCCTCAGTTTCCTAGATGCAACTAGTAGGCAATAGGCGAGTTTTTCCAACTTGGAGTAATTCAGCTCTGCCCCAGTGAGTCTTTTGCTGATATAGTAAACCGGATGTTGAATCCTTTTGTCTTCCCGTATCAGCGCTGCACTTAGAGCATGAGATGATACTGCCAAGTATATAAGAAGATCCTCACCATTGCTTGGCGTAGAAAGTATCGGAGGCGTTTCCATATGACGGATCAACTCATCGAAGGCTTTTTGGCATTCGGAAGTCCATTCAAAATTCTTCTTTCCTTTCTTCAGGGCGTCAAAGAATGGGATGCATTTATAAGTGGCTTTGGAAATGAACCGACTCAGGGCGGCGACCTTTCCGTTGAGACTCTGCAATTCCTTCTTTGTTCTAGGAGCTTTAACTTCTTTCAAGGCAGTAATTTGAGCTGGACTAGCCTCAATGCCCCTAGCACTGACGATGAAACCTAAGAACTTTCCGGACTCGACCCCAAATGTACATTTCAGAGGGTTAAGTTTCATTCTGTATTTCCGAAGGACTGCGAACATTTCTGCTAAGTGCTCAATGTGATCCGCTGCTTTCTTGGACTTCACTAACATGTCGTCGACGTAGACTTCCATAGTTTTGCCCAATTGCGGTTTGAACATAGCATTAACAAGTCTTTGGTAGGTTGCCCCTGCATTTTTCAATCCGAAGGGCATAACTCTGTAGCAATAAAGTCCAACATCTGTGATAAAGCTTGTATCCTCCTGATCCGGCTCGTGCATCATGATTTGGTTATAACCGGAGTAGGCATCCATGAAAGATAACAATTCATGTCCCGCAGTTCCGTCTACCAGTTGATCGATCCTGGGTAACGGGAAGCAATCTTTGGGGCAAGCCTTGTTTAGATCAGAAAAATCGATGCACGCTCTCCATTTTCCATTAGCTTTCTTGACCAGCACAGGATTTGAAACCCAATTCGGATATGTAGATTCTTTGATGAAGTTATTTTCCATGAGTCGATCAACTTCTTCTTTTAATGCTGCTGACCTTTCTGGACCTTGGGTTCTTCTTTTCTGTTTAACTGGCGTAAACTTTGGGTCAATATTCAGAGCGTGTACTGCAACTTCTGGAGATATTCCACACATATCGGCATGAGTCCAAGCAAAGACATCCAGATTTGCTTTCAGGAAAGATATCAAGATATTCTGAATTGACACATTAAGCTGTCAACCCACATTCAACACCTTATTTGGGTCCTTCGGGTCAACAGGTATCGGAACTGTCGTTTCCACCGGTACCACTCTATTCCCCCCTGCACTGGCTTTTCTGGGATCCATTTCTTTCCGTGCCCCGCTGTGCTCTCCAGTGCAGGGTCCGCCCCGTAATTGCTACAAGGCTGGTTCCTTGATGCGGACTGGGGTTGCCGCATCCTTTCCCATTTCTCTTTTTCTTGACTCTCGCAGCTCTGTCAAATAACATTCTCGAGCAGCATTTTGATCCCCTTTTATAACTCCTACTCCATTGTCAGTAGGGAATTTAATAGTGAGGCACCACGGGGCTAGGATAGCTTTGAATGCTGCGAGTGTTGGACGGCCAAGAAAAGCATTATAAGCAGAAAACTCATCGACAATCACAAATGTTTGCTTGCGAACCACTTTCCTTTCTGCTTCCCCAAGTTCTACAAGCAGATCGATGGTCCCAATTGGTTGCTTTGGCTCCCCAGTGAAGCCAGCGATCTTCTGTGATGAGGCTTGTACATCGATCATAGGGATTTTCATCTGGTCAAATGTCTTCTTGAAGAGGATATTACATGATGCTCCGCAGTCAATGAGGACTCTTCTGACAATGGCCGGTCCAATACCAGCCGAGATGACCAAGGGATCTAGAGTAGGAGCTTCAATACCTGAGGAATCTCTGGCTCTGAAAACAATATCATCGCTGAAAGTTTTCTGTTGTTTCAGGGGCGTAGTGTCTTCTAAAACAAAGACATCTTCTTCGGCTGGAGCATATTTCAAAGCCCTGGAATATCTCTCCATCTCACCCCAGCTCTTGCCAGCTGGGTGAGGCCCTCCTGTAATGACATTGATAACGGGCCTTCCAGATTCATGTCCCGTAGCTTTCTCACCTGTCCTAGGCTGATGAACAGGAACCTGTCGCCCCTGACTTGACGATGCAGGATTGTTGCTATTCTTCTTCACAAATTGCTGCAGTTTGTTTTCTCTTAGCAACTCTTCAATCAGATTTTTCAACTGGCGGCATTCATCAGTCTCATGACCGGGTTGATTGTGGAAGCGGCAGAATTTCCCACTCTGTATGGCTTTTTTCCCGGTTCTCAAAGGGATAGGTTTAGGGAAATCGACGGAATCTTTAGTGGCAAGGTAGATGTGCTCCGGCGTATGTGATAATGGAGTATATTCTGATGGCTTGAAGGATCGGGGCTTCTTCAGATTACCCTGTTTCTTCCCATTATTATTCTCCCTTTTATGCCCCACCGATTCATTCTTGCGTGGAGCGACAGTGTTGTCTTCTGCTTTCTCCAACACTGTCTTTACTGGTAAAGGACGGCTTTCCAAGCGAATGAATTCATCTGCTTTTTTGTAGAACTTTTCGAGAGAGGTTGGCTCCTTCATATTTAACCATTTCCCAAATTCACTTGACTTATCAATAGCCCTCATCAGATAAGTCAATATCATTCGTGGTTCAGCATTGTCCACCTCAGCCAGCGCTATATTAAAGCGGTTCAAGAAGGATCTGATAGACTCGCCAGGATTCTGCTCTAAACTCGATAGTGACATAATGTCCTTGGCCTTCGAAGCATATAGTCTGAACTGCTCCTTGAATTTTCTGGTCAAGTCTGAAAATTGATCGATAGATCGGACTGGCAACTTGGTGAACCATAGTAGAGCCACACCTTCCAGGTATACGGGGAAATATCGACACTTTATTTCGTCAGAGGCTCTGGCACCTATCATGTGCCAATCATATTTATACAAGAACTCATTCGGATCACTTGTCCCTTTGTAAGCTGGAATAGTCGGAGGGACAAACTTCCTTGGAAATTCTGCCTTTAAGATTCTTTCAGTAAACGGAGTTTTGCTTGGGGCGAAACCCCATTCCTTCTCATCTTCAACCCTTTGCATACTTTCTTTCATGATCTGCCGGACCATTCCAGAAAGATATTCCTCATCATGCCGAATTCTAGGTCCACCGGCCTCAGGTACTGCCTGCTCAAAGGGACTAGTAGCCCTTTCAGGAGCATTCCTTTCATTAACATCATGAACGTTGCCAGCATAATTCCTTTCATTACCAGCCGGTTGATTGTTTGCCCCAAGTAAGTCGTTCAACTTATTCAGAATCAGAGCATTCTGGGCACCTTGAGCCTCTAATTGTGCATTTTGGGCGTTTATCTGCTGGTTTAGCCCTAGAATCACAGCATCCAGCTCCGCTTTCGTAACTCCAATAGATGGAGTGGGTTGATTAGGCACAGGGGAAGCGGAGGTTCCCTCTTGAATGTTTCCAGATCTGACAGATCTACTTTTCCTTCCAGGAGCCATAATCTCAGATAGACTTCTGGTTTTTAAAGAAATTCTTTCTACAAATCTCTGCGAAGCAATGATGACAGTTTTCCTGAGTTCAATTCTCAGTGAAAGCACCAAAAATGTTAACGCTAAGATGTGAACGCTAACACCCCGGTGTGTGAAATGTAGTTGTGAAAGCACCACCCGATAGATCGGGAATGAATTACAAGCAAGTAATAGCAGAAAAGCAGTAAACAACAACAATTTTATAGTGGTTCGGCTTAAGGGTACAGCCTACGTCCACTCTAAGTACTTTTATTAATAATCCCGTTACAAGCTGATACAATTCTTCTTAAGTACAATATACCTCAAGTTACAAGTGATTTGGAACAAGTATTAAGCTTCAATGTCGATTCAAAGTCCTTAAATCCGTGTTGAAGATGTGTGGTTTCTTCGTGGAGTTCTTTGATGAATTCTTCTTATCTTGAAAGCTCTAAGTGTTGATGAAGTTCTCAATGCAGCAAGGTAACGGTGTGTGAAGAGAATGTGCCCAAAGTCCTCTTGAAGTTGGAAGTGGTTGTCTATTTATAGGCGTGATTTTCTGGGCAGAATTCTCCAAGTGTTAGGTCGTCTTCGACCTAAAGTAGGTCGTAGGTCGGCAACGACTTAAGGAGATCCGGCTTTCCTTTTTTATGAATGAGCGCATCTTTTTTCAACAAGTTCTAGGTCGTACGCGACCTTACTAGCAGCGGCACAGAAAGGGCGGCCTTCCAATGCAATGTCCTTAGGTCGTGAGCGACCTACCTTAGGTCGTGTGAGCTCTATAGGTCGCGGCGTCTCCTTAAATCGTTAGGTTGCGAAGTCTTTAAACCGTTAGGTCGCGGCCTTCCTTAGGTCGCTGAGAACCGTTAGGTCGCGGCCTTCCTTAGGTCGCTGAGAACCGTTAGGTCGCGGCCTTCCTTAGGTCGCTGAGAACCGCTAGGTCGCGGCCTTCCTTAGGTCGCTGAGAACCGTTAGGTCGCGGCCTTCCTTAGGTCGCTGAGAACCGCTAGGTCGCTACTTTCCATAGATCATAGGTCGTGACGGTGCTTAAATCTTTAGGTCGCATAGTTGCTTTATGGAGTTAGGTCGTGCCCTTTCTTAAATTGCTAGGTCGCGTGTTAGGTCGCTGATGAAGAGCAGTTAACACTCACGGTTTTAGGGTGGTAGGTGGAGCCGAGCTTCACGGTGTCTTGTGCGAAGGTCAAGGCGGCGAAGGGCTACGAGGTGGCCTCATCTGATCGTGGTGTAAGTCATTGTGGGGGTTGCGGCAATGTAGGGTTTTCACATTGAGATGGGTTCATCGCGTACGAGAGATGCATGGGAGTTTCACGCGCATGGGAGAAGAATGAACGCGGCTTGGATCTGCAGATTTTGAAATTAACGGCCCTGATTTGTTGGGTATAAAAATAAAATATAAAATGTTGATTGTTGTATTTTAATTTGTATAAACCTTTAAAATGTGATATCTTGTTCATACGAGGTCGGAAACGCACGAAACGAATTGCGTTGTCCTCGTTTCGTCGAGCACTACACTATAGAGCTGGATTGGAAACGTTTGGAGCTAGAAAATTTTTTGGATTAAATCGAACATCGTTCGATTTGATTTAAAATCGTAAAAATCAAGGTGAGTGTTGTATAACGCTCACAACATACTGAATATCTTTATGCTAGTTAAGTTTGACATTATGAAGTGTTATGAATTTTATTTGTCGTTGTTGATAAATTTAATGGCCATATGGATTGTCATTTGAATTAACCGTTGAAAAATTAAATTGATAGTTAAATTGAAATTAAAATTGGATTGCGATTAAATTACCTGACATTGATAACTATGAAACTGCCGTAAATTGTATTGTCTATTGGATGATGTATTTTGATGGATGTTATTTGTTGATATTTACATGTTTGGATGTTTATTTGTTTATATATACTGTTATGCATACATATGACATTGTGATTGGTTTAAATAATATATACTCATCCGTGACATTTAATTGAAATAAATATTTACTTGGCCATAGGATAGAAAATTATATACGGACATCGAATTGGCTAAATTAATAATTTTAAAAACCGTCGATTTGAAATTTAATTAAATGTTTTGATTTAAAAGCTATAAATAGAAACCAATTCATAGAAATCGATTTTATCGAAAAATTGAGTTTGGAATGTTGAAATAAATTTTGGTTAAAAGAAATTGTTAAATAATATAAGTCAAGACTTTGAAATTTAAAAATTGGGATTTAACTGAATTCGAAAAAGGATTTGTTTAAAGATTTAACTTTAATTCAAGCTTTGAATATTACCGAGTAAAAGTGATATAAAAACGATATTTTGAAGTCGAGCTTGGAATTGGATCATATTTGAAATTTGGATTTAAACTCGAAAATTGATGGATAATTTTGTTAAGTGCATAAATGGATATTTTGAAAAACCAAGCTCTAAATCGATATAATTGAAATTGAATTAATTGAAAATGAATATAAAATTGAATAAATTGAAGTCAAAGTTGACATTGATTTGAATTGAAATCGAAATTGGAGCAGTAGAATGGAAATTGAAACTGATTTGAATTGGGAAGTTATAAATTGAAATGGATTGGTTTTGAAGCTGTTTTATTTTGTTTTCCAAATTACTCTGCTATATAAACCATTTTTGAATACTTAAACTATTTTAATCTATTTTAAATCTACTTAACCCAATTTAAATTATTTTAAAGTAATTTATCCATTTCAAATCCATTTTAAGATTTTAAGTATTTTAACCATTTTAATTATTTAAAACTACTTTTAAACTACTTAAAACTATTTTTCTAAAATTCTAAAATGGTCAATAAGGTGAAATGTTTATATTTAAATCTTGAATTTAAATACGAATTGGGTTAAATGAAGTTGCAACCTAAATTGAAATTCGGAATGATTTTGAAATCGAAATGAGATATTGAGACGAAAAATGATTTTTGAAAAGGAACCTTATATTTTGAATGGCTACGATGATATTTGAAATGGATTTGATTTTTGAAGCGAATATGATATTTTGATATCAATTATGAATCGATTTGAAATGTAAAAGAGCCAACGGTGTAATAATACATAGTTATTAAAGAGACCGGGATCGGATATGGACATACTCTCTGTCGATACCGAACACCACTTTAATAACTATTATACACGGAGTGTTGATCCAGAATGAAGTGGATGGTTTGGTGAACGCGTTGACTGAAGAAAGAGATCAATATTTGATGACCCCTGACATAACTAAAACAGGAGCCGCGCCGGGCCATTGAGGCTCGCCACCTCTAGCGGACACGCTTCTTCGATACCATTTCTATTACATTTGCGATTCGATTTGGGTGCACCCCTTGATTTGGGAGTGTTGTTTCGCGGTGTTGGGGTGGCTGCTGGCTATGCCCAACATCAGTCCGGATCACGCAACTACTAGTATCCTAGTTGGTATCGCCTCATGTACCTTGTCATACTGATTATCCTATTCGCGACCACTACGTTATGCTTTGTGTTATACCTATGGGGTACCCTCTGATAACCACCAGTTTACGGTGGGGCTTACGGTGCTGTATAGACTATGGCATTATAAAATGTGTTAAGGGGGATTATGGTAACGCCTTAACGCTATTTTGATACTTTAGATTACCGATAGGCATTATCTACTTAGCGTATATTACTACATAGTAAATAGTTTAAAGGATCCATTATAGATGGAAAATCCCGTAACATCTCTTAAGTTATTGCACGCACGTTGACACTGGATATGAGATGTCAAACCCTGTAAACATCTCTAACGCCGTTACACTCATATTTATTTACGATTGATTTAACGTTCACAAGGATATTTAGTCCTAACTCGAGTGTTTTGTCTTTTCATTACGCTCGGGTCAGTCCTGAGTTTTCAGGTTTTTGAATATCTATTCTGGAGGATGAAGACGAAGATTTGGTATACTATTACTATTATTACCCTTGCATCATGCTATCTGCTGCATTATTTTAATTGTTCTGTTGTATATGTATAACTATGATAAATGTTGTATAAATAATTGTCAAAGTATAGTAAACAGCTTCATGAACTGTTTATTTGACTATTATATTTTATCGTTCCGCTGCGAGATTCTGTGATGTTTCATTTCCTTCATTTCTCTTTCTTTTCTTTTCTTATTTACCCAATAACCATCTGTCCTTTTGAATGGTTTGGAATCGACATGTGTATTTGATCGTCGATTTAAACTGTAAGACCCGACTTCCTCGCCCAGGAAGACGTATCGTTTTTAAGAAATGAAAGAGGTGAGAAAGTAGAAAAGTTAGAGAAGAAGAAGAAACAACAACATCAGAATCTCACAGCGGAACCATACGTATAACTATAACGCTGAAGCCTCCTGCTCCATTGATCCTCCAGAATTCGTCAAAGGTAACCTGAATCCCTTGGCTACCCGTAAAAATTTGGGTACCCGAGAGTTTATGGAAAAAAAAATAAACTCCGGGTCAGACATTGGTCCGGTATGAGTAATAGTTTAAAGTTGCTTAATTTTGAAAATCCTTTTGAAATAAAAGGTATCACGTAAGACTTCCCACACATAAACATGGGTAAGTTTTTACCTTATGCTAACCAAAACATTTGATAGGAAATTCAGTGATATTATGTAGGTCTAGGGTTTTCAAGTAAATAGAAAATAGCCGAAATTGTTACATCTATTAAATTCCAGCTACTAGCCATAAAAGTGGGTAATACAATCAAAACCGTTGGCACTTATTGGATTGTGGATTCCATACAATGGCAGGGCTACTGGGGTACCGCCCGTCACAGTACGTGGCCTAGATCAACGTACCGAGGATCACTCCCGACCCCTGCAACATAAGACTGGAACCATTCCTTACTGAACAGTCCCGAACAAGATAAACCCCGGCAGTTGTCATGATCAACCGCCCACACAGCCGAATATAAGGGACATCTAGACAGGGGAATATCCTTGCCCTGCTTGGGCATGACCCACCTAACCTTGCTGCACCTCCTCTGTTTTAGCCATTCCCGGTTGATGAGGCTTGAGGCTGCGATTACCTTTAGAGAATACATTTCTTAGAATGCTCATCGTCCACCTGACGATGTGCTGAAAGCATTCAATCCATACAAGTTCGTTACGGGTTCGAACGAAACCGAAGGCATTATCTCGTTACACTCATTTTGGAATCACCCTCAGAGTTAACGACGATAACCCTTCCATTCTGAATCTTCATCTTCACTTCAGATTAACGACCTATCGTTAATTTGGAATCGATGTGGTTTTCGGATGTTCCAAATAAGGAAAACCGATCCCGGTCTCATCGAAATCCAAAACGTGTCTTTTAGGGCCAAGTTGTCTATTTAGCCTTAACAGTTTAATTTAAAATCATCAATATACACACAGATGGATAATTCACAATATAACAACAGATAATCAGAGATAATCTCATAAACAGATAATCAATATTAACATCTAAACAGATAACTAATATTATCATATTTAAACCAAGCATCCATGACACCAAGATATTATTCATGTCAGATCACAATCATCAAATGAAATATCAATATCATTCATCCATAAGCTATGATTTATAATCTTACCATTTGTAATTAATTTAAAATGAATTAAATTAACTACTTCTATCTCTAATTAATTTAAAGTAAATTAAATTAATTACTTCATCTATAAATCCTGCTTATACAACCATTAATTAATTATAAATCAAATTAATTAATCATCTTCTAAATTTTCATCTTGATTAAACACCTTTGATTAATCATTCACCAATTACAATAGGTAATTAGTCTTTGATTAATTTCACAAATTAATTATTCTAAATTATTTAACATTTAATTACTTCATTTATAATTGATTATATTTATTCTTAATTAATCACCATATTATTAATTATTTCTTAATTACCCAATTCTTAATTTACATCATTAATTATGTTAATTAATGATTTCTAATTTAGATTTAAAATAAATTACTTTATTTAAATTAATTTCATTTAATGATTAACACAATTATTAATCACCTTTGATTAATATCAACCTTTAATTAACTATCATTAATTACTTATATCAATAAATTAATTATTCCATAATTAATTATCTCCATTAATTAATCCTCTGATTAATTACAAAAGTAATTATCCAAATTACTTTATTAACACATCATCTTCCACTAATTACACTCGGTAATTATCATTAATTACTTTCCTAAGTAATTCCACTTCATTAACTACATTAAGTAATCATACTTATCAATTTATCAAATGATTATCTTAAATTAATTAAAATAAATTAATTAACTTAAATTAATCACTTATCTCAATTAATTACAATAATTAATTAATCCTTTAATTTCTTTTAACAATTTACAATAGATTATCTAAATTAAATAATCTAATTAATTATTAAAATTAATCGCATTAATTAATTATTTAATAATATCTTCATTGACTAATAACACTTCTTTAATTAATTTCTAATTCTAAATCATTAGTTTCAAATTAAATAAATAAGTCATTCTTTAATTAACTTACTAATTAAATCATTTCAATATCTTAATTTTCTATAAGATAATCCACTTCTTTATAAATGATTTCATTATCATTAAAGTGTAAAACATTTCACATTTGAATCTAAATTTTAAATTACATTTTTAATTTAAGATTCAAAATGGTTATTCTTTTGAACTTTTATCCAATTTAAAGTTCAATTATTTGTTTGAAACCAATTCCTGTTAAAAACTTGATTTTTAAGACTTGATTTAAAACCCAAATTCATTTTTTTTAACCTTAGATTCAAAAGTCCATTTGAATCTATACTTTAAACTTTGAATTTAAACCTCTTTTTAAATTTCTGTTTTCAAATTTTAAATTAAATTTTAAAAACAGAACACTGTCAGGTCTTTAAACCTGAGAATCCACATCTACAGATTTTAAAACCTTTATCTCATTTCAGTTTTTAATTCAACAAAATAAACTTGAATTCATACCTCTATTGAATTTAAATTTGTTTAAAACTGATATACAAATTTAAGTTTCATTTTAGATTTGTTTTTAAAAAAAATTGCTGCCAGGTTTTACAAAAACCCTGGAACAATAACTGGCTCCAGTCAACTAAAAGGTGCTTCGAGTCTTTTGCCCTGTTGCTTCGAGTCATATACTCGAATAACCCGAGTTTTCCCCAACACGAATTTTCCCTGCACATAAAGTTCACCAGTACTTCCCAAATGCACGGTGCACATGCACCGTGACTATGGCCATCTCCGGCCATCCACTCAGGCTTCAACACATCACAGGCCATCACCAGACCCAAACACGATCATCCATAGCCACCTCACTTGCTTGAAACAACATCGAGCTCGTCTCTCCAAACCTGGAACCATATACAGTTCTTCCCCTCGAAACCTGTCAACGCGAAAACCCTGCTCCTCCAACCATCAGAAAACCACCACCACCGGCCACGACTCCGCCTTTCACCCCTCTACCCATACGCAAACCCCCGTTGAACTCGATGCACCAAGGAAATCGAACAAGCCCGAACTTCAACCCAGTTTAAAATTAGGTTAACAAAAGGAATCTCGTTGCTGTCGCCACCACGCCAAACTGCACCACCTACCACCATTTTTCCCATCACCGGGGTAAGCTCCTCCATCATCAAACGGACCCACGACCACCCAGATACAGTGATCACCCCAAAAATTCCCAAAATGCATTTTAATTCATTTCAGAACTGCTCTCAACTTCTGGTATTAAAAATCCTGATTTAAGTTTTAAAATCCATTTTTTCTTATAGTGATTCAAGTATGTTCTTGATTTTATGATTAAAGTGTTTTGATTTTTCTCTTGTTCAACTTTTCCTCTTTTATTTTGATTTCCAGCACCATATTCAATTTTCATTCAACTTAAATATACTTAAACTTTAAATCATATTGAAACAAACAGTTTCTATTTGTATTATAAATCCTAAAAACTATTAGATCAAATGGTAAAATAATTTGAATCAATCCAAGCCTGAGAACAAAATGGTTAAGCTTGTTTACAGAGACATTACTATGTACTCTAACCACATCCATATGCACAGAAGGTTTTATACATACAAATCACACTTATTTCTGGTTTTAAGCTTGCAACTAGTTTAAATACTTAAGTTAGAAATTTAAGCTACTTGTAACGACCCGAAATTTTCCAACCCGAAAATTCCAGATAGTTATGAAAAAGGAGAAGAAGATAGAAGAAGAAGAACAGAAACACCAAACATCTCACAATCGCAGCGGATAAAATATAATAAATAATAGCAGTTTACAAAAGAATATTATTGTAACAACCCGCATATTTATCGGTTTTATATTTAAATATTTTATTTAAATATTTTATCGTTAGTCGGATTTTAGTCCGAAAAGCTACTTTTTGCATACAGTCAAATTAGGACTCGGGACCACTCCCATTGAGTTTAAAATGCCGTTTGCGACCTTTTTGAGTATAAGCTTCGATATGTTTGGAAAAAGTTGATTTCTGCTACTTTTTACTTTGGGTTTGGTTTTTGGGCTCAGCCCTATGTTAACTTATACTCCAAAACTGAACCACTCTCCCCATTCTCCCTCACTTCTTTCTCTTTTCAGTTTTCTTAGCTTTAATGGTGGGAGAGATTGGAAATTAAAACTCCAAAACCCTAGTTTCTCTTGCAAATCAAATTCCTAGCTCCAAACTCAAGAAGAACCCATTGGTAAGCTTCTCTCCTTCTTTTCCAACTTATTCTCTTACCAATTTCAGAAATTCCTAAACCTAATTTCGAGAATGTTCTTGTTTTGAGCTTAGATTCAAGCTCAATTGGGTTGTGTTGAAGAGAGGTTGATTCTCCATTTGCTTTCAAGCTTCTTCTTGTTTGATTTTGAGAAAAGGTGAGATTTTTATGTCACACCTATGACTATAATTATCTTTGGTTACAGGGTATGAATTCCTAACACTTCTTCATGTGCATTTGCTCTTGATTTGGATTGGTTTTGTGAATACTCCAATTTTTGGGTTTTTAAGTCAAATTTGTGTGAAATCCTTTTATGGATGTTTGATCATGCTTTTGGTGATGCATCGAGGAGCATATAGGACCGGGTTGCCGATTGGCATAAACCCTTAGAGCCAATGTTCGTCCGGTTGCATTTTGGAAGAGTTTGCTCTTCATTTGAATAAGGCTGAAAAACAGCCCAGGCATGATTCAGTCGACTGAAAACTCTATTCAGTCGACTGAACCTGAAACCCGAGAGTTTCCAGGCATGATTCAGTCGACTGAAAAACTCTGCACAGTCGACTGAAACTGGAAACAGAAAGTTTCCTGAACCTGGAAAATTTCCAGGCACAGGGTCAGTCGACTGAAAACTCTGTTCAGTCGACTGAACCTGCTGTTTGAGTCCAATTTGCCTTTTTGGATTGAAATTCCAATTTAAATCGATTCGTGATAATCCTATTTGTTGTTATCATCTATTATGACTTTGATGACTCTTTTTAGGGATTTTTTTTTGAATATCCATTTCGATGGATCCTTTATCGATTTCGTTGGATTTTATTCACGTCTTCGTATGTGAATTTTTGTGATTGATTGTTCTTACAATCTTCTTCGTGATTTGTCACTTTAAAAATGTAAAGGTTTTCTATACTAGTAGTAAATATCAAAACTCTTTCCTCAAACGATTTCAATACTATTTTAATACCAAATTCGTTTACAAAACCGTTTTCCAATCTATTAGTATATACAAACCTTTACCTCACTCGTATGAGAAATCTAATTAAACGACTTAGTAAAACGAGTGGTATGAAACGCTTGCTTTTACTTCGTCAGTTAATTCTTGGACTTGTTCGATTGAATCTCTTGTGACATTCTTCTATAGCCTGAGTTGGGTTCTCGGTGAAAGCACCAAAAATGTTGACGTTTAAAATTGAACGCTAACACCCCGGTGTATGTGGAGATTAAGTGAAAGCACCACCCGTGAACACGGGAGTTAGAAACAAGTGGAAAAGTCACAGAGAAAGCAGTAAAAGACAACAGTTTTATAGTGGTTTGGCTTCAGGTTAAGCCTACGTCCACTTTAATCTTCTTTATTCCTGAATCAATTACAACTTTACAACAATATTTGATTACAACACTGATGGGACAAATAACTAGAACTCCAATGTAGAAGAAGTCTTTGAATACATGTTGATTGCGTTAGATTTCCTCTTGAAGTTTGTTGAGATGTCTTTCGTGTTTGAAGTGTCGAGTAAGTCGAGAATTCAGCAGAGTGTCGGCGTTCCAGAAATGAGCCGAAAGATCCTTTGAACGTTGGAGCTAGCGCCGTATTTATAGGGAATTCCTGGACATAGGTCGTAGGTCGTTCGGCGACCTATGGTAAGTCGTAATCCTCGTGTGACCTAACAGATACGAGCTTTGGTTCAAATAGGTTGCACTTCGTCCTCCCCCAACGGGTCAGCAAGTAGAGCGCGACCTAGTATAGGTCGTAGGTCGTTGGGTCATTAGGTTGAGCATATTGCTAAGTCACTCCCCTTCTTGACTCGCTAAGTCACGTATACCTTTAGTTCGCTAGGTCACCTCAGTCAATAGGTTGTTGGTGCGCTAGGTCGCTCAGTCCATTTAGCAACTAGGTCGTTTAACTTACTGAGCCGCTTTATGTGTTAGGTCGCTTACTCCTTTAGGTAGTTAGGTCGTGCCTTCACATAAGTTGTTAACTCGTTGAGTCATAGGTCGCTGGACCATCTAATCCTTTAGGTCGCTAGGTCGCTTAGCATTAGGTCGCTAGGTCGCGATACCTTTAGGTCCTGTACCCCGTTAGGTCGTAATGCTTGCTGCACCATTAGGTTGCTGGGTCGCGGAATAAATGACGAGTTAACACTTATGAAAGTGAATAGCCATACCTTTTCTATGGATAGGCACGTTCAATTATTTTTGTACCGTTCAGAATTTTATGCGCTCAATTTTTGTTTTCGTTCATATTTCTATTTTTGCCTAATTATTCTTTCCATTTTCCCCATTCTTCTCAAATCCTATCTCCTAAAGCCCATTCTTCTTCCTCCCTGTTGAAACCGTGCATCCTCTATTTGGTTGCCGAACCCTGCTCAGTATTTTTCTTCTCGACCGAGCTTCTCTGGTTGCCGATCCAACCCGACCGCCTTGTATTTTTCCCATACTCCAAGACCCGCTTCCCCTCCTCACAGCGCAACCTCCATGGCCAAGCCGCCGACCCATTTCCACGCTGATGCTATAACTCGACCCACCCCTCAGCTAGCATTCGCATACGAGCCGATCTGGAAAACTATAGCAGCGTTCTTTTTTTTTTGAAGGTACATATATTTTGCGGGTTTACACATGTATAGTTAGTATTTACTAGCCACGCATGTTTAAAGTTGCATTTTCGTTGTATACTCAAATATGTTTGCATGTATTTTAAGCATTTATATATAGTAGTTATTATTATTTTAAAGGTGTACGTATATATAAGGATCTGACTTGTTTTCTTTTAAAATTATTATTGTGTGTGTGTGTATATTTAATGTCTACATGTTGTATATAGTTTGAATACATATGGTATTAAATGAATATTGATTTTTAATATTATATATATAGTGTGGGTGGTATGTATTTATACACATAGTGTTATCTTGTATATATATTTCTAATTTATATAATATTTTGGGTTTTGTTAAATATGAAGTACACGAGTTATATACAAACGTAAACTACTATATAATTCTTTGGTTCGCAAGTTATTCATCGCCTGCACACATATATATTATAATTGATTTATATATATGAGTGATATTCCATTTGAGTATTATATTGGTAAGCTACAGTTCTAGTTTATATTTCTACCATTTAAATTATATATATGTATTAGTATGTATACGTGTGTTATATATAGGTCTACTGCATATTTCACGTTAGTCTTAAACTTACACATATTTTAAATCCTTGTCTATAATGATTATTGATGTGTTTAGGTGTTTGCTATATTTATACATTTGTTGTTATATGGTATAGGTGTGGTCTATAAATAAGTCTTATACGTGTGTATATAATATGTTTTATTTTATCCTTTATAAGTCTATATATATGTAAGATTTTATATATGTAAAGTTTGTATTCACTAAATATTACTATATATGTGTGTACTGTAGTATTATGTTAAGTATAAGGTTATATATGCATGTATATAATATATACCTTACCTGTGACAACAGTTTTATAAAGTGTATGTTATATATTTCTATACTATTGATTTCAAAGTATGCATGTATTTTGGTCTATAGTAATATTATAAGTATAGTGTCTATATGTGACTATAGCTTTAAATATATATTTTATGTTTTATTTTAACGTTTCTGTATGTGTCTGTACATGATTTTGAAATAAGTATTTTATTTACAGCTAGCTCTATAGAGATATTAGTCTGGTCTATTTATAGGTTATCTATCTTGACAGTTTTATAAATATACATAAATTTTTAAATTATAAATTTTGTATAAATGGTACATAGCAGTAATATAAAGGTTTTCAATTTTATATGTATATCTTTATGTGTTGGGATTTATTATTCATTTGAAATTTAATATATATATATATATTATTCTAAATATATATATTTGATTTTAATATTTGAGTTTTAATCTAAAGCAAGGATGTTTGAAATATATATAAATATATAAAAGATTTTTTGTGTTTGAATTTAGAGTATGACTTGATATATACACAAACAGTTATATATGTTTATATATATAAGTTCAATTATACCATTTATATTCACCAATCCAGTTTGATTTGATATCGCCAATTCCGAACTATCATCTTGTCCATTGAACTCGAGTCCATCGTGCTTCACTTCGAAATCCGTGCTTGGGTCCGTAACACATCCCATTGTTTTTCTTTCTAGCTTCGAAAGGTGAGCAATCACTCACGATTAATGTTCTTTTATTTATTAAATTTGATTTCAATTGGAACGACAATTGAAGTATACGGCTGTTAGTTATTTACACTGCTACATATATGTTATTACCTGTATCAATTCACCTGTAACATCTGACACCATTATCTGTTATTTATACAATGATAATCTAGTTTAGTTGATAAATGATTGATTATTTGATGTTGATATTGGACGTTAAATTGTTAATGTATGAAGTGATAAATAATGTACAATTGAAATTGACATAGGAGTCAACAATTTGAAATTGATATATGTGTTGAATTTGATTAGATAAAATTTGTATAATATGACCCCTTTAAATGTTTAAAAAAATTGACATGTAGAAATACATATATTTACACCTTGAACCATTTAAATGTATGTTGTTTAAATCAATGTAGTTTGAAATTGAATAATGGATATCAAAGTGAAGAACCGTATAAATATTAATGCAATAATCTTTAATCTAAATGAAATAATAGTATAGATTCTAGAAATAATTATATTAATTTGCACAAACAACAATGTAAATTAATACGATTATTTAGAGATTATTTAAATAAATTATTGGGTTGTTATTGATGTTTGCCATTGCTTGTTTCTTTACCTTGACACCATCCTAGTTATCACACTGCAAGTTCCTTTTGCTATGCTTTGAGTTTTGAATTGAAATGATAAATACCCAAATAAAACTTTAATATAGGATAGAGAATTAAATAAAAACCCCATTGGTCAATAATTTGATTTAGAAATAAAAATAAAGATTTTATTTGAATAAATAATAAGGTTTTGAAATGAAGTTGGAATTTGAATTTTAATGAAAGGAAAATGTTAATATTTAATAATCTGAAACAAAATATTAACAAAATAATTGATGAAAGAACGTTGTTTAAATTAAGAAATGATATAATTAAGTTTTGAAATTATTTAATAATTAAGTTTTGAAATAACTTAATAATTAAGTTTTGAACTTATTTAATAATTAAGTTTTGAAATTATTTAATAATTATGTTTTGAAATTATTTAATAATTTAATATGATTGAATTATTTTATAATTAAATGAAATTGAATTCTTGATATATGAAATTTAACTTCGTAATAATTAAAATTGAACTTCTTTAATAAGTAAAATTGAGTTTTTTAATAATTAAGTTTTGGAAATTTGTTTAAATTAAATAAGTAAATAAGTGAAATTGAATTTCTTTAACAAGAAATAAAATGTGATTTATTGGAATTAATATTAGACTTGAAATTTAAAGAATTTATTTCATGAATTTTATTTAATTTAATTTTGAAGTTGATATGACATAGGAAAACTTAAATTGATTTAATGAATTGGAAATTAAATCGAAATTATTTTGAGTGATAAATTAACTTAACGAATATTGAATGAAATCAATCAATGAATTTAAATTGATTCAAATGTTAAATTAATTTAAATGTTTACGGAACGAAACATTTATACGAACTTGAACCAATAGTTGAATTATTTTAAATAAAAATAGAAATTGAATTATAAGATTTTGAAATGGTAATTTGGAAGTTTTGAAACGTAAATTATGGAAATTGATTTAGAAAGACAAATGAAATGTTGGTTTACAAATTCTAAGTGAAAATGAATTTAATTTGGTTTTGAAATTTATTAAACGACCAATCGGTGTAATAATTACGAAAGTTATTAAAGAAATCGGGATTAGTTATGGACATACTCTCTGTCTAAACCGAAAACCACTTTAATAACTATACGCGAAGTGTGATACAGAATGAAGTGGTTGGAATGATGTACGTGATAACTGAAGAAAGAGAGCGATAATGGATAGCCTTGACACTTGTGTCAAATTGGAAATGACTAAAACAGGAGCCGTGCCGGGCCAAATAGGGTTAGCCACCTCGAGCGAACACACTTCTTCGTAAACTACTCATTACTTGTTATTGATTGGTGTGCACCCTCGAATTTTGGGAGTGTTGTTTCGCGGTGTTCCGATCGTTGCGGAGATGCGTTCTCACCAGTCCGGATCAGGCAAACGGTAGTTTCACTACCTTGGGTATTTCCTCATGTGCCTTGTCATACTTGTATCCCTATATACGCGACCACTACGAATTTGTTTTGTGTTATACCTATGGAGTACTCCCTGATATCCCACTAGTTTATGGTGGAGTTTACAGTGTTGTATAGACTATGACGCTTATATAAAATGTGTTAAGGGGCTAATGGTAACGACTTAACACTATTTTGATACTTTATATTACTGACAGCATTATCTATTTAGCGTACACTACTACATAGTAGATAGTTTAACGGATCCTTAGAGGACGGTTATTCCATCGTCCTTTGAGTTACTTGTATTTCAGTTGTTATTTCACTTGAGTTGGATTTATTGATATAAGAATGTTAATCCTGACTCGAGTGTCTTGTGTTTTGCTTTACACTTTGGTCAGACTGAGTGTACCAGTAATCGAGACTCACCTTTGGAGTTGGAGCTTCGCTTGGAGATCCGGCCATCTATCCAGCTTTTAGATATTCAGTTGATTCTAGTGATATGTTCTGATTCTTGTATTTGACTATTGTATTCGAAACTTCTGTTGTACCTTATTTAACTCTGGTATGTATATAGTAGCTTCATGAACTACTATCTTTTGTTTCCGCTGCATTTATTACTCTGTATCTGTGATCTGTGATTATTTATTTACTGTATATGCTGAGTTTTTCCAAATTTAAATTAACAATTCGGTATTTTGAATTATGCAAGTCCGACATGTGGGGATGCGAATAGTCTAAAATAGCGAGTCGTTATAGAGTGAGTCTGGAAAACCAACGTGATAAAATTACACTCAATTGATTATTACGTTTTTGAAAAGCCTTTGAAAACAAAGGTATCTCGTAAGACCACGCCATAAATAAACATGTTGGGTTTTTACCGTACGATAACCAAAACGATTATTTTATCAATCCTCTGATATTATAATAGTGTGTATAGAAAGTAAGCACAATGTAGCTGAAATGCATGCATCTCACGTTCCAGCATAATCGGGCATAGTCAAAACCGTACGGGCGCTTATTAGAGATTGCATTCCATACAATGGCAAGGCTACCGTGGCACCGCTCATCACAGTACCTGATCTAGATCAGTGTACCGAGGACCACTCCTGATCCTCTGCAACACAAGACTGGAGCTACCCCTTACTGGGTAGTCCAAATAAGATTACCCCGCAGTTGAAGCCAACAACCGTCCACACAACCGAAATAAAGGGACTCTGGACAGGGGAAATCTTACCCTAATTGGCTGCTATCAACTTAGCCTTATTGCACCTCCCCTGTTTTAGCCATTCCCGGTTAATGAGGCTTGAGGCTGAGCATTACCTTTTTAAAAAATCATTTACATAGAATGCTCATCGTCCTCCAATGATGATGGTCTGGTAGCATTCATCCATACAAGTTGCCCAGCGTCTGGACAAACCGAATCACCAGCTTAACCATCTACACGGTATACATTCGTGATGTTCAAACTGGATCGAAGTGGTTTTCGGATAACTAAATCCAATTTACAATATAAATATTTTCTATTCAAATTACTTTTTAAATTCCTTCAATTTAATTATTCCTGGTATTTGAATTGTCCATTTTAATTCCCATGCTATTTAACGTTTCCTAATTTAGTTCACACACACAAACCATATCAATTTATCTATCATAAATATAAATATTTTCGAGGAATCCAGTTGGATCCCTCCAACTTGTTTTTCCTGGATCCACAGATGTTAGTCAACAAATAAAATACCAATCCCACTTCGAAGGGGATATCGCGGTATATCGGGTTATCCGCTATTATGCAGGCACATAGGATCTCATCCGCTATATAATGTAGGAATATCAATCACTCCAATAATTATATATACACTACTATATATATATAACATCCAACAGATAAGTTATAAATTTATCAATCATGTCGGGCATCCAATAATTTAAATTTAACATTTAATTTTAAATAGGGTAATTCGAATGAGTGTGAAAATCTCACCTTTCTTTTCGTTTGCAATCCACTTCAATCTCGACTTGATTTCACGATGACTTTAGACCTTGCATAAACAGCCATACGATTTATTTACATTCGAAATAATCGAAAAATTAATTTCATTTTTATTAAATTTAATTAACTAACAATTTAATTTTAACAAATAATTTTCCTTTTAAAAATATTTTAGTAACCAAAATAAGTTAAATAAATTAATTAAACTAATCAATCACCAATTCCATTATTTAAAAATAAACTAGCAAATTAAAATATGTATGTGTATATTTATTTTATTGAAACTACGTGTATGCTAAAAATTCTATATAGATTCCAAATCCAATTTTATATAAACTTTCAAACATTTTAAAATTCTATTTTTTTTCTTTTAAGAATAAAACTTTATCTTACTGTTAAATTTTTCCCAATCTACGTATATATATGGATTAAAACAAAATTTTCTTTTTAAACCATACTGTAAATTTATATATATTTTTTCCTAACATATGTAGACATATATATATATATATATATATATATATTACGTATTAAACTTTAATAAAAATGAAACTTACTTATACCTTACTGGCACTCCTACAGCAACTCGCGAACAAGCCAACGACACCCCTTAGAAGCTTCGACCATCACCATGCTGGCCACCTGCTCCTACATCGTCGAACCCTAGCTTCGACTAGAAAAACCCGACAACGATCATCACCTACCCCCCTGCTCCACCGCGATGAACATCAGACACGAACCCCCCTCTGATCTCATGCAAGCGCGTCCGCTGCTACACCATCACTTGAGTTCGCTGCCTCCAAACAACATCGCGGATCTGAACCCTAACTGCAATGTGAAACCATGATTCGACTCGAACTCTCTTTCTCTCTATTTTGCGAATCTTGATTCGAGAATCGGTTGATGGGGAAAAGAAAAGAATGCGACTTCGATCTCTTGAGAAGAGAAAAATCCTACACGATCTTAGTCTCGGCCTTGGATTCAACTACGACCATTTTATTTTAAAAAATTCTTCTTTGAGCATTTGATCTCGAATCACCGTTGTTTTGTTTTGTTTTAAGTTTGTTTATTCATTTTTCTCTGCTTGAATTTTTTTGAACTACTCGCTTGTTTGAAAACGGTTAATAGGGGGAATACGAAAAGACGGATGCGTGTAGCAGATGAGCTACAGTAATTTGAAGAGAAAGGAAAAAGGTCATGGTGAAAGAAAGTAGGCTAATGGGGATACAGATCTGAAGGTTGAAATATATATGTATGTGTGTGTGTATTGCTTAAAATCTATGCCTCCTACCTAGGCATGCGGCTAGGCATTTGTAATGTTATACCCCTATTCCAAACGAAAAGGAATAGGTTTCGAGTTCTAATTCGATCGTATGGAGAAAATAGCTTTTTGGACCCAATTATTATATTAAACTTTCGATATAAATTTCAGCGCGTTTATATCTCGTACGGCTAAACGACAATTCCAAAAGCTATGAAATTTTATATCCGATAATAATACAATATTATGGATCCAATGAAAGTGATTTGATCGAAATTCGAGACTGTATCGCAGAAGGCTATTTTTAAACGCCAATTTAAACGATATATTTTCAAAATTGAACATATCACTTCCAAGTTCAACTTTAAAATTTATATTAACTTTATTACTATCAATATAAATTTTATAAGCCTTTGAGTTATTTTTATCAGGCTTAAAATTCAGCTAAATCAGAAAAATATGCTTGGCAGACCCCAAATATTATTGGAAAATAGCGCCCCGGTCAGTCGGGTAAAACTAGCGTGAGAAACTCAAATCATAAGGAATTTTATTTGTTTGGCTTGTAAAACCATTAAAATCAAAGGTATCTCGTAAGACCTCGCCGCACATAAACACGGACTGCTTTTTTCCTTATGACAACCAAAAAAATTTCTGTAGAAAATCTAATGATATTATAATAATGTCCAGGGTTAAAGTAAATATTGAATTATAGCTGAAATTGTTACAATAATCAAATACCAGCATAATAGATATACAATCAAGTCCAAAGGCCCGTATTGGAAAATGTATTCAACTATGACTGGGTAAGGGACTACCTTCCAATGGTACACCTATAAAAAATGTATCTAAGGGCTATAGACGCATGTACAACTCTGCGACACAGAGCAGGATGCCCTTTTACCATGATGGGCTGGTGGGCTGGACTACCTCATCCCTTGACACCAAAATTGCAAACGTGGCCCCTCAATTCCCACATGCAAAACAACTCTGAGGGGACAATCTAGAATGAGATGACGGCTCTTGATGATAGCTAACCACATAGCTCTGCTGCATAACCTGTTTTAGCGATTTTTCCAATTGTGAGGCTTGAGGCTACGCATTTACCTTTTGTACTAGCAGAGCATCTTGGAATGCTAACACTGCCCTCTAGTCGGAGATGCAATGCCAACATTCATCCATACAAGTTTTTTCAAGATTGAACGAATATTCTTATTTTTTCCATTCTTTCATTTTAGAATAACCCTCAGGAAGAACGGTATAACTCCATAGCATTCTTCATCACAAATGTTATTAATTTGGAGTAGTTCGGATAAATCTAGAAAACTGGCGTTTCCAAATTAAGTGGTAATTTCCGACCAACTTAATTTCAGTTCTTTGGAAGTGTGCAACAAGTATTCGAGTCCTCACGGGGGAACATGAATATACAATCACACTTTCTGAGTTAGAACAGGTCAAGATTTTATTGTTGGTTATTTAACAATTAAATAATTAGACAATAATAATTCAGCGCTATAATTACCCATACTAAGCACTAAGCCTTAGAATAAATCATTTATTTTAAATCTCTTTCCAAAATATTTATTGAAATATTCATATAATTATCCCACTGTCATAAGTATATTCACAAAATATTTGTGAAAGATTTCTCATCCCAAAATCATATTAAAAGGATAAAAAAGTGTTATCTTAATTAGAGGTAAGGATAACTCCAAACACTATTTCTTCGGTGTAAGCATGGAATAAATGTCCACTCCACCATAATTTAGATTGTCAGTTAAAGGAAATCCCTTCTCAAATTCTTTTATAATTTACTTTTAGAAATACTTTTAATAAAGCTTTTTCATTTGAATTCCAAATCCATTTATGAAAACTTTATAAATCTCCTAGTTTATTTATAGAACTCTTTTATAAATGTCAAAACCATTTATATAACTCTTTTTAATTCTTCAAAATCATTTATAAAATTTCTCTTTTCAATGTCCAAAACCATTTATAAAATTCTTACAAAATATCCAAAATCATTTATAAAACTCCTTTCCAAATTTTCAAGATCTCTTTTCAATTTATAGAACTCCTTTTATAAACTTTCCTTATTTAAAAAAACTTCTTAAATAAACTTTTAAATCAATAAAGTTCCCATGATAAAACCAATTATTTAAAATATCTTGAAATAAACAAGTTAATATTTTTAAAACATTCTACCATTTATTTTAATCCTTAATCCACATTAACAAAATAACGATTTTAAATAATGATTTAAAAAATATTTTGAATTGCTTCAAAACATCTTTAACTAAAATAATTGCAAAATTATCCTTTAATATATATTAAAATGGAATAATCTTTAAACCATTATCAAGTGGATAAAATGAAGTATTTGATTTCATAAAAATCATATAGAGGCTTAGTAAGGACAATTGTTCTCATTTAATTGAGTTTAACTTTCCGATTTATGCCATAGGTATTTACATAACACGCAAATATATAAAAGGGATAAATAACAATAATCAATCAACGCATAGGTAAATGTCCAAGTTATTACAATAGTAGACAGGAATTTGTTCTGCTAAACACATCTCTCAGTTAATATAACAACAGAATGGGTTTTTATTCTGCCCAATAAATGTCAGCATTATCTATTTGGTGAATTATAGTAGAACAGTGATTTATTCTGCTAGACAGATGTTCATATAATTTAATTAGCAAAATGATGATTATTCTGTGTTAACGTAGAAAGTCAGACGCTAACACCCCGATGCAAATAGAGATTGAATGAAAGCACCACCCGTTAACAGGGGAATCAGAAAAAGCAGTAATTCACTGAAAAAGCAGTAAGAGACACAGAGTTTATAGTGGTTCGGCTTATAATCAAGCTTACATCCACTTCAATCCTTTTTTATTGCTTATATTATTACAATCCTTTACAATTTCCTTCAATTACAATTCATTTCAAAAGACAAGTTGCTAGAAAAACTTCGATGCAAGAGAGTTCTCCGAATTCATGGTTGAATATGTTGAATCCCTGTTTGAAGTTGACTGAAGCTTCTTGTGAGTTTCGAATGTTGGAGTAAGGCTCGGCTTGAAGATGGCAGAGTCTCGATGCTTTGAAGAAAATTATCGGAAAAGTCCCCTCCAAGTTGGAGATAGAGCGGTATTTATAGAGGAATTTCCATGCTAGGTCGTAAGTAGTAAACGACCTAAAATAGGTCGTGGATCGTAGCCGACCTAAGATAGGTCGTAGGTCGCGCTCAATCTCTCATGCATGGCTCACGGCTTAACTGGGATAAGCATTTTCTTCTGGATTCATATCACAAGTCCCAAGTCGCGGACGAGTTAACGGGCCGCGGCTTAAGTGACGCTATATTGGATTTGTCTTCATTTGCCTAGGTCGCTTACGACCTAACATAGGTCTTAAGTTGGTCGCGACTTAAGTGTGGTTGCTTTGAGTTTTTCCTGTCTTGAGTTGCTAGGTTGTTATTCTTCTTAGATCCCTAGGTCGGTAACCCTTTAAGTAGTTAGGTCGGTTACCTTTTAAGTCGTTAGGTCGGTAACCTTTTAAGTCATTAGGTCGCAACCTTTTAAGTCGTCAGGTCGTAACCTTTTAAGTCGTTAGGTCGGTACCCCTTTTAAGTCGTTAGGTCGTTACCCCTTTTAGGTCGCTGAGTCATTATCAAAGCGGAGTTTACATTTGCCCCTCGAAGTACACGCCTAATGGTTAGGTCGTGTGCTTCGATATCTTTTAACCCGTCCCCCTCTAGGTTTTGTGCGACCTAAAGGTAAGGTCGCATGTGCCGCTTCAGGTTTGTCCACTGTAATGTATAAGTCATCCATCCTCTTCTTTCTTCTCATTACCTACTTCCTCATTTTATTCTTCCATTAACATTTTCCCGAGCTCCCAAAGGCGATCTCAATCCGACCAATCACCGATTATCCTTGATATTACATCGCGTAAGTAAACCTGCTTCTTTCTCGATCCTTTATCATCATTGATTCATTAATTCCATTTTTTTCAATCTTAACCCACCTCCTTACGCAATGTTTCATCGCGAATCCGGTTACATCGATAGTTGGTGAACTTGAGCTAGCTCAATTTGGCTTTGAACGACTGATGAGACGATGGCGATGGGTTGCAATGCTTCAGGCTAACTGATTTTTGATTTGCGTTAGAATGGCAGGGCATTGAATTTGTGGTGATTTCGAATTAGTTTTTTGGATGATTCGATAGCATGAGAAAATGAGGGCTTCTGTTGATGGAGAGGCTAACGGGTTAACGGGTTAAAAGGATGATGAGTTACTGATTAGACTGGAGGTTTGTCGGTTGAGTGAAGTGAGACATTAGCTTGGACACGACCCAGCAATTTTGGGCGACCTATAAATCTTCGTGACTTCTTTTGACCGACTTAACTAGATGCGACATAAGCCTTGAGTCGCGGCTGAGCTAGGACTTAGAGAAATTCACGTCACTTTGAACTGAAGCCTTTTCTCCTTACTATGCCTCACGATTTAAAGGACCAATGATTTAAAGAACCAACGACTTAACTTAACCTGCAAGAAATCTTCTAGATCGTGGACGATTTAGTACTTGGATGCTTAACTCAAATTCAAACTTAGAAGCATAATCTCAACATAGGTGCTTAACTTGAACTGCCGGACTGAATTGCCTAAACTCTGAATTGCTTGAACTTTGAATTGTCGAGACAACTTGCATTACTTTGCTATGCTTTCTTAACAGATAATACCAAATTCGATGCTAATAATCTGTTAAATATAACATTTGCTGAAAACTAGGGCGAATATACTGCCACTGATTGCCCATATCAAATGACAAATTAGTCGATAAAATATAATCAACTTAAAGAAATCGTATGAAATGCTACGAATCAACGAATTCAAGTGAAGTAGTAATGCGATATGAATCAACTAGAGCTGATTTTTTGCATCAACACTACACTTGTATTCGGACAAGTCCTGAAATTTTTCATGTTTATTAATTTAATTTCAGTCATGTTTGCTTGTCACTCTACTAGTTTTGCACAACACTTCACACATTTAGGAAATGTGCACCTTCATATTTGAATATCCGGCTGCTTATGTAGAATGGCTTCTCATCAAGAAGAAGAAGCAGTACCAACTGGAGAGCCCTCCCGATGGCTGGTCGACTGGTCAACCCACCAGAAAGAAATCCAACTACCCTAAGTTACTGGTTGTTTAACAAGTTACGCGCCCAATTTGGGATTGTAGAAGCAGATGTTATTCTCCCTAGGCCAAATGATTTTGCTGACAGTCCTTCCTTTGGGTTTGTTGCCGTCAATCGCCAAATGTGCCTTTATGGAGCCATTCCTCCTTTCAACAGTTTTCTCCAACAAATCCTTCGCCGATTGGCTATTTCTCCTTTTCATTTGCACCCCAACGGCTATGCCATTTTGATGGGATTATGCGTTCTCTGTAGAAGGACGCTTGATCGCCTCCCAAGCTTTGAAGAAATCTGCTATTTATGCACATTTGCGAGAAACAAAGACCATCCTTCCATTATATATGTGAGGAGCGCCAGGAAACACCAGCTTATCACTGATCTCTCTGATAGCGCTCATGGTTTCCTAAACCAGTTCTTCTTTTTCCGTTGCCTCCAGGGATTCTATGCTATCTGGAGAGTAGGGGGTAAGCTTACTTATCCCCATTCTTTCCTCTTCTGAGCTTTGCGAGATCCAAATTGCTAAATGTTAACCTCGCTTTCTAGTTTTGCAGTCCTTCCTCCTCTTTGTAGAGATCCAAGCCACAAGCAGACTTTCGAGAGGCATAACGCCGTGGCGGCTGAGGAGAGATGTATCAAGTTTTTGCTAAGAGACGAGTTCCTTCATCAGTTCGGACTCTTACACCCTTCCCGCTCTACTCAGCCTTACGAAGTTCCTGATTCTTCGACCGAGGCACCGGATGCCCCAGTTTCTGTTGAGGAGCCTACACTGAAAGATCCTGCTCCTGAGGCTTCTCTAGTGAAGTGCTCTACTTCTACTGATGTCGCGGGGTCATCTGGCAAATTTGCACTTGCCCCGGTAAATGAAGAAGAAGAGCCTCGAGAATCTCCCCAACATTCAGGGAAGTCCGGTGATGGAGGAGCCAGGAAAACAAGTCCTGCCAAGCAGAGCGGGGACGACACTTTTGAAGGGTTGAGCGACCTGTTTATAACCTCATATGAACTCTTTAAAGATGATCCTGTTGCCACTAGGGTTTCCTCTTAAGTGGTTGAAGCAACTTCTGTTTTGCAACAGATACCGTCGACTCAAGAGTTGATGTTAGCTACTACACCCATCATTCCTTCACAACCGAGGAGTGGTTCATATTTCAACGCACGTAGTCTGCACGTTGCACACACTTAGGATTTTTCAGCCCTTATATGCACTTAACTCCTTGCAATTTGAAGATTCTCAAGTTATGCTTTTTTTTCCAATTTCAGGTTCTCCAATGGGCGAAGTGGCTCGTATTATGATGACTATAAGCAGTATGGAAGGCGCAGTCAATATGATTACAGGTGCTATCTTCCCCCTCATAGGGAAACTGATGAAGAGAGGGCTGCTCGAAAAGCTCAGGAGAGAAGAACATACGAAGAACGGTATGGGAGAGGGGATGAACGTCACGACTCTTCCCACAGAGAGGGTGATTCCCTCAAACGAAAATCCCATGATGACAAAGGAAAGAGCCACGCTGCCGAAGATTCGAGCAAACGGACCAAGCATGGTGAAAAGTCATCGTCTGACATTCTTAAAGAGCCCATTGCTTCGTTGCCTTCTCAATCTCCCGCTCTCGCTCGTACCGACATTCAGACGATCATTGGCAGGCCCTCGTATCAGGTTGGACTAGGTCCAGCTACTCTTCAAAGCCGATTTCCAAACTGGTGCTTGAAGGGAGTTAGCTTTGATCTTGATCTGGTTCCAATCGACAAACCAGCCATGTTGTGAAATCTCGATGCTGTCAAACTTGATATTGAGAGAATGTCGAGTTGGTAGAAACTTGTTGACAAACTCCGGAGAGTGAATCGCACGAACCTTGAGGCTATGTTGACCATGGAGAACGATAAATCCGAATGGCAAAAGACTCTCGATTAACATGATGCAGAGATGAGGATCATCGCCGCTTATAATGAAAAGCTTGAAGCAGAAGTTGGAAAACTTAAAGAGGAGCTTGCTACTTCCTCCACTTCCTACTCTCAAAGGGAAAGTGTGCTTCAGCAACAAGTGCGGGATGCTCATGCTAGCCAACGAGAGGCCGAAGATAAACTCAAGTGGCATGAAAAGGTTGTAGAAGATTATTGCGTTAAAGTTGCACAGTTGCGACAACAGACCAGCTCCCAGAACCTCGTAATTGAGACATTAAAAACTCGACTTGCTATAGTTGAGAAAGAGCGTGATGAGGCTGTTGCCGGTAAAATTGCAGCTGATGAAGCTCATCAAGCCACTAAAGCCGATGTCAGTTCGACATTATTTGACTTCTACTTGCAAAGTGTCCTAAGGCGTGGCAGTCTTGCATTTTTGGGCCCCAAATATGAAATCACTTTGGCTGAAGTATGGGAAGCTGCGCTTGATATGCTTAAAGATGCTGGGTATGCCGAAGAAGAACTCGAGGCACATTATCTGGATGACAGAGCTCGTGCAGCCCTTGCTAGAGGAAAAGAGCAGCTCGCTAGAGAGCGTGCTGGGACGATGAGAGAGGAGCATCCAGAGAAAGAAGCACCATTAATTGCCCCTGTCCCTCCTCCAATTTCGGCTGACGTTGATATCACAGGCTCCGGTTCCCATTCTCCATCCCCTGCTAAAGTCATAACTGAGATTACAAGTGCACATGGGGGAGATGAAGGCGAAGAAAGCACTGAAGCACAAGCTTATGAAGTTGACATTAGGAAGCCCACTTCTCCAGGTAATATTAACGTCGAACCAGGTCAAGCGGATTACTAGTTTGCTTCGGCCGAGCTTGATGAATTTCTTGCTTATTACTTAAGACTCGATGAGCCGTTATCTCCTCTCTTCGCGGGAGATACTAATATTTTTTGCTTTTCTTCTGTAGCGAAAACGCCAAGTGTCATAGAAACTTCTCCTCCTCCAGTTGTTCCTCCTCCATCCTTTCAAATCACTCCTACTTCCCAGCTGGGATCGCAGGAAGAATTAATAGGAGCCCTTCAAGACTTGGACGATCCAACCGCTTCGCAGGAGAAGAAAGCCGAAGGACTTGAAGGAGGTGAAGTATCTCCAGAGCGAACCCTTTCGAATGACATAAAATTATCTGCTCTCGTCACTCCGGGGAGTGAGTCTTCTTCAAAGAGGAGAAGGAAGCGTACAACTTCAAATAAGAAAGGGAGAAGCATTTCTGTTACCGAAAAGGAAATGGAAGGTTATCCAGCACTAGCTCTCTCTCCTTCTCCCCCAACTCTCCCAAGCCGACCTGAAAAATTGCCTATTAAGCCAGGTGAAGGCTCTAAAGGTGGTGGGAGAAAGAAGTGATGAGTCCCGCTTTCCCTTCTTTGCTTTACTTATTGCTTTTTTGCATGTATATAAGCTTGTGTTGACTGGAGATTGTGCGGGTACCAGTCCCCGCTTTCTTTTGCTTTGAAACCTGCATATGTATAAAATTCTCATAGTATGGAATAAAATGGTTCTTTTACTTATACAAATTTATGTCTGTATTTGAGAATGCTTTTACTTTCTGTTTTTATGCAAGTTTCATTATCCTCTTTATGTGAGGTTGAAGTAAACCTATGGTATGTTTATTGAGCATTGTCTTCATTTTTGTGATGACTATACTGTATTGCCCCCATACCATAGGTTTATTGCAATCTTTTTCACATTGGCAAAGTTTCGGAGAAAAACTCTTATGTTTCAAGAAGACTTGTACTCTTCCTTTAGAGAGCAACTCATCCATTTGAAGGAAGTTGGCATTTGTACTTTATAGGATATCCGTTCCAAGAAAAGATTTTTCTAGCTTAGTAGAATGCACTTCATATTGGAGGAGTCTTCTCCTTTTTTTTTGCAAAGTTTTTACACTTCACTTTTTGAAAAAAGTCACTTTTGCTTTGGCAAGTGAATTTCACTTCATAGTGCAGTGGGCCTTCCGAAAAAGGTGCTTCAACTTGCTTGATCCTTTGAAGAGAGTTTTTGATTGTGCCTCTGGGAAGAGGTCTTTTTGTTTGGTTGCGCCTCTGGGAAGAGGTCTTTTTGTTTGATTGTGCCTTTGGGAAGAGGTCTTTTTGTTTCTGCCTCTTGGGAGAGGCTTTTATGTTTTCCCTGTTCGCTGGGAAGCGGGCCTTCGAAGAGGGCTTTTCACATTTCGACTCGTGTGAAGTTTCATTTCAGATCACGGTGAAATGTGTGCCTCTGAGTAGGGCTTTTGCTTGGAATTTTGGAGCTTATTTCCATAGTTGGATGGATTCACGGGGCGGACACAAGTGTTCTGTGCCACCGATCAGTCCGCAACTTTATTTCGAGAAAGTACTCTCTTTTTCTGGCGAGGCCCGCTCGAGGTCTTTTAGCATTTCAACCATAGTGAAATGGGCCTCCGAAGAGGGCTTTTCACATTCCAGCACTTATGAAGTTTTATTTCAAATCTCGGTGGAATGCGTGCCTTCGAGTCTACCTGGAAGTTTCTTCCTCATGGTTGGCCGGATTCACGGGGCAGACGCAAGTTACTTGGACGCTTATTTGCGCAGATTGTCTCAACTAGTGAACAAGCGCCTTGCCTTCCACTTGGGAAGGTGCCTCCGATCATCGTATGGATTCACGGGGCGGACGCAGGTTACTTGGACACTTGTCTGCGCAAACTGTCTCAGCTAGTAAACAAGCGCCTTGCCTTCCAGTTGGGACGGTGCTCCCGGTCATTCCACACCAATCTTTTTTGTTGAAATAGTCTTCTGGCATGCCCCATTTGAGGTCTTTATCCTTCGAAGAGTTGTGCGTCCGAAGAGGGCTTGTGCCTCCGAAGAGGTCTTTTGCTGTTTGATGCTTGCTCGCCCATGTCTCTTTGCCATCTATTCATATGGGCGATCCCCGTTATCTTTTCCAAATACACTTCCCTTTTAGTTGCCAACATTTTCCCTTATCCAAAGAAATATACTTCATAGTTAAGCGAGTTGGTGGTGGCAGATACAGGCTATTTAACTGGATGCTCATTTGTACAAACATTCACAGTTAGTTAGCAATGGCCCACTTCCAGCCGAATCGCTAACTTTTGTTCAAAGCACTTCTTTCGTAGGATTTGAGTATGGAAATTTTGAACGACTTAGCGTTTGCTTGTTGGGTGATGTCAAGGATTGCTTGGTCTTGTGATGGGTAAGTTTTGTTATGGCCTGCATTATTAAATCGACATTTTAGTAATACAATTGACGTATTTTATATATCGAAATAAAGCAGAGCAGTCTATAATAGTAAAGAACACAAGATTTATAGTGGTTCGGTCAAGAACTGGGCCTACATCCACTTTATAGTCCTTATTATTCACTTGCACTGACTTTACAACGGCTTTCAATATAAGAATCATGCATTCATCATTCTTTTACAATATTTCATTAAAGCCTTTAAGTAAAATATGAGCGAAAATGATTGCTGTTCCAAACTCTTGGAATTGGGTCTCCTTCGACAGTTACAAGTTTGAATGTGCCATCAAGAAGTTTTTGGCCTATAACATACGGCCCTTCCCAGTTTGGTCCAAGCACGCCTGTAGGTGTCATAATTCTTTTTAAGATTAGATCCCCAACTTCAAAGCTGCGTCGGCGAACTTTGAAATTGAAGTGCCTGGCTATTCTTTGCTGATGAGCCGCAATTCTAAGCTCAGCTTCTTCCCTTTTTTCATCAAGGAAGTCAAGGGCTTCAAGTTGCAGCTTTTCATTTTCGGCTTGATTGAAATCGATTCTTCTATGTGAAGGGACCTCTATTTCTACCGGAATCATTGCCTCTGCACCATATGCCAATAAAAATGGAGTGTGCCCCGTCGTAGTTTTATGTGTAGTTTTATATGCCCATAGTGCTAGCGGAAGTTTATCGACCCAACCACCTTTTGCTTTTTCCAGCTGTTTTTTGATGGTTGATTGGATAATTTTGTTTACTGCTTCCACTTGCCCGTTTGCCTGCGGATGAGCCACTGCTGAGAAACTTTTCTGGATCTTGAATTTTTTGCAAAAATCTTGGAACTCTTTACTTTCAAATTGGGTTCTATTGTCTGTGATTATATTTTGAGGCACTCCATACCTGCAAATGATATTCTCAGTTACAAAGTTTATCATTTTCTTAGAGGTAATAGTAGTTAAGGGTTCAGATTCATCCCATTTAGTAAAATAATCTACAGCAACAATAGCATATCTGATTCCGGATTTTGCAGTTGGCAGAGGCCCGATGAGATCCATTCCCCAATTAGCAAATGGCCACGGACTGACCATCTGTGTCATCTCAGTGGAGGGTGCTCTTGGGAGTTTTGTAAATCTCTGGCATCGTTCACACTTTCAGGCATAACTCGCGGCATCACAATTAATATCCAGCCAAAAATATCCATAATGGAGAATTTTCTTTGCTAAAGTTTGACCTCCTGAATGGTCTCCACACTCTCCTCCGTGTACCTCAGTTAGAATTATTTCAGCTTCTTCCTTGGTCACACATCGGAGTAATGGCATTGAGAATCCCCGCCTATACAATCGGCCATCTTGAATTACAAATCTGGATACTTTTCTTAACAACTTCTACCGTTCTCTTGGGTTTTCTGGTAGAGAGCCATCGCGCAGGTATTCCAATATCGGAGTCATCCATGATTCTCGCTCCTGTGATACAGTCATGATCCAGTGAATATCCATTTCATCAATGCTTGGAGTTGATAGGACTTCCACAGGAACTAATCCCAATAATTGGGCTTCACCAGTGCTTGCATACTTTGCGAGGGAATCTGCCTTCATGTTTTCTTCCCGAGGTATATGGTTTATCGTATAATGGTCCAGTTCCTCGAGAAGCTCCCAGGCTCTTGACAAGTAAGCGAGCAGATTTCCTCCTTTGGTTTGAAACTCTTTCCTTACTTGACACACAATAAGCTGTGAATCACTAAAGATTTACAATGCCTTGATGTTCAGTTCTTTAGCAATCTTCAGGCCAGCAATGAGAGCTTCATATTCTGCCTCATTATTAGTCGAAGGAAATTCTATTCTTAATGCATAACACAGTGACCGTCCTCCAGAGGTTTCAAGCACAACCCCAGCCCCGGAACAGTAATCATTTCTTGCGCCATCGACATACAATTTCCATAGAATTGAGGAATTATCGGTTACCACCTCCTCGCTATCACCTTTGTCTGTACATTCTGCGATGAAGTCTGCCAAAGCTTGTCCATTGATTGCTTTACGGGGATGATACGTGATGTCATGTTGACTGAGCTCAATATTCCACTTCAAAAGACGACCCGAGGTCTCAGGATGAAACAGGACTTGCTTTAAGGGCTGATCGGTGAGGACCTTGATGGGATGAGCTTGGAAATATGGCCTCAATTTTTTTGATGCAATCAGTAGACAATAAGCAAGCTTTTCCAACTTTGAATAGTTCAATTCTGCCCCAGTGAGTCTCTTGCTGATGTAGTAAACCGGGCGCTGAATTTTCGCATCCTCCCGTACCAAAGCTGCACTGAGGGCGTGAGACGAGATTGTCAAATATACAAAAAGATCTTCACCATTGTCAGGCTTAGAAAGTATAGGAGGCGTTTCCATATGACGAATCAGCTCATCGAAAGCTTTCTGGCACTCAGGAGTCCAGTCAAAGTTTTTTCTTCCTTTCTTTAGAGCATCAAAGAATGGAATGCATTTATCAGTAGCTTTGGAAATGAACCGACTCAAGGCAGCAACTTTTCCATTGAGACTTTGCAATTCCTTCTTCGTTCTAAGAGCTTTGACTTCTCTTAAGGCAGTTATCTGAGCAGGATTAGCTTCAATGCCCCTTGCACTTACAATGAAACCCAGAAACTTTCCAGATTCTACCCCAAATGAACACTTCAAAGGATTCAGCTTCATACCATACTTTCGGAGGATTTAGAACATCTCTGCCAAGTGATCCATGTGGTCCACTGCTTTCTTTGACTTTACCAGCATATCATCGACATTAACTTCCATACTCTTACCAATCTGTGGTTTACACATGTTATTAACAAGTCTTTGGTAAGTTGCCCCCGCATTCTTAAGTCTGAAAGGCATGACTCTGTAGCAGTAGAGGCCAACATCGGTGATAAAACTTATGTCCCCCTGGTCCGGCTCATGGATCATGATCTGGTTATATCCGGAGTAGGCATCCATAAAAATAGCAATTCATGCCCTGCCGTTCCATCCACCAACTGGTCAATAATGTGTAACGGGAAGCAGTCTTTGGGGCAGGCTTTGTTTAGATCTGAAAAGTCAATGCACACTCTCCATTTTCCGTTAGCTTTTTTAACCAGTACTGGATTTGAAACCCAATTCGGATAAGTGGATTCCCTGATAAAACCATTCTCCATGAGCCGATCAACCTCTTCTTTCAATGCTGCTGACCTTTCAGGACCTGAGTTCTTCTTTTCTGCTTTACCGTTGTAGACTTTGGATCAATATTCAAGGTTTGTACTGCAATTTCTGGAGATATTACACACATATCGGCATGAGTCCAAGCGAATACATCCAGATTTTCTTTCAAAAATGATATCAAAACATTTTGAACCGTTACATTAAGCTGCGAACCCACATTCAACACTTTGTTCAGGTCTTTTGGGTCAACAGATACCGGCACTGTCACTTCAACTGGTACCACTCTATTCTCCCCTGCACTGGCTTTTCTGGGATCCATCTCTCTTCGTGCACCGCTATGTTCGCCTGTGCAGGGTCCACCCTGTAATTGATACACGGTTGATTCTTTGATGCGGACGGGGGCCGCCGCATCTTTTTCGATTTCTCTCTTCCTCGTTTCACGCAACTCTGTAAGGTAACATTCTCGTCCAGCATTATGATCCCCTTTCACCACACCGACTCCATTATCCGTGGGGAATTTTATAGTCAGACACCATGGGGCAAGAATAGCCTTAATTGCTGCCAGAGTTGGTCGGCCTAGGAAGGCATTATAGGCAGAAAATTCTTCAAAAATAACAAAGGTCTGTTTTCGAGCCACTTTTCTCTACCCCTTTCCAAGCTCTATGAACAAATCAATAGTCCCAATTGGCTGTTTCGGTTCCCTAGTAAAACCAGCAATCTTTAGTGATGAAGCTTGAACGTCAGCCATTGGAATCCTCATCTGATCAAAATTCTTCATGAAGAGAATGTTGCACGAAGCTCCACTGTCAACCAGAACTCTTTTCACAGTAGCTGGCCCAATGCCAGCGGAGATGACCAAAGGATCAATGGTAGGAGCTTCAACACCCATCAAATCCCTAGCACTGAATATAATGTCATCATTAAAAGTTTTCTGCTGCTTCAGGGGTGCAGCATCTTCTAACACAAAAACACTTTCATCTGCCGGTGCATACTTCAAAGCACGGGCGTATCTTTCCATCTCACCCCAACTCCTGCGAGCTGGGTGAGGGCCCCCTGTAACCACATTTGTAACAGGCCTCTCTGATTCATGAGTTGCCGCCTTTTCACTTGAGCTAGGACGATGAACAGGAACCTGTTGTCCTTGAGTTGACGAAGTTGGGCCATTCTTGTTCCTTTTTACATTTTGCTGGAGCTTGTTTTCCTTCAATAATTCCTCAATTACCTCCTTCAAGTGACGGCACTCGTTAGTACGGCAAAACCTTCCGTTCTTCTCAGCTTTCCTATTAACTCTTTGCTTAGCTGGTGCAGGGAATTCGACCGTGTCTTTGTTTGCAAAGTAGATGTTTTCCGGGGTATCAGTCAGAGGGGTGAAGTTGAAGGGATGACCATTCTTTGCATCTCCTTGTTTCTTCTGACCATCGTTTCCCATCTTCTGATTGCCAGATTCCTTCTTATTCGGAACAACATTACTATTTCCAGCCCTGTCGATACCACCTTAGCCGGTGCTTGGAGGCTTTCCAGGCGCATGAATTCATCGGCTTTCTTATAAAACTTGTCAAGCGAATTCGGTTCTTTCATTTTCAACCACCTTCCGAACTCACTTGTCTTATCACTAGCCTTCATCGGGTACGTCAAAATCATTCTCGGCTCTGCGTTGTCTACTTCAGCCAAGGCTATATTGAAGTGATTCAAGAAAGCTCTGATGGATTCTCCAAGATTCTGCTCCAAACTGGATAATGACATTATATCCTTTGCCTTTGACGCATACAACCGAAACTGTTCCTTGAATTTCCGAGTCAAATCAGAAAATTGGTCTATCGATCGGACCGGTAGCTTTGTGAACCAAAGTAAAGCAAATCCTTCCAGGTATACCGGAAAATACCGGCATTTGATTTCATCAGAGGCTCTGGCACCCGTCATGTGCCAATCATACTTATACAGAAACTCATTGGGATCGCTCGTTCCCTTGTAAGCTGGAATACTTGGAGGGACAAACTTCCTTGGGAGTTCTGCCTTCAGGATCTTTTCAGTGAATGGAGTTTTGCTCGGAGCGAAACCCCATTCTTTCTCATCTTTATTTCTCTGCATACTTTCCTTCATAATCTGACGAACCATGCCTGAGAAATACTCTTCATCATTTTGAGGATCAACGGGACAAACATCAGCCATTCTCTCCGAATTTTGTCTTGACAACCGTTCACGGAGGGTTGGTTGCGGCCCCGATCCTCCGGCATGGGGAGGTGTCCTTTCCACTGGGTCGCTGGCCTTTGAGGGATATTTCTTCCTCCCACATTTTGCGCTTCATCGGCAAGGTTTCCCTCCTTAGTTGTCGGCTGGCGGTTTGCCTCAAATAAAGCATTCAACCTTTCCATCATCAATTTATTCTGAGCTTCCATTTGTCGATGTAGCCCAGATACCACGGCATCCCGCTCTGCCCGTGTAACTCCGATAGTTGGAGTTATTTGACTTAAAGGAGGAGAAGTGGCAATAGTCTCGCGAACATCGTCGGATCTAACAGACTTGCGTTTTCTTCCAGGGGCCATTATTTCTGATAAACTCTTGGCTTTTAGAGAGATCCTTTCTACAAATTTCTGTGAAGCTATGATGACAGTATCCTGAGTTGGGTTCTCAGTGAAAGCACAAAAAATGTTAAAGTAAAAAGTCAGACGCTAACACCCTGATGCAAATAGAGTTGAATGAAAGCACCACCCGTTAACACGTGAATCAGAAAAAGCAGTAATTCACTGAAAAAGCAGTAAGAGACACAGAGTTTATAGTGGTTCGGCTTATAATCAAGCCTGCGTCCACTTCAATCCTTTATTATTGCTTATATGATTACAATCCTTTACAATTTCCTTCAATTAAATTCACTTCAAAAGCCAAGTAGCTAGAAAAACTTCGATGCAAGAGAGTTCTCCGAATTCATGGTTGAATATGTTGAATCCCCGTTTGAAGTTGACTGAAGCTTCTTGTGAGTTTCGAATGTTGGAGTAAGGCTCGGCTTGAAGATGGCAGAGTCTCGATGCTTTGAAGAAAATGATCGAAAAAGTCCCCTCCAAGTTGGAGCTAGCGCTGTATTTATAGAGGAATTTCCATGCTAGGTCGTAAGTACTAACCGACCTAAAATAGGTCGTGGATCGTAGCCGACCTAAGATAGGTCGTAGGTCGCGCTCAAGCTCTCATGCATGGCTAACGGCTTAACTGGGATAAGCATGTTCTTCTGGATTCATATCACAAGTCCCAAGTCGCGGACGAGTTAACGGGCCGCGGCTTAAGTCACACTGTATTGGATTTGTCTTCGTTTGCCTAGGTCGCTTACGACCTAACATAGGTCGTAAGTCGGTCGTGACTTAAGTGTGGTTGCTTTGAGTTTTTCCTGTCTTGAGTAGCTAGGTTGTTATTCTTCTTAGATCCCTTGGTCGGTAACCCTTTAAGTCATTAGGTCGGTAACCTTTTAAGTCGTTAGGTCGGTAACCTTTTAAGTCGTTAGGTCGCAACATTTTAAGTCGTCAGGTCGTAACCTTTTAAGTCGTTAGGTCGGTACCCCTTTTAAGTCGTTAGGTCGTTACCCCTTTCAGGTCGCTGAGTCATTATCAAAGCGGAGTTAACATTCTGCTAAGCAGATGTCATTGGGTTTCTACTCACTTAGGATTACCTAAGGGAAGTCGACAAAGAAATCCCCTAGATTTGAAATATTATTAAAAATAGAGCCTGCTTTAAAAAACAGATCTTTAGAAATAAAGTGGTTTAAAACTCTAAAACTTTTATTTAATAATTGAATAACTTTAGTGTAACCAGCAAATTTATCACTTTGATTAATTTTATTTATTTTTAAATTTATTTTAATAAAAGTTGATAGTAAAAATAATATTATTTTGAGTGATAATAAGTAATAGTAATTTTATTTTGAATAATTATTTACAAAAATATTTTCCTCGAAATGCAAATAAATAAAATGGCTGAAAAGTGTTGTATTGGTAAACAGCTATATAATCATAAAAACCTCGCATATAGAGGTGGATATATACTCTTATTTTTAAAATTAAACAAGAATATAAAATAAAATCAATTGATTTGTTTCTTAAAATACAATGTGTTATTAACATTGCTAGTAATGCCCTTAAATATGGTAAGTGACTTATTTAATTTAAATTGTGATTTAATGATTTAATATTTATTTTAATTGTTCGAAAAATTATTTTAATTGATGAAAATTCATTTTGAATTGTTATAAAGTGATAATAAATCATTTATAATAGTTTTATAAAGATATATATATATATATTTAATTTGAAAATATAAGGAAAAATCGATATCGTTTTATCGGTATAATACCAATTTTTTGTAAATAATTATTAATATTAATTTATATGATTTTATAATCCAAATATTAACAGTTTAATTAATTTAAAGTGATAAGAAAATATTTTTTAAATTTTGTTTACAAATATATGTGCGTTAAAGTATAAGTGAAAATTTGACCGTGAACCGGTTCTCCGATTAGCAACGGTTTATCGAACGAAAGTTGTTCGGAATCAATGCAACGTTGTATATATGTCATGTACATAGATATAACATCCACTAACATGCACATGAACATATGTATATATACATACTTACGCACTTATAAGTGCATACATAATACAAAATCTAAGATATTAAGTAAGCTTCATCCTTAAGCTTACATAAGTCAACATATTGACACATGAAGTAAATGAAAGTGATGGGCACATGAGGGGAGGCTTTTTTTGGCCTAGGGGGGAGGTGTGTTAGAGATGCCATGAAGTGTTGATGTATGCATGGATACTTTTACACTCTTCCTTTGGCTTTTTTTTATAGCCCACTCTCTCATCATATTTTTTCAACTTCTTCACTAAAGGCTTACTTCTCATAAGAGATCGAAATGAGAATATATTTTTTTTTAGAAAACATTCATAATTTTAGTGGCTACAGCTTTCTAGTTGACCACTTCTTCCCATTTTAAAATTAGCTATGCTCAAAACACCATTATTACCAAAACATTTTCGAGCCATGTTTTAATGGCCGAAAATACCTCTTTTTCATTCGAATATAACTCCTCCTAAACAGATCCAACTGAAGTAATTCCTTTTCTCAAACCAATTGAAATTCCATTGGCTACAATTTTTTTTAACTCTTCTACTAGTTTTGAGTGTAACTATGTCATAATACCACTTATTTACAATTCATTTTCGTGCTTTGTTTTTACGAATTCGGAAATACCTCTTCTTCTCTTAGCCATAACTTCCTCATAACTAATCCAAATTAGGCGATTCTATCTCTAAAACCATAGAGGAAATAATATCATACAACTTTCTTGTTGACCACATTTCGAAATACAAAGAGTTGAGTATCCAAAAACCCGAGAGAAAATGACCTATTTTTAGGTCTAGTTTTCAGTAAATTTAATAATAATTCAAAGTCCTACACCTCATTTCCCATTCTTGGCCGAGCACCACTTTTGGCATAGAATAGCCGAGCACACTAGGAGGCAAGGTGTTGGGTTCGTGAGCTCGGATTGTGAGTTAGTGAAGCAATAGCCTTTTTCGATATGAAATCAATGTGAGAATTCCTAAATTATTATTATTATATTTTTGGATGATGATAGGATGTATTCAATGGATGTTTAATTTACTTTGATCATCAAGTTTGGTTGTTTTCATCTGAATGTTGAATATACATGCAAGTCACGAAGATACACGTCGATATGCACAAAGGAGATCACTTTCCTTTATATTTAATGAAATGGTGTATATAGAATATCAAACCTCCTTAAAAATGGTTAGAAATGTATTTGAAATGTTATATAAACATTTAAAAGTGTTCTAGTGAAATTTGAATGAGAATTGAAAATTTAGTTCAAAATAGGCGCATTGCGTAACGGCAATTCCCGATTTCCCGCCATAAAAGTCAGACATGTGCAAAAGTTGGAATATACCTCAGAATTCTTCGAGATAAGAATTTTCCAAACTATTTTATCCATATTTTTCCAATGAAGGAAGAAAACTGAGATTCTAATAAGTAAATTTTGAAATATGAGTAAAACAAGTTTTGGAAAATTCTCGATTTTGCGGTTCGGAATCCAAAACGGATTTCTATGAAAATGATGTTTTAAATTGTTTAAAAATATGGAATATTTTTTTAAATATTTTAAAATGTTTGAAAAGCAATTTGAGTAATAAAAATAAATTTTAAAATACTAAAAAGTCATTTTGATCAATATAGTTTAAAAAGCACTTTCCGCATCACTTTTCTGTAACTTTTGAACATAGCTTCAAACTTAACAATTCTTTTCCAAATCTTTCATAAATGATTTTAAATGATTGATAAAGTGTTTTAAAGGTAGTTTAAAGGATTTATGAAATGATCAAATGTTTTAGCGATTTAGAGTCGATCAGTTAACTTGACAACCTTATGGGTGGCAGAGAGATAGTGCAGATTTGGGTTTGGAAAATCGGTTTCATGTTCTCCCTGGCTATTCAGACTAACCTAACAGAGGAGATAGTAAATTAGATTCACTCAGATCGAAATTTCAAAAAGATAAAGAAAAATACCTTTTAATATTTAAACAACTTCGATTTTATAAAATTGATCTTCATGTACTCGGTGTTAAAGCCCGAAGAGAGAACTCATACTATTCTGGGAATTTAAAAGATGATTTCACCATTATTCAGCCCGTAGTATTTTTTGAAAATCATAATCGATATTGAATAGAATTAGATGATTTCTATAGATTCTTCTCACTTAATATTTACCGATTTTGGTTTAACAACCTAGGTAAAATGGTTTTAAATTAATCAAATTACGAGTTTTGAATTAAGAAAACTTTGCTAAGATTTAAATGAAATGATTTGGAAATATATTCCTAAGCGAAAAATAAAATTGATTTCGAACTGCTCCAAGTTTAAAAAAGGGTTTAAGTAAACAAAGGATTTGATAAGAGAGGTTTAATGATTCCGTATATACCCGAAGGAATGTTTTAGAAATATATTTCTCCAAAGGATATTTTGATAAAAAGAACTAAATCAATTAAAGAACGATTCCCTATTCACAAAACATCTTTTTATCGATGATTGGTTCGAAGGAAAAGGGGTCGGATTCGTATCCGAAGACCGCTTCGAACCAATTTAAGTATTCAAAGTGAAGATATGGATGTGATTTGGAAGATAGAGTGTAGGGCTGCTTGTCGCTGACCCTTAGGGTAAAATTTCTGTATCATATTATGTGGCAGCAGTTCTTCATTTAAAATCTTCGATGTAAGGATTTCTCGCTACTAATCCTAAGGGTAACCCCCGATAGGATGTGGTAAACGAGTACCTTCGTTTTGTCCTATTCCTGGACAGCTTGTATGGATGAATTTCTGACGTTGTATTTCTAATTATTTTGATAGATCTCTATGAACATATCATCTGTTTGGTGCCGGAGAAGACAACTCTCTTTGCTCAACATCGTTTTCTGAGACGTACAAGCTCAGGGGTTACACGTTTGTAGAAATTAGTTGTGTGATCACGGAATGGCAGTGTGGAATTCTAAGTGGAATGTGCTATGTGAAAGTTAAAACATTTCCTCAGGCCTCATCAACCGAAAATGGAAAAAACAAGGCACATGTGGCAGGGCCAAGTGGGTCGCTCCCATTAGGATATGGTCATCACCTTTTTAGATAACCCTTTAACGACCCGAAATTTTCGATCCCGAAAATTCCGGGTAGTTAGGGAAAAGAAGAAAGAGATAGAAGAAAAAGAAGAAGAAACAGAAACATCAACATCTCACATTCGCGGGGGGTATAATATAATAACAAATAATAACTATTATACAAAGGAAAACTGTACTTATCAGATTGCACTTTAATACATCAGAGTTACACAAATATACAAACATTGGACAGATACAACCATTTCCCAGATAACTACAATATATCTTAGCCGGTACACTCCATACATTTCTGCCTTCCAACTCGCCTCCTATGCTCCAAAACATCCTTACCTGAAAATCTATAATACTCGGTCAGACCCGAGCATTACATCAAAGTAACTCCCGGGTCAGGCTGGAAATCAGCGTGAGTAAACCAATCTAACATGAAATACCAAAGCATAAACTTATTTAAAACCCAAGGTAAATCGTATCAATTTACAAATTCACAATTAGTTATAGACATCGCTAATTTCACACATCACTATCTAAGTACCAAAACTTAGATTAAATGGTCCAATTTACTTAAATCATTCCATTCCAGCTTATTGTTTTCACAAATCAATTTATAAAGAATCGAAGTGGTTTCGGACATTTGCTAATACCCGACCTGTCATGACCTGTCCCTCTCAACCCTCGAAAATCGACAAAAAATACACCACAGTATAATACGTCGACGATCGAGTGTCGGAAAAGACGGATTGTTGAGGAAAAAGAAAGAAGATAGAAGAACGAAGGAACTAAACAACAACAGAATCTCACAATCGTAGCGGAACAAAATATAATAATCAATAACAGATCTTTACACAAAATGAAAACTAAATCTGTTTTATAAATTATATCATCAAAGTATCACAAACGAACAACAATTACCAGCCTGACAATTTCAAACAATCACAGCAGCGGATATAAACAAATACGGTAATACGTCTCGGACTCCAACTCCCCACCTGAGCTCCACGGCATCCTTTCCTGTAATCTATAATACTCGGTCCGACCCGAGCATTATAATGAAATAACACCCGATTCAGTCTGGAACACTAGCGTGAGAGAAATACACCCAAATTGATTATTAAAGTTTCAAAATCCTTTGAAATCAAAAGCATCTCGTAAGACCACGCCACAAATAAACATGCCGGGTTTTAACCTTACGATAGCTAAGACATTTCTTATCAAAACTCTGATATTATAATAGTATCTATATACAAATACTTATTCAAATAGCTGAAATTGTTACATGATTAAATTTCAGCATACTAGCCACAAAGTGGGTTATACAAACAAAGACTGAAAATGGCGCGTAGGGAGAATGGATTTCGAACTAATGACTAGGCACTGGGGTACAACCTGTTAGAGTACCTGGTCTAAATCAGCGTACCGAGGAGCTACCCTAAATCCCCTGCAACACAAGACCGGGACTACCCCTTACTGGATAATCCTAAGTAAGATCACCCTACGGTTGGGATCAGCAACCGCACCACTAAGCCGAATAAGAAGGGACATCTAGACAGGGATGACCTCACCCTAATGGGTCCTACCCACTTAGCCTTACTGCATAACCCCTGATTTCAGTCATTCCCGGTTGATGAGGCTTAAGGCTAGGCTTTACCTTTTTAGAACATATCACTTAGAATGCTCACCGTCCACCCGACGATGTTCTGAAAGCATTCATCCATAGAAGTCCACCCCGGGTTCGAAGGGAACCGAATGCACTACTCCTACTACATCCATTTTGGAATCATCCTCAGGATTAGTAGCGACTAGTCCTTTCAATTCACTGCTCCATCTTCGAATCCAAACTCGTCTTCCTCACGAAAACGTACAAACCGGATCAAAGTGGTTTTCGAGAAATAAATCCCGATCTCGGTCTCTTCGAAACGATCAGCGCATTAGCTAATATTGATAGTCGGTTATTTAACTATCGATTAACATTCACAAACAACCATCAAACATAAATAATTTTCCAAATTGTTTATTAGCCTCAAAATATCGTCACAAGATATATTTCCACTTCCCACCCTTTTAAGACAGTGCCAAACCTTCGTCCTCTCACGGAACATATTTCCCAAATATTTTCTATTTCCACTGAAATCACCAAGTACAAACACTTTAGATTTTAAAATAATTTAAAACACTTTATTATAAAATATACTTTTAAACATTTAAATTAGAAACTACTTTAATACTTTATTCAAAGATATATACTTTAAGAATATTTAAAATAAAACTACTTTATAAAATATAAATATTAATAATTATCTTTTTAAAACACAATACCAATTAACTTTTAAAAACAATTACTACTATAACTATTTTAATAAATATTTACCTTTAAAATTTAACAACTTAAATAATAATTTCTTAAAACAATCCTTTGAACAGCTTTAAAACTTTCACTTATATTAAAAAAATCTGCTTGAAAATATACTTGGTTTTACAGTGAAATACACTTCCATTTCAATAACCCATAATATCATTTATAAATCCTGCTCGATTTATCCAAATTTAAATTTATGTCTCAATCATGTAAATTCCATCCCATGCTTTAAAAATAAAACTCCTTTTAATTTTTAAACGCATTTCCCATCTCCTAGAAATCACTTTCAAAATATATACTTAAATTTTTTAAAATGAGGTACCAGATTCTTTATTCAAAATATACTTTTGAAAATCTATAAAAGTTGTAACGACCCTGAATTTTATTAATTTAAAATCGTATATTTAATTGATTTTAAATATTAATAAGTGAAATTTATAAGTTGAATAAATTTTATTTCGAATAATTGGATTTAATTGAATAATTAAATCGATAATTAAAATGTGAAAATACAGAAATAATTGAAAATTGGGTTAAATATGATTGAAAATGATTTGTAAAATTTTATTTTATCATATTGAAGTTATAACGATGTTATAGAACTTTTAAAATCGAATTAAAAGTTTATTTGTGAAAATTGAATATTTTGATATTTAATTATCAACTGAAAAATAGCCAATTTTCGAACAGTCTAAGAATTGGACGAAACTAGTTCCATTGGATCCGTAATAGTTTGTTATTATCGGATTTCAATTTTCGTAGCAATCGTAGTTGTCCTTTGATCATGGCAGCTCGAAATGCATCGAAATTGTTTTAATATTAATTTGGCGAGTTAAAATAGCCATTTTTCAAAATTTCTCGGATTTCGACGAAACCAGTTTCATCAGAACCGTAATGTGATATTATTGTAAGGTTTCAAATTTCAAGTCAATCGGATTTATCATTTGTCCGGTGCAAGCTAAAACGCCTAGAAAATCGTTTAATCGGTTTAATTTAAAATTGAACGTTTATTACCATAATTCGCACAGATGACCGAATTAGCTCTCGAAACACGTTCCATTGTGTTTGGAACGCGGGGTAAACCTTAGAAACGCCAACCGGCACGTTTCGTTTGGAGTTCGGAAAATCCGGGATGCATAGTATCGCGTATTTTTCTATAAAAGGACCTCAATCTTCATTTTTGCAAATAAAAACAAGGCTAGGGTTACAGCCGCCACCCTCTTGATTAATGGCCAGAAAATTTCGAAACTTCTTTCTCATTTTCCTCTCAATCCATCAACAATTAGCAAAAACTCTCAACTACAAAGTTGTAGAGGACGATGAAAGCTTCAAATCCATACGGAGATGATCGAAAACAGAGCTTCGAATCAATGGGAAATCGAGCAAGAAGGGGCTGCGTTTTTCACGCAAATCGAGGTGATAGGGGAGGCCGAGTTCAACATGGTGTAAGCCGATGGTGGCTCTCGAGCGGTGCTTCGCAACGATGGTCTCCGATCGTCTTGAAGTCGAGTGTGGAGGTCGCAATAATTCGTTGAAGAAGGGCGGCCGTGGGTTCTTAGTAGCGTTCAAAACCTGGACAATTGCGTGACGAAGTAGAGAGGAAGAAAGGGTGCGGCTAGGATCTGGGCAGTGGAATAAGGACGGTGATGATCTATTTAGGGTTAAAAATAGAAATGAATGTTGTAAATTTTATATTAAAAATTCGCGTAACTTTGAAAATTCATATCTTTTTCATACAAGGTCGAAAACGCGCGAAACCAGTTGCGTTGGAATCGTATGGACGAGCACTATGCTATGGAATTGGATTGGAGTCGTTTCGAGTTAGTGAGAATTTCGGGTAAAATTAAACGTCCGTTTAATTTTATTCGAAATAAATCACTAAAACGAAATTGTAATCAAGTGAGAACTTCTCACTCAATCGAATCAGTTTCTATTTTAATTTTAAATAGTTAGATTTAAAATTGTTGATTGAATGTTGAATGATATTGTTATCTATTGATTGTTAAAATAGACATTATGCGCCGTTAGTAAGCGGAGGTTATTTATTAAAAACATATACCGCAAATATTTCACCGTATAGTGAAATTGGTATTATTATTGTACTTGGAGTTGATTTTCCGCATTATATAGCGGATGAGACCCTATTGCGCCGCATAATAGCCGATAATAATTTATAAATCCTATATACCGCGATAATTCAGTACTGGAGCGGAATTGGTATTGTACTAACATCTTTGGATGCAGGGAAACAGGTTGGAGGGATCCAACTGGATTCCTCAACTATATTGATTTATTTATAGATATTGTGATATTTGTTGATTATCATATCAATATATGATATTTGGATGTCGTGATTGACTATTTGGTGCTGTTGCATCATCGGATCCATTTCTGAAGTTTTAAAATAATGATTTTGGTTTTTAAAATGAATTTTAAGTGATTTTCGAAAGTATACGTTTTATTAAATTTTGAATTGTTAAAAATAAATAAACGTTAAAATTTTAATGTTATAAAAATATGATTTTTACGAAATGTAAGCGAAAAGTGATTTTTTGAAGTAAATAGTTGATTAATTTATAAATTGGTTTAAATTGGGATTTTTTGAATTATTAAAAACGATGTATATAAAAGACTTATAAAATTGATATTTTATAAATTAAAAATATTAGAATATGAAAACGAGTTTTTATAAGTGTTAAAAAATGAAATAAAAATGGATTTCATAAGCGAACGGAATTTATAGATTTATAAATTGTGAAGTTATAAAATGAATAGATTTTGTGAAATAGAAGATTTATAAGTAATTATCTTATAAATCGGATTTTGGCATTTAAATGAGATATAAATGGAATTTGTTAATAATGAGATTTATAAATCGAAGCTTATAAATAGAAAAGGAATTTATAAACATTGTTTATAAATTCGAAATCAATTGAATTTGATAAATTGAATATTGAAGTTCATTAAAGGAAATATATTCACGATTTTGGACGGTGAATACATTTTTGAATAAAATGGTAATGTTTGGCAAAATGAATATTATAAAATGAATTAATTATTTTAAAGATGTTTTAAAATGTATTATGAATCGAAACCATAGATTTCAACATTATTGTTGAAATAGACGTTTTCGAGAAATAAGGAAATGGTGGACTATAACACTGTTGTTATAGTGAATGATTTCCGAAAGGAAATGTTTTATATAGTATTGGGATTTATATATCTATTTAAACTTTGAATCCCTATACTAGTGATTTTGGGTCGTCGTAACGATGTTTTACGTAACATTCGTTTTGACTCAAATTTATGTGTTAAGAAATGATTTCTTAAAGAATGAAATATATACTTAATTTCGATATTAAGTATATTGAATATTTTCTAAGTATTGAAAATAAATGGATTTGTGAATTACTTATTAATAAATAAGTATGGAAATGTTTTTCCAATGTGAAATGAAATGTTTTGAGAATTTATCTTTTTGAAGACAAATTGAAAATGAATATTAGAAATCGATTTGGGAATCATATATTCATAAATATTTTAGAATGTAAATTCACTTTGGAATTTATAAAAGAAAGGAAATTTGCTTAAAAGTAAACGTTGATTTATTTTTGAAGTGTGGGAAATAATTTACGGATTTGGAATGTAAATATAAAGTAAATCGTTAAGGATTTATTTAATTGGTTTAAATGAACCATGTTGAAATGAAAGAAATTCCGCGTAAGGAAAATGATTGAAATTTGTTTTCAAAAGTGATAAAGGTGAAAAGTGATTTGAAAATTTGTTTTCAAATGGTTGAAGTGTGGAAAATATATATCTAGTAAAGATATTTTGGAAAATAAATAATTTGGGAAATTATTTGGATTTGGTGATGTTGAACACGCCTATTGATAGTTAAATAATCCGACTATCAATATTTACCTTTAAATAGGTATTTGTTGTGATTTGCTTGAATTTGAATGCCACACTTATTTTTGAATAAGCGCTCACTATTCGGGTTAGCCGGGAAAGGACCTTGGGATCGTATAACCCATTCCGAATATGTGATACGTCGTAATGGATTGCATTTGATGACCGGTGTTAAAGACCGGATAATTTTGAAAACGGAAGGATTACCGTTGAGTTACTCTGCATCGGCTGATCTCCCATATAGAGGTTTTATCACCCTTAGTGACGGGAAGTCCGGACGTGATTAGAAACTATCCGGAATGCATGGACTTCTTTGTAAGTGCCTTCGGTTCTGTTCGATCCCGGAAGAGACTTGTATGGATTGTATGTCTAACATTAAAAATTGAGATATAAAGCTGATTTCTTTCAAATATATTCATGTTGGTGGCGGAGAATTTATTCTCTTAGCTTAACACCCTTCTCTGAGATATACGAGCTCAGAGGTTATATAGTTGAAGGTTATTAGTGATATACTCCCAATTTGGTAGTGTGGCATGTTGAGTGTTGCTGTTAAATGATCATTGTTTGATCATTTGTGATATGATCATTTGTTTGATCATTTATCTTGGTGATCATTTCTATGATCATTTGATTGACCCAAGCACGGCTTTTGTATAAAGCGTGGCTTTGTGGACTAGACTTCGTCGGACCTCACACCCCGGAAATGGTCAAAACAGGAAGGATGCGTCAAGGTTATTAGGGGGTAGCGCCCCTTTAGCGTATGTCATTCCTTCTGGATAGAGGTGGTATCATGTTATGGAGCCCAGATATTTAACCTATGTTGTTGCTGCAAATTTTGTAGTTGTTGGAAATCGAGGATCCTCGGATAGATCGGTTATGATCGGGGGATGATATATAAGTGTCAGTAGTTACCTAGTTTGAAAGGTAACCCGCCCTTGTGTTGGCAGAGATCTGGTTAGGTTCTCGGGGCGTCTTTCCAGAGGCGTTTCCATGTGGCAATGGGAAGCTCCTTGGCCTGACCATTTGTTGGAAATCCAAAGAAACAATACGAAACTTGTACGGTTTTAGTTGTAGAACCTGCCATGGAATGTGGCAGTAACCTGCTATTGAACATGGTAGCTATAGTAGGCATACGATAATGGTCGTATGTTGGCTAAGATTTATATCTTTACTTTCGAAATGAATTTTTCCTACACTATGCACTAGTAATAATATCAAATGTTTCTTTTTAATGCGTATCAAGCATCTTTGACTATCATAAGGAGAAATCTCCTCCGATTCTGCGTTTGCACTGTGTGTGTGTGCGGGAGGCCTTTTGGTAGTCTCATTTTAAAAGCATTGCGAATTGACTTTAAAGATATTCCTCTATTTTGATTTTAAAGAAAAATAAACTGTTTTAGTTCTCACACCAGTCACATGACTGACTCGGAGTTTATTGTTTTCCTTCCTAAACTCTGGGTGCCCACCAATTTCCACACGGGCAGTCAAGAGTTAGGTTTATCAAGATATTCTGGAATTCCGGAGCTGCTGGAGGCAAGATGGATGCATGGAGTATTCACTAGTATATAGTATTTCTTTTCCGCTGTTGATGTTGTTTGTTGTTGTACACTTTGATAATGTAATGTAATGTAATAACTGTTATAGTTCTTTGTTTAAAGATTATTCATTTATCTACTATATATTGTTCCGCTGCGAATTGTGAGATTCTGATGTTGTTCTGTTGTTTCTTTCTGTTCTGTTCTATCTTTTTCTCTCTTCTTCTACTTTTTCTTCTTCTTAAACCCTAACGGTTCAGTTTTTCGGCAACGAAAAATCTCAGTCGTTACATTTGGTATCAGAGCTTATGGTTAAGCGACAACCATGGCTCTGTTGGGAATTACTCATTAGAGATAGAGTCAGTAGTACTCTAGAATGAGTGTGAGTGTAATAATAGATACGAGCGCGTATTTGTTAGTGAATATAAAAATGTTTTATATTGTGTTTGCTTATCCGTTGAGCTGTTTGTGGATTCTGATCGGTGTGTGGGATGCCATATTATCGATAGAGATTTCTAAACACTTAAACGAGGCATATCGACATAGTATTATTTAAATTGGGTAAATGAAATAATTTTACCTCGATTATATTTTATATATAAACGAAATAAATTTTTCAGAATTATTTAAGTGTATATGAATTGATTGTTGATCGTTGAAAATGTAAGTTATATGCAAGTAAATAAAAGTTGTTGAATAAGTTAAATAAAACCATAGTTGTAAAAGAATAATTGTATAAGCAATTGAATTATAAGTATGGAGTTATAATTAAAATGATTTACACTTGTGAAATAATCTTATATATAAGAAGTGAAATTATATAAGTAAAAGGATTTGTAAATGTGATTTATAATCTGAAAATAAAATTCCAGAGAAGTGTTTTGAAAGGATTTGATAATTTGGAAAATTGTTTTGGAGAAATTAAATCTCTAAACTCTTTCCAGTCGCTAGAAAATAATCCTGATGATGGCCACATCATTAGAATTCATTTTCGGGTTTCCAAAAGAGAAATTGCTGCCAAATTGTTTTAAATAAAAGTTGTTTGGAAAATTTTGAGTTTGGGTTTTGAAATTCAAAAGATAATTTGAATTGATTTCAAAAAATGGTTTTGAAAGATTGAAAAGACTTTGGAATCTTATTTAAAATATTTATGAGAATGATAAATGAGTTGATAACTTATACAATTTGAATTTTAATAGAATAAATTTAACTTAAAGGATGAAGTTAAATTGAAGGAAGTATAAGTAATCAAAAAAAATCCAAGTTGAAATAAATTTGAGTTGTCATCAAAGACATGTAATTTGAAATTTAACAAAAGGAATGTTAAATAAATTGATTTGGATTTGATAAGGTGTTTGAAATGGAACATAAGTTAAATAATGTTGAATAAAGTTAATTTTGGTATCAAAGTAAATTAATAAGTGAATTAATGAAAGGAAGTCATTAAGAATGTGAACTTGAGTTATATAAATGAAATTCAACATTATATTGTTAAAGGAATTAGCAATTGAATTGATTAATGGATTGAATGTTAATCAATTGAATGTAAATAATTAGTATGAAACAATGAATATAAGTGTTAATTCATTAGAAGCTAATGAAGCTGAGAAATTGAATAATTGAATGGGAGTCAATTTAATATGATCCAATTGGAATCAAATGTGTTGAACCAAATTTAATGTAAAGTGAATAAATTTGGTTGTATTGAATAAACATTGGTTGTTATTTGATTGTTGATTGATTGTATATAAATTCATTAAGTGTTAATGAAAGTGAATTAGCGAAATTGGAAGCTAAAGAAATTGAATCCAACTTGGAAGAAAATGAACTAATATGAATGTAAATTAGGGAATGTATACTAATTGGAAAAGAAAGAATGAATGTTGGTAAAATTCCAACATTAATAAATCAAATGTGATTTAAATTGAAAACCAATTCATTGAATATTAATGAGAATATGAATGAATATTGATTTGGTTATGGATGTTAGTTGAATGCTATTTGTTTGATGGTTGCATTTGCTACTTTTGTTGCATTTGCTAGGTTAGCACATGTAGTTATTATGTTGCCATATGATGTATATTGATACTATTTTCATATATGCATGATTCTCATGTTGTTTGTTGAGTGTTTAGTGGGTGCGGATTGCGTTTGCTTCGCATTTGGAGCTCGCTTTGCGCTATATTAGCCGTATATGCTCGCTAATAAAATATAAGGTACATATCTCGGATTACATACCGTACTTTTACACTTTTTTCCCTACGGGATGCCTCATCACTTGATGAGATGTATATTTGTGATATATATACTGTCACTTTTTTTTTTCGGATCGAGCCGCGCAAAGGAGACTATGGCGAATTTTTCCGAAAATTTAAGGCGTTAGAAAAATTTTGAGAAAATTTGGGAAATTTGTGAAAACTATAATTTTGGTTTTGGAATTGGAAATTAAACCATATAGTTTGGTTTTGAAAAGATAACTAAGTATAGATTTGAAAACTTAGTAAAGTATGGTAAGAAGTTTAAATTTGTTTTGGAAAGTTAGTGGATTCTATAACTTTTCTTACTTGTTAATTTCGAGGACGAAATTCTTTTAAGGGGGAAAGATTGTAACGACCCCGAATTTTTATTAATTTAAAATCATATATTTAATTGATTTTAAATATTAATAAGTGAAATTTATAAGTTGAATAAATTTTATTTCGAATAATTTGATTTAATTGAATAATTAAATCGATAATTAAAAATGTGAAAATACAGAAATAACTGAAAATTGGGTTAAATATGATTGAAAATGATTTGTAAAATTTTATTTTATCCTATTGAAGTTATAACAATGTTATAGAACTTTAAAATCGAATTAAAAGTTTATTTGTGAAAATTGAATATTTTAATATTTAATTATCAACTGAAAAATAGGCAATTTTCGAACAGTCTCAGAATTGGACGACACCAATTCCATTGGATCCGTAATAGTTTGTTATTATCGGATTTCAATTTTCGTAGCAATCGGAGTTGTCGTTTGATCATGGCAGCTCGAAACACATCGAAATTGTTTTAATATTAATTTGGCGAGTTAAAATAACCATTTTTCAAAAAATCTCGGATTTCTATGAAACCAGTTTCATCGGATCCGTAATGTGATATTATTGTAAGGTTTCAAATTTCAAGTCAATCGGATTTATCGTTTGTCCGGTGCAAGCTAAAATGCCTAGAAAATCGTTTAATCGGTTTAATTTAAAATTGAACGTTTATTGCCATAACTCGCACAGATGAACGAATTTGCTACCGAAACACGTTCCATTGTGTTCGAAACGCGGGGTAAACCTTAGAAACACCAACCGGCACACTTCGTTTGGAGTTCGGAAAATCCGGGATGAATAGTGTCGTGTATTTTTCTATAAAAGGACCTCAATCTTAATTTTTGCAAATAAAAACAAGGCTAGGGTTACAGCCGCCACTTTCTTGATTAATGGCCAGAAAATTTCAAAACTTCTTTCTCATTTTCCTCTCAATCCATCAACAATTAGCAAAAACTCTCAACTACAAAGTTGTAGAGGACGATGAAAGCTTCAAATCCATACGGAGATGATCGAAAACGGAGCTTCGAATCAACGGGAAATCGAGCAAGGAGGGGCTGCGTTTTACACACAAATCGAGGTGATAGGGGAGGCCGAGTTCAACATGGTGGCAGCCAATGGTGGCTCTCGAGTGGGGCTTCGCAACGATGGTCTCCGATCGTCTTCAAGTCGAGTGTGGAGGTCGCAATAATTCGTTGAAGAAGGGCGACCGTGGGTTCTTAGTAGCGTTCAAAACCTGGACAGTTGCGTGACGAAGAATAGAGGAAGAAAGGGGTGCGGCTAGGATCTGGGAAGTGGAATATGGATGGTGATGATCTATTTAGGGTTAAAAATAGAAATGAATGTTGTAAATTTTATATTAAAAATTCGTGTAACTTTGAAAATTCATATCTTTTTCATACAAGGTCGAAAACGCGCGAAACCTGTAACAACCCTAGTTTTATAGTTATTTATTTCTTTTAATTATTTAAATTTTGAAATATATTTCATATAAATTGTGTTTACCAATATAGTTTAATTATTTAATTTGGAGATATATTTTATAAAATTGTGTATGTCAACAAAATTAGATAATAACTGTGGAAATTTAAGCTATGTTTGAACTGTTAAATTTCGCATTTAAAAGACGCGTCAATGTTAGGGTATAAGTGACGAAATAAAACGTGTGATTTTAAAAATGTTATTTTTATAAAAAATTTTGATGTTTTAGATTACGTCTGTTCAACGTAGTGTAAAAATCATATTTTCAAACACTTTTGAAGAAAAATATCAGTCAGTGATTTTAAGACGGACGTTATTTGGTTTTAAAGGACAGTTGTTTTAAGTTTATTTGGTATACGTTTTTTTCCCTCCTAAAGCTTACATAAAATCTACCATTTCATTTATTGTTTTCAAACTAAAAATCAAAATCTATAAAATGAATTTGACATGAAGAAACGTTCGAAATCTTATGTCACGCAAATATATTTATAACTTTTGTAACTAAAAGCTTTAAACCCCTACAGCTTCTTCTTTTTCCCCTGTGTTCTTGCCTATGATCAAGTATGGTATCTGCAAACGTCCAAATACATTTGTAAACATATTTAATACAAATCAAAATTTATTTAAAAATAAATGAATCATCACACACGTATTCATATTTACACAGTTAAAAAAATAAAACTGATACTTAAGAAAACAAATAAAACTGAGACGAATCAAATTCATGGTCCAAATATTTGTCAGTATAAAAATCAAGTTTTCAAATAAATTTGAAGAAAAAATATCAGTCAGTAGTTTTATAGCAAACATTATTTTAGACCGACAGTTTGATTTTTAAATTTAATCTGTATACGTTCTTTCCTAAAGCTTTGCACAAAAATCTACCATTTCATTTATTGCTTTCAAACTAAAGATCAAAATGTATAAAATGAAATAAAAATGAATATGAAGTAACGTTCGAAATATTTTTCCCTCTGATATCCTTTTACACAATCAATGCATGCACTTTAAAGACTGAAACGTGCATATCCTATATTCTCCCATTCTCTGCTTCCAACAGCTCTACCAAAATCAAGTACATGAATCTCGCAATTCATTGAATAAATCAAACCATTTATCACGCTTGCCTTTTTTTTTTCCTCTGCTTTAATCACGTATCTATATTCACAATTTATGTCAATATAACCGATGCTTGCTTGCCCTTCCTTTGATCAATATTCCCTTAAGTAACGTTCACGCATTCATGTCAACAACTTTATATCTGTGTAACTGACATGCTATATCAGTGGTTCTTTCATCACGCAAGAAGATCTCAATCAAACCTTTTCGAACATATTCTTTTGTTCAAAACTGGAAATGTGTTTTGCCTTTTCTTTTCTCAGCAATAAAATCACGTATTCATATCTTTCGTCTCTAATAGCTTCAAGTCTTCAACTGATTGCTCTCCCTCCCCATTGATCTTGCAGCAGTTCAAATCTTTTTAATTTTTGCAACGTTCGAACTTTATCTATTTCCTTTGAACTGATGAGGAAATTTCGCAGTCATATCAACCAAATTTATATCAATAAAACTGATGCTTTTACCTCTCCTTTAATTCGCACTGCCTATATATATACACACCTCACCAGTTTCTTTCTCCGCATCTAAATATCTCTGCCTTCCCCTTCCTCGTACGTTCAAGATCCATCAGGTAATAAGTCTTATTGTTTTTTTTTCCTTCCAGTTTTCCTTCCTCTTTCTCTTGATGTTGTTCTATCTGTGCCTTGCTCGGCCACACTACCATTTATTCACTTTGTCTTTCTATGAGACTCTTATCATCTGCCTTGAACTAAACATATGGGATCTGGATATGTTGAACTGTTTTTGTTTTGGAAAGTTAGGTCTAGAAACAGAGAGGAAGTGAGATCTTGTGTGTGTGTTATAGGCTTAACTCTCGACACATAGGTAGTGGAATGTGGTGCAAATTTGTATATGGGGACTGTGTTGATGTCATGCCAGGTAAGTTGTAGGGCCTGGAAGTTATTTGGGGAACAGATCTGTCGAAGAAAAAAATATATACTTGAGGTATAAATTGCGTGAACATAAGTTGGTCTGGAGTTGTTTGAGAGGAGTAGGAAGGCAGTGCTGTCAAAATATTTAAGAAAGAGGGATGGGTTCATTTAGTAAGGATCTGATGATGCTTAGTTTTTTTGTTTTGTTGTTGCGTGAATATGTGTTGGCAGGGATGTTAGACTGGGTTGTGCATTGGTGTCACCGTGTACGTGTATCACAGTCACAAATATTTAGAAGCATGCATTTGTTTTGTATCTGGTTAGGAGTTGTTTTGGTTCGTGTAGAGGTCTGATAGGAACAGTGAGAAACCCTTTTTGCATGTTTGAGTTGGATGTTAACAAGGCTTAGAGAGTTTTCTTTCATTTGCAAAAAAAAAAAAAAAAAAAGGAAAAAAAAAAAACGGGGTGAGGATAGGAAAGAGGTAGGCTAGGACTGTGAGTTCAGTTAGTCTGCATATATGTAACCTTCATATGATAGAGGAAGCAGAGAATAAGGAGGAGAGGAGATGTACACATTCAGTAGATGCTTTGATTTAGTCGCATGATTTTACTCGAAGTCGTTGCATAAAATTCTCGAAGTCTTTATATTTTGTCCCGAAGATTTGTTGCATTTTTCTCGAAGAAATTCCATGGTTAGCTCGAAGAAGTGGGGTTGTGGCGCGTGTAGCTGATGATGAATTCCTGTCTGATTGTAAGTTTGTAAAGCCTGCAAGTTTAAATTTAGACTGTAAAGAAATATTGTAAGAACTTAGGTTGATTTGCAGTAGTAGATGATATTTTTAGTAGTTGGATCCAGGTAAAAGGAAAAGAAAATAATGAATGAAAGTGGCAGAAGAGATGTAAGTATGTGGAAATGTTGGCGTGAGTGCGTGTACGCGAGTAAGTGTAATGGAAGTGTGCACGTGTACATGTACCCCGGCATAATCAGAAAACTCCACCATTTTGCCTTAGTTTGTCTTTAGGAAATTTTATCATGGTTATTGTGTTAGCACAGTTCGTGTGTTTGGAAATGTTTTGGTTGTTGTACACGGTAGAGTGGCCGAGCAAGTCAAACAAAAATTCTCTCCCTACTTTTAAATTTTTCTTTGATCGTAAATTCTAAAGTCGCGTATTCAATATTTTGAATCTTGTTCTAAATTTGAATCTAAGCTTGACATCCGAGGGATTTTGATCGTTACTCTCTGTAGTTCTTTTCCGGTGAATCATCGTTTTGAAATTTAAAATTTTCTGCAGCATTCAGGTGAGTATTTCTCACCAGACATACGTACATATATTTTGGTAAATTATCGCAAGTGTATGTGTAAAATTTTATTTAAATATTATCTGTCTGTAGTATAACGTAGAATGATGAACCCCACTTAAATTGACACCTCATCAGTTATTTATCTGTTGTATTATTTCTGCAGTTATATCATTAAATGTTTATTTACTGTTTAATCATCACTGCAAGTTCCCTGTAAAATTTAGATTGTTATGGGCTGAAATGATAGGCCTAAAATGATTATTATTGTCCAATTTTTCTGTAAACTGCTTAACTGTTAACTTGGGATTGCGGGTTTGAAATGATAGAACCCGGGGTTTGTAAATTACGGATTGAAATGATATAAATCTGTACCATTTGACCTAGGCTAGAAAACTATATACAGGCACGTGGTTCTTATAATATTTTCTGAAATATTTAAAATTATTTTGGAAGAAATATTTTGATTTAATATCTTTAAAGGATTTTTATTTGATTTTAAATAAGTTATAAATGTTAATAAATAAATAAATATTTGAATAAAATTATGGAATATAACTTATTTTGGTAATTCTGGATTTTTGAAAGGATAAGATTTCAGTTAAGAAGATAATAAATAAATAAGTTATATTTGGAAATATTTATTAAGTTAATAATCTACTACAGCATTTAAATGCTGTCTTTTTGAAATTGGACTATTTTAAACCCATAACATTTGATAGCATTTCCTAGGTGCTGCAGTAGTTGAAACTTATTTGTTTAAAAATCTATGGAAATTTATTTTTGGGAATAAGTTAAATTTTTGGAATTTAATATATAATTATAAGAATTTGAGAAACTGACTTTGGATAGATTTAAAGGAAGAAATTTATTTCTATTTTGAAAAGCATTAAATTCCAAATTGAGTAAGTTGTAATGGTATCTTATCAAATGAAATGTTTTAATCAAGGATTTGATATTAAAGGAATTTAAAATTTATTTTGATTTCAAAGTATGAATACCATTTAAAATTTGTAACCACGGGTTATAATAACGATGGGTTGGCAAAGAGACCGGGATCGGATATGGACATACTCTCTGTCGATACCGAAAACCACTTTGACTAACCGTGTACGCGGTGGAGATTCCAGAATGAAGTAGGTTGGTGGCGGCGTTTCCTGCAAGGTAAATACGTGGACCCGACTCCCGTGAGTTGGCATAAGGTGGCTAAAACAGGAGCGATTCCAGGCCAATGAGGTCATACCTCTGATCGGACCCTCCTCTTCGATATTATACTTTGATTTTGGATTGATTCGGTGGCCACTTCTATATTTTGATTTTGGAGAGTTAGTCCGAGGTGGGCGGTAACTGCGGCTACGCGTTTCCACCAGCCTGGATAGCAATTGGTATATCTACCGTGGCATTGCCTAGTTGTGCCGTGTCATCTACCATACCGAGCCTTTACTACGAGTTTCTATTTGTGTCGTACCTATGGAGTATCCTCTGGTAGCTTCCCGATCAGGAGGTATTACGGTACTGTATAGACTATTGGCATTATTATGTGTTAAGGGTTGTATGGGTAACCCCTTAATGCTATTAAAAAGTAAGTTTATTTTATAAATAGACACTATTATAATAGCGCAATATACTACATAGTAAATAGTTTGACGGATCCTTAGAGGATGGGCGGTCCCAAGCATCCTTTAAGTTACTTGCTCTATATTACAGTACACTTAAATTAGCTTACATTATATAAGTATGTATGTCCTGACTCGAGTGTTATGTTTTATTTTTACGCTCGGGTCAGCCTGAGTTGCAGCTTCAGTTTTCTATCCGGAGCTAGGACATCCCATAGATCATTCGTGCTGCCGGAAGCTTTTCTGTCTTTATCTTATTTGCAATCAAGATTTTGGAAGACTCTATTTCTATTTATGTCTAAAGCTGTATTGCAGATTCTAAACTATGTAATTCTGTTTGATAAAAGTTTTACAGTGGCTTCATGAACCACTGAATATTTATTTCCACTGTGAGTTCTGATATCTGTGTCTGTGATTCTGTGATTTATTTACTGTATATTCTGAGTTTTGAAAAATTTATTCTACAACGCAGTACTTTGAACAATTCAAGTCCGACATGTGCGGATGCGAAGGGTTGAAAATACTGGGTCGTTACATTTGGTATCAGAGCTTTGGTTCTAGGCAAAACTTAGAATGTATGGTAAATTTGATTTACAGAATCACGTTCATTTGAGCTGGAACCACTTTCTTTTCGAATTTTGGAACATTCCCTGTAGTTCCAAAAAAATTCATTCGTGTCCCTCACTTTTCATCATCTTTAGATTCTGGAGTGTCCCATAACTCCACTTCGGATGATCTTTATAGTGAATTGGCGGTCTCGCCATTATTCTAATAAAGGGGTGAAACTCCTTTACAATTAGCATTGATTCACCGGAGATTTATATTTATCCTCGGTTTATATGCTAGTATCTTCGGTTATTCCGAACTCTATCTCTTCAGATCAAATATAGATTTACCCCAAACAACTCTTTAAGTCACAGTTGACCAGGTCGAGGTTGTCCGCGATTTACATAAACTTACCCAGTTCCTTATTCTGTTATTTAATCATCAGATCCTCTGATTTCAACTTATCTTGAATTCTCTTTAATTTGAGTTCATCAAATTTGAATCTTTATCCTTGTTTTGAAAAATTTATTCTTATATTTGAAAATAAAAAAAATCTAATATTATATATATGAGTATAATTTTCAGAATTTTATAATTAATTTAACTAGTTGTCAAAGAGATAATAGTTTTGATTCTATTTATGGTTTTGTAAACCATGTGTTTTGTCTAAAATAAATAATTAAATATAAACAATGGTTATAAATTAATTTGGAAACAAAAATGAATTTAAAACTAGAACTTGAGAATTAAATTTCCGATGATTTCGAACCTTGAGTTTAAAATTTTTAAAAAGGATATATTATTTAAAGTATTTTCGAATAGAAATTTGTTTCCAAATAATTTTAAAATTTAGTGCTCTTCTCTTTGTCACTGGAAAATAATTTCGGTGATGACTGCAGCATCATCGACATTCATTTTCGAGTTTCGAAGTGAAAAGACCATTCTGTAGTCTGGCTACAGTGTTACCTTGAGATTTTAATTGATTTGAATTTCTAGAATATGACTTAATTTATAAAATTGATTTGACATATTATGTATATCTATCTCTAAATGGTGTGAAGGGAATCAGAAATTTAATTCTTAATTTTTTTTTCTTAAGAAAAATTTCAATAAAATAAAATTTTGAATAAGAAATTCCAATTGGAGATAATTGAATTTGAAAGTTTTAGTTGTATAATACCCAATCTCATTTCAATATAACTTACCTTGATTTTCAAAAGTTAACAATGAAATTGGATAATATACAATATAAAAGGATTTTTATAAATAAACCTCGAGTGGTTATAATAAATGTTATACACTTAAGTTTTAGTTATAAAAGATTAATGGAGGTAAATAAGGAATTTAAGGAATTTATTTAAATAACTTAATAATCAAAATTGATTTAATATGGAACCTTAAATATAACTAAGAAATGTTAATAAAGGTTATTTCTTGAAATGAATATGTTTGTGTAATAAACAATGTATCTTTGAATAAGAAAAATATATTTGAAAGGGATATTTTGTAGTAAGGATTATTATCTTAAAATCATAGTTTAAGTGATGTTTAAATAGGATTTAAATAGTTAAGACGGATTTTAATATCACTAAAATTTGATAATTGAGAATTTGTTTTTTTTATGAAAATTTCAAGTGTAACTTATTGAAGGAACATCTTATTTATAAAATAGGTATTTTAAATAAAGTGGTAGGTTATTTATAAAAAATTAAGAGTAAAATAATGAACTGATTGGAGATACCATTATATCTACTGCAGCATAGTATAAGTGCTGCTGTTTCTAAAAATAAAATGTTTTGGAAAATTTATAATTGAATAAATGAAGATTATTTTAAAAGTGTTATGATTTTAGTAGTATGATTTCCAAATGATAAAATCTATAAAATCTTAATGACTTTCAAAGTATTACGATTTCAAAAGCATTATGATTTCAAAGTTATTATCTTATTTTGTTTTCAAACTATCTTTAAATATCCTTGGTTTCCGTATCTGCTACGGATTGGGAGACTATTGCTTATACCAGTCTATTTAGGAATCTTTCGATAATCTTTGAAATCTTTGTTACTCATCGGGGTCTGAGCACCGCTTACCACCCATAGACTGGCGGTCAAACTGAAAGGGAAATCCGATTCTAGAGGATCTTCTTCGTGCTTCAAAATCAAGAACTATTCGTTTACGGTACTTGTTGTCTAGCTTATTTTCCTTTGTTTCTTTTCTTTCGCTCCTTTTCGAGGACGAAAAGTCCTTGAGTGGGGGAGAGTGTAACAACCCTAGTTTTATAGCTATTTATTTCTTTTAATTATTTAAATTTTGAAATATATTTCATATAAATTGTGTTTACCAATATAGTTTAATTATTTAATTTGGAGATATATTTTATAAAATTGTGTATGTCAACAAAATTAGATAATAACTGTGGAAATTTAAGCTATGTTTGAACTGTTAAATTTCGCGTTTAAAAGACGCGTCAATGTTAGGGTATAAGTGACGAAATAAAACGTGTGATTTTAAAAATGTTATTTTTATAAAAATTTTTGATGTTTTAGATTACGTCTGTTCAACGTAGTGTAAAAATCATATTTTCAAACACTTTTGAAGAAAAATACCAGTCAGTGATTTTAAGACGGACGTTATTTGGTTTTAAAGGACAGTTGTTTTAAGTTTATTTGGTATACTTTTTTTCCCTCCTAAAGCTTACATAAAATCTACCATTTCATTTATTGTTTTCAAACTAAAGATCAAAATATATAAAATGAATTTGACATGAAGAAACGTTCGAAATCTTATGTCACGCAAATATATTTATAACTTTTGTAACTAAAAGCTTTAAACCCCTGCAGCTTCTTCTTTTTCCCCTGTGTTCTTGCCTATGATCAAGTATGGTATCTGCAAACGTCCAAATACATTTGTAAACATATTTAATACAAATCAAAATTTATTTAAAAATAAATGAATCATCACACACGTATTCATATTTACACAGTTAAAAAAATAAAACTGATACTTAAGAAAACAAATAAAACTGAGACGAATCAAATTCATGGTCCAAATATTTGTCAGTATAAAAATCAAGTTTTCAAATAAATTTGAAGAAAAAAATATTAGTCAGTAGTTTTATAGCAAACATTATTTTAGACCGACAGTTTGATTTTTAAATTTAATCTGTATACGTTCTTTCCTAAAGCTTTGCATAAAAATCTACCATTTCATTTATTGCTTTCAAACTAAAGATCAAAATGTATAAAATGAAATAAAAATGAATATGAAGTAATGTTCGAAATATTTTTCCCTCTGATATCCTTTTACACAATCAATGCATGCACTTTAAAGACTGAAACATGCATATCCTATATTCTCCCATTCTCTGCTTCCAACAGCTCTACCAAAATCAAGTACATGAATCTCGCAATTCATTGAATAAATCAAACCATTTATCACGCTTGCCATTTTTTTTTCCTCTGCTTTAATCACGTATCTATATTCACAATTTATGTCAATATAACCGATGCTTGCTTGCCCTTCCTTTGATCAATATTCCCTTAAGTAACGTTCACGCATTCATGTCAACAACTTTATATCTGTGTAACTGACATGCTATATCAGTGGTTCTTTCATCACGCAAGAAGATCTCAATCAAACCTTTTCGAACATATTCTTTTGTTCAAAACTAGAAATGTGTTTTGCCTTTTCTTTTCTCAGCAATAAAATCACATATTCATATCTTTCGTCTCTAATAGCTTCAAGTCTTCAACTGATTGCTCTCCCTCCCCATTGATCTTGCAGCAGTTCAAATCTTTTTAATTTTTGCAACGTTCGAACTTTATCTATTTCCTTTGAACTGATGAGGAAATTTCGCAGTCATATCAACCAAATTTATATCAATAAAACTGATGCTTTTACCTCTCCTTTAATTCGCACTGCCTATATATATACACACCTCACCAGTTTCTTTCTCCGCATCTAAATATCTCTGCCTTCCCCTTCCTCGTACGTTCAAGATCCATCAGGTAATAAGTCTTATTGTTTTTTTTTCCTTCCAGTTTTCCTTCCTCTTTCTCTTGATGTTGTTCTATCTTGCCTTGCTCGGCCACACTACCATTTATTCACTTTGTCTTTCTATGAGACTCTTATCATCTGCCTTGAACTAAACATATGGGATCTGGATATGTTGAACTGTTTTTGTTTTGGAAAGTTAGGTCTAGAAACAGAGAGGAAGTGAGATCTTGTGTGTGTGTTATAGGCTTAACTCTCGACACATAGGTAGTGGAATGTTGTGCAAATTTGTATATGGGGACTGTGTTGATGTCATGCCAGGTAAGTTGTAGGGCCTAGAAGTTATTTGGGGAACAGATCTGTCGAAGAAAAAAATATATACTTGAGGTATAAATTGCGTGAACATAAGTTGGTCTGGAGTTGTTTGAGAGGAGTAGGAAGGCAGTGTTGTCAAAATATTTAAGAAAGAGGGATGGGTTCATTTAGTAAGGATCTGATGATGCTTAGTTTTTTTGTTTTGTTGTTGCGTGAATATGTGTTGGCAGGGATGTTAGACTGGGTTGTGCATTGGTGTCACCGTGTACGTGTATCACAGTCACAAATATTTAGAAGCATGCATTTGTTTTGTATCTGGTTAGGAGTTGTTTTGGTTCGTGTAGAGGTCTGATAGGAACAGTGAGAAACCCTTTTTGCATGTTTGAGTTGGATGTTAACAAGGCCTAGAGAGTTTTCTTTCATTTGCAAAAAAAAAAAAAAAAAGGAAAAAAAAAAAAGGGTGAGGATAGGAAAGAGGTAGGCTAGGAATGTGAGTTCAGTTAGTCTGCATATATGTAACCTTCATATGATAGAGGAAGCAGAGAATAAGGAGGAGAGGAGATGTACACATTCAGTAGATGCTTTGATTTAGTCGCATGATTTTACTCGAAGTCGTTGCATAAAATTCTCGAAGTCTTTATATTTTGTCCCGAAGATTTGTCGCATTTTTCTCGAAGAAATTCCATGGTTAGCTCGAAGAAGTGGGGTTGTGGCGCGTGTAGCTGATGATGAATTCCTGTCTGATTGTAAGTTTGTAAAGCCTGCAAGTTTAAATTTAGACTGTAAAGAAATATTGTAAGAACTTAGGTTGATTTGCAGTAGTAGATGATATTTTTAGTAGTTGCATCCAGGTAAAAGGAAAAGAAAATAATGAATGAAAGTGGCAGAAGAGATGTAAGTATGTGGAAATGTTGGCGTGAGTGCGTGTACGCGAGTAAGTGTAATGGAAGTGTGCACGTGTACATGTACCCCGGCATAATCAGAAAACTCCACCATTTTGCCTTAGTTTGTCTTTAGGAAATTTTATCATGGTTATTGTGTTAGCACAGTTCGTGTGTTTGGAAATGTTTTGGTTGTTGTACACGGTAGAGTGGTCGAGCAAGTCAAACAAAAATTCTCTCCCTACTTTTAAATTTTTCTTTGACCGTAAATTCTAAAGTCGCGTATTCAATATTTTGAATCTTGTTCTAGATTTGAATCTAAGCTTGACATCCGAGGGATTTTGATCGTTACTCTCTGTAGTTCTTTTCCGGTGAATCATCGTTTTGAAATTTAAAATTTTCTGCAGCATTCAGGTGAGTATTTCTCACCAGACATACGTACATATATTTTGGTAAATTATCGCAAGTGTATGTGTAAAATTTTATTTAAATATTATCTGTCTGTAGTATAACGTAGAATGATGAACCCCATTTAAATTGACACCTCATCAGTTATTTATCTGTTGTATTATTTCTGCAGTTATATCATTAAATGTTTATTTACTGTTTAATCATCACTGCAAGTTCCCTGTAAAATTTAGATTGTTATGGGCTGAAATGATAGGCCTAAAATGATTATTATTGTCCAATTTTTCTGTAAACTGCTTAACTGTTAACTTGGGATTGCGGGTTTGAAATGATAGAACCCGGGGTTTGTAAATTACGGATTGAAATGATATAAATCCGTACCATTTGACCTAGGCTAGAAAACTATATACAGGCCCGTGGTTCTTATAATATTTTCTGAAATATTTAAAATTATTTTGGAAGAAATATTTTGATTTAATATCTTTAAAGGATTTTTATTTGATTTTAAATAAGTTATAAATGTTAATAAATAAATAAATATTTGAATAAAATTATGGAATATAACTTATTTTGGTAATTCTGGATTTTTGAAAGGATAAGATTTCAGTTAAGAAGATAATAAATAAATAAGTTATATTTGGAAATATTTATTAAGTTAATAATCTACTACAGCATTTAAATGCTGTCTTTTTGAAATTGGACTATTTTAAACCCGTAACATTTGATAGCATTTCCTAGGTGCTGCAGTAGTTGAAACTTATTTGTTTAAAAATCTATGGAAATTTATTTTTGGGAATAAGTTAAATTTTTGGAATTTAATATATAATTATAAGAATTTGAGAAACTGACTTTGGATAGATTTAAAGGAAGAAATTTATTTATATTTTGAAAAGCATTAAATTCCAAATTGAGTAAGTTGTAATGGTATCTTATCAAATGAAATGTTTTAATCAAGGATTTGATATTAAAGGAATTTGAAATTTATTTTGATTTCAAAGTATGAATACCATTTAAAATTTGTAACCACGGGTAATAATAACGATGGGTTGGCAAAGAGACCGGGATCGGATATGGACATACTCTCTGTCGATACCGAAAACCACTTTGACTAACCGTGTACGCGGTGGAGATTCCAGAATGAAGTAGGTTGGTGGCGGCGTTTCCTGTAAGGTAAATACGTGGACCCGACTCCCGTGAGTTGGCATAAGGTGGCTAAAACAGGAGCGATTCCAGGCCAATGAGGTCATACCTCTGATCGGACCCTCCTCTTCGATATTATACTTTGATTTTGGATTGATTCAGTGGCCACTTCTATATTTTGATTTTGGGGAGTTAGTCCGAGGTGGGCGGTAACTGCGGCTACGCGTTTCCACCAGCCTGGATAGCAATTGGTATATCTACCCTGGCATTGCCTAGTTGTGCCGTGTCATCTACCATACCGAGCCTTTACTACGAGTTTCTATTTGTGTCGTACCTATGGAGTATCCTCTGGTAGCTTCCCGATCAGGAGGTATTACGGTACTGTATAGACTATTGGCATTATTCTGTGTTAAGGGCTATATGGGTAACCCCTTAACGCTATTAAAAAGTAAGTTTATTTTATAAATAGACACTAATATAATAGCGCAATATACTACATAGTAAATAGTTTGACGGATCCTTAGAGGATGGGCGGTCCCAAGCATCCTTTAAGTTACTTGCTCTATATTATAGTACACTTGAATTAGCTTACATTATATAAGTATGTATGTCCTGACTCGAGTGTTATGTTTTATTTTTACGCTCGGGTCAGCCTGAGTTGCAGCTTCAGTTTTCTATCCGGAGCTAGGACATCCCATAGATCATTCGTGCTGCCGGAAGCTTTTCTGTCTTTATCTTATTTGCAATCAAGATTTTGGAAGACTCTATTTCTATTTATGTCTAAAGCTGTATTGCAGATTCTAAACTATGTAATTCTGTTTGATAAAAGTTTTACAGTGGCTTCATGAACCACTGAATATTTATTTCCGCTGTGAGTTCTGATATTTGTGTCTGTGATTCTGTGATTTATTTACTGTATATTCTGAGTTTTGAAAAATTTATTCTACAACGCAGTACTTTGAACAATTCAAGTCCGACATGTGCGGATGCGAAGGGTTGAAAATACTGGGTCGTTACAAAACCAGTTGCGTTGGAATCGTATGGACGAGCACTACGCTAAGGAATTTGATTGGGGTTGTTTGGAGTTAGTGAGAATTTCTGGTAAAATTAAACGTCCGTTTAATTTTATTCGAAATAAATCGCTAAAACGAAATTGAAATCAAGTGAGAACTTCTCACTCAATCGAATCAGTTTCGATTTTAATTTTAAATAGTTAGATTTAAAATTGTTGATTGAATGTTGAATGATGATTGTTATCTATTGATTGTTAAAATAGACATTATGCGCCGTTAGTAAGCGGAGGTTATTTATTAAAAACATATACCGCGAATATTTCACCGTACAGTGGAATTGGTAATATTATTGTACTAGGAGTTGATTTCCCGCATTATATAGCGGATGAGACCCTATTGCGCCGCATAATAGCGGATAATAATTTATAAATCCTATATACAGCGATAATTCCGTACTGGAGCGAAATTGGTATTGTGCTAACATCTTTGGATGCAGGGAAACAGGTTGGAGGGATCCAACTGGATTCCTCAACTGTATTGATTTATTTACAGATATTGTGATATTTGTTGATTATCATATTGATATATGATATTTGGATGTCGTGATTGACTATTTGGTGCTGCTGCATCATCGGATCCATTTCTGAAGTTTTAAAATAATGATTTTGGTTTTTTAAATGAATTTTAAAGTGATTTTCGAAAGTATACGTTTTATTAAATTTTGAATTCTTAAAAATAAATAAACGTTAAATTTTAATGTTATAAAAATATGATTTTTATGAAATTTAAGCGAAAAGTGATTTATTGAAATAAATAGTTAATTAATTTATAAATTGGTTTAAATTGGGATTTTTTGAATAATTAAAAACGATGTACATAAAAGACTTATAAATTGATATTTTATAAATTAAAAATATTAGAATATTAAAACGAGTTTTTATAAGTGTTAAAAAATGAAATAAAAATGGATTTCATAAGCGAACGGAATTTATAGATTTATAAATTGTGAAGTTATAAAATGAATAGATTTTGTGAAATAGAAGATTTATAAGTAATTATCTTATAAATCGGATTTTGGCATTTAAATGAGATATAAATGGAATTTGTTAATAATGAGATTTATAAATCGAAGCTTATAAATAGAAAAGGAATTTATAAACATTGTTTATAAATTCGAAATCAATTCAATTTGATAAATTGAATATTGAAGTTTATTAAAGGAAATATATTCACGATTTTGGATAGTGAATACATTTTTGAATAAAATGGTCATGTTTGGCAAAATGAATATTATAAAATGAAGTTAATTATTTTAAAGATGTTTTAAAATGTATTATGAATCGAAACCATAGATTTCAACATTATTGTTGAAATAGACGTTTTCGAGAAAGAAGAAAATGGTGGACTATAACACTGTTGTTAAAGTGAATGATTTTCGAAAGGAAATGTTTTATATAGTATTGGGATTTATATATCTATTTAAACTTTGAATCCCTATACTAGTGATTTTGGGTCGTCGTAACGATCTTTTACGTAACATTCATTTTGACTCAAATTTATGTGTTAAGAAATGATTTCTTAAAGAATGAAATATACACTTAATTTCGATATTAAGTATATTGAATATTTTCTAAGTATTGAAAATAAATGGATTTGTGAATTACTTATTAATAAATAAGTATGGAAATGTTTTTCCAATGTGAAATGAAACTTTTTGAGAATTTATCTTTTTGAAGACAAATTGAAAATGAATATTAGAAATCGATTTAGGAATCATATATTCATAAATATTTTAGAATGTAAATTCACTATGGAATTTATAAAAGAAAGGAAATTTGCTTAAAAATCAACGTTGATTTATTTTTGAAGTGTTGGAATTAATTTACGGATTTGGAATGTAAATATAAAGTAAATCGTTAAGGATTTATTTAATTGGTTTAAATGAACCATGTTGAAATGAAAGAAATTCCGCGTAAGGAAAATGATTGAAATTTGTTTTCAAAAGCGATAAAGGTGAAAAGTGCTTTGAAAATTTGTTTTCAAATGGTTGAAGTGTGGAAAATATATATCTAGTAAAGATATTTTGGAAAATAAATAATTTGGGAAATTATTTTGATTTGGTGATGTTGAACACGCCTATTGATAGTTAAATAATCCGACTATCAATATTTACCTTTAAATAGGTATTTGTTGTGATTTGCTTGAATTTGAATGCCACACTTATTTTTGAATAAGCGCTCACTATTCGGGTTAGCCGGGAAAGGACCTTGGGATCGTATAACCCATTCCGAATATGTGATACGTCGTTATGGATTGCATTTGATGACCGGTGTAGAAGACCGGATATTTTTGAAAATGGAAGGATTACCGTTGAGTTACTATGCATCGGTTGATCTCCGATATAGAGGTTTTATCACCCTTAGTGACGGGAAGCCCGGACGTGATTAGAAACTATCCGGAATGCAAGGACTTATTTGTAAGTGCCTTCGGTTCTGTTCGATCCCGGAACAGACTTGTATGGATTGTATGTCTGACATTACAAATTGAGATATAAAGCTGATTTCTTTCTAATATATTTCTGTTGGTGGCGGATAATTTATTCTCTTAGCTTAACACCCTTCTCTGAGACATACGAGCTTAGAGGTTATATAGTTGAATGTTATTAGTGATATACTCTCAATTTGGTAGTGTGGCATGCTGAGTGTTGCTGTGAAATGATCATTGTTTGATCATTTGTGATATGATCATTTGTTTGATAATTTATCTTGGTGATCATTTCTATGATCATTTGATTGACCCAAAGCACGGCTTTTGTATAAAGCATGGCTTTGTGGACGAGACTTCGTCGGACCTCACACCCCGGAAATGGTCAAAACAGGAAGGATGCGGTAAGGTTATTAGGGGGTAGCGCCCCTTTAGTGTATGTCATTCCTTCTGGATAGAGGTGGTATCATGGTATGGAGCCCAGATATTTAACCTATGTTGTTGCTGCAAATTTTGTAGTTGTTGGAAATCAAGGATCCTCGGATAGATCGGTTACGATCGGGGGATGATATATTGTTTTCCTTCCTAAACTCTGGGTGCCCACCAATTTCCACACGGGCAGTCAAGAGTTAGGTTTATCAGGATATTCTGGAATTCAGGAGCTGCTGGAGGCAAGATGGATGCATGGCGTATTCACTAGTATATAGTATTTCTTTTCTGCTGTTGACGTTGTTTGTTGTTGTACACTCTGATGAGGTAATGTAATGTAATAACTGTTATAGTTCTTTGTTTAAAGATTATTCATTTATCTATTATATATTGTTCCGCTGCGAATTGTGAGATGCTGATGTTGTTCTGTTGTTTCTTTCTGTTCTGTTCTATCTTTTCCTCTCTTCTTCTACTTTTTCTTCTTCTTTAACCCTAATGGTTCGATTTTTCGGCTTTCGATTGCTCGGCAGTTGATACAGGGGACGTATTGATGTCGGTTTTCGTGGACGAAAAATCGCAAACGTTACAATAGTTTTCTTGGGTAACTTAAATCAAAAATTTCCTTTTTATATAAAGTTATTACATCAAGTACTTATAATAAAATTTCCTTTAGAAATCATAATACTAATTTATATTTAAAATAATTAAATACCATAATTACTTTAATAATATTTACTTTTCACTTGAAAATAATTAAAAAATAGTATTTTCTCCTAAAACATTCTAAAAACACATTTTAAATTTCTAGTTTATATCTCGAAAGCTTTTCTTTGTAAACATACTTAGTTTTCCAGGAAAACACACTTCCCATCTCTTTAAAAATAATCTCACTATTATTTTTAAAACAATTCAAACCTTCTTACAGAAGCACCCACCGGAAATCTATACTTTCAAATTTATCCCCCGATAAATATCCCATTCCATTTATAAACCCAGTTTATAAATTTCCGTTCCTTATTTCCCTTTTAAATCACAATTTTAAAAAACAATTCCAATTTCCAAACCAATTTCCTGAATTTAATTCCCTCAAATTCATTACTTAAAATCCCTTTTCATTTCCCTTTTTAATCCCAATTTATTTTATTTTCCTTATATTTTAAAATGCCAGATTATACTTATTCAATCCCAACACAGCATAGTTTAATTTCCAAATTAATCTATCATAGTATATAAATGAAATACATCATCAATTATGTAAATAATTTCTATATTGTAAGGAATCTAGTTGGATCCCTCCAAACTGTTTTCCTGCATCCACAGATATTAGCACAACCAATAAATATCGATCCAAACTGATAATAATTATCATATTCAACTAATCAACGAATCAATCATTTAAATATTAGCTATTTAAATTAAACGGCATCCAGATGTTAGTGAGATTAACTCACCTTGAGTTCAAAATGTCGGGCGTTTAAATTTTACATTAAATCGAGCACGTTCGATTCAATGCAAAATTTTCACTTGCTCAAAACGACTCCAGATGTGCACCATAGCGGGCAGTTCGTAGCTGCGATCCCGGCGCTTCCTGTTCCGTCGGAACCCGAATATGCATGACCAAGATATGGAAATTTATAAGTTTAAAATGTAAATTTTATGTAATAAAGTTTCTTTTTCTCATTTTAAAACACCATAACCAATCTATACCATTCACTAAAATCAAGGAATCGTGGCCACACCCTCAAACATCTCCGTTCCCTCGAAAAACGCAAATGAACTCGCTGCATTCGTGGTTGATTCCTCGACAATTCACTCCACGATATACGATCATACCCATTGAACAGGTAGATCTAGCTGAGCCCTACAACTTCCTAGCTAGGGTTTCCTCAAAAGGTTGGTGCATAAGGAGGAATTTAAAGAAGAAGGAGGAAACATATCGGCTATTAAATAGTTAGGTGGAGGCTGCGTTTTTAGAGAATAGAGTTTAGCTAATAAACATATATATACACATGTTAATATACTAATTTAATAATAATATATTCACAAATTCTTAACCTTTTAAACAAACTCCAAATCACACGTGCCGCCTGGCATTTATAAGGTTTTACATGCATTCCGAACACAATGGAATGTGTTTCGGAGCCTAAGTTTGATCATATGTGAAACATAGCTTTTTGAATCGAGTTTAAATATTAAATTATCGATTTTAATTTCAACGCGTTTCTCACCCGTATGGAAAAACGTTAACTCCAAACGCTACGAAAATCGAAATTTGATAATAACTAACTACTATGGATCCAATGGAACCAGTTTCGTCGAATTCCGAGACTGTGTCCCGAAAGGCTATTTTTAACTCGTCAATTAATTCGAGCGATTTTCAAAATCGTCGAAATCATTTAAAATTTCACTTTTTAAATTTTACTAAATTAATTATAAATAATATAGAATCTATAATCACATAATAAATCATTCAAATTCAACTTAAATCAAAATCTGATTATTTACAATATTAAAATGTTAAATTTCATTATTAAAATAATATAAAATTCCAAATTTGACTTATCGACTTTTGATTCCATCCAAAAGTCCAATATTAAAATTCAAACCAAACTAGATTTAAAACAATCTTAGAAACCATTTCCATATCTATTTACATCCAGATTCAAAATTATCCTAATCCCAAATATTAAATTATTATTATTCAAATCCAATTGAATAGCCATATTTGAAATTTAACTAATTTCATTAATCTAATCAAAATCTTCTTGTTTCAAAACCAAATTATAATTCACATTCAAAATTCAAAATGAATTAAATCTTCAAATCTAACGACCAAAAATTTCATGTCATAACATTCCTCCCCCCTTATTAAAATTTCATCCTCGAAATTTGCTAAGGTATGAAAAATTCTTCTAAACTCATTTACTTGCCCCAAAATCCACTTAATTAAAATTCACATTCACTTGTCAAAACATTTTAGGTTAATCCCAAACCATTTGCTCTATTTATACTCAAAAGCTCTATTTACAACAACATTTCAAAATGCAACTTTCAAGTTCACCCAAAATTTTCAAAACTTTCAAAAAATTTATAACTTCCAAAATTTTTGAAATTTTTTGACAGCGTATCCTTTGTATGGAGAGCGTTTTACAATATCACAATAGACACAAATATATATACATCGACCCACACGGTAGGAAAATAAAATATATCACTATATATTTATTTATCGTTTTTCAATTTTATTGCATATGCATACCTATTGATTAGCGTTTTCAAAGAAAGCGGCTAATTTATATTGTATTTACACGCTCCCACTCTGCCGATTGCCTCCCGTACCTGTACTTACTCAAACAAGACATAAGTTTTTAATAATATAAGATTTATTACATCCTTCCATATATTAATCTTAGCCAAACACCTCAATTACATAGTTCAAACAAACAAATTTCCATAATCCAACCATTTTATTTTGGTTCTACAACTTTCATTTCCTATTCTTAAGTTCACCAACTTATTTATTTAAAAGCTTGTATTGCTCATTTGAGTTATTTTCACCTTATAATCACAATTTCGAATTATATATATATATATATATATATATATATATGTATGTATGTATGTATGTATCACTGAATTCTTAAGGATACAAATTTTCATTACCCAAATTTTAATCCACAATTTCAGATTATAAGTATAACACTTAATAGCTTATGGGTACAAATACATTATGCAATTATAACTCATAATTACAGAGTCATTTTACATTTCAACTTTTTCAAATTTTGTTTACAAATATATGTATGTTAAAGTATAAGTGAAAATGTGACCGGGATGGCAACGGTTTATCGAAAGAAAGTTGTTCGGAATCAATGCAAAGTTGTTTATATGTCATGTATATAAATATAGCATCCACTAACATGCACATAAACATATGTATTCATAAATATATAGTTATACGCTTATAAATACATACATAATACAAAATTTAAGATACTTCAGGTAAGCTTCCTTCTTAAGCTTACATAAGTCAACATATGCACAAATGAAGAAAATGGACGTGATGGACACATGGAGGGGGAGGCTTTTGCTGGCCTAGTGTAACAACGTGGAAAAATTGGTCGCTAATTTTGACATTTAATTTATTTTAAATGTTGAATGTGGATTCTTAACTGATTTTGAAATAAGAAATTTTGGTTAAATCAATAAGGATAGTTATAATTTCACATACGGCAATTCAAGTGGATTTGGATAATAATAATTAAATATTTGAAATTGGAGAATTTGTGAATCTGGGTGTATATAGATATGGAATTGGTTTCTTAAATTTATTTAAAGTCTAGTTGGATTTGAATTATAGTATTGGACTTTTGGATGGAGTCAAAAGTCGATAAGTTGAAATTGGAATATTTATATTAATTTAATAATGGAATTTAATATATAGTGATAATGAAAATAATCAGATTTTGATTTAAAACGAATTGGAATAATTTCTAATGTGAATATAAATTCTATATGATTTATAATTAAGTTAGAAAATCTTTAAAATTGAAATTTTAAATGATTTCGACGATTTTGAAAATCGCTAGATTAAAATCGACGAGTTAAAATAGCCTTTCGGGACATAATCTCGGAATTCAACGAAATCAGTTCCATTGGATCCATAATAGTGTATTATTATTGGATTTCAATTTTCATAGCATTTGGAGTTACTTTTTGTTCGTACGGGTGAGAAACGCGTTGAAATTAAATCGTAAATTTAATATTTAAACTTGATTTAAAAAGCTACATATAACGGAATTGGACCCCAAAACACATTCCATTGTGTTCGAAATATGGGTAAAACCTTATAAACGCTAGGCAACATGTTTAACTTGGAGTTCGTTCGAAAATCTTGTTAATTGGAGGAAAATATTAATAAAATAATATTAAATAAACGTATATATACACATTTACAGGCTGGAACTCTAATATGTTATTCTCCGCTGCCACTTAGAATTTCAATGGCCAAAATTCATTGCTTTTCCCTCTCGATTTCTCACGATCTTTTCGGCACCGTTGGAAACTTCCTAAAGGAAAGTTGTAGAGCTCGTCAAGCTCTACGAAGTGAACGGTGGTGATCCGTTTCGAGTGACGACGAAGGAGATAATGGGGCCGATAGCACCGACGTTTATCCATGTTTTCTGATGCCATTATTAAACCGAGCATGCCCCTTTTTTTGACGATAGTAGAGGAAGGAAGGAGCTTCAACGTGGCAGGTTTGGATTGACCTCCGGCGCGACATAATTGGAGCAACGATCAATTGAAGAAGCTCGATCATGGGTTCGTCGTTCTGGAAATAACTAGAGGGAAGAGGGGTTTTCGGTGGCCTTGATTTTTTGTTTTGAGAGGATGGCCACGATTTCGCGTGGTAATTAAATAAAAGAAAATTTGTTTATAAATTATATTCAACCTTTGTAAATTCATAAATTTTGCATGCATTATTAGAATCCGACAAAACAGGAAGCGCCGAGAATACCGACGCGATCTACATGTTGCAGCAAATCCAGAGGTGTTTGTAGCAAGCAGGAATTTTGGATTAAATCGAACGGGTTCGACTTAATTTAAAATTGGAACGCAAGGTGAGCTAATCCACTCATATCTAGATAATCGGTTAAATTTAAATAGTTAGAATTTAAATTATTGATTGATTGGTTGAATGTGAATATTATTATCAGTTTGGATATGATATTATATATGGTAGTCTATATATATGTATGTATGTATGTATGTATGTATATTGGTGTGGTTGATTCCCGCATTATATAGCGGATGAGAACCTATGCACCCCGGATAATAGCGGATGACCCTTTTATACCGCGATATTCAACCTCGAAGTAGAATTGGAATTTATATTGTGCCAAAATCTATGGATGCAGGGAAATAGGTTAGAGGGATCCAACTGGATTCCTTAGAACATTAATATTATTTCCATAATCAATGATATGTTATTTGATATCCTATGATAGGATTGAATTGGAAGGTAAATTTATTCGATGCCGTGGTTTAGATAAATAAAAAATTTGGTATTTTAAAAAAAATATAGAATAGATTGAATTGGGTTTTTTTAAGGAAATGAAATGGAAATTTTTAATTAAATAATTTTTGGGAATTTAGATAAATAAAGAAATGAATTTAAAGGGAATTTAAACTAAGATATCAGTTTGAAATTGATTAAGTGTTTTTGGAAACTGTGTTTTTAATAGGAAAAGAGGAATGGAAATTTGTAAACTGGGTCTATAAATGAAGTGGGATATTTATCAGTGGATAAATTTGGAAGTATAGATTCTGGTGGGAATTTATAAGAAAAGTTGTAATTCATTTTAAAAATAAAAAGGGTGATTTTATTTTTAAAGGCTGGAAAATATAGCTTACTGGGAATACTAATTATATTTTAAAGAAAAGATTTCAAAGTATAAACCAGAAGTTTAAAAATGATTTTTTTAGAATGTTTTTATTAGTTATTATTTTAATTATTTTTAAGTGAAAAGTAATTATTTGTTTAAGTTAATTATTTTCAAAAGGTAAATTAGTATATGATTTTAAAAGGGAATTTTAACATAAATATTTTGGTATAATAACTTTATTTTAAAAGGGAAATTTTGGTTTAAGTTTTACTTGGAAACTCTTATAGGATTTCTTAAGTATTATTTTTATTTAGCCTTATTTTAAATAATTTAAGTATATATTTTTGAAGTGATTATTAGAAGATGGGAATGTGTTTTAACAGTAAAAGTGGTTTTATTTTTAAAGTGTTAAAAGAAATTTACAAGATTGGGACGTAAATTAAATTTGGATAAATCAAGCAGAATTTATAAAGGATTAGATGGGCTATATTGAAATAGAAGAGTATTTTCGGAAAGGCCAAGTATGTTTTAAAAGTTGCTTTTAAGTATGAATTAAAGTTTTAAAGTTGGTTTTAAAAAGAAGGTTTTTGGGGAAATTATTTTCTTAAATTGTTTTAATTTTTTTAAAGTAAATATTCATTTAGTTAATTATAGTAGTAATAATTTTAAAGGATTAAATTGGTATTATGATTAAAAAGATAATTATTAAATAGTTATATTTTATAGAGTAGCTTTATTTTAAAAAGAATTTCTGGCTTAAGTTTTATTGGGAAAATTAGTATAGATTTTCATAAACAGTGTTTTAAATTAAGGAGTATTTAGAGCAGCTTTATTTTAAATGTTTTATGTATGTACTCTTGGGAATGATTTAATTTATTCAGATAAGACTTAGCGTTTCATTGGAAATAAATAATTTGTTGAATTGATTGTTTATTTGATAGTTAAATAACCAACTATCAAATTTGGAAGGAAATATGACTTTGGAATACTTCGAAGAGGTATGAGAATTATATGGTACAGTTACAGTTTGAGGTGCTATACTGTAACGACCCAGAATTCCTGTCATTTGAAATTCGTATGTTTAATTGATTTTAAATATTAACAAGTAAGATTTGTAAGTCGAATAAATTTTATTTCGAATATCTAGATTTAATTGGATAATTAAATCGATAATTTAATATTTGAAATTACAGAAATAATTGGAAATTGGGTTTAATGTAAATTAAAATGATTTATAAAGTTGTATTAAATCATATTAGAGTTAGAATGATGTTATGGAACATTTAAAATCGAATTAAAAGTTAATTTGTAAAAATTGAATATTTTAATATTTTGATTGACGAGTAAAAATAGTCATTTTTCAAACATCTCGGATTTCGACGAAACCTGTTTCATCGGATCCGTAATGTTATATTATTGTAAGATTTCAAATTTCATGCCAATCAGATTTACGGTTTGTCCGGGGCAAGCTAAAACGCACTGAAATCGGTTTGAGTGAATTTTTAAATTTAAATAGTCGATTCGAAAATCTATCTTCCAAAATTGATCAAATTGGCTCCCAAATAAATTCCATTGCGTTTGGAATAGAAGTAAAACATTATAAACGCTTGGCGGCACGCGTCGTTTCAAGTTCGGAAAATTTTGGGATGAATAGTGTCATCAAATTTTCTATAAAAGGACCTTTATTTTTTAATTTTGCATCAAACCCTAATCTTCAAGCTTTAGGCCGCCACCCTTATTATCAATGGTCGAAATCTTCCCCTCTTCCTCCCTCATTTTCTTTAAATCCGTAAACAATTACGACAAACGTTCAACTACAAAGTAGTAGAGCTCGGCACGATCGCATATCCAATGGTGGAGAGTGGATTTCGAGCTGTAGATCGACAACTATGGCGCCGCATTCATCAATGGTTCACGCACGCTTTTTCACGTGATGGCTTGACCGAGCTTCGAGCTATTCAAGGCGGTGGCGCGCGGCGTTGCGAGCTACAACGCGAAGTTGGCCGATCATCTTCAAGTGGCCTATGTTGGTCACGAAAATTCAAAAGCTAGTTGCGGCTATAGGTTGTTTTCGCGTGAAGTAACTGGAGAGGGAGAAGAAGCTAAGTGCGGCCAGATTTTGTTTTGCAAAGTGCGAACGGCTCAGATGCATTCTAGGTTAAAAATATAAAAAAATTGTTAATTATTATATTACGATTCGTTCAAAGTTTAAAATGTTGTAACTCTTTCATACGAGGTCCGTTTTGGATGAAACAAATTGTGTCGGGTTCGTATTGATGAACACTACGCAATGGAACTGGATTGGGATCGATTGGAGCTAGTGATAATTTTGGGTAAAATTAAACGCGTGTTTAATTATATTCGAAATAAAACGCTGCAACTATTATTGGAAGTAAGGTGAGAACTCCTCATTCAATCGAATTTTGTTTCGATTTTAAATTTTAAATAGTTAGATTCAAAATTGCTTGATTATGTGATTGAATGATGGTTGCTATTTGTTATTTTGAAATAGACCCTATATGTCGTATATTAAGCGGAGGTTATTATATAAACCCATATACCGCGATATTCCACCTTGAAGTGGAATTGGTATTATATATGTACTTGGGGTTGATTTCCCGCATTATATAGAGGATGAGTCCCTATTGCATAATAGTGGATAATATTTTATATAAACCCATGTACCGCGATATTCCGTCTTGAAAGGAGATTGGTATTGTGCTAATATCTGTGGATGCAGGGAAACAGATTGGAGGGATCCAACTGGATTCCTCAACAATATTGATTTATTTATAGATATTTGCGATTTATTCTGTTATCATATTGATATATGATGTTTGGATGTCGTGGGTGATGTATTGGTGCTGTTGCAGCATTGGGCCTATTTTTGGAGTTTTAAAAATGTTAAAGTAACGATTTCGAATTTAAAAGGATTTTCAAGTGATTTTTGAAAGTATACATTTTATTGAATTTTGGAATTGATTCATTTTAAATAAATAAACGTTATAATTTTTATGTTATAAAAATTATGATTTTTGTGAAATATAACCAAAATGTGATTTTTGAAATAAGTAGTTGATCAATTTGTAAAATGGTTTAAATTGGGATTTTTGAATTATTGTAAACGGTTTATGTAAAAGATTTATAAAATTGATATCTATAAATTAAAATATTGGAATTATAAAATGACTTTTTATAAGTGTTAAAATGAAGCATAAATGGATTTCATAAGTGAATGAAATTTGTAGATTTATAAATTGTGAAGTTATAAAATGAATAGATTTTGTAAAATAAATTTTTTATAAATAATTAACTTATAAATTGGATTTTGGAATTTAAATGAGATATACATAGAATTTGTTAATTAAGGGATTTTATAAGTTGAATTTTTTTTTAAATATATATGTGTGTGTGTGTGTGTGTGTTTGAATTTATAAACGTTGTTTTATAAATCTGAAACCAATTGAATTTGATAAGTAAATATGAAAGCTTGTTAAAGGAGATATATCCACGGTTTTGGACAGTGGATAATCCTTTAAATTTAAGTATGCAGAAGTGTTGAATTTGGTAAACGATTTATATTCACGATTTTGGACAGTGGATAATCCTTTAAATTTAAGTATGTAGAAGTGTTGAATTTGGTAAAATGATTTGAAGTTGTTTTAAAATATGTTAAGTATTGTAACCATAAATTTCAACATTCGTTGTTGAAATAGACTTTTTTGAGAAATAAAAAGGGAATGGTGGATTATAACACTGTTGTTATAGTAAATGATTTTGAAAGGAAATGTTTTATATAGAATTGGGATTTATATATCTATCTTAATTTTGAATCCCTATACTAGTGATTTTGGGTTGTCGTAACGATGTTTTACATAACATTTGTTTTGACTCAACTGAATGTGTTTAAGAGAATGTTTTCCTTAAAGAATAAAATATATACTTAATTGTGATTTAAGTATATTGAATATTTTCCAAATGTTGAAAATAAATAGATTTGCGAATTACTTATTATTAAATAAGTATGGAAATGTTTTCCAATATGAAGTGAAATGTTTTGAGATTATATCTTTTAAAGATAAATTGAAAGTGAATATTTGAAACCAATTTGAAAATCATATATCAGTGGATATTTGGAAATTTAAATTCTCCATGGAATTTATTAAGGAAAGGGAAATTTGTTTAAAAATAAACATTAATTTATTTTTGAAGTGTGGGAAAATATATCTTGTAAAAATATTTTTGGAAAATAAATAACTTGGGAAATTATTTGGAATCTGGTGATGTTGTGCATATCTATTGATAGTTAAATAACCAACTATCAATATTTACCTTTAAATGGGTATTTTTTGTGATTTTCTTGAATTTGAATGCTACACTTATTTTAAAAATAAGCGCTCGTTATTCGGTTTAGCGGGTCATGGATCCCATTCCGAATAGTGATACGTCGTAATGGATAACATTTGAAGACCGATGCTGAAGACCGGATATTTTCGAAAACGGAAGGATTACCGTCGAATGTCTCTACATCGACTGATCTCTGATATAGATATTTTATCATCCTTTGTGATCGGAATTCTGGTCGTGATTAGTGAATATCCGGATTGCAAGAGCTTCTTTGGAAGTGCCTTCGGTTCCATTCGATCGCAGAATGAACTTGTATGGATGTGTGTCTTACGTTACAATTTGAGATGTAAAGCTGGTTTCTATCAAATACATTTCTGTTAGTGGCGGAGAATAAATTCTCTTAGCTTAACACCCTTCTCTAAGACGTACGAGCTCAGAGGTTATGTAGTTGATGGTTACTAGTGAAATATTCCCAATTTGGTAACGTGGCATGCTGAGTGCTAGTGATCATTTGTTGATCAAAGCATAGCTTTTGTGAAAAGCGTAGCTTTGTGTACGAGATTTCATCGGACCTCACACCCCGAAATGGTCAAAACAGGAAAGATGCAACAAGGTTTTAGGGAGTAGCGCCCCTTAGGGTATGTGCATTTCCTTCTGGATAGAAGTGGTATCATGGTATGGAGCCCAGATACTTAACTTATGTGGATGTCGCAAATATATATATACATACATACATACATACATATATATATATATATATGACTTTGTGATTGATGTTGGTTGAGGATCCTCGGATAAAGTTTGTTTACAACCGGAGGATGGCATTCTCGTGTCAGTAGTTACCTACTTTTGCAAAGGTAACCTGGCCTTGTGTTGGCAGAGATCTGGCTAGGTTCTTGGGGCGTCTTTCCAAAGGCGTACCCACGTGGCAATGGGAAGTTCCTTGGCCTGACCATTTGTTGGAAATCCAAAATCCAATAGGCACCTTGTACAGTTTTAGTTGTAGAACCTGCTTTTTACTTATGGTGGTCGCCACTGTTTAGACGGTAGCTGTAGTAGGCATAGTTCGGAACGTCTACGTTGGCTAAGACTTATATTATACTTTCGAAATGTTTTCCTACACTTTGCACTTATAGTAATAATATCAAAGAAATTTGCGTATCAAGCATGTTTGACTATCATAAGGAGAAATCTCCTCCAATTTTGCGTTTGCATTGTGTGTGTGTATGTGCGGGAGGCCTAACGGTAGTTCCATTTTTCAAAAGCATTGCGGATCTATTTTACAATATTTCTTTGTTTGTTTTAAAGATAAACCGTTTTAAGTTTTCACACATGTCCCATGACTGACCTAAAGTTTATTGTTCCCTTCCTAAACTCTAGGTGCCCATCAATTTCCGCACGGGCAGCCTAGAGTCAGGTTATCAGATTATTCTGGAATTCAGGAGTTGCTGTAGAGATCTGGAGGCAAGCTGGATGGCGTAGCGTATCACTTGTATATAGTATTTATTTTCTGTTGTTTGTTGTTGTAAACTCTGATAATGTAATGTGATGTAATGTAATAACATATATGATTCTTTCTTTTAAAGATTATTCATAGATATATTATATGTTGTTCCGCTGCGAAATGTGAGATTTTATTATTGTTTCTGTTTTCTTCTTCTTTCTTTCTTTCTTCTCCTACCTCTTCTCCTTTAACCCTAACAATTCGAGTTTCCGGCCTTCGATTGCTCGGCATTTGATACAGTGGACGTATTAATGTCGACTTTCGTGAGTCGAAAATGTCGATCCTTACATATACTGTACGTATAAACTCGTTCTTTCTTCTAAGTCGTTTATAAGGGAATCCGTCCACAAACGGTTAGGAGGTGAACTCCGATATTATTCTCGTCTGAATATTCCTAAAGAACCGGGGTTGACTTTACTACGAAATAGCGAACGTTGTTTCAAGAGACCAGGATTTGATTTGTGATCCAAAAACCACTTCAATCCAACGAGTACTTTTCATGATGAAGACAAGAGCTTGGAGTCGAAGATGGAGCAGTGAAGTGTAAGGGCTAATCGCTGCTAATCCTAAGGGTGATTCCAAAATGGATGTAGTAGGAGTAGTTCCTTCGGTTCCGTTCGAATCCGCAACGGACTTGTATGGATGAATGCTATCAGAACATCGTAAGGAGGACGATGAGCATTCTATGTGAAATGTGTTCTAAAAAGGTAACGCTGAGCCTCGAACCTCATCAACTGGGAATGACTGAAAATCAGATGCTATGCAGCAAGGCTAAGTGGGTAGCATCTAATTAGGCTAAGGTCATCCATGTCTAGAGGTCCTTTTTTATTCGGCTCTATGGGCGGTTGCTGATCCCAACCGTTGGGTGATCTTATTCGGACTATCCAGTAAGGGGTAGCTTCGATCTTGTATTGCAGAGGATAAGGAGGGGGCCTCGGTATGTTGATCTAGACCAGATATCGTGATACGTGGCACCCCAGTGCCTAGCCATTAGTTGGAAATCCATTCTCCCTACGTGCCATTTGCGGTTTTAATTGTAGAACCACATTGTGGCTTGTATTGCTGGAATTTAATTAATGTTTCAATTTTTGATATTTGGATAAGTTCATGTATTTAGACACTATTATAATATTAGAGAATATTTATAAGTAATGTTTTGGTTATCGTAAGGTAAAAACCCGACATGTTTATTTGTGGCATGGTCTTACGAGATACCTTTGATTTTCAAAGGATTTTGAAAACTTTAATAATTCAAATAAGTGTATTTTTTTCACGCCGGCTTTCCAGACCGACTCGGGTGTTATTTTATTATAATGCTCGGGGCAGACCGAGTATTATAAATACAGGTAGGATGTTGTGGAGCTCAAGAGACGAGCTGGATGGCGAGACGTATCACACATACTTGAAGTATATTCTGCTGTGCTATTTAAGCTGTATAGTCAGTTGTTGTAGGACAAGTTAGTATAACTGTCCAATAATTATTCTGATTGTGATGTACTCTGATGATGTAGTGTATAAGCAAATATAGTTTCTTTTTGTGTAAAGATCAGTTATTATAGATTATATTTTATTTCGCTGCGATTGTGAGATTCTAATGTTGTTTTCTTTTCTTTTCTTCTACCTTCTTCTTTCTTTCCTCAGCAATCTGTCTTTTCCGACACTCGATCGTTGGCATATCATACAATGATGTATTTGTGTCGATTTTTCGAGGGTCGTCAAAGGCGGGTCATTACAGTGGTATAAAGCTTAGGTTGGCGATAACCTTGGCTCTGGTGGTGATTACTCATTAATGGTGGAGTCAATAGTACTATAGAATGAGTTGAGTGTATTAATAGCCATGAGCACGTAATTGTTAGTGAATATCAAACTGTTTTTATACTATGATGACTTATCGGTTGAGTGTTTATGAATTATGGTCGGTACGGGAAGTTCAACCGTATCGATAGGGGTTTCGAAACTCTTAAACAACATAAACCGATATAGTATTGTTTTAAAGTGGGTAAATGAAATAATTTACCCAAAATTATATTTTGATATAAAAGAAATAATTTTCTAAAATTATTATATTTATATATAGTTAGACGTTTGGTTGTTAATATTATAATTAAATAAGAATCTAAAATTTGAAATGGTTTATATTTATAACTAAATAGAATTATGTAATTATGAAATAATACAATGGAACATTACCAAAATTTAATTTAGACTAGAATTTTAATCTGGGAAATTTAGGAAAATGTTTTTAACTAAATTTGAATAAAAAGTTTGGGAATTTTAAATCTTGAAATTTTTGAATTGTTTCCAAAGTGTTTGAAGGAAATAATGGAGTATTATTTTGGGAAACAAATTGTGGGAAGTAAAAAAAAGCACTGAACTTACTTGAGTCGTTGGTAAATAATTCTGATGCTAATGGCCACATCATCAGTATTCATTTTCGAGTTTCGAAGTGATGGATTGCTACCGGGTGGTTTGGTATAATTATTTGTTGGGACTTGTTTGATAAGCAAGTTTGTTTTAGAAATTTCAAAAGAGAAATTATTTTGGGTAAAACGAGTATGTTTTGGAAATCCAAAATTTGATTTGATATACCAAGAGGGTATGTGTTGTTTATGATTTCAAAATAGTTTTGAAATAAAATCGGGTAACTGAATTCTGGAAATTCTATTTAAATGATGAGAAAAGCTAAGAGAAATCGGTATTGAATTTATAAAGTGAGGTTATTATGAATAAGAAGGAAATTGAAAATTTTAACCCTGGAATAAAAATTTAACTTGAGTAAATCAAAATGAATAAGGTAAGTTGAAATTTAACTTAAGATAGGTTAAATGAAATTTAATTTAGATTTGAATTGAATTGGATATTATGCGGAAAGGTAGGATAATTGAATAAGTTTCAATTATTGAATGGAATGAATACACTTAAGTCCTTATATGAAATAAATAATCCAGAATTATGGATATAAGATGTAAATAGACTCAAGAGAGCAATATAAGATTTTAAACAAATACGTTTTTAAACTTATAAATTGTGAGATAAAATAATAAACCAGGATGAAGATGGTTTCGTAATAAGGTAAAATAATTGGGAAACTAAAAATTTAAAATTGTAAATAGAGAGTTGATTGGGCTTGAGTAAGTTGAATATAAATATGAATGGTGAATTATTTATGCAATTATATGTTATAAATATTAATGTGGATAAACTAAAGTCGAATTAAAGAAATTGTGAATAGATAATTTACATAATTTATTAAACTGAAAAGGTAGAAAGATATGACCATGTTAAGTGGTTAAGTAATTAACATAAAGAAAAGTATATAATGTAAGGATGAATAAAATTGTTGATATTTTGGTAAATGAAATATAAATAAAAAGTTGATAAATTAAGAATCAAATTAAAATGGAAATGAAATTGATGCAATAAGAAATGGTTTTGAATGAACATGTTTGGCTAATGAAATAAAATGCAAGTGAAGGGATTTAAATTAATAATGTAATGTAAATGAGAATGCCGGGTTATGAATAATTCACAATGGAATGAAATTAATATAAATTTGAGTTAGGATTAATTTACAAGGGTTATAAGCTTAAGAAATTGTTATTTGCCCGAATAACAACAAACTTGCATAGAAAATTAGTCGTTTCGTCGTAAATGACGTAAATGAATTAAAAGAAGTGAATAAAATTTGGTTTTGAATCAATTGGAAAAGATTGAAATTCAATTAAGTAAATCTGCATATAAATGGAAGTGAATCATAAATGTGGTGCAAATAAATAAATTTGGAATTGGAAAAGTGAAATTGTGTAAGTAAGCTTATAAATCAATTTGATATGGAAAAGAGATTAGTTGGTGCAAAAATGAATTGAATATAGTGACCTGGTTGTGAATCATTTCGAGCGGAATAAAATGAAATACAGATTTATGAAAAGAACTAAAAATATTAGTGAAACCTTATGATTTCTTATAATATATGGTCAACATGTAAGATTATGAAGCTTATTTGTTTAGGCTATGTAATTGATGTGTTTGGATAGTAGACAAATGGAATGTTGTTATAAATTTCATGTTGATGAAACTTATGTGCTTGTTTGAGAAAGAATAGGTATGGTAGGCAATCGGATATAGTTTGGAGCACGTAAATGCATAAATAATTAGCCGCTTGCTTATAAAACGCTAGTGTGAGGTACGCCAATAACGTTAAGGAATGATAATATATTGTGATATATTTTGTTTTTCGACCGTGTGGGTCGATGTATATATATATTTATCATATTTGTGATATTGTAAAAGGCTCTCCGTACAAAGGAGACGCTGTCAAAAAATTTTGAAAATTTTGGGAGGTAGAAAATTTTTCAAAATTTTGAAAATTTTGGATTAACTAGAAAAGTTGATTTTTGGAACGACGTGAAGAATCCAAGTCATGAGTTAGAATGTAAGCTAATGGTTTTGGGATTGAACTAAAAGGTTTTTGAGAAGTGAATGTAATTTTTAGTTAAGTGGGTTTTGGGTAAGTTAATGGGTTTACCTACCTTAGCAAATTTCGAGGACAAAATTTTTATAAGGGGGGACAAATGTAACAATCCGGAAAAATTGGTCGTCGATTTTGAACATTTAATTTATTTTAAATGTTGACTGTGGATTGTTAATTGATTTTGAAATAAGAAATTTTGGTTAAATCAATAAGGTTAGTTATAATTTCACATATGGCAATTCAACTGAATTTGGATAACAGTAATTTAATATTTGAAATTGGATAATTTGTGAATCTGGGTATATATAGATATGGAAATGGTTTCTAAAATTTATTTAAAGTCTAGTTGGATTTGAATTATATTATTGGACTTTTGGATGGAGTCAAAAGTCGATTAGCTGAAATTGGAATATTTATATTAATTTAATAATGGAATTTAGTATATGGTGATAATGCAAATAATCAGACTTTGATTTAAAACGAATTGGAATAATTTCTAATGTGAATATAAATACTATATGATTTATAATTAAGTTAGTAAAGCTTTAAAATTTAAATTTTAATTGATTTTGACGATTTTAAAAATCGCTCGATTCAAATCGCTGAGTTAAAATAGCCTTCCGGGACAAAGTCTTGAAATTCGATGAAACTAGTTCCATTGAACTTGTAATAGTGTATTATTATCGGATTTCAATCTTCGTAGCATTTGGAGTTACGGATTGTTCGTACGGGTGAGAAACGCGTTGATATTAAATCATAAATTTAATATAAACTCGATTTAAAAAGCTATCTTCCACATATGATTGAATTGACCCCGAAACACGTTCCATTGTGTTCGGAATACGGGTAAAACCTTATAAACGCCAGGCGGCATGTTTAATTTGGAGTTCGTTCAAAAATCTTATTAATTGGAGGAAAATATTAATAAAATATATTAAATAAACGTATATATACACGTTTACAGGCCGGAGCCCTAATGTATTATTCTCGGCCACCACTCAAAATTTCAATGGCCAAAATTCATCGCTTTTTCCCTCTCTATTTCTCACGATCTACTCAGCATCGTTGGAAACTTCCTAAAGGAAAGTCGTAGAGCTTGTCAAGCTCAAGAAATGAATGGTGGTGTTAACTCCACTTTTTCAGCAAGGCCGTGATATCGAAAATCGACCGAGAAACCAATGATAGTTCGTCTCGAAGAATAGTCAACTCAGCATCCCAACAAAGCAAGTTCTGTTGAATGGCTTTTCAGATAAGATCACCTAAAGAGGGGGGGTCCAGGGGGGGCCCCAACCCCCCAAGGTGGGGGTGCGGGGGCAACGCCACCGCTACGGTGATCGACCTGCTCGGTCAGGTCGCAGGGGTCCCGGGGGCAGCGCCCCCGGCGGGGTGCGGGGCAGCGCCCTGTCCAAAACGGTATACGACTTAGAGAATGGAGCGACCTATCTTATACACGAATTCAGCGACCTAACACATGAAGCGGGCCAAGCGACTTAACTTCTAAAGTGGGTTACTGACTTAACAAGGTTGCCGACTTAATAAGGTTGCCGACTTAACAAGGTTGCCGTCTTAATAAGGTTGCCGACTTAACAAGTGGCATGACCAACCGACTTAAAAGGCATCGCGACTTAGCGAGTTAAGCAACTCAGCGACTTAAGGCATAAAGCGGCTCAACCGAGTTAACGAGCTAACATGAGAAGCGACTTAACAGGTAATGACCTAAGTACACCGCGACCTAAGAATCACTAAGTCGCTCGCGACCTAAGTATCACTAAGTCGCTCGCGACCTAAGTAGGTCGGAGCAGTTCCTTTAGGCCGTATTTGGTAGGTCGCATCTCTCTCCCCTGCCATTCCTTAGGTCACCCACGACCTAAGTTATAGCCGACCTATCCTAGCCGACTTATCCCTAAGTCGTCCATAACTTGTTAGCTCGCTCAGAAGAGACCCACGACCTATGATAAGTCGCAACGGCCGACCTACGACTTACTTTAAGTCGGTCACGACCTAAGACCTGTTCAGAAACCCCTATAAATACGCCACTAGCTCCATCATTCGGGGGGCTTCGGGGGGGATTCTTGGAGGACGCCATTACTCTGCTGCATTCTCAACTCAAACAACACTTCAAGCATTTCTATCATCAAGGACGCTACAACGAACTTCAAAAGAGAATCCACATCATTCAACATGAATTCGAGAGATTATACTTCTTTGAAGTTTGAGCTACTAGTTCAAAGTGTATTGTAATTGAAGAAAGTTGTATAGAGTTGTAATAAAATGAGCAATAAAGAAGATTGAAGTGGACGTAGGCTCGATCTTAAGCCGAACCACTATAAAAATTGTGTCTTTTATTGCTTTTTTGTGATTTGACTGCTTAACTCTGATTCCCGTATTAACGGGTGGTGCTTTCACATTAACTTTACATACACCGGGGTGTTAGCGTTCAGATTTTCACGTTAACATTTTTGGTGCTTTCACTGAGAACCCAACTCAGGAATACTTTCACCATTGCTTCGCGAAAGTTTGTTGAAAGAATATCCCTAAAGACCAGAAGTTTATCCGAGATAATGGCTACTGGAAGACAGCTCAGATCTGACAGATCCGGTGATGCTCATGAGAATACGACCACTTCTCTTAGTCCAAATGAAGCAGCTCCGGGTGTTGGAATTATATAAGAGGTGTTTGATGCTGCAGTTTCTGGGTTATATCAGCAAATGGAAGCCCAGAACGCTCTAATGCTGGAAAGAATGAATGCTTTACTTGGAGGCAACCGTCAAGCAGAAAATAATGAAGAGACCTTTGCAGATGATGCCCATGATTCCCAAGAGAAAGGTATCCCTCGAAGAGCAGTTGGCACCGCCGCAGGGGCACCTTCTCAAGCTGAAGGTTCAAGGCCACAGCCAAATTTTCACGAACATTTGCCCAGGCAAACTTCTAAAAGAGCAGCTGACTTCTGCCCGGCAAAGCCTCTGAACGATAAGGAGTACCTATCAGGGATGATTCGCTCAATTATGAAAGAGAGCATGCAGAGGCAATAGGATGAAAATGATTGGGGGTTTGCTCCAAGTAAGACACCGTTCACCGAAAAGATCTTGAAGGCAGAGTTTGCAAGGAAATTTGTACCTCCTACTATCCCGGCCTATCGAGGCACAAGTGACCCTAATCAGTTCATGTACAAGTACGATTGGCATATGACCGGGGCAAGAGCAACAGATGAAATCAAGTGCCGATACTTTCCGGTATACTTAGAGGGAGTGGCCTTACTTTGGTTCACAAAGATGCCAGTTAGATCCGTGGATCAATTTTCCGACTTAACACGAAAGTTCAAAGATCAGTTCAGGCTGTATGCTACAAAGGCCAAGGATATAATGTCACTCTCTAGTCTAGAAAAAAATCCCAGGGAGTCTATCAGATAGTTCTTAAACCGCTTCAATATAGCCTTGGCCGAGGTTGATAACGCAAAGCCACGGATGGTTTTGACTTATCTGATGCGGGCTATCGATAAATCGAGTGAATTTGGCAAATGGCTAAAAATGAAGGAGCCAAACTCACTTGAGAAATTCTATAAGAAGGCCGACGAGTTTATGCGCTTGGAAAGCTTTCCTGTGCCAACAAAAGCAGTCGTGACCGAAATTCAGAATGTCAATGTTGCTTCTAATAAAGGAGAATCTGGAGGACAGAAAAGGAAGAATGATGATGGGAAAAGGCAGGGAAATCCAAAGAAAAACCGCCACTTTGAACCGTCGAGTTATACTCCCTTAACTGATACTCCAGAGAACATTTTCTTGGCAACAAAGGATATTGTTGAATATCCTAAACCACAAAAGTTGAGACTAAGGAAAAATGCCACGCAAAGTGAAAGATTCTGTAAATTCCACAATCAACCTGGCCATGACACTGACGAGTGTCGCCATTTGAAGGATCCGATTGAGAAGCTGTTGAAAGAGAATAAACTTCAGCAATATGTCCGGAGAAACAGGAATGATCCATCCTCATCCACTCAGGGGCAAATACTTCTCACTCATCATTACGGCCCAAATGAAAGAATTGCAACGCAGGGATCTGAGAGGCTTATCATTAATGCTATCACAGGGGGCCCTCACCCAGTGGACAGAAGTTGGGATGAGATGGAAAGATATGCTCGTGCTTTGAGACAAGCCCCAGAGGGAGAGAATGTCCTTGTTCTGGAAGATGATGCCTAATGGCCATATTTCACTTAATGGCTTTTGCTTAAAATTCATAGAATAATACTGGATTTATGATTCCTGTATAAAATGTCGTTGTAAAAACAGTGCAAATAAATAATAGGAACTATAAATCTTGAGCTTTCTATTACGGTAAAATTCTTGTTTCATTTCGATATGCAAATATCTTAAAATATATTGCTAAAATGTAGATTTAATGTTGTAGGCAATCAAAGCAAAGCTCACCTAGTCAACACATCACAAAGCCAAGCGATTCCTACAAATCGCTCAACAGGCGAATATCAGGCCACAAAAATTTGAAACCCAAATCCTACATAAGAAGTGCTTCAAACAAACAGTGAGTGATTCAACCGGAGGTGGGCCCTTGCAAACTAATTGATATCGTTTGTGCAAACGAACATTCGATTAAGTAGCTTGTGTCCGCCCCTGCGAGCTCACTTAACAATGAAATACACTTCTTTGGATAAAATAAACTACTTCCAAAAGAAGGAAATGTGGGTTTGGAAATGATAATTGGGAATCGCTGAGGATCAAATGGTGAAAAGACATGGGCGAGCAGGCATGAAACAAATAAAGACCTCTTCGGGGGCACATTTCACCGGAGCTGAAGTGCAAACTCTTCGGAGGCCCACTTCTCCAGAGCTGAAATGCCAAACAAAGACCTCTTCCGGGGCACATTTCACCGGAGCTGAAGTGCAAACTCTTCGGAGGCCCACTTCTCCAGAGCTGAAATGCCAAATAAAGACCTCTTCGGGGGCACATTTCACCGGAGCTGAAGTGCAAACTCTTCGGAGGCCCACTTCTCCAGAGCTGAAATGCCACATAAAGACCTCTTCGGGGGCACATTTCACCTGAGCTGAAGTGAAAACTCTTCGGAGGCCCACTTCTCCAGAGTTGAAATGCCAAATAAAGACCTCTTCGGGGGCACATTTCACCAGAGCTGAAGTGCAAACTCTTCGAAGGCCCACTTCTCTAGAGCAGAAATGCCAAATAAAGACCTCTTCGAGGGCACATTTCCCCAGAGCTGAAGTGCAATCTCTGCGGCGGCCCACTTCTCCAGAGTTGAAATGTCAAATCAAAGCCCTCCAGCGAGGCGCAACAAAAAAAAAAGAAAGAAAGGCTTCTCCAACACAAGGCGCACTCTACTAAAGCAAGAATAATATTTCCTCAAAAATGGAAAATTATTCTCTAAAGAAAGAGTGCATGCCTTCTCAAAATGGAAGAGTTATTCTCTAAAGTAAGAGTACAACTCTTCTAAAAACAGAAGAATTGTTCTCCAAAATCTCCTCAAAATGGAGAATATTACAATGAGTTGTGGTATGGGGGCAATATAATGTTGCTACATTAATAAAAGCAGTACCCAAACAACGTACCACAAGCTCACTGCAATATCATGCAAAGAGAATAAAGAAACTTGTATGAAAATGAGGAATAAATACATTCTCAAATACAGACAAAAGTTTCTATAAAATTTGTTATGCACGTGCGGGTTTCAAAAGGCAAAACAAGAAGGATGACCCCACACCGTCAAATGGAGTAAAACATTACACCAATAAGGCTTCTGCAATAGTTTCCATTGATGCAAGTTACTTTGCGAAAGCTGGGGCATCTGAAGTTTCTGCTTGAAAACCAGGGGCATCGTGAAGCTAAGTCGACCACAAAGAGTGCAAAAGTCCGAATTAGTGCAAAAATTCATCTTTCAGCAAAAAATTTAAAGCTCCTCTCCTTAACCGTCACAGCACTTAGTCTTTTAAAAATTGACTTGTGACTGGAATATTCGGAAAGAGGAAGGAAGTGCTGCAAAATTAAAGAATGAAATTAGTACCGGACAACTCGGATTTTGAAAATCGCAGAAATGGAAAGATCCAGTTTGCCCCACTACTCTTCTTATCGAAAAGACATTCTATATGAAGAACTGAATATTCAAAAGTAAAGGTGACGTTTTCTAAAAGCGTGTGAAGTGTTGTGCAAAGCTACTAAAATAACAAGTAAATAAAGCAATACTTGAAATAATACTGATTGGCATATGTCAATTCAGAAGAATTCGAGGCTTGTTATTTGAAAGTAAGTGTGGTGTCAATGCAGATAGCAGTTATAACTGTGTAAAGTTTGTGTTTATACTTCATTCAAGATAGTTGATTCGCAACACTTCATCAAGACCATACTAATTTGCTTACAGTAAAATACCAGTTCTTTGATCTAATCCATCACTCGATATGGGCAAACGGTGATGAGTATATTCGCCCTATTTTTCTGCAAATGGTGCGTTTAACAGGTTGTTAAAAATAATCTGTAAAGAGATGCAACAAGTTCAGGTCAAAGTTCCATTGAATCGCATTGGTCAAGTTTAAAAGGCTTCAGGTCAAAACAAAGCAAAGTTGCCTAAGTACAAGCTCAACAGCTCAGTAAAGCACGAGTTAAGAAGAATCGAAGCACACGACCTAGTCCCTAGGCGTATACTTCGAGGGGCAAGTGTTAACTCCACTTTTTCAGCAAGGCCGTGATATCGAAAATCGACCGAGAAACCAATGATAGTTCGTCTCGAAGAATAGTCAACTCAGCATCCCAACAAAGCAAGTTCTGTTGAATGGCTTTTCAGATAAGATCCCCTAAGGAGGGGGGTCCAGGGGGGCCCCAATCCCCCAAGGTGGGGGTGCGGGGGCAACGCCACCGCTACGGTGATCGACCTGCCCGGTCAGGTCGCAGTGGTCCAGGGGGCAGCGCCCCGTCCAAAACGGTATACGACTTAGAGAATGGAGCGACCTATCTTCTACACGAAGTCAGCGACCTAACACATGAAGCGGGCCAAGCGACTTAACTTCTAAAGTGGGTTACCGACTTAACAAGGTTGCCGACTTAATAAGGTTGCCGACTTAACAAGGTTGCCGACTTAACAAGTGGCATGACCAACCGACTTAAAAGGCATCGCGACTTAGCGAGTTAAGCAACTCAGCGACTTTAGGCATAAAGCGGCTCAACCGAGTTAACGAGCTATCAGGAGAAGCGACTTAACAGGTAACGACCTAAGTACTCCGCGACCTGAGAATCACTAAGTCGCTCGCGACCTAAGTATCACTAAGTCGCTCGCGACCTAAGTATCACTAAGTCGCTCGCGACCTAAGTAGGTCGGAGCAGTTCCTTTAGGCAGTATTTGGTAGGTCGCATCTCTCTCCCCTGCCATTCCTTAGGTCGCCCACGACCTAAGTTATAGCCGACCTATCCTAGCCGACTTATCCCTAAGTCGTCCATAACTTGTTAGCTCGCTTAGAAGAGACCCACAACTTATGATAAGTCGCAACGGCCGACCTACGACTTACCTTAAGTCGGTCACGACCTAAGACCTGTTCAGAAACCCCTATAAATACGCCACTAGCTCCATCATTCAAGGGAGCTTCGGGGGGGATTCTTGGAGGACGCCATTACTCTGCTGCATTCTCAACTCAAACAACACTTCAAGCATTTCTATCATCAAGGACGCTACAACGGGGCCCATAACCCACAGGTCCCAGGATCGAAACCTGGCTCTGATACCAAATGTAACGGTCACGGATTTTCGTTGTTCGATAATCCGACATCGACACTCACTTTATCGACTGCCGAGAAATCGAAGGCCGAAAACTCGGAATGTTATGGGTTTTAAAAAAGAATTTAAGAAAAAGAAAGAGAAAGAAGAAGAGAGAAGATAGAAAATAGAGAGGAAAGAAGATAGACGATTTTTAGAAAACAGAGAATTTTGGAAAATAGAAGATAGAAGCATTTTAAAAATAGAACGGACAGAAAGGAAACAAAAAAGAACAACATCAGAATCTCACAATTCGCGGCGGAACAACATATAATAATAAATGAATAATCTTTAAACAAAGAACTATATCTGTTATTACATTTTATACATTTCATTTCATTACATCATATCATCAGAGTGTACAACATCATACAACAACAAACAGTGCAGCGGAAAAGAAATACTATATAAATAATACGCCATGCCATCCAGCTTGCCTCCAGCAACTCCTGAATATCCAGAATATCCTGATAAACCTAACTCTTGACTGCCCGTGTGGAAATTGGTGGGCACCCAGAGTTTAGGAAGGAAAACAATAAACTCCGAGTCAGTCATGTGACTGGTGTGAGAACTCAAAACAGTTTATTTAACTTTAAAATCAAATAGAGGAATATTTTTAATCAATTCGCAATGCTTTTAAAAATGAGACTACCATAAGGCCTCCCGCACACACACACAATGCAAACGCAGAATCGGAGGAGATTTCTCCTTATGATAGTCAAAGATGCTTGATACGCATTTAAAATAATATTTGATATTATTATTAGTGTATAGTGTAGGAAAAATATTTCGTAAGTAGAATATAAATCTTAGCCAACATAGACATTTCGAACTATGCCTACTATAGCTACCATCCAAACAGTGGTGACCACCATAAGTGAATGGCAGGTTCTACAACTAATACCGTACAAGTTTCGTATTGGGAATTGGATTTCCAACAAATGGTCAGGCCAAGGAACTTCCCATTGCCACTGAGAATGCCTCTGGAAAGACATCCCCGAGAACCAAACCGGATCTCTGCCAACACAAGGCCGGGTTACCCCTAACTGGGTAACTACTGACACGAGCACGCCATTCCCCAGTCCTTTAGGACCTTTTCAACCGAGCGCTCGATATCCAACATCACACCATAATAAATAGAGTGTTTTCAACATGAGTAAGTATCTGGGCTCCATACCATGATACCACCCCTTTCCAGAAGGAAATGCACATACCCTAAGGGGAGCTACAGCAACCCCTAATAACCTTGCCGCATCTTTCCTGTTTTGACCATTTCCGGGATGTGAGGCTCGACGAAGTCACGTCCACAAAAACATACTTTATATAAAAGCCATGCTTTGGGTCAACAAATGATCAACACAATGATCACTAAGATAGACGATCAAATAAATGATCCTATCACAATAATCAACACAATGATCATTTCAGCATCACTCAGCATGTCACATTACCAAAATGGGATATATCGCTGATAACTTCAACTATATAACCTTTGAGCTCGTACGTCTCAGAGAAGGGTGTTAAGCAAAGAATAAATTCTCCGCCACCAACAGAAATATATTTGAAAGAAATCGGCTTTATATCTCAACTTGTAATGTCAGACATACAATCCATACAAGTCTGTTCCGGGATCGAACAAAACCGAAGGCACTTACAAAGAAGTCCTTGCAATCCGGATATTCACAATCCTGATCGAATTCACCATCACATATGGAGTTTCTATACCGGCGCGACTCGGTGCAGAAACAATCGATAGGTCATCCTATCGCTCTTGCAAATATCCGGTCTTCAACACCGATCTTCAAATGCAATTCACAACGACGTATCACATATTCGGAATGGGTTATACGACCCCATGGTCCTTTCCCGGTTAACCCGAATAGTGAGCGCTTATTCAAAAATAAGTGTGCATTCAAATTCAAACAATTCACATCAAATACCCATTCAAAGGGAAATATTGATAGTCGGTTATTGAACTATCAATGGATATGCATACATCACCAGATTCCAAATAATTTTCCAAATTATTTATTTTCCAAAATATCTTTACTGGATATATAGTTTCAACATTTCAAAAATAAATCAATATTTATTTTCAAACAAATTCCCTTTCACATATAAATTCCATAATGAATTTATATTTCAAAATATTCATGCATATGATTTCAATTTTTCATTTCAATTTATCTTCAAAAAGATAAATTCTAGTTATTCACTTCATATTGGAAAAACAATTCCATACTTATTCAATAAGTAATTCACAAATCTTTTTATTTTCAACACTTAGAAAATATTCAATATACTTAAACCGAATTAAGTATATATTTCTTTCTTTAAGGAAATCATTCACTTAACATATTTATTTGGGCCAAAACGAATGTTGCGTAAAACATCGTTACGACAACCCAAAATCACTAGTATAGGGATTCGGAATTAAAATAGATATATAAATCCCAATACTATGCAAAACATTTCCTTTCGGAAATCATTTACTATAACCACAGTGTTATAGTCCATTATTTCCTTCTATTTCTCGAAAACGTCTATTCCAACAATAAATGTTGAAATCTATGGTTTCGAATCTCAACACATTTTAAAACATCGTTAGATCGTTTTAATTCAGTTCAAAATATCACATTCTAAACAATCTCTTTAACATACTATTCACTATTCCAAAACGTGAATATACTATGTTAACTAATCTCATCAATTCTATTCTTTTTAAATTTAAAGGATTTTTCACTATTCAAAAATGTGAATATAACTCCATTTATAAGTTATAACAATTAACTTATCAAATAAGTCGTTTGCGAATTTATAAAACAACGTTTATAAATTCCATTTCTATTTATTTATAAACTTCCTTTTACAAATTCCTTTATTAACCTATTCCAGTTTATATTATAAGTTAAATACTTATAAAACGATTATTTTATAAAATCGTTCTTTAAACTTCATAATTATAAATCTTATAACTTATAAGATTCATTTATTTAACCAAATCTATTCTTCAATTAACTTCACAAATTTATAAATCTTACTATTTATAAATTTCATTTATAACTTCACAGTTTATAATTCTATAAATTTCATTCTATTATGAAATTCATTCTCACATCATTCAAACATTAAAAAAAAAAAACTTGTTTTATAATGTCTATATTTCAATTTATAAATATCCATTTATAAATCTCTTAATATAAATCAGTTTATATTATTATTCTGAAACGTCTTTAAATTCCTTTATAATTTCATCATTTCGATTTATAAAATAATCAAATTTTATAAATCCCATATTTAAACTTTTATCCTATATTCAAAAATCCAATCTAAATTATTTTATAAAATCATTAGTTCATATTTCTCAAAAATCGACTTTTAATCGTATTTCTAAAAATCAGCTTTTTAACTATATTTCACAAAAACCATAATTTTTATAACTTTAAAAATTATAACGTTTATTTATTTATAATGGATCAATTTCAAAAATATTTTTATATTTCAAAAATCACTTTGAAAATCATTTTAAAATCCCAAAATCTGGGTCCAATGATGCTACACACCAAATAGTCAATCACCACTACAACGATCCATCATATATCGATATGATAATCCATCAAATATCAAAATATCTGAAATAAAATAAAAACTGTTGAGGAATCCAGTTGGATCCCTCCAACCTGTTTCCTACATCCAAAAACATTAGCACAATACCAATTTCGCTCCAGTACGAAATTATCGCGGTACATGTTCTTAATAAATATTATCCGCTTAATAACGGCGTAATAGGGTCTCATCCGCTAAACAAAAAATGCGGGAAATCAATCAACTGCAATATATACATATTCCAATATATATATATTGATATTATATATAATACCAATTTCACTGTTTATGAAATATTCGCGGTATATGTTTTTATAAATAACATCCGCTTACTAACGGCGCATAATGTCTATTTTAACAATCAATAATTTACAGTCATCATTCAAACATGCATTCAAATATTTTAAATCTAACTATTTAAAATAAAATCGAAACCGATTCGATTGAGTGAGAAATTCTCACCTTGGTTTTAATTTCCGTTTTAGCTTTTATTTCGAATAAAATTAAACGCGCGTTTAATTTTACCCGAAATTCTCACTAACTCCAAACGACTCCAAACCAACTCCATCGCGTAGTGCTCGTCCATACGATTCCAACGCAACTGAGTTTGCATTTTTTCGACCTCGTATGAAAAAGTTATGAATTATTGAAGTTTGTACACGATTTAAATAAACAATCTCAACATTAACTAATTTATTTTATACCCTAAGCAACCTGGGCCCTTGGATCTTTCATCATCTCATCTACACCGTACCCCCCCTTCTTCCTAACACACGCAAGTCTCCAGGTTTTAGGAAATCATAGCCGAACCCATTTAGATAAATTAGGGTTGATAAATGCTCTCTCCACACTCGACGATATCTCGATCAGGATGCGCCGTTGCGAAGCCCCACCTCTCCACTACACTCGGCCCCAAGGACCTGTAGCTCGGCCTGCCCTCTGGCCTTGGAAGTCGTGCCAAACCTGTAGCGAACGGCCACCTCTTGCTCCTCCATCGCCGCTCCAAACACGATCTCAACCGTACGGATCTAAAGTTCTTGATGCGCTCTACAAGTTTGTAGTTGATCACTTTGGCTAATTCTTGATGGATTGAGAGAGATTGATGAATGAAAGAGGATGATTTCTGGCCATTGAATATTAGGGCCGGCTAGGGTTTATTAGTTTAGGTTTTGTATATATTTTTTAATTTATGAAGATGATGTTGTATTTATAGAAAAAGCTAGCGTAAACACTATTCATCCCGGGAATTCCGAACTCCGATATAGACGCCGTAACCAGCGTACCTAGGGTTTATCCCGCATTCCGGACACAATGGAACAGGTTTCGGAAGCTAATTCGGAAGTATGTGCGAGTTATGGCTGAAAACGTTCAATTTGAATTAAACCGATTTAAGTCGATTTCTAGGCGTTTTAATTTGTACCGGACAAACGGTAAATCCGATTGACTTGAAATTTGAAACCTTACAATAATATCACATTACGGATCCGATGAAACTGGTTTCGTCGAAATCCGAGACTTTTTGAAAAATGGCTATTTTGACTCGCCAAATTTAAATTTAAAACAATTCGATGCGTTTCGAGCTGCCACGATCAAACGATAGCTCCGATTGACACGAAATTTGAAATCCGGTAATAATTAACTATTACGGATCCAATGGAACTGGTTTCATTCAATTCTGAGACTGTTCAAAAATTGGCTATTTTACAGTCGATTATTAAATATTAAAATATTCAATTTTCACAAATTAACTTTAAATTCGATTTTAAAAGTTCTAAAATATCTCTATAACTCCAGTATGATTAAATAAAATTTTACAAATCATTTTCAATCATATTTAACCCAATTTTCAATTATTTCCATAATTTAACGTATTAAATTATCGATTTAATTATTTAATTAAATCCAAAAATTCAAATAAAAATTTATTTGACTTAAAAATTCACTTATTAACATTTAAAATTAATTAAATATTCAATTTTTAATTAATAAAAATTCTGGGTCGTTACAAACATGAATTCGAGAGATTATACTTCTTTGAAGTTTGAGCTACTAGTCCAAAGTGTATTGTAATTGAAGAAAGTTGTATAGAGTTGTAATCAAATGAGCAATAAAGAAGATTGAAGTGGATGTAGGCTCGATCTTAAGCCGAACCACTATAAAAATTGTGTCTTTTACTGCTTTTCTGTGATTTGACTGCTTAACTCTGATTCCCGTATTAACGGGTGGTGCTTTCACATTAACTTTACATACACCGGGGTGTTAGCGTTCAGATTTTCACATTAACAGGTGGTGATCGCGTTTCAAGCGATGACGAAGGAGATAATGGAGCCGATAGCACCGACGTTTGTCCACGTTTTCTGATGTCACTATTGAACCGATCATGCCCATTTTTTCGCCGATAGTAGAGGAAGGAAGGAGCTTCAACGTTGCAGGTTTGGATTGACCTCCAGCGCGACATGGGTGGAGCAATGATCAATTGAAGAAGCTCGGTTATGGGTACGTCGTTTTTGAAATATCGAGAGGGAAGAGGGGTTTTCGACACCTTGATTTTCTGTTTCGAGAGGATGGCCATGATTTCGTGTGGTAATAAAATAAAATAAAATTTGTTTATAAATTATATTCAACCTTCTATAAATTCATAGCTTTTGCATGCATTATCAGAATTCGATGAAATAGGAAGCGTCGGAATCGCAGCGACGCTATCTATGCACTGTAGCAGATCTGGACGCGTTTGGAGCAAGTGAGAATTTTGGATTTAATCGAACGGATTCGATTTAATATTAAAATTGGAACGCTCGGCGTTTTAAACGCAAGGTGAGTTAATATCACCCACATCTAGATAATTAGTTAAATTTAAATAGTTAGAATTTAAATTATTGATTGTTTGGTTGAACGTGAATATTATTATTAGTTTGGATATGATATTATATATAGTAGTATATATATTGGAGTGATTGATTTTCGCATTATATAGCGGATGAGACCTTATGTGCTCCGCATAATAGCAGATGACCCTTTTATACCGCGATATTCTACCTCGAAGTGGAATTGGTATTTATATTATGCTAACATCTGTGGATGCAGGGAAACTGGTTGAAGGATCCAACTAGAATCCTTAGAATATTAATATTATTTCCATAATCAGTGATATGTTATTTAACATCCCATGATAGAATTGAATTGGAAATTAAATTTATTCAATGCTATGGTTTGGATGAATAAAAAATTTGGTATTTTAAAAAAAAAAATATAGAACGGATTGAATTGAGTTTTTTTAAGGAAATGAAATGGAAATTTTTAAGTAAATAATTTTTGGGAATTTGGATAAATCGAGAAATGAATTTAATGGGAATTTAAACCAAGATATCAGTTTGAAATTGATTAAGTGTTTTTGGAAACTATGTTTTAAAAGGAAAAGGGGAATGTAAATTTGTAAACTGGGTCTACAAATGAAGTGGGATATTTATCAGTGGATAAGTTTGGAAGTATAGATTTCGGTGGGAATTTATAAGAAAAGTTGTAACTCATTTTAGAAATAAAAAGGGTGATTTTATTTTTAAAGGCTGGAAAATATATCTTCCTGGAAAACTAAGTACATTCGGAAGAAAATTTTCCAAAGTATAAACTAGAAGTTTAAAAATGATTCTTTTAGAACGTTTTTAGAAATTATTGTTTTAATTATTTTTAAGTGAATAGCAAATATTTATTTAAGTTAATTATTTTTAAAAGGTAAATTAGTATATGATTTTGAAAGGGAATTTTAACATAAATATTTTGATATAATAACTTTATTTTAAAAGGGAAATTTTGGTTTAAGTTTTACTTGGAATCATAAATGGAAGCGAGTTTCCTCGATTCAAATAGAATATATATAACGTCATATGGATTTGAAGTTTTGTATATATGTGTATATATATGTATATATTGGATTTTAAATAAATTCTTAAATAAATGATTTTGAAAAATAAATAATATACTTTGGACACAAGTATAAAATAAATAAATAAATTGATAAATGATGATAATTTGAGTTATATAAAATATATGTGTACAAAGAGAAATGTAAAACAATAATTAATTAAAGTAAAATTCATGATAAATATATAAAACATCTATGTACAAAGCAAAGTTACGGAATTTCAATTATATTTTAAAGTAAGTAGACAAAATAAAATAAACATAAACAAAACAAAGTAAATACAAACAAATATAAAAGTTTTAGTATGCAAAGAAAAAATAAAATAAAATAAGAGCAAATAAAAGTATTCAAACAAATAGATAAGCAAAGTAAACAAAACCAAGTAAAACATAAACAAACTGTACAAGCTTATAAAACATGTACCAAATAAAGTCAAATAAGAAATAGAAACAAATGTATACATACAAACAAATACAAATACATACATAATAAAAAAAAACAAAGCAACAAAAAAGGAATACAAAGCATAAAGCAAATATAAAGTAAGTAAACATATTAAATAAAAATCTAACATATAATAACAAAAGAAACTTCATTAGATTAAAGAGTATATAGGCTTGAGGAAACAAATGTACATACCATCATTTCAGCCATATATATTCACAAAATATGAAACCAGGTTAAGTAATAAATGCAGCCGAAGTCAACAAGTGTTGCAAACGAAAACATAAAGTACTAAAGCAAGCCAAGGCAAGTGGAATCTTATCTGTGAAGTTTAGAAATGCAATAGGAAATATCAATATACATAACAATAGATGAGTGGGGAACATAAGATACTTATTCATTAAATGCTAGCAACATTTAAAAAGAAGAAAAATCAACTCAGCCTCCTTATGCAAAGAGGGAATCTCTGATCAAAGAGTAATGAATAATTCCCAGTACAAACAAGATAACATTAACTTGTACAAATAAAAATGTTATACATCAGCCACCATAACCTATCATCTCAGCTGAGATCTTGTTTCACTAAACAAATGAATAAACAAGTACAAGCAAGCATACCAAGCCATGCCTATTATACAAGGATATCACTGGTTTATATTTGTACCAAACATAGTAAAATATCACCCTGTATACTTTAACTTCATATACACATCAAATTATCATTACAGTTTCATTCTTTAAAACTGAGAAAAGAAAAAAAAAACAATGCAAATAAAAAAAACAAGTTCAAGCTTCAGTTCAAAGCCTAGGAAGCAAAGATTTAAAGGAAGAAAGAAAAACAACTGCAGTTTCAGCATAAATCAAGCCCTGTTCCATTTCGCTGGAAATCCATGGTGAGTAACATCACTAATTTAAATAGTTTAAGCTATAAATACTATTGCATACTCATCTCTTAATAATAATATGTCTGTGATGTATGTGTGTAAGTATGTTCCTGTGTATATATGATAGTGGATATATCTCTGTTCTTAAATTACAAGCCCAAATTTTACTCAAATTTCATTTCCTCTTGAATCAACCTCTGTTAGGTTTAGATTTCAAAAGCAAATATGCTTGGCTAAGTATCAGTTATTATTTAAAAATAGTTCCAAGAAGAATAAGAATATAGAGTATGTAAAAAATTTGGTTTTTACAGAGAAAATCTAAATGATGATTAAATTCGAATATAACAATTTGCAAATTAAATTATATTACTTGAATACTTACTTAAAAATAGGATTTTTAGGGCCAATATGATAATTTTTAGTGTTGTATTCCCAAAGCACTTTCGAAATGAACTGGGAATGGGTTTTAGGCAAATTCAGGTGGTCGGAGGCACTAGGGAGGCCGGGGTTTGGGTTGAGGCTAGGTGAGTGATCGGCGATGTTAGGAAAAATAGTAGGGAACACTCTCGATCATTGAGGCGACGGCGGCATGAAGTATAAGTCTGTAAACCTAAATTTTTAGTGAAGGGGGAAGTCGAGCACCACAGCCTCGTTCGAGCATCGAGTTGCGCGCGCCTCTGGTTGATGGAAGCTGGGGCGTAGACCGCGGTCTGGGCGGAGGTGCGGCGCGTTCTGGTGGTCGGAATTTTGAAGGCGGCGCGTTGACAGGTTTGCGACGTTGGACGAGTGCGTGGTTCCAGGTTTGAATGGAGTGCTCGTATTTTGTTTCGAAGCAAGGCAGTGGCTTTGGTGGATTGCGATGGGGTCATGGATTGATGAGCGATGGGTGGCGACGTTGGTCGATGGCCGGTGATGGCTGGAGGCGCGGTGCACGTGCACCGTGCATATTGGAAGGGCTGTCGATTTTGGGTGGTGCAGTTTTGGACTCGGGGTTCATTCGGGTATGTGGGTGATTTGCTCGAAGCAAGGACGAGGGAAAACTCGAAGTAGTTGTGGAGTGGTGTTGCTTTTGCATTGCTACAGGTTTCGAGTGTATATGTTGAACAGGTTTTCAACAAGACCTGTTCTGTTTTTCTCGAAATTATGATTTAACAGATTTCTAATAAATTTTGTTAAACAAGATTTTCTTTTTTTTTGTTTAATTGAATAAATAGGTTTTTCAAAGCTTGTAAACTATATTTTCCAAAGTAAAGATTATTAAACAAGATCTCGAACGAGTTCAACTTTTAGATATTTAAAGTTAAATGTTTTTTTTTATATAAATTGTTTTAGTATTCAATTAATTAACTAACAAATGTTTTGAAATGATTTAGTATTAAACTTTATTTAATCAATGTTCTAGTATGGAAATGATTCCAAGTATTTAAATTTAATAGATTCAAATGATAAAACTAAGTAGATTGGTTTAAAAACTTTTCTTATATAGGTAATAAATGTTATTTACATTTTTTAAAAGATTATAAATTGAATTTAAAATTGGTTAATGTTTAAATAAATAATCATTTTGAATCTTAAATTCAAAATGGAATTTGAATTTGAATTTAAAATGTAATGTTCTAATACACTTTAATATTAATGAAGTCCTTAATAAAGAAATAGATTATCTTAGAAATTGTTAAGGTATTAAAATGATTTAAATGGATAAGATAATTAAGGAATGACTTGTGTATTTAATTTATAAATTAATAATTTAGATTAATTTATAATTAGAGATTAATTAAGAAGTAAATTAAGAAATGTTATTAGTTAATGAGGATAATTAACTATGAATTATTAAGTAACAAAGTTAATGGGATAAATTTTGATAACAAATTAGATTTAATAAATTAAATCAATTGTAAATTGTTAATTACTTAATGAATGAAATTAAGGGCTTAATTAGTAATTGTTATTAAGTTTGAATATTTTGATTAAATTAATGATAACGATAAATTGGTAATTCATGATTTGTTATTAGGAGATGATTGCTTAGTGGTAAGTAATTAAATAGTAAATTTCTTGAAACAATTAATTAAGAAGTTAATTAATTATATAATTGGTTCAAAGGTCAATGTAATTAATATGATTGATTAAGAATAATTTAATTAATTAAAGAGTTTGATAAATTTATTTCTATCAAATGATTTGAAATTAATAAATCAGGAATTGGATGATTAAGTCATAAGTAATTGAATTAAATTGGAAATAAATTGAATTAATTAGGATTTAATAATAAATTAATCCAGCTTATAAATGATTATGAAATGCTTGACCTTAACTATGAATGATCGTATTATATGTAATGCCCTGAATTGATTTTCCTATCTGATCTGTGATATTTTGTTCTGTGAATTGAGCTGTGTATTATCTGTGAATCTGTAAATGTACGATAAGCGTTATAGTTTATATCGCTTATCAACTATATTTCTATGTTTTGATCTATGATGATTGAATGATGTTGCACTATTGTGTTAAACCTCTGGACCACACCATACACACACAAATATGGATTTCACGAGGAAATCGATTAAGTCACAGATTTTGAAATGATTTATAAAAATTAAATATTTGAATTCAAATGTTTTGGAAATGGAATCGGAATAAATGTGAAAAGCTTTTGGAATGAAATTTCAAGTTAAAATTTATTTTAATTTATTTGATTAATTTTTGAAATTAAATAATTCAATTTAAATTTGAATTCGATATTTGGAATTGAATTCGATGATTGGAAATTATGGTTAAAGATATTATAAACAGGTTTGCATGAATTTAAACCATTTTAAAGGTATTATTTTTGGGAATTTGAATTTAACCCAAGGATTTCAACTCGTATAAATGAATCAGATTTCCAAAATGAAAACTGTTGTTTTCAAATGATAAACACTTTTAGATAAGAACTGAGATTCCAGTTAATTATGGGAATTTGAAGATTGAATAGAGAAATGATTTTCCTAAGTTATGAAACAATTCTTTTTGAAAGCTATGAATTAAATCTATTTATTTTTAACAAGATTTAAATTGCTGATTTGTTTAAATAAAATAGAAATGAAATTATTTTGAAAGCTATAAGTTAAATCTTTGATTTAAAGATTTAACGAGTTAATCAAATTGAAATGAAAATTGATTTGGAAAATCTGTGCTTGAATCTTTTATTTAAAAGATTAAAATGTGAAAATTGTTTAAAACCGTTAAAGGTTGAGAAAATGAATCCTTTTGTTTAAAGATTTAAAATGGTAATTTGTTAAACCATTTGAAGAAAAGTTTTGGGAAATAAGTTGTGACTTAATTGAAATCCCATTATCCCTTTGTTTTTGAAATATCGTGCTCACTATTCGGTTTAGCCGGGAAAGGACCTTTGTGTTGTATAACCCATTCCGAATATGTGATACGTCGTTATGGATAGCATTTGAAGACCGGTGATGAAGACCGGGTATTTGCGAAAACGATAGGATGACCTATCGATTGTTTCTGCACCGAGTCGCGCCGGTATAGAAACTCCCTAAGTGATGGGAAATCCGATCGGGATTGTGAATATCCGGATTGCAAGGACTTCTTTGTAAGTGCCTTCGGTTCTGTTCGAACCCAGAACAGACTTGTATGGATTGTATGTCTGACATTACAATTGAGATATAAAGCCGATTTCTTTCAAATATATTTCTGTTGGTGGCGGAGAATTTATTCTTTTAGCTTAACACCCTTCTCTGAGACGTACGAACTCATAGGTTATATAGTTGAAGTTATCAGCGATATATTCCCAATTTGGTAATGTGACATACTGAGTGTTGCTGTGAAATGATCATTGTGTTGATTATTTATGATAGGATCATTTATTTGATCGTCTATCCTGGTGATCATTTCTATGATCATTTGTTGACCCAAAGCATGGCTTTTGTATAAAGTATGTTTTTGTGGACGTGACTTCGTCGAGCCTCACACCCCGTGAATGGTCAAAACAGGAAAGATGCGGCAAGGTTATGAGGGGTAGCGCCCTTTAGGATATGTGCATTTCCTTCTGGAAAAGGGTGGTATCATGGTATGGAGCCCAGATACTTACTCATGTTGAAACACTTTATTATTATGATTTTGTGAATTGATTAGAGAGCTCTCGGATAAAGGTCCCAAAGGACCGGGGGATGGCATATTAAGTCAGTTGTTACTCAGTTAGGGGTAACCCAGCCTTGTGTTGGTAGAGATCCGGTTTGGTTCTCGGGGATGTCCATCCAGAGGCATTCTCATGTGGCAATGGGAAGTTCCTTGGCCTGATCATTCGTTGGAAATCCAAAGAAACAATACGAGACTTGTATAGTATTAGTTGTATAACCTGCCATGGAATGTGGCGGTAACCTGCTATTGAACATGGTTAGCTATAGTAGGCATACGATAATGGTCGTATGTTGGCTAAGATTTATATTCTACTTTCGAAATGAATTTTTCCTACACTATGCACTAGTAATAATATCAAATGTTCTTTTAATGCGTATCAAGCATCTTTGACTATCATAAGGAGAAATCTCCTCCGATTCTGCGTTTGCATTGTGTGTGTGTGCGGGAGGCCTTATGGTAGTCTCATTTTTAAAAAGCATTGCGAATTGACTTTGAAAATCTTTTGATGAATGTTTTAAAAGATAAACTGTTTTTGTTGCTCACACCAGTCCCATGACTGATCCGGAGTTTATTGTTTCTTTCCTAAACTCTGGGTGCTCATTATATTTCTACACGAGCAGTCTAGAGTTGGGTTTTTCAGATAGTTAGATATAGTGGATTATCTGGAGTTAGCTCAGTCTTTGGTTCGCACCAGTCTTGCCTAGCTTGGTGCATTGTTATGGGGAGTTCGAGCTATTGCTGGATTGATTCTTGGAAATGGAGTTGCAGTTTTTGGAGTTCTTCATTGAAGACTATCTCAGAGTTATATTGTTCCGTATGCTAGATGTTGTTATCTATTTTCTTTTCCGCTGCTATTTTATTGTATCATATCTCTGATGTATATTGATATCTATTGGATTATCTGTTGTAGCAGATATTGTATCAAAGCTGTATATCAATGTATTATTCTTTTATTCCGCTGTGTTGTTTACTTAATGATTGTTATAAGCTCCGGCAAATCGGATTTGAACGGTCGAATCTGTGGCACTCGAATACGATATGAAGTATGGATGTCGATTTTCGAGCGGGCAAAATCCCTCTCGTTACAATATTAGAATTTAAAAATAAGATTTTATTTGTTAATTTAACTTCAGATTAAACTTATCTATTCACAATATATATATATAAATATATATACATACATTATAAATAGGAAAACAATTTATTAGCTTTTAAAAGATAAAATTCATCAATTAAACATTTATTTAATTGGATTATTAAATCAAGTAAATTTTAATTAACTTTTATCAAATCAATTTAATTTTAAATACAGATTATTAAATTGATATTGCTAAAATTTCCGGGATATCACAACTCCTCAAGTAAAATGTAGTTAATTTAATAATAATTTTTTCAACTGGATAGCCAACTATATTAATTTACTGCATTATAAAATGTAGTTAATTTATTGAATGTTTTCAAAGATAAATGCACATATAAAATGAAATTACAAATATATTAATTTACTGCATTATAAAATGCAATAATTTACTACATTATAAAATATTTAACATAAATTAATTTTTAACCACATTATAAAATGCAGTTACTTTTCTAATCATTTTAACAACAACAAAAAAATCTTAGCTGCATAAGTCAATTGTAGGCATATATAATGTGTAATCATAAATATTAGACTAATTCAACATGAGTATATTATCAAAATTCAGTTAAATGCAGGTATATGTAAACATAATCATGTATAATATACTAATTCAAAAAGTATAAAATTTGGCTTCATAACTCAAATGCAGTTAAACATAATGAAGTTAAACACTGGTATAATATAACTTATATTATATAAAACGCACTTAATTTATTAACTTTTTTCAATGATAAATGCATGTATAAAATGCAGTTACAAATATATTAATTCGCTGAATTACAAAATGTAGTTAAGTTACTACATTATAAACATTTTAACATAATTTTTTGATAGCATAAGTTACATTCAGGTATATATAAAGTATAATCATGAATAGTAGACTAATTCGACATGAGTACACTACAAAAATGCAGTTAAATGCAGGTATATTTAAACGTAATCATGTATAATAGACTAATTCAAGTAATATAAAATTTAGCTTCATAACTCAAATGAAATTAATATAATGAAGTTAAATATGAATATTAAATCTTAATACAACAATTTTAGATAATCATATAATAACAACTCCATGATTTTATATAATGAATTCAAATAAAAAATTTATTACAACATTATGAAAATTTAACAAAACAATAATTTCAAATATTATATGCTGACTTTTTCTTTTATTATGCCCATAACATTGACAAAAGGCATATTTTCTATTTCCTTTTGGAACTCTTTCTGCAATATTTAATCTACGACTTGTAGACGGTTCAATAGGTTGCCTTTCGTATTTTAGAGGATGTAACAAAATAGTCTCTGGAGCTTCATTTCTATTTTGTAAAGTTGGATCGGTTGACATTATGAGAATAAGCTAAATAATAGTAGGATGTTTTAAAGTAATCTTCAATATAATCAAAAACGGTAAGATTTTGACTTAGTATAACTCTAATTGCATGATCACATGGTAAGTTGTTAATACACCAAATATTCAAGAGCGTGTATGGAAGTTAATATCTACAACTTCAACCTTTCCTTTAGTTGTTTGTACTCCAAAAATATCGTTAGATGATTTATTCACCATCCAACCATGCTTGTGTGAAATGAATTTTTTCTTCTGATTTTGGACATAGAATAGTACTTCAATTTTTTGGTTCTTCTCAATTGTTTGACTTTAAGACCATTAATTTACTTCTTAGAGCATCTAATGATGGAGTTATTGGCAAACTTCATCCTCTTAATATCCAACTATTAAAACATTATGCCATATCTGATATCAGTTCTCCATAACGGTTTTCAGGAAATAGGACATATGTCTAATGCTGGAGAGGTAAATTCAAAAGAAATTTGCTACTATTTTCTGACCAAATCTAAATGTCTCCATAGCTTTATTGTATTCCGATAAAGTTGGTGCATAAGCGTATTTTGTGAATAATATTACTATCCATCATGTATTACTTCTACAACTTCCTGAAGATAGCATTAGATTTTTTTTAGATGATATGTTAACCCCGTTTCGCCCACGAGTTAAGGAGCTTACGAGTCAAAGAGCCCACGAGTTAAGGAGCTAACGACCTAACAGGTTAAGATCTAAACGACTTAGGGAATGTCACGACTCAACAGCCTTAGCTCGTTGCCAACCTAAATGGAATGACGACTCAACTGATTGCCGACTTAGCGACTCAGGAGGGACAGCGACTCACTGGGTTATAACCTTAATGCCTTAAAGGTGTTGGCCGACTCAAGGTACTTCACGACTCAGCAAGTTACCGACTCAACAATTGAGGAGTTGCACGAGTTAAAGAATTGTGCGACTTACGGCCTACCTTGAATCGTCAGCGACTCAAGCAAGCAAACAAGAAGCTACGACCAGTTAACTCGTGCACGACCACAGCTCACAACTTGCGACTTAAGAAAGTCCACGACCTAAAGGAGTGACGACTCAAAGCACTAAAAGGAAGAGTCAACAACACTTAAGTCGCTGCTCACTTATAACTGCAGATAAGTCGTTCACGACCTAAGACTTGGAGACAAGTTCAATACCATGCTGTAATGAAATGACTCATTGACGACTTACGACTTATGATGAGTCGTGTATGACCCATGCTAGCATAAAGGAAGTTGCATTTGATTAACTCAGGAACGACTTAGAACTTGTATCATTCATTCAAATGGGTGCATAACTTTGGACCAAGCCATGAGCTAAATCCAGTAGGTCGGCCGCGACCTACCATGAGTCGTCCACGAGTTAAGACTTATCATGAGTCGTGTACGAGTTACGACCTAACTCCGAGAAATGTCTATAAATACGACCCTAGCTCCAACTAGAAGGGGACTTTTGGCTCATTCTTTTCAAGCATCGATACTCTGCTGCATTCCAAACCGACTCGACACTCAAAGCTTTCAAGACACGTAGAACGCTACCAACAACTTCAAGAAGGAATCTCATACATCCAACATGGATTTGAAGACTTTCACTTATATTGAAGTTTAAGCTACTCGTTCAAAGTGTTTAGTAATTCAAAGTGTGTACTTGGGAAGAATTGTAACGACTTGTAATGAAATCATCAATAAAGTTATTCAAAGTGGATGTAGGCATAAGCCAAACCACTATAAAACTGCCGTTGTTTACTGTTTTTTCTGCGGTTTTCAGCTTATACTCTGTTCCCGAATCATCGGGTAGTGCTTTCACAGCTACACTTTACACACCGGGGTGTTAGCGTTCAAATTTTAAGAGTTAACATTTTTGGTGCTTTCACTAAGAATTGAACTCAGGGAAAACTTCCACCATTGCTCAACAAAAGCTTGTGGAAAAGATTTTTCTCGGAACCAAAAGTCTAACAGAAATCATGACTTCTGAAAGGAAACGTAAATTTTTGAGGTTTGAAGGTACTTGTAGCAATGCCATTGCTTTTCCCACGCTAAGTGAAACAGCTTCTAGTATTGGAGTCACAAGGGCTGAATTAAACGCCGTGGTGTATGGATTATATCAACACATGGAAGTCCAGAGCAATAGGATACTCGACAAGATGAATGCATTGCAAGAGGAGGTTCAACGACTAGAAAGTGATATAAAAACCATCGCCAAAGAGGCTCATGTTTCGGAGGGATGGAATACTCCTCAACAGGCAACTGGCATTACCACTAGAACATTCCCCCAAGCGGAAAGTTCATGGCCACGACCAACTATCCACGAACGTTTGTCAAGGCGAACTTTTGAAAGAATAGTCGACGACTATCCCTGGAGTCCTCACAATGATGAGGAATACTTATCGGAGATGATCGAACAGAAAAAGGAGAATGAAGGTAGGAGAAAGCAGAAAGTCTCGAAAAAAGCTCGGCGCTTTAAATCCTCCGACTTCACTCCCTTGACTGACACTCCGGAGAATATCTTCTTGGCAACAAAAGATGTTGTCATGTACCCCAAACCACCTCTGATGGGGAGGGGTGCGCCAAGCAATGGAAAATTCTGTCAATTTCACAATCAGCCTGGCCATGATACTAACCAATGTCGCCAGTTAAAGAAAGAGATTGAAGAATTACCGAAACAGAATGAACTGCAACAATATGTGAAGAAAGATAGAAATGACCTCTCCTCATCCTCTAAGGGGCAGCTGGTTACCGCTCAACAATGCAGCTCATATAAAAGAACTGTAGCGCAGGGAGATGAAGTGCCTATTATCAGTGTCATCACGGCAAGCCCTCACCCGGCAGGAAAAAATTGGATGAGAAGGGAAGACATGCTCATGCCTCAAGGAATTCCTCAAAGTGAAAGGAAATTTCGAGTCTGAAAGATGCTGCCATCTAGTCCTCTCATGCCGAAGATTCGATTCCTAAAAGCCTGGGACAGCAATTGCTTGCATATTTTACTTAAACGCCTTGTTACAAATTTATCAAAGAACGCTGAATGTATCATTCTTGTATCAAAAGTTATTGTAAAAACAGGGCAAATAAATAATAGAAACTATAAGTCTTGTTTTCTCTATTATTACCAGTCGCTTATTTTATTTCGATATGTAAAGTACTCTGAAAGTATCACTAAAAATGTCGATCTAAATTTGCAGGCAATACCAAACAACCCTTGGTAGCACTCAAAAGCAAGTTTTAAACAACAAAATTCCAGGGTCGAATCCTAAATAAGAAGTACTCTAAGAAAACAAATAGTGATTTGGCTGGAGTATATTTCTTTGGTTAAAACCACCCGCCAGCAGAAGAAGATGATGCATGCTTAAAGATGGCACCAAGGAGTTGCTGATATAATCAATCAAACTCACAACTGTCAAAAGAGAACCAATTCCAAGAACTTGGAACGACAACCATTTGCGTTCATATTTTACTTGAAAGCTTTGCTGAAATATTGTAAAAGAATTACAAATATATGATTCTTCTATTGAAAGCAATCGCAAAACAAGCGAATAACAAAAAGCTATAAAGTGGATATAGGCCCAGTTTTTGGATAAGCCACTATAAATCTTGTGTTCTCTACTATTATAAACTGCTTTGTTTTATTAAAATGTCGACTTAATAATGCAGGCAATAAAGACAAAGCTTACCCGTCGTAAGACCAATTGATCTCCAACACCACTCAGCAAGCAAGCACTAAACCATGCAAAATTTCCATACTCAAATCCTACAAAAGAAGTGCTTCAAACAAAAGTGGGCAATGCGGATGGAAGTGGACCATCTCTAACTGACTGCAAATGTTTGAACAAACACAACCAGTTAAATAGCCTGTGTCTACCACCACCAACTTGCTTAACTATGAAGTGTATTTCTTTGGATAAGGGAAATCATTGGCAACTAAAAAGTATTGACACTTGCAAAAGACAATGGGGATCACCAACGTGAATGAAGGGTAAAAGAGACATGGGCGAGCAAGCATCAATCAGCAAAAGACCTCTTCGGAGGCACAAGCCCTCTACGGAGGCACAACTCTTCGGAGGAGAAAGACCTCGAGCGGGCCTAGCCAGAAAAAGAGAGATCTTTCTCGAATACAAAGTTGCAGAATGATCGGTCGATACACTTCCGTGAATCCATCCAACCGAGACAAAGAAACTCCAAACTTCCAGGCAAAAGCCCTACTCAGAGGCACACGTTTCATCGAGATTGAAATAAAACTTCCAAGTGTTGAAACGTGAAAAGCCCTCTTCGGAGGACCATTTCACCACAGCTGAAATGCTAAAAGACCTCGAGCGGGCCAAACCAGAAAAAGAGAGATCTTTCTCGATACAAAGTTGCGGAATGATCGGTCGATACACTCCCGTGAATTCGTCCAACCGAGAGAAAGAAACTCCAAACTTCCAGGCAGTAACCCTACTCAGAGGCACACATTTCACTATAATCGGTCGATACACTCCCGTGAGATGAAATGTGAAAAGCCCTCTTCGGAGGCACGCTTCCCAGCGAATAGGGAAAAATAAAAGCCTCTCCCAAGGGGCAGAAACAAAAAGACCTCCTCCCGGAGGCACAATCACACAAGAAGCCTCTCCCCAGAGGTACAATCGGAAGAAAAGCCCTCTTCGGAGGCAAAATGCTTCTCTACGGAGACAAAATGCTTCTCCTCAGAGACCTAAGCCCTCTTCGGAGGCAAAATGATTCTCTACGGAGACAAAATGCTTCTCCTCAGAGACCAAAGCCCTCTTCGGAGGCAAAATGCTTCTCTACGGAGACAAAATGCTTCTCCTCAGAGACCAAAGCCCTCTTCGGAGGCAAAATGCTTCTCTACGGAGACAAAATGCTTCTCCTCAGAGACCAAAGCCCTCTTCGGAGGCAAAATGCTTCTCTACGAAGACAAAATGCTTCTCCTCGGAGACCAAAGCCCTCTTCGGAGGCAAAATGCTTGACCGAATGCTTCTCCTCAGATACCAAAGCCCACTTCGGAGGCAAAATGCTTCTCTACGGAGACAAAATGCTTCTCCTCAGAGACCAAAGCCCTCTTTGGAGGCACAAGCCCTCTTCGGAGGCACAACTCTTCGGAGGATAAAGACCTCTAACGAGGCATATGCCGCAAAAAAGAAAGTTCTCTACTCAACAAAAAAGATTGGAGGAGTCATGACCCTCCAACCACGAGAGAGTAACTTCCAGGCAATAAAAGCCCTCTTTGGAGGCACATTTCACCAGGAGTTGAAGTGTAAGAGCCCCTCTTCGGAGGCCCACTTCACCAGAGTTCAAATGCCAAACAAAGTAAAGCCCTCTTCGGAGGCAATTTCACCAATTGGAGACTTCACTGCAATTGAACTATTCGGTTGCAGTGAAGTCTCCAATGCAACAGATGACTTCTCCGAACAATTCAACTGGAAAGGCTGGAATCTGAATCGATAGTTGGATTTCCAAATGAAGCTCCGAACTCCAAAGGTGAGTCTCAAATGTTGTATCACTCAGTCTGACCCAAGCGTAAAGCAAAACACAAAACACTCGAGTCAGGATTAACATTCTTATATCAATAAATCCAACTCAAGTGAAATATCAACTGAAATACAAATAACTTAAAGGATTTTTGGGATAACCATCCTCTAAGGGTCCATGGAACCTTCTACAAGGTAGAAATAGACACTATAACACCATAGTCATTTCAGCTTAATTTATATTTCAAAACCAAATCTCATTTTCACTTCAAATATCTCTATATTTCCCAAAATAGTATTTATATGTATTAAATAATTTATACAGTAAAGTATTTTCAATTTCCTCAACTTAACAAATCGTTCCAACATCAACCCGACCTTCCTATTCAAATTAAATTCAATCACAATTTATCGATTTAAATTCAACTCAATTTCTAAAATAACCACTTAAATTTTACCGATCTCAAATTCGGATTTATAATCACAAATACCCCTTTATATTTCCATATATTTCAAAACTTTAAGTATTCAACATTTCATCTAAATTTTCATTCAATTTAGTTTTCTAAATAATAAATTCAAATTTAGTTCAACCTAAGCTTTCATTTTAATTCAATTTAGTTGCTGAATAACAAATTCAACTACGTTGATTTCAAATACAGATCTGAATCTCAACATAAACCATTTAAATTCCAATATAGTTCAAGGCTTTAACATTTAAATGTTCTATATAACAGTTTCATATAGATCTCGATTTAGCCTCATTATTATTTAGCCTTGAAATACTCCCTTATTAGATTCAATGTCATTTAAGTAACCTTAAATTATATTTTACTCAATAATTTCTTTAATTTATTTAAACGTGAAATATTCATTAAATTACTTAAATCAAAAATCCAGTTATAAAATCATACCCTTTAAATTTCCCATTCAAAAATTTCGAATCGATTTAATTAAATAAATCCTTATTTAAATACCATTTTATAAACCCAAATTTATCTCCCAATCTTAATTATTCAATTTGTTACAAGAGAATTTATTTGAAATATAGATTTACATAAATACTTAACCGTATTATATGCATTAAATCAATCTAATTTAAATCAAATATTACTACTAAATCTATATATACAATTTTCATTTACAGGAAAATAGACGCAAGGAAGAAGTTAAGAAAAAATTTAGTCTCAGGGATAGCAAGTTTGCATTTTAGTCTGAAGGACATTTGTTAGTGTATACAGGAAATGATAGTTACAACTATCATTCTGTGATTTACACTAAAAAGTGTCCTTCAGCCTAAAAAGCAAACTTCTTGTCCCTACAACTAAATTTTTCTGCAACTTTTTCCTTGAGCCTAAAATCCCCTTTCATTTATATAATATCTTAAGAATCAAATTTATTAAACCATATATTTCTTTTCAAACTTATAGATATTATTTTCAAAATATTTATATGGACCAACGGTGTCTGTATATATTTCCTATCATATAGTCAAGTGCTATGGATATTTATCATTTCAATCCGTATACTAAATATATACGGGTGGATATAATTTCAACCCGTAATCCCAAATTCAATTAAATGAAAATCGCTTGGGTTTATCATTTCAACCCATAACGATTTTCTCCTTTTCTAAAGTCTGTTCGGGTTTGTATCATTTCAACCCATAGTGATTTCTAAACTACAGGGAACTTCAGAGTGATAACAGAAAATACAACAAAATAACAGGCATATATCATCAATAAGAATATAATATAAACAACAGGATAAGGTGTCATATCCGGCAGGTGAACAATTACAGATAATAGCATATATAACAAATTTAAATAACTACAGCAGCATATTTCAATTGTAGTTTCAATTGAAATCAAATTTAATGAATAAAAAAATGTTAATCGTGAGTGATTGCTCACCTTTCGAGGTTAGAGAGATAGACAATGAAGTTGAGTTACGAATTGCAAGCATGACTTCCGAAGCAAAGTTAGATGGTACGATTTTGACGGAAAAGCTGATAGACAGAAATTGATGAGAACGGATAAAATTAGCTTGATAAAATTGAAACGAAGATTATATAATTAATTTATTACTTTCTTTCAAAATGAACGTTAAATCAAAACACGCATTTAAAAAATGATATATATATATATATATATATATATATATATATATATATGCACACCCATTAAAACCATATAACTTTAAAACGCTTCCATTTCATATTAATGTTAAATAACAAATATATAATTATTCAAAATGTCACATATATTGTATATTCATTTTAAGGTTGTCGTTTCCATGTAATAAATATTAATTTTAAATCAATATTAAAATAATATATATATGTATAGTTAAAAATCAATGTTCTAACATAAAACACATATATTAAAGATCAACACACACATATATAATATCTTTTGAAATGAATACTTATGTATATATGTAATTATTATAGTTTATTACTTTCCTTTTCAAAATATCCAGCAGAAAATCAAACAAACTTATGCACATATATATGCAGATAAACAATATTCTTTATAATACATTGTTAACTTACTCCTTTTTTTTTCCTTTTTTTTAAAGAGTATATATGGAGTACAGTTTGTTAGAATTTTTATTTTTTTATAAAACCATATTCTAAATTTAAATGTATTTTAAATTAAAACATACATAATTATTTTCAAGTCAAAAATTTATCTTTAATATAAAATAACGCCTATGGATAAGACAAATTTCCTATGTACTTCACACTGTAACTTTATATCTAACATAAATATGCTTTAATAACCATAACCATTATAAAAATAATAAAAAAGTACTTTCCCAAAATATCGCTATATACTATAAAACACATGCGCTAAACAGGGAAGCATGTAGACATAGCCTAAAATATACAGACTAAATATACACTACTATGCATACGGCTACAAGACTAAACAGAGCCTAAAACCTTCCCTGACCAAACCACTATGCATAAATAATAAAACTTATACCAAAACTGTAAACCGTATTATATGAATATATTCATCCAAAATATCATATATATACAGTACGCCTAAAATATAGCATACTGTAGCAGCATATGCATCTTTATATACTCTACAACAATCAAAACACACGCTATATTAAAATACAAATATATGTTAATCGATATTTTATAACTTTTATAAACTAGTATATTTATATGATCCTATAAATAAGAAAACTTCAGCACCAAGGAATCCAGCTGTAGACCTCTTATATATTACCTATATGATATACTAGTTTAACAAATGTTGCTGTAACGTGTTTACATATAACACCAGCTTTGAATATATATAAAAGATGATATAAACTTAATTAAGCAAACATTCATATATTTATAACTCACGCAACCAAAAGTAAAACAATATTATTTTTTTCTTTTCACGCAACACACTTATATACATACCATGAATATAATATGTACAACATGTATTCCTTATATATACATATTCAACAAATACAAATAAACTAACAGGCATGAAATACTATATATGCATAATATATTATACAGGTACACCTTCTTATATTATAACCGAAATATGTATATGTAAACCTTTTGATTATAATTTAAAATTTATACTTTACATAACAATACATAGAAACTAATACGTATATTAACATATTGTATAGATATAGATTACTAACCCAAAATATAAGAATTTATTTTGCTATATGAACACCACTTACCTTAAAACAACAGAAAGGCTGGCTCGTCTAGGTACTGGTGAAAAATGCGCACGGGGTGCATGAGTTAGGGTAGGGTGGTGTAGGCCGCAGTGCAGAGGCGATGGAGGGGAGGCCGACGAGTTCCAACCAGATGGTTTCTTCTCTTTTTTTTCAAATAAAAGGACAGGGAGGAAGGAGAGGGGGGAGAAGGAAAGAGCAGAGAAAACAAAATGTCAGTGGTTTCACTTTGGAAGCAATGCAAAGAATACAACGTAAGTTTGTTATTAAAATTATCTTTTATATGAAGCAAGAGAATCGTAACAGCTTGGGATGGGAAAACGCAAAAGTTAAATTTTGAATAAGAAAATGGCAGAAGAGGAATGAAAACGTAAAGGAAATAATAAAAGAAATAAGTGAATGCGAAGTAACGTATAGAAATTGTATACGTTTCAAACTTTGAAATGGCAACGGTCATGAGTTGATTTAGCTACATTTAAAGCAATAACTTTTTTTGTTTGTTTGGATAGTACGTAATAAGTTTGGAAAGGCAATGATACTTAAAATGGAACAAGGAAGGTTATAAATCAGATTGGAATGAAAACGTAAAGAAAGAAAGAAAGAAAGAAAGAAAGAAATAAAAGAAATCAATGAATGCGAAATAACGTATAGTATTTTATACGTTTCAAACTTAGATAAAATAAATTTAAAATTTAAAATCTGCTATGTTTAATTGGACGTAATTCAAATATAAAATTTTTATTTCAAAATTATTATATAAAATTTCTCAAAATTTTCAATTAAGTACGTTAAATAAAACCATTTAAAACTATTAAAATCTACTGGTCGTTACACTCTCCCCACTCAAAACTTTTCATCCCCGAAAAGGTAGGAGGTAGGGGAATACAACAAGAAGAAATTAAATAGATTGAAAGACAAGATAAACAATTAATTTAAAACTATATAAATTTATTTGAAATATTTATTTGAGAACTTCATTTGAAATTTAATTTCCTTTAATACTTTAATACTTTTCAAACTCCTTTGAAACCAATTATTTACATTATTACTTATATTTACAAAGAAGCTATTGAAATATTAAATCCAAAATTCATAAATTTTTATTTTGTTTCAAGATACCTTCCAAATATTATTATTTGATCACAAATCATTTAAAAAAAAAATTGTTTTATTTTAGATAAATAACTTCTGAAATATTTATACCACTAAAATTTCTATTAAACCATGTAGTATACAAATAAGCAATATTTAAAAAGGATATATCCAACAAGGAATGAAGGTAGATTTGGAAAACAGAATCAAGGTGAATAACTAAACTGAGCAGATAAGGTAGATGCAAGGAATAGTATCGGGCACGAATAGTTAATCTAGGAATTTAAATTTCAAATATTAATTCAAAATTTCTTTGTTGGAAAAATACTTTTATAATAAATACCTTTATAATAATACTTCCATAATAAAATACTATTATAACGAAATAGATTTTCCTTTCGAAAATACTTTTATAACTCGATGTTTCAACAAGTTTATCCTCGTTCTTGTAGACTCTGGCCATCCGTTGATCAGGCGCAAAGCTAGAATTCTTCAAGTACTTAGTAGACTTGTTTCAACACCCAATGAAAATACTTGAAAAACCTTTAAAACAGATATGGAAAGTACAATCCAAACAAAACAACCAAACCAAAACCTTTGTCCGACCATGGTTCGCAGATACACAACGGTTTCGCCTGGATCCCCCAGGAAACAATCCGTATCCGTAAGCTTTCTCAGCCCTGCGAGTTACGCCATGATGACTAGTAGAGTGCAGGATACACAATGGTTACGCCTGGATCCCATAGGAAACAATCCATACCCCTAGGCTGTCTCAGCCTGGCGGTTTCGCTACTGTTCGCGACCTACAAAGATTGCAGGATACAAAATGGTTAAGCCTGGATCCCCCAGGAGACAATCTGTATACCTAGGCCAGACTCAGCCAGGCAATTGCGCTATGCAGTCGCGAGAGAAAAAAATCATGGGTTACGCCACGGTGGGAACACTCGAGTATTACATCCGGAAAACCAAAAATCAGAGAGAATAATATCGATAGAATGAATCCACGATGTGGCCACAAAGCGGATATCAAGCAGAAGGCACTTTCCATATCTCTACTTCGAAAATATATAACATATAGTACCTTTTCAAATCACTTTCAAATATCGTACTTATATAAAGTCCATGTATATAGGATTCCATTTTTCCCAAATCGAATACTTTCCAAAATCAATAGTAGATCAAATCATACTTATATAGACTTCAATTATATAAAATCTCTTTCCAAATTGAGTACCTTTCAAATCAATAGATTTCAAATCAACTCATACTTATACAATCCATTTTACATAAGTTCGACCACTCCCAAATCAAGCGCTTAATAATATAAGGTTCTCAAATTTCAAATCATTTCAATATCAATTCAGTTTCAAAATCATATATGATTTCATCAAATATTCTTCCAAATTAAATATCTAAATTTCAAACTTTCAAAAATAATAGGTTTAGAAAATTATCCCAGTTTCCAAATTAAAATAATTCAAGTCAAACAAGTTCATTCCCAAAATCACCATATAAGTACTGGTTTTTAATTTCAATTTAATTTTCAAAACCAAATATTTTCTCAAAATCAATTATACTTAAAATGGTTTCCAAATTTATAATTATCCCTTTAAAACTTTTAAACTAACTATTTCTATTTGAAATATCCAATTTACCTTTCTGAAAATCATTATTCAAAACTATTTTTTTTTCAAAACATTTCAAAACTAAATTTACATTCTTTATCAAACATTTTATACTCTTCGAAATTTCTTAGCTTTGAAAATTTAATCTCGATTTGGAAGTGTTCGAACATTCAAAATAGTTAGGGAAATCAAATTTTCAATTCAAGAGTTGAAAATCAACAATAAATTAATAAATCAATTATTAAATCCGAAACTCGAGGACCGAACGCCGGTCTCATTTTAAATTGTTTCAAATATATACTTATATCTTTCTAAATTATCAAATTATACTTCGGAATTTGAAATCAAAAACGGTTTTACAAAATCACTTGTATAGCGAAGCTATTAAAGTGGCCTCTCCCCCACTCTGAAACTCAAAAATCAATGTCGATGATGCGTGCACTCATCACCGAAGTTATTTTCCAGCGACATAAGTGAGTTCTGGACTTCTATTTTTTTGAAAAATTGTTTGAAATTTCTTCAAAAGTATTGGAATTCATTTGAACTCATTTGAAACATTTCTTATTCGGAAAAATACTTTTAAATCGTATTATTTTTATATATTTTCCAAAATCTTAAAACCAATTTCAAAATATCGAAATTCAATTCTCGAATTTCAAATTTAACTTTTCAGTTATAAATCATTTTTATATAAATCAAGTTCTTAAATTTTTTCAAAATTTCAAATCCTTTAAAAACTCTTTTATATAGAATAACATTTCTTATTTGTTTTATATATAGGTATATAATCCTTATCGAAAACATTTTCACTTTTATATATAGAATAAAATCATAGTTATCAAAATAATAATTTCGCTATATAAAACAATTTTAAAAATGCAAACATACCCGATTTCAGAGGATAATTTTAAGAATGGATTTTAAAACAAAGAGAGAGATTTGAATTAGAGGAACTCAAATCAATAGAATTCTGATTCGAAGATAGACTCGATCGAAGATGCGATAATTAAATTACAAAATAGAAGATGGATATACTTCTATAAATCACGGGCGGCCTTAACCGGATCAACCGCGAATTTAGCAATATAATGGATGTAGAATTCTAAGGAAAATCGACATTCGATCGCAATAGATAGAATTCAGAATAATAGGAGATAGTAGCATCTAAACCGAGGGATACATAAATCTCCGGTGAATCAATGCCAATTGTAAAGGAGTTTTATCCCCTTTACAAATCATTCAGTGGAGTCATGGGATACTCTAGAATCGAACGCATATAAATAGGGAGAGACAAGAGTGAATTTCGAAAACTAGGGACATTCCAAAATTCAAAGGAAATCGAGTCAAAAGGAAGAGATTTAACTCGAGCGAAAGTGATTCTGTAAATAAATTTACCATATATGCTAAGTTTTGCCTAGAGCCAAAGCTCTGATACCAACTGTAACGACCCGCTATTTTGGACCATTCAAATCGACAATAAAACCATACAGATCCGACTCGAATAATTCAATCTACCGAATTGTTAATTAAAATTTGGCAAAACTTAAAATATATAGTAAATAAATCAATCATAGGTCACAGAGTAATATAATGCAGCGGAATAGATAAAGAATAGTAGGTCATGAAGCTACTATATACACCAGAGTTAGAAAAATACAACCAAATAGTTCAATTGCAGTGAAGTCTCCAATGCAACAAATGACTTCTCTATACCAATCAACTGGAAAGGCTGGAATCTGAATCGATGGTTGGATTTCTAAATGAAGCTCTGAACTCCAAAGGTGAGTCTCAAATGCTGTATCACTCAGTCTGACCCGAGCGTAAAGCAAAACACAAAACACTCGAGTCGGGATTAACATTGTTATATCAATAAATCCAACTCAAGTGAAATATCAACTGAAATACAAATAACTTAAAGGATGTTTGGGATAACCATCCTCCAAGGGTCCATGGAACTTTCTACAAGGTAGAAATATACACTATAACACCGTGGTCATTTCAGCTTAATTTATACTTCAAAACCAAATCTCATTTTCACTTCAAATATCTCTATATTTCCCAAAATAGTATTTATATATATTAAATAATTTATACAGTAAAGTATTTTCAATTTCCTCAACTTAACAAATCGTTCCAAGATCAACCCGACCTTCCCATTCAAATTAAATTCAATCTCAATTTATCAATCTAAATTCAACTCAATTTCTACAATAACCACTTAAATTTTATCGATCTCAAATTCGGATTTATAATCACAAATATCCCTTTATATTTCCATATATTTCAAAACTTTAAGTAATCAACGTTTCATCTAAATTTTCATTCAATTTAGTTTACTAAATAATAAATTTTCATTTTAATTCAATTTAGTTGCTAAATAACAACTTCAACTACGTTGATTTCAAATACAGATCCGAATCTCAACTTAAACCATTTAAATTCCAATATAGTTCAAGGCTTTAACATTTAAATGTTCTATATAACAGTTTCATATAGATCTCGATTTAATCTCATTGTTATTTAGTCTTGAAATACTCCCTTATTAGATTCAATATCATTTAAGTAACCTTAAATTATATTTTACTCGATAATTTCTTTAATTTATTTAAACGTGAAATATTCATTAAATCACTTAAATCAAAAATCCAGTTATAAAATCATACCCTTTAAATTTCCCAATCAAAAATTTCGAATCGATTTAATTAAATAAATCCTTATTTAAATACCATTTTATAAACCTAAATTTATCTCCCAATCTTAATTATTCAATTTATTACAAGAGAATCTATTTGAAATATAGATTTACTGTGACGACGCGGATTTTTCGCGCTCGAAAATCGACATCCATACTTCATATCGTATTCGAATGCCATAGATTCGACCGTTTAAATCCGATTCGCCGGAGCTTATAACAACATTAAGTAAACAACACAGCGGAATAAAAGAATAATACATTGATATACAGCTTTGATACAATATCTGATACAACAGATGGTCAAATAGATATCAATATACATCAGAGATATGATACAATAAAATAGCAGTGGAAAAGAAAACGATAGCACCAGCAGCGGAACCACTAACTCTAATATATTCTTCAAAAGAGAACTCCAGTAGCAGCTCGAACCAACATCATGTTTCACCAAGACTAGCAAGTCTCATCCACATCCAAAGACTGAACTAGCTCCAGATAACCTACTAATCTGACTATCTGAAAAACCCAAATCTAGACTGCTCGTGTAGAAAATAATGAGCACCCAGAGTTTAGGAAAGAAACAATAAACTCTGGATCAGTCGTGGGACTGGTGTGAGCAACAAAAAAACAGTTTATCTTTTAAAAATAAACAACGAAATATTTTAAAATCAATTTGCAATGCTTTTTAGAAATGAGACTAACATAAGGCCTCCCGCACACACACACAATGCAAACGCAGAATCGGAGGAGATTTCTCCTTATGATAGTCAAAGATGCTTGAAACACATTAAAAAGAAACATTTGATATTATTACTAGTGCATAGTGTAGGAAAAATCATTTCGAAAGTAAAGATATAAATCTTTGCCAGCATAGACATTTCGCCCTTATGCCTACTATAGCTACCATGTTCAATAGCAGGTTACCGCCACATTCCATGGAAGGTTATACAACTAAAACCGTACAGGATTCGTATTGTTTCTTTGGATTTCCAACAAATGGTCAGGCCAAGGAACTTCCCATTGCCACATGAGAACGCCTTTGGAAGGACGTCCCCGAGAACCTAACCGGATCTCTGCCAACACAAGGCCGGGTTACCCTTCAAACTGGGTAACTACTGACACGAGTATGCCATCCCCCGATCGTAAACGACCTTTTCTCGGGATCCCGATAACCAACAACCACAAAGTAATAAATTCGCAGTAACCACATAGGTTAAATATCTGGGCTCCATACCATGATACCACCTCTATCCAGAAGGAAATGCACATACCCTAAAAGGTGCTACCCTCAATAACCTTGCTGCATCATTCCTGTTTCGACCATTCCGGGGTGTGAGGTCCGACGAAGTCTCGTCCATAAAGCCACGCTTTGGTACAAAGCCATGCTTTGGGTTAACAAATGATCAAAGTAATGATCACAAAGATAAATGATCAAACAAACGATCATATCACAAATGATCAAACAATGATCATTTCACAGCAACACTCAGCATGCCACATTACCAAGATGGGAATATATCGCTTATAACCTTCAACTACTGTAACGACCCTGAAATTTCGATCCCGAAATTTCCAGATAGTTAGTGAAAAGAAGAAGGAGAAAGAAGAAAGAGATAGAATAAGAACAGAAAAGAAACACACAATCTCACATTCGCAGCGGATAAAATATAATATCACATAAATAATAGTTTTACAAGACGAACTATATCATTACACTTATATCTTTATACATCAGAGTTACACATATACATAAATACTGGACAAAACAATCATGTCCAGAGACTACAATATCATAGTAAAAACTCTCCATACGTCCCTGCCATCCTGCGTGCCTCCTAAGCTCCAGAACGTCCTTACCTGAAAATCTGTAATACTCGGTCTGACCTGAGCATTACATCAAAGTAACACCCGGGTTAGGCTGGAAACCAGCGTGAGTAAACCCATCTAACTTGGAATACAAAAGCATACAACTTATATGAACCCGGGGTAACTTATCAATTTAGAACTTCACAAGCTGTTATAGACAATACTTATCTCACATGTCAATTTCCATGTGCCAAATTTAGATTAAACGACCCAACTCATTATAAAACATTCCAACCCAACACATTGATTTCCACATATCAATTTTATAAAGAATCGAAGTGGTTCCAGGTATTTACTGATACCCGACTCCAGTCTCTTCGAATCTCACATCTTATTTACCCAAGTTATTAAAATGAGATATAATTCAAACTTTAAATACAGTGTAATCTTTACACAGAAATATTTTCATTGACATATATCCTTATTCATACAGTTTAAGCAAAACATATCATATCACATAGCATCTCATATCACATATAAGAGATATCAACTAATCTAAGTATACTATATTATTCAATCATTCGTAAGCAAGATTTATCAACCATATATTTTGTAATTAATTTAATTAACCACTAATAAATTAAATTAATTACTTCATTTACTTAATCAGTTAATCTCAATTAATCATCCTTGACTAATAAATCTTTAATTACATTAAGTAGTTAATCTTTAATTATCACACAGATTAATTAGCCTAACCATTCTCATTTAATTATCTTGAAATAATCTCCTAAATCGATTAACAAAATTTATTTCCCTAATCCTTAACTAATTACTCTAGTTAATTTTTCTATACCTTCCTACATTGATTAATTATCCCTTAATTAATCACATAAGATAATTAACTAGCCCTTTAACTAATTTACTTAATTAAATCATACTTTCTAATTACACTAAATAAATACTTCTCGATTACTAATATTAAGTTGTCAACCTTATATAATCACATTTAGTAATCTTCATATTTTTCCTTCCTTAATAAATGACATTAAGCAATCATCCTTAAATTGCTTTCATACTTATAAATCAATTCCATTAAGTGATTAATCTTAATTAATCACCTTTATATTAATACTTTAATTACTTAATCTTTATTAATTGTCTATGATTTAATTAATTGATTACTTCCTTAATTGATAATATAAATCAATTTCTTGTCCTAAAACATTAAATAACCAATACTTTATTAAATTTCATCATTTAATTTACCCTAAAAAACATATAGGATTAAATACTTATATAATTATCCAATTTCGCAATTTGAAAATATTTATAACTTTGTAATTCATTTTAATAACTTGTTAACACTTTGAATAGAACCTGATTTAACCCTTCCTTTGACTAACACACTCAGATAACTTTTTTTTTCCAGTTTAACTTTTAAACTATTATAGATTGTTAACAAGTTCAAAAAGAATTTAGCCTGAACACAGAACTAACCAGATGGGGCTAAACTCCTGAAACTCCGAGACATTCACGTGCTTCCCTCTATACCTACTTCGAGTTGCACAAACATACACCCGAGAACAAAATACTGGAACATCATCTTCCCAAACCTCTCAAGTCTCCACCCCAGTCACAAGCCAGCCACACGAACCCTTCTCCGAGTCAAATGCTCATTTTCCCACAGCAACCCTCGCGAACAACACGAGCCAACCTTCTTCCCAAACTCACGAACATCATCAGCAAGTAAACGTGCACCGTGCACGTGTACGAACGGTCAGGCCACTTCTGGCCATCGGCATCTCCTCCGGCAAGTGACTCCAGACCCCCTCACACGATTACAACCACCAGATCACCATAACACATCTGAAATCAAAAAAGAACATCCCAACCTAAAACTGGAACCAACACGATCTACAAATTTTGCCTTGATACGCCACCGCTGACCGCCAACGACTCTACAACTCCGTCCAGTACTTCCCAGTATAATTACGCATCGAACCCCCTTGGTCCGGCCAACTCCGGTCCAAAATCGATGGCAAAACCCTTCCTACAACTTCGACGACCAAGTAGAACCACTAAACCCTCAAATGTCGTCGTCCAATCGCTACATTGGACTACTTGGCTATTTTTTTAAGATCTCTACCCCTCAACCTTACTTCAGCATCGATCCCGACCATGGTAACATCGCCGGTCTTCGAAATTTGGCCGAGACTTCTTACACGTTCAAACCAAAATTTCTCGATATATAATTACTTAAAAATCTCGAATTCTATATTAAAAATCATGATTTTATATCACGAATTCATTTATACCATCAAAACTTGAAAATTTAATAATCAAGTTTTAACTTGAATTGATCTTCCCCTGTAAATTTCATTTTCCTGGTTAATCACTTACAATTTTGTTCTTATAAATATTTTAAAAACAAGATTCGGTCAATACAATCGGTTTCCATTTAATGATCATAATCTTTAAGACATTGAAGCCAAGGAAAATGATTTTTGAATTGGGTTTTTGAGACTGCAAACCTATAACAGAGACTATATAACATTTTATACAGACATGCAATTGATCATCGGTAATTATATTGTGATTCTTAGGCGATTATTTTTATAAATCTATACGAACCATATTTCTATCTTCATTTATCATTCACGATTAATCTCAAATGAATTTAAAACTTAATAGTTTAAGTTCCACTCACCTGTTCAAGTCATGTATTTAAGTACTACTCATATTTATATACTTAAAATCATTATCTCACAACATGCACAACATTATTCAGATTTATACTTAAAAGGCCATCATACTGCAAGTTGAAAATAACAGATTTTTACAAGTTTACTCACCTGCATGCAGAGGACAGAGAACCATATTTATTCCAAGATATGCAGAGAGCAATTCATTTTCCTGAAACTCTGTTTCCAAGTTTTATAAATCTTCCTTTGCTTGTTGAAGTATAAATCTTGTTGCTTGTTGTTAGATTTGTCTTGACTGGTTGTATTTTGAAACTTTTAATATTGTTATTGCCTTGATTTCCCGCTTGTTGAATTTCCCAGTTCCATTCTTCTCAGATTTGCAGTCCTTATCATCTTTTGATTTTTCTTGAAGATTAATAACTTGAATCCTTGTTTAATTTTGTTGAAAGAGTGGAAATTGCTGAATTTCAGATTTGTAAGTGGAGGAATGATATTTTCTTACTTTAGAAAAGAGAATGGGAAAAATTTAGAAGAAGGAGGTGAAATAACCTTTTATAGAAATAATTTTATTTAATAAATATTTAAGAGAATGAATTAAAATTTTTGACACTTGTCACTACACAATATTATTCTCTTAACACATGTTATTAGAGTGCTTTAAATTTTTAACAAATGTAATCTTCATGCAAAAAGGATTTTATATACATATTTTTTTTAATAATATGTTTTTATAAATTAAATTTCTAAATTAAAAATACATTTTTAATCTATATAAATCAATTCTTCTTGAAAGAAATAAGTATAAAACAAATTTTATATTCTAAATAAAATCATAGAAATACACTTTTAATATCAAAGTATGATTTAAGATATTAACCACAATTTTTTTATATTTAACAACACATTATCATTTGTTTTAAATGAATAATTTGTTAAATCCAAATGATTATATTAAGATATGATCTAATAAATATTTATCTAAATATAAATATTTACTATTAGATTCATTAGTTCAATTTATAATTCAGTATTTTTTTTAATTAACCCAATTATTATATCAATTACAGATGTCCAGAAATTCGGGTTATCACATTCCTCCCCCCTTTGAATCTTTTCGTCCTCGAAAAGGAACGAAGCCAAAATTTATTAAAATGCTTAAAATCAGTTAAAATATTCTTTGATCATTTTAAAATACTTTTAAAATTTTGTAATACTACCCAAAATAGTTTTATAAAAATACTTTTTATAACTCGATGTTTCAACCAATCCATCCTTGTTCTCACAGAAATTCGGTCATACGTTGATCAGGCGTACGACTGAAAATCTATAAGTACTTAGCAGATCCGTTTTCAACATCCAGTGAAAATACTTGAAAAATATTTTTAATGAAAATATAGAAAACAGTTTTTGAAAATAGAGGATATATCTTTGGTGAGAATGCTCTGGAAATCATCACCCCCATCCATGGTCAAAGTTACATTCCAGGGATACGTTGCCATCGCAGCAAAAGTCCATGTAACTGCAGGCTCTCCGCGGCCTCTCGATTACGCCATGTAACCCACACAACAGATCACAGTTACATCTAAGGTTACGTTGTCGTCACAGCAAAAGTCCATGTAACTGCAGGCTCTCAGCGGCCTCTGATTTTCGCTGTCAAAATTAAACTTCTCCACTCCTACATAGGTCGCAGTCTACCGATATAAAATCAAACGCAGACTGTTGGCTCTCAATGGCACACACGACTTTCGCTATGTCATACCATAGGTCGCAGTTACATCCTGGGTTACGTTGCCATCGCAGCAAAAGTCCATGTAACTGTTGGCTCTCATCGGCACACACGACTTTCGCTATGTCATACCATAGGTCGCAGTTACATCCTGGGTTACGTTGTCGTCGCAGCAAAAGTCCGTGTAACAGTTGGCTCTCAGCGGCACACACGACTTTCGCTATGGTATAATCAACTCATAATCCTCAGGAACTAGTTTTGTCCGGACTCCTCACAGGATCAACTTTAGAACCCCCCTTTGGGGCTCAAGGCAGCACCACCCGGTGGTACTCCTGAGGAGTTCATTTCAAGGGAGCACCTTTTTCCCCAGAGCCATCATCAAAACATTTTATACAATATACATATAGTATCTTTAAATCATACACCTAGTATGATCTCATACAAAGCTTCTTTACACAAAATCGATTATCCCAAAATCGATAATTCTCAACCTAGGCTTTCCAAATTCAATATTGATTTTACCCAAAAATCAAAAGCCTTTCCAAATCTAAAGGTTCCTAAAACCTTTTCCAGAATCCTCATATGATCCTTTATATATATATAGATATATATAAAATCCTTGATAAAAATCTTTGGATCATTATAAACTTGTATAAAAATCCTTTTATACTTCAAACACTTTCAAAACAAATCCTTTCTCTTTTAGCAAAAGATTCATCAAGGGAAGTTTTATCTTATAAAACAAAGGTATATACTTTGTTTACTCAAAATTAGATATTCAAATTTGATTACTCCTTACAAAACCACTTACCATATCACTTACTTCCATAAACAAAATTTCAACCATAGAAATATCAAATTCCTATTTTATTTCCTCATATATTTCACAAAATATATTTTCACTTCAAAAACCATTTCAAATTTCTTATCCACAAACTTCAATTTCAATTTCATTCCAATCTGATCGCTTACTCGATCACACAATTTCACTTCCGAACTAGTATCGTCCACCCGACTTCCTAGTGCGGACTCAGATCTGGTTTCTTGATCAGAAACCGTTATTCTCCTTGCATAGCCTAACTATGATAGAGAATATCCAGAACCAATCAACAATCCATATCCAGGTTCGCCGTCGCAAATTGAGTGAAAAATGCGAACTCGGATCGACTTAATTATCTCGAAGTTCTATGCTTGAATCGGGATCAAATCACTATGCGAATAGAATAACATACGTACACCATACGTATTTATCTTTATTGGTTATTAGCCAAATCAATTCCATTTCTATTCACATTCACTTGAATTTTCATTCACTTACAATTGCTTTAATCCATTTGGTTTATCATCTCTATTCTTATCTCGATTGGGTATTTAACCAATAACAGTTTGAACCCTGTCCAGTTCAAATTTAGAAAATAGCTTGAAAAGTTAAAAATAGATAAGTAGTTGGAAAATAATTACTAGTTTATAAAATAGCTGTAAAATAGTTCAGTAATTGTAAAATAATTGGAAAATAGTTAAATAGTAATAGAAATTTAAATAATTGCAAAATAATAGTAAGATAGTAGTTAGTTTTGTAAATAGTTGAAATATAGTAATTAGTTTATAAAACAGTTGGAAAATTGTTAAACAGTTTCAAAAATAATTGTAAAACAAGTATAAGATAGTTTGGTTTTTAAAAGATGCTTATATATATATAAAATAATTAGCTTGGGAAAATAGGTTTATATTAAAACAATTTATATAAAAAATAGTCCAAAGTCAAAACTGTTCACTTCCCAATCTTCATTCTCAATCAATTCAATTTAAATTCCACTTTCAGTTAAATTGACTTAACTCCATTTAAATAACTTCAATTTCTATTGAAATTGATTCAATTCCAATTCAAGTTGAATTAACCTCAATTTCTTTTCAAATTTCACTTTATTCCACTTTGATCTCAAATTCTTCTAATACGGATAAATTTCAATTGAACTAGTTCCAATCTCAATTCATTTCAACTCTAGTTGGAATTAATCCCAATTTTCAATTCAAGTTTAATTATTCTTGATTTCCTCCCAAATTTAATTCAAATTCCATTTGAATTTAAAACTATTCAATTTAAATTACAATTCCAAATTATTCAAATAAATTTGGACTAATTTCAAATTGAATCCACTTCAATTTCAAATTATTTCAAATTAATCCAATTCAAATTTCCCGTTTGAATCTTATACTCATACATCTTCAATCACAGTTTCAATTAATTCAAATTTAAACCATCTCTCATCCATTTAAACAATTCCAATTCACAACTTAAAGATTTTTAACAACAATAGGATGATATTATCTAATTTATTTTAAAACATCCATTTATTTTAAATTTCTAGATCTCAAACCCAATTTGAGACACTCAAACTCTCAATTGCAATCAACCATTCAACTTCCCAAGTTAAATCTTAATTTCATCTTAAAATTTACAAATCAGGTTGAACATCCCAACATATTCAACTTTTCCCAAGTTAAACTCAATTCTCTTAATCTGGTCAACCTTACCTAGTTTGAATTTCCATTTCAAACTCTAAACTTCACATTAATAATCTTTCCATTTATAAGTTCAAAAATTTATTACTTTGGGTATCATGTCTTATTCCAGATTTAAAACTCAATATTTAGAGTTTATCTCAAACCATCTTTGAAATTTAAGTATATCCATACATATTAATATTTACTTCTTAGCCTGCCAAGCCAATTTCTAAAATTTAAACCACCTTTGGTTTCAATTCAAACAAATTTTCTTTAAAATTTTCAAACACTTCTTATTTTTAAAATAAGATCATATTCAAAGTAGTTTGAATAATATTATTTTCTTTAACATTTTGAAACCAATTCAAAATTTTAAACTTAGAATTCAAGACTTCACAATTTGAAACCCTCTTTAACTTACATTTTTTTTCTAATTCTCAAGTTATTCTCTTTAAATGGTTACTTCCTTAAAGCATTTTATTGTTTATTGAAAAACAATCATCCCATTATTAAACACAATATCCATTCTATTTTCTGGTTCGAAACCAATTCTAATTCATCTTATCCTGAAATACTTCTCCAATTCAAGATTTCAATTTTAGTTTGAATCCATTTCAAACTTATCCTTATTTAATTCTAATTTCAATTTGGTTGCATTCTATTACTTCTTAATTTAATTCTTAACATAAATTTTAATTTAATTAATACTACAACCAATTTCCTTAATATAATAGATAATCTATTTCTTATATAAGATTCATTTACCTTTGAAATCATTTAAAAACCTTTATATAAGAAAATAACAAATACGCTCTCTCATATATATACACACACACACACACACACACACTCAACTCATTCTAGGGTACCGCTTACCCTATCCTTAATGAGTAATCCCAACAAAGCCAAGGTTCTCGCTTAACCTTCAGCTCTGATACCAAATGTAACGACCCTGAAATTTCGATCCCGAAATTTCCAAATAGTTAGTGAAAAGAAGAAGGAGAAAGAAGAAAGAGATAGAATAAGAACAGAAAAGAAACACACAATCTCACATTCGCAGCGGATAAAATATAATATCACATAAATAATAGTTTTACAAGAAGAACTATATCGTTACACTTATATTTTTATACATCAGAGTTACACATATACATAAATACTGGACAAAACAATCATGTCCAGAGACTACAATATCATAGTAAAAACTCTCCATACGTCCCTGCCATCTTGCTCGCCTCCTAAGCTCTAGAACGTCCTTACCTGAAAATCTGTAATACTCGGTCTGACCCGAGCATTACATCAAAGTAACACCCGAGCCATGCTGGAAACCAGCGTGAGTAAACCCATCTAACTTGGAATACAAAAGCATACAACTTATATAAACTCGGGGTAACTTATCAATTTAGAACTTCACAAGCTGTTATAGACAATACTTATCTCACATGTCAATTTCCAAGTGCCAAATTTAGATTAAACGACCCAACTCATTATAAAACATTCCAACCCAGCACATTGATTTCCACATATCAATTTTATAAATAATCGAAGTGGTTCTGGGTATTTACTGATACCCGACTCCAGTCTCTTCGAATCTCACATCTTATTAACCCAAGTTATTAAAATGAGATATAATTCAAACTTTAAATATAGTGTCATCTTCACACAGAAATATTTTCATTGGCAGATATCCTTATTCATACAGTTTAAGCAAAACATATCATATCACATAGCATCTCATATCACACATCAGAGATATCAACTAATCTAAATATACTATATTATTCAATCATTCATAAGCAAGATTAATCAACCATATCTTTTGTAATTAATTTCATTAACCACTAATAAATTAAATTAATTACTTCATTTACTTAATTAACTAATCTCAATTAATCATCCTTGACAAATAAATCTTTAATTACATTAAGTAGTTAATCTTTAATTATCACACAGATTAATTTGCCTAACCATTCTCATTTAATTATCTTGAATTAATCTCCTAAATCGATTAACAAAATTTATTTCCCTGATCCTTAATTAATTACTCTATTTAATTTTTCTATACCTTCTTACATTGATTAATTATCCCTTAATTAATCACATAAGATAATTAACTAGCCCTTTAACTAATTTACTTAATTAAATCAAACTTTCTAATTACACTAAATAATTACTTCTCGATTACTAATATTAAGTAGCTAACCTTAAATAATCACGTTTAGTAATCTTCATATTTTTCCTTCCTTAATAAATGACATTAAGCAATCATCCTTAAATTGCTTTCATAATCATAAATCAATTCCATTAAGTGATTAATCTTAATTAATCACCTTTATATTAATACTTTAATTACTTAATCTTTATTAATTTTCTATGATTTAATTAATTGATTACTTCCTTAATTGATAACATAAATCAATTTCCCGTCCTAAAACATTAAATAACCAATACTTTATTAAATTTCATCATTTAATTTAACCTAAAAGAACATATAGGATTAAATACTTATATAATTATCCAATTTCGCAATTTGAAAATATTTATAACTTTGTAATTCATTTTAATAACTTGTTAACACTTTGAATAGAACCTGATTTAACCCTTCCTTTGACTAACACATTCAGATAACTTTTTTTTTTCAGTTTAAATTTTAAACTATTATAGATTGTTAACAAGTTCAAAAAGAATTTAGCCTGAACACAGAACTAACTAGATGGGGCTAAACTCCTGAAACTCCGAGACATCACGTGCTTCCCTCTATACCTACTTCGAGTTGCACAAACATCCCCCCGAGAACAAAACACTGGAACATCATCTTCCCAAACCTCTCAAGTCTCCACCCCAGTTAGAAGCCAACCACACAAACCCTTCTCCGAGTCAAATGCTCATTTTCCCACAGCAACCCTCGCGAACAACACGAGCCAACCTTCTTCCCAAACTCACGAACATCAGCAGCAAGTAAACGTGCACCGTGCACGTGTACGAATGGTCAGGCCACTTCTGGCCATCGGCATCTCCTCCGGGAAGTGACTCCAGACCCCCTCACACGATTACAACCACCAGATCGCCATAACACATCTGAAATCAAAAAAGAACATCCCAACCTAAAACTGGAACCAACACGATCTACAAATTTTGCCTTGATACGCCACCGCTGACCGACAACGACTCTGCAACTCCGTCAAGTGCTTCCCAGTATAATTACGCATCGAACCCCCTTGGTCCGGCCAACTCCGGTCCAAAATCGATGGCAAAACCCTTCCTACAACTTCGACGACCAAGCAGAACCACTAAACCCTAAAATGTCGTCGTCCAATCGCTACATTGAACAGTAAAATACTTGGCTATTTTTTCTAAGATCTCTACCCCTCAACCTTACTTCAGCATCGATCATGACCACGGTAACATCGCCGGTCTTCGGAATTTGGCCGAGACTTCTTACACGTTAAAACCTAAATTTCTCGATATACAATTACTTGAAAATCTCGAATTCTATATTAAAAATCATGCTTTTATATCACGAATTCATTTATACCATCAAAACTTGAAAATTTAATAATCAAGTTTTAACTTGAATTGATCTTCCCCTGTAAATTTCTTTTTCCTGGTTAATCACTTACAATTTTGTTCTTATAAATATTTTAAAAACAAGATTCATTCAATACAATCGGTTTCCATTTGATGATCATAATCTTTAAGACATTGAAGCCAAGGAAATTGATTTTTGAATTGGGTTTTTGAGACAGCAAACCTATAACAGAGACTATGTAACATTTTATATAGACATGCAATTGATCATCGGTAATTATATTGTGATTCTCAGGCGATTATTTTTATAAATCTTTACGAACCATATTTCTATCTTCATTTATCATTCATAATTAATCTCAAATGAATTTAAAACTTAATAGTTTAAGTTCCACTCACCTGTTCAAGTCATGTATTTAAGTACAACTCATATTTATATACTTAAAATCATTATCTCACAACATGCACAACATTATCCAGATTTATAATTAAAAGGCCATCATACTGCTAGTTCAAAATAACAGATTTTTACAAGTTTACTCACCTGCATGCAAAGGACAGAGAACCATATTTGTTTCCAGATATACAGAGAGCAATTCATTTTCCTGAAACTCTGTTTCCAGGTTTGATAAATCTTCCTTTGCTTGTTGAAGTTTAAATCTTGTTGCTTGTTGTTAGATTTGTCTTGACTAGTTGTATTTTGAAACTTTTAATATTGTTATTGCCTTGATTTCCCGCTTGTTGAATTTCTCAGTTCCATTCTTCTCAGATTTGTAGTCCTTATCATCTTTTGATTTTTCTTGAAGATTAATAACTTGAATCCTTGTTTAATTTTGTTGAAAGAGTGGAAATTGCTGAATTTCAGATTTGTAAGTGGAGGAATGTTATTTTCTTGCTTTAGAAAAGAGAATGGGAAAAATTTAGATGAAGGAGGTGAAATAACCTTTTATAGAAATAATTTTATTTAATAAAGATTTAAGAGAATGAATTAAAATTTTTGACACTTGTCACTACACAATATTATTCTCTTAACACATGTTATTAGAGTGCTTTAAATTTTTAACAAATGTAATCTTCATGCAAAAAGGATTTTATATACATATTTTTTTAATAATATGTTTTTATAAATTAAATTTCTAAATTAAAAATACATTTTTAATCCATATAAATCAATTCTTCTTAAAAGAAATAAATATAAAACAAATTTTATATTCTAAATAAAATCATAGAAATACACTTTTAAAATCAAAGTATGATTTAAGATATTAACCACAAATTTTTTTATATTTAACAACACATTATCATTTGTTTTAAATGAATAATTTGTTAAATCCAAATGATTATATTAAGATATGATCTAATAAATATTTATCTAAATATAAATATGTACTATTAGATTCATTAGTTCAATTTATAATTCAGTATTTGTTTTAATTAACCCAATTATTATATCAATTATAGATGTCCAGAAATTCGGGCAATCACAACTACATAACCTCTGAGCTCGTACGTCTCAGAGAATGGTGTTAAGCTAAGAGAATAAATTCTCCGCCACCAACGGAAATGTATTTGAAAGAAATCTGCTTTATATCTCAAAATGTAATGTCAGACATAACAATCCATACAGTCTATTCTGGGTTCGAACAGAACCGAAGGCACTTCCAAAGAAGTCCTTGCAATCCGGGTATTCACAATCCCGATTGGACTTCCCATCACTTTGGGAATCTTTATACCGTAGCTACTCGGTGCAGAGACAATCGATAGGTCATCCTATCGTTCTTGCAAATACCCAGTCTTCACCACCGGTCTTCAAATGCTATCCATAACGACGTATCACATATTCGGAATGGGTTATACGACACAAATGTCCTTTCCCGGCTAACCCGAATAATGAGCGCAACATTTAAAACATATGGATATGGGATTTCAATTAAGTCACAACTTAATAATTCCAAACTTTCTTTCAAATGGTTTAAACCAATTACCATTTCAAATCTTTTAAACAAAAAGATTTATTTCACAAAGTTCACTCAGTTTCACAAAGATTCATTCACAGGTTTCAAAGAAATTTTCATTTCAATTAGATTAACTCATTTAAATCTTTAAATCAAGATTTACCTCATAGCTTTCAAATCGTTCCCAAATATTCTCTTTCAAAATTCGTTTCCAAATGTTCATTTTAAAATTCGTTTCCAAATATTCATCTATAACTTGAAAAATTATTTCATTTTAAACTTGAAACCCCTTTTATACAATTTGAAATTCATTTCTCTTATGAAAGCTTTTTATCATTTAGAGACAACAATCTTATTTCGAAAAAACCCGATTTCATTTATACTAGTTACAATCTTTGGGTTAATTCAAATTCCCAAAAGAACAATACTTTAAAAATGGTTTGACTCATATATAACTAGTATAATATCGTTAAACCCTAAATTTAAATCATAGAATTCAATTTCAAGTATTGAATTCAAATTTAAATCAAAATATTTGAATTCCAAAACTTAATCAAGTTATTCCAAATAAATTTCATCTTTGAAATTCCATTTCAAAAGCTTTTCACTTTAAACCCAATACATTTTCAAAACATTTGAATTCAATTTGTCTATTTGAAAAGCATTTCAAAAATCTGTGACTTAATCGAATTCCTCGTGAAATCCATATTTTTGTGTATATAAGCGTGGTCCAGGGGTTTAACACAATAGTGCAACATCATTCAATCATCACAGATTAAAACATAGAAATATAGTTGATAAGTGATATGAACTATAACGCTTATCGTCTATTCACAGATTCACAGATAATATATAAATGTAAATAAATGAATAAATCATACATAGCTCAATCCATAGAACAAAATATCACAAATCAGATAGGACAATCAATTCAAGGCATCTCATACAATACAATCATTCATAAGTAAGGTCAAGTATTCAATAATCATTTATAAGCAAGATTAATTAATCGTTTTATGCTGATTAATTCAATTAATTTCCAGTTAAATTAATTACTTATGAATTAATTATCAAATTCTGATTGACTAATTACAAATCATTTAATATCAATTAATTTATCAAACACTTTAATTAATTAAATTATTCTTAATTTATCATATTAATTAAATCAACCTTTAAACCAATTTCCTAATTAATTAACTCTAATTAATTATTTAAAGAAATTTAACCTTTAATTACTTACCATAAAGTAATTACACATACACCATTTACATTGATTATCTAAACTAATCAATCCAATTTATTATTAAAATTAATCGCCTTAATTAATACTTAATAATCCTTAGTTAATTATCTTCATTAACTACTAACATTTCTTAATTACTTTCTTAAGAAATTTTCTTAGGTTAAATCATTATTAATTAAATCTAATTATAATTTAATCTAAATCATCAATCTAAAATCAAATAAATAAGTCATTCCTTAATTCGCTTATAAATTAAATTCTTTTATTATCTTAATTATTTCTAAGATAATTCATTTATTTTATTAATGACTTCATTAACATTCAAGTGTGTTTACACATTACACTTCTAATTTTAAATCCAAATTCTATTGTGAATTTAAGATTCAAAATGTTTAACCATTTAAACACTAAATCAAATTTTATAATTACTTTATAAGTCTTAAATAATTATAAAGAACATTCGTTTCTAATGTAATAAACTTACGTAAGGAAAAATTTTAAACAAAATCACTTAACTATTTTAAAATCAAGCTTTTAAATATAATTTGATTATTTAACTTACAATCTTAAGTTAACCAAATTTACTAACTTTTCATTCAACGTTAATTGACCTTAACCCATAACTCACATTAAAGTACTAATTCACTTCTTTAATATTACGTCTTGAAATTTGTTTTGGGCTTAAACCCATTTTAAAACAAACCCGAGCAACCCATTTTTTTCACTCGAGTCAACTCTCGCGCCCCAACTTCTTTCTTCTTCATCTATTTTTTTTCTTACTTTGCTTAAGATTTAACTTAACAACACACCCAGGTTCAAGCTTCCTGACACAAGCCGACCTCGTGCACGTGCACAATGGAGTTCGCCGCCATTAGTTGAATCTCCGACCACCCCCAAGTCAACGACCATTCACCTGAACCCCTCGAGCATCCAAACGTGCGAGAAGACCATCGTATCAAAATCGAGCTTCAGAAACAAAACTGGAACTAAAAGCCAAACCTGGAAATCACGGCGTTGACGAGACTCCGACCACCAACGGCTACCCAACTCCGGCCACCAACGCCTCGACACTTCCTCTTCCATCACCCAGAACCGCTACGCACTCAGTCAACCATAGGCGGCGCAATCAATAATTTACCGAACATAGGAAAACTCGAACCCAAAACCCTACTTTTGATTCGACCCAAAAATCCTTGCATTAAATATTTTTTTAGCATTTTTCCTTGATTCGAAAACCATCAAACTAACTTCTCAATAAATTTCAACAATTAAAATTTGTTGAACTAACAGAGATTGATAAAAATATACTTTTAGTTCATTTATGAACTGTACCATGTGTGCTTATCTAAAAATTATAATTTTTGTTTCAAAAATCCTACTTTTGTATGTTTATTCAAGATATGAATTTAAATTAACCATTTAAAATATTCAAATTTTGACATATGATTTCCTTTCACTGTAAATTTGAATAAACATAACCCCTGTTACACTGTGAAGCCCCAAACTATTTCCAAGTTACTGTTTTAAATTTTTGAACAGCTTATTTAGTTAAAGATCCTAAGCTTAAGATGTTTATATGTAAGTGTATTTATTTTCTTTACATTTCTTTGCTCAGAAGCTTGAAAAACTGAAGAACAAGCCATATAAATTCCAATGCATACAAAATATACACAGAGCAGTTTGTTTAAACTATAGCAAGCACATATCATTAAAAAAAAAAACAAATACACAAGTTAAATTTTGAAATCAGTTTGTCTACTCACTTGATCAAGAAATGGACAGAGCAATGACTTGCAACCATAAATTATACTTAAAGTTTAAAGGTGAAGTTACTCACATTGAATAGTTTGAAACAGAGAACTCAAGCCTGGAATTGTTGAACATAGACAGTGCTTTTTGTTTTTAACCTGAAAACTTTGAATCATTGCTTGATATTTGATTTAGTTGCTTGTATATTGTTGTTGAAGTTTTGTTTTAGTTTGACAGGATATTTGCTTCAGTTTTTTTTCTTGTTTTGTTTTGAAGATGGACAAAATAAGATTGTGGAAGGCTGGGTATATAAGAAAATGAGTTGTACAGGGATGATATCTTTGTTTATACATAGGTATGGGTGATATGCTATGTTATGGTGGCTGAGAAAAAAAATGTGTGCTAGGATATATTAGAGGTATGGCTGCATTAATGCCAAGTACTTTATGTTTCATGTTATATTTTACACTGTGTTTTGCCTTACTTCTTACTTCTCTCGGCTGATAGATGTGGCATTAACTGCCCTAGTACTTCATGTCTTCAGCCATGACTTATTTCTTTTCTTGTTTACACTTTTATGCTATGTATTGTTATGTATGTATTTTATTTTGTCCTTGTCTTGCTTGTATTTTGTTTGTTCATGCTTATGTATATTATTATTATCTTCTTTGTTTTAAATGTTTCCTGGTGTACGAAAATCCATATGCAACATATATGTACTTCATATGAAAATTGTTATAGTTATTTGTATTTATGTTGCCTGCATACTTGAGAATATAAATAAAGTTCTATTTAACATGTTGTTTTAGTTGTTGTTATCAAACTTAACTTATATATTTAGTTCTTCCTATACAAGCTTGCATTTACTTGTTATTATTTTGTATTGATAAATTTATTCCATTTTAAACATCATTATCTATATTACTTTCATTTGCATATATCATATCAAATGTCAAAATGGTAGAGTCTTTAATTTAAATACTGATCTTGCATTTCTCTATACATATTTATTTTCAAATGCTCAAATTTATTCTTTATTATTAAAATTTAACTAACATTTGGTATAAATTACCGATTATTACACAATTTTTAAATCAAAAATTAATTTACTTATCAATTTAAACTGTATTAAAACCGGGGATCGTTACATTTACATAAATACTTAACTGTATTATATGCATTAAATCAATCTAATTTAAATCAAATATTACTACTAAATCTATATATACAATTTTCATTTATATAATATCTTAAGAATCAAATTTATTAAACCATATATTTCTTTCCAAAATTATAGATATTATTTTCAAAATATTTATATGGACCAACGGTGTCTATACATATTTCATATCATATAGTCAAGTGCTACAGATATTTATCATTTCAATCTGTATACTAAATATATATGGGTGGATGTTAACGCTAAAATGTGAACGCTAACACCCCGGTGTGTGAAGTGTAGTTGTGAAAGCACCACCCGATAGATCGGGAAAGAATTACAAGCAAGTAATAGCAGAAAAGCAGTAAACAACAACAATTTTATAGTGGTTCGGCTTAAGGGTATAGCCTACGTCCACTCTAAGTACTTTTATTAATAATCTCGTTACAAGCTGATACAATTCTTCTCAAGTACAATATACTTCAAGTTACAAGTGATTTGGAACAAGTCTTAAGCTTCAATGTTGATTAAAGTCCTTAAATTCATGTTGAAGATGTGTGGTTTCTTCGTGAATCTCTTTGATGAATTCCTCTAATCTTGAAGGCTCTAAGTGTTGATGAAGCTCTCAATGCAGCAAGGTAACGGTGTATGAAGAGAATGTGCCAAAAGAGTCCCTTGAATGTTGGAGGTAGTCATGTATTTATAGTGAATTCTGGGCTGGAATTACTGCCAAGTTCTAAGTCGTGGCCGACTTAGTATAAGTCGTGGCCGATTTACCGAGTCAAGTCCACGGCTTAATAGAAGCAAGCTTATCTGAATTCATATCATCTGTCTTAAGTCGTCGCCGAGGTAACGTGCCGCGCGTTAAATTGTTGCACTACTTCTTCCTTCATATCTCTAGGTCGGTTACGACTTATCACAAGCCATAGGTCGGCCATGACTTGGGTGTGGACAACTTGTTCTTAACAGTTATGTCGGCAAACAACTTGAGTCGTTAGATCGGAGATTGTGTTAGGTCGGTAGACTTTTGTAAGTCCTAGGTCAGAATCTCCTTGAACTTTAAGTCGGCATCTTCTCAGGCCCCTTAGGTCGGTAACTTGGTCAAGTCATTGGGTCGGCATTACTTCAAAGCGTTAGGTCGGCACACTCTTAGCAGTTGGGTCGGCAGACGATGCGAATGGTTAGGTCGGAACTTTCTTTAAGGCCTTAGATCGTTCTCCTTCTCAAGCCTCTTAGGTCGGTATCCCTCTTAATCCTTATGCAATTAGATCGGTTTTCCGTGCTAAGATATTAAGTCGGCACCCTTCGTTAAGTTGGCAGAACGTTAGGTCGTCTATCATTTTGGACCGGTGACCCACGGCCGAGTCGGGGTTAACATTTGCCCCTCGAAACATACGCCTAATAGTTAGGTCGTATGCTTCGATATCTTTTAACCCGTTCCTTTTTAAATCGGTAGGTCGTACGCGACCCATCAGTTGGATGGCCTATGTCGCTTCAGTCCCTACCATAGTGAGATATAAATCGTCCATTTTCTTCTTTCTTCTCATTACCTATTTCTTCGATTCCGCCATTAAAAATCTTCCGAGCTCCAAAAAGGCGATTTAATTTCAATCAACTACTGAAAACATCTGCTATTCATTACGTAAGTGATTTCATTCTTTTTTCGACCGTAGATTACTATTGATTCGTGAATTCTGTTGCTTAAACTCGAACCGCCTCCCTATATGATGCTCCATCACGAATCCCATCACGTTTATAGCTGATGAAGCCTAGGTTGCTCAATTCGGCTTCAGATGACCGCTGATACAACGAAGGTGACTTATCACCTTAGGCTCGATGATCTCTGATGGTAGGGTATTGGATTTGTGACAACTTCGAACTATTGTATTGGGTGATTTGATAGCATGAATGAAGGCTGTTGTTGATGGAATGGTTAACGGGTTAATGGGTAGATGGAGTGTGATGTTGGTTCGGGAGCGAGTCAGTGATTTTGGGTGGCTTATCCTTTGGCCGACCTGGCTCTTAGCAACCTTAAGTCGTGGCTGAGACAGTGCTTGAAGAACACTTGCCGATTTAAACTTTAAGGCCTGAATCGTGACCGAGTTAATACTTGGAAAGTTCCTGCCTTTCGGACCGGAGCTTACTTTCTTATCTCTCCCTTGCGGCCTAGAGGACTGAGTTGCCAAATTAAACTACTTAGACCCTGACCCGCTACCGACCTAGCCTTATCTCGCGAAAAACTTTTGAACCGCAGCCGACTTAATACTTGGGCTTTAGACGTGTTATCATTTAGGAGCATAGGCCTACTTTGAGCATTTGTCTTGAGCTACCGAACTAAATTGTCTGAATTTTGAACTGCCCCAACTTTAAACTTGCTTGAATCTCATTGTATTATTTCACAGGCCGCATTAACTTATAAGCTGCTAACCTGCTGAAAATGACAAACAAAGAAAACCAAGGCGAAAATACTGCCATTGACTGCCCACGTCAGATGACAGATTAGTCAAGACAAGACAAGCAACTTAACTATATTGCATGAAATGTTTGTGAATCAATCAATTAAAGTTAAACATTAATGCAAAGTATCAACAATCTGAACTGATTTGTCTGCATCAACATCATACTTTCATATTTAGGCTTAAAACAATAATCCCTGGATTTCATAACTAACAAATGCTTGCTAGTTTTCATTCCAGTTATATTTGTTTACTGCTTGATTGATTTTACACAACACTTCACACACTTTAGGAAACGTGCATCTTCATGTTTGAATACCCAGTTGTTTATGTAGAATGACTTCCCACTGGGAAGAAGAAGTGATAACTCAAGAGGAAGAAACTTTTCCGATAGCTGTTCCCATAGAGAATCCTCCGGAGAGAACCTCGACTATTCTAACTTCAAGAGCGTTTATCCAGCTGCGCACTCAATTTGGCTTTGCTGAAAGTGATGTTCTTCTCCCTGGGCCAAGTGATACTGCTGACAATCCTCCCTATGGTTTTGTTGCAGTCAATCGCCAAATGTGCTTAAGTGGAGCGATTCCTCCTTTTAACGACTTCCTTCGAACTCTTCTCCTTCGGTTGACAATCTCTCCGTTTCAACTTCATCCCAATGGCTATGCCATCTTGACGGGGTTATGTGTTTTATTTAGAAGAACTCTTGATCGCCTACCGAGTTTTGAAGAAATTCGTTATCTGTGCTCGTTTGCAAAGAGTAAAGATCATCCTTCCCTTATTATTGTGAGAAGTGCCAGAAACCGCAAGCTCATTTCCGATCTTACTGAAAGCGTTCATGGATTTTGTGAACCAGTTTTTCTTTGCCCGCTGTCCCTCAGGGTTTTATGCCATCTGGAGAGTAGTAAGTAAGATTAGTGTTTCTATTTTTTCCGTTTTGAAACTTTTTCGAGATCCGAACTTTCAGTTGCTAACTTCATTCTTTGTTCCTTTCAGCACTTCCTCTCCCTTCTAGAGACCCAATTCACAAGCAAGTTTTTGAGAGGTTGAGTGCCGTGGCCACAGAAGAGAGGAGCATAAAATTTCTGTTGAGGGATGAATTTTTACATCAACACGGGCTTCTACACACTTCTCGCTCTATGCATGCTCATGAAGTTCCAACGGAAGTCCCCGATTCTCCGATAAAGACTCCTGAATCTTCGCTGGTGAAGTGCTCCACTTCTGTTGATGTTGCGGGGCCATCTGGTAAACTTGCCCCGGTTATCGAGGAAGAAGAGCCTCAGGGATCCTCTCACCATTCACAAGAATCTGGTGAAAAGGCTAAGAAATCCAGTCCTGTCAAGCAAAGCAGAGACGATACCTTCGAAGGATTGAGCGACCTCTTCGCTACTTCACAAGAGATCTTCAAAGATGACCCTACTACTGCCGGGATTTCTTCTTCAGTAGTTGAAGCTACTTCTATTTTGCAACAGTCGTCGTCGACTCAAGAGTTGACGTTAACTATTACACCCACAACCACTCCCCAAATAAAGAGTGGTTCGTAGATTAATGCGCGTAGTTTGCACAACACACACACTTAGAATTTCTCATCACTTCTATGCACTTTTCTTCTTGTACTTTAAAGATTTCTAAAGCTTATTATTTTAATTCCAGATTCTCCTATGGGGCGCAGCGGCTCGTACTATGACGATTTCCAGCGCTACGGGAGGCGTAGCCAGTATGATTACAGGCGTTACCTTCCTTCTTACAGAGAGTCGGATGAAGAGAGGGCTGCCCGAAAGGCTCATGAAAGGAGGACTGAAGAAGAACATCGTGAAAGAAGGGAGAGAGAAGAGCGCCATGATTCTTGGCAAAAAGGCGATGACTCTCACAAGAGAAAATCTCATGACGATCGAGGAAAAGGTCACATGAGTGAAGACTTAAGCAAACGAGCCCGTCACAGTGAAAAGCAGGCCTCTACTACTCCTGCCTCGCTCGACATTCCTTCTGATTCTCCTGTTCTTGGGAAATCAGATATTCAAACGATAATTAGCAGGCCCAAATTTCAAGTTGGACCGGGTCCTGCTACTCTGCAGAGCCGGTTTCCTCAATGGTGCCTTAAGGGAGTGAGGTTCGACCTAGACTTGGTCCCCATCGACAAGTCTGTCATGTTGCGCAATCTTGACGCCGTCAAACTTGATATCGAGAGGATGTCAAACTGGCAGAAGCTTGTCGATGAGCTTCAAAGAGTTAACCGTGCCAACATAGAGGCCATGCTTACTATGGAAAACGATAAGGCCGAATGGCAAAAGGTCGTTGAGCAACACGACACCAAGATGAGGAACATTGCTTCTTACAATGAGGAGCTTGAAGCAAAAGTCGAGGAATTGAAACATGAGCTTGCTGCTTCCTCTTCTTCCTATTCTCAGAAAGAAGAAGTGCTCCTGAAACAAGTGAGAGACGCTCACGCTAGCCAAAGGGATGCCGAAGACAGGCTAGAAGTACAAAAAAGAATCAGTGAAGGCTATGCTACTGATATTGCTGAGCTCCGAAAGAAAAACAACTCCCAGGAGGCGGAGATACAAATGCTTAAGCTTCAGCTTGCCAAAACTGAAAGGGAGCGTGATGAGGCTGTCGCCGGCAGAATCGCAGCTGAAGAATCTCATGAGGCGACCAAAAACAGCATCAGCTCAACATTATTCGACTTCTACTTGCACAACGTCTTGGAGCATGGAAGCCTTGCCTTTCTAGGCCCCAAGTATGAAATCACACTGGCTGAAGTTTGGGAGACAGCACTTGATATGCTCGGTGGTAAAGGTGCTGGATATGCTGAGTCAGCCCTTGAAGAGCATTATCTTGATGACGAAGCCCGTGCCGCTCTTGCCAAGGGTAAGGAGCAGCTTGCCAGAGCGTGGGCCGGGATGGCGGAAGAGGAGCGTTCTGAAAAAGAAGTACCGCCTACCATCTCCGAACGTCCTCTAGTTTCTCTCGAGGTGGACATTACAGGCCCTAGTGCTCATTTGCCGCCTCCTACAAGAACTGGGGTAATCACCCCTACTGATGAAGAGGCTTTGGAGGACATTGGGGCTCAGAATTATGAGATTGAACTGACAAAGCCAATATCTTCAGGTAATTTCGACATTGGTCCGATTCAGGTGGATTGCCTGCTTATTCCTCAAAAATTTGATGAGCTTCTCGATTACCTCCTGAATCTCGATGAACCCATATCTCCCTTCTTTCGGGAAGATACTAACATTTTCAATTTTTCTTCTTCTGCAGTTGAAACAACAAGTGCCGTGCAGACTTCGCCTTCTCTGGTTATTCCTCCTCCATCTCTTCAGGTGACTCCTCCTTCTGCTTCACAACCTGGGTCACAAGAGGAGAAAATTGAGGCTCTTCATGGTTTGGATGACCCTGTTGCCTCGCAGGAGCAAAAAGATGAGGGACTCGAAGGAGGCGAGATCTCTCCGGAGCGGACTCCTTCTGACGACGTAGTTTTGTCCGCTCTCGTTACTCCGGGGAGTGAGTCTTCTTCGCAGAGAAGAAAGAAGCTTGGGACATCGAAGAGGAGGGGGAAGAAAATTATCACCACTGAAGAGGAACCGGAAATTGCGCCAGTTGTACCTCCCTCCCCTTCTTCCCTTATGCCTTCAGACCAACCTGGAAGACCCGAAAAGCTAACCACTCGGCCGGGTAAAGGGTCTAAAGGCGGCAAGAAGAAATGAAGAGTTGAGCTTTTTGATTCCTTTTTTGTGTAATGGTCGGATGTTGTGCAGGCACCGGCCCCTGCTTTTTTATTTTGAAACCTGTATCTGCAATATCTGCAATTGAATAAAGTGATTCTTTATTTGTACAGACTTTTGTTTGAATTTGAGAATGCATTTATTATTCATTTTTACACAAGTTCTTTTTATACGATGTTGCGGTGAGCTTGTGGTATGTTGTTTGAGCGTACTTTACCGACATAGTTATACCGCTTTGTATGTAACTATACCATGTTGCCCCTATACCATGAGCTTACTGCAATATCGTATACTCTAAGGCGACTTGCACTCTCGTTTTCTAAAGAATAATTACTTCATTCTCGAGAATAATTTTCGTAGAGTGCAACATCCTTCATATAAGCTTCTACGCTTTGTCCTTCGAAGAAATCACTTTCTCCTTTTGCGTATGTATATATTTTGCCAAGTGAATTCTTCTATGTGGCAAAGCGGACCTCTGAATGTACTTTAACCCCCTTTTTTTTGAGGAAGATCATTCTCCATAATAGGTGAATTACTCTTCCTTTGGAAGTTAAAGTATGCTCTTGATGAGGATTTTTTTTATATATATAGAAAGTTGTACCTCTGAGGAGGGATTTTTCACGTTTCAACACTTGGAAGTTTTATTTCAATCTCGGTGAAACGTGTACCTCCAAAGAGTTATGCCTTAGAAATCCTTTTCACGTTTCAACACTTGGAAGTTTTATTTCAATCTCGGTGAAACGTAGGTTTCCGAAGAGGTCTTTCTTCTTGATTGTGTCCCCGGTAGGGGGTTGTACCTCTGAGGAGGGATTTTTCACGTTCCAACACTTGGAAGTTTTATTTCAATCTTGGTGAAACGTGTACCTCCAAAGAGTTGTGCCTTCGAAGAAAGCCTTTTCACGTTTCAACACTTGGAAGTTTTATTTCAATCTTGGTGAAACGTGGACTTTCAGAAAGGTCTTTCTTTTTAATTGTGTCCCCGGGAGGGGGTTGTACCTCTGAGGAGGGATTTCTCACGTTTCAACACTTGGAAGTTTTATTTCAATCTTGGTGAAACGTGGACCTCCAAAGAGTTGTGCCTTCGAAGAAAGCCTTTTCACGTTTCAACACTTGGAAGTTTTATTTCAATCTCGGTGAAACGTGGACTTTCAGAAAGGTCTTTCTTTTTAATTGTGTCCCCGGGAGGGGGTTGTACCTCTGAGGAGGGATTTCTCACGTTTCAACACTTGGAAGTTTTATTTCAATCTTGGTGAAACGTGGACCTCCAAAGAGTTGTGCCTTCGAAGAAAGCCTTTTCACGTTTCAACACTTGGAAGTTTTATTTCAATCTCGTGAAACGTGGACTTTCAGAAAGGTCTTTATCTTGTTTTGCATTTCAACTTTGGTGAAGTGAAATTCCGAAGAGCGGTTGTTACACTTCAACTCCTGGCGAAATGTGCCTCCGAAGAGGGCTTTTATTTTGTTTGCATTTCAACTCTGGTGAAGTGAAATCCCGAAGAGCGGTCATAACACTTCAACTCTTGGTGAAATGGGCCTCCGAAGAGGTCTTTATTTTGTTTGCATTTCAACTCTGGTGAAGCGTAATTCCGAAGAGCGGTTGTTACACTTTAACTCCTGGCGAAATGTGCCCCCGAAGAGGTCTTTATTTTGTTTGCATTTCAACTCTGGTGAAGTGTAATTCCGAAGAGCGGCTGTTACACTTCAACTCCTGGTGAAATATGCCCCAGAGATGGTTTACATTGCCTGGAAGTTACTCTCTCATGGTTGGTGGGTCATGACTCCTCCAATCTTTTTTGTTGAGTAGAGAACTTTCTTTTTTTGCAGCATATGTCTCATTTGAGGTCTTTGTCCTCCGAAGAGTCGTGCCTCCGAAGAGGAGCATTTTGCCTCCGAAGAGGGCTTTGGTCTCTGAGGAGAAGCATTCGGTCCCCGTAGAGAAACTTTTTTGCCTCCGAAGAGGGCTTTGGTCTCTGAGGAGAAGCATTCGGTCTCCGTAGAGAAGCATTTCGCCTCCAAAGAGGGCTTTGGTCTCTGAGGAGAAGCATTCGGTCTCCGTAGAGAAGCATTTTGCCTCCGAAGAGGGCTTTGGTCTCTGAGGAGAAGCATTCGGTCTCCGTAGAGAAGCATTTTGCCTCCGAAGAGGGCTTTGGTCTCTGAGGAGAAGCATTCGGTCTCCGTAGAGAAGCATTTTGCCTCCGAAGAGGGCTTTGGTCTCTGAGGAGAAGCATTCGGTCTCCGTAGAGAAGCATTTAGCCTCCGAAGAGGGCTTTGGTCTCTGAGGAGAAGCATTCGGTCCCCGTAGAGAAGCATTTTGCCTCCGAAGAGGGCTTTGGTCTCTGAGGAGAAGCATTCGGTCTCCGTAGAGAAGCATTTTGCCTCCGAAGAGGGCTTTGGTCTCTGAGGAGAAGCATTCGGTCTCCGTAGAGAAGCATTTTGCCTCCGAAGAGGGCTTTGGTCTCTGAGGAGAAGCATTCGGTCTCCGTAGAGAAGCATTTCGCCTCCGAAGAGGGCTTTGGTCTCTTAGGAGAAGCATTCGGTCTCCGTAGAGAAGCATTTCATCTCACAGGAGTATGTTGACCGGTTGTGGTGAAATGCGCGCCCCTAAGTAGGGTTATTGTCAGGAAGTTTGGAGTTTCCTTTTCTCGGTTGGATGGATTCTCGGGAGTGTGTCGACCGATAACTCCACGACTTTGCAACGAGAAAGACGCCTTTTTTCGGTGAAGCCCGCTTGAGGTCTTTATCCTCTGAGGAACAGAGTTATTCCTTCAAAGAGGGCTTGTGCTTCTGAAATATTCTTTTTGCTGGCTGACGCTTGCTCTCGCATGTCTCTTTGCCGTTGATTCATGTTGACAATCCCCATTGCTTCGCAAGTGTCACCACTTTCAGCTACCAGGCCTCTCCCTTACCCAAAGGAGTATATTTTATAGTTAAGCGAATTGGTGGTGGTAGATTTAGGTTCTTTAACTTGCTGTTTGTTTGTTCAAACATTTGTAGTTAGCTATATATGATCTGCTTCTATCCACCTTGCTTACTTTCGTTTGAAGTTCTCCTTTTGTAGGATTTGAATATGGGAATTTTGAATGGCCCAGTGCTTGATTGCCGGATGATGTTGCGGATCGCTTGGTCTCGTGACTGGTAGGCTTTGTTTTTATGGCCTGCATTATTAAGTCGTTTTTTTTTAGTAACACGATTAACGTATTTCATATGCCGAAATAAAACAAAGCAGTTTATAATAGTAGGGAACATAAGAATTATAGTGGTTTAACCGAAACTGGGCCTATATCCACTTTATAGCTTTTGTTATTCGCCTGCCTTGCAATTGCCCTTAACAAGAGAATCATATATTTGTAAATTCTTTGCAATATCTTAGCAAAGTTTTCATGTAAAATATGGATGTAAATGGTTGCTGTTCCAAGTTCTTGGAATTGGTTTTCTTTTGACAGTTGCGAATTTGATTGATTATATTAGCAATTCCTTAGTGCCGTCTTTAAGTGTGCATCATCTTCTTCTGTTGGCGGGTGGTTTTAACTGAAGAAACATACTCTAGCCAAATCTTATTTGTTTGCTTAGAGTACTTCTTATTCAGGATTTGACCCTGGAATTCTGTTGTTTAAGGCTTGCTTTTGAATGCTACCAAGGGTTGCTTGATATTGCAATGAATCAGCTTGGTATTGATTGCCTGCAAATTTAGATCGATAATCTTAGTGATATTCTCAGAATATTTCACATATCGAAATAAAATAAGCGACTCGTAATAATAGGGAAAGCAAGACTTATAGTTTTTATTATTTATTGGCATTGTTTTTACTACAGATTTTGATACAAGAATCATTGGATCAGCACTCTTTTACAAATTTGAAACAAAGTGTTCAAGTAAGGTATGGAAGCAATTGCTGCCCCAGGCTTTAGGAATTGAATTTTTTGGCATAAGAGGACTGGATGGCAACATCTTTCGGAATCGAAACTTCCTTTCACTTTGAAGGTCTCCTTGGAGTGTGAGCACGTCTTCCCGCCTCATCCAATTTTTCCCTGCCTGGTGAGGGCTTGCTGTGATGACACTGATGATAGGACCTTCATCTCCCTGTGCCACGGTTCTCTTACTTGAGCTACATTGTTGAGCGGGAACCAGCTGCACCTTAGAGGATGAGGAGTAGTTAATTTCATCTTTTTTCACATACTGTTGCAGTTCATTCTGCTTGATCAATTCTTCAATCTCCTTCCTTAGATGGCGACATTGGTTAGTTTCGTGGCCAGGTTGATTGTGAAATTGACAGAATTTCCCATTGTCTGTCGCGCTTCTCCTCATCAGAGATGGTTTGGGGTAAACAACAACATCCTTTGTTGCCAAGAAGATACTTTCCGGAGTGTCGGTCAAGGGAGTGAAGTTGGAGGGTATGAAGCGTCGAGCTTTTTTCAAGAGTTTCTGTTTTCTTCTTCCCCCATTCTTCTCTTTCTATTCAATCATTTCCGGTATGTATTCTTCATCGTTACCAGGACTCAATGGGTAATCATCAACTATTCTTTCAAAAGTTCGCCTTGACAAACGTTCGTGGATAGTTGGTCGTGGCCATGAATTCTCTGTTTGGGGGAATGTTCCAATAGTAATGCCAGTTGCTCGTTGAGGAGCATTCCATTCTTCTGAAACCTGGGCCTCTTTGGCAATGGTTTTTATATCACTTTCTAGTCGATGGACTTCTTCCTGCAATGCGTTCATCTTATCCAGTATCCTATTGCTTTGAACTTCCATGTGTTGATATATTCCATATATCACTGCATTTAATTCAGCCCTTGTGACTCCAATACTTGAAGCTGTTTCACTTAGCGTGGGAAGAGCAATGGCATTGCTGCAAATACCTTCAAACCTTAACAACTTCCGTTTCCTTTCTGAAGCCATGGTTTCTGTTAGAATTTTGTTGAACAATGGTTGAAGTTTGCCCCTGAGTTCAATTCTCAGTGAAAGCACCAAAAATGTTAACGCTAAAATGTGAACGCTAACACCCCGGTGTGTGAAGTGTAGTTGTGAAAGCACCACCCGATAGATCGGGAAAGAATTACAAGCAAGTAATAGCAGAAAAGCAGTAAACAACAACAATTTTATAGTGGTTCGGCTTAAGGGTATAGCCTACGTCCACTCTAAGTACTTTTATTAATAATCTCGTTACAAGCTGATACAATTCTTCTCAAGTACAATATACTTCAAGTTACAAGTGATTTGGAACAAGTCTTAAGCTTCAATGTTGATTAAAGTCCTTAAATTCATGTTGAAGATGTGTGGTTTCTTCGTGAATCTCTTTGATGAATTCCTCTAATCTTGAAGGCTCTAAGTGTTGATGAAGCTCTCAATGCAGCAAGGTAACGGTGTATGAAGAGAATGTGCCAAAAGAGTCCCTTGAATGTTGGAGGTAGTCGTGTATTTATAGTGAATTCTGGGCTGGAATTACTGCCAAGTTCTAAGTCGTGGCCGACTTAGTATAAGTCGTGGCCGATTTACCGAGTCAAGTCCACGGCTTAATAGAAGCAAGCTTATCTGAATTCATATCATCTGTCTTAAGTCGTCGCCGAGGTAACGTGCCGCGCGTTAAATTGTTGCACTACTTCTTCCTTCATATCTCTAGGTCGGTTACGACTTATCACAAGCCATAGGTCGGCCATGACTTGGGTGTGGACAACTTGTTCTTAACAGTTATGTCGGCAAACAACTTGAGTCGTTAGATCGGAGATTGTGTTAGGTCGGTAGACTTTTGTAAGTCCTAGGTCAGAATCTCCTTGAACTTTAAGTCGGCATCTTCTCAGGCCCCTTAGGTCGGTAACTTGGTCAAGTCATTGGGTCGGCATTACTTCAAAGCGTTAGGTCGGCACACTCTTAGCAGTTGGGTCGGCAGACGATGCGAATGGTTAGGTCGGAACTTTCTTTAAGGCCTTAGATCGGTCTCCTTCTCAAGCCTCTTAGGTCGGTATCCCTCTTAATCCTTATGCAATTAGATCGGTTTTCCGTGCTAAGATATTAAGTCGGCACCCTTCGTTAAGTTGGCAGAACGTTAGGTCGTCTATCATTTTGGACCGGTGACCCACGGCCGAGTCGGGGTTAACAGTGGATATCATTTCAACCCGTAATCCCAAATTCAATAAAATGAAAATCGCTTGGGTTTATCATTTCAACCCATAACGATTTTCTCCTATTCTAAAGTCTGTTCGGGTATGTATCATTTCAACTCATAGTGATTTCTAAACTACAGGGAACTTGCAGAGTGATAACAGAAAATACAACAAAATAATAGGCATATATCATCAATAACAATATAATATAAACAACACGATATTGTGTCATATCCCGCTGGTGAACAGTTATAGATAATAGCATATATAACAAATTTAAATAACTACATCAGTATATTTCAATTGTCGTTTCAATTGAAACCAAATTTAATGAATAAAAAAAATGTTAATTGTGAGTGATTTCTCACCTTTCGAGGTTAGAGAGATAGACAATGAAGTTGAGTTACGAATTGCAAGCACGACTTCCAAAGCAAAGTTAGATGGTACGATTTCGACGGAAAAGCTAATAGATAGAAATTGATGAGAACGGATCAAATTAGCTTGATAAAATTGAAACGAAGATTATATGATTAATTTATTACTTTCTTTCAAAATGAACGTTAAATCAAAACACGCATTTTAAAAAATGAAATATATATATATATATATATATATATATATATATATATATATATGCACACCCATGAAAACCATATAACTTTAAAACGCTTCCATTTCATATTAATGCTAAATAACAAATATATAATTATTCAAAATGTCACATATATAGTATATTCATTTTATGGTTGTCGTTCCCATGTAATAAATATTCATTTTAAACCAATATTAAAATAATATATATGTATAGTTAAAATTCAATGTTCTAACATAAAACACATATATTAAAGATCAAAACACACATATATAATATCTTTTGAAATGAATAATTATGTATATATATAATTATTATAGTTTATTACTTTCCTTTTCAAAATATCCAGCAGGAAATCAAACAAACCAATGCACATATATATGCAGATAAACAATATTCTTTATAAAACATTGTTAACTTACTCCTTTTTTTCCCTTTTTTAAAGAGTGTATATGCAGTACAGTTTATAAGATTTTATTTTTTATTTTTTTACTTTTATAAAACCATATTATAAATTTAAATGTATTTTAAATTAAAACATACATAATTATTTTCAAGTCAAAAATTTATCTTTAATATAAAATAACGCCTATGGATGAGACAAATTTCCTATGTACTTCACACTGTAACTTTATATCTAACATAAATATGCTTTAATAACCATAACCATTATAAAACTAATAAAAAAGTTATTTCCCAAAATATCACTATATACTATAAAATACATGCGTTAAACAGGGAAGCATGTAGACATAGCCTAAAATATACAGACTAAATAACACTACTATGCATACGGCTACAAGACTAAACAGAGCCTAAAACCTTCCTTGACCAAACCACTATGTATAAATAATATAACTTATACAAAAACTGTAAATAGTATTATATGTAAATATTCATCCAAAATATCATATATATACAGTACGCCTAAAATATAGCATACTGTAGCAGCATATGCATCTTTATATACTCTACAACAATCAAAACACACGCTATATTAAAATACAAATATATATTAATTGATATTTTATAACTTTTATAAACTAGTATATTTATATAATCCTATAAATAAGAATACTTCAGTACCAAGGAATCCAGCTGTAGACCTCTTATGTATTACCTATATTATATACTAGTTTAACAAAAGTTGCTGTAACGTGTTTACATATATCACCAGCTTTGAATATATATAAAAGATGATATAAACTTAATTAAGCAAACATTCATATATTTATAACTCACGCAACCAAAAGTAAAATAATATATTTTTTTTTCTTTTCACGCAATACACTTATATACATACCATGAATATAATATGTACAACATGTATTACTTATATATACATATTCAACAAATATAAATAAACTAACAGGCATGAAATACTATATATAACTAACGCAACCCACACTATATATGCATAATATATGATACAGGTACAACTTCTTATATCATAACCGAAGTATGTATATGTAAACCTTTTAATTATAATTTAAAATTTATACTTTACATAACAATACATAGAAACTAATACATATATTAACGTATTGTATAGATATAGATTACTAACCCAAAATATAAGAATTTATTTTGCTATATGAACACCACTTACCTTAAAATAACAGAGAGGCTGGCTCGTCTAGGTACTGATGAAAAATGCGCACGGGGTGCATGAGTTAGGGTAGGGTGGTGTAGGTCGCAGTGCAGAGGCGATGGAGGGGAGGCCCACGAGTTCCAAACAGATGGTTTCTTCTCTTTTTTTTGAAATAAAAGGACAAAGAAGAAGGAGAGGGGGGAGAATGAAAGAGGAGAGAAAACAAAATGTCAGTGGTTTCAATTTGGAAGCAATGCAAAGAATACAACGTAAGTTTGTTATTAAAATTTTCTTTTATATGAAGCAAGAGAATCGTAACAGCTTGGGAGGGAAAACGCAACAGTTAAATTTTGAATAAGAAAATGGCAGAAGAGGATTGAAAATGTAAAGAAAATAATAAAAGAAATAAGTGAATGCGAAGTAACGTATAGAAATTTTATACGTTTCAAACTTTGAAATGGCAACGGTCATGAGTTGATTTAGCTACATTTAAAGCAATAACCTTTTTTTCTTGTTTGGATAGTACGTAATAAGTTTGGAAAGGCAATGATATTTAAAATGGAACAAGGAAGGTTATAAATCAGATTGGAATGAAAACGTAAAGAAAGAAAGAAATAAATAAAAGAAATCAATGAATGCGAAATAACGTATATTATTTTATATGTTTCAAACTTAGATAAAATAAATTTAAAATTTAAAATCTGCTATGTTTAATTGGATGTAATCCAAATATTAAATTTTTATTTCAAAATATTATTATATAAAATTTCTCAAAAGTTTCAATTAATTACGTTAAATAAAACCATTTAAAACTATAAAAATTACGGGTCGTTACACATTGGAGGTTGGATATGGAATAAAAAAATTGGATTATATTATCAATAGCCGATATGTGCTATTCAAGTGTGCATAAGTTGATAGTTGCAATGTTCCACAATATATTTACTTTGTTATTCAATTGCTGACGTTGCCTTTGTTATGTACAGTTAAAGAAATCATCCAAATGTATAGAGTGTTATGTTATAAATTTTATGTTTCATGCATTGTTAGATTACTGCCAGTAATTTTCTTTAAATTTACTTGTCCCATGGTGTAGTTATACCGAAAGGTTGGTTTATGTAAAAATAGTTTCTTAAAATTGCTGCAGTTTGAAGAGTGACATCATTATTGTAACAGTCCACCTTTTTATACGTTTTAAGTCGACGATAAACCACACACATCAGACCTAAACCATATAGAAGGGCGGATTGGTACTGGGATGAATAAGAAAAAGCAGAGAAAGAAAAAAAATAGAATCTTGCAGTGGAACGACAAAATATTATAATCAAATAACAGTTCATGAAGCTTACAAAAGCATTTGACTATACTTATACAAAACATATCAGAGTTACCCATACCAGAGAATAATCAGTAACAATGTAGCGGAAGAATGTCATGCAGTGGAATATAATAAATAATAGTAATACAATCTTCATCTTCGTCCTCCAGAAATAAAGTCTTCGAATCCTGAAATGCTCAGACTGACCCGAGCGAATTGAAAAGACAAAACACTTGAGTCAGAACTAAAAGATCTTATGTAAGTTAAATAAACTGTAAATAATACGAGTGCAACGGCGTCAAAGATGTTTACGGGATTTGACATCTCCTATCCAGTGTCTAACATGAGTGTAGTAACTTAAGAGATGATCGGGATTCACATCTCCCAAGGATCTCATAAACTATTTACTATGTAGTAAAATTTCGCTATTATAATAATGTCTAATAGTAAAATAAACTTACTCTGTAATAGCGTTAAGGCTTTACATTTTCCACCGTAACGCGTAATAGTGCCAATAGTCTATACAGTACCATAACACCTCCTGATCGGGAGGCAACCAGAGAACACTCCATAGGTATGACACAAATCAAACTCGTACAAGGCACACTAGAGTAGGTGACACGGCACACAAGGCAATGCCAGGGTAGGTATACCAATTACTATCCGGACTGGTGGTGACGCATAGCGCGTAGCTACCGCCCACCTCGAGCCATACCCCCAAATCAAAAATCAAAAGTGGCCACCGAATAAATCTTAAAATCAGAACATAATGGAATGGTATCGAAGGAGTGTGTCTGATAAGAGGAGCTACCTCACTGGCCCGGAATCGCTCCTGTTTTAGCCACCTTATGCCAACTCACGTGAGTTGGATCCATGTATATACCTCAAAGGAAACGCCACCACCATCCTACTTCATTCTGGAATCTCTACTGCGTACAAGGTTGTTAAAGTGGTTTTCGGAGTTGGTAGAGAGTATGACAACTTCCGATCCCGTTCTCCTTAACAACCAAACGTTATTATAACACCGCGATCTTTTTAAAATAGCTTATACTTTTAAAACCAGAATATAATATCCATTTCAAACCCATATAAATACGATATCATTTCTGTTTTAAAACCCAAATCAATATAATACCATTTTTATTTCAAATATATCCCTTCCCAAAATCATAGCACTTTCAATGTTATAACACTTCGAAACCAAACACTTGGAATTGTAACATTTTCCAATCATAATACTTTGAAATTCATAACTTTGAAGCATAACTTCCATCACTTAAATGGTTCAAATATTAAAATATTTTATATAATAAATAGCTTTTTCAATTTTCACAACTCAAATCCAACACAACTCGAATTTCTACATTTTATATTTAACCAAATCCCAAATCATAAATTCCAATTCAATCTAGTTTCCAAATAAATTATCCCAAATTTATTGATTTCAAAACAGATTTGATTCACAAAATAAACCATTTCAAATTTAACATATTTCAGACTTTAATTATTCAACAATTCAAAACTAAGTTTGGAAATTCCGATTCAACAATTCCAATTTTCTATTATTTATTTTTGAAATACTTTACATAATAAATCCATTGTCGTTAAATAAAGCTTAAATTACAAAAAACTAAATATTTCCTTAAATTTATTTATACTTGAAATATTCATTTAATTTCGCCCTAAATCAAAACCAAGTTATAATCATACCTTTAAAATTTCAATTTTAATAAATTTCACATCAACTTATACGGGTTTAAATCTTAACTAAATCCAATTCCGAATATGTTTGCGCCAAAATTGGCCACAAACCCCAAATACCGTGAAAGCACCAGTGTATGAATACAAATCAGCAATATTCAAACACAAATCACAGATCTCAGCAAATAACCCAAGAATGCTTGCACAAAAAATGGGCAAACACCTCCAAGTTGTATGATTTAGTTGATTTTATGTTATTTGTAGTGATTTGGGTGGTTTATGAAAATACGTAAAAAGCAGGGACTAAACTGTAAAAGACACACAGATTTATAGTGGTTCGGCCAGAATGTGCCTACGTCCACTTTATATGTTATTCTCCTTTTCTATCCAGATTACAAGTACAAAGCTTGTAGTACAAGAGTATGAAAATTGTTTGAAAGTTCCTTCCGGGTTTGAGCTCTCAAACTTGTATGCCATTGTTGTACCCCTGCCCCTCTATTTATAGAGTGAGGCTGGGGGCAGGGGTCCTGGATGTATATAGCTGCTGGTGGGCCTGGGCTGAAGCAACCTGGCCTGACAATGTTGGTTCGGCAACGCCTTAGTTGGAGATGAGTTGGTTCGGCAGCGAGTTGGTTCGGTGAGACCCTGGTTCGGCGAGGCTTTGGATCGGTGGCAGGTGGTCCGGTGGTGAAGTGGTTCGGCAGGCATAGGAGAGGTGGTTTTGGTCTGGTGGTACTTTGGTTCGGTCTCGGTACTACCGAATGGATCTTATACTGAGAATGCCGAATGATCCCGTGTGTTGGGAATGCTGAATGAGCCTTCATATTTGAGTATGCCGAATGAGCCATGTGGTGTTCGAATACCGAACGAACTCAAACACTTGAACTACCGGACGAAACCGAGGGGTTTTAAGTATCGGATGACACTCATTACCGGATGAACTCGGGGAGTGTAGTGTCGAACGAACTCTTGCCTTGCTTTACCGAATGAACCTTTTTACTTGAATCATGAGTAAAATCCCAAACATATATACGCTTGCTTGCTTCTTCTTGATCCAGTCGTGGTGGAAATGCACACAACATTGATATTCCAGTTTTGTCCAAAAATGGAATAACACTTTGCCCCCCAAAACATGCCTTGTAATAATAAGGTGTGTTTTGAATAGTTCCGAATCCAACATCCAAAGTCCATAGCCATATTGCCAGAGTATATCATCCTTGACTGCTCCGAGTCGATGTCTAATTCCAAATCCAATAACCAAAGCCTGAACCAATTCCGTATCCATCCGAACTTGACAACCGAGTCCCAATCCATCCTTATCCAATAGCCAATAACCGAATCCAGGACCTCTTTGGGTCGATATCCAAATCCATAACCTCTCCGGGTTCTTGCCAAGCGTGATCCACATCTGATGACCGTGGTCCAGTGTCCCTGGACGTTGAGCTAACCTCTTCGGGTTCTTGCCAAACGTAATCCACACTTGACGACCTTGGTCCAGTGTCCCTGGACGTTGAGCTAACCTCTTCGGGTTCTTGCCAAGTGTTATCCACACCTGACGACCGTGGTCCAGTGTCCCTGAACGTTAACCTCTCCGGGTTCTTGCCAAGCGTAATCCACACTTGACGACCTTGGTCCAGTGTCCCTGGACGCTGTGCAATGCCATGGCTTAAGTCCTAAGCCGAATCCTGGTCTCTCCGGACCCTTGTTGAGCATAGTCCATACTCAACGACCTGAAAATAACAATTGATACTACAGGGCCTAAGTCCTAGGCCGAATCCTGGTCACTCCGGACCCTTGCCGAGCATAGTCCATACTCGACGACCTAAATGAGTCAATTTACCACGTTCGGGCAAAGGGACTCACCCCATGCCAGGCATAATCCATACCTGACGACCGTTTATCAAAAATCAGATAAAAATACAATCAAAATCCAATCCAAAATCCACATCCAAAATCCAAATCCAAAATCCAAATCAAAATCCAAATCAAAACCAGAAAACCAGAAATCCAAACCAGCATCCAAAACGGAAAACAATCATCCAAAGGAAAATCCAAATCAAAAAGCAAGAAAAACCAGGAACTCAATCCAAGCTCCAAAACCGAAAACCAAAAAGAAAAGCAGTGTCCAATCCAAAATCAAAAGATAAATTTCACAAACCATAGCATTGCAGTTTATCATCATTCAGAGCATGCCTAGGGGCTATCTCCGTCCACGTACATGTGTAAATGACTTGGTTGCTTGCCAATAGTTCGCTACTTATTTCATAATAACCTGGTCAATGGATGATCAACCGACCATCATTCCTGGGCCTCCCACCATCGTAGCTTGAGGTAGGCGGTGGTTGCTCCTGCCCCACCGTTGCATTCCGAGGTCCAACATATTGTGGCAGCTGTCCATTCCTTACATGCTCCTCAATTATGTCCTTTAGGTACCTGCAGCTGTTGGTGTCGTGTCCATCCAAGTCTTGTAAGAGACAGTGCCTTCCTGATGTTCCTTCCCGTTCTGTTGGTTCTCTCCTAGCCGGCCTCCGGTAGGGAAGGCGATTTCGAGTATCCAGGTATATCCGCTCCAACGTCTCGTTCAATCCTGTGTATGTGGAAAACTTTGGATCCTTCCATTGCTTCCTAGCATTTCTAGAATCATCGTCCAACTTCCTTTTTCCTTTGTCTTTATCCAAACCTTTGCTGGATGGTCCTGCAATCTCAATTGCATTAACCTTTTTTAACTTTAAATCCGTACTCGCATCTTCTTGCCGAAGGAACCTTTCTGCCTCGTGAAAGAATTCGTCGAGATCCCGTGGGGGATCTCGTATCAAAGATACCTTGAAATCCGAGTTCTCCCTGACTCCTGATACTGCTGCCATTAAAACCATCGATGGATTGGGCCGATCCACCGAAGCAACTGCGGCACTGAATCGAGTTAGAAAGGCTCCAAGCGATTCATCGATCCTTTTCTTTACCGATGTCAATGTCATCATGTTCTTTGGTCTCTTGACATGAACCCGAAACTGTCCTAAAAACCTTTCCACCAATTCCCTCCAAGTCCTGATAGATCCTTCTCCCAGCTGCCTAAACCACATCGCAGCTAAGTTCGTTAAGTACAAAGGGAAACATCGGGCCATCACTTCCTCCGATGCCCCCAGCACCTCCATGTGTCTGGTGTACCTCATCAAGTGATCCATAGGGTCTGTCTTGCCATCGTATACCTCCACGCTAGGTTGCTTGAACTTAGGTGGATTCTGAGCCATCCTTATTTCCCAATCAAACGGACTCCTGTTCACTCCTTCCAAGTCTCCGTTGCTCAAACCACCTCGCACAGTCTTCCTGATTATATCCACCAATCCAGCGTTGTCTTTCGGTGGTTGCCCCCGAGGGAATTCCGGTACATACTCTTCATGTGGCTCGCTAGCAACAACATTGGTTCTAGCCTGTTGAACTCCTTCCAAAGGTCCTCCTGTATTGGATCCTACGGGCCTGCCCCCAAGTCCTTGTCGATTGCCCTCTGGCTCTGCATCCTGTCCTCCATTGGGTTCCATAACCCTAGCTACTTGTCCTGCATCCACGGCTGTTGTAGCTGTTCCTAAGTTCTGGGTCCCTGCAGCTCTCATTTGCTCCAATAAAGTCTGCATCATCTCATGTTGACTCTTTAACAACCTCTCTTGCAGTGAATTTGTTATGGCTTCCATTTCATCCCGGGTTATGTAGATCGAAGACGGTCCTTCCTCAGCCTCGGAGGATGCTTGTTGACTTCCATCCGGTTGGCTTCTCTCAGCCCTTTGCCTTCTACTATTTTGCCTAGTCATTATCTTCCAAATCCAAATTTCTACCCGATGCAGTGGGTGCTAGTCCTTCTCAGTGAAAGCACCAAAATGTTTGCGCCAAAATTGGCCACAAACCCCAAATACCGTGAAAGCACCAGTGTATGAATACAAATCAGGAATATTCAAACGCAAATCACAGATCTCAGCAAATAACCCAACAATGCTTGCACAAAAAATTGGCAAACACCTCCAAGTTGTATGATTTAGTTGATTTTATGTTATTTGTAGTGATTTGGGTGGTTTATGAAAATACGTAAAAAGCAGGGACTAAACTGTAAAAGACACAGATTTATAGTGGTTCGGCCAGAATGTGCCTACGTCCACTTTATATGTTATTCTCCTTTTCTATCCAGATTACAAGTACAAAGGTTGTAGTACAAGTGTATGAAAATTGTTTGAATGTTCCTTCCGGGTTTGAGCTCTCAAACTTGTCTACCATTGTTGTACCCCTGCCCCTCTATTTATAGAGTGAGGCTGGGGGCAGGGGTCCTGGATGTATATAGCTGCTGGTGGGCCTGGGCTGAAGCAACCTGGCCTGACAACGTTGGTTCGGCAACGCCTTAGTTGGAGATGAGTTGGTTCGACTGCGAGTTGGCTCGGTGAGACCCTGGTTCGGCGAGGCTTTGGACCGGTGGCAGGTGGTCCGGTGGTGAAGTGGTTCGGCAGGCATATGAGAGGTGGTTTTGGTCCGGTGGTACTTTGGTTCGGTCTCGGTACTACCGAATGGATCTTATACTGAGAATGCCGAATGATCCCTTGTGTTGGGAATGCCGAATGAGCCTTCATATTTGAGAATGCCGAATGAGCCATGTGGAGTTCGAATACCGAACGAACTCAAACACTTGAACTACCGGACGAAACCGAGGGGTTTTAAGTACCGGATGACACTCATTACCGGATGAACTCGGGGAGTGTAGTGTCGAACGAACTCTTGCCTAGCTTTACCGAATGAACCTTTGTACTTGAATCATGAGTGAAATCCAAGACATATATACGCTTGCTTGTTTCTTCTTGATCCGGTCGTGGTGGAAACGCACACAACATTGATATACCAGTTTTGTCCAAAAATGGGATAACAGAATAAATTTCAAATTTATCTTTCAACCTTAATTTATTTAAACCATTATACACTCTATATTAAAATATAATTTAATTAATTACCCACACTATATTTTAATAAAGTCAAACTCTATTATTAAACTTATTTTTTTAACAAATTTATGCATACTTAAATTCAAAATTTTAACTATATATAAAATAATATTCATATAAAATATGTATTTCTTTCCAAAACCATAGAAATAAATCAAATAATTTATATATATAGACCACGGTGTCTGTATATAAAATTCTATCCTATGGTCAAGTGTTACAGATATTTATCATTTTAATCCTTAATTTAAAACATAAATACGATTATATATCATTTTAAACCACAATCCAGTATGAAATAAAATCCATAACAACTTGTAGTTTATAACAATATAAAATTAAACATCCATTCATCCGATATCAATCATCAAACATTTATCATAATCATCATCCAATTCAATCAATAACATCAATATATAACAGATAATAAATAGCAGGTATCAACTGGCAGTTTATATTCAAAAATAAATTAAATAATCATTTATCCAATTAAATCAAAATTAACTTAGATGATGAATATGCCAAACAGTCGTAAATAAATTTCTAATCACATCATAAATAAATTAAACAAACATAAGAAATTTGAGAAGTTGTGAGTGGGTTAAAACACTCACCTTTTGAATTTAAATCCAATTTAAACCCAAAATTTGAAAAGTTTCGGGATTTTTCCAAACCAGCGACAAAATGGCCGAAATTCTGATACGAACCTAGCAGAGAAACGGCATGTGAAACGGAACTCGTATGGAAAAGTTATGCTGATTAGAAGTTATACAGTCTGAAATTAAAATAATTAAAATAGACAATAACGCTCGTCAACCTGCCACGTCAATCGAGAGCAACACGCACACACCTGTAGCTATTCGAACCTTAATCTCATTTGAAAACGAACTGAAGCCATCGTCGGTCATCGACCAAATGTCGACCCTTCGGCTTGCTGCACTACGATTGGAGACGCCGATGAGCTCCCCCTCCATGGCCGCAACTCCAGTGACCACGCGACCAACCACGTTCGTGCGTTTAAGCTCTGCCCCGTCTTGGTTTCGTGGAAAATTATGGTGATTCAAGCACAACTACCTCGAGCGAACTGTGCCGATCGTCTTGCCTTAACACCCTCTGCATCTCGATGTCCTCCGATCGATCAACCGTCGAAGATCTGCCATTGAAAACGATACCCCAAAATGGATGGCCGAAAAAAACTTCTATTTCAGGACAAACAGAAATCCAAATAGAAAAACGGACTGCAGAATTGGCTTGCGCTCGTCGAGAGCTTCAAAACGATATAAAATTTGTTTGGGTTGGAGGAGTTCGAATTTTCGATTTAGCTTTGATTTGAATTTACAGTTTATGATTTGGGGTTCTATCTGCCATTGAAAGAGGAGAAGCAAACAGAATTGTACATACATAAATGAGGAGTAAAAAATAGGCTAGGGTTTATAACAAGGTATATATAGGCAAAGTTGAAATAGAATAGATGGACCCGATTGATTTACATGTTGAATGATAAAATGGCCCGAAAAGCCCGTTCTAACTTAGGAACGAAATTGGGTCAACCCACATATCAAAATAGATGTTTTAAAATATTTTAAATGCAATGGAATAGGTTTCAGGTTCAAATTCCATCGTATGAAGAAGTTATGCTAAAATCAAATTATTTCAAATTGATTTCAATTGATTTCAATTAAATTGATTTCTAGGCGTTTTGAGCCCGTACGATCAAACAAGTCCGGTCGCTACGAAACTTGAAATCCTACAATAATTGACTGTTACGGATCCGACGAAACAGGTTTCGTCGAAATCCGAGTCAGTGGCCAAAATGGCTATTTTCACATTAATTAAATAAATTAATAGTTAATTAATTAATCACCTTTCCAGTTTAAATTTAATTATCTTCCCTATCTATCATTTTTAAATTTCTTAATCATTTACACTAATTTAACCAAATTCAAATGTCAATTTAGAGTTGATTAATTTATCAATTTCAGTGTTAGCCTTAATTCCATTAAATTCAGAAATTATAAATTTAATTTCCAGCAATTCCATTTAATTTACTCTCATTCTATTATTCTATTCATTGTTGTCAATTGGATGCATTTAACATTGGATTCATGGTCTATTACATTAATATTCTCAGATTTCATCTTAATCTCCATTAACGTAATATTTAAATATTTAATTTCATTTAATTTCAGTTGATTTCCAATTTCAATTCAACTAACTAAATAAACAGGTATCCTTAAATAATTATCACCTTTTACTTTTAAGTTACCTTTATGAGTTTATTACTTACAAAAAATGTTACCATTTGTTCCATAACACAAATTTTCTTCAATTATTATTAACAATTTAAGTATCTACATTTGTTCCCTTATATTCAATTTATAACCAAGTAAACATTTTATATTATTACTTTGACTATCCAGAAATTTTTAACATTTGAAAATGAAATATTTAATTGATTTTAAATATTTGTAGGTTAGTTTAACTTGAATTTCGAATATTAATGTGAATTTGGCAATTAAATTATGGGATTTGATTTATTAATGATGGGTGAAAATTTGAATTTTCCATTTTTAGCTTGTTAAATATAGTTTGATGGATTAGAAAATTTATATTGATAATATGAAGGTAATGGAAGCTTCAGAATTTAATTTGGAAATGTTTTGTTTAATATTGAATTTATATCGTTTAAATCGATATTTAAAAAATAGTCTTCCGAGGCACAGTCTCGAAATTTGACGAAGCTAGTTCCATTGGATCAGTAATATTATATTATTATCGGATTTCAAACTTCGTAGTGATTGGAGTTGTTGTGTGAGCATACAATATTTAAACGCATTGAAAATTTAATCAAAATTTGAAATAATAACTGGATTCAAAAGGCTATTTTCTCCATACGATCAAATTAGGACTCAAAAACTTTTCCATTGTGTTCAGAATAGGGGTATAACATATAAATGCCTTGCAGCATACCTCGATAGGAAGTCAAAATTTTGAGTTGCAATTATCGAGACAATTTAAGTTTGAATTAGAATTAATATTTTTTTATATACCCTAGTCAATCTTCAGCTGCATTTCTATCACATCAGCACGCAAACTTCACGTCCCTTTCATTTCATACTTTACGCAACCTTTCCAGCTGAAATATCAGAAGGAAAAAAGTACATATACATCATCCCTTTCTTTTTGAATAGCCGAACCAAATCAAAATATTTGGTCCCCTTTTCAATCCCAGAATCGAGAAAAAAAATAATGGCTGTAATTTGTCTTTAGATCTAAAATCGTTCGTTCGTCACCACTTGGAGTGTGTGCGTGCGAGTTCCTGGCCATGACCGAGCGTTGATCAAAGACCGCGGTGATGCTTGCGTGAGCTAGATCGAGGTGGTTTGCGAGCAGGGGCGGGGCCGTTGGCGAGTGGAGTGATGAGTTTTCGCGATGGGGTGGAGCTTGGGGATTGGGGTTCATCGATCGACGCTGGCTAGTGGCGATTGGTCGCAAGGTAGTGGCGGCGCGATTGAGTTTTCGCGATGATGGTCAGGCAATGTCGTGGAGGCGCGAGCACGGTAGGGGCGAACTAGGGTTGAGCCAGGGTTCAAAATTTTCTCTTCAGTGAGGTAAATTTACAATTTATATTTTCAATTCTGTACATATATATATATATATATATATATATATATATATACATGGAGTAGAAAATTTACAATACATCGGTTTACTGTTAGAGATTTAAAATAAGGAAAAAAAATTTTTTTATAGTAAAAGTAAACTGCTGTTGTTATTCATAAAAAAAGAAATTTCAGAAATGTCGAAGTTATATATAAATTTAGTTTCTATAAAATCTATATAAATTATTTTTTTATGCAGTTTGAAAAATAATAAATACAATTTACTAGTTTGTTTTAAAATAATTTATTAAGGTGTTTAATTTATTTAATTAACTTATTTAACAGTTTTAGAACTTATTAAAGGGAAAATTAGTTTAAAATTAAAACATTAGTTAAATTGATAAATAGTAATTAATTGTTGAATAAAGTGATAATTAATCGTTCAATTTTTTGCCATGTGTTAATAAAAATTATATAATGTTTATACAAGGTCTAAAAAAATCGAGAAAACAAGCCGGAATGGGAAAGGGTTGCAAAATAAAGGAAAAGGTGAGATCTTCTCACTCAATCGAATTTCCATTTTAACTTTAAATAGTTAAATTTAAAAATGGTTGATTGTGTGCTTGGATGATTGATTTATTATCAGTTATATTAGTTTAGACCTCATGGGCCGCATAATAGCAGATGATATTATATTAAACCCATATACCGCGATATTCCACCTTGAAGTGGAATTGGTATTATATATGTACTTGGAGTTGTTGATTTCCCACCTAATATAGCGGATGAGACCCTATGTGCCGCATAATAGCGGATGATATTTTATAAGTCCCATATATCGCGATATTCCACCTCGAAGTGGAATTGTTATTTAATTGTTGTGCTAACATCTGTGGATGCAGGGAAACAGGTTGGAGGGATCCAACTGGATTCCTCAAAACATTTGATTTTGTTTCATATGTTGTGTGTTTATTTATTTATAATCTGTGTGTGATCATACTGTGATTGAAATCATTGAAGGCTAAAATTTAGCCGAATATATTTTTGGTATCGTAAGATAACAGAAATAAATAAAATTGTATTTTTAAATTTATGTAGAAATTCTATAGTGAAATCCTATTGAATAAAATTCTAAAATATGGTGAAAATGTTTAATAAATGGATTCCAAGTAATAATATTCAAAAGGTGAGGAATTTATTTAAAAAAAACGGTTTTTAAATAATTTTGGAAGAGATAAAGGAATTTATGTTAAACATAAATTCGAAAATTGATTTGGTGTTAAAAGAATAAATCTATGGGAAATCAATATTAAAATTGATTTAGTGTTCAAGATAAAATTTGAATTCTATTTGAAACTTGATTTGGTGTTTGGAAATGATTTTTAAAATCAATTTGGAAATCGTATATCAGTAGATATTTGGAAATTTTAAAATACAGAATGGCAATTTTATAAAGGAAAGGGAATTTTGTTTTAAAAATAAATGTTGATTTATTTTTAAAAGTTAAAAAGGAATTTATATATTTGGGAGGTAAATTTAAAATAAATCCAGAAAGATTTATAAATTGGTTTGAATGAACCATGTTAGAATGGAATGTGTCTTTTCCTTGAAAGCCGAGAATGTTTTCAATATAGTTTATAAATATAGATTGAAGTTGTAAAGATGGTTTAAGGGAAAGAATGTTTTGGAAAAAAATATTTACCTAAGTTATTTTGAAAATCTTTAAAGTGAAATATGTTTTAAACCATTATAGAAGTGATGATTTAAAGTTTTAAATTGATATTTATTTTAGAAATTGGATATTTAAATGGTTATATCCTATCTATTAATTTTATTTTAAAATTAGTTTTGGACCTAAATTTTTGCATGAGATATTAGTATAATATTTTCATAACTAATATTTGAGTAAGTGTTTCAAAATAGTTTTATTTTAAATATCTCTAAGTATATTTCGATAAGCATTTTAAATTATTTTGAATTATTTTAACTCGGCAGATTTTCAGTGGAAATAAATAAATGTTTGGAAATATTTTCCGCATAAGGAAATGAATAGAAATTTGTTTTCAAAGGATTAAAATGTGGAGATTGATTTAAAATTTGTTTTCAAAAGGTTGAAATATGAAAATATACCTTGCGAAGATATGTCGAAAATTAATAATTGGGGGAAATTATTTAAGAATTGGTGATTTTTGTAAATTATTGATTTGTAGTTAAATAATCGACTATCAATATTGACCTTTAAATGGCATTGGAATTTCGATGCGACGGGGGTTCGGATTCCAAGTGGATATCCGAAAACCACATCGAACCTTTGTGATTGTGATGGATCTTATATTTAAAAGATCAAGGTGGAATTTGTTGTGATTTGTTTGAAATCTGATTGAACACTTTTTTAAAAAAAAATAAGCGCTCATTATTCGGATTAGCCGAGAGAGGACCTTGTGTCATAAAACTTATTCCGAATAACGATACGACCAAATGGGATTACATTTGAAGATGGTGTTGAAGATGAGTATTTTCGAAAATGAAAGGATTACCTGTCGAATGTCTCTGCACCGAGTTGCTCCGGTATAGAGATTTGATCACCTTTGTGATGGGGATTCCGGACGTGATTAGTGAATATCCAGATTTGCAAGGGCTTCTTTGAAGTGCCTTCGGTTTCGTTCGATCCCGGAACGGACTTGTATGGATGTGTGCCTGATGTTACACTTTGAGATGTAAAGCTGGTTTCTATCAAATGCATTTCTGTTGGTGGCGGAGGATTTATTCTCTTAGCTTAACACCCTTCTCTGAGACGTACGAGCTCAGAGGTTATGTAGTTGTTGATTATTAGTGATATATTCCCAAATTGGTAACGTGGTATGCGAAGTGTTGCTGACACAACTAGAAAAACCATTTATAGTTGCAAAAATTGGTGGCGTTTCTTCCTAAATGCAACGAAAATGTATTTCCCTAAAAAATATAAATGCGGCTTAAAAGATTTCACGTTCCCGCTTTGCACCCGTGTAAAGTAAAAAATATTTCACGAATTTTTTTATCTACTGTAGCGTTTCCCTTCCTCTTCATTATTTAGAAACTTTTCTCCTCACGCTTTCCTTTTCGCTCCAGCAAAATCTACCTCACCCTCCAACAAATTCCACCTTGCTTTGTTATCATTGTTGCGATCGACATCCTTCATTCTACTCCTCTCCACATCATTGCGATAGCCCTTCACAGATCTCTCCACGCGGATTAGGTATGAAATTTTATAAACCAATTTTATGAGTCTACTGGATTTTATATGATTATGTATGGATACTCTATACGAATTTCTACGTAAACCTTAATTGGAATAGTCGATTTAACCCTAATTGGAATAAATCCTAACTGGAATAATTGATTTTATATGATTATGTTCGAGCTATTTTTTTTATATAAATTTTACTTATATTCTAATCATTCCCTATTATGTTAGTGCGATGTGCTTACTTTAATTGTATCCAATTTATGTTATTTTTTTATTTGCATTTACATGGTTTGCCTCTGAAAAAACTATCATTCCTCTTCCAGTTTCCTAACGAAGAGCTTACTGATCCTTTAGAGCTTTTCTTCTTTATAATTCTGGATGAATTCATCATACTCCAACTATTATTTTTCAATGCTTTGATCTTCTTATTTGATGGGTTTTCAGTTTTGATTAGATCCTCCAAACTCTTCATGCTCGATAGTGGTGTAAACGATTGTGATTTTACTTCGTAGTGTTTTGATAAACCTCTCCTTAAATTCAAATGATTTGTTAGACAACTTGTATATGAAAACTTACGTTTACGTGTTATGAATGTTATGATACCATAAATCATTTACGTATGAATAATGTTTTAGACATAAAAAATAAAAAACAAAAGAAAGAAAGAATGAAATTAAGAAAAAGAAATCTGAACAAAAAGATAATCTACATATGAAAAGGAGCAAAATCAGAACACAATTGAACAAAAACTTACTTCAAAGGAAGATGTGAAATGAGAGATGACATATCATAAAGTGACGAATTCGATGAATTCAAATCGTCTATAAAATCTTCATCTTCAGATGAATTTTCGCCAATTGAATTGCAGCTATCATCATTTTCTTCTTTTGATAAAGAGCTCAAATATCCATCATAACCACTGTTTTCTTGATATTCTTCTTCATCACCAATATGAGGATTAATCATATTCCCATGCTTTACTTGTGCCATTCGAAAGAAACTGTAAGTAAAACTCAAATATAACCTCTATACTTGATTATAATTTTAGAAGCATGTCATTGGATGTTGAAATGAAGCATGTATATTTATATGTATAAAATATACAAATGATAGATAAGAATGAGTTTAAATAAGAAAAACGTATGTGTTATTTTTCTATAAATAATTTTCCGGCAAATGCGTTTACATGGTCACATGGAGTTATCTCACTGATACATATCTATATGCATTATATTTTAAGCAAATGCGTCAAAATTTCGGTCACCAAACGAAGAAAAACAAATCTATGTAACCTTGTGAACGGTGTTTGATTCATGTATGCGGTATCATAAAAATAAAAACTATCTCTTTTATTTCATTCACCGCAGCACATGCTATCTCTTTATTATTCATTTTATGTGGTTTATTGTAGTTTATTATCCTTACTATCACTACAAGAAAAACTATGTTTAGTTGCATTAATTGGTGGCGTTTTAAATTTTATGCAACTATTGGTAATTTTACAATATAAAAATAAACAAAGAAACGCGACTAATTCTCCCGCCAGTAATTCGTGGAATTTTTTGCTAAAGTTTTTTGTGGCCGCTCAAATTTCCTATACCACTTTTTCTTCTTCTCAAACTACTCCACTTAAAAAAAATTATTCGTCTCTTCAAATTTACTCCACAACCCCTAATTTTCCTAATTCAAAAACTACAACAGAACTAAAATAAAGCAAACGCGATTTTAAAAGCAGAATTCCAAGTTTCTCGAATAAAAATCCCAATTACCAAATAAAAACCCCCAACCCAGACTTCGAACTAGATTTAGGTGATTGTGGAATGAATGTGGAGGTGGTGAAGGTGATTTCAAGTGGAGCGGTGGTGGATTAATTCGAGGAGGCGCTGTTGTATGAGACGAAGGCGAGTTTGAGTTTGAGATTACGAACAGTTGAAGTTGCAAATTTCAGGTGTGTGTCTGCCTTTTTCTTTCTTTTAGTTTATTGTGTCACATATTTTTTATCAGTACATTGCAAATTAGGTGGATTCAAAATTTCATCGAAGAAAAATTGCTTATGTGGATTAGTCCGACATCTGCATCTCTCTCATAATCTCCATCTCTCCGTGCTACACAGCAGGTAATTCGAATTTTGACAAAATTAGTAGTTTTATTGATGAACTTTTTTTGTATTTTCATTTTGATTTAGTTTATCAGTTGATGAAACTGGTTTGTTGTTTGGGTTTGACGAAATCTTAATTTGTTGCAACCTGGCTGATTGCAATTTGATAAAGTTTTATGTTTGATTTTAGATTTTAGTCTGTAAAAACACGATTGGAATTAATTATAACTTTTATTGGCATACTTCAGTTTGATTGTCCTATTGAAGGATTTACCAAACACGGATGGGTATGTTGTTATTGTCTAACTCCAGGAAACAATTACAAGTTGCGGTATACATTTCGTTGATGATAAGCATACTCTTCTTTTAATCATAACACACAAATAATTCATTAAGGATTTGTCATTGTATCAAATGCAAGTTTTTCAGCTTGATTTTTCGAATACTCAACAATTTACTAAGAGTGATCTTCTTTATTTTCTGTATATGATTTTTCAAGAACACATTCAGTTACTTATCAATTCAAGTATTCTGTTAACCCTAACTCGTTCACAAGTTAACAGGTCCACGAGTTAAGGCATGTACGACTCAAGGCATGTACGACTCAAGGCATGTACGAGTTAAAGGATACATGAGTCAGCAACTTCCTACGACTTAAAGACCTCTACGAGTTAGCAAGCTTACGAGATAAGCGGCCTACGAGTTAAGGAGTACCCGAGTTAAGCTACTTGCGAGATAAGCCTTTACGAGTTAGCAAATCTACAAATTAGCAAGTGTACGAGTTAAGATCTTCCATGAGTTAATCCTCCACGAGTTAATTCTCTGCGAGTTAAGATCTTCTACGAGTTAGCAGGCATACGAGTTAAGAAAAGCTAACGACTTAAGGTCTTTACGACTTAAGGAAATTGATGGCCTACGACTTAATGATAACTGCAGTTTGTACGACTTAAGACCCTTACGACTTAAGGAAGTTACAGCTTAACGGGTTAAAGCTTGAACGAGTTAACAAGAGTTACGACTTAAAGAGGATACGACCTAAAGACACACCTCTTAACTCGTCTACGAGTTAAGACTTGCTTTAAACCAGTTGCAATTAGTTAAGTCGACTACGACTTACGACATAGAAAGAGTCGTATACGACTTAAGAAAGGAAATTAGCAATTGCAGCCAGATAACTCGTACACGACTTAGAACTTAGGGATGGGTTCAAAAAAGGGGAACTGCCATAGACTCGGCTCAGTGACTCGGGGACGACTTACCTTAAGTCGAACACGACTTATCTTAAGTCGGCCACGAGTTAGGACTTGGCACTTTTTTCGCCCAGAACTCTCTATAAATATGAAACCATCTCCAACATGCAAAGGACTTTTTTTGGGGGGGGGCTCATTCTCTTCAAGCGCCATTACTCTGCCGAATTCAGAGTACTTCAAAGCTTTTTAGATCCAACAAACTTCTAAAGGAACTCCATGAAGGAATCATCCACATTCGCCATGGATTTGAAGATGATTGTCAACATCAAAGCCTGAGCTACTTGTTTTACATATCCTATCACTTGAAGTGTGTTGTAATTGAAAGATCTTGTATAGGATTGTAATCAAACTAGTGATAAAAAGATTAAAGTGGACGTAGGCTGGATTATAAGCCGAACCACTATAAATACTGTGTCTCTTACTGTTTTTCTGCATGCTTTCTGCTTATTTCTGTTTCCCATACGAACGGGTGGTGCTTTCACAATCACATCTTATACACCAGGGTGTTAGCGTTTAAATTTGAGCGTTAACATTTTGGTGCTTTCACTGAGAATTGAACTCAGGACATCTATCATCATTGCTTCAGAAAGATTTGTAGATAAAGTTTCTTTAAGAACCAGAAGTCTATCCGAAATCATGGCTCCTGGAAGGAGAAGTAAATCTGTGAGATCTGCAAACATTCAAGAGGGAACCTCCGCTTCCCCAACACCAAATCAAGCTACTCCAACTGTTGGGGTTACGAAAGCAGAGTTGGATGCCGCAATTTTGGGGTTGAACAGACAGATACATGCTCAAAATGTGCAAATGGAAGCCCAGAATGCCCAAAACGCCTTAATCCTGAATAAGTTGAACGATTTGCTCGGGGCAAACCGTCAATCAACAGCTAATGAAAGGAATTTTGCTGGTAATATTCATGAAACTGAAGAAAGGAATGTTTCCGAAAGGGACACTAACCCCGCTGAGCAAATACTTCCTGAGGCTGGCGGATCTAGGGCTCGCAATGATGAAGAATATCTCTCTGGAATGGTTCGCCAAATTATGAAGGAGAGCATGCAAAGAGTCGAAGATGAGAAAGAATGGGGCTTTGCTCCAAGCAAGACTCCATTTACTGAAAAAATTCTAAAGGCTGAATTCCCACGAAAATTTGCTCCTCCAACTATCCCAGCTTATAGGGGGACAAGTGATCCAAACGAATTTCTGTATAAGTATGATTGGCATATGACGGGTGCCCGAGCCTCAGATGAAGTAAAATGCAGATATTTCCCCGTATATTTGGAAGGCGTAGCTCTGCTTTGGTTCACAAAACTACCTGTCCGGTCCATCGATCAGTTTTCAGACCTAACCAGGAAATTTAAAGAGCAATTTAGGCTATATGCTTCAAAGGCAAAAGACATCATGTCGTTATCCGGTTTGGAACAAAATCCGGGGGAAACTATCAAGTCTTTTTTAAATCGCTTTAATATAGCGTTAGCTGAGGTGGATAATGCAGAACCCCGCATGGTCTTGACCTATTTGATGAGGGCCATAGATAAATCTAGTGAGTTTGGAAGATGGTTGTATATGAAGGAACCAAGCTCTCTCGAAAAGTTCTACAAGAAAGCAGACGAGTTCATGCGTCTGGAGAGCCGCCCTGTATCGACAAAAGCAGCATTGGAAAAGGTTGAAGCTAACACCAATGCTCCACGCAAAAATGAGTCTGTGGGACAGAAGAGGGAGAACAACAATGGAAAACAACAGAATAATCAGAAGAAGCATAGGTCCTTCAAGCCATCAGAATACACACCTTTGTCAGATACTCCAGAACGAATCTACCTGGCTACCAAAGATTCTGTCAATTATCCTAAACCCCCAGTCTTGAGAACCGGGAAAAAAGCTTTGCAAAGTGGGAGGTTCTGTCGCTTCCATAATCAGCCCGGTCATGATACTGATGACTGCCGTCAATTGAAGAATCTAATTGAAGAATTGTTAAGGGAAAATAAACTACAACAATTTGTGAAGAAGAATGATAATAATAATCCTGCTTCGTCGAACCAAGGACAGCAAACTCCTGCTCATCAATCTGGGACTAATGGCAAAGATGCAGGTTTTGAGTCTGGAAGGCCTGTTATCAATATCATTACAGGCGGACCTCACCCAGCGGGCAGAAGCTGGGGTGAGATGGAAAGGTATTCCCGGGCCCTGAAATATGCACCGGAGGAAGAAAATGTTTTTGTTCTAGAAAACACTACGCCTGTGAAGCAGCGAAAGACATTCAATGATGACATTGTATTCAAAACCAGGGATTCCATCGGTATTGAAGCCCCAACCTTGGATCCTTTGGTCATCTCGGCTGGCATTGGGCCAGCCATCGTCAGAAGGATTCTTATCGACAGCGGCGCATCCTGTAATATCCTCTTTAAGAAAACCTTCGACCAGATGAAGATTCCTATGGTTGAAGTGCAGGCATCATTGCAAAAAATTGCTGGCTTCGCAGGGGAGCCAAAGCAACCAGTAGGAACCATTGACTTGCTTGTGGAACTCGGAGAAGGAGAAAGAAAACTAGTTCGCAAGCAGACTTTTGTGATAGTAGATGAATTTTCTGCTTATAATGCTTTCTTTGGTCGACCTATTCTTGCTGCATTCAAAGCTGTCCTTGCCCCATGGTGTCTTACTATTAAATTCCCTACAGACAATGGGGTAGGAGTTATTAAAGGAGACCAGAACGCTGGGCGAGAATGTTATATGACAGAGCTGCGAGAAACAAGGAAGAGAGAAATGGGAAAAGATGCGGCAACCCCAATCCGCATCAAAACACCAACCCTATAGCAACTACAGGGCGGACCCTGCACTGGCGAGCATAGCGGGGCACGAAAAGTGATGGATCCTAGAAAGGCCAGTGCGGGGGAGAGTAGGGTGGTACCAGCAGAAACAACGATACCGGTGCCCGTTGATCTGAAAGACCCAAACAAGGTGCTGAATGTGGGTTCACAACTTAATGTGTCAGTTCAGAATGCCTTGATATCTTTTTTGAAAACAAACCTGGATGTTTTCGCTTGGACCCATGCCGATATGTGCGGAATATCCCCAGAAGTTGCGGTACATGCTCTGAATATCGACCCAAAGTTCACGCCAGTAAAGCAGAAAAGAAGAATCCAAGGTCCAGAAAGGTCGACAGCATTGAAAGAGGAAGTTGACCGGCTCATGGAGAATAATTTCATCAGAGAATCTACCTATCCAAATTGGGTTTCAAATCCAGTGCTGGTTAAGAAAGCCAATGGTAAATGGAGAGTGTGCATCGACTTTTCAGATCTAAACAAGGCCTGTCCCAAAGACTGCTTCCCATTACCCAGGATCGATCAACTGGTAGATGGAACAGCGGGTCATGAATTGTTGTCTTTTATGGATGCCTACTCCGGATATAATCAGATCATGATGCATGAGCCGGATCAGGAGGACACAAGCTTTATCACCGATGTCGGTCTTTACTGTTACAGAGTTATGCCCTTTGGGTTGAAGAATGCGGGGGCAACATACCAAAGACTGGTCAATGCTATGTTCAAACCGCAGTTGGGAAAGACTATGGAAGTTTACGTTGATGACATGCTAGTAAAATCTAAGAAAGCAGTGGATCACATCGAACACTTAGCAGGAATGTTCGCAATTCTCCGAAGATACGGAATGAAGCTTAACCCTTTAAAATGTTCTTTCGGGGTAGAATCTGGGAAGTTCTTGGGTTTCATCGTGAGCGCTAGGGGCATTGAAGCTAGTCCAGCTCAAATCACTGCTTTAAAAGAAGTCAAAGCTCCTAAAACAAAGAGGGAATTGCAAAGTCTCAATGGAAAAATTGCCGCCTTAAGTCGGTTCATATCCAAAGCTACTGATAAATGCATTCCATTCTTCGACGCTCTAAAGAAAGGAAAGAAAAACTTTGACTGGACTCCTGAATGCCAGAAAGCCTTTGAAGAATTGATTCAACATATGGAAACGCCTCCAATACTTTCTAGGCCCGGTGATGGCGAGGATCTTCTTATATACTTGGCAGTCTCATCTCATGCTTTAAGTGCAGCGCTGGTACGGGAAGACAAAAGGATTCAACATCCAGTTTACTATATCAGCAAAAGACTCACTGGGGCAGAAATGAATTACTCCAAGTTGGAAAAACTCGCCTATTGTCTATTGATTGCCTCAAGAAAGTTGAGGCAATATTTCCAGGCTCATCCTATCAAAGTCCTCACTGATCAACCTTTAAAGCAAGTCTTATTTCGCCCCGAGACTTCGGGCCGCCTTTTAAAGTGGAATATTGAATTGAGCCAATATGACATCACTTATCATCCTAGAAAAGCGATCAACGGACAAGCTTTGGCAGATTTTATTGCAGAATTTACAGACAAGGGTAACAGCGAGGAAGAAACAATCGAGAACTCCCCAATCCAATGGAAGTTATTTGTAGATGGCGCAAGAAATGATTACTGTTCAGGTGCTGGAATTGTTCTTGAAACTCCTGAAGGCCGGTCATTATGCTATGCGCTAAGATTAGAATTTCCTTCAACAAACAATGAAGCAGAATATGAAGCTCTGATTGCTGGTTTGAAAATTGCTAAAGAACTAAACATTCGAGCGTTACAGATCTTCAGTGATTCTCAGCTTATAGTATGCCAAGTCAAGAAGGAGTTTCAAACGAAAGGAGGAAACCTGCCCGCTTATGTGTCAAAGGCTTGGGAGCTTTTATGTGAATTCGACCATTACACGATAAGTCATATTCCTCGAGAAGAAAACATGAAAGCAGATTCTCTCGCAAAATACTCAAGTTCTGGCGAAGCCCAATCCTTAGGGTTAGTTCCAGTGGAAGTTTTGTCAAATCCAAGCATTGATGAAATGGATATCGATTGGGTTATGAGTATGTCGCAAGAGCAAGAATCATGGATGACTCCAATAACAAAGTATCTACTCAATGGCTCTTTACCAGAAAACTCTAAAGAACGACAAAAGCTACTGAGAAAAGCTTCTCGATATATAATCCAGGATGGTCAATTATACAGACGAGGATTCTCAATGCCACTACTTCGATGTGTATCCAAAGAAGAAGCCAAAATAATCCTATCAGAGGTACATGGAGGAGAATGTGGGGATCATTCAGGTGGTCAAACTTTAGCAAAGAAAATTCTCCGATATGGATATTTTTGGCCAGAAGTTAATCGAGATGCTGCAGATTACTCTCGAAAATGTGACAGATGTCAAAGATTTGCCAAAATTCCTAGAGCACCTTCTACTGAACTCACACAAATGACCAGTCCGTGGCCGTTTGCAATTTGGGGAATAGATTTGATCGGACCATTACCAACCGCCAAATCTGGAATCAAATATGCCATTGTTGCTGTAGATTATTTCACTAAATGGGCTGAAGCTGAACCATTGGCAACCATCACCTCCAAAAAGATGATAAATTTTGTGACTAAGAATATCATTTGCAGATACGGTGTGCCTCAAAAGATAATTACAGATAATGGTACTCAGTTTGAAAGCGAGGAATTCCAGGATTTTTGCAAGCGATTCAAAATCCAGAAAAGCTTTTCGGCAGTAGCTCATCCGCAGGCAAACGGGCAAGTGGAAGCAGTGAACAAGATCATCAAATCAACCATCAAAAAGCAACTCGAAAGAGCAAAAGGTGGTTGGGTCGATAAACTACCACTTGCACTATGGGCATACAGAACTACTCACAAAACTGCAACTGGGCATACTCCTTTTTCGTTAGCATACGGATCGGAAGCAATGATCCCGGTTGAAACAGAGGTCCCTTCACACAGAAGAATCCATTTCAATCAAGCAGAAAATGAAAAGCTGCAACTTGAAGCGCTGGATCTCCTTGATGAAAAAAGAGACGAAGCTAACCTCAGAGTTGCAGCTCATCAGCAAAGGATAGCCAGACATTTCAATTCCAAAGTTCGTCAACGCAGCTTTGAAATTGGAGATCTAGTCCTGAAAAGAATTATGACTGCGACAGGTGTGTTTGGGCCAAATTGGGAAGGACCGTATGTAATAGGTCAGAAACTTCTTGACGGCACATTCAAGCTCACCACTGTTGATGGAGATCAAATTCCAAGGGCATGGAACAGCAATCACTTGCGTCCATACTTTACTTGAAAATTTTGTTGAAACATTGTAAAAAGAATTATGAATGTATGATTCTTGTAATTGAAAGCAATTGTGAAACTGATGCAAGTAAATAATGAAAGAATATAAAGTGGATGTAGGCCCAATTTCATGGCCGAACCACTATAAATCTTGTGTTCCTTATTATCATTATATGTTTGCTTGGTTCTCGATATAAAAATACATAAAATGTATTGCTGAAATATCGATTTAAATTTTTGCAGACAATGGAGATAAAACTTGCGCATAATAAGACCGAGCGATTCTCACCATCATTCAACAAACAAATTTCAAGTCACAAAGACCCTGAATTCAAATCCTAGATAGGAAATACTTCAATTGAACGGCTAATGATTTCGATAGGAACGAGCCCTTGCTGATAAATTGAGATTGTTTGAACAAACAAACATCCAATTAGGAAGCTAGTGCCCGTTCTCACGAACTTGCCTGGCAATGAAGTACACTTCCTTGGATTAAACAAGCCACTTGTGAGAAAAAGGGGAATGAAAACTTAAAAAAAAAAAAAAAAAAAAAAAGAGGATCGCTGAAAAGGCATAAGCAAGTGAACAGAGGAACAACCAAAGCTACCATCAGCGCCACAAGTCCTCTTCGGAGGCGCAACTCTTCGGATAATAAAAGACCTCTAATGGGTCATATGCCACAAAAAAGAAAGTTCTCTACTCAACAAAAAAGATTGGAGGAGTCATGACCCTCCAACCATGAGAGAGTAACTTCCAGGCGATGAAAACCCTCTTCGGAGGCCCATTTCACCAGGAGTTGAAGTGTTATAACCGCTCTTTGGGATTTCACTTCACCAGAGTTGAAATGTAAACAAAATAAAGCCCTTTTCGGAGGCCCATTTCACCAGGAGTTGAAGTGTTATAACCGCTCTTTGGGATTTCACTTCACCAGAGTTGAAATGTAAACAAAATAAAGCCCTTTTCGGAGGCCCATTTCACCAGGAGTTGAAGTGTTATAACCGCTCTTTGGGATTTCACTTCACCAGAGTTGAAATGTAAACAAAATAAAAGCCCTCTTCGGAGGCACATTTCGCCAGGAGTTGAAGTGTAGCAACCGCTCTTCGGAATTTCACTTCACCAAAGTTGAAATGCAAAAACAAAGACCTTCTTGAAAGCCCACGTTTCACCAAGATTGAAATAAAACTTCCAAGTGTTGAAACGTGAAAAGGCTTTCTTCGAAGGCACAACTCTTTGGGGGTACACGTTTCACCGAGATTGAAATAAAACTTCCAAGTGTTGAAACGTAAAAAATCCCTCCTTAGAGGTACGACCCCCTCCCGGGGACACAATCAAAAAAAAAAAAAAAAAAAAAAAAAAAAAAAAAAGACCTCTTTGGAAGCACACGTTTCACCGAGATTGAAATAAAACTTCCAAGTGTTGAAACGTGAAAAGGCTTTCTTCGAAGGCACAACTCTTTGGGGGTACACGTTTCACCGAGATTGAAATAAAACTTCCAAGTGTTGAAACGTGAAAAATCCCTCCTCAGAGGTACAATTTGGTATAAAAAAAAAAAAATCCTCATCAAAAGCGTACTTTAACTTTCAAATGGAAAATGATCGTAAAAAGAAAAGAAGTTAAAGTACCCTTCAGAGGTCCGCTTTGCTACATAAAAGAAATCACTCGGTAAAAAAGAAAATGTACTTAAGCAAAAAAGAAAGAAGTGATTTCTTCAAACGACAAAGCGCGTAGAAACTCATATGAAGGGGGTTGCACTCTACAAGAATTCTTTTTAAAATAAAAATAAAATAATTATTCTTTAGCAAATAAGAGTGCAAGTCCCCTCGAGGTATAGAATATTGCAGCATACTTATGGAATGGGGGCAATATAGTATAATTACACACGATATGGTATAACTAAACCAGCAAAAGGTAACGCTCAAGTAACATACCATAAGCTCGCTGCAATATCAAATAAACTCATGCCAAAACGAATAACAAATGTATTCTTTAATTCAAACAAAAGTTTGTACAAACGAGGAATCATTTTATTCAATTACAATGCAGGTACAGGTTTCAAAATAAAGAAAAGCGGGGGCCGGTACCCGCACAATTCTCGGCCAGTACATGCAAAACACAAAAAACTAGAAACTGAAGATCTTCACTTCTTTCTGCTGCCTTTAGACCCTTTACCCGGCCGAATGATCGGCTTATCAGGGCGGTCGGTGGGCATAAGGGAAGTGGGAGGGGAAGGCGCAACCGGTCCAGCTTTCAGCTCCTCTTCAGTGGTGGTGACTATCTTCCCCCTCCTCTTTGGTGTCCCTCGCTTCTTTTTTCTTCTTTTTGAGGAGGACTCACTCCCGGGAGTGACAAGTTTAGATAGAACAATCTCGTCAGAGGGAGTTCGCTCTGAAGATGTGTCACCTCCCTCAGGCCTTTCATCTTTCTGCTCTTGTGAAGCAATGGGATCATCCAAGCCGTGAAGAGCCTCTATTTGTTCTTCTTGTGACCCAGGTTGCGAGGCAGAAGGAGGCGCCACTTGAAGAGATGGAGGAAGGATCACCGGGGGTGAAGAAGCTTGAGTTTGGCTCGGTGCTTTCTCTACAAAGGAGAAAAAACTTAAAATATCAGTATCTTTCGAAAAGAGAGGGGATGACGGCTCGTCAAAAGTCGGGAATTCATTGACATTTGAGGAATAATCAAAAGTCGGGAATTCATTGACATTTGAAAAATAATCAAGAAGATCGTCAAGTTCACAAGGAGCGAACGAGCAGTTCACCACTTGGGCTGGTCCGGTGTCAAGTTTACCTGGGGCAGTTGGATCTCTGAGGCTGATTTCATATCGCTGTGCTTCGTTGCTTTCACCACCTTCATCCCCGCCTTGTGCACTTGTAGTTTCAGTTACTGTCTTAGTTGCAGGCGGAGTATAGGAGCTAGAACCCATGATGTCAACCACAGGAGAAACTGGAGGTTGGACAGAGGAAGTAAGTGTTAATTCCTTTCCAGAACGTTCCTCTTCCGCCATTCCAGTTCTCATCCTGGCAAGTTGTTCTCGCCCCTTCGCAAGAGCAACGCGAGCTCCCTCATCCAGGTAACGCGCCTCAAAATCTTCATCGCCATACCCGGCGTCTTTAAACATGTTAAGAGCAGCTTCCCACACCTCGGCCAGGGTGATTTCATACTTAGGACCAAGAAAAGAGAGGCTGCCGCGTCCCAAGACACAGTGTAAATAAAAATCGAATAAAGTCGAATTGATATCGGTTTCCATGGTCTGAGCAGTTTCTTCGGCTGCAATTTTGCCAGCCATGGCCTCATCTCGATCTTTTTCGGTCTGAGCAAGTTGGGCTTTTAGCGCTTCAATCTCCATGTCCCGGGCGCTCAGTTTATTCTGCAACTGGGTGACATCAGTGCGGTGGTTCTCTACAGCTTGTTCTAACCTCTCAGCTTTAGCTTCAGCGTCCCTCTGGCTGGCGTGCGCATCTCGCACTTGTTTTTGCAATACCTCTTCTCTTTGGGTGTAAGTATTAGTAGAAGAGGCAAGATCATCTTTGAGCTGCTTTACTTCAGCTTCGAGTTTTTCATTGTATTCGGCTATCTCCTTCATCTCAGCGTTGTGTTGATCAAGAATCTTCTGCCATTCTGATTTGTCATTTTCCATGGTCAGCATTGCTTCGATGTTAGCCCGATTAACTCTTTGAAGTTCATCAACCAGCTTTTTCCATCCAGACATTCTATCGATATCAAGCTTGACAGCATCGAGATTTCTGTACATAGCTTCTTTGTCGATGGGGACCAAATCAAGGTCGAAGCGTACCCCCCTCAAACACCAGTTCGGGAATCGGCTCTGCAAAGTCGGGGGGCCCCTTTCAACATGGTATGAAGGCCTGTTGAGAAGTGTTTGGATGGCACTTCCTTCAAGAGCAGGAGATTTGGAAGGGATGTCAATAGAAACTGAGGCGCCAGGTCTCTCAGATGTCACGGGCACGTGCTCCTCGCCAAGTTTGGTCCGCTTTCTCGAATCCTCAATATGGCTCTTCCCCCTATCATCGTGCGTTTTACGTTTATGGGAATCATCATCCCTTGGGAAGGATTCATGTCGCGTGCCCGCTCCCTCATGACGTTCTTCATACCTTCTCCTCTCTTCAGCTTTTCGCGCAGCTCTCTGCTCATTGGTCTCTCTGGGATCGGTATAGTATTGCTTGTAATCATAGCTGCCACGCCCTCCATAGCGTCGAAAGTCTTTGTAATAAGAACCGCTGCCGCTGCGCCCCATAGAGGAATCTGAAAAGGCAAAAATAGCAAGTCTTAGAAACTTCCGGAGAAAAGAAGTTAAATGTGAACAAATGCCAAAAAATCCTAAGTGTTGTGTGATGTGCAAGCTACGCGCATTAAGCTACAAACCACTCATTGGTGTAGAGGTGATGATAGCTTGGGTATGAGGAGTTGGTGTTTGTGTTGGTGTTAGTCGAAGAAGGGACGTCGCCTCAATTATAGGAGAGATAGTTTTAGACACGTCATCTCTAAAAAGCTCCTGTGAGGTCACTATTATGTCGCTCAACCCATCATAAACATCGTCACCATCATGCTCGGTGAGACTGGTTTTCTCAGTTCCTACATCAGCTAATCCCCCGAGAGGCTGTGAAGGTTCTTCTTCTTCCTCAATCGGGGCAAGTGCCGTCTTACTAGATGACCCCATAATGTCGGTAGGGGTGGAACATTTCACCAATGAAGCTTCGATGTTAGACTCTTTTGATGAGGGTTGTTCGATAGTAACGGGGGCATCCGATGCTTCAGTCGGGGAATCGGGAACTTCAGTCGGGGCTTCATGAGGCTGAGTATAGCGAGAAGAGTGAAGAAGCCCGTATTGATGTAAAAAGTCATCTCTCAGCAAAAACTTTATACTCCTCTCTTCTACTGGCACAGCATTCAATCTTTCAAAAATTTGCTTATAGCCTGGGTCTCTAGAAGGAGGTGGAAGCGCTGAAAAGTAAAAAGGGAAATTAACATCTAACTACTCAGGCTATGAAAAGATTTTATAAGGAAAACATGTGTCAGAAATAAAGCTGAACGCCCTTACTTCCAACTCTCCACACACCATAAAACCCCGGAGGGCAACGAACATAGAAGAATTGGGTTAAAAACCCGTGAGCAGTATCAGGGAGGCCAACAATCAGTTTGCGGTTTCGGGCGCTCCTCACAACAGTAATGGAAGGATGATCCTTAGTCCGAGTAAAAGAGCATAGATAACAAACTTCACCAAAGCTTGGAAGTCGATCAAGTGTTCTCCTAAAAAGCACACACAACCCCATTAGAATGGCATAGCCATTGGGGTGTAGCTGGGATGGAGCAATGGCCAGTTGATGGAGAAGTTGTTGGAAAAAGTCGTTGAAAGGAGGAATGCCTCCACTTAGGCACATTTGCCGGTTAATTGTCACAAAGCCAGAAGGAGCTATATCGGCAGTGTTATTTCTTTCGGGAAGAATGGCATCTGATTCAACGATACCAAACTGAGCACACAACTGGCGAAAAACTTTGTATGATAGTGAAGTAGGAGCTCTTTCAGGAGGATTAACCAGTGGAGCCGGAAGAACAGTTACCTCTCCAGTCCGAACTGTTGCATCACCTTCCTGAGAAGTCATTCTACACAAACAACTGGATATTCAAATATGAAGGTGCACGTTTCCTAAAAAAGTGTGAAGTGTTGTGCAAAAAACTAATAAAAAATAACAAGTAAATATAACTGAAATAAGACTAGTCGACGATTGATCGATTACAAAAATTTCAGAACTTGTTAGTCTTTAGTTCAAGTATAATATTAATGCGAGCTGGTCAATTTTAATTGACTGTTTCAGTATTGCTTTAGTATTTTACTTGAAGTTAATAAGTTGAGCACTTCATTCACACAATCTGTTTAAGTTTAATGACTGTTATTAGCTAATCTGTCATTCGAAGAGGGCGATCAATGGCAGTATATTCGCCCCGGTTTTTCTGTAAATGTTGTATTGGACAGGTTGTTAGCTTGCGAGTCAAAGTAATTTGTAAAAGAAGGCATCAAAGTTCAACAGTTCAACATCACTGCAACAATTCAAGGTTTAAGCAGATCCTAAAAAACACAAGTGCTAAGTCGTATCGGACTCAAGTACTAAGTCGTAACCGACTCAAGGGATGAGTCGTTCCTATCCTAAGTCGTCAACACATCAAGCTGCTTATCCTCTAAGTCATAAGTCGTAACTCGGGGAACAGGAGAAAGGCTCTGATCCAAAACAACTAGAAATCCTCCAAGTCTTAACCCGGCTACGGCCCATGGAAATCGCTAAGTCACATGGAAGAAGCTGAGTCATATATGAGACGATCCCTTGTTATTTTCAATCAACCTATTCGACCAACTCGCCTCCCTTTCAAATCTCTTAACCTGTTCATCCTTGGCTTCTTCAGCAGCGACAACCTTAACCCGTTACACTATGAATCGCCCCAAAGCGCGAATCACCATAGGCCAAATCAGATGAATTTTAGTTCATCGGTAATCAATTCGAATAGAATTCGCAGGGTTTGAATGGGGCAAACCAAAGATGATGAACTGAATACATAAAGTAACAATGGTTAACGATCGAAGTTTGAAGCAAGATCTCTTACGATTGTTTGATGCTAGAAAGAATCAGAGATGAATCGGGTCGAAATCGCCTCGGAGAGCTTGAAGATGCGTTAATGGCAGAAAGCAGTTTAAAAGGTTAAGTGATGAGAAGAAGGACGACTCAGGCTTTTATATCTGGAAAGGTTGGGATTTGAAACGACATGACCGAGTTATGATAAGTCGAAGCACACGACTTACGATTTAAGCGTGTGCTTCGAGGGGCAAATGTTAACCCTAACTCGTTCACAAGTTAACAGGTCCACGAGTTAAGGCATGTACGACTCAAGGCATGTACGACTCAAGGCATGTACGAGTTAAAGGATACATGAGTCAGCAACTTCCTACGACTTAAAGACCTCTACGAGTTAGCAAGCTTACGAGATAAGCGGCCTACGAGTTAAGGAGTACCCGAGTTAAGCTACTTGCGAGATAAGCCTTTACGAGTTAGCAAATCTACAAATTAGCAAGTGTACGAGTTAAGATCTTCCACGAGTTAATCCTCCACGAGTTAATCCTCTGCGAGTTAAGATCTTCTACGAGTTAGCAGGCATACGAGTTAAGAAAAGCTAACGACTTAAGGTCTTTACGACTTAAGGAAATTGATGGCCTACGACTTAATGATAACTGCAGTTTGTACGACTTAAGACCCTTACGACTTAAGGAAGTTACAGCTTAACGGGTTAAAGCTTGAACGAGTTAACAAGAGTTACGACTTAAAGAGGATACGACCTAAAGACACACCTCTTAACTCGTCTACGAGTTAAGACTTGCTTTAAACCAGTTGCAATTAGTTAAGTCGACTACGACTTACGACATAGAAAGAGTCGTATACGACTTAAGAAAGGAAATTAGCAATTGCAGCCAGATAACTCGTACACGACTTAGAACTTAGGGATGGGTTCAAAAAAGGGGAACTGCCATAGACTCGGCTCAGTGACTCGGGGACGACTTACCTTAAGTCGAACACGACTTATCTTAAGTCGGCCACGAGTTAGGACTTGGCACTTTTTTCGCCCAGAACTCTCTATAAATATGAAACCATCTCCAACATGCAAAGGACTTTTTTTGGGGGGGGGGGGCTCATTCTCTTCAAGCGCCATTACTCTGCCGAATTCAGAGTACTTCAAAGCTTTTTAGATCCAACAAACTTCTAAAGGAACTCCATGAAGGAAGCATCCACATTCGCCATGGATTTGAAGATGATTGTCAACATCAAAGCCTGAGCTACTTGTTTTACATATCCTATCACTTGAAGTGTGTTGTAATTGAAAGATCTTGTACAGGATTGTAATCAAACTAGTGATAAAAAGATTAAAGTGGACGTAGGCTGGATTATAAGCCGAACCACTATAAATACTGTGTCTCTTACTGTTTTTCTGCATGCTTTCTGCTTATTTCTGTTTCCCATACGAACGGGTGGTGCTTTCACAATCACATCTTATACACCAGGGTGTTAGCGTTTAAATTTGAGCGTTAACATATTCAAAAAATAAAATAAAATGCAACACTCCTTACATAAAATATTTTATCATATTATTGCTGGCTAATTGTAAGCTCTAATCTTAGCGTAACAAAAGCCTAGTGATTTTATTAATCACCTAATTCGGATAGTGGTTTTATTAATACAGTGCATGAACTAATAAATTGATGCTCAATGTTTCACTATGTCCATAACGCTGTAACACGGAGTAAGTTGTAGACCAGTTTCCTACTTGATTTGTCTTACATATACCGATGTTCTTTATTGTTTTATAGTAGATCGTGTGCATTCTTCGACGAGTATCTTATCTTACATCTCCTCCCCTTGTTGTTGCTTATACTCTTGCTAGAACTATAAGTATTTTTATCAAATGTTTTTTGCCACATCTCCAACATTAATACAAAATTGACTTAGATGATGGTGTAAACAATTTTTAATGCTGTTAAAATTTTATCAGCAAATCCTGTACGCGTGATGACTTCTGGAGCAATTGATGTTAATCACAAGGATGAAATTTACAACAGAAAGGTTAAAATTATATTTTTTGACTTGTCAAATAGATTATTGAAATCAAACATTTTGCAACATCTCTTTTGGTGGAAACATTGTGCAAAATTAAAAGATTTCATGATATGAATGCTAAAATTCATTACTCTTGCATTCAAGCAATTTGCAATACTTGATTCTCACTGATGGAAAGTATGAATTAGGTGCCTGACATAATCGACAATGCATACGTGATGTTGAGTTTGATAATGGTTCACGAGGAATGCTTGATCTGTGCATGTTTGCGGAAGGCAGTAAAAATGAACACGAAATTTGTGTAGTTGGCGACACTGGCAAGGTAATATTTGGAAAATATTTGCACATAGCTTGTTAATAACCTGTTTTTTAAGAGGACAACATAGCGCATATATCCAAATCTACAGCCTAGTTGCAAGGTAATATTTGGAAAATATTTGTGCAGACTAGACATATGCACACCCACGCTTCAATGCACTCACTAACACAGCCTATATCTAAATCTACACCCTTACACACACAGTCCCAAACACATGAGAGTTTATATTTTTTTAGGCATATACAGTGGAGAGTGTTGCATTCAAGTACTCCTCCCTTGTTTTCATTTTAATGCACTGTTTTGATTTTGGATATCATAGTTCAGCTCGTTTGTTATAACATACTCTGTTAATCCATTGTCTTACTGGGACTTGTATGTGGGTAACATATGCATACATCCATTTATATGTACTTAAGAGTGTGGTCATGTTGCTCTAGTTTGTATACGCTTGTTTCTATTGAATAATTGCTGCCACTTTTGTGGTGTTCGTGTCTGCAATTGTTTCCCTTCATGTCTATTGAATAAAACAGAGGTAACCCTATAAATCAAATTCACAGTTGTGTATGTGTGTTGTGTGTGTGTACACACGACTTTATGTAAGTATGTATATGTATATATATGCTCATGTGTCTGTGAATTTAGTTTTGGAAAAGGTGTCTTTGTCTCATGTTTATCGTGGAGGAAGGAGGAATATGCACAGCTGTTCTGTGAGGTCAATTTTAGGGTTTGATGGGAGACTTATGGATTTTGTGTGGTCGCGGTCGTAGTTGGAAGGAGCAGTGGTAGTTGGTCAGTTTGAAGGAGGAGTGTTGGGGTTGTGGAGTGAATGAAGCTGCAGTGGTATGGTGTAGTTTTGGGTATGGCAGTCTTGTTTTGAGGAAAGTTGATCAGTTATTGTAGGGGGATGCCTGATTGTCTAGAATTTGAGACAGCATATAGTCGAAGGGTTGTTTGATTGCAGTTTTGTGAAGCGGTGGCGAATGTAGTTGTAATGAATATGGAACAGTTTCTGGTGAAGGAGGTCAGGGAGCAACTGTTTTATGCTGTGGTTTGGAATGGGCTGGCTGTAGTAGAGCAGTGGTGAACAATTGTGGAGAGTCTTAGGTTGCAACTGTTTGTTAGAGGGGACTGAAGTGGAAGAAGCAATGGCAGTGTTTAGGGACTGTTATGAAGTTTGTGGTTATGGGTTGTAGCGTAGTGATGTGATGTGGGTGTGAACAGAGAAGTTGTAGTGCACAGTCAGGCGTATGTGGGTATTGTTGTGAGTAAAACAGAGGGATGCAATGTTGAAGCGAGTAAGTAAGGTGGCGGGGGATTTGTAGGAGTGAAGCAATATTGTTCAGGTATGAGGCAAGAACAGCGTGCTGCAGTTTGATTCCTGCAGTGATGCTTGAGTGGTGAAGGATGTTATTTGTGAGAAGGCGACTATGTATAGGATGGCTGTAATTTATGTTGAACATGGCAGCGTTTATGAAATGGAGAGGTTGTATATGTCTGATGGTCAATGTGGTTGGTTATGGAGGTGATTTGAATGGGAGGGAAGTAGTTGTTGTGGAGTGAAAACTGTGGCAATGTTGCTGAACATGTAGGGAACAATAGCGGGTGGAAGGTGTTTGTCTGTGCAATATAGTTGAGCGGTGCTAGTTTCCATGGTAGTTGATGAAGTAGGGAAGATGTATGTATGGTGGTAGTGGAAGATGTTGGTTAAGCAAGGTGATGATATGTGATCAAGGGGATACCAGAACTGTGGGCACAGTGGTGAGGGAGGTAGAACAAACAATTGTAGATTTTTTTTGTAATTTGTAAACAAAAAATGATAATGTAGATGCAACTGTAAAACTGTAAATGCAATTTGAAACGAAAAGAATTTTTAGAACTTTTAAAACTTTTAAATTAACTTTTAAAACTTAAAAATCAAAGCTAATAATTTAATTTATTTAAAACTTAAAACATATAAAATAAATTAACTTTTAAAAATTAAATTCGAAATTAAATTAACTTTCAAAAGTTTTAAACTTAAAACTTTAAATTAACTTTAATTTTACTTTAAATTAACTTTAATTTTACTTTAAATTAACTTTAACTTAACTCTAATTTGAACTTAACTTTAATTTTAAACTTTAAATTAACTTTAATTTTAAATTAACTTGGAACTTTAAATTAAATTAAATTTAAAACATAAAATTTTAGTTCCTTCACCTAAACTGTTAACTAATTGTTTTACTGTTAACTGATTGCTTTACATATTATGCATTAAATTACAATTCATAAAAGTATTATGAATTTATGTGCTTACATTGTCATTTTTTTCTTGCTCAGGTTGTTGGATTCACCATTCTATCAAAAGAGGGTTCGTATGTGTGCAAAATTGATTCCTACTATTTAAGCTCAAGAAAGGACTTTATTTCATTTGTTTTATAACTTTGATAATTTATATGACATCATTTATAGTAGGATATACTTGTATAATGTTGTAGATGTTTGATCTCATATTTGAAGTCCTACGAGTTAACGTAATTATTTGACTATCTGTTGTGCTTTCACTTGTATAGGCATCATACTTTTGAAGAGAGCAAATTTGGAATTGATGATGCTAGCTTTCACTTGTGTATGCAACAAAGAATTATGGGTAATCAAACATTTTGTTAGCACTAGTTAGATATAACATTTATTAGTACCCGATGTGTAAATTTGTATACAAATGGTTATTGTATGTGAGTTATGCCATTTTGTCGAAAATCTATTGTATTGGAATGGTTATGGATATTTTATTTGATTATATGGTTAATGTGTTTTTTAACTTATTTGAATATGATGATTATGTGAGTGATTGTTTATTGATATAATAGAATCAAAATAGACCATTAACAAGGAATAATAGCATGAAAAAAATGGTGTAAAATAATAAACAACTTTTAGTAGCATTTCAAAAACGCTACCAAAATATATATAGTGGCGTTGAGTAAATGCAACCGTAAAACAGGGGTAGAGTTGGAAATTCTATTAGTAGCGCCAAAAAATATTTTGGTGGCGTGTTTTAAATGCTACAAAAAGATTTATGGTGGCGTTCGAAAAACGCTGCCAAAAATGCATTTATAGTGGCGTTAAAATAAATGCAACAAAAAATCATGGATTTTTAGTCGCATGTTTTCTCGCGGCGTTTATCAAAACGCCACCAAAAGTTTTTGTAGCATTTTTTGAGCGCCACAAAAAATAAAATTTCTTGTAGTGTATGGACGTGTTACCAATGTTCCAAATAATGCATTATTTATAAGATGCTTGGATGTTTTTTTGGGTAATAACTTAAACGTCTAGTTATTTTTTTGATTACAACGGATAACCAATTTATACGTCAAAGATTGGAAACTTATTTGCGTTCATATGTCCAAAATGGACAAAGACTGGGTTTTTTTAAGCAGTTGATAAAATCATGATTAACTTAATATGTATTTTCAGAATTATAACATATAATCTAATATTAAAGCTCAATTTTTTTATTTGTCTTGCTTTTTTCATAGAACTAGTATAGAGTAGCGACAAGGAGCAATGAATTTTGTGAATGCTGCAAAGGGGAATGCAAGAAGTGTAGAAAATTTTTTATGCCCTTGCAAGGATTGTCGGAATCTTAGTCGTCATGATGAACAAATCATCGTTGAACATTTAATTATAAAAGGAATGGATCCTAAATACATGGGTGGTGTACGGTTTGACCATGGTGAAGAGATAAATGTATAGAAGAAAACAAATACCTTTGATGTTATAATCTATTCAAGATGATTCACTATGAAGATGAAGATTTTTTGAATCAAGATTTTTTTGACGATGATAAAGATAATGCTAATTCTCAAAGAAAAGAGGATGAGTTACTCAACAACTTGGAAGATGCAGAAACTCCATTATATCCTAGTTGCATAAATCACACAAACTGCTATTTCTTGTATAATCTTAAATGTGAGACTGGCTTGTCTGATAGTGGGTTTGATAAGCTTTTAACTGTGCAACATTTATTTCTGCCAAAGGATAACGTGCTTCCCAAAAACTTATATGAAGTAAAGAAATTTCTTAGGGCATTCGACGTGGGTTTTGAAAAGATATATGCTTGTGAGATTGACTGTTGCCTTTACAGAAAAGAATACAAAGATTTAGAAAGTTGTCCAAAATGTGGTTCTTCAAGATGGAAGAAAAATCAAGATACTGAAGAGGTATATTGAGATACTTTTAATTAATTCCGAGATTTAGAAGAATGTATATATCTCAAAAGATGGCAGAAGATTTAAGATGGTATTTTAATAATACAAGCAATGATGGAAAAGTGCGTCATCTCGTGGATTCTACGACATGGAAAATGGTGGATGAAGAGTATAAATCTTTTTCATCTGATCCACACAATCTTAGGCTTGGTCTTGCTACAGATGGATTCAATCCATTTTCCATGTGGAGTTTGAAATATAGTTGCTGGCCGGTGATGCTTGTGACATACAATCTCTCGCCTATGTTGTGTATGAAGAAGGAAAATATTATGTTAACTTTACTTATTCCAGGCCCAAAGCAACCCGGGAATGATATTGATGTATATTTGGCGCCTTTGGCGGAAGACTTGCATCATTTGTGGTGTAATGGAGTTGATGCTTATGATGCATTTAGTAAAACTTTGTTTAAACTGAATGCAATTTTGCTATGGACGATTAATAATTTTCCGACTTATGGAAATCTCGCTGGATGTCATGTGAAGGGGGGAAAAGCTTGCCCATTATGTGGTGTCAATACCCATTCTCGTTGGTTGAATCATAGTCGAAAGAGCGTCCACATGGGTCACAGAAGATTTCTACCTGCTTCAGATTCACGGAGGAAACAAAAGGCATTGTTTGATAACACCATAGCGAAAGGTAGTTTTCCTAGAATACTAACTGGGAGAAACATTCATGCATTGTTGAAGGATTATCCAAATGATTTTGGAAAAGAAAAAGAAGAGAAAGTTTGTTTATGATACAGAATATGAAGATGATAATACTAATGATTCTACAAAAATGGAGCTATCGAGGTGGAAAAAAGATCAATTTTCTTCGATTTGCCTTATTGGAAGGTTAGTGGTTAGTTTATCTATTTTTCATTGTTTTTATAGAAGAAAAACCCAATAATGCATTATAGTTTTGGTTTTCGCAGGAGCTTCCATTACGTCACAATATAAATGTGATGCATGTGGAGAAAAGCATTGGTGAATGCCTATTGGCACGATGTTGCATGGTAATAAATCAAAAGATGGAACCAACTGTAGAAAGGATTTAAAGGATTGGGGAATTCGAAGTGAACTTCATGCACAACCTTGTGGGAATAATAAATGTCTTCCACCGGTTCCATACATGTTGTCAAAATCCGAGAGAAGAATATTTTGTAAAAGGTTGTAGGATTTCAAAGGACCAGATGGCTACTGTTCAAATTTGAAAAATCAGATTTCGTTCTAGGATTGCAAAATTAGCGGATTGAAGTCACATGATTACCATGTATTAATGCAACAGTTATTGCCTGTAGCATCGAGAGGATTAATGGAAAAGAAGGCAAGAAAAACAATAATTCGCTTATGTTCTTTTTTCAAAAAATTATGTCAACGTGTTCTTGATAGAGAGAAGGTAGAACAAATCAATGTTGAGATTATTGAAGTTTTATGTGAGCTTGAAAAATATTTCCCACCATCTTTTTTTGATTAAAGACTATGTCAGAAAGATACACTTCAATCCATTCTACCTTCTCTTGGAACAAATCCATTCATCTTGGAAAAGAAGCACTAATGTGTGGACCGGTTCATTTTCGTTGGATGTACCCATTCGAAAGATACATGAAGACACTTAAAGACTATGTCAGAAACTATGCACGACCAGATGGATGTATTGCAGAATCCTATCTTGCAAAAGAATCCATGATGTTTTTCGACGAATTTTTGAAAAAATCAGACATATAGAGGGGAAAGAAGCTCTAAATGAAGATTATGAAAGCAGTGTAATACTCGAGTGACGTTCGATTTCAATATCCAAGATAGTTAAACTGTCAGTTAATGATAAAGAAAGTGCTCATCTAGCCGCGTTAATGAATATGGCTGTGGTGGAACCATTTATAGAGTAAGTGTATGTTATATTGTTTTAATTATTTTGATGTGTTCGTAATGCTATATATAACTTATAATGAATTATTCAATACTAGTTTGCATTTCGAGGAATTAGAAATGTCAGACCCACGCATGACAAAAAATGCGACCTTACTTTGGGAAGCACATATAAAAAAATTTGCCGATTGGATTAAAAGAAAGGTTAGTTAGATTTCGAATATATTCTCTTTTGACTATTAATCTTACTATAAAATATAGATGCTAAATAAAATTTGCTGTAGATACCTATTACCTCCAAGGATCATGATGACATGTTAAGATGGATTGCTTTTGGTCCGAAGGATGATGCCAGTCTTACAATGGATATATCATCAATGAGCAACGTTTTCATATATAAGATGTAGGGAGAGAAACTCAGAATTGTAGGGTGACTTTTGATGCGACTACTATGTCTAGAGCAAGTGCAAAAGATATGTCCCAAGTGGTTGATGTGGTCACTTACTATGGAATATTGACAGATATAATTTTATTAGATTATCATACGTTTTATATTCCAGTTTTTAAGTGTCGTTGGGCATGTAAAGGAAATGGAGTAAAAGTTGATGATGATGGGTTCACTCTTGTTAATTTACAGCAAGCATCGTTTTCACGAGATCCATACATACTTGCATCTCAAGGAAGACAAATATTTTATTCAAGAGAGAATGATGTTTCTAATTGGTATGTTGTAATGAAAACACCATCAAGAAGTTTTAATGATTTAGAGGATCACGATTGCATCGAGGAAGATATCCAAGTCGTGGAAGGTAAAGAAATAACCGAAATGGATGATGAAGATGTTAGTTATGTTAGAGAGGATTGCGAAGGCATACTTGAGTAGATTATATGTTCTACTTGAGTAGATTATAAAATTTGTTGTACTATCATTTGAAAAATGTATTACAATCAAGTAGTTCTTTTCCTTGTTTCATGACAGCTTTGACATTTACCACCTTTGTTCTGTCTACTACTCAAGAATCAAAACCTAGCATTAAACCTTACATATATGTCATTTGAATATGTACGGTCAGCTTCTGATTGAGGATCTTCATTTCTACTCTAGCATGCATCATTTCTACATATAACTCGTTTTTTTCTATTTTAATTTTGTAATTTATTTCTTTTTTGTCTGACTCTATTTGGATTTGATATGTCAAATCAAATTTAATATTATGTTTATGTTGAATTTAGTTCCATTCCTATGCCAAGTTTGTTCCCTGTTGCATAATTGTCAAAAGATACCTTTTTCCCTTGTAATAACATATTAATTACACCTTACTTAATTTTGATGAAAAATATTTTGTTTTCTCAAATGGAAAGAAGTAATTTTATGCTTATCTTAACTTCCAAAGAATTTCTACTTTAGCTTAGGAAGATGTGCCAAATGGTTTCATGGATGTCGGTAGGGTTAGATAGCTTGGGAAGATGTGTCTAAAGGATTTGTACTTTAGCTTGGAAATAATATATAGTTATCTTTTTGCTGATATAAGAACAAATTTAATTATGATGTGGACACATTTATTTTCTAGAATTCGGTGATATTTTTCGGTTATAATTATTGCATGTTTCTCTTAGTTTAAGTAAATATTTCCTCCCATTTTTCTTTTTCTTTACATAATCATTAGCATATTAGTTTAAGTAAATATTTCCTCCCATTCGGAGATAAGGTGATCGATATTAATTCAACATTAAAACTCAATTGAATATAAATATTAAATTTCGATAAAAGATCAAACAAAAATCATAAATACTTTAATTGACGTATATTCCACTTTAGAATGATAGGAATGATTTCATCAAACAAAACCATATAGTTGTGTCTATTTGTGGTATATTTATTTCAGGAAATTTGAATATCTACTAACCATGCATAACCGTTAGGACTTTTAAATGAGATTAGTAGTATTCATAATTTTTTTATTTTAAAAATGAATTCAAGTATCTTCTAACCACGCATAACCGTGAGGACTTTTAAATCGGATTAGAATCAACTTGTCTATTTAATCAGTTAATTTTGATATGTGTTCCATGCATGCATAACCATGAGGACTTTTAAATGAGCATGGAAGCACATAACAAATTCCATGTAATTCACCCATGCATAACCGTGAGGACTTTTAAATGAGAGTGAATACTTTGGTATTTATTTATTATTATTTTTATTTAAACCTCTTTTTTTTTAAAAAAAATGTGAAAATGAAAAACGAACGATTCCTGTTTAATGTACCACCTATTGACAAACTATATAGAATTCTGATGAGTGATGGTTGTTAGAAGTATGATAGAAATAGAGATGGTCATGGAATTTTTACCAACAAAAAGTTTTATAACTCTTGTTTAAATTTCTAAAGAAATTTTCTAATTATATTGTCTCGAGTCATAATATATGATTAATATCAACACTCATCACTTTTTCAATCACTATTCATCTTTTCGATAATTTGTAGGGAGAAAAATTTCTAAAACACCTAAGCTGAGTCGTAGTTTACAAAACTATTTTCTGGTAGGGGTTTTGTAAAAATGTCTGCCAATTGAGAATCAGTTGAAATAAAATTTATGCAGATATTTTCTTTGGAAATATGATCTCTAATAAAATGATGTCTAACATCTATATGTTTTGTTCGTGAGTGATGTACAGGATTATTTGTGAGATCGATTGCGCTTTTGCTATCACACATTAGTGGTACACGTTTAAAATTTAGGCCATAGTCATGCAAAGTTTGTATCATCCATAAGATTTGAGCAGAGCAACCACTCAAAGCAATATGCTCTGCCTCTGTTGTGGATAATGCAATACAGTTCTGTTTTCTACTCGACCATGCAACTAATGAATGTCCTAACATAAAACATGCTCCACTAGTACTTTTTCTACCAACTAAATTACCAGTGTAATCTGCATCTGAATTTTGCTTTCACTCAATTATCACTCGTTGATTTTTATTAACCAAACCATGAAGTGTGCACCAAGAATTTCAAACTTAATTTTAGCAGCAATTTAAATGACATTCTTTTGGGATTTGACTTGAAGTCGTGTTAATAATCAAAAACATATCATAGTGTCAACCTTAGAAGCCATAGAATAAACAACTATATTCATGATCAATCATTATCATTCCAATCAGTTTCTTAAAGTTTCAACAATTTCTTAAAATCCTTTTTATAATTTTTTAAATAGAATCCATTTGGATTTTAAGTTGAAGCCATGTAAATAAAAGAAACCATGAATATAGAATTAGCTGTTTTACACCAAATGTATTATCGTCCAATAAAAACACTATTTTTAATCCAAACTGATATATATATATATATATAATGTAATTCAAAGAATCTGGAGAATTTTATAGTGTTTTTAACATAAGAATATAATTGGCCAAAAATTTTGAAAAAATCAAAGTCAAAATCATCATCTTTTCATCATCTCAATATTGGCTGATTTTATTTCAGAATATGGTGCAGATTATCACATTTAATTTATCGTTCAAATAAATATACCTTTACCTGTTTTTACCTTTACAATATTTTTTGTTGTTGTCCATTGTGATTCTGTCACCTTTATACTAGGCTAAGGAACATTGCTTTGTCGCCCGTTGTGTTTCTGGAACAGCCAAAATCCAGAGAACACCGTTGTTGTTCCTTAGCCTGCCACCACACCTACACGGGAAAAGATTTATGTGACCTATTTGTTTTTATAGGTCCATGGTTGTTAGTGGCAGAATATTTTGAAAAGTAATTTTGTGGAGACCCAAAACTATTTATAATTGTTTCTTCGGCACCCAAATTTGTTTAACTTTGAGAGTTTTTATATTTGTGCCTTTTGGAACCCAAATTGGTATAGTTTTCACGTGTTTGGGTCTATACCAACAATTATTGTGATTGTGTCCATATTTTCTACAAATTATGCACATAGAATTAACTTGATTATTATTGCTTTCAACAATTTTCGAACTATGATATCCAAGTCCTTGTCTAACCGTATTAACAGTTTGCTTTCCTAATAGCATATTCAACGATTTTCCACTTTTTGAAAATTTATCTAAAGTCGTTGACAATTATTGGACTTGTGTTTTCAGAGATTCATTTTTGTTTAACAATTGTGTGCACTTTTTAATAGAATTCTCTCTCCTAGTATTTTCATTCTCTTTTAAAATCAGAATTTCATTTTCAAGTGATTTCTGATTTTTTAATTTCCTCTTCGAATGTTGGACACTTATCACACTTAGGGATCCTACGTTGATAATTCTTAACTAATTGATCAAGTTGTTTATTGCATTCTATCAAAGTATCCTTTTGAGATTCAAGTTTGGCGTATTTTTCCCTAAGTCGTTCAAAACAGCCGTTTACTTCGTGGAAATAAATAAGTAATTCAGAGTGAGTAAGTTTTGATACCTCGCTTGGCTCGTCATCGTCCTATCAGTTATATTTCCTTGAAGGCACATATCTGCTTTCTCACTCTCACTGCTAGTACTTTTATCATTCTCATCCATTTCATCCCAAGTGGCTGCAAAACTTTTCTTTTTCTGTTTCTTTCCAAAGTCGCGTCGATTTCGAGGACAATTGGGCTTGATGTGTCCGCGTTGGTTGCACTTATGACAGATGATCTCCTGTTCTTCTGAGTAGTCAAGTGCTTTGCCTATTCTGCTTTTCAATTCCTGATTTTGAGATGGATTTCTGTATTTGCGATTCCACTTTTTGAATTTCTTTATTAGTAGCGCCAGCTCTGCTGCTTCATCATCATCATCGCTATCATCATCACTTTCGATGGTTCCTTTGAGCGTTATTGATTTCTTTCGAGTATCTCCTCCTTCACGCTCTTTCTTGAATTTCATTTCTAGCTCATAAGTGGTGAGATTTCCGATGAGTTCTTCAACTTTCATTTGTTTTAAGTCTTTCGATTCTTGAATGGCAGTCACCTTTGCTCAAATTTTCGTGGAAGGATTCTGAGGATTTTTCGGACTATCTCCAACTCCGTGTATGATTTTCCAAGAGCCTTTGACTTATATACGATATTGGAAAGTCGTCTATGCATCTCTTTAACATTTTCTTCCTTCGCCATTGTGAAGTTCTCGTATTCGCTGCTTAGCATGGCAAGGCGAGATTCTTTGACTTGAGATGTTCCTTCGTGAGTCACTTCTAGTGTGTGCCATATTTCCTGCGCAGTTAGACAATGTGAGACACGATTAAATTCAAATTGATCCAATGAACAGATAATAGAATTCATAGCTTTAGCATTAGTATTTTGTAATTTATTTTCTAGTTCTATTCATTGTTCCTTTGGTTTATCTACTTCCTGATTATCTACAGTTATAGTCGGTGTTCTATAACCTGTCTCAACAATATTCCAAGCGTCAATGGTTTTCAGAAAGATTTCCATCCTATTTTTCCAATAAGCATATTCACCATTGAACATTGGTGGCCTAACTATGGATTGACCCTCAGCAAAAGCAGTTTTAAAAGAAGCCATTTTAAAAATTCAAATTTTTAAAACAAAAATTGTTTTTGTAAAATCAAATTTTTAAAACAAAAACTGATTTTTGAAACACGAATTTTTAAAACAAAAATTGACTTCTATTCATAGCTTCGATACCACTTGTAGGATCGATTTCACCCTAGAGGGGGGGTTGAATAGGGTGATAGTGTTAATTATAAAAATTAATCGCGGAAGCTTATAAAATAATTTCAACACAAATCACAGAATAATAGCAGCACGGAATAATAGCAGAATAATAAGCAGAAATAGAATGACACAGAATTTACCCAGCTTCGGCAAAACCCTGCCTACGTGCTACCCCTAAGGTTTCTACTAGAAATTAGATAGTCAGACGCTTACACACGTAAACTCGCGAAACCCGCTATCGACTAATCCTAACTCTACGCTCAAAACCCTACCACAACTCAGCCACTGAGTTACGAATTCTCAAGCTATGCCACGTAGCTTGTCCCCTAGTCACACGACTAGTAAATATAACAGTTTAAAATTTAAAAGTAAATTTAAAAAGCAAATTAAAAGACAAATGCACAAAAACCCTAATTAAAAATAAAAAGCCCTTTTTAAAAAAATCTCTTTAGAGAAATAGGCCGGCCCCCTTTTGTAATTCGACCCGTCTCTTTTTCTTTGCTCCGTTCGTTTGCTTGTATAATGGTGGTCGTTCCTCTTGCAAATTTAGGGCTTCGTTCCTCTTGCAAATTTAGGGCTTCGTTCCTCTTCCAGATTTAGGGTTTTGTTGAATTGAAGGGCCGCTCGATACTATTCAATAGTAGACTCCGATGCTCTTTGACTTGCTCACGGCCCTTCAATTTGGATAGAGTTCGTCTCGTTGCTTCGGTATGTAATTTTATGCTTTTGTGCTTTTGTGTATTCGTACTTGAACTCGATGAATTGATTACCGATGATGATTGGGTTATATATGCGTTCGATCTCCTTTATTTTCGTTCGTATAAACTTATTTGAATTTGTCAAATATTCATCTCGGCCACTTGATGATGCTTGAATGTTTGAGATTGATTCCGACTTCTTCTATTTACTTGAATCATACGGTATTGATGTTTAACTTGGTCAATATTCTTTTGCCACCACGATTTTGACTTGTTCATCATATTCTTGCTATCCACGGCTTGTTGATTAATTTTGTGGTCACCTGCGATGTTGTATTCATTTGACTTCGCCACTTGATTTTGACCGTGGTTACTCTGTAGCTTCTTTTGGCCTCACTGCATAGTATATTGGTACATAAAAAAATGTTGCATATGTGTGAGTAATTCTATTCTTTCACATTCCTTCGTGCCTGACCTGATGCTGCACTTGGTCTTTGTTGTAACTGGACATGTTGCCTTAAGTTGCTTGTCGAATTTGCATGTATAATTTTGAAATTCCTTTGTGCCTTGGTTATTGTCGCTTTACACTTGTTTTTCTTGCATTTTGTTTCGACCTATAGTGTTCATGTAGTCTTGTTCATGCTGTACTTGGATATTTGCAGTTGGTATTTGAATTTCAGTTTGGTTCACTACTGCACTCGAGTTTTGTTACTTGAGCTGCTGGACTTGTTGTTGTGCACTGCATAGTGCATTGCCTTGTTTCACTGCATCCATTCTGGTTGTTACTGCATTTTTCATGTATTTGTGCTTTGATGCATTGAGTTGTGCATTTTTCATGTATCATTGGTGTCTTCACTGTGTTGCATTATCATCATTGCCACCTGGTCGACTTGATTCTCTGTTGTAACTGGACCTGATCTGTATACATGTGAACTTGTGTATTTGGTCTCGTCTCCATGTAGTTGAAGCTTGCTGTCATATTTGCTGTGATGTCATATCTTTGGTTTGAGCTTATTGTTCTGTGTTTGGTCACTGATGCATGCATGAACTGGTCTTTGCATTAGCACACTGAACTTGCTATTGAGTCTGATACTTCATACTGGATATTGTTGCAGTATTCATAGTTTGTGCTCGAGCTTGCATACTGTTTTCATTTGTTCAACATGTAGTTGTTTACTTGGTCTTTGCTTGTGACATCCATTTTGCAACTGGTTTTGACTTTGAATGCATCTGTGCATATCACTGTTGCATTACTGGTCTTTGCATCCGTTCATGTTGATTTTTGAAATTTCACTTGTGTTGAATCCAGTTTCAAAAACTCGGGTTTGACCTTGTGTTGTTGACGAGATTTTGAATATATTGCATTTGAGTTGAACCTGTCTGTATATTTGGGTTTGACCTTGTGCTCACATGTCCTGTAGCATTATCAAGTGTATATCGATGTGCACGGCCTTGTGGCATGTACAGTGATACACTGTGCATGTCACATTGTTCGTGTGTGATGAATTCAAATATAAATCATGACGAACAACCCAAATAACTGAGGCAAATAATATTTTCAAAAACCATATTTTATGCTTAGATGTTGGATTCAAACTGGAAAGAAGTTGAAAATAAAAATACGAGTGTGAGTGGTATGTAGTGAGGTTCTGAATGTAGAAAAGAATTGTGATGTAATCAGAAATTGTTTTGTAATTTAAAATGTATAGTTATAGAGAGAGCTTGAAATTGTACTATCCAAATTGTAATAAATATTTGTTTGAATAAAATATTCGTTTGAACTCAAATTCCGTGTTATTTATTTTACTCAGCAAATATTTATTTAATTTGTGAAAAATAAAATAGTATATTAACAAATACATTTAAACGAATGTATATATGTTTATTATCATCAAACAAAAATCATATACTCGCATATTCAACACAAATGTGTTTAAGTGAATATTTTGAGGTTTTTATCTTTTAAAGATAAATTGAAAATGAATATTAGAAGTCGATTAGAAAATCGTATATTCATAGATATTTTGAAAATGTAAATTCACTATGGAATTTATAAAAAGAAAGGGAAATTTGTTTAAAAATAAACGTTGATTTATTTTTGAAGTGTGGGAATAAATTTATGGATTTAGAACGTAAATATAAAGTAAATCGGAAAGGATTTATTGAATTGGTTTAAATGGACCATTTTGAAATGAAAGTATTTCTGCGTAAGGAAAATGTTTGAAATTTGATTTCAAAAGTGGTAAAGGTGAAAGGTGATTTGAAAATTGTTTTCAAATGGTTGAAGTGTGGAAATTATATATCCAGTAAAGATATTTTTGGAAGATAAATAATTTGGGAAATTATTTGGAATCTGGTGATGTTGAGCATACCTATTAATAGTTAAATAATCGACTATCAATATTTACGTTTGAATAGGTATTTGTTGTGATTTGCTTGAATTTGAATGCCACACTTATTTTTGAATAAGAGCTCACTATTCGGGTTAGCCGGGAAAGGACCTTGGGGACGTATAACCCATTCCGAATATGTGATACGTCGTTATGAATTGCATTTGAAGACCGGTGTTGAAGACCAGATATTTGTGAAAACGGAAGGATTGCCGTAGAATGTTTCTGCATCGGCTGATCTCCGATATAGAAATTTATTACCCTTTGTGATGGGAAGTCCGGTCATAATTAGTGAATATCCAGATTGCAAGGATTTCTTTGGAAGTGCCTTCGGTTCCGTTCGATCCCGGAACGGACTTGTATGGATGTATGTCTGACGTTACAGTTTGAGATGTAAAGCTGGTTTCTATCAAATATATTTTCGTTGGTGGCGGAGAATTTATTCTCTTAGCTTAACACCCTTAGAGGTTATGTAGTTGATGGTTACTAGTGACACATTCCCTAATTGATAATGTGGCATACAAAGTGCTGTTGAGCATTTGTTGAATTAAAGCACAGCTTTCGTATAAAGCATAGCTTTGTAAACGAGAATTCATCGAGCCTCACAACACGGAAATGGTCGAAACAGGAATTTTGCGGCAAGGTTTTTAGGGGTCGCGCCCCTAAGGTATGTCCATTTTCTTCTGGATAGAGGTTGTATCATGGTATGGAGCCCTGATATTAAACCTATGTGGTTGCTGCAAATTTATTACTTTGTGGTTGTTGGTATTGAGGATCCTCGGATAAAGGTCGGTAACGACCGGGGGATGGCATACGTTTTGTGTTGAGTTATCAAGTTACAGCTTCATTGCACCCAAAAGCGTGTGGTAACTCGGCCTTGTGTCAGCAGAGATCCGGTTAGGTTCTTGAGGCGTCTTTCCAGAGGCGTACCCATTTTGGTGTAGGAAGTTCCTTTGCCTGACCATGTATTGGAAATCCAAAGAAACAATACGAACCCTGTACGGTTTTAGTTGTATAACCTGCCATGGAATGTGGCGGCAACCTGCTATTGAACATGGTAGCTATAGTTGGCATACGATAATGGTCGTATGTTGGCTAAGATTTATATTATACTTTCGAAATGTTTTCTACACTATGCACTAAAAATAATAAAAATCAAAGGATTCTGCGTAGTAAGCATATTTGACTATCATAAGGAGAAATCTCCTCCAATTTTGCGTTTGCATTGTGTGTGTGGCGGGAGTACTTACGGTAGATTCATTTTTCAAAACCATAGCGAAATTCTTTCGATTTTCTTTGTGAAAATAACTGTTTTTGTTCTCACACCGGTCCCATGACTGACCTGGAGTTTATTGTTTCCTTCGTAAACTCTGGGTGCCCACCAATTTCTACACGGGCAGTCTAGAGTTAGGTTATCCGGATATTCTGGACTTCGGGAGTTGCGGGAGAAATCTGGAGGCGAGCTGGATGGCATGGCGTATTCACTAGTATATAGTATTTCTTTTCCGTTGTTTGTTGTTGTTTGTTGTTGTACACACTGATGATGTAATGTAATGTGATGTGATGTAATAACTGATATAGTTCTTTGTTTAAAGATTATTCATTTATCTATTATATGTTGTTCCGCTGCGATTGTGAGATTCTGATATTGTTCTGTTATTTCTGTTATGTTCTATCTTTTTCTCTCTTCTTCTATCTTCTACCTCTTCTTTAACCCTAACGGTACGGTTTTTCGGCCTTCGATTGCTCGACAGTTGAAACAGTGGACGTATTGATGTCGGTTTTCGAGCGTCGAAAAGTTGTTTCGTCACATTTGGTATCAGAGCATATGGTTAAGCGACAACCATGGCTCTGTTGGGAATTACTCATTAGAGATAGAGTCAGTAGTACTCTAGAATGAGTGTGAGTGTGATAATAACTATGAGCGCGTATTTGTTAGTGAATATAAAAAAGTGTATATTGTGTTTGCTTATCTGTTGAGCTGTTTGTGAATTCTGGTCAGTATGTGGGACGCCATATTATCGATAGGGGTTTCTAAACTATTAAACAAGATAAACCGACATAGTATCATTTTAAATTGGGTAAATGAAATAATTTTATCTCGATTATATTTTTATATATAAAGGAAATAACTTTTCAGAATTATTAGTGTATATAAATTGATTGTTGATTGCTGAAAATGTAAGAATGTATGCAAGTGAACAAAAGTTGTTTGAATAAGTTAAATTAAAACAACAATTGTAAAAGGATGAATTGTATAAGCGAAGAATAATAAACTATGGAATTATAATTAATATGATTTACAATTGTGAAATAATCTTACATATAAGAAGTGAAACTGTATGAATATATTTATAAATATGGGTTGTAATTAAAACTGAATTTGAAAATTTTGGAGATTTTGAAAGTTTAAATTCCTTTTGATTTTGAAAATGAATTTCAAAGGATATGGAAAAGTACCTTCCATTGAAAATTTGTGAAGGTGTTGGTACTCGGTATGAGTGTCCATTTGAATTGGAATCCCGCATGATGGGTTCATGTTGACTGATCATGATGTATACTAGCGTAATTCGAGGGGTGTGATGCCTACAGTTACAAGCAATTCCACTGGGATAATGGCGCAACCGCCGTGTAAACTGCGATCTAGATGTCGTAGCGAAATTCGAGGGGTGAGATGCCTACGGTTACAAGCGATTCCACTGGGATAATGGCGTAACCGCCGTGTGAACTACAATCTAAGGCAACAACCATGGCGAAATTCAAGAGATGTGAAATCTACAGATTACAAGCGATTCTACTGGGATAGTAGCGTAACCGCCGAGTAACTGTGATCCATGGGGGAACGTGCTTTCCATATCCATTTTTAAAATGGAATATAACTTAAGTGATGTTGAATAAAGTTTATTTTGGTGTCAAAGTAAATTAATAAGTGAATTAATGAAATGAAGTCATCAAGAATTTGAACTTGAAGTTATATAAATGAAATTCAACCTTATATTAGGAATTAGCAATTGAATTGATAAATGGATGAAATATTAGTCAATCAAATGTAAAAGAATTGATATGGGATAATGAATGTAAGTGTTAATTCGTTAAAAGCTAATGTTATTGGAAGTTGAATAATTGAATGAGAATCAATTTAATATCAACCAATTGGAGTTAAAAAAGTGTTGGACCAAATTGAATGTAAATTAAATAATTTGGTTATGTTGAATATACATTGATTGTTATATGATTGTTAGTTGATTGTATATAATTCATTAAGTGTTAATGAAATTGAATTAGCGAAATTGGAAGCTAAATAACTGAATCCAACTTGGAAGAAAATGAACTTGAATAGAATTGAATTTGATTTGGAAGTGAACAAACTTGAATTTAATTAGTGATTATAAACTAATTGGAAATGAATATGAATGAATGTTAGTAAATCCAATATTAATGAATCAAATGTGATTTAAATTGGAAAACTAATCCATTGAATATTAATGAGAAATGAAAGAATATTGATTTGGTTATGAATTGATTTGGATAGACATTAATTGTTGAATGCTTATTGGTTAGATAGTTGTTTGATGGTTGCATTTGTTGATTGAATGCATTGCTATGTTGGCACATGTAGTTGATATGTTGCTATATGATGTATATTGATGTTACTTTCATATATACATGTTTCTCAATGTTTATTGAGTGTTTAGTAGGTGCGGATTGCGTTTGCTTTGCATTTGGAGCTCGCTTTCGAGCTATATTAGCAGTATACGCTTGCTAATAATAAATAAGGTACATATCTCGGATTACATAACGTACTTTTACACTTTTTTCCCTGCGGGATGCCTCATCACTTGATGAGATGTATATTTGTGTTATATACACTGTCATTTTTTTTCGAATCGAGCCGCGCAAAGGAGACTCTCGCGAATTTTTTCGAAAATTTAAGGCGTTAGAATATTTTTGAGAAAATTGGAAATTTTTTGAAAACTAAGTTTAGATTTGGAAACTTATTAAAGATTTTGTAAGAAGTTTAACTATGAATTTTGGGAAAGTTGAACACTTAAGAGATTTGAAAAATTCAATTCGAACGAATTGTTTTGGAAAGTTAATGGATTCTGTAACTTTTTCTTACTTGGTAATTTCGAGGACGAAATTCTTTTAAGGGGGGAAGTTTGTAACGACCCAGAATTTCTGTCAATTAAAATTCGTATATTTAATTGATTTTAAATATTAATAAGTGAAATTTCTAAGTCGAATAAATTTTATTTCGAATAATTGGATTTAATTGGATAATTAAATCGATAATTTAATATGTTAAATTTCAGAAATAATTGGAAATTGGGTTTAATATGATTAATAATTGAATCATATTGAAGTTATAATGATGTTACAGAACTTTTAAAATTGAATTTAAGGTTAATTTGTGAAAATTGAATGTTTTAATATTTAATTATCAACTGAAAAATAGTCATTTTTCAAACAGTCTCGGATTTTGACGAAACCAGTTTCATCGGATCCGTAATGTGATATTATTGTAAGGTTTCAAATTTCGTGTCAATCGGATTTACCGTTTGTCCGGGGCGAGCTAAAACGCATAGAAATTTGATTAACCGAATTAATTTAAAATCGATCATTTATTGCCATATCTCGCACAGATGATCCAATTAGCCTCCGAAACCTATTCCATTGTGTCAGGAACACGGGTAAACCTTAGAAACGTCAACCGCTTCGTTTGGAGTTCGGAAAAATTTCGGATGAATAGTAATTCTTGAACTTTCTATAAAAGGACCCCTAACTTCACAAATTTCACAAACTCCACTCAGAAACCCCAGCCGCCACTTCACTATTGATGGCCAGAAATTCATCTTTTTCCCCCCTCGGTCTCTTCCAATCCGTGAAGAATTAGCTAAAACTTTCAACTACAAACTTGAAGAGCATCTCGAGAGCTTCGAATCCATACGGTGATGATGGGGTTTCACGCGACGGATCGACGACAATCCTCACTTGAACAGCCGGCAGTTGCACGCCTGTCCCGAGGCTAGGTGATGGCCGAGCTCTTTGGGGTTGTAGCCGAGTGTAGTGCTCGTGATGGGCTTCGACGTGGTGGAGGTTGATCGGCTTCGAAATGAAGGAAGTGGCCGCGATAATTACTTGATGTAATGCGGCTATGGGTTCATGAACGTGATTTTTTTTTCACATAAAAGAAGAAGGAGGAAGACGGAAGCACGGCCGGCCCAAATCCAGTGCTGAAATGATGAAGGGCTCAGATGTGTTGGAGGTTAAAACAATAAAAGAAGGTTGTAAATAAATTATGTTTAAAATTGTATGATCTTTAAACTACCGTAACTTGATGATACGAGGTCGGATTTTGACGAAACAAGTTGCGTTGGCTTTGTTTCGTCGAGCACTACGCAATGGAATTGGACTGGAGTCGTTTGGAGCTATTGAAAATTTCAGGTAAAATTAAACGCACGTTTAATTTTATTCGAAATAAAATGTTGGAAATTGAAAATCAAGGTGAGAACTTCTCACTCAATCGAATATTTCGATTTAAATTTTAAATAGTTAGATTTAAAATTGCTTAATTGTTTGTTTGAATGATGATTGTTATCTATTGATTGTTGAAATAAACATTATACACTGTTAGTAAGCGGAGGTTATTTATTAAAAACATATACCGTTAATATTTCACTGCAAAGTGAAATTTGTATTGCTTATGTACTTGGAGTTGATTTCCCGCATTATATAACGGATGAGAACCTACTGCGCCGTCTATTAAGCGGATAATATTTTATAAATCCCATATACCGCGATATTCCGCTTTGAACGGAATTGGCATTGTGCTAATGTTTGTGGATGCAGGGAAACAGGTTGGAGGGATCCAACTGGATTCCTCATCAGTATTTATTTGATTACAGATATTTTAATGTTTGTTGATTATCATATGATGATATATGATGTTTGTTGTCGTGATTGACTATTGGGTGATGTTGCATCATCGGATCCATTTTTAAAGTTTAAAAATAACGATTTTGATTTTAAAATGATTTTTAAAATGATTTTTCAAAGTATACGTTTTATTAAATTTTTGAATTGATTCATTTTAAATAATTAAAACGTTATAAATTTTTATATTATAAAAAATTAAGATTTTTGTGAAATATAACCAAAAGGTGATTTTTAAAATAAATAGATTTATAAAATAGTTTAAATTTAGATTTTTGAATTATTATAAAGGATGTATATAAAACATTTTTAACATTGATATTTATAATAGATAAATATATATGTATATATAATATTGGAATTATAAAACGAGTTTATTAAGTGTTAAAATGAAGTATAAAATGGATTTCATTAAAAAATATAGATTTATAAATTGTGAAGATTATAAAATGAATAGATGCTGTAAAATAAAAGATTTATAAGTAATTAACTTATAAACTGGATTTTGGGCATTTAAATGGGATATTAATAGAAATTGTTAATAAAGGAGATTTTATAAGTTGAAGTTGTTATAAAATATAAATGAATCTTATAAGTAATAGAAGTTTTAAAAATAACGATTTTGTAAATAAATGAATTATAAGTATTTAACTTATAATATGGACTTTTGGTATATATTTGAGATATATAAAATTGAATTGGATTAATAAAGGAGATTTATAAATCGAAGTTTATAAATAGAAATGGAATTTATAGACATTGTTTATAAATTCAAAATCAATGGAATTCGATAAATTGAATATAGAAATTTATTAAAAGAAGTATATTCGTGATTTTGGATAGCGAACTACTCTTTATATAAAATGTGTAGAAATATTGAAATTTTGTTAGTGAAGTATATTCACGATTTTGGACAATGAATATATTATTAAATAAAATGGATATGGTTTGGGTAAGTGATATTTTAAATAGAATTAAAACGATTTAAAGATGTTTTAAAATGCGTTAAGTATCGAATACATAGATTTCAACATTTATTGTTGAAATAGACGTTTTCGAGAAATAGAAGGAAATGGTAGACTATAACACCGTTGTTATAGTAAATGATTTCCGAAAGGAAATGTTTTGTATAGTATTGGGATTTATATATCTATTTTAATTTTGAATCCCTATACTACTGATTTTGGGTCGTCGTAACGATGTTTTACGTAACATTCGTTTTGGCCTAAACAAATGTGTTTAAGTGAATATTTTGAGGTTTTTATCTTTTAAAGATAAATTGAAAATGAATATTAGAAGTCGATTTGAAAATCGTATATACAATGATATTTTGGAAATGTAAATTCACTATAGAATTTACAAAAAGAAAGGGAAATTTGTTTAAAAATAAACGTTGATTTATTTTTGAAGTATGGGAATAAATTTACGGATTTAGAACGTAAATATAAAGTAAATTGGTAAGGATTTATTGAATTGGTTTAAACGAACCATTTTGAAATGAAAGTATTTCCGCGTAAGGAAAATGTTTGAAATTTGTTTTCAAAAGTGGTAAAGGTGAAAGGTGATTTGAAAATTGTTTTCAAATGGTTAAAGCGTGGAAATTATATATCTAGTAAAGATATTTTTGGAAAATAAATAATTTGGGAAATTATTTAGAATCCGGTGATGTTGAGCATACCTATTAATAGTTAAATAACCGACTATCAATATTTACCTTTGAATAGGTATTTGTTGTGATTTGCTTGAATTTGAATGCCACGCTTATTTTTGAATAAGCGCTCACTATTCGGGTTAGCCGGGAAAGGACCTTGGGGTCGTATAACCCATTCCGAATATGTGATACGTCGCTATGAATTGCATTTGAAGACCGGTGTTGAAGACCGAATATTTGTGAAAACGGAAGGATTACCGTCGAATTTTCTACATCGGCTGATCTCCGATATAGAAATTTATTACCCTTTGTGATGGGAAGTCCGGTCGTGATTAGTGAATATCCGGATTGCAAGGACTTTTTTGTAAGTGACTTCAGTTCCGTTCTATACCGGAACGGACTTTTATGGATGTGTGTCTAACGTTACAGTTTGAGATGTAAAGCTGGTTTCTATCAAATATATTTCTGTTGGTGGCGGAGAATTTATTCTCTTAGCTTAACACCCTTAGTGGTTATGTAGTTGATGGTTACTAGTGATACATTCCCAAATGGTAATGTGGCATACAAAGTTTTGTTGAGCATTTGTTGAATTAAAGCACAACTTTTGTATAAAGCGTAGCTTTGTGAACGAGACTTCATAGAGCCACACAACCCGGAAATGGTCGAAACAGGAATGTTGCGGCAAGGTTTTTAGGGGTCGCGTCGCTAAGGTATGTCCATTTTCTTCTGGATAGAGGTTGTATCATGGTATGGAGCCCAGATATTTAACCTATGTGGTTGCTGCAAATTTATTACTTTGTGGTTGTTGGTATTGAGGATCCTTGGATAAAGGTCGGTAACGACCGGGGGATGGCATACTTTTTGTGTGAGTTATCAAGTTACAGCTTCATTGCACCCAGAAGCGTGTGGTAACTCGGCCTTGTGTCAGCAGAGATCCGGTTAGGTTCTCGGGGCGTCTTTCTAGAGGCGTACCTATTTCGGTGTAGGAAGTTCCTTTGCCTGACCATTTGTTGGAAATCTAAAGAAACAATACGAACCCTGTACGGTTTTAGTTGTATAACCTGCAATGGAATGTGGCGGTAACCTGCTATTGAACATGGTAGCTATAGTAGGCATACGATAATGGTCGTATGTTGGCTAAGATTTATATTATACTTTCGAAATGTTTTCTACACTATGCACTAAAAATAATAAAAATCAAAGGATTCTGCGTAGTAAGCATATTTGACTATCATAAGGAGAAATCTCCTCCAATTCTGCGTTTGCATTGTGTGTGTGGCGGGAGTCCTTATGGTAGTTTTATTTTTCAAAAGCATAGTGAAATTCTTTTGATTTTCTTTGTGAAAATAACTGTTTTAGTTCTCACACCAGTCCATTGACTGACCTGGAGTTTATTGTTTCCTTCCTAAACTCTGGGTGCCCACCAATTTCCACACGGGCAGTCTAGATTTAGGTTATCAGGATATTCTGGACTTCAGGAGTTGCTGGAGAAATCTGGAGGCAAGCTGGATGGCATGGCGTAGTAACTAGTATATAGTATTTCTTTTCCGCTGTTTGTTGTTGTTTGTTGTTGTACACTCTGATGATGTAATGTAATGTGATGTAATGTAATAACTGATATAGTTCTTTGTTTAATGATTATTCATTTATCTATTATATGTTGTTCCGCTGCGATTGTGAGATTCTGATATTGTTCTGTTATTTCTGTTATGTTCTATCTTTTTCTCTCTTCTTCTCTCTTCTTCTATCTTCTACCTCTTCTTTAACCCTAATGGTACGATTTTCCGGCCTTCGATTGCTCGGCAGTTGACACAGTGGACGTATTGATGTCGGTTTTCGAGCATCGAAAAGTCGCAAACGTTACATTTTTAGAGTAACAGCACTGTCCAAGATGAGAAATGCAAGATTTATGGTTGGAACGAGGGTGAAGGGGTTGTTGCCGAAGGAAGAATCTACTTCAGAGAGCCACAATATGTTGTTAATGATATTCCGCTCGGTTCGTCTGCCGTTGTGATTTTGGTCGATAGAGTAATAAATAATGATGCGTTTTTTGTGGCGACCCACATGTGATATGTCGTGCATTGGAGATGTAGTTGGTAGGAAAGTAGCATGGCCAAAATCAAAAGTTGAAGTTGATAAAGAAAATGTAACTGACAGTGTAAATTATGCGACTTCTACCATGAAATCTACACCCGTGGTCATGAAGAAATCAGAGCATGTAAGTATTAATTTTCAAAATTGAAGAAATTACCTATGTATGAAAGTTTATTTTTTATGTGTATGCATATATTCTGCATAATAATCTCTTTTTTCCCAGCCAATTACAAAGTGGACAAAAGATAGCAAATGCCAGTTGATCGATTTAGGTGGAACAAACGTAGTGGCTGAAGGAACTGTTGCATCAACTGATCCGATAACGCTGGTCCATTGTCGTCCATTGGGACTTATGCTGTAAAAGTTAGGGTTGATATTGTGAGAGATGCAAATGCAGAGCTATAGAGACAAACATCGGCGTCGACGTGCATGGAAGATGCACTTGGCATTCCCATAGCTTGGCCAACGGAAAAAGTCATTCTGAAAACAAATTGAAAGGTATATAACTTGTTCAACATAAATGTTTTCAAACTTTGATTCTAATACCCAGACAATATTCCTAGATAATCGACTACAAAAATTAGTTATAATACTCAATAAATATTGGTGTAGTGCTAGAAAGTGATTGAATTGGTGATTGAATGTTGTCAGTTTGGCTGAGGTTGTTGATGGAGTTAGGCTAAAATTATGTGGGTGGGGGGTACGGTTTAGGTCAAACAGTAGCAGGAATGTCAACTTGTCTTTAATTTTAACTTGGCATATTGTGGATTTTTTCTATAGTATGAATGGGGAGGGGTTGTTGCAAGGCAGTTGATAGAAACTGTGTTGAAGTAGGGAAGTGATGTTGTAGTAGACAGAACTATAATGATCGAAGTTGTTTGAACTGAAGCAGTTTGAAGGTGGAACAGTTCAAGTGAAGGTGAAGTTTTTAGATGTAAGGGTGATATTGGTGGTAGGTTGTTTAAGGGATAGGGAGGGTTGTATTGTTTGTGATTGAGGAGTGAATGATTTTGACTTGGTGTTGGAGTGGCAGTTTGAGGAAGTTGTGATGATGGTTGTTATCAGGTTTGGGTGAGGTTATAGGGAGGAGGAAGTGTTGGCAGTGATGATCCAGAAGTCGGGGAACTGTCGGGGATGTTAGCAGTTTTGTGGTGGAGTTTTGGTGAAGTTGATATAGTGGATAGTTTGGCTATTGTCGGATTTGGATATGTTGTGGAGTTAGAGTTTGTATTCAAGGGTTTGGTGTTGATATGTTGGCAGTGTGTTGATTGGATGTAGGGTGGTATATGAAGCAAGTGTTAAAGAGGAGTGACTGGAAGATTGAAGGGGAGATTGCTGAGTGGTCGAAGTGTGGAGATGATTGAAGTGTGGTCGAATTGCATTTGTACTGAACTATAGAGATATGCAACGCACGAAAGGTTAGGTGACAGTAGGTCTGTTGAGTGATCAGAGGAGTTGCGGTTAGGTTTCAGACACGGTGGTTCGATTGTACCAGTGATGAAGAACAGGGAAGATGGAGGAGTTGTTTGGCAGGTTCGAAACTTTTTTGGTTGTGTTGTGGGACGAGTTGTGGGTATGGTCGGAAGTTTGTATCAAATATGATTGTGATGAAGTTTGGTGGAGAAGTTGATTGTGTTGTGTTAGAAGTTGGTGTGAACAAGTAGTGTACTGGCAGAGGGAATGAAGGAAGGAAATGGGGATGTTATCAGGTGAACTTGCTGTTTTGAATGGAGTGCATGGTTGAAGAGGATGGTTGTCGTATGGAAAGTCTAGTGCACTGACTTCACAAATATGATGTAAAAGTTGTTGGACGATTACAATGTGCTCACATCAGTGGTTAATACGCAGAGGCATATTTGTTTGAAGTATTATAGTCTAAGGACTTCTATATTTGTCCATTTTTGATCTTTGATACCTTCACCTCACAAATATTTAGTAACATGATTATTATTGTTTACAGGTAGATAAACGTTTGTGAAGAATTCAAGCAGCAGTAGTGGTTTTTGGTATGGTAGCAACACATGTATGTAGTTAGGTTGATTAAAACTGTCATGAAACTATTATGAAACTGTTTATGGTAGTTTGGTTGTGTAAACGTACGTATGGTTAACCTTTTGTCTTGACACTGATGTGATGATGTAGTGGTGATTATGTAATTGCTTTGGTTTGTGTTATTGTGGTTCATTGAATGTGTTATTTTTGAATGTGTATGTGTTTATATATCACGTTATTGTATAAGTTTTGAAGTACTTGAATTGGAGGAGAAATTAGATGTAGTCGTGGAACAACAGGCAATAAAATCGAAACATACGGTGGTGGAGAAAATACGCCACCAAAAATATTTTTTGTAGCGTTTAAAAAGCGCTACAGAATCAGCAATTATAGTAACTCAGATAATCTCCGTGGCGTTCAAAAAACGCTGCAAAAAAATAATAATAAGTGTAACAAAAAAATAAGATAGTGAACGGCACCATTTCGGTGGCGTTTCTTAAACGATGTAAAAAAGGTCTTTAGTAACATCTAAAAAACGCTACCAAAAATTCATTTATAGTGGCGCTAAAATAAATGCAACAAAAAATCATGGATTTTTAGTCGCATGTTTTCTTGCAGCATTTATCAAAATGCCACCAAAACTTTTTGTAGCGTTTTTTGAGCGCCATTAAAAATCAAATTTCTTGTAGTGTGATCATTTGTTGATCAAAGCATGGCTTTGTGAAGGTAGCTTTGTGGATGAGACCTCATCAAGCCGCACAACCCGGTAATGGTCGAAACAGGAAAAATGCGGCAAGGTTTCAGTGGTAGGTCCCCTAGGGTATGTCCATTCCTTCTGGAAAAGGGTGGTATCAGGTATGGAGCCCTGATATTTAACCTATGTGGTTACTGCAAATACTTTTCTTTGTGGTTGTTGGTGTAGAGGATACTCGGATAAAGGTCGCAAACGACCGGGGGTGGCATATCTTAGGTTTTACTCCCCGGGAAGGGGGTAACCGGCCTTGTGTTGGCAGAGAGCCGGGTAGGTTCTCGGGGCGTCCCTCCAGAGGCGTACCCATGTGGCAGTAGCAAGTTCCTTAGCCTGATCATTTGTTGAAAACCCAAAGAAACAATACGCGCCCTGTATAGTTTTAGTTGTATAACCTGCCTCCTCAGGGGTAGCTATAGCAGGCATAATATAATAGTACATATGCTGGCTAAGACTAATATTATACTTACGAAATGTTTTCTACACTATGAACTAATGATAATATTAAAAAGGATTTTGCGTATCAAGCATGTTTGACTATCATAAGGAGAAATCTCCCCCAAGTCTGCGATTGCATTGTGTGTGTGCCGGGAGGCCTTATAGTAGTTTCATTTTTCAAAATCATAGCGAATTTCTTTTATTTTCTTTGTGAAAATAACTACTTTTAAGATCTTACACCAGTCCCACGACTGACTTCGAGTTTATTGTTCCCTTTCTAAACTCTGGGTGCCCATAAATTTTCCAAACGGGCAGCCTAGAATCAGCTTATCACTATTCAAGAGCGAAGTTTATCAAGAAATTGCTGTAGAGATCTGAAGGCAAGCTGGATGGATAGGCGTATCACTAGTATATGTAATATTCTTTTCCGCTGTTTGTTGTTGTAAACTCTGATAATGTAATGTGATGTATGTAATAACTGATATAGTTCTTTGTTTTAAAGATTATTCATTTATCTATTATACTTATTTCGCTGCGATATGTGAGATTCTTTTTATTGTTTTCGTTTCTTCTTCTATCTTTTTTTTTCTTAAACCTTAATGGTTCGGTTTTTCCGGCAGCGATTTTTCGGCATTCGATACAGTGTACGTATCGATGTTGACTTTCAAAGTCGAAAAAATGGGACTATTACATTTGGTATCAGAGCATTTGGTTAAGCGACAACCTTGGCTCTGTTGGGTGTTACTCATTAGAGATAGAGTCAGCAGTACTCTAGAATGAGTTTGAGTGTAGTAATAGATATGAGAGCGTATTTGTTATAGAATATAATTTTTTTTAATATTGTGATGATTGGTTTGTTGAGTGGTATATGGATTCTGGTCGATATGGTATGTATAACTCTATCGATAGGAATCTCTAAACACTCTTACAGAATAATTCGACACGATATTGCATTAAAATTGGTTGAATGGAATAATTTTACCCAAACTATTTTTGTAGATAAAGGAAATAATCTTTGTAAATTATTATAGTATATACATGGTTGCTTGATTATTAGGAAGTGACAATATTATTATCATTTGAATAGGAAATTGAAATCGTAACTCCAAAGTTAAGAAATAAATTCACATACAAATGGATTTTGAGCATATAAATTGTAAATGTGATTTGTAATTTGAAATGGAATTCCAGAGGAAATGTTTTGAAAAGAATTTGGAAATTTTGGAGATTTGGAAAGTTTAAATACCTTTTGATTTTGAAGCCCATTTTCAAAGGTTTCGGAAAAGCGTTTTGAAGGGATGAAAGCTCTAAACTCTTTTTGGTCGCTGGAAAATAACTTCGGTGATGACTGCAGCATCATTGATGTTCATTTTCGGGTATCCAAAAGAGGAATTGCTACCAAATTGTTTTAAATTGAAGTTGTTTGGAAAACCGGGTTTGGTTTTAGAAATTTAAAGGGATAATTTGAATTGATTTCAAAAATTATTTTTGATAGGTTAAAAAGACTCTAGTATCTTATAAAAATAGTTATGGAATAATAAGTTTGAAATCTTAGGAAATTCAGATTTAAAACTGAAATTGACTTGAGTTAACTTGAATAAAGGTGAATTTTAGAAGTCTAATAGAATAAAATGATTGGAATAAAATTATTAAGATGGAAAAATAAAGTTGTGAATGAATAAATAAATTTACAATTGCAATTAAATGAAAGTGAATTGAATGTTGAAATTCATTTTGAATTTGTAAGTAAATAGAACTGGAAATGGAATTGAATTTGGTGTGTATTGAACAAAGTGAAATATTGAAATAAAATTAGTAAATGAAACTAATTAAAGGAATGACGAAATTGAATATGATTTGAAATGAATTGAATTCAATATTTATAAATGAAAGATAAATTAAACTCATATGGAATTTGAAATCCAGTTTAAATATAAGTGGTTGTAAACCAAATGGTAAACTGAAATTGAATTGTTTAGGGAATGAACAAAGGAATAAAACCAATTTGAATTGTGTGAAATAAAATAAAGTCGTAAAATTAGTTCGAAGTGAACTAAAGATAATAAAGGTGAAAAAAGGGGTTGAGATAAAATGAATTGGAATTTGTAATGAATTAGTAAATGAAACTAATTTAAAATTAATGATATGAGTCACTTGTGAATGAAAGATAATCGATAAAATTCAATATTCAGAAGATAAATTGAATCCAAATAGAATTGAAATTGTAAATTGAATTCAAATGAAATTGAAAATGCAAAATTGAATGAAAATGGATATATAACTTCAATAATGAAGTAAAGATGGTGTAAGAAGTAACTATTCAAACTTTTGTAATGAAATGTGCAAAATGATATATGGATGTTGTAATTGAATATTATGGCTAGTAGAATATACAGGTATGTTACAAGAAAAAAGAAAAATTGGATTTGAGATTTCAAAGATAAATTTGAATTCCTCGACAAAAAAGTATGTACTTAAATTTCAGTACGAGGTTTGTTGATTTTCTTGTCTAGCCACTTGGCTTTTTGTTTTCTTTTGGAATCTAAGGGCCTGTGGTGCCATTTTGTAGTCGTACCGAGCTAGCCGCACAAAGGAGACGCTGGCGTAATTTTCCGAAAATTTAGGGAGTTAGAAAATTTTTGAGAAATTTTTTGATAATTTAAAATTTAAATTTAAATTTAAATTGTTAAAGAAAATAATGTTGTATGGAACTTATAATTGAAGTTGGGAAGTTAGTTGAGTTAGTGATGGGTCTTAAATAAAAATATTTGTTTTGGGCAGGTTGACAAAATTGTTTAGTTTTGGAAACATAGCAAATGGGTTAAGGATCGTTCTTCTCAACTTGTAATTTCGGGACGAAATTCTTTTAAGGGGGAAGGATATGACGACCCGGAAATTTTTAACATTTGAAAATGAAATATTTAATTGATCTTAAATATTTTTAGGTTAGTTTAACTTGAATTTCGAATATAAATTTGAATTTGGCAATTACATTATTGGATTTGATTTATTAATGATGGGTAAAAATTTGAATTTTCAATCTTTAGCTTGTTAAAAATAGTTTGATGGCTTAGAAAATTTATATTGATAATACTGAAGGTAATGGAAGTTTCATAATTTAATTTAGAAATGTTTTATTTAATTTTGAATTTATACGTTTAAATCGATATTTAAAAAAACAGCCTTCCGAGGCACAATCTCGGAATTCGGTGAGACCAGTTCCATTGGATCCATAATATTGTATTATTATCGGATTTCATATTTCATAGTGATTGGAGTTGTTGTGTGAGCGTACGATATTTAAACGCGTTGAAAATTTAATCCAAATTTGAAATAGTAACTGGATTCAAAAAGTTATTTTCTCCATATGATCAAAATAGGACTCGAAAGCTTTTCCATTGTGTTAAGAATAGGGGCATAACGTTATAAACGCCGGGCGGCACGCCTCGATAGGAAGCCAAAATTTTGAGTTGCAATTATCGAGACCATTTAAGTTTGAATTAGAATTAATATATATTTATATATATATACCCTAGTCAATCTTCAGGTGCATTTCTATCACATCAGCACGCAAACTTCACATCCCTTTCATTTCATACTTTACACAACCTTTGCAGATGAAATATCAGAAGGAAAAAATACATATACATCGCGTTCCCTTTCTTTTTGAACAGCGGAACCAGATCAAAATATTTGGTCCCCTCTTCAATCCCAGAATCAAGAAAAAAAATATAATGGCTGTAATTTCTCTTTAGATGTAAAATCGTTCGTTCATCACCACTTGGATGGTGCGCGTGCGAGTTCCTGGCCATGAGCGAGCATTGATCAAAGACCACGGCGACGCTTGCGTGAGCCAGATCGAGGTGGTTCGCGAGTAGGGGCGGGGCCATTCGCGAGTGAATTCGCGAGTTTTCTCGATGGGGTGGAGCTTGTGATTGGGGTTCGTCGATCTACGCTGGGTAGTGGCGATTGGTCGTAAGGTGGTGACGGCGCGAATTGGGTTTTCGTGATGATGGTCAGGCGAAGTCGTGGAGGCGCGAGCATGGTAGGGCCGACTAGGGTTGAGCCTGGGTTAAATTTTTTTTCTTCAGTGAGGTAAATTTACAATTTATATTTTCAATTCTGTACAGATATATAAATGAATATATGGATTATAAAATATACTATACATCAGTTTGCTATTTGAGATTTAAAATAAGTAAAAGAATATTTTTTTTACAGTAAAAGTAAACTGCTGTTGTTATTCATAAAAAAAAGAAATTTCAGAAATGTTGAAGTTATATATAAATTTGATTTCTATAAAATCTATATTTTTTATGCAGTTTGAAAAATAATAAATACAATTTACTAGTTCGTTTTAAAATAATTTATTAAGGTGTTTAATTTAATTAATTAACTTATTTAACTGTTTTAGAATTTATTAAAGGGAAAATTAGTTTAAAATTAAATGATTAGTTAAATTGATAAATAATAATTAATTGTTGAATAAATTCAAATGATAATTAATCGTTCAATTTTTTGCCAAGTGTTAATAAAAATTATATAATGTTTACACAAGGTCTAAAAATCAAGAAAACAAGGCGGAATGGGAAATGGATTGCAAAATATAAACAAAGGTGAGATCTTATCACTCAATCGAATTTTCTAGTTTAACTTTGGATAGTTAAATTTAAAATTGTTGATTGTGTGCTTGGATGATTGATTTATTATCAGTTATATTAGTTTAGACCCCACGCGCCGCATAATAGCGGATGATATTATATTAAACCCATATACCGCGATATTCCACCTTGAAGTGGAATTGGTATTATATATGTATTTGGAGTTGTTGATTTCCCGCATTATATAGCGGACGAGACCCTATGCGTCGCATAATAGGGGATGATATTTTATAAATCCCATATACCGCGATATTCCACCTCGAAGTGGAATTGGTATTTAATTGTTGTGCTAACACATGTGGATGTAGGGAAACAGATTGGAGGGATCCAACTGGATTCCTCAAAACATTTGATTTTGTTTCATATGTTGTGTGTTCATTTATTTATAATCTGTGTGTGATTATACTGTGATTGAAATCGTTGAATGCTAAAATTTAGCCGAATATATTTTTGGTATCGTAAGATACCAGAAATATATAAAATTGGATTTTTAAATTTAAGTAGAAAATTTGTAGAGAAATCCTATTGAATAAAATTCCAAAGTGTGGTGAAATTTTTTAATTAATGGATTCCAAGTAATAATATTCAAAGGGTGAAGAATTTATTTTAAAAATACGGTTTTTAAATAATTTTGGAAGAGATAAAGGAATTTATGTTAAACATAAATTCGGAAATCAATTTAAGGTGAAAAGAAGAAATCTTTGGGAAATCAATATTAAAATTGATTTGGTGTTTATGATAAAATTTGAAATCAATTTGAAACTTGATTTGGTGTTTGGAAATGATTTTAAAATCAATTTGGAAATCGTATATCAGTAGATATTTGGAAATTTTAAAATTTAGAATGGGAATTTTATAAAGGAAAGGGAATTTTGTTTTAAAAATAAATGTTGGTTTATTTTTAAAGGTGTAAAAAGAAATTTACATATTTAGGACGTAAATTTAAAATAAATCCAGAAAGATTTATAAATTGACTTGAATGAACCATTAGAATGGAATGTGTATTTTCCCTGAAAGCCGAGAATGTTTTCAATACAGTTTATAAATATAGATTAAAGTTGTAAAGATGGTTTAAGGGAAAGAATGTTTTGTAAAAAAATAATTTATTTATGTTATTTTGAAAATCTTTAAAGTGTAATATGTTTTAAACCATTATAGAAGTGATGATTTAGAGTTTTAAATTGATATTTATTTTAGAAATTGGATATTTAAATGGTTATATCCTATCTATTAATTTTATTTTAAAATTAGTTTTAGGCCTCAATTTTTACATGAGATATTAGTATAATATTTTCATAACTAATATTTAAGTAAGTGTTTCAAAATAGTTTTGTTTTAAATATCTCTAAGTATATTTCGATAAGCACATTAAATTATTTTGAATTATTTTAACTTGGTAGATTTTCAGTGGAAATGTATAAATGTTTGCAAATATTTTCCGCATAAGGAAAATGAATTGAAATTTGTTTTCAAAGGATTAAAATGTGGAGATTGATTTAAAATTTGTTTTCAAAAGGTTGAAATATGAAAATATACCTTACGAAGATATGTCGAAAATTAATAATTAAGGAAAATTATTTGAGAATTGGTGATTGATGTAAATTATTGATTGATAGTTAAATAACCGACTATCAATATTGGCCTTTAAATGGCATTAGAATTTCGATGCGACCGGGGGTCGGATTCCAAGTGGATATCCGGAAACCACATTGAACCTTTGTAATTGTGATGGATCTTATATTTAAAAGATCAACGTGGAATTTGTTGTGATTTGTTTGAAATCTGATTGAACACTTTTTAAAAAAAAAATTAAGCACTCATTATTCGGATTAGCCGCGAGAGGACCTTGGTCATAAAACCCATTCCGAATAACGATACGGCGAAATGGTATTACATTTGAAGATGGTGTTGAAGACCGGGTATTTTCGAAAACGAAAAGATTACCTGTCGAATGTCTCTGCACCGAGTTGCTCCGGTATAGAGATTTGATCACCCTTGTGATGGGGATTCTGGACGTGATTATTGAATATCCGGGTTTTCAAGGGCTTCTTTGAAGTACCTTCGGTTCCATTCGCCAGAACGGACTTGTATGGATGTGTGTCTGACGTTACACTTTGAGATGTAAAGCTGGTTTCTATCAAATACATTTCCATTGGTGGCGAAGAATTTATTCTCTTAGCTTAACATCCTTCTCCGAGACGTACGAGCTTAGAGGTTATGTAGTTGATGGTTATTAGTGATATATTCCCAAATTGGTAACGTGGCATACAAAGTGTCGCTGGTCATTTGTTGATCAAAGCATGGCTTTTTGAAAAGCGTAGCTTTGTGGACGAGACCTCATCGAGCATCACAACCCGGTAATGGTCGAAACAGGAAAGATGCGGCAAGGTTTCAGGGGTAGCTCCCCTAGGATGTGTCCATTCCTTCTGGAAAAGGGTGGTATCAGGTATGGAGCCCTAATATTTAACCAATGTGGTTACTACAAATACTTTTCTTTGTGGTTGTTGGTGTAGAGGATCCTCGGATAAAGGTCGCAAATATTTAACCTATGTCTCTTGAAGTTTCAAGCATCCTATTGGGTTGTTTGGTTACCATCCTATTCAACCGTTAGTGTAAATCCTATAAACAGTGATACAAAATTTGTATTAGTGCTTCTGAATTAATTGTAGATTCGAAGTTGAAGATTACTATTAACAAAAAATCTTGATAACCTCTCAAAGTTAAGTTGTTGGTAAGAAAAGTTGCTAACACCTCAAAAGAAAGTGTTAAAAGTAATCAATCTCTTCGAAACCCTTTTCAAATGAGTCTACAGGGGAATCCTAATTATAGGCAAAGTGATATATCAACTCATTTAGATCAAAATTAAGAAGAGAACAGCCTATTCATGACCCTTTTCGATTGGGTCGCAAGGGTCATCCATGTTCCCTTTCGCATGAGTTGAAAGGACTATTCTATTTTTGCAAGATGGATTCACTTTCATAAACATAGTTTCTACTGCCATGAAAAGTAGTCTTTCGAAAGGGTTATATGTGTCGAAACATCCAAACCCCTATCGAAGATATCCAACACGTAAATATAACTCAGTATTTATGCATAGAGTCCCTTTCGATCTGGTCAGAAGGGCATACGCTCTTTCAAAGTGGAATCAATGTACAATATACAAGTTCTATAATCAATATGCAATGGATTAAAATCTCAGACAATATAAGTTCCATGAACTTATTAATATCGAAACATCATCATCATCTTAATTTGACATTTGATATCATGAAACATGAAGATAATATAATTTGAACACACATTGTCTGAGTTAATGCCATTGCATCGCATAAGTCATGTAAGTGTTAAGAAAATATGTAGGCATCATGTATGTTAACGCTAAAATTTGAACGCTAACACCCCGGTGTATGAGTTATAGTTGTGAAAGCACCACCCGATAACTCGGGAACAGATTACAAGCAGATAATAGTGGAAAAGCAGTAAACAACAACAATTTTATAGTGGTTCGGCTTAAGGGTATAGCCTACGTTCACTCTAAGTACTTTTATTGATGATCTCATTTCAAGCTGATACAATTCTTTCCAAGTACAATACACTTTGAATTACAAGTCACTTAGAACAAGTAGCCTAAACTTCAATGGAGATTAGAGTCTTCAAATCCATATTGGATGTGTGTGATCTTTTCTCGAAGTTGTTTGTAGCGTTCTTCGTGTCTTGAGAGCTTTAAGTGTTGGATTGGTTTGGAATGCAGCAGAGTAACGGCGCTTGAAGAGAATGAGCCAAAAGTCCCTTGAATGCTGGATGTGGTCATGTATTTATAGGCAAATTTCTAGGCTGGAATTGTTAAGTCATGAGTCGTGACCAACTCAAGATGAGTCGTAAGTCGTGACCGACTCAGGATGAGTCGTATGTCGTGGGCGACTCAACTGGTTGAGCCCAGACTTCGTATCAGAGCGTCTCCGGTCCTCTGTATATAGCACAAGTCCTAACTCGTCTGCGAGTTAATAGGTCGTGGGCCAAGATGAGGCGGCATTGGATTTCTACTTAGTAGCTTTAAGTCGTGGACGACTCAAGCTAGGTCGTGAACGACCTACCATAGGTCGTAGGTCGGTCCTTTGTTGTTTTGGGATTTTATTCAGTTAGGTCATTTGACACCTTAGGTCGTTGAGTCGTTAGAGAACTTGAGTCGGTCTATCCCATACACCGTTAATCCCTTGAGTCGCTCCACTCCTCTAAGTCGCCTTAAGCTTTAACTCGTTAGCTTGTTGAGTCGGTAGCTTGTTGAGTCGGTAGCTTGTTGAGTCGGTTCACCCTTTAAGTCGTGAGGCTTCTCGAGTAGTGGATCCCTTCTGAACCGTTAAGAACCTTAAGTCGTGAGTCGGCCCAGACCTTGACTCGTTGCCTAAACGGAGTTATCATTTGCCCCTCGAAGTTCAGGCCTAAGTCGTAGGTCGTGTGCTTCGACTCATCTTAACTCGTGTGCCGATTCAACTGCCACTGCTCAAAGCTATAAAAGACTTGAGTCGTTCCCCTTACTTCCTTCTTCTCATTTCTTATCCTTTGAACCGTGTCTGCCATTAACGCATCTTCGAGCTCTCAAAGGCGATTCCAACCTGATTTATTTTCGATCATCTTTAGCATCACACCGTGTAAGAGATTTTGCATCTTTTTTCAATTGCTGATGATTGCCGATCTCCGCCTCAGTTTTTCCCCTTGATCCTTGCGAATACTATTACATCGGACATTGATGGATTAAAGGCAGGCGGTTTGATCTTACTTGTAACGATTCGAGATTTGAGGCGACCCAGTGGTGTGATGGAACTGGGGTTAACCATTGCGAGGTTACTGGGTTATCGGGTTATGGATTAGATGGTTAATGGGTTAGGAGTTAGATGGTTATTGGGTCAGATTGGTTCGAACATTGCCGTAGGTTTGACTTGGCTATTTTTGTATGATCCAGCGACCTTTGCGATTTAACCATGATACGACTCGACATGCTCCATGACCTAACCCTTGAGTCGTGGCCGAGATAAAACCCTTGAGTCGTGACCAAGATAAAACCCTTGAGTCGTGGCCGAGATAAGTCTTGGAGATAATCTTCTTATTTCTACGACTCAAGGCTTAGGGTACTGCCGACTCAGAACTTTTGAACCGTTGACGAGTTATGACTTGTGTGAATTCTGTTTGAACTTTGGACCATTGCATTAACTTTGAACTGTTGAATTTTGTTGCATTCATTCATAGGTTATTTTGACTTGCAGGCTAACAACCTGTTCAATACAACATTCAAAGAAAACTGGGACGAATATACTGTCATTGATTGCCCATATCAAATGACAGATTAGTTAATAACAGATAATTAACTTAAACAAATCGTGTGAACGAAGTGCTATCGATTTCAAGTAGAATATTAAAGCAACACTGAAACAATCAATTGAAACTGACCAGCCTGCACTAATATTATGCTTGAACTCTAAATTAACAAGTTCTGAAATTACCATAGTCGATCAATCGTCAACCAGTTTAATTCCAGTTATATTTACTTGTTATTTTCATTAGTTCTGCACAACACTTCACACTTTTAGGAAACGTGCACCTTCGCATTTGAACACCCAGTTGCTTGTGTAGAATGACATCTCAACAAGAAGAACCGATGGGCCAGGCTGAAGATGTCTTCCCAGTAGCCAACTTGTTGGATAATCCTCCGGAGAGAACTCCCACCACTCTGAATCAGCGGGTGTTTACTCAACTGCTCACCCAGTTTGGCATTGCCGAAGCTAATGCCTTACTGCCGGGGACAAATGATACTGCAGATAGGCCCCCTTCTGGCTTTATTGCTGTCAACCGCCAAATGTGCTTGAGCGGTGCCATACCACCTTTTAATGACTTCCTTCGGCAGTTCCTGCTTCGATTATCTATCTCTCCATTCCAATTGCACCCCAATGGCCACGCCATTCTGATGGGGTTATGTGTGCTTTTTAGTAGAGTTCTGGACCGATTACCGAGCTTTGAGGAAATCTGCTACCTCTGCTCATTCACAAAGATTAAAGATCATCCCTCTATCGTAATCATAAGGAGTGCTCGAAACCGAAAACTCATCTCCGATCTTTCTGAAAGCGTTTATGGATTTCTAAATCAGTATTTCTTTGTTCGTTGCCCTCTAGGGTTTTATGCCATCTGGAGAGTAGGAAGTAAGATTTTCCTGTTTTTATTTCTCCAATCTTGGACTTTTCAAAATTTGAGTTGCTGAATGCTAACTTTGCTTCTTTTCCCTGTTTTAGCACTCCCTCCTCCCTCTAGAGATCCATGCTATAAACAAATTTTTGAGAGATTGAACGCCGTGGCGGCAGAAGAGAGGAGTATAAAGTTCTTGTTAAATGATGGATTTTTACATCAATATGGGCTTCTTCATTCTTCTCGCTTCACTCAGCCTCGTGAAGTCCCAACTGAAATTCCTGATTCTCCGACGGAAACTCCTGATGCCCCGGTCCCTATTAAATAGCACATGCAGGGAGGAACTTCTATAGGAACCTCACTAGTAAAGTGCTCAATTCCGCAGGATGTTGTGGGGCTGTCTGACAAGTCTGTACTTGCCCCAGTTACTGAAGAGGAAGAACCTCCACGACCTTCCGGAAAATCTACTAGCGAAGGAGTTAAGAAAGCAAGTCCCAAAAAACATGATGGCGATGATGTTTTCGAGGGGTTGAGCGATTTAATTGTGACTTCTCAAGAACTTTTCAAAGATGATGTTTCCAAAACCATCTCTTCTGTAATCGAGGCGACATCTTCTCTACAACAAATGTCAACTCCTCCTACTCAAGTTATCACTACCTCTATTCCACAGAGTGGTTTGTAACTCGATGCGTGTAGTTTACACGTTACACAACACTTAGGATTTTTTCATCACTTCTACGCACTTATCTTCTTATACTTTAAAGATTTCTAAAGCTTATTGCTTTTATTCAAGATTCTCCAATGGGGCGCAGCAGCTCATACTACGATGATTTCCAGCGTTACGGGAGGCGCAGCCAGTATGATTATAGGCGTTACCTCCCTGCTTACAGAGAATCCGATGAAGAGAGGGTCATCAGGAAAGCAGACGAGAGACGGGCATACGAAGAACGTCACCGAAGGGAGCAAGAAAGACATGACCCTCCTCACAGAGATGATGATACTCAAAAAAGAAAGACTCACGATGAGAGAGGTAAAGGTCACATGGACGATTCTTCTAGCAAGCGGGCTAGACTTACTGAAGAAACAATGCCGACAGTTTCTGAACATGTTCCTGCCCAATCTCCTGCCCCTGTTCGTTCCGACATTCAAGCAATCATCAACCGGCCCGCATACCAAGTTGGGCAAGGTCCTCCCACTCTTCAAAGTCGATTTCCTCAGTGGTGCCTGAGAGGGGTTCGGTTTGATTTCGACTTGGTTCCTCTCGACAAATCGGCTATGCTGCGAAATCTTGATACTGTCAGGACCGATATTGAAAGAATGTCGAACTGGCAAAAACTTGTCGATGAGCTTCAAAGGGTTAACCGAGCCAATCTCGAGGCCATGCTCACAATGGAGAACGATAAGGCTGAGTGGCAGAAGACTCTCGAACAGCATGACGCCGAAATGAGAAGTATTGCTTCCTATAACGAAAAGCTGGAAGCGGAAATGGAAAAGCTTAAGGAAGAATTAGTTACTTCATCAACTTCCTATTCTCAAAAGGAGAGCATGCTTCAGCAACAAGTACGAGATGCGCATGCCAGTCAAAGGGCAGTCGAAGATAAGCTTGCACACAAGGAGAAGGTCATAGAAGAATATCGTGCTGAAACCGTACAGCCGCGAGAACAGACCGGCTCTCAAAGCTTGGAGATAGAGTTGTTAAAAACTCGACTTGCTATGGCTGAAAAGGAGCGTGACGAGGCTGTTGCTGGTAAACTCGCGCCCGAAGAAGCCCATCAAGCAACCAAGGCTGACATTAGCTCCACATTATTTGATTTTTATCTGCACAGCATTTTGGGGCGTGGCAGCCTTGCCTTTCTAGGCCTCAAGTATGAAATCACACTGGCTGAAGTTTGGGAGGCAGCACTTGATATGCTCGGTGGTAAAGGTGCTGGATATGCTGAGTCAGCCCTTGAAGAGCATTATCTTGACGATGAAGCCCGCGCCGCTCTTGCCAAGGGAAAAGAGCAACTTGCCAGAGCGCGGACTGGGATGGTGGAAGAGGAGCGTTCTGAAGAAGAAGTACCGCCTACTACCTCTGAACGTCCTCTAGTTTCTTCTGAAGTTGACATCGCGGGTTCCAGTGCTCATTCACTTCCTCCTACAAGAACCGGGGTAATTACCCCTACTGATGATGAGGCTTTGGAAGACATTGGGGCTCAAAATTATGAGATTGAACTAACGAAGCCAACATCTTCAGATAATTTCGACATTGGTCCGATTCAGGTGGATTGCCTGCTTATTCCTCAAAAATTTGATGAGCTTCTCGATTACTTCTTGAATCTCGATGAACCCATATCTCCCTTCTTTTGGGAAGATACTAACATTTTCAATTTCTCTTCTTCTGCAGTTGAAACAACAAGTGCTGTGCAGACTTCGCCTCCTCTGGTTATCCCTCCTTCATCTCTTCAGGTGACTCCTCCTTCTGCTTCACAACCCGGGTCACAAGAGGAGAAAATTGAGGCTCTTCATGGCTTAGAAGACCCTATTGCTTCGCAGGAGCAAAAAGATGAGGGACTTGAAGGAGGCGAGATCTCTCCGGAGCGGACTCCTTCTGACGACGTAGTTTTGTCCGCCCTTGTTACTCCAGGGAGTGAGTCTTCTTCGAAGAGAAGAAAGAAGCACGGGACATCAAAGAGGAGGGTGAAGAAAATTATCACTCCTGAAGAGGAACCGGAAATTGCACCAGTTGCACCTCCCTCCCCTTCTTCCCTTATGCCTTCAGACCGACCTGAAAGACCTGAAAAGCTAACAATTCGGCCAGGTAAAGGGTCTAAAGGTGGCAAGAAGAAATGAAGAGTTGAGCCTCGGGCTTTTTGATTCCTTTTTTGTGTAATGGTCGGATGTTGTGCAGGCACCGGCCCCTGCTTTTTTTATTTTGAAACCTGTATTGAATAAAATGATCATTTATTTGTATAGACTTTTGTTTGAATTTGAGAATGCATTTATTATTCATTTTTGCACAAGTTTATTTATATGATATTGCGGTGAGCTTGTGGTATGTTGTTTGAGCGTACTTTACCGACGTAGCTATACCATTTTGTATGTAACTATACCATGCTGCCCCCATACCATGAGCTTACTGCAATATCGTATACTTTGAGGGGACTTGCACTCTCATTTTCTAAAGAATAATCACTTCATTCTCGAAGAGAATTTTCGTAGAGTGCAACTTCCTTCATATAAGTTTTTACGCTTTGTCCTTCGAAGAAATCACTTTTTCCTTTTGCGTATGTACACATTTTGCCAAGTGAATTCTTCTATGTGGTGAAGCGGGCCTCTGAAGGGTACTTTAACTTTAATTCTTCCTTTGAAAGTTAAAGTATGCCCTTGATGAGGATTTTTTTTTAAAATAGAAATTTGTGCCTCTGAGGAGGGATTTTTTCACGTTTCAACACTTGGAAGTTTTATTTCAATCTTGGTGAAACGTGGGCTTCTGAAGAGGTCTTTCCTTTGAATTGTGTCCCCGGGAGGGGGTTGTATCTCTAAGGAGGGATTTTTCACGTTTCAACACTTGGAAGTTTTATTTCAATCTCGGTGAAACGTGTACCTCCAAAGAGTTGTGCCTTCGAAGAAAGCCTTTTCACGTTTCAACACTTGGAAGTTTTATTTCAATCTCGGTGAAACGTGGGCTTCCAGGAAGGTCTTTCTTTTTAATTGTGTCCCCGGGAGGGGGTTGTACCTCTAAGGAGGGATTTTTCACGTTTCAACACTTAGAAGTTTTATTTCAATCTCGGTGAAACGTGTACCTCCAAAGAGTTGTGCCTTCGAAGAAAGCCTTTTCACGTTTCAACACTTGGATGTTTTATTTCAATCTCGGTGAAACGTGGGCTTCCAGGAAGGTCTTTATTTTGTTTTGCATTTCAACTTTGGTGAAGTGAAATTCCGAAGAGCGGTCGTTACACTTCAACTCCTGGTGAAATGTGCCTCCGAAGAGGTCTTTTATTTTGTTTGCATTTCAACTCTGGTGAAGTGAAATTCCGAAGAGCGGTCGTTACACTTCAACTCCTGGTGAAATGTGCCTCCGAAGAGGTCTTTTATTTTGTTTGCATTTCAACTCTGGTGAAGTGAAATTCCGAAGAGCGGTCGTTACACTTCAACTCCTGGTGAAATGTGCCTCCGAAGAGGTCTTTTATTTTGTTTGCATTTCAACTCTGGTGAAGTGAAATTCCGAAGAGCGGTCGTTACACTTCAACTCCTGGTGAAATGTGCCTCAGAGAGGGTTTTCATCGCCTAGAAGTTACTCTCTCATGGTTGGAGGGTCATGACTCCTCCAATCTTTTTTGTTGAGTAGAGAACTTTCTTTTTTGTGGCGTATGACCCATTAGAGGTGTTTATCCTCCGAAGAGTTGTGCCTCCGAAGAGGACTTGTGCTGCCGATGATGGCTTTGGTTGTTCCTTTGTGCACTTGCTTATGCCTTTTCAATGATCCTCTGCCCTCTTTTTTTTTTTTTTTTAAAAGTAACTTGTTTAATCCAAGGAAGTGTGCTTCATTGTCAGGCAATTTCGTGAGAACGAGCATTAGCTTCTTAATTGGATGTTTGTTTGTTCAAACGATCTCGATTTATTAGCAAAAACCCGTTTCTGTCGAAATCATAGGCCGTTCAATTGAAGTACTTCCTATCTAGGATTTGAATTCGGGGCTTTTGTGACTTGAAATTTGGCGAGAATCACTTGGTCTTATTATGTGCAAGTTTCACTTCCATTGTCTGCAAAAATTTAAATCGACATTTCAGCAATACATTCTATGTACTTTTTATATCGAAAATAAAGCAAACATGTAATAATAATAAGGAACACAAGATTTATAGTGGTTCGGCCAGGAAATTGGGCCTACATCCACTTTATATTTTTTTCATTATTTACTTGCATCAGTTTTACAATTGCCTTCAATTACAAGAATCATACATTCATAATTCTTTTTACAATATTTCGACAAAATTTTCAAGTAAAGTATGGACGCAAATGGTTGCTGTCCCATGCCCTTGGAATTTGATCTCCTTCAACAGTGGTGAGTTTGAATGTGCCGTCAAGAAGCTTCTGACCTATGACATATGGTCCTTCCCAATTTGGCCCAAACACACCTGTCGCTGTCATAATTCTCTTCAGGACTAGGTCTCCAATCTCAAAGCTGTGTTGGCGAACTTTGGAATTGAAATGTCTGGCTATTCTTTGCTGATGAGCTGCAATTCTGAGATTAGCCTCATCTCTTTTTTCATCAAGGAGATCTAGCGCTTCAAGCTGTAGCTTTTCGTTTTCTGCTTGATTGAAATGGATTCTTCTGTGTGAAGGGACTTCTATTTCTACCGGAATCATTGCCTCTGACCCGTATGCCAATGAAAACGGGGTGTGCCCAGTCGCAGTTTTGTGAGTGGTTCTGTATGCCCATAGTGCCAGTGGTAGCTTATCGACCCAACCACCTTTTTCTCTTTCACGTTGCTTATTGATGGTTGACTTAATAATTTTGTTCACGGCTTCCACTTGCCCTTTTGCCTGCGGATGAGCTACTGCTGAGAAGCTTTTCCGGATTTTGAATCGCTTGCAAAAATCTTGGAATTCTTCACTTTCAAACTGAGTTCCATTGTCTGTAATTATTTTTTGAGGCACACCGTATCTGCAAATGATGTTTTTAGTCACAAAACTTATCATCTTCTTTGAGGTGATAGTAGCCAGTGGTTCAGCTTCAGCCCACTTAGTAAAATAATCTACAGCAACAATGGCATATTTAATTCCACATTTGGCAGTTGGTAACGGTCCTACAAGGTCTATCCCCCATATTGCAAACGGCCATGGACTGACCATTTGTGTGAGTTCAGTGGAAGGAGCTCTAGGAATTTTGGCGAATCTTTGACATCTGTCACATTCTCGGGAATACTTTGCTGCATCTCGATTAATTTCTGGCCAAAAATATCCGTACCGGAGAATTTTCTTTGCTAATGTTTGGCCACCTGAATGATCACCACATTCTCCTCCGTGTACCTCTGCTAGGATTGCTTTAGACTCTTCCCTGGATACACATCGAAGTAATGGCATTGAGAATCCCCGTCTGTATAACCGGCCATCCTGGATTATGTATCGAGAGGCCTTTCTCAGTAGCTTTTGTCGTTCTTTTGAGTTCCCTGGTAAGGATCCATTGAGCAGATATTCTATTATCGGAGTCATCCATGATTCTTGCTCTTGAGACATGCTCATGATCCAATCAATGTCCATCTCATCAATGCTAGGAGTCAACAGGACCTCTACTGGAGTTAGCCCCAGAAATTGAGCTTCGCCTGTGCTCGAATACTTTGCGAGAGAATCTGCTTTCATGTTTTCTTCTCGAGGAATGTGACTTATCATGTAATGATCGAAATCACCCAGGAGTTCCCAAGCCTTTGACAAGTAGGCGGGCAGATTCCCCCCTTTTGCTTGGAATTCATTTTTGACTTGGCATACAATAAGCTGAGAATCACTGAATATCTGCAACGCTCGGATGTTTAATTCTTTAGCAATCCTTAAGCCAGCGATAAGGGCTTCGTATTCTGCTTCATTGTTTGTTGAAGGAAATTCCAATCTTAGTGCATAGCATAATGATCGGCCTTCAGGGGTCTCAAGTACAACTCCGGCTCCAGAACAGTAGTCGTTTCTTGCAACATCGACATATAACTTCCATTGGATTGGGGAATCGTTGACCGTTTCCTCCTCACTGTTACCCTTATCTGTGAATTCTGCGATGAAATCCGCTAAAGCTTGTCCATTGATTGCTTTTCGGGGATGATAAGTGATGTCATACTGACTGAGCTCAATATTCCACTTTAGAAGACGACCCGAAGTTTCAGGGCGAAACAGGACTTGCTTTAAAGGTTGATCAGTGAGGACTCTGATAGGATGAGCTTGAAAATATTGCCTCAACTTCCTAGATGCAATTAGTAGGCAATAGACGAGTTTTTCTAACTTAGAGTAATTCATCTCTGCCCCAGTGAGTCTTTTGCTGATATAGTAAACTGGATGTTGAATCCGCTTGTCTTCTCGTATCAGCGCTGCACTTAAAGCATGAGATGATACTACCAAGTATATAAGAAGATCCTCGCCATCGCCAGGCCTAGAAAGTATTGGAGGCGTTTCCATATGGCGAATCAATTCATCAAAGGCTTTTTGGCATTCGGGAGTCCAATCGAAGTTTTTCTTTCCTTTCTTTAGGGCGTCAAAGAATGGGATGCATTTATCTGTGGCTTTGGAAATGAATCGACTCAAGGCAGCGACTTTTCCATTGAGACTTTGAATTCCTTCTTTGTTCTAGGAGCTTTGACTTCCTTTAATGCAGTAATTTGAGCTGGACTAGCCTCAATGCCCCTAGCGCTCACGATGAAACCTAAAAACTTGCCGGATTCCACTCCAAATGAACATTTTAAAGGATTGAGCTTCATTCTGTATTTTCGGAGGACTGCGAACATGTCTGCTAAGTGTTCTATGTGATCCGCTGCTTTCTTAGACTTTACTAACATGTCATCGACGTAGACTTCCATAGTCTTGCCCAGTTGCGGTTTGAACATAGCATTAACGAGTCTTTGGTATGTTGCCCCTGCATTCTTCAATCCGAAGGGCATAACTCTGTAGCAGTAGAGACCAGTGTCGGTGATAAAGCTCGTGTCCTCCTGATCTGGCTCATGCATCATGATCTGGTTATATCCGGAGTAAGCATCCATAAAAGATAACAATTCGTGTCCCGCTGTTCCGTCTACCAGTTGATTGATGTTGGGTAATGGGAAGCAGTCTTTGGGGCAGGCCTTGTTTAGATCTGAAAAATCGATGCATACTCTCCATTTTCCGTTGGCTTTCTTAACCAGCACTGGATTTGAAACCCAATTCGGATATGTAGATTCTTTGATAAAATTATTCTCCATGAGCCGATCAACTTCTTCTTTTAATGCCGCTGACCTTTCCGGACCTTGAGTTCTCCTTTTCTGCTTTACATGTGTAAATTTTGGATCAATATTTAGAGCATGCACTGCAACTTCTGGGGATATTCCGCACATATCGGCATGAGTCCAAGCAAAAACATCCAGATTTGCCTTTAAAAAAGATATTAAGATATTCTGAATTGACGCATTAAGTTGTGAACCCACATTTAACACTTTGTTTGGGTCCTTTGGGTCAACAGGTATTGGTATTGTCGTTTCCACCGGTACCACTCTATTTTCCCCTGCACTGACTTTTCTAGGGTCCATCTCTTTCCTTGCTCCGGTGTGCTCGCCAGTGCAGGGTCCGCCCTGTAATTGCTACAAGGCTGGTTCTTTGATGCGGACTGGGGCTACCACATTCTTTCCCATTTCTCTTTTTCTGGTTTCTCGTAGCTCTGTCAGATAGCACTCTCGCCCAGCATTTTGATCACCTTTTATAACTCTTACTCCATTGTCTGTAGGGAATTTACTAGTGAGGCACCACGGGGCAAGAACAGCTTTGAAGGCTGCCAGAGTTGGACGACCAAGGAAAGCATTGTAAGCAGAAAATTCGTCGACAATCACAAAAGTTTACTTGCGGACCACTTTTCTCTCTCCTTCTCCAAGTTCCACAAACAAATCAATGGTCCCTACCGGCTGCTTTGGCTCCCCAGTGAAACCAGCAATTTTCTGCGATGAGGCTTGCACATCAGCCATAGGGATATTCATTTGGTCGAATGTTTTCTTAAAGAGAATATTGCAGGATGCGCCACAATCAATGAGAACTCTTCTGACAATAGCTGGTCCGATACCAGCCGAGATGACTAGAGGATCCAAAGTAGGAGCTTCAATACCTGCGGAATCCCTAGCTCTGAACACAATATCATCATCGAAAGTTCTTTGTTGCTTCAAGGGCGTAGCACCTTCCAAAACAAATACATCTTCCTCGGTCGGTACATACTTTCAAGCTCGGGTATACCTTTCCATCTCGCCCCAGCTTCTGCCTGCTGAGTGAGGTCCTCCTGTAATGACATTAATAATGGGCCTTCCAGATTCATGCCCTGCAGCCTTCTCAATCGTCCTAGGCTGTTGAGTAGGAGCCTGTTGCCCCTGACTAGATGAAGCAGGATTGTTGCTATTCTTTTTCACAAATTGATGCAGTTTGTTTTCCCTTAGCAACTCTTCAATCAGATTTTTCAACTGGCGGCATTCGTCGGTCTCGTGACCTGGTTGATTATGGAAGCGGCAGAACTTCCCACTCTGTATAGCTTTTTTCCCGGTCCTTAGAGGAGGAGGTTTAGAAAAGTCAACAGAATCTTTAATGGCAAGGTAGATACGCTCCGGCGTATCCGATAAAGGAGTATACTCTGATGTCTTGAAGGATCGGGGCTTCTTTAGATTACTCTGCTTCTTCCCATTGTTATTTTCCCTTTTTTGCCCTACAGATTCATTCTTGCGTGGAGCAACAGTGTTATCTTCAGCTTTTTCCAACACTACCTTTACCGGTACAGGACGGCTTTCTAAGCGTATGAATTCATCTGCTTTTTTATAGAATTTTTCAAGGGAATTTGGTTCCTTCATGTTTAGCCATTTCCCAAATTCGCTCGACTTGTCAATACCCTTCATCAGATAGGTCAATATCATTCACGGTTCTGCATTGTCCATCTCAGCTAACGCTATATTAAAGCGGTTCAAGAAAGATATGATAGTCTCTCTTGGACTCTGCTCCAAACTTGACAGTGACATGATATCTTTGGCTTTTGAGGCATATAGTCTGAACTGCTCTTTGAACTTCCGGGTCAAGTCAGAAAACTGATTGATAGATCGGACGGGCAGCTTGGTGAACCAAAGCAGAGCTACGCCTTCGAGATACACAAGGAAATATCGGCACTTTATTTCATCAAAGGCTCTGACACCTGTCATGTGCCAATCATATTTGTATAGGAATTCATTCGGATCACTTGTCCCCTTATAAGCTGGAATGGTTGGAGGGACAAACTTCCTTGGGAATTCAGCCTTTAAGATTTTCTCGGTAAATGGAGTCTTGCTTGGGGCGAAACCCCATTCTTTCTCGTCTTCAACCCTCTGCATACTCTCTTTCATAATTTGTCGGACCATTCCAGAAAGATACTCCTCATCATGTCGAGTTCTAGATCCACCAACCTCTGGAAGTGTTTGTTCAAAGGGGCTAGCAGCCCTTTCAGGAGCATTTCTTTCTTCAGCATCATGAAGGTTGCCAGCAAAATTCCTCTCATTACCTGCTGGTTGACGGTTTGCCCCAAGCAAATCGTTCAACCTATTTAGAATTAGGGCATTCTGGGCATTTTGAGCCTCGAGTTGTGCATTTTGGGCATTGATCTGTTGGTTCAGCCCTAAAATTGCGGCATCCAGCTCTGCCTTTGTAACTCCGACAGCTGGAGTGGCTTGATTTGATATAGGGGAAGCGGAGGTTCCCTCTTGAATATTCCCAGATCTGACAGATCTACTCTTCCTTCCAGGAGCCATAACCTCTGTGAAGCAATGATGATAACTCGCCTGAGTTCAGCCTTCTCAGTGAAAGCACCAAAAATGTTAACGCTAAAATTTGAACGCTAACACCCCGGTGTATGAGTTATAGTTGTGAAAGCACCACCCGATAACTCGGGAACAGATTACAAGCAGATAATAGCGGAAAAGCAGTAAACAACAACAATTTTATAGTGGTTCGGCTTAAGGGTATAGCCTACGTCCACTCTAAGTACTTTTATTGATGATCTCTTTACAAGATGATACAATTCTTTCCAAGTACAATACACTTTGAATTACAAGTCACTTAGAACAAGTAGCCTAAACTTCAATGGAGATTAGAGTCTTCAAATCCATATTGGATGTGTGTGATCTTTTCTCGAAGTTGTTTGTAGCGTTCTTCGTGTCTTGAGAGCTTTAAGTGTTGGATTGGTTTGGAATGCAGCAGAGTAACGGCACTTGAAGAGAATGAGCCAAAAGTCCCTTGAATGCTGGATGTGGTCATGTATTTATAGGCAAATTTCTAGGCTGGAATTGCTAAGTCATGAGTCGTGACCGACTCAAGATGAGTCGTAAGCCGTGACCGACTCAGGATGAGTCGTATGTCGTGGGCGACTCAACTGGTTGAGCCCAGACTTCGTATCAGAGCGTCTCCGGTCCTCTGTATATAGCACAAGTCCTAACTCGTCTGCGAGTTAATAGGTCGTGGTCCAAGATGAGGCGGCATTGGATTTCTACTTAGTAGCTTTAAGTCGTGGACGACTCAAGCTAGGTCGTGAACGACCTACCATAGGTCGTAGGTCGGTCCTTTGTTGTTTTGGGATTTTAGTCAGTTAGGTCATTTGACACCTTAGGTCGTTGAGTTGTTAGAGAACTTGAGTCGGTCTATCCCATACACCGTTAATCCCTTGAGTCGCTCCACTCCTCTAAGTCGCCTTAAGCTTTAACTCGTTAGCTTGTTGAGTCGGTAGCTTGTTGAGTCGGTTCACCCTTTAAGTCGTGAGGCTTCTCGAGTAGTGGATCCCTTCTGAACTGTTAAGAACCTTAAGTCGTGAGTCGGCCCAGACCTTGACTCGTTGCCTAAACGGAGTTAACAATGTACAATTGGACATTACTCAAGCTAATGGCCAAAATGATCTTTCTCATATTTGAAATCTATATTGAATCCATGCGCTTCCTTTTTATGCATATATCTAAATTGTGTTACAAGTAAGAGAGTTTTTTCCTCAAATTAATTTAAGGTTGCAAAAATTTGATTTGCTATGAAATGAGAGAGAGAATTGAGAATTTCAAAATTCGGTTCTCAAACTCGGACCCCTAGGATCGTATTTATAGATGCAGGTTGACTTCCTTTCATGCTCATTTTTCGCTTTAGTCGAAAGTCATTCCTTTAACATTCTATGTGCATCCTTTCGATGTGGTCAAAAGGCATTCCTTCTACGTTATACACGTATCCTTTTAATGCGATCGAAATGCCTTCTTCCTAACCTTTCACATTCATTCTTTTGCCTTCTCCCTTTTGGATCTGACCTTTCGACCTAGTCGAAAGGATTAGCTTGATAACCTTTTGATGTTGCTACATATTGAGTGCCATTTTAATTTTCTTTACAAAAAACATGATTACTTTCGACTTCATCGAAGGGGGGGGGGGGGGTAGATGCGCTCTCCTCTTTGTGTTGCAATGTTGTTGCATGTAAAAGATGAGTTGAGCTTTTGTATAGTTTTTGAGAGGATTAGTTGGCGACGACTGGATCATTGCGAAAGGTTATTTGGCTCCAAGTAGAGTCTTCTTTATGCTTTTGAAAGGCTTATTCTTCCTTCCGAATGATGACCGTTGACAAATGTCTTAAAGTGGAAGATTGACACTACTGAAACCAATAATTTTGTAGGGTTTGGCTCTTGCTGTGATCTCGTTGTCCAATACCTTTAAAAGGGTTCCGAACACATACTAGGCTTTTTCATATATAGGGATTATCTAGGTCAAAAGGTCCAGTGAGGTGGAAGGGTAGCTTTGCCTTCTTATCCACTCCTTCGAAAGCCCTGATTTCGCTGGACACCAATAGGTGCATCAGCTGTTTGCGACTTCATCTTAACATCTTCGAAAGCTATCTCAATGCCTTCGAAACATTGTTTTTGGATAATGGCGAAACCCTTACCTTGAGTTCTTGTGGGGCCAAAAAAATTTTATGAGCCTTCTTTCATGCCTTTATTCTTAAGTGAATTTTATGGTTAGCATTTTGCTCCCCTTGTATGGAAGAAGCTTTTGTTATTTAGGACAAAAATCTAACAACTTCTCCCTACACACTACTCCACCCAAAACGATCTCATTTCCCTACAAAGTTTAAAATAAATAACATTTTCTATTGTTATCTCAAGACATATATAATAATATGCTTAGCGATTGTTTTTCATATAATTGAAGATTATGTTAGCATAATAGAGTTCATGAACTAAGTCCAAAAGTAAAAAAAAATTAGTTGGCCATAATTTGGAGTTAATAAGTGATAAAAATTTCGCAATTGTAAACAATTGGGAACCAGAACTCTTGTCTGGCAATTATAGAAGTCTCACCATCCAACTTTTGTAGTTAGAAAAGAAATTCATAAATTGAACTCCCCTTATACTAATAGAAAAACCAAACATATAATAATTAAAGTCCAGGACTTTTCCTTTGGTGACAACAAATGCTTGGTAATAAAAGATCACAAGCTATCATCTGGAAATAAGTTATTGAAAACCATGAATCCTTATTTGGGGATACGTAATAGGTATTTAGAAACCCTATTAGAAATAATAATGATCCAGGGACCGAGATTCAGATGTTGATAAATGTTTTTCGAAAGTTAGTAGTAGTAACCAGTGACCCTTATTTGGGTATTAATAACACAAATTCAAAGTTTTAATCGAAGTCTAGAAGTTCATTTAGATCTCAATACTAACTACCTTGGAACCCAGATTCGGGAATTAACAAATGAAATCCAAAAATTAATGGTAAAAGACATTAAACCCAAATTCAGGTATTAGGAGACCAGAGATCTGAAACCCAGATTCGAATATTAATAACCGAAGTTCAGAAGTCAATAGTAAGAGATCCGAAACCCAAATTTGGGTTTTAGTAGATGATAACCAAAAATCCATAATAATGGTCTCCATAATAAAAGTCTTAAGCCCATATTCAAGCATTAATGGGTGAAGTTAAGAAATTAATACAAATACCCCTTGATCTAGATTCGAGTATTAAGAAAACCAGGGAATAATAGTAAAAGACCGAAAAATCAGATTTGGGTTTTAATAAGTGAAGTTATGAAATTCGCCTTTTGGGTACTAGTCGAAGGCTGTAGATTCTTATTTGAACCTTCCGCTCTAAGCCTTTCATTCTGCACTGCTCTTTAGGTTTTGATTCCTTTGACATGTGCTACCCCTTTGGCCTTGTACGTTGTCATTATTTGACATGTCCGGGCTCGGACGTCTTAGTTTGTTGTTTAATATGCCGCTTCTCGGGCTCGAACATCTTTGTCCGTTGTTTGATATGCCACTTCTCGGGCTCGAACGTCTTAGTCCGTAGTTGTTTCACGCGCTTGGTTGGTTGATCCACAAGTGGGACCCAAGGACTTGCCTAACCTCCCTTCAGGACGCGCTCTAGCCAGAACTTATAGGGAGGACTGAAAGCCTGAAGGCTTGTTCGGTGCCTTGGCCAAGCCGTATTGTGGCGGGACCAATGGCTTACTAGGTCCTCCATCCAGAAGGTGCCTTGACTTGGCAATAGCGTGGCGCGATCAAAGGCTTGTTCTATGCCTTGGTCAGGCCATACCATGGCGGGACCAAGGGCTACTCCGTCCTCCCTCCAGGAGGTGCCTTGACCTGGCTATAGCATGGTGCGGTCAAGGGATTGTCGATGCTTTAACCTCGCCATAGCGTAGCGTGGATAAAGGCTTACTCTAACATCCCTTTGGGAGGTGCTTTGACATGGCCAACTCGGTGTGGAAAAAGGCTTCGACCGTTTAAGGTAATGTCTAAGTGCAAGGAGAATTATACTCCGAACCGTAAAGACTTTTCTTTAAGAAAGAAGTGTTTTATCCATTCATTGTAAGAAAATATGGTCGCAATTGCTTCGCAGTCCAAGTTCTAGGAACCATACTGCCGTCTGGTCGATATAACCTGTAAGCTCCAATGGGAATTACTTTGCATACAATTAGGGGACCTTCACAATTTGGTCCTAGCGGCCCTTCTATAGTATTTCTTGTGTTTTCCATCACCTTTCGGAGTACTAAGTCTCCATTTTGAAATGATCTCGTCTTCAGTGTTAAGTTATAGTATTTTGGGATTCTTCTCTTATATTCTACAGTTCGGATAGCTGCTTCATCCCTTAATTCATGTATTAAATTTAATGATTCTTTTTCCAATTCTTGGTTTGGATCAAATGCATGTGCGGTTTTTTGATGTGAGGGTATCTCTGTTTCAATTGGCAACATCGTTTCACACCCATATGTTAGAGAATAAGTGGTATGTCCCTTTCGAATAAAAATTGCTAACACCTCAAAGGAAAGTGTTAAAAGTTAAGTTAAGTTAAGTTGCTAACACCTTAATAAATCTTGCTGATATCTCAAAGTTAAGTTATTGGCAAGAAAAGTTGCCAAAACCTCAAAGAAAAGTGTTAAAAATAATCAATCTCTTCGAAACCCCTTTCGAATGAATTGATTTAGGCCAAACATCTTCGAAAGGTAGCCTCGGAGAATTCCTAATTACAACAAAAGTGATCATCAACTCATTCAAATAAAAATTATGAAGAGAATAAGATATTCATGACATCTTTCGATTGGGTCGAAAGGGTCATCCATACTCCCTTTCGAATGGGTCGAACCGACTATTCTGTTTTTGAAAGGTGGATTCACTTTCACTTTCATGAGCATAGATCTTTTGTCATGGAATTTCGAAAGGGTTATATGTGTCGAAACATCCAAGCCCTTATCGAAGATATCAAACCAGTAAACATAACTCAATATTCATGCATCGAGTCCCTTTCGAAACATCCCTTTCGATCAGGTCGAATGGGTGTGCACTCTTTCAAAGTGGACTCAATGTACAATATACAAGTTTTATATTCAATATGCAATAGAGTAAAATCTCAGACAATATAAGTTTCATGAACTTACTAACATCGAAACATCATCAACTTAATTTGACATTTGATATCTTGAGAATGAAGATAATATGATTCGAATACACATTGTCTAAATTGATCCCATTGCATCACATAAGTCATGTAAGAGTTAAGAAAATAAGTAAGGATCATGTTCAATTGGTCATTAGAGTCAAGCTAATGATCAAAATAATCTTTTTCATATTCAAAATTTATATTGAATCCATGCGCTTCCTTTTTTTGCATATATCCAAATTGTGTTACAAGTAAGAGAGTTTTTCCCTCAAATTGATTTAGGGTTACAAAGATTCATTACAATAGTTTATGGGTTTCATAGCATTTGAAAAATGCTATAACAGGCTACCGTAGTGTTTTAGAGAACGCCGTGGAACCACAAGCTATGGTAGGCCAACAGCATTGGATAGCGGGAAGGAAAACGCTGTAATAGCTAATAGCGTTTACAAAAGGGCATAACGTTTACAACCTACCATAGCATTTTTTCTCTGTTATTAAACTTAAACGCTATAGGGAATATAATCCTTCATTTAACTTCTATAGCATTTTCGAGCACATTTTATAGCGTTTCATCAAACCATGTTATAGCGTTACAATGTTTTTCGATAGCATTTCTTGTCATGCTTTTATAGCGTTTTTATTTTCTACTATAGCGTTTTTGATTCTATTATAGCATTTTTAATGCATAAATCTTACATCTCATATAGAGTTGCGATAGTGTTTGATGAATCAATAGCATTTTTCAAACTCTATTCTATATAATATTAATTTTCAGCATTTGTTTCAATTTTCTTTTTATTATATATATATATATATATATATATATATATATATATATATATATATATATGTATATGCACATAACATATATATATGTATATATTAAAATGTGGATCCCAAAAATAACAAATCGAGAAGATGACAACAACTATATGTAACAATGATAACGTTGCAGTGAATTCTAATTTGGAAACACACAATCAAACCAGTGGAAAAGTTTTAAATAATTCTGCTAATATTTCAAATACTACAAGACATGGTCGCATGATAATAGTTCAAAATAGTCTAACAAATGAACAAAAATACTACAAGACAAGGTCACATGATAATAGCTCAAAATAGTCTAACAAATGGACACAAATACTCAGTTATGGAGACGACGATACGGAAATGGCTGCTACAGAAGATTCTTGCAAGGATCTAAACATTGCTTTAGGTTGCTTGAATGTTAACCAAGTTCCTGCAATAAATGATAAAGTAGACAATGACAGTTCCAGGTTGAATATACTAAATTTGTAGACAATAAATGACAAAATAGATAATGACTTGTAGACAATGGAGTAAATGGCTTGGAGGCCTAATATAAAAATCTATCATTGTTATTGTCTAACTTTGTTTGCGTCATGAATATCATATTAATACATGTACTAACCCACCTACTATTTATGAATTTGCAGATGAAATTGGAAATACAAAATGGATGTCGATCATGTTTATGCTCCACCCTCTTCCTATTGCGCATTTTATGCTTGTTAGCTGTTACTGTATTTTTTGTTCAACTTTCTTATTATCAAAAGCTAACGAAATCTTATCTTGAATATTTGTATTCTATCTTTGTTAGTTGTGCATTCATTTTGTGTTGCAACTATATTTCTGTTCCAATATTTGTTTGTTTCATTTTCATTTATGTTTAATTTGCATTTATGTTTCATTATCTGTTTCATCCACCAAACTGCATTTGTGTGTTCAATTTGTTCCATTATCGGTTTCATTTGTGTGTTTCATTTGCATTCATGTTTGAGGGCATTTGGGTTTCATTCCAATTCAAAAAGAAAAAAAACTCATTTTGGTTGAAGTTTAATTTTCATTGTTGTTTAAACAACATTTACATTTACATTTCTGATTACACCTATTCAAAATTTGCGCAAACCCACTGCCATATCACTTTGCGCAAACCCACTGCATCACAATAGAGCCATACCACCACCTGCAATTTCAGTTCCATCAACTTCAACGTCCTTTAAATCTCATGCATCCCTACAACCATCACTCATTCAACCAACCTGCATCAACCCCACGCAACTGAAATCGCTATCACACTTAGCCACCTCAGTTCAAACTTTAGTCCACTTCAATAACCACACTATAACCAACCTCTGTTTCCACTTTACCCACGTGAACACCATCACCTACAAACCAACCTACCACCTGAAAAATCACCTGAAACACTTCAAAAGGAAGGATTATCCGCAGCAGTACAACCTGACCACCCCATCACACTCACCAACTCAGCCACTACACACCACCTCAACATTTCATTTCCTCTTCACCAACAAACCAGCCTTGTCCACACTTCCATATCACAAAACCTCCTTAACAAAGCAAACAGCCTATCATTATATATCCCACAACCTCTGCCTGGTTCAGGCATTTCACAAATCTCCTAAATTCCAAGAACAAGTTCATCCAACCTGCAACCTGAAAAACAACAAATTTTCCCTCTCCATTGCCATAACAACCATCCACCCAATAACTACAACACTTCCTTCCTTGCACTTCACAAAACCAAGCAACCCTTGACACCGCACCAAGCTACCATACTTTTCCAAACACAACCAAAACCACTACAAACCAAAATCACCACCAACGAACCCAAATCACGTGGCAACTCTTCACTTCATCCTACACCACATCATGAAAACTCATCCCTTAACTAAGACTTCCATATTATGAACAAGCTAACATCTTCTATAGTAGTTTTATTTTCAAAGCCAAGAAATGTACAAGATAGATTCTACCTAAAAGACTCATTATTATTTGTGATATTATTTCCTAACCCAAAAAGAGTATGAATATACTCTATCTTTATGAGTAACTTTTGTTCGTCCATAAGGTTCAAAATTTATTTTCATAGTTTCAAAAACTTTCATAAGTTGCATGAATAAACAAATGGAAAATTTTGAATTGCAGTTTTTTCATCAATATATTAGCGAAATTTGCAAAAATGAAGGAAATAAGAATTGTAGGTTGCTTTTAAAGAAGAATAATTTTTCTCAAAATACATAAGTGAAAAATACCCATACATTTATCTTTTGTATTTATGGACAAGAAACTGACTTTGGTATTATAGTTGATTGACCACACCAAATTAAGAATTTAACTTTGATAAGAACCAAAATATGCATATCAAACGAAAAACATAAAATGACTTTTATGCATGATGTATTATTCATATATTTACCTAGAGTGCATTTGTGAAGCTTTCTTTTCTTCTGATCAGTCAACAAACTTTAACAATGGTTACCTATATAAAAGAAAACGGTATAATGTCAAGAACTAAATCATACAATCAAATATGAATACATTTTAAAATTTTGTGTATATGTATAAAAAAATTATACTTACTAGAACTTGATTCTATCACAACTTTTGACGTTGGCCATGCCATTGTAGAGCCTACATCATCTTCAATGCAGACAAGATCAGAAGATGGTCTCCACAGAACTACATCGAGAACTGTAGCATTCACTACCCAAACTTTAACGGCGTCTCTTCCAAGTTGAACAAAATAGACCATTTCATTTGGATCGGTTGAAGCCACAACCCCTTCGGCAACTATTGTTCCTGTTCCACCAACATCAATCAGCCTGCATTTGCTTTTAGGGGCTAGCCTTCCACTCTATCAAACAAGAAAAAGAAAAGTGATGGTTTTAATATATATATATACACACACATATATATATTAATGAATTTTATAACAAGTTGCTATAATTATGTTTAAATATATTACCGTATGAGATGTTATGTTGCCACGATTAGAAACAAATGATGGTGCTTTAGCTTTCTCGACAACTACTTTTGATTTTGGCCAAGCAACTTTATTACCAATGGCATCTCCAACATATATCATATTATTTGTTGGTTTCCATAAATAGGCCTTGGGGTTGTTTGGATTATCAATAGAAACTACCATAGCTGATGGTCCAATAGGAATGCCATTCACAAGCTGGTTTGGATCGCTAGAGTACAAGCGTCCTTCAGCAACTACTTCTTCACCTCCAACCCAATCATATAGCTTGCATGAAGGCTCCGTGCTACTATTTTGAGTCTATTCAAAAAGAATATGTATTTATGAAATTAATAGTTGTATTTTAAAATAAAAATTATAAATAAAGTGATATTTAATTTACCGTGTTGTCGATTTGATCTAGCTTATGCAAAATAACTTTATAGGCAGGCCATGCTACTAACATACCGGCAGCCTCTCCAATATGTATCGTATGAAACACGACTCTCCATAAAAAAACATCCAATTTCCTTGGAAACTCAATCAAAACTATCTTTGCATTTGGTCCTAAAGAAATTCTATGTACAAGCTCATTTGGATCACTTGACACGACTCTTCCTTCAGCAACTATTTCATTAGTTCCGCTCCAATCCAATAAATCACATTTATCAAATGTATTTCCATTGCTCTGCAATTAATTAGAAGCGTCTTAAGTTAAATACTATATTAAAATTAATTTTTAGATAATATCACAATGATAATGTATTTGATGTTTAATAGCAAAGTATCATATGCACACATATGCAAACATGAAATTATGCATATGCTAATATTCGATGTTTAGGTGAGGCATTGATTCTTCTCATTGACATGCATTAACCTAAAAAATCAAGTGTGGACGATGGATTAAAAAACCATATGAAAAAAAAAATCGAACAATGTCTCTAATATTACCACAGAAGTAGAATAACAAGTAAAGATTGATATGCTATATACCAGATTTTTCTTTAGCATGCGAACCTCCTCTTCCAATTGTGAAATTCAATCATCTTTAGTTCGTGAGAGCAAGAACTTGGTATAGTTTGCACCTCTTTCCATTGCTCATAGTCGTCTAGGTTTATCCTGACCCAACACTTGAGAGAGAGCATCTTCTCTCAAAGCACTGTTGGTTGAGTTTGATTCACTTTCAATTTTTTTAACCTTTTCCTACAAAACTTAACATTATTCACATATAAGTAATAGATAGAATGCCAATAACGGATAGAAAGATAATACTATACAACTTTTATCAATATTGCGGTGTCTTACAATAGTCTCTAGAACATATGTATTAACTGCTTCGCCATTCTTTCGACTGTGGGATTTAATCCAAATTTGACTTCTAGGAATGGAGATGTGGCCACCACTGTCTTGTTTCTATGTTAAGAATGATAGACAAAGTGAATGTGGTTGTACTAAATACATAATCATAATATGTTACACAAATTAAACTAGTTGTTCTTTCTCACCATATCTTCCGCTAATCTAGCCATTCCTTTGCGACTGACTGTATGTGGCACTTGTAAACTTCTAATAGCTTTGAATTGATCATTTTGTGCCTAAGATGAAAAGATATAATACACTGAATAATTATAATTATTACGTAATACAATTGAATTTGGTATTTATTTACCTTAAACTTTGAGTCTGTTTTCTGTTTTTGAAAATCCCTCCGGTCCTTCATATTTTCGACATTACCAGGTTTGAGCTTAATCCTTTCCTCAATGTTCTTCGCTTCCAGTATTTGCCTAACGAACCTGCATTTTGAAGCCCTCCATATGCATCCCATTTGCTGAAAAATAGGCGCTTTCTGCCACTCCTCATCCAGTTTAAATCTAGCCTGCAAAATGCAAAACGATTAAATAAATAAAAATAAATTATAAACTATTTTGTAAAGAAATATGAAGGTATGTAACTTAAATACTAGTATCATTTTCTAACTTGTAAAAGTAATTATGAGATAATGCAAAAGTATAGCCCTGCATAAAAAAGAGAAGGAAATGAAAAATATTAACAGAGAGCATGATTAAATGAAGTGTTAAGTTTTAGTAGGTATGGTCTTTGACAATTTTATTGAGTATCTTAATTACATAGTTATTTCAATTCAAGTTCTTGTCCCCTATGTTTTTTCTTCTAAACCTGAAAAAAAAGTCATCATATGTTTAGTATTGGAATGATTTCTTCTAAGGCTGCTAGGCTTCGTAGCCGGGAGCATGAGTAGAGATTTAGTTTGTTGCCTTTTAGGTGTTTTTTTTTGAACTGGTACTTTATATACAACAAATCATTGGGACAACATATCCCATGTCAAATAAACGTTTGAAAGTAAGTTTCGAACTTGTGACATCCTTTTAGGTGTTTTTATTTTTACGCAACTTGTTTTGGAATGATTTCTTTAGTATTAGAATCAAACTGAAGTTTTGATAGGTTGTTTCTTCTTCTTAAGTGCATTCATTTCTTTTATGTTGAGGGTTTTGATGCAAAAGTACATTGGGATTGAAATAAAAACTATTTGGTTGTGTGCACTTTTTCATGAAATTAACTAAAATGAAAAAACAGCACGAGTTATTAATGACAAACCAAGAGCAAAAAAAGAAATTAACTGGAATTTAGACTGAAATTGATTGTGCATGTTTATGATTATTCAGAAAACTAACCTGAAAGACTTTGGTTGAACTCTTAAGTTCCTATGCAACTGTGCAATTTAATTTGTATTGTATGTTATAAATTCCAACTCTATTGACGGATTAAGATAATTTATTATATTTCAAACAATTTAAATCTATTTGAACGCGGAATAAAAATCAGAATCATCAAAAAAAGAAAAAAAGCAAGGAGGAAAATTATAAATCAAAGAACTTTTAATCAACATTGGTGTCGGTATAGATAAACGGTACTCAAACTTTCTTATCAATTTAATAATGGATATTTGATTTACATTTTATTATTTTCCATCTCTTGACTGTGGGTTTATGATGGGAGATAACATGTATATGAATATCAAATGATTCATGCAACTGTTCAGTTTTAATAAGCAGTACTTAGTACAAACAGTAAATGTCTAACGTATAGTGATACCTGAATGGATCTCCACAACACATGTTTAAAAAATCATCGCCAATATTCTGCCAATCATCAATCGTGAATGGAACATGCACCCGTACGAGCGTTCCTAAGTACGAAGATAGTTTTATAGAACCTTCTCCTATTGGTACAACATTGTCATTAAATTCAACGTTAATCCGAGACACACGATCCGAAGGAAGTCTTTTCATTCTAGTTTGGCCTCTAGATTTTTTCTTTTGAATCGTACTTTCATCTGTGTATTGAATGTCAGTCTCATTTTCCATCGCATCATTTCCAATTTCAAATTTGTTTTCAGTATTATCTTCAACTTGCATCATATTGTCTGTATATGCTTCAATTCCTTGCTCATAGGTTTCTAAATTGACTTCATGTTGCTTATTAGTTTCTAAATGTGCTTCATGTTGCTCATTGGTTTCTAAATTTGGTTCCGGTTGCTCGTTGGATTCAATATTTGCTTCTTTTGGTTCCTCGGCTTGTTTTTGTTTGCGAGTAATCTTCCTCTTCTTTGCCATATCCTATAGTTAGTACAAAGATATCATTTTTCTTTGAATTTTGAATATAAATCAGGCAAGAAAAAGAAGTTTCATTGGTTAACAACAGAATGTTATCTTTTCCTATTTAATACATACAATGTACATAGTTCACTTATTCACAATATATTAATGAATTATTGTTTGCTGTAGGCGCATTGAGACATGTTGTTCAAATATGATAATGACCAATGTTTTGTGCTTTTAAGGTCTGTAGAAGAAGCTGTGACAAAGAACCCGGATTCCCAAGCTGCAACAAAAAGACGTCCCTAAAGATGAGAGACTCTAGAGTACTTCTTTTCATTTTTGATAAATAGAAGATGTATTTTGTGTGTTTTTGAGCTGATGTAAAAAATTTATTGAGATAAATTTTATACTTTATTTGCAATAAATCTCAGTCAGGCTGGGACAGAATTTATGCTTTGCTTGTTATACCTGCAGTATTCATGTTTGCATTTCAAAAAGCGATACACCATGTCAGTTGTTGGACACAATTATGCCTCTTTATGAAGCTGATGCTATATTTATTTTACTTTTGTTTAGGAGAAAGTGGATCTGCTGTACATAAATATGGTAATGAAAGGAAAAAAATATGAAAAAAAATCCTAGTAAAAATATTTCTGGTATATTCAAGACAATGGACGAAGTTTACAATCTTGATTGGAATAATAGTGCTTCAAAACCTAAATGCATGCCTCTGTTGGCTTTAAATGGATGGTTAACCATGTATAATTTGGTAATACCAGATCTATTTTTTCCTGTGTATAATTTTTTTATTTTCTCTGTAGGGTCTTATCTATCGTTATGAAGAAATATTAGACTACTTGATCAGAAGAGGAGTTTCTGTTATTTTTCTATTTAGAAGAAATAGAATCAGACAGTTGATCTCTTTACTGGCTAATACAAATGATAAACATGCTATACAACTTATAGGACTCATAATGCACATATATAAAATTAGAAATACGCACCTATAAAATTAGAAATACACACCTTGCACTCTTGTTATCAATGTGCACTCTTGTTTATCAACTCAATCTACATATCAAAACGAATTAATAGTTAAACAAGTTCTATAGTAGCAGTATAAAACCACTATATGCTATCAAAGCAGTTGTAAATTCATCATGTGAATCATCAAAAACGCAGAATTTGATCTTTTAACACATGTTATCTTAATACTCTTGTGGGGATCCTGTAAATAGAAAAAGAAAAGGAACCTTGTGTTAGTAAGATAGTTCAGGCACTTATTTTACATATTTAGTCAAGCAGTTCGTTAGCAAACCGAGCGAATGAAGTAAAACGAGGAGATATTAGACTGTGTAAAATACACAGTATAGTAAACAACAATGAAATGGAATTTCCAAAACTAGCAACCATAATAAATAGAGGAAAAGGGAAAATTTTAATGGGAAAGTATTATGCATCACAAATTTCCAAATGAAGATGCACTCAGAATATATATCAAGCAAAGCATAACAGCAGAAGAAAGAATATCATTTGTAATGCCTTCCCTATGTATATAAATCGATATGAATGTATATGATTCAATTAGGCAGTAAAACATTCATGCAACAAAATACAAGAATATGCATTCTTGTGATGTGTGAGTTAAGCTTTAAACAAGCAAGTTTTTAAACAGGTGTTGGGCAAAACAACAAAAAAAAGGAAGATTTATAAGGAAAATATAAGGACACATTCCTTGGCAATCTTCCTCAACAAAAAAAGGAAGATTTATAAGGAAAATATAAGGACACATTTCAAGACTACTCAAGTATGCCTTCACAATCTTCTCTAACGAAAGAAACATCCTCAACATAATCATCAATATCCATATTGATTTCTTGGCAATCTCCCCAACATGGCTTACTTCTTGGCAATCTTCCCCAACATGGCTTACTTCCTCAAAGGAATCGTGGATCTCTAAATTGTCAAAAACTCTCGAAGGTGCTTTCATTACCACATACCAATTAGAAGAATCATCTTTTCTTGAATAAAAAATTTTCTTTGCTTGAGATGCAAGTATATATGGATCTTTTGAAAATGAAGCTTGACTTTGATGTAAATTGACAAGCTTAAATCCATCCTCAACCTTTACACCATTTCTTATGTTTGCCCAATCACACTTAAAGATCAGAACATAAAAATTGTTATAGTCCAACAAAATTATATCGGTAAGTATCCCATAATAAGTGACAACATCGACCACTTGAGAAACATCTTTTGCGCATGCCCTACACATGTTTGTTGCATCATAAGTCACTCCACTATTTTGGGTTTCTCTTCCAACATCTTTCGTGTGAAAACGTTGTCCATAAATGATGTATCTTGTGTAGGACAAAGCATCGTTCTTTGGACCATAAGCAATCCATTTTAACATGTTGTCGTGATCTTTGGAGCTAACAGATACGTATAAAAAATAATTTCATTTATATAAAATATTCGTTATACGGTTTTAAGTTAATTAGTAACATTTAAGAATTCAATGACCTTTTTTTAATCCAATTAGAGAACGTAGCTATATGATTTTTCCAAAGTAACGTTGCATTTCTTTCCATGCGCTTGTCTGAATTTTTTAACTCCTCCAAATGCAAACTAGTGTACAACAAGAGATGTTATGTTATATTTAAAATTACAAACAATCAAACACTGAAAAAGAGGGAATATGCACTTACTCTAAAAATGGCTCTACCACGGTCATATTCATTAGCACAACCAATTGCGCAGATTCTTTCTCATTTGAAGACAATGTGATTGTCTTATGTGCTGATATTGTACGTCCTTCAAGTATTACATTACTTTGGTAATCTTCATTTCTAACTTCTTTCTTCTGTGATTTTGTTAAAAATTCACCAAAGAATCTCATGCATTCTTCTACAAGATAAGATTCTGCAATACACCACTCAGGACGAGCATGATTTCTTACATAATCCTTTAGTGTCTTCATGTATCTTTCAAAGGGGTACATCCAACCAAAATGGACTGGCCCACACAATCGTGCTTCTCTTGCAAGATGAATTGTCAAGTGTATCATTATGTCAAAAAAAGAAGGTGGAAAGTATTTTTCAAGCTCACACAAAGTTACAATAATCTCGTCATCAAGTTGATTTAATTTCTCTCTATCGATAACACGTTGACATAATTTATTAAACGATGAACAGAAACGAGTTATTGTTTTCCATGGCTTCTTTGGAAGCAATCCTCTAATTAAAACGGGTAATAATTGTTGCATTAAAACAAGTTAATCGTGAGACATCAAGCCACCACTTTTGCAGTCCTCCAATGATACGCAATCTTTAAAACTTGAACAATAACCATCAGGTCCTCTAAAATCATACAACCTTTTGCAAAATGTTTTTTTCTCTCCTTTTGATAATGTATATGAAGCTGGCAGAAGATATGTCTTATTCCCGTGAGGTTGTGTATGAAGACCATGTCGAATTCCCCAATTCTCCAAATCCTTTCTAGAGTTAACTCCATCTTTTGATTTCTTGTGATGCAACGTTGTGCCTAGTAGACTTTCTCCAACATTTTTCGCGACGTGCATTACATCTACATTATGACGTATTGTAAGTTCCTATAAAAATCAATAATGGAACAATTTAGTTGTCTGATTCCATAATGTTAGTCTAATAGAATAAAATAAAACGTATGCACTAACCTCCCAATATGGCAACTGAAAAATGATGCCTTTTTTTCCCACCTTAATAGCTCCATTCTCACGGGATCTTTATCCTCATCATCTTCATTTTTCTTGCTATGCTCAATTCTTCTTTTATTTCCTATTTTATTTTGCTCATTCAATTTTTTACCTTTTCTGTTATTCTTTTTTTGGTTCTTCTTTGCATTTCCAAAATTATTCGAAAAATCTTTTAAAATGGTATAAATTTTTCGCCCAGTTAGAATCCTAGGTCTACACCCTTCCTCCACGGTGTTCTAAAATAAGGCCTTCTATTTTCTCAAAGGGTTTGAAGGAGATTGAAATAATCTATGGCCCATATAGATTGTGTTTCTACTGTGGTTTAGCCATCGATGATGAGTGTTGACACCGCATAATGGACAAGCCTTTTTACCTTTTACACAACATCCAGCAAGATTACCATATGCCGAAAAATCATTTATTGTCGAAAGCAAAATTGCTTTCATATTAAAGATTGATTGACTATATTTATCATAAACCTCAACTCCGGTATTCCATAAATGACATAAATCTTCTACCAATGGCGCTAAAAATACGTCAATGTCATTTCCTGGTTGCTTCGGACCAGGAATTAACAATGTTAACATAATATTATTTTCTTCATGCACAACATAGGCGAAAGATTATATGTCACGAGCATTACAGGCCAACAACTATATTTGGAACTTAACATAGAAAATGGATTGAAGTCATCTGTTGCAAGGCCAAGCCTAAGATTGCATGGATCTGCTGAAAATTATTTGAATTTCTCATCCACTACATTCCATGTTATAGAATCTACTGGATGTCGCATTTTTCCATCGGTGCTTTTGTTATTGAAATGCCACCGTAGATCTTCCGCCATCCTTTAGGGTCTAAACATTCTCCTAAACCTCAGAATTATTGGAAAATAACGCAACACTTTAAGTGGAATGCCATACATAATCTCCTTTGTCCGTTGATTTTCTTTCCACCTCGAAAGTCCACATTTTGGACAATTATTCAAATCTTTATATTCATTCCTAAAAAGACAACAGTCGTTCTCACATGCATGAATCTTCTCGAAACCCATGTCGAATATTTTAAGGAATTTCTTTAATTCATATAACGACTTGGGAAGTACGTTATTTATTGGCAACAACAATTGATGCACATTTAGAAGCTTATCGAAACCATTATTAGACAATCCAGTCTCACATTTAAGATTATACAAGGCAAAGATAGCATATAGCTTTGTTTGATCCTTGCAACCAGGATACAATGGGGTCTTTGCATCTTCCAAATTTTTGTGTAATTCATCCTCTCGTCTATGTGCATCATCTTTACCTTTATCATCATCAAAGAAAGTATGGTTAATAAAATCTTCGTCTTCATAGATAATGGCTTTAAGCAAATCATACACATCACTCGGCTTTGTATTTTTGCTTTTATTTATCCGCTCGCCGTGATTGTACCACTCACCGTCCATGTACTTGGGATCCATTCCTCTTATAATCAAATGCTCGACGAAAACTTCTCCATGAAGACGGGTAAGATTTCTACAATCTACACAAGGACATAAATTTTTTTCCACATTTTGCAGCTTTAGCTTTGCATCGTTTACAAAATTCCAAGCTGCTTGTTCGTATTCTTTAGTGGTTCTACAATAATAATAAAAAACAAATAATTACCTTAGATATTAAAATATGTTTTAAATTCAATATCATACTTAAGTACCATATAATTACATGTTTAGACGTACCCAGTCTTTATCCATCATTTCTTGTCGTTTCAAATGGAAAAAAGTATCAGATTTACGAACAATAAACACTCTTGACACTGATTCTAAATCAAATTTGATGAAAGAAAGTCACCAAATCTTTATGATCAACTGTATTAAAAGTTCATAAAAAAATTTTAATCTCTGTATTGACAAATATATACACCTGAACCTAGCACATATACATATGGCTATTTGAAAAAGCTACATATGCGTGTTATCCTTAACCTAATGTTTTAGAGTAACGTCATTTAAGCATATGCGTGTAACTGGACAATCCTTCCTATCGATTTTCAAGGGGAAAACAAAGCCAACGTGGCCTAGTCAGTCGCTTAATGATTTTCTACAGTGAGCCAAACGATCACGGGTTCGAGTTCAAAAGTTAACATTTATTGTTTGATTTTCAACTATTGGAACTAATGCCAATCATTTGAAATAACACCGCATCAATTCCTTATTCTCTCTACCAGTTCCAATTCTAAATAATGCTTACTTCCCTTTGTCATATTATAGTGCTTGCTGTCAGGTTGTGAGAATACTGAATTACCAAAAAATGGATGAACAATAACTGTAGTTGGAGAAAAGAATTAACAAATAAGTGCACGTAGAAATGTGGAAGCAAACAAGAAATTGAAGAAGCAAATATGGTTATCAAAATTTGAGATTTTACTACCTACAAGTCACAAAGAATGCATGGACACAGATCTAAATGCAAGTGAACAGACACAACTAAATGTAAGTGAATAGAATTTTATATTCCAAATAACATTTAGTTATTCTAAATAACAAAATAACATTTAGTCTCTCTTCATTCTTTTTATATTCTAGATAACTTTGAAGAGAAACTGATCTAAACGCAAGTGAATGGAATTTTATATTCTAAATAACATTTAGTTCTCTAATTTTATTTAAAAATTCTATTTATATATACAATTTATATACAATTCTTTTATATAAATGCAAGTGAACAGACACAACTAAATGCAAGTGAATAGAATTTTATATCCTAAGTAACATTTAGTTATTTTATATTCTACATAACATAGATTTTTTTTAGAACACTACTAACACAGATCTAAATGTTATTTAGAATATAAAAAGAATGAACGGAGACTAAAGGATCCAAACTTTGAGTAAACAACCAACATAACCATTGGTACGATGACAAATATATTCACTCAAATTCATAAATAAATAAACCAAACAACACACACAAAAAACAACATAAATGTAACCATTGACTAGAATTTAGATGAATCCTTACTAAAAGTTCAAAAATGTAACAAAGACCATGATGATTAAGCAATATCTCGCAATTATGAAAAATTTTCAGTAAAACAAAGTGTAGAAAAAGGAAGCAATCAAAATTCATAAAGCATAATAGATCACACGGCTGCATACTGGTTTAACAGAGGAATTGAAGATAAATTAGGGAAGACAACGTTTGATACTAAGAAAAAAGCTTGAGAGGGGAAGTTGGATTAAGTAGGAAACTGAAAAGAAGGGGGAATAAATGCAGAGGAGGGGTACTAAATAAAATTAATGGAGTAAATGAAAGGTGTAGCTGGTTTAAAATGCAAATTTGGTTTATATTAACATGACTTGAAATCATCGATCCTCAAATAGTATGAGCTTGTTTATTTTTTTTTTGAAATGGTACTTTTAAATACAACAAATCATTGGGACAAGATATCACATGTCAATAAACGTTCGAAAGCAAGTTTCGAACTTGTGACCTCTTGCACCAAAGCCGAATCAATTAACCACTTGGACAATGGTGCTTGTCGAGCTTGTTTATTTTACTTATGATTTACAGATTCATTTAACATGTTAAGCAAATCATGTCATAAAATAGAACAGCAAACTGATTAAGCAATTTCTAAGTTTCTCCAAGAGGCAAAAAACTCTGAAAGTGTTTATTTTAATTTTGCAATTTTTTTTCATGTTTATAGGATGTGTATGGACTTAATATTAAAATTGTTGATTATGGATGCATGATTGGAATATTGGTTCAAAGGACAGGTCGTTTGAGGCATTTACTTGTTTGACATCCATAACAAATGATAAATATAAACATAAAATAAAAGATAAAACAATAAATTCAAGGTTTCATTAACATAATCGTCCCCATATTCGACCTCGATAATTGATTTGTTTTAACTATCAATTTTTATTCAAATTTGAAATTCAATTATGCCTAGTCTTTTTATGTTCTAATATAGTTATGTCATAATCTTATATTATTAAAAAATAGATGTACTTGGCAGACTGAACATTACTAGCACATGAGAAAGACAGTCATAGAAGCTTGAACCTTCTATCGGCCAGAAATGTTATTACATGATTTTTTTTGGAAATCATTTAAGAACATTGTTACAAGGAAGCAAATCCGAAAATTGTCAACATGGATATTATTTTTAATAATCATTTAGTTTAAGTAATTATTAATGCAGTGAAGCGAATGGGATATGGTTGAATGGGGAATGGCAGTGGCATGGTTGAATGCAAGGGGGTGGATGGTTGGAAGGTAAAGAATAGTTTGTGTAGATGGGGTGTAGGAGGAGTAAGTGATGGTCATGGCTGGTTATAAGGGTGATGAAGTAGACAATTAGAATAGTAGTGTACTAGTGACAGGAGGTGTATTTGTGTACAGTGTATTGGTTGGTGAAGTGTTTGGTGCTGCTGTTTTAATCTTCTATGGGAGGGGGTGAAGATAGAAGCTGATTGTTCTCTTATTGATTGGAGGTCTGCTGTTCAAGTAGACAATTAGAAAATGTTTTTATTTTTCAGAACTAAATGCAATTCAAGAACAGTGAGAATGTACGCAAATTTTGTTTGTAAAACCAAAAAGAAAAATCAAAGTTGCAACGTAATTTTTTTAAAATTGCAATGCACATAAAATGTACACAGAATGGAGAATAAGTTATGAAATATTTAGATTAGGAATTTTTTTTTGAACTGGTACTTTATATACAATAAACCATTGGGACAACATATCCCATGTCAAATAAACGTTCGAAAGCAAGTTTCGAACTTGTGACATCCTATACCAAAGTCGAATCAATTAACCACTTGGACAATGGTGCTTGTCAATGGAGAATATTTTAATCAGAGAGCACAAAAGAGAAACACAAATGCACACTAAGAATGCAACAAGGGATAATGTAAAAAATGGAAATAGTTTTCAAAAACGGTTAGCACACCAAAACACGCAATGCACACAATGTAATAAAACAAAAAACCAACTGTAAACGGAATGCAAAAATGTTTGTTTTGTTTTGAAATTTTTTTTTGAATTTAAATTCACGCAGACCTGGAAATGCTCAAACATTGAAAACAAATGCAAATGAGATGAACAAAACAAAACAAAGTGCATAAAGCGTTTTCATTTAACTAAAGAAGAAAGCATCTAATTATTGACAAAAGTGATAAGAAACAATCTACTAAGAGTTGTTTGCAAATAAAAGAAAGATTGACAAAAGTGCACGACTCTGCAATGAAGTGAGCCTTAATGAATCATTGGCAGTTTCTACTCCAAATCATAAATAAGGAAACAAGTGATGGAAGGGTAAAAATTATTTTCATATAAAGAATAATCTAATAGGCTTGGCTTTAAACATAAAAATATATACAAATAGGTGCAAACTTGGAGTGGAGTGTGTCCTAGTGAATCGCGTAAAGGCCTACAATTAAACAAAGGGTGCTCAAGTGGCAATTCACAAACAAGTTGATTCAACAGCTGCAATAAAATTCTATTATTATTGCAAGAACATTTAACATTGCTGTACATGTATAAGGATCAATAGTCTAAATAGTAAACAGTACTATAAAGACCAAACAAACAAAAGGCAAACAAAAAAGTGTTAATCTGGATCGTTTTGCTAATAATTCGACAACCATCTTCATTGATTTTTTGTGTTTGATTTCACAGTTATAACCCTTGTGTATTGACAGTGCAATCAATGGGAAGGGAAACCACAAACCACAATCCATTTATCAAATTTTGAGATCTAATCCATATATCAAAGCTATGCTCAATCCTAACACACCGTAGAAAATACACTGTTAACTCCGCCCCGGCCATGACTCAGCGACTTAAAAGTTACCGACCCAAAAGGTTGCCAACCTAGCATGGACACCGACCTAACTGCCTAAAACAGGAATGCCGACCTAAGACCTACAGGATACGACCTAAGATAGCTACCGACCTAACAGACTTGAGAGGGATGCCGACTTAATGCCTTAACAAGGTTACCGACCTAAGACTTAAAAGGGATGCCGATTTAAGGCTCAAGTAAGTTACCAATCTAACTACCTAAGGAGGTTGCCGATCTAATTGCCTAGAACAGAGAAAGGTCCACGACCTATGCTTAAGTCGCCACCGACTTACAACATAGAGAAGTCTACGACTTAACGGTTTCTACGACTCAAGGACAGGATGACTTAACGATTCAAGAGGTAGTACGACTTAAGAGGGAAATGAGTTCACGACTTAAAGCTGTCCGAAACCTACGACCTAGCGTGTGTCGTGAACGACTTAAGCAAATGAAACGCTGCTACTTATTTAACACGGTGACCTCCTAGCTCGTCAACAAGTTAAGACTTTAGCAAGCCTATCAGTTAAACCATGACTCACGACTTAGCTTAAGTCATCCACGACCTAAAGCCGCTAAGTTATAGCCCGCTGCCACAATACTCATGCCGGAGGAAGTCTCGACCCACCTGTTGAGTCGCAAACGACCCACGACCTAGTTTAAGTCGTCCACGACCCAACTTAGGTCGGTTACGAGTTAGGACTTGGTAATGTTTCCTGCCCGGAATTCTCTATAAATATGTTGCCATCTCCAACTTTCAAGGGAGTTTTGGCCGATCTCTTTAAGCGCCGATACTCTGCTGAATTCTCGACTCACTCGACACTTCAAATACGAAGGGCATCTCAACAAACTTCAAAGGAAATCTAACGCAATCAACATGGATTCAAAGAATTCTTCTACATCGGAGTTCTAGTTGTTTGTCTCATCAATATTGTAATTGAAGACTGTTGTAAAGTTGTAATTGATTCAGTAATAAAGAGGATTAAAGCGGACGTAGGCTTACCTGAAGCCGAACCACTATAAAAACTGTTGTCTTTTCTGCTTTCTCGGTGGCTTTTCTACTTGTTTTTAGTTTCCGTGTTCACGAGTGGTGATTTCACTCAATCTCAATATACACCGGGGTGTTGGCGTTCGATTTTAAACGTTAACATTTTTGGTTCTTTCACTGAGAACCCAACTCAGGATATTTCTACCATTGCTCCGCAAAGGTTTGTTGAAAAGATTTCTTTTAAAACCAGAAGTTTATTGGAAATAATGGCTCCTGGGAGAAAACGAAGTTCTGTAAGATCCGACAACATTCAAGAGAATACTGCTACCTTTCCTTCTTCAAGTCAAGTAGCTCCAACTGTTGGAGTTACGCGAGCGGAATTGGACGCCGTAGTTTTGGGGATGAATCAACAATTGAATGCTCAAAATGTACAGTTGGAAGCCCAGAATGCCCTGATCTTAAGTAAGTTGAATGATCTACTTGGGGCAAACCGTCAACCAGATAATAATGATGGAAACCCTACTGTGCGAGTTCAAGATGTTGAAGGGAACGTTTCTCAAAGAGCCGCAGACCCTGTGGAAAGAACTCCTCCTCAAGCTGGAGGATCAGGGCCGCAGCCGGCCCTCCGTGAACGATTGTCAAGACAGAATTCAGAGGGAGTGGCTGATGTTTGCCCTCCAGAGCCTCTAAATGATGAAGAGTATTTTTCGGGTATGGTTCGTCAAATCATGAAGGAAAATATGCGAAGAGATGAAGATGAGAAAGAGTGGGGTTTTGCTCCAAACAAACTCCATTTACTGAAAAGATCTTGAAGGCGGAGTTCCCAAGGAAATTCGTTCTCCCTACTATTCCGGCTTACAAGGGGACGAGTGATCCTAACGAGTTTCTATATAAATACGAATGGCATATGACAGGTGCCAGAGAGTCTGATGAAATCAAATGTCGATATTTCCCGGTATATCTTAAAGGTGTGGCTCTATTGTGGTTTACAAAGCCGCCAGTCAGGTCCATTGATCAATTCTCCGATTTGACCAGGAAATTCAAGGAGCAATTTCGATTATATGCTTCTAAAGCGAAGGATATAATGTCGCTGTCAAGTTTAGAGCAAAATCCAGGAGAATCCATCGGATCATTTTTGAATCGTTTTAACATAGCATTGGCAGAGGTAGATAATGCTGATCCACGCATGGTCCTAACATACTTGATGAGGGCGATTGACAAATCGAGTGAATGTGGAAAATGGTTGAAAATGAAAGAACCAAACTCAGTTGACAAATTCTACAAGAAAGCGGATGAATTCATGCGCTTGGAAAGCCTCCAAACACCGGCTAAGGTGGTATCAGTGGAAGCTGGGAACAATGGTGTTGCCTCGAACAAGAAAGAACCTAACACTCAGAAAAGGGGAAATGATGGTGGAAAGAAACAGGGAGATGCTAAGAAAGGCCATCCTTTCAATTTCACGCCCTTGACCGATACCCTTGAGAACATCTTCTTTGCAACCAAGGATGATGTCAATTATCCAACACCGCCTGAAATGAGAGTGGGAAATAAGATGGAGAAGAGTGGAAGGTTCTGCCGGTTCCATAACCAGCCCGGCCATGACACCAACGAATGCCGTCAGTTGAAAGAAGTAATTGAACAACTTTTGAAAGAGAACAAGCTCCAACAGTATGTGAAAAGGAATAGAAATGCCCCAGCTTCGTCGACGCAAGGATAACAAGTTCCCACTCACCATCCTGGCTCAAGTGAGAAGACCGTAGAGCATGAATCGGAAAGGCCTGTCATCAATATAATAGCTGGAGGGCCTCACCCAGCAAGCAAAAGTTGGGGCGAGATGGAAAGGTATGCCCAGGCCTTGAGGCATTTACCAGCTGAAGAGAATGTTTTTGCTTTAGAAAATGACGCGCCTTTAAAGCAACAAAAGACTTCCACTGATGATATTGTATTCAGTGCCAGAGATTCTTTGGGGATTGAAGCTCCTACCATAGATCCTTTGGTCATATCCGCTGGTATTGGGCCAGCTACTGTGAGAAGAGTTCTGGCTGATTGTGGAGCTTCATGCAACATTCTCTTCAAGAAGACCTTTGACCAAATGAAAATTCCAATGGTTGACGTTCAAGCTTCAACACTTAAGATTGCCGGGTTTGCTGGAGAACCCAAATAGCCGATTGGGACCATAGATTTGTTTGTAGAGCTTGGAAAAGGACCAACGAAGATGGCTCGAAAGCAAACCTTTATAATTGTTGAAGAATTCTCTGCCTATAATGCCTTTTTAGGCCGACCAACTCTTGCTGCATTCAAAGCTGTTCTCGCTCCATAGCGTCTGACTCTAAAATTCCCCACAGGTAACGGAATTGGTGTGATTAAGGGAGACCAAGATGCGGGGCGAGAATGTTATCTTACTGAGCTGCGTGAATCAAGGAAAAGAGAAATGGGAAAAGGTGCGGCGACTCCAGTCCGCACCAAAGAACTAGCCTTGTAGCAATTACAGGGTGGACCCTGCACTGGTGAATGTAGTGCCGCACGAAGAGAGATGGATCCAAGGAAAGCCAGTGCAGGGAAGAATTGGGTTGTACCGGTAGAGGTAACAGTGCCGGTACCCGTTGACCCAAAGGACTCAAACAAAGTGCTGAATGTGGGTTCACAACTCAACACAATGGTTCAGAATGTTCTGATTTCGTTTTTGAAGGCAAATTTGGATGTACTCTCTTGGACTCATGCTGACATGTGTGGAATATCCCCAGAGATTGCAGTACACACTCTGAACATTGATCCAAAGTTTACACCTGTGAAACAGAAAAGAAGAACCCAGGGTCCTGAAAGGACAGCAGCATTAAAAGAAGAAGTGGATCGGCTCATGGAGAACGGTTTCATCAGAGAATCTACTTATCCAAATTGGGTATCAAATCCAGTGCTGGTTAAAAAAGCTAACAGAAAATGGAGAGTATGCATTGATTTTCAGATCTGAACAAAGCCTGCCCCAAAGACTGTTTCCCGCTGCGAAGGATCGATCAGTTGGTGGATGGGACGGCTGGGCATGAATTGTTATCTTTTATGGATGCATACTCCGGATATAACCAGATTATGATGCATGAGATAGATCAAGAGGACACAAGCTTCATCACAGATGTTGGACTCTACTGCTACAAAGTCATGCCTTTCGGACTCAAGAATGCAGGGGCAACTTACCAAAGGCTTGTTAATGCCATGTTTAAATCGCAGATTGGCAAGAAAATGGAAGTTTATGTTGATGACATGCTAGTGAAGTCTAAGAAAGCAGTGGGCCACATGGATCACTTGGCAGGGATGTTCGCAGTACTCCGAAAGTACAGAATGAAGCTTAATCCTTTGAAATATTCATTTGGGGTGGAGTCCGGAAAGTTTTTGGGTTTCATTGTGAGCGCTAGGGGCATTGAAGCTAATCTTGCTCAGATCACTGCCCTGAAAGAGGTCAAAGCTCCTAGAACGAAGAAGGAATTGCAAAGTCTCAATGGAAAGGTTGCTGCCTTGAGTCGGTTCATTTCGAAAGCCACTGACAAATGCATTCCGTTCTTTTATGCTCTAAAGAAAGGAAGAAAAAGCTTTGAGTGGACTCCTGAATGTCAAAAGGCATTCGATGAGTTGGTTCGTTATATGGAAGTGCCTCCGATACTTTCAAAGCCTGACAATGGTGAAGATCTCTTCGTATATTTGGCAATTTCATCTCATGCTCTCAGTGCAGTATTGGTACGGGAAGACACAAGAATTCAACGCCCAGTCTATTATATCGGCAAAAGATTCACTGGGGCAGAGATGAACTATTCAAGGTTGGAAAAGCTCGCATATTGTTTGTTGATCGCATCAAGAAAATTGAGGTCATATTTCCAAGCTCATCCCATCAAAGTCCTCACTGATCAACCTTTAAAGCAAGTCCTATTCCGTCCTGAGACTTCGGGCCGTCTTTTGAAATGGAATATTGAACTCAGCCAATATGACATCACTTACCATCCCCGGAAAGTAATCAATGGACAAGCTTTAGCAGATTTCATCGCAGAATGTACAGATAAAGGTGATAGTGAGGAAGAACTCACTGATAACGTCCCAATCCAATGGAAATTGTATGTCGATGGCGCAAGAAATGATTACTTTTCTGGAGCAGGGGTTATCCTTGAAACCCCAGAAGGGTGATCTCTATGTTATGCACTCAGACTAGAATTTCCTTCGACAAATAATGAAGCAGAATATGAAGCCCTCATCGCTGGTTTAAGGATCGCTAAAGAACTAAACATCAAAGCATTGCAAATCTTCAGTGATTCTCAGCTTATTGTCTGCCAAGTCAAGATGGAATTTCAAGCTAAAGGAGGTAATCTACCCGCCTATTTATCAAAAGCTTGGGAGCTTCTTCAAAATTTTGACCGTTATTCAATAAACCATATATCCCGCGAAGAGAACATGAAGGCGGATTCTCTCGCAAAGTATTCAAGTACTGGTGAAGCTCAACTATTGGGATTAGTTCCTGTCGAAGTCCTGTCAGCTCCAAGCACGGATGAAATGGATGTTGATTGGATTATGAATGTATCCCAAGAGCAAGAATCATGGATGACTCCGATACTTGAATATTTGCTCAATGGTTCTTTGCCAGAAAGTTCAAAAGAACGACAGAAGCTGATGAGGAAAGCATCCAGATATATAGTTCAAGATGGTCATTTGTACAGACGAGGATTTTCAATGCCATTACTCCGATGCGTGACAAAGGAAGAAGCTAAGACAATTCTGACTGAAGTACACGGAGGGGAATGTGGGGATCATAAAGGAGGTCAAACTTTAGCAAAGAAAATCCTCCGTTATGGATACTTTTGGCCAGAAATTAATCAGGATGCTGCTAACTATTCTCGAAAGTGTGATAAATGCCAGAAATTCGCTAAAATTCCTAGAGCACCTTCCACTGAGCTAACACAAATGATCAGTCCATGGCCGTTTGCCGTCTGGGGAATAGATCTCGTTGGGCCTTTGCCGACTGCCAAATCGGGGATTAAATATGCTATCGTTGCTGTTGGTTACTTCACTAAATGGGCTGAAGCGGAACCATTGGCAACTATTACCTCTAAGAAAATGATAAGTTTTGTGACTAAAAATATCATTTGCAGGTATGGTGTGCCTCAGAAGATAATCACAGACAATGGTACCCAGTTTGAAAGTGAGGAGTTCCAAGAATTCTGCAAACGATTCAAGATCCGAAAAAGCTTCTCAGCAGTGGCTCATCCGCAGCGAAACGGGCAAGTGGAAGCAGTAAACAAAATCATCAAATCGACCATCAAAAAGCAGCTGGAAAAAGCAAAAGGTGGTTTGGTCCATAAGTTACCGCTTGCACTATGGGCATACAGAACCACCCACAAAACTGCGACTGGGCATACTCCATTTTCATTGGCATACGGGTCAGAAGCGATGATTCCAGTGGAAACTGAAGTCCCCTCACACAGAAGGATCCATTTTGATCAAGATGAGAATGAAAAATTGCAATTGGAAGCACTTGACCTGCTTGATGAAAGAAGAGAAGAGGCTAGGCTTAGAATTGCAGCTCATCAGCAAAGAATAGCCAGGCACTTCAATTCCAAAGTTCGTCAGCGCAGCTTTGAAGTTGGGGACCTAGTCCTGAAAAGAATTATGACAGCCACAGGTGTGTTTGGGCCAAACTGGGAAGGGCCATATGTCATAGGCACGAAGCTTCTTGATGGCACATTCAAACTCACAACTGTCGAAGGAAAACCAATTCCACGAGCTTGGAACAGCAATCATTTGCGTCCATATTTTACTTAAAAGCTTTGCTGAAATGTTGTAAAAGAATTACGAATATATGATTCTTGTATTGAAAGCAATTGTAAAGCAAGTGAATAATGAAAAGCTATAAAGTGGATGTAGGCCCAGCTTTTGGCCGAACCACTATAAATCTTGTGTTCTCTACTACTATAAACTGCTTTGTTTTATTTCGACATATAAAATACGTTAATTGTGTTACTAAAATGTCGATTTAATAATGCAGGCCATAAAAACAAAGCTTACCCATCGCAAGACCAAGCGATCTCCGACATCACCCAGCAAGCAAACGCTAAACCATTCAAAATTTCCATACTCAAATCCTACAAAAAAAGTGCTTCGAACAAAAGTTAGCGATGTGGATGGAAGTGGACCATTTCTAACTAATTGCGAATGTTTGTACAAGCAATCATCCAGTTAAATAGCCTGTGTCTACCACCACCAACTCGCTTAACTATGAAGTATATTTCTTTGGGTAAGGAAAATTATTGGCAACTAAAAAGGGATGACACTTGCAAAAGATAACGGGGATCGCCGACATGAATAGATGGCAAAGAGACATGGGCAAGCAATCATCAAACAGCAAAACACCTCTTCGGAGGCACAAGCCCTCTTCAGAGGCACAACTCTTCGGAGGATAAAGACCTTGAGCGGGCCTCGCCAGAAAAAGAGAGTTCTTTCTCAACATAAAGTTGCGGACTGATCGATGATACACTCCCGTGAATCCGTCCAACTGAGAGAAAGAAACTCCAAACTTCCAGGCAAAAGCCCTACTTAGAGGCACACGTTTCACCGAGATTGAAATAAAACTTCCAAGTGTTGAAAAGTGAAAAGCCCTCTTCGGAGGCCCATTTCACCACGGTTGAAATGCTAAAAGACCTCGAGCGGGCCTAACCAGAAAAAGAGAGTTCTTTCTCGACATAAAATTGCAGACTGATCGGTGATACACTCCCGTGAATCCGTCCAACTGAGAGAAAGAAACTCCAAACTTCCAGGCAAAAACCCTACTCAGAGGCACACATTTCACCGTAATCGGTGATGCAATCCCGTGAGTCAAAATGTGAAAAGCCCTCTTCGGAGGCCCGCTTCCCAACGAACAGGGAAAAAATAAAAGCCTCTCCCAAGAGGCAGAAACAAAAAAACCTCTTCCCAGAGGCAGAAACAAAAAGACCTCTTCCCAGAGGCACAATGAAACAAAAAGACCTCTTCCCAGAGGCAGAAACAAAAAGACCACTTCCCAGAGGCACGATCGAACCGGAAGACCTCTTTAGAGGCACACGTTTCACCGAGATCGAAATAAAACTTCCAAGTGTTGAAACGTGAAAAGCCCTCCTCGGAGGCACAACTCTTTAGAGGCACACGTTTCACCGAGATTGAAATAAAACTTCCAAGTGTTGAAACGTGAAAAAGCCCTCCTCAGAGGTACAACTTTTCAAAGAAGCATTTCATCAGAAATGCAAAACAAAGATCAAAAGCCCTCCACCGAGGCGCAATAAAAAAAAGAAGCCCTCTTCAAAGGCACACTTTAGCTTTCAAAGGAAGACTGGTTCATCTATTCTTGAAAATACTCTTCCTCAAAAAGAAGTTAAAGTGCCCTTCAGAGGCCCGCTTTACCACATAGGAGAATTCACTCGGTAAAAATGTGTGTATGCACAAAAGAAAAGGTGATATCTTCGAAGGCTGAAGCGTAGAAACTCATATGAAGCGAGTTGTACTATATTTTGAGCAGAATAATATTCCACCAAGTATGGAATAATTATTCTCCAGAAAATATGTGATAACCCGGATTTCAGGGCATTGAAATTAATAATATAACTGGGTTAATTAATAGAAATATTGAATTTATACATAAATAAAATTTTAAATAAATTATTAGTTACAAATTTAATATGGGATTGTTTAAGATATATATTTGTTTGAATTGATTTTTAATTTGATTTAAACTTGAAAATTTGAAAATGTATATCTTAAAAATAAACTTGGATTTGAAAATAAAATATGTATATTATTAATATATATATATATATATAATTTAGTTTTAAGACATATTCTTTGAAATTTTATAAATGTTGATATAAGAAAATTTATTTAATAAGAATATAAATTGGAAAAAAACCATATACATAGATATAAATTAAATATAATAAGGCATATATTATATAAGGGACATTCTTATCATACAAATTACAAATGTAAAGTATTTAAATCATGGAAGCTAACAAGTGTAATAATTGTAACAATAAAATTTAACAAGTGTCACTCATATCTTTATTTTGAGAAATAAAAAAAAAATTAAGACAAAATGATATTCCATCTCCTACTCCACTCATTTTTTCTATTATTCAGAAAGAAAAAGAAAAAATAAACCCAGCAAGTTAAGATAAAAATCAGAAATAAAAAAATAAACCCAGATTCATTTAAAACCTGAACCAAAACAGATCAAACAAAAAGCAAAGTGAAATTCAAATGCATCTCAAAACATTAGCAAGGGTTAAAGCTTCAGGCAAGTAGGAAATCAACTCAACATCATCAGGTAGCAGATTTACATCAAGTTTCAGATTCAACTAAAAATCAAGTTTTCGAGTTCAAAACAGAATACCAGACTGCTTTGTCTTAAATGCAGGTGAGTAAACATTAATTTGTATTAAATAAATTTGGTTGCATGACTAGAAGCTTGATGATAAAATATTTGCATGTTGTTGAACTAAGTATATTTATTTTAAATTTGTTTGCATGTTTAAGTTTAAAGCTTCTATATATATGGGTGTTGATCCAGCATATTGAAATGAAGAATTGATCTCTGTTAGGTAACTTACAGAGTCTAGAAAATATTAAAAAAAATGATGAAATGATTTATCAAATAGACAATATTAGTTTCAAAACTTCAATCCGATCTACTACAAACTCTAGCAATAACTCCATTTGTTCAAATCTTCAAAACTAAGTAGAGATACAAGTTCCAAATCCAAGATTTTGGGCCTATTCTCTGTTTACATTGACATGGAATTTCTGATGATCAAGCTGATGCTTTCAAATCCAGATTTCTTTTGTTAAAAAAAAAATAATAAATAAAAACTTCTAACTGGTGAGTAATCAGACTTAAGGAAACTTTAATTAGTTAATCTTGACTACTTATGACTAAGATTAAGTATGATTGTGTGAAACCTTATATTTAATCTAGAAAGTAAATTGTTCTGTTGTTTATAAACTGTAAAATATCTGCTCATACCAGTAATCAAATTTCCTTATTTCAATATCTAGTTGATGATTATGGATGCTATAAACTGGGGAAGTGATTAATTTTGGGTATAGCTTATGTTAAAAATAGTTTGGATTTAAACCATTTTGTGTAGTTCAACAGAGTTACAAATTACCGTGATCAAACAGTTTTCAGAGAAAAAATGATATGTTTAAATTATGAATCCGAGCATGCAAACTAATTTCTTTTGTAGAAATACGAATATTAAAAGTAAAATTATGATTTCTGAAGTACCTTAGCTCGAGAAATGGTTGAAGGACTTATTTATGTTCAAAATTTATTCCGGTTGTCTTTGTCAATGAGAGATGTTGCGGTTTGTTTGGGAGGAGGCAGGTGGTCGTAGGGATGAGGGCGACCTTGGCAGAATTTCGATTTTTGGGTTTAGTTTGGCTTTGTGAGTTGATTTAGGTTTTTGTGGTGGCTGCAGCAATGATGGAATCGTGATCGATTGGAAGGTCAAGGCATGATCGCAATGTGTGTATTTTGGGCCAGAGATAGCTGCTGGGGTGGACTATCATTGGAGATGGGTGGTCTTCGAGATAATGGTCAGGGGAAGGTGTGGTGGTCGATTATGGTGACAGTGATATTTTTCCTGTTCTAATGTGTTGCCCAGTTGATCAATATTTCGATCAGACGGTCGAGAGACTCCGGCAACGTGATTTTGGTATTGAGGGGTGATGGGTGATTGGTTGGACCTGTTGCGGCAGTGAGATCGTCGCGGGTGATGCTGTACACGTGCACAACATGCACTTGGAAGACTCTGGGTTGTGTGAAATTGGACGAGGCGATTCAGGTGGTTCTGGGTTGCATCAATGTTCGAACAATGGATGTTGGGTTGATCAGAGTAGGGTCAACTCCGGTTTGGAGGCGTCGGTTTTAAATTTGAATTTTTGATTGATGCCTGGTTCTAGTGATGGATTGGGGAAGGAGATCGATTGCGTGTTAAACTCGAGTCATTTCCGCATTTGTCTCGAAGTAAATAGGGTTCATGAGTAGCCTGGATTTTTGATTCGAGCAGTTTGTTTTGTGGGCCGAGTATTTCATAAGGAATGGGCTTTGTTTTGATTTATTTATAAAAGGGTTTACAAAGGGAATGTGTAACCAGTTTCAAGAAAAAAGGGAAAAGAAAAAAATGAACGAGTCTTCAAAGCCATTATCAACAGGTTGCAAATATAAGCATATTGAAACTTTACTAACGGGTGATTTGACTAAATTAATTTAAAAAGGCTTTTGGACTTTAAACAAGTTTATTGGTGAACTAAATAACTAATTTAATAATGTGGTTTATCTTAATTATTAAAGATTTAGAAATTGAAATATATCTATTAAAATAAATTTATGGGTAGTTAATTACTGAGTATAAGCGATTAAATAAATTCATTAAAGAATATTTAATTATTAATGTGATAATTAAAGTAAATAAGTAGAAGGATAATTAATTAATGAAAGTATTTAAGGATTAGCTTATTTAACTTAAGTAATTATGAATAATTACTGAATGGAAATGGTTAAGAAATGATTAACTATTTAATGCAAGTAATTAAAGAATTAATCTATTAAAGGTTAATTAAATAAACTAGTAAATAAAGGTTAAATTAATTAATGGTTAAGGTTAATTAATTTAGGGATTGACAGCAGGATAATTACTTGATGGAAGTAATTAAAGGTAATTTCTTAATGGAAGTAATTAAGGGTAAATTACTTGGTGTAATTAATAAAAAAAAATTGGATTAATAATTAAGTAAGAAGTTAATTACTTAAGTGAGTAATACAGAAGGGTAATTACTGCTTATGAGTAATTGGGGTTGATTAATGAATGTAATTAATTAAGGATAATCATTCATGAAATGTGGTTAAGTATAATTACTTAATGGAAGTAATTAGATAATGATGATAATCTTAATATAATTAAAGATGAATGATTATGGGATGGTAGTTCAATTGGGCTTTGATTAATTGATAATCAGAACTTAAAGGTAATTGATTTAATTCAATTATGATAAATTAGAGTTATCCGAGATAGTGTGATTAATTTAACTTGCTTATGTATGATTAAGGATAATTAAATACCCTAAATTAATTAATACCCTGATATGAAAGGTTCGTGATATGTTGTGTTTGGTGGACAATAATGGTTTGGTTAGCAGTCAATGACAAATTGCAGAGTAAAAAAAAAGTGACACCTTTAATTTAAAGTTGAGTTGCATTTCACATGAACGACTGGTGTTAAGATGAACTGAATTCGAAGAGACCGGAGTCGGGTATTAGAAATACCTGAAATCACTTCGATACTTTATAAATTGAGATGTGAAATCAATAAGATGGTTTGGAATGATTTAAGTAAACGAGACCATTTAATCTAAGTTCGGTACTTAGAAATTGATGTGTGGAATGAGTATTGTCTATAACAGCTTGTGAAGTTGTAAATTGATATAAGTTACCCCGGGTCAATATATGTTGCATACTTTTGTATTCTGGTTGGATGGGTTTACTCACGCTGGTTTCTAGCCTGACCCGGTTGTTACTTTGACGTAATGCTCGGGTCAGACCGAGTATTACAGATTTTCAGGTAAGGACGTTCTGGAGCTTAGGAGACGAGCTGGATGGCAGGAACGTATGAGGTGTTTTGCTATATTTATCTGCGACAAGTTAGTTTTTTTTAAAATTGTCCGGTATTTGTGTAATGATGTAACTCTGATGTATAAAGATATAAGTGTAATGATATAGTTCTTCTTGTAAAACTATTATTTATGTGATATTATATTTTATCCGATGCGAATGTGAGATCGTGCGTATCTTTTCTGTTCTTCTTCTATCTCTTCTTCTTTCTCTTTCTTCCTTTTACTAACTATCTGGAAATTTCGGGATCGAAATTTCCGGGTCGTTACATTTGGTATCAGAGCAGAAGGTTAAGCGAGAACCTTTGCTCTGGTGGGATTACTCATTAAGGATAGGGTAAGTGGTACCCTATAATGAGTTGAGTATTGTTATCCCATTTTTGGTCAAAACTGGAATATCAATGTTCTGTGCATTTCCACCACAACCGAACCAAGAAGAAGCAGCCAGCAAGCGTATATAAGTCTGAGGTTTCACTCATGACTCAAATATAAAAGTCCATTCGGTATCAAAGGCTTAAAGATTCATTCGGTAGTACATCACATATCTCATTCGGCATAGTTCATTGGGCACTCCACCTACCACACACCACCGATCCAGGAGGAAGGCACCACCGGTCCAAAAGCTTCTCCATCTTCCACCGAACCAGAGTGCCTGCCGAACCAGCTCATCTCCAAGGAACGCCGAACCAACTCCACCGGTCCAAGGCCTCACCGGACCGCCCTCCACCGAACCAACTCCTGCCGAACCAGGTGACAACCGGACCGTCTCACCAAGCCATGCCGAACCAGCTCCACTTCCATGAACTACCGAACCAAGCCCTTGCCGAACCAAAATTGCCAGTCCAGATTGCATCAGCCCAGGTCCACCAGCAGCTATGTACATCCAAGACCACTACCCCCAGCCTCCCTCTATAAATAGAGGGGCAGGGGTACAACAATGGCAGACAAGTTTGAGAGGTCAAGCAAGGAAGGAACTTTCAAACAACTTTCATATACTTGTAACCAAAGCTTTGTACTTGTAATCTGAAGAGAAAGAGGAGAATAACATATAAAGTGGATGTAGGCACGTTCAGGCCGAACCACTATAAATCTGTGTGTCTTTTACAGTTTAGTCCCTGCTTTTTACATATTTGCATAAATCACCCAAATCACTAAAAACAACTTAAAATCAACGGAATCATACGACTTTGAGGTGTTTTCCCATTTTTTGCGCAAAAATTTTTGGTGCTTTCACTGAGAGTTGAGCTCAAGGATTCTACCGCTTGGAATTCGAACTTGAGAATTTAGAGATTCAGATTGGAAGAGTCATTGCGAGACAATCAAGTAGAAGGCCAAGGCCAGAGCAGAGTCAACAGGAAGGGAGTCAAGAGGCTTCCTCAGGAGGAAACCAAGCTTCAGCCTTCATCACCAGGGATGAGATGGAGGCTATGATGAGAAGACAAGAAGAGAAGATCCAGAACTTGCTTCAGCAAATTGGGCAACTTAGAGCACAAAGCCAAGGAGCAAGTGGAGTTCGGAACGGAGCAGGACCGTCTGGCGTAGCACCAGAGCTAGGGGGCACTCACGCAGAGCATGTTGATCCGACCCCGAGAAGAGAGATGGGGGCATCCGAGCCACCTGGTAGCAATAGAGGAATGAACGTTCAGCCAGGGAAGCATACACATGAAAACTCCCGCGGACTCGGGGGGCAGGTCGAAGGCAGTGAACGAGGACTACAGCTTGGAGACAATGACAGATTAGCAGAGAGGTTAGAAGAGCCATGAGAGGCGGTTCAGTAAACAGAGACTTGGAAGATGTAAACAGGAATCCTTTTTCTTCTGCAATTAGGATGGCTAGGAACCCACCAGAGTTCAAACTACCATCAGTAGAGATGTACGATGGGAGGACAGACCCTGCGGTCCATCTTACTAAGTATATGAGGCACATGGAAGTGCTGGGGGCATCACAGGAGATCATGGCCCGGTGCTTTCCACTATATTTGACGGACATTGCAGCGTTATGGTTTAGGCAACTGGAGAGCGGCTCCATAGGAACGTGGGCAGATTTAACTGAGAGATTCATGAGGCAATTCAGGGTTCATATTGCAATACCCAAGAATGTGATGACTTTGGCAACCTTGAAGCAGAAAACCGGAGAGCCTTTGAGGAGCTTTCTAACGCGATTTAATGCGGCGGCATCATCTGTGTATTGACCAGATCCATCTATGGTCATGATGGCGGCTGTATCTGGAATAGCTGCTAGTACAGAGTTTAAGAATTCATTAACCAAGGACCCGCCTATGAATCTGGGAGAGTTCTATCATGAGGCTAAAAAGTTTCTGCGTTTGGAAGATGCTAGTGCAGAAAGAGAGGAAGAAGGTGACGTTTACGCAATCAAGAGCGGAACCCACCTGGAAAGGGTGCGGAGACTAACAAAGGAAAGAGAAAGGCTGAGGATAATGATGACATGACAAAGCGGCAATGGAGGAAGCCGCGATTCACCACTCACACTAAGCTGAATGAGAGTCTGGAACGAATTTATCAGGATACCAAGGAGCATGTTCCGTATCGTAGACCAATACGAAGGGATCCAACCTCTGACGAAAGAAAATCAGATAAGTTTTGTGTATTCCATGAATTAAACGGTCATAACACTAATGATTGTATGCATTTGAAGGACGAGGTGGAAGGGCATATCAGGAACGGTATGCTCCTTCAGTATGTGAGGAGGCAAACTCCAACTGTGGAGCCAGAGCGACCACCGTCTACATCGGCTAGAGGTGACCCTGGATCGGGGCACCGTTTGATTATCCATTGATTGGTTGACTAAAATAACGTTGAACAAGTTGTAAACCTCTCGCTAACACGGTTAAATCATTTACACATGTGAGCGATCGCGCACGATCCATAGGCATGCTTTGAATGACTACCAGCCGCGTTATAGTAAGAGTTTACGCTTTGACATCTTCATTCTGCTCCTTGCTTTAATTTTGATTTGAACATTTAAATTCTTCTTGTTTGGACATTTCTTCCGTAAGATTCATATGATTATTGCTTTAACATTTACAATTCTATGGAAAAATTACTTGTATGCCCGTGGATCGTGAACGGTCCACGAGCACCTCTTGCATGGCAGTGAATTGTCGAAGTCTTTGATTCGGAAACTCCCCAAAACAATAACTCCGACACTGATAATATTAAGTTCCCCCGGGCACACACAATCTGCCTCGAACGGCACCCGACCTCGAACGGTCACAACTCGCCTCGAACGGCACCCGACTACGAACAGTCACAAGTCGCCTCGAACGGCACCCGACTTCGAACGGTCACAACTCGCCTCGAACGGCACCCGACTACGAACAGTCACAAACTCGCCTCGAACGGCACCCGACCTCGAACGGTCACAATTCGCCTCGAACGACACCCGATTTCGAACAGTCACAAACTCGCCTCGAACGGCACAACTCATCTCGCCACAAATGGCTCGAACGCGAAAGGTCGCCATTTGAGGTCCACCCCCTGACCGCCAACAGTCGCACCTTACCACGAATGGCTCGTTCTCGAACGATCGTCATCCGAAGTAAGGCGCTTGACCGCGAACGGTCCCATTTCATGTCTTGCCGCGAACGGCACCGGCCGTGAACGGTCACATTTCACCCTAAGTGGCTTGATCGCGAACGGTCGCCATTTGAGGTCCGCCCTCTGACCGGGCTCGGTCGCACTTTACCTCGAATGGCTCGATCCCGAACGGTCGTCATTTGAAGTAAAGCGCTTGACCGTGAACGATCACATTCCACCGCAAATGACTCGATCTCGAACGATCGTCGCATAGATTTAGACGCTTGACCGCGAACGGTCGCACTTCACCTCAAATGACTCGATCGCGAACGGTCGTCATTTGAAGTTAGGCGCTTGACCATGAACGGCCGCGCTTCATCCCAATTAGCTCGATCCCGAACGGTCTTCATTTGGGGCCATATAAAATATCAAGCTCTTTACAGGTTGTCAACAGGATATGAACATCCAGCTCATGGCATTACAAAACACGCCTTCCTACCGCAAGGACATCAACAGGATATGAATATGAGAGAGCGTACTTGTTATTTCCTTATATAAAGGTTTTTAAATGATTTCAAAAGTAAATGAATCTTATATAAGAAATATATTATCTATTATATTAAGGAAATTGGTTGTAGTATTAATTAAACTAAAAGTAATAGTAAGAATTAAGTGGTAATAGAATTACAACCAAATTGAAATTAAATTAAAGACAAGTTTGAAATGGATTCAAAATGAAATTTAAATCTTGGAATTGGGAAAGGTTTCAGGATAAGGAAAATCAATTAATTTTTGTAATTAATTAAACTTTATTTAATGAGATAAATTAATTGATTATAATTACAAATGATAAATAAAGAGGGAGTTGCTTAATGAAGTAACTTGAGGTAAGTAATTTAAGGGACAATTACTTAATGATGGTAATTAAGAAATAAGTTAATTACCGAATGTGATTAGTTGGAATTAATTAATGACGTAATTAATTTAAAGAAATAACAAATAATATTATTTAATGCATTTGAATGAAATGGTCCTATTTCAAACAAGAGTGGTTTGAAAATTTAAAAAAAAGAAATTTGTTTTGAACTAAAACCAAAGGTGGTTTAAAATTTTAAAGTATAACTTGGTATGTAAAAGAAGTTAATATATATATTTGTGGATATACATAATATCAAATATGGTTTGAAATAAACTCTAAATGTTGAGTTTTGAATGCGGAATAAGATGTGATACCCGAAGTGATAAGTTTTTGAACTTAATAAGGGGGAAGATTGTTTATGAGAAGTTCAAAATCTGAAATGGATGTTCAAACTGGGTAAGGTTGACTGGATAAAGTGACTTGAGATTAACTTGGGTAAAGTTAAATATGTTGGGATGTTCAACCTGATTTGTAAATTTTAGGATGAAATTAAGATTTAACTTGGGAAGTTAAATGGTTGATTGTAATTGAGAGTTTGAGTGATCTCAAATTAGGTTTGAAATCTAGAAATTAAAAATGAATGGATGTTTTAAAATAAATTAGATAATATCATCCTATTGTTGTTAAAAATCTTTAAGTTGTGAATTGGAATTGTTTAAAATGAATGAGGGATGGTTTAAATTTGAAATTTGAATTAGTTCAAATTGGATTTTATTTGAAGTAATTGAAAGTGTGATTGAAGATGTATGAGTATAAGATTCAAATGGAAAATTTGGATTGGATTAATTTGTAACGATTTGAAATTAAAGTGGATTTAATTTGAAATTAGTCCAAATTGATTTAAATAATTTGGAATTGTAATTAAAGTTGAATAATTTTGAATTCAAATGGAATTTGAATTGAATTTGGGAGGAAATCAAGAATAATTCAACTTGATTTGGAAATGGAATTTAAAATTGGGATTAATTAAAACTAGAATTGAAATAGATTGAAATTGAAGTGGGTTCAATTGAATGGATATTTGTCCGAAGTGATTAGAATAATTTGGGATTGTAATTAAAGTTGAATATGTTTAAAATCAAATGGAATTTGATTTAAATTTGAAAGGAATTGAGAATTAATTCAACTTGAATTGGGAATAAATCAAGTCCAATGGAAATTGGAGTTATTTAAAATTGGAATTTGGTCAATTTAAATGAAAGTGGAAATTTAAATTGAATTGATGAGAATAGAAATTAGGAAGTGAGCAGTTTTGACTCTGAACTATTTTTTAATATAAATTGTTTTGATATAAACCTATTTTTCCAAGCTATTCACTAAATATACAACCTTTCTTTTAAAAGCCAAATTATCTTATACTCGTTTTACAATTATTTTTGAAACTGTTTAACAATTTTCCAACTGTATTATAACTAATTACTATATATCAACTATTTTACAAAACTAGTTACCATCTTATTATTATTTTGTAATTATTTAAAATTTCTATAATTATTTTAACTATTTTCTAGCTATTTTACACTTATTTCACAAACTAGTAATTATTTTCCAACTACTCATCTATTTTTAACTTTTCAAGCTATTTTCTAAATTTAAACTGGACAGAGTTCAAACTGTTATTGTTTAACTACCCAATCGAGATAAGAATAGAGACGATAATCCAAATGGATTGAAGCAAATGTGAGTAAGTGAATAAAAATCAAAGTGAATGTGAATAGAAATGGAACCGATTTGGCTAATAACCAATAAAGGCAAATACGTAAGGTGTACGTATGTTATTCTATTCGCATATTAATTTGATCCAGATTCGAGCACAGAATTTCGAGATAGTATGTCGATCCGAGTTGGGATTTTTCACTCGATTTTCGACGGCGAACCTGGATATGGGTTGTTGATTGGTTCTGGATATTCTCTATCATAGTTATGACTATGCAAGGAGAATGACGGTTTCTGATCAAGGAACCAGATCTGTGTCCGCACTAAGAAGTCGGGTGGACAGTACTAGTTCGGAAATGAAATTGTGTAATCGAGTGAGCTATCAAATTGGTATAGCGTACGGATGATATGTGCACATCGTACGGATTTGAATGAAATTGATATTGAAAAGAGTAATCAAATTTGAATATTTGATTTTGGATAAATAAAGTTATATATCTTTGTTATATAAGATAAAACTTCCCCTAATGAATCTTTTGCCAGAAGAAAAGGGTTTTTGAAGGTGTTTTGTAGTATAAAGGAGTTTTATACAAGTTTGAAACGATCCAAATTTTGAAAATTATATATATCTATATATAAATATGAAGGATCTTTTGAGGATTTTGGAAAAGGTTTTGGGAACCTATGGATTTGGAAAGGCTTTTGATTTTTGGGTAAAATCAATATTGAATTTGGAAAGCCTAGTTTGAGAATTATCGATTTTGGGATAATCGATTTTGAGTAAAGGAGCTTTGTATGAGATCATACTAGGTGTATGATTTAAAGATACTATATATGTATAGTATAAAATGTTTTGATGATGCTCTGGGGAAAAAGGAGCTCCCTTGGAATGGACTTCTCAGGAGTACCACCGGGTGGTGCTGCCTTGAACCCTAAGGAGGGTTCTAAAGTTGATCCTGTGAGGATTCCGGACAAAAATAGTTTCTGAGGATTATTGGGTAGCGAAAGTCGATGGCGCTGATGCCTACAGGGGCATTTGGGTTATGCTGTGACGATAGTGTAACTCGATGTCGCTGCGACCTACTGTGGGGACTATAGCGAAAATCATGTGGAGGATAAGTGTCAACGGTCTACACTTGATTTTGCCGGGAAGGCAACGCAACATCGGTAGACTGCGATCTATGGTCAAGTGGAGTGGAGAAGTTTCATTCTTTTGGCAGCGAAATTCGATGGCGCTGATGCCTACAGCTATATGGGTTTTTGCTGTGATAGCTACGTAACCCCAGTTGTAGCTGCGATCTGTAGCGGGTTCCATGGTGCAATCAAGGGGCGCGGAGGCCTACAGTTATCTGTGGATTTTGTCGGGACGGCAACGTAACCATCGGGTTAACTGCGACCATGGATGGGGGTGATGATTTCCAGAGCATCCTCACTAACGATATATCCTCTATTTTCAAAAACCGTTTTCTATATTTCCAATAAAATTATTTTCGAAAGTATTTTCACTGGGTGTTAAAGATGGGTCTGCTAAGTACTTATAGATTTTCAGTCCTACGCCTGATCAATGTATGACCGAATTTCTATGAGAACGAGGATGGACTTATTAAAACATTGGGTTATAAAAATATTTTTATAAAAACTATTTTGGCAATATTATAGGAATTTTAAAAAAAAAGAACATTTTGAAATGATCAAAGAATATTTTAACCAGTTTTAAAATATTTAAATAATTCTGTCTTCGTTCCTTTTCGAGGACGAAAAGATTCTAAGGGGGGAGGAATGTGATAACCCAAATTTCTGGGCATTGAAATTAATAATATAACTGGGTTAATTAATAGAAATATTGAATTTATACATAAATAAAATTTTAAATAAATTATTAATTACAAATTTAATATGGGATTGTTTAAGATATATATTTGTTTGAATTGATTTTTAATTCGATTTAAACTTGAAAATTTGAAAATGTATATCTTAAAAATAATTTGGATTTGAAAATAAAATATGTATATTATTAATATATATATAATTTAGTTTTAAGACATATTCTTTGAAATTTTATAAATGTTGATATAAGAAAATTTATTTAATAAGAATATAAATTGGAAAAAAACATATACATAGATATAAATTAAATATAATAAGGCATATATTATATAAGGGACATTCTTATCATACAAATTACAAATGTAAAGTATTTAAATCATGGAAGCTAACAGGTGTAATAATTGTAACAATAAAATTTAACAAGTGTCACTCATATCTTTATTTTGGGAAATTAAAAAAAAATTAAGACTAAATGATATTCCATCTCCTACTCCACTCATTTTTTCTATTATTCAGAAAGAAAAATAAAAAGAAAACCCAGCAAGTTAAGATAAAAATCAGAAAAAAATAAATAAACCCAGATTCATTTAAAACCTGAACCAAAACAGATCAAACAAAAAGCAAAGTGAAATTCAAATGCATCTCAAAACATTAGCAAGGGTTAAAGCTTCAGGCAAGTAGGAAATCAACTCAACATAATCAGGTAGCAGATTTACATCATGTTTCAGATTCAACTAAAAATCAAGTTTTCGAGTTCAAAACAGAATACCAGACTGCTCTGTCTTAAATGCAGGTGAGTAAACATTAATTTGTTTTAAATAAATTTGGTTGCATGACTAGAAGCTTGATGATAAATTTGTTGCATGTTGTTGAACTAAGTATATTTATTTTAAATTTGTTTGCATGTTTAAGTTTAAAGCTTCTATATATATGTGTGTTGATCCAGCATATTGAAATGAAGAATTGATCTCTGTTAGGTAACTTACAGAGTCCAAAAAATATATAAAAAAAAATAATGAAATGATTTATCAAATAGACAATATTAGTTTCAACAACTTCAATCGGATCTACTACAAACTCTAGCAACAACTCCATTTGTTCAAATCTTCAAAACTAAGTAGAGATACAAGTTCCAAATCCAGGATTTTGGGCCTGTTCTCTTTTTACATTCACATGGAATTTCTGATGATCAAGCTGATGCTTTCAAATCCAGATTTCTTTTGTTAAAAAAAAAACTTCTAACTAGTGAGTAATCAGACTTAAGGAAAATTTAATTAGTTAAAGCTTGACTACTTATGACTAAGATTAAGCATGATTGTGTGAAACCTTAGATTTAATCTAGAAAGTAAATTGTTCTGTTGTATGTAAACTGTGAAATATCTGCTCATACTAGTAATCAAATTTCCTTATTTCAATATCTAATTGATGATTATGGATGCTATAAACTAGGGAAGTGATTAATTTTGGGTATAGCTTAGGTTAAAAATAGTTTGGATGTAAACCATTTTGTGTAGTTCAACAGAGTTACAAATTACCATGATCAAACAGTTTTCAGAGAAAAATTGATATGTTTAAATTATGAATCCGAGCATGCAAACTAATTTCTTTTGTAGAAATACGAATATTGAAAGTAAAATTATGATTTCTGAAGTACCTTAGCTCGAGAAATGGTTGAAGGACTTATTTATGTTCAAAATTTATTCCGGTTGTCTTTGTCAATGAGAGATGTTGCGGTTTGTTTGGGAAGAGGCAGGTGGTCGTAGGGATGAGGGCGACCTTGGCAGAATTTCGATTCTTGGGTTTAGTTTGGCTTTGCGAGTTGATTTAGGTTTTTGTGGTGGCTGCAGCAATGATGGAATCGTGTTCGATTGGAAGGTGAAGGCATGATCGCAGTGTGTGAATTTTGGGCCAGAGATAGCTACTGGGGTGGACTATCATCGGAGATGGGTGGTGTTCGAGATAATGGTCAGGGAAGGTGTGGTGGTTGATTATGGTGACAGTGATATTTTTCCTCTTCTAATGTGTTGCCCAGTTGATCAATATTTCGATCAGACGGTCGAGAGACTCCGGTAACGTGATTTTGGTGCCGAGGGGTGATGGGTGATTGGTTGGACCTGTTGCGGCAGTGAGATCGTCGCGGGTGATGCTGTACACGTGCACAGAATGCACTTGGAAGACTCTGGGTTGTGTGAAATTGGACGAGGTGTTTCAGGTGGTTCTGGGTTGCATCAATGTTCGAACAATGGATGTTGGGTTGATCAGAGTAGGGTCAACCCCGGTTTGGAGGCGTCGGTTTTAAATTTGAATTTTTGATTGATGCCTGGTTCTAGTGATGGATTGGGGAAGGAGATCGATTGCGTGTTAAGCTCGAGCATTGCCGCATTTGTCTCGAAGTAAATAGGGTTCATGAGTAGCGTGGATTTTTGATTCGAGCAGTTTGTTTTGTGGGCCGAGTGTTTCATAAGGAATGGGCTTTGTTTTGATTTATTTATAAAAGGGTTTACAAAGGGAATGTGTAACCAGTTTCAAGAAAAAAGGGAAAAGAAAAAAATGAACGAGTCTTCAAAGCCATTATCAACAGGTTGCAAATATAAGCATATTGAAACTTTACTAACGGGTGATTTGACTAAATTAATTTAAAAAGGCTTTTGGACTTTGAACAAGTTTATTGGTGAACTAAATAACTAATTTAAGTATGTGGTTTATCTTAATTATTAAAGATTTAGAAATTGAAGTATAATCTATTAAAATAAATTTATGGGTAGTTAATTACTGAGTATAAGCGATTAAATAAATTCATTAATGAATATTTAATTATTAATGTGATAATTAAAGTAAATAAATAGAAGGATAATTAATTAATGTAGTATTTAAGGATTAGCTTATTTAACTTAAGTAATTATGAATAATTACTGAATGGAAATGGTTAAGAAATGATTAACTATTTAATGCAAGTAATTAAAGAATTAATCTATTAAAAGTTAATTAAATAAACTAGTAAATAAATGTTAAATTAGTTAATGGTTAAGGCTAATTAATTTAGGGATTGATAGTAGGATAATTACTTGATGGAAGTAATTAAAGGTAATTTCTTAATGGAAGTAATTAAGGGTAAATTACTTGGTGTAATTAATAAAAAAAAGGGGATTAATAATTAAGTAAGAAGTTAATTACTTAAGTGAGTAATACAGAAGGGTAATTACTGCTTATGAGTAATTGGGGTTGATTAATGAATGTAATTAATTAAGGATAATCATTCATGAAATGTGGTTAAGTATAATTACTTAATGGAAGTAATTAGATAATGATGATAGTTTTAATATAATTAAAGATGAATGATTATGAGATGGTAGTTCAATTGGGTTGTAATTAATTGATAAGCAGAACTTAAAGGTAATTGATTTAATTCAATTATGATAAATTAGAGTTATCCGAGATAGTGTGATTGATTTAACTTGCTTATGTATGATTAAGGATAATTAAATACCCTGAATTAATTAATACCCTGATATGAAAGGTTCGTGATATGTTGTGTTTGGTGGACAATAATGGTTTGGTTAGCAGTCAATGACAAATTGCAGAGTAAAAAAAAGTGACACCTTTAATTTAAAGTTGAGTTGCATTTCACTTGAACGACTGGTGTTCAGATGAACTGAATTCGAAGAGACCGGAGTCGGGCATTAGAAATACCTGAAATCACTTCGATACTTTATAAATTGAGATGTGAAATCAATAAGCTGGATTGGAATGATTTAAGTAAACGAGACCATTTAATCTAAGTTCGGTACTTAGAAATTGATGTGTGGAATGAGTATTGTCTATAACAGCTTGTGAAGTTGTAAATTGATATAAGTTACCCCGGGTCGATATATGTTGCATACTTTTGTATTCTGGTTAGATGGGTTTACTCACGTTGGTTTCTAGTCTGACCCGGGTGTTACTTTGATGTAATGCTCGGGTCAGACCGAGTATTACAGATTTTCAAGTAAGGACGTTCTGGAGCTCAGGAGACGAGTTGGTTGGCTGGAACGTATGAGGTGTTTTGCTATATTTATCTGGGACTAGTTAGTTTTTTTTAAATTGTCCGGTATTTGTGTAATGATGTAACTCTGATGTATAAAGATATAAGTGTAATGATATAGTTCTTCTTGTAAAACTATTATTTATGTGATATTATATTTTATCCACTGCGAATGTGAGATCGTGTATATCTTTTATGTTCTTCTTCTATCTCTTCTTCTTTCTCTTTCTTCTTTTTACTAACTATCTGGAAATTTCGGGATCGAAATTTCCGGGTCGTTACAAAATAAGAGTACAAGCCCCCTCCAAGTATAAAATATTGCAACAAGCGTATGGTATTGGGGCAACATGGTATAACTACATTGGTAAAAATTACGCTCGAACAACATACCACAAGCTCACTGCAATATTGTATAAAGAAACTTGTACAAAAAATAATAGTAAATGCATTCTCAAATACAGACAGAAGTTTGTACAAACAAAAAGAATCATTTTATTCAATACTGTCAAAATTTTGTACAGGTACAGGTTTCAAAATAAAAAGAAAAACAAAAGCGGAGGCCGGTACCCGCACAATCTCCGGTCAGTACATGCAAAAAGCAAAAAGTAAAAATAAAGGGAAGCAGGGCCCGTTACTTCTTCTTGCCACCACCTTTAGAGCCTTCACCTTACCTAATAGGTAGCTTTTCAGGACGGCTTGGGAGAATCGGGGATGAAGGAGAGAGGGTTACTGCCGGATCAACCTTCGCTTCCTCGTCAAAAACAAGAATGTCTTTCCTTTTCTTCTTGGAAGTGACACGCTTCCTCCTCCTCCTTGAAGAAGACTCACTTCCCGAAGTAACAAGAGCAGACAATTTTATGTTATCAGAAGTGGTTCGCTCCGGGGACTCATTGCCTTCTCCAAGCCCTTCTCCCCCGTGTTCCTGTGAAGCATTAGGATCATCTAAGTCTCTGAGAGCCTCTATTTGCTCCTCTTGCGACCCGGGTTGAGAGGCGGATGGAGGAGTGACCTGGAGAGGCGGAGGAGGAATAATTGGAGGAGGGGGAGTCTGAACGATGCTCGACACTTTCTCTACAGAAGAAAAGAAGTTAAAGTCAGTAAAGAGAGGAGGTAAAGGCTCGCTGAGGTTCAGGAAATAGTCAAGAAGCTCATCAAACTCATAAGAAGCAAATGAGCAGTCTACTTGGGCAAGACTAACAGTGGAGTTACCTGGAGAAGTCGGCTTCCTGATATCAACCTCATAAGCCTGTGCTTCGGCGCTCTCTTCGCCTTCATCTCCACCCTGTGTGCTTGTGATCTCAGTTGTAACTTTAACCGGGGATAGAGAATGAGAACTGGAGCCGACAATGTCGATTTCGGCCGAAGGTGAAGGCTGAACTGGAATAGTTGAAGTAGTTTTTCCTAAACGTTCCCCTTCTTCCATTTCGGCTCTTAATTTCGCAAGTTGTTATTTTCCCCTGACGAGAGCGGCACAAGCTTTGTCATCCAAGTAATGTTTCTCAAGAGCTGATTCGACGTAGCCAGCACCTTTAGCACCAAGCATATCAAGTGCGGCCTCCCACACCTCAGCCAGAGTAATTTCATATTTGGGACCTAGAAAGGCGAGACTACCGCGCCCTAAGACGCTATGCAGGTAGAAGTCAAATAATGTCGAGTTGATGCTGGTCTTCGTTGCCTCATGAGATTCTTCAGTTGCAATTTTATTGGCAACGGCCTCATCACGCTCTCTTTCAGCTTTGGAGAGTTGAAGCTTTAGCATTTAAATCTCCTCCTCTTGGGAGCTGGTTTTCTTCCGAAGCTCTGCAATATCAGCAATATAGCCCTCATTGATTCTTTCTTGCACATCGAGCCTGTCTTCGGGGTCTCTTTGGCAGGCATGAGCATCTCTCACTTGTTTCTGAAGCACTTCTTCTTTTTGAGTGTAGGAAGTAGAAGAAGTGGCAAGCTCTTCTTTGAGCTTCTCGACTTTTGCTTCAAGCTCGTCATTATAAGTAGTGATGCTCCTCATCTCGGTATCATGCTGCTCAAGAACCTTCTTCCATTCAGCCTTGTCATTTTCCATAGTAAGCATGGCCTCGAGATTCGCACGGTTTACCCTTTAAAGCTCGTCAACAAGCTTTTGCCAGCTCGACATTCTTTCAATATCAAGTTTGATGACATCGAGATTTCATAGCATGGCAGGCTTGTCAATTGGAACTAAGTCGAGATCGAAGCGAACCCCCTTCAAGCACCATTGTGGAAACCGGCTTTGCAGAGTGGCTGGGCCTGATCCAATTTGAAATTTAGGCCTGTTAACTATTGCCTGAATGTCTGTCTTCCCGAGAGCAGGAGAGCCAGAAGGGATGTCGAGTGAGACGGGGGCAGTGGCCTTTTCAGGAGTTGTAGATGCATGCTTCTCACCGTGTCGGGCACGCTTGCTTGGGTCCTTAACTATATGGCTTTTTCCCCGATCATCATGCGACTTTCTTTTGTGAGAGTCGTCACCTCTCCAGGAAGAATCATGGTGCTCCTCCCTTTCTTTTCTCTCATAACGCTCTTCTTGAGCCCTCCTCTCCTGAGCCTTTCAAGCGGCTCTCTCTTCGTCGGTTTCTCTGTGAACAGGAAGGTAGCGCCTATAGTCATATTGACTGCGCCTCCCGTAGCGCTGAAAGTCGTCATAGTAAGAGCCGCTGCGTCCTTTCGGAGAATCTGAAATTTAAAAAAAAAAGACAAATCTTAAAAGGCTTCAGAGAAAAGAAGCGTGACTTTAGAATCTTCAAAGTACAAATAATTAGGTGCATAAAAGTGCCAAAAAGTCCTATGTGTGTGTGGTGTGCAAACTACACGCATCAGGCTACAAACCGCTCTTCGACGCAGCGGTGATAGTGACTTGAGTGGTAGGCGTCAAAATTTATTGAAAAGTTGATGTAGCCTCGACAACAGGAGAAGAAGCTTTAGGGACATCATCTTTAAAGAGTTCTTGTGAAGTTATCATCAGGTCACTTAGCCCCTCGAAAGTATCATCACCGCCAAGTTCGACGGGAGCATCTTTTTCGGCTTCCAGACCAGCCGCATCTTCAGAGCAACGAAGAGATTCTTCCTCTTCAATAACTGGGGAAAGTGCCGATTTGCTGGATGGCCCCGCAACATCGACAGTAGTAGAGCACTTCACCAGAGAAGCCTCGGAGGCAGGTTCTTTCGGTATGGGTTCGTTAGTGGAAATTGGGGCATCTAATGCTTTGGGCGGAGAGTCTGGAACCTCATGAAGGTGTGTAGAGCGAGAAGCGTTTAAAAGTCCATACTGATGAAAAAATTCGTCCCTCAAAAAAACTTTATACTTCTCTCTCTAGCAGTCATAGCACTTAGTCTTTCAAAAACTTGCTTGTGGCTTGGATCTCTAGAGGGGAGAGGAAGTGCTGAAAAGAGCAAAGAACGAAATTAGCAATCGGTAATTCGGATCTCGAAAAAGTTTGGAAAATGGAGAAAATAGAAACAGGTAATCTTACTTCCTACTCTCCAGATGGCATAAAACCCTGGGGGGGGGGGGCGAGCAAAGAAAAACTGGTTCAAAAATCCATGAACACTTTCGGTAAGATCAGAAATAAGCTTGCGGTTTCTAGCACTTCTCACAATAATAAGGGAAGGATGGTCTTTACTCTTTGCAAACGAGCATAAGTAGCGAATTTCTTCAAAACTTGGCAAGCGATCAAGAGTTCTCCTAAACAAAACACACAACCCCATCAAGATGGCGTAGCCATTAGGATGAAGCTGGAACGGGGAGATTGTCAACCGAAGGAGAAGGGTTCGAAGGAAGTCGTTAAAGGGTGGAATCGCCCGCTTAGGCACATTTGACGATTGTCTGCGACAAAACCGGGGGGAGGACTGTCGGCGGTATCATTTGGCCCGGGAAGTAGGGAATCATTTTCAGCAAAACCAAATTGAGTACGTAGCTGAATAAACGCTCTCGGAGTTAGGATAGTCAAAGTTCTCTCTGGAGGATTCTCTATGGGAACAGCTGTCCAAAAGGTCTCTCCCGCTTGAGCTACCACTTCTTCATCTTGGAAGGAAGTCATTCTACACAAACAACTGAATATTCAAACATGAAAGTGCACGTTTCCCAAAATGTGTGAAGTGTTGTGTAAAATCAACAAAGCAATAAACAAATATAACTGGAATAAAAACTAGCAAGCATTTGTCAGTTATAAAGTCCAGGGTTTGTTGTTTTAAATATGAAAGTGAAATGTGGATGCAAACAAATCAGTTCAAGATAGCGATGATTTGCATTGATATTTCACTTTAGTTGATTGGTTCACAACATTTCATACAGTGTGTTTAAGTTGATTACTCTATGTCGACTAATCTGTCATTTGATGTGGGCAGTCACTGGCAGTATATTCGTCCCAATTTTCTGTAAATAATGTATTGAACAGATTGTTAGCTTGCAAGTCAAAAGTAATCTGTGAGAGAATGCAACAAAGTTCAGGCAGTCTATCCTGGCAATTCAAATTGGGGATACAATCAAGTTATATCAAAAGTTTGAAGTTCCCAGGTTGTTCATGTCGTAGGTGGTATGCAAGACACGGCAGTAGTTCACATCCAAGTTCAAAGTCATTCATGGTCTAAAAGATAGGTCGTGTTAAGAACCCAAAGGGTTGAGTCGCTCGTACAACCTAAGTCCTAAGTCGTCAGGAAGTCAATACGACCTAAAAGCTAAGTCATGTGCAGCCGAGATTGCAGGAAATTCCTAAGTCGGTAGATTCAAAAACTAACTAAGCCGTGAGAATTTCAAGTCATCCCCTCAACAAGTTGACTCCACTCCAACCCAATACCCGTTATCGCCTAAATAACATCAATCCATCATCCCCTCAACTAAGCCTATTATCCATTCACCCCATCAGCTTATCAAACACCAATCCGAACCATCATGAAGCCGCCATAAATCTAGCGCGATGCTACAATCTTGAGAATCGCAATGGCAACGTAGCCAACGGTGATTGGAACCGATCACAAAAGCTAGGTAAGACATGCGGAGGTGATTTGGGAGCAGGAAGTGAAAATTCGTGTTTTAGCAATAGTCGCAGTTGGGTTAGAATTCAAGATCACTAACGCAATGTAATGGAAAGGATGGATTGCTGATTAACTTGCTTGGGCTCGCCTTCAGAAAGTTGAGAGGTCGCTAATGGCGGAGAGGAATGATAAAGCAGTAAAGGAAGAAGAAGATGTGTGACTTATACCTTGCAGTGGAGGGACCTGAAGCGGCACATACGATCTAACTGTTAGGTCGCGTACGACCTACCGACCTAAAGGAGGACGGGTTAGACGATATCGAAGCACACGACCTAACCATTAGGCATATACTTCGAGGGGCAAATGTTAACTCCGCCCCGTCCATGACTCAGCGACTTAAAAGTTACCGACCCAAAAGGTTGCCAACCTAGCATGGATACCGACCTAACTGCCTAAAATAGGAATGCCGACCTAAGACCTACAGGATACGACCTAAGATAGCTACCGACCTTAGACTTGAGAGGGATGCCGACTTAATGCCTTAACAAGGTTACCGACCTAAGACTTAACAGGGATGCCGACCTAAGGCTCAAGTAAGTTACCAATCTAACTACCTAAGGAGGTTGCGGATCTAATTGCCCAGAACAGAGAAAGGTCCACGACCTATGCTTAAGTCGCCACCGACTTACAACATAGGGAAGTCTACGACTTAACGGTTTCTAGGACTCAAGGACAGGATGACTTAACGATTCAAGAGGTGGCACGACTTAAGAGGGAAATGAGTTCACGACTTAAAGCTGTCCGAAACCTACGACCTAGCGTGTGTCGCGAATGACTTAAGAAAATGAAACGCTGCTACTTATTTAACACGGTGACCTCCTAGCTCGTCAACAATTTAAGACTTTAGCAAGCCTATCAGTTAAACCATGACTCACGACTTAGCATAAGTCGTCCACGACCTAAAACCGCTAAGTTATAGCCCGCTGCCACAATACTCATGCCGGAGGAAGTCTCGACCCAGCAGTTGAGTCGCAAACGACCCACGACCTAGTTTAAGTCGTCCACGACCCAACTTAGGTCGATTACGAGTTAGGACTTGGTAATGTTTCCTGCCATCTCCAACTTTCAACGGACTTTTGGCCGATCTCTTTAAGCGCCGATACTCTGCTGAATTCTCGACTCACTCGACACTTCAAATACGAAGGGCATCTCAACAAACTTCAGGAGGAAATCTAACGCAATCAACATGGATTCAAAAAATTCTTCTACATCGGAGTTTTAGTTGTTTGTCTCATCAGTATTGTAATTGAAGACTATTGTAAGTTGTAATTGATTCAGTAATAAAGAGGATTAAAGTGGATGTAGGCTTACCTGAAGCCGAACCACTATAAAAACTGTTGTCCTTTCTGCTTTCTCTGTGGTGTTTCTACTTGTTTTTAGTTCCCGTGTTCACGGGTGGTGCTTTCACTCAATCTCAATATAAACCGGGGTGTTAGCATTCGATTTTAAACGTTAACATACACACTTCAGTACATACTAAAAAATACCCATACTTGAAATGTACAATAACATACACTCCCTCCTATATCACTATCAAACTTTACCTACAAAATTGTATAAACCATTCGTCACCAAACTTTAAGCAACACAAAGTTGCAGTTAAGCACTAATACCAAATCAAGGCTAACTGTTAACTCATGTTAAACATATCCTCTATTGTGAAGAAGTGCCAAACATCTCTTCGAGTACAAATGCAAAGAATCAGGGAAAAAGTCACAAAGTGGCTTGAAACACAAAGAACCCTTGTTCCCAATGTTGTTAAGGAGACCTCATAGAAAAAATCATGGATGTAAAATTATTTGAATCTTTGATCAATTATTTGCTCTTTGTGAAGCATATATGCAATGGCCAGGTAAAAGATAAAAAAACTTGAATAGTAGTTTTCTAAAAATAAATATCATCTGTATGAGTCCTACGTCTTAGTGAATTGAAGCATCATGATTATATTTTATTATAAATATGAACAACCATTCATTTGACAATATTATAAGTTAGCTTCCATCAAAATTCCAATAGCATATTTTTTTCCTTATTCTAGAACTTGGTATGCTTAAAAGGGCATGTATAAAATTTACTGAATTTTGATGATACAAAATGAATTCCAGACCAAATATGTTTGGTTAAAATTCAAATGTATAACAAAATCATTCACTGAGAAAATGTACGTCTTTGCAAAGGAAAGCCAAATACAAAAATATGTTCATCTTATACATGCAGAGAACTTCATAAGAAAAAACATAATCAGAAAGTGATTAACAAGAACTTATGACAGAATTTACTAAATGCATATAAATTGACCACTGTTAACCCCGTTCCAGCCTACAAGTTAAGGGGCCCACGAGTTAAAGGAGTCAACGAGTTAAGGCCTGGGATGGGCCACGACTTAAGGTGTTTAACGGCTCAGGAAGGATCTACGACTCAGGAAGCCTCACGACTCATCGAGTCACCGACTCAATAAGTTAATGACCTAAAGCTCAAAGCGACTTAAAGGGTTACGACTCAAGGGGTTAACGATTCACAAGGCAGGACGGCTCAATAAGTTACCGACTCATCAAGACTATCGTCTCAACGACTCATGGTAAGCAGCGACTCGGAGTTGACAACGACTCAGTGGATCAACGACTCAACGACTTGAAGGAGCAGAGTGGCTTAACTAGTTAACGGCTCACAAGACAGACCGACTCAATGCATTACCGACTCATCAAAGGTATTGCCTCAGTGACTCAACAAGTCCACGACTTATCATAAGAAATGACTCAAGAGGATTGACGACCTAAGAAATGACTTAATGACTCATAACTCAGGATGACACGTCCGCGACTTAAAGCCACTGAGTCGTATTCCGCTGCCACAATGCATGTCCCAGTGAGAATTGACTCGCCAACGACTCAGGACTTGGCTTAGAATCCAGCAAGAGAATGAGCTAGTGAGAAGGCCAAATGCTGTCAGATAAGCCGGCCACGACTCAACTTGACTCGGCCACGGCTTAGCCTGAGTCGGTCACGACTCAGGACTTGGGCGAAAAATTTCTATCCATATTTGCCTATAAATACATGGCCACCCCCAACATTTAGGGGACTTTTGGCTCATTCATTTCATCGCCGTTACTCTGCTGTATTCTGAACTACTTCAACACCTTCAAGGAACCTCACGAAGAAATCAAACATGTCTAACATGTGTTCAAGGATTTGGATCGACATTGAAGTTTGGGCTACTTGTTCTAAGTCACTTGAAACTCAAAGTGTGTTGTAATCAAAGTGTAACTGCATTGACTTGTAATCAAATCGTCAATAAAGATATTCAAAGTGGACGTAGGCTCTCTCTTAAGCCGAACCACTATAAAATTGCTGTTGTTTACTGTTTTTTCACTATTATCTGCTTATAATCTGTTCCCGAGCTATCGGGTGGTGCTTTCACGATCTCACTTCATACACCGGGGTGTTAGCGTTCAAATTTTAGCGTTAACATTTTTTGGTGCTTTCACTGAGAATTGAACTCAGGAGAACTATCATCATTGCTTCACAGAGGTTTGTGGAGAGAATTTCCTTGAAAACCAGAAGTCTATCCGAGATTATGGCTCCTGGAAGGAAAAGTAGATCTGTCAGATCTGGGAATATTCAAGAGGGAACCTCCGCTTCCCCTATATCGAATCAAGCCACTCCAGCTGTCGGGGTTACAAAGGCAGAGCTGGATGCTGCAATCTTAGGGCTGAACCAACAGATCAATGCCCAAAATGCATAATTCGAGGCTCAGAATGCCCAGAATGCCCTAATTCTGAATAGGTTGAACGATTTGCTTGGGGCAAACCGTCAACCGGCAGGTAATGAAATGAATTTTGCTTTCAACATTCATGAGGCTGAAGAAAGGAATGCTCCTGAAAGGGCTGCTAGCCCCTTTGAACAAACACTTCCTGAGGTTGGTGGATCTAGAACTCGACATGATGAGGAGTATCTTTCTGGAATGGTCCGACAAATCATGAAAGAGAGTATGCAGATGGTTGAAGACGAGAAAGAATGGGGTTTTGCCCCAAGTAAAACTCCATTTACTGAGAAAATCTTGAAGGCTGAATTCCCAAGGAAGTTTGTCCCTCCAACCATTCTAGCTTACAAAGGAACAAGTGATCCGAACGAATTCTTGTATAAGTATGATTGGCACATGACAGGTGCCAGGGCTTCTGATGAAATAAAGTGCCTATATTTTCCCGTATACCTGGAAGGCGTAGCTCTGCTTTGGTTCACCAAGCTGCCAGTCCAATCTATCGATCAGTTTTCTGACTTAACCGGAAGTTCAAGGAGCAGTTCAGACTATACGCTTCAAAAGCCAAAGATATTATGTCATTGTCAAGTTTAGAACAGAATCCGGGTGAAACTATCAGATCTTTCTTGAATCGCTTTAATATAGCGCTGGCCGAGGTAGACAATGCAGACCTATCTAATGAGGGCCATCGACAAGTCGAGCGAATTTGGGAAATGGCTAAACATGAAGGAACCAAATTCCCTTGAAAAATTCTATAAAAAAGCAAATGAATTCATGCGCTTGGAAAGCCGTCCCGTACCGGTAAAGGCAGTGCTGGAAAAAGCTGAAGATAACACTGTTGCTCCACGCAAGAATGAATCTGTAGGGCAAAAAAGGGAAAATAACAACGGGAAGAAACAGAGTAATCTGAAGAAGCCCCGATCCTTCAAGCCATCAGAATATACTCCTTTATCAGATACGCCGGAGCGTATCTACCTTGCCACTAAAGATTCTATTGACTTTCCTAAACCTCCTCCTCTAAGGACCGGGAAAAAGCCTATACAGAGTGGGAAGTTCTGCCGCTTCCATAATCAACCCGGTCACGAGACCGACGAATGCCGCCAGTTGAAAAATCTGATTGAAGATTTGCTAAGGGAAAACAAACTGCAGCAATTTGTGAAAAAGAATGGCAACAATCCTGCTTCATCTAGTCAGGGGCAACAGGCTCCTACTCATCAGCCTAGGACGAGTGAGAAGGCTGCAGGGCATGAATCTGGAAGGCCCATTATCAATGTCATTACAGGAGGACCTCACCCAGCGGGCAGAAGCTGGGGTGAGATGGAAAGGTATACCCGAGCTTTAAAGTATGTACCGACCGAGGAAGATGTATTCGTTTTGGAAGGTGCTACGCCCTTGAAGAAACAAAGAACTTTCGATGATGATATTGTGTTCAAAGCTAGGGATTCCGCAGGTATTGAAGCTCCTACCTTGGATCCCTTAGTCATCTCGGCTGGTATCGGGCCAGCTATTGTCAGAAGAGTTCTCATTGATTGTGGCGCATCCTACAATATCCTCTTCAAGAAAACATTCGACCAAATGAAGATCCCTATGGCTGATGTGCAAGCCTCATTGCAGAAAATTGCCGGCTTCACTGGGGAGCCAAAGCAGCCGGTAGGAACCATTGATTTGTTTGTGGAACTTGGAGAAGGAGAGAGAAAAATGGTCCGCAAGCAAACTTTTGTGATTGTCGAGGAATTTTCTCCTTACAATGCTTTCCTTGGTCGTCCAATTCTGGCAGCGTTCAAAGCTGTTCTTGCCCCGTGGTGCCTCACTATTAAATTCCCTACAGACAATGGAGTAGGAGTTATAAAAGGGGATCAAAATGCTGGGCAAGAGTGTTATTTGACAGAGCTACGAGAAACCAGAAAAAGAGAAATGGGAAAGAATGCGGCAGCCCCAGTCCGCATCAAAGAACCAGCCTTGTAGCAATTACAGGGCGGACCCTGCACTGGCGAGCACAGCGGAGCAAGGAAAGAGATAGACCCTAGAAAAGTCAGTGCAGGGGAAAATAGAGTGGTACCAGTGGAAACGACAATACCAATACCTGTTGACCCAAAGGACCCAAACAAGGTGTTGAATGTGGGTTCACAACTTAATGCGTCAATTCAGAATATCTTAATATCTTTTTTAAAGGCAAATCTGGATGTTTTTGCTTGGACTCATGCCGATATGTGTGGAATATCCCCAGAAGTTGCAGTACACGCTCTAAATATTGATCCAAAATTTACACCTGTGAAACAGAAAAGGAGAACTCAAGGTCCAGAAAGGTCGGTGGCATTAAAAGAAGAAGTTGATCGGCTCATGGAGAATAATTTTATCAAAGAATCTACCTATCCGAATTGGGTTTCAAATCCAGTGCTGGTTAAGAAAGCCAACGGAAAATGGAGAGTATGCATCGATTTTTCAGATCTAAACAAGGCCTGCCCCAAAGACTGCTTTCCATTACCCAGAATCGACCAACTGGTAGACGGAACAGCGGGACACGAATTGTTATCTTTTATGGATGCTTACTCCGGATATAACCAGATCATGATGCATGAGCCAGATCAGGAGGACATGAGCTTTATCACTGACACTGGTCTTTACTGCTACAGAGTTATGCCCTTCGGGTTGAAGAATGCAAGGGCAACATACCAAAGACTTGTTAATGCTATGTTCAAACCACAACTGGGCAAGACTATGGAAGTCTACGTCGATGACATGTTAGTAAAGTCTAAGAAAGCAGTGGATCACATAGAACACTTAGCGGACATGTTCGCAGTCCTACGAAAATACAGAATGAAGCTCAATCCTTTAAAATGTTCATTTAGAGTGGAATCCGGCAAGTTTTTAGGTTTCATCGTGAGAGCTAGGGGCGTTGAGGCCAGTCCAGCTCAAATTACTGCATTAAAAGAAGCCAAAGCCCCTAGAACAAAGAAGGAATTGCAAAGTCTCAATGGAAAAGTCGCCGCCTTGAGTCGGTTCATTTCCAAAGCCACAGATAAATGCATCCCATTCTTTGACGCCCTAAAGAAAGGAAAGAAAAACTTCGATTGGACTCCCGAATGCCAAAAAGCCTTTGATGAATTGATTCGCCATATGGAAACGCCTCCAATACTTTCTAGGCCGGGCGATGGCGAGGATCTTCTTATATACTTGGCAGTATCATCTCATGCTTTAAGTGCAGCGCTGATACGAGAAGACAAAAGGATTCAACATCCAGTTTACTATATCAGCAAAAGACTCACTGGGGCAGAGATGAATTACTCTAAGTTGGAAAAACTCGCCTATTGCCTACTAATTGCATCTAGGAAGTTGAGGCAATATTTTCAAGCTCATCCTATCAGAGTCCTCACTGATCAACCTTTAAAGCAAGTCCTGTTTTGCCCTGAGACTTCGGGTCGTCTTCTAAAGTGGAATATTGAACTCAGTCAGTATGACATCACTTATCATCCCCGAAAAGCAATCAATGGACAAGCTTTAGCGGATTTCATCGCAGAATTCACAGATAAGGGTAACAGTGAGGAGGAAACGGTCGACGATTCGCCAATCCAATGGAAGTTATATGTCGATGGTGCGAGAAACGACTACTGTTCTGGAGCCGGAGTTGTACTTGAGACCCCTGAAGGCCGATCATTATGCTATGCACTAAGATTGTAATTTCCTTCAACAAACAATGAAGCAGAATACGAAGCACTTATCGCTGGCTTAAGGATTGCTAAAGAATTAAACATCCGAGCGTTACAGATATTCAGTGATTCTCAGCTTATTGTATGCCAAGTCAAAAAGGAATTCCAAGCAAAAGGGGGGAATCTGCCCGCCTACTTGTCAAAGGCTTGGGAACTCCTGGGTGATTTCGATCATTACATGATAAGTCACATTCCTCGAGAAGAAAACATGAAAGCAGATTCTCTCGCAAAGTATTCTAGCACAGGCGAAGCTCAATTTCTGGGGTTAACTCCAGTGGAGGTCCTGTCGACTCCTAGCATTGATGAGATGGACATTGATTGGATCATGAGCATGTCTCAAGAGCAAGAATCATGGATGACTCCGATAACAGAATATCTGCTCAATGGATCCTTACCAGGGAACTCAAAAGAACGACAAAAGCTACTGAGAAAAGCCTCTCGATATATAATCCAGGATGGCCGATTATACAGACGGGGATTCTCAATGCCATTACTACGATGTGTATCCAGGGAAGAGTCCATTTCAATCAAGCAGAAAACGAAAAGCTACAGCTTGAAGCGCTAGATCTCCTTGATGAAAAAAGAGATGAGGCTAATCTCAGAATTGCAGCTCATCAGCAAAGGATAGCCAGACATTTCAATTCCAAAGTTCGCCAACGCAACTTTGAAATTGGAGACCTAGTCCTGAAGAGAATTATGACAGCGACAGGTGTGTTTGGGCCAAATTGGGAAGGACCATATGTCATAGGTCAGAAGCTTCTTGACTGCACATTCAAACTCATTACTGTTGAAGGAGATCAAATTCCAAGGGCATGGAACAGCAATCATTTGCGTCCATACTTTACTTGAAAATTTTGTTGAAATATTGTAAAAAGAATTATGAATGTATGATTCTTGTAATTGAAGGCAATTGTAAAACTGATGCAAGTAAATAATGAAAAAAATATAAAGTGGATGTAGGCCCAATTTCCTGGCCGAACCACTATAAATCTTGTGTTCCTTATTATTATTACATGTTTGCTTTATTTTCGATATAAAAAGTACATAGAATGTATTGCTGAAATGTCGATTTAAATTTTTGCAGACAATGGAAGTGAAACTTGCACATAATAAGACCAAGTGATTCTCGCCAAATTTCAAGTCACAAAAGCTCCGAATTCAAATCCTAGATAGGAAGTACTTCAAATTAACGGCCTATGATTTCGACAGAAACGGGCCTTTGCTAATAAATTGAGATCGTTTGAACAAACAAACATCCAATTAAGAAGCTGATGCTCGTTCTCACGAACTTGCCTGACAATGAAGTACACTTCCTTGGATTAAACAAGTTACTTGTAAGAAAAGGGAAGGAAAGCTTTAAAAAAAAAAAGAGGATCGCTGAAAAGGCATAAGCAAGTGGACAAGGGAACAACCAAAGCCATCACCGGCAGCACAAGTCCCCTTCGGAGGCGCAACTCTTCGGAGGATAAAGACCTCTAATGGGTCATACGCCACAAAAAAAGCAAGTTCTCTACTCAACAAAAAAGATTGGAGGAGTCATGACCCTCCAACCATGAGAGAGTAACTTCCAGGCGATGAAAACCCTCTCTGAGGCACATTTCACCAGGAGTTGAAGTGTTACGACCGCTCTTCGGAATTTCACTTCACCAGAGTTGAAATGCAAACAAAATAAAAGCCCTCCTCGGAGGCCCATTTCACCAGGAGTTGAAGTGTTACGACCGCTCTTCGGAATTTCACTTCACCAGAGTTGAAATGCAAACAAAATAAAGACCTCTTCGGAGGCACATTTCACCAGGAGTTGAAGTGTAACAGCCGCTCTTCGGAATTTCACTTCACCAAAGTTGAAATGCAAAACAAAATAAAGACCTTTCTGGAAGTCCACGTTTCACCGAGATTGAAATAAAACTTCCAAGTGTTGAAACGTGAAAAGGCTTTCTTCGAAGGCACAACACTTTGGAGGTACACGTTTCACCAAGATTGAAATAAAACTTCCAAGTGTTGAAACGTGAAAAATCCCTCCTCAGAGGTACAACCCCCTCCCGGGGACACAATCAAAAAGAAAGACCTCTTCGGAAGCCCACGTTTCATCGAGATTGAAATAAAACTTCCAAGTGTTGAAACGTGAAAAGGCTTTCTTCGAAGGCACAACTCTTTGGAGGTACACGTTTCACCAAGATTGAAATAAAACTTCCAAGTGTTGAAACGTGAAAAATCCCTCCTCAGAGGTACAACCCCCTCCCGGGGACATAATAAAAAAGAAAGACCTCTTCGGAAGCCCACGTTTCACCGAGATTGAAATAAATCTTCCAAGTGTTGAAACGTGAAAAGGCTTTCTTCAAAGGCACAACTCTTTGGAGGTACACGTTTCACCAAGATTGAAATAAAACTTCCAAGCGTTGAAACGTGAAAAATCCCTCCTCAGAGGTACAAATTTCTATTTTTAAAAAAAAATCCTCATCAAGAGCATACTTTAACTTTCAAAGGAAGAGTGATTTACCTATTCTAGAAAATAACCTTCCTCCAAAAAAAAAAAAAGGGAAGAAAGTTAAAGTACCCTTCAGAGGCCCGCTTTACCATATAGAAGAATTCACTTGGCAAAATGCGTACATAAGCAAAAGAAAAAAAAGTGATTTCTTCGAAGGATAAAGCGTAAAAACTTATATGAAGGAAGTTGTACTCTACGAAAAATTTCTTCAAGAATGAAGTAATTATTCTTCAGAAAATAAGAGTGCAAGTCCCCTCAAAGTATACAATATTGCAGCAAGCTTATGGTATGGGGGCAACATGGTATAGTTACATACAAAATGGTATAGCTACATCGGTAAAATACGCTCAAACAACATACCACAAGTTCACCGCAATATCATATAAATAAACTTGTGCAAAAATGAATAGTAAATGCATTCTCAAATTCAAACAAGAGTCTGTACAAATAAAGGATCATTTTATTAAATTGCAGATACAGGTTTCAAAATAAAAAAACATGGGCCGGTGCCTGCACAACATCCGACCATTACACAAAAAAGGAATCAAAAAGCCCGAAGCCCGACTCTTCACTTCTTCTTACCACCATTGGACCCTTTGCCCGGCCGAATGATTAGCTTTTCAGGTCTATCTATAGTCATAAGGGAAGAAGGAGAGGGAGGTGCAACCGGTGCAACTTCCGGTTCTTCTTCAGTAGCAATGATTTTCTTCCCCCTCCTCTTCGATGTTCCGTGCTTCTTTCTTCTCTTCGAAGAAGACTCACTCCCTGGAGTAACAAGAGCGGACAAAACTACGTCATCAGAAGGAGTCCGCTCCGGAGAGATCTCGCCTCCTTCAAGTCCCTCGTCTTTCTGCTCTTGCGAAGCGATAGGGTCATCCAAGCCATGAAGAGCCTCAATTTGCTCCTCTTGTGACCCGGGCTGTGAAGCAGAAGGAGGAGTCACCTGAAGAGACGGAGGAGGGATAACCGGAGGAGGTGAAGTCTGCACAGCACTTGGTGTTTCAACTGCAGAAGAAGAGAAATTAAAAATATTAGTATCTCCCCAAAAGAAGGGAGATATGGGTTCGTCGAGATTCAAGAAGTAATCGAGAAGCTCATCAAACTTTTGAGGAGCAAGCAAGCGATCCACCTGAATCGGACCAATGTCAAAATTACCAGAAGGTGTTTGCTTCGTTAGTTCAATCTCATAATTTTGAGCCCCGATATCCTCCAAAGCCTCATCATCAGTAGGGGTAATTACCCCGGTTCTTGTAGGAGGCAGCGATTGAGCACTGGAACCTGTGATGTCAACTTCAGAAGAAACTAAAGGACGTTCAGAAGTGGTAGGTGGTATTTCTTTTTCAGAACGTTCCCCTTCTGCCATTCCGTCCCGCACTCTGGCGAGTTGCTCTTTTCCCTTGGCAAGAGCGGCGCGGGCATCATCATCAAGATAATGCTCTTCAAGAGCTGACTCAGCGTAGCCACCACCTTTACCACCGAGCATATCGAGTGCTGCCTCCCAAACTTCAGCTAGTGTAATTTCATACTTAGGGCCTAGAAAGGCAAGGCTGCCACGCCCCAAAATGCTGTGTAGATAAAAATCAAATAATGTGGAGCCAATGTCAGCTTTGGTTGCTTGATGGGCCTCTTCGGCCGCAAGTTTACCAGCAACAGCCTCGTCACGCTCCTTTTCGGCCATAGCAAGTCGAGCTTTTAACATCTCTATCTCCAAGCTTTGAGAGCCGGTCTGTTCTCGCAGCTGTAAAGTTTCAGCGTGATATTCTTCTATGACCTTCTCCTTGTGTGTAAGCTTATCTTCGACTGCCCTTTGACTGGCATGCGCATCTCGTACTTGTTGCTGAAGCATGCTTTCCTTTTGAGAATAGAAAGTAGATGAAGTAGCTAATTCTTCCTTAAGCTTTTCTACTTCCGCTTCCAGCTTTTCATTATAGGAAGCAATACTTCTCATTTCGGCGTCATGCTGTTCGAGAGTCTTCTGCCACTCAGCCTTATCGTTCTCCATTGTCAGCATGGCCTCGAGATTGGCTCGGTTAACCCTCTGAAGCTCGTCGACAAGTTTTTGCCAGTTCGACATTCTTTCAATATCAGTCCTGATAGTATCAAGATTTCGTAGCATAGCCGATTTATCGAGAGGAACCAAGTCGAGATCAAATCGAACCCCTCTCAGGCACCACTGAGGGAATCGACTTTGAAGAGTGGGAGGACCTTGCCCAACTCGGTATGCGGGCCGGTTGATGATTGTTTGAATGTCGGAACGAACGGGGGCAGGAGATTGAGCAGGAACATTTTGAGAAACTGTCGGCATTGTTTCTTCAGTAAGTTTAGCCCGCTTGCTAGAAGAATCGTCCATGTGACCTTTACCTCTTTCATCGTGAGTCTTTCTTTTTTGAATATCATCATCTCTGTGGGGAGGGTCATGTCTTTCTTGTTCTCTTCGGTGACGTTCTTCATATGCTCGTCTCTCGTCTGCTTTCCTGATGGCCCTCTCTTCATCAGATTCTCTGTAAGAAGGGAGGAAACGCCTATAATCATATTGGCTACGCCTCCCGTAGCGCTGGAAATTATCGTAGTATGAGCTGCTGCGCCCCATTGGAGAATCTGGAATAAAAAATAACAAGCTTTAGAAATCTTTAAAGTATAAGAAGACGAATGTGTAGAAGTGCTGAAAAATCCTAAGTGTTGTGTAACGTGTAAACTACACGCATCAAGTTGCAGACCACTCTGTGGAGTAGAGGTAGTGATAACTTGAGTAGGTGGAGTTGACGTTTGTTATAGAGAAGATGTCGCCTCGATTACAGAAGAGATAGTTTTGGAAACATCATCTTTGAAAAGTTCTTGAGAAGTCACAATTAAATCGCTCAACCCCTCGAAAACATCATCACCATCATGTTTTTTGGGAATTGCTTTCTCAACCCCTTCGTTAGCAGATCTTCCGGAAGATCGTGGAGGTTCTTCCTCTTCGATAACTGGGGCAAGTACAGACTTGTCAGACGGCCCCGCAACATCCTTCGGAATTGAACACTTCACTAGTGGAGTTTCTATAGAGGTTCCTCCCTGCATGTGCTCTTTAGTAGAGACCGGGGCATCAGGAGTTTCCGTCGAAGAATCGGGAATTTCAGTTGGGACTTCACGAAGCTGAGTGAAGCGAGAGGAATGAAGAAGCCCATATTGATGTAAAAATCCATCATTTAACAAAAACTTTATACTCCTCTCTTCTGCTGCCACGGCGTTCAATCTCTCAAAAATTTGCTTATAGCATGGATCTCTAGAGGGAGGAGGAAGTGCTAAAACAGGAAAAAAGAAGCAAAGTTAGCATTTAGCAACTCAGATTTCGAAAAGCCCAAGAATGGAGAAACAAAAACAGGAAAATCTTACTTCCTACTCTCCAGATGGCATAAAGCCCTGGAGGGCAGCGAACAAAGAAATATTGATTTAGAAATCCATGAACGCTTTCAGGAAGATCGGTGATGAGTTTGCGGTTTCGAGCACTCCTTATAACTACGATAGAGGGATGATCTTTAATTTTTGTGAATGAGCAAAAGTAACAGATTTCCTCAAAGCTCGGTAATCGGTCCAGAACTCTACTAAATAGCACACATAACCCCATCAGAATGGCATGGCCATTGGGGTGCAATTGGAATGGAGAGATAGATAATCGAAGCAGGAACTGCTGAAGGAAGTCATTAAAAGGTGGTATGGCACCGCTCAAGCACATTTGGCGATTGACGGCAATAAAGCCATAAGGGGGCCTATCTGCAGTATCATTTGGCCCCGGCAGTAAGGCGTCAGCTTCGGCAATGCCAAACTGGGTGAGCAATTGGTTAAACACCCGCTGATTCAGAGTTGTGGAAGTTCTCTCCGGAGGGTTATCCAACAGGTTGGCTACTGGGAAGACATCTTCAGCCTGGCCCATCGGTTCTTCTTGTTGAGATGTCATTCTACACAAGCAACTGGATGTGCAAATGCGAAGGTGCACGTTTCCTAAAAGTGTGAAGTGTTGTGCAGAGCTAATGAAAAATAACAAGTAAATATAACTGGAATTAAACTGGTCGACGATTGATCGACTACGGTGATTTCAGAACTTGTTAATTTAAAGTTCAAGCATAATATTTGTGCAGGCTGGTCAGTTTCAATTGACTACTTCAGTGTTGCTCTAATATTCTACTTGAAATCGATAACACTTCGTTCACACGATTTGTTTAAGTTAATTATCTGTTATTAACTAATCTGTCATTTGATGTGGGTGGTCGATGACAGTATATTCGTCCCAATTTTCTGTGAAAGTTGTATTGAACAGATTGTTAGCCTGCAAGTCAAAATAACCTGTGAATGAATGCAATAAAATTCGACAGTTCAAAGTTTATGCAATGGTTCAAAGTTCGAGCAGAATTCACGCAAGTCCTAACTCGTCAACGGCTCAAAAAATTTTCCTACGGGTTAAGATAGATCGTTGATTCTATGGCTAGCTCGTCCACGACCTAAGGATTGGGAAGCGAGTTAAGTCAGGTCACTTCGATTTTGAGTTGTTGGTGTATTGAGCCGGCAGTGCCCTAAGTCGTAAGTCGTAGAAAAAGGGAAAAGCTCTGGTTCAAAGTAATGAGAAAATCTCCAAGTCTTATCTCGGCCACGACTCAAGGCTTAAGTCGTGAAGCATGTTGGGTCGGATCATGGTTAAATCGCAAAGGTTGCTGGATCATACAAAAATGGCCGAGTCATACCTAAGGCAGTATTCGACTCTATCTGGCCAACTCATCACCTAACTCCCAACCAGTTTACCTTCTAACTTTTAACCCATAAACCATTTCACTCCTAACCCGTTAATCTTCCAACTTTTAACCCATTAACCCAATAAAACTCTCAATCAACAACCCTAGTCTTATCACGCCACTAAATCACCTAAAGGCGCAAATCATCAGATCAGACAACCCTATATCCATTGATGGTTAGAGTGACCAAACTTGCAAGACTCAAGGGAGTAAATTGGAGGTAAGAACGGAGCGCATAGGTTAATGATGATCGACAATTGGAAGGGAAGCAAGATTGCTTACGTAATGTGGTGTCAGAGATGATCAGAGGAGAATCAAGTTGGAATCGCCTGTGAGAACTTGGAGATGCGTTAATGGCGGATGCGGTTTAGAGGATCGCTGATAAGAAGTGGGAGATAGGAGGAACGAGTCAAGCGTTTTATATCTGGAAGAGCTGGAACTCGAATCGGCACGCCCGAGTTATGATAAGTCGAAGCACACGACTTACGACTTAAGCGTGTGCTTCGAGGGGCAAATGTTAACCCCGTTCCAGCCTACAAGTTAAGGGGCCCACGAGTTAAAGGAGTCAACGAGTTAAGGCCTGGGATGGGCCACGACTTAAGGTGTTTAACGGCTCATGAAGGATCTACGACTCAGGAAGCCTCACGACTCATCGAGTCACTGACTCAATAAGTTAATGACCTAAAGCTCAAAGCGACTTAAAGGGTTACGACTCAAGGTGTTAACGATTCACAAGGCAGGACGGCTCAATAAGTTACCGACTCATCAAGACTATCGTCTCAACGACTCATGGTAAGCAGCGACTCGGAGTTGACAACGACTCAGTGGATCAACGACTCAACGACTTGAAGGAGCAGAGTGGCTTAACTAGTTAACGGCTCACAAGACAGACCGACTCAATGCATTACCGACTCATCAAAGGTATGCCTCAGCGACTCAACAAGTCCACGACTTATCGTAAGAAACGACTCAAGAGGATTGACGACCTAAGAAATGACTTAATGACTCATAACTCAGGATGACACGTCCGCGACATAAAGCCATTGAGTCGTATTCCGCTGCCACAATGCATGTCCCAGTGAGAATTGACTCACCTACGACTCAGGACTTGGCTTAGAATCCAGCAAGAGAATGAGCTAGTGAGAAGGCCAAATGCTGTCAGATAAGCCGGCCACGACTCAACTTGACTCGGCCACGGCTTAGCCTGAGTCGGTCAAGACTCAGGACTTGGGCGAAAAATTTCTATCCAGATTTGCCTATAAATACATGGCCACCCCCAACATTTAGGGGACTTTTGGCTCATTCATTTCAAGCGCCGTTACTCTGCTGCATTCTGAACTACTTCAACACCTTCAAGGAACTTCACGAAGAAATCAAACATGTCTAACATGTGTTCAAGGATTTGGATCGACATTGAAGTTTAGGCTACTTGTTCTAAGTCACTTGAAACTCAAAGTGTGTTGTAATCAAAGTGTAACTGCATTGACTTGTAATCAAATCGTCAATAAAGATATTCAAAGTGGACGTAGGCTCTCTCTTAAGCCGAACCACTATAAAATTGCTGTTATTTACTGTTTTTTCACTATTATCTGCTTATAATCTGTTCCCGAGCTATCGGGTGGTGCTTTCACGATCTCACTTCATACACCGGGGTGTTAGCGTTCAAATTTTAGTGTTAACAACCACCATACAAAAGTACTGTGAAATTCTAATAACAGAGCAGAGGCATATTCCTGTAGATACAAGTGTTTGGTATTTTCAAACAAGAGAATAAACAAAAAATCAAAAAAGATAGTTTTATGAGTATGTGTACATGTATGAAAAATTGTGGTGCTTATATCATCTTAAATCAGATGTAATTCCAAAAAAGTAGGCCAACAACAAGTGAGCATCAACATAAATAAAGAAAAGTAATGAAACATTCCATTTCTATTTAAATTTCACTTTTATGCAACTGCATATATAAAAAAGATCACATGTCAAATTGTATGTTGCGTCATACTAATTAAACAATAATAATCCATAGTGCATTTGTTGGTGGAGCAGATTCTTTTCCTTAGCTTATATGGAACAGTTAATAATTTAACGTCATCATATTACATATGTACATGGTTTAGAGATTTATTATAATATGATGTCTGACTGTTTTCTCTTTTCAACTTAATATATTATGGAAAAACCATGTATGCAGTACAAATGAATTCACTTGGTATCATTCTATGCCAACTTTGGTGTCTATTTGTGTGCTACCATTAATCAAAAAGGAAATTTTGGTTTTGCTCCATTTTGATTTCAACCTGTAGGCCGAATATTTCAGATGGTTAAGCTAAAAGAATATACCCCAAATCCGCAAGTCCGCAAAGAATATACCCCAAATCCAAAAGAGATACAAAAATGGAGCAAATAAGGCGATCTGATTTACCATTAATCAAAAATGTAGCAAAACCATTTCGATATTTGTGTGCTACCATTAATCAAAAGAATATACCCCAAATCCGCAAAGAAGACGATCTAAAATAAAAATGGTAATAAATATGAAATAGAGGACTATTGATTATAGTAACATAAGTTGTATTCATTTCTCAAATGGTTAAATAATCCAGATAAAAAATAAATTAAGAATCATAACATAAGCTATAAAAAATGTAGTAAAGATTGTAGTAACCGTTGATTCAAGTTGGAGATTCAGGATCAACTATTGATTATCAGGGTTATTTGGCGATTCATGATTTTTTCAGTTTATGGATTTTGCGATCTAGGGTTCTTGTTGTCTAAGGCGATGAAGTGAAAGAGGGCTATTTCTGAAGAAAAGGAAACATGCGCTTATTTTTGTTTCGCGCACAAATAATTTTGTTTCCCGCCGTGAAACCTTGTATAGCGTTGATGAGGACGCGGTATTCATTTCTCAAATAGCGTTTGAAACCTGGAAGAGCGGAAACGCTAATCATTATTTCTATTAAAACCATATATTCTTGCAGTGATTTGATTTGTTATGAAATGAGAGAGAGAATTCAGAATTCCAATATTTGGTCCCTAAACTCGGACCCCTAGGGTCATATTTATAGATGTAAGTTGACTCCCTTTCACACTCATTCTTTCCCTTCAGTCGAAAGGCCTTTCTTCAACTTTCTACGTGCATCCTTTTGATGTAGGCAAAAGGCCTTCCTTCTACGTTATGCGCGCTTCCTTTTCATGCGGTCGAAAGGCCTTCTTGTTAATCTTTCTCATTCATTCTTTTGCCTTCTCCCTTTCGAATCAGACCTTTCGACCTAATCGAAAGGATTACCTTGACATCCTATCGCCATCAAAAGTTTGAGTGCTCTTTTACTTTGCTTTAAGAAGAACTTGATTGCTTCGACTTCATCGAAGAGGGGGCGGGTGTGCTCTCTACTTTTTATTGCTATGCTATTGCACATAAGAGATGAGCTAAGCTTTTGTGTAGTTTTCAAAAGGATTAGTTGGTGATGATGGATCATTACGAAAGGTTACTTGGCTTCATGTAAATCATTCTATATGCTTTCGAAATGTTCCAATCATTTCGAACGTATTATCCTTGCTGTCAAAAGGTGCACATTGACAAATGTCTTTAAGTGGATTATTGAAACCGTCAAAACCAACAATTTTGTAAGGTTTGGAACTCGGTGTGATCCCATTCTCCAATACCTTCAAAAGGGTTCCGAACCCATACTAGGCTTTTTCCATATATATATGGACTATCTGCGTCAAAAGGTCCAGCTGAGGTGGAAGGGTAGCATTGCCTTCTTTTCCACTCCTTCAAAAGCCCTTATTTCACTAGACACTTTCGAAAGCTCTCTCAATATCTTCGAAACACTGTTTTTGGACTACGGTGAAAACCTTGCCCTGAGTTCTTACGGGGCCAAGCATTTTCTATGATCATATTTTCATGTCTTTATTCTTAAGTGAATTTTATGATTAAAAATTACCAACAGGATGCACATAATAATTTTTTCTAGCTTGCATAACCCATTTACGGTTTACTATATTCACAATCCAGGTAACAGAAGGGCATCCTGATTCAGACTATGGTAAGATTTGAAAACAAAATAGATCGACATTAAATTAACTAAGTGATTAGGTGGATAATTAAATGATTCACTCCTTGCTTGAGTAGGTAGGAACTTTATTTTACAGCTCACTGGTATATATATTTCTTATACTTTGGACAAAATAAATTCAGATACATGTATATTAGTGAGATCAGTAAACCGACTATTAGAAAAATTATCTATTAGACAAAAATCTTATACTACAAATAATAATTGCCGATTCAGGTTGGCGAAAGAAAAGAATTCTGTATAATTCATGTTTATTGATAATTAGTTACTGTTTGAGAATAAATTAATTTTCAAACCAATTAAATCATGCATCAAATAATAAACCACATAATTTTCCAAACAAAGTACTTTGTAAATAACACTTTTGATCAAATAAAATGTATATTCATTGTTAAAACTTTTAATCAAGAATTCTCATTTTAATCAAGAATTCCATTTCTTTATACTGAACAATTTAGTAAGAGGAAAAAGACTTAATGGTATATAGAAAACTTCAACCATGAATGAATCTTGCGTACTTACTTCGTTTTAACAATGAAACATGGAAATAATTAAAAACAACTTATTAAATAACAAATAGTCCAGCCTGTTGATAGTAATATAATCTTATAAGTTATACAACAAATATTTTCCATATTGCTTTTAAAAAAATCGTAATAAGTTGTGCATATAATTTGTGGACTTGAATTTAATTAATCATAGAGCTTGCCTCACAGAATAGGAGAAATAAAAAGTTAATTTAATGACTCTTTATACTACATTTGAAAATCAAGCAAACACTGGAAATTGTTTGGTGAATTGTCACTATGATCCAAATAGTAACAAACTAAACAATCGGTAACAAAATTCAATGATGATTACCAGTTTAAATGGAAAGAAGTAATATGTGTAAATCTTAAAGCATGTTGATTTAGAAAAAAAAACATCAACCTAAATAGGAAACTGATAGGCTAATTAATAATAGTAATACAGTGTAAATTAAAGTTCAGCATTAAATAAGAGCCTGGTCGTATCTTTGTATAAGAGCATTCCCAACCTATGGTGTCACCGAACATCACTTCCCCCCATTCAAACTCCAACCCCACCAACCTACCCCAATGAGTTAAAAAACACACCCATCTATAGCAAAAAATTAAACTTTAACCGGCTTATATAAAGTCAGCTAAAGTGGGTCGCACGGATTGCAATCATGTCTACACAATTGCAATCAGCGTGGTGGAAATATTAATGTTCTCACCTTAGTCGGTTTTTATAAAGCTGGCTAAGTTCAACCGGCCTTATAAAAGCTAGCGAACTTGAGAACCCAAAATAGAGCAACCCTTCCCACATCGGGGGTGGGTCATGTCTCTACCGACATTCGATTGGGAATGATTTAAGATATGCATCATATAAACAAAAATGGTAAGTCTACCAACTTTGACTTACAAAAAGAGAAGGCCCTATTCATTGATTTTTTTTTGAATTATCATGTTAAAAAATACCATCAAATTTGATCACAAATCTTGTAAGAAGAAATGAAGAATAGGTAAGAGGAGTTTAAAATTAACATGCAGGGAGCAAAAGTTTATGCGATTATTTGTTTCTCTGGTTGTAAAACTATGAATTACTACAACCATATTGACGTTTATTTATGTAATAGATCTTTTAAAACGGAACATCAAAAAAGTGTGGAAATCAAATTTTAGCTAATGTTGCGTCAGAATCAATGTATATCTCTCCAGCTGATTTGGAAATTCAATTAAATAACAGCGGTTGTAGGCGATGTTGGAAAACCTAGTTTGTAAAAAAATGGTTGTTAACCCCGTTTTGTCAACGAGTTAAGGCCTGGGCCGACTCATCAGATAAAGTTCTCAGCGACTCGGTGGATTTACAACTCAAGGTACTTCAAGACTCAACTGACTGCCGACTCAACGAATTGAGGAGTTGCACGAGTTAAAGAATTGTGCGACTTACGACTTAAGGAGGTGAATGGTTTACGGCTTAAGGATAGAACGACTTAATGAGTTGACAGACTAAGCGACTCACAACTCAGAGAAATCTACGAATTATGGCCTCTGTGACTTAAGATATGTCATGACTCAGGGGAGGTACACGAGTTAAGGAGTCTACGAGTTAAAGAGCCTGCGAGTTAAAAGCTTACGAGTTAAGGAGCTAATGACCTAATAGGTTGAGACCTAAGCGACTTAGGGAATGTCACGACTTAAGAAAGTCCACAACTTGAAGACGTTACGACCTAGCGACCTAAAGGAGTGACGACTCAAAGCACTAAATGGAAGAGTCAACAACACTTAGGTCGCTGCTGACTTGTAGCTGCAGATAAGTCGTTCACGACCTAAGACTTGGAGAGCAAGTTCAATACCATGCTGTAATAAGATGACTCGTTGACGACTTACGGCCTAGTATATGTCGTACACGACATAAAACCACAGAGCCAAGATTTTAGTGCTGCCTCACTTTAAACCGTGACCTCTTAACTCGCGAACGAGTCAGGACTTGTATCCAGATGAACGAAGAAAAGCTCAGTACCACTTCACTTACTCCACTGCCTGCTGACTCTTGAACCTTGAGTCGAGCGCGACCTACGACTCTCCATGAGTCGCTCACGACTCATGACTTCAGCGAAAACCGCTACCTAGAATTCTCTATAAATAGAGGGCTAACTCCAACATGAGGGGGACTTTTGGCTCATTCTTTCCAAGCACCGATACTCTGCTATATTCCAAACCAACTCGACACTCAAAGCTTTCAAGACACGTAGAACGCTACCAACAACTTCAAGAAGGAATCTCATACATCAGACATAGATTTGAAGACTTTCACTCACATTGAAGTTTAAGCCATTCGTTCAAAGTGTTTAGTAATTCAAAGTGTATTGTACTTGGGAAGAATTGTATCAATCTGTAACGAATTCATCAATAAAGATATTCAAAGTGGACGTAGGCAAACTATTAAGCCGAATCACTATAAAATCGCTGTTGTTTACTGTTTTTTCTGCAGTTTTCTGCTTATACTCTGTTCCCGAATCATCGGGTGGTGCTTTCACAACTACACTTTACACACCGGGGTGTTAGCGTTCAAATTTTAGCGTTAACATTTTTGGTGCTTTCACCGAGAACCGAACTCAGGCGAATTATCATCATTGCTCCACGAAAGTTTGTTGAAGTAATCTCTCTGAGGACTAGAAGTTTATCTGAAATCATGGCTCCGGGGAGAAGGAGTAGATCTGTTAGATCTGGAAATGTTCAAGGGGGAACCTCCACTTCCCCAGTACCTAATCAAGCCACTCCACCTGTTGGGGTTACAAAAGCGGAGTTGGATGTTGTAATCTTAGGGCTGAACCAGCAGATAAATGCCCAAAGTGCACAATTGGAGGCTCAGAATGCCCAAAATGCCATAATTTTGAATAATTTGAACGATTTGCTTGGGGCAAACTGTCAACCAATGGGTAATTAAAGGAACTTTGCTGGCAACGTTCATGATGCTGAAGAAAGGAACGTTCCAGAAAGGGATGCCATCCCTTTGAGCAGACATTTCCTGAAGTTGGTGGATCTAAAGCTCGAAATGATGAGGGGTATCTTTCTGAAATGGTTCGACAAATCATGAAAGAGAGCATGCAAAGGGATGAAGACGAGAAAGAATGGGGTTTCGCTCCAAGTAAAACCCCGTTTACCGAAAGGATCTTAAAGGCTGAGTTCCCGAGGAAGTTCGTCCCTCCAACTATTCCAGCTTACAAGGGGACAAGTGATCCGAATGAATTCTTGTATAAGTATGATTGGCACATGACAGGTGCCATAGCTTCTGATGAAATAAAGTGTCGATATTTTCCTGTATATTTGGAAAGTGTAGCTCTGCTTTGGTTCACCAAGCTACCAATCCGGTCTATAGATCAGTTTTCTGACCCAACCGGAAATTCAAGGAGCAGTTCAGACTATATGCTTCAAAAGCCAAAGATATCATGTCGTTGTCAAGTTTAGAACAGAATCCAGGGGAAACTATCAGATCTTTCTTTAATCGCTTTAATATAGCACTGGCCTAGGTAGACAATGCAGAACCACGGATGATCTTGACTTATCTGATGAGGGGCAAGTCGAGCGAATTTGGAAAATGGCTAAACATGAAGGAACCAAATTCCCTTGAAAAATTCTACAAGAAAGCAGATGAGTTCATACGCCTGGAAAGCCGTCCTGTACCGGTAAAGGCAGTATTGGAAAAAGCTGAAGATAACATTGCTGCTCCACGCAAGAATGAATCTGTAGGACAGAAAAGGGAAAATAACGATGGGAAGAAACAGAAAAATCAGAAGAAGCCTCGTTCCTTCAAGCCATCGGAATATACTCCTTTATCAGATACGCCGGAGCGTATTTACCTTGCCACTAAAGATTCTGTTGATTATCATAAACCTCCAGTTCTGAGAACCGGGAAAAAAGCTGTACAGAGCGGGAAGTTCTGTCGCTTCCATAATCAACCCGGTCATGATACCGATGAATGCCGCCAATTGAAAATTTTGATTGAAGAGTTGATAAGGGAAAACAAGCTGCAGCAATTTGTGGAAAAGAATAGCAGCAATCCTGTTTCGTCTAGTCAGGGGCAACGAGCTCCTGCTCATCAACCCAGGACAAGTGAAAAGGCTGCAGGGCATGAATTCGGAAGGCCTGTTATCAATGTCATTATGGGAGGACCTCACCCAGCAGGATGGAGCTAGGGTGAGATGGAAAGGTATACCCGGGCTTTGAAATATGTACCGGCCGAAGAAGATGTCTTTGTTTTGGAAGATGCTACGCCCCTGAAACAACAAAGAACGTTCAATGATGATATTGTGTTCAGAGCCAGGGATTCCACAGGTGTTGAAGCTCCTACCTTGGATCCCTTAGTCATCTCGGCTGGTATCGGGCCAGCTATTGTTAGAAGAGTTCTCATTAATTGTGGCGCATCCTCTAATATCCTCTTCAAGAAAACATTCGACCAAATGAAGATCCCTATGGCTGATGTGCAAGCCTCATCACAGAAAATCATTGGCTTCACTGGGGAGCCAAAGCAGCCGATAGGAACCATTAATTTGCTTCTAGAACTCGGAGAGGGAGAAAGAAAAGTAGTCCGCAAGCAAACTTTTGTGATTGTTGACGAATTTTCCGCTTATAATGCTTCCCTTGGCCGTCCAACTCTTGCAGCGTTCAAAGCTGTTCTGGCCCCATGGTGCCTCACCATTAAATTCCCCACAGACAATGGAGTAGGAGTTATAAAAGGGGATCAAAATACAGGGCGGGAGTGTTATCTGACAGAGCTGCGAGAGGCAAGGAAAAGAGAAATGGGAAAGGATGCGGCAACCCCAGTCCGCATCAAAGTACCAACCTTGTAGCAATTACAGGGCGGACCCTGCACTGGCGAGCACAGCGAAGCACGAAAAGAGATGGATCCTAGAAAAGCCAGTGCAGGGAAGAATAGAGTGGTACCAGTGGAAACGACAGTACCAGTACCTGTTGACCCGAAGGATCCAAATAAGGTGTTGAATGTGGGTTCACACCTTAATGTGTCAATTCAGAATATCTTAATATCTTTTTTTAAAAGCAAATTTCGATGTTTTTGCTTGGACTCATGCCGATATTTGCGGAATATCCCCAGAAGTTGCAGTACACGCTCTGAATATTGATCCAAAATTTACACCTGTGAAACAGAAAAGGAGAACTCAAGGTCTAGAAAGGTCAGCAGCATTAAAAGATGAAGTTGATCGGCTCATGGAGAATAACTTTATCAAAGAATCTACCTATCCGAATTGGGTTTCAAATCCAGTACTGGTTAAGAAAGCTAAAGGAAAATGGAGAGTGTGCATCGATTTTTCAGATCTAAACAAGGCCTGCCCCAAAGACTGCTTCCCATTACCCAGGATCAATCAACTGGTAGACGGAATAGCGGGACATGAATTGTTATCTTTTATGGATGCCTACTCCGGATATAACCAGATCATGATGCATGAGCCAGATCAGGAGGACACGAGCTTTTTCACCGTTGTTGGTCATTACTGCTACAGAGTTATGCCCTTCGGGCTGAAGAATGCGGGGGCAACCTACCAAAGACTTGTTAATGCTATGTTCAAACCGCAGTTGGGCAAGACTATGGAAGTCTACGTCGACGACATGTTAGTAAAGTCTAAGAAAGCAGTGGATCACATAGAACACTTAGCAGAAATGTTCGCAGTCCTCCGGAAATACGGAATGAAGCTTAACCCTTTAAAATATTCATTTGGGGTGGAGTCCGGAAAGTTCTTAGGTTTCATCGTGAGCGCTAGGGGCATTGAAGCAAGTCCAGCTCAAATTACCGCCTTAAAAGAAGTCAAAGCTCCTAGAACGAAGACGGAATTGCAAAGTCCCAACGGAAAAGTCGCTGCCTTGAGTCGGTTCATTTCCAAAGCTATTGATAAATGCATCCCATTCTTTGACGCTCTAAAGAAAGGAAAGAAAAACTTTGATTGGACTCCCAAATGCCAAAAAGCCTTTGATGAATTGATTGGCCATATGGAAACGCCTCCAATACTTTCTTGGCCCAGCGATGGTGAGGATCTTCTTATATACTTGGCAGTATCATCTCATGCTTTAAGTGCAGCGCCGATACGAGAAGACAATAGGATTCAACATCCTGTTTACTATATCAGCAAAAGACTCACTGGGCAGAAATGAATTACTCCAAGTTGGAAAAACTCGCCTATTGCCTACTGATTGCATCGAGGAAGTTGAGGCAATATTTCCAAGCTCATCCTATCAAAGTCCTCACTGATCAACCTTTAAAGCAAGTCCTGTTTTTCCCTGAGACTTCGGGTCGTCTTCTAAAGTGGAACATTGAACTCAGTCAATATGACATCACTTATCACCCCCGAAAAGCATTCGGTAACAATGGGGAGGAAACGATTGATGATTCCCCAATCCAATGGAAGTTATATGTTGATGGCGCGAGAAATGACTACTGTTCTGTAGCTGGGGTTGTACGTGAAACCCCGGAAGGTCGGTCATTATACTATGCACTAAAATTGGAATTTCCTTCAACGAACAATGAAGCAGAATACGAAGCTTTTATCGCTGGCTTGAGAATTGCTAAAGAACTAAACATCCGAGCATTACAGATCTTCAGTGATTCTCAGCTTATTGTATGCCAAGTCAAGAAGGAATTCCAAGCAAAAGGGGGAAATCTGCCTGCCTACTTGTCAAAGGCCTGGGAACTCCTGTGTGACTTCGACCACTGCACGATAAGCCATATTCCTCGAGAAGAAAGCATGAAAGCAGATTCTCTCGCAAAGTACTCTAGCACAAGCGAAACTCAATTTCTGGGGTTAGCTCCAGTGGAAGTCCTGTCGGCTCCAAACATTAATGAGATGGATATTGATTGGATCATGAGCGTGTCTCAAGAGCAAGAATCATGGATGACTCCAATAACAGAATATCTGCTCAATGGCTCTTTACCGGAAAATTCAAAAGAACGACAGAAGCTACTGAGGAAAGCCTCTCGCTATATAGTCCAGGATGACCAATTATACAGATGGGGATTCTCAATGCCATTACTTCGATGTGTATCCAGGGAAGAGTCCAAAACAATCCTAGCTGAGGTGCATGGGGGTGAATGTGGTGATCGTTTAGGTGGTCAAACTTTAGCAAAGAAGATTCTCCGATACGGATATTTTTGGCCAGAAATTAATCGAGATGCAGCAGACTATTCCCGAAAATGTGACAGATGCCAAAGATTTGCCAAAATTCCTAGAGCACCTTCTACTGAACTCACACAGATGGTCGGTCCATGGCCGTTTGCAATATGGGGGATAGACCTTGTAGGACGTTTACCAACTGCCAAATCTAGAATCAAATATGCCATTGTTGTTGTAGATTATTTTACTAAATGGGCAGAAGCTGAACCACTGGCTACTATCACCTCTAAAAAGATGATAAGTTTTGCGACTAAAAGTATCATTTGCAGGTATGGTGTGCCTCAAAAGATAATTACAGACAATGGTACTCGGTTCGAGAGTGAAGAATTCCAAGATTTTTGCAAACGATTCAAAATCCGAAAAAGCTTCTCAGCGGTAGCTCATCCGCAGGCAAACGGGCAGGTGGAAGCAGTAAACAAATTTATCAAGTCAACCATCAAGAAGCAACTCGAAAGAGCAAAAGGTGGTTGGGTCGATAAGCTACCACTAGCACTATGGGTATACAGAACTACCCACAAAACTGCGACTGGGCATACTCCATTTTCATTGGCATACGCGTCAGAAGCAATGATTCCGGAAGAAACGGAGGTCCCTTCACATAGAAGAATCCATTTCAATCAAGCGGAGAATGAAAAACTACAGCTTGAGGCACTAGATCTCCTTGATGAAAAAAGAGAAGAGGCTGAGCTCAGAATCGCAGCTCATCAGCAAAGGATAGCCAGACATTTCAATTCCAAAGTTCGCCAACGCAGCTTTGAGATTGGAGATCTAGTCCTGAAGAGAATTATTACGGCGACAGGTGTGTTTGGGCCAAATTGGGAAGGACCATATGTCATAGGTCAGAAGCTTCTTGACGGCACATTCAAACTCACTACTGTTGAAGGAGATCAAATTCCAAGAGCTTGGAACAGCAACCACTTACGTCCATACTTAACTTGAAAGCTTTGTTGAAATATTGTAAAAAGAATTATAAATGTATGATTCTTGTAATTGAAAGCAATTGTAAAGCCGATGCAAGTGAATAATGAAAGAACTATATAGTGTATGTAGGCCCAAATTCTTGGCCGAACCACTATAAATCTTGTGTTCCTTATTATTATTACATGTTTGCTTTATTTTCGATATGAAAAGTACATTAAATATATTACTGAAACGTCGATTTAAATTTTTCCAGGCAACAAAAATAAACTTGCACATTACAAGACCAAGTGATTCTTGTTATCATTCAACAAACAAATTTCAAGTCACAAAAGCCCCGAATTCAAATCCTAGATAGGAAGTGCTTCAATTGAACGGCCAATGATTTCGCCGAAAACGGGCTCTTGCTAATAAATTGAGATCTTTTGAACAAACAGACATCCAATTAAGAAGCTTATGTCCGTTCTCACGAACTTGCCTAGCAATGAAGTACACTTCTTTGGATTAAACAAACTACTTGTAAGAGAAGGGAGTGTGAGCTTGAAAAGAAAAACAGAGGATCGCTGAAAAGGCATAAGCAAGCGGATAAGGAACAACTAAAGCCCTCTTCGGAGGCACAAGTCCTCTTCGAAGGCACAATTCTTCGGAGGATAAAGACCTCTAACGAGGCATATGCCGCAAAAAAGAAAGTTCTCTACTCAACAAAAAAGATTGGAGGAGTCATGACCCTCCAACCACGAGAGAGTAACTTCCAGGCAATCAAAGACCTCTTCGGAGGCACATTTCACCAGGAGTTGAACTGCAACAGCCGCTCTTCGAAGTTTCACTTCACCAGAGTCGAAATGCGAAACGAAATAAGGACCTCTTCGGAGGCACATTTCACCAGGAGTTGAAGTGCAACAGCCGCTCTTCGGAGTTTCACTTCACCAGAGTTGAAATGCAAAACAAAATAAAGACCTCTTCGGAGGCACATTTCACCGGGAGTTGAAGTGCAATAGCCACACTTCGGTGTTTCACTTCACCAAAGTTGAAATATATAAAAAAAAAGAAGCCTCCCAGGGGCAGAAACAAAAAGACCTCTTCCTAGAGGCACAATAAGACAGAAAGACCTCTTCCCAGAGGCAGAAATGAAAAGACCTCCTCCCGGAGGCACAATCAAGCAGAAAGACCTCTTCGGAAGCACACGTTTCACCAAGATTGAAATAAAACTTCTAGTTGTTGAAACGTGAAAAAGCCTTCCTCAAAGGTGCAACTTTTCAAAGAAACAAAAATCAAGAAGCCCTTTACTGTGGCAAGTAAAAAAAAAAAAAAAAAAAAAAAGAGCCATCTTCAAAGGCACACTTTAACTCTCAAAGGAAGAATGATCCACCTATTCTGGGAAATCCTCTTCCTCAGAAAGTGGTCAAAGTACCCTTAAGATACCCGCTTTACCACGTAGAAGAATTCACTTGATAAAATGTGTATCTACACAAAGGAAAGAGTGAAATCTTTGAAGGATGGAGCATAAAAACTTATGTGGAGGGAGTTGTACTCTGTATTTTAACGAAATAATATTACTCCAAGTAGGGAAAGATTATTCTCTAAAAAATAAAAGTACAGGTCCCCTCAAAATATAAAATATTGCAACGAGCTAATGGTATAGGGGCAACATGGCATAACCACATCGGTGAAATTGCGCTCAAACGGTATACCATAAGCTCACTGCAATATCGTGCAAAGAAACTTGTACAAAAGTGAATAATAAATGCTTTCTCAGATACAGACAGAAGTTTGTACAAAGAAAAAGAATCATTTTATTCAACACTATTAGAATTTTATACAGGTACAGGTTCCAAAGTAAAAAGCAAAACAAAAGCGGAGGCCGGTACCCGCACAATTTTCGGTCAGTACATGCAGAAAAGGCAAAAAGCGATATGAAAGCCACAGAACCAGAGCCATCATTTCTTCTTCTGTCCACCTTTTGAGCCCGCACCCGGCCGGATAATCAACTTCTTAGGCCGGCTTGTAAGAGTAGGGGATGAAGGAGAAAGGGGCTCAGTCGGACTTTCTTCCGTTTCTTCTTCACCAGTTAAGGATCCCTTCTTCTTCTTCTTCTTGGAAACTCCCTGCTTTCCTCTCTTCTTGGAGGAAGACCCACTCCCTGGAGAAAGAAGTTTAGCTAATGGTTCATCATCAGAAGGTTCATCATCGGAACCAGTTGCTTGTGAAGTCTTCTCACTCCCTTCAGTTTCTTCTCCCCTGTGTTCTTGTAAAGCAATGGGATCGTCCAAGTCTTGAAGAGCTTCTATTTGCTCCTCTTGTGATCCCGGTTGCGAGGCAGAAGGAGGAGTCACCTGAATAGATGGAGAAGGAATAATTGGAGGTGGGGAAGTTTGAACGATGCTCGACGTTTTCTCTACAGAAGGAAAAAAGTTCAAGTCGGTAAAAAGCGGAGATAATGGTTCGCTGAGGTTCAAGAAGTAGTCAAAAAGCTCATCAAGCTCGTAAGAAACAGATGAGCAGTCTACTTGGGCAAGATTAACAGTAGGGTTACCTGCAGAAGTCGGTTTTCTGACATCAACCTCGTAGGCCTGTGCCTCGGCACCCTTGTCACCTTCATCTCCACCGTGTATGCTTGTGATCTCGGTGGTAACTTTGGTAGGAGATAGAGAATGAGAACTAGAACCGATAATGTCAATTTCGGCCGAAGGAGAAGGCTGAAGTGGAACAGTTGAGACAGTTTTTCATGAATATTCTCCTGCCGCTGTTTCGGCCCTTAATTTTGCAAGTTGTTCTCTCCCCCTGGCGAGAGCGGCGCGAGCATCATCATCAAGATAATGCTCCTCAAGAGCTGACTCAGCATAGCCAGCGCCTTTACCACCAAGCATATCGAGTGCGGCCTCCCAAACTTCAGCCAGAGTAATTTCATACTTGGGGCCTAGAATGGCGAGGCTACCGCGCCCCAAGATGCTATGCAGGTAGAAATCAAATAATGTTGAGCTGATGTTGGTCCTCGTTGCCTCGTGAGATTCTTCAGCTGCAATTTTGCCGGCAACGGCCTAATCACGCTCCCTTTCAGCTTTGGAAAGTTGAAGCTTAAGCATTTGAATCTCCGCCTCTTGGGAGCTGTTTTTCTTCCGAAGCTCTTCAATATCAGCAACATAGCCCTCACTAATTCTTTTTTGCACTTCAAGCCTGTCTTCGGCATCCCTTTGGCTGGCATGAGCATCTCTCACTTGTTTTAGGAGCACTTCTTCTTTTTGAGAATAGGAAGTAGAGGAAGTAGCAAGCTCTTGTTTCAGCTCCTCAACGTTTGCTTCAAGTTCTTCATTGTAAGAAGCGATGCTCCTCATTTCAGTATCGTGTTGCTCGAGAACCTTTTGCCATTCGGATTTATCATTTTCCATAGTGAGCATGGCCTCTATATTTGCACGATTAACCCTTTAAAGCTCGTCAACAAGTTTCTGCCCGTTCGACATCCTCTCAATATCAAGCTTGACGGCATCGAGATTTCGTAACATGGCAGACTTGTCGATGGGGACCATGTCAAGGTCGAACCTCACTCCCTTCGGGCACCACTGTGGAAACCGACTTTGCAAAGTGGCCGGGCCCGGTCCAACTTGGAATTTGGGCCTGCTGATTATCTTTTGAATATCTGCTTTCCCAAGAGCGGGAGAGCCAGAAGGAATGTCAAGCGAGGCAGGGGCAGTAACCTTTTCAGGAGTTGTAGAGGTGTGCTTCTCACCATGTCGGGCTCGCTTGCTCGAATCTTCAACCATATGACTTTTTCCTCGGTCATCATTGGATTTTCTTTTATGGGAATCATTGCCTGTCTACGAAGAATCGTGGCGCTCCTCTCTCTCTCTTCTTTCATAACACTCCTCTTGAGCCCTCTTCTCTTGAGCCTTTCGGGCGGCTCTTTCTTCATCAGATTCTCTGTAAGAAGGGGAGTAACACCTATAATCATATTGGCTACGCCTCCCGTAGCGCTGGAAGTCATCATAGTAGGATCCGCTGCATCCCATCGGAGGATCTGAAATAAAAAGAGCTAAATTTTAGAATTCTTCAAAGAACAAAAAGTCAGAAGCATAAAAGTGCTGAAAGATACTAGGTGAGTGTAATGTGCAAACTACGTGCATCAAACTACGAACCACTCTTTAATTGGGGAGTAGTTATGGGTGTAGAAGTTAACATCAACTCCTGAGTTGACGGAGTCTGTTGCAGAATAGAAGTCGCCTCGACTACTGAAGAAGAAATCCCGTTAGTGATAGGATCATCTTTAAAGATCTCTAGTGAGGTGGCAAAGAGGTCGCTCAGTCCTTCGAAAGTGTCGTCCCTGCTCTGTTTGACAGGACTGGTATTCTCAGCTTTTTCACCAGATTTCTGTGAATGTTAGGGAGATCCCTGAGGCTCTTCTTCCTCAATAACCGGGGCAAGTTTGTCGGATGGCCCCGCAATATCAACAGAGGTGGAGCACTTCACTAGCGAAGCCTTGGGAGCAGGTCCTTTTGGTATGGATGTGTCGGTAGAAACTGGGGCACCCAACGCTCTAGCCGGGGAGTCTGGGATTTCATGAGGATGTGTAGAACGAGAAGTATGCAAAAGTCCGTACTGATGCAAAAATTCGTCTTTCAACAGAAATTGAATGTCTCTCTCCTTAACTGGCATGGCCTTGAGCCTTTCGAAAGTTGGCTTATGACTGGGATCCCTAGAAGGAGGGGGGAGCGATGAAAATAAAAAAGAAGAAGCGGAGTTAACACTTAACAATTAAGTCTCACAAAAGTCGGATAACAAACGTAGTAAGAATGGTTAATCTTACTTTCTTCCCTCCATACAGCGTAAAACCCCGGGGAACAGTGAACATAGAAAAATTGAGTCAAAAACCCATGAGCGCTATCAGGAAGACCGATGATCAATTTACGATTTCGAGCACTTCTCACGACTGTAATAGAGGGGTGATCTTTAGTCGTGGTGAAAGAGCATAGGAAGCAAATCTCATCAAAGCTTGGGAATCGATCAAGCCTCCTCCTAAACAGTACACACAACCCCATTAAAATGGCATAGCCATTGGGGTGTAATTGGGATGGGGCGATGGCCAATTGACGAAGAAGTTGTTGGAAAAAGTCATTGAAAGGAGGAACGCCCCCACTCAGGCGCATTTGTCGATTGACCGTTACAAAGCCAGGGGGTGCTATGTCAGCAGTGTTACTTCTCTCGGGAAGAATGGCATCTGATGCAGCAATGCCAAACTGAGCGCACAATTGGTGAAAAACTTTGTACAATAAAGTAGAAGAGGCTCTTTCGGGAGGATTGACTAGTAGAGCCGGAATAACAGTTGCCTCTCCAGTCTGAACTGTTGTATCTTCTTCCTGAGAAGTCATTCTACACAAGCAACTGGATATTCAAATGTGAAGGTGCACGTTTCCTAAAAGTGTGAAGTGTCGTGCAGAACTAATAAAAATAACAAATAAATAAAACTGGAATTAAACTAGTCGACCATTGATCGACTACAAAATTTCAGAACTTGTTAATCTAAAGTTCAAGCATAATATTAGTGCAGGCTGGTCAGTTTCAATTGACTATTTCAGTGTTGCTTTAATATTTTACTTGAAATTGATGAGTTGAAAGCACTTCGTTCACACAATTTATTTAAGTTAATTATCTGTTATTAACTAATCTGTCATTTGATGTGGGCAATCAATGACAGTATATTCATCCCATTATTCTGTAAATGTTGAATTAGGCAGGTTATAAGTTTGCAAAAGTGACCTGTGAAGAAAACGCAAAAAGAATTTAACAGGTTAAAGTCCAAACAATTCAGCACTCAAGCAGTATATTTCAGCAAATCAAATTAAAGTTCAAGGTTCAAGCAAAATTGTAAACTGCGACAACTCAAGTGTTGACTCGGCAACGACTTAAGTGTTGGCAACGATAGGAAGAATTTCTTAAGTCGTAAGTCATGGAAAGGAGGAAAAGCACCAGTTCGAAGCAACCAGAAATTCCTCCAAGTTCTAACTCGGCCGCGACTTAAGGGGTAAGTCGCAAAGGTTTTTATGTCGGTCAAGGTTTAAATTGTGAAGGTTCTTAGGTCGTTCGAAATTACTGAGTCGCGCCAAAGCTAACGTCCCGACCAACCCCTTCTCTGATCCATAACCCGTCATTCTCCTAACTCCTAACCCGTTAACCCATATGAGATAGTATCATCTCCTCTAATTCGTGAATCAACTGACTCGAAATATGGTAACCCATCATCTTCTCCCTGCGAATCATATAAAAACTCAATCAAACCGCTCTAAGCTTGTCAACAGTTAATCATGACGTGACTCGAGATGAAATATGGTGTGAAGATTCGGTTTGGGGATAGAAAATTGGGAAACCATGCTCAAAGGTTAACGGTAGTCGTGCAATAGGATGAGCGAGGAGTTTACTTACGTAGTGTGATGACGAAGATTGTAGGAACTTGGTTGGCAATGAGGAAAATTGATTGAGTTCATCTCTTGAAGTTTCGAAGGTCGTTAATGGCGGAAGTATACAACTGAAGAGATAAAGTAATGAGAAGAAACGACCTAAGCCATTTATACCTCGGGGTAGTGGAAGATGAGTCGGCACGCGCGAGTCAAGATGAGTCGAAGTACACGACCTACTACTTAGGCGTGTACTTCGAGGGGCAAATGTTTACCCCGTTTCGTCAACGAGTTAAGGCCTGGGCCGACTCATCAGATAAAGTTTTCAGCGACTCAGTGGATTTACAACTCAAGGTACTTCAAGACTCAACTGATTGCCGACTCAACGAATTAAGGAGTTGCACGAGTTAAAGAATTGTACGACTTATGATTAAGGAGGTGAACGGTTTACGGCTTAAGGATAGAACGACTTAATGAGTTGACAGACTAAGCGACTCACAACTCAGAGAAATCTGCGACTTAAGGCCTCTGCGACTTAGGATATGTCATGACTCAGGGGAGGTACACGAGTTAAGGAGTCTACGAGTTAAAGAGCCTGCGAGTTAAAAGCTTACTTGTTAAGGAGCTAACGACCTAACAGGTTGAGACCTAAGCGACTTGGGGAATGTCACGAGTTAAGAAAGTCCACGACTTGAAGACGTTACGACCTAGCGACCTAAAGGAGTGACGACTCAAAGCACTAAAAGGAAGAGTCAACAACACTTAGGTCGCTGCTGACTTGTAGCTGCAGATAAGTCGTTCACGACCTAAGACTTGGAGAGCAAGTTCAATACCATGCTGTAATAAGATGACTCGTTGACGACTTACGACCTAGTTTAAGTCGTACATGACCTAAAACCACAGAGCCAAGATTTTAGTGCTGCCTCACTTTAAACCGTGACCTCTTAACTCGTGAACGAGTCAGGACTTGTATCTAGATGAACGAAGAAAAGCTCAGTACCACTTCACTTACTCCACTGCCTGCAGACTCTTGAACCTTGAGTCGAGCGCGACCTACGACTCTCCATGAGTCGTTCACGACTCATGACTTCAGCGAAAACCGCTACCTAGAATTCTCTATAAATAGAGGGATAACTCCAACATGAGGGGGACTTTTGGCTCATTCTTTCCAAGCACCGATACTCTGCTGTATTCCAAACCGACTCGACACTCAAAGCTTTCAAGACACGTAGAACGCTACCAACAACTTCAAGAAGGAATCTCATACATCCGACATGGATTTGAAGACTTTCACTCACATTGATGTTTAAGCCATTCGTTCAAAGTGTTTAGTAATTCAAAGTGTATTGTACTTGGGAAGAATTGTATCAATCTGTAACGAATTCATCAATAAAGATATTCAAAGTGGACGTAGGCAAACTATTAAGCCGAACCACTATAAAATCGCTGTTGTTTACTATTTTTTCTGCAGTTTTCTGCTTATACTCTGTTCCCGAATCATCGGGTGGTGCTTTCACAACTACACTTTACACACCGGGGTGTTAGCGTTCAAATTTTAGCGTTAACAATGGTTATACGAGTCGGAGTAATGTGAAAATACAATTAAATAGCATAAAGCAGATAATTTAAGTAACATATGGATATAATTTCTATAGATAATGCTAGAGATAAAGAATGCATATTTAATTCAATGAATACTACCGCCAGTTACACTCATGTACTATCTAAGCAGATAAATTCATTAAATACCACCACCAGTTACACTAATTTTGGAATTGTCATTGATTGTATTTGACAGTGCAACGTCAGATGTATATAATTTAAACCTAAAGCGACATGAATCTAACCTCGGGTGAGGGATCCGCAATAGAGTGCCAATAAAGCACAAAATTTAATAACTTAAAGCCATAGATAAATCTTCAATACCCGCATGAAAGAAAGAGCGTATGACCAAATTAAGCTTCAGTGAGGTAAAAAATCAGTAACCATAAATACTAATGACAACACTAATTCTACAAACATAGAATCAACTAAGTTTTATTTTGCCAAACATTGTTAGTGGCGTTGAGATAAATCGTTCGACAGCAGTAATTAAGTAATATATGTCACAGGGTACCCAAATTTCAAGCGGCATCATACGGCTGATAAAATAAACGAGTGGAATGAACCAACTGCAAAAAGAAATATCCTTTTACTATATCATTAATTTTTCCCATGTGTTCTATTTTGCAAGATTATGACATTTATAATTACATTACCTATAGTGGCCCGGGATTTTCGAACCTCGAAAATCGACACTGATACATTCACAGTATAGCATAACGAGCAATCGAGTGGCAGAAATAACATATCACTAGGGGTAAAAAAAAGGATAGAAGAAAACAAAAACAACATTACAGAATCTCACAATCGTAGTGTAACAATATATAATATACAAAACAGATCTTTTTACAAAGGAACTATAACTATAATATACGTTCAATCATTAGAGTACAACGGTCAATATTCAATTTGGATAGTTATAATGTCCTCACGTGTGTTGACTGTACAACATACTCACACAGCGGAGTATAATCAAGTACGTGGGATATGCCTGAGGCTCCTCTAGCTCGACTCTTGAGCTCCATATCATCCTAACCTAGGTCTAACCGAGAATTATAATAAAATAACTCCCGAGTCAGTCTGAAAAACCAGCGTGAGAAAACACACTTAATTTAAATTATTACTGTTATCAAAATCCTTTGAAAAACAAAGGTATCTCGTAAGACCACGCCACACATAAATACGATGGGTTTTTACCTTACGATAACCAAAACCTTTTATATCAAAATCATCTGATATTATAATAATGTGTATAGAAAATAAACTATAAAATAGCCGAAATGCTTGCAACTCACGTTTTAGCATAGTTGGTATGCAACTAAAAATGTACAAGCTCGTAGGGGATATCGGATATCATGCAATGGTTGGGCCACTGGAGTACCTCCCATCACAGTACACCTCTAGAAAAATGTACCGAGATTGAACCTGTCGATCCCTGCCAATATAGGACCAGCCTACCCCTTACTAGGTATTACCGAATATGTTATCACTCCAGGTGTTCCCACCCTATCGAGCAATCTCCTTTCCATGCACAACCATATCCACAATTATAATATATCCGAGGGTATCTAGAAAAGTGATAACATACCCTACTTGGGTGCGACCCGCTTTGCCCTGCTACATCCCTCATGTTTTACTCATTTCCAGTTGATGAGCCTTGAGGTTGTGTATTACCTTAAGAATAGCATTCATTCTTGGAATGCTAACACTGCATTCCAAGCAACGATGCAATGATAGCATTCATCCATACAAGTTGTTCTGGGTCTGAACAAACCGAATCTCCTTCCAAATTACAATCTCCGTTATCTTCAAGATATCATGATTCTTAACGCACAAATCAGATCGAAGTGGCTTTCGGATAATTAAATTTGATCCCGATCTCTTCGAAACGATTAACGAATTTGGCCAGATTTTGATAGTCGATTATTTAACTATCAAATTTCATACATAAGTTGTGACGAGGCCCATTTCTAAATCTTCCAAAACATTCATTTCAAATTATCTTTTCAAAGGTGTGTGTGTATATAAATATATATATATATATATATATATATATATTTTCATATCTCTTCCAGTATATTCAATATTTGAAAATAATTTCCAATACTTATATCCATAATAGGATATCGAATCATAACAATACATAGAAATATTTTTCCGCGTTTTATTTATAATTCAACACTTAAAAATATTTCTATGATAATCTCGTAGGTAAAATATTTCAAATCCTTCCAGTCTAATGCTAAGGAAATGTTTATAAGTATATTTTCCTAAACTCGTTTTGTTCCCATACTTAGGAAAGATTAAATTTACTACCCACTTCTCAAAATCCTTCTCAATTTGTTTGTAAATTCCTTAACTTGTTTATAACAAATTCTATAAATTTTCGGAATTCATTAATTATTTTCCTTTAAAATTTCCAAAAAAGATTACACTTGTCTATAATTCCAGCTACCCATTTCTAATTTCTTTTATGAATTCTAATAAATTTTTGAAGTTCTCGTATTTCAATATTCCGCAAGTTTCCTTATGTTTCCAAAGTTCCATTACAAGGAACAAAAATCATATCCATTAAATAAATCTCATTTACAAATCTCGAGAGGATTTATAAATAAATTACAATCATTTCAAAGCTCCATGTTAACCCCTATGCTCAGGGGCTCAAAAGGAAGACGACTTAAGGGTACAACGGCTTAACGACCTACCGACTTAAGGAAGCCATGACTTAGTAGGTTAAGAGAAGGGTTACCGACTCATAAGCCTTAAAGGGTTACCGACTCAACGGCCTTTAAGGGTTACCTACTCAACGGACTTGAAGGGTTACCGACTCAACGGCCTTGAAGGGTTACCGACTCAACGACCTTGAAGGGTTACCGACTCAACGGCCTTGAAGGATTACCGACATAATACCTTAAGGTAGTTACCTACTCAACAACTCAAGGGAGACAGTGACTCAAAGGATAAACGACTCATCGAGTTATCAACTTAGCGACTTAGGCAATGACGCAACTCAACGACTCAAGAGATGGCCGACCTAACGACTCAAGACACGAAAGGCCCAAAGCAACTTCACTTAAGCCATGGCCGACTTACAACTTATGCTAGGTCGCTCACGACCTAAGCACAAAGGCAAATCCAATGTTGTGTTACTTAAACCGGTGCATGTTAACTCGTTCGCGACACAGGACTTGTACTCAGTAGACACAGCAACCCAGTTAAGCCTTATCTCGGAATCGTGACTTATGACCTATCCCTAAGTCGCTGTCGGCCTATAACCTGGCTTAAGTCGGTAACGACCTTGTACTTAGAGGTTTTGACCGTGCCGCTTTCCTGAAGTCGCTAGTACCTATTAGTTAGTACTAAAGGACGTAAGCGAGCCAGCTAAGTCATAACTCCTGATGCCTTAACCCTCCAACGACCCACGACTTATCCTAAGTCGGCCACGACTTATCTTAAGTCGGCCAGGACTTAAGACTTGGCAATAATTTCTGCCCAGAATTCTCTATAAATACATGACCATCTCCAACTTTAAGGGGACTTTTTGGACAATCTCCTCAAGCGTCGATACTCTGCCAGTTTCTAAACTGACTCTATACTTGAAGTTTCGAAGAACACTACAAGCTACTTCGAAAGACTTTCACACGTCCGACATGGATTCGAAGACTTTCATCTACATCGAATCTTAAGCTACTTACTCAAAGTGTTTTGTAACCAAAGAGATTTGTACTTGAAGAGCATTGTATCGTTTTGTAACAAGACCAGTAATAAAGATACTTCAAGTGGACGTAGGCTACTCCTTAAGCCGAACCACTATAAAATCGATGTCTCTTACTGTATTTTCTGTTATTTTAGCTGATATTCTGTTCCCGAACCGTCGGGTGGTGCTTTCACATTCACACTTCACACACCGGGGTGTTAGCGTTCGATTTTAAGCGTTAACATTTTTGGTGCTTTCACTGAGAGTTGAACTCAGGTTGCTCTCATCATTGCTTCTCAAAAAGTTGTTGAAAGGATTTCTTTTAAAACCAGAAGTTTATTGGAAATAATGGCTCCTGGGAGAAAACGAAGTTCCGTAAGATCCGACAATGTTCAAGAGAATACCGCTATCTCTCCTCCTTCAAGTCAAGCAGCTCCAACTGTTGGAGTTACGCGAGCAGAATTGGACGCCGTAGTTTTGGGGTTGAATCAACAATTGAATGCCCAGAATGCACAGTTGGAGGCTCAGAATGCCCAGAATGCCCTGATCTTAAGTAAGTTGAATGGTCTACTTGGGGCTAACCGTAAACCGGTTAATAATGATGGAAACCCTACTGCGGGAGTTCAAGATGTTGAAGGAGGGAATGTTTCTCAAAGAGCCGCAGACCCTGTGGAAAAGACACCTCTCCAGGCTGGGGGATCAGGACCGCAGCCGACCCTCCGTGAACGGTTGTCAAGACAGAATTCAGAGAGAATGGCTGATGTTTGCCCTCTGAGCCTTTATATGATGAAGAGTATTTCTTAGGCATGGTTCGTCAGATCATGAACGAAAGTATGCGATGGGATGAAGATGAGAAAGAATGGAGTTTTGCTCCAAGCAAAACTCTGTTTACTGAGAAAATCTTAAAGGCCAAATTCCCAAGAAAATTCATTCCTCCTACTATTCCGGCATACAAAGGGACAAGCGATCCTAATGAGTTTCTATATAAGTATGATTGGCATATGACGGGTGCCAGAGTGTCTGATGAAATAAAATGTCGATATTTTCCGGTATATTTGGAAGGTGTGGCTCTATTGTGGTTTACAAAGCTGCCGGTCAGGTCCATTGATCAGTTCTCCGATTTGACCAAGAAATTCAAGGAGCAATTTCGATTGTATGCTTCAAAAGCAAAGGATATAATGTCGCTGTCAAGTCTAGAGCAAAATCCAGAAGAATCCATCAGATCATTTTTGAATCGTTTTAACATAGCATTGGCTGAGGTAGATAATGCTAAGCCACGCATGGTCCTAACATACTTGATGAAGGCGATTGACAAATCAAGCAAATTTGGAAAATGGTGGAAAAGAAAGAACCAAACTCGTTTGACAAATTCTACAAGAAAACGGATGAATTCATGCGCTTGGAGAGCCTCCAAACACGGGCTAAGGTGGTATCAGTAAAAGCCGGGAACAATGGTGCTGCTTCGAACAAGAAAGAACATAACACTCAGAAAAGGGGAAATGATGGTGGAAAGAAACAGAGAGATGCTAAGAAAGGCCGTCCTTTCAATTTCACACCCTTGACCGATACCCCTGAGAACATCTTCTTTGCGACCAAGGATGATGTCAATTATCCGACACCACCTAAAATGAGAGTTGGAAGTAAGATGGAAAAAAGTGGAAGGTTCTGCCGGTTCCACAACCAACCCGGCCATGACACCAACGAATGTCGTCATTTGAAAGAGGTAATTGAACAACTCTTGAAAGAGAACAAGCTCGAACAGTATGTGAAAAGTAATAGAAATGTCCCAGCCTCGTCGACTCAAGGACAACAAGTTCCCGCTCACCGTCCTGGCTCAAGTGAGAAGGCCGTAGAACATGAGTCGGAAAGACCTATCATCAATATAATAACTTGAGGGCCTCACCCAGCAGGCAAAAGCTGGGGCGATATGGAAAGGTATGCCAGGGCCTTGAGGCATGTACCGGTTGAAGAGAATGTTTTTGTATTGGAAAATGATGCACCTTTAAAGCAAAAAAAGACTTCCACTGATGATATTGTATTCAGTGCTAGAGATTCTTTAGGTATCGAGGCTCTTACCATAGATCCTTTGGTCATATCCGCTGGTATTGGGCCGGCTACTGTGAGAAGAGTTCTAGTTGATTGTGGAGCTTCATGAAACATTCTCTTCAAGAAGACTTTTGATCAGATGAAAATTCCAATGGCTGACGTTCAAGCTTCATCACTTAAGATTGCTGGGTTTGCTGGGGAACCCAAACAGCCGATTGGGACCATAGATTTGTTTTTGGAACTTGGAAAAGGGCTGAGGAAGGTGGCTCTAAAGCAAACCATTATAATTGTTGAATAATTCTCTGCCTACAATGCCTTTTTGGGCCGACCAACTCTTGCTGCATTCAAAGCTGTTCTTGCCCCTTGGTGTCTGACTATACAATTCCCCACAGATAATGGAGTTGGTGTGATTAAAGGAGACCAAGATGAGGGGTGAGAATGTTATCTTACAGAGTTGCGTGAATCAAGGAAAAGAGAAACGGGAAAAGGTGTGGCGGCTCCAGTCCGCATCAAAGAACCAACCTTGTAGCAATTACAGGGTGGACCCTGCACTAGTGTATATAGTGGCGCACGAAGAGAGATGGATCCAAGGAAAGCCAGTGCAGGGGAGAATAGGGTAGTACCGGTAGAAGTAACAGTGCCGATACCCGTTGACCCAAAGGACCCAAAAAAAGTGCTGAATGCGGGTTCACAGCCCAACACAACAGTTCAGAATGTTCTGATTTCATTTTTGAAGGCAAATTTGGATGTATTCGCTTGGACTCATGCTGACATGTGTGGAATATCCCCAGAGATTACTGTACACACTCTGAACATTGATCCAAAGTTTACACCCTTGAAACAGAAAAGAAGAACTCAGGGTCCTGAGAGGACGGCGGCGTTGAAGGAAGAAGTGGATCGGCTCATGGAGAACGGTTTCACCAGAGAATCTACTTATCCAAATTGGTTATCAAATCCAGTGATGGTTAAAAAAGCTAACGGAAAATGGAGAGTATGCATTGACTTTTCATATTTGAACAAAGCCTTGCCCCAAAGACTGCTTCCCGCTGCCCAGGATCGATCAGTTGGTGGATGGGACGGCGGGGCATGAATTGTTGTCTTTTATGGATGCATACTCCGGATATAACCAGATTATGATGCATGAGCCAGATCAAAAGGACACAAGCTTCATCACAGATGTTGGACTCTACTGCTACAAGGTCATGCCTTTCGGACTCAAGAATGCAGGGGCAACTTACCAAAGGCTTGTTAATGCCATGTTTAAACCGCAGATTGGTAAGACAATGGATGTTTATGTTGATGATATGCTGGTCAAGTCTAAGAAAGCAGTGGACCACATGGATCACTTGGCAGAGATGTTCGCAGTACTCTGAAAGTATAGAATGAAGCTTAATCCCTTGAAATGTTCATTTGGAGTGGAGTCCGGAAAGTTTTTGGGTTTCATTGTGAGCGCTAGGGGCATTGAAGCTAATCATGCTCAGATCACTGCCCTGAGAGAGGTCAAAGCTCCTAGAACGAAGAAGGAATTGCAAAGTCTCAATGGAAAGGTTGCCGCCTTGAGTCGGTTCATTTCAAAAGCTACTGACAAATGCATTCCATTCTTTGATACTCTGAAGAAAGGGAGAAAAACTTTGAGTGGACTCCTGAATGTTAGAAAGCATTTGATGAGTTGGTTCGTCATATGGAAGTGCCTCCGATACTTTCAAAACCTGACAATGGTGAAGATCTCTTCATATATTTGGCAATTTCATCTCATGCTCTCAGTGCACCATTGGTACGGGAAGACGCAAGGATTCAACGCACTGGATTATATTGTAATGGAATGCTAAATCTATTTCTTCGCCTTTTCGCCAATAAATCAGAATACTGCTTAAGCCTAACTCGTGAATGAACTTTCTCTTTAGGGTTCTCTTCCCTAACTAGTTCAACTTTGACTTGATAGTCTTAAGCATAAGTCGTTCATTCTATATCTTTCTTGCCCAGTCTATTATATCAGTAAAAGATTCACTGGGGCAGAGATGAACTATTCAAGGTTGGAAAAGCTCGCCTATTGTTTGTTGATCGCATCAAGAAAATTGAGGTCGTATTTTCAAGCTCATCCCATCAAAGTCCTCACTGATCAACCTCTAAAGCAAGTCCTATTCCGTCCTGAGACTTCGGGCCGTCTTTTGAAATGGAATATTGAACTCAGCCAATATGACATCACTTATCATCCCCGGAAAGGAATCAATGGACAAGCTTTAGCAGATTTCATCACAGAATGTACGGATAAAGGTGATAGTGAGGAAGAAGCCACTGATAACATCCCAATCCAATGGAAATTGTATGTCGATGGCACAAGGAATGATTACTGTTCTGGAGCAGGGGCTGTCATTGAAACCCCAGAAGGGCGATCGCTATGTTATGCACTGAGACTAGAATTTCCTTCGACAAATAATGAAGCAGAATATGAAGCTCTCATCGCTGTTTTAAGGATCGCTAAAGAACTAAACATCGAGGCATTGCAGATCTTCAGTGATTTTCAGCTTATTGTCTGCCAAGTCAAGAAGGAATTTCAAGCTAAAGGCGGGAATCTACCCGCCTATTTATCAAAAGCCTGGAAGCTTCTTGAAAATTTTGACCGTTATTCAATAAGCCATATACCCCGAGAAGAGAACATGATGGCGGATTCCCTCGCAAAGTATTCAAGTACTGGTGAAGCTCAACTATTGGGATTAGTTCCCGTCGAAGTCTTGTCAGCTCCAAGCACAAATGAAATGGATGTTGATTGGATTATGAATGTATCCGAAGAGCAAGAATCATTGATGACTCCGATATTTGAATATTTGCTCAATGGTACTTTGCCAGAAAGTTCAAAAGAACGACAGAAGCTGTTAAGGAAAGCCTCTAGATATATGATCCAGGATGGTTGATTGTACAGACGGGGATTTTCAATGCCACTACTCCGCTGTGTAACTAAAGAAGATGCCAAGACAATTCTAACTGAAGTACACGGAGGGGAGTGTGGAGATCATACAGGAGGTCAATCTTTAGCAAAGAAAATTCTCCGTTATGGATATTTTTGGCCAGAGATTAATCGAGATGCTGCTGAATATTCCCGAAAGTGTGATAAATGCCAGAGATTTGCCAAAATTCCTAGAGCACCTTCCACTGAGCTAACACAAATGGTCAGTCCATGGCCGTTTGCCATCTGGGGAATAGATCTTATTGGGCCTTTGCCGACTGCCAAATCGGGATTAAATATGCTATCGTTGCTGTTGATTATTTCACTGAATGGGCTGAAGATGAACCATTGGCTACCGTTACCTCTAAGAAAATGATAAGTTTTCTGACTAAAAATATCATTTGCAGGTATGGTGTGCCTCAGAAGATAGTCACAGACAATGGTACACAGTTCGAAAGTGAGGAATTCCATGATTTCTGCAAACGATTCAAGATCCGAAAAAGCTTTTCAGCAGTGGCTCATCCGCAGGCAAACGGGCAAGTGGAAGCTGTAAACAAAATCATCAAATCAACCATCAAGAAGCAGCTAGAAAAAGCAAAAGGTGGTTGGGTCGATAAGTTACCACTTGCACTATGGGCATACAGAACTACCCACAAAACTGCGACTGGGCATACTCCATTTTGATTGGCATACGGATCAGAAGCAATGATTCCAGTGGAAACAGAAGTTACCTCACACAGAAGGATCCATTTTGATCAAGATGAGAATGAAAAACTGCAATTGGATGCGCTTGACCTCCTTGATGAAAGGAGAGAAGAGGCTAAGCTTAGAATTGCAGCCCATCAGCAAAGGATAGCCAGGCACTTCAATTCCAAAGTTCGTCGGCACAGCTTTGAAGTTGGGACCTAGTCCTGAAGGGAATTATGACAGCCATAGGTGTGTTTGGGCCAAATTGGGAGGGACTATATGTCATAGGCACAAAACTTCTTGATGGCACATTCAAACTCACAACTGTCGAAGGAGAACCAATCCCAAGAGCTTGGAACAGCAATCATTTGCGTCCATATTTTACTTAAAAGCTTCGCTGAAATGTTGTAAAAGAATTACGAATATATGATTCTTGTATTGAAAGCAATTGTAAAGCAAGTGAATGATGAAAAGCTATAAAGTGGATGTAGGCCCAGCTTTTGGCCGAGCCACTATAAATCTTGTGCTCTCTACTACTATAAACTGCTTTGTTTTATTTCGACATATAAAATACATTAATTGTATTATTAAAATGTCGATTTAATAATTCAGGCCGTAAAAACAAAGCTTACCCATCGCAAGACCAAGCGATCTCCGACATCACCCAGCAAGCAAACGTTAAACCATTCAAAATTTCCATACTCAAATCCTACGAAAGAAGTGCTTCGAACAAAAGTCAGCGATGTGGCTGGAAGTGGACCATTTCTAACTAACTACGAATGTTTGTACAAACGAGCATCCAGTTAAATAGCCTGTGTCTACCACCACCAACTCGCTTAACTATGAAGTATATTTCTTTGGATAAGGAAAATTATTGGCAACTAAAAAGGGATGATATTTGGAAAAGATAACGGGGGTCGCCGACATGAATAGATGGCAAAGAGACATGGGCGAGCAAGCATCAAACAGCAAAAGACCTCTTCGGAGGCACAAGCCCTCTTCTGAGGCACAACTCTTCGGAGGATAAAGACCTCAAATGGGGCATGCCAGAAGACTTTCTCAACATGGTATGGAATGATCGGAAGGACCTTCCCAACAGGAAGGCAAAGCGCTTGTTTACTAGTTGAGACAGTTTGCGTAGACAAGCATCCAAGTAACTTGCGTCCGCCCCGTGAGTCCATGAGACGACCGGAGGCACCTTCCCAAGTGGAAGGCAAGGCGCTCGTTCACTAGTTGAGACAATCTACGTAAAAAAACGTCCAAGCAACTTGCGCTTGCCCCGTGAATCCGGCCAACCATGAGAAAGAAACTTCCAGGTAGACTCGGAGGCACGCATTCCACCGAGAGCTGAAATAAAACTTCACAAGTGCTGGAATGTGAAAAGCCCTCTACGGAGGCCCATTTCACCATAGTTGAAATGCTAAAAGACCTCGAGCGGGCCTCGCCAGAAAAAGAGAGTTCTTTCTCGACGTAAAGTTGCGGACTGATTGGTGGTACACCACCGTGAATCCATCCAACTAAGAGAAAGAAGCTCCAAACATCCAGGCAAAAGCCCTACTCAGAGGCACACATTTCACCGTGATCTGAAATAAAACTTCACACGAGTCGAAATGTGAAAAGCCCTCTTCGGAGGCCCGCTTCCCAAAGAACAAGGAAAAGATAAAAGCCTCTCCCAAGAGGCAGAAACAAAAAGACCTCTTCCCAGAGGCACAATCAAACAAAAAGACCTCTTCCCAGAGGCACAATAAAAAAAAGACCTCTTCCCAGAGGCATAATCAAAAACTCTCATCAGAGGCTCAAGCAGGTTGAAACCCCTTTTTCTTTTCGAAAGGCCCACTGCACTATGAAGTGAAACTCACTAGCCAAAACAAAAGTGACTTTTTTCAAAAAAAAAAGAAAAAGAGGAGTGAAAAAACTTTGCAATAAAAAAAAGGGAAGCCCTCTTTAAAGTTACACTTTAGCTTTCAAAGGAAGATTGGTTCATCTATTCTTGAAAATACTCTTCCTCAAAAAAGTTAAAGTGCCCTTCGGAGGCCCGCTTTACCACATAGAATAATTCATTTTGTAAGAATGTATATATGCAAAAGAAAAATTGATATCTCCGAAGGTTGAAGCTAAAAAACTTATATGAAACGAGGTGTGCTCTGTTTAGGGCGAAATGATATTTCCACAAATATGGAATAATTATTCTCCAAAAATAGGAGTACAAGTCCCCTCGAGATTGGAAATATTACGATGAGCTTATGGTATGGGGGCAATACGGTATGACTGCATTGGTAAAAGCAACACCCAAACAACATACCACAAGCTCACTGTAATATTATATAAAGAAACTTGAATATATATATAAAAAAAATAGATGCATTCTCAAACACAGACAAAAGTTTGTTCAAGCAAGAGAATCATTTTATTCAACGTAATGAAAATTATGTACATTTATTCAACGTTATGAAAATTATGTACATATACAGGTTTCAAAATAAAAGAAAAGCGGGGGCTGGTACCCGCACAACGTCCGGTCAGTACAAACAAAAAGCTAAAAGCAAAAAGTAAAAATAAGGAAGGGGAAGCAGGACTCATCACTTCTTCTTCTTACCCCCACCTTTGGAGCCTTCACCTGACCTAATAGGTAGTTTTTCAGGACGGCTTGGGAGAGTTAGGGAAGAAGGAGAGAGGGCTACTGCCGGATCAACCTCCGCTTCCTTTTCAGTAACGGAAATACATTTTCTTTTCTTCTTAGAAGTTGTACTCTTCCTCCTCCTCTTCGAAGAAGACTCGCTTCCCAGAGTAAAAAGAACAGACAATTTTATATCATCGGAAATGGTTCGCTCCGAGGACTCATTGCCTTCTCCAAACCCTTCTCCCCCATGTTCCTGTGAAGCATTAGGATCATCTAAGTCTCGGAGAGCCTATATTTTCTCCTCTTGCGACCCGGGTTGAGAGGCGGATGGAGGGGTGACCTGGAGAGGCGGGGGAGGATAACTGAAGGAGGGGGAGTCTGAACGATGCTCGGCACTTTCTCTACAGAAGAAAAGGAGATAAAGTCTATAAAGAGAGGAGATAAAGGCTCGTTGAGATTCAGGAAGTAGTCAAGAACCTCATCAAACTCATAGGGAGAAAATGAGCAGTCTATTTGAGCAAGATCAGCTTAGGATTACCTGGCGAAGTAGGCTTTGCTACGTCAATCTCAAAATCCAGTGCTTCACCGCTCTCTTGGCTTTCATCTCCGTTATGGACAGTTGCACCTTCTGTGATAGCTTTGGTAGGGGGTGGAGAATGAGAACTGGAGCCGACAATGTCGATTTCGGCCGAAGGTGAAGGCTGAACTGGATCAATTGAAGTAGTTTTTCCTAAATATTCCCCTTCTGCCATTTCGGCTCTTAACTTCGCAAGTTGTTCTTTTCCCCTGACAAGAGCGGCGCGAGCTTCGTCATCCAAGTAATGCTCCTCAAGAGCTGATTCGACATAGCCAGCACCTTTACCGCCAAGCATGTCAAGTGTGGCCTCCCACACTTCAGCCAGAGTAACTTCATATTTGGGGCCTAGAAAGGCGAGACTACCGCGCCCCATGACGCTGTGTAGATAGAAGTCAAATAACGTCGAGCTGATGCTGGTCTTCGTTGCCTCATGAGATTCTTCAGCTGCAATTTTACCGGCAACGGCCTCATCACGCTCACTTTCAGCTTTGGAGAGTTGAAGCTTTAGCATCTCGATCTCCGCCTCTTGATAGTCAGTTTTCTTCCGAAGCTCTGCAATATCAGCGATATAGCCCTCATTGATTCTTTTTTGCAAATTGAGCCTGTCTTCGGCATCTCTTTGGCCGGCATGAGCATCTCTCACTTGTTTCTGTAGCACTTCTTCTTTTTGAGTGTAGGTAGTGGAAGAAGTGGCGAGCTCTTCTTTTAGTTTCTCAACATCTGCTTCAAGTTTTTCGTTGTAGGCAGTGATGCTCCTCATCTCTGCATCATGTTGATCGATAATTTTTTTCCATTCAGATTTATCATTCTCCATGGTCAACATAGCTTCAAGGTTCGCACGGTTCACTCTCTGGAGTTCGTCAAGAAGTTTTTGCCAGCTCGACATTCTCTCAATATCAAGTCTGACAGCATCAAGATTTCGCAACATGGCAGGCTTGTCAATTGGAACTAAGTCGAGATCAAAGCGAACCCACTTCAAGCACCATTGTGGAAACCGGCTTTGGAGAGTAGCTGGACCTGGCCCAACTTGATATGAAGGCCTGTTGATGATTGCCTGGATATCGGTACGGGAAGGGGCAGGAGATTGAGAAGGAATGGGAGCAGTGGTCTTCTCAAAAATTACAGGCACTGATTGCTCACTAATTTTAGCCCGTTTGCTTGGGTCATCAGCCATGTGGCCCTTCCCTCTGTCATCATGGGATTTAGGTTTATGGGAATCACCCTCTCTATGGGAAGAATCGTACCGCTCATCCCCTCTTCCATAGCGTTCTTCATTAGAACGTCTCTCATGAGCCTTTCGAGCAGCCCTCTCTTTATCTGTTTCCCTATAAGTGGGAAGATAGCGCCTATAGTCATACTGACCACGCTTTCCGTATTGCTTGAAGTCATCGTAATATGAACCACTTCGCCTCATTGGAGAACCTGAAAATGAAAAAGAAGCGTAACTTTAGAATCTTCAAAGTACAAAGAGCTAAGTGCATGAAAGTGCCGAAAAGTTCTAAGTGTGTGTGATGTGCAAACTACGCGCGTCAATCTACGAACCACTCTTCGATCGCGGAGTAATCATGAGGGTAGTAGTTAACGTCAACTCTTGGGTCGATGGAGTTTGTTGCAAAGGAGAAGTCGCTTCAACTACTGAAGAGGAAACCCTAGTAGTAATAGGGTCGTCTTTAAAGAGCTCCTGTGAAGTGACAAACAGGTCGCTCAACCCTTCAAAAGTGTCGTCCCTACTCTGCTTAACAGGGCTTGTTTTCTCGGCTTCTTCATCACCAGACTTCTGTGAATGTTGGGGAGATCCCTGAGGCTCTTCTTCCTTAATGACTGGGGCAAGTGCGAATTTGCCAGACGACCCCACAACGTCGGTAGTAGTAGAGCACTTCACCAAAGAAGCCTCGGAGGTAGGTTCTTTTGGTAGGGTTCGTCAGTAGAAACTGGGGCATCTAATGCTTTAGATGGAGAGTCTGGAACTTCATGGGGGTGTGTAGAGCGAGAAGAATGCAGAAGTCCAAACAGATGTAAAAATTCGTCCCTCAATAAAAACTTTATACTTCTCTCTTATGCGGTCACGGCATTCGGTCTTTCAAAAATTTGCTTGTGGCCTGGATCTCTAGAGGGGGGAGGAAGCGCTGAAAAAGGAAAGAGTGAAATTAGCACTTAGCAACTCAGATCTCGAAAAACTCAGGAATGGAAAAATAAAAACAGGTAATCTTACTTCCTACTCTCTAGATGGTGTAAAACCCTGGGGGCATCGAAGGAAGAAGAACTGATTTAAGAAGCCATGAACGCTTTCGGAAAGACCAGTGATGAGTTTGCGATTCCTAGCGCTCCTTATAACAACAATGGAGGGATGATCCTTAGTCTTTGTGAAAGAAAATAAATAACAAATTTCCTCGAAACTCGGCAGTCGATCTAGAGTTCTCACGAATAAAACACACAACCCTATCAGAATGGCATAACCATTGGGGTGCAGTTGGAACGGAGATATGGTCAATCGATGTAGAAACCGTTGAAGAAAGTCATTGAAGGGAGGAATAGCACCGCACAAGCACATTTGGCGGTTGACAGCAACGAAGCCGCGAGGAGGTCTATCAGCAAAATCATTTGGCCCGGGCAATATAGCATCCGTTTCAACAATGCCTGATTGGGCGCGTAATAGATTAAACGCTCGTTGACTCAAGGAAGTTGAGACTCTTTCCGGTGGAGTGGTCAGCGGAGCAGCTATTGGAAGAGCCTCTCCAGTTTGTTCCATTACTTCTTCTTGATGTGAGGCCATTCTACATAAACAACTGGATATTCAGGCGAGAAGGTGCACGTTTCCTAAATATGTGAATTGCCGTGTAAAACTGATAAAGCAATAAGCGGATATAACTGAAATTGAACTAACATACATTTGTCAACTTTAAAGTTTCAAAGTTTGTTGTTTTAAATCTAAGTACATGTGCATTGTTGATGCAAACAAATCAGTTTCAGTCAAACAATGCTTTGCTTTAATACTTCATTTGAGTTGGATTCACAGGATTACATACAGTCTCTTTAAAGTTGATTATGTTCTATGTCGACTAATCTGTCATTTGATGTGGGCGATCAGTGACAAGTATATTTGTCCCATTTTTCTGCAAGTGTTGTGTTTAACAGGTTGATAGCAATAAAGCTAGTGTAATCTGTAAAGAAACGCAATAAAGTTCAAGCAGTTTATCCTGGCAATTCAAATTGGAAATACAATCAAGTTCTATCAACATCTCTAAGTTTTCAAATTTTGTTCAGGTCATTGAGTCACAATCCAAAAGTTCTCTAAGTCATGAGTCGTTCACGACCTAACAGGGTGGGATGCAATTGGCTTAGGCTAAAGGAAACAATTCGGCAAGTAAAAGATTGTTCAAGTGATGAGTCGTCCACGACCTAAAGGTTGAGTCGTCCACGACCTAAAAGTTAAGTCGTCCACGACTTAAAAAATTTCCTGCAAGTTAAGTCGTTGGCTCCTTAAATCATTGGTCCTATAAGTCGCAAATCGTGTTGAGGAGAAAAGGCTTCGGTTCAAAGTGATGAGAATTTCTCAAAGTCTTAGCTCGGCCGCGACTCAAAGCTTATGTCGTATCCAGTTAAGTCGTGAAGGGTTATAGGTCACCCAAAATTACCGAGTCGTGTCCAAGTCAGCATTTCACTTCACTCAATCGACAAACCCCCCATCTAATCAGAAACCCTTCACCTTCTTAACCCGCTAACCCATTAGCCTCTCCACCAACACAAGCCCTAATTTTCACATGATGACGAATCATCCAAAAACTAAATCACCACAAATTCAATGCCTGTCACTCCAACGCAACTCGAAAATCGATTAGCTTGAAGCATTGAAGCCCACCAATCAAACGTTTAAACCTAAATCTAGCCAACTAGAGTTCGTCAACTATCGAAAATTCACGATGACGCATTGCGTGGAGAGGTGGGTTAGGATGGAGAAAAATGGAATTCACGAATCAGAGATGGTAAAGGATCAGGAAAAGAAAGCAAGATCACTTACACGATGCAATCTCAAGATTAATCGGTGACTGATTGAATCGAAATCACCTTTGGAAGCTCAGGAAAGAGTTAACAGCAAAAACCAATGAAGAGGCAGGTAATGAAAAGAAAGGAGGGGATAGATGACTTATAGTAGAGAGGCCTGAAGCGGCTCATACGACCTAACCTTTAGGTCGCACACGACTCAGCGACTTAGAGGGGGACGGGTTAAAGGATATCGAAGTACACGACCTAACCATTAGGCGTGTACTTCGAGGAGCAAATGCTAACCCCTATGCTCAGCGGCTCAAAAGGAAGAAGGCTTAATGGTACAACGGCTTAACGACCTGCCGACTTAAGGAAGCCATGACTTAGCGGGTTAAGAGAAGGGTTACCGACTCAACAGCCTTGAAGGGTTACCGACTCAACGGCCTTGAAGGGTTACCGACTCAACAGCCTTGAAGGGTTACCGACTCAAGAGCCTTGAAGGGTTACCGACTTAATACCTTAAGGTAGTTACCGACTCAACAACTCAAGGGAGACAGTGACTCATAGGATAAGCGACTCATCGAGTTATCAACTTAGCGACTTAAGTAATGACGCAACTCAATGACTCAAGAGACGGCGACCTAACGACTCAAGACATGAAAGGCCCAAAGCAACTTCACTTAAGCCATGGCCGACTTACAACTTATGCTAGGTCGCTCACGACCTAAGCACAAAGGCAAATCCAATGTTGTGTTACTTAAATCGATGCCTGTTAACTCGTTCGCGACACAGGACTTGTACTCAGTAGACACAGCAACCCAGTTAAGCCTTATCTCGGAAACGTGACTTATGACCTATCCCTAAGTCGTGCCGGCCTATAACCTGGCTTAAGTCGGTAACGACCTTGTACTTAGAGGTTTTGACCGTGCCGCTTTCCTGAAGTCGCTAGTACCTATCAGTTAGTACTAAAGGACATAAGCGAGCCAGCTAAGTCATAACTCCTGATGCCCTAACCCGCCAATGGCCCACGACTTATCCTAAGTCGGCTACGGCTTATCTTAAGTCGGCCATGACTTAAGACTTGGCAATAATTTCTGCCTAGAATTCTCTATAAATACATGACCATCACCAACTTTGAGGGGACTTTTTGGACAATCTCTTCAAGAGCCGATACTCTGCCAGTTTCTAAACCAACTCTATACTTGAAGTTTGGAAGAACACTACAAGCTACTTTGAAAGACTTTCACACGTCCGACATGGATTCGAAGACTTTCATCTACATCGAAGCTTAAGCAACTTGCTCAAAGTGTTTTGTAACCAAAGAGATTTGTACTTGAAGAGCATTCCATCGTTTTGTAACAAGATACGTAATAAAGATACTTAAAGTGGACGTAGGCTACTCCTTAAGCCGAACCACTATAAAATTGCTGTCTCTTACTGTATTTTCTGTTATTTTAGCTGATATTCTGTTCCCGAACCGTCGGGTGGTGCTTTCACATTCACACTTCACACAACGGGGTGTTAGCGTTCGATTTTAAGCGTTAACACTCTATATATATGATAAGTATTTTTTTTAAAGAATAATAATTTATTTTTAAAATATGTTTAAGTAATTATTTAAAATATTAAAGCACTTTAAATAAAACATCAATAACTCATTTCTGACTCATTTTTGAATAAAACAAATCGATTTACAAAGCTTATCTTAAAAACTAGAATTTATTTCAATTAATATTAGATATTTGAAAAATCCATTTTCCGAAGTATTTCAATACTAAACAGCTTAAATTTGCATAGTTTAATAAATAAAATTTTACTTTTAAAGCAAAACTTAACTTCTCAATAAAAATGTATTTTTAAAATTCCAATAACCAATTTCAACTTATTCCGGCTAACCATCTCGCCCTTTCAACTACATCCCAATGGCTACGCCATCCTGATGAGATTGTGTGTTTTATTCTGGAGGACACTTAACTGTCTTCCGAGCTTCGAAGAAATTTGTTACTTCTGCACATTTGCAAAGAATAAAGACCACCCCTCCTTTATATTCGTGAGAAGTGCCAGAAATCCACTAGAAGAAAATAATTTATTAATGGCAAACAACGATTGCATCAAAACGTATCTTGCTATTGTTAACTATTTAGTAGCCATTTAGACTAAAAATACAGCTCATGTCATGCTATTATTAATAAAAATAAAAAGCGGGCGGTAATTTTTTGCTTTCCCTCTTTTTTTTTCCTTTTCCCACGTATCCCTCCTTCCACCCTTCACTTCCAAAATCCCTAATTTTTCATGTTCACTCAAAAATCCATTAGCTTCAGCGAGATGCCGGTCTCTTCTCACATCTAGCCTACTTTTCGATTGGTATTTACGAGGTACGGGGATCGATACCCCGCATCTCCATATTTTCCCTCTACCGTTCTTCGACGACATGATCTTTTGTACGAAGATAAATAAACACGGCTGCTTATTTCTTTTTCTCACTTCTCCGGTCCACTGATTTATCAATCCAGGTAATTGCTTGTCGTCTCTTAAATTTGTATTCTCTAATCAATTCAGAGTAGGAATCGATTAGATTTCTTACGCTGCATTCTTATGTATAGATTAAGGGTTAAATAATGATCATTAAAGCGAATTGCATGATTACATTTGGATTTTATTATTGGTTATTGATAGACACTTGAAGTTGTTTGAAGAAAATCGATTCTTTATTTTGGATGTATTTATAGTAGTAGATCAACAAAACATCAAATCAAATTGTTGCAATTAACAAAGAATTTTGGGCTGGTAACGCAAAGAACATAGCAAAAGAAATAATAATAGTGTTACTCAAACAGATCAATTGAATAAAGGAATTGTAGCTTGGCTCGAACACCATGAGAAATAGAAACATGCCTATAGTTTTTCTCGAGCAGTACAATTTCTGCATCTGAATCTAAGATGATCTGGAGCAATAAAAAGCATATAGATTATTAAATGAGTCGTGAGAAAAGAATTCCCAGATAGCTATAATCTATTTAGTCTTGGAAAGGAAGAAAAATTTAAATCAGTACAAGGCAATTGAATGTAGAATATGACTAACTTCTCCGCACTTGAATGTAGAATATGACTAACTTATTATTAGTATGCAATTGTACCTATATTAGCCAGCGACCATCTTCTCCGCAATCCTGCTTCATTTGTTAATGGTAACTTAATGAATAATTTAACATTGTTTCTTCCATATCTAGAAGGTGGTGTCATCTCTGATGGATTTTGATTAGTCCTGCAATTATAATAAGTGTAATTACCCAAAGCATGTAAAGGTTGTACTTTATCTCAAAGCCATGGTTTAGTTCATGACATCATGATGTTCATTTTTATATGTAAAAAAGATGTAGCAAAAGTGAAATGAAGAAAAAAGACATACATGTTCAAATTCATCAAGCTAAATAGAATATTAATATTATTAAATATGAATCTTTATGTTACCATAACATGCATTTAAAATTAAATAGAATATTCATTTTATGAAATTTGAGTCTCTGTGTTACCCAAACGTGCATTTATGATTTAAATCAAGCTAGGTACAAGGTGTATGTGAATGTGCATTATGATCATTTTTATATTTGTGAAAAAGATGCATATGTTTCCAGGTTCATATACCTCTTATCATAGCCATTTATAAACTTCTCGATCGTCCACAAAGTGCTTCGAAAGTGAGACCCTTTGCTATTGCTTGTATTGAGATTAGATTTCTTTGTCTTCCACTTCTTATTTGTATCTGGTGTCATTAACTCATCCTCCAATTTTGTTGATAATTTAGATGTTGGCTTCGCCTTTGCCTTTGTACTGTATCTAATCTCTACACTCTACTGTTGATTTTGGCATAATGCATCAACACTCAAAATGGATACTTGATTACTGGTCTTAATACGAGATCCGACTTCAGCTTCTAATTCTAGTTCACCATTTGATTTTGGGTCATAATAAACAAAGTATATATCTCAATATCCTATTGTTTAACTTTAAGTCTTTCCATTTTACTCGCTGACATGAATTTATCACCGTCTCTACTTGCTAATGCCTTTTTCAAATTAGCCACCTGCTCATAAATATTAGTAGTTTTAGAAAGTTATATAATAAAAAAATAGAGATTTAACATAATTTTCAGACTTAGTAGTTTCTTACTTCTTCTAATAATTGCAAAACCTTGCTACTTTCTTTGTTTACATGAGCAGCTCCAAGCTTGATAGTAGATGTCCTTTGATCGCATATTCACATGATTTTATAGTAGGAGTTCATGGCATATATACCTTGATAGATGTCTGAGTTGTGTTTTTCATGATGATTCACAATATTGAAAAATGGTCTCGTGAGTTTATCTTGAGCTTGAGGCGCATTGGATCTTCTCCCCATTATATTAGCCTTAAAAATATGTTTACTAACCAATTCATCAGAATTTTGACTTGAAAGTCCTAAGCAACAATTTGTTGCTTATTAAAAAGAGTCGAGAAAAATAAGTTGTTTTCCAAGAACTTATTCAATGAAGTTGCTTTTAAGTTTAAAAGATAGTGTACGACATTACTAAGTTGTACCTTCTAATGCAAATTGTGTAGGAGAATGGTAGTATCATAAAGATCGGCGATTCTTCACTAGCAAAATAACTCGAAAGGGGGTTACAAAGGCAGAACTAAATAAAAGATTAGTACGTTTCATTTATTTTGCTCTTCTTATATAGATTGGTTTCAGATTAAGATGATTTGCTGATACTATTTTTTTTTTTGCTTCATCAATGACTTGTACTCTTGTTTTTAATGTTTTATTTTTGCATGCTATTGTTTCAAGATTTTGTTTGATGAATGAATCACGCATGTTCATTATCCCGTTTATAAGTTATACTATGATCCAAAACAACCATATTATAACACTGAACTAACTAGCATATTTATTAATATTATAGCAACCATATTATAACACTGAGCTAAGTAGAAAATAATTATTCCATTGACTTATGAAAACAACTATATGTATTTGACTCGTACTACCTGAAGATTGTTTCAGGTTTTTTTTGGACACTTGTAAAATTGTAGCTAGACTTTTGTACCATATAGTTATAACAATTACCCAGTCATCTAAGATTTAGCTCTTGGGCCGCGGTAGCCTCGCCTTTTTAGGCCCCAAGTATGAAATTACACTGGCTGAAGTTTGGGAGGCCGCACTCGATATGCTCGGTGGTAGCGGCGCTGGCTATGCTGAGTCAGCTCTTGAGGAGCACTATCTTGATGATGATGCTCGTGCCGCTCTCGCTAGAGGGAGAGAACAGCTTGCAAAATTAAGGGCCGAAACAGCGGCTGGAGAATATTCAGGAAAAATCACCTCAACTGCTCCAATTCAACCTTCTCCTTCAGCCGAAATCGACATTATCGGTTCTAGTTCTCATTCCCCATCTCCTACTAAAGTTACCACTGATATCACAAGCATACAAGGTGGAGATGAAGGCGGCGAAAGTGCCGAGGCACAGGCTTACGAAGTTGACGTCAGGGAACCGACTTCTGCAGGTAACCCAACTGACAATCTTGCCCAAGTAGACTGCTCATCTGTTTCTTACGAACTTGATGAGATTTTTGACTACTTCTTGAATCTCAGCGAGCCATTGTCTCCTCTTTTTACTGACTTGAACTTTTTTCCTTCTGCAGAGAAAATGTCGGGCATTGTTCAGGCTTCTCCTCCTCCAATTATTCCTTCCCCGCCTCTTAAGGTCACTCCTCCTTCTGGCTCGCAACCCGGGTCACAAGAGGAGCAAATAGAAGCTCTTCACAGCTTAGATAATCCCGTTGCTTCTCAAGATCCGAAAGGAGAAGAAACTGAAGGAAGCGAGAGGACTCCAGAACCAACTGGCTCCGACGCTGAACCGTTATCCAAAATTCTTTCTCCAGGGAGTGGGTCTTCCTCCAAGAAGAGAGGAAAGCAGGGAGTTTCCAAGAAGAAGAAGAAGAAGGGATCTTTAACTGGCGAAGAAGAGACGGAAGAAAGTCCGACCGAGCCCCTTTCTCCTTCATCCCCTACCCTTACAAGCCGGCCTAAAAAGTTGGTCATTCGGCCAGGTGCGGGCTCAAAAGGTGGGCGGAAGAAGAAATGATGGCTCTGGTTCTGTGGCTTTCATATCGCTTTTTGCCTTTTTTGCATGTACCGACCGGAAATTGTGCGGGTACCGGCCCCCCGCTTTTCTTTTGCTTTTTACTTTGGGACCTGTACCTGTATAAAATTCTAATAGTGTTGAATAAAATGATTCTTTTTCTTTGTACAAACTTCTGTCTGTATCTGAAAATGCATTTATTATTCATTTTTGTACAAGTTTCTTTGTACGATATTGCAGTGCGATATTGCAGTGAGCTTGTGGTATATATTGTTTGAGCGCAATTTTACCGATGTAGTTATACCATGTTGCCCCTATACCATATGCTCATTGTAATATTTTATTTTATGAGGAACTTGTACATTTATTTTTTAGAGAATAATTATTCCACATTTGGAGGAATATTATTTCGTTAAAAAAAAAGTACAAACAAGTTTCTATGCTTCATCCTTCGAAGATATCACTTTTTACTTTGTGCATATACACATTTTACTGAATGAAATCTTCTATGTGGTAAAGCGGATATTTGAAAGGTACTTCAACTTCTTTTTGAGGAAGAGAATTTTCTAGAATAAGTAATTCATTCTTCCTTTGGAAGTTAAAGTGTGCCTTTGATGAGGATTTTTTTTTTACTTTGAAAAGTTGCTCCTTTGAGGAAGACTCTTTCACGTTTCAACACCTGGAAGTTTTATTTCATTCTTGGGGAAACGTGTGCCTCCGAATAGGTCTTTCTGCTTGATTGTGCCTCCAGGAGGAGGTATTTTCATTTATGCCTTTTGGAAGAGGTCTTTCTGTCTCATTGTGCCTCTGGGAAGAGGTCTTTTTGTTTCTGCCCCTTGGGAGAGGCTCTCCTTTTTTTTTTCTTTTTGCATTTCAACTCTGGTGAAGTGAAACTCCGAAGAGCGGCTGTTGCACTTCAACTCCTGGCGAAATGGGCCTCCGAAGAGGGCTTTTATTTCGTTTTACATTTCAACTCCGGTGAAGTCAAACTCCGAAGAGTGGCTGTTGCACTTCAACTCCTGGTGAAATGGGACTCCGAAGAGGGCTTTTATTTTGTTTTACATTTCAACTCCGGTGAAGTGAAACTCCGAAGAGCGGCTGTTGCACTTCAACTCCTGGTGAAATGGGCCTCCGAAGAGGGCTTTTATTTTGTTTTACATTTCAACTCCGGTGAAGTGAAACTCCAAAGAGCGGCCGTTGCACTTCAACTCCTGGTGAAATGGGCCTCCGAAGAGGGCTTTTATTTTGTTTTACATTTCAACTCCGGTGAAGTGAAACTCCGAAGAGCGGTTGTCACACTTCAACTCCTAGTGAAATGTGCCTTCGAGGATTGCCTGGAAGTTACTCTCTCATGGTTGGAGGGTCATGACTTCTCCAATCTTTTTTGGTTGAGTAGAGAACTTTCTTTTTTGCGGCATATGCCTCGTTAGAGGTCTTTATCCTTCGAAGAGTTGTGCCTCTGAAGAGGACTCGTGCCTCCGAAGAGGGCTTTAGTTGTTCCTTGTCCACTTGCTTATGCCTTTTCAGCGATTCTCTATTTTTTCTTTTCAAGCTTGCACTCCCTTCTCTTACAAGTAGTTTGTTTAATCCAAGGAAGCGTACTTCATTGTTAGGCAAGTTCACGAGAACGGGCATAAGCTTCTTAATTGGATGTTTGTTTGTTCAAACGATCTCAATTTACGAGCAATGGCCCGATTCCGGTGAAATCATTGGCCGTTCAATTGAAGCACTTCCTATCTAGGATTTGAATTCGGGACTTTTGTGCTTTTGTGACTCGAAATTTGTTTGCTGAATGATAACCAGAATCACTTGGTCTTGTAATGTGCAAGTTTTATTTTCGTTGTCTACAAAAATTCAAATCGACATTTCAGCAATACATATAATGTACTTTTCATATCGAAAATAACGCAAACATGTAATAATAATAAGAAACACAAGATTTATAGTGGTTCGGCCAAGAATTTGGGCCTACATCCACTTTATAGTCTTTCATTATTCACTTGCATCGGTTTTACAATCGCTTTCAATTACAGGAATCATACATTCATAATTCTATTTACAATATTTCAACAAAGCTATTAAGTAAAGTATGGGCGCAAGTTATTGCTGTTCCAAGCTCTTGGAATTTGATCTCTTTCGACAGTAATGAGTTTGAATGTGCCGTCAAGAAGCTTCTGACCTATGACATATGGTCCTTCCCAATTTGGCCCAAACACACCTGTCGCTGTCATAATTCTCTTTAGGACTAGATCTCCAATCTCAAAGCTGCGTTGGCGAACTTTGGAATTGAAATGTCTGGCTATCCTTTGCTGATGAGATGCGATTCTGAGCTCAGCCTCTTCTCTTTTTTCATCAAGGAGATCTAGTGCCTCAAGATGTAGTTTTTCATTCTCCGCTTGATTGAAATGGATTCTTCTATGTGAAGGGACCTTTGTTTCTACCGGAATCATTGCCTCTGATCCGTATGCCAATGAAAACGGAGTATGCCCAGTCGTAGTTTTGTGGGTAGTTCTGTAAGCCCATAGTGCTAGCGGTAGGTTATCGACCCAACCACCTTTTGCTCTTTCAAGTTGCTTCTTGATGGTTGACTTGATAATTTTATTTACTACATCCACCTGCCCGTTTGCCTGCGGATGAGCTACTGCTGAGAAGCTTTTTCGGATTTTGAATCGTTTGCAAAAATCTTGGAAATCTTGACTTTCAAACTGAGTACCATTGTCTGTAATTATTTTTTGAGGCACACCATACCTGCAAATGATATTTTTAGTCACAAAAATTATCATCTTTTTAGAGGTGATAGTAGCCAGTGGTTCAGCTTCTGCCTATTTAGTAAAATAATCTACAGCCACAATGGCATATTTAATTCCAGATTTGGCAGTTGGTAAAGGTCCTACAAGGTCTATCCCCCATATTGCAAACGGCCATGGACTGACCATCTGTGTGAGCTCAGTAGAAGGTGCACTAGGAATTTTGGCGAATCTTTGGCATCTGTCACATTTTCGGGAATAGTCTGCTGCATCTCGATTAATTTCTGGCCAAAATATCCGTATCGGAGAATCTTCTTTGCTAAAGTTTGACCACCTAAATGATCACCACATTCTCCCCCATGTACCTCAGCTAGGATTGTTTTGGACTCTTCCCTGGATACACATCGAAGTAACGGCATTGAGAATCCCCGTCTGTATAATTGGCCATCCTGGACCATATAGCGAGAGGCTTTCCTCAGTAGCTTCTTTCGTTCTTTTGAATTTTCCGGTAAAGAGCCATTGAGCAGATATTCTGTTATTGGAGTCATCCATGATTCTTGCTCTTGAGACGCGCTCATGATCAAATCAATATCCATCTCATCAATGCTTGGAGCCGACAGGACCTCCACTGGAGTCAACCCCAGAAATTGAGCTTCGCCTGTGCTAGAGTACTTTGCGAGAGAATCTGCTTTCGTGTTTTCTTCTCGAGGAATATGACTTATCATGTAGTGATCGAAATCACCCAGGATTTCCCAAGCCTTTAACAAGTAGGCGGGCAGATTTCCCCCTTTCGCTTGGAATTCCTTCTTGACTTGGCATACAATAAGCTGAGAGTCACTGAAGATCTGTAATGTTCGGATGTTTAGTTCTTTAGCAATTCTTAAGCCAGCGATAAGAGATTCGTATTCTGCTTCATTGTTTGTTGAAGGAAATTCCAATCTCAGTGCATAGCATAATGACCGACCTTCAGGGGTCTCAAGTACAACTCCGGCTCTAGAACAGTAGTCATTTCTCGCGCCATCGACATATAATTTCCATTGGATTGGGGAATCATCGATCGTTTCCTCCTCACTGTTACCCTTATCTGTGAATTCTGCGATGAAATCTGCTAAAGCTTGTCCATTGATTGCTTTTCGGGGATGATAAGTGATGTCATATTGACTGAGTTCAATGTTCCACTTTAGAAGACGGCCCGAAGTCTCAGGGCGAAACAGGACTTGCTTTAAAGGTTGATCAGTGAGGACTCTGATAGGATGAGCTTGGAAATATTGCCTCAACATCCTTGATGCAATCAGTAGGCAATAGGCGAGTTTTTCTAACTTGGAGTAATTCATCTCTGCCCCAGTGAGTCTTTTGCTGATATAGTGTCCAATCAAAGTTTTTCTTTCCTTTCTTTAGGGCATCAAAGAATGGGATGCATTTATCAGTGGCTTTGGAAATGAACCGACTCAAGGCGGCGACTTTTCCATTGAGACTTTGCAATTCCTTCTTCGTTCTAGGAGCTTTGACTTCCTTTAAGGCGGTAATTTGAGCTGGACTAGCCTCAATGCCCCTAGCTCTCACGATGAAACCTAAGAAATTTCTGGATTCCACTACAAATGAACATTTTAAAGGGTTAAGCTTCATTCCGTATTTTCGGAGGACTGCGAACATGTCTGCTAAGTGTTCTATGTGATCCACTGCTTTCTTAGACTTTACTAACATGTCATCGACGTAGACTTCCATAGTCTTGCCCAATTGCGGTTTGAACATAGCATTAACAATTCTTTGGTAGGTTGCCCCCGCATTCTTCAGCCCGAAGGGCATAACTCTGTAGCAGTAAAGACCAACATCGGTGATAAAGCTCGTGTCCTCCTGATCTGGCTCATGCATCATGATCTGGTTATATCCGGAGTAGGCATCCATAAAAGATAACAATTCGTGTCCCGCTGTTCCGTCTACCAGTTGATCGATCCTGGGTAACGGGAAGCAGTCTTTGGGGCAGGCCTTGTTTAGATATGAAAAATCGATGCACACTCTCCATTTTCTGTTGGCTTTCTTAACCAGCACTGGATTTGAAACCCAATTCTGATAGGTAGATTCTTTGATAAAGTTATTCTCCATGAGCCGATCAATTTCTTCTTTTAATGCTGCTGACCTTTCTGGACCTTGAGTTCTCCTTTTCTGTTTCACAGGTGTAAATTTTGGATCAATATTCAGAGCGTGTACTGCAACTTCTGGGGATATTCCGCACATATCGGCATGAGTCCAAGCAAAAACATCCAAATTTGCTTTTAAAAAAATATTAAGGTATTCTTAATTGACACATTAAGTTGTGAACCCACATTCAACACCTTGTTTGGGTCCTTTGGGTCAACAGGTACTGGTACTGTCGTTTCCACTGGTACCACTCTATTCTCCCCTGCACTGGCTTTTCTAGGATCCATCTCTTTCCGTGCTCCGCTGTGCTCACCAGTGCAGGGTTCGCCCTGTAATTGCTACAAGGCTGGTTCTTTGATGCGGACTGGGGTTGCCGCACCCTTTCCCATTTCTCTTTTCCTTGTTTCTCGTAGCTCTGTCAGATAACACTCCCGCCCAGCATTTTGTTCCCCTTTTATAACTCCCACTCCATTATCTGTGGGGAATTTAATGGTGAGGCACCATGGGGCAGAACAGCTTTGAATGCTGCGAGAGTTGGACGGCCAAGGAAAGCATTATAAGCAGAAAATTCGTCGACAATCACAAAAGTTTGCTTGCGGACTACTTTTCTTTCTCCTCTCCAAGTTCTACAAGAAAATCAACGGTTCCTATCGGCTGTTTTGGCTCCCCAGTGAAGCCAGCGATTTTCTACGATGAGGCTTGCACATCAGCCATAGGGATCTTAATTTGGTCGAATGTTTTCTTGAAGAGGATATTGCAGGATGCGCCATAATCAATGAGAACTCTTCTGACAATAGCTGGCCCTATACGAGCTAAGATGACTAAGGGATCCAAGGTAGGAGCTTCAACACCTGTGGAATCCCTGGCTCTGAACACAATATCATCATTGAAAGTTCTTTGTTGCTTCAGGGGCGTAGCACCTTCCAAAACAAAGACATCTTCTTTGGCCGGTACATACTTCAAAGCTCGGGTATACCTTTCCATCTCACCCCAGCTCCTTCCTGCTGGGTGAGGTCCTCCCGTAATGACATTGATAACAGGCCTTCCGGATTCATGCCCTGCAGTCTTCTCACTTGTCCTGGGTTGATGAGCAGGAGCTCGTTGCCCCTGACTAGACGAAGCGGGATTGCTGCTATTCTTTTCCACAAATTGCTGCAGCTTGTTTTCCCTTATCAATTCTTCAATCAAAATTTTCAATTGGCGGCATTCATCGGTATCATGACCGGGTTGATTATGGAAGCGGCAAAACTTCCCGCTTTGTACAGCTTTTTTCCCGGTTCTCAAAACGGGAGGCTTAGGATAATCGACAGAATCTTTAGTGGCAAGGTAAATGCGCTCTAGTGTATCTGATAAAGGGGTATATTCTAATGACTTGAAGGAACGAGGCTTCTTCAGATTTTTCTGTTTCTTCCCATTGTTATTTTCCCTTTTCTGTCCTACAGATTCATTCTTGCGTGGAGCAGCAATGTTATCTTCATCTTTTTCCAATACTGCCTTTACCGGTACAGGACGGCTTTCCAGACGTATGAACTCATCTGCTTTCTTGTAGAATTTTTCAAGGGAATTTGGTTCCTTCATGTTAAGCCATATTCCAAATTCGCTCGACTTGTCGATGGCCCTCATCAGATAGGTCAAGATCATCCGTGGTTCTGCATTGTCTACCTCGGCCAGCGCTATATTAAAGCGATTCAAGAAAGATCTGATAGTTTCCCATGGATTCTGTTCTAAACTTGACAACGACATGATATCATTGGCTTTTGAAGCATATAGTCTGAACTGCTCCTTGAATTTCCGGGTTAGGTCAAAAAACTGATCTATAGACCGAATTGGTAGCTTGGTGAACCAAAGCAGAGCTACACCTTCCAAATATACAGGAAAATATCGACACTTTATTTCATCAGAAGCTCTGGCACCTGTCATGTTCCAATCATACTTATATAAGAATTCGTTCGGATCACTTGTTCCCTTGTAAGCTGGGATAGTTGGAGGGACGAACTTCCTTGGGAACTCAGCCTTTAAGATCCTTTCGGTAAACGTGGTTTTACTTGGAGTGAAACCCCATTCCTTCTCGTCTTCATTCCTTTGCATGCTTTCTTTCATGATTTGTCGAACCATTCCAGAAAGATAACCCTCATCATTTCGAGCTTTAGATCCACCAACTTCAGGAAATGTCCGCTCAAAGGGGCTGGCAGCCCTCTCAGGAATGTTTCTTTCTTCAGCCTCATAAATGTTGCCAGCAAAGTTCCTTTCATTACCCGTTGGTTGACGGTTTACCCCAAGCAAATCGTTCAACTTATTCAAAATTAGGGCATTTTGGGCATTCTGAGCCTCCAATTGTGCACTTTGGGCATTTATTTGCTGGTTCAGCCCTAAGATTACAGCATCCAACTCCGCTTTTGTAACCCCAACAGGTGGAGTGGCTTGATTAGGTACTGGGGAAGCGGAGGTTCCCTCTTGAACATTTCCAGATCTAACAGATCTACTCCTTCTCCCAGGAGCCATGATTTCAGATAAACTTCTAGTCTTCAGAGAGATTACTTCAACAAACTTTCATGGAGCAATGATGATAATTTGCCTGAGTTCAATTCTCAGTGAAAGCACCAAAAATGTTAACGCTAAAATTTGAACGCTAACACCCCGGTGTGTAAAGTGTAGTTGTGAAAGCACCACTCGATGATTCGGGAACTGAGTATAAGCAGAAAACCACAAAAAAAGCAGTGAATAACAACGATTTTATAGTGGTTCGGCTCAATAGTTTGCCTACGTCCACTCTGAATATCTTTATTGATGATTTCGTTACAAATTGATACAATTCTTCCCATGTACAATGCACTTTGAACTACTAAACACTTTGAATGAGTAGCTTAAACTTCAATGTAAGTGAAGGTCCTCAAATCCATGTCGGATGCATGAGATTTCTTCTTGAAGTTGTTGATAGCGTTCTACGTGTCTTGAAAGCTTTGGGTGTTGATTTAGTTTGGAATGTAGCAGAGTATTGGTGTTTGAGAAGAATGAGCCAAAAGTCCTTTGAACGTTGGAGGTGGTTGCGTATTTATAGGTGTGATCCTGGGCAGTAATTTTTCTTTCAAGTCATGAGTCGTGCACGGCTCATGTAGAGTCGTAAGTCGCGCTCGACTCAAGGTCCAAGAGTCAGCAGGCAGTGGGGTAAGTGAAGTGGTTCTGAGCTTTTCTTCGTTCATCTGGATATAAGCCCTAACTCGTTCGCGAGTTAAGAGGTCACGGTTTAAAGTGAGGCAGCACTTAAATCTTGGCTCTACGGTTTTAGTTCGTAACGTCTTTAAGTCGTGGACTTTCTTAAGTCGTGACATTTCCTAAGTCGCTTAGGTCTTAATCCTGTTAGGTCGTTAGCTCCTTAACTCGTAAGCTTTCCTTGAGACATGACATATCTTAAGTCGCAGAGGCTTTAAGTCGCGGGTTTCTCTGAGATGTGAGTCGCTTTGTTTTCCTAAGTCGTTTACGACTCATGCTAGGTCGTAAGTCATAGACAACTTTAGGTCGTTAACTTATTTCCTTCTTGAGTCGTGCCATCTCTTAAGCCGTAGACTTCCTTAAGTCGTCTGGACCTTAGCTCGTTAGGTCGTGGAGACCCTAAGTCGTGTACCCTCCTTGATCGATTGAGTCGCTGTCTCCCTTGAGTCGTTGAGTTGGCCATTTCTTTAACACGTTAAACTGTTAGGTCGTACTATTTATAAGTCGTTCATGCTTTGTCTTGTTAAATCGTCATGCATCTTAAGTCGTGAGGTTTGCTAAGCCGTAGATTTCCCTTGATCCGTTAAGTATCTTATGTCGTAAATCGTCCCAGGCCTTAACTCGTTGTCTTAACGGGGTTAACATAGCGTTTCTTCTGTTGTTATAATAGGTCATTGATTTATTACAATTTGTTGATTTACAGCGTTTTTATAAACGCTGTAAAAGCCGTTTATAGCATATTACGAACGCCATTAATAAGATTTTTTATAGCATGTAAAAAACGCTATAAAAATACATGTTTTTTATAGCGTTTCTTCTATTGCAATAATAGGTCACTGATTTATTACAGCATGTTGATATACAGCGTTTATAAAAACGCTGTAAAAGCCTTTTATAGCGTTTTTTAAACGCTATTAAAGGGTATTTTTGTTGTAGTGATCGCAAACTTATTACTGATCTTTCCGAAAGTGCTTAAGGATTTCTGAATCAATTCTTCTTCGTCCGCTGTACTTTAGGGTTTTATGCCATCTAGAGAAAAGGAAGTGAGATTGCTCATCCCCGTTTCTTCATTTCAGCTTTCAAAGATTCAAATTGCTAAGTGCTAACTTCATTCTTTTCTTTTACAGCACTTCCTCCTCCCTCTAGAAACCCCATTCACAAGACGACCTTCGATAGATTAAGTGCCATGCCGGCTGAAGAGAGAAGTATTAAGTTTTTGCTCGGAGATGAACTTCTGCACCAATACGAGCTTTTGCACTCTTCTTGCTCCACTCAACCTTACGAAGTTCCCGATTCCCCGGTCAAATCGCCAGATGCCCCCATTTCTGCCGAGGAACCTATACTGAAGGAACCTACTTCTGAAGCTTTACTGGTGAAGTACTCTTCTTCTACTGATATTACGGGGCCATCTGACAAGCTTACACTTGCCCCAATCATCGAAGAGGAAGAGCCTTTTCATCATTCAGGGAAATCCGGTGATGAGGGAACTGAGAGAGCGAGTCCTACCAAGCAAAGTGGGGATGACATTTTTAAAGGTTTGAGCGGTCTGATGATCACTTCACAGGAGCTCTTTAAAGACCACCCTGTTTTTGCTAAAGCTACCTCTTCAGCAGTTGAAGCAATTTCCACTTTACAACAGACTTCGTCAGCTCAAGAGTTGACTTTAGCCATAAAACCCATCATTTCCCCGCAACCGAGTAGTGGTTCGTAGTTTGACGCACGTAGTTTGCACGTTACACACACTTAGGATTTTTAGCATCTTTATGTACTTATATGCATTTTACTTCAAAGATTCTCAAGCTTTGCTTCTTTTCCATTTCCAGGTCTTTCAATGGGGCGACGTTCTTATTACGACGACTTTCAGAGTTACGGGAGACGCGGCTCTTTTGATCCCAAGAGATATCTTCCTTCTTATAAGGAGACTGACGAAGAAAGAGCTGCGCGAAAAGCTCGTGAAAGGGGTGCATACGAAGAACGCCATGAAAGACGGGACGAGCGACACGATTCTTCCCAGAGGGAAGATGATTCTCATAAACGGAAGTCCCGTGACGACAAGGGGAAAAGTCAGATTGTCGAATATGTGAGTAAAAGAGCCAAACATGGCGAAAAACCAGCATCCGAGACTTCCGAACAACTTGCTGCTCCTGTACTGCCTCAATCTCCTGCCCTGGCACGTACTGATATTCAAACAATCATTGTAAGGCCCCCATATCAAGTTGGTCCAGGTCCAGCTACTCTTCAGAGCCGATTCCCGAACTGGTGCCTGAAAGGAGTGCGCTTTGATCTTGACCTTGTCCCGATCGATAAGCAGGCTATGCTGCACAACCTTGATGCTGTCAAACTTGATCTCGAAAGAATGTGAGGTTGGAAAAAGCTTGTCGATGAGCTCCAAAGGGTAAATCATGCGAATCTTGAAGCCATGTTAAAAATGGAAATCGACAAATCGGAATGGTAGAAGATTCTTGAGCAACATGATGCAGAAATGAGAAGCATTGCTACTTATAATGAAAAGCTCGAAGCGGAAGTTGAAAAACTCAAAGAAGAGCTTGCCACTTCCTCCACTTCCTATTCGCAAACGGAGCAAGTGCTTCAACAACAGGTGCGAGATGCTCATGCCGCTCAAAGAGATGCCGAAGATAGGCTTGATGTGCAAAAAAGAATTAATGAGGGCTATATTGCTGACATCACAGAGTTGCGAAAGAAGACTAGCTCCAAGGACGTGGAGATCGAAATGCTAAAACTTCAACTCTCTAAAGCTGAAAGAGTGCGTGATGAGGCTGTTGCTGGTAAAATTGTAGCTGAAGAGTCTCACGAAGCAACGAAGGCCAATATCAGCTCAACATTGTTTGACTTCTACTTGCATAGCGTCCTGGGGCGTGGTAGTCTCTCCTTTCTAGGCCCCAAATATGAAATAACTCTGGCCGAAGTGTGGGAGGCCATACTTGACATGTTTGGCAGTGCTGGCTGTACTGAGGCGGATTTAGAGGCAAATTATCTTGATGACGATGCCCGCGCAGCTCTTGCCAGAGGAAAGGAGCAACTGGCCGAAGAGAGAGCTGGAATGGCCGAAGGAGAACATGTTGGAAAAGCAACTTTAAATGACCCAGTTCAACCTTCGGTTTCAGCCGATATCGACATTATTGGTTCCGGTTCCCATTCTCTGCCTCCTGCTAAAGCCATCACTGAAGGTACAACTGCGCACAATGGAGATGGTAGTCAAGAGAGTGGTGACGCGCGGGGTTTTGAAGTTGACATAGTAAAGCCTGCTTCGCCAGGTAACCTTACTGCTGATCTTGCTCAAGTGGACTGCTCGTTCGCTTCACATGAGTTTCATGAACTTCTTGATTATTTTTCAAATCTCCACACGCCACTAACTCCTCTCTTTTCGAGAGATACTGACTTTAACTTCTTTTCTTCTGTAGAGAAAGTATCGAGCACTGTTCAGACTTCCCCTCCTCCAGTTATTCCTCCCCCGTCTCATCAGGTCACTCCTCCTTCTGCCTCTCAACCGGGGTCACAAGAGGAGCAAATAAAACTCTCCAAGACTTGGACGATCCCCTTGCTTCACAAGAACATAGGGGAGAAGAAACTGAAGAGGGCGAAAAGACTCCAGAACTAACTGGTTCTGACGATACGCCGTTAGCCACACTTTTTACTCCAGGAAGCGGGTCTTCTTCTAAGAAAAGGGGGAAATGTGGAGTCCCAAAGAAGAAAGAAGCTTCAGCCCGCGAGGAAAAAGCAGAAGCAAGTCCAATTGTTCCCCTTTCTCCTTCTTCCCCTAATCTTTCAAGCTAGCGCAAGAAGTTGGTCATTCGGCTAGGCGCAGGCTCAAAAGGTGGAGGGAAGAAGAAATGATGGCTTTGGTCCTGTGCTTTTTATCTCGCTCTCTGCTTTTTGCTTGTGTATAAGCTTGCGTTGACTGGAGATTGCGCGGGTACCAGTCCCCGCCTTCTTTTACTTTGAAACCTACACATGTATAAAATTCTTATAGTATGGAATAAAATGGTTCTTTTACTTATACAAATTTCTGTCTGTATTTGAGAACGCATTTATTTTTTCGTTTTCATGCAAGTTTCTTTATCCTCTTTATGTGAAGTTGCAATAAACCTATGGTATATTGCTTGAGCATTGTTTTTGTTTTTACGATGACTATATTATATTGCCCCCATACCATGGTTTATTGCAATCTCTTTCACATTGACAACGTTTCAGAGAACAACTCTTCTGTTTCGAGAAGTCTCGTACTCTTCCTTTAGAGAATAACTCTTTCATTTGAAAGGAGGTTTGCATTTGTACTTTATAGGATAATATTTCCATTCCAAGGAAATATTTTTCTAATTTAGTAGAATGCACTTCATATTGGAGGAGTCTTCTCTTATTTTTATTTTTGTTGCGAAGTTTTTACACTTCACTTTTTGGACAAAGTCACTTTTTCTTTGGCAAGTGAATTTTACTTCATAGTAAAGTGGACCTTCCGAAAAAAGGCTTCAACCTGTGTTAACTCCTCTTCGTTGGAAACTGGAAAATGTGGAGCGACCTAACTAGACCAACGACCTAACTAGACCAACGACCTAAGAGACCTAGTGACCTAAAGGATAATGCGACCTAGCGACCTAAAGGATAATGCGACCTAGCGACCTAAAGGATAATGCGACCTAGCGACCTAAAGGATAATGCGACCTAGCGACCTAAAGTCCTTATGCGACCTAGTACCTTTAGTCCTTAGCGACCTAAGAGATGGATTGGCCTAGCGACTTAACTTATCAAGTGACCTAAAAGTAGCTGCGACCTAAGGGAAGCTGCGACCTACAGAACTCTGCGACCTAAGGGAAGCTGCGACCTATGGAATTCTGCGACCTATAGAATGCTCACGACCTAAGGACATTGCATTAGAAGACCGCCTTTTCTATGCCGCTACTAGTAAGGTCGCTCACGACCTAGAACTTGTGTAAATCAGCATGCGTGTTCTTGTGAAAGAGAAGACAGTGTATCTTAGGTCAGTCACGACCTACGACCTAGCTTAGGTCGGTCATGACTTACGACCTAACTCCGAAAAATGCCTATAAATACGACCCTAGTTCCAACTAGCAAAGGACTTTTGGCTCATTCATTTCAAGCGCTGTTACTCTGCTGCATTCTGAACTACTTCAACACCTTCAAGGAACTTTACGAAGAAATCAAACACGTCAAACATGTGTTCAAAGATTTGGATTGACATTGAAGTTTAGGCTACTTGTTCTAAGTCACTTGAAACTCAAAGTGTGTTGTAATTGAAGTGTAACTGCATTGACTTGTAATCAAATCGTCAATATAGGTATTCAAAGTGGACATAGGCTATCTCTTAAGACGAACCACTATAAAATTGCTGTTGTTTACTGTTTTTTCACTATTATCTGCTTATAATCTGTTCCCGAGTTATCGGGTGGTGCTTTCACGATCTCACTTCATACACCGGGGTGTTAGCGTTCAAATTTTAGCGTTAACATTTTTGGTGCTTTCATTGAGAGTCGAACTCAGGCAAGTTATCATCATTGCTTCACAGAGGTTTGTAGAGAGAATTTCCTTGAAAACCAGAAGTCTATCCGAGATTATGGCTCCTGGAAGGAAAAGTAGATCTGTCAGATCTGGGAATATTCAAGAGGGAACCTCCGCTTCCCCTATATCGAATCAAGCCACTCCAGCTGTCGGAGTTACAAAGGCAGAGCTGGATGCTGCAATCTTAGGGCTGAACCAACAGATAAATGCCCAAAATGCACAATTCGAGGCTCAGAATGCCCAGAATGCCCTAATTCTGAATAGGTTGAACGATTTGCTTGGGGCAAACCGTCAACCGGCAGGTAATGAAAGGAATTTTGCTGGCAACATTCATGATGCTGAAGAAAGAAATGCTCCTGAAAGGGCTGCTAGCCCCTTTGAACAAACACTTCCAGAGGTTGGTGGATCTAGAACTCGACATGATGAGGAGTATCTTTCTGGAATGGTCCGACAAATTATGAAAGAAAGTATGCAGAGGGTTGAAGACGAGAAAGAATGGGGTTTCGCCCCAAGTAAAACTCCGTTTACTGAGAAAATCTTAAAGGCTGAATTCCCAAGGAAGTTTGTCCCTCCAACCATTCCAGCTTACAAGGGGACAAGCGATCCGAACGAATTCTTATACAAGTATGATTGGCACATGATAGGTGCCAGAGCCTCTGATGAAATAAAGTGCCGATATTTTCCTGTGTATCTCGAAGGTGTAGCTCTGCTTTGGTTCACCAAACTTCCAGTCCGATCTATAGATCAGTTTTCTGACTTAACCCGGAAATTCAAGGAGCAGTTGAGACTATACGCCTCAAAAGCCAAGGATATCATGTCACTGTCAAGTTTGGAGCAGAATCCAGGAGAGACTATCAGATCTTTCTTAAACCGCTTTAATATAGCGCTAGCTGAGGTGGACAATGCAGAACCGCGAATGATATTGACTTATCTGATGAAGGGTATTGACAAGTCGAGCGAATTTGGGAAATGGCTAAACATGAAGGAACCAAATTGCCTTGAAAAATTCTATAAAAAAGCAGATGAATTCATACGCTTAGAAAGCCGTCCCGTACCGTTAAAGGCAGTGTTGGAAAAAGATGAAAATAACGCTGTTGCTCCACGCAAGAATGAATCTGTAGGGCAAAAAAGGGAAAACAACAATGGGAAGAAGCAGAGTAATCTGAAGAAGCCCCGATCCTTCAAGCCATCAGCATATACTCCTTTATCAGATACGCCGGAGCGTATCTACCTTGCCACTAAAGATTCTGTTGACTTTCCTAAACCTCTTCCTCTAAGGACCGGGAAAAAGGCTATACAGAGTGGGAAGTTCTGCCGCTTCCATAATCAACCCGGTCACGAGAACGACGAATGCCGCCAGTTGAAAAATCTGATTGAAGAGTTGCTAAGGGAAAACAAACTGCAGCAATTTGTGAAAAAGAATAGCAACAATCCTGCTTCATCTAGTCAGGGGCAACAGGCTCCTACTCATCAGCCTAGGACGAGTGAGAAGGCTGCAGGGCATGAACCTGGAAGGCCCATTATCAATGTCATTATAGGAGGACCTCACCCAGCAGGCAGAAGCTGGGGTGAGATGGAAAGATATACCCGAGCTTTAAAGTATGTACCGACCGAGGAAGATGTATTCGTTTTGGAAGGTGCTACGCCCTTGAAGCAACAAAGAACTCTTGATGATGATATTGTGTTCAAAGCTAGGGATTCCGCAGGTATTGAAGCTCCTACCGTGGATCCCTTAGTCATCTCGGCTGGTATTGGGCCAGCTATTGTCAGAAGAGTTCTCATTGATTGTGGCGCATCCTGCAATATCCTCTTCAAGAAAACATTCGACCAAATGAAGATCCCTATGGTTGATGTGCAAGCCTCATCACAGAAAATCGCTGGCTTCACTGGGGAGCCAAAACAGCCGGTAGGAACCATTGATTTGTTTGTGGAACTTGTTAGAAGGAGAGAGAAAAATGGTCCGCAAGCAAACTTTTGTGATTGTCGACGAATTTTCTGCTTACAATGCTTTCCTTGGTCGTCCAACTCTGGCAGCGTTCAAAGCTGTTCTTGCCCCGTGGTGCCTCACTATTAAATTCCCTACAGACAATGGAGTAGGAGTTATAAAAGGGGATCAAAATGCTGGGCGAGAGTGTTATCTGACAGAGCTACGAGAAACCAGAAAAAGAGAAATGGGAAAGAATGCGGCAGCCCCAGTCCGCATCAAAGAACCAGCCTTGTAGCAATTACAGGGCGGACCCTGCACTGGCGAGCGTAGCGGAGCAAGGAAAGAGATGGACCCTAGAAAAGTCAGTGCAGGGGAAAATAGAGTGGTACCAGTGGAAACGACAATACGAATACCTGTTGACCCAAAGGACCCAAACAAGGTGTTGAATGTGGGTTCACAACTTAATGTGTCAATTCAGAATATCTTAATATCTTTTTTAAAGGAAAATCTGGATGTTTTTGCTTGGACTCATGCCGATATGTGCGGAATATCCGCAGAAGTTGCAGTGCATGCTCTAAATATTGATCCAAAATTTACACCTATGAAACAGAAAAGGAGAACTCAAGGTCCAGAAAGGTCTGCGGCATTAAAAGAAGAAGTTGATCGGCTCATGGAGAATAATTTTATCAAAGAATCTACCTATCCGAATTGGGTTTCAAATCCAGTGCTAGTTAAGAAAGCCAACGGAAAATGGAGAGTATGCATCGATTTTTCAGATCTAAACAAGGCCTGCCCCAAAGACTGCTTCCCATTACCCAGAATCGATCAACTGGTAGACGGAACAGCGAGACACGAATTGTTATCTTTTATGGATGCTTACTCCGGATATAACCAGATTATGATGCATGAGCCAGATCAGGAGGACACGAGCTTTATCACCGATATTGGTCTTTACTGCTACAGAGTTATGCCCTTCGGGCTAAAGAATGCAGGGGCAACATACCAAAGACTTGTTAATGCTATGTTCAAACAGCAATTAGGCAAGACTATGGAAGTCTACGTCGATGACATGTTAGTAAAGTCTAAGAAAGCAGTGGATCACATAGAACACTTAGCGGACATGTTCGCAGTCCTCCGAAAATACGGAATGAAGCTCAATCCTTTGAAATGTTCATTTGGAGTGGAATACGACAAGTTTTTAGGTTTCATCGTGAGCGCTAGGGGCATTGAGGCCAGTCGAGCTCAAATTACTGCATTGAAAGAAGTCAAAGCCCCTAGAACAAAGAAGGAATTGCAAAGTCTCAATGGAAAAGTCGCCGCCTTGAGTCGGTTCATTTCCAAAGCCACAGATAAATGCATCCCATTCTTTGACGTCCTAAAGAAAGGAAAGAAAAACTTCGATTGGACTCCCGAATGCCAAAAAGCCTTTGATGAATTGATTCGCCATATGGAATCGCCTCCAATACTTTCTAGGCCTGGCGATGGCGAGGATCTTCTTATATACTTGGCAGTATCATCTCATGCTTTAAGTGCAGCGCTGATACGAGAAGACAAAAGGATTCAACATCCAGTTTACTATATCAGCAAAAGACTCACTGGGGCAGAGATGAATTACTCTAAGTTGGAAAAACTCGCCTATTGCCTACTAATTGCATCTAGAAAGTTGAGGCAATATTTTCAAGCTCATCCTATCAGAGTCCTCACTGATCAACCTTTAAAGCAAGTCCTATTTCGCCCTGAGACTTCGGGTCGTCTTCTAAAGTGGAATATTGAACTCAATCAGTATGACATCACTTATCATCCCCGAAAAGCAATCAATGGACAAGCTTTAGCGGATTTCATCGCAGAATTCACAGATAAGGGTAACAGTGAGGAGAAAACGGTCGACGATTCCCCAATCCAATGGAAGTTATATGTCGATGGTGCGAGAAACGACTACTGTTCTGGAGCCGGAGTTGTACTTGAGACCCCTGAAGGCCGATCATTATGCTATGCACTAAGATTGGAATTTCCTTCAACAAACAATGAAGCAGAATACGAAGCCCTTATCGCTGGCTTAAGGATTGCTAAAGAATTAAACATCCGAGCGTTGCAGATATTCAGCGATTCAGCTTATTGTATGCCAAGTCAAAAAGGAATTCCAAGCAAAAGGGGGGAATCTGCCCGCCTACTTGTCAAAGGCTTGGGAACTCCTGGGTGATTTCGATCATTACATGATAAGTCACATTCCTCGAGAAGAGAACGTGAAAGCAGATTCTCTCGCAAAGTATTCTAGCACAGGCGAAGCTCAATTTCTGGGGTTAACTCCAGTGGAGGTCCTGTCGACTCCTAGCATTGATGAGATGGACATTGATTGGATCATGAGCATGTCTCAAGAGCAAGAATCATGGATGACTCCGATAACAGAATATCTGCTCAATGGATCCTTACCAGGGAACTCAAAAGAACGACAAAAGCTACTGAGAAAAGCCTCTCGATATATAATCCAGGATGGCCGATTATACAGACGGGGATTCTCAATGCCATTACTTCGATGTGTATCCAGGGAAGAGTCCAAAGCAATCCTAGCGGAGGTACACGGAGGAGAATGTGGTGATCACTCAGGAGGCCGAACATTAGCAAAGAAAATTCTCCGATACGGATATTTTTGGCCAGAAATTAATCGAGATGTAGCAGAGTATTCCCGAAAATGTGACAGATGCCAAAGATTCGCCAAAATTCCTAGAGCTCCTTCCACTGAACTCACACAGATGGTCAGTCCATGGCCGTTTGCAATATGGGGGATAGACCTTGTAGGACCGTTACCAACTGCCAAATCTGGAATTAAATATGCCATTGTTGCTGTAGATTATTTTACTAAGTGGGCAGAAGCTGAACCACTGGCTACTATCACCTCAAAGAAGATGATAAGTTTTGTGACTAAAAACATCATTTGCAGACACGGTGTGCCTCAAAAATTAATTACAGACAATGGTACTCAGTTTGAAAGTAAAGAATTCCAAGATTTTTGCAAGCAATTCAAAATCCGGAAAAGCTTCTCGGCAGTGTCTCATCCGCAGGCAAACGGGCAAGTGGAAGCCGTGAACAAAATTATTAAGTCAACCATCAAAAAGCAACTTGAAAGAGCAAAAGGTGGTTGGGTCGATAAGCTACCACTGGCACTATGGGCATACAGAACCACTCACAAAACTGCGACTGGGCACACCCCGTTTTCATTAGCATACGGGTCAGAGGCAATGATTCCGGTAGAAATAGAGGTCCCTTCACATAGAAGAACCCATTTCAATCAAGCAGAAAACGAAAAGCTAAAGCTTGAAGCGCTAGATCTCCTTGATGATAAAAGAGATGAGGCTAATCTCAGAATTGCAGCTCATCAGCAAAGGATAGCCAGACATTTCAATTCCAAAGTTCGCCAACGCAGCTTTGAGATTGGAGACCTAGTCCTGAAGAGAATTATGACAGCGACAGGTGTGTTTGGGCCAAATTGGGAAGGACCATATGTCATAGGTCAGAAGCTTCTTGACGGCACATTCAAACTCACTACTGTTGAAGGAGATCAAATTCCAAGGGCATGGAACAGCAATCATTTGCGTCCATACTTTACTTGAAAATTTTGTTGAAATATTGTAAAAAGAATTATGAATGTATGATTCTTGTAATTGAAGGCAATTGTAAAACTGATGCAAGTAAATAATGAAAAAATATAAAGTGGATGTAGGCCCAATTTCCTGGCTGAACCACTATAAATCTTGTTGTTAACGCTTAAATTTGAACGCTAACACCCCGGTGTGGGAAGTGTAGTTGTGAAAGCACCACCCGATAGATCGGGAAAGAATTATAAGCAAGTAATAGCGGAAAAGCGGTAAACAACAGCAGTTTTATAGTGGTTCGGCTTATGGGTATAGCCTACGTCCACTTTAAGTACTTTTATTGATGATCACGTTACAAATTGATACAAATCTTCTCAAGTACAACACACTTTGAATTACAAAAGACTTAGAGCAAGTAGCTCAAACTTCGATGTTGACAAAAATCTTCAAATCCATGGTGGATGTAGATGATTTCTTTATGAAGTTCTTTTAGACGTTCTTTGAATCTCAAAAGCTTTAAGTGTTGAAGTAATCTGGAATTCGGCAGAGTAATGGCGCTTGAAATTCATCGACCAAAAGTCCCCTTCATGTTGGAAATGGTCGTGTATTTATAGGGGTTTTCGGTCTTAAGTCGTGAGTCGTACCCGACTCATGGGTTACTCGTGGCCGAGTCAGGTTGGGTCGTGGACGACTCACCATGTTGAGCTCAAACTCGCCTTCGGTCTTCTGAATATAGCACAAGTTCTAACCCGTTCACGAGTCATCCTTTTTTAGTATGGACATCATAGCAGTGGACTACGACTTAGTGACCTTAGGTCGTGGACGAGTCATGGTGAATTGTCTCATATGATAAATCGCGGGCTTGTCAGTGGTTCATGGTAGGTCGCGGCCGACCTACTGGATTTGACTCTCGGCTTGGTCTAATGTTATGCTCCTGTTCGAATGAACGATACAAGTGATAAGTCGTTCCCGAGTTAACCAAACATGACTTCCTTCGTTCTAGCATGAGTCGTACACGACTCATCATAAGTCGTAAGTCGTCAACGACTTATGTGTTGTTGACCCTTCCTTCCAATGTTTTGAGTCGTTACTCCTTTAGGTCGCATAGCTTTCCTTAGGCCGTTCAACCGTAGCCATTGTTAGGTCGCAACATGTTTTAGGTCGTAGGTCGTTCATCTCCTTAAGTCGTGCCATCCTTAACTCGTAAGGTTCCTTAACTCGTAAAAGCCTTAAACCGTGGAGGCCTTAAGTCGGAGACTGCTTAACTCGTAAGTCCTTCTAGAACTGTTTGCTGCCTTAAGTCGTAGGTCGTAAGCTTCCTGAGTCGTAGTTCTTAGGTCGCAGGCTCCTCAACTCATAGATCTTACCTTGTGGGCTCTTATCTCGTGGACTCTTTAACTCGTTGGTGAAACGGGATTAACACTTGCCCCTCGAAGCACACGTCTTAAGCCGTAAGTCGTGCGCTTCGACTCATCATAACCCATGCCGATTCAAGTTCCAATGTCTCCAGATATAAGAACGCTTGAGTCGTTTCTCCTCTCCCACTTCTTATCTCACAGACGCATCCGCCATTAGAGACTCTCCAAGCTTACTGATCATTAATCCATCCTTTCCTCCACATCGCGTAAGTCATTTTGAACTTCAATCCAACCACGACCATTGCTAAGGCATAAATTTTTGCTTCCTGTTCCCAAATCACCGCCGTATGTCGTACTCGGGCTTTGAATTGAGTTGTGAACGACTCTGACCATTGTTGGCTACGTTGTTGTTGTGATCCTTTAGATTATAACATTGCGCTTGATTCGCCGTACACTTGAAGCGATTCGAATTGGTTTTTGGGTGCTTTCTGGTGATGTGAGGAGAAGATGATGAATTACAATATCTCGATTTGACCGGCCCGTGGGTTCGGAGGAGATGAGGAAGTTCTTAACGGGTTAACGGGTTAGAAAGGGGTTGACTGGTTGAGGAAACGACTTAGGATCTCACGACTTAGTTGGTTTTGCTTTTCGGCCACTGATTCTGAAATACCTTGCAATCACAACCGTACACGACTTAATGCTTTTAGCCATAAACCACAAACGACTCAAGCTATAAGTCGTGAACGACTTAAGCCATAGGCCGTGAATGATTCAAACCATGAGCTGTCAACGACTCAGTACTTGCTACTTTCCCGTGACTTATCCTTTAAACCGTGCACGACTTAAACCATAAGCCGTGTACGACTCAGTGGCTTCCATGCGACCCAGTAGCCTTTACTATCGACTTTAATCCGACTTAGCAAATTTTACGACAAAATCCATGAGTCGTAACCGGGTTAGAACTTAGAAGGTTTCTTATTGCTTTGATCTGGAGCCTTCCTCCTGTTCTTTGACTTACGACTCATAGTACTGCCGACTTATAACATCAGTGGTTTAGAGTTGGAGTAACCTAACTTAACTCGCCTCACTTTCCTTAGGTCGTAGTCGAGTCACCTAAATAGCCAACGACTTAGCTTAACCCGTACAAAGAATCCTTGAGTCGTTTACGACTTAGTACTTGTAAATTTTGTTTGAACTCCGAATTATTGCATGGACTCTGAACTGCTATACTGCTGCATTCTTTTACAGATTACTTCAACTTGTAAGCTAATAATCTGTTAATACAACATTCACAGAAAACTGGGACGAATATACTGTCATTGATTGTCCACATCGAACGACAGATTAGTTAATGATATATAATTAACTTAAATAAATCGTGTGAACGAAGTGCTACCAATTTCAAGTGGAATATTAAAGCAGCACTGGATTAGTCAATTGAAACTGACCAGCCCGCATTAATATTATGCTTGAGCTTTAAATAACAAGTTCCGAAATTACCATAGTCAATCAATCGTCAACCAGTTTAATTCCAGTTATCTTTACTTGTTATTATTATTATTTTTATTAGCTTTGCACGACACTTCACACTTTTTAGGAAACGTGCACCTTCGCATTTGAACATCCAGTTGCTTGTGTAGAATGACCTCTCATCAAGAAGAGCCGATGGGTCAGGCTGAAGATGTCTTTCCAGTAGCCATCCCTATAGACAACCCTCCGGAGAGAACACCCACAACTTTGAATCAGCGGGTGTTTAACCAACTGCGCATCCAGTTTGGCATTGATGATGCTGACACCTTATTTCCGGGGCCAAATGACACTGCTGACAATCCTCCCTACGGCTTTGTTGCAGTCAATCGCCAAATGTGCTTAAGTGGGGCGATTCCTCCTTTTAACGACTTTCTCCAACAGCTTCTGCTTCGGTTGTCTATCTCTCCATTCCAATTACACCCCAATGGCTACGCCATTTTGATGGGGTTATGTGTTCTATTCAGGAGAGTTTTGGATCGGTTACCAAGCTTCGAGGAGATCTGCTATTTTTGCTCATTCACGAAAACTAAAGACCATCCCTCCATCGTGGTTGTAAGAAGCGCTCGAAATCGCAAACTTATTACTGATCTCTCCGAAAGCGCTCACGGATTTTTGAATCAGTTTTTCTTCGTTCGCTGCCCTCCAGGGTTTTATGCCATCTGGAGAGTGGGAAGTAAGATTTCCTGTCTCTACTTTTTCCGTTTTGAAACTTTCTCGAGATCTGAACTCTCAGCTGCTAATTTCATTCTTTTTCTGTTTTTAGCACTACCACCCCCTGCTAGGGACCCAAGTCTCAAGCAAATTTTTGAAAGATTAAATGCCGTGCCGGTAGAAGAGAGGAGCATAAAGTTTCTGCTAAACGATGAACTTTTACATCAATACGGACTCCTCCATCTCTCTCGCTTTACTCGGCCTCGTGAAGCTCCAACGGAGGTTCCTGACTCTCCGGTGAAAACTCCTGATCTTCCGATCTCCACTAAAGAGCACATACGAGGAGAAATTTCTGCAGAAACCTTATTAGTAAAGTGCTCTACTCCCAGAGACGATACGGGACCCTCCGAAAAGCCCGCACTTGCTCCCATTATTGAAGAAGAAGAGGAGCCCCTTTCCCAAACCAGGGAGAGTGCTGACAAAGGAGATGATGGAGGGAATCAGGTTGGGCATGCCGGTGATGACGTCTTTGGGGATTTAAGTGACATAATTATTACTTCCCAAGAGCTCTTTAAAGAAGACCCTGCTCATGGTAAAGCTATACCTCCGACGATTGAAGCAACATCTGCCCTCCAACAGACTCTTACTCCTTCATCTCAAGAATTGTCATCAACAGTGAAATCTATCACTTCCCCCCAACAGAGGAGTGGTTCGTTAGTCCAACGCGAGTAGCTTGCACTTCACACACAACTAAGGATTTTCCAGCACATTTATGCACTTATCTTCTTATACTTTAGAGATTTCTAAAGCTTATCTTTTCTTATTTCAGATTCTCCAATGACACGCGGCGGATCGTATTATCAGGATTTCCAACGCTACGGGGGGCGTGGTCAATATGATTATCGGCGTTACTTTCCCTCTTATAGAGAGTCTGACGAAGAGAGGGCTGCTCGAAAGGCTCGTGAAAGGAGGGATGCAGAAGAGCGTTATGACAGAAGGGATAGGGATGATCACCATGATTCTCTGCAAAGGAGTGACGACTCTCACAAAAGGAAATCTTACGACGACCGGGGAAAAGGTCATGTAACTGAAGATTCAGGCAAACGAGCCCGACATGGTGAGAGACATACTTCCACTATTCCCGAAAAGCCTACTGCCCCTGCCCCTCTTGACATTACTTCCGACTCTCCCGCTCTTGGGAAGGAAGACATCCAGACAATAATAAGCAGGCCTAAATTTCAAGTGGGACCTGGCCCAGCCACTTTACAAAGCCGTTTTCCACAATGGTGCTTAAAGGGCGTGAGATTCGACCTAGACTTGGTCCCCATTGACAAGTCTGCTATGTTGCGCAATCTTGATGCAGTCAAGCTCGATATCGAGAGGATGTCAAACTGGCAGAAGCTTGTTGATGAGCTTCAAAGAGTTAATCGTGCCAACTTAGAGGCCATGCTCACCATGGAAAATGATAAGGCTGAGTGGCAAAAGGTCCTTGAGCAGCACGACACTGAAATGAGGAGCATTACTTCCTACAACGAGGAGCTCGAAGCAAAGGTTGAGAAGTTGAAAGATGAGCTTGCTGCTTCCTCTACTTCATACTCTCAAAAAGAAGAAGTGCTTCTCAGACAAGTTAGAGATGCTCATGCCAGTCAGAGGGATGCCGAAGATAGGCTCGAGGCACAAAAAAGAATCAGTGAAGGCTATGTCTCTGATATTGCTGAGCTTCGAAAGAAAAACAACTCCCAGGAGGCGGAGATACAAATGCTTAAGCTTCAGCTTGCCAGAACTGAAAGGGAGCGCGATGAGGCTGTCGCCGGCAAAATCGCAGCCGAAGAGTCTCATGAGGCGACCAAAAACAGCTTCGGCTCAACATTATTCGACTTCTACTTGCATAGCGTCTTGGGGCGTGGAAGCCTCGCCTTTCTTGGTCCCAAGTATGAGATCACTTTAGCTGAAGTGTGGGAGGCCGCCCTCGATTTGCTTGGTGCTGAAGGTGCTGGTTATGACGAGCCAGCCCTGGAAAGGCATTATTTTGATGAAGACGCTCGCGCTGCTCTCGCCAGGGGAAAGGAACAACTTGCCAAACTAAGAACCGAAGTGACGGAAGGGGACCAGCTGGGGAAAACCACTTCAACTACTCTAGTCCAGCCACCTTCTTCGTCTGAAGTCGACATTATTGGTTCCAGTTCCCATCTCGCATCTCCCACCAAAGTTACCGCTGATATTACAAGCACACAAGGTGGAGACGAGGGTGAAGAGAGCGCTGATGCGCAAGCTTATGAAGTCGATATCAGGAAACCAGCTTCTCCAGGTAACTTCACTGTTAATCTCGCTACTGTCAATTCTGCTCAAGCTGGTTACTCGTTTATTTCACATGAGTTTCACGAGCTCCTTGGCTATTTTCTCAACCTTGACGAGCCTTCATCTCCTCTCTTTACTGACTTCATTGGTGAACCCTCATCTCCTCTTTTTACTGACTTTAACCTTTTTTCTTCTGTAGAGAAAGTACCAAGCACTGCTCAAACTTCTACTCCTCCGGTCATCCTTCCTTCATCTCTTCAGGCGGTGCCTCCTTCTGCCTCGCAACCTGGATCACCGGAGGAACAAATAGAGGCTCTTCACGGCTTGGATGATCCCATCACTTCGCAAGAGCAGAAAGATGAGAGACCTGAGGGAGGTGACATTTCCCCGGAACGGACTCCTTCTGACGACATTGTTCTATCAAAACTTGTCACTCCGGGGAGTGAGTCTTCCTCACAAAGGAGAGAGAAGCGTGGGACATCAAAGAGGAGGGGGAAGAAAATCACCGCCACTGAAGAGGAGCCGGAAGTTGAACCGGTTACACCTGCCTCTCCTACTTCCCTTATACCCACTGGCCGACCTGAAAAGCTGGTTATTCGACCGAGTAAAGGGTCCAAAGGAGGGAAGAAGAAGTGAAGATTTTAGCTTTTTGCCTTTTGTAAGAACTGGCCGAGAGTTGTGCGGGTATCGGCCCCCGCTTTTATTTTGAAACCTGTATCTGCATTATAGTTGAATAAAATGATTCTTCGTTTGTACAAACTTCTGTTTGAATTTGAGAATGCATTTACTATTTATTTTTGCACAAGTTTGTTTATATAGTATTGCAGCGGGCTTATGGTATGTTGTTTGAGTACTACTTTACTGATGCAACCATACTACTATACCATGTTGCCCCCATACCTTAAGCTTGCTGCAATATTTTATACTTCGAGGGGACTTGCACTCTTATTTGCTAAAGAATAATTATTTTATTCTTTAAACAAAATTTTTATAGAGTACAACTCCCTTCGTATAAGTTTTTACGCTTTGTCGTTCGAAGAAATCACTTTTTTCTTTTGCTTATGTGCATATTTCACCAAGTGAATTCCTTTATGTGGTAAAGCGGACCTCTGAAGGGTACTTTAACTTCTTTTCTTTTTACGATCATTTCCCATAGCAGGCGAATTACTTTTCCTTTGAAAGTTAAAGTACGCTTTTGATGAGGATTTTTTTTTATATATAGAAAGTTGTACCTCTGAGGAGGGATTTTTTCACGTTTCAACACTTGGAAGTTTTATTTCAATCTCGGTGAAACGTGTACCTCCAAAGAGTTATGCCTTAGAAATCCTTTTCACGTTTCAACACTTGGAAGTTTTATTTCAATCTCGGTGAAACGTGGGTTTCCGAAGAGGTCTTTCTTCTTAATTGTGTCCCCGGGAGGGGGTTGTACCTCTAAGGAGGGATTTTTTTACGTTTCAACACTTGGAAGTTTTATTTCAATCTCGGTGAAACGTGTACCCCCAAAGAGTTGTGCCTTCGAAGAAAGCCTTTTCACGTTTCAGCACTTGGAAGTTTTATTTCAATCTCGGTGAAACGTGTGCTTTCAAGAAGGTCTTTGTTTTTGCATTTCAACTTTGGTGAAGTGAAATTCCGAAGAGCGGTTGTTACACTTCAACTCCTGGCGAAATGTGCCTCCGAAGAGGGCTTTTATTTTGTTTGCATTTCAACTCTGGTGAAGTGAAATTCCGAAGAGCGGTCACAACACTTCAACTCCTGGTGAAATGGGCCTCCGAAGAGGGCTTTTATTTTGTTTGCATTTCAACTCTGGTGAAGTGAAATCCCGAAGAGCGGTTATAACACTTCAACTCCTGGTGAAATGTGCCTCAGAGAGGGTTTTCATCGCCTGGAAGTTAATCTCTCATGGTTGGAGGGTCATGACTCCTCCAATCTTTTTTGTTGAGTAGAGAACTTTCTTTTTTGTGGCGTATGACCCATTAGAGGTCTTTTATCCTCCGAAGAGTTGCGCCTCCGAAGAGGACTTGTGCTGCTGATGGTAGCTTTGGTTGTTCCTTTGTTCACTTGCTTGTGCCTTTTCAGCGATCCCCTTTTCTTCTTTTCAAGTTTTCATCCCCCTCTTCTCGCAAGTGGCTTGTTTAATCCAAGGAAGTGTACTTCATTGCCAGGCAAGTTCGTGAGAACGGGCACTAGCTTCCTAATTGGATGTTTGTCTGTTCAAACAATCTCAATTTATCAGCAAGGGCTCGTTTCTATCGAAATCATTAGCCGTTCAATTGAAGTATTTCCTATCTAGGATTTGAATTCGGGGTCTTTGTGACTTGAAATTTGTTTGTTGAATGATGGTGAGAATCGCTCGGTCTTATTATGCGCAAGCTTTATTTCCATTGTCTGCGGAAATTTAAATTGACATTTCAGCAATACATTTTATGTATTTTTATATTGAAAACAAAGCAAACGTATAATAATAATAAGGAACACAAGATTTATAGTGGTTCGGCCATGAAATTGGGCCTACATCCACTTTATACTCTTTCATTATTTACTTGCATCAGTTTCACAGTTGCTTTCAATTACAGGAATCATACATTCATAATTCTTTTTACAATGTTTCAACAAAATTTTCAAGTAAAGTATGGACGCAAGTGGTTGCTGTTCCATGCCCTTGGAATTTGATCTCCATCAACAGTGGTGAGCTTGAATGTGCCGTCGAGAAGCTTCTGACCTATTACATATGGTCCTTCCCAATTTGGCCCAAACACACCTGTCGCGGTCATAATTCTTTTCAGAACTAGATCTCCAATTTCAAAGCTGCGTTGACGAACTTTGGAATTGAAATGTCTGGCTATCCTTTGCTGATGAGCTGCAACTATGAGGTTAGCTTCATCTCTTTTTTCATCAAGGAGATCCAGCGCTTCCAGTTGTAGTTTTTCATTCTCTGCTTGATTGAAATGGATTCTTCTGTGTGAAGGGACCTCTGTTTCAACCGGGATCATTGCTTCCGATCCGTATGCTAACGAAAAAGGAGTATGCCCAGTTGCAGTTTTGTGAGTAGTTCTGTATGCCCATAGTGCAAGTGGTAGTTTATCGACCCAACCACCTTTTGCTCTTTCGAGTTGCTTTTTGATGGTTGATTTGATGATCTTGTTCACTGCTTCCACCTGCCCGTTTGCCTGCGGATGAGCTACTGCCGAAAAGCTTTTCTGGATTTTGAATCGCTTGCAAAAATCCTGGAATTCCTCGCTTTCAAACTGAGTACCATTGTCTGTGATTATTTTCTGAGGCACACCGTATCTACAAATGATATTCTTGGTCACGAAGCTTATCACTTTCTTAGAAGTGATAGTAGCCAATGGTTCAGCTTCAGCCCACTTAGTAAAATAATCAACTGCAACAATAGCATATTTAATCCCTGATTTAGCAGTTGGTAGCGGCCCAATGAGATCCATTCCCGAAATTGCAAATGGCCATGGACTGACCATCTGTGTGAGTTCGGTAGAAGGTGCTCTAGGAATTTTGGCATATCTTTGGCACTTGTCACATTTTCGGGAGTAATCTGCGGCATCCCGGTTAATTTCGGGCCAAAAATATCCGTATCGGAGAATTTTCTTTGCTAATGTTTGACCACCTGAATGATCACCACATTCTCCTCCATGCACTTCCGCTAGGATTGTTTTGGACTCTTCCCGGGATACACATCGAAGCAATGGCATTGAGAATCCCCGTCTGTACAATCGGCCATCCTGAATTACATAGCGAGAGGCCTTCCTTAGTAGCTTTCGTCTTTCTATCGAGTTTTCCGGCTGAGAACCTCTGAGTAGGTAATCCAGTATTGGAGCCATCCATGACTCTTGTTCTTGAGACACATTCATAATCCAGTCTATATCCATCTCGTCTATACTTGGCGCTGAAAGGACTTCTACAGGGACCAATCCCAATAGTTGAGCTTCACCAGAACTTGAATATTTTGCGAGGGAATCGGCCTTCATATTCTCTTCCCGAGGAATGTGGCTTATTGAATAGTGATCGAGTTCACATAGGAGTTCCCAAGCCTTTGACAAGTAGGAAGGCAAATTTCCACCTTTCGCTTGAAATTCCTTCTTGACTTGGCATACAATAAGCTGAGAATCACTGAAAATTTGTAATGCTCGAATGTTTAGCTCTTTAGCGATTTTCAGACCTGCAATAAGAGCTTCATATTCTGCTTCATTGTTTGTTGAAGGAAATTCCAGTCTTAGTGCATAACACAATGATCGACCTTCAGGAGTTTCAAGTATCACTTCGGCTCCTGAACAGTAGTCATTTCTTGCGCCATCAACATACATCTTCCACTGGATTGGAGAATCATTGACCGCTTTTTCCTCACCATTATCTTTCTCTGTGAATTCTGCAATGAAATCAGCTAAAGCTTGTCCGTTGATTGCTTTTCGGGGGTGATAGGTGATGTCATATTGACTAAGTTCAATGTTCCATTTTAGAAGACGACCCGAAGTTTCAGGGCGAAATAGGACTTGCTTTAGAGGCTGATCAGTGAGTACTTTGATAGGATGAGCTTGGAAATATTGCCTCAGTTTCCTCGATGCAACTAGTAGGCAATAGGCGAGTTTTTCCAACTTGGAGTAATTCAGCTCTGCCCCAGTGAGTCTTTTGCTGATATAGTAAACTGGATGTTGAATCCTTTTGTCTTCCCGTATCAGCGCTGCACTTAGAGCATGAGATGATACTGCCAAGTATATAAGAAGATCCTCACCATTGCCTGGCCTAGAAAGTATCGGAGGTGTTTCCATATGACGGATCAACTCTTCAAAGGCTTTTTGGCATTCGGGAGTCCATTCAAAGTTCTTCTTTCCTTTTTTCAGGGCATCGAAGAATGGGATGCATTTATCAGTAGCTTTGGAAATGAACCGACTCAAAGCGGCGACCTTTCCGTTGAGACTTTGCAATTCCTTCTTCGTTCTAGGAGCTTTAACTTCTTTTAAGGCGGTAATTTGAGCTGGACTGGCCTCAATGCCCCTAGCACTGACGATAAAACCTAAGAACTTTCCGGATTCGACCCCAAATGTACATTTCAGAGGGTTAAGTTTCATTCTGTATTTCCGGAGGACTGCGAACATTTCTGCTAAGTGTTCAATGTGATCCACTGCTTTCCTGGACTTCACTAACATGTCGTCGACGTAGACTTCCATAGTTTTGCCCAATTGTGGTTTGAACATAGCATTAACAAGTCTTTGGTAGGTTGCCCCTGCGTTTTTCAATCCGAAGGGCATAACTCTGTAGCAATAAAGTCCAACATCTGTGATAAAGCTTGTATCCTCCTGATCCGGCTCATGCATCATGATTTGGTTATAACCGGAGTAGGCATCCATGAAGGATAACAATTCATGTCCCGCAGTTCCGTCTACCAGTTGATCGATCCTGGGTAATGGGAAGCAATCTTTGGGGCAAGCCTTGTTTAGATCAGAAAAATCGATGCATACTCTCCATTTTCCATTAGCTTTCTTGACCAACACAGGATTTGAAACCCAATTCGGATACGTAGATTCTTTGATGAAGTTATTTTCCATGAGTCGATCAACTTCTTCTTTTAATGCTGCTGACCTTTCTGGACCTTGGGTTCTTCTTTTCTGTTTAACTGGCGTAAACTTTGGGTCAATATTCAGAGCGTGTACTACAACTTCTGGGGATATCCCACACATATCGGCATGAGTCCAAGCAAAGACATCCAGATTTGCTTTCAGGAAGGATATTAAGACATTCTGAATTGACACATTAAGCTGCGAACCCACATTCAACACCTTATTTGGGTCCTTCGGGTCAACAGGTACCGGAATTGTCGTTTCCACCGGTACTACTCTATTCTCCCCTGTACTGGCTTTTCTGGGATCCATTTCTTTCCGTGCCCCGCTGTGTTCGCCAGTGCAAGGTCCGCTCTGTAATTGCTACAAAGCTGGTTCCTTGATGCGGACTGGAGTTGCCGCATCCTTTCCCATTTCTCTTTTTCTTGACTCTCGCAGCTCTGTCCAATAACATTCTCGCGCAGCATTTTGATCCCCTTTTATAACTCCTACTCCATTGTCAGTAGGAAATTTAATAGTGAGGCACCACGGGGCTAGGATAGCTTTGAATGCTGCAAGTGTTGGACGGCCAAGAAAAGCATTATAAGCAGAATATTCATCGACGATCACAAAGGTTTGCTTTCGGACCACTTTCCTTTCTCCTTCCCCAAGTTCTACAAACAGATCGATGGTTCCTACTGGTTGCTTTGGCTCCCCAGTGAAGCCAACGATTTTCTGTGATGAGGCTTGCACATCGATCATAGGGATTTTCATCTGGTCAAATGTCTTCTTGAAGAGAATATTACATGACGCTCCGCAGTCAATGAGGACTCTTCTGACAATGGCTGGCCCAATACCAGCCGAGATGACCAAGGGATCTAAAGTAGGAGCTTCAATACCTGTAGAATCTCTGGCTCTGAAAATAATATCATCACTGAAAGTTTTCTGTTGTTTAAGGGGCGTAGTGTCTTCTAGAACAAAGACGTTTTCTTCGGCTGGAGCATATTTCAAAGCCCTGGAATATCTCTCCATCTCACCCCAACTTTTACCAGCTGGGTGAGGTCCTCCTGAAATGACATTGATAACGGGCCTTCCAGATTCATGCCCCGTAGCTTTCTCTCCTGCCCCAGGCTGATGAACAGGGGCCCGCTGCCCCTGACTCGACGATGCAGGATTGTTGCTATTCTTTTTTACGAATTGCTGCAACTTGTTTTCTCTTAGCAACTCTTCAATCAGATTTTTCAGCTGGCGGCATTCATCAGTTTCATGACCTGGTTGATAGTGGAAGCGGCAGAATTTCCCACTTTGTATGGCTTTTCTCCCAGTTCTCAAAGGGATAGGTTTAGGGAAATCGACGGAATCTTTAGTGGCGAGGTAGATGTGCTCCGGTGTATGTGATAATGGAGTATATTCTGATGGCTTGAAGGATCGGGGCTTCTTCAGATTACCCTGTTTCTTCCCATTACTATTCTCCCTTTTTTGCCCCACCGATTCATTCTTGCGTGGAGCGACAGTGTTGTCTTCTGCTTTTTCCAACACTGTCTTTACTGGTAAAGGACGGCTTTCCAAGCGAATGAATTCGTCTGCTTTTTTGTAGAACTTTTCGAGAGAGGTTGGCTCCTTCATATTTAACCATTTCCCAAATTCGCTTGACTTATCGATAGCCCTCATCAGATAAGTCAATATCATTCGTGGTTCAGCATTGTCCACCTCAGCCAGTGCTATATTGAAGCGGTTCAAGAAGGATCTGATAGACTCACCAGGATTCTGCTCTAAACTGGACAACGACATGATATCCTTGGCCTTCGAAGCATATAGCCTAAACTGCTCCTTAAATTTTCTGGTCAAGTCTGAAAACTGATCGATAGATCGAACTGGCAACTTGGTGAACCACAGTAAAGCCACGCCTTCCAGGTATACGGGGAAATATCGGCACTTTATTTCGTCGGAGGCCCTGGCACCTGTCATGTGCCAATCATATTTATACAAGAACTCATTCGGATCACTTGTCCCTTTGTAAGCTGGAATAGTTGGAGGGATAAACTTCCTTGGAAATTCCGCCTTCAAGATTTTTTCAGTAAACGGAGTTTTACTTGGAGCGAAACCCCATTCCTTCTCATCTTCAACCCTTTGCATACTTTCTTTCATGATCTGCCGGACCATTCCAGAAAGATATTCCTCATCATGCCGAGTTCTAGATCCACCGGCGTCAGGTACTGCCTGCTCAAAGGGACTAGTAGGCCTTTCAGGAGCATTCCTTTCATTAACATCATGAATGTTGCCAGCATAGTTCCTTTCATTGCCATCCGGTTGATTGTTTGCCCCAAGTAAGTCGTTCAACTTATTCAGAATCAGAGCATTCTGGGCACTTTGAGCCTCTAGTTGTGCATTTTGGGCGTTTATCTGCTGGTTTAGCCCTAGAATCACAGCATCCAATTCCGCTTTTGTAACTCCAACAGACGGAGTGGGTAGATTAGGCACAGGGGAAGCGGAGGTTCCCTCTTGAATGTTCCCAGATCTGATAGATCTACTTTTCCTTCCAGGAGCCATAATCTCAGATATACTTCTGGTTTTTAAGGAAATTCTTTCTTCTAATCTCTGCGAAGCAATGATGATAGCTGTCCTGAGTTCAATTCTCAGTGAAAGCACCAAATATGTTAACGCTTAAATTTGAACGCTAACACCCCGGTGTGGGAAGTGTAGTTGTGAAAGCACCACCCGATAGGTCGGGAAAGAATTATAAGCAAGTAATAGCGGAAAAGCGGTAAACAACAGCAGTTTTATAGTGGTTCGGCTTATGGGTATAGCCTACGTCCACTTTAAGTACTTTTATTGATGATCACGTTACAAATTGATACAAATCTTCTCAAGTACAACACACTTTGAATTACAAAAGACTTAGAACAAGTAGCTCAAACTTCGATGTTGACAAAAATCTTCAAATCCATGGTGGATGTAGATGATTTCTTTATGAAGTTCTTTTAGACGTTCTTTGAATCTCAAAAGCTTTAAGTGTTGAAGTAATCTGGAATTCGGCAGAGTAATGGCGCTTGAAATTCATCGACCAAAAGTCCCCTTCATGTTGGAAATGGTCGTGTATTTATAGGGGTTTTCGGTCTTAAGTCGTGAGTCGTACCCGACTCATGGGTTACTCGTGGCCGAGTCAGGTTGGGTCGTGGACGACTCACCATGTTGAGCTCAAACTCGCCTTCGATCTTCTGAATATAGCACAAGTTCTAACCCGTTCACGAGTCATCCTTTTTTAGTATGGACATCATAGCAGTGGACTACGACTTAGTGACCTTAGGTCGTGGACGAGTCATGGTGAATTGTCTCATATGATAAATCGCGGGCTTGTCAGTGGTTCATGGTAGGTCGCGGCCGACCTACTGGATTTGACTCTCGGCTTGGTCTAATGTTATGCTCCTGTTCGAATGAACGATACAAGTGATAAGTCGTTCCCGAGTTAACCAAACATGACTTCCTTCGTTCTAGCATGAGTCGTACACGACTCATCATAAGTCGTAAGTCGTCAACGACTTATGTGTTGTTGACCCTTCCTTCCAATGTTTTGAGTCGTTACTCCTTTAGGTCGCATAGCTTTCCTTAGGCCGTTCAACCGTAGCCATTGTTAGGTCGCAACATGTTTTAGGTCGTAGGTCGTTCATCTCCTTAAGTCGTGCCATCCTTAACTCGTAAGGTTCCTTAACTCGTAAAAGCCTTAAACCGTGGAGGCCTTAAGTCGGAGACTGCTTAACTCGTAAGTCCTTCTAGAACTGTTTGCTGCCTTAAGTCGTAGGTCGTAAGCTTCCTGAGTCGTAGTTCTTAGGTCGCAGGCTCCTCAACTCATAGATCTTACCTTGTGGGCTCTTATCTCGTGGACTCTTTAACTCGTTGGTGAAACGGGATTAACACTTGTGTTCCTTATTATTATTACATGTTTGCTTTATTTTCGATATAAAAAGTACATAGAATGTATTGCTGAAATGTCGATTTAAATTTTTGCAGACAATGGAAGTGAAACTTGCACATAATAAGACCAAGTGATTCTCGCCAAATTTCAAGTCACAAAAGCTCCGAATTCAAATCCTAGATAGGAAGTACTTCAATTGAACAGCTTATGACTTCGACAGAAACGGGCCTTTGCTAATAAATTGAGATCGTTTGAACAAACAAACATCCAATTAAGAAGCTGATGCTTGTTCTCACGAACTTGCCTGACAATGAAGTACACTTCCTTGGATTAAACAAGTTACTTGAAAAAAAAAAAAGAGGATCGCTGAAAAGGCATAAGCAAGTGGACAAGGGAACAACCAAAGCCATCATCGGCAGCACAAGTCCTCTTCGGAGGCACAACTCTTCGGAGGATAAAGACTTCTAATGGGTCATACGCCACAAAAAAAGAAAGTTCTCTACTCAACAAAAAAGATTGGAGGAGTCATGACCCTCCAACCATGAGAGAGTAACTTCCAAGCGATGAAAACCCTCTCTGAGGCACATTTCACCAGGAGTTGAAGTGTAACAACCGCTCTTCGGAATTTCACTTCACCAGAGTTGAAATGCAAACAAAATAAAAGCCCACTTCGGAGGCCCATTTCACCAGGAGTTGAAGTGTAACAACCGCTCTTCGGAATTTCACTTCACCAGAGTTGAAATGCAAACAAAATAAAAGCCCTCTTCGGAGGCCCATTTCACCAGGAGTTGAAGTGTAACAGCCGCTCTTCGGAATTTCAGTTCACCAAAGTTGAAATGCAAAACAAAATAAAGACCTTTTTGGAAGCCCACGTTTCACCGAGATTGAAATAAAACTTCCAAGTGTTGAAACTTGAAAAGGCTTTCTTCAAAGGCACAACTCTTTGGAGGTACACGTTTCACCAAGATTGAAATAAAACTTCCAAGTGTTGAAACGTGAAAAATCCCTCCTCAGAGGTACAACCCCCTCCGGGGGACACGATCAAAAAGAAAGACTTCTTCGGAAGCCCACGTTTCACCGAGATTGAAATAAAACTTTCAAGTGTTGAAACGTGAAAAGGCTTTCTTCGAAGGCACAATTCTTTGGAGGTACACGTTTCACCAAGATTGAAATAAAACTTCCAAGTGTTGAAACGTGAAAAATCCCTCCTCAGAAGTACAAATTACTGTTTCAAAAAAAATATATATATATATCGTCATCAAGGGCATACTTTAACTTTCAAAGGAAGAATGATTTACCTATTCTACAAAATAACCTTCCTCAAAAAAAAAAAAAAAGAAGAAGGAAGAAAGTTAAAGTACCCTTCAGAGGCCCGCTTTACCACATAGAAGAATTCACTTGGCAAAATGCATACACAAGTAAAAAAAAGTGATTTCTTCGAAGGACAAAGCGTAAAAACTTATGTGAAGGAAGTCGTACTCTACGAAAAAATTCTTCAAGAATGAAGTAATTACTCTTCAGAAAATAAGAGTGCAAGTCCCCTCAAAGTATAAAATATTGCAGCAAGCTTATGGTATGGGGGCAACATGGTATAGTTACATACAAAATGATATAGCTATATCGGTAGAATACGCTCAGGCAACATACCACAAGTTCACCGCAATATCATATAAATAAACTTGTGCAAAAATGAATAATAAATGCATTCTCAAATTCAAACAAGAGTCTGTACAAATAAAGGACCATTTTATTCAATTGCAGATACAGGTTTCAAAATAAAAAAAAAAGCAGGGGCCGGTGCCTGCACAACATCCGACCATTACACAAAAAAGGAATCAAAAAGCCCGGAGCCCGACTCTTCACTTCTTCTTACCACCTTTGGACCCTTTGCCTGGCCGAATGATTAGTTTTTCAGGTCTATCTATAGGCATAAGGGAAGAAGGAGAGGGAGGTGCAACCGGTGCAACTTCCGGTTCCTCTTCAGTAGTGATGATCTTCTTCCCCCTCCTCTTCGATGTTCCGTGCTTCTTTCTTCTCTTCGAAGAGGACTCACTCCCAGGAGTAACAACAGCGGACAAAACTACGTCATCAGAAGGAGTCCGCTCCGGAGAGATCTCTCCTCCTTCAAGTCCCTCGTCTTTCTGCTCTTGCGAAGCGATAGGGTCATCCAAGCCATGAAGAGCCTCAATCTGCTCCTCTTGTGACCCGGGCTGTGAAGCAGAAGGAGGAGTCACCTGAAGAGATGGAGGAGAGATAACCGGAGGAAGTGAAGTCTGCACAGCACTTGGTGTTTCAACTGCAGAAGAAGAGAAATTAAAAATATTAGTATCTCCCCAAAAGAAGGGAGATATAGGTTCGTCGAGATTCAAGAAATAATCGAGAAGCTCATCAAACTTTTGAGGAGCAAGCAAGCGATCCATCTGAATCGGACCGATGTCAAAATTACCTGAAGATGTTTGCTTCGTTTGTTCAATCTCATAATTTTGAGCCCCGATATCCTCCAGAGCCTCATCATCAGTAGGGGTAATTACCCCGGTTCTTATAGGAGGCAGCGATTGAGCACTGGAACCTGTAATGTCAACTTCGGAAGAAACTAAAGGACATTCAGAAGTGGTAGGTGGTATTTCTTTTTCAGAACGTTCCCCTTCCGCCATTCCGGCCCGTACTCTGGCGAGTTACTCTTTTCTCTTGGCAAGAGCGGCGCGGGCATCATCATCGAGATAATGCTCCTCAAGAGCTGTCTCAGCGTTGCCAGCACCTTTACCACCTAGCATATCGAGTGCTGCCACCCAAACTTCGGCTAGTGTAATTTCATACTTAGGGCCTAGAAAGGCAAGGCTGCCACGCCCCAAAATGCTGTGCAGATAAAAATCAAATAATGTGGAGATAATGTCAGCTTTGGTTGCTTGATGGGCCTCTTCAGCCGCGAGTTTACCAGCAACAGCCTCGTCACGCTCCTTTTCGGCCATAGCAAGTCGAGCTTTTAACATCTCTATCTCCAAGCTTTGAGAGCCGGTCTGTTCTCACAGCTGTAAAGTTTCAGCGCGATATTCTTCTATGACCTTCTCCTTGTGTGTAAGCTTATCTTTGACTGCCCTTTGACTGGCATGCGCATCTCATACTTGTTGCTGAAGCATGCTCTCCTTTTGAGAATAGAGAGTAGACGAAGTAGCTAATTCTTCCTTAAGCTTTTCTACTTCCGCTTCCAGCTTTTCATTATAGGAAGCAATACTTCTCATTTCGGCGTCATGCTATTCGAGAGTCTTCTTCCACTCAGCCTTATCGTTCTCCATTGTGAGCATGGCCTCGAGATTGGCTCGGTTAACCCTCTGAAGCTCGTCGACAAGTTTTTGCCAGTTCGACATTCTTTCAATATCGGTCCTGACAGTATCAAGATTTCGCAGCATAGCCGATTTGTCGAGAGGAACCAAGTTGAGATCAAATCGAACCCCTCTCAGGCACCACTGATGGAATCGACTTTGATGAGTGGGAGGACCTTGCCCAACTTGGTATGCGGGCCGGTTGATGATTGTTTGAATGTCGGAACGAACGGGGGCAGGAGATTGAGCAGGAACATTTTGAGAAACTGTCGGCATTGTTTCTTCAGTAAGTTTAGCCCGCTTGCTAGAAGAATCTTCCATGTGACCTTTACCTCTCTCATCATGAGTCTTTCTTTTTTGGGTATCATCATCTCTGTGGGGAGGGTCATGTCTTTCTTGTTCCCTTCGGTGACGTTCTTCATATGCTCGTCTCTCGTCTGCTTTCCTGATGGCCCTCTCTTCATCCGATTCTCTGTAAGAGGGGAGGTGACGCCTATAATCATATTGGCTACGCCTCCCGTAGCACTGGAAATCATCATAATATGAACTGCTGCGCCCCATTGGAGAATCTGGAATAAAAATAATAAGCTTTAGAAATCTTTAAAGTATAAGAAGATGAATGCGTAGAAGTGCTGAAAAATCCTAAGTGTTGTGTAACGTGTAAGCGACATGCATCAAGTTACAGACCACTCTGTGGAGTAGAGGTAGTGATAACTTGAGTAGAAGGGGTTGACATTTGTTGTAGAGAAGATGTCGCCTCAATTACAGAAGAGACAGTTTTGGAAACATCATCCCTAAAAAGTTCTTGAGAAGTGACCATTATGTCACTTAAACTCCCAAAAATATCAACTCCAAGATCAACGTTCTTATCAGTATGAGGAAGGGACTCCTCTTCTTCAGTTATGGGGGCAAGTGCAGGCTTTTCAGATGGCTCCGCATCATCCCTTGGAGTGGGACATTTTACTAGTGAAGTTTCTATAGAGGTTCCTCCCCGCATGTGCTCTTTAATAGAGACAGGGGCATCAGGAGTTTTCATCGGAGAATCGGGAACTTCAGTCGGAACTTCATGAAGTTGAGTAGAACGGGAAGAATGTAAAAGCTCAAACTGATGAAGAAGTTCATCTGTCAATAGAAATTTTACGCTCCTCTCTTCAGCAGCCACAATGCTTAGCCTCTCAAAGACTGGTTTATGACTGGAATCTCTAGAAGGTGGAGGAAGTGCTGTAAAAATAAGGAATGGAATCAGCATCTAGCAATACGAACCATGAAAAACTTAAAATGAAATTGAAGAGAGAAGGGAAAAAAGATCTCACTTCCTATTCTCCAGTCTGTGTAAAATCCTGTAGGGCAACGAATATAGAAGAATTGATTCAAAAAACCATGTGCACTCTCCGGCAAATCCAAAATTAGTTTACGGTTCCTCGCACCTCTTACAAGTACAATCGAAGGGTGGTCCTTGTTCTTCGCAAAAGTGCACAGGTAACAGATTTCCTCAAAACTCGAAAGACGGTCAAGAGTTCTCCTGAACAGAACGCACAATCCCATCAAAATGGCATAGCCATTGGGATGCAGTTGGAAAGGAGAGATCGTCAGTCGAAGAAGGATTTGTTGAAGAAATTCATTAAAGGGAGGAATTGCTCCACTTAAGCACATTTGGCGATTAATGGCAACAAAACCGGAAGGTGGTCTATCAGCGAAATCATTTGGTCCAGGGAGTTAAACTTCTGCCTCGGCAATGCCAAATTGAACGCATAATTGATTAAGCACCCGCTGTTTCAGAAGGGTAGGAGTTCTTTCCAGAGGGTTCTCTAGTGGAATAGCAACCGGGAAAGCACCTTTGACGTGTTCTATCATCTCTTCTTGTTGAGACGTCATTCTACATGAGTAACTGGATGTTCAGGTGTGAAGGTTCACGTTTCCTAAAAGTGTGAAGTGTTGTGCAAAACTAATAAAAATAACAAGCGAAATAACTGAAATTAACTAATTGACAACTGATCGATTGTGAGATTTCAGGACTTGTTAATTTAAAACTCAAGCGCAGTGTTAATTCAAACAAAATTTTAGCTTTGCTTTAACACTTCATTTGAGTGGGTTGATTCACGGCATTTCACTCACACAGTTCATTTAAGTTGATTATTCTTTATCGACTAATCTGTCATTCGATGTGGGCGGTCAGTGACAGTATATTCGTCCCATCTTTCTGCAAATGTTATGTTTAAACAGGTTGTTAGATTAAAAGTTAGGGCAATCTGCAAAGGAATGTAATAAATTTCAAATGATTCAAGTCCAAGCAGTTCAATCAAATTCTCTCAAAAATTTCACAAGTCCTAGGTCGACCAACGACCTAGTATAGGTTAGAGCTCTTTTAGATCGCATTGTGCAAATTAAAGGGGTCTAGAGCAATGCAAATTTATCAAGTTCTAACTTGGCTGCGACCTAAAAACTATGCTGCAGAAATTAGGTCGTACAAATTTTAGGTCGTTCAGCGACCTAACGTAGGTCGAAAATGTTCTTTAGGTCTCAAAGGCCCTAAGGTCGTGAAGCATTTTTTGTCACTCAAATCTGTTAGGTCGCCTAACTTCCTTTCTGCACCAGACCCAATAACCCAGCAGTTCAAAGCAATGCGCTTTCGCCTAAGTCCTAGGTCGCGAAAGTCCTAGGTCGCGAGGTTCTATAGGTCGCGCAAGTTCATGGGTCGGTTCTAATAGGATCTTAAGCAAGCTCCCGCTCAAGCGAAAAACCTCGCTTTCCTCCACCAATCATCTTCTTCTCCACTAACCCATTAACCCGTCATCACTCATGAGCAAGTCCATCATCCCCTTCGTAAAAATTCATCATTCCTACATACCACCGAATCATCCAGGAATCAAATCCAAATACCTCTGATCCATTAATGTTACCGTGCCTTCTTGAATCACAACGATGACATATCGAACGGCGATCAAAGATCGATCGTAATAATCATTCAAAATAGGGCACCACACATGAATTGGACTCGAGGCGGAAAACATGGATTCACAATTGGATGGCGATTATCGTGGGTTAGAGATTGAATTCACTTGCGTATTATGTTGGTGAAGATAAATTGACAGCTAAATGGGATGAATTTGCCTTCTAGAACTTGAGAACTTGATAATGGCCGAATAGGAAGTTCAGAGCAGATGAAGTGAAAGAGGAACGACCTATGTCATTTATACCCCAGGGAAGTGAGATGTGAATCGACACACACGACCTAATTTTCTCGATAGGTCGCTCGCGACCTAACAACTCATCAGAGCTCGAGTTAAGAGAATCGAAGCACACGACCTATGACCTAGGCACGTACTTCGAGGGGCAAATGTTAACTCCTCTTCGTTGGAAACTGGAAAATGTGGAGCGACTTAACTAGACCAACGACCTAACTAGACCAACGACCTAAGAGACCTAGCGACCTAAAGGATAATGCGACCTAGCGACCTAAAGGATAATGCGACCTAGCGACCTAAAGGATAATGCGACCTAGCGACCTAAAGTCCTTATGCGACCTAGTACCTTTAGTCCTTAGCGACCTAAGAGATGGAGCGGCCTAGCGACTTAACTTATCAAGTGACCTAAAAGTAGCTGCGACCTAAGGGAAGCTGCGACCTACAGAACTCTGCGACCTAAGGGAAGCTGCGACCTATGGAATTCTGCGACCTATAGAACGCTCACGACCTAAGGACATTGCATTAGAAGACCGCCTTTTCTATGTCGCTACTAGTAAGGTCGCTCACGACCTAGAACTTGTGTAAATCAGCATGCGTGTTCGTGTGAAAGAGAAGACAGTGTATCTTAGGTCAGTCACGACCTACGACCTAGCTTAGGTCGGTCACGACCTACGACCTAACTCCGAAAAATGCCCATAAATACGACCCTATTTCCAACTAGCAAAGGACTTTTGGCTCATTCATTTCAAGCGCCGTTACTCTGCTGCATTCTGAACTACTTCAACACCTTCAAGGAACTTTACGAAGAAATCATACACGTCAAACATGTGTTCAAAGATTTGGATTGACATTGAAGTTTAGGCTACTTGTTCTAAGTCACTTGAAACTCAAAGTGTGTTGTAATTGAAGTGTAACTGCATTGACTTGTAATCAAATCGTCAATAAAGATATTCAAAGTGGACGTAGGCTATCTCTTAAGCCGAACAACTATAAAATTGCTGTTGTTTACTGTTTTTTCACTATTATCTGCTTATAATCTGTTCCCGAGTTATCGGGTGGTGCTTTCACGATCTCACTTCATACACCGGGGTGTTAGCGTTCAAATTTTAGCGTTAACAACCTGCTTGTGCCTCCGAAGAGGGTTTTTTGTTTGATTGTGCCTCTGGGAAGAGGTCTTTTTGTTTGGTTGCGCCTCTGGAAAGAGGTCTTTTTGTTTGATTGTGCCTCTGGGAAGATGTCTTTTTGTTTCTGCCTCTTGGGAGAGGCTTTTATCTTTTCCCTGTTCGCTGGGAAGTGGGCCTCCGAAGTGGGCTTTTCACATTTCGACTCATGTGAAGTTTTATTTCAGATCACGGTGAAATGTGTGCCTCTGAGTTGGGCCTTTGCCAGGAAGTTTGGAGTTTCCTTCTCTCAGTTGGATGGATTCACGGGGCGGACACGAGTGTTCTGTGCCACCTATCAGTCCGCAACTTTCTGTTGAGAAAGAGCTCTCTTTTTCTGGCGAGGCCCGTTAGAGGTCTTTTAGCATTTCAACTATGGTGAAATGGGCCTCTGAAGAGGCCTTTTCATATTCCAGCACTTGTGAAGTTTTATTTCAAATCTCGGTGGAATGCGTGCCTCCGAGTATGCCTGGAAGTTTCTTCCTCATGGTTGGTTAGATTCACGGGGCAGACGCAAGTTACTTGGATGCTTATTTGCGCAGACTGTCTCAGCTAGTGAACAAGCGTCTTGCCTTCCACTTGGGAAGGTGCCTCCGATCATCTGTATGGATTCACGGGGCGGACGCAAGTTACTTGGACGCTTGTCTGCGCAAACTGTCTCGGCTAGTGAACTAGCGCCTTGCCTTCCAGTTGGGAAGGTACTCCCGGTCATTCTATACCAATCTTTTTTTGTTGAGAAAGTTCTCTGGCATGCCCTGTTCGAGGTCTTTATCCTCCGAAGAGTTGTGCCTCCGAAGAGGGCTTGTGCCTCCGAAGAGGTCTTTGGTTGTTTGATGCTTGCTTGCCCATGTCTCTTTGCCATTTATTCATATCGGCGATCCCCGTTATCTTTTCCAAACACACCTCCCTTTCTATTGCCAGTAATTTCCTTTATCCAAAGAAGTGTATTTCATAGTTAAGCGAGTTGACGGGGGCAGACACAGGCTATTTAATCGGATGCTTGTTTGTACAAACAACCACAATTAGTTAGCAAGGGTCCACTTCCAGTAGAATCAATAACTTTTTTGCTTCAAGCATTTCTTACGTAGGATTTGAGTATGGAAATTTTGAGCAGCTTAGAATTTGCTTGTTGCGTGACGTCTGTGATTGCTTGGTCTTGTGATGGGTAAGCTTTGTTTTTATGGCCTGCATTATTAAATCGACATTTTAGTAATACAATTGATGTATTTTATATATCGAAATAAAACAAAGCAGTTTATAATAGCAAAGAACACAAGATTTATAGTGGTTCAGCCAAGAACTAGGCCTACATCCACTTTATAGTTCTTATTATTCACTTGCACTAGCTTTACAATGGCTTTCAATACAAGAATCACACATTCATCATTCTTTTACAATATTTCATTAAAGCCTTTAAGTAAAATATGGGCGCAGATGATTGCTGTTCCAAGCTCTTGTAATTGGGTCTCCTTCGACAGTTATGAGTTTGAATGTGCCATCAAGAAGTTTTTGGCCTATGACATACGGCCCTTCCCAGTTTGGCCCAAACACGCCTGTAGGTGTCATAATTCTTTTCAAGATTGGATCCCCAACTTCAAAGCTACGTTGGCGAACTTTGGAATTGAAGTGCCTGGCTATTCTTTGCTGATGAGCCGCAATTCTGAGCTCAGCCTCTTCTCTTTTTTCATCAAGGAAGTCAAGGGATTCAAGTTGCAGCTTTTCATTTTCAGCTTGATTGAAATGGATTCTTCTATGTGAAGGGACCTCTATTTCTACCGGAATCATTGCCTCTGATCCATATGCCAGTGAAAATGGAGTGTGTCCTGTCGTAGTTTTGTGGGTAGTTCTGTATGCCCATAGTGCTAGTGGCAGCCTAACGACCCAACCACCTTTTGCTTTCTCAAGCTGTTTTTTAATGGTTGACTTGATAATTTTGTTCACTGCTTCCACTTGCCCGTTTGTCTGCGGATGAGCCACTGCTGAGAAGCTTTTGTGGATCTTGAATTTCTTTCAAAAATCTTGGAACTCTTCACTTTCGAATTGGGTTCCATTGTCTGTGATTATCTTTTGAGGCATACCATACCTGCTAATGATATTCTTAGTTACAAAGTTTATCATCTTCTTAGAGGTAATAGTAGCTAATGGTTCAGATTCAGCCCATTTGGTAAAATAATCAACAGCAACAACAGCATATCTGATTCCGGATTTTGCAGTTGGCAAAGGTCCGATGAGATCTATTCCCCAAATAGAAAATGGCCACAGACTGACCATCTGCGTTATCTCAGTGGAAGGTGCTCTTGCGATTTTTGCAAATCTCTGGCATCGATCACATTTTCGGGCGTAACTTGCAGCATCACGATTAATATCTGGCCAAAAATTCCTATAACGGAGAATTTTCTTTGCTAGAGTTTGACCACCTGAATGATCTCCACACTCTCCTCCGTTTACCTCAGTTAGAATTGTCTCTTCTTCTTCCTTGGTCACACATCGGAGTAATGGCATTGAGTATCCCCGCCTATACAATCGACCGTCTTGAATTATGTATCTGGAGGCTTTTCTTAACAACTTTTGCCGTTCTTTTGAGTTTTCTGGTAGAGAACCGTCGCACAGATATTTCAATATCGACGTCATCCATGATTCTCGCTCTTGTGATATAGTTATGATCCAGTCAATATCCATCTCATCAATGCTTGGAGTTGACAGGACCTCCACATGAACTAGTCCCAATAATTGAGCTCCATCAGTGCTTGCATACTTTGCGAGAGAATCTGCCTTCATGTTTTCTTCCCGGGGTATATGATTTATCGTATAATGGTCAAGGTCATCGAGAAGCTCCCAGGCTCTTGACAAGTAAGCGGGTAGATTTCCCCCTTTAGTTTGAAACTCTTTCTTGACTTGACATACAATACGTTGTGAATCACTGAAGATCTGCAACATTTTGACATTCAATTCTTTAGCAATTCTCAAACCGGCAATAAGAGCTTCATACTCTGCTTCATTGTTTGTCGAAGGGAATTCCAATCTTAAAGCATAACACAATGACCACCCTTCAGGGTTTTCAAGCACAACCCAGCCCCGGAACAGTAATCGTTTCTTGCGCCATCAACATACAATTTCCATCGAATTGGGGATTATCGGTCACTACTTCCTTGCTATCACCATTGTCTATACATTCTGCAATGAAATCTGCCAAAGCTTGTCCATTGATTGCTCTCCAGGGATGATAAGTGATGTCATATTGACTGAGTTCAATATTCCACTTCAAAATGCAACCAGAAGTCTCAGGGCGAAAGAGGACCTGCTTCAGAGGCTGATCAGTGAGGACTTTGATCGGATGGGCTTGAAAATATGGCCTCAATTTTCTTGATGCGATCAGTAGACAATAGGCGAGCTTCTCCAACTTTGAATAATTCATTTCTGCCCCAGTAAACCTTTTACTAATATAGTAGACTGGGTGCTGAATTTTGGCGTTTTCTCACTCTAGTGCCGCACTAAGAGCATGAGCTGAGACCGCCAAGTATACAAAAAGATCTTCACCGTCGTCAGGCTTAGAAAGTAACGGAGGAGTTTCCATATGACGAATTAATTCATCGAAAGCTTTCTGGCATTCTGGAGTCCAGTCAAAGTTTTTCCTTCCTTTCTTCAGAGCATCAAAGAATGGAACGCCTTTATCTGTAGCTTTGGAAATGAACTGGCTTAAAGCAGCGACTTTTCCATTGAGACTTTGCAGTTACTTCTTTGTTCTAGGAGCTTTGACTTCTCTTAAGGCAGTGATTTGAGAAGGATTGGCCTCAATGCCCCTAGCGCTCACAATGAAACCCAAGAACTTTCCGGACTCCACCCCGAATGAACACTTCAAAGGATTAAGCTTCATTCCATGCTTTCGTAGTACGGCAAACATTTCCGCTAAGTGGTCCATATGGTCTACTGCTTTCTTTGATTTAACCAACATATCGTCAACATAAACTTCCATGGTCTTTACAATCTGTGGCTTGAACATCGCATTAACAAGTCTTGGTAAGTTGCCCCGACATTCTTCAGTCCGAAAGGCATGACTCTGTAGCAGTAAAGACCGACATCGGTAATGAAGCTCGTGTCCTCTTGATCTGGCTCATGCATCATGATCTGGTTATATCCGGAGTAAGCATCCATAAAAGACAACAATTCATGCCCCGCTGTTCCATCCACCAACTGATCGATCCTGGGTAACAGCAAACAATCTTTGGGGCAGGACTTGTTTAAATCTGAAAAGTCGATACATACTCTCCACTTTCCATTAGCTTTCTTGACTAGTACTGAATTTGAAACCCAATTCGGATAAGTAGATTCTTTGACAAAGCCATTCTCCATTAGCCGATCTACCTCTTCTTTTAATGCCGCTGACCTCTCGGGACCCTGGGTTCTTCTTTTCTGCTTCACAGGTGTAAACTTCGGATCAATATTCAAAGTATGTACTGCAACTTCTTGTGATATTCCACACATATCAGCATGGGTCCAAGCGAATACATCCAGATTTGCTTTCAGGAATGATATCAAAATATTCTGAACCGCCGTATTAAGTTGTGAACCCACATTCAGCACCTTGTTTGGGTCTTTTGGGCCAACAGGTACTGGTACCGTTACTTCCACTGGCACCACTCGATTCTCCCTTGCACTGGCTTTGCTAGGATCCATTTTTCTTCATGCTTCGCTACATTCACCAGTACAGGGTCCGCCCTGTAATTGCTACAAGGTTGATTCTTTGATGCGGACTGGGGCTGCCGCATCCTTTCCCATCTCTCTCTTTCTTGCTTCATGCAGTTCTATCAGAAAACATTCCCGCCCCGCATTCTGATCCCCTTTAACCACACCGACTCCATTATCTATGCGGAATTTCATGGTAGGACACCACGGTGCGAGGATTGCTTTAAAGGCTGCAAGAGTTGGACGGCCTAGGAAGGCGTTGTAGGCAGAAAATTCATCAACAATTTCAAAAGTCTTCCTTCGAAGACCTTCTTCTGCCCCTCTCCAAGTTCCATGAACAGGTCAATAGTCCCAATCGGCTGCCTGGGTTCCCCAGTAAACCCAACAATCTTTTGCAACGAAGCTTGAACATCAGCCATTAGGATCTTCATCTGATCGAAGGTCTTTTTGAAAAGAATATTGCAAGAAGCACCGCAATCAATAAGTACTCTCCTTACAATAGCTGGCCCAATGCCAGCAGAAATAACCAAGGGTTCTATGGTAGTGGCTTCGACACCCATAGAATCCCTGACTCAGAAGACAATGTCATCATTAAAAGTTTTCTGCTGCTTCAGAGGTGCAGCATCTTCCAAAACAAAGACACTTTCCTCTGCTGGCACATATTTCAATGCACGAGCGTACCGTTCCATCTCACCCCAGCTTCTGCCAGCTGGGTGAGGTCCTCCGGTAATCACATTAATAACGGGCCTCTCTGATTCATGAGCTGCAGCCTTAAGGCAAAGTATTACCTTTAGAATAGCATTCATTCTTGGAATGCTAACACTGCCTTCCAAGCAACGATGCAATGATAGTATTCATCCATTCAAGTTGTTCTATGTCAGAACAAACCGAATCTCCTTCTAAATCACCATCTCCATTATCTTCGAGATATCATGATTTGTAACAAACAAATCGGATCGAAGTAGTTTTCGGATAATTAAATCTGATCCCCATCTCTTCGAAACATTAACGAATTTGGCCAAAATTTGATAATTGGTTAGTTAACTATCAAATTTCATACACAAGCAGTCACTAGGCCCAATTTTCTAATCTTCCAAAGCATTCATTTCAAAATATCCTTTCAAAGATATATATATTCACATCTCTTCTAGTATATTCAATAATTGAAAACAATTTCAAGTACTTATAACCATAACAGGATATTTTCAAATCATTAATACGTAGAAATATTTTTCCCCATTCCATTTATAATTCAACACTTGAAAATATTTCCATAATAATAATCTCGTAGTTAAAATATTTTAAATCCTTCCAGTCCAATACTTTGGAAATGTTTATAAGCATATCTTCCTAAACTCGTTTTATTTCCAATACTTAGGAAAGATTACATTTACTACCAATTTCTTAAAATCCTTTTCAATTTATTTTTAAATTCCTCAACTCATTTATAACGAATTCTATAAGTTTTCGGAATTCATTAATTATTTTCCTTTAAAATTTCCAAAATTGATTTCACTTGTCTATAATTCCAACTACCCATTTCTAACTTCTTTTATGAATTCTAATTCATTTTGAATTCTCATATTTCAACATTCCGGAAGTTTCCTTAAGATTCTAGGGTTCATTACAAGGAAAAAAGTCATATCAATTAAATAAACCGTGTTTACAAATCTCGAGAGGATTTATAAATAAACTACAATCATTTGAAAACTCTATGTATATAGTAGATAATTTTTTTAAATTATAATAACTTATTTTTAAAACATGTTTAAGTAATTATTTAAAATATTAAAACACTTTAAATAAAACATCGATAGCTCATTTCCAACTCATTTTTAAATAAAACCAATCGATTTACAAAGCTTATTCTAAAAATTAGAATTTATTTCAATAAATTTTGGATACTTGAAAAATCCACTTTTCGAAGTATTTCAATACTAAACAACTTAAATTTACATGGTTTAATAAATAAAATTTTCCTTTTAAAACAAAAATTAACTTCTCGATAAAAATATATTTTTAAGATTCCAATAACTAATTTCAATTTATAGATCCCTCTCGATTAATAAAACATTGATCTTATTTTGATTCCCTAACCATTCTCAAATTTAAAAAATATAATCCACTATTTTTCCCAAAATCAATTTTCATATCTCAATACAAATCACACTTTGAATTTATGTTCCCAATTTACCAGCTGAAATCATTTTTCCTTATTAATAAACATCATTTGTAAAATTATAAACCCCTTTTGAGTTTCACTTGTTTATAAAAATAATATCCTTTATAAAATCTCATTTTATGAATCTATTCCTTTGTAATCCCATTTATTTTTCAAATCTATTTTTGATACCGATTTCAACTTCATTTCGATAAATCCAAAAATATCACTAAAAAATCCTTTGTTAAAAATCTCTGATATAAATTATTTTTAAATCACCAATAAACATTTTTCGAACAGTTGAGTACAGATCCAAAATCAAGTCACTGTTTTATCCAGATCAATTTCTTTTAAAATAACCAAAATTTCGATATAAATATTTTTATTTCCAAAATCTCCTTTTAATTCCTTCAAATTTTAAAAATAATATTTATGGCATTTAAAATACCAAAATTTAGGCCAATGCTACTATAGCATCTAATATATAAAAATCATGCAACAATCCATAACAGATTATTCGATCACATCATATATCACTATATATGAAAACAATCAATATATTTGAGGAATCCAGTTTGCTCATTCTAGCCTGTTTCTCTGCATCCAAAGATGTTATATAACATAAAATACCAATCTCGCTTCAAGGCGGGATATCGTGGTAATATAGAGTCTTCCGCTGTTATACGGGGCGCATAGCGTCTCATCCGCTTCAATCGGTGGGAAAATACCCAACTACAAATATATATGCTACTATATATAATATAACACCCAACTGATTATAATTTATGAATTGATCCAATAATTAATCTAACATTTTAAATCAAAACCAGCAATCCAAAATGTGTGAGATTGATGCAGCGGATATACGGATTGATGACGAAATGAAGAGTTCGTGTCAAACTAATCGAGGAACGATTAGATGAATCAATATAAATCGATGGATTAAAAGATACCGAATGCCTAAATTCGTTGATCTCCAAAAGATACCGAATTCTAGCAATCTTCGACACGTTGATTGCGCACGATGCCGTGAGAGAAGATCTACAATTCTTCGAACATTGATCAAGCGCACTCGATACCGTGAATTGGCTTCAACAATCGTTGATTCGAGCGCACTCGAAGTGGAGATAGGAGATCACACTCAACTATCAATTTCAAAAGTGGCACAAAGCACACAAACAAAGTTTTATTCCAAAAATCAACTACTTACAAATGACCCGGCCCCTCCTATTTATAGGGTTACAACACTCGACCCTAGGTCGTTCACGACCTTACAACACGCGACCTACTCAACACGACCCATGACCTAACATTGGTCGCGACCTACGACTCATGAGCCATCAATAGAAACAACACAACACATATTTACATCAGTTAACGACCTAACAACATACACAACCTAACAGTGAACGAATCAACAAATAACGACATAAGACTCACGTGACTTAAAATACAACATCACAACATTAAAATGGAAACAACACATGAGTTAACATAAGCGACATGAAGAGACGACCTACACTTGAGCGACTTAGGAAGGTCGTTCGCGACCTAACGACTTAAGGAGGTTCGCGACCTAAGATAATGCGGTATGTGTGAATGCGGCCTAGCTCATTTAGGTCGTGACTCGGCACAGTTAGCTCGCTTAGGTCGTTACGCGACCTATCATAGGTCGTTGGGTCCTTCTTCATTGCGTAACTCGCATCAGCCTTCAGTACTGCATGTTTCTTTCTTCTGATCTCATCATTTTTCACCCCGTTAGGTCATGAGCGACTTAAGAAACATGTCCTTTCACATTGTACTGCGGCATTAAGTACGTTAGGTTGTAAGTCGTTTTGCACTTCACGACTTAAGGCATTAGAACCCACCTCCTGGGATGCATCATCCTCCCCTGGTTGGTAAAAATTCGTCCACGAATTTAAAAAATTTTCTCCATTGGATTGTTCATCTCCATAATAAGGTATAAGATGTTTAATATTAAACACGTCAGAAGTGTACACATCCTCCGGCAGCTTCAACCTATAAGTGTTTTCATTGATCCGTTTCTCAATCTTCACAGGACCAATCTTTCGAGCTTTAGGTTTATTGTATGCTCCCACTGGAAAACGCTCCTTTGTTAGTACATCATATACGAAGTCTCCTTCATTAAATTCAACAATTCTTCGCTTCAGAACCGCAGTTCGTTTATACTTATCATTCGTCTTCTCCAATCGTTCCTGAACGATTTTATGGCATTTTGTCAACCCATCAACGAAATCAGCAGCCCGCTTAACTGTCCCCTTAAGTTGTGGCACTGTAGCTAAATCCAACGGCCCCTTTGGCAACCTTGAATATACAATCTGAAATGGACTGAAACCCGTACTACGGTTGATAGCATGATTATGAGCAAACTCTGCTGGACATAACTTCACATCCCAGCTCTTCAGATTATCCTTCACGAGACACCACAATAAATTTCCCAGCGATTTGTTCACTACCTCAGTTTGTTCATCCGACTGCGGATGATAAGTACTACTGAAATTCAGCTTCGTTCCCACCAGCTTCCGCAAACTCAGCCAAAAATGACTCAGAAATTTGGTATCCCTGTCGGAAACTATAGACTCTGGTAAACCATGCAAGAGATAGATCTCTCTAAAGAACAACTGTGCCACATGGACTGCATCTGCCGTCTTCTTACAAGCAACAAAATGTACCATCTTCGAGAAACGGTCCACCACAACATATATAGAGTCATTTCCCCGTTGAGTCCTCGGCAAGCCCAATACAAAATCCATGCTTATGTCTACCCACAGTTTTGTAGGAACAGGTAAAGGCATATACAATCCCGCATTTGTAGCCGTCCCTTTCGAAACTTGGCAAACATGACATCTATGCACAAACTTTTCAACTTCCCACCTCATCGAGGGCCAATAATAAGTCTGAGAAATCAATTGCAATGTGCGATCCCGGCCAACTTGTCCTTCTTCATGCAGTTCTTTTACAATTTTCATTCTCAAACTGCAATCTGGTATGCACAATCGATTCCCCTTGAATAAGAATCCATTTACCATCGCAAACCTCATCAGTACTCCCATCCTTGACTTTCTCAACAATCTTCGTAAAGTAAGGATCCTCCTCAAACAACTCTGGCAATAGTTCAAATCCTGTCACTTCAACCTTCATCGTTGTCAACAAATGATTCCTCCTGCTCAAGGCATCAGCTACACGATTCGTCACCCCTAATTTGCGTTTTACAACAAAAGTAAACTGCAGCAAATACGCGACCCATGAAGCGTGTCTGGCTGAAATTTTGTCCTGCCCTGGCAAATGTTTCAACGCCTCGTGATCGGTATATAACACAAACTCCTTCTGAAACAGATAATGTCTCCAGTGCTTCACAGCTTGAACAATCGCGTAAAATTCCACGTCATAAGTGCTATATCTCAACTTGGCTCCAGACAATTTCTCACTGAAATAAGCCACCGGTCTTCCCTTCTGACTCAATACCTCACCAATACCAACCTTCGAAGCATCAGTGTGTAACTCGAACAATATCTGAAAATCCGGTAATACTAGAATTGGTGCTGTCGTCAACAGTGTCTTGATCTTCTCAAAAGCAACCCCTGCTTCCTCTGTCCACTCGAACTTCTTTCCTTTCATGCAATCAGTTACAGGTGCCATTACGCTGCTAAAATGTGGAATGAATCTTCGATAAAAAGATACCAACCCATGAAAGCTTCTCACTTCAGTAATTGTCTTATGTTGTTGCCAACTGCTGACAGCTTCCACTTTGCTTTCATCCACTTGAATACCTTCCTTTGACAGAACATACCCCATGAACAAAACCCTGTGCGTCATGAACACACACTTCTTTGCTGCTACATAGGGTTGCTCCTGTCGTAGAATCAACAGTACTTCTCGCAAATGTTGAACATGCTCTTCCATACTCCCACTATAGATCAAAATATCATCAAAGTAAACTAGTACGAACTTCCCAATGAATGGTCGGAAAATCCGGTTCATCACCCTCATAAAAGTACTAGGAGCATTTGACAAGCCAAATGGCATAACCAGCCATTCGTATAGACCTTCCCTAGTTTTAAATGCAGTCTTCCACTCATCACCCGGTCAAATACGAATCTGATGGTATCCACTCTTCAAGTCAATCTTTGAGAACACAACAGCTCCACTCAATTGATCAATAAAATCATCGAACCTTAGCATAGGAAATCTGTATCTCACAGTGATCTAGTTTAGAGGCCGACTGTCCGTACACATCCGACAAGTCCCATCCTTCTTCGGCACCAATAAGGCTGGCATGGCACAAGGACTCAAGCTCTCCTGAACATGCCCTTGTTCTAACAACTCCTCCACCTGCCTTCTCCGTTCCACATGCTCCTTAGGACCCGTCCTGTAATGTGGCCTATGAGGCAATACAGCTCCTGGAACAAGATCTATCTGATGTTGGATGTCCCTCAACGGTGGTAGCTCCTTTGGCAGCTCTTTAGGAAACATGTCTTCAAATTCCTCCAATATTGGCTTTACTTCCTCTGGAACTTCAACAGATTCACTAGCTTCATGTCCATTCAACAAGAACACCTCTGGACTCTCCTCTACTTCTTCAATAAACTCATTAAAGTCAACAAAGTCTTTAGCTCCTCAATCTCTTCTGACTTGCTCTCTCCTTGCTGTCTCTTCTTCGGAACTAAAATGATCTTAACACCTTCAAACATAAAGCTGTAGCTGTTGGTTCGACCATCATGTTGCACTGCTCGATCATATTGCCATGGTCTTCCCAAAAGCAAATGACAAACATCCATCTCCACCACATCACACCAAATCTCATCTTTATACTTCTTCTTAATAGAAAATGGAACATGAACTCGCCTGTCCACCTTCACCTCTCCTCTTTTCCTTAACCACGCTAACTTGTATGGATTTGGATGCTTCTCCATCTTCAACTTCAACTTTCTCACAGCTTCGGTAGAAATGATATTGTCACAACTTCCCGCGTCAATCACAAATTTACACACCTTTCCTAGTATAGTGCATGTCGATTGAAAGATATTACTCCTCAACCAACTAGCTTCTTCCTCTTGCTTTGGTGTTAAACAAGATCTCCTCATCATTTGATTGCATCCTTCATCTCCCGAAGCGATATCCTGTTCATTCCCCTCAACTGGACTAGAATAATCTTCACCAACATCCTCATCTTCCGCTTCAGCAATCATTGCTCGCTTCTTCGGCTTCGGACATTCATTGCTTTTGTGACCAAATTCCTGACAATTAAAGCATTTGATACTGTAGTTGACCTTTGCCTTTGCAACCTCATTTACAACTGGTTTACTAACAGCTTTCGAAACATTGGAACTCCCAGTAGAACCTTTGTTCTGAGTATTGGAACTTGGAAACACACCACCCCCTTGTCTTCCCTGCTTCTCCCAAGCCAACGCTTTCTGGTGCGCTTCAGCCACAGATCTAGGATCAAACATATTCACCATATCCTATATCTGCACTCTCAACCCTCCAACAAACCTAGCAGTCAATTGTTCCTCTGTCTCCATGATATCATTCCTGGCAATCAGTTGATAAAATTCATCAGCATAATCATTAACAGTCTTCGTCCCTTGCCTCAGATTTTGCAACCTCTGATACATGAATGATTGATAATTGTAAGGCAAGAATGTAGCCTTCATCATCTTTTTCATCTTCTCCCATGATTCAATCTTTGACTTCCCCATTCTCTCCCGTGTAAGTTTAGTCTGCTGCCACCATGCCATAGCTCTACCTCTCAAACGAGTAGCAACCAACTTAACTCTTCGATTCTCAGGAACTTCTTTGAAGTCAAAAATCTCTTCAACATTAGACAACCAATCAAGAAATTCTTCTGCTACCATTCCAGCCTTGAATTCTGGAATTTCCATCTTCATACCCGACTCCCATCATCGGTCATCCTCAACATCCCGATACGAGTTTCAAACTTGGTCTCGATCTCGATAATGAATGCTAGCTCTATCACGCTCTTCATCAAAATCAAATGTACATCTATATCGATCTCGACCATCAACATCCCTTCGATCACGCTTGTCTCTTCTACTATGTCTCTCTTCATCTCGATATGGCTCATCTTCAAACTCACATGGATTTCTTCTCTCTTCAAGTCTATATTCATGGTGATCTCTTCTTGATGAATTTGATGTTTCTCTTCTTTCTCTAAAAGATTATGGCGACACCCTCCTCGCTTCCGTAACTGACGGTGAAACTCTGTTTCCTCCATGGTTCGAGACTGGCGACCTTCTTCTTTGACCTTCATTCATGTCAATCATCGGTTTCACTAACTTTCCAATGCCTTCATCAAATTTCTCATTAATATGTTGCTCCATTTGCTCAGCATCTTCTCGTTTATACAAATCTTCAACATTTTGATGACAATTAGCTCTTCTTGGAGGCATGATTGAATCAAACAATTTTCACTAACACTTTTCTTTCGGCCTTGAACTTCAAATTGAACTTTACAACGCACGGCTCAAACTTAACTCGCCTGCACTTCAAAATGAACTTCAACTCTCGGATCTACACTTCAATTCTCGACTTGAACAACAAAGTGATGCTCGGCCTGCACTTCAACACAAAGCTATGCACAACTTCAACTTCAAACTCCTTGGCTCCAAGACTCGGCTTAGCTATGATTGGCTAAGTCTTTCTTTGATACCAAAACTGATGCAACGGATATGACAACGAAATGAAGAGTTCGTGTCAAACTAATCGAAGAACGATTAGATGAATCAATATAAATTGATGGATTAAAAGATACCGAATGCCCAAATTCGTTGATCTCTAAAGGATACCGAATTCTAGCTATCTTCGACACGTTGATCGCGCACGATGCCGTGAGAGAAGATCTACAATTCTTCGAACGTTGATCAAGCGCACTTGATACCGTGAATTGCGTTCAACAATCGTTGATTCGAGCGCACTCGAATAACCGAAAGTGGAGATAGGAGATCACACTCAACTACCAATTTCAAAAGTGGCACAAAGCACACAAACAAAATTTTACTCCCAAAATCAAATACTTGCAAATGACCCGTTCTCCCCTATTTATTGGTTACAACACTCCACCCTAGGTCGTTCACGACCTTACAACACGCGACCTACTCAACACGACCCACGACCTAACATTGTTCGCGACCTACGACTCACGAGCCATCAATAGAAACAACACAACACATGTTTATATCAGTAACGACCTAACAACATACACAACCTAACAGTGAGTGACTCAACAAATAACGGCATAAGACTCACGCGACTTAAAATACAACACCACAACATTACAATGGAAACAACACACGAGTTAACATAAGCGACATGAAGAGACGACCTACACTTGAGCGAACTAGGAAGGTCGTTCGCGACCAAACGACTTAAGGAGGTTCGCGACCTAAGATAATGCGGTATGTGTGAATGCGGCCTAGCTCGTTTAGGTCGTGACTCGACACGGTTAGCTCGCTTAGGTCATTACGCGACCTATCATAGGTCGTTGGGTCCTTCTTCATTGCGTAACTCGCATCAACCTTCAGCACTGCCTCTTTCTTTCTTCTGATCTCATCATTCTTCACCCCGTTAGGTCGTGAGCGACCAATGAAACACTTCCTTTCATATTGTACTGCGGCATTAAGTACGTTAGGTTGTAAGTCGTTATGCACTTCATGACTTAAGGCATTCGAACCAACCTCCTGGGCTACATCAGAGATTTACTCACCTTGATTTTCATTTGCAATCCGTTCCAATTTAAATTATCTAAAATCCCAACTGGCTTCGAAAAATCGCAAATCTAATTCTATGCATGGTAATCGATGCCACGAACACAACGCAACTTGTTTCATTCATTTTGGACCTTGTATGGAAGAGTTGCATAATAATAAACATTCGAATTTAAACAATATAGTTATACTTCCTTAATTACTGATTATTACCTTAATTAAATTTTCTAATCCACATCATTACTTTCTTCCCTCTCCATTTCCACACGATAACATCCCCATCCAAACATGTAGCAACCCGCATATTTTACGATTATATATTTAAATGTTTTAGATATTGCATTGTTAGTCGGATTTAAATTCCGAAGTGTGATTTTTGTAAATGGTCGAATCCGGACTCGAGACCACTTTCACTAAGTTCAAAATCACATTTACAACTTCTTTGAGTATAAATATCGGTATTTTGGAGTTGATTTGGATTTTGGCATTTTCATTTGGGCTTTGGGTTATTCAAGCCCACTAACCCAACAAGATAACCCAAATTCCTCTATCAAATATCCTAACTCCTCTACTCTTTATTCATTCTACTCCTCATTTCCTAACACTCAAGCTAAAGTGAAAAATGGGGGAAAAGATAGGAAATTACAATTCCTAAGCCCTAGTTCCCTTAGGAAATCCAAATTCAAGTTCCAAAATCAAGGAGAAGCTTAGGTAAGCATCCTCTTCACTCAATCCCTCTTCAATTTTTAGAATTTCCTATAACCTAACTTAGGAAAAACTTTGTATTTGATAATAGATTGAAGACTCTAGTGGTGTAGTGAAGAGGAGTTGGTCTTGCTTTGTTTTATAGCTTCTCATTTCTTTGTTTTTGAGTTTAAAGGTGTGTTCTTGAACCCGCATCTATGTCTATAGCTTTCATTGTTGTTAGGTATGAATTCCTAACATCTATTCAATGTTCATTTGCTTTTGATTTGAATTGATTTGGTGAATTTTCCAATTTTAGTATTTTAAAGTCAAAATCTTTAAAGATCTTATCTTTGATGTTTGGACATGTTATTTAGGGTGTATCGAAGAGCCTATAGGGCTGGGTTGTCAGTTGGCATAAATCCCTAGCCTCCGTCGCTCGTCTGATCGCTTTCGAATTGATTTGGCCATCAATCGCCTAGGCAAACTGTCACCCAGTACAAGCAACCAGACGTCTTGTTGTTCTATCCAGACGTCTGGTTAGGGCAGCGGAAGAAGAAAAAATAACGGTAGAAGAAAATATAAATCCAGAGCCATGAACCAGACTTCTGTTTCAACCGGTTAGACGTCTATTTAGGGGTTTGGAAAATAAAAAGAAGAAAAAGAAAATGGAAGAACCCCAGGTCAGACGTCTGGCCGAACCAACCACACGTTTGTCCTGTGTAATTTTGCCTATTTGCCTTTTTTTGAGTGGATTTCAAATTTTTATCGATTCTGTTGATCCGGTTAGTTGTTAGCATTTATTATCGACTTTGACGACTTCTTTTCTGGATTCTAGGAACATCCATTTGATGGATTTGATATCGATTTTTATTGTTTTAATTCACGTCATTGAATGTGGATTTGGGTGATAGATTGTTTTTACAATCATTTCTGTGATTTGTCACTTAAAAAACATATGTTTTTATATTAGTAGTAAATATTGAAAACTCTTTCACAAAAACGATTTCAACACTATTTTAATACAAAACTCATTTTTAAAACCATTTTCCAATCTATTAGTATACAAACCTTTACCGCATTGATATGAAAAATCTAATTAAACGACTTAGCAAAACAAGTGATATGGAACGCTTTCGTTTACTTCGTTAGTTAATTCTTGGACTTGGTTGTTTGAAGTCTCGTGACAATTTTCAAGTGGAAATCTATAATCTATTCACAAATATTTAAGTTAAGCCAGTGGTTTTGGGACATGAAGCTTAACAGGTTAATTTACTAGCTTAGTGTAATTTACCCTTATCGATCAATGATGATCATTTTGTGATTTAGACTAGCGATGTGCGATGTCTCTTTGTTTGCGTAGGGGACTAAACCCCATTTGTGGAGCTTCGGTTCAAATTGGTGGGGTAGCGACCCATGGTCTTTGGGCTGTTTGTAGAGCCTCTCCTTAAATTCGATGGTTAACGACCATGGAATAGTGTTCCGTTTGTGATACATGTGTTGGTGAGCTTTCATGCTCCCGTTTGTGATAGGCCTCCCCCTTTTGTGATTTCGGGATTTGTAATTGATGATTTCTGGAATTTGTGTTTCACCAATTTTTTTGCGATTTGCGTTGCTATGTTTTGTCAATATTTGAGGTTTGGTGAATAGGTAAAGAACATGATATTCTTTTTGGATATTTGAGGAGATTTGAATATTGAATGATTTTCATTGTTATCGGAAATATACTTGTCACGGTATGACATTATTGTTATCATATATTTTTGTCGTATCTCTTATCATATATTTTTGTCGTATTTTCATTGTTATCATTTTAATAAATGTTTAATCTAATCGGATGAAATGTAAACTGAACACTTTTAGAATGAATATAATTTAGGGAATATTGTCATTGTTTATAACATATATATTGGTATTTTGAAAGAATGAAATTTGAAAATTTAGGATAAAAATCTTGATAGTGTTTACGATAAAAATCCATCTTATATAATTTAATTAAAATACATTGTTTTGTTAACATTTGATAGAACTATCTATAGATAATAATGTTTAAACTAAAATCAAAGTCTGGCAATACAAAAATATATACAGATGATACTATTTTAAATAGAATCAATTTCTATAAATTTAAAATACAAATATTAAATATAAGTCAAACACATAATATTAAATATAAGTCAAACACATAATATTAAATATAAGTCAAGCACGTAATATTAAATATAAGTCAAACACATAATTTTAAATATAAGTCAAAAACATAATATTAAATATAAGTCAAACACATAATATTAAGTATAAGTCAAACACATTAATATAACTTAATAATGGATAGTTAAAATACAAATGGGAAATAAATAAAAAAACATATAGGTATAAAATGCAAGTAAATCATATTGAATATAATAAGTTAAATATTGATAGTCAAATATAAAATATAAAATAGAAAATAGAAAAAAACAAGAACAAAGTATAAAAGCACAAAGTATAAAATAAGAACCAAGTAGAGAAAAATAGAAATCAGTTAAGTCTGAAAATATACCTGACACAAAACATATGTATATAAAATGTTTAAGTTAGTAGTCAATAAACAAATATTTAAACAAATACCTTCATATATATGACAGTGTTTACTCAACAAAACATCTTTAATCAGTAAATCTTCATATGCAAACTGATTTTTTGTACTGAGAAAAAAAACAAAGTATTTATAACATGTAAATACAAATATCTTCATACACAAGCTTTCCTGCAAAGAGTATATTTTAAAAAAAATATCTATGTATGGCTAGAACATAATAAGAACAAGCATTTAATGGCTATCTTCTCAGCCCAATTTTGGTCGTTTCAAAGGTATTACAAATCTTTACATTTCTGTAAGCAAAATCTTGTATGGTCAAATATGTAGGCTGTCCAGTATAACCTACTGCCCAAGCGTATTCTATTTATATATAACATCCTATTCTAATTCACTTGAAAAAGTTAAGGAGAAAAACTAAGACAAGGAAGGAAAAGAAAATTACTATCTTTACTTTGCAAACTCAAATAAATACAACATAAATAGCAAAACAGGAAGAGCTTCAAGGAATTCAAACTGCAGTGTTCATGGAACATGAATGTTCTTTGTTCTGGAATTATGCAAAAGTGAGTAAACATACTTTCTTAAATTTTAAATATGATAACTAGCTTCTGATATTTGTGATTGCTATAAATATATTGAATATAGATGAACCTGTATTTATCTTATACACTGGAAGCTTCTGTGCCTGTTCTGTTTCTAGCTTCTGAACTTCTGAATAGAAGAAGTAAAAGATATTAATACTCTTCCATTTGAATTAATTTTAAACCTAAAAGATGTAAGTAATTCAAATTGTTTAACATAAAACAAAGCCTAAGAATATGTTTGAAGCATAACAGTAAGATGTAAATACTGTTTTCTTCAAATCTCAGGTAAAAGAAACCAAATGCCAAATTTTGAATATTTAAATTTGTAAATTTAATAACATATATAGAGTTCATATACATAATTATGATTTTTAACATAAAAATCTTGATTTTTAAGCAAAGATCAAAGGTGTAGTTTTAAAATGAAACTAAGTGGGGTTTTTGTCAATTCTGGAAGATTGAGTCAATTTTAACTTCTGTAAATTGATAGGACGTAAGCTAGTAATCCATTTAATCTCAGAAAATTGTCGAATTTTTTTCGAATGTAGGGATTTTGGGATTGAATCAAAGGTAGGGTTTTAGTGTAAATGTTTTGTATGCTTTGTAAAAATTTGATTTCGGCATCATGAGTAAACCGAGTGGAACACGAGTATTACTCGAGCGAGTAGGAGGTAATCTTCGGGTTGGACTTCGATATGAGAGAGTAGCCTACTGTGGTTTTTATTTTTACCCAGCCTAAGCTTTAACCTACAGTTAAATAAAATAAGAAAAATAAAATAAGAAAGGGGAGAAGATGAGTGTACAGGGAGGTTTCGGTAAAGGATGGATAGCACGAAGTGCCACTCGGGTTTGAATAGGGGAGGCCTCGGGTTTTCTGTAGGGAAGTCCTCGAGTTTTAGTGGGGAGGTCTCGGGTATGTTAATTTGCTGTTTTAAAATATAAATAGGTGGAAGTGTTTAACAAAATTAAGATAGGATTTAATACTAGTTTAATTATAAAATTAATGTTTTACAATGTTTCAAATTCTTAGCTGCTATTTTAATTGTGGGAATTATTTAAATTAAGTATTAATTAACTAATAATTGAAGTTGTAGTTAATTCTATAATTGATTATCAAGATTTAAAGAAAGACTTTCACATGTTTAATTATGTTGAACATATAATATAAATAAATTATTTTAGAAAGGATTTAAGAACAATTACTTTTAAACCATAATTAGCGATAGATTAATTATTTTTGGGAAGTGATTGGGAGTAATCACTTTATAATCAGTGATCAAGTAAATAATAAAGAGAAGGGGTAAATTTGGAAATTAGTTACTTAAAGTCAATTTTATGAATGGTTAATAGTTAATCAGTCGAGTAAATTAATTAAGAGTAAATAAATGGTTAAGTAAGTAATTAGCAGTAATTAAATGGATAATTAAGTTTAATTAATAATTAAGACTACTAATTAAATGATTAATTGAAGTAAATAACTGAATTAAGAAGAAATTAAGTAATTGATAGTGAGAAATAAATGATTATGTAATTAAGATTTAATAGTTGATTAAGAAATCATTTATCAGATGATTTGAAATGAAATATGTAATTAATTGTTAATTAATGATTAATTAAATAGAGTTAAGTGATTAACTCTCAAGTAATTAATTCTAAATTGAATTAATTACAAATAAGATTAAAAGGTGTTTGCTTATGGACTGTTGTGATTGAATATCTGATTGTGATATTTATTTGATGATATTCTATGTTACTCTGTGATATGCTGTGATATATCTATGATGCTTGTATATGTTTTATCTGTGATAAATGCTGTGTTAAATCTATTCTTGAATTTAAATTATTTAAACTGTTTAAGTTAATTAGACAACTTGGACCTTAAAATGGCGTTTGGATTCGATGAGACCGGGATCGGAAGAATCAATTTTGATTCTCCGAAAACCACATCAATCCAAGTTAAACGTTTGATCGTGAATCCTAAAATGAAGATCGAGATGGTGTATTCAGAATGCAAGGGTTACCGTCGTTGACTCAGAGGGTGATTCCAAAATGAGGGTGACGAGATAATGCCTTCGTTTTCGTTCGAACCCGAAACGAACTTGTATGGATTGAATGCTTTCAACACATCGTCAGGGGGACGATGAGCATTCTAAGAATAATGTTCTTTAAAGGTAATCGTAGCCTCAAGCCTCGTCAACCGGGAATGGCTAAAACAGGGGAGATGCAGCAAGGTTAGGTGGGTCATGCCCAAGCAGGACAAGATATTTCCCCTGTCTAGATGTCCTTTTTTTTATTTCGGCTGTGTGGGCGGTTGCTAGCTACAACCGCGGGGTTTATCTTGTTCGGGACTGTTCAGTAAGGAATGGTTCCGGCCTTGTGTTGCAGGGGGTTGGGAGTGATCATCGGTACGGTGATCTAGGTCCCGTACTGTGACGGGCGGTACCCCAGTAGCCCTGCCATTGTTGGGAATCCATTTTCCCTACGAGACCCTACGGTTTTGATTTGTATTACCCACTTTGGTGGCTAGTAGTTGGAATTTAATGAATGTAACAATTTCGGGTATTTTCTATTTACTTGGAAACCCTAGACACTACAATAATATCACTGGATTTCCTATGAAATGTTTTGGTTAGCGTAAGGTAAAAACTTACCCGTATTTATTTGTGGGGAGTCTTACGTGATACCTTTATTTTCGAATGTTTTTCAAAGTTAAACAACTTTAAACCGTTTACTCATACCAGACCCATGTCTGACCCGGAGTTTATATTTTGTTTTTCATAAACTCTTGGGTACTCAAATTTTTACGAGTAGCCAAGTGATAGGTTTTGGACCTTGATTTTCTAGAGGAGCTTGGAGCAGGAGATTCCAGACGTATATAGCTATATATGTAGTTCCGCTGTGTTAGTTGATGTGTATTGTACCTCTGATGTAAATAGTGATAGATGTATGTATTACAGTCATAGGTATTGATATTGTATAACTCTGATATATTTAAAATTTTGAAATATTTATGTGATATATCATATTTTGTTCCGTTCCGCTGTGAGATTTTGGTGTTGTTGTTTCTTTCTTTCTCTTTTTTCTACTTCTATCCCTTTCTTTTCTTAATGATGATACGTCTTTCTGGTAGTAGAAGGGCAGGTCGTCACAGTTGGTATCAGAGCATAGGTTGGTGATAACCTTGGCTCTGGTAGGAATTACTCATAGAATAGAGTTTGTAAAACTCTAGAATGAGTTTCAGAGTATTAATAGATATGAGCGCGTACTTGTTAGTGAATATAAAATTGTTTTTATATTGTGTTGATTTATCTGATGAGTGTTTATGGACTCTGGTCGGTGTGTGGGACGCCATTTCATCGATAGGGATTTCTAAACTCTTAAACAAGGTAGACCGACACAGTATTGTTTTTAAAAGTAGGGTAAATGAAATAATTTTACCCAAAATTATATTTTGATATAAAAGAAATATTTTTCTGAAATTATTATATATATTTGGATGTGTGATTGTTAATACAACAACCAAATAAAAATTTAAATTTGAGTGGCCTATAAACAAATAAAATTATCTAAGTATGATCTTTAATACAAAAGGAATATAGCTAAAATTTGATTAAAGAAGAATTTAAGTCCCGGAAATTTGAAAGGTGTTTAAATAAATTTAAAACAAAGGAATTTGGGAATTTAAAATCTTGAGAATGTTTGAAATGTTTTTCCAAAGAGTTGAAGGAAATAATGGAATTTTGTTTTGGAAAATCTTGTTGAGTGGGAATTATTTTGGAAAGAATTTGTGGAAGTAAGGAAGCACTGAATTCACTTCAGTCGCTGGGAAATAATCCTGATGGTGATGGCCACATCATCAGTATTCATTTGCGAGTTTCTAAAGTGATGGATTGCTACCAGGGTAGTTGGTTATGATATTGTTCAGACTTGTTGGGTATACAAGTTGTTTTAGAAATTTCAAAAAGGAGAAAATTGTTTTGGTGGAAACAAGTGTTTGGAATTTGGGAAATGGATTTGATATACCAAGTGGATAGGTGTAGTTATCCTTTCAAATGGTTTTGGAAATGAAAACCGGGCTATTGAATTGTAAGAATTCTATTTAGATAATGTGAAAGTTTAAATGAATCAACTATTGAACTTTTAAAGTAAAGTTGATATTAATAAGAAGAAATCAGTAATTTTTAATCCAGGAATTAAAATTTAACTTAAGTAAATGAAAATAAGAAACATATTAGAGGTTAACCTGAGATAAGTTAAATGGAATTGGAGTTCAAAATGAACTTAATTGGATATAAAATTTGAAGGTAAAATGGTTGTAATTGTAAAATGAAATTTATACCTTAAGACAGTAAGTGCTATATATATAATCTGAAATTGTGGTTATAAGGTGAAATGGCTCAAATGAGCAATATAAGCTGTTAAGTAGATAAATAAGTTTTGAGCTTATATATTGAGAAATAAAATTTAAAGATTTGTAAATAGCTAAATTTAACTGAAGTTGAGTTGGAATAAAATTGAATTTAAATGAATTCAATCGAGTTACTGATAAAATTGAATAGAATAAAATTCTTAAGTAAATAAGTAAATGTAAACCAAAGTAAGTATTGAATTGGATTTAAATAATGGTGTGAGTTGTAAACAAATCTAATTCAAGCATAAATTGAATGACTTTATTATAAATTCAATAATGAATTGTTAATGTAAATTAAAAATTTAAGGATGGATAAAAGAATAAACTAATCAAAAGATCAATAAATAATTAGGATTTGATTAAAGGAAAATCAAATTAAAGATTTAAATGGAAGTTGGTGGAATAGAATAAATTTAAGTTGTTAGGTGGAATAGTTTGAAGGAAATAATAGCATGAGTAAATTGTGATATGGTTGTTTAAAGTATTGGTTGTTGAGTTTGATAAAATGGTTTGAAAACAAACCTGTTGAAATGAAAGAAAATGCAATAGAAGGATTGTGAATGAATTAAATGAGATGGACTCAGGTGTAAATTGAGTTGAAATCAATTTAAGATTTGTTATGAAGCTTAAGTAATCATTTATTCACAATGATATTGTTGAATTGCATAAGAAATGAGTTGTTTTGAAGTAAATGAGAATTAGATAAAATTCTATAAATTATTGGAAGCAAAATAAGATGATTTTGAATATGAGTTTGTTTTGCTCAAATGGATTTTTTGTCTAAGCAAGGAAGTTGTAAATCACTTAAACTGAAGAGAATAATTTGAGGATTGGTTAAAATTAATTGTGATAAGGATTGAAACCTTACATATGTGCTTATGAAAATATGTAATGGAGACTCTGTAAAAAAAATTTGAAATTTGAAAACTAAAAAAATAAAATTAATTATCAGCAACAAAACAAGTTCAAATTGGAAATTAAAATAAACTAATGAATGAAACTAATTTAAAAATAATGAAGGAATCAGTTATAAATGGAAGGTAGCCAATAAAATTCAATATTCAGAGTTGAAGAAAATTTGAATTCACATGGAATTAGAAACTCAAATTGGAAATAAAAAGATATAAGAAGATATAAGGCTATGTGGTAGAGTAATAATATAAGGGAATATATATAAGAAATGAATAGGGAAATTCTTAAGTAAATTTGATATTGAGAAAATTTATTCCAAGTGGATAGAAATCAGAATAATGCGAATAAAAGAAAATTGATATAATGGATATAAAAACGTAGGATGTGCGTATATTATTTTATTCGCATAACAATATGATCCAGATTCGAGCACAGAATTTTGAGATAGTTATATCAATCCGAGTTAGGATTTTTCACTCGATTTTTGACGACGAACTGGAAATTCTCTATCATATTTGTGACTATGCAAGGAGAATGACAGTTTCTAATCAAGAAACCAATTCTAAGTCTGCACTAGGAAGTTGGGTGGACGATACTAGTTCGGAAGTGAAATTGTGTGATCGAGCAAGCGATCGAATTTGATATTGCGTACGAATGGTATATATACATCGTACGGGGTTGATATAATAGATAATGAAATTCTGCAAAGAAGTCAATAAAATTTGGAAAGAATTAATACTGTAGATTTCAGTATTGAATTGCTAGAATGGATGCCTGGGATTTTTTGTGTATTTCATATATCCCATCTTAGAAATTTGCTCATGATTCATCATTAGTTGTTAAACTAGTAATTCAGGAATTTGAAGGTTGAATCAAATTTAACTATGGTCAGGAATCCAGTTTGGATTGTTGATCATCGAGAAAACAACTCTCGATAATTTTAGGGAAGTTTATACGGATTTATGTTCGGATAACTAGTGATGTTTGTTAGAGTAGACTGTTTGATTTTGTTATTGTATGAAAAATATGTATATTTGAATGGTTGGAAGAATAGCTTTTAAAATTATCTTTGTTTTAAATTTCGGGGACGAAATTCCTTTAAGGAGGAAGGAATGTAACGACCCTGGATTTCGGCCCCTAATAAATGTTTAATCTAATCGGATGAAATGCAAAGTGAACACTTTTAGAATGAATAGAATTTAGGGAATATTGTCATTGTTTATAATATATATATATATATATATTGGTATTTTGAAAGAAAATGAAATTTGAAAATTTAGGATAAAAATCTTGATAGTATTTACGATAAAAATCCATCTTATATAATTTAATTAAAATACTTTGTTTTGTTAACATTTGATAGAACTATCTATAGATAATAATGTTTAAACTAAAATCAAAGTCTAACAACATAAAAATATATACAGATGATACTGTTTTAAATAAAATCAATTTCTATAAATTTAAAATATAAATATTAAATATAAGTCAAACACATACTATTATATATAAGTCAAACACATAATATTAAATATAAGTCAAACACATAATATTAAACATAAGTCAAACACGTAATTTTAACTATAAGTCAAACACATAATATTAAATATAAGTCAAACACATAATATTAAGTATAAGTCAAACACATTAATATAACTTAATAATGGATAGTTAAAATACAAATGGTAAATAAAAAAATATGTATAAAATGTAAGTAAATCATATTGAATATAATAAGTTAAATATTGATAGTCAAATATAAAATAGAAAATAGAAAAAAACAAGAACAAAGTATAAAAGCACAAAGTACAAAATAAGAACCAAGTAGAGAAAAATAGAAATCAGTTAAGTCTGAAAATATACCTAACACAAAACATATGTATGTAAAATGTTTAAGTTAGTAGTCAATAAACGAATATTTAAACAAATACCTTCGTATATATGACAATATTTACTCAACAAAACATCTTTACTCAGTAAATCTTCATATGCAAACTGATTTTTTGTACTGAGAAAAAAAAACAATGTATTCATAACACGTAAATACAAATATCTTCATACACAAGCTTTCCTGCAAAGAGTATATTTTAAAAAAAAATATCTATGTACGGCTAGAACATAATAAGAACAAGCATTTAATTGCTATCTTCTCAGCCCAATTTTGGTCGTTTCAAAGGTATTACAAATCTTTACATTTCTGTAAGCAAAATCTTGTATGGTCAAATATGTAGGCTGTCCAGTATAACCTACTGTCCAAGCATATTCTATTTATATATAACATCCTATTCTAATTCATTTGCAAAAGTTAAGGAGAAAAACTAAGACAAGGAAGGAAAGTAAAATAACTATCTTTACTTTGCAAACTCAAATAAATTCAACATAATCAGCAAAACAGGAAGAGTTTCAAGGAATTCAAACTGCAGTGCTCATGGAACATGAATGTTCTTTGTTCTGGAATTATGCAAAAGTGAGTAAACATACTTTCTTAAATTTTAAATATGATAACTTGCTTCTGATATTTGTGATTGCTATATATATATTGAATATAGATGATCCTGTATTTATCTTATACACTGGAAGCTTCTGTGCCTGTTCTGTTTCTAGCTTCTGAACTTCTGAATAGAAGAAGTAAAAGATATTAATACTCTTCCATTTGAATTAATTTTAAACCTAAAAGATGTAAGTAATTCAAATTGTTTAACATAAAACAAAGCCTAAGAATATGTTTGAAGCATAACAGTAAGATGTAAATACTGTTTTCTTAAAATCTCAGGTAAAAGAAACCAAAGGCCAAATTTTGAATATTTAAATTTGTAAATTTAATAACATATTTACAGTTCATATACATAATTATGATTTTTAACATAAAAATCGTGATTTTTAAGCAAAGATCAAAGGTGCAGTTTTAAAATGAAACTAAGTGGGGTTTTGGTCAATTCTGGAAGATTGATTCAATTTTAACTTCTGTAAATTGATAGGACGTAAGCTAGTAATCCATTTAACCTCAGAAAATTATCGAAATTTTTTTCGAATGTAGGGATTTTGGGATTGAATCAAAGGTAGGGTTTTAGTGTAAATGTTTTGTATGCTCTGTAAAAATTTGATTTCGGCATCATGAGTAAACCGAGTGGAATACGAGTATTACTCGAGCGAGTGGGAGGTAATCTTCGGGTTGGAATTCGATTGTGAGAGAGTAGCCTGCTGTGGTTTTTATTTTTACACAGCCTAAGCTTTAACCTACAGTTAAATAAAATAAGAAAGGGGAGAAGATGAGTGTACAGGGAGGTTTCGGGAAAGGATGGATAGCACGAAGTGCCACTCGGGTATGAATAGGGGAGGCCAAGAGTTTTTGTAGGGAAGTCCTCGGGGTTTAGTGGGGAGGTCTCGGGTATGTTAATTTGCTGTTTTAAAATATAAATAGGTGGAAGTGTTTAACAAAATTAAGATAGGATTTAATACTAGTTAAATTATAAAATTAATGTTTTGCAATGTTCCAAATTCTTAGCTGCTATTTTAATTATGGGAATTATTTAAATTAAGTATTAAGTTAACTAATAATTGAAGTTGTAGTTAATTCTATAATTGATTATCAAGATTTAAAGAAAGACTTTCACATGTTTAATTATGTTGAACATATAATATAAATAAATTATTTTAGAAAGGAATTAAGAACAATCACTTTTAAACCATAATTAGCGATAGATTAATTAATTTTGGGAAGTGATTGGGAGTAATCACTTTATTATCAGCGATCGAGTAAATAATTAAGAAAAGGGGTAAATTTGGAAATTAGTTACTTAAAGTCAATTTTATGAATGATTAATAGTTAATCAGTCGAGTAAATTAATTAAGAGTAAATAAATGGTTAAGTAAGTAATTAGCAGTAATTAAATGGATAATTAAGTTTAATTAATAATTAAGACTATTAATTAAATGATTAATTGAAGTAAATAACTGGATTAAGAAGAAATTAAGTAATTGATAGTGAGAAATAAATGATTATGTAATTAAGATTTAATAGTTGATCAAGAAATCATTTATTAGATGATTTGAAATGAAATAGGTAATTAATTGTTAATTAATGATTAATTAAATAGAGTTAAGTGATTAACTCTCAAGTAATTAATTCTAAATTGAATTAATTACAAATAAGATTAAAAGGTGACTGCTTATGGACTGTTGTGATTGAATATCTGATTGTGATATTTATGTGATGATATTCTATGTTACTCTGTGATATGTTGTGATATATCTATGATGCTTGTATATGTTTTATCTGTGATAAATGCTATGTTAAATCTATTCTTGAATTTAAATTATTTAAACTATTTAAGTTAATTAGACAACTTGGACCTTAAAATGGCGTTTGGATTCGATGAGACCGGGATCAGAAGAATCAATTTTGATTCTCCGAAAACCACATCAATCCAAGTTAAACGTTAGATCGTGAATCCTAAAATGAAGATCGAGATGGTGTATTTAGAATGCAAGGGTTATCGTCGTTGACTCTGAGGGTGATTCCAAAATGTGGGTGACGAGATAATGCCTTCGGTTTCGTTCGAACCCGGAATGAACTTGTAAGGATTGAATGCTTTCAACACATCGTCAGGCGGACGATGAGCATTCTAAGAATAATATTCTGTAAAGGTAATCGTACCCTCAAGCCTCATCAACCAGGAATGGTTAAAAAAGGGGAGATGCAGCAAGGTTAGGTGGGTCATGCCCAAGCAGGACAAGATATTTCCCCTGTCTAGATGTACTTTTTTTTTTATTTCGACTGTGTGGGCGGTTGTTAGCTACAACCGCGGGGTTTATCTTGTTCGGGACTGTTCAATAAGGAATGGTTCCGGCCTTGTGTTGTAGGGGGTCGGGAGTGATCCTCGGTATGGTGATCTAGGCCCCGTACTGTGACGGGCGGTACTCCAGTAGCCCTGCCATTGTTGGGAATCCATTTTCCCTACGAGCCCCTACAGTTTTGATTTGTATTACCCACTTTGGTGGCTAGTAGCTGGAATTTAATGAATGTCACAATTTCTGCTATTTTCTATTTACTTGGAAACCCTAGACACTATTATAATATCACTGGATTTCCTATGAAATGTTTTGGATAGCTTAAGGTAAAAATTTACCCGTATTTATCTGTGGGGAGTCTTACGTGATACCTTTATTATCAAATGTTTTTCAAAGTTAAACAACTTTAAACCGTTTACTCATACCAGACCCATGTCTGACCCGGAGTTTATATTTTGTTTTTCATAAACTCTTGGGTACTCAAATTTTTACGAGTAGCAAAGTGATAGGTTTTGGACCTTGATTTTCTGTAGGAGCTTGGAGCAGGAGATTCCAGACGTATATAGCTATATATGTAGTTCCGCTGTGTTAGTTTATGTGTATTGTACCTCTGATGTAAATAGTGATAGATGTATGTATTGCAGTCATAGGTATTGATATTGTATAACTCTGATATATGTAAAATTTTGAAATATTTATGTGATATATCATATTTTGTTCCGTTCCGCTGTGAGATTTTGGTGTTGTTGTTTCTTTCTTTCTCTTTCTTTCTACTTCTATCCCTTTCTTTTCTTAATGATGATATGTCTTTCTGGTAGTAGAAGGGCGGGTCGTCACAATATCACATCTTATGTTATATTTATAGCTAGACTAATCCGTTTATTAATTTTCTTCTTAATTAATACTCGGGTCAGACCGAGGTATTTTAGGTACTTCCACTTGACTTCTTAGCAGGGACTAGCTTTTGACTTTTGGATAACTACTTTAGCTTGGTCGCTTTTGTTTTTATGCATTCGACATAGAGACTCCTTTATGAACACTAGCACTTGTACCTATTCTTTTGTGATGTAGTGGACCTTGTATGACCACTATTTTGATGTTCACTTCTATGTGTTATATTCATATCAGTTTTTGCCTTAGTGATACGAATACTGTGACTGGTTTGTGTTATGCTTATTTTATATTTGTTTTTGAGGGTCACACAGCCACTGTGTAGTAGCTTTGAGTTTATATTTGATATGTCAAATTGCCTCTTGAAATGAAATGCATGATATACTATATAACATATCGATACTCATACAAAGCAATTACACAGATGGCCACTCCTCAATAGCCTTATTCTTCGTGCTATTTGATGGCATTACCTTGTAGTGTCCTTGGCTAGTGTGAGTGTGGAGGTGGGGCGTCACAGTTTGGTATCAGAGCTAAACTTCGGAACAATATAGGATATTATGACAAGGATCATTGTCCTAAGTCTCTCTCAAGAATCGTGCCTTAGGATTTAATTCGAGTCTTAGGACTCGTTCTATCCTATTTTCATTTACGATTCTTTGTTTTATCAATCAAGCTTATTTGAATTCATTCTAAGAATAACCTTTTTCATCTTTATTCTTTGATGGTTTGACCTGGTAGTCCTAGCGCTGGTCAATCCAGTAGTCCTCCTCAGGATTGCGTATTCATGTCTACCCAACAACTTTTGGATCTTGTAAAGAATCAACGGTTTATCTATGCTTTAAAAAAGAACCCCAAAAAGGTTTTACCACTGAAATTAGAAGTTCCATTCGACCAGCTTGTAGATATCACTCTTAGACTTGAAGAGGCCGATAAAGGAAGTGATAGTGGTTTTGGAGGCACCAAGAAGAGCCTCTATAACAACAAGAAGCGGCATATTAAGTTCAAATGCTCTAATTCCAACAAGAAAAGGAAGCAGGCAACTTTGTTAGCAAAGATTCCTACCACTAATCGTGGACAATGCTACAATTATGGTTCTAAGGACCAAAATGCAAATAGGTTTCTGAAACCTCTTTATTGCCGCTATTGCAAAAGTTTGGGTCGTCATATATCTACATGACCCAAACTTTAATGCAGAAGAAAGGAAAAGCTGAATGTTGTGCAAGCTTCCAGAACCCATCTCTTGTTCAAGCTATCTCTCATTCAATCCTTGATGACATTATTTTGTTTCGTGATTATCCTATTCGAATTCTTTTTTATATGGGTGCATCTCATTCTTTTATATCAAAGGAACTTGTTGATATCATTTCTTTATATATTATGGGCTTGATGACTTTACTGAGAATTAGGAATCCATTTGGCGGATCAACAACACTCGGTTTACTTTGTTAAAAATGTCAAGATTATTTTATGTGACTATGCTTTCCGAGCCGATTTTCATGTTTCGTGCCACTGTTGTTTTGGAATAACTTTAGGAATGGATTGACTTATCGGTTATGAAGCCCATACCCTATTTCCTATGAGGACTATCTATCTTCGACATCCCCAATCTGTTAAGCAGATTTCTATTGTTCTTAAAGATTAAAATTCCAATTTGATGGCATCATTTTATTTTTTAAACCCACATGATGATGAAGATGTTATTTCCCCCATTCAAGTAGTTTGTGAATTTCCCGACATCTTTGGGCTTGTCTTAGGATTATCACCTAAGCGATCTATTGAGTGATACTAAGGTTGTTAACGCTAAAATTTGAACGCTAACACCCCGGTGTATGAGTTGTAGTTGTGAAAGCACCACCCGATAGCTCGGGAATAGATTACAAGCAGATAATAGCAGAAAAGCAGTAAACAACAACAATTTTATAGTGGTTCGACTTAAGGGTATAGCCTACGTCCACTTTAAGTACTTTTATTAATGATCTCGTTACAAGCTGATACAATTCTTCCCAAGTACAATACACTTTGAATTACAAGAGACTTAGAACAAGTAGCCTAAACTTCGATGAAGATGAGAGTTTTCGAATCCATGTTGGATGTATGTGATCTCTTCTTGAAGTTGTTTGTAGCGTTCTTAGTGTCTTGAGAGCTTCAAGTGTTAGATTGGTTCGGAATGCAGCAGAGTATCGGCGCTTGAAGAGAGTGAGCCCCAAAGTCCCTTTCTAGTTGGAATTAGGGGCGTATTTATAGGCTTTGCTCGGACTTAGGTCGTAGGTCGTGACCGACCTAAGCAAGGTCGTAGGTCGTCTCCGACCTATGAAGCTCCGGTTTTCCTTTTTCATGAGTAGGCGCATGCTTTTTTCAACAAGTTCTAGGTCGTGCGCGACCTAACACTCAGCGGCATAGTAGAGGCGGCCTCTTTATTTACGTGTTTAGGTCGTTAGCGACCTACCCTAGGTCGTGAATACTTTCCTGTAGCCATAGCTGATCTTAGGTCGCTGAATCCCTTAGGTCGCGACCTTCCTTAGGTCGAAGCACTCCGCTAGGTCGTGTGAATTCTATAGGTCGCGGTCTTCCTTAGGTCGCGGAACTTCATAGGTCGGTGGACAGTTAGGTCGCATAAAGTCTTTAGGTTGCTTGCTTGCTTGTCTGGTTAGGTCGTGAAGCTTGGTAGGTCGCGGCCTCCTTTAGGTCGCAGCTCTCTGTTAGGTCGCAAAGCTTGATAGGTCACTCCATATCTTCAGGAATTAAGTCGCTACTCCCCATAGGTCGTAGGTCGCGACAATGCTTAAGTCTTTAGGTCGCATAGCTGCTTCGTGGAGTTAGGTAGCTAATACGATTATGCCGTTAGGTCGTTGAGACCATTAAGTCGTCAGGTACTCTTAGGTCGTTGGGCTGCTGAGTTATAGGTCGCGGAGTTTTAGGTCGTGGTAGAAATAGGAGTTAACATTTGCCCCTCGAAGTACAGGCCTATGTCATAGGTCGTGTGCTTCGACTTAACTTTGCTAGGTCGTAAGCGACCTAAAACATACGCTAACTCGCGTGTCTACTCGCCTTCATCTTTCAGCCCCATATAAATTGCTAGGTCGTTTCTTCTCCATTACCTAACTGCTTCGATTTCTTGCTCTGCCATTAACAGAATTCTGCGATTTTAAAGACGAATTCAACCAAATCATTCATCAATTCATTCTTGCTATCAAATTACGTAAGTATCTTCGATCTTTATTCATTCCATAATCACCATTGAACCACGAACTCCAACCTCTGAACCTTAAATCGATTTTGCGCGTCGCGCTTCACTTTGAGTTGCGCTGTGATCGATTTTTGATCGTCACTGGTTATTGTGGTTGTTGCGATTCACGAACGCACAGTAGTGAGTTAGATTTATGATAGATCGGAGATACTTTGAATCGGTTTTCGAATGGTTTGGTGGTGTGAAAAGATGATGAACTTCACGAATAGGATGATGGATTTCGGTGTAGTTGATAGCAGGTTATCAGGTCCGGTGAAGCATTGCGTGGAGAGGAAGCTAGCGACCTAGTGAATTTGAGCAACTTAAGATAATTCGTGATCTAAGAACCCTTGCGACCTAAGGAATAGTTTCGACCCATACTAGGTCGCTGAACGACCTAATATTTGCGCGACTTAAGACTTTTCATGAGCTAAGAGTTACTCGAACTAGGAACCGCACGACCTAACTTTCTTGCGACATAGACTCTAGGTCGCGGCCGAGCTAACACTATGACGAGATTGAAATGCCTTATCCTTTACTTTGCACAGCGCGACCTAAGAAGGTTCCGACCTATGTTAGGTCGCCGGACGACCTAGGACTTGTGACATTTTGAGACAACTTTGATTGAACTGTTTGAACTTGGATTTTGTTGTACTTCCTTGCAGATTATCTCTAATGCTAATAACCTGTTAAACATAATATTTGCAGAAAACTGGGACGAATATACTGCCATTGACTGCCCACATCGAATGACAGATTAGTCGATAAAGAGTAATTAACTTAAATGAATTGTGTGAACGAAATGCTGTGAACCAACGAATTCAAGTGAAGTGTTAAAGCAAAACTAAAATATCCAGTTAAAGTTGATTCGTTCGCATTAACACTTCACTTGAGCTTTATATTAACAAGTCCTGAAATCTCATAGTCGACTAATTGTCAACTAGTTTAACTTCAGTTATGTTTGCTTTCTTTCTTTTTTTTAAAAGTTCTGCACAACACTTCACACTTTTTAGGAAACATGCACCTTCTCATCTGAATATCCAGTCGCTTATGTAGAATGATGTCTCAACAAGAAGAGATGATAGAACACGCTGAAGGGGTTTTCCCGATTGCTATTCCACTAGAGAATCCTCCGGAAAGAACTCCTACCCTTTTGAAACAGCGGGCGCTTAATCAATTATGCGTTCAATTTGGCATTGCCGAGGCAGAAGTTTTACTCCCTGGACCAAATGACTCTGCTGATAGACCACCTTACGGTTTTGTTGCCATTAATCGACAAATGTGCTTGAGTGGAGCAATTCCTCCTTTTAATGAATTTCTCCGGCAAATCCTACTTCGACTGACGATCTCTCCTTTTCAGCTGCACCCCAATGGCTATGCTATTTTGATGGGATTGTGTGTTCTGTTCAGGAGGACTCTTGATCGTCTTCCGAGTTTTGAGGAAATCTGTTACTTGTGCACTTTTGCGAAGAACAAGGACCGTCCTTCAATTGTACTTGTAAGAGTTGCGAGGAACCGCAAACTTATTTTGGATTTGCCGGAGAGTGCACATGGATTCCTGAATCAATACTTCTACATTCGTTGCCCCGTAGAATTTTACGCAGACTGGAGAGTAGGAAGTGAGATCTTTTTTCTCTTTAATTTTATTCTAAGTTTTACCTGGTTCGTATTGCTAGATGCTGATTCCATTCCTTAACTTTCCAGCACTTCCTCCTCCTTCTAGAGATTCCAGCCATAAGTCAGTTTTTGAAAGGCTAAGCACTGTGGCTGCTGAAGAAAGAAGCGCAAAATTTCTATTGACAGAAGAACTGCTTCATCAGTTTGAGCTTCTACATCCTTCTCGTTCCACTCAAATACATGAAGTTCCAACGGAGGTTCCTGATTCTCCGACGAGCACTCCTGATGCCCCAGTCTCCACTAAAGAGCACTTGCAGGGAGGAACCTCTATAGAAACTTCACTAGTTAAGTGTTCAATTCCGAAAGATGTTGCGGGGCCATCTGACAAGTCTGTACTTGCCCCAGTTACTGAAGAGGAAGAACCCCCTCGATCTACTAGTGAAGGAGTTAAGAAAGCAAGCTCCAAAAAACAAGATGGCGATGATGTTTTTGAGGGGTTGAGCGATTTAATTGTGACATCTCAAGAACTTTTCAAAGATGATGTTTCTAAAACTGTCTCTTCTGTAATCGAGGCGACATCTTCTTTTCAACAAATGTCAACTCCTCCTACTCAAGTTATCACTACCTCTATTCCACAGAGTGGTTTGTAACTCGATGCGCGTAGTTTACACGTTACACGACACTTTGGATTTCTCATCACTTCTATGCACTTATCTTCTTGTACTTTAAAGATTTCTAAAGCTTATTATTTTAATTCCAGATTCTCCTATGGGGCGCAGCGGCTCGTATTATGATGATTTCCAGCGCTACGGGAGGCGTAGCCAGCATAATTACAGGCGTTACCTTCCTTCTTACAGAGAGTCGGATGAAGAGAGGGCCATCAGGAAAGCCGACGAGAGACGAGCATATGAAGAACGTCGCCGAAGGGAACAAGAAAGACATGATCTTCCCCACAGAGATGATGATACCCAAAAGAGAAAAGCTCATGATGAGAGAGGAAAGAGTCACATAGACGATTCTTCTAGCAAGCGGGCTAGACTTACTGAAGAAACAACTCCTTCAGCTTCTGAACATGTCCCTGCTCAATCTCCTGCTCCCGTTCGCTCTGACATTCAAGCAATCATCAACCGGCCCGCATACCAAGTCGGGCAAGGTCCTCCCACTCTTCAAAGTCGATTTCCTCAGTGGTGCCTGAGAGGGGTTCGATTTGACCTCGACTTGGTTCCTCTCGACAAACCGGCTATGCTGCGAAATCTTGATACTGTCAGGACCGATATCGAAAGAATGTCGAACTGGCAAAAACTCGTCGACGAACTTCAGAGGGTTAACCGAGCCAATCTCGAGGCCATGCTAACAATGGAGAATGATAAGGCTGAGTGGCAGAAGACTCTCGAACAGCATGACGCTGAAATGAGAAGTATTGCTTCCTACAATGAAAAGCTGGAAGCGGAAGTAGAAAAACTTAAGGAAGAATTAGCTACTTCATCTACTTTCCATTCTCAAAAGGAGAGCATGCTTCAGCAACAAGTACGAGATGCGCATGCCAGTCAAAGAGCAGTCGAAGATAAGCTTGCACACAAGGAAAAGGTCATGGAAGAATATCGTGCTGAAACTGTACAACTGCGAGAACAGACCGGCTCTCAAAGCTTGGAGATAGAGTTGTTAAAAACTCGACTTGCTATGGCCGAAAAGGAGCGCGACGAGGCTGTTGCTGGTAAACTTGCGGCCGAAGAGGCTCATCAAGAAACCAAAGCTGATATTAGCTCCATATTATTCGATTTTTATCTGCACAGCATTTTGGGACGTGGCAGCCTTGCCTTTCTAGGCCCCAAGTATGAAATCACACTGGCTGAAGTTTGGGAGGCAGCACTTGATATGCTCGGTGGTAAAGGTGCTGGTTATGCTGAGTCAGCCCTTGAAGAGCATTATCTTGATGATGAAGCCCGCGTCGCTCTCGCCAAGGGAAAAGAGCAGCTTGCCAGAGCGCGGGCCGGGACGGCGGAAGAGGAGCGTTCTGAGAAAGAAGTACCGCCTACTACCTCTGAATGTCCTCTAGTTTCTCCCGAGGTGGACATTACAGGCTCTAGTGCTCATTCGCCGCCTCCTACAAGAACCAGGGTAATTACCCCTACTGATGAAGAGGCTTTGGAGGACATTGGGGCTCAGAATTATGAGATTGAACTGACGAAGCCAACATCTTCAGGTAATTTCGACATTGGTCCGATTCAGGTGGATTACCTGCTTATTCCTCAAAAATTTGATGATCTTCTCGATTACCTCTTGAATCTCGATGAACCCATATCTCCCTTCTTTCGGGAAGATACTAACATTTTCAATTTTTCTCCTTCTGCAGTTGAAACAACAAGTGCCGTGCAGACTTCGCCTTCTCTGGTTATTCCTCCTCCATCTCTTCAGGTGACTCCTCCTTCTGCTTCACAACCTGGGTCACAAGAGGAGAAAATTGAGGCTCTTCATGGCTTGGATGACCCTATTGCTTCGCAGGAGCAAAAAGATGAGGGACTCGAAGGAGGCGAGATCTCTCCGGAGCGGACTCCTTCTGACGACGTAGTTTTGTCCGCTCTCGTTACTCCGGGGAGTGAGTCTTCTTCGAAGAGAAGAAAGAAGCATGGGACATCGAAGCGGAGGGGGAAGAAAATTATCACCACTGAAGAGGAACCGGAAATTGCACCAGTTGCACCTCCCTCCCCTTCTTCTCTTATGCCTTCAGACCAACCTGAAAGACCTGAAAAACTAACCATTCGGCCGGGTAAAGGGTCTAAAAGCGGCAAGAAGAAATGAAGAGTTGAGCTTTTTGATTCCTTTTTTGTGTAATGGTCGGATGTTGTGCAGGCACCGGCCCCTGCTTTTTATTTTGAAACCTGTATCTGCAATATCTGCAATTGAATAAAATGATCCTTTATTTGAACAGACTTTTGTTTGAATTTGAGAATGCATTTATTATTCATTTTTCCACAAGTTTATTTATACGATATTGCGGTGAGCTTGTGGTATGTTGATTGAGCGTACTTTACCGACGTAGCTATACCACTTTGTATGTAACTATACCATGTTGCCCCTATACCATGAGCTTACTGAAAATATCGTATACTTTGAGGGGACTTGCACTCTCGTTTTCTAAAGAATAATTACTTCATTCTCGAAGAGAATTTTCGTAGAGTGCAACTTCCTTCATATAAGTTTCTACGCTTTGTCCTTCGAAGAAATCACTTTTTCCTTTTGCGTATGTATATATTTTGCCAAGTGAATTCTTCTATGTGGTAAAGCGGACCTCTGAATGTACTTTAACTTTCTTCCCCCTTCTTTTTTTTTTTTTTTTAGAATAGGTAAATCGCTCTTCCTTTGAAAGTTAAAGTACGCTCTTGATGAGGATTTTTCTCTTTTTTTTTAATAAAAATTTGTGCCTCTGAGGAGAGATTTTTTCACGTTTCAACACTTGGAAGTTTTATTTCAATCTCGGTGAAACGTGGGCTTCTGAAGAGGTCTTTCTTTTTAATTGTGTCCCCGGGAGGGGGTTGTACCTCTGAGGAGGGATTTCTCACGTTTCGACACTTGGAAGTTTTATTTCAATCTTGGTGAAACGTGTACCTCCAAAGAGTTGTGCCTTCGAGGTAAGCCTTTTCACGTTTCGACACTTGGAAGTTTTATTTCAATCTCGGTGAAACATGGGCTTCCAGGAAGGTCTTTATCTTGTTTTGCATTTCAACTTTGGTGAAGTGAAATTCCGAAGAGCGGTTGTTACACTTTAACTCCTGGCGAAATGTGCCTCCGAAGAGGGCTTTTATTTTGTTTGCATTTCAACTTTGGTGAAGTGAAATCCCGAAGAGCGGTCATGACACTTCAACTCCTGGTGAAATGGGCCTCCGAAGAGGGCTTTTATTTGTTTGCATTTCAACTTTGGTGAAGTGAAATCCCGAAGAGCGGTCATGACACTTCAACTCCTGGTGAAATGGGCCTCCGAAGAGGGCTTTTATTTTGTTTGCATTTCAACTTTGGTGAAGTGAAATCCCGAAGAGCGGTCATGACACTTCAACTCCTGGTGAAATGCGCCTCAGAGAGGGTTTTCATCGCCTGGAAGTTACTCTCTCATGGTTGGAGGGTCATGACTCCTCCAATCTTTTTTGTTGAGTAGAGAACTTTCTTTTTTGTGGCGTATGACCCATTAGAGGTCTTTATCCTCCGAAGAGTTGTACCTCCGAAGAGGACTTGTGCTGCCGATGATGGCTTTGGTTGTTCCTCTGTTCACTTGCTTATGCCTTTTCAATGATCCTCTGCCCCTTTTTTTCTTCTTTTTTTTTTTTACAGGTAACTTGTTTAATCCAAGGAAGTGTGCTTCATTGTCAGGCAATTTCGTGAGAACGAGCACTACCTTTTTAATTGGATGTTTGTTTGTTCAAATGATCTTAATTTATTAGCAAAGACCCGTTTCTGTCGAAATCATAGGCCGTTCAATTGAAGTACTTCCTATCTAGGATTTGAATTCAGGGCTCCTGTGACTTGAAATTTGGCGAGAATCACTTGGTCTTTTTATGTGCAAGTTTCGCTTCCATTGTCTGCAAAAATTCAAATCGACATTTCAGCAATACATTTTATGTACTTTTATATCGAAAGTAAAGCAAACATGTAATAATAATAAGGAACACAAGATTTATAGTGGTTCGGCCAGGAATTTGGGCCTACATCCACTTTATATTTTTTCATTATTCACTTGCATCAGTTTTACAATTGCTTTCAATTACAAGAATCATACATTCGCAACTCTTTTTACAATATTTCAACAAAATTTTCAAGTAAAGTATGGACGCAAGTGATTGTTGTTCCATGCCCTTGGAACTTGATCTGCTTCAACAGTAGTGAGTTTGAATGTGCCGTCAAGAAGCTTCTGACCTATGACATATGGTCCTTCCCAATTTGGCCCAAACACACCTGTTGCTGTCATAATTCTCTTCAGGACTAGATCTCCAATCTCAAAGCTGCGTTGGCGAACTTTGGAATTGAAATGTCTGGCTATCCTTTGTTGATGAGCTGCAATTCTGAGATTAGCTTCATCTCTTTTTTCATCAAGGAAGTCTAGCGCTTCAAGCTGTAGCCTTTCATTTTCTGCTTGATTGAAATGGATCCTTCTGTGTGAAGGAACCTCTATTTCTACCGGGATCATTGCTTCCGATCCGTATGCTAATGAGAAAGGAGTGTGCCCAGTCGCAGTTTTGTGAGTGGTTCTGTATGCCCATAGTGCAAGTGGTAGCTTATCGACCCAACCACCTTTTGCTCTTTCAAGTTGCTTTTTGATGGTTGATTTGATGATCTTGTTTACTGCTTCCACTTGCCCGTTTGCCTGCGGATGAGCAACTGCTGAAAAGCTTTTCTGGATTTTGAATTGCTTGCAAAAATCTTGGAATTCCTCGCTTTCAAACTGAGTACCATTGTCTGTTATTATTTTCTGAGGCACACCATACCTGCAAATGATATTCTTGGTCACGAAACTTATCATTTTCTTAGAGGTGATAGTAGCCAATGGTTCAGCTTCAGCCCATTTAGTAAAATAATCAACTGCAACAATAGCATATTTAATCCCTGATTTGGCAGTCGGTAGCGGCCCAATGAGATCCATTCCGCAAATTGCAAACGGCCATGGACTGACCATTTGTGTGAGTTCAGTTGAAGGCGCTCTAGGAATTTTGGCAAATCTTTGGCATCTGTCACACTTTCGGGAATAGCTTGCAGCATCATGATTAATTTCTGGCCAAAAATATCCGTATCGGAGAATTTTCTTTGCTAATGTTTGGCCACCTGAATGATCACCACATTCTCCTCCATGTACCTCAGCTAGGATTGTTTTGGACTCTTCCCTGGATACACATCGAAGCAATGGCATTGAGAATCCCCGTCTGTATAATCGGCCATCCTGAATTACATAGCGAGAGGCTTTCCTTAGTAGCTTCTGTCTCTCTCTCGAATTTTCTGGCAGAGAACCTCTGAGTAGGTAGTCCAGTATTGGAGTCATCAATGACTCTTGTTCTTGAGATACATTCATAATCCAGTCAATATCCATCTCGTCTATACTTGGTGCTGAAAGGACTTCTACGGGGACTAATCCCAATAGTTGAGCTTCACCAAAACTTGAATACTTTGCGAGGGAATCTGCCTTCATATTCTCTTCCCGAGGAATGTGGCTTATTGAACAGTGATCGAGCTCACACAGAAGTTCCCAAGCCTTTGACAAGTAAGCGGGCAGGTTTCCCCCTTTCGTTTGAAATTCCTTCTTGACTTGGCATACAATAAGCTGAGAATCACTAAAGATCTGTAATGCTCGGATGTTTAGTTCTTTAGCGATTTTCAGTCCTGCGATAAGAGCTTCATATTCTGCTTCATTGTTTGTTGAAGGAAATTCCAATCTTAGTGCATAGCATAATGACCGACCTTCAGGAGTTTCAAGTACCACCCCTGCTCCAGAACAGTAGTCATTTCTTGCGCCATCAACATATAACTTCCACTGGATTGGGGAATCATTGATCGCTTCTCCCTCACCATTACCTTTCTCTGTGAATTCTGCAATGAAATCAGCTAAAGCTTGTCCGTTGATTGCTTTTCGGGGGTGATAAGTGATGTCATATTGACTGAGTTCAATGTTCCACTTTAGAAGGCGACCTGAAGTTTCAGGGCGAAACAGGACTTGCTTTAGAGGTTGATCGGTGAGTACTCTGATAGGATGAGCTTGGAAATATTGCCTCAACTTCCTTGATGCAACTAGTAGACAATAGGCGAGTTTTTCCATCTTGGAGTAATTCAGCTCTGCCCCAGTGAGTCTTTTGCTGATATAGTAAACCGGATGTTGAATCCTTTTGTCTTCCCGAATCAACGCTGCACTTAGAGCATGAGATGATACTGCCAAGTATATAAGAAGATCCTCGCCATCGCCAGGCCTAGAAAGTATTGGAGGCGATTCCATATGGCGAATCAATTCATCAAAGGCTTTTTGGCATTCGGGAGTCCAATCGAAGTTCTTCTTTCCTTTCTTCAGAGCGTCAAAGAATGGGATGCATTTATCAGTAGCTTTGGAAATGAACCGACTCAGGGCGGCGACCTTTCCGTTCAGACTTTGCAATTCCTTCTTCGTTCTAGGAGCTTTAACTTCTTTTAAGGCAGTAATTTGAGCTGGACTAGCCTCAATGCCCCTAGCGCTGACGATAAACCCTAAGAACTTTCCGGACTCGACCCCAAACGTGCATTTCAGAGGGTTAAGCTTCATTCTGTATTTCCGGAGGACTGCGAACATTTCTGCTAAGTGTTCAATGTGATCCGCTGCTTTCTTAGACTTTACTAACATGTCGTCGACGTAGACTTCCATAGTTTTGCCCAATTGCGGTTTGAACATAGCATTAACAAGTCTTTGGTAGGTTGCCCCTGCATTTTTCAATCCGAAGGGCATAACTCTGTAGCAATAAAGACCAACATCGGTGATAAAGCTCGTGTCCTCCTGATCCGGTTCATGCATCATGATCTGGTTATATCCGGAGTAGGCATCCATGAAAGATAACAATTCATGCCCCGCTGTTCCATCTACTAGTTGATCGATCCTGGGTAAAGGGAAGCAATCTTTGGGGCAGGCCTTGTTCAGATCTGAAAAATCGATGCACACTCTCCATTTTCCATTAGCTTTCTTAACCAGCACAGGATTTGAAATCCAATTCGGATATGTAGATTCTTGATGAATTTATTTTCCATGAGTCGATCAATTTCCTCTTTTAATGCTGTTGACCTTTCTGGACCTTGGGTTCTTCTTTTCTGTTTTACTGGTGTAAACTTTGGGTCAATATTCAGAGCGTGTACTGCAACTTCTGGAGATATTCCACACATATCAGCATGAGTCCAAGCGAAGACATCCAGATTTGCTTTCAGGAAAGATATCAAGATATTCTGAATTGACACATTAAGCTGTGAACCCACATTCAACACCTTATTTGGGTCCTTCGGGTCAACAGGTACCGGTACTGTCGTTTCCACCGGCACAACTCTATTCTCCCCTGCACTGGCTTTTTTGGGATCCATCTCTTTCCGTGCCCCGCTATGCTCGCCAGTGCAGGGTCCGCCCCGTAATTGCTACAAGGCTGGCTCTTTGATGCGGACCGGGGCGGCCGCATCCTTTCCCATTTCCCTTTTTCTTGACTCTCGCAACTCTGTCAAATAGCACTCTCGCGCAGCATTTTGATCCCCTTTTATAACTCCTACTCCATTGTCTGTAGGGAATTTAATAGTGAGGCACCACGGGGCTAGGATAGCTTTGAACGCTGCGAGCGTTGGACGGCCAAGGAAAGCATTATAAGCAGAAAATTCATCGACAATCACAAATGTTTGCTTGCGGACTACTTTCCTTTCTCCTTCCCCAAGTTCTACAAGCAGATCGATGGTTCCTATTGGTTGCTTTGGCTCCCCACTGAAGCCAGCGATCTTCTGCGATGAGGCTTGCACATCGACCATAGGGATTTTCATTTGGTCGAATGTCTTCTTGAAGAGGATATTACATGATGCTCCGCAGTCAATGAGAACTCTTCTGACAATGGCCGGTCCGATACCGGCTGAGATGACCAAGGGATCTAGGGTAGGAGCTTCGATACCTGTGGAATCTCTGGCTCTGAAAATAATATCATCACTGAAAGTTTTCTGTTGTTTCAGGGGCGTAGTGTCTTCTAAAACAAAGACGTCTTCTTCGGCTGGAACATATTTCAAAGCCCTGGTATATCTCTCCATCTCACCCCAGCTTTTGCCAGCTGGGTGAGGTCCTCCTGTAATGACATTGATAATGGGCCTTCCAGATTCATGCCCCATAGCTTTCTCACCTATCCTAGGCTGATGAACAGGAGCCTGTTGCCCCTGACTTGACGATGCAGGATTGTTGCTATTCTTTTTCACGAATTGCTGCAGCTTGTTTTCTCTTAGCAACTCTTCAATCAGATTTTTCAACTGGCGGCATTCATCGGTCTCATGACCGGGTTGATTATGGAAGCGGCAGAACTTCCCACTCTGTATAGCCTTTTTCCCGGTCCTCAAAGGGATAGGTTTAGGAAAATCAACAGAATCTTTAGTGGCAAGGTAGATGTGCTCCGGCGTATGTGATAATGGAGTATACTCTGATGGCTTGAAGGATCGGGGCTTCTTCAGATTACCCTGTTTCTTTCCATTATTACTCTCCCTTTTTTGCCCCACCGATTCATTCTTGCGTGGAGCGACAGTGTTATCTTCAACTTTCTCCAACACTGCCTTTACTGGTAAAGGACGGCTTTCCAGGCGTATGAATTCATCTGCCTTTTTGTAGAACTTTTCGAGGGAGGTTGGCTCCTTCATGTTTAGCCATTTCCCAAATTCGCTCGACTTATCAATAGCCCTCATCAGATAAGTCAATATCATTCGCGGTTCAGCATTGTCCACCTCTGCCAGCGCTATATTAAAGCGGTACAAGAAAGATCTGATAGATTCACCAGGATTCTGTTCTATACTCGACAACGACATGATGTCCTTGGCCTTTGAAGCATATAGTCTGAACTGCTCCTTGAATTTTCGGGTCAAGTCTGAAAACTGATCAATAGATCGAGCTGGCAAATTGGTGAACCATAGTAGAGCCACACCCTCAAGGTATATGAGGAAATATCGGCACTTTATCTCGTCAGAGGCTCTGGCACCTGTCATGTGCCAATCATATTTATACAAGAATTCATTCGGATCACTTGTCCCTTTGTAAGCTGGGATAGTTGGAGGGACAAACTTCCTTGGAAATTCCGCCTTTAAGATTTTCTCAGTAAATGGAGTTTTACTTGGGGCGAAATCCCATTCTTTCTCATCTTCAACCCTTTGCATACTTTCTTTCATGATTTGCCGGACCATTCCAGAAAGATACTCCTCATCATGTCGAGTTCCAGATCCACCAACCTCAGGAAGCGTTTGCTCAAAGGGACTGGCAGCCCTTTTAGGAGCATTCCTTTCATTAGCATCATGAATGTTGCCAGCATAATTCCTTCCATTACCAGCCGGTTGATTGTTTGCCCCGAGCAAATCATTCAACTTATTCAGAATTAGAGCATTTTGGGCACTCTGAGCCTCTAATTGTGCATTCTGGGCGTTTATCTGCTGGTTCAGCCCTAATATTACAGCATCCAACTCCGCTTTCGTAACCCCAGCAGACGTAGTGGGTTGATTAGGTACAGGGGAAGCGGATGTTCCCTCTTGAACGTTCCCAGATCTGACAGATCTACTCTTCCTTCCAGGAGCCATAATCTCAGACAGACTTCTGGTTTTCAAGGAAATTCTCTCTACAAATCTCTGTGAAGCAATGATGATAACTCACCTGAGTTCAATTCTTAGTGAAAGCACCAAAAATGTTAACGCTAAAATTTGAACGCTAACACCCCGGTGTATGAGTTGTAGTTGTGAAAGCACCACCCGATAGCTCGGGAACAGATTACAAGCAGATAATAGCAGAAAAGCAGTAAACAACAACAATTTTATAGTGGTTCGGCTTAAGGGTATAGCCTACGTCCACTTTAAGTACTTTTATTAATGATCTCGTTACAAGCTGATACAATTCTTCCCAAGTACAATACACTTTGAATTACAAGAGACTTAGAACAAGTAGCCGAAACTTCGATGAAGATGAGAGTTTTCGAATCCATGTTGGATGTATGTGATCTCTTCTTGTAGTTGTTTGTAGCGTTCTTAGTGTCTTGAGAGCTTCAAGTGTTAGATTGGTTCGGAATGCAGCAGAGTATCGGCGCTTGAAGAGAGTGAGCCCCAAAGTCCCTTTCTAGTTGGAATTAGGGGCGTATTTATAGGCTTTGCTCAGACTTAGGTCGTAGGTCGTGACCGACCTAAGCAAGGTCGTAGGTCGTCTCCGACCTATGAAGCTCCGGTTTTCCTTTTTCATGAGTAGGCGCATGCTTTTTTCAACAAGTTCTAGGTCGTGCGCGACCTAACACTCAGCGGCATAGTAGAGGCGGCCTCTTTATTTACGTGTTTAGGTCGTTAGCGACCTACCCTAGGTCGTGAATACTTTCCTGTAGCCATAGCTGATCTTAGGTCGCTGAATCCCTTAGGTCGCGACCTTCCTTAGGTCGAAGCACTCCGCTAGGTCGTGTGAATTCTATAGGTCGCGGTCTTCCTTAGGTCGCGGAACTTCATAGGTCGGTGGAAAGTTAGGTCGCATAAAGTCTTCAGGTTGCTTGCTTGCTTATCTGGTTAGGTCGTGAAGCTTGGTAGGTCGCGGCCTCCTTTAGGTCGCAGCTCTCTGTTAGGTCGCAAAGCTTGATAGGTCACTCCATATCTTCAGGAATTAAGTCGCTACTCCCCATAGGTCATAGGTCGTGACAATGCTTAAGTCTTTAGGTCGCATAGCTGCTTCGTGGAGTTAGGTAGCTAATACGATTATGCCGTTAGGTCGTTGAGACCATTAAGTCGTCAGGTACTCTTAGGTCGTTGGGCTACTGAGTTATAGGTCGCGGAGTTTTAGGTCGTGGTAGAAATAGGAGTTAACAAAGGTCTTTTCAGCTCGACCTTGCCATCAGTTTTCATCAGCTATGAGTTATGGAGGATAGCATTCCACTTACCACATCCAGCACTCGTTAAGATTCTTATGAATGGATTGTTATGCCATTTGGTTTAACGAACCTTCTAGCTTAATTCATCCACCTTATGAATCGAGTATTCTGCAAATATCTCGATGAGTCCATTGTTGTATTCACTGGTTATAGGTGAAAATAGCAGTTTAAAATTGCAAATCTTCCCAGTAAGATATGTTTATAAGTATAATAGGATTTTGTTCATAAAACGGGCAAAGAATATTCGTAAAAATTTTAAGAGACATGTTTATCATACGGAAAATAATTTTGTGTTATATTTCCCATTGAGTGCTTTAAGAATTCTAGTTGATACGACTGATCAACATTATCGATAGGAGTCTCCTAAACGCTATGATAAGACAGTCAGACACTGTAAATTGACTTGTAATAAGTAAATTTTTCTAAAAAGATGATTACATAAAGTTGACTATAATTTGAATGTTTTAGCTTTTTGGGAAAGAGGATCATGAAATAAATGATTTAGCATAGAAGGTATTTTTTTTAAAAAAATAGAAGAACTTCTTTCTGATGCTTCTATTCTTGTCACCCCCGAAGGGAACCAAGACTCCGCTATTTGTACCGATGCTAGTTGTATTGGTTTTGGTGTCGTTCTCATGAAAAAAAGGGAACGTGTTATCGCTTATCCTTCTTGACAGTTAAAGCCTAACAAAACAAGATATGCCACACATGATCTAAAGCACGCGGCCATTATTTTCGCTCTTAGAATTTGGCATCATTATCTTTTAGGAGAGAAATTTGTTCTCTACAACGATCATAAATGTTTGAATTATTTATTCTCTCAAAAGGAACTTAATTTGCATCAACAACATTGGCTCGAATTATTTACATCTTATGATCTTGATATTCTTTATACTCCTAGAAAGGGAAATCGTGTTGCCAATGCCCTTAGCATAAGCAACAAGCGGTTCTTTCCATGATGATATCTGAATGGAATGATCTTGAGACATTATCGACTTCTGATATTCGAGATCATGAATTTGATTCATGTTCATCTCTTGTTTTATGTAGCCTTGAGGCTTATCTTTTCTTTTAGATCGCATCCTTGAAGCTCAAAAGCAAGATCCCGAATTGGCTCTTCTTAGCCAAAGTTGTAGGGATAAAAATAAGGTTGATGGTTTGAGAGACTTTGATATTGATGCTCATGGAGGCATTCCAAATTTTGGTAGACTTATTGTACCAAATATTATAGATCTTCATAAAGACATTTCAGAAGATTCTCATCGTTCTAAATTTACCATTCATCCCGATAGTAGTAAGATATACGCGGACATGGAGCGATTTTAGTATTGGGATGGAATGAAATCAGATATTGCTAACTTTATTAAGCATTGCATGACTTGCCACCTCGTTAAGGTCGAGCATCAAAGACCGGGTGGGCTATTGCAACCTTTGGACATTCCAGTTTGGAAGTCGGATCAAGTCTCCATGGACTTTATTGACGGTCTTCCCCGTTCTCATTCGGGTCTTGGCAGTTTATGGGTGATTGTAGATAGACTTACGAAATCCGCCCATTTTATTCTCGTCCGGTCCAGTCGGACCAAACCAATTTTAGCCAAACTTTATGTTAAAGAAATTGTTAAATAGCATGGAGTTTCTACTTCTGTTGTTATCGATTGTGATCCATTGTTTACTAGTGGATTTTGGAAGGGTCTTCAAAAAGCTTTGGGAACAAAGCTTCATTTTAGCAACGCTTATCATTCTCAGCCCGATGGACAAACCGAGTGTGAATCGAACTCTCGAAGATCTCCTTGGTGTATATGTTCTTGATTTTTGGTGGAAGTTGGGAAGATCGTGTTTCTCTTGTTGATTTTTCTAATAATAACAGCTTCTAATCTAGTATTGGAATGGCACCTTTCGAGGCACTCTACGGAAGGCCATGCCAATCTCCTTCGTGTTGGCTTGAAGCCGGTGGCGAGCTGGTTTTAGGTCTAGATTTTATTCGTAATTCCACAGAAAAGATTGACATTATTCGTCATAGGTTGAAAGAAGCTCAAAGTAGACAAAAATCCTACGCCGATAACCTAAGAAGAAATTTAGATTTTTCTATAGGAGAATTGGTGTTCATTCGTGTTTCACCGATGAAGGGTGTTGTGCATTTCAGTCAATCGGTAAAATTAGCACCTCGATATATGGGCCCATGTCCCATCACCGAACGCATTGGTTCCATGGCTTATCGTCTTTTATTACCGGCTCAATTTTCTGCTTGTGACGACCCGGAATTTTTAAGCATTTAAAATCAAAATATTTAATTGATTTTAAATAATTAGAAGTTAATTTTTAGCTTGAATTCACATATCACCATTTATTCGGTAATTTACTTATTAAATTAAATAAGTTGAAGTTGGGTAAAATGTTAAATCTGGAGTTTTAAGCCTGTTAAAAATAATTTGAAGGCTTGTAAAATTTATATTGATAGTATCGAGGATAATAGAAGTTGTAAAATTGAATTAACAGTGGTTTATTCAGTTTTAAAATTTTATAGTTTAAACTGAATTTAAAAATAGCCTTCCGAGGCACAGTCTCGGAATTCGACGAAACCAGTTCCATTGGGTCTGTAATATTGAATTATTATCGGATTTCAGATTTCGTATTGATCGGAGTTGTTATGTAAGCGAACGATAAGTAAATGCATTGAAAATTAAATAAACTTTAATTGATCAAATCAATGTCATCGGTGCCTTCTTAAACACGCTTTCTTTTTAATATTCAACCGACTTCCTTTCATATCCGTGTTCCTTTTTTATAACATCACTCAACCCTTCTATCTCTTTCCAGATTCCCATGAAAACAAAACAGAGAAAAATCTTATGAAGAAAGTTTAAAATCTCGCTCCTCTAATTACTCCCATTCAAACTCGATTACTCTTATCCTCTTTCTCTTAGCAAATTTCCCAGTCCTGGCCTCTCTAATTCACTCCCTCCTTTAGGCTCTTTCGTTTCATTTTTTTTCAGTTTCTCCTTTTAATCTACGGTTCATCGCGACCGCGTCGACCTAGATTTGCAGCCTCCTGTTCCTGATTTTCCAACTAGGAGCGACAATCTGCTACTAATTCCAAACTATGGTGAAGCTGGCGCTTCTGCATGGCTACCGATTTCGAACATCGTGCCGCAATGGTGAACAAGCTCATGCTAGTGAAACACCATAGTAAGTTATCGTCGTCTGGAACAGCTTCGCATATGCTTTCGACAGCGATAGTTTCATAGGGAGTTTGGGGATGTGGGAGTGAGTGGGATATGGTTTCAGAGAACCAGGTGGTGCGGATGAGTCATCGGGATGAGGCAACGAGGTTTGCTCAATGGGTTCGAGGTTGTTGCTTAGAGTGTTCAGGGTACGATTGTAGTGATTTAGGGCATAATTGTGTCGTGAATGTTGGGTTTTGGCGGAAGGTCGTGACCGTTTTAAGTGGTGGCGCATTGTTAGTATTTGGCTTTCGAACTGGAGGCGAAGTTGAAGACTCGATCGCGAGCAGCGCGAAGTGGTGGTTGCGATAGGACAACCGGTGGTAGGGTCGCGTGCTAGCAGGTTTAAGGATGATTCGGCGATTTGATTTCACTCTGTCGTTGTGCATGTGAGGTATTCTCGAATTTTCCTATTCCAATATAAACTTAATAAAATATATATGCCTGGAGGAGGAAAATAAACTTAATGGTTACAATAAAAATAAAGAATAATGGATCTGTTTCTTTTTAATCTAATACATGTATCTAGGTTTGGAAAATGGAATTTGTTTTATTTAAATTTAATGTCCATATAAGGTTTAATTTATCAAAAGGATGCAAAACAAGTATATTTTACAAGGTTTTGTATATATCTATAGACAGTAATGTGTGTCTATATATGGGCATAGGATTTTGAAGGTACAATTTTAATATAAAAAAGTGTTTGAAAACTTATATGAATTAGATTTTCTTTGAAAATCTATATAGGGTATTTCACTAATATATAGTTCATAAGTAAAATAAATATAATTTCAAAGAATTATTTTATAATGACGTATTATAGGAATTAAATTGTGTAGATCCACCTATCTAAACCATTTTTTTAATAAAAGATTTAACAAAGCAAAATTAGTTCAAAATTTAATTGAGTGGTAATTAAGGGTTCGATTTATATGAATATTAATAAATTGTAAATTGGTTTGTACAAGCTTAAAATCATGGAACCAAGATGAGTTTGAGGTGAATGGAAATCTTAGACCAAAGGTGAGTTAATCTCACTCAGCTGAATTTTAATTTTAATTTAAATGGCTAAATTTGAATAATTGATTGATTGATTGGGTTTGGTGTGTTATATTATATATAGTAGTATATAGTATATCTTGGAATATTTGATTTCTCGCGTTATATAGCAGATGAGACCATATGCGCCGCATAATAGCGAATGATATGATATAAATTCCATATACCGCGATATTCCACCATGAAGTGGAATTGGTATTATTATATTGTGCTAATATCTGTGGATGCAAGGAAACAGGTTGGAGGGATCCCACTGGATTCCTTAACATTTATTTAAATTATTTAATATTCTCTATTGTGATTATTTGATATTCTATGATGAATTATATTGGAATATTGAATGCTATGGTTTGATTGAATATATCTGGGTATAATGAGTTACCAAAAATATGTAAAATTGGAGTTTTGGAAAGACAATAAAAGAGTGGAGCTTTAAGTAAAATAATTATAGCAAATAAATTAAGAATGAATTGAAAAGAAATGGAAGTGTTATTAAAATATTAATAAATAATTTCGAGTATGGAATTTTTTTTGAATAAAACAGAATTTAGTGAATTGTTAAATAAAGTGATATCAATTAATGGAATAAAGAATTATTTTAAAATTCAAAGTTTAAATTTATTTAAAAGGATAAAGAAGTAATTTGAGAAATCAAAAATTGGTATTTTCATTTAAAAGTATTTTAAAACATAATTAAGGAATAAAATCTTAAATTAATGGATTTCGGAATAAAAGGGAGTAAATTGGAAATCAATTTGGAAATTTGTTCAAGTGTTTGAAATTGGAAACTTAAAGAAGAATGTGAAGAGAAGTATATTTCTCTGGATAGCCAAGTACGTTCAAAGCAAAATTTTAAATATAAGATAAAAAGTTTTAATGTTGTTTTAAAAAAAAGCATGTTTTAGGAATTTATTATTTCTAAATATTTAATTTCTTAAGTAAATATTTTTCAAATCTATTATCGTAGTAATTATTTAAAAGGTGACATTGTATTTTGTTTTAAAAAGTGAAAACCTAGTTTTATATTTTATAAATAACCTTATTTTCAAATATTCATATAGCATGTATTTTTAACAAATTATTGAAGTAGGTTTTAACTTAAATATTTTAATGTGTACTTTAAAGTAAAGCGTTTTAAATTATTTTAAAAATCTAAAATTTTGTTCTTTGTGATTTCAGTGGAAATAGAAATATTTGGGAAAATTTATTCTGAGAAAGGAAGGAAGTTTGAAACTATCTTCAAAAGGGTTTGAAAAGTGAAAATATATCTTGTGAAGATATTTTTGGGATTAATAAATAATTTGGGAGATTATTTATTGGTTGATGGATGTTGTGAATGTTAATTGATAGTTAAATAACCGACTATCAATATTGGCCAAATGCGTTGATCGTTTGGAAGAGACCGGGATCGAGATTTATTTCTCGAAAACCACTTCGATCCGTTTTGTACGTTTTCATGGAAAACAAGTTTGGATTCAAAGATGGAGCTGAGAAGTGCAAGGGCAAGTCGCTACTAATCCTGTGGACGTTTCCAAAATGGATGTAGTAAGGAATAGTGCGTTCGGTTCCGTTCGAACCCGGGAAGGACTTGTATGGATGAATGCTTTCAGAATATCGTCAGGTGGACGTTGGGCATTCTAAGGGATATGTTCTAAAAAGGTAACGCTTAGCCTCAAGCCTTAAGCCTCAAGCCTCAAGCCTTAAGCCTCAAGCCTCATCAACCGGGAATGAATGAAAATTAGGGGTTTTGCAGCAAGGCTTGGTGGGCAGCACCCATTTCTGGGTAAGGTCATCCCTGTCTAAATGTCCCTTTTAATTTTGGCTTAGTGGTGCGGTTGCTGATCCCAACCGTGGGGTGATCTTACTCGAGATTATCCAGTAAGGGATAGTCCGGGTCTTGTGTTGTAGGGGGTCGGGAGTGATCCTCGGTACTATGATCTAGGCCACGTACCTTGACAGGTAGTACTCCAGTGCCTAGTCATTAGTTGGAAATCCATTCTCCCTACGCGCCTTGTACGAGTTTTGTTTGTATTACACACTTTGTGGCTAGTAGCTGGAATTTAATAGATGTAACAATTTCGGCTATTTTAATAAGTATTTGTATATAAACCCTATTATAATATCAAAGGATTTTGACAAAAAGTGTTTTAGCCGTCGTAAGGTAAAAACCCGACATGTTTATTTGTGGCGTGGTCTTACGAGACTCTTTTGTTTTCAAAAGATTTTTGAAACTTTAATAATCAATTTGAGTGTGATTTCTCGCGCTAGTATTCTAGACTGACTCGGGTGTTATTTAACTATAATGCTCGAATCAGACCGAGTATTATAGGATACAGGATATGATGCTGTGGAGCTCAGGAGGTGAGCTGGATGGCGATACGTACTTTCGTACTTGATTATTCTTCCGCTGTGTATCTAGTTGTATGTTATTGATGTGGAACTCTGGTGATGTACTCTGTTGATGTATGTATAAATTGATATAGTATTTATTCGGTGTAAATATTATTGAATATCTATTATATTTTATTTCCGCTGCGATTGTTAGATTCTGATAACTGTTCTCTATTTTCTACCACTTCTTCTTAACCCAAATGGTTCGTATTTCTGTTCAAATTGAGTTGATTTATGTGGAATAGTGTTGACTCAAGGGGTACGGATTCGTGGGCCATTACACTTGGTATCAGAGCTTAGGTTGGTGATAACCTTGGCTCTGGTGGGAATTACTCACTTAAATAGAGTTCATAGTACTCTAGAATGGGTTTGAGAGTATTAATAAATATGAGCACATATTTTTTAGTGAATATAAAATTTGTTTTTATATTGTGTTGATTTATCGGTTGAGTGTTAATGAATTCTAGTCGATGTGTGGGACACCATGTCATCGATAGGGGTTTCTAAACTCTTAAACAAGATAAACCGACACAGTATTGTTTTAAATAGGGTAAATGAAATAATTTTATCCAAATTATTTTTGTATATAAAAGAAATGATTTTTCGTAAATTGTTATAGTTATACATGGATGCTTGGTTGTTAGAAAGTGATAATATTAAATTATAATCATTGTATGAGAATTGAATAAGAAATTGAAATGATAACCAAAGATGAAGGAATAAATGAATATATAGATGGAATTTGTAAATGTAAACTATAAATGTGAATTATATTGTGATTAGTAATTAAAATAAGACAAAATTCCAAGGTAATGTTTGCATATAAATTTAAAGGATTTGGGATTTGGGATTTGAAAATTTAGATTCCTTTGAATTTGACAATGATTCTCAAAAAGTGGGGAAAAATAATATATATTTGAAAATATTTTAAATCGGATTTGAAATTTAGAGAGATTTGGAATTTAAAAATATATGAAGGGTTTTAAAAGAGATAAAAGCATTGAACTCTTTCGGTTTCTAGGAAATAACTTTGATGGTGACTGCTGCATCATCGATGTTCATTTTCGAGCTTCCAAGAGAGAAATTGCTACCAAATTGTTTGAATCGGAATTGTTTGCAAAACTGGGTTGGTTTTGGAATTCAAAGAGATAAATTGAATTTACCAAAGGATTTTGGATAAAGGTGATTTCAAAGGGAATTTTGAAATGTTAAAAGACCGTTTAAACTCTGGAATCTTAACTAAGAATGTTTATGGCATATAATAAGTTTGATAACTTGTAAATTTGAAATTTGTTGACATAAAATTCAACTTGAAAGAGTTAAATTGTATGGAATGGGAAAATTAGTCAGGTTGGACTAAATTAAACAAAGTATTGGAATTAAGATTTTTAAGTACTAATTGATTCATGTGAGTAGGCACATGAGTTGAAAATTTGTATATTGAAATGATATTAAAAAGAATTAAGTCCTTGCTTAGCAAAATCCAAAGGAATGGTATGTAGCTTGATTTATCTGGAGTTAAGTTGAATAAAATTGAATTGTAATGAATTCAGTTGAGTAATAGATAATATTAAATGGAATAAAATTCTACTCAAACAAATAAATGTAAACTAAGTAAGTATTGAATTAGAATAAATAAGCTTTGAAAGCTTATAAAAGAATTGAAAAGCATTGGAAGAAAAAAAATATGCAACCCCTAGTTAAAAGTAAAATGTGAATATGATTGATTGTAAATAGATGGTGAAGTATGGATATTAATAGTGAGTAGCTTATAAAATAAAAAAGGGAACTAATAAGCCGGAATAAAAGTATTGGTATTCTGGAAATGAGATAGAAATCCAAACTTGGGATATAAAATAAGATTGAACTCGAGGAAATCAGATAAAATGATTTTGAAGATAAATGAAAAAGAAAATCAAGTATGGGATTATAAATTAGAAGTGTTGTTGAATGAAAATTGAATTGGATTGAAATAGATATGGTGTGAAATGTAAACAAATCCAATTCGAGCATAAATTGAATGACCTTATTTTTTAATTCAATAATGACTTGTTAATGTGAATTAAAATTTAAAAAAATGTAGAAAAGAATAAACTAATTGAATAAAACAAACTTAAGTTATTGGGTGGAATAGTTAGAAGAAAATAATAACTTAAGTAAATTGTGAAATGGTTATTTAATATATCGATTGTCGAGTTTAATAAAATGGTTTGGAATCAAACTTTTTGGATATGAAAGAAAATGCAATGGAAAGATTGTGAATAAAATTGAAAGTGGGATAGAAAACCCAAAGTAAATATTTTGGTGAATTGGAAAATAAATCGAAATTATTAACTTAGAATTGAATTGTGAATAGATAATTGAGTTTGGAAATGAAGCTTGAGTTATAAATAGAAATTCAACTTAGAATTGTAAGTGGATTAAATATGAATTGAAGTAAATTAACTTAAGTTTAAAGTTAATAGAAGCATGGGATGATGTCGAGTATAAAAAATGGCTTTGAACAAGACCAATGTGAAACGGGATGGAATGCAATTACGGTTTGTAAATAACTTAGATTGGAATGGAATATAAATACTTTGAGCTGGAATCAATCTAAATTGGTTATAAAGCTTATGTAATTATTTATTTACATTAATATTGTCGAATTGCATTAGAAATGGATCGTTTGATGTAAACGATATTAGATAAAATTCTATGAGTTATTAAAAGTGAAATAGGATGATTTTGAAATTAGTTGGAATGAATATAAGTTTGTTTTGCTTAAAAATGAAGTGAATGTAAGCAATTGAGTTATAAACCATTTAAATTGAATAAAGTTGTATACGAATTGGTTTTAAACAATTAAAATTAATGTTGGAACCCTATAGGTGGCTTATAAATATTGTCTAACCTGCATTTGCTTATAGAAACTTGTATGTTGGCTACTTAAATATGTTAAATGTTGTTAAATTTCATGCATTTTGGCACTTACATATTTAAATTGAGTAAGTACAAGTACCGAGAAGCCGTTTGGCTGGATTTGGATGCGCTAAATGCTAAAATAATATGTCGCTTGCTTAAAAATGCTAAATAAAGGTACGCCTACGCAATAAAAATTGGAAATATGAATTGTTTTTTGTTTTTCCGACCGGGTGGGTCGATGTATATATATTTATATCTCTTGTAAAATTGCAAAAGCTCCTCCGTACAAAGGAGACCTGACCAAAAAATTTCGAAAATTTTGGGAGTTATAACTTTTTTTGAAAAGTTTTGGTAAAATTTTTGTTAAAAACAAAATGATTCCAAATTGGAAATTGAAATAAATTAGGAAATGAAATTAGTTTAGATAATGATATGAATCAGTATAAGCGGAAGATGAAATTCAATATTCTGAATTGAAGATAAATTGAATTTATATGGAAATGGAAGAACTAATGTGAATAGAAATAGATATAAACTAAAGTGGTAAAGTGAAAACAAATAAAGAAACATATAAATGCTTATACTAACTTAAGAAAGGAATGGTGAATTCCTGATTTGAAAATTGATGTTACAAATATATCCTAAGTTAGTATTTGAATGAATAAATATTGACATTTCGTAAGGAAGTCAATAAAATGTTTTGAATAGGATATATAGGTATTTTAAAGGAAAAGAAGATTGGTTTTGATTTCTGAAGATAAATTTGAATTGCTCGACAAAAGGTATGTGTTAAAATTTCGGTATGAAATTTGATTGGGTTTTTGATTGAGGCACTTGGCTTTTTGTTTTCTTCTGGAATTTAGGAGCCCATGGTGGCATTTTGTAATTGTACCGAGCTAGCCGCGCAAAGGATACGCTGGCGAAATCTTTCGAAAATTTAGGGAGTTAGAAAATTTCTGAGAAAATTTGAAAACTTAAAACTTAGTTTTGAATTATAATTTGAATGATTTAATAAGTAATATTGTTTGGAATTGTTGGTTTTGAGAAAAGTAAACGGGTATTGGACCATTCTTCCTAAGTAGTAATTTCGGGGACGAAATTCTTTTAAGGGGGGAGGAATGTGACGATTCAGAATTTTTGAGCATTTAAAATCGGAATATTTAATTGATTTTAAATATTTAAAAGTTAATTTTTAACTTGAACTCACATATCACCATTTATTCGGTAATTAATTATTAAATTAAATAAGTTGAAGTTAGGTAAATTATTGAATCCGGAGTTTTAATGCTATTACAAAATTATTTGAAGGCCTATAAAATTTATATTGATAGTACTGAGGATAATAGAAGTTGTAAAATTGAAATTAACAGTGGTTTGTTCAGTTTAAAATTTTATAGTTTAAATTGAATTTAAAAATAGCCTTCTGAGGCACAGTCTCAGAATTCGACGAAACAAGTTCCATTAGGTGCGTAATATTGAATTATTATCGGATTTCAGATTTCGTATTGATCGGAGTTGTTGTGTGAGCGTACGATAAGTAAACGCGTTGAAAATTAAATAAAACGTTAATTTATCAAATCAATGTCATCGGCGCCTTCTTAAACATGCTTTCTTTTTAATATTCAGCCGACTTCCTTTTTTTTATGACATCACGCAACCCTTCTTTCTCTTTCCAGTTTCAAATGAAAACAAAACAGAGAAAAATCTTATGAAGAAAGTTTAAAATCTCATTCCTCTTATTACTCCTGTTCAAACTCGATTACTCTTATCCTCTTTCTCTTAGCAAATTTCTCAATCCTGGCCTCTCTAATTCACTCCCTCCTTCAGGCTGTTTTGTTTCAAATTTATTTTCAGTTTCCCCTTTTAATCTAGGGTTCACCGCGACAGCATCGACCTAGATTTGCGGCCTCCTGTTCCTGATTTTCCAACTAGGAGGGACGATATGCTACTAATTCCAAACTATGGTGAAGCTGACGCTTCTGCATGGCTACCGATTTCGAACATCGTGCCGCAATGGTGAACACGCTCGTGCTAGTGAAACACCATAGCAAGTTAACGTCGTCTAGAATAGCTTCGCATATGCCTTCGACAGCGATAGTTTCATGGGGAGATTGGGGATGTGGGAGTGACTTGGATTTGGTTTCGGAGAAGCACATGGTGTGGATGAGTCATGGGTATGAGGCAGCGAGGTTTGCTTAATGTGTTCGAGGTTGTTGCTCAGAGTGTTCAGGGTACGATTGTAGTGATTTAGGGCGTAGTTGTGTCATGAATGTTGGGTCTTGGCGGAAGGTCGTGACCGTTTTAAGTGGTGGCGCGTTGTCAATATTTGGATTTCGAACTGGAGGCAAAGTTAAAGGCTCGATCGCGAGCAGCGTGAAGTGGTGGTTGCGATGGGATAGCCGATGGTAGGGTCGCGTGCTAGCAGGTTTAAGGATGATTCCACGATTTGATTTCGCTCCGTCGTTGTGCATGTGAGGTATTCTTGAATTTTCCTCCAATTTAAACTTAATAAAATATATATGCATGCAGGAGGAAAATAAACTTAATGGTTTCAATAAAAAAAGAATAATAGATTTGTTTCTTTTTAATTTAATACATGTATCTAGGTTTGGAAAATGAAAATTGTTTTATTTAAATTTAATGTCCATATAGGGTTTAATTTATAAAAGGATGCAAAAAAAGTATATTTTATAAGGTTCTGTATATATCTGTAAACAATAATGTGTGTATATATATATGGGAATAGGATTTTTAAGGTACAATTTTAATATAAAAAAAAGTGTTTGAAAATTTATATGAATTAGATTTCCTTTGAAATCTATATAGGGTATTTCACTAATATATAGTTCATATATTAGTGAAATAAACATAATTTCAAAGAATTATTTTATAATGACGTATTATAGGAATTAAATTATGTAAATCCACCTATCTAAACCATTTTTGTTACTAAAAGATTTAATAAAGGAAAATTAGTTCAAAATTTAATTGAATGGTAATTAAGGGTTCGTTTTATATGAATATTAATAAATCATAAATTGGTTTGTACAAGGCTAAAATCGTGAAACCAAGACGAGTTTGAGGTGAATGGCAATCTTAGACCAAAGGTGAGTTAATCTCATTCAGCTGAATTTTAATTTTAATTTAAATGGTTAAATTTAAATAATTGATTGATTGATTGGGTTTGGTGTGTTATATTATATATAGTAGTATATATTATATCTTGGAATGTTTGATTTCCCGCATTATATAGCAGATGAGACTCTATGCGCCGCATAATAGCTGATGATATGATTTAAATCCCATATACCGCGATATTCCACCTTGAAGTGGAATTGGTATTATTATATTGTGCTAACATATGTGGATGCGGGGAAACAGGTTGGAGGGATCCAACTGGATTCCTCAACATTTATTTAAATTATTTATATTATCTGTTGTGATTATTTGATATTCTATGATGAATTATATTGGAATATTGAATGCTATGGTTTGATTGAATATATTTGGATATAATGAGTTACCAAAAATATATAAAATTGGAGTTTTGGAAAGACAATAAAAGAGTGGAGTTTTAAGTAAAATAATTATAGCAAATAAATTAAGAATGAATTGAAAAGGAATGGAAGTGATATTAAAATACTAATAAATAATTCCAAGTATGGAAAATAATTTTGAATAAAACAGAAATTAATGAATTGTGAACTAAAGTGATATCAATTAAAGGAATAAAGAATTATTTTAAAATTCAAAGTTTAAATTTATTTAAAAGGATAAAGAAGTAATTTGAGAAATCTAAAATTGGTATTTTCAGTTAAAAGTTTTTTAAATCATAATTAAGGAATAAAATCTAAAATTAATGGATTTTGGAATAAAAGGGAGTAAATTGGAAATCAATTTGGAAATTATTTCAAGCGTTTGAAATTGGAAACTTAAAGAAGAATGAAAAGAGAAGTACATTTCTCTGGATAACCAATGACGTTCAAAGCAAATTTTTAAATATAAGATAAAAAGTTTTAATGTTGTTTTAAAAAAAAGCATGTTCCAGGAATTATTATTTCTAACTATTTAAATTGTTAAGTAAATATTTTTCAAATCTATTATCGTAGTAATTATTTAAAAGGTGACTTGGTATTTCGTTTTAAAAAGTGAAAACCTAGTTTTATATTTTATAAAGTAACCTTATTTTCAAGTATTCATATAGTATGTATTTTTAACAAATTATTGAAGTAGGTTTTAACATAAATGTTTTATAGTATACTTCAAAGTAAAGCCTTTTAAATTATTTTAAAAGTCTAAAGTTTTGTGCTTGGTGATTTCAGTGGAAATAGAAATATTTGGGAAAATTTATTCTGAGAAAGGAAGGTAGTTTGAAACTATTTTCAAAAGGGTTTAAAAAGTGAAAATATATCTTGTGAAGATATTTTTGGGATTAATAAATAATTTGGGAGATTATTTATTGGTTGATGGATGTTGTGAATGTTAACTGACAATTAAATAACCGACTATCAAAATTGGCCAAATGCGCTGATCGTTTCGAAGAGACCGGGATCGAGATTTATTTCTCGAAAACCACTTCTATCCGATTTGTACATTTTCGTGGAAAATGAGTTTGGAGTCGAAGATGGAGCAGCGAAGTGCAAGGGCTAGTCGCTACTAATCTTGAGGATATTTTCAAAATGGATGTAGTAGGAATATTGCCTTCGGTTCCGTTCGAACCCAGGACGGACTTGTCTGGATGAATGCTTTCGGAACATCGTTAGGTGGACGATGGGCATTCTAAGGGATAAGTTCTATAAAGGTAACGCTTAGCCTCAAGGCTCATCAACCGGGAATGACTGAAAATCAGGGGTTATGCAGCAAGGCTTAGTGGGCAGCACCCATTATCGGGTAAGGTCATCCCTGTCTAGATGTCCCTTTTTATTTCGACTTAGTGGTGCGGTTGCCGATCCCAACCGTGGGGTGATCTTACTCGGGATTATCCAGTAAGGGATAGTCCGGGTCTTTTGTTGCAGGGGGTCGGGAGTGATCCTCGGTACTGTGATCTAGGCCACGTACCGTGACCGGTGGTACCCCAGTTCCTAGTCATTAGTTGGAAATCCATTCTCCCTACGCGCCTTGTACGAGTTTTGTTTGTATTACACACTCTGTGGCTAGTAGCTGGAATTTAATAGATGTAACAATTTTGCCTATTTTAATAAGTATTTGTATATAGACCCTATTATAATATCAGAGGATTTTGATAAAAAGTATTTTAGCTGTCGTAAGGTAAAAACTCGACATGTATATTTATGGTCAAAAGATTTTTGAAACTTTAATAATCAATTTGAGTGTGATTTCTCACGCTGGTATTCCAGACTGACTCGGATGTTATTTAACTATAATGCTCGGGTAAGACCGAGTATTATAGGATACAGGATATGATGCTGTGGAGCTCAGGAGGCGAGCTGGATGGCGATACGTACTTTCGTACTTGATTGTTATTCCGCTATGTATCCAGTTGTATTTTATTGATGTGAAACTCTGATGATGTACTCTGTTGATGTATGTATAAATAGATATAGTATTTGCTCGGTGTAAAGATTATTGAATATCTATTATATTTTATTTCCGCTGTGATGGTTAGATTCTGATAATTGTTCTCTTTTTTCTACCTCTTCTTCTTTAAACCAAATGGTTCGTATTTCTTTTCAACTTGAGTTTATTTATGTGGAATAGTGTTGACTCAAGGGGTACAGATTCGCAGGTTGTTACACTACTATTCATGACGTATTCCACGTTTCTCTACTGCGGAATTGTCTTAGAGATTCCAATTCTATTCTTGAGCCCAGTGTTATTAAAAAAAGTGAGGTTTCACCTACTTTGACTTATGAGCGGCATCCTATTCGTATCATTGCTACAGAGGTTAAACACCTTCAAAATAAAGATGTTCCGCTTGTGAAAGTTCGATGTTCTTCAAATCCTAAGAAATTTTCTTAGGAGTCCAGAGAACACATCGAGTGAACACATTCGGGCTTACTCTCTCGTGCTCCTTAAGGTAAACTTCTCACTTCAAAATTTTCTTTAATGTTGTTACGCCTTAAATGGTTGTTACTCTTTATTTTCTTCTAAAGTATTGCGAGGATGTAATAACCCGCATATTTTACGATTATATATTTAAATATTTTATTTAAATATAGCATCTTAGTCGGATTTAAAGTCTGAAATGTGACTTTTGGTAAATGGCCAAATCCGGACTCGAGACCACATTCATTGAGTTCAAAACAACGTTTACAACTACTTTGAGTATAAACATCGATATGTTTGTAGTTGATTAGGATTTTGGTATTTTCATTTGGGCTTTAGGTTATGTTCAAGCCCACTAATCCAACAAGATAACCCAAACTCCTCTAACCAAATATCCTAACTCATCTATTCTTCATTCATTCTACTTCTCATTTCCTAATACTCAAGCTAAAGAGAAAAATGGGGGAAAAGATAGGAAATTAAAGTTCCTAAGCCCTAATTCCCCTAGGAAATCCAAATTCATGTTCCAAAATCAAGGAGAAGCTTAGGTAAGCATGCTCTTCACTCATTCCCTCTTCAATTTTTAGAAATTCCTATAACCTAACTTAGGAGAAACTTTGCATTTGGTAATAGATTAAAGACTCTAATGGTGTAGTGAGGAGGAGTTGGTCTTGCTTTGTTTTAGGCCTTCTCATTTCTTTGTTTTTGAGTTTAAAGGTGAGTTCTTGAACTCACATCTATGTCTATAGATTTCATTGTTGTTAGGTATGAATTCCTAACATCTATTCCATGTTCATTTGCTTTTGATTTGAATTGATTTGGTGAATTTTCCAATTTTGGTGTTTTGAAGTCAAAATCTTTAAAGATCCTATCTTGGATGTTTAGACGTAATATTTAGGTTGTATCGAAGAGCCTATAGGGCTGTGTTGTCGCTTGGCATAAATCCATAGCCTCCGTCACTCGTTCGATCGCTTCCGAATTGATTTGGCCATCAATGGCTTAGGAAAACTGTTGCCTAGTAGGGGCAACCAGACGTTTGGTTTGGGCACCAGAAGAAGAAAAAAATAACGGCATAAAAAATATAAACCCAGAGCCATGAACCAGACGTCTGGCTCAACTTGTCAGATGTCCGGTTAGGGTTCTGGAAATAAAAAAGATGAAAAAGAAAAAGGCAGAACCCTAGGTCAGACATCTGGCCGAAGCGACCAGACATGTGGTCCTATGAAAATTTTCCCTATTTTCCTATTTATGAGTGGATTTTCAATATCGATTTTTGTTGATCCGGTTAGTTATTGCCATTTATTATCACTTTGATGACTTCTTTTTTGGATTTTTGGGAATATCCATTTGATGGATTTGATATCGATTTTTATTTTTTTAATTCACGTCGTCAAATATGGATTTTGGTGATAGATGACTTTTCAATCATTTTTATGATTTGTCACTTTAAAATACAAAGGTTTTTATACTAGTAGTAAATACTAAAAACTCTTTCACAAAAATGATTTCAACACTACTTTTAATACAAAGATCATTTTTAAAACCGTTTACCAATCTATTAGTATATACAAATCTTTACCTCATTCGTATGAGAAATCTAATTAAACGACTTAGTAAAAAAAAGTGGTGTGAAAAACTTGCATTTACTTCGTTGGTTAATTCTTAGACTTGTTCGATTGAAATCTCACGACAAATTTTGAGTGGAAATCTACAATCTGTTCGTAAATATTCAAGTTAAGCCAGTGGTTACGGGACATGAAGCTAAACTCATTTATGTACTAGCTTAGTGTAATTTACACTAATCGATCAATGATGATCATTTTGTGATTTAGACTAGAGATGTGCAATGTCTCTTTGTTTGCGTGGGGGACTAAACCCAATTTGTAAAGCTTCGGTTCAAACTGGTGTGGTAGTGACCCATGGTCTTCAGACCGTTTGTGTAGCCTCAGTTCAAATTTGATGTTTAGCGACCATGAAATAGCGTTCCGTTTGTGATACACGTGTTGGTGAGTTTTCATGCTCCCGTTTGTGATAGTCCTCCCCCTTTTGTGATTTTTGGATTTCTAATTGATGATTTCTGGAATTTGTGTTTCACCACTTTTTTATGATTTGCATTGATATGTTTTGTCAATATTTGAGGTTTGGTGAATAGGTAAAGAACATGATATTCTTTTTGGATATTTGAGTAGATTTGAGATATTGGATGATTTTCATTGTTATCAGATATATACTTGTCACGGTATGACATTATTGTTATCATATATTTTTGCCATATCTTTTATCCTATCTCATCTTATACGATATTTATAGCTAGACTAATCCGTTTATTATTTTTCTTCTTAAATAATACTCAGGTCAGACCGAGTCGTTTTAGGTACTTCCACTTGACTTCTTAGCAGGGACTAGATTTTGACTTTTGCCTAACTGCTTTAGCTTGGTAGTTTTTGTTTTTATACATTCGAGATAGAGACTCCTTGATGAACACTTATTCTTTTGTCTAGCACTTGTACCTATTCTTTTGTGATGTAGTGGATCTTGTATGACCACTATTTTGATGTTCACTTCTATATGTTAAATTCATATCTGTTTTCGCCTTAGTGATATGAATACTGTGACTGATTTGTGTTATGCTTATTTTATATTTGTTTCCGAGGGTCACATAGCCACTGTGTAGTAGCATTGAGTTTGCATTTGATATGTCAAAATTTCACTTGAAATGAAATGCATGACATACTATCTATCATATCGTTACTCGCACAAAGCAATTACACAGATGGTCGCTCCTTAACATCCTTATTCTTCGTGCTAGTCGACGACATTACCCCGTAGTGTCCATGGCTAGTATAGAGGTGCGACATCACATAACACATTCCCCTATCCGCTCTTCGATCACCGCGGCCTCCTAATGCAACCGAACCACAGCCCATGCATCCCCAACGACGCGTCAACTTCCAAGCTACATGTCAACTCCGGTATCCTCCTCCTTACACCTCCGACGAACCCAAGCAACCCCAAAATGGCTGCAACTACCACCTAATACACGCGCTGTAGCGACCTGCTATTCCGTACCTCTTGAGTTGATAATAATTCTTCCTCGCTTAACCCAAAGTGTGTGAAAGAGCGAATAACTTGTGTAAAGAAGAAAGAGGTAGAAGAAGAAAATATAAACATCATCATAATTCACAGTCGCAGCGGAATAAAATATAATATATAACACAACTTTAAATGTAAAGGAACCTGCACTGTTATATATACACACCATTATCAGAGTACAACAATCTCCCATTTATTTGGATAGCTTAATACTTGTCCTTACGCAGCAGAAAATAATAACCAAGTACGTGGATACGTCTCTGTCATCCAGCTCGTCTCCTGAGCTCCACAACATCCTATCATGTATATGTTCCACTTGGTCTGACTTGAATATCATAATAAAACAACACTCGAGTCAGTCTAAAAAACCAGCTTGAGAAACCCATAATCAATTGGATTATTACATTGTAAAAATCCTTCGAAAACAAAGGTATGTCGTAAGACCATGCCACAAATAAATATTCTGGGTTTTTACCTTACCATAACCAAAACATTTTTACCATCTGATATTATAATAGTGTCTATAGAAAGTAAAATAGAATCCAGCTAAAATGCTTGCATTTCACGGTCCACAATGGTTGGGCACAATCAAAATCGTACGGGCACTTATTGGAGATTAGATTCCATACAATGGAAGGGCTACTGGGGTACTGCCCATCAGATTACCTGGTCTAGATCAGAGTACCGAGGACCACTCCCGATGTGATATCCCGAAATTTCTAGGAAGTTAAAATTTGATAATCTCTTAATTAATTATCTAAAATTGGTAAAATTTGTTAATTTTGAACAATATAATAATGTGATGTTTTTAAATGTAGTTATAAATAGATTTTTAAATGGAATAATTATTTACAAATTTAAATTGTGTTATTTTATAAGTAGATTTTAAATAGACATATTATTTTCAAATTTAATAAGTGTGTTTAAATATATATATATATATATATATATATATATATATATATATATATATATATATCTGTGTGTGTGTGTTTAAGTCATTTATAAATAGAATAATTATTTACAAATTTAACACTTTGTTTGTTTAAAATTGATATTTATGTGAATTGATTTTAAATTGAATTTGAATCTGGATTTAAATTGAATTTAAAGGAATATATATATATATATCTTAAGATAAAAATAATAATATAGTTTGGATATAAAATATGGATAAAGTTTTTATTTAAAATAAGATTGTTTTATATTATTTTCTTTAAAGGAAATTTCTTTACATAAATTTAGAAAGTATTCATTTAATAGTAAATAAATACAAAAGTTTTATTTTGTCATTTAAAAGTGGGTTAAATAATTTTATATGATTTTATTTAAAATATGTTTGTTTTTTATTTGATTTTCCTTTAAAAGTTTCATTTATTTAAAATTAGAAAAGCATTTATTAATTTATTAAGGTATTTATTAAATTAGGAAATCATATTTAAAAGCTTTTAAAATATTTTAAGAATAATATAAATATAAAATATTACAAGTGTTAAGTTATAAACCCCTTGAAATAACATGTGTTAGCATAATAATTAAGGTTAGGGACAAGTGTCACATTTATTTTATTTTCTTTTATTTTTAATAAAATCTACATTAACTTATATAAACTCCCCTCTTCCTCTTCATTTTCTTTTTTCTATCTTCTTTTCAAATTAAGAGAACAAAACCTGTAAACTATCTTTAAAACATCTCAGTTCAAAATCAAGAGCTTGAAATTCATTCTCAAACCAGAAAACAACCCAAGTTCATATATCCAGTATACAATTTCCTCTCCTTAATCCCAGATCTTAAAACAAATTCAGGTCTGCAACCATCTCAAATCTGTAATTCATCTCTTCAAAAATCAAATACAAACCATAAGATCATCAAACTTGTACTTCTTTTATCAAAAGCCTATAATTTTCAAACCTGTCAAGCAATTTATCAAATTAGAGAAAACCAAAAACTCAATCCTGTAATGTGACGACCCATCTTTCTAACCACAGAAAGACGTATCATCAATAAGAAAAGAAAGGGATAGAAATAGAAAAGATAGAAAGAAAGAATAACAACATCAGAATCTCACAGCGGAACGGAACAAAATATAATACATCACATACCTATTGTTAACCCTAACTCGTTCACAAGTTAACAGGTCCACGAGTTAAGGCATGTACGACTCAAGGCATGTACGACTCAAGGCATGTACGACTCAAGGCATGTACGAGTTAAAGGATACATGAGTCAGCAACTTCCTACAACTTAAAGACCTCTACGAGTTAGCAAGCTTACGAGATAAGCAGCCTACGAGTTAAGGAGTACCCGAGTTAAGCTACTTGCGAGATAAGCCTTTACGAGTCAGCATATCTACAAATTAGCAAGTGTACGAGTTAAGATCTTCCACAAGTTAAGCCTCTACGAGTTAATCCTCTGCGAGTTAAGATCTTCTACGAGTTAGCAGGCATACGAGTTAAGAAAAGCTAACGACTTAAGGTCTTTACGACTTAAGGAAATTGATGGCCTACGACTTAATGATAACTGCAGTTTGTACGACTTAAGACCCTTACGACTTAAAGAAGTTATACGACTTAAGGAGGATACGACCTAAAGACACACCTCTTAACTCGTCTACGAGTTAAGACTTGCTTTAAACCAGTTGCAATTGGTTAAGTCGACTACGACTTACGACATAAAAAGAGTCGTATACGACTTAAGAAGGGAAATTAGCAATTGCAGCCAGATAACTCGCACACGACTTAGAACTTAGGGATGGGTTCAAAAAAGGGGAACTGCCATAGACTCGGCTCAGTGACCCGGGGACGACTTACCTTAAGTCGAACACGACTTATCTTAAGTCGGCCACGAGTTAGGACTTAGCACTTTTTCCGCCCAGAACTCTCTATAAATATGAAACCATCTCCAACATGCAAAGGACCTTTTGGGGGCTCATTCTCTTCAAGCGCCATTACTCTGCCGAATTCCAGACGACTTCAAAGCTTTTTAGATCCAACAAACTTCTAAAGGAACTCCATGAAGGAATCATCCACATTCACCATGGATTTGAAGATGATTGTCAACATCAAAGCTTGAGCTACTTGTTTCACATATCCTATCACTTGAAGTGTGTTGTAATTGAAAGATCTTGTAAAGAATTGTAATCAAACTAGTGATAAAAAGATTAAAGTGGACGTAGGCTGGATTATAAGCCGAACCACTATAAATACTGTGTCTCTTACCGTTTTTCTACATACTTTCTGCTTATTTCTGTTTCCCGTACAAACGGGTGGTGCTTTCACAATCACATCTTATACACCAGGGTGTTAGCGTTTAAAATTTTTTCGTTAACATTTTGGTGCTTTCACTGAGAATTGAACTCAGGACATCTATCATCATTGTTTCAGAAAGATTTGTAGATAGAGTTTCTTTAAGAACCAGAAGTCTATCCGAAATCATGGCTCCTGGAAGGAAAAGTAAATCTGTGAGATCTGCAAACATTCAAGAGGGAACCTCCACTTCCCCAACACCAAATCAAGCCACTCCAGCTGTTGGAGTTTCAAAAGCGGAATTGGACGCTGCTATCTTTGGGTTGAATCAGCAAATAAATGCCCAGAACGCGCAATTGGAAGCTCAGAATGCTCAGAATGCTCTGATTCTGAATAGGTTAAACGATCTGCTCGGGGCAAACCGTCAACCTGCGAATAATGAAAGGAACTTTGTCGGTAATGTCCATGATGCTGAAACTAGAAACATTCCCGAAAGGGCTGCTAGCCCCTTTGAACAGACATTGCCTGAGGCTGGAGGATCCAGAAATAGGAATGACGAAGAATATCTTTCTGGTATGGTTCGACAGATTATGAAAGAAAGTATGCAAAGGGTCGAAGATGAGAAAGAGTGGGGTTTCGCTCCGAGCAAGACTCCGTTTACTGAAAAGATCCTAAAAGCTGAATTCCCAAGGAAGTTCGTCCCTCCGACCATTCCAGCTTACAAAGGGACAAGTGATCCAAATGAGTTCCTGTACAAATATGATTGGCACATGACAGGTGCCAGAGCTTCTGACGAGATAAAATGCCGCTATTTTCCTGTGTATTTGGAAGGGGTAGCTCTGCTTTGGTTCACAAAACTACCTGTCCGGTCCATCGATCAGTTTTCAGACCTAACCAGGAAATTTAAAGAGCAATTTAGGCTATATGCTTCAAAGGCAAAAGACATCATGTCGTTATCCGGTTTGGAACAGAATCCGGGGGAAACTATCAAGTCTTTTTTAAATCGCTTTAATATAGCGTTAGCTGAGGTGGATAATGCAGAACCCCGCATGGTCTTGACCTATTTGATGAGAGCTATTGATAAGTCAAGTGAATTCGGAAAGTGGCTGAACATGAAGGAGCCAAATTCTCTGGAAAAGTTCTACAAAAAGGCGGATGAATTCATGCGTTTGGAAAGCCGTCCTGTCCCGGCAAAGGCAACAGTAGAGAAAGCTGAAGACAACACTGCTGCGCCACGTAAGAATGGATCTGTGGGACAGAAAAGAGAAAATAATGATGGAAGGAAACAACACAATTCGAAGAAGCCTCGATCCTTCAAGCCATCAGAATATACTCCTTTGTTAGAAACACCAGAGCGCATCTACCTGGCTACAAAAGATTCTTTTGAGTATCCCAAACCTCCTGTTCTCAGAACCGGAAGAAAAGCTGTGCAAAGTGGGAAGTTCTGTCGCTTCCATAATCAGCCTGGTCATGACACAGACGACTGCCGTCAATTGAAAAATATAATCGAAGAATTGCTAAGAGAAAATAAGCTGCAGCAATTTGTGAAGAAGAGTGGTAATGATCCTGCTTCGTCAAGTCAGGGGCAACAAGCTCTTGCTCATCAGCCCAGGACAAATGAGAAGGCCGCAGGACATGAATCTGGAAGGCCAGTTATTAATGTCATCACAGGAGGACCCCACCCAGCAGGCAGAAGCTGGGGTGAAATGGAGAGGTACACTCGAGCTCTGAAACATATGCCAACTGAAGAGAATGTCTTTGTTTTAGAGGACTCTACACCCCTGAAACAACCAAGGACTTTTAATGATGATATTGTGTTCAGGGCTAGAGATTCCACGGGCATTGAGGCCCCTACTTTGGACCCGTTAGTCATCTCGGCCGGTATTGGACCGGCTATTGTCAGAAGAGTTCTTATTGATTGCGGCGCATCTTGCAACATCCTCTTCAAGAAAACGTTTGACCAGATGAGAATCCCGATGGCGGATGTGCAAGCCTCATCTCAGAAGATTGTTGGCTTCACTGGGGAGCCAAAGCAACCAGTAGGAACCATTGACTTGCTTGTGGAACTCGGAGAAGGAGAAAGAAAAGTAGTTCGCAAGCAGACTTTTGTGATAGTAGATGAATTTTCTGCTTATAATGCTTTCTTTGGTCGACCTATTCTTGCTGCATTCAAAGCTGTCCTTGCCCCATGGTGTCTTACTATTAAATTCCCTACAGACAATGGGGTAGGAGTTATTAAAGGAGACCAGAACGCTGGGCGAGAATGTTATATGACAGAGCTGCGAGAAACAAGGAAGAGAGAAATGGGGAAAGATGCGGCAACCCCAATCCGCATCAAAACACCAACCCTATAGCAACTACAGGGCGGACCCTGCACTGGCGAGCATAGCGGGGCACGAAAAGTGATGGATCCTAGAAAGGCCAGTGCGGGGGAGAGTAGGGTGGTACCAGCAGAAACAACGATACCGGTGCCCGTTGATCTGAAGGACCCAAACAAGGTGCTGAATGTGGGTTCACAACTTAATGTGTCAGTTCAGAATGCCTTGATATCTTTTTTGAAAGCAAACCTGGATGTTTTCGCTTGGACCCATGCCGATATGTGCGGAATATCCCCAGAAGTTGCGGTACATGCTCTGAATATTGACCCAAAGTTCACGCCGGTAAAGCAGAAAAGAAGAATCCAAGGTCTAGAAAGGTCGACAGCATTGAAAGAGGAAGTTGACCGGCTCATGGAGAATAATTTCATCAGAGAATCTACCTATCCAAATTGGGTTTCAAATCCAGTGCTAGTTAAGAAAGCCAATGGTAAATGGAGAGTGTGCATCGACTTTTCAGATCTAAACAAGGCCTGTCCCAAAGACTGCTTCCCATTACCCAGGATCGATCAACTGGTAGATGGAACAGCGGGTCATGAATTGTTGTCTTTTATGGATGCCTACTCCGGATATAATCAGATCATGATGCATGAGCCAGATCAGGAGGACACAAGCTTTATCACCGATGTCGGTCTTTACTGTTACAGAGTTATGCCCTTTGGGTTGAAGAATGCGGGGGCAACATACCAAAGACTGGTTAATGCTATGTTCAAACCGCAGTTGGGAAAGACTATGGAAGTTTACGTTGATGACATGCTAGTAAAATCTAAGAAAGCAGTGGATCACATCGAACACTTAGCAGAAATGTTCGCAATTCTCCGAAGATACGGAATGAAGCTTAACCCTTTAAAATGTTCTTTCGGGGTAGAATCTGGGAAGTTCTTGGGTTTCATCGTGAGCGCTAGGGGCATTGAAGCTAGTCCAGCTCAAATCACTGCTCTAAAAGAAGTCAAAGCTCCTAAAACAAAGAGGGAATTGCAAAGTCTCAATGGAAAAATTGCCGCCTTAAGTCGGTTCATATCCAAAGCTACTGATAAATGCATTCCATTCTTCGACGCTCTAAAGAAAGGAAAGAAAAACTTTGACTGGACTCCCGAATGCCAGAAAGCTTTTGAAGAATTGATTCAACATATGGAAACGCCTCCAATACTTTCCAGGCCCGGCGATGGCGAGGATCTTCTTATATACTTGGCAGTTTCATCTCATGCTTTAAGTGCAGCGCTGGTACGGGAAGACAAAAGGATTCAACATCCAGTTTACTATATCAGCAAAAGACTCACTGGGGCAGAAATGAATTACTCCAAGTTGGAAAAACTCGCCTATTGTCTATTGATTGCCTCAAGAAAGTTGAGGCAATATTTCCAGGCTCATCCTATCAAAGTCCTCACTGATCAACCTTTAAAGCAAGTCTTGTTTCGCCCTGAGACTTCGGGCCGCCTTTTAAAGTGGAATATTGAATTGAGCCAATATGACATCACTTATCATCCTAGAAAAGCGATCAACGGACAAGCTTTGGCATATTTTATTGCAGAATTTACAGACAAGGGTAACAGCGAGGAAGAAACAATCGAGAACTCCCCAACCCAATGGAAGTTGTTTGTAGATGGCGCAAGAAATGATTACTGTTCAGGTGCTGGAATTGTTCTTGAAACTCCTGAAGGCCGGTCATTATGCTATGCGCTAAGATTAGAATTTCCTTCAACAAACAATGAAGCAGAATATGAAGCTCTGATCGCTGGTTTGAAAATTGCTAAAGAACTAAACATTCGAGCGTTACAGATCTTCAGTGATTCTCAGCTTATAGTATGCCAAGTCAAGAAGGAGTTTCAAACGAAAGGAGGAAATCTGCCCGCTTATGTGTCAAAGGCTTGGGAACTTTTATGTGAATTCGACCATTACACGATAAGTCATATTCCTCGAGAAGAAAACATGAAAGCAGATTCTCTCGCAAAATACTCAAGTTCTGGCGAAGCCCAATCCTTAGGGTTAGTTCCAGTGGAAGTTTTGTCAAATCCGAGCATTGATGAAATGGATATCGATTGGGTTATGAGTATGTCGCAAGAGCAAGAATCATGGATGACTCCAATAACAAAGTATCTACTCAATGGCTCTTTACCAGAAAACTCTAAAGAACGACAAAAGCTACTGAGAAAAGCTTCTCGATATATAATCCAGGATGGTCAATTATACAGACGAGGATTCTCAATGCCATTGCTTCGATGTGTATCCCGGGAAGAGTCCAAAACAATCCTAACTGAAGTGCATGGAGGAGAATGCGGTGATCATTCAGGTGGTCAAACATTAGCAAAGAAAATTCTCCGATACGGATATTTTTGGCCAGAAATTAATCGGGATGCCGCAGATTACTCCCGAAAATGTGACAAGTGCCAAAGATATGCCAAAATTCCTAGAGCACCTTCTACCGAACTCACACAGATGATCAGTCCATGGCCATTTGCAATTTGGGGAATGGATCTCATTGGGCCGCTACCAACCGCTAAATCAGGGATTAAATATGCTATTGTTGCGGTTGATTATTTTACTAAGTGGGCTGAAGCTGAACCATTGGCTACTATCACTTCTAAGAAAGTGATAAGCTTTGTGACCAAGAATATCATTTGCAGATACGGTGTGCCTCAAAAAATAATCACAGACAATGGTACTCAGTTTGAAAGTGAGGAATTCCAGGATTTTTGCAAACGATTCAAAATCCAGAAAAGCTTTTCGGCAGTAGCTCATCCGCAGGCAAACGGGCAAGTGGAAGCAGTGAACAAGATCATCAAATCAACCATCAAAAAGCAACTCGAAAGAGCAAAAGGTGGTTGGGTCGATAAACTACCACTTGCACTATGGGCATACAGAACTACTCACAAAACTGCAACTGGGCATACTCCTTTTTCGTTAGCATACGGATCGGAAGCAATGATCCCGGTTGAAACAGAGGTCCCTTCACACAGAAGAATCCATTTCAATCAAGCAGAAAATGAAAAGCTGCAACTTGAAGCGCTGGATCTCCTTGATGAAAAAAGAGATGAAGCTAACCTCAGAGTTGCAGCTCATCAGCAAAGGATAGCCAGACATTTCAATTCCAAAGTTCGTCAACGCAGCTTTGAAATTGGAGATCTAGTCCTAAAAAGAATTATGACTGCGACAGGTGTGTTTGGGCCAAATTGGGAAGGACCGTATGTGATAGGTCAGAAACTTCTTGACGGCACATTCAAGCTCACCACAGTTGATGGAGATCAAATTCCAAGGGCATGGAACAGCAATCACTTGCGTCCATACTTTACTTGAAAATTTTGTTGAAACATTGTAAAAAGAATTATGAATGTATGATTCCTGTAATTGAAAGCAATTGTGAAACTGATGCAAGTAAATAATGAAAGAATATAAAGTGGATGTAGGCCCAATTTCATGGTCGAACCACTATAAATCTTGTGTTCCTTATTATCATTATATGTTTGCTTTGTTTTCGATATAAAAATACACAAAATGTATTGCTGAAATATCGATTTAAATTTTTGCAGACAGTGGAGATAAAACTTGCGCATAATAAGACCGAGCGATTCTCACCATCATTCAACAAACAAATTTCAAGTCACAAAGACCCCGAATTCAAATCCTAGATAGGAAATGCTTCAATTGAACGGCTAATGATTTCGATAGGAACGAGCCCTTGCTGATAAATTGAGATTGTTTAAACAAACAAACATCCAATTAGGAAGCTAGTGCCCGTTCTCACGAACTTGCCTGGCAATGAAGTACACTTCCTTGGATTAAACAAGCCACTTGTGAGAAAAAGGGGGATGAAAACTTGAAAAAAAAAAAAAAAAAAAAAAAAAAAAAAAAAAAAAAGGATCGCTGAAAAGGCATAAGCAAGTGAACAGAGGAACAACCAAAGCTACCATCAGCGCCACAAGTCCTCTTCGGAGGCGCAACTCTTCGGATAATAAAAGACCTCTAATGGGTCATATGCCACAAAAAAGAAGGTTCTCTACTCAACAAAAAAGATTGGAGGAGTCATGACCCTCCAACCATGAGAGAGTAACTTCCAGGCGATGAAAACCCTCTCTGAGGCACATTTCACCAGGAGTTGAAGTGTTATAACCGCTCTTCGGGATTTCACTTCACCAGAGTTGAAATGTAAACAAAATAAAAGCCCTCTTCGGAGGCCCATTTCACCAGGAGTTGAAGTGTTATAACCGCTCTTCGGGATTTCACTTCACCAGAGTTGAAATGTAAACAAAATAAAAGCCCTCTTCGGAGGCCCATTTCACCAGGAGTTGAAGTGTTATAACCGCTCTTCGGGATTTCACTTCACCAGAGTTGAAATGTAAACAAAATAAAAGCCCTCTTCGGAGGCCCATTTCGCCAGGAGTTGAAGTGTAGCAGCCGCTCTTCGGAATTTCACTTCACCAAAGTTGAAATGTAAAAACAAAGACCTTCTTGAAAGCACACGTTTCACCGAGATTGAAATAAAACTTCCAAGTGTTGAAACGTGAAAAGGCTTTCTTCAAAGGCACAACTCTTTGGGGGTACACGTTTCACCAAGATTGAAATAAAACTTCCAAGTGTTGGAACGTGAGAAATCCCTCCTCAGAGGTACAACCCCCTCCCGGGAACACAATTAAGAAAAAAGACCTCTTTGGAAACCCACGTTTCACCGAGATTGAAATAAAACTTCCAAGTGTTGAAACGTGAAAAGGATTTCTAAAGCATAACTCTTTGGAGGTACACGTTTCACCGAGATTGAAATAAAACTTCCAAGTGTTGAAACGTGAAAAAATCCCTCCTCAGAGGTACAACTTTCTATAAAAAAAAAAATCCTCATCAAAAGCGTACTTTAACTTTCAAAGGAAAAATAATTTGCCTACTGTGGGAAATGATCGTAAAAAGAAAAGAAGTTAAAGTACCCTTCAGAGGTCCGCTTTACCACATAGAGGAATTCACTTGATGAGATATGCACATAAGCAAAAGAAAAAAGTGATTTCTTCGAACGACCAAGCGTAAAAACTTATACGAAGGGAGTTGTACTCTATAAAATTTTCTTTAAAGAATAAAATAATTATTCTTTAGCAAATAAGAGTGTAAGTCCCCTCGAGGTATAGAATATTGCAGCATACTTATGGAATGGGGGCAATATAGTATAATTACACACAATATGGTATAACTAAACCAGCAAAAGGTAACGCTCAAGTAACATACCATAAGCTCGCTGCAATATCAAATAAACTCATGCCAAAACGAATAACAAATGTATTCTTTAATTCAAACAAAAGTTTGTACAAACGAGGAATCATTTTATTCAATTACAACGCAGGTACAGGTTTCAAAATAAAGAAAAGCGGGGGCCGGTACCCGCACAATTCTCGGCCAGTACATGCAAAACACAAAAAACTAGAAACTGAAGATCTTCACTTCTTTTTGCTGCCTTTAGACCCTTTACCCGGCCGAATGATCAGCTTTTCAGGTCGACCAGTGGGTATAAGGGAGGAAGGAGAGGTAGGCGCAGCTGGCCCAACTTCTGGCTCCTCTTCAGTGGCAGTGATTATCTTCCCTCTCCTCCTTGATGCTCCTTGCTTCCTTCTCCTCTTTGAGGAAGACTCACTTCCTGGAGTGACAAGTTTAGATAAAGTTATATCGTCAGAAGGAGTCCGCTCCGGAGATATGTCACCTCCCTCAAGTCCCTCATCTTTTTGCTCTTGCGAAGCAATGGGATCATCCAGGCCATGGAGAGCTTCTATTTGTTCTTCTTGTGACCCAGGTTGAGAAGCAGAGGGAGGCGCCACTTGAAGAGATGGAGGAAGGATCACCGGGGGAGGAGAAGCTTGAGTTTGACTCGGTGCTTTCTCTACAAAGGAGAAAAAACTTAAAATATCAGTATCTTTCGAAAAGAGAGGGGATGACGGCTCATCAAAAGTCGGGAATTCATTGACATTTGAAAAATAATCAAGAAGATCGTCAAGTTCACAAGGAGCGAACGAGCAGTTCACCACTTGAGCTGGTCCGGTGTCAAGTTTACCTGGGGTAGTTGGATCTCTGAGGCTGATTTCATATCGCTGTGCTTCGTTGCTTTCACCACCTTCATCCCCGCCTTGTGCACTTGTAGTTTCAGTTACTGTCTTAGTTGCAGGCGGAGTAGAGGAGCTCGAACCCGTGATGTCAACCACAGGAGAAACTGGAGGATGGACAGAGGAAATAAGCGTTAATTCCTTTCCAGAACATTCCTCTTCCGCCATTCCAGTTCTCATCCTGGCAAGTTGTTCTCGCCCCTTCGCAAGAGCAGCGCGAGCTCCCTCATCCAGGTAACGCGCCTCAAAATCTTCATCGCCATACCCGGCGTCTTTAAACATGTTAAGAGCAGCTTCCCACACCTCGGCCAGGGTGATTTCATACTTAGGACCAAGAAAAGAGAGGCTGCCGCGTCCCAAGACACAATGTAAATAAAAATCGAATAAAGTCGAATTGATATCGTTTTCCATGGTCTGAGCAGTTTCTTCGGCTGCAATTTTGCCAGCCATGGCCTCATCTCGATCTTTTTCGGTCTGAGCAAGCTGGGCTTTTAGCGCTTCAATCTCCATGTCCCGGGCGCTCAGTTTATTCTGCAGCTGGGTGACATCAGTGCGGTGGTTCTCTACAGCTTGTTCCAACCTCTCAGCTTTAGCTTCAGCGTCCCTCTGGCTGGCGTGCGCATCTCGCACTTGTTTTTGCAATACCTCTTCTCTTTGGGTGTAAGTATTAGTAGAAGAGGCAAGATCATCTTTGAGCTGCTTTACTTCAGCTTCGAGTTTTTCATTGTATTCGGCTATCTCCTTCATCTCAGCGTTGTGTTGATCAAGAATCTTCTGCCATTCTGATTTGTCATTTTCCATGGTCAGCATTGCTTCGATGTTAGCCCGATTAACTCTTTGAAGTTCATCAACCAGCTTTTGCCATCCAGACATTCTATCGATATCAAGCTTGACAGCATCGAGATTTCTGTACATAGCTTCTTTGTCGATGGGGACCAAATCAAGGTCGAAACGTACCCCCCTCAAACACCAGTTCGGGAATCGGCTCTGCAAAGTCGGGGGCCCCCTTTCAACATGGTATGAAGGCCTGTTGAGAAGTGTTTGGATGGCACTTCCTTCAAGAGCAGGAGATTTGGAAGGGATGTCAATAGAAACTGAGGCACCAGGTCTCTCAGATGTCACGGGCACGTGCTCCTCGCCAAGTTTGGTCCGCTTTCTCGAATCCTCAATATGGCTCTTCCCCCTATCATCGTGCGTTTTACGTTTATGGGAGTCATCATCCCTTGGGAAGGATTCATGTCGCGTGCCCGCTCCCTCATGACGTTCTTCATACCTTCTCCTCTCTTCAGCTTTTCGCGCAGCTCTCTGCTCATTGGTTTCTCTGGGATCGGCATAGTATTGCTTGTAGTCATAGCTGCCACGCCCTCCATAGCGTCGAAAGTCCTTGTAATAGGAACCGCTGCCGCTGCGCCCCATAGGGGAATCTGAAAAGGCAAAAATAGCAAGTCTTAGAAACTTCCGAAGAAAAGAAGTTAAATATGAACAAATGCCGAAAAATCCTAAGTGTTGTGTGATGTGCAAGCTACGCGCATTAAGCTACAAACCACTCATTGGTGTAGGGGTGATGATAGCTTGGGTATGAGGAGTTGGTGTTTGTGTTGGTGTTAGTCGAAGAAGGGACGTCGCCTCAATCATAGGAGAGATAGTTTTAGACACGTCATCTCTAAAAAGCTCCTGTGAGGTCACTATTATGTCGCTCAACCCATCATAAACATCGTCACCATCATGCTCGGTGAGACTTGTTTTCTCAGTTCCTACATCAGCTAATCCCCCGAGAGGCTGTGAAGGTTCTTCTTCTTCCTCAATCGGGGCAAGTGCCGTCTTACTAGATGACCCCATAATGTCGGTAGGGGTGGAACATTTCACCAATGAAGCTTCGATGTTAGACTCTTTTGATGAAGATTGTTCGATAGTAACGGGGGCATCCGATGCTTCAGTCGGGGAATCGGGAACTTCAGTCGGGGCTTCATGAGGCTGAGTATAGCGAGAAGAGTGAAGAAGCCCGTATTGATGTAAAAAGTCATCTCTCAGCAAAAACTTTATATTCCTCTCTTCTACTGGCACAGCATTCAATCTTTCAAAAATTTGCTTATAGCCTGGGTCTCTAGAAGGAGGTGGAAGCGCTGAAAAGTAAAAAGGGAAATTAACATCTAACTACTCAGGCTATGAAAAGATTTTATAAGGAAAACATGTGTCAGGAATAAAGCTGAACGCCCTTACTTCCAACTCTCCACACACCATAAAACCCCGGAGGGCAACGAACATAGAAGAATTGGGTTAAAAACCCGTGAGCAGTATCAGGGAGGCCAACAATCAGTTTGCGGTTTCGGGCGCTCCTCACAACAGTAATGGAAGGATGATCCTTAGTCCGAGAAAAAGAGCATAGATAACAAACTTCACCAAAGCTTGGAAGTCGATCAAGTGTTCTCCTAAAAAGCACACACAACCCCATTAGAATGGCATAGCCATTGGGGTGTAGCTGGGATGGAGCAATGGCCAGTTGACGGAGAAGTTGTTGGAAAAAGTCGTTGAAAGGAGGAATGCCTCCACTTAGGCACATTTGCCGGTTAATTGTCACAAAGCCAGAAGGAGCTATATCGGCAGTGTTATTTCTTTCGGGAAGAATGGCATCTGATTCAACGATACCAAACTGAGCACACAACTGGCGAAAAACTTTGTATGATAGTGAAGTAGGAGCTCTTTCGGGAGGATTAACCAGTGGAGCCGGAAGAACAGTTACCTCTCCAGTCCGAACTGTTGTATCACCTTCCTGAGAAGTCATTCTACACAAACAACTGGATATTCAAATATGAAGGTGCACGTTTCCTAAAAAAGTGTGAAGTGTTGTGCAAAAAACAAAAAAAAAAAAAATAATAATAACAAGTAAATATAACTGAAATAAAACTAGTCGACGATTGATCGATTACAAAAATTTCAGAACTTGTTAGTCTTTAGTTCAAGTATAATATTAATGCGAGCTGGTCAATTTTAATTGACTATTTCAGTATTGCTTTAGTATTTTACTTGAAGTTAATAAGTTGAGCACTTCATTCACACAATCTGTTTAAGTTTAATGACTGTTATTAGCTAATCTGTCATTCGAAGAGGGCGATCAATGGCAGTATATTCGCCCCGGTTTTTCTGTAAATGTTGTATTGGACAGGTTGTTAACTTGCGAGTCAAAGTAATTTGTAAAAGAAGGCATCAAAGTTCAACAGTTCAACATCACTGCAACAATTCAAGGTTTAAGCAGATCCTAAAAAAAAAAAAAAAAAAAAAAAAAAACAACACAAGTGCTAAGTCGTATCGAACACAAGTGTTAAGTCGTATCGAACACAAGTGCTAAGTCGTATCGGACTCAAGTGCTAAGTCAAAACCGACTCAAGTACTAAGTCGCAACCGACTCAAGGGATGAGTCGTTCCTATCCTCAGCCATCAAACACATCAAGCTGCTTATCCTCTAAGTCCTAAGTCGTAACTCGGGGAACAGGAGAAAGGCTCTGATCCAAAACAACTAGAAATCCTCCAAGTCTTAACTCGGCTACGGCTCATGGAAATCGCTAAGTCACATGGAAGAAGCCGAGTCATATATGAGACGATCCCTTGTTATTTTCAATCAACCTATTCGACCAACACGCCTCCCTTTCAAATCTCTTAACCTGTTCATCCTTGGCTTCTTCAGCAGCGACAACCTTAACTCGTTACACTATGAATCGCCCCAAAGCGCGAATCACCATAGGCCAAATCAGATGAATTTTAGTTCATCGGTAATCAATTCGAATAGAATTCGCAGGGTTTGAATGGGGCAAACCAAAGATGATGAACTGAATACATAAAGTAACAATGGTTAACGGTCGAAGTTTGAAGCAAGATCTCTTACGATTGTTTGATGCTAGAAAGAATCAGAGATGAATCGGGTCGAAATCGCCTCGGAGAGCTTGAAGATGCGTTAATGGCAGAAAGCAGTTTAAAAGGTTAAGTGATGAGAAGAAGGACGACTCAGGCTTTTATATCTGGAAAGGTTGGGATTTGAAACGACATGACCGAGTTATGATAAGTCGAAGCACACGACTTACGATTTAAGCGTGTGCTTCGAGGGGCAAATGTTAACCCTAACTCGTTCACAAGTTAACAGGTCCACGAGTTAAGGCATGTACGACTCAAGGCATGTACGACTCAAGGCATGTACGACTCAAGGCATGTACGAGTTAAAGGATACATGAGTCAGCAACTTCCTACAACTTAAAGACCTCTACGAGTTAGCAAGCTTACGAGATAAGCAGCCTACGAGTTAAGGAGTACCCGAGTTAAGCTACTTGCGAGATAAGCCTTTACGAGTCAGCATATCTACAAATTAGCAAGTGTACGAGTTAAGATCTTCCACAAGTTAAGCCTCTACGAGTTAATCCTCTGCGAGTTAAGATCTTCTACGAGTTAGCAGGCATACGAGTTAAGAAAAGCTAACGACTTAAGGTCTTTACGACTTAAGGAAATTGATGGCCTACGACTTAATGATAACTGCAGTTTGTACGACTTAAGACCCTTACGACTTAAAGAAGTTATACGACTTAAGGAGGATACGACCTAAAGACACACCTCTTAACTCGTCTACGAGTTAAGACTTGCTTTAAACCAGTTGCAATTGGTTAAGTCGACTACGACTTACGACATAAAAAGAGTCGTATACGACTTAAGAAGGGAAATTAGCAATTGCAGCCAGATAACTCGCACACGACTTAGAACTTAGGGATGGGTTCAAAAAAGGGGAACTGCCATAGACTCGGCTCAGTGACCCGGGGACGACTTACCTTAAGTCGAACACGACTTATCTTAAGTCGGCCACGAGTTAGGACTTAGCACTTTTTCCGCCCAGAACTCTCTATAAATATGAAACCATCTCCAACATGCAAAGGACCTTTTGGGGGCTCATTCTCTTCAAGCGCCATTACTCTGCCGAATTCCAGACGACTTCAAAGCTTTTTAGATCCAACAAACTTCTAAAGGAACTCCATGAAGGAATCATCCACATTCACCATGGATTTGAAGATGATTGTCAACATCAAAGCTTGAGCTACTTGTTTCACATATCCTATCACTTGAAGTGTGTTGTAATTGAAAGATCTTGTAAAGAATTGTAATCAAACTAGTGATAAAAAGATTAAAGTGGACGTAGGCTGGATTATAAGCCGAACCACTATAAATACTGTGTCTCTTACCGTTTTTCTACATACTTTCTGCTTATTTCTGTTTCCCGTACAAACGGGTGGTGCTTTCACAATCACATCTTATACACCAGGGTGTTAGCGTTTAAAATTTTTTCGTTAACACCTATTACATAGTTTTTACATATATCAGAGTTATACAATATCATACAACAAACAGTCATATATATATCTGTCAATACATACATCCCCAAAATACATTATACACTAACTACACAGCGGAACTATATAGATAGATACGTACGTCTGGGCTTCTACTCCAAGCTCCTACGGAACTTAACAATCCCAAAACCTATCACTTGGCTACTCATAAAAATTTGAGTGCCCAAGAGTTTATGAAAAAAATATAAACTCCGGGTCAAACATGGGTCTGGAGTGAGTAAATGGGTTAAAGTTGTTTAACTTGAAAATCATTTGAAAATAAAGGTATCACGTAAGACTTCCCACACATAAACACGGGTAAGTTTTTATCTTACGCTAACCAAAACATTTTATAGGAAATCCGATGATATTATAATAGTGTCTAGGGTTTTCAAGTAAATAGAAAATAGCCAAAATCGTTACATCTATTAAATTCTAGCTACTAGCCACAAAAGTGGGTAATACAAATCAAAACCATAGGGTCTCGTAGGGAAAATGCGTTTCCATCAATGGCAGGGCTACTGGGGTACCGCCCGTCACAGTACGGGGCCTAGATCACCGTACCGAGGATCACTCCCGACATCCTGCATCACAAGGCCGGAACCATTCCTTACTGAACAGTCTCGAACAAGATAAACCCGTAGTTGTGGTCAACAAGTGCCCACACAGCCGAAATAAAAAGGGACATCTAGACAGGGGTATATCTCGTCCTACTTGGGTGCTACCTACCTAACCTTGTTGCATCTCCCATGTTTTAGCCATTCCCAGTTGACGAGGCTTGAGGCTGCGATTACCTTTAGAGAACATATCTCTTAAAATGCTCATCATCCGCCTGACGATGTGCTGAAAGCATTCAATCCATACAAGTTCGTTTCAGGTTCGAACGAAACCGAAGGCATTATCTCGTTACACTCATTTTGGAATCACCCTAAGAATTAACGACGATAACCCTTGCATTCTGAAACATCATCTCGACCTTCACTTGAGATGTCATGACCTATCTTTTAATTTGGATCGATGTGGTTTTCGAAATGTCGAATTGATTCCCGATCCCGGTCTCATCGAAATCCAAACGCCATTTTAAAGGCCAAGTTGTTTAATAGTTTAAACAGTTTAATTCAATTCTTTGAATTCACATAACAGTTATAACAGATAAATTATACACAGTCATCACAGATATATCCAGAATATATCACAAAGAATCACATAATATCGACAAATAGATATCATAATCAATCAATCAAGAATTATTAATTCTTATCAAATTTAGTTTAATTAACTTAACTTAATTAATTACATAAGAATAAGCCATTTTATCCTGCTTAATTAATCACAAATAAATCAACTTATTAAATTTATTAATTACTTCTTAATTACTCACTTAATTAATGGTTTCTTAATTATTAATTAATAACCTTAATTATTTATCAATACAACTTAATTACCATTTATTAACTACTAATTACTTAATTAATCATTAATTACCAATTAATTAATCATTTAATCCTTAATTAATACTTAATTAGTTAACAACTATTTATTTATTAATTAGCTTTAAGTAGTTAATTAAATTCTTAAGTTCAAAATTGATTAAACATAAGACTATTTATATCAATCTTTAAATACAAATTTATTTATCCTTAAACTACTTAGTTAATTACAATTATAAAATTAATATACATTCTTGATAAACTTTCCATATAAATTAATTATTAGTCTTACATTTGCAAATATCTCTTAATGATTTAAAATCAAATCTTAGCTTAAAATTTGTCAACATTATTTATTTAATTAATACTAAACTTTGTATAACAAAATAACTTAAAAGTATTTAGGCTTAACCCCTAAAAGGATGGAACCCGAGGCAAACACTTTGTTTACTCGAGTAAAACTCGTGCTTTCCCCTACTCTTTCCCAAGCCCCCTCTCTTCTCACCTTTCTTCTTCTTCTACATATTCTTTCTTCTCCTTTTTTTTAGTTTTAAGTTTAAGTTAAAAACTGTAGTACCACTCAAACTCACGCACGCAACAGGGTTCGTTCGAAGAAATACTCCATCTTACTCGAGTATTGTCAACGTAAAAATCTGACGCTAACACCCCGGTGTAAATAGTGTAAGTATGAAAGAACGACCCGTTCGCACGGGAATTAGAGTATGAGCAGAGAAATCACATAAAAGCAGTAAAAGACAATAATTTTATAGTGGTTCGGCTTAAGATCGAGCCTACGTCCACTTTAAACTCTTTTATTGATGATTTGATTACAATTCTTTACAATGCACTTCGATTACAACACAATTCGGACAAGTAGCTCAAACTTCAAAGAAGAATAATCTTTTCGGATTCATGTTGAATGACGTAGATTCTCTCTTGAAATTCGTAGTAGCGTCCTTGGAGATTTGAGTGTTGAATGCATTGCACGGGTTGAAGAAAATGACAAGGCCTTGATGCTTTTTAGAAATGATCCCCCAAAAAAGTCCCCTCAATGTTGGAGCATATGCCGTATTTATAGGGTTATATGGACGAATTTAGGTCGTGAGCGACCTAAAATAGGTCTTGAGTCGTTGGCGAGCTATGGAATCACGAGCTACGACCTAAGTGGTGTGCCCCTCTCTATATGAACTAACGGGTACGACTTAACGACCCATGGGAAGCGGCATAGTTGATACATAGTTTTTCCACTATGTATTAGATCGTTGCCGACTTAAAATAGGTTTTCAAAGCATTAGGTCGCTGTCGCTTTAACACCTTAGGTTGCAGAGAACTTTAGCCGTTAGGTCATTCACCTTTAGGTCGTTAGGTCGTCCCATTCCTTTAGGCAGTTAGGTCATCCACCTTTAGGTCGTTAGGTCGTCCATTCCTTTAGGTCGCACTACATTTAGGTTGCTAGAAAAGCGGTGTTAACAGTTGCCCCTTGAATTACACGCCTAGATCGTAGGTCATGTGCTTCGACCTAACTTTGTTAAGTCGCGAGCGACCTAAAAGATTGCTCAACCCGCACATCCGTTTGCTTCTGCCCTATATAACCATTAGCTCGCTTCCTCCTCCTCACTAACTGCTTCCATATCTTTTTCTGAAATTAGTGACTTTCCGAGTTTCCAAAGGCGAATTCAAGGTAATTGATCAACAATTCAACCTTACTATTACATCGTGTAAGTGAACTTGGTCCCTAATCCAACCGCGACTATTGCTGAAACACGAATCTTTACCCCCTGCCCCCAAATCAACTTCGTACGTCTTGCCTAACTTTCGAGTCAAGTTGCGATTGATTTTAATCATCATTGGCTATATAGTCATTGTGATTCATAATATTATAGCATCGTGCTAGATTTGTGGTAGCTCTATGATGATTTAGATCAATTTTTTGGGTGATTTGGTGTAACTTGGATTAGGGTTTGGGTTTTTGCTGAGAAGATGGTGGACTTTGTCGCTAATGGATGATAACGGGTTACCGGGTTGGAGAAGAGTTAGTGGGTTAAGGAGATAATTTGAAATTGCTAAGTAACACCAGAGGCAACCTAGGGGTTCTGAACGACCTTAAAATCCTTGCGACCTAACAAATTTGCATGACTTATGACTTGACCAACCTAAGAACTCTTGCGGCCTTAATTGCACACGGCTTAACTCTTCAGGCCGAATCAGTTTCCTGACGACTTAGGGCTTTGCCAGATTCAAAATGGTCTTGATTTGAAGCTTGACGACTTAACTTTTATGTCGTGTGACGACCTAAGCTTTAGGTCGTGTAACGACTTAGGACTTGGACAACTTTTCACTGTCAAACCATTTCTTGCGACCTAGACCCACTTTGACCTTCCTGTTAGATCGTGAACAACTTAGGACTTGGACAATCCGGGAGCTTCAAAATTTCTACGGAATTTGATTCCACTTCCAACTCGAACTTTGAACTGCCGAGATAACTTGCATGACTTTGCTATGCTTACTTAATCAGATTATACCAAACTTTAATGCTAATAACCTGTTAAATATAACATTTGCAGAAAACTAGGGCGAATATACTGCCACTGATTGCCCACATAAAATGACAGATTAGTCGATAAAATGTAATCAACTTAAAGAAATCGTATGAAATGCTGCGAATCAACAAATTCAAGTGAAGTAGTAAAGCGATATTAATCAACTAGAGATGATTTTTTTTTGCATCAATATTGCACTTGAATTCGGACAAGCCCTGAAATTTTTCATGTTTATTAATTTATTTCAGTCATGTTTGCTTGTCGCTCTACTAGTTTTGCACAACACTTCACACATTTAGGAAATGTGCACCTTCATATTTGAATATCCAGTTCCTTGTGTAGAATGTCTTCTCGTTAAGAGGGAGAAGCAATACAAACTAGAGAGGCCCTCCCGATTGCTGATCCACTGGTCAATCCACCAGAAAGAACTCCAACTACCCTGAGTTACCGGGTGTTCAACCAGTTACGTGCCTAATTTGGGATTGTAGAAGCAGATGTTATTCTCCCTGGGCCAAATGATTTTGCTGACAGTCCTCCCTTCGGGTTTGTTGTCGTTAACCGCCAAATGTGCCTTTGTGGAGCCATTCCTCCTTTCAACAATTTTCTCCAACAACTCCTTCGCCGATTGGCTATTTCTCCTTTTCAATTGCACCCCAACGGCTATGCCATTTTGATGGGATTATGCGTTCTCTTCAGAAGGACGCTTGATCGCCTCCCAAGCTTTGAAGAAATCTACTATTTATGCACATTTGCGAGAAACAAAGACCATCCTTCCATTATATATGTAAGGAGCGCCAGAAAATGCAAGCTTGTCACTGATCTCTCTGATAGCGCTCATGGTTTCCTAAACCAGTTCTTCTTTGTCCGTTGCCTCCAGGGATTTTACGCTATCTGGAGAGTAGGGGGTAAGCTTACTTATCCCCATTCCTTCCTTTTCTGAGCTTTGCGAGATCCAAATTGCTAAATGTTAACCTCGCTCTCTACTTTTGCAGTCCTTCCTCCTCCTTGTAGAGATCCAAGCCACAAGCAGACTTTTGAGAGGCTTAACGCTGTGGCGGCTGAGGAGAGAAGTATCAAGTTTTTGCTAAGAGACGAGTTCCTTCATCAATTCGGACTCTTACACCCTTCTCATTCTACTCAGCCTTACGAAGTTCCTGATTTTCTGGCCGAGGCACCTGATGCCCCAATTTCTATTGAGGAGCCTACACTGAAAGATTCTGCTCCTGAGGCTTCTTTGGTGAAGTGCTCTACTTCTATTGATGTCGCGAGGTCATCTGGCAAATTTTCACTTGCCCCGGTCATTGAAGAAGAAGAGCCTCGAGAATCTCCCCAACATTCAGGGAAGTCCGGTGATAGAGAAGCCGGGAAAACAAGTCCTGCCAAGCAGAGCGGGGATGACACTTTTGAAGGGTTGAGCGACCTGTTTATCACCTCACAGGAGCTCTTTAAAGATGATCCTGTTACCACTAGGGTTTCTTCTGCAGTAGTTGACGCAACTTCTATTTTGCAACAGATTCCGTCGACTCAAGAGTTGACGTTAGCTACTACAGCCATCATTTCTTCGCAACCGAGGAGTGGTTCGTAGTTTAACGTGCGTAGTCTGCACGTTACACACACTTAGAATTTTTCAGCAATTATATGTACCTATATGCACTTTTACTTCCAGGATTTTCAAGTTTTGCCTCTTTCTCATTTTCAAGTTCACCAATGGGGCGTAGCGGTTCCTGTTATGAAGACTTTCAACAGTAAGGAAGGCGTGGTCAGTATGATTATAGGCGCTATCTTCCCACCCACAGGGAAACTGATGAAGAGAGAGCTGCTCGAAAGGCTCAAGAGAGAAGAGCGTATGAAGAAAGGTACGGAAGAAGGGATGAGCAACATGACTCTTCCCGCAGAGGCGATGACTCTCATAAAAGAAAAACTTATGACGATAGAGGAAAGAGTCATGACATCAGAGACCCAAGCAAGCATGCTAAGCTTGATGAAAAGACCGCATCTGCCACTTTAGAAAAGGTTGCCGCTCTCACTTCTCTTATAATTCCTTCAAAGTCTCCTGCCCTTGAAGGAGATGACATTCAGACACTTCTCGGCAGACCCTCATACCAAGTTGAGAGAGGTCCACCAACCCTTCAAAGTCGGTTCCCTCATTGGTGCTTAAAGGGAGTCCGCTTTGACCTTGACATGGTTCCCATCGACAAAGAGGCCATGCTACGAAATATTGACACTGTTAAACTTGATATTGAGAGAATGTCAGCGTAGCAAAAGCTCGTCGATGAGCTTCAGAGGGTGAACCGTGTTAGCTCCGATAGGCTCACGACCTAGCGACCTAAGGAGTTCTAAGGCCGAGCGACCCAAGGTTTCAGTAAGAAAACAACCCGAGGGCGTACGCGACTTAACGGGATAAAGGTGGAGCGACTCAACCATATATGCGACCTAAAGATGAAACGACACGACCTAATTATAGCACGACCTAGGGGATGGAGCGATTTAACCTCTTACCAACCCAACGACTTATAGAACAAAGCGACCTAACTGCTCAACGACCTAATTACTTAAAAGAGGGGTTTGCGACCTAATGACTTCAGCGACCCAAGGGGTCCGCGACTTAGCGACCTAAGGAATGGGGCTATCCACGACCTAACGAGTTAAGTCGCATTACGGTTTAACAACTTAGATTAAGTCGCTAGATTGGTTGTCTCGGCATTGTAAAGTTACTAGCCACTCCCTTAGATCGCCGCCGACCCACAACTTGCATTAGGTCGTTCACGATCTAGCACTTGGTGAATAAGTGATGCTGCTTCCTAAGTCGCGATGGCCTGTTAGCTAGGTGACCACGGGAGGACCAGTTAAGTCGTAGCTCACTTTCCTCTAACTCGCCAGCGACCTATGACCTATCTTAAGTCGCGCGCGACCTATACTTCAACCTGGAAATCTCCTATAAATACACCTTAAGTTCCAACATGAAAGGGACTTTTTTAGGGGGATCATTTTTCTTCAAAACATCGAGACTCTGTCATCTTCAAGCCGAGCCTTACTTCAACACTTGAAACTCACAACAAGCTTCAGTTAACTTCAAACAGGGATTCAACATACTCAACTATGAATTCGGAGAATTCTCTTGCATCGAAGTTTTCCTAGCTACTTGTCTTTTAAAGTAAACTGTAATTGAAGGAAATTGTAAAGGATTGTAATCGAATCAGCAATAAAAAGGATTGAACTGGACGTAGGCACGATTATAAGCCGAACCACTATAAATTCTGTGTCTCTTAATGCTTTTTTCAGTGAATTACTGCCTTTTCTGATTCCCGTGTTAACGGTTGGTGCTTTCATTCAGTCTCTATTTGCATCAGTGTGTTAGCGTCTGACTTTTTATGTTAACATTTTTGGTGCTTTCACTGAGAACCGAACACAGGTTACTGTCATCATAGCTTCGCAGAAGTTTGTAGAAGGGATTTCTCTAAAAACCAAAAGTTTATCAGAAATAATGGCTCCAGGAAGGAAGCGCAAGTCTGTTAGATCTGACGATGTTCGCGAGACTACTGCAGTCTCTCCTCCTTTAAGTCAAACAACTCCAACTGTCAGAGTTACACAAGCAGAGCTAGATGCCGTTGTATCCGGGCTACATCGGCAAATGGAAGCTCAGAATAACCTAATGATGGAAAGGTTGAATGATTTATTTGAGGCAAGCCGTCAACCGGTGTCTAAAGGGGGAAATCTTGCTGATGAAGTGCAGAATGCGGAAGGAAGAAATATCCCTCAAAGTGTGGCTGATCCAGTGGAAAGGACACCTCCCCAAGCCGGAGGATCGAGGCCGCAACCGACTCTCCGTGAGTGACTGTCAAGGCAAAATTCGGAGAGAATGGCTGATGTTTGTCCAGTTGAACCTCAGAATGATGAAGAGTATTTCTCAAGCATGGTTCGTCAGATTATGAAGGAAAGTATGCAGAGAAATGAAGATGAGGAAGAATGGGGTTTCGCTCTGAGCAAAACTCCATTCACTGAAAAGATCCTGAAGGAAGAATTCCCAAGGAAGTTTGTCCCTCCAACTATTCCAGCTTACAAGGAAAACAAGCTCCAAAAATATGTAAGAAGGAACAAGAATGGCCCAACCTCGTCAACTCAAGGACAACAGGTTCCTGTTCATCGTCTCAGCTCAAGTGAAAAGGCGACAGCTCATGAATCAGAAAGGCCTGTTATAAATGTGGTTACAGGGGGCCCTCACCCAGCTGGCAGGAGTTGGGGTGAGATGGAAAGATACGCCCGTGCTTTGAAGTATGCACCGGCAGATGAAAGTGTCTTTGTGTTAGAAGACGCCGCACCCCTGAAGCAGTAGAAGACTTCTAATGATGACATTATATTCAGTACTAGGGATTCAATGGGTGTTGAAGCTCCTACCATTGATCCTTTGGTCATCTCCTCTGGCATTGGGCCAGCTACTGTGAGAAGAGTTTTGGTTGACTGTGGAGCTTCATGCAACATTCTCTTCGAGAAGACTTTTGATCAAATGAAGATTCCAATGGCTGACGTTCAAGCTTCATCACTATAGATTGCTGGTTTTACTGGGGAGCCGAAACAGCCAATTGGGACTATCGATTTGTTCGTAGAACTTGGAGAGGGGCAGAGAAAAGTGGATCGAAAACAGACCTTTGTGATTGTTGAAGAATTTTCTTTCTACAATGCCTTCCTAGGCCGACCAACTCTGGCAGCATTTAAAGCTATTCTTGTCCCATGGTGTCTGACTATAAAATTCCCCACAGATAATGGAGTCGGTGTGGTGAAAGGGGATCAGAATGCTGGGCGAGAATGTTATCTTACAGAGTTGCGTGAAGCGAGGAAGAGAGAAATGGGAAAAGATGCGGCAGCCCCAGTCCGCATCAAAGAATCAACCTTGTAGCAATTACAGGGTGGACCCTGCACATGCGAACATAGCGGTGCACGAAGAGAGATGGATCCAAGAAAAGCAAGTGCAGGGTAAAATAGAGTGGTACCAGTTGAAGTGATAGTGCCGGTACCTGTTGACCCGAAAGACTCGAACAAAGTGTTGAATGTGGGTTCGCAGCTTAATGCAACGGTTCAAAACGTTTTGATATCATTTTTGAAGGAAAATCTGGATGTATTTGCTTGGACTCATGCTGATATGTATGGAATATCTCCAGAAATTGCAGTGCATACCTTGAATATTGATTCGAAGTTTACACCAGTAAAGCAGAAAAGGAGAACTCAAGGTCCTGAAAGTTCAGCACCATTGAAAGAAGAGGTTGATCGACTCATGGAGAATGGTTTTATCAGGGAATCCACCTATCTGAATTGGGTTTCAAATCCAGTACTTGTTAAAAAAGCTAATGGGAAATGGAGAGTGTGCATTGACTTTTCAGATCTAAACAAAGTCTGCCCCAAAGACTGCTTTCCGTTACCCAGGATTGACCAGTTGGTGGATGGAACGGCGGGGCATGAATTGTTATCTTTTATGGATGCCTACTCCGGATATAACCAGATCATGATGCATGAGCCAGATCAAGAGGACACGAGCTTTATCGCCGATGTTGGTCTTTACTGCTACAGAGTCATGCCATTCGGACTTAAGAATGCAGGGGCAACCTACCAGAGACATGTTAATGCAATGTTCAAGCCACAGATTGGCAAGACTATGGAAGTTTATGTTGATGATATGTTGGTAGAATCAAAGAAAGCAGTGGACCACATGGATCACTTGGTAGAGATGTTCTCAATCCTCCGAAAGTACGGTATGAAGCTGAATCCTTTGAAGTGTTCATTTGGGGTAGAATCTAGAAAGTTTTTGGGTTTCATTGTGAGTGCAAGGTGCATTGAAGCTAATCCTGCTCAGATAACTGCCTTAAGAGAAGTCAAAGCTCCTAGAACGATGAAGGAATTGCAAAGTCTCAATGGAAAATTTGCTGCTTTGAGTCGGTTCATTTCCAAAGCTACTGATAAATGCATTCCATTCTTCGATGCTCTAAAGAAAGGAAGAAAAAACTTTGTCTGGACTCCAGAATGTCAGAAAGCTTTCGATGAGCTGATTCGTCATATGGAAACGCCTCCTATACTTTCTAAGCCTGACAATGGTGAAAATCTTTTTGTGTATTTGGCAATCTCGTCTCATGCCCTCAGCGCAGCTTTGGTACGGGAGGATGCGAAAATTCAGCGTCCGGTCTACTACATCAGCAAGAGATTCACTGGGGCAGAGTTGAACTATTCGAAGTTGGAAAAGCTCGCCTATTGTCTATTGATTGCATCAAGGAAATTGAGGCCATACTTCCAAGCTCATCCCATCAAAGTCCTCACCGATCAGCCTTTGAAGCAAGTCCTGTTTCGTCCTGAGACTTCGGGCCGTCTTTTGAAGTGGAATATTGAGCGTCAATATGACATCACTTATCATCCCCGGAGAGTAATCAATGGACAAGCTTTGGCAGACTTCGTCGCGGAATGTACAGACAAAGGTGATAGTGAGGAAGCAGTGACCGATGATCCTTCAATCCGATGGAAACTGTATGTTGATGGCGCAAGAATTGATTACTGTTCTGGGGCCGGGGTTGTGCTTGAAACCCCTGAAGGACGGTCACTGTGTTATGCTTTAAGATTGGAATTCCCTTCGACAAAAAATGAAGCAGAGTACGAAGCTCTCATTGCCGGTTTGAGAATTGCTAAGGAATTGAATATCAAAATGTCGCAGATCTTCAGTGATTCGCAGCTTATTGTGTGTCAAGTTAGGAAAGAGTTTCAAACCAAAGGAGGAAATCTGCCCGCTTACTTGTCAAGAGCCTGGGAGCTTCTCGAGGACCTGGACCATTACACGGTAAACCATATACCTCGGGAAGAAAACATGAAGGCAGATTCCCTCGCGAAGTATGCAAGCACTGGTGAAGCTCAATTATTGGGATTAGTTCCTGTGGAAGTCCTGTCAACTCCAGGCATTGATGAAATGGATATTGACTAGATCATGACTATATCACAGGAGCGGGAATCATGGATGACTCCAATATTGGAATATCTGCGCGACGGTTCTCTACCAGAAAACTCAAAAGAACGACAGAAGTTTTTAAGAAAAGCATCCAGATACATAATTCAAGATGGTCGATTGTATAAGCGAGGGTTCTCAATGCCATTACTCCGATGTGTGACCAAGGAAGAAGCTGAGACAATTCAAACTGAGGTACACGGAGGAGAATGTGGAGATCATTCAGATGGTCAAACTTTAGCAAAGAAAATTCTCCGTTATGGATATTTTTGGCCGGATATTAATCATGATGCCGCGATTTATGCCCGAAAATGTGACCGATGCCGGAGATTTGCAAAAATCCCAAGAGCACCTTCCACTGAGATAACACAGATGGTCAGTCCGTGGCCATTTTCTATTTGGGGAATGGATCTCATCGGGCCTCTGCCAACTGCATAATCCAGAATCAGATACGCTATTATTGCTGTAGATTATTTTACTAAATGATAAACTTTGTAACTAAGAATATCATTTGCAGGTATGGAGTGCCTCAAAAGATAATCACAGACAATGGAACCCAATTTGAAAGTAAAGAGTTCTAAGATTTTTGCAAAAAATTCAAGATTCAGAAAAGCGTCTCAACAGTAGCTCATCCGCAGGCAAACGGGCAAGTGGAAGCAGTAAACAAAATTATCAAATCAACCATCAAAAAACAGCTGGAAAAAGCAAAAGGTGGCTGGGTCGATAAACTTCCGCTAGCACTATGGGCATATAGAACTACACATAAAACTGCAATGGGGCACACTCCATTATCATTGGCATATGGATCAGAGGCAATGATTCCGGTAGAAATAGAGGTCCCTTCACATAGAAGAATCCATTTCAATCAAGCCGAAAATGAAAAGTTACAACTTGAAGCCCTTGACTTCCTTGATAAAAAACAGAAGAAGATGAGCTCAGAATTGCGGCTCATCAGCAAAGAATAGCCAGCCACTTCAATTCCAAAGTTCGCCGACACAGCTTTGAAGTTGGGGATCTAATCTTAAAAAGAATCATGACACCTACAGGCGTGCTTGGACCAAATTGGAAAGGGCCGTATGTTATAGGCCAAAAACTGAAAGTGCGGTGTGTATACAATTATATGTGCTAATATAGTATACACGGATCGTGTAATATGGATTACAATACAAATGCGGAAATAGATGATAATAGCATTGTAAATAGAAAATAGAAAAATCACACCAGAGATTTTTATACTGGTTCGGAGCACCGTCCTACGTCCAGTCCCAGACTTCTATCTGGATTTTCACTATTAACTACCTCGCTTCACCCGGAGGAACAGGTTTACAACACCCGAACAACCGAACGGGATTTCACGCCTCTAATATACTGAGGACTTCAACACTTGCCTCTTACAACACAGAGGACTTCAACAAAAGAACAAATACAATTGTTGTTGACAACTTGTGTTCTTGAAAACACGGATTTGTCACTAGCAGTACACCCTTCCTATAATCTTATCCTCAAAGTATGCGATATGATGTTTTGAAAAGATTAAGGAAAGTATTGAATCAAAGGATATGAAATAGTTTCAAAGATTCAATAAATAATTTAGAGCTTTTATAATACAGAATTGAGATCAGAGATTAGATTAAAAGAATATATGAAATCGTTTTTTTTAATCAACGAATTGGATTAGTTTATATAGACAAGAATGGTTGTAACTCTTTGCCATTAAGAGATATGATCTTTGGTGAAAGATTAAGAGATGCAACCTTTGGAGAAGAGAAGTGTCTTTTGAAAAAATTGCTTTCTGTTCAAAAACGGTCGACAGGCTAAAAAGTGACCAGTAGACAGGAATTCAAAATATATATACGTTATGTGCATGTGTGCACGTTCACTGTGCAATTTACACAGGAACGGTCGACCGCACCTATATTGACCGGTCGACCGGTGCCTGTTAAATTGCACATTGAATTGTGCAACTGCATGCAACTTATAAATTATTCGTATATATATTGATTCCCTTGATATGCATGATTATTTGAGGATAGATTTTAACAAATTTATTACTATTACAACAACAAATAATCAACCTATAATCTAGAGTACCATATATAGCTCTAATGACCTTGTTTTTGTCGATCGCCTTGTTTGTCAGAAATCAATCGCCTTATTTGTCAGAAATCAAAACTTTCATAAAGCTTGTGACTCAACATTCTCCCCCTTTTTGATTGATGACAATATATATATCTGCAAATATGAATCTCCCCCTGAGTATGTGATTTCTTTCCTGCAAGCAATTGTTAGCCCTTTCTCCCCCTTTGTCATCGACAAAAAGGAGTAACAGATTACTAGAATATGATATGCGTAGAATGAATATGATAAGCATAGAAAAATAAATCATTAACACATCAAAGGCATAACAGAGTTTACTACAGAACATAATGTCAATTGAAAAGCATAAATAACGACACTATTTAGTACAAGTGTCGAAGAATGTTTTTAAAGAGCTAAAATATAACAGAATCTAGGATGAAGCAGATCGAATCTCCTCTTCATCATCATCATCGTCGTCATCATCATCATCTTCATCTTCTTCCTCCTCATCATTGTTCCCTCTAGACGATTCGCCTTCGTCAGATGAAGTCCATGTGAAAACTGGAGCAGCAGGACGTTTTCCTGGATCTTGTGCTTGAACAGAGGTGGATGAGGAACATGATATAGCGTCCCATAGCATACCGAAGAACGACTTGACCTTATTGAAGCGCTTATCAATTTTAGAGTCCATACGCTTGAGACGAGATTCAAGCAGAAATTGATTACGCGCAATGGTTTCAAGAGATTCTTTTGTTGATGACTTTGATCTTAAAAGTTTCACCTCATCGGGACGAGGTCGAGAGGAAGTTGCTCTTTGTTTTCTCGGTCCTCGTTGTTGCCATTCTTCAAAAGGCATAATCTCAAGATAAGGTGGAGGAAGCTTCATTCTTTTGATGGTTATGGAATCAATGCATTTTGGTGTTGAAGTTGCAGAATCAGGAGGATTTACCCCACAAGCTAACAAAAGTCTCATGATATATTCATTATAGAAGAAATGAGGCCGGGTTGAATTATTTACCTTGAGAATTTCATCAAAAAGCATGTGAACCCAATTGATTTGGATTTCACCATAGATAGCATAGAGTGCCTTGAAGTTTTCTTTGTACACTGCATCATAATTTCCAAGTCTAGGAAAAAGAGAACGCATCAAGACCCGATGAAGTAACCTTGCTGTCGGTCGAAGTCCAATAGACTTAGTGCCATCACTATTGTCTTCTATAAACTGATGACTTGTACTATTTCGAGTGAAAACTTCGCAGAAGGTAGATGAAAATTCTTCGCCTCGATTTGGTATGCCAAGTATAGAGGCAATTCTAGCATGAGTAAGAAAAATTTGTTTTCCACAGACCATAGACCAGATGACGCCGTTTGGATTATCAGGTTGATATTCATCAAGATTCATGTTGGCGTAAAATAATTTAATCATTAAATGATTTATCTCCACACTATTTGCCGAAAAATCTATTAATGGAGTAATGTTGGCATTATCGGCTAACCTCCGAACTCCGTAAGCCGTGAAATCATCAAATTTGATGAAAGATCCTGGATGAAACTTGTAATTTGTCATTTGATTCCATCGCGTTACAGCAATTGGAGTTTGAAGCCATTTTTTGACGGAGATGGTATGAGATGAAGTTTCAGAGGTTGCTCCTTTCTTTGATTTCTTTTGAGGAGGAGCCATTGTTGGAGGATTTGTGATTTGGGAATTGAAGAATGGGAACTAGGGTTTGTGATTTGGGGATAGAGAATAGTTTGAGTAGAGAGTGAATGAGGGTAGAGGGAAAAGTAACGTATAGGGTTATATATAAAAAACTGAAAAATGCGTAACCGGTCGACCTACAACTTTTGGCCGGTTGACCGTTTTCAACCAGAGAGCAAACGGTCGACCGGCAATAATATGGGCGGTCGACCGGTCCTGGTCTGTTGTGCATATAGGATTCTTTTTCAAATTTTTTATTATATATCAACCTATATATATATATATATATATTATATTTTATACATAATACAAAATATAACCATCATTACACAAGAGATAGATAAATATATAACAACTATATATAAATCTAATGAGAAAGTTCGTCATTAGAATTATCGTTGCTTCCTTCAATACGATTCGACCATGGACTCCATTGTTTCTGAGCTCCTTCATTCTTTTCATAGTTTCGATCCCATGAGTTAGGACTTTTAGATGTTGATGGCCTAGACGGCATTGGTTCATGCACGTCATGTTTGTTGGAACCGCAGAAAAATGTTGCCAACTTTTCTAAAACAGACAATCGTGCCGATGTCCGTTGTTGCTCGTGATAAAGTTGACTTTGCCCGTAATGGAGTTGTCTCTGAAGGTCTATCTGATGTTTTTGGTAGTGGTGTATCTCATCAATTTGAGCTTTGGTTCGAGGAGAATAGAATAGTGTCCTTTTAACTCGTTTTGAATTTGGAGTTTTATCAGACATATAAGAGCATTGATGATGACAGCTTGATTTTTGTTTTGGAGTAGTAGGAGAATAATATTCGTCCGACTCAGAGCTTGTAATAGAAATGTGAGATTCTTGCGCACATTTGTCACAAATATGAGCCATAGTGTAAGTTGAATATAGTATTATGGTTAGATAAGAAGTAAAGATGAACAAAATAATTTTTTTTTTTTTTGAAAGCTTATATATAAGTTTCTTATATATAATCTTATGGATGTGAGTTAATGATAACTTTTAACCACGAAAATATAAGCAGAAATTTTATTGTAAATCTAAAAATAGCTTTGTTTTTAAAACTGAATTTATAAAATGAGTAAATAGAATTTAACCATTAAATAAAGCAATGGCTAATATTTAATATAAAAAATAGGTTAAGTAAAAAATACGGTTACTAGGAGAATAGACATTAGTTTAGTTTAAACAAAAAGTTATAATTAAAGAGAATAACCAAAGAGAAGGTGTACATTAGTAATTGCTTAGTCAAGATTTTTTCTTGAAATTAAACCAAGCTCTCTTCGTAATCTAATAAAATTAGATTCGAGCAGCGGCTTAGTAAAAATGTCCGCCAATTGATTGTCAGTATGGACATATTCAAGACATATATTTCTTTTTTCAATATTATCTCGAAGAAAATGATGACGGATATCAATGTGTTTAGTTCGAGAGTGATTCACTGGATTTTTAGAAAGATTTATAGCACTTGTGTTATCACAGTATATAATAGAATTTGATAAATGAATATCAAAATCTTGAAGTGTTTGTTGCATATATAGTACTTGAGTACAAGCGAGAGCCGCTGATATATATTCAGCTTCACATGTTGATAGTGAAACACAATTCTGTTTCTTACTAAACCAAGAGACAAGTGATTTTCCAATAAAATGGCATGTACCACTTGTACTTTTTCTATCTGTTCGTGAGCCACCGAAATCAGCATCACTATATGATACTAATTCAAATGGACATTCTTTTGGATAGAAAAGACCAAAATCTTTGGTATTATTAAGATAACGAATTATACGTTTCACTGCTCGTAAATGTGATTCCTTTGGATCGGCTTGTAAACGAGCACATAAACAAACACTCATTAATATATCTGGACGGCTAGCTGTAAGATAAAGAAGAGAACCAATCATGCTTCGATATAATTTCTGGTCAACATTCTTACCACTTTCATCTTTTTCAAGATGTGTAGTTGTGCTCACAGGAGTTGGTTTACCAGATGTATTTTGTAATCCGAAGCGTTTGATAAGATTTTCACAGTATTTTTCTTGATTGATAAAAATACCGTTTGAAAGTTGTTTGATTTGAAGTCCAAGAAAATAAGATAGTCCTCCCATATGAGACATTTCGAATTCTTTGGTCATAATACTTGCAAATTCCTTGCAGAGTTTATCGTTTGTTGAACCAAAGATGATATCGTCTACATATATTTGGATAACCAGAATATCTTTTCGAGAATGTTTAATAAACAAAGTTTGATCGACTTTGCCTCTTTCAAAACCTGAATTAATAAGATAGCTACGTAATCGTTCATACCAAGCACGAGGTGCTTGTTTTAAACCATACAGAGCTTTCTTAAGTTTGAACACATGGTCAGGATATTTTTCATGTACGAACAAAGGAGGTTGTTCGACATAGACATTCTCTTTGATAAATCCATTGAGAAAAGCACTTTTGACATCCATCTGATAAAGTTTGAAATTATGATGACAAGCAAAAGATAATAGAATTCTAATAGCTTCTAGTCGAGCGACTGGTGCAAAAGTTTCTTCATAATCGATACCTTCTTCCTGATTGTATCCTTGTGCTACTAATCTTGCTTTATTTTTGATGATATTTCCTTGTTCGTCAGCCTTATTTTTATAGACCCATTTAGTACCAATTACTGACTGATCAGTTGGTCTCGGAACAAGTTCCCAAACGTTATTGCGCTCAAACTGATTTAGTTCTTCCTGCATGGCAATGATCCAGTAATCATCTGTAGCAGCTTCTTTTGGATTCTTAGGTTCGATATTTGAGAGAAAAGCGACATGACCCATTTGATTGAGTTGACTCCTTGTTCTGACATGTGATGTTATTTCACCTATTATATTTTGGGCCGGAAGGTCTCTTAATATTCTTGGTGGTGATTGTAATTCACATATTTGAGGAGTATTCTCAATAATTACTTCTGAGTCAGAATCAGTATTTGAGATGATTGGATTATCAACGACTATTGATTCGCCATCGTCTGATATTGTGTGAGGATGCTGATAGATTTCATCAAAAGAGACATGAAGTGATTCTTCAATAGTTTTGGTTCGTTTATTAAATATCTGATAGGCCTTACTTCGTTCCGAATAACCGACAAATATTCCTTCATCGGCTTTTGGATCGAATTTTCCAAGCTGGTCTTTCGTATTTAAAATAAAGCACTTGGAACCAAAAACTTTGAAGTATGAGATTTTGGGCTTTCTTTTGTTAAACAATTCATAAGGAGTATTCTTGGTAAGAGGTCTTATGGACACACGATTTAAAACATAACAGGCAGTTGCGACAGCTTCTGCCGAGAAATGTTTTGGTAAGGTGGTTCCATTCAATAATGTTCTTGCACATTCTTGTAAAGTTCGGTTCTTTCGTTCTACTACTCCGTTCTGTTGTGGAGTTCTGGGAAACGAAAAATTATGATATATACCTTTCTTTGTACAAAAATGTTTCAAATTCATTATTTTCAAACTCTCCGCCATGATCACTTCTTATATTTTTAACTTTAATCCCTTTTGATTTTTGAATTCTTTTGACGAAAGATTTGAAATGATCGAAAGTATCACTTTTATTTTTTAAGAAAATTGTCCATGTATAACGAGAGAAATCATCAACAATTACAAGCACATATTGACTGTGATTTATTGATTGAACTCTAGTAGGTCCAAATAAATCCATGTGCAGTAACTCAAGTGGTTGTGATGTTGATATGACTTTCTTGGATTTAAACAATGATTTGGTCAATTTTCCTAATTGACATGCATCACAAATGTTGTTAACTTTAAAACTCATTTTGGGTAGTCCTCTAACTAGATTGTTTTTGGCTAGCTTGTCAATAGTTCTGAAGTTTATATGACAGAAACGTTTTTGCCATAGCCATGGATCATTGTCATTAGCCACAAGACACATATCTGAATTATGATTAATATTCATATTTAGAATATATATATTTCTGTCTCTATAACCTTCAAAAACCAAATTATGGTCTTTATCTAAAATACTACACTTATTATTTGAAAAGGAAATTATAAAACCCTTGTCACATAACTGACTAATACTAAGTAAATTGTGTTTTAAATTTCTAACTAGCATGACATTAGTAATAAGAGGTAAATTAGATGTACCGCAATTGCTCACATCGCCTTTGCCGATGATATAACCTTTTGAATTGTCTCCAAAAGTGACTGAGCCACCAGCTGAGTATTTAATATTTGTTAATAAGCTCTTGTCTCCCGTCATATGCTTTGAGCAACCACTGTCCAATATCCACTTCCCTCTTTTCTTCAGTGGGACCTGCAAAAAATAGAATTAAGTTCATGGTACCCACTTTTTATAGGGTCCTAAGAGTTAGGTCTTAGGAGTCCAAACCCATTTGGGTCCGGTATCCCCTTTATATATATAATTGTTATTAAAATGTACATTATTCATGAATTGCTGAATGTATTTGTTCCTAATCAAATTATTATTTGTTTTAGGAACCCATATTTTGATAGTCTTGACATTTCTCTTTTGAAATTTCACAACTGGTTTTGGTTTGAAATATAATAAACTAAGATTTTTCTTAGCTTCACTTTTTTGTACTTTCTTCTTCCTTTTATTTCTAAGATGTTTCTTAGTTTCATGTTTGTTATATCCCAAACCTTGTTTATCTGAAATAGATTGTGAACTTTCAATGATTTTAGTCAAATTTTCTCGACCTTTGTTAAAGTTAGAAACATTTTGAGTAATGTCATCAAACTTTGTTTGTAAACTAGCTTTTTCTAGGTCTAGAATTTTGACTTTTGCTTTAAGTTCATGATTTTCAGTAGTGAGAGCATTATTTTTCTCTTTTTGAGCTTCTATTTCTTGACTCAAAAGAGATATTTGAGAGTCAACATTAGATGATGATTCTTGAATATTTTCAAGTTCTTCTTCTAATATTTTCTTCTCATCTTCTAACATATCTCGTTCAAACTCTGCTCTACTTAAATCTGCTTTGACTACTTTTAATTGACGTTTTATGTCTTTATATTTGACTATCAATTCAGCATTAATATCAAGTAATTCATCAAATGTAGGAATTTGTACCTCATCTTCTGTTGCCATAAAACAAACATTGGCTTGTTCATTCTCCGAATCACTTTCACTTTCTGATGAAGATGACTCTGAATCATCCCATGTTACTGAGAAGGCTCGTTTCTTTGATTTGTCCTTCTTATATTTGAATTTGTCATTTTCTGACTTTTTCTTTTGTTCTGGACAATCCTTCTGCATGTGTCCCTTTTTATGGCAGTTGAAACATTCTATAGCAGATGAAGATGGTTTATTTGATCCAGGTTTCCTTTTATTGTAGCGACTGGCTTTTCGATATTTTAGGAATTTTTTGAAACCTTTAGCAATGAACGCCAAATCTTCATCTTCAGAATCTGATTCATTTTCATCTTTCTCAACATGAAATGCTACATTTTTCTTTTCTTCTTTCTATTCTTTTCTAGCCTGCAAATTTGCTTCATAGGACATTAAATTTCCTATCAATTCATCTGGCTTCATGACGGAAAGGTCATTAGCTTCTTCAATTGCTAATACTTTTCCTTCCCATTCATTAGTCAGAGAATGTAGGACTGTTGAAACAACATCAAAATCAGAATGCTTTTGTCCTAACCCAATAAGTGCATGGTGAATAGTTTGAAACCGTGAATACATGTCATTGATTGTTTCATTTGGTTTCATTTTGAAATTTTGAAATTGACTTTTCAGCATGGCTATTTTGGCTTGTTTAACCTTGTTAGTACCTTTATGAGTGATTTTTAGCGTTTGCCAAATTTGATATGCAGTAGTGCAGATACTAACACGGTTATATTCATTTTGGTCTAATGCACAGAACAACATATTTATTGCTCTTGCATTTACCGCTGCTGCCGTTTTCTCAGCCACAGTCCATTCTAAATAATCAGTTGTTGGATTCACTATTTCTCTTTGAGTAGCATTCCAAGCATCATAGCTACTTGATTGCATAAAGAATGACATACGTGTTGCCCAATAACTATAGTTAAGACCATTGAAAAATGGAGGTCTTTGTGTCGATTGCCCTTCTGTGTAAGTGGTGTTTTGAGTGCTAGTACTTGCGTTATTTGCCATATTACAAGAATATATCAACTAACTGTGTTACGGTTATATGATGACCGTGCTTTGATACCAAATGAAAGTGCGGTGTGTATACAATTATATGTGCTAATATAGTATACACGGATCGTGTAATATGGATTACAATACAAATGCGGAAATAGATGATAATAGCATTGTAAATAGAAAATAGAAAAATCACACCAGAGATTTTTATACTGGTTCGGAGCACCGTCCTACGTCCAGTCCCAGACTTCTATCTGGATTTTCACTATTAACTACCTCGCTTCACCCGGAGGAACAGGTTTACAACACCCGAACAACCGAACGGGATTTCACGCCTCTAATATACTGAGGACTTCAACACTTGCCTCTTACAACACAGAGGACTTCAACAAAAGAACAAATACAATTGTTGTTGACAACTTGTGTTCTTGAAAACACGGATTTGTCACTAGCAGTACACCCTTCCTATAATCTTATCCTCAAAGTATGCGATATGATGTTTTGAAAAGATTAAGGAAAGTATTGAATCAAAGGATATGAAATAGTTTCAAAGATTCAATAAATAATTTAGAGCTTTTATAATATAGAATTGAGATCAGAGATTAGATTAAAAGAATATATGAAATCGTTTTTTTTAATCAACGAATTGGATTAGTTTATATAGACAAGAATGGTTGTAACTCTTTGCCATTAAGAGATATGATCTTTGGTGAAAGATTAAGAGATGCAACCTTTGGAGAAGAGAAGTGTCTTTTGAAAAAATTGCTTTCTGTTCAAAAACGGTCGACAGGCTAAAAAGTGACCAGTAGACAGGAATTCAAAATATATATACGTTATGTGCATGTGTGTACGTTCACTGTGCAATTTACACAGGAACGGTCGACCGCACCTATATTGACCGGTCGACCGGTGCCTGTTAAATTGCACATTGAATTGTGCAACTGCATGCAACTTATAAATTATTCGTATATATATTGATTCCCTTGATATGCATGATTATTTCAGGATAGATTTTAACAAATTTATTACTATTACAACAACAAATTATCAACCTATAATCTAGAGTACCATATATAGCTCTAATGACCTTGTTTTTGTCGATCGCCTTGTTTGTCAGAAATCAATCGCCTTATTTGTCAGAAATCAAAACTTTCATAAAGCTTGTGACTCAACAAAAACTTCTTGATGGCACATTCAAACTTGTAACTGTCGAAGGAGACGCAATTCCAAGAGCTTGGAACAGCAATCATTTGCGCCCATATTTTACTTAAAGGCTTTAAAGAAATATTGTAAAAGAAGATGAATGTATGATTCTTGTATTGAAAGCCGTTGTAAAGTCAGTGCAAGTGAATAATAAGAAGTGTAAAGTGGATGTAGGCCCAGTTCTTGGCCGAACCACTATAAATCTTGTGTTCTTTACTATTATAGACAGCTTTGCTTTATTTCGATATATAAAATACGTCAATTGTATTAATAAAATGTCGACTTAATAATGCAGGCCATAAAAACAAAGCTTACCCGTCACAAGACCCAGCAATCCTCGACATCACCCAACAAGCAAACGCTAAGCCGTTCAAAATTTCCATACTCAAATCCTACGAAAGAAGTGCTTCGAACAAAAGTTAGCGATTCGGCTGGAAGTGGGCCATTGCTAACTAACTGTGAATGTTTGTACAAACGAGCATCCAGTTAAATAGCCTATGTCTACCACCACCAACTCGCTTAACTATAAAGTATATTCCTTTGAATAAGGGAAATTGTTGGCGACTAAGAGGGAAGGGTATTTGGAAAAGATAACGAGGATTGCTGATATGAATAGATGGCAAAGAGACATGGGCGAGCAAGCATCAAACAGCAAAAGACCTCTTCGGAGGCACAAGCCCTCTTCGGAGGCACAACTCTTCGGAGGATAAAGACCTCAAACGGGGCATGCCAGAAGACTTTCTCAACAAAAAAGATTGGTATGAATGACCGGGAGCTCCTTCCTGACTGGAAGGCAAGGCGCTTGTTTACTAGCTGAGACAGTTTGCGCAGACAAGTGTCCAAGTAACTTGCGTCCGCCCCGTGAATTCATACGATGATCGGAGGCACCTTCCCAAGTGGAAGGCAAGGCGCTTGTTCACTAGTTGAGACAATCTGCGCAAATAAGCGTCCAAGTAACTTGTGTCCGCCCCGTGAATCCAGCCAACCATGAGGAAGAAACTTCCAGGTAGACTCGGAGGCACGCATTCCACCGAGATTTGAAATAAAACTTCACAAGTGCTGGAATGTGAAAAGCCCTCTTCGGAGGCCCATTTCACCATAGTTGAAATGCCAAAAGACCTCGAGCGGGCCTCGCCAGAAAAAGAGAGTTCTTTCTCGACATAAAGTTGCGGACTGATCGGTGGCACAGAACACTTGTTTCCGCCCCGTGAATCCATCCAACTAAGAGAAAGAAGCTCCAAACTTCCAGGCGAAAGCCCTACTCAGAGGCACACATTTCACCATGATCTGAAATAAAACTTCACACGAGTCGAAATGTGAAAAACCCTCTTCGGAGGCCCGCTTCCCAGCGAACAGGGAAAAAATAAAAGCCTCTCCCTAGAGGCAGAAACAAAAAGCCTTCTTTCCAGAAGCACAATCAACAAAAAACCCTCTCCCCAGAGGCACAATCAAACAAAAAGCCCTCTTACCCGAGGCACAAGGAAGTCGAAGCCCACTTTACCACGAAAGAAAATTCACTCGCCAAAAACAAAGTGATTTTCTCCAAAAAAAAAAGTGAAGTGTAAAAACTTCGCAACAAAAAGAAAAGAGGAAAAACTCCTCCAAAATGAGGTGCATCCTACTAAATATGAAAAATATTTCCTTGAAATGGAAATATTATCCTATAAAGTAAAGATGCAAACCTCCTTCAAACGGAAAAGTTGTTCTCTAAAGAAAGAGTACAAGTCTTCTCGAAATAGAGGAATTGTTCTCTAAAAACTTTGCCAATGTGAAAGAGATTGCAATAAACCATTGTATGGGGGCAGCACATTATAGATACAAGAATGGAAACAATGCTCAAACAACATACCATAGGCCCATTGCAATATCACACAAAGGAAACAAAGAACTTGTATAAAGATAAAGAATAAATGTATTCTCAAATACAGACAGAAGTTTGTATAGGTAAAAGGAACATTTTATTCAATACTACGAAAATTTTATACAGGTACAGGTTTCAGGACAAAGAAAAGCGGGGGCCGGTACCCGCACAATCTCCGGCTAGTACATGCGAGAAGCTAAAAGTAAAGCAAAGAAGGGAAAGCGGGACTCATCGCTTCTTTCTCCCACCACCTTTAGAGCCTTCACCTGGCTTAATAGGCAATTTTTCAGGCCGGTTTGGGAGAGTTTGGGGAGAAGGAGAGAGAGCTTGTGCTGGATCAACTTCCGTTTCTTTTTCGGCCACAGAAATGCTTCTCCATTTCTTCTTTGAAGTTGTACGTTTCCTCCTCCTCTTTGAAGAAGACTCACTCCCCGGAGTGACAAGAGCAGACAATTTTATGTCATCAGAAAGGGTTCGCTCCGGAGATACTTCGCCTCCTTCAAGTCCTTCGGCCTTCTGCTCTTGCGAAGCAGCTGGATCGTCCAAGTCTTGAAGGGCTCCTATTAATTCTTCTTGCGACCCCGGTTGGGAAGTAGGACTGATTTGAAAGGATGGAGGAGGAATAGCTAGAGGAGGAGAAGTTTCTATGACACTGGGCGTTTTCGCTACAGATAAAAAGCAAAAAATATTAGTATCTCCCGCGAAGAGAGGAGATAACGACTCATCGAGTCTTAAGTAATAAGAAACAAGTTCATCAAGCTCGGCCGAAGCAAATGAGTAATCCGCTTGACCTGGTTCGACGTTAATATTACCTGGAGAAGTGGGCTTCCTAAAGTCAACTTCATAAGCTTGTGCTATGGTGCTCTCTTCGCCTTCATCTCCACCCTGTGCACTTGTAGTCTCAGTTATGACTTTAGCAGGGGACGGAGAATGGGAACCGGAGCCTGTGATATCAACGTCGGCCGAAATTGAAGGAGGGCCAGGGGCAATTGATGATGTTTCTTTCTCTCGATGCACCTCTCTCATCGTCCCAGCACGTTTTCTAGCGAGCTGCCCTTTTCCTCTGGCAAGGGCTGCACGAGCTCCGTCATCCAGATAATGTGCCTCGAGTTCTTCTTCGGCATACCCAGCATCTTTAAGCATATCAAGCGCGGCTTCCCATACTTCAGCCAAAGTAATTTCATATTCGGGGCCCAAAAATGCGAGACTGCCACGCCCTAGGACACTTTGAAGTAGAAGTCAAACAATGTCGAACTGACATCTGCTTTGGTGGCCTGATGAGCTTCTTCAGCTGCAATTTTACCGGCAACATAGCCTCAAGGTTCGCGCGGTTCACTCTTTGGAGTTCATCAACAAGTTTCTCCAATTCGACATTCTCTCAATATCAAGCTTGACAGCATCAAGATTTCGCAACATGGCTGGTTTGTCGATTGGAACCAGATCAAGATCAAAGCGAACTCCCTTCAAGCACCAGTTTGGAAATCGGCTTTGAAGGGTAGCTGGGCCTGGTCCAACCTGATATGAGGGCCTGCCAATGATCGTCTGAATGTCGGTACGAGCGAGAGCGGGAGATTGAGGAGGCACCAAAGCAATGGGCTCTTTAAGAATGTCAGATGATGACTTTTCACCGTGCTTGGTCCATTTGCTCGAATCTTCGGCAGCGTGGCTCTTTCCTTTGTCATCATGTGATTTTCGTTTAAGGGAATCATCCTCTCTATGGGAAGAGTCACGACGTTCATCCCCTCTCCCGTACCGTTCTTCGTATGCTCTTCTCTCCTGAGCTTTTCGAGCAGCCCTCTCTCATTAGTTTCCCTATGAGGGGGAAGATAGCACCTGTAATCATATTGACTGTTCCTTCCATACTGCTTAAAGTCATCATAATACGAGCCGCTTCGCTCCGTTGAAGAACCTGAAATTGAAAAAGAAGCATAACTTGAGAATCTTCAAATTGCAAGGAGTTAAGTGCATATTAGTGCCAATAAATCCTAAGTTTGTGCGGTGTGTGCAAACTACACGGGCCGAACTACGAACCGCTCCTCAGTTGGGGGGTGGTAATAGATTTTACAGCCAATGTCGATTCTTGAGCTGGAGGAGTCTGTTGAAGAGCAGATGTCGCTTCAACCACTGGAGATACAATTTTAGCAGCGGAAAGATCATCTTTAAAAAGTTCTTGAGACGTAACTATAAAGTCGCTCAACCCTTCGAAAGTGTCATTACCACTGTGTTCAACAGGGCTCTTCACCTCAACTCCTTCATCAGTAGTCTTCCCGGTTTGTTGAAGATCTTCTTCTTCTTCGATAACCGGGGCAAGAGCAAGTTTACAAGATGGCCCCGCAATGTCAGTTGGAGTAGAATATTTTACCAACGAAGCCTTAGTTGTATATTCCTTCGGTACGGGTTCGTCAGTAGAAATTGGGGCATCTAATGCCTTAGCTGGGGAATCAGGGACTTCGTGAGGTTGTGTATAGCGGGAAGAATGTAGAAGTCCAAACTGATGTAGAAACTCATCCTTCAACAGAAATTTTATACTCCTCTCCTCAGCAGCCACGGCATTTAGTCTTCCAAAAATCTGTTTATGGCTTGAATCTCTAGAGGGGAGAGGAAGTGCTGAAAAAGGAAAGAATAAAATTAGAAACTGACAATTCGGATCTCGAAAAAGCTCGGAAATGGAAAAAATAGAAACAGGTAATCTTACTTCCTACTCTCCAGATGGCATAAACCCTGGGGGGTCAGCTAACGAAGAAAAACTGGTTCAAAAAGCCATGAGCACTTTCGGAAAGATCAATAATAAGCTTGCGATTCCTAGCGCTTCTCACATGAATTAGGGAAGGGTGGTCTTTATTGTTAGCAAATGAGCATAAGTAGCAAATTTCTTCAAAACTCGGCAGACGATCAAGAGTTCTCCTAAATAAAACACATAACCCCATCAGGATAGCATAGCCATTGGGATGTAGTTGGAACGGAGAGATGGTCAACCGAAGGAGAAGCGTTCGAAGAAAATCGTTAAAAGGAGGAATTGGTCCACTTAGGCACATCTGGCGATTGACTACGACAAAACCGCGAGGTGGATTATCGGCAGTATCATTCGGCCCGGGAAGAAGAGCATCACTCTCAGCAAGGCCAAATTGAATGTGTAACTGGGTAAATGCTCTTTGAGTTAAGGTAGTCGGAGTTCTTTCTGGAGGATTCACTACGGGAATAGCTGTCTTAAAGATCTCTCCAGCTTGAGCTACCACTTCTTCTTGATGTGAAGCCATTCTACATAAACAACTGGATATTCAAACATGAAGGTGCACGTTTCCTAAATGTGTGAAGTGCTGGGTAAAGCTAACAAAGCAACAAGCAAATATAATTGAAATTAAACATGTGTCAATTGCAATATTTCAAGACTTGTCGCTTTAAGTCCAATTACAAGTGCAATATTAGCGCAAACAAATCGACTTTAGCTGGTTAACATTGTTTTAATACTTCACTTTAGTTTGTTGATTCACAGCATTTCATACAATTTCTTTAAGTTAATTATCCTTTATCGACTAATCTGTCATTTGATGTGGGCAATCAGTGGCAGTATATTCGCCCTAGTTTACTGCAAATGTTGTATTTAATAGGTTATTAGCATCAAATTTGGTATAATCTGTTAAGAAAGCATAGCAAAGTCATGCAAGTTATTTCGGCAGTTCAAATTTCGAGTTGGAGGTGCAATCAAGTCCCCAACTTGTTCAAGTCCAAGGCCGAATGGTTTGAGTTAAAAGTACAAGGCAAGGCAATGCGCATCAAAGTCCTAAGTCGTTCACGGTCTAAAGTTTAAATCATAAAGCTTCAAGTCAAGGCGGTGAAAATTCGCTCAAGTCCAAGGTCGCTCGCGACTTAACGAGTAGGATGAGATGGGTATAAGTCGCAAGAAGCAATTCGGCAGTGGAAAATTGTCCAAGTGCTTAGTCGCTTGTGCGACCTAAAGGCTAAGTCGCTTGCACGACCTAAAGCCTAAATCGTCCACGACCCAAAAGGTTTCTTGCGAGTTAAGTTGAGTCGTTGGTCCTCTAAACCGTGAGGCATGGTAAGAATAAAAGGCTTCGGTTGAAAGTAACATGAATTTCTCTAATTCTAGGTCGGCTACGACTCAAGGCTTATGTCGCATCTAGTTAAATCGGTCAAAAGTTTGAGCCGCGAAAGTTGTCAGGTTGGCCAAATCAGTTGGGTCGCGGGGACTTTTAGGTTGCCCGGATCCTTTAAGTCGTTTCTAGAATGATGCAGCGACCCAAGGCTATTTCCCGTTAGAACCGATAGGCCCTACTACTCACCAATTACACTTTGCCACGAGTTTATCAACCATTGTGTCGTTTGAAGCATTCTGTCTAAACCTAAAACCCATTAACCCGATTAGCCACGAATCCTATCCTTTGCTCAAACCTCTAAAAGCATCATCTTCCCCTTCGAATCTTCAAGAACCATTACCAAACTTCTCGGATTCAAAGCTCTTACTAGCTTCGAAGCTAATCGCTAGCAATTCGACAGGAATCAAGGGGCCAGTTCGAATATCGAATTGCAACATAACAACAAACTCGTGTGGAAACGATTATGGTGGAATTGGCGATGAGTGCAGTAAGTAAATGCTCGAGTTTACCTAAAAATTCGTTGATGGACTTAACGGTTGAAGGAGGAGAAAGTCTTAAGCTAAATTTTTAACCTCGGAGGATCGTTGATGGCGGTTTAGAGAGTTGGAACAGATGAAATGAGGAAGTGACGAGCTAAGCAATTTATACGGGGTGAAAGAAATGCATAATGGCACGCGACCTAGCAAGACCAATAAGTCGGCAACGACCCAAAAGCTGGATCGGAGCACACGACCTAAGGAATAGGCGTGCACTCCAAGGGGAAAATGTTAACTCCGATAGGCTCGCGACCTAGCGAACTAAGGAGTTCTACGGCCGAGCGACCCAAGGTTTCGGCAAGAAAACAGCCCGAGGGTGTACGCGACTTAACGGGATAAAGGTGGAGCGAATCAACCATATATGCGACCTAAAGAAGAAACGACACGACCTAATTATAGCACGACCTAGGGGATGGAGCGATCTAACCTCTTACCAACCCAACGACTTATAGAACAAAGCGACCTAACTGCTCAACGACCTAATTACTTAAAAGAGGGGTTTGCGACCTAATGAGTTCAGCGACCCAAGGGGTCCGCGACTTAGCGACCTAAGGAATGGGGCTATCCACGACCTAACGAGTTAAGTCGCATTACGGTTTAACAACTTAGCTTAAGTCGCTAGATTGGTTGTCACGACATTGTAAAGTTACAAGCCACTCCCTTAGATCGCCGCCGACCCACGACTCGCATTAGGTCGTTCACGATCTAGCACTTGGTGAATAAGTGATGCTGCTTCCTAAGTCGCGACGACCTGTTAGCTAGGTGACCACGGGAGGACCAGTTAAGTCGTAGCTCGCTTCCATCTAACTCGCCAGCGACCTATGACCTATCTTAAGTCGCGCGTGACTTATACTTAACCCCGGAAATCTCCTATAAATACACCCTAAGCTCCAACATGAAATGGACTTTTTTGAGGGGAACATTTTTCTTCAAAGCATCGAGACTCTGCCATCTTCAATCCGAGCCTTACTTCAACACTTGAAACTCACAACAAGCTTCAGTTAACTTTAAACAGGGATTCAACATACTCAACTATGAATTCGGAGAATTCTCTTGCGTCGAAGTTTTTCTAGCTACTTGTCTTTTAAAGTAAACTGTAATTGAAGGAAATTGTAAAGGATTGTAATCGAATCAACAATAAAAAGGATTGAAGTGGTCGTAGGCTCAATTATAAAGCCAAACCACTGTAAACTCTGTGTCGCTTACTGCTTTTTTCAGTGAATTACTGCTTTTTCTGATTCCCGTGTTAACGGGTTGTGCTTTCATTCAGACTCCATTTGCATCGGGGTGTTAGTGTCTGACTTTTTACTTTAACAAACCGGGCCAACCTTGAAGCTATGCTAACGATGGAGAATGACAAGTCTGAATGGCAGAAAATTCTTGATCAGCACAACACCGAAATGAAAAACATCGCTAAGTACAACGAAAAGCTTGAGGCGGAGGTCGAGAAACTTAAGCATGAGCTTGCTACTTCTTCCACCTCTTACACTCAAAAGGAAGAGTGCTTCAGAAGCAAGTTCGAGATGGTCATGTCGCTCAACGGTATGTTGAAACCCGTCTTGAAGCTACACAGAAGACGGTTGAAAAATATCATGCTGACTTTGCAGAGTTACGGGAGAAAGCTAACTCCCAGGACTTACATATCATGAGGCTGAAAGCTCAATTATCAAAGACTGAGAAAGAACGTGATGAGGCCATGGCTGGAAAGAGAGCCGCTGAACAATCTCATGAAGAGACAAAAGCCAACATCAGCTCTACTTTGTTTGATTTTTACGTCCAAAGCGTCTTGGGGCGTGGCAGCCTTGCATTTTTGCGGCCTAAATACGAAATCACCTTGGCTGAAGTGTGGGAGGCTGTAATGGATATGCTCAAAGGTGCCGGTTATTCCGAAGATGAACTTGAGGCACATTACTTTGATGACGAAGCTCGTGCTGCTCTTGCCAGAGGAAAGGAGCAGCTTGCTAAAGTACGAGCCGAAACGATGGAAGGGGAGCATCCAGAGAAAGAAGCACCTTTGACAGCCCCTATCCCTCCTTCGACTTTGGCCGACATTGATATCATGGGCTCCGGGTCCCATTCTTCGCCCACGGCTAAAGTCATAACTGAGATTACAAGCGCACAGGGCGGAGATGAAGGCGAAGAAAGCACTGAAGCACAAGCCTATGAAATTGATGTTAGAAAGCCAACTTCTCCAGGTAACTTTAACGCTGATCTTGCTCAAGTAGACTGCTCATTTGCTTCATATGAGTTTGATGAGCTTCTTGATTATTTCCTGAATCTCAGCGAGCCTTTATCTCCTCTCTTTACTGATTTTAACTTCTTTTCTTCTGTAGAGAAAGTACTGAGCATTGTTCAGACTTCCCCTCCTCCTGTTATTCCTCCCCCGTCTCTGCAAGTCACTCCTCCTTCTGCCTCCCAATCGGGATCACAAGAGGAGCAAATAGAAGCTCTCCAAAACTTGGACGATCCCATTGCTTCACATGAACATAGGGGAGAAGAGACTGAAGAGGGCGAAAAGACTCCGGAACTAACTGGTTCCGACGATACTCCGCTGGCTACACTTTTTACTCCAGGAAGCGGGTCTTCTCCTAAGAAAAAGGGAAAACGTGGAGTCTCAAACAAGAAAGAAGCTTCAGCTGGCGAGGAAAGAGCAGAAACAAGTCTGATCGTCCCCCCTTCTCCTTCTTCTCCTACTCTTTCAAGCCGGTGCAGGAAGTTGGTCATCCGGCCAGATGCAGGCTCAAAAGGTGGAGGGAAGAAGAAATGATGGCTTTGGTCCTGTGCTTTTTATCTCGCTTTTTGCTTTTTGCTTGTATATAAGCTTGTGTTGACTGGAGATTGTGCGGGTACCAGTCCCCGCATTCTTTTACATTGAAACCTGCATATGTATAAAACTCTCGTAGTATGGAATAAGATGGTTCTTTTACTTGTACAAATTTCTGTCTGTATTTGAGAATACTTTTTTTTCTGTTTTCATGCAAGTTTCTTTATCCTCTTCATGTGAAGTTGCAGTAAACCTATGGTATGCTTCTTGAGCATTATTTTCAATTTAATGATGACTATATTGTATTGCCCCCATACCATGGTTTATTACAATCTCTTTCACATTGGCAAAGTTTCGGAGAACAACTCTTCTGTTTCGAGAATTGTGCTCTTTCTTTAGAGAACAACTCTTCCATTTTGAAGGAAGTTTGCGTTTGTACTTTATAGGATAATATTTCCGTTTTAAGGAAATATCTTTCTAATTTAGTAGAATGCACTTCATGTTAAAGGAGTTTTTTTTTGTTGCGAAGTTTTTACACTTCACTTTTTGAAAAAAGTCACTTTTGCTTTGGTAAGTGAATTTTATTTCATAGTACAGTGGGCCTTCCGAAAAAGGGTTTCAACCTGCTTGAGCCTCCGTAGGGGGTTTTTTGTTTGATTGTGCCGTTGGGAAGAGGTCTTTTTTTTTTGGTTGCGCCTCTGTGAAGAGCTCTTTTTGTTTGATTGTGCCTCTGGGAAGAGGTCTTTTTGTTTCTGCCTCTTGGGTGAGGCTTTTATCTTTTCCCTGTTCGCTGGGAAGAGGGCCTCCGAAGAGGGCTTTTCACATTTCGACTCATGTGAAGTTTTATTTCAGATCACGGTGAAATGTGTGCCTCTGAGTAGGGCTTTTTCCTGGTAGTTTGGAGCTTCTTTCTCTTAGTTGGATGGATTCACGGGGAAGACACACGTGTTCTGTGCGACCGATCAGTCTGCAACTTTCTGTCGAGAACGAACTCTCTTTTTCTGGCGAGGCCCGCTCGAGGCCTTTTGGCACTTCACCTATGGTGAAATGGGCCTCCGAAGAGGACTTTTCACATTTCAGCACTTGTGAAGTTTTATTTCAAATCTCGATGGAATGCGTGCCTCCGAGTATACCTGGAAGTTTCTTCCTCGTGGTTGGCCGGATTCACGGGGCGGACGCAAGTTACTTGGATGCTTATTTGCGCAGATTGTCTCAACTAGTGAGCAAGCGCCTTGCCTTCCACTTGGGAAGGTGGCTCCGATCATCGTATGGATTCACGGGGCGGAGGCAAGTTACTTGGACACTTGTCTGCGCAAACTGTCTCAGCTAGTGAACAAGCGCCTTGCCTTCCAGTCGGGATGGTGCTCCCGGCCATTCCATACCAATATTTTTTGTTGAGAAAGTCTTCTGGCATGCCCCGTTTGAGGTCTTTATCCTCCGAAGAGTTGTGCCTCCGAAGAGCGCTTGTGCCTTCGAAGAGGTCTTTTGTTGTCTGATGCTTGCTCGCCCATGTCTCTTTGCCGTCTATTCATATCGGCGATCCCCGTTATCTTTTCCAAATACACTTCCCTTTTAGTTGCCAACAATTTCCTTTATCCAAAGAAATATACTTCATAGTTAAGCGAGTTGGTGGTGGCAGACACACGCTATTTAACTGGATGCTCGCTTGATCAAACATCCACAGTTGGTTAGCAAGTGCCCACTTGCAGCAAAATCACTAACTTTTTGTTTGAAGCACTTCTTTCGTTGGATTTGAGTACGGAAATTTTGAACGGCTTAGCGTTTGCTTGTTGGGTTATGTCGGGGATTGCCTGGTCTTGTGATGGGTAAGCTATGTTTTATGGCCTGCATTATTAAATCAACATTTTAGTAACACAATTGACGTATTTTATATGTCGAAATAAAACAAAGCAGTTTATAATAGTAAAGAACACAAGATTTATAGTGGTTAGGCCAAGAACTGGGCCTACATCCACTTTATAGTAGTTATTATTCACTTGCACTGGCTTTACAACGGCTTTCAATACAAGAATCGTACATTCATCATTCTTTTACAATATCTCATTAAAGCCTTTAAGTAAAATATGGGCGCAAATGATTGCTGTTCCAAGTTCTTGGAATTGGGTCTCCTCCGACAGTTACAAGTTTGAATGTGCCATCAAGAAGTTTTTGGCCTATAACATACGGCCCTTCCCGGTTTGGTCCAAGCACACCCGCAGGTGTCATAATTCTTTTTAAGATTAGATCCCTAACTTCAAAGCTGCGTCGGCGAACATTGGAATTAAAGTGTCGGGCTCTTCTTTGCTGATGAGCCACAATTCTGAGCTCGGCTTCTTCCCTTTTTTCATCAAGGAAGTCAAGGGCTTCAAGTTGCAACTTTTCATTTTCGGTTTGATTGAAATGGATTCTTCTGTGCGAAGGGACTTCTGTTTCCACTGGAATCATTGCTTCCGATGATTCCGATCCATATGCCAATGAAAATGGTGTGTGCCCAGTCGTAGTTTTGTGGGTAGTTCTGTATGCCCATAGTGCAAGTGGCAGCTTATCAAACCAACCACCTTTTTCTTTTTCTAGCTGCTTTTTGATGGTTGACTTGATAATTCTATTCACTGCTTCCACTTGCGCCTTTGCCTGCGGATGAGCCACTGCTGAGAAACTTTTCTGGATCTTGAATTTCTTGCAAAAATCTTAGAACTCTTTACTTTCAAATTGGGTTCCATTGTCTGTGATTATCTTTTCAGGCACGCCATACCTACAAATGATACTCTTAGTTACAAAGTATTTCATTTTCTTAGAGGTAATAGTAGCTAAGGATTCAGATTCAACCCAATTGGTAAAATAATCAACAACAACTATAGCATATCTGATTCTGGATTTTGCAATTGGCAAAGGCCCGATAAGATCTATTCCCCATATAGCAAATGGCCACGGACTGACCATCTATGTTATCTCAGTGGAAGGTGCTCTTGGAATTTTTGCAAATCTATGGCATCGGTCACATTTTCGGGCGCAACCTGCGGCATCACGATTAATATCTGGCCAAAAATATCCATAACGGAGAATTTTCTTTGCTAAAGTTTGACCACCTGAATGATCTCCACACTCTCCTCCATGTACCTCAGTTAGAATTGTCTCAGCTTCTTCCTTGGTCACACATCGGAGTAATGGCATTGAGAATCCCCGCCTATACAATCGTCCATCTTGAATTACAAATCTGGATGCTTTTCTCATTAATTTTTGCCGTTCTTTTGAGTTTTCTGGTAGAGAACCGTCGCGCAGATATTCCAATATTGGAGTCATCCATGGTTCCCACTCCTGTGATATAGTCATGATCCAGTCAATATCCATTTCATCAATGCTTGGAGTTGACAGGACTTCCACAGGAACTAATCCCAATAATTGAGCTTCACCAGCGCTTGCATACTTTGCGAGGGAATCTGCCTTCATGTTTTCCTCCCGAGGTATATGGTTTATCGTATAATGGTCCAGGTCCTCGAGAAGCTCTCAGGCTCTTGACAAGTAAGCGGGCAGATTTCCTCCTTTGGTTTGAAACTCTTTCCTGACTTGACACATAATAAGCTGTGAATCACTGAATTTCTGTAATGCCTTGATGTTCAATTCTTTAGTAATCTTCAGGCCAGCAATGAGAGCATCATATTCTTCCTCATTATTAGTCGAAGGAAATTCAAATCTGAATGCATAACACAGTGATCGTCCTTCAGGGGTTTCAAGCACAACCCCAGCCCCGGAACAGTAATCGTTTCTTGCGCCATCAACATACAATTTCCATAGAATTGGGGGATTATCGGTTACCATCTCCTCACGATCACCTTTGTCTGTACATTCCACGATGAAGTCTGCCAAAGCTTGTCCATTGATTGCTCTTCGGGGATGATAAGTGATGTCATATTGACTGAGATTAATATTCCACTTCAAAAGACGACCTGAAGTCTCAGGACGAAACATGACTTGCTTCAAGGGCTGATCGGTGAGGACTTTGATGGGATGAGCATGGAAATATGGCCTTAATTTTCTTGATGCAATCAGTAGACAATAGGCGAGCTTTTCCAACTTTGAAAAGTTCAATTCTGCCCCAGTGAATCTCTTACTGATGTAGTAGATCGGGCGCTGAATTTTCGCATCCTCCCGTACCAAAGCTGCACTGAGGGCATGAGGCGAGATTGCCAAATATACAAAAAGATCTTCACCATTGTCAGGCTTAGAAAGTATATGAGGCGTTTCCATATGACGAATCAGCTCATCGAAAGCTTTCTAGCACTCAGGAGTGCAGTCAAAGTTTTTTCTTCCTTTCTTTAGAGCATCAAAGAATGGAATGCATTTATCAGTAGCCTTGGAAATGAACCGACTCAAGGCTGCAACTTTTCCATTGAGACTTTCCAATTCCTTCTTCGTTCTAGGAGCTTTGACTTCTCTTAAGGCAGTTATCTGAGCAGGATTAGCTTCAATGCCCCTGGCACTCACAATGAAACCCAAAAACTTTCCAGATTCTACCCCAAACGAACACTTCAATGGATTAAGCTTCATACCATACTTTCAGAGGATTGAGAACATCTCTGCCAAGTGATCCATGTGGTCCACTGCTTTCTTTGATTTTGCCAGCATATCATCGACATAAACTTCCATTGTCTTGCCAATCTGCGGTTTAAACGTGGCATTAACAAGTCTTTGGTAAGTTGCCCCCACATTCTTAAGTCCGAAAGGCATGGCTCTGTAGGAGTAAAGACCAACATCGGTGATAAAGCTCGTGTCCTCCTGATCTGGCTCATGCATTATGATCTAATTATATCCGGAGTAGGCATCCATAAAAGATAGCTATTCATGCCCCGCCGTTCCATCCACCAACTGGTCAATCCTGGGTAACGGGAAGCAGTCTTTGGGGTAGGCTTTGTTTAGATCTGAAAAGTCAATGCACACTCTCCATTTTCCATTAGCTTTTTTAACCAATACAGGATTTGAGACCCAATTCAAGCAAGTAGATTCCCTGATAAAACCATTCTCCATGAGCCGATCAACTTCTTCTTTCAATGCTGCTGACCTTTCAGGACCTTGAGTTCTTCTTTTCTGCTTTACCAGTGTAAACTTTGGATCAATATTCAAGGTATGCACTGCAATTTCTGGAGATATTCCATACATATCAGCATGAGTCCAAGCTAATACATCCAGATTCGCTTTCAAAAGTGATATCAAAACATTTTGAACCGTTGCATTAAGCTGCGAACCCACATTCAACACTTTGTTCGGGTCTTTCGGGTTAACAGGTACCGGTACTGTCACTTCAACTGGTACGACTCTGTTCTCCCCTGCACTGGCTTTCCTGGGATCCATCTCTCTTCGTGCACCGCTATGTTCGCCTGTGCAGGGTCCACCCTGTAATTGCTACAAGGTTGATTCTTTGATGCGGACCAGGGCCGCCAATCTTTTCCTATTTCTCTCTTCCTCGTTTCACACAACTCTGTAAGATAACATTCTCGTCCAGCATTCTGATCCCCTTTCACCACACCGACTCCATTATCTGTGGGGAGTTTTATGGTCAAACACCATGGGGCAAGAATAGCTTTGAATGCTGCCAGAGTTGGTCGACCTAGGAAGGCACTGTAGGTAGAAAATTTTTCAACAATAACAAAGGTATGTTTTCGAGCCACTTTTCTCTGCCCCTCTCCAAGCTCTACGAACAAATCGATAGTCCCAATTGGCTGTTTCGGCTCCCTAATAAAACCAGCAATCTTTAGTGATGAAGCTTGAACGTCCGCCATTGGAATCTTCATCTGATCAAAAGTCTTTTTAAAGAGAATGTTGTACGAAGCTCCACAGTCAACCAGAACTCTTTTCACAGTAGCTGGCCCAATGCCAGTGGAGATGACCAAAGGATTAATGGTAGGAGCTTCAACACCCATCGAATCCCTATAACTGAATATAATGTCATCATTAAAAGTTTTCTGCTGCTTCAGGGGTGCAGCATCTTCTAACACAAAAACACTTTCATCTGCCGGTGCATACTTCAAAGCACGGGCGTATCTTTCCATCTCACCCCAACTCCTGCAAGCTGGGTAAGGGCCCCCTGTAACCACATTTATAACAGGCCTCTCTAATTCATAAGCTGCCGCCTTTTCACTTGAGCTAGGACGATGAACAGGAACCTGTTGTCCTTGTAATGACGAAGTTGGGCTATTCTTGTTCCTTTTTACATATTGTTGGAGCTTGTTTTCCTTCAGTAGTTCCTCAAATACCTCCTTCAAGTGACGGCACTCGTTAGTATCATGCCCGGGTTGGTTATGGAACAGGCAAAACCTTCCATTCTTCTCAGCTTTCCTATTAACTCTTTGCATAGCTGGTGCGGGGAATTCGACCGTGTCTTTGTTTGCAAAGTAGATGTTTTCCGGGGTATCAGTCAGAGGGGTGAAGTTGAAGGGACAACCTTTATTTGCATCTCCTTGCTTCTTCTGGCCATCGTTACCCCTCTTTTGATTGCCAGATTCCTTCTTATTCAGAACAGCATTACTATTTCCAGCCCCTGTCGATACCATCTTAGCCCGTGCTTGGAGGCTTTCCAAGCACATGAATTCATCGGCTTTCTTAAAAACTTGTTAAGCGAATTTGGTTCTTTCATTTTCAACCACCTTCCAAGTTCACTTGATTTATCAATTGCACTCATCAAGTATGTCAGGATCATGCGTGGCTCTACGTTATCCACCTCGGCCAAAGCTATGTTAAAGCGATTCAAGAATGATCTGATAGATTCTCCAGGATTTTGTTCTAGGCTGGACAGCGACATTATATCCTTTGCCTTTTATGCATACAATCGAAACTGCTCCTTGAATTTCCGAGTCAAATCAGAAAATTGGTCCATCGATCGGGCCGGCAGCTTTGTGAACCAAAGTAGAGCAACTCCTTCCAGGTATACCGGAAAATACCGGCATTTGATTTCATCAGAGGCTCTGGCACCCGTCATGTGCCAATCATACTTATACTGAAACTCATTAGGATCGCTCGTTCCCTTATAAGCCGGTATGGTAGGAGGAAAAACTTCCTAGGAAATTCTCCTTTCAAAATCCTTTCAGCGAATGGAGTCTTGCTCGGAGCAAAGCCCCATTCTTTTTCATCTTCCTCCCTTTGCATACTTTCTTTCATGATTTGTCGAACCATCCCTGAGAAATACTCCTCATCTTTAAAGGGCTCAGCAAGACAGGCATCTGCCATCTTTTCAGAAGTTTGCCTTGACAGGCGTTCATGGATAGTTGGTTGTTGTCCCGATCCTCCAACTTGGGGAGGTGTGCCTTTAACCGGGCCAGCAGCCCTTTGAGGAATATCTCTTTCTTCCACATCATGAACTTTATCAGCAAATTTTGGTTCGTTATTCACTGGTTGACGGTTAGCCCTAAGCAAAGTGTTCAACCTTTCCAACATCAGATTGTTCTGGGCTTCCATCTGCTGATATAGCCCAAAAACCGCAGCATCCAATTCTGCTCGCGTTACTCCAACAGTTGGAGTTGTTTGACTTAAAGGAGGAGAAGTGGCAGTAGTCTCACGAACATCGTCGGATCTAACAGACTTGTGCTTTCTTCCGGGAGCCATTATTTCTGACAAACTTCTGGTTTTTAGAGTGATCCTTTCCACAAGTTTCTATGAAGCTATGATGACAGTATCCTGAGTTCAACTCTCAATGAAAGCACCAAAAATGTTAACGTAAAAATCTGACGCTAACACCCCGGTGTAAGTAGTGTAAGTACGAAAGCACCACCCGTTCGCACGGGAATTAGAGTATAAGTAGAGAAATCACAGAAAAGCAGTAAAAGACAAAAAATTTATAGTGGTTCGGCTTAAGATCGAGCCTACATCCACTTTAAACTCTTTTATTGATGATTTGATTACAATTCTTTACAATGCACTTCGATTGCAACACACTTCGGACAAGTAGCTCAAACTTCAAAGAAGAATAATCTTTTCGGATTCATGTTGAATGACATAGATTCTCTCTTGAAATTCGTAGTAGCGTCCTTGGAGATTAGAGTGTTGAATGTATTGCACGGGTTGAAGAAAATGACAAGGCCTTGATGCATTTTAGAAATGATCCCTCAAAAAAGTCCCCTCAATGATTGAGCATATGCCGTATTTATAGGGTTATCTGGACGGGTTTTAGGTCGTGAGCGACCTAAAATAGGTCTTGAGTCGTTGGCGACCTAAGGAATCATGAGCTACGACCTAAGTGGTGTGCCCCTCTCTATATGAACTAACGGGTACGACTTAACGACCTATGGGAAGCGGCATAGTTGATACATAGTTTTTCCACTAAGTATTAGATCACTGCCGACTTAAAATAGGTTGTCAAAGCATTAGGTCGCTGCCGCTTTAACACCTTAGGTCGCAGAGAACTTTAGTCGTTAGGTCGTTCACCTTTAGGTCGTTAGGTCGTCCCATTCCTTTAGGCAGTTAGGTCGTCTACCTTTAGGTCGTTAGGTCGTCCCTTCCTTTAGGTCGCGCTATATTTAGGTTGCTAGAAAAGCGGTGTTAACAAGTATCACTCGACTCGATCATCATTTGAAGCCGCTGATACTCATACGCCACCGTGCACATGCAAGGCACTTCGCCGTCACTCCGGCGAACCATTCGCCTTTGGAAAATAACGAATCGACCTTACACTCGAAATCAAAAACCAATTCGTCATGAAAAATTCAAATCAAAAAGTACCCACTTGTTCGAATCAGCTACTCGAACTTACCCAAAAGCAATTGCCTCAACCCACCAACGTCGACCACCAGAGGTGGCGCGACGCGGCCACACCTCGCTGTTACCCTCCTCTACCATCCCCTAGAAGCTTGTGCAGCTCGATCGTCCCATGATGACGAAATAAACAAGCTTACAGACCATAGAAAATTCGAACCCAAAACCCTATATTCTTTGCGCCACAAAAATTCTTGCATTAGAAAATTTTTCTAACATTTTTCCTGTAATCAACGAGTATCGATCAAACTCCAAAACGAATTACAACATCTAAGATTTGTTAAACCAACAAAAATTGATAAAAATGTATTTTTAGTTCGTATAGGAACTGCACCATGTATAATGATCTAAAAATCATCATTCTTGCTTTAAAAATCCTACTTTTGTATGTTTAGTCAAGATATGAATTCAAATTAACAATTTAAAATATTCAAATTTTAACATATGATTTCTTTTTACTGTAAATTTGAATAAACATAACCCCTGTTACATTGTCGAGCCACAATGTAACAACCTGCATATTTATCGATTTTATATTTAAATATTTTATTTAAATATTCTATCGTTTGTCGGATTTTAGTCCGAAAAGCTACTTTTTGCGTACGGTCGAATTAGGACTTGGGACCACTCCCATTGAGTTTAAAATGCCGTTTGCGACCTTTTTGAGTATAAGCTTCGATATGTTTGGAGAAAGTTGATTTTTGCTACTTTTCACTTTGGGTTTGGTTTTGGGCATAGCCCTATGTTTAACTTATGCTCAAATCTGAGCCACTCCTCCCCACTCACCCTCATTCTCTTCTCTTTTCAGTTCTAAGGCAATAATGGTGGGAGAGATTGGAAATTAAAACTCCAAAACCCTAGTTTCCTTTTGCAAATCAAGCCCTAGCTCCAAACTAATAGAGAAACCCATTGGTAAGCTTCTCTTCTTCTTCTCCTACTCATTCTCTTACCAATTTCAGAAATTTCCTAAACCTAATTTAGGAAATGTTTCTCCTTTATGCTTAGATTTAAGCTTGTTGGGTTGGAATTGAAAAGTGATTGTTCTTACCATTGCTCTACAGCTTCTTCTTCAACCGTTTGGGTTCAAAGGTGAGATTTTTATCTCACATCTTTGTCTATAATTATCTTCGATTGTTTGGTATGAATTCCTAACGTTTATTCGTGTGCAATTGATTTTGGTTTGGATCGATTTCGTGTAAATTCCAATTTTTGGTGTTTTGGTCTAATTTATGAAAATCCTATTATGGATATTTGGACATTGATATTTGAGGCATATCGAAGAGCCGTTTAGGCTGGGTTGTCGTTCGACGTAATTCATTAGTCATCACCATTTGCTCGTTCGATCGTTTCCGATATTCGTTTGGCCATTTTTGGCCTAGTTTCAGGGAATGCCCTGAACCCCAGATTCAGACGTCTGAAACGTAATATTCAGACGTCTGAATATTGTTCTGGAAAGATTTCTATTCCCAAATTCAGACGTCGGAATATATGGTTTTAGACGTCTGAATTGGTTCATTTGGAACCAGAAAGGAAATAGGCTAAAAAGTGCCTATTTCAGACGTCTGAAACACTTGATTCAGACGTCTGAATTATGTTTTGGAAATCTTTATATTTCCAGATTCAGACGTCTGAACCACTTGTTTCAGACGTCTGAAATTGCAGTGTTTTGCCTGCTTGCCTATTTGTTTGAGAATTCCAATTTAAATCGATTCGTGATGATCCTATTTGTTGTTATCATTTATTATGACTTTGATGACTCCTTTTTAGGTATTTTTGAATATCCATTTCGATGGATTCTTTATCGGTTTCTTTGGATTTTATTCACGTCTTCGAATGTGAACTTTAGTGATTGATTGTTCTTACAATCTTCTTTGTGATTTGTCACTTTAAAAATATAAAGGTTTTCAATACTAGTAGTAAATATAAAAACTCTTTCCTCAAACGATTTCAATACTATTTTGATACCAAATTCGTTTATAAAACCGTTTTCCAATCTATTAGTATATACAAACCTTTACCTCACTCGTATAAGAAATCTAATTAAACGACTTAGTAAAACAAGTGGTATGAAACACTTGTGTTCACTTTGTTGGTTAATTCTTGGACTTGTTCGATTGAAACTCTTGTGACAATTTTCTAGTGGAGATCTACAATTTGTTCGCAAATATTTAAGTTAAGCTAGTGGTTATGGGACATGATGCTAAACTCATATATTTACTAGTTTATTGTAATCGACACTTCTCGTTGATCCTGACGATCATCTTTGTGATTTAGACTAGCAATGTGCGATGTCTCTTTGTCTGCGAGGGAGAATAAACCCCGCTATGTGGAGTTTCGACTCAAATAGGTGGGGTAGCAACCCATGGTCTTCGGGCCGTATGTGGAGCTTCGGCTCAATTTGTGATGGTTAGCAACCATGGAATTAGCGTTCCATTTGTGATACACGTGTTGGTGAGCTTTATGCTCCCGTTTGTGATAGGCCTCCCCCTTTTCCTTTGTGATTTCTGGATTTCTTGAGATGATTTCTAGAATTTGTGTTTCACCAATTTTCGTGATTTCCATTGATAAGTTTTATCAATATTTGTGCATTGGTGAATTTGTGAGTCATTGACTTTTGTGAGTGACATTGACATCATCGTCAATATTTGTGGTTTGATGAACGAAATAAGGAGCATGACATTTCCTTTGATTCTCGTGTAGATTTGGTGATATTGATTAATCTCTTGTTGATTTTCAATTGCTTATATATATCACAGCTTGGTATTGTGATTATTATGTGTTTAGTCATATCTCTTACTCTTTATCATTTCATCTGATATTTATAGTTAGACTGATCCGTTTATTATTTTCTTATTAAATAATACTCGGGTCAGACCGAGATGTTACAGGTGTTTATGCTTGACTTCTCCCAAGGGATTCATTATTCTGACTTTTGGCAAACTATTTAGATTAGTAGTTTATTTTGTTGTATACACTTGAGATATAGACTCATAGTTGTATTCTTTTGTATAGCACATGTTGCTATTCTTTTGTATTATTGTGGATCTTTTTGACCACTACTCTGATTTACACTTTCATGTGTTAAATATATATTCATATCTTCTTCCGCCTTTGTGATATGAATTATCTGTGACTGATTTATGTTATGTTTATTTCTGTATTTGTTTCCGAAGATATTATAGCCACTGTGTAGTAGCTTTGTGTTTGTGTCGGTATGTCGGATTTCCTCTTGATAAAGTATAATATGTTATACTATCTGGCATATTGATGCTCGCACAAAGATATTACACGGATGGTCGCTCCTCAACAGCCTTATTCTCCGTGCTAGTCGACAGCATTACTCCGTAGTGTTCTTGTCTAGCGTGGATATAGAGGTGGGGCGTCACAGCTTGGTATCAGAGCCAAACTTCGGAACAATGTAGAATAATATAACAAGGATCATCGTCCTAAGTCTATCTTAGGAGTCGTGCTTTAGGATTTTATCCGGATCTTTGTACCGTCCTATCCAATTTTCTTTTATGATTCCTTGTTTTATCTATCAAGATTGCTTGATATTTATTTTGAGAATAACCTTTCTCCTTTTTTCTTTCTTAAAGAAGAGATGGTTAGTTCTAGCAATCCTAGCGCTGGTCAATACAGTAGTCCTTCTCTGGATGGCGCATTCATGTCTGCCCAACAACTTTTGGATATTATAAAGGATCAAGAGTTTATCTATGCTCTGAGTAAGAACCCCGAGATGATTTTACCTTTGAAACTTGAAGTTCCTTTCAATCAGCTTGTGGATATCACTCTTCGATATGAAGAGGTTGGTAAAGGAAGTGATAGTGATATTGGGATTTCCAAGAAGAGGCATATTGTGTTCGAAAGCCCTAATCCCAATAAGATAGTGAAGCAAACTACTTCTGTAGCAAAGGCTCCAATCCCTGATCGTGGAGGATACTACAATTGTAATTCTAAGAACCACTATGCAAGGAAGTGCCCGAAACCTCTCTTTTGCCGTTATTGCAAAAGTTCGGGTCATCTTATATCTGCCTGCCCCATACTTCAAAGCAAGAAAAAGGTGGAACAAGAAACTTTGGTAGACAAGACTCCTACCCCATGTCGTAAACAATGCCACAATTGTGGTTCCACGGACCATTATGTAATTAAGTGCCTGAAACCCCTTTATTGTCGCTATTGCAAAGACTCGGGTCATATTTTATCTGCATGTCACAAACTTTTGAACAAGGACATGAGAAAGCTAAATATTGTGCAAGCCCCTAGCAATACTTCTCTTGGTCAAGGTATTCCTCATTCAATCCTTGATGACATTTGCTTTGTGATTTTCTTGTTCGTGTTCTTTTTGATATGGGTTCCATCTCACTATTTTATATAAAAATAACTTGTTGATTCTTTTCCTTTAAACAATTTTGGGATTGATGTCGTACTTGAGAATTGCGAATTCGGATGGTAGATCCGCAACCCTCAATTTTCTTTTAATTAATGTCGAAATTATTTTATGTGATTTTTCTTTCTGAGCCAATATTTTTACTTAGGCTCCGGAATTAATTTGTGCGATAGGATTTGCTTAATCATTAATGAAGCCTATATCTTATTTTCTCGTGTGGACTATTCCTCTTCGACATTTTCAATCTGTTAAGCAGATTTTTATTTTTCCTTTATGATTTTGATTCCAACTTGATGGCAACATTTTATTTTAAGCCCGCATGATGAGGAAAGTGTTGTTTCTCTCATACATGTAGTTTGAGAATTTTCCGGTATTTTTGAGTTTGTCTTAGGATTATCACCTAAGAAATCTTTTGTGTGGTGTTAAGATCTTTCAGCTCGACCTTGCCACCGATTTTCAATTGGCTACGAGTTGCGTGAGTTAGCATTCCACTTACGCACTCCGCGCTCGTTATAATCCTTATGAATGACTTATTATGTCATTTAGTTTGCCCATCTTGTTTCATCCATTTTATAAATCGAGTACTCTATGAATATCTCGATGACTTCATTCTTGTATTTATTGATTTTTGGACGAAAATAGCAATTTAATATTTTGCAAAATCTTTTTCATAAGATTTATTTAGAAGTATAACTGGATTTTTGTTCTTAAAACGAACAAAGAATATTCTTAGAAGTTTTTGAGAAACTTACTTATCCTATAGAATACGATTTTGTGATTGTATTGCCCATTTAGTGTTTTAAGAATTCTAGTCGATGCGCTTGATCAACGTTATCGATAGGAATTTCCTAAACGCTTTGATGAGACAGTCAGACACAATAAATTGACTTGTAAAAATGTAATTTTTTCTAGAAAGATCATTACATAAAGATAAATGTAATTTTGAAAGTTTTAACTTCTCAGGAAAGAGGATTATTTAAAAGAAATCCTTTTTTTTCTTTGATACTCTTATTCTTGTGATTCCCGAAGGGAACCAAGGCATTATCTTTTGTACCAATGCTAATCGTATTGGTTTGGATGTCGTTCTCTTGCAAAAGATAACGTGCTATCACCTGTGCTTCCTAATCATTAAAAGCCGATCGAGATTAGATATGCCACACATGATTTAGAACTCGCGGCTATTGTTTTTGCTCTTCGGATTTGGCGTCATTATCTTTTAGGAGAGAAATTTGTTCTTTATACCGATCATAAGTCTTTGAAATATTTATTTTCTCAAAAGGAACTTAATTTGCATCAACAACGTTGGCTCGAGTTCCTTGCTCCCTATGATCTTGATATTCTTTATACAACCAGTAAGGGTAATCGGGTCGTCAATGCTCTTAGCCGTAAACAACAAGCTGTTGTTTCTATGGTGATATCCGAATGGAACGATCTCGAGATTTTATCCACTTGCGAAATTCGAGACCGTGTTTCCGATTTATGTTCATCTCTTGTTTTATGTAGCCTTGAGGCTCATCCTTCTCTTTTAGACCGCATTCTAGAAGCTCAAGGGCTAGATCCTAAATTAGCTCTTCTTGGCCAAAATATTAAGGATAAAGTTGATATTGAAGGTTTGAAAGACTTTGATATCGATTCTCATGGCGGCATTCAGAAATTTGGTAGACTTATCGTACCAAATACTAGTGATCTTCGAAAAGATATTTTAGAAGATTCCCATCGCTCTAAATTTACCATTCATCCCGGTAGTAGTAAAATGTACGCAGATATGAAGCGACTTTATTATTGGGAGGGAATGAAACTTGACATCGCTAACTTTGTTAAGCGTTGCATGACTTGCCAACTCGTTAAGGCCGAACATCAAAGGCCCGGTGGGTTAATCCAACCTTTAGAAATTCCAATTTGAAAGTGGGACCAAATTTCCATGGATTTTATAGATGGCCTTCCCCGTTCCCGTTCAGGTCATGATAGCTTATGGGTGATTGTTGATAGACTTACTAAATCCGTCCATTTTATTCCCGTTCGGTCTAACCGAACCGTTCCTCTTTTGGCCAAGCTCTTTGTTAAAGAGATTGTTAAATTACATGGGGTTCCTACTTCTGTTGTTAGCGATCGAGATCCATTGTTTACTAGTGGATTTTGGAAGAGTCTTCAAAAAGCTTTAGGAACGAGGCTTAATTTTAGCAACGCTTATCATCCTCAGTCCGATGGACAAACCGAGCGTGTGAATCAAACTCTTGAAGATCTTCTTCGTGCATGTGTTCTTGATTTTGGTGGAAGTTGGGAAGATCATATTTCACTTGTTGAATTTTCCTATAATAATAGCTTCCAATCTAGTATTGGTATGGCACCTTTCGAGGCACTCTATGGAAGGCCATGCCGATCTCCTTCTTGTTGGCTCGAGGCCGGTGAGAAGCTGGTTTTAGGTCCATACTTTATTCGTGATTCCACAGAAAATATTGAACTTATTTGACATAGGACGAAAGAAGCCCAGAGTAGACAAAAATCCTATACCGATAATCGTAGAAGGAAGTTAGAATTTTCTGTGGGAGGCCTTGTGTTCATTCGTGTTTCACCTATGAAGGGTTTTGCACGTTTCAGTCGATCGGGAAAATTGGCGCCTCGATATATTGGGCCATTTCCTATCACTGAACGTATTAGTTCCGTGGCTTATCGCCTTTTATTACCAGCTCAATTTCCTGCTATCCATGGCGTGTTTCACGCTTCTCAACTTCGGAAGTGCCTTCGAGATTCCGATTCTATTCTTGAGCCCGGTGTTGTGGAAGAGATTGAATTTTCGCCTAATTTAACTTATGAGCGGCATCCTATTCAAATTGTTGCTTCGGAGGTCAAACGCCTTCGAAATAAAGATGTTCCGCTTGCTAAAGTTCAATGGTCTTCAAATCCTAAGGATTGTTCTTGGGAATCTAGAGAGTACATCGAGTGAACACATCCGGACTTACTTTCTTGTGCTCTTTGAGGTGAACTTCTTATTTCAAATTTCTTTTGTGTTGAATATGGTTTTATGGTTGTTACTTTATGTTCTCTTCTTAAAATATTGCGAGGACGCAATTTCTTTAAGGAGGGGAGTCTGTAACAACCCGCATATTTATCGATTTTATATTTAAATATTTTATTTAAATATTCTATCATTAGTCGGATTTTAGTCCGAAAAGCTACTTTTTGCATACGGTCGAATTAAGACTCGGGACCACTCACATTGAGTTTAAAATTCCATTTGCGACCTTTTTGAGTATAAGCTTCGATATGTTTGGAGAAAGTTGATTTTTGCTACTTTTCACTTTGGGTTTGGTTTTGGGCTCAGTCCTATGTTTAACTTATGCTCAAATCTGAGCCACTCCTCCCCACTCACCCTCATTCTCTTCTCTTTTCAGTTCTAAGGCAATAATGGTGGGAGAGATTGGAAATTAAAACTCCAAAACCCTAGTTTCCTTTTGCAAATCAAGCTCTAGCTCCAAACTAATAGAGAAACCCATTGGTAAGCTTCTCTTCTTCTTCTCCAACTCATTCTCTTACCAATTTCAGAAATTTCCTAAACCTAATTTAGGAAATGTTTCTCCTTTATGCTTAGATTTAAGCTTGTTGGGTTGGAATTGAAAAGTGATTGTTCTTAGCATTGCTCTACAGCTTCTTCTTCAACCGTTTGGGTTCAAAGGTGAGATTTTTATCTCACATCTTTGTCTATAATTATCTTCGATTGTTAGGTATGAATTCCTAACATTTATTCGTGTGCAATTGATTTTGGTTTGGATCGATTTCGTGTATATTCCAATTTTTGGTGTTTTGGTCTAATTTATGAAAATCCTATTATGGATATTTGGACATTGATATTTGAGGCGTATCGAAGAGCCGTTTAGGCTGGGTTGTCGTTCGACGTAATTCTTTAGTCATCACCATTTGCTCGTTCGATCGTTTCCGATATTCGTTTGGCCATTTTTGGCCTAGGTTCAGGGAATGCCCTGAACCCCAGATTCAGACGTCTGAAACGTAATATTCAGACGTCTGAATATTGTTCTGGGAAGATTTCTATTCCCAGATTCAGACGTCTGAATATATGGTTTCAGACGTCTGAATTGGTTCATTTGGAACCAGAAAGGAAATAGGCTAAAAAGTGCCTATTTCAGAAGTCTGAAACACTTGATTCAGACGTCTGAATTATGTTCTGGAAATCTTTATATTTCCAGATTCAGACGTCTGAACCACTTGTTTCAGACGTCTGAAACTGCAGTGTTTTGCCTGCTTGCCTATTTGTTTGAGAATTCCAATTTAAATCGATTCGTGATGATCCTATTTGTTGTTATCATTTATTATGACTTTGATGACTCCTTTTTAGGGATTTTTGAATATCCATTTCGATGGATTCTTTATCGGTTTCTTTGGTTTTTATTCACGTCTTCGAATGTGAACTTTAGTGATTGATTGTTCTTACAATCTTCTTTGTGATTTGTCACTTTAAAAATATAAAGGTTTTCAATACTAGTAGTAAATATCAAAACTCTTTCCTCAAACGATTTCAATACTATTTTGATACCAAATTCGTTTATAAAACTGTTTTCCAATCTATTAGTATATACAAACCTTTACCTCACTCGTATGAGAAATCTAATTAAATGACTTAGTAAAACAAGTGGTATGAAACTCTTGCGTTCACTTTGTTGGTTAATTTTTGTACTTGTTCGATTGAAACTCTTGTGACAATTTTCTAGTGGAGATCTACAATTTGTTCGCAAATATTTAAGTTAAGCTAGTGGTTATGGAACATGATGCTAAACTCATATATTTACTAGCTTATTGTAATCGACACTTCTCGTTGATCATGACGATCATCTTTGTGATTTAGACTAGCAATGTGTGATGTCTCTTTATCTGCGAGGGAGACTAAACCCTGCTATGTGGAGTTTCGACTCAAATAGGTGGGGTAGCAACCCATGGTCTTCGGGCCGTATGTGGAGCTTCGGCTTAATTTGTGATGGTTAGCAACCATGGAATTAGCGTTCCATTTGTGATACACGTGTTGGTGAACTTTGTGCTCCCGTTTGTGATAGGCCTCCCCCTTTTTCCTTTGTTATTTCTGGATTTCTTGAGATGATTTCTAGAATTTGTGTTTCACCAATTTTCGTGATTTCCATTGATAAGTTTTATCAATATTTGTGCATTGGTGAATTTGTGAGTCATTGACTTTTTTGAGTGACATTGATATTATCTTCAATATTTGTGGTTTGATGAACGAAATAAGGAGCATGACATTTCCTTTGATTCTCGTGTAGATTTGGTGATATTGATTAATCTCTTGTTGATTTTCAATTGCTTATATATATCACATCTTGGCGTTGTGATTATTATGTGTTTAGTCATATCTCTTACTCTTTATCGTTTCATCTGATATTTATAGTTAGACTGATCCATTTATTATTTTCTTATTAAATAATACTCGGGTCAGACCGAGATGTTACAGGTGCTTCTGCTTGACTTCTCCCCAGGGATTCATATTCTGACTTTTGGCAAACTACTTAGATTAGTAGTTTATTTTGTTGTATACACTTGAGATATAGACTCATAGTTGTATTCTTTTATATAGCACGTGTTGCTATTCTTTTGTATTATTGCGGATCTTTTTGACCACTACTCTGATTTACACTTTCACGTGTTAAATATATATTCATATCTTCTTCCGCCTTTGTGATATGAATTATCTGTGACTGATTTATGTTATGTTTATTTCTGTATTTGTTTTCGAAGATATTATAGCCACTGTGTAGTAGCTTTGTGTTTGTGCGGTATGTCGGATTTCCTCTTGATAAAGTATAGTATGTTATACTATCTGACATATTGATGCTCGCATAAAGAAATTACACGGATGGTCGCTCCTCAACAGCCTTATTCTCCATGCTAGTCGACAGCATTACTCCGTAGTGTTCTTGTCTAGCGTGGGTATAGAGGTGGGGCTTCACACACAAACTATTTCTAGGTTATTGTTTTAAGTTTTAAACAGCTTATTTAGTTAAAAATCCTAAGCTTAAGATGTTTATATGACGAAGTATTAGTTTTCTGTACATTTCTTTGCTCAGAAACTTGAAATACTGAAGAACAAGCCATATAAATTCCCAGTGCAAACAGAAAATATACAAAATTATTTGTTTAAAATGTACAGCAAGCACATACCATCCAAAAACCAAATACACAAGTTTAAATTTGAAAACAGTATGTTTACTCACTTTTGAAATAGGGTTGAAACAGAGAACAATTTTCTGTGTTAAAGAGATGGAGTTTGATTGTCCCTGAAAACCTCCCTGCTTTGATGTTGAATTTGTTTGAGTTTGTAAAGATGATGTTTATTATTATTATTTTTTCTTTTCAGGTTTGCTTCTTAGGTTTGCTAAGTTTCTGTGAACGAGTTAAAATAGGATGATGTATATATAAGAATAGCTTTAAACAGTGGTATGAGCTTTTGGTAAAAGCTTCAACTTGTTTGATCAGATTTTTCTTTGTTTAATTACTGTAATTTGAAGTGATATTGCATATTTCGGCTGAACATATATTTGTACTGAGATAAAAGCATTAAATGCAATTGTCTTCCTATATGTTTACATATAATTATGGTTTGCTGATATTTTTATTTTTGTACGAAGATATTTGTATATGTAAATAGTTTATCTTCTTTTCTAAACTTATCCTATATGTTTATGCAAAGTTGTTATAATTGTTGTTTTGGTTTATGTATTGATTTTTTTTTGCCCTTGCACTTAATATAAGTTTTGTTAACATAACTTCCTAGTTTTATTTTTATTTAAAGTTTAACTTTCAAACATTTGATTTATAACCTATATTTGTGTTTATATATTTTATATTTATATTTATGTCTTATATTTATATTTATACTTAATACTGATAGGATTGTTTATTTTAAACATTATTATTAAAGACTACATCTATATATATTATATCAAATATTGATAATATAGAACCTTTAATTTGATTGAATAAAACAAATTTATTATAAATTGTTTTGAAAGATTCTATTTTAAATTTTCAAATCAAAATTTTCTTCACAAAACATATATATGCATATATACCTGATAAATGTCCAAAGATCTTATCAGTTTATAAAAAGAAAAACCTTGCATTTTATTTAAATTATATTAAATACTTATTATAATAATATTGCCCAAATTCTGGGTCGTTACATTCCACCCCCTTAAAAGAATTTCGTCCCCGAAATTTAAAACAAAAGTTAATTCAAAAGCTTTTATATTAACAATCCAAACATACATATCATCCATACCATAACAATCAAACAGTCTATCCTAACAACATCACTAGTTAACCAGACACAAATTCAGATAGGCTTTCCTAAAACTATCCAGAGTTTCCCAGGTACAATCTCTGGGATCCTCACTCCACTGCATTTTGACGAGCTTCAATACTTTGCTCCTGAGTTGCTTCTCGTCTTGATCCACAATCCGAACTGGATTTCTGACCACAGTCAAGTTGGGTTCTACTTCTAAATAATCCTGGACTACTGGTTCTACAACTAGTGATGGGTCATGAACAATTTTTCTTAGATGGGATACATGAAATACATTATGAATTCCAGACATCCGCTCTAGCAATTCAATTCTGTAGGCTACCGCTCCAATTCTTTCTAGCACTCGGAATGGTCCAATATATCTTGGGGCTAGTTTTCCTGTCTTTCTGAATCTTATAGCACCTTTGATCAGGGAAACTTTGACAAAGACTAAATCTCGGATCTCAAATTCCAATGGTCTTCATCCTTTATCAGCATATTTCTTCGGACGATCTTGAGCAGCTTTCATCCTTTTCTTGATAAGCTCAACTTTTGCAGAAGCTTCACGAATTAGATCCGGTCCAAGCATAAGACGATCTTTCGATCCTAACCAATAGGATAGGGATCTACATGGTCTTCCAAGTAAAGCTTCAAAAAGGAGCCTTCTTAATACTTGTCTGATAACTGTTATTATAAGAGAATTCCACTGGATGAAGATGGTCTTCCCATGATCGTCCAAAATCCAAAACACAAGCTGTTAGCATATCTTCTAGAATTCGATTCAGCCTCTACGTCTGTCCGTCTGTCTGAGGATGATAGGCTGTACTCAATCTCAAACTCATTCCCATAGGTGATTGCAAAGCCTTCCAGAATTTGCTGGTGAAAATAGGATCACGGTCACTTACTATAATGACAGGAACACCATGCAATCTGACTATCTCCTTCAAGAAAATCTCTGCCAGAGAAGCTGCAGTATGATTTGCCTTAACCGGTATAAAATGGGCGCTCTTAGTTAAACGATCCACAATTACCAATATTCCTTCATTTCCTTTCTTGGTTCTAGGAAAACCGTCGATGAAATCCATCAAAATTATCTCCCACTTCCAATCTGGAACTTCCAAAGGCTGAAATAATCCGGCTGATTCTGCTGATCTCCTTTAACTTGTTTGCAGATGGTACACATATTTACGAACCTAGCAACATTCTTCTTCATATTCGACCAAAAAAACTCTTCTCATATCCTTATACATCTTCGAGATTCCCGGGTGAATATTCAATCTGGAATGATGACTCTCTGACAACACCTCCTGCCTCAGATCTCTATCATTCGAAACACAAATCTCCCCGTTAATCCTTAATGTTCCTTGGCCATCAATTTCAAAACTGGGACACTGACCCTTCCTAACTCTTTTGATAATTCTTCTCAACATCTTATCAGATTCTTGCTTACTTGAAATCCTTTCAATAAGAGATGGAACAACTTTTGAAAGAGACAGGACTGCATTCCGGCTAAGAGCATCAGCTACAACATTCGCCTTTCCCGGGGTATACAAAATATCCAAATCATAAGATGCTAGAAACTCGACCCACCGCTGTTGCCTAAGATTCAGATCCTTTTGAGAGAAAGGATATTTCAACGGTTTGTGATCCATGAATAACTCGAACTTCTCTCCCAAAAGATAATGTCTCCAGATCTTCAAAGCAAAAACAATGGCTGACAACTCAAGATCGTGCGTAGCGTAGTTCCTTTCATGTGGCTTCAATTGCCGACTCGCATACGCAATTACCCTTCCATTCTGCATTAGAACTGCTCCCAGACCAACTATACAAGCATCAGTATAAACCTCGAATTTGCTCTTTCCATCCCGAATAGCAAGCATTGGTGCACTGGTTAGCCTCATCTTCAATTCTTGGAAAGCTTCTTCACACTGAGGTGTACACTTGAACTTAGCTCCTTTCCTTGTCAGCATGGTGAGATGTGATAAAATCTTGGAATAATCCTTGATAAATTTTCTGTAGCAGCCAACCAATCTCAGAAAACTACGAACTTCAGTCGGTGTCTCTGGCTGCTTCCATTCCAGAATAGTTTCAACCTTCGCTGTATCTACAGAGATACCTTCACCAGAAACAGTGTGCCTTAAAAGTTTGACTTTCGATTTCCAAAAATGGCACTTGGAGAACTTCGCCTTCAAAACATGCCTCCTCAGAGTCTCCAACATAATTCTCAAATGCTGCTTGTGTTCTTCTTCAGACTTAGAGTAGACCTAGATATCATCAATGAATACCAGAACGAAATTATTCAACACATCCCAAAAACTCGATTCATCGGGTCAACAAAGTAGGCAGGAGCGTTGGTTAACCCGAAAGGCATAACCAACCACTCATAGAAACAATTTGGTCCCCTAAATGCAGTCAAGGGACTACTGTCCTCAGCTACCCTCAACTAATGGAGACCTGAAGCTAAATCCAGTTGTGAAAAGATAGAAGCTCCGTGCAACTGGTTACAGAGATCATCAATAGGAGGAAGAGGATATTTATTACGGATAGTCACTTTGTTCAATTCTCTATAATCCACACAGAACCTTAGCGATCCATCTGATTTAGTGACAAACACCAGAGTAGAGCCCCAACAAGAAAAACTGGGCATAATCATTCCCTTCTCCAAAAGATCCCGAGTCTGCTTAATTAACTCTTCTCTCTCCCTAGCAGCCATTCTCCTACTAGGCTGAATCAACGGCACTACTCCTCGAATCAAATCAATGCCAAACTCTATCTCTCGATGTGGAGGCAGACACTTAACTTCGTCAAATACATCAGGAAAATCTTGGACCACATCGATATCTTCAATCTTCTGTTGAGAAGTCTCAGTTCCATCCAAAAGACTAATCAAGTGAATTCCAGAATTATCACACGACACTCTGGCAATTCTACCCAAATCAGTTTCCAGCGAAACTGTTCTCTCATCACAATTCAGAACTTCTTTATACTTATCAAGCCAATCCATTCCCAATATAAGGTAAAATCCCTTAAAATTCAACACATAAGGGTCACAAGAAAAACTATGGGATAGATAGGAAATCTTCAAGTCCTTACAGATCGTACCTAATCTGGTTACTTCTCCTATAGGATTAGACATAAAGATGTGACAGTCTATAATACTAGGGGTAAGAAAGAACTTCTTTACAGATTCCAGAGAAATAAAACTCAAAGAAGCACCCAAACCAAACAAAACTTTAATATACTTTCCATCTAAAAGTAATGTACCTTCCAATACTCCCTTGCCTTTAGATGAAGTAGATGGTGCACCTTCCAAAGCAAATACCTTATTCTGCTAAGCTTTATGAAGTAGCGGACAATCCTTGATCATATGACCTGGTTGGTGACAATTAAAGCATAGAGATCTCTGAACCAAAGCTGAACCCGATCCACTATGATGCTGTTGCTACTGCTGCTGAAATCCTTTCCTAGGACACTTGTTCGCCAAGTGACCTTCTTGTTGACATAAACATTTCCAACCTCAAACATTCAAACTCCAACTATTGGTAGTCATGTTACACACACCACTACCCTATCTACCTTTATAACTTATATCGGAAAACAAAAACGTGTCACCCAACAAATAGGTATATATATATATATTACAAATACGCTCTATCAAGAAAGAAATCACTCAAGAGCCTAGTTATTCGCTCCACCCAGCGCTCTGATACCAATTGTGATGACCCGCCTTTCTAACCACAGAAAGACGTATCATCAATAAGAAAAGAAAGGGATGGAAATAGAAAAGATAGAAAGAAAGAATAAAAACATCAGAATCTCACAGCGGAACGGAACAAAATATAATGCATCACATAACTATTACATAGTTTTACATATATCAGCGTTATACAATATCGTACAACAAACAGTCATATACATATCTGACAATACATACATCCCCAAAATTCATCATACACTAACAACACATCGGAACTATATTGATAGATACATACGTCTGGGCTTCTACTCCAAGCTCCTCCAGAACTCAATAATCCCAAAACCTATCGTTTGGCTACTCATAAAAATTTGAGTATCCAAGAGTTTATGAAAACAAAATATAAACTCTAGGTCAGACATGGGTCTGGTCTGAGTAAACAGGTTAAAGTTGATTAACTTGAAAATCATTTGAAAATAAAGGTATCACATAAGACTTCCCACACAGAGACACGGGTAAGTTTTTACCTTACGCTAACCAAAACATTTTATAGGAAATCCGGTGATATTATAATAGTGCCTAAGGTTTTCAAGTAAATAGAAAATAGCCAAACTTGTTACATCTATTAAATTCCAGCTACTAGCCACAAAAGTGGGTAATACAAATCAAAACTGTAGGGACTCGTAGGGAAAATGGGTTTCCATCAATGGCAGGGCTACTGGGTACCGCCCGTCACAGTACGGGGCCTAGATCACCGTACCAAGGATCGCTCCCAACTCCCTATAACACAAAGCCGGAACCATTCCTTACTGAACAGTCCCGAACATGATAACCTCGCAGTTGTGGCCAACAACTGCCCACACAGCCGAAATAAAAAGTGGCATCTAGACAGGGGTATATCTCGTCCTGCTTGGGTGCTACCCACCTAACCTTGATGCATCTCCACTGTTTTATCCACTCCCGGTTGATGAAGCTTGAGGCTGCGATTACCTTTAGGGAACATATCTCTTAGAATGCTCATCGTATGCCTGACAATGTGCTGAAAGCATTCAATCCATACAAATTCATTCTGGGTTCGAACGAAACCGAAGGCATTATCTCGTTACACTCATTTTGGAATCACCCTCATAGTTAACGAGATAACCCTTGCATTTTGAAACATCATCTCGACCTTCACTTGAGATGCCACGACCTATCGTTTAATTTGGATCAATGTGGTTTTCGGAATATCGAATTGATACCCGATCCCGGTCTCATCGAAATACAAACGCCATTTTAAAGGCCAAGTTGTTTAATATTTTAAACAGTTTAATTCAATTCTTTGAGTTCACATAACAGTTATCACAGGTAAATCATACACAGTCATCACAGATATATCCAGAATATATCACAAAGTATCGCAGAATATAACCACATAGATATCATAATCAATCAATCCAGAATTATTAATTCATTTCAAATTTCGTTTAATTAACTTAACTTAATTAATTACTTAAGAATAAACCATTTTATCCTGCCTAATTAATCACTAATAAATCAACTTATTAAATTTATTAATCACTTCTTAATTACTCACTTAATTAATCATTTCTTAATTATTTATTAACAACCTTAATTATTAATTAATAAAACTTAATTACCATTTATTAACCACTAATTACTTAATTAATCATTAATTACCAATTAATTAATCATTTAATCCTTAATTAATTACATAATTAGTTAACTATTATTTATTTATTAATCAACTTTAAGTAGTTAATTAAATTCTTAAGTTCAAAATTGATTAAACATAAGATTATTTATATCAATATTTAAATACAAATTTATTTATCCTTAAACTACTTAGTTAATTACAATTATAAAATTAATTTACATTCTTAATTAACTTCCATATAAATTAATTATTAATCTTAAATTTGCAAATGTCTCTTAATGATTTTAAATCAAATCTTGGCTTAAAATTTGTCAACATTATTTATTTAGTTAATACTAAACTTTGTATAACAAAATAACCTAAAAGTATTTAGGCTTAACCCCAAAAATGATGGAACCCGAGGCAAACACTTTGTTTACTCGAGCAAAACTCATATTTTCCACTACTCTTTCCCGAGCCTCCCTCTCTTCTCACATTTCTTCTTCTACTTATTCTTTATTCTCCTTTTTTTTAGTTTTAAGTTTAAGTTAAAAACTGTAGTACCACTTAAACTCTCGCACGCACCAGGGTTCGTTCGACGAAATCCGCCATCTTACTCGAGTATCACTCGAGTCGATCATTGTTAACGCTAAAATTTGAACGCTAACACCCCGGTGTATGAAGTGTAGTTGTGAAAGCACCACCCGATGATTCGGGAGCAGAGTATAAGAAGAAAATCGCAGAAAAAGCAGTAAACAACAGCAATTTTATAGTGGTTCGGCTTAAGGAAGAGCCTACGTCCACTTTGAATATCTTTATTGACGATTTGATTACAAGTCGATACAATTACACTTTAATTACAACACACTTCGAGTTACAAGTCACTTAGAACAAGTAGCCTAAATTTCAATGTCGATCAAAATCTTTGAATCCATGTTGGACGTGTATGATTTCTTCGTGAAGTTCCTTGAAGCGTTCTTTGTGTCTCAAAAACTTTAAGTGTTGAAGTAATTCGGAATGCAGCAGAGAAACGGCGCTTGAAATGAATGACCCCCAAAAACCCCCAAAAGTCCCCCAAAACCCCCAAAAGTCCCCCGTATGTTGGAGCTCATGCCGTATTTATAGAGTTTCCTGGACTAAGTCGTATGCGACTTACAGAACTTCACGGGTTAGCTTAACCCGGCCGCGACTTAAGGCAAGTTTTCACGAGGTCAAGGATTTCACGGGTTAGCTTGACTCGTTTGCAACCTAGAGTAAATCTTCGCGAGTTAACGTGTTACAGGGACACGGGTTAAGACTTAGCAGGTCGTGAACGACTTAAAATCAGCAAGCCACTTAGTGACTGTTTCGGGTTAATTTAAGTCGCTTGGACCTCCCTCAGTTAGGTTGTTCATTTCCTAACACGTGAGCTTGTTAACTCGCTAACCCGCTGGCTTATTAACTAGTTAACTCGTTAGCTTTCTAACTCGTTAACTTGCTATACTTGCTAACTCGCTAACTCGTTAGCCGCTGTAAACTCTAACTCGCTAAGTCGCTGAGTGCATTAACCCGTTAAGTCGTTGAACATAGGAGGGTTAACATTGCCCCTCGGAGTATATGCCTAAGGGTTAGGTCGTGTGCTCCGACATCTCTTAACTCGTGCTACATTAAGTCGTTGAGTCGTTAGCGACTTATGAGAGGCTTGAGTCGTTCGTATTGATTCGAGTCCCTCCGCTTGCGTATATAAGCTGGTGAGATGCCTTATTCTTCCCTTTTACTCACATTCATATCTTAACTCACTTAGCAGATTCCCAAGCTTCCTGAAGAAGAATTCAAATCAACTAGTTCCGATCCACCAATTATTCTCACAACGTAAGTGATTCCAATCATTATCGAACCACGATCTCGGTTGGACTGTGAATCTTCCAATTTCTGTTCCTATCTCGATTCCATTGAACCATGACTTTCACGACCTCCATTTACTCCGCCGCTTCCTTTCGCTGTGAATCATAACCTTTAATCCATGATAAACGCGTCGTTACTGCGATTCGCGAGATCGCACTAGGCTTATGATAGATTGGTGGTGACTTGATTTTTAGATGGTTTGGTGGCATGGAGGAATGATGAATTTCATGGAGAGGATGGTGAATTTCCTTATGCAGCTGTTAACGGGTTATAGGGTTGTAATTTGAGATAGTGAAATGTTACATGGAGGAGAAGTTAGTGAGTGAGCAGATCTGAACGACTCAGGGATCTTGAGCAACTTAGCAAATCTGAACAGTTTTGGAGTTTTGAGCGGCTTAGCATGCTAAGCCGTGCTCGACTTAGGAGTTAGGATCTTTGAATAGCTTGGTCTTCCCAACGACTTAGTAGCTTAGGACCTTCTAATGACTTAGTAAGTTAAGTCTTGTTCGACTTAGGACTTAACCAATTTTTTCGCTGCTGCACAGCCTTGTTTCTTGTGACCTAAAACTTAAGCAATCTTGCTTTGCCTTGATTTGAAGCATCGAATTTTGACCCATTAACTCATATTGTGACTTAAAGACTTGCATCAAGCTTGACAACTTCAGGATTTTGACAAAACTTGAACAAGTTTCCAAACTGAACAGCTTGAATTCGTTTATAAATTGCACCAACTTGTAAGCTAACAACCTGTCAAACACAATTTCTATAGAGAACAAAGGCGAATATACTGCCATTGACTGCCTATATCAAATGACAGATTAGCCGATAAAGAATAACTATTTCAAATGAATTATGTGAATGAAATGTTGTTAATCAATCAAGCTCAAATGGCATATTAGAGCAAAGTTAAAACAATCAACTAGAACTGATTGGTTTGCATCAATACTGCATTTAAACTTTGAGACAACAAGCTCTGAAACTTAATAATCGATAAGTATCGACTAATTTGATTTCAGTTATTTTTGTCATTCTTATCAGTTTTGCACAACACTTCACACACTTTTAGGAAACGTGCACCTTCACATTTGAACATCCAGTTGCTTATGTAGAATGGATTCTCAACAAGAAGAATCGATGGGCCAGGCTGAAGATGTCTTCCCAATAGCTAACCTATTAGATAACCCTCCGGAGAGAACTCCCACTACTCTGAATCAGCGGGTGTTCAACCAACTGCGCATCCAGTTTGGTATTGCTGAAGATGACGCCTTACTCCCGGGACCAAATGACACTACAGATAGGCCCCCTCTCGGATTTATCGCTGTTAATCGCCAAATGTGCTTGAGTGGAGCCATTCCTCCTTTCAATGACTTCTTACGACATCTTCTTCTTCGCTTAACTATCTCTCCATTTCAATTACACCCAAATGGTTATGCAATTTTAATAGGGCTATGCGCACTGTTCATGAGGACATTTAATCGCTTTCCCAACTTTGAGGAGATTTTCTATTTATGCTCATTCATAAAATCTAAGGACCATCCTTCTATTACACTCGTGAGAAGCGTGAGAGGCCGTAAATTGATTATGGGTCTCTCTAAAAGTGCTCATGGGTTTCTGAATCAGTACTTCTTTGTTCGTTGCCCCCCCGGGGTTTTATAGCATTTGGAGAGTTGGAAGTAAGTTTTGTTCTTTCCATTTGGGCTTTTCCGAAATTCCAGTTGTCGAGTGCTAACTTTTTCCCTTTACCTTTGCAGCATTTCCTCCTCTTTCAAGAGATTCAAGACATAAGGCGACTTTTGAAAGATTGAGTGTTGTGCCAGTGGAAGAGAGGAGCGCTAGGTTCTTACTGAGGGATGAGTATTTGCACCAATTCGGGCTTCTACACCCTTCTCGATCTATCCATCCTCGCGAAGTCCCTGATTCTCCGGCTGAAGCATTAGATGCCCCAGCTCCCATTGAAGAGCCTGTGCGGAGTGAAACTGCTATTGAGGCTTCACTAGTGAAGTGTTCAACTCCGAAGGATGCTGCGGGGCCGTCTGACAAGTCTGTACTTGCCCCAGTCATTGAAGAAGGAGAGCTTCCGCATCGGGCAGAAAAGATGACGCAGCGGATTAATCGAACAAAACTTCAATCGATGAAATGTAGCAATCGGTGAGTTGAAGATACCAAAATGCCCAAGTTCGTTGATCCAAAGATACCGAACTCTAGCTATCTCAAACACGTTGATAGCGCACTATACCGTGTTCAAAGATCTACGATTCTTCGCACGTTGATCTAGCGCACTAGATTCCGTGAATCGGCTTCTTCGATCGTTGAATCGAGCGCACTCGATTAACCGAAAGAGGAGATAGGAGATTACACTCAACTACCAATTAGAGAAGAAAGCACAAAGCAATCAACAAGAAATTTTATTCAATATTCAACCACCCTAAAAATGTACAACACACGCGTATTTATAGGTGTTACAACCCAACACAACACATTAACACCTAACTCTTAGGTCGGCAGGCGACTTACGACTTAACTAAGTCGGTACCGACTTATACAATGGCGACTCAAGCTTTTACAACACAGCACAATGTAACGACTCAAAACCTGGCCGACTTAACCAAGTACGACCTGCTTGCAACATACAACTCAACGTAATTACATACAGGACCGACTCAACATTTAAGTCGCACACAACTTAGTATCATACATCTCACAACACCCATAGGTCGGTAACGACCTACAATACAACACGACTCAACTGTATGACGACTTATAGATGCTGCCACTTATCAGTACCGACTCATCTTAAGTCGTAGCTTGTTAGCCCGGCGCAACTGTCTCGCTGATCTCCCTTAGCTCGGTCCCGACTCATCCCTTCTTCATTAACTCGCACCTTTCCCACTCCTGCTTCCTTAGGTCGGAGACGACCCAATATACCTCTGTTAGGTCGGTGACGACTCAATGCTTTGTTAAGTCGGCTTCCTTTTCCCCTTGGCTTGTTAACTCGTGGCCTTTCTTCCATAGCTCGTAACTCGTCATCCTTGACCCTGTTAACTCGGAAACGACTTAAGGCCTCTTTATTAGCTTGTGAACAACCTTTGTTAAGTCGTGAGTGACTTATGCTTCTCAAACGACTTAAAGTTACTTCATTAACTCGTGAATGGTTTAACTTCTGGACTTCTATAGGTCGTGCTACATCATCCTCCCCTGGTTGAGAAAAATTCGACCTCGAATTTGTAAATTCTTCCTCAACCATCTCACCCCCATGATATGGAATTAAATGTTTAACGTTAAAAACATCAGAAGTATAAACATCATCTGGTAACTTTAATCGATAAGCATTCTCATTAATTTTCTTCAAAACTTCAACTGGACCAATTTTTCGCGCCTTCAACTTGTTATAAGCACCCACCGGAAAACGATCCTTTGTCAATACGGCATAAACCAAATCACCTTCCTTAAATTCAACATTTCGACGTTTCAAATCTGCAGACTTCTTATACTTCTCATTCGATTTCTCCAATCGTTCCTGAACGACTTTATGACATTCAGTCAGCTCATCAACAAAATCAGCAGCTCGTTTAACTGTTCCCCTCGACTGTGGTACTACTGCCAAATCCAACGGTCCCCTGGGTAAATTTGAATAAACAATCTGAAACGGACTGAATCCCGTGCTACGATTCACTGCATGATTATGTGCAAATTCAGCTTGGCATAACTTCATGTCCCAACTTTTCAAATTATCCTGTACAAAACATCGCAATAAATTTCCCAATGACCTGTTAACAACTTCTGTCTGCCCGTCAGTCTGCGGATGATAAGCACTACTAAATTTCAGTTTCGTTCCCACCATCTTCCACAAACTCAACCAAAAGTGACTCAGAAAACGAGTATCTCTATCAGAAACAATAGATTCTGGCAAACCATGAAGTCGATAAACCTCCTTGAAAAATAACTGTGCCACTCGAACTGCATCTGCTGTCTTCTTGCAAGCAACAAAATGTGCCATCTTTGAAAACCTGTCCACCACAACAAATATTGAATCATTTCCCCTTTGAGTTCTCGGCAAACCCAAAACGAAATCCATGCTAATATCAACCCATGGCTTAGATGGTACTGGTAATGGCATATACAACCCTGCATTCGTTGCTGTCCCCTTTGAAACTTGGCAAATATGGCATCGCTCCACAAATCTTTCCACCTCTTTTCTCATCGACGGCCAAAAGTAAGATTGCGAAATCAACTGCAAAGTACGATCACGGCCTACATGCCCTTCCTCGTGCAACTCTTTGACAATTTTCATTCTCAAGCTACAATCTGGAATACATAAACGATTTCCTTTAAACAGAAAACCATCAACCATCATAAATTCATCGGCACTCCCATCCTTCACTTTCTCAACATATTTCACAAAGTAAGGATCTTCTTCAATCATCTCTGGCAGTAATTCAAACCCCGTTACTTCAACTTTCATTGTCGTTAGTAAATGACTCCTCCTACTCAAAGCATCAGCTACTCGATTTGTCACCCCTGATTTGTGCTTAACGACAAAAGTAAACTGCTGTAAATAAGAAATCCATGATGCATGTCTCGCTGAAATTTTATCCTGTCCCTGTAAATGTTTCAAAGCTTCGTGATCAGTGTACAGAACAAATTCCTTCTGAAATAAGTAATGCCTCCAATGCTTAACAGCCTGAACAACAGCATAAAATTCAACGTCATATGTACTGTATCTCATCTTTGCCCCTGACAGTTTCTCACTAAAATAAGCAACTGGCTTTCCATTCTGGCTCAGAACTCCTCCAATACCAACCTTCGAAGCATCAGTATGCAATTCAAACAACAACTGAAAATTAGGTAGAACAAGAATTGGTGCAGACGTTAACAATTCCTTGATCTTCTCAAAGGCAACCCCTGCTTCTTCTGACCACACAAACTGTTTACCCTTCATGCAATCAGTCACTGGAGCCATCACGCTACTGAAGTGTGGAATGAATCTTCGGTAGAATGACGCTAGCCCATGAAAACTTCGCACTTCTGTAATTGTCTTTGGCTGTGGCCAATTCCTGACTGCTTCAACTTTACTCTGGTCAACTTGAATACCTTTTCCTGAAACAACATAACCCAGGAATAAAACACTAGGTGTCATAAACACACATTTCTTTGTAGCAGCATAAAATTGTTCTTCACGAAGAATAAGCAACACTTCCCTTAGATGTAGAACATGCTCCTCCGTACTCCTGCTATAAATCAGAATATCATCGAAATAAACCACAATGAACTTCCCAATGAATGGTCGAAAGATTTGATTCATCACCCGCATGAATGTACTAGGTGCATTTGACAAACCAAATGGCATAACCAACCATTCGTACAACCCCTCTCTTGTTTTGAAAGCTGTCTTCCATTCATCTCCAGGTCTGATTCGAATTTGATGGTAACCACTTTTCAAATCAATCTTCGAGAATATAGTTGCCCCACTCAACTGATCCAGCAAATCATCCAACCTCGGCATAGGAAATCTGTAACGAACAGTGATCTTATTCAAAGCTCTACTATCAGTGCACATTCTCCAAGTTCCGTCCTTCTTGGGTACCAACAATGCTGGCACAGCACATGGACTCAAACTTTCCTGAATACGCCCCTGCTCAAGCAACTCTTCCACTTGCCTTCGTAACTCCTCATGTTCCTTCGGACTCATACGGTAATGTGGTCGATGTGGTAACACTGCTCATGGAACAAGATCAATCTGATGTTGAATGTCTCTAAGTGGCGGTAACTCCTTTGGCAACTCCTCTGGAAAGACATCTTCAAATTCTTTCAAAACTGGTTTTGCTTCTTCCGGGATTTCAACTTCTTCACTACTCTCTCTCCCAATCAACAAAAACACTTCCGGTTCTTCTTCCACTTCTTTGACAAATTCCTTCAAAGTCAACAGAGTTTTCAATTCTTCAATCTCTTCTAGTTTGCTCTCCTTCTGCTGTTGTTTCTTAGGAACCAAAGTGATTTTAGTACCCTCGAACATGAAACTGTAACTATTGGCACGACCATCATGTTGTACTGCTCTATCAAACTGCCACGGTCTGCCCAGCAACAAATGACAAACATCCATATCCACGACATCACACCAAATTTCATCTTTGTACTTCTTCCCAATAGAAAAATTAACACACGCTCTTCGACATACTTTCACTTCTCCACCCTTCCTTAACCATGCTAGCTTGTACGGTTTAGGATGCTTCTCAGTCTTCAAGTTCAACTTTCTAACTGCCTCTGTAGAAATAATATTATCGCAACTCCCTGCATCAATAACGAATTTGCAGACTTTCCCCAGAATAGTACATGTCGACTGAAAAATATTGCTTCTCAACCAACTACAATCCTCCTCTTGCTTTGGTGTCAAACAACTTCTCCTCAACATAAGATTACATCCCTCATCTCCAAACAATTCTTCTTCCTCCTCAACATAAGGTGTATTTGAACATTCTGCCTCCTCACCATCATCCTCCTCAACTTCTGCAACCATGGTTCTCTTCTTCGGCTTTGGACATTCGTTACTCTTGTGACCCAACTCCTGACAGTTATAACATCTGAACCCACTACTAGCCTTTGCCTTCTCAACCTCTTTCACCACTGGTTTTGTGACAGGTCTAGGAACATTAGAACTACCACTGGCCCCCTTCACTGGATTATTAGAATTAGTAAACACACCACCTCCACGCCTTCCCTGTTTCTCCCAAGCTAACGCTTTCTGATGTGCCTCCGCTACAGATCTAGGATCAAACATATTAACCATATCCTGGATCTGCATTCTCAATCCCCCAATGAATCTAGCTGTCAGCTGTTCTTCTGTCTCCATAATATCGTTTCTAGCAATGAGTTGGTAAAATTCATCAGCATAATCACTAACAGACTTCGTCCCTTGCCTCAGATTCTGCAACCTTTGGTACATAAGTGATTGGTAATTATAAGGTAAGAAAGTAGATCTCATCAACTTCTTCATCTTTTCCCAAGATTCTATCTTTGACTTCCCCATTCGTTCACGAGTAAGTTTAGTTTGCTGCCACCATGCCAAAGCTCTCCCCCTCAGCCTTGTAGCAACTAACTTCACCCTTCGATTCTCCGGCACCTCCTTGAAATCAAAGATTTCCTCCACATTAGATAACCAATCTAAAAACTCCTCAGCAACCATCCCGCCTTTAAACTCCGGAATCTCCATCTTCATACCCGATTCCCAACGTCGATCATCATCAATAACCCGATATTGACGTTGTCCCTGATCTCTGTCTCTGTAATGAACACTTCCTCTTTCACCGTCAAACTCATCCTCAAAGTCAGGTGTATAGCGTTGTCGATCTCGTCTTCCAACATCTCTAACACCACTTCTACTACCAACATCCCTTCTATCGTGATCATCAACATTCCTCCTACTTCGATTGTCAACACTTCTATGCTCTTGACTTTCTCTTCTCTCCCGTTCCGAATGTGATGAAACTCTACTATTTCCACGGTTTGATTCAGGTGAAATTCTCCTTCTATTCTGACTCATATCAATCATTAATTTCTCCAATTTACCAATGCCTTCATCAAATTTTTCATTAATACGTTGTTCCAAATGCTCGGCTTCTTCTCTACGATACAAAGCTTCAACGTTTTGATGTCGGTTAGCTCTCCTTGGTGGCATGGTTGTAAACTTCACAAGACTTCAAAAATTCAACACAAGACTTCAAGCTTTCCACTCAACAAAGCAATCTAGGCTCAACAATACACGGCTATGCTTGTCTCGGCTCACACTAACTCGGCAACGAGTTAACGATTCAAGTAAAGTCGGCTCCAACTTGTCTCGGCCTTGACACTTCACGGCTTGGCTTAACACTTACTCCAAAACCCTCCAAAAATTGGCGCGCAAACACCAATTAAAAAATCCAAACAAAGTCCAACTCCTCGATCCAAAATGAAATGGATCAAACGCTCCAAACTTGATGCAACCTCAATATGAACACGATGAACTCCTTCAAATTTCAAAACTTGGCTCCAAGAATCAACTTAGCTATGATTGGCTAAGTATGGCTCTGATACCAAAACTGACGCAGCGGATTAATCGAACAAAACTTCAATCGATGAAATGTAGCAATCGGTGAGTTGAACATACCAAAATGCCCAAGTTCGTTGATCCAAAGATGCCGAACTCTAGCTATCTCAAACACGTTGATAGCGCACCATACCGTGTTCAAAGATCTACGATTCTTCGCACGTTGATCTAGCGCACTAGATTCCGTGAATCGGCTTCTTCGATCGTTGAATCGAGCGCACTCGATTAACCGAAAGAGGAGATAGGAGATTACACTTGATGTAGCACGACCTATAGAAGTCCAGAAGTTAAACCATTCACGAGTTAATGAAGTAACTTTAAGTCGTTTGAGAAGCATAAGTCACTCACGACTTAACAAAGGTTGTTCACAAGCTAATAAAGAGGCCTTAAGTCGTTTCCGAGTTAACAGGGTCAAGGATGACGAGTTACGAGCTATGGAAGAAAGGCCACGAGTTAACAAGCCAAGGGGAAAAGGAAGCCGACTTAACAAAGCATTGAGTCGTCACCAACCTAACAGAGGTATATTGGGTCGTCTCCGACCTAAGGAAGCAGGAGTGGGAAAGGTGCGAGTTAATGAAGAAGGGATGAGTCGGGACCGAGCTAAGGGAGATCAGCGAGACAGTTGCGCCGGGCTAACAAGCTACGACTTAAGATGAGTCGGTACTGATAAGTGGCAGCATCTATAAGTCGTCATACAGTTGAGTCGTGTTGTATTGTAGGTCGTTACCGACCTATGGGTGTTGTGAGATGTATGATACTAAGTTGTGTGCGACTTAAATGTTGAGTCGGTCCTGTATGTAATTACGTTGAGTTGTATGTTGTAAGCAGGTCGTACTTGGTTAAGTCGGCCAGGTTTTGAGTCATTACATTGTGCTGTGTTGTAAAAGCTTGAGTCGCCATTGTATAAGTCGGTACCGACTTAGTTAAGTCGTAAGTCGCCTGCCGACCTAAGAGTTAGGTGTTAATGTGTTGTGTTGGGTTGTAACACCTATAAATACGCGTGTGTTGTACATTTTTAGGGTGGTTGAATATTGAATAAAATTTCTTGTTGATTGCTTTGTGCTTTCTTCTCTAATTGGTAGTTGAGTGTAATCTCCTATCTCCTCTTTCGGTTAATCGAGTGCGCTCGATTCAACGATCGAAGAAGCCGATTCACGGAATCTAGTGCGCTAGATCAACGTGCGAAGAATCGTAGATCTTTGAACACGGTATAGTGCGCTATCAACGTGTTTGAGATAGCTAGAGTTCGGTATCTTTGGATCAACGAACTTGGGCATTTTGGTATCTTCAACTCACCGATTGCTACATTTCATCGATTGAAGTTTTGTTCGATTAATCCGCTGCGTCAAAAGACCATCGAAGAAGGAGCTGATGGAAGGAGCCTTGCCGGGCGTGATGGTGAAGACATCTTTGGGAATTTAAGTGACATAATAATCACCTCTCAAGAACTCTTTAAGGATGACTCTACCACTGCTAAAATTATATCTTCGGCGGACGAAACGACCTCTGCTCTTAAGCAAACTCCTTTAGCACAAGAACTGCCATTAGTTACAAAGCCCGTCACTACCCCCCGACTGTCGAGCGGTTCATCGTTCGGCGCGTATAGTTTGCACGTCATGCACACCTTAGGATTTTTCAGCACTTTTATGCACTTATCTTCTTATACTTTGAAGACCTCTAAAACTTATCTTTTTTTTTATTTCAGATTCTCCGATGGGGCGCAGCAGCTCATACTACGATGATTTCCAGCGCTACGGGAGTTGTAGCCAATATGATTATAGGCGTTACCTCCCCTCTTACAGAGAATCTGATGAAGAAAGAGCTGCCCGAAAGGCTCAAGAGAAGAGGGCTCAAGAGGAGCGCTACGAAAGAAGGGAGAGGGAAGAGCGCCAAGATTCTTCACAGAGAGGTGACGATTCCCATAAAAGAAAAACCCATAATGACAGAGGAAAAGGTCATGTGGTTGAAGATTCGAGCAAGCGAGCGTGACATGGTGAGAAGCACACCACTATAACTCCTGAAAAGGTTACCGCCCTTGCCTCGCTTGATATTCCTTCCGGCTCTCCCGCTCTCGGGAAGTCAGACATCCAAACTATAATTAGCAGACCCAAATTCCAAGTTGGACCGGGTCCTGCCACTTTGCAAAGTCGATTTCCTCAATGGTGTCTGAAGGGAGTAAGGTTTGACCTTGACTTGGTCCCCATTGACAAGTCTGCCATGTTACGAAACCTTGACGCCGTTAAGCTTGACATTAAGAGGATGTCGAACTGGCAGAAACTTGTTGACGAGCTTCAGAGGGTTAATCGTGCAAACATAGAGGCCATGCTCACCATGGAAAATGATAAAGCCGAATGGCAAAAGGTGCTCGAGCAACATGACACCGAGATGAGAAGCATTGCTTCTTACAATGAGGAGCTTGAAGCAAAAGTTGAAGAACTGAAACAAGAGCTTGTTGCTTCCTCTACTTCTTATTCTCAAAAAGAAGAAGTGCTCCTCAAACAAGTGAGAGATGCCCATGCTAGCCAAAGGGATGCCGAAGATAGGCTCGAAGTGCAGAAAAGAATTAGCGAGGGCTATGTCGCTGACATTGAAGAGCTTCAGAAGAAAAACAGCTCCCAAGAGGCGGAGATTCAAATGCTGAAGCTTCAACTTTCTAAAGCTGAAATGGAGCGTGATGAGGCCATTGCCGGCAAAATTGCAGCTGAAGATTCTCACGAGGCAACGAAGGCCAACATTAGCTCAACATTATTTGATTTCTATCTGCACAGCATTTTGGGGCGTGGTAGCCTCGCCTTTCTAGGCCCTAAGTATGAAATTACACTAGCTGAAGTTTGGGAGGCAGCACTTGATATGCTCGGTGGTAAAGGCGCTGGCTACGCTGAGTCAGCTCTTAAAGAGCATTATCTTGATGATGATGCTCGCGCCGCTCTTGCCAAGGGGAGAGAACAGCTTGCAAGATTGAGAGCCGAAACAGCGGCAGGAGAATATTCAGGAAAAATCACCTCAACTACTCCAATTCAACCTTCTCCTTCAGCCGAAATTGATATTATCAGTTCTAGTTCTCATTCCCCATCTCCTACTAAAGTCACCACTGATATTACAAGCATACAAGGTAGAGATGAGGGCGGCGAGAGTGCCGAGGGATAGGCTTACGAAGTTGACATCAGGGAACCGACTTCTGCAAGTAACCCTACTAACAATCTTGCCCAAGTAGACTGCTCATCTGTTTCTTATGAACTTGATGGGCTTTTTGACTACTTGTTGAATCTCGGCGAACCTTTATCTCCGCTTTTTGCTGACTTAAACCTTTTTCCTTCTACAGAGAAAACGTTGGGCATTGTTCAGGCTTCTCCTCCTCCAATTATTCCTTCTCCGCTTCCTAAGGTCACTCCTCCTTCTGCCTCGCAACCCGGGTCAGAGGAAGAGCAAATAGAAGCCTTTCACGGCTTAGATGATCCCGTTGCTTCTCAAGATCCGAAAGGAGAAGAAACTGAAGGAAGCGAGAGGACGCCAGAACCCACTGGCTCCGACGCTGAACCGTTATCCAAACTTCTTTCTCCAGGGAGTGGGCCTTCCTCCAAGAAGAGAGGGAAGCAGGGAGTTTCCAAGAAGAGGAATAAGAAGGAATCTTTAACTGGCGAAGAAAAGACGGAAGAAAGTCCGATCGAGCCTCTTTCTCCTTCATCCCCTACCCTTACAAGCCGACCTAAAAAGTTGGTCAGTCGGCCAGGTGCGGGCTCGAAAGGTGGGCGGAAGAAGAAATGATGGCTCTGGTTCTGTGGCTTTCATATCGCTTTTTTCCCTTTTTTTCATGCAATGATCGGAAATTGTGCGGGTACCGGCCCCCCGCTTTTCTTTTGTTGGAACCTGTACATGTATATAAAATAGTGTTGAATAAAATGATTCTCTGTTTTTTTTGTATAAACTTCTGTCTGTATCTGAGAATGCATTTACTATTCATTTTTGTACAAGTTTCTTTGTACGATATTGCAGTGAGCTTGTGGTATATATTGTTCGAGCGCAATTTTACCAATGTAGTTATGCCATGCTGTCCCTATACCATAAGCCCATTGTAATATTTCATTTTATGAGGAACTTGTGCTTTTATTTTTTAGAGAATAATTATTCCACATTTGGAGGAATAAGATTTCATTAAAAAATAGAGCACAAATAAGTTTATATGCTTCAACTTTCGAAGATATCACTCTTTATTTTGTGCATATACACATTTTATTGAATGAAATCTTCTATGTGGTAAAGCGGGTATTTGTAAGACACTTCAACTTCTTTTTGAGGAAGAGAATTTTCTAGAACAAGTAGTTCACTCTTCCTTTGAAAGTTAAAGTGTGCTTTTAATGAGGAATTTTTTTTTTATTTGCCACAGTAAAGGGCTTCTTGATTTTTGTTTCTTTGAAAAGTTGCACCTCTGAGGAAGACTTTTTCACGTTTCAACACTTGGAAGTTTTACTTTAATCTTGGTGAAACGTGTGCCTTCGAAGAGGTCTTTTCTGCTTAATTGTGCCTCCGGGAGGAGGTCTTTTCATTTCTGCCTCTGGGAAGAGGTCTTTCTGTCTTATTGTGCCTCTGGGAAGAGGTCTTTCTGTTTTTGCCCCTTGGGAGAGGCTCTCTGTTTTTTGCATTTCATCTCCAGTGAAGTGAAACTCCGAAGAGCGGTTGTTACACTTAAACTCCTGGCAAAATGGGCCTCCGAAGAAGGCTTTTATTTTGTTTTACATTTCAACTCTGGTGAAGTGAAATTCCGAAGAGCGGTTGTAACACTTCAACTCCTGGTGAAATGGGCCTCCGAAGAGAGGGCTTTTATTTTGTTTTACATTTCAACTCTGGTGAAGTGAAATTCCGAAGAGCGGTTGTAACACTTCAACTCCTGGTGAAATGGGCCTCCGAAGAGGGCTTTTATTTTGTTTTACATTTCAACTCTGGTGAAGTGAAATTCCGAAGAGCGGTTGTAACACTTCAACTCCTGGTGAAATGGGCCTCCGAAGAGAGGGCTTTTATTTTGTTTTACATTTCAACTCTGGTGAAGTGAAATTCCGAAGAGCGGTTGTAACACTTCAACTCCTGGTGAAATGGGCCTCCGAAGATTGCCTGGAAGTTACTCTCTCATGGTTGGAGGGTCATGACTCCTCCAATCTTTTTTGGTTGAGTGGAGAACTTTCTTTTTTACGGCATATGCTTCATTAGAGGTCTTTATCCTCCAAAGTGTTGTGCCTCCGAAGAGGACTTTAGTTGTTCCTTGTCCACTTGCTTATGCCTTTTCAGTGATCCTCTATTTATTTTTTATTTATTTTCAAGCTTGCACTCCCTTCTCTTACAAGTAGCTTGTTTAATCCAAAGAAGTGTACTTCATTGCTGGGCCAGTTCATGAGAACGGACATAAGCTTCTTAATTGGATGTTTGTTTGTTCAAACTTCTCAAATTGTTAGCTAAAGCCCGTTTTCGGCGAAATCATTGACCGTTCAATTGAAGCACTTCTTATCTAGGATTTAAGCTCGGGAATTTTGTGACTTGGAATTTGTTTGTTGAATGATAACAAGAATCACTTGGTCTTGTAATGTGCAAGTTTTGTTTTCGTTGCCTGCAAAAATTTAAATCGACATTTCAGTAATACATTTAATGTACCTTTCATATCGAAAATAAAGCAAACATGTAATAATAATAAGGAACACAAGATTTATAGTGGTTCGGCCAAGAATTTGGGCCTACATCCACTTTATAGTCTTTCATTATTCACTTGCATCGGTTTTACAATCGCTTTCAATTACAGGAATCATACATTCATAATTCTTTTTAAAATATTTCAACAAAGCTATTAAGTAAAGTATGGACGCAAGTGATTGCTGTTCCGAGCTCTTGGAATTTGATCTCCTTCGACAGTAGTGAGTTTGAATGTGCCGTCAAGAAGCTTCTGACCTATGACATATGGTCCTTCCCAATTTGGCCCAAACACACCTGTCGTTGTCATAATTCTCTTTAGGACTAGATCTCCAATTTCAAAGCTGCATTGGCGAACTTTGGAATTGAAATGTCTGGCTATCCTTTGCTGATGAGATGCGATTCTAAGCTCAGCCTCTTCTCTTCTTTCATCAAGGAGATCTAGTGCCTCAAGCTGTAGTTTTTCATTCTCCGCTTGATTGAAATGGATTCTTCTATGTGAAGGGACTTCTGTTTCTCCCGGAATCATTGCCTCTGATCCATATGCCAATGAAAATGGAGTATGCCCAGTCGCAGTTTTATGGGTAGTTCTGTATGCCCATAGTGCTTGCGGTAGCTTATCGACCCAACCACTTTTTGCTTTTTCAAGTTGCTTCTTGATGGTTGACTTGATAATTTTATTTACTGCTTCCACCTGCCCGTTTGCCTGCGGATGAGCTACTGCTGAGAAGCTTTTTCGGATTTTGAATCGTTTGCAAAAATCTTGGAATTCTTCACTTTCGAACTGAGTACCATTGCCTGTTATTATTTTTTGAGGCACACAATATCTGCAAATGATACTTTTAGTCACAAAACTTATCATCTTTTTTGAAGTGATAGTTGCCAGTGGTTCAGCTTCTGCCCACTTAGTAAAATAATCTACAGCAACAATGGCATATTTAATTCCAGATTTGGCAGTTGGTAACGGTCCTACAAGGTCTATCCCCCATATCGCAAACGGCCATGGACTAACCATCTGTGTGAGTTCAGTGGAAGGAGCTCTAGGAATTATGGCGAATCTTTGGCATCTGTCACATTTTCGGGAATAGTCTGTTGCATCTCGATTAATTTCTGGCCAAAAATATCCGTATCGGAGAACCTTTTTCGCTAAAGTTTGACTACCTAAATGATCACCACATTCTCCCCCATGCACCTCAGCTAGGATTGTTTTGGACTCTTCCCTGGATACACATCGAAGTAACGGTATTGAGAATCCCCGTCTGTATAACTGGCCATCCTAGACTATATAGCGAGAGGCTTTCCTCAGTAGCTTCTTTCGTTCTTTTGAATTTTTCGGTAAAGATCCATTGAGCAGATATTCTGTTATTAGAGTCATCCATGATTCTTGCTCTTGAGACACGCTCATGATCCAATCAATATCCATCTCATCAATGCTCGGAGTCGACAGGACCTCCACTGGAGTTAACCCCAGAAATTGAGCTTCGCCTGTGCTAGAGTACTTTGCGAGAGAATCTGCTTTCATGTTTTCTTCTCGAGGAATATGACTTATCATGTAATGATCGAAATCACCCAGGAGTTCCCAAGCCTTTGACAAGTAGGCGGGCAGATTTCCCCCTTTCGCTTGGAATTCCTTCTTAACTTGGCATACAATAAGTTGAGAATCACTGAAGATCTGTAATGCTCGGATGCTTAGTTCTTTAGCAATCCTTAGGCCAGCGATAAGGGCTTCGTATTCTGCTTCATTGTTTGTTGAAGGAAATTCCAATCTTAGTGCAAAGCATAATGATCGACCTTCAGGGGTCTCGAGTACAACTCCGGCTCCAGAACAGTAGTCGTTTCTCGCGCCATCGACATATAACTTCCATTGGATTGGGGAATCGTCGATCGTTTCCTCCTCACTGTTACCCTTATCTGTGAATTCTGTGATGAAATCCGCTAAAGCTTGTCCATTAATTGCTTTTCGGGGATGATAAGTGATGTCATATTGACTGAGTTCAATATTCCACTTTAGAAGACGGCCCGAAGTCTTAGGGCGAAACAGGACTTGCTTTAAAGGTTGATCAGTGAGGACTCTGATAGGATGAGCTTGGAAATATTGCCTCAACTTCCTAGATGCAATTAGTAGGCAATAGGCGAGTTTTTCCAACTTAGAGTAATTCATCTCTGCCCCAGTGAGTCTTTTGCCGATATAGTAAACTGGATGTTGAATCCTCTTGTATTCTCGTATCAGCGCTACACTTAAAGCATGAGATGATACTGCCAAGTATATAAGAAGATCCTCGCCATCGCCAGGCCTAGAAAGTATTGGAGGCGTTTCCATATGGCGAATCAATTCATCAAAGGCTTTTTGGCATTCGGGAGTCCAATCAAAGTTTTTCTTTCCTTTCTTTAGGGCGTCAAAGAATGGGATGCATTTATCTGTGGCTTTAGAAATGAACCGACTCAAGGCGGCGACTTTTCCATTGAGACTTTGCAATTCCTTCTTTGTTCTAGGAGCTTTGACTTCCTTTAAGGCGGTAATTTGAGCTGGACTAGCTTCAATGCCCCTAACGCTCACGATGAAACCTAAAAACTTGCCGGATTCCACTCCAAATGAACATTTTAAAGGATTGAGGTTCATTCCGTATTTTCGAAGGACTGCGAACATGTCTTCTAAGTGTTTTATGTGATCCACTGCTTTTTTAGACTTTACTAACATGTCATCGACGTAGACTTCCATAGTCTTGCCCAATTGCGGTTTGAACATAGCATTAACAAGTCTTTGGTATGTTGCCCCCGCATTCTTCAGCCCGAAGGGCATAACTCTGTAGCAGTAAAGACCAACGTCGGTGATAAAGCTCGTGTCCTCCTGATCTGGCTCATGCATCATGATCTGGTTATATCCGGAGTAGGCATCCATAAAAGATAACAATTCGTGTCCCGCTGTTCCGTCTACCAGTTGATCGATCCTGGGTAATGGGAAGCAGTCTTTGGGGTAGGCCTTGTTTAGATCTAAAAAATCGATGCATACTCTCCATTTTCCGTTGGCTTTCTTAACCAGCACTGGATTTGAAACCCAATTCGGATAGGTAGATTCTTTGATAAAATTATTCTCCATGAGCCGATCAACTTCTTCTTTTAACGCTGCCGACCTTTCTGGACCTTGAGTTCTCCTTTTCTGCTTCACAGGTGTAAATTTTGGATCAATATTCAGGGTGTGTACTGCAACTTCTGGGGATATTCCGCACATATCGGCATGAGTCCAAGCAAAAACATCCAAATTTGCCTTTAAAAAAGATATTAAGATATTCTGAATTGACGCATTAAGTTGTGAACCCACATTCAACACCTTATTTGGGTCCTTTGGGTCAACAGGTACTGGTATTGTCGTTTCCACTGGTACCACTCTATTCTCCCCTGCACAGACTTTTCTAGGATCCATCTCTTTCCGTGCTCCGCTGTGCTCGCCAGTGCAGGGTCCGCCCTGTAATTGCTACAAGGCTGGTTCTTTGATGCGGACTGGGGCTGCCACATCCTTTCCCATTTCTCTTTTCTTTGTTTCTCGTAGCTCTGTTAAATAACATTCCCGCCCCGCATTTTGATCCCCTTTTATAACTCCCACTCCATTATCTGTGGGAAATTTAATGGTGTGGCACCATGGGGCCAGAACAACTTTGAATGCTGCGAGAGTTGGACGGCCAAGAAAAGCATTATAAGCAGAAAATTCGTCGAAAATCACAAAAGTTTGCTTGCGGACCACTTTTCTTTCTCCTTCTCCAAGTTCCACAAACAAATCAACGGTTCCTATAGGCTGTTTTGGCTCCCCAGTGAAGCCAGCGATTTTCTGCGATGATGCTTGCACATCAGCCATAGGGATCTTCATTTGGTCGAATGTTTTCTTGAAGAGGATATTGCAGGATGCGCCACAATCAATGAAAACTCTTCTGACAATAGCTGGCCCGATACCAGCCGAGATGACTAAAGGATCCAAGGTAGGAGCTTCAATACAATCGGAATCCCTGGCTCTGAACATAATATCATCATTGAAAGTTCTCTGTTGTTTCAGGGGCGTAGTGTCTTCCAAAACAAAGACATCTTCTTCGGCCGGTACATATTTCAAAGCCCTGGTATATCTCTCCATCTCACCCCAGCTTCTACCTGCTGGGTGAGGTCCTCCCGTAATGACATTGATAACAGGCCTTCCGGATTCATGCCCTGTAGCCTTCTCACCTGTCCTGGGTTGATGAGCAGGAGCTCGTTGCCCCTGACTAGTCGAAGCGGGATTGCTGCTATTCTTTTCCACAAATTGCTGCAGCTTGATTTCCCTTATCAATTCTTCAATCAAAACTTTCAATTGGCGGCATTCATCGGTATCATGACCAGGTTGATTATGAAAGCGACAGAACTTCCCACTTTGCACAGCTTTTTTCCCGGTTCTCAGAACGGGAGGTTTGGGATAATCAACAGAATCTTTAGTGGCAAGGTATATATGCTCCGGCGTATCTGATAAAGGAGTATATTCCGATGGTTTGAAGGAACGAGGCTTCTTCAGATTTTTCTATTTCTTTCCATCGTTATTTTCCCTTTTCTGTCCTACAGATTCACTCTTGCGTGGAGCAGCAATGTTATCTTCAGCTTTTTCTAACACTGCCTTTACCGGTACAGGACGGCTTTCCAGGCGTATGAACTCATCTACTTTCTTGTAGAATTTTTCAAGGGAATTTGGTTCCTTCATGTTAAGCCATTTTCCAAATTCGCTCGACTTGTCGATGGCCCTCATCAGATAGGTCAAGATCATCTGTGGTTCTGCATTGTCTACCTCAGCCAGCGCTATATTAAAGCGATTCAAGAAAGATCTGTTAGTTACATCTGGATTCTGCTCTAAACTTGACAACGACATAATATCTTTGGCTTTTGAAGCGTATAGTCTAAACTGCTCCTTGAATTTCCGGGTTAAGTCAGAAAACTGATCTATAGACCGGACTGGCAGCTTGGTGAACCAAAGCAGAGCTACACCTTCCAGATATATAGGAAAATATCAACACTTTATTTCATCAGAAGCTCTGGCACCTGTCATGTGCCAATCATACTTATACAAGAATTCGTTCGGATCACTTGTTCCTTTGTAAGCTGGGATAGTTGGAGGGACGAACTTCCTTGGGAACTCAGTCTTTAAGATTCTTTCGGCAAACGGGGTATTACTTGGAGCGAAACCCCATTCCTTCTCATCTTCATTCCTTTGCATGATTTCCTTCATGATTTGTCGAACCATTTCAGAAAGATATCCCTCATCATTTCGAGCTTTAGATCCACCAATTTCAGGAAATGTCCGCTCAAAGGGGCTGGCAGCCCTCTCAGGAATGTTTCTTTCTTCATCCTCATGAATGTTGCCAGCAAAGTTCCTTTCATTACCCGTTGGTTGACGGTTTACCCCAAGCAAGTCATTCAACTTATTCAAAATTAGGGCATTTTGGGCGTTCTGAGCTTCTAATTGTGCACTTTGGGCATTTATCTGCTGGTTTAGCCCTAAGATTACAGCATCCAACTCCGCTTTTGTAACCCCAACAGGTGGAGTGGCTTGATTAGGTACTGGGGAAGTGGAGGTTCCCTCTTGAGCATTTCCAGATCTAACAGATCTACTCTTTCTCCCCGGAGCCATGATTTCGGATAAACTTCTAGTCTTCAGAGAGGTCACTTCAACAAACTTTCGTGGAGCAATGAAGACGGTTTGCCTGAGTTCAATTCTCAGTGAAAGCACCAAAAATGTTAACGCTAAAATTTGAACGCTAACACCCCGGTGTATGAAGTGTAGTTGTGAAAGCACCACCCGATGATTCGGGAGCAGAGTATAAGCAGAAAATCGCAGAAAAAGCAGTAAACAACAGCAATTTTATAGTGGTTCGGCTTAAGGAAGAGCCTACGTCCACTTTGAATATATTTATTGACGATTTGATTACAAGTCGATACAATTACACTTTGATTACAACACACTTCGAGTTACAAGTCACTTAGAACAAGTAGCCTAAACTTCAATGTCGATCAAAATCTTTGAATACTTGTTGGACGTGTATGATTTCTTCGTGAAGTTCCTTGAAGCGTTCTTTGTGTCTCAAAAACTTTAAGTGTTGAAGTAGTTCGGAATGCAGCAGAGAAACGGCGCTTGAAATGAATGAGCCCCCCAAAACCCCCAAAAGTCTCCCGTATGTTGGAGCTCATCCCGTATTTATAGTGTTTCCTGGACTAAGTCGTATGCGACTTACAGAACTTCACGGGTTAGCTTAACCCGGCCGCGACTTAAGGCAAGTTTTCACGAGGTCAAGGATTTCACGGGTTAGCTTGATTCGTTTGCAACCTAGAGTAAGTCTTCGCGAGTTAACGTGTTACAGGGACACGGGTTAAGACTTAGCAGGTCGTGAACGACTTAAAATAAGCAAGCCACTTAGTGACTGTTTCGGGTTAATTTAAGTCGCTTGGACCTCCCTCGGTTAGGTTGTTCATTTCCTAACACGTGAGCTTGTTAACTCGCTAACCCGCTGGCTTATTAACTAGTTAACTCGTTAGCTTTCTAACTCGTTAACTTGCTATACTTGCTAACTCGCTAACTCGTTAGCTGCTGTAAACTCTAACTCGCTAAGTCGCTGAGTGCATTAACCCGTTAAGTCGTTGAACATAGGAGGGTTAACAATCATCATCTGAAGTCGTTGATACTCATACGCCGCCGTGCACGTGCTCGGCACTTCGCCGTCACTCCGGCGAACCACGTCGCCTCAGGCAAATCACGAATCGACCCCACACTCGAAAAAAAACCAATTCGACACGAAAAATTCAAAATCAAAAAGTACCCACTTGTTCGAAACAGCTACTCGAACTTACCCAAAAGCAATTGCCTCAACCCACCAATGCCGACCACCAGTGGCGACGCGACGCCGTCCACACCTCGCCGTTACCCTCCTCTACCATCACCTAGAAACTCGTGCAGCTCGATCGTCCCGTGATGACGAAATCAACAAGCTTACAGACCACAGAAAATTCAAACCCAAAACGCTATATTCGTTACACCCCAAAAATTATTGCATTAGAATTTTTTTTAACATTTTTCCTGTAATCAACGAGTATCAAGCAAACTCCAAAACGAATTACAACATCTAAGATTTGTTAGGCCAACAGAAATTGATAAAAATGCATTTTTAGTTCATATAGGAACTGCACCATGTATACTGATCTAAAAATCATCATTCTTGCTTTAAAAATCCTAACTTTGTACGTTTATTCAAGATATGAATTCAAATTAACAATTTAAATATTCAAATTTTAACATATGATTCCTTCTTACTGTAAATTTGAATAAACATAACCCCTGTTACACTGTCAAGCCACAAACTATTTCCAAGTTATTGTTTTAAGTTTTAAACAACTTATTTAGTTAAAAATCCTAAGCTCAAGATGTTTAGATGAAGAAGTATTAGTTTTCTTTACATTTCTTTGCTCAGAAACTTGAAATACTGTGTTAACGTTAAAATTTGAACGCTAACACCCCGGTGTGTAAAGTGTAGTTGTGAAAGCACCAACCGATGATTCGGGAACAGAGTATAAGCAGAAAACTGCAGAAAAAACAGTAAACAACAGCAGTTTTATAGTGGTTCGGCTTATGATCAAGCCTACGTCCACTTCAATCCTTTTTATTGCTGTCTGGATTAAAACTTATTACAATCTCTTTCAATTACAATCCAACTTAATTCAAAAAGACAAGCAGTTAGAGAAGACTTCGTCATGACAGAGTTCTTTGAATCCATGATTGGATATGTCGAATCTTTGTGCGAAGTATGGTCTAGAAATCTTGCGTGAGCTTGAAGTGATGGAGTTTAGATTGTCTTGAAGATAGTAGAGCCTTGATGTCACTAGGAGAATGATCCAAAAGTCCCTTGAACGTTGGAGGTGGTTGCGTATTTGTAGGTGCGATCCTGGGCAGTAATTTTTCTTTCAAGTCATGAGTCGTGCACGACTCATGTAGAGTCGTAAGTCGCGCTCGACTCAAGGTCCAAGAGTCAGCAGGCCGTGGAGTAAGTGATGTGGTTCTGAGCTTTTCTTTGTTCATTTGAATTCCTAACTCGTTCGCGAGTTAAGAGGTCACGGTTTAAGGTGAGGCAGTACTAAAATCTTGGCTTTGCGGTTTTAGGTCGTGTACGACTTAAACTAGGTCGTAAGTCGTCGACGAGTCATCTTACTGCGGCATGGTATTGAACTTGTCCTTTAAGTCTTAGGTCGTAACGTCTTTAAATCGTGGACTTTCTTAAGTCGTGACATTCCCTAAGTCGCTTAGGTCTTAATTCCGTTGGGTCGTTAGTTCCTTAACTCGTAAGCTTTTAACTCGCAGGCTCTTTAACTCGTGCACTTCCCCTGAGACATGACATATCATAAGTCGCAGAGGCTTTAAGTCGTAGACTTCTTGGTCCGTTGAGTTGCTGTCTCCCTTGAGTCGTAGAAACCTTAAGTCGTGGATGCCTTAGGTCGTAAAGTACTCTGAGTCGGCAACTTCTTTATGGTATTGAGTTGGTCTTTTTCTTTAGGCCGTTAGGTCGTAGCTTCCTTAAGTTGGTAAGTCGTCAGTCCCTTAAGTCGTCCATCCTCTTGACTTGTTGAGTCGTGCCATCTCTTAAGCCGTAGACTTCCTTAAGTCGTCTGGACCTTAGCTCGTTAGGTCGTGGAGACCGTAAGTCGTGTACCCTCCTTGATCCATTGAGTCGTCGCCCACCTTGAGTCGTTTTCTTATTGAGCCGCGCAGTTTTTGAGTCGGAGGAATTTGAGGGTTAACATACTGCAGAACAAGCCATATAAATTCCCAGTGCAAACAGAAAATATACGAAATTGTTTGTTTAAACTATACAATAAGCACATACCATCCAAAAACCAAATACAAAAGTTTAAATTTTGAAAATAGTATTTTTACTCACTTTTGAAATAGGGTTGAAACAGAGAACAATTTTCTGTGTTGAAGAGCTAGAGTTTGATTGTCCTTGAAAACTTCCTGCTTTGATGTTGAATTTGTTTGAGTTTGTAAAGATGATGTTTATTATTATGATTTTCTTTTCAGGTTTGCTTCTCAGGTTTGCTAAGTTTTTGTGAACGAGTTAAAATAGGATGATGTATATATAGGAATAGCTTTAAACAGTGGTATGAGCTTCTGGTACAAGCTTCGGCTTGTTTGATCAGATTTTGCTTTGTTTAATTATTGTAATTTGAAGTGATATTGCATATTTCGACTAAACATATATTTGTACTAAGATGAAAGCATTAAATGCAATTGTCTTCCTATCTTACACATAATTATGGTTTGCTGATATTTTTATTTTTGTACAAAGATATTTTGTATATGTAAATAGTTTATCTTCTTTTCTAAACTTATCCTATGTGTTTATGCAATTTGTTATAGTTTTGGTTTATGTATTGATTTTTGTTTTTGCCCTTGCACTTAATATAAGTTTTATTAACATAACTTCCTAGTTTTATTATTATTTAGAGTTTGACTTTGAAACATTTGACTTATAACCTATACTTGTATTTATATATTTTATATTTATATTTATATCTTATATTTAAATTTATATTTAATATTAGTAGGATTGTTTATTTTAAACATTATTATTAAAGACTACATCTATATATATTATATCAAATATTGATAATATAGAACCTTTAATTCGATTGAATAAAACAAATTTTATTGTAAATAGTTTTGAAAGATTCTATTTTAAAATGTCAAATCAAATTTTTTTTCACAAAACATATATATATATATATATATACACATATATAAATGATAAATGTCCAAAGATTTTATCAGTTTATAAAATGAAAATGCTTGTATTTTATTTAAATTAGATTAAATACTTATTATAATAATATTGCCAAAATTTTGGGTCGTTACATGTAATATTTTCATATGTAACGCGGAATCTGAGTTTTGATCATTCCTGTCTCAAGCTAAAACATCGCTGTCTTGAAGCACTACAGTTTCAAAGTACTCTCTTCAGCAAATTTAGTTTTCAAAGATCGAAGCTTTTAAAGTTTCAAGTTTTTAGTTTCAAAGCTTCGCAGTTCTTTTCAGCTCTCTGCATTTTTAAAATGGTGAGTAAACTTCTAAATTAAAAATTTTAAGTAGGAAACTAATGGTTGTTTGTGAAATTCTTTGATGATGCTTTCATGTGTATATATAGATGTACTATCTGTGTATATGAATGTGTATGACTGTGCATGTATATTTTGATTGTTCTTCTCTATTTTTAAATTACAGAGAGTTGGAATAAAAGAAAAATCCAAATCTCTTTATCTAAATCTCTTTATCTGATCATTGTTAGGTTTTGATTTTTAAACTTGATATGTTTTTTTAAACATGAATTCAATTTTAAATTTTTATTCAAGCAAAATAGATGTGAAAATCTTCTGGAATCAAAATAGTACAGTCGAAGCTCTAAATACATGATTAAATGAAATATTATAATTTGTTGATTCAGGAGCATGACTCGAATTCACTTTGAAAGTTAGGATTTTTAAGACTAAATTCTGAATATTTAATGAGGTATTGAGTATGAAATTTGGTGATGTCTGGAATTAGGTTTTGGACAAGTTCTGGTAGCCGGAGCATCTATGGTGGTCGAGGCTTCGACTGGAGGAGGTCCGGGTGTAGGGGTGCTAAGGAAAAATGGATGGTGGGTTGTTTGATGGTCATGGTGATGGCAACATGTGGATTTTGGTTCTAAACATAATTTGGTCGAGATGGGAAAAGTGAATCACGGCTTCCTATCTGTGAATCGAGTTCGATAGGACCGAGGGTATTGGCTTCGTTAATGATCGGAGATGGAATGGCCAGGGTTGCACGTTATTTGATGATCAGAGGCACGAGATCGAGGTGGATTTGGTCATGGAGTCTGGTTCCATTTTTCAACTGGATGGTTTGATTTCGATTTGTAGTTTTTGCTTGTGTTTTGAGAGTGGGAATTGGTTGCCGCGGCGACGAGTGATGTGCAAGAGGGTTCGTCAGAGGTCGGAGATGATTTGGCGCTGGTGCATGTGCACAGCGATGATTTCTCGTGTCAGGGAAATGGGTTCGTAGGCGACTCGAAGGAAGTATCGTGTGTTTGAGTTGGCGTCTCGAGTGGAAACTCGAGTATCTCTGGAGTGTGAAACCAGTTAACAGTTTTAATGGTTATAGTTTTTTAAATTTAAATTTGAATTTTGAAAATTTTAGAAAGAAATGGACTTGAAGTGGCTCGAGTAATACTCAGTTCCAAACCGAAGCAGATTGATTTAAAAGAAATTTTCAAAAGGTTTATAAGGTTTTATAAAACAAGTTTCGAATTTAAATAAAGAAAGTTTTCAACTTTTGAAATGAATCTTGTTTTTGAACACTATTCTTTATAAACATAAATGTTTTCTTTAACATTTTATCAAGAAGTTTGAAATTTGTTTAATTTAAAATTTTATTAAATGAAGTTAAAGTTATTTTTAAACTTAAGTAAAAATGGAATTTTAAAGACAAGTTTTAAAATTTAAATTAAATTTACTTTAAACCATCTTTTAATAAATTTTTAAGGTTATGGAAGTTATGTTTTGTTAACTTTAATTTATCAAGAAATGAATATTTTATTTTAAACCTAAGTATTGATTTAATTAAGTATAGTTAATTATAAAGATATAATGGTTTAAATGTGTAAATGTTAAGAAAGGCATTAATAAGATAATGTTTTATCTTAGGGTTAATTAAGGTTTTTAATATCTTGATATAAATTAAATTAATTAAGGAAATTAGATATGATTAATCAATTTAATTAATATTAATCAAGGATTAATTAAGGAATTAATTAAGAGTGATTAATTGATTTAATTAATTTACTTAAAATTAATAATTAAGTGTTATAAGTTAATTAATTGAAGGTTAATTAAGTATAATGATTAGAGATTAATTGCTGTATGTGATTAAGGATAATTAATTAATGATTAGAGATTAATTAATTTATAATTAAAGAGTGCTTAATTTGTAATTAAGTTTTGTTAACTAATGATTAGGTTTTGTTAATTAATAATAATTAAGAAATTATTAATCTATAACTAAAGTTAATTAAGGATTAACTAACTATTATTTAGGGTTAATTAATTGTTATTAAGGATTGATTAACCGATTTATTAAGGATTCATAAATGGTTATTAAATTTTATTAATTGATAATAAAGGTTTATTAATTAATAATTAAAGAATAATTAATCTGTAATTAAAGATTAATTTATTTAAATGGGTAATTAAGGGATGAATTACCCAATTGTAATTAATCAAATGAATGTGATTAATTAATTGGTTGATCAATTAAAGATAGTCTTGATGATTGATTAAGTATGAATACTTAATGAGATTAAATAGTGAAATTACTTAAGGTAACTAATTAATGCACAATTGTTGGGATGTAATTAATTAAAGGGAAATTACTTAATGGGAAGTAATTAAAGGATAACTACTTAGTAGAAGTAGTTAAAGGATAATTACATGGTGTAATTGATCAAAGGATTAATATATATAATAAATTAAGCAGTTAATTAATTAAGGTAAGTAATTACAGGATGATAATTATTGTTTATGATTAATTAAGGTTGATTAAAGGAAGTAATTAATTAAGGATCATTAATTAATGTAATTAATGAAGTAATTAAAGGTTAATTACTGTAATGGTTTGTAGATAATTAATTTGTGTAATTAATTAAGGGTTAATTACTTAATGTAATTAGAAGATAATTAATCAAGGGTGATTAACTAAGATGATGATTAATTAATTGGTTTAATTAATGATTAAGTAAGCAAGATTTATAGCAATTAAAGTAATTAATTTAATTTATTTTAAATTAATTAGAGATGAAGTAATTAGTTTATTTCATTTTAAATTAATTATAGATGTGTGATTAATAGATCATTGCTCATGGATGGCTGATTGGTATTGAATGCCTTGATTGTTTGATATCTTTGATGAGATATGCGAGATGTGTGATATGAGATGATTTGGTTGAATTGTGATGATATGGATTATCTATTTGTGGATATGTGAATTATCTATCTGTGTGAATATAGATAATGATTTGAATTGAATTGTTTTAACTTCAAAACAACTTGGACCTAAAAGATGGCATTTTGGATTTCGATGAGACCGAGATTGGATTTTCAGATTTGGATATCCGAAAACCACATCGGTCCAAATTAACGATAGTTCATTAATCTCAAGTGAGGATGAAGATTCAAAGCGCAAGGGTTAATATCGTTAACTCTTGGGGTGATTCCAAAATGAGTGTAATGAGATAATGCCTTCGGTTTCGTTCGAACCCGGAACGAACCTGTATGGATTGAATGCTTTTAGAACATCGTCAGGTGGACGATAAGCTTTCTAAGATAGATATGTTCTATAACGGTAATCGTAGCCACAAGCCTCATCAACCGGGAATGGCTGAAACAGGGTAGGTGCAGCAAGGCTAAGTGGGTCATACCCAAGTAGGACGAGATTTATCCCTGTCTAGATGTCCCTTTTTATTCGGCTGTGTGGGCGGTTGCTAGCTACAACCACGGGGTTGTATTGTTTGGAACTATTCTGTAAGGAATGGTTTCGGCTTTGTGTTGCAGGGGATTGGGTGTATCGTCGGTACAGTGATCTAGGCCCCATACTGTGACGGCGGTACACCAGTAGCCCTGCCATTGTTAGAATCCAATCTCCAATAAGTGCAGTACGTATTGATTGTGCCCAACTATGTTGGAATGTGAGATGTAAGCATTCCAACTATTTTTGTATTTTACTTGAAAACCCTAGACGATTTTATAATATCAATGGATTTCCTATCGAATGTTTTGGTTAGCATAAGGTAAAATCTTACCCTTGTTTATGTATAGGGAGTCTTACTTGATAGCTTTGTTTCCAAAAGGGTTTCAAAGTTAAGTAACTTTAACTGTTTACTCACACCAGACCCATGTCTGACCGGAGTTTATCTTCTATTTCCTTAAATTCTTGGGTACTCAAATTTTTAAAAGTAGCCAAGGGATTCAGGTTAGCTTTGACAAATTCTAGAGGAGATATGGAGCAGGAGGCTTCAGCGTTTGTAGAAATATAGTGGTTCCGCTGTGTTGATCTCTGTGTTGATATCTGTATTGTATATTGAGTTGTATAACTAGACAGGTGTTTATAACTATCTAGTATGTGTTGTATAAGCTGTGTAACTCTGATGTATATGATACTCTGTAATATCTATGTGATTAATATAATTTATTCGTTTCACTGTTGAGATTTTGATGTTGTTTCTTTCTTTCTTATCTATCTTTTCTCTTCTCTATCCATTTCTTTCTTAATAATGATGCGTATTTCTGTGGAGAGAAAGGTGGGTCGTTTCATTTGGTATCGAAGCATAGGTTGAGCGAATTCCTAGGCTCTGGAGTGGTGTCTTTCTTAGGGGAGCGTACTTGTAATTTTTATATATTACTATATATATCTATTCTACCTATTTGTTGGGTTACCTGTTCGGGTTTTTCCAATGTGAGTTCTAGAGGTAAGAAGGGTAGTCGTGTGTGTAGCATGACTACGAATGGAAGAAGTCCAAGTGTTGAGGTTGGAAGAGTATATGTCAAGACTGTAGACCGAATACTGTCTCGAGTGAGCTTTGTAGTATGGTGTAAGTATTCCACCAATCTCTAAAGGAAACCTGTTAAGGTTCAGAGTTCATCTTTGAAGTGTAAGTTGATCGTGCTCGTAAGAGCGGATTTTTGAGACTTTGGATCTATCGGTTAGGCAGAAGCGAGTGATGTTATCTTGGCAGCTTCAAGAAGGAGTAGCTACGTGGTGAGACGCAATGACTATGGATGTTCCCAAAGATTTTTCTTTGGAACAAGTTTAAGGAAGTATGTCTGCATCAGTGATGAGACTGAGTTCCTGAAGGATGTTTGTGCTTGGTTTGGGGCCCGAGTTTCTTGAGGAGACGTCTGTCCATCTCAAGGCTCTGTGTGTGATTGGTTGATATGATTTTGAGGATCAAGGAGCTTTGGATAGGAAGTCTTTGGTATCTATGGCAGCGGTGCAGCTCAGAGGTGTTTTGTATGCCAGCAGGAAGATATTTTGGCTTTGAAGTGAGGTGGAAATCAGATGCAGCAGAGTGGACCGGTTTCTACGATGGATTGGTCGAGGATAAGCTGTTCAGATTTGTAAAGGGAGAACAGATCTGTGGATAGATTGGATAGGATTGCAAAAGTGACATGCGATAGTTTGATTGTTCTCTTAAGTTATAGAAGTTGTCAAAGATTTTTCCAGATGTCTTCAGGGAAGTCAAAAGTTTATCTGCATTAGAGATTCAGTACCGTATCGACTTGGTTCATGGAACTACCGGTAATTCAGCTGGGTAGAAGGATTTGGTGAAGCAGTATTTCTTAGAACTTCTTCGTTTTCTCTTTATGGTTCTGTTGAACCGTATTTCTGGAACGTGTCAGACTAGTCTGTGCTCGTGCTTATCGAAGATATTCTCATCTTCTCCAGATCAGAGTTGGGCAGCGGAAGCAAGTTGCCATCTGTTCGAGAGTTGAAGCAACCGGAAGTTGCAGTGTTTGGATTAGAGGATCATTTGTTGGGTTGTTTTTGGTCCTTTTTGTTTCTAGAGGCATAAGCAAAGGTTGAGCTGATTAGGAAGGATGAGGGCCGCCCAAGATTGTCAGAAGAGTTTTGCAGTTAAAAGATGGAGGAATTTGGAATCCGAGTTGGAGACTTTGTTTCTGTTGAGATTTTCTCCGGTCGAAGGAGCAATAAGATTGGGTAAGACTGGGAAGTTAGCTCCGAGGTATATTGGATTCTTCTGAGTTTCTTTAAGAAATAAGTGTTTGGCTTATGAGGGTTGAATTGCCAGTTTGGAAGACTAGGATTCAAGGTATTTCACGAATCTCTGAGGGAGTACGTGTATGATCCATCTCTGGTTGTGGAACCAGCAGTTCAGAAAGATTTGGTAGTTGAGTCGATCTTGTCTGTGATCAGGTATCTTATGTAGATTGTAGATCTAGATAAGTAAAAGCTTAGTAGCTTAGTAGTGTAGCTAGTTTGGATTCAGTAGAGAGAGTATCCCAATGTCTGTATCGGGAAAACTCTGATAATTTTATAAAGCTTATCCGGATCTATGTCTAGATAGCCAGAGTTGTTCGATAGAATAAATTGTTTGTTTGGATGAAATTGTTTGTTTGGTTGTTTGTGTATGGTTAATATGTATGATTAAACTATTTTAAATAAAAAATTGGATTATCTTTTGTTTTAAATTTCGAAGACGAAATTCTTTTAAGGGGGAGGAATATGGTATCCCAGAATTTCAAGGAATTTAAAATGTGATAATCTCTTAATTAATTATCTAAAATTGGTAAAATTTGTTAGTTTTAAACAATTTAATAATGTGATTTTTTTTGAATATAGTTATAAATAGATTTTTAAATGGAATAATTATTTACAAATTTAAATTGTGTTATTTTATAAGTAGATTTTAAATAGACTTATTATTTTCATATTTAACAAGTTTGTTTAAATATATATGTGTGTATGTATTTAAGTTATTTTTAAATAGAATAATTATTTACAAATTTAATAATGTGTTTATTTAAAATTGATATTTATTTGAATTGATTTCAAATTGGATTTTAAATTTAATTTTAATCTGGATTAAAAATTGAATTTAAAGGAATATACATACATACATACATACATACACACATATATATATATATATATATATATATATATATATATATATATCTTAAGATAAAATTAATAATACAGTTTGGATATAAAATATGGATAAAGTTTTTATTTAAAACAAGATGGTTTTTATTATTTTCTTTAAATGAAATTTATTTATATAAATTTAGAAAGTATTTATTTAATTGTAAATAAATACAAAAATTTTATATTGTCATTTTAAAATGGATTAATTAATCTTATATGATTTTATTTAAAATATGATTGGTTTTTATTTTATTTTATTTTTAAAGTTTTATTTATTTAAAATTAGAAAAGCATTTTTTAATTTAGTAAGGTATTTATTAAATTAGGAAATCATATTTATAATCTTTTAAAATCTTTTAGGAATAATGTAAATATAAAATATTACAAGTGTTAAGTTATAATCCCCTTAAAATAATATGTGTTAGCATAATAATTAAGGTTAGGGACAAGTGTCACATTTATTTTATTTTCGTTTATTTTTAATAAAATCTAAATTAACTTATATAAATTCCCATCTTCCTCTTCATTTTCTTTTTTCTATCTTCTTTTCAAATTAAGAGAAAAAAACTGTAAACTATCTTTAAAACATCTCAGTTCAAAATCAAAAGCCTGAAATTTATTCTCAAACCAGAAAAAACTCAAGTTCATGTATCCAGTAAACAATTTCCTCTCCTCAATCCCAGATCTGAAAACAAATTCAGGTCTGCAACCATCTTAAAACTATAATTCATCTCCTCTAAAAACAAATACAAACTAGAAGATCATCAAACCTACAACTTCTTTTATCAAAAGCCTATAATTTTTAAACATGTCAAGCAATTTTTCAAATCAGAGAAAACCAGAAAACTCAAGCCTATAGCATCTTCATATGCAACCTAGAATCAGATTTTTGATCATTCCTGTCTCATGCTAAAACATCTCTGGCTTAAAGCATTCTATTATCAAAGTACTCTCTTCAGCAAATTTAGTTTTCAAAGATCAAAGCTTTTCAAGTTTCAAGTTTTCAGTTTCAAAGCTTCCTAGTTCTTTTTCAGCCCTCTGCATTTTTAAAATGGGGAGTAAACTTTTAAATGAAAAGGTTTAAGTAGGAAAATAATGGTTGCTTGTGAAATTCTGTGATGATGCTTGCATGTGTATATATAGATGTATTATATGTGTATATGAATAGGTATGGCTGTGCATGTATATTTTGATTGTTCTTCTCTGTTTTTAAATTACAGAGAGTTGGAATAAAAGAAAAATCCAAATCTCCTTATATGATCATTGTTAGGTTTTGATTTTTAAACATGATATGTTTTTTTAAACATGAATTCAAGTTTAAAATTTTATTCAAGCAAAATAGATATAAAAATCTTCTGAGATCAAAATTGTACAGTAGAAGCTCTAAATACATGATTAAATCAAATATTATAATTTGTTGATTCAGGATTATAACTCGAATTCACTTTGAAAATTAGGATTTTTAGGACTAAAATCTAAATTTTTAATGAGGTATTGAGTATGAAATTTGGTGATGGCTGGAATTGGGTTTTTGGACAAGTTTTTATGGCCGAAGCAACTACGGTGGTCGTGGCTTCGAATGGAGGAGGTCACAGTGTAGGGATGCTTAGGAAAAATGGATGGTGCGTTGTCTGATGGTCGTGGTTACGGCGGTAAGTGGATTTAGGTTCTAAACCTAATTTGGTCGAGATGGGAAAAGTGAATCACGGCTTCCTCTCCGGTGAATCGAGTTTGATCGGAAGGGTATTGGCTTCGTGGATGATTTGAGATGGAGTGGTCGGGGTAGCGTGTCATCCGACGATCGAAGGCGCGAGATCGACGTGGATTTGGTCATGGAGTCTGGTTCCAGTTTTCAACTGGATGGTTCGATTTCGATCTGTAGCTTGTACTTGTCTTTCGAGAGTGGAAATTGGATGCTGCGACATCGAGTGACGTGTCGAAGGGTTCGTCAGAGGTCGGAGATGATTCCTGTGCTGGTGCATGTGCACGGAGATGATTTGTTGTGTCAGGGAAATGGGTTCGTAGGCGACTCGAAGGAAGTATCATGTGTTTGAGTTGCTGACTCGGGTGGAAACTAGAGTACCTCTGGAGTGTGAAACCAGTTAACAGTTTTAATAGTTACACGTTTTTAAATTAAAATTAAAATTAAAATTTTGAAAATTTAAGAAAGAAATGGAACTTGAAGGGGCCCGAGTAATACTCAGGTCCAAACTGAAGCAGATTGATTTAAAAGAAATTTTCAGAAGTTTTAAAAAGTTTATAAAACAAGTTTCAAACTTAAATAAAGAAAGTTTTCAACTTTTGAAATGAATCTTGTTTTTGAACACTATTCTTTATAAAAATAAATGTTTTCATTAACATTTTATCGTGAAGTTTGAAATTTGTTTAATTTAAAATTTTGATAAATAAAGTTAAAGTTATTTTTAAACTTTAGTAAAAATAGAATTTTAAAGACAAGTTTTAAAATCTAAATTAAATTTAGTTTAAACCATCTTTTGATAAATGTTTAGGGTTATGGAAGTCATGTTTTGTTAACTTTATTTTATCAAGAAATGATTATTTTATTTTAAACCTAAATATTGATTTAATTAAGTATAGTTAATTATAAAGATATAATGGTTTAAAAGTGTAAATGTTAATAAAGGAATTAATAAGATAATGTTTTATCTTAGGGTTAATTAAGGTTTTTAATATCTTGATATTAATTAAATTAATTAAGCAAATTAGATATTATTAATTAATTTAATTAATAATGATTAAGGATTAATTAAGGAACTAATTAAGAGTGATTAATTGATTTAATTAATTTATTTATAATTAATAATTAAGGTTTATAAGTTAATTAATTGAAGGGTAATTAATTTATAATTAAGTACAATGATTAGAGATTAATTACTATAAGTGATTAAGGATATTTAGTTAATGATTAGAGATAAATTAATTTATAATTAAAGAGTACTTAGTTTGTAATTAATTTTTATTAATTAATAATTAGGTTTTGTTAATTAATAATAATTAAGAAATTATTAATCTTTAATTAATGTTAATTAAGGATTAATTAACTATTATTTAGGGTTAATTAACTGTTATTAAGGATTGATTAACTGATTTATTAAGGATTAATAAATTGGTTATTAAGTTTTGTTAATTGATAATTAAGGTTTATCAATTAATAATTAAAGAATAATTAATCTGTAATTAAAGATTAATTTATTTAAAGGGGTAATTAAGGGATGAATTACCTAATTGTAATTAATCAAATGAATATGATTAATTAATTGGTTGATTAATTAAAGATAATCTTGATGATTGATTAAGTATGAACACTTAATGAGATTAAATAGTGCAATTATTTAGGGTAAGTAATTGATGTATAATTACTGGGATGTAACTAATTAAAGGGAAATTACTTAATGGGAAGTAATTCAAGGATAATTACTTAGTAGAAGTAATTAAAGGATAATTACATGGTATAATTAATCTAAGGATTAATATAATTAATTAAGTAGTTAATTAATTAAGGTAAGTAATTATAGGATGATAATTTTTGTTTATTATTAATTAGGGTTGATTAATGGAAGTAAATAATTAAGGATCATTAATTAATGTAATTAATGAAGTAATTAATGTTTAATTACTGCAATGGTTTGTAGATAATTAATTTGCGTAATTAATTAAGGGTTAATTACTTAATGTAATTAGAAGATAATTAATCAAGGGTGATTAATTAAGATGATGATTAATTAATTGGTTTAACTAATGATTAAGTAAGCAAGATTTATAGCAATGAAAGTAATTAATTTAATTCATTTTAAATTAATTGGAGATGAAGTAATTAATTTAATTCATTTTAAATTAATCATAGATGTGTGATTAATAAATCATTGCTTATGAATGGCCGATTGATATTGAATGCCTTGATTGTTTGATACCTCTGATAAGATATGTGAGATGTGTGATATGAGATGATTTGGTTGAATTGTGATGATATGGATTATCTTTTTGTGGATATGTGAATTATCTATCTATGTGAATATAGATAATGATTTGAATTGAATTGTTTTAACTTTAAAACAACTTGGACCTTAAAGATGGCGTTTTGGATTTCAATGAGACCGGGATCGGGTTTCCAGATTTGGGTATCCGAAAACCAGATCGATCCAAATTAATGATAGGTCGTGAATCTCAAGAGAAGATGAAGATTCAGAGTGCAAGGGTTATTGTCGTTAACTCTGAGGGTGATTCTAAAATGAGTGTAACGAGATAATGCCTTCGATTTCGTTCGAACCCGGAATAAACTTGTATGGATTGAATGCTTTCAGAACATCGTCAGGTGGACGATGAGCATAAGATAGATATGTTCTATAAAGATAATCGTAGCCTCAAGCCTCATCAACCGAGAATGGCTAAAACATGGGAGGTGCAACAAGGCTTAGTGGGACATGCCCAAGTAGGATGAGACTTACTCCTATCAAGATGTCCCTTTTATTCGGCTGTGTGGGCGGTTGCTAGCTACAACTGCGGGGTCGTCCTGTTCGGAACTGTTCAGTAAGGAATGGTCCGACTTTATGTTGCATGGGCTTGGGAGTAATCCTCGGCACGGTGATCTAGGCCCCATACTGTGATAGGCAGTACCCCAGTAGCTCTGCCATTGTATGGAATCCAATCTCCAATAAGTGCCGTACGTATTGATTGTGCCCAACTAGGTTGGAACGTGAGATGTAAGCATTCCAGCAATTTCTGTATTTTCAAAAACCTAGACTATAACAACCCTAAATTTTGAATTTAAATTTAAATTTGACTCTATTTCATTTTGAAATTAATTTAAATTTGTTTTATTTGTGAGATATCATTTCTAAATATTTTTAAGGCGATAATAGAATTTTTCCAAAATTTACTGCAATTATTTCTTATTTTTAAAGGCTACATTCTATTTTTCTTCCATTTTCTTCATTTAAATTATATTTAATTAAATTATATTTATTTATTTTTGTGAATTCATTTTTATTTTATGTTCTTATCTTTATTTATAAATATTTTCCCAAGTCCATATAAATTTTCCAAAATTTATTTTGTTTATTTTCAAATTTTCTAGACTAGTTGTCATTTTTGTGTTATTTTCTTATTTTAATCATATATAATTAATAATTATTTATTTATATTTTATATTTTTGTTACATTTTCGAATTTTTAACTAAATTTATTATTATTTTCAGATATTTAAACTTATATAAATAAATAAAGGAAATTTGAAAAGGTTTATGACTTTTGATTTTCCTAAGGTCTTTTATATTCCACCTTTTCACATTTTAACCTAACTCTTCATTCAATTGGCCATACTTCTCAATTCTTTCAGCTGACCACCATCTTTCCTCATTCACATACATTCTTCTTTTCTCATTTCTGAAAGAAAATATCCGCCTCTTCTTGCTCAAAGGAATTGGTAAAAAAATTCATTTATTTTCCTTTGTTTTATTGCTTGATTTCATGGTTTGCACTTGATCTCCTTCCTTATAGGTTCAGACCACCTCCTCTCCATGCCCTGCCACCTCCACCATCACCTGAGAACATCACCACCACCACCTCCTCTCTGGCCAAACCCCAAGCCGAGACCCTTGATGATCCTCCACAAAATTTCACCAAATCTCCATCATTAGTGTCATAGCTGAGCACCACATCAATACATCACCTTCATCACCCCCATGGCGACCACCATCTCCACCTCCACCACCTCCAACTCCACCTAGACCCTCTGCCACATCATCACCTAGACCACACAGTGAAGGCCGTGCCCATAGCGGCCTTGGCAGAGCCTAGTTTTGGCCTTGAAACCATGTAGCTTGATTGTTGTGTTGTTTTTTCATCTCCACACTTTTGCTCCATGTTAACCTATGTAGACCGACCCTTAGGAAATTAAAATCTGATCCAAACACTTGTCTTAGCCTTGCATTTCACCTATGGCCGAAACCAATGGAAGTTGGAAGCAAGTGCAAAGCAATTCTGCTTTGATTTGTGCAGTGGATTCTATCTTAGTTTATCGTATTTTAAATTGAAAGCTTACGTGCATTATATTGTTTTTGTTTGACTTGTATTCAAGGGAATTGATACTTTGTCTCTCTCACTCGTATCTTGTCGTGCTATCGTGCTTGTGTGGATCTCATTTTTGTATTCGTTGTTGTGTCTCCAGCTCAAACCAGTGAGTTATTCTCACCTGACAATGTATACCTATATAACTAGTAAATTGACCACCATTGAATCTGTAAAATGCACAACCATATCACATCTGCAATGTTATGATTATATGATGTTCACCCATGCTTAACAACCTGTTATGTCATATGTTACTATTGTATTATGATGTTCTGTTATTTATATCAGTTTATCACATTGCATGTTTCCTTTAGATTAGAATCACTATGGGTCGAAATGATACATACCCGAACGACCTTTAGAATAAGGGAAAATCGTTATGGGTTGAAATGATAGGCCTAAGCGATTTTCAAAATATTTCATTTACATGGGACTACGGGTTTGAAATGATAAAACCCGGGTTTTCTTTGTAAATTACGGGTTGAAATGATATATTACCCGTATCACTTTACCTAGCGTAGAAAATTATATACAGGCCCGTATTTAAAATATGTCTTACTAAAATTTTTAAAATATTTTAGAAATGTAAATATGATAATATTTTGATTTGAACTTAATTAAAAATGATTTTTGTAAAATATTATTGATTTTCTGAATATTTATAAGTGAAATAAATTAATCAAAAAGTTAGAAAATTTGAATGTAAGTTTTTTTGGAAATTTTTATTTAATTATAATTGGAAATTAAATTAAATATGAAAATGTAACGATCCCAAATTTTAATTAATTTTAAATTGATAATTAATTTAAAATTTTAATAAATTATTGAGTAATAAGTGGTAAATTGATAGAATTTATAAATTAATATCTATGTAATATTTTTGAATACAAGATGATAAGTATTTAAGTTGAAAATTAATATGTAAGTTAAATTAACTATTGAAGTTAGAAATAAATAAAATGCATAAATAAATACACGTAGTTAGAATTCAAACAACATATTTATAAAAGATAAGTTATGAAATACAAAGTGTTAACATGACAAATCTAAGTGAGAAAATAAGTGAACAAAATATCTACAAACAAAATAACTTTTAAAATATATTCAAACATAAGTATGCACACTTACAAAAATAATAAAAATAAATATATCTACAAAGTACAAAGAAAAGTAGTACAAAATCATCTCAGCACAATCAAATAAAAGAAGGAAGTATAAGATTATAAAACAAGATAAAAAAAACTATGTACATATAAATAGGGTAGGCCGTAACTAAGGAAAGAGCATGTGCATTTAATACAAGAAATCTTTAATGCACCCTAACAACATCTTCAGCCGAAATGAAATCTGCTAGCCACCACATATATAAAAAAAATAGAATAAGTGTAGACTTGAAAAACATAAAGGACTTAAGCATTGAATTCTTAAATCTCAACAAAAATAAACTAAGTCGATTCGAAGAAAAAAATGCATCAGCCTCCATAAAACCAGAAAAGTCTCTGGCCAACAAAAGATGGGAAGTATCTCTGATCCTACTTTGTACAAACAAATAATATTACATTGTACAAATTATATTATCACCTGTACAACTCATTTTCCATATATCAAACTTCTCCTCATTTCAACCGAGCTGAGTAAAACCAGAAATAGTAAACTTTTTTCTTTTTTTGTACAAAACATAAACAACAGTCAAATGTCTGCGTTTTTCATAAACTAAAGAAATCAAAGCTTGAGCAAATTTTTCTTCAATCTGGAAGCCTGCATTCATGTAGTTTTCAAAGGCAAGAAGTATTCCAGTTTTCAAAGAAATCACAGCAAAAGGCTTTCAAAATATGCCCTGTTCTTCTCCGATTCAACTTCAAGTGAGTGAAACAGAATTTTTTTTTTTAAAAGCAGATCAAACTGCAGCTCTGTCCATCTTCTCAACAACAACTGTGAGTAACTAAACTAAAATCCAACTAAGTAAATCTATATTTGATGATTAATATGTTTGAGTTTGAAGTTGCTTAGTATGTGTATATATATACGTAAACTGTTCTTTGTATATATATATATATATATATATATATATATATATATATATATATATATATATGCAGATGGTTACGTCTGTATATGTTGAAACTTTTTTTTCTTGCTTAAGAGCATATGGCTTGATCAACAAATTCAAATGTCAAACTACTTGATTTTTGATGGGCCTTGGTTTCAAAAGCAAACATGTATGTTTAAGTATTGGTTATTATTTAAAAATTGTTTCAAGTAAAATAAAAGTGTATCTGTTAATAAAAATTGGATTATACAAAGCTAACTTCAGATTCTGATAATTTCAAGTGTCACGAAACTGATTTACTTATATAACCTGAATTCATACTTCAGAATAGAATTTTTAAAAGTAAAATAGGAATTTTTAGTTAATAATACTAGTAGAAGTTCAGAGATGAACTGGGAAAGGTTTTGGAGAGAATTCTGGTGATTTACTTGGATGGAGTGGTTGGGTTCGTGTCTGGGGATGGAGGAGTAAGCCATGGTGTTGGGAAAAATATTAGAATGGTCGGCAGATCATCATGGCGGCCGGAAATCACTGAGCTAGGGTTTAAGCTCTAAATTTTGTCATAGTAGGAAATCTCATCAGTGTCGCTTCATTTTTGCATCGCAATTCGTGGGACAAGGTGGGAATGTGGCGTCAGACATTGGGGAGGGTTCGTGTGTGTTCGCGCGTTCTCCGGTGGCGTGAGTGGCGGTGGATAGGTGGAAGTCCAACTGTGGTGAGTAACAGGTTTCAAGCAAAATGCCTAAATTTCGATTAAATTTCTTTGGGGTGATTCAAATTTTATTTTCATGCCTACGCGACATTTGGAACTTGTCGATGATGCTGGTGATTAAAGGAGGTCGGCCGCGCCTCTGTGCACGTGCACAGCGTGGTGAACCGTGTCAGTGTCAATGATGGCATCTGACTCGTGACGTGCTCGAGTTTTGAGGTGGGTCGCTTCGGGGTTTTGATCGCGCATAGGTTTTGAACCTGATGCTTTAATTCATAGCTTAGGTAAAACTTAGACTACATGAAAGAAACAAAAGAAAAAAAAAGAGGGGAGAAGAAGAAGAACTACAGGGAAACTTGGGAGGATGGGGTGATTAACTCGAAGTGTAACTCGAGTTTTAAATAGGGAAAGTCTCAGGTTTTTCTAACTGAAGTATAAAAAATAAATTATAAAGTAGTTAAGAAATTTGTGTTTCAATAGGATTTAAGCATTTGAATTTAATAAATGTTTAACAACTTAAGTAAAAAAAAAAACTTAAACAAAAGTTTTTAATTTTCTTAATTAATGTTTAACAATGTTTTAAACACTTAATTATTATTTTAAAATAAGTAAATACTTTAAGTTAAGTATAAAATTTATTGACATTAAAGTTTGGTAGTTAATAATAATTTGATTTTCAAAATATAAAGAAGAGCTTTAAATTGTTAATTAAGAAGAATAATTAATATAAATTAATTGCTTTGGAAGGAAACTATGAATAATTAAATTATAATTGTAATTAGATTTTGGATTAATTAATGATTAAGTAATAAACAAAGTTTATTTAACGACTTAAAGTTAGTTAACGTATGACTAGTAGTTAACTAGTTAAGTAATTTAATTAAGAATTAATAATTAATTAATTAAATAATTAGTGATAAATTGATGAGTAATAAAGAATAATTGAATAATTAAAGGTTAATTGTTTAAAAAATTGAAGGTTGATTAATTTAGCTAATAAATGATTAAAGGACAAGTAATCAAATAAATTGAAATTAGTTAATGTTAATTAACCATGATTGATGATCCATCCGATTTAAATTAATAAAATAATTAATTAAGTTACTTATGGATGTTTGAACTCTATTGATTTGACGAATTGTTGATATTTCTGATATTTTATGCTTTGTGCTATGAATTGTTTCAGTGTAATTTGTGATGAATGTAATATATTTATCCATAATAAACTCATATTTTCGATCTGTGAATCTGTGTATATAGTTAAGTGTTATGAGCTATACCGCTTATCGATATTGATATATCTTTGATGACTGATGATGTTGCACTATTGTGTAAAACCCCTGGACTACAACTTACACACACAAATATGGATTTCAAGGAAAAATCAATTAAGTCACAGATTTTGAAATTGTTTAAAAAGTTGAATATTTAAATCCAAATGGTTTTGGAAATGTTTTGGGATCAAAGTGAAAAGCTTTTGAAATGGAATTTCAAAGATGAAATTCATTTGGAACAACTTAATTAAGTTTTAAAATTTGAATAATTTGATTTAAATTGGAATTCAATATCTGAAATTGAATTCTATATTCAGTATTTATGATATTAAACGGTATAAAAGTTTATATGGGTTTTAAACCATTTTAAAGTGTTGTTTTTGGGAATTTGAATTAACCCAAAGATTTAACTTGTATAATGAGATCGAATTTTTCCGAAATGAAAACTATTTGTTTTCAAATAATAATAGCTTTCATTTTAAGAAAGGATTTCTGAATTGTTTTGAAAGGTTTCAAGTTTTAAATGGAATTGAAATGCTTTGAAAGCTATAAAATGAGTCTTTGATTCAATGGCCGGACGAGTTAATCCAACTTGAATTGGAATTGTTTTGAAAGGCTATGAATGAATCTTTGGAAACGATTTTGAAAGCTATAAGTTGAATCTTTGATTTAAAGATTCAACGAGTTAATCGAATTTTGAAAGCTGAGTTAAATCTTTGATTTAAAGATTTAACGAGTTAATCCAATTAAATGGAAATTGTTTTGAAATCCACAAATGGACCTTTGTGAATGGGGTGAACTTTGTGAATTGAATTTTTATTTAAAAGATAAAAGTGTGGAAATTGTTTTAGGTGAATTAAATCTTTTGTTCAAAAGATAAAAGTGTGGAATTTGTTTGAACCATTGAAGGTTTTTGAAATGAATCTTTTTGTTTAAAAGATTGGAAATGGTAATTAGTTTTAAGCATTCGAATGAAAGGTTTTGGGCTTTAAGCTATGATTTAACTGAGACCCCATATCCATATGATATTTTTAATATTGCGCTCGTTATTCGGTTTAGCCGGGGAAGGACCTTTGTGTCATATAACCCATTCCGGATAATGATACGTCGTTATGGATAGCATTTGAAGACCGGTGTTGAAGACCGGGTATTTGTACGAACGATAGGATAACATATCGATTGTCTCTGCACTGGCAGATCCACGGTATAGAGATTCCCTAAGTGATGGGAAGTCCGACGGGATTGTGGATACCCGGATTGCAAGGGCTTCTTTTGAAGTGCCTTCGGTTCTGTTCGAACCTGGAGCAGACTTGTATGGTTGCATGTCTGACACTACACTTTGAGATATAAAGCAGATTTCTTTCGAATTCGTATTTGTTGGTGGCGGAGAATTTATTCTCTTGGCTTAACACCCTTCTCTGAGATGCACGAACTCAGAGGTTATGTAGTTGAAGGTTATCAGCGATATATTCCCAATTTGGTAGTGTGACATGCTGAGTGCTGTTGTGTGTTGATCATTTTTTGATCATTTATGATCAGAGCATGGCTTTTGTATAAAGCGTAGCTTTGTGGACGAGACTGCATCAGGACCTCACACCCCGAAAATGGTCGAAACAGGAAAGATGCGGCAAGGTTATGAGGGTCGCGCCCTTTAGGGTGTGTCATTCCCTTTTGGTAAAGGGTCGTATCATGGTATGGAGCCCAGATATTTACCTATGTGGTGGCTCCAATCTAATTTACTGTGTGGTTGTTGCTTTAGAGGCGCCTCGGATAAAGGTCCCAAAGGATCGTGGAGTGGAATGCTCGTGTAGTAGTTACCTAGTTACAGAGGTAACCCGGCCTTGTGTTGGCAGAGAGCTGGTTAAGTTCTCAGGATGTCCCGCTAGAGGCGATCCTATGTGACAGTGGGAATTTCCTTAGCCCGACCATTTATTGGAAAATCCAAATGAAACAATACGAGACTTGTACGGTTTTAGTTGTATAAACTGCCATGGAATGTGGCGGTAACCTGCTATTGAACATGGTAGCTATAGTAGGCATAGTTCGAAATGTCTATGCTGGCTAAGATTTATATTCTACTTTCGAAATATTTTCTCCACTGTGCACTTATAATAATACCAGAAAATTTCTCGTATCAAGCATGTTTGACTATCATAAGAAGAAATCTCCTCCAATTCTGCGTTTGCATTGTGTTTGTGGCGGGAGGTCTTATGGTAGTTTCATTTTTTGAAAAGCATAGCGAATTGTCTTTAAAATTCTTTTGTTGTTTGTTTTTAAAGATAAACTGTTTTTGTTACTCATACCAGTCCCATGACTGATCCAGAGTTTATTGTTCCTATCCTAAACTCTGGGTGCTCACTATTCTCCACACGAGCAGTCTAGAGTTGGGTTTTTTTAGATAGTTAGGTTTGGTAGATTATTTGGAGCTAGTTTCAATCTTTGGATGCACACCAGTCTTGCTTGTCTTAGTGAATCGTGATGTTGGTTTGAGCTGCTACCGGAGTTCTTTCTTGAAGATTTTATCTTGAGTTATTTGTTCCGTTGCCGGTGTTTGCTATTTTCTTTTCTGCTGGTATTTTATTGTATCATATCTCTGATGTATATTGATATCTATTGTATCATCGGCTGTATCAGATATTGTAACAATGCTGTATATCAATGTATTATTCTTTTCTTCCACTGTATTGTTTACATAATGGTGTTATAAGCTCCGGTGAACCAGGTTCGACGTTTGGATCTACGACTTTTGAATATGGTTAAAATATTCGGTGCCGATTTTCGAAGGTCGAGTCAGGATTGTTATAATTGGTATCAGAGCTAAGGTTGAACTTTAGCTCAGGTGTATAACACATTAAGTAACTCATTAGAGATAGGGTGAAGTAAACCCTAGAATGAGTAATCCCTAAGATATCTGTTTGAATGCCTCAGTAAATTCTCTTACTATCCACTAATAGCAAGTATGAGTGCAAGAAGAGAATGAGATAGGGGACAGGGGAATACGACTACAAATGGTCAATACCCTGTAACAGTGGAAACAATCTTTCTCTATCAATTTTCTTTGATTCGTCCCCAAATTCTTTGATTGCTTCGTGACAGCTCCAGAAGAAGTTCTGGTGTGATGATGCTCTACGAATAGTTGTAGAAAATCATTACTTCGTATTTCATCAGTTTCTTATCAGCTTTTCGTTTAAAACTTTAATAAATTTGAAATTTAAATTGAGTTAAATTGATTAATTTGAATTATATCGATAAAACGATTTCGTTTAAAATCGAATTTGAAATTCTATTATAATTTCTTGTGAATATCGAAGTCCGAAGAGGGACAAATTGGTATATATTTTGAGGTATTCCGATTTGAGTTTGGAATCCATATCTAATGGTTGGGAGTTGTGGAAAATTAAATCCATTTATCTATTATTTGGGGTCTCGATATATTCTACGAATGGTTAGTTATCCCTTCAAACTTAACCAATATCACTGCATACTTCGTAGATTTGGATAACCCGAGTATCCTATGAAAAATTAAATAGATTCGTTCTAGTATCTAATGTTGATATTCTGATTTGGTAAGCCAAATACAGAATAGATATTCAATTTGATTTGATGAAATATTCTTCATCTATCTGTGTTGTTATCGTGCCTGCAAATTTCGGGGTCGAACTTTCTTTAAGGAGGGGAATCTGTAACGATCCTAAATTTTAATTAATTTTAAATTGATAATTAATTTAAAATTTGAATAAATTATTGAGTAATAAGTGGTAAATTGATATAATTTATAAATTAATATCTATGTAATATGTTTGAATACAAGATGATAAGTATTTAATATGTAAGTTAAATTAACTATTGAAGTTAGAAATAAATAAAATCAATAAATAAATACACGTAGATAGAATTCAGACAACATATTTATAAAAGATAAGTCATGGAATACAAAGTGTTAACATGACAAATGTAAGTGAGAAAATAAGTAAACAAAATATCTACAAACAAAATAACTTTTAAAATATATTCAAACATAAGTATGCACACTTACAAAAAAAAAAATATCTACAAAGTAAAAAGAAAAGTAATACAAAATCATCTCAGCACAATCAAATAAAAGAAGGAAGTATAAGCTTATTAAACAAGATAAAAAAAATCTATGTACATATAAATAGGGTAGGCTGTAACTAAGGAAGGAGCATGTGCATTTAATACAAGAAATCTTTAATGCACCCTAACATCATCTTCAGCCGAAATGAAATCTGCTAGCCACCACATATATAAAAAAAATAAATTAAGTGTAGACTTGAAAAACATAAAGGACTTAAGCATTGAATGCTTACATCTCAACAAAAATAAACTAAGTCGATTCGAAGAAAAAAATCGCATCAGCCTCCATAAAACCAGAAAAGTCTCTGGCCAACAAAAGATGGAAAGTATCTCTGATCCTACTTTGTAGAAACAAATAATATTACATTGTACAAATTATATTATCAACTGTACAACTCATTTTCTATATATATCAAGCTTCTCCTCATTTCAACCGAGCTGAGTAAAACCACAAATAGTAAACTTTTTCCTTTTTTTGTACAAAACTTAAACAACAATCAAATGTCTGCATTTTTCATAAACTAAATAAATCAAAGCTTGAGCAAAGCTTTCTTCAACCTGGAAGGCTGCATGTAGTTTTCAAAACAAGAAGTATTCCAGTTTTCAAAGAAATCACAGCAAAAGGCTTACAAAATATGCTCTGTTCTTCTCCACTTCAACTTCAAGTGAGTGAAACAGAATTTTTTTTAAAAGCAGATCAAACTACAGCTCTGTCCATCTTCTCAACAACAACTGTGAGTAATTAAACTAAAATCCAACAAAGTAAATCTATATTTGATGATTAATATGTTTGAGTTTGAAGTTGCTTAGTATGCGTATATATACGTAAATTGTTCTCTGTCTATATATATATATGCAGATGGGTATGTCTGTATATGCTGAAACTTTTTTTTTCTTGCTTAAGAGCATATGGTCTGATCAACAAATTCAAATATCAAACTACTTGATTTTTGATGGGCCTTGGTTTCAAAAGCAAACATGTCTGTTTAAGTATTGGTTATTATTTAAAAATTGTTTCAAGTAAAATAAAAGTGTATATGTTAATAAAAATTGGATTATACAGAGCTAACTTCAAATTCTGATAATTTCAAGTGTCACGAAACTTTGATTTACTTATATAACCTGAATTCATACTTCAAAATAGAATTTTTAAAAGTAAAATAGGAATTTTTAGTTAATAATACTAGTAGCAGTTCACAGATGAACTGGGAAAGGTTTTGGAGCGAATTCTGGTGATTTACTTGGATGGAGTGGTTGGGTTCGTGTCTGGGGATGGAGGAGTAAGCAGTGGTGCTGGGGAAAATATTCGAATGGTCGGGAGATCATCATGGTGGCCGGAAATCGCTGAGCTAGGGTTTAAGCTCTAAATTTTGTCATAGTAGGAAATCTCATCAGTGTCGCTTCATTTTTGCATCGGAATTCGTGGGACCAGGTGGGAATGTGGCGTCAGACATTGGGGAGGGTTCGTGTGTGTTCGCGCGTTCTCCGGTGGCGTGAGTGGCGGTGGAGAGGTGGAAGTCCAAATGTAGTGAGTAACAGGTTTCGAGCAAAATGCCTAAATTTCGATTCAGATTTCTTTGAGGCGATTCAAATTTGATTTTCGTGCCTACGCGACATTTGGAACTTGTCGATGATGCTGGTGATTGCCGAAGGCCGGCCGCGCCTCCGTGCACGTGGACAGTGTGGTGAACCTTGTCAGTGTCAACGATGGCATCTGACTCGTGATGTGCTCGAGTTTTGAGGTGGGTCGCTTCGGGGTTTAGATCGCGCGTATGTTTTGAACCTGATGCTTTAATTCATAGCTTAGGTAAAACTTAAACTATGGGAAAGAAACAAAAGAAAAAAAAAGAGGGGAGAAGAAGAAGAACTACAGGGAAACTCGGGAGGATGGGGTGATTAACTCGAAGTGTAGCTCGAGTTTTAAATAGGGGAAGTCTCGGGTTTTTCTAACTGAAGTATAAAAAATAAAATATAAAGTAGTTAAGCATATTGTGTTTCAATAGGATTTAAGCATTTGAATTTAATAAATGTTTAACAACTTAAGTAAAAAAAAAAACTTAAACACAAGTTTTTAATTTTCTTAATTAATGCTTGACAATGTTTTAAACACTAAATTATTATTTTAAATTAAGTAAATACTTTAAGTTAAGTATAAAATTTATTGACATTAAAGTTTTGTAGTTAATAATAATTTGATTTTCAAAATTTAAAGAAGAGCTTTAAATTGTTAATTAAGAAGAATAATTAATATAAATTAATTGCTTTGGAAGGAAACTATGAATAGTTAAATTATAATTGTAATTAGAGTTTGGATTAAGCAACGATTAAGTAATAAACAAAGTGTATTTAACTACTTAAAGTTAATTAACGTATGACTAGTAGTTAACTAGTTAAGTGGTTTAATTTAGAATTAATAATTAATTAATTAAATAATTAGTGATAAATTAATGAGTAATAAAGAATAATTGAATAATTAAAGGTTAATTATTTAAAAAATTGAAGGTTGATTAATTTAGCTAATAAATGATTAAAGGACAAGTAATCAAATAAATTGAAATTAGTTAATGTTAATTAGCCATGATTCATGATCTATCTGATTTAAATTAATCAGATAATTAATTAAGTTACTTATGGATGTTTGAACTCTATTGACTTGTCAAATTGTTGATATTTCTGATATGTTATGCTTTGTGCTATGAATTGTTTAAGTGTAATCTGTGATGAATGTAATTTATTTATCCATAATAAACTCATATTTTCGATATGTGAATCTGTGTATATATATAAGCGTTATGGGCTATGCCGCTTATCGATATTGATATATCTGTGATGATTGATGATGTTGCACTATTGTGTAAAACCCCGGGACTACAACTTACACACACAAATATGGATTTCATGGGGAAATCGATTAAGTCACAGATTTTGAAATTGTTTAAAAAGTTGAATATTTAAATCCAAATGGTTTTGGAAATGTTTTGGGATTAAAGTGAAAAGCTTTTGAAATGGAATTTCAAAGATGAAATTCATCTGGAACAACTTAATTAAGTTTTGAAATTTGAATAATTTGATTTAAATTGGAATTCAATATCTGAAATTGAATTCTATATTCAGTATTTATGATATTAAACGGTATAAAAGTTTATAAGGGTTTTAAACCATTTTAAAGTGTTGTTTTTGGGAATTTGAATTGACCCAAAGATTTAACTTATATAATGAGATCGAATTTTTCCGAAACGAAAACTATTTGTTTTCAAATAAGAATAGCTTTCATTTTAAGAAAGGATTTCTGAATTGTGTTGAAAGGTTTCAAGTTTGAAATGGAATTGAAATGTTTTGAAAGCTATAAAATGAGTCTTTGATTCAAAGACCGGACGAGTTAATCCAACTTGAATTGGAATTGTTTTGAAAGGCTATGAATGAATCTTTGGAAATGATTTTAAAAGCTATAAGTTGAATCTTTGATTTAAAGATTCAATGAGTTAATCGAATTTTGAAAGATGAGTTAAATCTTTGATTAAAGATTTAACGAGTTAATCCAATTGAAATGGAAATTGTTTTGAAATCCACGAATGGATCTTTGTGAATGGGGTGAACTTTGTGAATTGAATCTTTTGTTTAAAAGATAAAAGTGTGGAAATTGTTTAAGGTGAATTGAATCTTTTGTTTAAAAGATAAAAGTGTAGAATTTGTTTAAACCATTGAAGGTTTTTGAAATGAATCTTTTTGTTTAAAAGAATGGAAATGGTAATTTGTTTTAACCATTCAAATGAAAGGTTTTGGGCTTTAAGCTGTGATTTAACTGAGACCCATATCCATATGATTTTTTTAGTATTGCAATCGTTATTCGGTTTTGCCGGGGAAGGACCTTTGTGTCATATAACCCATTCCGGATAATGATACGTCATTATGGATAGCATTTGAAGACCGGTGTTGAAGACCTGGTATTTGTAAGAACGATAGGATAGCCTATCGATTATCTCTGCACTGGCTGATCTCCGGTATAGAGATTCCCTAAGTGATGGGAAGTCCGATCGGGATTGTGGATATCCGGATTGCAAGGACTTCTTGTGAAGTGCCTTCGGTTCTGTTCGAACCTGGAACAGACTTGTATGGTTGCATGTCTGACACTACACTTTTAGATATAAAGCAGATTTCTTTCGAATACGTATCGGTTGGTGGCGGAGAATTTATTCTCTTAGCTTAACACCCTTCTCTGAGACGCACGAGCTCAGAGGTTATGTAGTTGAAGGTTATCAGCGATATATTCCCAATTTGGTAGTGTGACATGTTGAGTGCTGCTGTGTGTTGACCATTTGTTGATTATTTGTGATCAGAGCATAGCTTTTGTATAAAGCGTTGCTTTGTGGATGAGATTGCATCAGGACCTCACACCCCGAAAATGGTCAAAAGAAGAAAGATGCGGCAAGGTTATGAGGGTCGCGCCCTTTAGGTGTGTCATACCCATCTGGTAAAGGGTGGTATCGTGGTATGGAGCCCAGATATTTACCTATGTGGTGGCTCCAATCTCGTTTACTGTGTGGTTGTGGCTTTAGAGGGGCCTCGGATAAAGGTCCCAAAGGACCGGGGAGTGGCATGCGCGTGTAGTAGTTACCTAGTTACAGAGGTAATCCAGCCTTGTGTTGGTAGAGAGCTGGTTAAGTTCTCCGGACGTCCCGCCAGAGGCGATCCCATGTGACAGTGGGAAGTTCCTTAGCCCGACCATTTGTTGGAAAATCCAAATGAAACAATACGAGACTTGTACGGTTCTAGTTGTATAACCTGCTATTGAACATGGTAGCTATTGTAGGCATAGTTCGAAATGTCTATGCTGGCTAAGATTTATATTCTACTTTCGAAATATTTTCTCCACTGTGCACTTATAATAATACCAGAAAATTTCTCGTATCAAGCATGTTTGACTATCATAAGAAGAAATCACCTCCAATTCTGCGTTTGCATTGTGTGTGTGGTGGGTGGTCTTATGGTAGTTTCATTTTTTGAAAAGCTTTGCGAATTGACTTTAAAATTCTTTTGCTGTTTGTTTTTAAAGATAAACTGTTTTTGTTACTCATACCAGTCCCATGATTGATCTAGAGTTTATTGTTCCTATCCTAAACTCTGGGTGCTCACTATTTTCCATACGAGCAGTCTAGAGTTGGGTTTTTTTCCAGATAGTTAGGTTTGGTAGATTATCTGGAGCTAGTTTCAGTCTTTGGATGCACACCAATCTTGCTTGTCTTAGTGAATCGTGATGTTGGTTTTATCTGCTACTGGAGTTCTTTCTCGAAGACTCTATCTTGAGTCATTTGTTCCGCTGCTGGTGTTAGCTATTTTCTTTTCTGCGGGTATTTTATTGTATCATATCTCTGATGTATATTGATATCTATTGTATCATCGGTTGTATCAGATATTGTAACAATGCTGTATATCAATGTATTATTCTTTTCTTCCACTGTATTGTTTACTTAACTGTGTTATAAGCTCCGGCGAACCAGGTTCGACGTTTGGGTCTACGGCTTTTGAATATGGGTAGCATATTCGGTGCCGATTTTCGAAGGTCGAGTCATGATCGTTATAGAAAATATGATGAATTTACGATATTTTGAAATTTAAATGAATTAAAATGATTTAATAAAATATTAATGATTTTTGAATAAAGTTAATATGTGAAATGAATGAATATTTAAGTTGAAATTTGAAATATAACTAAAATGGGAAATTTATGAATTTGGATTAAAGGTGAATTTTAAGTTAAGTAAATAAAAATGAAATTAACTTATATTTAGAATTTAAACTTAAGTGTTAAGTTAAATTTAATGTAATGAATTTAAAATTGTATGCTGGAATTAAATAAGTGATTTATTATTAAATATTGATTTTTGAGTAGAGATTTAACTTTATAAAATCATGAAATTAAGGAAAATTAAATGATGATTATAAAAGTGAAATTGTATGATTTTATAAGTTAAAAAATGTTTTAAATAAAAATATAATTGTTTTTCAAATTATATTGAACATTTTAATTTTAAATAACAGCATTTTACAAATGATATTAATTTTAATGTAAATGATATTACAGCAATTGTAAATGCTGTATTTGATGATAATGAACTAAAAAGCTAAATAAGATTTAAGGCTATTATAGAATTTTGTAAAGTGCTATAATCGTTGAATTTAACCAAGTTTATTTGAAACTAATGTAACCCTATTACAGCATTTTAAATGCTGTCTTTGTTAAACTGAACTGTTTTAAATGTAACTTTCCGTAGCGTTTTCTAAATGCTGCGAAAGGTAAATTTTCACTGTTTTGATAAACTTAAGTGAATGAATGAACTTTGAAAACTTTATAGATGTGGTAAATTTAATAATTTAATTATTAAATGTAATAGCTTCATTTTTTTGATTTAAATGAAGTAATTCGATTTGAAATATAAACTATTTTTGATATGTGATTTGAAATGGTATTTTAAATTGAAAAATGAATATGGTTTTAAAATCAAATGGAAAGTTTGATATTTTAAAATGATTTGAAATGATTTGATTTGTTAACTGACATTTAATTTTTGAAATAAATACCATTTATAAAATTATAACTACTGGTTATAATAACGATTGGTTGTTAAAGAGACCGGGATCGGATATGGACATACTCTCTGTCGATACCAAAAACCACTTTAACAACTATGTACGCGGTGGAGATTCCAGAATGAAGTAGGATGGTGACGACGTTCCTAAGGTACTTTACGTGGACCTAACTCCTGTGAGTTAGCTTAAGGTGGCTAAAACACGAGCGATCTCGGGCGAAAGGAGGTAGCACCTCTAGCTGGACACACTTTTTCGATACCATTCTATTACCGTTGTGATCGATTGGGTTGACCTTCTGATTTGGAGTGTTGTTCAGGGTGGGCGTATGTGGCTGCTGCGTTACCGCCATCCTGGGGGCGTAATTGGTATATCTACCCTGGCATTGCCTTGTGTGCCGTGTCACCTACCATACCGAGCCTTTACTACGGTTTGTTTTTCTCCCGTAGCCCATGGAGTATTTAGGGTAGTCTCCCGATCTGGAGATATGCTGATACTGAATGGACTACTGGGACTATTATTTGTGAAGGGTGATATGGGTAGTCTGGAACGCTATTTAAAAGTATGTTTATTTTACTGTAGACATTATTATAATAGCGTAATATTACTATATAGTAAATAATTTCACGGATCCTTAGAGGATAGGCGGTCCCAGGCATCCTTTAAGTTACTTGTTCTCCATTACAGTTCATTTGAGTTAGTTTACATTATGTAAGTATATATTGTCCTGACTCGAGTGTTTTGTGTTTTTCTTTACGCCCGGGTCAGCTTGAGTATTCACAGCTTTGGATTCTCTTTCTGGAGTTGGTCTTTGCTCGAGTTTCTGCCTATCTACATTTATATCTACTTATGTTTTGGCTGTTCTAGTTTATCTCATGTATTAGTGAACTTCTATGTATTTGGGATTTCTATTATGTTGTTTTCAGACTGTATTACATATTTGGTTTGAGACTCTGCCGTAGTAGCCTCATGAACTACTATGTATTTTTATATTCCACTGCGAGTTATTCTGTTTGTTCTATGTCTTTGATTCTGTGTATTTGATTTTATTTGCTCCAAATTTATTTACAATCTATTATTTCACATCATTCAAGTCTGACATGTGTGGATTATTGTCGATATGAATGGTACGCAATGGTGGGTCGTCACATTGGTATCAGAGCTTTGGTTTTTGGCAAAACCATTGCCTCTACGGAACAAAAACTCATTAGAGATATGGTATTTCTACCCTAGAATGGGTGAAATCAATCTTAGAATCATATCTTTGTGAGAGACGTATTTTTAAAGTATAAAATGATTTTTTCAAAATGTTTTCAAAAGATTTTCGAAGATTATTTTGATGTATAAATTTTTTCTTGTTTTAAAGGATTTTCTAATGTTTTCTAACTTCCTTTCTTTCATATCTACCTTGTTAGGTTTTTCCCCTTTCATTAGGATATTCATCCAAGTGTATTCTCTTGTCTTATCTTAATTCATCTTTGGCTTATCTTTATCTTATCCTAAATTCATTCTTGATATTTTTAGGATGAATCGAGAAAATGCCAAAGGTAGGGGTCGTGATATTGCCCTAGCTCCTAAAACTGTTGCTCATGTTCGTTTCACTGTTCTTTATAAGGAATTCTCTCAGCTTGGTGGTACCCCATTCACCGGTTCAGAGAGCATCATTGTGGCTCAGCAGTGGTTGCGGAGTCTTGAGAGGTTATTTACTGGTCTTGATATTTCTGATGCCCAGAAGTGTCAGTTAGCAGCTTGGCAGTTGCGTGATTTTGCTTAGGTTGGTGGGAGTCCGTTAAGGCTAACACCGTCGAGGCTGATATCACTTGGGAGCAGTTTAGGTATCCTTTGTGTTATCCTGAATTTTGTTCCTATTTTTCCTTTTCCTTTGAATCTATCATAAGCTTGTTTCTGTATCTCTTTTCTTGGGAGGCTTTTTTGGCAAAATGGATGCCAGAAGCCAGGAAATCTTACCTTTATCGAGAATTTATGGACATTAAGAAGGTAGCATGTATTTTGCTGAGTATGATAGGAAGTTCAATGAACTTTCCAAGTTCGGTCCTAGCCTTATTGACACTCCTCTCAAGAAGAATGAGAAATTTGTTGCAGGTGCTCGTCCAGAGTATTATAGTCACCTTATTTCTCATGTTCATGGCTCTTTCACCCAGCTTATGGATATGGCGATTCACTACGAGAATCCCACATCCAAAGGTCCTGTTGTTTCGGGTGCTCAGTCTTCCTCTGCTAACTCCAAGAAGCATAAGCCTAATTTCCAGTAGCATAAGAAGAATTGGCAGAAGCGTTCTGGTTTGGGATCAGCTCCTACTCAGAGGCAAGTTGATCTCTCCTCCATCACTTGCTTTAGGTGTGATCAGAAGGGGCATGTTAACCACTCTTCTCAAGCGACTCAAGGAAGGCTCACGACTCACAATGATTACCGACTCAACTAATTACCGACCTAACATATGGACCGAATCAACGACCTATCTAGTTACGACTCAACAGGCTAACGACTTAGTAACCTTAGCGGCTTAAGAGAATAGCCCGACTCAACAGCCTTAAGGAGTTACCGACTCAACGGCCTTGAAGGGTTACGACTCAACGACTCAGGAGGGACAGCGACTCACCGGGTTATAACCTTAGCGACTTAAAGGTGCCGGCCGACTCAACGGGTTAACAACTCATGGAGTTAACAACTCATGAGGCGGACCGACCTACGTTTTCAAACGACTCAAGTAACTTAAGATGTCTAATGACCTATTATAAGTCGCTGGCGACCTAAGCAAACAATAAGAAAACTCAATGCCGCTTCACTTATGTCGCTGCCTGCTGACTCGTGATATTTAAGTCGGTCACGACTTACGACTCATCCTGAGTCGGTCACGACCTATAACTTCGGCAACAATTCCAGCCCAGAAATTTGCCTATAAATACATGGCCATCTCCAACATTCAAGGGACTTTTTCGGCTCATTCTTTCCAAGCACCGTTACTCTGCTGCATTCCAAACTGACTCGACACTCAAAGCTTTCAAGACACGTAGAACGCTATCGACAACTTCAAGATGGAATCTCATACATCCGACATGGATTTGAAGACTTTCACTTACATTGAAGTTTAAGCTATTCGTTCAAAGTGTTTAGTAATTCAAAGTGTATTGTACTTGGGAAGAATTGTATCAATCTGTAACGAGTTCATCAATAAAGATATTCAAAGTGGACGTAGGCAAACTATTAAGCCGAACCACTATAAAATTGCTGTTGTTTACTGTTTTTTCTGCAGTTTTCTGCTTATACTCTCTTCCCGAATCATCGGGTGGTGCTTTCACAACTACACTTTACACACCGGGGTGTTAGCGTTCAAATTTTAGCGTTAACATTTTTGGTGCTTTCACTGAGAATAAGAACTCAGGCGAATTATCATCATTGCTACACGAAAGGTTGTTGAAGTAGTCTCTCTGAAAACTTGAAGTTTATCCGAAATCATGGACCCAGGTAGAAGGAGTAGATTTGTTAGATCTGGAAATGTTCAAGAGGGAACCTCCGCTTCCCCAGTACCTAATCAAGCCACTCCACCTGTTGGGGTTACAAAAGCAGAGTTGGATGCTGTAATCTTAGGGCTGAACCAGCAGATAAATGCCCAAAGTGCACAATTGGAGGCTCAGAATGCCTAAAATGCCCTAATTTTGAATAAGTTGAACGATTTGCTTGGGGTAAACCGTCAACCAACGGGTAATGAAAGGAACTTTGTTGGCAACATTCATGATGCTGAAGAAAGAAACATTCCTGAGAGGGCTGCCAGCCCCTTTGAGCAGACATTTCCTGAAGTTGGTGGATCTAAAGCTCGAAATGACGAAGGGTATCTTTCTGAAATGGTTCGACAAATCATGAAAGAGAGCATGCAAAGGAATGAAGACGAGAAGGAATGGGGTTTCGCTCCAAGTAAAACCCCGTTTACCGAAAGGATTCTAAAGGCTGAGTTTCCAAGGAAGTTCGTCCCTCCAACCATTCCAGCTTATAAGGGGACAAGCGACCCGAACGAATTCTTGTATAAGTATGATTGGCACATGACAGCTGCCAGAGCTTCTGATGAAATAAAGTGCCGATATTTTCCTGTATATCTGGAAGGTGTAGCTCTGCTTTGGTTCACCAAGTTACCAACCGGTCTATTGATCAGTTTTCAAACTTAACCCGGAAATTCAAGGAGCAGTTTAGGCTATATGCTTCAAAAGCCAAAGATATCATGTCGTTGTTGAGTTTAGAACAGAATCCAGGGGAAACTATCAGATCTTTCTTGAATCGCTTTAATATAGCGCTGGCCGAGGTAGACAATGCAGAACCACGAATGATCTTGACTTATCTGATGAGGGCCATTGACAAGTCGAGTGAATTTGGAAAATGGCTAAACATGAAGGAACCAAATTCCCTTGAAAAATTCTACAAGAAAGCAGATGAGTTCATACGCCTGGAAAGCCTTTCCTGTACCGGTAAAGGCAGTATTGGAAAAAGCTGAAGATAACACTGTTGCTCCACGCAAGAATGAATCTGTAGGACAGAAAAGGGAAAATAACGATGGGAAGAAACAGAAAAATCTGAAGAAGCCTCGTTCCTTCAAGCCACCGGAATATACTCCTTTATCAGATACCCCGGAGCGTATTTACCTTGCCACTAAAGATTCTGTTGATTATCCTAAACCTCCCGTTCTGAGAACCGGGAAAAAAGCTATACAAAGCGGAATGTTTTGCCGATTCCATAATCAACCCGGTCATGATACCGATGAATGCCGCCAATTGAAAATTTTGATTGAAGAATTGATAAGGGAAAACAAGCTGCAGCAATTTGTGGAAAAGAATAGTAGCAATCCTGCTTCGTCTAGTCAGGGGCAACGAGCTCCTGTTCATCAACCCAGGACAAGTGAGAAGGCTGCAGGGCATGAATCCGGAAGGCCTGTTATCAATGTCATTACGGGAGGACCTCAACCAGTAGGCAGGAGCTGGGGTGAGATGGAAAGGTACACCCGGGCTTTGAAATATGCACCGGCCGAAGAAGATGTCTTTGTTTTGGAAGATGCTACGCCCCTGAAACAACAAAGAACTTTCAAGGATGATATTGTGTTCAGAGCCAGGGATTCCACGGGTGTTGAAGCTCCTACCTTGGATCCCTTAGTCATCTCGGCTGGTATCGTGCCAGCTATTGTCAGAAGAGTTCTCATTGATTGTGGCGCATCCTGTAATATCCTCTTCAAGAAGACATTCGACCAAATGAAGATCCCTATGGCGGATGTGCAAGCCTCATCACAGAAAATCGCTGGTTTCACTAGGGAGCCAAAACAGCCGATAGGAACCATTGATTTGCTTGTAGAACTTAGAGAGGGAGAAAGAAAAGTAGTCCGCAAGCAAACCTTTGTGATTGTCGATGAATTTTCTGCTTATAATGCTTTCCTTGGCCATCCAACTCTTGCAGTGTTCAAAGTTGTTCTGGCCCCATGGTGCCTCACTGTTAAATTCCCCACAGACAATGGAGTAGGAGTTATAAAAGGGGATCAAAATGCTGGGCGGGAGTGTTATTTGACAGAGCTGCGAGAAGCAAGGAAAAGAGAAATGGGAAAGGATGCGGCAACACCAGTCCGCATCAAAGAACCAGCCTTGTAGCAATTACAGGGCGGACCCTGCACTGGCGAGCACAGCGGAGCACGAAAAGAGATGGATTCTAGAAAAGCCAGTGCAGGGGATAATAGAGTGGTACCAGTGGAAACGACAGTACCAGTACCTGTTGACTCGAAGGACCCAAATAAGGTGTTGAATGTGGGTTCACAACTGAGTGTGTCAATTAAGAATATCTTAATAACTTTTGTAAAAGCAAATTTGGATGTTTTTGCTTGGACTCATTCCGTTATGTGCGGAATATCCCCAGAAATTGCAGTACGCGCTCTGAATATTGATCCAAATTTTACGCCTGTGAAACAGAAAAGGAGAACGCAAGGTCCAGAAAGGTCAGCAGCATTAAAAGAAGAAGTTGATCGGCTCATGGAGAATAGCTTTATCAAAGAATCTACCTATCCGAATTGGGTGTCAAATCTAGTGCTGGTTAAAAAAGCCAACGGAAAATGGAGAGTGTGCATCGATTTTTTAGATCTAAACAAGGCCTGCCCCAAAGACTGCTTCCCATTACCCAGGATTGATCAACTGGTAGATGAAACGGCGGGACATGAATTGTTATCTTTTATGGATGCCTACTCCGGATATAACCAGATCATGATGCATGAGCCAGACCAGGAGGACACGAGCTTTATCACCGATGTTGGTCTTTACTGCTACAGAGTTATGCCCTTCGGGCTGAAGAATGCGGGGGCAACCTACCAAAGGCTTGTTAATGCTATGTTCAAACCACAATTGGGCAAGACTATGGAAGTCTATGTCGACGACATGTTAGTAAAGTCTAAGAAAGCAGTGGATCACATAGAACACTTAGCAGACATGTTCGCGGTCCTCCGAAAATACGGAATGAAGCTTAACCCTTTAAAGTGTTCATTTGGAGTGGTGTCCGAAAAGTTCTTAGGTTTCATCGTGAGCGCTAGGGGCATTTAAGCTAGTCCAGCCCAAATTACCGCCTTAAAAGAAGTCAAAGCTCCTAGAACGAAGAAGGAATTGCAAAGTCTCAACGGAAAGGTCACCGCCTTGAGTCGGTTCATTTCCAAAGCTACTGATAAATGCATCCCATTCTTTGACGCTCTAAAGAAAGGAAAGAAAAACTTTGATTGGACTCCCGAATGCCAAAAAGCCTTTGATGAATTGATTCGCCATATGGAAACTCCTCCAATACTTTCTAGGCCTGGCGATGGTGAGGATCTTCTTATATACTTGGCAGTATCATCTCATGCTTTAAGTGCAGCGCTGATATGAGAAGACAAGAGGGTTCAACATCCGGTTTACTATATCAGCAAAAGACTCACTGGGGCAAAGATGAATTACTCCAAGTTGGAAAGACTTGCCTATTGCCTACTGATTGCATCGAGGAAGTTGAGGCAATATTTTCAAGCTCATCCTATCAGAGTACTCACTGATCAACCCTTAAAGCAAGTCCTTTTTCGCCCTGAGACTTGGGGCTGTCTTCTAAAGTGGAACATTGAACTCAGTCAATATGACATCACTTATCATCCCCGAAAAGCAATCAATGGACAAGCTTTAGCGGATTTCATCGCAGAATTCACAGATAAGGGTAACAGTGAGGAGGAAACGATCGATGATTCCCCAATCCAATGGAAGTTATATGTTGATGGCGCAAGAAATGACTACTGTTCTGGGGCTGGAGTTGTACTTGAGACCCCTGAAGGTCGGTCATTATGCTATGCACTGAGATTGAAATTTCCTTCAACAAACAGTGAAGCAGAATACGAAGCTCTTATCGCTGGCTTGAGAATTGCAAAATAACTAAACATCCGAGCATTACAGATCTTCAGTGACTCTCAGCTTATTGTATGCCAAGTCAAGAAGGAATTCCAAGCTAAAAGGGGAAATCTGCCTGCCCACTTGTTAAAGGCTTAGGAACTCCTGTGTGACTTCGATCATTACGCGATAAGCCATATTTCTCGAGAAGAAAACACGAAAGCAGATTCTCTCGCAAAGTACTCTAGCACAGGCGAAGCTCAATTTCTGGGGTTGACTCCAGTGGAAGTCCTATCGGCTCCAAGCATTGATGAAATGGATATTGATTGGATCATGAGCGTGTCTCAAGAGCAAGAATCATGGATGACTCCAATAACAGAATACCTGATCAATGGCTCTTTACCGGAAAATTCAAAAGAACGACAGAAGCTACTGAGGAAAGCCTCTCGCTATATAGTCCAGGATGGCCAATTATACAGACGGGGATTCTCAATGCCGTTGCTTCGATGTGTATCCAGGGAAGAGTCCAAAACAATCCTAGCTGAGGTGCATGGGGGAGAATGTGGTGATCATTTAGGTGGTCAAACTTTAGCAAAGAAGATTCTCCGATACTGATATTTTTGGCCAGAGATTAATCGAGATGCAGCAGACTATTCCGGAAAATGTGACAGATGCCAAAGATTTGCCAGAATTCCTAGAGCACCTTCTACTGAACTCACACAGATGGTCAGTCCATGGCCGTTTGCAATATGGGGGCTAGACCTTGTAGGACCTTTACCAACTGCCAAATCTGGAATCAAATATGCCATTGTTGCTGTACATTATTTTACTAAATGGGCAGAAGCTGAACCACTGGCTACTATCACCACTAAAAAGATGATAAGTTTTGTGACTAAAAGTATTATTTGCGGGTATGGTGTGCCTCAAAAGATAATTACAGACAATGGTACTCAGTTCGAAAGTGAAGAATTCCAAGATTTTTGCAAACGATTCAAAATCTGAAAAAGCTTCTCAGCAGTAGCTCATCCGTAGGCAAATGGGTAGGTGGAAGCAGTAAACAAAATTATCAAGTCAACCATCAAGAAGCAACTCGAAAGAGCAAAAGGTGGTTGGGTCGATAAGCTACCACTAGCACTATGGGCACACAGAACTACCTACAAAACTGCGACTGGGCATACTCCGTTTTCATTAGCATACGGGTCAGAAGCAATGATTCCAATAGAAACAGAGGTCCCTTCACATAGAAGAATTCATTTCAATCAAGCGGAGAATGAAAAACTACAGCTTGAGGCACTTGATCTCCTTGATGAAAAAAGAGAAGAGGCTGAGCTCAGAATCGCAGCTCATCAGCAAAGGATAGCCAGACAATTCAATTCCAAAGTTCGCCAACGCAGCTTTGAGATTGGAGATCTAGTCTTGAAGAGAATTATGATAGCGACAAGTGTGTTTGGGCCAAATTGGGAAGGACCATATGTCATAGGTCAGAAGCTTCTTGACGGCACATTCAAACTCACTACTGTTGAAGGAGATCAAATTCCAAGGGCTTGGAACAGCAATCACTTGCGTCCATACTTTACTTGATAGCTTTGTTGAAATATTGTAAAAAGAATTATGAATGTATGATTCTTGTAATTGAAAGCAATTGTAAAACCGATACAAGTGAATAATGAAAGACTATAAAGTGGATGTAGGCCCAAATTCTTGGCCGAACCACTATAAATCATGTGTTCCTTATTATTATTACACGTTTTTTTTATTTTCGATATGAAAAGTACATTAAATGTATTGCTGAAATGTTTGTTTAAATTTTTGCAGGCAACGAAAATAAAACTTGCACATTACAAAACCAAGTGATTCTTGTTATCATTCAACAAACAAATTCCAAGTCACAAAAACCTCGAAATTAAATCCTAGATAAGAAGTGCTTCAATTGAACGGCCAATTATTTCGCCGAAAACGGGCTCTAGCTAATAAATTGAGAAGTTTGAACAAACAAACATCCAATTAAGAAGCTTATGCCCGTTCTCGCGAACTGGCCAAGCAATGAAGTACACTTCTTTGGATTAAACAAACTACTTGTAAGGGAAGGGAGTACGAGCTTGAAAAGAAAAATAGAGGATCGCTGAAAAGGCATAAGCAAGTGGACAAGGAACAACTAAAGCCCTCTTAGGAGGCACAAGTCCTCTTCGGAGGCACAACTCTTCGGAGGATAAAGACCTCTAACGAGGCCTATGCCGCAAAAAAGAAAGTTCTCTACTCAACAAAAAAGATTGGAGGAGTCATGACCCTCCAACCATGAGAGAGTAACTTCCAGGCAATCTTCGGAGGCACATTTCACCAGGAGTTGAAGTGCGACAGCCGCTCTTCGGAGCCTCACTTCACCAGAGTTGAAATGCAAAACAAAATAAAAGCCCTCTTCGGAGGCCCATTTCACCAGGAGTTGAAGTGCGACAGCCGCTCTTCGGAGTTTCACTTCACCAAAGTTGAAATGCAAAACAAAATAAAAGCCCTCTTCGGAGGCCCATTTCCCCAGGAGTTGAAGTGCGACAGCCGCTCTTCGGAGTTTCACTTCACCAGAGTTGAAATGCAAAACAAAATAAAAGCCCTCTTCGGAGGCCCATTTCACCAGGAGTTGAAGTGCGACAGCCGCTCTTCGGAGTTTCACTTCACCAGAGTTGAAATGCAAAACAAAATAAAAGCCCTCTTCGGAGGCCCGTTTCAAAGAGACCTCTTCCCAGAGGCACAATAAGACAGAAAGACCTCTTCCCAGAGGTAGAAATGAAAAGGCCTCCTCCCGGAGGCACAATCAAGCAGAAAGACCTCTTCGGAGGCACACGTTTCACCAAGATTGAAATAAAATTTCCAGGTGTTGAAACATGAAAAAATCATCATCAAAGGCACACTTTAACTTTCAAAGGAAGAATGAATTACTTATTCTAGAAAATTCTCTTCCTCAAAAAGAAGTTGAAGTACCTTTCAAATACCCGCTCTACCACATAGAAGATTTCATTCAGTAAAATGTGTATATGCACAAAATAAAAAGTGATATCTTCGAAGAAGGAAGCGTAAAAACTCATTTGTGCTCTGTTTTTTAACGAGATAATATTCCTCCAAATGTGGAATAATTATTCTTTAAAAAATAAAAGTACAAGTTCCTCATAAAATAAAATATTACAATGAGCTTATGGTATAGGGGCAACATGGTATAACTACATCGGTAAAATTGCGCTCGAACAATATATACCACAAGCTCACTGTAATATCATATAAATAAACTTGTATAAAAATGAATAATAAATGCATTCTCAAATTCAAACAAGAGTTTGTACCAATAAAGGATCATTTTATTCAATTATATTGCAGATACAAGTTTCGAAATAAAGAAAGCGGGGGCCGGTACCCGCACAATCCTCGACCAGTACATGTAAAAAACAGAAAGCTAAAAACTAGAATCTTCATTTCCTCTTGCCACCTTTGGACCCTTTACCCGGCCGGATGGTTAGCTTTTTGGGTCGATCTATAGGCATGAGGGAAAAAGGAGAGGGAGGCACAACTGGTTCAACTTCCGGTTCCTCTTCAGTAGCAATAATGCTCTTCCCCCTCCTCTTTGATGTTCCGTGCTTCTTTCTTCTCTTTGAAGAAGATTCACTTCCTGGAGTAACAAGTTTAGACAAAATTATGTCATCAGAAGGAGTCCGCTCTGGAGATATCTCACCTCCCTCAAGTCCTTCGTCTTTTTGCTCTTGTGAAGCAGCTGAGTCATCCAAGCCCCGAAGGGAACCTATTATTTATTCCTGTGATCCCAGATGAGGAGTAGGAGAGATTGGGGAAGGCAAAGGAACAGTAACTGGAGGTGGAAAAGTTTGAATGGTGCTCGGTGCTTTCTCTACAAAGGAAAAGATAAAAGTGTCAGTATTTCCCGCAAAAAGAGGAGACAACGGCTCGTCGAGATTCAAGAAATAATCAAGAATCTCGTCAAATCCATAGATAATTGGCAAGTTGTCCACCTGAGCATTATTAGGGTTACCTGGAGAGGTTGGTGGTATCACATCAATTTCGTAGTCTACAGCTTCAGCACTCTCTTGTGGCTCATCTGCAGCTTGTGTGATTGCAGCTCCGGTATCAACTTTAGTAGGAATCGGTGTATGAAAACTAGAACCGGTAATGTCAATTTCGGCTGAAGGAGAAGGTTGAATTGGAGCAGTTGAGATGAATTTTCCTGAATATTCTCCCGCCGTTGTTTCGGCCCTTAATTTTGCAAGCTGTTCTCTCCCCCTGGCGAGAGCGGCACGAGCATCATCATCAAGATAATGCTCCTCAAGAGAAGACTCAGCATAGCCAGCGCCGTTACCACCAAGCATATCGAGTGCGACCTCCCAAACTTCAGCCAGAGTAATTTCATACTTGGGGCCTAGAAAGGCGAGGCTACCGCGCCCCAAGATGCTATGCAGGTAGAAATCAAATAACGTTGAGCTGATGTTGGTTCTCGTTGCCTCGTGAGATTCTTCAGCTGCAATTTTGCCGGCAACGGCCTCATCACGCTTCATGTCAGCTTTAGAAAGTTGAAGCTTAAGCATTTGAATCTCCGCCTCTTGGGAGCTGTTTTTCTTCCGAAGCTCTTCAATGTCAGCAACATAGCCCTCACTAATTCTTTTTTGCACTTCAAGCCTGTCTTCGGCATCTCTTTGGCTGGCATGAGCGTCTCTCACTTGTTTTAGGAGCACTTCTTCTTTTTGAGAATAGGAAGTAGAGGAAGCAGCAAGCTCTTGTTTCAGCACCGCAACTTTTGCTTCAAGCTCTTCGTTGTAAGAAGCAATGCTCCTCATTTCAGTGTCATGTTGCTCAAGAACCTTTTGCCATTCGGCTTTATCATTTTCCATAGTGAGCATGGCCTCTATGTTTGCGGGATTAACCCTTCGAAGCTCGTCGACAGTTTTTGCCAGTTTGACATCCTCTCAATATCAAGCTTGACGGCGTCGAGATTTCGTAACAAGGCAGACTTGTCAATGGGAACCAAGTCAAGGTCGAACCTCACTCCCTTCAGACACCACTGTGGAAACCGACTTTGCAAAGTGGTCGGGCCCGGTCCAACTTGGAATTTGGGTCTGCTAATTATTGTTTGGATGTCTGTCTTCCAGAGAGCGGAAGAGCCGGAAGGAATGTCAAGCGAGGCGGGGGCAGTAACGTTTTCACGAGTTGTAGAGGTGTGCTTCTCACCATGTCGGGCTCGCTTGCTCGAATCTTCAACCATATGACTTTTTCCTCTGTCATCATGGGATTTTCTTTTATGAGAATCGTCACCTCTCTGCGAAGAATCGTGGCGCTCCTCCCTCTCTCTTCTTTTATAACGCTCCTCTTGAGCCCACTTCTCTTGAGCCTTTCGGGCGGCTCTTTCTTCATTAGATTCTCTGTAAGAAGGGAGGTAACGCCTGTAATCATATTGGCTACGCCTCCCGTAGCACTGGAAATCATCATATTAGGATCCTCTGCGCCCCATCGGAGGATCTGAAATAAAAAAGAGCTAAATTTTAGAATTCTTCAAAGTACAAAAAGTCAGAAGCATAAAAGTGCTGAAAAAATTCTAAGTGTGTGTGATGTGCAAACTACGCGCATCAAACTACGAACCACTCTTTAATTGAGGAGTAGTTGTGGGTGTAATAGTTAGCGTCAACTCTTGAGTTGACGGAGTCTGTTGCAGGATAGAAGTCGCTTCGACTACTGAAGAAGAAACCCCGGTATTGATAGGATCATCTTTAAAGATCTCTTGCGAGGTGGCAAAGAGGTCGCTCAGCCCTTCGAAAGTATCGTCCCTGCTCTGCTTGACAAGGCTAGTTTTCTCGGCTTCTTCGCCAGATTTCTGTGAATGTCGGGGAGATCCTTGAGGCTCTTCTTCCTCAATAACCGGGGCAAGTTCGACAGATGGCCCCGCAACATCAACAGAAGCGGAGCACTTCACTAGCTAAGCCTCAGGAGCAGGTCCTTTTGGTATGGATGTGTCTGTAGAAACCGGGGCATCTGATGCTTTAGGTGGGGAGTCTGGAACCTCGCAGGGGTGTGTGGAGCGAGAAGGGTGAAGAAGTCCGAATTGGTGAAGGAATTCGTCGTTCAGCAAAAATTTCATATCCCGTTCTTCAACCGGTACTGCTACAAGCCTCTCCAGGGTTGGCTTGTGACTGGGATCTCTACAAGGAGGGGGAAGCGATGAAAAAAAAAACGAAATGATGATGAAGTTAAAACTTGGCAATTTGAACTTCAAAAGACTCAGAATATAAAGGTGGTAAAGGTAGATGATCTTACTTCCTTCTCTCCACACAACATAAAACCCCGGGGGGCAACGGACATAGAAAAATTGAGTTAAGAACCCATGGGCAGTATCAGGGAAGCCAACGATCAATTTACGATTTCGTGCGCTTCTCACGACAGTAATAGAGGGGTGATCTTTAGTCCTGGTGAAAGAGCATAGGAAGCAAATCTCGTCAAATCTTGGGAATCGATCAAGCGTCCTCCTAAACAGTACACACAACCGCATTAAAATGGCATAACCATTGGGGTGTAATTGGGATGGGGCGATGGCCAATTGACGAAGAAGTTGTTGGAGAAAGTCATTGAAAGGAGGAACTCCCCCACTCAGGCACATTTGTCGATTGACCGTTACAAAGCCAGGGGGTGCTATGTCAGCAGTGTTACTTCTCTCAGGAAGAATGGCATCTGATTCAGCAATGCCAAACTGAGCGCACAATTGGCGAAAAACTCTGTGCGATAAAGTAGAAGAGGCTCTTTCGGGAGGATTGACCAGTGGAGCTGGAATAACAGTTGCCTCTCCAGTCTGAACCGTTGTGTCTTCTTTCTGAGAAGTCATTCTACACAAGCAACTCGATATTCAGTTTCCTAAAAGTGTGAGGTGTCGTGCAAAACTAATAAAAATAGCAAGTAAATATGACTGGAATTAAGCTAGTCGATGATTGATCGATTACAAAATTTCAGAACTTGTTAATATAAAGTTCAAGCATAATATTAGTGCAGGCTGGTCAGTTTCAATTGACTATTTCAGTGTTGCTTTAATATTTTACTTGAAATTGATGAGTTGAAAGCACTGCGTTCACACAATTTATTTAAGTTAATTATCTGTTATTAACTAATCTGTCATTTGATGTGGGCAGTCGATGGCAGTATATTCTTCCCAATTTTCTGTAAATGTTGTATTGGACAGATTGTTAGCTTGCAAGTTAAAGCAACCTGTGAATGAATGCAATAAAGTTCAACAGTTCAAAGTCCATGCAACGGTTCAAAGCACGAACAAAATTCACACAAGTCCTGACTCGCCAACGACTCAAAGCCTAGGTCCCATCTATTTGAGTCGGTCGGGGGTTAAGCCCCAAGAAGCAACTCGGTATGGAAAATAGCCTAAGTGCTGAGTCGTTCACGACTTATGGCTTGAGACGTTCACGGTCTAAAGGATAAGTTGTGGTAAGGATCTAAAGGGTTGAGTCGCTCGTACGACCTAAGTCCTAAATCATGAGGAAGTCAACACAACCCAAAAATTAGGTCATGGATGGATGAGATTGCAAGGCCTTCCTAAGTCGGTAGACCCAAAAAACCAACTATATCGTGATAATTTTAGGTCGTCTCCACAACCAGTTAACTCCTTTCTAACCCATTAACCCATTAACCCGCTAAGAACTTTCTCATCTCCTCCAAACCCACAGACCAGCTAATTCGAGACACTGTAATTCATTATCTTCTCCTCACATCATCGAAAATCACCCAAAAACCAATTCGAATCGCTTCAAGCGTGTGGCGAATCTGATGCACTACAATGATTCACGAACGATAACAACAATATGATTGATGGCAGTTGCAAATCGATCAAAAACATGGCTCGCAATGGAACACGGCACAAAAGTGCATTCACTTACGCAATAAAAAGGTAAAGATGAGTTGACGACTGATTAGCTTGGATGCGTCTCTGGAAACTTGAAGGATCGTTAATGGCAGGATCAAATAAAACAGATAAGCAATAAAGTGAGGAGGAAGGACCGACTCAACGGCTTATATACGATGCAGGGGGAAGATGGAAGGACTAACGAGTCATGAGTCTCTTTGAGTCGTTTAAGACTCAGGCACTGGGTCGAAGCACACGACTCATGACTTAAGCGTGTACTTCGAGGGGCAATTGTTAACCCCTCTGCTCAAGCGACTCAAGAAAGGCTCACGACTCACAATGATTACCGACTCAACTAATTACCGACCTAACATATGGACCGAATCAACGACCTATCTAGTTACGACTCAACAGGCTAACGACTTAGTAACCTTAGCGGCTTAAGAGAATAGCCCGACTCAACAGCCTTAAGGAATTACCGACTCAACGGCCTTGAAGGGTTACGACTCAACGACTCAGGAGGGACAGCGACTCACCGGGTTATAACCTTAGCGACTTAAAGGTGCCGGCCGACTCAACGGGTTAACGACTCATGGAGTTAACAACTCATGAGGCGGGCCGACCTAAGTTTTCCAACGACTCAAGTAACTTAAGATGTCTAATGACATATTATAAGTCGCTGGCGACCTAAGCAAACAATAAGCAAACTCAATGCCGCTTCACTTATGTCGCTGCCTGCTGACTCGTGATATTTAAGTCGGTCACGACTTACGACTCATCCTGAGTCGGTCACGACCTATGACTTCGGCAACAATTCCAGCCTAGAAATTTTCCTATAAATACATGGCCATCTCCAACATTCAAGGGACTTTTTCGGCTCATTCTTTCCAAGCACCGATACTCTGCTGCATTCCAAACCCACTTGACACTCAAAGCTTTCAAGACACGTAGAACGCTATCGACAACTTCAAGATGGAATCTCATACATCCGACATGGATTTGAAGACTTTCACTTATATTGAAGTTTAAGCTATTCGTTCAAAGTGTTTAGTAATTCGAAGTGTATTGTACTTGGGAAGAATTGTATCAATCTGTAACGAGTTCATCAATAAAGATATTCAAAGTGGACGTAGGCAAACTATTAAGCTGAACCACTATAAAATTGCTGTTGTTTACTGTTTTTTCTGCAGTTTTCTGCTTATACTCTGTTCCCGAATCATCGAGTGGTGCTTTCACAACTACGCTTTACACACCGGGGTGTTAGCGTTCAAATTTTAGCGTTAACAGGGCACTATGCCAATAGTTGTCCTACTCTATCTGGTGCTGCTATTCCTCCACCTGCTCAGTTGGCTAGGTGTGATCTTTGCCATATCTGTCTCCAGCCTGGTCATTTTAAGAAGGACTGCCCTACCCAGCAGAGGGGTACTCCTTCTTGCATATTTGCTGTCATTTCTGCATCATCTCCTGTTCCTCTACCTACTCCTGCTCCTCGTGATGACCTAGGTACTCCCTAGGGTTCATTTACTTTATTCCATCATCTTATTCGTGTGTTGTTGATACTGGAGCTTCACATAGTTTTATTTCTGTTGCATTGTGTGATAAGTTTAAGCATCTCCTATCTCCTGAGTATGCTTATGTTCCATTATGTGTTTCAAGTCCTATTGAGGGTCCTGCTAACCTTAATCGTATTTGTCGAGAAGTGAAACTTCTCTATTCTGATCATCGCTTTTGTGTTGATTTTTATGTTTTGGGCTTCAATGCTTTTGATTTACTGCTTGGTCGGGATTAGTTAGTGCCTCATGATACACGTATCTCTTGTAAAGCCCGGATTGTTCGTCTTGTTGATGATCAAGGGAATTCCTTGATTATTCAGTGTCGATTGCCTTAGGATTTTGCTGGCAACATTATTTATTCTCTGGATTCTTCTCCCAGGGATCTTGACTCGACTCCTGTGGTTAGATTATATCCCGATGTATTTGGTGAAGTCACTTCTTTGCCTCCGAAGTGGGAAACTGAATTTCGGATTGATCTTATTCCTGGTGCTCGACTTGTTGTTCTTCCTCCTAGAAGAATGGCACCCTGCGAGAAGGTTGAGTTGGGAAGGCAAATTGAGGACTTGTCTTCCAAAGGTCTGATTAGGCCTAGTTTTTATGAATGGGGAGCTGCGATGGTTTTTGTCACCAAGTCTGATGGTTCTCTTTGGATGTGTGTTGATTATAGGGGGTTGAACAAGCTCACTATGAAAAACAGATATCCAATGCCTCGTATCAATGACATGTTTGGTTAGCTTTATAGTGCCACAGTTTTCTCTCAGCTTGATCTTGCCACTGGTTTTCTTCAGCTCAGTGTTGCCAAGGATAGCATTCCCAAGACTACTTTCCACACTGAGGATGTTTTTATGAATGGTTAGTCATGCCTTTCGGTTTGACTAATGCTCCTACTTTCTTTGTTGATTTGATGAATCGTGTTTTTCGTGCTGTGCTTAATAAATTTATGCTAGTCTTTGTTGATGATATCCTTGTCCTCTTTAAAACCCTGGAATAGCATGAGTCGCATTTGAAATATGTTCTAGAGACTCTCAGAAATCATCAGTTGAAGGCTACATTTTCTAAATGCCATTTCTGGAAGGATGAAGTCCGATATCTCGGGCACATTATTTCTAGTAATGGAGTTTTAGTTGATCCAGGCAAGATCGCTACAACCAATGTAAGTCTTTCTTTCTTTCTCCTTTTCTTTATCATTCAATAATTCTATCTTTCCTGTTGTCCTTATTTTCTCCCTATTCTGTTTCAGGATTGGGAAACTCCAAAGACTCCATCTGATATTCATAGTTTTCTGGGCCTTGCTGGTTACTACCGGAGATTCATTGAGAATTTTGCTCGGATTGCTGCATCTCTCATAGCTTTGACTTGGAAGAATGCCAAATTTGTCTGGAGTGTTCGGTGTAAGGCTGCATTCAATGAGTTGAAGAGTAAGCTAACTTCCGCACCAGTTCTTACTATTTCGAACGGAAGTGAGGGATTTAAAGTTTATACTAATGCTAGTCATGAGGGTTTGGATGTTATTCTCATGCAGGATGGTAGGGTCATTGCCTATGTCAGCCGTCAGTTGAAAACCCACAAGGAAAATTATGCTGCTTATGATTTAAAGTTGCTTGCTGTTGTCTTTTCTTTGAAGCTTTGGAGGCATCATCTTCTTGGAACCATGTTTGAGATTTTCACCGATCATCGGTCTCTGAGATATATCTTCTCCCACAAGGATTTGAATCAGAGGCCAGTTTGTTGGCTTGAGTTTCTGCCTTCTTACCACCTAAATATTAGCTATACTCCCGGTAAAGCTTATGTTGTGGCCGATGCTTTGTGTCGGAAGAAGGCTTTGTCGTGTCATCTTGTTGTTTCCTAATCTCCTCTTCTGGATCGTATCATGGCTAAGCAGGATGAGGATGAGATGCTTAGAATGATGAAGGAGAGTGTTCATAGCAAAATTGGTGGTAGTAGTGGTAGTAGTGGAGCTCAGATTGATGATAGAGGGATTTTGAGGATTAATGGCAGGATTTGTGTTTCGAATGTTGACGGTTTGAGGCAGGAGTTGCTTAAGGAGAATCACCGATCTAGGCTTTCTATTCATCCTGGTGTGTCGAAGATGTATCAGGATATGAAGAAGCTTTATTGGTGGAAGGGGATGAAGAGGAATATCTCTTTCTTTGTTAGTCGGTGTGCGACTTGTCGAAAGTCAAAGCTGATCACCAGAAGACCCCTGGTTTGTTGCAGCCCCTTGAGATTCCCAATTTGAAGTGGGAACAGGTTTCCATGGATTTTATCGATGGTTTACCGAGGACTCGGAGGGGTAATGAGAGTATATGGGTTACTAAAATCCTTGGTTTACCGAGGACTCGGAGGGGTAATGAGAGTATATGGGTTACTATTGATAGACTGACCAAGTCCGCTCATTTTATTCTGTTCAAGTCTACTCGTTCTGCTTCTAGCTTATCTGAGATCTACATGAGAGAGATTGTTCATCTCCATGGTGTTCCTCTCAGTATTGTTTGTGATCGTGACCCTATCTTTACCAGTAAGATCTGGAATGCTTTTCAGGAATCTTTGGATACTCGTTTGAATCTGAGCACTACTTACCATCCACAGACCGATGGTCAAACAGAAAGAGTGAATCAGGTTCTCGAGGATCTTCTTCGTGCTTGTGTGCTTGATTATGGAGGATCTTGGGAAGATTATCTCCATCTTGCTGAATTTACCTACAATAATTGCTATCAGGTATAATCTTGTCTTCTATTTTTCAGTCTATTCTTAATCTTTTTATCTATCTCATTCCATATTTGCATTCAGACCAGTCTCAAAATGTCTCTGTTTGTTGCTCTATACGGACAACCCTGTAGGCCCCATCTTGCTGGATTGAATCCGGTAATCGTCTGGTTCTTGGTCCTGATTTGATTTTGGAAGCTTCTGAGAAAGTTGAGGAGATTAAGAAGAGGTTGAGAGCCGCTCAGGATAGGCAGAAGAAGTATGCTGATAGGCATAAGCGGAACTTGGAATTTTTTGTTGGTGATCAAGTGTTCGTTAAGGTTTCTTCCTTGAGGAATTTCATTCGCTTTGGTCGTAGAGGGAAGCATTCTCCTAGGTTCATTAGTCCTTTCCGCATTGTGGAAAGAGTTGGTTCTTTGGCTTATTGCCTGGATTTGCCCGAGAAGCTTTCTGGAGTGCATGATGTATTCCATGTCTCGCATCTTCGTCATTATATTCATGATCCACCTCTTATTGTTCAGCCTTCCGTTCTTGATAGTTTGGATATTGAGCCTAATCTGAGAGAGGAAGCCACTTCGTATTGTCGACAGAGGTACGAAGCAGCTTAGAAGGAAATCTGTTAATCAGGTCAAAGTACAATGGAGTACTAACGATCGAGATTGTACCTGGGAAACGGAGGAGAGCATTCGCGCTTTGAATCCGGAATTGTTTGTTTTAGGTAATTTTTTTCTATCTTGTTTCTCTTTATTTTTCATTTCCGTTCTTTTTTAGGACGAAAAGATTTGAATGGGGGAGAGTGTAACAATCCTAGATTTTGAATTTAAATTAAAATTTGACTTTATTTCAATTTTAAATTATTTTAAATTCATTTTATTTGTGAGATATCATTTCTATATAATTTTAAGGTGATAATAGAATTTTTCCAAAATTTATTGCAATTATTTCTTATTTTTAAAGGCTATTTTATATTTTTCTGCAATTTTCTTCATTTAAATTATATTTAATTAAATTAAATTTGTTTATTTTTGTGAATGAATTTTTATTTTATGTCCTTATCTTTATTTATAAATATTTTCCCAAGTCCATATAAATTTTCCAAAATTTATTCTGTTTATTTTCAAATTTTCTAGACTGGTTGTCATTTTTGTGATATTTTCTTATTTTAATCATATATAATTAATAATTATTTATTTATATTTTATATTTTTGTTACATTTTCGAATTTTTAACTGAATTTATTATTATTTTCAGATATTTAAACTTATATAAAGAAATAAAGGAAATTTGAAAATGTTTATGACTTTTGATTTTCCTAAGGCCTTTTATATTCCACCTTTTCACATTTTAACCTAACTCTTCATTCAATTGTCCATCACTTCTCAATTCTATCAGCCGACCATCATCTTTCCTCATTCACCTACATTCTTTTTTCTCATTTCTGCAAGAAAATATCGACCTCTTCTTGCTCAAAGGAATTGGTAAAAAAATTCATTTCTTTTCCTTCGTTTTATTGCTTGATTTCATGGTTTGCACTTGATCTCCTTCCTTATAGGTTCGGCCCACCTCCTCTCCATACCCTTCCACCTCCACCATCACCTAATAACATCACCATCACAACCTCCTCTCTGGCCAAACCCTAAGCCGAGCCCCTTGTTGATGATCCTCCACAAAATTCCACCAAAACTCCATTATTAGTGTCATAGCCGAGCACCACAACAATACATCACCTTCATCACCCCATAGCCGCCACCATCGCCACATCCACCACGTCCAGCTCCACTTGGACTCTCTGCCACGTATCACCTGGACTCCTAAGTGAAGGCCGTGCCTTGGCTGAGTCGAGTTTTGGCCTTGAAACCATGTAGCTTGATTGTTGTGTTGTTGTTTTCATCTCCACACTTTTGCACCATGTTAACCTATGTAGGCCGACCCTTAAGAAACCAAAACCTGGTCCAAGCACTTTCCCAAGCCTTGCATTTCACATATGGTTGAAACCAATGGAAGTTGGAAGCAAGTGCAGAGCAATTCTGCTTTGATTTGTGCAGTTGATTTTATCTTAGTTTATTGTATTTTGATTTGAATGCTTATGTGTATTATATTGTTTTTGTTTGACTTGTATTCAAGGGAATTGATATTTTGGCTCTCTCACTCGTATCTTGTCGTACTATTGTACTTGTGTGGATCTCATTTGTGTATTCGTTGTTGTGTCTCCAGCTCAAACCAGTGAGTTATTCTCACCTGACAATGTATACCTATATAACTAGTAAATTGACCACCTTTGAATCTGTAAAATGCATAACCATATCACATCTGCTATGTTATGATTATATGATGTTTACCCATGCTTAAACACCTATTATATCATATATTACTGTTGTATTATGTTTTTCTGTTATTTATATCAGTTTATCACACTGCATGTTCCCTTTAGGCTAGAATCACTATGGGTTGAAATGATACATACCCGAACGGACTTTAGAATAAGGGAAAATCGTTATGGGCTGAAATAATAGGCCTGAGCGATTTTCAAATTATTTCATTTACTTGGGACTGCGGGTTTGAAATGATAAAACACGGGTTTTCTTTGTAAATTATGGGTTGAAATGATATATTACCCGTATCACTTTACCTAGCGTAGAAAATTATATACATACCCGTAGTTAAAATATGTTTTTCCAAAAAATTTAAAATATTTTAGAAATGTAAATATTATAATATTTTGATTTAAACTTAATAAAAAATGATTTTTGTAAAATATTATTGATTTTTTGAATATTTACAAGTGAAATAAATTAATGAAAAAGTTAGAAAATTTGAATGTAAGTTGTTTTGGAAATTTTGATTCAATTATAATTGGAAATTAAATTAAATACGAAAATATGATGAATTTATGATATTTTGAAATTTAAATGAATTAAAATGTTTTTATAATATATTAATGATTTTTGAATAAAGTTAAAATGTGAAATGAATGAATAATTTAGATGAAATTTGAAATATAACTAAAATGGGAAATTTGTGAATTTGGATTAAAGGAGAATTTTAAGTTACGTAAATAAAAATGAAATTAAGTTATATTTGAGAATTTAAACTTATGGGTTAAGTTAAATTTAAAGTAATGAATTTAAAATTGTATGTTGGTATTAAATAAGTGAGTTATTATTAAATATTGATTTTTGAACAGAAATTTAACTTCATAAAATCATGAAATTAAGGAAAATTAAATGATGATTATAAAAGTGAAATTATATGATTTTATAAGTTAAAAAAATGTTTCAAATATAAATATAATTGTTTGTGAAATTATATTGAACATTTGAATTTTAAATAACAGCATTTTTGAAATGCTATTAATTTTAATGTAAATGATATTACAGCATTTGTAAATGCTGTATTTGATGATAATGAACTAATAAGCTAAATAAGATTTAAGGCCATTATAGCATTTTGTAAATTTCTATAATCGTTGAATTTAACCAAGTTTATTTGAAACTAATGTAACCCTATTACAGTATTTTAAATGATATGTTTGTTAAATTGAACTATTTTGAATGTAACTTTCCGTAGCGTTTTCTAAATGCTGCGAAAGGTGAATTTTCACTGTTTTGATAAACTTAAGTGATTGAGTGAACTTCAAAAAGTTTATAAATGTTGTAAATTTAATAATTTAATTATTAAATGTAATACCTTCATTTTTATGATTTAAATGAAGTAATTCGATTTGAAATATAAACTATTTTTGAAATGTGATTTGAAATGGTATTTTAAATTGAAAAAAATGAATATGGTTTTAAAATGAAATAGTAAATTTGATATTTTGAAATGATTTGAAATGATTTTATTTGTAAAATGATATTTAATTTTTGAAATAAATACCATTTTTAAAATTATAACTACTGGTTATAATAACGATTGGTTGTTAAAGAGACCGGGATCGGATATGGACATACTCTCTGTCGATACCAAAAACCAATTTAACGACTATGTACGCGATGGAGATTCCAGAATGAAGTAGGATGGTGACGACATTCCTAAGGTACTTTACGTGGACCTAACTCCCGTGAGTTAGCTTAAGGTGGCTAAAACATGAGCGATCTCGGGCGAAAGGAGGTAGCACCTCTGGCTGGACATACTTCTTCGATACCATTCTATTACTATTGTGATCGATAGGGTGCACCCTTTGATTTGGAGTGTTGTTCGGGGTGGGCGTATGTGGCTGCTGCATTACCACCAGCCCAGGTGCGTAATTACCTGACATTGCCTTGTGTGTCGTGTCGCCTATCATACCGAGCCTTTACTACGATTTTGTTTTTCTCCCATAGCCCATGGAGTATTTAGGGTGGTCTTCCGATCTAGAGATATGCTGATACTGGATGGACTACTGGGCTATTATGTGTGAAGGGTGATATGGGTAGCCCGGAACGCTATTTAAAAGTATGTTTATTTTACTGTAGACATTATTATAATAGCGCAATATTACTATATAGTAAATAGTTTCACGGATCCTTAGAGGATAGGCGGTCCCAGGCATCCTTTAAGTTACTTGTTCTCTATTACAGTTCACTTGAGTTAGTTTACATTATGTAAGTATATATTGTCCTGACTCGAGTGTTTTGTGTTTTGCTTTACGCTCGGGTCAACCTGAGTATTCACAGCTTTGGATTCTCTTTCTGGAGCTAGTCTTTGTTGGAGTTTCTTCCTATCTACATTTATATCTACTTCTGTTTCAGCTGTTGTAGTTTATCTCATGTATTAGTGAACTTCTATGTATTTGGGATTTCTATTATGTTGTTTTCAGACTGTATTATGTATTTGGTTTGAGGCTATGTCGTAGTAGCTTCAGGAACTACTATGTATTTTTATATTCCGCTGCGGGTTATTCTGTTTGTTCTTTGTCTGTGATTTTGTGGATTTGATTTTATTTGCTCCAAATTTATTTACAATCTGTTATTTCGCATCATTCAAGTCTGGCATGTGTGGATTATTGTCGATATGAATGGTACGAAATGGCGGGTCGTCACATACACCCTATTATAATATCACTAGATTTGCTATCAAAAGTTTTGGTTAGCGTAAGGTAAAAACTTACCCATGTTTATGTGTGGGGAGTCTTACGTGATACCTTTGCTTCCAAAAGGTTTTCAAAGTTAAGAAATTTTAACTGTTTACTCACACCAGACCCTTGTCTGACTAGGAGTTTATCTTCTGTTTTCTTAAACTCTTAGGTACTCAAATTTTTACGAGTAGCCAAGGGATTCAGGTTAGCTTTGACGATTTCTGGAGGATATATGGAGCAGAAGGCTTCAGCATTTGTAGAAATATAGTGTTTCCACTGTGTTGATATCTGTATTGTATATTGAGTTGTATAACTAGACAAGTGTTTATAACTATCTTGTATATGTTGTAAAAGCCATGTTACTCTGATGTATATGATACTATGTAACATCTATGTGATTAATATAATATATTCGTTTCACTGTTGAGATTTTGATGTTGTTTCTTTCTTTCTTCTCTATCTTTTCTCTTCTCTATCCCTTTTTTCTTAATAATGATGCGTCTTTCTGTGGAGAGAAAGGCGGGTCATTTCACCCGATCCCCTACAACACAAGACCGAAGCTACTCCTTACTGGATAGTACAAATAAGATCATCCCACGGTTGGGATCAGCAACCGCCCACACAGCCGAATAAAAAGGGACATCTAGACAGGGGAAATCTTACCCTTCTTGGGTGCTACCCACTTAGCCTTACTACACCTCCCCTGTTTTAGCCATTCTTGGTTAATGAGGCTTAAGGCTATGCGTTACATTTTTAGAACACATTCACTTTGAATGCTCACCGTCCTCCTGATGATGGTCTGACGGCATTCGTCCATACAAGTTGCCCTAGGTCGGGACAAAACAAATCACGGTCTTCATCATCTTCAGGATCTTCATTTGTAAACATTCATACCGGATCGAAGTGGTTTTCGAATAATTAAATCCAATCCCGGTCTCTTCCAAATGATCAACGTAATGGCCAATATTGATAGTCGGTTATTGTAATGCCCCACCTCTATACCCACACTAGCCAAGGACACTACGGAGCAATGCTGTCAACTAGCGCGGAGAATAAGGCTGTTGAGGAGCGACCATCCGTGTAATTTCTTTGTGCGAGCAACGATATGTCAGATAGTGAAGCATATTTCATTTAAGGAGGAAATCTGACATACCGATACAAACTCAAAGCTATGACATAGTGGCTATATATAATCTTCGGAAACAAATATAGAAATAGACATAACATAAATCAGTCACGGATACTGCATATCACAAAGGCGGAAGAAGATATGAATATATATAAATAACACATGAAAGTGTATATCAGAGTAGTGGTCAAAAAGATCCACAATAATACAAAAGAATAGCAACACGTGCTATACCATAGAATACAACTATGAGTCTATATCTCAAGTGTATACAACAAAAACTGCTAATCTAAATAGTTAGCCAAAAGTCAGAGTAGCAAATCCCAGAAGAGAAGTCAAACAGAAGAACCTGTAACATCTCGGTCTGAGCCAAGTATTATTTATAATAAAATAATAAATGGATCAGTCTATCTATAAATATCAGATGACATGATATAAAGTAAAAGATATGGCATAAACATAAAATATCCATAATGGCATACTACTATAAGCATGCAAATGATGATCAATAAAAGATCGTTCAATACCACAAGAATCTTCACAAAGATCCAGAAAGGGTTTCATACCCAAAACTTGTATTCACAACAAGTCAATGACACACGAATTAAACAATGCACAAAAATTGACAAATCATATCAATGAAAATCACTAAAATTGGTGAAGCATAAATTCCAGAATTCAACACACGAAATCCAGAAATCACAAAAAGAGAAAGAGGCCTATCACATGACGGTCCAAGGACCATGGGGAGCTACCCCATATGTGTGAGTCGAAATCACATAGATGGGGTCTAGACTAACCTTGTAGACAAAGAGATATGTGTGAGTCGAAATCACACAAATGGTGTCTAGTCTAACCTCGCAGACAGAAAAGATACGTGTGAGTCGAAATCACGCAAATGGTGTCTAGACTAACCTCGCAGATAAATAGGTGTGAGTCGAAATCACACAGATGAGGCCTAGCCCAACCTTGCAGTCAAAGAGACATCGCACAGTTGCTAGTCTAAATCATAAAAATGACCGTCATGATCACCAAGGAGTGTCAATTACACTAAGTTTGTAAATATAAAAGTTTAGCTTCATGTCCCATAACCACTTGCTTAACTTAAATGTTTACGAACAAACTGTAAATCTTCACTAGGAAATTGTCACAAAAGATTCAATCGAACAAGTCCAAGAATTAAGCGACGAAGCAAACGCAAGCATTTCATACCACTTGTTTTACTTAGTCGTTTAATTAGATTTCTCATCCGAGTGAGGTAAAGGTTTGTATATACTAGTAGATTGGAAAACGGTTTGAGAAACGAGCTTTGCAATAAAATAGTGTTGAAATCATTTTGATGAAAGAGTTTTGATATTTACTACTAGTATTGAAACCTTTATATTTTTTAAAGTGACAAATCATAGAAATGATTGTAGAAACAATCAATCATCAAAATTCACATTCGAAGACGTGAATAAAATCCAAAGAAATCGATACCGAATCGATCAAAATGGATAATCCCAAAAATCCCGATATAAAAGTCATCAAGTCCATAATAAATGATAATCAACAAATCGGAATCATCACGAATCGATTAAAGTTGGAAATTCAAGCTAAATAGGCAAATAGGCAAAAGACTGCAGATTTAGACGTCTGAAATCAATGATTCAGACGTCTGAATCTGGAAAACCAAAAGTTTTCCATAGTATATTTCAGACATCTGAACCATATATTTCAGACGTCTGAAGTAGGCAATTTTTAGCCTATTTCCTTTCTAGCCCAAAACAATCTAATTCAGACGTCTGAAATATAGATTCAGACGTCTGAATCTGGGAATAAAAATCTTCCCAGTATAATATTCAGACGTATGAATCTAACGTTTCAGACGTCTGAAACTGGGGTTCAGGGCATTCCCTGAACCTCGACCAAAAATGGCCGAAATAAATACCGGAAGCGATCGGACGAGCAACGACGACTAAGGATTTACGTCTAGAGACAACCCAGCCTTAACCGCTCTTAGATACGCCTCAAATATCAATGTCCAAATATCCATAAAAGGATTTTCATAGCTTTTGATTTCAAAACATCAAAAACTCGTATATACACCAAATCAATCCAAACCAAAATCAAATGCACAAGAATAAGTCTTAGGAACTCATACCTAACGATCGAAGATAATTATAGACAAAGATGTGAGATAAAAATCTCACCTTTGAACCCAAACAAATGAAGAAGAAGCTTGAAAGCAAAGGGAGAATCAACCACTCTTCAACACAACTCAAACGAGCTTGAATCTATGCTAAAAAAGAAGAACATTCCGAAAGTTAGGTTTAGGAATTTCTGAAATTCAAGAGAGAAGGATTTGGAGAAGATGAAGAGACGGCTTACCAATGGGTTCTTCTATTAGTTTGGAGCTAGGGCTTGATTTGCAAAAGAATACTAGGGCTTGAGTTTCAATTTCCCATTCCACACTCCATTGTTATAAAAGTTTAAGTATTAGGAAAATAGAAAGGAAGTAAATGAGGAGGAGAGGGTTGGGACTGAGTACATAAGTGGAGTTATTGGGCTTAGCCCAAACCAAAGCCCTAAGTAAAAAGTGGCAAAATTCCTCTAACTCCAAACATATCAAAGTTTATACTCAAAAAGATCGCAAACGGCGTTTGAACTCAATGGAAGTGGACCCGAGTCCTAATTCGACCGTATGCAAAAAGTAGCTTTTCGGACTAAATTCCGAGTATCAATAAAATATTTAAATAAAATATTTAAATATAAAATCGACAAATATGCGGGTTGTTACAGACTCCCCTCCTTAAAGAAATTGCGTCCTTACAATATTTAAGAAGAAGATATATAGTAAGAACCACGAGAGCGTATCCAACACAAAAGAAATCTGAAATAAAAGGTTCACCTTAAAGAGCGTGGGAAAGTAAGTGCGGATGTGTTCGCTCGATGAACTTTCTAGATTCCCAAGAACAATCCTTAGGATTTGAAGACCATTGAACTTTCACAAGCGGGACATCTTTATTTCGAAGGCGTTTGACCTACGAAGCAATAATTCGAATAGGATGCTGCTTATAAGTTAAATAAGGCGAAACTTCAATCTCTTCCACAACACCGGGCTCTAGAATAGAATCGGAATCTTGAAGACATTTCCGTAATTGAGAAACGTGAAACACTTCATGCATGGCAGAAAACTGAGGCGGTAATGATATGCGATAAGCCATGGAACCAATACGTTCAGTGATAGGAAATGGCCCAATATATCGAGGTGCTAACTTTCCCGACCGACTGAAACGTAAAACACCTTTCATAGGTGAAACACGAATAAAAACAAGATCTCCAATAGAAAATTCTAATCTCCTTCTTTGATTATCGGCATAGGATTTTTGTCTACTCTGGGCTTCTTTCATCCTATGTCGAACAAGTTCAATCTTTTCTGTGGAATCACGAATAAAGTCTGGACCTAAAACCAGCCTCTCAACGGCATCAAGCCAACATGAAGGAGATCGGCATGGCCTTTCGTAGAGTGGCTCGAAAGGTGCCATACCAATACTAGATTGGAAGCTATTATTATAGGAAAATTCAACAAGAGGAATATGATCTTCCCAACTTCCACCGAAATCAAGCACACAAGCACGAAGAATATCTTCAAGAGTTTGATTCACACGCTCGGTTTGTCCATCGAACTGGGGGTGATAAGTGGTGCTAAAATTAAGCTTCGTTCCTAAAGCTTTTTGAAGACTCTTCCAGAATCCACTAGTAAACAATGGATCACGATCGCTAACAATAGAAGTAGGAACTCCATTCAATTTAACAATTTCTTTGACAAAAAGTTTGGCCAAAAGAGGAACGGTTCGGTTAGACCGAACGGGAATAAAATGGGCAGATTTAGTAAGTCTATCAACAATCACCCATAAGCTATCATGACTCGAACGAGAATGGGGAAGGCCATCAATAAAATCCATGGAAATTTGGTCCCACTTCCAAATTGGAATCTCTAAAGGTTGCAATAACCTATCGGGCCTTTGATGTTCGGCCTTAACGAGTTGGCAAGTCCTGGAACACTTAACGAAGTTAGCGATGTCAAATTTCATTCCCTCCCAACAATAAAGTCGCTTCATATCCGCGTACATTTTACTACTACCGGGATGAATGGTAAATTTAGAACGATGGGAATCTCCTAAAATGTCTTTTCGAAGATCACTAATAATTGACACGATAAGTCTACCAAATTTCCGAATGCCGCCATGAGAATCAATATCAAAGTCTTTCAAACCTTCAATATCAATTCTATCCTTAAAATTTTGGCGAAGAAGAGCCAAGTCGGGATCTAGCCTTTGAGCTTCAAGAATGCGGTCTAAAAGAGAAGGATGAGCCTCAAGGCTACATAAAACAAATGATGAGCATAAATCGGATACGCGGTCTCGAATCTCACAAGTGGATAAGTTCTCGAGATCGTTTCATTCAGATATCATCATAGAAACAACTATTTGTTGCTTACGGCTAAGAGCATCGGCGACACGATTACCCTTACCGGTGGTATAAAGAATATCAAGATCATAAGGAGCAACGAACTCGAGCCACCGTTGTTGACGCAAATTAAGTTCCTTTTGAGAAAATAAATACCTCAATGACTTATGATCGGTATAAAGAAAAAATTTCTCTCCTAAAAGATAATGATGCCAAATCCGAAGAGCGAAAACAATAGCCGCGAGTTCTAAATCATGTGTGGCATATCTAGTCTCGGCCGGCTTCAATTGCCTAGAAGCATAAGCAATAACACGTTCTTTTTGCATAAGAACGGCGCCCAAACCAATGCGACTAGCATTAGTATAAACAATAAAATCTTGGTTCCCATCGGGAATCACAAGAATAGGAGCATCGGAAAGGAGTTCCTTTAATTTCTGGAAAGAAGCCTCACATTTAGGAGCATCGGAAAGGAATTCCTTTAATTTCTGGAAAGAAGCCTCACATTTGTCCGACCAAACGTATTTAACACCTTTCTTTGTTAAGCTAGTGAGAGGCATGGCAATCTTAGAAAAGTCTTTAATAAAACGACGGTAATAGCCCGCCAATCCGAGAAAGCAACGGATTTCAGTCACACTCTCAGGTCTTTTCCAATCTTGAATCGCTTCAATCTTTGAAGGATTCACGCAAATTGCGGATTCGAAAATAATATGACCGAGAAACTTCACACGAGATTGCCAAAAATGGCATTTAGAAATTTTTGCTTTTAAATGATTACTCCTAAGAGTTTCCAACACAATCCGAAGATGCTTTGCATGTTCCTCCTCGGTTTTTGAATACACAAGAATATCATCAATGAAGATGAGAATAAATCCATCGAGAAAATCTTTGAAAACTCGATTCATAAGGTCAACGAAATAAGCCGGAGCATTCGTTAAACCAAATGGCATAACAAGCCATTCATAAGATCCATAACGGGTACGGAACGATGTCAAAGGAATGCTATCCTCAGCAATACGAAGCTGATGAAAACCAGTAGCCAAGTCCAATAGTGAAAAGATTCCAGCACCGCTACGTTGGTCAAATAGATCATCAATCCGAGGTAAAGGATATTTATTTTTGATAGTAAAATCATTAAGCTTGCGGTAGTCAACGCAAAGTCTAAGTATACCATCGGATTTCTTCACGAAAATAGCCGAAGCTCCCCAAGGCGAGGAACTAGAGCGAATAAATTGCTTCGTCACCAATTCGGATATTTGTTTGTGCATCTCCTCTTTCTCCTTATTAGACATGCGATAAGTAGGACGAGTAATAGGTTGAGCTCCAGGGTTAAGATTACTTTTGAACTCAATTGCTCGCTTAGGTGGCAATCCTAAAACGGGCTCAAATATGTCGGAAAATTCACGAACAACGTGAATAAGAGCAATGACATCTTCCTCATCATCATTATCGTCATCAGGAGGATTTAAAGAAGTCAAAGATGAATCCAAATCTTTAAGAATAATAGAAATCTGCTTTACAGGTTGCGGGTGTCGGAGATAAATAGTCCGCTCGTGACATAGGATGTGAGCTTCATAATGGTTAAGCCAATCCATTTCCAAAATCATTCCAAAGCCTGACATGCAAATCGGCTAGGAAGGAAAAATCGCATAAAATAATCTCCACATCTTTACAAAGCAAGCTAAGAGTTGCGGATCCACCAACCGGATTCACAATTCTTAAAGAAGTCATTAAAGCAACAACACTTAAAGAAAAGGTATCGACAAGTTCCTTTGATATAAAAGAGTGGGATGCACCCGTTTCAAAGAGAACTCGAATAGGTTGACCACGAAATATAATAATACCATCAAGGATAGAATGAGATATACCTTGACCACGAGATGTGTTGCCAGGGGCTTGAGCAACATTTAACTTTCCCTCCTTCTTGCCTTCAATTTTGAGGCATTGATGTATACAATGATCCGGGATCTTACAATAGCGACAACAATGGGGTTTTGAACATTTGTTCGCAAAATAATCCCTAGACCCACAGTTGAAACATTTCCCACTACTAGGAGAAGGAGCCTTTACAGCAGGGGTTGCTTGCTTACCCTTTTTGTTGGGATAAGGGCCTTTGAGTTTACTGGGCCTCCTTTTGTTGTTGAAGTTTGTTTTGGAACCCACCACTTCAACATCACTTCCCCTATCCGCCTCTTCAAGACGAAGAGCGACATCAATGAGTTGGTCGAAGGGAACTTCTAACTTAAGAAGTAATGGCTTCTTGAGATTTTTGTTTAAGCCGTAGACAAATCTTTGGTTCTCCTTCAATGGGGTGTTGATGTATTCAACCCCATATTTGGAAAGTGACTCGAAGGATGCAACATAATCAGTCACAGAGGACTCACCTTGAACAAGGTCTATAAAGCGTCGAGCCAGAGTTACCTTCTCTGCCTTTGGTACAAATTTTAATTCGAAGCATTCACGAAATTGCTCCCAGGTGAGATCCGCTTCATTAATCTCAGAAATAAGAAGTTCGTACAAGTCCAATGCTCTCTCTTGGAGCATACTGGAAGCCACCTGAACATGGTGATGATCGACGAGATTCATGCGAATGAAGATTCAATCGCAGGTCCTCAACCAAGCCTGGACCTCAATGATAGTTTCAGAACCTTTAAATGGCTTTCCACCCAGGTTGGTGTAATCATTGCCCAAACGTGCAAACCCATATTTAGGGTGAGTAGGTTCCAGATTAGAACCAGCTGCTTGAGCATTCGTGACAAGGTCAAGAAGTTGCTGGGTAGTCATAAAAACTCCATCTTGGGGTGGAGCACTAGATGGTCCAGCTCAGGGACGACCAGGTCTAATCATTTCTCTTCCTTAAAAAAGAAAGAAGTGAAAGAAGAAGATTATTCACTAATGAATACCAAGCAATCTTGCTAGATAAAACAAGGAATCACAAAGGATATAGGATGAATCGATACGACGACTGAAATTTATCCTAGGACATAACTCCTAAGGTGGACTTAGGATGATGATCCTTGTTAAGTTATTCTACATTGTTTCGAAGTTTGGCTTTGATACCAAGCTGTGACGTCCCACCTCTATATCTACAATAGCCAAGGACACTATGGAGCAATGCCGTCAACTAGCATGGAGAATAAGGCTGTTGAGGAGCGACCATCCGTGTAATTTCTTTATGCGAGCACCGATATGTCAGATAGTAAAGCATATTTCATTTAAGGAGGAAATCCGACATACCGATACAAACTCAAAGCTATGACACAGTGGCTATATATAATCTTCGGAAACAAATACAGAAATAGACATAACATAAATCAGTCATAAATAATTCATATCACAAAGGTGGAAGAAGATATGAATATATATAACTAACACATGAAAGTGTATATCAGAGTAGTGCTCAAAAAGATCCACAATAATACAAAAGAATAGCAACACGTGCTATACAAAAGAATACAACTGTGAGTCAATATCTCAAGTGTATACAACAAAAACTGCTAATCTAAATAGTTAGCCAAAAGTCAGAGTAGCAAATCCTAGAAGAGAAGTCAAACAGAAGCACCCGTGACATCTCGGTCTGACCCGAGTATTATTTGTAAGAAAATAATAAACGGATCATTCTATCTATAAATATCAGATGACATGATATAAAGTAAAAGATATGGCATAAACATATAATATCCATAATGGCATACTGCTATAAGCATGCAAATGATGATCAACAAAAGATCGCTCAATACCATAAGAATCTTCACAAAGATCCAAAAAGGATTTCATACCCAAAACTTGTATTCCAACAAGTCAATGACACACGAACTCAACAATGCACAAAAATTGATAAATCATATCAATGAAAATCACTGAAATTGGTGAAGCATAAATTCCAGAATTCAACACACGAAATCCAGAAATCATAAAAAGAGAAAGAGGCCTATCACATGATGGTCCGAGGACCATGGGGAGCTACCCCAAATGTGTGAGTCGAAATCACACAGATGGGTTCTAGACTAACCTTGCAGACAAAGAGATATGTGTGAGTCGAAATCACACAAATGGTGTCTAGTCTAACCTCGCAGACAGAAAAGATATGTGTGAGTCGAAATCACACAAATGGTGTCTAGACTAACCTCGCAGATAAATAGGTGTGAGTCGAAATCACACAGATGAGGCCTAGTCTAACCTTGCAGTCAAAGAGACATCGCACGGTTGCTAGTCTAAATCATAAAAATGACTGTCATGATCACCGAGGAGTGTCAATTACACTAAGTTAGTACTTATAAAAATTTAGCTTCATGTCCCATAACCACTTGCTTAACTTAAATGTTTACGAACAAACTGTAAATCTTCACTAGGAAATTGTCACAAAAGATTCAATCGAACAAGACCAACAATTAAGCGACGAAGCAAACGCAAGCGTTTCATACCACTTGTTTTACTTAGTCGTTTAATTAGATTTCTCATCCGAGTGAGGTAAAGGTTTGTATACACTAGTAGATTGGAAAACGGTTTAAAAAACGATCTTTGTAATAAAATAGTGTTGAAATCATTTTGATGAAAGAGTTTTGATATTTACTACTAGTATTGAAACCTTTATATTTTTGAAAGTGAAAAATCATAGAAATGATTGTAGAAACAATCAATCAGCAAAATTCACATTCGAAGACGTGAATAAAATCCAAAGAAATCGATACCGAATCCATCAAAATGGATATTCCCAAAAATCCTGATATAAAAGTCATCAAGTCCATAATAAATGATAATCAACAAATCAGAATCATCACAAATTGATTAAAGTTGGAAATTCAAGCTAAATAGGCAAATAGGCAAAAGACTGCATATTCAGACGTTTGAAATCAAGGATTCAGACGCCTGAATCTAGAAAACCAAAAGGTTTCCAGAGTATATTTCAGATCTCTGAACCCTATATTTCAGACGTCTGAAATAGGCAATTTTTATCCTATTTCTTTTCTGGTCCAAAACAAACTAATTCAGACGTCTGAAATATAGATTCAGACGTCTGAATCTGGGAATACAAATCTTCCCAGTATAATATTCAAACGTCTGAATTTAACGTTTTAGACGTCTGAAACTGGGGTTCAGGGCATTCCCTGAACCTAGACCAAAAATGGCCGAAATAAATACCGGAAGCGATCAGACGAGCAACGACGATTAAGGATTTACGTCTAGCGACAACCCAGCCTTAACGGCTCTTCGATACGTCTCAAATATCAATGTCCAAATATACATAAAAGGATTTTCATAGATTTTGATTTCAAAACATCAAAAATTGGAATATACACCAAATCAATCCAAACCAAAATCAATTGCACAAGAATAAGTGTTAGGAACTCATACCTAACAATCGAAGATAATTATAGACAAAGATGCGAGATAAAAAACTCACCTTTGAACCCAAAAAAATGAAGAAGAAGCTTGGAAGCAAAGGGAGAATCAGCCACTCTTCAACACAACTCAAACGAGCTAGAATCTATGCTCAAAAAGAAGAACATTCCCAAAGTTAGGTTTAGGAATTTATGAAATTCAAGAGAGAAGGAGTTGGAGAAGATGAAGAGGAGGCTTACCAATGGGTTCTTCTATTAGTTTGGAGCTAGAGCTTGATTTGCAAAGGAATACTAGGGCTTGAGTTTCAATTTCCCATTCCACTCTTCATTGTTATAAAAGCTTGAGTATTAGGAAAATAGAAAGGAAGTAAATGAGGAGGAGAGGGTTGGGACTGAATACATAAGTGGAGTTATTGGGCTCAGCCCAAACCAAAGCCCTAAGTAAAAAGTGGCAAAATTCCTCTAACTCCAAACATATCAAAGTTTGTACTCAAAAAGATCGCAAATGGCGTTTTGAACTCAATGGAAGTGGACCCGAGTCATAATTCGACCATATGCAAAAAGTAGCTTTACGGACTAAATTCCGAGTATCGATAAAATATTTAAATAAAATATTTAAATATAAAATCGACAAATATGCGGGTTGTTACAGTTATTTAACTATCAAATAAAATTCACAAGCAACCATCAGGCCTTAAATAATTTTCCAATTTTTTTATCTCAAAATACCATCACATGATATTATTTCCATACTTCACATTTTGAAATATTTTTCATATCTCGTTTTATTCTTACGAAACAAATTTCACCCTTTGTCCAATACTTAGCATATTTTTCCCACTTCATTAGTTACTTAACACTTGGAAAATATTCATATATTTTCTATCGCATTCCTCAGAAATCATTTACAACTTAATTTCTGAATTCCAACTCGTTTCACACGAATTCTATAAATCCAAGAATTCTTTTCCATTAATATTTTCAAAGTCGTTTATGCTTATTTAAAATTCCAGTTTCACTTCTTCTTCCTTTGTGAATTTTATTTCACCTTCCGAAGTTTACATAACTTATGTTTGGAAATTTATTTATGTTTCCATAATGCCTCTATAAGAATCTCTCCTCTAAATCTTATCTGTTTCTATTAAACTTCGCCTCCCATCTTGAGAGGATTTTATAATTGAATTTAAAACACAGTAAAACATATATACTTATAAATAAGAATAATGGTTTTATTTTCAAAATATGATTTAAGATGAAAATAACTTCGGAATATTCTAAATCCAATAATAGCTTATAAAAGTTATATAGTATAGTAGATTTAGAAATTCACTTTAAAAACAATTTTACTTTGCTCGACAAAAAGTCTATCTTTAGAAAATCCAGTATCCACCAATTCAATTCGTAAATTCCTCTTGATTCCTGTCGCATCGAATATAACCAAATTAATCACCGTTCCTCTTATTTGGAGTAATATTCCACTATTTTAAAACAATTTCCATTTTTCGATATAAGTTCACACCATTAACTTATATTTTCCACATATACACTATATCATTCCCTCTTATTTATAAACCGCGTTCATAAATTTATAAACTCCTTTGAGCTTCCCATTTATCAAAAAAAAATTCTATTTATAATTTCATTTTAAAATTTTACCCTTTAATAAAATTCCATTTTATTTCAAATCTATTTTATTTATCAATGCCAATTCTCTTCAAGCCCTTAATATATAATTTTCAAGTCTTTACTTAAACAAGTTTTCAAATACTTAAGTATGACCCAAGTTACTTCATATATTTTTATTCTACTTAATTCCCTAAGAATAAATCCAAGTTTTAATATAATTAATTTCTTTTAAATCTCCTTTTAAATTCCTTCACTTAAATCATTTACCTTATTTAAAAAGTACCAAATTCAGTTCCCAAGCTATTTAACATTTAACAATTCAATTCAAACAATCCATATCAATTTATCGATCCTGTCACACACACACACACAGAGAGATATATATATGTATATATATGAAAACAATAAATACTTTCGAGGAATCCAGTCGGATCCCTCCATCCTGTTTTTCCTTGCATCCGTAGATGTTAACCAACAAATAAAATATCAACCCCACTTCGAGGGGGGTATCGCGGTATATAGGGTCATCCGCTATTATGTGGGCGCATAGGTCTCATCCGCTATATAATGCGAGAATATCAATCATTCCAATATATATACATATATACTACTATATAAATAATATTCAAAAGACATCAATTATTTAATTCAACCAAACATCCAATGATTTAAATTCAAACATTTATCTTTATTCTGGGAATCCTAATGAGTGAAAAAATCTTACCTTTGTTTTTATTTTGCAGACCACTTCAATCTTGGTTGGTTTCACTTTTTTTGACTTTGTATACACATTATACGGTATATTAATATTTTATATAATCGGACAATTAATTACCATTTAATAATTTAATTTACTGATAATTTAATTTAAACTAATTTTTCCTTTAATAATTTCTTATTAACTGAAATAATTAAGTATGTTTAGTTAAACAAACTAATCACCCTAAAAACATTTTTTAAAAATAAATTAATAGATTTAAAATGTGTATATGTATATTTATTTTCTTTTGAAACTACCTATATACTTATAAAAATAAATTATAGATTTCAGAAACTAATTTTAAATAAACTCTCATTTAAAATTCCTATTTTTCTTTCAAAATCTTATCTATATATGTTTACTATTTTGAATTAAACTATGTATGTGGATATACATATATTAAATTAAAAAAGAATCATTTTATTCCTTACCGTAAATTTTTGATTATTTTACTGTAGAATATACATATACACATACATACATACATGCATATATATAAATTGACTAATTATACACTCAATTTTTAGCTACAGCTTTTATTAAATAAATTGAAATTAATTTCCTCACCTTCATCTACTATCATCTTAAACCCTGCTATGCTCGAGTACGACATCGGCCACCTCAGACGTAAGTCGCGACCTTCCCCTCTTCGATCGTGGGCCTACAGAATACGAACCCACCTTAATCGGCCTCTTCCCTGACCTCGACGTAACAGTGCCGCCCTCAAATGGATTGAATCCCCTTCTCAAGCCTCGCATGAAATACCACCAGATCGACACGTGCCTTGAGTTGCTGCCCAACGTCAATTCTACGTCGATGCATCCCACGCCACCTATGCCACAAGCATGAAGCCCAAATCTAGCAGTGCCTCGAACAACGGCTATTGGTCGAAGCCCAGGCCCTAGCCGAACCCGAAGATCAGAGACTTCATTCGTGAATCTCACAATTAGAGCTGAAGATCAGAATATGTGATTATCTCCATATGTCGAACTCTTTTTTCTATGAGTTAAATTGAAAGACAAAGGGGAAGAATAGAGGAGATGATATGAATACTTAGATTTTGAGATAACGTAGAAGGAGGCTCGGGATATATAATGAGTGTACTACGTGTTAAGGAAGTTTCATTTATTTATTTCATACCAAAATCGAAATATCCTCTTTGAAAAGAGGTGATGGACGTGATTTAAAGAAAGGAAAAGATGCCTTGCATGATGAAATTGCTTTGCATATAGGAACGGGTGAACAGTGATTTGAGGGAGAAATGAAAAAGTACCGACAGAAGATATATTGACTAGTCATGTAATATCCCGGTATTTCATGCCATTCGCATCCGCACATTTCGAACTTGAATTTCTCAAGATACCAGATTGTTAATTTAAATTTGGCAAAACTCAGCATATATATTAAATAAATCAAATCATAGAATCACAGACACATGAAGCTACTATATAAACAACAGTGTTTGAAATATAATACTACATAATATCTCAAAGACAGACTGATAATATCCCTGATGTAACAACCCGATATTTTCAACCATTCGCATCTGCACCTGTCGGACTTGAATTGCACAAAATACGACGTTGTAAATAAAATTTGGCAAATCTCAGAATGTACGGTAAGTAAATAATCATAGATCACAGACACGGTGTAAATAATAATGCAGCGGGATTAAAAGATATAGTTGTGATAACCTGGATTTCTAATATCTGTAATTGATATAATAATTGGGTTAATTTATAAAAATACTGAATTATAGACTAAACAATCGAACCTGGTAGTAAATATTTATATTTGGATAAATATTTACTTGATCATATGATTATTTATATAAGTAGATATAAATAGATTTACAAATTGAATTCGTGTCTGTTTAAATATATATATCTATGTGTGTGTGTGTATTGATTTTAAATGGAATTTTGAATTAAATTTAAGTGTACAATTGGGATATTATATTTTTTCTTTTAGAATATATATTGATTAGTAAAGAGATAGTTTAAATATTTATACACTTAAGATATTTATTTTTAATATGAATAAAATGTAATGTTAAAGAGTATAATTATATATTAAAAACCTCTTAATAAAATGAATTCACAAGTGATAAAAAAGAATAATAAAAAAATTTGCATACAAATTAACAAATGTAAATTATTTAACATAGGAATAAACAAGTGTAACACTTGTAATGTAAAAAGTTAACAAGTGTCATTTATTTATTTTTATGAATTAAGAAAAGTTACTAAAACGTCTCTCTATTCCACTTTCATTTCTCTTTTTTCTTCAATTCCAAACAAGAAAAGAAAAGTCTACAACAAAATCAAACCAAAACTTTTATCAAACAATCATCTGCCAAATAACTTCAAGACTAAACCAAAACCAAGAATCAACCCAAAGCATTTCAGATCAAGGATCAATAAATATAGTAGTAAATCTAAATCAAATATCAGACTAGATTAAAAACTGCAGTCTCGAGCTTTCAATTCCGGTTTTCTCTATTTACAATTCACAGGTGAGTAAATTTCACGATCCGAAATCCAATGTTCGAAAATTGACACTAAATACCTCACTTGTATTCGACTTCCAAAGATTCAAACATCGAACTCCAGTCGGATGGAGCTTATAACAGCATCAGATGGATATAAAATAGTAGAAACAGGATGAATATCATGCATCACATCATCGATATAACATCAACATAATATCCATTACTACATCAGAGTATTCTTATACATATATCACAACTCCAAATAGAGCATCATAATAGTACAACAAGTGATCATATATCCAAAAAAGTCTTTTTAATGAAATGAAGCGATAACGAACTTCCAAAAACTAAGCACCTGAGATCCCAAAAGCTTCTAAAATATCTCCAAAGTAAAAGCTCCAAAATACTGCTAACACCAGAACAGGAAAACCTGCTACTAGGCTGCCCGTGTAGAAATTATGGGCACCCAGAGTTTAGAAAAGAAACAATAAACTCCGGGTCATTCATGGGACTGGTATGAGTAAACAAAAACAGTTGCTTTTACATAAGCTAGATTTTTAAAATAAAATCTGGTATGCTTTTGGAAAATGAAACTACCATAAGGCCCCCCGGCACACACACAATGCAATCGCATACTTGGGGGAGATTTCCCCTTATGATAGTCAAATATGCATAATACGAGAAAAACCTTTGATATTATTACTAGTGCATAGTGCGAAAACATTTCGAAAGTATAATTTTAATCTTAGCCAACATAGGTACCATTATACTATGGCTACTATAGCTGCCATGTTAAATGGTAGGTTCTACAACTAAAATCGTACTGGGTTCATATGGTTTGGTTTGGGTTTCCAACAAATGGTCAGGCTAAGGAACTTCCTACTTCCACATGGGTACGCCTCTGGCGGGACGTCCCGAGAACTTAACTAGCTCTCTGCCAACACAAGGCCGGGTTACCTCTGTAACTAGGTAACTACTACATGAATATGCCACTCCCCGGTCCTTTGGGACCTTTATCCGAGCGCCCTCTATCACAAAGTAACAACCACACAGTAAATGAGATTGGAGCAACAAAATTGGTAAATATCTGGGCTCCATACCATGACATCACCTTTTTCCAGAAGGAAATGACATACCCTAAAGGGCGCGACCCTCATAACCTTGCCGTATCTTTCCTAATTTGACTATTTTCGGGTTGTGAGGTCCAATGAGGTCTCGTCCACAAAGCTACGCTTTACACGATAGCAATGCTTTGAGCACAAATGATCATCAACACACAGCGGCACTTAGCATGCCACACTACCAAATTTGGATTATATCGCTGATAACCTTCAACTACATAACATCTGAGCTCGTACGTCTCAGAGAAGGGTGTTAAGCTAAGAGAATAAACTTTCCGCCACCAACAGATATGTATTTGAAAGATTCTGCGTTATACCTTAAAGTGTAGTGTCAGATATACAACCATACAACTCTGTTCCGGGTTCGAACAGAACCGAAGGCACTTCGTCCAATAAAGGAAGAAGCCCTAGCAAATTCGAGTATCCACATTCCCGATCAGACTTCCCATCACTTAGGGAATCTCTATACCGGAGCAACTAAGTGTAGAGACAATCGATAGGTTATGCTATCGTTTTCGAAGACACCCGGTCTTCAACACCGGTCTTCAAACGCTATCCATTTCGTCGTATTACTATTCAGAATGGGTTATATGACACAAAGGTCCTCTCCTGGCTAAACCGAATAGTGAACTTTTAATTTTGAAACACGTGGACATATTAATCATAAAGATTCACATTCAGGGTTCGATGTGGGTTTCGGATAACCAACTGGAATCCGACTCCTTGTCGCATCGAAGTTTAAAATGTTATTTTATGGGCAAAGGGGTTTTCCACATCAATACAGAAACAAATCACAAATCACAGTCTAGCACAGAATAATTCACATCACACAGTATCGCAACCACACAAAAATATCAATCCAGTGCGCAATAATAGTTACTTATTTCCAATCAATGTGAGTGTGATTTAATAAATTAACCACATAATTATTTTTATTGATTATTTGAAATCAATGATTAATTTTGATAAATTAATTAAATCTTAATCAGCTTGATTAATTATTTCTTAATTAATTATTTCTTAATTAATTATTTTAATTAACTACCAATTATGATTAATCAACTTAAATTATCTAATTAAAAATTCTTCATTATTATTAACCAAAATGTAATTTAATCATCCTTAATTACCATTTTCAACAATTAATAATAATAATTATTTATCTTAATTTATATTTTAGAATCTTCCTTAATTACTTTGAAATCAATTTATTATAATTATAAAGGGCTTTAATGTTAATTAACTTTGATAATTATCTTAAATTAAATTATTTAGTTAAAGTATTAATTAGATTTTAAAACATTGTTAAGTATCCACTTAGTTAATTTAAAACTTGTAATATGTTCCTAACTTAAATTAGTCAACATTAATTATTCCATAACTACTAAAATCTACTTAACATTGGAAACTAGAAATTTATTGGGCTTAACCCATTATTAAGCAAAACCCGAGTCTTCCAGGTTTTCACTCGAGTATTCGCTCGAGTTTCATACCAGCTCCCTCCCGAGACATTCCCCAGTTTCGCTCTTCTTCTTCCTTCCTGTTATTTTTCATTTTTTTAGTTAGAGTTAAAGTTAACTTAAGTTTTCAAACTAAAAATAATAGGGAGGATACTCGCGCTCTCGAGTTCCACACCGAAGCCATGCATCATCTTCCTTGAGTATCAACTCGTGTGGCCAAGCGCAGAACTTCCTGACACCCAAAACAACGTCGTGCATGTGCACATCATCGCGCCGCCGTTCTGGAAAACGTCACGAGCTTCAGTAAGTTGAAAACTTAACACACACTCGAAATCGAACTTCGATTCGACATAAAAATCTCCAAATCAAAAATTAGCAGTTTGTTCAAAACTGCAATCGACCCAATCAACCAAAAATGCCTCGCCGCCGCTCCTCAGACCACCAGAGACGTCACGACCTCGGCCACATCACGACAACACACTAAGTGTAACGACGCGTATTTTTACGGATCGAAGGATCTTAGAACTGTTATCATTAGGTTGTTAGTGTTGTTAAGTCATTTGGAGCTTAAGTCGTCCAGAGATGAGTCATCCAGGGTTAGGTCGTGTCGTAGCATAAGTCGGTGGAGCGACTTAGGGGATGGAGCGACCTAAGGAAAGTGAACGGCTTAAGGAAGTGAGCGACTTAAGAGATTAGACGACTTAGAGAAGTTAGTGGTAGTGGTTGCCGACTTAAGGGATAACGGTTTAAGGGGTAGCGACTTAAGGATTGGGACGGCTTAAGAATAGTAGCGGCATAGGTGAGCGGTTTAGGAGTTAACGGCTTAAGTTAGTAAACGACCTAAAAGATAGTGGTATAGGAGATAGGTCGGTTGAACGAGCTACCGACCTAAGGAAGATAGGTCGGTGAAGCGACTTAAGGTAGTTAGCGGCTTAGGTTGTGGACGAGATAAGGCAAGGATGTTAGGCCGCTGGGTCGCTAAGCCGTGTGAGTAGTTAGGTCGTAAGTCGCATGATGGCTTGAGTCGTTGAGTCGTGAGTCGGTAGGTTGTTAAGTCGTCCAGACGACTTAGGAAGGAATGCGGCTTGCATGTTAGGTCACGTGTGTGTTGAGCCATGGTTGTGTTAGGTCGCATAGAGGCTTGAGTCGGTAGGCCGTGGGGTTGATGAGTCGTAAGTCGTGGGGCCTTGTCAAGTCGTGACCGACTTAAGGGGGGCGAACGACTTAAGGATTCAACCTATAAATATATGGCCTTATCTCACTTTTTGGGATGCGGATTTTGAAGCGACGAAGTTCTGCCATTTTGAGAGCTCGAGTGCTACACTTCTTCACTTCTTTTCTCTACTCTAATCTAGTTCTTACATCCATCCAAGATCGAATATCAAACCGAAGATTCAAGAGCCAAGATTGAAGATCTACATTCTTCAGAGAGAGACTTCATAGTTCGAAGCGGAATTTTGACGGATCAAGCTAGATCCTTCGCTGTCTGGATCTGGAGTTTGTTGCTTTTGAGGTGTTTAGGTGATTCAGTGAGTGGTGGTTATCTCTCACACGGACCCAAAGGAGTATATTGGATCGGTGGCTTGTTTGTGTGTTAAAGATAGTGATTTCATGCTTTTCCTTAAGTCTGCATGTAGATCCATCGTTCATAAAGTTTTGATATCCACTTTACTACATGATAACCTATGCAAGTTCATTCATCAAGATATTACTTAGAATTCATGCTTGTTAGATTTGTACTCTTTATTTACGAAATTGCCATTATTGTTATAACTGTTTATTTAGATCTTGTTTGAATGATTGATTACTTGGATTAATGATTGGTCTGATTGATTGATATAAATTAGTTGATTGGTGATTTGATTTGGACAAGTTGGTCAAAGATAATTCAAAAGCTAAGTGGAAAGGCTCTTGAATAAGGAAAGCTGCTTGTGGCATATGAAGCGGATGATAAAGCTCATATGGATAGATTTGATAATGATGTTGAGATGGGACTTGCTATGATGTGATGAGGAAAAGCATGATGTTGAGATGGGACTTTGCTATGATGCGATGAAGCAAAGCATGATGTGAGATAGCCTTGGTTTAATCCAGACGGGATCATTCCAAGCATGTTGATAACTCGGTGGTATGGTTCGAGTTTGTTGATAATGGTTGGCTCGAGAGGCGCTTGAGCTAGTATGAGAATAGTCGTCGAGCAGGATGACTAGGAGGCTGAGATTTCATCGTTGTTGAAGGTTCTAGCATGCTCAAAGCAAGAGTACACTGGGCAGATTCGATAGTCCCAAGACTAGTAGTTGATGGTCTAGTACTCTAGGCAGATTCGATAGTCCTAGGCACGGGTCATGATGACGTGCGGAGTTATGTCTAGAACCGGGGTTACCATTAGCCCTTGACGGACGGATGAAAGAATGAGCCGGTCATTCAATTAACGGTGATATCGAAGCAATAATAACAGTGATAGCCAGAGTCATGGATATTTGGATGCTTTGGTTGTATCGTCACTCGGTCTCAAGAGCGAGGTTTTGTGGGTGCTTATCTGATCTTGGTTTAGGCCTTGGGAGTTTGTGCTTGGAAAACATCGACCTTGACCCGAGTGATAATTGTTTTACTTTTGCTTTGCTATGTTTGTTTCTGCTTAGTGTGTCTGGGGGCTATCACTGTAGAAAGAGGTGGAGTGGGAGGGTTGGATTCCTATTCCTTTTTCCTTTATGCTCTTTTGGTACGTTGTTAGTTAATTTACCGCTCACTAAGACTGTTGTCTGACTAAAGGTTTTATGTTCAACTCTTATTACCTTGGGCTGTTCATCCGTTTTGGGATGGGCAAACTAGGTAGCAGGTGATAGGTGCTGTTCTTAGTAACCAACGATGCTGATGACGAAGACGAGCTAGAGGCTCTTGCACATTGTTTTTCTTACTATATGTACTGGATATTCCGCTGTTTGTATAATTCTATGAGTGTTATGTAGTGAGGCTTGACGTATTGACTATTCAGATGTTTGTATCAAATTGTTTTGTAGTGTATTGATGAGATTTTATTTAGTGAAGCTTCACTATATATATTTCTCTATTTGTTAATTCCTCTTCATTAGCGACCTAAAACCTAAAGACATGGAGCGACCTAACTACAGGAATGGAATGGCAACTTAACTCATCAAGCGACCTAAAAGTATCTGCGACCTAAGGGAAGCACCGACCTATAGAATTCTGCGACTTATAGCACTCAAACGACCTAACTGTGTGCTCGGACCTAAGGAAGGCCGCGACCTAGCGGAACCCAGCGACCTAAGAATAGCTGCGACCTAAAGTGTTGCGACCTAAGATTGTCTCGACCTAAAGGCAGCAGCGACCCAAAAAGGCCGCGACTTAAAAGTGAGTGCGACCTGAAGATGGACTCGACCTATGGAACTCCGCGACCTAACTATCCACCGACCTAAGAAGCTCCGCGACCTAAGGAAGGTCGCGACCTAAGGGACTCAGCGACTTAAGATTAACTATGGCTGCAGGAAAGTACTCACGACCTAGGTTAGGTCGCTAACGACCTAAATACCAGAATACAGAAGACTATGCAATGCCACAAGGGGATAGGTCGCTCACGACCTAGGACTTGTGCAAATCAGCATGCGTGAGGAAGGAGGGGCCAATACTCTTCGGTCGACTATAACCTTACTTAGGTCGGTCACGACCTACGACCTTACTTAGGTCGTTCACGACCTACGACCTTATTCTGAAAAATGCCTATAAATATGACCCTAACTCCAACTAGAAAAAGACTTTTTGGCTCATTCTCTTCAAGCGCCTTTACTCTGCTGCATTCCAAACCAATCCAACACTTAAAGCTCTCAAGACACGAAGAACGCTACAAACAACTTCGAGAAAAGATCACACACATCCAACATGGATTTGAAGACTCTAATCTCCATTGTAGTTTAGGCTACTTGTTCTAAGTGACTTGTAATTCAAAGTGTATTGTACTTGAAAAGAATTGTATCGGTTTGTAACGAGATCATCAATAAAAGTACTCAAAGTGGACGTAGGCTATACCCTTAAGCCAAACCACTATAAAATTGTTGTTGTTTACTGCTTTTCCGCTATTATCTGCTTGTAATCTGTTCCCGAGTTATCGGGTGGTGCTTTCACAACTATAACTCATACACCGGGGTGTTAGCGTTCAAATTTTAGCGTTAACATTTTTGGTGCTTTCACTGAGAATTGAACTCAGGCGAGTTATCATCATTGCTTCACAGAGGTTTGTAGAGAGAATTTCCTTGAAAACCAGAAGTCTATCCGAAATTATGGCTCCTGGAAGGAAGAGTAGATCTGTCAGATCTGGGAATATTCAAGAGGGAACCTCCGCTTCCCCTATATCGAATCAAGCCACTCCAGCTGTCGGAGTTACAAAGGCAGAGTTGGATGCTGCAATTTTAGGGCTGAACCAACAGATCAATGCCCAAAATGCACAACTCGAGGCTCAAAATGCCCAGAATGCCCTAATTCTAAATAGGTTGAATGATTTGCTTGGGGCAAACCGTCAACCAGCTGGTAATGAGAGGAATTTTGCTGGCAACCTTCATGATGCTGAAGAAAGAAATGCTCCTGAAAGGGCTGCTAGCCCCTTTGAACAAACACTTCCAGAGGTTGGTGGATCTAGAACTCGACATGATGAGGAGTATCTTTCTGGAATGGTCCGACAAATCATGAAGGTGAGTATGCAGAGGGTTGAAGACGAGAAAGAATGGGGTTTCGCCCCAAGTAAGACTCCATTTACTGAGAAAATCTTAAAGGCTGAATTCCCAAGGAAGTTTGTCCCTCCAACCATTCCAGCTTACAGGGGGACAAGTGATCCGAACGAATTCCTATACAAATATGATTGGCACATGACAGGTGCCAGAGCCTCTGATGAAATAAAGTGCCGATATTTCCCTGTGTATCTCGAAGGCGTAGCTCTGCTATGGTTCACCAAGCTGCCAGTCCGATCTATCGATCAGTTTTCTGACTTAACCCGGAAGTTCAAGGAGCAGTTCAGAGTATATGCCTCAAAAGCCAAGGATATCATGTCACCGTCAAGTTTGGAAAAGAATCCAGGAGAGACTATCAGATCCTTCTTGAACCGCTTTAATATAGCGTTAGCTGAGGTGGACAATGCAGAACCACGAATGATATTGACTTATCTGATGAAGGGTATTGACAAGTCGAGCGAATTTGGGAAATGGCTAAACATGAAGGAACCAAATTCCCTTGAAAAATTCTATAAAAAAGCAGATGAATTCATACGCTTAGAAAGCCGTCCCGTACCGGTAAAGGCAGTGTTGGAAAAAGCTGAAGATAACACTGTTGCTCCACGCAAGAATGAATCTGTGGGGCAAAAAAGGGAAAATAACAATGGGAAGAAGCAGAGTAATCTGAAGAAGCCCCGATCCTTCAAGCCATCAGAGTATACTCCTTTATCAGATACGCCGGAGCGTATCTACCTTGCCATTAAAGATTCTGTTGACATTCCTAAACCTCCTCCTCTAAGGACCGGGAAAAAAGCTATACAGAGTGGGAAGTTCTGCCGCTTCCATAATCAACCCGGTCACGAAACCGACGAATGCCGCCAGTTGAAAAATCTGATTGAAGAGTTGCTAAGGGAAAACAAACTGCAGCAATTTATGAAAAAGAATAGCAACAATCCTGCTTCATCTAGTCAGGGGCAACAGGCTCCTACTCAACAGCCTAGGACGATTGAGAAGGCTACAGGGCATGAATCTGGAAGGCCCATTATTAATGTCATTACAGGAGGACCTCACCCAGCAGGCAGAAGCTGGGGCGAGATGGAAAGGTATACCCGAGCTTTAAAGTATGTACCGACCGAGGAAGATGTATTTGTTTTGGAAGGTGCTACGCCCTTGAAGCAACAAAGAACTTTCGATGATGATATTGTGTTCAGAGCTAGGGATTCCGCAGGTATTGAAGCTCCTACTTTGGATCCTCTAGTCATCTCGGCTGCTATCGGTCCAGCTATTGTCAGAAGAGTTCTCATTGATTGTGGCGCATCCTGCAATATTCTCTTTAAGAAAACATTTGACCAAATGAAGATCCCTATGGCTGATGTGCAAGCCTCATCGCAGAAAATTGCTGGTTTCACTGGGGAGCCAAAGCAGCCGGTAGGGGCCATTGATTTGTTTGTGGAACTTGGAGAAGGAGAGAGAAAAGTGGTCCGCAAGCAAACTTTTGTGATTGTCGACGAATTTTCTGCTTACAATGCTTTCCTTGGTCGTCCAACTCTGGCAGCGTTCAAAGCTGTTCTTGCCCCGTGGTGCCTCACTATTAAATTCCCTACAGACAATGGAGTAGGAGTTATAAAAGGTGATCAAAATGCTGGGCGAGAGTGCTATCTAACAGAGCTACGAGAAACCAGAAAAAGAGGAATGGGAAAGAATGCGGCAGCCCCAGTCCGCATCAAAGAACCAGCCTTGTAGCAATTACAGGGCGGACCCTGCACTGGCGAGCACAGCGGAGCAAGGAAAGAGATAGACCCTAGAAAAGTCAGTGCAGGGAAAAATAGAGTGGTACCGGTGGAAACGACAATACCAATTCCTGTTGACCCAAAGGACCCAAACAAAGTGTTGAATGTGGGTTCACAACTTAATGCGTCAATTCAAAATGTCTTAATATCTTTTTTAAAGGCAAATCTGGATGTTTTTGCTTGGACTCATGCCGATATGTGTGGAATATCCCCAGAAGTTGCAGTGCATGCTCTAAATATTGATCCAAAATTTACGCCTGTGAAGCAGAAAAGGAGAACTCAAGGTCCAGAAAGGTCGGCGGCATTAAAAGAAGAAGTTGATCGGCTCATGGAGAATAATTTTATCAAAGAATCTACTTATCCGAATTGGGTTTCAAATCCAGTGCTGGTTAAGAAAGCCAACGGAAAATGGAGAGTATGCATCGATTTTTCAGATCTAAACAAGGCCTGCCCCAAAGACTGCTTCCCATTACCCAGAATCGACCAACTGGTAGATGGAACAGCGGGACACGAATTGTTATCTTTTATGGATGCTTACTCCGGATATAACCAGATCATGATGCATGAGCCAGATCAGGAGAACACGAGCTTTATCACCGACACTGGTCTTTACTGCTACAGAGTTATGCCCTTCGGGTTGAAGAATGCAGGGGCGACATACCAAAGACTCGTTAATGCTATGTTCAAACCGCAACTGGGCAAGACTATGGAAGTCTACGTCGATGACATGTTAGTAAAGTCTAAGAAAGCGGTGGATCACATAGAACACTTAGCAGACATGTTCGCAGTCCTCCGAAGATACGGAATGAAGCTCAATCCTTTAAAATGTTCATTTGGAGTGGAATCCGGCAAGTTTTTAGGTTTCATCGTGAGCGCTAGGGGCATTGAGGCCAGTCCAGCTCAAATTATTGCATTGAAAGAAGTCAAAGCCCCTAGAACAAAGAAGGAATTGCAAAGTCTCAATGGAAAAGTCGCCGCCTTGAGTCGGTTCATTTCCAAAGCCACGGATAAATGCATCCCATTCTTTGACGCCCTAAAGAAAGGAAAGAAAAACTTCGATTGGACTCCCGAATGCCAAAAAGCCTTCGATGAATTGATTCGCCATATGGAGACGCCCCCAATACTTTCTAGGCCTGGCGATGGCGAGGATCTTCTTATATACTTGGCAGTATCATCTCATGCTTTAAGTGCAGCGCTGATACGGGAAGACAAAAGGATTCAACATCCAGTTTACTATATCAGCAAAAGACTCACTGGGGCAGAGATGAATTACTCTAAGTTGGAAAAACTCGCCTATTGCTTACTAATTGCGTCTAGGAAGTTGAGGCAATATTTTCAGGCTCACCCTATCAGAGTCCTCACTAATCAACCTTTAAAGCAAGTCCTGTTTCGCCCTGAGACTTCGGGTCGTCTTCTAAAGTGGAATATTGAACTCAGTCAGTATGACATCACTTATCATCCTCGAAAAGCAATCAATGGACAAGCTTTAGCAGATTTCATTGCAGAATTCACAGATAAGGGTAACAGTGAGGAGGAAACAGTCGATGATTCCCCAATCCAATGGAAGTTATATGTCGATGGTGCAAGAAACGACTGCTGTTCTGGAGCCGGAGTTGTACTTGAGACCCCTGAAGGCCGATCATTATGATATGCACTAAGATTGGAATTTCCTTCAACAAACAATGAAGCAGAATACGAAGCCCTTATCGCTGGCTTAAGGATTGCTAAAGAATTAAACATCCGGGCGTTACAGATATTCAGTGATTCTCAGCTTATTGTATGCCAAGTCAAAAAGGAATTCCAAGCCAAAGGGGGGAATCTTCCCGCCTACTTGTCAAAGGCTTGGGAGCTCCTGGGTGATTTCGATCATTACATGATAAGTCACATTCCTCGAGAGGAAAACACGAAAGCAGATTCTCTCGCAAAGTATTCTAGCACAGGCGAAGCCCAATTTCTGGGATTAACTCCAGTGGAGGTCCTGTCGACTCCTAGCATTGATGAGATGGATATTGATTGGATCATGAGCATGTCTCAAGAGCAAGAATCATGGATGGCTCCGATAACAGAATATCTGCGCAATGGATCCTTACCAGGGAACTCAAAAGAACGACAAAAGTTACTGAGAAAAGCCTCTCGATACATAATCCAGGATGGCCGCTTATACAGACGGGGATTCTCAATGCCATTACTTCGATGTGTATCCAGGGAAGAGTCTAAAGCAATCCTAGCAAAGGTACATGGAGGAGAATGTGGTGATCATTCAGGTGGCCAAACATTAGCAAAGAAAATTCTCCGATACGGATATTTTTGGCCAGAAATTAATCGAGATGCAGCAGAGTATTCCCGAAAATGTGACAGATGTCAAAGATTCGCCAAAATTCCTAGAGCTCCTTCCACTAAACTCACACAGATGGTCAGTCCATGGCCGTTTGCAATATGGGGAATAGACCTTGTAGGACCATTACCAACTGCCAAATTTGGAATTAAATATGCCATTATTGCTGTAGATTATTTTACTAAGTGGGCAGAAGCTGAACCACTGGCTACTATCACCTCAAAGAAGATGATAAGTTTTGTGACTAAAAACATCATTTGCAGATACGGTGTGCCTCAAAAAATAATTACAGACAATGGTACTCAGTTTGAAAGTGAAGAATTCCAAGGTTTTTGCAAGCAATTCAAAATCCGGAAAAGCTTTTCAGCAGTGGCTCATCCGCAGGCGAACGGGCAAGTGGAAGCCGTGAACAAAATTATTAAGTCAACCATCAAGAAACAACTTGAAAAAGCAAAAGGTGGTTGGGTTGATAAGCTACCACTGGCACTATGGGCATACAGAACCACTCACAAAACTGCGACTGGGCACACCCCGTTTTCATTAGCATACGGGTCAGAAGCAATGATTCCGGTAGAAATAGAGGTCCCTTCACACAGGAGAATCCATTTCAATCAAGCAGAAAACTAAAAGCTACAGCTCGAAGCGCTAGATCTCCTTGATGAAAAAAGAGATGAGGCTAATCTCAGAATTGCAGCTCATCAGCAAAGAATAGCCAGACATTTCAATTCCAAAGTTCGCTAACGCAGCTTTGAGATTGGAGACCTAGTCCTGAAGAGAATTATGACAGCGACAGGTGTGTTTGGGCCAAATTGGGAAGGACCATATGTCATAGGTCAGAAGCTTCTTGACGGCACATTCAAACTCACTACTGTTGAAGGAGATCAAATTCCAAGGGCATGGAACAGCAACCATTTGCGTCCATACTTTACTTGAAAATTTTGTTGAAATATTGTAAAAGGAATTATGATTGTATGATTCTTGTAATTGAAAGCAATTGTAAAACTGATGCAAGTAAATAATGAAAGAATATAAAGTGGACGTAGGCCCAATTTCCTGGCCGAACCACTATAAATCTTGTGTTCCTTATTATTATTACATGTTTGCTTTATTTTCGATATAAAAAGTACATAGAATGTGTTGCTGAAATGTCGATTTAAATTTTTGCAGACAATGGAAGTGAAACCTGCACATAAAAAGACCAAGTGATCCTCGCCAAATTTCAAGTCACAAAGGCCCCGAATCCAAATCCTAGATAGGAAGTACTTCAATTGAACGGCCTATAATTTCAACAGAAACGGGTCTTTGCTAATAAATTGAGATCGTTTGAGCAAACGAACATCCAATTAAGAAGCTAATGCTTGTTCTCACGAAATTGCCTGACAATGAAGCACACTTCCTTGGATTAAACAAGTTACTTCTGAGAAAAGGGGAATGAAAGCTAAAAAAAAAAAAAAGAGAGCAGAGGATCATTGGAAAGGCATAAGCAAGTGAACAGAGGAACAACCAAAGCCATCATCGGCAGCACAAGTCCTCTCCGGAGGCACAACTCTTCGGAGGATAAAGACCTCTAATGGGTCATACGCCACAAAAAAGAAAGTTCTCTACTCAACAAAAAAGATTGGAGGAGTCATGACCCTCCAACCATGAGAGAGTAACTTCCAGGCGATGAAAACCCTATCGGAGGCACATTTCCCCAGGAGTTGAAGTGTAACAACCGCTCTTCGGAATTTCACTTCACCATAGTTGAAATGCAAACAAAATAAAGACCTCTTCGTAGGCACATTTCACCAGGAGTTGAAGTGTAACAACCGCTCTTCGGAATTTCACTTCACCAGAGTTGAAATGCAAACAAAATAAAGACCTCTTCGGAGGCACATTTCACCAGGAGTTGAAGTGTAACAACCGCTCTTCGGAATTTCACTTCACCAGAGTTGAAATGCAAACAAAATAAAGACCTCTTCCGAGGCACATTTCACCAGGAGTTGAAGTGTAACAACCGCTCTTCGGAATTTCACTTCACCAAAGTTGAAATGCAAAACAAAAGAAAGGCCTTCCTGGAAGCCCACGTTTCACCGAGATTGAAATAAAACTTCCAAGTGTTGAAACGTGAAAAGGCTTTCTTCGAGGGCACAACTCTTTGGAGGTACACGTTTCACCAAGATTGAAATAAAACTTCCAAGTGTTGAAACGTGAAAAATCCCTCCTTAGAGGTACAACCCCCCTCTCCGGAAGCATAATCAAGAAGAAAGACCTCTTCGGAAGCCCACGTTTCACCGAGATTGAAATAAAACTTCCAAGTGTTGAAACGTGAAAAGGCTTTCTTCAAAGGCACAACTCTTTGGAGGTACATGTTTCACCAAGATTGAAATAAAACTTCCAAGCGTTGAAACGTGAAAAAATCCCTCCTCAGAGGTACAAATTTCTATTTAAAAGAAAAATCCTCATCAAGAGCATACTTTAACTTTCGAGGGAAGAGTGATTTACCTACTCTAAAAAAAAAAAAGAAGGGGGAAAGAAAGTTAAAGTACATTCAGAGATCCGCTTTACCCCATAGAAGAATTCACTTGGCAAAATGTGTACATACGCAAAAGGAAAAAGTGACTTCTTCGAAGGACAAAGCGTAAAAATTTATATGAAAGGCTCTGTACTCTATGAAAAATCTTTTCACGAATGAAATAGTCATTCTACAGAAAATAAGAGTGCAAGTCCCCTCGAAGTATAGAAAATTGCAGTAAGCTTATGATATGGGGGCAGCATGGTATAGTTGTACACGATATGACATAGCTACATCGATAAAGTACGCTCAAACAACATACCATAAGCTCACTGCAATGTCATATAAATAAACTTGTGCAAAAATGAATAATAAATGCATTCTCAAATTCAAACAGGAGTTTATACAAAGAAAGAGGAATCATTTTATTCAACATTACTTTATATACAGGTACAAGTTTCAACAAAAGAAAAGCGGGAGGCCGATACCCGCACAATTCTCGACCAATACATGCAAAAGACGAAAAGCTAAAAGCTGAAGTCTTCATTTCTTCTTGCCACCCTTGGACCCTTTGCCTGGCCGAATGATTAGTTTTTCAGGTCTATCTATAGGCATAAGGGAAGAAGGAGAGGGAGGTGCAACCGGTGCGACTTCCGGTTCCTCTTCAGTAGTGATAATTTTCTTCCCCCTCCTCTTCGATGTCCCGTGCTTCTTTCTTCTCTTCGAAGAAGACTCACTCCCTGGAGTAACAAGAGCGGACAAAACTACGTCGTCATAAGGAGTCCGCTCCGGAGAGATCTCGCCTCCTTCAAGTCCCTCATCTTTTTGCTCCTGCAAAGCAATAGGGTCGTCCAAGCCATGAAGAGCCTCAATTTTCTCCTCTTGTGACCCGGGTTGTGAAGCAGAAGGAGGAGTCACCTGAAGAGATGGAGGAGGAATAACCAGAGGAGGCGAAGTCTGCACAGCACTTGTTGTTTCAACTGCAGAAGAAGAGAAATTAAAAATATTAGTATCTCCCCGAAAGAAGGGAGATATGGGTTCGTCGAGATTCAAGAAGTAATCGAGAAGCTCATCAAACTTTTGAGGAGTAAGCAAGTGATCCACCTGAATCGAACCAATATCAAAATTACCTGAAGATGTTTGCTTCGTAAGTTCAATCTCATAATTATGAGCCCCGATATCCTCTAAAGCCTCATCATCAGTAGGGGTGATTACCCCGGTTCTTATAGGAGGCGGCGAATGAGCACTAGAGCCTGTAATGTCCACTTCGGGAGAAACTAAAGGACGTTCAGAAGTGGTAGGCAGTATTTCTTTCTCAGAACGTTCCACTTCCGCTATTCCGGCCCGTACCTTGGCGAGTTGCTCTTTTCCCTTGGCAAGAGCGGCGCGGGCATCATCGTCGAGATAATGCTCTTCAAGAGCTGTCTCAGCGTAGCCAGCACCTTTGCCACCTAGCATATCAAGTGCTGCCTCCCAAACTTTAGCTAATGTAATTTCGTATTTAGGGCCTAGAAAGGCAAGGCTGCCACGCCCCAAAATGCTATGCAGATAGAAATCAAATAATGTGGAGCTAATATCAGCTTTGGTTGCTTGATGGGCCTCTTCAGCCGCAAGTTTACCAGCAACAGCCTCGTCACGCTCCGTTTCGGCTATAGCAAGTCGAGATTTTAGCATCTCTATCTCCAAGCTTTGAGAGCCGGCCTGTTCTCGCAGCTGTAAAGTTTCAGCACGATATTCTTCTATGACCTTCTCTTGGTGTGTAAGCTTATCTTCAACTGCCCTTTGACTGGCATGCGCATCTCGTACTTGTTGCTGAAGCATGCTTTCCTTTTGAGAATGGAAAGTAGATGAAGTAGCTAATTCTTCCTTAAGCTTTTCTACTTCCGCTTCCAGCTTTTCATTATAGGAAGCAATACTTCTCATTTCGGCGTCGTGCTGTTCGAGAGTCTTCTGCCACTCAGCCTTATCGTTTTCCATTGTGAGCATGGCCTCGAGATTGGCTCGGTTAACCCTCTGAAGTTCGTCGACAAGTTTTTGCCAGTTCGACATTCTTTCAATATCGGTCCTGACAGTATCAAGATTTCGCAGCATAGCCGGTTTGTCGAGAGGAACCAAGTCGAAATCAAATCGAACCCCTCTCAAGCACCACTGAGGAAATCGACTTTGAAGAGTGGGAGGACCTTTCCCGACTTGGTATGCGGGCCGGTTGATGATTGCTTGAATGTCGGAGCGAACGGGAGCAGGAGATTGAGCGGGAACATGTTCAGAAGCTGTCGGCATTGTTTCTTCGGTAAGTCTAGCCCGCTTGCTAGAAGAATCATCTATGTGACCTTTACCTCTCTCATCATGAGCTTTTCTCTTTTGAGTATCGTCATCTCTGTGGGGAGGGTCATGTCTTTCTTGTTCCCTTCGGCGACGTTCTTCACATGCTCGTCTCTCGTCGGCTTTCCTGATGGCCCTCTCTTCATCCGATTCTCTGTAAGAAGGGAGGTAACGCCTGTAATCATACTGGCTACGCCTCCCGTAGCGCTGAAAATCATCATAGTACGAGCCGCTGCGCCCCATAGGAGAATCTGGAATAAAAATAAGCTTTAGAAATCTTTAAAGTACAAGATGATAAGTGCATAGAAGTGATGAGAAATCCAATGTGTCGTGTAACGTGTAAACTACACGCATCGAGTTACAAACCACTCTGTGGAATAGAGGTAGTGATAACTTGAGTAGGAGAAGTTGGCATTTGTTGTAAAGAAGATGTCGCCTCGATAACAGAAGAAATAGTTTTAGAAACATCATCTTTGAAAAGTTCTTGAGATGTCACAATTCAATCGCTCAACCCCTCAAAAACATCATCGCCATCTTGTTTTTTGAAACTTGCTTTCTTAACTCCTTCGCTAGTAGATTTTCCGGAAGATCGTGGGGGTTCTTCCTCTTCGGTAACTGGGGCAAGTACAGACTTGTCAGATGGCCCCGCAACATCTTTCGGAATTGAATACTTTACTAGTGAAGTTTCTATAGGAGTTCCTCCCTTCAGGTGCTCTTTAGTGGAGACCGGGGCATCAGGAGTGTTCGTCGGAGAATCAGGAACCTCCGTTGGAACTTCATGAATTTGAGTGGAACGAGAAGGATGTAGAAGCTCAAATTGATGAAGAAGTTCTTCTGTCAATAGAAATTTTGCGCTTCTTTCTTCAACAGCCACAGTGCTTAGCCTTTCAAAAACTGACTTATGACAGGAATCTCTAGAAGGAGGAGGAAGTGCTGTAAAAATAAAGAATGGAATCAGCATCTAGCAATACGAACCAGGTAAAACTTAGAATAAAATTAAAGAAAGAAGAGGAAAAAAGATCTCACTTCCTACTCTCCAGTCTGCGTAAAATTCTGCGGGGCAACGAATGTAGAAGTATTGATTCAAAAAACCATGTGCACTCTCCGGCAAATCCAAAATTAGTTTACGGTTTCTCGCACCTCTTACAAGTACAATCGAAGGGTGGTCCTTGTTCTTCGCAAAAGTGCACAGGTAACAGATTTCCTCAAAACTCGGAAGACGGTCAAGAGTTCTCCTGAACAGAACGCACAATCCCATCAAAATGGCATAGCCATTGGGATGCAGTTGGAAAGGAGAGATCGTCAGTCGAAGAAGGATTTGTTGAAGAAATTCATTAAAGGGAGGAATTGCTCCACTTAAGCACATTTGGCGATTAATGGCAACAAAACCGGAAGGTGGTCTATCAGCAAAATCATTTGGTCCAGGGAGTAAAACTTCTGCCTCGGCAATGCCAAATTGAATGCATAATTGATTAAGCGCCCACTGTTTCAGAAGGGTAGGAGTTCTTTCCGGAGGGTTCTCTAGTGGAATAGCAACCGGGAAAGCCCCTTCGACGTGTTCTATCATCTCTTCTTGTTGAGACGTCATTCTACATGAGTAACTGGATGTTCAGGTGTGAAGGTGCACGTTTCCTAAAAGTGTGAAGTGTTGTGCGAAACTAATAAAAATAACAAGCGAAATAACTGAAATTAAACTAATTGACAACTGGTCGATTGTGAGATTTCAGGACTTGTTAATTTAAAACTCAAGCGCAGTGTTAATTCAAACAAAATTTTAGCTTTGCTTTAACACTTCATTTGAGTCGGTTGATTCACAGCATTTCATTAACACAGTTCATTTAAGTTTATTATTCTTTATCGACTAATCTGTTATTCGATGTGGGCGGTCAATGACAGTATATTCGTCCCATTTTTCTGCAAATATTATGTTTAAACAGGTTGTTAGCATTAGAGATAATCTGCAAAGAAATACAACAAAATTCAAGTCCATATAGTTCAAAGTTCAAACAGTTCAATCAAAGTTGTCTCAGGATTTCACAAGTCCTAGGTCGTCCAGCGACCTAGCATAGGTCGGAGCCTTCTTAGGTCGCGCTGTGCAAAGTAAAGGATAAGGCTTTACAAATTCGTCCTAGTGTTAGCTCGGCCGCGACCTAAAGCCTATGTCGCAAGGAAGTTAGGTTGCGCAGTTCTTAGCTCGAGTAACTCTTAACTCATGCAAAGTCTTAGGTCACATGAATATTAGGTCGTTCAGCGACCTAGTATAGGTCGAAACTATTCCTTAGGTCGCAAGGATCATTAGATCGCGAATTATTTTAAGTCGTTCAAATCCGCTAGGTCACTAACTTCCTCTCCACGCAATGCTTCACCAGACCCAATAACCCGCCATCAACTACCCAAAGAGATTCATCATCCTCTCCATGAAATTTACCATCTCTTCGTACCACCAGATCATTCCAAAAACTCCTCAATCCATCATAAATTCAACGCATTGCCATGACTTCCTAAATCAACCAAATAACGACCGAAAAATCGATCGCAACAATCACTCGAGATAAAGCGTGATACATGGAGTTGAGCTAAGGTCAGAAAGTGAGAATTCATGATTCAATGGCGATTATGATGGGATGAAGACCAGGTTTACTTACGAGACGTAATGATGAAAGTGAATCAGTGACTGGATGGGTCGAATTCGCCTTTGGAAGTTCAGAGAATTGTTAATGGCAGTAGGAGGTTGGAGCAATGGAATGAGGAAGAAGTAGCGACCTAACAGTTTTATATGAGGCAAATATGGGAAAAAAATAGACACGCGTATTGGCACAAGTGTTAGGTCGCTCACGACCTAGCTAAGTCAGGTCGAAGCACGCGACCTACGACCTAGGCACGTACTTCGAGGGGCAAATGTTAATTCCTCTTCATTAGCGACCTAAAACCTAAAGACATGGAGCGACCTAACTACAGGAATGGCATGGCAACTTAACTCATCAAGCGACCTAAAAGTATCTGTGACCTAAGGGAAGCACTGACCTATAGAATTCTGCGACTTATAGCACTCAAACGACCTAACTGTGTGCTCGGACCTAAGGAAGGCCGCGACCTAGCAGAACCCAGCAACCTAAGAATAGCTGCGACCTAAAGTGTTGCGACCTAAGATTGTCTCGACCTAAAGGCAGCAGCGAACCCAAAAGGCCGCGACTTAAAAGTGAGTGCGACCTGAAGATGGACTCGACCTATGGAACTCCGCGACCTAACTATCCACCGACCTAAGAAGCTCCGCGACCTAAGGAAGGTCGCGACCTAAGGGACTCAGCGACTTAAGATTAACTATGGCTGCAGGAAAGTACTCACGACCTAGGTTAGGTCGCTAACGACCTAAATACCAGAATATAGAAGACTATGTAATGCCACAAGGGGATAGGTCGCTCACGACCTAGGACTTGTGCAAATCAGCATGCGTGAGGAAGGAGGGGCCAATACTCTTCAGGTCGACTACAACCTTACTTAGGTCGGTCACGACCTACGACCTTACTTAGGTCGGTCACGACCTACGACCTTATTCTGAAAAATGCCTATAAATATGACCCTAAATCCAACTAGAAAAAGACTTTTTGGCTCATTCTCTTCAAGCGTCGTTACTCTGCTGCATTCCAAACCAATCCAACACTTAAAGCTCTCAAGACACGAAGAACGCTACAAACAACTTCGAGAAAAGATCACACACATCCAACATGGATTTGAAGACTCTAATCTCCATTGTAGTTTAGGCTACTTGTTCTAAGTGACTTGTAATTCAAAGTGTATTGTACTTGAAAAGAATTGTATTAGTTTATAACGAGATCATAAATAAAAGTACTCAAAGTGGACGTAGGCTATACCCTTAAGCCGAACCACTATAAAATTGTTGTTGTTTACTACTTTTCCGCTATTATCTGCCTGTAATCTGTTCCCGAGTTATCGGGTGGTGCTTTCACAACTATAACTCATACACCGGGGTGTTAGCGTTCAAATTTTAGCATTAACACTATTGTATTTTATCCCTGCACTGTGAGTAATACGATAAAGTTTCTGTGTTTACCTTACCTTGATGATCGTCCATGGCTACCGGGCACTCCTTTCAGCGCACTATCCCCTTGTTTAAGTGCAGGAGTCATGGGCGGTCGTCACATTTAGTATCAGAGCTTTGGTTAATCGATTTTATCCAATGCTTGCTGACGTAACTACGTACGAGAGACGTAATTGTATTTTGATGGATGATTACTATGTATAATATAGTAGCTTAGAAGGATTTGAACTTCTTATGCAGTTGTTTCTCAAGGTGTACTAATCATTCTTTTATAGATATTAAGAATGAGTCGAAGAGGGAGACCAGCTGCTAGGGAAGGCCGTGATTCTGAGAGGGCTACTGATTATGCTTCTATGTTCGAGGTTATGACGCGTTCGATCATGAGAAGGATGCCAGCTCCGGGGCGAACGGTAGATGTTGGAGTTCAAGTTTAAACTCCAAAACCAATGGATTTTGCTAAGTTGTGCAAAGACTATACTGCTCTTGGAGGAAAGGCTTTCTTGGGAACAGAATCAACCATTGAAGTTCAGAGGTGGATTGATGCTTGTAGAAGGACTTTGGTGACTTGGGAATTGAGGATGCAACTAAGAGGAAGCTTGCATCAATACAGCTTCAAGGAGGAGCTTCTGATTGGTGGAATTCTATCACCATTGATACTACGGAGGAAGAGATCACTTGGGTGCAATTCCAAGCTAGATTTGTGGCTAAGTTCATTTCTACAGCTCAGAAATCTGTTCTGTTTAAGAAGTTTGTGGAGCTCAAGCAAGGTGGAAGACCAGTTCTTGAGTATGTTTCTGAGTTTGAAGCTTTTTCCAAGTATGCTCGGTCGTATATTGAATCTCCCTATCAGAAGAATGAGAAGTTTGTGACAGGTTTGGACACTTACCTTGGGAGGCAGTTGGTGGATCATTTGGACAATCCGTTTGAGAAGCTTGTGGATAAGGCTCTCAGGCATGAGAATCTGTTTCCTAAGGAAGGATCTGTTGTTGCTGTGACTAAGGAGGAATCTAAACCACAGCAGGGTGGAAACAAGAAGACAAAGCAGTAGCAGCAGAAGGGTACGGATGGCCAGAAGAAGCCGAAGGGTGAAGTGACCTGCTACAACTGTCAGCAGAAGGGCATTTCTCCAGAGATTGTAAGAATCCGAGAGTGCCGGTGAAGTGCCACAACTGTGACAAGCTGGGGCATATCAGGAAGAATTGTCCGGAACCGCGGAAGGACAAGCAAATTGTGCAAGCTTATGCTTTGGGGGCTGTGCCATCGTCTTCGAAAGCTCCTATGGTGGAAGAGAGAGGAAAGAGTGTGGTGGTACAAGGTACCCTTTCCATCTGTGGTGTTCCAGTTAGGGTGTTATTCGATACTGGAGTGTCGCATTCTTTTGTTAGTAATGAACTTGTAGGCCGGTTGGGTTTGGTACCGTATATTGTTGATAGACCATTGGTTGTGACTAACCTGGTTGGGGGTTCGTCTTGTTTGTGTATGGTATGCCGTGGTCTGGTTGTATCGAGTCATGATTGCTCTTTTGTTTGTGACTGTTTTGTTCTGAACTTTGCAGGGTTCGGAATTATTTTGGGTATGGACTGGCTTAGGAAGTATGCGGCAAGGGTTGATTGTGAAAGGCTGGAGATGACCGTCGAGAATGTGGAAGGGCGAAAGGTTTTGATACGATGTAAGCATGAGGAAGGCGTCTTCATGAGCTTCATGTATTCGCTGGTTGTTCCACGGGATGTACTGTCATCGGTGACTATTGTGAATGGATTTGAGGATGTCTTTGATGAGGTCAAAGGGTTACCGTCGCATAGAGAGATCGAGTTTCGTATCGATCTAGTTGAAGGAGCCAGACCTGTTGTGATGCCTCTTAGGCGGATGGCGCCTAAGGAACAACAAGAGTTGAAGGTGCAAGTTGATGACCTTTTACAGAAAGGATTCATTCGGCGTAATGTGTCTGAATGGGGTACACCAGTTGTGTTTGCAACCAAAGCGGATGGATCGTTGAGTTTGTGTGTGGATTATCGTGAGCTAAATAAAGTGACTAAGAAGAACAAGTATCCATTGCCGAGAATAGATGACTTGTTTTGATCAGCTTCACGAAGCTAAGGTGTTTTCTCAGATGGATTTGGCAACGGGATTTCACCAGCTGAGAGTGGCAAAGGATAGTGTGCCGAAGACTGCGTTCAGGACACCATCCGGTTTCTATGAGTGGCTGGTAATGCCGTTTGGATTGACCAATGCACCAGCATATTTTGTGGATCTTATTAATAGAGTGTTCAGGGATCAGTTGAACAAGATTGTACTTGTGTTCTTGGATGATATTTTGATTTATTCCAGAACTGAAGAAGAGCACAAGACGCACTTGCGTATTGTTTGGGAAACCCTGCGAAAACATCAGCTGAAGGCTAAGTTTTCGAAGTGTCACTTCTGGAAGAGTGAAGTGAGGTTCTTAGGTCATATTATCTCTGGAAATGGAATAGCGGTTGATCCCGCCAAGGTGGTAGAAGTCCAGGATTGGGCTAGACCTAAGAATGCATCTGGTGTGAGAAGTTTTCTTGGATTAGCAGGATATTATCGTCGGTTTATCAAAGACTTTTCGAAGATAGCTGCACCATTAACAGGATTGACGAAAAAGAACTAAGTGTTCAGATGGGATGCTAAGTGTGAACAAGCTTTCAGAATCCGAAAAGAGCGACTGACAAGTGCTCCTGTTTTGACTATTCCAAGTGGATGTGATGAGATGGTGGTTTACACCGATGCATGTGGTACTGGACTTGTAGCAGTACTGATGCAGAAGAGTAAAGTTGTTGCATATGCAAGTCGACAACTGAAGCCGCATGAAAGGAATTATCCGACTCATGATTTGGAGTTAGCGGCGATTGTATTTGCTCTGAAGATGTGGATACATTATCTATTGAGAGTTCGATTCGAGTTGTTTATAGATCATAAGTCATTGGAGTATCTTTTCTCCCAAAAAGATTTGAATCTCCGGCAGCAACGATGGTTAGATTTTTTAGCATCATATGATTTTGGTATAGCCTATACTCCGGGAAAAGGTAACGCGGTGGCAGATGCGTTAAGTCGTAGACATGCAGGATTGGGAGCCATGTTTTCAGAATGGAAGAGTCTCGAGTATTTGACTAGATTTGACTTCACGCCCAGATGTGAATTAGAACCTGAGATGTTGGCAAACTTATCAATAAGACCTACTCTTGTGGAAAGAATTGGTGAGAGCCAAAAGCGAGACGATAAGCTTGTCAAGATTATCCGTGATTTGGAATATGGAATGGATCCAGAGAAGGATAAAGGATTCGAGGTCGATCGAGAGGGTTGGCTTCGGAAACAAGGACGACTAGTTGTTCCCGATATAGATGAATTGAGGAATGAAGTTCTGAAGGAGAGTCATCACTCGAAGTTAACAATTCATCCAGGTGGAAATAAGATGTATCGGGATATGAAGAGAACCTATTACTGGGAAGGTATGAAGAAGGATGTTGGAAATTTTATTTCCAGATGCATGAACTACCAGTTGGTAAAAGCCGAACAGAAGAAGCCAAGTGGATTGCTTCAGCCGTTAGAAGTTCCTACATGGAAGTGGGAGCAAATATCGATGGATTTTATCGATGGGCTACCTAGAACAAGAGCAAGAAATGAAGGGATTTGGGTCATCGTAGATCGATTGACTAAGAGTGCAAGATTCATTCCTGTTCGACAACTAGGACTGCATCGAAATTGGCTCAGTTGTATGTTAAGTGGATAGTTCGATTCCATGGTATTCCGAAGAGTATAGTGAGCGATCGAGATCCATTGTTCACTAGTGGATTTTGGAAGAGCTTCCAAGAAGTTTTGGGAACCGAGTTGTGTTTGAGCACAGCTTATCATCCCCAAACAGATGGTCAGAAAGAGAGAGTCAACAGAGTTTTGGAAGATCTCCTCAGAGCATGTGTTTTAGACTTCGGAGGATCATGGGAAGATCATCTTCATTTGGTGGAATTTGCGTATAATAACAGTTACCAGTCAAGTATTGGTATGGCACCATATGAGGCATTGTATGGAAGACCGTGTAACTCTCCGACATGTTGGTTGGAAACAGGAGAAAAGTTGATACTTGGGCCAGAAATGATTCAACAGACTACGAATTGTATAGAGATCATTCGGCAATGAATGAAGACAGCCCAAGACCGTCAGAAAAGTTATGCCGATAAGCGTCGTAAGGATTTGGAATTCGACGTAGGAGATATGGTTTTTGTAAAGATTTCTCCACTGAAGAATGTTATTCGATTCAGGAAGAAAGGAAAATTGACTCCGAGATTTGTTGGACCATTCCCGATCGTCGAGCGAATTGGAAAGCTCGCTTATAAGTTGGAATTACCAGAAAAGATGGCGAGTGTGCACAATGTTTTTCATGTATCGTATCTACGGAAGTATGTGCACGACTCGAAAACAGTGGTTTCTGCTTATAGTTATGAAGATTTAGAAGTTGATCCAGTTGTTAGAAGACCTCGTAAGCCGCTTCGTGTTGTCGAAACTGACACGAAACAGCTTAGGAGGAGGGTAGTTAGGTTGCTCAAGGTACAATGGAGTGATGATGTTAACGACTGTACATGGGAGGAGGAAGAGAGGATGACGGCAGCTCATCCTGAACTCTTCGAGGTATGGCCCTAAGGTGTCGTGACATCTCATGAATTTGTAACTTGTTCTAGTCTTAGAATTCTGCATGCTATGCTAGTAATTGGATGCATGGTTTGTTGATTGCTATGGATGGTAGGCATGCAGAATAGTTTTGGTTGCTCTTGTTGTTTGGAATTTCGGGGGCAAAATTCCTAAGGGGGAGAGAATGTAACGACCCATATTTTTACGGATCGAAGGATCGTAGAACTGTTGTCATTAGGTTGTTAGTGTTGTTAAGTCGTTTGGAGCTTAAGTCGTCCAGAGATGAGTCGTCCAGGGTTAGGTCGTGTCGTCGCATAAGTCGGTGGAGCGACTTAGGGGATGGGGCGACCTAAGGAAAGTGAACGGCTTAACGAGGTGAGCGACTTAAGAGATTAGACGACCAAGAGAAGTTAGTGGTAGTGGTTGCCGACTTAAGGGATAACAGTTTAAGGGATAACGACTTAAGGATTGGGACGGCTTAAGGATAGTAGCGGCATAGGTGAGTGACTTAGAAGTTAACGGCTTAAGTTAGTAAACGACTGAAGGGATAGTGGTATAGGTGATAGGTCGGTTGAACAAGTTACCGACCTAAGGAAGATAGGTCGGTGAAGCGACTTAAGGTAGTTAGCGGCTTAGGTTGTGGACGAGATAAGGCAAGGGTGTTAGGCCGTTGGGTCGCTAAGCCGTGTGAGTAGTTAGGTCGTAAGTCGCAAGATGGCTTGAGACATTGAGTCGTGAGTTGGTAGGTTGTTAAGTCGTCAAGACGACTTGGAAGGAACGTGGCTTGCATGTTAGGTTGCATGTGTGTTGAGCCGTGGTTGTGTTAGGTCGCGTAGAGGCTTGAGTCGGTAGGCCGTGGGGTTGATGAGTCGTAAGTCGTGGGGCCTTGTTAAGTCGTGATCGACTTAAGGGGGGCGAACGACTTAAGTACTCGGCCTATAAATATACGGCCTTATCTCACTTTTTGGGATCCGGATTTTGAAGCGACAAAGTTCTGCCATTTTGAGAGCTCGAGTGCTACACTTCTTCACTTCTTTTCTCTACTCTAATCTAGTTCTTACATCCATCCAAGATCGAAGATCAAATCGAAGATTCAAGAGCCAAGATTGAAGATCTACATTCTTCAGAGAGAGACTTCATAGTTTGAAGCGGAATTTTGACGGATCAAGCTAGATCCTTCGCTGTCCGGATCTGGAGTTGGTTGCTTTTGAGGTGTTTAGGTGATTCGGTGAGTGGTGGTTATCTCTCACACGGACCCAAACGAGTATATTGGATCAGTGGCTTGTTTGTGTGTTAAAGATAGTGATTTCATGCTTCTCCTTAAGTCTGCATGTAGATCCATCGTTCATAAAGTTTTGATATCCACTTTACTACATGATAACCTGTGCTAGTTCATTCATCAAGATATTACTTAGAATTCATGCTTGTTAGAATTGGACTCTTTATTTACGAAATTGCCATTATTGTTATCACTGTTTGTTTAGATCTTGTTTGAATGATTGATTACTTGGATTAATGATTGATCTGATTGATTGTTATAAATTAGTTGATTGATGATTTGATTTGGACAAGTTGGTCGAAGATGATTCAAAAGCTAAGTGGAAAGGCTCTTGAATAAGGAAAGCTGCTTGTGGCATATGAAGCGGATGATAAAGCTCATATGGATAGATTTGATGATGATGTTGAGATGGGACTTGCTATGATGTGATGAGGCAAAGCATGATGTTGAGATGGGACTTTGCTATGATGCGATGACGCAAATCATGATGTGAGATAGCCTTGGTTTAATCCAGACGGGATCATTCCAAGCATGTTGATAACTCGGTGATATGGTTCGAGTTTGTTGATAATGGTTGGCTCGAGAGGCGCTTGAGCTAGTATGAGAATAGTCGTCGAGGAGGATGACTAGGAGGCTGAGATTTCATCGTTGTTGAAGGTTCTAGCATGCTCAAAGCAAGAGTACACTGGGCAGATTCGATAGTCCCAAGACTAGTAGTTGATGGTCTAGTACTCTAGGCAGATTCGATAGTCCTAGGCACGGGTCATGATGACGTGCGGAGTTATGTCTAGAACCGGGGTTACCATTAGCCCTTGACGGACGGATGAAAGAATGAGCCGGTCATTCAATTAATGGTGATATCGAAGCAATGATAACAGAGATAGCCAGAGTCATGGATGTTCAGATGCTTTGGTTGTATCGTCACTCGGTCTCAAGAGCGATGTTTTGTGGGTGCTTATCTGATCTTGGTTTAGGCCTTAGGGGTTTGTTCTTGGAAAACATCAACCATAACCCGAGTGATAATTGTTTTACTTTAAATGTCTGCTTTGCTATGTTTGTTTCTGCTTAGTGTGTCTGGGGGCTATCACTGTGAAAGTGGTGGAGTGGGGGGGTTGGATTCCTATTCCTTTTTCCTTTATGCTCTTTTGGTATGTTGTTAGTTAATTTACCGCTCACTAAGACTGTTGTCTGACTCAAGTTTTATGTTCAACTCTTATTACCTTGGGCTGTTCATCCGTTTTGGGATGGCCAGACTAGGTAGCAGGTGACAGGTGCTGTTCTTAGTGACCAACGATGCTGATGACGAAGACGAGCTGGAGGCTTTTGCATATTGTTTTTCTTACTATATGTACTGGATGCTCCACTGTTTGTATAATTCTCTGAGTGTTATGTAGTGAGGCTTGATGTATTGACTATTCCGATGTTTGTATCGAATTGTTTTGTAGTGTATTGATGAGATTCTATTTAGTGAAGCTTCACTATATATATTTCTCTATTGTATTTTATCCCTGCGTTGTGAGTAATACGATAGAGTTTCTGTGTTTACCTTACCTTGACGATCGTCCATGGCTGTCGGGCACTCCTTTCAGCGCACTATCCCCTTGTTTAAGTGCAGGAGTCATGGACGGTCGTCACACTAAGCAACCATCCTCCAGAATTACGCGAAGCTCGATGCCTCAAAGGTGATGAAATCACCTTATTTATAGACACGAAAACAAAACTCAAAAATAACCCTAGATTGAACTCGAACCTCCAATTTATACAATAGAAATTATTTGATAATTTTCCTGGAATCGTTGATCAATAAACTCGCGTCAAACCAAATTCCATCAACAAACATTTGATCGATCATCAGAAAATGAAAAAAGAACAAAATTTGTTCAACCGTGAACTACTCTTGAAACACTCAAATAAAAATCATCATATTAATTTTAAAAATCATATCATGGTATGTTCATTCAAGTTATGTAATCTAATCAATGTTTTAAAATACTTGAATTTATCATAAAATTTTGTTTTTACTGTAAAATTTTGGTTACAGAATTAACTCTTCATGATCAAGCATAAAACAAGTTTTAGGCTGTGATTAATTTTTAAACAAGTTTATTTTGTTTAAAAATCCTAAGCTAAAAATATGTTTGGACGAAGGTTTATTATTTTTTTTTCCTAATTCATCTTGCTCTGATACAAAAATATTGAAGAACAGACTATACAAGAGTTTCCAGTAACACAGAAAATCTACAGAACAACATTTTCTTTTCAATATACAACAAAACACAAGGTTCATGAACTAAATACTTAGATTTCAATTCAAAAAAAATAAGTTTACTTGCTTAGAAATGTTGATGAACAGAGCTGCTTTTCTTTGTGTTTGAAAACCTGCAGATGATCTGCTTTTAATTTTTTTTTTTATTTAGTTAAATGATCTTGAGTTTGAAAATATAGTGATACTTATGTTTTCTTTTATTCCTCACTTTGCTATGTTTTTGCTTTTGAATGAACTAAAATTAATATTGATGTGTATAAATAAAGAAGGTAGCTTTTATAAGTAGGTGTTACCTGGTACTACTTTTTCTTTTGATCAGATATTTTTATTTTCTTCTTGTTGACTAAACCAAGTTTAATTAGGCTGATACGATCTTATGGTGTGCTAAGAAAGATTTTCATTTGTTCTTGAATAGATAGCATTTAATGCCTTTGTTCGCATTTTTGGTTACATGTATATGCTGTTTGATTTTTTCCTTTTTTGTTTGTAAGTACATTTTGTTTTGTTCTTGTACATTTTTTTCTTGTAATCTAATTTTGTTTTGTTTTTTTTTGCATACAACTTTTATTTTATTGTTTCTTGGTTTATATAATTCTCATGCAAACTTGTATGTGTTTCATATGTTATCTTATAACCATATAATCTTATCATTACCATCATTTTAAATTTTATTTCTATTTAAAGTTTAACCATCAACATTTAATTTATAACATATATTTCATTTTATGGTTTAAGTCAATTTCTTGTTTGTTATATATTTTTCTTTATTTATTATTATTGTTATTTATTTAAAACTTAAACTACCAAATATTCTATTTAAATCCATATATCTTTCTTTTATTTAATATTAATAATACTTTATTTCTCTTGAAACTTCTAAAATTAATTTCAAAAGTTCAAATAAATTATCAAATTTAAATTAAAAAAATTTGGGATGTTATAGTAAACTACATCCATTAATGTTTGATCTGATTCATAGTCATTTGGGAGATGTGTGAATGTAGGTTTGCATGGATAAATTCATATGTTAATGAATACTAAGTGAAAGGATATGTGCATATCCGTTTATATCTAAACATATATGCCTCTGTTATATAGCAGTTTGCAAGCTCTGTTCAAACATAATATAACAGTGAGTAAACTTTTAAATTAAAAGCTTAAGTAAATTATAGCTTATTGCATATCTGTGATAATTGATGCTGGCATGAGAATATTTATATAATTTTCTGTATGAAAGTTGAAGTGTGCGATTAAGATATAGGTGTGCATGTTCTATGCTACCCTGTTCTGATACAAAATTTAAATTTTGAAACAAAACCCCAATTCTTTTTTGTGATCATTGTTAAACTTGGACTTCAAACCAATTAGTTATGTTTTAAATTTATCAAAGATTTAAAAATATATACAAATGTTTTAAATTTAAAAATGTGCTAAAACTTGGAAATAACAGTAGAAATCTTTTAGCATGATAAAATCAAGTGTTAAGTTAAGTTGATTCAAGTTTATATCTTGAATTGTCTTAGCAAACATGATTTTTAAAAAGAAATCAAAAATTTTAATACCGTTTTTGGGTGAGAAACTCTAAGTTGACTGGAATGTGAGTTTTTGGGTTTCTCTGGTGATCAGCCATCGCTGGAGGGTCGGGTTTTTGTCTGGAGGAGGAAGGATGTACGGCGAGGCTTGGAAAATTGGTTAGAGGCAGTAAAGATCGCAGAGGCGTCGCCGGTGAGGTGATCTAGTTCATAACCCTAGAATTGGTCGAACTGGAAGAATTGATCACATTTCTCTCTCTGGTGCATCGAGGGAAATGGAACTATGGGGATGGGTTCGTGGTAGACTGGCGAAGATGTGCCTGGAGTTATAACAGCTCTGGGTGTCAGAGGAAGGTGATCGAGGCACTTCTGTTAAGGTTGTGGGTTTCTGTTTTCAATTGCCTAGCTTGATTTTGATTTGAGGCTTGTGTGTGAGTTTGAATGATCGGGAATTTATGTATGGAAGATGGTCGTGGTGTCGGAGGGTACGAGATGGTCATCGTCGACGCTGGTGGTTGCGTAGATGCATGGGGGGTGTGCCATCAGATGTTTTGGTGTTGAGCTTTACTCAATGCAAACTCAAGAATTTGGGCAGATGTCTCGAGTTTGAACTCGAGTAAATTTAAGTGTTAAGAGCTTCATGTATTCAAACTTTAAATAAATCTAAATTCTTGAAAAATTGGAGGGAAGGGTGTTTTACTCAGGTTAGACCGGAGTTGTTTTCGGGCTTGACCCAAAGTAAAGGTTGTGTGCAGATTTATAAATGATTTAAAATCAAATTTGTTTTTGTAATTTAAAATTTAAATCTAGTTTAAAACATTCTTAGTTAGACATACTCTTTATAATTGTTTTAAATATTAATCAAGGAGTCTAAAAATATGATTTAAATTTTGTGAAATTTAAAGTGATTTTAAAACATCAATTTAAAATGAAAGTTTAAGATTTTTAGAAAAGTAAGTTTTAAAATATAAATTGAAGTTAGCTTTTAAAACTTCTACTTGATAATGTTTTAAAATATTTTAAGGAAGTTAAGTTTGTTAACTTTAAAATTTTCAAGTTAAATGGTTATTTTATTCCAAATCTTAGTTAATGATTTAATTAAGTAAAGAGAATTGAAATGTTAAAATGTTTTAAAGTGTTAGTGGTAATTAAGTATTAATAATATAATGTTTATTTTAAGATGATTGAGGTTATAATATCTTGAGATTAATTAGTAAATTGTGGAAATTAAGTATATTTAATAAATTTCATTAATTAATTATAAAGAATATTTACTTAGTAGAAGTAATTAAGGATTAATTACTTGGTGTGATTAATCAAAGGATTTTGGTAATTGATTAGGAATGATTACCTAATGTGATTGATAAGTGTAATTACTTAATGAAGTAATTGATGGATAAATTACTGGATGTAATTAATATAAGGGAAATTACTTAATGGGAAGTAATTAAAGGTTAATCACTTAGAAGAAGTAATTAAGAGTTAATTACTTATTGTAACAAATTAAAAATTAGTCAAGAGTAATTAATTAAGAAGGATAATTAAAGGATGAACGATTAATTGGTTTATAATTGATTAATATTAAGTAAAGGTAATCCAAGTGACTATGATTAGAAATTAACTTAATTAGAGATAAATTAAATTAATTTTTGAAAGTGATCTATCTTGCTTATGAATGATTGAATGATGTTAAATGCCTTAAATTTGTTGATATCTTTGATATGAAATTTTTTGTGATATGGTATGTTTGGGTGAACGGTGATAAGGTGGTTATCTATCAGCGATGAATTGCTATGTAAAAAGTAACATCCTGTACTTAAAAGGGAATCGTATTTAATTTAATAACTTGGTTTAAGATGACATTGGATTCGAAGATACCAGAGTCAGGTGTTAGTAAATGCCCGGAACCACTTTGATTCTTTATAGATTGATATGTGAAATCAATAAGCTGGTATGCAATGATTTAAGTGAAATGGACCATTTAATCTAAGATTTGGTACTTAAAAATTGGTGAGTGAAATAAGTGATGTCTATAACAATTCGTGAATTTGTAATTGATACAAGTTACCCCGGGTTATATTAGTTGTATGCTTTTGTAATTCATGTTAGATGGATTTACTCACGCTGGTTTCCAGCCTGGCCAGGATGTTACTTGATGTAATGCTCGGGTCAAACCGAATATTACAGATTTTCAGGTTAGGACGTTCTGAAGCTCAGCAGGCGAGCCGGATCGCAGGAACGTATGGAGTATATACCGCTGTGATATATATATATATATATATATATATATATATATATATTGTAGTTTATTTGGGACATGTTGTTTAACTGTCCAGTGATGGTGAAATGTTGCAACTCTGATGTATTAAAAATGTAAGTGACTAATTCAGCTATTCTTTGTGTAAAGAATATTATTTGAAGTTAAATTTTATCCACTGCGAATGTGAGATGTTGGTGTTATTGTTTCTTCTTTTCTTCTACCTCTTTTCTTCTTTTCCTAACTATTTGGAGTTTTCGGCATCGATAATTCCGGGTCGTTACATTTTGGTATCAAAGTAGAAGGTTAAGTTAGAACCTTGGCTCTGGTGGTATTACTCATTAAGGATAGGGTCAATAGTACCCTAGGATGAGTTGAGTATGTGTGTGTGTGTGTGTATATGTGTGTGTGTGTGTATATGTGTATATATATATATATATATATGAGAGCGTACTTGTTATTTTCTTATATAAAGATTTTAAATGATTTTATATAAGAATATATTTTGATATATAAAGCAATATTTCTTTCTAATAAATATTAAGGTAATTAGTTGTTAAATTATTGGAATTAAATTATGTGGTAATAGAAATATAACCAAATTGAAATTAAATACAGATAAGTTTGAAATGGATTCAAACTGAAATTAAAATCTTGAATTTGGGGAAAGAGTTTCAGAATAAGATAATAATGAATTAGTGTCCGGATACGATAATCTTGGTTATTATCATAAACGATTATTGTGTTTAATAATAAAATGTGTATTAATGAGTAAGCAAAATGAAATGTTTTAAGGAAGTAAAACATTTAGGCAAGTATGACTTATAAATTGAAACTGAAGATGATCTAAATTGTGAAGTTTAAATCTTGGTCCAGAAATTTTAAAATTGTTTCAAAGTGATGAAGAAATAATAAATAATATTATTTAATGTATTTGAATGAAAGGATCCTATATCAAAAAAGTGTTGTTTGAAATTTAAGGAAATTTGTTTTGAATTAAAAACCTAAGGTGGTCTAAAATTAAAGGATAACTTGGTGTGTAAAGGAAATAATATGTATGAGAAATATACATAATATCAAAGATGGTGTAACGTTCGCGATTTTTCGTTGCCGAAAAACCGAAATGTTAGGATTAAATAAGAAGAAGAAAAAATAGAAGAAAGAGGTAGAAGATAAAAAGAGATAGAAAATAGAACGGAAAAGAAAATAAAAGAACAGAACAATATCAGAATCTCAAAATCGCAGCGGAACAACATATAATAAATAAATGAATAATCTTTAAACAAAGAACTATATCATTTATTACATTACATTTCATTACGTCATCAGAGTGTACAACAACAAACAATTACAAACAGCGGAAAGGAAATACTATATACTAGTAATACGCCATGCCATCCAGCTTGCCTCCAGCAACTCCTGAATATCCAGAATATCCTGATAAACCTTAACTCTTGACTGCCCGTGTGGAAATTGGTGGGCAACCAGAGTTTAGGAAGGAAAACAATAAACCCCGAGTCAGTCATGTGACTGGTGTGAGAACCCAAAACAGTTTATCTTTAAAACAAAATAGAGGGATATTTTTAAAGTCAATTCGCAATGCTTTTAAAAAATGAGACTACCATAAGGCCTCCCGCACACACACACAATGCAAACGCAGAATCAGAGGAGATTTCTCCTTATGATAGTCAAAGATGCTTGATACGCATTAAAACATTTGATATTATTACTAGTGCATAGTGTAGAAAACAATTCGAAAGTAGAATATAAATCTTAGCCAGCATAGGCATTTCGCACTTATGCCTACTATAGCTACCATCCAAACAGTGGGGCGCCACCATAAGTGAATGATAGGTTCTACAACTAAAACCATACAAGAACGTATTGTTTCTTTGGATTTCCAACAAATGGTCAGGCCAAGGAACTTCCCATTGCCACATGGAAACGCCTCTGGAATGACATCCCGCGAACCAAACCGGATCTCTGCCAACACAAGGCCGGGTTACCCCTAACTGGGTAACTACTGACACGAATATGTCATCCCCCGATCATAACCGATCTATCTGAGGATCCTCGATTTCCAACAACCAAATAAGAATAATAATGCAGTAACCACATAGGCTAAGTATCTGGGCTCCATTCCATGATACCACCTCTATCCAGAAAGAATGACATACACTAAAGGGGCGCTACCCCCTAATAACCTTGCTGCATCCTTCCTGTTTTGACCATTTCCGGGGTGTGAGGTCAGATGAAGTCTCGTCCACAAAGTCACGCTTTATAAAAAAGTTGTACTTTAGGTCAACAAATGATGAAAGTAATGAACACCAAGATAAATGATCAAACAAATGAACATATCACAAATGATCAAACAATGATCATCTCACAGCAACACTCAACATGCCACATTACCAATTTGGGAATATATCACTAGTAACCATCAACTACATAACCTCTGAGCTCGTACGTCTCAGAGAAGGGTGTTAAGCTAAGAGAATAAATTCTCCGCCACCAACAGAAATATATTTGAAAGAAATCAGCTTTATATCTCAATTTGTAATGTCAGACATATAATCCATACAAGTCTGTTCCGGGCTCGAACAGAACCGAAGGCAATTACAAAGAAGTCCTTGCATTCCGGATAATTTCTAATCACGTCCGGACTTCCCGTCACTAAGGGTGATAAAACCTCTATATCGGAGATCAGCCGATGCAGAGTAACTCAACGGTAATCCTTCAGTTTTCAAAAATATCCGGTCTTCAACACGGTCATCAAATGCAATCCATTACGACGTATCACCTATTCAGAATGGGTTATACGACCCCAAGGTCCTTTCCCGGCTAACCCGAATAGTGAGCGCTTATTCAAAAATAAGTGTGGCATTCAAATTCAAACAATCACAACAAATACCTATTTAAAGGTAAATATTGATAGTCGGTTGTTTAACTATCAATAGGCGTGTTCAACATCACCAAATCCAAATAATTTCCCAAATTATTTACATTTCAAAATATCTTTACTAGATGTATAATTTCCACACTTCAACCATTTGAAAACAAATTTTCAAATCACTTTTCATCTTTACCACTTTTGAAAAAAAAATTCAATCATTTTCCTTACGCGGAAATACTTCCATTTCAAAATGGTTTATTTAAACCAATTAAATAAATCCTTAACGATTTACTTTATATTTACGTTCCAAATCCGTAAATTAATTCCCATACGTCAAAAATAAATCAATGTTTATTTTTACACGAATTTCCCTTTTATATAAATTCCATGGTGAATTTACATTCCAAAATATTTATGAATATACGATTTCAAATCGATTTCTGATATTCATTTTCAATTTATCTTTTAAAAGAATAAATTCTCAAAACATTCAGTTCATATTGGAAAACATTTCCATACTTATTAAATAATAAGTAATTTACAAATCCATTCATTTTCAACACTTGGAAAATATTCAATATACTTAAATCGAAAATTAAGTATATATTTCATTCTTTAAGAAATCATTCTCTTAAACACATTTATTTGGGTCAAAAACGAATGTTGTGTAAAACACCGTTACGACGACCCAAAATCACTAGTATAAGGATTCAAAGTTTAAATAGATATATAAATCCCAATACTATACAAAACATTTCCTTTTGGAAACCATTTACTATAACAACAGTGTTATAGTCCACCATTTCCTTCTTTCTCGAAAACGTCTATTTCAACAATAAATGTTGAAATCTATGGTTTTGATTCATAATTCATTTTAAAACATCTTTAAAATAATTAACTTCATTCTATAATATTCATTTTGCCAAACATGACCATTTTATTCAATAATGTATTCACTGTCCAAAATCGTGAATATATTTCCTTTAATAAACTTCAATATTCAATTTATCAAAGTCAATTGATTTCGAATTTATAAACAATGTTTATAAATTCCTTTTCTATTTATAAGCTTCGATTTATAAATCTCATTATTAACAAATTCCATTTATATCTCATTTAAATGCCAAAATCCAATTTATAAGATAATTACTTATAAATCTTCTATTTCACAAACTCTATTCATTTTATAACTTCACAATTTATAAATCTATAAATTCCGTTCACTTATGAAATCCATTTTTATTTCATTTTTAATACTTATAAATACTCGTTTTAATATTCTAATATTTTTAATTTATAAAATATTAATTTTATAAGTCTTTTATATACATCGTTTTTAATAATTCAAAAAATCCAGTTTAAACCAATTTATTCTTTTAATAACTTAAAAATCGTTATTTAAAGCTTATATACTTCAAAATCATACTTAAGCATTATTTTCCAAAAATCATAACTTTTATGAAAATAAAATTTTAACGTTTATTTATATTAACAATTCAAAATTTAATAAAACGTATACTTTTGAAAATCACTTTAAAATCCCTTTTAAAACCAAAAATCATTATTTTAAAACTTCAGAAATGGATCCGATGATGCAGCAACACCAAATAGTCAATCACGACATCCAAATATCATATATCGATATGATAATCAACAAATATCAAAATATCCGTAAATAAATCAATATAGTTGAGGAATCCAGTTGGATCCCTCCAACCTGTTTCCCTACATCCAAAGATGTTAGCACAATACCAATTCCGCTCCAGTACGGAATTATCGCGGTATATGGGATTTATAAAATATTATCCGCTTAATAGACGGCGCAATAGGGTCTCATCCGCTATATAATGCGGGAAATCAATTCCAAGTACATAAATAATACCAATTTCACTGTACTGTGAAATATTTGCGGTATATGTTTTTAATAAATAACCTCCGCTTACTAACGGCGCATAATGTCTATTTTAACAATCAATAGATAACAATCATCATTCAAACATACTTTCAAGAATTTTAAATATAACTATTTAAAATTAAAATCAAAACCGATTCGATGAGTGAGAAGTTCTCACCTTGATTTTAATTCCGTTTTAGCGATTTATTTCGAATAAAATTAAACGGACGTTTAATTTTACCCGAAATTCTCACTAACTCCAAACGAATCCAATCCAATCCAATGCGTAGTGCTCGTCCATACGAACCCAACGCAACTAGTTTCGCGCGTTTTCGACCTCGTATGAAAAAGATATGAAATTTTAAAGTTACATGAATTTTTAATTATAAATTTACAACATTTATATTTTATTTCTTACCCTAAATCAATCCTAGCCGTAGATCCTCACTGCAACATCAGGGCCGCACACTATTTCTTCCTCCTCCTAGTTAACATACGCGCTCAATAACCCAAAGCCTCCAACTTTAAACCAATTATCGAGCATCCATGCTTCGACGAGAGGATGATCAACCACCACTATTTGAAAACCCAGGTCGAGCTCTACCTCCACCCTCAAACACATGCAACTCGGCCACCCCCTTGCTCCTAGAATTTCGTGCCAATGCAAGGGGAACGCGGCCCCTTAGCTCCCTCGTCCAGGCACCATATTCAATCTCCACCGTTGATCTCGTGGAACTCAATGTGCTCTATAACTTCGTAGTTGAACATTTCTTGAATGGGTTTGTGGATTGTGAAATAATTGAAGAAGGAATTAAGAGAATTTCGGCCTTTGATTGCTAAGGGTGGCGGCTGTTGTTTCAAAACCCTAGGCCTTTTTTAATTTTGCAAAAGTGAATTTTATGGGGGTTTATATAGAAAATTTCAACGACACTATTCATCCCGGATTTTCCAAACTCCAAACGAAGCGTGCCGAACAGGTTTCGGGAGCTAATTCGGTCATCTGTGCGAGTTATGGCAATAAACGTTCGATTTAAAATTAAACCGATTAAACGATTTTCTAGGCGTTTTGGCTTGCACCGGACAAACGGTAAATCCAATTGACAAAAAATTTGAAACCACACAATAATATCACATTACGGATCCGATGAAACTGGTTTCATCAAAATCCGAGACTGTTTGAAAAATGGCTATTTTAACTCGCCAAATTAATATTAAAACAATTTCGATGCGTTTCGAGCTGCCACGGTCAAACGATAACTCCAATTGCTACGAAAATTGAAATTCGGTAATAACTAACTATTACGGATCCAATGGAGCTTGTTTCGTCCAATTCTGAGACTGTTCGAAAATTGACTATTTACAGTCGATAATTAAATATTAAAATATTCAATTTTCACCAATTAACTCTAAATTCGATTTTAAAAGTTCTATATCATTGTTATAACTCCAATATGATAAAATAAAATTTTCCAAATCATTTGCAATCATATTAAACCCAATTTTAAATTATTTATGTAATTTCAACTATTAAATTATCGATTTAATTACCAAATTAAATCCAATATTCGATAAATAAATTATTCGACTTATTAATTTCACTTATTAATATTTAAAATCAATTAAATATTCAAATTTTAATTAATATAAATTCTGGGTCGTTACATACTTCCCCTCTTAAAAGAATTTCATCCTCGAAACTACCAAGTAAGAAAAAGTTACAGAATTCATTAACTTTCCAAAACAAATATTTCAATTTAGATTTTCCAAATCTCTTAAGTGTTTAACTTTCCCAAAATTCATAGTTAAACTTCTTACAAAATCTTTACTAAGTTTCCTAATCCAAACTTAGTTTTCAAAAATTTCCCAATTTTCTCAAAAATATTCAAACGCCTTAAATTTTCGGAAAAATTCGCCATAGTCTCCTTTGCGCGGCTCGATCCGAAAAAAATGACAGTATATATATCACAAATATACATCTCATCAAGTGATGAGGCATCCCGCAGGGAAAAAAGTGTAAAAGTACGATATGTAATCCGAGATATGTACCTTATATTTTTTTAGCGAGCATACAACGGCTAATATGGCACGAAAGCGAGCTCCAAATGCGAAGCAACGCCATCCGCACCTACTAAACACTCAACAACAACATGAGAATTATGCATATATGAAAATAGTATCAATATACAACATATAGCAACATAACAACTGCATAATATAGCGAATGCAACTAAACAACAAATGCAACCATCAACCAACTCAATATTCATTCATATTCTCATTAATATTCAATGAATTGGTTTTCAATTTAAATCACATTTGATTTATTTAAATTGGATTTACTAACATTCAATAATATTCAATTTTAATTAGTTTGCATTCACTAATTAAATCAAATTCACATTCAATTCTATTCAAGTTCATTTTCTTCCAATTGGATTCAATTTCTTTAGCTTCCAATTTCGCTAATTCCATTTCATTAACACTTAATGAATTTATATACAATCAATTAACAATCAAATAACAACCAACGTTTATCCAACACAACCAAATTTATTCACTTTACATTCAGTTTGGTTCAACACTTTAAATTCCAATTGGATCATATTGAATTGACTTCCATTCAATTTATTCAATTAGCTTTTAATGAATTAACACTTATATATTCATTATTTCATATCAATTGTTTACATTTAATTGATTAACATTCAATCCATTTATCAATTCAATTGCTAATTCCTTTAACAATTTAAAGTTGAATTTCATTTATATAACTCAAGTTCAAATTCTTAATGACTTCACTTCATTAATTCACTTATTAATTTACTTCGATACCAAAATTCAACTTCATTTAACTTCACTAAATTTATATTCCTTTTCAAACCCCTTTTGTTTAACTTAACTTAAGTTTTCACTTATAAATTCAATTAAAATTCCAATCCTATTTAACTCTTCTTTAATTTAACTCCATCCTTTAAGTTAAATTTATTCTTTTGAAATTCAAATTGTATAAGTTATCAACTCATTTATCATTCTCATTATATTTTAAATAAGATTCCAGAGTCCTTTCAACCTTTCAAAACCATTTTTGAAATCAATTCAATTATCTTTTGAATTCCCAAAACCAACTCAAAATTTCCAAACAACTTTTATTTAAAACAATTTGGCAGCAATTTCTCTTTTAGAAACCCGAAAATGAATTCTAATGATGTGACCATCATCACCAAGATTATTTTCCAGCGACCGAAAAGAGTTTAGAGCTTTAATTTCTCCAAAACAATTTTCCAAATTATCAAATCCTTTCAAAACACTTCTTTGGAATTTTATTTCGGATTATAAATCACATTTGTAAACTTTTTACTTATATAATTTCACTTCTTATATATATATAAGATTATTTCACAATTGTAAATTACATTAATTATAATTTCACACTTATAATTTATTTGTTTATACAATTATTCTTTTAAAATTGTTGTTTTTATTCAACAACCAAACAATCAATTCATGTACACTTTAATAATTCTGAAAAATTATTCCTTTTATATATAAAATATAATCAAGGTAAAATTATTTCATTTACCCAATGTAAAACAATACTGTGTCGAATTGTTCTATTCAAGTGTTTAGAGATCCCTATCAACAACGTTAATTACTCGTGTTGACCAGAATCCATATACCACTCAACAAACCAATCATCACAATATAAAACAATTTATATTCACTAACAAATACGCGCTCGTATCTATTATTAGGCTCAAACTCATTCTAGAGTACTACTGACTCTATCTCTAATGAGTAATACCCAACAGAGCCATGGTTGTCGCTTAACCATATGCTTTGATACCAAATGTAACGTTCGCGATTTTTCCTTGCCGAAAAACCGAAATGTTAGGGTTAAAGAAGAAGAAAAAAATAGAAGAAAGAGGTAGAAGATAAAAAGAGATAGAAAATAGAACGAAACAGAAAAAAACAACAGAACAATATCAGAATCTCACAATCGCAGCGGAACAACATATAATAAATAAATGAATAATCTTTAAACAAAGAACTATATCAGTTATTACATTACATTTCATTACATCATCAGAGTGTACAACAACAAACAATTACAAACAGCGGAAAGGAAATACTATATACTAGTAATATGCCATGCCATCCAGCTTGCCTCCAGCAACTCCTGAGTATCCAGAATATCCTGATAAACCTTAACTCTTGACTGCCCGTGTGGAAATTGGTGGGCACCCAGAGTTTAGGAAGGAAAACAATAAACTCCGAGTCAGTCATGTGACTGGTGTGAGAACTCAAAACAGTTTATCTTTAAAACAAAATAGAGGGATATTTTTAAAGTCAATTCGCAATGCTTTTAAAAAATGAGACTACCATAAGGCCTCCCGCACACACACACAATGCAAACGCAGAATCGAAGGAGATTTCTCCTCATGATAGTAAAATATGCTTGATACGCAATTAAAAGAAACATTTGATATTATTACTAGTGCATAGTGTAGAAAACAATTTCGAAAGTAAAATATAAATCTTAGCCAGCATAGGCATTCCGCACTTATGCCTACTATAGCTACCATCCAAATAGTGGGGCGCCACCATAAGTGAATGATAGGTTCTACAACTAAAACCGTACAAGATCGTATTGTATTTTTGGATTTCCAACAAATGGTCAGGCCAAGGAACTTCCCATTGCCACATGGAAACGCCTCTGGAATGACATCCCGAGAACCAAACCGGATCTCTGCCAACACAAGGCCGGGTTACCCCTAACTGGGTAACTACTGACACGAATATGTCATCCCCCGATCGTAACCGATCTATCCGAGGATCCTCGATTTCCAACAACCACATAAGAATAATAATGCAGTAACCACATAGGCTAAGTATCTGGGCTCTATTCCATGATACCACCTCTATCCAGAAGGAATGACATACACTAAAGGGGCGCTACCCCCTAATATCCTTGCTGCATCCTTCCTGTTTTGACCATTTCCGTGGTGTGATGTCCGACGAAGTCTCGTCCACAAAGTCACGCTTTATACAAAAGCTGTGCTTTAGGTCAACAAATGATCAAAGTAATGATCACCAAGATAAATGATCAAACAAATGATCATATCACAAATGATCAAAAAATGATCATCTCACAGCAACACTCAGCATGCCACATTACCAATTTGGGAATATATCACTAGTAACCATCAACTACATAACCACTGAGCTCGTACGTCTCAGAGAAGGGTGTTAAGCTAAGAGAATAAATTCTCCGCCACCAACAGAAATATATTTGAAAGAAATCAGCTTTATATCTCAATTTGTAATGTCAGACATACAATCCATACAAGTCTGTTCCGGGCTCGAACAGAACCGAAGGCACTTACAAAGAAATCCTTGCATTCCGGATAATTTCTAATCACGTCCGGACTTCCCTTCACTAAGGGTGATAAAACCTCTATATCGGAGATCAGCCGATGCAGAGTAACTCAACGGTAATCCTTCCGTTTTCAAAAATGTTTGGTCTTCAACACCGGTCATCAAATGCAATCCATTACGACGTATCACATATTCAGAATGGGTTATACGACCCCAAGGTCCTTTCCCGGCTAACCCAAATAGTGAGGGCTTATTCAAAAATAAGTGTGGCATTCAAATTCAAACAATCACAACAAATACCTATTTAAAGGTAAATATTGATAGTCGGTTGTTTAACTATCAATAAGCGTGTTCAACATCACCAAATCCAAATAATTTCCGTAATTATTTACTTTTCAAAATATCTTTACTAGATATATAATTTCCACACTTCAACCATTTGAAAACAAATTTTCAAATCACTTTTCATCTTTACCACTTTTGAAAAAAAATTCAATCATTTTCCTTACGCGGAAATACTTCCATTTCAAAATGGTTTATTTAAACCAATTAAATAAATCCTTAACGATTTACTTTATATTTACGTTCCAAATCCGTAAATTAATTCCCACACTTCAAAAATAAATCAATGTTTATTTTTAAACAAAATTTCCCTTTTATATAAATTCCATGGTGAATTTACATTCCAAAATATTTATGAATATACGATTTCAAATCGATTTCTGATATTCATTTTCAATTTATCTTTTAAAAGAATAAATTCTCAAAACATTCAGTTCATATTTGAAAACATTTCCATACTTATTAAATAATAAGTAATTTACAAATCCATTCATTTTCAACACTTGGAAAATATTCAATATACTTAAATCAAAAATTAAGTATATATTTCATTCTTTAAGAAATCATTCTCTTAAACACATTTGTTTGGGTCAAAAACGAATGTTGTGTAAAACATCGTTACGACGACCCAAAATCACTAGTATAGGGATTCAAAGTTTAAATAGATATATAAATCCCAATACTATACAAAACATTTCCTTTCGGAAACCATTTACTATAACAACAGTGTTATAGTCCACCATTTCCTTCTTTCTCGAAAACGTCTATTACAGCAATAAATGTTGAAATCTATGGTTTCGATTCATAATACATTTTAAAACATCTTTAAAATAATTAACTTCATTCTATAATATTCATTTTGCCAAACATGACCATTTTATTCAATAATGTATCCACTGTCCAAAATCATGAATATATTTCCTTTAATAAACTTCAATATTCAATTTATCAAATTCAATTGATTTCGAATTTATAAACAATGTTTATAAATTCCTTTTCTATTTATAAGCTTCGATTTATAAATCTCATTATTAACAAATTCCATTTATATCTCATTTAAATGCCAAAATCCGATTTATAAGATAATTACTTATAAATCTTCTATTACACAAAATCTATTCATTTTATAACTTCACAATTTATAAATCTATAAATTCTGTTCACTAATGAAATCCATTTTTATTTCATTTTTAACACTTATAAATACTCGTTTTAATATTCTAATATTTTTAATTTATAAAATATCAATTTTATAAGTCTTTTATATACATCGTTTTTAATAATTCAAAAAATCCAATTTAAACCAATTTATTCTTTTAATAACTTAAAAATCGTTATTTAAAGCTTATATACTTCAAAATCATACTTAAGCATTATTTTCCAAAAATCATAACTTTTATGAAAATAAAATTTTAACGTTTATTTATTTTAACAATTCAAAATTTAATAAAGCGTATACTTTTGAAAATCACTTTAAAATTCCTTTTAAAACCAAAAATCATTATTTTAAAACATCAGAAATGGATCCGATGATGCCGCAACACCAAATAGTCAATCACGACATCCAAATATCATATATCGATATGATAATCAACAAATATCAAAATATCTGTAAATAAATAAATACAGTTGAGGAATCCAATTGGATCCCTCCAACCTGTTTCCCTGCATCCAAAGATGTTAGCACAATACCAATTCCGCTACAGTACGGAATTATCGCGGTATATGGGATTTATAAAATATTATCCGCTTAATAGACGACGCAATAGGGTCTCATCCGCTATATAATGTGGGAAATCAATTCCAAGTACATAAATAATACCAATTTCACTGTACTGTGAAATATTCGCGGTATATGTTTTTAATAAATAACCTCCGCTTACTAACGGCGAATAATGTCTATTTTAACAATCAATAGATAACAATCATCATTCAAACATACTTTCAAGAATTTTAAATATAACTATTTAAAATTAAAATCGAAACCGATTCGATTGAGTGAGAAGTTCTCACCTTGATTTTATTTCCGTTTTAGCGATTTATTTCGAATAAAATTAAACGGACGTTTAATTTTACCCGAAATTCTCACTAACTCCAAACGAATCCAATCCAACTCCATAACGTAGTGCTCGTCCATACGAACCCAACGCAATTGGTTTCGTGCGTTTTCGACCTCGTATGAAAAAGATATGAAATTTTAAAGTTACACGAATTTTTAATTATAAATTTACAACATTTATATTTTATTTCTAACCCTAAATCAATCCTAGCCGTAGATCCTCACTGCAACATCAGGGCCGCACACTATTTCTTCCTCCTCTGAGTTAACATACGCGCTCAATAACCCAAAGCCGCCAACTTTAAATCAATTATCGAGCATCCATGCTTCGACGAGAGGATGATCAACCACAACTATTTGAAAACCCAGGTCGAGCTCTACCTCCACCCTCAAACACATGCAACTCGGCCACCCCCTTGCTCCTAGAATTTCGTGCGAACGCAAGTGGAACGCGGCCCCCTAGCTCCCTCGTCCAGCCACCATATTCAATCTCCACCGTTGATCTCGTGGAACTCGATGTGCTCTATAACTTCGTAGTTGAACATTTCTTGAATGGGTTTATGGATTGTGAAATAATTGAAGAAGGAATTAAGAGAATTTCGGCCTTTGATTGCTAAGGGTGGCGGCTGCAGTTTCAAAACCCTAGGCCTCTTTTAATTTTGCAAAAGTGAATTTTAATTGGGTTTGTATAGAAAATTTCAACGACACTATTCATCCCGAATTTTTCGAACTCCAAACGAAGCATGCCGGTTGGCGTTCCTAAGGTTTACCCCGCGTTCCGAACACAATGGAACAGGTTTTGGGAGCTAATTCGGTCATCTGTGCGAGTTATGGCAATAAACATTCGATTTAAAATTAAACCGATTAAACGATTTTCTAGGCGTTTTAGCTTGCACCGGACAAATGGTAAATCCAATTAACACAAAATTTGAAACCATACAATAATATCACATTATGGATCCGATGAAACTAGTTTCGTCGAAATCCGAGAATGTTTGAAAAATGGCTATTTTAACTCGCCAAATTAATACTAAAACAATTTTGATGCGTTTCGAGCTGCCACGGTCAAACGATAACTCCAATTGCTACGAAAATTGAAATCCGGTATTAACTAACTATTACGGATCCAATGGAACTAGTTTCGTCCAATTCTGAGACTGTTAGAAAATTGGCTATTTTACAGTCAATAATTAAATATTAAAATATTCAATTTTCACCAATTAACTCTAAATTCGATTTTAAAAGTTCTATATCATTGTTATAACTCCAATATGATAAAATAAAATTTTCCAAATCATTTTCAATCATATTAAACCCAATTTTAAATTATTTCTGTAATTTCAACTATTAAATTATCGATTTAATTACCAAATTAAATCCAATATTCGATAAATAAATTATTCGACTTATTAATTTCACTTATTAATATTTAAAATTAATTAAATATTCAAATTTTAATTAATATAAATTCTGGGTCGTTATAGATGATTTGTAATAAACGCTAAATATTGAGGTTTAAACTTGGAATGAGATGTGATACCTAAAGTGATAAGTTTCTGAACTTATAAGTGGGAAGAGTATTAATGTGAAGTTTAGAATTTGAAATGGGAATTCAAATTGGGTAAGGTTGGATGGATTAAGTAAATTGAATTTAACTTTGGGAAAGTTAAGTAATTTAACAAGCAACCTGAATTGGAAATTTCAAAATGAAATTGGGATTTAACTTTGAAAGTTAAATGGTTAATTTGAATTGGGAGTTTGTGAGATCTCAAAATAGGTTTGAGATCTAGAAATTAGAAATGGATGGATGTTTTAAAATAATTTGAATGATACCATCCTGTTGTTATTAATAATCTTTAAGCTGAAATTGGAGATTAAATGAATGAAGAAAGGGGTACGGTAATATATCCATTATTAAGACAAAATGGAATCATTTTAGACTTAAGATTTGAATGTTTAAGATAAAACTTCAAAGGTTGGGTTTCAAAATTGAAATCTGGTGGTAAACTGAATTTCAAAGATTTAGTTGTTTAAAAGGATTTGAATTATTATTATTTGAACTTTGACATAGGCTAAAAATGGAATCTGGATTCAGAATTAAATGGTTTAAAGATATAAGTTTATTTGATTTAAAGGATTAGATCAATATTTAAAAATTTAACTCGAATTTATATGATTCGGGATGGATTAAATTTGAAATTTGAATTAGTCCAAATTGATTTGAATAATTTGGAATCGCAATTAAAATTGAATAGGTTTAAAATAAAATGGAATTTGATTTGAATTTAATTCAACTTGAATTGGGATTAAATCAATTTCAATGGAAATTAAAGATATTCAAGTTGGAATTGAGTCAATTTAAATGGGAGCGAAAATTTAAATTGAGTTGATGAAAATGGAGATTGAAAAGTTGAACAGTTTGGCTCTGGACTATTTTCAAAATAAACTATTTGAATATAAATCTATTTTTCCAAGCTATTCACTATATACAATCTTTCTTTTAAAAGCCCAAACTATTTTATACTTATTTTACAATAATTTTGGAACTATTTAACTATTTTTCAACTTTTTTATAAACTAATTACTATCTTTCAACTATTTAATAAACTAATTACTATTTTACAACTATTTTGCAATTATTTGAAAATTTCTATAACTATTTGACAATTTTCCCGCTATTTTACGATTACTTAAACTATTTTACAGCTATTTTACAAATTAATAATTATTTTTCAACTACTTATCTGTTTTAAAAAAATTCATGTTATTTCCTAAATTTAAACTGGACCGAGTTCGAACTATTTATGATTAAATATACATTTAAGGTAAGAATTGAAGTGATAATCCAAATGAGGATTTAAGAATTGTGAGTAAGTGACGCAGCAGATATTAACAAACGATATAGTTCGATGAAAGTAGCAATTGGTGGATTGATGAATACTGAAATGCCCAAATTCGTTGATCCGAAGATACCGAATTCTAGCTATCCTCGTCACGTTGATCGCGTACAATTTCCGTGAAAGAAGATCTTTAATTCTTCAAGCGTTGATCAAGCGCACTTGATTACGCGAATCGGCTTCAACAATCGTTGATTCGAGCGCACTCGAATAACCGAAAGTGGAGATAGGAGATTACACTAAACTACCAATTTAAGATGAAAGCACAAAGCAATCAAACAAGAATTTTATTCAAAAATCAACCCCCTTTACAATGACCCCACACGGCCTATTTATAGGCGTTACAACCCAGACCCTTAAGTCGTTGAGCGACTTACGACTTATAAAAGTCGGCAACGACCTATCATTATCACACAGATGGCCGACTTAACTGTCTGCCGACTCACGAGTTACACACACAAGTACCAACGACTCAACAAGTTATCACACGACATTACAATCACACGACCTAAAGACGATACGACTCACGAGTCGCGACTCATATTACAACACAACACATATTACAACCCCTAGGTCATATACGACCAAACGACTTAACTAGGTCGTTGCCGACCTAACCTTCTTCCGTAGGTCGTAATTCTTTAGCTCGAAACCCTTTAGGTCGTAGCTCCTTTCCCCTTGCATTGTTAAGTCGTAGCCGACTTAAGCCCTTAAGTCGCAGCCGACTTAAGTCTTCACTACAACAATGCGGCAGATCACTAGGTCCTTGGCTTTTAACTCGCAGCTCCTCCTCACGTGACTCCTTAGGTCGGGGCCGACCTTCATTAACTCGTGAACGACCTAAGCCTTGTGCTTCCGTAGGTCGTGCTGCATCATCCTCCCCTGGTTGAGAAAAATTCGTCCTCGAATTTGCAAATTCTTCCACATCAGATTGTTCATCTCCATAATATGGCAAAAGGTGCTTAACATTGAACACGTCAGAAGTGTACACATCCTCCGGCAGCTTCAACTTATAAGCATTTTCATTGATTTTCTTTAGAATTTTAACTAGGCCAACTTTCCTGGCTTTCAACTTGTTATAAGCGCCTACTGGAAAACGATCCTTTGTTAACACAGCATACCAAATCTCCCTCATTAAACTCAACACTTCTTCGCTTCATATCTACGGATCTTTTATACTTCTCATTTGCTTTCTCCAATCGCTCCTGAACGATTTTATGATATTCAGTCAACCCATCAACAAAGACTACAGCTCGTTTAACCGTCCCCTTCTTTTGTGGTACTACCGTTAAGTCCAACGGTCCCCTTGGTAAATTTGAATATACAATCTGAAATGGACTGAATCCCGTACTACGATTCACTGCATGATTGTGAGCAAACTCTGCTTGGCATATCTTTATGTCCTAACTCTTCAGATTGTCCTTTACAAGACATCGTAACAAATTTCCCAACGATCAGTTGACAACTTCTGTCTGTCCATCTGTTTGCGGATGGTAAGCGCTACTAAATTTCAGCTTCGTTCCAACCATCTTCCACAAACTTAACCAAAAGTGACTCAGAAAATGAGTATCCCTATCCGACACAATAGATTCTGGCAATCCATGAAGTCGATAGATTTCCTTGAAAAATAAATTAGCAACATGAACAGCGTCCGCCGTCTTCTTACAAGCAATAAAATGTACCATCTTCGAGAAACGATCCACCACCACATATATAGAGTCATTCCCCCTTTGAGTTCTCGGCAAACCCAACACGAAATCCATGCTAATGTCTACCCATGGGTTTGTAGGAACAGGTAAGGGCATATACAATCCCGCATTTGTAGCTGTCCCTTTCGAAACCTTACAAACATGACATCTACGCACAAACCTTTCAACTTCCTTCCTTATCGATGGCCAATAGTACAATTGAGAGATTAACTGCAATGTTCGGTCTCTACCCACATGTCCTTCTTCATGAAGCTCCTTTACTATTTTCATTCGCAAGCTACAATCCGGTACACACAATTGATTCCCCTTAAATAAGAAACCATCAATCAACACAAATTCATCAGTATTTCCCTCTTTAACTTTCTCAACAAATTTCTTAAAGTAAGGATCTTCTTCAATCAGTTCTGGCAACAATTCAAACCCTGTCACCTCAACCTTCATTGTCGTTAATAGATGACTCCTTCTGCTCAAAGCATCAGCCACGCGATTCGTTATCCCTGATTTGTGCTTCACGACAAAAGTAAACTAATGCAAATAGGCAATCCACGATGCATGCCTTGCTGAAATCTTATCCTGCCCTTGCAAATGCTTCAAAGCTTCATGATCCGTATAGAGAACAAACTCTTTCTGAAACAGATAATGTCTCCAATGCTTCACTGCTTGAACAATTGCGTAAAACTCAACATCATAAGTGCTATATCTCAACTTAGCTCCAGACAACTTCTCACTGAAATAAGAAACTGGTCTTCCTTTCTGACTCAAAACTCCACCAACCCCAACCTTCGATGCATCGGTATGTAATTCAAACAACTACTGAAAATCCGGTAAAACTAGAATTGGTGCAGTCGTCAATAGGATCTTGATCTTCTCAAAAGCAACCCCTGCTTCCTCTGACCACTCAAACTTCTTTCCTTTCATGCAATCGGTTATAGGTTCCATCACACTACTAAAATGTGGAATGAATCTTCGATAGAAAGATACCAATCCATGAAAACTTCTCACTTCAGTAATTGTCTTTGGCTGTGGCCAACTCCTGAGAGCTTCTATTTTACTTTCATCCACTTGAATTCCTTCCTTCGATAGAACATATCCCAGAAATAAAACACTGTCCGTCATAAACACGCACTTCTTTGCTGCTGCATAGAACTGCTCTTGACGTAGAATCAATAGTACTTTACGCAAATGCTGGATATGTTTTTCCATACTCCCACTGTAGACCAAAATATCATCAAAGTAAACTACCACAAACTTCCCAATGAATGGTCTGAAAATCTCGTTCATCACTCTCATAAAAGTACTTGGTGCATTCGATAAACCAAACGGCATAACCAACCATTCGTATAAACATTCCCTGGTTTTGAAAGCAGTCTTCCATTCATCACCTGGTCTAATACGAATCTGATGGTATCCACTCTTCAAGTCAATTTTTGAGAACACTACAGCTCCACTCAACTGATCAATCAAATCATCAAACCTTGGCATAGGAAATCTGTATCTCACAGTGATCTTGTTCAGAGCCCGACTATCCGTACACATCCTCCACGAACCATCCTTTTTGGGCACCAATAAAGCAGGCACTGCACAAGGACTCAAGCTCTCCTGAACACGCCCCTGTTCTAACAACTCCTCTACCTGCCTCCTCAGTTCCTCATGCTCTTTAGGACTCATTCTGTAATGTGGCCTGTGTGGTAATACTGCCCCTGGCACAAGATCTATCTGATGTTGAATATCCCTCAACGGTGGCAACTCCGTTGGTAACTCTTCAGGAAACACATCACTGAATTCTTCCAATACTGGCTTTACTTCTTCAGGAACTCCAACAGATTTAGTAGCTTGACGTCCAATCAACAAAACCACCTTTGGACTCTCCTCTACTTCTTCAATAAATTCCTTCAAAGTCAATAAAGTCTTCAACTCCTCAATCTCTTCTGACTTGCTCTCTTCCTGCTGTCTCTTCTTTGGAACTAAAATAATCTTAACGCCTCCAAACATAAGCTGTAGCTATTGGTTCGACCGTCATGCTGTACTGCTCGATCATACTGCCATGGTCTTCCCAAAAGCAAGTGACAAACATCCATCTCCACAACATCACACCAAATCTCGTCTTTATACTTCTTTCCAATGGAGAATGGAACTCGAACTCGTCTGTCCACCTTCACATCTCCTCCTTTTCTCAACCACGCTAACTTGTAAGGATTAGGATGTTTCTCTGTTTTCAACTTCAACTTTCTCACAGCTTCCGTAGAAATAATATTTTCACAACTTCCAGCGTCAATCACAAATTTACAAACCTTTCCCAGAATAATGCACGTTGACTGAAAGATGTTACTCCTCAACCAACTAGCTTCTTCTTCTTGCTTCGGTATTAAACAAGACCTCCTCATCATTAGATTACATCCTTCATCTCCTGACGCAACATCCTGTTCATCCTCCTCAACTGGACTAGAATGACCTTCATCAACATCCTCGCCTTCAACTTCAACAATCATCGTTCGCTTCTTCGGCTTCGAACAGTCATCACTCTTGTGACCCACTTCCTGGCAATTATAGCACTTGAAACTGTTATTGACCTTCGCCTTCGTAACCTCCTATGCAACTGGTTTTGTAACAGCTTTGGAAACACTGGAACTCGCACTAGCACCTTTCACTTGATTGTTGGAATTAGTAAACACACCACCTCCACGTCTTCCCTGCTTCTCCCAAGCCAACATTTTCTGATGTGCTTCCGCCATAGATCTTGGATCAAACATATTAACCATATCCTGGATCTGCATTCGTAACCCTCCAACAAATCTAGCAGTCAGCTGTTCTTCTATCTCCATGATGTCATTTCGAGCAATCAGTTGATAAAATTCGTCAGCATAATCATTAACAGTCTTCATCCCTTGCCTCAGATTCTGCATCCTCTGATACATAAGTGATTGATAATTGTAAGGCAAGAAGGCATCCTTCATCAACTTCTTCATCTTCTCCCATGATTCAACCTTCGACTTTCCCATTCTCTCCGGTGTAAGTTTAGTTTGCTGCCACCATGCTAAAGCTCTACCCCTCAACCTAGTAGCAACCAACTTCACTCTTCTATGCTCAGGAACCTCTTTAAAGTCAAAAATCTCTTCAACATTAGACAACCAATCAAGATATTCTTCAGCTACCATTCCACCCTTGAACTCTGGAATTTCCATCTTCATACCCGATTCCCATCGACGATCATCTTCTACATCCCTATATAAATTTCGAACTTGGTCTCGATCTCAATAATGAATGCTAGCTCTATCACCCTCTTCATCATAATCAAATGTACGTCTATATCGATCTCAACCATCAACATCCCTTTGATCATGCATGTCTCTTCTGCTAGGTCTCTCTTCATCTCTATATGGCTCATTTTCATACACTCGTGGAGTTCTCCTTTCTTCATGTCCATAGTCATGGTGATCTCTCCTCGATGAAATTGATGTTTCTCTTCTCTCTCTAAAAGATTGCGGTGATACCCTCCTCGCTTCCGTAACCGATGGCGAAACTCTGTTTCCTCCATGGTTCGAGACTGGTGATCCCCTCCTTTGATTTTGATTCAAATCATTAATCAACTTCTCTAACTTTCCAATGCCTTCATCAAATTTCTCATTAATGCGTTGTTCCATTTGCTCGGCTTCTTCTCTTCTATACAACGCTTCAACATTTTGATGACGATTAGCTCATCTCGATGGCATGATTGAATCAAATACTCTTTAACACAATTCACAATTACTTCAACAAACTCAAATATCAAAAGATTCAAAACTTCAAAAATCTTCAAACCAAAATTCAACAAAACAAAGCACGGCTCAACCCTAGCTTGCACAAACTCCTTAGCTCGGTTCAACTCAACTCGGCAATAGGCAACGACCTAAGGCTTAGGTCGGCTCCGCTTCAACAAAGCACGATTTCAATATCAAACTTTGACGCGCAAACTCTCACGGCCAAATTCAAACAACTTCCACACTTTGATCCAAAGTGTAATGGATTGAAAGTTCTCCTCTTGTTGCAACAAACTATGAACACGATGAACACCAACTTCAAACTCCTTGGCTCCAAGACTCGGCTTAGCTATGATTGGCTAAGTCTAGCTCTGATACCAAAAACTGACGCAGCGGATATTAACAAACGATATAGTTCGATGAAAGTAGCAATCGGTGGATTGATGAATACTGAAATGCCCAAATTCGTTGATCCAAAGATACCGAATTCTAGCAATCCTCGTCGCGTTGATCGCGCATGATTTTCGTGAAAGAAGATCTTCAATTCTTCAAGCGTTGATCAAGCGCACTTGATTCCGCAAATCGGCTTCAACAATCGTTGATTCGAGCGCACTCGAATAACCGAAAGTGGAGATAGGAGATTACACTCAACTACCAATTTAAGATGAAAGCACAAAGCAATCAAACAAGAATTTTATTCAAAAATCAACCCCCTTTACAATGACCCCACACGGCCTATTTATAGGCGTTACAACCCAGACCCTTAAGTCGTTGAGCGACTTACGACTTATACAAGTCGGCAACGACCTATCATTATCACACAGATGGCCGACTTAACTGTCTGCCGACTCACGAGTTACACACACAAGTACCAACGACTCAACAAGTTATCACATGACATAACAATCACACGAAATAAAGACGATACGACTCACGACTCGCGACTCATATTACAACACAACACATATTACAACCCCTAGGTCGTATACGACCTAACGACTTAACTAGGTCGTTGCCGACCTAACCTTCTCCCGTAGGTCGTAACTCTTTAGTTCGAAACCCTTTAGGTCGTAGCTCCTTTCCCCTTGCTTTGTTAAGTCATAGCCGACTTAAGCCCTTAAGTCGCAGCCGACTTTAGTCTTCATTACAACAATGCGGCAGATCACTAGGTCCTTGGCTTTTAACTCGTAGCTCCTCCTCACGTGACTCCTTAGGTCGGGGCCGACCTTCATTAACTCGTGAACGACCTAAGCCTTGTGCTTCCGTAGGTCGTGCTGCATCAGCAAGGGAATGAGAATTTAAGTGAATGTGAATAGAAAAGGGGATTGATTTGGCTAATAATCAATAAAGATAGATAAATAGGATGTACGTATATTATTCTATTCGCATACTGATTTGATCCAGATTCGGACACAGAATTTCAAGATAGTTAAATCGATCTGAGTTGGGGTTTTTCACTCGATTTTCGACGGCGATCATGGATATGGGTTGTTGATTGGTTCTGGATATTCTCTATCATTGTTATGGCTATGCAAGGAGAATGATGGTTTCTGATCAAGAAACCAGATCTGAGTCCGCACTAAGAAGTTGGGTGGATGATACCAGTTCGGAAGTGAAATTGTGTGATCGAGTGAGCGATCAGTTTAGTATAGCGTACGGATGATATTCGTACGGGTTTGAATGAAATTGATACTTGGAATTTGTGGATAAGAAATGTGAAATGGTTTATGAAATGAAAGGTATATTGTGTGAAATAAATGATGAAGCAAAGTGGAAATTGGATATTTCTATAGTAAAAATTTACTTTATGGAAGTAAGTAATTTGGTAAGTGACTTTATAGAATAATCAAATCTGAATATTTGATTTAGAATAGACAAAGTTATATATCTTTGTTATATAAGATAAATCTCCCCTTGTTGAATCTATTGCCGGATGGAAAATATTTTTTTGAAAGTGTTTGAAGTATAAAAGGGAATTTATACAAGTCTGAAGTGATCCAAAGACTTTTAAAGTTATATATATATATATATATATATATATATATATATATATATATCTATGTTATATATGTAAAGGATCTTATGAGAATGATTTTGAGAAATTGTTTTTGGTAACTTTGGATTTGGAAAGGATTTTTGATTTTTGGGTAAAATCAATATTAGAATTTGGAAAGCCTAGTTTGAGAAATTATCGATTTTGGGATAATCGATTTTGAGAAAGGAGATTTATATGAGATTCATACTGGGTGTATGATTTGCAGGATACTATATGTGTATAGTATAAAGTGTTTTGAAAATGGCTTTGGGAAAAGGCGCTCCCTTGAAATGAACTTCTCAGGAATGCCACAGGGTGGTACATCCTTGAACCCTGAGGGGGTTTTCTAAAGTTGATCCCGTGAGGAGTCCGGACAAACTAGTTACTAAGGATTATGCGTAGTGTGTAGCGAAAGTCGAGGGCGCTGATGCCCACAGAGGCATTTGGGTTATGCTGTGACGACAGTTTAACTCGATGACACTGCGATCTACTACAGACCATAGCTAATGTCGTATGTGCCACTGGGAGTCAACAGTCTACGTTTGATTTTACATCGGTAGACTGCGACCTATGGTAATATAGTGAAAGTCGTGTGTGCTGCTAAGAGCCAACAGTCTACGTTTGATTTTATATCGGTAGACTGCGACCTATAAAGACATAGCGAAAGTCTAGAGGCCGTGAGAGTCTAAGGCTATATTGGGACTTGACGGATGTAGTCTGCGATCTATGTGGGAGTGGAGAAGTTTCATTCTTTTGGCAGCGATATTCGAGGGCGCTGAGGCCTATAGTTATATGGGTTTTTACTGTGACAGCAACGTAACCACGGTTCTAGCTGCGATCTGTAGCGGGTTCCATGGCGTAATCGAGGGGCGTGGATTGCCTACATTTATCTGTGGATTTTGCCAGGAAGGCAAAGTAACCATTGGGTTAACTGGGACCGTGGATAAGGATGATGATTTCTAGAGCATTCTCACCAAAGATATTTCCTCTATTTCAAAAATGTTTTCTATAATTTCAATAAAATTATTTTCCAAGTATTTTCACTGGCTGTTGAAAACGGGTTTACCAAGCACTTATAGATTTTCAGTCCTACGCCTGATCAACGTATGACCGAATTTCTGTGGGAACGAGGATGGACTTGTTGAAACATCGAATTATAAAATGATAGTTTTATAAAAACTATTTTGGCAATATTATATAGATTTTAAAGTGTTTCTAAAAATGATCAAAAAGTGGTTTATCTGATTTTAAGTATTAAATAAATTCTGGCTTCGTTCCTTTTCGAGGACGAAAATATTCAAAAGGGGAAGGAATGTGATAACCCGGATTTCTGATTATCTGTAGTTGATATAATAATTGGGTTAATTTAAAAAATACCGAATTATAGATTAAACAAATGAATCTATTAGTAAATATTTATATTTGGATAAATATTTTCTTGATCATACGATTGTTTATATAAGTAGATATGTATAGATTTACAAATTGAATTCGTGTCTGTTTAAATATATATTAGTGTTGATTTTAAATTTGATTTTAAATTAAATTAAAGTGTACAATTGGGATATTATACGTTTTCTTTTAAAATATATATTGATTAGTAAAGAGATAGTTTAAATATTTATACACTTAAGATATTTATTTTTATACAAAAATAAATTAAAATGCAATGTTAAATAGTACAAGTATATATTAAAAACCTCTTAGTAAAATGAATTCACAAGTGATAAAAAAGAATAATAATTAAAAATTTGCGTACAAATTAACAAATGTAAATTATTTAATATAAGAATAAACAAGTGTAACACTTGTAATGTAAAAAGTTAACAAGTGTCATTTATATATTTTTATGAATTAAGAAAAGTTATTACAACGTCTCACTATCCCTCTCTTTAATTTCTCTTTGATCTTCAATTTCAAACAAGAAAAAAAAAGTCTACAACAAAATCAAACCAGAAATTTTATCAAACAATCATCTGCCTAACAACTTCAAGACTAAATCAAAACCAAGAATCAACCCAAAACATTTCAGATCAAGGATCAACAAATTGTAGCGATCCTGACTCGACCTTCGAAAATCGGCACCGAATACGACACTCTTATTCAAATGCCATAGATCCAAACGTCGAATCTGGTGCGCCGGAGCTTATAACACCATTAAGTACAACACAGCGGAAGAAAAGAATATCAATATATTTAGCATTGATACAATGATAGATACAATATCTGATATAACATGATACAACAGAATGATGCAATAGATACCAATACTATCAGAGATACACGAAACAGCGGAAAGAAATAGATAACACCAGCAGCGGAAAGAATATCTTCAATAGAATGCATCTCCAAATCCAATGCTCCAATCCAAAGCTAGCTCGAACCAACATCACGTTTCACCTAGATAAGCAAGTATCGTCCAAATCCAAAGACTAGAGTAACTCTAGATAATCTACTAAACCTGATTATCTAAAAAACCAACTCTAGACCACTCGTGTGGAAAATTGTGGGCACCCAGAGTTTAGGAAAGGAACAATAAACTCCGAGTCAGTCATGGGACTGGTGCGAGTAACAAAAGAATTTAAAATAAATTCGCAATTCTTTTTTGAAAAATTAAACTACCATAAGGCCTCCCACCGCGCACACCATGCAAACGCAGAATTGGAAGAGATTTCAACTTATGATAGTCAAACATGCTTGATACGAGAAAATTTCTTGATATTATTATTATAGGTGCAAAGTGTAGAAAACATTTTGAAAGTAGAATATAAATCTTAGACAACATAGGAATTTCGCACTTATGCCTACTATAGCTACCATGTTCAATAGCAGGTTACCACCACATTTCATGGCAGGTAACACAACTAAAACCGTACAGGGAGCGTATTGTTTTGTTTGGATTTCCAACAAATGGTCGGGCTAAGGAACTTCCCACTGTCCATGGGTACGCCTCTGACGGGACGTCCCGAGAACTTAACCAGCTCTCTGCCAACACAAGGTCGGGTTACCTCTATAACTAGGTAACTACTTCTCGAGCATGCCACTTCCCGGTCCTTTGGGAACTTTATCCGAGGCGCCTCTAAACCACAAAGCAACAACCACACAGAAATGAGATTGAAGCCCACCACATAGGTAAATATTTGGGATCCATACCATGATACCACCCTTTGCCAGAAGGAAATGACACACCCTAAAGGGCGCGACCCTCATAACCTTACCGCATCTTTCCTGTTTCGACGATTTCCAGGGTGTGAGGTCCTGATGTAGTCTCGTCCACAAAGCTACGCTTCATGCAGAAGACATGCTCTGATCAAAAATGATCAAAAAATGATCATCAACACACAGCAGCACTCAGAATGCCACACTACCAAATTGGGAATGTATCGCTGATAACCTTCAACTACATAACCTCTGAGCTCGTACGTCTCAGAGAAGGGTGTTAAGCTAAGAGAATAAATTTTCCGCCACCAATAGATATGTATTTGAAATAAATCTACTTTATATCTCAAATTGTAGTGTCAGACATACAACCATACAAGTCTGTTACGGGTTTGAACAGAACCGTGGGCACTTTGTAAGAAGCCCTTGCAAATCCGGGTATTCAAAATCCCGATCGGACTTCCCATCACATAGGGAAAACTCTGTATTATCCCATTGTTCACACAAATACGCGGTCTTCACCACCGGTCTTCAAATGCAATCCATAACGTCGTATCATTATTCAGAATGGGTTATATGACACAAGGTCCTCTCCCGGCAAAACCGAATAATAAGCGCAATATTTTGAAATATATGGATATGGGATTTCAGTTAAGTCATAACTTATAAAATCCAAAACTACCCTTTTGAATGGTTAAACAAATTACCATTTCAAATCTTTAAACAAAAGAATTATTTCACAAAATTCACCCAGTTTCACAAAGATCCATTTACGGATTCCAAAACAATTCCCATTTCAATTAGGAATAACTCATCCAATCCTTATGTTAAGATTTAACTTATAGCTTCCAAACTGTTTCCAAACTTGGAAATCATTTTCATTTTAAACTAAAATTCTTTTAACACTAATTGGAAGTCCATTTCTTATGTGAAAGCTTTAATTAATTGAAAACAAATAGTTTTCATTTTGGAAGAATCCAATTATAATTGCACAAGTTAAAGCCTTTGAATTTAAATTTAAATTCCCAAATCAATACATTTAAAATGGTTTAACCCATATAACTTGTATAGCATCTTTTATCCCTAGATTCAAATCATAGAATTCAGCTTCAAATATTGAATTCAAATTTAAATCAAATTATTTAAGTTTCAAAACTTTATCAAGTTATTCAAAAAAAATTATCTTTGAAATTCCATTTCCAAAACTGTTTGAATTCAAATTGTCTATTTAAAAAATCATTTCATAAATCTACGACTTAATCGATTTCCTCGTGAAATCCATATTTGTGTGTGTATGGTGTGGTCCAGGGGTTTAACACAATAGTGCAACAACATCATCATCAAAGATCAAAACACAGAAATATAGTTGATAAGCGGTATAAACTATAACGCTTATCCTTCATTCACAGATTTACAGATAATATACAAATGTATCACAAATAAATGAATAAATTACACAGAGCTCAATCCACAGAATAAAATATCACAGATTAGATAGGACAATCAATTCAAGGAATCTCATACAATATAATCATTCATAAGTAAGGTCAAGCATTCAATAATTATTTATATGTAGGATTAATTAATTGTTTAATCCTAATTAATTCAATTTATTTCCAATTAAATTAATTACTTATGAATTAATTATCCAACCCTGATTAATTAATTACAAATCATTGGATATAAATTGATTAGTCGATTACCTTAATTAATTAAATTATTCTTAATTAATCATATTAATTAAATTAACCTTTGAACCAATTACATAATTAATTAACCCCTTAATTAATTATTTTAAGGAACTAAACCTTCAATTACTATCCATTAAGCACTCATCTCATAACAATTAATCATTAATTATCAATTAATCTTTATCATCAAATTAATCAAAATATCCAAAATTAATTACAATTAGTAATTAACCCCTTAATTACTTTCATTAAGTAATTACATTTAAGAAATTTATAATTGATTATCAAAATTACTTAATCTAATTAATTATCAAAATTAATAACATTAATTAATCACTTAATAATCCTTAGTTAATTATCTTCATTACCTAATAATATTCCTTAATTACTTTTAATTAATCTCTAATTATAAATTAATCCAAAACATTAATTTATAAATTAAATAAATTATTACTTAATTATCTTATTAATTTAATCACTTAATTACCTTAATTATCTCTAAGGTAATCCATTTCTTTATTAATGACTTCATTGACATTTAAGTGGATTTAACACATTACACTTTAAATTTAAATTCAAATTCCATTTTGAATTTAAGATTCAAAATGAATATATTTTTAAATATTAACTAAATTTTAAATATCAACTTATAAACCTATACGGGAAATGTTTTAACTTAATTACTTAAATTTATTATTTAAAATTTAAGCTTTAAAATACATTTACATTTTAACTTGCAAATTCAAGTTTAAAAACAAATCATATATTTTTCATTCAAATTTTTTTTTATAAAAGAACTTTATCCCAATTCGAGTTTAAATATTTGTTTGAAAAAAAATTTACTTTTAAAAAGCTATTTTGATTTAAACTTGTTTTTTTTCAATTCTTGATTTTAAATTCTTTATTTAAAGTCCAACTTTATTTTTAAAAATTAAAGATTTAAAAGTTTATTTGAAAACTGAACTTAACTTTAAAATTTAAACCACTGTTTAAATCTTGTTTTCAGATTTTAATTTTAATTTTAAAATCTGAAACTGTCAGGTTTAAAACCTGAAATACCACCTTCTAAATATTTAAAACTTTGATCTAAAATTCAAATTCCCTTTAAAACTTTTAAAATCAAAGTTTATTTGAGACTTAACTTAAAATTGGATTTAAACTGTGTTTAATTCTTGCTCACAAATTCAAATTCATTTAAATTGCTTTAAAATTTAAATTTGCAGACAGGTATACAAAAATTTATACCCGGACTAAACTAACCCGAAACAAACCAAGCTTGCTTCGAGTCAGACTCTAATTTACTTCGAGTAAATACTCGAATCACTCGAGTAAATCCCGAGACCAACTTCACTGCACAAAACCAAAGATCAACAGAAAATCAAAATGCATGGTGCACATGCACCGTGGCTCTGGCCAACTCTGGCCAACTCCGGCCACCTCCTACCCATGCTTCACATCGCCGATCATCATCAGGCATGATCACAATCCCCAGAATCCACCATAGAATCTCAAATCAAAATCGAGTTCTAAAACAAAACCTGAAAACATGAACAGACATCACCTCCAAACCTGTCAATGGCTCGCATCCTTATCTCCGACCACCAGAGGCGACACAACTCCGGATACGACTTTGTCAATGACCAAACTACCATCCCCCAAATCCTCGAAACACTCGATCATCTACACAAGCCGGGGTAATCAATTCATTCAACCCAGTAAAAACTAGGGTTTCGGGAAAAATTCGCCAACGCTGCTTCCTCGATGAACTGCACCACAAACAAGTATTTTTCCACTACTCTCCGATCACTTCTCTATCATCAAATAGAACCTCAAACATTCGGATAAACACGATCACTAGAGTTTGACTATAACCCATTTTCCGTTCGAGCAAGAACTACAGCCTCAATTCCAAACAAAAAAAATGATTTTAGTTTTAAAAATCTAATTTTTGATTTGGAAATCATTTTATAATCCTGAATCATGATTTATAAAGGTTTGAGTTTTGACTTATATTACATTTCCTGTAACGTACGCGATTTTTCGTTGCCGAAAAACCGAATAGTTAGGGTTTTAAGAAAAAGAAAAAGACAGAAGGAGAGGGAAAAGATAGAAAATAGAGAGAAAAGAAAATAGAACGGAACAGAACAGAACAGAAAACAACAAAAAAATATCAGAATCTCACAATTCGCAGCGGAACAACATATAATAATAAATGAATAATCTTTAAATAAAGAACTATATCAGTTATTACATTTCATCAAATTTCATTTCATTACATCAGAGTGTACAACAACAAACAACATCAAACAGCGGAAAAGAAATACTATATACTAGTGATACGCCATGCCATCCATCTTGCCTCCAGCAACTCCAGAATATCCAGAATATCCCGATAAACCTAACTCTTAACTGCCCGTGTGGAAATTGGTGGGAACCCAGAGTTTAGGAAGGAAAACAATAAACTCCGAGTCAGTCATGTGACTGGTGTGAGAACTCAAAACAGTTTATTTATCTTTAAAATCAAAATAGAGGAATATTTTTAAAGTCAATTCGCAATGCTTTTAAAAATGAGACTACCATAAGGCCTCCCGCACACACACACAATGCAAACGCAGAATCGGAGGAGATTTCTCCTTATGATAGTCAAAGATGCTTAATGCGCATTAAAAAGAACATTTGATATTATTATTAGTGCATAGTGTAGGAAAAATTCATTTCGAAAATAAAGATATAAATCTTAGCTAGCATAGACATTCCGCACTTATGCCTACTATAGCTACCATGTTCAATAGCAGGTTACCGCCACATTCCATGGCAGGTTATACAACTAAAATCGTACAAGATCGTATTGTTTCTTTGGATTTCCAACGAATGGTCAGGCCAAGGAACTTCCCATTGCCACATGAGAATGCCTCTGGAAGGACGTCCCCGAGAACCAAACCGGATCTCTACCAACACAAGGCCGGGTTACCCCTAACTGGGTAACTATTGGCACGAGTATGCCATCCCCCGATCCTTTGGGACCTTTAACCGAGCGCTCGTCATCAACATCACACAATCATAAATAAAGTGTTTCAACATGAGTAAGTATCTGGGCTCCATACCATGATACCACCCTTTTCCAGAAGGAAATGCACATACCCTAAAGGGAGCTACCCCTCATAACCTTGCTGCATCTTTCCTGTTTTGACCATTCCGGGGTGTGAGGCTCGACGAAGTCTCGTCCACAAAGCCACGCTTTATACAAAAGCTGTGCTTTGGGTCAACAAATGATCATAGAAATGATCACCAAGATAAACGATCAAATAAATGATCCTATCACAAATGATCAACACAACTGATCATTTCACAGCAACACTCAACATGTCACATTACCAAATTAGGAATATATCGCTGATAACCTTCAACTACATAACTTCTGAGCTCGTATGTCCCAGAGAAGGGTGTTAAACTAAGAGAATAAATTCTCCGCCACCAGCAGAAATATATTTGAAAGAAATCAGCTTTATATCTCCATTTGTAATTTCAGACACACAATCCATACAAGTCTGTTCCGGGCTCGAACAGAACCGAAGACACTTACAAAGAAGTCATTGCAATCCGGATAATCTCTAATCACGTCCGGACTACCCATCACATAGGGAGTTTCTATACCGTAGCTACTCGGTGCAAAGACAATCGACGAGTTGTCCTTTCGCTTTCAAAAATATCCGGTCTTCAACACCGGTCATCAATGCTATCCATTACGTCGTATCACTATTCGGAATGGGTAATCCGAATAACGAGCGCAATAATTTAAAAATAAGTGTAGCATTCAAATTCAGCAAATCACAACAAATACCTTTCAAAGGTAATTATTGATAGTCGGTTATTGAACTATCAATGGATATGCACAACATCACCAGATTCCAAATAAATTTCCAAATTATTTATTTCCCAAAAATATCTTTACAAGATATATAACTTCAATACCTCAAAAATAGATCAGTATTTATTTTTAAACAAATTCTCCCTTTCATTTATAAATTCCGTAATGAATTTATATTCCAAAATATCTATGAATATACGATTTCAATTATTCATTTTCAATTTATCTTCAAAAAGATAAATTCTCAAAATATTCACTTTATATTGGAAAACATTTCCATACTTACTTATTAAGTAATTCTCAATCCATTTATTTTCAACATTTGGAAAATATTCAATATACTTAAATCGAAATTAAGTATATATTTCATTCTTTAAGGAAATCATGCTCTTAAACATATTTATTTGGGCCAAAACGAATGTTGCGTAAAACATCGTTACGACAACCCAAAATCACTAGTATGGGGATTCGAAATTAAAATAGATATATATAAATCCCAATACTATACAAAAAATTTCCTTTCGGAAATCATTTACTATAACAACAGTGTTATAGTCCACCATTTCCTTTTATTTCTCGAAAACGTCTATTTCAACAATGAATGTTGAAATCTATGGTTTCGAATCTCAACACGTTTTGAAAACATCGTTAGATCGTTTTAATTCTATTTAAAACATCACATTCAAAACAATTTCTTTAACATATTATTCACTATTCAAAAAACGTGAATATACTTGTAAATCAATTTCATCACTTCTATTCATTTTATTTTAAAAGGTTATTCACTGTCTAAAACGTGAATATAACTCCATAAATAAGTTATAACAATTTACTTATCAAAATAAGTCGTTGCGAATTTATAAAAACAATGTTTATAAATTCCATTTCTATTTATTTTATAACAACTTCCTTTTATAAACCTATTTCAATTTATAACTCAATTACACACCAAAAGTTCATATTATAAGTTGAACACTTATAATTTATTTGTTTATAAAATCGTTCCTTTAAACTTCATAATTATAAATCTTATAACTTATAAGATTCATTTATTTACCCAAAACCATTATTTTAATAACTTTACAAATTTTATAAACCTATAGCTTATAAAATTCCATTTATAACTTCACCAGTTACAATTCGATAAATTTCATACATTTATGAAATTCATTCGCAATTCAATCTTACACTTATAAAAACTCGTTTTATAATTCCAATATTTTAATTTATAAATATCAATTTACAATCTTTTATATAAATCAATTTATATTATTATTTCAAAACGTCTTTAAAGTCCTTTATAATTTCACCATTTTTGATTTATAAAATAATCAAATTTCATAAATCCTATATTTAAACTTTTCACAATAAATTCAAAAACCCCGATTAAACTATTTTATAAAATCATTAGCCTCATATTTCTCAAAAATCAACTTTTAACTATATTTCTCAAAAAATCATAATTTTTATAACATTAAAATTTTAACGTTTATTTATCTATAATGGATCAATTCCAGAAATATAGTATATTTTCAAAAATCACTTTGAAAACCTTTTAAAATTCCAAAATTTGGCCCAATGATACTACACACCAAATAGTCAATCACGACAACAACGATATCATATATCGATATGATAATCCATCAAATATCAAAAATATCTGAAATCAAATAAAAACAATTGAGGAATCCAGTTGGATCCCTCCAACCTGTTTTCCTGCATCCAAAGATGTTAGCACAATACCTATTCCGTTCCAGTACGAAATTATCGCGGTATATGGGATTTAAAATATTATCCGCTTAATAGACGGCGCAATAGGGTCTCATCCGCTATACAATGCGGGAAATCAATAACAACAATATATACATATGCCAATATATATATATTGCTATTATATATAATACCAATTTCACTGTTTATGAAATATTCGCGGTGTATATTTTTAATAAATAACATCCTCTTACTAACGGCGCATAATGTCTATTTTAACAATCAATAGATAACAATCATCATTCAAACATGCATTCAAATAATTTAAATATTACTATTTAAAATAAAATCAAAACCGATTCGATTGAGTGAGAAGTTCACACCTTGATTTCAATTTCGTTTTAGCGATTTATTTCGAATAAAATTAAACGCGCGTTTAATTTTACCCGAAATTCTCACTAACCCCAAACGACTCCAATCCAATTCCATAGCGTAGTGCTCGTCCATACTATTCCAAGGCTTCCTGTTTCGCGCGTTTTCGACCTCGTATGAAAAAGATATGCATTTAACAAGTTTTCACGATTTTTTTATTCATAATTTACAACATATATTTCTATTTTTAACCTACTCCAATACTAGCCGTAGGATCTCCAAACCCCCCTATCTGGACCGCACCTTACTTCTTCATCTCCAGGTGAAAAATACGCACGCGACTTCCCTCTTTCGGCCGAACCCAATTATCACGCACGAACCCTAATTCTTCGAGCCATCTACGAGCAGCTCCAGGTTGATAGAGGCACACCACGTCGAAGGCCGACCCAACCTCCATGCTCGGCCAGAGCATAGGCCAACTCGGCCACTCCTAGCCATGGGAAACCGTGCCTAAGCACATGAAGAACGCGGGCATTTTCCCGTTGATCCGCAGCTCTAAAAACGATCTTGACCGTTGAACTTGTGGATCTCTTCATGCTCTACAATATTCGTTTAGGAAGTTTTGGGAAATAATGAATGGATTTGGAGATTTCGAGGGGAGAACGAAAAAAATTTCTGGCCGTTCATATAGGGGTGGCGGCTGCAGTTCAAAACCCTAGCCTATTTTTTTTATTTGTGAAAGGTTAAGGGTCTATTTGTAGAAAATAAAACAAACGCTATTCATTTTGGATTTTTCAAACTCCGATTTACGCGCGGTGACCAGCGTTTCTAGGGTTTACCCCGCGTACTGGACACAATGGAACATGTGTCGGAAGCTAATTCGGTCATCTGTGCGAGTTATGGCAATAAACGTTCAATTTAAATTTAACCGATTTAAACGATTTTCTAGGCGCTTTAGCTTGCGCCGGACAAACGGTAAATCCGATTGACACGAAATTTGAAACCATACAATAATATCACATTACGGATCCGATGAAACTGGTTTCGTCGAAATCCGAGACTTTTTGAAAAATGGCTATTTTAACTCGCCAAATTAATATTAAAACAATTTCGATGCGTTTCGAGCTACCACGATCAAACGATAACTCCGATTGCTGCGAAATTTGAAATCCGATAATAACAAACTATTACGGATCTAATGGAACAAGTTTCGTCCAATTCTGAGACTGTTCAAAAATTGGCTATTTCACTAGTCGATTAAATATTAAAATATTCAATTTTCACATATTAACTTTTAATTCGATTTTAAAAGTTCTATAATATCATTCTAACTCCAATATGATATAATAAAATTTTACAAATTATTTTCAATCATATTTTACCCAATTTTCAATTATTTCTGTATTTTCACATATTAAATTATCGATTTAATTATTCAATTTAATCTAATTATTCGAAATAAAATTTATTCGACTTATAAATTTCACTTATTAATATTTAAAATTAATTAAATATTCAAATTTTAATAAATTAAAATTCTGGGTCGTTACATACTTCCCCCCTTAAAAGAATTTCGTCCTCGAAATTAACAAGTAAGAAAAGTTACAGAATCTATTAATTTTCCAAAAATTCATATTAAACTTCTTACAATACTTTACTAAGTTTCCAAATCATACTTAGTTATCTTTTCAAACCAAACTACTATTGTTTAACTTTCAATTCCAAATCAAATTCAATTCTATTTAAGATTCACTCAACTTCCAATTGAATTCCAATTACTTTAGCTTTCAGTTTCACTAATACTTAATGAATTATACATAATCAACAAATAATCATATAACAACCAATATATATTAATTACAACCAAATTACTTTTCTTTCAATTGGTTTAATTAAATTGATATTCATTCAACTATTCAACTTTCCAATAACATTAGATTTTAATGAATTAACACTTATATCCATTATTCCATATCAATTATTCACATTCATTTGATTAACATTTAATCCATTCATTCAATTCAATTTCTAAAGTTGAATTTCATTACATAACTCAAGTTCACATTTATCACTTAACTTTATTAATTTACTTTGATACCTAAATCAACTTCATTCTACATCACTTAAGTTATGCTTCATTTTTAAACACCATTTGGTTTTACTTAACTTAAATTCCCACTTATAAAGAAATTCAGATTCCAATTCTAAAGTAAATTTCCATTTAACTTTAAATTCATTTTTATTTTCTTATAGATTCACTTCTTATATATATAAGTTTATTTCACAATTGTAAATCACTTTAATTATAATTCAACTCTTATAATTCTTTTTACTTATACAATCCTTCTTTTATTTAGATTATTCAAACAACTAAACAATCAACTTATATACACTTTAATAATTCTGAAAAATTATTTCTATATATAAAAAATATACTCAAGGTAAAATTATTTCATTTACCCAATTTAAAGCAATATTATGTCGAATTGTTCTGTACAAGTGTTTAGAGATCCCTATCAACAACGTTAATTACTCGCATTAACCAGAATCTATATACCACTCAACAAACCAATCATCACAATATAAAACAATTTCATATTCACTAACAAATACGCTCTCATAGCTATTATTACACTCAACTCATTCTAGAGTACTACTGACTCTATCTCTAATGAGTAATACCCAACAGAACCATGGTTGTCGCTTAACCATAAGCTCTGATACCAAATGTAACGTACGCGATTTTTCGTTGCCGAAAAACCGAATAGTTAGGGTTTTAAGAAAAAGAAAAAGACAGAAGGAGAGGGAAAAGATAGAAAATAGAGAGAAAAGAAAATAGAACGGAACAGAACAGAAAACAACAGAACAATATCAGAATCTCACAATTCGCAGCGGAACAACATATGATAATAAATGAATAATCTTTAAACAAAGAACTATATCAGTTATTACATTTCATCACATTTCATTTCATTACATCAGAGTGTACAACAACAAACAACATCAAACAGCGGAAAAGAAATACAATATACTAGTGATACGCCATGCCATCCATCTTGCCTCCAGCAACTCCAGAATATCCAGATAAACCTAACTCTTAAGTGCCCGTGTGGAAATTGGTGGGCACCCAGAGTTTAGGAAGGAAAACAATAAACTCCGAGTCAGTCATGTGACTGGTGTGAGAACTCAAAACAGTTTATTTATCTTTAAAATCAAAATAGAGGAATATTTTTAAAGTCAATTCGCAATGCTTTTAAAAATGAGACTACCATAAGGCCTTCCGCACACACACACACACACAATGCAAACGCAGAATCGGAGGAGATTTCTCCTTATGATAGTCAAAGATGCTTGATACGCATTAAAAAGAACATTTGATATTATTATTAGCGCATAGTGTAGGAAAAATTCATTTCGAAAATAAAGATATAAATCTTAGCCAGCATAGACATTCCGCACTTATGCCTACTATAGCTACCATGTTCAATAGCAGGTTACCGCCACATTCCATGGCAGGTTATACAACTAAAACCGTACAAGATCTTATTGTTTATTTGGATTTCCAACGAATGGTCAGGCCAAGGAACTTCCCATTGCCACATGAGAACGCCTCTGGAAGGACGTCCCCGAGAACCAAACCGGATCTCTGCCAACAAAAGGCCGGGTTACCCCTAACTGGGTAACTACTGACACGAGTATGCCATCCCCCGGTCCTTTGGGACCTTTAACCGAGCGCTCGTCATCAACATCACACAATCATAAATAAAGTGTTTCAACATGAGTAAGTATCTGGGCTCCATACCATGATACCACCCTTTTCCAGAAGGAAATGCACATACCCTAAAGGGAGCTACCCCTCATAACCTTGCTGCATCTTTCCTGTTTTGACCATTCCGGGGTGTGAGGCTCGACGAAGTCTCGTCCACAAAGCCACGCTTTATACAAAAGCTGTGCTTTGGGTCAACAAATGATCATAGAAATGATCACCAAGACAAAAGATCAAATAAATGATCCTATCACAAATGATCAACACAATGATCATTTCACAGCAACACTCAGCATGTCACATTACCAAATTGGGAATATATCGCTGATAACCTTCAACTACATAACTTCTAAGCTCGTACGTCTCAGAGAAGGGTGTTAAGCTAAGAGAATAAATTCTCCGCCACCAACAGAAGTAAATTTGAAAGAAATCAGCTTCATATCTCAATTTGTAATGTCAGACACACAATCCATACAAGTCTGTTCCGGGCTCGAACAGAACCGAAGGCACTTACAAAGAAGTCCTTGCAATCCGGATAATCTCTAATCACGTCCGGACTTCCCATCACATAGGGAGTCTCTATACCGTAGCTACTCGGTGCAAAGACAATCGACGAATTGTCCTTTCGCTTTCAAAAATATCCGGTCTTCAACACCGGTCATCAATGCTATCCATTACGTCGTATCACTATTCGGAATGGGTAATCCCAATAACGAGCGCAATAATTTAAAAATAAGTGTAGCATTCAAATTCAGCAAATCACAACAAATACCTTTCAAAGGTAATTATTGATAGTCGGTTATTGAACTATCAATGGATATGCACAACATCACCAGATTCCAAATAATTTTCCAAATTATTTATTTCCCAAAAATATCTTTACAAGATATATAACTTCAATACCTCAAAAATAGATCAGTATTTATTTTTAAACAAATTCTCCCTTTCATTTATAAATTCCATAATGAATTTATATTCCAAAATATCTATGAATATACGATTTCAATTATTCATTTTCAATTTATCTTCAAAAAGATAAATTCTCAAAATATTCACTTTATATTGGAAAACATTTCCATACTACTTATTAAGTAATTCTCAATCCATTTATTTTCAACACTAGGAAAATATTCAATATACTTAAATCGAAATTAAGTATATATTTCATTCTTTAAGGAAATCATGCTCTTAAACATATTTATTTGGGCCAAAACGAATGTTGTGTAAAACATCGTTACGACAACCCAAAATCACTAGTATAGGGATTCGAAATTAAAATAGATATATATAAATCCCAACACTATACAAAACATTTCTTTCGGAAATCATTTACTATAACAACAGTGTTATAGTCCACAATTTCCTTTTATTTCTCGAAAGCGTCTATTTCAACAATGAATGTTGAAATCTATGGTTTCGAATCTCAACACGTTTTGAAAACATCGTTAGATAATTTTAATTCTATTTAAAACATCACATTCAAAACAATTTCTTTAACATATTATTCACTGTTCAAAAAACGTGAATATACTTGTTAACCAATTTCATCACTTCTATTCACTTTATTTTAAAAGATTATTCACTATCTAAAATGTGAATATAACTCCATAAATAAGTTATAACAATTTACTTATCAAAATAAGTCGTTGCGAATTTATAAAAACAATGTTTATAAATTCCATTTCTATTTATTTTACAACAACTTCCTTTTATAAACCTATTTCAATTTATAACTCAATTACACACCAAAAGTTCATATTATAAGTTAAACACTTATAATTTATTTGTTTATAAAATTGTTCCTCTAAACTTCATAATTATAAATCTTATAACCTATAAGATTCATTTATTTACCCAAAACCATTATTTTAATAAATTTACAAATTTTATAAACCTATTGCTTATAAAATTCCATTTATAACTTCACCGTTTATAATTCTATAAATTTCATACATTTATGAAATTCATTCGCAATTCATTCTTACACTTATAAAAACTCGTTTTATAATTCCAATATTTTAATTTATAAATATCAATTTACAATCTTTTATATAAATCAATTTATATTATTATTTCAAAACGTTTTTAAATTCCTTTATAATTTCACCATTTTTGATTTATAAAATAATCAAATTTCATAAATCCTATATTTAAACTTTTCACAATAAATTCAAAAACCCCGATTAAACTATTTTATAAAATCATTAGCCTCATATTTCTCAAAAATCAACTTTTAACTATATTTCTCGAAAAATCATAATTTTTATAACATTAAAATTTTAACGTTTATTTATCTATAATGGATCAATTCCAAAAATATAGTATATTTTCAAAAATCACTTTGAAAACCTTTTGAAATTCCAAAATTTGGCCCAATGATGCTACACACCAAATAGTCAATCACGACAACAACGATATCATATATCGATATGATAATCCTTCAAATATCAAAAATATCTGAAATCAAATAAAAACTGTTGAGGAATCCAGTTGGATCCCTCCAACCCGTTTTCCTGCATCCAAAGATGTTAGCACAATACCAATTCCGTTCCAGTACGAAATTATCGCGGTATACGGGATTTAAAATATTATCTGCTTAATAGACGGCGCAATAGGGTCTCATCCGCTATACAATGCGGGAAATCAATAACTGCAATATATACATATGCCAATACATATATATTGCTATTATATATAATACCAATTTTACTGTTTATGAAATATTCGTGGTACATGTTTTTAATAAATAACATCCGCTTACTAACGGCGCATAATGTCTATTTTAACAATCAATAGATAACAATCATCATTCAAACATGCATTCAAATAATTTAAATATTACTATTTAAAATAAAATCGAAACCGATTCGATTGAGTGAGAAGTTCTCACCTTGATTTCAATTTCGTTTTAGCGATTTATTTCGAATAAAATTAAACGCGCGTTTAATTTTACCCGAAATTCTCACTAACTCCAAACGACTCCAATCTAATTCCATAGCGTAGTGCTCGTCCATACGATTCCAACGCTTCCTATTTCGTGCGTTTTCGACCTCGTATGAAAAAGATATGCATTTAACAAGTTTACACGATTTTTATATTCATAATTTACAACATATATTTCTATTTTTAACCTACTCCAATACTAGCCGTAGGATCTCCAAACCCCCCTATCTGGACTGCACCTTGCTTCTTCATCTCCAGGTGAAAAATATGCACGTGACTTTCCTCTTTCGGCCGAACCCAATTATCACGCACGAACCCTAATTCTTCGAGCCATCTACGAGCAGCTCCAGGTTGATCGAGGCACACCACGTCGAAGGCCGACCCAACCTCCATGCTCGGCCAGAGCATAGGCCAATTCGGCCACTCCTAGGCATGGGAAACCGTGCCTAAACACATGAAGAACGCGGGCAATTTCCCGTTGATCCGTAGCTCTAAAAACGATCTTGACCGTTGAACTTGTGGATCTCTTCATGCTCTACAATATTCGTTTTGGAAGTTTTGGGAAATAATTAACGGATTTGGAGATTTCGAGGGGAGAACGAAACAATTTTCTGGTCGTTCATATAGGGTTGGCGGCTGCAGTTCAAAACCCTAGCCTATTTTTTTTATTTGTGAATGGTTAAGGGTCTATTTATAGAAAATAAAACAAACACTATTCATTTTGGATTTTTCAAACTACGATTTACGCGCGGTGACCAGCGTTTCTAGGGTTTGCCCCGCGTTCCGGACACAATGGAACAGGTTTCGGACGCTAATTCGGTCATCTGTGCGAGTTATGGCAATAAACGTTCAATTTAAATTAAATCGATTTAAACGATTTTCTAAGCGTTTTAGCTTGCACCGGACAAACGGTAAATCCGATTGACACGAAATTTGAAACCATACAAACATATCACATTACGGATCCGATGAAACTGGTTTCGTCGAAATCCGAGACTTTTTGAAAAATGGCTATTTTAACTCGCCAAATTAATATTAAAACAATTTCGATGCGTTTCAAGCTGCACGTAACTCCGATTGCTACGAAATTTGAAATCCGATAATAACAAACTATTACGGATCCAATGGAACAAGTTTCGTCCAATTCCGAGACTGTTCAAAAATTGGCTATTTCACTAGTCGATTAAATATTAAAATATTCAATTTTCACAAATTAACTTTTAATTCGATTTTGAAAGTTCTATAATATCATTCTAACTCCAATATGATATAATAAAATATTAAAAATCATTTTCAATCATATTTTACCCAATTTTCAATTATTTCTGTATTTTCACATATTAAATTATCGATTTAATTATTCAATTAAATCTAATTATTCGAAATAAAATCTATTCGACTTATAAATTTCACTTATTAATATTTAAAATTAATTAAATATTCAAATTTTAATAAATTAAAATTCTGGTTCGTTACATTTCCTCTGCTGTTCTTGATTTCCAGAATCAATACAACATATTTTTAACATAAATAAATCTTTAAACTTGAATCCATGATATTACAGACATATCCTGTTTAAATTCCAAATCTTAATAATGATTGGATTTAAGATATAGAGTATTTTAAATTAAATACCGAGTTTGAAATGAAATCAGAGGTGTTTCAAACATTAACAGATGTGCACACATCCATATTCATACATATATGCAAACTTACTCATCTATATATCCACACAAACCATAATTATCAAAGGCACCAACATGCAATTCAATTCATATGTATACTTAAGTATTTTAAGAAAAAATGTTACTCACTATTTTCAGGTAAGAGAACAGGCCTTGAAACTGCTTGCTGAATCCTTCTTTGCTTCTATGGTTTTGTATGAATTTATATTGTCGTTAAGTGAATTTTGTTTAAGGTTAAGATGATTGTTTACTTAGAATTTTCTTAGCTTTTGCTTGATGGAATTGAAATGAAAAAGTTTGATATATATAAAAAGGAAGTTTACAGGCTATAATATGTTTTTGTACAAAAAGGTCAGAGATATTTTTTCTTTGCCTCCATCTTTGACTATGCAGATTTTTCTCTGGACTTTGATAGCTGATGACATTGTTTTGGTGGCTAAAAATCTTATTATTTCGGCTGATGATATGCTATGGTGGCTGATGAATCCAATTGGTATGCTAATAATATCCAAGAATTAATTTCTATTGTCTTGTTTGATAAGCTTTTACTTATTCTTTGTTCAAACTGGTATATACATACTAGCATCTTCCTTTTCAAGCTTCTCATGTTTTTCTTGTTTGTACATTAATACTTAGATTTTTTTTCCTTTAGTTTGTTCATACTTGCATGTATAATTTTTCTTTTGCCTTATTACTTTGTAGTATAAACAAATGTCTACTTTAATATATTGTTTAAATTTAGCTGTGTGTTACTTTATATTTTAAATTATCTTATATATATATATATATATATATATTGCTGTTTCAAATTTAAATATTTTTTTAACTTAAATTCTTATTATCATGTTCCTCTATATACATATATTTTTATATTTTATTTCATTTACATTTTGCATTTATATATATAGATATTTAACTTTTAAAGAAATTGTTTTTAAAACTTAATTATACTCTGATAAGATAAACACACATATTTTATTTGAATTTGTAGAAACTCGAACCAATTTACCAATTGATTTCACCACTTTTATTTAAAAATTAAATTAATTAGCAATTCAAACTTAGCAAAAATTCGATATCATTACACAAATACAATAGTAAATCTAAATCAAAGATCAGACTAGATTCAAAACTGCAGTCTCAAGCTTTCAATTCCAGTTTTCTCCGTTTACAATTCACAGGTGAGTAAACTACATCCTTTAATGTTTGATCTGATGCATAGTCTTTTGGGTGATGTGTGAACGCAGGTTTGCATCATATGTTAATGAATACTAAGTGAAAGGATATGTGCACATCTGTTTATGTATAAACACATATGCCTCTGTTATACAGCAGTTTTCAAGCTCTGTTCAAACATATTATAACAGTGGGTAAACTTTTAAATTAAAATCTTAAGTAAATTATAGCTTATTGCATGTCTGCGATAAATGATGCTGGCTTGAGAATATTTATGTTGTCTTCTGTATGAAAGTTGAAGTGTGTGATTAAGATATAGGTGTGCATGTTCTATGCTACTCTGTTCCTGATACAGAATTTAAATTTTGAAACAAAACTCAATTCTTTTTTCTGATCATTGTTAAACTTGGACTTCGAACCAGTTAGTAAATTTTGAATTGATCTAAGATTTAAAAATATATACAAATGTTTTAAATTTAAAAATGTGCTAAAACCTGGAAATAATAGTAGCAAATCTTTTAGCATGATAAAATCAAGTGTTAAGTTAAGTTGATTCAAGTTTATATCTTGAATTGTCTTAGCAAAACATGATTTTTAAAATGTTCTAAAATTTTAATATTGTTTTTGAATAAGAAACTCTAAGTTGACTGGAATGTGAGTTTTTTAGTTTCTCTGGTGATTGGCCATCGCTGGAGGGTTGGGTTTTTGTCTGGAGGAGGAAGGATGTACGGCGAGGCTTGGAAAATTGGCTAGAGGGCAATCAAGATCGCAAAGCCGTCGGCGGTGAGGTGATGTAACGACCCGCCCTTCTGACCGCCCCTAGTCGGTAATTAAACCAACTTGAAACGTTCAAAATGACGGATTGTTATTCAGTTTATAGAGTTTAAACAGAATCAGCAACAGAAACACAGAATAATTATATTTCACATAATGAATTTTTCTTACATATATCAGAGTTTGTACAATGCATTAATTTATACAGCAGAATATTACTTTAAGTACAAAAGTAAATCTCCGAAAAGCTAAAGTGAAGCGTTTTCCCCCTCTCTCTCTAACTTCGCTGCACGAAAATCTTCAAGCTGTAAAATACTGGGTCTGACCCGAGTATTACATTCAAAAGAAAATAATACACGGGTCAGTCTAATTCAAACTCAGTTATTAGTGCATAGAGGCAATAATAATCAATTAACAATTAGACGACAGTCAAATATAAATTCACCTATCCGATCCTTTCAACAAAGAAAACGGATAACGGTAAACATAACACTTAACAGTGTTAAAATAACAAATCAGTAGATTCAAATTATCAACGAAGTTAGATGAAGGGATTCTAAATGAAGATAATTTAGAAAACAACTGAATTGCCAAAACGGCAATTAACTACAAAATCATCAAAATGCGATTCAAAATATATTGAATTGGCAACATAAAATAAATTTCCATCAAAAGAAAACATCATTTAAACATCAAGTCTAGTAGGGCTGCAGTACACGCACTCGTGTACGGCCTCGCCACGACAACATGTTAACTCTGTGTGGCTGCAGTTCACGCTTGCGTGCACTGCCTTGCCACTACCGTAACGAAATATGCAAAAGATCATAAACAAAACAAAGTAGTATATCTATAAAATTAATACCGTGTGGCTGCAGTTCACCCTTGCGTGCACTGCCTTGCCACTATCGTGATGATGTACTCAAAAGATCAACGAACCAAAATCAATGAAGGTTCAAATATCAATTCAAAATGTGGATATTGTGTGGCTGCAGTTCACGCTTGCGTGCACTGCCTTGCCAAAACAACATGTGAAATCATCACAACATAGAATACTATCAGAAATCAAAGTTGCAGAGGTCAAGTCAGTGACTCGACGCAACTGTAACACCAAAACCCATGCAACATGGCAAGGTCGAAATGCAACTGTTTTGCATATACTCAAGTAAACTCAAGAAACAAGTTTCCAAACAACTCATTATTGCACACTTCAACAAGTGTAAAATTTTCATAAAAATGAAACTACAGCCCCTCGTGAATAAAACAGCTCATTGTTTAGTACAATGATACCAGATTCATGAAAAAAATGAAAACTAAACTTATTAGTATATTTGTGTATCTAATTATCAACTGAATTGAACTTCAAAACTAAATAGAGTTGAACTTTAAGATTTAAAACAAAATGCACTGTCATATTTATATAGCAAATAGTTCTAAAAGCATTCAGATGAAAATCGAGTGTTGAAAATGGAATTGATTAGCAAATAACTTCAATACAAATTCCTTTTGAAAACTGCATGAAAATGAATAAAAAAAACAAACACATGTAACATTTCCAAACGGTTAAATGACACCAGAAATCATCGTGAGATTTCAAAATCCCAGAAACTTGAAGCATTTGAGAGCATCATAGGAACCAAAACAATGTATCTATACAAGCAACATGGAACACACAAGGCAGAAGTGCACTTTAAAAACATGCATACGTGACTATACCTTCAACGTGAAGGCTTATATGAACCACTTTCAAGGAAAAGGCACAGGGACGTGAGAAACTTCAAGGCAACAAAACAAGTAGTATATGCTACTATTCACTAAAGAAAAGTTTGTATTTAGCTCCAACAAAATGTGTTCAATTGCACTTCATTTTAAAAAAATAAATTAAAACATAGATTGACAGAGGATGCTAGTAATTAATGGCAAAACAATAGATCATCAATAACCACTTATCACTAGATTCAACTAACATTTTAAATCAGGACTAGAGATGAGTTTTACTCACTTGTAAAACTTGATGAACAGAGATGCATACATACTTATTCACAGACATGTAGATACAACAGGTTTTATACTTTTAAAATTATTTTAAAGTAGTGTTACTCACACTGGAGAAAAAATAATAAAAAGGATGAAGACAAATTCAAAACGTATACATATATACGAACGAACTTCAAAGAAATCATCAACAACAACTATACGAAAATCAAGTGGCCAATCAGATAAAAGGGACGAATTCAAATATATTTGTTCAAACGGAAATCAAAGAAATGGTGATGGCCGAAGTCAAGTGCTATAGGTTACTGAAAAATATCAAATATCATCAAGTAAACAGATTTTCATTTAAACCAATTAGAAAACACGAAGTCAACTTGGTCTTAGCCTTAAACAAAACAGCTTGAACAATCAGAAATCAACAAAACTTTGAATTAAATGTGAGTGACAATTTATCACTCACCTTTGCCTGAAGCGGTCGCGAGCGCAACCCGAAGAGACAAACAACGATCGAACTCGTATAAAACCCACAATCATCATCATATTTTTTTAAATTAAAATCAACAGAGAAATCATCAACATAATAACAAAATCGAAAGACTGAGAATGAAAATAGATGTGAGGGTCACTCACCTTTGCCTGGACGGTCGAGAACGAGGCGAAGCAAATTGATCGACCAAAGCTACTGGGTCAGCCGCCTTTGATTTGAACGAGTCAGAGACGCGGTGGTGAGGAACGAGCAAGGTGAATTCGAAACCGTGGCGGCAAAAATCGATCAAAGCCCTAATTTTTTTGGGGACGAAGGAAATAAGATAACGAGGCCGCCATTACTAATTTTCTTTCTCGTTTGATTTTTTTCTTTCTGAAAAGAAGAGGGGTTTCGAACGAATATGAAAGAGAAGGGGATACCTGATTTTGGCGTGAGGTAAGGCGTAAATTTAGGCGTAGGTTAAGGCGTGTTTGTTGCTGATAAAAGTAAGGCAGTGGTACTCATTATATTACATATATTATTATACTATTATTATCATTATTATTTCATTTTTAAATTCAATTTGTTTTGTATAGATTCTCTTTAGTAAGCTTCATAGATATATAAACGTTTTAAAGTTCAACTATCAAACATCAATTTATATTAATTTACATAAATAATAATTCTTAAATCCAAATTGTTTTTCTAAGTCATTAGTTCGAATTTTAAATACAAATTTAATATTCAATTTCAAACTCCAAAGTCAAATTCAAATTTTTATTCAACTTTCAATAGATTAAATTCTAAAATTTAATCGCCAATTTCATAGTTATATTGGGAATTCAAACTAAACCATCATTCAAATATTTAAAATTAATTAAATATTTTCAATTTAAATTGTTTAAAATTTCAGGGTTGTTACAATCTTCCCCCCTAAAAGAATTTCGTCCCGAAATTATAAGTTAGGAAAAACGATTGTGAAAATCTCACCGATATTTATACCCTACACAATTTTATCAAGCTCGAATCTTATAAAAATAAATAAATACAGGATTCATTCCATTTATTTCATCTCCCTAGCTTTGTTCATTATCTCCTTTGTTCATTGATTTCTACAATCAAGACGTAAAAGTCTCTTACCAAAATTTTCAACTTACAAAACTTAGATTTAAACTTGAAACTCTTCATGCTAGAGATTTGCATATCATATATCTTTTTCAAAGCTGTGGACTTTCAAGACATTTTAAAGATCTTCTTCTTTAATTCAATTAGGTTGGAATTATGTAATTTTAATTTCAGACTATTGATTTTCTATCTAAAGTTTTGAAAATACTTGCTAACTCGAAGTTTAACAAGTCTATCGTCGTTCTCACAGACATTAGGCATACGCTGGCCAGGCGCAGGACTAAAAATCTCCAAGTACTAAATATACTTGCTTCAACTTCCAGTGAAAATACTTTTTAAAAATTCTTTTAAAAATGGATATGGAAAGCACGTTCCCCCATGGATCACAGTTTTACCCGGCGGTTACGCTACTATCCCAGTAGAAACGCTTGTAATCTGTAGATTTCACATCTCTTGAATTTCGCCATGGTTGTTGCCGTAGATCGTGGTTCACACGGCGGTTTCGCTACTATCCCAATAGAAACACTTGTGACTGTAGGCATCTCGCCCCTCAAATTATGCTTTGGCCTCTAGATCGCAGTTTACGCGGCAGTTGCGCCATTATCCCAGTGGAAACGCTTGTAACTGTAGGCATCACGCCCCATGAATTACGCTAGCATACATCATCAATTCACATGATCCCATCACGATGATCCATCATGAGGGATTCTAGTCCAAATGGACATTCCAACTTATGGAAATTCTACGTAGCTACGATTTTCAAATGGACACTCACACCGAGTTCCAATCACCTTCACAAATTTTAAATGGAAGGTACTTTTCCATATCCTCAGTTTAGAAAACATAATGTCATATACATATAGTACTTCATTTCACATTTCGTACATATCATACCTATGTAAACTTATATAGGATTTTCATAATAATGACTTTTCAAACTGATGGTTTTCGAATTATTACATTCACATATATAAGTTCCGAAAACCCCAATATCCCATACCCATAACAAATAGAGGATTTCTAAATTTTCCATCTCGTTTAAAATTTTCCTCTAAATCGATTTTGAAAATTTAAGGTTATCTCAAACCCAATTCACATTCATAATTCAATTCATTATCGACTTCACATTCGATTTGGATTTCACTTACATCGTCAATTCTCGACACATAATTGATGTCTACCGATATATAACCTCTAAGCTCGTACGTCTCAGAGAAGGGTATTAAAATAAAAGAATAAATTCTCCGCCACCACAGATATATATTTAATAGAGATCAATTGCTATGTCATCAGTTCACCATGTTAGACATACAATCCAAACAGATTATCCGAAATTCGAAGCTCAACTTATATTTGTTTTTGGTGTCGAAGTTAAGCTCAATTTAACTCATAATTCAATCTTTTTTTTGAAAAAATTCAAGTTGAACTAATTGTTCAAATTTCCCAAAAACATCTTTACAAGATATATATAATTTTCCACACTTAAAAATTTGAAACAAATTTCAAATATTCACTTTTCAAATTATCTTTAAAAGATAGAATTTCAAACTTTCCATTTTATATTGGAAAACATTTCCATACTTATTTAATAATAAGTAATTCACAAATCCATTTATTTTCAACACTTGAAAAATATTCAATATACTTAAATCATAATCAAGTATATATTCCATTCTTTGAGGAAGGCGTTCTTTTGAACACATTTATTTGAGTCAAAACGAATGTTACGTAAAACATCGTTACGACAACTCAAAATCACTAGTATAGGGATTTGAATTTAAGATAGATATATAAATCCCAATACTATATAAAACATTTCCTTTCGGAAACCATTTACTATAACAACAGTGTTATAGTCCACCATTTCCTTATTTCTCGAAAACGTCTATTTCAAGAATGAATGTTGAAATCTATGTATTCGATAGTTAATACATTTTTAAAACATCTTTTAAAACAATTAACTTCATTTTTTTAAATTTCACTTCTCCAAATCATACCCGTTTATTTAATAATATATTCACTGTCCAAAATCGTGAATATACATATTTATTCAATTCAATGTTTCTACACATTTATTTAAAGGATTATCCACCGTCCAATATCGTGGATAAAATTCCCAACCAACATTTACTATCACAATATTTAGCTTAAAGGATAATTCGCTGTCCAAAATCACGAATATATCTCCTTTATTAATTCAATTCAATTTATATAACTCAATTATATATCAAAAGTCCATTTATAAGTTAAGTCCTTATAATCCATTTATTTTCTAAATCATTCTACAAAACATTTGAAATCAATTTTCAAAAGAATTCAGAATCAAATTCCCAAGTTATAGTTCAATGATCCCCTTGGCTATAACTAACTTGACATGTCATTTTATTTCCTAATTATTACTTTGGAGATATTCAAAATATTTGATTCAAACCAATTCATTAATTCACTTAACTTATATTTTATTTTTCATAAATCTCAACAATTCGATAATGGTTTTCGAATGATCGGAACTCAAATCTAAGGAGACCTTACCGAAGAGAAGCTATCACAAACCTAAATTTAGAGAGGGGAATTTTCGAAAAAGATTTGAATTTTCAAAATACCTATTATTTTAAGAAAAACAATTTTGTACTTCTTTAAACTTGAAAAACGTTTTCTTTAAAGTGATTCTAGTAACTACTCATATTAAACATCGTAAACTGAGCTTTGTATAAACCAAAGCTCTGATACCACTTTTGTAACGACCCGCCCTTCTGACCGCCCCTAGTCGGTAATTAAACCAACTTGAAACGTTCAAAATGACGGATTGTTATTCAGTTTATAGAGTTTAAACAGAATCAGCCACAGAAAAACAGAATAATTATATTTCACATATTGAATTTTTCTTACATATATCAGAGTCTGTACAATGCATTAATTTATACAGCGGAATGTTTCTTTAAGTACAAAAATAAATCTCCGAAAAGCTAAAGTGAAGCGTTTTCCCCCTCTCTCTCTAACCTCGCTGCCCGAAAATCTTCAAGCTGTAGAATACTGGGTCTGACCCGAGTATTACATTCAAAAGAAAATAATACACGGGTCATTCTAATTCAAACTCGGTTATTAGTGCATAGAGGCAATGATAATCAATTAACAATTAGACGACAGTCAAATATAAATTCACCTATCCAATCCTTTCAACAAAGAAAACGGATAACGGTAAACATAACACTTAACAGTGTTAAAATAACAAATCAGTAGATTCAAATTATCAACGAAGTTTGATGAAGGGATTTTAAATGAAGATAATTTATAAAACAACAGAATTGCCAAAACGACAATTAACTACAAAATCATCAAAATGCGATTCAAAATATATTGAATTGGCAACATAAAATAAATTTCCATCAATAGAAAACATCATTTAAACATCAAGTCTAGTAGGGCTGCAGTACACGCACTCGTGTACGGCCTCGCCACGACAACATGTTAACTCTGTGTGGCTGCAGTTCACGCTTGCGTGCACTGCCTTGCCACTACCGTAACGAAATATGCAAAGCATCATAAATCAAAACAAAATAGTATATCTATAAAATTAATACCGTGTGGCAGCAGTTCACCCTTGCGTGCACTGCCTTGCCACTATCGTGATGATCTACTCAAAAGATCAACCAACCAAAATCAATGAAGATTCAAATATCAATTCAAAATGTGGATACTGTGTGGCTGCAGTTCACGCTTGCATGCACGGCCTTGCCAAAACAACATGTGAAATCATCACAACATAGAATACTATCAGAAATCAAAGTTGCAGAGGTCAAGTCAGTGACTCAACGCAACTGTAACACCAAAACCCATGCAACATGGCATGGTCGAAATGCAACTGTTTTGCATATACTCAAGTAAACTCAAGAAACAAGTTTCCAAACAACTCATTACTACACACTTCAACAAGTGTAAAATTTTCATAAAAATGAAACTGCAGCCCCACGTGAATAAAACATCTCATTGTTTAGTACAATGATACCAGATTCATGAAAAAAAATGAAACCTAAACTTATTAGTATATTTGTGTATCTAATTATCAACTGAATTGAACTTCAAAACTAAACAGAGTTGAACTTTAAGATTTAAAACAAAATGCACTGTCATATTTATATAGCAAATAGTTCTAAAAGCATTCAGTTGAAAATCGAGTGTTGAAAATGGAATTGATTAGCAAATAACTTCAATACAAATTCCTTTTGAAAACTGCATGAAAATGAATTAAAAAAAAAACAAACACATGTAACAATTCCAAACGGGTAAATGACACCAGAAATCATCAAACTGAGATTTCAAAATCCCAGAAACTTGAAGCATTTGAGAGCATCATAGGAACCAAAACAATGTATCTATACAAGCAACATGGAACACACAAGGCAGAAGTGCACTTTAAAACATGCATATGTGACTATACCTTCAACGTGAAGGCTTATATGAACCACTTTCAAGGAAAAGGCACAGGAACGTAAGCAACTTCAAGGCAACAAAATCGAACGACTGAGAGTGAAAATAGATGTGAGGGTCACTCACCTTTGCCTGGAGCGGTCGAGAACGAGGCGAAGCAAATTGATCGATCAAAGCCACTAGGTCGGCCGCCTTTGATTTGAACGAGTTAGAGACGCGGTGGTGAGGACCGAGCAAGGTGAATTCGAAACCGTGGCGGCAAAAATCGATCAAAGCCCTAATTTTTTTGGGGACGAAGGAAAGAAGATAACGAGGCCGCCATTATTAATTTTCTTTCTCGTTTGATTTTTTTTCTTTCTGAAAAGAAGAGGGGTTTCGAACGAATATAAGAGGGAAGGGGAGACGTGATTTTGGCGTGAGGTAAGGCGCAGGTTAAGGCGTGTTTGTAGCTGATAAAAGTAAGGCAGTGGTACTCATTATATTACATATATTATTATACTATTATTATTATTATTTTCATTTTTAAATTCAATTTGTTTTGTATAAATTCTCTTTAGTAAGCTTCATAGATATATAACCGTTTTAAAGTTCAACTATCAAACATCAATTTATATTAATTTACATAAATAATAATTCTTAAATCCAAATTATTTTTCTAAGTCATTAGTTCGAATTTTAAAAACAAATTTAATATTCAATTTCAAACTCCAAAGTCAAATTCAAATTTTTATTCAACTTTCAATAGATTAAATTCTAAAATTTAATCGCCAATTTCATAGTTATATTGGGAATTCAAACTAAACCATCATTCAAATATTTAAAATTAATTAAATATTTTCAATTTAAATTGTTTAAAATTTCAGGGTTGTTACAGGTGATCTAGTACATAATCCTAGAATTGGTCGAACTGGAAGAATTGATCACCTTTCTCTCTCTGATGCATCGAGTGCAATGGAACTATGGGGATGGGTTCGTGGCAGACTGGTGAAGATGTTCCTAGATTTATAACAGCTTTGGTGGTAGAGGAAGGTGATCGGGGCACTTCTGTTAAGGTTGTGGGTTTCAGTTTTCAATTTCCTATCTTTATTTTGATTTGAGGCTTGTGTATGAGTTTGAATAATCGAGAATTTATGCATGGAAGATGGTTGTGGTGTTGGAGGGTACGACGCTGGTCATCGTCGATGCTGGTGGTTGTGTAGGTGCACAGGGGGGTGTGCCATCTGATGTTTTGGGGTTGAGTTTTACTCGATGCAAACTCAAGAATTTGGGCAGAAGTCTCGAGTTTTAACTCGAGTAAATTTAGGTGTTAAGAGCTTCACGTATTCAAACTATAAATAAATCTAAGTTCTTGAAAAAATGGAGAGATAGGGGTTTACTCGGGTTAGACCCGAGTTGTTTTCGGGCTTGACCCAAAGTAAAGGTAGTGTGCAGATTTAAAAATGTTTTAAAATCAAATTTGTTTTTGAAATTTAAAATTTAAATCTAGTTTAAAACATTCTTAGTTAAACCTACTCTTCATAATTTTTTTAAATATTAATCAAGGAGTTTTGAAAATTTATTTGATTTAAATTTTCTAAAATTTAAAGTGATTTTAAAACATCAATTTAAAATGAAAGTTTAACATTTTTAGAAAAGTAAGTTTTAGAATACAAACTTAAGTTAGCTTTTAAAATTTCTACTTGATAATGTTTTAAAATATTTTAAGGAAGTTGAGTTTGTTAACTTTAAAATTTTCAAGTTAAATGGTTATTTTGTTACAAATCTTAGTAAATGATTTAATTAATAAAAAGAATTGAAATGTTAAAACGTTTTAAATTGTTAATGGTAACTAAGGTATTAATAATATAATGTTTATTTTAAGATGATTAAGGTTATAATATTTTGAGATTAATTAGTAAATTATGGAAATTAAGTTAATTAATTTCATTAATTAATTATAAAGACTAGTTACTTAGTATAAGTAATTAAGGATTAATTACTTGGTTTGATTAATCAAAGGATTTTTGTAATTGATTAGGAATGATTACCTAATGAGATTGATAAGTGTAATTACTTAGTAAAGTAATTGATGGATAAATTACAGGATGTAATTAATATAAGGGAAATTGTGACGCCCCACCTCTATACCTACACGAGACAAGGACACTACGGTGTAATGCCATCAACTAGCACGGAGAATAAGGATGTTGAGGAGCGACCATCTGTATAATTTCTTTGTGCGAGTACCGACATGCCAGATTGAATATAACTTGCATTCTTTTCAAGAGGAAATCCGACATACCGACACAAACTCAAAGCTACTACACAGTGGCTATAATGTCTTCGGAAACAAATATAGAAATAAACTTAACACAAATCAGTCACAGATAATTCATATCACAAAGGCGGAAATAGATATGAATATATATATAACACATAAAAGTGTTCATCAGAGTAGTGGTCTAAAAGATCCACAATGACACAAAAGAATAGCAACATGTGCTATACAAAAGAATAAGTACACAACTATGAGTCTATATCTCAAATGTATACAAGCAAAAACTACTAATCTAAGTAGTTAGCCAAAAGTTAGGACAATAATCCCTGGTGGGAAGTTAAGCAGAAGCACCTGTAACATCTAGGTTTGACCTGAGTATTATTTAATAAGAAAATAATAAACAGATAAGTCTAGCTATAAATATCAGATGAAATGATATAGAATAAAAGATATGGCATAAGCGTATAATAACCATAATGGCATACTACTATAAGTATGTAAATGATAATCAACAAGAGATTAAACAATATCACAGGAATCTTCTCAAAGATCCAAATCCACAAAAAGGTAGTGACACACGAATTCACCAATGCACAAAAATTGATAAAACTTATCAATGAAAATCACGAAAATTGGTGAAGCACAAATTCCATAAATAAACACACGAAATCCAGAAATCACAAAAAGGGGGAGACCTATCACAAGAACGGGAGCATGAAAACTCACCAACACGTGTATCACAAAACGAGACGCTATCTCATGGTAGCTAACCATTAATTTTGAGCCGAGGCTCCACAAGAATGGCCCGAAGGCCGTGGGCCGCTACCCTACATATGTGAGTCGAAACATCACACAAACGGGGTTTAGTCTCCCTCGTAGACAAAGAGACATCGCACAATTGCTAGTCTAAATAACAAAAGTGATCGTCATTGATCATAAAGAAAGTGTCAATTACACTAAGCTAGTAAATATATGAGCTTAGCCTCATGTCCCATAACCACTAGCTTAACTTAAATATTTACGAACAAATTGTAGATCTCCTCTAGAAAATTGTCACAAGAGATTCAATCGAACAAGTCCAAGGATTAACCAACGAAGTAAACGCAAGCGTTTCATACCACTTGTTTTACCGAGTCGTTTAATTAGATTTCTCATACGAGTGAGGTAAAGGTTTGTATATACTAATAGATTGGAAAATGGTTTAAGAAACGAGCAAAGTGTTGAAATCGTTTAGAAGAAAGGGATTTGATATTTACTACTAGCACTGAAAACCTTTATATTTTGAAGCGACAAATCACAAAAATGATTGTAGAAACAATCAATCACTAAAATTCACATACGAAGATGTGAATAAAAATCCAAAGAAATCGATACCGAATCCATCAAAATGGATATTCCTAAAATTCCCGAAGAAAAGAAGTCATCAAAGTCAATAACAAATGATAACAACAAATAGGGAAAGAACACAAATCGATTAAATTTGGAAACCACGCAAAATAGGCGAAATTGGCAAAATAGCAACAGGTCGGTCGGCCGGCCACAGAGCTCGGTCGACCGGACCCTGTTCTGGAATAATCTCGGGAAGCAGGTCGGTCGATTGAGCTCTGTAGCTGGTCGAGTGGACCAGAGATAGAAAAGTGCTATGCACTTTGGTAGCAGGTCGATCGACCGGCTCAGTAACTTCGGTCGACCGAAGACTGTTTCCAGCACCTCCCAGCCTATCCAAGTGAGGGTCAAATCTCCACCAAATTGAAATCGGATGAGCAATGGACGCTAGGGGTTTATGCCAATCGACTAGCCGGCCCTATAAGCTCTTCGATGCATCACAAAATCATGATCAAAGATCAAAGCTATGATTTTTTAGGATTTGGCTTTCAAAACACTAAAATTGGAATATTCACAAAACCAACCCAAATCAAAATCAGATGCATATGAATAAGTGTTAGGAATTCATATCCAACATTCAAAGATAGATATAAGCATAGATGTGAGATAAAAATCTCATCTTTTCACAAAAACAATAAAGAAGAAGCTTGAAAGCAAAGGCAGAATCAACCACTCTTCAACACAACCCAAATGAGCTTGAATCTATGCTCAAAAGGAAGAACATTCCCAAAGTTAGGTTAGGAATTTCTAAAATTGATAAAAGAATGAGTTGGAGAAGAATAAGAGAGGCTTACCAAAGTTTCTTCTATTAGTTTGGAGCTAGAGCTTGATTTGCAAAAGAAAACTAGGGCTTGTGTTTTAATTTCCCATTCCACTCTCTATTGATGTAAAAGCTTGAGTATAAGGAAAATAGAAAGGAAGTAAATGAAGAGGTGAGGTTTGGGTCTGAGTTAATAAGGGGGTTAATGGGCTAAGCCAAAACCAAAGCCCTAAGTGAAAAAGTAGCAAAAATTCCACTAACTCCAAACATATCAAAGTTTATACTTAAAAAGATCGCAATCGGCGTTTTGAACTCAATGGAGGTAGTCCCGAGTCCTAATTTGACCATATGTAAAAAAAGTAGCTTTTTGGACTATAATCCGACTAACGATGAAATTTTCAAATAAAATATTTAAATACTCGATCGTAAAATACGCGTGTTGTTACAGACTCCACTCCTTAAAGAAATTGCATCCTTGCAATATTTAAGAAGAAAATATATAGTAACAAACATGTAAGCATATTTAACACAAAAGAAATTTGAAATAAAAAGAAAGTTCACCTCAAAGAGCATGAGAAAGTAAGTCCGGCTGTGTTCGCTCGATGAATTCTCTAGATTCCTAAGAACAATCCTTAGGATTTGAGGACCATTGAACTTTAACAAGCGGAACATCTTTATTTCGAAGTCGTTTGACTTCCAGAACAATAATACGAATAGGATGTTGCTCAAAAGTTAGATTAGGCGAAACTTCAATTTCTTCCACAACACCGGGCTCAAGAATAAAATCGGAATCTCGAAGGCATTTCCGTAATTGAGAAACGTGAAACACGTCATGAATAGCAGAAAATTGAGCTGGTAATAAAAGGCGATAAGCCATGGTACCAATAAATTCGGTGATAGAAAATAGCCCAATATATCGAGGCTCTAATTTTCCCGATCGACTGAAACGTACAACACCCTTCATAGGTGAAACACGAATGAATACAAGATCTCCAACAGAAAATTCTAACCTCCTTCTTCGGTTATTGGCATAAAATTTTTTGTCTACTTTGGGCTTCTTTCATCCTATGATGAATGTTAAAGTGAAAATCATACGCTAACACCCCGATGCACATAGAGATTGAATGAAAACACCACCCGTTAATACGGGAATCAGAGATAAGCAGTAAAATCACAGAAAAACAGTAAAAGACACAATTTTTATAGTGGTTCGGCTTAAGATCGAGCCTACGTCCACTTCAATCTTCTTTACTGCTCATTTGATTACAACCCTTTACAACTTTCTTCAATTACAATACACTTTGGATTAGTAGCTCAAACTTCAAAGAAGTATAATCTCTCGAATTCATGTTGAATGATGTTGATTCTCTTTTGAAGTTCGTTGTAGCGTCCTTAATGTTAGAAATGCTTGAAGTGTTGTTTGAGTTGAGAATGCAGCAGAGTAATGGCGTCCTCCCCGAATCAGAAGAAGATCCCTCAAATGTTGGAGCTCACGCTTATTTATAGGGGTTTTCTGAGCAGGTCTTAGGTCATGACCGACTTAAGGTAAGTCGTGGCCGACTTAGGATAAGTCGTGGGTCGTTGGCGAGTTAAGGAATCCGGAGTTATGACTTAGCTGGCTCGCTTATATCCTTTAGTACTAACTGATAGGTCGTTACCGACCTAAGCCAGGTTATAGGCCGGCGGCGACTTAGGGATAAGTCGTAAGTTGCGTTTTCGAGAAAAGGCTTAACTGGGATGCTGTGTCTACTGAGTACAAGTCCTGAGTCGCGAACGAGTTAACAGGCACCGGTTTAAGTAACACAACATCGGATTTGCTTTTGTGCTTAGGTCGTGAGCGACCTAGCATAAGTCGTAAGTCGGCCATGGCTTGAGTCGGTAGCTACCTCAAGGTATTGAGTTAGTAACTCTTCCAGGCAGTTGACAGTTGAGTCGGTCTATTTTCTCAGGGCAGTTAAGTCGGCAAGCTGTTTGGTCAGCATCCTTTTAAGTCGTTGAGTCGTTAAGCTTATTGAGTTGGCAACCATGTTAAGTCGGCAACCTTGTTAAGTCGGCAACCTTATTAAGTCGGCAACCTTATTAAGTCGGTAAGTCGTGCCACTTGTTAGCTCGTTAACCCGCTTCATCAGTTAGGTCGTTGACTTCGAGTAGAAGATAGGTCGCTCCATTCTCTAAGTCGTATACCGTTTTGGACGGGGCGCTGCCCCGCACCCCGCCAGGGGCGCTGCCCCCTGGACCCCTCCGACCTGACCGGGCAGGTCGATCACCGTAGCGGTGGCGTTGCCCCCGCACCCCCACCTGGGGGGTTGGCACCCCCCTGGACCCCCCCTCCGTAGGGGATCTTATCTAAAAAGCCATTCAACAGAACTTGCTTTGTTGGGATGCTGAGTTGACTATTCTTCGAGACGAACTATCATTGGTTTCTCGGTCGATTTTTGATATCACGGCCTTGCTGAAAAAGTGGAGTTTACAACGAATAAGATCAATCTTTTTTGTGGAATCATGAATAAAATCTCGACCTAAAACCAGCTTCTCACCGGCCTCAAGCCAATAAGAAGGAGAACGACATGGCCTTCCATAAAGTGCCTCAAAATGAGCCATACTAATACTAAATTGGAAGCTATTATTATAGGAAAACTCAACCAGAGAAATATGATCTTCCCAACTTCCACCAAAATCAAGAACACATGCACGAAGAAGATCTTCAAGAGTTTGATTCACATGCTCAGTTTGTCCATCGGACTGGGGATGATAAGCGGTGCTAAAATTAAGCTTCGTTCCCAAAGCTTTTTGAAGACTCTTCCAAAATCCACTAGTAAACAATGGATCACGATCACTAACAATAGAAGTAGGAACTCCATGTAATTTAACAATTTCTTTGATAAAGAGTTTGGCCAAAAGAGGAACGGTTCGATTAGACCGAACAGGAATAAAATAGGAAGATTTAGTAAGTCTTTCAACTATAACCCATAAGCTATCATGACCCGAACGAGAACAGGGAAGGCCATCAATAAAATCCATAGAAATTTGATCCCACTTCCAAATTGGAATTTCTAAAGGTTGCAATAACCCACCGGGCCTTTGATGTTCGGCCTTGACAAGTTGGCAAGTCATGCAACGCTTAACAAAGTTAGCAATATCAGATTTCATTCCCTTCCAATAATAAAGCCGCTTCATATCCGTGTACATTTTACTACTACCGGGATGAATGGTAAATTTGGAACGATGAGAATCTTCTAAAATGTCTTTACGAAGATCACTAATATTTGGCACAATAAGTCTACCAAATTTTCGAATACCGCTACGAGAATCAACATCAAAGTCTTTCAATCCTTCAATATCAATTTTATCCTTAAAATTTTGGCCAAGAAGAGCCAATTCGGGATCTAGCTTTTGAGCTTCAAGAATGCGGTCTAAAAGAGAAGGATGAGCCTCAAGGCTACATAAAACAAGGGATGAACTTTGATCGGAAACACGATCTCGAATCTCACAAGTGGATAAAATTTCGAGATCATTCCATTCGGATATCATCATAGAAACAACCGCTTGTTGCTTGCGACTAAGTGCATCGGCAACACGATTTCCCTTTCCAGGAGTATAAAGAATATCGAGATCATAAGATGCAAGAAATTCGAGCCAACGTTGTTGACGCAAATTTAGTTCCTTTTGAGAAAATAGACACTTCAAAGATTTATGGTCGGTATAAAGAATAAACTTTTCTCCCAAAAGATAATGACGCCAAATACGAAGGGCGAAAACAATAGCTGCGAGTTCTAAATCATGAGTGGCATATCTAGTCTCAGCAGACTTCAATTGCCTAGAAGCATAAGCAATAACACGTTCTCTTTGCATAAGAACGGCACCCAAACCAACGCAACTAGCATCAGTATAAACAACGAAATCTTGATTCCCCTCGGGAATAACAAGAATAGGAGCATCAGAAAGGAGTTCTTTTAATTTCTGAAAAGAAGCTTCACATTTGTCCGACCAAATGAATTTAACACCTTCCTTTGTCAAACCTGTAAGAGGCATGGAAATTTTGGGAAAGTCCTTTATGAAACGGCGGTAATATCCTGCCAATCCGAGAAAACTTCGGATCTCCGTCACACTCTCCGGTCTCTTTCAATTTTGAATCGCTTCAATCTTTGAAGGATCCACGGAAATTCCAGATTCGGAAATATTATGACCGAGAAACTTCACACGAGATTGCCAAAAGTGGAATTTAGAAAAATTTTCTTTCAATTGATAGCTCCTAAGAGTTTCCAACACAATCCTAAGATGCTCTTCATGCTCCTACTCTGTTTTAGAATACACAAGAATATCATCAATAAAGATGAGAATAAACCGATCGAGGAAGTCGATGAAAACTCTATTTATAAGGTCAACGAAATAAGCCGAAGCATTCGTTAGACCAAATGGTATAACAAGCGATTCATAAGATCCATAACGAGTACGGAACGATGTCAAAGGAATGCTATCCTCTGCAATACGAAGCTGATGGAAACCGGTAGCTAAGTCTAATTGTGATAAGATTCTAGCACCACTAAGTTGATCGAATAGATCATCAATCCGAGGTAAGGGATATTTGTTCTTTATAGTAAGATCATTAAGCTTGCGGTAGTCAACGCAAAGCCTAAGTGTACCATCGGATTTCTTCACAAAAATAGCCGAAGCTCCCCAAGGGGAGGAACAAGAGCGAATAAATTGCTTCGTCTCCAGTTCGGATAATTGTTTGCGCATCTCCTCATTTTCTTTATTGGACATACGATAAGGAGGACGAGTGATAGGTTGAGCTCTAGGAATGAGATTAATTCTAAACTCAATTGCTCGCTTACGGGGTAATCCTAAAACGGGCTCAAATATGTCGGAAAATTCACGAACAACGTGAATAAGAGAAATAATATCTTCCTCATCATCATTGTCATCATCATGAGGATTTAAAGAGTATAAAGATGCAACCAAACTGGAATCCGAATCTTTAAGATTAATAGAAATATGCTTAACAGATTGAGGATGTCGAAGATGAATAGTCCGCTCAGGACATTGGATAAGAGCTTCATAACGGTTAAGCCAATCCATTCGCAAAATCATTCCAAAGCCTAAGTAACGCATAACATGCAAATCAATTAGGAAAGAAAAATCGCATAAAATAATCTCCACATCTTTACAAAGCAAACTAAGAGTTGCAGATCCATCAACCGGATTCGCAATTCTCAAAGAAGTCATTAAAGCAACAACACTTAAAGAAAAGGTATCAATGAGTTCTTTTGAAATAAAAGAATGGGTTGCACCCGTATCAAAAAGAAATCGAATAGGATGATCACGAAACAAAAAATGCCATCGAGGATAGAATGAGAAATACCTTTTCCACGAGATGTGTTGCCAGGGAGAGGAACGTTTAACTTTCCCTCTTTCTTGCCCTGAAGTCTTGGGAAAACATGTATATAATGATCCAAGCTTTTATAATAGCGACAAGATTTGGGCTTTAAACACTTGTTCGCAAAATGGTCTTTAGAACCGCAGTTGTAACATTGCCCACTACCAGGGGAAGAAGTCTTTGCAGCAGGAGTTGCTTGCTTACCCTTTTTGTTGGGAAAGGGACCTTTGAATTTGTTTGGCCTCGTCTTGTTGTTGAAGTTTGGTTTGGGACCCACAACTTCAACATCACTTTCCATATCCGCCTCTTCGAGACGAAGAGCGATATCAATGAGTTGGTCGAAAGAAACTTCTAATTTTAGAAGTAAAGGCTTCTTAAGATTTTCGTTCAAGCCATAAACAAATCTTTGGTTCTTCTTCAATGGGGTGTTGATATATTCAACCCCATATTTGGAAATCGACTCGAAAGATGCGACATAATCAGTCACGAGGATTCACCTTGAACAAGGTCTATGAAACGACGAGCCAATGTCACTTTCTCAGCTTCTGGTACAAATTTTAGTTCTAATCGTTCTTAGAATTTCTCCAAAGTAAGATCTGCTTCAATTATTTTAGAAATAAGAAGCTCATACCAGCCTAATGCCCTTTTTTGGAGCATACTAGAGGCCACCTGAACACGGTGAAGATCAATAAGATTCATGCGTGAAAATATTCGATCGCATGATCTTAGCCAAGCCTGGACTTCGATAATAGTTTCAGAACCTTTGAATGGCTTCCCACCCAAATTGATATAATCGTTGCACAATCGTACAAATCCAGACCTAGGATGAGTAGACTCCTGATTAGAACTGGCTGCTTGAGCATTCTTTACTAGATCAAGAAGCTGTTGGGTAGACATAAAAACTCCATCTTGGGGAGCAGCTGTAACATCCCGCCTTTTCGCACACTTTAAACCGACACACGTGCCAGTTCAAACCATACGGAAGGGCGGATTGTTATGGGGTAAATAAGAAAAACAGAGAAGAAATAAAAACAAAACAGAATCTCACAGCGGAAGGATAAAATATAATAATAAATATACCGTTCAAAACAGTTTACAAACACTTGATTTGCTTTATACAATAAATATCAGAGTTACACATACCAATACAATCAATGCAGCGGAACAGTATGAGTGTGGTGCAATAAAATAGATAATAATAATACGAATCCTTCGTCTTCGTCCTCCAAAGCTAAAGTCTTCGATCCTGAAACGCTCGGACTGACCCGAGCGAATTTGAAAAGACAAAAACACTCGAGTCAGAACTAAAAGATCTTATGTGAGTTAAATTAACAGAAATAAATATGAGTACAGTAACTCAAGAGATGTTTGGGATTTACATCTCCTAAGGATCCGTTAAACTATTTACTATGTAGTATATTGCGCTATTATAATAATGTCTATTTATAAAATAAACTTACTTTTTAATAGCGTTAAGGGGTTACCTATATAGCCCTTAACATAAATAATGCCAATAGTCTATACAGTACCGTAATACATCCTGATCGGGAAGCTACCAGAGGATACTCCATAGGTACGACACAAATAGAAACTCGTAGTAAAGGCTCGGTATGGTAGGTGACACGGCACAACTAGGCAATGCCATGGTAGATATACCAATTGCTATCCAGGCTGGTGGAAACGCGTAGCCGCAGTTACCGCCCACCTCGGACTAACTCCCCAAAATCAAAATATAGAAGTGGCCACTGAATCAATCCAAAATCAAAGTATAATATCGAAGAGGAGGGTCCGATCAGAGGAATGACCTCATTGGCCTGAGAATCGCTCCTGTTTTAGCCACCTTATGCCAACTCACGGGAGTCGGGTCCACGTATTTACCTTACAGGAAACGTCGCCACCACCTACTTCATTCTGGAATCTCCACCGCGTACACGGTTAGTCAAAGTGGTTTTCGGTATCGACAGAGAGTATGTCCATATCCGATCCCGGTCTCTTTGCCAACCCATCGTTATTATAACACCGCGGTCAATTAAAAATAGCTCATACTTTAAAACCAGAATAAACATTTCCATTTTAAAATTACGAATACGATATCATTTTAAAACCCAAAACAATATATCCTTTATCCCAAATATAAACCTTGTCAAAAATCCAAATGCTTTAAAATTTATAATGTCTGAAAGCCAAATATCCTTTCAAAGCATAATATTTCGAAATTCATAATTTAAAACCATAACTTTTAAAACTTGAATGGTTTGGACATTCAACGGTATATAAATTAAATGGTTTAACTTAAATGTTACTTTGTAAAGAAAATAGTTCTCATGGCTTTACAAATACATTTCTTTATTAAAGTCTAAACCAAAATTTATATTATCTCTCTCAAGTTCCAAAACCACTTCAATTTATTTATGTATATCCATTTTGAGTATCAATATTTCAAACTAAAGTTGGATTTTATGCTTTCAACAAATCAATTGTTCTATTAATTAGTCTTGAATATTCATATAAAATCCATAAATAATAAGACTTCAATTTCTAGTAATAAAATGTATATATTTTTTCCCAATTCAAATTATACTAGAATATTCATTTCAATTTATTTTGGGAAAAATCCAATTATAGATATCATATCTTAAAATTTCCAAACTTAACATTTAAACATACGATATAAATTATTAAACTCCATTTTCTTAATTTTCTTCCATTCTTAATAAAGATTTTTATACACCTTTTAATTTCAAAATTTTCAACTTCATATGTATATATATATGGAAGAAAAATATTTATACAATATAAAATTTAAGATTATTATAAACCGTATTCCATCCAAACCATAGAAATCACATTTAAATAGTTATATATATACCGCGGTGCCTGTATATAATTTTTTATCCTATGGTCAAGTGATACGGATATTTATCATTTCAATCCGCAATTTAAAAGATATAAAATTTTGCGGTTATATATCATTTCAAACCACAATCCCGAATGAAATGAAATATGCATGATAATTTGCAATTTAATGATATACAATAAACATCCATTCATCAACATCATCCATCATCCAAATCGCAATCATCAATCAATATCAATCAATAACAATATTATTTTTGGTACTACGTAACAGGTAATACTGGCAATTTTATTCAAATTAAATTTAATAGCTATTAATCTACAGTCTATATTCAGTAATAATTTATATAACTGTTAACTAGCAGTTCATATACAAACAAATAAATTTTAACTGTAAATTTATACGCAATAAATTAATTAAATTAACAATTAAATTTAATAAATGCAATTCAACAGATATGAATAAAATAAACATGCCAAATACTCATAAATAAATTTCTATTCATTTCTAAAATTAATTTAACAAACATAAAAGCTTCTAGTAGTTGTGAGTGGGTTAAAACACTCACCTTTTGAATTTAAATCGAATTTAAATTCGATTTAAACCCAAAAATTCGCCCGTCCCGGAATTCGTCCAAACCAGCGTCATCAAGTCCGGAATTAAATTACGATCCTAACAAAAGAAATTTCGTTTGAATCCGAGGTCGTATGAGAAAGTTATGGCGAAAAATGGTGATTGAATTCAAAATTAAAACTAAACAAAATGACACATATTTCACCTAACATATATACGCCACCTCAGCATCCACTACATCGCACTGTTGCTCTCCAGAAACCCACCTTCATCGCATGAATATGCAGACCATGCACACGAGCTGCCACCAGATTCATAACGTGCTCGCCTCCTCGCCTGCCCGAGACCGCACTACCCAGATGCAGCCACCTCCCTCTCCTCGACACGCCATAGTCCATGCGCCATGTCTCGACGTCGACAAACGTCGCACAAAGCAGCAGCCGCCCTAACATAGTTACCCTAATCCAATTATTCGCCCAAATCTGGCCGTCAACTCTCGAAACAAAACACATAGATGTACTCCCCTCCGTTCCCTCGTCAAAACCCAGAAACAGAATTTCGATCAGATGAAGTTTGTTACGGCGCTGATGAATGGCCACGAACTGTTTGAATTTATTCTGAGCAAACGATAACTCCATTCGAAAAACGAATTACACCATGAGATTACGTTTTCCGAGAACATTGACATATATTTTTGGGGAATTTTTCTGGAGATTTTGAATTTTCATTTTGTTTTTGAACTGACTGGATCTAGGGTTAACCCCCATTGAAGAAGAAGAGAAGCTTGAAGAAAATACGCGCAGATAAATGAAAATTAGGCGGAGGCTAGGGCTGAATAGCTGGGTTTATATAGAGGGTTAGAGGTAGCGTAGATAGACCGTAGAATGAACGTGCGGAACAAACTATGGCCCAAAAAGCCCGCTATGTCTCCGGAACGAAATTTCGTAAATCTATATATCCAAATAGGTAATTTAAAATATTATGAACGCGATGGAAAAAGTTTCACGTCCAAATTTGATCGTATGAAGAAGTTATGCTGAAAACAAAATTTCCAAATTGATTTCAAATTGATTTTATAAAAATTGATTTCAAGGCGTTTCACGCCCGTACGATCAAACGACAAGTCCGATCGATACGAAACTTGAAACCCTATAATAATTCACCGATACGGATCCGATGAAACTGGTTTCATCGAAATCCGAGTCCGTGACCAAAATGACTATTTTCAATATTCATTAAATAAATTAAATAAATTATAAAAATCCAAATTTTATATTAAATTATAAAATTGGCCAAATTTTATTTCTTATATGATTCGTAATCAATTGAAAAGATTTAACAGGCTTAGCTGTGAATTAAAAGTTGACAGTATATTAATTGCAATGTTAATTTCTACACTTTCTTATATTTAAGAATTTTATAAATTATATTCTCAAAAATCATACTTTAGATTTTTAATCTTTATATTCTCAACTTTCACCTAAAATAAAGATGCCATAAACATTAGTTCTTGATTCACATCATTATTCTTTAAGTTTAATTTAAATCTCAATAACGTAGTATCTAACGTTAGAATCCATTTTATTATGCATAAATTCTAAATTTTACTGACCCAAATTTTCTTCTTTTCATTCCATATCAATTGTCAATCCTATAAGAAAAATTAACATTAGGTTCATACTTATTACAAATAACTCCAATTTCTTCCAAATAATAATTACATAACTATTAAATATTAAATCCATTTAATTGCAATAAATTCAATTGATTGCAATTAATTTCCAAATAAATTTGGATTTTTATTTGGTTATACAAAAAAAAAATCCGTTATCACTTACCTAACAAAGTTATTATTACTTAAGATCTCATTGCATCCACATTTTCACATTTTCATTTCCTGGTTTCTTTACTTTATTCTACATAAATTATTATAAATGGGATTTTTCTTGGTTACATCTTATTTGTATTTAACATTACTCATTCACCAATTCATTTCACTTTAACTGCGGTAAATTGGCGGATAAATTGAATTTGATTCCCAAAATTTAAATTAACAAGCAACAAGAATAGGTAACACACAATAGTCGTTACGCTAAATTCTAGTCACCTAAATAAGCTTTTATTACTTTACAAAATGGAATAACTTTTAAACTCATAAATGTAATACCAAAACCGTTATAAATCCAATAAATTTCCAAATCGAAGTTTGTACACATTTTACACAACTATTATGATTTCTCACAGAACGTTAAATTTATTAAATGACCATTTATTATAATTTAATTCCCTTAATTGAATCAAATGCTTATAATTTTTACATTCTTACCATTCCTTCCCATTATAAATTCATTAACTGATTTACAAATCTCTATCTTCCAAATATTAAATAACCAAACTGATTACAACCACTGTTCTTATCAAATTTTCATAAATTTGTTCAAATCTACACTCTTTTTCCATATAAATAAATTTTATGTTACTACTAGATTTTTTTTTTATCCACTACAGCCATTAAATTTTTACTATCTACACTTATTACATCTTTGTATTAATGAATCCCATTCAAGTTAATATTTATATTAATATCCACAAATTCAACATTTATATGTTTCTTAAAATTAACTTTCAACCAAATGTGCCAATTTACATTTCATTTCTATTCAATATATATCCATTTTATTCCGTTCATTCGGGTACTGCATTGAAATATATTTATTCTCTAATACTAACGTTATTATCATTAAATTATGATTGGATTCCAAGTTTTTATTCAATACCTTGAACAATAACTTACATATTAACCAAATCCTTCTTCTACTTAATTCAAATTGGATTATGTTCCAATTCCTATAACCTAGGTCTTGAGTCACCATTTACATAATTAAATTTATCGTTTATTTCAATCTTCGTTTATAATTTAAAGTTCTACTAAACTAAATTACAAAACTTATGAACTTTAACAAATTTAATCCACCAATTAAATTTTTCTGATGTTTATATATTGCAATTCAATTCAGTTATTATTTCATTAATACCATTTTAATCTACTAATTATGACTTATAACCACAACACAAATCTTCGTTATTCTACCTATTGCCATATAACATTTCAATTGTTAAATCTTTAATCTCAGTTACTATATCCAACTCCTACATTTATTATAAATTAGATTAAAAATTATATTAAGTTAATCCATTTAATATTATCAAATTTAACGGGTCGTTACAATCTCCCCCACTCAAAACTTTTCGTCCCCGATAAGGAAAAAAGAAGGGAGAAGGAAGAGTAAAACACTACATCTTATTTCAAACATTAACTTATTGAAAATATTACTAAATTAATTCCCTTATATAAAATATACCAGTTTTATAATCATTATATTCTTTTGTACTTAAATTATTAAAGTTGGGAAAATATTTTCACAAAATTCTAAGTCCAAAATTTACGGAAAATTTTGGCAGAGTCTCCTTTGTACGGAGAGACTCTGGAGAAAATATAATATCAAAATATACAAATATATTACATATATTATCAAAATATTATATCCCAACACGGTAAAATTATATAAAATAGCGCTAAAACGTAATCCGGAAACGTACCTATTTGTCGGGCAATATACGCTTATTATTTTGGAACCAAAAGCAGTAGCAGTTGCTTCCATCACCTGTATTCACTTATATAATCTAAAAGGTTAAATATTTATATGAAAGTGAAATGTTTAGGTGGTTTCGACCATTAATCAACCAATCAAATGCAACAACCATAGATTTTTAACAAACAGCACACACCACAAACAAGCAACCATTAATCCATCAACCAATTTGTTGTTTGGGTTCAAACTTGAAATTTGTATGAAATGAAACTAACTATCAAGTGCATCCCTTACTCAACAGTCTTAGATGGAACAAAGATAGATTATTTATTCATCCAACAACTTCAAAATTCCTTACCCAACAAACATAAATCAACAACAACAATTCAAACCAACAACCAAATTAACTTATTATACATTTATTTCATGCTTCAGTGGGTTGATTTTCTTTCTTTCATTCATGGAGGGATTTCTTTGTTTCTTACAATTTTATATTTCATTTATTACAAAATTCATTATATTTGTATTCCAATTTATTGACTAAAGTATATATCATCTATTTATACTACTTACCTTTACTTATATAGTAAAATTTCCAATTTATCTTAAGCTTATACAATTAATTCTCATTAACAATAGCAAATTAATAGAATACCTTTATTACCTCAAGCTTCACTTGTAAGATTTCTCCTTTCATTTTCTTAATAACATTTCAACTTTTATTATATGGTAAGTTATGTATGTTTTAAGAATGTAAGTGAAAATTTACAAGTTTCTTCTCAATTCCATTTTATTAATTTTAAACTAGTAGCTTTCATACCGTACTGAAGTTTATAACCCTCCACATCAATCCTTATTTAATAAAGAATTTCATTTTATCTACTTAAGTTCATATCACCTATTTATATTACTTATCTTTAACTTGAGATTTCAATTATAACTTAAGTTTATACCAATAATTTCTCATTTATAACAACGATTTATTGAATACTTCATTAGTTCCAAAATTTCTACTTGTATAATATTCTAATCCAATTTCTTAATTAACATTTCAACTTTTATATTTGGTAAGTTATTTATGTCAAAGAAAAATGCAATTAAACTTATACAAGCTTTATCTCATCTTTTAATTAAATTTAATGTTAATCAACATTACTCTTTGTAACAATTTCAAATTTCTCTTTTTAACTTTTTATTAATTCTCTTACCTACATTAGAGGTTTCAATTAATTACTTACCTTTTATTTCACTAAAATAATTTAAAACAATTAATTAATGGAAATTTAAGAATTAAATACCGGGTCAAACCTCAAAATTACTTTAAAAATAATAGATAATTAATTTCTTACAACTTTTATATCTCTAATTATCTTTGAAAACAATTAAAATTTTAAATAATTTCAAAACAAATCTGCAGTAGAGTTTACTACAGTGGCCTTTCCCTTCGAAACTCGAAAATGAAAGTCGATGATGCGGCCATCATCACCGAAATTATTTTCCAGCGACAGAGAGGAAAGTACAAACTTATTTTCTTCAAAATCCTCTTAAACCAATTCTTTCGAATTATACTAAATATTTATATAAGAAAATATTTATAAACCAAATCATTATATTTCATAAATCCTTTGAAAGCAGATTTTCAAAAAATCTCGGACTTAAGTTCTAAAATCTCCAATTTGATTTATTATAATTTCAACATAGCTTCAATTTATTACAAATATTTTTATATTACCTAACACCCAATCTATAGCAACCAGATATATATATATATATATCTTTATAAAAATATTTTTATATATAGAAAATATAATAGGCAAAATTATTTCATTCGCCCATGTTAAAAACAAATATTATGTCGGTCTGTCCTATTAAGTGTTTTTAGAAATCCCTATTGATGTCATAGCGTCCCATGCATCAACCAGAATTTATAAATACAAAGCGGAACAGATTAACACAATATCAAAATCTTTATTAACACTAACAAATACGCTCTCTCATATATATACACTAAGCGACTCCCATAGGGTATTACTACCCTATTAACAAAGAGTCAAACCCCACAAAACCAAGGTTTATCGCTAAACCAAAGCTCTGATACCAACTGTAACATCCCGCCTTTTCGCACACTTTAAACCGACACACGTGCCAATTCAAACCATACGGAAGGGCGGATTGTTATGGGGTAAATAAGAAAAACAGAGAAGAAATAAAAACAAAACAGAATCTCACAGCGGAAGGATAAAATATAATAATAAATATACCGTTCAAAACAGTTTACAAACACTTGATTTGCTTTATACAATAAATATCAGAGTTACACATACCAATACAATCAATGCAGCGGAACAGTATGAGTGTGGTGCAATAAAATAGATAATAATAATACGAATCCTTCGTCTTCGTCCTCCAAAGCTAAAGTCTTCGATCCTGAAACGCTCGGACTGACCCGAGCGAATTTGAAAAGACGAAAACACTCGAGTCAGAACTAAAAGATCTTATGTGAGTTAAATTAACAGAAATAAATATGAGTACAGTAACTCAAGAGATGTTCGGGATTTACATCTCCTAAGGATCCGTTAAACTATTTACTATGTAGTATATTGCGCTATTATAATAATGTCTATTTATAAAATAAACTTACTTTTTAATAGCGTTAAGGGGTTACCCATATAGCCCTTAACACAAATAATGCCAATAGTCTATACAGTACCGTAATACCTCCTGATCGGGAAGCTACCAGAGGATACTCCATATGTACGACACAAATAGAAACTCGTAGTAAAGGCTCGGTATGGTAGGTGACACGGCACAACTAGGCAATGCCAGGGTAGATATACCAATTGCTATCCAGGCTGGTGGAAACGCGTAGCCACAGTTACCGCCCACCTCGGACTAACTCCCCAAAATCAAAATATAGAAGTGGCCACTGAATCAATCCAAAATCAATGTATAATATCGAAGAGGAGGGTCCGATCAGAGGAATGACCTCATTGGCCTGAGAATCGCTCCTGTTTTAGCCACCTTATGCCAACTCACGGGAGTCGGGTCCACGTATTTACCTTACAGGAAACGTCGCCACCACCTACTTCATTCTGGAATCTCCACCGCGTACACGGTTAGTCAAAGTGGTTTTCGGTATCGACAGAGAATATGTCCATATCCGATCCCGGTCTCTTTGCCAACCCATCGTTATTATAACACCGCGGTCAATTAAAAATAGCTCATACTTTAAAACCAGAATAAACATTTCCATTTTAAAATTATGAATACGATATCATTTTAAAACCAAAAACAATATATCCTTTATCCCAAATATAAACCTTTTCAAAAATCCAAATGCTTTAAAATTTATAACGTCTGAAAGCCAAATATCCTTTCAAAGCATAATATTTCGAAATTCATAATTTAAAACCATAACTTTTAAAACTTGAATGGTTTGGACATTCAACGGTATATGAATTAAATGGTTTAACTTAAATGTTACTTTGTAAAGAAAATAGTTCTCATGGCTTTACAAATACATTTCTTTATTAAAGTCTAAACCAAAATTTATATTATCTCTCTCAAGTTCCAAAATCACTTCAATTTATTTATGTATATCCATTTTGAGTATCAATATTTCAAACTAAAGTTGGATTTTATGCTTTCAACAAATCAATTGTTCTATTAATTAGTCTTGAATATTCATATAAAATCCATAAATAATAAGACTTCAATTTCTAGTAATAAAAAATATATATTTTTTCCCAATTCAAATTATACTAGAATATTCATTTCAATTTATTTTGGGAAAAATCCAATTATAAATATCATATCTTAAAATTTCCAAACTTAACATTTAAACATATGATATAAATAATTAAACTCCATTTTCTTAATTTTCTTCCATTCTTAATAAAGATTTTTATGCACCTTTTAATTTCAAAATTTTCAACTTCATATGTATATATATATGGAAGAAAAATATTTATACAATATAAAATTTAAGATTATTATAAACCGTATTACATCCAAACCATAGAAATCACATTTAAATAGTTATATATATACCGCGGTGCCTGTATATAATTTTCTATCCTATGGTCAAGTGATACGGATATTTATCATTTCAATCCGCAATTTAAAAGATATAAAATTTTGCGGTTATATATCATTTCAAACCACAATCCCGAATGAAATGAAATATGCATGATAATTTGCAATTTAATGATATACAATAAACATCCATTCATCAACATCATCCATCATCCAAATCGCAATCATCAATCAATATCAATCAATAACAATATTTTTTTTGGTACTACATAACAGGTAATACTGGCAATTTTATTCAAATTAAATTTAATAGCTATTAATCTACAGTCTATATTCAGTAATAATTTATATAACTGTTAACTAGCAGTTCATATACAAACAAATAAATTTTAACTGTAAATTTATACGCAATAAATTAATTAAATTAACAGTTAAATTTAATAAATGCAATTCAAAAGATATGAATAAAATAAACATGCCAAATACTCATAAATAAATTTCTATTCATTTCTAAAATTAATTTAACAAACATAAAAGTTTCTAGTAGTTGTGAGTGGGTTAAAACACTCACCTTTTGAATTTAAATCGAATTTAAATTCGATTTAAACCCAAAAATTCGCCCGTCCCAGAATTCGTCCAAACCAGCGTCATCAAGTCCGGAATTAAATTACGATCCTAACAAAAGAAATTTCGTTTGAATCCGAGGTCGTATGAGAAAGTTATGGCGAAAAATGATGATTGAATTCAAAATTAAAACTAAACAAAATGACACATATTTCACCTAACATATATACGCCACCTCAGCATCCACTACATCGCACTGTTGCTCTCCAGAAACCCACCTTCATCGCATGAATATGCAGACCACGCACACGAGCTGCCACCAGATTCATAACGTGCTCGCCTCCTCGCCTGCCTGAGACCGCACTACCCAGATGCAGCCACCTCCCTCTCCTCGACACGCCATAGTCCATGCGCCATGTCTCGACGTCGACCAACGTCGCACAAAGCAGCAGCCGGCCCTAACATAGTTACCCTAATCCAATTATTCGCCCAAATCTGGCCGTCAACTCTCGAAACAAAATACATAGATGTACTCCCCTCCGTTCCCTCGTCAAAACCCAGAAACAGAATTTCGATCAGATGAAGTTTGTTACGGCGCTGATGAATGGCCACGAACTGTTTGAATTTATTCTGAGCAAATGATAACTCCATTCGAAAAACGAATTACACCATGAGATTACGTTTTCCGAGAACATTGACATATATTTTTGGGGAATTTTTCTGGAGATTTTGAATTTTCATTTTGTTTTCGAACTGACTGGATCTAGGGTTAACCCCCATTGAAGAAGAAGAGAAGCTTGAAGAAAATACGCGCAGATAAATGAAAATTAGGCGGAGGCTAGGGCTGAATAGCTGGGTTTATATAGAGGGTTAGAGGTAGCGTAGATAGACCGTAGAATGAACGTGCGGAACAAACTATGGCCCAAAAAGCCCGCTATGTCTCCGGAACGAAATTTCGTAAATCTATATATCCAAATAGGTAATTTAAAATATTATGAACGCGATGGAAAAAGTTTCACGTCCAAATTTGATCGTATGAAGAAGTTATGCTGAAAACAAAATTTCCAAATTGATTTCAAATTGATTTTATAAAAATTGATTTCAAGGCGTTTCACGCCCGTACGATCAAACGACAAGTCTGATCGATACGAAACTTGAAACCCTATAATAATTCACCGATACGGATCCGATGAAACTGGTTTCATCGAAATCCGAGTCTGTGACCAAAATGACTATTTTCAATATTCATTAAATAAATTATAAAAATCCAAATTTTATATTAAATTCTAAAATTGGCCAAATTTTATTTCTTATATGATTCGTAATCAATTGAAAAGATTTAACAGGCTTAGCTGTGAATTAAAAGTTGACAGTATATTAATTGCAATGTTAATTTCTACACTTTCTTATATTTAAGAATTTTATAAATTATATTCTCAAAAACCATACTTTAGATTTTTAATCTTTATATTCTCAACTTTCACCTAAAATAAAGATGCCATAAACATTAGTTCTTGATTCACATCATTATTCTTTAAGTCTAATTTAAATCTCAATAACGTAGTATTTAATGTTAGAATCCATTTTATTATGCATAAATTCCAAATTTTACTGACCCAAATTTCTTCTTTTCATTCCATATCAATTGTCAATCCTATAAGAAAAATTAACATTAGGTTCATACTTATTACAAATAACTCCAATTTCTTCCAAATAATAATTACATAACTATTAAATATTAAATCCATTTAATTGCAATAAATTCAATTGATTGCAATTAATTTCCAAATAAATTTGGATTTTTATTTGGTTATACAAAAAAAAATCCGTTATCACTTACCTAACAAAGTTATTATTACTTAAGATCTCATTGCATCCACATTTTCACATTTTCATTTCCTGGTTTCTTTACTTTATTCTACATAAATTATTATAAATGGGATTTTTCTTGGTTACATATTTAACATTACTCATTCACCAATTCATTTCACTTTAACTGCGGTAAATTGGCGGATAAATTGAATTTGATTCCCAAAATTTAAATTAACAAGCAACAAGAATAGGTAACACACAATAGTCGTTACGCTAAATTCTAGTCACCTAAATAAGCTTTTATTACTTTACAAAATGGAATAACTTTTAAACTCATAAATGTAATACCAAAACCGTTATAAATCCAATAAATTTCCAAATCGAAGTTTGTACACATTTTTCACAACTATTATGATTTCTCACAGAACGTTAAATTTATTAAATGACCATTTATTATAATTTAATTCCCTTAATTGAATCAAATGCTTATAATTTTTACATTCTTACCATTCCTTCCCATTATAAATTCATTAACGGATTTACAAATCTCTATCTTCCAAATATTAAATAACCAAACTGATTACAACCACTGTTCTTATCAAATTTTCATAAATTTGTTCAAATCTACACTCTTTTTCCATATAAATAAATTTTATGTTACTACTAGATTTTTTTTTATCCACTACAGCCATTAAATTTTTACTATCTACACTTATTACATCTTTGTATTAATGAATCCCATTCAAGTTAATATTTATATTAATATCCACAAATTCAACATTTATATGTTTCTTAAAATTAACTTTCAACCAAATGTGCCAATTTACATTTCATTTCTATTCAATATATATTCATTTTATTCCGTTCATTCGGGTACTGCATTGAAATATATTTATTCTCTAATACTAACGTTATTATCATTAAATTATGATTGGATTCCAAGTTTTTATTCAATACCTTGAACAATAACTTACATATTAACCAATTCCTTCTTCTACTTAATTCAAATTGGATTATGTTCCAATTCCTATAACCTAGGTCTTGATTCACCATTTACATAATTAAATTTATCGTTTATTTCAATCTTCGTTTATAATTTAAAGTTCTTCTAAACTAAATTACAAAACTTATGAACTTTAACAAATTTAATCCACCAATTAAATTTTTCTGATGTTTATATATTGCAATTCAATTCAGTTATTATTTCATTAATACCATTTTAATCTACTAATTATGACTTATAACCACAACACAAATCTTCGTTATTCTACCTATTGCCATATAACATTTCAATTGTTAAATCTTTAATCTCAGTTACTATATCCAACTCCTACATTTATTATAAATTAGATTAAAAATTATATTAAGTTAATCCATTTAATATTATCAAGTTTAATGGGTCGTTACAGCAGCACTAGATTGACCGGCGCTAGGACGGCCAGTTCTAACCATTTCTCCCCCTTTAGAAAGAAAGAAATAAGAAGAAAAATGTTATTCACCAGATGAATATCAAGCAATCTTGATAGATAAAACAATGAATCATAAAGAAAATAGGATGAATCGGTACGAAGACTCGAATTAAATCCTAAGGCATGACTCCTAAGAAAGACTTAGGACGATGATCCTTGTTAAATTATTCTACATTGTTACGAAGTTTGGCTCTAATACCATGCTGTGACGACCCACCTCTATACCCACGCTAGACAGGGACACTACGGTGTAATGTCATCAACTAGCACGGAGAATAAGGCTGTTGAGGAGCGACCATCTGTATAATTGCTTTGTGCGAGTACCGATATGCCAGATAGAATATAACTTGCATTCTTTTCAAGAGGAAATCCGACATACCGACACAAACTTAAAGCTACTACACAGTGGCTATAATGTCTTCATAAACAAATATAGAAATAAACATAACACAAATCAGTCACAGATAATTCATATCACAAAGGCGGAAATAGATATGAATATATATATATAACACATAAAAGTGTTCATCGGAGTAGTGGTCTAAAAGATCCACAATGACACAAAAGAATAACAACATGTGCTATATAAAAGAATAAGTACACAACTATGAGTCTATATCTCAAATGTATACAACCAAAATCTACTAATCTAAGTAGTTAGCCAAAAATTAGGACAATAATCCCTGGTGGGAAGTTAAGCAGAAGCAACTGTAACATCTCGATCTGGCCCAAGTATTATTTAATAAGAAAATAATAAACGGATCAGTCTAGCTATAAATATCAGATGAAATGATATAGAATAAAAGATATGGCATAAGCGTATAATAACCATAATGGAATACTACTATAAGTATGTAAATGATAATCAGTAAGAGATTAAACAATATCACAGGAATCTTCTCAAAGATCTAAATCCACAAAAAGGTAATGACACACGAATTCACCAATGCACAAAAATTGATAAAACTTACAAATGAAAATCACGAAAATTGGTGAAGCACAATTTCCATAAATCAACACCCAAAATCCAGAAATCACAAAAAGGGGGAGGCCTATAACAAGAACGGGAGCATGAAAACTCACCAACACGTGTATCACAAAACGAGATGCTATCTCATGGTAGCTAACCATTAATTTTGAGCCGAGGCTCCACAAGAATGGCCCGAAGACCGTGGGGCGCTACCCCAAATAAGTGAGTCAAAACATCACACAAACGGGGTTTAGTCTCCCTCATAGACAAAGAGACATCGCACAATTGCTAGTCTAAATAACAAAAATGATCGTCATTGATCATAAAGAAAGTGTCAATTACACTAGAGCTAGTAAATATACGAGCTTAGCTTCATGTCCCATAACCACTAGCTTAACTAAATATTTACGAACAAATTATAGATCTCCACTAGAAAATTGTCACAAGAGATTCAATCGAACATGTCCAATGATTAACCAACGAAGTAAACGCAAGCGTTTCATACCACTTGTTTTACTAAGTCGTTTAATTAGATTTCTCATACGAGTGAGGTAAAGGTTTGTATATACTAATAGATTGGAAAACGGTTTAAGAAACGAGCGTAGTGTTGAAATCGTTTTGAAGAAAGGGTTTTGATATTTACTACTAGCATTGAAAACCTTTATATTTTGAAGTGACAAATCACAAAAATGAATGTAGAAACAATCAATCACTAAAATTTACATACGAAGACGTGAATAAAAATCCAAAGAAATCAAAACCGAATCCATCAAAATGGATATTCCTAAAATTCCCAAAGAAAAGAAGTCATCAAAGTCAATAACAAATGATAACAACAAATAGGGAAAGAACACTAACCGACTAAATTTGGAAACCACGCAAATTAGACGAAATAGGCAAAATAGCAACAGGTCGGTCGGCCGGCCACAGAGCTTGGTCGACCGGACCCTGTTCTGGAAAATTCTCGGGAAGCGGGTCCGTCGACTGAGCTCTGTAGCTGGTCGACCGGACCAGAGACAAAGAAGTGCTATGCACTTTGGTAGCAGGTCGGTCGATCGGCTCAGTAACTTCGATCGACCGGACCCGGTTTCTAGCACCTCCCAGCCTATCTAAGTTAGGGTCAAATCTCCACCAAATTGAAATCGGACGAGCAAAGGACGCTAGGGGCTTATGCCAATCGACTACCCGGCCTTATAAGCTCTTCGATGCATCACAAAATCATGATCAAAGATCAAAGCTATGATTTTTTAGGATTTGGCTTTCAAAACACTAAAATTGGAATATTCACAAAGCCAACCGAAATCAAAATCAAATGCATATGAATAAGTGTAAGGAATTCATACCCAACATTCAAAGATGGATATAAGTATAGATGTGAGATAAAAATCTTACCTTTTCACTAAAACAATGAAGAAGAAGCTTGAAAGCAAAGGGAGAGTCAACCACTCTTCAACACAACCCAAATGAGCTTGAATCTATGCTCAAAAGGAAGAACATTCCCAAAGTTAGGTTTAGGAATTTTTGAAATTGATAAAAGAATGAGTTGGAGAAGAAGAAGAGAGGCTTACCAAAGTTCCTTCTATTAGTTTGGAGCTAGAGCTTATTTTGCAAAAGAAAACTAGGGCTTGAGTTTTATTTTCCCATTCCACTCTCCATTGATGTAAAAGCTTGAGTATAAGGAAAATAGAAAGGAAGTAAATGAAGAGGAGAGGGTTGGGACTGAGTTAATAAGTGGGGTTGATGGGCTCAGCCTAAACTAAAGCCCTAAGTGAAAAAAGAAGCAAAAATTCCACTAACTCCAAACATATCAAAGTTTATACTTAAAAAGATCGCAAACGACGTTTTGAACTCAATGGAGGTAGTCCCGAGTCCTAATTCGACTGTATGCAAAAACGTAGCTTTTTGGACTATAATCCGAATAACGATGAAATTTTTAAATAAAATATTTAAATATTCAATCGTAAAATACGCGGGTTGTTACAGAAATTACTTAATGGGAAGAAATTAAAGGTTAATCACTTAGAAGAAGTAATTAAGAGTTGACTACTTATTGTAATAAAAAAATTAGTCAAGGGTGATTAATTAAGAAGGATAATTAAAGGACGAATGATTAATTGGTTTATAATTGATTAATATTAAGTAAAGGTAACCTAAGTGATTAAGATTAGAAATTAATTTAATTAGAGATAAATTAAGTTAATTTTCGAAAGTGATCAATCTTACTTATGAATGATTGAATGATGTTAAATGCCTTAATTTGTTGATATCTTTGATATGAATTTTTTTTGATATGATATGTTTAGTTGAACAGTGATAAGGTGGTTATCTATCAATGATGAATTGCTGTGTAAAAAGTGACATCCTATATTTAAAAGTGAATTGTATTTAATATAATAACTTGGGTTAAGATGACATTGGATTCGAAGAGACCGGAATCGAGTATTAGTAAATGCCCGAGACCACATCGATTCTTTATAAATTAATATATGAAATCAACAAGCTAGTATGGAATGATTTAAGTGAAATGGACCATTTAATCTTAGATTTGGTACTTAGAAATTGGTGAGTGAAATAAGTGATGTCTATAACAATGCGTGAATTTGTAATTAATACAGGATACCCCAGGTTATATTAGCTAGTTGTATGCTTTTGTAATTCATGTTAGATGGGTTTACTCACGCTGGTTTCTAGCCTGACCCGGGTGTTACTTTGATGTAATGGTCGGGTCAGACCGAGTATTACAGATTTTTAGGCTAGGACGTTCTAGAGCTCAGGTGGCAAACTGGATGGCAGGAACGTATGGAGTATATACCGCTGTGATATATATGTTGTAGTTTATTTGGGACATGTCGTTTAAACTGTCCAGTGATGGTGAAATGTTGTAACTCTGATGTATTAAAAATGTAATTGACTAATTTAGCTATTCTTTGTGCAAAGAATATTATTTGATATTATATTTTATCCGCTGCAAATGTGAGATGTTGGTGTTTTTGTTTCTTCTTTTCTTTTATCTCTTTTCTTCTTTTCCTAACTATCGGGAGTTTTCAAGATCAAAAATTTCGGGCCGTTACAATAGTAGTTCATGAAGCTACTGTATAAAAATAAGATACATCAGAGTTAAACAAGATACAACAGAAGATTAACAAGATACATCAAGTACAAATCAGAATACATCAATGGAATCACTGGATACAGAAAGCAAAATAGATGGCTGGACCTTCAAGCAAAGCTCCAACTTCGAAGGTGAGTCTTGAATGCTGAATCACTCAATCTGACTCGAGCGTAAAGCAAAACACAAGACACTCGAGTCAGGACGTAAATACTTATGAACTGTAAATCAACTCAAGTAAATAGTAACAAAAATGCATTAGTAACTAAAAGGATGCTTAGGACCGTCCATCCTTTAAGGATCCGTTAAACTATTTACTATGTAGTAATATTGCGCTATTATAATAATATCTACAGTAAAATAAACTTAATTTAAAATAGCGTTAAGGGGTTACCCATATAGCCCTTAATACATAATAGTGCCAATAGTATATACAGTACCTGCATCTCTCCTGATCGGGAGACTATGAGAAGATAATCCATAGGTACGACACAAATAGAAACTCGTAGTAAGGCTCGCTATGGTAGGTGACATGGCACACAAGGCAATGCCAAGGTAGATATACCAATTACGCACATGGGCTGGCGGTAACGTAGCAGCCACTACGCCTACCTTGGAACACACTCCCAATCAATATTGCTAGATGGCCATCAAATCAACCACAAGTAAGAGTATAGTATCAAAGAAGTGCATCCGACCAGAGGAGCTACCCCTTTTGGCCTGAGATCGCTCCTGTATTAGACACCTTAAGCCAACTCATGAGAGTTGGGTCCACGTAATATACCTCAATAGGATCGTCACCACCGTCCTATTTCCTTCTGGAATCTCCACCGCGTACACAGTTGTTGAAGTGGTTTACGGAGTTGGCAGAGAGTATGAAAACTTCCGATCCCGGTCTCTTTAACAACCAAACATTATTATAACACCGTGGTCATTTCAAAATAGTTTATACTTCAAAAATTAGATCATTTTATTTCAAAACTATATCCCTTTCAGAATAGTTTATACATCTAAACCAAAACCATTTTTAGTTCAAAACAATATTCAAATCAATATGATATCATTTCCATTTCAAACATACATTCACCTTTCAAAAATCATAATACTTTCAAAGTTATAACTCTTTCGAAACCAAAATACTTAAAATCTATACACTTTGAAAATCATAACATTTCCAAATCATACATTTGAAATCATGGAACATTCATTTAATTCTTTACATTTTACAAATTTATTCAATTAAACCCAAATTTTCAAATTTGCAGTTTAATTCAATTCAAACCATCAGTTCCAATTCAATTTAGTTTCCCAACAAACCATTTCAAATCATCAAAATATCATATCCTTTCAAAACCTTTATGAATTCATTATCATTCTTTTATTCAAATATTCAAATTTAATATCATTTTAAAATCAAATAAATCATTCAATTATTATTCCAAATATCATTACAAAACACATTGCAAAATTTCATTCAAAAATTCATTTATCTCATTACATTTCATTCCATTTAACATATAACCAAATAAACCTCGTTTAAATTCAAATTCAATTTAAATTCCTTAAAAATCAAATTAAACATTAAAATATATATTCAAACACCATAAATTTCACAAATAATAAATACCAAAAGTTAAATCATTTAACACTTTTAGAATATAACTAAAACAATGTTAAAATCTATAACATTTCAAAACATTGTCAAATTATAGCAACGACAGCATTTATGAAGTGCTATCGTATGTTATAGTTTCCTAATAGTCTAGTTCAGGAACAATTGCATTTATAAAATGCCGTAATAGATATTTAGTTATTTCAACATAGTTAAATTCAAAACAACAGCATTTAAAAATGTTGTCATAAGACCACAGCTTTATTGGAAATGCTATTAATAAAACACCAGATTTTATTATAACTTCAGAAACATTAAACCTCCAAATCTTTTTGTTATTTTAAACTTATAAATCATATTTCTAGAATTCAAAATTTCACATTTAAATAATTTTAACATATGATTTATTACAACAAAAATTTTAAAGTCAAATATCCAATTTAAAACTCAATTCATTTGTTAGGCCAAAATTCATTGTCTTCTTAACTTATTAATTAAATAAAACTTAACATTTTACTTCAAATATCATTTCTTCTTTAAATTTAATTCCCATTATTTATTTCATTTTAAAACATAATTTAGAGTCAAAAATCACATTTACTTTAAATTTACATACTTAAATTCACAATTTCAAAATTTAATATTTAGCCTTCTTAAAAACCATAAAATATATTTTTTTAAATCAAAATTTCATACTTTAAGAACACATATCTTAAGAAACTTTATTTAAAAATATACCACACAGTCCGTATATAATTTTCTAAACTAGGTCAAGTGATACAGATATGTATCATTTCAATCCGCAATTTAAAAAGAAAAATTCGGGTTCTATCATTTCAAACCCGCAATCCCAAGTAAACAAAAATAAATAAAAATCGCTCTGGCCTATCATTTCACCCCATAATGATTTTTTCCTATTCTAATTTCCGTTCGGGTATGTATCATTTCAACGAATAGTGATCCTATTATACAGGGAACTTGCAGTGTGATCGTATACATAAACAATATAAATAAATACATTTACATCTCAATGTCACAATATACAGTCATTTGTCAAATGTCAGGTGGTAATTAACAGTGCTAACATTGTAATAACATGGCATAGCATATCATATAATCATCTTTAACTTGCATAAACATTTTAATTACTAAACACTTGTCATCAATTTACCATTTCATAAGTAGAAATATCAGAGTGAGAAAGACTCACCTTTTCAAGATGGAGTTACAAGACAAACTACACGAATAAATTTCAGAAAGCACGATACGGCACGACACAGCACAACTATGGATTCAAGTGAGTGGAGAGAGCCAAGGTATGATCTTGTAAGCAACCAATAAACAAGACAATATAACATGAATATTCAACCCAAAATACATTGAAATAAATTAAAATAAAAAGCACCAAAGGACAAAAAAATTTGACCTTGCTTTAATCACTCCAATGCTCGACCATAGGGGACCCTTATGTGCTTGGCCATGATGTGCTATAGCTCGGGTATGGGTCATATAGGTGCGACTACAAGGAAGTGATGTGAAGGGGCAAGCGTTGAAACATGTAAAAGACAAGGGGTCAAGGCAAAAAGGAGTGGTGTTTTGAGCACACAAGGTGAAACGGCCCACAGTTCCGTACCCTTTGAGTTAGCACTATTCTCCATAAATCAACTCAAGATGAACGGAAATACGAACCATTTGGGTTAATGAAGAAGAGGTAGAAGAAGAGAAAACAAAACAACATCAGAATCTAACCATCACAGCAGAATAAAATATAATAGATAATAACAGATCTTTACACAAAAGAAAACTATATCTGTTTTATATATATAAATCATCAGAATACATCATCAGATTTCAACAACCTCGGTAACATACAACTGGACAGTCATATAAACTTATCCTCAAAACTGGATACACGACGGAATAATAATCATGTACGGAAGTACGTATCGCCATCCAGCTCGTCTCCTGCTCCACAACAACCTTTCCTAAATCCTATAATACTTGGTTTGACCCGAGCATTATAGCGAAATAGCATTCGAGTCATCTAGAAAACCAGCGTGAGGAAACCACACTCAAATTGATTATTAGAGTTTCAAAATTCTTTTGAAAACAAAAGCATCTCATAAGACCATGTCGCAAATAAACATGTTGGGTTTTTACCTTACGATAGCTAAAACACTTTTTATTAAAATCCTCTGATATTATAATAGGGTCTATTTGCAAATACTTATTAAAACGGACAAAATTGTTACATGATTAAATTCCAGCTACTAGCCACAAAGTGGGTAATACAAACAAAAACCATAAAATGCGCGTAGGGGGAATGGATTTCCAACTAATGACTAGGCACTGTGGCACCACCTTTCACAGTACGTGGGCTAGATCACCGTACCGAGGATTACTCTCAATCCCCTGCAACACAAGACTGGGACTACCCCTTACTGGATAATCACGAGTAAGATCACCCCACGGTTGGAATCAACAACCGCATCACTAAGCCGAATAAAAAGGGACATCTAGACAGAAATGACCTTACCCTAACGGGTGCTACCTACATAGCCTTGCTGCATAACCCCTGATTTTCAGCCATTCCCGGTTGATGAGGCTCGAGGTTAAGCGTTACCTTTTTAGAACATATCCCTTAGAATGCTCATCGCCCAGCTAACGATGTTCTAAAAGCATTCATCCATCAAGTCTGTCCTGGGTTCGAACGGAACCGAAGGCACTACTCCTACTACATCCATTTTGGAAATCATCCCCAGGATTAGTAGCGACTAGCCCTTACACTTCATTGCTCCATCTTCTAATCCAAACTCGTCTTCCTCATGAAAACGTGCAAACCAAATCGATGTGGTTTTAGGAAATAAATCCCGATCCGTGTCTCTTCGAAATGGTCAGCGAATTGTCCAATATTGATAGTCGGTTATTTAACTATCAATTAACTTTCACAACAACCATTAAACATAAATAATTTCCCCAAATTATTTATTAACCTCAAAATATCCTCGCAAGTAATATTTCCACTTTCACTCTTTTAAAAAAAAATTCAAAACCCACTCTTCTCATGGAATGAATTCCCAACTATTTATTTCCACTTAAAATACCAAGTACAAAACTTTAGATTTTTAAAATAATTTAAAAACACTTTATTATAAAATATACATTAAAACATTAAATTTGAAAAATACTTCAATACTTTATTAAAAATATATATTTAGGAATATTTGAAATGAGGATACTTTATGAAATATAAAACTAGATTTCTACTTTAAAACAAAATACCAAGTCACCTTTGGATAATTACTACGATAATAGATTTGAAAAATATTTACTTTAGAATTTAAACATTTAGAAATAATAGATTTTCTAAAACATGCTTTTTAAAACAACTTCAAACTTTTTAATTTATATTTAAAAAATTTCTTTGAAAACGTACTTGGCTATCCAGGGAAATACACTTCCCTTCACATTCTTTAAAAATAAATCACTATTTTTTTTAAACAAATTTACCCATTCCTTTAATAAATTCCATCGTGAATTTATTCTTGCAAATATCCACTGATATATTACTTCACCTTTATGAACCAAGTTTATCAATTTCATAGTCACATTCTCCTTTAAATTTCCCAATTTCAAACACTTAAATCAATTTCCAAATTGATTTCCAATTTACTCTATTTTGAAATAAATCTCTTTACTTACTTATTTTTTTCCAAAGTCCATTAACTTCATATTTTATTTCTCCATTTTGGTTTAAAATCTTTTAACTGAAACATACCAATTTCAGATTTCCAAAATTCCTTCTTTATCCTTTTAAATAAATTTAAACCTTGAATTTTAAAGTAAATTCTTTATTCCTTTATATAAAATCACTTAAGTTTTACAATTCATTATTTTCTGAATTCAAAATTCCTTTTTCATACACGGAATTTATTTATTAAAATTTTTAAATCACTTTTACCTTCTCAAATTCATTCTTAAATTTATTCAAATTCTCTATGGTTACTTTACTTAAAAATTCACTCTATTATTTTCTTTTCAAAAACCCAATTCTATATATTTTGCTAACTCAGTGAACCAGAACATATTTAAGCAAACTATAGCATTAAATATTCCAATTATCAAAAATATTCATCACAGAATATCAAATATTCATAACATAGAATATTAAACAATCTAAATAATTTTGAGGAATCCAGTTGGATCCCTCTAACCTATTTCCCTGCATCCACAGATGTTAGCATAATATAAATACCAATTCCACTTCGAGGTGGAATATCAAGGTATATGGATTTATATAATATCATCCGCTATTATACGGCGCATAGGGTCTCATCTGTTATTATAATGCGGGAAATCAATTACTCCAATATATACTATGCGCTACTACATATAATATAGCACATCAAATCAATCAGTCAACCAATTATTTAAATTTAACCATTTAAATTTAAATAAAAATCCAGAAGAGTGAGATTAACTCACCTTTATTTTTGCTTTACAATCGACTTCAATCCTGACTATTTTCTTCATGATATTTAGACCTTGTATAAACATTAGGTGACTATTAATACTTGAATTAACCAAACAATTAATTTCCCCGTAAATAAATTTAATTAACCCAACATTTTTATTTAAACTAATTTTTCTTTTAATAAATAAATTTTTAGTTCCAAGAATAAATTAAATAAGTTAATCTCCTAAATATTATTTAAAATAAACTAGTAAATAAAAATGTGTAAATGTATATTTATTTTATTTTACTTTTTCTAAAACTACATATATTTATAATTTTAAAATAAGTTGTGGGTTTCAAAAATCTAATTGTCCACATCCTTAAACATATTTTAAAATTTACAAATATATATATTTTTTTCAAACCTTTCATATATATATATATATATATTACTTTTATATCAAATCAAGACATGCGTATGTATTTATAAATTCAAATTTTGTAATCAACAAAACAACAGCCTTTTTTCCATCCCACACTTTACTTACATACATATATAGATTAAAAAAAAATTCCTTTATTAAAATCTTACTGTTTATATTAATATAAAGGTATGGTTTCTTCTCTGCAAATATAAACTGTGACTATAACAATATTGTGTGTAACCATTTTTTTAAATTAACTAACTAACTTAGAAATTAAGTAACTTAAATTGATGGAAAAATACCTCTCCACAATAAGTCGAGTACTGTAGAACCCAACCGTGCACGCCTTAAAGCATCGTCGTGACATCTGGCCTGACCTCCCTTACCGCTGCCACCTCCTTCATCGCAAACCCAAGAACTAAATCGACCATCCCTCGAGCCGCTGCCCAACCCTGCACCCACGCGACTCTCCATCAACAACCCTTAACCCTACAACATTGCGGTACTAGGACTGACCGGCTTCGCCACACTTGATTTGTTGCCATCCAGTCGCAGTCGCGACCCTACGACGACTGCCTACCCCCTTCCTCAAGTCGAACGAAATCGATTCTCTCGATTCGTTTTCGATATTGAATACGAGGTGAAGCTAAGGGTTTGTTGCACTCGCTTTATAATTTTGGCTTTGAGATTCTACTCTTTTTTTTATTTGGGTTTTTTTACGAACGATTTTGATTTATAAGAAGAGTTGAAGGGAAGGAGAAACTCACGATTTTGATAAATGAATACAAGCGGCCTTTTATTTTCCTTTTATTTTCTCGATCCGATGAGTGAATTACAAAGGAAGGAGAATGGGAGACACGATGGAATGGTTGCTTGTATGAGTAGGGGACAGTGATTTGAGAGAAGCTGTAGAGATTTGAAGGCAAAAAGTTGTGGTCTGAACACAATTTAGCGAATGGTTGCCTAAAACATGCAAATATAAATATTAATTCAAATTCAAATTATATCGGTTTACGTAGCTTAAAATCGCGAATCCCTATCGTGGCGTACCGCTAGGCGTTTATAAAGTTACACCCGCATTTCGAATGCAATGGAAAAGGTATCGAGTCCTAATTCGATCGTATGAGGAAGATAGCTTTTTGGACCTTATTATTATAGTAAATTTTCGATATAAATTTCAGCGCGTTTATATATCGTACGCTTACACAACAACTCCAAATGCTACGAAAATTGAAATCCAATAATAATTTTATATTACGGATTCAATGGAACTGGTTTCGTCGAATTCCGAGACTGTGCCTCGGAAGGCTATTTTTAAATATCAATTTAAACGATATATTTTCAAACTGAACAAGCCACTTTCAAATTTAATTTTAAAAGTTCTATCACCTTCAGTATTATTAATATGAAATTTTGTAAGCCTTCAAATTATTTTTAACAAGCTTAAAACTAGAGATTCAATATTTTAGTTGCGACGACCCGAAAATTTTCAACATTTGAAATTAAATTATTTAATTTATTTTAGATATTAGAAGTTGTTTTAAGCTTGAGTTTCAATTTTAACTATGGAATTAGAAATTTAATTATCAAACTCAATTATAGAAATTTGGTTAAAATTGTAAATCTTAAATTTTTGAGCTGTTAAAAATAATTTGATGGCTTAGTAACTTCATATTGATTATTCTGAAGATAATAGAAACTACAGGATTGAATTTGAAAGTGAATTACTCAGTTTGGAATTTTATCGTTTAAAACGATATTTTAAAAAAAAAAGCCTTCCGAGACACAGTCTCGGAATTCAACGAAACTAATTCTATAGGATCCGTAGTAGTTAGTTATTATCGGATTTCATTTTTCGTAGTGTTTGGAGTGATCGTTTGGCCGTTCGATAAACAAACACGCTGAAATTTAAATTTAAAAGTTCAATGTTTAACTGGTTCGAAAAGCTATCTTCTCCATACGATCGAATTTTTCCATTGCGTTCAGAATAGGGTTATAACATTATAAATACCTAGCGGCACGCCTCGATTGGAGATCAAGATTTTGAGTTGCATTTATCATAGCAATTTGGATTTAAATTTAAAGTTTGAAAATATAATAATGTTTTGCAAGATAAATTATATACATTCTTTCTCAAAACACCTGACGTTCCCTCTCAAACACCTGGCAATGATTAAATGACACACGTTTGATTTTATAAAAAAAAAGAAGAAGAAAGATTGAACAGAAGAAATCATTTAAACAAAAATCCCAAATCTTCTTTTCTTCCTTCTAATTTAACACGGTAAATTCAAACAATGGTCGAAGTCCCCTTTCAAATAAAAATGGCCGCTCTCTATACATTTAATCCCCTTTTTCTTTCCTCAATTCGAAACCCAGAGCTATAAAAAAATATGTCGCGTTCTTTCCTTCCTCGACCGATGCTCGAAGTCAACAGAAAAACAACATCGTAGAGGGGATCGCGATGGGCGGCTAGGGTTCTCAAGCATGGTGGAATCGAACATGGATCATTCGATGGGGTTCGTCGAATCGAGCCGAGAAAATTGGAGGGTTCATGAGTGCCATGCGTTCGTGGTTGTGAGGCCGATTCGCGGGGAGCCTGGAAGTGCGACATTGTGAAAATCGTGGAGGAGCACGAGTGCGACGTGAGGGATTGGTCGCGATCTAGAAGGGCTTGGTAGGCTTCACGACTTTATGGTGGCGAACGTAGGGGTGCGAGCTTCGATCAACTTGTGACGATTTCGTGTTCGAACGTGATTTCGACAGTAAGGTATTAACAGTCCTACTTTTAATTTAGCGTTTTAGTTAAGTAAAAAACTTTAATTTAATTTGTTGTCAATTATTCCATTTGTTAGAATTTTTACAGTAAAATAAAGTCCTTGGTGGGTTGTTTTATGGAAAAGAAAAAATATAATAATATAGTGTATTTGTTATAAGCTGTATAGAACAGTAAATATAAGTATATTTGGATACAGAAAAATTTGTTTATTATAGTAAAATAGAAACACACACACATACAAACACACATCTGACTTTGTAAAATATATTGAATTTTAAAATGTTAAAAAGGAAATTTTAATTTTTAGATCCATATAGATATTTTTAGACCCAAAGAAAATACGTATACATTTGCATATCTTAATTTACTAACTTATTTTAAATAATGGACTTGGTGGATAATAGTTAAATTAACTTATTAAATTTATTTTACTTACTAAAGGATTTTATTTATAAAAAAAGGGGAAAGTTAGTTTAAAAAATTTAATTATTTGTTTAATTGAATCTAAAGTATTTTTGTCACTAAAATTAAATTATTTAAGGAATTTGTTAAATTGAACCACCAATTGACTAAATTTATGTTCTGAAAGAAATTATTTTATTAAAAGAAAATTAGTTTAAAATTAAATTATTAAATCAAATTATTAGTTAAGTCAAAATTTTGAAATGGAAATTTAATCATTTGATTTGTTCAAATATTAATTAAATCATCTAATATTTATACAAGGTCAATATCAGAACGGAATCAAGCCGAAATGGAAAATGGATTGCGTGCATCGTTAAAGGCGAGATCTTCTCACTCAAATTTTTTAATTGAAAATTCCAGTTATTGATTGGTTGTGGAATTGTGATAGTTAGTTTAAAATTGATTGATTGTGTGTTTGGATAATTTATTTATTATTAGTTATATTAGTTTAGACACTATGCGTCACATAATAGCGGAGGTTATTATATTAAACCTATATACCGCGATGTACCACCTTGAAGTGGAATTAGTATTATATATGTATTTGGAGTTGTTGATTTCCCACACTATATAGCGGATGAGACCCTATTGCGCCGCATAATAACGGATAATATTTTATAAATCCCATATACCGTGATATTCCACCTCGAAGTGGAATGGGTATTTAATTGTGTGCTAATATTTGTGAATGCAGGGAAACAGGTTGGAGGGATCCAACTGGATCCCTCAAATATTTGATTTGTTTAGTATGTTGTGTGTTGATTATTTTAATTCGTGTGACTATTTGTGATTGAAACCGTAAAGGCTGTAATTCAGCCGAATATATTTTTGGTATTGTAGAATACCAGAAATAAATAGTTAATTGATTTTGAAATTAGGATAGAAAATTATAATGAATTCTCTCAAAGGAATCGGGTGAATTTTAAAGAAGGAAATTTAAATAGATAAAGTTTTATCTTTGGAAACTTATCGAATTAACTCCAAAAACATGGGAAAATATTTTTATAAAGGAATTTCGAGTAAGGTTGTTAAATAGTTAAAGAATTTATTTAAGATACGGATTTTAAATAATTAAAAGAGATAAAGAAATTTATTTCAAAAAGAAATAAATTTAGAAATTAAATTTGGAATTTAATTTAGAATTGAAATTGATTTTAGAAATCGATTCGGGAATTAATTTGGAGTTAAAATAAACCTTAGGAATCGATATTTGGAAATTTGGTTAGTGTTTTGGAAATAATTTTGGGAAATCAATTTGAAATTGACTTGATTTGATATTGGAAAACTAATTTGCAGAAATCAAATTGGAAGTTGATTTTGTATTTGAGATAAACTGGAAATCAAATTGGAACTCGATTGGGTGTGAAAATGATATTTGGGAATCGATTTGAATTCACGTATCAATTGATATTTGGAATGTAAATTTAAAATAAATCGAGAAGATTTATTAATGGACCAATTTATATTAGGAAAAAGAATTCTTCCCTGGAAAGCCTAGTATATTTTTAGAATAGCCTTTGAATAAAATTTAAAAGTTTTTAAATTTGGTTTTAAAAATAATCTTGTTGGAGAAATTAGTGTTGGAGATTGTTTTAAAGTAAAAATTTATTTAATTAATTATATAAGGAGTATTTAAAAGATTAAATTGATTTTTGATTAGAAAATAGTTATTTAAATATTTATACTCTATCTACTAATTTTATTTTAAAATTAGTTTTTGCACTTGAATTTTTATATGAGATATTAGTATAATATTTTTCATAACTTTTAAGAAAATATTCTAAAATAGTTTATTTGAAATATTTCCAAGTATATTTTGAATAAGTATTTTTATATTATTTTAAAATATTTGAAATCGGCAGATTTTCAGTGGAAATGATTACATATTTGGAAATGTTTTCCCCATAGGGAAAAATTGATTTGAATTTGTTTTTCAAATGGATGAAGTGTGAAATTAAATAATTTGGAAAATTATTTGAATCTAGAAATTGTTGTGAATAATGATTGATAGTTAAATAACCGACTATCAATATTGGCCTTTTTTAATCGGCACTTGAATTTCGATGCGGCCAGGAGTCGAATTCCAACTGGATATTTGAAACCCACATCGAACCCTTGTGATTTTGATGGATCTTTTGTTTAAAATATCAAAGTCAAATTGTTGTGATTTGTTTGAATCTTAATAAACACTTATTTTTAAAATATGCGCTCGTTATTCGAATTAGCCGAGAGAGGAGCTTGTGTCATAAAACCCATTTCGAATAACGATGCGACGAAATGGGATTGCATTTGAGGATGGTGTAGAAGACCGGGTATTTTCGAAAGCGAAAGGATACCCGTCGAATGTCTCTGCACCGAGTTGCTCCGGTATTGAGATTTTATCACCCTTTGTGATGGGGATTCCGGACGTGATTAGTGAATATCCGGATTGCAAGGGCTTCTTTGGAAGTGCCTTTGGTACCGTCCGATCCCGGAACGAACTTGTATGGATGTGTTTCTGACGTTACACTTTGAGATGTAAAGATGGTTTCTATCAAATACATTTCTGTTGGTGGCGGAAAATTTATTCTCTTAGCTTAACACCCGTCCTTGAGACGTACGAGCTCAGAGGTTATGTATTTGATGGTTACAAGTGATACATTCCCAATTTGGTAATGTGGCATACGAAGTGATGCTGATCATTTGTTGATCGAAGCATGGCTTTTGTGAAAAGCTTAGCTTTCTGGATGAGACCTCGTCGGACCTCATACTCTGGAATGGTCAAAACAGGAAGAATGCAACAAGGTTATACGGAGTAGCGCCCCTTAGGGTATGTACATTTCCTTCTGGATAGAAGTGGTATCATGGTATGGAGCCCAGATACTTAACTTATGTGAATGTCGCAAATATATATTACTTTCTGATTGTTGATGTTGAGGATCCTCGGATAAAGGTTGTTTACAACCGGAGGATGGCATACTCGTGCAGTAGTTACTTATTTTTGCAGAGGTAACCCGGCCTTATGTTGGCAGAGATCCGGTTAGGTTCTCGGGGCGTCTATCCAGAGGCGTACCCATGTGGCAATGGGAAGTTCCTTGGCCTGACCATTTGTTGGAAATCCAATTCCCAATACGAACCCAGTACGGTTTTAGTTGTAGAACCTGCCATCTAATATTGTAGCTATAGTAGGTATACTATAATGGTACATATGCTGGCTAAGATTAATATTATATTTTCGAAATGTTTTTCCCATATGCACTAATAATAATAATATCAAAAGAGTTTTCTCGTAGTAAGCATATTTGACTATCATAAGGAGAAATCTTCCCCAAGTGTGCGATTGCATTGTGTGTGTTGCGGAAGGCCTTATGGTAGTTTCATTTTACAAAAAGCATTGCGGATTTCTTTTAAAATATTTTGTTTTCCTTTATTAAAGAATAACTGTTTTTAAGATCTCACACCAGTCCCATGACTGACCTAGAGTTTATTGTTCCCTTCCTAAACTCTAGGTGCCCATAATTTTCTACACGGGCAGCCTAGAGTTAAGTTATCAGGTCATTCTGGAATTCAGGAGTTGCTGTGGAGATTAGGAACAAGCTGGATGGCGTAGCGTATCACTAGTATATGTTATATTTTCTTCTGCTGTTGTTGTACACTCTTATAATGTAATATGGTGTAATGTAATATTTGATATGGTGATTCTGTTTAAAGATATTTATTTATCTATTATATTTGTTCCACTGCGAAATGTGATATTCTGTTATTGTTTCTGTTCTTCTTCTAATTTCTTCGTTCTTTGAAACCTAATGGTTCGGTTTTCCGTCATTCGATTGCACAACATTTGATACAGTGGACGTATAAATGTCGACTTTCGGGCATCGTAAAATCGGGTCGTTACAATGTGGTATCAGAGCAATTGGTTAAGCGACAACCTTGGCTCTGTTGGGTGTTACTCATTAGAGATAGAGTCAGTAGTACTCTAGAATGAGTTTGAGTGTAATAATAGATACGAGCGCGTATTTGTTAGTGAATATAAATTGTTTTATATTGTGTTGACTTATCGATTGATTGTTTATAAATTCTGGTCGGTGCATTCTGGCCAACTGTTATCGATTGGGGTTTCTAAACTTTTAAACAAGATAAACCGACACAATATTGTTTTAAAATAGGGTAAATGAAATGATTTTACCCAAAACTATTTTCGTGTATGAAAGAAATAAATTTTCTGTGAATTATTATAATATATGGTTGCTTGGTTGTTAGGAAGCGATAATATTATATTATTATCATCGTTGTATGAGAAATTGAAATCAAAACCAAAAGCTAAGAAAATAAAAATAAAAATACAAATGAGATTTGTTAATGTAAATTGTAACGACCCGTTGAATTTGATAATGTTAAATGAATTAAATTAATATGTTTCTAATCTAATTTAGAATAAAATAAAGCTCTTAAGATTTTATTTGAGAAAATGTAGTAATTAGTTATAGTAATTGGAATTTAATGTAACAATTTAATAGTTACATGGAAATAGATTTGAACTATGTAAATTTGCACACCTTGTTATAAGTTAAATATAAGAAACCAATATAAATGTGAATCAGTGAATATTAATAAAAATATTTACTAGAATGGAATTCATTTAATATAAAATAAATAGTGGAGATTGTACATTTGGTTGTAATAATAAATAGTGACTAAATAAAAGTGTCCGTTGGAATAAATCAATGTAATAACTGTGATAAGTAATTTTATTGAATGTTGTCTCTAATAAATGTACTTGATTTGGTAATTTAGATAGTTATACGTAAAGTATATATATAAAGATATATTGATTCCAATAGAATTAATTGGAAATCTAATATTAAATATAATGTTGGTAGCAATTGAAATTTACTGTTTTGCAAAATAAATGAGAAATCAAGTCAAATGTGAATTATACCGTAAAGGATCAATTCATTTAAACAGTAGGATTGTAAATAAATAAACATTCTACGTAGGTTGCAATTGGACAATTTATGTAGTTTAATGGAAAAGCAATTGGAATTAATTACCATAAATTGTGTAGTTAGGGTAGTTTTGATTTGTCACTTAAGATGGAGGATTTTTATAAAATGTAATAAATGCAGTTTAAATTAAGGCATTGACGTTTGGGTATTTAAGAAGTGATAAACTAAAATTTATTTATTTGAAAATTTGAAATCCAATTTGTGGATTTATTGCAAATAAGTGAAATTTGTGTTTAACCATTACATCGATAGGAATAAATTAAATTTAAGGTTATATTAATAAAATTTGGACTAGAGAAATGATATGAATCGGTTTTAGAAGCCTTAAATATAAATTGGAAGTAGACGAGATTTCACGTTACAACCATTTTTAAAAATCCTGATGTATGTAGAAATATTAATGAAATATAACGTAAACCAATGTTGAATCAAAAGAATAGAGTCAACACTTATTTATTCATTTAATGTGATATAACTACGAGTATGATTTATTGCAAATTACATGGAAATCTAATATATAGGACATTACCTAAAAAGGAAGAGTAGATAAAATTTATGATAAACATATTTGTATACGAAGGTTATTGATTTAAGGAGAAATTGGGCAAGTTTTATGTATTTGGGTTAAGTGCAACCTTTCATAGATAAATTTAATGCAATTAAAAGAAATTGACATTTAATATTTCGATAACTTAAAATTTGATGGGATAAGAACATTTGGGTAATGAAGGGATGACAAATATTAGCTATGATTCTAGAAGGAATTAAATAGATAATGGGAAGATTAAAATCAGGTTCTAAGCAATAATTATTAAATAACAGGATTTATTAAATTTAACGTTGAATACTACGTTACTGAAATTTAAAATGGACTTTAAGAATAATATTTTGAATCATGAACCAAAGTATGTGGCATCCCTATTTGGATAAAGAATGAGTATATAAAAGTTAAAATCTAATATATGGGGTTTTGAGCATTTAATTTTATAATTCTTAAATATAGGAAAGTGCAGAAATTAGCACTGCAAATTGATATACTTATAATTTTAATTCACATCCAAGCTTGTTAAATCATTTGAAATTGATTAAATTATATAAGTAATAAAATTTGGACAATTTTAGAATATAATATAAAATTTGGATTTTTGTAATTTATTTTAATTTAATTAATGAATATAAAAATAGCCATTTTTGTCACGGACTCGGATTTTGATGAAACCAGTTTCATCGGATCCGTATCAGTGAATTATTTTAGGGTTTCAAGTTTCGTATCGATCGGACCTGTCATTTGATCGTACGGACGCGAAACGCCTTGAAATCAATTTTATTAAAATCAATTTGGAATCAATTTGGAAATCTTGTTTTCAGCATAACTTCTTCATACGATCGAATTTGGACGCGAAACTTTTTCCATCGCGTTCAGAATATTTTAAAACACCTATCTGGATATATGGGTTTGACGAATTTCGTTCCGAGGACAGAACGGGCTTTTTGGGCCTTAGTTTGTTCCGTACGTTCATCTATCTAGTCTATCTACGCTATCTCTAGTCTACCTACATAAGCACGGTTATAAACCCTAGCCACTCCTTATTTTCATTTTCTATACATACATCTCCTTCTCACCTCCTCATTCTAATGGCAGAAAAAAAAACCTAATTCCCAAATTCCAAAAAAAAAAAATTCAAATTTAAAAAAAAAAAAAAAAAATTGCGGATCTGCAGCAGATTCTGGTCGCGCTTCGGGTTTCAGGGGAGAAAACCCTAGAGCAACTTCGGGTCAGGAAGAAAATGACTCGGGTCGCTCCGGGTCGTTTTGGCGAAAACTTCAAGCAGGCACCGGGGAATTGAGGCGGCGCACCGAAGTCAAACCCGAAGTCGACCCAGGACCAGAATTTTCCATTTTTCAAATTTTCATAACTTTTGCATACGAGCTCGGTTTCACGCGCGGTTTGTTTTGCTGGGATCGTATCGGAATTTCTGACGTTTTGACGCTGGTTTGGACGAATTCCGAGAAGGGCGAATTTTTGGGTTTAAATCGAATTTAAATTCGATTTAAATTCAAAAGGTGAGTGTTTTAACCCACTCACAACTACTAGAAGCTTTTATGTTTGTTAAATTAATTTTAGAAATGAATAGAAATTTATTTACGAGTATTTGGCATGTTTATTTCACTCATATTTGTTGAATTGCATTTATTAAATTTAACTGTTAATTTAATTTATTTATTGCGTATTAATTGATAGTTAGAATTTATTTGTTTGCCTATAAACTGCTAGTTAACAGTTATATAGATTATTACTGAATATAAACTGTTAGATTAATAGTTGTTAAATTTAATCTGAATAAAATTGCCAGTTATTACCTGTTATATATTATCAAATATAAATTGTTATTGATTGATATTGCTTGATGATTGTGATTGGATGATGGGTGATGTTGATGGATGTTTTATTGTATATCATTAAATTGCAAATTATCATGCATATTTCCTTTCATTCGGGATTGTGGTTTGAAATGATATACAACCGCAAAATTTTATATCTTTTGAATTGCGGATTGAAATGATAAATATCCGTATCACTTGACCATAGGATAGAAAATTATATACAGGCACCGCGGTCTATATATAACTATTTTAACGTGATTTCTATGGTTTGGAAGGAATACGGTTTATAATAATCTTAAATTTTATATTGTATAAATATTTTTCTTCCATATATATATATACATATGAAGTTGAAAATTTTGAAATTAAAAGGTGTATAAAAATCTTTATTAAAAATGAAAAAAATTTTAAGCAAATGGAGTTTAATAATTTATATCATATGTTTAAATGTTAAGTTTGGAAATTTTAAGATATGATATTTATAATTGGATTTTTCCCAAATTAAATAGAAATGAATATTCTAGTATAATTTGAATTGGGAAAAATACATATATTTTATTACTAGAAATTGAAGTCCTATTATTTATGGATTTTATATGAATATTTAAGACTAATTAATAGAACAATTGATTTGTTGAAAGCATAAAATCCAACTTTAGTTTGAAATATTGATACTCAAAATGGATATACGTATATATAAATAAATTGAAGTGGTTTTGGAACTTGAGAGAGATAATATAAATTTTGGTTTAGACTTTAATAAAGAAATGTATTTGTAAAGCCATGAGAACTATTTTCTTTACAAAGTAACATTTAAGTTAAACCATTTAATTCATATACCGTTGAATGTCCAAACCATTCAAGTTTTTAGAAGTTACGGTTTTAAATTATGATTTTCAAAATATTATGCTTTGAAAATATTTGATTTTCAGACGTTATGAAGTTAAAGCATTATGATTTTGGAAAAGAATTATATTTGGGATAAGTGATAAAATATGGTTTTGGGTTTTGAAATGATATCGTATTCATGGTTATGAAATGGAATGTTTATTCTGATTTTTAAAGTATAACCTATTTTTAAATGACCGCGGTGTTATAATAACGATGGGTTGGCAAAGAGACCGGGATCGGATATGGACATACTCTCTGTCGATACCGAAAACCACTTTGACTAACCGTGTACGTGGTGGAGATTCCAGAATGAATTAGGTGGTGGCGACGTTTCCTGTAAGGTAAATACGTGGACCCGACTCCCGTGAGTTGGCATAAGGTGGCTAAAACAGGAGCGATTCTCAGGCCAATGAGGTCATTCCTCTGATCGGACCCTCCTCTTCGATATTATACTTTGATTTTGGATTGATTCAGTGGCCACTTCTATATTTTGATTTTGGGGAGTTAGTCCGAGGTGGGCGGTAACTGCGGCTACGCGTTTCCACCAGCCTGGATAGCAATTGGTATATCTACCCTGCATTGCCTAGTTGTGCCGTGTCACCTACCATACCGAGCCTTTACTACGAGTTTCTATTTGTGTCGTACCTATGGAGTATCCTCTGGTAGCCTCCCGATCAGGAGGTATTACGGTACTGTATAGACTATTGGCATTTTACGTGTTAAGGTGGAAAATGTAAAGCCTTAATGTAACAGTATACGGATTTTCGTTCTTCGAAAATTCGACATCGATACTCACTTTATCGACTGCCGAGAAATCGAAGGCCGAAAACACGGAATGTTATGGGTTTTTAAAAAAAGAATTTAAGAAAAAGAAAGAGATAGAAGAAGAGAGAAGATAGAAAATAGAGAGGAAAGAAGATAGACGATTTTTAGAAAACAGAGAATTTTGAAAAATAGAAGATAGAAGAATTTTAAAAATAGAACGGACAGAAAGGAAACAAAAAGAACAACATCAGAATCTCACAATTCGCAGCGGAACAACATATAATAATAAATGAATAATCTTTAAACAAAGAACTATATCAGTTATTACATTTTATACATTTCATTACATTACATCATATCATCAGAGTGTACAACAACATACAGTGCAGCGGAAAAAGAAATACTATATAAGTAATATGCCATGCCATCCAGCTTGCCTCCAGCAACTCCAGAATATCCAGAATATCCTGATAAACCTAACTCTTGACTGCCCGTGTGGAAATTGGTGGGCACCCAGAGTTTAGGAAGGAAAACAATAAACTCCGAGTCAGTCATGTGACTGGTGTGAGAACTCAAAACAGTTTATTTATCTTTAAAATCAAAATAGAGGAATATTTTTAATCAATTCGCAATGCTTTTAAAAATGAGACTACCATAAGGCCTCCCGCACACACACACATGCAAACGCAGAATCGGAGGAGATTTCTCCTTATGATAGTCAAAGATGCTTGATACGCATTTAAAATAACATTTGATATTATTACTAGTGCATAGTGTAGGAAATCATTTCAAAAGTAGAATATAAATCTTAGCCAACATAGACATTTCGAACTATGCCTACTATAGCTACCATCCAAACAGTGGTGACCACCATAAGTGAATGGCAGGTTCTACAACTAATACCGTACAGGGTTTCGTATTGGGAATTGGACTTCCAACAAATGGTCAGGCCAAGGAACTTCCCATTGCCACTGAGAATGCCTCTGGATGGGCATCCCCGAGAACCAAACCGGATCTCTACCAACACAAGGCCGGGTTACTCCTAACTGAGTAACAACTGACCGAATATGCCATCCCCCGGTCCTTTGGGACCTTTTACCGAGCGCTCGTAATCAATTCACACAATCATAAAGTGTTTTCAACATGAGTAAGTATCTGGGCTCCATACCATGACACCACCCTTTTCCAGAAGGAAATGGACATATCCTAAAGGGCGCTACCCCTCATAACCTTGCCGCATCTTTCCTGTTTTGACCATTTTCGGGATGTGAGGCTCGACGAATTCACGTCCACAAAAACATACTTTATACAAAAGCCATGCTTTGGGTCAACAAATGATCAACACAATGATCACTAAGATAGACGATCAAATAAATGATCCTATCACAATAATCAACACAATGATCATTTCAGCATCACTCAGCATGTCACATTACCAAACTGGGAATATATCGCTGATAACTTCAACTATATAACCTTTGAGCACATGCGTCTCAAAGAAGGGTGTTAAGCAAAGAATAAATTCTCCGCCACCAACAGAAATATATTTGAAAGAAATCGGCTTTATATCTCAACTTGTAATGTCAGACATACAATCCATACAAGTCTGTTCCGGGCTCGAACAGAACCGAAGGCACTTACAAAGAAGTCCTTGCAATCCGGATATTCACAATCCTGATCGGATTTCCCATCACTTAGGGAGTCTCTATACCGTTGCAACTCAGTGCAGAGACAATCGATAGGTCATCCTATCGCTTTCGCAAATACCGGGTCTTCAACACCGATCTTCAATGCAATTCACAACGACGTATCACATATTCGGAATGGGTTATACGACCCCATGGTCCTTTCCCGGTTAACCCGAATAGTGAGCGCTTATTCAAAAATAAGTGTGCATTCAATTTCAAACAATTCACATCAAATACCCATTCAAAGGGAAATATTGATAGTCGGTTATTGAACTATCACTGGATATGCACACATCACCAGATTCCAAATAATTTTCCAAATTATTTATTTTCCAAAATATCTTTACAAGATATATATATAATTTCAACACTTCAAAAATAAATCAATATTTATTTTTTACCAATTTCACTTTTCACATATAAATTCCATAATGAATTTATATTTCAAAATATTCGTGCATATAATTTCAATAATTCATTTCAATTTATCCTCAAAAAGATAAATTCTAAATATTCACTTCATATTGGAAAACTTTTCCATACTTATTAAAAATAAGTAATTCACAAATCTTTTTATTTTCTATACTTGGAAAATATTCAATATACTTAAATCGAATTAAGTATATATTTCATTCTATTAAGAAAATCCTTTCTTAAACATATCTACTTGGGCCAAAACGAATGTTGCGTAAAACATCGTTACGACAACCCAAAATCACTAGTATAGGGATTCGAAATTAAAATAGATATATAAATTCCAATACTATACAAAAACATTTCCTTTCGGAAATCATTTACTATAACAACAGTGTTATAGTTCACCATTCCCTTTTATCTCTCGAAATCGTCTATTTCAACAATCAATGTTGAAATCTATGGTTTCGAATCTCAACACATTTTAAAACATCGTTAGATCGTTTTAATTCTGTTTAAAATATCACATTCTAAAACATTTTCTTTAACGTATTATTCACTATTCAAAAACGTGAATATCCTACGTTAACAAATTTCATCCTTTTTATTCATTTTACTCTAAGGATTATTCACAGTCTAAAACGTGAATATAACTCAATTTATAAGTTATAACAATTAACTTATCAAAATAAATCATTTGTGAATTTATAAAACAACGTTTAAAAATTCCATTTCCATTTATTTCATAACAACTTCCTTTATAAATCTTCTTTATTTACCTATTCGATTTATAATCTTAATTATAAACCAAAAGTCCAAATTATAAGTCAAACACTTATAATTTATTTATTTGGAAAAAAATCGTTCCTTTGAACTTTACAAACTTTATAAACCTATTGTTTATAAAATTCCATTTATAACTTCACCGTTATATAATTCTATAAATTTCATTCATTAATGAAATTCATTTACAAATCATTCAAACACTTATAAAAACTCGTTTTATAATGTCTATATTTCAATTTATAAATATCCATTTATAAATCTCTTAATATAAATCAATTTATATTATTCTTTCAAAACATCTTTAAATTCTTTTATAATTTCATCATTTCGATTTATAAAATAATCAAATTTTATAAATCCTTTTTTTAAACTTTTTATAACAAGTTCAGAATTCCATTTAAACTCTTTTATAAAGTCATTAATTCCTTATTTTCAAAAATCAGCTTTTAACTATATTTCACAAAAATCATAATTTTATAACTTCTAAAATTATATAACGTTTATTTATTTAAATGGATCAATTCCAAAAATATTTTATATTTCAAAAATCACTTTGAAAATCATTTTAAAATCCCAAAATCTGGGTCCAATGATGCTACACACCAAATAGTCAATCACGACTAACAACGATATCATATATCGATATGACAATTCATCAAATATCAAAATATCTGAAATAAATTAAAAACTGTTGAGGAATCCAGTTGGATCCCTCCAACCTGTTTTCCTGCATCCAAAAACATTAGCACAATACCAATTTCGCTCCAGTACGAAATTATCGCGGTACATGTTCTTAATAAATATTATCCGCTTAATAACGGCGTAATAGGGTCTCATCCGCTAAACAAAAAATGCGGGAAATCAACAACTGCGATATATACATATGCCAATATATATATATTGATATTATATATAATACCAATTTCACTGTTTATGAAATATTCGCGGTATATGTTTTTAATAAATAACATCCGCTTACTAACGGCGTATAATGTCTATTTTAACAATCAATAATTTACAGTCATCATTCAAACATGCATTCAAATATTTTAAATCTAACTATTTAAAATAAAATCGAAACCTATTCGATTGAGTGAGAAGTTCTCACCTTGGTTTTAATTTCCGTTTTAGCTTTTATTTCGAATAAAATTAAACGCGCGTTTAATTTTACCCGAAATTCTCACTAACTCCAAACGACTCCAAACCAACTCCATCGCGTAGTGCTCGTCCATACGATCCCAACGCAACTGAGTTTGCATTTTTTCGACCTCGTATGAAAAAGATATCAAATTTTGAAGTTACACGAGTTTTAATTATATAAATTACAACATTTATTAACTAATTTAAACCCACACAAGCTCGTAGCCGTAGGATCTGCTCCCTCCACATCTGGACCCTCCCCCCTTTCTTCCTATTTGCGTTCCATCTACAGGTGAAGGCCGACATACATGAACCCATAAGCTTGAACTAGGGTTAAACATTTCTCCCCCGATACTCGACGAAATCCGATCACACCAACGCCATGACGAAGCACACGACGCAAGCCACACTCGGCTCCAATAGGGAGGAGCTCGGCCACCTGATGACGCCTCAAATTGCGTGCACAGCTGCAAGTTTCGGCCCCACATAACTCCTCCTCCGATGCTCCAAACTCGATCTCAACCGTTGATCTTGTAGAGCTTGACGTCCTCTACATCTTTCGTGTTGAACATTCTTGCTAATTGTCGACGGATTGGAAGATATCGAGGAGGAGAGTTGGGTGTTTTCTGGCTATTCAACTAGGAGGTGGCGGCTACATGATATTAGGGTTAGGTTTTTAGTGTTGAAATTTATGAAGGGTGAAGGGTTCTTTTATAGGAAAAGCAAGCGTAAACACTATTCATCCCGGGAATTCCGAACTCCGATTTAGACGCCGTAACCAGCGTACCTAGGGTTTATCCCGCGTTCCGGACACAATGGAACAGGTTTCGTAAGCTAATTCGGAAGTATGTGCGAGTTATGGCTATAAACGCTCAATTTGAATTAAACCGATTTAAGTCGATTTATAGGCGTTTTAATTCGTACCGGACAAACGGTAAATCCAATTGACTTGAAATTTGAAACCTTACAACAATATCACATTACGGATCCGATGAAACTGGTTTCGTCGAAATCTGAGACTTTTTGAAAAATGGCTATTTTGACTCGCCAAATTTAAATTAAAAACGATTCGATGCGTTTCGAGCTGCCACGATCAAACGATAACTCCGATTGACACGAAAATTGAAATCCGGTAATAACTAACTATTACGGATCCAATGAAACTGGTTTCGTTCAATTCTGAGACTGTTCAAAAATTGGCTATTTTACAGTCGATTATTAAATATTAAAATATTCAATTTTCACAAATTAACTTTAAATTCGATTTTAAAAGTTCTAAAATATCGTTCTAACTTCAATATGATAAACTAAAATTTTACAAGTCATTTACAATCATATTTAACTCAATTTTCAATTATTTCCATAATTTAACATATTAAATTATTGATTTAATTATCCAATTAAATCCAATAAATCAAATAAAATTTATTCGACTTATAAATTCAATTATTAATATTTAAAATAAATTAAATATTCAAATTTTAATTAAATAAAATTCTGGGTCATTACACTTAACGCTATTTAAAAGTAAGTTTTTTTATAAATAGACACTATTATAATAGCGCAATATACTACATAGTAAATAGTTTAACGGATCCTTAAGAGATGTAAATCCCGAACATCTCTTGAGTTACTGTACTCATATTTATTTTGTTAATTTAACTCACATAAGATCTTTTAGTATGACTCGAGTGTTTTTGTCTTTTCAAATTCGCTCGGGTCAGTCCGAGCGTTTCAGGATCGAAGATTTTAGCTTTGGAGGACGAAGACGAAGAATCCGTATGATTATTATCTATAGTATTGCACCACACTCATACTGTTCCGCTGCATTGATTGTATTGGTATGTGTAACTCTGATATTTATTGTATAAAGCAAATCAAGTGTTTATAAACTGTTTTGAACTGTATATTTATTATTATATTTTATCCTTCCGCTGTGAGATTCTGTTTTGTTTTTATTTCTTCTCTGTTTTTCTTATTTACCCCATAACAATCCGCCCTTCCGTATTGTTTGAACTGGCACGTGTGTCGGTTTAAAGTGTGCGAAAAGGCGGGATGTTACAGTTGGTATCAGAGCTTTGGTTTAGCGATAAACTTTGGCTTTGTGGGGTTTGACTCTTTATTAATAGGGTAGTAATACCCTATGGGAGTCGCTGAGTGTGTATATATATATATGAGAGAGCGTATTTGTTAGTATTAATAAAAGATTTTGATATTGTGTTAATCCGTTCCGCTTTGTATTCATAAATTCTGGTTGATGCATGGGACGCTATGTCATCAACAGGGATTTCTAAACACTTAATAGGACAGACCGACATAATATTTGTTTTTAATATAGGTGAATGAAATAATTTTGCCTATTATATTTTCTATATATAAAAATATTTTTATAAAGATATATTTTGGTTGCTATAGTTGGGTGTTAGGTAATAAAAATATTTGTAATGAATTAAAGCTAAGTTGAATTTTAATAAATCAAATTGGAGATTTTAGAACTTAAGTCCGGGATTTTTGAAATCTTCTTTCAAAGGATTTATGAAATATAATGATTTGGTTTATAAATATTTTCTTATATAAATATTTAGTATAATTCGAAAGAATTGGTTTAAAGAGGATTTTGAAGAAAATAAGTTTGTACTTTCCCCTCTGTCGCTGGAAAATAATTTCGGTGATGACGGCCGCATCATCGACTTTCATTTTCGAGTTTCGAAGGGAAAGGCCATTGTAGTAAACTCTACTGCAGATTTGTTTTGAAATTATTTAAAATTTTAATTGTTTAAAGGTAATTAGAGATATAAAAGTTGTAAGAAATTAATTATCTATTATTTTAAAGAAATTTTGGAATTTGACCCGGTATTAATTCTTGAATTTCCATTAATTAGTTGTAAAAATTTAGGTTAGTGAAATAAAGGAAGTAATCAATGAATTAAAAGAGTTGAGATTAAACTTACATAAGTTCTTTTGCTTTTTCTTTAACATAAATAACTTACCAAGTATAAAAAGTTGAAATGTAAATTAAGAGTGGAATAGAATATTATGCAAGTAGAATTTTGGAAAAAAATGAAGTATTCAATAAATTACTGTTATAAATAAGAATTTAATGGTATTAACTTAAGTGATGATTGGAATTTTACTAAAATTAAAGGTTGTATTATTAATAGGTGATTTTAACCTTAAGAAAGTAAAAATGAAATTCCTTAATTTATAAAGTTTGATTGTAGGGTTATTAACTTAAGTATGCTTTAATTCCCCCTATTCTAATATAACGGAAAGTAGGAAAAATATAAATGACTGCAATCCATAGTTAATGAATGAGTAAAATCTTTCACTTATAGGAATGCAGGTTATAAGGTTAATAAATTAAGTGGAAGTAGAGGGTTACTGTAATTAAATATAATGGAAACTTCAACATTAAATAAATGAATGAAATTAAAGGTAAGTTGAAATTGTAATTTATAAAACAAATATATATTAATTAAAGGAATTGAGAAGAAACTTGTAAATTTTCACTTACATTCTTAAAACATACATAACTTACCATTAATAAAAAGTTGCAATGTTAGTAGGAAAATGTAAGGGGAAATCTTACAAGTGAAGAGTAAGGTAATAAAGGTATTCTATTAATTTGCTATTATTAATGAGAATTAATTGTATAGACTTAAGTTAAATTGGAAATTTTACTATAAGTAAAGGTAAGTAGTATAAATAGATGATAGAAACTTTAGTAAATAAATTGGAATACAAATATAATGAATTTTGTGATAAATGGAAAATGAAAATTTGTAAGAAATAAAGAAATCACTCCATAAATGAAAGAAAGAAAATCAAACCATTGAAGCATGAGATAAATGTATAATAAATAGATTTGGGTGTTGGTTTGAATTGTGTTGTTTGATTTATGTTGTTGGGTAAGAAATTTGAAGTGGTTAAATGAATAAGTATATATCTTTGTTCCATCTAAGACTGCTGAGTAAATGATGCACTTGATAGTTAATTTCATTTCATACAAATTTCAAGTTTGAACCCAAACAACTATTTGGTTGATGGATTAAATGGTTGCTTTGTTTGTGTATGTATGTTGTTCGTAAGGTTGATGGTTGTTGAGTTGTTTGGTTGATTAATGATTGAATCCACTTGAATAGTTCACTTTAAAATAAATATTTAACCTTTTAGCTTATATAAGTGAATACAGGTGATGGAAGCAACTGCTACTGCTTTTGGTTCCAAAATAATTAGCGTAATTGCTCGACAAATAGGTACGTCGAAATGGATAGCATTTGAAGACCGGTGGTGAAGACCGGGTGTCTTCGAAAACGATAGGATAACCTATCGATTGTCTCTGCACTGAGTTGCTCCGGTATAGAGATTTCCTAAGTGATGGGAAGTCCGATCGGGATTGTGGATACCCGGATTTGCAAGGGCTTCTTCCTTTATTGGACGAAGTGCCTTCGGTTCTGTTCGAACCCGGAACAGACTTGTATGGTCGTGTGTCTGACACTACACTTTGAGATATAATGCCGATTTCGTTCAAATACATATCTCTTGGTGGCGGAGAATTTATTCTCTTAGCTTAACACCCTTCTCTGAGACGTACGAGCTCAGAGGTTATGTAATTGAAGGTTATCAGCGATGTATTCTCAAATTGGTAGTGTGGCATGCTAAGTGCTGCTGTGTGTTGATGATCATTAGTTGATCATTTGTGATCAAAGCAAAGCTTTCGTGTAAAGCATCGCTTTGTGGACGAGACCTCATCGGACCTCACAACCCGAAAATGGTCGAAACAGGAAAGATGCGGCAAGGTTATGAGGGTCGCGCCCTTTAGGGTATGTCATTTCCTTCTGGAAAAAGGTAATGTCATGGTATGGAGCCCAGATATTTACCTATGTGGTAGCTCCAATCTTATTTTCTGTGTGGTTGTTGCTTTGTGACAGAGGGCCCTCGGATAAAGGTCCCAAAGGACCGGGGAGTGGCATACTCGAGTAGTAGTTACCTAGTTACAGAGGTAACCCGGCCTTGTGTTGGCAGAGAGCCGGGTAGGTTCTCGGGACGTCCCGCCAGAGGCGTACCCCATGTGGCAGTAGGAAGTTCCTTAGCCAGACCATTTATTGGAAATCCAAAAAAACAATACGAGCCCTGTACGGTTTTAGTTGTATAACCTGCCATGCAGCGTGACGGTAACCTGCCACAAAACATGGTAGCTATAGTAGGCATACGATAATGGTCGTATGCTGGCTAAGATTAATATTCTATTTTCGAAATGCTTTCTACACTATGCACTAGTAATAATATAAAACAAGAATTTTCTCGTATCAAGCATATTTGACTATCATAAGAAGAAATCTCCTCCAATTCTGCGATTGCATTGTGTGTGTGGCAGGAGGTCTTATGGTAGTTTCATTTTCCAAAAGCATAACGAATTTTCTTTATAAAATCTTGTTTATTCAAAAGCAACTGTTTGTTTTATTTACTCACACCAGTCCCATGACTGACCTGGAGTTTATTGCTTCTTTTCTAAACTCTGGGTGCCCATAATTTCTACACGGGCAGCCTAGTAGCAGGTTTTCATATTTTGGAGTTAGCAGTATTTTGGAGCTTTTGCTTTGGAGATATTCTAGAAGTTTTTGGATATCAGGTGGTTAGTGTTTTGGGAGATTGTTACCTTTACATTCCTATGAAGACCTTTGGATATATGATCATCGATGTCTTAGTATGATGTTATTTGGAGTTGTGGTGCATGTATTATATACTCTGATGTATTATTGGATATTATGATACTGTACCTGTGATGTATGCATGATATTCATTTTTTGTTCCGCTGTTTTATATTCATCTGTTGTTGTTATAAGCTCCGGCGATACGAATTTGATGTCGTTTATTGGATATCGAGTTCGGGTCGTCACAAGTGGTATCAGAGCTGAAGGTTGAGTAAGAACTTTAGCTACGGAGTATAACACATCAGATGGCTCATTAGAAATGGGGTGAAGTATACCCTAGAATGAGTATAACCAAGACTGAGACTCTAAATTTATTAGTCTATTTCTTTTTACTGCTGATATTCTTTAAGATATTTCGTCCATTTATCTAAATCAATTTTCTTACTAATTTCAGATAGTAAGAATGAGCGGGCGCAGAGGAAGAGTTAGGGGTCAAGGAAGTGCCACAGCACCAAATCAAGTTTCCCCAACAACAGTAACAGCAGTACCTATTCAGCATCAGCCGGACTTGGCTGATTTATATAAGAAATTTGCAAAGCTTGGTGGTAAGCCGTTTACCGGCAAGGAGTCAATTATTGAGGCTCAAGCATGGATTAGATCATGTGAGAAAATCTTTAGAGGGCTGAAATTGCAAGATGATCAGAAACGACTTATAGCTTCTTGGCAACTTCAGGATGAAGCCTCAGCTTGGTGGGAGACAATCACGGCAGATAGGCCAGAAGATGAGTTTTCTTGGGAGAAATTCAAAGATGTGTTTGAGAAGCGATATTTGCCATCAGCCGGGATTTCTCGGATGTACCAGGAATTTATGGACCTGAAGCAGGGAAGTTTATCATTCGAGGAATATCTGAATAAATTTAATGAGTTATCTCGTTTTGGCCCCGAATTGGTGAATACGCCTTTGAAGAAGAATGAACGATTCATTCGCGGAATGAATAAGAAGTTCCACGAAAGAATGACGGCTCATGTTAAGGAGTCTTTTTCAGATTTAGTTGATATGGGGTATCGATATGCCACACTCGATATGCAAGAAGCCCCGGTAGAAAAGGGAAATTCGGGCAATCCAAATTGGAAGAAACGAAAATTTGGAGGCAAGAAACCATGGCAAAGCAAGGATAAAATGAAGAGTATTCAGGGTAGTACAGCTGAGAATGTTACTTGTTATAATTGCTTGGAAAAAGGCCACTATTCAAGTAGCTGCAAGAAGCCCAAGAGAGACCAATCCGCTCAAGCAAATCCTAGGAAGTGTTATTACTGTCAGAAAGTGGGGCATGAAGTTAAGGACTGTCCAACCATGAAGCAAGCCCAAACAGCAAAAGTGTATGCCGTCAAAGACCAACCTGCATCTTCCAAGACAGAAAAGGGAAAAAGAGTTCTCGAAGGTAATCTTGCCATTTATGATAATATTGTTAGAGTTCTTTTTGACACGGGTGCTACACATAGTTTTATCTCTCAGCAAGCTATTAATAAATTAAATCTTGAACCCGATTTTGTGGATGAGCCCATATGCGTAAAGAATCCAGTTGGAGGTCCCGCGAACCTTTGTCTTCGTTGTAGGGATGTTCCTATCTCATACTCTTGTTATCAATTTCCTACTGGTCTCTTCGTTCTTGATTTTAACGAATTTGAAGTCCTACTCGGAATGGATTGGCTAGCGAAATATGAAGCCATATTGGATTGCACCAATCGATTGATTTCTATTAAAACTGAATTTGGAGATTTCATCGAAATTGCTTGTGAGGACCCTAGTCCTAAAAGAGAAGGATTGATGTATAATTTGGGTTATCCCGAACCCAGTTTGGAGTCCATTCCAATAGTTAAAGATTTTCCGGACGTGTTCGGAGAAGTGAAATCTCTACCTCCACATCGAGAAATAGAATTCAGAATCGACCTTGTACCTAATGCTCGTCCTGTAGTTCATGCAAGTCGCAGGATGGCTCCCAGGGAAAGGGTTGAATTAGTCGAGTAGACCAGGGATCTACAAGAAAAAGGATTGACTCGACCCAGTGTTTCTGAATAGGGATCAGCCGTTGTGTTCATCGCTAAATCGGATGGGTCTTTGAGGTTGTGTGTAGATTACCGCGATCTCAATAAGCAGACTCTCAAGAATAAATTTCCACTACCTAGAACTGATGATCTATTTGATCAATTATGCGGCGCTCGTTTCTTTTCGAAGATGGATCTAGCCCAGGGATTCCATCAACTACGCATCGCCGAAGATTGTGTGCATTTAACTGCTTTTAGGGGTCCCAATATGTTCTACGAATGGTTAGTCATGCCTTTTGGGCTAACCAATGCTCCAGCATACTTCGTCGATCTTATGACTCGGGTGTTTCGAGAAGTTTTGAATAAATTTGTGCTCGTATTTATTGATGATATCTTGATCTATTCTAAGACAGAAGAAGAGCATGCCGAACACCTTAGAAATTTTTGGAAATATTGAGGAGAAATATTCTATATGCAAAATTTTCCAAATGCCACTTCTGGGTCAGAGAAGTCAAATTTCTCGGCCATATTGTTAATGAAGAAGAGATTTCAGTTGATCCTAGCAAAATTTCTGCCATTCTTGATTGGCGAAAACCCACTACACCAAAGGAAGTTCGAAGCTTCTTGGGTTTAGCAGGTTATTATCGGAAATTCGTTCAAGACTTTTCGAAGATAGCTAGTCCTTTAACGAAGCTAACAATGAAAGATGTAAAATTCAGCTGGACTTCGAAGTGTGATGAGGCTTTTCAGGAGTTGAAAAAGAGATTGACCACTGCTCCTGTTCTCGCTATTATCGATGGGAACCAAGGTTTATCTGTTTATACCGATGCTTGCGGTGATGGTTTGGGTGCAGTATTAATGCAGAATGGGAAGGTGATTGCCTACGCGAGTAGACAATTACGTCCTCATGAAAGAAATCACCCCACCCATGATTTGGAACTTTTAGCTGTTATCTTCGCTTTGAAGATATGGCGACATTATCTTCTGGGTAAGAATCTTTTCAGCTTTCTTAATAATTTACGAAATTTACTTAACTTAAACAATATACTTAATGAACCCCTTTTTTCTAGGTGAAAAATTTGAATTATTCACCGACCATAAATCCTTGAAATATCTCTTTACCCAGAAGGATCTGAATCTGCGACAACAACGCTGGTTGGAATTTCTGGCATCTTATGACTTGGATATTCAGTATACACCAGGAAAAGCCGATGTAGTTGCCGATGCTTTAAGTAGGAGACATGCTGTTCTTGCATATCTTGCTATCACTCCTACTCTCCTTGAAAAGATTGCCACAAGCCAAACTGGAGACAAGTTTCTTCGAGAAATGCGGAGAAGAATAGGTCGAGGTAAAGATACTAGTTTTGAGGTAGATAATAGAGGGGTTGTAAGGATGAAAGGAAGAATTTGTTTCCCTGACATTCCAGAACTGAAACGTGAAGTTTTAGATGAATGCCACAAATCAAAACTCAGTATCCATCCCGGAGTCAATAAAATGTATCGAGATATTAAAAGAACTTTCTGGTGGAAGATGATGAAGAGAGATATCTCTATTTATGTGAGTCGCTGTGCTACTTGCCAGCAAATCAAAAGCGATCAAAAGAAAGTGGCAGGATTACTTCAGCCTTTAGAGGTACCCAAGTGGAAATGGGACCAAGTATCGATGGATTTCATCGATGGTTTGCCTCGTACTCGAAAGGGCAATGAAGCAATTTGGGTTATTGTAGACCGTTTGACTAAGACTGCCCACTTTTTGCCAGTGAAAGCTACCCGCACGGCTGCAAGTCTAGCTAATTTATATATAAAAGAAATTGTTCGTCTCCATGGTATTCCTAGCAGCATAGTGAGTGATCGTGATCCGATCTTCACTAGTAGATTCTGGGAGGCATTCGAAGCCGCTTTGGGAACCAAATTGAACCTCAGCACTGCTTATCACCCACAATCTGATGGGCAGACAGAAATGGTTAATCGAATTTTAGAAGACCTATTGTGCGCTTGTATTCTTGACTTTGGTGGTTCTTGGGAGGACTATTTGCATTTGGTCGAATTCTCTTATAACAACAGCTATCGGGCTAGTATAGAAATGGCTCCTTTCGAAGCTTTATATGGTCGTCCGTGTCGATCACCTGCATGTTGGATCGAATCGGGTGATAGACTCGTTCTTGGACCAGACATGATTAAAGAAGCCACTGAAAAGGTAGATTTTATACGGAAGAAGTTATTAGCTGCTCAGAGCCGTCAAAAAAGTTATTATGACCGCCGAAGGAGAGATTTGGAATTTCAAGTTGGAGATTCCGTATTTCTGAAAGTGTCTCCAATGCGGGGTGTATTGAGATTTGGAAAAACTGGAAAGCTAGCACCGCGTTGTATTGGTCCTTTTCCTATTCTGGAAAGAATCGGTCCGCTAGCATATCGAGTGCAGTTGCCCAGCTGGTTGTCTAGTGTGCATAATGTGTTCCATGTTTCTAGTCTTCGGAAGTATGTGCACGACCCAGATGATATTATTGAAGAAGCTGCTCAGCAGGACCTTGATATCACTCCCAACTTGGCTGTAAGAAGGGAACCAATAAAGATTATTGATCGTGATGAGAAGCGATTGCGAAATAAAGTGGTAAAATTGGTCAAAGTTCAATGGAGTGGCGATCCAAAGGACTGTACTTGGGAAACTGAAGATAATATGAAGAAATCATATCCCAAATGCAGAGTAGACATCTCGGCATAAACTGTAAGTCATTTCTTTATTTTTTTTCCAAATTCGTATATTCTTTATTTACTTTTCTCTCTCTTTCAATTTCGAGGACGAAATTTTCTTAAGGAGGGGATATTGTAACATCCTAGAATTTTGTTAAATTAAATATAGCGACTTATTTGAACTTTTAAATTTAAATTGTGAAATTTCAAGAAGAATAAAATATTGTTAATATTAATATTATAAAGTTATATGGAAGTAAATAAATGTTTGATAGTTTAAGTTTTTACATGAATGATAAATTAAATGTTGATTATAAAACTTCAAATAGAAAATAAAATGAACAAAGTATGTACTAAGGAAGTAAGTATTTAAATAAGAAATGAAACAAAGCAACACTTATCAAAAGATCAAACAATACACTAGTATAGAACTTCCTTTCCAATAAAAGAAAAGAAAAACAAAAGGTACTTTTAATAATCCAATGTAAACATACTTGCTGTAGGTATAAAAACAATGTTGTAAGTAGTCAAGACATAAGACATAAGATTGTAAATTAAAATATAAACCAGGTAGCAAAGCTTGTGCGAGAAGATTTAACATAGATAAAAATCATCAAAAACAAACAAAATTGTACTTATAAACAAAATGAATCAACAGCATGTTTATGTAAGAAAGGGAGGGAACAAAGGCATTTAATGCCATCTATTCAAGCACAAATAAAATCTTACTTAGCATAAACAAAAATCATGTCAGCCGAATTTACATATGGCTTAGTCAATAAGAAGATTGTTCGGTCAAAGATTGTAGGCAAGGGAAAGATATCTGAAAAAGGAAAAAAAAGAAAGCTAGTGAACCAATTTTCACTTACCTTTCCAAACTTCTCTATATAACTGCCTATTTGCTTTATTTAGTTCAAAGAAAAAAAAAGCAAAGTCAGAAATGAAAAAAAAAGAAGAAGAAGTAAAACATTTCTTTGCTCTACAAAATCTAAACTGATCATCCATTCCAGTTTGCAAGCCTGACAATCTATGTTTTTATAAACTAAAGGTAATGTCTTTTAAAACAACAAATTGAGTTATGTTTTGTTAAATAATCAAGTAGAAACAACAAGGCTTAAGCAAGTGCATACGAATTGTTGCAGTTAACAGATAAAGAAAAAGAATATCAAGTTAAGAAGAGAAAGAGAGATAGTCCAAGTTTTGGTTTTTCAAACAAGAAAAACTGCACTTCAAAGATCAATATATCCTCTGTTTCAAACAATTTGCCTGGTGAGTAAACCCTTAAGCTAAGAACAGAAACTAATATGTGTTGTTTATGAATCACAGTGTTGATGGTTGATGTGCAAGAATATTTTTGACTGTAAATTGTGAAGCACCTCTGTTTCTTGAAATTTCAGAGTTCAAGCAAGTCAAAAACAAAAAAAAACAAAAAAAGAAAAAAAAAGAAAAAAAAACTACAGATTTTACTTTCCAAATCTCTTATATAAACCAATCGTTATCAAATGCATTGTTTAAACTCATCCATGAGGAAAATCCTGTTTCCAGCTTGAACATGAAGCATATGTCTGTGCAATCTGGAAATTACAGCGAAACCAAATTTTTGTGATGAATTCAACCATTTCAATTTATCGATTTGATTATGTAACTCGAATCTACATCCAAAATTAAGATTTTTAAAACCAAGATGGTGATTTTTCATCAAGTTTTTGTTGTGATTTTTAAGTTGATCAGAAAATCAAATTTTTGTAAATTTCCGGCAACCCATACGATCGTAAGCTTCGTGATCATTGTCGTAGCTAGGTGAAGGGCTTGCCATCACCTGAAAAATGCAAGTTGTTTTTTTTAAAATCTAAATGTCGTCTTCGAGAGCAATTTAGGGCTTAGGAACCCATTTGAGTCCACGTTCGAAATGGCGACGCCGCGCCGTCCACAGGTGACCGGACTTGGTGCCTCCGGTACCCATCACTGCGTTACACGCTGGAGAAGCTTGGGGGCAAGTTTCCATGGCCTCTGATGACCAGAGGAGGTGGCGCATGCTCGTTGCCTGATGATGAGCTTCTGGGTTATTTGGTCGAGACATCGAAATTTTGTTTTTGAATTAAATTCGAGACTTTGGGTGTTCGTACTGTTTTGGGGAGTGGAGAGCGACTTGTGGATGGCCGCAGCACCATCCCACGGTGGTGAAGTCGACCGTGCACGTGTACGTGCAGTGGTCGTATGTCAGTGTGAAATATGGGAGAGGGGAGCTGAGTGACTCGAAGTCACTTTCGGGGATGTGAAGTAAAAACTCGAAGAAGAACTCGAGTTTGTCCCGTGTTGTAGCGTGGTTGTTTTGGGGACTTAAGAAAAATTTGAAATTTTTTGAATAAATATAGTACTCGGGTAAGTTTTTGCTAAAACCCGAAGCATAAGCCCAATTTTCTCGGGGATGACCCGAAGAACCCCTCGGGTTGGACCTAAAAACAGCCAATTCCAGTTTTACAACATAGTTTTAAATGATTTTATAATTTGTTCTGCATAAATGATGATAGTAGGTTAAGATAGTATAAAGTGTTTTGTTCACTTAACAAAATATTTAAAGAAGTATATCCAAATTTGTTAACTTAAAACAAATATATTATGGTTTAAAATTACTTTGAAATTTAGGTTGATTAATTTAAAGAATGATCGGCAAATAAAAGAAATTAAGATTTGGTCAATTAACTAGTAAATTTACTATTAATAATTTATAAATTAAAATAGTTAATTAAAGATTTAATGATTAATAAAGCCAGTTTAAAATTTAATAAATTATAATTAAGGGAAATTATAAATATTGATTTAAAAAAAAATCAATAAAGATATATTGATTTATTTATTAAATTATATTCACTATGGTTTGTAAATAATTAACCATTGCTATGCACTATATTGATTTCTGTTGTGATTGCGGTACTGTATGTTGCACTATGACTGTGATTTGTTCTGTAGTGATGTGAAAACCCTGTTTGCCGTAAAACGGCAATTTAAATTTCGATGCGACAGGGAGTCGGATTTCAGTTTGTTATCCGAAACCCACATCGAATTCTGGATGTGAATCTTTGTGATGGATATATTCACGTGTTTTAAAATTAACCGCTCACTATTCGGTTTAGCCGGGAGAGGACCTTCGTGTCATATAACCCATTCCGAATAATGATACGTCGAAATGGATAGCATTTGAAGACCGGTGGTAAAGACCGGGTGTCTTCGAAAACGATAGGATAACCTATCGATTGTCTCTGCACTGAGTTGCTCCGGTATAGAGATTTCCTAAGTGATGGGAAGTCCGATCGGGATTGTGGATACCCGGATTTGCAAGGGCTTCTTCCTTTATTGGACGAAGTGCCTTCGGTTCTGTTCGAACCCGGAACAGACTTGTATGGTCGTGTGTCTGACACTACACTTTGAGATATAATGTCGATTTCTTTCAAATACATATCTGTTGGTGGCGGAGAATTTATTCTCTTAGCTTAACACCCTTCTCTGAGACGTACGAGCTCAAAGGTTATGTAATTGAAGGTTATCAGCGATGTATTCTCAAATTGGTAGTGTGGCATGCTAAGTGCTGCTGTGTGTTGATGATCATTAGTTGATCATTTGTGATCAAAGAAAAGCTTTCATGTAAAGCATCGCTTTGTGGACGAGACCTCATCGGACTTCACAACCCGAAAATGGTCGAAACAGGAAAGATGCGGCAAGGTTATGAGGGTCGCGCCCTTTAGGGTATGTCATTTCCTTCTGGAAAAAGGTAATGTCATGGTATGGAGCCCAGATATTTACCTATGTGGTAGCTCCAATCTCATTTTCTGTGTGGTTGTTGCTTTGTGACAGAGGGCCCTCGGATAAAGGTCCCAAAGGACCGGGGAGTGGCATACTCGAGTAGTAGTTACCTAGTTACAGAGGTAACCCGGCCTTGTGTTGGCAGAGAGCCGGGTAGGTTCTCGAGACGTCCCGCCAGAGGTGTACCCCATGTGGCAGTAGGAAGTTCCTTAGCCTGACCATTTGTTGGAAATCCAAAAAAACAATACGAGCCCTGTACGGTTTTAGTTGTATAACCTGCCATGCAGCGTGACGGTAACCTGCCACAAAACATGGTAGCTATAGTAGGCATACGATAATGGTCGTATGCTGGCTAAGATTAATATTCTATTTTCGAAATGCTTTCTACACTATGCACTAGTAATAATATAAAACAAGAATTTTCTCGTATCAAGCATATTTGACTATCATAAGAAGAAATCTCCTCCAATTCTACGATTGCATTGTGTGTTTGGTGGGAGGTCTTATGGTAGTTTCATTTTCCAAAAGCATAACGAATTTTCTTTATAAAATCTAGTTTATTCAAAAGCAACTATTTGTTTTGTTTACTCACACCAGTCCCATGACTGACCTGGAGTTTATTGTTTCTTTTCTAAACTCTGGGTGCCCATAATTTCTACACGGGCAGCCTAGTAGCAGGTTTTCATATTTTGGAGTTAGAAGTATTTTGGAGCTTTTGCTTTGGAGATATTCTAGAAGTTTTTGGATATCAGGTGGTTAGTGTTTTGGGAGATTGTTACCTTTACATTCCTATGAAGACCTTTGGATATATGATCATCGATGTCTTAGTATGATGTTATTTGGAGTTGTGGTGCATGTATTATATACTCTGATGTATTATTGGATATTATGATATTGTACCTGTGATGTATGCATGATATTCATTTTTTGTTCCGCTGTTTTATATTCATCTGTTGTTGTTATAAGCTTCGGCGATACGAATTTGATGTCGTTTATTGGATATCGAGTTCGGGTCGTCACAAAATTCCTTCGTCTACTAGGTTAAAAACTTGAATGTTACTCGCTGTCCTGTGTAAAAATAAGTAAAATCAGTAGTATACCCCCTTAGTATTTTCGCCATACCTTTTGATTGGTTTATCAGATTTTGATGATCTTGCACTTTCTGGAAATCTAAGAACTTAAGCTAAAACTTTTGTTTTAAGTGTTTTGTGTTTTGATGTCGGTTAGAAGGTCGAAAACGTGGGTGAACGTCGCTGACCTGCGCAATTCATTGCCCAGGCTGAGGCATATCCTCTAAGTAAAACAGCCATAATTTTTGAATGTATGGTCCGAATTTGATGATTTTAGACATTCCGGAAAGCCTGAAATGAATGCAACAACTTTTGTTTAGATTCTGTTGCCGAATTTTATCGTTTAGGTGACCTAAAACTAGGATTTGTTTGCTGTCCTGAAATTGGAATCTCAGTTTTGAAGCTAAATATGTTATATATACGTTGTGTAGGCTAAGTGTATCGATCTATCTTTATATGCATGGTTCTAACTTAGTTATTGAGTGTTTAGTAGGTGAGGATTGCGCTTGCTTCGCATTTGGAGCTCGCTTTCGCGCTATATTAGCCGTATATGCTCGCTAACAATATATAAGGTACACATCTCGGATTACATACCGTACTTTTACACTTTTTCCCTGCGGGATGCCTCATCACTTGATGAGATGTATATTTGTGATATATACTGTCATTTTTTTTTCCAATCGAGCCGCGCAAAGGTGACTCTGCCGAAATTTTCCGTAAAATCCGGGTGTTAGAAAAATTTTCAAGTTTTAAAATTTTTTATAACTTGTTTTGATTACTAACTTTTAAAGTTAGGAAGCCGTTTGGAGTAACTTAGTGGAAGCGTTGTTATGACTGTATAAATGGAATTTCATTGTTTATAAGTGGATAATTTTTAATAAAATATATCAAATGTTGAATTCTTTACTTAGTTCCTTTTCCCTTCTTTTTTCTTTTCGGGGACGAAAAATTTTGAGTGGGGGAGAGTGTAACGACCCGTAAATTTTCGATAATTAAAATAGCTAATTTAATAAGATTTCGTGATTTAATGTTAGAAAAAAATTTGTAAGTCGTTTGGAATAATAATAGCTAGAATGAAATGCAACAAGATTTTATCTAAGTTAATTATTTATGAATTGAATAAACTCCCAAATCAATTGAAATGTTATGTAGTCAAAGGTAATTGAATGAATTTGTTTTGTATAGGTAATTGTGACACTTGTTTGTAAATAATAAACTTATAAGAAATTAAAAGTTAACGGTGATAATTATTTAAGTTACCTATTCATTTAGTTGGTCGAATTGAATTTGTGAACCAATTGCAATTGAAATGAAAGTTCATATATTAGTTGAGTGCATTATCTCTAACTGTGGATTAATAATAATGTAGAGTTCATTTGATGTAATATAGTAAATCGACTGATAATGAAATTTTTATTTAAAATGAAATCCGTCAAATATTGAACAATTAAATTGTTTAAATTTAATATTTGGAATTTATTGAATAAATTGAATAACGGGAATTGAATAACTGTTTAATGAAAATGGTTGTTCTATAATTTGTATTTGTTAAATTTTACAAGTTCGTTTGAATATTTCAAAAGATAGTGATTTAAGAATAATCAAATTTGTTTAAATTTAATATTACAAATGTTTGAATAATTAAATTCCGAATTTGATACGATTAATTTGATATTGAAATTTAATATATGAAAATAGAGTGAATAATTGAAATTTGGTTTAATATGATTCAAATTGGTTTCCAAAGGGAATGTAAGTTATATCGGGATTATAATAGAGTTAATAAGATTTTAAAATTGAAATTATTGGATAATTGAATAACGGGTTTAATATGATTAAAAATGATTTGTAAAATTTTATTTTATCATATTGGAGTTATAGTGATGTTATAGAACTTTTAAAACTGAATTTAAAATTTATTTACGAAAATTGAATATTTTAATATGTAATTATCGACTGAAAAATAGCCAATTTTCGAACAGTCTCAGAATTGGACGAAACTAGTTCCATTAGATCCGTAATAGTTTGTTATTACAGGATTTTAATTTTCGTAGCAATCGGAGTTTTCGTTTGACGGTGGCAGCTCGAAACGATTCGAAATTGTTTTAATATTAATTTGGCGAGTTAAAATAGACATTTTTCAAACGGTCTCGGATTTCAACGAAACCAGTTTCATCGGATCCGTAGTGTCATATTATTGTAAGGTTTCAAATTTCGAGTCAATCGGATTTACCGTTTGTCCGGGGCGAGCCCAAACGCACAGAAATTTGATTAACCAATTTAATTTCAAATCGATCGTTTATTGCCGTAACTCACACATACGATCGAATTAGCTTCCGAAACCTGTTCCATTGTGTCCGGAACGTGGGGTAAACCCTAGAAACGCCAGCCGGCATGCTTCGTTTGGAGTTCAGAAAATTTTCGATGAATAGTGTTTTGGCGATTTTCTATAAAAGGACCCCCACTTTCTTTGTTTTGCAAAAACCCTAGGGTTTCAGCCCTTAGCCGCCACTTTCATTTCAACGGCCAAAACATTTTGAAACTTCTTCCTCATTTTCCTCTCAATCCATCGATAATTAGCAAAAACCTCCAACTAAAAAGTTGTAGATCTCGACGAGATCTACAAATCCAAAGGTCATGATCTGAAATGGAGCTTCGGATTGACTGGAAATCGCGTTCAAAGTCGCTGCGTTTTTCACATTTTTCGAGGCCAAAGGGGCAGACGAGTTTCATGTTATTCACGGTGTAGGTAGAGTTCGCCGAGGGCTTCGCGATGGAGGTGGCCGATCGTCTTCAAGTCGTGTATTTTGGTCGTGAAAATTCGTTAAAGCTTGACGGCAATGGGTTGTGCGTGCGTGTTTCAACTGGGAAGGAACGTGATTTTCACGTTTGGAAGAGAAAGCAGGGAACGGCCAGAATGTGATAGGGTTAGGAAATTTAATTAAAGTTGTATAATTATTAATATTCAAATCTGTATAAACTTTGAAATAACGTAACTTTTTGATGCGAGGTCCGTTTCGGACGAATCAAATTGCGTTGGAATCGTATTGACGAGTACTACGCTATGGAGCTGGATTGGAATCGTTTAGTGCTAGTGAAAATTTTGGGTAAAATTAAACGCTCGTTCAATTTTATTCGAAATAAAACGCTGGAACTACATTGAAATCAAGGTGAGTGTTTTATAGCACTCACAACGTACTAAATATCTTTATGCTAGTTAAATTGATATTATGAAGTGATATGAATTTTATTTGTCGTTGTTTGATAGAATTTAATGGTCATATAGGTTGTCATTTGAATTAACCGTTGGAAATTAAATTGACAGTTAAATTGAAATTGAAATTGAATTGCGATTTAATTACCTGACATTGATAACTATGAAATTGCCATGAATTGTATTGTTTATTGGATGATGTATTTCGATGGATGTTATTGGTTGATATTTAAATGTTTGGATGTTTATTTGCTTATATATATCCTGTTATGCATACATATGAAACTGTGATTTGATTTAAGTAATATATATTCATCCCTGACATTTAATTGAAATAAATAATCACTTGGCCATAGGATAGAAAATTATATACGGACACCGAATTGGCTAAACTAATAATTCTGAAAATCGTCGATTTGAAATTCAGTTAAATATTTGATTTAAAAGTTATAAATAGAAATCAATTTATAGAAATTGAATTTATCGAAAAATTGAGTTTGGAATGTTGAAATAGATTTTGGTTAAAAGAAGTTGTTAAATGATTTAAGTTGAGACTTGAAATTTAAAATTGGGTTATGATTGAATTTCGAAAATGTATTCGTTTTAAAAGATTGAACCTTAATTCGAGCTTTGTATATTACTAAGTAAAAGCGATGTAAAATGATATTTGAAATTGAGCTTGAAATTGAATCATATTTGTAAGTGGGATTTAAATTTGAATATTGAAGGAAAATTTTGTTAAGTGTTAAAAATTGATATTTTGAAAAATCAAGCTAAAATAATTCGATATACATTGGAATTGAATAAGTTGAAGGTGAATATAAAATTGAATAAATTTGAAGTCAAAGTTGACATTGATTTGAATTGAAATCGAAATTGAATCGGCAGAATGAAAATGGAATTTATTTTGAATTGGGAAGTTATAATTGAAATGGTTTGGTTTTGAAGCTGTTTTATTTTGTTTTCCAAATTACTCTATTATATAAACCATTTTTAAATACTTAAACTATTTTAATCTATTTTAAATCTACTTAACCCAATTTAAATTATTTTAAACTAATTTATCTATTTCAAATCCATTTTAAGATTTTAAGTATTTTAACTATTTTAATTATTTAAAACCACTTTTAAAACTACTTAAAACTATTTCCTAAAATTCCAAAGTGGTCAATAAGGTGAAATGTTTATGTTTAAATCTTGAATTTAAATACGAATTGGGTTAAATGAAGTTGCAACCTAAATTGAAATTCGAAATGATTTTGAAACCGAAATGAGATATTGATGCGAAAAACGATTTTTGAAACGAAATCTTATATTTGAAAAGATACGACGATATTTGAAATGGATATGATTTTTGAAGCGAAAATGATATTTTGATATCAATTATGAATCGATTTGAAATGTAAAAGAGCCAACGGTGTAATAATATGTAGTTATTAAAGAGACCGGGATCGGATATGGGCTACTCTCTGTCGATACCGAACACCACTTTAATAACTATTATACGCGGAGTGTTGATCCAGAATGAAGTGGATGATTTGGTGAACGCGTTGACTGAAGAAAGAGAACGATATTGGATTACCCCTGACATGACTAAAACAAGAGCCGCGCCGGGCCATTGAGGTTCGCCACCTCTAGCGGACACGCTTCTTCGATACCATTTCTATTACATTTGTGATTCGATTTGGGTGCACCCCTTGATTTGGGAGTGTTGTTTCGCGGTGTTGGGGTGGCTGCTGGTTATGCCCAACATAAGTCCGGATCACGCAACTACTATTATCCTAGTTGGTATCGCCTCATGTACCTTGTCATACTAATTATCCTATTCGCGACCACTACGTTATGCTTTGTGTTATACCGATGGGGTACCCTCTGATAACCACCAGTTTACGGTGGGGCTTACGGTGCTGTATAGACTATGGCATTATAAAAACGTGTTAAGGGGGATTATGGTAACGCCTTAACGCTATTTTGATACTTTATGTTACTGATAGACATTATCTACTTAGCGTACATTACTACATTTTAGATAGTTTACGGATCCTTGAGAGATGGAAAATCCCGTAACATCTCTTGAGTTATTGTACGCACGTTGACACTGGATATGAGATGTCAAACCCCGTAAACATCTCTGACGCCGTTACACTCATATTTATTTACGTTTGATTTAACTTCCAGAAGGATATTTTAGTCCTGACTCGAGTGTTTTGTCTTTTCATTACGCTCGGGTCAGTCCTGAGTTTTTTTCAGATTTTCGAAGATCTATTCTGGAGGATAAAGACGAAGATTCGGTATACTATTACTATTATTACCCTTGCATCATGCTATCTGCTGCATTATTTTAATTGTTCTGTTGTATATGTATAACTCTGATAAGTGTTGTATAGATAATTGTCAAAGTATAGTAAACAACTTCATAAACTGTTTATTTGACTATTATATTTTATCGTTCCGCTGCGAGATTCTGTGTTGTTTCGTTTCCTTTATTTCTCTTTCTTTTCTTTTCTTATTTACCCCAATAACTATCTGCCCTTTTGAATGGTTTGGAATCGACATGTGTATTTGATCGTCGGTTTAAACTGTCCAAAAAGGCGGGTCGTTACATTCATTTTTCAAAAAGCATTGCGGATTTCTTTTAAAATCTTTTTTTTTCCTCTATTAAAGAATAACTGTTTTTAAGATCTCAAACCAGTCTCATGACTGACTTGGAGTTTATTGTTCCCTTCCTAAAGTCTGGGTGCCCATAATTTTCAACACGGGCAGCCTAGAGTTAGGTTATCAGGTCATTCTGGAATTCAGGAGTTGCTGTAGAGATCAGGAGCAAGCTGAATGGCATAGCTTATCACTAGTATATGTTATATTTTCTTCTGCTGTTGTTGTACACTCTGATAATGTAATATGGTGTAATGTAATAACTAATATGGTGATTCTGTTTAAAGATATTTATTTATCTATTATATTTGTTTCGCTGCGAAATGTGAGATTCTGTTATTGTTTCTGTTCTTCTTCTAATTTCTTCGTTCTCTAAACCCTAATGGTTTGGTTTTCTGGCATTCGATTGCGCGGCATTTGATATACTGGATGTATTAATGTCGACTTTCAGGCGTCGTAAAATCGAGTTGTTATATTACCTAACTTTCAATTAATAAATTCAATAATCTACTTATCAAATAAATAGCGATATTTGAATTAAAGTTAAAAATTAACTTTTAAATATTTAAAATCAATTAAATATACCGATCTAAATTGTCCAAAATTCTGGGTCGTCACATTCCTCCCCCTTAAAAGAATTTCTTCCCCGAAATTGCTAGTTAAGAAGAATGATCCAATACCCATTACTATTTTCCAAAACCAAACAGTTTTATCAACTTGCCATAACATATCTTTTATTAAAGACCCACTATTACTCAACCAATTTCCCAAAACCTTACATAGTTTCCAACAATATTATTTACTCCACCTATTCAAATTTAAATTTAAATTCAAATTTAAATTATCAAAATTTTCTCAAAGATTTTCTAACTCTCTAAATTTTCGAGAAAATTTGCCAACGTCTCCTTTGCGCAGCTTGCTCGGTACAACTACAAAATGCATCTACGGGCTCCCAAATTCCAGAAGAAAACAAAAGGCCAAGTGGCTAGATCAAAAACCCAATCAAATTCCATACATAATTTAAACACATGCCTTTTTGTCGAGCAATTCAAATTTATCTTCTGAAATAAAAACCAATTTTCCTTTCCCTTTATAATTCCTGCATATCTTATTTAGCAATAATATCCAATCATAGCTTTTAAATTCATTTTATACGTTTCCTTACAGAAGTTTTCATATCTACTTCTATTCAAATTAGTTTTCCCATTTCCATATGAATTCAATTTATCTTCAACTCTAAATATTGAATTTTATCTTTGATTTATACTAATTCATATCATTATTTTAAATTAGTTTCATCCACTAATTTATTTCAATTTCCAATTTGAAATCATTTTGTCACTAATGAAATTTTTTTCAAAAATTTTCTAACCCCTAAAATTTTTGGTAAATTTTGGCAGAGTCTCCATTGTACGGAGGAGCTTTTGCAATTTGACAAGAGATATAAATATATATACATCGACCCACACAGTCGGAAAAACAAAAACAGTTCATATTTCCTATTTTTATTGCGTAGGAGCATCTTTATTTAGCATTTTTAAGCAAGCGGCTTATTTAATTAGCGCTTTGCGCAATCAGTCCAGCCAAACGGCCTCCCGGTACCTGTACTTACTCAATTTAAATATGTAAGTATAAAATATATGCAACTCACTAACATTACTTACTTTCAATAGTTAGACACATGAATTTCATAAGAAATATACACCAAAAAATACCCGAATGCAATTTATAAGATTTCGACACTAATTTCAATTGCTTACAACCAATTCTTAAACTATTATTTTCAATTTTTAAGTGATTTACAATTCACTTCCCTTCATTCAATTCATCCTAAGCAAAACAAACTCATATTTATTCTAGTTGATTCAAAAATAAGTTTTATTTACTTGCAATGATTCATAGAATTTTATTTTCTTCCATTTTCGTCCAACGACCAATTATTCTCATGCAAATTGGTGATATTCGTCTAAGTAAATAATCACTTAAGCCGATGACAATTTTAAATTGATTCCAACTTAATTTATATAAATTTCATTCCATTTCTAATTTATTCACAATATATGCATTCTCATTTTCACTACATTTTTTATTTTATCCATCTTCTTATATTCCATTTCATTATTCAAACAGGTTTCATTCAAAACTGTAACGACCCGGAATTTTGACAATATATTTTAGTAAGAATTTAATCTAATTAAATAAAATATAAGCTTTTTTCATTTTATAAACTGATAAGATCTTTGAACATTTTCCAGTTATGTATGTGTTTGTGAAGGGAATTTTGATTTGAAAAATTAAAATAGAATCTTTCAAAAATGTTTATAATAAAATCTGTCTAATTAAATAAAATCAAAGGTCCTATATTATTAATATTTAATGTAATACATATAAAATGTAATCTAAATAATAATGTTTAAAAATAAACAATCCTATCAATATTTAATATAAATATAAATATAAAATATATAAATATAAAATATATAAATGCAAATATATGTTATAAATCAAATATTGAAAGTTAAACTCTAAATTACAAACAGAAAATAAAATTGAGAAGTTATGTAACAACAACTTATATGGAAATAGAAACATAAGATAGTTCTTGTATAAATAAATATGGAATGCACGACAAAAACAAAATCTTTGACCAAAACATAATAAGTATGTTTGCTGTATATAAGCAGGGCAACAAAGAAGACAAATCATTCACATAGTATACAAAAATATCTTTGTGCAAAAAAAATATAAATATCAGTAAATCATAATTAGATGTAAACTTATGCTAAGACATATGCAATTAGTGCTTTCATCTCAGCACAAAAATATGTTCGGCCAAAATAAGCAAATATCACTTCAATATACAATAATTAAAACATAAAATCTAACATGATCAAAACAAGTTGAAGCTATACCAGTTGTAGCCTACATAGTTCATAGCTATTTCTATTTATACATCATCTTATTTAGTTCGTTTACAAAACATAGTAAACCTGAGAAAAGGGAAAAAAACATCTTTGTTTACAAACTCAAACCTCATTCAACATTAAGGCAAAACAAATTTACAGGGATTCAAACTGCAGTTTTTCAATAACCTTTATTCTCTGTTCAAAAAAAATTGTGACAGGTGAGTAAACAAATTTTAAAAATCTGAGTATAATTGAATCTTTGTGTATGATTCAAGAAATATTGTGCTTTGCTTAAGTATTTTCTTTCTAGTTTGACACTATATATATAAATATGTAATTGTCCTATGTAATAGAGTTGTATATGTTCATCTCTGTTTTTGGGTTATAGGGTGCAAAATCACCAAAAATATTCAATATATATTCAATAAAACATTTTTAGGCTCTGAGTTTAAAATAAAACATGTTTGTTTACGCTTGAGTTAAAATCTAAAAATGGTTTCAAGCTGTATGTTGATATACAGCATCTAAAAATTTGATTTTTACAGGGAAGCTCAAACATATGATAAATTCGAATATGATGAACCATTGATTCAAGTATATAATGTGAATTTTTATTCGAAAACAAGATTTTTAAAAGAAAAATTGTGATTTTTCATTGAGTATATCAACAGCAACTTGTAGATGAACTGAAAATGGATTCTATCCAATTTCCAACGATCGAAAAATTATTTGATGTTGGAATTTTACATGAAGCAAGCCTAGTAATAAATAATATTAGGAAATTTGTTAATAAATTTTCTATTGAAGGAGATGTTGTATCGAAGCAACTTTAGTGTTTAGCAGCCGTTTTTGGTTGAGTTCGGAGATGAGGTGTTTCATCCACCTCTGGTTGATCGAGTTGCATGGTATTGCAGGGGATTGTAGTATTGTCGGTCGGTGAGGTGACGCCGGAGCTGCAGCACCTCCGATGGTCAGAGCAAGGTGGGGCGAAGCGATTTGTTGGATGGTCGTATGTTTTAGTTTCGAATGGTAGTTCAATTTTCGTTGAGGGCTTCGTGTTGCTTGTTCGAAGGCTGAGGTGGTACGTGGGGTCGGTCGGCGACATGTTCGTGGTGTCACCGGAGGTGGCATCGTCATTGATGATCCGTGCACGTGCATAGTGGCGTATGGTTTCAGCGGTTCGAGTTTTGGTCGTCGCGAATTATTACCCGAGAATATGGGATGGTTGCTTCAAGTGATGAACCTGCGTGCGTGAGTGTGTTTGGTGTACTGCATTTTATAACTTAAACTTAAAAAAAGATAAGTAGAGAAGAAAAAGAAAGGTATGAGGAAGAGAGGGGGCCTCGGGAAAGAGTAGGGGAAAACACGAGTTTTACTCGAGTAAACCAAGTGTTTGCCTCGGGTTTTATTTTCTACGTGAATCAACCTAATAACTTTTAAGTTATTTTGTTAAATAAAAGTTTAGTATTAATTAAATAAATAATGTTGACAAATTTAAAGCAAAGATTTGATTTAAACTCATTAAGAGAGATTTGCAAATGTAAGATTAATAATTAATTTATATGGAATGTTAATTAAGAATAATTTTATAATTGTAATTAATAAGTAATTTAAGATTAAATAAATTTGTATTTAAAGATTGATAATTATGTTTAGTCAATTTGAACTTAAAGATTTTAATTAACTACTTAAAGTTAATTAATAATAGTTAACTAATTAAGTAATTAATTAAGGATTAAATAATTAATTAATTGGTAATTAATGATTAATTTAGTAATTAGTGATAAATAAATGGGTAATTAAGTTTTGTTAATTAATAATTAAGGTTATTAATTAATAATTAAGATATAATTAATTAAGTGAGTAATTAAGAAGTAATTAACAAATTTAATAAGTTGGTTAATTAGTGATTAATCAAGCAGGATAAAATGGATTGTTCTTAAGTAATTAATTAAGTTAATTAAACCAAATTTGATATGAATTGATGATTCTGTTTGATTGATTATGATATCTATTTGCTGAAATTCAGTGATACTCTATGATATGCATTGATATATCTGTGATTACCGTGTATGATTTATCTATGATAATTGTTGTGGGAATTCAAGTGTTAAATTAAATTGTTAAAACTATTTAAAACTACTTGGCCTTTAAAATGGCATTTGGATGTCGATGAGACCGGGATCGGGTGCCAATTTGATATTCCGAAAACCACATCGATCCGAGTTAAATGATAGGTCGTGACATCTCAAGTGAAGGTCAAGATGGTGTTTCAGAAAGCAAGGGTTAACGTCGTTAACTCTGAGGGTGATTCCAAAATGAGGGTAACGAGATAGTGCCTTCGGTTTCGTTCGAACCCGAAACGAACTTGTATGATTGAATGCTTTCAGCACATCGTCAGGCGGACGATGAGCATTCTAAGAGATATGTTCTCTAAAGGTAATCGCAGCCTCAACCCTCATCAACCGGGAATGGCTAAAACAGGGCAGATGCAGCAAGGTTTGGTGGGCAGCACCCTAGCAGGACGAGAGATACCCCTATCTAGATGTCCCTTTTTATTTTCGGCTGTGTGGGCAGCTGTTGGCCACAACTGCGGGGTTATCTTGTTCGGGACTGTTCAGTAAGGAATGGTTCCGGCCTTGTGTTGTAGGGGGTCGGGAGTGATCCTCGGTATGGTGATCTAGGCCCCGTACTGTGACGGTCGGTATCCCAGTAGCCCTGCCATTGATGGAAACCCATTTTCCCTACGAGACCCTACGGTTTTGATTTGTATTACCCACTTTCGTGGCCAGTAGCTGGAATTTAATGAATGTAACAATTTCGGCTATTTTCTATTTACTTGAAAACCCTAGACACTATTATAATATCACTACATTTCCTATAAAATGTTTTGGTTAGCGTAAGGTAAAAACTTACCTGTGTTTATGTGTGTGGAGTCTTACGTGATTCCTTTATTTTCAAATGATTTTCAAAGTTAAACAACTTTAACCCGTTTACTCACACCAGACCCATGCCAGGCCCGAAGTTTATATTTTGTTTTTCATAAACTCTTGGGTACTCAAATTTTTATGAGTAGCCAAGTGATAGGTTTTTGGGATTGTTGAGTTATGAAGAAGCTTGGAGCAGAAGCCCAGACGCATGTATCTATCAATCTAGTTCCACTGTGGTAGTTAGTGTATGATGTATCTTAGGATGTATGTATTGACAGATATGTATATAGTTGTCCTGTTGTACGATATTGTATAACTTTGATATATGTAAAAACTATGTAATAATTATGTGATGTATTATGTTTTGTTCCGTTCCGCTATGAGATTCTGATGTTTTTTTTCTTTCTTTCTATTCTTTTCTATTTCTATCCTTTTCTTTTCTTATTGATGACACGTCTTTCTGTGGTGAGAAAGGCGAGTCTTCACAGTTAATATTAGAGCATTGGTTGAGATAATACTTAGGCTCTGGAGTAATATTTATCTTGAGAGTGCGTATTTGTGTTTTCATATAATTATATACCTATCTAAATTTGTTGAGTTACCTGTCCAGGTGGCCAACATGAGTTCTGGAAGGAGAGGTAGAGGTAGTGGTAGTACCTCGACTGATAATGGACGAAGTCAAACTGCTTGTGAGGCTGTAAATCCAGTACCGCCTCAGATTAGTTTTGCTGCATTATGCAAAGACTTCGTCAACCTTGGAGGCCAACAATTTAAAGAGTCAGAATAGATAATTGAAGTTCAAGCTTGGCTACGCTCTTGTGAGCGCATCTTTAAGAGTGTGAAGTTGTCTGATGAGCGGAAAAGGGAGATGGCATTGTGGCAATTACAGTGAGGCGCATCAGCCTGTTGGGATGCAATAGTAGCAAATATTTCTGAGGAAGACATTTATTGGGACAGATTTAAAGAGTTATTTGAGGAGAAATTTATGCCAACGGCAGGGAAAACCCATCTGTACCAGGATTTTCTGAATTTGAAGCAGGGTAGCATGTCTCTTTCTGAGTACGAGACTGAATTCAATGAACTTTCTTACCATGGACCAGGGCTCATTGATACTCCCCTTAAAAAGAATGAAATGTTTGTGCAAGGATTGAGGCCAGAATTTCATGAAAAGATGACGGTGCTTTTGAAAGGATCTTTTATTGATTTAATTGATATGGCTTTAAGATATGAGAATTTGATGAATAAGAAACAGTGGAAACAGTAACAGCACCAGGAGGGAATTTTGCTAATCTAAATAAGAGGAAGTTCAATCCTAATTGGAGGAAGCTGAATAAGAAGAAGCCTGAAAGTAACAACGTACCTCGCAAATGCTATATACGTCAACAAGGTCATTTGGTGAATAAGTGTCCCAAGAAAGGATTTCAGCAGCAGCAGCAACAACCGCATCATAGTGGACCGGGTTCAGCTTTGGTTCAGAGATCTCTATGCTTCAATTCTCACCAAACAGGTCATATGATCAAGGATTGTCCGTTACTTCATAAAGCTTAGCAGAATAAGGTATTTGCTTTGGAAGGTGCACCATCTACCTCATCTAAAGGAAAGGGAGTATTGGAAGGTACATTACTTTTAAATGGCAAGTATATTAAAGTTTTGTCTGATTCGGGTGCTTCTTTGAGTTTTATTTCTCTGGAATCTGCAGAGAAGTTCTTTCTTACCCCTAGTACTGTAGATTTTCCCATCTTGGTATCTAATCCTATAGGTGGGTAACCAAATTAGATACGATCTGTAAGGACTTGAAGATTTCCTATCTATCTCATAGTTTTTCTTGTGACCCTTATGTGTTGAATTTTAAAGGATTTGATCTTATATTGGGGATGGATTGGCTTGATAAGTATAGAGCAGTCCTAAATTGTGATGAGAGAACAGTTTCGCTGGAAACTGATTTGGGTAGAATTGCCAGAGTAACGTGTGATAATTCTGGAATTCACTTGAGTAGTCTTTTGTATGGAATTGAGACTTCTCAAGAGAAGATTGAAGATATTTATGTGGTCCAAGAATTTCCTGATGTATTTGAGGAAGTTAAGTGTCTGCCTCCGCATCGAGAGAGAGAGAAAGTTTCACATTGATTTGATTCCAGGAGCAGTGACGGTGATTCAGCCCAGTAGGAGAATGGCTCCTAGGGAGAGAGAAGAGTTAATTAAGAAGACTCAGGATCTTTTGGAGAAGGGGTTGATTAGGCCCAATTTTTCTTGTTGGGGCTCTCCTGCGATGTTTGTCACCAAATCGGATGGATCGCTAAGGTTCTATGTGGATTGTAGAGAATTGAACAAAGTGACTATCCGTAATAAATATCCTCTTCCTCATATCGATGATCTCCTTGACCAGTTGCATGGAGCTTCTGTCTTTTCTCAACTGGATTTAGCTTCAGGTTTCCATCAGTTGAGGGTAGCTGAAGACGGTACTCCCTTGACTGCATTTAGGGGACCAAATTGTTTCTATGAGTGTTTGGTTATGCCTTTCGGGTTGACCAACGCTCCCGCCTACTTTGTTGACCTGATGAACCGAGTATTTCGGGATATATTGAATAAGTTTCTTCTGGCATTCATTGATGACATCCTGGTGTATCAACCCGCATATTTAACGATTTTATATTTAAATGTTTTATTTAAATATAGCGTCGTTAGTCGGATTTTAGGTCCGAAATGTTACTTTCTGCAAATGGCCGAATTGGGACTCGAAACCATTTCCATTGATTCCAAAATGGCGTTTGCGATCTTTTTGACTGTAAGCTTTGATATGTTTGGAGTAAGTCGAATTTTTCTATTTGCTAAGTGGGCTTTGGGTTTGGGTTTCACCCAAACTGTTCTATAAACCAACTCAGCCCTTCTCTCCTTCCATTCGCTTATCATAAAAGCTTAAGCTAAAACTAAAATAGGGGAAGAGAAAGGAAATTAGAAACTCCTAGCCCTAGATCCTCTTGCAAATCCAAATTCTTGCTCCAAAATTAAAGAGAATCCATAGGTAAGTTCTTCTTCATCTTCTCCAACTCTTCTCCTCTTCAATTTCAGAAAAATTTCCTAAACTTAAATTGGGAAATATGTGTTTTATTCTTAGATTGAAGCTTGTTGAGTTGGAGTAGTGATTAGTTGGTCTTCTCCTTATGTTTTAGCTCCTTCATCTTCTTTGTTTGAGAGATTAAAAGGTGAGTTTTGAACGCACATCTACTTCTCTTGATTTCGTTGATGTTGGGTATGAATTCCTAACACCTTGTTCATATGCATTTGCCTTTAGTTTGAATTGAATTGGTGAACATTTCGTTTTTGGAGTTTTGGAGTCAAATCCTTGAAAATCATAACTTTGATGTTTGATCATGGTTTTTGGTGGTAAATCAGAGTCAATGGTGTTTGGTTATCGATTGGCAAAATCCTCTTAAGTCCATTGCTCGATATGTTGCAAATGGGGTGAGTTGCTCCTCCATTTGCTAGGCTGGAAAACATTTCCAGCTACAGCCAGTCGACTGACCCCCTGCAGTCAGTCGAATGACAGTAGAGAGTAAAAACTCTCGGGTTGTGGTTCAGTCGACTGACTGCAGTAGGCCAGTCGACTGACCTGCTTCATTTTGTCCAGTTTGCCTATTTGTTTGTAATTCGCACTTTTATCGATGTATATTGATTCTAACTTGTTGTTTATGCATATTTGACCTTAATGATTCCCTTTTGAATTCATTCACGGGTTTTATAAATGATTTCTTCAAATCGTATTAAAAGTTCGCTTCTCCGATTTATAAATTCTATTTAAAATACACGCACAATTTCGCACTTCGAGCGAAGTGGAAGGGTGATTAAATGGTTAGGCAAAACACGGACCATGAATCTGTGTGTTTATCTTTACGATTAGTCCCCGACCTATTTGATTGATCGTTTTGACCTTCGGTTTGGTTTATCTATGATATGAGGTAAACTTTGTACTGCTTTGAGTGTGAAAGTGGCTGACGGATAGTAAACCGTTTAGTGCGAACGAGTGGTTATGGGGCATACGTTAACACTTTTCGGATTCCTTTTTGAGAGTTATGACACATTCCGCCAGTTAGTGGTGTCCAGTACTGGGTCTCCGACCTTCACCACTACGGTTTGTTGCCTTCGGGTATGTTGCCTTCGGGTATGTTGCCTTCGGGTTTGTACCTTCGGGTTTGTGCCTTCGGGTTTGTTGCCCTTTAGTATCGCTTCCGATGTTGATCGTTATGAGCCGCATGGGTGATATTGGGTTGCCCTTTAGTATCGCTTCCGATGTTGGTCGTTATGAGCCGCATGGGTGATATTGGGTTTGGAGTCTTCAGGCTCATGGATCATTGTTTGTACAGTACTGAGCTCGAGCAATTTTCTGATGTTTCATTCATATGTATATTCCCTTGTTATCGCCCTTCGATGTTGGTCTTTTTGAGCCGCATGATGAGTAGCGTTTACCTTGTGGAACTTGTATACCTTATTGGTATTTGTTATTGCCTTTTTGGCTTGATTTGGGATATTTGCATCCTTTGTTTCTATATGTTGCCGATGATATGAGGCTTGTTATCATATGATTCATCTTTTGTTAGATGATTGTGTTATCTCTTTTAGAGATATTTGCTATACCTTGTAACCTTGCAGGTTAATTGTTGTTCAGTTTATCTAACTGATTTGTTTAGCTAGACTGACCCGTGTATTTTATACTCGGGTCAGACCGAGATGTTTCAGGTTAGGTACTTTTGGACTTAGCCTATTTTGCTTCCGCATGGACTACTCTGCTAGCTTCTTTTTGTCATAGTTTTTGTGTAGTCCTATTTTGTAGTAACTCTGATAGTTATTCTTGTGAACTCGTCTGTATATTGTGGTCTGCTATATCACTTGACATGTATTATTTTGTATACTCTGCGTTGTATCAGTATATGTGTATATGATGATTTACTGTTATGTGATGTATATTACATTTGAGTTGTCATATTCTATTTTGATAGATCCTTCAACCACCTATGGTTTTGTTTTAAGTTTCATTGGGTATGTCGACCTGCTTGATATGTTTATTGTCGATGTATTCAATAGATAGTTAGAGCAAAGCTATAGATGGTCGCTCCTAACCAGCCTTATTCTCCGTGTTAGTTGACGGCATTACCCTGTAGTGTCCTTGGCCAGCGTGGGTATAGAGGTGGGGCGTCACAGCGTGGTATCAAAGCTGAGTTCAGAACAAAGTATGATAAACACAGAATAGAAACACATATTACGATACATCAAAGTGTACAAGTGATACAAATCTTTGAATCATCGTGTTTCTTTATTCCATCAAGGTTAGATAGAATTTAGGGAATACGTCTAGGAATGCATTTTATTCCGTAGTATTCCATATTGAATTATCTACCTTGTGAATAATCTTATTCTTATCTTAACCTTCAGCGTATGGCTGGAAGAGGCTGGGGACGACGTTCGGGTGCTGGGCAATCCAGTGGCTCACATCCGGATGGCGTATATATGTCCGCCGATCAGTTTTTGGAGTTGTTTAGGAGCACTCAGCCTCCAGTTCCTCCTCGAGTGTCTCCACCTCGCAAGTCTGCTTTTGCACGTCAGTGCAATGATTTTTCTCATCTTGGAGGGAAGCCGTTTAAGGGCTCCGAGTCCGTTCTTGAAGTCCAAGCTTGGCTTCGCACGTGCGAGCGTATCTTCTCTCGCATGGATCTTTCCGACCATGATAGAGTTCTTGTAACTTCTAGTTTATTGCAAGAGCGTGCTCTTGATTGGTATGAGCTTCTTGTAGCCAAAATTGATGAGTCTACTCTTTCTTGGACTCAGTTTCGGGAGTGATTTAAACTCAAGTTCGTTCCTGAATCTGAAAAAGTTTTATTGACCCGTCGCTTCCTTGAGTTGAAGCAAGGGAAATCTTCTGTTTCTGAGTATGTTGCATCGTTCGAGGCTTTATCTCAGTATGGTCTTGAATTCATCAGCACTTCTTATAAGAAGAATTTGAAGTTTGTTTCTGGTCTTAAGAAATATCTTAAGAAATCTTTGTTGCTCCAACTTAAACTTTCTTTTGAGGAGTTGGTTGATTCGGCACTTCACCTCGAGACCATCGAGAAGGAGTGTGATAGTGATGTTGAGGTTTTCAAGAACCCCAACAAGAGGTTTTTTTCAATTCAGAAGAAGCCTTTTCCTTCTAAGAAAAAGAAGATCGGTGGTCCTAGCTCTCAGCCTCAGTCTTTCGGAACACCTTTCGTTCGAAAGTGTTTCAATTGTGGTTCTCCTGATCATATTATTCGAGCTTGTCCTAAGCCTCTCTTCTGCCGTTATTGCAAGAAGGAAGGTCAACATGTTTAAGCTTGCCCTACTGTTCCGGCTAGTGCCAAGTCTAGCAGGCTTTACCCTGCTGAGGCTTCTGAAGGTCCTTCTCAGCCCAAAGGTATATCTTCATCTATTTTGGAAGGTTCTATTTTATTTCACAACCATAGTATTCGAGTTCTTTTTGATACGGGTGCATCACATTCTTTCGTATCGAAAAAGCTCGTTGATGATTTATCTTTGGATGTTTCTTGTTTGATTGCTTCTTTAAGGATTGCGAATCCAATTGGGGGATCCGCGACCCTTAGTTTGCTTTGTGATGATGTTGAGATTGTTTTACATGGCTTTTCTTTCCGTGCGAATCTGCACGTTATTTCTTGTCTGGGATTTGATATGATTTTGGGAATGGACTGGCTAGTGAGATATGATGCCAGGATTATTTGTTCGGAGAGGATTGTATATCTTCGACATCCGGATTCGCCTACTCAGCTATCGCTTATTCTTTGGGATGTGGATAATTCCGAAATGGCTTTGTATTCTCTTGACTCACGAGATGATGATATATCTCGTATTCCGGTTGCTTGTGACTTTTCTAATGTTTTTGAGCCTGAATCGGGTTTGCCACCCAAACGGGCAATTGAGTTCCGCATTGATCACATTCCAGGCGCGCAGCCAGTTAGTCGTCCTCCCACGAGGATGTCTACAAAGGAAAATGAGGAACTCAAGAAGCAGCTTTTGGAGCTTGAGTCCAAGCAGTTAATTCAGTCCAGTTTTTCTCCGTGGGGATCCGCGGTCGTCTTCGTGAAGAAGTCTGATGGAACTCTTAGGCTTTGCATTGACTATCGCACGCTTAACGAGTTAACCATCAGAAATATGTATCCATTGCCTAGGATCGATGACATGTTCGATCTATTGAGTGGTGCTAAGGTCTTTTCTCAGCTCGACCTTGCCACGGGTTTTCATCAGTTACGAGTCGCGGAGGATAGCATACCTCTTACAGCTTTCCGCACTCGATATGGTTCTTTTGAGTGGCTCGTTATGCCATTCGGTTTGACGAACGATCCTGCTTTCTTTGTCAATCTCATGAATCGGGTATTCCGGGAATATCTCGATAAGTTCGTCCTTGTGTTCATTGATGATATCCTTATTTATTCTAAGTCTGAAGCCGAGCATGCTAATCACTTGAGAATTGTCTTGAGTACTCTTCGTCGTCATCAGCTTAGAGCCAAATTCTCCAAGTGCCACTTTTGGGAGAATAAGGTTAAGTTCTTAGGCCATGTTGTATCTTCCGATGGCATTTCTGTCAATCCCTCAAAGGTCGAAGCCATCCAGAATTGGAAGAGGCCTGAAAATGTTCATGAGATTCGTAGTTTCCTTGGATTGGCGGGTTATTACCGTCGGTTCATTAAGAACTTTTCCCATGTTGTGCTTCCTCTCACTTGCCTTACTCGGAAAGGCATTCGTTTTGATTGGTCCGACAAGTGTGAAGCTTCCTTTCTGACATTGAAGGAACTTCTCACTAATGATCATATCCTTGTGGTTCCCGAAGGGAATCATGATCTTGTTGTCTACACCGATGCTTGTGGTAGTGGTCTCGGTGCTGTTCTTACGCAGAAGGATCGGGTAGTTGCTTATGCTTCTAGGCAACTACGTCCGAATGAAGTTCGCTATGCCACTCATGATCTTGAGCTTGCCGCCATTGTCTTTGCCTTGAAGATTTGGCGACATTATTTGTTGGGCGAGCGCTTCATTCTCTATACCGATCATAAATCTTTGAAGTATTTGTTCACTCAGAAGGAACTCAATATGAGACGACAGCGTTGGCTCGAGTTTCTTGCTTCTTATGACTTTGATATCCAGTATACCCCTGGTAAGGGTAATCGTGTTGCAGATGCGCTTAGTCGCAAACATTCGGCTGTTATTTCTACGATGTTTGCCGAATGGGATGTTCTTGAGAATCTATCTTTTTGTGAAATTCGTGATCGAGGTTCATCTTCCAATTCTCCTATTCTATTATTTAGTTTGGTAGCTCGACCTATTTTATTGGATCGTATTGCCGATGGTCAGCGGCGTGATCCTGAATTGTTACATCTTATTCAGCTTTGTGAGTCTGGATCCTGTGATGAGGCGTTGCAAGATTTCAGCATTGATTCTCATGGGTGTCTTCGTAAGAAGAACCGTCTTTTTGTGCCTTATGATTTTGCACTTAGGCATGACATTCTTGATGATTGTCACCGTTCTAAGTATACCATTCATCCTGGTAGTAGCAAGATGTATGCCGATATGCATCGTCTTTATTATTGGGAAGGCATGAAGCGCGATGTGGCGAGTTATGTGAGCAATTGCATAACTTGTCAGCGTTTTAAAGCCGAGCATCAGCGTCCTTCGGGTCTTCTTCAGCCTCTTGAGATTCCATTGTGGAAATGGGATCAGATTTCTATGGATTTTATTGACGGCCTACCTCGTTCGAGATCTGGCCATTCTAGCATTTGGGTTATTGTTGATCGCCTCACCAAGTCTGCTCATTTTGTCCCTATTAAGTCTAATTGGACTACTTGCTTTTGGCTAAATTATATGTCAAGGAAATCGTGAGACTTCACGGTGTTCCTAGTTCTATTGTGAGTGACCGTGATCCTTTATTCACGAGTCATTTTTGGAAGAGTCTTCAGCAAGCTTTGGGAACAAAGCTTAATTTTTCTACAGCTTATCATCCGCAGTCTGACGGACAGACTGAACGGGTGAATCGTATCTTGGAAGACCTTCTCCGTATTCGTATTTTTGATTTTGGTGGAAGTTGGGAGGATCGTCTACCTCTTGTAGAGTTCTCCTACAACAATAGTTTTCAGTCTAGTATCGGTATGGCTCCTTTCGAAGCCTTATACGGAAGACCATGTCGATCACCTTCATGTTGGTTAGAATCTGGAGAGAAGCTTATTCTTGGTCCAGATTTTGTTCGTCATTCTTCCGAGAAGAGTGATCTTATTCGATTGAGAATGAAAGAGGCACAGAGTCGTCAGAAATCCTACGCGGACAACCGTAGGAAGCCTCTCGAGTTCTCGATCGGCGATCTTGTTTTTATTCGTGTTTCTCCTTTGAAGGGGGTTATGCGTTTCAGTGCGACTGGAAAATTGGCTCCTCGCTTTATAGGACCATTTTCTATTACTGAACGTATTGGCCCTGTGGCTTGTAGAGTTTCACTTCCAGCTCATTTATCTGGCATCCATGACGTGTTTCACGTCTCGCAACTTCGAAAGTGTCTTCGGGAGTCGGATTCTGTTATTACCTCTCCTGATTTGCAAGAACTTGAGATCTCACCGGACTTATCTATTGTACAGCAACCTATTCTTGACACGGAGGTGTGACACCTTCGAAATAAGGATGTGCCGCTCGTTAAAGTTCAATGGTCCGCTAATCCCAATGACTGTACTTGGGAAACAAGAGAGAATATCGAGCGATCTTATCCGGGTTTTCTATCTTTGCTTGTCGAAGGTGAGATTATCTTTTCGTTTCTAGCTTGTTTCCTTCTCTTTTGAATGTTGTATGTATGTAGCTATTACAAAATCGTCTCTAGGAATTGCGGGGACGCAATTTTGTAAGGAGGGGAGATCTGTAACAACCCGCATATTTAATGATTTTATATTTAAATGTTTTATTTAAATATAGCGTCGTTAGTCGGATTTTAGGTCCGAAATGTTACTTTCTGCAAATGGCCGAATTGGGACTCGAAACCATTTCCATTGATTCCAAAATGGCATTTGCGATCTTTTTGAGTGTAAGCTTTGATATGTTTGGAGTAAGTCGAATTTTTCTATTTGCTAAGTGGGCTTTGGGTTTGGGTTTCACCCAAACTGTTCTATAAACCAACTCAGCCCTTCTCTCCTTCCATTCACTTATCATAAAAGCTTAAGCTAAAACTGAAATGGGGGAAAAGAAAGGAAATTAGAAACTCCTAGCCCTAGATCCTCTTGCAAATCCAAATTCTTGCTCCAAAATCAAAGAGAATCCATTGGTAAGTTCTTCTTCATCTTCTCCAACTCTTCTCCTCTCCAATTTCAGAAAAATTTCCTAAACCTAAATTGGGAAATATGTGTTTTATTCTTAGATTGAAGCTTGTTGAGTTAGAGTAGTGATTAGTTGGTCTTCTCCTTGTGTTTTAGCTCCTTCATCTTCTTTGTTTATGAGATTAAAAGGTGAGTTTTGAAATCACATCTACTTCTCTTGATTTCATTGATGTTGGGTATGAATTCCTAACACCTTGTTTGTATGCATTTGCCTTTAGTTTGAATTGAATTGGTGAACATTTCATTTTTGGAGTTTTGGAGTCAAATCCTTGAAAATCATAACTTTGAAGTTTGATCATGGTTTTTGGTGGTAAATCGGAGTCAATGGTGTTGGGTTATCGATTGGCAAAATCCTCTTAAGTCCATTGCTCGATATGTTGCAAATGGGGTGAGTTGCTCCTCCATTTGCTAGGGTGGAAAACATTTCCAGCTACAGCCAGTCGACTGACCCCCTGCAGTCAGTCGACTGACAGTAGAGAGTAAAAACTCTCGGGTTGTGGTTCAGTCGACTGACTGCAGTAGGCCAGTCGACTGACCTGCTTCATTTTGTCCAGTTTGCCTATTTGTTTGTAATTCCCACTTTTATCGATGTATATTGATTCTAACTAGTTTTTTATGCATATTAGACCTTAATGATTCCCTTTTGAATTCATTCACGGGTTTTATAAATGATTTCTTCAAATCGTATTAAAAGTTCGCTTCTCCGATTTATAAATTCTATTTAAAATACACGCACAATTTCGCACTTCGAGCGAAGTGGAAGGGTGATTAAATGGTTAGGCAAAACACGGACCATGAATCTGTGTGTTTATCTTTCCGATTAGTCCCCGACCTATTCGATTGATCGTTTTGACCTTCGGGTTTGGTTTTTCGATGATATGAGGTAAACTTTGTAATGCTTCCAGTGTGAAAGTGGCTGACGGATAGTAAACCGTTTTGTGCGAACGAGTGGTTATGGGACATACGTTAACACTTTTCGGATTCCTTTTTGAGAGTTATGACACATTCCGCCAGTTAGTGGTGTCCAGTACTGGGTCTCTGACCATCACCACTACGGTTTCTTGCCTTCGGGTATGTTGCCTTCGGGTTTGTACCTTCGGGTTTGTGCCTTCGGGTTTGTTGCCCTTTAGTATCGCTTCCGATGTTGGTCGTTATGAGCCGCATGGGTGATATTGGGTTACCCTTTAGTATCGCTTCCGATGTTGGTCGTTATGAGCCGCATGGGTGATATTGGGTTTGGAGTCTTCGGGCTCATGGATCCTTGTTTGTACAGTATTGAGCTCGAACAATTTTCTAATGTTTCATTCATATGTATATTCCCTTGTTATCGCCCTTCAGTGTTGGTCTTTTTGAGCCGCATGATGAGTAGCGTTTACCTTGTGGAACTTGTATACCTTATTGGTATTTGTTATTGCCTTTTTGTCTTGATTTGGGATATTTGCATCCTTTGTTTCTATATGTTGCCGATGATATGAGGCTTGTTATCATATGATTCATCTTTTGTTAGATGATTGTGTTATCTCTTTTAGAGATATTTTCTATACTTTGTAACCTTGCAGGTTAATTGTTGTTCAGTTTATCTAACTGATTTGTTTAGCTAGACTGACCCGTGTATTTTATACTCGGGTCAGACCGAGATGTTTCAGGTTAGGTACTTTTGGACTTAGCCTATTTTGCTTCTGCATGGACTACTCCGCTAGCTTCTTTTTGTCATAGTTTTTGTGTAGTCCTATTTTGTAGTAACTCTGATAGTTATTCTTGTGAATTCGTCTGTATATTGTGGTCTGCTATACCACTTGACATGTATTATTTTGTATACTCTGCGATGTATCCGTATATGTGTATATGATGATTTACTGTTCTGTGATGTATATTACATTTGAGTTGTCATATTCTGTTTTGATAGATCCTTCAACCACCTATGGTATTGTTTTAAGTATTCATTGGGTATGTCGACCTGCTTGATATGTTTATTGTCGATGTATTCAATAGATAGTTAGAGCAAAGCTATAGATGGTCGCTCCCAACCAGCCTTATTCTCTGTGTTAGTTGACGGCATTACCCTGTAGTTTCCTTGGCCAACGTGGGTATAGAGGTGGGGCGTCACACCTGGTCTACTCCAAGTCTGAAGAAGAGCACAGTCAGCATTTGATAATTGTATTGGAGACTCTAAGGAGATATGTTTTGAAGGCTAAGCTCTCGAAGTGCCATTTCTGGAAATCGGAATTTAAATTTTTAGGGCACATTGTTTCTGGTGAAGGTATCTCTGTAGATCCAGCGAAGGTTGAAATTGTTATGGAGTGAAAGCAGTCGGAGACACTGACTGAAGTTCGTAGTTTTCTGGGATTAGCTGGCTACTATAGAAAATTTATCAAGGATTATTCCAAGATTTATTCACATCTGACCAAGCTGACAAGGAAAAGAGCTAAATTTAAGTGGACACCCTAGTGTGAAGATGCTTTTCAGGAATTGAAGATGAGGCTAACCAGTGCACCAGTGCTTGCTATTCCAGATGGGAAGAGAAAATTCAAGGTTTATATTGATGCTTGTATAGTTGGTCTGGGAGCAGTTCTGATGCAGAATGGATGGGTAATTGCGTATGCGAATCGGCAATTAAGCTAGTGAAAGGAACTGCGCTACGCATGATCTAGAACTATTAGCCATTGTTTTTGCTTTGAAGATCTAGAGACATTATCTTTTGGGAGAAAAATTTGAATTATTCACGGATCACAAACCGTTGAAATATCTTTTCTCTCAAAAGGATCTTAATTTGAGACAGCAACAATGGGTCGAGTTTCTGGCATCCTATGATTTGGATATTCTGTATACCCCGGGAAAGGCGAATGTTGTAGCTGTTGCTCTTAGCAGGAATGCAGTTCTGTCTCTTCTATAAGTTGTTCCAACTCTTATTGAAAGGATTTCAAGTAAGCAAGAATCTGATAAGATGCTGAGAAGAATTATCAAAAGAGTTAGGAAGGGACAGTGTTCCAGTTTTGAAATTGATGGCCAAGGAACATTAAGGATTAACGGGAGGATTTGTGTTCCGAATGATAGATATCTGAGGCAGGAGGTGTTGTAAGAGAGTCATTGTTCTAGATTGGATATTCACCCGGGAATGTCAAAGATGTATAAGGATATGAAGAGAGTCTTTTGCTAGAAGGGCATGTAGGAAGACGTAGCTCTTTTCGTTAATAGTTGTGCCATCTGCCAACAAGTTAAAAGAGATCAACAGAAGTCAGCCGATTATTGCAGCCTTTGGAAGTTCCAGATTGGAAGTGGGAAATGGTTTCGATGGATTTCTTCGACGGTTGTCTTAGAACCAAGAAAGGAAATGAAGGAATATGGGTTATTGTGGATCGTTTAACTAAGAGTGTCTATTTTATACCGGTTAAGGAAACTCGTACTTCAGCTTCTATGGCAGAAATTTTCTTGAGAGAGATAGTCATATTGCATAGTGTTCCAGACAGTATAGTAAGTAGCCGTGATCCTATTTTCACCAGCAAATTCTTGGAGGCTCTGCAATCAGCTATGGGAACGAGTTTGAGATTGAGTGCAGCCTATCATCCTCAGACAAATGGACAGATGGAGGCTTAATCGTATTTTAGAGGATATGTTGCGAGCTTATGTTTTGAATTTTGGAGGATCGTGGGAAGACCAACTTTATCTGGTGGAATTCTCTTATAATTATAGTTACCATGCAAGTATTAAGGTGGCTCTTTATGAAGCTTTATATGGAAGACAGTGTAGATCCCCATCCTGTTGGATAGAATCGAAAGATCGTCTTGTGCTCGGACCCGATCTAATTCGAGAAGCTTCTGCGAAGGTTGAGCTTATCAAGAAAAGGGCGAAAGCTACTCAGGATCGGCGGAAGAAATACGCAGACAAAAGGCAATGTCCATTGGAATTTGAGATCGGATATTTAGTCTTTATCAAAGTTTCCCCGATTAAAGGTGCTATAAGATTTGGAAAGACGGGAAAACTTGCCCCAAGATATATAGGAACATTCTGAGTGCTGGAAAGAATTAGAGCTGTAGCTTACAGAGTTGAATTTCCAGAACGGATGTCTGGAATTCATAATGTATTTCATGTATCCCATCTAAGAAAGTTTGTTCATCACTCATCACTGGTTGTAGAACCAGTAGTCCAAGAAGATTTAGAAGTAGAACCCAGCTTGACTATGGTCAGAAATCCTGTTCGGATTGTGGATCAAGACAAGAAGCAACTTAGGAGCAAAGTGGTAAAGCTCGTCAAGGTATAGTGGAGCGAGGATCCCAGAGATTGTACTTGGAAAACTCTGGATAGTTTTAGGAAAGCTTATCCGGATTTGTGTCCAGATAGCTAGTGATGTTTGTTAGGAGAGACTGCTTGATTGTTTGTTATGGTATGGATGATATGTATGTTTGGATTGTTAATATAAAATCTTTTGAATTAAATTTTGTTTAAAATTTCGAGGACGAAATTCTTTTAAGGGGGGACGAATGCAACGACCCGGAATTTTGACAATATATTTTAATAAGAATTTAATCTACTTAAATAAAATATAAGCTTTTTTCATTTTATAAACTGATAAGATCTATGAACATTTTCCAGTTATATATGTGCTTGTGAAGGGAATTTTGATTTGAAAATTTAAATTAGAATCTTTTAAAAATGTTTATAATAAAATTTGTCTTATTCAATAAAATCAAAGATTCTATATTATTAATATTTAATATAATACATGTCAAATGTAATCTAAATAGTAATGTTTAAAAATAAACAATCCTATCAATATTTAATATAAATATAAGATATAAATATAAATATAAATATATAAATACTAATATTTGTTATAAACCAAATATTTGAAAGTTAAACTCTAAATTACCAACAGAAAATAAAACTGAGAAGTTATGTAACAACAACTTATATGGAAATAGAAACATAAGACAGTTCTTTTATAAATACATATGTAACGCAAGATAAAAACAAAATCTTTGACCAAAATATAATAAGTATGTTTGCTGTACATAAGCAGGGCAAGAGAAACAAAGAAGACAAATCATTCATATAGTATACAAAAATATCTTTGTATAAAAAAAAATATAAATATCAGTAAATCATAATTAGATGTAAACTTATGGGAAGACATATGCAATTAATGCTTTCATCTCAGCACAAAAATATGTTCAGTCGAAATAAGCAAATATCACATCAACTTACAGTAATTAAAACATAAAATCTAATATTATCAAAACAAGTTGAAGTTGTACCAGTTGTAGCCTACACAGTTCACAGCTATTTCTATTTATATATCATCTTTTTTAGTTCGTTTACAAAACATAGTAAACCTGAGAAAATAAAAAAAAATAAACATCTTTATTTACAAGCTCAAACCTCATTCAACATCAAGGCAAAACAGATTTATAGGGATTCAAACTGCAGTTTTTCAACCACCTTTATTCTCTGTTCAAAAAAATTTGTGACACGTGAGTAAACAAATTTTAAAATCTGAGTATAATTGAATCTGTGTGTATGATTCAAGAAATATTGTGCTTTGCTTAAGTATTTTCTTTCCAGTTTGGCACTATATATATAAATATGTAATTGTCCTATGTAATAGAGTTGTATATGTTCATATCGGTTTTTGGGTTACAAGGTGCAAAATCACCAAAAAAATTCAATATATTTTCAATAAAACATTTTTAGGCTCTGAGTTTAAAATAAAACATGTTTGTTCACACTTGAGTTAAAATCTAAAAATGGTTTCAAGCTGTATGGTGATATACAACATCTGAAAATTTGATTTTTATAGGGATGCTTAAACATATGATAAATTCGAATATGATGAATCATTGATTCAAGTATATAATGTGAATTGTTATTCGAAAACAAGATTTTAAAAAAAAATTGTGATTTTTCATCGAGTATATCAACAGTAACTTGTAGACGAAATGAAAATGGATTCTATCCAATTTCCAACGGAATTTTGCATGAAGTAAGCCTAGTAATCGATAATATCAGGAAAATTGTTAAACAAATTTTCTATTGAAGGAGATGTTGTATCGAAGCAACTTTAGGGTTTAGCGGTCGTTTTGGTTGAGGTCGGAGATGAGGTGTTTCCTCCACCTCTGGTTGATCGAGCTGCATGGTATTGCAGGGGAGGGTAGTATAGTCGGTCGGCGAGGTGAGGCCGGAGCTGCAGCATCTCCGATGGTCAGACCAAGGGGGGCGAAGCGATTTGTTGGATGGTTGTATATTTTAGTTTCGTATGGTAGTCCAGTGTTCGTTGAGGGCTTTGTGGTGCTTGTTCGAAGGCCGAGGTGGCACATGGGGTCGGTCAGCGACATTTTCACGGTGTCGCCGGAGGTGGCATCGTCGTTGACGATCTATGCACGTGCACGGTGGCATATGGTGTCAGCGGTTCGAGTTTTGGTCGTCGCGAGTTATTGCTCGAGAATGTGGGATGGTTGCTTCGATGATGACCCTGCGTGCATGAGTGTGTTGGTGTACAGCACTTTATAACTTAAACTTAAAAAATAAGATAAGTAGAGAAGAAGAAGAAAGGTTTGAGGAAGAGCGGGGGGCTCGGGAAAGAGCAAGGGAAAACACGAGTTTTACTCGAGTAAACCAAGTATTTGCCTCGGGTTTTATTTTCTACGTGAATCAGCCTAATAACTTTTAAATTATTTTGTTAAATAAAAGTTTAGTATTAATTGAATAAATAATGTTGACAAATTTAAATCTAAGATTTGATTTAAAATCATTAAGAGAGATACGCAAATGTAAGATTAATAATTAATCTATATGGAAAGTTAATTAAGAATAATTTTATAATTGTGATTAAAATAAGTAATTTAAGATTAAATAAATTTGTATTTAAAGATTGGTAATTGTGTGTTTAATCAATTTGAACTTAATTATTTTAATTAACTACTTAAAGTTAATTAAAAATAGTTAACTAATTAAGTAATTAATGAAGTATTAAATAATTAATTAATTGGTAATTAATGATTAATTGAGTAATTAGTGATAAATAAATGGGTAATTAAGTTATTTAATTAATAATTAAGGTTATTAATTAATAATTAAGATATAATTAATTAAGTGAGTAATTAAGAAGTAATTAATAAATTTAATAAGTTGATTAATTAGTGATTAATCAAGCAGGATAAAATGGATTATTCTTAAGTAATTAATTAAGTTAATTAAACCAAATTTGATATGAATTTATGATTCTGTTTGATTGATTATGATATCTATTTGGTGATATTCAATGATACTCTGTGATATGCATATATATATATATATATATATATATATATATATATATCTGTGATGACTGTGTATGACTTATCTGTGATAACTGTTATGTGAATTCAAGTGTTGAATTAAATTGTTTAAAACTTTTAAAACAACTTGGCCTTCAAAATGGCGTTTGAATTTCGATGAGACCGGGATCGGGTGTCAATTTGATATTCCGAAAACCACATCGATTCAAATTAAACGATAGGTTGTGACGTCCCAAGTGCAGGTCGAGATGGTGTTTCAGAATGCAAGGGTTATCATCGTTAACGCTGAGGGTGATTCCAAAATGAGTACAATGAGATAATGCCTTCGGTTTCGTTCGAACCCGGAATTAACTTGTATGGATTGAATGCTTTCAGCACATCGTCAGGTGGACGATGAGCATTCTAAGAGATATGTTCTCTAAAGGTAATCGCAGCCTCAAGCCTCATCAACCGGGAATGGCTAAAATAGGGGAGATGCAGTAAGGTTAGGTGGGTAGCACCCAAGCAGGACGAGATATACCCCTGTCTAGATGTCCCTTTTTATTTTCGGCCGTGTGGGCAGTTGTTGGCCACAACTACGGGGTTGTCTTGTTCGGGACTGTTCAGTAAGGAATGGTTCCGGCTTTGTGTTGTAGGGGGTCGGTAGTGATCCTCGATAGGGTGATCTAAGCCCCGTACTATGACGGGCGGTACCCAGTAGCCCTGCCATTGATGGAAACCCATTTTCCCTACGAGACCCTACGGTTTGATTTGTATTACCCACTTTCATGGCTAGTAGCTGGAATTTAATGAATGTAATAATTTCGGCTATTTTCTATTTACTTGAAAACCCTAGACACTATTATAGTATCATTGGATTTCCTATAAAATGTTTTGGTTAGCTAAGGTAAAAACTTACCTGTGTTTATGTGTAGGGAGCCTTACGATACCTTTATTTTCAAATGATTTTAAAAGTTAAACAACTTTAACCCGTTTACTCACACTAGACCCATGTCTGACCCGGAGTTTATATTTTCTTTTTCAAAAACTCTTGGGTACTCAAATTTTGATGAGTAGCCAAGTGATAGGTTTTTGGGATTGTTGAGTTCTGGAGAAGCTTGGAGTAGAAGCCCAGACGTATGTATCTATCTATCTGGTTCCGTTGTGTTAGTTTGTGTATGATGTATTTTAGGATGTATGTATTGACAGATATGTATATGACTGTCCTGTTGTATGATATTGTATAACTCTGATATATGTAAAAACTATGTAATACTTATATGATGTATTATATTTTATTCCGTTCCGCTGTGAGATTCTGATGTTGTAATTCTTTCTTTCTATTCATTTCTATTTCTATCCCTTTCTTTTCTTATTGATGATATGTCTTTCTATGGTGAGAAAGGCGGGTCGTCACAAAAACTATTCCATAAAGCTCACTAACAACCATTTAACAATTTACTTAAGTTAACAACTTAAGTTCATCTCCATTTTCAATTAGATTCCATTATATTAAATTCAATTAGTGTACTCATTCAATTTATTTTAAACTTTGCTTCACATTTTCATTTAAATATATTTCAATTCAACACAATTCAATTAACATTTCCAAGTTGAATTTTACTTATAACTCAAGTTTAACTTCACGAAATCCATTTTTTACTCATAATTCAACTTTTTTTGTCCAACCAATCAAACTTCCATTATATCGCTCACTTAACTCATTTATTCAAATTAGTTTATTTCCCACTTTTAATTCAATATTTGATTTTTACCTTCAAAAATCACTTCACTTAATTTTCTTGAGTTCAATCTTTTATATAATTCAAGTTTTGGCTTTTTATTCATTTCCCAAAATGCAAAACAATTTTATTTTGGCTCTTTTTTTCCCATTCAATCTTATTTAACTAAACTCCAGATAAATCTAACCTCATACCATTCTTTTGACTTCACAATCCATTTAAATTTTACTAGGTAAGAACTCAATTTCATTTAATGTATCCATCACGTGATACATTTCCATTTCAATGATATTTCAACTTTAATTCAAATCCAATCATAATAGTATTAAACTTAGCTTAAGTTCATTAAATTTGACTTACTCTTCTAACTTATTTTGTTTCCATACTTATTTTAAATTAGTTACATTTATTAATTTATTTTAAATCCCAAATAAAAGTTTATTTCCAAATCCGTACTTAACACAATATAAATTAATTATGCTTCCCATATTTATTTGCTTACCTATTCAAATTAATTAGTTTACTTACTAATTTTATTTACGCATTTTCACTTCTTTTATAGCTATCGGAGTTTATTTATTCCAATTCAATGCTTACTTTGTTTACAATTATTTATTTAAGAATTTCATTCCATTAAATATTATCTATAACTCACTGAATTTTATTTCAATTCAATTTTATTTTCACTTGATTTAAATCCAACCCGATATCATTAAACTTAGTTTAAGTTAACTTCAATTCACCTCTCCTCCATTTATTTAGCTTAAGTTAATTCTAATTCAATTAAATTTATTTCTTTCAAATCGCCATTAATTAAATTTTTCCACAATTAAATTTCTTCAAATTAAATTTATTTAACCTTTTCACTCTAAATTTTATTTCCAACATTCAAAGCTCATATTTTCCATCCTATTTAAAAATCATCTCAATTTTACAAGTTTATAACTTACCTCATCAGGATTTCCAATTCAAATAAGGATTTAGGATTTTTAAACACCCAGCTTTTGGTTCAAAAAACATGAAATCACCATTATCCCAAAATTACATTTCTCAAATTTTTAAACCAATCTCGGTTTTTATTCCTAACAAATTTCCTTTGAAATTTCAAAAATAAACTAGTTCTTCTGAACAAATCAATTTGGCAGCAATCCGTCACTTAGAAACTCGAAAATGAACATTGATGATGCTGAAGTCATCACCGAAATTATTTTCCAACTACTGAAGTGAGTTCAATGCTATGTCCCTTCCCAAAATTTATTTGAAACAATTTCCTTTCAGGAATACCTCCAAAATAGTAATGATATTATTTGTCTTCGAAGCACTTCGAAAAACACTTCCACAATCTCCGGGAATTTAAATTTTCAAATCTAATTTAAGTCAAATTTTAAGTGTAGTTCATTTGTATAATTTATGCTCATACAAATTTTTTTCCATTTGATTTTACAAGTCATTCCAATTTTTATAATCTTAATTGTTTAATATATTATCATCCAAACATCCAAGTTATATCACAATTTAAGAAAATTTTCTTTTATATCAAAATATAATTTTGAGTAAAATTATTTCATTCACCCACCTTTAAAACCATACTATGTCAATTTATCTTATCAGGTTTTCATAAACTCTTCTCGAATAGCGGCCAACTTACTCAATCAGAATTCATATTCCACTCAACCAATAAGTCAACACAATATTAAAACAATTTATATTCACTAACAAATACGCGCTCATATCTATTAATAAGCTCAAACTTATTCTAGAGTAACACGGACTCTATTTCAATGAGTAATCCCCACCAAGGCCAAGGTTATCACCAACCTAAGCTCTGATACCAAGTGAAACAACCCACAGTTCCGTACCCCTTAAGTCGACACTATTCTCCATAAATTAACTCTAGATGAACGGAAATACGGACCATTTGGGTTAAAGAAGAAGAGGTAGAAGAAGAGAAAACAAAACAACAGCAGAATCTAACCATCGCAACGGAATAAAATATAATATATAACAACAGATCTTTACACAAAAGAAAACTATATCGGTTTTATATATATACATCATAAGAATACATCATCAGAGTTCAACAACCTCAATAACATACAACTGGACAGTCATATAAACTTGTCCTCAAAACTGGATACACGACGAAATAATAATCAAGTACGGAAGTACGTATCACCATCCAGCTCTTCTCCTGCTCCACAGCATCCTTTCCTCTATCCTATAATACTCGGTCTGACCCGAGCATTATAGCGAAATAACACCCGAGTCAGTCTGGAAAACCAGCGTGAGGAAACCACGCTCAAATTGGTTATTAAAGTTTCAAAATTCTTTTGAAAGCAAAAGCATCTCGTAAGACCACGCCACAAATAAAAATGTTGGGTTTTTACCTTACGATAGCTAAAACACTTTCTATTAAAATCCTATGATATTATAATAGGGTCTATTTAGAAATACTTATTAAAATAGTCGAAATTGTTACATGATTAAATTCCAGCTACTAGCCACAAAGTGGGTAATACAAACAAAAACCGTAAAAGGCACGTAGGGAGAATGGATTTGCAACTAATGACTACGCATTGGGTACCACCTGTCACTGTAAGTGGCCTAGATCACCGTACCGAGGATTACTCCCAATCCCCTGCAACACAAGACCGAGACTACCCGTTACTGGACAATCCCGAGTAAGATCACCCCACGGTTGGGATTAGCAACCGCACCACTAAGCCGAATAGAAAGGGACATCTAGAAAAGGATGACCTTGCCCTAATGGGTGCTACCCACATAGCCTTGCTGCATAACCCCCGATTTTCAGCCATTCCCGATTGATGAGGCTCGAGGCTAAGAGTTACCTTTTTAGACCATATCCCTTAGAATGCTCATCGCCTACCTGACGATGTTCTGAAAGCAATCATCCATACAAGTCCGTCAAGGGTTCGAACAGAACCGAAGGCACTACTCGTACTACATCCATTTTGGAAATCATCCTTAGGATTAGTAGCGACTGGGCCTTGCCCATCATTGCTCCGTCTTCGATTCCAAACTCGTCTTCCTCACGAAAACGTACAAACCGAATCGAAGTGGTTTTCTAGAAATAAGTCCCGATCCCGGTCTCTTCGAAACGGCCAGCACATTGTCCAATAATGATAGTCGATTATTTAACTACCAATTAACATTCACAACAACCATCAAACATAAATAATTTCTCCAAATTATTTATTAACCTCAAAATATCTTCGCAAGATATATTTCCGTTTTCACTCTTTTGAAACAGTTTTCGAACCCCACTCTTCTCATGGAATGAATTCCCAACTATTTATTTCCATTGAAAATACCAAGTACAAAACTTCATATTTTTAAACAATATAAAAACTCTTTATTATAAAATATACTTTAAAACATTTAAATTGAAAACTACTTCAATACTTTATTAAAAATATATATTTAGGAATATTTAAAATGAGGTTACTTTATAAAATATAAAACTAGATTTCTACTTTAAAACAAAATACCGAGTCACCTTCGAATAATTACTACAATAATAGATTTGAAAAAATTTAGTTTAGGATTTAAACTTTTTTCTAAAACATGCTTTTTAAAACAACTTCAAACTTTTTAATTTAAATTTAAAAATTTGCTTTGAAAATGTACTTGGCTATCCAGGGAAATACAATTCCCTTCACATTCTATAAAAATAAATCACTATTTATTTCTAAATAACTTTACCCATTCCTTTATTAAATTCCATCATGAATTTATTCTTCCAAATATCCACTGATATATTACTTCACTTTTATAAACCCAGTTTATAAATTTCATAGTCACATTCTCCTTTAAATTTCCCAATTTCAAACACATAATCAATTTCCGAATTGATTTCCAATTTACTCCATTTTGAAATAAAACTCTTTACTTACTCGTTTTTTTTTCCAAAGTCCATTAACTTCGGATTTTATTTTTCCATTTCGATTTAAAATCTTTTAATTGAAACATACCAATTTCAGATTTCCAAAATTTCTTCTTTATCCTAAAATAAATTTGAACCTTGAATTTTAAAGTAAATTCTTTATTCCTTTAAATAATATCACTTATGTTTTACAATTCATTATTTTTTGTTCATTCAAAATCCCTTTTTCATAAACTTAATTTATTTATTAAAATTTTAAAATCATTTTTACTTTTTCAAATTCATTCTTAAATTTATTCAAACTCTCTATGGTTACTTTACTAAGAAATTTCAATCTTTTATTTTCTTTTCAAAAATCCAATTCTATATATTTTGATAACTCAGTGAAGCGGAATATATTTAAGCAAACTATAGCATTAAATATTCCAATTATCAATAATTTCATCACAGAATATCAAATATTCATAACACAGAATATTAAACAATATAAATAATTTTGAGGAATCCAGTTGGATCCCTCCAACCTGTTTCCCTACATCCACATATGTTAGCACAATATAAATACCAATTCCACTTCGAGGTGGAATATCGCGTTATATGAGATTTATATAATATCATCCGCTATTATGCGGCGCATAGGGTCTCATCTGCTATTATAATGCGGGAAATCAGTTACTCCAATATATACTATATACTCCTATATATAATAAAGCACATCAAATCAAATCAATCAATCAACCAATTATTTAAATTTAACCATTTAAATTTAAATAAAAATCAAGAAGAGTGAGATTAACTCACCTTTATTTTTGCTTTGCAATCCACTTCAATCCTGGCTATTTTGTTCACGATATTTGGACGTTGTGTAAACATTAGGTGATTGAATTAACCGAACAATTAATTTCCACTTAAACAAATTTAATTAACCCAACATTTTTATTTAAACTAATTTTTCTTTTAATAAATAATTTTTAAGTTCCAAAAATAAAATAAATAAGTTAATCGCCCAAATATTATTTAAAATAAACTATTAAGTAAAAACGTGTAAATGTATATTTATTTTATTTTACTTTCTATAAAACAACATATATTTATAATTTTTAGAATAAGTTGTTGGTTTTAAAAATCTAACTGCCCATATCCTTAAACATGTTTTAAAATTCAAAAAAAAAAAAATATTTTTCAAACCTTTCATATATATATATATTTTACTTTTATATCAAATCAAGATATGCATATGTATTTATAAATCCAAATTCTGTAATCAACAAAACAACAGCCTGTTTTCCATCCCAGACTTTATTTACATACATATATAGATTAAAATAAAATTCCTTTGTTAAAATCTTACTATTTATATTAATATAAAGGTATGGTTTATTCTCTGCAAATATAAACTGTGACTATAGCCATTTTTTTTTAAATTAACTTACTAACTTAGAAATTAAATAACTTAAATTGATGGAAAAAATACCTCTCCCCGACAACTCGAGTACTGCAGAACCCAGCCGCGCATGCCTCGAAGCATCGTCGCAACATCTGGCCTGACCTCCCTTACCGCTGCCACCTCCTTCATCGCAAACCAAAGAACTAAATCGACTGTCCCTCGAGCCGCTGCCCAACCTCGCACCCACGCGACTCGCCCTCAACAACCCTTACCCCTGTAACGTCGTGACACTAGGACCGACCGGTTTCGCCACACTTGATTTGCTGCCGTCTAGTCAAAGTCGCGACCCTACGACGACTGCCTATGCCCTTCCGCGAGTCGAACGTTTTGATTCTCTCGAATCATTTTCGGTATTGAATACGAGGTGAAGCTAAGGGTTTGTTGCACTCGATTTTTAATTTCGGCTTTAAGATTCTACTCGTTTTTTTATTTGGATTTGTTTTTACGAACGATTTCGGTTTATAAGAAGAGCTGAAGGGAAGGAGAAACTAACAATTTTGATAAATGAATATAAGCGGCCTTTAATTTCCTTTTATTTTCTCGATCTGAAGAGTGAATTACAAAGGAAGGAGAATGGGAGACACGATGGAATGGTTGCTTGTAAGAGTAGGGGATAGTGATTTGAGAGAAGCTGTAGAGATTTAAAGGCAAAAGGTTGTGATGTGAATAGAATTCAGCTGATGGTTGCCTAAAATATGCAAATATAAATATTAATTCAAATTCAAATTGTATCGGTTTACGTATCTTAAAATCGCAAATCCATATCGAGGCGTGCCGCTAGGCGTTCATAAAGTTACACCCGTATTTCGAACGCAATGGAAAAGGTATCGAGTCCTAATTCGATCGTATGGAGAAGTGGCTTTTTGGACCTTATTATTATACTAAATTTTGGATATAAATTTCAACGCATTTGTATATCGTACGCTCACATAAAAACTCCAAATGCTACGAAAATTGAAATTCGATAACAATTCAATATTATGGTTTCAATGGAACTGGTTTCGTCGAATTCCGAGACTGCGCCTCGGAAGGCTTTTTTTAAATATCAATTTAAACGATATATTTTCAAACTGAACAAACCACTTTCAAATTAAATTTTAAAAGTTCTATCATCTTCAGTGTTATTAATATGAAATTTTGTAAGCCTTCAAATTATTTTTAACAAGCTTAAAACTGGAGATTCAACATTTTACCCAACTTTCGATTATTAAATTCAATAATTTAATTATCAAATAAATAGCGATATTTGAATTCAATTTAAAAATTAACTTTTAAATATTTAAAATCAATTAAATATCCCAATCTAAATTGTTCAAAATTCTGGATCGTCACATTCCTCTCCTCTTAAAAGAATTTCGTCCCCGAAATTGCTAGTTAAGAAGAATGATCCAATGCCCATTACTATTTTCCAAAACCAAACAGTTTTATCAACTTGCCATAACATATCTTTTATTAAGGACCCACTATTACTTCAACCAACTTCCCAAAACCTTACATAGTTTCCAACAACATTATTAACTCCACTTATTCAAATTCAAATTTAAATTCAAATTTAAATCATCAAAACTTTCTCAAAGATTTTCTAACTCTCTAAATTTTTGAGAAAATTCGCCAGCGTCTCCTTTGCATAACTAGCTCGGTACATCTACAAAATGCCTCTCGGGCTCCCACATTCCAAAAGAAAACAAAAGGCCAAGTGGCTAGATCAAAAACCCAAGCAAATTCCTTACAGAAATTTAAACACATACCTTTTTGTCGAGCAATTCAAATTTATCTTCTAGAATCAAAACAAATTTTCCTTTCCCTTTATAATTCATGCATATCCTATTTAGCAATAATATCCAATCATAGCTTTTAAAATCATTTTATACATTTCCTTACAGACGTTTTCATATCTACTTCTATTCAAATTAGTTTTCCCATTTCCATATGAATTCAGTTTATCTTCAGCTCTGAATATTGAATTTTATCTTCGATTTATACAGATTCATATCATTATTTTAAATTAGTTTCATCCCTAGTTTATTTCAATTTCCAATTTGAAATCATTTTGTTGCTAATGAAATTTTTTCAAAATTTTTTTGACTCCTAAAATTTTCAAAATTTTTTGGCCTAGCCTCCTTTGTATGGGGGAGCTTTTGCAATTTGACAAGAGATATAAATATATATACATCGAGCCACACGGTCGGAAAAACAAAAACAGTTCATATTTCCAATTTTTATTGCGTAGGTGTACCTTTATTTGGCATTTTTAGGCAAGCGGCTTATTTGATTAGCACTTTGTGCAATCCATCTAGCAAAACGGCCTCCCGGTACCTCTACTTACTCAATTTAAATATGTAAGTATAAAATATATGCAACTCACTAACAATTACTTACTTTCAATAGTTAGATACATGCATTTCATAAGCAATACACACCAAACAATACCCGAATTCAATTTATAAGATTCCGACACTAATTTCAATTGCTTACAACCAATTCTTAAACTATTATTTTCAATTTTTAAGTGATTTACAATTCACTTCCCTTCATTAAATTCATCCTAAGAAAAACAAACTCATATTTATTCCAGTTGAGTCAAAAATAAGTTTTATTTACTTGCAATGATTAATAGAATTTTATTTTCTTTCATTTTCGCCCAATGACCAATTATTCTCATGCAAATTGGTGATATTCATCTAAGTAAATAATCACTTAAGACGATGACCATTTTAAATTGATTCCAACTTAATTTACATAAATTTCATTCCACTTCTAATTTATTCACAATCCATGCATTTTCATTTTCACTAAATTTTTAATTTTATCCATCTTCTTATATTCCATTTCATTATTCAAACAGGTTTCATTCAAAACCGTTTCATAAAGCTCACTAATAACCATTTAACAATTTACTTAAGTTAACAACTTAAGTTCATCTCCATGTTCAATTAGATTCCATTCTATTAAATTCAATTAGTGTACTCATTCAATCTATTTTAAACTTTGTTTCACATTTTCATTTCACCATATTTCAATTCAACTTAATTCACTTAACATTTCCAAGTTGAATTTTCTTTTTAACTGAAGTTTAACTTCACAAAATCCCTTTTTGTACTCATAATTCAAAAAAATTTATCCAACCAATCAAAATTCCATTAACTCACTCACATAACTCATTTATTCAAATTAGTTTATTTCCCACTTTTAATTCAATATTTGATTTTTACCTTCAAAAATTACTTCACTTATTTTTCTTGAGTTCAATCTATTTTATAATACAAGTTTTGGATTTTTATTCATTTCCCAAAATGCAAAACAATTTTATTTTGGCTCTTTTTTTCCCATTCAATCTTATTTAACTAAACTCCAGTTAAATCAAACCTCATACTATTCTTTTGACTTCACAGTCCATTTAAATTTTATTAAGTAAGAACTTAATTTCATTTAATGTATCCACCACGTGATACAATTCCATTTCAATTATATTTCAACTTTAATTCAAATCCAATCACAATAGTATTAAACTTAGCTTAAGTTCATTAAATTTGACTTACTCTTCTAACTAATTTCGTTTCCATACTTATTTTAAATTAGTTACATTTATTAATTTATTTTAAATCTGAAATAAAAGTTTATTTCCAAATCCTTACTTAACACAATATAAATTAATTATGCTTCCAATATTCATTTGCTTACCCATTCAAATTAATTAGTTCACTTACTAATTTTATTTAAGCATTTTCACTTCTTTTATAGCTATCGGAGTTTATTTATTCAAATTCAATGCTTACTTTGTTTACAATTATTTATTTAAGAATTTCATTCCATTAAATATTATCTATAACTCACTGAATTTTATTTCAATTCAATTTTATTTTCACTTGATTTAAATCCAACCCAATATTATTAAACTTAGTTTAAGTTAACTTCAATTCAACTCTCCTCCATCTATTTAGCTTAATTAATTCTAATTCAATTAAATTTTATTTCTTTCAAATCGCCATCAATTAAATTTTCCACTATCAAATTTCTCCAAATTAAATTTATTTAACTTTTTCACTTTAAAATTTAATTCTAACATTCAAAGCTCATATTTTCCTTCCATATTTAAAAATCGTCTCAATTTTACAAGTTTCTAACTTACCTCATCGGGATTTCTAATTCAAATAAGGATTCAGGATTTTTAAACGCCCAGCTTTTGGTTCAAATCACTTGAAATCACCATAACCCAAAATTACATTTCTCAAATTTTTAAACCAATTCTGGTTTTTATTCCCAAAAAGATTTCCTTTGAAATTTCAAAAATAAACTAATTCTTTTGAACAAATCAATTTGGCAGTAATCCGTCGCTTAGAAACTCAAAAATGAACATCGATGATGCTGTAGTCATTATCGAAATTATTCTCCAGCGACTGAAGTGAGTTCAGTGCTATATCCCTTCCCACAATTTATTTGAAACAATTTCCTTTCAGGAATACCTCTAAAATAATAATGCTATTAGTTATCTTCAAATAACTTCGAAAGACACTTCCAAAATCTCCATGATTTTAAATTTTCAAATCTAATTTAAGTCAAATTTTAACTATAATTCATTTGTATAATTTATGCCCATACAAACAAAAAATTTCCATTTGGTTTTACAAGTCATTCCAATATTTATAATCTTATTTGTTTAAAATATTATCATCCAAACATCCAAGTTATATGAAAATTTAAGAAAATATTTCTTTTATATCAAAATATAATTTTGAGTAAAATTATTTCATTCACCCACCTTTAAAAAAATACTGTGTCAATTTATCTTGTTAGGTTTTTATAAACTCTTCTCAAATAGCGGCCAACTTACTCGATCAGAATTCATATTCCACTCAACCAATAAGTCAACACAATATTAAAACAATTTATATTCACTAACAAATATGTGCTCATATCTATTAATACGCTCAAACTCATTCTAGAGTACTACAGACTCTATTTCAATAAGTAATCCCCACCAGAGCCAAGGTTATCACCAACCTAACCTCTGATACCAAGTGAAATGACCCGTAATTCCGTACCACTTGATTCGACACTATTCTCCATAAATCAACTCAAGATGAACGGAAATACGAACCATTTGGGTTAAAGAAGAAGAGGTAGAAGAAGAGAAAACAAAACAACATCAAAATCTAACCATCGCAGCGGAATAAAATATAATAGATAATAATAGATCTTTACACAAAAGAAAACCATATATGTTTTATATATATACATCATCATAATACATCATCAGAGTTCAACAACCTCAATAACATACAACTGGTCAGTCATATAACTTGTGCTCAAAACTGGATACACAGTGGAATAATAATCAAGTACAGAAGTACGTATCGCCATCCAGCTCGCCTTCTGCTCCACAGCATCCTTTCCTCTATCCTATAATACTCGGTCTAACCCGAGCATTATAGCAAAATAACACTCGAGTCAGTTTGGAAAACCAGCGTGAGGAAACCACACTCAAATTGATTACTAAAGTTTCGAAATTCTTTCAATAACAAAAGCATCTCGAAAGACCACGCCACAAATAAACATGTCGGGTTTTTAACTTACGATAGCTAAAACACTTTTTTTAAAATCCTCTGATATTATAATATGGTCTATTTACAAATACTTATTAAAATAGCCGAAATTGTTACATGATTAAATTCCAGCTACTAGCCACAAAGTGGGTAATACAAACAAAAACCGTAAAAGGCGCGTTGGGAGAATGGATTTCCAACTAATGACTAGGCACTGGGGTACCACCGGTCATAGTACGTGGCCTAGATCACGGCACCGAGGATTACTCCCAATCCCCTGCAACACAAGATCGGGACTACCCCTTACTGGATAATCCCGAGTAAGATCACCCCACGGTTGGGATCAGCAACCGCTCCACTAAGCTGAATAAAAAGGGACATCTAGACAGGGATGACCTTACCCTAATGGGTGCTACCCACATAGCCTTGCTGCATAATCCCTGATTTTCAGTCATTCCCGGTTGATGAGGCTCGAGTCTAAGCGTTAGCCTTTTTAGAACATATCCCTTAGAATGCTCATCGCCCACCTGACGGTGTTTTGAAAGCATTCATCCATACAAGTCCGTCCCGGATTCGAACGGAACCGAAGCCACTACTCCTACTATATCCATTTTGGAAATCATCCTCAGGATTAGTAGCGACTAGCCCTTGCACTTCATTGCTCCATCTTCAAATCCAAACTCGTCTTCCTCATGAGAACGTACAAACCGGAGCGAAGTGGTTTTCAGGAAACAAATCCCTATCTCGGTCTCTTCGAAACGATAAGTGCATTGTCCATTATTGATAGTCGGTTATTTAACTATCAATTAACATTCACAACAACCATCAAACATAAATAATTTCTCCAAATTATTTATTAACCTCAAAATATCTTTGCAAGATATATTTCCATTTTCACTCTTTTGAAAACAGTTTTCGAAACCCACTCTTCTCATGGAATGAATTCCCAACTATTTATATCCACTGAAAATACCAAGTACAAACTTTAGATTTTTAGAATAATTTAAAAATACTTTGTTATAAAATATACTTTAAAACATTTAAATTGAAAACTACTTCAATACTTTATTAAAAATATATATTTAGGAATATTTAAAATGAGGTTACTTTATAAAATATAAAACTAGATTTCTACTTTAAAACAAAATACCAAGTCACCTTTGAATAATTACTACGATAATAGATTTAAAAAAAATTTACTTTAGAATTTAAACATTTAGAATTAATAAATTTTCTGAAACATGCTTTTTGAAACAAATTCAAACCTTTTAATTTATATTTAAAAATTTGCTTTGAAAACGTACTTGGATATCCAGGAAAATACATTCCCTTTACATTCTTTAAAAATAAATCACTATTTATTTTTAAACAAATTTACCCATTCCTTTAACAAATTCCATCGTGAATTTATTCTTCGAAATATCCACTGATATATTACTTCACTTTTATAAACCCAGTTTATAAATTTCATAGTCACATTCTCCTTTAAATTTCCCAATTTCAAACACTTAAATCAGTTTCCAAATTGATTTCCAATTTACTCCATTTTGAAATAAATCTCTTTACTTACTCTCTTTTTTCCAAAGTCCATTAACTTCAGATTTTATTTTTCCATTTTGATTTAAAATCTTTTAACTGAAACATACCAATTTCAGATTTCTAATATTCCTTTTTTATCCTTTTAAATAATTTTAAACCTTGAATTTTAAAGTAAATTCTTTATTCCTTTAATTAATATCACTTAAGTTTACAATTCATTATTTTCTGTTTATTCAAAATCACTTTTTCATACACAGAATTTATTTATTAAAATTTTAAAATCACTTTTACTTTTTCAAATTCATTCTTAAATTTATTCAAATTCTATGGTTACTTTGGTTAAAAATTCACTCTTTTATTTTCTTTTCAAAAATCTAATTCTATATATTTTGATAACTCAGTGAACCGGAATATATTTAACCAAACTTTAGCATTAAATATTCCAATTATCAATAATATTCATCACAGAATATCAAATATTCATAACACAGAATATTAAACAATCTAAATAATTTTAAGGAATACTATTGGATCCCTCCAATCTGTTTCCCTGCATCCACAGATGTTAGCACAATATAAATACCAATTCCACTTCGAGGTTGAATATTCCGGTATATGGGATTTATATAATATCATCTGCTACTATGCGGCGCATAGGGTCTCATCCGCTATTATGCGGCTCATAGTGTCACATCCGCTATTATAATGCGGGAAATCAATTACTCCAATATTTACTACATACTACTATATATAATATTGCACATCAAATCAAATCAATCAATCAACCAATTATTTAAATTTAAATAAAAATCCAGAAGAGTGAGATTAATTCTCCTTTATTTTTGCTTTGCAATCTACTTCGATCCTGACTATTTTCTTCACGATATTTGGACCTTGTATAAACATTCGGTGATTAGTAATACTTGAATTAACCGAACAATTAATTTCCCCTTAAATAAATTTAATTAACCCAACATTTTTATTTAAACTAATTTTCCTTTTAATAAATAAATTTTAAGATCCAAAAATAAATTAAATAAGTTAATCTCCTAAATATTATTTAAAATAAACTAGTAAATAAAAATGTGTAAATGTATATTTATTTTATTTTACTTCCTGTAAAACTGCATATATTTATAATTTTTAAAATAAGTTGTGGGTTTCAAAAGTCTAACTATCCATATCCTTAAATATATTTTAAAATTCACAAATATATATTTTTCAAACCTTTCATATATATTTTTTACTTTTATATCAAATCAAGATATGCATATGTTTTTATAAATTCAAGTTCTGTAATCAACAAAACAACAGTCTATTTTTCATCTTAGATTTACTTATATACATATATAGATTAAAACAAAATTCCTTTGTTAAAATCTTACCGTCTATATTAATATAAAGGTATCGTTTCTTCTCTGCAAATATAAACTATGACTGTAACAATATTGACTGTAACCATTTTTTTTAAAATTAACTATCTAACTTGGAAATTAAATAACTTAAATTGATGGAAAAAATACCTCTTAGCGACAACTCGAGTACTCTAGAACCCAACCACGCACGCCTCGAAGCATCGTCGCGACATCTGGCCTGACCTGCCGCACCACTGCCACCTCCTTCTGTAACAACCCACATATTTTATGATTATATATTTAAATGTTTTGTTTAAATATTGTGACGTTAATCAAATTTTTGGGTCCAAAATATTACTTTTTGCAAACTGTCAAATTGAGGCTCGAAACCTCCTCCATTGAGTCCAAAATGGTGTTTGCAATCTTTTTGAGTATAAACTTAGAAATGTTTGGAGTTTGTAGAATTTTGCTACTTTTTCCACTTTGGGTTTGAGTTTGGGTTTCAGCCCAATATCCCAACATAAGACCCTTGCTCCACCCCCTTTCCTCTTCATTACTTCATAACATTTCCTAACACTCTAGCTTCATCAAAAATGGGGGAAGAGAGAAAGAATTAGGGAATCCTAAGCCCTAGTTCCATTTGCAAACTGAAATTCTTGCTCCATAATTCAAGAGAAGCTATTGGTAAGCATCCTCTTCTTCTTCTCCAACTCTTTCTCTCTTCAATTTCAGAAATTCCTAAACCTAACTTAGGAAATGGTTCTCTTTTAAGCTTAGATTTAAGCTCCTTGGGTTGGATTGAAGAGTGATTGTTCTTGCCTTGCTCTATAGCTTCTTCTTCTTTCTTCTTGAGTTAAAGGTGAGATTTTTATCTCACATCTATGTCTAAAACTATCTTTGATTGTTAGGTATGAGTTCCTAACACTTATTTATGTGCAATTGCTTTTGATTAGGATTGGTTTTGTGAATAGTTCAATATTTGGTGTTTGAAGCCAAATCTTTAAAAATCATAACTTTGATGTTTGATCATGCTTTTGGTGGTGTATCAAAGAGCCTATTAGGCTGGGTTGTCGATTGGCATAAACCCCTAGCCCCATTGTTCGTCCGGCCGCGAATTGGTTGAGTTTGCTCTTCATTTGTATAGGCTGGAAAACTTGGAAAACAGGCACCAGTCGACTGCCCTCTGAGTCTAGTCGACTGACCTGGAACCCGAGAGTTTTCCAGGCAATTGGCCAGTCGACTGTTCTCAGAGAGCCAGTCGACTGACTTGCTTGTATGCGGTCTGTTTTGCCTATTTAGCCTACTTTGCTTGAGATTCCAATTTCTATCGATTCGTGATTATCCGATTTGTTGTTATCATTTATTATTGTCTTTGATGACTTCTCTTTAGATTTCGTACATGGGTTTTATAAATGAGTTTTGAAATGTCTTTCAAGTAAATTGGTTTGGAAGAATTATATATATTCTTTCAAGTATAAAATTACAAAAGCGATTTATAAAGTGATTTTAAATTGCATTAAAAACTCGTTTCTCTAACTTATAGTTTCTATACAAAATACACAATTTTGCACTCCGAGCGAAGAGGGAGGAGAATTAAATGATTAGATAAAACGCGTGTTATGAACACGTGCGTTCATCTTTTCAGTTAATTCCTAATTTATTCGTTTGAATGTTTTGACCTTTGGGTCTCGTTTACCGATGAGATGAGGTAAACTTTGTACTGCTTTGAGTGTGAAATTGACCAACGGATAGTAAATCATTTAGTGCGAGCGTGTGGTATGGGACTCATGTTAACATTTTTCGGGTTCCTTTCGAGGAGTTTGTGACACATATTGCCAGTTAGTGGTGTCCAGTACTGGGCCTCCGGACCTTCACCACTATGGTTTGTTGCCTTCGGGATTGTGCCTTGGGTATGTTGCCTTCGGGTTTGTGCCTTCGGGTTTGTTGCCTTCGGGTATGTTGCCTTCGGGTTTGTGCCTTCAGGTTTATTGCCTTCGGGTATGTTGCCTTCGAGTTTGTGCCTTCGGGTTTGCGCCTTCGGCCTTATGGATCCTTGTTTATACAGTACTGAGCACGTGCATTTCTTTTGTTTCATTGATATTTATATTCCTTAGCGTATCGCCTTTCGTTGTAGGTCCTTTGAACCGCACGATATATAGCGGTTACCTTGTGGAACTTGTGTTACTTTCATTGGTATTTGTTATTCGCCTTTTTGGCTTGATTTGGGATATTCATATCCATTGTTTATTTGTGTTGCCGATGATATGAGGCTTGTTATGATTCATATACTGTTAGATTATTGTGATATCTCTTTTAGAGATATTTGTTGCACTTTATGACCTTGCAGGTTCATTATTACTCAGTTTATCTAACTGATTTGTTTAGCTAGACTGACCCGTGTGTTTTCATACTCGAGTCAGACCCAGATGTTTCAGGTTAGGTACATTTGGACTTAGCCTATTTTGCTTCCGCATGGACTATTCCGCTAGCTCCTTTTTGTTGTAGCTTTTTGTGTAGTCCTTTTTGGTTGTAACTCTGATATGTATTCTTTTGACTCTCCTGTATATTGTGGTCTGCTATACCACTTAACATGTATCATTCCGTATACTCTGTTATGTATATGTGTATATGATGATCTAATGTTCTGTGATGTGCACTACATTTGAGTTGTTATATTTTCTTCTGATAGATCCTTCAGCCACCTATGGTTTTGTATTAAGTATTTATTGGATATGTCGATCCTCTTAGTATGGCAATTTTCGATGTATTCAATAGATAGTTAAGGCAAGGCTATAGAGGGTCGCTCCTATCCAGCTCTATTCTCCGCATTAGTTGACGGTATTATTTAAAAATACTCTTTGCTAATGTGGGTCATAGAGTGGGGCGTCACATCGACCGTCCCTCGAGCCGCTGCCCAACCTCGCACCCACGCGACTCGCCCTCAACAACCCTTAACCTTATAGCATCGTGGCACTAGGACCGGCCAGCTTCGCCACTCTTGATTTCTGCCATCCAGTCGTAGTCGCGACCCTACGACGACTTCCTACCCCCTTCCTTGAGTCGAACGAATTCGATTCTCTCGAATCATTCTCGATATTGAATACGAGGTGAAGCTAAGGATTTGTTGCACTCGATTTATAATTTCGGCTTTGAGATTCTACTCTTTTTTTAGTTTGGTTTTTTTATGAACGATTTCGGTTTAAAATAAGAGTTGAAGGGAAGGAGAAACTCACAATTTTGATAAATGAATATATGCGGCCTTTAATTTTCCTTTTAATTTCTCGATCGGATGAGTGAATTACAAAGGAAGGAGAATGGGAGATATGATGGAATGGGTGCTTGTACGAGTAGGGAACAGTGATTTGAGAGAAGCTGTAGAGATTTGAAGGCAAAAGGTTGTGATGTGAATAGAATTCAGCTGATGGTTGCCTAAAATATGCAATATAGATATTAATTCAAATTCAAATTTTATCGACTTACGTAGCTTAAAATCGCGAATCCCTATCGAGGCGTGTCGCTTGGCATTTATAAAGTTACACTTGTATTTCGAACGCAATGGAAAAGGTATCGAGTCCTAATTCGATCGTATGAAGAAGGTAACTTTTTGGACCTTATTATTATACTAAATTTAAATTTCAGCGCGTTTATATCGTACGCTCACACAACTACAAACGCTACGAAAATTGAAATCTGATAATAATTCAATATTACGGATTCAATGGAAGTAGTTTCGTCGAATTCCGAGACTACGCCGCGGAAGGCTATTTTTAAATATCAATTTAAACGATATATTTTCAAACTAAGCAAACCACTTTCAAATTTAATTTTAAAAGTTCTATCACCTTCAGTATTATTAATATGAAATTTTGTAAGCCTTCAAATTATTTTTAACAAGCTTAAAACTAAAGATTTAATATTTTACCTAACTTTCAATTATTAAATTCAATAATTTAATTATCAAATAAACAGCGATATTTGAATTCAAGTTAAAAATTAACTTTTAATATTTAAAATCGATTAAATATCCCGATCTAAATTGTCCAAAATTCTAGGTCATCACACAAGGCTCGGCCAAAGGACAAGTGGCTCAGCCAAGTTATGGTTCAAGTCTGGAAATGGCCGGAGCTACTGCTAGAGGGGGAATAGCTGCTAGTGGTGGTGGCTATGGAGTGGTTGAAGCAAGATATGGAGGGTAGGATGGAAATTGTGGCTCGGCTAGGCAATTTGGAGGAGTTTTGTGCGAAGTTTGATGTGCTATCATCAATGGATGGTCACAGCCTGTCATGTTCAGAGGAGAGGCTGATGGTACTACTGTAGATGGTGGTGGTGATGGTGAAGCTGATGGAGTATGAGCTAGGCCAAGCAAGCTAGATGAAGAAAATGTAAAACTCAATAGAAAATATGAAGGAAAAAGTAATATGGAAGAAGCCATTTGAAAAAACTTAAAAATAATTTGAGAGATGAAGTATAGCCGTGAGTTATGAAATGAAGAAAAATTTCTCACTTGAACGAGAGTGAGAAAGCATGGCTATGCATAGAAAAGTGGACGGCTACTCAATGAAAAGCCAAATGGAAAATGAGAAGACAAAGGTAATGAAAAGACATAGAATATAAAAGGGCTTTTGTCTCTTTGTATTTCTAATTTTCTTTTAATCAAAATAAACCAAATAAATTTCAGTAAATAAAAATGAAAACAAAATAAAGTGAAAAAGAAAATAAATAAATAATTAAGGAAAAACAGAAAATAAATAAGAAAATAGTTTATTATGTTGAAACTAGAATTTAAAATTGTAAACAATATACAATTAACATTGAAAAATTATAACTATAGTTTAAAAATATTTCAAAATAAAATATATGCATAACATGTCATGTTACACTTATATACCCAAATTAGAACAAACAAAATTATTATTTATATAAATTAAAATAAAAAATTTTGTTAAATAAACAATTTGCACACAATATTGTAAAAAGCATATCTTTCACAATTTTAATCAGATTTCAACGAAACTAGAAGTAGTATTCTTGAAATTTAATCTACTTTCATAATAAAAGATAAAATTCAAAAATTAAAATTTTTAAATTTTAAATTTTAAAAGTCAAAGTTTGACCACATTGACCAAAATTCACATTTTTGAAAAATATTCTATTTATTAATGTTTATATTATAATTCACATAAAAATCAAAATTTATATTTAAAATAACAAAATTTATTCATTTTAATAAATAAAATGAAGTTTTTAAATCAGGAATTTCAATTACAATAATTAAAATATGCAATTGAAATAATCACAAAGTATAGGGTTGTTACACTCTCCCCCACTCAAAACCTTTCGTCCTCGAAAAGGAATGAGGTTTGGGAAAGCACAGAAAAAGATAGAATGAAATAGGATTTAGACAAGATGACAAGAAAATTGAAATTATACCTGATAACTTTTGTTATAGGTAAGTTTAACAAGGTGGAGATGATCTTCCCAAGATCCTCCAGAATCAAGAACACAACAGATTCACTCTTTCCATTTGACCGACGGTTTGTGGATGGTAAGCATGATCAGATTCAAAAGTGAGTACCAAAGATATTAAAAATTATAGAAAGATTTCTAAACAGACTGGTATAAGCAATAGCCTCTCCATTCTATAGCAAGATAAGGGAAATAAGGACAACCAAAAGATAGTTTGAAAGACAAAATAAGATAATAAATTTGAAACCATGAAAATTTCAACTTAAATTGAAAAATAATTCTACATAAGTTAAATAAATCTTAACCATCTCAAATTTCATTATCTAATCACCCAATTATCTTAAATAAACAATCTCTAAAATCATGGATTTGAAAAAAACCATTCATTATACTCATAATGTACTCAATAAATTTAATTCTTCTTTATTCGTAATTAAAATTAAATTTATTCATCTCAATATATTATATAACCTATGTTAAATATATTTATACTTATTATAGCTGCTTTAAATTATTCTCAATTCCTTTGACATCATTTTATGTTGTAAATTATTGCATTACCCCTTTTTTTTATTTACCACTGTTAATCTTTTTATAACTAAAATTTAAGTGCATGACATTTATTATAACCACTCAAATTTTATTTATAAAATGCATTTTATATTGTATATTATCCAATTACATATTCAGCTTCTGAAAATTTAGGTAAGTTACATTGGAATGAAATTGTGTCTTATACAAATAAAACTTTCCAATTTAATCCTTTAAAACTTGAATATTTATTCAAATCTTAAAATTATACTTGAAATTATCCTTTAATATAAAATTTAGGAATTAAATTTTCGATAAATTCCAAACTATTTAGAGATAAATAAATGTACATATACTGTATATATATCCATTCAAATTTAAATCATATATCAACATATCTTATAAATCCGGTATTATTTTAGAAATTCAAATCAATTAAATTCCCCAAAACAAAACTGTAGCCAAACTACAGAATGGTCTCTTCACTTCAAAACTCGAAAATGAATGTCGATGATGTTGGTGTCATCACCAAAATTATTTTCCAACGACAAAGAAAAGAGAGCTAGTTTTAAACTTTAAAATTCTTTGGAAACAAATTTTTATTCGAAAATACTTTAAATAATATATCCTTTTAAAATTTAAACACAAGGTTTGAAATCTAATGGAAATTTAAATTCTCAAATTCTTGTTTTAAATTCATTTTTAAATTTCCAAAATAAATTAATAACCATGTTAATAATTCAATTATTTATATATGAAGTAAGAAAAATGATATATAAATATTAAATTTTATTTCTTAACAACCAGTTCAATAAAATATAGAAAAATATTTATAATATAGTTACAAATTTATTTCATTACTAAATTTGAAAACATATTGTGTCAGTTTGCTCTGTTCAAATGTTTTGGAAATCTTATCGATAGCGTTGATCAGACGAATCGATCAGAAACCCAAATCAACATCAATAACTCAAACAACACAATATACAAAACAATTTAAATATTAATTTACAAATACACTCCAAGAATGATTTGAAGATAAGTTGGAAACAAAGATGAGATGATTAAATAACAGAATAGGAAGATGGATAAGCTTATATAAATCGCGGGCAACCTTAACCGGGTCAACCATGACTTAAAGAGTAAGATCGATGTGGATTTTATGGGGTAAATCTACATTCGGTCTTAAGAGATAGAGTTAGGAATTATAATACATACTAGCATCTAAACCGAGGATATAAAATCGTTGGTGAATCGATACTATTGTAAAGGAGTTTCACCCCATTACCAATCAATTTGAGATTAGCGGGACCGCCGACTCATTATAAAGATCATTCGAAGTGGAGTTATGGGATACTCCAGAATCAAAAGATGACGAATAGTGAGGGACACGAATGGATTTTAGAACCGCAGCGAATGTTCCAAAATTCAAAGGAATTGAGTCAAAGAGGAAGATATTCAAACTCAAATGAAAGTGATGTTGTAAATAAATTTACCATACATACTAAGTTTTTCCTAGAGCCACCAAAGCTCTGATACCACATGTAACGACCCGATATTTTCAACCATTCGCATCCGCACATAACGGACTTAAATTACTCAAAATAGCACGTTGTAAATAAAATTGGGCATATCTCAGAATATACAGTAAATAAGTAATCATAGATCGCGGACACAAAGTAAATAATAATGCAACGGAATTAAAAGATATAGTAATTCATGAAGCTACTATATAAAAATAACATACATGAGAGTTAAACAAGATACAATAGAAGAGTAACAACATACATCAAGTACAAATCAGAATACATTACCGGAATCACTAGATACAGAAAGCAAACTAGATGGCTTGATCTTCAAGCAAAGCTCCAACTCTGAAGGTGAGTCTTGAATGCTGAATCACTCAGTCTGACTCGAGCTTAAATAAAAACACAAAACACTTGAGTCAGGACATAAATACTTATGATATGTAAATCAACTTAAGTGAAACGGTAACAAAAATGCATCAGTAACTTAAAGGATGCTTGGGACCGCTTATCCTTTAAGGATCCATTAAACTTTTTACTATGTAGAAATATTGCGCTATTATAATAATGTCTACAGTAAAATAAACTTACTTTAAAATAGCGTTAGGAGGTTACCCATATAGCCCTTAACACATAATAGTGCCAATAGTCTATACAGTACCTGCATATCTCCCGATCGGGAGATTATGAGAAGATACTCCATAGGTAAGGCACAAATAGAAACTCGTAGTAATGCTCGCTTTGGTAGGTGACACGGCACACAAGGCAACGCCAGGGTAGATATAACAATTATGCACACGGGCTGGCGGTAACGTACCAGCCACTACGCCCACCTCGGAACACACTCCCAATCAAAATCGGAGGATGGCCATCAAATCAACCACAAGTAAGAGTATAGTATCAAAGAAGTGTGTACGACTAGAGGAGCTACCCCTTTTGGTCCGAGATCTCTCCTGTTTTTGCCACCTTAAGCCAACTCACGGGAGTTGGGTCCACGTAATATACCTCAATAGGATCGTCGCCACCATCCTACTTCATTCTGGAATCTCCACCGCGTACACAGTTGTTAAAGTGGTTTTCGGAGTTGGCAGAGAGTATGACAACTTCCGATCCCGGTCTCATTAACAACCAAACGTTATTATAATGCCGTGGTCATTTCAAAATAGTTTATACTTCAAAAATAAAATCATTTTATTTCAAAACTATATCCCTTTCAAAATAGTTTATACATCGAAACCAAAACCATTTTTATTTCAAAACAATATTCAAATCAATACGATATCATTTTCATTTCAAGCATATATTCACCTTTCAAAAATCATAATACTTTCAAAGTTATAACTCTTTCGAACCCAAAACACTTAAAATCATTACACTTTGAAATTCATAACATTTCGAAATCATACATTTAAAATCATGGAACATTCATTTAATTCTTTACATTTTACAATTTTATTCAATTAAGCCCAAATTTTCAAATTTCCAATTTAATTCAATTCAAACCATCAGTTTCAATTCAATTTAATTTCCCAACAAACCATTTTAAACAATCAAAATGTCATATCCTTTCAAAACCTTTATCAATTCATTATCATTCTTTAATTCAAATATTCAAATTTAAATATCATTTTCAAATCAAATAATTCATTCATTTATTATTCCAAATATCATTACAAAACACATTTCAAAATTTCATTCAAAATTTCATTTATCTCATTACATTTCATTCCATTTAACACATAACCAAATAAACCATATTTAAATTCAAATTCAATTTAAATTCCTTAAAATTCAAATTTAAATATTAAAATATATATTCAAACTACTGAAATTTCACAAATAATCAATACCAAAAGTTAAATCATTTAACACTTTTAAAATATAACTAAAACAGTGTTAAAATCTATAACATTTCAAAACATTGTCAAATTATAGCAACGACAGCATTTGTAAAGTGCTATCATAGCTTATTGTTTCCGAATAGTTTAGTTCAGGAACAACGGCATTTATTTAATGACGTAATAGATATTTATTTATTTCAATATAGTTAAATTCAAAACAACAACACTTAAAAATGCCGTCGTAAGACCACAGCATTTTTGGAAATGCTATTAATAAAACTCCAGATTTTATTATAACTTCAGAAACGTTAAAACACCAAATCTTTCTGTTATTTTAAACTTATAAATCATATTTCTAGACTTCAAAATTTCACATTCAAATAATTTTAAGATAAGATTTATGACAACAAAAAATTTAAAATCAAATATCCAATTTAAAACTCAATTCATTTGTTAAGTCAAAATTCACTGTTTTCTTAACTTATTAATTATATAAAACTTAACATTTTACTTCAAATATCATTTCAACTTTAAATTTAATTTCCATTATTTACATTCATTTTAACATATAATTTAGAGTCAAAAATCACATTTACTTCAAATTTACATACTTAAATTCACAATTTCAAAACTTAATATTTAACCTTCTTAAAAACCATAAAATATATATTTTTAAATCAAAATTTCATACTTTAATAGTACATATCTTAAGAAAATTTATTTAAAAACATACCATGTGGTCTTTATATAATTTTCTAACCTATGTCAAGTGATACAGATATGTATCATTTCAATCCGTGGTTTAAAAAGAAAAATCCAAGTTCTATCATTTCAAACCAACAATCCCAAGCAAATAAAAATAAATCAATCTCTCAGGGCTATCATTTCAGCCCATAACGATTTTTCCCTAATCTAATGTCCGTTCGGGTATGTATCATTTCAACCCATGGTGATTCTATTCTACAGGGAACTTGCAGTGTGATTATATACATAAACAATATAAATAAATACACTAACAGGTCAATGTCACAATATACTGCCATTTATCAAATGTCAGGTGATAATTAACAGAGTTAACATGTATAATCATCCTTAACTTGCATAAACATTTTAATTACTAAACACATGTCATCAATTTTCCATTTCACAAGTAGAAATATCAGAGTGAGAATGACTTACCTTTTCAAGCTGGAGTTAGCAAATCAAACTACACGAATAAATTCCAGAAAGCATGATACGGCACGACACAGTACGACTATGGATTCAAGCGAGCAGAGTGAGCCAAGTCATGATATTGTAAGCAACCAATAAACAAGACAATATAACATGAATATTCAACACAAAATACATTGAAATAAATTGAAATAAAAAGCACCAAAGGACAAAATAATTTGACCTTGCTCTAATCACTCCAATGCTCGACTATAGGAGACTCTTATGGGCATGGCCATCATGTGCTATAGCTCGGGTATGGGTCGTATAGGTGTGGCTACAAGTAAGTGTTGCAACATGTAAAAGACAAGGGGTCAAGGCAAAAAGGGGTGGAGTTTTGAGCATAGAAGGCAAGGTCAAGTGGCTCGGCCAGGTTAGGGTTCAGGTCTGGAAATGGCTGGAGCTACGACAAGAAGGGGTGTAGCTGCTGGTGATGGTGGCTATGGGGTGGCTGAAGTAAAATATGGAGGGTATGGTGGAAATTGTGGCTCAGCTAGGTAATTTGGAGGAGTTTTGTGCGAAGTTTGATACGCTAGCATCAATGGATGGTCACGGCTTGTCATGGTCAGAGGAGAGGCTGATGGTGATGCTATAGATGGTGGTGGTGATGGTGGAGCTGATAGAGTAGGAGCTAGGCCAGGCAAGCTAGAAGAAGCAAAGGCAAAAGTCAATAGAAAATATGAAAAGAAAACGTAAAATGGAAGAAGCCATTAGAAAAAGCTTACCAACAATTTCAGAGATGAAGCATAGCCGTGTGTTATGAAATGAAGAAAAATTTCTCACATGAATGAGAGTGAGGAAGCATAACTATGCATAGAAAAGTGGACGGCTACTCAATGAAAAGCTAAATGGAAAATGGAAAGACAAAGGTAATGAAAAGACATACAATATAAAAGGTCTTTTGTCTCTTTATATTTCTAATTTTATTTTAATCAAAATAAACCAAATAAATTTCAGTAAATAAAAATTAAAACAAAATAAAGTGAAAAAGAAAATAAATAAATTAATTAAGGAAAAATAGAAAACAAAGAATAAAATAGTTTATTATATTGAAACTAGAATTTAAAATTATAAACAATATACAATTAACATTGAAAAATTATAACTATACTTTAAAAATGTTTTAAAATAAAATATATGCATAACAGGCCATGTTACACATATATACACAAATTAGAACACACAAAAATATAATTTATATAAACTAAAATAAACAATTTTGTTAAATAAACAATTTATACACAATATTGTAAAAAGTATATCTTTCACAATATTAATCAGATTTCAATGAAATGGACAGCACTGTTCTTGAAATTTAATCTACTTTCATAATAAAAGATAAAATTCACATATTTAAATTTTAAATTTTAAAATTCAAAGTTTGACCACATTGACCAAAATTCACATTTTTGGAAAATATTCTACTTACTCGTGTTTGGAAATATAATTCACATAACAATCAAAATTTATATTTAAAATAACAAAAATTGTTCATTTTAATAAATAAAATAAAGATTTTAAATCAGGAATTTCAATTACAATAATTAAAATATGCAATTGAAATAATCATAAAATATAGGGTTGTTAAATCTGAACAAATCAACTGAAAAGGCTGAAAGCTGAATCGATAGTTGGATCTCCAAGCGAAGCTCCCAACTCCAATAGTGAGTCTCAAATGTTGTGACACTCAGTCTGACCTTAGCGTAAAGCAAAACACAAACACTCAAGTCAGGATTAACATTCTTATATCAATAAATCCAACTCAAGTGAAATATCAACTGAAATACAAATAACTCAAAGGATGTTTGGGATAACCATCCTCTAAGAATCCATGGAACTATCTACTATGTAGAAATATATGCTATTAACAACCAAACGTCATTATAATACCGTGGTCATTTCAAAATAATTTATACTTCCAAACCAAAATATTATTTTCATTTCAAATATATCTATTTCCAAATTATAGCACTTTCAAATTACAACACTTTCTAAACCCAAAACATTTTGAAATCATAATTCTTTGGAAAACTCTGAAATCATAAGTTCCACTACTTAAACGGTTCAACAATAGTATATATAATAAAATAGTTTATAAATAAAATAGTTTATACTAAAATAATTAGTATACTAAAATAGTTTATATTGAAAATAGTTTTATATTAAAATAGTATATATATATATTGAATAATTTATAAAGTAAAATATTTATGGTTTTCTCAAATTTTACAAATCGATTCAAATCAACTCAAATTCCAAATTCAAAGTTAATTCAATCTCAATTCATTAATTTCAATTCAATTCAGTTTCTAAATAAACAATTTCAAATTATATCGATTTCAAATATAGACTTGAACCGCAAAATAAACCATTTAAATTTCAGTATATTTCAAAGCTTTAAATATTCAACATTCTTAAAACAAAATTTAACAGTTTCATATAAATCTTGATTTAACTTCATTATTATTTAGTCTTGAAATATTCACTTAATAAATTCAGTATCATTTAAATAACCTTAAATTACATTTTACTAAATATTTTCTTCAATTTATTTAAACGTGAAATGTTCATTAATTACTTAAATCAAAATCAAATTATAAAATCATATCTTAAATTTCAATTTCAATAAGTTTCAAATCGATTTAATTAAAAAAAGCTTAATTAAATACAATTTCGAATAAATTCAAATTTATCTTTCCAAACTTATCTTATTCAAATTATTTCAAAAAATCTATTTTTGAAATATAAATTTAAATAAATACTTAAACATAATATATATTAATTAAATCAATCTTAATTAAATTAAATATTATTATTAAATCTATATACAGAATAACATTTATATATAATATTTTAAGAATCAATATTTATTAAAACCATATACTTCTTTCCAAAACCATAGAAATTATTTTCAAAATATTTATATATGGACCAACGATGTTTGTATATAATTTTCTATCCTATGGTCAAGTGATACGAATATTTATCATTTTAATCCATAATTTAAATATATACGGATATATATCATTTCAACTCGTAATCCCAAATTCTGTTCATTGAAAATTGCTTGGGTTATCATTTCAACCCATAACGATTTTCTCCTATTCTACAGATCGTTCGGGTATGTATCATTTCAACCCATAAGGAATTCTAAACTAACAGGGGACTTGCAGAGTGATGATATTATAAAAATATAACAACATGCATATATCATTAATATAAATAACAGATAATGGTGTCAGATGTAATACGTGAACAGATACAGATAATAGCATGTGTATAGCGATGTAAATAAATAACGGCAGCATATTTCAATTGTCATTTTAATTAAAATCAAATTTAATAAATATAAGAACGTTAATCGTGAGTGATTGCTCACCTTTTGTGGCTAGAGAAGTTTTGACAAAGAAATTGAGTTACAAAATCCAAAGCAACGCTAGATGGACATGATTTAATGAAGAAAACAGGCACGACGAACAAAGCTGATAAATGGAGAATCGAATTCAAATCAGAACTAGATCGATGAAGATAAATGATATAAGTGAACTTATATATGTATATATATATAATTATATATAGCTATTTCCATATACAAAACATATTCTAAATTCAAACACATTTTTAAATTAAATATACATACATTTCAAAATCATTATTTAAACTAAACACATATATAATAAAATCAAACATATATATGATATATATGTTGAAATAATACTTATTTAAAAATACAAAATACTTACATATATAATGTATGTTCATTGCAACATATCAATTACCACATATATAGACTTAAAAACCATTACCCAAAACAAAATCTTAAGCATTAGTATAAAACTGTTTTGAACCAAATGATATATATATATATATATATATTTGTTTTCCAAAATAAATTCGAAAACATATATTTAATGTGAACACATATAAGAATGAACAAAATATGTATAATAACCTTTAAATCAAAACAGACAGATGATAAAATCTACCTACTGTAAGCTAAATACGTTTATAAATGTGAACTTGATATGTATATGAGCTGTACAACCTTTAGAACTAAAAGTTGATAAAATCTATAAACTCTTACAACTTTTATAAACTGTATAACGTGTATACATACTTAATATTATATAAATATATACTTAATAAAACATACCGTATATTTAAAACTAACGAATATATTTATCAACTATCAACAGTATAACTGTAACTGTGACGCAGCGGATTAATCAAACAAAACTTCAATCAATGAAATGTAGTAATCGGTGAGTTGAAGATACCAAAATGCCCAAGTTCGTTGATCCAAAGATACCGAACTCTAGCTATCTCAAACACGTTGATAGCGCACTATACCGTGTTCTAAGATCTACGATTCTTCGCACGTTGATCTAGCGCACTAGATTCCGTGAATCGGCTTCTACGAACGTTGAATCGAGCGCACTCGATTAACCGAAAGAGGAGATAGGAGATTACACTCAACTACCAATTGGTATGAAAGCACAAAGCTAACAAAAGAGAATTTTATTCAAAAATCAACCTCCTTAAATGTACAACACACGCCCCTATTTATAGAGTTTTCGACCCAGTCCCTAAGTCGTTGCCGACCTACGACACATCTTAAGTCGTGACCGACTTAACACAAAGCGACTCAAGCTCTTTACAATACAGCCCAATGTAAACGACTCAAACCCTGGCCGACTTAACAAGTACGACCTACATACAACAACTCATCCGACTCAATGCGACCAACTTATGTATATTACCGACTCAACATATTACATACATGACCGATTCAAGCTGTTACCGACTCAACATCATGCCGACCTACGACTCAAAGAACACGACTTAACTCCTTGCCGACTTAACATCCACGTGGCTTACCCTTCACCGACTTTCTTAGTTCGTAGCTCGTTAGCTCGGCACAACTGTCCCTCTGGTCTCCAATTAGCTCGGTCCCGACTTAGCCCTTCTTCATTAACTCGCACCCTTTCCACACATGATTCCTTAGGTTGGAAACGACTTATAGGTGAATCGTTGAGTCGTGTACGACTCATCAAGCTCGAATGATTCAGTCGTAACTTCTTCCCCTGTGGTCTGTTAGGTCGGGCCCGATCCAAGCGCCTAACCCGTAGCCGACATAAAGCTTCCCTAACTCGTAACTCGGCTTCACTAGCTCGTAGCTCTTTCTCCTTTGGTCGGAACTGACCTAGCTTAACCTGTGTTCGACCTAAGCCTTCCATAGGTCGTGCTGCATCAAACTGTATGCTATATTTTATATTTACAACCCTACAGATATGTTTCAACAAATATATATGTAATACTTATATATATACTAACTATGATAAAGAGAAATATAACTAGGTAAAATGTTAGATAACTATAGGTGTATAATACAGTAACATATCAGTAGCTTATCACACGGACAACATATCAAAACCCATCATATAATATAACTTATATATATATAAATCAAAGGTTAATAAAATATATGTCTAAGACATATATAGTTTGAAGCAAAACAGATGGAAACTGGAAGCGAGCATGAGAATTTGCCGAGGCAGATATATGCATATCAATAGAAATCTACACACACACACATACATATATATTTAAAGGCATATGTATATATACCTCTACATACATATAAGGACGAGAAAAATAGTAGCTGCTCGGTGGGGAAGGAAAGAATGCGCGTAGCTGCTGCACGACGAGGCCAAGGGGAAAAGGCACTTAGGCTAGGGGACTAGGCGGCTTGGTCGGAGGTTGAGGTGGATGCGCTAGGTGATGCGGCATCGGGGTTTGCGCACGGAGGAGGAGGAAGCAGGTTGGTTGCGTTGATGGGAGACATGGTGGAAGTGGGGTTCAGGCTGTGGCTGACGGCAGATGCGATCATTGGTGGAAGTTGAACGGGAGGAAAAATAATGATGGGAGAAAAATTTGGAAGTAGGAGGCTAGATAAAAAAATAAATAAAAAGAGGAAGAAAGCAATAGAAAGAAAAATTGAAGAAGAAGAATGGGACTGCACGGTTTCGAGAAGCCAGATGAAAAATGAAAAATGTGAAGGCAAAGAACCCAGTAATATATTTAGTATAGAGGAAAACGTACCAGTTTTCAAATAAAAATAAAAATAAATACAAGTTATTGTATTATAATGTTACAATATATTTCCCAAATTGAAATGGAGATCAAAGCAAATATAATTGAGAGCAAAGAAAATTAACAGCCAAAATGAATGTGACAGCTAATGTACCAGGAAGAGTTAAAGTCAGACACGTAAATTTTGGAATAATTAATTGCAACGGCTATTTGATTTATACGATAGATAATGAACGGACATAAGAATTCAAAAGGCTCAAAATGTTTCAAACAGCACCGATACAGCTAGCCGTTTTGTAGGTTTCATCGTGTATCGGACTTCAAAACACAGAATTGAACATACAGTAGAAATCTACACGACGAGACGATTAAAACGGTATAAAGATATTAGTGGTATGATCATCCTATCGAAAGTCGATAATCGGTACCGAAAAATGCTACAAACTTACCAGAAAAAAGATAAACGGAGCAATATCGATCCAAATTTAGAGAAACGAAATATGGCGTCTTACTCAGAAGCTTATTTACAAATTTTTTATATAAAAATATTTAGGTTTGGAAAATATTTTATTATCATCAATTTTTAACTGGTTTAAATTTAAGTAAAATTACACAATAAACAAACTTCAATATTACTGGATGAAAATTTACCATTTTCTATGTTTAAACAAACGTATTCCAAATATCAAATTTTATTTCCAAATTCAAGTTTTTGAAATTTCACAAAATTCCAGTCAAATATATTATTAAAAGAGGTAATTAGTTTAAAGGAAAATCTTTAAACCAATTTTTAAATCAAAGACGCGACAATTAGAATTTAGGCAAAAGGACAGTAGCACTTTTTTCAATTTTCCGACGTCAACTGTTTCCTCCGCTTTCGTCCAAGTTTACCCCAGTCGCCGTCTACCTTCAGCTACTGCTTGCCCTAACCGCCACCGTCCAAGCAATCGTCATCTGAAGTCGCTGTCGTCCAAGCCACCATCGTCCAAGCCTCTCTCTTGTCGATGTTCGAATCGAATTGGATCTTCCATTGTCGACATCGATTTCTCCAAAATCGAGAAAACTTAACTTGTCGCCTCAACCCAAACCTATGTCAGAAATTTTTCGACCATTGAATTCAAGAGCTGCAAATGCAAGATCTAAGAAACAAATGAAAAAGCACAATCTAGAAGAAGAAGAAAACAGTCTAAAAAGTGCAATTAATTTCGAATGATATTTAGATATAGCATTTCTATATTTAAGACACGGTAGATTGGGTTTAGTATGCTAAATGATAGACTAATATAGCATTTGTACTTTTAAATATAGTATCATTATCTGACTATGCAAAATGATAGTTGGATATAGCATAAGCATATTTCAACTGAATAATGACGAAAAAGGTGCAAAATGATACTTGAATATAGCATAAGTATATTTAAAGTGAACTAGCATGAATAGAATATACAAAATGAAATAAGTATTTCTAAAGAGAACTACCATGAATAGAATATACAAAATGATAACTACATATAGCATCGGTGTTTTTTAATGTAACATTTTAATCACAAAGTTCACTACCAAGTTTATGATATACAAAATGATAGTTTAATGTAGCATTTGAGTTATGCAGTCTACTATCATGTTCAAAATAGACAAAATGATACTTTAATGTAGCATTTTAATTAAGAAGTCCAATATTATGATTGCAATATGCAAATTGGGATTTAGTGTAACATTTTAATCACAAAGTCTACTACCATGTTTATGATATGAAAAATGATAGTTTAATGTAGCATTTAAGTTATGAAGTCAACTATCTCATTTAAAATATGCAAAGTGATAGTTTGATACAGATTTTACTTAAGAAGTCCAATATCAAAGTTATAATATGCAAAATGATATTCAATGTAGCATTTTAATCACAAAGTCCACTAGCATACTTCAAGCGTACAAAATGAAGGTCTAACATAGCATTTGAGTTATGAAGTACGATGTCATGTTTACAATATGCAAAATGATAGTTTAATATAGCATTATAGTTATGAACAACAGCTTGAATCTTACCAGAAATACAGTCAATATTAAATACGCCATCTGAAACTAACAAGAGCAACATTCCACATCAAATACACAATAATAAAACAATAAAAGACTAAATTGCATAATATACACAGAAATGCTAGTTTCATATAGCATAATAACATGAAAGTTACAGTAATCACACGCAGAAACAAAAAACTGATCAAAAAACATTATCAATCATCAATAATTCCAATACATGTCAAACATCCAATTAGGATCAAAATCGTGTTAGAACTCCACATCGTTCACAAGCAAGTGGCGATGCACTCAAACTCAAAGCGCTCACAGCATCGTCTCCTATTCTCGATATCACAAAGCACAATGAGAATGGCGAACTCAACTCAAGCAATCTAGAATGGAGGAGCGACGATCTCGATCTTCATCTGAGAGAAATGGTGAAGTGAGATGCATCTTCGAGTCGGCGTCTTCAGGTGAATAGCAAAAGTGAGTTTGGAAAGACGGAGCGGGGAATTTTATTCGAGGAGAAGCAAAGATCAATTTAATTTTTGGTAGTCGGCATGATTTGAGGTCGAGATTGAAGAGGAACGAGATTGAAGAAGATGCACGATTTAATTTTTGTTCAAGTTTTTCCTTCAGCCGAAATTATAAAACCTGCTTCCTTAAAAAAGAAAAAAAATATATGCGTCTCTCATGCAAAAAAAACATGATGTGTTTTTCCTTCAGCCCATTTTCCTGTTATTAGAACTATTAAAATTTACGGGTCGTAACAAGTCAACAAAGTGTATTATTTTTAAATTTAAATTTAAATCATCTTGAATTCACAGCTTAAAATCTTGACATTGTATCGAGGTGTGCCGCTAGGCATTTATAATGTTACACCCCTATTCCGAACGATTGGAAAAGGTTTCGAGTTCTAATTCGATCCTATGTAGAAGATAGCTTTTTGGACCCAACTTATAGTGAATTTTCGATGTAGATTTCAGCGTGCTTATGTACCGTATGGCTAAATGAAAACTTCAAACGTTATGAAATTTGACATTTGATAATAATACATTATTACGGATCCAACGAAACTGGTTTTGTCGAATTCCGATATTGTGTCTCGGAAGGTTATTTTTTATATGTCAATTTAAACGATATATTTTTAAAACTGAACAGATCACTTACAAATTCAGTTTTAAATATTGCATTATCTTCGGTACTATTTATATAAACTGTATAAGCCTTTGAATTATTTTTAACAAGCTTAAAAATTCAAGATACAATAATTTACCCAAATTTCAATTATTAAATTCAATAATTTAATTATCCAATACATAGTTATATTTGAAATTCAAGTTAAAAATCAACACCTGAATAATTAAAATAAATTAAATATTCTAATTACAAATATCCAAAATTTCGGGTCGTTACATTCCTCCCTCCTAAAACGAACCGCTAATGTGGCAGGTGAGGGCGTTATCGAGCATGAAAAGGCTAGGTCGCTTTAGGCACAAATTCAGCAAGCACAGCTGACAACAGTTCCGAAAATACCGAGTCGGAGTGAACCGAAGGTGGAGCATGAAAAGGCTATGTTCGGTTAACAAGGATCTAGTAAGTGGTGGAGGTGGGAATATCTGATGGAACATGTCGGGTCTGTAGGGTATCAGATACAACAGTCATGCTATTGTCCTGTCGGCATTTGCGCATATGTGAATTCTGTGATGATGCGTTAGGCACAATGGCCGTTTGTTGTCTATTGTCGACTCTGCGACGTTGTTAGCACAGGAAGCGTACAAGTGCATTTTTCATAATTTTCATAGATGCAATATTTGAATTTTTTTATTCTTTCGAAAAATGACATTTGCTGATATATGTAATTATTTGAGAAACGAGTCGTTGTGGGTAAACACGTGTTTGTATGCTAATTGAGCATGGAGATGTATACTTGTGGTGTAATTATTGCCAGACTGAGGGATTAACTAGCACAATGATTAGCATTATGAATAAAATAATCGACTTTTAGGCCTAAAGCATGGCACAGTGATGTGCATAATGTATTTGATACGACTGCTTACTACTAGAAGGTTACTGATCAAAGGTTTGATGTGGTAGTACTTTACCCAAATATCCATGTTCAGCTTTGTCGTACCAACATTATGATTTATTTATTCATTATATACTTGAAACAGCAAAAGAACATCAAGTCCGTTCAGGAAGCTTCCTTGGATACACTATGCTTCTAGCCTTCTATGATGCAAATGAAAATGTTAAATTTACATATGGCAAGTTATAACTTTTGTCCATCACAATTAAAATTAGGGTTGGATGGATGAACGGCTTGGATTGCTTTGCTTTGGGAAGTTTTGTTCATAAATTGTATACGGGTTGGGTAAAAACAAAATAAACTTTCAAATGGGTAGATCCAACCCTTTTAATATTAAGGTTTATGGTTTAGGCAAATGAGCTAATTTAAGGTATGTTTTGATAGATATGTGACACAATGGTAATCTAATCATGGAAAGAGTAATTTTCCTAGAGATGATTGTGCCATATAATTCACATGCTTCTCCTAAATATTTCCAAAGTTACGTTTAGGTCCAGATTTTGATAGTAGGTTATTTGACTATCAAATGAACAACCATTCAAACATTGATTCAATTTCATATGGAATCCAATAAGCCTTTATTAGTTAATCTTTAATTATTAAATTCACTTTATAAAACTTGATCAAAATATCTTTACACACCACCACTTCCAGAACTCTTACTTCCCCTTTTTGCTTGGAAAATATTTATATTTACCTTAAGGGAATATTAAAATATTTGAAAAATTCCTCCTTTTTCTATTCGAAAACATTACGGACTATAAACCAATCCACTTATCTTTTATAAAAAGTTCCATTTTAAAAGTTCACTTAACATTTAAATACCTTTATAAATTTTCAAAATCAATTTATAAAACTCTTTTATAAATCTACAAGTCAATTCCAAAACTTCTTTACAAACCTCTAAAATCACTTATGAAACATTTCCCTATTTAAAACTACCGATAAATCTTTTGTAAGAAAAATCCTTTACAAAATATCCCTTGCAACTCTTCCTTTCAAATCACTTTAAAAAGACCTTTTTTCCTAGTAAAACTCATTTTTATAAACAAGTTATTATTTTTAAATACCTTTATAAAATAATAATATAACTTGAAAAATCATTTACAAACCTTAACCCTAGATTTATAAAAAAATTGAAGTTAATTGAAAACCATACTTTATAGTTTCGAATATATGCTTAGCAATCGCAATGGTAGGAATTTAAGTTACCATTTAACATCAATTTCACTTTCAAGTCATTTAACCATTTACTTATATAATTCAATAATATATATGTGAGTGTATGCACGCCCGCGCAATTCACGTCCAAATCAGGTAATAACAAGTCAATGCAACTCAACTAGCATATACATGTCCAAATAACATAATAGCAGGATGGTGATTTATCCCGCTAAATAAATGTCCAAACAATTCGCAACTTAAAGCAAAATGAGAATTTATTCTACTAAACATATGTCTACACAATAAATAATTACATTATAGCAGAACGAGAATTTATTTTGCTATCAGATATTAAAACAATCAAACAATGAACTTATAGCAGAATGGGAATTTATTCTGTTAAAACAGGTCAACACTAGCAAACAATTCACATAACTCATTCACAATTGTTTATCTACTTATGGTATCGACATTTGAATCCCTTGTATTCAAAACCATCTTTGAAAAAGAAGTATTTTTAAAAACAACCCGATTCTTAGAAAACAAGTATTAAAACTTAAAACTCCCTTTTAGAATAATTATTTACAAGTTAGACTCTTTATTCAACCATAATTAAACTTAATTAAATCTTAACATAATTTAATTAATAATTAAGAAATAATAAACCTTAAATAAATAAATATTTATAAGTTTAAACCTCTAATTAATTTATAATTAAAAATAAATTAAACACTTGATTAATATTTAAAAATAATTAACCTAATAATTAATTAATAATTATTAAAAATAAATCATATACATAACTCATAATTAATTAAAGATTAATCATGCTTAATCAAAAATTTATATAAAATAAATCTTACTTTTAAAAAGATAACTAATTAGCACAATCTTTAATTAATTAAAATTAACAAACCTTGTCTAATACATAGTTAATTAATAATTATCAAAACTAATTAATTAATAATTAATTATCAAATTCTTAATTAACTTACCTTAATCATTGTTATTAAGCTTTTAAAATATTTTAAAATATGAATTTTTTTTCAAAAATTGGATTTTTTATCGAACTACATCCATAGCGAATATCGTTATGGATACCATAACTTTCAAACTTGTTTAGCTTGTTAACTTGACAACTAAAGGTCACCACTAATTTCACTCACTGGTTTAGTTTACTAGCTTTACTAACTAGTTTGGTTCGCTCATAACACTAACTAGCAAGTTTACTAACCTTTAACTTACTAACCTTTAGCTTACTAGATGCTTACTAAAATATCTTCAGAAGTTTAGTTTCTAACTTACTAATTAGTTTACTTCTGACTTACTAATTAGTTTCCATTTGCATACTAGTTTGCTATCTAACTTTTCATATCACTTCCAAACACAAAGCAAAGATCACAAGTTTAACATCTCTTAAACCATCAATTCAAAGTCTAATGCTAAATCACAAATTAGCGCAACATTTACGTTCAAACCTTACTATAATCCAAACAACCACTACAAGAAAAATGGATTTTTATAGCACCAACTGATAACGATTTTTTCATAGTGTTATTGTATTTTCTAACTTTTTTGATTTAGAGAATAGATTGTTCTATGACGTATTCTAATCTGCCTTTTATTTTTCATGGCCGCTAATTCCCTAAATAATTTCGCCCTCTTCTTATCTCAAGCCGCCACAGTGCAAATTAAAAACCCTGCAATATCAATTCTCCACTGAAGGAAAAAATAAAAAAAAGGATTGAACACTCGATCATGATTGGGAAGGCGACGGGACCATTGCCATAGGAGGATGTCGGCTTTTACCGTCAATAATGTCCAAACCCGATTCCGTACTTGTTCACTAACTCACAAATTTATCGAATGGGAAGAAAAAAAACGCATTCTTGTTTTGCGTGCTGTCGGGAAGAAAGGCACGAGGGCTATCATAGCGATATAAGCAAAGAGGCACTGGCGTTTGTTGGATGCTAATAATGTTTGCTTGCGTGCATCGGGTGAAGGACGATGCGATGGCGGGAGTTGGCATGTATCTTGAAATGAGGGGTCGCTAGGAGGTTTCTCGATGCCAGTGGTGGTTGTTGAGAACACGAAAATCAAATTCAGGTGAGTATAATACCTTTTATAATCTAATAATGAAGTATATACATATTTCTGTCAGCAATGAGTTTAAATACCTATTTTGATTTACAGTAGATTAATTTCTGTTTTAATTTCTAATTGAAATATATGTGAATTAACTACCTTGTTTTTGTAGTTATGAATTGTTGAGGATTGATTTGTTGTGGATTATATAAATTTGATGTTCATTAATTTAAAGGGCTAACGAATCGTATCATACGTTAATTGATTTAATGATTTGGGTTTAACTATTTATATTAACTATATTAAAGAAATAAATTTTCTAAATTGATTTAAATTTAGTTCAGTTTTAACAAAAATGACTTGGTTGCCTAATGTAATGGAATTATTTTTAGTAAATAAGGAATTATTTCGATAATTTGATAACAATTTTAATGAAACGGTGAGTATTACACACTACTTTGTATTTATCTCAAGTATAATCTAGTTTTGGGATTTAACGTATGATGGTTCAGATTTACACTTCTTGTTATAGTGTTATATGCCTGCAAACATAAGTATTCATACCATATAGTACTGTTCTAATGCAAATATACTTTTGCTTGCAAGATATGCTTCTAGATGAAGATTATATTACTTTCATATATCATTTAGACAATATCTAAATAGTGAAAATACCATAGCTATATTTTACACAAGATTCTATCACTAGGAAAAATATTTGGTTTTCCATCCTTTTAACTATTGTTTAAATAGATTAGATACTAAACATCTTGCCAAGGAAGGTGGCCATGTAATTTCTATATTGCAAACATGGCTACAATTTTTCTTATGAAATTTAGTTGATATGTTGTCATTTATATTATGTGACGCCCCACCTCTATACCCACGTTAGCCATGAAGACTACGGAGTAATGCTGTCAACTAGCATGGAGAATAAGGCTGTTGAGGAGCGACCTTCAGTGTAATATCTTTGCGCGAGCATCGATATGTCAGATAGTAGAGCATATTTCATTTGTGGAGGAAATCCGGCATACCGATGCAAACTCAAAGCTATCACACAGTGGCTATATATAATCTTCGGAAACAAATATAGAAATAGACATGACATAAATCAGTCACAGATAATTCATATCACAAAGGCGGAAGAAGATATGAATATATAACTAACACATGAAAGTGTACATCATAGTAGTGGTCAAAAAGATCCACAATAATACAAATGAATAGCAATACATGCTATACAAAAGAATACAACTATGAGTCTATATCTCAAGTGTATACAACAAAAAACTGCTAATCTAAATAGTTAGCCAAAAGTCAGAGTAGCAAATCCCGGGAAGAAGTCAAGCAGAAGCACCTGTAACATCTCAGTCTGACCCGAGTATTATTTAAGAAAATAATAAACGGATCAGCCTAACTATAAATATCAGATGACATGGTATAAAATAAAAGATATGTCATAAACATAAAATATCTATACTGACATACTACTATAAGTATGCAAATGATGATCAATAGAAGATCAATCAATAAAAGATAAATCAATATCACAAGAATCTTCTCAAAGATCCAAAGAGGGCATCATACCCTAAACTTTTACTCATAACAAGTCAATGACATAAATTCCAGAAATCAACACAAGAAATCCAGAAATCACAGAAAAAGGGAAAGAGGCCTATCACATGACGGTCCGAAGACCATGAGGAGCTACCCCATATGGGTGAGTCGGAATCATCCAGATGAGGTCTAGGCTAACCAAAAAGCAAAAAGGTATGTGTGAGTGGAATCACACAAATGGTGTCTAGCCTAACCTCGCGGACAAAGAGATATGTGTGAGTCGGAATCACACCAATGAGGTCTAGGCTAACCAAAAAGCAAAAAGGTATGTGTGAGTGGAATCACACAAATGTGTCTAGCCTAACCTCGCAACAAGAAGGTATGTGTGAGTGGAATCACATAAATGGTGTCTAGACTAACCTTGCGGACAAAGAGATATGTGTGAGTCGGAATCACACCAATGAGGTCTAGTCTAACCTTGCAAACAAAGAGACATCGTACAATTGCTAGTCTAAATCATAAGATGATCGTCATGATCAGCGAGAAGTGTCAATTACACTAAGCTAGTAAATATAAATACTTAGCCTCGTGTCCCATAACCACTTGCTTAACTTAAATATTTACGAACAAACTGTAAATCTTCACTAGATAATTGCCACAAGAGGTTCAATTGAACAAGTCCAAGAATTAACCGACGAAGTGAATGCAAGCGTTTCATACCACTTGTTTTACTAAGCCGTTTAATTAGATTTCCCATCCGAGTGAGGTAAAGATTTGTATATACTAGTAGATTGGAAAACGGTTTAAGAAAAGAGCTTTTTTATTGAAAATAGAGTTGAAATCATTTTGTTGAAAGAGTTTTGATATTTAATACTAGTATTGAAACCTTCATATTTCTAAAGTTGTTATCACGCCTCTTTACCAAGGCCGTGATACCATAAAATTGACCGAGAAGCCGAAGAGAGTTTCTCTCGAAGAATGGTCAACTCAGCATCTCAACAAAGCAAGTTCTGTTGAATGTTTTTCAGATAAGATCCCCGACGGAGGGGGGTCCAGGGGGGTGGCAACCTCCCAAGGTGGGGGTGCGTGGGCAATGCCCCAGCTACGGGGTTCGACCTGCCCGGTCAGGTCGCGGGGGTCCAGGGAGCAGTGCCCCCGGCGGGGTGCAGGGTGTGGGGCAGCACCCCGTCCAAAACGGTACGACCTAGTGAAGACCTAAGGGAGGAGAGGATCGAGCGACCTCGATAATAAATGTTAACAACAAAGAGGATCATCACGAATCGATTGAAATTGAAAATTCAATCAAAATAGGCAATATAGGAAAAAAGTGCAGATTCAGACGTCTGAAATCAAGGATTCATACGTCTGAATCTGGAAAACCAAAAGTTTTCCAGAGTATATTTCAGACGTCTGAAACCTATATTTCAAACGTCTGAAATAGGCAATTTTTAGCCTATTTCCTTTCTGGTCCAAAACAAACTAATTCAGACGTCTGAAATATAGATTGAGACGTCTGAATCTGGGAATACAAATCTTCCTAGTATAATATTCAGACGTCTGAATCTAACGTTTCAGACGTCTGAAACTGGGGTTCAGGGCATTCCCTGAACCTAGACCAAAAATGGCCGAAATAAATACCGGAAGCGATCGGATGAGCAACGACGACTAAGGATTTACGTCGAGCGACAACCAAGCCTTAACGGCTCTTCGATACGCCTCAAATATTAATGTCCAAATATCCATAAAAGGATTTTCATATATTTTGATTTCAAAACATCAAAAATTGGAAAATACACCAAATCAATCCAAACCAAAATCAATTGCACAAGAATAAGTGTTAGGAATTCATACCTAACAATTGAATATAATTATAGACAAAGATGTGAGATAAAAATCTCACTTTTGAACCCAAACAAATGAAGAAAAGATTGAAAGCAAAATGAGAATCAACCACTCTTCAACACAACCCAAATGAGCTTGAATCCATGCTCAAAAAAGAAGAACATTCCCAAAGTTAGGTTTAGGAATTTCTGAAATTAAAAGGAGAAAGAGTTGGAGAAGAAGAAGAGGATGTTTACCAATGGGTTCTCTTAGAATTTGGAGCTAGATCTTGGATTTTGCAAGTGAACTAGGGTTTTGGATTTCTATTTCCCATTCTCTTCCACCATTTTTTACTTTAGAAATGAAAAGAGGAGGAAGTGAGAGTGAATAGGGGTGGATGATTCAGTTTGGGGTATTATTATGGCTAGTGGGCTGAACCCAAACCCAAACCCAAAGTGGAAAAGGTCAAATTTTTAGGTAGCTCCAAACATATCGAAGTTTATACTCAAAAAGGTTGCAAACGGCATTTTGAACTCAATGGAAGTGGTCTCGAGTCCCAATTCGAATGTTTGCTAAAAGTAGGTTTTCAGACTAAAATCCTACGAACGATGAAATATTTAAATAAAATATTTAAATATACAATTTATAAATATGCGGGTTGTTACATATTACTTCATTAGGTTAACAAAGGATTGCACAAACCGTTTCCAGTATGTTAACTTCATTAATTTTCATTGTTCTTCGATTGAAACCTCCAGTTCAAGTAATATGACGTTTATGAGTATTTATATGAACTTATAACTTTACCTCTCTTACATAAGGATTATTTACATATCAAATATATGTTATATCTAAAGGAAGAAAATTTGACAAACTAAATTATAGGCTAACTTACCGAGTATATTGGTTCATCTAGAGGTAAAGCAAAAAATTACTTGAGAAGAGCGGATTAAACAATGAACGCTGCAACTACGATGCCGGTGATTTAAATCTATCATTTATTTATGAGCATTTATTTAAGTGCAAGTTATTGTTTTAGACTTGAGAATGTCTATTTTTATCCTCTCTCTATTGTAAAATTAGATAATAGAAGTAGATAAATTTACATCAAAAAATACTAATTTGTAAATCATTTACTTATTTGGCCATAAAAAATATAATATTTTTATCATATTTGGGATATTGTTTAAGGGAACATCAAACTCAGCTCCACTAGACATAGAAGAGTTTTTAAAGATTGTTTAAATTTATTATGACGCTATACATGACTTTTTTTTAGTTAAAAGGGTTGTTAAAGGGAAAACAAAATAGTATAGGATGTGATGAGATAATAAAATATTAGAACTAGACTTTAAATGCACAATCATTATAAATAAAAAAGAAATCTGAACTAAACAATTTGATATGATAACCCACTAAATGAAAAAATCTTGATGTTCTTGCTTTCTTCCTTTTTTTTGTAGGGTGTTTAGATTCCATCCATGATAACAATGTTGTTAGATAATGCCCAAATGACCCAGGTTGAATAGAGAAAAGAGAGAATGGATTGAACTGTTGATTAGAGTTGACATCTGATTACTAGGCGAGTTTAAAAGGTTATTAACTTTGATCATGTAATATACATCACTTGTGCCACTTATAGCTTACTACTTCATATTTACTACCAGGAGTGAAAAATCTATGATTGCTAAGTATTCAGCAATATTTTCTTTCATTCCATAACATTTGATAATCAGGTACATTATTTTTCTTCCACATTTATTTATGTTTCTTCCACATTTATTTATGTTATTTATTTTGCATTGAATTTAGGCATCAACATTTTCATTCACCATTTCACACAAAAATTTACATTTGTTCACGCTTATTGCTAATTGAGGAAACAAAAAAATTCAATGTGTTTGGCAAAGCTTTCTTCTTAAAATTTCATTAGTAGTCCTTATACATCACTAGATAGGAGTTTATTCATTTAATTCATTATTTGTACACAAGTTGTGTAGACATAAAAGGCGTGATAATTGATAAAGAGTTTTCAATCTCTTAATTTTCTAAGAAAAAGAAAGTAGCCATGTTGCTTATGAGCAAAGCAATCCAAATACTTTGTGATCAAATGCAGATAGACATGCATGTATTCTCGCTTATATAAAATAACATAATGAATCCAAAAGCAAATTGTAATAATTATTTTAGCTTTTTTTTCATGATTTTCATTGAAACGGTAAACTAATCAAATACTTTGTAATTCAGTTTACATAATCCAAAATGCAACTTCTTTTCATATTTAACTCATTATCAGAGATTAAACTGCCAAAAGGGTTAAAAAACTGTTTACCTCAAGTTACTACTTCTAAATACTAATAGTAATGCTTGCTTGATGGCTTTATAACCGACTCATTCGTAGGTCGATTTTTCACTATTTCAACATATTTACAGTTATATACGAACTGTCTTAAGTCATCAAATTTGATTATATTTTGACGTTAAAGGAAATGATTTCTTTAATAATAACTAAATTTTATAAACTAAACTATATTTTATAAAAATTAACTAATTTTGACTATAAGAAAATATATTATTAATAACACCATTTAATAACGCATTATTCTAAAGCGTTATTGTTTACCTTTAAATATATATTTTTTTACACAACTTTTTTTACACAATTTGTTTTGTATATACATATGGAACGCTTTGACCCTAAATTTTGTCTCCCACCCAAAAATACACCCAATTTTGTCTCACTTCCAAAGTAGCACTCAACATTTTTAATTTCCCTCCTAAAACAAAATAACCCCAATCGAAGTTCTACTTCATCTCCATTTCCAATCTATGAAATTTAGCTATTATACTCCACCCCCGATCTTCCACGGTTCTCTCTTCAACAGTTGTGAAGTCGACGGCGTCAAGAGCCCTAATCTCCAATCCTCGATCTTCGATTTCGCTCCTCGTCAATATCTTCCTGATTCTTCCCACTTTAATAATGAAATTCGAGAGATTTGTCCCATAATTCCATTCGTTCCAGGCCATCATTCTGACGTTTTTAGTTAGCAGCTATACTCATTTTAATCTCGAAGATTACCTATATTTTGCTTTTAACATGTAGTACATGCTTGTGAATTCTTTTCAGATGTCGATGGCACTAAAGAGAATAAAGATCCCAATGACGTATCTGCAAACAAAAGCTGTAATTTAGGCAACAAAATAACTGAAAATGGATTGGAATCTCGGACTATTTCCGAAAAGAAGAAAGAACCTGAAGATGAAGAAGCTGAACAAGTTGTAGATTATGGATTTGAGAGAGTTATAGCAGAACATGAAACACATGATTTGTTCTGCCCAAATTTCCATTCTTGTAAAGAGTTATTTTACGCAAAAGAAAATGAATGCCAAGACAAAATCCTATGGATTTTAGGCCTCATAAAAAACTGAATATCCCTTTTTTTGCACCTGAAGTCAACGATACTCCACCTAAGGTGGGGAATGCTCCAACTGAAGGCAAGAACCTTACCAAGACGAGGAAGTGTTCAGATGCTTGTCATGTTTCGGCTTCTTTGTTCCAACTGGTATAAATTTATATGCTACCATATATTTCTATAGATGAGTTTAAATAGTGTAACAGAATATTATGTTGAACAGAAGGAGGATTTAATATTTTTCCCAGCTTATGGAAAAGTGAAGTGTACAGTAATTTGCCAAGGCCAGATACTGCATCTGGTAAGAAAGTGAACTGCATTTCCTTCCTTTTCAGATCAACTTTAAGTGACAACAAAAACAGTGAGATGGGTATCTAACTATTTAGAACTATATGGCCTTGGCAATAGTTTTAACAACTCCTGTATGGAGCATAAATCATTTCCTGTTAATTAATTTATGCAGATAAAGACAGCATTCCAACTGGACCTCCAGCTAAAACACCTGTTCACGAAGATGGCAATGATGCAAAGTTACCGTTTTCCATTGCCCCACCTTCAGTAGGTGTAAAATTAGCCTTGCTACTTTAAACTGTAAAATATAAACATTTGTCAATCGTATCCATAGATAAACCATATGCATATATACGTTAGCTTTATTTTGTGTTTTTGCCAAAAATATTGCAGATGATGGTATCAGACAACTTTTATTGCTAAAGAGACTTGTAGGAAGTAATCCGACTGTTCCTACTCCAGAAACACCTGTAGTTGCTGACATCATAGTTTTAGACAATGTTATGCAAGAAGTCTTAGCATCAACGAAACGGGAATGGGATATACTGAAAATCATTACACATGGTGGGTTGATTGAATAAGCTACTAGCCTTTGCGTAGATTCATCTGCATCTGGGGCGGGTTCTTTAACTTGTGAGTATCAATCAATCTCTGCTTTTTATTTTATTTTAACATGCCCGCCTATGTGCTTGTGCCCATGCCAATATCTATGTACATACATACATACATACATACATACATACATATATAGATAAAATGTATTTATGTACACGTTGATGCATAGTAGGTGGCAGACAATCATCTTTTAAGTTTATTCTTATCTTTCATTTTAAACTTATGGCCTAGCTCTTATATTTCCGATTGTCACTTCTGTAGTGAATATCTATGCATTGGGGCTAGCCAATTTGGTCAACGGGTTGTTTTTGATTTCTCATGATGTAATCGTTGTTGCATCTGGTATTTACATTGATTCCTTTTACATATGTTTTTTGATTGATGTATCGTTAACAATGCGACTTTCTGAATTGAAAAGAGGCATAAATAATGAGGAAACTACAGACCAAACACAAAGTCAGTACTACAAGAAACTGGGAAACAAGGAAAATTTCAAACGTCGTGCATTTTTCTCTATTTTATCCTTCGTTATTTTCGGGTTAGTAACGCCTATTGTATACGGATTTGCAATTATTCGGGGAAGATCGTTTCCTAGATGACCGTGGTAAAATAACTAAAATGTATTAGAGTTCATTTATGCTAGTTTAGTGTTGCTGGAAACGATGTTTGACAACAACCATCACTTCGATTATTGGATACTAATCCAAATTCATAACTTCAGAAGAATGAATTTAGACGCCTAGATTGTTGGATACTATGTCATAATCAGGACTGAATGTGCATAAAACTAGGGATGTTAATGGGTCTGGTCGGGTTGGGGTCTGCTCAAGTCGGGTTCGGGTTGATTTTAAATGGGTCGGGTTAACCCATTTATTAAACGGGTACAAAATAGCTCAACCCAAACCCGACCTGATTATAAACGGGTTGACCTGACCTGTGTAACCCGATTATAAATGGGTCAGGTCAACCCGTATAAGGTATAAATGGGTCGTAAACAGGTTATAAATGGGTCAAATTCGGGTTCACGGGTCGTGGTTGGGTTATAATCTGGTCGAGTCAACCGATATAAGTATAAATGGGCAATAAACGGATCAAATTCGGGTTCATGGGTCAACCCTAAACCCACTCGTTTATAAACGGGCAAAATTCGGTTGACCCAAAAATGATTCGCCCACTTAACCGGGTCGGGTTAACCTGCTAATTTCCATGTAATTTCGGGTCGTGCTGGAAATTGATAGCCCTACATATAACCTCGGATAATATCTTTCTTATTATTAGTTTTATCTAAAGAAATCATTATTTTACATAAAAATATCAACATTAGGCTATCTTTGTTAGTTGTGCTTGTGAAAGTACATTATGTAGTGATATTACTAAAAGTAAGGGTAATTTTTCTCTATATTTTTTAATTTCTAAATTATGATTAAACTTTGAAAGAAATGCATTTGTGCTAACAAATAGACTAAAAATAAGGTTGTAGGGAGAACGTGACTTCTTTCTTTTAAGAATTATTATGAAATATTAACCAAGTTTTCTAGGTTCTATAAAATTTAACTAAATTTATATATAATAATACCAAATTAACTAAGTTTATGAAAATTTACTAGGTTTATAATCATTATAATAAAGTAACAAATTATAAGATATGAATCAAGTTTACTAAGTTTTATACAATATAACTAAGTTTATGTTGTTGTTGTAATAACAATAACAATAACAATAACAATAACAATAATAATAAATTACCTAAGTTTATAAAAATTAACTAAGTTTAAAATAATAAAAAATCAACTAAGTTTATATAAATGAACTTGGTTACACAAAAAATGGAAAAATGCTTTATGATGATTAGCAATAACATACACATAAACTGCAAGTTAAGAAAAATAAAAATTTACGGTTCTAAGGTATATTGAATTTATTTAAAATCCGAACCAAGTCTTTGATTAGAGACAAACAACCATCGGCGCATGACATATGCACTTCTTAAAGAAAATAAGTGGTAAAATTTATGTATTGTTAGATATAAACTTCATTTTTTTAACATGAAAGAGTGGTCTTCAAGTATGGGAGAGTACTCGTTGATAAATATTTTTAATATATATGATACATCAAATAATACAAATGGAACTTAGGGATCATCACATGGATGATCAACATACAAGAAAAGGAAAAAAAAAAGAAAAAAAAATAGGCAGTGAATGTTTAGTGTTATTATACAAGTCTTTTAACTAAAAACATTCTTTAATGGATTAAAGTTCATGGAATAGGATCTTCGTGTGCTACAGCGTTTGCATGCATTATTTTTTGAAGCTTGAAGTATTGTTGCTAATAGGAAAGCTAGACTGAAGGTGCATGATATTTGAAAATCGAAACTAGTGGGTAAGTGTAACAACCCGCATATTTATCGATTTTATATTTAAATATTTTATTTAAATATTTTATCGTTAGTCGGATTTTAGTCCGAAAAGCTACTTTTTGCATATGGTCGAATTAGGGCTCGGGACCACTCCTATTGAGTTTAAAATGCCGTTTGCGACCTTTTTGAGTATAAGCTTCGATATGTTTGGAGAAAGTTGATTTCTGCTACTTTTTACTTTGGGTTTGGTTTTTGGGCTCAACCCTATGTTAACTTATGCTCAAATCTGAGCCACTCTTCCCCACTCACCCTCATTCTCTTCTCATTTCAGTTTTTAGAGTGTTAATGGTGGGAGAGATTGGAAATTAAAATTCCGAAACCCTAGTTTCCCTTGCAAATCAAATTCCTTGCTCCAAACTCGAGAAGAACCCATTGGTAAGCTTCTCTTCTTCTTCTCCAACTTATTCTCTTACCAATTTCAGAAATTCCTAAACCTAATCTTGGGAATGTTCTTGTTTTTGAGCTTAGATTCAAGCTCATTTGGGTTGTGTTGAAGAGAGGTTGATTCTCCATTTGCTTTCAAGCTTCTTCTTGTTCCATTTTGTGAAAAGGTGAGATTTTTATCTCACATCTATGACTATAATTATCTTTGGTTGTTGGGTATGAATTCCTAACACTTCTTCATGTGCATTTGCTCTTGATTTGGATTGGTTTTGTGAATATTCCAATTTTTGGGTTTTTAAACCAAATTTGTGTGAAAATCCTTTTATGGATGTTTGATCATGCTTTTGGTGATGCATCGAGGAGCGTATAGGGCCGGGTCGCCGATTGGCATAAACCCTTAGAGCCAATATTCGTCCAGTTGCATTTTGGAAGAGTTTGCTCTTCATTTGAATAAGGCTGAAAAACAGCCCAGGCATGATTCAGTCGACTGAAAAACTCTGTTCAGTCGACTGAACCTGAAACCCGAGAGTTTCCAGGCATGATTCAGTCGACTGAAAATCTCTGCACAGTCGACTGAAAATGGAAACAGAAAGTTTCCTGAATCTGGAAAATTTCCAGGTACAGGGTCAGTCGACTGAAAATCTCTGTTCAGTCGACTGAACCTACTGTTTGAGTCCAATTTGCCTTTTTGGATTGAACTTCCAATTTAAATCGATTCGTGATAATCCTATTTGTTGTTATCATCTATTATGACTTTGATGACTCTTTTTAGGGATTTTTGAATATCCATTTCGATGGATCCTTTATCGATTTCGTTGGATTTTATTCACGTCTTCGTATGTGAATTTTTGTGATTGATTGTTCTTACAATCTTCTTCGTGATTTGTCACTTTAAAAATATAAAGGTTTTCTATACTAGTAGTAAATATCAAAACTCTTTCCTCAAACGATTTCAATACTATTTTAATACCAAATTCGTTTATAAAACCGTTTTCCAATCTATTAGTATATACAAACCTTTACCTCACTCGCATGAGAAATCTAATTAAACGGCTTAGTAAAACAAGTGGTATGAAACGCTTGCGTTTACTTTGTCGGTTAATTCTTGGACTTGTTCGATTGAACCTCTTGTGACAATTTTCTAGTGGAGATTTACAGTTTGTTCGTAAATATTTAAGTTAAGCAAGTGGTTATGGGACATGAGGCTAAACTTTTATATTTACTAGCTTAGTGTAATTGACACTTCTCGATGATCATGACGATCATTTTTTGTGATTTAGACTAGCAATGTGCGATGTCTCTTTGTCTGCGTGGGAGACTAAACCCCGTTCGTGTGTCAAATTTGTGGGGTAGCTACCCACGGTCTTCGGACCATTCGTGTGTCAGGTCTTCGGACCATTCGTGTGTCAAATTAATGGCTAGCTACCATGAGATAGCTTCTCGTTCATGTGTTACAGATGTTGGTGGGCTTTATGCTCCCGTTTGTGATAGGCCTCCCCCCTTTGTGATTTCTGGATTTCTTGTGTAGATTCCTAGAATTTGTGTTTCACCGATTTTCGTGATTTCCATTGATAAGTTTTATCAATATTTGTGCATTGGTGAATTTGTGTGTCATTGACTGTTGTGATTTCTGGATTTCTTGTGTAGTCTTCTGGAATTTGTGTGTCATTGACTTTTGTGATTGACATTGATATTATCGTCAATATTTATGGTATGGTGAACGAAATTAGGAGTATGACGTTTCTTTGATTCTTGTGTAGATTTGGTGACATTGATTAATCTCTTGATGATTATCAACTAAGTATATATATATATATATATCACAGCTTGGCATTGTGATTATTTTGTGTTTAGTCATATCTCTTATTCTATATCGTTTCATCTGATATTTATAGTTAGACTGATCCGTTTATTATTTTCTTATTAAATAATACTCGGGTCAGACCAAGATGTTTCAGGTGCTTCTGCTTGACTTCTCATCCGGGATTAACTCCTTGACTTTTGGGTTAACTACTTAGATTAGTAGTTATTTTGTTGTATACATTTGAGATATAGACTCCTTAATGTATACTTATTCTTTTGTGTAGTTCGTGTAACTATTCTTTTGTGGTATTGTGGATCTTTTTAGACCACTACTCTGATGTACACTTTCTAGTGTAATATTCATATCTTATTCCGCCTTTGTGATATGAATTGTCTGTGACTGATTTGTGTTATGCTTATTTCTATATTTGTTTTCCAAAGGATTCATATAGCCACCGTGTAGTAGCTTTGAGTTTGTGTCGGTATGTCGGATTTCCTCTTGAAACAGAATGCATGTTATATTATCTGACATATCGGTGCTCGCGCAAAGCAATTACATGGATGGTCGCTCCTCAACAGCCTTATTCTCCGTGCTAGTCGACAGCATTCACCATAATGTTCTTGTCTAGCGTGGGTATAGAGGTGGGGCGTCACAGCTTGGTATCAGAGCCAAATTTCGGAACAATATGGAATATTATAACAAGGATCATCATCCTAAGTTCATCTTAGGAGTCATGCTTTAGGATTTTTATTCGGGGCTACGTACCGTTCTATCATATTTTCTTTTATGATTCCTTGTTTTGTCTATCAAGATTTGCTTGATATTCAATTTGGTGAATGACCTTTTTATTCCTCTTCTTTCTTTCTAAAGGAAGAGAAATGTCTAGACCAGGCCGTCCTAGAGCCGTGCCAGCTAGCACTCCACCCCAAGATGGAGTTTTTATGACTGCTCAACAGCTTCTTGATTTAGTAACTAATGCTCAAGCAGCTGGAGTTAACCCGGAACCTACTCACCCAAAGTCGGGATTTGCACGCTTGTGTAGAGATTACACTAATTTGGGTGGGGAGCCATTCAAAGGTTCCGAAACTGTTATTGAAGTACAAGCTTGGCTTAGAACATGCGATCGCATCTTTTTGCGCATGAATCATATTGACCTTCACCGAGCTCAGGTGGCCTCTAGTATGCTCCGAGAAAGAGCATTGGACTGGTACGAACTTCTTATTTATGAGATTAATGAAGCGGATCTCACCTGGGAGAAATTCCGAGAACGCTTCGAGTTGAAATTTGTACCGGAAGCAGAGAAAGTGACATTGGCTCGACGATTTATAGACCTTGTTCAAGGTGAGTCCTCTGTGACTGATTACGTCGCCTCCTTCGAGTCGCTTTCCAAATATGGGGTTGAATACATCAACACCCCTCTGAAGAAGAATCAGAGATTTGTTTATGGCTTAAACAAAAGTCTCAAGAAGCCATTACTTCTAAAGTTAGAAGTTTCTTTCGACTAACTCGTTGATATCGCTCTTCGTCTTGAAGAGGCGGATAGAGAGAATGATGTTGAAGTGGTGGGTTCCAAACCAAACTTCAACAACAAGAAGAGGTCAAACAAATTTAAAGGCCCTTATCCCAATAAGAAAGGGAGGCAAGCAACTCCTGCTAAAAAGACCTTTTCCTCTACTCAAGGGAAATGCTATAATTGTGGTTTGAAAGACCATTTTGCGAACAAGTGTTCAAAGCCTCGTACTTGTCGCTATTGCAAAAGCCCGGACCATTTTATGCATGTGTGTCCCAAACTTCAAAATAGGAGGGAGGGAAAGTTAAATGTTGCTCAAGCCCCTGGCAATACATCTCGTGGCCAAGGTATTTCTCATTCTATTCTAGATGGAATTATTTTGTTTCGTGATCATCCTATTCGAGTTCTTTTTGATACGGGTGCGTCCCATTCTTTTATATCAAAAGAACTTGTTGATACTTTTTCTTTGGATGTTTTGTGTTTAATGACTTCTTTGAGAATTGCGAATCCGGTTGGTGGATCCGCAACAATCAGTTTATTGTGTAAAGATGTCGAGATTATTTTGTGTGATTTATCTTTCCGAGCCGATTTGCATGTCATGCGTTATTTAGGCTTTGGAATGATTTTGGGAATGGATTGGCTTAACCATTATGAAGCTCATATCCTATGTCCTGAGCGGACTATTCATCTTCGACATCCTTAATCTGTTAATCAGGTTTCTGTTATTCTTAAAGATTCAGATTCTGCTTTAGTCGCATCTTTATATTCATTAAATCCTCGTGATGACGATGATGATGATGAGGGTGATATTATTTCTCTTATTCACGTCGTTTGTGAATTTTCCGACGTATTCGAGCCCGTTTTAGGATTACCACCTAAGCGAGCAATTGAGTTCAGAATTAATCTTATTCCGGGAGCTCAACCTATCACTCGTCCTCCTTATCGTATGTCCAATAAAGAAAACGAGGAGATGCGTAAACAATTATCTGAATTGGAAACGAAGCAATTTATTCGCTCTAGTTCCTCGCCTTGGGGACCTTCAGCTATTTTTGTGAAGAAATCCGATGGTACACTTAGGCTTTGCGTTGACTACCGCAAGCTTAATGATCTTACTATCAAAAATAAATATCCTTTACCTCGGATTGATGATCTATTCGATCAACTTAGTGGTGCTAGAGCCTTTTCACAATTGGACTTGGCTACCGGTTTTCATCAGCTTCGCATTGCAGAGGATTGCATTCCTTTGACATCGTTCCGCACTCGGTATGGATCTTATGAATGGCTTGTTATGCCATTTGGGTTAACTAATGCCCCGGCTTATTTCGTTGACTTAATGAATCGAGTTTTTAAAGACTTTCTCGACCGGTTTGTTCTCATCTTTATCGATGATATTCTTGTTTATTCTAAAACCGAGGAGGAGCATGAAAAACATCTTCGGATTGTGTTGGAATCTCTTAGGAGTAATCAATTAAAGGCAAAATTTTCTAAGTGCCACTTTTGGCAATCTCGTGTGAAGTTTCTCGGTCACATTATTTCTGAATCCGGAATTTCCGTGGATCCTTCAAAGATTGAAGCGATTCAAGATTGGAAGAGACTGGAGAGTGTGACAGAGATTCGTAGTTTTCTTGGATTGGCGGGCTATTACCGTCGTTTTATCAAAGACTTTTCTAAGATTTCCATGCCTCTCACTAGCTTGACGAAGAAAGGTGTTAAATACATTTGGTCGGACAAATGTGAAGCTTCTTTTCAGAAATTAAAAGAACTTCTTTCTGATGCTCCTATTCTTGTTATTCCCGATGGGAATCAAGATTTCGTTGTTTATACCGATGCTAGTCGCATTGGTTTGGGTGCCGTTCTTATGCAAAAGGAACGCGTTATTGCTTATGCTTCTAGGCAATTAAAGCCTGCTGAGACTAGATATGCCACTCATGATTTAGAGCTCGCGGCTATTGTTTTTGCTCTTCGGATTTGGCGTCATTATCTCTTAGGAGAGAAATTTGTTCTTTACACAGATCATAAGTCTTTGAAATATTTATTCTCACAAAAGGAACTTAATTTGCGTCAACAGCGTTGGCTCGAATTTCTTGCACCATATGATCTTGATATTCTTTATACTCCCGGTAAGGGTAATCTTGTCGCCGATGCTCTTAGCCGTAAACAACAAGCTGTTGTTTCTATGATGATATCCGAATGGAACGAACTTGAGATTTTATCCACTTGCGAAATTCTAGACCGTGTTTCCGATTTATGCTCATCATTTGTTTTATGTAGCCTTGAGGCTCATCCATCTCTTTTAGACCGCATTCTTGAAGCTCAAAGGCTAGATACTGAATTGGTTCTTCTTGGCCAAAATATTAAGGATAAAATTGATATTGAAGTTTTGAAAGACTTTAATATCGATTCTCGTGGCGGCATTCGGAAATTTGGTGGGCTTATCGTGCCAAATGTTAGGGATCTTCGTAAAGATATTTTAGAAGATTCTCATCACTCTAAATTTACCATTCATCCCGGTAGTAGTAAAATGTACGCGGATATGAAGCGACTTTATTATTGGGAGGGAATGAAACTTGACATCGCTAACTTCGTTAAACGTTGCATGACTTGCCAACTCGTTAAGGCCGAACATCAAAGGACCGGAGGGTTATTGCAACCTTTAGAAATTCCAGTTTGGAAGTGGGATCAAATTTCCATGGATTTTATAGATGGCCTTCCCCGTTCTCGATCAGGTTATGATAGCTTATGGGTAATTGTTGATAGACTTACTAAATCCGCCCATTTTATTCCCGTTCGGTCTAACCGAACCGTTCTTCTTTTGGCCAAACTCTTTATTAAAGAGATTGTTAAATTGCATGGAGTTCCTACTTCAATTGTTAGTGATCGTGATCCATTGTTTACTAGTGGATTTTGGAAGAGTCTTCAAAAAACTTTGGGAACGAAGCTTAATTTTAGCACCGCTTATCATCCCCAGTCCGATGGACAAACCGAGCGTGTGAATCAAACTCTTGAAGATCTTCTTCGTGCTTGTGTTCTTGATTTTGGTGGAAGTTGGGAAGATCATATTTCACTTGTTGAATTTTCCTATAATAATAGCTTCCAATCTAGTATTGGTATGGCACCTTTTGAGGCACTTTATGGAAGGCCACGCCGATCAACTTCTTGTTGGCTTGAGGCCGGTGAGAAGCTGGCTTTAGGTCCAGATTTTATTCGTGATTCCACAGAAAAAATTGATCTTATTCGTCATAGGATGAAAGAAGCCCAAAGTAGACAAAAATCCTATGCCGATAACCGGAGAAGGAAGTTAGAATTTTCTTTGAGAGATCTTGTGTTTATTCGTGTTTCACCAATGAAAGGTGTTGTACGTTTCAGTCGATCGGGAAAGTTAGCGCCTCGATATATTGGGCCATTTCCTATCACTGAACGTATTGGTTCCATGGCTTACCGCCTTTTATTACCGGCTCAATTTTCTGCTATGCATGACGTGTTTCACGTTTCTCAACTTCGGAAATGTCTTCGAGATTCCGATTCTATTCTTGAGCCCGGTGTTGTGGAAGAGATTGAAGTTTCGCCTAATTTAACTTATGAGCAACATCCTATTCGTATCATTGCTTCGGAAGTCAAACGACTTTGAAATAAAGATGTTCCGCTTGTTAAAGTTCAATGGTCTTCAAATCCTAAGAATTATTCTTGGGAATCTAGAGAGTACATCGAGCGTACACATCCGGACTTACTTTCTCGTGCTCTTTGAGGTGAACTTCTTATTTCAAACTTCTTTTGTGTTGAATATGCTTTTATGGTTGTTACTATATATCTTCTTCTTGTAATATTGCGAGGACGCAATTTCTTTAAGGAGGGGAGTCTGTAACAACCCGCATATTTATCGATTTTATATTTAAATATTTTATTTAAATATTTTATCGTTAGTCGGATTTTAGTCCGAAAAGCTACTTTTTGCATACGGTCGAATTAGGGCTCGGGACCACTCCCATTGAGTTTAAAATGCCGTTTGCGACCTTTTTGAGTATAAGCTTCGATATGTTTGGAGAAAGTTGATTTCTGCTACTTTTTACTTTGGGTTTGGTTTTTGTGCTCAACCCTATGTTAACTTATGCTCAAATCTGAGCCACTCTTCCCCACTCACGCTCATTCTCTTCTCATTTCAGTTTTTAGAGTGTTAATGGTGGGAGATATTGGAAATTAAAATTCCGAAACCCTAGTTTCCCTTGCAAATCAAATTCCTTGCTCCAAACTCAAGAAGAACCCATTGGTAAGCTTCTCTTCTCTTCTCCAACTTATTCTCTTACCAATTTCAGAAATTCCTAAACCTAATCTTGGGAATGTTCTTGTTTTTGAGCTTAGATTCAAGCTCATTTGGGTTGTGTTGAAGAGAGGTTGATTCTCCATTTGCTTTCAAGCTTCTTCTTGTTCGATTTTGTGAAAAGGTGAGATTTTTATCTCACATCTATGACTATAATTATCTTTGGTTGTTGGGTATGAATTCCTAACACTTCTTCATGTGCATTTGCTCTTGATTTGGATTGGTTTTGTGAATATTCCAATTTTTGGGTTTTTAAACCAAATTTGTGTGAAAATCCTTTTATGGATGTTTGATCATGCTTTTGGTGATGCATCGAGGAGCATATAGGGCCGGGTCGCCGATTGGCATAAACCCTTAGAGCCAATGTTCGTCCGGTTGCATTTTGGAAGAGTTTGCTCTTCATTTGAATAAGGCTGAAAAACAGCCCAGGCATGATTCAGTCGACTGAAAAACTCTGTTCAGTCGACTGAACCTGAAACCCGAGAGTTTCCAGGCATGATTCAGTCGACTGAAAATCTCTGCACAGCCGACTGAAACTGGAAACAGAAAGTTTCCTGAACCTGGAAAATTTCCAGGTACAGGGTCAGTCGACTGAAAATCTCTGTTCAGTCGACTAAACTTGCTGTTTGAGTCCAATTTGCCTTTTTAGATTGAACTTCCAATTTAAATCGATTCGTGATAATCCTATTTGTTGTTATCATCTATTATGACTTTGATGACTCTTTTTAGGGATTTTTGAATATCCATTTCGATGGATCCTTTATCGATTTCGTTGGATTTTATTCACGTCTTCGTATGTGAATTTTTGTGATTGATTGTTCTTACAACCTTCTTCGTGATTTGTCACTTTAAAAATATAAAGATTTTCTATACTAGTAGTAAATATCAAAACTCTTTCCTCAAACGATTTCAATACTATTTTAATACCAAATTCGTTTATAAAACCGTTTTCCAATCTATTAGTATATACAAACCTTTACCTCACTCGTATGAGAAATCTAATTAAACGGCTTAGTAAAACAAGTGGTATGAAACGCTTGCGTTTACTTTGTCGGTTAATTCTTGGACTTGTTCGATTGAACCTCTTATGACAATTTTCTAGTGGAGATTTACAGTTTGTTCGTAAATATTTAAGTTAAGCAAGTGGTTATGGGACATGAGGCTAAACTTTTATATTTACTAGCTTAGTGTAATTGACACTTCTCGATGATCATGACGATCATTTTTTGTGATTTAGACTAGCAATGTGCGATGTCTCTTTGTCTGCGTGGGAGACTAAACCCCGTTCGTGTGTCAAATTTGTGGGGTAGCTACCCACGGCCTTCGGACCATTCGTGTGTCAGGTCTTCGGACCATTCGTGTGTCAAATTAATGGCTAGCTACCATGAGATAGCTTCTCGTTCATGTGTTACAGCTGTTGGTGGGCTTTATGCTCCCGTTTGTGATAGGCCTCCCCCCCTTTGTGATTTCTGGATTTCTTGTGTAGATTCATAGAATTTGTGTTTCACCAATTTTCGTGATTTCCATTGATAAGTTTTATCAATATTTGTGCATTGGTGAATTTGTGTGTCATTGACTTTTGTGATTTCTGGATTTCTTGTGTAGTCTTCTGGAATTTGTGTTTCATTGACTTTTGTGATTGACATTGACATTATCGTCAATATTTATGGTATGGTGAACGAAATTAGGAGTATGACGTTTCTTTGATTCTTGTGTAGATTTGGTGACATTGATTAATCTCTTGATGATTATCAACTAAGTATATATATATATATATATATATATATATATATATATATCACAGCTTGGCATTGTGATTATTTTGTGTTTAGTCATATCTCTTATTCTATATCGTTTCATCTGATATTTATAGTTAGACTAATCCGTTTATTATTTTCTTATTAAATAATACTCGGGTCAGACCGAGATGTTTCAGGTGCTTCTGCTTGACTTCTCATCCGGGATTAACTCCTTGACTTTTGGGTTAACTACTTAGATTAGTAGTTATTTTGTTGTATACACTTGAGATATAGACTCCTTAATGTATACTTATTCTTTTGTGTAGTTCGTGTAACTATTCTTTTGTGGTATTGTGGATCTTTTTAGACCACTACTCTGATGTACACTTTCTAGTGTAATATTCATATCTTATTCCGCCTTTGTGATATGAATTGTTTGTGACTGATTTGTGTTATGCTTATTTCTATATTTGTTTTCCGAAGGATTTGTATAGCCACCGTGTAGTAGCTTTGAGTTTGTGTCGGTATGTTGGATTTCCTCTTGAAACAGAATGCATGTTATATTATGTGACATATCGGTGCTCGCGCAAAGCAATTACATGGATGGTCGCTCCTCAACAGCCTTATTCTCCGTGCTAGTCGACAGCATTCACCGTAATGTTCTTGTCTAGCGTGGGTATAGAGGTGGGGCGTCACAGTAAGCTTGCAGGTAACATAGTTAAGGCTGAACTGAATGAACTTGATGAATGTGAGTAGCAAATTTCATCTGTACTAAACTAGCTGAGTAGGTGCATGGGTGATCTGAGTTGACATTGTCCTGATTGGGGCTAGTAGAAGCCTGCCTACATGCTTTGAACAAAATTATTGCAAATGAAGTGGACCGGGCTAGCACATAAGATTGGTAATTAAACATAAATGTAGATTTGCAAAATAGTGTAGTGGCTGCTCTATTGTGAGGTGAAGGCAATGGCAGCAGGAAGAGCATGCAAAGTTGTGCTAATGTGAGGCGACGACAATCACAAGACTGTTGGAATATGTAATGGCCCAAGTCAGTGAAACTGCATATGCACTAGGCTGATGAATGCACACATAATTGTATGATCAGATAAGTAGATAATTTCCTAAATGTGTGCATTGTGTGCATTATTGTATGTTGATATCAAGCAAAGTTCGATGGTGATAAATTCATGAATTCATAGCGTGTTGAAATGATAAAAGGTGCCTTACTGTTGATGTGGATTTGAGGCTGAGCTGGATAAATAATAATTAAGCACCTAACGTTGACCCAAAGTGGATGAGTATTAGATATCAATGGATCCAAAGTGGATAAATTTATGAAGATTATAAAAATTAACTTTAAAGTAAATTTATAAAAATTAGCTAAGTTAACAACAACAGTAGTAATTTAACTTAATTTGGCTTATAATAATAATACCAACAACAATAATCATAATAGCAATTATAATAATAAACAAGTCTACCCGTTCTGCTTCTTGTCTGGCTGAGATCTATATGAGGGAGATTGTTCGTCTCCATGGTGTTCCTTTTAGTATTGTTTATGACTGAGATCCTATCTTTATGATGCAGCACGATCTATAGAAGTTCAGAGGATAGAGCATTCACAACCTAAAGGAGTTACGGTTTTAACTCGTAAGTCGTGCACGAGTCAGGTGAAGAAGTCACAGGGGAAGGCAACACGAGTTAACTTCGCTCTAGGTCGTGAGGAGGAAGCTATGAAGCTAACTCGTTCGGAAATTTTAAGTCGTTTCCGACTTAAGGAACAATGCTCACGACCTAAGGAAAAGACTCTAAGTCGTCCGCGACTTAACAAAGTAAAAGGGGACGAGTCAGAGAAGCTACGACCTAAAGATCCACGAGGAAAGAAGCTACGAGTTAACGACATGGTTTTAAGTCATCTACGACCTAACAAAGCCTGGAGGAAAGAGTTGCGAGTTAACGAGGGCTTAAGTTGCTCAGGTTTGAAGAGTCTTATACGACCTAACGACACAGCACTAAGTCGTCCACGACTTATCGAGAGGAAGAGAGAAATTCCAGAAGTTGAAAACCTTAGGTCGGAGGCGAGTTACGACTCAAGATGGGTCGTAAGCCGTTGTTCTTGAGTCGTTTGCTCTTGAGTCGTGTAACCTGTATTGTTTGATGAGTCGTATCTGGTTGAGTCGTCTGCGTTGTAATCTGTTTGTTGTCTTTTATTTGATGAGTCGTATGTCGTTTGTATCTGATGAGTCGTGTTGTATGGTAAGTCGTGTGATGTACATAGGTATGTTGTGTTGCTAAGTCGTTAACGACTTATGATGAGTCGTAGGTCATGAGTCGTCAACGACTTATGGAGACAGTTGTAAAACGCTATAAATGGCTGTGTTGCGGCATTTATAGGGGGTTGATTTTTGGAAATAAAATTTCTTGTTGATTGCTGTGTGCTTTCTTCTAAAATTGGTAGTTGAGTGTAATCTCCTATCTCCACTTACGTCATTCGAGTGCGCTCGAATCCACGTTTGTTGAAGCCGATTCACGGTATCTAGTGCGCTAGATCAACGTACGAAGAATCGTAGATCTTTGAACAAGGTATAGTGCGCTATCAACGTGTTTGAGATAAGCTAGAATTCGGTATCTTCGGATCAACGAATTTGGGCATTTTGGTATTCATCAATCCACCGATTGTTACTTTCACCGATTGAAGTTTGTTTTGATTAATCCGCTGCGTCAGTTTTGGTATCAAAGCTTGTTTTAGCCAATCATAGCTAAATCGGGTCTTGGAGCCAAGTGTTGAAGTTTGAAGTTGTTCATCGTGTTCATATTGAAGTTGCAACAAGAGGGAGAACTTTCGATCCATTCCATTTTGGATCAAAGTGTTGAAAGTGTTTGAAATTGAAGGAGGCCGTGTATACTTGTGAAGTAGCCGAGCCTAGGAAGGATCATTGGAAGCTTGTTTCGAGCTAAGGAGTTAAGGCCGAGCCTTGTGAAGTTGTGTAGATGCTTGTGAAGCCGTGATTTGCTTGTGAAATATCACTTTGGTATCGATTTGTCGAAATTTTGTAAATTTCAATCATGCCGCCAAGGAGAGCTAACCGCCATCAAAATGTTGAAGCTTTATATCGGAGAGAAGAGGCCGATCAAATGGAACAACGTATGCATGAGAAGATTGATGAAGGCATTGGTAGGTTGGAGAAGCTTATGATTGATATGAATCAAAGTAGAAGAAGAAATTCACCTGAATCCATCCGTGGGGGTAGTAGAGTGTCATCACATTCAGAACGGGAGAGGAGAGAAAGTCAAGAGCCAAGGAGTGTTGACAATCGAAGTAGGAGGAATATTGATGATCATGATAGATGGGATGTTGGTAGTAGTAGTGGTGGTAGAGATGTTGGAGGACGAGAACGACAACGATATGCATCAGACTTTGATGAGGAGTTTGATGGTGAAAGAGGAAATGTTCATTACAGAGATAGAGATAAGGGACAACGTCAGTATCGGGTTATTGATGATGATCGACGTTGGGAATCAGGAATGAAGATGGAAATTCTGGAGTTTAAAGGCGGAATGGTAGCTGAGGAATATTTAGATTGGTTGTCTAATGTTGAGGAAATCTTTGATTTCAAGGAGGTTCCGGAGAATAGAAGGGTGAAGCTAGTTGCTACTAGGTTGAGGGGGAGAGCTTTGGCATGGTGGCAGCAAACTAAACTTACGAGAGAGAAAATGGGAAAGTAAAAGATTGAATCATGGGAGAAGATGAAGAAGTTGATGCGAGCTACATTCTTACCATACAACTATCAATCACTTATGTACCAGAGGTTGCAGAATCTGAGGCAAGGGACGAAGTCTGTTAGTGATTATGCTGACGAATTTTACCAACTCATTGCCAGGAATGATATTATGGAAACGGAAGAACAGCTAACTGCTAGATTCATTAGGGGATTGAGAATGCAGATCAAGGATATGGTTAATATGTTTGATCCTAGATCTGTAGCGGAGGCACATCAGAAAGCGTTGGCTTGGGAGAAGCAAGGAAGGCGTGGAGGTGGTGTGTTTACTAATTCCAATAATCAAGCGAGGGATGTTAGTGGAAGTTCTAATGTTCCTAAACCTATCAATAAGCCAGTGGTGAAGGAGGATGAGAAGGCGAAGGTTAGCAGTGTTTTCAAATGTTATAATTGTCAAGAGTTGGGTCATAAAAGCAATGAATGTCCGAAGCCGAAGAAGAGAGCAATGGTTGCAGAAGTTGAGGAGGATGATGGTGAGGAGGCAGAGTGTTCAAATACACCTTATGCTGAGGAGGAAGAAGAATTGTCTGGGGATGAAGGTTGTAATCTTATGATGAGGAGGTCATGTCTTACACCAAAGCAAGAAGTGGATTCTAGTTGGTTGAGAAGCAATATTTTTCAGTCGACATGCACTATTTTGGGAAAAGTTTGCAAGTTCGTTATTGATGCTGGAAGCTGTGACAATATTATCTCTACAGAAGCAGTAAGGAAGTTGAACTTGGAAACTGAGAAGCATCCTAAGCCGTACAAGCTAGCATGGTTAAGGAAGGGTGGTGAAGTGAAGGTGTGTCGAAGGGCTTGTGTGAATTTTTCTATTGGAAAGAAGTACAAAGATGAAATTTGGTGTGACGTTGTAGACATGGATGTGTGTCATCTGTTGTTGGGCAGACCATGGCAGTTTGATAGAGCAATGCAACATGATGGTCGTGCTAATAGCTATAGTTTCATGTTCGAAGGTACTAAAATCACTTTAGTTCCTAAGAAGCAACAACAGAAGGAAAGCAAGTTGGAGGAGATTGAAGAGCTGAAAACTTTGCTATCTTTGTAGGAGTTTGTTAAGGAAGTTGAAGATGAGCCTGAAGCCTATTTGTTGATTGGGCGTGATAGTCATAAAGAGGTTGAGATTCCAGAAGAAGTGAAGCCAGTTTTGAAAGAATTTGAAGATGTATTTCCAGAAGAGTTTCCTAAGGAGTTACCGCCACTGAGGGACATTCAACATCAAATTGATCTTGTTCCGGGAGCAGTGTTACCACATCGACCACATTACCGAATGAGTCCGAAGGAACATGAAGAGTTACGAAGGCAAGTGGAAGAGTTGTTAGAACAGGGACGTGTTCAGGAAAGCTTGAGTCCTTGTGCAGTACCAGCCTTGTTGGTGCCGAAGAAGGATGGAACATGGAGAATGTGTACCGATAGTAGAGCTTTGCACAAGATTACTGTTCGCTACAGATTTCCTATGCCAAGGTTGGATGACTTGCTAGACCAGTTGAGTGGGGCTACTATCTTTTCGAAGATTGATTTGAAGAGTGGTTATCATCAGATTCGAATTAGACCGGGAGACGAATGGAAGACCGCATTCAAGACGAGAGAAGGTTTATATGAATGGTTGGTTATGCCGTTTGGTCTATCGAATGCACCGAGTACATTCATGCGAGTGATGAATCAAATTTTCAGACCGTACATTGGGAAGTTTGTTGTAGTTTACTTTGATGATATTATGATTTATAGTGCGAGTACAGAGGAGCATGTAGAGCAATTGAGAAAGGTGTTAATTATTCTTCGTGAGGAACAATTTTATGCAGCTACGAAGAAATGTGTGTTCATGACTCGAAGTGTATTATTTTTGGGATATGTTGTATCTGAGAAAGGAATCCAAGTGGACCAGAGTAAAGTTGAAGCTATTAGAAGTTGACCACAGCCGAGAACTATCACTGAAGTTCGAAGTTTTCATGGATTGGCATCATTCTACCGAAGGTTTATTCCACACTTCAGTAGCGTGATGGCACCGGTTACTGATTGTATGAAAGGGAAACAATTTTCTTGGACAGAGGAAGCTGGAATTGCTTTTGAACGAATCAAAGAACTTTTGACGACAACACCAATTCTTGTTTTACCGAATTTTCAGTTATTGTTTGAATTGCATACTGATGCATCGAAGGTTGGTATTGGAGGAGTTCTGAGTCAGAATAGGAAGCCAGTTGCTTATTTTAGTGAGAAGTTGTCAGGGGCAAAGATGAGATACAGTACATATGACGTTGAATTCTATGCTGTTGTACAAGCTGTTAAGCACTGGAGGCACTATCTGTTTCAGAAAGAATTTGTTTTATATACTGATCATGAGGCATTGAAGCATATGCAAGGGCAGGACAAGATTTCCGCGAGACATGCGTCATGGATTGCTTATTTACAGCAGTTTACTTTTGTCGTTAAGCACAAATCAGGGGTAACAAATCGTGTAGCGGATGCTTTGAGCAGGAGGAACCACTTATTGACAACGCTGAAGGTTGAAGTGACAGGGTTCGAATTATTACCAGAATTGTTTGAGGAGGATCCTTACTTTGCAAAGTTTGTTGAAAAGGTTAAGGATGGAAGTACGGATGAATTTGTGTTGGTTGATGGATTCTTGTTCAAGGGGAATCGATTATGCATCCCAGACTGTAGCTTGAGAGTGAAGATTGTTAAGGAGTTGCACGAGGAAGGTCATGTGGGCCGTGATCGTACTATGCAGTTAATTTCTCAATCTTACTTTTGGCCATCGATGAGAAAAGAAGTGGAAAGATTTGTGGAGCGATGTCATATCTGTCAGATTTCGAAGGGAACAACGACCAATGCTGGATTGTATATGCCGTTACATGTACCATCTAAACCATGGGTTGATATGAGTATGGACTTTGTGTTGGGATTGCCGAGAACGCAACGAGGAAATGATTCTATATATGTTGTGGTTGATCGATTCTCGAAAATGGCACATTTTATCGCTTGTAAGAAAACGGCGGATGCTGTTCGGGTGGCACAATTGTTCTTTAAGGAAGTCTATCGCTTACATGGGTTGCCGGATTCCATTGTTTCAGACAGGGACACCAGATTTTTCAGTCACTTTTGGCTAAGCTTGTGGAAGATGGTCGGAACAAAGTTGAAATTCAGTAGCGCGTATCATCCACAGACAGATGGACAGACGGAAGTGGTTAACAGATCATTGGGAAATTTGCTACGGTGTTTAGTGAAAGATAATCTGAAGAGTTGGGACAAGAAGCTGTGTCAGGCAGAGTTTGCTCATAATCATGCAGTGAATCATAGTACAGGATTCAGCCCATTTCAGATTGTATATTCAAATTTACCCAGGGGACCGTTGGATTTAGCAGTAGTGCCACAACCAAAGGGGACGGTTAAACGGGCTGTTGATTTTGTCGATGAATTAACTGAATGTCACAAAATCGTTCAGGAACGATTGGTAAAGACGAATGAGAAGTATAAGTAAACTGCAGATTTGAAGCGACAAAATGTTGAATTTAACGATGGTGATTTGGTTTACGCTGTGTTAACGAAGGATTGTTTTCCAGTAGGCGCTTATAACAAGTTGAAAGCCAGAAAAATTGGTCCTGTCGAAGTTGTGAAACGAATTAATGACAATGCTTATAAGCTGAAGCTGCCGGAGGATGTGTACACTTCTGACGTGTTCATAGTTAAACATCTTATGCCATATTATGGAGATGAACAATCTGGTGTAGAGGAATTTACAAATTCGAGGTCGAATTTTTCTTAACCAGGGGAGGATGATGCAGCACGATCTACAGAAGTTCAGAGGATAGAGCATTCATAACCTAAAGGAGTTACGGTTTTAACTCGTAAATCGTGCACGAGTCAGGTGAAGAAGTCACAGGGGAAGGCAACACGAGTTAACTTCGCTCTAGGTCGTGAGGAGGAAGCTACGAAGCTAACTCGTTCGGAAATTTTAAGTCGTTGCCGACTTAAGGAACAATGCTCACGACCCAAGGAAAAGACTCTAAGTCGTCCGCGACTTAACAAAGTAAAGGGGGACGAGTCAGAGAAGCTACGACCTAGAGATCCACGAGGAAAGAAGCTACGAGTTAACGACATGGTTTTAAGTCATCTACGACCTAACAAAGCCTGGAGGAAAGAGTTGCGAGTTAACGTGGGCTTAAGTTTCTTAGGTTTGAAGAGTCTTATACGACCTAACGACACAGCACTAAGTCGTCCACGACTTATCGAGAGGAAGAGAGAAATTCCAGAAGTTGAAAACCTTAGGTCGGAGGCGAGTTACGACTCAAGATGGGTCGTAAGCCGTTGTTCTTGAGTTGTTTGCTCTTGAGTTGTGTAACCTGTATTGTTTGATGAGTCGTATCTGGTTGAGTCATCTGCGTTGTAATCTGTTTGTTGTCTTTTATTTGATGAGTCGTATGTCGTTTGTATCTGATGAGTGGTGTTGTATGGTAAGTCGTATGATGTACATAGGTATGTTGTGTTGCTAAGTCGTTAACGACTTATGATGAGTCGTAGGTCATGAGTCGTCAACGACTTATGGAGACAGTTGTAAAACGCTATAAATAGCTGTGTTGCGGCATTTGTAGGGGGTTGATTTTTGGAAATAAAATTTCTTGTTGATTGTTGTGTGCTTTGTTCTAAAATTGGTAGTTGAGTGTAATCTCCTATCTCCACTACGTCATTCGAGTGCGCTCGAATCCACGTTTGTTGAAGCCGATTCACGGTATCTAGTGCGCTAGATCAACGTACGAAGAATCGTAGATCTTTGAACACGGTATAGTGCGCTATCAACGTGTTTGAGATAAGCTAGAATTCGGTATCTTCGGATCAACGAATTTGGGCATTTTGGTATTCATCAATCCACCGATTGTTACTTTCACCGATTGAAGTTTGTTTTGATTAATCCGCTGCGTCACTTTACCAGTCAGTTTTGGAGAACTTTTAGGAATCTTTGGGTACTCGTCTGAATCTGAGCACTGCTTACCATCCGTAGACCGACGGTCAAACGGAAAGAGTGAATTAGATTCTCGAAGATCTTCTTCGTGCTTGTATTCTTGATTATGGTGGATCTTGGGAAGATCATCTACGTCTTGTTTAATTCGCCTATAACAACAGTTATCAGGTATGTTTTCAATCTTCTATTTTAATTCTTATCCTAATCCTTTACCTATCTCATTTCGTCTTTGAATTCAGGCTATTATTGAAATGTCTCTGTTTGCTGGTCTTTACGGAAGACCTTGTAGATCTCCCATCTTGCTGGATTGAATCCGGTAATCGTTTGGTTCTTGATCCCGATGTGATTTTAGAGGCTTCTGAGAAGGTTGAGGAGATTAAGAGGAAGATGAGGATTGCTCAAAATAGGCTGAAGAAGTATGTTGATCGGTGTAGGAGGAGTTTAGAGTTTTCTTTTAGTGACCTGGTTTTCCTTATGTCTCTCCCTTAAGGAATGTGAGTCGGTTTGGTCGGAGAGGAAAGCTTGCTCCTATATTTATTAGTCCTTTCCGTATCTCAGAGAGGATTGGTTCTTTAGCTTATCGCTTGGATTTGCTTGAGAAGTTTTTAGGATTACATATTGTATTCCACGTTTCGCATCTTCGCCATTATCTCCATGATCCATCATTGATTGTCCAACCTCCTGCTCTCGAGAGTTTGGATATTGAGCCTAGTCTGACTGTCGAGAGGAAGCCACTTCATATTATCGAAAGAGGTACGAAGCAGCTGAGAAGGAAATCTATCAACCTGGTCAAAGTGCAGTGGAGTACGGATGACCGGGATTGTACTTGGGAGATGGAGGAGAGTATGCGTGCTTCGAATCCAAAATTGTTTGTTTCAAGTACTATTTGCTTTTCTATCTTATCTTTCCTTGTTTTCGTGTCTCGTTCCTTTTGGAGGACGAAAAGTTTTGAGTTAGGGAGTGTCTAAAACCCATAATTTTATAAATATTTTTAATTCAATTTAACTGAAAACTTTGATTTTTAAATCATTTAAATTTGAAATTTTGGAATTTTCCAATGTACTTTTGGATTTTGTTCATAATTTATTTTCCAATTACAATAAAATAAACATTTTTTGAAAATTTTATATTTTGGTCAAGTGTGGTCAAACTTTGACTTTCAGTTAAAAAATTTGAATTTGAGTTTTTATAATCTTTTTCTTTGAAATTGTATTTGATTCTGATATTCATTCTGCTTTTCGTTTCGTAAAATTCTGCTTTATACTTTTAAAATCTGATACATTTTAGCGTTTTATACGCGATTATTTTCAACATTTTTTGTTTATTTTCTATTCTATATCTTTCTACCTCATTTCTATTTTATATTTTATTTCCTATTTTCTATTTTATTTTATTTTTCCATTCTTAACTTTTCTATTTCCTTCATTTGATTTTTGGCTTGGAAATTTTAAAAGACTTAGGTTTCTTTTTGGAAATGAAGTAAAGCCCTTCTTATTCCTAGCCGTTCAAAACCTTCCACCTTTCTAGCCGTTCACTTCTCATAATTCACGTACAAAAATTTGTTTCTCATCTCATTCCTCATTTCATCTCCTGACTAAAAATTTTGCAGTAAGTTTCCATTGCTTTTTCCTCCTTCTACTTTCTCTTTTCTTTTATTCTTCTCTTTTATTTATATGAATGCTCGGCCTCCACCTTACATAACCCCTAGCCGACCACCACCTCCTCCACCACCACCTTCCACTGCCAGCAACCCCGCACCATGATCTAATCTGACCAAGCCATGACCACTAGATCAAGCAACACCACAACAAAACCTAGCCGAACTCTATTTTGTTCATCATCTCCACCTTGTAGCCTCGGACACCACCACTGCCACCATCTTCCCTAGCCGTGACCTGATATGACCATAGCTACATCCTTACAGATGCAACAGACCCGAACCTTGCCATGCTAGCACCCAGACCGAGCCAATATGCCTTGGTCGAACCCACTTGTGGCCAAAGACCTTCCACATGCCTTGCCACATGACCTTTTGCCTTCATGTAACCCCTACCTCTTCACTTTCCCACTACCTAGCCGTGCATTACCTGACCATTGGTTAAGCATTTCAAGCAGCAACCAGTCTTGGCCGAGCCTATATCGATGGTCAAGCCTTTGGGTGAAGTGGCCAAACCATTTTTCCCACATTGTTCCTTCTTTTATGGATTGTGTGATCTTATTTTGTATTGAATGAATTCTTATATTTGTTTTTTTTATTTGTTGTTGCAAGATTTGAATCTTGGTTCTCCATCCACTCAAATCTAAGTCATACTTTGTTGTGCTTTCCGAAGTTTATTCGTTTGGCTGAATTGTTAACTCCAGCTTTAGAAGGTGAGTTTATCAGCTTTAGAAGGTGAGTTTATCACTCTCGACATTCGTACTTATATAATTGTGAAACAATGGCATGTGAATTGTAGTTGACGATATGATAGTCATTTATGTATGCCTGTGATATGATAATTCATGATGTTATAACCTGAGATTTATGCCATAATATATTGTCTATTTATTTTCTATTTATCACACTCCAATTTCCCTGTAGAATAGAATCACTATCGGTTGAAATGATACATACACGAATTGATATTAGAATGAGGAAAAATGATTACGAGATGAAATGATAGGCTCAAGCGATTTTTATGTTATTTTATCTGACTTGGGATTGCGGGTTTGAAATGATAGAACCCATATTTTTTTATTTTTAAATTACGGACTGTACCACATGACCTAGGTTAGAAAATTATACACAGACCCGTGGTTAATTTTAAATATTTTCTGAAGTAGTTTAAGTATTTTTAAAATTTAAATTATGAAATTTAACTTAATATTGGATTTAAATGATTTGAATAAATGTTATAATGATTTTCTATAAGTTAAAAATGTATAAGTAAATAAATGGTTTAAAATGTAAAGTAAATTAAGACTTAACTTGATAATTGAAAATTTAGTTTTCAAATGGAAATTCTATGCTTAACTTAGCAATAATAATATTTTATTTATGAAATGGGTATTTTGAAATAGTGTTAATTTATTTGTTAAAATAAAAGTTAAGTAAAATAGGGTACTTTAGACTTAATAAATGAATTATAGTTAATTTGGATATTTTATTTATAAAATTTTATTTTATTTAATAATCATATTAATGATATCCCAACGAATATTTTCTGAAGTGTGAGATATGGTTTTTATAAGTTAAAAATGGCTAAAATTGAGATTTTAATATTTCTGAAATGATATAATAAATCTGGAATTTGTATTGGAAGCATTACCAAAATGCTACGGTTTTAAGGTAGCATTTGCTAAGTGCTACCATTTCTGAAATATAACTATGTTCTCTAACACTAATTTTATCTAATGTAGCACTTTATAAGTGTCGTTGTTTCTGAAAGAGAACTGCTTTTGAAATACTAAATATCTACTATAACACTTTATAATTGTTGCTGTTTCTTAAATTGAACTGTTGTGAAATACTAAAATATCTACTGTAACACTTTATAAGTGCTGCTTTATTGAAATACTAAAATACATACTGTAATACTTTATATGTGTTGCGGTTTCTGAAAGTGGACTGTTTTTGAAATACTAATATATCTACTATAACACTTTACAAGTGTTGCTGTTTTTGAAAAATACAATGTTTTGAAATTGTTGTAATTGAACGAATGAATTTAGAAAATGCTATAATTCTAGAAATTGGATATTTGATTTGAAAGAATAACGACTTCATTTTTAAATGGTTTAAATGAATTATTTTTATTTGGATTAAAACATTTTTGAAATTTACAACCATAGATAGTAATAACGTTGGGTTGTTAAAGAGATGGGGATCGAAAGTTGTCATACTCTCTGCCAACTCCAAAAACCACTTTAACAACCGTGGATGCGGTGGAGATTCCAGAATGAAGTAGGATGGTGGCGACGCTTTGAGGTATGAACATGGACACGACTCCCATGAGTTGGCATAAGGTGGCTAAAACAGGAGCGATTCCGGGCCAATGAGGTAGCTCGTCTTATCGGACACACTTCTTCGATACCATTCTATTACTTTGTGATTAATTGGGGTACCCTTTGATTTTGGGAGTGTGGCCCGAGGTGGGTTGTAGTGGCTGCTATGCATTACCACCAGTGTAGATGCGTAATTGGTATATCTACCCTGGCATTGCCTCGTTGTACCATCTAACCTACCCTAGCATGCCTTATACGAGTTTTGTTTTGTCCATACCTATGGAGTTCCCTCTGACGACACCCAGTACGGAGGAGATTATGGTACTTTATACACTAAGGGAATATATAAAATGTGTTAAGAGGGGTATGGTTAATGCCTTAACGTTATTTTTAAATATATTATACTTACTTCTAGACATTGTTATGATAGCGTATATTACTTCATAGCATATAGTTTAGTGGATCCTTAAAGGATTGGCGGTCCCAAGCATCCTTTAAGTTACTTATGCATTTTATTACAGTTCACTTGAGTTGGTTTACATTGTAAAAGTATGTATGTCCTGAATCGAGTGTTTGAGTTTATTTTCTTACGCTCGGGTCATCCTGAGTATCAGCTTTGGATTTCACCTTCTGGAGCTAGGATTGTTGGAGATCATGTAACGACCCGTACTTTTAATCATTGTAAGTTACTAAGTATAATCAAATTATTGGGTGAATATGGGTAAAAATACAATGATTTGTTAATATTAATTTATCGGATAATTTAATTTGTTTGAATTTAATATTGGGAATTATTTGGATAATTGAATTCTGGATTTATTGTGATTAAAAAAATGGTATCAGAAATTGATTCAAATTTTATATAAGTATGAATGAGGATTTTTAATATTTAAAATTGGATTTAAATGTGAATAATTTAAAATTTTATATTTTAATTAACGATTTAAAATAGCCATTTTGGCCAATATCTCGGATTTCTATGAAACCAGTTTCATCGGATCCATAATAGTGAGTTACTGTATGGTTTGAATTTTCATAGCAATCGGACCAGTCTTTTGGTCATGCGAGCTTGAAACGCGTAGAAATTCAATTTCAAATTTAATTAAATTAATTCTATTTGAAAACCTATCTTCCGCATACGATCGAATTAGACCTCGGCACTAATTCCATTGCGTTCAGAATGGGAGTAAAATATTATGAACGCCAGGCGACACACTTTATTTGGAGTTTGGGATTTTTCGGACCAATTGGGCGGATATTTTCTTATTTTAATAGTATATATACTTTCTTTTCCTTATCCATTCATTCATCTTGCAGGCATCCTTCATTTACCTTTTCTTACCTCTTTCTTTTTAAATGCTCTTAGATCTCTCAAATAAAAAAAGACCGACCGATAAAAAAAGGAAGAGATCGATCTGGAAAAAACCGCAAGAAATATAATCGCGATGAAGTGGAGCGCGCGACAGATTGGGGAGGAATACGGCGTGATCACACGATTTGTTCACTAGCGTGGTGGCGCGTGTACGCGTGCGTGAGCTGGTGAGAAGTTCGTGCTAGGGTTTGCGACGACGGCGCGAGATCTGTTCTCGGTTCTTCGACTTTAGGGCTTCGGCGCGTGCTCTGGCGATGGCGAGGTAGTGCGTAGGTGTGGGGGTGCGCCTATGGCGAAGTTCTGCAGCAAGTTCGATCGACGTCAGAGGAAAAAAAGAAAAGAAAAAAAACAAGGAATGCCGCGACTGGAATCGATAAACTGGAGGAAATCACATATGAGTTTGGGAAGCTAGCATAGGCAGGGAGACGTGGTTAGGTTTGTTTAAATTAAATTTTATGTTGCTAAACATGTTAATTATTTTATTTAATCAGAAATGTTAATTATTATGTATCTTCTCCGTATGAGATTAGTTACGAACGTAACGAGTTACAGGAGACTCATATCAAAGTCATCTACAACTTGGAGTCGAGTTGGATTTATTTGAAGCTGGAATTATTTTCAGTTGAAATAGAAAGGTGAGTATTTTTATACGCTCATGATTTGCTAAAATATTTTTATGTTAGTTAAACTGAATGCTGAAGTGATTTAAATTTATTGATAGCTTTTGATAAATTTATTTGACATCTAAATTGACATCCATTATTGAAAGAATTTGAATTGATAATTAAATCGAATGAGAATTAACTCCTAGAAAAATTCCTAATTTTTGTTAATTGGTTTAATTGTTGATGCATTGGCTGTTTTGGATATTTGTTGTAAATGGATGCTATTGGTTGATATGTGGTTGATTAGATGTTTAATTATTATTTTTATATATTATGTTGCCATCTTGTATGTTATTTAAGGTATATACTATAAACTGAATTATTTCTAATAAATTAGGAAATAGATTGAAATGATATATACCTATGGCATCTATTTGAATTGAAGTGATATATCCATCCTTGAAATTAAATTGAAATAATTATCCACTTGGCCATAGGTAAGAAAATTATATACGGACACCGGGTTGGTTAAATTAAATGATTTTAAAAGTTTTTTTGAAATTATTTAAATGAATTGATTTTAAGAATAAAAATCATAACATTGAAAATTTAATTATTTTGAATTGTAGCTCGAAACATTGGAATTTAAATTTGATAAACGAGATTGTTTAATTAATCAAGGTTTAAAATTTTAAGTTATAAACAAAATACATCGTAAATTTCAGAAATGGATTTGTTTAAAAGATGGGCTTCGTTTCAAACTTTGGATATTTATAAGGAAAAAAATGATATGAAATGATAATTTAAAAATTTGAGTTTGGAATAAAATAATAAATTGAAAATTTGGATTTAAAATTTGGTATTGAAAGTAAATTTGATTTAAGTGTTCAAATCGATATTTTGAAATCAAATTTGGAATTGGAAATGGGAAATAAATTTGAAATTGGAATTTTAAATTAATTTAAAATTGGAATTTTAAATTAATTTAAAATTGGAATTTTAAATTAATTTAAAATTGGAATTCAAAATTAATCTGGAATGGTAAATTAATTTGAAATGGGAATTTCAATTAATTTAGAATTGGAATTGGAAATTAATTTAGAATTGGAATTGGAAATTAATTTGGAAATGCAATTGGAAATTAATTTGGAATTGAGATTCAAATTAATTTGGAAATGGAAATTGAAATTTAAAGAAATTCATGAATTGAAGGAAATTTTGTGTGGAATCAAAATTTATTCGAGTTGAAATCGGACTTGAATTGATTGAATTGGAATGGAATTGGAATTGATTTAGGTAGGAAACTGGGAAGTTGATCGGTTTGACTTTGGAAATATTTTAAAAATGAATATTTTAGTATAACTGATTTAAAATCTGTATTCTTTAAATATTCAAACTATTTTGGTTTTTCAAACTATTTTATTATATAAACAATTTTTATATTCAAATTATTTCTATTAACCAATTTTTGACTATTTAACTATTTTAAACTAATTAAACTATTTTCTAAAATTCAAACTGGTTAAAGGGTAAATTGTTTATATGTAATTCTTGGATTTAAATGTGAACTAGGTTAAAGCGAAGATTTTAAACTAAATTGAATTCGAATGAAATTTGTAAGTTAAATTGATTTGTCGGACAAAAATTGAAAATTTTGAATACATGATAATTTCAAAATGGATTTGATTTAAAGCGAATATATGATGATTTCAGAATCGATTTGATTTTGAAACGATTATGATATTTTGATATCAAGTGAAAATTGTTTTTCGAAATGTAAAAGAACCAACAGGTGTGTAAAATGTCGATTGGTTGATAAAGAGACCGGGGCCTCTTATTGAAATACTCTCTTTCAATATTGGAACCACTTTGACAACCGTGTATGCGGTGGATGATATCCAGAGTGTAGTGGTCGAATTAGCGACATTTACTGGAATGAAGTAAGGGAACGATGATGGATAGCCTTGACATTCGTGTCATAATTAAAATGACTAAAAAAGGAGCCTATGTCTGGCCATTGAGGTTAGCAACCTCTAGCGATGTTGATCCCTCGTATTACTATTGTGGTTTCAGATTTGATGGGTGCACCTTATTTTTCATTTGGATTGATTGTCGCGGTAGGCTACAGATGTGTTACGACCAGCCAGAAAGGGTAAACTGGTAGAATCCTACCTTGGGTATTCCCTCACATGCCTTGTCATATTTATCCCTATACGAGCCCACTACGATTTTGGTTTAAACTGTAAAGGTGTTAAGGTTAATCAATGTAAAACCTTAACGCTATTTTGATATTTATTTTACTGGTAGACATTATTTATTATAGCGTAAACTATTATATATAAATGGTTTAATGGATCCTTAGGATGGAAAATCCCGTAACATCTCTTAAGTTATTGAACCCATATTTGCGATATTGATTTGACTAACATAAGAGTATTTTAGTCCTGACTCGAGTGTATTTTTTCATTACGCTCGGGTCAGTCCTGTGGTTTTTTCCAGTGTATTGAAGACTATTCTTTGGAGGACGAAGACGGAGTTTTGGTATGTTACTATTATTATTATACTCTGCATCATGCTATTCTGCTGTATTGATTATTTATCCCTGTTGTATAAATATAACTCTGATAAATGTATATAAATTATAATTAAATGTATATTAAACAGCTTTTGAATTGTTTATTTGATTATTATATTTTATCGTTTCCGCTGTGAGATTCTGTGTTTTGTTTTCTTCTTCTCTTCTTATTTTTCTTACTTAACCCCATTGATTATCTACGTTTCAGAATGTTTTAGTCGGACATGTGTGGATTACTGTCGATTTAAACCTTTTGAAATATGGGTCGTCACAGTTGGTATCGAAGCGAAGGTTTAGCGATAACCTTGGCTTTGTGGGGTTTGACTCATTAGAGATAGGGTAGTAATACCCTAGAATGAGTCTGTTTGAGTGTATATATATGAGAGAGCGTACTTGTTAGTGTTATAAAATGTTTATATTATGTTTACTTATCCGTTGAGTTGTTTATGAATTCTAGTTGATGTACGGGATGCCGTGTTATCGGTAGGGGTTTCTAAACACTTAGACGAGGCAAGTCGACACAATATTGTTTAAAAAAATCGAGTAAATGAAATAATTTTGGCTAAACTATATTATATATATAAAATGGAAATTTTTAATGAAATCGTTGTTAATAACATTTAACGATCATCAGTTATTAGTTGAATTAAAATTAAAATGAATACTTAATGATTTTTACTTTATAAAGCGTTGATAATTATATTGAATTGAAATATAATTGTAGTAAGAATTGTTTAAAATGACCAAGTTGTAAAATAATGGAATATTTTGATAAAATGTTAAGGAAATTTGTATAAGTATATTATAATATAGCTTATATATAGAAATGATTTAATAATTGAGAATTTTCAATTTAAAATCCTTTGTTTCAAAAATTGTTTTTCAAAGCCTTAATAATTAATAAATAAGTATTATTTTAAAGAGTTTAGCTAGAAAAATATTTTGAAAATATTTTTGAAGGAAATAAAAGCATTAAACTCGCTTGGTCGCTTGAAAATAATTTTGGGGATGACTGCAGCATCGCCAGTGTTCATTTTCGAGTTTTTGAGTGGAGAATTGCTACCGAAAGAAATTTATTTTCGGTTAAAATATGTTTGATTATGAAATAAAAATATATTATAATTATGATTTAGTAAATATGTAAAAAAAATTGAACTTATAATTGAAATTAGTATATAAGAAATAAGTTTGAAATTTATAAATAAAAATAGAAAATAAAATAAAAATATAAGTTATAACTTGTAATTTGAACAGGGAAGTAAGGGTAAATTTTAAAATGGTTAAAATTTTGGTTAAGCAAAATAAATGATTTATCAAATATTAAATTAATTGAGTTAGTAAAATGAAATAAACAAAATATAGTTTAGGTCGTGAAGGCTTAAATAAAATTGAATTATAACAAAATGAAATTTTGAATGAATAAATTGTATAACTTATAGATTTGGGAATATTACACTAAAAATAAATCATAAAATTTGTAAAATGGGAATGGTTAGAAATTTAACTTAAATTAAATATAATAAATGAGTAATGGATTAAATTGAACTGAAGTTTAACTTAATATTAAATAAAATTGAATTTGATTTTAGGTGAAACTAGATAAATTAGCAAGCGAGTTAAATTCGAATAAGATATAAAATGAATTAATCAAATGAATATGAACTTGAATTTTTGAAATGTAAATTGTGTAATAAATTGAATAAAAATAAAAGAATGTAAGTAATAAATTAAGATGGTTAATCGAATTTAATGTAAACTGGATATAAATAAATAAGATGCAAGAGGAATGTGTTTAATTTTAATGTTAACTAATATAGTATGGAATAAGTTATTGGAACAAAATTTTAAATTAAAATTGACTTAAGAAAGGATAAATGAACCGAGTGTGAAAAAAAACTATTAATATGAATTGACTTATAAAATGAAACTTACTTTGGTAAATTAATAATGTGAATTTGAATAAATGAAGTGAAGCGATGAATTAATAATAACATAAGATATGAAGTGATAATAATAAAAGTGAGTTAAGTTGTATAAAATATTTATAATAAACTTTGCTAATTTATAATGATGTTAGTTTATATAAATAGAAAGGATATACTAAGTGGAAACAAATTCAACTCAGGCAACGTTAAGTGGAATAATTGTATAATGATTCGCCAATGAATTTATATGAAACAGGTTAAACAAAAGTGAAACAAATTAGAATTTCACAAATTGAATTGAAAAAAAATGAATATAATATTGAATTTGTAATGAGTGTTAATAAATTGGAAGAAATCAACGGAATGTAAACCAATTAAATAGGGATGAAACAAATATAAATATAAACAAATCGATTGAATGAAAGTATATTGAATTGAAATAAATCAAATTTGAATGCAATAAATATTGATTGATGGAAGAATGGATTGAAACCAAATTAGTCGAATGTAAAAAAATAAAGGAGTTAAATATAAATATATTGTATGATTAACGAAAACAATATTAATTGGCGAATATGAATCAATTTAAAATATATGGAATGTAGTATGTGATTAAATTACTTAAGTGTAATTAATTATATGAATCTTTGAAATGAAATAATGGAAGAAAAAAATATGAACGCAACTATTAACAAACGTAAATTAATAGAATGTAAACTTATTAAAGTTGGTGAGTGCATGGAAATCGATTAGAAGTAAATAAATTGAACTGAATAAGTAGATGTGGGCTTAATAGCATTTAAATGAACGAAAAAAAATTTGGTAACAAATGGGCTTCAATATAGGTCAATTAAATGTTAAGAATAAATGGAAAATGAGCAAATAAAATGTTATTAAAAATGTAATGTTAATAAGAATGAGAGTGCATTAATCTAAAGATTGATATTAAAATGCAAATTTTGATAGATATGAATTTAATTGAGTAAATATTAATTTGTCAAATGATTTTTGTTGTTGTAAATCATTGTTAACTGTTTTTTATGCATATGATTGTTGTATGGTTGCGTATTTGTGGTCACGTTTGAGATTTGGATTCAAAATGCATGTTTTATACTTGTTGGAACTTGTACATGTTCTGCATCTTATTATAAGTGGCTAACATTCCAAATTGAGTTGAGATAGATGTCTACGAAGACCGCTGGATGTATACGGGGATATATATGCTATTGCTTGCTTAATACAAGTGAACTCGCTCGTATTATTAATAATAAGGTACGTATCTTGGATTACATACCACGATTTCTTATTTTGCCCTTCGGGATGTGTAACAACCCGCATATTTTACGATTGAATACCTAAATATTTTTGTTAAAATATTTTATTGTTAGTCGGATTTTAATTCGAAAAGTTACATTTTTTCATATGGTCGAATTAGGACTCGGGACCACTTCCATTGGGTCCAAAACACCGTTTGCGATTTTTTGAGTATATACTTTGATATGTTTGGAGTTAGTGGAATTTTGCCACTTTTTCACTTTGGGCTTTGGGTTTGTTTTAGCCCATTAGCCAAAACTATTAACTCTAGCTTAACCCCCTCTTCCCTTCATTACTTCACTTTCATTTCCTTACACTCAAGCTTCATCAAAAATGGAGAGAGGAATGGGAAATTAAAACTCCAAGACCTAGATCATTTGCAAATCCAACATCTAACTCCAAATCCAAATAGAAGCCATTGATTCAAGCTTCTTGTGTTGAGATTGAAGTGTGGTTGATTCTCCTTTGCTTTTAAGCTTCTTCGTCATTGATTTTGTGAAAAGGTGAGATTTTTATCTCACATCTTTGTTTATAACTATCTTTGATTGTTGGGTATGAATTCCTAACACTTATTCATGTGCATTTGCTTTTGGTTAGGATTGAATTGGTGAAAATCCCAATTTTTAGTGTTTTGGGTTCAAATCTTTAGAAATCTTAACTTTGATGATTGAACACGTTTTTGGTGATGCATCGAGAAGCCAACAGGACCGGGTAGCCGACGGGCGTAATCCCCTAGCGTCCGTGCTCGACCGGTTGCAAATTGAGAGAGTTTTTGCACTTCTGTTCCTTAGGTCGTTCGGCCTGCATACATGTCTCTCGACCTGCAGTTATGTCGCAACCACTAAGTTCGCTCGCCTTGCTATGAGTCGGCCTGCCTTAGGTCGTAGACCCCTTAGGTCGCTCGCCTTGCAATGAGTCGGCATGCCTTAGGTCGCTGACCCCTTTGGTCGCTCGCCTGGCTATGAGTCGGCCTGCCTTAGGTCGCTGACCCCTTAGGTCGCTCGCCTCGCTAATGAGTTGGCCTGTTTGGTCTCACCTCCTTAAGTCGCTCGGCTTGCTTCAAATCGCAACCAGTTAGGTCGCTCGTTCCTTAGGTCGCACCACTTAGGTCGCTCGGCCTGCTTGCACCATTAAGTCGCACCTACTATAGGTCGCGCCATGCTATAGGCCGCGCCATGTTAAGTTGCTCATTTGGCCGCGTGCTACTCCTTAAGTCGCTAGCTCCTTAGGTCGCTTGCACCTTAGGTCGCGCCATGTTAGGCCGCATGCCACTCCTTAAGCCGCTAGCTCCTTAGGTCGCTTGCATCTTATGTCGCCCATTTCTTAGGTCGCTCAGTTAGGCCGAATGCTATGTCACTGATCCCTTATGTCGTATGCCGTGGAGTCGTATGAGTTGAGCCGCTGATTTCTTGTGTTGTGTTGTATTGTGTTAAGTCGTAAGTCGTGGCTATTAAGTCGCAAGGGTATTTTCATTTTGATGGATTTGAAATCGAATTCCGTGGATTTTGTTTACGTCATCGAATGTGAATTTTTGTGATTGTTTGTTTCTACAATCATTTTTGTGATTTGTCACACTAAAATATGAAGCTTTCGATACTAGTAGTAAATATCAAAACTCTTTCATCAAAACTATTTCAACCATATTTTATTACAAAGCTCGTTTCTTAGACCATCTTCCTATCTACTAGTATATAAAAACCTTGACCTCACTCGTATGAGAAATCTAATTAAACTACCTAGTAAAACAAGTGGTATGAAACACTTGCGTTTACTTCGTTGGTTAGTTCTTGGACTTGTTCGATTGAATCTCTTGTGACAATTTTCTAGTGGAAACTTACAATTTGTTCGTAAATATTTAAGTTAAGCTAGTGGTTATGGGACATGAGGCTAAGCTCATACATTTACTAGGTTACTGTAATTAACACTTCTTGATGATCATTGATGATAATTTTTGTGATTTAGACTAGCAAATGTGCGATGCCTCTTTGTCTACGAGGGAGACTAAACCCCGTTTCTATCGAGCTTCGACTCAATTTGGTGGGGTAGCGACTGATGGTCTTCGGGCCGTTTTGTGGAGCATCGGCTCAAAATTAATGGTTAGCAACCATGGAACTGCGTTCCATTTTGTGATACACGTGTTGGTGAGTTATCATGCTCCCTTTTTGTGATAAGCCTCCCCCTTTTTGTGATTTTTGAATTTCCATTGATGATTTCTAGAACTGGTGTTTCACCGATTTTCGTGATTTACATTGATATGTTATATCAATATTTTTGCATTGGTGAATTTGTGTGTCATTAACTTTTGTGATTGACATTGATATAATTGTCAATACTTATGGTTTTAGTGAATAAAAATAAAGAGTATGCCATTCTTTTTTATCTTTGAGAAGATTCTTGTGATATTGATTTATCTCTTGTTGATTTTCAATTACATACTTATCACGGTATGGTTTTATGGTTGTCATACATTTTTGTCATATCTCTTATTCTATATCATTTCATTCGATATTTATAGTTAGACTGATCCGTTTATTATTTTCTTATTAAATAATACTCGAGTCAGACCGAGATGTTAAAGGTGCTTCTGCTTGACTTCACATCTGGGATTATCACCCTGACTTTTGGCTAACTACTTAGATTAGTAGTTTTTGTTGTATACATTTGAGATATAGACTCATTGATGTATCCATATTCTTTTGTCTAGCACTTGCAGCTATTCTTTTATGATATTGTGGATCTTTGTTTGACCAGTACTCTGATACACACTTTTAAGTGTTATATTCATATCTATTTCGGCCTTTGTGATATGGATGTCTGTGACGGATTTGTGTTATATTTATTTCTATATTTGTTTCCGAAGAATATATATAGCCACTGTGTAGTAGCTTTGAGTTTGTATCGGTATGTTGGATTTCCTCCTGAAACCAAATGCATGTTGTACTATTTGACATATCGATGCTCGCACAAAGCAATTGCACGGACGGTTCGAATTAAAATTCGGATATGTCGCACAAAGCAATTTCACATCTGGGAGAAATTTCACATCTAGGATAAATTCGCACAAAGCAATTTCACATCTGGGAGAAATTCCAGGAACGCTTCGAATTAAAATTTATGCCAGAAGCTGAGAAGGTGACTTTGGCTCGCCGTTTCATTGACCTTGTTCAAGGTGAATCCTCTGTGGCAGACTATGTCGCATCATTCGAGTCACTTTCTAAATACGGGGTCGAGTACATAAACACCCCATTGAAGAAAAACCAAAGATTTATCTATGGCTTGAATAAAAATCTCAAGAACCTATTACTTCTAAAATTAGAAGTTTCTTTTGATCAGCTCATTGATATCGCTCTTCGACTTGAAGAGGCTGATAATGTAAGTGATGTTGAGGTTGGGAGTGCTAAACCGAACTTCACCAACAGGAAAAGGCCTAATAAGTTCAAGGGTCCTTATCCCAACAATAAGAAAGGGAAACAAGCCTCTCCGGCAACTCAGACTTCTACCTCAAGTGGTGGACAACGCTACAACTGTGATTCTAGGGACCATTATGCGAATAAGTGTTCAAAGCCTCGAGCTTGTCGCTATTGCAAAATCCTGGACCATTATATATATCTTCGTGTCCCAAACTTCAAAACAGGAAGGAGGGAAAGCTTAATGTTGCTCAAGCCCCTGGCAACACATCTCGTGGTCAAGGTATTTCTCATTCTATCCTTGATGGCATTATTTTATTTCGTGATCATCCTCTTTGAGTTATTTTTGATATGGGTGCGTCCCATTCTTTTATATCAAATGAACTTGTTGGTACTTTTTTTTTGGGTGTTGTCGCTTTAATAACTTCTTTGAGAATTGCGAATCCGGTTGGTGGATCCGCAACAATCAGTTTATTGTGTAAAGATGTCGAGATTATTTTGTGTGATTTTTCTTTCCAAGCGATTTGCATGTTATGCGCTACTTAGGCTTTGGAATGATTTTGGGAATGGATTGGCTTAACCGCTATAAGCCCAAATCCTATGTCCTGAGCGAACTATTCATCTTCGACATCCTCAATCTGTTAAGCAGATTTCCTATTGACCTTAAAGATTCGGATTTCTGCTTGGTTGCATCTTTATATTCTTTAAATCCTCATGATGATGATAATGATGATGAGGAGGATATTATCTCTCTTATTCACGTTGTTCGTGAGTTTTCCGACATATTTGATCCCGTTTTAGGATTACCACCTAGGCGAGCAGTTGAGTTCAAAATTAATCTCATCCCTGGAGCTCAACCTATCACTCGTCCTCCTTATCACATGTCCAATAAGGAAAATGAGGAGATGCGCAAACAATTATCCGAATTGGAGAAGAAGCAATTTATTCGCTCTAGTTCCTCACCTTGGGGAGCTTCGGCTATTTTTGTGAAGAAATCCAATGGTACACTTAGGCTTTGCGTTGACTACGCAAGCTTAATGATCTTACTATCAAGAATAAATACTCTTTACCACGGATTGATGATTTATTTGATCAGCTTAGTGGTGCTAGAGTCTTTTGACAATTAGACTTAGCTACCAGTTTTCATCAGCTTCGTATTGCAGAGGATAGCATTCCTTTGACATCGTTCCGTACTCGTTATGGATATTATGAATGGCTTGTTATGCCATTTGGTTTAACGAATGCTTCGGCTTATTTCATTAACCTTATGAATCGAGTTTTCTAAGATTTCCTCGATCGATTTGTCATTATCTTCATTGATGATATTCTTGTGTATTCAAAAACCGAGGAGGAGCATGAAAAGTATCTTCGAATTGTGTTGGAAACTCTTAGGAGTAATCAATTAAAAGCAAAATTTTCTAAATGCCACTTTTGGCAATCTCGTGTGAAGTTTCTCAGCCATATTATTTCCAATCTGAAATTTCCATGGATCCTTCAAAGATTGAAGTGATCCAAAATTAGAAGAGACCGGATAGTGTGACGGAGATCCGTAGCTTCCATGGATTGGTGGGCTATTACCGTCGTTTTATAAAAGACTTTTTAAAAATTTCCATGCCTCTTACTAATTTGACAAAGAAGGGAGTTAAATACTTTTGGTCGGACAAATGTGAAACTTCTTTCCAGAAATTAAAAGAACTCCTTTCCGATGCTTCTATTCTTGTGATTCCCGAGGGAAACCAAGATTTTATTGTTTATACCGATGCTAGTCGCGTTGTTTTGGGTGCCGTTCTTATGCAAAGATAACGTGTTATTGCTTATGCTTCTAGGCAATTGATGCCAACCGAGACTAGATATGCCACTCATGATTTAGAACTCGCGGCTATTGTTTTCGCCCTTCCTTTTTGGCGTCATTATCTTTTGGGAGAAAAATTTATTCTATACACCGATCATAAATCTTTGAAGTATCTATTTCCTCAAAAGGAACTTAATTTGCGTCAACAACGTTGGCTCGAATTTATTTTAGCTTATGATCTTAATATTCTTTATACCCCCAGAAAGGGAAATCGCGTTGTGGATGCACTAAGTCGTAAGCAATAAGCGGTTGTTTCTATGATGATATCCGCATGGAATGATCTCGGAATTCTATCAACTTGTGAGATTCGAGATCGTGTTTCCGATTTATGTTCATCTCTTGTTTTATGTAGCCTTGAGGCTCATCTTCTCTTTTAGACCGCATTCTTGAAGCTCAAAAGCTAGATCCCGAATTGGCTCTTCTTGGCCAAAATTTTAGGGATAAAATCAATATTGAAGGTTTGAAAGACTTTGATATTGATTCTCGTGGCGGTATTCGAAAATTTGGTAGACTTATCATGCAAAATATTAGTGATCTTCGTAAATACATTTTAGAAGATTCTCATTGTTCTAAATTTACCATTCATCCCGGCAGTGGTAAAATGTACGCGGATATGAAGCGACTTTATTATTGGGAGGGAATGAAATCTGATATTGCTAACTTTGTTAAGTGTTGCATGACTTGCTAACTCATTAAAGCCGAGCATCAAAGGCACGGTGGGTTATTGCAACCTTTAGAAATTCTAATTTGGAAGTGGGACCAAATTTCCATGGATTTTATAGACGACCTTCCCCGTTCTCGTTCGGATCATGATAGCTTAGGGGTGATAATCGATAGACTTACTAAATTCGCCCATTTTATTCCCGTTCGGTCCAATCGAACCGTGCCTCTTTTGGCCAAACTCTTTATCAAAGAAATTGTTAAATTGCATGGAGTTCCTACTTCTATTGTTAGTGATAGTGATCCATTATTTACTAGTAGTTTGGGAATAGTCTTCAAAAAGCTTTGGGAACGAAGCTTAATTTTAGCACCGCTTATAATCCCCAGTCGGATGGATAGATTGAGCGTGTGAATCAAACTCTTGAAGATCTTCTTCGTGCATGTGTTCTTGATTTTGGTGGAAGTTGGGAAGATCATATTTCTCTTGTTGAGTTTTCCTATAATAATAGCTTCCAATCTAGTATTGGTATGACACCTTTTGAGGCACTCTATGGAAGGCCATGCTGATCTCCTTCTTGTTGGCTTGAGGCCGGTGAGAGGCTGGTTTTAGGTCCAGATTTTATTCATGATTCCACAGAGAAGATTGACCTTATTCGTCATAGGATGGAAGAAGCCCAGAGTAGACAAAAATCCTATGCCGGTAACCGGAGAAGGAAATTAGAATTTTCTGTGGAAGATCTTGTGTTTATTCGTGTTTCACCTATGAAGGGTGTTGTACGTTTTAGTCGATCGGGAAAGTTAGCAACTCGATATATTGGTCCATTTCCCATCACCGAACGTATTGGTTCCGTGGCTTATCGCCTTTTATTACCGGCTCAGTTTTCTACTATTTATGACGTGTTTTACGTTTCTCAATTACGGAAATGCCTTCGAGATTCCGATTCTATTCTTGAGCCTGGTGTTGTGGAAGAAATTGAAGTTTCGCTTAATTTAACTTATGAGCAACATCCTATTCGTATTATTGCTTCGGAGGTCAAACGCCTTCGAAATAAAGATGTTCTGCTTGTTAAAGTTCAATGGTCCTCAAATCCTAAGGATTGCTCTTGGGAATCTAGAGAGTTCATCGAGCGAACACATCCGGACTTACTTTCCCATGCTCTTTGAGGTGAATTTCTTATTTCAAATTTCTTTTGTGTTGATATGCTTTCATGGTTGTTACCTTATATTTCCTTCTTAAATATTGCAAGGACGCAATTTCTTTAAGGAGGGGAGTCTGTAACAACCCGCATATTTTACGATTGAATATCTAAATATTTTTATTCAAATATTTTATCGTTAGTCCGATTTTAATCCGAAAAGTTACATTTTTGCATACGGTCGAATTAGGACTCGGGACCACTTCCATTGGGTCCAAAACACCGTTTGCGATTTTTTTGAGTATAAACTTTGATATGTTTGGAGTTAGTGGATTTTGGACACCTTTTCACTTTGGGCTTTGGGCTTGGTTTAGCCCTTTAGCCTAAACTATTAACTCTAGCTCAACCCCCTCTTCCCTTCATTACTTCACTTTCATTTCCTAACACTCAAGCTTCATCAAAAATGGACAGAGGATGGTAAACTAAAACTCCAAGCCCTAGATTATTTGCAAATCCAACATCTAACTCCAAAACCAAAGAGAAGCCATTGATTCAAGCTTCTTGTGTTAAGATTGAAGTGTGGTTGATTCTTCCTTTGCTTTTAAGCTTCTTCTTCATTGATTTTGTAAAAAGGTGAGATTTTTATCTCACATCTTTGTCTATAACTATCTTTGATTGTTGGGTATGAATTCCTAACACTTATTCATGTGCATTTGCTTTTGGTTTGGATTGAATCGGTCAATTTTTAGTGTTTTGCGTTTAAATCTTTAAAAATCCTAACTTTGATGATTGAACACATTTTTGGTGATGCATCGAGGAGCTAATAGGACCGGGTAGCCGATGGGCATAATCCCTAGTGTCCATGCTCGACCAGTTGCAAATTGAGAGAGTGTTTGCACATCTATTCCATAGGTCGTTCGGCCTGCATACATGTCTCTCGGCTTGCAGTTAGGTCGCAACCACTTAAGTCGCTCGCCTTGCTATGAGTCGGCCTGCCTTAGGTCGCTGACCACTTAGGCCACTCGCCTTGCAATGAGTCGGCCTTCCTTTGGTCACTGACCCCTTAGGTCGCTCGCCTTGCTATGAGTCGGCCTGCCTTAGGTCGCTGACCCCTTAGGTCGCTCGCCTCGCTAATGAGTCGGCCTGTTTGGTCTCACCTCCTTAAGTTGCTCGGCTTGCTTCAAGTCGCAACCAGTTAGGTCGCTCGTTCCTTAGGTCGCACCACTTAGGTCGCTCGGCCTGCTACTATAGGTCGTGCCATGCTATAGGTCGCGCCATGTTAAGTTGCTCTGCTAGGCCACGTGCTACTCCTTAAGCCGTTAGCTCCTTAGGTCGCTTGCACCATAGGTCGCGCCATGTTAGGCCGCATGCTACTCCTTAAGCCGCTAGCTCCTTGGGTCTCTTGCATCTTATGTCACCCATTTCTTATGTCGCTCAGTTAGGGCGCATGCTATGTCGCTGATCCCTTATGTCGTATGCCGTGGAGTCGTATGAGTTGAGCCGCAGATTTCTTGTGTTGTATTGTGTTAAGTCGTAAGTCGTGGCTGTTAAGTCGTAAGGGTATTTCTATTTTAATGGATTTTGAATCGAATTCTTTGGCTTTTATTTACGTCATCGAATGTGAATTTTTGTCATTGTTTGTTTCTACAATTATTTTTGTGATTGGTCACTTTAAAAATATGAAGGTTTCAGAACTAGCAGTAAATATCAAAACTCTTTCATTAAAACGATTTCAACCCTATTTTATTACAAAGCTCGTTTCTTAAACCATCTTCCAATCTACTAGTATATACAAACCTTTACCTCACTCCTATGAGAAATCTAATTAAACTACTTAGTAAAACAAGTGGTATGAAACGCTTGCGTTTACTTCGTTGGTTAATTCTTGGACGTGTTCGATTGAATCTCTTGTGACAATTTTCTAGTGGAAACTTGCAATTTGTTCGTAAATATTTAAGTTAAGCTAGTGGTTATGGGACATGAGGCTAAGCTCATATATTTACTAGCTTACTGTAATTGACGCTTCTTGATGATTGTTGATGATCATTTTTGGGATATAGAGTAGCAAATGTGCGATGTCGCTTTGTCTACAAGGGAGACTAAACCCCGTTTCTATAGAGCTTTGGCTCAATTAGGTAGGGTAGCGACCCATGGTCTTCGGGCCGTTTTGTGGAGCTTCGGCTCAAAATGAATGGTTATCAACCATGGAATATCATTCCATTTTGTGATATACGTGTTGGTGAGTTTTCATGCTCCCGTTTTGTGATAGGCCTCCCCCTTTTTGTGATTTCTGGATTTCCATTGATGATTTCTCGAACTGATGTTTCACTAATTTTCGTGATTTACATTGATATGTTTTATCAATATTTTGCATTGGTGAATTTATGTCTCATTAACTTTTGTGATTGACATTGATATAATTGTCAATACTTATGGTTTTAGTGAATAAAAATAAAGAGTATGACATTCTTTTTGATCTTTGAGAAGATTCTTGTGATATTGATTAATCTCTTGTTGATTTTCAATTACATACTTATCACGGTATGGTTTTATGGTTATCATACGTTTTTGTCATATCTCTTATTCTATATCATTTCATTCGATATTTATAGTTAGACTGATCCGTCTATTATTTTCTTATTAAATAATACTAGGGTCAGACCGAGATGTTACAGGTGCTTCTGCTTGACTTCACATCAGGGATTACCACCCTGACTTTTTGCTAACTACTTAGATTGGTAGTTTTTGTTGTATACATTTGAGATATAGACTCATTGATGTATCCATATTCTTTGTCTAGCACTTGTAGCTATTCTTTTGTGATATTGTGGATCTTGTTTGACCACTACTCTGATACACACTTTTAAGTATTATATTCATATCTATTTCCGCCTTTGTGATATGGATGTTTGTGACTGATTTGTGTTATGTTTATTTCTATATTTGTTTCCGAAGAATATATATAGCCACTGTGTAGTAGCTTTGAGTTTGTATCGATATGTCGGATTTCATCCTGAAACCAAATGCATGTTGTACTATTTGACATATTGGTGCTCGGACAAAGCAATTACACGGATGGTCGCTCCTCAACCGCCCTATTCTCCATGTTAGTTGAAACATTACAACGTAGTGTCGTTGGCTAGATTGAGTATAGAGGTGGGGCGTCACAGGATGAGTCATCATTGAGATGAGATGATATTTGATATATATTGGTTATATTTGTGTTATATTTTGAATTGTAAATTTTTCCCAATCGAGCTGTAAAAAGGAGACTCTGCCGAAATTTTCCGTGAATCCCGGTGTTAGAATTTTTTTGAAGTTTTAAAAGTTTTATTACTTTTTTTATACATAAATTATAGTTTCCATAAAATAGATATCGACATGGTGCAGTAAAACCGTAGTAAAGATTTTCTAATAAGATTTTAAAATTATAAGCAATTATTTGAATAAAATCTATTGTATGTTAAATTCGTTACTTAACGCCTTTTAGAGGATGAAAAGTGTTTTAGCGGAGGAGTATGTAACGACACGGGTCTTTTAATTATTGTATGTTATTAAATATAATGAAATTATTAGGAGGATATAGGTAAAAATATAATGATTTGTTAATATTAATTTATCAGATAATTTAATTTGTTTGGATTTAATATTGGGAATTATTTGGATAATTGAATTCTTGATTTAACGTGATTAAAAAAATGGTATCCGAAATTGATTCAAATATTATATAAAAATGAATGAAGATTTTTAATATTTAAAATTGGATTTAAATGTGAATAATTTTAAATTTTAAATTTTATATTTTAATTAACGAGTTAAAATAGCCATTTTGGCCACACTCTCGGATTTCGACGAAACCAGTTTCATCGGATCCATAATAGTGAGTTATAGTATGGTTTCAATTTTCGTAGCGATCAGACGTGTCGTTTGGCCGTGCGAGCTTGAAACGCGTAGAAATTCAATTTCAAATTTAATTATAATAATTCGATTTGAAAAGCTATCTTCGGCATACAATCGAATTAGACCTCGGGACCAATTCCATTGCATTCGGAATGGGGGTAATATATTATGAACGCCAGACGGCACGCTTTATTTGGAGTTTGGTATTTCTCGGACCAATTGGGCAGGATATTTCTTATTTTAATAATATGTATATACTTTCTTTTCCTTATCCATTCGTTTATCTAGCCCACATCCTTTGTTTACCTTTTCTTTCCTCTTCCCTTTTAAATGCTCTAAGATCTCTCAAAAAAACAACCGATCAATAAAAAAAGGAAGAGTTCGATCGAAAAAAAGGCAAGCAATAGCATCGCAATAAAGCGGTGCGCGCGACAAATTGGGGAGGAATACGGCGTAATGACGCGATTTGTTCACTAGCGTGGTAGCGCGTGCACGCATGCGCGAGCTGGTGAGAAGTTCGTGCTAGGGTTTGCGACGACGGCGCGAGATCTGTTCTCGGTTCTTCGACTTTAGGGCTTCGTTACGTGCTATGGCGATGGAGAAGCAGTGCGTAGGTGATGGGGCACGGCTACGGCGAAGTTCTGCTGCAAGTTCGATCGACATCAGAGGGAAAAAAAGAAAAGAAAAAAATAAGCAATGCCGCGACTGGAACCGATAAACTGGAGAAAATCGCATATCAGTTTGGGAAGCTAGCGCAGGCAGGGAGACGCGGTTAGGTTTGTTTAAATTATATTTTATTTTGTTAAACATGTTAATTATTTTATTTAATCACAAATGTTGATTATCTTGTATCTTCTCCGTATGAGATTAGTTACGAGTGGAACGAGTTACAGGAGACTCACATCGAATTCGTCTACAACATGGAATCGAGTTGGATTTATTTGAAGCCAGAATTATTTTCAGTTGAAATAGAAAGGCGAGTGTTTTTATACGCTCACAATTTGCTAAGATATTTTTATGTTAGTTAAACTGAATGCTGATGTAATACCCCACCTCTATGCCCACGCTAGCCAAGAACACTACGGTGTAATGCCGTCAACTAGCGCGGAGAATAAGGCTGTTGAGGAGCGTCCATCCGTGTAATTGCTTTGCGCGAGCACCGATATGCCAGATAAAATATAACATGGATTTCATCTCAAGAGGAATTTCGACATACCGACACAAACTCAAAGCTACTATATATATAATCTTCGGAAACAAATATAGAAATAAACATAACACAAATCAGTCACAGGCAATTCATATCACAAAGGCGGAAATAGATATGAATATTACACATAAAAGTGTATATCAGAGTAGTGGTCAAATAAGATCCACAACATCACAAAAGAATAAATACAAGTGCTAGACAAAAGAATATGTATACATCAAGTAGTCTATATCTCAAATGTATATGTCCAAAAACTACTAATCTAAGTAGTTAGCCAAAAGTCAAGGAGATAATCCTAGAAGTGAAGTCAAGCAGAAGCACCTGTAACACCTCGGTCTGACCCGGGTATTATTTCATAAGAAAATAATAAACGGATCAGTCTAGCTATAAATATCAGATGAAATGATATAGAATAAGAGATATAATAAAAAGACGTATGATAACCAAAAATGTCATACTACGACAAGTATACATTAGAAAATCCACAAAAGTCATACAATATTTCAAGAATCTCATAGCATCAAAAGAATGTCATATTCTTTATTTAACTCACCAAGCCACAATAAATGACATACATATCAATGCCAATTGAAAAAGGTGGTGAAACATAAATTCCAGAAGTCATCATATAGAAATCCATAAATCACAAGAAAAGGTTGGCCAAGACATTGATGTAGTGCAAACGGTACATCCAATGAATCAAAACAGCAATGGCATTGATGTAGTACAAACGGTACATCCAATGAATCAAAAGCAAAGACATTGATGTAGTACAAACGATACATCCAATGAATCAAAAGCAAAGATATTGATGTAGTACAAATGGTACATCCAATGAATCAAAAGCAAAGACATTGATGTATTACAAATGGTACATCCAATGAATCAAAACAACAAAGACATTGATGTAGTACAAACGGTACATCCAATGAATCAAAAGCAAAGACATTGATGTAGTACAAACGGTACATCCAATGAATCAAAAGCAAAGACATTGATGTAGTACAAATGGTACATCCAATGAATCAAAACATATTAAAAGTACATGGGTCGCTAGCCCACAAAGAAATGAGACGGAGCTCAATAGAATGAGGTATAGTCCTCCATGTGGACAGAGACATCCATGTTGCTAGTCTAAACTATAAAATGATCATCATCGATCATCAAGGAGTGTCAATTATTGTAAGCTAGTAAATGTATGAGTTTAGCTTCACGTCCCATAACCACTAGCTTGACTTAAATATTAACGAACAAATTGTAGATCTCCACTAGAAAATTTTCACAAGAGATTCAATCGAACTAGTCCAAGAATTAACCAACAAAGTAAACACAAGCGTTTCATACCACTTGTTTTACTAAGTCGTTTAATTAGATTTGTCATTCGAGTGAGGTAAAGGTTTGGATATACTAATAGATTTGAAATCGGTTTGAGAAAACAAGCTTTGTTATAAAATAGTGTTGAAATCATTTGAAGAAAGAGTTTTGATATTTACTACTAGTATAAAAAGCTTTATATTTTAAAGTGACAAATCATAGAAGTGATTGTAGAAACAATCAATCATAAAAATTCACGTTCGAAGACGTGAATAAAATCCAAAGAAATCGATTAACGGAATACATCGAAATGGATATACCCAAAAATGACGAAGAAAATATCATCAGAGTCAATAATAAATGATAACAACAAAAAGAGAATCAACACGAATCGATTAAAGTTGGAAATTCAAGCTAATAGGCAAATAGGCAAAAGACTGCAGATTCAGACGTCTGAAATCGAGGATTCAGACGTCTGAATCTAGAAAACCAAAAGTTTTCCAGAGTATATTTCAAACGTCTGAACCCTATATTTCAGACGTCTGAAATAGGCAATTTTTAGCCTATTTCCTTTCTGGTCCAAAACAAACTAATTCGGATGTGTGAAATATAGATTCAGACGTCTGAATCTGGGAATACAAATCTTCCCAGTATAATATTCAGACGTCTGAATCTAACGTTTTAGACGTCTGAACTGGGGTTCAGGGCATTCCCTGAACCTAGACCAAAAATGGCCAAACGAATACCGGAAGCGATCGGACGAGCAACGACGACTAAGGATTTACGTCGAGCGACAACCCAGCCTTAACGTCTCTTCGATACGCCTCAAATATCAATGTCCAAATATCCATAAAAGGATTTTCATAGATTTTAATTTCAAAACATCAAAAATTGGAATATACACCAAATCAATCCAAACCAAAATCAATTGCACAATTATAAGTGTTAGGAATTCATACCTAACAATCGAAGATAATTATAGACAAAGATGTGAGATAAAAATCTCACCTTTGAACCCAAATTAATGAAGAAGAAGCTTGAAAGCAAAGGAAGATCAACCACACTTCAATCCCAACTCAAGAAGCTTGATTCCAAGCTTAAAAGAGAAATATTTCCCAAATTAGTTTTAGGAATTTTCTGAAAATAAAAGGAGAAAGAGTTGGAGAAGAAGAAGAGGATGCTTACCAATGGGTTTTCTTAGAATTTGGAGCTAGATCTTGGATTTTACAAAAGAACTAGGGTTTTGGATTTCTATTTCCCATTCTCTTCCACCATTTTTGCTTTAGAACTGAAAAGAGGAGGAAGTGAGAGTGAATGGGGAGAAGTGGTTCAGATTTGGGTATTAAGTTGACTAGTGGGCTGAACCCAAACCCAAACCCAAAGTGAAAAAGGTCAAATTTTTAGCTAGCTCCAAACATATCGAAGTTTATACTCAAAAAGGTTGCAAACGGCATTTTGAACTCAATGGAAGTGGTCTCGAGTCCTAATTCGTCTGTTTGCTAAAAGTAGGTTTTCGGACAAAAATTCGACGAACGATGAAATATTTAAATAAAATATTTAAATATATAATCGATAAACATGCGGGTTGTTACAGACTCCCCTCCTTAAAGAAATTGCGTCCTCGCAATACTTAAGAAGAAAATAAGAAGTAACAACCATAGAAGCATATCAACAAAAAAGAAAATATGAAATAGGAAGTTCACCATAAGGATCATGAAAGAGTAAGCATAAACGGGTTCGCACGGTGAATTCTCTGGATTCCCAAGAGCAATCCTCAGGATTTGGGAACCATTGAACTCTCACAAAAAGAACATCTTTATTTCGAAGGCACTCAACCTCCGAAGCAATGATGCGAATAGAATATAATTCCTAAGTCAAATCTGGTAAAACTCCACTTCCTTTAATAATACCGGCCTCAAGAACAAAAATCGGAATCCCTAAGGCATTTCTGTAGTACAAAGACGTGAGAAAACGTCATGAATAACTGAAAATTTAGCCGGTGCAACGACGTAGTACAAAAATGGAACGCCCGAGAAATGATGAACTCGAATAATTTGGAACAACGGCGTAGTACAATAACGGTACGCCAGATGATCCAAAGCTCGAATAATTTCGAAACACCGACGTAGTACAAAAACGGTACGTCCAATGATCCAAAATTCAAATAATTCGGAACACCGACGTAGTACAAAAACGGTACGTCCAATGAACCGAACACCATAAAATAACATCGGACGCTAGTCCATAAAAGAAATGAGATAAAGCTCAATAAAATGAAGTATATCAAAACGTCCAATGAACTTGATAAAAAGATAATTCCATTCAGACAACATCAATGAATCAACAACTTGTTGCCTACGACAAAGCGCATTGGCAACACGATTTCCAGAATATCAAGATCGTATGATGCCAGGAACTCGAGTCGACATGAAGTTCCTTATGAGAAAATAAATATTCCAAAGATTTATGATCGAGGCGGAGAACAAATTTCTCCCCTAAAAATGATGATGCCAAACTCTAAAAGCGAAAACAAGAGCCGCGAGCACTAGATCATGAGTGGCATACCTAGTCTCAATCGGCTTTTAATGATTTAGAAGCACAAGTGATAGCACGTTATCTTTTGCAAGAGAACGGCATACAAACCAATACGATTAGCGTTGGTACAAAAGTTAAAGTTTTGGTTCCCTTTGGGAATCACAAGAGTAAGAGTATCGAAAAGAAAGAATTTCTTTTAAATAATCTTCTTTCCTGAAAAGTTAAAACTTTCAAAATTACATTTATCTTTATGTAATAATCTTTCTAGAAAAAATTACATTTTTACAAGTCAATTTATTGTGTCTGACTGTCTTATCAAAGCGTTTAGGAAATTCCTATCGATAACGTTGATCAAGTGCATCGACCAAAATTCTTAAAGCACTCAACGGGCAATACAATCACAAAATCATCTTCCATATAATAAACATGTTTTTTAAAAACCTTTAAGAATATTCTTTGCTTGTTTAAGAGCAAAGTCAAATTGTACTTATAAATAAATCTTATGAAAAAGATTTGCAAAATTTTTAAATTGCTATTTTCATTCAAAATCAATAAATACAAGAATGGTCTCATCGAAATATTCATAGAATATTCGATTTATAAAATGGATGAAATAAGCTGGACAAACTGAATGACAAAATAAGTCATTCATAAGAATCGTAACGAGTGCGGAATGCTGTAAGTGGAATGCTAACTCCCGCAACTCGTAACCAAATGAAAATCGGTGGCAAGGTCGAACTAGAAAGACTTTAACACCACACAAAAGATTTCTTAGGCAATAATCCTAAGACAAGCTCAAAAAATACCAAAAAATTCTCAAACTACATAAATGAGAGAAATAACACTTTCCCCATCATGTGAGCTTAAAGAATAAAATGATGCCATCAAGTTGGAATCAAAATCACAAAAGAAAATAGAAATCTGCTTAACAGATTGAAAATGTCGAAGATGAATAGTGCACACGGGACAAAGGATATGGCTTCAAAATAATTAAGCCAATCTTCACAAAAGTCAATTCCGAAGCATAAGTAAAAATCGGCTCGGAGAGAAAAATCAGATAAAATAATTTCGACATCAATAGAAAGCAAATTGAGTGTTGCAGATCCACTAATCCGGATTTCGCAATCCTCAAAGAAGTCATCAAGCCCATAAATGTTTAAAGAAAAAGAATCACAAGTTCTTTTGATATAAAAATAATGAGATGAAACCCATATCAACAAGAACTCGAATAAGATAATCACAAAGCAAATGTCATTAACGATTGAATGGAAAATACCTTGACCGAGAGAAGAGTTGCCAGCGGCTTGCAGCTTTCCTTCTCTTTTGCTTGGAAGCTTAGGACACGAAGATAAAAGATGACCCGAACCTTTGCAATAACGACAAAAGAGGGGTTTCAGGCACTCCCTTGCATGGTGGTCTGTGGAACCACAATTGTAGCATCGTCCACGACTAGGGGTAGGAGTCTTTGCTACCAGAGTTTGTTGTTTCCCTTTCTTATTAGAATTGGGGCCTTTGAATTGGATAGGCCTCTTCAAGTTATTGTCGAAGTTCTGTTGGGCACGCACAACTTCAACATCACCTTCATTATCGGCCTCTTCGAGACGAAGAGCGATATCAATAAGCTGATCAAATGAAACCTCAAGTTTCAGAAGTAGTGGCTTCTTAAGATTCTTATTCAAGCCATAGACAAATCTCTGATTTTTCTTCAATGGGGTATTAATGTACTCAACCTCATATTTGGATAGAGATTCGAAAGATGCGACATAGTCTGTTACAGAAGATTCACCTTGAACAAGGTCTATGAAACGCCGGGCTAAAGTTACTTTTTCAGCTTACGGCACAAATTTCAATTCGAATCTTTCCCGGAATTGCTCCCATGTAAGATCTGCTTCGATAATCTCCGAAGTCAAGAGCTCATACCAATCCAACGCTCTTTCTTGGAGCATGCAAGAAGCCACTTGGACTCAATGAAGATCAATAAGATTCAAGCGAATAAACATGCGATCGCATGATTTGAGCCAAGCTTGAATTTCTACAACATCTCGGATCCCCTGAATGGCCTTCCACCCAAATCGGTATAGTCTCTGCACAAGCGTGCAAAACCGGATCTAGGATGAGTAGGCTCGGGAATGGGTCCGGCAGACTGAGCATTCTTTACTAGATCAAGAAGTAGCTGGGCAGACATAAATACTCCATCCTGAGGAGTAGCACAAGATTGACCGGCGCTGGGACTGCCAGGTCTAACCATTTCTCTTCTTTAAGAAAGAAAGAAAGAGGAGGAAAAAGTTATTCTCAAAATAAATATCGAGCAATCTTGATAGATAAAATAAGGAATCTTAAAGAAAATAGGATGAAACAGTACGAAGACTCGAACATAATCCTAAAGCACGACTTCTAAGAAAGACTTAGGACGATGATCCTTTCTAGATTATTCTACAATGTTCCGAAGTTTGGCTCTTATACCAAGCTGTGACGCCCCACCTCTATGCCCATGCTAGCCAAGAACACTATGGTGTAATGCCATCAACTAGCACGGAGAATAAGGCTGCTGAGGAGCGACCATCCGTGTAATTGCTTTGCGCGAGCACCGATATGCCAGATAAAATTTAACATGGATTTCATCTCAAGAGGAATTTCGACATACCGACACAAACTCAAAGCTACTACACAGTGGCTATATATAATCTTCGAAAACAAATATAGAAATAAACATAACACAAATCAGTCACAGGCAATTCATATCACAAAGGCGAAAATAGATATGAATATTACACATAAAAGTGTATATCAGAGTAGTGGTCAAATAAGATCCACAACATCACAAAAGAATAAATACAAGTGCTAGACAAAAGAATATGTATACATCAAGGAGTCTATATCTCAAATGTATATGTCCAAAAACTACTAATCTATGTAGTTAGCCAAAAGTCAAGGAGATAATTCTAGAAGAGAAGTCAAGCAGAAGCACCTATAACACCTCGGTCTGATCCGAGTATTATTTCATAAGAAAATAATAAATGGATTAGTCTAGCTATAAATATCAGATGAAATGATATAGAATAAGAGATATAATAAAAAGACGTATGAAAACCAAAAATGTCATACTACGACAAGTATACATTAGAAAATCCACAAAAGTCATACAATATTTCGAGAATCTCATAGCATGAAAAGAATATCATATTCTTATTTAACTCACCAAGCCACAACAAATGACATACATATCAATGCCAATTGAAAAAGGTGGTGAAACATAAATTTCAAAAATCATCATATAGAAATCCAGAAATCACAAGAAAAGGTTGACCAAGACATTGATGGTAGTGCAAATGGTACATCCAATGAATCAAAACATCAAAGATATTGATGTAGTACAAACGGTACATCCAACGAATCAAAAGAAAAGACATTGATGTAGTAAAACGGTATGTAGTACAAACGGTACATCCAACGAACCAAAAGCAAAGACATTGATGTAGTACAAACGGTACATCCAATGAATCAAAAGCAAAGACATTGATGTAGTACAAACGGTACATCCAATGAATCAAAAGCAAAGACATTGATGTAGTACAAAAGGTACATCCAATGAATCAAAAGCAAAGACATTGATGTAGTACAAACGGTACATCCAATGAATCAAAACAGCAAAGACATTGATGTAGTACAAACGGTACATCCAATGAATCAAAAGCAAAGACATTGATGTAGTACAAACGGTACATCCAATGAATCAAAAGCAAAGACATTGATGTATTACAAACGGTACAACCAATGAATCAAAACATATTAAAAGTGCATGTGTCGCTAGCCCACAAAGAAATGAGACGGAGCTCAATAGAATGAGGTATAGTCCTCCATGTGGACAAAGAGACATCGCACATTGCTAGTCTAAACTATAAAATGATCATCATCGATCATCAAGAAGTGTCAATTACAGTAAGCTAGTAAATATATGAGCTTAGCTTCATGTCCCATAACAACTAGCTTAACTTAAATATTTACGAGCAAATTGTAGATCTCCACTAGAAAATTGTCACAAGAGATTCAATCGAACAAGTCCAAGAATTAACCGACGAAGTAAACGCAAGCGTTTCATACCACTTGTTTTACTAAGTCGTATAATTAGATTTCTCATTCGAGTGAGGTAAAGGTTTGTATATACTAATAGATTGGAAATCGGTCTGAGAAAACAAGCTTTGTTATAAAATAGTGTTGAAATCATTTGAAGAAAGAGTTTTGATATTTACTACTAATATAGAAAACCTTTATATTTTAAAGTGACAAATCATAGAAGTGATTGTAGAAACAATCAATCATAAGAATTCACGTTCGAAGACGTAAATAAAATCCAAAGGAATCGATTACGGAATCCATCGAAATGGATATTCCCAAAAAATGATGAAGAAAATGTCATCAGAGTCAATAATAAATGATAACAACAAAAAGGGAATCAACACGAATCGATTAAAGTTGGAAATTCAAGCTAATAGGCAAAAGACTGCAGATTCAGACGTCTGAAATCAAGGATTCTGACGTCTGAATCTGGAAAACCAAAAGTTTTCCAGAGTATATTTCAGACGTCTGAACCCTATATTTCAGACGTCTGAAATAGGCAATTTTTAGCCTATTTCCTTTCTGGTCCAAAACAAACTAATTCAGACGTCCGAAATATAGATTCAGACGTCTGAATCTGGGAATACAAATCTTCCCAGTGTAATATTCAGACGTCTGAATCTAACGTTTCAGACGTCTGAACTGGGGTTCAGGGCATTCCCTAAACTTAGACCAAAATGGCCAAACGAATACCGGAAGCGATCGGACGAGCAACGACGACTAAGGATTTACGTCGAGCGACAACCCAGCCTTAACGGCTCTTCGATACGCCTCAAATATCAATGTCCAAATATCCATAAAAGGATTTTCATAGATTTTGATTTCAAAACATCAAAAATTGGAATATACACCAAATCAATCCATACCAAAATCAATTGCACAAGAATAAGTGTTAGGAATTCATACATAACAATCGAAGATAACTATAGACAAAGATGTGAGATAAAAATCTCACCTTTGAACCCAAATTAATGAAGAAGAAGCTTGAAAGAAAAGGAAGATCAAGCACACTTCAATCCCAACTCAAGAATCTTGATTCCAAGCTTAAACGAGAAATATTTCCCAAATTAGTTTTAGGAATTTTCTGAACTTATAAGGAGAAAGAGTTGGAGAAGAAGAAGAGGATGCTTACCAATGGGTTCTCTTAGAATTTGGAGCTAGATCTTGGATTTTGCAAAAGAACTAGGGTTTTGGATTTCTATTTTCCATTCTCTTCCACCATTTTTGCTTTAGAACTGAAAAGAGGAGGAAGTGAGAGTGAATGGGGAGAAGTGGTTCAGATTTGGGTATTAAGTTGACTAGTGGGCTGAACCCAAACCCAAACCCAAAGTGAAAAATGTCAAATTTTTAGCTAGCTCCAAACATATTGAAGTTTATATTCAAAAAGGTTGCAAACGGCATTTTAAACTCAATGGAAGTGGTCTCGAGTCCCAATTCGACTGTTTGCTAAAAGTAGGTTTTCGGACAAAAATCCGACGAACGATGAAATATTTAAATAAAATATTTAAATATACAATCGATAAATATGCGGGTTGTTACAGCCAAAGTGATTCAAATTTATTGATAGCTGTTGTTAGATTTATTTGACATCTAAATTGACATCCAAATTTATTGATAGAATTTGAATTGATAATTAAATCAAATTAGAATTAAATTGCTAGTAAAATTCTTAATTTTTGATAAATGGTTTAATTGTTGATGCATTGGCTGTCTTTGATATTGGTTAAAAATGGATGCTGCTGGTTGATATGTGGTTGATTGGATGTTTAATTATTATTTTGATATATTCTATTGCCATCTTGTATGTTATTTACGGTATATACCGTAAACTGAATTATTTCGAATAATTTAGGAAATAGGTTGAAATGATACATACCTATGGCATCTATTTGAATTGAAGTGATACATCCAAACCTTGAAATTAAATTGAAATAATTATCCACTTGGCCATAGGTTAGACAATTATATACAGATACCGGGTTGGTTATATTAAATGATTTTAAAAGTTGTTTTGAAATTATTAAAATGAATTGATTTTAAGAATAAAAATCAAAATTTTGAAAATTTAATTATTTAATTGGAGCTCGAAACATGGAATTTAAATTTGATAAATGAGATTGTTTAATTAATCAAGGTTTAAAATTTTAAGTTATAAACGAAATACGTCGTAAGTTTAAGAAATGGATTTGTTTAAATGATGGGCTTTGATTCAAACTTTGGATATTTATAAGCAAAAAAATGATATGAAATGATAATTTCAAATTTTGAGTTTGGAATCGAATTATAAACTAAAAATTTGGATTTAAAATTTGGTATTGAAAGTAAATTTGATTTAATTATTTAAACCGATATTTTGAAATCAAATTTGGAATGGAAAAGGGAAATAAATTTGAAATTAGAATTTTAAATTAATTTGAAAGTGGAATTTAAAATTAATGTGGAACTGGAAATTAATTTGAAATTGGAATTTTAATTAATTGGAATTGGAAACTAATGTAGAATTGGAATTGGTAATTAATTTGGAATTGGAAATTAATTTGGAATTGAGATTTAAATTAATTTGGAAATGGAAATCGAAATTTGAAGAAATTTGTGAATTGAAGGTAATTTTGTGTGGAATCGAAATTTATTCGAGTTGAAATTGGAATTGATTCGATTGAATCAGAATGGAATTTTGAATTGATTTGGGTTGGAAATTGGGACTTTGGAATTATTTTAAAAATGAATATTTTAGCATAACTGATTTAAAATCTATATTCTTTAAATATTCAAACTATTTTGATTTTTCAAACTATTTTATTATATAAACCATTTTTATATTCAAATTATTTCTGTTAAGCTATTTTTAACTATTTAACTATTTTAAACTATTTTCTAAAATTCAAACTTGTTAAAGGGTAAATTGTTTATATTTAAATCTTGGATTTAAATACGAACTAGGTTAAAGCAAATATTTTAACCTAAATTGAACTCGAATCAAATTTGGAAGTGAAATTGACTTATCGGACAAAAATTAATAATTTTGAATACATAATAATTTCAAAATGGATTTGATTTAAAACGAATATATGATGATCTCGGAATGGATTTGATTTTGAAATGAATATGACATTTTGATATCGAGTGCAAATTGTTTTTCGAAATGTAACAAAACCAACCTGTGTGTAAAATGACGATTGGCTGTTAAAGAGACCAGGGCCTCTTATTGAAATACTCTCTTTCAATATTGGAACCACTTTGACAACCGTGTACGCGGTGGATGATATCCAGAATGTAGTGGTCGAAGTGGCGACGTTTACGGGAATAGAGTAAGAGAACTGTAATAACCCGCATATTTAACGATTTTATATTTAAATGTTTAATTTAAATATAGCGTCGTTAGTCGGATTTTGGTCCGAAATGTTACTTTCTGCAAATGGCCGAATTGGAACTCGAAACTACCTCCATTGGTTCCAAAATGGCGTTTGTGATCTTTTTGAGTAGAATCTTTGATATGTTTGGAGTTTGTGAAATTTTGGCTACTTTTTCTATTGGGTTTGGGTTTGGGTTCAGCCCACTAGCTTAATTAACCCTCTAACTCAACCCCTTCTCTTCATTTCATCTTCTTTCATTTTCTTAAACTCAAGAAAAACTGAAATGGGGGAAAGGAAGTGGAAATAGAAATTAGCAAGCCCTAGTTCTCCTTTGTATCTTGATTTCTTGCTCCAAAATCAAAGGGAATCCATTGGTAAGTTCATCTCCATCTTCTCCATCTTTTCTCCTCTTCAATTTCAGTAAATTCCTAACCCTAACTTAGGAAATACTTGCTTTGATTCTAGATTGAAGCTTGTGGTGTTGAAGTGGAGCGTAGTTGGTTGATTCCTTGCATTTGTGCTTCTTCATCTTCTTTGTTTTGTGTAAAAATGTGAGTTTTGAACTCACATCTACTTCTCTTGATTTCATGGGTGTTGGGTATGAATTCCTAACAAGTATGCATGTGCCATTGCTTTGGATTTAGAAAGAAATTGCATTTCATTGAAATCGGGGAAGAAGTGCTGGAAAACAGCATTCGGTCGACCGAGTGCAGGCTTCGGTCGACCGACCTGCTGCCCCGAGCCTTGTTATGCTCCCTGCATCTGGCCGGCTGACCGAGCCCTGTAGTTCGGTCGACCGACCTGCTCTATTTGCCCTGTTTTGCCTGTTTTTGTATATTTTGATTTGCTTTCCGGATTTTATCGATTCAAGTTGCTTTTTAGTGGTTGTTATTGCATATTTGCCATTGATAACTTACTCTTGACTTCATCCACGGGTTTTATAAAATAATCTCTCGAATCGCATTTAAAAGCTCGTTTCTCCAATCTATAAATTCTATTTAAAACACACACTTTCGCACTTCGAGCGAAGTGGAAGGGTGATTAAATGGTTGGGCAAAACACGGACCATGAATCTGTGCGTTTATCCTTTCGATTAATCCCCGACCTATTCAATTGATTGTTTTGACCTTCGGGTTTAGTTTACCGATGACATGAGGTAAATTTGTACTGCTTTGAGTGTGAAAGTGGCTGACGAATAGTAAACCGTTTAGTGCGAACGAGTGATTATGGGACATACGTTAACACTTTTCGGATTCCTTTTCGAGAGTTGTGACACATTCCGCCAGTTAGTGGTTACCAGTACTGGGTCTATGACCTTCACCACTACAGTTTGTTGCCCTATAAAGTATCGCTCCGATGTCGGCCTTATGTGCCGCATGAGTGATATTGGGTTTGTTGCCTTCGGGTATGTTGCCTTCGGGTGTGTGCCTTCGGGTTTGTTGCCCTATATAGTTTCGCTCTGATGTTGGCCTTATGTGCCGCATGGGTGATACTTGGGTTTGTAGCTTTCGGGCTTATGGATCCTTGTTTGTACAGTACTGAGCTCGAGCAATTTTCTGATATTTTATTGATATTATATTCCCTTGGTATCGCCCTTCGGTGTTGGTCATTATGAGCCGCATGATGCGTAGCGTTTACCTTGCGGAACTTGTATACCTTATTGGTATTTGTTATTGCCTTTTTGCTTGTTTTGGGATATTTGTATCCTTTGTTTCTATATGTTGCCGATGATATGAGGCTTGTCCTATATGATTCATCTCTTGTTGATGATTGTGTTATCTCCTCTAGAGATATTTGTTATACTGTATGACCTTGCAGGTTTATTATTGTTCAATTTATCTAACTGATTTGTTATCTAGACTGACCCATGTATTTTATACTCGGGTCAGACCGAGTTGTTTCAGGTTAGGTGCTTTTGGACTTAGCCTATTTTGCTTCCGCATGGACTATTCGCTAGCTTCATTTTGCTATAGCGTCTTTTGTGGTCCTTATCTGTTGTAACTATGGTATGTATTCTATTGTCTCGTCTGTATATTGTGGTTTGCTATACCACTTGAAACGTATCATTTTGTATACTCTGCTTTGTATCAGTATATGTGTGTATATGATGGTTTACTGTTCTGTGATGTATATTGCATTTGAGTTGTTATATTCTGTTCTGATAGATCCTATAGCCATTGTAGTCTCGCTTTAAATATTTATTAAATACGTCGAACTGTTTGTGATTCTACTTTTCGACGTGTTTAGTGAATAGTTAAGGTAAGATTACACATGGTCGCTTCCATTATACTCTATTGTCCACGTTAGCCGACAGTATTATCTATGTAATACTCTTCGTTAACGAGGCTCTCGGAGTGGGGCGTCACAGCGTGGTATCAGAGCAGGTTCAGAACAAAATATGATAAACACAGAATAGGTGCACATATTATGGTGCATCAAAGTGTACAAGTGATACAAATCTTTGAATCATCGTGTCTCTTTATCCCATCAAGGCTAGATAGTATTTGGGAATACGTCTAGGATTATTCCGTAGTATCCCATATTGAAATATCTACCTTGTGAATAATCTTTTCCTTATCTTGACTTTCAGCTTATGTCTGGAAAAGGCAGAGGTCGTCGTTCGGATGCTGGGCAATCCAGTAGCTCACATCCGAATGGCGTTTATATGTCTGCCGATCAGTTTATGGAGTTGTTTAGGAGCACTCAGCCTCCCGTTCCTCCTCGAGTGTCCCCGCCTCGCAAGTCTTCTTTTGCACGTCAGTGCAGTGATTTTGCTCATCTTGGAGGAAAACCGTTTAAGGGTTCCAAATCCGTTCTGGAAGTCCAAGCTTGGTTTCGCACGTGCGAACGTATTATTTCTTGCATGGATCTTTCTGACCATGATCGAGTTCTGGTGACTTCTAGCTTATTGCAAGAGCGTGCTCTTGATTGGTATGATCTTCTTGTAGCCGAGATTGATGAGTCTACCCTTTCTTGGACCCAGTTTCGGGGACGATTTGAACTCAAGTTCGTTCTTGAATCTGAAAAAGTTTTATTGACCCTTCGCATCCTTGAATTGAAGCAAGGGAAATCATTTGTTTCTGAGTATGTCGCATCGTTCGAGGCTTTATCTCAGTATGGTCTTGAATTCATCAGCACTTCTTACAAGAAGAATTTGAATTTTGTTTCTGGTCTTAAGAAATATCTTAAGAAGTCCTTGTTGCTCCAGCTTAAACTTTCTTTCGAGGAATTGGTTGATTCGGCACTTCATCTCGAAGCTGTCGAGAAGGAGTGTGATAGTGGTGAGGATGTTGAGGTTTCCAAGAACCCCAACAAGAGGCCGTTTCCAATTCAGAAGAAGCCTTTTCCTTCTAAGAAGAAGAAGACTGGTGGTCCTAGCTCTCAGCCTCAATCTTCCGGAACACCTTTCGTTCGAAAGTGTTTCAATTGTAGTTCTCTTGATCATATTATTCGAGCTTGTCCTAAGCCTCTCTTCTGCCGTTATTGCAAGAAGGAAGGTCGTCATGTTTCAGCTTGTCCTACTGCTCCTGCTAATGCAAAATCGGACAAGCTCAATGTGGCTAATGATTCTGGAGGTTCATCTCAATCCAAAGGTATCTCTCCATCTATTTTGGAAGGTTTTATTCTATTTCATGATCATAGTATACGAGTTCTTTTCGATACGGGTGCTTCACATTCTTTCGTATCGAAAAAGCTCGTTGGTGATTTATCTTTGGATGTTTCTTGTATGGTTACTTCTTTAAGGATTGTGAATCCTATTGGGGGATCCGCGACCCTTAGTTTGGTTTGTGATGATGTTGAGATTGTTTTATGTGGTTCTTCTTTTCGTGCGAACCTGCACATTATTTCTTGTCTGGGATTTGATATGATTTTTGGTATGGACTGGCTAGTGAGATATGATGCCAGGATTATTTGTTTCGAGAGAATTTTGTATCTTTGTCATCTGGATTCGCCTTCTCAGTTATCTCTTGTTCTTCGGGATGTGGATAATTCCAAAATGGCTTTGTATTCTCTTGATTCGCGAGATGGTGATGATATATCTCGTATTCCTATTGCTTGTGACTTTTCTGACGTTTTTGAGCCTGTATCGGGTTTGCCACCCAAGCGGGCAATTGAGTTCCGCATTGACCTCATTTCAGGTGCGCAGCCAGTTAGTCGTCCTCCCACGAGGATGTCTACAAAGGAAAATGAGGAACTCAAGAAGCAGCTTTTAGAGCTTGAATCCAAGCAATTGATTCAATCTAGTTTTTCTCAATGGGGATCCGCGGTCGTCTTCGTGAAGAAGTCTGATGGAACTCTTAGGCTTTGCATTGACTATCGCAAGCTTAACGAGTTGACCATTAGAAATAGGTATCCATTGCCTAGGATCGATGGTATGTTCGATCTATTGAGTGGTGCTAAGGTCTTTTCTCAGCTTGACCTTGCCACAGGTTTTCATCAGTTACGAGTTGCGGAGGATAGCATACCTCTTACAGCTTTCCGCACTCGATATGGTTCTTTTGAGTGGCTTGTTATGCCGTTCGGTTTGACGAACGCTCCTGCTTTCTTTGTCGATCTCATGAATCGGGTATTTCGGGAATATCTTGATAAGTTCGTGCTTGTCTTCATTGATGATATCCTTATTTATTCTAAGTCTGAAGCTGAGCATGCTAATCACTTGAGAATTGTCTTGAGTACCCTCCGTCGTCATCAGCTTAGAGCCAAATTCTCCAAATGCCACTTTTGGGAGAATAAGGTTAAGTTCTTAGTCCATGTTGTATCTTCCGATGGCATTTTTGTCGATCCCTCAAAGATCGAACCCATTCAGAATTGGAAGAGGCCTGAGAATGTTCATGAGATTCGTAGTTTCCTTGGATTGGCGGGGTATTACCGTCGGTTCATTAAGGACTTTTCCCGTGTGGTGCTTCCTCTCACAAGCCTTACCCGGAAAGACATTCGTTTTATTTGGTCCGACAAGTGTGAAGCTTCCTTTCAGGCATTGAAAGAACTTCTCACTAATGCTCCTATTCTTGTGGTTCCCGAAGGGAATCATGATCTTGTTGTCTACACTGATGCTTGTGGTAGTGGTCTCGGTGCTGTTCTTATGCAGAAGGATCGGGTAGTTGCTTATGCTTCTAGGCAACTACGTCCGAATGAAGTTCGCTATGCCACTCATGATCTTGAGTTAGCCACCATTGTCATTGCCTTGAAGATTTGGCGACATTATTTATTGGGCGAGCGCTTCATTCTTTATACCGATCATAAATCTTTGAAGTATTTGTTCACTCAGAAGGAACTCAATTTGAGACAACAGCGTTGGCTCGAGTTTCTTGCTTCTTATGACTTTGATATCTAGTATACCCCTGGTAAGGGTAATCGTGTTGCAGATGCGCTTAGTCGCAGACATTCGGCTGTTATTTCTATGATGCTTGCCGAATGGAATATTCTTGAAACTCTATCTTTTTGTGAAATTCGTGATCTAGGTTCATCTTCTGATTCTCCTATCCTATTATTTAGTTTGGGAGCTCGACCTATTTTATTGGATCGTATTGCTGATGCTCAGCGGCGTGATCCTGATTTGTTGCATCATATTCAGCTTTGTGAGTCTGAATCTTGTGATGAGGCGTTGCAAGATTTTAGCATTGATTATCATGGGTGTCTTCGTAAGAAGAAACGTCTTTTTGTGCCTTCTGACTTTGCACTTAGGCATGACATTCTTGATGATTGTCACCGTTCTAAGTATACCATTCATCCCGGTAGTAGGAAGATGTATGCCGATATGCGTCGTCTTTATTATTGGAAGGCATGAAGCGCGATGTGGCGAGTTATGTGATCAATTGCATAACTTGTCAGCGTTTTAAAGCCGAGCATCAGCGTCCTTCAGGTCTTCTTCAAGCTCTTGAGATTCCATTGTGGAAGTGGGATCAAATTTCTATGGATTTCATTGACGGCCTACCTCGTTCGAGATCTGGCCATTCTAGCATTTGAGTTATTGTTGATCGACTTGCCAAGTCTGCTCATTTTGTCCCTATTAAGTCTAATAGGACTGCTTTGCATTTGGCTAAGTTGTATATCAAGGAAATCGTGAGACTTCACGGTGTTCCTAGTTCTATTGTCAGTGATCGTGATCCTTTATTCACGAGTCATTTTTGGAAGAGTCTTCAGCAAGCTTTGGGAACAAGGCTTAATTTTTCTACAGCTTATCATCCGCAGTCTGACGGACAGACTGAACGGGTAAATCGTATCTTGGAAGATCTTCTCCGTATTTGTATCTTTGATTTCGGTGGTAGTTGGGAGGATCACCTACCTCTTGTAGAATTCTCCTACAACAATAGTTTTCAGTTTAGTATTGGTATGGCTCCTTTCGAAGCCTTATACGGAAGGCCATGTCGATCACCTTCATGTTGGTTGGAATCTGGAGAGAAGCTTATTCTTGTTCCAGATTTTATTCGCGAGTCTTCCGAGAAGATTGATCTTATTCGGTTGAGAATGAAAGAGGCATAGAGCCGCCATAAATCCTACGTGGACAACCGTAGGAAGCCTCTCGAGTTCTCGATGGGTGATCTTGTTTTTATTCGTGTTTCTCCTTTGAAGGGGGTTATGCGTTTTAGTACGATTGGAAAATTGGCTCCTCGTTATATAGGACTGTTTTCTATTACTGAACGTATTGGCCCTGTGGCTTATAGAGTTTCACTTCCAGCTCATTTATCTGGCATTCATGACGTGTTTCACGTCTCGCAACTTCAGAAGTGTCTTCGGGAGTCGGATTCTGTTATTACTTCTCCTGATTTGCAAGAGCTTGAGGTCTCACCGGACTTATCTATTGTACAACAACCTATTCGCGTGCTTGACACGGAGGTGCGACACCTTCGGAACAAGGACGTGCCGCTCGTTAAAGTTCAATGGTCTGCTAATCCCAATGACTGTACTTGGGAAACCAGAGAATTTATTGAGCGATCTTATCCGGGTTTTCTTTCCTTCCTTTGAAACGGTGAGTATGTCTTTTCATCTCAAGCTTATTTTCTTTTCTTTTGATTGATTGTATGTATGTAGTTGTTACGAATATCGTCTCTAGGAATTGCGGGGAAGCAATTTTGTAAGGAGGGGAGATCTGTAACAACCCGCATATTTAACGATTTTATATTTAAATGTTTAATTTAAATATAGCGTCGTTAGTCGGATTTTGGTCCGAAATGTTACTTTCTGCAAATGGCCAAATTGGAACTCGAAACTACCTCCATTGGTTCCAAAATGGCGTTTGCGATCTTTTTGAGTATAATCTTTGATATGTTTGGAGTTTGTGAAATTTTGGCTACTTTTTCTATTAGGTTTGGGTTTGGGTTCAGCCCACTAGCTTAATTAACCCTCTAACTCAACCCCTTCTCTTCATTTCATCTTCTTTCATTTTCTTTTTCTCAAGAAAAACTGAAATGGGGGAAAGGAAGTGGAAATAGAAATTAGCAAGCCCTAGTTTTCCTTTGTATCTTGATTTCTTGCTCAAAAATCAAAGGGAATCCATTGGTAAGTTCATCTCCATCTTCTCCATCTCTTCTCCTCTTCAATTTTAGTAAATTCCTAACCCTAACTTAGGAAAAACTTGCTTTGATTCTAGATTGAAGCTTGTGGTGTTGAAGTGGAGTGTAGTTGGTTGATTCCTTGCATTTGTGCTTCTTCATCTTCTTTGTTTTGTGTAAAAAGGTGAGTTTTGAACTCACATCTACTTCTCTTGATTTCGTGGGTGGTGGGTATGAATTCCTAACAAGTATGCATGTGCCATTGCTTTGGATTTAGAAAGAAATTGCATTTCATTGAAATAGGGGAAGAAGTGCTGGAAAACAGCATTCGGCCGACCGAGTGCAGGCTTTGGTCGACCGACCTGCTGCCCCGAGCCTTGTTATGCTCCCTGCATCTGGCCGGCCGACCGAGCCCTGTAGTCCGGTCGACCGACCTGCTCTATTTGCCCTATTTTGCCTGTTTTTGTGTATTTTGATTTGTTTTCCGGATTTTATCGATTCAAGTTGCTTTTTAGTGATTGTTATTGCATATTTGGCTTTGATAACTTACTCTTGACTTCATCCACGGGTTTTATAAAATAATCTCTCGAATCACATTTAAAAGCTCGTTTCTCCAATCTATAAATTCTATTTAAAACACACACTTTTGCACTTCGAGCGAAGTGGAAGGGTGATTAAATGGTTGGGCAAAACACGGACCATGAATCTGTGCGTTTATCCTTTCGATTAATCCCCGACCTATTCAATTGATTGTTTTGACCTTCGGGTTTAGTTTACCGATGATATGAGGTAAATTTGTACTGCTTTGAGTGTGAAAGTGGCTGACGAATAGTAAACCGTTTAGTGCGAACGAGTGGTTATGGGACATACGTTAACACTTTTCGGATTCCTTTTCGAGAGTTGTGACACATTCCGCCAGTTAGTGGTGTCCAGTACTGGGTCTATGACGTTCTTCCCTATAAAGTATCGCTCTGATGTCGGCCTTATGTGCCGCATGAGTGATATTGGGTTTGTTGCCTTCGGGTATGTTGCCTTCGGGTGTGTGCCTTCGGGTTAGTTGCCCTATATAGTTTCGCTCTGATGTTGGCCTTATGTGCCGCATGGGTGATACTTGGGTTTGGAGCTTTCGGGCTTATGGATCCTTGTTTGTACAGTACTGAGCTCGAGCAATTTTCTGATATTTCATTGATATTATATTCCCTTGGTATCGCCCTTCGGTGTTGGTCATTATGAGCCGCATGATGCGTAGCATTTACCTTGCGGAACTTGTATACCTTATTGGTATTTGTTATTGCCTTTTTGCTTGTTTTAGGATATTTGTATCCTTTGTTTCTATATGTTGCCGATGATATGAGGCTTGTTCTATATGATTCATCTCTTGTTGATGATTGTGTTATCTCCTCTAGAGATATTTGTTATACTGTATGACCTTGCAGGTTTATTATTGTTCAGTTTATCCAACTGATTTGTTATCTAGACTGACCCGTGTATTTTATACTCGGGTCAGACCGAGTTGTTTCGGGTTAGGTGCTTTTGGACTTAGCCTATTTTGCTTCCGCATGGACTATTCGCTAGCTTCATTTTGCTATAGCGTCTTTTGTGGTCCTTATCTGTTGTAACTCTGATATGTATTCTATTGTCTCGTCTGTATATTGTGGTTTGCTATACCACTTGACATGTATCATTTTGTATACTCTGCTTTGAATCAGTATATGTGTGTATATGATGGTTTACTGTTCTGTGATGTATATTGCATTTGAGTTGTTATATTCTGTTCTGATAGATCCTATAGCCATTGTAGTCTCGCTTTAAATATTTATTGAATACGTCGAACTGTTTGTGATTCTACTTTTCGACGTGTTTAGTGAATAGTTAAGGTAAGATTACACATGGTCGCTTCCATTATACTCTATTGTCCGCGTTAGCCGACAGTATTATCTATGTAATACTCTTCGTTAACGAGGCTCTCGGAGTGGGGCGTCACAAGAACAATGATGGATAGCCTTGATATTCGTGTCATAATTAAAATGACTAAAACATGAGTCTATGTCTGGCCATTGAGGTTAGCCATCTCTAGCAACGTTGATCCCTCGTATTACTGTTGTGGTTTCAGATTCGATGGGTGCACCTTATTTGTCGTTTGGACTGATTGTCGCGGTCAGCCACGGATGGGTTACGACCAACCAGAAAGGGTAAACAGGTAGAATTCTACCTTGGGCTTTGCCTCACGTGCCTTGTCATATTTATCGCTATACGAGCCCATTACGCTTTTGGTTTAAACTGCAAATGTGTTAAGGTGGATCAATGTAAAGCCTTAACGCTATTTTGATATTTATTTTACTGATAACATTATCTTTATAGTGTAAACTATTATATATAATTGTCTAATGGATCCTTAGGAGATGGAAAATCACGTAACATCTCTTAAGTTATTGCACCAATATTTGCGATATTGATTTGACTTACATAAGAGTATTTAGTCCCAACTCGAGTGTTTTTTTCTCATTACGCTCGGGTCAGTCCTGAGTTTTTTTCCAGTGTATTAAAGACTATTCTTTGGAGGACGAAGACGGAGTTTTGGTATATTACTGTTATTATTATACTTTGCATCATACTATTCTGCTGTATTGATTATTCATCCCCGATGTATAAATATAACTCTGATAAATGTGTATAAATTATAATTAAATGTATAGTAAATAGCTTTTGAATTGTTTATTTGATTGTTATATTTTATCGTTTCCGCTATGAGACACTGTGCTTTTTTTTCTTCTTCTCTTTTTATTTTTCTTACTTAACCCCCATTGATTATCTATGTTTCGGATTGTTTAAGTCGGACATGTGTGGATTATTTTAGATTTAAACCTTCCGAAATATGGGTCGTCACAGATCATCTATCGATCTAGTTATTACCTATCCAACTTATGTAATAGTGGATATTCATACATTGGGATTTCTGTTGTATTTACTTTTCAGACTATGGTATTTTTTTACTTGTTTTAAGACTTTGTGTTGTAGTAGCTTCATGAACTACTATTGTTATTTTATTTTCCTTGCGAGTCATTCTGATATTTATCTATGTTTGTGATTCTTTGATTTATTTTATTTTCTCCAAATTATATTGCAATCTACTGTTTTGAATTATTCAAGTCAGACATGTGTGGATTTATTGTCGATTTGAATGGTACAAAATAGTGGGTCGTTACAAGACTTGTCTCAGAGGTTGATCTGTTAGAGCTCTAAAGGAATGTGACTGAAAGTAATGTTGTAGTTTCCACGATGCTATGAGCAGATAGTAGGCCAATTTTTCGATCTTTGGGTACCTAGTTTCTACCCCCATGAATCTCTTGCTAATGAAGTATATCGGCCATTGGATACGATCATCTTCTCGTACTAATGCGGTACTTAGTGTGTGAGAGGATACAGCTAGGTGTAGGTAGAGGGTCTTTCCATCTACTAGAGTAGGGAGCACTGGCGGCTTCTGTAGGTGCTCTAGCAGACTATGGAAAGCTAAGTAACATTCATCAGTCAATTCAAACTTTTCTTTGTCCTTTTTGAGTGCTTCTGTAACGACCCATAAAATTTCGATAATTAAAATTATTCACTTAAAAAGATTTTGTAATTTAGAATTGAAAGACATAAAAAAATGTAATTTAATAGTGAAATATTAACTGGAATGAATTGTACAATATTAATGTAAGTTAATTTTTAACAATTCCCATGGAATTCCAATTGATTGAAATAATGTGAATGTTATAACTTGGTTATAAATTCAACGCAAGGAAATGAATGTAAATATGAATTAATTATAAAGATAAAATACAATTAATGGTAATTGAATAAAGTCAGTATTATGTAAGGAATTATAATATATGTTGTATTAATGTGTTCATTATTTATAATGGGATATAAAAGGTAATTGATAATTTAAAATGTTGACTTACTAATAAAATGATGTGTAATAAATGGAAATGAAATAAATTTAGTGTAACGAGAGTTGTTATAATAGTTGTTGTAAAGAATAAACTTACGAAACTTATAACATGTATTATGGTGACAATTGTTGTTGTCATCAATTTAATTAATCAATTATAAAATTAAAAGCAATTAAATGTTACATTAATACAAGTTAATACAATAATTGTAAATTGTGAACGTAACAAAATAAATAGAAATACTAATTTTATTTATTAGGTAACGATTGATGTAATAAAAAGAATGAAACCAAGATAAAATAATTACTTGGGATTTTAGTTTTAATTAATGTGTAAAACTGACAAAATTCAATATAGTGGAGATATAGTAATTAATACAAATAAAAGATGGAAATTTGAGGATATTAATGTAAACCAAATGCTAGATATGTTATAGATTAATAATTGATTGGGTATAAAGATTTGAATCAATAAAATCAATCTATTAGAATTAAATTTTAATTAATTGAATTTATTTCGGTTGAATTTGAACGCTGTAATTATTGAATAATCAACACTGAAATTGATATGTAAATTCACTTTAAATTATTATATGTCTAGGAAATCAAAGTTGATGAAATTTGTTAATAATTAATTTTGAAATGAAAAGTGATTAATTTAATTTAGTAATTAACTTAATGAAATATAGCCATTTTAGCCACGGACTTGGGTTTCGATGAACCAGTTTCACCGAATCCGTAAAGATGAATTATTGTAAGATTTCAAGTTTCGTAGTGATCGGACGTATTGTTTGATCGTACGGACTCGAAACGCCTAGAAATTAATTTAATTAGGACTTGAAACTTGTTTCATCAAGTTTAAATTTTTTTAAAACATCTATTTTGATACATGGGATGACCTATTTTCATTCAGGAGATAGAACGAGCTTTTCGGGTCATTTATCATTCCAATCCAAATCGATCTAGTCCATTCTTTTCTATTTCAGCCCTGCCTATAAAATAGCTCATTATAAACCCTAGTCATTTCTTATTTCATTTTGTCTATACGTAAATTTACATCTCAAGTCCTCGTTCCAATGGCAGACAAAACATAATCCCCATTTGCAAATTCAAAATCAAAACCAATTTCGAAATTTAAACTCCTCATAATATATCGAGTTACATGTTGATTTGAAGCCTTTGATGAGCGCAAGTCAAATATGTGATTCGTTTTTCGATTGGGGTCTTTGGGTGGCTGGAATTGCTTGAAAAAGTCTTAGCCGTCCATAGCACGTTGATGGACTTCGACTGATCAACGATTCGTTGGTACAGTATTGTGGAGAGAGCCGAGGGGATCGCATTCATATGGGTTTCGAGATGAGTTAACGGCTTGATCGCCTTGATTAATTGAAGTAAGATTTAATACCCATTGGCGGCGGCCGTGATTCATTGTCTCTGGGAATTTTCTAGAGGTGGTTCTGCGGTCGGGGCGAGGCTGGAGGAGAGGTCTCGGCAGTTTCATGTGGTGGTGGCATCTCGATTGGAGGCTTGTGGATGCATGCATGACGGTTGATGTTGGCTGTGTGTTCGAGTTGCTCTGTAGGATTCATGTTCATGAAGAAAGAGGAAGGTGACGTGGCCATTTTAATTCGATTGTTTTAATTTATTTTGTTAATTCTTATTTAATCGTACAACTTCTAATCTGAATAACTTTTGCATAGGTCTGATTCATACGCGGTTTCTTGCGTTGGGATCATATCAAAATTTTGGACATTTTGACGCTGGTTTGGGCGAATTATGAGACTGTTTGAATTTTGGGTTTAAATTGGATTTAAATTCAATTTAAATTCAAAAGTTGAGCATTTTGACCCTTTCACAACTTCTAAAATTTCTTATGTTAGTTAAATTATTTTTATGGCCAAGTGAGGTCATTCCTCCTATTAGATGCTTTTCTTCGATACTATTCTGATTTTGTGATTGTTCGTGGCCACCCATCGATTTTGATATGGGAGTTTGTTCCTAGGTGGACGATAGTAGCTGCTATGTGTTACCACCAGTCCGGGAGTGAAATTGGTACATCTACCATGGCATTGCCTCGAATGCCATGTTCACATGCCATAGCGCACCTTCTACGAATTTGTTTTGTACCATACCTATGGGGTGCTCCTTGCGTAAACCTCTCGGAGGAGCGTACGGTACTGTATAGACTATAGGAATATATAAAACGTGCTAAGGGGGATATGGGTAATGCCTTGACGCTATTTTAATACTTTTACCTTACTATGGACACTATTATAACAGCATGTTGTACTACATAGTAGACAATTTAATTGATCCTTTGGAGATGTGAATCCCGAACATCTCTTAAGTTACTGCACTCACGTTAGACACTAGAAATGAGGTGTCAAACCCCGTCAATATCTCTGATGCCATTCTACTCATATTTTACTGTTGATTTAACTTACATAAGATCTTTTAGTTCTGACTCGAGTTTTTTGTTTTCAATTTGCTCGGGTAAGCCAGAGCGTTTCAGGATTTGAAGACCGGTCTTTGGAGGACGAAGACATAGATTGTATTAATGTTTACTATTTTATTCCACTGCATTCATATTGTTCCACTGCATTATTTATTTGTATTTGATATGTGTAACTCTGATTTTGTGTTGTATAAGTAAAATCAAATGTATTTATAAAACAACTTCATGAACTTTTATTTGATTATTATATTTTGTCATTCCGTTGCGAGATTCTGTATTTGTTTTTATTTCTTCTCTTTTTCTTATTTACACCATAACTATCTACCTTTTTGAATGGTTTGAGTTTGACGCCTGTGTCTGCTTAAATGTCCAAAAAGGCAGGACGTTACAGTTGGTATTAGAGCGAGGTTTAGCAATAAACCTTAGCTTTGTGGGGTCTGCCTCATATTAACTAGGGTAGTAATACCTAGAATGAGTCGCTGAGTTTATATATATGAGGGAGCATATTTGTTAGGGTTATAAAAGGATTTATATTATGTTAATTTATTTCGTTTTGTATTTATAAATTCTGGTTTGTGTATAGTATGCTATGACATCGATAGGGATTTCTAAACACTTAACAGGACAGACCGATACAATATTTGTTTTGAAATATAAGTAAATGAAATAATTTTGCATGTTATATATTTTGTATATGAAATAATAAACTTTATAAATGATATATTTGGTTGTAATATATTTGCTGTTAGGTAGTGAAATGTATAAGCATTGATTGAAAATAAGATTTGTAAATAAAATAAATGTAAATTGGAAATTTAGAACTTAAGTTCTGGGGTTTTTGAAAACTTCTTTCGAATGATTTGGAATATAATGTTAGTATTATTCGGAAGTATTCTCATATAAATAATTTCAACATAATTTGAAGGAAATGTTTTAAAGTAATTTTGGAAGGAAATGAGTTCCGTACTCCCCTCTATATTTCTGAAAAATAATTTCATTGATGCGTGCACGCGTCATCTACATTCATCTTCGAGTTTCAATGTGGGAATGCCACTGGAGTAGTTTTACTGTAGAATTAGTTTGATAAACAAATATAAATTTCAAATTGTTTAAATATAACTGGATATATAAGATGTAAGTATATGCATCTATCTATTATTTTAAATGACTTGAAATAGAACCCGACATTTAGTTCTTAAATTTCCATAAACTAGAAATTTCAGTTATTGTACTGAAATAAAATCATAATAATTGGAACTTCTAAAATAAAAGTAAGGAATTAAATGCTAAATTATAATTGAAATATATAGAAACTGAAATTTTAAACTTGGAAATAAAAGGATATGAAAATAAAAAATGGAAATTATTAGACATTTATTTACTCAAATGAAATAAGTTAAAATTGTGTAACTTTCAGTCTACATTCTTAAAAACATATATATAGCTTGCCGAAAATGTTAAAAGCTGTAGCGTTTAGTAAGAAAATGTAATGGAATATTTTTCAAGTAAAACATAAAGTAATGAAGGTGCTCAATGAAATTCTTTAATAAATAAGAACTGTGATATTATAGTTGTTATAAACTTAAGTTATAATTGAAATGCTACTAATTAAATATAATAGAAAAGTGAGTATTATAAATAAATGTGAATAAACTCAAGTAAATGTTTGAAGTTGTTTATAATAAAAATAAGTAGAAAGATGAACACTGTAAGTAAAAATTTTTGGACTTAAGTTTATGTTTGAAACTATGGATAATTAAAGAAAGGGATAAAATGAATACTATACTAAATTAAATGCTTATTACTTCAAGAAGGCTGAATTGATTTAGAAAATGGACATGATACTCAATGATATTAAATAAGAGAATGAATGTAAATTAAGAAGTGAAGAAACATAAGTATGAACTTATCCACTAATGAATACTAATGGCTAATTGAAATCAAGTATATAAATTTATTTATGTGAACTAAACTGTAATAAAATGTATGAAATACTTGAATAATAAATTCAGTTATTTTTATGAACAAATGAATGGAAATAATTTATGTAAGAAATTAATATAAAGTAATGAAAATAAATTCTCATTAATTAAAGAAATGAAATGATTTTAGTAAGTAACGAATGAAATAAATGAAAACAAGTATTAAATGAATGAATGTGAAATAGTCATTGTATGAATGGAATTAAAGGAAGGTAAATTGTATGAAAAAGAAATTAATAAGAATAAACACAAATAATGTTGGAATCTATTGCTTGTTTGGTTTTATGGATTTTTTGTGAAGTGAAACTTCTAATTGTTTGAATGTATGAATAATCTATTGAGTTTTATCTAAGACTGTTGAGTAAATGGTATACTTAGTAGTTATTTGTTATTCCATGTGATCAAAAGTGTCTCAACCCGGATAAACTATTTGTTTTGCTTAATATGGATCGTTGGTTGATTGCATTGATTTCATGTGATGGTTGTATAGTTTGTTGCAAGTGATTGTTGTTTTATATTGGTTTGTTTGTTATTGGTTGAAACAACTCTAAATATTTCATTCCATATAATTATTAACTTCTTTGGATTATATAAGTGAAATACAGATTATGGAAGCAATAACTACTGCTCTTGGTTTCACAAAATAAGTGTTAATTGCCCGACAAATAGGTACGTTCTCGTATTACGGTTTTATAACAATATTATATTGTTTTTCCCATTGTTGGGATATATTATTTTGAAAAATTTGTGTTATATATTGTTTTATTATATTATTATTCTCCCAGACCTCTTCGTACAAAGGAGACGACCAAAATATTTCGAAAATTTTGGACTCAGAAAATTTTGAGAAATGTTTACCAAACTTTATTACTTTGAGTATAAAATGATTTAATGGTTATAAATTGATATATTTTATTTAAATTAATTAATTTTGTAAATTCATTTGTTTATAAATTTAATATTTTGAATAAAATATATTGATTTCTAAATTCCTTCTTTTCCATTCTTTTTCCTTTTCGAGGATGAAAAGTTATGAGTGGGGGAGAGTGTAACAACCCATAAAATTTCGATAATTAAAACAGTTCATTTAATAAGATTTTGTAATTTAAAATTGAAAGAAACAAAAATTTGTAATTTAATAATAAAATAATAACTAAAATGAATTTACAATATTTGTGTAAGTTAATTTTTAACAATTCCCATGGAATTCCAATTGATTGAAATAATGTGAATATTATAACTTGGTTATAAATTCATTGTAAGAAAATGATTATAAATTTGAATTAATTATAAAGACAAATTATAATTAATGGTAATTGAATAAAGTCAGTATTATGTAAGGAATTATAATATGTGTTGTATTAATGTGTGCATTAATTTATAACGGGATATAAAAGGCAACTGATAATTTAAAATGTTGACTTATTAATAAATTGATGTGTAATGAATGGAAATGAAATAAACTTAGTGTAACGAGAGTTGTTGTAATAATTGTTGTAAAGAATAAACTTATAAATCTTATAAAATGTATAGTGGTGACAATTGTTGTCATCATCAATTTAATTAATCAATGTTAAAAGTAAAAGCAATTAAATGTTACATTAATGCTAGTTAAGACAATAATTGTAAATTGTGAATGTAACGAAATGAATAGAAATGCTAATTTTATTCATTAGGTAACAATTGATGTAATAAAAAGAATGAAACCAAGATAAAATAATTAATTAGGATTTTAGTTTTAATTAATGTGTAAAACTGACAAAATTCAATATAATCGAGATATAGTAATTAATACAAATAAAAGATGGAAATTTGTGTATATTAATGTAATGTAAACCAAATGCTTGCTATGTTATAGAATAATAATTGATTGAGTATAAAGATTTGAATCAAACAAAATTAATTTATTGGAATTAAATTTTAATTAATTGAATTTATTTCAATTGAATTTGAACGCTGTAATTATTGAAATAATCAACACTGAAATTGATATGTAAATTTACTTTAAATTATTATATGTCTAGGAAATCAAAGTTGATGAAATTTGTTAATAATTAAATTTGAAACGAAAAGTGATTATTTATTTAATTATTTAATTTAATAATCTCACCAGACGCTCTAACACCAGTCATGTGCCAATCATACTTATACAGGAATTGATTGGGGTCACTTGTCCCCTTATAAGCCGGGATGGTCAGAGGAACAAACTTCCTTTGGAATTCTGCCTTTAGAATCTTCTCGGTGAACGGAGTTTTGCTCGGAGCGAATCCCCATTCCTTCTCATCTTCATCTCTCTGCATACTTTCTTTCATGATTTGTCGCACCATGCCCGAAAGATATTCCTCATCATTTAAAGGATCTGCAGGACAAACTTCGGCCATTTTCTCGGAAGTTTGTCGGGACAAACGTTCGCGGAGAGTTGGCTATGGTCTCGATCCTCCAACTTGAGGAGGTGTTTCTTTGACTGGGCTCGCTGCTCTTTGAGGAATATTCCTCTCTTTAGGATCATGAACATCATCTGCAAGGTTTTCTTCGTTATTCACCGGTTGACGGTTTGATCCAAGCAATGCATTTATCCTCTCAAGCATTAAAGCATTTTGAGTTTCCATCTGCTGGTATAATCCAGATACTACGGCATCTAACTCTGCTCGTGTAATTCCGGCACTTGGTGCTGCTTGACTTGATGAAGGGGAAGTGGCAGTATTTTCATGGACATTACTAGGTCTTGTATATCCACGGTTTCTTCCAGGAGCCATTATTTACGATAGACTTCTGGTTTTGAGAGAGACTTTTTCAACAAACTTTTGCGAAGCAATGATGAAGGTATCCTGAGTTGGGTTCTCAGTGAAAGCACCAAAAATGTTAACATAAAAATCAGACGCTAACACCCCGGTGTATGTAGAGTAAATGTGAATGCACCACCTGTCAATATGGGAATTAGAGATAAGTAGAAAATTACAGAAAAGCAGTAAAAGACACAGTTTTTATAGTGGTTCGGCTTATAGTCAAGCCTACGTCCACTTTAGTTCTCTTTATTACTGACTTAAGTACAATTTATACAACTTTCTTCAATTAAAACACACTTTAGACTAGTAGCTCAAACTTCGATGTAGAATAATCCTTTGAGTTCATGTTGAATGATGTAGATTCTCTCTTGCAGTTTGTCGTAGTGTCCTTGGTGCTTGGGGTGCTTGAAGTGTTGTTTGAGTTGAGAAAATGGCAGAGTGTTGATGCTTCGGAGAATGATCCAAAAGTCCCCTTTATGTTGAGGTTAGTGCTATACTTATAGGTTGAGCTCGGAGTTAGGTCGTAGGTCGTAGGTCGAGGGGCGACCTAGGGATAGGTCGGGAACAACCTAAGGCTTCGACTTAACAGGGTAGCTCCTGATCCTCCTTAAGCGAGCTAACGGGTTGGGCGACCTAGTGGTCGACTATAATTTAGGTCGTGGGCGACCTATGGGATGGCAGGAGAGAGAGATGCGACCTATCAAATACGGCATAAAGAAGTTGCTCTGACATTCTTAGGTCGCAAGCGACTTAGTGGAAGGGACTAGGTCGCGATCGACCTAGTGGTCATATGATTCAAGTTGTAGCTCGTTGAAGATGCTAGGTCGCTTTAGTATTAGGCCGTTAACTCGTTGAGTCGTAGGTCGCTAGACCTTCTGATCCCTTAACAGGTTAAGCCGTTAGGTCGCGATACCTTTTAAGTCGGAACTCCACTTCAGCAGTTAGGCCGCTGGTCTTCTTAGGTCGCAGAGTACTTAAGTCTATAGGTCGCTGTGTTTCTTAACTCGGTCATGCTTTAGGTCGTTAATAGGCTAACTCGTTAGGTCGCTTGGGCTATTAGGTCGCCAGGCCCTTTAAGTAATTAGGTCGCTGCTTCATTAGGTCGGTGAGCTACGAATTTGAGGAGTTAACATATAGTATATAAATAACTAACTTTATATACTAAATAGAACCTATTGAAGTTAAAATATGTAAGCTAATATAGGCTGCGGCCAATTTTAAAAAAAATCAAAATACATTATATACTTAAACAATAATAAATTATGTACACAATACATATTAAAAATTAACTTAGTCTTACTATACATATCATATTATAATAATATATATATAAAACAAAAACCGATTTATATAAACAGACATATTGAAGAATAACATATCAAACTTATGTAAACTTTATATATACACAAAATGTCATTTCTACTAACATATACACACTCTCAAACTCATATATTACTAACATTTACATTGGAAAACTGACATAAATCATTTATACCAAAAATCCCTTTTTTCATAACATATTTTATAAACATAACATACCAAGCTGTTAACAAAACATATTTTGTATAAATATATACTCTGCCAAAATATATAATAATACTATAAAAGCTATATATTTTATATGCAGAAACCATATAGCCTGCATATACCTAACACAAACAACTAATATATATAATAATTTGTATAACATAAACTTATCCAAATATGCAGAAATCATATATACATACTAAAAAATAAATATGTGTTATGAAAATCTATTTCAAACTTATAAATAAAACATTAAAATAACCAAGCAGATTATATATACACGCTCTAAAACCAACTCACCAGGATACTTGAAATCTTTTATAAAATAAAATATACATATAAATCTATGTTTTAACAAATCTTTCGTATGCTTGAATATATATAAAGCTGCAAGTATAAGAAATAGATATAATATATAAAGAAATATTTACATATAAAGAGTGAAAGAAGAGAGGAAACGGTTGTGGGTAATCGAGCATGCGGTGAACGCGTGGAGCAAAGAGGAATGAGGGTAAGAGTTTTTTCCAGAGAGTGAAAAGAAGAAGGAAAGATATGCTTATCATGGGCAATATATATATGCGTTGTTTTTATATTTTTTTTTCATATAGTTAGTACAAGATCCGCTAAATTTATACAAAAAGTAACGTATCTAAATTTATACTTTACTTATTTATTCTCTACCTATTAATTTATACTATTTATTCTCTACCTATTAATTTATACGTTTTATTCTCTACCTATTAATTTACACGTTTTATTCTCCACCTATTAATTTATACGTTTTATTCTCTACCTATTAATTTATACGTTTTATTCTTTACCTTTTAATTTATACTATTTATTCTGTACCTATTAATTTATACTATTTGTTCTCTACCTATTAATTTATACGTTTTACTCTCTACCTATTAATTTATACTATTTATTCTCTACCTATTAATTTATACATTACTTATTTATTCTCTGCCTATTAATTTATACGTTTTTATTGTCTACCTATTAATTTATACGTTATATTCTCTACCTATTAGTTTATACTATTTATTCTCTACCTATTAATTTATACGTTTTATTCTCAACCTATTAATTTATACTATTTATTCTCTACCTATTAATTTATACGTTACTTATTTATTCTCTACCTATTAATTTATACGTTACTTATTTATTCTCTACCTATTTACTTATATTATTTATTCTCTATCTATAAATTTATACATTACTTCTATGTGTATATACATTATTTATTCCATCAATTTACGTGTCTTTTAAACGCGAAATTAAACAGTTTATTTATACAAAAAGTTTTAGAAATTTATTACTTATATAAAAATATGATTTGTTTACACATTTACTAAGAAATTTATATTCAAAAATGTATATAAGTAAAATATAAAATATTAAATTTTTAAAAGTATAAAATCAATTATTTTTTAAAAGAACAAAAGGTGAAATAAACGTTGTTACGAATATATTAAATTAAACCAATAGATCAAAAAATTAAAATTTTAAAGATTTATAACTTCAAAAAAAAAATGTTAAGTTTTAACTAAAATAAGAATTTTAGAATTTTCACACTAAAAAAATCTTGGCTGATTATTTATAATTAAATTTAGACAATCAAATTTTCAAAAAATAAAACCCCAGAGTTATAAATAAAGAATAATTTTTTTCTAAAATTTGGGCTGTTAGACTCTCGCCCACTCAAAACTTTTCATCCCCGGAAAGGAAGGAGGTAGGAGAATTAAAACATCCTGAAAGAAAATAGATTGAAAGACAAGATAAACAATAAATTTTAAAATTATATAAATTTTACTTGAAATATTCATTTGAAAACTTCACTTGGAAATCTTAAGATACTTTCAACATTATAGATACATCAATAATTATTTTATTTAAACATGTTTTATTAAATTAATAACTTAAAAATATTTATAACACTAAAATTTTCTATTAAACAATGTAGTATACAAATAAGCAATATTTAAGAAAGATATATCCAACAAGGAAGGAAGGTAGATTTGGAAAACAGAATTAAGGTGAACAACTAAACTAAGCAGATAAGGTAGATGCAAGGAATAGTATCGGGCACGAATAATTAATCTAGAACCATAAGAATTTAAATTTCAAATATTACTTCAAAATTTCTTTGTTGGGAAAAATAATTTTATAATAAATACCTTTATAATAATACTTTTATAATAAAATACTATTATATCAAAATAGATTTTCCTTTCGAAAATACTTTTATAACTCGATGTTTCAACAAGTTTATCCTCGTTCTCGCAGACTCTGGCCATGCGTTGATCAGGCGCAAAACTAGAATTCTTCAAGTACTTCGTAGACTTGTTTCAACACCCAGTGAAAATACTTGAAAAACCTTTAAAACAGATATGAAAGTACAATCCAAACAAAACAGCCAAACCAAAACCTTTGTCCGACCATGGTTCGCATATACACAATGGTTACGCCTGGATCCCCCAGGAAACAATCTGTATCCGTAAGCTTTCTCAGCCCTGTGAGTTACGCCATGATGACTAGTAGAGCGCAGGATACACGATGGTTACGCCTGGATCCCCCAAGAAACAATCCGTACCCCTAGGCTGTCTCAGCCAAGCAGTTTCGCTACTATTCGCGACCTACACAGATTGTAGGATACACAATGGTTACGCCTCGGTCCCCCAGGAAACAATCCTGCCCCTAGGCTGTCTTAGCAAGGCAATTGCGATATGCAGGCGCGAGAGCAAAAAAAACCATGGGTTACGCCACGGTGGGAACACTCGAGTATAACATCCGGAAAACCAAAAATCAGAGAGAATAACATCGATAGAATGAATCCACGATATGGCCACAAAGCGGATATCAAGCAGAAGGCACTTTCCATATCTTTACTTCGAAAATATATATCATACAGTACCTTTACAAATCACTTTCAAATATCGTACTTATATAAAGTCCATATATATAAGATTCCATTTTTCCCAAATCGAATACTTTCCAAAATCAATAGTAGATCAAATCATACTTATATAGACTTCAATTATATAAAATCTGTGACGCCCCACCTCTATGCTCGCAATAACAAAGAGTATTAAAAGAAATATTGTCCGTTATCATGAAGAATAAGGCCGGATAGGAGCGGCCATCCGTAGTTAGGCCTTACACTAGTATTGGTTATTTCGATAGGAGTGATATATATTTCTAATTTTTCTTCTTTTATTTATTTACTCCCATCGACATACCCAATTCCAGTATAAAACGATCTACGATGGTTCATAATAGTTTAGGACAATAGATATAATAATAACACAGATAATATAAATGCGGAACACAGATAAAACAAAAGTCTCATATATATAATATCTGATGTCAGTTACAATACATGTGATAACGTACATATGATACAACTACAACTGTCGACTCTGGAAGTAACATATACAAGTACATTATCGTAAATAATATACATGAATATACAACATCCTATACTAAGACAACGACTACTCCAAAATGTATGAAAAGACTTCATAGCTCTAGCAGCAACCCAAAGTAAGATATCAACAACCTGAAATAACTCGGGTCTGACCCGAGTATTAAATTCAAAAGAAAATAATACACGGGTCAGTCTAATTCAAACTCGGTTATTAATGTACGGAAGCAATAAAAATTAAATAATCAAATAGACGATAGTCATAATAAATTTACCTATCCGATTCTTAAATAAGGAAGTCGAATAACGGTAAATATAACACATAATAGTGTTAAACGACAAATCAACAAATTTCAAATTATTGAATTGGAAACACGAATCAATTCAAAACAAGTGAAACATCAATTAAAATTTCAACACGCGTAGGGCTGCAGTACACGCACGCGTGTACTGCCTCGCCACTACAACATATGGAAATACGCAAAAGATCCATAAATCAAAAGCAATTAGAATATCAATAAAACAATACCGTGTGGATGCAGTCCACGCTTGCGTGCACTGCCTTGTCACTACAGTGACGATGTACCCAATGAAAATTCACAAACAAACACAAGATCAAACCCGAGTCATCGAATTCAACTCAAGTGTAATTCTAAGATCAATCCAAATGCATATGGCAGTGACATGATGAAACAGTGCTAACAAACAAATAAAGGCAGTGGTACTAACATGAAGACACAGAGGAATAAGGTGATAGCAATAGAGATATGGCCAAAATCATTAACCAAATGCAGAGGTCAAGCTAATGTAACATGAACTCGAGTTCAAGACAATATATCCCAAATGCACTGCACAACTAAATGCAAATTATATCTAACAGTGACCATGCCAATGCAAGAAGATCAAGTGAGGTGTTCAGTGCAACCTGGAATGAAAGAACATGTATGCTGTGTATTAAACTTGCAAACTGAGGTTGTAGTGAATCTACACTAATGGTCCAGTCCAAAACACAGTAAATGACAGTGTACGAAGTACAACTACAACTACAACAAAAAATTCATCAAGAGACAGAATGGTACAAGTACAAGCTCCATTGATTCGAACATCTCATGTACCAGTACAACCAGGACCGTTCAGAAAAGTGAACAAAACTGCAAAAGGCACCAAGTAAAGAACATGAAAAGTGAACATCAAGTGATAACATGTACATGTATACAACATAAAGTATGAATGACTAGAATAATCATCATATAAAACTGCATGAACAAGAGTGGAAATGGCAGCAACTCGAAGCACTAATCAAATTACAAAACCCAGTGTACAGCCATCTCAAAAACTACATGAAGTCAATGCAGACAAATGAACCATTGCCACGATAAATATTCAGTGTAATGAGGACTACAAGGAGATGAACCAATATACTATGCAGTAGGTAATGCAAGTACAACATCGAGGAACACAACTTCACATGACTGCATGGTACAAAAGTGGTCAATGAAGTCAAAGACTACATGAAAGGCAAGCTGTCTCAAATGGTCAAGGCAACAAGCATTGATGAAATACAAATACAAACTGTATAATTTATATGGAAAAAGTGATATGCCCAATGCACAATAAAACTCAAGTGTCCAGTAATGCAACTCGAAATAATGCGCCAATTTCGTATGTACAACAAACAACACAAGGGATACAACTGCCTAATATCAACCTAATGCAAGTGTGACAGGTAAGGGGTGCGCACAGAGATGGTCAGAGCCGAAGCTCACAGGGACCAAGAGATATCAAAGTCAGTGACAAGGTGAAAAAAAATCAAAGTAAATCATCATTTACCAAAGACAACAGAATAATGCTCAATGCCGAATCCAAGTCAAACAAAAAGTCGAACAAGTTAAGCTATAATCAAAATCAACTATCACAAAAATGCCAAGGCCGATACTAAACAAGTCAGTGCCAAAATCGAACTGAATCAACATCAATCAAAATCAAGTTGAAGCCAAAGGCCATGAAAACAAACAAGCAAACGAATTTGAACAGTTTGAATAAGATTTGAGTAATATAAATTACTCACCTTTGCCACGAATGGAGCTGTCGAAGGCGAGACCGAAGCGATCGAAGAGACGAATGAAGCTAAGCCTTAGCTTGGACAGAGGAACGAACGAGGGGACGAGCCGCCATTAATATTCTCGTTCGTAAGTTTTTAGGGTTAGGTTTCGAATGAATCAAAGGGGAAGGGGGATCGGGTCGAACAAAATAAGAAAGGGAACAGTTATCCAAGTAACACGGCTCCAAAATAATACAGAGACGTGGGCCAAAATAAATTTTAAAGCCCGCATAGTCGCTTGACAATTTAATACAAAGGATTTCAACCCGTTATAAAAACTCCATCATCAATTAGCTAGCGACAATAAATATTTAATGACGATAGTAAATTTTCACAAAAGCTTGGGTTGTTACAGACTCCCCTCCTTAAAGAAATTGCGTCCTCGCAATCATAAGGAATAATTGAACAAATGGTAACAACCATAAGGAACAACATCACAAAATGAAGAAATTTGAAATAGGAAGTTCACCAAAGAAATCTTTTAATTTCATAAGGGAAATTCACCAATTCTCTACAAAGTTTAATTATCAAATAGATAATCAAAATACAGAAATCACGAATCAGCGATATCTAATTATCAATACGATAATTAGAAAACAACAAAATTTAATTATCAACAAAGATAATTTGAAAACCCCAAATCGCAAATTGCAAAACCGCAAACATCTAGTTATCAACCAGAAATCAGAAAAACACGCACTCCATAATCAGCAAACTCTAACTATCAACAAAGATAGATAGAAACCAGCAATTCAATATAATCAACATAGTCTAGAATCAATTAGAGACTAGAAATCCTATAATCAGCAAAAATTTGCAATTATCAAAAACGATAATCAGAAATTACAAATCAACAATTATTTAATTATCAAAAACGACAATCAAATCTCAAATCAACAAATATTCGATTATCAAAAACGATAATCAAATCTCAAATCAACAAATATTTGATTATCAAAAACGATAATCAAATCTCAAATCAACAAATATTCGATTATCAAATCTCAAATCAACAAATATTCGATTATCAAAAGCGATAATCAAATTTCAAATCAACAAATATTCGATTATCAAAAACGATAATCAAATCTCAAATCAACAAATATTCGATTATCAAAAGCGATAATCAAATTTCAAATCAACAAATATTCGATTATCAAAAACGATAATCAAATCTCAAATCAACAAATATTCGATTATCAAAAACGATAATCAAATCTCAAATCAACAAATATTCGATTATCAAAAACGATAATCAAATCTCAAATCAACAAATATTCGATTATCAAAAACCGATAATCAAATCTCAAATCAAGAAATATTCAATTATCAAAAACGATAATCAAATCTCAAATCAACAAATATTCGATTATCAAAAACAATAAGCAAATCTCAAATCAACAAATATAAAAACGATAATCAAATCTCTAATCAAAAAATATTCGATTATCAAAAACGATAATCAAATCTCAAATCAACAAATATTCGATTATCTAAAACGATAATTAGAACTCATATCAACAAATATTTAATTATCACAAGCGATAATCAAATCAACAAATATCTAATTATCAAAAATGATAAATAGAACTCATATCAACAAATATTTAATTATCACAAGCGATAATCAAATCAACAAATATCTAATTATCAAAAACGATAATTAGAACTCATATCAACAAATATCCAATTACCTGCAGATAATTGGAAACAACAAATATCTAGAAATCGATTAAGATGATCTAGAAAATCAACATAAAAGGTGGATCGATCTCAACAAATGGCGAGTTTTAGCTAAGCCGCACGTGCATCAACATATGGACGAAGCCTACCAAGTACCCAACATAATTTTTGGTGCCCAACAAATGACCCGAAGGTCCAACATATGACCCGAAGGTCCGGTACTGGTATTTGACCCGAAGGTCCAACATATGACCTGAAGGTCCAACATAGTGGCTCGAAAGCACACGAAAATCATCATATATTCAATCAACGAGTCCGGAATTAACCGAAATAGCAAACGCACATGTCCCATACCACGTGTTTTACTAAATCGTTTGATTCTCTTCATCGTTTCCTTGAACGTGTAAAATCATCAAAATCATCAAACAACAAATGTTTCAATTAACGAGTCCGGAATTAACCAAAATAGCAAACGCACATGTCCCATAACCACGGTTTTACTAAATTGTTTAAATCTCTTCATCGTTTCCTTGAAAGTGCAAAATTGTGTATTCCAAAAATAACGTTTCACATTCTCAAACGGACAAGTCCGGAATTAAACGAATCAGTAAAAGAAAGGGGTCATAGTCCTCGATTTTGCTGAAACATTTAAGCCACTTTCTCATTCTTCTGAAAACGGAAACTGTAAAAATTCTGAAAACAATTTCATTTATTTTTATAAAAGTAATAATTTGCATTCTCAAACGAACAAGTCCGGAATTAAGCGAATCAGTAAAAGAAAGGGTTCATAGTCCTCGATTTTGCTGAATCATTTAAATCGCTTCCTCATTCTTTTGGAACCGCAAACTAAAAAAATTTTGGAAAAACAATTTTATTTTTATAACGATTTGCAAATCCGTGATAAAAATAGCAACATTAGTGACAATTTCAATAAGAAAATTGTACTTCTCAAAACACCATAGAAACAGATCTCGAAATCAACATTGCGGGATAACCGCTTGAAAATCCACTTTAAAATATGACGAATACTGAAGTCAAAGCGACAGTAATTTTTAAACGTCAAAATCTCATCAAAATAATTCACATCAAAATACAATATCAGTGAATTTTCATTCATTAAAAATGTCAACAAAACACCTTGCTTCAAAATATAGCATTGGTGTAAAAATCCCGTTATAAGAATAACGGCAACAATATACGTTTCATAACCAAGCATCGGTTCAACGTAAAATCAGTGTAGTAACGTGCAACATAGATTTGCACGTATACCGCAAAATGAACAAAGAAATCATTCAAATATATCTTCAATGAAGATAATTCAAAACAGCAAAAATCTCAACAAATTCACATAACTGCAATCGCTTCGAATTCTCAAATTGGATTCGAAATTTCCAAAGAAAACAAATTAAACACAGCTATGTAAGCAACTAATGAAATTTATTTCAATTTCATAATTTGATTTTTAAATCAAAAAGGTTATCAGCCGTACTCAGCGAAGACGGTCACTGTTTCCGCTGCGCACTTTGATAAACAGAACACACTCAATCAATCATCAAAACACAGTTTCACTTTTTCTTTTTAAATAAAGATATTTAAAAATTCCATCCTAATTTCAAAACTTTAATTTTGACTCAAAACATAATAAAACATCGACATATAGTTGTAACACATGTTCCATCTAAGTTATGTTTTATATTATGTCCATAAACCCCAAGCTCTGATACCAACTGTGACGCCCCACCTCTATGCTCGCAATAACAAAGAGTATTAAAAGAAATACCGTCTGTTATCACGAAGAATAAGGCTGGATAGGAGCGGCCATCCATAGTCAGGCCTTACACTAGTATTAGTTATTTCGATAGGAGTGATATATATTTCTAATTTTTCTTCTTTTATTTATTTACTCCCATCGACATAACCAATTCCAGTATAAAATGATCTACGATGGTTCATTATAGTTTAGGACAATAGATAAAATAATAACACAGATAATATAAATGCGGAACACGGATAAAACAAAAGTCTCATATATATAATAACTGATGTCAGTTACAATACATGTGATACGGTACATATGATACAACTACAACTGTCGACTCTGGAAGTTACATATAAAAGTACATTATCGTAAATAATATACATGAATATACAACATCCTATACTAAGACAACGACTACTCCAAAAAGTATGAAAAGACTTCATAGCTCTAGCAGCAACCCAAAGTAAGATATCAACAACCTGAAATAACTCGGGTCTGACCCGAGTATTAAATTCAAAAGAAAATAATATAAGGGTCAGTCTAATTCAAACTCAGTTATTAATGTACGGTAGTAATAACAATTAAATAATCAAATAGACGATAGTCACAATAAATTTACCTATCCGATTCTTAAATAAGGAAGTCAAATAACGGTAAATATAACACATAACAGTGTTAAACGACAAATCAACAAATTTCAAATTATTGAATTGGAAACACGAATCAATTCAAAACAAGTGAAACATCAATTAAAAGGTCAACACGGGTAGGGCTGCAGTACACGCACGCGTGTACTGCCTCGCCACTACAACATATGGAAACACGCAAAAGATCCATAAATCAAAAGCAATTAGAATATCAATAAAACAATACCGTGTGGCTGCATTTCACGCTTGCGTGCACTGCCTTGCCACTACAGTGACGATGTACCCAATGAAAATTCACAAACAAACACAAGATCAAACCCGAGTCATCGAATTCAACTCAAGTGTAATGCGAAGATCAATCCAAATGCACATGGTAGTGACATGATGAAACAGTGCTAACAAACAAATAAAGGAAGTGGTACTAACATGAAGACACAGAGGAATAAGGTGACAGCAACAAAGATATGGCCAAAGGTCAAGCTAATGTTACATGAACTCGAGTTCAAGACAATATATCCCAAATGCACTGCACAACTAAATGCAAATTATATCTAACAGTGACAATGCCAATGCAAGAAGATCAAGTGAGGTGTTCAGTGCAACCTGGAATGAAAGAACATGTATGTTGTGTATTAAACTTGCAAACTGAGGTTGCAGTGAACCTACACTAATGGTCCAGTCCAAAACACAGTACATGACAGTGTACGAAGTACAACTGCAACTACAACACAAAATGCATCAAGAGACAGAATGGTACAAGTACAAGCTCCATTGATTCGAACATCTCATGTACCAATACAACCAGGACTGTTCAGAAAAGTGAACAAAACTGCAAAAGGCACCAAGTAAAGAACATGAAAAGTGAACATCAAGTGAGAACATGCACATGTATACAACATAAAGTATGAATGACTAGAATAATCATCATATAAAACTGCATGAACAAGATTGGAAGCGGCAGCAACTCGAAGCACTAATCAAGTTGCCAAACCCAGTGTACAGCCACCTCAAAAACTACATAAAGTCAATGCAGACAAATGAACCATTGCCACGATAAATATTCAGTGTAATGAGGACTACAAGGAGATGAACCAATATACTATGCAGTGGGTAATGCAAGTACAACATCGAGGAACACAACTTCACATGACTGCATGGTACAAAAGTGGTCAGTGAAGTCAAAGACTACATGAAATAGGTAGGCAAGCTGTCTCAAATGGTCAAGGCAGCAAGCATTGATGAAATACAAATACAAACTGAATAATTTATGTGGAAAAAGTGATATGCCCAATGCACAATAAAACTCAAGTGTCCAATAATGCAACTCGAAACAATGCACCAATTTCGTATGTACAGCAAACAACACAAGGGATATAACTGCCTAACATCAACCTAATGCAAGTGTGACAGGTAAGGGATGCGCACAGAGATGATCAGAGCCGAAGCTCACAGGGACCAAGAGATATCAAAGTCAGTGACAAAGTGAAAACAAATCAAAGTAAATCATCATTTACCAGAGACAACAGAATAATGCTCAAAGCCGAATCCAAGTCAAACAAAGAGTCGAACAAGTTAAGCCATAATCAAAATCAACTATCACAAAAATGCCAAGGCCGATACTAAACAAGTCAGTGCCAAAATCGAACTGAATCAACATCAATCAAAATCAAGTTGAAGCCAAAGGCCATGAAAACAAACAAGTAAACGAATTCGAACAGTTTGAATAAGATGTGAGTAATATAAATTACTCACCTTTGCCACGAATGGAGCTGTCGAATGCGAGACCGAAGCGATCGAAGAGACGAATGAAGCTAAGCCCTAGCTTGGACAGAGGAACGAACGAGGAGACGAGCCGCCATTAATATTCTTTCGTAAGTTTTTAGGGTTAGGTTTTGAATGAATCAAAGGGGAAGGGGGATCGGGTCGAACAAAATAAGAAAGGGAACGGTTATCCAAGTAACATGGCTCCAAAATAATATAGAGACGTGGGCCAAAATAAATTTTAAAGCCTGCATAGTCGCTTGACAATTTAATACAAAGGATTTCAACCCGTTATAAAAACTCCATCATCAATTAGCTAGCGACAATAATTATTTAATGACGATAATAAATTTTCACAAAAGCTTAGGTTGTTACAAAATATCTTTCCAAATTGAGTACCTTTCAAATCAATAGATTTCAAATCAACTTCATACTTATACAATCCATTTTATATAAGTTCGACCACTCCCAAATCAAGTGCTTAATAATATAAGGTTCTCAAATTTCAAATCATTTCAATATCAATTCAGTTTCAAAATCATATATGATTTCACCAAATTTTCTTCCAAATTAAATATCTAAATTTCAAAGTTCCCAAAATAATAGGTTTAGAAAATTATCCCATTTTCCAAATTAAAATAATTCAAGTCAAACAAATTCATTTCCAAAAATCACCATATAAGTACTGGTTTTAATTCCAACTTAATTTCAAAACCAAATATTTTCCCAAAATCAATTATACTCAAAATGGTTTCCAAATTTATAATTATCCCCTTTTTAAAAAACTTTTAAACTATCTATTTCTATGTGAAATATCCAATTTACCTTTTTGAAAACCATTATTCAATTATTATTTTTCAAAACATTTCAAAACTAAATTTATATTCTTTATCAAACATTTTATACTCTTCGAAATTTCTTAGCTTTGAAAATTTGATCTCGATTTTGAAGTGATCGAACATTCAAAATAGTTAGGGAAATCAAATTTTCAATTCAAGAGTTGAAAATCAACAATAAATCAATAAATCAATTATTAAATCCGAAATACGAGGACTGAACACCGGTCTCATTTTAAATCGTTTCAAATATATACTTATATCTTTCTAAAATATCAAATTATACTTCGGAATTTGAAATCAAAAACGGTTTTACAAAATCACTTGCATAGCGAAGCTATTAAAGTGGCCTCTCCCCCACTCTGAAACTCAAAAATCAATGTCGATGATGCGTGTACTCATCACCGAAATTATTTTCCAGCGACATAAGTGAGTTCTGGACATCTATTTTCTTGAAAACTTCTTTGAAATTTCTTCAAAATTATTGGAATTCATTTGAACTCATTTGAAACATTTCTTATTCAGAAAAATACTTTTAAATCGTATTATTTATATATATTTTCCAAAATCTTAAAACCAATTTCAAAATAACGGAATTCAATTCTCGAATTTCAAATTTAACTCTATAGTTGTAAATCATTTTTATATAAATCAATTTCTTATAATTTTTCAAAATTTCAAATCCTTTCAAAACCTTTTTATATAGAATAACATTTCTTATTTGCTTTATATATATAGGTATATAATCCTTATCGAAAACATTTTCACTTTTATATATATAAAAAAAATCATAGTTATCAAAATAAAATTTCGGTATAAAAAATTTCAAAAATACAAACAAAATCCAATTTTCAAAGGATGATTCAATAATGGATTTCAAAACAAAGATAGCGATTTAATTTAGAGGAACTCCAATCAATAGAATCCTGAGTCGAAGATAGACTCAATCGAAGATGAGATAATTAAATTACAAAACAGAAGATGGATATACTTCTTTAAATCGCGGGCGACCTTTACCGGTCAACCGTGACTCCAAAATTAGATTAGTGTAGAATTCTGAGGCAATTCGACATTCGATCGCCAGAGATATAGAATTTGGCATAACAAGATATAGTAGCATCGTAAACCGATGATACAGAAATCTTCAGTGAGTCAATGACAACTGAAAAGGAGTTTTCACCCCCTTTACAAATCATTCAGTGGAGTTATGGGACAATCCAGAATCAAACTAATATAAATCGGAAGAGACAGAATGAATTTCGGAACCAAGGGACATTCCAAAATTCAAAGGAAATCGAGTCAAAAGGAAGAGATTCAACTCGAGCAAAAGTGATTCTGTAAATAAATTTACCGTATATGCTAAGTTTTGCCTAGAGCCAAAGCTCTGATACCAACTATAACGACGCGCTATTTTGGACCATTCAAATCGACAATAAAATCGTACATATCCGACTTGAATAATTCAAAATACCGAATTGTTAATTAAAATTTGGCAAAACTTAAAATATACAGTAAATAAATCAATCACAGATCACAGAGTAATATAATGCAGCGAAATAGATAAATAATAGTAGTTCATGAAGCTACTATATACATCAGAGTTAGAAAAATACAACCGAATAGTTCAAATGCAGTGAAGTCTCCAATGCAACAGATGACTTCTCTGAACCAATCAACTGGAAAGGCTGGAATCTGAATCGATGGTTGGATTTCCAAATGAAGCTCCGAACTCCAAAGGTGAGTCTCAAATGCTGTATCACTCAGTCTGACCCGAGCGTAAAGCAAAACACAAAACACTCGAGTCAGGATTAACATTCTTATATCAATAAATTCAACTTAAGTGAAATATCAACTGAAATACAAATAACTTAAAGGATGTTTGGGATAGCCGTCCTCTAAGGGTCCATGGAACTTTCTACAAGGTAGAAATATACATTATAACACCGTGATCATTTCAGCTTAATTTATACTTCAAAACCAAATCTCATTTTCGCTTCAAATATCTCTATATTTCCCAAAATAGTATTTATATATATTAAATAATTTATACAGTAAAGCAGTTTCAATTTCCTCAACTTAACAAATCGTTCCAACATCAACCCGACATTCCCATTCAAATTAAATTCAATCTCAATTTATAAATTTAAAATTCAACTCAATTTCTAAAATAACCACTTAAATTTTATCGATCTCAAATTTGAATTTATAATCACAAATACCCATTTATATTTCCATATATTTCAAAACTTTAAGTATTCAACGTTTCATCTAAATTTTCATTCAATTTAGTTTTCTAAATAATAAATTCAAATTTAGTTCAACCTAAATTTTCATTTTAATTCAATTTAGTTGCTAAATAACAAATTCAACTACGTTGATTTCAAATACAGATCCGAAGCTTAACATAAACCATTTAAATTCCAATATATTTCAAGGCTTTAATATTTAAATGTTCTATATTCCAGTTTCATATAGATCTCGATTTAACCTCATTATTATTTAGTCTTGCACTACTCCCTTATTAGATTCAATATCATTTAAGTAACCTTAAATTACATTTTACTCAATATTTTCTTTAATTTATTTAAACGTGAAATATTCATTAAATCACTTAAATTAAAAATCCAGTTATAAAATCATACCCTTTAAATTTCCCATTCAAAAATTTCAAATCGATTTAATTAAATAAATCCTTATTTTAATACCATTTTTACAAACCCAAATTTGTCTCCCAATCTTAATTATTCAATTTATTATAAGAGAATGTATTTGAAATATAGATTTACATAAATACTTAACCATATGATATGTATTAAATCAATCTAATTTAAATAAAAAAATACTACTAAATTTATATATACAATTTTCATTTATATAATATCTTAAGAATCAAATTTATTAAACCATATATTTCTTTCCAAAATTATAGAAATTATTTTCAAAATATTTATATGGACCAACGGTGTCTGTATATATTTCCTATCATATAGTCAAGTGCTACGGATATTTGTCATTTCAATTCGTATACTAAATATATACGGATGGATATCATTTCCACCCGTAATCCCAAATTCAATTAAATGAAAATCGCTTGGGTTTATCATTTCAACCCATAACAATTTTCTCCTATTCTAAAGTCTGTTCGGGTATGTATCATTTCAACCCATAGTGATTTCTAAACTACAGGGAACTTGCAGAGTGATAACAGAAAATACAATAAAATAACAGGCATATATCATCAACAACAATATAATATAAACAAGAGGATATGGTGTCATATCCCGCAGGTGAACGGTAATAGATAATAGCATATATAACAATTTTAAATAACTACAACAGCATATTTCAATTATCGTTTCAATTGAAATCAAATTTAATGAAAAAAATTGTTAATTGTGAGTGATTGCTCACCTTTCGAGGCTAGAGAATATAAAAGGAGAAACGGATACGCACAATGATACAGAGACTGAAATTAAATTTCAAATCCAAGCAAAGAAAAATCGGCACGAATTTAACGATCAAAGATGATTGGCTTGAATTGATGAAACGGATCAGATCAGAACTGGAACGATGAAGTTAAATGGTATAAGCGAACTTTTATAACCACCTATAACTATATATACACATATGAAATTTATATTCAAAGTTCAAACATCACAAATTCAATTTACATGTTTTTCAAACACATAAATAAATAAATAAATCAAGCTTACATTTAAAAAAAAAAATCAACATACACTTAAATATATATATATATATATATATATATATATACTAACACCTTTATACCAAACTTATATAACTAGTGTATATATATATATTCTCAAACAGATAAAATAAATGTTTAAATATGAATACTGTTAACTCCCATTTTGAAGCGACCTAAAATGTAATGCAACCTAGCGACCTATCGCTACTTCGCGACCTAACGACTTAAAGCACTTAGCGACCTAACTACAGAAAGTTCAACACGACCTAAGGATATGTACCGATCTAAAGTATGGAGCGACTTAAAAAGGATAACGACTTAACGACCTATAATAGGTCGCTTGCGACCTAAGCAGATGGAGTAAAATCCCTATGCCGCTTCACTTATACCATGGTCTGCTAAGTCGACCACGACCTACTGCTTACTAGCTCGTTCCAGAGTTAAGTGCAATGCTATTCAACCATCTTCAGGAAAAAGCTTGCGACCTACGACCTATGATAGGTCGCTCGTGACCTAACACTAAAGATAAATCTCAATACTGCTTCACTTATGCAGCTACCAGTTGGGTCGTTCACGACCTAGGACTTACTTGCCAATGTGTCCAAACGAACAAGCACACCCCAGTTGAGTCGCAACCCATGTCTGGTAGGTCGGCCACGACCTACGACCTATCTTAGGTCGGTCACGGCCTACGACTCAACATGGGAATTCACTATAAATAGATGGCTAACTCCAACATGAGGGGGACTTTTTGGGCTCATTCTTTTCAAGCACCGATACTCTGCTCCATTCCAAACTGACTCGACACTCAAAGCTTTCAAGACACGTAGAATGCTACCAACAACTTAAAGAAGGAATCTCATACATCCGACATGGATTTGAAGACTTTCACTTACATTGAAGTTTAAGCTACTCGTTCAAAGTGTTTAGTAATTCAAAGTGTATTGTACTTGGGAAGAATTGTATCGACTTGTAACGAAATCATCAATAAAGATATTCAAAGTGGATGTAGGCAAACTGTTAAGACGAACCACTATAAAATCGCTGTTGTTTACTGTTTTTTCTGTGGTTTTTTGCTTATACTCTGTTCCCGAATCATCGGGTGGTGCTTTCACAACTACACTTTACACACCGGGGTGTTAGCGTTCAAATTCCAGCGTTAACATTTTTGGTGCTTTCACTGAGAATTGAACTCAGGAAAACTTCCACCATTGCTCAACAAAAGCTTGTGGAAAAGATTTTTCTCCGAATCAAAAGTATAACTGAAATCATGACTTCTGAAAGGAAACGTAAATTTTTGAGGTTTGAAGGTACTTGTAGCAATGCCATTACTTTTCCCACGCTAAGTGAAACAGCTTCTAGTATTGGAGTCACAAGGGCTGAATTAGACGCCGTGGTGTATGGATTATATCAACACATGGAAGTCCAGAGCAATAGGATACTCGACAAGATGAATGCATTGCAAGAGGAGGTTCAACGACTAGAAAGTGATATAAAAAACATCACCAAAGAGGCTCATGTTTCGGGGGGACGGAATACCCCTCAACGGGAAACTGGCATTACCATTGGAACATTCCCCCAAGTGGAAAGTTCATGGCCACGACCAACTATCCACGAACGTTTGTCAAGGCGAACTTTTGAAAGAATAGTCGATGACTATCCTTGGAATCCTCACAATGATGAGGAATACATGCTGGAGATGATCGAACAGAAAAAGGAGAATGAAGGTAGGAGAAAGCAGGAAGTCTCGAAAAAAGCTCGGCGCTTTAAGTCCTCTGACTTCACTCCCTTGACAGACACTCCGGAGAATATCTTCTTGGAAACAAAAGACGTTGTCATGTACCCCAAACCACCTCTGATGGGGAGGGGTGCGCCAGGCAATGGAAAATTCTGTCAATTTCACAATCAGCCTGGCCATGATACTAACCAATGTCGCCATTTAAAGAAAGAGATTGAAGAATTGCTGAAGCAGAATGAACTGCAACAATATGTGAAGAAAGATAGAAATGACCTCTACTCATCCTCTAAGGGGAAACTAGTTCCCGCTCAACAATGCAGCTCATATAAAAGAACTGTAGCGCAGGGAGATGAAGGGCCTATTATCAGTGTCATCACGGCAAGCCCTCACCTGGCAGGAAAAAATTGGATGAGACAGGAAGACATGCTCATGCCTCAAGGAAGTCCTCAAAATGAAAGGAGGTTTCGATTCTGAAAGATGCTGCCATCTAGTCCTCTCATGCCGAAGATTTGATTCCTAAAAGCCTGGGACAGCAATTGCTTGCATATTTTACTTAAACGCCTTGTTACAAATTTATAAAAGAGTGTTGAATGTATCATTCTTGTATCAAAAGCTATTGTAAAAACAGGGCAAATAAATAATAGAAACTATAAGTCTTGTTTTCTCTATTATTACAAGTCGCTTATTTTATTTCGATATGTAAAGTACTCCGAAAGTATCACTAAAAATGTCGATCTAAATTTGCAGGCGATACCAAACAACCCTTGGTAGCACTCAAAAGCAAGTATCAAACAGCAAAATTCTAGGGTCAAATCCTAAATAAGAAGTACTCTAAGCAAACAAATAGTGATTTGGCTGGAGTATATTTCTTTGGTTAAAAACTACCCGCCAGCAAAAGAAGATGATACATGCTGAAAGATGGAACCAAGGAGCTGCTAATATAATCAATCAAACTCACAACTGTCAAAGGAGAACCAATTCCAAGAACCTTGGAACAGCAACCATTTGCATTCATTTTGTACTTGAAAATATGATTACAAAAACTGTAAAAGCTTTGCTGAAATATTGTAAAAGAATTACAAATATATGATTCTTCTATTGAAAGCAATCGCAAAGCAAGCGAATAACGAAGAGCTATAAAGTGGATATAGGCCCAGTTTTTGGCTAAACCACTATAACTCTTGTGTTCCCTACTATTATAAACGGCTTTTTTTTATTTCGACATATAAAATACGTTAACTGTGTTACTAAAATGTCGATTTAATAATGCAGGCCATAAGAACAAAGCTTACCCGTCACGAGACTGAGCAATCCTTGACGTCATCCAGCAATCAAACACTAAACCATCAAAAATTTCCACACTCAAATCCTACAAAAGAAGTGCTTCAAACAAGAGTGAGCAATGTGGGTGGAATTGGACCATCTCTAACTAACTATAAATGTTTGAACAAACAGCCAGTTAAGCAAAATGTGTCCACCACCACCAACTCACCTAACTGTGAAGTATATTTCTTTGGATAAGGGAAATTATTGGCAACTAAAAAGTGTTGGCACTTGCAAAAGACAAGGAGGATCGCCAAAATGAGTGGATGGCGAAAGAGACATGGGCGAGCAAGCATCGATCAACAAAAGACCTCTTCGGAGGCGCAAGACCTCTACGGAGGCACAACTCTTCGGAGGAGAAAGACCTCGAGTGGGCCTAGCCAGAAAAAGAGAGATCTTTCTCGTTACAAAGTTGCGGAATGATCGGTCGATACACTCCCGTGTATCCGTCCAACCGAGGGGAAGAAACTCCAAACTTCCAGGCAAAAGTCCTACTCAGAGGCACACGTTTCACAAAGATTGAAATAAAACTTCCAGGTGTTGAAACGTGAAAAAAGCCCTCTTCGGAGGCCCATTTCACCACAGTTGAAATGCTAAAAGACCTCGAGTGAGCCTAGCCAAAAAAAGAGAGATCTTTCTCGATACAAAGTTGCGGAATGATCGGTCGACACACTCCCGTGAATCCGTCCAACCGAGAGAAAGAAACTCCAAACTTCCAGGCAAAAGTCCTATTTAGAGGCACACGTTTCACCAAGATTGAAATAAAACTTTCAGGTGTTGAAACGTGAAAAAAGCCCTCTTAGGAGGCCCATTTCACCACAGTTGAAGTGCTAAAAGACCTCGAGTGGGCCTAGCCAGAAAAAGAGAGATCTTTCTCGTTACAATGTTGCGGAATGATCGGTCGATACACTCCTGTGAATCTGTCCAACCGAGAGGAAGAAACTCCAAACTTCCATGCAAAAGTCCTACTTAGAGGCACACATTTCACCAAGATTGAAATAAAACTTACAGGTGTTGAAACGTGAAAAAAGCCCTCTTCGGACGCCCATTTCACCACAGTTGAAATGCTAATAGACCTCGGGCGGGCCAACCAGAAAAAGAGAGATCTTTCTCGATACAAAATTGCGAAATGATCGGTCGATACACTCCCGTGAATCCGTCCAACCGAGAGAAAGAAACTCCAAACTTCCAGGCAAAAGTCCTACTCAGAGGCACACGTTTCACCAAGATTGAAATAAAACTTCCAGGTGTTGAAATGTGAAAAAAGCCCTCTTCGAAGGCCCATTTACCATAGTTGAAATGCTAAAAGACCTCGAGTGAGCCTAGCCAGAAAAAGAGAGATCTTTCTTGTTACAAAGTTGCGGAATGATCGGTCGATACACTCCCGTGAATCCGTCCAACCGAGAGGAAGAAACTCCAAACTTCCAGGCAAAAGTCCTACTTAGAGGCACACGTTTCACCAGATTGAAATAAAACTTCCAGGTGTTGAAACGTGAAAAAAGCCCTCTTCGGAGGCCCATTTCACCACGGTTGAAATGCTAAAAGACCTCGGGCGGGCCAACCAGAAAAAGAGAGATCTTTCTCGATACAAAGTTGCCGAAAGATCGGTCGATACACTCCCGTGAATCCGTCCAACTGAGAGAAAGAAACTCCAAACTTCCAGGCAAAAGTCTTACTCAGAGGCACACGTTTCACCAAGATTGAAATAAAACTTCCAGATGTTGAAACGTGAAAAAAGCCCTCTTCGGAGGCCCATTTCACCACAGTTGAAATGCTAAAAGACCTCGAGTGAGCCTAGCCAGAAAAAGAGAGATCTTTCTCGTTACAAAGTTGCGGAATGATCGGTCGATACACTCCCGTGAATCCGTCCAACCGAGAGGAAGAAACTCCAAACCTGCAGGCAAAAGTCCTACTTAGAGGCATACGTTTCACCATGATTGAAATAAAACTTCCAGGTGTTGAAACGTGAAAAAAGCCCTCTTCGGAGGCCCATTTCACCACAGTTGAAATGCTAAAAGACCTCGAGTGGGCCTAGCCAGAAAAAAAGAGATCTATCTCATTACAAAGTTGCAGAATGATCGGTCGATACACTCCCGTGAATCCGTCCAACCGAGAGGAAGAAACTCCAAACTTCCAGGAAAAAGTCCTACTTAGAGGCACACGTTTCACCAAGATTGAAATAAAACTTCCAGGTGTTGAAACGTGAAAAAAGCCCTCTTCGTAGGCCCATTTCACCACAGTTGAAATGCTAAAAGACCTCGAGTGGGCCTAGCCAGAAAAAGAGAGATCTTTCTCGTTACAAAGTTGCGGAATGATCGGTCGACACACTCCCGTGAATCCGTCCAACCGAGAGGAAGAAACTCCAAACTTCCAAGCAAAAGTCCTACTTAGAGGCACACGTTTCACCAAGATTGAAATAAAACTTCCAGGTGTCGAAACGTGAAAAACGCCCTCTTCGGAGTCCCATTTCACCACAGTTGAAATGCTAAAAGACCTCGAGTGGGCCTAGCAAGAAAAAGAGAGATCTTTCTCGTTACAAAGTTGCGGAATGATCGATCGATACACTCCCGTGAATCCGTCCAACCGAGAGGAAGAAACTCTAAACTTCCAGGCAAAAGTCCTACTCAGAGGCACACGTTTCACCAAGATTGAAATAAAACTTCCAGGTGTTGAAACATGAAAAAAGCCCTCTTCGGAGGCCCATTTCACCACAGTTGAAATGCTAAAAGACCTCGGGCGGGGCAACCAGAAAAAGAGATATCTTTCTCAATACAAAGTTGCGGAATGATCGGTCGATACACTCCCGTGAATCCGTCCAACCGAGGGAAAGAAACTCCAAACTTCCAGGCAGTAACCCAGCTCAGAGGCACATATTTCATCATCGGTCGATACACTCCCGTAAAATGAAATGTGAAAAGCCCTCTTCGGAGTCCCGCTTCTCAGCGAACAGGGAAAAATAAAAGCCCCTCTCATGGGGCAGAAACCAAAAAGACCTCTTCTCAGAGGCACAACAAAAACAAAAAGACCTCTTCCCAGAGGCAGAAATGAAAAGACCTCCTCCCGGAGGCACAAGCAAGCAGAAAAACCTCTTCGGAGGCACACGTTTCACCAAGATTGAAATAAAACTTCCAAGTGTTGAAACGTGAGAAAGCCCCCCCTCAGAGGTGTAATTTTTCAAAGGCACACTTTAACTCTCAAAGGAAGAACGATCCACCTATTCTAGAAAATTCTCTTCCTTAAAAAGAAGTTAAAGCACCCTTCAGATACCCGCTTTACCACATAGAAGAATTCATTCAGTAAAATGTGTATATACACAAAAGAAAAAGTGATATCTTCGAAGGATGAAGCGTAAAAACGAACTTGTACTCTGTTTTTTAACGAAATAATATTCCTCCAAGTATGGAATAATTATTCTCTAAAAAATAAAAGTACAAGTTCCTCATAAAATAAAATATTGCAATGAGCTTATGGTATAGGGGCAACATGGTATAACTACATCGGTAAAATTGCGCTCGAACAGTATACCACAAGCTCACTGCAATATCGTGCAAAGAAACTTTTACAAAAGTGAATAATAAATGCATTCTCAAATTCAAACAAGAAGTCTGTACAAATAAAGGATCATTTTATTTAATTCTGTTACAATTTCTTACAGATACAAGTCTCGAAATAAAGAAAACGGGGGCCGGTACCCGCACAATTTCCGATTAGTACATGCAAAAAAGGCAAAAAGCGATATGAAAGCCACAAAACCATAGCCATCATTTCTTCTTCCGTCCACCTTTTTAGCCCGTACCTGGCCGGATAACCAACTTCTTAGGCCGGCTTGTAAAAGTAGGGGATGAAGGAGAGAGGGGCTCAGTCGGACTTTCTTCCGTTTTTTCTTCGCCAGTTGTGGATCCCTTCTTCTTCTTCTTGGAAACTCCCTGCTTTCCTATCTTCTTGGAGGAAGACCCACTCCCTGGAGAAAAAAGTTTAGCTAATGGTTCATCATCGGAACCAGTTGCTTCTGGAGTCTTCTCACTCCCTTCAGTTTCTTCTCCCTTGTGTTCTTGTGAAGCAATGGGATCGTCCAAGTCTTAAAGAGCTTCTATTTGCTCCTCTTGTGATCCCGGTTGCGAGGCAGAAGGAGGAGTCACCTGAATAGATGGAGGAGGAATAATTGGAGGTGGGGAAGTTTGAACGATGCTCGACGTTTTCTCTATAGAAGGAAAAAAGTTCAAGTCAGTAAAAAGCGGAGATAAAGGTTCGCTGAGGTTCAAGAAGTAGTCAAGATCATCAAGCTCGTAACAAGCAGATGAGCAGTGTACTTGGGCAAGATTAACAGTAGGGTTACCTGCAGAAGTCGGTTTCCTGACATCAACTTCGTAAGCCTGTGCCTCGGCACTCTCGTCGCCTTCATCTCCACCTTGTATGCTTGTGATCTCGGTGGTAACTTTGGTAGGAGATAGAGAATGAGAACTAGAACCGATAATGTCAATTTCGGCCGAAGGAGAAGGCTGAATTGGAATAGTTGAGATAGTTTTTCCCGAATATTCTCCTGCCGCTGTTTCGGTCCTTAATTTTGCAAGCTGTTCTCTCCCCCTGCCGAGAGCGGCGCGAGCATCATCATCAAGATAATGCTCCTCAAGAGCTGACTCAGCATAGCCAGCGCCTTCACCGCCAAGCATATCGAGTGCAGCCTCCCAAACTTCAGCCAGAGTAATTTCATAATTGGGGCCTAGAAAGGCGAGGCTACCGCGCCCCAAGACGCTATGCAGGTAGAAGTCAAATAATGTTGAGCTGATGTTGGTCCTTGTTGCCTCGTGAGATTCTTCAGCTGCAATTTTGCCAGCAACGGCCTCATCACGCTCCCTTTCAGCTTTGGAAAGTTGAAGTTTAAGCATTTGAATCTCCACCTCTTGGGAGCTGTTTTTCTTCTGAAGCTCTTCAATATCAGCAACATAGCCCTCACTAATTCTTTTTTGCACTTCAAGCCTGTCTTCGGCATCTCTTTGGCTGGCATGAGCATCTCTCACTTGTTTTAGGAGCACTTCTTCTTTTTGAGTATAGAAAGTAGAGGAAGTAGCAAGCTCTTGTTTAAGTTCCTCAACTTTTGCTTCAAGCTCTTCATTGTAAGTAGCGATGCTCCTCATTTCAGTATCGTGTTGCTCAAGAACCTTTTGCCATTCGGCTTTATCATTTTCCATAGTGAGCATGGCCTCTATATTTGCACGATTAACCCTTTGGAGCTCGTCAACAAGTTTTTGCCAGTTCGACATCCTTTCAATATCAAGCTTGACGGCATCGAGATTTCGTAGCATGCAGACTTGTCAATAGGGACCAAGTCAAGGTCGAACCGCACTCCCTTCAGACACCACTGTGGAAACCGGCTTTGCAAAGTGGCTGGGCCCGGTCCAACTTGGAATTTAGGCCTGCTAATTATTGTTTGGATGTCTATCTTCCCGAGAGCAGGAGAACCGGAAGGAATGTCAAGCGAGACGGGGGCAACGATCTTTTCGGGAGTTGTAGGAGTATGCTTCTCACCGTGTCGGGCACGTTTTCTTAGTTCCTCAACCATATGACCTTTCCCCCGGTCATCGTGGGATTTTCTCTTATGGGAATCATCGCCTTTATGGGAAGAATCGTGACGCTCCTCCGTCTCTCTTCTCTCGGAACGCTCTTCTTGCGCCCTCCTCTCCTGAGCCTTTCGGGCGGCTCTCTCTTCATCGGATTCTCTGTAAGAGGGAAGGTAGCGCCTATAATCAAATTGGCTACGCCTCCCGTAGCGCTGGAAGTCATCGTAGTATGAGCTGCTGCGCCCCATCGGAGAATCTGAAATAAAAAGAGATAAGTTTTAGAAGTCTTCAAAGTACAAAGAGTCAGAAGCATAAAAGTGCCAAAAAATTCTAAGTGTATGTGATGTGCAAACTACGCGCATCAAACTACGAACCACTCTTTAATTGAGGAGTAGTGGTGGGTGTAGTAGTTAGCGTCAACTCTTGAGTTGACGTAGTCTGTTGCAGAATAGAAGTCGCCTCAACTACTGAAGAAGAAACCCCGGTAGTGATAGGATCATCTTTAAAGATCTCTTGTGAGGTGGCAAAGAGGTCACTCAGCCCCTCGAAAGTGTCGTCCCTGCTCTGCTTGACAGGGCTGGTTTTCTCGGCTTCTTCACCGGATTTCTGTGAACATTGGGGAGATCCCTGAGGCTCTTCTTCCTCAATAACCGGGGCAAGTTTGTCAGATGGCCCCACAACATCAACAGAAGTGGAGCATTTCACTAGTGAAGCCTCGGGAGCAGGTCCTTTTGGTATACATGTATCGGTAGAAGCTGGGGCATCCGACGCTCTAGCCGGGGAGTTTGGGATTTCATGAGCATGTGTAGAACGAGAAGTATGCAAAAGTCCGTATTGATGCAAAAATTCGTCTTTCAACAGAAATTGAATGCTTCTCTCTTTGACTGGAACGGCCATAAGCCTATCAAAAGTTACTTTATGACTAGAATCCCTAGAAGGAGGAGGAAGCGCTGAAAAGTAAAAGGCGAAGTTAACATTTGACAACTCAGGCTATGAAAAGTTCAGAGAAAAACACCAGGAACAAAGATAAATGCTCTTACTTCCTACTCTCCAAGTTGCATAGAATCCCGGAGGATAGCGAACGAAGAAAAATTGACTTAGGAAACCGTTAGCACTTTCAGGAAGGCCAATTATTAATTTACGGTTCCTAGCGCTTCTCACCAGAATTATAGAAGGGTGATCTTTATTTTTGGCAAATGTGCACAAATAGCAAACTTCATCAAAACTCGGAAGGCGATCCAGCGTCCTTCCGAATAGCACACATAACCCCATCAGAATAGCATAGCCATTGGGGTGCAGCTGGAAGGGGGAGATAGCTAGTCGGAGAAGACGCTGTTGGAGAAAGTCGTCAAAAGGATGGATAGCTCCACTCATGCACATTTGACGATTAACTGCTACAAAACAAGAAGGTGGTATGTCGGCAGTGTCGCTTCTCTCAGGAAGAATGGCATCTGCTTCAGCAATGCCGAACAGAGTGCATAGTTGGCGAAAAACTTTGTATGTCAGCGTGGTGGAAATTCTCTCTAGAGGATTAACCAATGGAGTAGCGATTAGGAAAGTCTCTTCAGCCTGTTCTGTTTCTCCTTGTTGAGAAGTCATTCTATACAAGGAACTAGATATTCAAATAAGAAGGTGCACGTTTCCTAAAAGTGCGAAGTGTTGTGCAGAACTAACAAAAACAGAAAGCAAACATAACTGAAATTAAACTAGTCGACAATTAGTTGACTATGTGGTTTCAGAACTTGTTAATACAAAATTCAAGTGTAGTGTTAATGCAAATGAATTGGCTTTAACTGGATATTTTAGTTTAGCTTTAATACTTCACTTGAATTCTTTAGTTCGCAGCATTTCGTTCACACAGTTCATTTAAGTTGATTATTCCTTCTCGACTAATCTGTCATTTGATGTGGGCAGTCAATGGGAGTATATTCGTCCCATTTTTCTGCAAATATTGTGTTTAATAGGTAATTAGCGTTAGAGATAATTTGCAAAGAAATACAACAAAATTCAAGTCCAAATAGTTCAAAGTTCAAACAGCTCAATCAAAGTTGTCTCAGGATTTCACAAGTCCTAGGTCATCCAGCGACCTAGCATAGGTCGGAACCTTCTTAGGTCGCGCGGTGCAAAGTAAAGGATAAGGCATTTCAAACTCTTTCTAAGGTTAACTCAGCCGCGACCTAAAGCCTATGTCGCAAGAAAGATTAGGTCGTGCAGTTCTTAGCTCGAGTAATTCCTAGCTCATGCAAAGTCCTAAGACGCACGAATATTAGGTCGTTCAGCGACCTAGTGTAGGTCGAAACTATTCCTTAAGTCGCAAGGGTCCTTAGATCGCGAATTATCTTAAGTTGCTCAAATTCACCAGGTCGCGAACTTCCTCTCCACGCAATGCTTCACCAGACCCGATAACCCGCTATCAACTACACAGAAGTCCATCACCCTCTTCGTGAAGTTCATCATCTCTGCACATCACCAAATCACTTGAAAAAGCGATTCAAAGCATCTCCAGTCCATCGTGCATTCAATACATTTCCGTGCCTACTCAAACGGCGATCGAAAGTCGATTGCAACGATTCAAAATATAGCACAATACAAGGAATTGGGTTAAGGTCGGAAAATGGAAATTCAACAGTGATTATGGTGGGATGGAGATCGAATTCACTTACGTAATATGTTGGAAAAGATGAATCGGTGATTAGCTGGGATGAATTCGCCTTTGGAAGTTCGAAAACTCATCAGTGAGAGTGGGAAATCGGAGCAGTAAGGTAGAAAGGAAGAAACAACCAAACAGTTTATATGGGGCAAAAAGGAGAATTCAAATAGGCACGCGAGTTAGCATAAGTTTTAGGTCGCTCACGACCTAGCAGAGTTAGGTCGAAGCACACGACCTATGACATAGGCCGGTACTTCGAGGGGCAAGTGTTAACTCCCATTTTGAAGCGACCTAAAATGTAATGCAACCTAGCGACCTATCGCTACTTCGCGACCTAACGACTTAAAGCACTTAGCGACCTAACTACAGAAAGTTCAACACGACCTAAGGATATGTACCGATCTAAAGTATGGAGCGACTTAAAAAGGATAATGACTTAACGACCTATAATGGGTCGCTTGCGACCTAAGCAGATGGAGTAAAATCCCTATGCCGCTTCACTTATACCATGGTCTGCTAAGTCGACCACGACCTACTGCTTACTAGCTCATTCCAGAGTTAAGTGCAATGCTATTCAACCATCTTCAGGAAAAAGCTTGCGACCTACGACCTATGATAGGTCGCTCGTGACCTGACGCTAAAGATAAATCTCAACACTGCTTCACTTATGCAGCTACCAGTTGGGTCGTTCACGACCTAGGACTTACTTGCCAATGTGTCCAAACGAACAAGCACACCCCAGTTGAGTCGCAACCCATGTCTGGTAGGTCGGCCACGACCTACGACCTATCTTAGGTCGGTCACGGCCTACGACTCAGCATGGGAATTCACTATAAATAGAGGGCTAACTCCAACATGAGGGGGACTTTTTGGGCTCATTCTTTTCAAGCACCGATACTCTGCTCCATTCCAAACTGACTCGACACTCAAAGCTTCCAAGACACGTAGAATGCTACCAACAACTTCAAGAAGGAATCTCATACATCCGACATGGATTTGAAGACTTTCACTTACATTGAAGTTTAAGCTACTCGTTCAAAGTGTTTAGTAATTCAAAGTGTATTGTACTTGGGAAGAATTGTATCGACTTGTAACGAAATCATCAATAAAGATATTCAAAGTGGATGTAGGCAAACTGCTAAGCTGAACCACTATAAAATCGCTGTTGTTTACTGCTTTTTCTATGGTTTTTTGCTTATACTCTGTTCCCGAATCATCGGGTGGTGCTTTCACAACTACACTTTACACACCGGGGTGTTAGCGTTCAAATTCTAGCGTTAACAAATACCTAAAAGAAAACTTTTTTATATATATGACAATTTCTATATATATTAAATGTTATACATATATAATTTAAATCCATCCTTATTTTTACATTCAATAACATATTATATTCAACCTATATAAATTTCCAAATTATATATGTGTATTAAAATAATTTATAAAGTAGAGTATTTATAGAATCATCTTATATCCAAAATAGTATAAATATAATACTGTACATAACCTATATCAACCAAAAAGAACAAAAGTTGACTATTGTTTCTAAAATATGGGCATTGACACAGACTGCTCATGTATAAACTGAACTAACTCTTATATAACCAGAAACATATTATAGTTATAAGTATACATATATATTCATACGTGCTTAAAAAAATTCAAAACGTCAATAAAAATAACTACTGACTCACAACATCTTATGCAACCAGTTGTATAACAAATATATGATATATACTCATCTTAAAATAGCAAAATATAGAATGACAAAACAAAGCAGCCTGGATATAATATATATATGTGACGCACCAGATGTTCAAAATACAGCTATCTTAAACTCATATAATATAAACTTTACATATATAATAACTCGTCTTAACATATATCATAAAATTTTATATAAACCTTATAGTATATAAATAACTTACTTTATATACTAAATAGAACCTATTGAAGTTAAAATATGTAAGCTAATATAGGCTACGACCAATTTTAAAAAAAATCAAAATACATTATATACTTAAACAACAATAAATTATGTACACAATAAATATTAAAAATTAACTTAGTCTTACTATACATATCATATAATAATAATAATATATATAAACAACAAAAACCGATTTATATAAACAGACATATTGAAGAATAACATATGAAACTTATGTAAACTTTATATATACACAAAATGTCATTTCTACTAACATATATACACTGTCAAACTCATATATTACTAACATTTACATTGGGAAACTGACATAAATCATTTATACCAAAAATCCCTTTTTTTCATAACATATTTTATAAACATAACATACCAAGCTGTTGACAAAACATATTTTGTATAAATATATACTCTGCCAAAATATATAATAATACTATAAAAGCTATATATTTTATATGCAGAAACCATATAGCATGCATATACCTAACACAAACAACTAATATATATAATAATTTGTACAACATAAACTTATGCAAATACGCAGAAATCATATATACATACCGAAAAATAAATATGTGTTATGAAAATCTATTTCAAACTTATAAATAAAAACATAAAATAACAAGCAAATTATATATATACGCTCTCAAACCAACTCACCGGGATACTTGAAATCTTGTATAAAATAAAATATACATATAAATCTATGTTTTAACAAACCTTTCGTATGCTTGAATATATATAAAGCTGCAAGTATAAGAAACAGATATAATATATAAAGAAATACTTACATATAAAGAATGAAAGAAGAGAGGAAACGGTTGTAGGTAATCGAGCATGCGGTGAACGCGTGGAGCAAAGAGGAATGAGGGGAAGAGTTTTTTCCAGAGAATGAAAAGAAGAAGGCGAGATATGCTTATCATGGGCAATATATATATGCGTTGTTCTTATATATTTTTTCATATAGTTAGTACAAGATCCGCTAAATTTATACAAAAACTAACGTATCTAAATTTATACTTTACTTATTTATTCTCTACCTATTAATTTATACTATTTATTCTCTACCTATTAATTTATACTATTTATTCTCTACCTATTAATTTATATGTTTTATTATCTACCTATTAATTTATACGTTTTGTTCTCTACCTATTAATTTATACGTTTTATTCTCTACCTATTAATTTATACTATTTACTCTCTACCTATTAATTTATACGTTTTACTCTCTACCTATTAATTTATACTATTTATTCTCTACCTATTAGTTTATACGTTAATTATTTATTCTCTACCTATTAATTTGTACAATACTTATTTATTCTCTACCTATTAATTTATACGTTTTATTCTCTACCTATTAATTTATACGTTTTATTCTCTACCTATTAATTTATACTATTTCTTCTCTACCTATTAATTTATACGTTACTTATTTATTCTCTACCTATTAATTTATACGTTACTTGTATGTGTATATACATTATTTATTCCATCAATTTACGCGCCTTTTAAACGCGAAATTAAACAGTTTATTTATACACAAAGTTTTGGAAATTTATTACTTATATAAAAATATGATTTGTTTACACATTTACTAAGAAATTTATATTCAAAAATGTATATAACTAAAATATAAAATATTAAATTTTTAAAAGTATAAAATCAATTTTTTTTAAAGAACAAAAGGTGAAATAATCGTTGTTACGAATATATTAAATTAAACCAATAGATCAAAAAATTAAAATTTTAAAGATTTATAACTTCAAAAAAAAGTTAAGTTTTAACCAAAATAAGAATTTTAGAATTTTCACACTAATAAAAATCTTAGCTGATTATTAATAATTCAATTTAGACAATCAAATTTTCGAAAAATAAAACCCCAGAGTTATAAATAAAGAATAAAATATTGCTAAAATTTGGGTTGTTACATATGTTCTAAAAAGGTAACGCTTAGCCTCAAGCCTCATCAACCGGGAATGACTGAAAATCAGGGGTTATGCAGCAAGGCTAGGTAGGTAGCACCCAAGCTGGGTGAGGTCATCCCTGTCTAGATGTCCCTTTTTATTTCGGCTTAGTGTTCGATTGCTGATCCCAACCGCGGGGTGATCTCACTCGAGATTATCCAGTAAGGGGTAGTCCCGGTCTTGTGCTGTAGAGGAGCGAGCGTACTCCTCGGTACTGTGGTCTAGGCCACGTACTATGACAGGTGGTACCCATGCCTAGTTATTATTTGGAAATCCATTCTCCTTACGAGCCTTGTACGAGTTTAGTTTGTATTACCCACTCTGTGGCTAGTAGCTGGAATTTAATCATGTAACAATTTCGGCTACTTTATAAGTATTTGTATATAGACCCTATTATAATATCAGAGGATTTTAATAAAAAGTGTTTTAGCTATCGTAAGGTAAAAACCCGACATGTTTATTTGTGGCGTGGTCTTACGAGATGTTTTTGTTTTCAAAGGATTTTGAAACTTTAATAATCAATTTGAGTGTGATTTCTCACGCTGGTATTCCAGACCGACTCGGTTGTTATTTAACTATAATGCTCGGGTCAGACCGAGTATTATAGGATAAAGGATTTGACGCTGTGGAGCTCAGGAGACGAGCTGGATGACGATACGTACTTTCGTTTTTGTTTTATATATATTCCTCTATGTTGAGTAGCTGTGTGTCCAGTTGTATGTTATTGATGTTTGGACTCTGATGATGAGTAGCAGTGTGTCCAGTTGTATGTTATTGATGTTTGGACTCTGATGATGATGTACTATGATGTATGTATAAACAGTTATATTTGTTTTTGTGTAAGGATCATTGATTTATATATATATATATATATTATATTTTATTCTGTTGCGATGGTAAAATTCTGTTGTTGTTTTATGTTTTCTCTTCTCCTACCTCTTCTTCTTTAACCCAAATGGTTCGTATTTCTGTGCAACTTGAGTTGATTCTTGTAGAATAGTGTTGACTCAAGGGTTACGGATTTGCGAGTCGTTACAGCGGTATCAGAGCTTAGGTTGGTGATAACCATGGCTCCGGTGGGAATTACTCCTTAAATAGAGTCAATAGTACTCTAGACTGAATTTGAGCATATTAATAGATATGAGCACGTATTTGTTAGTCAATATAAAATGATTTTATATTGTGTTGATTGGTTTATTGAGTAGATTATGGATTCTGGTCAATGCGAGTAATGAACGTTATTGATAGGGATCTCTAAACACTTGAATAGAACAATTTGACACAGTATTGTTTTAAAGCAGGGTAAATGAAATAATTTTACCCAAATTATTTCTGTATATATAAGGATATAAATTTGTCTAAAGTATTATAGTATTTGGATGCTTGATTGTTAAGGAATGATAATATTAAATTATTAACACCATTGTGTATAAATTGAATAAGAAATTGAAAACTTACAACCAAAGTTGAAGAATAAATTAATATAACAAAATGGAATTTGAAATATAGATTATAAATGTAATTTGTAAATTGAAATAAACTTCATATATAAAAGAGATTATAATTTTGAAATAGAATTCCAAAGAACCATTTGAAATTGAAATGAGACAAAATTCCAGAGAATGTTTGAATATAGATTTAAAGGAATTGCAACTTGGAATTTTTGGGAAAATTTTAAATTCCTTTGGGTTTGAAAACGGTTACAAAAAGGTTCAGAGGAATAATAGTATTATTTTTGAAATATTGTGAGTTTTATTTGAAATCTTGTGAGGTTTGGAAATTAAAAATATTTAAAATGTTGTTAAAGGGATAAAAGAACTAAACTCTTTCGGTCATTGGAAAATAATTCCGATGATGATCGCGACATTATCGGTGTTCATTTTCGAGCTTCTAAGAGAGGAATTGCTACCTGAATATTTTAAATTGGAATTGTTTGTGAACTAGGTTTGGTTTTGAAATTCAAAGGGATAATTGAATTTGCCTAAGGATTTTGGATGTAGTTGATTTCAAAAGTGATTTTGAAACTTTGGGAAATTGTTTGAACTCTGGAATCTTATTTTAAATGTTTATGGAATAATAAAAATATATTGGCTAAATAAAACGTATAATTCCGAGTTAAAAGTAAAATGTGAATGGAATTGATTATAAATAGATAAAAGAATGGATATAAATAAGTTTGTGTCTCATAAAATTTAGAGGTGGAATAAATAAGACAAAATAATTTTTTTTTGTACTTTGGGAAATGAATTAAATCCAAAACTTAAATTATAAAATAGATTGAACTCCAATAAAATAGTTGAAGTGATTTTTGAAATAAAAATCAAATATTGGGTAAAAAATTGGAATAAACCAATAGATAATTAATTAGTTAATGAAATTGGAAATGAATTCAGCTTGGATTGTTGGTGAATTAAATGTAAATGGAAGTGTAGTCGAATAAAATATAATTGAATTATAACAATGATGGATTGAATTGGTGGATAAAAATCCAAGTAAACATAAATTTAAAACTTTCCTTATTATTGAAAGAAATAAATTCAGAATGAATTAAGTATGGAAGTTAGAAGTTTAAAGAAATGACTGAATAAACTAATTTAATTAAATTAGTAAATGAGATTGGTTTGATAATTGAAAATTAAATTAAGAATTTAAATTGGGAAGTGCTTATAAAAAAAAACAAGTATAACTTGAGTTTTGAAGTTGAAATTTCTTGAAGGAAATAAATAATTGAAGTAATATTTGGATAAAAGGCTTGACTTAGGCAAAATTGAGCAATGATTGTGTCGAGTTTAATGAAATGATCTTAAATAAAACTCGTTTAGTTAATGAAATGAAATGCCAGTTGAATACCAATTTGATGTGACAGATGTTTGTCTTGTAATTATATTATGTAATGAGTTGATTTGGATCAAATGAATTGAATGTAAGAAATGGAGTGTAAGCCATTTAAATGGAACGAAATAAGAATAAATTAAATGAGATGGTGGTTGAATGGGATTGAAAGCATTTAAATTTGTGTCGAAACCTTATAAATTTACTTATGGACAGCGTTTAGTGTATATTGCTTGTGTTATACATGTGTTTAGCTGTTGAAATTAATTGAAATGTTAATAAACATTGTATATTCGTCACTTACATGTTTAATTGAGTAAATACAGGTATAGGGAAGCTGCGTGGTTGGATTTGGTTGCAATAATTGCTAAAATAAATAAGCTGTTTGCTTAAAATGCTTAATAAGGTACGCCTACGCAATACAAATAGGAAATATGAACTGTTTTTCTGTTTTCTGACCGTGTGGGTCGATGTATATATTTATATCTCTTGTCCAATTACAAAAGCTCCTCCGTACAAAGGGGACTCTGCCAAAAAATTTTGAATATTTTGGGAGTTCGAAAATTTTTGTATCTTTTGAAAATTTTCACTAACGACAAATGAATTAAAATTTGTAAGCAAATAAAATTGAAACTGAATGTTGAAATCTAATTTGAGTTTGTAAATTGAGGTGAAATCGAAGAAATTGTTCAAAGAAACTAAAAGAAGGAAAAAGTTTGCAAATAAACTTTTATTTGAGATTTAAATTAATTAGTAAGTGAAACCAATTCAATATTCAAAGTGGAAGCCAAATTGAATTCAAGTGGAATTGTAAGGGCAAAGTGAATAGAAATGAATATAAACTTCAATGGTGAAGTGAAAATAAATGTAAGAAGTACGTAAAATATTTATATTGAACTTAAGAAATGAATAGTGAATTCATAAGTAAACTAGTGCGTCGCCCGTGCTACGCACACGGGCAGATAAGTAAGGACAGATGACGTGGTTTTTCTGGTTATTTGTTATTGCTTGTAGGTCTATATTTTATGTGATATACTGCTTGGAATTTGATGCTCAAATTGTACTTGTTTTTTTGTGACTTATGTAAAGTCGAGAGATAATATTGTACTAATTTTCTAGTTAGGTAACTTCCATAGCCAATCTGTTTGCTTATTCTGTTGGGCAACAGAATTAGCAAACAGAAGTAAAGGAAATAAAAGGATGGTCAAAGTTGAGTTTATTAAGTGTAATGTAATTATATATTTTTTCGATCTTGTCTATTTGCTTTTATGGTACATGTCATTTACGTTATACTAATTAATGAACTTTTACTTTAAAAGCAACGGTAAATGTAAAGACCAATATCCATTGTTGTTTTGAATGTACTACGGAGAACCCGACGGACCGGTAAACACCTGACGGGAATTAAGTTGTGTTTATCTGTTTTAACTTATGGCACTTGTAATATCCATTGTTTTTTATTATTACCACTGTTTTCATTCCACTACATACCTAGTTTGATCAATTAAATGGAATCCAAAAAGCTAATGTGAACATGCATTTCTAAATTTGTTGTCGAAAAATTGTAAATATCAACTTCACATAATGAGGTTGTATTTATGCTAGTGCCTATAAAAATTAAGTGACAGTGTCCATACATATATATAAACAAACATTCGCATATACACATAAAAAAATACTACATAATATTATGTTAAATGAATCTTTTATGTGTTTGTCCATCCGTTTCACATCCAAAGCTTTGAAATTATTGTAATACAATAAGAATGCACAATTTTTAAAAAAAACTCCATATTATTCGCATAATTCAACAAAACAGAGAGAAATGGAAGTTAATATAGAATTGATTTGCTTTTGGAGCAGAAATAGTTTTATAAATTCTGCTTATATAAAAGATATTACAATATACATATTAATTGCTTAATGGATAAGTTGGAACAATAATATGAACGATATGGAATTTTCAAGATCTAACCAATGTAAATATAAGTATAATTCATAGTTCTATGTATCTATTTTTAGATTTAAACTTATAAATTCATTCAATTTTGTAAATGTTCAAAACAACTAAAATTTAAATTTACCAAAGGCGAGCTATGAGGTACAAATTAGCACACTACGTTTTTTTCTAATAATGTATATGTTTATTCAGGGCTTCAGGTTGCTAGCCATCGCCTTAAATACATTGCGACGATTATCTATTATGGCTTTAAATCTAGGATTTTAGAGGAGAAGCAAACGTAGTGTCAACTTAACTGGTAAATATGGAGCGGGATACTTTCAACTCTGGTCCTATCATATTTTAAGAGTTGCTCGGTAACTATGCTCTGGTAACTATAGTTTGTACATTACCAACTAAGCTGGGTAACTATAATTTGGAAAGTTCCATTTTGTCTATAAGAGTTGAAGACAACAACATCAGGGTTGTTAACGCGATTGTTTGTGATTATTTACATTCGCATAAAGTGGAGCAGAAATTGCCATTTGAACAACATTTCCAATCCATTTGTTCATACAACGTAGTAGTTTACTACATGATTGAAGATTAAAGTACAAAAAAATCAAATACAACCACCTTTAAGATAATGGTGCACATAATAAACCACATTGAGCAAGCACATTCTTATTTCAATGGAATTCTACTGTATATCTTACCAAATCAAGTAAGAATATTCGTGTATGATTGCATAAAAATGAACCTAATAAAAGGATGAATTGAAAGAGATTACCAAGCACGTTAAAAATGAAGTTAAATATGGGTTTTGGCATCGTTGTGCTTGCATTACTATTTTGTAAAATAAACGGGTCCATGTTACTTCCGATTGATCCAATGCCCACAATCTTGCCCATAATATCCAAATTTTAAAAACCATCTACCTAGTCTACAATTTTGTTAGATGTGAAGCAATATACAGAGGTATATCGTATCATCATTGGCCAATGGTTTGTAAATATTATTGAAAATATTATATAAAAAAGCATTAGACTTCATAATGAATGAACTTACCTCTATGGATGGGTATTATTTATGCATCGTCAAACTATGCAAACCAGCTCCTTGGTGCCACCTTTTTCCTAACAATAATATCGGTATTCAAAGATTAATCAACATCGATACCATCGTCTGTCCGTAGCAATACATGATTTGCAGAAGAATCCATAATAGATTAGTAGTCATAAGTTTAAACGTCTTTTGTCCTTACGTACAAAATGAAGCTAATTGCAAGATCCAACATAATAGCTTTATTTCTTATTATGTAGTGAAATGAAAGTGAGATCAAGTGTAGAAAAGGGAGACAAACTTTTATTATAGAGTTGTCATTTATCAGGTTTTTTATTATAGCGTGTAAAAGGTTGACTGCATATGATATTGAATTTGTCTTTCTTACTTCCGTATGCAAATATATATGTGTATACTATCCCTATATTTTACCTTGATTTAGTTTCTATTCAAGCTTATGAGATTAATTTGCAAGTACCCAGAAAAACTAATACATAAAATATTCAAGTATACTATATTGAATGAATCTATCAATAGTAAATGCAAGTTTTAACGTAATCCATAAATTAACTGATGTTTGTAAAATTGCGCTTGATAAATAGCAGATGTGTCGTTAGCATACATTGTACAACTTAAAATGTCAAAAATGAACGAACATTTAATCAAAACAAATTGGACAATGTCCAAATGTAACACAGTTATAGACTTTCATAGTTCAGGTCGGATGGATCTTGGCTTTTATTTATGCAGGCTTCATGGTTTAATGTAGGCTTATAATTTAATATATCATTAAATAACTATATAAGTTTAACGTTGACATATTTGTTTAAATGCAGCTCAATTTTTTGAAGGAGGTTCATGTTGTTTTATATTGATGCCGATGTTCTGTAATATGTCTTGCACTTTCGCTTTCACTCCTTGTTTTTTCAATTTCTCTTCAGGAATTTAGCCAGACATCAGCATGACACATTTTGCTCACCCCACTCAACATGCATAGAAGGAATCTACATCTCTCATTCAGCATTACACTATGCTTAATATGCACTTAGCTTGCTCAAATACAGTCAGTTCGACAAACACACCCAGTTCAACATGCACATGATCACACAGTGTCCATTCAATAAATACACTCAGTTCATCAAATGTAACTGTCATCTCGTTCAGCTCAGATCATCCCCTACACAGCTATCAATCCAGTCTTTCTTTGTCACATGCATGTAAATTAAAGCCAATCACCATCATGCAGTTTCAACATGCACATAGGCCTGTAGTGTCCCTACATGATCCCATAGCGTCCCTTAGCCACGGTGCAGTTCAGACTTAGTACCAGTTCAGGTAATTTAGTGTGCTAACTGCATGATAGCTGAAAGTAAGATATTAAAATGCATATGCATATGCAACAATCAACAAATTAAAGACCAATAATAGATTAAGAGATAATGGAATTGACCTGATAAAAAGACCAATAGAAACAAAAAATTACTGATATCATACATATCTGTCAACAATAAAAAATAGTGTTTACTTTATGTAGAAGTAGATTAGTACAACTAATAAACATATAGGAACATAAAATAGTTAATTAACCAGTTTCTACATAACATCCAAAGATAGAGATGGCAAGATCATAATGATAAATTTGAAGTGTGACTTCAAACTCGGTTCGAACAAAATTGTTAAATAATATTAACTTTTGCTTTGTCGGAAGAATCTTTTCACTCATACTGCTTCTAGAAACATTGGTCTTTGGATACTCTGATCATCATTTCATATTGCAACCAATTCTAATTTTGTACTCAAACTGCTCATTATTTCAACGCTATTGCAGTGTAAAGATGCCACATTTTCAGTTTCATTCAGAAACTTTGATCTTCAAAAAACTGCACTTCATTCTTAATCAGTAAGCTAAAAGATTCAAAAATAAAAAATAAAAAATAAAGAGATGAAAAAGGAGATGATTTAAATATTAGAACATTGTTTGTTAAGGTATTTATATAACATAAGATAATGTGATAACCCTCACTTGCAAAATTCAACAGAGTGACCAAGTGTAATATTAAAGGTAACAAAGAATACAACTAATTTCGAACCAGAGATCACAGATGAAAATGAAATAGAAAATATCAATAATGCATCCATACTTGTTAGCTGAAAGTAGCAAAATGTAAAATATATGAAGTGGAGGCATATAAGATATGAAAAGATATACAAACTTTACAATGACCTCAAGGGATTTATAGCAAATAGCAACTCCAGTTTTACTGTAAAATGCTTGATTTGTCATTTTTTATCATTAAATCATTTTCAACAGTTAGAAATTATTTAGCTCACAGAAACTCTATTTTTCATTGCACAAAAAAATATCAAAAGGAAAACCTTTGCAATGTCAATATTTAGCCATTTGAGATACACTCCTTATGTACTAACGTAAAATCAAAGCACTTCCCAATGTATACGACTGTCTAGAGAATAAAGTTTCAACCATGATAGTGTTACTATGATGTATAGATATCATAAATTTTACTTACAACTTCAAAAATGGAACTGATTTTCATTAGGTAAATTCATCAACATAATCTGCAACAATAATATTCATGGTAGAGAACAAAATATGATTATGATTAATAAAAGATAGAGATAAATGTGAATTTCTATAACAACAACTATATTGTAATTTGAATTAGCATTTTCATGTTCAAACAAATTACAACCAAAAAATACAAAATAAATAAATAGACAGTGTGGAGAATATAAAAAATTGGAGAATTTAGATGCTGAGATACTTATGTGAAGGACGATGACGGAAAGCAAATCGAAAAGAAGAATTAAGGAGATGAATAATGAATCACTAAATAAAATTTTGGACAAAAAATTTTCCAGAGGAAGTAGACGGTTTCTTTTTAGTGGGAATCGTAACAATCGTTATTTAGCAGAGGTAGTAAGGCAAACGATTGTTTAACCAATTGCAATATAAAAAATTTAATCGACTGACACTTGGATATAAGTACTACTTGTCAAATTGTGATATAAGTACCACTTGTCAAATTGTCAAATTATTTTGTCCTGAGCCTGTCATACTTAGTGAATAATTCAATAAATAGTAAAAAAATACAACAATATAGAGCAGATTGCAAATAGTGATTGATGTTATTCGATATTGAATGTAAGATGATTATTAAAAATAAAAATAACATGTACAACAGTACAATAGACTACAATACATTATAGCTATTACTCTAAACTGATCTAGAACAACACATTAAAAGTCATGTGAATCATATAATGGCCAGTCAGCATTCTAGGTGCACCAAATCAGCTTCAATGCCATGTCAACGTAGTCTTAATTTTCCAACAGAATAATAACTATGATATTTCTAAGTTGATTTTTTAAAAAAATTTGGATTTGGTTCAAGGTTACTTCTCTCATGCTATGCACACGGGTAGTGTTGCAGATAATATTCAATGTTAGGAAACGTTGGATGGGAAGTTGTGGTCCAAAGGTGAAAAAGGGGTGTAAGTTATGTATGGAAAGTTTTTTATGTGGTTTTTTGTATGGAAGCAAATTTTGTAGCAAATTAAGTTATGTAGATGTTATTTTATGGGTTTTAGTAATAAGAAGTTAATTTATTAGATTTAGTTCTGTTGCAAAAGTAATTCTTCGACAACGTTGTCAAGAAAAAAGTGTTTAATATGTTGGTCTGCGTTCCCATATATTGTTGAAATGCATTCCTGTATGTATGTGGCTGCTGTTGGAACAAAAAATACGGAGAATGAAAATAAAATGAATGTTGATTTTTGGGTTTTCATTGAAGTTTGAATTAAGGGGAAATGTGTACTACGTTTATAATCCTATCAACATGCACACGAGTCAACCTATGTTAGCACAAAGTATAGGGAGAAGATTTGTTTTACTTAAATTTACTTAACTGTATTTTAGGTTTACTAATACATTGAACTGACAGTCAAATAATTGATTAGCCCATCTTAAAAAGTAAATAAAAAAAATTGACATCTAAATGTCTATGTCAGCGCTTCCATTATTATTTGTTTTCTAGCATAGGAAAGTAATTGACGGAATAGATGAAAACGGTAGTAAATCTCTGTTTGTATTTCTCTTATTTCATAACATTGTATGTAACGAAAATGATACATTTCGTTTACTCGCTGAACTTGAATTCAAACAGCAAACAGGTAAGACTGTTGGGAAGTTCATTTCGAACAGTCACCTGTGCGTAGACTACAACAGAACATGCACAAACGTTTAAATTTGTAGGTTATATAAAGTAAATGGAAGTCATATAAGAATAAGTATTGGGTTTCGAAACTTGTGCATATGCGTGTTTTTTTCACGAATTTATATCTGCAACAGAAAAATAAGCGTGCAGTGTATGAAAATGAAATTAGTGATTGATGTAACTAATAAGATGGGAAGTTCAAATAAAGCAGCAGTAACAATACTGTCAAAGTGTTCATGTAACTAAGTAAGTATATTTAGTTCAAAGCCACAAATCAGTAGATGAAAAAATTTACTCACCAATGTGCCGGAAATCCATTGTCATGCAACCATTATAAAATTATTCAAGATGCAATACGGATCTTCAATTTGTTCATTCTTCTTCGTTTCTGTTAACATTACTCTGCCATGCTCCAAATCTTTGACTATATTTCTAATCTTTGTTAAACCACTCAAAAATCTTCCTTTGTTTAACAATCTGCTAGAATAAATTCATAACGTAACAAAAATCAAACATATACATTAAAACAATATTTATACATGAACAACTCCAGCGCTCAACAAAAATATATAAATTTCCATCATGGTTTGTGGCTAAACGTAGCATTTAATTTTACTCAAATGCCCATAAACAAATTATCGAAATAATTTCAACCAAATATTCTCTATATTAAATTCATCTATTATATACTACTATAAGTTTATGTATAAGTTTTTGTTGAATTAAATTATTTTGTCAAATAATATACCTGGTCACGAAAATTCATTACCGCTATTTTAGTGTCACAATTTCCCTCTCTCATCTCTTCCATTGTAATTCAAAAGTAAAGTTATCTTATTTATAAAAAACACAAGTTGAACCAATTTTTTGTGTCATATTATCATTATTATTTTTAAGTTAATCATTAGAATTTGAGTTGTCAATAGTATATTATTAATATTTAGAGAAAAAAGGAATCACAGAGGGTAAAAATATTATACAGTTTTTGTTAACAAACTTACATCAACTCAAGTTTAGTTAAGCCTTATGGCTTATCAAAGAGCATAGATAAATGGATTATGTCATTCTAGCTATCAAATATAATCTACATACAAAGACAATGATAAACTCATCTTATTTCTAACAGTGGTCTAGTACATCATGCTCATACCCAAAAAAAAGGTCAAAAATTGGTTAACAAATTTAATCAACATATGACACCAAGTGTACGGTGTAATTTAACTGTCATCAATTATTATTATCAATTTTTTTGTGCACTATAAGGGGAGTTGTAAATGTATATTATTGGTCGCTCTGTGACTGATTATTTGTACAACTAACAGATATTCAAGCGGAGAAAAAAATTGGTGCCCCTTCAACCTTTAAAAAGAATCAAAATATTTGTCCCCATGGTGGAGGTAACAATATTAATCAACTCTATTAAAGCTTGTTACGGCTTCAGGATTGTGTGTGATCGGTATTTAAATTAAGTTATCTGGACTTCCACTTGCACTAAATGCACAAATTTACTACCAAAAATTTGAGATAGTAAAATTTCAACATATACTGAACCAAATCCAAAAGTCGAAAGTAGATCTTACCCAAATCGTGTTTAGGTTATCGGCAAATGATTTTGTAGATCGTAAGGTTGAGATTGCCATTAGCACGCACGAATTCTAGATCTCGCCAGACCTCCAAAGCTAAATCGAGTGCGAAGACGGAGAAAAACTCGACAATGACGCATCTCCTTTCTGAATGTTGGTACGGGTTGGGTTGTATCGGCCTCTGATTTGGTTTCATCAGAAACGATTTTGGACTTTAATAGAGAGGAAGCGAAGTTGAAGCGTAGTAAAGTCGAAGTTGAAGAGTAGAATCAAATCGAGAAGAAGAGTTGGAGAGATGAAGGCTAAATCTCTAATTAAATTATCAAACAGAATTATTACCGAAGGAGGAAGGTGGATGGTTTTTTAACCGCTGGGATTATAGACGTATAGTAACCGAAAAAGAAGGAAGAGAACTGGTCGTCAAAGTGCTGCGATGTAAAGGAGTGTGACACATGGAAATTGAAATTGAGCACCAGTTGTTTGGAAAGGGAAACGTCTACGTAGGAAAGGCGACTACTACCGAATGTTGTTCTGTTCAGTTACAAAAAGGCCCGTTGTGGAAATAGCACAGGTGTCCATGTATCAACGTTTCGAAATTTCTTTTCCTGTGGACACGTGTCAGAATTAGAAGACGCTGGTTTCTCCTTTTCTTTATAAGTAATAGATTTGGTATTGAAAGTATGTTAAGTGAATAATTGAATTAAGGTTGAAACTGATAGTTGCGACTGCGGGGATTGTGGGAAAAGTGAATAACAATCAAAATGAATGTGAATAAAAGAGAATTGGTATAGCTAAAATGAATTATGCTAATTACGTAGGATGTATGTATCTTATTTTTATTCGCATAGCAAATTTGATCCAGATTCGGGCACAGAATTTCGAGATAGTTATATCGATTCGAGTTAGGATTTTCTACTAGATTTTCAACGGCGAACCTGGATATGGATTGTTGATTGATTCTGGAAGTTGTCTATCATAGTTTTTGGCTATACAAGGAGAATAACGGTTTCTGATCAAGAAACCAGATCCGAGTCCGCACTAGTATGTCGGGTGGACGATACTAGTTTTGAAGTGAAATTATGTGATCGAGTAGGCGATCGGATTCGGTATTGCGTACGAATGAGATAGGTACATCGTACGGGCTTAAATGGAACGAATATTGAAATTTTGAAAAGAAGTCAATAAAATGTTTTTGAATGTTGTGAGTGGATATTATTCTATGTGGGATATGCAGGTATGAAAAAGGGGAAGGAAAATTGGTTTTGATTTCAGATAATAAATTAGAATTGCTCGACAAAAAGGTATGCGTTTAAATTTCTGAATGAAATTTGATTGTATTTTTGATCAAGCCACTTGGCCTTTTGTTTTCTTTTGGAATTTGGAAGCCCGTAGAGGCATTTTGTAGTTGTACCGAGCTAGCCGCACAAAGGAGACGCTGGCGAAATTTTTCGAAAATTTAAGGAGTTTGAAAAATTTTGAGAAAATTTTGATAATTCAAAATTTGGTTTAAAATTGAAACTTGAATAATTGAGTAAATAGTATTGTTTGCAAACTATGGGAGAGTTTGGGAAGTTAGTAAGAATGATAAGGAGTCTTTTATAAAAGATAATTGGTAGGATGTTGTATTGTTTGGTTTTGGGGAAAAAAAGCAAACGGGTATTGGACCATTCTTCCTAACTAGAAATTTCGGGGACGAAATTCTTTTAAGGAGGAAGGAATGTGACAACCCAGAATTTTTGAATATGTTAAATTGGAATATTTAATTAATTTTAAATATTTAAAAGTTAATTTTTAACTTGAATTTCAAATATCAATATTTAATGGAAAATTTAATTTTTGAATTAAAGGATTGAAATTGGGTAAATGTTGAATCTGGAGTTTTAAGCCGGTTAAAAATAATTTGAAGGCTTATAAAATTCATATTAATAATACTGAAGGTGATAGAACTTTCAAAATTGAAATTAAAGGTATTTTGTTCAGGTTTAAAAATATACTGTTGAAATTGATAATTAAAAATAGCCTTTCGAGGCACAGTCTCAGAATTCGACGAAACCAGTTTCATTGGATCCGTAATATTATATTATTATCAGATTTCAAATCTGGTTGTGTTTGGAGTTGTCGTGTGATCATATGATAGATAAACGCATTGAAAGTTTAATTGATAATAACCTATTTAGATTTTAAATATAATATCTCGACTAGTCAAATACACTTCACATCAGCTGTTATTCTCAAACACTCATATCACTGTAGCTACCCAACATCTATACGCGACTTTCTTTTCCCCTTCTTTTAATAATGGTCAGCTTCCGCATTTTTTCTCTCAGATTTAAACGATTCCGTTCTCAAATGATAAATGGCCGAGTTTCCTTTTTCCCCTCCATCTTTCCAGTTCATGCATCAACCTTTTCACCTCGAAATCAAATGTCTAAAATCCTAAATCATATAAATCTTCGATTTATGTCTGCATTTATGGGTTGCGATCGAGATTTGGGGTGCTCGATTTCTTTTGGCGCAACAGGCCAATTTGGTAGGGTCAGCGATTTTATATGTGGGAGGAGAAGATGGAAGTAGGGGGTTGGTTCGTTCGTTTTGTGGTGGGAAGGCACATCTCTGGTTGGCTTTTTCACGAAGTCCAATCATGATTGAGTATAGCGACTTGGGCTGCAATGCGAACGGGGTTTCTGATGTCGCATCGGAGATGGCGAAGTTGGGCATAGTCGACGTCGCGATGACGCTGTTGCGATGGGGGTTTGAGGCATCTCGTCTTGGTGGCTACATTGTGAGTGCCGCGTGTGAGGCTGGTAACCAGAAGATGGTGTTGAAGCCGGTTTCAGTGGCGCAGCGGTTTCTGGTATCGATGATGTTAGGGCAAGCTATTTGTGGCAGCGAGTTTATCAGTGAGGTATTCTGTTTTTAATCTAGTTAATAAACGTTATATGCAGATTTTAGTTTTCTACAGAGAAAATTTTTGAACTACAACAAAGTATATAAATATATGCAGATTATATATTTCAAAATTTAATAATAAAACATATATAGATAAATATATGGATGTAGTAAAAGCAGAAAAAAACTTATATAAGATTTTAATTAACTTATTTAAATTATTGGATTACTAAAGATAACATGTTAAAGAAAATTATTAGTTTTAAAGATGTTAAATCAAATCGAAGGTTAAAATTTAATCATTAGTTAAATAAATAAATGATGAATAATTGTTTGGTTGGATCAAATAATAATAAACCGTGAATTGTTTATACAAGGTTGGAAAACCATGAAGCCAAGTCAAGATTGAATCGGATTTCAAACAAAAATCAAAGGTGAGTTAATCTCACTCAGCTGAATTTTAATTTTAATTTAAATGGTTAAATTTAAATAATTGATTGATTGATTGGATTTGGTGTGTTATATTATATATAGTATATCTTGGAATGTTTAGTTCCCGCATTTTATAGCGGATGAGACACTATGCGCCGCATAATAGCGGATGATTTTTTATAAATCCTATATACCGCGATATTCCACCTTGAAGTGGAATTGTTATTATTTATTGTGCTAACGTCTGTGGATGCAGGGAAACAGGTTGGTGGGATCCAACAGGATTCCTCAAAATTATTTGGAATAGTTTGACATTTTGTATTATGGATATTGGATATTCTATGATGAATATTATTGTTAATTGGAAATATTGATTTCTATGGTTTGCTTGTATATATTTGGGTATGCTGAGTTATCGAAATATATATAGAATTAGATTTTTTGAAAAGAAAATAAAAGTGTGAATTTTTACGCAAATAATCATAGAAGATTTGAATAAATTGGATGAGAATAAAAGTGATTTTCAAATTTTTTAATATATAACTTCGAGTATGAAAAGGAAAATGATTTTGAATAAAACAGAAATTAATGAATTGTAAACTTAAGTGATATCAATTAAAGGAATAAAGAATTATTTTAAAATTCAAAGTTTGAATTTATTTAAAAGAATAAAGAAGTAATTTGGGAAATCTAAAATTGGTATTTTTAGTTAAGAGTATTTCAAATCATAATTAAGGAATAAAATCTGAAATTTATAGATTTTGGAATAAACTTGAGTAAATTGGAAATCAATTTGGAAATTGATTCAAGTGTTTGGAAATTTAAAGGAGAATGTGAATGTAGAATTTATAAACTGAGTTTATAAAAGCAAAGTAAAATATATCAGAGGATATTTGGGAAGAATAAGTTCAAGGTGGAAATTTATTAAAGGAATGAGAAAATTTGTTTAAAAATAAATAGTGATTTATTTTTAAAGGATGTGAAGAGAAGTATATTTCCCTGGATAGCCAAGTACGTTTTCAAAGTAAATTTTAAAATATAAGATAAGAGTTTAATGTTGTTTTAAAAAGCTTGTTTTAGAAAATTTATTATTTCTGAATGTGTAAAATTCTAAAGTAAATATTTTTCAAATCTATTACTGTAATAATTATTTAAAGGTGAATTAGTGTTTTGTTTTAAAAAAAAGTGGAAACCTAGTTTTATATATATAAGGTAACCTCATTATCAAATATTCCCAGAGTAAAAATATATTTTAATTAAAGTATTGAAGTAGTTTTCAAATTTAAACGTTAAGGTATATTTTATAATATAGTGATTTGAAATTATTTTAAAAATCTAAAGTTTTATGCTTGGTGTTTTCAATGGAAATAGAAATACAGGGAATTTATTCTGAGAAAGGCAGGTTGTTTAAAAACTGTTTTCAAAAGGGTTTGAAAAGTGGAAATTTATCTTCTGAAAATATTTTTGGGATTAATAAATAATTTGGGAAATTATTTATTGGTTGATGGTTGTTTGTAAATATTAATTGATAGTTAAATCACCGACTATCAATATTGGCCAAATGCGCTGATCGTTTCAAAGAGACCGGGATCGAGATTTATTTCTTGAAAACCACTTCGATCCGGTTTGTACGTTTTCATGGAAAACAAGTTTGGATTCGAAGATGGAGCAGTGAAGTGCAAGGGTTAGTCACTACTAATCCTAAGGATGTTTCCAAAATGGATGTAGTAGGAATAGTGCCTTCGGTTCCGTTCGAACCCGGGACGGGCTTGTATGGATGAATGCTTGCAGAACATCGTCAGCTGGGCGATGGGCAGTCTAAGGGATATGTTGTAAAAAGGTAACGCATAGCCTCAAGCCTCATCAACCGGGAATGACTGAAAATCAGGGGTTATAGAGCTAGGCTAGGTGGGTAGCACCCAAGCAGGGTGAGGTCATCCCTGTCTAGATGTCCCTTTTTGTATCGTCTTAATGTTCGGTTGCTGATCCCAACCGCGGGGTTATCTCACTCGAGATTATCCAGTAAGGGGTAGTCCCGGTCATGTGTTGCAGGGGAGCGGGCGTACTCCTCGGTACTGTGATCTAGGCCACCTACTGTGACAGGTGTTACCCTAGTGCCTAGTCATTAGTTGGAAATCCATTCTCCCTACGAGCCTTGTACGAGTTTTGTTTATATTACCCACTCTGGGGCTAGTAGCTGGAATTTAATCATGTAACAATTTTGGCTATTTTATATGTATTAGTATATAGACCCTATTATAGTATTAGAGGATTTTTATAAAAAGTGTTTTAGCTATCGTAAGGAAAAAAACCGACATGTTTATTTGTGGCGTGGTCTTACGAGATGTTTTTGTTTTCAAAGGATTTTGAAACTTTAATAATCAATTTGAGTGTGATTTCTCACACTGGTATTCCAGACTGACTCGGATGTTATTTAACTATAATGCTAGGGTCAAACCGAGTATCATAGGATACAGGATATGATGCCGTGGAGCTCAGGAGACGAGCTGGATGACGATACATACTTTCGTTCTTGTTTTATATATATTCCGCTATGTTGAGTAGCTGTGTGTCCAGTTGTATGTTATTGATGTTTGGACTCTGATGATGAGTAGGTGTGTGTCCAGTTGTATGTTATTGATGTTTGGACTCCAATGATGATGTACTCTGATGTATGTATAAACAATTACATTTGTTTTTGTGTAAAGATCATTGATTTATATATATTATATTTTATTCCGCTACGATGGTAAGATTCTGTTGTTGTTTTCTGTTTTCTCTTCTTCCACCTCTTCTTCTTTAACCCAAATGGTTCGTACTTCTGTGCAACTTGAGTTGATTGTTATAGAATAGTGTTGACTCAAGGGGTACGGATTTGTGGGTCGTATACATTAAATCCCGTACGATGTACATATGTTATCCATATGCAATATCGTATTCGGTCACTTGCTCGATCACATAAACTTCTCTTTCGAACTATTATCGCTCACCCGACTTTCCTAGTGTAGACTACGATCAGACTTCTTGATTAAAACCCATCGTTCTCCTTACATAGCCATATACCATGATAGAAAACGTCATAATCATAAAAAAATCTGTATCAAGTGTTTATCGTCAAGAATGGAGTGAAAAATCCTTGTTCGAACATGTGTAAGTCAATCTAGATCAATAATAGTTGTGCGAATAATATAATCTATGTACAACTTACGTACTTATTCCATTGGTTTCTTAACTGCACCAATTTCTTTTCTTTTTAAATCACATTCATTTTTTGCTTCTAATAGTACATTTTCTTAAATACTAAAATCATTTATAAATCATTACATAAAACCATTATTTAAGTCTATAAGCATTCAAGACATAAGTTCATATTCGTATAATACTCTTCTACATTCCAAGAGCATATACAAAACATTGGATTTTTTTACTTAACCTGAAAGTTCAGCAAATTAAAAGCAATCTTTAACTTACTATCTTCTCTAATTTATAAGTTACGAAAACTTACTTTCTTATATTTTTTCCAAAAACACATAGCTTCAAATTCTCAATAATTTCTGAATTTTCCGACTTATCAAAATCACCTCCATTTCATTTCAACAAATGAAAACTACCAAGCAACATATTATAATGAGATGCACAAACCAAACTATCCAAATACAAAGGATAGATGAACCCTAAAATTACTTAGTAGAGAACTTAAGAACTAAACACAGGTTTTTATTCCATATCACTTTGAAATAATAATAAACATATCTCTATTTGTATATCAAATCATACTTTCAGGATCAAATCAAAATTTGTTTTGCCATAACAACCCTGTAGCAAATTACTATGGTAGCATTCTGCACTTAGAAACTAAAAAATGAACGCCAATGATGCTACAGTCATCGCCGGTAACGACTCAGATTTTCAGACCAGTCAAAATTGCAGAAAAATCCGTTAGTTCCAAAATAAACAAATTACAACTACCAAAATAACATATCATAATCTGATAAATATACCACAACTAAATTTATAGGTACAATTTTAATTATACAACTTATCAGAATAATCATTTATTCTAAAGGATGCGCATTAATACATGCCAAAAATAGTACACTATATATCTAACTCTGTACAACTCTAATATGAGAGATATCAATAAGCATTCCTACAAACTCAATAAACATGTCAATGCAGAATAAATGATAAGCAGGAAGGATATATGTAAGATTCCTGAATTTTAGCTAAAAATAATTTGTTAATTGATTTAATATTTAGGATTAAATTTTGGAAAATTTGGTAATCAAATTTAATTTTGGATTTAATTATGAATTTATTTAGAATTTACTTGCATTTGAAATACAAAAATAAAAATTGAATTCATCAAATTTATTAAGATATACGTTCATTTAGTTATGAAAATGAATTATAATTGAAAGTTAGATTTTTGAATTTAATAATAATATTGACAATGAATATTGTTAACTTGAAGATACTAAAATGAATATCTTGAAAACAAATTTGATTTATTTTGGAATAAGTGTGATGATTCTAGAATAAATTAAAAGTATGTGTTATAAAATAGTATTATGGATTAGAATTCAATTATAAACATTTTGAAAATAAATATAGTTGTATATAAATGTGTAAAAGTAATAAGTACAAGATTTGAAATTTTATACATGTACAAAACATAAATAAACATAGTTAATATATATAAGAAAATAAAATTAGTAAATGTAAAACTAACTAAGGATCTAAATATAAATTAGATTGAATATATTTAAAATATCAATATATAAGTAAAAACAGGTTGGATAGAATAGAATTAACAAAAGTTTTAAAATATACATGTCTTTTGAAAATATATAAGAAAACATATATATGTGTGTGCGTGTATGTGTGTGAAGAAAATGGGTTCGTAAATTTATGAGATTTGATAAAAAATTAAATTACTTTTCTTTTATACCTGAAATAAAATGTTTACCTTTTGAAATTAAATTAATGCATGTAAATAATTTGTAAATAAATTAGCAAAAAGGTTTCAAGACATAAAGCATGTTTTCATAAATTAAAATAAACTAAAAAGTAAAACAAATTTACGAGTAAATTTTTAAACAAGGGTTTAAAACTAAGTTTTAAAAGTAATATAAAATAAGGTTTAAAACATAAATTTGTAGAAAGGGGTATAAACACAAATTTCCTTCATGTTAACAAGTGTAAGGCATGCAACCACAAAGATGTACAAGTGTAAAACATGCATAAAGAAATTAAACAAGTGGCAAAGAAAATTTGTTTCCTTTTGAATCAAATTTTGAAAACTATAACCAGGCCATTCACTTCTAAAATCTGAAAAGAAGAAAAAAAATTCATCTTCAACTTAAAGAATTCAAAATTCCTCCTCTTCAAAAATCTGAAACAAGTTCAAAAATCCAAGCTTGAAAACAATTCTGAAGCAAATCAAATCTGATGAAAACAAAACCGCAAAACAAGTTTTTAGCAAACCTGGAAGCAAAGCAAGTTCAAAAGACCTGGAAAGTAAAACTGTAAAACCAGGGAAAGATATAATCCAGAGCAAAGAAGCAGTTTAAAGGAAATAAAAATAAAAATCAGAACAAACCTGTAGAAGATCATCTCAACAACAAACATCAAGCAAGTTCCAGATCAATTCGGTTCCAGGTTTCAGTACAAAAGCTTGAGTTCTCTGTTCCTCTGTAACGACCCGATTTTATGACTTTCGAAAGTCGACATCGATATGTCCACTGTCTTGAATGACGCACATTCGAATGCCGGAAAATAGAACCGTTAGGGTTAAAGAAGAAGAAGATAGAAGAAAAACAGAAACAATAACAGAATCTCACATTTCGTAGCGGAAAAATATATAATAGATAAATGAATAATCTTTAAATCAAAGACTCATCACTGTTAATACAATACAACATCAGAGTTTACAACGACATCATACATCACTGACAGTTATTATAACTTGACTGTATGAAAACTGATTTGCACAACCATACGCAACGGACACTACATAGTAAAGAGATACGTCTCGCCGTCCAGCTTTAAACTCCTGATCTCCACAGCAACTCTTTTATGACTTCGCTCCCGAATAACTGATAACCTGACTCTAGGTTGCTCGTGTGGAAAATTATGGGCACCCAAAGTTTAGAAAGGGAACAATAAACTCCAGGTCAGTCATGGGACTGGTGTGAGATTTTTAAAACATTTGTACTTTTACCAAAGAAAATAAAAGAATTTAAAAGAAATCCGCAGTGCTCTTGGAAAATGAAACTACCATAAGGCCTCCCTGCACATACACAATGCAATCGCACACTTGGGGGAGATTTCTCCTTATAATAGTCAAACATGCTTAATATGCAAAAATATTTTTAACATTATCGTTAATGCATAGTGAAAAAAACATTTGCAAGTATAAAATTAATCTTAGCCAGTATACGTACCATTATAGTATGCCTACTGTGACACCCCATGTGACGCCCCACCTCTATACCCACGCTAGACAAGAACATTACGGTGAATGCTGTCGACTAGCACGGAGAATAAGGCTGTTGAGGAGCGACCATCCATGTAATTGCTTTGCGCGAGCACCGATATGTCAGATAATATAACATGCATTCTGTTTCAAGAGGAAATCCGACATACCGACACAAACTCAAAGCTACTACACGGTGGCTATATAAATCCTTCGGAAAACAAATATAGAAATAAGCATAACACAAATCAGTCACAGACAATTCATATCACAAAGGCGGAATAAGATATGAATATTACACTAGAAAGTGTACATCAGAGTAGTGGTCTAAAAAGATCCACAATACCACAAAAGAATAGCTACACGAACTACACAAAAGAATAAGTATACATTAAGGAGTCTATATCTCAAATGTATACAACAAAATAACTACTAATCTAAGTAGTTAACCCAAAAGTCAAGGAGTTAATCCCGGATGAGAAGTTAAGCAGAAGCACCTGAAACATCTCGGTCTGACCCGAGTATTATTTAATAAGAAAATAATAAACGGATCAATCTAACTATAAATATCAGATGAAACGATATAGAATAAGAGATATGACTAAACACAAAATAATCACAATGCCAAGCTGTGATATATATATATATATATATATATACTTAGTTGATAATCATCAAGAGATTAATCAATGTCACCAAATCTACACAAGAATCAAAGAAACGTCATACTCCTAATTTCGTTCACCATACCATAAATATTGACGATAATATCAATGTCAATCACAAAAGTCAATGACACACAAATTCCAGAAGACTACACAAGAAATCCAAAAATCACAAAAGTCAATGACACACAAATTCACCAATGCACAAATATTGATAAAACTTATCAATGGAAATCACGAAAATTGGTGAAACACAAATTCTAGGAATCTACACTAGAAATCCAGAAATCACAAAGGGGGGGAGGCCTATCACAAACGGGAGCATAAAGCCCATCAACAGCTGTAACACATGAACGAGAAGCTATCTCATGGTAGCTAGCCATTAATTTGACACACGAATGGTCCGAAGACCTGACACACGAATGGTCCGAAGACCGTGGGTAGCTACCCCACAAATTTGACACACGAACGGGGTTTAGTCTCCCACGCAGACAAAGAGACATCGCACATTGCTAGTCTAAATCACAAAAAATGATCGTCATGATCATCGAGAAGTGTCAATTACACTAAGCTAGTAAATATAAAAGTTTAGCCTCATGTCCCATAACCACTTGCTTAACTTAAATATTTACGAACAAACTGTAAATCTCCACTAGAAAATTGTCACAAGAGGTTCAATCGAACAAGTCCAAGAATTAACCGACAAAGTAAACGCAAGCGTTTCATACCACTTGTTTTACTAAGCCGTTTAATTAGATTTCTCATACGAGTGAGGTAAAGGTTTGTATATACTAATAGATTGGAAAACGGTTTTATAAACGAATTTGGTAATAAAATAGTATTGAAATCGTTTGAGGAAAGATTTTTGATATTTACTACTAGTATAGAAAACCTTTATATTTTTAAAGTGACAAATCACGAAGAAGATTGTAAGAACAATCAATCACAAAAATTCACATACGAAGACGTGAATAAAATCCAACGGAAATCGATAAAGGATCCATCGAAATGGATATTCAAAAATCCCTAAAAAGAGTCATCAAAGTCATAATAGATGATAACAACAAATAGGATTATCACGAATCGATTTAAATTGGAAGTTCAATCCATAAAGGCAAATTGGACTCAAACAGCAGGTTCGGTCGACTGAACAGAGATTTTCAGTCGACTGACCCTGTACCTGGAAATTTTCCAGGTTCAGGAAACTTTCTGTTTCCAGTTTCAGTCGACTGTGCAGAGATTTTCAGTCGACTGAATCATGCCTGGAAACTCTCGGGTTTCAGGTTCAGTCGACTGAACAGAGTTTTTCAGTCGACTGAATCATGCCTGGGCTGTTTTTCAGCCTTATTCAAATGAAGAGCAAACTCTTCCAAAATGCAACCGGACGAACATTGGCTCTAAGGGTTTATGCCAATCGGCGACCCGGCCCTATATGCTCCTCGATGCATCACCAAAAGCATGATCAAACATCCACAAAAGGATTTTCACACAAATTTGGTTTAAAAAACCAAAAATTGGAATATTCACAAAACCAATCCAAATCAAGAGCAAATGCACATGAAGAAGTGTTAGGAATTCATACCCAACAACCAAAGATAATTATAGTCATAGATGTGAGATAAAAATCTCACCTTTTCACAAAATCGAACAAGAAGAAGCTTGAAAGCAAATGGAGAATCAACCTCTCTTCAACACAACCCAAATGAGCTTGAATCTAAGCTCAAAAACAAGAACATTCCCAAGATTAGGTTTAGGAATTTCTGAAATTGGTAAGAGAATAAGTTGGAGAAGAAGAAGAGAAGCTTACCAATGGGTTCTTCTTGAGTTTGGAGCAAGGAATTTGATTTGCAAGGGAAACTAGCGTTTCGGAATTTTAATTTCCAACCTCTCCCACCATTAACACTCTAAAAACTGAAATGAGAAGAGAATGAGGGTGAGTGGGGAAGAGTGGCTCAGATTTGAGCATAAGTTAACATAGGGTTGAGCCCAAAAACCAAACCCAAAGTAAAAAGTAGCAGAAATCAACTTTCTCCAAACATATCGAAGTTTATACTCAAAAAGGTCGCAAACGACATTTTAAACTCAATGGGAGTGGTCCCGAGCCCTAATTCGACCGTATGCAAAAAGTAGCTTTTCGGACTAAAATCCGACTAACGATAAAATATTTAAATATAAAATCGATAAATATGCGGGTTGTTACAGACTCCCCTCCTTAAAGAAATTGCGTCCTTGTAATATTACAAGAAGAAGATATATAGTAACAACCATAAAACCATATTCAACACAAAAGAAGTTTGAAATAAGAAGTTCACCTCAAAGAGCACGAGAAAGTAAGTCCGGATGTGTACGCTCGATGTACTCTCTAGATTCCCAAGAACAATCCTTAGGATTTGAAGACCATTGAACTTTAACAAGCGGAACATCTTTATTTCGAAGTCGTTTGACTTTCGAAGCAATGATACGAATAGGATGTTGCTCATAAGTTAAATTAGGCAAAACTTCAATCTCTTCCACAACACCGGGCTCAAGAATAGAATCGGAATCTCGAAGACATTTCCGAAGTTGAGAAACGTGAAACACGTCATGCATAGCAGAAAATTGAGCCGGTAATAAAAGGCGGTAAGCCATGGAACCAATACGTTCAGTGATAGGAAATGGCCCAATATATCGAGGCGCTAACTTTCCCGATCGACTGAAACGTACAACACCTTTCATTGGTGAAACACGAATAAACACAAGATCTCCCACAGAAAATTCTAACTTCCTTCTCCAGTTATCGGCATAGGATTTTTGTCTACTTTGGGCTTCTTTCATCCTATGACGAATAAGATCAATTTTTTCTGTGGAATCACGAATAAAATCTGGACCTAAAGCCAGCTTCTCACCGGCCTCAAGCCAACAAGAAGGAGATCGGCATGGCCTTCCATAAAGTGCCTCAAAAGGTGCCATACCAATACTAGATTGGAAGCTATTATTATAGGAAAATTCAACAAGTGAAATATGATCTTCCCAACTTCCACCAAAATCAAGAACACAAGCACGAAGAAGATCTTCAAGAGTTTGATTCACACGCTCGGTTTGTCCATCGGACTGGGGATGATAAGCGGTGCTAAAATTAAGCTTCGTTCCCAAAGCTTTTTGAAGACTCTTCCAAAATCCACTAGTAAACAATGGGTCACGATCACTAACAATTGAAGTAGGAACTCCATGCAATTTAACAATCTCTTTAATAAAGAGTTTGGCCAAAAGAGGAACGGTTCGGTTAGACCGAACGGGAATAAAATGGGCGGATTTAGTAAGTCTATCAACAATTACCCATAAGCTATCATAACTCGATCGAGAACGGGGAAGGCCATCTATAAAATCCATGGAAATTTGATCCCACTTCCAAACTGGAATTTCTAAAGGTTGCAATAACCCTCCGGGCCTTTGATGTTCGGCCTTAACGAGTTGGCAAGTCATGCAACGTTTAACGAAGTTAGCGATGTCAAGTTTCATTCCCTCCCAATAATAAAGTCGCTTCATATCCGCGTACATTTTACTACTACCGGGATGAATGGTAAATTTAGAGTGATGAGAATCTTCTAAAATATCTTTACGAAGATCCCTAGCATTTGGCACGATAATCCTACCAAATTTCCGAATGCCGCCACGAGAATCGATATTAAAGTCTTTCAAACCTTCAATATTAATTTTATCCTTAATATTTTGGCCAAGAAGAACCAATTCAGTATCTAGCCTTTGAGCTTCAAGAATGCGGTCTAAAAGAGATGGATGAGCCTCAAGGCTACATAAAACAAATGATGAGCATAAATCAGAAACACGGTCTCGAATTTCGCAAGTGGATAAAATCTCGAGATCGTTCCATTCGGATATCATCATAGAAACAACAGCTTGTTGTTTACGGCTAAGAGCATCGGCGATAAGATTACCCTTACCGGGAGTATAAAGAATATCAAGATCATATGGTGCAAGAAATTCGAGCCAACGCTGTTGACGCAAATTAAGTTCCTTTTGTGAGAATAAATATTTCAAAGACTTATGGTCTGTGTAAAGAACAAATTTCTCTCCTAAGAGATAATGACGCCAAATCCGAAGAGCAAAAACAATAGCCGCGAGCTCTAAATCATGAGTGGCATATCTAGTCTCAGCAGGCTTTAATTGCCTAGAAGCATAAGCAATAACGCGTTCCTTTTGCATAAGAACGGCACCCAAACCAATGCGACTAGCATCGGTATAAACAACGAAATCTTGATTCCCATCGGGAATAACAAGAATAGGGGCATCAGAAAGAAGTTCTTTTAATTTCTGAAAAGAAGCTTCACATTTGTCCGACCAAATGTATTTAACACCTTTCTTCGTCAAGCTAGTGAGAGGCACGGAAATCTTAGAAAAGTCTTTGATAAAACGACGGTAATAGCCCGCCAATCCAAGAAAATTATGAATCTCTGTCACACTCTCCGGTCTCTTCCAATTTTGAATCGCTTCAATCTTTGAAGGATCCACGGAAATTCCGGATTCAGAAATAATGTGACCGAGAAACTTCACACGAGATTGCCAAAAGTGGCACTTAGAAAATTTTGCCTTTAATTGATTACTGCTAAGAGTTTCCAACACAATCCGAAGATGTTTTTCATGCTCCTCCTCGTTTTTAGAATAAACAAGAATATCATCGATAAAGATGAGAACAAACCGGTCGAGAAAGTCTTTAAAAACTCGATTCATTAAGTCAACGAAATAAGCCGGGGCATTAGTTAACCCAAATGGCTTAACAAGCCATTCATAAGATCCATACCGAGTGCGGAACGTTGTCAAAGGAATGCTATCCTCTGCAATGCGAAGCTGATGAAAACCGGTAGCCAAGTCCAATTGTGAAAAGACTCTAGCACCACTAAGTTGATCGAATAGATCATCAATCCGAGGTAAAGGATATTTATTTTTGATAGTAAGATCATTAAGCTTGCGGTAGTCAACGCAAAGCCTAAGTGTACCATTGGATTTCTTCACAAAAATAGCTGAAGCTCCCCAAGGCGAGGAACTAGAGCGAATAAATTGCTTCGTTTCCAATTCAGATAATTGTTTACGCATCTCCTCGTTTTCTTTATTGGACATACGATAAGGAGGACGAGTGATAGGTTGAGCTCCCGGAATAAGATTAATTCTGAACTCAATTGCTCGCTTAGGTGGTAATCCTAAAACGGGCTCGAATACATCGGAAAATTCACAAACGACATGAATAAGAGAAATAATATCACCCTCATCGTCATCATCGTCATCACGAGGATTTAAAGAATATAAAGATGCAACCAAAGCAGAATCTGAATCTTTAAGAATAACAGAAACCTGATTAACAGATTGAGGATGTCGAAGATGAATAGTCCGCTCAGGACATAGGATATGAGCTTCATAATGGTTAAGCCAATCCATTCCCAAAATCATTCCAAAGCCTAAATAACGCATGACATGCAAATCGGCTCGGAAAGATAAATCACACAAAATAATCTCGACATCTTTACACAATAAACTGATTGTTGCGGATCCACCAACCGGATTCGCAATTCTCAAAGAAGTCATTAAACACAAAACATCCAAAGAAAAAGTATCAACAAGTTCTTTTGATATAAAAGAATGGGACGCACCCGTATCAAAAAGAACTCGAATAGGATGATCACGAAACAAAATAATTCCATCTAGAATAGAATGAGAAATACCTTGGCCACGAGATGTATTGCCAGGGGCTTGAGCAACATTTAACTTTCCCTCCCTCCTATTTTGAAGTTTGGGACACACATGCATAAAATGGTCCGGGCTTTTGCAATAGCGACAAGTACGAGGCTTTGAACACTTGTTCGCAAAATGGTCTTTCGAACCACAATTATAGCATTTCCCTTGAGTAGAGGAAAAGGTCTTTTCAGCAGGAGTTGCTTGCCTCCCTTTCTTATTGGGATAAGGGCTTTTAAATTTGTTTGACCTCTTGTTGTTGTTGAAGTTTGGTTTGGAACCCACCACTTCAACATCATTCTCTCTATCCGCCTCTTCAAGACGAAGAGCGATATCAACGAGTTGGTCGAAAGAAACTTCTAACTTTAGAAGTAATGGCTTCTTGAGACTTTTGTTTAAGCCATAAACAAATCTCTGATTCTTCTTCAGAGGGGTGTTGATGTATTCAACCCCATATTTGGAAAGTGACTCGAAGGAGGCGACGTAATCAGTCACAAAGGACTCACCTTGAACAAGGTCTATAAATCGTCGAGCCAATGTCACTTTCTCTGCTTCCGGTACAAATTTCAACTCGAAGCGTTCTCGGAATTTCTCCCAGGTGAGATCCGCTTCATTAATCTCAGAAATAAGAAGTTCGTACCAGTCCAATGCTCTTTCTCGGAGCATACTACAGGCCACCTGAACTCGGTGAAGGTCAATAAGATTCATCCGCGAAAAGATGCGATCGCATGTTCTAAGCCAAGCTTGTACTTCAATAACAGTTTCGGAACCTTTGAATGGCTCCCCACCCAAATTAGTGTAATCGCTACACAAGCGTGCAAATCCCGACTTTGGGTGAGTAGGTTCCGGGTTAACTCCAGCTGCTTGAGCATTAGTTACTAAATCAAGAAGCTGTTGAGCAGTCATAAAAACTCCATCTTGGGGTGGAGTGCTAGCTGGCACGGCTCTAGGACGGCCTGGTCTAGACATTTCTCTTCCTTTAGAAAGAAAGAAGAGGAATAAAAAGGTCATTCACCAAATTGAATATCAAGCAAATCTTGATGGACAAAACAAGGAATCATAAAAGAAAATAGGATAGAACGGTACATAGCCCCGAATAAAAATCCTAAAGCACGACTCCTAAGATGAACTTAGGACGATGATCCTTGTTATAATATTCCATATTGTTCCGAAATTTGGCTCTGATACCAAGCTGTGACGCCCCACCTCTATACCCACGCTAGACAAGAACATTACGGTGAATGCTGTCGACTAGCACGGAGAATAAGGCTGTTGAGGAGCGACCATCCATGTAATTGCTTTGCGCGAGCACCGATATGTCAGATAATATAACATGCATTCTGTTTCAAGAGGAAATCCGACATACCGACACAAACTCAAAGCTACTACACGGTGGCTATATAAATCCTTCGGAAAACAAATATAGAAATAAGCATAACACAAATCAGTCACAGACAATTCATATCACAAAGGCGGAATAAGATATGAATATTACACTAGAAAGTGTACATCAGAGTAGTGGTCTAAAAAGATCCACAATACCACAAAAGAATAGTTATACGAACTACACAAAAGAATAAGTATACATTAAGGAGTCTATATCTCAAATGTATACAACAAAATAACTACTAATCTAAGTAGTTAACCCAAAAGTCATGGAGTTAATCCCGGATGAGAAGTTAAGCAGAAGCACCTGAAACATCTCGGTCTGACCCGAGTATTATTTAATAAGAAAATAATAAACGGATCAGTCTAACTATAAATATCAGATGAAACGATATAGAATAAGAGATATGACTAAACACAAAATAATCACAATGCCAAGCTGTGATATATATATATATATATATATATATATACTTAGTTGATAATCATCAAGAGATTAATCAATGTCACCAAATCTACACAAGAATCAAAGAAACGTCATACTCCTAATTTCGTTCACCATACCATAAATATTGACGATAATATCAATGTCAATCACAAAAGTCAATGACACACAAATTCCAGAAGACTACACAAGAAATCCAGAAATCACAAAAGTCAATGACACACAAATTCACCAATGCACAAATATTGATAAAACTTATCAATGGAAATCACGAAAATTGGTGAAACACAAATTCTAGGAATCTACACAAGAAATCCAGAAATCACAAAGGGGGGGAGGCCTATCACAAACGGGAGCATAAAGCCCACCAACAGCTGTAACACATGAACGAGAAGCTATCTCATGGTAGCTAGCCATTAATTTGACACACGAATGGTCCGAAGACCTGACACACGAATGGTCCGAAGACCGTGGGTAGCTACCCCACAAATTTGACACACGAACGGGGTTTAGTCTCCCATGCAGACAAAGAGACATCGCACATTGCTAGTCTAAATCACAAAAAATGATCGTCATGATCATCGAGAAGTGTCAATTACACTAAGCTAGTAAATATAAAAGTTTAGCCTCATGTCCCATAACCACTTGCTTAACTTAAATATTTACGAACAAATTGTAAATCTCCACTAGAAAATTGTCACAAGAGGTTCAATCGAACAAGTCCAAGAATTAACCGACAAAGTAAACGCAAGCGTTTCATACCACTTGTTTTACTAAGCCGTTTAATTAGATTTCTCATACGAGTGAGGTAAAGGTTTGTATATACTAATAGATTGGAAAACGGTTTTATAAACGAATTTGGTATTAAAATAGTATTGAAATCGTTTGAGGAAAGAGTTTTGATATTTACTACTAGTATAGAAAACCTTTATATTTTTAAAGTGACAAATCACGAAGAAGATTGTAAGAACAATCAATCACAAAAATTCACATACGAAGACGTGAATAAAATCCAATGAAATCGATAAAGGATCCATCGAAATGGATATTCAAAAATCCCTAAAAAGAGTCATCAAAGTCATAATAGATGATAACAACAAATAGGATTATCACGAATCGATTTAAATTGGAAGTTCAATCCAAAAAGGCAAATTGGACTCAAACAGCAGGTTCAGTCGACTGAACAGAGATTTTCAGTCGACTGACCCTGTACCTGGAAATTTTCCAGGTTCAGGAAACTTTCTGTTTCCAGTTTCAGTCGACTGTGCAGAGATTTTCAGTCGACTGAATCATGCCTGGAAACTCTCGGGTTTCAGGTTCAGTCGACTGAACAGAGTTTTTCAGTCGACTGAATCATGCCTGGGCTGTTTTTCAGTCTTATTCAAATGAAGAGCAAACTCTTCCAAAATGCAACCGGACGAACATTGGCTCTAAGGGTTTATGCCAATCGGCGACCCGGCCCTATATGCTCCTCGATGCATCACCAAAAGCATGATCAAACATCCATAAAAGGATTTTCACACAAATTTGGTTTAAAACCCCAAAAATTGGAATATTCACAAAACCAATCCAAATCAAGAGCAAATGCACATGAAGAAGTGTTAGGAATTCATACCCAACAACCAAAGATAATTATAGTCATAGATGTGAGATAAAAATCTCACCTTTTCACAAAATCGAACAAGAAGAAGCTTGAAAGCAAATGGAGAATCAACCTCTCTTCAACACAACCCAAATGAGCTTGAATCTAAGCTCAAAAACAAGAACATTCCCAAGATTAGGTTTAGGAATTTCTGAAATTGGTAAGAGAATAAGTTGGAGAAGAAGAAGAGAAGCTTACCAATGGGTTCTTCTTGAGTTTGGAGCAAGGAATTTGATTTGCAAGGGAAACTAGGGTTTCGGAATTTTAATTTCCAATCTCTCCTACCATTAACACTCTAAAAACTGAAATGAGAAGAGAATGAGGGTGAGTGGGGAAGAGTGGCTCAGATTTGAGCATAAGTTAACATAGGGTTGAGCCCAAAAACCAAACCCAAAGTAAAAAGTAGCAGAAATCAACTTTCTCCAAACATATCGAAGATTATACTCAAAAAGGTCGCAAACGGCATTTTAAACTCAATGGGAGTGGTCCCGAGCCCTAATTCGACCGTATGCAAAAAGTAGCTTTTCGGACTAAAATCCGACTAACGATAAAATATTTAAATAAAATATTTAAATATAAAATCGATAAATATGCGGGTTGTTACACCCCACCTCTATACCCACGCTAGCCAAGGACACTACAAAGTAATGCCGTCAACTAACACGGAGAATAAGGCTGGTTAGGAGCGACCATCTATAGCCTTGATCTAACTATCTATTGAATACATCGACAATAAACATACCAACCAGGTCGACATACCCAATGAATACTTAAAATAAAACTATAGGTGGTTGGATCTATCAGAACAGAATATAATAACTCAATGTTATATACATCACAGAACAGTAAATCATCATATACACATATACAGATTCACAACAGAGTTATAAAATAATACATATCAAGTGGTATAGCAAACCACCATATACAGGCGAGTCAAAAGAATACATATCAGAGTTACTACAAAATAGGACTACACAAAAAGCTATGACAAAAAGAAGCTAGCGGAGTAGTCCATGCGGAAGCAAAATTGGCTAAGTCCAAAAGCACCTAACCTGAAATAACTCGGTCTGACCCGAGTATAAGATACACGGGTCAGTCTAGCTAAACAAATCAGTTAGATAAACTGAACAACAATAAACCTGTAAGGTTACAAGGTATAGAAAATATCTCTAAGAGAGATAACACAATCATCTAACAAAAGATGAATCATATGATAACAAGCCTCATCTCATCGGCAACATATAGAAACAAAGGATATGAATATCCCAAAACAAGCCAAAAGGCAATAACAAATATCAATAAGGTATACAAGTTCCGCAAGGTAAACGCTACGCATCATGCGGCTCATAATGACCAACACCGAAGGGCGACACCAAGGGAATATACATATGAATGAAACATCATAAAATTTGCTCGAGCTCAGTACTGTATAAACAAGGATCCATGAGCCCGAAGACTCCATACCCAATATCACCCATGCGGCTCATAACGACCAACATCGGAAGCGATACTAAAGGGCAACCCAATATCACCCATGCGGCTCATAACGACCAACATCAGAAGCGATACTAAAGGGCAACAAACCCGAAGGCACATACCCGAAGGCAACAAACCGTAGTGGCGAAGGTCAGAGACCCAGTGCTGGACACCACTAACTGGCAGAATGTGTCACAACTCTCGAAAAGGAATACGAAAAGTGTTAACGTATGTCCCATAACCACTCGTTCGCACTAAACGGTTTACTATCCGTCAGCCACTTTCACACTCAAAGCAGTACAAAGTTCACCTCATATCATCGGTAAATCGAACCCGAAGGTTAAAACGATCAATTGAATAGGTCGGGAATTAATCGGAAGGATAAACGCACAGATTCATGGTCCGTGTTTTGCCCAACCATTTAATCACCTTTCCACTTCGCTCGAAGTGCGAAATTTGTACGTGTGGTTTAAATAGAATTTATAAATCGGAGAAGCGAACTTTTAATACAATTTGAAGAAATAATTTATAAAAACCCGTGAATGAATTCAAAAAGGAATTATCAAGGTCAAATATGCATAAACAACTAATTAGAATTAACAAGCCTTGATTAAATTTGGAAAACTAAACGAACAAGGCGAATTGGCAAAAAAACAGCAGGTTCAGACGTCTGAAAGAAGGGATTCAGACGTCTGAATTTGGAGACCAATTTCTTTTTCAAAAGAGGATTCAGACGTCTGAACCCAAATTTTCAGACGTCTGAAATAGGCAATATTTTGCCTATTTCCTTTTTGGTTGAAATTTTGGCAATTCAGACGTCTGGAAATATAATTTCAGACGTCTGAATCTGGGGATGAAAATGTTCCCCAGAACAATATTCAGACGTCTGAAATAGGCATTTCAGACGTTTGAAACCTGATGGTCAGGCAATTCCTGAACCATGGCTAACTATGGCCAAACAAATCGAAAGCGATCGGGTGCGTGTTGATTATGGGCTTACGTCAAACGACTACCCAACCTTAACAACACCTCCAAACACTCCGAACAACAAAAACACCAACCGTATAAGGTTTTACATAGATTTGGCTTCAAAAATCATAATTTGCCAATTTCACCAAAGCAATCCAAATCGAAAGCAATGCACATGAACAAGTATTAGGAATTCATTCCTAACATCAATGATATCAAAAGAAGTAGATGTGAGTTCAAAACTCACCTTTAACCCAAAACAAAGAAGAAGGAGTTCAATTTGCAAGGAGAACACAAACAAACACTACTTCAACTCAACAAGCTTCAATCTAAGAATAAAACACATATTTCCTAATTTAGGTTTAGGAAATTTTCTGAAATTGAAGAAGAGAAGAGTTGGAGAAGATGAAGAGAGACTTACCTATGGCTTCTCTATGATTTTGGAGCAAGAATTTGTAGTTTGCAAATGGATTTAGGGCTAGGAGTTTCTAATTTCCTTTCTCTTCCCCCATTTCAGTTTTTGCTTAAGCTTTTATGAAATGAATAGGTGAATGGAAGGAGAGAAGGGCTGAGTTGAGGTTAATAGAACAGTTTGGGTGAAACCCAAACCCAAAACCCAATAGAAAAGGTCAAAATTTCACTTACTCCAAACATATCAAAGATTATACTCAAAAAGATCGCAAACGCCATTTTGGAACCAATGGAAATGGTTTCAAGTACCAATTCGGTCGTTTGCAAAAAGTAACATTTCGGACCTAAATCCGACTAACGACGCTATATTTAAATAAAACATTTTAAATATAAAATCGTTAATTATGCGGGTTGTTACACCTACTATAGCTACCATATTAGATGGAAGGTTCTACAACTAAAACCGTACAAGGCGCATATTTGTGATTGGATTTCCAATAAATGGTCAGGCTAAGGAACTTCCTGGGCCATATGGGTACGCCTCTGGAGGGACGCCCCGAGAACCTAACCGGATCTCTACCAACACAAGGTCGGGTAACCTCTGCAAAAATAGGTAACTACTGACACGAGTATGCCATCCCCCGGTTGTAAACAACCTTTATCCGAGGATCCTCAACCACAACAATCACAAAGTAACATATATTTGTGATATCCACGTAACTTAAGTTTCTGGGCTCCATACCATGATACCACTTCTATCCAGAAGGAAATGCACATAACCTAAGGGGCGCTACCCCCTATAACCTTGCTGCATCTTTCCTGTTTCGACCATTCCGGGGTGTGAGGTTCGACGAAGTCTCGCCCACAGAGCTACACTTTCCACAAAAGCCATGCTTCGATCAATAAATGAGAAACAACACTTCGAATGCCACATTACCAAATTGGGAATGTATCACTAGTAACCATCAACTACATAACCTCTGAGCTCGTATGTCTCAGAGAAGGGTGTTAAGCTAAGAGTATAAATTCTCTGCCACCAACAGAAATGTATTTGATAGAAACTAGCTTTACATCTTAAAGTGTAACGTCAGATACACATCCATACAAGTCCGTTCCGGGATCGAACGGAACCTATGGCACTTCGAAAGAAGCCCTTGCTATCCGGATATTCACTAATCATGTCCGGAATCTCCATCACAAAGGGTGATAAAATCTCTATACCGGAGCAACCCGGTGCAGAGACATTCAACAGGTAATCCTTTCGCTTTTGAAAATACCCGGTCTTCAACAACATCTTCAAATGCAATCCTATTTTGTCGTATCATTATTCGGAATTGGTTTTATGACACAAGGTTCTCTCCCGGCTAATCCGAATAACAAGCGCTTATTTTAAAAATATGTGTTCATTCAGTTTCCAAACAAATCACAACAAATTCCACTTTGATCTTTTTAGTAAAAGATCCATCACAATCACAAAGGTTCGATATGGGTTACGGATATCCATTTGGAATTTGACTCCCGGTCGCATCGAAATTCAATTGCCGATTAAAGGCCAATATTGATAGTCGGTTGTTTAACTCTCAATCAATAATTCACAACAATCACTGGATTTCAAATAATTTTCCCCCAATTATTATTATTTTAAATATATCTTTACAAGATAAAATTTCGCTTTTCAACACTATGAAAACAAATTCAAATCAAATTTTCGCACTTCTATCCTTTGAAAATCAATTTCAAATCAATTTTTTTCCATACATGGAAAACATTTCCAATATTTATTCATTTCCACTGAAAATCTTCCGATTTCAAATATTTTAAAATAATATAAAATATTTATTCAAAATATACATGGAAACATTTAAAAAAAATATTTTAGAATATTTGCTTAAATATTAGTTATGAAAAATATTATACTAATATCTCATATAAAAATTCAAGTCCAAAACTAATTTAAAATAAAATTTTGTAGATAGAGTATAAATATTTAAATAACTATTTTTTAATTCAAAGATCAATTTAAATCTTTAAAATAATTCCTTATATAATTAATTAAATAAATTTTTACGTTAAAAAATTTCCAAATTAATTTCTCCAACAATATTATTTTAAAGCCAAATCTAAAACTTTTAAATTTTATTCAAAAGCTATTTTAAAAATGTACTCCGCTTTCCAGGGAAGAATTCTTTTTCCATTATCAAATGGTCCATTCAAATAAATTAATAAATCTTCATGATTTATTTTGATTTACATTCCAAATTTGTAAATTTCTTTCCACGCTTTTAAAAATAAACCGATATTTATTTTTTAAAAAAATTTCACTTTCTTCTATAAAATTCCCATTGTGGATTTACATTTCCAAATATCAACTGAGATACGAATTTTAAAACGATTTCCAAATATCACCTTCAAACCAAATCAAATCCCAAATTGATTTCCAATTTATTTCAAACACAAAATCAAATTCCAATTTGATTTCCCAAATTAATTTTCAAATATCAAATCAATTTCAAATTGATTTCCTAAATTATTTCCAAAACACCAAACCAAATTTCCAAATCGATTCCTAAGATTATTTGAACTCCAAATTAGTTCCCGAATCGATTTCTAAAATTAATTTCAACTCCAAATTAAATTCCAAATTTAATTTCCAAATTTATTTCCTTTTGAAATAAATTTCTTTATCTGTTTCAAATATTTAAAATATGTACCTTAAATAAATCCTTCAACTATTAAACAACATTACTCGAAATTCTTTATTAAAATATTTTCCCATATTTTTTGGAATTAATTCGATCGAATTATAAAGATCAACTTTAACACTTTAATTGTAATGGTGTAGGCTTTTCTACTTTAATTTCCAAAAATCCAATTTCATATTTCTGGTATCCTACGATACCAAAAATATATTCGGCTAAATTTTAGCCTTCAATGGTTTCAATCATAAATAGTCACACACATATTATAAATAATCAACACAAAATTTAGAAAACAAATCAAAATGTTTTGAGGAATCCAGTTGGATCCCTCCAACCTATTTTCCTGCATCCACAGACGTTAGCACAACAATTAAATACCAATTCCTCTTCGAGGTGGAATATCGCGGTATATGGGATTTATAAAATATCATCAGCTATTATGCGGCGCACAGGGTCTCATCCGCTATATAATGCGGGGAATCAACTCGAAAAATATATATAATACCAATTCCACCTCGAGGTGGAATATCGCGGTATATGGGTTTAAATATAAAAACCTCCGCTATTATGCGGCGCATAGGGTCTAAACTAATATAACTGATAATAAATTAATTATCCAAGCACAAAATCAATCAATTTTAAATCTAACTATTAAAATTTAAACTAGAAAGTTCGATTGAGTGAGAAGATCTCACCTTTTTGCCTATGCATGCAATCCATTCTCATTACAGACTGTTACTTTATTGTATTAGACCTTGTATAGACAATTTTATACAGTTGATTAATATTCGAAATAAATTGAACAATTCAATCGTCATTTATAATTTAACTAAAAAAATTCTTTTTAATCATTTTAATTAATTACAAATTAAATTTTATCGAATGATTTATTTTAAACAAAGAATTAAATTTTAAACAAATTCCTTTTTAATAGATTTATTTAACTAAAATTAAATTTTTAAACTAAATTTCTGTTAATAAGTTATTTCTCATTTATAAACTACATAAGTATTTTTATAAAAATAGCCCGTATAGATTTTAAAAATCAAATTTTTTCTATAAATTCCTATATTTTGCAAAGCTTATATATTTATTTGATTAAAACATAATATTTTACATCTTTACTGTATATACCCATATATATATATTAAAAATTTTAAAATACATAAACTATGTATATACCTATTGTAATTACTTCTGCAATTTTTTTTTGGTTTGCATATATAGATAATTATAAACTAGGTTGAATTGGATAAAAACGAGAATACCTTACTGACATTTCTTTATCCAACCGCCACCGATCCACCTATGCTACTTCGAACGCCCCGGCCTCAATGACTTGCTCGCGAACGAATTAACAGTGCCTTGCCTCTGTCGCATTGCGCCACATCGCATCGCCTCAGCCTTTAACTCCACTCTTCGTTCACCAACCCACGGTGGCCACGAATTTGCCTCGATTACCTAATTATTTTAGACCGAAGTTCGCCGCGCATGCCACTAACCTGATGCCGAACTTGAATCATACTCGAGCGCGCTTCAACTTCTTTTGATTTGATCGAGAGTCAAGATCCACAAAATCGGCTGCCATCTCAATTTGAGTTGAACGAACGAAAAATAATTTCAGCGCTTTTTTCAAGGGGAGATGATGATTTGTTTTGAACGAAAGAAAGGGGTCGGCATTAATCTTGAAATCGAGATTTTTGAAACTAAATAGAAAGGGGAAAAAATAGCGAATATCGTTTTCTTTTTTGTTTATTTGATTTTCTAAGGAAGAATCGTGTTTTATTTATTTTTATTTTTTTATCTTCCAACGCGTGTAAAAATTCTGCCAAGTGGATGAAGAAAGAAGAAATGTTTAAGATTGTCTCGTGAAAACATTATTCATTTTCAATCTAAATTCAAATTCAAATTTAAATTCAAATCGTCTCGAAAATGCAACATAAAGTTTCGAACTCCTATCTAAGCATGCCGCCAGGCGTTCATATGGTTAACCCCCTATTCCGAACGCAATGGAAAAAATTCCGAGTCCAAATTTGATCGTATGGAAAAGATAGCTTTTTTGAAACAGTCATAATATCGAATTTTCAATTTAAATTTCAATGCGTTTGCTTATCGTACGGCCAAACGAACACTCCAAATATTATCAAAATTGAAATCCGATAATAATACAATATTACGGATCCAATGGAACTGGTTTCCTCGAATTCCAAGATTGTGCCTCTGAAGGCTATTTTTAAATATCGATTTAAACGATAAAACTCAATACTGAACAAAACAGTTTCAAATTCAATTCTGAAGCTTCTATCATCTTCAGTATTATCAATATAGATTTTCTAAGCCTTGAAAATATTTTTAAACTGCTTAAAACTAAAGATTCAAATTTTTACCCAATCTCAATAAATTAAATTTAACAATTAAATTGCCAACTTTATAGTTAAAATTGAAATTCAAGTTTAAAAACAACTTCCAATATCTAAAATCAATTAAATATTTCAATTTCAATTGTTGAAAATTCTGGGTCATCACATCCTTCCCCCTTAAAAGAATTTCGTCCCGAAATTACTAGTTAAGAAGAATGGACCTTAACCCATTTGCTATCTTTCCAAAACTAAATAGTTTTATCAACTTACCAAACAAATCCCTTTTTTATTAACAACCCATTATCACTTCAACTAACTTTCCAAATTTAATCATAGACTCCAAACAACATTGTTTTCTCAACAATTCTAGTTTAAATTTAAATTCAAATTTCAAATTTTCAAAATTTTCTCAAAATTTTTCTAACTCCCAAAAATTTCGAAAAATTTCGCCAGTGTCTCCTTTGCGCTGCTTGCTCAGTACGACTACAAAAATGGCACCACGACCCCCAAATTTCAAAAAGAAAAGAAAAGGCCAAGCGGCTAGACAAGAAGATCGTCAAATTTCATACTGAAATTCAAATACATACTTTTTGTCGAGCAATTCAAAATTTATCTTCGAAATCAAAATCCCAATTCCATTTCCTTTAATACACTTGTATACCCTGCTAGCCATAATATCCAATTACAACATTCAAATTTATTTTGCACATTCCATCACAAAATTTTTAATATACACTTCTAATACCATCTTTACTCAACTATTGAAGTTATATATCCATTTTCATTCAGTCTTGCATTTCCAATTTCATTTGAATTCAATTTACAATTTTAATTCTATTTGGATTTAGTTTAACTTCTGAATATTGAATTTTATCAATCATCTTTTATTCCCAACTGATTCATATCCCTATTTTAAATTAGTTTCATTTACTAATTCATTACCAATTCCTATTCATTTTATCTCAAACCATATTTTATTTTATTTCTACCTTTATTGACTTAAGTTCACTCCGAAGTAATTCAAATTGGTTTTCAACATTAAGTTTCAGTTTCAGTTTTATCCTTTTGTTCATTCCCAAAATTTATTTTCAATTCACTATTTTGGTTTATAACCACTTATATTTAAACTGGATTTCAAATTCCGTATGAATTTAATTCACCTTTTATTTATAAATATTTAATTCAATTCATTTCAAACCATATCAAATTTGTTATTCCTTCAATTAGCTTCACACACTAATTTTTATTTCAATACTTTGCTTTGCTTATAACAAATCAAATTCAATTCCAAATCAATTCTTTTTGCTTACAAATTCAAAATGAATTTCAATATTCAATTTCACTTTCATTTAATTGCAATATTAAATTTATTTATTCATTCACAATTTTAATTTCCACCTTATAGATTGTATTCCAATCGTTTATTCTATAAGACTTCTCAAATTCACTTTCATACAAATTAACTCAAATTTTCAATTTCAATTCTTTTTTCTTCAGTTTTTATTCTTTAATTCTACTTGAATTAAATTTACCTTCCAACTTGTTTTGTTTCTACATTTGCCTTTTTGTTACTTCTCTTTAAGTTATAATTTTTATTTTAACAACTTTTAAACTTTACAATTTATCAACTTAATGATATTCCATAAATATTTTATATAACATTTTAGAGTCTTTTCAACCTTTCGAAAATTCATTTTTGAAATCAATTCAAATTATCCTTTGAATTCAAAAATCCAAACCAATTTTGCAAACAACATTCATTTAAAACAATTTGGCAGCAATTCCTCTTTTGGAAACCCAAAAATGAACATCTATGACGCTGCAGTCATCACCAAAGTTATTTTCCAGCGACCGAAAAGAGTTTAGAGCTTTTATCCCTTCAAAAATATTTTTCCAAACCCTTGAAAACCATTTTCAAACTTAAAAGGAATTTAAAATTTTCCAAATCTACAATCTTTTCCAAATTTCAAAACATTCAAACCCTTTCAATTCTTTTCAAAGCTTTTCTCTGGAATTTCATTTCAAATTACGAATCACATTTACAGTTTATATTTACAAATCCTATTTGTATATGAATTTTATTTCTCAACTTTAAACTATGATTTCAATTTCTTATTCAATAACCAATGAAAATAATTTAATATTATCACTTCCTGACAAACAATCAACCATATACTATAATAATTTATGGAAATTCATTCCTTTTATATACGAAAATAATTTGGGTAACATTATTTCACTTACCCTATTTTAAAACAATATCATGTCGAATTGTACTGTACGAGTGTTTAGAGATCCCTATCGATAGGGTTATATGGACTATGCATACCAGAATCCATATACCACTCAACAAACCAATCATCACATAATAAAACAATTTTTTTATATTCACTAACATATACACGCTCATATCTATTATTACACTCAAACTCATTCTAAAGTACTACTGACTCTATCTCTAATGAGTAACACCCAACAGAGCCAAGGTTGTCGCTTAACCAAATGCACTGATACCATGTTTGTAATGAACCGATTTAACGACTTTCGAAATTCGACATCGATACGTCCACTATATCGAATGCCACACAGTCGGATGCCAAAAAACCGAACCGCTAAGGTTAAAGAAGAAGAAGATAGAAGAGAAACAGAAATAATAACAGAATCTCACATTTCGCAGCGGAACAATATATAATAGATAAATGAATAATATTTAAATCAAAGACTCATCATTGTCAATACAATACAACATCAGAGTTTACAACAAAATCATACATCACTGACATTTATTATAACTTGACTATATGAAAACTGATTTGCACAACTATACGCAACGGACACTACATAGTAAAGAGATACGTCTCGCCATCCAGTTTCAACTCCTGATCTCCACAGCAACTCTTTTCTGACTTCGCTCCTGAATAACTGATAACCTGACTCTAGGATGCCCGTGTGGAAAATTATGGGCACCCAGAGTTTAGAAAGGGAACAATAAAGTCTAGGTCAGTCATGGGACTGGTGTGAGATTTTTAAAACAGTTATACTTTTACCAAAGAAAATAAAAGAATTTAAAAGAAATCCGCTATGATTTTGGAAAATGAAACTAACATAAGGCCTCTCGGCGTAAACACAATGCAATCGCACACTTGGGGGAGATTTCTCCATATGATAGTCAAAAATGCTAAATACGCAAAAATCTTTTTAATACTATCATTAGTGCATAGTGAAAAAAAACATTTTCATGTATAATATTAATCTTAGCCAGTATACGTACCATTATAATATGCCTACTATAGCTACCATATTATATGGCATGTTCTACAACTAAAACCGTACAAGGCGCGTATTGATGATTGGATTTCCAACAAATGGTCAGGCTAAGGAACTTCCTGGGCCATATGGGCAGGCATCTGGAGGGACGCCCCGAGAACCTAACCGGATCTCTGCCAACATAAGGCCGGGTTACCTCTACAAAAATTGGTAACTACTGACACGAGTATGCCATCCACCGGTTGCAAACAACCTTTATCCGAGGATGCTCAACAACAACAATCACAAAGTAATATATATTTGCGATATCCACATAAGTTAAGTACCTGGGCTCCATACCATGATAGCACTTCTATCCAGAAGGAAATGCACATACCCGAAGGGGCGCTGCCCCTATAACCTTGCTGCATCTTTCATGTTTCGACCATTCTGGGTTGTGAGGTTCGACGAAGTCTCATCCACAAAGCTACGCTTTTCACAAAAGCCATGCTTCGATCAATAAATGATCAGCAGCACTTCGTATGCCACATTACCAAATTGGGAATGTATCACTAGTGACCATCAACTACATAACCTCTGAGCTCGTACGTCTCAGAGAAGGGTGTTAAGCTAAGAGAATAAATTCTCCGCCACCAACGGAAATGTATTTGATAGAAACCGGCTTTACATCTCAAAGTGTAACCTCTGACACACATCCATACAAGTCCATTCCTGGATCGAACGGAACCTAAGGCACTTCCAAAGAAGCCCTTGCAATCTGGATAATCACTAATCACGTTCGGAAACCCCACCACAAAGGGTGATAAAATCTCTATACCGCAGCAACCCGGTGCAGGGACATTCGATAGGTAATCCTTTCGCTTTCGAAAATACCTGGTCTTCAACACATCTTCAAATACAATCCCATTTCGTCGTATGGTTATTCAGAATGGGTTTTATGGCACAAGGTCCTCTCCCGGCTAATCCGAATAATGAACGCTTATTTTAGAATTAAGTGTTCATTCAGTTGTGAAACAAGTCACAACAAATTTCACTTTGATCTTTTAAATAAAAGATCCATCACAATCACAAAGGTTCAATGTGGGTTTTGAATATCCATTTGGAATTCGACTCAAGGTCGCATCGAAATTCAATTGCCGATTAAAGGCCAATATTGATAGTCGGATATTTAACTCTCAATCAATAATTCACAACAATCACTGGATTTCAAAGAATTTTCCTCCAATTATTATTATTTTCAATATATCTTCGCAAGATAAAATTTCGCTTTTCAACACTTTGAAAACATATTAAAATCAAATTTTCACACTTCAATCCTTTGAAAATCAATTTCAAATCAATTTTTTTCCTTACGCGGAAAACATTTCCAATATCTATTCATTTCCACTAAAAATCTACCGATTTCAATATAATATATTTATTAAAAATATACTTGGAAACATTTAAAATAAACTATTTCAGAATATTTGCTTAAACATTAGTTATGAAAAATATTGTACTAATATCTCATATTAAAATTCAAGTCCGAAACTAATTTTGAAATATAATTTGTAGATAGAGTATAAATATTTAAAAAACTATTTTCTAAATCAAATATCAATTTAATTATTTAAAATAATTCCTTATATATTTAATTAAATAAATTTTTACTTTAAACAATTTCTAAATTAATTTATCCAACAATATTATTTTAAAACCAAATCTAAAACTTTTAAATTTTATTCAAAACTATTTTAAAAATGTACTCCGCTTTCCAGGGAAGAATTCCTTTTCCATTACCAAATGGTACATTCAAATAAATTACTAAATCTTCTTGATTTATTTAGATTTACTTTCCAAATTTGTAAATCTCTTTCCACGCTTTTAAAAATAAACCGATATTTATTTTTATAACAAATTTCGCTTTCTTCTATGAAATTCCCATTATGGATTTACGTTTCCAAATATCAACTGATATACGAATTTTAAATCGATTTCCAAATATCATCTTCAAACCAAATCAAATCCTAAATTGATTTCCAATTTAGTTCAAACACAAAATCAAATTCCAATTTGATTTCCCAAATTAATTTTCAAATGTCAAATCAATTTAAAATTGATTTCCCAAATTATTTCCAAAACACCAAACCAAATTTCCAAATCGATTCCTCTGATTTATTTTAACTCTAAATTAATTCCCGAATCGATTTCTAAAATTAATTTCAACTCCAAATTAAATTACAAATTTATTTCCTTTTGAAATAAATTTCTCTATCTGTTTCAAATATTTAAAATACGTATCTTAAATAAATCCTTCAACTATTAAACAACATTACTCGAAATTCCTTTATTAAAATACTTTCCCATATTTTTTGGAATTAATTCGATCGGATTATAAAAATCAACTTTAATACTTTAATTGTAACGGTGTAGGCTTTTCTACTTTAATTTCCAAAAATCCAATTTCATATTTTTGGTATCCTACGATACCAAAAATATATTCGGCTAAATTTTAGCCTTCAATGGTTTCAATCACAAATAGTCACACACAGATTATAAATAATCAACACAAAATTTAGAAAACAAATCAAAATGTTTTGATGAATCCAGTTGCATCCCTCCAACCCGTTTCCCTGCATCTACAGACGCTAGCACAATAATTAAATACCAATTCCACTTCGAGGTGGAATATCGCGGTATATGGGATTTATAAAAGATCATCCGCTATTATGCGGTGCATAGGGTCTCATCCGCAATATAATGCGGGAAATCATCTCCAAATACATATATTATACCAATTCCACCTCGAGGTGGAATATCACGGTATACGGGTTTAAATATAACAGCCTCTGCTATTATGCGGCGCATAGGGTCTAAACTAATATAAATGATAATAAATCAATTATCCAAGCACACAATCAATCAATTTTAAATCTAACTATTAAAATTTAAACTAGAAAATTCGATTGAGTGAGAAGATCTCACCTTTTTGCCTACGCATGCAATCCATTCTCATTCCATATTGTTTTCTTCATTGCATTAGACCTTGTATAGAAAATTTTATACAGTTGATTAATATTCGAAATAAATTGAACAATTCAATGGTCATTTATAATTTAACTAAAAAAATTCGTTTTAATCATTTTAATTAATTACAAATTAAATTTTATTGAATGATTTAATTTTAAACAAAGAATTAAATTTTAAACAAATTCCTTTTTAATATATTTATTTAACTAAAATTAAATTTTAAAAAATAAATTTCTGTTAATAAATTATTTCTCATTTATAAACTACATAAGTATATTTATAAAATTAGCCCATATAGATTTTAAAAATCAAAATTTTACTATAAATTCCTATATATTCCAAAGCTTATATATATTTGATTAAAACAGAATATTTTACATCTTTACTGCATATAACCATATATATAAATATATATATATATTAAAATTTTTAAAATACAAAAACAGTGTATATACCTGCTGTAATTACTTCTGTATTTTTTTTCCTGTTTTCCATATATAGATAATTATAAACTAGGTTGAATTGGATAAATACAAGAATACCTTGCTGACATTTCTTTCTCCAACCGCCGCTGATCCACATATGCTACTTCGAACGCCCCGGCCTCAACGACATGCTCGCGAACGAATTCACAGTGCCTTGCCTTTGTCGCATTGCGATGCCACATCACATCGCCTCAGCCCTCAACTCCACTCTTCGTTCGCTAACCCACGATAGCCACGAATTTGCCTCGATTCCTCGATTATTTTGGACCCAAGTTCGCCACGCATGCAACTAACCTGATGCCGAACATGAACCATACTCGAGCGTGGTTCATCTTCTTTTGATTTGATCAAGAGTCAAGATCCCCAAAATCGGCTGCCATCTCAATTTGAGTTGAACGAACGAAAAATAATTTCAGCGATTTTGTTTCAAAGGGAGATCGCGATTTGTTTTGAATGAAAGAAAGGGGTCGGCATTAATCTTGAAATCGAGATTTTTGAAACTGAATTGAAAGGGGAAATAATAGCGAATGTTTTTTCTGTTTATTTATTTGATTTTCTAAGGAAGACGCGTGTTTTATTTTTATTTTTTATTTATTTATTTTATCTTCCAACACATTTAAAAATTATGCCAAGTGGATAAAGATAGAAGAAATGTGTAAGATTGTCTCGTGAAAACATTATTTATTTTCAATCTAATCTCAATTTCAAATTTAAATTCAAATCATCTCGAAAATGCAACATAAAATTTCGAACTCTTGTCGATGCGTGCCGTCAGGCGTTCATAAGGTTAACCCCCTATTCCGAACACAATGGAAAAGGTTCGAGTCCAAATTTGATCGTATGGAGAAGATAGCTTTTTTGAAACAGTCATAATATCGAATTTTCGATTTAAATTTCAACGCGTTTGCTTATCGTACGGCCAAACGAACACTCCAAACAATATGAAAATTGAAATTCGATAATAGTACAATATCACGGATCAAATGAAACTGGTTTCGTTGAATTCTGAGAGTGTGCCTCGGAAGGCTATTTTTAAATATCGATTTAAAAGATAAAATTCAATACTGAACAAAACAGTTTCAAATTCAATTCTGAAGCTTCTATCATCTTCGGTATTATCAATATAGATTTTCTAAGCCTTGAAAATATTTTTAAACAGCTTAAAACTAAAGATTCAAATTTTTACCCAATCTCAATAAATTAAATTTAACAATTAAATTGCCAAATCTAAAGTTAAAATTGAAATTCAAGTTTAAAAACAACTTCCAATATCTAAAATCAATTAAATATTTTAATTTCAAATGTTGAAAATTCTGGGTCGTCGGATCCTCATTGATAAGGTGAGCAAACCATCTCTTTAAAGCTTAATTGTGTCGACACCTTGTGATGTTGTGATGAATGATTGATTGTGTGATGGTGAAATATTTGAATGAATGCAAAAATGTTTGTATATGCTTATAAATATGCAAGTGTTGATTTGCATGTCTGTATATTTATATATACAGGCCCCTGTTTTGGTCTACAGGCAACAGAATCAACTTCAAAATTTTAAAAACTCATTCCGTAATTTTTTTTGATTTTGATATCTAAATAAAAGATGGTTGTAAAACTATAACATCAAAAAAAAATCTTAAGCAATTAACAACCTTCAACCAGGAGATTAAAATGCAAATTCAACTTGAAAACAAAACCTGGTCAAGCTAACATCTTGAAACCTGAGAAAATGAATTCAAAGCAAAGTTTTCAAGGAGAACTAAAGCCTTTCAGATCTGAAACAAATCAAGTTCAAGCAATCTACACTACTATAGAGGATAAGCTAATGAAGCTTCAGGCAAAAATTAAAGAATGCATGCAATCCAAGTACAAGGAACAAAGTTTCAGGTCAATATAAAGATCAGAGCAACTCAGGTAAATTTAAGCAAACCATGAGTAAAATTTTAAAAAAATTAATTAAGTATTTGAAGCAATTTAAATCATAGCTGACTCAGTATTTTCAATCTGAGGGAATGATAACCAAAACAAAGATAAAGAGGCAAAGCAGTTTGAAAAATTGCATGGTCTAGATTTTCAAACTCAAGCTGCTCCTCTGTTCAACCATTACAAGTGAGCAAACATACCCAAAACTGTGTAATATGCAATGATAAATGCTTGTTATGTTGCGTGTCTGTATGTATGTGAATATATATACACCGTAATGGATGCATGCCTGTGAATATGTATATTTACACCCCTGTTATATCATACAGATTTAAACATAAAATCCTTAAAACCCTTTTTTACTTTGGTTTGCATGTTGAATGTTGTTTGAGAAATATGATTGCTGTCTGGATACAAGTAGGAATATACACATATACACCTCTGTTTAAAACTTACAGGATTTAAATCAGTTCAAAACAGAAATTCAAAGCAAAGGATTATGTAATTATGTAAGATCCCAGATTTAAAAATAGAACCTGCTTCTCTGTTCCTTCTTTTTGAACAATGTGAGCAAACTCTTCAACCTGTACAAGTAAATCTAATTTGTATGTGTGTTTGAATCTGAAATGATGTGGTGAATGATGGTTGAATGAGTGCAAATATGTTGTGTATATATATAATGTTGAATGTGAATAGATATATTCATATCTGTTCTTAGTTTACAGGGTTTAGAAAAGAAAAAATTTTCTATAAAATTTTTTAAAGCTCAACATCTCAGCCTATAATTTTCTACAGACTTTGATGTCTGAATGGAACTAGTTTGAATTGGTAAGAACATAATTTTAGAACACTTTTAATTAGTTAAAATAAAGGGGTTTACTAGGAGATTATAAAAACACAGCCAATTCAAATTTTGTTCAAAATTTAAATTGATAAAAACTCGAGTTTTGAATTCATGATCTGGTTCGTTTCCATAAAACATGATTTTTAAATGTGAATTCATCATTTTTAAGCTTGGAAATCTCGAGCATATGGAGGTTGAACAAAATTGCTTGGATCGACAATTCCAGATGATCAAAATGAAATTAAGCCTCGATTTTGAATGTAAAGGAAGAGGAATTGTGGTAGATTATGGGAAAATATCCGATGAATTTATAAATGGCGACGGCGACGGTGCGGCAGTGATTTAGGGTTTAAGAGTGAGTTTTATTTACTGTCAGTTTCGAACTAAATTCATTGACGAGGAAGCAGACGGCCGATCGGACCTGGCGGAGACTCGGTGTGGGTTGAAGACGAAGGCCTGGGTGAAATGGCGAAGTTGACGGTGGCGTAGATCGACGGCAATAGTAGATTCTTCCGATGGGTTTGTTTTTCCAGTTTTTGATCGAATGTCCAATTTTTGATTTAGGTTTCGATTTCTTTTACTGGGATATCGTACTGATGGTCGAAGTCATCAGTGATGTGTTGAGGGCGACGACAGTGACCAGAGTTGATCGGCGATCATGTGCACGTGCACGTATAACCGTGGCATATGCGTCATTATGATCAGCGAGCTCGGGGAGGAAGAAGGAGCTGGATCGAAGTCATGTGCGCGAAATCATGGTGTTGGCTCGAAGTGAGCATCGGGTTGGAGCGTAAATATGTTAACAGATTTTAAAAGGTTTAAGTTAAAAAGAGAAAGAAAAAAAAACAACAGAAGAGAGGGAAATGACTCGGGGGTAAACATGGGTTTGATTATATTTTGTCAAGCTTTCTTTTGGTGTAGTAGTAGTTCGTTTTCCAGATTTTATATGGAGCTTGAAATTTTTTTAAATCGAGTTTTTAAGCATAATAGAAAAGTTAAAATAAGTTCAAAGCCAAATGGGAATTTACAGTTTCATTAAATATCAGTGAACTAGGTTTTAAAAGTAAAATAAATATGAATTTAGTTTTCATAGTAAAATTTATTTAAAACAAATTTGAAACAAGATTTAAGGGTTTAAAAATTTAAGTTAAATGGTAGTTAAAGGTTTTGAAATAAAATCTTTTAAGATTAGTTAAGTTTAAATTGTTTAAACTTATATTTTAAAAGAGTTTGTTTTAAGTAAAACTTAACAATGTAATTAAGGAGTTAATCAAATATTTTTAATTATTAACTTAAAGGTTAAGTTAATTTACATTGTCAATGATAATTAACTAATTAATTATTAATTTAAAGGTTAATTAATTTGTAATTAAGGATCAATTAATTGAAGTAATTAATTAAGGATTGGTTGATTAATTAATTAATTAATAGAGGACAATTAAATAATTTAAGGTTAATTATTTAAATGATAAAAGGGTATTTATTTATGAATCAAGGTTGATTAATTATTGATTAAGGTTAATTAATTTATTAATTAACATTAATTTGTTAATAGTTAAAGGATTAATTAATTTATTAATTATCATTAATTAATTAATAGTTAAAGGATTAATTAATTTATAAATCGAGGTTAATTAATAAATAATTAAATTAATTAACATAAACTGTAATTAATTAATGTTAATCAACCATAATTAGTAATTAATCTGGTTTTATTAATCAAATGATCAATTAACCTTATTGACGGATGGTTGTATTCTACTGAATGCTGTGAATTATTTCGTCATCTCTACTGTGTGATGCTATGTGATTTGGATTGTTTTAATTCAAGCCGTGATGAGTGTAATTTATTTATTTATAATGCATTCATATTTTCTATCAGTGAATTTGTGTATATAGATAAGCGTTATTGGAATATACCGCTTATCGATATTGACACGGTTGAATCTATAATGATTGGTATTGTTGCACTATTGTGTGAAACCCCTGGACTACACCTTACACACACAAGTATGGATAGCACGAGGAAATCGGTTCAGTCGCAGATTTTTAACAACTTTTAAAAGATTGAATTTTTGAATCCAAAATAGTTTTGGAATCGGAACTTAAAGCTTTTGAAAATGAGTTTCAAAAATAAAAGTTATTTTGAATAACTTAATAAAGTTTTGAAATTTAAATAATTTGATTTGAAATTGAATTCAATATTTGACATTGAATTCAATAATTTGGAAACTATGGTTTAAAAATATTATACAAGTTATAAAGTTTTTATATGGGTTTTTAACCATTTAAAAAAAAAATATTTTGAAAACTTAAATTTAAACCTAATTTTTTACTTAAATGCCTTTAACTCATGTAAATGTAATTAGTTTTTTTTTTCAAAACGAAAACTGTTTGATTCAAATAAAAAACGGCTTTCATAAAAAGAAAGGATTTCCAATTTGTACCGAAAGATTTCAAGTTTGAAATGGAATTGCAAATATTTGGGAAAACTATGAATTAACCTTTGTGAAAGATCATTAAACCTTGGGTTGAAATCGAAGAGAGTTTTAAATGGTGTATCTTTCATATTAAAGATTTGAATTGGAAAGGTTTTGAAAGTTGTGAATTAAATCTTTAACTTAAAGATTGAATAAGTTAATCCAATTTGAAATGAAATTGTTTTGGAAAGCCGTGAATGAACCTTTGTGGAAAATAGGTAAACTTTGTGAAATGAATCTTTTTATTTAAAAAGATTTGAAATGATAATTTGTTTTAAACCATTTAGCGAAAGGTTTTGGATAATAAGTTGTGACTTAGCTGAAATCCCATTATCCATATGTTTTTTATGATGACCCGAAATTTTTAAAAATTTGAAATGGAATATTTAATTGATTTTAAATATTTGGAGGTTAGTTTAACTTGAATTTCAAATGTAAATATGAATTTGGCAATTCAATTATTGAATTTAATTTATTGAAGTTGGATAAAAAAAATTGAATCTTCAGTTTAAAGCTAATTAAAAATATTACAAAGGCTTAGAAAATTTATATTGATAATAGTGAAGATAATGGAAGCTTCAGAATTGAATTTGAAAGCGATTTAAACAGTTTTGAAAATATATCGTATAAATCGATATTAAAAATAGCCCTCCGAGGCACGGTATCGGAATTCGACGAAATCTCTGCCATTGGATTCGTAATATTGTATTATTATCGGATTTCAATTTTTGTAGTGTTTGGAGTTGTCATTTGTCCGTACGATAAGAAAATGCGTTGAAAATTAAATCGAAATTTAATATAATAACTGGGTTCAAAAAGCTATCTTCTCCATACGATCGAGTTAGGACTCGAAATCTTTTCCATTGTGTTCGGAATGCGGATAACACCTTACAAACGCCTGGCAGCATTCTTCAATAGGGGTTCGGAATTTTAAGATATGTTAAACAAGATATTTTGAATATAAAATTATAAAAATCAATAAACAAAAGTCAAACTCAATCTATCGTATACCTGAAGCCACCTTCTCCTTTATACTTTAACTCGTGAATTCCTTCCTTCAGAAAAAAGTAAAGCCCTTCAGCGAATCCCCGTTCCTTTTTCCCAAATCAAAACCAAATCGTGCCTAGGGTTCTCGAAACCATATCCAATTTAAATCGAATCGTTTTTTGAATAAATGGCTTGACATAAAAGGGAATTTCGACGAGGCAATATTTCTTAAATTCAAAGTGCTGGCGCTCGAGGTGGTTGACATGCCTCGATCGATGAAAGTGCGTTACCGATGGGGGAGAGTTGCCGCGTTCAATCTGGGCACTTTTGCAAGGTGGAGTTAGAGGTTCGTGCGATGTAAGTTCGCATGCGACAGTGATGGTCGCGAGCTAGGCACGACGATTGATCAGTGGCAACTTCATCGCAAAGCCAGAGGCTCGCGCTTGTGATTTGGAATCGAAGTCGAGGTGGTCTGAAGCTGGATCTTTCGCGTGGGTAGTAATAGTGGAGGTTGCAATGTCGTTCATTGATGACGGCAGTAAGGTATAAAGATGATTTTGTTTTTTTATCTATTTAAAATCTTATAAATATATATATGTAATCCTAAAGAAAATAAATATGCATGTATATATTTTTGATTTATCCAGTTATGCTAAAATAATTTATCAAGATGATAAATTGTTTAATTAATTTATCTAAATTATTTTAGATACTAAGAAAATTATTTAAAAGGAAATTAGTTTAAAATTTAATTCTCTGATTAAAATTGAATCATAAGTTAAAAAAAATTAAATCCCTAGTTTAAAATTAAATTATTAGTTGAACTAAATTTATCAAATGGAATTTAATTATTCGATTTATTTCGAATATTAGTAAAATTGTATAATGTTTATACAAGGTCTAGAAATCGTGAAAACAAGCTGGATTGGAAATGGATTGCATACGTAGTAAAAGGTGAGATCTTCTCACTCAACCAATATTATTCTGATTGAAATTTTGAACAGTTAGATTTAAAATTGATTGACTGTGTGCTTGGATGATTGATTTATAATAGTTATTCATTGGATGACATTATATATATAGCAGTATATAGTATATATTGGGTGATTGATTTCCCGCATTATATAGCGGATGAGAACCTATGCGCCGCATAATAGCGGATGATATTTTATAAATTCCATATACCACGATATTCCACCGCGAAGTGGAATTGGTATTTAGTTGTTCTGCTAACATCTGTGGATGCAGGGAAACAGGTTGGAGGGATGCAATTGGATTCCTCAAACATTTGATTTTATTTCTTATGTGTGTGTTTATTTTTTATAATCTGTGTGTGATTATAATGTGATTGAAATCGTTGAAGGCTAAAATTTAGCCGAATATATTTTTGGTATCGTAAGATACTATAAATAAATAAAATTTGATTTTTTAAATTAAGTAGAAAAACTATAGTGAAATCCTATTGAATAGATCCCAATAAAATAGAAAAAGATTTGATAAAGAAATTTATTTTTAAAGGCAATGAATTTGTAAATCAAATTAAAAAATTGATTTGGTGTTTTAAAATAAATCTTTAGGAAATCAATTTGGATTTTGATTTGGTGCTAAAAATAAAAATTTGAAATCAAATTGGAAATTGATTTGGTGTTTGTATACGATTCTTAAAATCGATTTAGAAATCAAATATTAGTGGATATTTGAGAATTTAAATCCACAATGAGAATTTTATTTGTTTTAAAAATAAATATTGTTTTATTTTTAAAGGTGTGAAAAGAAATTTATAGTTTTGGAATGTAAATTAAAATAAATCGAGAAGATTTATTAATTGATACAAATGAAAAGAGAATTCTTCCCTGGAAAGACGAGTATATTTTAAAGTAGATTGTGAAGTATAAATTAAAAGTTCTAGGAATTGATTTGGAACAATATTTTGAAGAAATTTTTTTTTTGGATTGTTTAAATCTTTAAAGTAAAGATTTAGTTAATTAATTATAGAAGGGATTATTTTAAAGATTAAATTTGATATTTGATTTTGAAAATAATTATTTAAAAATTTATATTCTATCTACAAATGTTGTTTATTTTAAAATCAGTTGGGACTTTAAATCTTATATGTGATAATTAGTATAATGTTTTCATAACCAATATTTTAAGTAAGTATTTGAGATGGTTTTATTTTAAATGTTCCAAGAATATTTTGGATAAGTAATTTGAATTATTTTAACTCGGTAGATTTCCAGTGGAAATCAATAAATATTTGAAAATGTATTCCGCATAAGAAAAAGTGATCTGAAATTTGTTTTCAAAGTATTGAAATATGGAATGTAATTTGAAATTTGTCTTCAAATGGTTGAAGCGTGAAATATATCTTGCGGAAATATTTTGAAAATAAATAATTTGGAAAATTTATTTATTTAAATCCGACAATTGTTGTGGACGTTGATTGATAGTTAAATAACCGACTATCAATATTGTCCTTTTGATGGCATTTGAATTTCGATGCGACCGGGGTCGGATTCCAAGTGGATATCCGAAAACCACATCGAACCTTTGCAACTGTGATGGATCTTTTATTTAAAAGATCAAAGAGAAAATTGTTGTAATTTGTTGAAATCGAATGTAACTCTTATTTTAAAAATAAGCGCTCGTTATTCAGATTAGTCGGGAGAGGACCTTGTGTCATAAAACCAATTCCGAATAACGATACAATGAAATGGGATTGTATTTGAAGACGGTGTTGAAGACCGGGTATTTTCGAAAGCGAAAGGATTACCTATCGAATGTCTCTGCACCGGTTACTCCGGTATGGATATTTTATCATCTTTGTGATGGGGATTCCGGACGTGATTTGTGAATATCCAGATTTGCAAGGGCTCCTATGAAGTGCCTTCAGTTTTGTTCGATCCCGAAACGGACTTGTATGGATGTGTGTCTGACATTACACTTTGAGATATAAAGCTGATTTCTATCAAATACATTTCTGTTGGAGGCGGAGAATTTATTCTCTTAGCTTAACACCCTTCTCTGAGACGTACAAGATCGGAGGTTATGTAGTTGATGGTTATTAGTGATATACTCCTAATTTGGTAATGTGGCATACAAAGTGCCGTTGATCATTTGTTGGTCAAAGCATGACTTTGCGAAAAGTGTAGCCTTGTGGACGAGACTTCATCGGACCTCACACCCCGGAAATGGTCAAAATAGGAAAGATGCGGCAAGGTTATGAGGGTCGCGCCCTTTAGGGTATGTCATTTCCTTTTGGAAAAGGGTGGTATCATGGTATGGTGCCCAGATACTTAACCAATGTTGTTGCCGCAAATAATTGATATATACTTTGTGGTTGTTGCTTTGTGGTTGAGGATCCTCGGATAAAGTTCCCAAAGGACCGGGGGATGGCGCACTCGAGTAGTAGTTACCTAGTTACAGAGGTAACCCGGCCTTGTGTTGGCAGAGATCCGGGTAGGCTCTCGAGACGTCCCTCCAGAGGATACCCATGTGGCAGTAGCAAGTTTCTTAGCCTGACCATTTGTTGAAAATCCAAACTCCAATACGCGCCTTGTACAGTTTTAGTTGTATAACCTGCCATTTACTTATGGTGGTCCCCACTGTTTAAATGGTAGTTATAGTAGGCATAGTTAAGAATGTCTATGCTGGCTAAGATTAATATTATACTTTCGAAATGTTTTCTGCACTATGCATTAATAATAATATCAAAAGGATTTTGCGTATTAAGCATGTTTGTCTATCATAAGGAGAAAATCTCCTCCAATTCTGCATTTGCATTGTGTGTATGGAAGGAGGCCTTATGGTAGTTTCATTTTTCTAAAGCATAGCGGATTTCTTTTTATTTTCTTTGTGAAAATAACTATTTTTAAGATCTCACACCAGTCCCATGACTGACTTGGAGTTTATTGTTCCCTTTCTAAACTCTAGGTGTCCATAATTTTTCTACACGGGCAGCCTAGAGTCAGGTTATCAGTTATTTAGGAGCAAAGTCAAGAAGTTGCTATGGAGATCTAGAGGCAAGCTGGATGGCGAAGCGTATCACTAGTATATGTTATATTCTTTCCGTTGTTTGTTGTTGTAACACTCTGATAATGTAATGTGATGTAATGTAATAACTGATATAGTTCTGTGTTTTAAAGATATTCATTTATCTATTATATGTTGTTCTGCTGTGAAATATGAGATTCCGTTTATTGCTTCTGTTCTTCTTCTTTTTTCTATCTTCTTCTTTTTTAACCCTAAAGACTCGTACATTTGTTTCTCTTTCGGCTGAATTGTTCTGGAATTTTGCCAGCTAAAAAGGAGTGCGGATTTGCGGGTCTTTACGTTTGGTATGAGAGCTTTTGGTTAAGCGATAACCTAGGCTCTGTTGGGTGTTACTTGTTAGAGATAAAGTCAACAGTACTCTAAAATGAGTTTGAGTGTAATAATAGATATTGAAGCAGCGGAATTACGAAAACTAGATGAAAAGGTGAAAGTAGCAATCGGTGGATTGAGAAATATTGAAAGGCCCAAATTCGTTGATTCGAAGATACCGAATTCTAGCTACCTCTGACACGTTGATCGTGCACGATACGGTGGAAAGAGATCTACAATTCTTCGAGCGTTGATCAAGCGCACTTGATTCCGCTAATTGGCTTCAACGAACGTTGGTTCGAGCGCACCCGAATACCTTAAGTGGAGATAGAAGATTACACTCAACTACCAATTTAGATGAAAGCACAAAGCTAACAAAGAAGAATTTTATTCCAAAAGAACCAAGGTTACAAATGACCCACGCAGCCTATTTATAGGCGATACACTCACTAGGTCGTTGCCGACCTGACAACACCACACGACTCAACTTATTAGGTCGTACGCGACCTAACAAATAAAACGACATACGGCTTAACAACGCATCAACGACTCAACATCACATGGCCTATCAATACAACACACGCGACCTAACTGACTCGAGTTACAACACGTAGCAACTTAAAGACACACGCGACCCAGAACTTGAGCGACTTAAAAGGAACAGTGGTACAAGAAATCAAAGCGGCAAGAGCTTCAGCGACCTAAAACCATCAACGACTTAAGTTTGTACGCGACCTAACATAGGTCGTAACACGTTGACATCTTCTCGTGACCTAACGACTTAAGGCTTCAGCAACTGGATCTTCTACTCGCGACCTAACTAGTCGTTCAACATAGGTCGTAGCTCGTCCATACCTCTTGAGCGACTTAAATATTCAATATAGTAACAATGCGGTAGACCATTAGGTCGTTGTTTGTTAACTCGTGCGTCTTTACTAGGTCGTGACTCGTTAGGTCGTGAGCGACCTAAGCCTTCTCCACTAGGTCGTGACTCGTTAGGTCATGAACGACCTAAACTTTCCTAGCGATCTAAAACATGCTGAGTGAATAACTCGATAGGTCGAGATTCTGGACTTTCGTTAAGTCGTACGCAACTTCCATAACCTTCATTTGCTATTTGCGGTGCCTTAAAGACCTTGATAGGCCGTAACTCGCCTTCCTTAAGTCGTGAGCGACCTAAGGATCTGGAGCGACTTAACTCCATTGTTGAACTTGTAGATCGCGCTACATTATCCTCCCCTGGTTGACAGAAATTCGACCTCTAATTTTCACTATCTCCTTGCACAACAAGTTTATTTCCATGATACGGAATTAAATATTTGACGTTGAAAACATCAGAAGTATGAACATCCTCTGGTAACTTCAATCGATACGCATTTTCATTGATTTTCCTCAAAATTTCAATTGGACCAATTTTTCACGCCTTCAATTTATTATACGTCCCCATGGGAAAACGATCTTTTGTCAACACTGCATAAACCAAATCACCTTCCTTGAAATTCACACTTCTCCGCTTTTTATCCGCCAGTCGTTTATACTTTTCATTTGATGCAAGCAACCGGTCATGAACAGTTCTGTGGCACTCCAGTAACTCATTAACGAAGTCACTAGCCTGCTTAACAACTCCCTTCTGATATGGCACTGTTGTTAGATCCAACGGTCCCTTTGGAATTGTCGAATAAACAACCTGAAATGGACTGAATCCGGTGCTTCGATAAACCGCATGGTTGTGAGCAAACTCCGCTTGACACAATTTCGAATCCTAGCTCCTCAAATTGTCCTTCACAAGACATCTTAATAAGTTTCCCAACGATCTGTTAACCACCTTCGTTTGTCCATCGGTTTGCGGATGGTAAGCGCTACTAAAATTCAGCTTCGTTCTGACCATCTTCCACAAACTTAGCCAAAAATGACTCAAAAAGACAGTATCTATATCCGAAACAATAGACTCTGGCAACCCATGAAGTCGATAGATCTCTTTGAAAACTGAGCAACATGAACGGCATCCGCCGTCTTCTTACAAGCAATAAAATGTGTCATTTTCGAAAATCTGTCAACCACCACATAAATGGAATCGTTACCACTTTGAGTTCTACGCAAACCCAAAACAAAATCCATGCTCACATCAACCCAAGGTTTAGTTGGTACAGGTAACGGCATATATAATCCAACATCGGTCGTTGTTCCCCTCGAAACCAGACAGATATGACATCTCTCCACAAACTGTTCAACCTCTTTCCTCATTGACGGCCAAAAGTAAGATTGAGAAATCAAATGCAATGTACGATCTCTACCCACATGGCCTTCTTCATGTAACTCTTTCACAATTTTCATCCTCAGACTACAATCTGGTATGCATAATTAATTCCCCTTGAATAAGAATCCATCCATCAACACAAATTCATTAGTACTCCCATCCTTGACTTTTTCAACAAACTTCGTAAAGTAAGGATCTTCTTCAATCAATTTTGGCAATAGTTCAAATCCTGTCACTTCAACCTTCATTGTCGTCAATAAATGATTCCTTCTGCTCAAAGCATCAGCTACACGATTCGTCACCCCTGACTTGTGCTTTACAACAAAAGTAAACTGCTGTAGATACGCGACCCATGAAGCATGCCTAGCTGAAATTTTGTCCTACCCTTGCAAATGCTTCAAAGCTTCATGATCTGTATAAAGAACAAACTCTTTCTGGAACAAATGATGTCTCCAGTGCTTCACAGCCTGAATAATCGCGTAAAATTCCATGTCATAAGTGCTATATCTCAACTTAGCTCCAGACAACTTCTCACTGAAATAAGCAACTGGTCTTCCTTTCTGACTCAAAACTCCACCAATTCCAACTTTCGAAGCATCGGTATGTAACTCAAACAACAACTGAAAATCCGGCAATACTAGAATTGGTGCTGCCGTCAACAGTGTCTAGATCTACTTAAAAGCAACCCCTGCTTCCTCTGACCATGCAAACTTCTTTCCTTTCATGCAATCGGTTACAGGTGCCATTATACTGCTAAAATGTGGAATGAATCTTCGGTAACATGAAACCAACCCATGAAAACTTCGAACTTCAGTTATGGTCTTGGGTTGTGGCCAATCTCTAATCGCTTCCACTTTACTTTCATCCACTTGAATACCTTCCTTCGACAAAACATATCCCAGAAACAAAACACGGTGTGTTGTGAACACACACTTCTTTGTTGCAGCATAAAATTTCTCTTGTCGTAGAATCAACACTACTTCACGCAAGTGTTGAATATGCTCTTCCATACTCCCACTATAGATCAAAATATCGTCAAAGTAAACAACCACGAACTTCCCAACAAATGGTCTGAAAATCTGGTTCATCACTCTCATAAAAGTACTCGAAGCATTTGACAAGCCAAATGGCATAACCAACCATTCGTATAGACCTTCCCTAGTTTTAAAAGCAGTCTTCCACTCATCACCTGGTCTAATACGAATCTGATGGTATCCACTCTTCAAGTCAATCTTTGAAATCACAACAGCTCCACTCAACTGGTCAATCAAATCATCAAACCTCGGCATAGGAAATCTGTATCTCACAGTGATCTTGTTTAGAGCCCGACTGTCCGTACACATTCTCCACGAACCATCCTTCTTTGGTACCAAAAAGGCTGGCACTACACAAGGACTCAAGCTCTCCTGAACACGCCCCTGTTCTAACAACTCCTCCACCTGCCTTCTCAGTTCCTCATGCTCTTTAGGACTCATCCTGTAATGTGGCCTGTGTGGTAAAACTGCCCCTGGCACAAGATCAATCTGATGCTAAATATCCCTCAACGGTGGTAATTCCGTTGGCAACTTTTCAGGAAACACATCTCTGAATTCTTCCAAGACCGGCTTTACTTCCTCTGGAACTTCAATATATTCAGAAGCTTCATGTCCAATCAACAAGAACACCTTTGGACTCTCCTCTACTTCTTCAATAAATCCCTTCAAAGTCAACAAAGTCTTCAGCTCCTCAATATCCTCTGATTTGCTCTCTCCTTGCTGTCTCTTCTTTGGAATCAAAATGATCTTAACACCTTCAAACATAAAGCTGTAGCTATTGGTTCGACCATCATGCTGCACTGCTCGATCATACTGCCATGGCCTTCCCAAAAGCAAGTGACAAACATCCATCTCCACCACATCACACCAAATCTCGTCCTTATACTTCTTCCCAATAGAAAATGGAACTTGAACTTGCCTGTCCACCTTCACCTCTCCTCCTTTCCACAGCCATGCTAACTTGTAAGGATTTGGATGCTTCTCCGTTTTCAGCTTCAACTTTCTCACAGCTTCGGTAGAAATAATATTGTCGCAACTTCCTGCGTCAATCACAAATTTACAAACCTTCCCCAGAATAGTGCACGTTGACTAAAATATGTTACTCCTCAACCAACTAGCCTCTTCTTCCTGCTTCGGTATTAAACAAGACCTCCTCATCATTAGATTACATCCTTCATCTCCTGATGCGACATCCTATTCATCCTCCTCAACTGGACTACAATAACCTTCACCAACATCCTCACCTCCAACTTCAGCAATCATAGTTCGTTTCTTCGGCTTCGGGCATTCATTACTCTTGTGACCCACTTCTTGGCAATTATAACATTAGAAACTGTTGTTGACCTTCACTTTCGCAACTTCATTCACAGCTGGTCTACTGACAGTTTTAGAAACATTGGAACTCCCACTAGCTCCTTTGTTTGTAATATTGGATCTTGTAAACACACCACCTCCACGTCTTCCCTGCTTCTCCCAAGCCAATGCTTTCTGATGTGCTTCAGCTACAGATCTAGGATCAAACATAGTAACCATGTCTTGAATCTGCATTCTCAACCCTCCAGCAAACCTAGCATTCAATTGTTCCTCTGTCTCCATAATGTCATTTCGAGCAATTAGTTGATAAAATTCATCAGCATAATCATTAACAGTCTTCGTCCCTTGCCACAGATTCTACCACCTTTGATACATGAGTGATTGATAATTGTAAGGCAAGAATGTAGCCTTCATCAGCTTCTTCATCTTTTCCCATGATTCAATTTTCAACTTCCCCATTCTCTCTCGCGTAAGTTTAGTTTGCTGCCACCATGCTAAAGCTCTTCCCCTCAACCTTGTAGCAACTAACTTCACTATTCTAGGCTCAGGAACTTCTTTAAAGTCAAAAATTTCCTCAACATTAGACAACCAATCTAAGAATTCTTCTACAACCATACTACCCTTGAATTCTGGAATTTCAATTTTCATCCCCGATTCCCAACGACGATCATCATCTACATCCCTATATAAATTTTGAACTTGGTTTCGATCTCGATAATGAAAACTAGCTCTATCACCATCTTCATCAAAATCAAATATACGTCGATACCGATCCCGTCTTTCTTCATCTCTATGATCATGCATGGTCCTTCTACCTTGTCTATCTTCATCTCTATATGGTTCATCCTCAAACTCACGTGGAGTTCTTCTCTCTCCATGTCTATATTCGTGGTGATCTCTTCTCGATGAAATTGACGTTTCTCTTCTTTCTCTAAAACATTGTGGCGACACCCTCCTTGCTTCCGTAACCGATGGCGAAACTCTGTTTCCTCAATGGTTCGAGACTGGCGACCTTCTCCTTTGAGTTTGATTCATATCAACCATCAACTTCTCTAGCTTTCTAATGCCTTCATCAAATTTCTCATTAGTGCGTTGTTCCATCTGCTCGGCTTCTTCTCTTCTATACAATGCTTCAACATTCTGATGGCGGTTAGCTCTCCTCGGCGGGATGGTTGAATCAAACACAAATACTTCAACAATTCGAACTTCAACTCTCGTCTTGGTTCAAACAAAATGATACACGGCTCAAACTTCAACACAAAGTTATGCTCCACCTTCACTTCAACAAGTGATACCAAAATGATGCTTCAATTCTCGGCTCAAACACTTCAAACTCCTTGGCTCAAAGACTCGGCTTAGCTATGACTGGCAATGTCTAGCTCTGATACCAAACTGACGCAGCGGAATTACGAAAACTAGATGAAACGGTGAAAGTAGCAATCAGTGGATTGAGAAATACTGAAAGGCCCAAATTCGTTGATCCGAAGATACCAAATTCTAGCTATCTCTGACACGTTGATCGCGCACTATACCGTGGAAAGAGATGTACAATTCTTCGAGTGTTAATCAAGCGCACTTGATTCCGCAAATTGGCTCTAACGAACGTTGATTCGAGCGCACTCGAATACCGTAAGTGGAGATAGGGGATTACACTCAACTACCAATTTAGATGAAAGCACAAAGCTAACGAAGAAGAATTTTATCCCAAAAGAACCAACGTTACAAATGACCTACGCGGCCTATTTATAGGCGATACACTCACTAGGTCGTTGCCGACCTAACAAGACCACACGACTCAACTTAGGTCGTACGTGACCTAACAAATAAAACGACATACGACTTAACAACGCATCAACGACTCAACATCACATGGCCTATCAATACAACACACGCGACCTAACTGACTCGAGTTACAACACATAGCGACTTAAAGACACACGCGACCCAAAACTGGAGCGACTTAAAAGGAACAGTGGTACAAGAAATCAAAGCGGCAAGAGCTTCAGCGACCTAAAACCATCAACGACTTAAGTTTGTACGCGACCTAACATAGGTCGTAACACGTTGACATCTTCTCGCGACCTAACGACTTAAGGCTTCAGCAACTGGATCTTCTACTCGCGACTTAACTAGGTCGTTCAACATAGGTCGTCGCTCGTCCATACCTCCTGACCAACTTAAATCTTCAATATAGTAACAATGCGGTAGACCATTAGGTCATTGTTTGTTAACTCGTGCGTCTTTACTAGGTCGTGACTCGTTAGGTCGTGAGCGACCTAAGCCTTCTCCACTAGGCCGTGACTCGTTAGGTCGTGAACGACCTAAACTTTCCGAGCGATCTAAAACACGCTGAGTGAATAACTTGATAGGTCGAGATTCTGGACTTTCGTTAAGTCGTTCGCAACTTCCGTAACCTTCATTTGCTATTTGCGGTGCCTTAAAGACCTTGAAAGGTCATAACTCGCCTTCCTTAAGTCATGAGCGACCTAAGGATCTGGAGTGACTTAACTCCATTGTTGAACTTGTAGATCGCGCTGCATCAGATATGAGCACGTATTTGTTAGTGAATATAAAATTATTTTATATTGTGTTGATTGGTTTGTCCAGTGGTATATGGATTCTGGTCAATACGAGTAATTAACGTTATTGATAGGGATCTCTAAACACTTGTACAGAACAAATTTAACACGATATCATTTTAAAATAGGGTAAATTAAATAATTTTACCCAAAACTATCTTCGTTGATAAAGGAAATAACCTTCGTAAATTATTGTAGTGTATGGTTGCTTGATTGTTAGGAAGTGATAATATTATCATCATTGAAATTGAATAAGAAATTGAAATCATAAATAAAGTTTAGAAATAAAATTCATATACAAATGAAATTTGAAAATATTTTTGAAAGGGTTGAAATTGGAAAATTTTGGAGATTTGGAAAGTTTAAATCCCTTTTTATTTTGAAGATGATTGTCAAAGGTTTTGGAAAAGTGTTTTGATGGGATAAAAGCTCTAAACTCTTTTCGGTAGCTAGAAAATAATTTCGATGATGATCGCGACATCATCGCGACATCCAGGGGATTTGCTGTCAAATTATTTTAAAGGGAAGTTGTTTGCAAAACTGATTTGGATTTTTGAAATTCAAAGGATAATGTGAATTGCTTTCAAAAAATGATTTTTGAAAGGTTGAAAAGACTCTGGAATGTTATATAAAATATTCATAGAATATCATTAAGTTGATAACTCGTAAAGTTTGAAGTTGTTAAAATAAAATCTAACTTAAAGAGAAGTTAGAAAAAGGTGAATGGGGAAACCAAATAAGTTGGAAGGAAAATTTAAATCAAGTGGAATTAAAAATGAAAATTGAATAAAAGAATTGAGATTGAAAATTTGAGTCAAATAAAATGATGATATGGATTTAAAATGAAATTGAAATGTAAGATAATGACTTGAATTTTGAAATTCATTTCGAATTTGTAAGTAAATAGAAGTGGAATTGGAATTGAAACTAATTTGTGATAAACAAAGTGAAGCATTAAACTAAAATTAGTAAGTGAAACTAATTGATGAATAACTAAATGGATAAGGTTTAAAATAAATTGAATCTAATATTTATAGATGAAAGTAAATTGAATTCATAAAGAATTGGAAATCCAGTTTAATATAAGTGGTTATAAACCAAAATAGTGAATTGAAAATAAATTTTTGGAATGAACAAAAGAATAAAATTGGAATTGAAATTGAATATTGAAAACCAATTTGAATTGTGTTAAATAAAATGAAGTTGTAAAATTGGTTCGAAGTGAACTAAAGATAATAAAGGTGGAATAAAGAAATGGGTTGAGATAAAATGAATTGGAATGAACTAGTAAATGAAACTAATTTAAAATAGTGCAGTTGTGAATGAAAGATAATTGATAAAATTTAATATCCAAAAGATAAACTGAATCCAAATTGTGAATTGAATTCAAATGAAATTAAAAATGCAAAATTAAATGAAAATTGATATATAACTTCAATAGAGAAGTAAAAATGGTATAAGAAGTAAGTATTCAACCTTTTGTAAAGAATTGTGAAAAAAAATGATTTTTGAATGTTGAAATTGGACATTATGGATATCGGGATATACAGGCGTGTACAGAGAAATGGAATTGGGATTTGATTTTCGAAGATAAATTTGAAATTGCTCAACAAAAAGGTATGTATTTAAATTTCAGTATGAAATTTGGTGATTTTCTTGTCTAGCCACTTGGCGTTTTGTTTTCTTTTTGAATCTGAGGGCCTGTGGTGCCATTTTGTAGTCGTACCGAGCTAGCCGCGCAAAGGAGACGCTGGCGAAATTTTTCAAAAATTTAGGCAGTTAGAAAAATTTGGAGAAAATTTTGAAATTTTAAAATTTGAATTTAAATTTGAATTGTTAAAGAAAACAATGTTGTTTGGAACTTATAATTGAAGTTGGAAAGCTAGTTGAAATGATAATGGATCTTTGATAAAAGGATTTGTTTTGACGAGTTGATAAAACTGTTTGGTTTGGAAAATATAAACTGGTTAAGGATCATTCTTCTTAACTAGTAATTTCCGGACGAAATTCTCTTAAGGGGGGAAGGATGTGACGACCCGGAAATTTTTAACATTAGAAATGGAATATTTAAATGATTTTAAATATTTGGAGGTCAGTTTAACTTGAATTTCAAATGTAAATATGAATTTGGCAATTAAATTATTGAATTTAATTTATTGAAGTTGGATAAAAAAATTGAATCTTCAATTTTAAGCTAATTAAAAATATTCAAAGGCTTAGAAAATTTATATTGATAGTACTAAAGATAATGGAAGCTTCTGAATTGAATTCGTAAGCGATTTAATCTGTTTTGAAAATATATTGTTTAAATCGATATTTAAAAATAGCCCTCCGAGGCACAGTCTCAGAATTCGACGAAACCCCTGCCATTGGATCTATAATATTGTATTATTATCGGATTTCAAATTTCGTAGTGTTTGTAGTTGTCGTTTGGCCGTACAATAAGCAAACGCGTTGAAAATTAAATCGAAATCTAATATAATAACCGGGTTCAAAAACTATCTTCTCCTTACGATCGAATTAGGACTCGAAACCATTTTCATTGTGTTCGAAATGCGGATCAAACCTTATAAACGCTTGGCGTCATACCTCAATAGGGGTTTGGAATTTTGAGATATGTTAAACAAGATATTTTGAATATAAAATTATAAAAGTCAATAAAAAAAGTCAAACTCAATCTATCGTATACCTGAAGCCACCTTCTCCTTTATACTTTAACTCATGAATTCCTTCCTTCAGAAGAAAATGAAACCCTTCGGCGAATCCCCGTTCCTTTTTCCCAAATCAAAACCAAATCATGTCTAGGGTTCTCGAAACCAAATCCAATTTAAATCGAATCGATATTCGAATAAATGGCTTGACATCAAAGGGATTTTCGACGAGGCATGATTTGCAAATTCAAAGTGCTGGCGCTCGAGGTGGTTGACATGACTATATCGATGAAAGTGCGTTGCCGATGGAGGAGAGTTGCGGCGTTCGATCTGGGCACTTTCGTGAGGTGGAGTTAGAGGTTCATGCGATGTAAGTTCGCATGCGGCAGTGATGGTCGCGAGCTAGGCACGACGATTGATCAGTGGCGACTTTGTCGCAAAGCCAAAAGCTCGCGTGTGTGATCAAGAATCAAAGTCGAGGTGGTCTGAAGCTGGATCGTTCGCGTGGGTAGCAATAGTGGAGGTTGCAATGTCATTCATTGATGATGGCAATAAGGTATAAAGATGATTTTGTTTTTTATCTATTTAAAATCTTATAAATATATATATGTAATCCTAAAGAAAATAAATATGCATGTATATATTTTTGATTTATCCAGTTATGTTAAAATAATTTATTAAGGTGCTAAATTGTTTAATTAATTTATCTAAATTATTTTATGTACTAAGAAAATTATTTTAAAGGAAATTAGTTTAAAATTTAATTCTTTGATTAAAATTGAATCATTAGTTAAAAAAGAATTAAATCCCTATTTTAAAATTAAATTATTAATTGAACTAAAATTATCAAATGGAATTTAATTATTTGATTTATTTCGAAAATTAATAAAATTTTATAATGTTTGTACAAGATCTAGAAATCGTGAAAACAAGCTGGATTGGAAATGGATTGCATACGTAGTAAAAGGTGAGATCTTCTCACTCAATCAATATTGTTCTGATTGAAATTTTGAATAGTTATATTTAAAATTGATTGGTTGTGTGCTTGGATGATTGATTTATAATAATTGTTCACTGGATGATATTATATATATATAGTAGCATATAGTATATATTGGGTGATTGACTTCCCGCGTTATATAGCGGATGAGACCCCATGCACCGTATAATAGGGGATGATATTTTATAAATCCTATATACCAAGATATTCCACCTCGAAGTGGAATTGGTAATTAATTGTTGTGCTAATATCTGTGGATGTAGGAAAACAAGTTGGAGGGATCCAACTGGATTCCTCAAACATTTGATTTTGTTTCATATGTGTGGGTTTATTTATTTATAACCTGTGTGTGATTATACTGTGATTAAAATCGTTAAAGGCTAAAATTTAGCCGAATATATTTTTGGTATCGTAAGATACCAGAAATAAATAAAATTTGATTTTTTAAATTAAGTAGAAAAACTATAGTGAAATCCTATTGAATAGATCCCAAGAAAGTAGGAAAAGATTTGTTAAAGGAATTTATATTTAAAGGCAATGAATTTGTAAATCAAATTAAAAAAATTGATTTGGTGTTTTAAAACAAATCTTTAGGAAATCAATTTGGAATTTGATTTGGTGTTTAAAATAAAAATTTGAAATCAAATTGGAAATTGATTTGGTGTTTGCATACGATTCTTGAAATCGATCTAATAATCATATATCAGTGGATATTTGGGAATTTAAATTCATAATGAGAATTTTATAAAAGAAAGGGAATTTTTTTTGAAAATAAATATTGTTTTATTTTAAAGGTGTGAAAAGAAATTTACAGATTTGGAATGTAAATTAAAATAAATCGAGAAGATTTATTAATTGATATAAATGGAAAGAGAATTCTTCCTTGGAAAGCCGAGTATATTTTAAAGTAGCTTGTGAAGTATGAATTAAAAGTTCTAGGAATTGATTTGGAAGAATATTGTTGAAGAAATTATTTTTTTGGATGGTTTAAATCTTTAAAGTAAAGATTTAGTTAATTAATAATAGAAGGGATTATGTTAAAGATTAAATTTGATATTTGATTTATAAAATAGTTATTTAAAAATTTATATTCTATCTACTAGTGTTATTTATTCTAAAATTAGTTGGGACATAAAATCTTACATGTGGTTATTAGTATAATGTTTTCATAACTAATATTTTAAGTAAGTATTTGAGATGGTTTAGTTTTTAAATGTTCCAAGAATATTTTGGATAAGTAATTTGAATTATTTTAACTCGGTAGCTTTCCAGTGGAAATGTATAAATATTTGAAAATGCATTCCGCGTAAGGAAAAGTGATTTGAAAACACGAAAAGTGATTTGAAATTTGTTTTCAAAGTATTGAAATGTGGAAAGTAATTTGAAATTTGTTTTCAAATGGTTGAAGCGTGAAATATATCTTGCGGAAATATTTTGAAAATAAATAATTTGGGAAATTTATTAATAGTAATCCGACAATTTTTGTGGATGTTGATTGATAGTTAAATAACCTACTATCAATATTGGCCTTTTAATGGCATTTGAATTTTGATGCGAACAGGGGTCGGATTCCAAGTGGATATCCGAAAACCACAATGAACCTTTGCGATTGTGATGGATCTTTTATGTAAAAGATCAAAGTGGAAATTGTTGTAATTTGTTGAAATCTAAATGTAACACTTATTTTTAAAAATAAGCGCTCGTTATTCGGATTAGCCGGGAGAGGACCTTGTGTCATAAAACCCATTCTGAATAACGGTACGACGAAATGGGATTGTATTTGAAGACGGTGTTCAAGATCAGGTATTTTCGAAAGCGAAAGGATTACTTGTCGAATGTCTCTACACCGGGTTGCTCTGGTATAGAGATTTATCATCATTGTTATGGGGATTCCGGACGTGATTTGTGAATATCCGGATTTGCAAGGGCTTCTTTGAAGTGCCTTCGGTTTCGTTCGATCCTGAAACGGACTTGTATGGATGTATGTCTGACATTACACTTTGAGATATAAAGCTGATTTCTATCAAATACATTTCTGTTGGCTTCGGAGAATTTATTCTCTTAGCTTAACACCCTTCTCTAAGACGTATGAGCTCAGAGGTTATGTAGTTGATGGTCATTAGTGATATACTCCAAATTTGGTAATGTGGCATATGAAGTGCTGCTGATCATTTGTTGATCAAAGCATGACTTTGTTAAAAGTGTAGCTTTTTGGACGAGAGCTCATCGGACCTCACACCCGGAAATAGTCAAAACAGGAAAGATGCGGCAAGGTTATGAGGGTCGCGCCCTTTAGGGTATGTCATTTCCTTCTGGAAAAGGGTGGTATCATGGTATGGAGCCTACATACTTGACAAATGTTGTTGCCGCAAATATTTTATATATACTTTGTGGTTGTTGCTTTGTGGTTGAGGATCCTAGGATAAAGGTGCCAAAGGACCGGGGGATGGCATACTCGAGTAGTAGTTACCTAGTTACAGAGGTAACCCGGCCTTGTGTTGGCAGAGATCCGGGAAGGTTCTCGGGACGTCCCTCTAGAGGCGTACCCATGTGGCAGTAGGAAGTTCCTTAGCCTGACCATTTGTTGGAAATCCAAACTCCAATACGTGCCTTGTACGATTTTAGTTGTATAACCTACCATTTACTTATGGTGGCTAGGCATAGTTCGGAATGTCTATGCTGGCTAAGATTAATATTATACTTTCAAAATGTTTTCTGCACTATGTGCTAATAATAATATCTAATGGATTTTGCGTATTAAGCATGTTTGACTATCATAAGGAGAAAATGTCCTCCAATTCTGCGTTTGCATTGTGTGTGTGGCGGGAGGCCATATGGTAGTTTCATTTTCCAAAAGCATAGCAGATTTCCTTTTATTTTCTTTGTGAAAATAACTGTTTTTAAGATCTCACACTAGTGCCATGACTGACCTGGAGTTTATTGTTCCCTTTCCAAACTCTGGGTGCATACAATTTTTCCACATGGGCAGCCTAGAGTCAGGTATCAGTTATTTGGGAGCAAAGTCAAGAAGTTGCTATGGAGATCCGGAGGCAAGCTGGATTGCGAAGCGTATCACTAGTATATGTTATATTCTTTTTCGCTGTTTGTTGTTGTAACACTCTGGTAATGTAATGTGATGTAATATAATAACTGATATAGTTCTGTGTTTTAAAGATATTCATTTATCTATTACATGTTGTTCCGCTGCGAAATGTGAGATTTCGTTTATTGTTTCTATTCTTCTTCTATTTTCTTCTTTTTTCTATCTTCTTCTTCTTTAACCCTAAAGACTCGTACATTTGTTCCTCTTTGGTCCGAATTGTTGTGAAATTTTGCCAGCTCAAAAGAGTGCGGATTTGCCGGCCTTTACATTATTTTTAAATATTGCGCTCATTATTCGGTTTAGCCCGGAGAGGACCTTGTGTCATATAACCCATTTCGAATAATGATACGTCGTTATGGATAGGTTTGAAGACTGGTGGTGAAGAATGGGTATTTTCGAGAACGAAAGGATAACCCGTCGATTGTCTCTGCTTGAGTCACGCCGGTATTGAGATTTCCTAAGTGATGGGAAGTCCGATCGGGAATGTGAATACCCGGAGTTGCAAGGGCTTCTTCGAAAGTGCCTTCGGTCCTGTTCGAAGCCAGAACAGATTTGTATGAATGTGTGTCTGACATTACACTTTGAGATGTAAAACCAGTTTCTATCAAATACATTTCTTTTTGGTGGCGGAGATTTATTCTCTTAGCTTAACACCCTTCTCTAAGACGTACGAGCTCAAAGGTTATGTAGTTGATGGTTACTAGTGGTACATTCCCAATTTGGTAATGTGGCATATGAAGTGCTGCTGATCATTTGTTGATCAAAGCAGGGATCTGTGAAAAAGCGTAGCTTTGTGGACGAGACCTCAACGAGCCTCACAAACCAGTAATGGTCGAAACATGAAAGATGCGGCAAGGTTTCAGGGGTAGCTCCCCTTGGATATGACCATTCCTTTTGGAAAAGGGTGGTATCATGGTATGGACCCCAGATACTTAATCATGTGGACACTGTAGTATATTTATTACCGTGTGATGTTGTTGGTGTAGAGGATCCTCGGATAAAGGTCGCAAACGACCGGGGGTGGCATGTCTTAGGTTTTACTCCCCGGGAAGGGGGTAGCCGGCGTTGCGTTAGCAGAGAGCTGGGTAAGTTCTCGAGGCGTCCCTCTAGAGGCGTTCCCATGTGGCAATAGGAAGTTTCTTAGCCTGACCATTTGTTGGAAATCCAATCATCTAATAGAGTTGGGTTTTTCAGATAGTCGAATAGGAGGAAATGATTCGATAGCCTTTAAAGCTCTTTGGATTTGTGGATCGCATTTGCTACGCTTTAGTATTTCCGGACCGGACTTGCTTAGCTTTGTTCAACCGTGATGAGGGTTCGAGCTAGCTTTGGATTGGAGATGGAGTTTTTTTGGAGTTTGGCTTTGAAGACATTATCTTTCCGCCGTTATTTCTTGTAGTTATCTATTGTATCATTCTATTGTGTTCATTGTTGTATCAGACATTGCATCAAATGTAGTATATCAAATCTATTATTTCATTTCTTCCACTGTGTTGTGCTTAGTGTGTTATAAGCTCGGGCGAACCATATTCGATATTTGGATCTGCGGCATTTGAATACGAGTGTCGTATTCGGTGCCAATTTTTGAAGGTCGAGTCAGGATCGTTACAGTGGTATCAGAGCTGAAGGTTGAAACTTTAGCCCAGGAGTATAACACATTATGTAACTCATTAGAGATAGTGTGAAGTATACCCTAGAATGAGTAATCCCTAAGATATCTGTTTGAATGCCTCAGTAAATTCGCTTACTATTCACTGATAGTGAGTATGAGTGCGAGAAGAGAACGAGATAGGGGACAAGGGAGTACCAGTACAAATGGTCAAATACCCTGCGACACTGGAAATAACTTTCTCTATCAATCTCCTTTGATTCGTCTTTTCAATTCTTTGATTGCTTCGTGGCAGCTCGAGGAAGGAGCTTCGGTGTGATGGTGGCCCTACGAATCATGTAAATAAGTCTCTATTTCATATTCTCTATGTCAAATTTCTATCAGCTTTCCGTTTATAACTTTGATAAATTTGAAAATTGATTTGAAATAAATTGGTTAACTAAGATATAAAGTTAAATAAATTGTATCGATAAAACAATTTCGATTAAAACAAAATTTGAAATTCTATTGTAATTTCTTTTGAATATCAAAGTCCGAAGAGGGACAAATTTTATATACTTTGGGATATTTGAACTTGAATTGAATCCATTTGTTCGTTCTTTTGGGTCTAGATATATACTACGAGTGGTTAGCTATTCCTTCGAACTAACCAATGCCAATGTATATTTCGTAGATCTGATGACTCGACCATATTGTATAGTATTGAATAAGTTGTTCTCCTATCAATTATTGATATTCTGATTTGGTAAGCCAAATACAGAATAGATAATCGGCTTGATCTATGAGTCGATTCTCTATCTCTGTTCATTTATCCATTCCTCGTTGTCTCCCTGGCAAATTTCGGGGACGAAATTTTCTTAAGAGGGAGAAACTATAACATTATTGAATTTTAGTTAAAAATAATTTGATAGTTGATTTAATACTTAGGATTAAATTTTGGAAAGATTGGTAATCATATTTAATTTTGGATTTAATTGTGAATTTATTTAGAATTTATTTGCACTTGAAATATAAAAATAAAAATTGAATTCATCAAATTAGATAAGATATATGTTTATTTAGTTATACAAATGAATTATAATTGGAAAGCTGGATTTTTGAATTTAATAAATATATTGACAATGAATATTGTTAATTTGAAGATACTAAAATGAATATCTTGAAAACAAATTGGATTTATTTTCGAATAAGTAAGAAGATACTAGAATAAATTAAAAGTACGTGTTATAAAATAGTATTTTGGATTAGAATTCAATCATAAACAATTTGAAAATAAATATAGTTGTATATAAATATTTAAAAGTAATGAGTACAAGATTTGAAATTTTATACATGTACAAAACATAAATAAACATAGTTAATATATATAAGAAAACAAAATTTGTAAATGTAAAACTAACTAAGGATCTAAATATAAATTAGATTGAATATATTTAAAATATCAATATATAAGTAAAAACAGGTTAGATAGATAAGAATTAACAAAAGTTTTAAAATATACATGTCTTTTGAAAATTTATAAAAAAACATATGTATATATGTGTGAAGAAAATTGGTTTGTAAATTTATGAGATTTTATAAAAATTAAAGTTACTTTTCTTTTATATTTGAAAATAAAATGTTTGCCTTTTGAAATTTAATAAACGTATGTAAATAATTTGTAAATAAATTAACAAAAAGGTTTAAAGACATAAAGCATGTTTTCATAAACTAAAATAAAGTAAAAAGTAAAACAAAGCTACATGTAAATTTTCAAACAAGGGTTTAAAACTAAGTTTTGAAACTAAAATAAAATAAGATTTAAAACATAAATTTGTAGGAAGGCGTATAAACCAAATTTACTTCATGTTAATAGGTGTAAGGCATGGAATCATAAAGATGTATAAGTGTAAAACATGCATAAAGAAATTAAACAAGTGGCAAAGGAAATTTGTTTCCTTTTTGAATCAAATTTTGAAAACTATAACCAGGCCATTCACTTCTGAAATCTGAAAAGAAAAAAAAATCATCTTCAACTTAAAGAATTCAAAATCCCTCCTCTTCAAAAACCTGAAACAAGTTCAGAAATCAAAGCTTGAAAACAATTCTGAAGCAAATCAAATCTGATGAACACAAAACTGCAAAACAAGCTTTTAGCAAACCTGGAAGCAAAGCAAGTTTAAAAGGCCTGGAAAGTAAAACTGCAAAACCAGGAAAAGATATAAACCAGAGCAAAGAAGCACTTCAAAGGAAATCAAAATAAAAATCAGAACAAACTTGTAGAATACCATCTCAACATCAAACATCAAGCAAGTTCTTATCAATTAGGTTCCAGCTTTCAGTTCAAAAGTTTGAGTTCTATGTTCCTTATTGATAAGGTGAGCAAACCATCTCTTTAAAGCTTAATTATGTTGATACCTTATGATGTTGTGATGAATGATTGATTGTGTGATGGTGAAATATTTGAATGAATGCAAAAATGTTTGTATATGCTTGTAAATATGCAAGTGTTGATTTGCATGTCTGTATATTCATATATACAGGCCCCTGTTTTGGTCTACAGGTCAACAAAATCAACTTCAAAATTTTAAAAACTCATTCCGTAATTTTTTTTTGATTCTAATATTTAAATAAAAGATGGTTGTAAAACTATAACATTAAAAAAAAATCGAAGCAATTAACAACCTTCAACCTGGAGATTAAAATAAAAAGTCAACTTGAAAACAAAACCTGGTCAAGTTAATATCTTCAAACCTGAGAAAATGAATTCAAAGCAAAGTTTTCAAGGAGAATTGAAGCATTTCAGATCTGAAACAAATCAAGTTCAAGCAATCTACACTAGTACAGAGGATAAGCAAATGAAGCTTCAGGCAAAAATTAAAGAATGCATGCAATCCAAGTACGAGGAACAAATTTCAGGTCAATATAAAGATCAGAGCAAATCAGGTAAATTTAAGCAAACCGTGAGTAAAATTAAAAAAAAAATTAATTAAGTATTTGAAGCAATTTAAATCATAGCTGACTCAGTATTTTCAATCTAAGGGAATGATAACCAAAAAAAATATGAAAAGGCAAAGCAGTTTGAAAAATTGCATGGTCCAGATTTTCAAACTCAACCTGCACCTCTGTTCAACCATTACAGGTGAGCAAACATACCCAAAACTGTGTTATATGCAATGATAAATGCTTGTTCTGTTGCATGTCTGTATGTATGTGAATATATATACACTGTGATGAATGCATGCCTGTGAATATTTATATTTACACCCCTGTTATATCATACAAATTTTAACATAAAACCCTTAAAACCCTTTTTTAATTTGGTTTGCATGTTGAATGCTGTTTCAGAAATATGATTGCTGTTTGGATACAAGTAGGAATATGCTCATATACACCTCCGTTTAACACTTATAGGATTTAAATCTGTTCAAAACAGAAATTCAAAGCAAAGGATTGAGTAATTAAGTAAGATCCCAGATTTAAAAATAGAACCCGCTTCTCTATTCCTTCTTTTTGAACAATGTGAGCAAACTTTCGACCTGTACAAGTAAATCTTGTTTGTATATGTGTTTGAATCTGAAATGATGTGGTGAATGATGGTTGAATGGGTGCAAATATGTTGTGTATACATATAATATTGAATGTGTATAGTTATATTCATATCTGTTCTTAGTTTACAGGGTTCAGAAAAGAAAAAAAATGTTTAATTTTTTTTAATCTCAACATCTCAACCTATAATTATCTACAGACTTTGATGTCTGAATGGAACTAGTTTGAATTGGTAAGATCATAATTTTAAAAAACTTTTAGGTAGTTAAAATAAAAGGGTTTACTGGGAGATTATAAAAACACAGCAAATTCAAATTTTGTTCAAAAATTAAATTGATAAAAACTCGAGTTTTGAATTCATGATCTGGTTCGTTTCCATAAAACATGATTTTTAAATGTGAATTCATGATTTTTAAGCAAGGAAATCTCGAGCATATGGAGGTTGAATAAAATTTCTTGGATCGACAATTCCAGATGATCAAAATGAAATTAAGCCTCGAGTTTTAATGTAAAGGAAGAGGAAGTGTGGTAGATTGTGGGAAAAATATCCGATTAATTTATAAATGGCGATGGCGACGGTGCGGTAGTGATTTAGGGTTTAAGAGTGAGTTTTAATTACTGTCAGTTTCGAATTAAATTCGTTGACGAGGAAGTACTATGGCCGATCAGACCTGTGGGAGACTCGGTGTGGGCTGAAGATGAAGGCCTAGACGAAATGGCGAAGTTGACGGTGGCATAGATCGACGGCAATAGTAGATTGTTCCGATCGGTTTGTTTTTCCAGTTTTTGATCGAACGTCGAATTTTTGATTTAGCTTTCGATTTCTTATTCTGGGATATTGTACTAATGGTCGAAGTCATCAGTGATGTGTTGAGGACGGCGACGATGACCAGAGTTGATGGGCGATCATGTGCACGTGCATATATCACTGTGGCGTATTTGTCGTTATGATCAGCGAGCTCAGGGAGGAAGAAGGAGCTGGATCGAAGTCATGTGCGCGAAATGATGGTGTTGGCTCGAGGTGAGCATCGGGTTGGAGCGTAAATACGTTAACAGATTTTAAAAGGTTTAAGTTAAAAACAGAAAGAAAAAAACAACAGAAGAGAGGGAAATGACTCGGGGGTAAACACGGGTTTGATTAATATTTCGTCGAGCTTTCTTTTGGTGCAGTACTATTTCGTTTTTCAGATTTTATATGGAGCTTGAAAAAGTTTTTAAATCAAGTTTTTAATAGCGTAATAGAAATGTTAAAATAAGTTCAAAGCCAAATGGGAATTTATCAGTTTCATTAAATATGAGTGAACTAAGTTTTAAAAGTAAAATAAAGATGAATTTAGTTTTCAAAGTAAAATTTATATAAAACAAATTTAAAACAAGATTTAAAGGTTTAAAAATTTAAGTTAAATGGTAGTTAAAGGTTTTGAAATAGAATCTTTTAAGATTAGTTAAGTTTAAATTGTTTAAACTTATATTTTAAAAGAGTTTGTTTTAAATAAAACTTAACAATGTAATTAAGGGGTCAATCAAATTTTTTTAAGTATTAACTTAAAGGTTAAGTTAATTTATATTGTCAATGATAATTAACTAATTAATTATTAATTTAAAAGTTAATTACTTGTAATCAAGGATCAACTAAATGAAGTAATTAATTATGGATTAATTAATTAATTAATTAATTAGAGGATGATTAAATAATTTAAGGTTAATTATTTAAATGATAAAAGCGTGATTTATTTATAAATCAAGGTTGATTAATTGTTGATTAAGGTTAATTAATTTATTAATTAACGTTAATTAATTAATAGTTAAAGGATTAATTAACTTATAAATTGAGGTTAATTAATAAATAATTAAATTAGTTAACATAAATTGTAATTAATTAATGTTAATCAACCAGAATTAGTAATTAATGTGGTTTTAATTAATCAAATGATCAATTAACCTTATTGATGGATGGTTGTATTCTATTGAATGCTGTGAATTGTTTTGTCATCTCTTCTATGTGGTGCTTTGTGATTTGAATTGTTTTAATTTAAGTTGTGATGAGTGTAATTTAGTTATTTATATTGCATTCATATTTTCTATTTGTGAATCTGTGTATATAGATAAGCGTTATTGGAATATACCGCTTATCGATATTGACACGATTGAATCTATGATGATTGATGTTGTTGCACTATTGTGTGAAACCCCTGGACTACACCTTACATACCCAAGTATGGATTGCACGAGGAAATCGGTTGAGTCACAGATTTTTAACAATTTTTAAAAGATTGAATTTTTGAATCCAAAATAGTTTTGGAGTCGGAATTTAAAGCTTTTGAAAATGAGCTTCAAAAATAAAAGTTATTTTGAATAACTTAATAAATTTTTGAAATTTAAATAATTTGATTTGAAATTGAATTCAATATCTGAAATTGAATTAAATAATTTGGAAATTAAGGTCTAAAAAGATTATACAAGTTATAAAGATGTTTATATGGGTTTTTAACCATTTAAAAAAAATATTGTTTTGGAAACTTAATTTAAACCCAAGTTTTTACTTAATTGGCTTTAACTTATGTATATGTAATTAGTTTTTTTTCCAAAACGAAAACTATTTGTTTCAAATAAAAAATGGCTTTCATAAAAAGAAAGGATTTCCAATTTGTATCGAGAGATTTCAAGTTTGAAATGGAATTGCAAATAGTTTGGGAAAACTATGAATTAACCTTTGTGAAAGATCATTAAACCTTGTTTTGAAATCGAAGAAAGTTTTAAATGGTATTTTTTCATATTATAGATTTGAATTGGAAAGGGTTTTAAATTTATGAGTTAAATCTTTAACTTAAAAGATTGAATAAGTGAATCCAATTTGGAATGAAATTGTTTTGGAAAGCCATGAATGAACCTTTGTGGAAAATTGGTAAACTTTGTGAAATGAATATTTTTATTTAAAAAGATTTGAAATGATAATTTGTTTTAAACCATTTATCGAAAGGTTTTGGATAATAAATTGCGACTTAACCGAAATCCCATTATCCATACGTTTTAAATATTGCGCTCATTATTCGGTTTAGCCGGGAGAGGACCTTGTGTCATATAACCCATTCCGAATAATGATACGTCATTATGGATAGCATGTGAAGATCGATGGTGAAGACCGGGTATTTTCGAGAATCGATTGTCTCTGCACTGAGTCGCGCAGGTATAGAGATTTCCTAAGTGTTGGGAAGTCCGATCGGGATTGTGAATACCCGGATTTGCAAGGGCTTCTTCGAAAGTGCCTTCGATTCTATTCGAACCCAGAACAGACTTGTATGGATGTGTGTCTGACATTACACTTTGAGATGTAAAACCAGCTTCTATCAAATACATTTCTGTTTGGTGGCGGAGATTTATTCTCTTAGCTTAACACCCTTCTATGAGACGTATGAACTCAGAGGTTATGTAGTTGTTGGTTACTAGTGGTACATTCCCAATTTGGTAATTCGTCATACGAAGTACTGCTGATCATTTGTTGATCAAAGCATGGCTTTGTGAAAAAGCGTAGCTTTGTGGGCGAGACCTCATCGAGCCTCACAAACTGGTAATGGTCGAAACAGGAAAGATGCGGCAAGGTTTCAGGGGTGGCTCACCTAGTGTATGACCATTCCTTCTGGAAAAGGGTGGTATCATGGTATGGAGCCTAGATACTTACTCATGTGGACCCTATAGTATATTTATTACTGTGTCATGTTGTTGGTGTAGAGGATCCTCGGATAAAGGTCGCAAACGACCGGGGTGGCATATCTTAGGTTTTACTCCCTGGGAATGGGCTAGCCGGCCTTGTGTTGGCAGAGAGCTGGGTAAGTTCTCGGGGCGTCCCTCCAGAGGCGTTCCCATGTGGCAATAGGAAGTTCCTTAGCCTGACCATTTGTTGGAAATCCAATCATCCAATACGAGCCTTGTACGGTTTTAATTGTAGAACCTGCCATTTAAAATGGCAGCTATAGTAGACATAGTATAACGGTACTATGCTAGCTAAGATTAATATTACACTTTCGAAAGGTTTTCCACTATGCACTAGTAATAATATCGAAAAGGATTTTGCATAGTACGCATGTTTGGCTATCATAAGGAGAAATCTTCCCCATGTGTGCGATTGCATTGTGTGTGTGCCGGGAGGCCTTATGGAAGTATCAATTTCCAAAAGGCATTGTGGATTTCAAAATTTGAATGTTTTGTTTGTTTTAAAGATAAAAATGTTTTGTTTGCTCATACCAGTCCCATAACTGACTTGGAGTTTATTTTTCCTTTCCTAAACTTTGGGTGCCCATAATTTTTCCCACACAGGCAGTCTAGAGTTGGGTTTTTCAGATAGTCGAATAGTAGGAATTGATTCGATAGCCTTCGAAGCTCTTTGGATTTGTGGATTGCATTTGCTACACTTCAGCATTTGCGGACCGGACTTGCTTAGCTTTGTGCAACCGTGATGAGGGTTCGAGCTAGCTTTGGATTGGAGATGGAGTTTTTTTGGAGTTTGGCATTGAAGGCATTATCTTTCCGCTGCTATTTCTTGTATCTCTGATAGTATTGATATCTATTGTATCATTCTATTGTATTCATTGTTGTATCGGACATTGCATCAAATGTTGTATATCAAATGTATTATTTTCTTTCTTCCGCTAAATTGTACTTAGTGTGTTATAAGCTCCGGCGAACAAGATTCGACGTTTGGATCTGCGGCATTTGAATACGAGTGTCGTATTCGGTGCCGATTTCCGAAGGTTGAGTCAGGATCGTTACAATATAACAACAAAAGATAATAGTAAACTATGAACAGGAGAATGTTATACTATTATCGGGGCCGCGTCACTATCACTTGTGACTACATACGTACCCCTATCTAATTCAGTACCCAATTAGATATAGGATGAAGCCAACATAGTTCTCTTACCAAAAATAGGACTCAAGGAACCTGCGATGCACAAACAAACATGCAATTCTCAAACTACCCACTTAGGCTTATAACATTTCATTCATATTTCTGAAATCTAATTAACTTTATTATTTTCTAATATAATCCTTTTCGAAAATAATCTCTTCGAACTAAATTTTCGGTTTAATTTCAAATCCTTTTGAGATAATAATATATATCTTTTGTATCAAATCATACTTTCTTCATGATTTAAAACAAATCCCTGTTGAAAATAGTATCAAATACTCTATATAATAATACAATGTTGTATTTGATATATTTATTTGCACATCCCAAATACTCTATTATAAAAGCATATAAAAATATATGCAACCAGATCGGTAGGTTTATCACATAAACACGACAACTGGGTCCAAACTTTACCAAAATAAATAAGTATGTATATCCCTCTATCCAAGAGTAGACTATACTAAGGGTACCTTTTTTATCATGTGTTACATGAATAATCGGTAAAATAACAAATAATTTTGTTCCCTGAAGTGACAAATCATTTTGCACTAATAATCACAAATAGTTTCAACATTGTATTGTTTACTTCCTCAAAATCTTTGGAAAACCATTTTAAAACCACCTAGGTTTTAGTCCTCGAAATTCTCTCTTCATTAATAAAACACACTTTACAAATATATTTATATAAGTCTTCTTTTTGTAAAATTACTTCAAAAATATTTATTTCAAAATATTTCTATTTCTTTAAAGGAAAACATTTTATTCCAAAAGATAAGTATCTTTCGTTTCAAAATTATAATAAACATCTTTTATTATAATCTTTTTCTTTACAAATATTTTCAAATTCTTTTGTAAACAATTTCTTCATAACAATTTTTTTTATGAAAACCATCTTTCAAAACAACTTCATTAAATTGAAGTTCAAAATTGAATGTTAAATTATTATAACTTATTATAATAATTTAATAAACAAATATTATTGCTAAACACCTTATAGTGAAATTATGAAATAAATCACAAGGTGTTTATCTACAATTGTTTTCAACCCAACCCATGCAAATGGAAATTAATTGCTCATAAACTTGCTGAGCATAATTCAAACAACCAAAATAATAATAATAATAAACACATTATTATCAAAAATTATAAATGGACAATAACATATGAATTGAAATTAACTATCATATAGATAAACGTCCAAGTTAATACATTAATAGAATGGATTTATTGTAGTAAACAGATGTCAATAATAAACTATTCAATTTAACTACGTTAGTTATTAAATCAACGTAAGTTTATTTTATCATTAATTGTACCTCGCCAAAACTATCAATAAGTTATACCAAAATGTTGATCTCATTAGTGTGAGTCTAATACAAAAATCAACGGGTTAATTAAATTTTCTATGAGGGAGTTATTAAATTTCAAATTTTAAATTTTTTAATAACTGTTAAATAACAAAATTTGTTTTAAATAATTTCTCACTCACGGCCCAAGGACCAACTCCTCTAACCTGCACTCCTCTTCTTCGTCACGTACATGGCAATGCATACAACACCATTACTGATCCTTCTCTTCACCTTTTCTCCCACCTCGCTTTATGAAATTGCATGCCATTTGCGCCACCAAACTCCTCTTCCCATTCTCTCTGCGGTAGACACCACCATCCCATGCTCGGCATCACCTTTGCAACCCAGACCTGCACCTTCCTTGGCAGCAACGTTTGGCTGCCACAAACACCACATGCCACCATCTCGAGCATGAACGTAAAGCGGAGCTCTACTCATTCTTTACAACTTTCGTGTCGGTGATTTTGGCTAATCCTTTGTGTAAAGGAAGTTACTGGGAAAGTGAAGTGAAAATGGATATACGGTTGCTGCGTAGTTTTGCATGTAGAGAAGAAAGGTGTATATATTTTGTCTAAAGAAAAATTCGAATTAGCTTGCGTTTTATAATGAAATTTCTAACAAACAAAATAACTATGTTTCAAAACATGTTTCTACATTTCAAGGCAACAAACATGATCCATAAAACATGACAAGAAAATAGGGATGTTGTTTGTGTGCGTGCGGTACTTTGCCACAACTATGATGTTCACGTATGAGCCGCGAACGATAGCAATAAAAATACGATTACGTACAACAATGTGTGACGATCAAAAAACAACAATAAAATACACTGGTTTACTTATTCTGTGCGGTTTCAAAAATATCGACGTTTGCCGCGAAATATGTCAAACGAAAATTTAATTATTTTCCAAACTAAAATTATGGAAAAATCATATTAATTCATTTAAAAATGCACCATTAGTAATCGGATAGTTATTTGAAATAGAGATTTTATGATATTTAAATTCAAATTCTAGTATTTAAATAAATTAAAAGTTCAAAATTGAAGACTTAAAAATTATGGGTGTTAAATTCTTTCCCATTTAAAATAATTTCATCCTTGAAATTCCGAGGATGGAAAAATATAACGAAAACCAAACCATTAAAAAAAGTTAAGCACACCAAAATAATATCATCCAAAACCATTGTCGGGAGTACGGTGCCTTATTATATTCATTTTTATTTTTCCAATTAAGGTAGTTTCATTCAATATTCCTAGGTTACTAACCCTAGGTGAGATTTTACTTAGGCACCTAACCTAAGCTCTGATATCAACTGCAACGATTTGGGTTTTCGGACTAGCCAAAATTGCCAAAAACCCGTCCGCTTTAAAATAAACAATGACAACTACTAACTTAACATATCATAATCGGATAATTATACAACACTACTTAATGTATATGATACAATTTCAATAAAACAATTTATTAGGGTAATCATTAGTTCTACATCGTGCGTTTTAATGCAAACAAAAAATAGTAGTATATAAGTCTACCGCTACACAACTTTGATGTGAGAGACAACAATAAGCATTCATGCAAACCCAATAAACCTGTCAATGCAAAATAAATTGGTAAGTAGGAAGGATACGACACATGATAATAGCAAACACTAAATGGGAAAATGTTGTACTATTATTGGGGCTATATCACTACCACTTACGACTGCCTATGTACCCACATCTACTTGGGTACCCAATTAGATACAAGATCAAGCTAATGCAGTTCTCCTACCATAAATAGGACCCAAGGGGCCTACGATGCACAAAGAAACATGCAATTCCCAAACTACCCACTTATGCTTATATCATTTCCTTAATATTTCCGAAATCTGATTAAATTTATTATTTTCAAATATAATCCTTTTCAAAAACATTCTCTTTGAAATAAATTCTCGGTTTCATTTCAATTTTTTTTGAAATAATATTATATATCTTTCGTATCAAATCATACTTTTCTTCGATATTTAAAACAAATCACTTTTGAAAACGGTATCAAATACTCTGTATAATAATACAGTGTTGTATTTTATATATTTATTTGGAAAATCCAAATACTTTACTATAAAAACATATCAAAATATATGTAACCAGATCGGGAGGTTTCTACTATAAACAAGGCAATTGGGTCCCAGTCTTACCCAAATAAATAAATAAGTATATCCCTTTATCCAAGAGTAGACAATATGTAACACCCCTAATTTTTTATAACATTATTCAAGAGATTTAATTAAATAAACTAAATAAAATGATGTATATATTAAGTGATAAGGGGATTGAGATTTGAAAATAAAACTAAGGGCCGAGTTAATTAAATAAATGGGCTTATGAATGGTTCTGTAAGAAAATTTATTTGCACAAGGGCATATTGGAAATTAGCCGCACTTTATTACCATAATCCTTATGTATTTTTGTTCCATATACCCTTCACGTTCATTTTTCTCATTTTGACAAAAAATAATCAAAGTGAAAATTCGTATTATTGAAGTCCAATCTCCTTATCCTAATCAAAGTGAACAGTAATTTATACCATCTATATTTTTTTTATAATCATTTTTTTCAGGTTTAAGATTAAATTCATTTTAATGATAATTTGGATGATGATATGCTTGGATTTATAACACATTTGATTTAAATAAAAAAATTCGTATATGGATTTATTCGGTTTTTAGGGTAAAACTGATTGTAAATGATTTCGAATGCCATGAGAAAATTTTATGTTATGAAAAACATGATTTTGGGGTTGGGTTTTATTTTTATAATTTTCCAAGCTATGGAAATATTACTATCAATTTTCAAAGGAAAATATGGTTAATAGGGTTTAGAAATCTATTCTATAAATTATGTTGAGAATTTGGTTTATATATGTTAGGTAACCTAGTAAAAGTGAATTTAATCATTGGATTACTAAAGATAACATGTTAAAGAAAATTATTAGTTTTAAAGATGTTAAATCAAATCGAAGCTTAAAATTTAATCATTAGTTAAATAAATAAATGATGAATAATTGTTTGGTTGGATCAAATAATAATAAACCGTGAATTGTTTATACAAGGTTGGAAAACCGTGAAGCCAAGTCAAGATTGAATCGGATTTCAGAAAAAATTAAAGGTGAGTTAATCTCACTCAGCTGAATTTTAATTTTAATTTAAATGGTTAAATTTAAATAATTGATTGATTGATTGGATTTGGTGTGTTATATTATATATAGTATATCTTGGAATGTTTAGTTCCCGCATTTTATAGCGGATGAGACACTATGCGCCGCATAATAGCGGATGATTTTTTATAAATCCTATATACCGCGATATTCCACCTTGAAGTGGAATTGTTATTATTTATTGTGCTAACGTCTGTGGATGCAGTGAAACAGGTTGGTGGGATCCAACAGGATTCCTCAAAATTATTTGGAATAGTTTGACATTTTGTATTATTTGGAATATTGGATATTCTATGATGAATATTATTGTTAATTGGAAATATTGATTTCTATGGTTTGCTTGTATATATTTGGGTATGCTGAGTTATCGAAATATATATAGAATTAGATTTTTTGAAAAGAAAATAATAGAGTGAATTTTTACGCAAATAATCATAGAAAATTTGAATAAATTGGATAAGAATAAAAGTGATTTTTAAATTTTTTAATATATAACTTCGAGTATGAGAAGGAAAAAGATTTTGAATAAAACAGAAATTAATGAATTGTAAACTTAAGTGATATCAATTAAAGGAATAAAGAATTATTTTAAAATTCAAAGTTTGAATTTATTTAAAAGAATAAAGAAGTAATTTGGTAAATCTAAAATTGGTATTTTTAGTTAAGAGTATTTCAAATCATAATTAAGGAACAAAATCTGAAATTTATAGATTTTGGAATAAAATTGAGTAAATTGGAAATCAATTTGGAAATTGATTCAAGTGTTTGGAAATTTAAAGGAGAATGTGAATGTAGAATTTATAAACTGAGTTTATAAAAGCAAAGTAAAATATATCAGAGGATATTTGGGAAGAATAAGTTCAAGGTGGAAATTTATTAAAGGAATGAGAAAATTTGTTTAAAAATAAATAGTGATTTATTTTTAAAGGATGTGAAGAGAAGTATATTTCCTTGGATAGCCAAGTACGTTTTCAAAGTAAATTTTAAAATATAAGATAAGAGTTTAATGTTGTTTTAAAAGGCTTGTTTTAGAAAATTTATTAATTCTGAATGTGTAAAATTCTAAAGTACATATTTTTCAAATCTATTACTGTAATAATTATTTAAAGGTGAATTAGTGTTTTGTTTTAAAAAAAAGTGGAAACCTAGTTTTATATATATAAGGTAACCTCATTTTCAAATATTCCTATAGTAAAAATATATTTTTAATAAAGTATTGAAGTAGTTTTCAAATTTAAACGTTAAGGTATATTTTATAATATAGTGATTTTAAATTATTTTAAAAATCTAAAGTTTTATGCTTGGTGTTTTCAATGGAAATAGAAATACAGGAAATTTATTCTGAGAAAGGCAGGTTGTTTAAAAACTGTTTTCAAAAGGGTTTGAAAAGTGGAAATTTATCTTGTGAAGATATTTTTGGGATTAATAAATAATTTGGGAAATTATTTATTGGTTGATGGTTGTTTGTAAATATTAATTGATAGTTAAATCACCGACTATCAATATTGGCCAAATGCGCTGATCGTTTCAAAGAGACCGGGATCGAGATTTATTTCTTGAAAACCACTTCGATCCGGTTTGTACGTTTTCGTGGAAAACAAGTTTGGATTCGAAGATGGAGCAGTGAAGTGCAAGGGTTAGTCGCTACTAATCCTGAGGATATTTCCAAAATGGATGTAGTAGGAATAGTGTCTTCGGTTCCGTTCGAACCCGGGACGGACTTGTATGGATGAATGCTTGCGGAACATCGTCAGCTGGGCGATGGGCAGTCTAAGGGATATGTTGTAAAAAGGTAATGCATAGCCTCAAGCCTCATCAACCGGGAATGACTGAAAATCAGGGGTTATGCAGCAAGGCTAGGTGGGTAGCACCCAAGCAGGGTGAGGTCATCCCTGTCTAGCTGTCCCTTTTTATGCCGTCTTAATGTTCGGTTGCTGATCCCAACCGCGGGGTGATCTCACTCGAGATTATCCAGTAAGGGGTAGTCCCGGTCTTGTGTTGCAGGGGAGCGGGCGTACTCCTCGGTATTGTGATCTAGGCCACCTACTGTGACAGGTGGTACCCTAGTGCCTAGTCATTAGTTGGAAATCCATTCTCCCTACGAGCCTTGTACGAGTTTTGTTTATATTACCCTTTCTGGGGCTAGTAGCTGGAATTTAATCATGTAACAATTTTGGCTATTTTATAAGTATTAGTATATAGACCCTATTATAATATTAGAGGATTTTTATAAAAAGTGTTTTAGCTATCGTAAGGTAAAAACCCGACATGTTTATTTGTGGCGTGGTCTTACGAGATGTCTTTGTTTTCAAAGGATTTTGAAACTTTAATAATCAATTTGAGTGTGATTTCTCACACTGGTATTCCAGACTGACTCGGGTGTTATTTAACTATAATGCTAGGGTCAAACCGAGTATTATAGGATACAAGATATGATGTCGTGGAGCTCAGGAGACGAGCTGGATGACGATACGTACTTTCGTTCTTGTTTTATATATATTCCGCTATGTTGAGTAGCTGTGTGTCCAGTTGTATGTTATTGATGTTTGGACTCTGATGATGAGTAGCTGTGTGTCCAGTTGTATGTTATTGATGTTTGGACTCCAATGATGATGTACTCTGATGTATGTATAAACAATTACATTTGTTTTTGTGTAAAGATCATTGATTTATATATATATTTTATTCCGCTACGATGGTAAGATTCTGCTATTGTTTTCTGTTTTCTCTTCTTCCACCTCTTCTTCTTTAACCCAAATGGTTCGTACTTCTGTGCAACTTCAGTTGATTATTATAGAATAGTGTTGACTCAAGGGGTACGGATTTGCGGGTCGTATACATTAAATCCCGTACGAGGTACATATGTTATCCATATGTAATATCGTATTCGGTCACTTGCTCGATCACATAAACTTCTCTTTCGAACTATTATCGCTCACCCGACTTTCCTAGTGTAGACTTCGATCAGACTTCTTGATTAAAACCCTTCGTTCTCCTTACATAGCCATATACCATGATAGAAAAATTCATAATCATAAAAAAATCCGTATCAAGTGTTTATCGTGAAGAATCGAGTGAAAAATCCTTGTTCGAACATGTGTAAGTCAATCTAGATCAACAGTAGTTGTGCGAATAATATAATCTATGTACAACTTGCGTACTTATTCCATTGGTTTCTTAACTACACCAATTTCTTTTCTTTTTAAATAACATTCATTTTTTGCTTCTAATAGTACATTTTCTTAAATACTAAAATCATTTATAAATCATTACATAAAACCATTATTTAAGTCTATAAGCATTCAAGACTTAAGTTCATATTCGTATAATACTCTTCTACATTCCAAGAGCATATACAAAACATTGGATTTTTTTACTTAACCTGAAAGTTCAGCAAATTAAAAGCAAGCTTTAACTTACTATCTTCTCTCATTTATAAGTTACGAAAACTTACTTTCTTATATTTTTTCCAAAAACACATAGCTTCAAATTCTCAATAATTTCAGAATTTTCCGACTTATCAAAATCACCTCCATTTCATTTCAACAAATGAAAACTACCAAGCAACATATTATAATGAGATGCACAAACCAAACTATCCAAATACAAAGGATAGATGAATCCCTAAAATTACTTAGTAGAGAACTTAAGAACTAAACACAGGTTTTTATTCCATATCATTTTGAAATAAAAATAAACATATCTCTATTTGTATATCAAATCATACTTTCGGGATCAAATCAAAATTTGTTTTGCCAAAACAACCCTGTAGAAAATTGCTATGGTAGCATTCTGCACTTAGAAACTAAAAAATGAACACCAATGATGCTACAGTCATCGCCGGTAACGACTCGGATTTTCAGACCAGTCAAAATTGCAGAAAAATCCGTTAGTTCCAAAATAAAAAAATTACAGCTACCAACTTAACATATCATAATCTGATAAATATACCACTACTAAATTTATAGGTACAATTTTAATTATACAACTTATCAGAATAATCATTTATTCTAAAGGGTGCGCATTAATACATGCCAAAAATAGTACACTATATATCTAACTCTGTACAACTCTAATATGAGAGATATCAATAAGCATTCCTACAAACTCAATAAACATGTCAATGCAGAATAAATGATAAGCAGGAAGGATATATGTAAGATTCCTGAATTTTAGCTAAAAATAATTTGATAATTGATTTAATATTTAGGATTAAATTTTGGAAAATTTGGTAATCAAATTTAATTTTCGATTTAATTGTGAATTTATTTAGAATTTACTTGCATTTGAAATATAAAAATAAAAATTGAATTCATCAAATTTAATAAGATATATGTTCATTTAGTTATGAAAATGAATTATAATTGAAAGTTAGATTTTTGAATTTAATAATAATATTGACAATGAATATTGTTAACTTGAAGATACTAAAATGAATATCTTGAAAACAAATTGAATTTATTTTGGAATAAGTGTGAAGATTCTAGAATAAATTAAAAGTTTGTGTTATAAAATAGTATTGTGGATTAGATTCAATTATAAACATTTTGAAAATAAATATAGTTGTATATAAATGTATAAAAGTAATAAGTACAAGACTTGAAATTTTATACATGTACAAAACATAAATAAACATAGTTAATATATATAAGAAAATAAAATTAGTAAATGTAAAACTAACTAAGGATCTAAATATAAATTAGATTGAATATATTTAAAATATCAATATATAAGTAAAAACAGGTTAGATAGAATAGAATTAACAAAAGTTTTAAAATATACATGTCTTTTGAAAATATATAAGAAAACATATATATGTGTGTGCGTGTATGTGTGTGAAGAAAATTGGTTCGTAAATTTATGAGATTTGATAAAAATTTAAATTACTTTTCTTTTATACCAAAAAATAAAATGTTTACCGTTCGAAATTAAATAAATGCATGTAAATAATTTGTAAATAAATTAGCAAAAAGGTTTCAAGACATAAAACATGTTTTCATAAATTAAAATAAAGTAAAAAGTAAAACAAACTTACGAGTAAATTTTTAAACAAGGGTTTAAAACTAAGTTTTGAAATTAATATAAAATAAGGTTTAAAACATAAATTTGTAGGAAGGGTTATAAACACAAATTTCCTTCATGTTAACAAGTGTAAGGCATGCAACCACAAAGATGTACAAGTGTAAAACACGCATAAAGAAATTAAACAAGTGGAAAAGAAAATTTGTTTCCTTTTGAATCAAATTTTGAAAACTATAACCAGGCCATTCACTTCTAAAATCTGAAAAGAAGAAAAAAAATTCATCTTCAACTTAAAGAATTCAAAATTCCTCCTCTTCAAAAATCTGAAACAAGTTCAAAAATCCAAGCTTGAAAACAATTCTGAAGCAAATCAAATCTGATGAAAACAAAACCGCAAAACAAGTTTTTAGCAAACCTGGAAGCAAAGCAAGTTCAAAAGACCTGGAAATTAAAACTGTAAAACCAGGGAAAGATATAAACTAGAGCAAAGAAGCAGTTCAAAGGAAATCAAAATAAAAATCAGAACAAACCTATAGAAGATCATCTCAACATCAAACATCAAGCAAGTTCCAAATCAATTCGGTTCCAGGTTTCAGTACAAAAGCTTGAGTTCTCTATTCCTCTATAACGACCCGATTTTACGACTTTCGAAAGTCGACATCGATACGTCCGCTGTCTTGAATGACGCACAGTCGAATGCCGGAAAACCGAACCGTTAGGGTTAAAGAAGATGAAGATAGAAGAAAAACAGAAACAATAACAAAATCTCACATTTCGCAGCGGAAAAATATATAATAGATAAATGAATAATCTTTAAATCAAAGACCCATCACTATTAATACAATACAACATCAGAGTATACAACGACATCATACATCATTGACAGTTATTATAACTTGACTGTATGAAAACTGATTTGCACAACCATACGCAATGGACACTACATAGTAAAGAGATACGTCTCGCCGTCCAGCTTTAAACTCCTGATCTCCACAGCAACTCTTTTATGACTTCGCTCCCGAATAACTGATAACCTGACTCTAGGCTGCTCGTGTGGAAAATTATGGGCACCCAGAGTTTAGAAAGGGAACAATAAACTCCAGGTCAGTCATGGGACTGGTGTGAGATTTTTAAAACAATTATACTTTTATCGAAGAAAATAAAAGAATTTAAAAGAAACCTGCAGTGCTCTTGGAAAATGAAACTACCATAAGGCCTCCCTGCACATACACAATGCAATCGCACACTTGGGGGAGATTTCTCCTTATGATAGTCAAACATTCTTAATATGCAAAAATATTTTTAATATTATCGTTAATGCATAGTGAAAAAAAACATTTGCAAGTATAAAATTAATCTTAGCCAGTATAGGTACCATTATAGTATGCCTACTATAGCTACCATATTAGATGGCAGGTTCTACAACTAAAACCGTACAAGGCGCATATTTGTGATTGGATTTCCAACAAATGGTCAGGCTAAGGAACTTCCTGGGCCATATGGGTACGCCTCTGGAGGGACGCCTCGAGAACCTAACCGGATCTCTACCAACACAAGGTCGGGTAACCTCTGCAAAAATAGGTAACTACTGACACGAGTATGCCATCCCCCGGTTGTAAACAACCTTTATCCGAGGATCCTCAACAATAACAATCACAAAGTAATATATATTTGTGATATCCACGTAACTTAAGTATCTGGGCTCCATACCATGATACCACTTCTATCCAGAAGGAAATGCACATAACCTAAGGGGCGTTACCCCTTATAACCTTGCTGCATCTTTCCTATTTCGACCATTCCGGGGTGTGAGGTTCGACGAAGTCTCGTCCACAGAGCTACGCTTTTCACAAAAGCCATGCTTCGATCAATAAATGAGAAATAGCACTTCGAATGCCACATTACCAAATTGGGAATGTATCACTAGTAACCATCAACTACATAACCTCTGAGCTCGTATGTCTCAAAGAAGGGTGTTAAGCTAAGAGTATAAATTCTCTGCCACCAACAGAATGTATTTGATAGAAACTAGCTTTATATCTCAAAGTGTAACGTCAGACACACATCCATACAAGTCCGTTCTGGGATCGAACGGAACCTATGGCACTTCAAAAGAAGCCCTTGCTATCCGGATATTCACTAATCATGTCCGGAATCCCCATCACAAAGGGTGATAAAATCTCTATACCGGAACAACCCGGTACAGAGACATTCGACAGGTAATCCTTTCGCTTTTGAAAATACCCGGTCTTCAACACCATCTTCAAATGCAATCCCATTTTGTCGTATCGTTATTCGGAATGGGTTTTATGACACAAGGTTCTCTCCCGGCTAATCCGAATAACGAGCGCTTATTTTAAAAATATGTGTTCATTCAGTTTCCAAACAAATCACAACAAATTCCACTTTTATCTTTTTAATAAAAGATCCATCACAATCACAAAGGTTCGATATGGGTTACAGATATCCATTTGGAATTTGACTCCCGGTCGCATCGAAATACAATTGCCGATTAAAGGCCAATATTGATAGTCGGTTATTTAACTCTCAATCAATAATTCACAACAATCACTGGATTTCAAATAATTTTCCCCCAATTATTATTATTTTAAATATATCTTTGCAAGATAAAATTTCGCTTTTCAACACTTTAAAACAAATCAAATCAAAATTTTCACACTTCAATCCTTTGAAAATCAATTTCAAATCAATTTTTTTCCATACATGGAAAACATTTCCAATATTTATTCATTTCCACTGAAAATCTGCCGATTTCAAATATTTTAAAATAATATAAAATATTTATTCAAAATATACTTGGAAACATTCAAAAAAATATTTTAGAATATTTGCTTAAATATTAGTTATGAAAAATATTATACTAATATCTCATATAAAAATTCAAGTCCAAAACTAATTTTAAAATAAAATTTTGTAGATAGAGTATAAATATTTAAATAACTATTTTTTAAATCAAAGATCAATTTAAATCTTTAAAATAATTCCTTATATAATTAATTAAATAAATTTTTACTTTAAACAATTTCCAAATTAATTTCTCCAACAATATTATTTTAAAGCCAAATCTAAAACTTTTAAATTTTATTCAAAAGCTATTATAAAAATGTACTCCGCTTTCCAGGGAAGAATTCTTATTCCATTACCAAATGGTCCATTCAAATAAATTAATAAATCTTCGTGATTTACTTTAATTTACATTCCAAATTTGTAAATTTCTTTCCACGCTTTTAAAAATAAACCGATATTTATTTTTTTTAAAAATTTCACTTTCTTCTATAAAATTCCCATTGTGGATTTACATTTCCAAATATCAACTGATATACGAATTTTAAAACGATTTCCAAATATCACCTTCAAACCAAATCAAATCCCAAATTGATTTCCAATTTATTTCAAACACAAAATCAAATTCCAATTTGATTTCCCAAATTATTTTTCAAATATCAAATCAATTTCAAATTGATTTCCTAAATTATTTCCAAAACACCAAACCAAATTTCCAAATCGATTCCTAAGATTTATTTTAACTCCAAATTAGTTCCCGAATCGATTTCTAAAATTAATTTCAAATCCAAATTAAATTCCAAATTTAATTTCCAAATTTATTTCCTTTTGAAATAAATTTCTTTATCTGTTTCAAATATTTAAAATACGTACCTTAAATAAATCCTTCAATTATTAAACAACATTACTCGAAATTCCTTTATTAAAATATTTTCCCATATTTTTTGGAATTAATTCGATCGAATTATAAAAATCAACTTTAACACTTTAATTGTAACGGTATAGGCTTTTCTACTTTAATTTCCAAAAATCCAATTTCATATTTCTGGTATCCTACGATATCAAAAATATATTCGGCCAAATTTTAGCCTTCAATGGTTTCAATCATAAATAGTCACACACGGATTATAAATAATCAACACAAAATTTAGAAAACAAATCAAAATGTTTTGAGGAATCCAGTTGGATCCCTCCAACCTGTTTTCCTGCATCCACAGACGTTAGCACAACAATTAAATACCAATTCCTCTTCAAGGTGGAATATCGCGGTATATGGGATTTATAAAATATCATCAGCTATTATGCGGCGCATAGGGTCTCATCCACTATATAATGCGGGGAATCAACTCGAAAAATATATATAATACGAATTCCACCTCGAGGTGGAATATCGCGGTATATGGGTTTAAATATAAAAACCTCCGCTATTATGCGGCGCATAGGGTCTAAACTAATATAACTGATAATAAATTAATTATCCAAGCACAAAATCAATCAATTTTAAATCTAACTATTAAAATTTAAACTAGAAAGTTCGATTGAGTGAGAAGATCTCACCTTTTTGCCTACGCATGCAATCCATTCTCATTCTAGATTGTTTTCTTTATTGTATTAGACCTTGTATAGACAATTTTATACAGTTGATTAATATTCGAAATAAATTGAACAATTCAATCGTCATTTATAATTTAACTAAAAAAATTCTTTTTTATCATTTCAATTAATTACAAATTAAATTTTATCGAATGATTTATTTTAAACAAAGAATTAAATTTTAAACAAATTCCTTTTTAATAGATTTATTTAACTAAAATTAAATTTTTAAACTAAATTTCTGTTAATAAGTTATTTCTCCTTTATAAACTACATAAGTATTTTTATAAAAATAGCCTGTATAGATTTTAAAAATCAAAATTTTTCTATAAATTCCTATATTTTCCAAAGCTTATATATTTATTTGAATAAAACAGAATATTTTACATCTTTACTGTATATACCCATATATATATATATTAAAAAATTTAAAATACATAAACTATGTATATACCTATTGTAATTACTTCTGTATTTTTTTTTTTGGTTTGCATATATAGATAATTATAAACTAGGTTGAATTGGATAAAAACGAGAATACCTTACAGACATCTCTTTATCCAACCGCCACCGATCCACCTATGCTACTTCGAACGCCCCGGCCTCAATGACTTGCTCACGAACGAATTAACAGTGCCTTGCCTCTGTCGCATTGCGCCACATCGCGTCGCCTCAGCCTTTAACTCCACTCTTCGTTCACCAACCCACGGTGGCCACGAATTTGCCTCGATTACCTAATTATTTTAGACCGAAGTTCGCCGCGCATGCCACTAACCTGATGCCGACATTTTCATTCAGTCTTGCATTTCCAATTTCATTTGAATTCAATTTACAATTTTAATTCTATTTGGATTTAGTTTAACTTCTGAATATTGAATTTTATCAATCATCTTTTATTCCCAACTGATTCATATCCCTATTTTAAATTAGTTTCATTTACTAATTCATTACCAATTCCTATTCATTTTATCTCAAACCATATTTTATTTTATTTCTACCTTTATTGACTTAAGTTCACTCCGAAGTAATTCAAATTGGTTTTCAACATTAAGTTTCAGTTTCATTTTTATCCTTTTGTTCATTCCCAAAATTTATTTTCAATTCACTATTTTGGTTTATAACCACTTATATTTAAACTGGATTTCAAATTCCGTATGAATTTAATTCACCTTTTATTTATAAATATTTAATTCAATTCATTTCAAACCATATCAAATTTGTTATTCCTTCAATTAGCTTCACACACTAATTTTTATTTCAATACTTTGCTTTGCTTATAACAAATCAAATTCAATTCCAAATCAATTCTTTTTGCTTACAAATTCAAAATGAATTTCAATATTCAATTTCACTTTCATTTAATTGCAATATTAAATTTATTTATTCATTCACAATTTTAATTTCCACCTTATAGATTGTATTCCAATCGTTTATTCTATAAGACTTCTCAAATTCACTTTCATACAAATTAACTCAAATTTTCAATTTCAATTCTTTTTTCTTCAGTTTTTATTCTTTAATTCTACTTGAATTAAATTTACCTTCCAACTTGTTTTGTTTCTACATTTGCCTTTTTGTTACTTCTCTTTAAGTTATAATTTTTATTTTAACAACTTTTAAACTTTACAATTTATCAACTTAATGATATTCCATAAATATTTTATATAACATTTTAGAGTCTTTTCAACCTTTCGAAAATTCATTTTTGAAATCAATTCAAATTATCCTTTGAATTCAAAAATCCAAACCAATTTTGCAAACAACATTCATTTAAAACAATTTGGCAGCAATTCCTCTTTTGGAAACCCAAAAATGAACATCTATGACGCTGCAGTCATCACCAAAGTTATTTTCCAGCGACCGAAAAGAGTTTAGAGCTTTTATCCCTTCAAAAATATTTTTCCAAACCCTTGAAAACCATTTTCAAACTTAAAAGGAATTTAAAATTTTCCAAATCTACAATCTTTTCCAAATTTCAAAACATTCAAACCCTTTCAATTCTTTTCAAAGCTTTTCTCTGGAATTTCATTTCAAATTACGAATCACATTTACAGTTTATATTTACAAATCCTATTTGTATATGAATTTTATTTCTCAACTTTAAACTATGATTTCAATTTCTTATTCAATAACCAATGAAAATAATTTAATATTATCACTTCCTGACAAACAATCAACCATATACTATAATAATTTATGGAAATTCATTCCTTTTATATACGAAAATAATTTGGGTAAAATTATTTCACTTACCCTATTTTAAAACAATATCATGTCGAATTGTACTATACGAGTGTTTAGAGATCCCTATCGATAGGGTTATATGGACTATGCATACCAGAATCCATATACCACTCAACAAACCAATCATCACATAATAAAACAATTTTTTTATATTCACTAACATATACACGCTCATATCTATTATTACACTCAAACTCATTCTAAAGTACTACTGACTCTATCTCTAATGAGTAACACCCAACAGAGCCAAGGTTGTCGCTTAACCAAATGCACTGATACCATGTTTGTAATGAACCGATTTAACGACTTTCGAAATTCGACATCGATACGTCCACTATATCGAATGCCACACAGTCGAATGCCAAAAAACCGAACCGCTAAGGTTAAAGAAGAAGAAGATAGAAGAGAAACAGAAATAATAACAGAATCTCACATTTCGCAGCGGAACAATATATAATAGATAAATGAATAATATTTAAATCAAAGACTCATCATTGTCAATACAATACAACATCAGAGTTTACAACAAAATCATACATCACTGACATTTATTATAACTTGACTATATGAAAACTGATTTGCACAACTATACGCAACGGACACTACATAGTAAAGAGATACGTCTCGCCATCCAGTTTCAACTCCTGATCTCCACAGCAACTCTTTTCTGACTTCGCTCCTGAATAACTGATAACCTGACTCTAGGATGCCCGTGTGGAAAATTATGGGCACCCAGAGTTTAGAAAGGGAACAATAAAGTCTAGGTCAGTCATGGGACTGGTGTGAGATTTTTAAAACAGTTATACTTTTACCAAAGAAAATAAAAGAATTTAAAAGAAATCCGCTATGCTTTTGGAAAATGAAACTAACATAAGGCCTCTCGGCGTAAACACAATGCAATCGCACACTTGGGGGAGATTTCTCCATATGATAGTCAAAAATGATAAATACGCAAAAATCTTTTTAATACTATCATTAGTGCATAGTGAAAAAAAACATTTTCAAGTATAATATTAATCTTAGCCAGTATACGTACCATTATAATATGCCTACTATAGCTACCATATTATATGGTAGGTTCTACAACTAAAACCGTACAAGGCGCGTATTGATGATTGGATTTCCAACAAATGGTCAGGCTAAGGAACTTCCTGGACCATATGGGTACGCCTCTGGAGGGACGCCCCGAGAACATAACCGGATCTCTGCCAACATAAGGCCGGGTTACCTCTGCAAAAATTGGTAACTACTGACACGAGTATGCCATCCACCGGTTGTAAACAACCTTTATCCGAGGATCCTCAACAATAACAATCACAAAGTAAGATATATTTGCGATATCCACATAAGTTAAGTATCTGGGCTGCATACCATGATAGCACTTCTATCCAGAAGGAAATGCACATACCCTAAGGGGCGCTGCCCCTTTAACCTTGCTGCATCTTTCCTGTTTCGACCATTCTGGGTTGTGAGGTTCGACGAAGTCTCATCCACAAAGCTACGCTTTTCACAAAATCCATGCTTCGATCAATAAATGATCAGCAGCACTTCGTATGCCACATTACCAAATTGGGAATGTATCACTAGTAACCATCAACTACATAACCTCTGAGCTCGTACATCTCAGAGAAGGGTGTTAAGCTAAGAGAATAAATTCTCCGCCACCAACAGAAATGTATTTGATAGAAACCGGCTTTACATCTCAAAGTGTAACATCTGACACACATCCATACAAGTTCATTCCTTGATCGAACGGAACCTAAGGCACTTCCAAAGAAGCCCTTGCATTCCGGATAATCACTAATCACGTTCGGAAACCCCACCACAAAGGGTGATAAAATCTCTATACCGCAGCAACCCGGTGCAGGGACATTCGACAGGTCATCCTTTCGCTTTCGAAAATTCCTGGTCTTCAACACATCTTCAAATACAATCCCATTTCGTCATATTGTTATTCAGAATGGGTTTTATGACACAAGGTCCTCTCCCGGCTAATCCGAATAACGAACGCTTATTTTAGAATTAAGTGTTCATTCAGTTGTGAAACAAATCACAACAAATTTCACTTTGATCTTTTAAATAAAAGATCCATCACAATCACAAAGGTTCAATGTGGGTTTTGAATATCCATTTGGAATTCGACTCAAGGTCGCATCGAAATCCAATTGCCGATTAAAGGCCAATATTGATAGTCGGTTATTTAACTATCAATCAATAATTCATAACAATCACTGGATTTCAAATAATTTTCCTCCAATTATTATTATTTTCAATATATCTTCGCAAGATAAAATTTCGCTTTTCAACACTTTGAAAACATATTCAAATCAATTTTTCACACTTCAATCCTAAGAAAATCAATTTCAAATCAATTTTTTTCCTTACGCGGAAAACATTTCCAATATCTATTCATTTCCACTAAAAATCTACCGATTTTAAATATTTTAAAATAATATAATATATTTATTCAAAATATACTTGGAAACATTTAAAATAAACTATTTCAGAATATTTGCTTAAACATTAGTTATGAAAAATATTGTACTAATATCTCATATTAAAATTCAAGTCCGAAACTAATTTTAAAATATAATTTGTAGATAGACTATAAATATTTAAAAAACTATTTTCTAAATCAAATATCAATTTAATTATTTAAAATAATTCCTTATATATTTAATTAAATAAATTTTTACTTTAAACAATTTCCAAATTAATTTATCCAACTATATTATTTTAAAACCAAATCTAAAACTTTTAAATTTTATTCAAAAGCTATTTTAAAAATGTACTCCGCTTTCCAGGGAAGAATTCCTTTTCCATTACCAAATGGTACATTCAAATAAATTACTAAATCTTCTTGATTTATTTTGATTTACATTCCAAATTTGTAAATCTCTTTCCACGCTTTTAAAAATAAACCGATATTTATTTTTATAACAAATTTCGCTTTCTTCTATGAAATTCCCATTATGGATTTACATTTCCAAATATCAACTGATATACGAATTTTAAATCGATTTCCAAATATCATTTTCAAACCAAATCAAATCCTAAATTGATTTCCAATTTATTTCAAACACAAAATCAAATTCCAATTTGATTTTCCAAATTAATTTTCAAATATCAAATCAATTTAAATTTGATTTCCCAAATTATTTCCAAAACACCAAACCAAATTTCCAAATAGATTCCTCAGATTTATTTTAACTCTAAATTAATTCCCGAATCGATTTCTAAAATTAATTTCATCTCCAAATTAAATTACAAATTTATTTCCTTTTGAAATAAATTTCTTTATCTGTTTCAAATATTTAAAATACGTATCTTAAATAAATCCTTCAACGATTAAACAACAGTACTCGAAATTCCTTTATTAAAATATTTTCCCATATTTTTTGGAATTAATTCGATCAGATTATAAAAATCAACTTTAATACTTTAATTGTAACGGTGTAGGCTTTTCTACTTTAATTTCCAAAAATCCAATTTCATATTTTTGGTATCCTACGATACCAAAAATATATTCGGCTAAATTTTAGCCTTCAATGGTTTCAATCACAAATAGTCACACACAGATTATAAATAATCAACACAAAATTTAGAAAACAAATCAAAATGTTTTGATGAATCCAGTTGCATCCCTCTAACCCGTTTCCCTGCATCCACAGACACTAGCACAACAATTAAATACCAATTCCACTTCGAGGTGGAATATCGCGGTATATGGGATTTATAAAAGATCATCCGCTATTATGCGGTGCATAGGGTCTCATCCGCAATATAATGCGGGAAATCATCTCCAAATACATATATTACACCAATTCCACCTCGAGGTGGAATATCACGGTATACGGGTTTAAATATAACAGCCTCTGCTATTATGCGGCGCATAGGGTCTAAACTAATATAAATGATAATAAATCAATTATCCAAGCACATAATCAATCAATTTTAAATCTAACTATTAAAATTTAAACTAGAAAATTCGATTGAGTGAGAAGATCTCACCTTTTTGCCTACGCATGCAATCCATTCTCATTCCACATTGTTTTCTTCATTGCATTAGACCTTGTATAGACAATTTTATACAGTTGATTAATATTCGAAATAAATTGAACAATTCAATGGTCATTTATAATTTAACTAAAAAAATTCGTTTTAATCATTTTAATTAATTACAAATTAAATTTTATCGAATGATTTAATTTTAAACAAAGAATTAAATTTTAAACAAATTCCTTTTTAATAGATTTATTTAAGTAAAATTAAATTTTAAAAAATAAATTTCTGTTAATAAGTTATTTCTCATTTATAAACTACATAAGTATATTTATAAAATTAGCCCGTATAGATTTTAAAAATCAAAATTTTACTATAAATTCCTATATTTTCCAAAGCTTATATACATTTGATTAAAACAGAATATTTTACATCTTTACTGCATATACCAATATATATAAATAAATAAATATATATATATATATATATATATTAAAAATTTCAAAATACATAAACAATGTATATGCCTGTTGTAATTAATTCTGTATATTTTTTTTCTGTTTTCCATATATAGATAATTATAAACTAGGTTTAAATGGATAAATACAAGAATACCTTGTTGACATTTCTTTCTCCAACCGCCACTGATCCACATATGCTGCTTCAAACGCCCCGGCCTCAACGACTTGCTCGCGAACGAATTCACAGTGCCTTGCCTTTGTCGCATTGCGATGGCACATCACATCGCCTCAGCCCTCAACTCCACTCTTCGTTCGCTAACCCACGATCGCCACGAATTTGCCTCGATTCCCCGATTATTTTGGACCGAAGTTCGCCACGCATGCCACTAACCTGATGCCGAACTTGAACCATACTCGAGCGTGGTTCATCTTCTTTTGATTTGATCAAGAGTCAAGATCCCCAAAATCGGCTGCCATCTTAATTTGAGTTGAACGAACGAAAAATAATTTCAGCGATTTTGTTTCAAAGGGAGATCGCGATTTGTTTTGAATGAAAGAAAGGGGTCGGCATTAATCTTGAAATCGAGATTTTTGAAACTGAATTGAAAGGGGAAATAATAGTGAATGTTTTTTCTTTTTATTTATTTGATTTTCTAAGGAAGACGCGTGTTTTATTTTTATTTTTTATTTATTTATTTATTTTATCTTCCAACCCATTTAAAAATTATGCCAAGTGGATGAAGATAGAAGAAATGTGTAAGATTGTCTCGTGAAAACATTATTTATTTTCAATCTAAATTCAATTTCAAAGTTAAATTCAAATCATCTCGAAAATGCAACATAAAATTTCGAACTCTTGTCTATGCGTGCCGTCAGGCGTTCATAAGGTTAACCCCCTATTCTGAACACAATGGAAAAGGTTCGAGTCCAAATTTGATCGTATGGAGAAGATAGCTTTTTTGAAACATTCATAATATCGAATTTTCGATTTAAATTTCAACGCGTTTGCTTACCGTACGGCCAAACGAACACTCCAAACAATATGAAAATTGAAAGTCGATAATAGTACAATATCACGGATCAAATGAAACTGGTTTCGTTGAATTCTGAGAGTGTGCCTCGGAAGGCTATTTTTAAATATCGATTTAAAAGATAAAATTCAATACTGAACAAAACAGTTTCAAATTCAATTCTGAAGCTTCTATCATCTTCAGTATTATCAATATAGATTTTCTAAGCCTTGAAAATATTTTTAAACAGCTTAAAACTAAAGATTCAAATTTTTACCCAATCTCAATAAATTAAATTTAACAATTAAATTGCCAAAGTTAAAGTTAAAATTGAAATTCAAGTTTAAAAACAACTTCCAATATCTAAAATCAATTAAATATTTTAATTTCAAATGTTGAAAATTCTGGGTCGTCACATCCTCATTGATAAGGTGAGCAAACCATCTCTTTAAAGCTTAATTGTGTCGACACCTTGTGATGTTGTGATGAATGATTGATTGAGTGATGGTGAAATATTTGAATGAATGCAAAAATGTTTATATATGCTTATAAATATGCAAGTTTTGATTTGCATGTCTGTATATTTATATATACAGGCCCCTGTTTTGGTCTACAGGCAACAGAATCAACTTCAAAATTTTAAAAACTCATTCCGTAATTTTTTTGATTTTGATATCTAAATAAAAGATGGTTGTAAAACTATAACATCAAAAAAAAATCTTAAGCAATTAACAACCTTCAATCTGGAGATTGAAATGCAAATTCAACTTGAAAACAAAACCTGGTCAAGCTAACATCTTCAAACCTGAGAAAATGAATTCAAAGCAAAGTTTTCAAGGAGACCTAAAGCCTTTCAGATCTGAAACAAATCAAGTTCAAGCAATCTACACTAGTACAGAGGATAAGCTAATGGAGCTTCAGGCAAAAATTAAAGAATGCATGCAATCCAAGTACAAGGAACAAAGTTTCAGGTCAATATAAAGATCAGAGCAACTCAGGTAAATTTAAGCAAACCATGAGTAAAATTTTAAAAAAATTAATTAAGTATTTGAAGCAATTTAAATCATAACTGACTCAGTATTTTCAATCTGAGGGAATGATAACCAAAACAAAGATGAAGAGGCAAAGCAGTTTGAAAAATTGCATGGTCTAGGTTTTCAAACTCAAGCTGCTCCTCTGTTCAACCATTACATGTGAGCAAACATACCCAAAACTGTGTAATATGCAATGACAAATGCTTGTTCTGTTGCATGTCTGTATGTATGTGAATATATATACACTGTAATGGATGCATGCCTGTGAATATGTATATTTACACCCCTGTTATATCATACAGATTTAAACATAAAATCCTTAAAACCCTTTTTTACTTTGGTTTGCATGTTGAATGTTGTTTGAGAAATATGATTGCTGTCTGGATACAAGTAGGAATATACACATATACACCTCTGTTTAAAACTTATAGGATTTAAATCAGTTCAAAACAGAAATTCAAAGAAAAGGATTATGTAATTAAGTAAGATCCCAGATTTAAAAATAGAACCTGCTTCTCTGTTCCTTCTTTTTGAACAATGTGAGCAAACTCTTCAACCTGTACAAGTAAATCTGATTTGTATGTGTGTTTGAATCTGAAATGATGTGGTGAATGATGGTTGAATGGGTGCAAATATGTTGTGTATATGTATAATGTTGAATGTGAACAGATATATTCATATCTGTTCTTAGTTTACAGGGTTTAGAAAAGAAAAAAATTTCTATAAAATTTTTTAAAGCTCAACATCTCAGCCTATAATTATCTACAGACTTTGATGTCTGAATGGAACTAGTTTGAATTGGTAAGAACATAATTTTAGAACACTTTTAGTTAGTTAAAATAAAAGGGTTTACTGGGAGATTATAAAAACACAGCAAATTCAAATTTTGTTCAAAAATTAAATTGATAAAAACTCGAGTTTTGAATTCATGATCTAGTTCGTTTCCATAAAACTTGATTTTTAAATGTGAATTCATGATTTCTAAGCTTGGAAATCTCGAGCATATGGAGGTTGAACAAAATTGCTTGGATCGACAATTCCAGATGATCAAAATGAAATTAAGCCTCGATTTTGTGTAAAGGAAGAGGAATTGTGGTAGATTATGGGAAAATATCCGATGAATTTATAAATGGCGACGACGACGGTGCGACAGTGATTTAGGGTTTAAGTGTGAGTTTTATTTACTGTCAGTTTCGAACTAAATTCATTGACGAGGAAGCAGACGGCCAATCGGACCTGGCGGAGACTCGGTGTGGGTTGAAGACGAAGGCCTGGGTGAAATGGCGAAGTTGACGGTGGCGTAGATCGACGGCAATAGTAGATTCTTCCGATGGGTTTGTTTTTCCAGTTTTTGATCGAATGTCGAATTTTTGATTTAGGTTTCGATTTCTTTTACTGGGATATCGTACTGATGGTTGAAGTCATCAGTGATGTGTTGAGGGCGACGAAGTGACCAGAGTTGATCGGCGATCATGTGCACGTGCACGTATGACTGTGGCATATGCGTTATTATGATCAGCGAGCTTGGGGAGGAAGAAGGAGCTGGATCGAAGTCATGTGCGCGAAATCATGGTGTTGGCTCGAAGGGAGCATCGGGTTGGAGCGTAAATATGTTAACAGATTTTAAAAGGTTTAAGTTAAAAAGAGAAAGAAAAAAACAACAGAAGAGAGGGAAATGACTCGGGGGTAAACATGGGTTTGATTATATTTGGTCGAGCTTTCTTTTGGTGTAGTAGTAGTTTGTTTTCCAGATTTTGTATGGAGCTTGAATTTTTTTTAAATCGAGTTTTTAAGCATAATAGAAAAGTTAAAGTAAGTTCAAAGCCAAATGGGAATTTACAGTTTCATTAAATATGAGTGAACTATGTTTTAAAATTAAAATAAATATGAATTTAGTTTTCGAAGTAAAATTTATTTAAAACAAATTTGAAACAAGATTTAAGGGTTTAAAAATTTTAGTTAAATGGTAGTTAAAGGTTTTGAAATAAAATCATTTAAGATTAGTTAAGTTTAAATTGTTTAAACTTATATTTTAAAAGAGTTTGTTTTAAGTAAAACTTAACAATGTAATTAAGGACTTAATCAAATATTTTTAATTATTAACTTAAAGGTTAAGTTAATTTATATTGTCAATGATAATTAACTAATTAATTATTAATTTAAAGGTTAATTAATTTGTAATTAAGGATCAATTAATTGAAGTAATTAATTAAGGATTGGTTGATTAATTAATTAATTAATAGAGGACAATTAAATAATTTAAGGTTAATTATTTAAATGATAAAAGGGTGATTTATTTATAAATCAAGGTTGATTAATTATTCATTAAGGTTAATTAATTTATTAATTAACATTAATTTATTAATAGTTAAAGGATTAATTAACTTATTAATTATCATTAATTAATTAATAGTTAAAGGATTAATTAATTTATAAATTGAGGTTAATTAATAAATAATTAAATTAATTAACATAAACTGTAATTAACTAATGTTAATCAACCATAATTAGTAATTAATCTGGTTTTAATTAATCAAATGATCAATTAACCTTATTGACGGATGGTTGTATTCTACTGAATGCTGTGAATTATTTCGACATCTCTACTGTGTGATGCTATGTGATTTGAATTGTTTTAATTCAAGCCGTGATGAGTGTAATTTATTTATTTATAACGCATTCATATTTTCTATCAGTGAATCTGTGTATATAGATAAGCGTTATTGGAATATACCGCTTATCGATATTGACACGGTTGAATCTATGATGATTGGTATTGTTGCACTATTGTGTGAAACCCCTGGACTACACCTTACACACACAAGCATGGATTGCACGACGAAATCGGTTAAGTCGCGGATTTTTAACAATTTTTAAAAGATTGAATTTTTGAATCCAAAATAGTTTTGGAATCGGAACTTAAAGCTTTTGAAAATGAGTTCCAAAAATAAAAGTTATTTTGAATAACTTAATAAAGTTTTGAAATTTAAATAATTTGATTTGAAATTGAATTCAATATTTGAAATTGAATTCAATAATTTGAAAATTATGGTTAAAAAGATTATACAAGTTATAAAGTTTTTTATATGGGTTTTTAACCATTTAAAAAAAAATTATTATTTTGAAAACTTAAATTTAAACCCAAGTTTTTACTTAAATGCCTTTAACTCATGTAAATGTAATTAGTTTTTTTTTTCAAAACGAAAACTGTTTGATTCAAATAAAAAACGGCTTTCAAAAAAAGAAAGGATTTCCAGTTTGTACCGAGAGATTTCAAGTTTGAAATGGAATTGCAAATATTTGGGAAAACTATGAATTAACCTTTGTGAAAGATCATTAAACCTTGTTTTGAAATCGAAGAGAGTTTTAAATGGTATATCTTTCATATTAAAGATTTGAATTGGAAAGGTTTTGAAAGTTATGAATTAAATCTTTAACTTAAAGATTGAATAAGTTAATCCAATTTGAAATGAAATTGTTTTGGAAAGCCGTGAATGAACCTTTGTGGAAAATAGGTAAACTTTGTGAAATGAATCTTTTTATTTAAAAAGATTTGAAATGATAATTTGTTTTAAACCATTTAGTGAAAGGTTTTGGATAATAAGTCGTGACTTAGCTGAAATCCCATTATCCATATGTTTTTTGTGATGACCCGAAATTTTTAAAATTTTGAAATGGAATATTTAATTGATTTTAAAAATTTGTGGGTTAGTTTAACTTGAATTTCAAATGTAAATATGAATTTGGCAATTCAATTATTGAATTTAATTTATTGAAATTGGATAAAAAAATTTGAATCTTCAGTTTTAAGCTAATTAAAAATATTTCAAAGGCTTAGAAAATTTATATTGATAATAGTGAAGATAATGGAAGCTTCAGAAATTAATTTGAAAGCGATTTAAACAGTTTTGAAAATATATTGTATAAATCGGTATTTAAAAATAGCCCTCCGAGGTACGGTATCGGAATTCGACGAAATCTCTGCCATTGGATTCGTAATATTGTATTATTATCGGATTTCAATTTTCGTAGTGTTTGGAGTTGTCATTTGGCCGTACGATAAGAAAACGCGTTGAAAATTAAATCGAAATTTAATATAATAACTGGGTTCAAAAAGCTATCTTCTCCATACGATCGAGTTAGGACTCGAAATCTTTTCCATTGTGTTCGGAATGCGGATAACACCTTACAAACGCCTGGCAGCATTCTTCAATAGGGGTTCGGAATTTTAAGATATGTTAAACAAGATATTTTGAATATAAAATTATAAAAATAAATAAACAAAAGTCAAACTCAATCTATCGTATACCTGAAGCCACCTTCTCCTTTATACTTTAACTCGTGAATTCCTTCCTTCAGAAAAAAGTAAAACCCTTCAGCGAATCCCCATTCCTTTTTCCCAAATCAAAACCAAATCGTGCCTAGGGTTCTCGAAACCATATCCAATTTAAATCGAATCGATATTTGAATAAATGGCTTGACATCAAAGGGATTTTCGACGAGGCAAGATTTCTTAAATTCAAAGTGCTGGCGCTCGAGGTGGTTGACATGCCTCGATCGATGAAAGTGCGTTGCCGATGGGGGAGAGTTGCCGCATTCAATCTGGGCACTTTTGCAAGGTGGAGTTAGAGGTTCGTGCGATGTAAGTTCACATGCGACAGTGATTGTCGCGAGCTAGGCACGACAATTGATCAGTGGCGACTTCATCGCAAAGCTAGAGGCTCGCGCTTGTGATCTGGAATCGAAGTCGAGGTGGTCTGAAGCTGGATCTTTCGCGTGGGTAGTAATAGTGGAGGTTGCAATATCGTTCATTGATGATGGCAGTAAGGTATAAAGATGATTTTGTTTTTTTATCTATTTAAAATCTTATAAATATATATATGTAATCCTAAAGAAAATAAATATGAATGTATATATTTTTGATTTATCCAGTTATGCTAAAATAATTTATCAAGATGATAAATTGTTTAATTAATTTATCTAAATTATTTTAGATACTAAGAAAACTATTTAAAAGGAAATTAGTTTAAAATTTAATTCTCTGATTAAAATTGAATCATAAGTTTAAAAAAAATTAAATCCCTAGTTTAAAATTAAATTATTAGTTGAACTAAAATTATCAAATGGAATTTAATTATTCGATTTATTTCGAATATTAATAAAATTGTATAATGTTTATACAAGGTCTAGAAATCGTGAAAACAAGTTGGATTGGAAATGGATTGCATACGTAGTAAAAGGTGAGATCTTCTCACTCAACCAATATTATTCTGATTGAAATTTTGAACAGTTAGATTTAAAATTGATTGACTGTGTGCTTGGATGATTGATTTATAATAGTTATTCACTGGATGACATTATATATATAGTAGTATATAGTATATATTGGGTGATTGATTTCCCGCATTATATAGCGGATGAGAACCTATGCGCCGCATAATAGCGAATGATATTTTATAAATTCCATACCACGATATTCCACCGCGAAGTGGAATTGGTATTTAGTTGTTCTGCTAACATTTGTGGATGCAGGGAAACAGGTTGGAGGGATGCAATTGGATTCCTCAAACATTTGATTTTATTTCTTATATCTGTGTTTATTTTTTATAATCTGTGTGATTGTAATGTGATTGAAATCGTTGAAGGCTAAAATTTAGCCGAATATATTTTTGGTATCGTAAGATACTAGAAATAAATAAAATTTGATTTTTTAAATTAAGTAGAAAAACTATAGTGAAATCCTATTGAATAGATCCCAAGAAAATAGAAAAAGATTTGATAAAGAATTTTTTTTTAAAGGCAATGAATTTGTAAATCAAATTAAAAAAATTGATTTGGTGTTTTAAAATAAATCTTTGGGAAATCAATTTGGAATTTGGTTTGGTGCTAAAAATAAAAATTTGAAATCAAATTGGAAATTGATTTGGTGGTTGTATACGATTCTTAAAATCGATTTAAAAATCAAATATTAGTGGATATTTTAGAATTTAAATCCACAATGAGAATTTTATTTGTTTTGAAAATAAATATTGTTTTATTTTTAAAGGTGTTAAAAGAAATTTACAGTTTTGGAATGTAAATTAAAATAAATCGAGAAGATTTATTAATTGATATAAATGAAAAGAGAATTCTTCCTTGGAAAGACGAGTATATTTTAAAGTAGCTTGTGAAGTATAAATTAAAAGTTCTAGGAATTGATTTGGAAGAATATTTTGAAGAAATTATTTTTTTTGGATTGCTTAAATCTTTAAAGTAAAGATTTAGTTAATTAATTATAGACGGGATTATTTTAAAGATTAAATTTGATGTTTGATTTTGAAAATAATTATTTAAAAATTTATATTCTATCTACAAATGTTATTTATTTTAAAATCAGTTGGGACTTAAAATCTTATATGTGATAATTAGTATAATGTTTTCATAACCAATATATTAAGTAAGTATTTGAGATGGTTTTATTTTAAATGTTCCAAGAATATTTTGGATAAGTAATTTGAATTATTTTAACTCGGTAGATTTCCAGTGGAAATGAATAAATATTTGAAAATGTATTCCGCATAAGGAAAAGTGATCTGAAATTTGTTTTCAAAGTATTGAAATATGGAATGTAATTTGAAATTTGTCTTCAAATGGTTGAAGCGTGAAATATATCTTGCGAAAATATTTTGAAAATAAATAATTTGGGAAATTTATTTATTTAAATCCGACAATTGTTGTGGACGTTGATTGATAGTTAAATAACCGACTATCAATATTGTCCTTTTGATGGCATTTGAATTTCGATGCGACCGGGGTCGGATTCCAAGTGGATATCCGAAAACCACATCGAACCTTTGCAATTGTGACGGATCTTTTATTTAAAATATCAAAGAGAAAATTGTTGTAATTTGTTGAAATCTGAATGTAACACTTATTTTAAAAATAAGCGCTCGTTATTCAGATTAGTCGGGAGAGGACCTTGTGTCATAAAACCCATTCCGAATAACGATACAATGAAATGGGATTGTATTTGAAGACGGTGTTGAAGACCGGGTATTTTCGAAAGCGAAAGGATTACCTATCGAATATCTCTGCACCGGTTACTCCGGTATAGAGATTTTATCATCTTTGTGGTGGAGATTACGGACGTGATTTGTGAATATCCAGATTTGCAAGGGCTCCTATGAAGTGCCTTCGGTTTCGTTCGATCCCGTAACGGACTTGTATGGATGTGTGTCTGACATTACACTTTGAGATATAAAAATGATTTCTATCAAATACATTTCTGTTGGTGGCGGAGAATTTATTCTCTTAGCTTAACACCCTTCTCTGAGACGTACAAGCTCGGAGGTTATGTAGTTGATGGTCATTAGTGATATACTCCTAATTTGGTAATGTGGCATACAAAGTGCTGTTGATCATTTGTTGATCAAAGCATGACTTTGTGAAAAGTGTAGCTTTGTGGACGAGACTTCGTCGGACCTCACACCCCGGAAATGGTCAAAATAGGAAAGATGCGGCAAGGTTATGATGGTCGCGCCCTTTAGGGTATGTCATTTCCTTTTGGAAAATGGTGGTATCATGGTATGGAGCCCAGATACTTAACCTATGTTGTTGCCGCAACTATTTTATATATACTTTGTGGTTGTTGCTTTGTGGTTGAGGATCCTCGGATAAATTCCCAAAGGACCAGGGGATGGCACACTCGAGTAGTAGTTACCTAGTTACAGAGGTAACCCAGCCTTGTGTTGGCAGAGATCCGGGTAGGCTCTCGAGACGTCCCTCCAGAGGCATACCCATGTGGCAGTAGCAAGTTCCTTAGCCTGACCATTTGTTGAAAATCCAAACTCCAATACGCGCCTTGTACAGTTTTAGTTGTATAACCAGCCATTTACTTATGGTGGTCCCCACTGTTTAAATGGTAGTTATAGTAGGCATAGTTAAGAATGTCTATGCTAGCTAAGATTAATATTATACTTTCGAAATGTTTTCTGCACTATGCATTAATAATAATATTAAAAGGATTTTGCGTATTAAGTATGTTTGACTATCATAAGGAGAAAATCTCCTCCAATTCTGCATTTGCATTGTGTGTATGGCAGGAGGCCTTATGGTAGTTTCATTTTCCTGAAGCATAGAGGATTTCTTTTTATTTTCTTTGTGAAAATAACTATTTTTAAGATCTCACACCAGTCCCATGACTGACCTGGAGTTTATTGTTCCCTTTCTAAACTCTAGGTGTCCACAATTTTTCTACACGGGCAACCTAGAGTTAGGTTATCAGTTATTTAGGAGCAATGTCAAGAAGTTGCTATGGAGATCTAGAGGCAAGCTGGATGGCGAAGCGTATCACTTGTATATGTTATATTCTTTCCGCTGTTTGTTGTTGTAACACTCTGATAATGTAATGTGATGTAATGTAATAACTGATATAGTTCTGTGTTTTAAAGATATTCATTTATCTATTATATGTTGTTCTGCTGCGAAATATGAGATTCCGTTTATTGCTTCTGTTCTTCGTCTTTTTTCTTCTTTTTTAACCCTAAAGACTCGTACATTTGTTCCTCTTTCGGCTGAATTGTTGTGGAATTTTGCCAGCTAAAAAGGAGTGCGGATTTGCGGGCCTTTACGTTTGGTATGAGAGCTTTTGGTTAAGCGATAACCTAGGCTCTGTTGGGTGTTACTTGTTAGAGATAAAGTCAGCAGTACTCTAAAATGAGTTTGAGTGTAATAATAGATATTGAAGCAGCGGAATTACGAAAACTAGATGAAAAGGTGAAAGTAGCAATCGGTGGATTGAGAAATATTGAAAGGCCCAAATTCGTTGATTCGAAGATACCGAATTCTAGCTATCTCTGACACGTTGATCGCGCACGATACCGTGGAAAGAGATCTACAATTCTTCGAGCGTTGATCAAGCGCACTTGATTCTGCGAATTGGCTTCAACGAACGTTGATTCGAGCGCACTCGAATACCGTAAGTGGAGATAGGAGATTGCACTCAACTACCAATTTAGATGAAAGCACAAAGCTAACAAATAATAATTTTATTCCAAAAGAACCAAGGTTAGAAATGACCCACACAGCATATTTATAGGCTATACACTCACTAGGTTGTTGCCGACCTAACAACACCACACGACTCAACTTAGGTCGTACGCGACCTAACAAATAAAATGACACACGACTTAACAACGCATCAACGACTCAACATCACATGGCCTATCAATACAACACACGCGACCTAACTGACTCGAGTTACAACACATAGCGACTTAAAGACACACGCGACCCAAAACTGGAGCGACTTAAAAGGAACAGTGGTACAAGAAATCAAAGCGGCAAGAGCTTCAGCGACCTAAAACCATCAACGACTTAAGTTTGTACGCGACCTAACATAGGTCGTAACACGTTGACATCTTCTCGCGACCTAACGACTTAAGGCTTCAGCAACTGGATCTTCTACTCGCGACCTAACTAGGTCGTTCAACATAGGTCGTAGCTCGTCCATACCTCCTGAGCGACTTAAATCTTCAATATAGTAATAATGCGGTAGACCATTAGGTCGTTGTTTGTTAACTCGTGCGTCTTTACTAGGTCATGACTCGTTAGGTCGTGAGCGACCTAAGCCTTCTCCACTAGGTCGTGACTCGTTAGGTCATGAACGACCTAAACTTTCCGAGCGATCTAAAACATGCTGAGTGAATAACTCGATAGGTCGAGATTCTGGACTTTAGTTAAGTCGTCCGCAACTTCCATAACCTTCATTTGCTATTTGCGGTGCCTTAAAGACCTTGATAGGCCGTAACTCGCCTTCCTTAAGTCGTGAGCGACCTAAGGATCTGGAGCGACTTAACTCCATTGTTGAACTTGTAGATCGCGCTACATTATCCTCCCCTGGTTGACAGAAATTCGACCTCTAATTTTCACTATCTCCTTGCACAACAAGTTTATTTCCATGATACGGAATTAAATATTTGACGTTGAAAACATCAGAAGTATGAACATCCTCTGGTAACTTCAATCGATACGCATTTTCATTGATTTTCCTCAAAATTTCAATTGGACCAATTTTTCGCGCCTTCAATTTATTATACGTCCCCATGGGAAAACGATCTTTTGTCAACACTGCATAAACCAAATCACCTTCCTTGAAATTCACACTTCTCCGCTTTTTATCCGCCAGTCATTTATACTTTTCATTTGATGCAAGCAACCGGTCATGAACAGTTCTGTGGCACTCCAGTAACTCATTAACGAAGCCACTAGCCTGCTTAACAACTCCCTTCTGATATGGCACTGTTGTTAGATCCAACGGTCCCTTTGGAATTGTCGAATAAACAACCTGAAATGGACTGAATCCGGTGCTTCGATAAACCGCATGGTTGTGAGCAAACTCCGCTTGACACAATTTCGAATCCCAGCTCTTCAAATTGTCCTTCACAAGACATCTTAATAAGTTTCCCAACGATCTATTAACCACCTACGTTTGCCCATCGGTTTGCGGATGGTAAGCGCTACTAAAATTCAGCTTCGTTCCGACCATCTTCCACAAACTTAGCCAAAAATGACTCAAAAAGAGAGTATCTCTATCCGAAACAATAGACTCTGGCAACCTATGAAGTCGATAGATCTCTTTGAAAACTGAGCAACATGAACAGCATCCGCCGTCTTCTTACAAGCAATAAAATGTGTCATTTTCGAAAATCTGTCAACCACCACATAAATGGAATCGTTACCCCTTTGAGTTCTACGCAAACCCAAAACCAAATCCATGCTCACATCAACCCAAGGTTTAGTCGGTACAGGTAACGGCATATATAATCCAGCATTGGTCGCTGTTCCCTTCGAAACCAGACAGATATGACATCTCTCCACAAACCGTTCAACCTCTTTCCTCATTGACGGCCAAAAGTAAGATTGAGAAATCAAATGCAATGTACGATCTCTACCCACATGGCCTTCTTCATGTAACTCTTTCATAATTTTCATCCTCAGACTACAATCTGGTATGCGTAATTGATTCCCCTTGAATAAGAATCCATCCATCAACACAAATTCATCAGTACTCCTATCCTTGACTTTTTCAACAAACTTCGTAAAGTAAGGATCTTCTTCAATCAATTCTGGCAATAGTTCAAATCCTGTCACTTCAACCTTCATTGTCGTCAACAAATGATTCCTTCTGCTCAAAGCATCAGCTACATGATTCGTCACCCCTGACTTGTGCTTTACAACAAAAGTAAACTGCTGTAGATACGCGACCCATGAAGCATGCCTAGCTGAAATTTTGTCCTGCCCTTGCAAATGCTTCAAAGCTTCATGATCTGTATAAAGAACAAACTCTTTCTAGAACAGATGACGTCTCCAGTGCTTCATAGCCTGAATAATCGCGTAAAATTCCATGTCATAAGTGCTATATCTCAACTTAGCTTCAGACAACTTCTCACTGAAATAAGCAACTGGTCTTCCTTTCTGACTCAAAACTCCACTAATTCCAACTTTCGAAGCATCGGTATGTAACTCAAACAACAACTGAAAATCCGACAATACTAGAATTGGTGTTGTCGTCAACAGTGTCTTGATCTTCTTAAAAGCAACCCCTGCTTCCTCTGACCATGCAAACTTCTTTCCTTTCATGCAATCGGTTACAGGTGCCATTATACTGCTAAAATGTAGAATTAATCTTCGGTAACATGAAACCAACCCATGAAAACTTCGAACTTCCGTTATGGTCTTGGGTTGTGGCCAATCTCTAATTGCTTCCACTTTACTTTCATCCACTTGAATACCTTCCTTCGACAAAACATATCCCAGAAACAAAACACGATGCGTTATGAACACACACTTCTTTGTTGCAGCATAAAATTTCTCTTGTCGTAGAATCAACAGTACTTCACGCAAGTGTTGAATATGCTCTTCCATACTCCCACTAAGATCAAAATATCGTCAAAGTAAACAACCACGAACTTCCCAACAAATGGTCTGAAAATCTAGTTCATCACTCTCATAAAAGTACTCGGAGCATTTGACAAGCCAAACGGCATAACCAACCATTCGTATAGACCTTCCCTAGTTTTAAAAGCAGTCTTCCACTCATCACCCGGTCTAATACGAATCTGATGGTATCCACTCTTCAAGTCAATCTTTGAAAACACAACAGCTCCACTCAACTGGTCAATCAAATCATCAAACCTCGGCATAGGAAATCTGTATCTCACAGTGATCTTGTTTAGAGCCCGACTGTCCGTACACATTCTCCACGAACCATCCTTGTTTGGTATCAATAAGGCTGGCGCTGCACAAGGACTCAAGCTCTCCTGAACACGCCCCTGTTCTAACAACTCCTCCACCTGCCTTCTCAGTTCCTCATGCTCTTTAGGACTCATCCTGTAATGTGGCCTGTGTGGTAAAACTGCCCCTGGCACAAGATCAATCTGATGCTGAATATCCCTCAACGGTGGTAATTCCGTTGGCAACTTTCCAGGAAACACATCTCTGAATTCTTCCAAGACCGGCTTTACTTCCTCTGGAACTTCAATAGATTCAGAAGCTTCATGTCCAATCAACAAGAACACCTCTGGACTCTCCTCTACTTCTTCAATAAATCCCTTCAAAGTCAACAAAGTCTTCAGCTCCTCAATATCCTCTGATTTGCTCTCTCCTTGCTGTCTCTTCTTTGGAACCAAAATGATCTTAACACCTTCAAACATAAAGCTGTAGCTATTGGTTCGACCATCATGCTGCACTGCTCGATCATACTGCCATGGCCTTCCCAAAAGCAAGTGACAAACATCCATCTCCACCACATCACACCAAATCTCGTCTTTATACTTCTTCCCAATAGAAAATGGAACTTGAACTCGCCTGTCCACCTTCACCTCTCCTCCTTTCCACAGCCATGTAACTTGTAAGGATTTGGATGCTTCTCCGTTTTCAGCTTCAACTTTCTCACAGCTTCGATAGAAATAATATTGTCGCAACTTCCTGCGTCAATCACAAATTTACAAACCTTCCCCAGAATAGTGCACGTTGACTGAAAGATGTTACTCCTCAACAAACTAGCCTCTTCTTCCTGCTTCGGTATTAAACAAGACCTCCTCATCATTAGATTACATCCTTCATCTCCTGATGCGACATCCTGTTCATCCTCCTCAACTGGACTACAATAACCTTCACCAACATCCTCACCTCCAACTTCAGCAATCATAGTTCGTTTCTTCGGCTTCGGGCATTCATTACTCTTGTGACCCACTTCCTAGCAATTTTAACATTAGAAACTGTTGTTGACCTTCGCTTTCGCAACTTCATTCACAGCTGGTCTACTGACAGTTTTAGAAACATTGGAACTCCCACTAGCTCCTTTGTTCGTAATATTGGAGCTTGTAAACATACCACCTCCACGTCTTCCCTGCTTCTCCCAAGCCAACGCTTTCTGATGTGCTTCAGCTATAGATCTAGGATCAAACATATTAACCATGTCTTGAATCTGCATTCTCAACCCTCCAACAAACCTAGCAGTCAATTGTTCCTCTGTCTCCATAATGTCATTTCGAGCAATCAGTTGATAAAATTCATCAGCAAAATCATTAACAGTCTTCGTCCTTGCCTCAGATTCTGCAACCTTTGATACATGAGTGATTGATAATTGTAAGGCAAGAATGTAGCCTTCATCAGCTTCTTCATCTTTTCCCATGATTCAATTTTCAACTTCCCCATTCTCTCCCGCGTAAGTTTAGTTTGCTGCCACCATGCTAAAGCTCTTCCCCTCAACCTTGTAGCAACTAACTTCACTCTTCTAGGCTCAGGAACTTCTTTAAAGTCAAAAATTTCCTCAACATTAGACAACCAATCTAAGAATTCTTCTGCAACCATACTACCCTTGAATTCTGGAATTTCAGTTTTCATCCCCGATTCCCAACGACGATCATCATCTACATCCCTATATAAATTTCGAACTTGGTTTCGATCTCGATAATGAAAACTAGATCTATCACCATCTTCATCAAAATCAAATATACGTCGATACCGATCCCGTCTTTCTTCATCTCTATGATCATGCATGGTCCTTCTACCTTGTCTATCTTCATCTCTATATGGTTCATCCTCAAACTCACGTGGAGTTCTTCTCTCTTCATGTCTATATTCATGGTGATCTCTTCTCGATGAAATTGACGTTTCTCTTCTTTCTCTAAAAGATTGTGGCGACACCCTCCTCGCTTCCGTAACCGATGGCGAAACTCTGTTTCCTCCATGGTTCGAGACTGGCGACCTTCTCCTTTGAGTTTGATTCATATCAACCATCAACTTCTCTAGCTTTCCAATGCCTTCATCAAATTTCTCATTAATGCGTTGTTCCATCTGCTCGGCTTCTTCTCTTCTATACAATGCTTCAACATTCTGATGGCGGTTAGCTCTCCTCGGTGGGATGGTTGAATCAAACACAAATACTTCAACAATTCGAACTTCAACTCTCGTCTTGGTTCAAAAAAAATGATACACGGCTCAAACATCAACACAAAGTTATGCTCGACCTTCACTTCAACAAGTGATACCAAAATGATGCTTCAATTCTCGGCTTAAACACTTCAAACTCCTTGGCTCCAAGACTCGGCTTAGCTATGATTGGCTAAGTCTAGCTCTGATACCAAACTGAAGCAGCGGAATTACGAAAACTAGATGAAACGGTGAAAGTAGCAATCGGTGGATTGAGAAATACTGAAAGGCCCAAATTCGTTGATCCGAAGATACCAAATTCTAGCTATCGCTGACACGTTGATCGTGCACGATACCGTGGAAAGAGATCTACAATTCTTCGAGTGTTAATCAAGCGCACTTGATTCCGCGAATTGGCTTTAACGAACGTTGATTCGAGCGCACTCGAATACCATAACTGGAGATAGGAGATTACAATCAACTACCAATTTAGATGAAAGCACAAAGCTAACGAAGAAGAATTTTATTCCAAAAGAACCAACATTACAAATGACCTATGCGACCTATTTATAGGCGATACACTCACTAGGTCGTTGCCGACCTAACAAGACCACACGACTCAACTTAGGTCGTACGCGACCTAACAAATAAAACGACATACGACTTAACAACGCATCAACGACTCAACATCACATGGCCTATCAATACAACACACGCGACCTAACTGACTCAAGTTACAACACATAGCGACTTAAAGACACACGCGACCCAAAACTGGAGCGACTTAAAAGGAACAGTAGTACAAGAAATCAAAGCGGCAAGAGCTTCAGCGACCTAAAACCATCAACGACTTAAGTTTGTACGAGACCTAACATAGGTCGTAACACGTTGACAACTTCTAGCAACCTAACGACTTAAGGCTTCAGCAACTGGATCTTCTACTCGCGACCTAACTAGGTCGTTCAACATAGGTCGTCGCTCGTCCATACCTCCTGAGCGACTTAAATCTTCAATATAGTAACAATGCGGTAGGCCATTAGGTCATTGTTTGTTAACTCGTGCGTCTTTACTAGGTCGTGACTCGTTAGGTCGTGAGCGACCTAAGCCTTCTCCACTAGGCCGTGACTCGTTAGGTCGTGAACGACCTAAACTTTCCGAGCGATCTAAAACATGCTGAGTGAATAACTCGATAGGTCGAGATTCTGGACTTTCGTTAAGCCGTTCGCAACTTCTGTAACCTTTATTTGCTATTTGCGGTGCCTTAAAGACCTTGATAGGTCGTAAATCGCCTTCCTTAAGTCGTGAGCGACCTAAGGATCTGGAGCGACTTAACTCCATTGTTGAACTTGTAGATCGCGCTGCATCAGATATGAGCACGTATTTGTTAGTGAATATAAAATTGTTTTGTATTGTGTTGATTGGTTTTTGGAGTGGTATATGGATTCTGGTCAATACGAGTAATTAACGTTATTGATAGGGATCTCTAAACGCTTGTACAGAACAAATTCAACACGATATCATTTTAAAATAGGGTAAATTAAATAATTTTACCCAAAACTATCTTCGTTGATAAAGGAAATAACCTTCGTAAATTATTGTAGTGTATGGTTGCTTGATTGTTAGGAAGTGATAATATTATCATCATTGAAATTGAATAAGAAATTGAAATCATAATTAAAAGTTTAGAAATAAAATTCATATACAAATGAAATTTGGAAATATTTTTGAAAGGGTTGAAATTGGAAAATTTTGGAGATTTGGAAAGTTTAAATCCCTTTTTATTTTGAAGATGATTTTCAAAGGTTTTGGAAAAGTGTTTTGATGGGATAAAAGCTCTAAACTCTTTTCGGTAGCTGGAAAATAATTTCGATGATGATCGCGACATCATCGGTGTTCATTTTCGAGTTTCCCAGAGAGAATTTGCTGTCAAATTATTTTAAAGGGAAGTTGTTTGCAAAACTGATTTGGTTTTTTGAAATTCAAAGGATAATGTGAATTGCTTTCAAAAAATGATTTTTGAAAGGTTGAAAAGACTCTGGAATGTTATATAAAATATTCATAGAATATCATTAAGTTGATAACTCGTAAAGTTTGAAGTTGTTAAAATAAAATCTAACTTAAAGAGAAGTTAGAAAAAGGTGAATGGGGAAACCAAATAAGTTGGAAGGAAAATTTAAATCAAGTGGAATTAAAAATGAAAATTGAATAAAAGAATTGAGATTGAAAATTTGAGTCAAATAAAATGATGATATGGATTTAAAATGAAATTGAAATGCAAGATAATGACTTGAATTTTGAAATTCATTTCGAATTTGTAAGTAAATAGAAGTGGAATTGGAATTGAAACTAATTTGTGATAAACAAAGTAAAGTATTAAACTAAAATTAGTAAGTGAAACTAATTGATGAATAACTAAATGGATAAGGTTTAAAATGAATTGAATCTAATATTTATAGATGAAAGTAAATTGAATTCATAAAGAATTGGAAATCCAGTTTAATATAAATGGTTATAAACTAAAATAGTGAATTGAAAATAAATTTTTGGAATGAACAAAAGAATAAAATTGGAATTGAAATTGAATATTGAAAACCAATTTGAATTGTGTGAAATAAAATGAAGTTGTAAAATTGGTTCGGAGTGAACTAAAGATAATAAAGGTGGAATAGAGAAATGGGTTGAGATAAAATGAATTGGAATGAACTAGTAAATGAAACTAATTTAAAATAGTGCAGTTGTGAATGAAAGATAATTGATAAAATTTAACATTCAAAAGATAAACTGAATGCAAATTGTGAATTGAATTCAAATGAAATTAAAAATGCAAAATTAAATGAAAATGGATATATAACTTCAATAGAGAAGTAAAAATGGTATAAGAAGTAAGTATTCAACCTTTTGTAAAGAATTGTGAAAAAAAATGATTTTTGAATGTTGAAATTGGACATTTTGGATATCGAGATATACAGGCGTGTACAGAGAAATGGAATTGGGATTTGATTTTCGAAGATAAATTTGAAATTGCACAACAAAAAGGTATGTATTTAAATTTCAGTATGAAATTTGGTGATTTTCTTGTCTAGCCACTTGGCATTTTGTTTTCTTTTTGAATCTGAGGGCCTGTGGTGCCATTTTGTAGTCGTACCAAGCTAGCCGCGCAAAGGAGATGCTGGCGAAATTTTTCGAAAATTTAGGGAGTTAGAAAAATTTGGAGAAAATTTTGAAATTTTAAAATTTGAATTTAAATTTGAATTGTTAAAGAAAACAATGTTGTTTGGAACTTATAATTGAAGTTGGAAAGCTAGTTGAAATGATAATGGATCTTTGATAAAAGGATTTGTTTTGATAAGTTGATAAAACTGTTTGGTTTGGAAAATATAAACGGGTTAAGGATCATTCTTCTTAACTAGTAATTTCCGGACGAAATTCTTTTAAGGGGGGAAGGATGTGACGACCCGGAAATTTTTAACATTAGAAATGGAATATTTAATTGATTTTAAATATTTGGAGGTCAGTTTAACTTGAATTTCAAATGTAAATATGAATTTGGCAATTAAATTATTGAATTTAATTTATTGAAGTTGGATAAAAAAATTTGAATCTTCAATTTTAAGCTAATTAAAAATATTCAAAGGCTTAGAAAATTTATATTGATAATACTAAAGATAATGGAAGCTTCTGAATTGAATTCGTAAGCGATTTAATCTGTTTTGCAAATATATTGTTTAAATCGATATTTAAAAATAGCCCTCCGAGGCACAGTCTCAGAATTCGACGAAACCCCTTCCATTGGATCCATAATGTTGTATTATTGTCGGATTTCAAATTTCGTAGTGTTTGAAGTTGTCGTTTGGCCGTACAATAAGCAAACGCGTTGAAAATTAAATCGAAATTTAATATAATAACTGGGTTCAAAAACTATCTTCTCCATACGATCGAATTAGGACTCGAAACCATTTTCATTGTGTTCGAAATGCGGATCAAACCTTATAAACGCCTGGCGGCATACCACAATAAGGGTTCGGAATTTTGAGATATGTTAAACAAGATATTTTGAATATAAAATTATAAAAATCAATAAAAAAAAGTCAAACTCAATCTATCGTATACCTGAAGCCACCTTCTCCTTTATACTTTAACTCGTGAATTCCTTCCTTCAGAAGAAAATGAAACCCTTCAGCGAATCCCCGTTCCTTTTTCCCAAATCAAAACCACATCGTGCCTAGGGTTCTCGAAACCAAATCCAATTTAAATCGAATCGATATTCGAATAAATGGCTTGACATCAAAGGGATTTTCGACGAGGCAAGATTTGCAAATTCAAAGTGCTGGCGCTCGAGGTGGTTGACATGACTATATCGATGAAAGTGCGTTGCCGATGGAGGAGAGTTGCAGCGTTCGATCTGGGCACTTTCGTGAGGTGGAGTTAGAGGTTCATGCGATGTAAGTTCGCATGCGGCAGTGATGGTCGCGAGCTAGGCACGACGATTTGGTCAGTGGCGACTTTGTCGCAAAGCCAAAAGCTCGCGTGTGTGATCTAGAATCGAAGTCGAGATGGTCTGAAGCTGGATCGTTCGCGTGGGTAGCAATAGTGGAGGTTGCAATGTCGTTCATTGATGATGGCAATAAGGTATAAAGATGATTTTGTTTTTTTATCTATTTAAAATCTTATAAATATATATATGTAATCCTAAAGTAAATAAATATGCATGTATATATTTTTGATTTATCCAGTTATGTTAAAATAATTTATTAAGGTGATAAATTGTTTAATTAATTTATCTAAATTATTTTATGTACTAAGAAAATTATTTTAAAGGAAATTAGTTTAAAATTTAATTCTTTGATTAAAATTGAATCATTAGTTAAAAAAGAATTAAATCCCTAGTTTAAAATTAAATTATTAATTGAACTAAAATTATCAAATGGAATTTAATTATTCGATTTATTTCGAAAATTAATAAAATTTTATAATGTCTGTACAAGATCTAGAAATCGTGAAAACAAGCTAGATTGGAAATGGATTGCATACGTAGTAAAAGGTGAGATCTTCTCACTCAATCAATACTGTTCTGATTGAAATTTTGAATAGTTATATTTAAAATTGATTGGTTGTGTGCTTGGATGATTGATTTATAATAATTGTTCACTGGATGATATTATATATATATATAGTAGTATATAGTATATATAGGGTGACTGATTTCCCGCGTTATATAGCGGATGAGACCCCATGCACCGTATAATAGGGGATGATATTTTATAAATCCCATATACCAAGATATTCCACCTCGAAGTGGAATTGGTAATTAATTGTTGTGCTAACATCTGTGGATGCAGGAAAACAAGTTGGAGGGATCCAACTGGATTCCTCAAACATTTGATTTTGTTTCATATGTGTGTGTTTATTTATTTATAACTTGTGTGTGATTATACTGTGATTAAAATCGTTAAAGGCTAAAATTTAGCCGAATATATTTTTGGTATCGTAAGATACCAGAAATAAATAAAATTTGATTTTTTAAATTAAGTAGAAAAACTATAGTGAAATCCTATTGAATAGATCCCAAGAAAGTAGGAAAAGATTTGTTAAAGGAATTTATATTTAAAGGCAATGAATTTGTAAATCAAATTAAAAAAATTGATTTGGTGTTTTAAAACAAATCTTTAGGAAATAAATTTGGAATTTGATTTGGTGTTTAAAATAAAAAATTAAAATCAAATTGGAAATTGATTTGGTGTTTGCATACTATTCTTGAAATCGATCTAATAATCATATATCAGTGGATATTTAGGAATTTAAATTCATAATGAGAATTTTATAAAAGAAAGGGAATTTGTTTTAAACATAAATATTGTTTTATTTTAAAGGTGTGAAAAGAAATTTATAGATTTGGAATGTAAATTAAAATAAATCGAGAAGATTTATTAATTGATATAAATGGAAAGAGAATTCTTCCTTGGAAAGCCGAGTATATTTTAAAGTAGCTTGTGAAGTATGAATTAAAAGTTCTAGGAATTGATTTGGAAGAATATTGTTGAAGAAATTATTATTTTTGGATTGTTTAAATCTTTAAAGTAAAGATTTAGTTAATTAATAATAGAAGGGGATATGTTAAAGATTAAATTTGATATTTGATTTATAAAAATAGTTATTTAAAAATTTATATTCTATCTACTAGTGTTATTTATTCTAAAATTAGTTGGGACATAAAATCTTACATGTGATAATTAGTATAATGTTTTCATATCTAATATTTTAAGTAAGTATTTGAGATGGTTTTGTTTTTAAATGTTCCAAGAATATTTTGGATAAGTAATTTGAATTATTTTAACTCGGTAGATTTCCAATGGAAATGTATAAATATTTGAAAATGCATTCCGCGTAAGGAAAAGTGATTTGAAATTTGTTTTCAAAGTATTGAAATGTGGAAAGTAATTTGAAATTTGTTTTCAAATGGTTGAAGCGTGAAATATACCTTGCGGAAATATTTTGAAAATAAATAATTTGGGAAATTTATTAATAGTAATCCGACAATTTTTGTGGATGTTGGTTGATAGTTAAATAACCTACTATCAATATTTGCCTTTTAATGGCATTTGAATTTTTATGCGACCAGGGGTCGGATTCCAAGTGGATATCCGAAAACCACAATGAACCTTTGCGATTGTGATGGATCTTTTATATAAAAGATCAAAGTGGAAATTGTTGTAATTTTGTTGAAATCTGAATGTAAAACTTATATTTAAAAATAAGCGCTCGTTATTCGGATTAGCCGGGAGAGGACCTTGTGTCATAAAACCCATTCCGAATAACGGTACGACGAAATGGGATTGTATTTGAAGACGGTGTTGAAGATCAGGTATTTTAGAAAGCGAAAGGATTACCTGTCGAATGTTTCTACACCGGGTTGCTCTGGTGTAGAGATTTTATCATCTTTGTTATGGGGATTCCGGACGTGATTTGTGAATATCCGGATTTGCAAGGGCTTCTTTGAAGTGCCTTCGGTTCCGTTCGATCCTGAAACGGACTTGTATGGACGTGTGTCTGACGTTACACTTTGAGATATAAAGCTGATTTCTATCAAATACATTTCTGTTGGTGGCGGAGAATTTATTCTCTTAGCTTAACACCCTTCTCTAAGACGTATGAGCTTAGAGGTTATGTAGTTGATGGTCATTAGTGATATACTCTAAATTTGGTAATGTGGCATATGAAGTGCTGCTGATCATTTGTTGATCAAAGCATGACTTTGTGAAAAGTGTAGCTTTGTGGACGAGACCTCATCGGACCTCACACCTGGAAATAGTCAAAACAGGAAAGATGCGGCAAGGTTATAAGGGTCGCGCCCTTTAGGGTATGTCATTTCCTTCTGGAAAAGGGTGGTATCATGGTATGGACCCCACATACTTAACCAATGTTGTTGCCGCAAATATTTTATATATACTTTGTGGTTGTTGCTTTGTGGTTGAGGATCCTGGGATAAAGGTCCCAAAGTACCGGGGGATGGCATACTCGAGTAGTAGTTACCTAGTTATAGAGGTAACCCGGCCTTGTGTTGGCAGATATCCGGGAAGGTTCTCGAGATGTCCCTCTAGAGGCTTACCCATGTGGCAGTAGGAAGTTCCTTATCCTGACCATTTGTTGGAAATCCAAACTCCAATACGCGCCTTGTACGATTTTAGTTGTATAACCTACCATTTACTTATGGTGGCCACCACTGTTTAAATGGTAGCTATAGTAGGCATAGTTCGGAATGTCTATGCTGGCTAAGATTAATATTATACTTTCAAAATTTTTTCTGCACTATGTGCTAATAATAATATCTAACGGATTTTGCGTATTAAGCATGTTTGACTATCATAAGGAGAAAATCTCCTCCAATTCTGCGTTTGCATCGTGTGTGTGGCGGGAGGCCATATGGTAGTTTCATTTTCCAAAAGCATAGCAGATTTCTTTTTATTTTCTTTGTGAAAATCTGTTTTTAAGATCTCACAATAGTCCCATGCCTGACCTAGAGTTTATTGTTCCCTTTCCAAACTTTGGGTGCATACAATTTTTCCACATGGGCAGCCTAGAGTCAGTTATCAGTTATTTGGGAGCAAAGTCAAGAAGTTGCTATGGAGATCCGGAGGCAAGCTGGTTTGCGAAGCGTATCACTAGTATATGTTATATTCTTTTTCGCTGTTTGTTGTTGTGACACTCTGATAATGTAATGTGATGTAATATAATAACTGATATAGTTCTGTGTTTTAAAGATATTCATTTATCTATTACATGTTGTTCCGCTGTGAAATGTGAGATTCCATTTATTGTTTCTATTGTTCTTCTGTTTTCTTCTTTTTTCTATCTTCTTCTTCTTTAACCCTAAAGACTCGTACATTTGTTCCTCTTTAGGCCTAATTGTTGTGAAATTTTGCCAGCTAAAAAAGAGTGCGGATTTGCGGGCCTTTACATTATTTTTAAATATTGCGCTCATTATTTGGTTTAGCCGGGAGAGGACCTTGTGTCATATAACCCATTTCGAATAATGATACGTCGTTATGGATAGGTTTGAAGACTAGTGGTGAAGAATTGGTATTTTCGAGAACGAAAGGATAACCCGTCGATTGTCTCTGCTTGAGTCACGCCGGTATAGAGATTTCCTAAGTGATGGGAAGTCCGATCGGGAATGTGAATACCCGGATTTGCAAGGGCTTCTTCGAAAGTGCCTTCGGTCCTGTTCGAAGCCAGAACAGATTTGTATGAATGTGTGTCTGACATTACACTTTGAGATGTAAAACCAGTTTCTATCAAATACATTTCTTTTTGGTGGCGGAGATTTATTCTCTTAGCTTAACACCCTTCTCTAAGACGTACGAGCTCAAAGGATATGTAGTTGATGGTTACTAGTGGTACATTCCCAATTTGGTAATGTGGCATATGAAGTGCTGCTGATCATTTGTTGATCAAAGCAGGGATTTGTGAAAAAGCGTAGCTTTGTGGACGAGACCTCAACGAGCCTCACAAACCAGTAATGGTCGAAACAGGAAAGATGCGGCAAGGTTTCAAGGGTAGCTCCCCTTGGATATGACCATTCCTTTTGGAAAAGGGTGGTATCATGGTATGGACCCCAGATACTTACTCATGTGGACACTGTAGTATATTTATTACCGTGTGATGTTGTTCGTGTAGAGGATCCTCGGATAAAGGTCGCAAATGACCAGGGGTGGCATGTCTTAGGTTTTACTCCCTGAGAAGGGGGTAGCCGGCGTTGTGGTAGCAGAGAGCTGTGTAAGTTCTCGAGGCGTCCCTCCAGAGGCGTTCCCATGTGGCAATAGGAAGTTCCTTAGCCTGACCATTTGTTGGAAATCCAATCATCTAATAGAGTTGGGTTTTTCAGATAGTCGAATAGGAGGAAATGATTCGATAGCCTTTGAAGCTCTTTGGATTTGTGGATCGCATTTGCTACGCTTCAACATTTCCAGACCGGACTTGCTTAGCTTTGTTCAACCGTGATGAGGGTTCGAGCTAGCTTTGGATTCGAGATGGAGCTTTTTGGAGTTTGGCTTTGAAGACATTATCTTTCCGCTGTTATTTCCTGTAGTTATCTATTGTATCATTCTAATGTGTTCATTGTTGTATCAGACATTGCATCAAATGTCGTATATCAAATCTATTATTTCATTTCTTCCGCTGTGTTGTGCTTAGTGTGTTATAAGCTCGGGCGAACCATATTCGATATTTGGATCTGCGGCATTTGAATACGAGTGTCGTATTCGGTGCCAATTTTTGAAGGTCGAGTCAGGATCGTTACAGTGGTATCAGAGCTGAAGGTTGAAACTTTAGCCCAGGAGTATAACACATTATGTAACTCATTAGAGATAGGGTGAAGTATACCCTAGAATGAGTAATCCCTAAGATATCCGTTCGAATGCCTCAGTAAATTCACTTACTATTCACTGATAGTGAGTATGAGTGGGAGAAGAGAATGAGATAGGGGACAGGGGAGTACCAGTACAAATGGTCAAATACCCTGCGACATTGGAAATAACTTTCTCTATCAATCTCCTTTGATTCGTCTTTTCAATTCTTTGATTGCTTCGTGGCAGCTCGAGGATGGAGCTTCGGTGTGATGGTGGCCTTACGAATCATGTAAATAAGTCTCTATTTCGTATTCTCTATGTCAAATTTCTATCAGCTTTTCGTTTATAACTTTGATAAATTTGAAAATTGATTTGAAATAAATTGGTTAACTAAAATATAAAGTAAAATAAATTGTATCGATAAAACAATTTCGATTAAAATAAAATTTGAAATTCTATTGTAATTTCTTGTGAATATCAAAGTCTGAAGAGGGACAAATTTTATATACTTTGGGATATTTGAACATGAATTGAATCCATTGGTTCGTTCTTTTGGGTCCAGATATAATCTACGAGTGGTTAGTTATTCCTTCGAACTAACCAATGCCGATGTATATTTCGTAGATCTGATGACTCGAGCATCTTGTATAGTATTGAATAAGTTGTTCTCGTATCAATTATTGATATTCTGATTTGGTAAGCCAAATACGGAATAGATAATCGGCTTGATCTATGAGTCGATTCTCTATCTCTGTTCATTTATCCATTCCTCGTTGTCTCCCTGGCAAATTTCGGGGACGAAATTTTCTTAAGAGGGAGAAACTATAACATTCTTGAATTTTAGTTAAAAATAATTTGATAATTGATTTAATACTTAGGATTAAATTTTGGAAAGATTGGTAATCATATTTAATTTTGGATTTAATTGTGAATTTATTTAGAATTTATTTGCACTTGAAATATAAAAATAAAAATTGAATTCATCAAATTTGATAAGATATATGTTTATTTAGTTATACAAATGAATTATAATCGGAAAGCTGGATTTTTGAATTTAATAAATATATTGACAGTGAATATTGTTAATTTGAAAATACTAAAATGAATATCTTGAAAACAAATTGGATTTATTTTGGAATAAGTAAGAAGATACTATAATAAATTTAAAGTACGTGTTATAAAATAGTATTTTGGATTAGAATTCAATCATAAACATTTTGAAAATAAATATAGTTGTATATAAATATTTAAAAGTAATAAGTACAAGATTTGAAATTTTATACATGTACAAAACATAAATAAACATAGTTAATATATATAAGAAAATAAAATTTGTAAATGTAAAACTAACTAAGGATCTAAATATAAATTAGATTGAATATATTTAAGATATCAATATATAAGTAAAAACTGGTTAGATAGATAAGAATTAAAAAAAGTTTTAAAATATACATATCTTTTGAAAATTTATAAGAAAACATATGTATATATGTGTGAAAAAAATTGGTTTGTAAATTTATGAGATTTTATAAAAATTTAAGTTACTTTTCTTTTATACTTGAAAATAAAATGTTTGCCTTTTGAAATTTAATAAATGTATGTAAATAATTTGTAAATAAATTAACAAAAAGGTTTAAAGACATAAAGCATGTTTTCATAAATTAAAATAAAGTAAAAAGTAAAACAAAGTTACATGTAAATTTTCAAACAAGGGTTTAAAACTGAGTTTTGAAACTAAAATAAAATAAGGTTTAAAACATAAATTTGTAGGAAGGCATATAAACCAAATTTACTTCACGTTAACAAGTGTAAGGCATGCAATCATAAAGATGTATAAGTGTAAAACATGCATAAAGAAATTAAACAAGTGGCAAAGGAAATTTGTTTCCTTTTTGAATCAAATTTTGAAAACTATAACCAGGCCATTCACTTCTAAAATCTGAAAAGAAAAAAAACAAAACCATCTTCAACTTAAAGAATTCAAAATCCCTCCTCTTCAAAAACCTGAAACAAGTTCAGAAATCAAAGCTTGAAAACAATTCTGAAGCAAATCAAATCTGATAAATACAAAACTGCAAAACAAGCTTTTAGCAAACTTGGAAGCAAAGCAAGTTTAAAAGGCCTGGAAAGTAAAATTGCAAAACCAGGAAAAGATATAAACCAGAGCAAAGAAGCACTTCAAAGGAAATCAAAATAAAAATCAGTACAAACCTATAGAATATCATCTCAACATCAAACATCAAGCAAGTTCAGATCAATTAGGTTGTAGCTTTCAGTTCAAAAGTTTGAGTTCTATGTTCCTTATTGATAAGGTGAGCAAACCATCTCTTTAAAGCTTAATTGTGTTGATACCTTATGATGTTGTGATGAATGATTGATTGTGTGATGGTGAAATATTTGAATGAATGCAAAAATGTTTGTATATGCTTGTAAATATGCAAGTGTTGACTTGCATGTCTGTATATTCATATATACAGGCCCCTGTTTTGGTCTACAGGTCAACAAAATCAACTTCAAAATTTTAAAAACTCATTCCGTAATTTTTTTTTGATTCCGATATTTAAATAAAAGATGGTTGTAAAACTATAACATTAAAAAAAAATTGAAGCAATTAACAACCTTCAACCTGGAGATTAAAATAAAAAGTCAACTTGAAGACAAAACCTGGTCAAGCTAATATCTTCAAACCTGAGAAAATGAATTCAAAGCAAAGTTTTCAAGGAGACTTGAAGCATTTCAGATCTGAAACAAATCAAGTTCAAGCAATCTACACTAGTACAGAGGATAAGCAAATGAAGCTTCAGGCAAAAATTAAAGAATGCATGCAATCCAAGTACGAGGAACAAAGTTTCATGTCAATATAAAGATCAGAGCAACTCAGGTAAATTTAAGCAAACCATGAGTAAAATTAAAAAAAAATTAATTAAGTATTTGAAGCAATTTAAATCATAGCTGACTAAGTATTTTCAATCTGAGGGAATGATAACCAAAAAAAATATGAAAAGGCAAAGCATTTCGAAAAATTGCATGGTCCAGATTTTCAAACTCAACCTGCTCCTCTGTTCAACCTTTACAGGTGAGCAAACATACCCAAAACTGTGTTATATGCAATGATAAATGCTTGTTCTGTTGCATGTCTGTATGTATGTGAATATATATACACTGTGATGGATGCATGCCTGTGAATATTTATATTTACACCCCTGTTATATCATACAAATTTTAACATAAAACCCTTAAAACCCTTTTTTACTTTGGTTTGCATGTTGAATGCTGTTTCAGAAATATGATTGTTGTTTGGATACAAGTAGGAATATGCACATATACACCTCCGTTTAACACTTACAGGATTTAAATCTGTTCAAAATAGAAATTCAAAGCAAAGGATTAAGTAATTAAGTAAGATCCCAGATTTAGAAATAGAACTCGCTTCTCTATTCCTTCTTTTTGAACAATGTGAGCAAACTTTCGACCTATACAAGTAAATCTTGTTTGTATGTGTGTTTGAATCTGAAATGATGTGGTGAATGATGGTTGAATGGGTGCAAATATGTTGTGTATACATATAATATTGAATGTGTATAGTTATATTCATATCAGTTCTTAGTTTACAGGGTTCAGAAAAGAAAAAAAATGTTTAATTTTTTTTTAATCTCAACATCTCAGCCTATAATTATCGATAGACTTTGATGTCTGAATGGAACTAGTTTGAATTGGTAAGATCATAATTTTAAAAAACTTTTAGGTAGTTAAAATAAAAGGGTTTACTGGGAGATTATAAAAACACAGCAAATTCAAATTTTGTTCAAAAATTAAATTGATAAAAACTCGAGTTTTGAATTCATGATCTGGTTCGTTTCCATAAAAAATGATTTTTAAATGTGAATTCATGATTTTTAAGCAAGGAAATCTCGAGCATATGGGGTTGAAGAAAATTGCTTGGATCGACAATTCCAGATGATCAAAATGAAATTAAGCCTCGAGTTTTAATGTAAAGGAAGAGGAAGTGTGGTAGATTGTGGGAAAAATATCCGATTAATTTATAAATGGCGATGGCGACGGTGCGGTAGTGATTTAGGGTTTAAGAGCGAGTTTTAATTACTGTCAGTTTCGAATTAAATTCGTTGACGAGGAAGTACTATGGCCGATCGGACCTGTGGGAGATCGGTGTGGGCTGAAGATGAAGGCCTGGACGAAATGGTGAAGTTGACGGTGGCATAGATCGACGGCAATAGTAGATTCTTCCGATCGGTTTGTTTTTCCAGTTTTTGATGGAACGTCGAATTTTTGATTTAGCTTTCGATTTCTTTTTCTGGGATATTGTACTAATGGTCGAAGTCATCAGTGATGTGTTGAGGACGACGACGATGACCAGAGTTGATCGGCGATCATGTGCACGTGCATATATCACTGTGGCGTATTTGTCGTTATGATCAGCGAGCTCAGGGAGGAAGAAGGAGCTGGATCGAAGTCATGTGCGCGAAATCATGGTGTTGGCTCGAGGTGAGCATCGGGGTTGGAGCGTAAATATGTTAACAGATTTTAAAAGGTTTAAGTTAAAAACAGAAAGGAAAAAACAACAGAAGAGAGGGAAATGACTCGGGGGTAAACACGGGTTTGATTAATATTTGCTCGAGCTTTCTTTTGGTGCAGTAGTATTTCGTTTTTCGGATTTTATATGGAGCATGAAAAAGTTTTTAAATCAAGTTTTTAATAGCATAATAGAAATGTTAAAATAAGTTCAAAGCCAAATGGGAAATTATCAGTTTCATTAAATTTGAGTGAACTAAGTTTTAAAAGTAAAATAAAGATGAATTTAGTTTTCAAAGTAAAATTTATTTAAAACAAATTTAAAACAAGATTTAAAGGTTTAAAAATTTAAGTTAAATGGTAGTTAAAGGTTTTGAAATAGAATCTTTTAAGATTAGTTAGTTTAAATTGTTTAAACTTATATTTTAAAAGAGTTTGTTTTAAATAAAACTTAACAATGTAATTAAGGGGTCAATCAAATTTTTTTAAGTATTAACTTAAAGGTTAAGTTAATTTATATTGTCAATGATAATTAATTAATTAATTATTAATTTAAAGGTTAATTAGTTTGTAATTAAGGATCAACTAAATGAAGTAATTAATTATGGATTTATTAATTAATTAATTAATTAGAGGATGATTAAATAATTTAAGGTTAATTATTTAAATGATAAAAGCGTGATTTATTTATAAATCAAGGTTGATTAATTGTTGATTAAGGTTAATTAATTTATTAATTAACGTTAATTAATTAATAGTTAAAGGATTAATTAACTTATAAATTGAGGTTAATTAATAAATAATTAAATTAGTTAACATAAATTGTAATTAATTAATGTTAATCAACCAGAATTAGTAATTAATGTGGTTTTAATTAATCAAATGATCAATTAACCTTATTGATGGAAGACCTTATTGATGGATGGTTGTATTCTATTGAATGCTGTGAATTGTTTTGTCATCTCTGCTATGTGGTGCTTTGTGATTTGAATTGTTTTAATTTAAGTTGTGATGAGTGTAATTTAGTTATTTATATTGCATTCATATTTTCTATCTGTGAATCTGTGTATATAGATAAGCGTTATTGGAATATACCGCTTATCGATATTTACACGATTGAATCTATGATGATTGATGTTGTTGCACTATTGTGTGAAACCCCTGGACTACACCTTACATACCCAAGTATGGATTGCACGAGGAAATCGGTTGAGTCACATATTTTTAACAGTTTTTAAAAGATTGAATTTTTGAATCCAAAATAGTTTTGGAGTCGAAATTTAAAGCTTTTGAAAATGAGCTTCAAAAATAAAAGTTATTTTGAATAACTTAATAACTTTTTGAAATTTAAATAATTTGATTTGAAATTGAATTCAATATCTGAAATTGAATTAAATAATTTGGAAATTAAGGTCTAAAAAGATTATACAAGTTATAAAGATGTTTATATGGGTTTTTAACCATTTAAAAAAAAATTGTTTTGGAAACTTAATTTAAACCCAAGTTTTTACTTAAATGGCTTTAACTTATGTATATGTAATTAGTTTTTTTTCCAAAACGAAAACTATTTGTTTCAAATAAAAAATGGCTTTCATAAAAAGAAAGGATTTCCAATTTGTATCGAGAGATTTCAAGTTTGAAATGGAATTGCAAATAGTTTGGGAAAACTATGAATTAACCTTTGTGAAAGATCATTAAACCTTGTTTTGAAATCGAAGAAAGTTTTAAATGGTATTTTTTCATATTATACATTTGAATTGGAAAGGGTTTGAAATTTATGAGTTAAATCTTTAACTTAAAAGATTGAATAAGTGAATCCAATTTGGAATGAAATTGTTTTGGAAAGCCATGAATGAACCTTTGTGGAAAATTGGTAAACTTTGTGAAATGAATCTTTTTATTTAAAAAGATTTGAAATGATAATTTGTTTTAAACCATTTATCGAAAGGTTTTGGATAATAAATTGCGACTTAACTGAAATCCCATTATCCATACGTTTTTAAATATTGCGCTCATTATTCGGTTTAGCCGGGAGAGGACCTTGTGTCATATAACCCATTCCGAATAATGATACGTCATTATGGATAGCATGTGAAGATCGATGGTGAAGACCAGGTATTTTCGAGAACGAAAGGATAACCCGTCGATTGTCTCTGCACTGAGTCGCGCCGGTATAGAGATTTCCTAAGTGATGGGAAGTCCGATCGGGATTGTAAATACCCGAATTTGCAAGGGCTTCTTCGAAAGTGCCTTCGATTCTATTTGAACCCAGAACAGACTTGTATGGATGTGTGTCTGACATTACACTTTGAGATGTAAAACCAGCTTCTATCAAATACTTTTCTGTTTGGTGGCGGAGATTTATTCTCTTAGCTTAACACCCTTCTATGAGACGTATGAACTCAGAGGTTATGTAGTTGATGGTTACTAGTGGTACATTCCCAATTTGGTAATGCGTCATACGAAGTACTGCTGATCATTTGTTGATCAAAGCATGGCTTTGTGAAAAAGCGTAGCTTTGTGGGCGAGACCTCATCGAGCCTCACAAACCGGTAATGGTTGAAACAGGAATGATGCGACAAGGTTTCAGGGGTAGCTCACCTAGTGTATGACCATTCCTTCTGGAAAAGGGTGGTATCATGGTATGGAGCCTAGATACTTACTCATATGGACCCTGTAGTATACTTACTACTGCGTCATGTTGTTGGTGTAGAGGATCCACGGATAAAGGTCGCAAACGACCATGGTGGCATATCTTAGGTTTTACTCACTGGGAAGGGGCTAGCCGGCCTTGTGTTGGCAGAGAGTTGGGTAAGTTCTCGGGGCGTCCCTCCAGAGGCGTTCCCATGTGGCAATAGGAAGTTCCTTAGCCTGACCATTTGTTGGAAATCCAATCATCCAATACGAGCCTTGTACGATTTTAATTGTAGAACCTGCCATTTAAAATGGCAGCTATAGTAGACGTAGTATAATGGTACCTATGCTGGCTAAGATTAATATTACACTTTCGAAAGGTTTTCCACTATGCACTAGTACTAATATCGAAAAGGATTTTGCATAGTACGCATGTTTGGCTATCATAAGGAGAAATCTCCCCCATGTGTGCGATTGCATTGTGTGTGTGCCGGGAGGCCTTATGGTAGTTTCAATTTCCAAAAGGGATTGTGGATTTCAAAATTTGAATGTTTTGTTTGTTTTAATGATAAAAACTGTTTTGTTTGCTCATACCAGTCCCATAACTGACCTGGAGTTTATTTTTCCTTTCCTAAACTCTGGATGCCCATAATTTTTCCCACACAGGCAGTCTAGAGTTGGGTTTTTCAGATAGACGAATAGTAGGAATTGATTCGATAGCCTTCGAAGCTCTTTGGATTTGTGGATTGCATTAGCTACACTTCAGCATTTTCGGACCAGACTTGCTTAGCTTTGTGCAACCGTGATGAGGGTTCGAGCTAGCTTTGGATTGGAGATGGAGTTTTTTTAGAGTTTGGCATTGAAGGCATTATCTATCCGCTGCTATTTCTTGTATCTCTGATAGTATTGATATCTATTGTATCATTCTATTGTATTCATTGTTGTATCGGACATTGCATCAAATGTTGTATATCAAATGTATTATTTTATTTCTTCCGCTAAATTGTACTAAGTGTGTTATAAGCTCCGGCGAACCAGATTCGACGTTTGGATCTGCGGCATTTGAATACGAGTGTCGTATTCGGTGCCGATTTCCGAAGGTTGAGTTAGGATCGTTACAATATAACAACAAAAGATAATAGTAAACAATGAACATGAGAATGTTATACTATTATCGGGGCCACGTCACTATCACTTGTGACTACCTACGTACCCCTATCTAATTGAGTACCCAATTAGATATAGGACGAAGCCAACATAGTTCTCTTACCAAAAATAGGACTCAAGGAACCTGCGATGCACAAACAAACATGCAATTCTCAAACTACCCACTTAGGCTTATAACATTTCATTCATATTTCTGAAATCTAATTAACTTTATTATTTTCTAATATAATCCTTTTTGAAAATAATCTATTCGAACTAAATTTTCGGTTTAATTTCAAATCCTTTTGAGATAATAATATATATCTTTTGTATCAAATCATACTTTCTTCATGATTTAAAACAAATCCCTGTTGAAAATAGTATCAAATACTCTATATAATAATACAATGTTGTATTTGATATATTTATTTGGACATCCCAAATACTCTATTATAAAAGCATATAAAAATATATGCAACCAGATCGGTAGGTTTATCCCATAAACACGGCAACTGGGTCCAAACTTTATCAAAATAAATAAGTATGTATATCCCTCTATACAAGAGTAGACTATACTAAGGGTACCTTTTTTATCATGTGTTACATGAATAATCGGTAAAATAACAAATCATTTTGTTCCCTGAAGTGACAAATCATTTTGCACTAATAATCACAAATAGTTTCAACATTGTATTGTTTACATCCTCAAAATCTTTGGAAAACCATTTTAAAACCACCTAGGTTTTAGTCCTCGAAATTCTCTCTTCATTAATAAAACACACTTTACAAATATATTTATATAAGTCACCTTTTTATAAAATTACTTCAAAAATATTTATTTCAAAATATTTCTATTTCTTTAAAGGAAAACATTTCATTCCAAAAGATAAGTATCTTTCGTTTCAAAATTATAATAAACATCTTTTATTATAATCTTTTTCTTTACAAATATTTTCAAATTCTTTTGTAAACAATTTCTTCATAACAATTTTTTTTATGAAAACCATCTTTCAAAAAAACTTCATTAAATTGATGTTCAAAATTAAATGTTAAATTATTATAACTTATTATAATAATTTAATAAACAAGTATTATTGCTAAACACCTTATAGTGAAATTATGAAATAAACCACAAGGTGTTTATCTACAATTGTTTTCAACCCAACCCATGCAAATGGAAATTAATTGCTCATAAACTTGCTGAGCATAATTCAAACAACCAAAAAAATAATAATAATAAACACATTATTATCAACAATTATAAATGGACAATAACACATGAATTGAAATTAACTATCATATAGATAAACGCCCAAGTTAATACATTAATAGAATGGCGATTTATTGTAGTAAACAGATGTCAATAATAAAATATTCAATTTAACTACGTTAGTTATTAAATCAACGTAAGTGTATTTTATCATTAATTGTACCTCGCCAAAACTATCAATAAGTTATACCAAAATGTTGTACTCATTAGTGTGAGTCTAATACAAAAATCTATGGGTTAATTAAATTTTGTATGAGGGAGTTATTAAATTTCAAATTTTAAACTTTTTAATAACTGTTAAATAACAAAATTTGTTTTAAATAATTTCTCACTCACGGCCCAAGGACCAACTCCTCTAACCTGCACTCCTCTTCTTCGTCACGTACATGGCAATGCATATAACACCATTACCGATCCTTCTCTTCACCTTTTCTCCCACCTCGCTTTATGAAATTGCATGCCATTTGCGCCACCAAACTCCTCTTCCCATTCTCTCTGCGGCAGACACCACCATCCCATGCTCGGCATCAACTTTGCAACCCAGACCTGCATCTTCCTTGGCAGCAACGTTTGGCTACCACAAACACCACATGCCACCATCTCGAGTATGAACGTAAAGCGGAGCTCTACTCATTCTCTACAACTTTCGTGTTGGTGATTTTGGCTAATCCTTTGTGTAAAGGAAGTTACTGGGAAAATGAAGTGAAAATGGATATATGGTTGCTGCGTAGTTTTGCATGTGGAGAAGAAAGGTGTATATATTTTGTCTAAAGAAAAATTTGAATTAGCTTGCGTTTTATAATGAAATTTCTAACAAACAAAATAACTATGTTTCAAAACATGTTTCTACATTTCAAGGCAACAAACATGATCTATAAAACATGACAAGAAAATAGGGATGTTGTTTGTGTGCGTGCAGTAGTTTGCCACAACTATGATGTTCACGTATGAGCCGCAAACGATAGCAATAAAAATACGATTACGTACAACAATGTGTAACGATAAAAAAACAACAATAAAATACACTGGTTTACTTATTCTGTGCGGTTTCAAAAATATCGACGTTTGCCGCGAAATATGTCAAACGAAAATTTAATTATTTTCCAAACTAAAATTATGGAAAAATCATATTAATTCATTTAAAAATGCGCCATTAATAATCGGATAGTTATTTGAAATAGAGATTTTATGATATTTAAATTCAAATTCTAGTATTTAAATAAATTAAAAGTTCAAAATCGAAGACTTAAAAATTATGGGTGTTACATTCTTTCCCATTTAAAATAATTTCATCCTTGAAATTCCAAGGATGGAAAAATATAACGAAAACCAAACCATTAAAAAAAGTTAAGCACACCAAAATAATATCATCCAAAACCATTGTCGGGAGTACGGTGCCTTATTATATTCATTTTTATTTTTCCAATTAAGGTAGTTTCATTCAAAATTCCTAGGTTACTAACCCTAGGTGAGATTTTACTTAGGCACCTAACCTAAGCTCTGATATCAACTGCAACGATTTGGGTTTTCGGACTAGCCAAAATTGCCAAAAACCCGTCCACTTTAAAATAAACAATGACAACTACTAACTTAACATATCATAATCGGATAATTATACAACACTACTTAATGTATATGATACAATTTCAATAAAACAATTTATTAGGGTAATCATTAGTTCTACATCGTGCGTTTTAATACAAACAAAAAATAGTAGTATATAAGTCTACCGCTACACAACTCTGATGTGAGAGACAACAATAAGCATTCATGCAAACTCAATAAAACATGTCAATGCAAAATAAATTGGTAAGTAGGAAGGATACGACACATGATAATAGCAAACACTAAATGGGAAAATGTTGTACTATTATTGGGGCTATATCACTACCACTTACGACTGCCTATGTACCCATATCTAATTGGGTACCCAATTAGATACAAGATCAAGCTAATGCAGTTCTCCTACCATAAATAGGACCCAAGGGGCCTACGATGCACAAAGAAACATGCAATTCTCAAACTACCACTTATGCTTATATCATTTCCTTCATATTTCCGAAATCTGATTAAATTTATTATTTTCAAATATAATCCTTTTCAAAAACATTCTCTTTGAAATAAATTCTTGGTTTCATTTGAATTTTTTTTGAAATAATATTATATATCTTTCGTATCAATTCATACTTTTCTTCGATATTTAAAACAAATCACTTTTGAAAACGGTATCAAATACTCTGTATAATAATACAATGTTGTATTTTATATATTTATTTGGAAAATCCAAATACTTTACTATAAAAACATATCAAAATATATGTAACCAGATCGGGAGGTTTCTACTATAAACAAGGCAATTGGGTCCCAGTCTTACCCAAATAAATAAATAAGTATATCCCTTTATCCAAGAGTAGACAATATGTAACACCCCTAATTTTTTATAACATTATTCAAGAGATTTAATTAAATAAACTAAATAAAATAATGTATATATCAAGTGATAAGGGGATTGAGATTTGAAAATAAAACTAAGGGCCGAGCTTAATTAAATAAACGGGCTTAAGAATTGTTCTGTAAGAAAATTTATTTGCACAAGGGCATATTGGAAATTAGCCGCACTTTATTACCATAATCCTTATGTATTTTTGTTCCATATACCCTTCACGTTCATTTTTCTCATTTTGACAAAAAATAATCAAAGTGCAAATTCGTATTATTGAAGTCCAATCTCCTTATCCTAATCAAAGTGAACAGTAATTTATACCATCTATATTTTTTTTATAATCATTTTTTTCAGGTTTAAGATTAAATTCATTTTAATGATAATTTGGATGATGATATGCTTGGATTTATAACACATTTGGTTTAAATAAAAAAAAATCGTATATGGATTTATTCGGTTTTTAGGATAAAACTGATTGTAAATGATTTCGAATGACATGAGAAAATTTTATGTTATGAAAACATGATTTTGGGGTTGGGTTTTATTTTTATAATTTTCCAAGCTATGGAAAGATTACTATCAATTTTCAAAGGAAAATATGGTTAATAGGGTTTAGAAATCTATTCTAGAAATTATGTTGAGAATTTGGTTTATATATGTTAGGTAACCTAGTAAAAGTGAATTTTTGTGATTTTTGGAGATTTTCCCTAAGTGATTTACTACGAGAATTAAATTATTTTGGAAGGAGACCTTAATGATTTAACTGTTTTACTTAATGGAAGGGCTTATTTGTTAAATTAATCTTGGTTTAGATCTGAAATACCAACAATTATTATTTTTTTAAATAATTTGAAAAGTTGAGGCAATCAATCACATGTTCACAAGTGGGCAGGTTAGTTAGAAAGTATTTTCTTTAATTAGCAATAAAAATCAGTTTTACCTGAAAATTTTGGTTCCGCCTCTTTTAGAAGCACCTTTCGACCTTGTGCTCCCACCTTCAATCATGTCGAAACACACGAAATCGGAACCAATACACAAAGTGTCGAAAATGTTGGTACAAAGTGGATTGGAGAAAGGCGGAAGACATGGTATCGAAACCTTAGCTTCCGACGAGGTCGAGACCTTTTCTTTGTTTTCAAATGATTAAGCACCTGCTTTGTTTTACTAAATCTTTCGAAGGAGTCAAAAAAAAAAGCTATCGGAAATGGGTTATCTAAATAGCTTTCGAAGAAGGTTGCCATCTTTCATTTTTAAGTATAAGCTTTCAAATGAGTTCTTTGTTTATAAAACAATGCTTTCGAAAATGGTGGTTCTGATTTAGTCGAAGCCCTACTGCCGTTCTTTGGCCTTTCGAGTGTATTGAAGTCATCAATGCTTTCGAAGGGTAGCTTTTGTCAAAAGATATGCTAAGCCACTTCCTAAATGCTTTCAAAAGGGTTCAAGGGTTTCAAAGGCAATGACTTCAAAAGAGGGTTTCGATGCTATCTTTCAAAGTTTTGCCTAAAGGTTTTGAAAGCTTTCGAAAGGATGTTGTCGATGCCATCAAAATTTCCCCAAAAATTTTATACGAAGAATTAAGGTTTCAAAAGAGATACTTCTGTATGTATTCAATTTGACCCAAAAGATGTTTTTGAGTAAACCCAACGATTTCGAAAGGGGTACTTTCATTGGTTTCGAAGCTATGCTTCTAAGGATTATTAAGTGTTTTGGTACTATTGAAAGGTGTAGTTTTGTTTTGAAAGAGATGATTAAAAATCTTCAAAAGGTATATATTTCATGCTTTGAAAAGAAGTTTTCTTTGCTTTTGAAGGAGGTTATCTAGGGGTTTCGAACGTAACATTTTAAAGTTTCAACACCCACAGTTTTCTAAACAAATAACCCAATCACATTTTAAAGGAGAACCATGGCATAAATAAAGAAGTTTTGAAATGACTTTAAGTATGGAGTTTTTGAAGAAGTTTCCTTGATTAATAGGTTTGTAACATGTCCGATTTCTCTAGCCAGAAAGTCGACATCAATACGTCCACTGTATCGAATGCCGCACAGACGAATGCCAAAAAATCGAACCATTAGGGTTTAAAGAAGAAGAAGATAGAAGAAGAAACAGAAACAATAACAGAATCTCACGTATTGCAGTGGAACAAATATAATACATAAATGAATATCTTTAAAGCAAAGAACTATATCAGTCATTACATTACATCACATTACATTATTAGAGTGTTACAACAAAAAACAGCGAAAAAAATATAACATATACTAGTGATATGCTTCGCCGTGCAGCTTGCTCCTGATCTCCACAGCATCTCATTTTCGATTTTTGCACCCGAATAATGCTAACCTGACTCTAGGCTGCCCGTGTGGAAAATTGTGGGCACCGAGAATTTAGAAAGGGAACAATAAACTCCAGGTCAGTCGTGGGACAGATGTGAGATCTTAAAAATAATTGTTTTTCACAAATAAAAGAAAAGAATTCCGTTATGCTTTTTAGAAAATGAAACTACCATAAGGACTCCCTCCACACACAATATGCAAACGCAGAATTGAAGGAGATTTCTCCTTATGATAGTCAAACATGCTTAATATGCAAAATCTTTTCGATACTATCATTAGTGCATAGTGAAGAAACTTTTTGAAAAAATAATATTAATCTTAGCTAGGATAGTAATTTCGTACTATGCCTACTATAGCGACAATCTAAACAGTGGTGACCACCATAAGTAAATGACAGGTTATACAATAAAACCATAAAGAACTCATATTGGATGATTGGATTTCCAACAAATGATCAGGCAAAGGAACTTCTCACATAAAATGGAACGCGTTTGGAGGGAAGTCCCCGAGAACCTAACCGGATCTCTGTTACAGAAGGCCCGGTTACCACTGTAACTAGGTAAAAACTGACACGAGTATGCGATCCCCCGGTCGTTACCGACCTTTATTCGAGGGCCCTCAATCCAACAACCACACAGTAAGGTATCTGGGCTCCTTACCATGATACCACTTTTTATAAAAAATCAACATAAGTAAATATCTGGGCTCCATACCATAATATCAATTTTTATCTAGAAGGAAATGGTCATACCCTTAGGGGGAGCTACCCCCAAATAACCATGCTGCCACGATTCCTGATTCGACCATTACCGGGTTGTGAGGCTCGACGAAGTCACGTCTACAAAGCTATTGTAACATCCCGCCTTTTCGTACGCTTTAAATCGACACACGTGCCAATTCAAACCATACGGAAGGTCGGATTGTTATGGGGTAAATAAAAAAATCCACAAAGAAATAAAACAAATAAAATCTCACAGCAGAAGGATAAAATATAAAAATCAAATATACAGTTTATAAAGTTGTTTTAGAAAATATTCGATTATACTTGCAACATTTATCATAGTTACACATACCAATATCAATGCAACGGAACAATAATAGTATGGTGGACAAATAATAATAATAATAATAATAATAATAATAATAATAATAAATAATCTCCGTCTTCGTCCTCCAGTGCTAAGGTTTTCGAAATCCTGAAATGCTCGGACTGACCCGAGCGAATTGAAAAGACAAAACCCTCGAGTCGGAACTAAAAGATATTATGTAAGTTAAATCAACATAAATAAATATGAGTGCAATAACTCAAGAGATGCTCGTGATTTACACTCCTAAGGATCCGTTAAATTATTTACTATGTAGTATATTTTGCTATTATAATAGTGTCTATTAGTAAAATAAACTTACTTTTAAATAGCATTAAGGCTTTACATTTTCCACCTTAACACGTAATAGTCCCAGTAGTCAATCCAATATCATAGTCCCTCCTGATCAGGAAGCCACCAGAGGATACCACACGGGCTACAGAAGAAATCCAAACTCGTACAAGGCTCTGTATGGTAGGTGACACGGCACAACTAGGCAATGCCAAGGTAGATATACCAATTACGCTTCTGGATCGGTGGTAACGCGTAGCGCGCAGCTACCGCCCACCTCGAACAAACTCCCCAAATCAAAGAAATCAAAAGTGAATATGGCCACCGAATTAATCCAAAGTTAGAGTATAGTATCGAAGGGAAGTGTCCAATCAGAGGTGCTACCTCATTAACCCGTCGATCGCTCCTGTTTTAGCCACCTTATGCCAACTCACGGAAGTTGGGTCCACATATTTACCTTACAGGAAACGCCGCCACCAACCTACTTCATTCTGGAATCTCCACCGCGCACACGGTTGTTAAGGTGGTTTTCGGAGTTGGTAGAGAGTATGACAACTTCCGATCCTGGTCACTTTAACAACCAAACGTTATTATAACACCGTGGTCATTTAAAAATAATTTTACTTCCAAAACCAACATATAATATATATTTCAAAACCACATAAATACGATATCCATTTCAAAACAAACTCATTTGATATTATTTTTATAAAACCCAAATTAATATAACATCATTTTATTTCAAATATATTTCTTTCCCAAAATCATATTACTTTAAAAGTTACAATAATTGGAAACCAAACATTTGAATTATAACTTTCAAACATAAAACTACGAAATTTGTAGCTTTAAAACCATAACTTACAAAACTTAAATGGTTTGGATATTCAACAGTATGTCAAATAGTTGATTTTAAATTACTTTATAAAGTAAATAATTTCCACGCCTTTACCATTATTCACTTCAAATTAAGTATAAACCCATAAATTTTTGGATTCACTTCCAGTTTCAATAAAAACACTTCGATTCCAATATATTTCAAACTTTGAGTAATTAACAATTTAAAACTAAGGTTGGAAATTTCTATTCAACAATTTATTGTCCTATTATTTAGTTTTAAATATTTACATAATGAATCCAAAATCATTAAAAATAAACTCAAATTACTAACAACTAAATATTTCCTTCAATTTATTTATACTAGAAATATTCATTTAATTTATCTTGAATAAAAATCCAGTTATAAATATGATACCTTTAAATTTCCAAATTTAAATAAGTTTACATCAACTTATGGAGTTTAATTTTTAAATAAGCTCTACTCCAAATAAATTTTCAATTTATCTTCCAATCTTAATTGATTTGAATCATTTAATACTCTATATATATACAAAATTTAAACCTGTACTTAAACAAAAATATAAATTATTAAACTTCATTTTTCAACTTATTCATTTTTGTTTAACAAATTTATACATAGCTTAAATTCAACAATTTAACTATATATGTATATATAAATAAGATTTTATATAAGATCAAAATTTAGTATTTATTAAACCGTATCCTGTCCAAACCATAGAAATCATTTCAAAATAATTTTATGTATAGACCGCGGTGCCTGTATATAATTTTCTAACCTATGGTCAAGTGATACGGATATTTATCATTTCAATCCGTAATTAAAATAAAATTTTACCGTTATATATCACTTCAAACCGCAATCCCGAATGAAATGAAATGCATAACATCTTGCAGTTAATATAAATAAACATCCATTCATCCATCAAAATCATACATCCATTTATTACAATCATCATCCAAATTCAAACAATGATCAGGAGATAAATAAATGGTATCTATTATCAGTTTATATTAAAAAAAATTAATAACTGTAAATTGGCAGTTTATATGCAAAATAAATATAAATTTAACTGGCAGTTAATATGCAATAAAATTAGATAACCATTTTGTAACATCCCGCCTTTTCGCACGCTTTAAACCGACACACATGCCAATTCAAACCATACAGAAGGGTGGATTGTTATGGGATAAATAAGAAAAAAAAAGCAAGAAAGAAATAAAAGAAGAAAACAGAATCTTACAGCGGAAGGATAAAATATAATAATCAATATATAGTTCATGAAACTGTTTACACAACATTGCTTCTTCTTTATATAATAAATATCAGAGTTCATATACCAATAATATTAATGCAGTGGAATTAAATAGTGCAGTGGAATAATAGTAGATAATAGTAATACAAATCTTCGTCTTCGTCCTCCAGAGCTTAAACTTCAAATCCTGAAACGCTCGGACTGACCCGAGCGAATTGAAAAGACAAAACACTCGAGTCAGAACTAAAAGATCTTATGTGAGTTAAATTAACAGAAATAAATATGAGTGCAGTAACTCAAGAGATGCTTGGGATTTACATCTCCTAAGGATCCGTTAAACTATTTACTATGTAGTATATTGCGCTATTATAATAGTGTCTATTTGTAAAATAAACCTATTTTTAAATAGCGTTAAGGCTTTACATTTTCCACCTTAACACGGTTATATATTCCCATAGTCTATACAGTACCGTAATCTCCCCCGTACTGGGCGTCGTCAGAGGGCACTTGTAACGATCCTGAATTTTAATCAATTTTAAATTGATAATTAAATTCATTTTTTTAATTTAAAAATTGTGAAATTAAATGATAAATTGATTCGAGTTTTTCCAAATTCAAATAAAAATCTGTTATTTATGAAAATAAAGATAGTTTCTTTTATAAATTGTTTTAATTAAATAATGAGTTGTATTTAAACAATATTAATAGTATAATATTTTTACAAATGGATTTTTTTTAAATAGAAATGGTTATTTCAGATTTATTTATATATATGTATATTTTTAAAGAAAGCTATGATTTGTGAATTTAAAATAAAATAAATTACAAACAAATGTATGCATACAAACATAATTAAAATAGAAAATTATTTGCAATACAAAGTAAACTAAACAAAAGAAAAAAACACAAACAAATACAAATACAAGATAGGCAATGCAAATAAAAGTATTCAAACAAATAAATAAGCAAAGTAAAACAAAACTAAAGCAAAGTACAATACTACATGAACATAAACAAAGCAAAATATCCACAAACTAACTACATACATAATTTAAAACAAAGCAACAAAAAAAAGAATACAAAGTATAAAACAAAGAAATAAAATAAATACAAACAAATATAAAAGTATTAGTACGCAAAGAAAAAAAATAAAAATAAAACAAAAGATAAAATAAAGAATGTAGCCTGTAATAGATATGTAGGCAGGTGAGAAGCAATAAATGCAACATGCCACCAATACATTTCAGCCATAAACAAGATCACATCACCAATTCAAGCATGGGTTTAGCAACAGAAAAAGAAGTATAAAGATGCTGAGTAAAAAAAAAAGAAATATTGTACTTGCCCATACCTAATACCCTGTACAAAGTGATGTCCCTGTAAACTTACTCTACATATAGCAATCTTCATCTCAGTTCGTTCCTTTAAAAAAAAGAATCAAGTAGAAACTGAAGTATCATCTTGTACTTAAATAAATTCCAAAAGAAAAAAAAAAGCTCCAGTTACAACTAAACAAGATTCAAAACCTGGAAGCTTTAAAACAATTCAAAGCAGAATAAATAGATTCAAAATCTGGAAGTTCAACGTCAGAAGCAACGCAAACAAACTGAAACCAAAGATTATAGAGGGGGACTTCACTTCACCTTGCAAGTTCGATCAGTTTCATTAAGCTGGCTCTGTTCTTCTTCCTTAAAAGTGAGTAACTCCACAACCTAAATAGTTTAACTTTATAGATTTGTTGCCTGCTTATCTTTGCAACTTAGTTTGTTTGTGAGTGAATATCAAATTTAAAAACTTTAAGTGTAACGACCCAGAATTTTTATTAATTAAAATTTGAATATTTAATTAATTTTAAATATTTATAAGTGAATTTATTTAGTCGAATAAATTTTTATTTGATTTATTGGATTTAATTGAATAATTTAATCGATAATTTAATATGTTAAATTATGGAAATAATTAAAAATTGAGTTAAATATGATTGAAATTAATTTGTAAAATTTTATTTAATCATACTGGAGTTATAGAAATATTTAAGAACTTTTAAAATCGAATTAAAAGTTAATTTGTGAAAATTGAATATTTTAATATTTAATAATCGACTGTAAAATAGCCATTTTTTGGACAATCTCAGAATTGAACGAAACCAGTTTCATTGGATCCGTAATAGTAAGTTATTACCGGATTTCAATTTTCGTGTCAATCGGAGTTATCGTTTGATCGTGGCAGCTCGAAACGCATCGAATCGTTTTTAATTTAAATCTGGCGAGTGAAAATAGCCATTTTTCAAAAAGTCTCGGATTTCGACGAAACCAGTTTCATCGGATCCGTAATGTGATATTATTGTAAGATTTCAAATTTCAAGTCGTTTGGATTTACCGTTTGTCCGGTACAAATTAAAACGCCTAGAAATCGAGTTAAATCGGTTTAATTTAAATTGAACGTTTTCAGCCATAACTCGCACATACTTCCGAATTAGCTTCCGAAACCTGTTCCATTGTGTCCGGAACGCGGGATAAACCCTAGGTACGCTGGTTACGGCGTCTAAATCGGTGTTCGGAATTTCCGGGATGAATAGTGTTTACGCTAGCTTTTCTTATAAATAGCACCACACACAAATAAAAAAAAATATAAAAACAAAACCCTAATCTATTTCTACAGCCGCCATCTCTTATTTCAAAGGCTGAAAATCCATCTCCTTCCTCTCTCAATCTTTCTCAATCCACTCGTTTTTAGAAAAAGTTGTTAACTAAAGAATCGAAGAGCACGAGATGAGCTTTGGATCCATACGGATATGATGGAGTTTAGCGTCGCGTGGAGGGAGATAGGGGGGCCGAAACCTTGAAGCCTGCGCACGTTTTCCCATGCAAAACAAGTGGCCGAGCATGGAGGGCTTCAGGCCGAACATGTGTGTGGGTGGGGGCTTCGCAACGGCGCGTCTTGATCGAGTTTTCATCGAGCATAGGAGGAGAATTGTTTAACCCTAAAATTGAAGTCATGGGTTCAAGAAGGGGGATGTCGGCCTGGAGATGATACGTGGTGTAGGAGAAGCAAAATTCACGGCTATGATGGAGGAGCAAGGATCTTGTGGCTAGGATTGATGTGGGTTTAAAAATTTTAAGTTTTGATTGTAAATTGTTTATATAAAACTCGTGTAACTTCAAAAATACGTAACTTTTTCATACGAGGTCGAAAAAATGCAAACTCAGTTGCTTGGAATCGTATGGACGAGCACTACGCGATGGAGTTGGTTTGGAGTCGTTTGGAGTTAGTGAGAATTTCGGGTAAAATTAAACGCGCGTTTAATTTTATTCGAAATAAAAAAAAACTAAAACGGAAATTTAAAACCAAGGTGAGAACTTCTCACTCAATCGAATCAGTTTCGATTTTATTTTAAATAGTTAGATTTAAAATATTTGAATGCATGTTTGAATGATGACCGTAAATTATTGATTGTTAAAATAGACATTATGCGCCGTTAGTAAGCGGATGTTATTTATAAAAACATATACCGCGAATATTTCATAAACAGTGAAATGGGTATTATATATAATATCAATATATATATATTGGCATATGTATATATTGCAGTTGATTGATTTCCCGCATCTTTTGTTTAGCGGATGAGACCCTATTACGCCGTTATTAAGCGGATAATATTTATTAAGAACATATACCGCGATAATTTCGTACTGGAGCGAAATTGGTATTGTGCTAATGTTTTTGGATGCAGGAAACAGGTTGGAGGGATCCAACAGGATTCCTCAACAGTATTTATTTAATTTCAGATATTTTGATATTTGATGGATTATCATATCGATATATGATATCGTTATTAGTCGTGATTGACTATTTGGTGTGTAGCATCATTGGACCCAGATTTTGGGATTTTAAAATGATTTTAAAAGTGATTTTGAAAATATACTATATTTTTGGAATTGATCCATTATAAATAAATAAACGTTATAATTTTTAAAGTTATAAAAATTATGGTTTTTGTGAAATATAGTTAAAAAGCTGATTTTTAGAAATACGATTAAAAGTCGATTTTTGAGAAATATGAACTAATGATTTTATAAAATAATTTAGATTGGATTTTTGAATATATGATAAAAGTTTAAATATAGGATTTATAAAATTTGATTATTTTATAAATCGAAATGATGAAATTATAAAGGAATTTAAAGACGTTTTAGAATAATAATATAAACTGATTTATATTAAGAGATTTATAAATGGATATTTATAAATTGAAATATAGACATTATAAAACGAGTTTTTATAAGTGTTTGAATGTAGTGAAAATGAATTTCATAAATGAATGAAATTTATAGAATTATAAACTGTGAAGTTATAAATGAAATTTATAAATAGTAAGATTTATAAATTTGGTGAAATTATTTGAAGAGTAGATTTATTAAATAAATAAATCTTATAAGTTATAAGGTTTATAAATTGAAAAGTCTTTAAAAAGAACGATTTTGTAAAATAATCGTTTTATAAGCAATTGACTTATAATATGAACTTTTAGTTTATAATTGAGATATGAAATCAAATAGGTTAATAAAGGAATTTATAAAAAAGAAGTTTTTATAAATAAATAGAAACGGAATTTATAAACGTTGTTTTATAAATCCGCAAACGACTTATTTTGATAAGTTAATTGTTATAACCTATTAATGGAGTTATATTCACGTTTTAGACTGTGAATAATCCTTTAAGTTAAAAAGTATAAAAAGGATGAAATTTGTTAACATAGTATATTCACGTTTTTGAATAGTGAATAACATGTTAAAGAAAATGTTTTAGAATGTGATATTTTAAACAGAATTAAAACGATCTAACGATGGTTTAAAATGTGTTGAGATTCGAAACCATAGATTTCAACATTTATTGTTGAAATAGACGTTTTCGAGAAATAAAAGGAAATGTGGACTATAACACTGTTGTTATAGTAAATGATTTCCGAAAAGAAATGTTTTGTATAGTATTGGGATTTATATATCTATTTTAATTTCGAATCCCTATACTAGTGATTTTGGGTTGTCGTAACGATGTTTTACGTAACATTCGTTTTGGCCCAAATAAATATGTTTAAGAGAATGATTTCCCTTAAAGAATGAAATATATACTTAATTCGATTTAAGTATATTGAATATTTTCAAAGGTTGAAAATAAAAAGATTTGTCGATTACTTATTTTTAATAAGTATGGAAATGTTTTCCAATATGAAGTGAATAATTAGAATTTATCTTTTTGAAGATAAATTGAAATGAATAGTTGAAATCATATATGCATGGATATTTTGAAATATAAATTCATTAAGGAATTTATATGTGAAAAGTGAAATTGGTTAAAAATAAATATTGATTTATTTTTGAAGTGTTGAAACTATATATCTAGTAAAGATATCTTGGAAAATAAATAATTTGGAAAATTATTTGGAATCTGGTGATGTGTGCATATCCATTGATAGTTCAATAGCCGACTATCAATATTTCCCTTTGAATGGGTATTTGATGTGAATTGATTGAATTTGAATGCACACTTATTTTTGAATAAGCGCTCACTATTCGGGTTAACGGGGAAAGGACCATGGGGTCGTATAACCCACTCCGAATATGTGATACGTCGTTGTGAATTGCATTGAAGATCGGTGTTGAAGACCGGTATTTGCGAAAGCGGTAGGATGACCTGTCGATTGACTCTGCACCGAGTTGCTCCGGTATTGAGTTCTCCATATGTGATGGTGAATCCGATCAGGATTGTGAATATCCGGATTGCAAGGACTTCTTGTAAGTGCCTTCGGTTCTGTTCGAGCCCGGAACAGACTTGTATGGATTGTATGTCTGACATTACAATTTGAGATATAAAGCCGATTTCTCTCAAATATATTTCTGTTGGTGGCGGAGAATTTATTCTTTTTGCGTAACACCCTTCTCTGAGACGTATGTGCTCAGAGGTTATATAGTTGAAGTTATCAGCGATATATTCCCAGTTTGGTAATGTGACATGCTGAGTGATGCTGAAATGATCATTGTGTTGATTATTTGTGATAGGATCATTTATTTGATCGTCTATCTTAGTGATCATTGTGTTGATCATTTGTTGACCCAAAGCATGGCTTTTGTATAAAGTATGTTTTTGTGGACGTGAATTCGTCGAGCCTCACATCCCGTGAATGGTCAAAACTGGAAAGAAGCAGCAAGGTTATGAGGGGTAGCACCCTTTAGGATGTGTCCATTTCCTTCTGGAAAAGGGTGGTATCATGGTATGGAGCCCAGATACTTACTCATGTTGAAAACACTTTATGATTGTGTGAATTGATTACGAGCGCTCGGTTGATAAAGGTCCCAAAGGACCGGGGGATGGCATATTCGGTCAGTTGTTACTCAGTTAGGAGTAACCCGGCCTTGTGTTGGTAGAGATCCGGTTTGGTTCTCGGGGATGTCCATCCAGAGGCATTCTCAGTGGCAATGGGAAGTTCCTTGGCCTGACCATTTGTTGGAAATCCAATTCCCAATACGAAACTTGTACGGTATTAGTTGTAGAACCTGCTATTCACTTATGGTGGTCACCACTGTTTGGATAGTAGCTATAGTAGGCATACGATAATGGTCGTATGTTGGCTAAGATTTATATTCTACTTTCGAAATAAATTTTTCCTACACTATACACTAATAATAATATCAAATGTTATTTTAAATGCGTATCAAGCATCTTTGACTATCATAAGGAGAAATCTCCTCCGATTCTGCGTTTGCATTGTGTGTGTGTGCGGGAGGCCTTATGGTAGTCTCATTTTTAAAAGCATTGCGAATTGATTAAAAAAATATTCCTCTCTTTTGATTTTAAAGTTAAATAAACTGTTTTGAGTTCTCACACCAGTCACATGACTGACTCGGAGTTTATTGTTTTCCTTCCTAAACTCTGGGTGCCCACCAATTTCCACACGGGCAGTCAAGAGTTAGGTTTATCAGGATATTCTGGATATTCTGGAGTTGCTGGAGGCAAGCTGGATGGCATGGCGTATTACTAGTTTATATAGTATTTCTTTTTCCGCTGCACTGTTTGTTGTTGTTGTTGTACACTCTGATGATTTGATGTAATGTAATATAATGTGATGAAATGTAATAACTGATATAGTTCTTTGTTTAAAGATTATTCATTTCTTATTATATGTTGTTCCGCTGCGAATTGTGAGATTCTGTTGTTCTTCTGTTTTTCTATGTTCTCTATTCTCTTTTTCTTCTATTTTAAAATTCTGTTCTATTTTCTCCTTTCTTTCTATTTTTCAAATTTCTGTTTTCTTTTCCCTCTATCTTCTACTTTTCTTATCTCTTCTCTCTTCTTTCTGTAACGACCTGATAAATTTATGATATTTTTATAAATTTAATTTATATGTTTGCTAATTTAATCCAGTATAAAATTAAAGTCTTAGGATTTAAAAGGATGAATGTAGGAGTTAGATAGTAACTGTAATTACAGGTAGAGATTTAAAAGGTTATATGACATAGATTTGAAAATAACTGAAAGTTGTGTTGTAGTTATAAGTCTTAATTTGTTGGTTTAATGGTATTAATGTAACAATAACTGAATTGGATTACATACACACAAACATTTGAAAAATTTATTAGGTGGACTAAATTGGTTAAAGTTCATAAGTTGTGCATTTCAATTTAGTAGAAATTCTAAACGATAAACGAAGATTTAAATAAACGCTAAATTAAAACTATGTAAAATGGTGACTTAAGGCCTAGTTATAGGAATTGGAATATAATCCAAAATTTAATTAATGATAGTAACGTAGTATTAGCTAATAAATAGATTTCAATGCAGTAACCAAATGAAAGAAATAGGAATGAATATATATATTGAATAGGAATGAATATATATATTGGTTTGAAATGAAATAAAAATGTGTCACATTTAGATGGAGTAAAATTTAAGAAACCTATAAATGTGGAATCAGTAAACATTTGTAAAAAATATTGCCTAGAATAAAATTCATTTAATATAAGAATTCAAAGGTGGAAGATTTACATTTGGATTGAAAGGTATAATTAATTGAATTGGTGATTTGGGAATTTAATCCAAGGGTTACTCTAAAAATAAATACGGATAAAAAGAGGTTAAACTAAGGAGGGGCATTAATTGATTTTAAGGCTTATTTAATACGTTAATAGGCAAGACTCCGCATTCATACATTTATACAAAGCTAAATAGAAGCACAAGTGTGATATAATGTAAATAGATGGATATCAACCTTTATTTATATGTTAATGGGATTTAATTTCTATTGTATAAAAACCACAATTTAATGAAGATTGAAATAGCTAATTCATACGTTAGTTGATTTAGCTGGAATATGAAGATATTTAATGGAATAGTGAAATCAAATGGGAATGGGTTTCCATTGTTCATTTGAATTCACATTCATCATAAAAACTTATTTGAAAGCCAAAGGAATAATAAAGGAATCAAGACTTAATTAGTAATTTGGATTTAAGACATGGCAATTTGGATTTATTGCAACATTTAATACCATAGAATTTAGTAAAGCTTATTCAAATTTTAGTTGACCATTTGTGATATAACTTTTTGAAAACAAGACTTTATTTATGAATTGAGTATTTGATTCAACGAATGGTAATTACTTCATTTAAAAATGGAATTTAACGTAAATTAGTACGTTATTAAAGTTAAATGAAAGCTGTAAACATTTGACTTAGAGAACAATTGAGTGAAATCTTAACTAATGTAAACTTCATCATATTGACATCCATAACTGTGAATCATAGGAAGAAGGTAAATAAATGAACTTAACCAAACTATTTATGTTGAATATTGAAAATTTGAATAAATAAATAGTTAAGAAAATTAAGGGAATGGGAATAAAAATTTATTTATAATTTGGAATTTTAATTACGGTGAAAAGGGTTAACTGCAATTAAAAGTAAGTTGAGATGGAAATCAAGTTATTTATTTAATTTGGTTTAAGATGAGAGTGTATAAGTATAAGATTAGGTAATTTGTGAGAATAAATTTATAATTCCCGAATAATAAGAAAACGCAGAGGTTAACACTGCGAAATTTATATACTTATAAATTTTAATTCACATCCAAGCTTGCTAAATTATTTGGAATTGATTGGATTATATAAGTAATGAAATTTGGCCAATATTTAAAGTTGAAAGAAAATTTGGATTTTATGATTAATTTTAATTTATTTAATAAATATTAAAAATAGCCATTTTTGTCACGGACTCGGATTTCGACGAAAACAGTTTCATCGGATCCGTAACGGTGAATTATAATAATGTTTCAAGTTTCGTTGCGATCGGACTTGTCGTTTGATCGTACGGACTCGAAACGCCTTGAAATTTACGCATTTTGAAATCAATGTGAAATTTTTGTTTTTTTGGCATAACTTCTTCATAGGATCGAATTTGGTCGCGAAACTTTTTCCATTGCGTTCAGAATATTTTAAAACACCTATTTTGATATATAGTTTTAACAAATCCGACTCCGGAGGCATAGCGGGCTTTTTGGACCATGGTTTGTCACGCACGTTCGCGTATCCAGTCTAGCTACCCTACCTCTAGCCTATCTATAAATATACATCTATAAACCCTAGCTCCTTTCTTTTTCATTTGCTGTACGTTCATCTCTTCACTCTTTTCTCTTCCCCAAATGCATACATCTCAGATCCAATTCCAGATCCATCCACAGTTCAAAATCAAAAGTCAAAACTCAAAAATTTCAGAAAATTCCAGAAAAAATATATGTTGAAGTATTCGATACGCGTAAAATACTGGTGAAATTCGTTTTTCAATTGGAGCTGTCGTTCATCCAGAATAAATTCAAACAGCCCCAAAACCGTTCATCATCGTCGCGCAAAAAGTTGTCGGATCGGAAAAACATTTCTGGGTTTTGGAGAGGGAACCGAGGGGATCGCATCTATGTATTTTGTTTGGCGTTTCGACGGTTGGATGCGGAGAATTTTTCGATTTGGGTTGTGAAGGAAGGGCGGGCTGTAGTGTTTCACGCGATTATGCTCTGTAGCCTGCGTGCGCATGAAGGCGGTGACGTGGCGAAGGATAGTGGGAGGGTGAGTTTGTGTCGTTTATTTATTTGAATTCAATCATCATTTTTCGCCATAACTTTCTCATACGAAGTCGGATTCACACGAAATTTTTTTTGTTAGGATCGTAATTTAATTCCGGACTCGATGACGCTGGTTTGGACGAATTCTGAGACGGGCGAATTTTTGGGTTTAAATCGGGTTTGAATTCGATTTAAATTCAAAAGGTGAGTGTTTTAACCCACTCACAATTACTAGAAGCTTTTATGTTTGTTAAATAAATTTTAGAAATGAATAGAAATTTATTTATGAGCTTTTGGCATGTTATTTCATCCATATCTGTTGAATTGCATTTTTTTAATTTAGCTGTTAATTAAATTGATTGATTGCGTATTAATTGGCTGTTAGAAATTATTGTTGCATATGAACTGCTAGTTAACAGTTATATAAATTATTGGGGAATATAAACTGTTAGATAAATAGTTGATAAATCTAAATTGAAGAAAACTGCTAGTTATTACCTGTTGTATATTACCAAACACATATTGTTATTGATAGATGTTTGTGATTGGATGATGGATGTTTTGTGATTGGATTATGGATGTGTTGTTGAATGGATGTTTATTTGGATATCATTAAACTGCAAGTTAGCATACATTTCACATTTCATTCGGGATTGTGGTTTGAAATGATAAAACCGCAAAGTTTTATTTTTAAATTGCGGATTGAAATGATAAATATCCGTATCACTTGACCATAGGATAGAAAATTATATACAGGCACCGCGGTCTATATATAACTATTTTAATGTGATTTCTATGGTTTGGATGGAATACGGTTTATAAAAATCTTAAATTTTTATACTGAATAAATGTTTTCTTCCATATTTATATGCATATGAAGTTGAAATTTTGAAATAAAAAGGTGAATAAATTTCTTTATTAAAAATGGAAGAAAATTAAGAAAACGGAGTTTGATGATTTATATCCTATATTTAAATATTAAGTTGGAAATTTTAAAGATATGATATTTATAATTGGATTTTTCCCAAAATATTTTGAAATGAATATTCTAGTAAAAATTGAATTTGGAAATATATATATATATATATATTTTACTAGAAATTGAAGTCTTATTAATTATGGATTTTATGTGAATGGTCAAGATTAATTAATAGAATATTGATTTCGAAAGGATAAAAAAAATCCAACTTTAGTTGAAATATTAATGCTCAAAATGGATATAAATATATATAAAATTGAAATGGTTTTGGGGACTTGAAGTAATATTTTGGATTTTGGATTAACTTTTAAAGAAGAAATATTTGGAAAGCCATGTAATTTATTTCTTTATAAAGCAACAGTAAAGTTAAACCTTTTTAATTCGCATACCGTTGAATATCCAAACCATTTGAGTTTAAAAGTTATGGTTTGAAATTATGGATTTCCAAAAATATTAAGCTTTGAAAATATTCGATTTTCAGATATTATGAAGCTAAAGCCTTTTAATTTTTGGAAAGGAATTATATTTGGAATAAGTGGTAAAATAGGGTTTTGGGTTTTGGAATGATATCGTAATATTATGGTTTTGAAATGGATTATATTCTGGTTTTAAAGTATAAACTGTTTTAAATAACCGCGGTGTTATAATAACGATTGGTTGGCAAAGAGACCGGGATCGGATATGGACATACTCTCTGTCGATACCGAAAACCACTTTGACTAACCGTGTACGCGGTGGAGATTCTAGAATGAAGTAGGTGGTGGCGACGTTTCCTGTAAGGTAAATACGTGGACCCAACTCCCGTGAGTTGGCATAAGGTGGCTAAAACAGGAGCGATTCTCAGGCCAATGAGGTCATTCCTCTGATCGGACGCTCCTCTTCGATATTATACTTTGACTTGGATTGATTCAGTGGCCACTTCTATATTTTGATTTTTGGGGGAGTTAGTTCGAGGTGGGCGGCAGCTGCGCGCTGCGCGTTACCATCAGCCTGGATAGCAATTGGTATATCTACCCTGGCATTGCCTAGTTGTGCCGTGTCACCTACCCTATCGCGCCTTGTACGAGTTTGGTTTTCTCCCGTAGCCCGTGTGGTATCCTCTAGTGGCTTCCCGATCAGGAGGGACTATGATATTGGATGGACTACTGGGACTATTACGTGTTAAGGGCTATATGGGTAACCCCTTAACGCTATTAAAAAGTAAGTTTATTTTATAAATAGACACTATTATAATAGCGCAATATACTACATAGTAAATAGTTTAACGGATCCTTAGGAGATGTAAATCCCGAACATCTCTTGAGTTACTGCACTCATATTTATTTCTGTTTATTTAACTCACATAAGATATTCTAGTCTGACTCGAGTGTTTTTGTCTTTTCAAATTCGCTCGGGTCAGTCCGAGCGTTTCAGGATAGCAGATTTTAGCTTTGGAGGACGAAGACGAAGAATCAGTATTATTCTATATATAGTATTGCACCACACTCTTTTTATTCCGCTGCATTGTTGTATTGGTATGTGTAACTCTGATGTTCATTGTATAAGTGAAATAACTGTTTTGTAAACGGTTTTGAACTGTATATTTATTATTATATTTTATCCTTCCGCTGTGAGATTCTATTTTGTTTTATTCCTTCTCTGTTTTTCTTATTTACCCCATAACAATCCGCCCTTGCGTATGCTTTGAATTGGCACGTGTGTCGTTTTAAAGTGTGCGAAAAGGCGGGATGTTACACTTTCTCTTTCTTTTTCTTAAAATCTTTTTAAAACCCATAACTATTCGGTTTTTCGGCAACGAAAATCCGCGTACGTTACATTTGGTATCAGAGCTGATGGTTAAGCGACAACCATGGTTCTGTTGGGTATAATTCATTAGAGATAGAGTCAGCAGTACTCTAGAATGAGTTTGAGTGTAATAATAGATATGAGAGCGTATTTGTTAGTGAATAAAATTGTTTTGTATTGTGTTGACTTATCGGTTGATTGTTTATAGATTCCGATCGATCTAGTCTGGCTAACTATCGTAGATAGGGGTTTCTAAACTCTTAAACAAGATAAATCGACATAATATTGATTTTAAATTGGGTAAATGAAATAATTTTACCTTGATTATATTTTTATATATAAAGAAATAATTTTTCAAAATTATTAAAGTGTATATAAGTTGATTGTTAGGTTGTTTGAATAATCTAAATAAGAGAATAATTGTATAAGCAAATGAATTATAAGAATTGAATTATAATTAAAGTGATTTACAATTGTGAAATAAACTTATATAAATTAGAAGTAAAACTATATAAAATATGAGTTGTAAATAAAGGATGTATAAATGGAATATAACTTAAGTTATGTAAATGAAATTCAACTTTGTAATTGAATTGAAATAATGAATAAATTGAATGTAAATAAGTTGATAAGGAATAATTAATGAAAGTATTAATTCATTGAAATCAAATGTTATTGGAAATTGAATAAATTGAATGAGAATGAATAAGTAAAGGAATTTGGTTGTAATTAATATACATTGGTTGGTATATGATTGTTGATTGATCGTATATAAGTTCATTAAGTATTAATGAAATTGAAAGCTATGAAATTGAATTCAAATTAGAAGTAAATAAATTTGAATAGAATTGAATGTGAATTGGATTTAATTAGTGAATATAAACTAATTGAGAATGAATGTTGATAAAATCCAATGTTGATAAATCAAATGTAATTTAAAGTGAAAACCAATTCATTGTATATGAATGAGAATATGAATGAATATTATTGGTTATGAATGTAGTTGGTTGATGTTTGCATTTGTTGTTTAGTTGCATTTGCTATGTGACATATATAGTTATTATGTTGCTATATGTTGTATATTGAGATTATTTGCATATGTGCATGTTCTCATGTTGTTTGTTGAGTTTAGTAGGTGCGGATCGCGTTGCTTCGCATTTGGAGTTCGCATTTGCGCTATATTAGCCGTATATGCTCGCTAATAAAATATAAGGTACATATCTCGGATTAAATATCGCACTTTTATACTTTTTTCCCTTCGGGATGCCTCATTACTTGATGAGATGTATATTTGTGATATATATACTGTCATTTTTTTTTCGGATCGAGCCGCGCAAAGGAGACTATGGCGAATTTTTCCGGAAATTTAAAGGCGTTAGAAAATTTTTGAGAAAATTGGGAAAATTTTGGAAAACTTTAACTTTGATTTTGGAATTGAAAGTTAAACAATAGTAGTTGTTTTTGAAAAGATAACTAAGTATGATTTGAAAACTTAGTAAAGATTTATAAGAAGTTTAATTATGAATTTTGGAAAATGAATAGATTTTGTAACCTTTCTTACTTGTAATTTCGAGGACGAAATTCTTTTAAGGGGGAAAGATTGTAACGACCCAGAATTTTTATTAATTAAAATTTGAATATTTAATTAATTTTAAATATTTATAAGTGAATTTATTTAGTCGAATAAATTTTTATTTGATTTATTGGATTTAATTGAATAATTTAATCGATAATTTAATATGTTAAATTATGGAAATAATTAAAAATTGAGTTAAATATGATTGAAATTAATTTGTAAAATTTTATTTAATCATACTGGAGTTATAGAAATATTTTAGAACTTTTAAAATCGAATTAAAAGTTAATTTGTGAAAATTGAATATTTTAATATTTAATAATCGACTGTAAAATAGCCATTTTTTGGACAGTCTCAGAATTGAACGAAACCAGTTTCATTGGATCCGTAATAGTAAGTTATTACCGGATTTCAATTTTCGTGTCAATCGGAGTTATCGTTTGATCGTGGCAGCTCGAAACGCATTGAATCGTTTTTAATTTAAATCTGGCGAGTGAAAATAGCCATTTTTCAAAAAGTCTCGGATTTCGACGAAACCAGTTTCATCGGATCCGTAATGTGATATTATTGTAAGATTTCAAATTTCAAGTCGTTTGGATTTACCGTTTGTCCGGTACAAATTAAAACGCCTAGAAATCGAGTTAAATCGGTTTAATTTAAATTGAACGTTTTCAGCCATAACTCGCACATACTTCCGAATTAGCTTCCGAAACCTGTTCCATTGTGTCCGGAACGCGGGATAAACCCTAGGTACGCTGGTTACGGCGTCAAAATCGGAGTTCGGAATTTCCGGGATGAATAGTGTTTACGCTAGCTTTTCTTATAAATAGCACCACACACAAATAAAAAAAAAATATAAAAACAAAACCCTAATCTATTTCTACAGCCGCCATCTCTTATTTCAAAGGCTGAAAATCCATCTCCTTCCTCTCTCAATCTTTCTCAATCCACTCGTTTTTAGAAAAAGTTGTTAACTAAAGAATCGAAGAGCACGAGATGAGCTTTGGATCCATACGGATATGATGGAGTTTAGCGTCGCGTGGAGGGAGATAGGGGGGCCGAAACCTTGAAGCCTGCGCACGTTTTCCCATGCAAAACAAGTGGCCGAGCATGGAGGGCTTCAGGCCGAACATGTGTGTGGGTGGGGGCTTCGCAACGGCGCGTCTTGATCGAGTTTTCATCGAGCATAGGAGGAGAATTGTTTAACCCTAAAATTGAAGTCATGGGTTCAAGAAGGGGGATGTCGGCCTGGAGATGATACGTGGTGTAGGAGAAGCAAAATTCATGGCTATGATGGAGGAGCAAGGATCTTGTGGCTAGGATTGATGTGGGTTTAAAAATTTTAAGTTTTGATTGTAAATTGTTTATATAAAACTCGTGTAACTTCAAAAATACGTAACTTTTTCATACGAGGTCGAAAAAATGCAAACTCAGTTGCGTTGGAATCGTATGGACGAGCACTACGCGATGGAGTTGGTTTGGAGTCGTTTGGAGTTAGTGAGAATTTCGGGTAAAATTAAACGCGCGTTTAATTTTATTCGAAATAAAAAAAAAACTAAAACGGAAATTTAAAACCAAGGTGAGAACTTCTCACTCAATCGAATCAGTTTCGATTTTATTTTAAATAGTTAGATTTAAAATATTTGAGTGCATGTTTGAATGATGACCGTAAATTATTGATTGTTAAAATAGACATTATGCGCCGTTAGTAAGCGGATGTTATTTATAAAAACATATACCGCGAATATTTCATAAACAGTGAAATGGGTATTATATATAATATCAATATATATATATATTGGCATATGTATATATTGCAGTTGATTGATTTCCCGCATTTTTTGTTTAGCGGATGAGACCCTATTACGCCGTTATTAAGCGGATAATATTTATTAAGAACATATACCGCGATAATTTCGTACTGGAGCGAAATTGGTATTGTGCTAATGTTTTTGGATGCAGGAAACAGGTTGGAGGGATCCAACAGGATTCCTCAACAGTATTTATTTAATTTCAGATATTTTGATATTTGATGGATTATCATATCGATATATGATATCGTTATTAGTCGTGATTGACTATTTGGTGTGTAGCATCATTGGACCCAGATTTTGGGATTTTAAAATGATTTTAAAAGTGATTTTGAAAATATACTATATTTTTGGAATTGATCCATTATAAATAAATAAACGTTATAATTTTTAAAGTTATAAAAATTATGGTTTTTGTGAAATATAGTTAAAAAGCTGATTTTTAGAAATACGATTAAAAGTCGATTTTTGAGAAATATGAACTAATGATTTTATAAAATAATTTAGATTGGATTTTTGAATATATGATAAAAGTTTAAATATAGGATTTATAAAATTTGATTATTTTATAAATCGAAATGATGAAATTATAAAGGAATTTAAAGACGTTTTAGAATAATAATATAAACTGATTTATATTAAGAGATTTATAAATGGATATTTATAAATTGAAATATAGACATTATAAAACGAGTTTTTATAAGTGTTTGAATGTAGTGAAAATGAATTTCATAAATGAATGAAATTTATAGAATTATAAACTGTGAAGTTATAAATGAAATTTATAAATAGTAAGATTTATAAATTTGGTGAAATTATTTGAAGAGTAGATTTATTAAATAAATAAATCTTATAAGTTATAAGGTTTATAAATTGAAAAGTCTTTAAAAAGAACGATTTTGTAAAATAATCGTTTTATAAGCAATTGACTTATAATATGAACTTTTAGTTTATAATTGAGATATGAAATCAAATAGGTTAATAAAGGAATTTATAAAAAAGAAGTTTTTATAAATAAATAGAAACGGAATTTATAAACGTTGTTTTATAAATCCGCAAACGACTTATTTTGATAAGTTAATTGTTATAACCTATTAATGGAGTTATATTCACGTTTTACACTGTGAATAATCCTTTAAGTTAAAAAGTATAAAAAGGATGAAATTTGTTAACATAGTATATTCACGTTTTTGAATAGTGAATAACATGTTAAAGAAAATGTTTTAGAATGTGATATTTTAAACAGAATTAAAACGATCTAACGATGGTTTAAAATGTGTTGAGATTCGAAACCATAGATTTCAACATTTATTGTTGAAATAGACGTTTTCGAGAAATAAAAGGAAATGTGGACTATAACACTGTTGTTATAGTAAATGATTTCCGAAAAGAAATGTTTTGTATAGTATTGGGATTTATATATCTATTTTAATTTCGAATCCCTATACTAGTGATTTTGGGTTGTCGTAACGATGTTTTACGTAACATTCGTTTTGGCCCAAATAAATATGTTTAAGAGAATGATTTCCCTTAAAGAATGAAATATATACTTAATTCGATTTAAGTATATTGAATATTTTCAAAGGTTGAAAATAAAAAGATTTGTCGATTACTTATTTTTAATAAGTATGGAAATGTTTTCCAATATGAAGTGAATAATTAGAATTTATCTTTTTGAAGATAAATTGAAATGAATAGTTGAAATCATATATGCATGGATATTTTGAAATATAAATTCATTAAGGAATTTATATATGAAAAGTGAAATTGGTTAAAAATAAATATTGATTTATTTTTGAAGTGTTGAAACTATATATCTAGTAAAGATATCTTGGAAAATAAATAATTTGGAAAATTATTTGGAATCTGGTGATGTGTGCATATCCATTGATAGTTCAATAGCCGACTATCAATATTTCCCTTTGAATGGGTATTTGATGTGAATTGATTGAATTTGAATGCACACTTATTTTTGAATAAGCGCTCACTATTCGGGTTAACGGGGAAAGGACCATGGGGTCGTATAACCCACTCCGAATATGTGATACGTCGTTGTGAATTGCATTGAAGATCGGTGTTGAAGACCGGTATTTGCGAAAGCGATAGGATGACCTGTCGATTGACTCTGCACCGAGTTGCTCCGGTATTGAGTTCTCCATATGTGATGGTGAATCCGATCAGGATTGTGAATATCCGGATTGCAAGGACTTCTTGTAAGTGCCTTCGGTTCTGTTCGAGCCCGGAACAGACTTGTATGGATTGTATGTCTGACATTACAATTTGAGATATAAAGCCGATTTCTTTCAAATATATTTCTGTTGGTGGCGGAGAATTTATTCTTTTTGCTTAACACCCTTCTCTGAGACGTATGTGCTCAGAGGTTATATAGTTGAAGTTATCAGCGATATATTCCCAGTTTGGTAATGTGACATGCTGAGTGATGCTGAAATGATCATTGTGTTGATTATTTGTGATAGGATCATTTATTTGATCGTCTATCTTAGTGATCATTGTGTTGATCATTTGTTGACCCAAAGCATGGCTTTTGTATAAAGTATGTTTTTGTGGACGTGAATTCATCGAGCCTCACATCCCGTGAATGGTCAAAACAGGAAAGAAGCAGCAAGGTTATGAGGGGTAGCACCCTTTAGGATGTGTCCATTTCCTTCTGGAAAAGGGTGGTATCATGGTATGGAGCCCAGATACTTACTCATGTTGAAAACACTTTATGATTGTGTGAATTGATTACGATCGCTCGGTTGATAAAGGTCCCAAAGGACCGGGGGATGGCATATTCGGTCAGTTGTTACTCAGTTAGGAGTAACCCGGCCTTGTGTTGGTAGAGATCCGGTTTGGTTCTCGGGGATGTCCATCCAGAGGCATTCTCAGTGGCAATGGGAAGTTCCTTGGCCTGACCATTTGTTGGAAATCCAATTCCCAATACGAAACTTGTACGGTATTAGTTGTAGAACCTGCTATTCACTTATGGTGGTCACCACTGTTTGGATAGTAGCTATAGTAGGCATACGATAATGGTCGTATGTTGGCTAAGATTTATATTCTACTTTCGAAATAAATTTTTCCTACACTATACACTAATAATAATATCAAATGTTATTTTAAATGCGTATCAAGCATCTTTGACTATCATAAGGAGAAATCTCCTCCGATTCTGCGTTTGCATTGTGTGTGTGTGCGGGAGGCCTTATGGTAGTCTCATTTTTAAAAGCATTGCGAATTGATTAAAAAAATATTCCTCTCTTTTGATTTTAAAGTTAAATAAACTGTTTTGAGTTCTCACACCAGTCACATGACTGACTCGGAGTTTATTGTTTTCCTTCCTAAACTCTGGGTGCCCACCAATTTCCACACGGGCAGTCAAGAGTTAGGTTTATCAGGATATTCTGGATATTCTGGAGTTGCTGGAGGCAAGCTGGATGGCATGGCGTATTACTAGTTTATATAGTATTTCTTTTTCCGCTGCACTGTTTGTTGTTGTTGTTGTACACTCTGATGATTTGATGTAATGTAATATAATGTGATGAAATGTAATAACTGATATAGTTCTTTGTTTAAAGATTATTCATTTCTTATTATATGTTGTTCCGCTGCGAATTGTGAGATTCTGTTGTTCTTCTGTTTTTCTATGTTCTCTATTCTCTTTTTCTTCTATTTTAAAATTCTGTTCTATTTTCTCCTTTCTTTCTATTTTTCAAATTTCTGTTTTCTTTTCCCTCTATCTTCTACTTTTCTTATCTCTTCTCTCTTCTTTCTGTAACGACCTGATAAATTTATGATATTTTTATAAATTTAATTTATATGTTTGCTAATTTAATCCAGTATAAAATTAAAGTCTTAGGATTTAAAAGGATGAATGTAGGAGTTAGATAGTAACTGTAATTACAGGTAGAGATTTAAAAGGTTATATGACATAGATTTGAAAATAACTGAAAGTTGTGTTGTAGTTATAAGTCTTAATTTGTTGGTTTAATGGTATTAATGTAACAATAACTGAATTGGATTACATACACACAAACATTTGAAAAATTTATTAGGTGGACTAAATTGGTTAAAGTTCATAAGTTGTGCATTTCAATTTAGTAGAAATTCTAAACGATAAACGAAGATTTAAATAAACGCTAAATTAAAACTATGTAAAATGGTGACTTAAGGCCTAGTTATAGGAATTGGAATATAATCCAAAATTTAATTAATGATAGTAACGTAGTATTAGCTAATAAATAGATTTCAATGCAGTAACCAAATGAAAGAAATAGGAATGAATATATATATTGAATAGGAATGAATATATATATTGGTTTGAAATGAAATAAAAATGTGTCACATTTAGATGGAGTAAAATTTAAGAAACCTATAAATGTGGAATCAGTAAACATTTGTAAAAAATATTGCCTAGAATAAAATTCATTTAATATAAGAATTCAAAGGTGGAAGATTTACATTTGGATTGAAAGGTATAATTAATTGAATTGGTGATTTGGGAATTTAATCCAAGGGTTACTCTAAAAATAAATACGGATAAAAAGAGGTTAAACTAAGGAGGGGCATTAATTGATTTTAAGGCTTATTTAATACGTTAATAGGCAAGACTCCGCATTCATACATTTATACAAAGCTAAATAGAAGCACAAGTGTGATATAATGTAAATAGATGGATATCAACCTTTATTTATATGTTAATGGGATTTAATTTCTATTGTATAAAAACCACAATTTAATGAAGATTGAAATAGCTAATTCATACGTTAGTTGATTTAGCTGGAATATGAAGATATTTAATGGAATAGTGAAATCAAATGGGAATGGGTTTCCATTGTTCATTTGAATTCACATTCATCATAAAAACTTATTTGAAAGCCAAAGGAATAATAAAGGAATCAAGACTTAATTAGTAATTTGGATTTAAGACATGGCAATTTGGATTTATTGCAACATTTAATACCATAGAATTTAGTAAAGCTTATTCAAATTTTAGTTGACCATTTGCAGAGATCCGGTTTGGTCCTCGAGGACGTCCTTCCAGAGGCGTTCACATGTGGCAATGGGAAGTTCCTTGGCCTGACCATTCGTTGGAAATCCAAAGAAACAATACGATCTTGTACGGTATTAGTTGTAGAACCTATCATTCACTTATGGTGGCGCCCCACTGTTTGGATGGTAGCTATAGTAGGCATACGATAATGGTCGTATGTTGGCTAAGATTTATATTCTACTTTCGAAATGTTTTCTGCACTTCGTACTTATAGTAATAATATCAAATGTTTCTTTTAATGCGTATCAAGCATCTTTGACTATCATAAGGAGAAATCTCCTCCGATTCTGCGTTTGCATTGTGTGTGTGTGCGGGAGGCCTTATGGTAGTCTCATTTTTAGAAAGCATTGCGAATTGACTTTGAAAATCTTTTGTTGAATGTTTTAAAAGATAAACTATTTTTATTGCTCACACCAGTCCCACGACTGATCCGGAGTTTATTGTTTTCTTTCCTAAACTTTGGATGCTCGTTATTTTCTACACGAGCAGTCTAGAGTTTGGTTTTTTCAGATAGTCAGGTTTAGTAGATTATCTAGAGTTAGTTCAGTCTTTGGACCACACCAGTCTTGCTTAGCTTGGTGCATCGTTATGGGGAGTTCGAGCTATTTCTGGATTGGTTCTTGGAGTTGGAAGTTCTCTTTTGAAGACTTTCTTAGAGTTATATTGTTCCGCTGCTAGATGTTATCTATCGTTTTCTTTTCCGCTGCTATTTTATTGTATCATATCTCTGATGTATATTGATATCTATTGGATCATCTGTTATATCAGATATTGTATCAAAGCTGTATATTAATGTATTATTCTTTTATTCCGCTGTGTTATTTACTTAATGTTGTTATATGCTCCGGCGAATCGGATTTGAACGGTCGAATCTATGGCATTCGAATACGATTTGAAGTATGGATGTCGATTTTCGAGCGGGCAAAATCCAAGTCGTCACAGCGCTCCATAGGTATGGTACAAAACCAAAATCGTATAAGGCGCGCTAGGGTAGGTGACACGGCACAACTATGCAATGCCAGGGTAGATATACCAATTACGCTTCCGGGCCGATGGAAACGCGCAGCGCGCAGCTGCCGCCCACCTCGGACAAACTCCCCACATCAAAGAATTCAAAAGTGAAGGTGGCCACCGAATAAAATCCAAAGTCATAGTATAGTATCGAAGGGAAGTGTCCGATCAGAGGTGCTACCTCATTAACCCGTCGATCGCTCCTGTTTTAGCCACCTTATGCCAACTCACGGGAGTTGGGTCCGCGTACTTACCTTACAGGAAACGCCGGCACCAACCTACTTCATTCTGGAATCTCCACCGTGTACATGGTTAGTCAAAGTGGTTTTCTATATCGACAGAGAGTATGTCCATATCCGATCCCGGTCTCTTTGCCAACCAATCGTTATTATAACACCGCGGTCATTTAAAATAATTTATACTTTTAAAACCAGAATATAATATCCATTTCAAAACCATATAAATATGATATCCCTTCCTTTTAAAACCCCCAAACAATATGATATCATCTTTATTTTCCAGTATATTCTTTCCAAAAATCATAGTGGTTTCAAAGTAAAATATCTAGAAATCAAAACTCTTGAATATAATATTTCCAAATTATACTATCTTGAAAACATAGCTTTGAAACAAAATTTCCATCTCTTAAATGGTTAAATATTAAATTACTTTTATCAAACATAATAGCTTCTTTAGATTTCACAAATAAATTTCAAATATCGATTTAAACTACCAAATACCATTTCAATTCTTATGTTTCAAAGCTTTAAATATTTCACCATTTCGAAAACAAACTCATTTGACAAACCCATATATATCAAATTCAATTACTTATTTTTTAGACTTGAAATGTTTACTTAATGAATTCAATATAATTTAAGTAAAACCTTTAACTTCACATAATTGGAAAATCTTTCAATTTATTAAACTTGATATATTCATTTAAATCAACCTGATATTCATTTAAATCACTTTACACAAAAATCAAGTTATAAAAATCATATCCTTTAAAAAATTTAATTTTTATTAGATTTCAATTTAACTTAATATTCATCTTCCAAATTTTATTCTCATTTAAGTCATAAAACTCCAGAAATTAGATTTAAAGAAATGCTTAATCGTATTTGATCTTAAAAATCAAACTTTATTTTATACTTCAAATCAAATTTATATAAAGCTTAAACCCGGAAATTACTATATATATACATATAACTAATTCAATATCCCATAAACCAAATATATATATATATAGCTTTACAAAACCATAAAAACATTCCAAAATATATTTTATATATATACCGCGGTGCCTGTATAAAATTTTCTACCCTATGGTCAAGTGATACGGATGTTTATCATTTCAATCAGCAATTTAAAATAAAATGCGGTTGTATATCATTTCAAACCGCAATCCCGAATGAATGAAATGCATAGCACCTTGCAATTAATAAAATAAATCATCCATTCATCCATCAAATCATACATCCATTTATCACAGTCATCATCCAATTTCAAACAATCATCAATATATAACAGGTGATAAATAATGGTATCAATTATCAGTTTATACTCAAAATAAATTTAATAACTGTAAATTGGCAGTTTATATGCAAAAATAAACATAAACTTAACTGGCAGTTAATATGAAATAAAATTTAACATAACTATGCCTGGCAGTTAATATGAAATAAATAAATTCTAACTGTCAAATTTATATGCAATAAATAAATAAATTTATAGTTATATTAAATAAATGCGTTTAAACAGAAATAGTGAATAAAACATGCCAAACAGTTATAAAAAAAAATTCTACCCATATCTAAAATTAATTTAACAAACACAAGAAATTTTAGAAATTGTGAGTGGGTTAAAACACTCACCTTTTGAATTTAAATCGAATTTAAATCCGATTTAAACCCAAAAATTCGATGGTCTCCAAATCTGTCCAAACCAGAATCAAAAGATCTGGAATTAAATTACGATCCTAACAAAAAAAATCACGCGTGAAACGGAGTTCGTATGTGGAAGTTAAATGTATTAACATGTTTGAAAAATCAAAATTAAATTAAATTCAAACAAAATAAACCTACCTATTACCACTTGCCACGTCAGCGTTTCCTGCGCACCCCTAGTGACTAATCTCACCAAACCCATGTTCCAATTTCGCAAATAGCCGAAGAAATCAAAAAGCCCCAATTCAACCTTTTGGGTTTCGAATTTTACACGTTTGACCGTGATTTCTGGTTGTCTCAAGGGACTATTGCAAAAACAGAGACTGCGCTTAGATCCGTAGATGAAAACTACAACATAATTTTTTTTCTTTCTGAGAATTTGAATTTTTTTTTTATGAATAGAAATGGATCTGAAATTTGCATCCATTTAGGAAGAGAAAGAATTGAAGAAAATGAACGCACAAATATAAGAGAATAGATGGAGGCTAGGGTTTATAATTGGGTTTATATAGATACGTCAGAAGTAGAGTAGATGGATCTGATAAACAAATGCGCTGAACAATAATTTAAATTAACGTAATAATTACAAATCACTATACTATGAAGACATTTACGTTATTTCCCATTTATTACTTTATTTAACACAACCCTTAATTTACATCTATAGGAATGTTTTCAAATTTAATTGAATGAACTAATTATATCACTCGTAATAATTGTTGTAAGACTCTAAATCCCATATTTGTAAGTATATATTATTTCCACTCAAATATTATAGATATGTACAGAGTATAGGTTTCCATTAAATCATTATTTATTATATATTCAAATTAACTAAATTCACTATTGAAGTCCGTTTATATTTATTACCAAATATCCATTTACCTTTCCCAATAAATTTGAATCCATTCATTTAAAATAACAAATCAAATTTCCGTTCACACCTTACTATCAACCCACAATTTATTGCAATTCATTATCTTAGATAGATTTTATACAATTAATATCAACTTTACATTAAATTTCTATCCAATGAATACTTATTCATCAATCAATTCAATATTTACTCTTTTTTCCCTCTATTTGATACTTAACCTAGTATACATTTAATGGGTAAACATAACATTGAATTATAATGCGTTTCGCATGCTTGCTTCATTTCATATAAATTCCTCTTTATTAACTAAGTCACATTAACAAAACAAAATAATTTTTTTTTTATTTCAATCGATTACCAGTCTAGACTTAATATATTAAATAAACGGTTAACCTAAAACGATTGTTACCCCTTTAGCATTCAAATTCACTTATGACTATTATTAACACAATGTTGCCATTTGATTTATATATATTTAAATAAATTATATGAATGGGTAAAACTTTAAAAATTATCTTACCTGCAAATTTACTCACAAACATCCTAAATTACCAACTTGCAATTTATTTTTAACTACTAAATTTGCATTGATTATATCAAGTTGAGATTTAATACGTATTATTTCCTCAAATAAATAAATCTTTGGATTTAAATTCCCAAAACCATAAATTATGTCCTACCATAAATCTATGCTTTTATTATTTTACGTTCACACTCCTGTTACTCTATAATAAATCACCAAGTAACGATATCCTAAACCAACATTAATTTATATATCAATCCTTATAACTCAATAAATTTGTCAAATATGAATAACCTTAACAATATTTACACATATTATCTTACTTACAAAAATGTAGTATTAAACGTTGAATTTCATTTATTTTGCAATACTTCAATTTAACTAATAAATATTGCTCCTATACTTAAATCTATATCAACAAATCGTTAGATTTGGATCGATAGAAATCGGTTTACCAAAGCTTACGTACACATTACGTAAATAAACAACTATATAAATTTGCCACCTATTAGCTCTAAATTTTATTCTTAAGTTTGTTACCTATTAATTTAGATTATACTTCCATCTATAATGCAAATCTAAATCTCCTCTAACTGCATAAATTAGGGCAATTTATTGCAATTGATTTCCCATTAAACTTCATAAATTAACAAATTGAAACCTAAATAAAAATGTTTATTTATTTAAAAATCTTGTTGTTTAATTGAATTGACCATTCACAGATATAATTTACATTGTTCTCCAATTATTACTTAAATACATCACACAACGTTAAATCTATATTCAATACAATTTGTTACCAAAATTAATTTAATGAAAACAATTACGCCCTTAAAATTTCTCTTCATTCATTAATTGCTAATTGTTATTCAATTAAACCCATTAATTTGATTTTCCTATTATGCATCAATTATAAACCCATCATCTTAAAGGTGATGTCTACATTTTATACTATAAATTTACCCTTTTATATTCCAATATCAATGAATGCTCACATACAAATTTAGATCTTAACTCCATTTAATTATTCCATTTAATCCATTGATTTATTAACTTTAATTACTGCAATTCATTGTCTTACATAAATTTGAATCTATTTCCAAATTTTCACTATTCCAATAATTGAAATAAAAAATTAAATTTGTAAAAATTTGATTGCCCTCGATCCATCAAATTTCAACATTCTCTTTCATGTAAACAAATAAGATTTCTGTTTCTTCCTAAATTTAAATTAGAAATCCTATAATTTAATTCATTTTAAACATCTAATTTACACGGGTCGTTACACTCTCCCCCACTCAAAACTTTTCGTCCCCGAAAAGGAAAAGAAGGGAGAAGGAAGAATTTAATAATAGTACATCTTATTCAAGTATTAACTTATAAACAATAATTTACAACATTTGTTACCTTAAATAAAATATACCATTTTAAAATAATTATTATATTTTGATATATATATATTACATATATTATCCAAAATATTATATTCCAACTCGGGAAATATATATAAATAACGCTATAAACCGTAATCTGAAACGTACCTATTTGTCGGGGCATTTTACGCTTAAGTTATGGAACCAAAAGCACCAGTAATTGCTTCCACAACCTGCATTTCACTTATAAAGATCCAAAGTGTGACGCCCCACCTCTATACCCACGCTAGCCAAGAACACTACGGTGTAGTGCTGTCAACTAGCGCGGAGAATGAAGCTGTTGAGGAGCGACCATCCGTGTAATTGCTTTGTGCGAGCACCGATATGCCAGATAGTAAAAACGTGCATTTCTTTTCAGGAGGAAATCTGACATGCCGATGCAAACTCAAAGCTACTGCACAGTGGCTATAATAGTCTAGGACAAAAATATAAAATAATAACACAGATAATATAAATGTGGAACACAGATAAAACAGAAAGTCTCATATATATAATAACTGATATCAGTTACAATACATTTGACACGGTACATGTGATACAACTACAACAGTCGACTCAGGAAGTTACATATACAAGTACATTAACGATTAATATACATGAATACATATCAACCTATACTATGACACGACAACTCCAAAAAATATGAAAAGTCTTCATAGCTCAAGCAGCATCCCAAAGCAGAGTATCTACAGCCTGAAAATACTCGGTCTGACCCCAGTATTAAATTCAGAAGAAAACAATACTCGGGTCAGTCTAATTCAAACTCAGTTATTAGTGCGTAGAAGCAATAATAATTAAATAATGAATAGATGACAGTCACAATAAATTTACCTATCCGATTCTTAAATAAAGAAATTGGATAACAGTAAATATAACACGAACCAATTCAAACGATTGGAACATCAATTAAAACGTCAACTCGAGTAGGGCTGCAGTATACGCAAGCGTGTACTGCCACGCCACTACAACATATGGAATACGAAATAGATCCATAAATCAAAAGCAAAGAAATAACAATAAAACCAATACCGTGTGGCTGCAGTTCACGCTTGCGTGCACTGCCTTGCCACAACAGTGATGATGTACACAACCGGGCACAAGGTCAAACCCAAATAAATTACGGTTCAACTCAGGGGCAACATAAGTGTACAAGGTAAAATAATCGAATATACAACAGAGAGAGGAGGTTTATCACTTACCCAGTTATGTTTAGTGCAAGTTAATAAAACAATGTAAACAATGCATTAATGCATGCATGATGTCTACGTACTTCACACTCATGTTAATGAACACTGAACCATATTTTTATGGACACACTTATGTACTAATAAAATATATAATGAGCTATCTGGCACATATACAAGTGTGCATCCCATTATTCACACAAGTTAATAGATGAAGTAAGCTACCCTGAGACTTATAATTATGTGCACAAAGATATGTACATAACTTAGTCTAAATTGAATAGCAGAACAAAGAACAATTATATGGCTAACGCACGCGGAGATGATTGAACATGCAGTGTATATCAAAGTCAAGCAAACAGACAAACCGCAAACTGCATAAGCATAGAGCGTGACCACTTTCATACATAATAGTGGTACCAACAGTCAGAGAAAGGCAAAACAATGCCATACAGTGGATATGAACTTGAATATCAGTGGAGACATGAACAATACTCGAGAAATTGGAATGCATCAATGAGACCAAAGCTCGCTCCAGTGACAGAGAATAGACTAACTGCATATAAACCCAAACTATATCAAAGCAATACCTAGTAACATGACTCAATCCAGTGCTGAAATGCACAAGGTCAAATGCAAAAACTCGACAGTGAACTGGTCGAGAACCAAGGCAGTGAATCATGAGAAGCAAACCCAATTTACAGTGTAAACAAATATGCATGTAATAGAAAGTATATGCAGAGCATACAAAGTCATGTGATATCAAATGCAAGTGAGGTGCAAGAAGATCGGACAAGTTTAAATATGAACAGAGATAATGGGTCAATCAGTACGGTAACTAGACCGAGTGCCACCAAGTACACAAATGAAGCATAACCCAAGTGTATCCCAAAATACAACATGCATTCAACTGTAAACTGGACAGTGCTAATATCATGATCAAGAACAAGGCACAATGCCGAAGAATAGGCAAAGACCAGCAAATAACAGAGTACGAGGCGGTGACAACATAAAATGAGGACCAGGCTACAATATACTCAAGTGAAGCCAACAACATCTGGTTGAATGCAAGTCAATGATCGAACAAATCAAGTATGCTACTGGGTTGAACGTACAACCAAAAGTCGCCAGCAAAAGTCAAAGCCGTCAAAGAATTCAAAACGACAGATTCAAACCAAAATCAAGAATCAGGTTATATGAAATTGGCAAAGTTAGGGAAACCAAAATCAACTGTCACAAAAATGCCAAGGCCGATTTTTAAACAAGTCAGTGCCCAATTCAAACCAATTCATTATCCAAAAATCAAGTCAAGGCCGAAACAATGAAACGTAATCGAACAGTTTGAATAAGATGTGAGTAATGTAAATTACTCACCATGATTGAAGCGGGGACGCACTCGACAAGGAAGAAGCGGCCGAAGCAAGGAGGAGACCATCGAAGTCGAACCCGATCGACTTGAAGAAGCCGATTGCTGAAGCCCTAGCTTTAGCAGAGGGATGAAGGAGAGGGACGAACGATAAATGAAGAAAAGGGGGCCGCCATTAATTTTCTTTCATTCGTTTTAGGTCTCGAACGAGAATGAATGAAAATGGGGGAAAAAGAAACCGATTATATGCTTTAGTGAATTATCACGTCCCAATAAAGAAAATGGACCACTATTTAATTTTCAAAGCCCGTCAATCTATTTAATAATTTATAAAAGAATTTTAATTCAAATTTAAAAACTTCAATAGGCAATTAGTTAGGAAAAGTTATCGTCCAAAGACGATAATTAATCGGCACGAAATACCGGGTTGTTACACAAAGGGTTAACAATTTATATAAAGTGAAATATTTAAGTGGCTTCAATCACTAACACAAACCAATACAGCAACCAATAGTTTCAACAAACAGCATATACAACAATTTACAAAACAACTATAAAATCAAACAAGCAAATAGTTGTTCAGGTTCAAAACTGGAAATTGTATGGAATGAAAATAACTATCAAGTGCATCATTTACTTAACAGTCTTAGATGGAACAAACATAGATTATTTATTCATCCAACAACTTCAAATTTCCTTACCCAACCAACCATAAATCAAACAATAACAATTCAAACTTTTAATTCCATTTACTCATTCAGTGGTTGTTTCCTTTATTTCTACTTATTACTTACAATTATTCATTTTCATTTATTCAGGTTATGTAAGCTTCTTTTATTTGTATTACATTTAATGCACTTCTCAATTTCAATCATTTATTAAATGCTTACATTCTATTATATTTGATTATAGTAGCCCTTTTTAATTACACTTAAATTCTTAACTTTATAACATCCATTCTTATAGGTAAAGGGTTTTATTAATTCTTTGACTAGGGTTTGAAGTCATTTATTTATATTACCTACTTTCCATTATATTCAACTAGTAGCATTTAAATCATTCTTAAGTTTATGACCCTACACATCAATCCTTATTTATTTAAGAATTTCATTTTATTTACTTAAGTTTACACCATTAAATTCTCATTTATAATAGCAATTCATTACATACTTCATTACCTACTTTTACTTGTATACATTTCTATTACATTTCTTATTAAACATTTCAACTTCTAATATTTGGTAAGTTATATATGTGCTTTTAAAGAATGTAATTGAAAGTTATACAAGTTTTCTCATTTATTTTAGTTATTTCATTGTTCAATAAATTTTTATCCTTTTCTTATAAGTTACAATTTCAACTTACTTTTAATTTATTTAATGCTTCCATTCTATTGTATTAATTATATTAACCTTTTAATTAAACTTACATTTACAACTTGATAGCATCAATTCTTATAAATAAAGAATTTCATTAATTCATTTACTAAGGTTTACAACACTTATTTACATTTTTACTTATCTATCTATTATATTAAATTTTTACTTCAATTAAAGGTTCCAATTATTTATTACTAACCTTTCATTTCACTACAATAATTGGAATAATTAATTAATGGAAATTTAAGAATTTAATACCAGGTTAACTTTTCAATTTATTTTAAAATAATAGATAAATATATTCTTACGGCTTATATATACCTCTAATTATATTTAAAACAATTCAAAATTTATATTTTTCAAAAATGAATCTGCAGTAGAACTACTACAGTGGCATTCCCCTTCGAAACTCGAAAATGAAAGTCGATGATGCGGCCGCCATCACCAAGATTATTTTCCAGCGACAGAGAGGGAAGTACAAAACTTATTCTCTCCAAAACTTTCTTTAAAACAAATTTTTCCGAATTATATTGAAATATTAACATCAGAAAATACTTATAAACAATATTATTACATTCCAAAATTTATTCGAAGAAATTTCAAAACCCTGGATCATAAGTTCTAAATTTCCACTTTTTATTTATTTAAAAATTCAATCTTATTTCTATTATTATTTATACACTTTATTACCTGACAACCAATCTATTGCAGTCAAATATAGATATCATTTGAATATTTTATTTTATATATAGAAATTATAATAGGCAAAATTATTTCATTCACCTATATCAAAACCGATATTATGTCGGTCTGTCCTATTAAGTGTTTAGAAATCCCTATTGATGTCACAGCGTCCCATGCATCAACCAGAATTTATAAATACAAAACGGAACAGATTAACACAATATTAAAATCTTTTTATAACCCTAACAAATACGCTCTCTCATATATATATACACTCAGCGACTCCCATAGGGTGTTACTACCCTATTAACAAAAGAGTCAGACCCCACAAGCTAAGGTTTATCGCTAAACCAAAGCTCTGATACCAGATGCAACATCCCGCCTTTTTGCACGCTTTAAACCGACACACATGCCAATTCAAACCATACGGAAGGGTAGATTGTTATGGGATAAATAAGGAAAAAAAAGAAAGAAAGAAATAAAAGAAGAAAACAGAATCTCACAGCGGAAGGATAAAATATAATAATCAATATATAGTTCATGAAACTGTTTACAAAACATTGCTTCTTCTTTATATAATAAATATCAGAGTTCATATACCAATAATATTAATGCAGTGGAACTAAATAGCGCAGTGGAATAATAGTAGATAATAGTAATTCAAATTTTCGTCTTCGTCCTCCAGAGCTAAAACTTCAAATTCTGAAACGCTCGGACTGACCCGAGAGAATTAAAAAGACAAAACACTCGAGTCAGAACTAAAAGATCTTATGTGAGTTAAATTAACAGAAATAAATATGAGTGCAGTAACTCAAGAGATGCTTGGGATTTACATCTCCTAAGGATCCGTTAAACTATTTACTATGTAGTATATTGCGCTATTATAATAGTGTCCATTTGTAAAATAAACTTACTTTTAAATAGCGTTAAGGCTTTACATTTTCCACCTTAACACAGTTATATATTCCCATAGTCTATACAGTACCGTAATCTCCCCCGTACTGGGCATCGTCAGAGGGCACTCCATAGGTATGGTACAAAACCAAAATCGTATAAGGTGCGCTAGGGTAGGTGACACGGCACAACTAGGCAATGCCATGGTAGATATACCAATTACGCTTCCGGGTCGATGGAAACGCGCAGCGCGCAGCTGCCGCCCACCTCGGACAAACTCCCCACATCAAAGAAATCAAAAGTGAAGGTGGCCACCGAATAAAATCCAAAGTCATCGTATAGTATCGAAGGGAAGTGACCGATCAGAGGTGCTACCTCATTAACCCGTCGATCGCTCCTGTTTTAGCCACCTTATGCCAACTCACGGGAGTTGGGTCCGCGTACTTACCTTACAGGAAACACCGCCACCAACCTACTTCATTCTGGAATCTCCACCGCGTACACGGTTAGTCAAAGTGGTTTTCGGTATCGACAGAGAGTATGCCCATATCCGATCCCGGTCTCTTTGCCAACCAGTCGTTATTATAACACCGCGGTCATTTAAAATAATTTATATTTTTAAAACCAGAATATAATATCTATTTCAAAACCATATAAATATGATATCCCTTCCTTTTAAAACCCCAAAACAATATGATATCATCTTTATTTACCAATATATTCTTTCCAAAAATCATAGTGGTTTCAAAGTAAAATATCTAGAAATCAAAACTCTTGAATATAATATTTCCAAATTATACTACCTTGAAAACATAGCTTTGAAACAAAATTTCCATCTCTTAAATGGTTAAATATTAAATTACTTTTATAAAACAAAATAGCTTCTTTAGATTTCACAAATCAATTTCAAATATCGATTTAAACTACCAAATACGATTTCAATTCTTATGTTTCAAAGCTTTAAATATTTCACCATTTCAAAAACAAACTCATTTGACAAACCCACATATATCAAATTCAATTACTTATTTTTTAGACTTGAAATGTTTACTTAATGAAATCAATATAATTTAAGTAAAACCTTTAACTTCACATAATCGGAAAATCTTTCAATTTATTAAACTTGATATATTCATTTAAATCAACCTGATATTCATTTAAATCACTTTACACAAAAATCAAGTTATAAAAATCATATCCTTTAAAAAATTTAATTTTTATTAAATTTCAATTTAACTTAATATTCATCTTCCAAATCTTATTCTCATTTAAGTCATAAAACTCCAGAAATTAGATTTTAAATAAATGCTTAATCGTATTTGATCTTAAAAATCAAACTTTATTTTATACTTAAAATCAAATTTATACAAAGCTTAAACCCGAAAATTACTATATATACATAAATAACTAATTCGATATCCCATAAACCATATATATATAGCTTTACAAAACCATAAAAACATTCCAATATATTTTATATATATACCGCGGTGCCTGTATAAAATTTTCTACCCTATGGTCAAGTGATACGGATGTTTATCATTTCAATCCGCAATTTAAAATAAAATGCGGTTGTATATCATTTCAAACCGCAATCCCGAATGAATGAAATGCATAGCAACTTGCAATTAATAAAATAAATCATCCATTCATCCATCAAATCATACATCCATTTATCACAGTCATCATCCAATTTCAAACAATCATCAATATATAACAGGTGATAAATAATGGTATCAATTATCAGTCTATACTCAAAATAAATTTAATAACTGTTAATTGGCAGTTTATATGCAAAAATAAACGTAAACATAACTATCAGTTAATATGAAATAAAATTTAACATAACTATGCCTGGTAGTTAATATGAAATAAATAAATTCTAACTATCAAATTTATATGCAATAAATAAATAAATTTATAGTTATATTAAATAAATGCGTTTAAACAGAAATAGTGAATAAAACATGCCAAATAGTTATCAAAAAAAATTCTACCCATATCTAAAATTAATTTAACAAACACAAGAAATTTTAGAAATTGAGAGTGGGTTAAAACACTCACCTTTTGAATTTAAATCGAATTTAAATCCGATTTAAACCCAATCGATGGTCTCCAAATCTATCCAAACCAGCATCAAAAGATCTGGAATTAAATTACGATCCTAACAAAAAAAATCGCGCGTGAAACGGAGTTCGTATGTGGATGTTAAATGTATTAACGCGTTTGAAAAATCAAAATTAAATTAAATTCAAACAAAATAAACCTACCTATTACCACTTGCCACGTCAGCGTTTCCTGCGCACCCCTAGTGACTAATCTCACCAAACCCATGTTCAATTTCGCAAATAGCTGAAGAAATCAAAAAGCCCCAATTCAACCTTTTGGGTTTCGAATTTTACACGTTTGACCGTGATTTCTGGTTGTCTCATGCGACTATTGCAAAAACAGAGACTGCGCATAGATCCGTAGATGAAAACTACAACATAATTTTTTTTTCTGAGAACTTTGAATTTTTTTTTTTGATTTTTGAATAGAATTGGATCTGAAATTTGAATCCATTTAGGAAGAGAAAGAATTGAAGAAAATGAACGCACAAACAAAAGAGAATAGATGGAGGCTAGGGTTTATAATTGTGTTTATATAGATAGGTTAGAAGTAGAGTAGATGGATCTTATAAACAAACGCGTTGAACGATAATTTAAATTAACGTAATAATTACAAATCACCATACTATGAAGACATTTACGTTATTTTCCATTTATTACTTTATTTAACACAACCCTTAATTTACATCTATTGGAATGTTTTCAAATTTAATTGAATGAACTAATTATATCACTCCTAATAATTGTTGTAAGACTCTAAATCCCACATTTGTAAGTATATATTATTTCCACTCAAATATTATAGATATATACAGAGTATAGGTTTCCATTAAATCATTATTTATTATATATTCAAATTAACTAAATTCACTATTGAAGTCCGTTTATATTTATTACCAAATATCCATTTACCTTTCCCAATAAATTTGAATCCATTCATTTAATATAACAAATCAAATTTCCATTCACACCTTATTATCAACCCACAATTTATTGCTATTCATTATCTTAGATAGATTTTATACAATTAATATCAACTTTACATTAAATTTCTATCCAATGAATACTTATTCATCAATCAATTCAATATTTACTCTTCTTTCCCTCTATTTGATACTTAACCTAGTATACATTTAATGGGTAAACATAACATTGAATTATAATGCATTTATCATGCATGCTTCATTTCATATAAATTCCTCTTTATTAACTAAGTCACATTAACAAAACAAAATAATTTTTTTTTTATTTCAATCGATTACTAGTCTAGACTTAATATATTAAATAAACGGTTAACCTAAAACGATTATTACCCCTTTAGCATTCATATTCACTTACGACTATTATTAACACAATGTTGCCATTTGATTTATATATATTTAAATAAATTATATGAATGGGTAAAACTTTAAAAATTATCTTACCTGCAAATTTACTCACAAACATCCTAAATTACCAACTTGCAATTTAAATTTAATTACTAAATTTGCATTGATTATATCAAGTTGAGATTTAATATGTACTATTTCCTCAAATAAATAAATCTTTGGATTTAAATTCCCAAAACCATAAATTATGTCCTACCATAAATCTATGCTTTTATTATTTTACGTTCACACTCCCGTTACTCTATGATAAATCACCAAGTAACGATATCCTAAACAAACATTAATTTATATATCAATCCTTATAACTCAATAAATTTGTCAAATATGAATAACCTTAACAATACTTACACATATTATCTTACTTACAAAAATGTAATATTAAACGTTGAATTTCATTTATTTTGCAATACTTCAATTTAATTAATAAATACTGCTCCTATGCTTAAATCTATATCAACAAATCGTTAGATTTGGATCGATAGAAATCAGTTTACCAAAGCTTACGTACACATTACGTAAATAAACAACTATATAAATTTGCCACCTATTAGCTCTAAATTTTATTCTTATGTTTGTTACCTATTAATTTAGATTATACTTCCATCTATAATGCAATTTAAATCTCCTTCAACTGCATAAATTAGGGCAATTTATTGCAATTGATTTCCCATTAAACTTCATAAATTAACAAATTGAAACCTAAATAAAAATGTTTATTTATTTAAAAATCTTGTTGTTTAATTGAATTGACCATTCACGGATATAATTTACATTGTTCTTCAATTATTACTTAAATACATCACACAACGTTAAATCTATATTCAATACAATTTGTTACCAAAATTAATTTAACGAAAACAATTACGCCCTTAAAATTTCTCTTCATTCATTAATTGCTAATTGTTATTCAATTAAACCCATTCATTTGATTTTCCTATTATGCATCAATTATAAACCCATCATCTTAAAGGTGATGTCTACATTTTATACTATAAATTTACCCTTTTATATTCCAATATCAATGAATGCTCACATAAAAATTTAGATCTTAACTCCAATTAATTATTCCATTTAATCCATTGATTTATTAACTTTAATTACTGCAATTCATTGTCTTACATAAATTTGAATCTATTTCCAAATTTTCACTATTCTAATTAATTGAAATAAAAAATTAAATTTGTAAAAATTTGATTACCCTTGATCAATCAAATTTCAACATTCTCTTTCATGTAAAAAAATAATATTTTTGTTTCTTCCTAAATTTAAATTAGAAATCCTATAATTTAATTCATTTTAAACATCGAATTTACACGGGTCGTTACACATTTAATTTAAATAAATGCAATATAACTGAAATGATGATTAAATATGTGCCAAACAGCTATAAATAAATTTCGCTCATATCATAAATAAACTTAACAAATATAAGAACTTTTAAAAGTTGTGAGTGGGTTAAAACACTCACCCTTTTAATTCAAATTGAATTAAAATCCAATTTAAACCCAAAAATTCAGTAGCTTCAGAATCTGCCCAAACTAGCATCAAAATGCCATAAATCTCAATACTATCCTAACAAAAAAATCGCGCGTAAATCAGACATTATATGCGAAAGTTATTCAAATTATAAGATGATTATTGCCGTAATAAAGTGTATATATATAGTGATATTAAAATAAACAAAATAAATACTAAATTTCACGTTTTGGGATGAGGAGAGTAGGGTACCTGCTAACAAGATGGTGGCAAGGCTTGGGTGAGGTGGAGACGCTTTCACGCAACTCAAAGCTCCAAGAAGGATTAGGAAAAAGTGTTGCAAGCAGGTGAGGGAGAAAATGAAATAGGGTCATGTTTTCATAATGAAGTTCAGTGAGATTGGAAAATTGAAATGAGGCTAAAGGAGGATGGAACCAATGAAATGAATGCTTTAGGTAGCAAAAATGAAAATTTATACATTGCAAACAATGAGGTGGTAACGAATAATAAATATAATGTAACAAATGGACCGGTCGTACTAAAACTTTGAGATCCAATTTCAAAACGTCTACTCCGCTAAATTATTTCTATTAACCCTAAATATACACCTTATTAATACCGAATTAAATTTTATTAACACACATTAAATAAAATGTGACACTCCAATTAATGCCACCGGGGACCGCCGCTGCACACAATAAAAGATGAACCAAGACTGGAAATACAAATTTAAAAACAATGTTTTTCTCAGCACGCAATCACGATTCAAAATATTTAATTTACTTTAAAATATAAGGTTAGCATTAAAATCACTTCTATACTGCCTCTGATTGTTATAAAATGAATGTAAAATGTTTTTTCAAAATTCAAAATTCACCTTTTTTATAAAATTTTACTTATCTTTAAAATGAAACGTTCATTTTATTTTTCTCAAACTGTTCTTTTATTTTCATTAAAAATGCTCTTCCTATTTAACCCAAAACTGTACGGTTCTTGTATTAAATGCCATAAATTTCAATTAACTTCTCTTTCCTTTTTAATTTAAAGATTGTTCATATGGATTAGATGTTGCAAATTCCACACTTTCAAAGCTTTAACTTCTATTTCAATTGTTTATAGATTATACATTAATCTTCCAAAATTTTCAATGAAATTTGCTTTCCATTTATTTTCAATACATTCTTCTTATTCTATAATTATTTTGTTTCATATCTATTATTCAATCACTATTCTTAAACGGGTAAAATTTTTCATTAAATTTGCAAACTATTACCATAATATTCTTACATTCCATCTAACTTTCTATTAACGTAATAATTAAGTGTTAAATTTCTTTTATTTTCCACAAATCCAATTATTGAATTTTTCTACACTTCAATTAAATTAAAAATCTTACTTTCCATTCTTTTAAATTCAGTCGATCATTATCTTATGGGTACATTTTACATTACTGTAAATCCAATTCCCTAATATTTTCCAGTAACCAACTAAATTTATATCAACGTAGTGATTAATTACGTTTATTTCAATGGATTTAGATCTAATTCACAAAATTATATACATAGTTAAACAATTAATAGTTATCACAATAAGCCAAATCTACTCCCATTCATACCCTATTATCAATTGACAAAAATAAAATTTCTTACCTAACATTGATTATGTCAAATTACATTTTACTGCGTATTATTTCATCAATTGAATTTATTTTCCAATTTGCTGATTTCAATCAATTAAACTTTACCATCTGTTTCAATAAATTGGGTATGCTCAAATTTAGCTATTCAAAATTTCAATTTACGGTACAATTATCATGATTTATATCATATTGCATTAATATCCCTATTTTATCTTAGATTTCCTCTACATTTCCTTTAACGTAAAATTTAACTTTTATATTTCATTTATTCACAATAAATTCACTCATTGAAAGTTTTTTTTTCCTTTTCAATTAAATAAATAAATCTAGCTTTCAATTCTTTAAATTAGCCAACTGTCATATTATAAATCAAATTGACATTATTTTCAATATTACTTTATATTAACATTAACATCATAATTTATTTATATTTATTGCAATCGGTTACCAGTTATACATTAATACACTAAATAAATGGTTAACCTAAATAATTGTAACAATTTAACATTTACTTCCATTTACAAGCTATTATTAACACAAATGTTGTCCTTGACTTAGCTCTAATTAAGCAAATTAGATGAATGGGTAAATTTTAACAGTTATCACTAAATGCCAAATTTACTCATATTCAACTTAAATATCAACTACAATTTATTAATATTACTTACCTAGCCTTCATTCAAATCACATTGCAATTTATTACGTACTATTTCTCAATTAACATAACCTTTGAATTTAATTCGCAATTTATTTAATGCAATTCATTATGACTTTTACAACTTAAATACATTCATTGGTTCGTAGTTATTTCATTAATGCATGCTTCATTCCACAATATTTAGTTATATTTGCCAAGTATGTACACTAATTACTATTTATATTCTTAATCCATTTATTTTCTTGTATACAATTTATAGCCAGACATACATTTAGATTAATTTCTATAATTGGAATTTTATGGAAGTTCATAAATCATTAACCTTAAATTGGCATTGTTTCTATTAAATTTTCATTCACCTCCGTTACCCTTTTAATAATCATTGAGGTAACGTATAATTTCAACAATGACCATTTAAAAATTACGTTTCTAACATTTATTGTAATTGGTTTTCATAATTTGGAATTCGCTAATTTAGTTAGCCTTAACGTTATTACATTAAATCAACATTCAATTTCAATTAATATAGAATTTAATTCTAATTACTTACCATTTAATTCATAAATTATTGATTACCTTCAAAATTTGATAAAATTTGATTTGATTGCCATCTTCACTATGTCCATTATTACTTAACTTAAAATTTACAATTTCACTCAAATATAACTTTAAAAATTTTTCCCAATTAATAGGTGTTCCACAAATATCGTTACTTATCAACTTGCATAAACCTTTTCACATACATTTTCATTCAACTACTATTCAGTATATTTTATTTCAGCATTCATTTTAATATTAACTTATAAAGTTTTTTTTCTTTTTTTATCTAAATTTAATTACTAAATTTCAATTTAAAATAACCAACTTAATTATTAAAATTCACGTGTCGTTACACTCTCCCCCACTCAAAACTTTTCGTCGCCGAAAAGGAAAAGAAGGGAAAAGAAGAATTAAGAAATCAATATATTTTATTTAAAGTATTAAATTTATAAAAAAATAAATTTACAAAATTAATTATTTTAAATAAAATATACGATATATAACCATTAAACCTTTTATACTCAAATAAATAAAATTTGGAAAACATATTCGGCATAATTTCTATGTCCGAAATTTTCGAAAATTTTCGGCAGAGTCTCCTTTGTACGGAGAGGCTCGTAAGAAAATATAATATAAAATATAACAATATACACATATAATAGCCAAAATATTATATCCCAATACGGGAAAATAGATAAAATAGCGCTATAAAACCGTAATATGAGAACATACCAATTTGTCGGGCAAATTACGCTTATTTTATGGAACCAAAATCAATAGCAGTTGCTTCCATAACCTACATTTCACTTATAAAATCTAAAAGGGTTAACGATTATACAAATGAAATATTAAAGTTGTTTCAACCAAAACAACAATCAATTCCAACAAATAGCATACACAAAAATACAAATCAACCCTTCAAGCAAACAAACACATGGTTGTTCGAGCCAAACTTTAAATTGCATGGAATGAAAAATAAACTATCAAGTGCACCATTTACTCAACGGTCTTAGATGAAACTAAATAGGTTATTCACTCATCCAACCAATTTAAAGTATCCTTAACCCAACAACCATAAACCAAACAACAATTCAAATCAAATTTACTTATTATTAATTTTATTTCATAAATTAGTTGTTTGATTTCCTTTCTTTCATTCATTTAGTGATTCCTTCATTTATTTCCATTTATTACTTATAATATTCATTTTCCATTATAATGTTATGAAAGTTTCTTCTTTATTGCATCATATTTTATTATAGTATCATTTCATTTTATTTACTTAAGTTTATAATCATCTATTTATGATATTTACCTTTAGTTATATTTAAATATAGTAAAATTCCAATTGTAACTTAAGTTTACAACAAGTACACATCAAATCCTTGTTTATCAAAGAATTTCATAAATTAGTTTCATTACCTCAAGTTAATTTCTTGTATAATATCTATTACATTCTCTTATTACCATTTCAACTTTTAATATTTGGTAAGTCATATATATGCTTTTTAAGAATGTAGTATGAAAGTTATACAAGTTTTATTCCATTTCTTCTAATTAACTTAATGTTCCATAATTATATCCTTTATTTCATAGGTTACAAATTTCAAATTTCATTTAATACCATTTCTAACATAGCATTAAATTTCTTATTTCCTTTAGAGGTTTCAATTTATTAATTACCTACGTTCCAATTCACTATGGTAATTGAGCTATTAATTAATGGAAACATAAGAATTTAAATACCGGGTTTTATTCAAAATCATTTTAAAATAACGGATAAATGTATATACTTACACTTTATATATCAAATTATATTTAGAACAGTTAAAAATTTATACTTGTTTATCAAAAATGGGTCTGCAGTGAACTACTACAGTGGCCTTCCCGTTTCGAAAATCGAAAATGAAAGTCGATGATACGTGCACTCACCACCGAAATTATTTTCCAGCGACAGAGAGAGGAGTACAACTTATTTCTTTCCAGAATTTCTTTAAAACCATACTTTCAAATTATATTGAAATATTTATATCAGAAAATATTTCTAAATACTATTATTATATTTTAAAAATCCTTTGAAAGCAATTTTTCAAAATCCCAGACTTAAGTTCTAAAATTTCCAAATTTCATTGATTTTATTTTCAATCTTGTTTTACATATTATTTATAAATTTTATTCCTAACAACCAGTATATAAAATTTATAAAATTTATTACTTTATATATAGAAAATATAATAGAAAAATTATTTCATTCACCTGTATTAAAACAAATATTGTGTCGGTTTGTCCTATTAAGTGTATAGAAATCTCCATTGATGTCATAGCATCCCATGCATCAATAAGAATTTATAAACACAAAATGGAACAAATTAACGCAATATTAAAACGTTTTTATAGCACTAACAAATACGCTCTCTCATATATACACTAAGCGACTCCCAAAAGGTATTACTACCCTATTAGTAAAGAGTCAGACCCCACAAAGCAAAGGTTTATCGCTAAACCAAAGCTCTGATACCACGTTGTAACATCCCGCCTTTCCGTACGCTTTAAATCGACACACATGCCAATTCAAACCATACGGAAGGGCAGATTGTTATAGGGTAAATAAAAAAATCAAGAAAGAAATAAAACAAAATAGAATCTCACAGCGGAAGGATAAAATATAAAAATCAAATATATAGTTTATGAAGTTGTTTTACAAAATATTCGATTATACTTACAACATTTATCAGAGTTGCACATACCAATATCAATGTAGCGGAACAGTAATAGTATGGTGGACTAATAATAATAATAATAAATGTCCGTCTTTATCCTCCAGGGCTAAGGTCTTCGAAATCCTAAAATGCTCGGACTGAATCGAGCAAATTGAAAAGACAAAACACTTGAGTCGGAACTAAAAGATCTTATGTAAGTTAAATCAACATAAATAAATATGAGTGCAGTAACTCAAGAGATACTTGAGATTTACATCTCCTAAGGATCCGTTAAACTATTTACTATGTAGTATATTTCGCTATTATAATAGTGTCTATTAGTAAAATAAACTTACTTTTAAATAGCATTAAGGCTTTACATTTTCCACCTTAGCACGTAATAGTCCCAGTAGTCCATCCAATATCATAGTCTGTAACGACCCTGAATTTCCGACCGAATTTAAATTTTAAAATCCACCATTTTAACATAAAAATTGTGAAATTTATAAACGATCTCAATTTACATCCAAACTTTATTTATGAGATACGTCCAGTTAGATATGCGCATAGAAAATGTTTCGTCGCAAAATATTACAGTGAATTTCATTCGCGTTTTACTGTATATCAGTTCATATAAAGCTGCGTAAAATTTATCTTTTAAACCCAAATATTTTTACGGAGTTAGGTTGTAAAACTTATTCTGATCATGATTATGAAATTCGTTTCGTCAAAAACTGTCATCGCCTGCTCCGTTTAAATTGTTTTGCAATACGCACAATTTAAGCGGCGTAAATACGAATTTTATAAAACCATCGTATCGCAATAATCTGTGTACGTTGGAAGCGCATCGTCGCACTGATCATAACGGTATATTTATTTGCGCGAATCGGTGTCCGACATTATCTGTCGCGTTGATTTAACGGTTCCCGATGGACCGATTAATCAAATTTCAGGCCAAAATTCTTGAGCCCTTATACAATCAACATTTTGAAATTAGTCTCAGCTGATGCATTCAAGTGGATAGTTGGGAACTAGTAACTTGGAGTAGCTTTGGAAATGAACATTTCGTTTGGGGAGTTTAAAAAATTTATTTACGGTACTAAAGTTTAAAGTAAAAAGAGACCCTTCATTTCATTTCCACTCTACTGTCAATTCCATTTTCACGCATCAGGTAGGTTACGTGACTCTCCTCCTTTCGTCCTCTCATTTTTTTTCCTTCTCTTTAATAATAAAAGATGAAGCACCCATTTTTCCTGTGTTTTATAAAGTGGCCATTTTCACCCATTCTTTCTCTCATGTTTTATAAAGCACCCATTTTCACGCATCAGGTAGGTAACGTCACTCACGCATAAACTCTCCACTCCGCCTCCACTTCATTTTTCCTGTGTTTTATAAAGTGGCCGAAACATATATTCTTACTGTGTTTTATATATATTTTTTTGACAAAAAGCATGGCCGAAAGAACTCAGCCCACCTTCCCTTCACCCACCTTCCCTCCAACCATTACTCCTTGAACTCCTCCCTCACTGGCTACGTGTGTATATTTAGTGCATGCGCGTGTATTGTGTGTGTTGTTCTTTGTGTGTGTTTCGTGTGCAGGCGTGCATGTGTTAAAAAAAAAAGAAACTGGGCCGCGTGTAAACTGGGTTGTGTCCATGCAAGCGTACGGGGAGTTTTCATGTGTATTCTTGCATGCGTATTTCATCTAGGCTTGTGATATATAAAAGGAAGAATGGTTGAAGATGTGTATAGCTGAGTGTGGCGTGCATGTGTGCTGTAGGAGAAAAGGGGGGAGATGCGTGAATAATAAAAATAAAGGAGTTGCATGCATGTGTGCAGTGGTGTGTGTGTATGTATGAGTTGCGTACATGGTATAAGGTGGTTCATGCGTGTGTGTTAAGCTTTTTTTTTAAAAAAAAAGTTACGTGGGTCTATATTAAAAAAAAAATTCGAAACTGAGATTTGTAAATGGCGTTGGATATTGGAGTAGAGTATTTACGCCTATATCTACTTTGGTCGCAAAATTTGTAACCGACTTTTCTGTGCTTGTTGTGTGCAGAAGCAACCGACTGAGCTCTTTCGCAGCAGCATCGATCTTCAGCTTCCGTTCTTTTTCTCCATCATCGGTAAACGCATTTATATAAATTTATAAATTATATACAAACGTTCATTGTATTTATATCTTTTTCTTTTGTCGATAATTACAGCATTCGTTGTTCGTGTGTACCGACTTCTATTCGTGCTTATTCTTGCTTTGGGTCCATTTCTTTATCCACGAAAGGTGAATAAATTTTCACGACCATATTCTTATGCTAGTTTGAATTGATGAATGATTGTTATGTGATGTTGAATTGGATGTAATTGATATTGTTAAGTGACAAATAATTTACAAGTAAATTGGAATATGATAGTTAACCAATTTAAATCGTATTATATACGTCGAACCTTGATTTGTTAAATTTAGCCCCTTCATATGTTGAATACTGATTAGTTAAACTTGATACTTTAATTGTTAATTAAATTGACGTACAAATTGGTTAATTTCACTTTGTACCGTTTAATATCGGTTTAATTGTCTTGTGTAAATTCGAAATTGAAATTGAACGACAAGTGAAAACCGTAACGTAATAATCTTTAATCTACAAGAAATGATAGCGTAGATTCTAGAAATAATTATATTGATTTACATAAATAACAAATGTAAATTAATATGATTATTTCGGGATTATTTAAATAATTGTTAAATTGTTGTGTATGGATGCTATTGTTTGTTTATTTACTTTGACACCATCCCAGCTATCACACTGCAAGTTCCCTTTGTATGCTTTGATTTTGAATTGAAATGGAATTGGGTTGAAATGATAAATGCCCAAATAACTTTGACTTAGGATAAAAACATTAAATTTAAACCGATTGGTCAATGTTTTGATTTAAATAAAATAAAGTTTTATTTGACTAATAACCAGGTTTTGAATAAAAATTGGAATTTAAATTCGAACGAATTGTAAATGTGAATATTTAAGTTTGAACAAATATGAACGTCGTAATTGACAAAAGAGTATTAATTAAAATTTAATTATGAAATAAATTAAGTTAGAATTGATTTATAATTAAATTTGAAATTATTAATGATTTAGTTTGAAATTAGTAATAATTAAATTGGAATTAATAATCGAGTCTTGAAATTTATTAATAATTAAATTTAGAATTATTGATAACGAAGCGTGAAATTATTAAGAATTAAGATTGAAATTTTTGATAATTGAGTTTTGGAATTGTTAATAATTAAGTTTGAAATGATTAATAATTAAAATTTGAAATTATCGATAATTTGAATAGATTGAATTATTTAATGATTAAAATAAATTGAATTGGATTTGCTTATTAGGAAAAATCGAATTTTGAATAAGGGAAACTAAATTCTTTAATTGAGTTTTGAAATTGTAACGAAGGTAATAAATGAATGAATTGAATTTTTTTTATAAGAAATAGAATGCGTTTATCGAACAAATGAAAATTTTGAAAGTTAAGAACTGGATTTGATAAATTTTAATTTAATTTGTAAGCTTTGATAATGAAGTTGAACTTAAGAAAGTAATGTAATGAATTGAAATTTAATTGAAATTGTTTAATGATAAATTAATTTAATGAATATTGAATGAAATCGATAATTGGGTTTGAATCAATTTGAACGATAAATGATTTGGAACGAACTTATATGTGAAATTAAATGAATGTTGAATTGTTTCAAAATTTAACTTTGAAATTGAACTATAGAAATTTGAAATGAAATTGTAAATTTATGAAATGTAAATTTTGGAACTGATTTAGAATGACTAACGAAACGTTGATTTACGAATTGTAATCGAAATCGAAATTGATTCGGTTTTAAAATATATTAAACGACCAATCGGTAAATTAATTACGAAGGTTTAAAGGAACCAGGATCGGTTAGGGACATACTCACTGTCTAAACCGAAAACCACTTTAATAACTATACGCGGAGTGTGATCCAGAATGAAGTGGTTGGATTGTCGTACACGATGACTGAAGAAAGTAAACGATAATGGATAGCCTTGACACTTATGTCAAACTGGAAATGACTAAAACAGGAGCCATGTCGGGCCAAATGGGGTTAGCTATCTCGAGCGAACACACTTCTTCGTAAACTACTCATTTACTTTTGTGATTGATTGGTGCACACCCTTGAACTTGGAGTGTTGTTTCGCGGTGTTGCGATCATTGTGGCGATGCGTTCTCACCAGTCCGGATCAGGCAAACGGTAGTTTCAGTACCTTGGGTATTGCCTCATGTGCCTTGTCATACTTGTATTCCGTATACGCGACCATTACGAATTTGTTGTGTATTATACCTATGGAGTACTCCTTGATATCCCACTAGTTTACGGTGGAGTTTACAGTGCTGTATTGTCTATAATGCTATATGAAATGTGTTAAGGAGGACAATGGTAACGCCTTAACACTATTTTAATATTTTACTTTACCGTTAGACATTATCTATGTATCGTACACTATTATTTATAAATAGTTTAACGGATCCTTAAAGATGCTTTTCCATTCATCTTTGGGTTATTGTTATTTTGAATTTGGATCATATTAACTGTATAAGAATATATGTCCTGATTCGAGTGTTGTTTGTGCATATGCTCGGATCAGATTGAGGATTGCTGCTGCTGTTTATTTGGAGCTGAAGACTGAAGATTTTCACTATCTTATCTTATCAGTATTTGTTCTTTCCATTCGAACTATTTAGACTTCTATGTTGTTTATTACCTTTTATTTGTGACATTATTGTACTTTTGGGAAGCTTCATGAACTACTCTTATGACTATGTTATATTCCCGCTGCACTATTATATGATGTTATTTCTGTGATTCTGTGATGATTCTCATTTATATATCTATGCTCCATTAATGATTCGTGTTTTGTACTATTTAAGTTGATATGTGTCGATTATTGTCAATTTAAATGGTTCAAATATACAGGTTGTTACAGTTGGTATCAGAGCTTTAGTTCCCGATAACCTTAGCCTGTGGAGTTCAAAGCTCATTAGAGATAGGGTAAACATACCCTAGAATGAGGAAATCATTTCAGAATCCACATCTTTTGATCCATCTTTCTTAGTGAATTCGTTCGAGTAGAATTTCCTTAAGTTCTATAAATTCCTATCTTTGATTCTAAATCACTTTTGGTATTCCAGGATGGCTACCAGAAGAAATGTTAGGGGAGGAAGGGTTGGAAATGCTCCTGGCCCACATGCTCCAGTTCCTGCAGTTCGATTCTCCACTCTTAGCAAGGAGTACACTCAGCTTGGAGGAGTCAAATTTACTGGCTCCGAGAGTATCATCGAAGCGCAACAATGGCTAAAGGGTTTGGAGAGGATCTTTACTGGCTTGGAGATCACAGATGCTTAGAAGTGTAAGTTGGCCGCTTGGCAGCTTCAGGATGCTGCACAAGATTGGTGGGAATCCGTCACTTCTTGTACTGATGAGGAAACCATCACTTGGGCCCATTTTAGGTAGCAATCTATCTATAAGTTCATCTAAATAAAAATTTCCTTTTATCTTGTCAAATTTTGACTCGTTTTCATATCGTTTGTAAATAGGGATTCCTTTGTAGCTCAGTGGATGCCAGCTGCTGGGAAGGCCCAACTCTATCGGTCTTTTATGGATCTTAAGCAGGGCAACATGACCTTCACTGAGTATGAAAGTAAATTCAACGAACTATCTAAGTTCGGACCTGGCTTGACTGATACACCTCCGCTAAAGAATGAGAAGTTCATACATGGCGCACGCCCTGAGTATTACGAGCTTCTCACCGCTCATGTCCATGGAACCTTCACTGAGTTGATGGACTTTGCCCTTTGATATGAGGGAAAGCCAAAGGAAACATCAACCTCCAAAGCCCCAGTTGTTCAGTCATCAGCTAGTAAGTCGGGGAAGAGAAAGCCAAACTTTGCACAATAGAAGAAGAATTGGCAGTAGAAAACAGGGCTTGGATACTCCCAAAAGAAGCCTATTGACATATCATCTATTGCTTGCTTCAACTGCAATGAAAAGGGTCATTATGCTAGTAGCTGCCCATCTCCAAAGAGCGCAGCTGTCCCGCCACCGGCACAGATGACTAGGAGGGATTTGTATTATTTCTGCTTACAACCTGGACACTTCAAGAAAGACTGCCCAACACAGAGGAGAGGTACACCATCTGGAGTCTTTGATCTTTCCACACCTGCCCCGAATGTTCCTGCCACAGAAGTTCTGGATAATCAAGGTACTTTGCAAGGCACTTTTATGTTGCATACCTTGCCTGTTAGAGTTCTATTTGACACCGGAGCTACACACAGCTTCATATCTATTGATTTATGTAATAAACTTGGTTTGGAACCTACTCTTGCATCTATTTCCTTATGTGTAACTAACCCTTTTGGAGGGCCCGCTAACCTCAAAAGGGTTTGCAAATATGTCACTCTTATGCATGGCATTCACTGTTTTACTTGGGATTTCTATGTTCTTGGATTCGAGGCATTTGATATTCTATTAGGCATTGATTGGCTATCAAAATTCGAAGCCGTTATCTCATGTAAAACTCGAACTGTTTCTCTTATTGACGACAAGAGTATGCCTTTAGTTGTTAAAGGCAAATCACCTCAAGAATATGCTGGGAGTTTTATATTCTCTCTTGACTCCCATCCAAATAAACTAAGCTCTACTCCAATTGTTCAACTCTTTTCTGATGTATTTGGAGAAGTTAATTCTCTACCACCTCCGTGGGAAATCGAATTCCTCATCGACCTTATTCCTGGTGCACGACCGGTAGTTCTTCCTCCAAGGAGAATGGCTCCTAAAGAAAAGGCAGAGTTGAATGTTCAAATTGAAGACTTATTTTCTAAAGGCTTGATTTGACGCAGTCATTCGGAATGGGGTGCTGCAGTTGTATTTGTCACCAAATCTGATGGCTCACTCAGAATGTGTGTGGACTATAGAGAGCTAAATAAGCTCACACACAAGAACAGGTATCCGATGCCCCGCATCAACGGCCTATTCGATCAGCTTCATGCGGCTAAAATCTTCTCTCAACTTGATTTGGCTACTGGCTTTCACCAACTCAGAATCGCTGAGGATAGCATTCCTAAAATAGCATTCCGCACTGAAAACTGTTTCTATGAATGGCTAGTTATTCTGTTCGGTCTCACTAATGCTCCAGCTTATTTTGTTGACTTGATGAATAGAGTTTTTCGGGATGTTCTTAACAAGTTCGTGCTTGTTTTCATCGATGATATTCTTGTCTTCTCTAAAGATGAGAAAGAGCATAGATCACATTTGGCTTTTGTTCTCGAAACTCTTCGTAGACACCAGCTCAAAGCCAAGTTTTTGAAATGCCACTTTTGGCACGATGAAGTTCGTTTTCTTGGCCATATTGTTTCGGAAAATGGGATTTAGGTTGATCCAGCTAACATCGCCATAATCAATGTAAGTTCTATTCTTACTTGTCAATTCTATCTAAACAACTTATCTATATCTAAATTCGAATCCTTGGAATTTGCAGGATTGGGAGACTCCTAAAACTCCTACATATACCGCGGTTTCCTAGGCTTGGCTGGCTATTATCGTAGATTCATAGAAAACTTTGCTCGTATCGCTGCCCCGCTTACTGCACTGACTAGAAAGAATGTGAAATTTATTTGGAATGAAAAATGCGAAGCAGCTTTCAATGAGATGAAGCGAAGATTAACATCTGCCCCAGTTCTTATAGTTATTGATGGTAGCGAAGGATTGACCGTCTATACAGATGCCTGTCGTGATGGTCTTGGAGCAGTCTTAATGCAGAAAGGAAATCTTATTGCATATGCAGGTCGTCAATTAAAGACCCATGAAGCAAATTACGCAACTCAGGACCTAGAGCTTCTTGCGGTTGTATTTGCTCTTAAGCTATGGAGGCACTATCTATTGGGAACCAAATTCGAGTTATTCACTGACCACAAGTCATTGAGATATATCTTCTCACAAAAGGATTTGAATCAGAGACAAGTCCAATGGCTCGAATTTTTAGCTGCATATGATCTTGACATTAATTATACTCCAGGGAAAGCAAATGTCGTAGCCGATGCATTGAGTAGAAACCAAGCGATGGTATGTTGTAATCTTGTTGAGGGAATGTTATTCCATCTTTCTGTCTCCCCAGCTCTTATGGATCGAATTATAGCCAAGCAATACAGGGACAATTTGCTTTATCGCATCAAGGAAATTGTCCTTGGAGGAGTTGGAAATGCTAACAATAAATTGGGTGCACATGTTGATAGTAATGGAGTCTTGAGAATTGATAATCGCATTTGTGTTCCTAATGTGGATGGTCTTAGACAAGAAGTGCTGAGAGAAAACCACAACTCTTCACTTTCATTTCATCCCGGTGTCACTAAATGTACCAGAATATGAAGAAGCTATATTGGTGGAGTGGGATGAAGCATGATATTTCTACCTATGTCAGCAGATGCACAACTTGCCAGCGAGTTAAAGCTAATCACAAAAAGACAGGTGGTTTGCTTTAACCATTAGAGATTCCTGGATGAAAGTGGGAGCAAATTTCTATGGATTTTGTTGACGGATTGCCACGAACTAGAAAGGGTAACGAAAGCATATGGGTGATTGTCGATAGACTGACGAAGTCCGCCCACTTTATTCAAGTCAAGTCCACTCGTACAACTTCGAGTTTGGCCAAGATATACATGGGAGAAGTTGATAAACTTCATGGTGTACCATCTAGTATCATATGCGACCGAGATCCTATTTTCACTAGTAAATTCTGGAAAGCATTTCAGTATACTTTGGGCACCAAACTGAATCTGAGCACTACATATAATCCTCAGACGGATGGCCAAAATGAGAGGGTGAATCAGATTTTAGAAGACCTTCTCCGAGTTTGTATTATTGATTTTGGTGGATCCTGGGAAGACCATCTTCACTTTGTTGAATTCACTTATAATAATAGTTACCAGGTAAAGAAATTGAATTTTAAATTTGAATAAGTATATTTGAATTTGAATTAATCATATTTAATAAATCAGGCAAGCATTGGTATGACACCGTTCGAAGCCTTTTATGGAAGGCCGTGCAAATCACCAGCTTGTTGGATCGAGTCGGGTGATTGATTAGTGCTTGGTCCAGAAATAATTATGGAAGCTTCTGAAAAGGTCGAAGAAATCAGAAAAAAGATAAAGACGGAACAGGCTAGACAAAAGAGCTACGCTGACAGAAGGAGAAGAGATCTCGAATTCAGCATAGGAGACAAAGTATTTCTGAAGGTGTCGCCTTTAAAGAATATTATTAGATTTGGAAGGAAAGGGAAGCTAGCTCCGAGATTTGTTGGTTCATTTGAGATCACAGAAAGAGTCGGAACATTGGCATATAGAGTTGCTTTACCAGAGAAGTTCGCTGGTGTACACAACGTGTTCCACGTCTCACATCTGCGCAAAGTTGTTCACGATCCATCTATGACTATTCCCACTACTCAAATGGAAGAGATAGTTATCGAGCCTGATTTGACTATAGAGCATAAGCCGCTTCGGATAGTTGATCGTGAGACAAAGCAACTTAGAAGAAAGTCGGTTAATCTCGTCAAAGTCCAATGAAGTGCAGATGAGCGAGATTGCACATGGGAAACTGAGGATAGTATTCGGGATTCAAACCCCGAATTACTAATTTTAGGTATAATTCAAATTTCTTAAATCTATCTTGATTTTTTGCTTATTTCATTCCTACTTCACTCGTCTCTTTCCTTTTCGAGGACGAAAAGTTTTGAGTGGGGGAGATTGTAACGACCCTGAATTTCCGACCGAATTTAAATTTTAAAATCTATCATTTTAATATAAAAATTTTAAAATTTATAAACAATCTTAATTTATATCCAAACATTATTTATGAGATATGTCTTGTTAGATATGAGCATAGAAAAAGTTTCGTCGCAAAATATTACAGTGAATTTCATTCGCGTTTTACTGTATATCAGTTCATATAAAGCTGCGTAAAATTTATCTTTTAAACCCAAATATTTTTACGCAGTTAGGTTGTAAAAATTATTCTGATCATGATTATGAAATTCATTTCGTCAAAAACTGTCATCGCCTGCTCCGTTTAAATTGTTTTGCAAAACGCACAATTTAAGCGGCGTAAATGCGAATTTTATAAAACCATCGTATCGCAATAATCTGTGTACCGTTGGATGCGCATCGTCGCACTGATCATAACGGTACATTTATTTGCGTGAATCGGAGTCCGACATTATCCGTCGCGTTGATTTAACGGTTCCGGACGGACCGATTAATCAAATTTCAGCCCAAAATTCTTGAGCTCGTATACATTCAACATTTTGGAATTAGTCTCAGCTGATGCATTCAAGTGGGTAGTTGGGAACTAGTAACTAGGAGTTGCTTTGGAAGTGAACATGACGTTTGGGGAGTTTAAAAATTTTATTTACCGTACTAAAGTTTAAAGTGAAAAGAGACCCTTCATTTCATTTCCACTCTACTGTCAATTCCATTTTCACGCATTAGGTAGGTAACGTGACTCTCCTCCTTTCTTCCTCTCATGCTTTTTTTCCTTCTCTTTAATATAAAAGATGAAGCACCCATTTTTCCTGTGTTTTATAAAGTGGCCATTTTCACCGATTCTTTCTCTCATGTTTTATAAAGCACCCATTTTCACGCATCAGGTAGGTAACGTCACTCACGCACAAACTCTCCACTCCGCCTCCACTTCATTTTTCCTATGTTTTATAAAGTGGCCGAAACATATATTCTTACTGTGTTATATATATATATATATATATATATATATATATATATATATATATATTGACAAAAAGCATGGCCGAAAGAACTCAGCCTACCTTCCCTCCAACCATTACTCCTTGAACTCCTCCTCACTGGCTACGTGTGTATATTTAGTGCATGCGCGTGTATTGTGTGTGTTGCGCTTTGTGTGTGTTTCGTGTGAAGGCGTGCGTGTGTTAAAAAAAAAACTGGGCCGCGTGTAAACTGGGTTGCGTCCATGCATGCGTACTGTGAGTTTTCACGTGTATTCTTGCATGCGTATTTCATCTAGGCTTGTGGTATATATAAGGAAGAATGGTTGATGTTGTGTATAGCTGAGTGTGGCATGCGTGTAGTGCTGTAGGAGAAAAGGAGGGGAAATGCGTGAATACTAAAAATAAAGGAGTTGCATGCATATGTGCAGTGCTGTGTGTGTATGTATGAGTTGCGTACATGGTATATGGTGGTTCATGCGTGTGTGTTAAGTTTTTTTTTTTTTAAAAAAAGTTGCGTGAGTCTATGTAAAAAAAAAAAAAATTCCAAAACTGAGATTTGTAAATAGCGTTGGATATTGCAGTAGTGTATTTACGCCAATATCTATTTTGGTCGCAAAATTTGTAACCGAAATTTCTTTGCTTGTTGTGTGCAGAAGCAACCGACTGAGTTCTTTCGTAGCAGCATCGATCTTCAGCTTTCGTTCTTTTTCTCCGTCATCGGTAAACACATTTATATAAATTTATAAATTATATACAAACGTTTATTGAATTTATATCGTTTTCTTTTGTCGATAATTACAGTGTTCGTTGTTCGTGTGTACCGACTTCTATTCGTGCGTATTCTTGCTTCGGGTCCATTTCTTTATCCACGAAAGGTGAATAAATTTTCACGACCATATTGTTATGCTAGTTTGAATTGATGAATGATTGTTATGTGATGTTGAATTGGATGTAATTGATATTCTTAAGTGACAAATAATTTACTAGTAAATTGGAATAGGATAGTTAACCAATTTAAATCGGATTATATACGTCGAACCTTGATTTGTTAAGTTTGACCCCTTCATGTGTTGAATACTGATTAGTTAAACTCGATACTTTAATTGTTAATTAAATTGACGTAGAAATTGGTTAATTTAACTTTGTACCATTTAACGTATATCGGATTAATTGTTTTGTGTAAATTCAAAATTGAAATTGAACGACAAGTGAAAACCGTAACGTAATAATCTTTAATCTACATGAAATGATAGTGTAGATTCTAGAAATAATTATATTTATTTACATAAATAACAAATGTAAATTAATATGATTATTTCGGGATTATTTAAATAATTGCTAAATTGTTGTGTATGTATGCTATTGTTTGTTTATTTACTTGACACCATCCCAGCTATCACACCGCAAGTTCCCTTTGTATGCTTTGATTTTGAATTGAAATGGAATTGGGTTGAAATGATAAATACCCAAATAACTTTGACTTAGGATAAAAAAATTAAATTTAAACCGACTGTTCAATGTTTTGATTTAAATAAAATAAAATTTTATTTGACTAATAACAAGGTTTTGAAAAAAAGTTGGAATTTAAATTCGAATGAATTGTAAATGTGAATATTTAAGTTTGAACAAATATGAACGTCGTAATTGACAAAAGATTATTGATTAAAATTTAATTATGAAATAAATTAAGTTAGAATTAATTTATAATTAAATTTGAAATTATTAACGACTTAGTTTGAAATTAGTAATAATTAAAATGGAATTAATAATCGAGTCTTGAAATTTATTAATAATTAAATTTAGAATTATTGATAACAAAGCATGAAATTATTAAGAATTAAGTTTGAAATTTTTGATAATTGAGTTTTGGAATTCTTAATAATTAAGTTTGAAATGATTAATAATTATGTTTTTAAATTATCAATAATTTGAATAGATTGAATTTTTTAATGATTAAAATAAATTGAATTGGATTTGCTTATTAAGAAAAATCGAATTTTGAATAAGGGAAACTAAATTCTTTAATTGATTTTTGATATTGTAACGAAGGTAATAAATGAATGAATTGAATTTTTTTATAAGAAATAGAATGTGTTTATCGAACAAATGAAAAATTTGAAAGTTAAGAATTGGATTTGAAAAATTGTAATTTAATTTGTAAGCTTTGATAATGAAGTTGAACTTAAGAAAGTAATGTAATGAATTGAAATTTAATTGAAATTGTTTAATGATAAATTAATTTAATGAATATTGAATGAAATCGATAATTGGGTTTAAATCAATTTGAACGATAAATGATTTTGGAATGAACTTATACGTGAAATTAAATGAATGTTGAATTGTTTCAAAATTTAACTTTGAAATTGAATTATAGAAATTTGAAATGAAATTGTGAATTTATGAAACGTAAGTTTTGGAACTGGATTTAGAATGACTAACGAAACGTTGATTTACGAATTATAATTGAAATTGAAATTGAAATTGATTCGGTTTTAAAATATATTTGTTAACGCTTAAATTTGAACGCTAACACCCCGGTGTGTGAAGTGTAGCTGTGAAAGCACCACCCGATAGATCGGGAAAGAATTATAAGCAAGTAATAGCGGAAAAGCAGTAAACAACAGCAATTTTATAGTGGTTCGGCTTATGGGTATAGCCTACGTCCACTTTAAGTACTTTTATTGATGATCACGTTACAAGTTGATACAAATCTTCTCAAGTACAACACACTTTGAATTACAAAAGACTTAGAACAAGTAGCTCAAACTTCGATGTTGACAAAAATCTTCAAATCCATGGTGGATGTAGATGATTTCTTTATGAAGTTCTTTTAGACGTTCTTTGAATCTCAAAAGTTTTAAATGTTGAAGTAGTCTGGAATTCGGCAGAGTAATGGCGCTTGAAATTGATCGACCCAAAAGTCCCCCGAATGTTGGAGGTAGGTTGGTATTATAGGCAAAGATTTTGGACCTAAGCTCGGTCTTAACTCCTCACCGACCCAGTTAAATCATGGCCGACCTATAAGAGCCCTGATATGGTCAAGCCGTGTTTACCTGTCTTCGATGGATTCACACAAGTCCTAAGTTGTTTCCGACTTAGACTAAGTCGTCGTCGGTCTAACGTGCTACGTGTTAAATGGTTGCACCGTTTCACCCTTCATCTCCCTGGGTCGGTTGCGATTCATCGTAGTTAGATCGGTAGCATGTCAAGTCGGTAGGCTATGTAAGTCTCTAGGTCGGGATTTCCCTTTAACCATTAGGTCGGTACGCCTCTTGAGAGTTAAGTCGGGACCTCTCCTGAGCTATTTAGGTCGGCCATTCTTGGGTCGGCATCACTCTTAAGATGTTGGATCGGTGAATATATTAAGACGGTGGGTTACTTCAAACCTTAGGTCGGAATCTCTTTGCAGCGTTAAGTCGGTACGCTTTCTTAACCAGTTAAGTCGGTATCGAATTAGGTCGGCCATCTTGCTAATCAGTTAGGTCGGCGCCATCTCCACATACCTGCTGAGTCGTAACCGAGATAGGGTTAACATTTACCCCTCGAAGTATACGCCTTAGGCTTAAGTCGTGTGCTTCGAAATATCTTAGCTCGGCTTCCCTTAGGTCGGTAGATTGCGTACGACCTACCGATTAGCGTCGTTTCATAATCCTTCACCGTGAGTTATAAATTAGCTCTCTTCTTCCTCCTTCTTCATTTAACCTCTTGCTCAATTCCGCCATTAAAGCACTGTCAGATCCTTAAAGGCGATTTTATTCAATTGATCATCGATAACTTCTGCTACACATTGCGTAAGTGATTCCACCTTTCTCGATTGTAGATTACCATCGGTTCTCAAACTTTATCGCTTGAATTCAAACGGCCTCCTTGCATGATGCTTCATCACGAATTCTATCATATTTGCCGTTGATGAAACTTAGGTTGCTCGATTAAAAGTTTGATGAAGTAATGAAAGTGGCTCGTCGTCTTAGGCTAACCGTTTGAGATTACCATGCGACAAATTTGTGATAACTTCGAACTGATTTAGTGGATGGTCCGGCAGCAGGTGATGGTATGAATGGAATAGGGGTTTTTGCTGGTGGAGGAGCGGTTAGCGGGCTCATGGGTTGAGTGGAGTGAGGTATTGGTTTAGATGCGACCCAGTGATTTTAGGTGACTCATCTTTTGGCCGATTCAAATCATAAATCATGACCGTGTTAGTGCTTGAGTGTGACCCACCGACCTACCATTCTGCCGATCTAAGCTTTAAACCGTGGCCGAGATAATGCCAGAAAGAAGCTTACCGATCTAAACTCTAAAGCTTGAATCGTGACCGAGCTAACACTTGAGAAATTCCTGCCTTTTGAACCAGAGCTTGCGACCTAGGGGAACGAGTTGCCAAGTTAAACTATTTAGACCTTGACCCGCTACCGACTTAGCTTTATCTTGCAAAAGGATTTTAAACCGTAGCCGAGTTAGTACTTAGGCTCTGGACGTATTTGTCATTTAGGAGCATAGGCCTACTTTAAGTATTCTAACTTGGGCTACCGAACTAAGTTGCCTATATTTTGAACATTTTGAACTGGCCCAACTTCAAGTTTGCTTGAATCTCATTGTATTGTTTCACAGATCGTATTAACTTATAAGCTGCCAACCTGTTAAAAATAACAAACAAAGAGAACCAAGGCGAAAATACTGCCATTGACTGCCCACGTCAAATGACAGATTAGTCAAGACAAAACAAACAACTTAATTATATTGCATGAAATGTTTGCGAATCAATCAATTAGGGTTAAATATTAGTGCAAAGTATCAACAATCTGAACTGATTTGTCTGCACTGACATCTTTCTTGCATATTTAGGCTTAAAACAATATTCCCTGAATTTCATAACTAACAAATGTTTGCTAGTTTTTATTCCAGTAATATTTGTTTACCGCTTGATTGATTCTACACAACACTTCACACACTTTAGGAAACGTGCACCTTCATGTTTGAATACCCAGTTGTTTATGTAGAATGACTTCCCACCGAGAAGAAGAAGTGGTAACTCAAGAAGAAGAAACTTTCCCGATAGCAGTTCCGATAGAGAATCCTCCGGAAAGAACTTCGACTATTCTATCTTTGAGAACATTTATTCAGCTGCGCACTCAATTTGGCTTTGCTGAAAATGATGTCCTATTCCCTGGGTCAAGTGATACTGCCGATAATCCTCCCTATGGTTTCGTTGCAGTCAACCGCCACATGTGCTTAAGTGGGGCGATTCCTCCTTTTAATGACTTCCTTCGAACCCTTCTTCTCCGGTTGACAATCTCTCCATTTCAACTTCATCCTAATGGTTATGCCATCTTGATGGGGTTGTGTGTTTTGTTTAGAAGAACTCTTGATCGCCTACCGAGTTTTGAAGAAATTCGTTATCTGTGCTCGTTTACAAAGAGTAAAGATCATCCTTCACTCATTATTGTGAGAAGTGCTAGAAACCGCAAGCTCCTTTCCGATCTCACTGAAAGTGTTCATGGATTTTTGAACCAGTTTTTCTTTGCTCGCTGTCCTCCAGGGTTTTATGCCATCTGGAGAACAGGAAGTAAGACTAGTGTTTCCATTTTTTCGTTTTTGAAACTTTTTTCGAGATCCGAACTTTCAGTTGCTAACTTCATTCTTTGCTCTTTTCAGCACTTCCTCTCCCTTCTAGAGATCCGATTCATAAACAAGTTTTTGAGAGGTTGAGTGCCGTGGCTGCGGAAGAAAGGAGCATAAAATTTCTGCTGAAGGATGAATTTTTACACCAATACGGGCTTCTACACGCTTCTCGTTCTACGCATGCTCATGAAGTTCCAACAGAAGTTCCCGATTCTCCGATGAAAACTCCTGACGCCCCGGTTACTGTCGAACAACTCACATCAAAAGAGTCTAATATTGAAGCTTCATTGGTGAAGTGTTCCACTCCTATCGAAATTATGGGGTCATCTAGTAAGACGGTGCTTGCCCCGATCGAGGAAGAAGAAGAACCTTCACGGCCTCTCGGGGGATTAGCTGATGTAGGAATTGAGAAAACAAGTCCCACCAAGCATGATGGTGACGATGTTTATGAGGGGTTGAGCGACATAATAGTGACTTCGCAGGAGCTTTTTAGAGATGACATATCTAAAACTATCTCTCCTGTAATTGAGGCGACGTCTCTTCTTCGACAAACACCAACACAAACATCAACTCCTCATACCCAAGCTATCATCACCTCTGCACCAAAGAGTGGTTTGTCGCTTAATACGTGTAGCTTGCACATCACACAACACTTAGGATTTTCCAGCACATTTATGCACTTATCTTCTTATACTTTAAAGATTTCTAAAGCTTATCTTTTCTTATTTCAGATTCTTCAATGACACGCGGCGGATCATATTATCAGGATTTCCAACGCTACGGGGGGCGTGGTCAATATGATTATCGGCGTTACTTTCCCTCCTATAGAGAGTCTGACGAAGAGAGGGCTGCTCGAAAGGCTCGTGAAAGGAGGGATGCAGAAGAGCGTTATGACAGAAGGGATAGGGATGAGCACCATGATTCCCTGCAGAGAAGTGACGACTCTTACAAAAGGAAATCTCACGACGACCGAGGAAAGGGTCATGCAGCTGAAGATTCAGGCAAACGAGCCCGATATGGTGAGAGACATGCTTCCACTATTCCCGAAAAGCCTACTGCCCCTGCCCCTCTCGACATTACTTCCGACTCTCCTGCTCTCGGGAAGGAGGACATCCAGACAATAATAAGCATGCCTAAATTTCAAGTGGGACCTGGCCCAGCCACTTTACAAAGTCGTTTTCCACAATGGTGCTTAAAGGGTGTGAGATTAGACCTAGACTTGGTCCCCATCGATAAGTCTGCTATGTTGCGCAATCTTGACGCAGTCAAGCTCGATATCGAGAGGATGTCAAACTGGCAGAAGCTTGTTGATGAGCTTCAAAGAGTTAACCGTGCCAACTTAGAGGCCATGCTCACCATGGAAAATGATAAGGCTGAGTGGCAAAAGGTGCTTGAGCAGCACGACACCGAAATGAGGAGCATTACTTCCTACAACGAGGAGCTCGAAGCAAAGGTTGAGAAGTTGAAAGATGAGCTTGCTGCTTCCTCTACTTCATATTCTCAAAAAGAAGAAGTGCTTCTCAGACAAGTTAGAGATGCTCATGCCAGTCAGAGGGATGCCGAAGATAGGCTCGAGGCACAAAAAAGAATCAGTGAAGGCTATGTCTCTGATATTGCTGAGCTTCGAAAGAAAAACAACTCCCAGGAGGCGGAGATACAAATGCTTAAGCTTCAGCTTGCCAAAACTGAAAGGGAGCGCGATGAGGCTGTCGCCGGCAAAATCGCAGCCGAAGAATCTCATGAGGCGACCAAAAACAGCTTCGGCTCAACATTATTCGACTTCTACTTGCATAGCGTCTTGGGGCGTGGAAGCCTCGCTTTCCTTGGTCCCAAGTATGAGATCACTTTAGCTGAAGTGTGGGAGGCCGCCCTCGATATGCTTGGTGCTGAAGGTGCTGGTTATGACGAGTCAGCCCTGGAAAGGCATTATTCTGATGAAGACGCTCGCGCTGCTCTCGCCAGGGGAAAGGAACAACTTGCCAAACTAAGAACCGAAGTGACGGAAGGGGACCAGCTGGGGAAAACCACTTCAACTACTCTAGTCCAGCCACCTTCTTCGTCTGAAGTCGACATTATTGGTTCCAGTTCCCATCTCGCATCTCCCACCAAAGTTACCGCTGATATTACAAGCACACAAGGCGGAGACGAGGGTGAAGAGAGCGCTGATGCGCAAGCTTATGAAGTCGATATCAGGAAACCAGCTTCTCCAGGTAACTTCACTGTTAATCTCGCTACTGTCAATTCTGCTCAAGCGGGTTACTCGTTTATTTCGCATGAGTTTCACGAGCTCCTTGGCTATTTTCTCAACCTTGACGAGCCTTCATCTCCTCTCTTTACTGACTTCATTGGTGAACCTTCATCTCCTCTTTTTACTGACTTTAACCTTTTTTCTTCTGTAGAGAAAGTACCAAGCACTGCTCAAACTTCTACTCCTCCGGTCATCCTTCCTTCATCTCTTCAGGCGGTGCCTCCTTCTGCCTCGCAACCTGGATCACAGGAGGAACAAATAGAGGCTCTTCACGGCTTGGATGATCCCATCGCTTCGCAAGAGCAGAAAGATGAGAGACCTGAGGGAGGTGACATATCCCCGGAACGGACTCCTTCTGACGACATTGTTCTATCAAAACTTGTCACTCCGGGGAGTGAGTCTTCCTCACAAAGGAGAGAGAAGCGCGGGACATCAAAGAGTTGGGGGAAGAAAATCACCGCCACTGAAGAGGAGCCGGAAGTTGAACCGGTTACACCTACCTCTCCTACTTCCCTTATACCCACTGGCCGACCTGGAAAGCTGGTCATTCGACCGGGTAAAGGGTCCAAAGGAGGGAAGAAGAAGTGAAGATTTTAGCTTTTTGTCTTTTATATGAACTGGCCGAGAGTTGTGCGGGTATCGGCCCCCGCTTTTATTTTGAAAACCTGTATCTGCATTATAGTTGAATAAAATGATTCTTCGTTTGTACAAACTTCTGTTTTGAATTTGAGAATGCATTTACTATTTATTTTTGCACAAGTTTGTTTATATAATATTGCAGCGGGCTTATGGTATGTTGTTTGAGTATTACTTTACTGATGCAGCTATACTATTATACCATGTTGCCCCCATACCTTAAGCTTGCTGCAATATTTTATACTTTGAGGGGACTTGCACTCTTATTTGTTAAAGAATAATTATTTTATTCTTTAAAGAAAATTTTTGTAGAGTACAACTCCCTTCGTATAAGTTTTTACACTTTGTCGTTCGAAGAAATCACTTTTCTCGCTTGCTTATGTGCATATTTTACCAAGTGAATTCCTCTATGTGATAAAGCGGACCTCTGAAGGGTACTTTAACTTCTCTTCTTTTTTTTTTTACGATCATTTTCCATAGTGGGCAAATTACTCTTCCTTTGAAAGTTAAAGTACGCTTTTGATGAGGATTTTTTTTTTATACAAAATTGTACCTCTGAGGAGGGATTTTTTTCACGTTTCAACACTTGGAAGTTTTATTTCAATCTCGGTGAAACGTGTACCCCCAAAGAGTTGTGCCTTCGAAGAAAGCCTTTTCACGTTTCAACACTTGGAAGTTTTATTTCAATCTCGGTGAAACGTGTGCTTCCAAAGAGGTCTTTTTTTTTTTTTCTTGATTGTGTCCCCGGGAGGGGGTTGTACCTCTAAGGAGGGATTTTTCACGTTTCAACACTTGGAAGTTTTATTTCAATCTCGGTGAAACGTGTACCCCCAAAGAGTTGTGCCTTCGAAGAAAGCCTTTTCACGTTTCAACACTTGGAAGTTTTATTTCAATCTCGGTGAAACGTGTGCTTTCAAGAAGGTCTTTGTTTTTGCATTTCAACTTTGGTGAAGTGAAATTCCGAAGAGCGGTTGTTACACTTCAACTCCTGGCGAAATGTGCCTCCGAAGAGGGCTTTTATTTTGTTCACATTTCAACTCTGGTGAAGTGAAATTCCGAAGAGCGGTCACAACACTTCAACTCCTGGTGAAATGGGCCTCCGAAGAGGGCTTTTATTTTGTTTGCATTTCAACTCTGGTGAAGTGAAATTCCGAAGAGCGGTCACAACACTTCAACTCCTGGTGAAATGGGCCTCCGAAGAGGGCTTTTATTTTGTTTGCATTTCAACTCTGGTGAAGTGAAATCCCGAAGAGCGGTTATAACACTTCAACTCCTGGTGAAATGTGCCTCAGAGAGGGTTTTCATCGCCTGGAAGTTACTCTCTCATGGTTGGAGGGTCATGACTCCTCCAATCTTTTTTGTTGAGTAGAGAACTTTCTTTTTTGTGGCGTATGACCCATTAGAGGTCTTTTATCCTCCGAAGAGTTGCGCCTCCGAAGAGGACTTGTGCTGCTGATGGTAGCTTTGGTTGTTCCTTTGTTCACTTGCTTATGCCTTTTCAGCGATCCCCTTTTCTTCTTTTCAAGTTTTCATCCCCCTCTTCTCGCGAGTGGCTTGTTTAATCCAAGGAAGTGTACTTCATTGCCAGGCAAGTTCGTGAGAACGGGCACTAGCTTCCTAATTGGATGTTTGTTTGTTCAAACAATCTCAATTTATCAGCAAGGGCTCGTTTCTATCGAAATCATTAGCCGTTCAATTGAAGTATTTCCTATCTAGGATTTGAATTCGGGGTCTTTGTGACTTGAAATTTGTTTGTTGAATGATGGTGAGAATCGCTCGGTCTTATTATGCGCAAGTTTTATTTCCATTGTCTGCAAAAATTTAAATCGACATTTCAGCAATACATTTTATGTATTTTTATATCGAAAACGAAGCAAACATATAATGATAATAAGGAACACAAGATTTATAGTGGTTCGGCCATGAAATTGGGCCTACATCCACTTTATATTCTTTCATTATTTACTTGCATCAGTTTCACAATTTCTTTCAATTACAAGAATCATACATTCATAATTCTTTTTACAATGTTTCAACAAAATTTTCAAGTAAAGTATGGACGTAAGTGGTTGCTGTTCCATGCCCTTGGAATTTGATCTCCATCAACAGTGGTGAGCTTGAATGTGCCGTCGAGAAGCTTCTGACCTATTACATACGGTCCTTCCCAATTTGGCCCAAACACACCTGTCGCGGTCATAATTCTTTTCAGGACTAGATCTCCAATTTCAAAGCTGCGTTGACGAACTTTGGAATTGAAATGTCTGGCTATCCTTTGCTGATGAGCTGCAACTCTGAGGTTAGCTTCATCTCTTTTTTCATCAAGGAGATCCAGCGCTTCAAGTTGCAGCTTTTCATTTTCCGCTTGATTGAAATGGATTCTTCTGTGTGAAGGGACCTCTGTTTCAACCGGGATCATTGCTTCCGATCCGTATGCTAACGAAAAAGGAGTATGCCCAGTTGCAGTTTTGTGAGTAGTTCTGTATGCCCATAGTGCAAGTGGTAGTTTATCGACCCAACCACCTTTTGCTTTTTCGAGTTGCTTTTTGATGGTTGATTTGATGATCTTGTTCACTGCTTCCACTTGCCCGTTTGCCTGCGGATGAGCTACTGCCGAAAAGCTTTTCTGAATTTTGAATCGTTTACAAAAATCCTGGAATTCCTCGCTTTCAAACTGAGTGCCATTGTCTGTGATTATTTTCTGAGGCACACCGTATCTGCAAATGATATTCTTGGTCACAAAGCTTATCATTTTCTTAGAAGTGATAGTAGCCAATGGTTCAGCTTCAGCCCACTTAGTAAAATAATCAACTGCAACAATAGCATATTTAATCCCTGATTTAGCAGTTGGTAGCGGCCCAATGAGATCCATTCCCCAAATTGCAAATGGCCATGGACTGACCATCTGTGTGAGTTCGGTAGAAGGTGCTCTAGGAATTTTGGCATATCTTTGGCATTTGTCACATTTTCGGGAATAATTTGCAGCATCCCGATTAATTTCCGGCCAAAAATATCCGTATCGGAGAATTTTCTTTGCTAATGTTTGACCACCTGAATGATCACCACATTCTCCTCCATGCACTTCAGCTAGGATTGTTTTGGACTCTTCCTGGGATACACATCGAAGCAATGGCATTGAGAATCCCCGTCTGTACAATCGGCCATCCTGAATTACATAGCGAGAGGCCTTCCTTAGTAGCTTTCGTCTTTCTATCGAGTTTTCTGGCAGAGAACCTCTGAGTAGGTAATCCAGTATTGGAGTCATCCATGACTCTTGTTCTTGAGATACATTCACAATCCAGTCCATATCCATCTCGTCTATACTTGGCGCTGAAAGGACTTCTACAGGGACCAACCCCAATAGCTGAGCTTCACCAGAACTTGAATACTTTGCGAGGGAATCTGCCTTCATATTCTCTTCCCGAGGAATGTGGCTTATTGAATAGTGATCGAGTTCACATAGGAGTTCCCAAGCCTTTGACAAGTAGGAAGGCAGGTTTCCACCTTTTGCTTGAAATTCCTTCTTGACTTGGCATACAATAAGCTGAGAATCACTGAAAATTTGTAATGCTCGAATGTTCAGCTCTTTAGCGATTTTCAGACCAGCAATAAGAGCTTCATATTCTGCTTCATTGTTTGTTGAAGGAAATTCCAGTCTTAGTGCATAACATAATGATCGACCTTCAGGAGTTTCAAGTACCACTCCGGCTCCAGAACAGTAGTCATTTCTTGCGCCATCAACATACATCTTCCACTGGATTGGAGAATCATTGATCGCTTTTTCCTCACCATTATCTTTCTCTGTGAATTCTGCAATGAAATCAGCTAAAGCTTGTCCGTTGATTGCTTTTCGGGGATGATAAGTGATGTCATATTGACTGAGTTCAATGTTCCATTTTAGAAGGCGACCCGAAGTTTCTGGGCGAAATAGGACTTGCTTTAGAGGTTGATCAGTGAGCACTTTGATAGGATGAGCTTGGAAATATTGCCTCAGTTTCCTCGATGCAACTAGTAGGCAATAGGCGAGTTTTTCCAACTTGGAGTAATTCAGCTCTGCCCCAGTGAGTCTTTTGCTGATATAGTAAACTGGATGTTGAATCCTTTTGTCTTCCCGTATCAGTGCTGCACTTAGAGCATGAGATGATACTGCCAAGTATATAAGAAGATCCTCACCATTGCCTGGTCTAGAAAGTATCGGAGGCGTTTCCATATGACGGATCAACTCTTCAAAAGCCTTTTGGCATTCGGGAGTCCATTCAAAGTTCTTCTTTCCTTTTTCAGGGCATCGAAGAATGGGATGCATTTATCAGTAGCTTTGGAAATGAACCGACTCAGGGCGGCGATCTTTCCGTTGAGACTCTGCAATTCCTTCTTTGTTCTAGGAGCTTTAACTTCTTTCAAGGCAGTAATTTGAGCTGGACTAGCCTCAATGCCCCTAGCACTGACGATAAAACCTAAGAACTTTCCGGATTCGACCCCAAATGTACATTTCAGGGGGTTAAGCTTCATTCTGTATTTCCGGAGGACTGCGAACATTTCTGCTAAGTGTTCAATGTGATCCGCTGCTTTTCTGGACTTCACTAACATGTCGTCGACATAGACTTCCATAGTTTTGTCCAATTGCGGTTTGAACATAGCATTCACAAGTCTTTGGTAGGTTGCCCCTGCGTTTTTCAATCCGAAGGGCATAACTCTGTAGCAATAAAGTCCAACATCTGTAATAAAGCTTGTATCCTCCTGATCCGGCTCATGCATCATGATTTGGTTATAACCGGAGTAGGCATCCATGAAGGATAACAATTCATGTCCCGCAGTTCCGTCTACCAGTTGATCGATCCTGGGTAATGGGAAGCAATCTTTGGGGCAAGCCTTGTTTAGATCAGAGAAATCGATGCACACTCTCCATTTCCCATTAGCTTTCTTGACCAACACAGGATTTGAAACCCAATTCGGATATGTAGATTCTTTGATGAAGTTATTTTCCATGAGTCGATCAACTTCTTCTTTTAATGCTGCTGACCTTTCTGGACCTTGGGTTCTTCTTTTCTGTTTAACTGGCGTAAACTTTGGGTCAATATTCAGAGCGTGTACCGCAACTTCCGGGGATATCCCACACATATCGGCATGAGTCCAAGCAAAGACATCCAGATTTGCTTTCAGGAAAGATATCAAGACATTCTGGATTGATACATTAAGCTGTGAACCCACATTCAACACTTTATTTGGGTCCTTCGGGTCAACAGGTACTGGAACTGTCGTCTCCACCGGTACTACTCTATTCTCCCCTGTACTGGCTTTTCTGGGATCCATTTCTTTCCGTGCCCCGCTGTGCTCGCCAGTGCAGGGTCCGCCCTGTAATTGCTACAAGGCTGGTTCCTTGATGCGGACTAGAGTTGCCGCATCCTTTCCCATTTCTCTTTTTCTTGCCTCTCGCAGCTCTGTCAAATAGCATTCTCGCGCAGCATTTTGATCTTCTTTTATAACTCCTACTCCATTGTCAGCAGGGAATTTAATAGTGAGGCACCACGGGGCTAGGATAGCTTTGAATGCTGCGAGTGTTGGACGGCCAAGAAAAGCATTATAAGCAGAATATTCATCGACGATCACAAAGGTTTGCTTTCGGACCACTTTCCTTTCTCCTTCCCCAAGTTCTACAAACAGATCGATGGTTCCTACTGGTTGCTTTGGCTCCCCGGTGAAGCCAACGATTTTCTGTGATGAGGCTTGCACATCGATCATAGGGATTTTCATCTGGTCAAATGTCTTTTTGAAGAGGATATTACATGATGCTCCGCAGTCAATGAGGACTCTTCTGACAATGGCTGGTCCAATACCAGCCGAGATGACCAAGGGATCTAAAGTAGGGGCTTCAATACCTGTAGAATATCTGGCTCTGAAAATAATATCATCACTGAAAGTTTTCTGTTGTTTAAGGGGCGTAGTGTCTTCTAGAACAAAGACGTTTTCTTCGGCTGGAGCATATTTCAAAGCCCTGGAATATCTCTCCATCTCACCCCAACTTTTACCAGCTGGGTGGGGTCCTCCTGAAATGACATTGATAACGGGCCTTCCAGATTCATGCCTCGTAGCTTTCTCTCCTGCCCCAGGCTGATGAACAGGAGCCCGCTGCCCCTGACTCGACGATGCAGGATTGTCGCTATTCTTTTTCACGAATTGCTGCAACTTGTTTTCTCTTAGAAACTCTTCAATCAGATTTTTCAGCTGGCGGCATTCATCAGTTTCATGACATGGTTGATTGTGGAAGCGGCAGAATTTCCCACTTTGTATGGCTTTTCTCCCAGTTCTCAAAGGGATAGGTTTAGGGAAATCGACGGAATCTTTAGTGGCGAGGTAGATGTGCTCCGGTGTATGTGATAATGGAGTATATTCTGATGGCTTGAAGGATCGGGGCTTCTTCAGATTACCCTGTTTCTTCCCATTACTATTCTCCCTTTTTTGCCCCACCGATTCATTCTTGCGTGGAGCGACAGTGTTGTCTTCTGCTTTTTCCAACACTGTCTTTACTGGTAAAGGACGGCTTTCCAAGCGAATGAATTCGTCTGCTTTTTTGTAGAACTTTTCGAGAGAGGTTGGCTCCTTCATATTTAACCATTTCCCAAGTTCGCTTGACTTATCGATAGCCCTCATCAGATAAGTCAATATCATTCGTGGTTCAGCACTGTCCACCTCAGCCAGTGCTATATTGAAGCGGTTCAAGAAGGATCTGATAGACTCACCAGGATTCTGCTCTAAACTCGATAGTGACATAATATCCTTGGCCTTCGAAGCATATAGTCTAAACTGCTCCTTGAATTTTCTGGTCAAGTCTGAAAACTGATCGATAGATCGGACTGGTAACTTGGTGAACCACAGTAAAGCCACGCCTTCCAGGTATACGGGGAAATATCGGCACTTTATTTCGTCGGAGGCCCTGGCACCTGTCATGTGCCAATCATATTTATACAAGAACTCATTCGGATCACTTGTCCCTTTGTAAGCTGGAATAGTCGGAGGGACAAACTTCCTTGGAAATTCCGCCTTCAAGATTTTTTCAGTAAACGGAGTTTTACTTGGGGCGAAACCCCATTCCTTCTCATCTTCAACTCTTTGCATACTTTCTTTCATGATCTGCCGGACCATTCCAGAAAGATATTCCTCATCATGCCGAGTTCTAGATCCACCGGCGTCAGGTACTGCCTGCTCAAAGGGACTAGTAGGCCTTTCAGGAGCATTCCTTTCATTAACATCATGAATGTTGCCAGCATAGTTCCTTTCATTACCAGCCGGTTGATTGTTTGCCCCAAGTAAGTCGTTCAACTTATTCAGAATCAGAGCATTCTGGGCACTTTGAGCCTCTAGTTGTGCATTTTGGGCGTTTATCTGCTGGTTTAGCCCTAGAATCACAGCATCCAATTCCGCTTTTGTAACTCCAACAGACGGAGTGGGTAGATTAGGCACAGGGGAAGCGGAGGTTCCCTCTTGAATGTTCCCAGATCTGATAGATCTACTTTTCCTTCCAGGAGCTATAATCTCAGATATACTTCTGGTTTTTAAGGAAATTCTTTCTTCAAATCTCTGCGAAGCAATGATGACAGCTGTCCTGAGTTCAGTTCTCGGTGAAAGCACCAAAAATGTTAACGCTTAAATTTGAACGCTGACACCCTGGTGTGTGAAGTGTAGTTGTGAAAGCACCACCCGATAGATCGGGAAAGAATTATAAGCAAGTAATAGCGGAAAAGCAGTAAACAACAGCAATTTTATAGTGGTTCGGCTTATGGGTATAGCCTACGTCCACTTTAAGTACTTTTATTGATGATCACGTTACAAGTTGATACAAATCTTCTCAAGTACAACACACTTTGAATTACAAAAGACTTAGAACAAGTAGCTCAAACTTCGATGTTGACAAAAATCTTCAAATCCATGGTGGATGTAGATGATTTCTTTATGAAGTTCTTTTAGACGTTCTTTGAATCTCAAAAGTTTTAAATGTTGAAGTAGTCTGGAATTCGGCAGAGTAATGGCGCTTGAAATTGATCGACCCAAAAGTCCCCCGAATGTTGGAGGTAGGTTGGTATTTATAGGCAAAGATTTTGGACCTAAGCTCGGTCTTAACTCCTCACCGACCCAGTTAAATCATGGCCGACCTATAAGAGCCCTGATATGGTCAAGCCGTGTTTACCTATCTTCGATGGATTCACACAAGTCCTAAGTCGTTTCCGACTTAGACTAAGTCGCCGTCGGTCTAACGTGCTACGTGTTAAATGGTTGCACCGTTTCACCCTTCATCTCCCTGGGTCGGTTGCGATTCATCGTAGTTAGATCGGTAGCATGTCAAGTCGGTAGGCTATGTAAGTCTCTAGGTCGGGATTTCCCTTTAACCATTAGGTCGGTACGCCTCTTGAGAGTTAAGTCGGGACCTCTCCTGAGCTATTTAGGTCGGCCATTCTTAGGTCGGCATCACTCTTAAGATTTTGGATCGGTGAATATATTAAGACGGTGGGTTACTTCAAACCTTAGGTCGGAATCTCTTTGCAGCGTTAAGTCGGTACGCTTTCTTAACCAGTTAAGTCGGTATCGAATTAGGTCGGCCATCTTGCTAATCAGTTAGGTCGGCGCCATCTCCACATACCTGCTGAGTCGTAACCGAGATAGGGTTAACAATATTAAACGACCAATCGGTAAATAATTACGAAGGTTATTAAAGGAACCAGAATCGGTTAGGGACATACTCACTGTCTAAACCGAAAACCACTTTAATAACTATACGCGGAGTGTGATCCAGAATGAAGTGGTTGGATCGACGTACGCGATGACTAAAGAAAGTGAACGATAATGGATAGCCTTGACACTTGTGTCAAATTGGAAATGACTAAAACAGGAGCCGTGCCGGACCAAATGGGGTTAGCTACCTCGAGCGAACACACTACTTCGTAATCTACTCATTTATTTTGTGATTGATTGGTGCGCACCCTTGAACTTGGAGTGTTGTTTCGTGGTGTTGCGAGTGTTGCGGCGATGCGTTCTCACCAGTCCGGATCAGGCAAACGGTAGTTTCACTACCTTGGGTATTGCCTCATGTGCTTTGTCATACTTGTATTCCGTATACGCGACCATTACGAATTTGTTTTGTATTATACCTATGGAGTACTTTCTGATATCCCGCTAGTTTACGGTGGAGTTTACAGTGCTCTATAGTCTATAATGCTATATGAAATGTGTTAAAAAGGACAATGGTAACGCCTTAACACTATTTTGATATTTTACTTTACTTTTAGACATTATCTATGTACCGTACACTATTATTTATATATAGTTTAACGGATCCTTAAAGATGCTTTTCCATTCATCTTTGAGTTATTGTTATTTTGAATTTGGATCATATTAACTGTATAAGAATATATGTCCTGATTCGAGTGTTGTTTGTGCATATGCTCGGATCAGATTGAGGATTGTTGCTGCTGTTTATTAGGAGCTGAAGACTGAAGATTTTCACTATCTTATCTTATCAGTATTTGTTCTTTCCATTCGGACTATTTAGACTTCTATGTTGTTTATTTCCTTTTATTTGTGACATTGTTGTACTTATGGGTAGCTTCGTGAACTACTCTTATGACAATGTTATATTTCCGCTGCACTATTCTGTGATGTTATTTCTGTGACTCTGTGATGATTCTCATTTATATATCTATACTCCATTAATGATTCGTGTTTTGTACTATTTAAGTTGACATGTGTGGATTATTGTCAACTTAAATGGTTCAAATATACGGGTTGTTACATAGTCCCTCCTGATCAGCAAGCCACTAGAGGATACCACAAAGGCTACGGGGGAAATCCAAACTCGTACAAGACTCGGTATGGTAGGTGACACGGCACAACTAGGCAATGGCAGGGTAGATATACCAATTACGCTTCCGGGTCGGTGGTGACGCGTAGCGCGCAGCTACCGCTCACCTCGAACAAACTCCCCGAATCAAAGTAATCAAAAGTGAAGGTGGCCACCGAATCAATCCAAAGTTAGAGTATAGTATCGAAGGGAAGTGTCCGATCAGAGGTGCTACCTCGTTAACCCGTCGATCGCTCTTCTTTTAGCCACCTTATGCCAACTTATGGAAGTTGCGTCCATGTATTTACCTTACAGGAAACACAGCTACCAACCTATTTCATTCTAGAATCTCCACCGCGTACACGGTTATTAAAGTGGTTTTCGGAGTTGGTAGAGAGTATGACAACATCTGATCCTGGTCTCTTTAACAACCAAACGTTATTATAACACCGCGGTCATTTAAAAATAATTTCACTTCCAAAACCAACATATAATATCTATTTCAAAACCATATAAATACGATATCCATTTCAAAACAAACTCATTTGATATTATTTTCATAAAACCCAAATTAATATAATAACATTTTATTTCAAATATATTTCTTTTCCAAAATCATATTACATTAAAATTTATAATAAGTGGAAACCAAACATTTGAATTATAACTTTCAAACATAAAACTACGAAATTTGTAGCTTTAAAGCCATAACTTTGAAAACTTAAATGGTTTGGATATTCAACAGTATGTAAAATAGTTGATTTTAAATTACTTTATACAGTAAATAATTTCCACGCCTTTACCATTATTCACTTCAAATTAAGTCTAAACCCATAAATTTTTGGATTCACTTCCAGTTTCAATAAAAACACTCTGATTCCAATATATTTCAATCTTTGAGTAATTAACAATTTAAAACCTAAGGTTGGAAATTTCTATTCAACAATTTATTGTCCTATTATTTAGTTTTAAATATTTACATAATGAATCCAAAATCATTAAAAATAAACTCAAATTACTAACAACTAAATATTTCATTCAATTTATTTATACTAGAAATATTCATTTAATTTATCTTGAATAAAAATCCAGTTATGAATATCATACCTTTAAATTTCCAAATTTAAATAAGTTTACAACAACTTATGGAGTTTAATTTTTAAATAAGTTCAATTCCAAATAAATTTCCAATTTATCTTCCAATCTTAATTGATTTGAATCATTTAAAACTCTATATATATATACAAAATTTAAACTTGTACTTAAACAAAAATATGAATTATTAAACTTCAATTTTCAGCTTATTCATTTTTGTTTAACAAATTTATACATAGCTTAAATTCAAAAATTTAGCTATATATGTATATATAAATAATAATTTATATAAGATCAAAATTTAATATATATTAAACCGTATCCTATCCAAACCATGGAAATCATTTCAAAATATTTTTATATATAGACCGCGGTGCGTGTATATGATTTTCTATCCTATGGTCAAGTGATACAGATATTTATCATTTCAATCCATAATTAAAATAAAATTTTATGGTTATATATCATTTCAAACCGCAATCCCGAATGAAATGAAATGCATAACATCTTGTAGTTAATATAAATAAACATCCATTCATCCATCAAAATCATACATCCATTTATCACAATCATCATCCAAATTCAAACAATACATCAGGTGATAATAATTGGTATCAATTATCAGTTTATATTAAAAAAAATTAAAAACTATAAATTGGCAGTTTATATGCAAAATAAATATAAATTTAACTGGCAATTAATATGCAATAAAATTAAATAACCATTAATTTAAATGAATGCAATCTAACTGAAATGATGATTAAATATGTGCCAAACAGCTGTAGATATATTTCACTCATATCATAAATAAATTTAACAAACATAAGAACTTTTAAAAGTTGTGAGCAGGTAAAACACTCACCTTTTGAATTTAAATTGAATTAATACAATTTAAACCCAAAAATTCAATAGCCTCAGAATCTGCCCAAACCAGCGTCAAAATGTCATAAATCTCAATATGATCCTAACAAAAAAATTGCCCGTAAATCGGACATTGTATGCGAAAGTTATTCAAGTTATAAGATGACTATTGCCATAATAAAGTGTATATATATAGTAATATTAAAATAAACAAAATAAATACTAAATTTCACGGTTAACAACCCGCATATTTATCGATTTTTATATTTAAACATTTTATTTAAATATTTTATCGATACTCGGAATTTAGTCCGAGAAGCTACTTTTTGCATACGGTCGAATTAGGACTCGGGACCACCTCCATTGAGTTCAAAATGACGTTTGCGATCTTTTTAAGTGTAAGCTTCGATATATTTGGAGTTAGTCAAGTTTTGCTACCTTTTCGCTTTGATTTTGGGTTTGGATTCAGCCCTATGTTTAACTTATACTCAAAACTGAACCACTCCCCCCATTCACTCTCACTTCCTCTTCTTTACAGTTCTAAAGCATCAATGGTGGGAGAGATGGGAAATTAAAACTCCAAAACCCTAGTCTTCCTTAGCAAATCCAACTTCTAGCTCCAAATTCAAGAGAACCCATTGGTAAGTTTCTCTTCATCTTCTCCAACTCATTCTCTTAATCAATTTCAGAAATTCCTAAACCTAATTTTGGGAATGTTCTTCATTTAAGCTTAGAATCAAGCTTCTTGAGTTGGATTTGAAGAGTGGTTGATTCTCCTTTTCTTTCAAGCTTCTTCTTCAATCGTTTGGGTTCAAAGGTGAGATTTTTATCTCACATCTTTGTCTATAATTATCTTCGATTGTTAGGTATGAATTCCTAACATTTATTCTTGTGTAATTGATTTTGGTTTGGATTGATTTGGTGTATACTCCAATTTTTGGTGTTTTGAAATCAAAATCTATGAAAATCCTATTATGGATATTTGGACATTGATATTTGAGGAGTATCGAAGAACCGTTAAGGCCGGGCTGTCGCGTGGCGTAAATCCTTAGTCGTCATTTTCTCGTTCGATCGTTTCCGATATTCGTTTGGCCATTTTTGATCGAGGTTCAGGAAATCCTCAAAATTCCAGTTTCGGACGTCTTAATCTGGAATTTTAGACGTCTGAATTGGCTCATTGTCAAACAGAAAATAGGCTAAAAACGCCTATTTCAGACGTCTGAAACATTTGGTTCAGACGTCTGAATCACGTTCTTGAAATTTTTAATTTTTCCAGATTCAGACGTCTGAACCACTTGTTTCAGACGTTTGAAACTGTAGTGTTTTTCCTGTTTGCCTTTTGTTTAAGAATTCAAATTTAAATCAATTCGTGATGATCCTATTTGTTGTTATCATTTATTATGACTTTGATGACTCCTTTTTAGGGATTTTTGAATATCCATTTCGATGGATTCTTTATCGATTTATTTGGATTTTATTCACGTCTTAGAATGTGAATTTTAGTGATTGATTATTCCTACAATCTTCTTTGTGATTTGTCACTTTAAAAATATAAAGGTTTCAATACTAGTGTAAATATCAAAATTCTTTCATCAAAATGATTTCAACATTATTTTATTACAAAGCTCGTTTCTTAAACCGTTTTCCAATCTATTATTATATACAAGCCTTTACCTCACTCGTATGAGAAATCTAATTAAACGGCTTAGTAAAACAAGTGGTATGAAACGCTTGCGTTTACTTCGTCGGTTAATTCTTGGACTTGTTCAATTGAAACTCTTGTGACAATTTTGTAGTGGAGATCTACAATTTGTTCGGAAATATTTAAGTTAAACTAATGGTTATGAGACATGAAGCTAAGCTCATATATTTACTAGCTTACTGTAATTGACACTTCTCGATAATCATGACGATCATTTTTGTGATTTAAACTGGAACCTTTCTAGTATTAGTATGGCACCTTTCGAGGCACTCTATGGAAGGCCATGCCGATCTCCTTCTTGTTGGCTTGAGGCCGATGAGAAGCTGGTTTTAGGTCCAGACTTTATTCATGATTCCACAGAAAAGATTGAACTTATTTGACATAGGATGAAAGAAGCCCAGAGTAGACAAAAATCCTATGTCGATAATCGAAGAAAGAAATTAGAATTTTCTGTGGGAGATCTTGTTTTTATTCGTGTGTCGCCTATGAAAGGTGTTGTACGTATTGGGCTATTTCCTATCACCGAACGTATTGGTTCCGTGGCTTATCGCCTTTTATTACCGGCTCAGTTTTCTGCCATGCATGACGTGTTTCACATTTCTCAATTACGGAAATGTCTTCGAGATTCCGATTCTATTCTTGAGCCCGGTGTTTTGGAAGAAATTGAAGTTTCTCCTAATTTAACTTATAAGCAGCATCCTGTTCGTATTATTGCTTCGGAGGTCAAACGACTTCGAAATAAGGATGTTCCGCTTGTGAAAGTTCAATGGTCTTCAAATCCTAAGGATTGTTCTTGGGAATCTAGAGAGTTCATCGAGCGATCACATCCGGACTTGCTTTCCCGTGCTCTTTAAGGTGAACCTTTTATTTCAAATTTCTTTTGTGTTGAGTATGCTTTTTTGGTTGTTACTTTATATTTTTTCCTTAAAGATTGCGAGGACGCAATTTCTTTAAGGAGGGGAGTCTGTAACAACCCGCATATTTATCAATTTTTATATTTAAATATTTTATCAAAATATTTTATCAATACTCAGAATTTAGTCCGAGAAGCTACTTTTTTCATACGGTCGAATTAGGACTCGGGACCACCCCCACTGAGTTCAAAATGACGTTTGCGATCTTTTTAAGTGTAAGCTTCGATATGTTTGGAGTTAGTCAAGTTTTGCTACTTTTTCACTTTGAGTTTGGGTTTGGGTTCAGCCCTATGTTTAACTTATACTCAAATCTGAACCACTCCCCCCATTCACTCTCACTTCCTCCTCTTTACAGTTCTAAAGCATCAATGGTGGGAGAGATGGGAAATTAAAACTCCAAAACCCTAGTCTTCCTTAGCAAATCCAACTTCTAGCTCCAAATTCAAGAGAACCCATTGGTAAGTTTCTCTTCATCTTCTCCAACTCATTCTCTTAATCAATTTCAGAAATTTCTAAACCTAATTTTGGGAATGTTCTTCTTTTAAGCTTAGAATCAAGCTTCTTGAGTTGGATTTGAAGAGTGGTCGATTCTCCTTTGCTTTCAAGCTTCTTCAATCGTTTGGGTTCAAAGGTGTGATTTTTATCTCACATCTTTGTCTATAATTATCTTCGATTGTTAGGTATGAATTCCTAAAACTTGTTCTTGTGTAATTGATTTTGGTTTGGATTGATTTGGTGTATACTCCAATTTTTGGTGTTTTGAAATCAAAATCTATGAAAATCCTATTATGGATATTTGGACATTGATATTTGAGGCGTATCGAAGAGCCGTTAAGGCTTGGTTGTCGCGTGGCGTAAATCCTTAGTCGTCATTTGCTCGTTCGATCGTTTTCGATATTCGTTTGGCCATTTTTGGTCGAGGTTCAGGAAATCCTCAAAATTCCAGTTTCCAACGTCTGAATCTGGAATTTCAGACATCTGAATTGGCTCATTTTCAAACAAAAAGAAAATAGGCTAAAAACGCCTATTTCAGACGTCTGAAACATTTGGTTCAGACGTTTGAATCACGTTCTGGAAATTTTTAATTTTTCCAGATTCAGACGTCTGAACCACTTGTTTCAGACGCCTGAAACTGTAGTGTTTTGCCTGTTTGCTTTAAGAATTCCAATTTAAATCGATTCGCGATGATCCTATTTGTTGTTATCATTTATTATGACTTTGATGACTCCTTTTTAGGGATTTTTGAATATCCATTTCGATGGATTCTTTGTCGGTTTCTTTGGATTTTATTCACGTCTTCGAATGTGAATTTTAGTGATTGATTGTTCCTACAATCTTCTCTGTGATTTGTCACTTTAAAAATATAAAGGTTTCAATACTAGTAGTAAATATCAAAATTCTTTCATGAAAACGATTTCAACATTATTTTATTACAAAGCTCGTTTCTTAAACCGTTTTCCAATCTATTAGTATATACAAGCCTTTACCTCACTCGTATGAGAAATCTAATTAAACGGCTTAGTAAAACAAGTGGTATGAAACGCTTGCGTTTACTTCGTCGGTTAATTCTTGGACTTGTTCGATTGAAACTCTTGTGACAATTTTGTAGTGGAGATCTACAATTTGTTCGTAAATATTTAAGTTAAGCTAGTGGTTATGGGACATGAAGCTAAGCTCATATATTTACTAGCTTACTGTAATTGACACTTCTTGATAATCATGACGATCATTTTTGTGATTTAGAGTAGCAATTGTGCGATGTCTCTTTGTCCACGTGGAGGACTGTACCTCATTCTATTGAGCTTCGTCTCATTTCTTTGTGGGGTAGCGCCACATGGTCTTCGGGCCATTCGTGTGTCAAAAAATAATGGCTAGCTACCATGAGATAGCGTCTTGTTCGTGTGATACATATGTAGGTGAGTTTTCATGCTCCCGTTCGTGTGATAGGCCTCCCACTTTTTATGATTTCTGGATTTTGTGTGTTGAATTCTAGAATTTATGCTTCACCAATTTTAGTGATTTTCGTTGATATAATTTATGAATTTTTGTGCATTGGTGAATTCGTGTGTCATTGACTTGTTGTGAATATAAGTTTTGGGTATGATACCCTTTTTGAATCTTTGTGAAGATTTTTGTGATATTGATTAATCTCATGTTGAGTTTCAATTACATACTTATTGTAGTATGCCCGTATGGTTATCATATGTTTATGCCATACCCCTTATTCTATTTCGCTTCATCTGATATTTATAGCTAGACTGATCCATTTATTTTTTTCTTATTAAATAATACTCGAGTCAGACCGAGATGTTACAGGTGCTTCAGCGTGACTTCTCACTTGGGATTGATTTCTCTGACTTTTGGCTAATTACTTAGATTAGTAGTTTATTTTGTTGTATACACTTGAGATATGGACTCATAGTTGTATTCTTTTGTATAGCACGTGTTGCTATTCTTTTGTATTATTGTGGATCTTTTTGACCACTACTCTGATGAACACTTTGATGTGTTAAATATATATATATATATATATATATATATATATATATATATATTCATATCTATTTCCGCCTTTGTGATATGAATTATCTGTGACTGATTTGTGTTATGCTTATTTCTATATTTGTTTCCAAAGATTATTATAGCCACTGTGTGACGCCCCACCTCTATACCCACGCTAGCAAAGAGCATTAATAGATAATACCGTCTGCTAACACGGAGAATAAGGATGGATAGGAGCGACCATCTATAGCCTTGCTCTAATTACCCATTAAATACGTCCACAATAATCATACCCAACAGATCGACATATCCAATGCATACTTAAAACAAAACCATAGGTGGTTGGATTTAACAGAACAGAATATAATAACTCAAATGTAATATACATCACAGAACAGTAGACCATCATATACACATATACTGAATACATAACAGAGTATACAAAATAATACATGTCAGGTGGTATAGCAGACCACAATATACAAACGAGTCAATAGAATACATATCAGAGTTACAACAAAATAGGACTACACAAAAAGCTTTAACAAAAAGGAACAAGTCGAATAGTCCATGCGGAAGCAAAATAGGCTAAGTCCGAAGCACCTAACCTGAAACAACTCGGTCTGACCCGAGTATAAGATACACGGGTCAGTCTAGCTAAACAAATCAGTTAGATAAACTGAATAACAATAAACCTGCAAGGTCACAATGTATATCAAATATCTCTAAAAGAGATAACACAACCATCTAACATAAGATGAATCATATCATAACAAACAAGCCTCATATCATCGGCAACTCATAGAAACAAAGGATAGGAATATCCCAAAACAAGCCAAAAGGCAAATAACAAATACCAATATGGTATACAAGTTCACAAGGTGATCACTACATATCGTGTGGTTCAAAAAGACCTACACCGAGGGGCGATACCTAGGGAATATACATCTCAATTGAAACATCATAAAAATTGCTCGAGCGGTAACGAATGACCAACTCCGAAAGCAATACAATAGGGCAACCTAATATCACCCATGTGGCGCATAACGGCGAACATCGGAAGCGATACAATAGCAACCCAATATCACCCATGTGGCGCATAACGGCCAACATCGGAAGCGATACTATAGCAACCCAATATCACCCATGTGGCGCGTAACGGCCAACATCGAAAGCGATACTAAAGGCAACAAGCCAGAAGGAGACAGTCCGAAGACACTATCCCAAAGGCAATATGTGTCACAAACTCCCAAAAAGGAATCCGAAAAGTGGTAACGTGAGTCCTATAACCACCCGTTCGCACTAAACGGTTTACTATCCGTTAGTTTATTTCACACTTAAAGCAGTACAAAATTCACCTCATATCATCGGTAAACCAAACCCGAAGGTCAAAACGATCAATTGAATAGGTCGGGGATTAATCGGAAAGATAAACGCGCAGATTCATGGTCCGTGTTTTGCCCAACCATTTAATCACCCTTCCACATCGCCCGAAGTGCGAAATTGTACATGTGGTTTAAATAGAATTTATAAATTGGAGAAGCGAACTTTTAATACGATTTGAAGAAATAATTTATAAAAACCCGTGAATGAATTCAAAAAGGAATTATCAAGGTCAAATATGCATAAGCAACTAATTGGAATCAATATACATCGATCAAATTTGCAAAATTAAACGAACAAGGCAAATAGGCCAAAAACAGCATATTCAGACGTCTGAAAGAATGGATTCAGACGTCTGAATCTGGAAATCAATTGGTTTTTCCCAACAGAATTCAGACGTCTGAATCCAACCATCCAGACATCTAAAATAGGCAATATTTTGCCTATTTCCTTTCTGGTCGAAATTTAACCAATTCAGACGTTTGGAATATAAAATTCAGACGTCTGAATCTGGAAGTAAATTTCTTCCAAGGACAATATTCAGACGTCTGAAATGGGCATTTCAGACGTCTGAAACCAGATGGCCAGGCAATTCCTGAACCTAGGCCAACTATTGCCAAGCAAATCGAAAGCGATCGGATGCGTGTTGATTATGGGCTTACGTCAAACGACTACCCGACCTTAACAACACTCCCAAACACTCCGAAAAACATAAACATCAACCATATAAGGTTTTTCATAGATTTGGCTTCAAAATCCAATATTTGGTAATTTCACCAAAACAATCCAATTCGAAAGCAATTGAACATGAACATATATTAGGAATTCATTCCTAACATCAATGATATCAAAAGAAATAGATGTGAGTTAGAAACTCACCTTTTAATCTCACAAACAAAGAAGATGGAGGAGCTAAATCACAAGGAGAAGACCAACTAATCACTACTACAACCCAACAAGCTTCAATCTAAGAACAAACAAGTATTTTCCTAAATTAGGTTTAGGAAAACTTTCTGAAATTGAAGGAGAAAGAGTTGGAGAAGAAGAAGAGAGACTTAGCAATAGCTTCTCTATGATTTTGGAGCAAGAATTTGGATTTGCAAGTAAACTAGGGCTAAGAGTTTCTAATTCCCATTCTCTTCCACCATTATCAGTTTTTAGCTTAAGTTTAATGAAATGAATAAGTGAATGGAAGGAGAGAAGGGCTGAGTTGAGGTTAATAGAACAGTTTGGGTGAAACCCAAACCCAAAGCCCACTTAGCAAATAGAAAAATTCGACTTACTACAAATATATCAAAGCTTATACTTAAAAAGATCGCAAACGCCATTTTGGAAACAATGGATGTGGTTTCGAGACCCAATTCGGCCATTTGCAAAAAGTAAAATTTCGGACCCAAAAACCGACTAACGACGCTATATTTAAATAAAACATTTATATATAAAATCATTAATTATGCGGGTTGTTACAGATCTCCCCTCCTTACAAAATTGCGTCCCCGCAATTCCTAAAAACGGTATTTGTAACAACTACATACATACAACATTCAAAAGAGAAGGAAACAAGTTAGAAACGAAAAGATAATCTCACCATCGACAAGCAAAGATAGAAAACCCGGATAAGATCGCTCGATGTGCTCTCTGGTTTCCCAAGTACAGTCATTGGGATTAGCGGACCATTGAACTTTAACGAGCGGCACGTCCTTGTTCCGAAGGTGTCGCACCTCCGTGTCAAACACGCGAATAGGTTGCTGTACAATAGATAAATCCGGTGAGATCTCAAGCTCTTGCAAATCAGGAGAAGTAATAACAGAATCTGACCCCCGAAGACACTTCCGAAGTTGCGAGACGTAAAACACGCCATGAATGCCAGATAAATGAGCTGGAAGTTAAACTCTATAAGCCACAGGGCCAATACGTTCAGTGATAGAAAATGGTCCTATATAACGAGGAGCCAATTTTCCAGTCGTACTGAAGCGCATAACCCCCTTCAAAGGAGAAACACGAATAAAAACAAGATCGCCGATCGAGAACTCGAGAGGCTTCCTATGGTTGTCCGCGTAGGATTTCTGACGACTCTGCGCCTCTTTCATTCTCAATCGAATAAGATTAATCTTCTCAGAAGAATGACGAACAAAGTCCGGGCCAAGAATAAGCTTCTCCCCAGATTCCAACCAACATGAAGGTGATCGACATGGCCTTCCGTATAAGGCTTCGAAAGGAGCCACACCGATACTAGACTGAAAACTATTGTTGTAGGAGAACTCTACTAGAGGTAGGTGATCCTCCCAACATCCACCAAAATCAAAAATACAAATACGGAGAAGATCTTCCAAGATACGATTCACCTGTTCAGTCTGTCCATCAGAGTGCGGATGATAGGCTGTAGAAAAATTAAGCTTGGTTCCCAAAGCTTGCTGAAGACTCTTCCAAAAATGACTCGTGGATAAAGGATCACGATCACTCACAATAGGACTAGGAACACCGTGAAGTCTCACGATTTCCTTGACATACAACTTAGCCAAAAGCGAAGCAGTCCTATTAGACTTAATAGGGACAAATTGAGCAGATTTGGTGAGGCGATCAACAATAACCCAAATGCTAGAATGGCCAGATTTCGAACGAGGTAGGCCGCCTATGAAATCCATAGAAATCTGATCCCATTTCCACAATGGAATCTCAAGAGGCTGAAGAAGACCCGAAGGACGCTGATGCTCGGCTTTAAAACGCTGACAAGTTATACAATTGCTCACATAACTCGCCACATCGTGCTTCATGCCTTCCCAATAATAAAGACGACGCATGTCGGCATACATCTTGCTACCACCGGGATGAATGGTATACTTAGAACGGTGACAGTCATCAAGAATGTCATGCCTAAGTGCAAAATCAGAAGGTACAAAAAGACGGTTCTTCTTACGAAGACACCCATGAGAATCAATGCTGAAATCTTGCAACGCCTCATTACAAGATCCAGACTCACAAAGCTGAATAAGATGCAACAACTCAGGATCACGCCGCTGACCATCGGCAATACGATCCAATAAAATAGGTCGAGCTCCCAAACTAAATAATAGAATAGGAGAATCGGAAGATGAGCCTCGATCACGAATTTCACAAAAAGATAGAGTTTCAAGAACATTCCATTCGGCAAGCATCATAGAAATAACAGCCGAATGTTTGCGACTAAGCGCATCAGCAACACGATTACCCTTACCAGGGGTATACTGGATATCAAAGTCATAAGAAGCAAGAAACTCAAGCCAACGCTGTTGTCTCATATTGAGTTCCTTCTGAGTGAACAAGTACTTCAAAGATTTATGATTGGTATAGAGAATGAAGCGCTCGCCGAACAAATAGTGTCGCCAAATCTTCAAAGCAAAGACAATGGCGGCCAGCTCAAGATCATGAGTGACATAGCGAACTTCATTCGGACGCAGTTGCCTAGAAGCATAAGCAACTACCCGATCCTTCTGCATAAGAACAGCACCGAGACCACTACCACAAGCATCGGTGTAGACAGCGAGATCATGATTCCCTTCGGGAACCACAAGAATAGGAGCATTAGTGAGAAGTTCCTTTAATGTCTGAAAGGAAGCTTCACACTTGTCCGACCAAATAAAACGAATGCCCTTACGAGTAAGGCAGGTGAGAGGAAGCACAACACGGGAAAAATCCTTAATGAACCGACGGTAATACCCGCCAATCCAAGGAAACTACGAATCTCATGAACATTCTCAGGCCTCTTCCAATTCTGAATGGCTTCGATCTTTGAGGGATCGACAGAAATGCCATCGGAAGATACAACATGGCCTAAGAACTTAACCTTATTCTCCCAAAAGTGGCATTTGGAGAATTTGGCTCTAAGATGATAACGACGGAGGGTACTCAAGACAATTCTCAAGTGATTAGCATGCTCAGCTTCAGACTTAGAATAAATAAGGATATTATCAATGAACACAAGGAAGAACTTATCGAGATATTCCCGGAATACCTGATTCATGAGATCAACAAAGAAAGCAGGAGCGTTCGTCAAACCGAACGGCATAACGAGCCACTCGAAAGAACCATATCGAGTGCGGAAAGCTGTAAGAGGCATGCTATCCTCCGCGACCTCGTAATTGATGAAAACCTGTGGCAAGGTCTAGCTGAGAAAAGACCTTAGCACTACTCAATAGATCGAACATATCATCGATCCTAGGCAACGGATACCTATTCCTAATGGTCAACTCGTTAAGCTTGCGATAGTCAATGCAAAGCCTAAGAGTTCCATCAGACTTCTTCACGAAGACGACCGCGGATCCCCACGGAGAAAAACTGGACTGAATCAACTGCTTGGACTCAAGCTCTAAAAGCTGCTTCTTGAGTTCCTCATTTTCCTTTGTAGACATCCTCGTAGGAGGACGACTAACTGGCTGCGCGCCTGGAATGAGATCAATGCGGAACTCAATTGCCCGTTTGGGTGGCAAACCCGATACAGGCTCAAAAACATTAGAAAAGTCACAAGCAACCGGAATACGAGATATATCATCATCATCTCGAGAATCAAGAGAATACAAAGCCATATCGTAATTATCCACATCCCGAAGAATAAGAGATAGCTGAGTAGGCAAATCCGGATGTCGAAGGTACAAAATTCTTTCCGAACAAATAATCCTGGCATCATATCTCACTAGCCAGTCCATACCCAAAATCATATCGAATCCCAGACATGAAATAACGTGAAGATTCGGACGGAAAGAAAAGTCACATAAAACAATCTCAACATCATCACAAAGCAAACTAAGGGTCGCGGATCCCCCAATTTGATACGCAATCCTTAAAGAAGTAATCAAACAAGAAACATCCAAAGATAAATCATCAACCAGCTTTTTCGATACGAAAGAATGTGATGCACCCCTATCGAAAAGAACACGAATACTATGGTCATGAAATAAAATAGAACCTTCCAAAATAGATGAAGATATACCTTTGGACAGAGAAGGACCTCCAGAAGCATTCGCTACATTTAACTTGCCAGATGAAGAATTATTCGGAGCAATGAGACAAGTGGAAACACGATGACCTTCCTTCTTGCAGTAGCGGCAGAAGAGAGGCTTAGGACAAGCTCGAATAATATGATCCGGAGAACCACAATTAAAACACTTTCGAACGAAAGGCGTTCCGGAAGACTGAGGCTGAGAGCTAGGACCACCAGTCTTCTTCTTCTTAGAAGGAAAAGGCTTCTTTTGAATTGGAAACGACCTCTTGTTGGGGTTCTTAGAAACCTCAACATCAACATCACTATCACACTCCTTCTCGACGGTCTCGAGATGAAGCGCAGAATCAACTAACTCCTCAAAAGAAAGTTTAAGCTGGAGCAACAGACTTCCTAAGATATTTCTTAAGGCCAGAACCAAACTTCAAATTCTTCTTATAAGAAGTACTGTTGAATTCAAGACCATACTGAGATAAATCCTCGAATGATGCAACATACTCAAAAACAGAAGATTTCCCTTGCTTCAACTCAAGGAAGCGACGGGTCAATAAAACTATTTCAGATTCAGGAACGAACTTGAGTTCAAATCGTCCCCGAAACTGAGTCCAAGAAAGAGTAGACTCATCAATCTCGGCTACAAGAAGCTCATACCAATCAAGAGCACGCTCTGGTAACAAACTAGAAGTCACAAGAACTCTATCATGGTCAGAAAGATCCATGCGAGAAAAGATACGCTCGCACGTGCGAAGCCAAGCTTGGACTTCAAGAACCGACTCGGAACCCTTAAACGACTTTCCTCCAAGATGAGCAAAATCACTACACTGACGTGCAAAGGAAGACTTGTGAGGTGGAGACACTCGAGGAGGAACGGGAGGCTGAGTGCTCCTAAACAACTCCAAAAACTGATCAGCAGACATATATACGCCATCCGGATGTGAGCCACTAGATTGCCCAGCACCCGAACGTCGTCCCCTGCCTCTTCCAGCCATACGCTGAAGGTAAGATATGAACAAGATTATTCACAAGGTATATATTGCAATATGGAATACTACGGAATAAAATGCATTCCTAGACATATTCCCAAACTCTATCTAACCTTGATGGAATAAAGAGACACGATGATTCAAAGAATTGTATCACTTGTACACTTTGATGTATCGTAATATGTGTTTCTATTCTGTGTTTATCATACTTTGTTCTGAGCCTCGCTCCGATACCACGCTGTGACGCCCCACCTCTATACCCACGCTAGCAAAGAGCATTAATAGATAATACCGTCTGCTAACACGGAGAATAAGGCTGGATAGGAGCGACCATCTATAGCCTTGCTCTAATTACCCATTAAATACATCGACAATAATCATACCCAACAGATCGACATATCCAATGCATACTTAAAACAAAACCATAGGTGGTTGGATTTAACCGAACAGAATATAATAACTCAAATGTAAATATACATTACAGAACAGTAGATCATCATATACACATATACTGAATACATAACAGAGTATACAAAATAATACATGTCAGGTGGTATAGCAGACCACAATATACAGACGAGTAAATAGAATACATATCAGAGTTACAACAAAATAGGACTACACAAAAAGCTTTAACAAAAAGGAACAAGCTGAATAGTCCATGCGGAAGCAAAATAGGCTAAGTTCGAAGCACCTAACCTGAAACAACTCGGTCTGACCCGAGTATAAGATACACGGGTCAGTCTAGCTAAACAAATCAGTTAGATAAACTGAATAACAATAAACCTGCAAGGTCACAATGTATATCAAATATCTCTAAAAGAGATAACACAACCATCTAACATAAGATGAATCATATCATAACAAACAAGCCTCATATCATCGGCTACTCATAGAAACAAAGGATAGGAATATCCCAAAACAAGCCAAAAGGCAAATAACAAATACCAATATGGTATACAAGTTCACAAGGTGATCACTACATATCGTGTGGTTCAAAAAGACCTACACCGAGGGGCGATACCTATGGAATATACATCTCAATAGAAACATCATAAAAATTGCTCGAGCGGTAACGAATGACCAACTCCGAAAGCAATACAATAGGGCAACCTAATATCACCCATGTGGCGCATAACGGCCAACATCGGAAGCGATACAATAGCAACCCAATATCACCCATGTGGCGCATAACGGCCAACATCGGAAGCGATACTATAGCAACCCAATATCACCCATGTGGCGCATAACGGCCAACATCGAAAGCGATACTAAAGGCAACAAGCTAGAAGGAGACAGTCCGAAGACACTATCCCAAAGGCAATATGTGTCACAAACTCCCAGAAAGGAATCCGAAAAGTGGTAACGTGAGTCCCATAACCACCCTTTCGCACTAAACGGTTTACTATCCGTTAGTTTATTTCACACTCAAAGCAGTACAAAATTCACCTCATATCATCGGTAAACCAAACCCGAAGGTCAAAACGATCAATTGAATAGGTCGGGGATTAATCGGAAAGATAAACGCACAGATTCATGGTCCGTGTTTTGCCCAACCATTTAATCACCCTTCCACTTCGCTCGAAGTGCGAAATTGTACGTGTGGTTTAAATAGAATTTATAAATCGGAGAAGCGAACTTTTAATACGATTTGAAGAAATAATTTATAAAAACCCGTGAATGAATTCAAAAAGGAATTGTCAAGGTCAAATATGCATAAGCAACTAATTGGAATCAATATACATCGATCAAATTTGGAAAATTAAACGAACAAGGCAAATAGGCCAAAAACAGCATATTCAGACGTCTGGAAGAATGGATTCAGACGTCTGAATCTGGAAATCAATTGGTTTTTCCTAACAGAATTCAGACGTCTGAATCCGACCATCCAGACGTCTGAAATAGGCAATATTTTGCCTATTTCCTTTCTGGTAGAAATTAACCAATTCAGACGTCTGGAATATAAAATTCAGACATCTGAATCTGGAAGTAAATTTCTTCCAAGGACAATATTCAGACGTCTGAAATGGGCATTTAAGACGTCTGAAACCAGATGGCCAGGCAATTCCTAAACCTAGGCCAACTATGGCCAAGCAAATCGAAAGCGATCGGATACGTGTTGATTATGGGCTTACGTCAAACGACTACCCGACCTTAACAACACCCCCAAACACTACGAACAACATAAACATCAACCATATAAGGTTTTTCATAGATTTGGCTTCAAAATCCAATATTTGGTAATTTCACCAAAACAATCCAATTTGAAAGCAATTGAACATGAACATATATTAGGAATTCATTCCTAACATCAATGATATCAAAAGAAATAGATGTGAGTTAGAAACTCACCTTTTAATCTCACAAACAAAGAAGATGGAGGAGCTAAATCACAAGGAGAAGACCAACTAATCACTACTACAACCCAACAAGCTTCAATCTAAGAACAAACAAGTATTTTCCTAAATTAGGTTTAGGAAAACTTTCTGAAATTGAAGGAGAAAGAGTTGGAAAAGAAGAAGAGAGACTTACCAATAGCTTCTCTATGATTTTGGAGCAAGAATTTGGATTTGCAAGTAAACTAAGGCTAGGAGTTTCTAATTCCCATTCTCTTCCACCATTATCAGTTTTTAGCTTAAGTTTAATGAAATGAATAAGTGAATGGAAGGAGAGAAGGGCTGAGTTGAGGTTAATAGAACAGTTTGGGTGAAACCCAAACCCAAAGCCCACTTAGCAAATAGAAAATTTTGACTTACTCCAAATATATCGAAGCTTATACTCAAAAAGATCGCAAACGCCAATTTGGAAACAATGGAGGTGGTTTCGAGACCCAATTCGGCCATTTGCAAAAAGTAACATTTCGGACCCAAAATCCGACTAACGACGCTATATTTAAATAAAACATTTAAATATAAAATCGTTAGTTATGCGGGTTGTTACACACCGTGTAGCAGCTTTGAGTTTGTATCGGTGTGTCAGATTTTGCATGTTATACTATCCGACATAGCGGTGCTCGCACAAAGAAATTGCACGGATGGTCGCTCCTCAACAGCCTTATTCTCCGTACTAGTTGACGGCATTACCCCGTAGTATTCTTGTCTAGTGTGGGTATAGAGGTGGGGCGTCACATCACGTTTTGGGATGAGGAGACTAGGGTACCTGCTAATAAGGTGGTGGCAAGGCTTGGGTGAGGTGGAGAGGCTTTCACACAACTCAAAGCTTCAAGAAGGATTAGGAAAATGTGTTGCAAGCAGGTGAGGGAGAAAATGAAATAGGGTCATGTTTGCATAATGAAGTTCAGTGAGATTGGAAAATTGAAATAAGGCTAAAGGAGGAAGGAACCGATGAAATGAACGCTTCAGGTAGCAAAAATGAAAATTTATACATTGCAAACAAAGAGGTGGTAACGAATAATAAATATAATTTAACAAATGGACCAGTTGTACTAAAACTTTGAGATCCAATTTCAAAACGTCTACTCCGCTAAATTAAATTCTATTAACCCTAAATATACACCTTATCAACACCCAATTAAATTTTATTAACACACATTAAATAAAATGTAACACTCTAATTAATGCCAATGGGGACCGCCGCTGCACACAATAAAAGATGAACAGAGACTGGAAATTCAAATTTAAAATGGTGTTTTTCTCAGCGCGCAATCATGATTCAAAATATTTAATTTACTTTCAAATATAAGGTTAGCATTAGAATCACTTCTATACTGCCTCTGATTGTAATTAAATGAATGTAAAATGTTGTTTCAAAATTCAAAATTTTCTTTTTTATAAAACTTTACTTATCTTTAAAATGAAACGTTAATTTTATTTTTCTCAAACCGTCCTTTTATTTTCATTGAAATTGCTCTTTCTATTTAACCCAAAAATGAACGTTTCTTATATTAAATGCCATAAATTTTAGTTAACTTCTCTTTACTTTTAATTTAAAGATTCCTCGTATGGATTAGATGTTGCAAATTCCACACTTTCAAAGCTTTAACTTCTATTTCAATTGTTTATAGATTATACGTTAATCTTCAAAAAAATTCAATGAAATTAGCTTTCCATTTATTTTCAATAAATTCTTCTTATTGTATAATTATTTTGTTTCACATCTATTATTCAATTCACTATTCTTAAACGGATAAAAAATTTCATTGAATTTGCAAACTATTACCATAATATTCTTATATTCCATCAAACTTTCTATTAACGTAATAATTAAGTGTTAGATTTCATTTGTTTGCCACAAAACCAATTATTGAATTTTTCTACACTTCAATTAAATTAAAAATCTTACTTTCCATTCTTTTAAGTTCAGTCAATCATTACCTTATGGGTACATTTTACGTGACTGTAAATCCAATTCCCTAATATTTTCCAGTAATCAACTAAATTTATATCAACTTAGTGATTAGTTACGTTTATTTCAATGGATTTAGATTTAATTCACTAAATTATATACATAGGTAAACAATTAATAGTTATCACAATAAGCCAAATCTACTCCCATTCATACCCTATTATCAATTGACAAAAATAAAATTTCTTACCTTACATTGATTATGTCAAATTACATTTTACTGCGTATTATTTCATCAATTGAATTTATTTTCCAATTTGCTGATTTCAGTCAATTAAACTTTACCATCCGTTTCAATAAATTAGGCATGCACAAATTTAGCTATTCAAAATTTCAATTTACGGTACAATTATCATGGTTTATATCATATTGCATTAATATCCCTATTTTATCTTAGATTTCCTCTACATTTCCTTTAACGTAAAATTTAACTGTTATATTTCATTTATTCACAATAAATTCAATTATTGAAAGTTTTTTTTATTTTCAATTAAATAAATAAATCTAGTGTAACAACCCAGGGTTTTTGTATCGATTTAACATCGTCATTGAACGATTAATCTGCTAGCTAATAACAAATTGCTGATATGAATTTTGGATTCGAGATGGAATTCGTTTAAAAAAAAAATTGTTGTTATTGGCTATTAATTGAAATTTTGGCCCATGTTTATCTTGGTCGTGGATATAAACTAAGGCCATAACCCGTTTCCCCCTTAAGACCGATCATTCGAAAACCCTAGAAAAAATCAAATGAGAAAAGGGAAAAAAAATGGCAGCCCTCTTTCTTCGTTCGTTCCTCTTCGATCAAATTAGGGCTACGGCGATTTATGGCAGCGACTCGATCTCCCCTCCGCTCCTCTTCAAAGTTAGGGCTCGTGAGAATCGTGGATGCCTTCCCTTCCTCGCGTCTGCTCAATCTCGGTTGTCACTTCGAGTTGCGCCCTCTGCCATTTCTTTTTTGTCCAAGTTCGAAAACCAGGTGAGTGATCGCATCACTCACATCTAATTCGATTGCTTGAGCTCGTCTTCTTACTTGTTTTCATTGCCACGTCTTCGACTTTTCTGTGATGGGTTGATTTACCTTGGCCAGTGATTCGAGTTTGTTCTTATGACTTGTTTAAATATGATTTTTAAATCATTGATTTCTGGATTTGAACTGTGCTTTCATTTACTACTGATCCTTGTTATTGTGTGAGTGATTCCTTATCGCTCACATCTAATTCCACTCGATTTTACTTATATGCTCGTGGTTTTTCTGTGACTAATTCTTATGCGTATGCACTGGATTTCTTGATTGGCAAGGTTTTGTTTTTAACTATATCTCGGCTTGAGCTCCGATGATACTGCTGTTGACATTTTGATTCCGTGACTTTCTCTTTGATTTTGGTATTGTGCGAACTGTTGCATTTGGACTTAGCATACTTGATGTTGCTTCGTTGTTGTTTTATCTCGGTAAGTAATTGAAATTGTTTCTTATCACTTGCTCATGACTGTCACTGAAAAAAAAACGACATTGATTGGAGTTGTGGTTCCTAGGTGATTTTACATTTGCTCCTATGACAGTTTAAAACACACTTTAGAATAAAGGTAATTATTTTGACTTTGTTGAATTGGAATTACTTGATTAAAACTGTTATGTGCTATGTTGAGGCTGTTTCACTTTTATCTATAGTTATTGTAGTCTAATATAGTTCATGTCTAAGTCTGGGTTGAGTTTTGTAACTGTTTTATGACCTGTTGCACTACTTGAATTCATTGTGCCTGGTGGCATTGTTGCATCACTGTAATTTGTTCATGTAGCTCTCAGCATTCACTTGCATTCTTATGCTAGTACATCCATGTAGTTTCACTGTAAATTTTGTTTACATATTTAAGATGCAGTTACACTTGAGTAAATTGTAGTTTCACTGCAACTTTTGTTTACATTTTTCATATGCAGTTACACTTGAGTAAATTGTAGTTTCACTGTAAATTTTGTTGGCATATTTAAGATGCAGTTACACCTGTGCATTGTTTTAACTGTCTGGTGCATTGGTCTCTGGTCTTTGACATGTGAACTGTCTTTGCTCCTACCAGTTCATTTCTTGGAATTGGTGTAGACAGTCTAATCTCTGTTTCATTTTTACATGTTAGTATAGTTTGATCTGCACACTGACAGGAGTTTGAACCTTTTTCACACTGTTGGTTCTATTGTTGCTGTGTTGCCATATTTTTGATGCCGAGGCTGCTGCACTCCATTATGTAGTAGCTGTCTCACTGATGCCTCCCTCCTTTGTTGACACGGGCCTTACCTTCACTGGTCTTGCATGTGGCCTTCATGTATTTTGTTAATTGCCAGTGTGCACTATTTGGTTCATGAGGAGTCGTAGTTCATGCGTTCGGTACATTCAAGTGTTTATGTGCATTTGATATTTGAGTCTGCACTTCTACTGCTTGACTCGTATCTTGGTACTCATGTAACGTGTCTGCACTTATATGCTTCATCATTGTTTGCCATATTGGCTTCACTGCATCTTCATTTACCTGTTGCACTTGCAGTGTATTGAATCTCTGACCTGATGGCATTTACTTTACTTTTGCTCTTGGGTCTGCATACCTGAAGTGTTTTCTGAATTGAGTCTCGCTGCGTTGGCTATCTTCACTTGATTTTGTTGGGCTTGTCTCTGGTTGTCACTCTAATTTGGTGTCTGTAGTGTTGCGTTGATGTCAACTTTGAGCATTGTTGCTCTACTTGTCTTGAAACTGCTTTTTTCAGGTTGCATACCTGCGAGTTGTTCTGTGCACATTGAGATCTTTAGATGTCTGCATCCATACATACATTCATCCTTGCAGCTTCGACTTACAGAAAAATTTGAGTTGTGATGGCATCATATACTGTAGTGGCGAGGCAGTGCACGCGTGCGTGTACTGCGGCCACACAATATTGATTTTATAGATATTCCTTTTGCTTTTGAACCATTGATCTTTTACGTATTACATACGCCGTATTGGCGAGGCAGTACACGTGTTAGCGTGTACTGCAGCCAATTGGAATTGTTGTTTTTAAGTGATATTTCAATTGTCTAAATTGATTTAGTCTCAATTGATCATTTTGTTGTTATCTAATTATCTATTTGATAATTAGATTCTGAGTCTCTAATTAGATTTAATAATTAGATTTTGGTGTTAATTGCCATTTAGGCAATTCTGATGTTTTCTAAATTATCTTCATTGATATTCTTTTCACCTATCTCTGTTGATGATTTGAATCTGCTGATTTGTTGATGGACGTTATTATGTGTTATATTCACTGTTATCCGAATTCTTGTTAAAGAATCGGATAGGTGAAATTTTCTTTGACTGTCGTCTATTCATATTTAATTATTATTGCTTCTGTGCACCAATAACCGAGTTTGAATTAGACTGACCCGTGTATTATTTTCTTTGAATTTAATACTCGGGTCAGACCGAGTACTTACAGGTTGTTGATATCTTACTTTGGATTGCTGTTTGAGCTTGAAGACATTTCATATCTTATGGATTTGTCGTGACATTGTATAGGATGTTGTATATTCATGTATATTATTCACGATAATATACTTGCATATGTAACTTCCAGAGTCGACAGTTGTAGTTGTATCATATGTATTGTATCACATGTATATCAACTGACTTCAGTTATATATATTTGAGACTTTTCTGTTTAATCTATGTTCTGCATTTATATTATCTGTGTTATTATTCTATATTTTCTCCTAAACTATTATGAACCATCGTAGTTCGTTTTATACTGGAATTGGGTATGTCGATGGGAGTAAATAAATATGAGATGAAAAAAATAATAATATATACCACTCCTAACGAGGTAACCAATACTAGTGTAAGGCCTAACTACGGATGGCCGCTCCTATCCAGCCTTATTCTTCGTGATAACAGACAGTATTTCTTTTAATACTCTTTGTTATTGCGAGCATAGAGGTGGGGCGTCACAGTTGGTATCAGAGCGAGGTTTATGGACATAATATAAATCATAACTTAGATGGAACATGTGTTACAACTATTAGTCGATGTTTATATGTGCTTTGAGTCAAAACTAAAGTTTTGAAATTTTGATGAAATTTTAAATAGCTTTATTTAAAAATAAAGGTTGATTTGAGTTTTGATGATTGATTGATTTGTGCTTTGTTTATCAGAGTGCGCTGCGAAAGTAGTGTGACTGCTTCGCTGAATACAGATGATAATTATTTTAATTTAAAAATCAAAATATGAAATTGAAATAAATTTCATTTGTTGTTTACATAGCTGTGTTTATTTTGTTTTCTTTAAAAATTTTGAATCCGATTGGAGGATTCGAAGCGATTGCAGCTATGTGGTTTTGTTGAAATTTTTGCTGGTTTGCTCTGATGCTAATCACATGTTGATTAGATTTTTGCTGATTTAAAATATCTTCATTGAAGATATAATTGAATGATTTCTTTATTCATTTTGTAGTGTACGTGCAAATTTTAGTTGCACGTTACTGCATTAATTTTACGTTGAACCGATGCTTGGTTATGAAACGTATTTTGTTGCCGTTATTCTTATAACAGGGGATTTACACCAATGCTATATTTTGAAGCACGATGTTTTGTTGACATTTTTAATGAATGAAAAATTCGCTGGTATTATGATTTGATATGAATTATTTTAATGAGATTTTGACGTTTAAAAATTATTGTCGCTTTGACTTCAGTAACCATCAAATTTTAAAGTGGATTTTCAAGCGGTTATCCCGCAATGCTGATTTTGAGATTAGTTTTATGTTGTTTTGAGAAGTACCATTTTCTTGTTGAAATTGCTACTTATGTTGCTGCTTTAATCACGTGATTATAAAAAGTGTTTTAAAATAAAAATTATTTTCAAAATTTTCCAGTTTACGTTTTCAAAAGAATGAGAAAGAGATTTAAATGATTCGGCAAAATAGAGGACTACGAACCCTTTCTTTTACTGATTCACTTAATTCTGGACTTATTCGTTTGAGAATGTAGATTATTACTTTTATAAAATGAATGAAATTGTTTTCAGAAGTTTTTCATTTTGCGCTTTCAAAAGAATGAGGAAGCGATTTAAACGTTTCAGCAAAATCGAGGACTATGACCCCTTTCTTTTACTGATTCGCTTAATTCCGGACTTGTCCGTTTGAAAATGTGAAATGTTATTTTTGAATACACAATTTTGCACTTTCAAGGAAACGATGAAGAGAATCAAATGATTTAGTAAAACTCGTGGTATGGGACATGAGCGTTTGCTATTTCGGTTAATTCCGGACTCGTTAATTGAAACATTTGCGGTTTGATGATTTTGACGATTTCACACGTTCAAGGAAACGATGAAGAGAATCAAACGATTTAGTAAAACACATTGTATAGGACATGTGCCTTTGCTTTTTCGGTTAATTCCGGACTCGTTAATTGAATATATGTTGGACCTTCGGGTCATATGTTGGACCTTCAGGTCAATACCAGTACCGGAACTTCGGTTCATTTGTTGGACCTTCGGGTCATTTGTTGGGCGCCAAAATTATGTTGGGTACTTGGTAGGCTTCGGCCATATGTTGATGCACGTACGGCGTAGCTAAAACTCGCCATTTGTTGGGATCGATCCACCTTTTATGTTGATTTTCTAGATCATCTTAATTGATTTATAGATATTTGTTGTTTCCAATTATCTGCAGGTAATTGGATATTTGTTGATATGAGTTCTGATTATCGTTTTTGATAATCGGATATTTGTTGATTTGATTATCCTTTTTGATAATCGAATATTTGTTGATATGAGTTCTGATTATCGTTTTTGATAATTGGATATTTGTTGATTTGATTATCGTTTTTGATAATCGAATATTTGTTGATATGAGTTCTGATTATCGTTTTTGATAATCGGATATTTGTTGATTTGATTATCCTTTTTGATAATCGAATATTTGTTGATATGAGTTCTGATTATCGTTTTTGATAATTGGATGTTTGTTGATTTGATTATCGTTTTTGATAATCGAATATTTGTTGATATGAGTTCTGATTATCGTTTTTGATAATCGGATATTTGTTGATTTGTATTTGTTGATTTGATTATCGTTTTTGATAATCGAATATTTGTTGACATGAGTTCTGATTATCGTTTTTGATAATCGGATATTTGTTGATTTGAATATCGTTTTTTATAATCGAATATTTGTTGATTTGAGATTTAATTATCGCTTTTGATAATTAAATATTTGCTGATTTGAGATTTAATTATCGCTTTTGATAATTAAATATTTGTTGATTTGAGAAATTTGGTTATCGTTTTTGTTAATCGAATATTTGTTGAGTTGATTATCATTTTTGATAATCGAATAATTGTTGATTTGATTATCGTTTTTGATAATTGAATAATTGTTGATTTGTTGATTTGATTATCATTTTGATAATCGGATATTTGTGATTTGAGATTTCTGATTATCGTTTTTGATAATTAGATAATTGCGGTTTTTCAAATTGCGATTTGGGTTTTATAATTATCTTGTTGATAATTAGATTTTGTTGTGTGCTAATTATTGTATCGACAATTAGTTATTGTTGTTTTGTGATTTTGTATTCTAATTATCTAATTGATAATCGAATATTGCTGATAATTGCATTTATTCAGTTTTGTTGTTTTATCTATTGATAATTAGATTTTGTTGAGAATTTGTGAATTTCTTTTACGAAAAAAAAATTCTTTGGCGTTGTATTCCCAACTTTTATTTTTCTAGCTTAACCAGTTTATGTTAGAAAAATAATTATTTTCGACGACTTTATTTGTGAAAATTGCGGGGACGTAATTTTTATAAGGAGGGGAGTCTGTAACAACCCAGGGTTTTTGTATCGATTTAATATCATCATTGAACGATTAATCTGCTAGCTAATAACAAATTGCCGATATGAATTTTGGATTCGAGTTAGAATTCGTTTCAAAAAAAAAATTGTTGTTATTGGCTATTAATTGAAATTTTGGCCCATGTTTATCTTGGCCGTGGATATAAACTAAGGTCATTACCCGTTTCCCCCTTAAGACCGATCATTCGAAAACCCTAGAAAAAATCAAACGAGAGAAGAGAAAAAAAAAATGGCAGCCCTCTTTCTTCGTTCGTTCCTCCTCGATCAAATTAGGGCTACGACGATTTATGGCGGCGACTCGATCTCCTCTCCGCTCCTCTTCAAAGTTAGGGCTCGTGAGAATCGTGGATGCCTTCCCTTCCTCGCGTCTGCTCAATCTCGGTTGTCACTTCGAGTTGCGCCCTCTGCCATTTCTTTTTTGTCCAAGTTCGAAAACCAGGTGAGTGATCGCATCACTCACATCTAATTCGATTGCTTGAGCTCGTCTTCTTACTTGTTTTCGTTGCCAAGTCTTTGACTTTTCTATGATGGGTTGCTTTACCTTGGCCAGTGATTCGAGTTTGTTCTTATGACTTGTTTAAATATGATTTTTAAATCATTGATTTCTGGATTTGAACTGTGCTTTCATTTACTACTGATCCTTGTTATTGTGTGAGTGATTCCTTATCGCTCACATCTAATTCCACACGATTTTACTTAGATGCTCGTGGTTTTTCTGTGACTAATTCTTATGCGTATGTACTGGATTTCTTGATTGGCACGGTTTTGTTTTTAACTATATCTCGGCTTGAGCTCCGATGATACTGCTGTTGACATTTTGATTCCGTGACTTTCTCTTTGATTTTGGTATTGTGCGAACTGTTGCATTTGGACTTAGCATACTTGATGTTGCTTCGATGTTGTTTTATCTCGGTAAGTAATTCAAATTGTTTCTTATCACTTGCTCATGTATGTCACTGAAAAAAAAAAGGACATTGATTGGAGTTGTGGTTCCTAGGTGATTTTACATTTGCTCCTATGACAGTTTAAAACACACTTTAGAATAAAAGTAATTATTTTGACTTTGTTGAATTGGAATTACTTGATTAAAACTGTTATGTGGTATGTTGAGGCTGTTTCACTTTTATCTATAGTTATTGTAGTCTAATCTAGTTCATGTCTAAGTCTGGGTTGAGTTTTGTAACTGTTTTATGACCTGTTGCACTACTTAAATTCATTGTGCTTGGTGGCATTGTTGCATCACTGTAATTTGTTCATGTAGCTCTCAGCATTCACTTGCATTCTTATGCTAGTACATCCATGTAGTTTCACTGTAAATTTTGTTTACATATTTAAGATGCAGTTACACTTGAGTAAATTGTAGTTTCACTGCAACTTTTGTTTACATATTTCATATGCAGTTACACTTGAGTAAATTGTAGTTTCACTGTAAATTTTGTTGGCATATTTAAGATGCAGTTACACCTGTGCATTGTTTTAACTGTCTGGTGCATTGGTCTCTGGTCTTTGACATGTGAACTGTCTTTGCTCCTACCAGTTCATTTCTTGGAATTGGTGTAGACAGTCTAATCTCTGTTTCATTTTTACATGTTAGTATAGTTTGATCTGCACACTGACAGGAGTTTGAACCTTTTTCACACTGTTGGTTCTATTGTTGCTGTGTTGCCATATTTTTGATGCCGAGGCTGCTGCACTCCATTATGTAGTAGCTGTCTCACTGATGCCTCCCTCCTTTGTTGACACGGGCCTTACCTTCACTGGTCTTGCATGTGGCCTTCATGTATTTTGTTAATTGCCAGTGTGCACTATTTGGTTCATGAGGAGTCGTAGTTCATGCGTTCGGTACATTCAAGTGTTTATGTGCATTTGATATTTGAGTCTGCACTTCTACTGCTTGACTCGAAGCTTGGTACTCATGTAACGTGTCTGCACTTATATGCTTCATCATTGTTTGCCATATTGGCTTCACTGCATCTTCATTTACCTGTTGCACTTGCAGTGTATTGAATCTCTGACCTGATGGCATTTACTTTACTTTTGCTCTTGGGTCTGCATACCTGAAGTGTTTCATGAATTGAGTCTCGCTGCGTTGGCTATCTTCACTTGATTTTGTTGGGCTTTTCTCTGGTTGTCACTCTAATTTGGTGTCTGTAGTGTTGCGTTGATGTCAACTTTGAGCATTGTTGCTCTACTTGTCTTGAAACTGCTTTGTTCAGGTTGCATACCTGCGAGTTGTTCTGTGCACATTGAGATCTTTAGATGTCTGCATCCATATATACATTCATCCTTGCAGTTTCGGCTTACAGAAAAATTTGAGTTGTGATGGCATCATATACTGTAGTGGCGAGGCAGTGCACGCGTGCATGTACTGCAGCCACACAATATTGATTTTATTGATATTCCTTTTGCTTTTGAACCATTGATCTTTTACGTATTACATATGCCGTATTGGCGAGGCAGTACACGTGTTAGCGTGTACTGCAGCCAATTGGAATTGTTGTTTTTAAGTGATATTTCAATTGTTTAAATTGATTTAGTCTCAATTGATCATTTTGTTGTTATCTAATTATCTATTTGATAATTAGATTCTGAGTCTCTATGTCAGGACCCGACTTTCCACTCCCAGAAGATCGCGTCATGAATTAAGAAAGAAAGGGATAGAAGAAGAAAAGAAAGAAGAGAAGAAGAAACAACATCAGAATCTAACACAGCGGAACGAATAAATTATATTAATCACATAATACTTTACATAGTATCATATACATCAGAGATACACAGCATAAACAACTCATACTAGACAGTTATAGACACCTGTCTAGTTATACAACATAATACAACAACTCAAAGAAAACACACAGCGGAAAACTCTATAGCTATACGCGGAAGCCTCCTGCTCCATTGCTCCTCCATAATTCGTCAAAGCTAACCAGATTCCCAACCTGAATTCCCTTGACTACTCATAAAAATTTGAGTACCCAAGAGTTTATGAAAAACAAAAATAAACTCCGGGTCAGACATGGGTCTGGTGTGAGTAACAGGTTAAAGTTGCTTAACTTTTAAAAACCTTTGAAAAGAAAGGTATCACGTAAGACTTCCCACACATAAACATGGAAAAGTTTTTACCTTACGCTAACCAAAACATTTGATAGGAAATCCTGTGATATTATAATAGTGTCTAGGGTTTTCAAATAAATAAGAAATAGCCGAAATTGTTACATCTATTAAATTCCAGCTACTAGCCACAAAAGTGGGTAATACAATCAAAACCGTTGGCACTTATTGGATTTTGGATTCCATACAATGGCAGGGCTACTGGGGTACCGCCCGTCACAGTACGTGGCCTAGATCACCGTACCGAGGATTACTCCCTTCATCCCCTGCAACACAAAGCCGGACCCGTTCCTTACTGAACAGTTCCAAATAAGACAACCCCGACGGTTGTAGCTACTAAACCGTCCCACACAGCCGAAATAAAAGGGACCTCTAGACAGGGGTAAATCTTACTCTCCAGTGGGCGCGACCCACGAAGCTTTGCTGCACCTCCCCTGTTTTAGCCATTCCCGTTTGATGAGGTTTGAGGCTACGATTACCTTTATAGGACACATCACTTAGAATGCTCATCGTCCACCTGACGATGTGCTGAAAGCATTCAATCCATACAAGTCCGTTCCGGGTTCGAACGAAACCGAAGGCATTATCTCGTTACACTCATTTTGGAATCACCCTCAGAGTTAACGACAATAACCCTTGCACTCTGATTCACCATCTCGAACCTATAAGTACTATTCCGTCAAACTCATTACGGAATCACCCACAGAGTTATACTGACGTATAGCCCTTACACCTCGAGTCTTCACAAAGCTCCACTTTGAATCACGACCTAACGTTATTTGGAATCGATGTGGTTTTCGGATATCCAATTATGGAAACCCGATCCCGGTCTCATCGAAAACCAAAGCGTGTCTTTTAAGGTCCAAGTTGTTTTAAAGGTTTAAAACAATTCAATTACAGTATCTATATACACACAGATAGATAACTTAAAACATAACTGATAATCAACATTATCACATAACAGGTGATCCACATCATCAATATCAAATAGATATACCACATATCAACATCACAATAGATAACCTATATTATCATCACCATACAATCAACATCCATACCACACAATATTATTTATCTCAATACTGAGATCACAAAGCATCCAAGACAATCAAGTTCAACCATTCATCCATAAGTAAAGATTTACTCATCACCATATAATTAATTTAAAATGAATTAAATTAATTATCTATATCTCAAATTAATTTAAAATGAATTAAATTAATTCCTTCATCTTTAATTAATTTAAAATAAATTAAATTAATTATTTTACCAAATTTTCTTGCTTACTTAATCATTTAATTGATTAAAATCAATTAATCAATCATAAATTACTTTAATTAATCACTCTTGATTAATTATACTTAATTACATCCATGTAATTATTCTTAGTTAATTTCACAAATTAATTATCCTCACTAAACAGTAATTAACCCTTAATTACTTCAATTAAATTAATTAATCATAATTAATTATCTTAATCCTTAATTAATTACATTAATTAATTACCTATTATTGATTAATTAATCTAATTAATCATTCTTAATTACATCATTAATTAAAATAATTAATGATCTTAATTATTCCTTAAATTAATTACTCAAAGTAATTAACAACTTAATTACTATATTAACCCAAATTAATTATCCTTAAATTAACTTCTTAGATTAATTACTAAATAATTAATCCAAATTATCTCATACTTAAACATTTCCACTTAATTACAATCATGTAATTACTAATTAATTACTTAACTAAGTAATTACCCAAATCACCAATTACATAAAGTAATTATCCTTAAACCAAGTGTTTAAAACTAATTAAACTTAATTAATTAAATTAAACAATCTCATTCAATTAAATTAATTACATTAAGTAATTAATTTCTTAATTACTTTATCAAGTAATTACTCAAACCATTTATAAATGATTATTATTAAATTAATTAATCTAATTAATTATAAAAATTAACTACATTAATTAATTGTTAAATAATCATGGTTAATGACCTTCATTAACCATCCTCTAATTATTTTAAAAAGTAATTAACTTAAATTAATTACCAATTAAATTATTTTTAATCATTATTAATTAAAGTTAATTATTAAATTAATTAACCTTAAATTAAAACTTAATTACATAATTAATATTCATTTATCATTAATTAATAACTTAATTAATGATCTTAATTTCAAATTGATTAATCATTAATCAATTATTAACTCCAAATTTAATTAAATAATTAAATTAAATAACAAATCTTAATTACCTTGTTAATTAATTCTAAAACATAAATCTAAATTTAAATTTCAAAATAAAACATAACTTAGTTATGTTTAAAACAATTTGATTTAAAACAAAGTTCTTTTGAAAATTACCTTTAAATTTCAATTAAAATTCAAATTTAAAATAAATTAATTTTAACTTATCAAAGTTTTAAATAAATTTAAAACTTATTTAAATTCTAGAACAAATCAAAAGTTGTCTTAAAAATCAAATCATATAGACTTGAAGTTAAATTCATTTCAAAATTTTAGAAGTTAAAATTCAATTTTAGTTTAAAAACTTTCAACTTTGAATTTTCCTTTAAATTTGAAACTGAGCTTCACTTTAAAAACTCAGATTTCCAGATTTTAAAATCTATTTTTAAACCTTGCTTCATATTTAAAAACTTCATTACTTAAAATTTGAACTATTTACTAAAACTGAAATAGTTAGTTAAGTTAAGAATTAAAACTCTATTTCAAAACCTAGATTTAAATTTGAATCTAAAATTTCAAACTTACATTTGAATTTGTACTAAATTCTTACTTTAACTAAATCTGCAGAATTCCAAATTTTTAAAACCCAGATTTTAAACTTTCAAATCCAGATTTTTAAAAAAAACAGAAAAACAGTTTTCAACTTAAAACCTGAAATTTAAATACCAATTTGAAATTCAAACTTGAATTAAATTTAAACCTAGACCTTATTCAAACCTATAACTACAGATTTTAAATTTTCAAAACCCTGATTTTTTTAAAAGTTTTAAAAACCCAGATTTTTAAATCAAAACACAGTTTACTGTGTTTTCTGTAAAACTACAGGTTAACCCCATACAAATTTTACTTCGAGTTCTACATGCTATTGCTTCGGGTTTCTGCCATACTTACTTCGAGTTATCTATCAACTTGCTTCGGGTCATTATTCCATTCACTTCGAATAAACTCAAACCCTTCTCTGAAACAACCCCCAACCAAAACAGATCACCAGAAAATCAGGTCGCACCACCTCTGGCGACCTCCAGTGAGGATCCAACAACCCCCATAAACCTAAGAATACTGCAACACCAACACAAGATCTACCAAATAACAGGAATTCAACAATTTAGCTCTGAAAACCCCAATATACAAAACCTGAAAACAACTTACAGGTTTTACTCAAACCTGTCATCCTTCACTTCAAGCTGCTCCGACCATCGGACTCCCGCCCCCTTTGGCCATGAACTCCATTACACATCCACTACCCATACCCCAAAACCCAGAACACTCAATCCATCCAAGACTTCCCACTGATCCCATGTTCACATATCATTTCAAAACTAGGTCTAGAAGAATTTCAACTGCACTTACTCTAATCAAATTTAAAAGTCATTTCAGATTTTTATGAGGATCAATTATCCTTATTTTATAATCCAGATAGACTATATAATCTACTTAAATCACAATCTGCAAGTATTGCACAAATTCATACTTTTATTATCCAGACCAAACTGACCATGAACCTTCACTTAAAATACTAATACTTGATTTTAAAACTAAGCTATTGTCAATGCATTAAGTTTGAAGCTGGATTTAAGTATTAATGTGTTTAAATTTGATCAAAGATAAACATGCAGGGAAGTTACTCAGAGACAAATTTCCAGTATTTCCATTTTCCCAAAGGTTTTAAAATTTTGACTTAAAAAAAAAGAAACATATTACTTTATAAGTTTTGAAAGTAATATAAAACAACAAGCTCTTTTAGTTATTATAAAAATCCAGATGTTAACTCAATTTAGCTCAATTGTAGGAATTCTTTTCATAGGAAGATATCTGGATATACTCTGCCGAATCAAAATCAAACATGCAAGTACAACCACATTCACATCAGGCACACAAACATGTTTAATTCAAACAACCTAAATTATAGTTTAAGATTAAATGTTACTCACCTATTCATGTATGCAGACCAGATGTTTTTTTGAATTTGCAGAACATATGCAGGCTTCATCAATGATCATTATGCAGAAACAAGAGCATGCAGTAGCTAAATTCCCAAACACAAGCATGCAGGTGCAGATGCTCATTCCACCCAGGATCAAGCAGAAAGGCAAAGATCTTCATTTTGATTTTGGAATGAAGTGGAGTATGCAGATTTAGGATTTGAGGGTGTTTGGATTTGAATGTGCAGGTTTAGTTGTTTAGAGGAATGCAGATTTGATTGTGCAGGCCTTGGATTTTGAATAGGGTTTAGGTGAATTTGTATATGCAGATTTGTAGATTTGAATTCGTGGTGTGTAATGAAGGATTTGAACATGTAGATTGATGTTTTGATTATACTCCAAACTGTGGTTGTGAAGAAACAAAATGCAGGCTTCATCTTTGAATATGAAGAGGAAATGCAGAATTACTTCTTTGATGAGGGGAGCATGCAGATTTGTAAAATAATTGAAGATGGGTTTGATCTTTGTTGATTTAAGAAAAATGGAAAAAAATATGCATGAAGATGTAAACTTAACTATATGCATATTTCAGATTTTAGGAAATAAAAAAAAAAGAATTAAAAACTAAAACTAACACTTGTCTTAAATTAGACACTTGTCTATTTACTCTTTTGACAATGCAACACATGTTATCTTAAGTTAATTAGTACTAATTACAAATTTATGTGCATGTTATATTAGCTTGAATTAAGTTGTTAATTTAAATTTGAATATGTGTATGAATTATAAAAGAAAACAAACCATGTTTACAAATGAAATTTATACAAATAAAAATTAAAATAAATGAAGATTTTATACTTTAGAATTTAAATTCAAACTAGATTCAAAAATTAAACAATTTTCAAATTAAGTTATAAATAGAAATTCAATTTGAACTAAAAATTACAAATGTTATTTAAAACTTAAAAAGTCAATACAGTATTAATATTATTTTTATAAATCTCTTTTTATTAAATTAAAATCATTTTTCAAGAAATTATATTTTTAACAATAAAATGTCCATTTTATTAAACCATAAAACATTTTATTGAATTTATTCTAAATTTAAAACAATACCAATCTATTTAAAATATAAACCAAATATTCATATTGAAAATAGAAATCAATTTATATCATTTAAAAGATAAAATAACCAATTTAAATAATTATTGAAGAAGATTATTAAATTTATCTGAATATTATTAACAGATTATCAATATCAATTTAATTTTAACTACAGATTATTAAATTGATATTGTCAAAAATTCCGGGATGTTACAATCCTTCCCCCTTAAAAGAATTTCGTCCTCGAAATTTAAAACAAAGGTAATTTAATAATCTTATTATATTTTAATTTTAAACACAAGCATATATCAAACATATGCTAACAATCAAACAACCAATTCAACCAATCAAACAAATCTAATTATCCAGACAAAATCTGGATAAAATCTCATCGAGTTTCCCCAGCGTGTATATATATCCACCGGGACACTCGCTCTAGAAAATCCAAACAAACAATACTACGAAGCTACAAAGCTCCTATACAACTATATCTATAACACTAGACAAGATATCAGACTACAAACGAGTCTGACTCAACACCCAAAACTCCAGAACTGCTGGTTCCACAACCAGAGACAGACCATACACGTACTCCCTCAGATATACGTGAAACTCATCGAATCCCAGTTATCCAAACTGGCCAGCCAATCTTGTAGATCAATCACTTATCTTCAAGATCACAGAAAAGATCCAAAATCACTTCAGAGCTAACTTCTCAGACTCACCCAAACTTATAGCTCACTTTTGATCGGAGAAAACTTATCCAAAATTAAATCTCCGACTTCAGAGTTCAAATCCCTCCGACTCTTATCCACAAAACTCTCCAAACGATCATGGGCTACCTACAGCCTATCAATCAGCTCAACCTTCGCTGATGCTTCTAGAAACAAACTAGACCAAACAACTCAACAAAATGATCTCCTCAATATCAGAAAACAACAACTCACTTCTGCCCAGAAAAGGAAAGCAGATGCACTTCCAAACTGCTTCCGCTGCTCAACTCTGATCCGACACAGAAGATAATACAGAAGAAGAACACAAGCACAAACCGGACAACACACCCCAGAGATATGGTTCAACAAGTCCATAAGAATCATTCAGGAGTTCCTCCAAAACTCCGAACTGCTACTCCAACTTAACTCTTGGAACCATTCTTCTAAAAAGCTGAACCACACGGTACCACTTCTGGAATCCCAGCCTATAAGGAAGTTCAATCTCCAGATGCAAACCAAACTCTGACTTTCTGAAGACATCCAGAAAAACTCAGATAACCCAAGAGAACTCTCAAACAATCGCAAGTCACTTTTGCGATCTACCCAAACCAAATCTAAAGAAAACTGTTCTTTCTTAACCAAACAGAACAGCTCAATCTCAACTAGCTAACCCATCGAAGAAACGGGTCCATATAACTGCTTCTGAACTCCACTCAGAAAAACTGCTAAACCAAAAGATCTCTTGCCAACACCGAGAACACTCCATACTGCACTGCTGCCTCAGATGCCAAAGAATTCCAAAACAAAGCTCTCCAAGAAACTCGGACTCAAAGCGATAGAAACTCCAGCTGAACACAGCCATACTACTGAAGCAGACTCACTTCCTAACTTGTTCCAAAGAAAACATCTTCGGGAACATCCATAGTCACTGCATCTCATCACGCAGCTACTACTCCCGAGGTATTCAAAATACCATCACTTACTTCAGCTCAACCAAGCAGATCCACACACTACTCATCTAACTTCAAAAATGAACTCCGAACCTTAACAGGTTTCCTTCAGAGATTAATGAAGTTCTACATCACTACAGAATTCACTCGAGACGGTATTAGGTCTACAGTCTCAACAGATACACCTCCGACCTCAAAACATTCAAACTCCAACCAATGGTAGTCGTGTTACACACACTACTACCCATCTACCTTTATAACTCAAATTGGAAAACCTGAACAGGTAACCCAACAGATAGGTAGAAATAATTATATAAATATATATATAATAAAACTACAAATACGCTCTCTCAAGAAAGATACCACTACAGAGCCTAGGTATTCGCTCAACCTAACGCTCCCTAAAGAAAGATACACTTCAGAGCCTAGGTATTCGCTCAACCTAAAGCTCTGATACCACAATGTCAGGACCCGACTTTCCACTCCCAGAAGATCGCGTCATGAATTAAGAAAGAAAGGGATAGAAGAAGAAAAGAAAGAAGAGAAGAAGAAACAACATCAGAATCTAACACAGCGGAACGAATAAATTATATTAATCACATAATACTTTACATAGTATCATATACATCAGAGATACACAGCATAAACAACTCATACTAGACAGTTATAGACACCTGTCTAGTTATACAACATAATACAACAACTCAAAGAAAACACACAGCGGAAAACTCTATAGCTATACGCGGAAGCCTCCTGCTCCATTGCTCCTCCATAATTCGTCAAAGCTAACCAGATTCCCAACCTGAATTCCCTTGACTACTCATAAAAATTTGAGTACCCAAGAGTTTATGAAAAACAAAAATAAACTCCGGGTCAGACATGGGTCTGGTGTGAGTAACAGGTTAAAGTTGCTTAACTTTTAAAAACCTTTGAAAAGAAAGGTATCACGTAAGACTTCCCACACATAAACATGGAAAAGTTTTTACCTTACGCTAACCAAAACATTTGATAGGAAATCCTGTGATATTATAATAGTGTCTAGGGTTTTCAAATAAATAAGAAATAGCCGAAATTGTTACATCTATTAAATTCCAGCTACTAGCCACAAAAGTGGGTAATACAATCAAAACCGTTGGCACTTATTGGATTTTGGATTCCATACAATGGCAGGGCTACTGGGGTACCGCCCGTCACAGTACGTGGCCTAGATCACCGTACCGAGGATTACTCCCTTCATCCCCTGCAACACAAAGCCGGACCCGTTCCTTACTGAACAGTTCCAAATAAGACAACCCCGACGGTTGTAGCTACTAAACCGTCCCACACAGCCGAAATAAAAGGGACCTCTAGACAGGGGTAAATCTTACTCTCCAGTGGGCGCGACCCACGAAGCTTTGCTGCACCTCCCCTGTTTTAGCCATTCCCGTTTGATGAGGTTTGAGGCTACGATTACCTTTATAGGACACATCACTTAGAATGCTCATCGTCCACCTGACGATGTGCTGAAAGCATTCAATCCATACAAGTCCGTTCCGGGTTCGAACGAAACCGAAGGCATTATCTCGTTACACTCATTTTGGAATCACCCTCAGAGTTAACGACAATAACCCTTGCACTCTGATTCACCATCTCGAACCTATAAGTACTATTCCGTCAAACTCATTACGGAATCACCCACAGAGTTATACTGACGTATAGCCCTTACACCTCGAGTCTTCACAAAGCTCCACTTTGAATCACGACCTAACGTTATTTGGAATCGATGTGGTTTTCGGATATCCAATTATGGAAACCCGATCCCGGTCTCATCGAAAACCAAAGCGTGTCTTTTAAGGTCCAAGTTGTTTTAAAGGTTTAAAACAATTCAATTACAGTATCTATATACACACAGATAGATAACTTAAAACATAACTGATAATCAACATTATCACATAACAGGTGATCCACATCATCAATATCAAATAGATATACCACATATCAACATCACAATAGATAACCTATATTATCATCACCATACAATCAACATCCATACCACACAATATTATTTATCTCAATACTGAGATCACAAAGCATCCAAGACAATCAAGTTCAACCATTCATCCATAAGTAAAGATTTACTCATCACCATATAATTAATTTAAAATGAATTAAATTAATTATCTATATCTCAAATTAATTTAAAATGAATTAAATTAATTCCTTCATCTTTAATTAATTTAAAATAAATTAAATTAATTATTTTACCAAATTTTCTTGCTTACTTAATCATTTAATTGATTAAAATCAATTAATCAATCATAAATTACTTTAATTAATCACTCTTGATTAATTATACTTAATTACATCCATGTAATTATTCTTAGTTAATTTCACAAATTAATTATCCTCACTAAACAGTAATTAACCCTTAATTACTTCAATTAAATTAATTAATCATAATTAATTATCTTAATCCTTAATTAATTACATTAATTAATTACCTATTATTGATTAATTAATCTAATTAATCATTCTTAATTACATCATTAATTAAAATAATTAATGATCTTAATTATTCCTTAAATTAATTACTCAAAGTAATTAACAACTTAATTACTATATTAACCCAAATTAATTATCCTTAAATTAACTTCTTAGATTAATTACTAAATAATTAATCCAAATTATCTCATACTTAAACATTTCCACTTAATTACAATCATGTAATTACTAATTAATTACTTAACTAAGTAATTACCCAAATCACCAATTACATAAAGTAATTATCCTTAAACCAAGTGTTTAAAACTAATTAAACTTAATTAATTAAATTAAACAATCTCATTCAATTAAATTAATTACATTAAGTAATTAATTTCTTAATTACTTTATCAAGTAATTACTCAAACCATTTATAAATGATTATTATTAAATTAATTAATCTAATTAATTATAAAAATTAACTACATTAATTAATTGTTAAATAATCATGGTTAATGACCTTCATTAACCATCCTCTAATTATTTTAAAAAGTAATTAACTTAAATTAATTACCAATTAAATTATTTTTAATCATTATTAATTAAAGTTAATTATTAAATTAATTAACCTTAAATTAAAACTTAATTACATAATTAATATTCATTTATCATTAATTAATAACTTAATTAATGATCTTAATTTCAAATTGATTAATCATTAATCAATTATTAACTCCAAATTTAATTAAATAATTAAATTAAATAACAAATCTTAATTACCTTGTTAATTAATTCTAAAACATAAATCTAAATTTAAATTTCAAAATAAAACATAACTTAGTTATGTTTAAAACAATTTGATTTAAAACAAAGTTCTTTTGAAAATTACCTTTAAATTTCAATTAAAATTCAAATTTAAAATAAATTAATTTTAACTTATCAAAGTTTTAAATAAATTTAAAACTTATTTAAATTCTAGAACAAATCAAAAGTTGTCTTAAAAATCAAATCATATAGACTTGAAGTTAAATTCATTTCAAAATTTTAGAAGTTAAAATTCAATTTTAGTTTAAAAACTTTCAACTTTGAATTTTCCTTTAAATTTGAAACTGAGCTTCACTTTAAAAACTCAGATTTCCAGATTTTAAAATCTATTTTTAAACCTTGCTTCATATTTAAAAACTTCATTACTTAAAATTTGAACTATTTACTAAAACTGAAATAGTTAGTTAAGTTAAGAATTAAAACTCTATTTCAAAACCTAGATTTAAATTTGAATCTAAAATTTCAAACTTACATTTGAATTTGTACTAAATTCTTACTTTAACTAAATCTGCAGAATTCCAAATTTTTAAAACCCAGATTTTAAACTTTCAAATCCAGATTTTTAAAAAAAACAGAAAAACAGTTTTCAACTTAAAACCTGAAATTTAAATACCAATTTGAAATTCAAACTTGAATTAAATTTAAACCTAGACCTTATTGAAACCTATAACTACAGATTTTAAATTTTCAAAACCCTGATTTTTTTAAAAGTTTTAAAAACCCAGATTTTTAAATCAAAACACAGTTTACTGTGTTTTCTGTAAAACTACAGGTTAACCCCATACAAATTTTACTTCGAGTTCTACATGCTATTGCTTCGGGTTTCTGCCATACTTACTTCGAGTTATCTATCAACTTGCTTCGGGTCATTATTCCATTCACTTCGAATAAACTCAAACCCTTCTCTGAAACAACCCCCAACCAAAACAGATCACCAGAAAATCAGGTCGCACCACCTCTGGCGACCTCCAGTGAGGATCCAACAACCCCCATAAACCCAAGAATACTGCAACACCAACACAAGATCTACCAAATAACAGGAATTCAACAATTTAGCTCTGAAAACCCCAATATACAAAACCTGAAAACAACTTACAGGTTTTACTCAAACCTGTCATCCTTCACTTCAAGCTGCTCCGACCATCGGACTCCCGCCCCCTTTGGCCATGAACTCCATTACACATCCACTACCCATACCCCAAAACCCAGAACACTCAATCCATCCAAGACTTCCCACTGATCCCATGTTCACATATCATTTCAAAACTAGGTCTAGAAGAATTTCAACTGCACTTACTCTAATCAAATTTAAAAGTCATTTCAGATTTTTATGAGGATCAATTATCCTTATTTTATAATCCAGATAGACTATATAATCTACTTAAATCACAATCTGCAAGTATTGCACAAATTCATACTTTTATTATCCAGACCAAACTGACCATGAACCTTCACTTAAAATACTAATACTTGATTTTAAAACTAAGCTATTGTCAATGCATTAAGTTTGAAGCTGGATTTAAGTATTAATGTGTTTAAATTTGATCAAAGATAAACATGCAGGGAAGTTACTCAGAGACAAATTTCCAGTATTTCCATTTTCCCAAAGGTTTTAAAATTTTGACTTAAAAAAAAAGAAACATATTACTTTATAAGTTTTGAAAGTAATATAAAACAACAAGCTCTTTTAGTTATTATAAAAATCCAGATGTTAACTCAATTTAGCTCAATTGTAGGAATTCTTTTCATAGGAAGATATCTGGATATACTCTGCCGAATCAAAATCAAACATGCAAGTACAACCACATTCACATCAGGCACACAAACATGTTTAATTCAAACAACCTAAATTATAGTTTAAGATTAAATGTTACTCACCTATTCATGTATGCAGACCAGATGTTTTTTTGAATTTGCAGAACATATGCAGGCTTCATCAATGATCATTATGCAGAAACAAGAGCATGCAGTAGCTAAATTCCCAAACACAAGCATGCAGGTGCAGATGCTCATTCCACCCAGGATCAAGCAGAAAGGCAAAGATCTTCATTTTGATTTTGGAATGAAGTGGAGTATGCAGATTTAGGATTTGAGGGTGTTTGGATTTGAATGTGCAGGTTTAGTTGTTTAGAGGAATGCAGATTTGATTGTGCAGGCCTTGGATTTTGAATAGGGTTTAGGTGAATTTGTATATGCAGATTTGTAGATTTGAATTCGTGGTGTGTAATGAAGGATTTGAACATGTAGATTGATGTTTTGATTATACTCCAAACTGTGGTTGTGAAGAAACAAAATGCAGGCTTCATCTTTGAATATGAAGAGGAAATGCAGAATTACTTCTTTGATGAGGGGAGCATGCAGATTTGTAAAATAATTGAAGATGGGTTTGATCTTTGTTGATTTAAGAAAAATGGAAAAAAATATGCATGAAGATGTAAACTTAACTATATGCATATTTCAGATTTTAGGAAATAAAAAAAAAAGAATTAAAAACTAAAACTAACACTTGTCTTAAATTAGACACTTGTCTATTTACTCTTTTGACAATGCAACACATGTTATCTTAAGTTAATTAGTACTAATTACAAATTTATGTGCATGTTATATTAGCTTGAATTAAGTTGTTAATTTAAATTTGAATATGTGTATGAATTATAAAAGAAAACAAACCATGTTTACAAATGAAATTTATACAAATAAAAATTAAAATAAATGAAGATTTTATACTTTAGAATTTAAATTCAAACTAGATTCAAAAATTAAACAATTTTCAAATTAAGTTATAAATAGAAATTCAATTTGAACTAAAAATTACAAATGTTATTTAAAACTTAAAAAGTCAATACAGTATTAATATTATTTTTATAAATCTCTTTTTATTAAATTAAAATCATTTTTCAAGAAATTATATTTTTAACAATAAAATGTCCATTTTATTAAACCATAAAACATTTTATTGAATTTATTCTAAATTTAAAACAATACCAATCTATTTAAAATATAAACCAAATATTCATATTGAAAATAGAAATCAATTTATATCATTTAAAAGATAAAATAACCAATTTAAATAATTATTGAAGAAGATTATTAAATTTATCTGAATATTATTAACAGATTATCAATATCAATTTAATTTTAACTACAGATTATTAAATTGATATTGTCAAAAATTCCGGGATGTTACACTCTAATTAGATTTAATAATTAGATTTTGTTGTTAATTGCCATTTAGGCAATTCTGATGTTTTCTAAATTATCTTCATTGATATTCTTTTCACCTATCTCTGTTGATGATTTGAATCTTCTGATTTGTTGATGGACGTTATTATGTGTTATATTCACTGTTATCCGAATTCTTGTTAAAGAATCGGATAGGTGAAATTTACTTTGACTGTCGTCTATTCATATTTAATTATTATTGCTTCAGTGCACTAATAACTGAGTTTGAATTAGACAGACCCGTGTATTATTTTCTTTGAATTTAATACTCGGGTCAGACCGAGTACTTACAGGTTGTTGATATCTTACTTTGGATTGCTGTTTGAGCTTAAAGACTTTTCATATCTTATGGATTTGTCGTGACATTGTATAGGATGTTGTATATTCATGTATATTATTCACGATAATGTACTTGTATATGTAACTTCCGGAGTCGACAGTTGTAGTTGTATCATATGTATTGTATCACATGTATATCAACTGACTTCAGTTATATATATTTGAGACTTTTCTGTTTAATCTATGTTCCGCATTTATATTATCTATGTTATTATTCTATATTTTGTCCTAAACTATTATGAACCATCGTAGTTCGTTTTATACTGGAATTGGGTATGTCGATGGGAGTAAATAAATATGAGATGAAAAAAATATATATATATATACCACTCCTAACGAGGTAACCAATATTAGTGTAAGGCCTAACTACGGATGGCCGCTCCTATCCAGCCTTATTCTTCGTGATAACAGACAGTATTTCTTTTAATACTCTTTGTTATTGCGAGCATAGAGGTGGGGCATCACATCTAGCTTTCAATTCTTTAAATTAGCCAACTGTCATATTATAAATGAAATTGACATTATTTTCAAATATTACTTTATATTAACATTAACATCATAATTTATTTATATTTATTGCAATCGGTTACCAGTTATACATTAATACACTAAATAAATGGTTAACCTAAATAATTGTTACCATTTAACATTTACTTACAAGCTATTATTAACACAAATGTTGTCATTGACTTAGCTCTAATTAAGCAAATTAGATGAATGGGTAAATTTTAGCAGTTATCACTAAATTCCAAATTTACTCACATTCATACTTAAATATCAACTACAATTTATTAAAATTACTTACCTAGCCTTGATTCAAATCACATTGCAATTCATTACGTACTATTTCTCAATTAACATAACCTTTGAATTTAGTTCCCGATTTATTTAATGCAATCCATTATGACTTTTACAACTTAAAAACATTCATTGGTTCGTAGTAATTTCATTAATGCATGCTTCATTCCATACCATTTAGCTATATTTGCCAAGTATGTACACTAATTACTATTTATATTCTTATTCCATTTATTTTCTTGTATACAATTTATAGCCAGACATACATTTAGATTAATTTCTATAATTGGAATTTTATGCAAGTTCATAAATCATTAACCTTAAATTTGCATTATTTCTATTAAATTTTCATTCACCTCCGTTACCCTTTTAATAATCATTGAGGTAACGTATAATTTCAACAATGACCATTTAAAAATTACGTTTCTAACATTTATTGTAATTGGTTTTCATAATTTGGAATTCTCTAATTTAGTTAGCCTTAATGTTATTACATTAAATCTACATTCAGTTTCAATTAATATAGAATTTAATTCTAATTACTTACCATTTAATTCATAAATTATTGATTACCTTCAAAATTAGATAAAATTTGATTTGATTGCCATCTTCACTATGTCCATTATTACTTAACTTCAAATTTACAATTTCACTCAAATATAACTTTACAAATTTTTCCCAATTAATAGGTATTGCACAAATATCATTACTTATCAACTTGCATAAACCTTTTCACATGCATTTTCATTCAACTACTATTTAATATATTTTATTTCAGCATTCATTTTAATATTAACTTATAAAGTTATTTTTCTTTTTTTTCATCTAAATTTAATTGCTAAATTTTAATTTAAAATAACCAACTTAATTATTAAAATTCATGGGTCGTTACAGCTATGCTTTTTCACAAAGTCATGCTTTGATCACAAATGATCAACAAATGATCATCAACACACAACAGCACTTAGCATGCCACAATACCAAATTGGGAATGTATCACTGGTAACCATCAACTACATAACCTCTAAGCTCGTACGTCTTAGAGAAGGGTGTTAAGCTAAGAGAATAAATCTCCGCCACCAAATAGAAATGTATTTGATAGAAACCAGCCTTACATCTCAAAGTGTAACGTCAGATACACATCCATACAAGTCTGTTTCGGGTTCGACAAGAACCGAAGGCACTTCCAAAGAAGCCCTTGCAATCCGGGTAGTCACAATCCCGATCGGACTTCCCATCACTTAGAAAATCTCTATACCATAGCTACTCGGTGCAGAGAAAATCGATAGTTTATCCTATCGTTCTCGCAAATGCCCGGTCTTCACCACTGGTCTTTAAATGCTATCTATATGTCCTATCATTATTCAGAATGGGTTATACGACACAAAGTCCTCTCCCAGCTAAGCCGAATAATGAGGGTAAATTTAAAACATATGGATATGGGATTTCAACTAAGTAACCACTTTAAAATTCAAAACATTCTTTCAATTGGTTTAAACCAATTACCATTTCAAATCTTTTTAAACAAAAAGATTCATTTCACAAAGTTCACCCAGTTTCACAAAGTTCCATTCACGGATTTCAAAACAATTTCCGTTTCAATTGGATTAACTCATTTAAATCTTTCAATCAAAGATTTAACTTATAGCTTCCAAAACCGTTTCCAAATATTCATTCATAACTTGGAAAACCATTTTCATTTCAACTTGAACTTCCTTTAATACAAATTGGAAATTCATTTCTTATATGAAAGCTTATATCGTTTGAAAACAAATAGTTTTTTTATTTTATATTAGGAAAATCCGATACAAGTTAAAATCTTTGGGTTAATTTATATTCCCAAAGCAACACTTTCTAAAATTGTTTAAGTTCATGTAAACTTATATAACCTTTTTAAAATCATAAGTTCACAACATAGAATTCAATTTCAAATTTTTTTATTCAAATTTTAATCAAATTTCAAAACTAAATTAAGTTATTCAAAAATAACTTTTATTTTTGAAATTCCTTTTCAAAAGTTTTTCTACTTTAAATCCGATTTATTTCCAAAGCCATTTGGATTCAAAAATTCAATTCTAAAATTATTTCAAAAACCCCGTGACTTAACCAATTTCCACGTGCAATCCATATTCGTGCGTGTATAGCGTAGTCCAGGGGTTTAACACAATAGTGCACAACATCAACCATCATAGATTCAATCATATCAACGTCGATAAGCGGTATAGTCCATAACGCTTATCTTCATTCACAGACACGTAGATAAAATATATTTATCAATGAGATATATCACAGAATATAAATAAAATTACTATTTGTGAGGAATCCAGTTGGATCCCTCCAACCCGTTTCCCTGCATCCACAAATATTAGCACAACCAACAAATATCAATTCAATCTGATAATAATTATCATATTCTGCTAAACAACCAATCAAACATTTAAATAGTAGTTATTTAAATTAACTGGTATCCTGATGTGAGTGAGATTAACTCACCTTGAAATTCTGACGAGCGTTTAAATTTACGAATTAAATCGACTGTGATCGATTTAACCCAAAAATTCCACTAGCTCCGATAGTCCTAAAATCAGTACTGCAGCGTAGACCACGTCGCTGCAATTTCGATGCTTTTTTTTCATCCGTTTTCGACCTCGTACGGAGATGATATGCATTTTATAAGTTAGAATATATTATATAAAATAATTTCCAATTTTCTTTTACTATTTATCATCTGCCATTCGATTTAAGGAAAGAAATCAAGGCTGCAACTTCCTCTTCTTCCTCACGCATGATACCAGTGCCTCCAAACCCATAGCCGTCGAGTTAGGGTTTATAATCGCACCTCCACAATTGCCTTGAGGATGATCCTGTACTACCACGTCGCTCATGCGCCTCAGCTCCACCCACGACCCAAATCTCGGTGGGCTCGGTCATCCCCTCGCACCAGAAATAATGCGCGAAAACACACGAGCGCGGGCCCTAAAACCCTCCTTCGGTCGACGAAAACCAATCTCCACCATAGACTCTGTAGAGCTCCTCGCGCTCTTCGATCTTCCAATTGGAAGTTTTCGAAACTATTGCGTACATGAGGAGAAAATTGAGGATGAAAATTGATGTTTTTCGGCCATTGATAGATAAAGAAGACGGTGGCTCCAATAGATCAGGGTTTGTCGAAAACGTGTTATATATATAAACGTCAATAATTACTATTTTAATATTAAATCCACTTAAAGCAACTTTTTCAAACGATCTCCAAACGACGCGTACCGACAGGCGTTTATAATGTTTTACCCACGTTCCGAACACGATGGAACGTGTTTCGGAGGCTAGTTTGGTCGTATGCGTGAGCTACGGAAATAAACGATCAATTTTAAATTAAACCAATTAAAATAGTTTTTATGCGTTTTGAGCTGCCACGGTTAAACGATGTAACAACCCGAGATTTCGTATCGATTTATCATCGTCATTAGATGATTAAATCGGTTAGCTAATTACTATTGGGAATTTTAAACCGGTTGAAATTCTTTTGATAATTTGATAAAGGGTATGCAGGCTTTCAAATTAATTCGACTCGTTCCCTTTTCAATCTATCCAGCCAGTTCCCTTTTGTGAGATAATGGTTGTACTCGTCCCTCTTTATTTCATTTTGACTTCGAAACCCTAAACTAAAAACATACGAAAGAATGGCGGCCTCTTTTCGCTTGTTCCTCTTCCTTAAGTAATTAGGGTTTCAATAATTCGTGGTTGCCGATTTCAGATGCTCGTTCGAGTTCAATTTTCTTGCTCTGTAGATCGATCGTCTCTTTAGATGTTCGCGACCATTTGATTGTGCTCGCCATTGCTTCGATTCAGGTGAGTAATTATATTTACTCACATCTACTTCAATCCTAAGTTTTCGGGTTTGAATTCTTCGATTTTCGTTCGATTTTGTTTCGTTGATTGATGAATTCTTTAATTTTATCAATTTTGTATAACCTGATACTTGATATACGCGGGTTTGAGCTGTTCGATTCTTGACAACCTTGTCTATGACTCGTTCAGCTTATTCTTTGATCATGGTTTTGGTTTGGTTCGATGTTGACTTCGATTTTGAACGAAATTCTTGCTGTAGCATACTTGACTTGTTGATTTTTACTTGATGTTCCTTTTGACTTCGGCTCTGGCCATTTTTGTTTCAGTGCTTGTCTCGATTGCACTTGAACCTTGGTAATGGTTATCGCCTCTGTACAATGGTTACAAGTTATTTAATTATGTTCATGTTGGAACAGAGCAATTTGGATCTGCTGTTTAAATTGTATTATACCTGTATGTTGTCACTGTTTGCAACTGCAGTTTTATTGTGGTTACTTCATTATTGACTCAATTTTTTCTCAACCATCATACATTTGAATGTTGCATATTGTTGCCTATGCTTGTGTACTGGTTAGTTTGCATCTGCTTGTAGTTGTGTCTGGCCATTCTTTATGCTACCTGAGCTAGTCTGGAATGGATGAATACTTGTGGTCTTCATGTGCATTCTATTTAAGTTACATCCAAGACTCTGACTTGCTTGGAAATCCACACCATTTAGTACAAACATTGTCGTTTGTTCTTGTAGTCTTTGGTATCACCCTGTTTCACTGGTACATATGCATTACTCACTCTTTGTTAACATGTAATTTTGCCCTTTACTCGGCCACAACACAGTTTTGGTTCGAATCACTTGAACTTGATACTGTACGTGGTTATTTCATGTGATGTTCACTTTTGTAGCAGTTTCAACTTAATGCATATATCCCTGGGCTTCAAGTATAGATGCCTGGACTTTTATATGTGCACTCATTATCACTTGCTGTTGTGGTTTTGTTGCTCCACCTTACTTTAGTATTTTCATTTAATATGATTCTTGCATTGCCCAGTTTCGCAGTTGCATCCCATATATGTGTTTCCACCTGAGCAGCACTGTGTTGGGTTCATGTAGTAGGCCTTACATCTTACTGTTCACTAGTAGTTAACTAGCTGTCTTGGAGTTTCATGCCATATGTGTGTGTTCATGAAGGTTTACATCGACTGTTTTGCTTGATGGTCTTGTGACACTTCTTACTGTCATGTTGCATTGAGTTATCATGCTTCATATATGTTGTTTAATGTACTTGTTCTTTCCAGTCAGTTGCAATTGAATTTGACTATCTTGTTGAGTTCACTTGAGATTGCACTCGGTTTTGTTAATTGACTCACGTACAGTCTGCACTTCCACATTGCTATGTTGTATTGAAATGCACCAGTCTTTGGTGATGCTTGACTTGATATTGTACTTGATTGTTTATCAGAGCGGCCACAGCCTCTGTTTCTGTTGATTGATTTAAACTTGAGTCGAGGCTTGAATTTTATATCTTGACCATTTCAATTGAATTTATACCTGATTTGAATCCATCTATTAGCTCGAATTTGACCTTGTGCTCGTTATGAGCTTTCACTGTGCATTTCCTGATCTTTTGCATATTTTATATGTTGTAGTTGCGAGGCAGTGCACGCGAGCGTGTACTGCAGCCACACCGTATTGTTTTTGTTGGTATTTCTTTTTCTTTTGATGCGTTGATCTTTTGCATATTTCATATACCCTATTGGCGAGGCAGTACACGTTAGCGTGTAATGTAGCCAATCAGAATTGATGTTTTAAGTGGCATTTTAATTGTTTGAATTGATTTGTTTTGATTTGATTATTTTGTTGTCGTCTAATTATCTATTTGATAATTAGATTCTGAGTTTCTTATTATTTATTTAATAATTAGGTTTTGTTGTTAATTGCCATTCAGGCAATTCTGATGTTTTCTAAATTATCTTCATTGATGATCTTTTTATTTATCTTTGTTGGTAAATTTGAATCTGCTGATTTGTGTTTAACACTGTTATGTGTTATATTTATCGTTATTCAATTCCTTCTTAAAGGATTGGATAGACGAGAATTATTTGTGACTGTCATCTTATTGTTATTTAATTATTATTGTTTCTGTTCATTAATAATTGAGTTTGAATTAGACTGACCCGTGTATTATTTTCTTTTGAATGTATTACTCGGGTCAGACCGAGTTATTACAGGTTGTAAATATCTTTCTTTGGGTTGCTTCTAGAGCTATGAAGTTTTTTTATATCATTTGGAGTAGATGTTATCACAGTATAAGATGTTGTATATTCATGTATATTATTCACGATAATGTACTTGTGTATATAACTTCCTGAGTCGACGTTGTAGTTGTATCATATGTATTGTATCACATGTATTGTAACTGACATCAGTTATTATATATATGAGACATTTTGTTTTATTTGTGTTCCGTATTTATATTATATGTGTTATTATTATATCTATTGTCCTCGACTATCATGAACCATCGTAGTTCGTTTTATACTGGAACTGGATATGTTGATGGGAGTAAATAAATAAGAGATGAAAAAAATAAAAATATATACCACTCCTATCGAGATAACCAATACTAGTGTAAGGCCTAACTACGGATGGCTGCTCCTATCCAGCCTTATTCTTCGTAATAACGGACAGTATTTCTTTTAATACTCTTTGTTATTATGAGCATAGAGGTAGGGCGTCACAGTTGGTATCAGAGCCTGGGGTTTATGGACATAGTATAAAACATAACTTAGAAGGAACATGTGTTACAACTATTAGTCGATGTTTTATTTGTGCTTTGAGTCAAAACTAAAGTTTTGAAATTATGATGAAATTTTTTAATTTCCTTATTTAAAAATGAAAGTGAAACTGTGTTTTGATGACTGGTTGATTCGTGTTTTGTTTATCAGAGTACGCAGCGAAAACAGTGAGACCCTCTTCGCTGAGTACGACTGATAACCTTTTTGATTTAAAAATCAAAATATGAAATCAAAATAAATTTCATTTGTTGTTCACGTAGCTGTTTTTAATTTGTCTTCTTTGAAAATTTCGAATCCGATTTGAGGATCCGAAGCGATTGCAGTTATGTGATTTTGTTGAGATTTTTGTTGTTTTGAATTATCTTCGTTGAAGATATATTTGAATGATTACTTTGTTTATTTTGTGCCATACGTGCGAATTTATGTTGCACGTTACCGCATTAATTTTGCGTAAAACCGACGTTTAGCTTTAAACGTATTTTGTTGCCGTTATTTTATAACGGGATTTTTACGCCGTTGCTAAATTTTGAAGCGCCGTGTTTTGTTGACCTTTTTGATGAATGAAAATTCACTGGTGTTATATTTTGATGCGAATTATTTTGATGAGATTTTGACGTATGAATATTACCGTCGCTTTGGCTTCAGTAACCGTCAAATTTTAAAGTGGATTTTTAAGCGGTTATCCCGCAATGCCAAATTTGAGATTCGTTTCTACGGTGTTTTGAGAAGTGCAATTTCCTTGTCGAAATTTTCACTAATGTTGCTGTATTTATCAAGGATTTGCAAATCATTTTAAAAATAAAAATTGTTTTTCAAAAATGTTATAGTTTGCATTTTCAAAAGAATGAGAAAGCGATTTAAACGTTTCAGCAAAATCGAGGACTATGACCCTTTTCTTTTACTGATTCGCTTAATTCCGGACTTGTCCGTTTGAGAATGTAAATTATTACTTTTATAAAATAAATGAAATTGTTTTCAAAAGTTTTGCTGTTTGCATTTTCAAAAGAATGAGAAAGTGATTTGAACGTTTCAGCACAATCGAGGACTATGACCACTTTCTTTTACTGATTCGCTTGATTCCGTACTTGTCCGTTTGAGAATGTGAAATGTTATTTTTGAAATACACAATTTTGCACTTTCAAGGAAACGATGAAGAGAATTAAATGATTTAGTAAAACTCGTGGTTATGGGACATGTGCGTTTGCTATTTTGGTTAATTTCGGACTCGTCAATTAAAATAATTGTTGTTTTGATGGTTTTGATGATTTTTGTACACTTTCAAGCCACTATGTTGGACCTCCAGGTCATATGTTGGACCTTCGGTTCAATACCAGTACCAGAACTTCAGGTCATTTGTTGGACCTCTGGGTCATTTGTTGGGCGCCAAAATTATGTGGGGTACTTGGTTGGCTTCGGCCATATGTTGATGCACGTGCGGCATAGCTTTAAAAACTCGCAATTTGTTGGGATCGATCCACCTTTTATGTTGATTTTCTAGATCATCTTAATTGATTTCTAGATATTTATTGTTTCTAATTATCAGCAGGAAATTGGATATTTGTTGATATGAGTTCTGATTATCGCTTGTGATAATTAGATATTTGTTATTTGATTATCGTTTTTGATAATTGAATATTTGTTGTTTCTGATTATCGTTTTTGATAATCGGATATTTGTTGTTTCTGATTATCGCTTGTGATAATTGTATATTTGTTGATATGAGTTCTGATTATCATTTTTGATAATCGGATATTTGTTGATTTTGATTATCGTTTTTGATAATCGAATATTTATTGTTTCTGATTATCGTTTTTGACAATCGGATATTTGTTGATTTTGATTATCGTTTTTGATAATCGAATATTTGTTTTTTCTGATTATCGTTTTTGGTAATTGGATATTTGTTGATTTGATTATCGATTGTGATAATTAAATATTTGTTGATTTGAGATTTGATTATCGTTTGTGATAATTGAATATTTGTTGATTTGAGATTTTATTATCGTTTGTGATAATTAAATATTTATTGATTTTAGATATGATTATCGATTGTGATAATTAAATATTTGTTGATTTGAGGTTTGATTATTGTTTTTGATAATTAAATATTTGTTGATTTGAGATTTGATTATCGTTTGTGATAATTAAATATTGATGATAATTGCATTTATTCGGTTTTGTTGTTTTCTGATTATCTACTTGATAATTAGATTTTGTTCAGAATTTGTGAATTTCTTTTATGAAATTAAAAGATTTCTTTGGCGTTTGTGTTCTTGACCATTATTTTTCTAGCTTAACCGGTTTATGTTAGAAAAATAATTGTTATAGACGACTTTTGTAACAACCCTAGATTTTTATGTATATTTTAATTTTGACTTTATTTCATTTTTAAATTTTTTAACTGGTTCCATTTCAAACTTTTCATTTTTAAATATAAACTTTGATTATTATGTGATTTATAATTCCAAAATGGTATAAATTGAATATTTTCCTGAAATGTTGATTTCTGTAAATTTGGGTCAAACTTTGATTTTTAAATTTCAAATTTAAATATTTAAATTCTTAAATTTTATCTTTTATTATGAAAATAGATTTAATAAATTGAATACTGCTTTTCGTTTCGTTGAAAACGGATTTAAATTGTGAAAGTTATGTACATTTCAATTTTGAGTATAATTTGTTTTATTTGCAATTTTGTCTATTTTAAATTATATAAATCATATTTTCTTTGTTATATTTTATTCTAATATTTGTTAATATGTTATTTTATGTGTATTTTGTCTTTTAATATTTTTAAAGTGATAATAAAAAAAAATTCAAAAATTTACTGTATTTATTTCTTACTTTTAAAGGTTGTTTTCTATTTTTCTGCTATTTTCTTCAATTAAATTATATTTAATTAAAAATTATATATTTATTTTGTGAATGAATTTTTATTTTATGTTATTATCTTTGTTATAAATATTTTTTCATGTACATAAAATTTTTCCAAAAGTTCATTTCATTTATTTTCAAATTTTCAAGACTAGTTTACAATTTTTGCTATTTTTCTTAATTTAATTATATATATTTAATATTTATTTTTTTATTTTGTTTATTTACTAAATTTTCGTGTTTTTATTTAAATTGATAAGTATTTTTTAGTTATTTAATATTCCAAAAGAAAATATTCAAATTTGAAAGGTTTTGTAACTCTTTATTTGCCTTAGTCTTTTTGTATTCTTGGCTTTTCATTTTCAACCAACTCTTGCATTTACTATTGACTGACCTTATCATTTTCTTCAGCCAATTACTTCCCTCCATTTTCACAAAAAAAAAGCTTCCCAACTCCAAAAGATCGGCCATCAACCTGAGAAAAAGTTTTGGTAAAATTTCTATTTCTTTTTCATGTTTTCCTTCTTGTTTCTTATGTTATTTGCATTGCTTTCTTCACCTTCTAGGCTCGGCTCCTCTCCACCACATCACCATGGCTGCCTCCTCCATCACCAGAACCAACCGCCACCTCCTCCTGTCTATCCCCAAGCCACTGGCCGTGCACTATAGTTGATCAAACGCCACCAAAACTTGAACAAACTTCACCCGATATGCCTAGCCGAGCACCATACATCACCACCACCTCTAAACCTTCCTTTGGCCGCCACCTACTCCACCTCCACCACCCATAGACGACCTGAAACCCACTTCAACATCTGTACCTGACCCACTACAGACCTGGTCGCACCATGCTAGCTTGTGTCCGAGCCCATACGTTGCATAGAATCCATGGTGGTTGCCTTGTAGTGTTAGTTTCATGCACACATACCTTTGCATCATCTTTTCCTATGTATGGCCGACCCATTTTAACCCAAACCAGATCCAAACCCACTACTTAGCCGTGTGTTCTTGACCTATAGCTGAAGCATTAGTGGTAGAAAGCAAGTGCAAAGACTTTGGTTTCGTTTTATTCATTTATTCCTAACAGTGTTAATCGTAATTTGGGTTGAAACTTATGTGATTTGTATTGTTTTGTCTCATGTATTCAAGGCAATTAGCCTTGGCTCTCCCACTCTCAAATCATTGTCGTGTTATCGTGCTTTTGAAGTTCCTTGTTTGTGCATTTGGTTGTCATTCCATCTTATACCGGTGAGTAAATCTCACCAGACTAATATGTACTTATATAGTGATAAACTGACATCACTTGAATCTGTAAATGCATATCATCCTGTTATAACTGCTAGATTATATTCATATTATGTTCACACCTATATTTACACCTGTTATACCATATGTTACTGTTATTTCTTGCTATTCTGTTATTTTCATCACTTTATCACACTGCAAGTTCCCTGTAGACTAGAATCACCATGGGTTGAAATGATACATACCCGAACGGACTTTAGAATAGGAGAAAATCATTATGGGCGGAAATGTTATGCCTGAATGATTTTCAATTATTTTCATTTACTTGGGATTGCGGGTTTGAAATGATCAAACCCGGGTTTTCTTTGTAAATTACGGGTTGAAATGATATATTACCCGTATCACATCATCTAGGCTAGAAAATGAAATACAGACCCGTTGTTAGAATATGTTTTTCTAAATTTTTTAAATTATTTTAGAAATGTAAATATTATAATATTTTGATTTAAATTTGATTAAAAATGATTTTTGTAAAGCATTATTGATTTTCTGAAAATTTATAAGTGAAATAAATAAATGGTAAAGTTAGAAAATCCGAAATGTAAGTTATTTTGGAAATTAGAATTTGGTGATAAATGGAATTTAAATTAAATACGAAAATATGATAAATTTATGATATTTTGAATTAAATGAATTTAAAATGATTTTATAATATATTAATGATTTTTGAATAAAGTCAAAATGTGACGCCCCACCTCTATACCCACGCTAGCCAAGAACACTACGGTGTAGTGCTGTCAACTAGCACGGAGAATAAGGCTGTTGAGGAGCGACCATCCGTGTAATTGCTTTGTGCGAGCACCGATATGTCAGATAGTAAAAACATGCATTTCATTTCAGGAGGAAATCCGACATGCCGATGCAAACTCAAAGCTACCACACGGTGGCTATAATAGTCTAGGACAAATATAAACTAATAACACAGATAAATACAATTCGGAACACAGATAAAACAAAAAAATCTCATATATATATATATAACTGATGTCAGTTACAATACATTTGACACGGTACATGTGACACAACTACAATAGTCAACTCAGGAAGTTATATATACAAGTACATTAACGTATATAATATACATGAATACATATCTTCCTATACAATAATACAGTCTACTACAAAAGACGACTACTCCAAAAGATATGAAAGAACTTCATAGCTCTAGCAGCAACCCAAAGCAGAATATCTACAACCTGTAAATACTCGGTCTGACCCGAGTATTAAATTCAAAAGAAAATAATACTCGGGTCAGTCTAATTCAAACTCAGTTATTAATGCACAGAAGCAATAATAATTAAATAATGAATAGACGATAGTAATTAAACCAAATCAGAATGCAATTCAGAACATTGAATTGAAATAAACAAAACAGTTCAAACCATTGAAATATCAATTAAAATATTAATTCAAGTAGGGCTGCAGTACACGCACGCGTGCACTGCCTCGCCACTACGGAATATGGAGTACGCAAAAAGATCCATAAGTCAAAACAAATAGAATATCATACACGCCATACCGTGTGGCTGCAGTTCACGCCTGCGTGCACTGCCTTGCCACTATAGTGCTGACGTACACAATAAAATTCACAAGCAAACACAAGATCAAACCCGAGTCACCGGATTCAACTCAAGTGTAATTCGAAAATCAATCCAAATGCACATATATGAAGACTACAGGCTCATGGTCAAGTGCACTGGTTCAAAAAGGCAAAAGAGAGACAAAGTTCACAAGAGATACAAGTGCAGACACAACAGTGCCCCAGTACAACACTACAGGATCAAGTAAGCATATGCACATCAAACCAGAAAAGTGCATAAAGACTACAAGTTCAAGTGTTAGTGTAACAAAAAATGCTACAATGGATCAAAGATCAAAGAAAGTAAATGGTCCAGTTTCAACATGAATACACAGTACAGAGGTGACAAACAAACTGCATACAAGCATAGGTGAATGTGCAGGCTAGAGTATGCACTGGAATAAAAATCATGATTTCAGATGAAGGCAAGTGTACAGGCTCAGTGAATACTTTGAATGATGACCAAAACGAGCAGATTTATATGTATGCATATATATGCATATAAACATACACATATCAGAGATTCAAGCCTTCACCGAAAACATAAGATTGAAGACAGCTAGTAAACTGCAATGCTCAAAATTACCATAATCAACTCAAGTGTTTAATAATACATTTCGAATTCAATTTCACTTAAATGGAAAATGCACATACACCAGACATAAATGATCAGTACGACCAAGTATCATACTCGAGAATAACTCAATTCAATTGTAAGCATGTACAACAGGACAGGGCAGTGGATAGGACTGTAACAGCCAATTGAAAACAGGTATAACTGATATATGGTGATGCAGACAACAACTACTCAAGGCAACAGTGGACTGTGCACCAGTACTAAGCTTGGCTAGAGATGCAACATGGCCAGACACAAAGGCAACTGCACTATGCAAATGAACGTGAAACATGCCAGTGGACTCAAAAATGCGACAAGTATACAAGACAGTGACAATGAATGAATGCCAATATCAAAGTCAACCAAAAACAAGTAGATAACAGGTTCACCACAAAATCAAGGCCGAAGCATAGCATTTTCAACCAACCGAAAGTCCACAAAAACAAGTGACCGAAGTCAGTAATCAAATTGAAGTCAGAAATAAGATTCATGTTAAAGCCGATGTCAACAGAAAATACTCAAAATCATCTGCCATTTACATTACACTGTACTCAAGCTATAGAATCACTTGACTACTCAAAGCCGTGGATAATAGAAATCGAACCAAGGCAAATAAAAATCATCGACATCGAAACAAAGTTGAACAACATGAACACAATACTAAGCAGGAATTAGATGTGAGTGATAGTTCACTCACCTTTTCGAGTCGCAGATTCGTAGCCGAGCAGGAGAATTGGATCGAGCAAGACTACAGGCGAACACCCCAATTTGGAACGAAGCCCTAATTTTAGAGAAAAGGGGGAGGGGCGACGAAACGAGCAGCCACCATAATTTTCTTTTCGTTTAGGGTTTCGAATAATTGAAAATGAGAGAGAGGGATCGGGTTAGCCAACAGAAATGAAGAGGGGAACGGTTATAACTCGAAAACTTCACAGCATCAAACAAAAGAAATATGGGCCAAGTTTATTAAAGCCCGAAATTTCTTTTAACAATTTATAAAAGAAATTTAAAAATTCAAAATTTAAAACTTAAATTGGCAATAAGCGAAAATATTAATCGTTCAATGTCGATTATAAATCGACACGAAATAGAGGGTTGTTACAGACTCCCCTCCTTAAAGAAATTGCGTCCACGCAATCCTAAGGGATAAATGGACAAAAGGTAACAACCATAAGAGCATGAGAAGGTAAGCTTTTAATTTCATAAAAGAAATTCACAAATTCTCAACAAAATTTGGTTATCAAATAGATAATCAGAATACAGAAATCACGAAACAGCAATATCTAATCATCGATTCGATAATTTGAAGACAGCAAAATTTAATTACCAACAAAGATAATTAGAAACACGAGTCACAAACATCTAACTATCAAAAACGATAATCAGGAATTACCACAACGGTAATCAAATTTCAAATCACAAATATTTAATTATCACAATTGATAATTAAATCTCAAATCACAAATGTTTAATTATCACAAACGATAATTAAATCTCAAATATCTAATTATCACAAGCGATAATTAGAAACAGCAAATATCTGATTACCACAAACGATAATCAGAAATCACAAATTTTTTTCAATTAACGAGTCCGAAATTAACCGAAATAGCAAACGCACATGACCCATAACCACGAGTTTTACTAAATCATTTAATTCACTTCATCGTCTCCTTGAAAGTGCAAAATTGTGTTTTTTAAATAAACAACATTTTACGTTCTCAAACGGACAAGTCCAGAATTAAGCGAATCAGTAAAAGAAAGGGGTCATAGTCCTCGATTTTTCTGAAACGTTTAAATCGCTTCCTCATTCTTTTGAAGGCGTAAACTGTAAAAATTTTGAAAATCATTTTATTTATAAAATTACAATTTACATTCTCAAACGAACAAGTCCGGAATTAAGCGAATCAGCAAAAGAAAGGGATCATAGTCCTCGATTTTACTGAAACGTTTAATTCGCTTCCTCATTCTTTTGAAAGCGCAAATCGTAAAAATTTTGAAAACAATTTTGATTTATATTTTGAAACAATTTTTAAAATATGTGATTAAAACAACGACATCAGAAGCAACTTCGATAAGTGGATTTTCATTCATCCAAAGAGTCACAAGAATCTTCTCAAAGATAGAAAGGGGTATCATACCCTAAACTTGTATTCATAACAAGTCAATAACACACGAATTCACCAATGCACAAGAATTGATAAAACTTATCAATAAAAATCACGAAAACTGGTGAAGCACAAATTCTAGAAATCCTCACAAGAAATCCAGAAAACACAAGCTAAGAGTATGAGAACTCGAACGCGAGTATGAAAACTCGAACCGGAGTATGAAAACTCGAACCGGAGTATGAAAACTCGAACGCGAGTATGAAAACTCGAACGGAGTATGAAAACTCGAAGGAGAGTATGGAAACTCGAACGGAGTATGAAAACTCGAACGGAGTATGAAAACTCGAACGGAGTATGAAAACTCGAACGGAGTATGAAAACTCGAACGGAGTATGAAAACTCAAACGGAGTATGAAAACTCAAACGGAGTATGAAAACTCGAACAGAGTATGAAAACTCGAACAGAGTATGAAAACTCAAACGGAGTATGAAAACTCGAACGGAGTATGAAAACTCGAACAGAGTATGAAAACTAAAAGGAGAGTATGGAAACTCACCAACACGCGAGCATGAAAATTCATCAACACATGTAACGCATAACGAGAACGGGAGCACGAAAACTCACCTACATGCGAGCATGAAAACTCACCAACACGTGCAATGCAAAGCGAGAACGGGAGCACAGAATCTCACCTACACGTGAGCATGAAAATCACCAACACGGGCAACGCAAAGCGAGAACGGGAGCACGGAATCTCACCTACACGCGAGCATGAAAAATCATCAACACGTGCAACGCAAAGCGAGAACGGGAGCACGGAATCTCACCTACCCGCGAGCATGAAAAATCATCAACACGTGCAACGCAAAACGAGAACGGGAGCACGGAATCTCACCTACACGTGAGCATGAAAATCACCAACACGGGCAACGCAAAGCGAGAACGGGAGCACGGAATCTCACCTACACGCGAGCATGAAAAATCATCAACACGTGCAATGCAAAGCGAGAACGGGAGCACGGAATCTCACCTATCCGCGAGCATGAAAAATCATCAACACGTGCAACGCATAACGAGACGCTATCTCATGGTTGCAAGCCATTAATTTTGACACACGAATGGCCCGAAGACCGTGGGGCGCTACCCCACATGTGTGAGTCGAAATCACATGGATTGAGGTCCAGACTAACCAAAAAATCAAAAGAGGTATGTGTGAGTGGAATCACACAAGTGGTGTCTAGTCTAACCTCACAATCAAAAGAAAAGTATGTGTGAATGAAATCACATAAGTGGTGTCTAGACAATCCTCAAAGCCCAAGAGATATGTGTGAGACGAAATCACACCGATGAGGCCTAGTCTAACCGTAAAAATGATCGTCATGATCAACGAGAAGTGTCAATTACACTAAGTCAGTAAATGTAAAAGTTTAGCATCATGTCCCATAACCACTTACTTAACTTAAATATTTACGAACAAACTGTAAATCTTCACTAATAAAATTTGTCACTAGAGGTTCAATCGAACAAGTCCAACAATTAACCGACGAAGTAAACGCAAGCGTTTCATACCACTTGTTTTACTAAGCCGTTTAATTAGATTTCTCATACGAGTGAAATAAAGATTTGTATATACTAATAGATTGGAAAACAGTTTCAAAAACGAGTTTGGTATTGAAAATAGAGTTGAAAACATTTTGATAAAAGAGTTTTTGATATTTACTACCAGTATTGAAACCTTTATATTTTTAAAGTGACAAATCACAAAAATGATTGTAGAAACAATCAATCACAAGAATTCACATACGAAGACGTGAATAGAATCCAAAGAAATCGATACCGAATTCATCGAAAGGTATGCTCACAAAAATCCCGAAGAAAAGGTCATCAAAGTTGCTAATAAATGATAGCAACAAATCGGGAAATAATCAAGAATCGATTAAATTCGAAAACCAAATCAATTCACTAAGATTCACATTCGAAGACGTGAATAAAATATAAAGAATTCGATTCCAAATCCATCAAAGTAGGAATACCCAAAATTCCTGAAATAGAAGTTATCAAAGTCGACAAAGGTGATAACAACTAACCGGAAAAGAAGAACCGATCAACAATTGGAAAAACAAAGCAGAACGAGTATAAATGCTTGAATGACTTTAACAAAAGTAAAGGTCAAGTCAACGTCGATATCGACAAGGCAAAGACCAAGACAATTTCTTTTATACCAAAGAAATTTTAAAACTATCAGAGAGAGGCACATGAAAACCAACAAACCATGGATAAACAGACAGAGTCGACAATTGGAATGCAATTTGTCTCAAAGATTGATACCCAAAACTCAATTGTATGGAAACTGCATTAAGTACACGAATAAGAGATAAGAATGCATATATATAGCAGTTCGAATAAACAATGCGAGTTCAAATCGAAGTGGGTACTAGTTGCAGCAATATGCACTTGGTAGAGCATATATACACTGATACTTAGAAGTGTAAACTCAAGTGAGCAAGTGCGATAGAGAATAGCAGCAATGCTCACGAATAAGCGTTAGGAATTCATTCCTAACAATCAAAGATGATCTTAAGACAAAGATGTGAAATAAAACATCGACAAATAGTTGTAACACATGTACTATCTAAGTTATGTTTTATATTTGTTCTAAACCCCAGGCTCTGATACCAAGCTGTGACGCCCCACCTCTATACCCACGCTAGCCAAGAACACTACGGTGTAGTGCTGTCAACTAGCACGGAGAATAAGGCTGTTGAGGAGCGACCATCCGTGTAATTGCTTTGTGCGAGCACCGATATGTCAGATAGTAAAAACATGCATTTCATTTCAGGAGGAAATCCGACATGCCGATGCAAACTCAAAGCTACCACACGGTGGCTATAATAGTCTAGGACAAATATAAACTAATAACACAGATAAATATAAATGCGGAACACAGATAAAACAAAAAAATCTCATATATATATATAACTGATGTCAGTTACAATACATTTGACACGGTACATGTGATACAACTACAATAGTCAACTCAGGAAGTTATATATACAAGTACATTAACGTATATAATATACATGAATACATATCTTCCTATACAATAATACAGTCTACTACAAAAGACGACTACTCCAAAAGATATGAAAGAACTTCATAGCTCTAGCAGCAACCCAAAGCAGAATATCTACAACCTGTAAATACTCGGTCTGACCCGAGTATTAAATTCAAAAGAAAATAATACTCGGGTCAGTCTAATTCAAACTCAGTTATTAATGCACAGAAGCAATAATAATTAAATAATGAATAGACGATAGTAATTAAACCAAATCAGAATGCAATTCAGAACATTGAATTGAAATAAACAAAATAGTTCAAACCATTGAAATATCAATTAAAATATTAATTCAAGTAGGGCTGCAGTACACGCACGCGTGCACTGCCTCGCCACTACGGAATATGGAGTACGCAAAAAGATCCATAAGTCAAAACAAATAGAATATCATACACGCCATACCGTGTGGCTGCAGTTCACGCCTGCGTGCACTGCCTTGCCACTATAGTGCTGACGTACACAATAAAATTCACAAGCAAACACAAGATCAAACCCGAGTCACCGGATTCAACTCAAGTGTAATTCGAAAATCAATCCAAATGCACATATATGAAGACTACAGGCTCATGGTCAAGTGCACTGGTTCAAAAAGGCAAAAGAGAGACAAAGTTCACAAGAGATACAAGTGCAGACACAACAGTGCCCCAGTACAACACTACAGGATCAAGTAAGCATATGCACATCAAACCAGAAAAGTGCATAAAGACTACAAGTTCAAGTGTTAGTGTAACAAAAAATGCTACAATGGATCAAAGATCAAAGAAAGTAAATGGTCCAGTTTCAACATGAATACACAGTACAGAGGTGACAAACAAACTGCATACAAGCATAGGTGAATGTGCAGGCTAGAGTATGCACTGGAATAAAAATCATGAATTCAGATGAAGGCAAGTGTACAGGCTCAGTGAACACTTTGAATGATGACCAAAACGAGCAGATTTATATGTATGCATATATATGCATATAAACATACACATATCAGAGATTCAAGCCTTCACCGAAAACATAAGATTGAAGACAGCTAGTAAACTGCAATGCTCAAAATTACCATAATCAACTCAAGTGTTTAATAATACATTTCGAATTCAATTTCACTTAAATGGAAAATGCACATACACCAGACATAAATGATCAGTACGACCAAGTATCATACTCGAGAATAACTCAATTCAATTGTAAGCATGTACAACAGGACAGGGCAGTGGATAGGACTGTAACAGCCAATTGAAAACAGGTATAACTGATATATGGTGATGCAGACAACAACTACTCAAGGCAACAGTGGACTGTGCACCAGTACTAAGCTTGGCTAGAGATGCAACATGGCCAGACACAAAGGCAACTGCACTATGCAAATGAACGTGAAACATGCCAGTGGACTCAAAAATGCGACAAGTATACAAGACAGTGACAATGAATGAATGCCAATATCAAAGTCAACCAAAAACAAGTAGATAACAGGTTCACCACAAAATCAAGGCCGAAGCATAGCATTTTCAACCAACCGAAAGTCCACAAAAACAAGTGACCGAAGTCAGTAATCAAATTGAAGTCAGAAATAAGATTCATGTTAAAGCCGATGTCAACAGAAAATACTCAAAATCATCTGCCATTTACATTACACTGTACTCAAGCTATAGAATCACTTGACTACTCAAAGCCGTGGATAATAGAAATCGAACCAAGGCAAATAAAAATCATCGACATCGAAACAAAGTTGAACAACATGAACACAATACTAAGCAGGAATTAGATGTGAGTGATAGTTCACTCACCTTTTCGAGTCGCAGATTCGTAGCCGAGCAGGAGAATTGGATCGAGCAAGACTACAGGCGAACACCCCAATTTGGAACGAAGCCCTAATTTTAGAGAAAAGGGGGAGGGGCGACGAAACGAGCAGCCACCATAATTTTCTTTTCGTTTAGGGTTTCGAATAATTGAAAATGAGAGAGAGGGATCGGGTTAGCCAACAGAAATGAAGAGGGGAACGGTTATAACTCGAAAACTTCACAGCATCAAACAAAAGAAATATGGGCCAAGTTTATTAAAGCCCGAAATTTCTTTTAACAATTTATAAAAGAAATTTAAAAATTCAAAATTTAAAACTTAAATTGGCAATAAGCGAAAATATTAATCGTTCAATGTCGATTATAAATCGACACGAAATAGAGGGTTGTTACAGACTCCCCTCCTTAAAGAAATTGCGTCCACGCAATCCTAAGGGATAAATGGACAAAAGGTAACAACCATAAGAGCATGAGAAGGTAAGCTTTTAATTTCATAAAAGAAATTCACAAATTCTCAACAAAATTTGGTTATCAAATAGATAATCAGAATACAGAAATCACGAAACAGCAATATCTAATCATCGATTCGATAATTTGAAGACAGCAAAATTTAATTACCAACAAAGATAATTAGAAACACGAGTCACAAACATCTAACTATCAAAAACGATAATCAGGAATTACCACAACGGTAATCAAATTTCAAATCACAAATATTTAATTATCACAATTGATAATTAAATCTCAAATCACAAATGTTTAATTATCACAAACGATAATTAAATCTCAAATATCTAATTATCACAAGCGATAATTAGAAACAGCAAATATCTGATTACCACAAACGATAATCAGAAATCACAAATTTTTTTCAATTAACGAGTCCGAAATTAACCGAAATAGCAAACGCACATGACCCATAACCACGAGTTTTACTAAATCATTTAATTCACTTCATCGTCTCCTTGAAAGTGCAAAATTGTGTTTTTTAAATAAACAACATTTTACGTTCTCAAACGGACAAGTCCAGAATTAAGCGAATCAGTAAAAGAAAGGGGTCATAGTCCTCGATTTTTCTGAAACGTTTAAATCGCTTCCTCATTCTTTTGAAGGCGTAAACTGTAAAAATTTTGAAAATCATTTTATTTATAAAATTACAATTTACATTCTCAAACGAACAAGTCCGGAATTAAGCGAATCAGCAAAAGAAAGGGATCATAGTCCTCGATTTTACTGAAACGTTTAATTCGCTTCCTCATTCTTTTGAAAGCGCAAATCGTAAAAATTTTGAAAACAATTTTGATTTATATTTTGAAACAATTTTTAAAATATGTGATTAAAACAACGACATCAGAAGCAACTTCGATAAGTGGATTTTCATTCATCCAAAGAGTCACAAGAATCTTCTCAAAGATAGAAAGGGGTATCATACCCTAAACTTGTATTCATAACAAGTCAATAACACACGAATTCACCAATGCACAAGAATTGATAAAACTTATCAATAAAAATCACGAAAACTGGTGAAGCACAAATTCTAGAAATCCTCACAAGAAATCCAGAAAACACAAGCTAAGAGTATGAGAACTCGAACGCGAGTATGAAAACTCGAACCGGAGTATGAAAACTCGAACCGGAGTATGAAAACTCGAACGCGAGTATGAAAACTCGAACGGAGTATGAAAACTCGAAGGAGAGTATGGAAACTCGAACGGAGTATGAAAACTCGAACGGAGTATGAAAACTCGAACGGAGTATGAAAACTCGAACGGAGTATGAAAACTCGAACGGAGTATGAAAACTCAAACGGAGTATGAAAACTCAAACGGAGTATGAAAACTCGAACAGAGTATGAAAACTCGAACAGAGTATGAAAACTCAAACGGAGTATGAAAACTCGAACGGAGTATGAAAACTCGAACAGAGTATGAAAACTCAAAGGAGAGTATGGAAACTCACCAACACGCGAGCATGAAAATTCATCAACACATGTAACGCATAACGAGAACGGGAGCACGAAAACTCACCTACATGCGAGCATGAAAACTCACCAACACGTGCAATGCAAAGCGAGAACGGGAGCACAGAATCTCACCTACACGTGAGCATGAAAATCACCAACACGGGCAACGCAAAGCGAGAACGGGAGCACGGAATCTCACCTACACGCGAGCATGAAAAATCATCAACACGTGCAACGCAAAGCGAGAACGGGAGCACGGAATCTCACCTACCCGCGAGCATGAAAAATCATCAACACGTGCAACGCAAAACGAGAACGGGAGCACGGAATCTCACCTACACGTGAGCATGAAAATCACCAACACGGGCAACGCAAAGCGAGAACGGGAGCACGGAATCTCACCTACACGCGAGCATGAAAAATCATCAACACGTGCAATGCAAAGCGAGAACGGGAGCACGGAATCTCACCTATCCGCGAGCATGAAAAATCATCAACACGTGCAACGCATAACGAGACGCTATCTCATGGTTGCAAGCCATTAATTTTGACACACGAATGGCCCGAAGACCGTGGGGCGCTACCCCACATGTGTGAGTCGAAATCACATGGATTGAGGTCCAGACTAACCAAAAAATCAAAAGAGGTATGTGTGAGTGGAATCACACAAGTGGTGTCTAGTCTAACCTCACAATCAAAAGAAAAGTATGTGTGAATGAAATCACATAAGTGGTGTCTAGACAATCCTCAAAGCCCAAGAGATATGTGTGAGACGAAATCACACCGATGAGGCCTAGTCTAACCGTAAAAATGATCGTCATGATCAACGAGAAGTGTCAATTACACTAAGTCAGTAAATGTAAAAGTTTAGCATCATGTCCCATAACCACTTACTTAACTTAAATATTTACGAACAAACTGTAAATCTTCATTAATAAAATTTGTCACTAGAGGTTCAATCGAACAAGTCCAACAATTAACCGACGAAGTAAACGCAAGCGTTTCATACCACTTGTTTTACTAAGCCGTTTAATTAGATTTCTCATACGAGTGAAATAAAGATTTGTATATACTAATAGATTGGAAAACAGTTTCAAAAACGAGTTTGGTATTGAAAATAGAGTTGAAAACATTTTGATAAAAGAGTTTTTGATATTTACTACCAGTATTGAAACCTTTATATTTTTAAAGTGACAAATCACAAAAATGATTGTAGAAACAATCAATCACAAGAATTCACATACGAAGACGTGAATAGAATCCAAAGAAATCGATACCGAATTCATCGAAAGGTATGCTCACAAAAATCCCGAAGAAAAGGTCATCAAAGTTGCTAATAAATGATAGCAACAAATCGGGAAATAATCAAGAATCGATTAAATTCGAAAACCAAATCAATTCACTAAGATTCACATTCGAAGACGTGAATAAAATATAAAGAATTCGATTCCAAATCCATCAAAGTAGGAATACCCAAAATTCCTGAAATAGAAGTTATCAAAGTCGACAAAGGTGATAACAACTAACCGGAAAAGAAGAACCGATCAACAATTGGAAAAACAAAGCAGAACGAGTATAAATGCTTGAATGACTTTAACAAAAGTAAAGGTCAAGTCAACGTCGATATCGACAAGGCAAAGACCAAGACAATTTCTTTTATACCAAAGAAATTTTAAAACTATCAGAGAGAGGCACATGAAAACCAACAAACCATGGATAAACAGACAGAGTCGACAATTGGAATGCAATTTGTCTCAAAGATTGATACCCAAAACTCAATTGTATGGAAACTGCATTAAGTACACGAATAAGAGATAAGAATGCATATATATAGCAGTTCGAATAAACAATGCGAGTTCAAATCGAAGTGGGTACTAGTTGCAGCAATATGCACTTGGTAGAGCATATATACACTGATACTTAGAAGTGTAAACTCAAGTGAGCAAGTGCGATAGAGAATAGCAGCAATGCTCACGAATAAGCGTTAGGAATTCATTCCTAACAATCAAAGATGATCTTAAGACAAAGATGTGAAATAAAACATCGACAAATAGTTGTAACACATGTACTATCTAAGTTATGTTTTATATTTGTTCTAAACCCCAGGCTCTGATACCAAGCTGTGACGCCCCACCTCTATACCCACGCTAGCCAAGAACACTACGGTGTAGTGCTGTCAACTAGCACGGAGAATAAGGCTGTTGAGGAGCGACCATCCGTGTAATTGCTTTGTGCGAGCACCGATATGTCAGATAGTAAAAACATGCATTTCATTTCAGGAGGAAATCCGACATGCCGATGCAAACTCAAAGCTACCACACGGTGGCTATAATAGTCTAGGACAAATATAAACTAATAACACAGATAAATATAAATGCGGAACACAGATAAAACAAAAAAATCTCATATATATATATAACTGATGTCAGTTACAATACATTTGACACGGTACATGTGATACAACTACAATAGTCAACTCAGGAAGTTATATATACAAGTACATTAACGTATATAATATACATGAATACATATCTTCCTATACAATAATACAGTCTACTACAAAAGACGACTACTCCAAAAGATATGAAAGAACTTCATAGCTCTAGCAGCAACCCAAAGCAGAATATCTACAACCTGTAAATACTCGGTCTGACCCGAGTATTAAATTCAAAAGAAAATAATACTCGGGTCAGTCTAATTCAAACTCAGTTATTAATGCACAGAAGCAATAATAATTAAATAATGAATAGACGATAGTAATTAAACCAAATCAGAATGCAATTCAGAACATTGAATTGAAATAAACAAAATAGTTCAAACCATTGAAATATCAATTAAAATATTAATTCAAGTAGGGCTGCAGTACACGCACGCGTGCACTGCCTCGCCACTACGGAATATGGAGTACGCAAAAAGATCCATAAGTCAAAACAAATAGAATATCATACACGCCATACCGTGTGGCTGCAGTTCACGCCTGCGTGCACTGCCTTGCCACTATAGTGCTGACGTACACAATAAAATTCACAAGCAAACACAAGATCAAACCCGAGTCACCGGATTCAACTCAAGTGTAATTCGAAAATCAATCCAAATGCACATATATGAAGACTACAGGCTCATGGTCAAGTGCACTGGTTCAAAAAGGCAAAAGAGAGACAAAGTTCACAAGAGATACAAGTGCAGACACAACAGTGCCCCAGTACAACACTACAGGATCAAGTAAGCATATGCACATCAAACCAGAAAAGTGCATAAAGACTACAAGTTCAAGTGTTAGTGTAACAAAAAATGCTACAATGGATCAAAGATCAAAGAAAGTAAATGGTCCAGTTTCAACATGAATACACAGTACAGAGGTGACAAACAAACTGCATACAAGCATAGGTGAATGTGCAGGCTAGAGTATGCACTGGAATAAAAATCATGAATTCAGATGAAGGCAAGTGTACAGGCTCAGTGAACACTTTGAATGATGACCAAAACGAGCAGATTTATATGTATGCATATATATGCATATAAACATACACATATCAGAGATTCAAGCCTTCACCGAAAACATAAGATTGAAGACAGCTAGTAAACTGCAATGCTCAAAATTACCATAATCAACTCAAGTGTTTAATAATACATTTCGAATTCAATTTCACTTAAATGGAAAATGCACATACACCAGACATAAATGATCAGTACGACCAAGTATCATACTCGAGAATAACTCAATTCAATTGTAAGCATGTACAACAGGACAGGGCAGTGGATAGGACTGTAACAGCCAATTGAAAACAGGTATAACTGATATATGGTGATGCAGACAACAACTACTCAAGGCAACAGTGGACTGTGCACCAGTACTAAGCTTGGCTAGAGATGCAACATGGCCAGACACAAAGGCAACTGCACTATGCAAATGAACGTGAAACATGCCAGTGGACTCAAAAATGCGACAAGTATACAAGACAGTGACAATGAATGAATGCCAATATCAAAGTCAACCAAAAACAAGTAGATAACAGGTTCACCACAAAATCAAGGCCGAAGCATAGCATTTTCAACCAACCGAAAGTCCACAAAAACAAGTGACCGAAGTCAGAAATCAAATTGAAGTCAGAAATAAGATTCATGTTAAAGCCGATGTCAACAGAAAATACTCAAAATCATCTGCCATTTACATTACACTGTACTCAAGCTATAGAATCACTTGACTACTCAAAGCCGTGGATAATAGAAATCGAACCAAGGCAAATAAAAATCATCGACATCGAAACAAAGTTGAACAACATGAACACAATACTAAGCAGGAATTAGATGTGAGTGATAGTTCACTCACCTTTTCGAGTCGCAGATTCGTAGCCGAGCAGGAGAATTGGATCGAGCAAGACCACAGGCGAACACCCCAATTTGGAACGAAGCCCTAATTTTAGAGAAAAGGGGGAGGGGCGACGAAACGAGCAGCCACCATAATTTTCTTTTCGTTTAGGGTTTCGAATAATTGAAAATGAGAGAGAGGGATCGGGTTAGCCAACAGAAATGAAGAGGGGAACGGTTATAACTCAAAAACTTCACAGCATCAAACAAAAGAAATATGGGCCAAGTTTATTAAAGCCCGAAATTTCTTTTAACAATTTATAAAAGAAATTTAAAAATTCAAAATTTAAAACTTAAATTGGCAATAAGCGAAAATATTAATCGTTCAATGTCGATTATAAATCGACACGAAATAGAGGGTTGTTACACAAAATGTGAAATGAATGAATATTTAGGTTGAAATTTGGAAATATAACTAAAATTGGAAATTTGTGAGTTTGGCTTAAAAGTGAATTTTAAGTTAAGTAAATAAAAATGAAATTAAGTTATATTTGAAAATTTTAAGCTTAAATGTTAAGTTAAATTTAATTTATTGAATTTAAAATTTAATGTTGGAATTTAATAAGTGAATTATTATTAAATTTTGATTTTTGAATAGAGATTTAACTTTATAAAATCACGAATATAAGGGTATTTGAATGGATGTTTTAAAAGTGAAATTATATGATTTTATAAGCTAAAAATGATTTAAATAAAAATATAATTGTTTGTGAAATTATATTGAATACTTGAAGTTAATTAACTGCATTCCTGAAATGCTATTAATTCTAATGTAAATGATAATACAGCATTTGTAAATGCTGTAGTTGATAATAATGAACCAAATGGAAAAGTTTAATTAAAGGTTATTATAGCATTTTTGTAAATGCTATAATTGTTGAATTTAACTAAGTTTTATTTGAAACTAATGTAACCCTATTACAGCATTTTTAAATGCTATCTTTTGTTAAATTGAACTGTTTTGAATGTAACTTTCCGTAGCAATTTCTAAATGCTGCGAAAGTTGAATTTTCATCTGTTTTAGTAAATTAAGTGAATAAATGAATTTTGAAAGACTAAAATTTTGTAAATTTAATAATTTAATTATTAAATATAATAACTTCATTTTATGATTTAAAATGAAGTAATTTGTTTCAAAATATAAACTATTTTGAAATGTGTTTTGTAATGGTATTTAAATTAAATAAAAATGAATGTGGTTTGGAAGATATTATATTTTGATATTATGAAATGGATTTTGAATGATATTGAATTTTGAAATGATATTTGATTTTTGAAGTATAAAATACCATTTTGAAATTTTAACCACGGGATGTAATCAATTTATAGTTTAACTTATTCTTAAAGGATGGGCGATCACAAGCATCCTTTAAGTTATTGTGCATTTCTACTACAGTTCACTTGAGTTGGTTTACATTATATAAGTATATATTGTCCTGACTCGAGTGTTTTGTGTTTTACTTTACGCTCGGGTCAGCTTGAGTAATTACAGCTTAGCTTTGGATTTCTTTACTGGAGCTAGGAATCGCTGGAGATTCTGCTTGTCTAGTTATCTATTTCCTTTCAGTTTCTGTTGTTCTATTTCAGCTTTGGTATTTATAAACTTCTATGTATTTGAGATTTCTATTGTATATGTTTCAGACTAATATTATGTATTATGTTTTGAGAGTTTGTTGTAGTAGCTTCATGAACTACTATGGTATTTCCATTTCCGCTGCGAGTTATTCTGATATTTCTGTGTCTGTGATTCTGTGATTGTATTTCATTTGCTCCAAATTTATTTACAACGCGGTATTTTGAGCAATTCAAGTCCGACATGTGCGGATGCGAATGACTGAAAATATCGGGTTGTTACAGTTGGTATCAGAGCCAGGTTTTTAGGCAAACCTTAGCCTGCGGAGCAAAAACTCATTAGATATTGGGTAGAAATAACCTAGAATGAGTGAAATCAATCTCAGAGTCCTTTCTTTGTAAGAGAACGTATTTTCGAAGTATAAAATGATTTCCAAATGATTTTTAAAGGATTTTCAAAGATTATTTTGGTATAAAAATGTTCTTATTTCAAAATCAAGATTTTCTAAACTTCATCTCTTCGGTATCCACCTTGTTAGAAATCTCTTGGTTAAGATTCTTATCGATTAGGATTTCTTGAACTTTGGAACGCTCCGACCTGTTCGGGAATCCAGTCTTGTTTTCCCCATTTTTCCTTTTGATTTGGAGCATTCTGTAACTCTACTTTGGAATGACCTCGCTACAGAGCGGTGATTCCGTAAATCTTTGAATGATTTATAAAGGGGTGAAATTCCTTTATAATTGGCATTGATTCACCGGAGATTTCTGTATCCTCGGATGTCGATGCTATCTATCTCTTCCTCTATTTGGTAATTAAATTATCTCATCTTCATTTCATTTTATCTTCGAACTAGAATTCTATTTGATTAGAGTTCCTCTAATTTCGAATCTTTGTTTGTTTGAAATCCTTCCTTGAATCATCCTTTGGAAATTTGTGTTTGGTTGTATTTTGAAATTGTGCATACATCGAAATTATTAAGGATGGCCATATTTTTATATATAAAAGTGAAATGTTTTCGATAAGGACTATATACCTTTTAAAATGAAAATTTGAAATTTCGAAAGAATTTGAAATTTGGAAAATTTTATAAGAACTTGATTTATACAAAAATGATTTATAACTGAAGGGTTTTGAATTTGAATTTCGAGGAATCGAACTCCGGTGTTTTGAAATCGGTTTTAAGATTTTGGAAAATATATATAGTAATATGATTTAAAGATATATATATATATATATATTTCAAATAAGAAATGTTTCAAATGTATTCGAATGAATTTCAATGATTTCGAAGGAATTTCAAAGAAGTTTTTCAAAGTTAATTGAAGTCCAGAACTCACTTATGTCGCTGGAAAATAATTTCGGTGATGAATGCATGCATCATCGACATTGATTTTCGAGTTTCTGAGTAAGAGAGAGGCCACTCTAGTAGCTTTGCTCTGCGAGTGATTTTGTGAAACCAATATTGATTTCAGATTTCGAAGTATGGTTTAATATTCGAAAGATAGATCCGTGTATATATATATATATATATATATATATATATATATGTATTTGAAAAGATTTAAAGTAAGCCGGTGTTCAGTTCTCGAGTTTCGGATTTTGAAACCTAACTTTTGAAATTGATTTACTGATTTGGTGTTGATTTTCAACTCTTGGATTGAAAATATGACTTCTTCGACAATTTTAAGATTCGAGCACTTCCAAATCAAGGTTAATTTTTCAAAGCTAAATTTTTTGAAAGGTATAAGGTATTTGATAAAGAATATAATTTTAGTTTGTATGTTTCAAGTATGAAATAATATGGTTTTTTATAAGTTGAAACTGTTTTGTTAAGTAAATAAATAAGAATATTTTGAATTATACTAATATGAAATTTAGTTTGAAATGTTTTGGATAAAAATTAGTCATCAAATGTTTGAGAAAAATTTGGTTTTAAATGTTTTAACTTAGTAACATCTTTATAAAACTATTTATTTAACAAGTTGGAATAGATACATAAGTTGTACGTATGTTGTTTTATTCGCATAATTAATTTGATCCATGTTTGAGTACACAAGTTCGAGGTGAATTACACCATTTCGTGTTAGGATTTTTCATTTGATTCTTGATGGGCAATATTTGATATGGATTTTGGGCTTGATTCTAGAATTCTCTATCATAGTGTATGGCTATGCAAAGAGACTGATGGCTTCTAGTCGAGAAACCATATCGAAGTCCGCATTAGGGAAGTCGAATGGGCAATACTAGTTCGAAAGCGAACTTGTGTGATCAAGCGAGCGATTGAATGTCATGTTGCGAAATGATGACATTTGTAAGTAATAATTAAGAAAATTTGAGATATATGAAATTATAAAATTTAGTTTGAAATATGGTATATTTAAGCCTTGAAAAATATTTAAGATTTAATAGTTTATTTTGTAAATCAAATCTATATTCGAAATTTGATAATATTTGAAATGGTTTTGTTGGAAAACTAAATTGAATTGAATCTGATGGTTTGAATTGAATTAAAATTGGAAATTTTAGATTTGGGTTTAATTGAATAAATTTGTGAAATGTAAAGAATTAAAGGAATGTTTTATGATTTCAAATGTATGATTTCAAAGGGTTATGATTTTCAAAGTGTAAAGATTTCAAGTATTTTGGTTTCGAAAGATTTACAACTTTGAAAGTATTATGATTTTTTGATAATGAATATACGTTTGAAATCGAAATGAATTTGTTTGGCATAAATGTTGTTGATTCGGAACTTTGGATTATCTTCTAAATCTTTGGCTTGAAGAAAATTTAAAACTGAATACATGTAATTTGGAAGAAAGGATTTGGTGAAAACATATATGATTTTTAAACTGAAATACTATTGAAATGAATTAAAATTTAGAACCTGTTTTATTTAATACTTGATTTGGGAGCTATCGAACTTATATAAAAATGATTTGTATAAGTAAACCATTGATTTGAGAACTGTTGATTTGAAAGGGTACTCAATTTTGAAAAATGAAATCTTATATAATCGAAATTTATATAAGTGTGATTTGATATACTATTATTTTGGAAAGTATTTGATTTGAAATGAAATCTTATATATAATGGACTTTATATAAGTGTGATATTTGAAAGTGATTTTGAAAGGTACTATATGATACATATTTTCGAAGTAAAGATATGGAAAGTGCCTTCTGCTTGATATCCGCTTTGTGGCCACACTGTGGATTCATTCTATCGATATTATTCTCTCTCTTTGATTTGGGTTTTCCGGATATGATACTTGAGTGTCCATCGAATTCCACGGCGATCCCCGTGGTCTTATGATCGCGACTACATAGCGCAACTGTCTGGCTGAGTCTTTCCTAGGGGTACGGATTGTTTCCTGGGGAATCCAGGCGTAACCATTGTGTATCCTGCAATCTGTATAGGTCGCAAAGAGTAGCGCAAGTGCCTGGCTGAGTCTTGCCTAGGGGTACGGATTGTTTCCTGGGGGATCCAGGCGTAACCATTGTGTATCCTGCATTCTACTCGTCATCATGGCGTAACTCGCAGGGCTGAGAAAGCTTACGGATACGGATTGTTTCCTGGGGCATCCAGGCGTAACCATTGTGTATCTGCGATCCATAGTTAGACAACTGTTTCGGTTTGGTTGATTTGTTTGGATTGCACTTTCCATATCTGTTTTTAAAAGTGTTTTCATTATTTTCACTAAGTGTTGAAACAAGTCTACCAAGTACCTGGAGAATTCTAGCTTTGCGCCTGATCAACGCATAGCCAGTGTCTGCAGAAACAAAAGTAAACTTGTTAAGACATTGAGTTATAAAAGTATTCTGATAAAAGTATCTTGATAAAGTACTATATAAAGAATATTTTGATCAGTTATTTTACCTTCTAAAGACTTTAAAATGTTTAAAAATTGTTTACTTTGAACCATCAGATTTGAATCAAATGACTATTCATCATATTATAAAATGTTTAAAATATTATGAAATTTTAATTGAAATGTATAATGGTTTAAATAATGGTTCATCCTTGTCTTTCAACTTGCTTTCCCTCCTAGCTACTTTCTCCCTACCTCCTTTCGAATGTCTTCCAACCTATTTCTCTTTCTAGTTGTTTCTCCACTTCCTTCCTTTTCGAGGACGAAAAGATTTGAGTGGGGGAGAGTGTAACAACCCCAGATTTTTATGTATATTTTAATTTTGACTTTATTTCATTTTTAAAATTTTTAACTGGTTCCATTTCAAACTTTTCATTTTTAAATATAAAATTTGATTACTACGTGATTTATAATTCCAAAATGGTATAAATTGAATATTTTCCTGAAATGTTGATTTCTGTAAATTTGGGTCAAACTTTGATTTTTAAATTTCAAATTTAAATATTTAAATTCTTAAATTTTATCTTTTATTATGAAAATAGATTTAATAAATTGAATACTGCTTTTCGTTTCATTGAAAACGGATTTAAATTGTGAAAGTTATGTACATTTCAATTTTGAGTATAATTTGTTTTATTTTGCAATTTTGTCTATTTTAAATTATACAAATCATATTTTCTTTGTTATATTTTATTCTAATATTTTTTAATATGTTATTTTATGTGTATTTTGTCTTTTAATATTTTTAAAGTGATAATAAAAAAAATTCCAAAATTTACTGTATTTATTTCTTACTTTTAAAGGCTGTTTTCTATTTTTCTGCTATTTTCTTCAATTAAATTATATTTAATTAAAAATTATATATTTATTTTGTGAATGAATTTTTATTTTATGTTATTATCTTTGTTGTAAATATTTTTTCATGTACATAAAATTTTTCCAAAAGTTCATTTCATTTATTTTCAAATTTTCAAGACTAGTTTACAATTTTTCCTATTTTTCTTAATTTAATTATATATATTTAATATTTATTTTTTTATTTTTGTTTATTTACTAAATTTTCGTGTTTTTATTTAAATTGATAAGTATTTTTCAGTTATTTAAAATTCCAAAAGAAAATATTGAAATTTGAAAGGTTTTGTAACTCTTTATTTGCCTTAGTCTTTTTGTATTCTTGGCTTTTCATTTTCAACCAACTCTTGCATTTACTATTGGCTGACCTTATCATTTTCTTCAGCCAATTACTTCCCTCCATTTTCATGAAAAAAAAAGCTTCCCAACTCGAAAAGATCGGCCATCAAACTGAGAAAAAGTTTTGGTAAAATTTCTATTTCTTTTTCATGTTTTCCTTCTTGTTTCTTATGTTATTTGCATTGCTTTCTTCACCTTCTAGGCTCGGCTCCTCTCCACCACATCACCATGGCTGCCTCCTCCATCACCAGAACCAACCGCCACCTCCTCCAGTCTATCCCCAAGCTACTGGCCGTGCACTATAGTTGATCAAACGCCACCAAAACTTGAACAAACTTCACCCTATATGCCTAGCCGAGCACCATACATCACCACCACCTCTAAACCTTCCTTTGGCCGCCACCTACTCCACCTCCACCACCCATAGACGACCTGAAACCCACTTCAACATTTGTACCTGACCCACTACAGACCTGGTCGCACCATGCTAGCATGTGTCCGAGCCCATATGTTGCATAGAATCCATGGTGGTTGCCTTGTAGTGTTAGTTTCATGCACACATACCTTTGCATCATCTTTTCCTATGTAGGGCCGACCCATTTTAACCCAAACCAGATCCAAACCCACTACTTAGCCGTGTGTTCCTGACCTATAGCTGAAGCATTAGTGGTAGAAAGCAAGTGCAAAGACTTTGGTTTCGTTTTATTCATTTATTCCTAACAGTGTTAATCGTAATTTGGGTTGAAACTTATGTTATTTGTATTGTTTTGTCTCATGTATTCAAGGCAATTAGCCTTGGCTCTCCCACTCTCAAATCATTGTCGTGTTATCGTGCTTTTGAAGTTCCTTATTTGTGCATTTGGTTGTCATCTCCATCTTATACCGGTGAGTAAATATCACCAGACTAATATGTACTTATATAGTGATAAACTGACATCACTTGAATCTGTAAATGCATATCATCCTGTTATAACTGCTAGATTATATTCATATTACGTTCACACCTATATTTACACCTGTTATACCATATGTTACTGTTATTTCTTGCTATTCTGTTATTTTCATCACTTTATCACACTGCAAGTTCCCTGTAGACTAGAATCACCATGGGTTGAAATGATACATACCCGAACGGACTTTAGAATAGGAGAAAATCATTATGGGCGGAAATGTTATGCCTGAATGATTTTCAATTATTTTCATTTACTTGGGATTGCGGGTTCGAAATGATCAAACCCGGGTTTTCTTTGTAAATTACGGGTTGAAATGATATATTACCCGTATCACTTCATCTAGGCTAGAAAATGAAATACAGACCCGTTGTTAAAATATGTTTTTCTAAAATTTTTAAATTATTTTAGAAATGTAAATATTATAATATTTTGATTTAAATTTGATTAAAAATGATTTTTGTAAAGCATTATTGATTTTCTGAAAATTTATAAGTGAAATAAATAAATGGTAAAGTTAGAAAATCTGAAATGTAAGTTATTTTGGAAATTAGAATTTGGTGATAAATGGAATTTAAATTAAATACGAAAATATGATAAATTTATGATATTTCGAATTAAATGAATTTAAAATGATTTTATAATATATTAATGATTTTTGAATAAAGTCAAAATGTGAAATGAATGAATATTTAGGTAGAAATTTGGAAATATAACTAAAATTGGAAATTTGTGAATTTGGCTTAAAAGTGAATTTTAAGTTAAGTAAATAAAAATGAAATTAAGTTATATTTGAAAATTTTAAACTTAAATGTTAAGTTAAATTTAATTTAATGAATTTAAAATTTAATGTTGGAATTTAATAAGTGAATTATTATTAAATTTTGATTTTTGAATGGAGATTTAACTTTATAAAATCACGAATATAAGGGTATTTGAATGGCTGTTTTAAAAGTGAAATTATATGATTTTATAAGCTAAAAATGATTTAAATAAAAATATAATTGTTTGTGAAATTATATTGAATACTTGACGTTCGTTAACTGCATTCCTGAAATGCTATTAATTCTAATGTAAATGATAATACAGCATTTGTAAATGCTGTAGTTGATAATAATGAACCAAATGGCAAAGTTTAATTAAAGGTTATTATAGCATTTTTGTAAATGCTATAATTGTTGAATTTAACTAAGTTTTATTTGAAACTAATGTAACCCTATTACAGCATTTTTAAATGCTATCTTTTGTTAAATTGAACTGTTTTGAATGTAACTTTCCGTAGCAATTTCTAAATGCTGCGAAAGTTGAATTTTCATCTGTTTTAATAAATTAAGTGAATAAATGAATTTTGAAAGACTAAAATTTTGTAAATTTAATAATTTAATTATTAAATATAATAACTTCATTTTATGATTTAAAATGAAGTAATTTGTTTCAAAATATAAACTATTTTGAACCGTGTTTTGTAATGGTATTTAAATTAAATAAAAATGAATGTGGTTTGGAAGATATTATATTTTGATATTATGAAATGGATTTTGAATGATATTGAATTTTTAAAGGATATTTGATTTTTGAAGTATAAAATACCATTTTGAAATTTTAACCACGGGATGTAATTAATTTATGGTTTAACTGATTCTTAAAGGATGGGCGATCCCAAGCATCCTTTAAGTTATTGTGCATTTCTACTACAGTTCACTTGAGTTGGTTTACATTATATAAGTATATATTGTCCTGACTCGAGTGTTTTGTGTTTTACTTTACGCTCGGGTCAGCCTGAGTAATTACAACTTAGCTTTGGATTTCTTTACTGGAGCTAGGAATCGCTGGAGATTCTGCTTGTCTAGTTATCTATTTCCTTTCAGTTTCTGTTGTTCTATTTCAGCTTTGGTATTTATAAACTTCTATGTATTTGAGATTTCTATTGTATATGTTTCCGACTAATATTATGTATTATGTTTTGAGAGTTTGTTATAGTAGCTTCATGAACTACTATGGTATTTTTATTTCCGCTGTGAGTTATTCTGATATTTCTATGTCTGTGATTCTGTGATTGTATTTCATTTACTCCAAATTTATTTACAACGCGGTATTTTGAGCAATTCAAGTCCGACATGTGCGAATGCGAATGACTGAAAATATCGGGTTGTTACAGTTGGTATCAGAGCCAGGTTTTTAGGCAAACCTTAGCCTGCGGAGCAAAAACTCATTAGAGATTGGGTAGAAATACCCTAGAATGAGTGAAATCAATCTCAGAATCCTTTCTTTGTGAGAGAACGTATTTTCGAAGTATAAAATGATCTCCAAATGATTTTTAAAGGATGTTCAAAGATTATTTTGGTATAAAAATGTTCTTATTTCAAAATCAAGATTTTCTAAACTTCATCTCTTCGGTATCCACCTTGTTAGAAATCTCTTGGTTAAGATTCTTATCGATTAGGATTTCTTGAACTTTGGAACGCTCCGACTTGTTCTGGAATCCAGTCTTGTTTTCCCCATTTTTCCTTTTGATTTGGAGCATTCTGTAACTCTACTTTGGAATGACCTCTCTACAGAGCGGTGATTCCGTAAATCTTTGAATGATTTATAAAGGGGTGAAATTCCTTTATAATTGGCATTGATTCACCGGAGATTTCTGTATCCGCGGATGTCGATGCTATCTATCTCTTCCTCTATTTGGTAATTAAATTATCTCATCTTCATTTCAGTTTATCTTCGAACTAGAATTCTATTTGATTAGAGTTCCTCTAATTTCGAATCTTTGTTTGTTTGAAATCCTTCCTTGAATCATCCTTTGGAAATTTGTGTTTGCTTGTATTTTGAAATTGTGCATACATCGAAATTATTAAGGATGGCCATATTTTTATATATAAAAGTGAAATGTTTTCGATAAGGACTATATACCTTTCAAAATGAAAATTTGAAATTTCGAAAGAATTTGAAATTTTGAAAATTTTATAAGAAATTGATTTATACAAAAATGATTTATAACTGAATGGTTTTGAATTTGAATTTCGAGGAATCGAACTCCGGTATTTTGAAATCGGTTTTAAGATTTTGGAAAATATATATGGTAATATGATTTAAAGGTATATATATATATATATTTCAAATAAGAAATGTCTCAAATGTATTCGAATGAATTTCAATGATTTTGAAGGAATTTCAAAGAAGTTTTTCAAAGTTAATTGAAGTCCAGAACTCACTTATGTCGTTGGAAAATAATTTCGGTGATGAATGCATGCATCATCGACATTGATTTTCGAGTTTCTGAGTGAGAGAGAGGCCACTCTAGTAGCTTTGCTCTGCGAGTGATTTTGTGAAACCAATTTTGATTTCAGATTTCGAAGTATGGTTTGATATTCGAAAGATAGATCCATATATATATATATATATATATATATATATATATATTTGAAAAGATTTAAAGTAAGCCGATGTCCAATTCTCGAGTTTCGGATTTTGAAACCTAACTTTTGAAATTGATTTACTGATTTAGTGTTGATTTTCAACTCTTGGATTGAAAATATGACTTCTTCGACTATTTTAAGATTCGAGCACTTCCAAATCAAGGTTAATTTTTCAAAGCTAAATTTTTTGAAAGGTATAAGGTATTTGATAAAGAATATAAGTTTAGTTTGTATGTTTCAAGTATGAAATAATATGGTTTTTTATAAGATGAAACTGTTTTGTTAAGTAAATAAATAAGACTATTTTGAATTATACTAATATGAAATTTAGTTTGAAATGTTTTGGATAAAAATTAGTCTTCAAATGTTTGAGAAAAATTTGGTTTTAAATGTTTTAACTTAGTAACATCTTTATAAAACTATTTATTTAACAAGTTGGAATAGATACATAAGTTGTACGTATGTTGTTTTATTCGCATAATTAATTTGATCCAAGTTTGAGTACACAAGTTCGAGGTGAATTACACCATTTCGTGTTAGGATTTTTCATTTGATTCTTGATGGGCAATATTTGATATGGATTTTGGGCTTGATTCTAGAATTCTCTATCATAGTATATGGCTATGCAAGGAGACTGATGGCTTCTAGTCGAGAAACCATATCGAAGTCCGCATTAGGGAAGTCGAATGGGCAATACTAGTTCGAAAGCGAACTTGTGTGATCAAGCGAGCGATTGAATGTCATGTTGCGAAATGATGACATTTGTAAGTAATAATTAAGAAAATTTGAGATATATGAAATTATAAAATTTAGTTTGAAATATGGTATATTTAAGCCTTGAAAAATATTTAAGATTTAATAGTTTATTTTGTAAATCAAATCTATATTCGAAATTTGATAATATTTGAAATGGTTTTGTTGGAAAACTAAATTGAATTGAAACCGATGGTTTGAATTGAATTAAAATTGGAAATTTTAGATTTGGGTTTAATTGAATAAATTTGTGAAATGTAAAGGATTAAAGGAATGTTTTATGATTTCAAATGTATGATTTCAAAGGGTTATGATTTTCAAAGTGTAAAGATTTCAAGTATTTTGGTTTCGAAAGATTTACAACTTTGAAAGTATTATGATTTTTTGATAATGAATATACGTTTGAAATCGAAATGAATTTGTTTGGCATAAATGTTGTTGATTCGGAACTTTGGATTATCTTCTAAATCTTTGGCTTTAAGAAAATTTAAAACTGAATACATGTAATTTGGAAGAAAGGATTTGGTGAAAACATATATGATTTTTAAACTGAAATACTATTGAAATGAATTAAAATTTAGAACCTGTTTTATTTAATACTTGATTTGGGAGCTATCGAACTTATATAAAAATGATTTGTATAAGTAAACCATTGATTTGAGAACTGTTGATTTGAAAGGGTACTCAATTTTGAAAAATGAAATCTTATATAATCGAAATTTATATAAGTGTGATTTGATATACTATTATTTTGGAAAGTATTTGATTTGAAATGAAATCTTATATATAATGGACTTTATATAAGTGTGATATTTGAAAGTGATTTTGAAAGGTACCATATGATACATATTTTCGAAGTAAAGATATGGAAAGTGCCTTCTGCTTGATATCCGCTTTGTGGCCACACTGTGGATTCATTATATCGATATTATTCTCTCTCTTTGATTTGGGTTTTCCGGATATGATACTCGAGTGTCCATCGAATTCCACGGCGATCCCCGTGGTCTTATGATCGCGGCTACATAGCGCAACTGCCTGGCTGAGTCTTTCCTAGGGGTACGGATTGTTTCCTGGGGGATCCAGGCGAAACCATTGTGTATCCTGCAATCTGTGTAGGTCGCAAAGAGTAGCGCAAGTGCCTGGCTGAGTCTTGCCTAGGGGTACGGATTATTTCCTGGGGGATCCAGGCGTAACCATTGTGTATCCTGCATTCTACTCGTCATCATGGCGTAACTCGCAGGGCTGAGAAAGCTTACGGAAACGGATTGTTTCCTGGGGGATCCAGGCGTTACCATTGTGTATGTGCGATCCATGATTAGACAACTGTTTCGGTTTGGTTGATTTGTTTGGATTGTACTTTCCATATCTGTTTTTAAAAGTGTTTTCAATATTTTCACTAGGTGTTGAAACAAGTCTACCAAGTACCTAGAGAATTCTAGCTTTGCGCCTGATCAACGCATAGCTAGAGTCTACAGGAACAAAAGTAAACTTGTTAAGACATCGAGTTATAAAAGTATTTTGATAAAAGTATCTTGATAAAGTACTATATAAGGAATATTTTGATCAGTTATTTTCCCTTCTAAATACTTTAAAATGTTTAAAAATTGTTTACTTTGAACCATCAGATTTGAATCAAATGACTATTCATCATATTATAAAATGTTTAAAATATTATGAAATTTTAATTGAAATGTATAATGGTTTAAATAATGGTTCATCCTTGTCTTTCAACATGCTTTCCCTCCTAGCTACTTTCTCCCTACCTCCTTTCGAATGTCTTCCAACCGATTTCTCTTTCTAGTTGTTTCTCCAATTCCTTCCTTTTCGAGGACGAAATGATTTGAGTGGGGGAGAGTGTAACAACCCCAGATTTTTATGTATATTTTAATTTTGACTTTATTTCATTTTTAAATTTTTTAACTGGTTCCATTTTAGACTTTTCATTTTTAAATATAAACTTTGATTATTATGTGATTTATAATTCCAAAATGGTATAAATTGAATATTTTCCTAAAATGTTGATTTCTGTAAATTTGGGTCAAACTTTGATTTTTAAATTTCAAATTTAAATATTTAAATTCTTACATTTTATCTTTTATTATGAAAATAGATTTAATAAATTGAATACTGCTTTTCGTTTCGTTGAAAACGGATTTAAATTGTGAAAGTTATGTACATTTCAATTTTGAGTGTAATTTGTTTTATTTTGCAATTTTGTCTATTTTAAAATATATAAATCATATTTTCTTTGTTATATTTTATTCTAATATTTGTTAATATGTTATTTTATGTGTATTTTGTCTTTTAATATTTTTAAAGTGATAATAAAAAAACTTTCCAAATTTTACTGTATTTATTTCTTACTTTTAAAGGCTGTTTTCTATTTTTCTGCTATTTTCTTCAATTAAATTATATTTAATTAAAAATTATATATTTATTTTGTGAATGAATTTTTATTTTATGTTATTATCTTTGTTATAAATATTTTTTCATGTACATAAATTTTTTCCAAAAGTTCATTTCATTTATTTTCAAATTTTCAAGACTAGTTTACAATTTTTGCTATTTTTCTTAATTTAATTATATATATTTAATATTTATTTTTTTATTTTTGTTTATTTACTAAATTTTCGTGTTTTTATTTAAATTGATAAGTATTTTTCAGTTATTTAAAATTCCAAAAGAAAATATTGAAATTTGAAAGGTTTTGTAACTCTTTATTTGCCTTAGTCTTTTTGTATTCTTGGCTTTTCATTTTCAACCAACTCTTGCATTTACTATTGGCTGACCTTATCATTTTCTTCAGCCAATTACTTCCCTCCATTTTCACGAAAAAAAAAGCTTCCCAACTCCAAAAGATCGGCCATCAACCTGAGAAAAAGTTTTGGTAAAATTTCTATTTCTTTTTCATGTTTTCCTTCTTGTTTCTTATGTTACATGCATTGCTTTCTTCACCTTCTAGGCTCGGCTCCTCTCCACCACATCACCATGGCTGCCTCCTCCATCACCAGAACCAACCACCACCTCCTCCAGTCTATCCCCAAGCCACTAGCCGTGCACTATAGTTGATCAAATGCCACCAAAACTTGAACAAACTTCACCCTATATGCCTAGCCGAGCACCATACATCACCACCACATCTAAACCTTCCTTTGGCCGCCACCTACTCCACCTCCACCACCCATAGACGACCTGAAACCCACTTCAACATCTGTACCTGACCCACTACAGACCTGGTCGCACCATTCTTGCTTGTGTCCGAGCCCATATGTTGCATAGAATCCATGGTGGTTGCCTTGTAGTGTTAGTTCCGTGCACACATACCTTTGCATCATCTTTTCCTATGTATGGTCGACCCATTTTAACCCAAACCAGATCCAATCCCACTACTTAGCCGTGTGTTCCTGACCTATAGCTGAAGCATTAGTGGTAGAAAGCAAGTGCAAAGACTTTGGTTTCATTTTATTCATTTATTCCTAACAGTGTTAATCGTAATTTGGGTTGAAACTTATGTTATTTGTATTGTTTTGTCTCATGTATTCAAGGCAATTAGCCTTGGCTCTCCCACTCTCAAATCATTGTCATGTTATCGTGCTTTTTAAGTTCCTTATTTGTGCGTTTGGTTGTCATCTCTATCTTATACCGATGAGTAAATCTCACCAGACTAATATGTACTTATATAGTGATAAACTGACATCACTTGAATCTGTAAATGCATATCATCCTGTTATAACTGCTAGATTATATTCATATTATGTTCACACCTATATTTACACCTGTTATACTATATCTTACTGTTATTTCTTGCTATTATGTTATTTTCATCACTTTATCACACTGCAAGTTCCCTGTAGACTAGAATCACCATGGGTTGAAATGATACATACCCGAACGGACTTTAGAATAGGAGAAAATCATTATGGGCGGAAATGTTATGCCTGAATGATTTTCAATTATTTTCATTTACTTGGGATTGCGGGTTCGAAATGATCAAACCCGGGTTTTTTTTTGGAAATTACGGGTTGAAATGATATATTACCCGTATCACTTCATCTAGGCTAGAAAATGAAATACAGACCCGTTGTTAAAATATGTTTTTCTAAAATTTTTAAATTATTTTAGAAATGTAAATATTATAATATTTTGATTTAAATTTGATTAAAAATGATTTTGTTAAGCATTATTGATTTTCGGAAAATTTATAAGTGAAATAAATAAATGGTAAAGTTAGAAAATCTGAAATGTAAGTTATTTTGGAAATTAGAATTTGGTGATAAATGGAATTTAAATTAAATACGAAAATATGATAAATTTATGACATTTTGAATTAAATGAATTAAAAATGATTTTATAATATATTAATGATTTTTGAATAAAGTCAAAATGTGAAATGAATGAATATTTAGGTTGAAATTTGGAAATTTAACTAAAATTGGAAATTTGTGAATTTGGCTTAAAAGTGAATTTTAAGTTAAGTAAATAAAAATGAAATTAAGTTATATTTGAAAATTTTAAACTTAAATGTTAAGTCAAATTTAATTTAATGAATTTAAAATTTAATGTTGGAATTTAATAAGTGAATTATTATTAAATTTTGATTTTTGAATGGAGATTTAACTTAATAAAATCACGAATATAAGGGTATTTGAATGGCTGTTTTAAAAGTGAAATTATATGATTTTATAAGCTAAAAATGATGTAAATAAAAATATAATTTTTTGTGAAATTATATTGAATACTTGAAGTTAATTAACTGCATTCCTAAAATGCTATTAATTCTAATGTAAATGATAATACAGCATTTGTAAATGCTGTAGTTGATAATAATGAACCAAATGGCTAATTTTAATTAAAGGTTATTATAGCATTTTTATAAATGCTATAATTGTTGAATTTAACTAAGTTTTATTTGAAACTAATGTAACCCTATTACAGCATTTTTAAATGCTATCTTTTGTTAAATTGAACTGTTTTGAATGTAACTTTCCGTAGCAATTTCTAAATGCTGCGAAAGTTGAATTTTCATCTGTTTTAATAAATTAAGTGAATAAATGAATTTTGAAAGACTAAAATTTTGTAAATTTATTAATTTAATTATTAAATATAATAACTTCATTTTATGATTTAAAATGAAGTAATTTGTTTCAAAATATAAACTATTTTGAAATGTGTTTTGTAATGGTATTTAAATTAAATAAAAATGAATGTGGTTTGGAAGATATTATATTTTGATATTATGAAATGGATTTTGAATGATATTGAATTTTGAAATGATATTTGATTTTTGAAGTATAAAATACCATTTTGAAATTTTAACCACGGGATGTAATTAATTTATAGTTTAACTGATTCTTAAAGGATGGGCGATCCCAAGCATCCTTTAAGTTATTGTGCATTTCTACTACAGTTCACTTGAGTTGGTTTACATTATATAAGTACATATTGTCCTGACTCGAGTGTTTTGTGTTTTACTTTACGCTCGGGTCAGCCTGACTAATTACAGCTTAGCTTTGGATTTCTTTACTGGAGCTAGGAATCGCTGGAGATTCTGCTTGTCTAGTTATCTATTTCCTTTCAGTTTCTGTTGTTTTATTTCAGCTTTGGTATTTATAAACTTCTATGTATTTGAGATTTATATTGTATATGTTTCAGATAATATTATGTATTATGTTTTGAGAGTTTGTTATAGTAGCTTCATGAACTACTATGGTATTTTTATTTCCGCTGTGAGTTATTCTGATATTTCTGTGTCTGTGATTTTGTGATTGTATTTCATTTGCTCCAAATTTATTTACAACGCGGTATTTTGAGCAATTCAAGACCGACATGTGCGGATGCGAATGACTGATAATATCGGGTTGTTACAACTTTAATTATGAAAATTGCGGGGACGCAATTTTTATAAGGAGGGGTGTCTGTAATAACCCGAGATTTCGTATCAATTTATAATCGTCATTAGACGATTAAATCGGTTAGCTAATTACTTTTGGGAATTTTAAACCGGTTGAAATTCTTTTGATAATTTGATAAAGGGTATGCGGGCTTTCAAATTAATTCGACCTGTTCCCTTTTCAATCGATGCAGGCAGTTCCCTTTTGTGAGATAATGGTTGTACTCATCCCTCTTTATTTCATTTTGACTTCGAAACCCTAAACTAAAAACATACGAAAGAATGGCGGCCTCTTTTCGCTCGTTCCTCTTCCTTAAGTAATTAGGGTTTCAGTAATTCGTGGTTGCCGATTTCAGATGCTCGTTCGAGTTCAATTTTCTTGCTCTATAGATAGATCGTCTCTTGAGATGCTCGCGACCAATTGATTGTGCTCGTCGTTGCTTCGATTCAGGTGAGTAATTATATTTACTCACATCTACTTCAATCCTAAGTTGTCGGGTTTGAATTCTTCGATTTTCGTTCGATTTTGTTTCGTTGATTGATGAATTCTTTAATTTTGTCAATTTTGTATAACCTGATACTTGATATACGCGGGTTTGAGCTGTTCGATTCTTGACAACCTTGTCTCTGACTCGTTCAGCTTATTCTTTGATCATGGTTTTGATTTGGTTCGATGTTAACTTCGATTTTGAACGAAATTCTCGCTGTAGCATACTTGACTTGTTGATTTTTACTTGATGTTCCTTTTGACTTCGGCTCTGGCCATTTTTGTTTCAATGCTTGTCTCGATTGCACTTGAACCTTGGTAATGGTTATCGCCTCTGTACAATGGTTACAAGTTATTTAATTATGTTCATGTTGGAACAGAGCAATTTGGATCTGCTGTTTACATTGTATTATACCTGTATGTTGTCACTGTTTGCAACTGCAGTTTTATTGTGGTGACTTCATTATTGACTCAATTTTGTCTCAACCATCATACATTTGAATGTTGCATATTGTTGCCTATGCTTGTGTACTGGTTAGTTTGCATCCGCTTGTAGTTGTGTCTGGCCATTCTTTATGCTACCTGAACTAGTCTGGAATGGATGAATACTTGTGGTCTTCATGTGCATTTCTATTTAAGTTACATCCAAGACTTTGACTTGCTTGGAAATCCACACCATTTAGTACAAACATTGTCGTTTGTTCTCGTAGTCTTTGGTATCACCCTGTTTCACTGGTACATATGCATTACTCACTCTCTATTAACATGTAATTTTGCCCTTTACTCGGCCAGAACATAGTTTTGGTTCGAATCACTTGAACTTGATACTGTACGTGGTTATTTCATGTGATGTTCACTTTTGTAGCAGTTTCAACTTAATGCATATATCCCTGGGCTTCAAGTACAGATGCCTGGACTTTTATATGTGCACTCATTATCACTTGCTGTTGTGGTTTTGTTGCTCCACCGTATTTCAGTATTTTCATTTAATATGATTCTTGCATTGCCCAGTTTCGCAGTTGCATCCCATATATGTGTTTCCACCTGAGCAGCACTGTATTAGGTTCATGTAGTATTGGGGCCTTACATCTTGCTGTTCACTAGTAGGTGACTAGCTGTCTTGGAGTTTCATGTCATATATGTGTGTTCATGAAGGTTTACATCGACTGTTTTGCTTCGTAGTCTTGTGGCACTGCTTACTGTCATGTTGCATTGAGTTATCATGCCGCATATATGTTGTTTCATGTACTTGTTCTTTCCAGTCAATTGCAATTGAATTTGACTATCTTGTTGAGTTCACTTGAGAATGCACCGGGTTTCGTTAATTGATTCACGTACAGTCTGCACTTCCACATTGCTATGTTGTATTGAGATGCACCAGTCTTTGGTGATGCTTGACTTGATATTGTACTTGATTGTTGATTAGAGCGGTCACAGCCTCTGTTTCTGTTGATTGATTTAAACTTGGGTCGAGGCTTGACTTTTATATCTTGACCATTTCAATTGAATTTATAACTGAGTTGAATACAGCCATTAGCTCAGATTTGACCTTGTGCTGGTTGTGAGCTTTCACTGTGCATTTCCTGATCTTTTGCATATTTTATATGCTGTAGCGACGAGGCAGTGCACGCGAGCGTGTACTGCAGCCACACCGTATTGGTTTTGTTGGTATTTCTTTTTCTTTTGACGCGTTGATCTTTTGCGTATTTCATATACCGTATTGGCGAGGCAGTGCACGTTAGCGTGTAATGCAGCCAATCAGAATTGATGTTTTAAGTGGCATTTCAATTGTTTGAATTGATTTGTTTCGATTTGATTATTTTGTTGTTGTCTAATTATCTATTTGATAATTAGATTCTGAGTTTCTAATTATTTATTTAATAATTAGGTTTTGTTGTTAATTGCCGTTTAGGCAATTCTAATGTTTCCTAAATTATTTTCATTGATGATCTTTTTATTTATCTTTGTTGATAAATTTGAATCTGCTGATTTGTGTTTAACACTGTTACGTGTCATATTTATCATTATCCAATTCCTTGTTAAAGGACTGGATAGACGAGAATTATTTGTGACTGTCGTCTAATTGTTATTTAATTATTATTGCTTCTGTGCATTAATAACTAAGTTTGAATTAGACTGACCCGTGTATTATTTTCTTTTGAATGCAATACTCGGGTCAGACCGAGTTATTACAGGTTGTAGATATCTTGCTTTGGGTTGCTGCTAGAGCTATGAAGTTTCTTTGTATCATTTGGAGTAGATGTTGTCACAATATAAGATGCTGTATATTCATGTATATTATTCACGATAATGTACTTATGTATATAACTTCCTGAGTCGACAGTTGTAGTTGTATCATATGTATTGTATCACATGTATTGTAACTGACATCAGTTATTATATATATGAGATATTTTTTTTATCTGTGTTCCGCATTTATATTATCTGTGTTATTATTATATCTATTGTCCTAAACTATTATGAACCATCGTAGTTCGTTTTATACTGGAATTGGATATGTTGATGGGAGTAAATATATAAGAGATGAAAAAAATAAAAATATATACCACTCCTATCGAGATAACCAATACTAGTGTAAGGCCTAATTACGGATGGCCGCTCCTATCCAGCCTTATTCTTCGTAATAACGGACAGTATTTCTTTTAATACTCTTTGTTATTGTGAGCATAGAGTTGGGGCGTCACAAACGACAACTCCAATTGCTACGAAAATTGAAATTCGATAATAAATAACTATTACGGATCCAATGGAACTAGTTTCGTAGAATTTTGAGACTGTGCCCCGGAAAGCTATTTTAACTCGTCGATGAATTCGAGCGATTTTCGAAATTGTCAAAATCACTTAAAATTTCACCTTTAAAATTTTATTAACTCTATTATAAATCATATAGAATTTATAATTACATTAGAAACCATTCTTATACACTTCGAACCAAAATCGGATTATTTGCAATATTATATTATTAAATTCCATTAGTAAATTAATATAAAATTCCAAATTCAACCTATCGACTTTTGATTCCATCCAAAAGCCCAACATCATTATCTAAATCCAAATAGACTTAAAATAAATTTTAGAAACCATTTTTATATTTATTTACACCCAAATTCACCGATTATCCCAATTCCAATATTAAATTATTATTATTCAAATTCAATTAAATTTCCATGTTGAAAATTACAACTAAATTCTATTAATTTAACAAAATCCTTATTTCAGAATCAATTCAAAATACACATTTAACATTTGAAATGAATTAAATGTTTAAAATTTACGACTAGAAATTCTGGGTCGTTACATCCTTTCCTCCTTAAAAGAATTTCGTCCCCGAAATTTGCTAAGGTAGAAAGAATGCTCCAAACTCAATAGCAAAACTCACTTAGTTAAAATCTCAAATTTCACTTTGCCTAAATTCTTCAGTTTCAAATCAAACTTCTAGTTTCGATTCCTATTCCAAAATCCATTTTATTTAAATTTTAATTTTAAATAAATTTGTCGTTAACGAAATGTTTCAAAATTTTCAAATTTTTTTCTAACTCCCGAAATTTCCGAAAATTTTTGGCAGTGCCCCCTTGTACAGAGGAGCTTTTGCATTATCACAATAGATATAAATATATATACATCGACCCACACGGTCGAAAAATCAAAAAAAGTTCATATTTCCTATTCTTATTGCATAGGCGTACCTTTTATTAGCATTTTAAAAGCATGTGGCTAATTTATATTGCATATACGTGCGCTAACTCTATCGATCGCTTCCCGTACCTGTACTCACTTAGACAAACACATCAGTTTTCAATAATATGAGAATTTATTAACATTCTATTCATTAAACTAGCCAAACACATCATTACATAGTTTAAACAAATAAACCTCATAACTAACAGGTTGACCATATTTTAACAACAATCCAAAGATTTCAATCACCATTTTAATTAATTCCAACTCAAACTACTTTAATGTTACTCCTTTTGAAATTATTTACAACCCGGACATCCTCATTTTTATTCCATTATCAAATTAAATTCTTATTCTTACACTTCCAATTCTTATCTATATAGGTTTATATCAATATCATTCAACCTGGGTTATATACAGCTCATACATTCTTATTTCATCACAATAAGAAATTAAAATTCTTTCGCTTGCATTAAAATTTTATTATCTAGATAAATTTCATTCCAGACCATTTCATAAGTTTGACAACAACATTCCATAATTTCCTTAAGTTATTTCAATAAAAAAATATCTCAATTTCTTCTTGCATCATATTTATTTTCATTTTAAATTTGATTCTTATCCCATCAAATTCCAATCCATTACAAATTTTAACTCAATTTATTCACTTATTCAAACCATTTAAAACTTACTTTTGTGACGCCCCACCCCAAGACCCACATTAACAAAGAGAATTACTGGGTAATTCTGTTTGTTAATGCGGAGAATAGGGCTGGTTAGGAGCGACCATCTATAATCTTGTCTTAAATATCTACTGCATACGTCGATAAATGCTCTGTATTTTTTTTCTATTTTCAAGTGGATCGACATATCCAATAAATGTTTAATACAAAACTATAGGTGGCTAATGGATCTATCAGAACAAAGTACAATAACAGAATGCATATCACATCACAGAACAGTAATCATTATATATATAAATACATATACACAGATACATCCCAGTATGATACAAACTAATATACAAAAGTGGTACAGAGACCACACTATATACATCTAATCAAATACATATCAGAGTCAAGCGGAAAGAAATATAAACTACACAAAAGTGCTAGGCTGATATCCAAGAAGATGCATCAAATCTAAGTCCCGTAACTGATTGCTAACCTGAAGCAACTCGGTCTGACCCGAGTATAAAATACGCGGGTCAGTCTAGCTAAAACAATCAGTTCATAAGGATAGAAGATAATATGAAGCATATGATACAAGGTGATAATTCTTCTCAAATGAGAAGAGGCAATAGAAAATACACATACTCATGACTTAAGTGAAACAATGTCATTTAAGTATACAAAGGCCTCAAAAGAGGTAAACTCTACAATACACTCAAATAACATAAACAATCGCCGATGATAATCTCCAAATAAAAACTTATGAAACTCAATAAGAGTTTATAATCCCCATATCGAAATCACCATAAAACAACACACACATATATATAAGCCTTTCTCTAACTCAAGGCTATAGGTAAACTCATCATTTCAAAATTGGTGAAATCAAAATCAAAAACTCATAAAAATTCATGGGATTGGCCAAATCCCATTTGCATGCCGAAGCGATGCTGCACGTGCCATTCTCAAACGGCCGAAGCCTCTGACAAGGTCGCTAACACCTCCCAAAGCAGTTCGTCCTCATGACAAGGTCGCTGACACCTCTTCAAGCCATTTTGTCAGCCCTAACAAGGACGCTAACACCTCCCTAAGCAGTTTTTCCTCATGACAAGGTCGCTGACACCTCTCCAAGCTATTTTGTCATCCCTAACAAGGTCGCTAACACCTCCCTAAGCAGTTCGTCCTCATGACAAGGTCGCTGACACCTCTCAAAGCAGTTCTGTTAGGTAAACATCGTGAATGTGTCACAAACTCACGGATAGGAATCTGAAAAGTGCTAACGTGTTTCCCATACCACTCGTTCACACTTAGCGGTTTACTAGCCGCTAGTCGGTGCCACACTAGGAACATCATAAAACTCAAAAAATCATATCTCGCCTCATCTCATTGGCGAGTGGTAAAGAGACACCATACTCGTCTCATCTCATCGACAAGTATTAAATGACATCGTAACTTGTCTCATTTCATCGACAAGTGAAAACATCGTAATGGTTCCTCATAAACCATAAATCTCAAAATTTGAAATCATATACTCAAGACTTGCCTTATATCATTGGCAAGTAAATAAAACATCGTGATGGTTCTCATCGACCATACTCCTGCTTAGGAGATCTCAAACCATAATACTCGCCAAATATCGGCCATCTTAAATAATTCCGGTAAATAGGAATTATAAAACTCAAAATATGCCATAAAATGGCAAACATCTCAAAATCAGTAATCTCAAATAGCTTCGATCGTACAAGTCCGAAATTAACCGAAATAGTAAACTCACATGTCTCATACCACGTGTTTTACTAAATCGTTTAATTCTCTTTCTCAAACGTTCGAATAGTGCAAAAGTGAGTGTTTTATATTTAAAATAGTTTACTACAGAAAACAAGCTTTTAAAACTTTTTCCCGAAATGATTAATAAAACCAATATTTGATATTCCTTTATTATAGGAAATAAATAGATTTTATATTAGAAAAATAATTTTAAAATACTATATAATAATAATTTGAAATTTCCATTTATTTCAAAAATCACTTCAAAATGGTTTAGTGAAAACTGTTCTCGAAAACAATGAAAAACAAGAAAGATAACTCAAGACCGACAACTTGAATTCAATACGAATTCAATTTAAATATAACCCAAAACCAATTCAAATTCTATTTAAATTTAAATTTCAAATTCTTCAAATATAACTATCCTATTGATAGGTATCACAGCTCTCAAAGCATCTCAAAAACAACATCAAAATTGAACAAGAATGAGAGCAAAAATAAGCAAATACAATTCTCAGGTTAATGATTATTATTGCTATCGTTTTGCTATCGGGACAGCAACAAACTAATACAGTTTTGATCAAGATAACTTCGAAATTTCAGAAAACTCAAAACATGAAACTTTTAGAACAAAGTCTAAGCTTTCCAGAACATCTAAAATTATAGAAATTGGATAAGAAACATGAAAGATATGCGCAAAACAAATTCCAGATCCGAAGTTCGTTATGGTTGTCGTTTTAGCTCCGGGACAGCGATACTTAAATGAACTTTCGACCTTGTAAACATCAAAATTTAACAAAACCCAAAACACAAAAGTTGTAGCAGATAATCTTGTCTTTCCAGAACATCAAGAATCGTCCAATTCGGACATTAGATGAGAAAGTGAAGCTCAAATTACCAAGGACATTAAGCACAGAAAGTCACAGTTTTACAGTGACAGGGTAGTAAGTTTGTCTTAAATTTTCCGACCCATTACTCTCAAAATTTGCGAAAGAGTTTAACATGAAAGTTATCACATTATTTTCAACCTTTCCAGAACCTCAAAAAAAATCAAATTCCGATTAAAAACGAAAGAAATATTTGTATTTTTATATATACGTGTGAAATATATGTGGTTATATATATGTGTGAAATATATGTGTGAAATATATGTCGTGACATGCTACCCACAAACGGAATATATGTATTAAATTCCGATTTGAAATTAACGACATATATGTATGCTTATAAAATAATATATATATATAAAAAAATCACATTTTTTTATATAAATTTACATATTTAAATTCCTAATTTTTTATATATAAACATGTATTGAATAAAAGTTAGAAGGGTTATACCTAACTGCTAGATCGAAATCCTAGCCTCGCTTGCATCCCACCGCACACTCGCATGCGAACCCAGGTCACGGTCGAGAGGCCACCGAGATTGTAACGACCCATTGAAATTAATAATATTTAATAAATTAAATTAATATAATTTCTAGTTTGTTTAAGAATAAATGTTGAAATTTGGTATAGTAGTTGTAACCTAGTGTAACAATAAAATTTTATGACAATAGATTTGGATAATGTAATTTGTCACTTTTTGTTAAAAGTAAATTTTAAGAAATCAATAAATGTTGAATTGAGAATATTAATAAAAAAATATTAACTAAAATGAGATTCATTAATATAAAATAAGTAGTGAAGATGTCACCTTTGGTTGTAATAAAGGTGAATGCTATTAGTGGATGTCAACACTTAATAAAATTTATTTAGAATAAAAAGAATTTAAATGCATGTTTGAATAGAGTATTAAATTGATAGATTAAGCGTATGTAATTAGAATTTAACCCTATAAGATATGGAACTGAATGTATGAATATAATTTTGTAGAAATAGTTAATTAACAACTTATTTATGCATACCCAATTTAATATAAATAACAAAAGGGCTAGCACTTGATGTGCCTAAGTATTAATATATTGGAACTATAATAAAATAGAGAGTTTGGTAGTAAATAGAAATAAAAAGAACGTTATTAACCAGTAAATTAATAAATGGATTCTAACAATAGGTAGTAATTAATGCGTGTATATTGGGCATTTGCGGATTACCAATTTTTCTACCTATTCATATAATTTATTTATGTAAATCTAAACCTATGGCAACATTTTGTTAATAAATGTTGGAAGTGAATTTGAATATATCAATAAGTGTTTAGGTTAACCATTTATTTTATTTAGTTAAGAAGGGAAATAGACTGAAATAAAGCTAATTTAATTCTTTTGGTTGTTAATGGGTATAGTTAAATAAGGAGAAGTTATAGGAAATAAAACGCGCACTAATGAGATGTAATATAATTCCAAAGTTATTTATACCCACAAATAGGTTAATTACTGTATAGAAAGAGTCTAAATCAATAAATGAATTTATTAAGATTACATTTATAATTTTATAACCTTTATGCTGATATAAGTTCAATTAATTTATTTGATTAAATAGTGCAGTAGCGTAGTTTTGTGCGGTAGTTGAAATAGCTAATTCTTTTAGGTGAAGTTAAGGCTAATTCTATGTATATATTTTACCTATTGTTGATATAGATTCTAGGAAGCAGGATCTATTAATTAAATGGAGTATTAGATTCAATAATTGCATTTATCGCATAAATAAAGAGAATATAACGGTTAAAATTGGCGTTATTGAAATTAAAAAGGAATGGGGGAATAATAATTTGAAATCATTGCAATAGATATTAATTTAAGGTTACCGTAAATAAATTAAGGTAATAAATGGAGGATAGTGTAAATATCTTTATAATACGATGATTTGTGTAGTTAGGGTAGTTTTGATTTGTCACTTAAGATGGAGGATTTTTATAAAATGTAATAAATGCAGTTTAAATTAAGGCATTGACGTTTGGGTATTTAAGAAGTGATAAACTAAAATTTATTTATTTATTTGAAAATTTGAATCCAATTCGTGGATTTATTGCAAATAAGTGAAATTTGTGTTTAACCATTACATCGATAGGAATAAATTAAATTTAAGGTTATATTAATAAAATTTGGACTAGAGAAATGATATGAATCGGTTTTAGAAGCCTTAAATATAAAATGGGAAGTAGACGAGATTTCACGTTACAACCATTTTTAAAAAATCCTGATGTATGTAGAAATATTTATGAAATATAACGTAAACCAATGTTGAATCAAAAGAATAGAGTCAACACTTATTTATTCATTTAATGTGATATAACTACGAGTATGATTTATTGCAAATTACATGGAAATCTAATATATAGGACATTACCTAAAAAGGAAGAGTAGATAAAATTTATGATAAACATATTTGTATATGAAGGTTATTGATTTAAGGAGAAATTGGGCAAGTTTTATGTATTTGGGTTAAGTGCAACCTTTAATAGATAAATTTAGTGCAATTAAAGAAATTAACAATTAATATTTCGATAACCTAAAATTTGATGGGATAAGAACATTTGGGTAATGAAGGGATGACAAATATTAGCTATGATTCTAGAAGGAATTAAATAGATAATGGGAAGATTAAAATCAGGTTCTAAGCAATTATTAAATAACAGAAGTTTAGGAGTAAAGTGAGATAATTGAAAATTTTAATCATTCATATAAGTCATTTGTTTATTAATATGAGTTAGCTAATAAATTTAATTTGGGCAATACCTATATATTGGAAACACATTTGTAAAGTGTAATTAATTGAATTTGGTGAATTGGGAACGAATCCAAGGTTATAGGAATTGATGTAATACTACGCAAATAAAAGGTAACTGCATAAAATCAATGTTTCGTAATAAATTGTAATTGATAATTAAGTAGGAATGGGTTTGAATTTGACAAAAAGGAAAATTTATTATTTGCTTACCCATCTATTCAATCTATTAAATTTGATCAGATCCATTTGCAATTAAACGAATTTATTTACAAGTTAGTATGTATTTAGCTGATAACTATAAACAATTAGGGCAATTGGGTATATATATATTACCAGTTAAGTTATATAAGATAATGGTTGACTTAATTAAGGGAGTTTATGTAATAATTTCATTTATTTTGTTAGTGGAAATAAAACGTTAATGATAACAAGTATTCAAAATTTACCATCTATTTAGTATATTAAGTATAATTGATAATCAACTGCAACAAGTAATAAATAATAAATACGTAACGTTAAATGAAGTAATATTTGAAATTTAATATTTAGAAACTATGTAAATATAAGTGCAGATGAAATTGGGGATATTTACATATTGAAATATGAATCCAATGATAAATCAATCTAATTGACAATAAATAATGGAAAGTAAATTTAATTAAATTTTGGAAATTTAAAATATATATACAGTTATAAACCCTAGCTCCATCCTATTGTCATTTGCTGTATATTCATTTCTTCATCTCCTTCTCCTCCTCAAATGGTTGCAAAACCTAGATCTACTTCAATCCAAATTTCAATGAAAATGCAAACACTTCAGAAAAATTCCACAAAAAAATATATGTAATGTTCTCGAGGCACGTAATCTACTAGTGCAATTCGTTTTCTGTTTTGAACATTCGTTTGAACAGAATTAATTCAAACAGTCCGTGACCATTCATCATCGTCGTCGCAAACTTCGTCGGATCGTCAAACCTTTTCTGGGTTTTGTAGAGTGGACGATGGGGATCGCATCTATATGGTTTGTGTGTCGTTTTATTTATTTTCAATTTTGAATTCAATCATCATTTTTCGCCATAACTTTCTCATACGAAGTCGGATTCACACGAAATTTCTTTTGTTAGGATCGTAATTTAATTCCGGATTTGATGACGCTGGTTTGGACGAATTCCGAGAAGGGCGAATTTTTGGGTTTAAATCGAATTTAAATTCGATTTAAATTCCAAAGGTGAGTGTTTAAACTCACTCACAACTACTAGAAGCTTTTATGTTTGTTAAACTAATTTTAGAAATGAATAGAAATTTATTTATGAGTATTTGGCATGTTTATTTTATTCATATCTGTTGAATTGCATTTATTTAATTTAACTGTTAATTTAATTAATTTATTGCGTATAAATTTACAGTTAAAATTTATTTGTTTGTATATGAAATGCTAGTTAACAGTTATTATATAATTTATTACTGAATATAGACTGTAGATTAATAGCTGTTAAATTTAATTTGAATAAAATTGCCAGTATTACCTGTTATGTAGTACCAAAAATAATATTGTTATTGATTGATATTGATTGATGATTGCGATTTGGATGATGGATGATGTTGATGAATGGATGTTTATTGTATATCATTTAATTCCAAATTATCATGCATATTTCATTTCATTCGGGATTGTGGTTTGAAATGATATATAACCGAAAATTTTTATATCTTTTAAATTGCGGATTGAAATGATAAATATCCGTATCACTTGACCATAGGATAGAAAATTATATACAGGCACCGCGGTATATAGATAACTATTTAAATGTGATTTCTATGGTTTGGATGGAATACGTTTTATAATAATCTTAAATTTTATATTGTATAAATATTTTTCTTCCATATATATATACATATGAAGTTGAAAATTTTGAAATTAAAAGGTGTATAAAAATCTTTATTAAAAATGGAAGAAAATTAAGAAAATGGAGTTTAATAATTTATATCATATGTTTAAATGTTAAGTTTGGAAATTTTAAGATATGATATTTATAATTGGATTTTTCCCAAAATAAATTGAAATGAATATTCTAGTATAATTTGGATTGGGAAAAACATATATTTTTTATTACTAGAAATTGAAGTCTTATTATTTATGGATTTTATGTGAATATTCAAGTCTAAATAATAGAACATTTAATTTGGTTGAAGGAATAAATTCCAACTTTAGTTTTGAAATATTAATACTCCAAATGGATATATATATATATATATATATATATCTATATATAAATTGAAGTGGTTTTGGAACTTGAGAGAGATAATACAAATTTTGGTTTAGACTTTAATAAAGAAATGTATTTGTAAACCCATGAGAACTATTTTCTTTACAAAGTAACATTTAAGTTAAACCTTTTAATTCATATACCGTTGAATATCCAAACCATTCAAGTTTTAGAAGTTATGGTTTTAAATTATGATTTTCAAAATACTATGCTTTGAAAATATTTGATTTTCAAACGATATGAAGTTAAAGCATTTTGATTTTGGAAAAGAATTATATTTGGGATAAGTAATAAAATATGGTATTGGGTTTTGAAATGATATCGTATTCATGGTTATGAAATGGAATGTTTATTCCGATTTTTAAAGTATAACCTATTTTTAAATGACCGCGGTGTTATAATAACGATGGGTTGGCAAAGAGACCGGGATCGGATATCTGACATACTCTCTGTCGATACCGAAAACCACTTTGACTAACCGTGTACGCGGTGGAGATTCCAGAATGAAGTAGGTGGTGGTGACGTTTCCTGTAAGGTAAATACGTGGACCCGACTCCCGTGAGTTGGCATAAGGTGGCTAAAACAGGAGCGATTCTCAGGCCAATGAGGTCATTCCTCTGATCGGACCCTCCTCTTCGATATTATACTTTGATTTTGGATTGATTCAGTGGCCACTTCTATATTTTGATTTTGGAGAGTTAGTCAGAGGTGGGCGGTAACTGCGGCTACGCGTTTCCACCAACCTGGATAGCAATTGGTATATCTACCCTGGCATTGCCTAGTTGTGCCGTGTCACCTACCTTACGGAGCCTTTACTACGAGTTTCTATTTGTGTCGTACCTATGGAGTATCCTCTGGTAGCTTCCCGATCAGGAGGTATTACGGTACTGTATAGACTATTGGCATTATTTGTGTTAAGGGCTATATGGGTAACCCCTTAACGCTATTAAAAAGTAAGTTTATTTTATAAGTAGACACTATTATAATAGCGCAATATACTACATAGTAAATAGTTTAACGGATCCTTAGGAGATGTAAATCCCGAGCATCTCTTGAGTTACTGTACTCATATTTATTTCTGTTAATTTAACTCACATAAGACCTTTTAGTTCTGACTCGAGTGTTTTTGTCTTTTCAAATTCGCTCGGGTCAGTCCGAGCGTTTCAGGATCGAAGACTTTAGCTTTGAAGGACGAAGACGAAGGAGTCGTATTATTATTATCTATAGTATTGCACCACACTCATACTGTTCCGCTGCATTGATTGTATTGGTAGGTGTAACTCTGATATTTATTGTATAAAGCAAATGAAGTGTTTGTAAACTGTTTTGAACTGTATATTTATTATTATATTTTATCCTTCCGCTGTGAGATTCTGTTTTGTTTTATTTCTTCTCTGTTTTCTTATTTACCCCATAACAATCCGCCCTTGCGTATGCTTTGAATTGGCACGTGTGTCAGTTTAAAGTGTGCGAAAAGGCGGGATGTTACAGTTGGTATCAGAGCTTTGGTTTAGCGATAAACCTTGGCTTTGTGGGGTTTGACTCTTTATTAATAGGGTAGTAATACCCTATGGGAGTCGCTGAGTGTATATATATATGAGAGAGCATATTTGTTAGTATTAATAAAAGATTTTGATATTGTGTTAATCTGTTCCACTTTGTATTTATAAATTCTGGTTGATGCATGGGACGCTATGTCATCAATAGGGATTTCTAAACACTTAATAGGACAGACCGACATAATATTTGTTTTTAATATAGGTGAATGAAATAATTTTGCCTATTATATTTTCCATATATAAAAATATTTTTATAAAGATATATTTTGGTTGCTATAGTTGGGTGTTAGGTAATAAAAATATTTGTAATGAATTAAAGCTAAGTTGAATTTTAATTAATCAAATTAGAGATTTTAGAACTTAAGTCCGGGATTTTTGAAATCTTCTTTCCAAGGATTTATGAAATATAATGATTTGGTTTATAAATATTTTCTTATATAAATATTTAGTATAATTCGAAAGAATTGGTTTAAGAGGATTTTGAAGAAAATAAGTTTGTACTTTCCTAACTGTCGTTGGAAAATAATTTCGGTGATGACGGCCGCATCATCGACTTTCATTTTCGAGTTTCGAAGGGAAAGGCCACTGTAGTACGTTCTACTGCATATTTGTTTGAAATTATTTAAAATTTTAATTGTTTAAAGGTAATTAGAGATATAAAAGTTGTAAGAAATTAATTATCTATTATTTTAAAGTAATTTTGGAATTTGACCCGGTATTAATTCTTGAATTTCCATTAATTAGTTGTAAAAAAAAAAAAAAAATTTTGAGGTTAGTAAAATAAAGGTTAAGTAATCAATGAATTAAAAGGGTTGAGATTAAACTTGTATAAGTTCTTTTGCTTTTTCTTTAACATAAATAACTTACCAAGTATAAAAAGTTGAAATGTAAATTAAGAGTGGAATAGAATATTATGCAAGTAGAATTTTTGGAAATAATGAAGTATTCAATAAATTACTGTTATAAATAAGAATTTAATGGTATTAACTTAAGTGATGGTTGGAATTTTACTAAAATTAAAGGTTGTATTATTAATAGGTGATTTTAACCGTAAGAAAGTAAAAATGAAATTCCTTAATTTATAAAGTTTGATTGTAGGGTTATTAACTTAAGTACGCCTTAATTTTCCCTATTCTAATATAATAGAAAGTAGGAAAAATATAAATGACTGCAATCCATAGTTAATGAATGAGTAAAATCTTTCACTTATAGGAATGCAAGTTATAAGGTTAATAAATTAAGTGTAAGTAGAGGGTTACTGTAATTAAATATAATGGAAACTTCAACATTAAATAAATGAATGAGATTAAAGGTAAGTTGAAATTGTAGGTTATAAAACAAATATATATTAATTAAAGGAATGAAAAGAAACTTGTAAATTTTCACTTACATTCTTAAAATATATATAACTTACCATAAATGTAACGACCCAGAATTTTTAGAAATTAAAATTTTAATATTTTATTAATTTTAAATATTAATAAGTGAATTTATAAGTCAAATAAATTTTTATTTGAATTTTTGGATTTAATTTGGATAATTAAATCGATAATTTAATATGTTAAATTATGGAAATAATTAAAAATTGAGTTAAAAATGATTGAAAATAATTTGGAAAATTTTATTTAATCATACTGGAGTTATAGAAATATTTTAGAACTTTTAAAATCGAATTAAAAGTTAATTTGTGAAAATTGAATATTTTAATATTTATAATCGACTGTAAAATAGTCAATTTTTGAACAGTCTCAGAATTGAACGAAACCAGTTCCATTGGATCCGTAATAGTTAGTTATTACCGGATTTCAATTTTCGTGTCAATCGGAGTTATCGTTTGATCGTGGCAGCTCGAAACGCATCGAATCGTTTTTAATTTAAATTTGGCGAGTCAAAATAGCCATTTTTCAAAAAGTCTCGGAATTCGACGAAACCAGTTTCATCGGATCCGTAATGTGATATTATTGTAAGGTTTCAAATTTCAAGTCAATTGGATTTACCGTTTGTCCGGTACAAATTAAAACGCCTAGAAATCGATTTAAATCGGTTTAATTTAAATTGAGCGTTTACAGCCATAACTCGCACATACTTCCGAATTAGCTTCCGAAACCTGTTCCATTGTGTCCGGAACGCGGGATAAACCCTAGGTACGCTGGTTACGGCGTCTAAATCGGAGTTCGGAATTCCCGGGATGAATAGTGTTTACGCTAGCTTTTTCTATAAATAGGAGTTAAAAATCTAAAATAAAAAAAAATGTAAAACCCTAATTTCTAAACGTGGCCGCCACCTTCAGAAATGGATGGCCGAAAATTGAGCAACTTCCTCCCTCAAAATCTCTCAATCCATTCATCGATTCACGAAGCCATCAACTACAAAGTTATAGAGCTTCGCAAGATCTTGAAATCCATACGGATTTGATGGGGTTTGGAGTTGCGTAGGAGGGGCAGAAATGGGCCGTTCGTGGGCTGTAGGGGGGGCGTGCGCGTGCATCAAGGCATGGCCGAGCTTCAGGCCAAGGGAGGTGGTGATAGCTTGCGACGAGAGCTTCGTCATGGTGGTTGTGTGATCGAGTATCGTTGAGTGATCGGGATGTAATATTAAACCCTAGTTCACTAAATTGGGTTCGGCCTCCATCTTGTTTACTGGAGTTATGCGTGAGCATTTGGGAAGATGAAGGGGGAGCGTTGGATCTGGTGTGAACGGTGGTGATGAGGGAATGGTAAAAATTTTAAAGGATAGTGTAAATTTTAGTTATAAAAACATGTACAAACTTGTAAAATACATAACTTTTTCATACGAGGTCGAAAAAATGCAAATTCAGTTGCGTTGGAATCGTATGGACGAGCACTACGCGATGGAGTTGGTTTGGAGTCGTTTGGAGTTAGTGAGAATTTCGGGTAAAATTAAACGCACGTTTAATTTTATTCGAAATTAAAGCTAAAACGGAATTTAAAACCAAGGTGAGAACTTCTCACTCAATCGAATAGATTTCGATTTTATTTTAAATAGTTAGATTTAAAATATTTGAATGCATGTTTGAACGATGACTGTAAATTATTGATTGTTAAAATAGACATTATGCGCCGTTAGTAAGCGGATGTTATTTAATAAAAACATATACCGCGAATATTTCATAAACAGTGAAATTGGTATTATATATAATATCAATATATATATATTGGCATATGTATATATTGCAGTTGATTGATTTCCCGTATTTTTAGCGGATGAGACCCTATTACGCCGTTATTAAGCGGATAATATTTATTAAGAACATATACCGCGATAATTTCGTACTGGAGCGAAATTGGTATTGTGCTAATGTTTTGGATGCAGGAAAACAGGTTGGAGGGATCCAACAGGATTCCTCAACAGTATTTATTTTATTTCAGATATTTTGATATTTGATGGATTATCATATCGATATATGATATCGTTGTTAGTCGTGATTGACTATTTGATGTGTAGCATCATTGGACCCAGATTTTGGGATTTTAAAATGTTTTTAAAGTGATTTTTGAAAAGATAAAATATCTTTGGAATTGATCCATTATAAATAAATAAACGTTATAATTTTCAAAGTTATAAAAATTATGGTTTTTGTGAAATATAGTTAAAAAGCTGATTTTTAGAAATACGATTAAAAGTCGATTTTTGAGAAATATGAACTAATGATTTTATAAAATAATTTAGATTGGATTTTTGAATATATGATAAAAGTTTAAATATAGGATTTATAAAATTTGATTATTTTATAAATCGAAATGATGAAATTATAAAGGAATTTAAAGACGTTTTAGAATAATAATATAAACTGATTTATATTAAGAGATTTATAAATGGATATTTATAAATTGAATTATGGACATTATAAAACGAGTTTTTATAAGTGTTTGAATGTAGTGAAAATGAATTTCCTAAATGAATGAAATTTATGAAATTATAAACTGTGAAGTTATAAATGAAATTTTATAAGCAATATGTTTATAAAATTTATAAAGTTATCGAAAGAATGAATTTTGGATAAATAAACAATCTTATAAGTTAAGATTAATAATTTGGGAAGTTACATGAACGATTTTGTAAAATAATCGTTTTATAAGTAATTAACTTATAATATGAACTTGTAGTTTATAATTGAGTTATAAACTGGAATAGGTTAATAAAGGAATTTATAAAAAGGAAGTTTTTATAAATAAATAGAAACGGAATTTATAAACGTTGTTTTATAAATCCGCAAATGACTTATTTTGATAAGTTAATTGTTATAACTTAGAGATAGAGTTATATTCACGTTTTGAACAGTGAATAATCCTTTAAGTTAAAGTGAATGGAAATGATGAAATTTGTTAAGGTAGTATATTCACGTTTTTGAATAGTGAATAATACGTTAAAGAAATTGTTTTAGATATGATGTTTTAAATAGAATTAAAACGATCTAACGATGTTTTAAATGTGTTGAGATTCGAAACCATAGATTTCAACATTTATTGTTGAAATAGACGTTTTCGAGAAATAAAAGGAAATAGTGGACTATAACACTGTTGTTATAGTAAATGATTTCCGAAAGGAAATGTTTTGTATAGTATTGGGATTTATATATCTATTTTAATTTCGAATCCCTATACTAGTGATTTTGGGTTGTTGTAACGATGTTTTACGCAACATTCGTTTTGGCCCAAATAAATATGTTTAAGTGAATGATTTCCTTAAAGAATGAAATATATACTTAATTCGATTTAAGTATATTGAATATTTTCCAAGTGTTGAAAATAAATAAAATTTGTGAATTACTTATTAATAAATAAGTAAGGAAATGTTTTCCAATATGCAGTGAATATTTAGAATTTATCTTTTTGAAGATAAATTGAAAATGAATAATTGAAATCGTATATGCATGAATATTTTGGAATATAAATTCATTATGGAATTTACAAATGAAAAGTAGAGTTTGTTTGAAAATAAATATTGATTTATTTTTGAAGTGTTGAAATTATATATCTTGTAAAGATATTTTGGAAAATAAATAATTTGGAAAATTATTTGGAATCTGGTGATGTATGCATATCAATTGATAGTTCAATAGCCGACTATCAATATTTCCCTTTGAATGGGTATTTGATGTGAATTGATTGAATTTGAATGCACACTTATTTTTGAATAAGCGCTCACTATTCGGGTTAACCGGGAAAGGACCATGGGGTCGTATAACCCACTCCGAATATGTGATACGTCGTTGTGAATTGCATTTGAAGATCGGTGTTGAAGACCGGTATTTGCGAAAGTGATAGGATGAACTATCGATTGACTCTGCACCGAGTAGCTACGGTATTGAGTTCTCCATATGTGATGGTGAATCCGATCAGGATTGTGAATATCCGGATTGCAAGGACTTCTTTGTAAGTGCCTTCGGTTTTGTTCGAGCCCGGAACAGACTTGTATGGATTGTATGCCTGACATTACAAGTTGAGATATAAAGCCGATTTCTTTCAAATATATTTCTGTTGGTGGCGGAGAATTTATTCTTTGCTTAACACCCTTCTTTGAGACGTACGAGCTCAAAGGTTATATAGTTGAAGTTATCAGCGATATATTCCCAATTTGGTAATGTGACATGCTGAGTGATGCTGAAATGATCATTGTGTTGATTATTGTGATAGGATCATTTATTTGATCGTCTATCTTAGTGATCATTGTGTTGATCATTTGTTGACCCAAAGCATGGCTTTTGTATAAAGTATGTTTTTGTGGACGTGACTTCGTCGAGCCTCACACCCCGTGAATGGTCAAAACAGGAAAGAAGCAGCAAGGTTATGAGGGGTAGCACCCTTTAGGATGTGTCCATTTCCTTCTGGAAAAGGGTAGTATCATGGTATGGAGCCCAGATACTTACTCATGTTGAAAACACTTTATGATTGTGTGAATTGATTACGAGCGCTCGGTGAAAAGGTCCCAAAGGACCGGGGGATGGCATATTCGGTCAGTTGTTGCTCAGTTAGGAGTAACCCGGCCTTGTGTTGGTAGAGATCCGGTTTGGTTCTCGGGGATGTCCATCCAGAGGCATTCTCATGTGGCAATGGGAAGTTCCTTGGCCTGATCATTCGTTGGAAATCCAAAGAAACAATACGTGACTTGTACGGTATTAGTTGTAGAACCTGCTATTCACTTATGGTGGTCACCACTGTTTGGATAGTAGCTATAGTAGGCATACGATAATGGTCGTATGTTGGCTAAGATTTATATTCTACTTTCGAAATAAATTTTTCCTACACTATGCACTAATAATAATATCAAATGTTATTTTAAATGCGTATCAAGCATCTTTGACTATCATAAGGAGAAATCTCCTCCGATTCTGCGTTTGCATTGTGTGTGTGTGCGGGAGGCCTTATGGTAGTCTCATTTTTAAAAGCATTGCGAATTGATTAAAAAAAAATATTCCTCTACTTTGATTTTAAAGTTAAATAAACTGTTTTGAGTTCTCACACCAGTCACATGACTGACTCGGAGTTTATTGTTTTCCTTCCTAAACTCTGGGTGCCCACCAATTTTCCACACGGGCAGTTAAGAGTTAGGTTTATCAGGATATTCTGGATATTCAGGAGTTGCTGGAGGCAAGCTGGATGGCATGGCGTATTACTAGTTTATATAGTATTTCTTTTTCCGCTGCACTGTTTATTGTTGTATGTTGTTGTACACTCTGATGATATGATGTAATGTAATGAAATGTAATGTAATAACTGATATAGTTCTTTGTTTAAAGATTATTCATTTATTATTATATGTTGTTCCGCTGCGAATTGTGAGATTCTGTTGTTGTTCTGTTGTTTCCTTTTTCCTCTATTCTCTTTTTCTTTCTATGTCTTCTATTTTTAAAATTTCCTATCTTCTATTTTCTTCTATTTTAAAATTTTCTGTCCTCTTTTCTATTTTCTTTTCTCTCTATTATCTATCTACCTTCTTCTTCTACCTTTTCTTTTCTTAAATTTTTCTTAAAACCCCTAAGGGTTCGTATTTTCGTTCATCTTGAATTAAACAAAGGAGATTAGTGTCTATTCAAGGAGTACGGACTTACGGGTCTTTACATTTGGTATCAGAGCTCTGATGGTTAAGCGACAACCATGGTTCTGTTGGGTAAAATTCATTAGAGATAGAGTCAGCAGTACTCTAGAATGAGTTTGAGTGTAATAATAGCTATGAGAGCGTATTTGTTAGTGAATACAAAATTGTTTTATATTGTGATGATTGGTTTATTGAGTGGCATATGAACCTTCCTCAGCACGGTATGTACAACTTTGCCGAAGGGGTTTCTAAACACTTGAATAGAACAATTCGACATAATATTGATTTTAAAATTGGGTAAATGAAATAATTTTGCCTCGATTATATTTTTATATATAAAGGAATAATTTTTCAAAATTATCAAAGTGTATAAGTTGATTGTTAGGTTGTTTGAATAATCTAAATTAAAGAATAATTGTATAAGCAAATGAATTATAAGAATTGAATTATAATTAAAGTGTTTACAATTGTGAAATAAACTTATATATATAAGAAGTGATTTAAAGTTAAATGGAATATAACTTAAGAGATGTTGAATTAAGTTGATTTTGGTATCGAAGTAAATAATCAAGTGGATTAAATGAATATGAACTTGAGTTATGTAATAGAATTCAACTTTGTAATTGAATTGAATGAATGGATTGAATGTTAAAACAATTGAATGTAATTTAAGTTGATAAGGAATAATTAATGAAAGTGTTAATTCATTAAAATCTAATGTTACTGAAAGTTAAATAAAATTGAATGAAAATCAATTTAATTAATTCAATTGAAAGTGATGGTGTTAAACCAAGATGAATATAAGCAAAAGAAATTTGGTTATAATTAATATACTTTGGTTGCTATATGGATGTTGTTTAATTGTATGTAATTCATTAAGTGTTAATAAAATTGAAAGCTATGAAATTGAATTCAAATTGAAAGTAAATAGATTTGAATAGAATTGAATGTGAATTGGATTTAATTAGTGAATGCAAACTAATTAAAATTGAATAAGAATGAAAGTTGATAAAATCCAATGTAATAAATCAAATATGATTTAAAGTGAAAACCAATTCATTGAATATTAATGAGAATATGAATGAAAATTCATTTGATTATGAATGGTAGTTGGTTGATGTTTGCATTTGTTGTTTGGTTGCATTTGCTATGTGACATGTATAGTTATTATGTTACTATATGTTGTATATTGAGATTATTTGCATATGTGCATGTTCTCATGTTGTTTGTTAAGTGTTGAGTAGGTGCGGATCGCGTTGCTTCGCATTTGGAGTTCGCTTTAGCGCTATATTAGCCGTATATGCTCGCTAATAAAATATAAGGTACATATCTCGGATTAAATATCGTACTTTTACACTTTTTTCCCTTCGGGATGCCTCATTACTTGATGAGATGTATATTTGTGATATATATACTGTCATTTTTTTTTTTCGGATCGAGCCGCGCAAAGGAGACTATGGCGAATTTTTCCGGAAATTTAAGGCGTTAGAAAAATTTCGAGAAAATTGGGAAATTTTTTTTGAAAACTTTAACTTTGTTTTAAAGTTGAAAGTTAAATGATATAATTGTTTTTGAAAAGATAACTAAGTATGATTTGAAAACTTAGTAAAGATTTGTAAGCAGTTTAATTATGAATTTCGGAAAATTAATAGATTCTCTAACTTTTCTTACTTGTAATTTCGAGGACGAAATTCTTTTAAGGGGGAAAGATTGTAACGACCCAGAATTTTTAGAAATTAAAATTTTAATATTTTATTAATTTTAAATATTAATAAGTGAATTTATAAGTCAAATAAATTTTTATTTGAATTTTTGGATTTAATTTGGATAATTAAATCGATAATTTAATATGTTAAATTATGGAAATAATTAAAAATTGAGTTAAAAATGATTGAAAATAATTTGGAAAATTTTATTTAATCATACTGGAGTTATAGAAATATTTTAGAACTTTTAAAATCGAATTAAAAGTTAATTTGTGAAAATTGAATATTTTAATATTTATAATCGACTGTAAAATAGTCAATTTTTGAACAGTCTCAGAATTGAACGAAACCAGTTCCATTGGATCCGTAATAGTTAGTTATTACCGGATTTCAATTTTCGTGTCAATCGGAGTTATCGTTTGATCGTGGCAGCTCGAAACGCATCGAATCGTTTTTAATTTAAATTTGGCGAGTCAAAATAGCCATTTTTCAAAAAGTCTCGGAATTCGACGAAACTAGTTTCATCGGATCCGTAATGTGATATTATTGTAAGGTTTCAAATTTCAAGTCAATTGGATTTACCGTTTGTCCGGTACAAATTAAAACGCCTAGAAATCGATTTAAATCGGTTTAATTTAAATTGAGCGTTTACAGCCATAACTCGCACATACTTCCGAATTAGCTTCCGAAACCTGTTCCATTGTGTCCGGAACGCGGGATAAACCCTAGGTACGCTGGTTACGGCGTCTAAATCGGAGTTCGGAATTCCCGGGATGAATAGTGTTTACGCTAGCTTTTTCTATAAATAGGAGTTAAAAATCTAAAATAAAAAAAAATGTAAAACCCTAATTTCTAAACGTGGCCGCCACCTTCAGAAATGGATGGCCGAAAATTGAGCAACTTCCTCCCTCAAAATCTCTCAATCCATTCATCGATTCACGAAGCCATCAACTACAAAGTTATAGAGCTTCGCAAGATCTTGAAATCCATACGGATTTGATGGGGTTTGGAGTTGCGTAGGAGGGGCAGAAATGGGCCGTTCGTGGGCTGTAGGGGGGGCATGCGCGTGCATCAAGGCATGGCCGAGCTTCAGGCCAAGGGAGGTGGTGATAGCTTGCGACGAGAGCTTCGTCATGGTGGTTGTGTGATCGAGTATCGTTGAGTGATCGGGATGTAATATTAAACCCTAGTTCACTAAATTGGGTTCGGCCTCCATCTTGTTTACTGGAGTTATGCGTGAGCATTTGGGAAGATGAAGGGGGAGCGTTGGATCTGGTGTGAACGGTGGTGATGAGGGAATGGTAAAAATTTTAAAGGATAGTGTAAATTTTAGTTATAAAAACATGTACAAACTTGTAAAATACATAACTTTTTCATACGAGGTCGAAAAAATGCAAATTCAGTTGCGTTGGAATCGTATGGACGAGCACTACGCGATGGAGTTGGTTTGGAGTCGTTTGGAGTTAGTGAGAATTTCGGGTAAAATTAAACGCGCGTTTAATTTTATTCGAAATTAAAGCTAAAACGGAATTTAAAACCAAGGTGAGAACTTCTCACTCAATCGAATAGATTTCGATTTTATTTTAAATAGTTAGATTTAAAATATTTGAATGCATGTTTGAACGATGACTGTAAATTATTGATTGTTAAAATAGACATTATGCGCCGTTAGTAAGCGGATGTTATTTAATAAAAACATATACCGCGAATATTTCATAAACAGTGAAATTGGTATTATATATAATATCAATATATATATATTGGCATATGTATATATTGCAGTTGATTGATTTCCCGTATTTTTAGCGGATGAGACCCTATTACGCCGTTATTAAGCGGATAATATTTATTAAGAACATATACCGCGATAATTTCGTACTGGAGCGAAATTGGTATTGTGCTAATGTTTTGGATGCAGGAAAACAGGTTGGAGGGATCCAACAGGATTCCTCAACAGTATTTATTTTATTTCAGATATTTTGATATTTGATGGATTATCATATCGATATATGATATCGTTGTTAGTCGTGATTGACTATTTGATGTGTAGCATCATTGGACCCAGATTTTGGGATTTTAAAATGTTTTTAAAGTGATTTTTGAAAAGATAAAATATCTTTGGAATTGATCCATTATAAATAAATAAACGTTATAATTTTTAAAGTTATAAAAATTATGGTTTTTGTGAAATATAGTTAAAAAGCTGATTTTTAGAAATACGATTAAAAGTCGATTTTTGAGAAATATGAACTAATGATTTTATAAAATAATTTAGATTGGATTTTTGAATATATGATAAAAGTTTAAATATAGGATTTATAAAATTTGATTATTTTATAAATCGAAATGATGAAATTATAAAGGAATTTAAAGACGTTTTAGAATAATAATATAAACTGATTTATATTAAGAGATTTATAAATGGATATTTATAAATTGAATTATGGACATTATAAAACGAGTTTTTATAAGTGTTTGAATGTAGTGAAAATGAATTTCCTAAATGAATGAAATTTATGAAATTATAAACTGTGAAGTTATAAATGAAATTTTATAAGCAATATGTTTATAAAATTTATAAAGTTATCGAAAGAATGAATTTTGGATAAATAAACAATCTTATAAGTTAAGATTAATAATTTGGGAAGTTACATGAACGATTTTGTAAAATAATCGTTTTATAAGTAATTAACTTATAATATGAACTTGTAGTTTATAATTGAGTTATAAACTGGAATAGGTTAATAAAGGAATTTATAAAAAGGAAGTTTTTATAAATAAATAGAAACGGAATTTATAAACGTTGTTTTATAAATCCGCAAATGACTTATTTTGATAAGTTAATTGTTATAACTTAGAGATAGAGTTATATTCACGTTTTGAACAGTGAATAATCCTTTAAGTTAAAGTGAATAGAAATGATGAAATTTGTTAAGGTAGTATATTCACGTTTTTGAATAGTGAATAATACGTTAAAGAAATTGTTTTAGATATGATGTTTTAAATAGAATTAAAACGATCTAACGATGTTTTAAATGTGTTGAGATTCGAAACCATAGATTTCAACATTTATTGTTGAAATAGACGTTTTCGAGAAATAAAAGGAAATAGTGGACTATAACACTGTTGTTATAGTAAATGATTTCCGAAAGGAAATGTTTTGTATAGTATTGGGATTTATATATCTATTTTAATTTCGAATCCCTATACTAGTGATTTTGGGTTGTTGTAACGATGTTTTACGCAACATTCGTTTTGGCCCAAATAAATATGTTTAAGTGAATGATTTCCTTAAAGAATGAAATATATACTTAATTCGATTTAAGTATATTGAATATTTTCCAAGTGTTGAAAATAAATAAAATTTGTGAATTACTTATTAATAAATAAGTAAGGAAATGTTTTCCAATATGCAGTGAATATTTAGAATTTATCTTTTTGAAGATAAATTGAAAATGAATAATTGAAATCGTATATGCATGAATATTTTGGAATATAAATTCATTATGGAATTTACAAATGAAAAGTAGAGTTTGTTTGAAAATAAATATTGATTTATTTTTGAAGTGTTGAAATTATATATCTTGTAAAGATATTTTGGAAAATAAATAATTTGGAAAATTATTTGGAATCTGGTGATGTATGCATATCAATTGATAGTTCAATAGCCGACTATCAATATTTCCCTTTGAATGGGTATTTGATGTGAATTGATTGAATTTGAATGCACACTTATTTTTGAATAAGCGCTCACTATTCGGGTTAACCGGGAAAGGACCATGGGGTCGTATAACCCACTCCGAATATGTGATACGTCGTTGTGAATTGCATTTGAAGATCGGTGTTGAAGACCGGTATTTGCGAAAGTGATAGGATGAACTATCGATTGACTCTGCACCGAGTAGCTACGGTATTGAGTTCTCCATATGTGATGGTGAATCCGATCAGGATTGTGAATATCCGGATTGCAAGGACTTCTTTGTAAGTGCCTTCGGTTTTGTTCGAGCCCGGAACAGACATGTATGGATTGTATGCCTGACATTACAAGTTGAGATATAAAGCCGATTTCTTTCAAATATATTTCTGTTGGTGGCGGAGAATTTATTCTTTGCTTAACACCCTTCTTTGAGACGTACGAGCTCAAAGGTTATATAGTTGAAGTTATCAGCGATATATTCCCAATTTGGTAATGTGACATGCTGAGTGATGCTGAAATGATCATTGTGTTGATTATTGTGATAGGATCATTTATTTGATCGTCTATCTTAGTGATCATTGTGTTGATCATTTGTTGACCCAAAGCATGGCTTTTGTATAAAGTATGTTTTTGTGGACGTGACTTCGTCGAGCCTCACACCCCGTGAATGGTCAAAACAGGAAAGAAGCAGCAAGGTTATGAGGGGTAGCACCCTTTAGGATGTGTCCATTTCCTTCTGGAAAAGGGTAGTATCATGGTATGGAGCCCAGATACTTACTCATGTTGAAAACACTTTATGATTGTGTGAATTGATTACGAGCGCTCGGTGAAAAGGTCCCAAAGGACCGGGGGATGGCATATTCGGTCAGTTGTTGCTCAGTTAGGAGTAACCCGGCCTTGTGTTGGTAGAGATCCGGTTTGGTTCTCGGGGATGTCCATCCAGAGGCATTCTCATGTGGCAATGGGAAGTTCCTTGGCCTGATCATTCGTTGGAAATCCAAAGAAACAATACGTGACTTGTACGGTATTAGTTGTAGAACCTGCTATTCACTTATGGTGGTCACCACTGTTTGGATAGTAGCTATAGTAGGCATACGATAATGGTCGTATGTTGGCTAAGATTTATATTCTACTTTCGAAATAAATTTTTCCTACACTATGCACTAATAATAATATCAAATGTTATTTTAAATGCGTATCAAGCATCTTTGACTATCATAAGGAGAAATCTCCTCCGATTCTGCGTTTGCATTGTGTGTGTGTGCGGGAGGCCTTATGGTAGTCTCATTTTTAAAAGCATTGCGAATTGATTAAAAAAAAATATTCCTCTACTTTGATTTTAAAGTTAAATAAACTGTTTTGAGTTCTCACACCAGTCACATGACTGACTCGGAGTTTATTGTTTTCCTTCCTAAACTCTGGGTGCCCACCAATTTTCCACACGGGCAGTTAAGAGTTAGGTTTATCAGGATATTCTGGATATTCAGGAGTTGCTGGAGGCAAGCTGGATGGCATGGCGTATTACTAGTTTATATAGTATTTCTTTTTCCGCTGCACTGTTTATTGTTGTATGTTGTTGTACACTCTGATGATATGATGTAATGTAATGAAATGTAATGTAATAACTGATATAGTTCTTTGTTTAAAGATTATTCATTTATTATTATATGTTGTTCCGCTGCGAATTGTGAGATTCTGTTGTTGTTCTGTTGTTTCCTTTTTCCTCTATTCTCTTTTTCTTTCTATGTCTTCTATTTTTAAAATTTCCTATCTTCTATTTTCTTCTATTTTAAAATTTTCTGTCCTCTTTTCTATTTTCTTTTCTCTCTATTATCTATCTACCTTCTTCTTCTACCTTTTCTTTTCTTAAATTTTTCTTAAAACCCCTAAGGGTTCGTATTTTCGTTCATCTTGAATTAAACAAAGGAGATTAGTGTCTATTCAAGGAGTACGGACTTACGGGTCTTTACAATAAAATAAAAGTTGCAATTGCTAGTAAGAAAGTGTAAAGGGAAATCTTACAAGTGAAGCTTGAGGTAATTAAAGTATTCAATTAATTGCTATTAAAACTTAAGCTAAATCGGAAATTTTACTATATAACAAAGGTAAGTAGAATAAATGGGTGATATAAACTTTAGTCAATAAATTGGAACACAAATATGATAATTTTGTAATAAATGAAAATGAAAATTGTAAGAAGTAAAGGGATCACTCCATAAATAAAAGAAAGAAAATCAAACCATTGAAGCATGAGATAAATGTATAATAAATAAATTTGGGTGTTGGTTTGAATTGTGTTGTTTGATTTATGTTGTTGGGTAAGAAATTTGAAGTGGTTAAATGAATAAGTATCTATCTTTGTTCCATCTAAGACTGTTGAGTAAAGGATGCACTTGATAGTTAATTTCATTTCATACAAATTTCAAGTTTGAACCCAAACAACTATTTGTTTGATGGATTAAATGGTTGCTTTGTTTGTGTATGTATGTTGTTTGTAAGGTTGATGGTTGTTGAATTGTTTGGTTGATTAATGATTGAATCCACTTGAATAGTTCACTTTAAAATAAATAATATTTGAAATAAGATGTACTATTTTATTCTTCCTTCTCCCTTCTTTTTCCTTTTCGGGGACGAAAAGTTTTGAGTGGGGGAGATTGTAACGACCCGTTGAAATTAATAATATTTAATAAATTAAATTAATATAATTTCTAATTTGTTTAAGAATAAATGTGGAAATTTGGTATAGTAGTTGTAACCTAGTGTAACAATAAAATTTTATGACAATAGATTTGGATAATGTAATTTGTCACTTTTTGTTAAAAGTAAATTTTAAGAAATCAATAAATGTTGAATTGAGAATATTAATAAAAAAATATTAACTAAAATGAGATTCATTAATATAAAATCAGTAGTGAAGATGTCACCTTTGGTTGTAATAAAGGTGAATGCTATTAGTGGATGTCAACACTTAATAAAATTTATTTAGAATAAAAAGAATTTAAATTCATGTTTGAATAGAGTATTAAATTGATAGATTAAGCGTAAGTAATTAGAATTTAACCCTATAAGATATGGAACTGAATGTATGAATATAATTTTGTAGAAATAGTTAATTAACAACTTATTTGTGCATACCCAATTTAATATAAATAACAAAAGGGCTAGCACTTGATGTGCCTAAGTATTAATATATTGGAACTATAATAAAATAGAGAGTTTGGTAGTAAATAGAAATAAAAAGACCGTTATTAACTAGTAAATTAATAAATGGATTCTAACAATAGGTAGTAATTAATGCGTGTATATTGGGCATTTGCCGATTACCAATTTTTCTACCTATTCATATAATTTATTTATGTAAATCTAAACCTATTGCAACATTTTGTTAATAAATGTTGGAAGTGAATTTGAATATATCAACAAGTGTTTAGGTTAACCATTTATTTTATTTAGTTAAGAAGGGAAATAGATTGAAATAAAGCTAATTTAATTCTTTTGGTTGTTAATGGGTATAGTTAAATAAGGAGAAGTTATAGGAAATAAAATGCGCACTAATGAGATGTAATATAATTCAAAAGTTATTTATACCCACAAATAGGTTAATTACTATATAGAAAGAGTCTAAATCAATAAATGAATTTATTAAGATTACATTTATAATTTTATAACCTTTATGCTGATTTAAGTTCAATTAATTTATTTGATTAAATAGTGCAGTAGCGTAGTTTTGTGCGGTAGTTGAAATAGCTAATTCTTTTAGGTGAAGTTAAGGCTAATTCTATGTATATATTTGACCTATTGTTGATATAGATTCTAGGAAGCAGGATCTATTAATTAAATGGAGTATTAGATTCAATAATTGCATTTATCGCATAAATAAAGAGAATATAATGGTTAAAATTGGCGTTATTGAAATTAAAAAGGAATGGGGGAATAATAATTTGAAATCATTGCAATAGATATTAATTTAAGGTTACCTTAAATAAATTAAGGTAATAAATGGAGGATAGTGTAAATATCTTTATAATACGATGATTTGTGTAGTTAGGGTAGTTTTGATTTGTCACTTAAGATGGAGGATTTTTATAAAATGTAATAAATGCAGTTTAAATTAAGGCATTGACGTTTGGGTATTTAAGAAGTGATAAACTAAAATTTATTTATTTATTTGAAAATTTGAAATCCAATTTGTGGATTTATTGCAAATAAGTGAAATTTGTGTTTAACCATTACATCGATAGGAATAAATTAAATTTAAGGTTATATTAATAAAATTTGGACTAGAGAAATGATATAAATCGGTTTTAGAAGCCTTAAATATAAAATGGGAAGTAGACGAGATTTCACGTTACAACCATTTTTAAAAAATCCTGATGTATGTAGAAATATTTATGAAATATAACGTAAACCAATGTTGAATCAAAAGAATAGAGTCAACACTTATTTATTCATTTAATGTGATATAACTACGAGTATGATTTATTGCAAATTACATGGAAATCTAATATATAGGACATTACCTAAAAAGGAAGAGTAGATAAAATTTATGATAAACATATTTGTATATGAAGGTTATTGATTTAAGGAGAAATTGGGCAAGTTTTATATATTTGGGTTAAGTGCAACCTTTAATAGATAAATTTAGTGCAATTAAAGAAATTAACAATTAATATTTCGATAACCTAAAATTTGATGGGATAAGAACATTTGGGTAATGAAGGGATGACAAATATTAGCTATGATTCTAGAAGGAATTAAATAAATAATGGGAAGATTAAAATCAGGTTCTAAGCAATTATTAAATAACAGAAGTTTAGGAGTAAAGTGAGATAATTGAAAATTTTAATCATTCATATAAGTCATTTGTTTATTAATATGAGTTAGCTAATAAATTTAATTTGGGCAATACCTATATATTGGAAACACATTTGTAAAGTGTAATTAATTGAATTTGTTGAATTGGGAATGAATCCAAGGTTATAGGAATTGATGTAATACTACGCAAATAAAAGGTAACTGCATAAAATCAATGTTTCGTAATAAATTGTAATTGATAATTAAGTAGGAATGGGTTTGAATTTGACAAAAAGGAAAATTTATTATTTGCTTACCCATCTATTCAATCTATTAAATTTGATCAGATCTATTTGCAATTAAACGAATTTATTTACAAGTTAGTATGTATTTAGCTGATAACTATAAACCAATTAGGGCAATTGGGTATATATATATTACCAGTTAAGTTATATAAGATAATGGTTGACTTAATTAAGGGAGTTTATGTAATAATTTCATTTATTTTGTAAGTGGAAATAAAACGTTAATGATAACAAGTATTCAAAATTTACCATCTATTTAGTATATTAGTATAATTGATTATCAACTGCAGCAAGTAATAAATAATAAATACGTAACGTTAAATGAAGTAATATTTGAAATTTAATATTTAGAAACTATGTAAATATAAGTGCAGATGAAATTGGGGATATTTACATATTGAAATATGAATCCAATGATAAATCAATCTAATTGACAATAAATAATGGAAAGCAAATTTAATTAAATTTTGGAAATTTAATATATATATACAGTTATAAACCCTAGCTCCATCCTATTGTCATTTGCTGTATATTCATTTCTTCATCTCCTTCTCCTCCTCAAATGGTTGCAAAACCTAGATCTACTTCAATCCAAATTTCAATGAAAATGCAAACACTTCAGAAAAATTCCACAAAAAAATATATGTAATGTTCTCGAGGCACGTAATCTACTGGTGCAATTCGTTTTCTGTTTTGAACATTCGTTTGACCAGAATTAATTCAAACAGTCCATGACCATTCATCATCGTCGTCGCAAACTTCGTCGGATCGTCAAACCTTTTCTGGGTTTTGTAGAGTGGACGATGGGGATCGCATCTATATGGTTTGTGTGTCGTTTTATTTATTTTCAATTTTGAATTCAATCATCATTTTTCGCCATAACTTTCTCATACGAAGTCGGATTCACACGAAATTTCTTTTGTTAGGATCGTAATTTAATTCCGGATTTGATGACGCTGGTTTGGACGAATTCCGAGAAGGGCGAATTTTTGGGTTTAAATCGAATTTAAATTCGATTTAAATTCCAAAGGTGAGTGTTTAAACCCACTCACAACTACTAGAAGCTTTTATGTTTGTTAAACTAATTTTAGAAATGAATAGAAATTTATTTATGAGTATTTGGCATGTTTATTTTATTCATATCTGTTGAATTGCATTTATTTAATTTAACTGTTAATTTAATTAATTTATTGCGTATAAATTTACAGTTAAAATTTATTTGTTTGTATATGAACTGCTAGTTAACAGTTATATAATTTATTACTGAATATAGACTATAGATTAATAGCTGTTAAATTTAATTTGAATAAAATTGCCAGTATTACCTGTTATGTAGTACCAAAAATAATATTGTTATTGATTGATATTGATTGATGATTGCGATTTGGATGATGGATGATGTTGATGAATGGATGTTTATTGTATATCATTTAATTGCAAATTATCATGCATATTTCATTTCATTCGGGATTGTGGTTTGAAATGATATATAACCGAAATTTTTTATATCTTTTAAATTGCGGATTGAAATGATAAATATCCGTATCACTTGACCATAGGATAGAAAATTATATACAGGCACCGCGGTATATATATAACTATTTAAATGTGATTTCTATGGTTTGGATGGAATATGGTTTATAATAATCTTAAATTTTATATTGTATAAATATTTTTCTTCCATATATATATACATATGAAGTTGAAAATTTTGAAATTAAAAGGTGTATAAAAATCTTTATTAAAAATGGAAGAAAATTAAGAAAATGGAGTTTAATAATTTATATCATATGTTTAAATGTTAAGTTTGGAAATTTTAAGATATGATATTTATAATTGGATTTTTCCCAAAATAAATTGAAATGAATATTCTAGTATAATTTGGATTGGGAAAAATATATTTTTTTTATTACTAGAAATTGAAGTCTTATTATTTACGGATTTTATGTGAATATTCAAGACTAAATAATAGAACATTTAATTTGGTTGAAGGAATAAATTCCAACTTTAGTTTTGAAATATTAATACTCCAAATGGATATATATATATCTATATATAAATTGAAGTGGTTTTGGAACTTGAGAAAGATAATATAAATTTTGGTTTAGACATTAGTAAAGAAATGTATTTGTAAAGCCATGAGAACTATTTTCTTTACAAAGTAACATTTAAGTTAAACCTTTTAATTCATATACCGTTGAATGTCCAAACCATTCAAGTTTTAGAAGTTATGGTTTTAAATTATGATTTTCAAAATATTATGCTTTGAAAATATTTGATTTTCAGACGATATGAAGTTAAAGCATTTTGATTTTGGAAAAGAATTATATTTGGGATAAGTAATAAAATATGGTTTTGGGTTTTGAAATGATATCGTATTCATGGTTATGAAATGGAATGTTTATTCCGATTTTTAAAGTATAACCTATTTTTAAATGACCGCGGTGTTATAATAACGATGGGTTGGCAAAGAGACCGGGATCGGATATCTGACATACTCTCTGTCGATACCGAAAACCACTTTGACTAACCGTGTACGCGGTGGAGATTCCAGAATGAAGTAGGTGGTGGTGACGTTTCCTGTAAGGTAAATACGTGGACCCGACTCCCGTGAGTTGGCATAAGGTGGCTAAAACAGGAGCGATTCTCAGGCCAATGAGGTCATTCCTCTGATCGGACCCTCCTCTTCGATATTATACTTTGATTTTGGATTGATTCAGTGGCCACTTCTATATTTTGATTTTGGGGAGTTAGTCCGAGGTGGGCGGTAACTGCGGCTACGCGTTTCCACCAGCCTGGATAGCAATTGGTATATCTACCCTGGCATTGCCTAGTTGTGCCGTGTCACCTACCATACTGAGCCTTTACTACGAGTTTCTATTTGTGTCGTACCTATGGAGTATCCTCTGGTAGCTTCCCGATCAGGAGGTATTACGGTACTGTATAGACTATTGGCATTATTTGTGTTAAGGGCTATATGGGTAACCCCTTAACGCTATTAAAAAGTAAGTTCATTTTATAAATAGACACTATTATAATAGCGTAATATACTACGTAGTAAATAGTTTAACGGATCCTTAGGAGATGTAAATCCCGAGCATCTCTTGAGTTACTGTACTCATATTTATTTCTGTTAATTTAACTCACATAAGATCTTCTTGTTCTGACTCGAGTGTTTTTGTCCTTTCAAATTCGCTCGGGTCAGTCCGAGCGTTTCAGGATCGAAGACTTTAGCTTTGAAGGACGAAGACGAAGGAGTCGTATTATTATTATCTATAGTATTGCACCACACTCATACTGTTCCGCTGCATTGATTGTATTGGTAGGTGTAACTCTGATATTTATTGTATAAAACAAATCAAGTGTTTGTAAACTGTTTTGAACTGTATATTTATTATTATATTTTATCCTTCCGCTGTGAGATTCTGTTTTGTTTTATTTCTTCTCTGTTTTCTTATTTACCCTATAACAATCCGCCCTTGCGTATGCTTTGAATTGGCACGTGTGTCGGTTTAAAGTGTGCGAAAAGGCGGGATGTTACAGAGATCCATGCCATCGCGGTTGCGAGCTTCACGCGCGCGAACCTCGCGTCGCCTTCCCTCCTTCTCTTTCAAATCGGTCGCGCTCGACTTCACTACCGAACCCTCACCGTGAATCGAAGCCCTAAATCAAACTCGCGATATCGAATCGCCATCCAAACGAGGAATACTTATGGATTGTCGCGATTCCAAACGAGGCTCGGCCTCGATCCCCCTCCTCTTCGATTTGATTTCATGCGGCTGCAATTTTTTTTCTTTTTTTTCTTTTTTTTGGGGGTGAAGAGGATTTGATTTGAGCGATGAATCTCGGTGCTGATGATTTTTATTTACCTTTATTACTTGTTTTATTTTTCACGCCGAAAGGATTTGAAGCAAAAGAATGAGAAGCACGAACTTTTATTCTCTGTTCGTTCAGTTCCTTCTGGACGAAGCCATTATTTATTGATATTTTTGTTTATACGCGGCTTACAGCTTCCACTTGAAGCTTCTTTCTTTATTTATCTATTTATTATATTATTTTTATTTTTATTTATTTATTTTTAGGTTAGTTCAAGTATTTTGATTGTTGATTGTACGGCTTAAAATTGGGAATGTATGTGATTAAATGACAGAAAGATGGCGTATACCAGAAGCTTGATTAACAAAATTAAATTTCATCAAATTATTACCAATTAAATTTTTAGCGTGTTTATACATCATACGCTCACATGACAAGTCCAAACACAACAAGAATTAAAATACGATAATAATGCAATATTACAGATCCAATGGAACTGATTTCGTTGAATTGCGAGATTGTGTCTCGGAAGGCTATTTTTAAATTCAATTTAAACGATATAAATTTTAAAACTGAAAAAACCACTGTTAATTTAAATCTTAACAACTTTATAATTTCCGGTATTGTCAATATAAGTTTTATAAGTCCTCAATTTATTTCCAACAGGCTCAAAACTCCAAATTCAACATTTTACTCAACTTCAAATTATTTCATTTAATAATTAATCACCAAATAAATTGTGATATTCGTAATTCAAGTTAAAACTGCTCTATTGAATACTTAAGATCAATTAAATATTCAGACTTTAATTGCTTGAAAATTTCGGGTCGTCACATTCCTCCCCCCTTAAAAGAATTTCGTCCCCGAAATTACTAGTTAGGAAGAATGATCAAATACCTGTTACTATTTTTCCTGACCAAACAGTTTCTAAAAATTCAACATCTTACCAACTATCTTTTTATAAAAGATCCATTATCATTCTTATTAACTTTCCAAACCTTTCCCTAGTTTCAAACTATATTATTCGTTTAATCACTTGAGTTTCAATTTAAAACCAAATTTTGAATTATCAAAATTTTCTCAAAATTTTTCTAACTCCCTAAATTTCCGAAAAATTTCGCCAGCGTCTCCTTTGCGCGGCTAGCTCGGTACAACTATAAAATGGCTCTATGGCCTCCCAAATCCAAAAGGAAAACAAAACGGCCAAGTGGCTCAATCCAAATCCCAATCAAATTTCATACCAAATTTAAATACATGCCTTTTTGTCGAGCATTTCAAATTTTTATCTTTGAAATCAATCCAATTCTCTTTTCCCTTTATAATACCTGCATATCTTGTTTATCACCAATATCCAATCACAATATTCCCAAAATATTTTATCGACTTTCTTACAAATGTCAATATTTATTCATTCAAATAACAACATAGAACATACTTTCAATATTCAATTTTCAATTAAGAATTTATCATTCCCTTCTTAAACTAGTATAAGCATTCTATATGCTTCTTTATTTGTTTTCACTTTACCACTTTAGTTAATATTTATTTCTATTCAAATTGATTCTTTCATTTCCATATGGATTCAATTTATTTTTAACTCTGCGTATATAAATTTTATTTGTCATTTATTACTAATACATGTCATTACTTTAATTAGTTTCATTTACTAACTTATTTCAATTTCCAGTTTGAACTTGTTTTGTCGTTAACAAAATTTTCCAAAATTTTCTAACTCCCAAAATTTCTAAAATTTTTTGGTAGAGTCTCCTTTGTACGGAGGAGCTTTAGCAATTTGACAAAAGAGATAAATATATATACATCGACCCACATGGTCGGAAAAACCAAAAACAGTTCATATTTCCTATTTTAATTGCGTAGGCGTACCTTATTTAGCATTTTAAGCAAGCAGCTTATTATTTTTAGCAAATAGCCCAACCAAAATCCAGCCATACGGCTTCCAAGTACCTGTACTTACTCAATTTAAACATGTAAGTGCCAAATATATGCAGTTTAACAATATTACACTTAGTCGCAATAGTTAAAACATATGAATCCTAAAAGAAACTCATTCCAAACATTTTTCCGTAAGCAATTTATATAGTTTCCGTGCTAATTCAACTGTTCCAATTAATTTATAACCATTTTCATTTGATTTGAATGGTTTTCAACCCATTCGTATACCACTTCCTCAATTTGAATGGTTTGAAACTCAATCGCTTACATTAAACTTATTCTTAAGCAAACTGAACTCATATTTAATTCAGTTGCTTTCAAAATCAATTTATTTCACTCCTATTAATTCATAGAATTTTAATTACTTCCATTTATATCTAATAACAATTTATTCTTTGCAATTTGACGAGATCTATGTCAATAAACAAGTATTTATGTTTTATAACCAATTTAAATGGATTTTAACTCAATTTATACTTAATTCTACTCCATTCCAAATTTATTCACAATCCATATATTCTCATTCATTTCATATCAATTTTGAATACATTCACTAGCATTTCATTTTATTAACCATCTAGTTCATTCAAACCATTAACAATTTAGATTCATCTTCATTACCAATTAAATCTCCTTTTTATTTTAATTCATTCACAATTATTATTTAGCTCGACACATTCCATTTAAATTTCATTCACAATCCATTCATTTACGTTTTATTCCATGTTTGATTACTCCAAACTATTTTATTTAGCTCAAAACAAACCAATCTATATCATTCAATAACCATTTCTCAACTTATTTAACCCATACTTCATTTGGTTCTTATTTATCCCATCCATTCAATTATTCAATATAGTTAGTCTATCCACTCAATCCATGTTGAATTTTCATTTTCTTAAATTTTATTTACAACCCACCAAATTTTATTCCTACCTAAATTTATTTTTACTTGGTTTAAGTTCCATCCAATATCTTTAAACTTGGTTTTAAATTGAATTCAATTCAACTCTTCCTCGTTTATTCAGCTTAAGTAAATCTACTTCAATTTATTCAAATCTCTTTTCTTTTTCTTTTTTTATACTTAAGCTCATTTCATTTTGCAAATAAATTTCTCTTTTCAATTTAACTTGATCCTATTTTAATCCAATCTCATTTCAAACTACAAATTTATTTGATCAATTATTATACATTTTAACTTTCTAGATTCAACTCATTCAATTTATTACCTGGCTATTTTCCAAGTTATCTTTACTTATTTGGATTTTATTTGCAACTTAGATTATTTCTATTGTAATCCAATTCCAACCGACTCCACTGTATACTTATTTCACTTACAATTCCATTTCTAAGTTTTACAAGTCACAAATTTATTTATAATCCAAGTTATAATATATACACATATTCATCTCTAATTCCATATCCAAGCTCATTTGAATAATATTTCAAGTCATATTTCATTTATTAACTTATAAGCTCATATTGCTCATTTTTATTCGATACATTTCCAATTATATTTAATTTGTTAACACTTCACAATAAATTTTAATTTATAACTCAAGTTCCGAATCCACTAGCCATTTCAATTTACCACCCAATTTTATGAATTCACAGTTCAATTATATTTACTTCATCGACAAATTAAGTCGATTTTAATTTATAACTTGAGTTTTATTTCCAAACTTCAATATTAACTTACCAATTCAGCTTTTCTTTAACTGCATTGGTTATCATTATATATTTCGTTATCTAATTTATTGTCTAAATAGTTTTTCCCCAACTTATAATCCAGAACTTGATTTTAACCTCAAAATCTCTTCATTAAAATTTTCTTAAGTTCAAATTTATTTTATAATTCAAGTTTTGAATTTTATTTTACCTTTCAATTCATCAAAAATATTTATTTTGGGTTTTCTATCCCACTTACAAATTTTATAAGTCACAACTTATTATTTACACTATTCCATTCATTGTAGGCTTGAATATATTCTTCTTTTATTTTATCTCAAGCCTTATGCTTATTGATAACCCAAGCATATTTTATTTTATGGACTTTTAATTCTTTTATAAGTTATTATGATTCCAATTCTTATCCAACTTATTTCCATTTATTCAGGTAAGAATCAATTCCAATTCAATTTATACAGTTGAATTTTTATTCCAGTTCAATTCTATTTTAAACTCAGATTTATTTGACTCAGTTCGATTTTAACTTAATTCGAATACAACTGAATATTATTTCCAGCCTATCCAGTTAATGTCAATCCAGTTAAATTTTTATTTCCCAATCCATGTTTATTTCATTTTCATTTTAAATTTAATTTCCATTATTCAAAGCTTATTTTTCTTTCATGATTTAAAAAAAATCATCTTAATTTATAAGCTTACATCTATCTCATTAGGATTTCTAAACACCCGGTTATTGGTTTCAAAACATTTTGAAATCTTCAACATCTCAAATCACATTTCTGAAAACTTAATCCAATCCTGATTTTATCCCAACAAATTCCTTTTGAGATTTTCAAAAATAACTAGCTTTTCTGAACAAATCAGTTTTTGGTAGCAATCCATCACGTAGAAATTCGAAAATGAATAATGATGATGCGGCCGTCATCATCAGGATTATTTCCCAATAATTCAAGTGATTTCAATGCTATATCACTTTCAAAATCGATTTAAAACAGATTTCTTTTTAGAAACATCACCAAAACAATTGTGCTATTATTTATCTTCAAAACACTTCCAAAATCTCCAGGTTTTAAATTTCCAAATCCTGCTTAAATCAATTTTACTATAATTCATTTGCATAGCTTAGGCTCATATAAATTCTTATTTGATTATATTTCAATTTATAAATTTCATTTATGACTCATACTTATGAATTTCATTTTATAATGAATTTATTCCCTTCAACTTTGGTTATACTTTCAATTTCTAATTAAATCTTCACTTAATAATGATAATACTTTAATATTATCATTTCTAACATCCAAGCAACCATATATTAGCTAAATAGTTTTCAAAAGCTATTCTTTACATCAAAATATGTTTTTGGGTAAAATTATTTCATTCACCCACATTTAAAACAATATCGTGTCAATTGTTCTATGCTAGTGTTTAGAAACCCCTTCGATACAGTTGTACAGACTGTGCCGATGAAGGTTCATATGCCACTCAATAAACCAATCAACATAATATTAAAACAATTTATTCACTAACAAATACGCGCTCATATTTATTTATACGCTCAAACTCATTATAGAGTACTATGGACTCTATTTTAAATGAGTAATTCCCACCAGAGCCAAGGTTCTCGCTTAACCTTTCAGCTCTGATACCAACTGTAACAGCCCGCAAATTCCGTATCCCTTGAGTCAACACTATTCTACCTAAATCAACTTAAGTTGTACAGAAATACGAACCATTTGGGTTAAAGAAGAAGAGGTAGAAGAAGAAAAAATAGAAAACAACATCGAATCTAACCATCGCAGCGGAATAAAATATAATAAGTAAATATCTTTTCTCAAAATCAAATATATCTGTTTACATATATTACGTCATCAGAGTACATCAATCACAGCTCACATCAATAACATACAATGTATACACAACAACTCAAACAGCAGAATATATATAGATAAACAAGTACGGATATACGTACCGTCATCCAGCTCGTCTCCTGAGCTCCACAGCATCATATCCTATATCCTATAATACTCGGTCTGACCCGAGCATTACAGTTAAATAAAACCCGAGTTAGTCTGGATTACCAGCGTGAGAAAATCACACCCAATTGATTATTAAAGTTTCAAAAATCTTTTGAAAACAAAAGCATCTTGTAAGACCACGCCACAAATAAACATGTCTGGTTTTTACCTTACGATAGCTAAAACATTTTTATTAAAGTCCTCTGATATTATAATAATGTCTATAGAAAGTAAATTAGAATCTAGCTGAAATGCTTGCATCTCACGTTTCAGCAATAGTTGGGCACAATCAAAACCGTACGGGCACGTCGGGAAAATGGATTCCAACTAATGGCTAGGCACTGGGGTACCACCTGCCACAGTACCTGGTCTAGATCAGCGTACCGAGGAGCCACCCTAACTCCCCTGCAACTCAAGATCGGAACCATCCCTTACTGGACAGTCCCGAGCAAGATCACCCCGCGGTTGGGATCAGCAACCGCCCACTAAGCCGAAATAAAAGGGACATCTAGACAGGGATGACCTCACCCTCCAGTGGGGACTACCCACGAAGCCTTGCAGCATATCCCTTGATTTTCAGCCATCCCCATTTGATGAGGCTTGAGGCTAAGCGTTACCTTTAAGAACAATATCCCTTAGAATGCCCATCGTCCACCTGACGATGTTTCACAAGCATTCATCCATACCAGTCCGTCCCGGGTTCGAACGGAACCGAAGGCACTATTCCTACTACATCCATTTTGGAAATATCCTCAGGATTAGTAGCGACTAGCCCTTGCACTTCACAGCTCCATCTTCGAATCCAAAATCGTTTTCACGAAACGTACAAACCGGATCGAAGTGGTTTTCGAGAAATAAATCTCGATCCCGGTCTCTTCGAAACGATCAACGCATTGTCCAATATTGATAGTCAGTGATTTAACTATCAATTAATATTCACAAACATTCATCCAACAATAAATAATTTCCCCAATTATTTATTAACCTCAAAAATATCTTCCCAGGATATTTTTTTCATTTTCCAAATTCCTTTCAAAACAGTTTTCAAAACTATCTTTCTTTTCGGAATAAACTTTCCCAAATATTTACTATCTCCCCTGAAATCACCAAGCACAAAACTAGATTTAAAATAATTTAAAAACACTTTATTTTGAAATATGCTTTAAAACATTTAGGTTAAAATTACATCAAAAATCTATTAAAAATACCATACTATACGCATATTTGAAAATAAGGTTACTTAATAAATTTAAAACTAAAATTATTCTTTAAAAAAAACCTATATTAAGTCATTCCTTAAATAATTACTAATATAACAAATTAGGAGAAAATACTTACTTTAGGATTTAAATATTAGAAATAAGAAATTTTCCCAAAACTTGTTTTTTTCTTAAAAACAACTTTAAAACCTTTAATTTAAATTAAAAGTTTAGTTTGAAGACGTACTAGGTTACCCGGGGAGAAATTTCCAATCTCGCTCACTTAAATCAATTGTTGGGTGCATTTCCACACCTAGCCGAACCAGTTCACCCCTTGCCGAACCACAGGAACCACCGAGCCATCTCTCTGCCGAAACCAAGGCTCCAACCCCGTTCCTACGCACAACCGAACCAACAACCTCTCCAGAGAGTGTCGAACCACAAACACCCCATACCACTACCGAACCAAACCTCGCATCTACAAATACCGAACCAAGCACACCCCTTCGGCACCGGACCAACACGAAGCGGTTGCCACCGAATCAACCTCCAACCTCTACCACCGAACCAACCCCCTGCCGAACCAAGGCCTCTCCTCCTTCACCGGACCACTCCACCTACTACCGGTCCAAACGACACAACATCTCCTGCCGAACCAACCACTCCAAAGCTCCGCCGAACCAAATGTGTCGGGCTAGATTGCTTCAGCCCAGGCCCACCAGCAGCTATATACATCCAAGACCCCTAACCCCAGCCTCACTCTATAAATAGAGGGGCGGGGGTACAACAATGACAGACAAGTTTGAGAGCTCAAGCACGAAAGGAACTTTCAAACAACTTTCATATACTTGTATATAAAGCTTTGTACTTGTAATCTGAAAGAAAAGAGAGAATAACATATAAAGTGGACGTAGGCACGTTCTGGCCGAACCACTATAAATCTGCGTGTTTTTTTACAATTTAGCCCCTGTTTTTTACTTATTTGCATAACTCACCCAAATTATTAAGAACAACATAAAATCAACCAATCATACGACTTTGAGGTGTCTGTCCATTGTTTGTGCAAACATTTTTGGTGCTTTCATTGAGAGCTTGGAACTCGAAGCTTCAGCTTCCCTCATTCAACCTTTTTTCCCAATAGCACCCTTCATTGCCTAGGAAACATGACTTCCAGGCCGAGAAAAGACGCCGGCAAGGGAAAGAACGTTGCAACCAGCAGCGCTCCAGATCCAGTGGATACAGATCAAGAGAACCACCCCACTACGACAGCAGTGCCAAATGTAGATCAGGCAATTCCGACAGCCCCTGCCGCGGAACAACCGGCAGCAATCACTAGGGAGGACCTAGGCAGAGTTGTGGTTGAAGTGACTAACCGCTTCGCATCCCAACAAGAAGCTTTGGTGAACCAACTTATGTCACGCTTTAGGGATGCCGAAGAATCCAACCGCAACACTGAATCATGGGGTGAGTCTCAATCTGGAGGATCTCGGAGACAACAAAGGTCTTCCCTCTTCGAAGAAGCTATCAACAGGAACAACAATGATAGGCGTCGCGCCCGGACTCAGCCCGAACTCCGACTAGAGGAAGCGCTTGGAACCGAACCCAACGGGGGAGGCACCAAGCGAGGGTCGGATGTAGCTGAGCCAGTCATGCCGCCTAATCAAAGAAACCCCGCTGAACGGAGCCGAGCTAGAATCCAGCCCGAAGTTGACCCCATGGAAATGCTCGAAACAGAATCCCACAGGGGAAGATCAAGGCAGGGGCCAACGGTAGCTGGTCCTAGCATGCATCCGAGCAGCCAAAGACAACCACTGGATAACGTCAGAAGTGATAGACTATACCATCCCTACAGGTCATCTTGACGAGATCGATCCCGCAGGGAAGAACCAAGCTCATTTTTGTCCGCTCCAAATTCTGATGAAAGAATGGCACGATTATTCAGGGAATGCGTCCGAGGGGAGCAAAGGGATCGAGGGATAGGCGCAAGGGTAACCATCCCTTTCAGCCGCGACATCGAAACCGCCATCACCCCTCGAGAATGGAAAATGCCAACGATGGAACCGTACAAGGGAACTTCCGACCCCGTTGTACACCTGCAGAGATACACACAACATATGCTCATGAGCGGAGCAACGGAAGGAGTGTTGTGTAAATGCTTTCCGCTATTCCTAGCAGACCTAGCTACCTCCTAATTCTGCCATCTACCCCAAGGATCTATCAGCTCATGGGAGATGTTGAAAGAAAAGTTCATTAGCCAGTTCCGCATTCATGTGGAACAACCCAAGGATGCTTATTCTCTATCTACTATCAAACAGAAATCCGGAGAGACACTGCAACAATATCTAACCCGGTTCAACGCCGCAGCGGTCGTAGTCCAAGATGCCGATGAGAAACTCACCCTAATGGCCCTTTGTAGTGGTGTGCACCCAGATACCAAGTTTGCTAGAAAACTAACTAAAGAAAAACCAGCTACCTTGCCCGATTTCTTTCATGAAGCTGGGAAGTACATGAGACTCAAAGAGGCTGCCACTGAAACGCAGACAGGACCGCAGGCTAAGGTGGCTCATGGAAACGCCCCAGCCGCAGTGAAGGACATTCGGAGAAACGGCTCCAGAGACAATGCAGGGGGCAAGAAGGGAGAAAAGCGCTTGTACCGACCAGGACCGAGATTCGACGCTTACACTCCCTTGAATGAAACAGTCGAGAACATCTTCCTGGCCACCCAGGACGAACTTACATACAAGCGCCCCCCGTACAAGAAGGAGTCAGATCACGCAATCCGGTCCGGAAAGTTCTGTCGTTTCCACGAATCTTATGGACATGATACCAATGAATGTCGCCACCTCCGCGACCTAATCGAAGAACACATCAGAAGGAAGAGATTAGAACGCTATGTAAGGGGACAGGACAGGACCCCAGCTCCTACCAAGGAAAACCCAGGGCAGCTCCACCAAGAGACAGGCCGAGGAAATCGCAACACCAGCGGTTCCAGCCAAGAGAAGATAGTGGTCCATACAATATCAGGAGGGCCACACATCGCCTACAAGAGCTGGGCAGAAATGGAAAGATATGGAAACTCACTCAGAAACGATGGAGACTACGTCAATTCTGTTATGGACAAACGTCACCCGAAGCGAAAGGAAAATAATGACATCACATTCAGTGGGCGCGACCTAGAAGGAAGGCAATACCCTCACATGGATCCGATGGTCATCTCTGCCTGGTTCGGCCCAGCTGAAGTTTTTCGAATCCTAGTAGACACTGGAAGCTCAGTGAATATTCTGTTCAAGCATGCTTTCGACAAAATGAAGCTGTCAATGAAGGACGTGTCTCCCTGCAACAAACCGCTACACGGTTTCACTGGAGAAGCAAAGATGCCCCTCGGACAATTGGATCTCTTTGTTGAATTGGGAAGTCATCCCCGCTCCGCCGTTCGGAAAAAAACATTCGTGCTAATAGACAACCACTCGGCCTACAATGACTTTTTAGGAAGACCAGCCTTGTCCGACTTCCAAATTGTCCTTGCCCCATGGTGCCTGAAGATGAAGTTCCCAACAAATAATGGAGTGGGAGAAGTAGAAGGGGATCAAGACGCCGCTCGGGACTGCTATGTAACCGAACTTCGCAATAATCGCAAGAGAGATAAAGGGAAAAATGCAGAGACTATTCTCTGCATGAAAAGCTTGGAAGCATAGCAACTAAAGAAAGCCCCTCCTCTTCGGTATACCAGTGATCCTTTCAATGAATTAGACCCCAGGGACAAAGAGGAGGGGGCCACCGCCGAGCCTGCAGAGGCTATGGAATTCGTATCTGTAGACAAATGCGACCCAAGTAAACTGCTGAGAATCGGATCTCAGTTAAAAAGAGAATTAAAGAATCAACTCATCGATTTTCTTCGCCACAACATGGATGTATTTGCATGGACGCACGCTGATATGACTGGAATCTCCCCGAACATAGCATGCCATGCACTAAACATCGATCCTACCAAGGTACCGGTAAAGCAAAAGAAGAGAAGTATGGGGGCAAAAACGATCAGCAGCCCTCGAGGAAGAAGTAAAGAACTTACTTGCCAATGACTTCATACATGAAGCCATCTACCCGGAATGGATCGCCAACCCGGTACTGGTAAAGAAAGCTAATGGGAAGTGGCGAACATGCATCGATTTCTCCAACTTAAATGACGCTTGCCCGAAAGACTGCTTCCCACTCCCCCGAATCGACCAACTCGTGGACAACACTGCCGGACACGAACTCTTATACTTTATAGATGCATACTCAGGATATAACCAGATCCCTATGCACACCTCTGATCAAGACCACACTAGCTTCATCACTGACCGAGGATTGTACTGCTACAAGGTAATGCCATTTGGACTTAAAAACGCCGGAGCTACTTATCAGCGTCTCGTCAACAAGGTGTTTGCAGAAATGATAGAACGAACTATGGAAGTTTATGTGGATGACATGCTGGTAAAATCGAGGAAAGCCAACGACCATATAAACCACCTGGACGAGATGTTTCAAGTACTTCGCCAATATGGAATGAAGCTGAACCCTCTAAAGTGCTCCATTGGATTATCATTGGGAAAGTTCTTGGGATTCATCGTTCATGCCAGGGGGATTGAAGCAAACTCCGAACAAGTCCGAGCTTTACAAGATATCAAGACACCATCTACTTGAAGAGAGATGCAAAGCCTAAACGGGAAAGTGGCCGCCCTGAGTAGGTTCATCTCTAAAGCAACCGACAAATGCATCCCTTTCTTCGAAGCCCTAAAGAAAGACAAAGGAAAGTTCGAATGGACTGACAAATGCCTAACGGCCTTCCATAACCTAATCGAACATCTCCAGAGACCACCGGTACTCTCAACTCCTAGTGAAGGCGAAGAGTTATACCTATACCTTGCTGTGTCACCACACGCCCTAAGCGCCACGTTGGTGAGAGAAGACAACCGCACGCAATGGCCCGTATACTTTGTAAGTAAGAGGTTTACGGGGGCAGAAGTCAGATACCCTAAACTTGAAAAGCTAGCATATTGTCTGCTTATCACGTCGCGGAAACTGCGACACTATTTCTAGTCTCATTCCATCAGAGTTTTAACCGATCAACCGCTAAGGCGAGTGCTCCATCGCCCCGACACTTCTGGGCGATTACTTAAGTGGTGCATCGAACTAAGTCAATATGATATCACTTACCATCCTCGCACCGCTATCAAGGGGCAAGCCATAGCTGATTTCATTGCCGAATTCACTACTAGCGAAGGTAAGGACCAATCTGAAATAGCAGAAGATATCAAGTGGAATCTCTTCGTAGATGGAGCGTCAAACGAACAAGGCTCGGGGGCAGGTGCTGTGATAATCACCCCCAGGGGAAAGAAGCTGCACTACGCCCTAAGATTGGAATTCGCTGCCACCAACAATGATGCAGAATACGAAGCAGTGATAGCCGGATTAGAACTTGCACTGGAAATTGGAGTCAGTTCTTTATGTCTCCATAGTGATTCTCAACTTATTGTAAATCAAATACTGGGAGAATTCCAGACTCGAGGAGAACGACTCACAGCGTATCTAAAGAAGACCAGGCTACTACTTAATCAATTAGATCACTATTTAATCAAACACATTCCCTGAGAAGAGAATCAAGAGGCCGACGAACTAGCAAAACAAGCTAGCATGAAGAACATCACTATTTTCGGAGCATTAACCATCTCAAAACAGCTGGCACCAAGTTTCGAGCAAGTAAATCTGATAGCTCCAACCGAAGAAGAAACATGGATGACCCCTATCCGAGAATACTTACAAAACGGCACCCTACCCGATGGGCGAAATGAAATTAAGAAAATTCTAAGGAAAGCTTCCCGCTACACAATGCAAGAAGGTATCCTCTATCGGCGCGGCTTCTCTAACCCCTTATTGAGGTGCGTTGCTGGAAGAGAAGCCAAGGAAATTCTATCCAATATCCATCAGGGAAGTTGTGGAGACCACACCGGAGGGTAGACCCTAGCAAAAAAGATACTCCGATATGGGTATTTCTGGCAAACTTTAAACAAAGATACCTTAGACTTCGTCAGAAGATGTGACAGATGTCGGAAATTTGCTAAGATTCCTCGACTACCAACCAATGAAATTACTCAGATGACCAGCCCTTGGCTTTTCGCAATATGGGGAATTGACTTAATTGGCGAACTGCCGGTGGGCCGAGGCGGGGCCAGACATGCTATAGTGGCAGTAGACTATTTCACCAAATGGGTGAAAGCGAAGCCTTTGAATAAAATATCTTCAACTAAAGTTATCAACTTCTTGATCAAAAACGTTCTGTGCAGGTACGGGGTTCCACTCAGAATCATATCAGACAACGGGCTTCAATTTGACAGCGAGGAATTTGCCGACTGGTGCCAAGAGCACGGAATTCATAAGGGCTTCTCATCCGTAGCTTATCCCCAGGCAAATGGACAAGTCGAAGCTGTCAACAAGATTCTCAAGACTCTAATCAAGAAGAAGCTTGAAAAGTCAAAAGGCGCTTGGGTGGACGAACTTCCTACAGCACTATGGGCCTACCGCACTTCTTTCAGAACATCAACAGGGCATACTCCGTTCTCTTTGGCATACGGATCAGAGGCTATGCTCCTAGTTGAAACTATTGTACCTTCCTATCGTAGGATCCACTACAACCCCGAAGAAAACGAAGAACTCCTCCACATGTCTTTGGATCTAATTGAGGAGAGAAGAAATGATGCAGCACTCAAAGCAGCAGCTCACAAATAAAAAGTGGCAGCACTATACAACTTCAAAGTCAAGCATCGCAGCTAACAAGAAGGAGATCTAGTCCTCAAGCGAATCTTTCCGCGCCCCGGGGCACTGGAACCCCTTTCGGGACGGACCATATGTAATTCATAAAAATCTCCACAACAGAGCTTATATTTTGTCAACAGTGGACGGAAAGGTGTTCCAGAGGGCATGGAACATCCGACACCTCCGTCGATACTTTTCTTAATTTGTACTGCCCATATGAAGTGAATTAACAAAGAGAATCAGTGGACGTGGGCATTTTCGTGCCGAACCACTTTAAAAAACTTGGCTCTTGTTAACTTGTTCCTTTATATCTTGGCTACTTGTTAAGCTTTATCCTTTGCTGTTGAACAAAATCCTTTGCAGATGACATTTCAATTCAGAGCTTCACAACACAACTCCACCTGGACAAAATCTAACAGGTACGCTACGATCCTATGCCCTCGCCAATGAGACACTTTGCTCCGGTATCCCTCTACCGCGAGTTAACTCATTGTTTGCCTCGGCCCTTAAAGCCGACTGTAATAAGCCGAGTATAAGCCACCGAGAAGGCCGATTATGCCATGGCAGCTCATTACAGCGATTCGGCTCGCCGGCAACTGTGAACCGACCATAAGCCCCAACATAAGGTATGGCCAGCCAGGGGCAGTTCACAGTTGACGATCGGCCCCCATGCTAGCCGGCCACAGTAAATCGAATAATACCTGCGAATACGGGCCATAATGGCCCGGGTAGTTTCTGTGCGCGATCGGCTCCGATGTGTCTTAAGTGCGGCTGTGGTTAAAAAGAAAACTCCCCGCAGGGGCGTAAGATGGGTGACAAATGTCTCCAAGACCCACAGCTAGGGAAAGTGACTACAAAACCCGTTTGCCACGAACTTAAGCACATCGACGGCCTTCCATGACTGCAAGTTTTACTTTTCCTATATTTCCATTTCATTTAAAACTTTTCTCCTATTCTCCGTAACGGTGCTTGAAAGTACAGGACATGAAATAGGGAACGCTCGCTAATGGGAAAAGAAACTTACAATCGGATGACGAGACACTCAACAACATTCCGTGCTTAGTCTTACAGGGCGCACAAAGTTGCCGTCCACAGCCGAAACATGAAGGGAGGTACCTCTACTTTTATACATTAATGCATAGCTGCAGTTCATATTCACACATCACATTTACGTTGCAAAATGAGAAAATTATACTTTAAGCAAAAAACTTGGCATCAGGCACAGTCAAGTCACTAGTAGCATGCATAGTTACATCACTTACACAGCACAACAAAATAGCGATAACATTCCAACATAAAGGAATCAGCTTATGTTATGAAATTACATAAAGTCATTCATCACAAACAATATTATTACAGTCACATCAATGTTTTGGACTAACGTAAATAGCGATAAAAGGAAATCAAAAGGTGGACGAATCCGGACAAGGAACCAGCTGCATCCACGCTTCGCCCTCATCCTACCAACTCTCCAAGCCTACTTAGCCGCAGGGTCGGAGCTCCCAGCATGTTGATCGGAAGTCCCACCTGTCCAATTCAGAAGAGGAATTCATTAAACAAACAGTAAACGATCAAGTTATGAAAACCTAAAAAGAAAAGAAGGCGAAGCAAGGCTTGAACTCAGAACACTCAAGACGAAATGCACATTCATTACCAGCTTCAATCTTCTTTGCATTGACTACACATTTCAACATCGTATACGAAATCACATGATCAGTCCTTTTGCGGTCATGAATAATGTAACGACCCAGAATTTTTATTAATTTAAATTTGAATATTTAATTAATTTTAAATGTTAATAAGTGAATTTTTAAGTCAAATAAATTTTTATTTGAATTTTTGGATTTAATTAGATAATTAAATCGATAATTTAATATGTTAAATTATGGAAATAATTGAAAATCGAGTTAAAAATGATTGAAAATAATTTGTAAAATTTTATTTTATCATGTTGAAGTTAGAACGATATTTTAGAACTTTTAAAATCGAATTAAAAGTTAATTTGTGAAAATTGAATATTTTAATATTTAATAATCGACTGTAAAATAGCCAATTTTTGAACAGTCTCAGAATTGAATGAAACCAGTTCCATTGGGTCCGTAATAGTTAGTTATTATCGGATTTCAATTTTCGTGTCAATCGGAGTTATCGTTTGATCGTGGCAGCTCGAAACGCATCGAATTATTTTTAATTTAAATTTGGCGAGTCAAAATAGCCATTTTTCAAAAAGTCTCGAATTTCGACGAAACCAGTTTCATCGGATCCGTAATGTGATATTTTTGTAAGGTTTCAAATTTCAAGTCAATTGGATTTACCGTTTGTCCGGTACAAATTAAAACGCCTAGAAATCGATTTAAATCGGTTTAATTTAAATTGAGCGTTTTCAGCCATAACTCGCACATACTTCCGAATTAGCTTTCGAAACCTGTTCCATTGTGTCCGGAACGCGGGGTAAACCTTAGAAACGCTGGTTACGGCGCGTAAATCGGAGTTCGAAATTCCCGGGATGAATAGTGTTTACGCTAGCTTTTTCTATAAATACACCTCTCTCTTCACAAATTAAAAATAAAAAAAAATATATACTCAAACCCTAATTTCATCAGCTAGCCGCCACCCTTAGAACCTAGGGCCAGAAATTTTCGAATTTCATCTCTTAATCTCTCTCAATCCATAAGTTTTTAGGAGATTTGTTCAACTACAAACTTGAAGATCTCATCAAGATCTTCGATTCCATACGGTGATGATCGGAAACGGAGCGACGATGGAGGAGCTAGGATGGGCCGTTCTCTACAGTTTTCACACGCAAAACGAGGCTATAGACATAGCCGAGCTTCACCTAGGGGGGGGCGAACGTGGAGGAGGTGAGTGGCTTCGATTTGGGGGTGCTTGATCGTGTTCATGTCGCTTGAATCGGATGCAATATTAAACCCTAGATTGTATTATGGGTTCGGCCTAAAACTTGGCAACCTGGAGATGAACGTGATTTGGGAAGAAAGGGGGAACGGCCTGATGAAGGGGGTGTGGGATCCAGTGGCTCAGATTTAATCTAGGTTTATAAATAGTTAAGTTTGTTGTATTTATATAAGTTAAATCGTGTACAATCTTGTAAAATTCATAACTTTTTCATACGAGGTCGAAAAAATGCAAACTCAGTTGCGTTGGAATCGTATCGACGAGCACTACGCGATGGAGTTGGTTTGGAGTCGTTTGGAGTTAGTGAGAATTTCGGGTAAAATTAAACGCGCGTTTAATTTTATTCGAAATAAAAGCTAAAACGGAAATTAAAATCAAGGTGAGAACTTCTCACTCAATCGAATAGGTTTCGATTTTATTTTAAATAGTTAGATTTAAAATATTTGAATGCATGTTTGAATGATGACTGTAAATTATTGATTGTTAAAATAGACATTATGCGCCGTTAGTAAGCGGATGTTATTTAATATAAACATATACCGCGAATATTTCATAAACAGTGAAATTGGTATTATATATAATATCAATATATATATATTGGCATATGTATATATTGCAGTTATTGATTTCCCGCATTTTTTGTTTAGCGGATGAGACCCTATTACGCCGTTAGTAAGCGGATAATATTTATTAAGAACATATACCGCGATAATTTCGTACTGGAGCGAAATTGGTATTGTGCTAATGTTTGTGGATGCAGGAAAACAGGTTGGAGGGATCCAACTGGATTCCTCAACAGTTTTTATTTGATTTCAGATATTTTTATATTTGATGGATTATCATATCGATATATGATATCGTTGTTAGTCGTGATTGACTATTTGGTGTGTAGCATCATTGGACCAAATTTCTGGTATTTTAAAAATGTTTTTAAAGTAATTTTTGAAAAGATAAAATATTTTGGAATTGATCCATTATAAATAAATAAACGTTATAATTTTTAAAGTTATAAAAATTATGGTTTTTGTGAAATATAGTTAAAAAGCTGATTTTTAGAAATACGATTAAAAGTCGATTTTTGAGAAATATGAACTAATGATTTTATAAAATAATTTAGATTGGATTTTTGAATATATGATAAAAGTTTAAATATAGGATTTATAAAATTTGATTATTTTATAAATCGAAATGATGAAATTATAAAGGAATTTAAAGACGTTTTAGAATAATAATATAAACTGATTTATATTAAGAGATTTATAAATGGATATTTATAAATTGAAATATAGACATTATAAAACGAGTTTTTATAAGTGTTTGAATGTAGTGAAAATGAATTTCATAAATGAATGAAATTTATAGAATTATAAACCGTGAAGTTATAAATGAAATTTATAAATAGTAAGATTTATAAATTTGGTGAAATTATTTGAAGAATAGATTGGATAAATCATTAAATCTTATAAGTTATAAGATTTATAAATTGGAAAGTCTTTAAAAGAACGATCTTATAAAATAATCGTTTTATAAGTATTTAACTTATAATATGAACGTTTAGTTTATAATTTAGTTATAAACTGGAATAGGTTAATAAAGGAATTTATTAAAGGAAGTTTTTATAAATAAATAGAAGAGGAATTTATAAACGTTGTTTTATAAATTCGCACACGACTTATTTTGATAAGTTAATTGTTATAACCTTTTAATGGAGTTATATTCACATTTTTGAACAGTGAATAATCCTTTAAAATAAATTGAATAAAAGGATGAAATTTGTTAACGAAGTATGTTCACGATTTTTGAATAGTGAATAACACGTTAAAGAAAATGTTTTTAGAATGTGATATTTTAAACAGAATTAAAACGATCTAACGATGTTTTAAAAGGTGTTGAGATTCGAAACCATAGATTTCAACATTTATTGTTGAAATAGACGTTTTCGAGAAATAAAAGAAAATAGTGGACTATAACACTGTTGTTATAGTAAATGATTTCCGAAAGGAAATGTTTTGTATAGTATTGAGATTTATATATCTATTTTAATTTCGAATCCCTATACTAGTGATTTTGGGTTGTCGTAACGATGTTTTACGCAACATTCGTTTTGACCCAAATAAATTTGTTAAGAGAATGATTTCCTTAATAGAATGAAATATATACTTAATTCGGTTTAAGTATATTGAATATTTTCTAAGTGTTGAAAATAAAAAAAGATTTGTGAATTACGTATGAATAAATAAGTATGGAAATGTTTTCCAATATGAAGTGAATAATTAGAATTTATCTTTTTGAGGATAAATTGAAATGAATTATTGAAATCGTATATGCACGAATATTTTGAAATATAAATTCATTATGGAATTTATATGTGAAAAGTGAAATTGGTTAAAAATAAATATTGATTTATTTTTGAAGTGTTGAAACTATATATCTAGTAAAGATATTTTGGAAAATAAATAATTTGGAAAATTATTTGGAATCTGGTGATGTATGCATATCCAGTGATAGTTCAATAACCGACTATCAATATTTCCCTTTGAATGGGTATTTGATGTGAATTGATTGAATTTGAATGCACACTTATTTTTGAATAAGCGCTCACTATTCGGGTTAACCGGGAAAGGACCATGGGGTCGTATAACCCATTCCGAATATGTGATACGTCGTTGTGAATTGCATTTGAAGATCGGTGTAGAAGACCGGATATTTGCGAGAGCGATAGGATGACCTTTCGATTGACTCTGCACCGACTTGCTCCGGTATAGAGTTCTCCATATGTGATGGTGAATCCGATCAGGATTGTGGATATCCGGATTGCAAGGACTTCTTTGTAAGTGCCTTCGGTTTTGTTCGAGCCCGGAACAGACTTGTATGGATTGTATGTCTGACATTACAAGTTGAGATATAAAGCCGATTTCTTTCAAATATATTTCTGTTGGTGGCGGAGAATTTATTCTTTTAGCTTAACACCCTTCTCTGAGACGTACGAGTTCGGAGGTTATATAGTTGAAGTTATCAGCGATATATTCCCAATTTGGTAATGTGACATGCTGAGTGTTGCTGAAATGATCATTGTGTTGATTATTTGTGATAGGATCGTTTATTTGATCGTCTATCCTTGTGATCATTGTGTTGATCATTTGTTGACCCAAAGCATGGCTTTTGTATAAAGTATGTTTTTGTGGACGTGACTTCGTCGAGCCTCACACCCCGTGAATGGTTAAAACAGGAAAGAAGCAGCAAGGTTATGAGGGGTAGCGCCCTTTAGGATGTGTCCATTTCCTTCTGGAAAAGGGTGGTATCATGGTATGGAGCCCAGATACTTACTCATGTTGAAAACACTTTGTTATGATTGTGTGAATTGATTATGAGCGCTCGGTGATAAAGGTCCCAAAGGACCGGGGGATGGCATATTCGGTCAGTTGTTACTCAGTTAGGGGTAACCCGGCCTTGTGTTGGTAGAGATCCGGTTTGGTTCTCGGGGATGTCCATCCAGAGGCATTCTCATGTGGCAATGGGAAGTTCCTTGGCCTGATCATTCGTTGGAAATCCAAAGAAACAATACGAGACTTGTACGGTTTTAGTTGTATAACCTGCTATGGAATGTGGCGGTAACCTGCTATTGAACATAGTTAGCTATAGTAGGCATACGATAATGGTCGTATGTTGGCTAAGATTTATATTCTACTTTCGAAATAAATTTTTCCTACTCTATGCACTAATAATAATATCAAATGTTATTTTAAATGCGTATCAAGCATTTTTGACTATCATAAGGAGAAATCTCCTCCGATTCTGCGTTTGCATGTGTGTGTGTGCGGGAGGCCTTATGGTAGTCTCATTTTTAAAAGCATTGCGAATTGACTTTAAAAATATTCCTCTATTTTGATTTCTAAAGTAAATAAACTGTTTTGAGTTCTCACACCAGTCACATGACTGACTTGGAGTTTATTGTTTTCCTTCCTAAACTCTGGGTGCCCACCAATTTTCACACGGGCAGTCAAGAGTAAGGTTTATCAGGATATTCTGGATATTCTGGAGTTGCTGGAGGCAAGCTGGATCGCATGGCGTATTACTTACATAGTATTTCTTGTTCCGCTGCACTGTTTGTTGTTGTTGTTGTTGTACACTCTGATGATATGATGTGATGTAATATGATGATAATGTAATAACTGATATAGTCCTTTGTTTAAAGATTATTCATTTATTATTATAAGTTGTTCCGTTGCGAATTGTGAGATTCTGTTGTTGTTCTGTTGTTTCCTTTCTATCCCGTTCTATTTTAAAAATTCTCTGTTTTCTAAAAATCGTCTATCTTCTTTCCTCTCTATTTTCTATCTTTTTTTCTCTTTTTCTTTTCTTAAATTCTTTTTAAAACCCATAACATCTCGGTTTTCGGCCTTTGATTTCTCGGCAGTCGATAAAGTGAGTATCGATGTCGAATTTTCGAAAGTCGAAAATCGCCGGGGCGTTACATTTGGTATCAGAGCTTATGGTTAAGCGACAACCATGGTTCTGTAGGGTATTACTCATTAGAGATAGAGTCAGTAGTACTCTAGAATGAGTTTGAGTGTAATAATAGCTATGAGAGCGTATTTGTTAGTGAATATGAAATTGTTTTATATTGTGATGATTGGTTTATTGAGTGGCATATGAACCTTCGTCAGCACGGTCAGTCAAACTATGCCGAAGGGGTTTCTAAACACTTGAATAGAACAATTCGGCACAGTATTGTTTTAATTGGGTAAATGAAATAATTTTGCCTTGATTATATTTTATATATAAAGAAATAATTTTTCAAAATTATTAAATTGTATGTAAGTTGATTGTTAGGTTGTTTGAATAATCTAAATAAAAGAAGAATTGTATAAGCAAAAAGAATTGTAAGAATTGAATTATAATTAAAGTGATTTACAATTGTGAAATAAACTTATATATATAAGAAGTGAAACTATATTAATATGAGTTGTAAATAAAAGTGAATTTTAAAGTTAAATGGAATATAACTTAAGTGTTGTTGGATGGAATTGATTTTGGTATCGAAGTAAATAATCAAGTGGATTAAATGAATATGAACTTGAGGTATGTAATAGAATTCAACTTTAGTAATTGAATTGAATTAATGGATTGGACGTTAATCAATTAAATGTAAATTTAAGTTGATATAAAATAATGAACATAAGTGTTAATTCATTAAAATTCAAATGTTATTAGAAGTTGAATAAAAATTGAATGAAAATCAATTAAAATTTAAACCGAATTGAATGTATGAATATAAGCAAAGGAATTTGGTTGAAATTAATATACTTTGGTTGTTATATGATTGTAGTTGATTTTATATAAGTTCATTAAGTATTAATGAAGTGGAAAGCTAAAGTAAATTGAATTCAAATTGAAAGTAAATAAATTTGAATAGAATTGAATGTGGATTAGATTTAAATTAGTAAATGATAACTAATTGAATTGAGAAGGAATGTTGATAAAATCCAATGTTAATGAATCAAATGTAATTTAAAGTGAAAACCAATTCATTGAAAATTAATGAGAATATGAATATTTATTGATTATGAATGTTAATTGGTTGATGGTTGCATTTGTTGCTTTAGTTGCATTTGCTATATTATGTAGTAGTTATGTTGATATATGTTGTATATCGATACTATGCTTTATATACATGATTCTCATGTTGTTTGTTGAGTTTAGTAGGTGCGGATCGCGTTTGCTTCGCATTTGGAGTTTGCTTTAGCGCTATATTAGCCGTATATGCTCGCTAATAAAATATAAGGTACATATCTCGGATTAAATATCGTACTTTTACACTTTTTTTCCCTGCGGGATGCCTCATTACTTGATGAGATGTATATTTGTGATATATATATACTGTCATTTTTTTTCGGATCGAGCCGCGCAAAGGAGACTATGGCGAATTTTTCCGAAAATTTAAGGCGTTAGAAAAAAATTTGAGAAAATGGGAAAATTTTGAAAACTTTAACTTTGATTTGAAGTTGAAAGTTAAACAATGTAGTTTGTTTTTGAAAAGATAACTAAGTATGATTTGAAAACTTAGTAAAGTACGGTAAGAAGTTTAATTATAAATTTTGGGAAAATTAGTAGATTCTGTAATTTTCTTACTAAGAATTTCGAGGACGAAATTCTTTTAAGGGGGAAAGATTGTAACGACCCAGAATTTTTATTAATTTAAATTTGAATATTTAATTAATTTTAAATGTTAATAAGTGAATTTTTAAGTCAAATAAATTTTTATTTGAATTTTTGGATTTAATTAGATAATTAAATCGATAATTTAATATGTTAAATTATGGAAATAATTGAAAATCGAGTTAAAAATGATTGAAAATAATTTGTAAAATTTTATTTTATCATGTTGAAGTTAGAACGATATTTTAGAACTTTTAAAATCGAATTAAAAGTTAATTTGTGAAAATTGAATATTTTAATATTTAATAATCGACTGTAAAATAGCCAATTTTTGAACAGTCTCAGAATTGAACGAAACCAGTTCCATTGGGTCCGTAATAGTTAGTTATTATCGGATTTCAATTTTCGTGTCAATCGGAGTTATCGTTTGATCGTGGCAGCTCGAAACGCATCGAATTATTTTTAATTTAAATTTGGCGAGTCAAAATAGCCATTTTTCAAAAAGTCTCGGATTTCGACGAAACCAGTTTCATCGGATCCGTAATGTGATATTTTTGTAAGGTTTCAAATTTCAAGTCAATTGGATTTACCGTTTGTCCGGTACAAATTAAAACGCCTAGAAATCGATTTAAATCGGTTTAATTTAAATTGAGCGTTTTCAGCCATAACTCGCACATACTTCCGAATTAGCTTCCGAAACCTGTTCCATTGTGTCCGGAACGCGGGGTAAACCTTAGAAACGCTGGTTACGGCGCGTAAATCGGAGTTCGAAATTCCCGGGATGAATAGTGTTTACGCTAGCTTTTTCTATAAATACACCTCTCTCTTCACAAATTAAAAATAAAATAAAATATAGACTCAAACCCTAATTTCATCAGCTAGCCGCCACCCTTAGAACCTAGGGCCAGAAATTTTCGAATTTCATCTCTTAATCTCTCTCAATCCATAAGTTTTTAGGAGATTTGTTCAACTACAAACTTGAAGATCTCATCAAGATCTTCGATTCCATACGGTGATGATCGGAAACGGAGCGACGATGGAGGAGCTAGGATGGGCCGTTCTCTACAGTTTTCACACGCAAAACGAGGCTATAGACATAGCCGAGCTTCACCTAGGGGGGGGCGAACGTGGAGGAGGTGAGTGGCTTCGATTTGGGGGTGCTTGATCGTGTTCATGTCGCTTGAATCGGATGCAATATTAAACCCTAGATTGTATTATGGGTTCGGCCTAAAACTTGGCAACCTGGAGATGAACGTGATTTGGGAAGAAAGGGGGAACGGCCTGATGAAGGGGGTGTGGGATCCAGTGGCTCAGATTTAATCTAGGTTTATAAATAGTTAAGTTTGTTGTATTTATATAAGTTAAATCGTGTACAATCTTGTAAAATTCATAACTTTTTCATACGAGGTCGAAAAAATGCAAACTCAGTTGCGTTGGAATCGTATCGACGAGCACTACGCGATGGAGTTGGTTTGGAGTCGTTTGGAGTTAGTGAGAATTTCGGGTAAAATTAAACGCGCGTTTAATTTTATTCGAAATAAAAGCTAAAACGGAAATTAAAATCAAGGTGAGAACTTCTCACTCAATCGAATAGGTTTCGATTTTATTTTAAATAGTTAGATTTAAAATATTTGAATGCATGTTTGAATGATGACTGTAAATTATTGATTGTTAAAATAGACATTATGCGCCGTTAGTAAGCGGATGTTATTTAATATAAACATATACCGCGAATATTTCATAAACAGTGAAATTGGTATTATATATAATATCAATATATATATATTGGCATATGTATATATTGCAGTTATTGATTTCCCGCATTTTTTGTTTAGCGGATGAGACCCTATTACGCCGTTAGTAAGCGGATAATATTTATTAAGAACATATACCGCGATAATTTCGTACTGGAGCGAAATTGGTATTGTGCTAATGTTTGTGGATGCAGGAAAACAGGTTGGAGGGATCCAACTGGATTCCTCAACAGTTTTTATTTGATTTCAGATATTTTGATATTTGATGGATTATCATATCGATATATGATATCGTTGTTAGTCGTGATTGACTATTTGGTGTGTAGCATCATTGGACCAAATTTCTGGAATTTTAAAAATGTTTTTAAAGTAATTTTTGAAAAGATAAAATATTTTGGAATTGATCCATTATAAATAAATAAACGTTATAATTTTTAAAGTTATAAAAATTATGGTTTTTGTGAAATATAGTTAAAAAGCTGATTTTTAGAAATACGATTAAAAGTCGATTTTTGAGAAATATGAACTAATGATTTTATAAAATAATTTAGATTGGATTTTTGAATATATGATAAAAGTTTAAATATAGGATTTATAAAATTTGATTATTTTATAAATCGAAATGATGAAATTATAAAGGAATTTAAAGACGTTTTAGAATAATAATATAAACTGATTTATATTAAGAGATTTATAAATGGATATTTATAAATTGAAATATAGACATTATAAAACGAGTTTTTATAAGTGTTTGAATGTAGTGAAAATGAATTTCATAAATGAATGAAATTTATAGAATTATAAACCGTGAAGTTATAAATGAAATTTATAAATAGTAAGATTTATAAATTTGGTGAAATTATTTGAAGAATAGATTGGATAAATCATTAAATCTTATAAGTTATAAGATTTATAAATTGGAAAGTCTTTAAAAGAACGATCTTATAAAATAATCGTTTTATAAGTATTTAACTTATAATATGAACGTTTAGTTTATAATTTAGTTATAAACTGGAATAGGTTAATAAAGTAATTTATTAAAGGAAGTTTTTATAAATAAATAGAAGAGGAATTTATAAACGTTGTTTTATAAATTCGCAGACGACTTATTTTGATAAGTTAATTGTTATAACCTTTTAATGGAGTTATATTCACATTTTTGAACAGTGAATAATCCTTTAAAATAAATTGAATAAAAGGATGAAATTTGTTAACGAAGTATGTTCACGATTTTTGAATAGTGAATAACACGTTAAAGAAAATGTTTTTAGAATGTGATATTTTAAACAGAATTAAAACGATCTAACGATGTTTTAAAAGGTGTTGAGATTCGAAACCATAGATTTCAACATTTATTGTTGAAATAGACGTTTTCGAGAAATAAAAGGAAATAGTGGACTATAACACTGTTGTTATAGTAAATGATTTCCGAAAGGAAATGTTTTGTATAGTATTGAGATTTATATATCTATTTTAATTTCGAATCCCTATACTAGTGATTTTGGGTTGTCGTAACGATGTTTTACGCAACATTCGTTTTGACCCAAATAAATTTGTTAAGAGAATGATTTCCTTAATAGAATGAAATATATACTTAATTCGGTTTAAGTATATTGAATATTTTCTAAGTGTTGAAAATAAAAAAAGATTTGTGAATTACGTATGAATAAATAAGTATGGAAATGTTTTCCAATATGAAGTGAATAATTAGAATTTATCTTTTTGAGGATAAATTGAAATGAATTATTGAAATCGTATATGCACGAATATTTTGAAATATAAATTCATTATGGAATTTATATGTGAAAAGTGAAATTGGTTAAAAATAAATATTGATTTATTTTTGAAGTGTTGAAACTATATATCTAGTAAAGATATTTTGGAAAATAAATAATTTGGAAAATTATTTGGAATCTGGTGATGTATGCATATCCAGTGATAGTTCAATAACCGACTATCAATATTTCCCTTTGAATGGGTATTTGATGTGAATTGATTGAATTTGAATGCACACTTATTTTTGAATAAGCGCTCACTATTCGGGTTAACCGGGAAAGGACCATGGGGTCGTATAACCCATTCCGAATATGTGATACGTCGTTGTGAATTGCATTTGAAGATCGGTGTAGAAGACCGGATATTTGCGAGAGCGATAGGATGACCTGTCGATTGACTCTGCACCGACTTGCTCCGGTATAGAGTTCTCCATATGTGATGGTGAATCCGATCAGGATTGTGGATATCCGGATTGCAAGGACTTCTTTGTAAGTGCCTTCGGTTTTGTTCGAGCCCGGAACAGACTTGTATGGATTGTATGTCTGACATTACAAGTTGAGATATAAAGCCGATTTCTTTCAAATATATTTCTGTTGGTGGCGGAGAATTTATTCTTTTAGCTTAACACCCTTCTCTGAGACGTACGAGCTCAGAGGTTATATAGTTGAAGTTATCAGCGATATATTCCCAATTTGGTAATGTGACATGCTGAGTGTTGCTGAAATGATCATTGTGTTGATTATTTGTGATAGGATCGTTTATTTGATCGTCTATCCTTGTGATCATTGTGTTGATCATTTGTTGACCCAAATCATGGCTTTTGTATAAAGTATGTTTTTGTGGACGTGACTTCGTCGAGCCTCACACCCCGTGAATGGTTAAAACAGGAAAGAAGCAGCAAGGTTATGAGGGGTAGCGCCCTTTAGGATGTGTCCATTTCCTTCTGGAAAAGGGTGGTATCATGGTATGGAGCCCAGATACTTACTCATGTTGAAAACACTTTGTTATGATTATGTGAATTGATTACGAGCGCTCGGTGATAAAGGTCCCAAAGGACCGGGGGATGGCATATTCGGTCAGTTGTTACTCAGTTAGGGGTAACCCGGCCTTGTGTTGGTAGAGATCCGGTTTGGTTCTCGGGGATGTCCATCCAGAGGCATTCTCATGTGGCAATGGGAAGTTCCTTGGCCTGATCATTCGTTGGAAATCCAAAGAAACAATACGAGACTTGTACGGTTTTAGTTGTATAACCTGCTATGGAATGTGGCGGTAACCTGCTATTGAACATAGTTAGCTATAGTAGGCATACGATAATGGTCGTATGTTGGCTAAGATTTATATTCTACTTTCGAAATAAATTTTTCCTACTCTATGCACTAATAATAATATCAAATGTTATTTTAAATGCGTATCAAGCATTTTTGACAATCATAAGGAGAAATCTCCTCCGATTCTGCGTTTGCATGTGTGTGTGTGCGGGAGGCCTTATGGTAGTCTCATTTTTAAAAGCATTGCGAATTGACTTTAAAAATATTCCTCTATTTTGATTTCTAAAGTAAATAAACTGTTTTGAGTTCTCACACCAGTCACATGACTGACTTGGAGTTTATTGTTTTCCTTCCTAAACTCTGGGTGCCCACCAATTTTCACACGGGCAGTCAAGAGTAAGGTTTATCAGGATATTCTGGATATTCTGGAGTTGCTGGAGGCAAGCTGGATCGCATGGCGTATTACTTACATAGTATTTCTTGTTCCGCTGCACTGTTTGTTGTTGTTGTTGTTGTACACTCTGATGATATGATGTGATGTAATATGATGATAATGTAATAACTGATATAGTCCTTTGTTTAAAGATTATTCATTTATTATTATAAGTTGTTCCGTTGCGAATTGTGAGATTCTGTTGTTGTTCTGTTGTTTCCTTTCTATCCCGTTCTATTTTAAAAATTCTCTGTTTTCTAAAAATCGTCTATCTTCTTTCCTCTCTATTTTCTATCTTTTTTTCTCTTTTTCTTTTCTTAAATTCTTTTTAAAACCCATAACATCTCGGTTTTCGGCCTTTGATTTCTCGGCAGTCGATAAAGTGAGTATCGATGTCGAATTTTCGAAAGTCGAAAATCGCCGGGGCGTTACAAATAACCAATCGCACTACTTAGATGATCATAATCTTTGGAACGATATTGATGGTCTGCCCAGTGGATTTGATGATGCTCAACTAGATTTCAGTAAAGGATCATTCAGTGGTTTGAACAATGAAGTACCAGATTTGGATGAAATAATCAATGCCATTCCTCTAAACCATCCTTCAGATCGTCGTTTAGCTTCTCTGACCCTTTCTGAAGAGTTCAATATCATCTTCAACGACTTGAGTTATGAGATAGAGAAGTCCAAGTTGAGCTACAGGATATCTAATGATGATCGGAAGGAAGAATCAAAAGGCAAGAAAAAAGGAAATAAAATGAAATTAACGATGAACAAGGAAAAAACGGCGTTAACATTTGAACTAGTATCGAAGTACTTTTACTTGCCAATATCGCAAGCAGCGAAAGAATTAAACATAGGTCTAACTCTTTTGAAGAAGAAATGTAGAGAGTTGGGAATTCCTCGGTGGCCTAATCATCAAATGAAGAGCATGCAGACTCTCGTAAGGAATGTTCAGGAACTAGAGAGAGAGAATGGAGAAGAAGGAGAAGAGAGACTCATGGAGGCTCTATCATATGGCATAACTCCAGCCCCTAGCAGCACCATGAGCGCTCTATCAATCCCAAAAGAACGAGATATGGCATCGAGCTGCTCCTCTTTGAGGGAGCTAGGAAAACAGTCGGGCGGGGAGTCCAGAAGCTCCTGGAGACCATATCCGTCCACTAACGACCTCAGGGCAGGTCCATGACGTTCTGGTCTTGGCTGAGCTGGGGGCACGACGGAAGGCTCTTCCCTGCCCTGGGATCTCTTCTTCTTTGATCGGGTCTCCACTCTTAGAGACATTTATCTGCAAACACGAAAGAGAAAGACATGTTGTTAGAACAAGAAGTATGGAAATATAAGCAAGCAAGTGTATAAAGCGAGCAAGAGTATGTAAGTCTAAGATATCAGTGAAGATTTAAATATAGAAGTTCATTCGGTAAAACAAAGCAAGAGTCCATTCGGCACTCCAACCCCCAAGCTCATTCGGCAATATGAAGCAAAGCCTCATTCGGCATTCAAAACACACAGGTTCATCCGGCACTCCCAAATACAAGTGTTCATTCGGCATCCTCAGAATAAGGCCCATTCGGTAGTAAATTTTTAAGCTCATTCGGTAAAACATTTGGTCAAAGATGCTTGATACGCATTAAAATAAAACATTTGATATTATTACTAGTGCATAGTGTAGAAAACATTTCAAAAGTAGAATATAAATCTTAGCCAGCATAGGTACCATTATATTATGCTTACTATAGCTACCATATTAGATGGCAGGTTCTACAACTAAAACCGTACAAGTTTCGTATTGTTTCTTTGGATTTCCAACGAATGGTCAGGCCAAGGAACTTCCCATTGCCACATGAGAATGCCTCTGGATGGACATCCCCGAGAACCAAACCGGATCTCTACCAACACAAGGCCGGGTTACCCCTAACTGAGTAACAAATGACCGAATATGCCATCCCCCGGTCCTTTGGGACCTTTATCCGAGAGCTCTCTAATCAATTCACACAATCATAATAATAAAGTGTTTCAACATGAGTAAGTATCTGGGCTCCATACCATGATACCACCCTTTTCCAGAAGGAAATGCACATATCCTTAAGGGCGCTACCCCTCATAACCTTGCTGCTTCTTTCCTGTTTTGACCATTCCGGGATGTGAGGCTCGACGAAGTTTCGTCCACAAAAACATACTTTATACAAAAGCCATGCTTTGGGTCAACAAATGATCATAGAAATGATCACAAAGATAAACGATCAAACAAATGATCCTATCACAAATAATCAACACAATGATCATTTCACAGCAACACTCACCATGTCACATTACCAAATTGGGAATATATTGCTGATAACTTCAATTATATAACCTCTGAGCTCGTACGTCTCAGAGAAGGGTGTTAAGCTAAAAGAATGAATTCTCCGCCACCAACAGAAATATATTTGAAAGAAATCGGCTTTATAGCTCAATTTGTAATGTCAGACATACAATCCATACAAGTCTGTTCCGGGCTCGAACAGAACCGAAGGCACTTACAAAGAAGTCCTTGCAATCCGAATAATTTCTAATTACGTTCGGATTTCCCATCACATATGGAGATCTCTATACCGGGGATCAGCCAGTGCAGAGACAATCGACAAGAAACCCTTTCGTTTTCGAAAATATCCGGGTCTTCAACACCGGTCTTCGAATGCAATTCATAACGACGTATCGCATATTCGGGATGGGTTATACGACCCCATGGTCCTTTCCCGGTTAACCCGAATAGTGAGCGCTTATTTTAAAAAAATAAGTGTGGCATTCAATTTCAAGCAAATCACAACAAATACCATTCAAAGGTAAATATCGATAGTCGGTTATTGAACTATCAATGGATATGCACAACATCACCAGATTCCAAATAATTTTCCAAATTATTTATTTTCCAAAATATCTTTAGAAGATATAAACATAATTTCCATATTTTAAAAATAAATCGATATTTATTTTTAAACCCATATTCCAAATTTCATTTATAAATTCCATATTGAATTTACATTTCCAAAATATTTATGAATATATAATTTCTATTATTCATTTTTAATTTATCTTCAAAAAGATAAATTCTCTAAACTTTTCATTTCTCATTGGAAAAAACATTTCCATACTTATTAAATAAGTAATTCACAATCTTTTATTTTCAACACTTGGAAAATATTCAATATATTCTAATCGAAATTAAGTATATATTTCATTCTTTAAGAAAATTATTCTCTTTAACATATTTATTTGGGCCAAAACGAATGTTGCGTAAAACATCGTTACCACAACCCAAAATCACTAGTATAGGGATTCGAAATTAAAATAGATATATAAATCCCACTACTATACAAAACATTTCCTTTCGGAAATCATCTACTATAACAACAGTGTTATAGTCCACCATTTCCTTTTATTTCTCGAAAACATTCATTTCAACAATAAATGTTGAAATCTATGGTTTCGAATCTCAACACCTTTTAAAACATCTTTAGATCGTTTTAATTCTATTTAAAACATCACATTCAAAACAATTTCTTTAACATATTATTCACTATTCAAAAACGTGAAAATATTTGTTAACCAATTTAATCATTTCTATTAAATTTGTTTTAAAGGATTATTCACTGTCTAAAACGTGAATATAACTCCATAAATAAATTACAACAATTCACTTATCAAGATAAGTCGTTGCGGATTTATAAAACAATGTTTATAAATTTCATTTCTATTTGTTTTACAACAACTTCCTTTTATAAATTTCCTTTATAAATCTATTCAATTTATAACTCAATTATAAACCAAAAGTTCACGTTATAAGTTAAATACTTATAATTTATTTGTTTGTAAAAAAAAACATTCTTTTAAAATTTCCCAAATCTATAAATCTTATAACTTATAAGGTTTATTTATTTATCCAAAATCTATTCCTTTAAATAACTTTACAAATTTTATAAACCTACTGTTTATAAAATTCCATTTATAACTTCACGGTTATAATTCTATAAATTCCATTCCTCTATGAAATTCATTCACAATTCATTCCAACTCTTATAAAAACTTCGTTTTATAATTTCAATATTTTAATTTACAAATATCAATTTATAAATCTTTTATATAAATCAATTTATATCATTCTTTTAAAACATCTTTAAACTCCTTCATCATTTCACCATTTTCTTTGATTTATAAAATAATCAAATTTTATAAATCCTATATTTAAACTTTTTACAATAACATCAAAAATCCCGATTTAACTATTTTATAAAATCATTAATCCCATATTTTCAAAAATCAAATTTTAACTGTATTTCTCAAAAATCATAATAACATAAAAATTATAACGTTTATTTATTTAAGGTGAATCAATTCCAAACATATTTTATAAACGTATACTTCCAAAAATTATTTTAGAATCCCTTAAAAATCAAAATCGTTATTTTTAAACTTTCAAAATTGGATCCGATGATGCAACACATCAAATAGTCAATCATGACTTTCAAACATCATATATCATCCATGATAAACAATCAAATATCACAATATATGAAATCAAATAAATATTTGTGAGGAATCCAGTTGGATCCCTCCAACCTGTTTCCCTGCATCCACAGACATTAGCACAATACCAATTCCGTTTCAAGACGGAATATCGCGGTATATGGGATTTTATAAATATTATCCGCTTACTAACGGCGCAATAGGGTCTCATCCGCTATACAATGTGGGAAATCAATCAACTGCAATATATACATATGCCAATATATATATATATATATATATATATATATATTGCTATATATAATATAATACCAATTCCACTTCAAGGTGGAATATCGCGGTATATGTGTGTAATAAATAACCTCCGCTTACTAACGGTGTGTAGGGTCTATTCACATCCAATATATATATATATATATATATATATATATATATATATATATATGTAACAATCATCATTCAAGCATTCAATCAACACAGTCAGGCAAATTTTAAATCTAACTATTTAAAATTTAAATAAATCCTTTTGAGTGAGAAGTTCTCACCTTTGCTTTTATTTGCAATCCACTTCCAATTCAACTTGTTTTCTTCATTTATACCTTGTACAAATATTTACACAATTTATTAATATTCGAAATAATCGAATAATAAATTTTCATTAGATAATTTCGATTTATCGGTGATTTCATTTTAATAGTTAAATCAACTGATAGTTTTATTTAAACCAATTTCTTCCTTAATAAATTTATTTTAACTAAAAATTAAATTTAACTAACCAAACTCTCTTTTAATAACTTAATCAATTATAAATTCAATTTTTTACTAAAATTTTCTTTTTAGTAACTACAATAGATAAAACAAATTTATTATCGTAAACTATTTATTTTATAACAACTCAACTAATCATTTTACTTTAAATTAATATCCTTATATCAATTTCTTTTAAATAACTTATTTATCCAATAAATAAAATTCCTAACAAATCTGTCTAGTTCAATTTAAACTTCAACTAAATTTACTTTAAACAAATTTATTTAACTACAATTTAATTTCCCTTTAAATAAATTATTTTTAACCACTTAAATTAAATTTAAACAAAATTTCTTTAGTAACCAAAAGAATTGATTAAGTTAATTAAACACCTTAATAAATTATTCTTAACCCATTATTCAAAAAATAAATAATATTTCTTTTGATAAGTCATTTTATTTAATAAATTAAATCTCTAACAAATTTTCTTCTTCAAATATTTTCCATTTGAAACTAAAATTTCTATTCAACAAATAATTTAGTTTTAAACTAAATTTTCTTCAAGTTTTAAAATTCTTCTTATTATTTATTTCTAATCTTTATTTTATATATATACATATATTCACTGTATTTTTCTTTGAAGATAATATATATAGATTTTAAAATTTATAAATACAAATTTTTCTTTTCCAAACTTTATTTATGTAAAATATTTTCTGTAAAAAATAACAGTAACTCATTTTACTGTCAATATACCAACATTTAAACTAATTTTCTTTCAAATTTAAATTGAATAAATAAATCAATTTCCTTTTATAATTTTCCTGCATATACTTTAATATCAAATCAGAAAAAAAAAATATTAAATCAATACCTTACTGTAAAAATCGAAACCCTCACGTTGAATGCGCCATCGTCACGTCGCTGCACCACTGGCCTTGCCGCCGCCGCCATTGTCGAAGTGTCGCCACCCACGAAATTGAATGCCAAATCCATGAATTCGAGCGCGCCTCCTTCCATCACGTCGCCCTGCTATCGCGACCCACTGCCATGACTTCCCAGCCTCGAACACGCGCCTACCCAGAATCGCCGCATCCACCGTTGATGTCGCGAGCTCACCGCCGCCTCGTCCCCATACTCGCGCGTGCGCCACCAGTTGCTCGAGAAAGCCCCACGCCGCCCCCATTTTTTTTCTTTTGATTTCGATTTGAACAATATGATTTGGGATTTTTAAAATGAGGCTTTGGCTAGGGATTTGAAGACAACGGCCATATTTTTTTTATCTCATTTGATTTGCTTTTGAACGAGAGTGAAGGGGAAGAGATATTTAAAATCGAATGCAGTACGCTTGGCACGATTTATTTCGTGATTTATCGGCATGATTTTAGGCGTGAGTTTAGGAAGCTACAGTGTTGTTTGTTGACTTAAATAAAAATTTAAATTCAAGTTTAAATCAAATTAAATTTCAACGCGTTTGCGTGTCGTGTGCTCACATATTAACTCCAAAAAATACGAAATTTGAAATCCGGCAATAATTCAATATTACGGACCCAATGAAACTGGTTTCGTCGAATTCCAAGACTGTGCCTCGGACGGCTATTTTTGAATATCGATTCAAACGATTAAATTTCAAAACTGAACAAAGCAGTTTCAAATTAAATTCTGAATCTTCTATAATCTTCAATATTATCAATATAAATTTTACAAGCCCTTGAAATATTTTTAATCGGCTTAAAATTGAAGATTTAAATTTTTATTCAACTTCCATCAGATTAAATTCTATAATTTAATCGACATATTTATTCTGATAATTTAAAATTCAATTCAAACCATCATTCAAATATTTAAAATTAATTAAATATTTTCAAATTAAATTGTTAAAAATTCTGGGTCGTTACAATCTTCCCCCCTTAAAAGAATTTCATCCCGAAATTATAAGTTAAGAAGAATGCCCTTATCCCGTCTATTATTTTTCACAATTCAAATAGTTTTATCAACTTACTAACCTAAATCTTTTTACTAGAGATTCATTATCATTTCAACTAGCTTTCTAACTTCAATTATAAGTTTCAAACAACATTGTTTTCCTAACAATTTAAGTTTAAATTCAAATTCAAATTTCAAACTTTCAAATTTTTCTAAAATTTTTTCTAACACCCTAAATTTTCGAAAAATTTCGCCAGCGTTTCCTTTGCGCGGCTCGATCGGTACGACTACAAAATGGAACCACGGCCCCTCAGAATCAAAAAGAAAAGAGAAAAGCCAAGTGGCTAGAGAAGAAAGTCATCAAATCTCATACTGAAATTGAAATACGTACCTTTTTGTCCAGCAATTAAATTTTATCTTCGAATCAAAATCTCAATTCCATTTCTTTTAATACACCTGTATAACCTGCTAGTAGTAGCATCCAAATCCAACATTCAAACCATTTTGCCTATTCCATTACAAAATTTTCAATATATGCTTCTTATACGTTTTACTTCACTATTGAAGTTACACATTCATTCTCATTCAATTCTATTTGAATTCAATTCTCAATTCCATTTCTTTTACTTACATGAATTTATATACAAAATCAAATTTATCTTCAAATTTAGCTCACGACTAAACTTTTAATTTAACCAATTCATTAGTCCATGAATTTATAATTTATCAAGTTAGTTTACTTGAATTCAATCCATTTTATTTTATTCCATTACTAATGATAATAATTCAATATTATCACTTCCTAACAATCATGCAACCATATACTATAATAATTCATAGAAAATCATTTCTTTTCATACAAAATAGTTTTGGGCAAAGTTATCTTATTTACCCGATTCAAAAACAATTTTGTATTCACTAACAAATACGCGCTCATATCTATTATTACACTCAAACTCATTCTAGAGTACTGCTGACTCTATCTCTAATGAGTAACACCCAACAGAGCCATGGTTGTCGCTTAACCAACAGCTCTGATACCAAATGTAACGGAAGCGATTTTTCGTTGCCGAAAAACAGAACCATTAGGGTTTAAGAAAAAGAAAAAGGTAGAAGAAGAGAGAAAGGATAGAAAAACAGAACAGAAAGAAACAACAGAACAATATCAGAATCTCACAATTCGCAGCGGAATAACATATAATAGATAAATGAATAATCTTTAAACAAAGAACTATATCAGTTATTACATTACATTACATCATCACAGTGTACAACAACATACAACGCAGCGGAAATGAAATAGTGAATACTATATACAAGAAATACGCCATGCCATCCAGCTTGCCTCCAGCAATTCCTGAATTCCAGAATATCCTGATAAACCTAACTCTTAACTGCCCGTGTGGAAATTGGTGGGCACCCAGAGTTTAGGAAGGAAAACAATAAACTCCGAGTCAGTCATGTGACTGGTGTGAGAATTCAAAACAGTTTATTTTCTTTAAAATCAAAATAGAGGAATATTTTTAAAGTCAATTCGAAATGCTTTTAAAAATGAGACTACCATAAGACCTCTCGCCACACACACAATGCAAACGCAGACTTAGAGGAGATTTCTTCTTATGTTAGTCAAAGATGCTTGATACGCATTAAAATAAAACATTTGATATTATTACTAGTGCATAGTGTAGAAAACATTTCAAAAGTAGAATATAAATCTTAGCCATCATAGGTACCATTATATTATGCTTACTATAGCTACCATATTAGATGGCAGGTTCTACAACTAAAACCGTACAAGTTTCGTATTGTTTCTTTGGATTTCCAACGAATGGTCAGGCCAAGGAACTTCCCATTGCCACATGAGAATGCCTCTGGATGGACATCCCCGAGAACCTAACCGGATCTCTACCAACACAAGGCCGGGTTACCCCTAACTGAGTAACAAATGACCGAATATGCCATCCCCCGGTCCTTTGGGACCTTTATCCGAGAGCTCTCTAATCAATTCACACAATCATAATAATAAAGTGTTTCAACATGAGCAAGTATCTGGGCTCCATACCATGATACCACCCTTTTCCAGAAGGAAATGCACATATCCTAAAGGGCACTACCCCTCATAACCGTGCTGCTTCTTTCCTGTTTTGACCATTCCGGGATGTGAGGCTCGACGAAGTTTCGTCCACAAAAACATACTTTATACAAAAGCCATGCTTTGGGTCAATAAATGATCATAGAAATGATCACAAAGATAAACGATCAAACAAATGATCCTATCACAAATAATCAACACAATGATCATTTCACAGCAACACTCAGCATGTCACATTACCAAATTGGGAATATATTGCTGATAACTTCAATTATATAACCTCCGAGCTCGTACGTCTCAGAGAAGGGTGCTAAGCTAAAAGAATAAATTCTCCGCCACCAACAGAAATATATTTGAAAGAAATCGGCTTTATAGCTCAATTTGTAATGTCAGACATACAATCCATACAAGTCTATTCCGGGCTCGAACAGAACCGAAGGCACTTACAAAGAAGTCCTTGCAATCCGAATAATTTCTAATTACGTTCGGATTTCCCATCACATATGGAGATCTCTATACCGGGGATCAGCCAGTGCAGAGACAATCGACAAGAAACCCTTTCGTTTTCGAAAATATCCGGGTCTTCAACACCGGTCTTCGAATGCAATTCATAACGACGTATCGCATATTCGGGATGGGTTATACGACCCCATGGTCCTTTCCCGGTTAACCCGAATAGTGAGCGCTTATTTTAAAAAAATAAGTGTGGCATTCAATTTCAAGCAAATCACAACAAATACCATTCAGAGGTAAATATCGATAGTCGGTTATTGAACTATCAATGGATATGCACAACATCACCAGATTCCAAATTATTTTCCAAATTATTTATTTTCCAAAATATCTTTAGAAGATATAAACATAATTTCCATATTTTAAAAATAAATCGATATTTATTTTTAAACCCATATTCCAAATTTCATTTATAAATTCCATATTGAATTTACATTTCCAAAATATTTATGAATATATAATTTCTATTATTCATTTTTAATTTATCTTCAAAAAGATAAATTCTCTAAACTTTTCATTTCTCATTGGAAAAAACATTTCCATACTTATTAAATAAGTAATTCACAATCTTTTATTTTCAACACTTGGAAAATATTCAATATATTCTAATCGAATTAAGTATATATTTCATTCTTTAAGAAAATTATTCTCTTTAACATATTTATTTGGGCCAAAACAAATGTTGCGTAAAACATCGTTACGACAACCCAAAATCACTAGTATAGGGATTCGAAATTAAAATAGATATATAAATCCCACTACTATACAAAACATTTCCTTTCGGAAATCATTTACTATAACAACAGTGTTATAGTCCACCATTTCCTTTTATTTCTCGAAAACATCCATTTCAAAAATAAATGTTGAAATCTATGGTTTCGAATCTCAACACCTTTTAAAACATCTTTAGATTGTTTTAATTCTATTTAAAACATCACATTCAAAACAATTTCTTTAACATATTATTCACTATTCAAAAACGTGAATATACTTGTTAACCAATTTAATCATTTCTATTAAATTTGTTTTAAAGGATTATTCACTGTCTAAAACGTGAATATAACTCCATAAATAAATTACAACAATTCACTTATCAAGATAAGTCGTTGCGGATTTATAAAACAATGTTTATAAATTTCATTTCTATTTGTTTTACAACAACTTCCTTTTATCAATTTCCTTTATAAATCTATTCAATTTATAACTCAATTATAAACCAAAAGTTCACGTTATAAGTTAAATACTTTTAATTTATTTGTTTGTAAAAAAAAAACATTCTTTTAAAATTTCCCAAATCTATAAATCTTATAACTTATAAGGTTTATTTATTTATCCAAAATCTATTCCTTTAAATAACTTTACAAAATTTATAAACCTACTGTTTATAAAATTCCATTTATTACTTCACCGTTATAATTCTATAAATTCCATTCATCTATGAAATTCATTCACAATTCATTCTAACTCTTATAAAAATTTCGTTTTATAATTCCAATATTTTAATTTACAAATATCAATTTATAAATCTTTTATATAAATCAATTTATATCATTCTTTTAAAACATCTTTAAACTCCTTTATAATTTCACCATTTTCTTTGATTTATAAAATAATCAAATTTTATAAATCCTATATTTAAACTTTTTACAATAACTTCAAAAATCCCGATTTAAACTATTTTATAAAATCATTAATCCCATATTTTCAAAAATCAACTTTTAACTGTATTTCTCAAAAATCTTAATTTTTATAACATAAAAATTATAACGTTTATTTATTTAAGATGAATCAATTCCAAAAATATTTTATAAACGTATACTTCCAAAAATTATTTTAGAATCCCTTAAAAATCAAAATCGTTATTTTTAAACTTTCAAAATTGGATCCGATGATGCAACACATCAAATAGTCAATCACGACTTTCAAACTTCATATATCATCCATGATAAACAATCAAATATCACAATATATGAAATCAAATAAATATTTGTGAGGAGTCCAGTTGGATCCCTCCAACCTGTTTCCTTGCATCCACAGACATTAGCACAATACCAATTCCGTTTCAAGACGGAATATCGCGGTATGTGGGATTTTATAAATATTATCCGCTTACTAACGGCGCAATAGGGTCTCATCCGCTATACAATGCGGGAAATCAATCAACTGCAATATATACATATGCCAATATATATATATTGCTATATATAATATAATACCAATTCCACTTAAAGGTGGAATATCGCGGTATATGTGTGTAATAAATAACCTCCGCTTACTAACGGCGTATAGGGTCTATTCACATCCAATATATATATATATATATATATATATATATATAACAATCATCATTCAAGCATTCAATCAACACAGTCAAGCAAATTTTAAATCTAACTATTTAAAATTTAAATAAATCCTTTTGAGTGAGAAGTTCTCACCTTTGCTTTTATTTGCAATCCACTTCCAATTCAACTTGTTTTCTTCATTTATACCTTGTATAAATATTTACACAATTTATTAATATTCGAAATAATCGAATAATAAATTTTCATTAAATAATTTCGATTCATCGGTGATTTCATTTTAATAGTTAAATCAACTGATAGTTTTATTTAAACCAATTTCTTCCTTAATAAATTTATTTTAACTAAAAATTTAATTTAACTAACCAAACTCTCTTTTAATAACTTAATCAATTATAAATTCAATTTTTTACTAAAATTTTCTTTTTAGTAACTACAATAGATAAAAGAAATTTATTATCGTAAACTATTTATTTTATAACAACTCAACTAATCATTTTACTTTAAATTAATATCCTTATATCAATTTCTTTTAAATAATTTATTTATCCAATAAATCAAATTCCTAACAAATCTGTCTAGTTCAATTTAAACTTCAACTAAATTTACTTTAAACAAATTTATTTAACCACAATTTAATTTCCCTTTAAATAAATTATTTTTAACCACTTAAATTAAATTTAAACAAATTTTCTTTAGTAACCAAAAGAATTGATTAAGTTAATTAAACACCTTAATAAATTATTCTTAACCCATTATTCCAAAAATAAATAATATTTCTTTTGATAAGTCATTTTATTTAATAAATTAAATCTCTAACAAATTTTCTTTTTCAAAATATTTTCCATTTGAAACTAAAATTTCTATTCAACAAATAATTTAGTTTTAAACTAAATTTTCTTCAAGTTTTAAAATTCTTATTATTATTTATTTCAAATCTTTATTTTATATATATACATATATTCACTGTATTTTTCTTTGAAGATAATATATATAGATTTTAAAATTTATAAATACAAATTTTTCTTTTCCAAACTTTATTTATGTAAAATATTTTCTGTAAAAAATAACAGTAACTCATTTGACTGTCAATATACCAACATTTAAACTAATTTTCTTTCAAATTTAAATTGAATAAATAATTCAATTTCCTTTTATAATTTTCGTGCATATACTTTAATATCAAATCAGAAAAAAAAATATTAAATCAATACCTTACTGTAAAAATCGAAACCCTCACGTTGAATGCGCCATCGTCACGTCGCCGCACCACTGGCCTTGCCGCCGCCGCCATTGTCGAAGTGTCGCCACCCACGAAATTGAATGCCAAATCCACGAATTCGAGCGCGCCTCCTTCCATCACGTCGCCCTGCTATCGCGACCCACTGCCATGACTTCCCACCCTCGAACACGCGCCTACCCAGAATTGCCGCATCCACCGTTGTTGTCGCGAGCTCACCGCCGCCTCGTCCCCATACTCGTGCGCGCGCCACCAGTTGCTCGAGAAAGCCCCACGCCGCCCCCATTTTTTTCTCTTTCGATTTCGATTTGAACAATATGATTTGGGATTTTTAAAATGAGGCTTTGGCTAGGGATTTGAAGACAAAGGCCATAATTTTTTTTATCTCATTTGATTTGCTTTTGAACGAGAGTGAAGGGGAAGAGATATTTAAAATCGAATGCAGTATGCTTGGCACGATTTATTTCGTGATTTATCGGCATGATTTTAGGCGTGAGTTTAGGAAGCTACAGTGTTGTTTGTTGACTTAAATAAAAATTTAAATTCAAGTTTAAATCAAATTAAATTTCAACGCGTTTGCGTGTCGTGTGCTCACATATTAACTCCGAAAAATATGAAATTTGAAATTCGGCAATAATTCAATATTACGGACCCAATGGAACTGGTTTCGTCGAATTCCGAGACTGTGCCTCGGACGGCTGTTTTTGAATATCGATTCAAACGATTAAATTTCAAAACTGAACAAAGCAGTTTCAAATTAAATTCTGAAGCTTCTATAATCTTCAATATTATCAATATAAATTTTACAAGCCCTTGAAATATTTTTAATCGGCTTAAAATTGAAGATTTAAATTTTTATTCAACTTCCATCAGATTAAATTCTATAATTTAATCGACATATTTATTCTGATAATTTAAAATTCAATTCAAACCATCATTCAAATATTTAAAATTAATTAAATATTTTCAAATTAAATTGTTAAAAATTCTGGGTCGTTACATCTGATTAGTGTTGTATTTGCATTGACTCTGGATATTTTGTTTCTGGAACTATTGCCTTATGAACTACATGTGCACTTCTTTAGCATAATCTAGTTTAGTAGGCAAAAGTACTACATGCCTGGGTTACCCTTAGCTGCAAGCGTGAGTAGCTATTTTGCAATATTCAAGTTGTTGTCATACTTGTTAGAATGCACGTTTCCCTCAAATTGCTTCTGTCCAATATTGAAATGTTCACTGTTGTATCACTTTTTGAGATGGTTTGCATGTCTTGTGCCAATTGTGCCTGCACCTTAGTCTTGTGCAGTTCCATTCTGGTTTTTCTTGCATTATTCATTTCTTTGTTGCATGCATGTTGACTTCAAGTTGAAATATTTAAAGCTCTGTAGCTTGTATACTTCATGTGGTGGCTGCACTTTTGTTGCAGTCTTGCCCTTGAATACTTGCGGTGGTTGCAGTTTCTTTTGTTGCAATGTGCCCTTATATTCATGAGGTGGCTTTAGTTTTTATTGCAGTCTCTGTTTCCTGTCGATTGATTTGAACTTGGGTCGAGGATTGAGTTTTATGTCTTGACCATTTCATTTGAATTTATACTTGTGTTGAATCCAGTTTGTAGCACGCATTTCACCTTGTGCCCGTTTGTGAATTTCCGTTGAGCTTTTGTGTACGTCATCACAGTAGTGGCAAGGAAGTGCACGCAAGCATGTACTACAGCCACACGGTATGGCTTTTATTGATATTCTATTTGGTTTTGATTTATTGATCTTTTGCGTATTCCATATGATGTAGTGGCGAGGCAGTGGACGCGTGCGTGTAATGCAGCCCTACGCGAATTGATATTTTAATTGATATTTCAATTGTTTGAATTGTTTTGTGTGTCCAATTCAATATTGAATTGTATTTTTGATTTGGTTTAATTTTATGATTTTTTGTGATATCTAATTATCTTGTTGATAATTAGATTATGAGTTTCTAATTATTTATTTAATAATTAGATTTTGTCGTTAATTGCCGTTTAGGCAATTCTGTCGTTTTCTAAATTATCTTCATTGATAACTCTTTTACTTATCTTTGTTGATGATTTGAATCTGCTAATTTGTTGTTTAACACTATTATGGGTTATATTTACTGTTATCTGATTTCCTTGTTAAAGGATTGGATAGACGAGATTTGTTTTGACTATCGTCTATTTGACTATTTAATTATTATTTCTTCTGTGCATTAATAACTGAGTTTGAATTAGACTGACCCGCGTATTATTTTCTTTTGAATGTAATACTCGGGTCAGACAGAGTTATTACAGGTTGTTGATATCTTACTTTGGGTTGCTGCTTGAGCTATGAAGTCTTTTCATATTATTTGGAGCAGTCGTCATCATTTTATGGCAGTCAGTGTATTTGCATAGGATGATATGTATTCATGTATATTAATGATACTAATGTACTTGTATATGTAACATCCTGTGTCGACAGTTGTAGTTGTATCATATGTACTGTATCACATGTATTGTAACTGACATCAGTTATATATATATATATATATATATATATATATATATATATATGAGACTTTTGTTATCCGTGTTCCACATTTAGTTATCTGTGTTATTAATATATATTGTCCTAAACTATTATGAACCATCGTAGTTTGTTTTATACTGCAATTGGGTATGTCGATGGGAATAAATAAATAAGGGATGAAAAATCAAAAGTACATATCACTCCTGTCGAGATAACCAATACTAGTGTAAGGCCTAACTACGGATGGTCGCTCCTATCCAGCCTTATTCTTCGTAATAACAGACAATATTTCCTTTAATACTCTTTGTTATTGTGAGCATAGAGGAGGGGCATCACAAGTATATATACCTACAACATATTATATAACTTATACAATTTATATATAACAGATAGGTCAAAAACTTTACATCTACTGACGTATATATAAATATATATTGCTAACATATGTTAGATATAAATACACACACAAACACATGACCACCTTATATAAACTTAACCTACTATGTATGTAGATTCAAAAGAAAGGAGGAGAGAAATGCTCGACCGAGGGTGGTGAATGGAAGTGCGAGGGGGAAGGTGGTCTAGGTGGCAAGTGGTTGCACGATGACGACGATTGGCATGGTAGTGGGTGGTTCTCGGCCGTGTGTGGTGGTGTAATGCAAAGTGGAGGCGGATTTGGTAGGCCTTGGGCTGTACGTTCCACTAGGGGTTTCTGGCATGGAGGGTTGGAGCAGTTTGGGAGTGGGATGGGTTTCGGGTGGATCAAGAGGTGGAGGGTGATGGTCTGGATGTAGGTGTGAGTGGAAGGGGCGGCCATCAAGGATCAGCACAGGAAAGTGATCTTGGGTATGACGTGGAGCAACGGTTAGGTGAGGAGGCTGCGGGTTTATGTGTCAAGGCAATGCTGGAGATGCTATAAACGGAGGGTTTAAGCTGTCGTTCAACTATGGGTTTAAGCTGTCGTTCAACTTGCTATCAAATGAATTAGGCTTCAAAAATTTCCTAATGAGAATAAAATCTTATTTACTCCTTAAATTTGCAAAGAAACATCCAAAGAGGTTTGTATAAAAATATCCTTATTTCGCTAAATAAAAAGTGCCTTTGTAGCGAACTTTTTACTTCAAAATAATGTTTCTTTTACTTTGATTTACTTCTTCTATAACTTTACAAAACATATAATTTTATTTTCTAAACACTTATAGAAGTGTAGTTAATAACCAAACAAGTTATTATTAAGATATGCCATTAAATTTCTACTTTCCTAAGTTATAGTTCAAAGAATTCAAAGTGCACTTATAGTGACTATCACTATACGGACATTTCCGTATTAAATTCAATATCTTGTGTCATTCTTTTTTAACATATAAATGATTTCAAATTCAAATCATATCACTACTAAACATCTATTAACATATGTACTAATAATCACGTCAATTTTAGATGTTTAAATGTGCATAATTCAAACAACATAATCCCATTCTCTTTAAGGCAACTACTTTAACAAATCATATACCTTTGGAAGCATATAATAAAAGGTTATAACTTTAAGTAGTTAATGTCTATTATTATATATGATAGCAAGCAATTTAACACGTGATTAACAAGCAATTATCTAGTGATATAACAAGCAATTATTAAGTGATATAACAAGCAATATTATCAAGTTAATAACTTGATTTGAAGTGAGACTAACTCACTTTTCTTTAACCCAAACACTTCCTACCAACATTCACTTCATTCAACACTTCTACTAAAACTTCCTACTCCAACCGAAACATCTCCAGAAACCTTCCTCATCCTCACTAAAGAACACAACTATGGCCTTCGATCATCAAAATAAGGTACGGCCTTAACCACCACCTCTTCGGCTCATGTCCTTACCTCCTCCACCACCATTATACCCACACCCATAGGTTATATCACCCCTTCCATACTTATGGCCATTAGATTTAAGAAGTTTTAAGAAGAGAAGAGAGTAAAAGAGTGGAGTGGTCAGAAATCAAGTGCACCTTCTCTTCTATTTATAAGGTCAAGAATTCAGTAGAAAAGATTAGAAAGCCCCATCCTCTTCCATGCATGAGAAAATGCACACCAACCTTACACAACCATGCTCGTATACCACCATTTAAGGGTTCTTAAGTACTCTTGTCCATGCTTACTTTATTCTAATATGAACTTAGTTTAATTAACTATTAGTCAGTAAAGAGATTTGTTTTAATTCTTATCATATGTTCACACATGATAACTATTCAAGTTGCAATATGTTTTCACAACTTGTATTGAATAAAAAGTTGAGTTTTAACAAAATGTTTTCCAATAACATTTTCAGTATTTATCCAAAATGTTTAATTTTGTAAACATGTTTCAAAAATAATTTATCTAACATTAGTTATTAATTAAAAAGTGTTTAATAAGGTTATAAAATCATATTCAATCACATTAAATCTTGGACACAAATATTTAAATAATCTAGATATTTAAATATGAAGTGTTTGAAATTTCGGGTCGTTACACCTATCGATACAGTTGTACCTTATGTATCGACCAAAATTCATAAACCACTCAATTTATTAATAAACATAGCATAAAACAATTTTATAACACTAATAAATATGCACTCTCATATAATACACTCAAACTCATTCTAGGATGTTACTAACCCTATCTCTAAGGAGTCTATCCCCCCAAACCTAGGTGTTTCTCAACCTAAGCTCTGATACCGTGCTATAACGACCTGTCTCTTGTCGACTCTCAAAATTCTACACTAACACATCGACAGTATTCATGTGCCGAGCATCCAAGTGTCGAAAAGACAGATTGTTAGGGTGAAAGAAAGAAAAGGCAGAATAAAATCTCACATCGTGATAAGTAATATATATATAATATCCAATAGATCTTTACAAAAGAAAAGTTTTACATACATACATCAATTAGAGTAAGCTATCCTATCAACAACATGGACGGTTATAACAACCTTCCATCACAAATGTCGATAAATACAAAACAAGAAATGCTGTGGAAAATAAAATACATGGATACATCTTGGAGGCATCGATAAAAAGTCTAGAAATACGCTTAGGCCGACACAAGCATTATAAGAAAATAACGCCTGGATCAGTCTAGTAAACCAGCATGAGAAATACAAATCATATGGATTTTTAATGTTATAAAACCTTTCAAAATAAAGATATCTTGTAAGACCATGCCGCGTACAAACACGGATGGGTTTTTACCTTTCAATAACAAAACCATTTTATTAGAAAATCCAGTGATATTTTAATAATGTCCAAGGTTAAATATATAACACAACTAAAATGCTTATATTCAACATTCCAACATATTTTGTATATTGCTATGTCTGTAAGGCACGCATTGGAAAATAGATTTTATACCATGACAAGGCTACCGGGGTACCGCTTATCATAATACACCTCTAGATAAAATGTACCGAGGCCTTACATATACCCCTACCAAAACAAGACCAACCTACCCCTTTTGGGATGGTACCGAATATATTATCACCTCAATTGCCGACAAACAATCCTACCTAGTCACTAGCATAAATAAATGGGTCAATATTGATTTGGGTTATGACCTTACCTTAATGGTAGCGGACCATATAGCCTACTCATAACCCCTATTTTAGTCATTACCACATGTGAGGCTATGTTTTACCTTTTAGAAAATCCTACTTGGAATGCAAACACTGCCTCTCAGACAGTAATGCAATGCCAGCATTCATCCATGCAAGTCGTTCAGGATATGAATAAACCAAAGGTGCTACTTCTACTACATTCTCCGTATTAGTAGAAAGTAGCCGTCGTTCTTCAAAGAATCCCTTCTTCGATTATCTTCAAGATGTCTCAAATTCGAACGCTTACGCTGGTTCAAAGTGATTTTCGAATAACATATTTGACCTTGGTCTCTCTTAACTGACAATAGAAAATTTCAAAATTGGTCATGATTTGATAGTCAGTTATTTAACTATCAAATAAACAAACAATCAAAGCAGAGATTTAATTTCATAAGACCAAACATGGTTAAGCACATAAGCAACCACTAAGCCTCTTTGATTAATCCTTTCATTAGTTAAAAATCACTTTACAAATTTTTGTATTAAAATACTTTGACAAAAGTTATACAGAATATATTACTCATTCACTAAAATAGTCATATACTTATCTTATCGGTATAAGTTTATTCATAAACCACTACACTTTCAATACATAGAAAATGTAATCATATAATTATATCAACAACATAAGCATATTTACAAACTACTACACTTTCAATACATAGAAAATGTAACCATTTAGTTATCTCAACATTATAGGTATATTCATGAAACCTTAGGAAAAATTTCACTTTCAAAACCTTACTTATTTGGGTTAAAACAAACGTCCTTTAAGACATTGATAACAATAAATCCAAAACTCTTTCTTTTGGTGTAAGAAAATGGATTGTATATAAATTATACCAAATGTACTTAAGACCACTTCCCGATTTCAAACTTTTGCTACCCCTCGACAAACAAAGAAGGTAGACAAGTTAGTGTACTATCCTTGCTCAACATACATTCTTAATTTTCAGGATATGGATGAGTTTCCCAATAACAACCCGTATATTTTACGATTATATATTTAAATGTTTTATTTAAACATAGCATCGTTAGTTGAATTTAAAGTCTGAAATGTGACTTTTTTGTAAATAGTCGAATTTGGACTCAAGACCACTTCCATTGATTTTAAAATGATGTTTACAACTTGTTTAAGTATAAACATCGATATGTTTAGAGTTGATTAGGATTTTGTTATTTTCATTTGGGCTTTGGGTTTGGTTCTAGCCCACCAACTGTTACCTGGAGAATCGACCAGGCAACAAGAACGTACGGCATGCAGGGTTGTACTCGGCACGAATGAGCACTCGACACGTTTGAACATTCGGCAGTCAAGGGTTATACTCGGCTTTGAAGAACGTACGTCCATCCAGGTTTACACTCGGCACGAGACCTTCGGCATTTCACTCAGCACTCCCTCCACTCGGCCTGCTCTTCACTCGGCATACCCTTTGTCCAGTGTTTGCACAAAAAATGGACAAACACCTCCAAGTCGTATTATTTTAGTTGAGTATGTGTGATTTTCAATGATTTTAGATGAGTATGTAAATATGAGAAAAGTAAGGGCTGAAATGTAAAAGACACGCAGATTTATAGTGGTTCGGCCAGAATGTGCCTACGTCCACTTTATATGTTATTATCTTTCTTCTTCCAGATTACAAGTACAATGCTTTGTATACAAGTGTATGAAAGTAGTTTGAAAGTTCCTTCCTTGCTTGAGCTCTCAAACTTGTCTGCCATTGTTGTACCCCTGCCCCTCTATTTATAGAATGAGGTAGGGGCAGGGGTCTTGGAGGTATATAGCTGCTGGTGGGCCCGGGCTGAAGCAATCTGGACTGGCAATCATCTGGTTCGGCGGAGGCTTCATTCGGCCGTGCTTGGAGAATGGTTTGGTCATGGTGGTTCGGTTGTGGTGGTGGTTTGGTTGTGGCTTGGATCGGTGGCGATTGGTCCGGTATCATCCTCGTTCGGTATTGTATTGGAGAGGCTGGTCCGGCATCATCTTGCTCGGCAGTGTATTGGAGAGGCTGGTCCGGTATCATCTTGCTCGGCAGTGTATTTATGCCGAATGAGGATATAGGCTGGGTTTGCCGAATGAAGGGGCCGAATGGACTATAGGCTGGGCTTGCCGAATGAAGGGACCGAATGGAGGCCCGGGCCGAACGAACTTCTTCATGGAGAATATTGGATGGACTTCTAGGTTGGTATTGTCTATCGAACGAAGTGGAGGTTGCGAGCCCGGGTGAAATTGCGGCTTCTTGGTCTTGAGGTCTTCTGGGTGAAAATTCGCCCAACATCCAGCACATCCCGTGCTCGGCATATCCTTTGCTCGGCATGTCCTGTGTTCGGCATCCCCTCTACTCGGCGTATCCTTTCACTCGGCATCCACGCCTCACTCGGCATCTCAGCATCGTTCGGCCCGCTTCCTCCATTCAACAGAGAGATCCATCGACTTGGAAAGGAGGGCTCGGCATGCCGACCGTTTGGCATGTTCCACTCAGCATGCAAGGCGCGTCCTATCTAGATTGAGCTGTCTAGCCATCTGGACCACCAGGGATGTCCAACCCACATTCGTCTATAAATAGAGGGGCAGGGGCACAGAAAAGGGGGATCAGATTTCAGAGAACACTAGGGAGACTCTGCCTCATCCAAGCCTCATCCAAGACTTCTACTTTTATTTCACAATTGTATTCGAATATTTAAAAGCGGATTGTATCTGTAATCAAGTTTAAAGTGAAGAAATAAAGGATCAACTTCAAAGTGGACGTAGGCTACAACGCCGAACCACTATAAATTCTGTGTTCTCGTTTCCCGCATTTTAATTTATATTATCTTCTCTATTTTAATTTATCTTCTTCATTAATCTCTCTACACAAACTCTCTAAGGGTGTTAGTGACCAATTTTGGCGCTAACATTTTGGTGCTTTCACTGAGAACCGAATTCTCAGGTTGTGAGGATCTACTTTGTAGCTACTGGATTGCATAAATCCCCCAAAGAAGATCCGTAATTATTCATAAGGCATCTGTTGATTCTACTCATAGTTACAACCAACGACTCTACCATGGGAAGACCACGAACAAGATCGACCTCCCAAAATGTAGATGCCCGCGAAATCGCTAGTGTTCAACAACTTGGACCTAACGATCAACAAGCAATTCGAGGCACGGGGCCCTCCAGCCAAAACCAAGCGGAAGCTATTTCACGAGCAGAATTGAATGACTTGATAAAAGAGCTTATGGAAAGCAGAAGGCAACTCGCTGAGCAAATGCAAGTTAATGCTGACCTCATGGCCCAACTTGCTCAACAGCAGCATCAGAATGCTGGAGGTAGACCTGTCCCCTACTCCGAAGATGATAGCTCAACTTCAGGTGATGAACCTCCCAGGTGTAGACGCCGCAAGGATGAAGATGACCAAGCAGGTGCCACTGATCGCTCTACTAGAAATCAAGCCCGTGGAGCGGAACCCAACCTTCCTCCTACCATACAAACCCCGGATTTGACAGCTATGGTCAGGCAGTTCATGAGAGAGAATCAAGGTTTGACTAATGAAGATTGGGGAATGTCTAAGAGTCATACTCCCTTCAGAGATACCATTCTACAGGCTGAATACCCAAGGAAGTTTAACATGCCCACCATACGCGCCTATGAAGGAAAAACTGACCCTAGACAACATGTAATGAGGTATGGATGGATGATGGATTCAGCAAGGGCCAACGACGCAACTAAGTGCAGGTGCTTTCCAATAACTCTATCCGGAAATGCCACCATGTGGTTCACTCGACTTCCTCGACGGTCAATCTCAAACTTCGACGAATTAGCAAGGAAATTCATAGAACAATTCAGGATACACGCCACTCGACCCAAGGATGTGATGTCCTTATCAAGCGTGACCCAAGCTCCTGGAGAATCACTGAAAGTATACTTGCAGAGATTTCATGTTGCCGCTACTGAAGTGAGCAATCCAAACGACCACGCGATTTTGACGGCAGTAATGCATGGAGTGGATCGAGACTCTGAATTTGGGGATTGGTTGACGGGAAAGCCACCAGCTACGTTGGAACGTTTCTATTCGAAAGCCCACCAGTTCATAAGGAGGGAAGAAACTCGGTGGATAAGGAAAGACAAGGCACCAGGGTCCGATCAGGATTTTGTAAAGGGCAGCATCGCCATGAAAGCAACCGACGATAACCCTGGAAAGACTCAGGCCAGTGTCCAAAATAAGCCCGGGAAGTCTAAGGGAACTGGAAGTGGAAATCCTGGAAATAAGAGGGAAACGGGGAGATGGAAGTCAAGGATCCCAACCTACAACGAATACACTCCACTGAATGCGTCTCTTGAAAACATCTACTTATCGACCTGCAACACTTTTCAATACAGAAAACCACGCCCTAAGGAATCAACAGAGGAGCAAAAGCGGACTGGAAAGTATTGCCGCTTTCACGAGTCTTATGGGCACAACACAGACGAATGCAGGCATCTCCATGACGCTATAGAGAAATTGATTAGGCAGAAGAAGCTGCAGGAATTCGTCAAAGATACGCCAGAAGGAAGACAAGAGACTTCAGACCCCGGACGTGGCCTAGCTCTACACCGACCAGAGCAACCTACTCGAACTGTGGGAAGGTTGATTATTAACACAATTGCTGGTGGACCTCATCCTGCGGATAAAAATTGGCAGGAAATGGAGCGATATGCTAATTCCTTGAGACATACAGAGCATGAGTGCTGTTCAAATGTTAAGGATGAAACTCCCGCAAAGCAGCAGCGCACGATGCACGACGATATTGTATTCAAGAATAGAGACGCGAATAAGGTGGAAGCTCCCACCATCGATCCATTGGTCATATCCGCAACCATAGGACCGGCAATCGTAAGGAGAATCCTAATTTACTGCGAAAGTTCCGTTAACATCATCTTCAAAAAAGCGTATGACCAAATGAAGCTGGATACTAAGGATTTGAAGCCATCTAAAACCCGAATCCATGGCTTTAATGGCGCAGCCACAGACGCAGTAGGATATGTGGAGTTACCAGTTGAACTGGGACAAGGTGAACGCAGGAGAGTGCGAATCCTACCATTCATAGTGCTGGATGTTGATTCACCATACAACGTGTTTTTGGGACGACCAGCCCTCGCAGATTTCAAGGCAGCCTTGGCCCCGTGGTGTCTCACACTGAAATTCCCGATGGACAAAGGAGTTGGCGTAGTGCACGGCGACCAAGCAACCGGACGTGCATGTTACGTGGCTGAGCTGAGAGAGGCCCAGCGCAGAGAAAAGGGGAAGACTGCGGACAGCATCGTCCGCATCCCGAATTCTGATGATTGACAATTACCGCCCGAGCCCTGGCTCGGGCGACATCCCCGGATCGTTGGAGACATAGATCCGAGAGATGACAAAGGGGAACCCAGGGAACCAGACGCAGCACCGGCCGAACTAACAATTGATATTCCAGTTAGCCACAGCGACCCGAGACGAGTTCTTAAAATTGGGTCACAGCTCGATCCCCTAATGGTAGTGAATTTATCTGATTTCCTCCGAGCGAATCTTGATGTCTTCGCCTGGACACACTCTGATATGCATGGGATTTCCCCTGCAATTGCGAGCCATATGTTGAATATAGACCCGAAACACGTACCTGTGAAGCAAAAAAAGGAGAGGCATGGACCCGGAAAGGTCTACAGCTCTCAAAGAGGAGGTGGATAATCTCAAAGCCAATGGGTTTGTCCGCGACGCCCTCTACCCGGAATGGTTGTCCAACCCTGTGTTGGTAAAGAAAGAAAACGGGAAATGGAGAACCTGCGTTGACTATTCTGATTTAAACAAAGCATGCCCGAAGGATAGCTTCCCGCTACCACGAATTGATCAACTGGTCGATTCAACGACAGGGCATGAGTTATTGTCATTTATGGATGCATACTCTGGATACAACAAAATTCCGATGCACATCCCAGACCAAGAACACAACAGCTTTGTCACAAATGTTGGGTTATACTGCTATGTAGTGATGCCCTTCGGACAGAAGAACGCCGAAGCAACTTACCAGCGTCTGGTAAATCGAATGTTCAAAGATCAGTTTGGGAAAACAATGGAAGTCTATGTGGATGACATGCTTGTGAAGTCACGGCAGTCAAACGACCATATTCGAGACTTGGCAGAAATGTTCGATATACCGAAGCTCTTCGAAATGAAAATCAACCCCCTGAAGTGTTCTTTCGGCGTAGCGTCGGGAAAGTTCTTCGGTTTCATTGTGAATGCACAAGGAATTGAAGCTAACCCGAAAAAGATCCAGGCCATCCGAGATATACAGGCACCTAGAACCGTAAAACGGGTACAGAGCTTGAACGGAAAAGTAGCTACGCTCAGTCGATTCATATCCGGAGCCACAGATAAGTGTGTTCCCTTCTTCGATGTAATAAAGAAAGGAAAGAGAAACTTCGAATGGACGACTGACTGCGAGGAAGCATTCCGAGCCCTGGTAAGACACTTGGAAAGTCCTCCAGTGTTGTCAAAACCAGTAGACCACGAGACGTTGTACATATATTTGGCTGTGTCTCAACACGCTATCAGTACAGCCCTAGTTCGCGAAGAAGACAAGGTTCAAAGGCCGGTGTACTATGTTAGTAAACGACTGACGGGAGCAGAAAAGAATTATCCAAAGATCGAGAAAGTTTCCTATTGCCTGGTGATTGCATCACGCAAGCTTCGGCCCTACTTTCAGGCGCACTCAATCAGTGTTTACACTGACCAACCCTTGCGACAGGTACTCCAACGACCGGAAACTTCCGGTAGGATGCTAAAGTGGAACATCGAGTTAAGCCAGTTTGATATCACCTACCTGTCGCGAAGGACCATCCAAGGGCAAGCATTAGCTGACTTCGTTGCTGAGTTCACCATACCGGATGAACCGAGTGAAAATCACAAAGTAATCCCTCCTGTCCGATGGAAGATGTTACCTGACGGGGCATCTAACGACTGTTGGTCGGGAGCTGGGATAGTTCTAGTAACTCCCGAAAACCGATCGATTTGCTACGCTTTGAAGCTCGAATTTACAGCGACAAATAACGAAGCCGAATACGAAGCACTGATTGCTGGCTTAAGACTTGCTAATGAACTGAGGGTAAAGTCCATCGAAATCTTCTGCGACTCACAACTGGTGGTATATCAGGTACGGGGACACTACCAAGCGAAAGGACAGAGACTGGCTCCTTACCTTGCTCGGGTCCGGGAGCTACTAGGAAACATTGAATATTATGACATTTCGCATGTCCCGCGTGAACAGAACAGGGAGGCCGACTCATTGGCTAAATTCGTGAGTACTGGTGATGCACAGCAGATGGGATTGTTCCCTGTCGAGACTCTGCTTGCTCCAAGTATAGACATGATGGAGATAGATTTCGTCTTGGAGACCGAACTCGAAAGGGGATCATGGCTGACCCCAATCAAACAATACTTGCTATTCGAGGACTTACCTGAGAAAAGAAGCGAAAGACGCCAAGTCCTTCGTAAGGCTTCGCGTTATGTAATGCAAGACGGGATAATGTATCGGAGGGGATTCTCGACCCCCTTACTCCGGTGCGTGGCCCATGACGAGGTAAAACGGGTGGTGGAAGAAGTCCATGAGGGAGAATGTGGTGATCATACCGGGGGGCAAACTTTGGCGAGGAAAATCCTCAGCTATGGATATTATTGGCCGACTGTAAATCGGGATGCAGCAGACTATGCGAGAAGATGCGACAAATGCCAGATATATGCAAAGATTCCGAGAGCTCCGCCAACGGAACTCACACAAATGGTTAGTACCTGGCCATTTGCAATGTGGCGAATCGACCTAATTGGATCTCTGCCCATAGCCAAAGGAGGCACGAAATATGCAATAGTGGCAGTCGATTATTTCACCAAGTGGGCGGAAGCAGAGCCAATGGCCACAATCACCACCAAGAAAGTCATTAATTTCGTTGTACGAAAAATCATATGTCGTTTTGGCCTCCCACGGACCATCATAACGGATAACGGAACTCAATTCGAAAGTAAGGAATTCAAAGAGTTCTGTCAGAGGTATGGCATTGAGAAAAGGTTCACAGCAGTTGCTCACCCGAAGGCGAATGGGTAGGTAGAAGCTGTCAATAAAATCATCAAGTCCATATTGAAAAAGCATTTGGAAAAGGCTAGAGGCAAGTGGGTGGATGAACTCCCAACAGCGCTTTGGGCCTATAGAACTACCCACAAGACCGCGACTGGCCACACACCATTCGCACTGCCGTACGGCACGGAAGCCGTCATACCCGTAGAACTTGAAGTTCCGTCGCACCGGGTAACCTATTACGATCCTGCGTGAAACCAGGATCTCCTATTGGAATCATTAGACTTCATTGATGAGAAACGCGAACAAGCTGATTTGAGAGCAGCCTCATACAAACACCGAGTCGCTAAATATTATAATGGAAAAGTCCAGCCAAGAACCTTTAGTGTGGGAGATCTCGTTTCGAAACGAGTCTTTCCAACCCCTTCGCACATGAATCCCACATGGGAAGATCCATACGTCATCGAACGGAGGCTTGGAGATGGAACTTTCAAGCTAACGACCGTCGATGGTGCGACACTCCCCCGAGCATGGAACAGCGAGCATTTGCGGCGTTATTACACTTAGTCTATTTCCTTTATGCGGTAGTTGCATTTATTTCTAGTATGCTTTCTTCTTGGCATGTAATAAGATAATCTAGCTTGTTTTCCTCAATAAAGGCTTGAAGCCATCTTTTCCATGAATGACCAATGTCTCTTCGTATGATATTCCCGTGAGACGCAATTAAAAATTATGATATCCTGGCTAGCGTACGAACGCTTATAATAAACGACAAAAAATCTCCAAGTCCCCGGAGTGCGGACTGGAGTACTCTAAGTTCCCGGAGTGCGGACTCAAGTATAAACGATTCAAAATCTCCAAGTCCCCGGAGCGCGGACTGGAGTACTCTAAGTCCCCAGAGTGCGGACTCTAGTATAAACGACTCAAACTCTCCAAGTCCCCGGAGTGCGGACTGGAGTACTCTAAGTCCCCGGAGTGCGGATTCGAGTATAAACGACTCAAAATCTCCAAGTCCCCGGAGTGCGGACTGGAGTACTCTAAGTCCCCGGAGTGCGGATTCGAGTATAAAGGACAAAAATCTCCCAAGTCCCCGGAGTGCGGACTGGAGTACTCTAAGTCCCCGGAGTGCGGACTCGAGTATAAACGATTCTAAATCTCCAAGTCCCCGGAGCGCGGACTGGAGTACTCTAAGTCCCCAGAGTGCGGACTCTAGTATAAACGATTCAAAATCTCCAAGTCTCCGGAGCGCGGACTGGAGTACTCTAAGTCCCCAGAGTGCGGACTCGAGTATAAACGATTTGAAACCTCCAAATCCCCAGAGTGCGGACTGGAGTACTCTAAGTCCCCAGAATACGGACTCGAATACAAATGACTCGAAATCTCCAAGTCCCCGAAGCACGGACTGGAGTACTCGAAGTCCGGTGTATAGACTTTACAAGCAGTTTAGACCTCCGAGTTCCTTGAATAGGAACTACGACGCAAATGACTTGGATATGTCAAGTCGCCAACATACGGGCTATGAAATATTCTAAATGCTTGAAGCACCAAGTGGAGATTGATCAAATCCAGGGAAGCTCCCAAGCCATGTAAAGACGAACCAAGAAGTCTAAGTCACCCATAACAAATCAGATTTCAATCACAACCATAAGAGAAACTGAATAATAAAAGTCTTTTGAGAAGACAAAAGTGAAGATCAAATTTTATTCACGAAAAGCTTCCCGTTACAAAAACGCTCCGTAGTCCGGAGCCAACAGCCGATTTACACAGTCTACAAAAGTTAGTACATGACTTAAACTAGTTATCGTTGAACGGGGACGACGGTCATTTCTTGTGTTTCTTTGACGTCTTCCCGGATGGTTCCTTCCCAGAGCGCTTACGCTTGGAATCCTTCCCTGACGGAGGGGTGACGACCGAAGACGTAGGGGGAACATCCATGGGCTGGGACTTGCCAGGAAAATGGCCTTCAATGGTTTATTCAGAGGATCGTCCAGGTCCACTTCACGCGGCTCGACCTTGACTGAGGTCGTATCTCTTTTCTCTTTCTCGAGCCGTTCCTTCATGTTCAAGTCGGATGTGTGTTCGGAGGCGCCTGTGATTTCTACTTCGAAACTCTCCGAGGAAGAGTCAGATTTGCCTTCATCCAGCGCCCCGATTACTTGAACATCTGGACCAGGATCTCCGCCGACTTGAGTAGCCTCACTCGCCTTTATCTCCACCTCCTTGGCGGCATCGCCCCTCGGAGTGGGCTCGGGGTCAGAACAGCTTGCACGGAAGACACGAAAATAAACAAGAATTAGAACACAACAACTTCTGAGGGAACGAGAATGATCTTTGTGAAGCCCAGAGGTTACTCACTAGATGCCGGTGGGTTCTCAGTCGCCAGGGGTGTCCCGCCCTCCGGGATGGGAGATAAAACATGAATGCCAAGCCCGGGGGCTTCCGGGTCATAACCAACGTGCTGCTCGAAGGGGTCAAGTGTTGACCGACTGGCCGATTGGGTAGGCACGTGAACTGGGGGAACAACGCCGGAAGGGTCTGTAGCCACCTCTTTCCCTTTCCTGGAGGGAGAACCTTTGCTGTAGAGGGCTTTAGCCGCCAATAAATCTGAAGGCTCCTTCCCCCTCAGGAATTCTTTTATCAATACTTCTTCATTGACCTCATCGGCGTCGCTCTCAACCTTCCTGATCTGAATCAGGGTCTCCCATGCCTCGGCCAATGACTCAAGGTAGCCGTCGCCCAGAAAAGTTAGATCTCGATGCATGAGAACTCGGGCATTGAACTCAGCGATGAGCGGGTCGAATTCGGTCTTTATCTCCTCCCTGCCTTCTTCCCTGGCCGCCTCAAGGCGAGAGTCGATGTCGACAATTGCTGCCCTTTTACCTTCCTCACGGGCCTCATTCCTCAGTGCCTCGACTTTGGAGAGATCGTCTTCAAGTTTCCCCTTTAGGAGTCGGGTGGCGACAATCTCATTACAATAGTGTTGTGCCTCAACCTGGGCAGCCACTTTCTCTTTCCTCTCCTCGAAACATTGCTCTTCGAGTTCCTTAATCCGATAACTAAGTGTGTCCCGCTCCTTCTGAATGGAGTCTTTCTCAAAGCTAATGCCCCACACCGTTGAACCGCTTCATCGATCTCTTTCTTATGAGTCAATTCAAGGCGGGAAACAGCCTCGGCGGTGTCCTTAGCGCTCTGACGAGTAGCTTCAAGCTCGGACTTATAGGCGGAAATTTCTTCATCCTGGGCCTTAATGATATCCCTGTCATGAATAGCTTCAAGCTTTAGGCGGTCAATTTCGTGCTGGAGCTCCATAGAGACTTCAGAAAGTTTCTTAGCCAGATGGACGAACGCGTCATGTTGCACGTAGACGTCATTGGTACAGGCGATAGCATTTTGTTTGACATCTCCAGGAATAGGATGAATCGCCGGGAGGAACTTTAACCCATCAAAACAAATCTTCGGAAACTTAGCCTTAAGTTCGTTCAATCTCTCCGACACTGTTGGGTCTGTTACGGGAGCGGGAGGAGATGGCTTTGAAAGTTCGCCCTTCCTATGAGAATCTCGGGAGTGCCGGGTAGAAGAAGAGTCAGAGTGTTGGTCCCGGGGAGCATCAGAAAGCAACCTCTTATGGCCACGTTTGTCTTTGCTTCACTCCTGATAAGAAGAGGTCTCCTGGCGGTGTTCGGGCTGATAATAAGCTTTCTTCCGGGATGACGAGTCCCGGGCATGATGATCTCGGTCGCTGTCGCTGTCTCCGTCTTGGCGCTTCCCGAGGCACGAGTCCCGACCAGACTGGCGTAAAGTCGACGAACCGCGAAGGCGGTCGTATCCGTGAGAGCGCCCCATGTCACCTGCAATCAAACAATAGCGAATTAGCGGGAGAGCAGAATGGTGAAAGAAAAGTAGGTGCAAAGTGAAATGCATGTGTCTGTGTGTGTCCTAGAGCTACCCCCCGACGGACCAGTGGCTTTGCTAACGGGAGTTTTTTCCCCTTGGATCGGGGCCGGGACGCCCGCATCACCCCTGACGGGTGAGCGAAACTTAAACAGCTCCGGTCATCAAAATCATAGTCGAGCAAGTCGTCGGGAATGGAGAGGTTCGATAAGCCTTTCAGAGAACTTCCAAAGCGCTGTGAAGAAGCCTCTTTCGCTGGCTGAACAGGCGTAGCTTTGGAAGTCCCACCAACCTTCTCTTTCCTCAACTTGCGCGCCAGCTCCTTTCTCCCCTTCGACGGGGAAGATGACGTTTCGATATCATGAACTTCAGCTGCAGGACCTAAATCCTCACCTTACTTTTTAGGTGGCTCGCCTAGAATTTCCCCTTCTTCCAGTGCTTCAAGAGAAGGGCGAACGGATGATTCAGGCAATTTTTTCCCTCTGCCGGGCACGGACTTGGGAAGCGATACGCCCTCTAGAAGGCTAACCCAGCGGCCAGGGGCTAGCAAGCCGAACTTCGATAGTGACTCATTGGAAATAAGGGCTCGGATATCTCGCACTTCAGCAGGAAGAGCTCTAATGGCGTCGACAGCATTGGAGTACCCCCGACCCTCGGGACGGGGGACAAGATCTGAAAAAATAGAACAATGAGTTAGGAGAAGTTCAACCTCAATCGGGAACAGACATCAACTCAGAGAAAAGACTTACTTCCTTCAACCCACCGCCTCGCAAAGCCTTGGGGGCAGCGCACGTAAAACCACTCCTGTTTGTACAGGGCGAATTTGCTACTCCACGCGCTACTGAAAAGTTGGCACTTCCGATGTGGCTCAAGAAACATGTAAGAGGGGCTTTCTCCCCGTTTCTTGGTCATATAGATGTACCTTATATCGCCGAGAGTTGGAGGCCTAGAGGAGACGGCCATGAAAAGCATGTACGTGCCATAAATGAAAGCGTGGCCATTTGGATGAAGTTGAGACGGGGCGACGTCCAGATACTGCAGCACGTCGCGAAGGAATAGATTGAAAGGTGGCACGCTACAAACCCAGCACATGAACTTGCTACACTCCGTATATCCCACTAGGGGCAGATGTAGGCGGTCATGCCCCGACGGAACGAGCACATCAGCAAACGGAATGCCATGAGTAGAACATATCCGCTTAAGAGCGGCCTTAGTGACTCTCGAAGCCTGTGAGTCAACTGGGTCATCCAATAAAATCGACGATTCCAAAGTATCGGGAGCCCAGTCATGAGCAGGAGAAACTGACGGGTCAGTTGTGTCGGGGGCCGTTCGCTTAGAAGACGGCCCAGGTTTGTCGGAAAGTGTAGCAGAACTGGATCTTTTGGACATCTTGAATAAATAGCAGACCCAACCAAGTACCTGTGTGAACTATACTCGAAAAATGATCGACGTTAGAATTAACAATGCAGATAATCCCCCCGTGTGGTGTGTGAACTAGTGCAATCAATCGTGCATAAGCATTTAATATAACGTCAAGCCTAAAAACATCGCTTCCGAAAACCGTCATCGTTGACCGTCTCCGAAAGCCTTCCGAATAACGACTGCAGTAAGTCACTAGAGGTAATTATCAGATTATGCTAAGTAAAGACCAGTTATGAAATTGGGCAAGGAGAGTATGTTCGGCATTTGTATATGTCCGGCATTTATGTGTGCTCGGCACCTAATTATGCTCGGCATGCTAACCATGTTCGGCATGAAGATAGGTCTGGTATTTATGTATGATCGGCATGTTAAGTATATTCGGCATTTGCTTGTGTTCGGCATTAAGGCCTGCTCGGCACTTAGTTTGTTCGGCAGGATAGTTTGTTCGGCACTCAAGTACGTTCGGTATGTTGGTTTGCTCGGCATGAAGGTAGGCTCGGCATTTATGTACGCTCGGCATAACAGTTTGTTCGGCTAAAGTCGCCATACGGCTATCGTCCGGCCCAGCTTCAGTTCGCACTGAGCTAGTGTCGTTCGGCCAAAACTACGCCGTGCCAAACTAAGATTATGCCGAGTCCAAACACTCGGCATATCCTCCATACCTTCTCCTCCTCCGTCGAACACTCACTAATGATCCTACAAGGCATTCGAATTTGGTTCTCTCTCTCTACAACTAGACGCTCGACCTTGGAAACATTCCAAATCGAACTTAAGTCCCCACCAACAGCGAATCGATGGGGAATTGCCAGAAGAGGAACTCGGGTAAGAAGATACCTAGTACGTGGATTGAACGTAGGAAAGTTATGAGAAACCCTTGAATTCTGATTGCACGAATGGTTTGTGAGCTCGGAATTGTAAAAGCAAGAAGTGAGAAAAGAGAAGGAAAGAAGGCGGCTTTTATAGAGAAGAAGAGGAAGATGAAGGGACTCTGACCGGCTCTACCGGTCAAAACGGTTTCACTCGGCTTCCAGTCATTTGGCACTCGCACCGTTCGGCAAGACCGTTCGACATCCTTGGCATTCGGCGGCAATGCATTAATCCAGTAGTTCAAAGCACACCCTGTTCGAACACACGGTGCACTTTGGGGGGCAAAATGTTACCTGGAGAATCGACCAGGCAACTAGAACGTTCGGCATGCAGGGTTGTACTCGGCACGAATGAGCACTCGACACGTTTAAACGTTCGGTAGTCAAGGGTTGTACTCGGCATTGAAGAACGTACGTCCATCTAGGTTTGCACTCGGCATGAGACCTTCGGCATTTCACTCGGCACTCCCTCCACTCGGCCTGCTCTTCACTCGGCATACCCTTTGTTCGGCACATCCCGTCCTCGGCATATCCTTTGCTCGGCATGTCCTGTGTTCGGCATCCCCTCTACTCGGCGTATCCTTTCAATCGGAATCCACGCCTCACTCGGCATCCCAGCATCGTTCGGCCCGCTTCCTCCATTCAAGAGATCCATCGACTTGGAAAGGAGGGCTCGGCATGCCGACCGTTCGGCATGTTCCACTCAGCGTGCAGGGCGCGTCCTATCTAGACCGAGCTGTCAAGCCATCTGGCCCACAAGGGAAGTCCAACCCACATTCGTCTATAAATATTGGGGCAGGCGCACTGAAAAGAGGGATCAGATTTCAGAGAACACAGGGGAGACTCTGCCTCATCCAAACCTCATCCAAGACTTCTACTTTTATTTCACAATTGTATTCGAATACTTAAAAGCGGATTGTATTTGTAATCAAGTTTAAAGTGAAGAAATAAAGGATCAACTTCAAAGTGGACGTATGCTACAACGCCGAACCACTATAAATTCTGTGTTCTCGTCTCCCGCATTTTAATTTATATTATCTTCTCTATTTTAATTTATCTTCTTCATTAATCTCTCTACACAAACTCTCTAAGGGTGTTATTGACCAATTTTGGCGCTAACACCAACCTAACAAGATAACCCAAACTCTTCTACATAATAACTCCCACTCCACTCCTCTATATTCATTCATTCCACTTATAATTCCTAATACTCAAGCTAAAGGAAGAATGGTGGAAAGAGGAAAATAAAATTCCTAAGCCCCAATTTCCCTTAGGAATTCAAGTTCTACTTCTAAAATAAAGGAGAATCTTAGGTAAGAGTCCTCTTTATCTTCTTCATCTCAATTCCTCTTCAATTCTTGATTTTTCCTATAACCTAACTCAGGAAATTCATTACATATGATAATAGATTGAAGATTCTAGAGGTGAAGTTGAAGAGAGATTGATCTTGCTTTGTTTTAGAGATTCTCATTTCTTGTTTTTGAATTTAAAGGAGAGTTCTTGAACTCACGTATATGTCTATAGCTTTCTTTGTTGTTAGGTATGAATTCCTAACATCTATTTCATGTTCAATTGTTTTTTATTTCAATTGGTTTGGTGAACTTTCCGATTTTGGTATTTTTAAAGTCAAAATCTTTAAAGATCCTATCTTGGATGTTTGGACATGTTATTGGTATTGTATCGAAGAGCATATATGGCTGGGTTTACGCTTGGCTCATTTGATCGCTTTTGGATTAGATTTGCCCTCTTTAGGCTAGGCAAATTTTTGCCTTGCAGAACCAACCAGACGTTTGGTTGAAAAATCCAAACATCTGTTATGGGTCTTTGGTAGAGCCAAAATCCAGACGTCTAGTTAAACCCAACCAAACTTCGGTAGGCTGCTGGAATTAAAAAGAAAAAGGGAAAATATATATATATATATATCCAGAACCTAGAGCTAGACATCTAGCTAAACCTACCAGACGACTAGTACTGTTCAATTTTTCCTATTTTGGCTGTTTTGAGTCGATTTTCAATTTTTATCAATTTTAGTTGTTCCAGATAGTTGTTTTCATTTCTTATCGACTTTGATGACTTCATTTACGGATTTTTGGGAATATCCATTTGATGGATTTGGTATCGATTTTTCTGATCTTAATTCATGTCGTCGAATGTGGATTTTGGAAAAGTATATATATTTCCAGAACCTAGAGCTAGACATCTAGCTAAACCTACCAGACGACTAGTACTGTTCAATTTTGCCTATTTTGGCTGTTTTGAGTCGATTTTCAATTTTTATCAATTTTAGTTGTTCCGGATAGTTGTTTTCGTTTATTATCGACTTTGATGACTTCATTTACGGATTTTTGGGAATATCCATTTGATGGATTTGATATCGATTTTTCTGATCTTAATTCATGTCGTCGAATGTGGATTTTGGTGATAGATTGTTTTTAGAATCATTTTTGTGGTTTTTCACTTTAAAATATAAAGGTTTTTATGCTGGTATTAAATAATAAAAAACTCTTTCACAATAACGATTTCAACATTATTTTTAATACAAAGCTCCTTTTTAAGAAAATTTTCTATTCTATTAGTATATACAAACCTTTACCTCATTCGTATGAGAAATTAAATTAAACGACTTAGCAAAACAAGTTGTATGAAGCGCTGGCCTCTACTTCGTCGGTTAATTCTTGGACTTGTTCGATTGAAATCTCATGACAATTTTCGAGTGAAAATCTACAATCTGTTCGTAAATATTTCGGTTAAGCCATTGGTTATGGGATATGAAGCTAAACTCATTTATTTACTAGCTTAGTGTCATTTACACTTATCGATTAATGATGATCATTTTGTGATTTAGACTAGCGATACGCGATGTCTCTTTGTTTGTGTGAGGGATTAAACCCTGTTTATGGAGCTTCGGTTCAAATTGGTGGGGTAGCGACCCATGGTCTTCGGGGGTTTGTGGAGCCTCGACTCAAATTTGATGGTTAGCAACTATGGAAAAGTATTCCGTTTGTGATACACGTGTTGGTGAATTTTCATGCTCCCGTTTGTGATAGGCGTCCCCTTCTGTGCTTTTTGGATTTCTAGTTGATGATTTCTGGAATTTTTGTTTCACCAAATTTTGCGATTTGCATTCATATGTTTTGTCAATATTTGAGGTTTTGTGAATAGGTAAAGAACATGATATCCTTTTTGGATATTTGAGGAGATTTGAGATATTGTATAATTTTCATTATTATCAGATATATACTTGTCACAGAATGACATTATTGTTATCATACATTTTTGTTAAATTCCTTATCTTATCCCATCTTGTGTGACATTTATAACTAGACTGATCCGTTTATTATTTTTCTTCTTAAGTAATACTCGGGTAGGGTCGAGATGTTTCAGGTGCTTCCACGTGACTTCTTAGCAGGACTAGCTTTTGACTTTTGGCTATCTACTTTAGCTCAATAATTTCTATTTTTATACATTCAAGGTAGAGACCCCTTGATGTGTAAACATTTTTTTGTCTAGCACTTGTACTTATTCTTTTGTGATGTAGTGGATCTTGTATAACCACTGCTTCGATGTTCAGTTCTATGTGTTATATTCATACCTGTTTCCGCCCTAGTGATATGAATACCTATGACCGATTTATGTTATGCTTATTTTTTATTCTTTTTCGAAAGCCACATAGCCACTGTGTAGTAGCTTTGAGTTTATATTTGATATGTCAGATTTCCTCTTGAAATGAAATGCATGACACACTATCTGACATATCGGTACACGCATAAAGCAATCACACAGATGGTCGCTCCTCAATAGTCATTTACTTTGTACTAATTGACGGTATTACCTAGTAGTGTCCTTGGTAAATACGAGTATAGAGGTAGGGCATCACATTCCCTACCTAGCAATTTGGTGTTAAGCATGAAAATATTACTATCCATACCACCATAATTTAAATGATCATTTATAGAATTCAAATCTTGTTTCCTTTTACTAAATTCCTTTTTACAAATCACTATTATATTTACAAACCCCTTTTACAAATCTCCTTGCTATTTATAAAACTTCTTTTATAAATCACCAAATATATTTATAAAACTCATTTTATAAATCTCCAATTTTATTTATAAAATTCTTTTATAAATTCCCAAATTCATTTATAAAACCCCTTTTATAAATCTCATTTACTTATAACAAACCTTCACTTCCAAGATAAAACTAAATACTTTCCGTAAAATGATCATTCCATGTATTATTATAAATCCATAAAGGTGGTTTATTATACCAAATTTTAAAAATGATATCATTTTCATTCTTATAAAATAACATTTATAAATCTATTCTTTTGTTTGTAAAATACCATTTATAAACTATTTTCTGTATAGAATAATGTTTATAAATCTATTCTTTATTTATAAAATAAGTTTATAAATCTATTCTTCTGTTTATAAAATACCATTTATACAACATTTTATATAAAACGTTTTCACCAATTATTATTCCAAAATATTGATATCTTCTTTTAAAAAAGAATTACTTAATTACAAAAGATAAATTCCTCTATGTTAACTTTTTAAAATAAAAATTCATTATTATGCGAACTTTTATGTATAATAAATACTTCTTGAAATACTTTTAAAGCATTTCCTTATACATTAGAAAAGATTAAAAGAATGTTGAAATAAAATAGAGAAGTTCAAAAGGCATTTCAAAGTAAAGTGCTACAGAAAATTCCCAAAAGCACATTTAAAATCATTATTCGAATAAAAACCCTTTTAAAATCCAAACAGCAAACCGTTATATTTCAAAATACTATAATGAGGCCTAGAGCTACCATAGCACTTAACCAATGTTACTATTACCTTTATTACTGTAACGACCCAGGATTTTTGTACATTTGAAAATAAAATATTTAATTAATTTTAAATATTTGGATGATGGTTTGAATTGAATTTTCAATATAACTTTGAAATTGGCGATTAAATTATAGAATTTAATCTATTAAAAGTTGAATAAAAATTTGAATCTTCAATTTTAAGCTGATTAAAAATATTTCAAAGGCTTGTAAAATCCATATTGATAATACTGAAGATAATAGAAGCTTCAGAATCGAATTTGATTATAATTTGTTCAGTTTTGAAATTTTATCGTTTAAATCGATATTTAAAAATAGCCGTCCAAGGCACGGTCTCGGAATTCGACGAAACCAGTTTCATTGGGTCCGTAATATTGAATTATTATCGGGTTTTACGTAGCATTTGGAGTTGTTATGTGAGCGTACGACATATATACGCGTTGAAAAAAAATTACGTCGGGAATTTTATTTAAAATTCTATTTACGTTCCAAAACTTTTCTTCCTTAAATCACGTCCTAAAAACATGCCTAGAATCACGAAAAAAAATCGTGCAAAGCATACCCCTTCATCTCCAAGCATGGCCGCGTACTTTTTTGTTTTTCTCGTTCAAAATAAATAAATGGCCGAAGCCAGAAATCAAAAGAAGGAAAAAAAAAATTTGTTCCTCTCATTTTCTGTCCGATTCCTCCCCTCCCTCATTCCAATTCAAAATGGTCATTGCTTATAGAATAAAAAAAATAAGAAGCTCGAATTCGAATTGAATTCATTCGCGACCGAGTGAGTTTTCTCGTGGCAATCTCGATCGATGGGTTCGTGCGCGTTCGAATGAGGTGTTGTGGAGGACTTCGCGGTGGCGTTCGTTCCTTGCTTGATGGCACGCGAATCAAGGCTGAGGTGGCGACGTCGCTACTCGCGAGTGGCCAGAGCAGGCGGCAGATCTAGGGCAAGTTGTTGTAGCCGAGTCGCGCGTGGATAATGGGGCATTTTCGGCGAGGCGCGCGGCAGGAGGGTTTCGATCGTGGATGGCGGCTAGGGCTTGAGCACGGCCTGGACGTCGAGTAGCTCGCGTGCGCGCGTAGGGATTTTGGGATTAGGGATTGCGAATAGCTTGATACGATGGTGATGGCGATCGGTAGTAAGGTATTTAGTTTATTTTAGAAATTTTCGATTTGATTTAATTTGAAGAAAAAAAATATATGCAGTAAATTTTTATAAAAACAGTATTTGATTTTTGAATAAAAAAATAAACATATACATAAATTTGGTGCACTTGTACAGTACGAATAAAGTCTGCAGTAAGGTGTATCATTTGGTTTAATTTAAATTAGTGAATATCTATAGATAAGAAAAAGAAAGGAAAAAAAATACACATACACATTTTAAGTTACCAATTTATTTAAATTAATAGATTTTGATGGTTGACTTGCTTAATTGATTTGTTTAAGTTATTCTAGTTTACTAAGATATTTTAAAAATGAAGGAGAAAGGAAAATAATTATTTTAGTTACTAGAAGAATTTTTGAAAAAGGGAAAATGGTTTAAAGGGGAAAAGAAATTAAATCATTTGTTTTTAGTTAGACAAATTTATTAAAAGAAACTGATTTTAAAACAAAACCATTGAATAATAAAAAAAATTACCAAATGAAAGTTAATTATTCGATTTATTTCGAATCTTAATGAATCGTATAATGTTTGATACAAGGTTCAAAAACAGTGAAGAAAACAAGTTGAATTGGAAATGGACTGCAAATAAAAAAGCAAAGGTGAGAACTTCTCACTCAAATGGGTTTATTTAAATTTTAAATAGTTAGATTTAAAATTTGTCGATGGATTGATTGTTTGCTTGATATGATAGTATATATAGTACTATATATAGCAATAAATATATATGTTGGCATATGTATATATTGCAGTTGATGATTTCCCGCATGATATAGCGGATGAGACCCTATTGCGCCGCCTATTAAGCGGATAATATTTTATAAATCCCATATACCGCGATATTCCGTCTTGAAGCGGAATTGGTATTGTGCTAACATCTGTGGATGCAGGGAAACAGGTTGGAGGGATCCAACTGGATTCCTCAAACCGTATTTATTTATTTATATATATTGTGATATTTGATTGTTTATCATATCGATATATGATGTTTGAAAGTCGTGATTGACTATTCGATGTGTTGCATCATCGGATCCATTTTTAAAGTTTAAAAATAAAGATTTTGATTTTAATGGGATTTTTAAAGTGATTTTTGAAATTATACGTTTATTAAATTTATTCATTTTTAATAATTAAAACGTTATAAATTCTTATGTTATGAAAATTAAGATTTTTGTGAAATATAACCAAAAAGGTGATTTTTGAGATAAGTAGTTAATAAATTTATAAAATAGTTAAATTGGGATTTTTTTGAATTATTTTAAAATGGGTTATATGAAAGATATATAAATTTGATATTTTAAAATTAAAAATATTGGAATTATAAAACGAGTTTTTATAAGTGTTAAAATGAAGTATAAATGGATTCACAAGTGAATGAAAATTTATAGATTTATGAATTGTGAAGTTATAAAGTGAATAGATGTTGTAAGACAAAAGATTTTAAGGAATTATCTTATAAATCGTATTTTTGCATTTAAATTGAAATCTTTGATGAAGCAAAAAAATGGTTTATAGTTGAGATTTATAAAATATATATCTTATAAATCGAAATAATAGAATTTTAAAAGAAGTTCTATTAATGTTGAAAATAGGGTTATAAATGAAATCTTATAAGTAATAAGATTTATAATTTGTGAAGTTTTAAAAGAACGATTTTGTAAATAAATGGATTATAAGCATTTAACTTATAATATGGACTTTTGGTATATAATTGAGTTATATAAATTGAATTGGATTAATAAAAGAGATTTACAAATCGAAGTTTATAAGTAGAAATGGAATTTATAGACATTGTTATAAATTCAAAATCAATGGAATTTGATAAATTGAATATAGAAATTTATTAAAGGAAGTATATTCACGATTTTGGACAGTGAATATATTATCAAGTAAAATGGATATGCTTGGGAAAATGAATATTATAAAATGAAGTTAATCGTTTTAACGATGTTTTAAAATGTATTATGAATCGAATACATAGATTTCAACATTTATTGTTGAAATAGACGTTTTCGAGAAAGAAGGAAATGGTGGACTATAACACTGTTGTTATAGTAAATGATTTCGGAAAGGAAATGTTTTGTATTGTATTGAGATTTATATATCTACTTAAACTTTGAATCCCTATAATAGTGATTTGGGTCGTCGTAACGATGTTTTACGCAACATTCGTTTTGACCCAAATAAATGTGTTAAGAGAATGATTTCCTTAAGGAATGGAATATATACTTAACTATGGTTTAAGTATATCGAATATTTTCAAATGTTGAAAATAAATAGATTTGGGGAGCACTTATTATTATTAAATAAGTATGGAAATGCTTTTCGAATAATGTGAAATGAAACGTTTTGAGGATTTATCTTTTTAAAGATAAATTGAAAATGAGTATTAGAAATCGATTTGAAAATCGTATATTCATAAATATTTTGGAATGCAAATTCACTATGGAATTTATAAAGGAAATGGAATATGTTTAAAAATAAACATTGATTTATTTTCGAAGAATGGGAATTAATTTACGGATTCGGAACGTAAATATAAAGTAAATCGGGAAGGATTTATTTAATTGGTTTAAATGAACCATTTTGAAATGAAAGTATTTCCGAGCAAGGAAAATGATTGAAATTTGTTTTCAAATGGTTAAAGTGTGGAAATTTTATATATCTGGTAAAGATATTTTGGAAAGTAAATAATTTGGGAAATTATTTGAAATCTGGTGATGTTATGCATCTTTATTGATAGTTAAATAACCGACTATCAATATTTACCTTTAAATAGGTATTTGTTGTGAATTGCTTGAATTTGAATGCCACACTTATTTTTAAAAATAAGCGCTCACTATTCGGGTTAGCCGGGAAAGGACCTTGGGGTCATATAGCCCATTCCGAATATGTGTTACATCGTAATAGATTGCATTCGATGACAGGTGTTGAAGACCGGATATTTTTGAAAACGGAAGGATTACCGTTGAGTTGCTCTGCATCGGCTGATCTACGATATAGAGGTTTTATCACCCTTAGTGACGGGAGGTCCGGACGTGATTAGAAATTATCCGGAATGCAAGGACTTCTTTGTAAGTGCCTTCGGTTCTGTTCGAGCCCGGAACAGACTTGTATGGATTGTATGTCTGACATTACAAGTTGAGATATAAAGCTGATTTCTTTCAAATATATTTCTGTTGGTGGCGGGGAATTTATTCTCTTAGCTTAACACCCTTCTCTGAGACGTACAAGCTCAGAGGTTATGTAGTTGAAGGTTATTAGTGATATACTTCCAATTTGGTAATTTGACATGCTGAGTGTTGCTGTGAAATGATCATTGTTTGATCATTTGTGATATGATCATTTGTTTGATCATTTATCTTGGTGATCATTTCTATGATCATTTGTTGACCCAAAGCACAGCTTTTGTATAAAGCGTGGCTTTGTGGACGAGACTTCGTCGGACCTCACACCCCGGAAATGGTCAAAACATGAAGGATGCGGCAAGGTTATTACGGGGTAGCACCCCTTTAGTGTATGTCATTCCTTCTGGATAGAGGTGGTATCATGGTATGGAGCCCAGATATTTAACCTATGTTGTTGCTGCAAATTTTATGGTCGTTGGAAATCGAGGATCCTCGGATAGATAGGTTAAGATCGGGGGATGACATATTCGTGTCAGTAGTTACCCAGTTAGGGGTAACCCGGCCTTGTGTTGGTAGAGATACGTTTAGGTTCTCGGGACGTCATTCCAGAGGCGTTTCCATGTGGCAATGGGAAGTTCCTTGGCCTGACCATTTGTTGGAAATCCAAAGAAACAATACGATCTTGTACGGTTTTAGTTGTAGAACCTATCATTCACCTATGGTGGCGCCCCACTGTTTGGATGGTAGCAATAGTAGGCATAAGTCCGAAATGCCTATGCTGGCTTAGATTTATATCTTTACTTTCGAAATATTTTATACACTACGCACTAGTAACAATATCAAATGTTTCTTTTTAATGCGTATCAAGCATCTTTGACTATCATAAGGAGAAATCTCCTCCGATTCTGCGTTTGCATTGTGTGTGTGCGGGAGGCCTTATGGTAGTCTCATTTTCTAAAAGCATTGCGAAATCTATTTTAAAATTACCCTGTTCTTTGTTTTAAAAATAAACTGTTTTAGTTCTCACACCAGTCACATGACTGACTCGGAGTTTATTGTTCTCCTTTCTAAACTCTGGGTGCCCACCAATTTCCACACGGGCAGTCAAGAGTTAGGTTTATCAGGATATTCTGGAATTCAGGAATTGCAGGAGGCAAGCTGGTTGGGCATGGCGTATTCACTAGTATAGTATTTCTTTTCCGCTTTTGTTGTTGTTGTACACTCTGATAATGAATGTAATGTGATGTAATGTATAAAATATACAGTTCTTTTGTTTCAATGATTATTCATTTATGTATTATATGTTGTTCCGCTACGAATTGTGAGATTCTAATGTTGTTCTGTTATTTATTTCTGTTCTGTTCTAACTTTTTCTCTCTTCTTCTACCTTTTTCTTTTTCTTAAAACCATAACGATTCGGTTTTTCGGCAACGAAAAATCGCAAACGTCACATTTGGTATCAGGGCATATGGTTAAGCGACAACCATGGCTCTGTTGGGTGTTACTCATTAGAGATAGAGTCAGCAGTACTCTAGAATGAGTTTGAGTGTAATAATAGATATGAGCGCGTATTTGTTAGTGAATATAAATTGTTTTGTATTGTGTTGACTTATCGGTTGATTGTTTATAGATTTTGGTCGGTGTAGTCTAGCTAACTGTGTTGATAGGAGTTTCTAAACTCTTAAACAAGATAAACCGACACAGTATTGTTTTTGAATCGGGTAAATGAGATAATTTTTCCCAAAACTATTTTTGTATAGAAAAGAAATGATTTTCTGTAAATTATTATAGTATAGGGATGTTTGGTTGTTTGGAAGTGATAATATTTAATTGTTATCATTGTTATATGGAATTAAATAAGAAGTAAAATGGTATAACAAAAGATTTGAAAATAAATTCATTTAACAAATGAAATTTATAAATATGAATTGAAAGTATAAGGAAATGAACTCATATATGAATAAAAATTGAGAATGTAAATTATAAATGTGATTTATAATTAGAAATAGAATTCCAGGGAAGTTTTTGGAAATGTTTTGAAAAGAATTTGGAATTTTGGAGATTTGGAAAGTTTAAATTCCTTTTTGATTTGGAAATGATTTTCAAAGGTTTTTGGAAAGTATTTTGAAGGAATGAATAGCTCTAAACTCTTTCGGTCGCTGGAAAATAACTTCGGTGATGACCGCGGCATCATTTGTGTTCATTTTCGGGTTTCCAAAAGAGGAATTTCTGCCAAATTGATTTAAGTGAAAGTTCTTTGGAAAATTTGGGGTTTGGTTTTGGAAATTCAAAGAATAAATGGAATTGTTTTCAATAATGGTTTTGAAAGTTTAAAAAGACTCTGGAATGCTATATAAAAATATTTGTGAAATATTATTAAGTTGAAAATAAATTTGGAGTAATCAAAATAAATTGGTAATGAATTAGTACTGGGAACTAATTTAAAATAGTGCAGTTGTGAATAAAAGATAGTTGATAAAACTCAATATTCAGAATAAAAGGTAAATTGAATCCAAATTGAATTGAAATTGTGAATTGAATCCAAATGAAATTGAATGGAATTGAATTGAAATGTAAAATTGAATGAGAATAAATATGTAACTTCAATAGTGAAGTAAAAATATATAAGAAGTATATGTTGAAAATTTTGTAATGAAAGGTGCAAAATGGTTTGAATGTTGGAATTGGATATTATGCCTAGCAGGATATACAGGTTTATTAAAAGAAATGGAATTGGGATTTTGATTTCGAAGATAAAATTGAATTGCTCGACAAAAAGGTATGTATTTCAATTTCAGTATGAAATTTGATGGTTTTCTTCTCCAGCCACTTGGCTTTCTCTTTTGTTTTTGATTCTGAGGGGCCGTGGTGCCATTTTGTAGTCATACCGAGCTAGCCGCGCAAGGGAGACGTTGGCGAAATTTTTCTAAATTTAGGATGTTAGAAAATTTTTGAGAAAATTTCGAAAGTTTGAAATTTGAATTTAAATTTAAATTTTAATTGTTAAGGAAACAATGTTGTTTGAATCTTATAAGTGAAGTTGGAAAGCTAGCTGAAATGATAGTGAATCTCCAATAAAAAGATTTAGGTTAGTAGTTTGATAAAACTATTTGGATTTTGAAAAATAGTAGACGAGTCAAGGACCATTTCTTCCTAACTTGTAATTTCGGGACGAAATTCTTTTAAGGGGGGAAGATTGTAACGACCTAGGATTTTTGAACATTTGGAAATAAATATTTAATTAATTTTAAATATTTGGATGATGGTTTGAATTGAATTTTCTATATAACTTTGAAATTGGCGATTAAATTATAGAATTTAATCTATTGAAAGTTGAATAAAAATTTGAATCTTCAATTTTAAGCTGATTAAAAATATTTCAAAGGCTTGTAAAATCCATATTGATAATAATGAAGATAATAGAAGCTTCAGAATCGAATTTGATTATAATTTGTTCAGTTTTGAAATTTTATCGTTTAAATCGATATTTTAAAATAGCCGTCCGAGGCACGGTCTCGGAATTCGACGAAACCAGTTCCATTGGGTCCGTAATATTGAATTATTATCGGGTTTTAAATTTCGTAGCATTTGGAGTTGTTATGTGAGCGTACGACATATATACGCGTTGAAAAAAAATTACGTCGGGAATTTTATTTTAAATTCTATTTACGTTCAAAAATTTTCTTCCTTAAATCACATCCTAAAAACACGCCTAGAATCACAAAAAAAAATCGTGCAAAGCATAACCCTTCATCTCCAAGCATGGCCGCGTACTTTTTTGTTTTTCTCGTTCAAAATAAATAAATGGCCGAAGCGAGAAATCAAAAGGAGGAGAAAAAAAATATTGTTCCTCTCGTTTTCTGTTCGATTCCTCCCTTCCCTCATTCCAATTCAAAATGGTCGTTGCTTATAGAATAAAAAAAAGAAGAAGCTCGAATTCGAAGTGAATTCGTTCGCGACCGAGTGAGTTTTCTCGTGGCAATCTCGATCGATGGGTTTGTGCGCGTTCGAATGAGGTGTTGTGGAGGACTTCGCGGTGGCGTTCGTTCCTTCCTCGATGGCATGCGAATCAAGGCTGAGGTGGCGACGTCGCAACTCACGAGTGGCCAGAGCAGGCGGCAGATCTAGGGCAAGTTGTTGTAGCCGAGACGCATGTGGATAATGGGGCGTTTTCGGCGAGGCGCGCGGCAGGAGGGTTTCGATCGCGGATGGCGGCTTGGGCTTGAGCACGGCCTGGACGTCGAGTAGCTCGCGTGCGCGCGTAGGGATTTTGGGATGAGGGATTGCGAATAGCTTGATACGATGGTGATGGCGATCGGCAGTAAGGTATTTAGTTTATTTTGGAAATTTTCGATTTGATTTAATTTGAAGAAAAAAATATGCAGTAAATTTTTATAAAAACAGTATTTGATTTTTAAATAAAAAAATAAATATATACATAAATTTGGTGCACATGTACAGTATGAATAAAGTCTGCAGTAAGGTGTATCATTTGGTTTAATTTAAATTAGTGAATATCTATAGATAAGAAAAAGAAAGGAAAAAAAATACACATACACATTTTATGTTATTAATTCATTTAAATTAATAGATTTTGATGATTGACTTGCTTAATTGATCTGTTTAAGTTATTTTAGTTTACTAAGATATTTTAAAAATAAAGGAGAAAGGAAAATAGTTATTTTAGTTACTAGAAGAATTTTTGAAAAAGGGAAAATGGTTTAAAAGGGAAAAGAAATTAAATCATTTGTTTTTAGTTAGACAGATTTATTAAAAGAAACTGGTTTAAAAACAAAACCATTGAATAATAAAAAAAATTACCAAATGAAAGTCTATTATTCGATTTATTTCGAATCTTAATGAATCGTATAACGTTTGATACAAGGTTCAAAAACAGTGGAGAAAACAAGTTGAATTGGAAATGGACCGCAAATAAAAAAGCAAAGGTGATAACTTCTCACTCAAAAGGGTTTACTTAAATTTTAAATAGTTAGATTTAAAATTTGCCGATGGATTGATTGTTTGCTTGATTATGATAGTATATATAGTACTATATATAGCAATATATATATATTGGCATATGTATATATTGCAGTTGATGATTTCCCGCATGATATAGCGGATGAGACCCTATTGCGCCGCCTATTAAGCGGATGAGACCCTAGTTGATGATTTCCCGCATGATATAGTACTGTATTTATTTATTTATTTATATATATTGTTGTACTTGATTGTTTATCATATCGATATATGATGTTCGAAAGTCGTGATTGACTATTCGATGTGTTGCATCGTCGGATCCATTTTTAAAGTTTAAAAATAACGATTTTGATTTTAATGCGATTTTTAAAGTGATTTTTGAAATTATACGTTTATTAAATTTATTCATTTTTAATAATTAAAACGTTATAAATTCTTATGTTATAAAAATTAAGATTTTTGTGAAATATAACCAAAAAGGTGATTTTTGAGATAAGTAGTTAATAAATTTATAAAATAGTTAAATTGGGATTTTTTGAATTATTTTAAAATGGGTTATATGAAAGATATATAAATTTGTTTTTAGTTAGACAGATTTATTAAAAGAAACTGATTTAAAAACAAAACCATTGAATAATAAAAAAAATTACCAAATGAAAGTCTATTATTCGATTTATTTCGAATCTTAATGAATCGTATAACGTTTGATACAAGGTTCAAAAACAGTGGAGAAAACAAGTTGAATTGGAAATGGACTGCAAATAAAAAAGCAAAGGTGAGAACTTCTCACTCAAAAGGGTTTATTTAAATTTTAAATAGTTAGATTTAAAATTTGTCGATGGATTGATTGTTTGCTTGATTATGATAGTATATATAGTACTATATATAGCAATATATATATATTGGCATATGTATATATTGCAGTTGATGATTTCCCGCATGATATAGTGGATGAGACCCTATTGCGCCGCATATTAAGCGGATAATATTTTATAAATCCTATATACCGCGATATTCCGTCTTGAAGCGAAATTGCTATTGTGCTAACATCTATGGATGCAGGGAAACAGGTTGGAGGGATCCAACTGGATTCCTCGAACCGTATTTATTTATTTATATATATTGTGATATTTGATTGTTTATCATATCGATATATGATGTTTAAAAGTCGTGATTGACTATTCGATGTGTTGCATCATCGGATCCATTTTTAAAGTTTAAAAATAACGATTTTGATTTTAATGGGATTTTTAAAGTGATTTTTGAAATTATACGTTTATTAAATTTATTCATTTTTAATAATTAAAACGTTATAAATTTTTATGTTATAAAAATTAAGATTTTTGTGAAATATAACCAAAAAGGTGATTTTTGAGATAAGTAGTTAATAAATTTATAAAATAGTTAAATTGGGATTTTTTGAATTATTTTAAAATGGGTTATATGAAAGATATATAAATTTGATATTTTAAAATTAAAAATATTGGAATTATAAAACGAGTTTTTATAAGTGTTAAAATGAAGTATAAATGGATTCACAAGTGAATGAAAATTTATAGATTTATGAATTGTGAAGTTATAAAGTGAATAGATGTTGTAAGACAAAGGATTTTAAGGAATTAACTTATAAATCGGATTTTTGCATTTAAATTGAAACCTTTGATGAAGCAAAAAAAATGGTTTATAGTTGAGATTTATAAAATATATATCTTATAAATCGAAATAATAGAATTTTACAGGAAGTTCTATTAATGTTGAAAATAGGGTTATAAATAAAATCTTATAAGCAATAAGATTTATAATTTGTGAAGTTTTAAAAGAACGATTTTGTAAATAAATGGATTATAAGCATTTAACTTATAATATGGACTTCTGGTATATAATTGGGTTATATAAATTGAATTGGATTAATAAAAGAGATTTACAAATCGAAGTTTATAAGTAGAAATGGAATTTATAGGCATTGTTATAAATTCAAAATCAATGGAATTTGATAAATTGAATATAGAAATTTATTAAAGGAAGTATATTCACGATTTTGGACAGTGAATATATTATCAAATAAAATGGATATGCTTGGGAAAATGAATATTATAAAATGAAGTTAATCGTTTTAACGATGTTTTAAAATGTATTATGAATCGAATACATAGATTTCAACATTTATTGTTGAAATAGATGTTTTCGAGAAAGAAGGAAATGGTGGGCTATAACACTGTTGTTATAGTAAATGATTTCGGAAAGGAAATGTTTTATATAGTATTGAGATTTATATATCTATTTAAACTTTGAATCCCTATACTAGTGATTTTGGGTCGTCGTAACGATGTTTTACGCAACATTCGTTTTGACCCAAATAAATGTGTTAAGAGAATGATTTCCTTAAAGAATGGAATATATACTTAACTATGGTTTAAGTATATCGAATATTTTCAAATGTTGAAAATAAATAGATTTGGGGAGCACTTATTATTATTAAATAAGTATGGAAATGCTTTTCCAATAATGTGAAATGAAACGTTTTGAGGATTTATCTTTTTAAAGATAAATTGAAAATGAATATTAGAAATCGATTTGAAAATCGTATATTCATAAATATTTTGGAATGTAAATTCACTATGGAATTTATAAAGGAAATGGAATTTGTTTAAAAATAAACATTGATTTATTTTCGAAGAATGGGAATTAATTTACGGATTTGGAACGTAAATATAAAGTAAATCGGGAAGGATTTATTTAATTGGTTTAAATGAACCATTTTGAAATGAAAGTATTTCCGAGTAAGGAAAATGATTGAAATTTGTTTTCAAATGGTTAAATTGTGGAAATTTTATATATCTAGTAAAGATATTTTGGAAAGTAAATAATTTGGGAAATTATTTGGAATCTGGTGATGTTACGCATCTTTATTGATGGTTAAATAACCGACTATCAATATTTACCTTTAAATAGGTATTTGTTGTGAATTGCTTGAATTTGAATGCCACACTTATTTTTAAAAATAAGCGCTCACTATTCGGGTTAGCCGGGAAAGGACCTTGGGGTCGTATAACCCATTTCGAATATGTGTTACGTCGTAATAGATTGCATTCGATGACCGGTGTTGAAGACCGGATATTATTGAAAACGGAAGGATTACCGTTGAGTTGCTCTGCATCGGCTGATCTCCGATATAGAGGTTTTATCACCCTTAGTGACAGGAAGTCCGGACGTGATTAGAAATTATCCGGAATGCAAGGAATTCTTTATAAGTGCCTTCGGTTCTGTTCGTGCCCGTAACAGACTTGTATGGATTGTATGTCTGACATTACAAGTTGAGATATAAAGCTGATTTCTTTCAAATATATTTCTGTTGGTGGCGGAGAATTTATTCTCTTAGCTTAACCCCCTTCTCTGAGACGTACGAGCTCAGAGGTTATGTAGTTGAAGGTTATTAGTGATATACTCCCAATTTGGTAATGTGACATGCTGAGTGTTGATGTGAAATGATCATTGTTTGATCATTTGTGATATGATCATTTGTTTGATCATTTATCTTGGTGATCATTTCTATGATCATTTGTTGACCCAAAGCACAGCTTTTGTATAAAGCGTGGCTTTATGGACGAGACTTCGTCGGACCTCACACCCCGGAAATGGTCACAACAGGAAGGATGCGGCAAGGTTATTAGGGGGTAGCACCGCTTTAGTGTATGTCATTCCTTCGGGATAGAGGTGGTATCATGGCATGGAGCCCAGATATTTAACCTATGTTGTTGCTGCAAAGTTTATGGTTGTTGGAAATTAAGGATCCTCGGATAGATTGGTTACGATCGAGGGATGACATATTCGTGTTAGTAGTTACCCAGTTAGGGGTAACCCGGCCTTGTGTTGGTAGAGATCTAGTTAGGTTCTCGGGACGTCATTCCAGAGGCGTTTCCATGTGGCAATGGGAATTTCCTTGGCCTGACCGTTTGTTGGAAATCCAAAGAAACAATACGATCTTGTACGGTTTTAGTTGTAGAACCTATCATTCACTTATGGTGGCGCCCCACTGTTTGGATGGTAGCTATAGTAGGCATAAATGCGAAATGCCTATGCTGGCTAAGATTTATATCTTTACTTTCGAAATATTTTATACACTATGCACTAGTAATAATATCAAATGTTTCTTTTTGATGCGTATCAAGCATCTTTGACTATCATAAGGAGAAATCTCCTCCGATTCTGCGTTTGCATTGCGTGTGTGTGCGGGAGGCCTTATGGTAGTCTCATTTTCTAAAAAGCATTGCGAAATCTATTTTATAATTATCATGTTCTTTGTTTTAAAAAATAAACTGTTTTAGTTCTCACACCAGTCACATGACTGACTCGGAGTTTATTGTTTTCCTTCCTAAACTCTGCGTGCCCACCAATTTCCACACGGGCAGTCAAGAGTTAGGTTTATCAGGATATTCTGGAATTCAGGAATTGCAGGAGGCAAGCTGATTGGGCATGGCGTATTCACTAGTATAGTATTTCTTTTCCGCTGTTGTTGTTGTTGTACACTCTGATAATGAATGTAATGTGATGTAGTGTATAAAATATACAGTTCTTTTGTTTTAATGATTATTCATTTGTCTATTATATGTTGTTCCGCTGCGAATTGTGAGATTCTGATGTTGTTCTGTTATTTCTTTCTGTTCTGTTCTATCTTTTTCTCTCTTCTTCTACCTCTTTCTTTTTCTTAAAACCATAACAATTCGGTTTTTCGACAACGAAAAATCGCAAACGTCATAATTACAAAAAAGGTTCAACTTTTAATACATATCAACATCATATCGAATATGACCAAACCACCAAGTTTTGACATTCAGCAAATTATATAATAAGTATATGATTGAAACTAAAATCAATAGTAACGAGGAATCCAGATTCCTTTACAAAATTCCATGTATTTCATTATATATGTCATTCTCTTCTTAAAGCGGAAATTCTACCAACCCAGACCAATAAATCTTCAAGCACAAGAACAATAATTTATATCTAGATATATGATATACTGTTCATTCCAAGGTGAGTAAGTCACAAAAATTCCAACAGATGCTTACGCATTCCGATTCGATCATTTGATTTTAGCTATAATATTCACTTGCTGTAAACTTAAGGAAAACAATTACAGCATGTGGATAATGCTCTTACGTGCACAATGCAAAAGACCACAACTCGATTGGGCCTTGTATGAAGAAGTTATTCACTTTATAAGATTTTGGTATTAATTAAAATAATTAATTACATTAATTATTTAATTAATTTTAACTACCTACACTAAAGATTTTGTAACGATCCAGAAATTCAGTCCCTTATTTGAAATATTTAATTTAATTTAAATATTGAAAAGTTAATTTTATAATTTAAATAACTTGCATTTCTAATAGAGATATTTATTAGATAATTAAATTGTTGAATTTAATATTGGAATTATTTAAAAAATTGAATCTTGGATTTAATATGAACGAAAATGATTTTTAAAGTTAACTTAAATTATATTTAAATAAGAGTGAAATTAATAAACTTTTATTTCGGATTTAAAAGTGAATAAATAGGAATTTGAAATCACTCGTCTTTTTATTAACGTGTAAAAATTGTCATTTTTGGTACTGTCTTAGATTTTGACGAAACTAGTTTCATTAGATCCGTAATAGTGAATTATTATAGGATTTCAAGTTTCATATCGATTGGACGTATAGTTTAATTGTGCGAGTTTAAAACGCGTTGGAATTAAATATCAAAAATTTAATATAATAACTGGGTCTATAAACCTATCTTCTGCATACGATCGAATTAAGTATCAGAACATGTTCCATTGTGTTCGGTATAGGGGTATAATATATAAAACGCCAGGTGGTACTCCTTGATTGGATTTTGGAATTATTTCGTATGAATAGTGTTTTATGAGTGTGCCTATAAGGACCTTAAACATTGTCATTTCCCCTAACCCTAAAGTCAAAGAGAGAACCCACCGCCATCTCTCTCCCTCACTTCCCAGAACCTACGACCACCGCCTATTTGAATCACCACACGCTGTTAAATCTGCCTCGGCCGAAAGTTACGACCCAGAGGAGTTGCCGACCTAAGGCTATGCCGACCTAACAACCCAAAGGGTTTGCCGATCTAAGAGCTCAGGACTTAATTCGATGCCGACCTAACTGGTTAAGAATCGTACTGATCCAATGCCTTATCACGGGTGCCGACTTAGTGCCTCAGAAGAGACTGGCCTAACGACTTAAGAGATAACAAAGGGTCCGACTTAACATGGTTGCCGACCTAACTGCCTAATAGGGTTACCCACCTAAGGGGAATTACAAGGACACCGACCTAAGGCTTGAAGGGATGACGACTTAACTGTTTAACCTTATGAAGCATGCTAACCCAAATGATACCGATCTAAGGCATGAAGGGATGCCGGTCTAACGAGGCTATGCCGACCTAAGGAGAGTTCCGACCTAGTATGGAAGCCGACCTAGTACTTCACAAGGTTTACGACCTAAGGCAGCTACCGATCTAGTGCCTTAGAAGGACCCGATCTAAAAACTTATAAAAGCCCACCGACTTAACCTATTTACCGATTTAACTATCCAAGATGCTTGCCGACTTAACTATCAGGCACAAACTCATCCAATCTAAACCGTGGCCGGCTTATGACTTATGATGAGTCGTGACCGATCTATGGATTTGAGGAGTGAAGTTGCGCAGGAGTTTAACACGCAACACATTATCTCAGTAACGACCTAGGACTTAGCACATGACGTCAACTTAAACTGAAGACCATGCATAAGAGAGAGGGGGCGACCTACGACCTAGCCTAGCTCGGCACCAACTCACGACCCAGTTTGACCCGGCTACTACCTATAACTCAACACCGAGAACCTCTATAAATACACGGCCATCACCAACATTCAAGGGACCTTTTGGGCTAATTCTCGAAGCACCGTTACTCTGCCATTTTCTCAACTCAAGCAACACTCCAAGCACTCCAAACTCCAAGGACGCTACTACACACTTCAAAGAAGAATCACAATCATTCAAGATGAATTCGAAAGATTATTCTTCATGGGAGTTTGAGCTATTTGTCTGAAGTTAATTGTAATTAAAGAAAGTGATATAAATTGTACTCATATCAGCAATAAAGAGAATCTAAGTGGACGTAGGCCTGATTTTGGGCCGAACCACTATAAAACTTGTGTTTTTACTGCTTTTCTGCAATCTCTTTACTTGTATCTTGTTCCCGTATTCACGGGTGGTGCTTTCACAACTGTCATCTACACACCGGGGTGTTAGCGTACATTTTTTGACGTTAACATTTTTGGTGCTTTCACTGAGAACTGAACTCAGGACAGCTGTCATCATTGCTTCGCAGAGATTTGAAGAAAGAATTTCCTTAAAAACCAGAAGTATATCTGAGATTATGGCTCCTGGAAGGAAAAGTAGATCTATCAGATCTGGGAACATTCAAGAGGGAACCTCCGCTTCCCCTGTGCCTAATCTACCCACTCCGTCTGTTGGAGTTACAAAAGCGGAATTGGATGCTGTGATTCTAGGGCTAAACCAGCAGATAAACGCCCAAAATGCGCAACTAGAGGCTCAAAGTGCCCAGAATGCTCTGATTCTGAATAAGTTGAACGACTTACTTGGGGCAAACAATGAACCGGCTGGTAATGAAAGGAACTATGCTGGCAACATTCAAGATGTTAATGAAAGGAATGCTCCTGAAAGGCCTACTAGTCCCTTTGAGCAGGCAGTACCTGACGCCGGTGGATCTAGAACTCGGCATAATGAGGAATATCTTTCTGGAATGGTCCGGCAGATCATGAAAGAAAGTATGCAAAGGGTTGAAGATGAGAAGGAATGGGGTTTCGCTCCAAGTAAAACTCCGTTTACTGAAAAAATCTTGAAGGCGGAATTTCCAAGGAAGTTTGTCCCTCCGACTATTCCAGCTTACAAAGGGACGAGTGATCCGAATGAGTTCCTGTATAAATATGACTGGCACATGACAGGTGCTAGGGCCTCCGATGAAATAAAGTGCCGATATTTCCCCGTATACCTGGAAGGTGTGGCTTTACTGTGGTTCACCAAGTTACCAGTCCGATCTATCGATCAGTTTTCAGACTTGACCAGAAAATTCAAGGAGCAGTTTAGACTGTATGCTTCGAAGGCCAAGGATATTATGTCACTATCGAGTTTAGAGCAGAATCCTGGTGAGTCTATCAGATCCTTCTTGAACCGCTTCAATATAGCACTGGCTGAGGTGGACAATGCTGAACCACGAATGATATTGACTTATCTGATGAGGGCTATCGATAAGTCAAGCGAATTTGGGAAATGGTTAAATATGAAGGAGCCAACCTCTCTCGAAAAGTTCTACAAAAAAGCAGACGAATTCATTCGCTTGGAAAGCCGTCCTTTACCAGTAAAGACAGTGTTGGAAAAAGCAGAAGACAACACTGTCGCTCCACGCAAGAATGAATCGGTGGGGCAAAAAAGGGAGAATAGTAATGGGAAGAAACAGGGTAATCTGAAGAAGCCCCGATCCTTCAAGCCATCAGAATATACTCCATTATCACATACACCGGAGCACATCTACCTCGCCACTAAAGATTCCGTCGATTTCCCTAAACCTATCCCTTTGAGAACTGGGAGAAAAGCCATACAAAGTGGGAAATTCTGCCGCTTCCACAATCAACCAGGTCATGAAACTGATGAATGCCGCCAGCTGAAAAATCTGATTGAAGAGTTGCTAAGAGAAAACAAGTTGCAGCAATTCGTAAAAAAGAATAGCAACAATCCTGCATCGTCAAGTCAGGGGCAGCGGGCCCCTGTTCATCAGCCTGGGGCAGGAGAGAAAGCTACGGGGCATGAATCTGGAAGGCCCGTTATCAATGTCATTTCAGGAGGACCTCACCCAGCTGGTAAAAGTTGGGGTGAGATGGAGAGATATTCCAGGGCTTTGAAATATGCTCCAGCCGAAGAAAACGTCTTTGTTCTAGAAGACACTACGCCCCTTAAACAACAGAAAACTTTCAGTGATGATATTATTTTCAGAGCCAGAGATTCTACAGGTATTGAAGCTCCTACTTTAGATCCCTTGGTCATCTCGGCTGGTATTGGACCAGCCATTGTCAGAAGAGTCCTCATTGACTGCGGAGCGTCATGTAATATTCTCTTCAAGAAGACATTTGACCAGATGAAAATCCCTATGATCGATGTGCAAGCCTCATCACAGAAAATCGTTGGCTTCACTGGGGAGCCAAAGCAACCAGTAGGAACCATCGATCTGTTTGTAGAACTTGGGGAAGGAGAAAGGAAAGTGGTCCGAAAGCAAACCTTTGTGATCGTCGATGAATATTCTGCTTATAATGCTTTTCTTGGCCGTCCAACACTCGCAGCATTCAAAGCTATCCTAGCCCCGTGGTGCCTCACTATTAAATTTCCTACTGACAATGGAGTAGGAGTTATAAAAGGGGATCAAAATGCTGCGCGAGAATGTTATTGGACAGAGCTGCGAGAGTCAAGAAAAAGAGAAATGGGAAAGGATGCGGCAACTCCAGTCCGCATCAAGGAACCAGCTTTGTAGCAATTACAGAGCGGACCCTGCACTGGCGAACACAGCGGGGCACGGAAAGAAATGGATCCCAGAAAAGCCAGTACAGGGGAGAATAGAGTAATACCGGTGGAAACAACAATTCCGGTACCTGTTGACCCGAAGGACCCAAATAAGGTGTTGAATGTGGGTTCGCAGCTTAATGTGTCAATTCAGAATGTCTTAATATCTTTCCTGAATGCAAATCTGGATGTCTTTGCTTGGACTCATGCCGATATGTGTGGGATATCCCCAGAAGTTGCAGTACACGCTCTGAATATTGACCCAAAGTTTACGCCAGTTAAACAGAAAAGAAGAACCCAGGGTCCAGAAAGGTCAGCAGCATTAAAAGAAGAAGTTGATCGACTCATGGAAAATAACTTCATCAAAGAATCTACATATCCGAATTGGGTTTCAAATCCTGTGTTGGTCAAGAAAGCTAATGGGAAATGGAGAGTGTGCATCGATTTTTCTGATCTAAACAAGGCTTGCCCCAAAGATTGCTTCCCATTACCCAGGATCGATCAACTGGTAGACGGAACTGCGGGACATGAATTGTTATCCTTCATGGATGCCTATTCCGGTTATAACCAAATCATGATGCATGAGCCGGATCAGGAGGATACAAGCTTTATTACAGATGTTGGGCTTTATTGCTACAGAGTTATGCCCTTCGGATTAAAAAACGCAGGGGCAACCTACCAAAGACTTGTTAATGCTATGTTCAAACCGCAATTGGGCAAAACTATGGAAGTCTACGTCGACGACATGTTAGTGAAGTCCAGGAAAGCAGTGGATCACATTGAACACTTAGCAGAAATGTTCGCAGTCATCCGGAAATACAGAATGAAACTTAACCCTCTGAAATGTACATTTGGGGTCGAATCCGGAAAGTTCTTAGGTTTTATCGTCAGTGCTAGGGGCATTGAGGCCAGTCCAGCTCAAATTACCGCCCTAAAAGAAGTTAAAGCTCCTAGAACGAAGAAGGAATTGCAAAGTCTCAACGGAAAGGTCGCCGCTTTGAGTCGGTTCATTTCCAAAGCTACTGATAAATGCATCCCATTCTTCGATGCCCTGAAAAAAGGAAAGAAGAACTTTGAATGGACTCCCGAATGCCAAAAAGCCTTTGAAGAGTTGATCCGTCATATGGAAACGCCTCCGATACTTTCTAGGCCAGGCAATGGTGAGGATCTTCTTATATACTTGGCAGTATCATCTCATGCTCTAAGTGCAGCGCTGATACGGGAGGACAAAAGGATTCAACATCCAGTTTACTATATCAGCAAAAGACTCACTGGGGCAGAGCTGAATTACTCCAAGTTGGAAAAACTCGCCTATTGCCTACTAGTTGCATCGAGGAAACTGAGGCAATATTTCCAAGCTCATCCTATCAAAGTACTCACTGATCAGCCTCTAAAGCAAGTCCTATTTCGCCCTGAAACTTCGGGTCGTCTTCTAAAATGGAACATTGAACTTAGTCAATATGACATCACCTATCACCCCCGAAAAGCAATCAACGGACAAGCTTTAGCTGATTTCATTGCAGAATTCACAGAGAAAGATAATGGTGAGGAAAAAGCGGTCAATGATTCTCCAATCCAGTGGAAGATGTATGTTGATGGCGCAAGAAATGACAACTGTTCTGGAGCCGGAGTGGTACTTGAAACTCCTGAAGGTCGATCATTATGTTATGCACTAAGACTGGAATTTCCTTCAACAAACAATGAAGCAGAATATGAAGCTCTTATTGCAGGTCTGAAAATCGCTAAAGAGCTGAACATTCGAGCATTACAAATTTTCAGTGATTCTCAGCTTATTGTATGCCAAGTCAAGAAAGAATTTCAAGCAAAAGGTGGAAATTTGCCTTCCTACTTGTCAAAGGCTTGGGAACTCCTATGTGAACTCGGTCACTATTCAATAAGCCACATTCCTCGGGAAGAGAATATGAAGGCAGATTCCCTCGCAAAGTATTCAAGTTCTGGTGAAGCTCAACTATTGGGATTGGTCCCTGTAGAAGTCCTTTCAGCGCCAAGTATAGACGAGATGGATATAGACTGGATTGTGAATGTATCTCAAGAACAAGAGTCATGGATGACTCCAATACTGGATTACCTACTCAGGGGTTCTCTGCCAGAAAACTCGATAGAAAGACGAAAGCTTCTAAGAAAGGCCTCTCGCTATGTAATTCAGGATGGCCGATTATACAGACGAGGATTCTCAATGCCATTGCTTCGATGTGTATCCCGGGAAGAGTCCAAAACAATCCTAGCTGAAGTGCATGGAGGAGAATGCGGTGATCATTCAGGTGGTCAAACACTAGCAAAGAAAATTCTCCGATACGGATATTTTTGGCCAGAAATTAATCGGGATGCCGCAGATTACTCCCGAAAATGTGACAAGTGCCAAAGGTATGCCAAAATTCCTAGAGCACCTTCTACCGAACTCACACAGACGGTCAGTCCATGGCCATTTGCAATTTGGGGAATGGATCTCATCGGGCCGCTACCAACTGCTAAATCAGGGATTAAATATGCTATTGTTGCAGTTGATTATTTTACTAAGTGGGCTGAAGCTGAACCATTGGCTACGATCACTTCAAAGAAAATGATAAGCTTTGTGACCAAGAATATCATTTGCAGATACGGTGTGCCTCAGAAAATAATCACAGACAATGGAACTCAGTTTGAAAGCGAGGAATTCCAGGATTTTTGCAAGCGATTCAAAATCCAGAAAAGCTTTTCGGCAGTAGCTCATCCGCAGGCAAACGGGCAAGTGGAAGCAGTGAACAAGATCATCAAATCAACCGTCAAAAAGCAACTCGAAAGAGCAAAAGGTGGTTGGGTCGATAAACTACCACTTGCACTATGGGCATACAGAACTACTCACAAAACTGCAACTGGGCATACTCCTTTTGCGTTAGCATACGGGTCGGAAGCAATGATCCCGGTTGAAGCAGAGGTCCCTTCACACAGAAGAATCCATTTCAATCAAGCAGAAAATGAAAAGCTGCAACTTGAAGCGCTGGATCTCCTTGATGAAAAAAGAAATGAAGCTAACCTCAGAGTTGCAGCTCATCAGCAAAGGATAGCCAGACATTTCAATTCCAAAGTTCGGCAACGCAGCTTTGAAATTGGAGATCTAGTCCTGAAAAGAATTATGACCGCGACAGGTGTGTTTGGGCCAAATTGGGAAGGACCATATGTAATAGGTCAGAAGCTTCTTGACGGCACATTCAAGCTCACCACTGTTGATGGAGATCAAATACCAAGGGCATGGAACAGCAACCACTTGCGTCCATACTTTACTTGAAAATTTTGTTGAAAAATTGTAAAAAGAATTATGAATGTATGATTCTTGTAATTGAAAGCAATTGTGAAACTGATGCAAGTAAATAATGAAAGAATATAAAGTGGATGTAGGCCCAATTTCATGGCCGAACCACTATAAATCTTGTGTTCCTTATTATCATTATATGTTTGCTTTGTTTTCGATATAAAAATACATAAAATGTATTGCTAAAATGTCAATTTAAATTTTTGCAGACAATGGAAATAAAACTTGCGCATAATAAGACCGAGCGATTCTCACCATCATTCAACAAACAAATTTCAAGTCACAAAGACCCCGAATTCAAATCCTAGATAGGAAATACTTCAATTGAACGGCTAATGATTTCGATAGAAACGAGCCCTTGCTGATAAATTGAGATTGTTTGAACAAACAAACATCCAATTAGGAAGCTAGTGCCCGTTCTCACGAACTTGCCTGGCAATGAAGTACACTTCCTTGGATTAAACAAGCCACTTGTAAGAGAAAGGGGAATGAAAACTTGAAAAGAAAAAAAAAAAGGATCGCTGAAAAGGCATAAGCAAGTGAACAGAGGAACAACCAAAGCTACCATCAGCGGTACAAGTCCTCTTCGGAGGCGCAACTCTTCGGAGGATAAAAGACCTCTAATGGGTCATACGCCACAAAAAAGAAAGTTCTCTACTCAACAAAAAAGATTGGAGGAGTCATGACCCTCCAACCATGAGAGAGTAACTTCCAGGCGATGAAAACCCTCTTTGAGGCACATTTCACCAGGAGTTGAAGTGTTATAACCGCTCTTCGGAATTTCACTTCACCAGAGTTGAAATGTAAACAAAATAAAAGCCCTCTTCGGAGGCCCATTTCACCAGGAGTTGAAGTGTTATAACCGCTCTTCGGAATTTCACTTCACCAGAGTTGAAATGTAAACAAAATAAAAGCCCTCTTCGGAGGCCCATTTCACCAGGAGTTGAAGTGTTATAACCGCTCTTCGAAATTTCACTTCACCAGAGTTGAAATGTAAACAAAATAAAAGCCCTCTTCGGAGGCACATTTCGCCAGGAGTTGAAGTGTAGCAACCGCTCTTTGGTGCAGAGGTGATGAAAGCTTGGGTATGAGGAGTTGATGTTTGTGTTGGTGTTTGTCGAAGAAGAGACGTTGCCTCAATTACAGGAGAGATAGTTTTAGATACGTCATCTCTAAAAAGCTCCTGCGAAGTCACTATTATGTCGCTCAACCCCTCGTAAACATCGTCACCATCATGCTTGGTGGGACTTGTTTTCTCAATTCCTACATCAGCTAACCCCCCGAGAGGCCGTGAAGGTTCTTCTTCTTCCTCGATCGGGGCAAGCACCGTCTTACTGGATGACCCCATAATGTCGGTAGAAGTGGAACACTTCACCAATGAAGCTTCAATATTAGACTCTTTTGATGCGAGTTGTTCGACAGTAACCGGGGCGTCAGGAGTTTTCGTCGGAGAATCGGGAACTTCTGTTGGAACTTCATGAGCATGCGTAGAACGAGAAGCGTGTAGAAGCCCGTATTGGTGTAAAAATTCATCCTTCAGCAGAAATTTTATGCTCCTTTCTTCCGCAGCCACGGCACTCAACCTCTCGAAAACTTGTTTATGAATCGGATCTCTAGAAGGGAGAGGAAGTGCTGAAAAGAGCAAAGAATGAAGTTAGCAACTGAAAGTTCGGATCTCGGAAAAAGTTTCAAAAACGAAAAAATGAAAACACTAGTCTTACTTCCTATTCTCCAGATGGCATAAAACCCTGGAGGGCAGCGAGCAAAGAAAAACTGGTTCAAAAATCCATGAACACTTTCAGTGAGATCGGAAAGGAGCTTGCGGTTTCTGGCACTTCTCACAATAATGAGTGAAGGATGATCTTTACTCTTTGTAAACGAGCACAGATAACGAATTTCTTCAAAACTCGGTAGGCGATCAAGAGTTCTTCTAAACAAAACACATAACCCCATCAAGATGGCATAACCATTAGGATGAAGTTGAAATGGAGAGATCGTCAACCGGAGAAGAAGAGTTCGAAGGAAGTCATTGAAAGGGGGAATTGCCCCACTTAAGCACATTTGGCGATTGGCTGCAACAAAACCGTAAGGAGGATTATCGGCAGTGTCGCTTGGCCCGGGCAATAAGACATCACTTTCAGCAAAGCCGAATTGAGTGCGTATCTGAATAAACATTCTTGGGGTTAGAATGGTTGAAGTTCTCTCCAGAGGATTCTCTATGGGAACAGCCACCGGGAAAGTCTCTTCCTCTTGAGCTACCATTTCTTCTTGTTGGAGGGAAGTCATTCTACATAAACAACTGGGTATTCAAACATGAAGGTGCACGTTTCCTAAAGTGTGTGAAGTGTCGTACAAGTATCAATCAAACAATAAGCAAAGGTAACTGGATTAAAAACTAGCAAGCATTTGTTAGTTATAAAATTCAGGGATTATTGTTTTAAGTCTAAATATTCAAGTAGGATGTTGATGCAGATAAATCAGTTCAAATCATTGATACTTTGCATTAATATTTTACTATAATCAATTAATTCACAACATTTCATGCAATATATTCATGTCTCTTATCTTGTCTTGACTAATCTGTCATTTGATATGGGCAGTCAATGGCAGTATATGCGCCTTGGTTTTCTTTGTTTGTTTGTTATTCTCAACAGGTTTACAGCTTAAAAGTGAGAATGATCTGTAAAGTAACACAATGAAATTCAAGCAAACTTGAAGTTAGGCCAGTTCAAAATGTTCAAAATATAGGCAACTTAGTTCGGTAGTCCGGGTCAGAATACTTAAAGAAGGCCTATGCTCCTAAATGTCAATACGTCCAGAGCCTAAGTATTAACTCGGCTACGGTTCAAAAGTCTCATGCGAGATAAGACAAAGTCGGTAACGGGTCAAAGTCTAGGTGGTTCAGCTTGGCGACTTATTTCCCTAGGTCGCAAGGGGAGAAATAAGAAGGCACGTTCCAGTTCAAGAGGCCGAAATTTCCCCAAGTTTTAACTCGGCCACGGTCCAAGCCTTGTTCAGATCGGCGAGTTTCTTTCAAATATTATCTCAACCACAACTTAAGGCCATTTCAAGGTCAGATCGGTCAAAAGTTAGGCCACCCAAATTCACTGAGCCACTTCCGAGTCAAACATCTCTTTCGGTTTCAACCCATTAACCCGATAGTCATTCAATCAACAGCAGCCTTCATTCAAGCTATCGGGTCACCCAATAAAACAGCTCCAAATTGCATAAATCCATTGCTCTGCCTTCAGAGATCATTGAACCTGAGTGATAAACCATCTTCATCATCTCAACGATCATCTGAAGCCAAAATCGAGTAACCTAAACTTCATCGACTACAGGTATAGTGGGATTCGTGATGGAACGTTGCGCAAAGAAACGATTCGTATTCAAATGACAGAATTCATGAACCGACAGCAACCTATGATCGAGAAGGGGACGGATTCACTTACGCAATGGATAGTAGTGATTATCGGTGATCGACTGGAATGAGGTCGCTTGTAAGAGCTTGAGAAAATTTTAATGGCGAAATCGAGCAAAGGAGTAAGTGATGAAAAGAAAGAAGAGGATGGATGTTTTATACCTTACATTGGGGAGAACTGTTGGATCGCGTACGGTCTAAATACTTACCGACTTGGTGGAGGACGAGTTAAAGAATATCGAAGCACACGACCTAACCAATAGGCGTGTACTTCGAGGGGCAAATGTTAACTCTGCCTCGGCCAAAAGTTACGACCCAGAGGAGTTGCCGACCTAAGGCTATGCCGACCTAACAACCCAAAGGGTTTGCCGATCTAAGAGCTCAGGACTTAATTCGATGCCGACCTAACTGGTTAAGAATCGTACTGATCCAATGCCTTATCACGGGTGCCGACTTAGTGCCTCAGAAGAGACTGGCCTAACGACTTAAGAGATAACAAAGGGTCCGACTTAACATGGTTGCCGACCTAACTGCCTAATAGGGTTACCGACCTAAGGGGAATTACAAGGACACCGACCTAAGGCTTGAAGGGATGACGACTTAACTGTTTAACCTTATGAAGCATGCTAACCCAAATGATACCGATCTAAGGCATGAAGGGATGCCGGTCTAACGAGGCTATGCCGACCTAAGGAGAGTTCCGACCTAGTATGGAAGCCGACCTAGTACTTTACAAGGTTTACGACCTAAGGCAGCTACCGATCTAGTGCCTTAGAAGGACCCGATCTAAAAACTTATAAAAGCCCACCGACTTAACCTATTTACCGATTTAACTATCCAAGATGCTTGCCGACTTAACTATCAGGCACAAACTCATCCAATCTAAACCGTGGCCGGCTTATGACTTATGATGAGTCGTGACCGATCTATGGATTTGAGGAGTGAAGTTGCGCAGGAGTTTAACACGCAACACATTATCTCGGTAACGACCTAGGACTTAGCACATGACGTCAACTTAAACTGAAGACCATGCATAAGAGAGAGGGGGCGACCTACGACCTAGCCTAGCTCGGCACCAACTCACGACCCAGTTTGACCCGGCTACTACCTATAACTCAACACCGAGAACCTCTATAAATACACGGCCATCACCAACATTCAAGGGACCTTTTGGGCTAATTCTCGAAGCACCGTTACTCTGCCATTTTCTCAACTCAAGCAACACTCCAAGCACTCCAAACTCCAAGGACGCTACTACACACTTCAAAGAAGAATCACAATCATTCAAGATGAATTCGAAAGATTATTCTTCATGGGAGTTTGAGCTATTTGTCTGAAGTTAATTGTAATTGAAGAAAGTGATATAAATTGTACTCATATCAGCAATAAAGAGAATCTAAGTGGACGTAGGCCTGATTTTGGGCCGAACCACTATAAAACTTGTGTTTTTACTGCTTTTCTGCAATCTCTTTACTTGTATCTTGTTCCCGTATTCACGGGTGGTGCTTTCACAACTGTCATCTACACACCGGGGTGTTAGCGTACATTTTTTGACGTTAACACACGCCATATTAGCCTCTGACCCTAACTGTAAAAATGTAGAGCTCGATAATATGTAGGGGATCAATGGTGGGATGGGTTTTAGTGAGGCGAGGCGTCAGCGAATAAGCTCCATTTGTGAGTAGTTTTCGGCGCAGGTTCAAGGACATGGAAGGTAATTTAGGGTCTATGGTGGGCAACGGCATAGAGCATGAGGTATGGGCTTCGTTTTGACATGATGCAGCGGTGGTTCATCGCCCCAGGCGATGGTATTCGTGATCAAAAGGGCCGACACGTGGGTTGAAAACGTGGTTGCTTGGGAACGAACTAGCGAAGATGGCGATTAGAGTAAACGTGGTTAGTTGCTAATAATTGTAATAAAGGGAAATAATATTTTATTCTAAATTGAGATATTTTAAAAAACTCATAACTAATTCGTTTTAGGTCCAAATCGAATGAAGCGAGCTGCGTTGCATTTTTTTGGCCAATAGTATGCATAAGAATTGGATTGAAGCTCATAGCATTTTTCGTTAAAATTAAACGTCCATTTAATTTTAATTGAAACAGGGCACTACAACGACGACTGTAACCATGGTGAGTTAAACTCACCTCTCTGGTCCACTTATATATTTATATAAGTGTGGATATTATTATTGTTGTGATTTGTTGACTGTTTGGATGATTTACTATATTATTAGTTAGTAGTTGTATATATTCCCGTCTATTGGAGCAGATGAGACTCTATACGTTCACGTGCATTAGCGGTTGACCTTTTGTACGAAGATTTGCCTCGAAGCAAATAATGTACATTTTATTCTCATATGTTGTATATGACGAAGGGGGGCAGGTTGGTGGGATCCAATGGGATTCCTCACACTATTGATTTTATTTTCATATATATATATATATATATATATTTGATATATGACTTGTTGGATGCTATATTCATGGCATGAATATGATTTTGTTATTTAGCGCTTTAGTAGCACTTAGCCTTATTTTTGGTATTTTAAAATATTATAAACTAAGGATTAATTTAAAAGGAATGTCAAATGATTTTAGAAATTTTACATGTTTAAATAATTTTTCCAAAATAAAAGGTTTGACTTTGAGAAGTTATAATTTATTATTTTATAAAAATATTTTTAAATAAAATTTTTGAATTGTGGATAACAATTTTTAAATCTTAAATAAAATCCGCCTTTTAAAATAAAAGGGGTAATTTTTAAAATAAATAGAAAATATTTGATTTAAATATTGTTAATCATTTTGCATAAAGTGATGCTTTACAAATGAAGTAAAAGATTTGCAAAAATCTTGTTTTATTAATAAAAGAGTGGATTTATAAATAGTGTTATAAATCAAAGGGAATTATTATTAGTTAACAAATGGGTGAAATAAATCAAATGATGGATTTATTATATGGTATGGAAGTTTAATTTAAAAAATAGTTGACTCTATTTTGGAAATGGAAAGTGAGGGTGAATTGGGATTGTTAAATGATGTTTTATAAATTGAAAGAAATTTATACCAATGGAAGCAAGGTTAAAATATAAACAGTTAAAATTATGTTTTGAATGAGACTGTATAAATAAGTAGATTTTAAAGGAAATAAAGTTATAAATGGGGTTCATAAATAAAGAGATTTTATGGAAGGAAGTTTTTAAAAATGGGAAAATATTTATAAACATGGTCTATAAATTTGGTAATGATTATGTTGAATTGAGTATGGATTTTTATTAAGGAGATATATTTATATTCTAAAGGTTATTTATTAATAATAATGTTGTCCAAAAGTTTGTTTATCGATATTTTGAATATCTTGGAAAGTTAATTATTTAAAATATTAATATGGTTTGAAATTGATTATAATCATTTATCAATAAAGATTTGGAAATTTATTACTAGTTAGTATAAAAATGTTAAGGATTAATTGTTAGTGTTATTTAAGAATGTTTTGAAATTAGTAATTATTATTTTAAAATGTTTTAAATATAGAATTTATTTATCATAATGCTTACTATCATAAACTAGTGTTTTTAAAGTAAAAAGTTATATTTATTAAAATTGTTTTCAAGATTTATAAATGGATTTTTATCAACATATGGGGTTTTATATGAGGAATCTTATAACATGTTTTGGGAATTTATACAGGAAGAATGCTTAAAAAGGTAAAAGCATTTTATAAATGATTTTAGATATTTATAAAAGAATCTTTCAAATGTGTTTATAGATTTATAAAAGGAGTTTTATAAATGGTTTTGAGTTGAATAAAAAGGAGAATCTACCCAAGTGTTTGTGGATATACTTATACCGTTGAGATAAGTATATGAATATATTTTTCAAGTACTAAAAATATAAGGATGGTGTTAAAATTATTCTGGTTTAAGTATTTACAAAGTGATTTGAGTGAATGGAAGGATTTGTTAAAGGAGGCCTAGTGTTGCTTGTGCTTAACAAATGTTGGTTTTCCTAATGTAACGTTTGCGATTTTTCGTCCACGAACGCTGACATCAATACGTCCACTGTATCAACTGTCGAGCAATCGAAGGCGGAAAACCGTACCGTTAGGGTTAAAGAAGAAGAAAGAGAGAAAAAGATAGAACAGAACAGAAAGAAATAACAGAACAACATCAGAATCTCACAATTCGCAGCGGAACAACATATAATAGATAATGAATAATCTTTAAACAAAGAACTATATCAGTTATTACATTACATCATATTACATTACATCACATCATCAGAGTGTACAAAAACAAACAAACAGCGGAAAGAAATACTATATACAAGTAATACGCCGTGCCATCCAGCTTGCCTCAAGCAACTCCTGAATATCCTGATAAACCTTAACTCTTGACTGCCCGTGTGGAAATTGGTGGGCACCCAGAGTTTAGGAAGGAAAACAATAATCTCCGAGTCAGTCATGTGACTGGTGTGAGAACTAAAACAATTTATTTTTCTTTAAAATCAAAATAGAGGAATATTTTTAAAGTCAATTCGCAATGCTTTTAAAAATAAGACTACCATAAGGCCTCCCGCACACACACACAATGCAAACGGAGAATCAGAGGAGATTTTTCCTTATGATAGTCAAAGATGCTTGATACGCATTAAAAAGAAACATTTGATATTATTACTAGTGCATAGTGTAGGAAAAATTCATTTCGAAAATAAAGATATAAATCTTGGCCAATATACGACCATTATCGTATGCCTACTATAGCTACCATTTTCAATAACAGGTTACCGCCACATTCCATGGCAGTTTCTACAACTAAAACCGTACAAGTCTCGTATTGTTTCTTTGGATTTCCAACAAATGGTCAGGCCAAGAAACTTCCCATTGCCACATGGAAATGCCTCTGGAATGACGTTTCGAGAACCTAATCGGATCTCTGCCAATACAAGGCTGGGTTACCTTTCAAACTAGGTAACTACTGACACGAATATGTCATCCCCCGATCGTAACCGATCTATCCGAGGATCCTCGATTTCCAACAACCACAAAATTTGCAGCAACAACATAGTTTAAGTATCTGGGCTCCATACCATGATACCACCTCTATCCAGAAGGAATGACATACACTAAAGGGGTGCGGTCCCCTAATAACCTTGCTGCATTCTTCCTTTTTTGACCATTTTCGGGGTGTGAGGTCCGACGAAGTCTCGTCCACAAAGCCACGCTTTATACAAAAGTTGTGCTTTGGGTCAACAAATGATCAAAGCAATGATCACAAAGATAAACGATCAAACAAATGATCATATTACAAATGATCAATCAATGATCATTTCACAGCAACACTCAGCATGCCACACTACCAAATTGGGAGTATATCACTAATAACCTTCAACTACATAACCTCTGAGCTCGTACGTCTCAGAGAAGGGTGTTAAGCTAAGAGAATAAACTTTCCGCCACCAACAGAAATATATTTGAAAGAAATCAGCTTTATATCTCAATTTGTAATGTCAGACATACAATCCATACAAGTCAGTTCCGGGCTCGAACAGAACCGAAGGCACTTACAAAGAAAACCGAAGGCACTTACAAAGAAGTCCTTGCATTCCGGATAATTTCTAATCACATCCGGACTTCCTGTCACTAAGGGTGATAAAACCTCTATATCGGAGATCAGCCGATGCAGAGTAACTCAACGGTAATCCTTCTGTTTTCAAAAATATCCGGTCTTCAACACCGGTCATCAAATGCAATCCATTACGACGTATCACATATTCGGAAGGGGTTATACGACCCCATCCCGGCTAACCCGAATAGTGAGCGCTTATTCAAAAATAAGTGTGGCATTCAAATTCAAGCAATCACAACAAATACCTATTTAAAGGTAAATATTGATTGTCGGATTATTTAACTATCAATAGGCATGCTCAACATCACCAGATTCCAAATAATTTTTCAAACTATTTCTTTTCCAAAATATCTTTACAAGATATATAATTTTCCACACTTCAGCCATTTGAAAACAAATTTTCAAATCACTTTTCACCTTTATCTCCTTTGAAAACAAATTTCAATCAATTTCCTTATGCGAAATACTTTCATTTCAACATGGTTCATTTAAACCAATTAAATAAATCCTTACCGATTTATTTCATATTTACGTTCCAAATCCGTAAATTTATTCCCACAGTTCAAAAATAAATCAATGTTTATTTTTAAACAAATTTCCCTTTCTTTTTATAAATTCCATAATGAATTTATAATTCCAAAATATCTATGAATATACGATTTTCAAATCGATTTCTAATATTCATTTTCAATTTGTCTTCAAAAAGATAAATTCTCAAAACGTTTCATTTCACATTGGAAAAACATTTCCATACTTATTTATTACTAAGTCATTCACAAATCCATTTATTTTCAATTTATCTTTAAAAGATAAAGTCTCAAAATATTCAGTTCGTATTGGAAAACATTTCCATACTTATTAAATAATAAGTGATTTACAAATCAATTCATTTTCATCACCTGGAAAATATTCAATATACTTAATATCGAAATTAAGTATATCTTTTATTCTTTAAGGAAAACATTCACTTAAACACATTTGTTTGGGCTAAAACGAATGTTGCGTAAAACATCGTTACGACGACCCAAAATCACTAGTATAGGGGTTCTAAATTTAGATAGATATATAAATCCCAATAATATACAAAAACATTTCCTTTCGGAAATCATTTACTATAACAACAGTGTTATAGTCCACCATTTCCTTCTATTTCTCAAAAACGTCTATTTCAACAATAAATGTTGAAATCTATGCTTTCGACGTTTGACACATTTTAAAACATCGTTAAAACAATTAACTTCATTATATAATTTTCATTTTCTCAAGCATATCCATTTTATTTATAATAATATATTCACTGTCCAAGGGGTGAATATACTTCGTTAACCAATTTCATCATTTCTATACATTTTATTTTAAAGGATTATTCACTGTCTAAAAACGTGAATATAACTCCATTAATAAGTTACAACAATTTACTTATCAAAATAAGTCGTTTGCGGATTTATAAAACAATGTTTATAAATTCCATTTCTATTTATTTTATAACAACTTCCTTTTATAATTTACTTTATTGATCTATTCAATTTCATATCTCAATGATATACCAAAAGTTCATATTATAAGTTAAAAATTTTATTTGTTTGCAAAAACGTTCTTTTAAACTTTCCAAATTTTAAATCTTATAACTTACAAGATTCATTTATTTATCCAAAATCTATTCTTTTAATAACTTTACAAATTTTATAAACCTACTGCTCACAAAATTCCATTTATAACTACACCGTTTATAATTCTATAAATTTCATTCTCTTGCGAAATTCATTCACAATTCATTCTAACACTTATAAAAGTTCGTTTTATAATTCCAATATTTTAATTTACAAATATCAATTTATAAATCTTTTATATGGATCAATTTATATTATTCTTTTAAAACGTCTTTAAACTCCGTTATAATTTCATCATTTTGATTTATAAAATAATCAAATTTTATAAATCCCATTTTTAAACTTTTTATAATAAATTCAGAAATCCCAATTTAAACTATTTTATAAAATCATTAATCCCACATTTTCAAAAATCAACTTTTAACTGTATTTCTCAAAAATCATAATTTTTATAACATTAAAATTTTAACGTTTTAAAATAAATCAATTCGAAAATTTAATAAAACGTATAATTTCAAAAGAAATCACTTTAAAAATTTCTTAAAAATCAAAATCATCATTTTTAAACTTCAAAAATGGATCCGATGATGCAACACACCAAATAGTCAATCACGACTTCCAAACATCATATATCGATATGATAAACAATCAAATATCACAATATCTATAAATAAATAAATACGGTTGAGGAATCCAGTTGGATACCTTCAACCTATTTCCCTGCCACAGACATTAGCACAATAGCAATCCCGTTTCAAGACGGGATATCACGGTATATGGGATTTATAAAATATTATCCGCTTAATAGGCGGCGCAATAGGGTCTCATCCGCTATATAATGCGGAAAATCAATTCCAATATATACATATGCCAATATATATATATTGCTATATATAGATATATCCTACTATATCTAATATCACAACCAACAACAATAAATAAATAACTGCAAATCCAACTTTAAATTTTTGAGTGAGAAGTTCTCACCTTAGCTATTATTTGCAATCCATTTCCATCTCAGATCGATTCTTCACCATTTTAGACCTTGTATAATTATTTATACAATCCGTTAATATTCGAACAAATCAGATGACTAACTTCATTTATTAAATTTAATTTAACATCTTTAAACTAATAATTTTCTTTAATACTTTCATTTACTGTATATAAACATTATACGATTTATAAATATTTGAAGTAGACGAAAAATTTAATTTCTCATTTAAATAAATTTAATTAACTAACAATTTTCACTTTAAGCTTTATAAATTCCACTTTTATGTTTAAATTTCTAACAAATTTCTTTTTAATAAATTATTTTAACTAAAAATTTAAATTTGAAACAAAATTTACTTTAGGAAATTATTTTCAAAATAAACTAGTAAATTTATAATGTATTCATTCATTTACTTTTACTTTGAAACCATATCTCATATATATATACATACATATTTAAAGTAAAACCTATTTACTGTAAATTTTATACAAAGTGAAAATTTCTAAACTATATATATTTTCTTCTACTTTCATATATATATATATATATATATATGTATGTGTATATATTAAAAATCTATTGTATTATCTTTCTGTAAATCTATAAATCTACATCTAAATTCTTTACTGCAATTTCTTAATTTCAAATCAAGATGTTAAAAATTTAATATTTAACTTACTATAAAAATTTAAATACTGGTTTCACATTATTATTATTATTTCTGTTGATTCAAACTAAAAATCAATTTAATAAATTTCCGCACCGTTAACATTTATTACTTTTATTAATATTAAAATGAAATCAAAATAAACTTGTAATTATACCTCACTGCCCTAGCTATCACCATCCACTTCAACCACAACGCGACCCCTTTGCTCGTCGCCTGCAGCTCTGATCACCGAGCCTATGCTCGAGCGCGCGCGCCCACTCCATCGATGCCCTAGCCTCGACCTCGTCGCCGCGGCCTCGAGCGCATGCTCGACACTTCATTGCGACCCCCTGTCCTTTGCTCGCTCGCGACTCCAGTAGCCGCCTTCACCTTCGGTTGTCGTGCCTAGCTCGCGTACGCTTGCCCTCGCGATGTTGCGACCCCCTAGCCCATTCGCGTCGCCTCACTCGACCGAGCTACTCGAGCTCCTCCACCTCGCTCACGCTCGTGCGATTCGATTCTTTTTTTTCTTCTTTTTTTTTTATTGAACAAATTCGAAAATAGGGGCAGCCATGAATGTTGATTTGGGGGAAGAGGAAATAGGAGAGGAGGGAGACGGCTTCGGCCATTATTGATTTTTTTGTTGAACTATTTAATTTCGAACGAGAGTAAAAGAGGTTTCGGCCATCATATTTTAAACAAATGAAAAGAGTACGCGGCCATGATTTTAATTTGAACGAGACATGCTCTGCACCATAATCATCGTGATTTTAGGCATAATCGAAGAGAAGCTACAGTGTTTTGAATTGACCCATTATGAAAAATAAATTTAAATTGAATTCGTTTTAATTTCAATGCGTTTACTCAACGTATGCTCACACGGCAACTCCGAAAAATACGAAATTTGAAATCCGGTAATAATTCAATATTACGGACCCAATGGAACTGGTTTCGTCGGAATCCGAGACTGTCCCTCGGACGGCTATTTTTAAATATCGATTTAAACGATAAAATTTCAAAACTGAAAAATTCACTTTCAAATTCAATTCTGAAGCTTCTATTATCTTCAGTATTATAAATACGAATTTTACAAGCCTTTGAAATATTTTTAATCGGCTTAAAATTGAAGATTCAAATTTTTATTCAACTTTCAATAGATTAAATTCTAAAATTTAATCGCCAAATTCATTCTGATAATTTGAAATTCAAGTCAAACCATCATTCAAATATTTAAAATTGATTAAATATTTTCAAATTTAAATTGTTCAAAATTCTGGGTCGTTACAATCTTCCCCCCTTAAAAGAATTTCGTCCCGAAATTACAAGTTAAGAAGAATGCCCTTACCCTGTCTATCATTTTTTTCACAATCCAAATAGTTTTATCAACTTTCTAAAACAAATCTTTTTTTATTAAAGATCCATTATCATTTCAACTAGCTTTCCAACTTCAATTAAAGGTTTTAAACAATATTGTTTACTTCAAAATTCAAATTCAAATTTAAATTCAAAGTTTAAACTTTCAAATTTTCTCGAAAATTTTCTAACACCCTAAATTTTCGAAAAATTTCACCAGCGTCTCCTTTGCACGGCTAGCTCGGTACGACTAAAAAATGGCACCACGGCCCCTCAGAATCAAAAAGAAAAGAGAAAGCCAAGTGGCTGGAGAAGAAAATCGTCAAATTTCATACTTAAATTGAAATACATACCTTTTTGTCGAGCAATTCAATTTTTATCTTTGAAATCAAAATCCCAATTCCATTTCTTTTTATACACATGTATATCCTGCTAGCCGTAATATCCAATTCCAACATTCAAACTATTTTGCCAATTCCATTACAAAATTTCCAATATATGCTCTCATACATTTTTACTTTACTATTGAAGTTACATATCCATTTTCATTCAATTTTACATTTCAATTTCATTTGAATTCAATTCACAATTTCAATTCTATTTGAATTCAATTCTCAATTCTAAATATTGAATTCTATCGATTAACTGTCATTTATATAACATAAGTTCACATTTATCACTAAACTTTATTAATTTACTTTGATACCAATATCAACTTCATTCAACATCTCTTAAATTATATTTCCATTTAACATTAAATTCATTTTTATTTACAGCTTATATTCATAAATATATTCATATAGTTTCACTTCTTATATATATAAGTTTATTTCACAATTGTAAATCACTTTAATTATAATTCAATTCTTATAATTCATTTTACTTATACAATTATTCTTTTATTTAGATTTTTTTTATTTAACTCATTCAACAACCAAACAATCAACTTATATACACTTTAATAATTCTGAAAATTTATTCCTTTATATATAAAAATAATCAAGGTAAAATTATTCCATTTACCTAATTTAAAACAATATTATGTCAAATTGTTCTGTACAAGTGTTTATAAACCCCTTCGGCATAGTTGTGCAGACCGTGCTGACTAAGGTTCATATGCCACTCAATAAACCAATCATCACAATATAAAACTATTTTATATTCACTAACAAATACGCTCTCATAGCTATTATTACACTCAAACTCATTCTAGAGTACTACTGACTCAATCTCTAATGATTAATACCCAACAGAGCCATGGTTGTCGCTTAATCATATGCTTTGATACCACCTGTGAAGACCCGCAAATCCGTACTCCTTGAATAAACACTAATCTCCATAGATTAACTCAAGATGAACAGAAATACAAATTCTCAATGTTTAAGAAAAAGAAAAAGATAGAAGAAGAGATAAGAAGATAGGACAGGACAGAAAGACATAACAGAACACATCAGAATCTCACAATTCGCAGTGGAACAACATATAATAGATAAATGAATAATCTTTAAACAAAGAACTATATCAGTTATTACATTACATTACATCATCAGAGTGTACAACAGCAAATGACAACAAACAGCGGAAAAGAAATACTATATACTAGTAATACGTCATGCCATCCAACTTGCTTCCAGTAACACCTGAATATCCTGAATATCCTGATAAACCTTAACTCTTGACTGCCCGTGTGGAAATTTGTGGGCACCCAGAGTTTAGGAAGGAAAACAATAAACACAGAGTCAGTCATGTGACTGGTGTGAGAACTCAAAACGGTTTATTTTTCCTTAAAATCAAAATAGAGGAATATTTTTAAAGTCAATTCGCAATGTTTTTGAAAATGTAATTACCATAAGACCTCCCACCACACATACAATGCAAACGCAGACTTGGAGGAGATTTCTTCTTATGTTAGTCAAAGATGCTTGATACGCATTAAAAAGAACATTTGATATTATTACTAGTGCATAGTGTAGAACAAATTATTTCGAAAGTAAAGATGTAAATCTTAGCCAGCATAGGTACCATTATATTATGTCTACTATAACTACCATATTAGATGGCAGGTTCTACAACTAAAACTGTACAAGTCTCGTATTGTTTCTTTGGATTTCCAACAAATGGTCAGGCCAAGGAACTTCCCATTGCCACATGAGAACGCCTCTGGAAGGACGTCCCCGAGAACCAAACCGGATCTCTGCCAACACAAGGCCGGGTTACCTTTCAAACTAGGTAACAACTGACACGAGTATGCCATCCCCCGGTCCTTTGGGACCTTTATCCGAGCGCTCGTAACCAACATCACACAATCATAAATAAAGTGTTTCAACATGAGTAAGTATCTTGGCTCCATACCATGATACCACCCTTTTGCAGAAGCAAATGCACATACCCTAAAGGGAGCTACCCCTCATAACCTTGCCGCATCTTTCCTGTTTTGACCATTCCGAGGTGTGAGGTTCGACGAAGTCTCGTCCACAAAGCCACGCTTTATACAAAAGCTGTGCTTTGGGTCAACAAATGATCAGAGAAATGATCACAAAGATAAGTGATCAAAGAAATGATCATATCACAAATGATCACACAATGATCATTTGACAGCAACACTCAGCATGCCACACTACCAAATTGGGAGTATGTCATTAATAACCTTCAACTATATATATCCTAGTATATCTAATATCACAACCAACAACAATCAATAAATAACTGCAAATCCAACTTTAAATTTTTGAGTGAGAAGTTCTCACCTTAGCTATTATTTGCAATCCATTTCCATCTCAGACTGATTCTTCACCATTTTAGACCTTGTATAATTATTTATACAATCTGTTAATATTCGAACAAATCAGATGACTAACTTCATTTATTAAATTTAATTTAACATCTTTAAACTAATAATTTCTTTAATACTTTCATTTACTGTATATAAACATTATACGATTTATAAATATTTGAAGTAGACGAATAATTTAATTTCTCATTTAAATAAATTTAATTAACTAACAATTTTCACTTTAAGCTTTATAAATTCTACTTCTATGTTTAAATTTTTAACAAATTCCTTTTTAATAAATTATTTTAACTAAAAATGTAAATTTGAAACAAAATTTACTTTAGGAAATTATTTTCAAAATAAACTAGTAAATTTATAATGTATTCATTCATTTATTTTTACTTTGAAACCATATCTCATATATATATATACATACATATTTAAAGTAAAACTTATTTACTGTAATTTTATACAAACTGAAAATTTCTAAACTATATATATTTTCTTCTACTTTCATATATATATATATATATATATATATATATATTAAAAATCTATTTTATTATCCTTCTTTAAATCAATAAATCTGCATCTAAATTCTTTACTGCAATTTCTTAATTTCAAATCAAGATGTTAAAAATTTAATATTTAACTTACTGTAAAAATTTAAATACTGGTTTCACATTATTATTATTATTTCTATTGATTCAAACTAAAAATCAATTTAATAAATTTCCTTACCGTTAACATTTATTATTTTTATTAATATTAAAATGAAATCAAAATAAACTTGTAATTATACCTCACCGCCCTAGCTATCACCATCCACTTCAACCACAATGCGACTCCTTTGCTCGTCGCCTGCAGCGCTGATCACCGAGCCTATGCTCGAGCGCGCGCGCCCACTCCATCGATGCCCTAGCCTCGACCTCGTCTCCGCGGCCTCGAGTGCAAGCTCGACACTTCATCGTGACCCCCTGTCCTTTGCTCGCTCGCGACTGCAGTAGCCGCCTTCACCTTCGGTTGCCGCGCCTAGCTCGCGTACGCCTGCCCTCGCGATGTTGCGACCCCCTAGCCCATTCGCGTCGCCTCACTCGACCGAGCTACTCGAGCTCCTCCTCCTCGCTCGCGCTCGTGCGATTCGATTCTTTTTTTTTCTTTTTTTATTGAACGAATTCGAAAATAGGGGCGGCCATGAATGTTGATTTAGGGGAAGAGGAAATAGGAGAGGAGGGAGACGGCTTCGGCCATTATTGATTTTTTTGTTGAACGATTTGATTTTGAACAAGAGTAAAAGGGGTTTTGGCCATCATATTTTAAACAAATGAAAAGAGTACGTGGCCATGATTTTAATTTGAACGAGACATGCTCTGCACGATCATCATCGTGATTTTAGGCATAATCGAAGGGAAGCTACAGTGTTTTGAATTCACCCATTATGAAAATTAAATTTAAATTGAATTCGTTTTAATTTCAATGCGTTTACTCAACGTATGCTCACACGACAACTCCGAAAAATATGAAATCTGAAATTCGGTAATAATTCAATATTACGGACCCAATGGAACTGGTTTCGTCGAAATCCGAGACTGTCCCTCGGACGGCTATTTTAAAATATCGATTTAAACGATAAAATTTCAAAACTGAACAATTCACTTTCAAATTCAATTCTCAAGCTTCTATTATCTTCAGTATTATAAATACGAATTTTACAAGCCTTTGAAATATTTTTAATCGGCTTAAAATTGAAGATTCAAATTTTTATTCAACTTTCAATAGATTAAATTCTAAAATTTAATCGCCAAATTCATTCTGATAATTTGAAATTCAAGTCAAACCATCATTCAAATATTTAAAAGTGATTAAATACTTCCAAATTTAAATTGTTAAAAATTCTGGGTCGTTACATTTTCAATACTTAGAAAATATTCAATATACTTAAATCAAAATTAAGTATATATTTCATTACTTAAGGAAATCATTCTCTTAACACATTTATTTGGGCCAAAACGGATGTTGCACAAAACAACGTTACGACAACCCAAAATCACTAGTATAGGGATTCGAAATTTAGATAGATATATAAATCCAAATACTATACAAAAACATTTCCTTTCGGAAATCATTTACTATAACAACAGTGTTATAGTACACCATTTCCTTATTTCTTGAAAACGTCTATTTCAACAATACATGTTGAAATCCATGTCTTCGATTTATAATACATTTTAAAACATCGTTAAAACGATTAACTTCATTTTATAATATTCATTTTCCCAAGCATATCCATTTTATTTGATAATGTATTCACTGTCCAAAATCATGAATATACTTCCTTAACCAATTTCAACTTTCAATTTATCAAATTCCATTGATTTCGAATTTATAAACAATGTCTATAAATTCCATTTCTACTTATAAGCTTTGATTTAAAAATATCCTTTATTAATCCGATTCAATTTATATATATCTCAAATATATACCAAAAGTCCATATTATAGGTTAAATACTTATAATTCATTTATTTACAAATCGTTCTTTTAAAACTTTACAAATTACAAATCTTATTCACTTATGAATTCATTTATAATTCATTTTAACGCTTATAAATACTCGTTTTATAATTCCTATATTTTTAATTTATAAATATCAAATTTTAAATCTTTTATATAAATTGTTTTTAAAACAATTCAAGAATCCCAATTTAACTAAATTTATTCTTTTAATAATTTACAAATCATTATTTAAGGCTTATATACTTCACAATCACAACTAAGTATTATTTTCCAAAAATCATAACTTTTATGAAAATAAAATTATAACGTTTATTTATTTTAACAATTCAAAATTTAATAAAACGTATACTTTCGAAAATCGCTTTAAAATCCCTTTTAAAAACAAAATCATTATTTTAAAACTTCAGAAATGGATTTGATGATGTAGCAGCACCAAATAGTCAATCACGACATCCAAATATCATATATCGATATGATAATCAACAAATATCACAATATTTGTAAATAAATCAATACAGTTGAGGAATCCAGTTGGATCCCTCCAACCTGTTTCCCTGCATCCACAAACATCAACACAATACCAATTCCGTTCCAGTACGGAATTATCGCGGTATATGGGATTTATAAAATATTATCAGCTTAATAGACGGCGCAATAGGGTCTCAACCGCTATATAATGCGGGAAATCAACTCCAAGTACAATAATAATACCAATTTCACTATACGGTGAAATATTCACGGTATATGTTTTTAATAAATAAGCTCCACTTACTAACGGCGCATAATGTGTATTTTAATAATCAATAGATAACAATCATCATTCAACATTCAATCGACAATTTTAGATCTCACTATTTAAATTAAAATCGAAACCGATTCGATTGAGTGAGAAGTTCTCACCTTGATTTCAATTTCGTTTTAGCGATTTATTTCGAATAAAATTAAACGCGCGTTTAATTTTACCCGAAATTCTCACTAACTCCAAACGACTCCAATCCAATACCATAGCGTAGTGCTTGTCCATACGATTCCAACTCAACTTTTTTCACGCGTTTTCGACCTCGTATGAAAAAGATACGAATTTTTAAAGTTACACGATTTATAATTATAAATTTACAGCATTTTATTTTAATTTTAAACCTACAGCTAACACAGCCCTTGATCCAAGCCCCTGCTTCATCCAGCCCGTCCCTTTCTTCATCTTCTCTCACGCGATCTACAGGAGGATACACGCAAGAAACCCATTAGCTCGAATTTTAGGGTTTAATTATGCAACCAAATCGAACACCTAGAACTCGATCAACAAGTGCCATTCGAATGAGCATCTTCTCCTCTTCACTCGTCCACAACCTTGGTGAACTCGGCCCCCCTATGGCCCTCGATTTGCATGCGCAACAGAAGGCCGTTGGCCCCCCTAGCTCCCCCTCTGACGCTCCAATTCCGATCATCACCGTATAGAATCAAAGCTCTCATCGAGCTCTTCGACTTTGTAGTTGAGCATTTCTTCTAATTGTATATAGATTGAGAGAGATTAAGAGAAGAAAATGATGAATTTTTGGCCATTAATGTTTATGAAGGTGGCGGCTAGGTTTCTGAAACCCTAGGCAGTTTTTCTTTTGCAAAATGAACAAGTTGAGGGGCTTTTATAGAAAAAATACGCAACACTATTCATCCCGGATTTTCCAAACTCCAAACGAAGCGTGCCGGTTGGCGTTCCTAAGGTTTTCCCCGCATTCCGAACACAATGGAACCTGTTTCGGGAGCTAATTTGGTCTTCTGTGCGAGTTATGGCAATAAACGTTCAATTTAAAATTAAATCGGTAAATCAAATTTCTAGGCTTTTTAGCTTGCCCCGGACAAACGGTAAATCCGATTGACACGAAATTTGAAACCATACTATAATATCACATTATGGATCCGATGAAACTTGTTTCATCGAATTCCGAGAATTTTTGAAAAATGGCTATTTTAACTCGCCAAATAAATATTAAAAACAATTTCGATGCGTTTCAAGCTGCCACGGTCAAACGAAAACTGTGATTGCTACGAAAATTGAAATTCGATAATAACAAACTATTACGGATCCAATGAAACTAGTTTCGTCCAATTCTGAGACTGTTCCAAAATTGACTAATTTCACTAGTCGATTAAATATTAAATTATTCAATTTTCACAAATAAACTTTTAATTCGATTTTAAAAGTTCTATAACATCATTCTAACTCCAACATGATATAATAAAATTATACAAATCATTTCCAATAATATTAAACTCGATTTTCAATTATTTCTGAAATTTCAAGTATTAAATTATCGATTTAATTATCCAATTAAATCTAATTATTTGAAATAAAATTTAATCGACTTATAAATTCACTAATTAATATTTTAAATTAATTAAATATACAAATTTTAATTAATAAGAATTCTGGGTCGTTACACCTATGGAATTAGATCTCTAATTTAGTTAAATAACCGACTATCGGAAGTGGACGTAAAATGTATCTTTGGAAATATCTAGGGGAAATACGTAAGTTATATGGCACAGTCATCTCCGATGACGTCGTACTGTGCGTATAAATCTTGTTTCATTCTCCTAGGACAATGTAAGGAAATCCGTCCACTAACGGTTAGGAGGTGATCTTCGCTATTATCTTTGGCTGCTTATTTCCTAAGGAAACGGGGTTGAGTTTACCAAAAACTAAAGAATATTATGTTAAAGAGACCAGGAACAGATATTTTATCCGAAAACCACTTTGACCCATCTTAAGCGTTATACGTAAAGACATCTTGAAGATGATGGGTATTTTGAGATGGAGCTTTCAAATGTTTTGTCCAATCCCATAACGAACTTGTATGGATGAGTGTTTATTTTGCATTGTTGCCTAGAGGGCAGTGTTATCATTCTTAGTGGGAAGTGCTATATAAAAGGTAATTGTAACCTCAACAACCGAGAATGACTAAAACATGGGAGATGCTTCAAGGCTATGGGGTTCGCTACAATTAGGGTATGGTCATCACCCAATCTAGACCGATATTGTATATCATGTATGCTCGGGGCCTATTTAGGGTGTTGATACCACCTATGGTGATGACATATTCGGCTCTACCTAGTAAGTGGTAGCATAGATCTTGACTTGCAGGGAGTCCATGTGATGCTCTCGGTGTATTTTATCTAGAGATGCATCGTGATGAGCGGTACCTTTGTAGCCCAGTCATTATATGGAAACCAATCTCCAATACGACCCATTACGATTTTGATTGTGCCAAACTACATTGGAATGTGAGATGCAAGCATTTCAACTATTTTATATATTTACTTTGAACCCGTAGGCATTATTATAGTATCAGTAGATTTCATATGAAATATTTTGGTTGTCGTAAGGCAAAAACCCATCCGTGTTTCTGTACGGCGTGGTCTTCCAAAATACCTTTGTTTTCAAAGGTTTTTATAACTTTCAAATCCAGTTGGGTGTGTTTTTCTTATGCTCGTTTTCCAGACCGACTAGGGTGTTAATTTATTATAATGCTCAAGTCAGATCGAGCGTATTTATAAATTATTTTGGATGCATTGTAGTTCAGGAGATGAGTTGGAGGTCTTCAAGTCGTATTCTCGTATATGTTTGTTTTCGTTGCTTTGTTATTGAAATTATCGGCAATTTTTAGGACATGTTGTTATAACTGTGCAGGCTGATAATTAGGATTGTTGTTGTACTCTGATGGATGTATTTACACAGCTGTTTCTCTTTGTAAAAATCATTGATATTATATTATATATTGTTCCGTTACAATTGTGAGATTCTGTTTTGTTTTTAACTTCTTTTCTTCTTCCCTTCTTCACTACTTCCTTCCGTTTTCTTTCCCATAACTATCCGTCTTTCAGTTCGATTTGGGTTGGATATGTGTGGTTTATTGTCAGCTTGAATTGTACGGATTGATCAGTCATTACAGCTTCTTTTTCCTAAAATGTGCATGGTACATGCATGCACTTGTACATCAAAACCCACCAAGTGACACACCTTTTCTCTTCCCTTCCTCACTCGATTTTCCATGAAATCGACCACCGCCAATTTCATTGTTAGTAGATGTAAAGTTTGTGACCTATCTGTTATATATAAACTATATAAGTTATATAATCTATTGTGGGTATACATACTTGTGTATATAAGTTAAGTATAAATTTTTGTTGCTATATATATATAAGTTTATATAGGAAATATATAATATGTAGTCGAACCATTTATATAAGTGCATAAAGTTTTATATAACCTGGTTGGTTATAGATATATAAATTTACCTAAGCCATTTAACATGTTGTTTGTATATGTAAATTAGCTAATGCATATATAATCAGTTATGCATATGGACATTGTACACAATATGTCATTCATATACGCAAGTTTATTAAAGTGTTTATAATCCGTTTGTTGTATATATATAAATTTATAAAGTTTATATATGTTTAAAATAAAATTTATTTTATGCTATCAAAATCTTACTTTCTAGATCATATGTTTAAATATTTGTTCACAATATATAAATATAAGGTGTTTATGAGGTATAGTTATAGTAGTTATAATCTGGTTTATTGGGTTTTTATATATCAGTTTATATAAGAAAATGCAATTTCATTATATATATACACACACACACACACATTATAAACTGTTTGTTGTATATGTAAGTTCTATAAGCTTATATATGACTTATTGAGTATATATATATATTGATTTCAATAAAGTATTAAGTTGAATCACTTCTTCATACTTTTGATTGTATATACATACATACATACATACATACATACATATATATATATTATAATAAAGTGAATTACATTGATTTTAAAGTATGATTTGTACATCAGTTATATACTAGTTTTCACATATAAGCACATGTTGAGTTGGTTTTCAAATTCATTATAGTGGTTTTATTCCAAATTTAATGTGTTTAAATAGGAACGATTTGAGTTATATATAGTTTTCGTATGTGTGCTTAAATTAAATATAGGTTTGAAATATATAAAGATTTTTTTAAATATTTTAGATTGGATATTGATTTTGGAGAAAATATATATACGTATATATAGTATGTTATGTTAATATCCTGAAACGAGTATACAATATAATATTAGTTGTTTCAGTGTCATATCAAGCTAATTGATTTACTCTCATTGATTCCTAACTATCAGCTTTGTCTGTCATATCCGTGCTCAACTTACTTCGCTTTGAGATTTGTTGTTGGATTGGTCGATCGTGTAGATCGTGATTCAAATCGTAGCTCACCATGTCGTCAAATATCTCTAGCCTCAAAGGTGAGCAATCACTCACGATTAACATTCTTGTAGTTAGTAAATTTGACATCACTTGAAACCACAAATGAAATCTGCTATTAAATTTGAATTGCTAGTTATTTAATTGTTAAATATGATATGACATTTTCTGAAACTATTCGCCTATGACATGACACCATTTCCTGTTGTATATTATGTTTAATTGTTACTAATTATATATGCCTGTGTTGATATGTTATATTATAATTGTTCTCACTCTGTAAGTTCCTTGTTAGTTTAGAAATTCCCTATGGGTTAAAATGATACATAGCCGAATGATATTATAGAATAATGGAAAGTTATTATGGGTTGAAATGATAAACCCAAGCGATTTTCATTACTTTTTTAATTTTTGGATTGCGGCTTGAAATGATATATACCCATAAATATTTAAACTGCGGATTGAAATGATAAATATCCATATCACTTGACCTTAAAGTTGAAAATTATATACGGACGCCGTTGATCTATATTTTGAAAATAATTTCCAAAGTTTTGAAAGAAAATATATGGTTTATGAATATTGGTTTTTAATGAAAATAATATATATAAATGTTATTTTATATATGTTTAAAAATCTTGATTTTAGAATTATATGTTTGGAAATTTTAAATTTATAAGTTAGTTTTGAAAATATAAATTTTAAGACTTACTTATAATTTTATTATATATATATATATATAAATAAATTTAATATAAATAAATTTAATAATAATATTTAATTTAAATATGATATAATTTAATTACTATGTAATATGTTTAAGTATTTATCTAAATTTATATTAATATTTTAAATAGATTTTGTAACTTCAATAATAAAGGTTGGGAGGATAAATTAATGTTGACTGGATTCGTAATTCTCAGTGAAGTCATCAAAGCCATAACACATAAAGAAAAAGTATCAACAAGTTCTTTTGATATAAAAGAATGGGATGCACCCGTATCAAAAAGAACTTGATTAGGATAATCACGAAACATAATAATGCCATTAAGGATAGAATGAGAAATATCTTGACCACGAGAAGTGTTACTAGGGGCTTGCACAACATTTAGCTTTCCCTCATTCTTGCTTTGAAGTTTAGGACATGAAGATAAAAGGCGACCCTAACTTTTGCAATTACGAAAAAAGGGAGGTTTCGGACATCTATTAGCATAATGGTCCCTAGAACCACAATTGTAGCATTGCCCGCGACTAGAGGTAGAAGTCTTTGCTACCGAAGTTGCTTTCTTTCCTTTCTTGTTGGGATAAGGACTTTTGAACTTAAGGCCTCTTCTTGTTATTGTTAAAGTTCGGTTTGGCACCTATAACTTCAACAACGCTTTCTTTATCTGCCTCTTCAAGTCGAAGAGAGATATCAACAAGCTGATCAAAAGAAACTTCCAGTTTCAGAAGTAAAGGCTTTTTTTGAAGTTCTTATTCAACCCATAGACAGACCTCTGATTTTACTTAAATGGGGTATTAATATACTCGGCCTCCATATTTAGAGAGAGATTTAAAAGATGCGACATAATCTGTCACGGAAGATTCACCTTGAACAAGGTCAATAAAGCGATAAGCCAAAGTCACTTGTTCAGCTTCTGGCACAAACTTCAATTCAAATCTTTCTCGAAATTGCTCCCAAGTAAGATCTACCTCGATAATCTCAGAAACCAAAAGATCATACCAATCTAATGCTCTTTCTTGGAGCATGCTATAAGCCACTTGGACTCGGTGGAGTTCAACAAGATTCATGCGAGAAAAGATGCGATCGCATGTTTGAAGCCAAGCTTGGACTTCTATGACGCTTTCAGAACACTTGAAAGGCTTTCCACCCAAATTTGTATAATCACTGCACAATCGTGCAAACCCAGATTTAGGGCGAGTATGCCCTAGAATAGGTCCAACAGCTTGAGCATTTTTTACAAGATCTAAAGCTACTGGGCAGACATAAATACTCCATCTTGAGGAGTAGCACTAGATTGACCGGCACTGGGACGGCCTGGTCTAACCATTTCTCTACTTTAAGAAAGAAAGAAAGAAAGAAGAAGAAAAGGTTATTCTCAGAATGAATATCAAACAATCATGTTTGATTAACCAAGGCATCACAAAAGAAATTAGGATAGAACGGGTCCTAAGACTCGGATAATCCTAAGGCACAATTCCTAAGAAATACTTAGGACAATGATCCTTGCTATAATATTCTATATTGTTACGAAGTTTTGCTCTGATACCAAGTTGTGGCCCCCAACCTCTATACTCACGCTAGCCAAGGACAGTACGGGGTAATGCCATCAACTAACATGAAGAATAAGGCTGTTGAGGAGCGACCATCCGTGTAATTGCTTTGTGCGAGTACCGATACGTCAGATAGTTTGGCATGGATTACATTTCAAGAGGAAATCCGACATATCAAATACAAACTCAAAGCTACTACACAGTGGCTATGTGGCCTTCGAAAACAAATATAAAATAAGCATAACACAAATCAGTCATAGCTATCCATATCACAAAGGCGAAAACAGATTTGAATATAACACATAGAAGTGTACATCAGAGTAGTGGTCAAACAAGATCTGCAATATCACAAAAGAATAGATACAAGTGCAAGGCAAAAGAATATGTATACATGAAGGAGTCTCTATCTCGAATGTATAATAACAAAAACTACTAAATTAGAGTAGTTATCCAAAAGTCAAATGATGGTCCTAGATAAGAAGTCAAACAGAACCACCTGTAACATCTCGGTTTGACCCGTGTATTGTTTAATAAGAGAATAATAAATGGATCAGTCTAGCTATAAATATCAGATAAAAATGAGATAGGATACGAGATATGAAAAAAATGTATGATAACAATAATGCTATATTGTGATAAGTATACATTTAATAACAACTAAAATTGTACAATGTCTCTAGAAATCTCAAACACACAAAAGAATGTCATATTCTTTATTTTATTCACCAAACCATGAATATTAACAAACATATCAACGCCATTCCCAAATCCAGGAATCAAAAGGGGGAGGCCTAACACAAACGGGAGTATGAAAACTCACCAACACGTGCATCGCAAATGGGTCACTAACCCATGGTCGCTAACCATATAGCCGGTGCAACGACGCAGTACAATAACTATACGCCCAAGGAGCCTGAAGCTCGAATAATTCGAAACAACGAGGTAGTACAATAACGGTATGTCCGATGATCCGAACTCCATAAAAGAACATGGGTCGCTAGCCCATAAAAATGAGTCGAAACTCTAAGGAACCCATAGGTCGTTAGCCTATAAAAGAAATGAGACGAAACTCAATAAAACGAGGTAAAGTCCCCTACGTGGACAAAGAGACATCACATAACGCTAGTCTAAATCATAAAATGAGTTTAACTTCATGTCCCATAACCACTTGCTTAACTTAAATATTTACGAACAAATTGTAGATTTCCACTCGAAGATTATCACGAGATTTTCAATCGAACGAGTCTAAGAATTAACCGACAATGTAACCTCAAGCGTTTCATACCGCTTGTTTTGCTAAGTCGTTTAATTGGATTTCTCAAAAGAACGAGGAAAAGGTTTGTATATACTAATAGATTGGAAAACGATTTTATAAACGAGCTTTGTATTAAAATAAAGTTGAAAACATCTTTGTGAAAGGTTTGAATATTTACTACTAGTACAGAAACCTTTGTATTTCAAAGTGAAAAATCACAAAAATGATTGTAAAACAATCAATCACCAAATATTCACGTACAAAGACGTGAATCAAATCCACAGAAATCGATACCGAATCCATCAAAATGGATATTCCCAATAATCCCAAAAAAGGAGTTATCAAAGTCAACAAAAGTGATAACAACTAATCAGATCAAGGAGAATCGATTAAAAATTAGAAATCCACACCAAACGGAAAATTTGGCTGAGATAAGCAGATTCATTTGACTGAACCAGGATGGTCAGTCGACTGACAATATGCCCAGAAACTTTTGTTTTCAGGTTTAGTAGACAGAGCCAGGGTGGTCAATCGACTGATTTTGAACCTAGAAACTTTCGGTTTCCAAGTTCAGTAAACTGAAACAGGAGGGTCAGTCGACTGATACTGGCACAGGAACTTTCCGTTCCTAAGTTCAGTCGACTGACCTTACAGTTCAGTCACTGAACTGTCATTTGCAGTATTTTCAGCTTAGCCCTAAAGAAGGGTAAAAATCATACTGAAGGCAATCAAACGAGAAACGGAGACTAGGGATTTATGCCAAGCATCTACCATGCCTTTGAGGCACTTCGATACACCCTAAAAACACGGTCAAACATCAAAGATAGGATTTTATGGATTTTTGACTTTAAAAAACCAAAATTGGAATATTCATCAAACCAATTCAATTCAAAGGAAAATGGACTATGAATAGATGTTAGGAATTACTTCCCAACAACTATCAAAGATATAGACATAGATATGAGTTCAAAAACTCACTTTTAAACCCAAAAACAATGAAGGAGAAGCTTTTAAAGCAAGGCAAGATCAATTCCTCTTCACTACACGTGTAGAATCACTAATGTATTGTCAAAGGTGAATTTTTTCCTAAGTTAGGTTATAGGAATTTCTGAAATTTAAAGAGTGATGGAGATGGAGAAGATGAAGAGGATGCTTACCAAAGCTTGTCTTAGATTTTGGAGTTAGAACTTGAATTTGCAAAGAAAAATAGGGCTTAGGAATTTTAATTTCCTCTTCCTTCCTCCATTTTTCCCTTAGCTTGAGAGTGTTAGGAAATGGGGAGTGGAATGAATGAAGAGGAGTGGAGTTGGGTTATTTGTTAGGTTAGTGGGCTGAAACCCAAACCCAAAGCCCTAAGTGAAAATGCCAAAATTCTACTCAACTCCAAACATATCAATGTTTATACTCAAAAAGGTCGCAAATGCCATTTTGGACTTAATGGAAGTAGCCTCGAGTACCAATTCGACTATTTGCACAAATTAACATTTTGAACTTTAATCCGACCAACGATGCTATATTTAAATAAAATATTTAAATATACAATCATAAAATATGCGGGTTGTTACCGACTCACCTCCTTAAACAAATTGCATCCACGCAATACTTGAGAAGAAAACAAAGAGTAAAAACCATAAAAGCATATCAATGCAAAAGAAAATTTGAAATAAGAAGTTCGCCTTAAAAGAGCTCGAGAGGGTAAGTAAGGGTGTGTTCACTCGATGAATTCTCTGGATTCCCAAGAGCAATCCTTAGGATTTGATGACCACTGAACTTTCACAAGAGGAACATCTTTATTTCGAAGGAGTTTAACCTTCGAAGCAATGATACGAATATGATGTTGCTCATAAGTCAAATTAGGCAAAACTTCAATTTCTTCACGAACACTAGGCTCAAGAATAGAATCGGAATCATGAAGGCATTTCCGTAAGTGAGACACCTGGAATACGTCATGAATAGTAGAAAATTGAGCCGGTGATAAAAAGCGATAAGCCACAGAACCAATGCTTACAGTGATACAAAATGGACCAATATATCGCGGTGCTAGTTTTCCCGATCGACTGAAACGTACAACACCCTTCATAGGTGAAGCATGAATAAACACAAAATCTTCCACATAAAATAATAATTTCCTTCTTTGATTAGCGGCATCGGATTTTTTTCTACTTTGAGCTTCTTTCATTCTATGACGAATAAGGTCAATCTTTTCTATGACATCACGAATAAAATCTGGACCTAAAACCAACTTCTCACCAGCCTCAAGCCAACAAGAAGGAGATCGGCATAGTATTCCATAGAGTGCCTCGAAAGGTGCCATACCAGTACTAGATTGGACGCTATTATTATAGGAAAACAAAAACAAGAGAAATATGATCTTCCCAACTTCCACCAAAATGAAGAACACATGCACGAAGAAGATCTTCAAGATTTTGTTTCACACGCTCGGTTTGTCCATCAGACCGAGGAGGATAAGCGGTGCTAAAATTAAGCTTCGTTCCCAAAGCTTTTTGAACACCCTTCCAAAATCCACTGGTAAACAATGGATCACGATCGCTAACAATAAAAGTAGGAACCCATGCAATTTAACAATTTATTTAACATAGAGTTTGGACAAAAGAAGTACGGTCCGATTAGATCAAAAGAGAATAAAATGGGCGGATTTTGTAAGTCTATCCATAATCACCCATAAACTGTCATGACCCGAACGAGAATGGGGAAGACCTTCAATAAATTTTATGGAGACTTGATCCCACTTCCTAATTGGAATGTCCAAAGGTTGCAATAACCCACCGGTCTTTGATGCTTGGCTTATCGAGTTGGCAAGTCATGTAACGCTTAATGAAGTTAGCAATATCAGATTTTATTCCATCCTCATAGTAAAGTAGCTTCATATCCACGTACACTTTACTATTATCGGGATAAATGGTAAATTTAGAATGATGAGAATCTTCTAAAATATCTTTACGAAGATTACCAATATTCGACAAGATAATTCTACCAAATTTTCGAATACCGCCACGAGCATCGATTTCAAAGTCTTTCAAACCATCAATATTACTATCTCGATAATTTTGGCTAAGAAGAACCAATTCGGGATCATGCTTTTGAGCTTCAATAATGCAGTCTAATAGAGAAGGAAGAGCCTCAAGACTACATAAAACAAGAGACGAAAATGAATCAGATTCACGATCTTGAATCTCACAAGTGGACAAAATCTCGAGATAATTCTGTTCGGATATCATCATAGAAATAACTGCTTGTTGTTTACAACTAAGGGCATCGACAGCACAATTTCCCTTTTCAGGAGTATAAATAATATCAAGATCATAAGATGCAAGGAAATCAAGCCAACGTTGTTCATGCAAACTAAGTTTCTTTTGAGAAAATAAATACTTCAAAGATTTATGATCGGTGTAGAGAACAAATTTCTCTCCCAAAAGATAATAACGCCAAATTTGAAGGGTGTTAACGTAAAAATCAGACGCTAACACCCCGGTGTAGATTGAAGTTGAGCGAAAGCACCACCCGTGAACACGGGAACTAAAGAACAAGTAGAGAAATCACAGAAAAAGCAGAAAAGACAAAAGTTTTTATAATGGTTCGGCTTAGGGTAAGCCTACGTCCACTTTAGCTCTCTTTATTACTGAATTTGATTACAACTTTACAACAATCTTCAATTACAATTCTGATGAGACAAACAACTAAAACTTTGATGGAGAATAATCTTCCGAATTCATGTTGAATGATGTAGATTTTCTCTTGGAGATCGTAGTAGTGTCCTTGGTGTTTGGAGTACTTGAAGTGTTGAGTGAGTTGAGAATTCAGCAGAGTATCGACGCTTGAAGTGATCGGCCAAAAGTCCTTTGCTAGTTGGAGTTAGGGCTGTATTTATAGGGAATACTCTGGGAAGAATTTGATCACCAAGTGCTAGGTCGCATACGACCTAAGTTAGGTCGTAGGTCATAGGTCGGCGGCGACATAGGGGATCACCTATACCAGCTATATTGGAACTTGCCCTGAATAAGTTATTAGGTCGGCAGTGACCTAAGAGATGGTATCTGACTTATCTTGATTGCATTTGGTTCTCTTCTGAGCAAATTAATAGGTCGCGTGCGACCTATCATAGGTCGTGAGTCAACTGAGATTTAGGTCGCTGAGACCACTTCGCTCTTAGGTCGGTAGACTGTGGCATTGCTTAGGTCGCATATGCTTGAGGTCGTTAGATCGCTGACTCCTTAATTCGTTAGGTCGCTAACTCCTTAAGTCGTTAGGTCGCTAACTCCTTAAGTCGTTAGGTCATTTTTCCACTTAGGTCGGCAGGCGGTTAGGTCGCTAGAACCTTTCCACAGCTAGGTCGTTCGCCTGTTGTCTCGTTAGGTCGTAGCCTGTTATGAACTGTTAAGTCGTGAAGTAGACCGTTGAGCTTGATAGGTCGCTTACTAATCGAGTCATTAGGTTGCAACTTCCTATAGGTCGTGGGTCGCTGCTGTAGTTAAGTCGCTCGCTTTTAGGTCATTAGCACTCTTAGGTCGTCAAGTCGTGCATGCTTTAGGTCGCTTCAGAAATAGGGGTTAAACACTTGCCCCTCGAAGTTCAGGCCTATGCCATAGGTCGTGTGCTTCGATCTGACTTAGCTAGGTCGTGAGCGACCTAAAACTTATATTAAGTCGCGTGCCTATTCGTCTTCCCCTTTTTGTCCCATATAAATTTGTTAGGTCGCTAACCCTTCCTCACTCTACTGCTCCGATCTCCCACTGCCATTGACAGATCTTCAAGCTTCCAAAGGAAAATTCAACTCATTTAGTTGTCGATTCGTATTTACCAACATACTACATAAGTGAGTTCAATCTCTTTCCCACCATAATTGCCATCCAATCGTGAATCCATGTTTTCCGAATCAAGTCCAATTCATGTGTCGTGCTTTATTTTGAATGTTTATTATGATCGACTTTTGATCACCGTTTGATATGTTGTCGTTGTGATTCAAGAAGGCACGGTAATATCTATAATGAATCGAAGGTATTTGGAATCGATTTTTTGGGTGATTTGGTGGTATGCGGAGATGATTAAATTCACGAAGAGGATGATGGATTTCGTGGTGTCGGCGTTAAAGGGTTATCGGGTCTGGTGAGTTTTTGCGTGGATAGGAAGTCAGCGACTTAGTGGATCTGGGCGTTCCAAGATAACTCACGACCTAAGAAACCTGGCCGACCTAACAAATTCTCACGACCTAAGGATCCATCGAATCTGCGACTTAACTTTTAGGTCGCGTGGGATTCAAACGACCTAGGACTTAACAAATTTGCACTTGAATTCCAAGCAGGACGACTTAACAAATTAACGACCTAATCTTTTATGCGGCATAGGCTGTAGGTCGCGGCCGAGTTAGGACTTTGACAAATCTGCATTGCCTTGAACCTTTTAACTTGCACAGTGCGACCTAAGGAAGCTCTGACCTATGCTAGGTCGCTGGACGACCTAAGACTTGTTAAATTCTGAGAAGACTTGGCTGAATTGTTTGAACTTGAATTTTGTTGTACTCCTTTGCAGATTATTTTAACTTTTAAAGCTGTCAACCTGTTAAATACAACATTTGCAGAAAAATGGGACGAATATACTGTCATTGACCGCCCACATCGAATGACAGATTAGTCGACAAAGAATAATCAACTTAAACGAACTATGTGAACGAAATGCTGCGAACTAAAGAATTCAAGTGAAGTATTAAAGCAAAACTAAAATATACAATTAAAGCCGATTCGTTTGCAATAACACTACACTTGAATTTTATATTAACAAGTCCTGTAATCTCATAGTCGACGAATTGTCAACTAGCTTAATTTCAGTTATGTTTGCTTTCTGTTTTTGTTAGTTCTGCACAACACTTCACACTTTTTAGGAAACGTGCACCTTCTTATTTGAATGCCTAGTTCCTTGTATAGAATGACTTCTCAACAAGGAGAAACATAATCGGCTGAAGAGACTTTCCCAATTGCTACTCCATTGGTTAATCCTCCAAAGAGAATTTCAACCACACTAACATACAAAGTTTTCCGCCAACTGTGCGCTCTGTTTGGCATTGCTGAAGCAGATGCCATTCTTCCTGAGAGAAGCGATACTGCCGATATACCACCTTCTGGTTTTGTAGCAGTTAATCGTCAAATGTGCATGAGTGGAGCTATCCCTCCTTTTAACGACTTTCTTCAACGGCTTCTTCTCCGACTAGCTATCTCCCCCTTCCAGCTGCCCCCCAATGGCTATGCTATTCTGATGGGGTTATGTGTGCTATTTGGAAGGACGCTGGATCGCCTTCCGAGTTTTGATGAAGTTTGCTATTTGTGCACGTTTGCCAAAAATAAAGACCATTCCTCCATCATTCTTGTGAGAAGCGCTAGGAACCGTAAACTAATAATCGGCCTTCCCAAAAGTGCTCACGGTTTTCTATGTCAATTTTTCTTCGTTCGCTGTCCTCTGGGATTCTATGCTACCTGGAGAGTAGGAAGTAAGAGCATTTATCTTTGTTCCTGATGTTTTTCTCTGAGCTTTTCATAGCCTGAGTTGTCAAATGTTAACTTCGCCTTTTACTTTTCAGCGCTTCCTCCTCCTTCTAGGGATTCTAGTCATAAACCAACTTTTGAGAGGCTTATGGCCGTGCCAGTTGAGGAGAGAAGCATTCAATTTCTGTTGAAAGACAAATTTTTGCATCAATATGGACTTTTTCATACCTCTCGCTCTACACACCCTCATGAAGTCCCAGACTCCCCAACCCAAGCATTGGATGCCCCAGTTTCTACCGATGCACCCATACCGAAAGAACCTGCCTCTGAGGCTTCTCTAGTGAAGTGCTCCACTTCTGTTGATGTCGCGGGGTCATCCGGCAAACTTGCCCCGGTCACTGAAGAAAAAGTGCTTCAGAAATCTCCTCCACATTCGAAGAAGTCTGGTGACGAAGAAGCTGGGAAAACAAGCCCTGTCAAACAGAGTGGAGACCACACTTTCGAAGGTTGAGCGACCTGTTTGTCACTTCATAGGAGCTCTTTAAAGACGACCCCGTCACCACCAGGGTTTCTTCTTCAGTAGTTGAGGCGACTTCTACTCCGCAACAGACTCCGTCGACTCAAGATTTGACGTTAACTACTACACCTACGATTACTCCGCAATCAAAGAGCGGTTCGTAGTTTGATGCGCGTAGCTTGCACATCACACACACTTAGAATCTTTCGGCACTTTTATACTCCTAACTCTCTGTACTTTGAAGATTCTAAAGTTACACTTCTTTTCTCTGAAAACTTTTAAGACTTGTCCATTCTTTTTTATTTCAGATTCTCCGATGGGACGTAGCAGCTCCTACTATGACGACTTTCAGCGCTACGGGAGGCGTAGTCAATATGATTATAGGCGCTACCTTCCCGCTCACAGAGAAACCGACGAAGAGAGAGCCGCTTGAAAGGCTCAAGAGAGAAGGGCTCAAGAAGAGCGTTATGAGAGAAAAGAAAGGGAGGAGCACCATGATTCTTCCCATAAAGGTGACGATTCCCACAAGAGAAAATCCCATGATGACCGGGGAAAAAGTCATATGGTTGAGGACCCAAGTAAGCGTGCTCGACACGGTGAGAAGCATACTTCTACAACTCCTGAAAAGGTCACTGCCCCCGTCTCACTTGACATTCCTTCTGGCTCTCCAGCTCTCGGGAAGACAGACATTCAAACAATAATCAGCAGGCCAAAATTCCAAGTTGGATCAGGCCCGGCTACTCTGCAAAGTCGGTTCCCGCACTGGTGCCTGAAGGGAGTGCAGTTCGATCTTGACTTGATCCCTATCGACAAGCCTGCCACGCTGCGAAATCTCGTCGCCGTCAGGCTTTATATTGAAAGGATGTTGAACTGGCAAAAGCTTGTTGACGAGCTTCAAATGTTCAACCGTGCGAATATAGAGGCCATGCTTACTATGGAGAATGATAAGGCCGAATGACAGAAGGTTCTCGAGCAGCACGATACCGAAATGAGGAGCATGAATACTTACAATGAGGAGCTTGAGGCGAAAGTTGAGGAACTTAAACAAGAGCTTGCTACTTATTCTACTACATATACTCAAAAAGAAGAAGTACTTCAGAAGCAAGTTCGCGATGCTCACGCAACTCAGCGACATGCCGAGGCACAACTTGAAGCTGAGCAGAAAACAGCGGGAAGGTATCGTGCTGAGGTTACAGAGTTACAGGAGAAAGTCAACTCTCAGGAGGCGGAAATTCAAATGCTAAAGCTTCAACTTTCCAAGACTGAAAGAGGGCGCGATGAGGCCGTTGCCGGTAAAATTACAGCTGAAGAATCTCACGAGGCAACGAAGACCAACATCATCTCGACAATGTTTGACTTTTACCTACACAGCATCTTGGGGCACGGTAGTCTCGCCTTCCTAGGCCCCAAATATGAAGTTACACTGGCTGAAGTGTGGGAGGCTGCACTTGACATGCTTGGCGGTAAAGGCGCTGGCTATGCCGAATCAGCTCTTGAGGAGCATTACTTGGATGATGATGCTCGCGCTGCTCTTGCCAAAGGAAAGGAACAACTTGCAAAATTAAGAGCTGGAACGGCAGAAGGGGAACAGTTAGAAAAAACTACTTCAACTATTCCAATCCAGCCTTCTCCTTCGGCCGAAATCGACATTATTGGCTCCAGATCTCATTCTCCATCCCTGTCCAAAGCTACAACTGAGATCACAAGTATACAGGGCAGAGATGAAGGTGAAGAGAGTGCCGAAGCACAGGCTTATGAGGTTGATATCAGGAAGCTGACTTTTCTAGGTAACTCTACTGTTAATCTTGCCCAAGTAGACTGCTCATCTGTTTCTTACGAGCTTGATGAGCTTCTTGACTATTTCCTGAACCTCAGCGAGCCTTTATCTCCTCTCTTTACTGACTTTAACTTCTTTTCTTCTGTAGAGAAAGCATCGAGCATTGTCCAAACTTCCCCTCCTCCAATTATTCCTCCTCCGTCTCTTCAGGCCACTCCTCCTTCTGCCTCGCAACCAGGATCACAAGAGGAGCAAATAGAAGCTCTCCAAGACTTGGACGATCCCATTGCTTCACAAGAACACAGGGAAGAAGAAACTGAAGGGAGTGAGAAGACTCCAGAACCAACTGGTTCCGATGACGTACCATTAATTACACTTTTCTCTCCAGGTAGTGGGTCTTCTTCCAGGAAGAGAGGGAAGCATGGAGTTTCTAAGAAGAAGAAGGAGGCTTCTGCTAGCAAGACACAAGCGGGAGAAGAACCTATTGTATCCCTTTCCCCTTCCTCTCCTACTCTTACAAGCCGGCCTAAGAAGTTAACCATTCAGCCAGGCGCAGGCTCAAAAGGCGGAAGGAAGAAGAAATGATGGCTTTGGTCCTGTGCTTTTTATATCACTTTTTTGCTTTTTGCATGTACTGGGCGGAGATTGTGCGGGTACCGGCCTCCGCTTTTCTTTTTCTTTTTATTTTGAAACCTGTACCTGTACAAAATTTTAACAGTGTTGAATAGAATGATTCTTTTTCTTTATACAAACTTCTGTCTGTATCTGAGAATGCATTTATTATTCATTTTCGTACAAGTTTCTTCACATGATATTGCAGCGAGCTTATGGTATGTTGTTCGAGCGTAATTTTACCAATATAGTTATACCATGTTGTATGTAGCTATACCATGTTGCCCCTATACCATAAGCTTGTTGCAATATTTTATATTTTGAGGGGACTTGGTCTTTTATTTTCTGGAGAATAATTATTCCTTACTTTGAGGAATATTATTTCGTTAAAAATAGAGTACAACTCCCTCCATATAAGTTTTTACGCTTCATCCTTCGAAGATATCACTTTTTCTTTTGTGCATATACATATTTTACCAAGTGAATTCTTCTATGTGGTAAAGCGGGCCACTGAAGGGTACTTTAACTTCTTTTTGAGGGAGAGTATTTTCCAGAATAGGTGAATCATTCTTCCTTTGAGAGTTAAAGTGTGCCTTTGAAGAGGACTTCTTTTTTTTATTACGCCACAGTAAAGGGCTTTCTGATTTTTGCTCCTTTGAAAAGTTGCACCTCTAAGGAGGGCTTTTTCATGTTTCAACACTTGGAAGCTCTATTTCAATCTCGGTGAAACGTGTGCCTCCGAAGAGTTGTGCCTCCGAGGAGGGCTTTTTCACGTTTCAACACTTGGAAGTTTTATTTCAATCTCGGTGAAACATGTGCCTCTGAAGAGGTCTTTCTGTTCGATTGTGCCTCCGGGAGGAGGTCTTTTCATTTCTTCCTCTGGGAAGAGTTCTTTTTTGTTTCTGCCTCTGGGAAGAGGTCTTTTTGTTTTGTTGTGCCTCTGGGAAGAGGTCTTTTTTGTTTCTGCCACTTGGGAGAGGCTTTTATTTTTCCCTGTTCGCTGGGAAGTGGGCCTCCGAAGAGGGCTTTTCACATTTCATCACGGGAGTGTATCGACCGATCATGATGAAATGTGTGCCTCTTAGTAGGGTTACTGCCTGGAAGTTTGGAGTTTCTTTCTCTCGGTTGGACGGATTCAGGGGAGTGTATCGACCGATCATTCCAAAACTTTGTATCGAGAAAGATCTCTCTTTTTATGGTTGGCCCGCTCGAGGTCTTTTATCATTTCAACTGTGGTGAAATGGGCCTCCGAAGAGGGCTTTTCACGTTTCAACACCTGGAAATTTTATTTCAATCTCGGTGAAACGTGTGCCTCTAAGTAGGGCTTTTGCCTGGAAGTTTGGAGTTTCTTTCTCTCGGTTGGACGGATTCACGGGAGTGTATCAACCGATCATTCCGCAATTTTGTATCGAGAAAGATCTCTCTTTTTCTCGCTAGGCCCGCTCGAGGTCTTTATCCTCCGAAGAGTTGTGCCTCCGAAGAGGGCTTGTGCCTCTGAAGAGGTCTTTTGCTGATTGATGCTTGCTCGCCCATGTCTCTTTGCCATCGATTCCTGTTGGCGATCCCCGTTGTCTTTTGCAAGTGTTTTCACTTTTTAGTTGCCAATAATTTCCCTTATCCGAAGAAATATACTTCATAGTTAAGTGAGTTGGTGGTGGTAGACACAGTCTATTTAACTGGTAGTTAGTTAGAAATGGTCCACTTCCATCCACATTGCTAACTTTTGTTTGAAGCACTTCTTTTGTAGGATTTGAGTACGGAAATTTTGAATGGTTTAGTGTTTGCTTGCTGAATGATGTCGGGGATCGCTTGGTCTTGCGATGGGTAAGCTTTGCTTTTATGACCTGCATTATTAAATCGATATTTTAATGACACAATTAATGTATTTTATATGTCGAAATAAAACAAAGCAGTTTATAATAGTAGAGAACACAAGATTTATAGTGGTTCGGCCAAAAGTCGGGCCTACATCCACTTTATAGCTTTTCATTATTCACTTGCTTTACAACTTCTTTCAATACAAGAATCATATATTCATAATTCTTTTACAACATTTCAGCAATGTTTTCAAGTAAAATAGGGACGCAAATGATTGATGTTCCAAGCTCTTGGGATTGGTTCTCCTTCGACAGTTGTGAGTTTGAATGTGCCATCAAGAAGCTTTGCGCCAATAACATATGGTCCTTCCCAATTTGGCCCAAACACACCTATGGCTGTCATAATTCTCTTCAGGACTAAGTCTCCAACTTCAAAGCTGCGCTGACGAACTTTGGAATTGAAGTGCCTGGCTATTCTTTGCTGGTGAGCTGCAATTCTAAGCCTTGCCTCTTCTCTTCTTTCATAGAGAAGGTCAAGTGCTTCCAGTTGCAATTTTTCATTCCCACTTCGATCAAAACGGATCCTTCTTTGTGAGGGGACTTCAGTTTCCACTGGAATCATCGCTTCTGATCCATATGCCAATGAAAATGGAGTATGCCCAGTCGCAGTTTTGTGAGTGGTCCTGTATGCCCATAGTGCAAGTGGTAACTTATCGACCCAACCACCTTTTGCTTTTTCCAACTGCTTTTTGATGGTTGATTTGATGATTTTGTTTACTGGTTCCACTTGTCCGTTTGCCTACGGACGAGCCACTGCTGAGAAGCTTTTTCGGATCTTGAATCATTTGCAAAAATCTTGGAACTCCTCACTTTCAAACTGAGTACCATTGTCTGTGATTATCTTCTGAGGCACACCATACCTGCAAATGATATTTTTAGTCACAAAACTTATCATTTTCTTAGAGGTAATAGTGGCCAATGGTTCGGCCTCAGCCCATTTAGTAAAATAATCAACAGCAACGATAGCATATTTAATCCCTGATTTGGCAGTCGGCAAAGGCCCAATGAGATTTATTCCCGAGATGGCAAACGGCCATGAACTGGCCATTTGTGTTAGCTCAGTGGTAGGTGCTCTAGGAATTTTAGCGAATCTCTGGCATTTATCACACTTTCGGGAATAGTCAGCAGCATCCTGATTAATTTCTGGCCAAAAGTATCCATAACGGAGGATTTTATTTGCTAAAGTTTGACCACCTGTATGATCCCCACATTCCTCTCCGTGTACTTCAGTTAGAATTGTCTTAGCTTCTTCCTTTGTCACACATCGGAGTTATGGCATTGAAAATCCTCGTCTGTACAAACGACCATCATGAACTATATATCTGGAGGCTTTCCTCATCAGCTTTTGTCGTTCTTTTGAATTTTCTGGCAGAGAACCATTGAGTAGATATTCAAGTATCGGAGTCATCCATGATTTTTTCTCTTGGGATACATTCATAATCCAATCAACATCCATTTCATCTGTGCTTGGAGCTGACAAGACTTCGACGGGAACTAAACCCAATAGTTGAGCTTCACCAGTACTTGAATACTTCGCAAGAGAATCCGCCTTCATATTTTCTTATCGGGGGATATGGTTTATTGAATAACGGTCCAAATCTTGAAGATGCTCCCAGGCTTTTGATAAATAGGCTGGTAAATTCCCTCCTTTAGCTTGAAATTCCTTCTTGACTTGACAAACAATAAGTTGAGAATCACTAAAGATATGCAATGCCTTGATGTTTAGTTCTTTAGCGATCCTTAAACCAGCGATGAGAGCTTCATATTCAGCTTCATTGTTTGTCGAAGGGAATTCTAGTCTCAGCGCATAACACAGCGATCGCCCCTCTGGGGTTTCAAGGACAACCCCTGCTCCAGAACAGTAATCATTCCTTGCGCCATCGACGTACAATTTCCATTGGATTGGAATGCTATTAGTAGCTTCCTCCTCACTACCACCCTTATCCGTGCATTCCGCAATGAAATCTGCCAAAGCTTGTCCATTGATTGCTTTTAGGGGATGGTAAGTGATGTCATATTGACTGAGTTCAATATTCCATTTCAAAAGACGGCCCGAAGTCTCAGGGCGGAATAGGACTTGCTTTAGAGGCTGATCAGTGAGGACTTTGATGGGATGAGCTTGGAAATACGGCCTCAATTTTCTTGATGCAATCAACAAACAATAGGCGAGCTTTTCCAATCTTGAATAGTTCATCTATGCCCCGGTGAATCTTTTACTGATATAATAGATTGGGCGTTGAATCCTTGCGTCTTCCCGTACCAACACTGCACTGAGAGCATGAGACAAAATTGCCAAATATATGAAGAGATCTTCACCACTATCAGGCTTTGAAAGTATCGGAGGCACTTCCATATGACGAATCAACTCATCAAATGCTTTCTGACATTCAAGAGTCCACTCAAAGTTTTTCATTCCTTTCTTCAGAGCATCAAAGAATGGAATGCATTTGTCAGTGGCTTTGGAAATGAACCGACTCAGAGAAGCAACCTTTCCATTGAGACTTTGCAATTCCTTCTTCGTTCTAGGAGCCTTGACCTCTCTCAGGGCAGTGATTTGAGCTGGATTGGCTTCAATGCCCCTAGCGCTCACAATGAAAGCCAAAAAATTTCCAGACTCCACTCCAAATGAAAATTTCAGGGGATTAAGCTTCATTCTATACTTTCGGAGTACTGCAAACATCTCTGCCAAGTGATCCATGTGGTCCACTGCTTTCTTAGATTTTACTAGCATATTATCAACATAAACTTCCATTGTCTTGCCAATCTGTGGTTTAAACATGGCGTTAACAAGCCTCTGGTAAGTTGCCCCTGCATTCTTGAGTCCGAAAGGCATGACCTTGTAGCAGTAGAGTCCAACATCTGTGATGAAGCTTGTATCCTCTTGATCCGTCTCATGCATCATAATATGGTTATATCCGAAGTATGCATCCATAAAAGATAACAATTCATGCCCTGCCGTCCCATCCACTAACTGATCGATCCTGGGCAGCGGGAAACAGTCTTTGGGGCAGGCTTTGTTCAGATTTGAAAAATCAATGCACACTCTCCACTTTCCTTTAGCTTTCTTAACCAGTATTGGATTTGAGACCCAATTTGGAAAAGTAGATTCTCTAATGAACCCGTTCTCCATGAGACGATCCACTTCTTCTTTTAACGCTGCCGTTCTTTCAGGACCCTGAGTCCTTCTCTTCTGTTTCACAGGTGTAAACTTTGGATCAATGTTCAGAGTATGTACTGCAATCTCTGGGGATATTCCGCACATGTCAGCATGAGTCCAAGCGAATACATCCAAACTAGCCTTCAAAAATGAAATCAGAACATTCTAAATTGTTGTACTGAGTTGTGAACCCACATTAAGCACTTTGTTTGGGTCCTTTGGATCAACGGGCACTGGCACTCTTACCTCTACCGGTACTACCATATTCTCCCCTGCACTGGCTTTCCTTGGATCCATTTCTTTTCGTGCGCCACTACATTCGCCAGTGTAGGGTCCATCCTGTAATTGCTACAAGGTCGGTTCCTTGGTGCGGACTGGAGCCGCCGCACATTTTCCCATTTCTCTTTTCCTAGATTCTCGTAACTCTGCAAAGTAACATTCTCGCCCCGCATCTTGGTCTCCCTTAATCACACCAACTCCATTATCTGTGGGGAATTTTAGAGTCAGACACCATGGGGCAAGAACAGCTTTGAATGCAGCAAGAGTTGGTCGGCCCAAAAAGGCATTGTAGGCAGAGAATTCTTCAACAATTATAAACGTTTGCTTTCGAGCCACCTTCCTTGGTCCCTTTCCAAGTTCTACAAACAAATCAATGGTCCCAATCGGCTGGTGGGTTCTCCAGCGAACCCAGCGATCTTAAGTGATAAAGCTTGAACGTCAGCCATCGGGATTTTCATTTGATCGAAGGTCTTCTTGAAGAGGATGTTGCATGAAGCTCCACAATCAACTAGAACTCTTCTCACAGTTGCCGGCCCAATACCAGCGGATATGACCAAAGGATCTATGGTCGGAGCCTCAATACCCAAAGAATCCCTGGCACTGAACACGATATCATCTGTGGAAGTCTTTTGTTGCTTTAAAGGCGCATCATTCCCTAAGACAAAAACATTCTCTTCAGCTGGTACATGCCTCAAGGCCCGGGCATACCTTTCCATCTCTCCCCAGATTCTTCCTATGGGGTGAGGTCCTCCAGTTATTATATTGATAACAGGTCTTTCTGATTCCTGCACTACGGGCTTCTCACTTGAGGCAGGACGGTGAGCGGGAACTTGCTGTCCTTGAGTTGAGGAAGCTGGGGCATTTCTGTTCCTTTTCACATACTGCTGGAGTTTTTTTTCCTTCACGAGTTGTTAAATTACCTCTTTCAACTGACGACATTCGTTGGTGTCGTGGCCGGGCTGGTTGTGGAACCGACAGAACCTTCCACTTTTTTCCATCTTAATCGCAACTCTCATTTTAGGTGGTGCCGGATAATTGATATCATCTTTGGTCGCAAAGAAGATGTTTTCAGGGGTATCGGTCAAGGGTGTGAAATTGAAAGAACGGCCTCTCTTAGGGTCTCCCTGTTTCTTCCCACCATCGTTTCCCCTTTTCTGAGTGTTAGGTTCTTTCTTATTCGAAGCAGTGCGATTGTTCCCGGCATCCACTGATACCACCTTAGCCGGTGTTTGGAGGCTCTCCAAGCGCATGAATTCATCTGCTTTCTTGTAGAATTTGTCAAGTGAGTTTGGTTCTTTCATTTTCAACCATTTTCCAAATTCGCTTGACTTATCAATTGCCCTCATCAAGTATATCAAGACAATGAGTGGCTCAGCATTATCCACCTCAGCCAATGCTATGTTAAAGCGATTCAAAAATGATCTGATGGATTCCCTCGGATTTTTCCCTAGACTGGATAGCGACATTATATCCTTTGCTTTAGAAGCATACAATCGAAAATGCTCCTTGAACTTCCTGGTCAAATCGGAGAATTGATCGATGGACCTTACCGGCAGCTTTGTAAACCATAATAGAGCTACACCTTCTAGATAAACCGGGAAGTATCGGCATTTAATTTCATCAGACGCCCTGGCACCAGTCATATGCCAGTCGTACTTATACAGAAACTCGTTAGGATCACTCGTCCCCTTGTAAGCCGGAATAGTAGGAGGAACGAATTTCCTTGGGAACTCCGCCTTCAAGATCTTTTCAGTAAATGGAGTTTTGCTTGGAGCAAAACCCCACTCTTTCTCGTCTTCATCTCTTCGCATACTTTCTTTCATGATTTGACGAACCATACCCGAAAAATACTCTTCGTCATTTAGAGGCTTTGGAGGGCACACATCAGCCACTCTTTCTGAATTCTGTCTTGACAACCGTTCACCGAGAGTCGGCTGTGGCCCTGATCCTCCAGCTTGAAGAGGAGTCCTTTCTACAGGGTCTGTGGCTCTTTGAGAAATGTTTCCTTCAACATCCTGAACTCCCGCATTAGGGTTCCCATCATTATTACCCGGTTGACGGTTTGCCCCAAGTAGATCATTCAGTTTACTCAAGATCAGGGCATTCTGGTCATTCTGGGCCTCCAATTGCGCATTCTGAGCATTTAATTGCTGATTCAATCCCAAAACTATGGCGTCCAATTCTGCTCGTGTAACTCCAACAGTTGGAGCTGCTTGACTTGCAGGAGGAGAGGTAGCAGTATTCTCTTGAACATTGTCGGATCTTACAGAACTTCGTTTTCTGCCAGGAGCCATTATTTCCAATAAACATCTGGTTTTAAAAGAAATTCTTTCAACAATCCTTTGCGGAGAAATAGTGGAAATTCCCTGAGTTCAATTCTCAGTGAAAGCACCAAAAATGTTAACGTAAAAATCAGACGCTAACACCCCGGTGTAGATTGAAGTTGAGGGAAAGCACCACCCGTGAACACGGGAACTAAAGAACAAGTAGAGAAATCACAGAAAAAGCAGAAAAGACAACAGTTTTTATAGTGGTTCGGCTTAGGGTAAGCCTACGTCCACTTTAACTCTCTTTATTACTGAATTTGATTACAACTTTCCAACAATCTTCAATTACAATTCTGATGAGACAAACAACTAGAACTTTGATGGAGAATAATCTTCTGAATTCATGTTGAATGATGTAGATTTTCTCTTGGAGATCGTAGTAGTGTCCTTGGTGTTTGGAGTACTTGAAGTGTTGAGTGAGTTGAGAATTCAGCGGAGTATCGGCGCTTGAAGTGATCGGCCAAAAGTCCTTTGCTAGTTGGAGTTAGGGCTGTATTTATAGGGAATACTCTGGGCAGAATTTTATCACCAAGTGCTAGGTCGCATACGACCTAAGGTAGGTCGTAGGTCATAGGTCGGGGACGACATAAGGGATCACCTGTACCAGCTATATTGGAACTTGCCCTGAATAAGTTATTAGGTCGACAGCGACCTAAGAGATGGGATCTGACTTATCTTGATTGCATTTGGTTCTCTTCTGAGCAAATTAATAGGTCGCCTGCGACCTATCATAGGTCGTGAGTCAACTGAGATTTAGGTCGCCGAGACCACTTCGCTCTTAGGTCGGTAGGCTGTGGCATTGGTTAGGTCGCATATGCTTGAGGTCGTTAGATCGCTGACTCCTTAAGTCGTTAGGTTGCAAACTCCTTAAGTTGTTAGGTCGCTAACTACTTAAGTCATTAGGTCGCTATCTCCTTAAGTCGTTAGGTCGCTAACTCCTTAAGTCGTTAGGTCGCTAACTCCTTAAGTCGTTAGGTCATTTTTCCACTTAGGTCGGCAGGCAGTTAGGTCGCTAGAAACTTTCCATAGCTAGGTCGTTCGCCTGTTTGTCTCGTTTGGTCGTTGCCTGTTATGAACTGTTAAGTCGTGAACTAGACCGTTGAGCTTGATAGGTCGCTTACTAATTGAGTCGTTAGGTTGCAACTTCCTATAGGTCGTGGGTCGCTGCTGTAGTTAAGTCGCTCACTTTTAGGTCATTAGCACTCTTAGGTCGTCAGGTCGTGTAAGTTTTAGGTCGCTTCAGAAATAGGGGTTAAACAAAGGGAAAAAATAATAGCCACGAGCTCTAAATCATGAGTGACATATCTAGTCTCGGCAAGCTTTAATTTCCTAGAAGCATAAGCAATAACACGTTCCCTTTACATGAGAACGGCTCCCAATCCAACACTACTAGCATCGGTATAAATAATAAAGTCTTGGTTCCCATCGGGAATCATAATAATAGGAGCATTGGAAAAGAGTTCTTTTAATTTCTGAAAAGAAGCTTCACATTTGTCTTACCAAATGTATTTAACTCCTTTCTTTGTCAAACTAGTAAGAGGCACAGAAATTTTAGAAAATTCTTTTATGAACTGACGGTAATAACCCACCGATACAAGGAAGCTATGATTTGTAGGATCTAGATTAACCCTAGAGGGGGGGTGAATAGGGTTATAGCAAATTTTCTTGATTTAAACACAAAAATAAACTGCAGAAATAAATATACTGAAAAGTAAATCACACACAAGATTTACCCAGCTTCGGCAACCCCTGCCTACTGCTGCATTCCCAGATTTCTATTAGAATTAAACAGTATCACGCTTACAAACACTCTAACAGACTTGCAAACCCTGCTACCGCCTATAGAGTTTTGCAAACTCGCAACCCCTGCTTACTGAACTAACTCTAAATAGACAATCAGACACAACCTAAAACCTAGGTGGTGATTTACCTAAACTCTTTGATTCGTAAAATAAAAATAATAATTAAGAACAATAGAAAATAACCCTAAACTAATTAACAATATTAATAAAAGCCTATAATTAAACAAAACCCCCTTTTGATTTTTAAGACCGGCCCAATTCCTTATTTCACCCGATCCTCTTTTTGTCTTCGTTCGTGAGAAATAATGGCGGCTTCGTTCCGATTAGGGCTTCGTTCCCTTTTGTTCCAGTTAGGGCTTCGGCTCTTTGTTCCAATTAGGGCTTCGGTTTCTTCAATTGATCTGTGATTTGTTGCCCTAGCTCGCTGCTTCTCTGATGGTTGACTTTTGCTTGTTTGCAGTTGCTCGATCGAGTTCGATGCTTGTGAATTCGGTATGTACTGTCTCCTTTTGCTTTTCTAAATTGATACTTGAACTCGATCCAAATAAATGCCGATGATGATTAGGGTTTTAATAGGAATTGATTTCCTATTTTTGCGTTCGACTGATTGCTGCAAAAATTCTTGTTTTGCCGTTCGATTACGCTTTGATGCTGAGGATTAATCTGACTTTGTCAATTTCGTATTTCTAGTAACTTGATTCACACGGCTTTGAATTGATTTCGTGATTTGAGATATTTGACTTTGTCAATTTCGTATATCTTCGACTGTTGATTTTGGGTATGTGAATCCACTACTCTGTATTAGCTTCGATCATCACCATTGCTTTTAAATTTTCTCTGCTGCATACCACTGCATTTCACTACACTGTTGAAATTTGTGTCTGCATTTGTTATTTCTGGAGCTCGATTTGCACTTGCTTACTGCTTGATGGTCTTGTGACTCTTGCTATGCCATTGTATTTTATTCTGTATGCTTCATCGTGTTTGTTTATGCGATTCCATGGTTTTGGTTTAACTTTGTACCATTGAATGTTGGTGGCAAACTTGTGTAAGTGCTTGTGTCATCACTTGTTTGCGGTGACATTGTGGTTTGCATTGAGCATTTTGTATGCTTGAAACTTTGGTTTTACAGTTGCACTTGGTTTTGTCGAGTTTGCACTGCTTCACTATATATGTAGGTTGCTGCACCATGTTGTTTGCTGTGGATACTGTGTTCATGTTTGTCGTGCTTGTAGTCTGGTCCATTGAGTTTGATTATCCATTGTAGCTTTTGTGCATTTCTGTCCACTGAGTTATTGCAGTTTCACTTATATACTTAAGTCAGTGCTGTCTTTGATGTTGTACTTTGGTCTTTTGGACTGCATTTGTGTATATTTGAACATTTTTGCTGTCCACTGCAGCTTGTAGTGATATTGAGCATTGCATATTTGAAGTCTTGTATCATTTCTTGGTCATTGCACCGATTCTTGATGGCATTTGGTTCTGCACCATATTGTATGCAGTGTTGCAGTTGTTTGTATGCACTTCAACACTTCAGCATTGCATTGTTTTCACCTCTGACCTGTTGGTTCATTGTGATGTTCATTTTCATTGTTGCCTTGTTGACTGTGTTATTGCATTGTATTCTGGTCAGTGGTGCTTTGAGTCAGTGCTTCACCATACTTGTTGTTGCAGTATTCTGGTCAGTGGTGCTTTGAGTCAGTGCTTCACCATACTTCTTGTTGCAGTATTCATGTTGTTGTTGGTGGCAATCTTGTATGCTGCTGTTTGCATTTGGTCTTGATCATACTTGATGTCATGATTTTCCTGGTTTCACTTGTGTACATTTTCGAGTTGCACACTGCTGCTTGTACTTGTAGTCTTGGCCAGTTGACTGTTGCTTTGAGTTGTTCATTGCTTGGTCTCTGTTGCCTTGAATTTCTGGTTGAAGCTGTGCACACGAGTTGGCGAGGCAGTGCACACGTATACGAATGTACACGTGTGTACTGCAGCCACTCATAGTTACCTGTCCCTGATAAAAAAATACTGATATGCACAGATATTGCACTGTCAAAAAATGATGACGAACAACCCAAATAGCTGAGGCAAACAATGTTTTCAAAATCATCGTTTCTTTCAAATTTCAAAAATATTTCTCTTTCAATTTTACTGCGTTTGAAAATATTTTTGCAGATTACTCAGATGCTGGATTCAAACTGGATTATAGTTGAAGACAAAAATATGAGTGTGAGTGATATGTAGTAAGGTTTTGATGTAAATGTGAAATGCCATGTATTGTAGTCAAAATTGTATATGTATAGTGAGAGCTTGAAATTGTACTATCAAAGTTGTAATAAATATTTGTTTGAATAAAAATTTCTGTTTGAATTCAAAATCTGTTTAACTTGTTCTGTTTGAATTCAAATTCGAATTCTGTGTAATTTAATTTTATTCAACAAATATTTATTTATTCTATAAAAAATAAAATAGTACATTACCAAATACATTTAAATGAATGTATATATGTTTATTATCATCAAACAAAAATCATATAGCGCAAGGCGCATATTCAACAATCTCCCCCTTTTGATGATAACAAACATATATTTAAGATTTTGAATATATTAAATGTTGTTTGATAATTTCATTTGCTCCCCCTATTTGAATGCTTTCTTTTTATGTGATGCTCCCCCTACATATATGGCTCCCCCTACATATACTACAGGAATAAAAATATGTAAATGAGCCTATATGCAAATTGAAAGTTATTTGACCTTTGCTTGATTCTTTTTGACAAAATCTTAACTTTTCTCTCCCCCTTTTGTTATCAGCAAAAGAATAACAGTGTTATAAAAATAGGGATGAAGTGATAGACATGAATCAAACATTTAACTCAATTAAATATAAATATCAAATTTCACTAAAACTCAAACAAAAATCATAATTACCCTTGTCAAGCGCATATTCCACTTTCAGAAGTGATGGGGATAAAAATAATCAAAAATCATACAATTCTGTCTATTTGTGGTATATTTATTTCAGGAAATTTGAATATCTACTAACCATGCATAACCGTTAGGACTTTTAAATGAGATTAGTAGTATTCATAATTTTTTTTAAAAATGAAATCAAGTATCTTCTAATCACGCATGACCGTGAGGACTTTTAAATGGGATTAGAATCAACTTGTCTATTTAATTAATTAATTTTGATATGCGTTCCATACATGCATAACCGTGAGGACTTTTAAATGAGCATGGAAGCACATAATCATAAATCCAAGTAATTCACCCATGCATAACCGTGAGGACTTTTAAATGTGAGTGAATACTTTGGATATTTATTTTTAATTGCTAAATATAATAAGTTGAAGCACAAATAATTTCCTTCACAGATTTAAAGATATTGAAGAACAAATGATTTCCTTTGTAAACTACCACAAATTTACATACTAAATATGATCTTGAAGAGTGATGGTCGATAGAAAGATGATAGAAATAGAAATGGTCATGGAATTATTACCCAACAAAAAAATTTTATAACTCTTGTTATGAAATTCTAAAGAAATTTTCTAATTATACTTTCTCGAGTTATAATATATGATAAATATCAACACTCATCACTTTTTCAATCACTATTCATCTTTTCGATAATCATTAGGGAGTTAGATTAGTTAAAAAAAAATTGTTATTTAGAATCAAATTCAAAAATCAAATTTAAAAAAAAAAATGATTAGTCAACCTCTATAATTCCCAAATCTAAACGTAATTTGGAAAATCTGTCTTCGGGGAGAGGTTTTGTGAAAATATCAGCAAGTTGAGTTTCTGTTGAAATATATTCAATGCAAATGTCTTCTTTAGCAATGTGATCTCGAAGAAAGTGGTGTCTCACATCAATGTGTTTTGTGCGAGAATGATGGACAGGATTATTTGACAAATCTATAGCACTCTTACTATCACATTTTAATGGAACTTGTTTATAGACTAAACCAAAATCAGAAAGAGTTTGCATCATCCATAGAATTTGAGCACAACAACTTCCCAAAGCAATATATTCTGCTTCAGTGGTGGATAATGCAACACAATTCTGTTTCCGACTTGACCATGAGACTAATGAATGTCCTAGCATGAAACATGTCCCACTAGTGCTTTTTCTGTCAACTAATGAACCAGCATAATCAGCATCGGAATAACCTACTAAATCAAAATTTTCATAAGAAGGGTACCATAGTCCAATTTTGTGTGTGTGTGAAAGATATCTCAAAATTCGTTTAGTAGCTTTTAAATGAGATTCTTTGGGATTAGCTTGAAAACGTGCACACAAGCACACAGAAAACATAATATCAGGTCTTGAAGCAGTAAGATAGAGAAGTGAACCGATTATCCCTCGATATTTCTTTTGATCAATTGCAATTCCTTTCTCATCTTTGTCCAACTTTGTTGATGGGCTCATAGGAGTTCTCAATGGTTTGGAATTTTCGACTCCAAATTTCTTCAATAGCTCCAACACATATTTGGATTGTGAAATGAAAATACCATCACTGCTTTGCTTAATTTGAAATCCAAGAAAGTATTTCAATTCACCAACCAAACTCATCTCAAATTTAGCCTGCATGACTTGTTCAAAATTCTCACACAAAAGCTCATTAGTAGCACCATAGATAATATCATCCACATAAATCTGAACAATCAAAAAATCACTTTTTTTTATGTAATAGAAATAGAGTCGTGTCAACACTTCCCTTTTTAAAACCATTTTCCAAAAGATATGTACAGAGGCAGTCATACCAAGCTCTTGGTGCTTGCTTAAGACCATATAATGCTTTTTCTAGCTTATACACATGATTTGGAAATTCATGATTTTCAAAACCGGGTGGTTGTTCAACAAAAACTTCTTCTTTTAAATCACCATTCAAAAAGGCACTTTTTACATCCATTTGTTTAAGTTTGAAACCCTTGTTACATGCAAAACTTAGCAAGATTCTAATGGCTTCTAACCAAGCAACTGGAGCAAATGTTTCATCAAAGTCTATGCCTTCTATTTGGTTATAACCTTTTGCAACCAACCTAGCCTTGTTTCTAATTACATTTCCTGATTCATCAAATTTATTTTTAAACACCCATTTAGTCCCTACAATTGGATAGTCATTAGGCCTAGGAACTAAATTCCAAACTTTGTTTCTCTCAAATTGATTAAGTTCGTTTTGCATTGCTAAAATCCAATTTTCATCATTAAGAGCCATTTGAACAGAATCAGGTTCAATCTCAGAAATAAAACCACTATGACAACAAAACGCACACAAATTTTCATCAAATGAAGAACGAGTACGTATACCTTCTGTAGGATCACCAATAATTAATTCAGGAGGATGATTAGGTTTGAACCATAATTTATCAGCATCAACAGTCCTTCTTTCAGTTTTCTCACTAAATGTCCCTTCTTCAGTGCCTTCAGGATCTACTCCATCGTCAACCATCCTTTCAGTCGTTTTTTCCAGATCAGATTCATCAAACTTCACATTGATTGACTCAACAATTGTCTTTGTTCGTTTGTTATATATCCTGTAAGCCTTACTCCTTGTTGAATAGCCCATGAAAATTCCATCATCAGCCTTTGATTCAAATTTTCCAAGTTGATCACCTGTGTTAAGAATGAAACAAGGACACCCAAATATACGAAAATAAGAAATGTTAGGTTTCCTTTCATGCCACAATTCATAAGACATTTTGCCAAGTATTGGTCTAATCATTACTCTATTCATTACATAGCACGAAGTATTCACCGCCTCTGCCCAAAAGATTAGAGGTAGCTTATATTCACTTAACATGGATCTAGCCAATTCCTGTAATGTACGATTTTTCCTTTCAACCACCCCATTTTGTTGAGGTGTTCGTGGAGCAGAAAATTCATGTTTTAAACCATTTTCTTCACAAAAATTTTCAAATTCAAAATTTTCAAATTCGCCTCCATGATCACTTCTCAAGGTTTTAATTGTAACTCCATTTTCATTTTGAACAAGTTTTGCAAATTTTGAAAAATATTCGAAAGATTCGGACTTTTTGGCTAAAAAGTAAACCCATGTAAATCTAGAATAATCATCAACCAATACATAACAATAACGTTTTCCATTCAAGCTTGAAATTTCATTTGGTCCAAATAAATCCATGTGAACTAGTTCAAGGACCCTTGATGTGCTAACAATGTTTTTAGGATGAAATGATGATCGACTAAGCTTGCTCAAGGAACATGCTTTACACACTTTATTATTTTTAAATTTCTGATGTGGTAACCCTCTGACTAATTCTTTTGATTCGAGTTTTTCTAAGAGACTCATGCTAGCATGTCCAAGTCTCCTATGCCATAAATATGCCTCTTCGTCAGTGGCTACCAAACATCTAGAAAGATTTAGATTATCAAATGAAAGTGAGTAAACATTCCCTTTTCTTTTGCCCATAAAAACAATGTTATTAGAAGATTTATCAATGATTTTGCAAGTATCACTATCAAAAATCACGTTCATACCTTTGTCACATAGTTGGCTAATAGAAATGAGATTGTGATGCAGATTTTCAACGTATAAAACATTAGTCAAGGAAAAAATACCGTTACCAACTTCACCTTTGCCAATAATCTTACACTTGCTATTGTCTCCCATGATCACATTTCCACCTTTAAAATTCTCTAAGCTAAGGAACTTCGATTTGTCACCTGTCATATGTCTAGAACAACCTGAATCTAGAAACCATTCTTGTTGTTCCTTAGCCCGCCAACAGACCTACATAAGAAGAGAGGAAAATGACCTAGAGAAACTCTTAGGTCCAATGTTATTAGTGATAGAAGCATTGTGAATAAACAATCCCTTTGGAATCCATACTTGTTTAGTCCTTTTATTTTTATTCCAATAAACATGAAATTGGTTTGTAGAATTCTTAGGAACCCAAACTTGTATAAATTTTGTGTTCTTGTTCCTATGACTATAATTTTCAGCACGACATCTAAATATTTCACATCTATCAAAGACATTCTTATATTTTGCATTATCATCAACTTGTGTTTTCCCAAAACCTAGTCCTTTTCCGTTGTTAGCAAAAATTTGATTTCCCAATAGCATGTTGAAAGATTTTTCGCCTCTTGAAAAGTTATTCAAAGATTTCTCAAGATTTTGGACTTTGGTTTTTAATGTTGAGTTTTCAGTAACAAGTGAGGTGCATCGATTAATAAAATCCTTTCTCCTAGTGTCGATGGTTTCCTTAAGATTCAAGTTTTCATTTTCAAGACTTTCAAAGTTATTCCTCAGTTTTGATGATTCTGAATCTAAAATCTTACATTTTTTACATTCTAGGTTTTGAATATTTTCAATTTCAGTTTCTAACCTAGAATTTTCATGGACAAGTTCTCTCCTATCAGATTTTAGTTTTTCAATTTTAGATTCAAGAGTATCAATCATTTTAGTAAAATCACAACACATTGAAACAAGTTCTTTATAAGAATAGTTACTTACCTCACTAGATTCCTCTAAGCTTGCTTCTGAATCCGATTTTGACATAAGACACAAGTTAGCCTCCTCTGAGCTATTATTTGAAACTTCCTCTCCTTCTTCATCATCCCAAGTTGCTGCAAAGGCCTTCTTTTTCTTTCCTTTGTCGTTTTTGATAAGTGGACATTTTTGTTTCAAGTGGCCAGGCTTCTTGCAGTTATAGCATGTCAATTCATTATCGGAATCGTCAGAATTCTTTGACTTATTACCACTTATTTTCTTCTTTCGTGACTTGAATCTTGACCATTTTTTAAGATTATTGACAGCCATTGCAAGCTCTTCAATTGGATCTTCTTCTTCTTCATCGCTTTCTTCTTTGCTCTTTAAGGCAATCGTCTTCTTCTTTGGTTCGGAGTTGTTGCGTTCTTCCTTTGCTTTTAGCTCAAGCTCATATGTCATCAAGTTGCCAATCAACTCCTCCATGCTTAGTTTGCTCAGATCTTTCGATTCTTGAATTGCTGTGACTTTTGCCTCAAAGTTCATTGGTAAAACTCGTAGTATCTTCCGCACAAGCTCTACCTCAGTGAATACCTTCCCAAGTGCTCTAGCGTTGTATACCAAGGTTGAAAAGCGTCCAAACATATCCTTTATGCTTTCGCCTTTGTCCATCATAAAGTTTTCGTATTCATTGCTGAATAGGGCTAGACGAGACTTTTGACTTGAGAAGTTCCTTCGTGTGTCACCTCCAAAGTGTGCCAAATTTCCTGTGCTGTTGTACAATGAGAAATTCTATTAAATTCATTTTTATCAAGAGCACATATCAAAGCATTCATGGCTTTAGCATTTGTTGTTTTCAATTTCTTATCGTTAGCATCCCACCTATCCTTAGGTTTAGGAATCTCAGTATCACCAACGATTATAGTGGGGGGTTTATAGCCAGTTTCAATAATATCCCAAACTTCATAATCAACAGAACTGAGATAGATACCCATCCTAACTTTCCAATAAGCATAATCGTTCCCGTTAAACATGGGTGGCCTAGCAATAGATTGCCCCTCAGAAAAAGCATTATTTTGTAGACTCATGACTCTAGAGTTAAAAAATAAAATATACCGGGCTCTGATACCACTTGTAGGATCTAGATTAACCCTAGAGGGGGGGGGGGGGTGAATAGGGTTATAGCAAATTTTCTTGATTTAAACACAAAAATAAACTGCAGAAATAAATATACTGAAAAGTAAATCACACACAAGATTTACCCAGCTTCGGCAACCCCTGCCTACTGCTGCATTCCCAGATTTCTATTAGAATTAAACAGTATCACGCTTACAAACACTCTAACAGACTTGCAAACCCTGCTACCGCCTATAGAGTTTTGCAAACTCGCAACCCCTGCTTACTGAAATAACTCTAAATAGACAATCAGACACAACCTAAAACCTAGGTGGTGATTTACCTAAACTCTTTGATTCGTAAAATAAAAACAATAATTAAGAACAATAGAAAATAACCCTAAACTAATTAACAATATTAATAAAAGCCTATAATTAAACAAAACCCCCTTTTGATTTTTAAGACCGGCCCACTTCCTTATTTCACCCGATCCTCTTTTTGTCTTCGTTCGTGAGAAATAATGGCGGCTTCGTTCTGATTAGGGCTTCGTTCCCTTTTGTTCCAGTTAGGGCTTCGGCTCTTTGTTCCAATTAGGGCTTCGGTTTCTTCAATTGATCTGTGATTTGTTGCCCTAGCTCGCTGCTTCTATGATGGTTGACTTTTGCTTGTTTGCAGTTGCTCGATTGAGTTCGATGCTTGTGAATTCGGTATGTACTGTCTCCTTTTGCTTTTCTAAATTGATACTTGAACTCGATCCAAATAAATGCCGATGATGATTAGGGTTTTAATAGGATTTGATTTCCTATTTTTGCGTTCGACTGATTGCTGCAAAAATTCTTGTTTTGCCGTTCGATTACGCTTTGATGCTGAGGATTAATCTGACTTTGTCAATTTCGTATTTCTAGTAACTTGATTCACACGGCTTTGAATTGATTTCGTTATTTGAGATATTTGACTTTGTCAATTTCGTATATCTTCGACTGTTGATTTTGGGTATGTGAATCCACTACTCTGTATTAGCTTCGATCATCACCATTGCTTTTAAATTTTCTCTGCTGCATACCACTGCATTTCACTACACTGTTGAAATTTGTGTCTGCATTTGTTATTTCTGGATCTCGATTTGCACTTGCTTACTGCTTGATGGTCTTGTGACTCTTGCTATGTCATTGTATTTTATTCTGTATGCTTCATCGTGTTTGTTTATGCGATTCCATGGTTTTGGTTTAACTTTGTACCATTGAATGTTGGTGACAAACTTGTGTAAGTGCTTGTGTCATCACTTGTTTGCGGTGACATTGTGGTTTGCATTGAGCATTTTGTATGCTTGAAACTTTGGTTTTTACAGTTGCACTTGGTTTTGTTGAGTTTGCACTGCTTCACTATATATGTAGGTTGCTGCACCATGTTGTTTGCTATGGATACTGTGTTCATGTTTGTCGTGCTTGTAGTCTGGTCTATTGAGTTTGATTATCCATTGTAGCTTTTGTGCATTTCTGTCCACTGAGTTATTGCAGTTTCACTTATATACTTAAGTCAGTGCTGTCTTTGATGTTGTACTTTGGTCTTTTGGACTGCATTTGTGTATATTTGATCATTTTTGCTGTCCACTGCAGTTTGTAGTGATATTGAGCATTGCATATTTGAAGTCTTGTATCATTTCTTGGTCATTGCACGGATTCTTGATGGCATTTGGTTCTGCACCATATTGTATGCAGTGTTGCAGTTGTTTGTATGCACTTCAACACTTCAGCATTGCATTGTTTTCACCTCTGACCTGTTGGTTCATTGTGATGTTCATTTTCATTGTTGCCTTGTTGACTGTGTTGTTGCATTGTATTCTGGTCAATGGTGCTTTGAGTAAGTGCTTCACCATACTTGTTGTTGCAGTATTCTGGTCAGTGGTGCTTTGAGTCAGTGCTTCACCATACTTGTTGTTGCAGTATTCATGTTGTTGTTGGTGGCAATCTTGTATGCTGCTGTTTGCATTTGGTCTTGATCATACTTGATGTCATGATTTTCCTGGTTTCACTTGTGTACATTTTTGAGTTGCACACTGCTGCTTGTACTTGTAGTCTTGGCCAGTTGACTGTTGCTTTGAGTTGTTCATTGCTTGGTCTCTGTTGCCTTGAATTTCTGGTTGAAGCTGTGCACACGAGTTGGCGAGGCAGTGCACACGTATACGAATGTACACGTGTGTACTGCAGCCACTCATAGTTACCTGTCCCTGATAAAAAAATACTGATATGCACAGATATTGCACAGTCAGAAAATGATGACGAACAACCCAAATAGCTGAGGCAAATAATGTTTTCAAAATCATCGTTTCTTTCAAATTTCAAAAATATTTCTCTTTCAATTTTACTGCGTTTGAAAATATTTTTGCAGATTACTCAGATGCTGGATTCAAACTGGATTATAGTTGAAGACAAAAATATGAGTGTGAGTGATATGTAGTAAGGTTTTGATGTAAATGTGAAATGTCATGTATTGTAGTCAAAATTGTATATGTATAGTGAGAGCTTGAAATTGTACTATCAAAGTTGTAATAAATATTTGTTTGAATATAAATTTCTGTTTGAATTCAAAATCTGTTTAACTTGTTCTGTTTGAATTCAAATTCGAATTCTGTGTAATTTAATTTTATTCAACAAATATTTATTTATTCTATAAAAAATAAAATAGTACATTACCAAATACATTTAAATGAATGTATATATGTTTATTATCATCAAACAAAAATCATATAGCGCAAGGCGCATATTCAACATGATTTTCCATCACGCTCTCTGGTCTCTTCCAATTTTGAATCGCTTCGATCTTTGAAGGATCCACAGAAATTTTGGATTTAGAAATAATATGTCCAAGAAATTTCACGCGATTTTGCCAAAAATGGCACTTAGAAAATTTTGCACTCAAGTGATAGCTCCTAAGAGTTTCCAACACAATTCGAAGATGTTTTCATGCTCTTTCTTGGTTTTAGAATAAAGAAGAATATCATCTATAAAGATGAGAATGAATCGATCGAGGAAGTCTTTGAAAACTCGATTCATAAGGTCAACGAAATAAGCTGGAGCATTCGTTAAACCAAATGGCATAATAAGCCATTCGTAAGATCCATAACGAGTAAGGAATGATATCAAAGGAATGCTATCCTCTATAATACGAAGCTGATGAAAACCAGTTGCTAAGTCTAAGTGTGAAAAGACTCTACCACCACTAAGTTGATCGAATAGATCATCAATCCGAGGTAAAAGATATTTATTCTTGATTGTGAGATCATTAAGCTTGTGGTAGTCAACGAAAAGCCTAAGTGTACCATCAGACTTCTTCACAAAAATAGCCGAAGCTCTCCAAAGAGAGGAACTAGCAAGAATAAACTGCTTCGCCTCCAATTCGGATAATTGTTTACGCATCTCCTCATTTTCCTTATTAGACATATGATAAGGAGGACGAGTTATAGGTAGAGCTCTAGGGATTACATTGATTACGAACTCGATTACTCGCTTAGGATGTAATCCATAGACAGGCTCAAATATGTTGGGAAATTCACGAACAACGTGGATGAGGGAAATGACATTTCCTCATCATCATTATCATCATCATGAGAGTTTAGAGAATATAAGGATGCCACCGAAGTGGAATATGAATCATTAAGAATAATAGAAATCTACTTAACAGATCGAGGATGTCAAAGATGAATAGTCCTCTCAAGACATTAGATGTGGGCTTCATGATGGTTGAGCCAATCCATTCCCAAAATCATTCTGAAGCCTAAGAAACGCATATCATGAAAATTGCTCGGAAAGAATAATCACATAAAATAATCTCGACATCATTACAAAGCAAACTGAGTGTTGCAGATCCACCGACTGGATTTGCAATTCTCAGTGAAGTCATCAAAGCCATAACACTTAAAGAAAAAGTATCAACAAGTTCTTTTGATATAAAAGAACGGGATGCACCCGTATCAAAAAACTCGAATAGGATGATCACGAAACATAATAATGCCACCAAGGATAGAATGGAAATACCTTGACCTCGAGAAATGTTACTAGGGGCTTGCACAACATTTAGCTTTCCCTCGTTCTTGCTTTGAAGTTTGGGACATGAAGATAAAAGATGACCCGAACTTTTGCTATAACGACGGATATCTATTAGCATAATGGTCCCTAAAACCACAATTGTAGCATTGCCCATGATTAGACCATGGATCGCAGCTATAGATCGTAGCTACGCCCAATGTTGCATTGCTATCACGACAAAAACCATGTAATTGTAGGCATCAATGCCCTTGAATTTCATTGCCAAATGAAACTTCACCATATAGATCACAGAATACACCAGTCGAGTCCCAATGTAGTCATAGGCACTCAGCACCACACGACTTTCGCTATGGAACCACATAGACTGCAATCTACCGATGCTACATCACTCTTCCAGTGAAATCAAGCGTAGATTCTTGGCAACCACTGCCCCTCGACTTACGCTATGGAAACACAGTAGATTGTAGTTACACCAGAGTTACATTGCCGCCATAGCATAACCCCAATGTATTTGTAGGCATCAACGCCGTCGAATTAAGCTACCCCAACCGCAATCCATAGGAACTACATTTTTGTCTGGACGTCCTCTAGGATCAAAATTTAGAACCACCCATTGGATCTCCTACTATAAGTTTCAACTCTAAATGGGAGTGCCTTTTCTCCCATAGCATTCTCAAAACCTTTCATACTGTACACATATAGTATCTTTCAAATCATATTATATGTATCATATATAAACTTCAAAATCGATATCTCAAAATTGATAGTTCTCAAACTTGGCTTTCCAAATTCCTAAAATTTTCTTTTTGCCAAAACCAAAAGTCTTTCAAAACCAGTGGGTTCCAAAAACCCTTTCCAGTTCCATTCTCATAAAATCATTCTTTTTTATATAAGATGTACGTTTTGAACTTGAATAGTTTTTCGGGTCACTTCATACTTATATGAATTACACTTTATCTTTCAAATATCTTTCAAAGAAGGGAGTTTGAATACATTGTGGCGACCCGGAATTTCTAACCATTTAAAATTTGAGAAATTAATTGATTTTAAATATTTAAAAGTTACTTTTAACTTGAACTCAAGATTCCAATATTTATTTGATAATTAAATTATTGAATTATATAGTTTAAATATCGAATTTAATAATTGAAAATTGGGTAAATTGTTGAATCGGAAATTTCTAAGCCTGTTTAAATAATTTGAAGGCTTATAAAATTTCTAATGATAATACTGGAGATAGTAGAATGATTGGGATTTAATTTAAAGGTGGTTTGTTCAATTTTGGAAATATATCGTTCGAATCGATATTTAAAATATAGCCTTCCGAGGCGCAGTCTCGGAATTCGACGAAACCAGTTCCATTGGATCTGTAATATTGTATTATGGTCGGATTTCGATTTCCTAAAGTTTGGAGTTGTCGTGTTATCATACGGTATATAAACTCGTCGATAGGAGTTTGAGATAATTTGAAAACAAAAATATATAAAAGTAAAATCAAATACACAGTCAAAGATATTTCCATTTATGACGCGTACTCCAAAAGCTTTTCCATATCCTTATCCTATTACCGTCCCCCTCTCTCTATTCTAAAAAAAGAAAAGGGATCGAACTCTTAGAAATCAAAAAAAAAACGGGGGGGTTTCGGCCTGGAAATTTTCGAATTTGTTAAGAAAACAGGATTGTGGCGTCGCGTGAGGGGATCTGGAGGTAAGCTCGATCGAAAGGCGGTTTCGCAAGGTTGATTGCGTGAGGCTTGGCGAAGTCGCGTCTGCGAGTGGGTTCGCCAGCTACGATGGGGAGTCTCTCGAATCGAGTAGAGATTTGTTGGTCGCGCGCGCACTCGAAGGACTCGCGGCGACGCAGTGGAAGGCGGCGACGATCAGGAGGTGGTCGGTCTCGCGTGGGTCAATTTGAGGTTCACTGGTTTGGGTTTTGGGCATGTAGTCGAGTTCGACTCGTTGAAGGGAGAGGACAACATATTTGGGTATGCGTTCTCCCACTTTCTGCTGTTGTAAAATTTATATATATATGAATATACTTTCATACAAATAAAATTAGATTGTCACTACAGTTAATGAATTGGATGAAAACATAGAATTTGTAAATTTGGGATTGTGAAAAAAAAAGTCTTAATTGGGAAATATATATATAATATTTAGAGTTTGATTTTGGAAGCTTATATAAATAATTCACGTAAAGGGATGGGTTGTCAAAAGAGAAATGTAAATTGGTCAAAAACGCTTTTAAATTTTTTAGGTTAATGTTTATTCGAACAAATTAGTTAAATTTATATTAATAAGTGATAACGTACTGTTCGAGTACTTCAAATAGTGATAACATGTAAAAATGTTTTACAAGGTCAATAATCAAGGAATCAAGCTGTTGGATCAGATTGCAAAATTTAAGGGGGGAAAAGGTGAGTAATTCTCACTCTGTTTTATGCTTATTTAGATTTAATGGTTGAATTTAAATAATAGGTTGATTGATTGAGTTGATTGAATTTGTGCTGGTGTTCTGGTGACTTGGTTTTGGTCGGTTTTCGAGTTACTTCATTAAGGGGGGAATTTGTGCTGGTGTTCTGGTGACTTGGTTTTGGTCGGTTTTCGATGTTTAACTCGAAGCATTTGGAATTTTTTAAACTTAAATCATAAATAAGAGAATGGTTCATTTAAAGACAATAAGGGTTAATGATTGGTGATTTATTAAATACGTATGATAAATTAAATGGAAAATAAATTTATGATTCGGATTAATTAGTTAAGTTTAAACTAATTAGAACGATCATTTGGTGGTTTAATCAGTAATTATTTAATGCAATTAATAAAATATAAGTACTTGTGTAATTAATCAAGAGATAAATTAAGATAATTAATTAAGGGGAATGAATTTATTTAATGAAGTAAATAAAAAGGTGATAATTTCGGGTGGAGATAAATCAAGTATGATTTATGTTGTGGTTTAATTAATATAATTAGTTTAGATTTAGATAAATTGAACTATAATTGGAATCAATAACTTATATAATTAATGAAGTAATTAAAGATTCAATTAATTAAGATTAATTTAACCATAATATGTGACCTATGAGGAATTAATTAATATAAGTAGTTAAGGATTAATGTAATTAATATAGTTAATTAATTTAAGAAGTAATTAAGATTACTTATTGATTTTGGGTTAAGAATAATTAATATCATGAAATTAATTAATATTTAATGGAGGAATCTAAGTGATTGAGAATTGAAATTCAATTTGAATCAATCGAATTGATGTGTAGGTGATTAAGCTTCGCTTATGGGTGATTGAATGGTATTGGATGCTTGAATGAGTTGATATCTCTATTATGAAATGTTGTGTACTTCATTTGGATAACTTGGGTTAAGATAACATGAGTTTCAAAGTGACCGGGTCGGGTACTGGGAAATACCCGAAACCACTTCGAATTTTATAAATTGATTTGTGAAATCAATACGATGAAATGGAATGATTTTAGTAAATTGGACTGATTTATCTAAGTCTGGTACTTAGAAATGGATATGTGAAATAAGGATTGCTTATAGCAAATTGTGAATTGATTGAATTGATATATGTTACCCGGGTTTATAGAAGTTGATTGTTTTGGTATTCCATGTTATTTGGGTTTACTCACGATGGTTTCCAGCCTGACTCGGGTGTTACTTTGGTGTAATGCTCGGGTCAAACCTAGTATTACAGATTTTCAGGTAAGTACGTTCTGGAGCTCAGGAGGCGAACTGGATGTCAGGAATGTGTAGAATATTTCCGTTGTATTATATGATTGTTAAACTGAGACATGATAATTGTATATTCAGTGACTGTATAAACTCTGATGCATATTAAATGTAATTGACGGATATGATATTCTTTTGTAAACTGTTATTAGTTATTTTTATATTTTATCCCCTGCGAATGTGAGTTGTTGATGTTTCTGTTCTTCTTCTTCTTCTATCTCTTTCTCCTTTTTCATAACTATCTGGAATTTTCGGGTTTGAAAATTTCGGGACGTTACATATATAATTAGTATTTATAATCCCGTTAATACCAAATCAAATTTTCATATTCGATTTTCCTTTACATGGTTATTGGTCACATTTTCTTATTTCTTAAAAAGTACGTTCAGTTATAATGCTATCCAGTTTTCATTTTAAATCGTCATAATTACTCAAAATATACTCTTTCACTTCTAAAACCGTTTTTGCTTCAATATCCGAGTTGGTTCCAATTTAGAATTTCTTCAAGTTCCCTTTTGGGTTATAGTTTCAATTTCACCTCAATTGGTATATAAAACCATGATTTAGATATCAATAGTTTCCACTCTGACCAGTTGGAATTTTGAAGATAGCTTGAAAAGAGTAAAATAGTTAAATTGTTAATATAAGATAGTTTGAGTTTCAAAAAGAAATGTTTGTATAGTAAATAGCTTGGAAAACCAATATAGTTTGTATATTTAAGAAAAAAATTTAAGACGGTTTACATTAAAATTGTTTATTTGAAAATAGTTTCAAGGTCAAACCGATTCAGTTTCAAAGCTCCAATTAAAATCAATTTCCACTTCAATTTAAATTGATTCAATCCAAATTTCAATTCGAATTAACTTCGATTCCCATTCCAATTCAAATCAATTCCCTTTTTGACTTCGAACCAATTCAACTTCGATTGCAGTCCCAATTAGTACAATTCAATACTAGTTTGAATTAATTTTAATTCCAATTATCTCAGTTCAATTCTAGCTTGAATTTATTCCAATTTCATTCTCAAATTTTAAACCATCTCGATTTATATAAATTCGGATTCTACTTTCAAAATGCTTATTTAATTACTTAAATCAAATTAAACTCTAACATTAACACTCTAAATCACTCGTAATTAAATCATGAGGCCAGCTTTCAAATATTCATTTAAATTTACCTTTACTTAAACTATTTTAAGGTTCGAGTGAGAGTTCAAATCGTTTTAAACTAATCAATTTTTGAAATTTGATTGATTTCCCAACTTTAAATTTTAAAATCCAATCCTTTAACAATTTCGGTTACAGGTTCATTTTTAACATTTGAATCTTAACTTCAAAATGTTCTCGTTTCTATAAATTCAATTTTATTCCAAAGAAATCAAAGTCATCTAAATAAATTTTTAGGATAAAGTTTTACTTCTACTTAATTTCAAGAATGGATATATATCATTTCACTCCATTTACCGAAATAATCCACCTTACAGTTTTATATATACTGTCAATAATAAACAAGATGATAGCATGATATGTCAAGTTAATAAACATTCAAAATTATCTAAACATCATCCAATAGCATCCATCATCAATTTCAATAATTCAAAACCCGTTTTATTTCAAAAGCTGTTTGAAATTATACCTAACTTCTTTTCCAATTAACCCATTTAACTTCAATAAGTTTAATCTTAATTTCACCTTGAAATATCCAATGCAGGTTGTACGTTCAAAACTCATTAACTTTCCCTAAGTTAAATTTCCCATTCGTTCAATCCATTTAACCTTACTCACTTTAAATTTACATCCTAAATTTAAACTCTTATTAATATCCCTTCCCACTTATATGTTTAAAAACTTATTTTTTCTTAGCGTTATATTTCATAATCTCAGCGGGATTCCAGAATTCAAATACCAATATTTATCTCAAACCAGCTTTCAAACCATACAACACCCACATATATACATATTTATCCCATCAAGTCATACCTTTAAATTTTAAACCATTCTTGGTTTCCATTCCAAAACAAATTCATCTTCAAACAACTCTTGTTTTAAAATCAAGTTTACTATATTAAAAAATATTCCAAATAATATTACTTATTATGTCCTTAAACATTTTGAAATAATTTCCAAATTTTCAAGACTTAGATTTTAAAACTTCACAATATAAATTCATTTTAGTTTATAAGTCATACTTATATAAATTTTTACTACCTTAAAACATTTCACTCTACTTTATTATTGTTTATTCGGTAATAAATATCCTCTTTTAAGATACAATACCCAATCTATGATAATTGTCATATCTAGAAATCATACACTCCATATATTCCATCATAGTTTACTTGAACAATATAATTAGGGTCACTTGTTCAAAACACTTTGAAAATTCTTTTGAATCTTATGATATTTTAAATTCGGGTTTTGAATCCATTTTTCTATTAACTTATTTGTATAGTTAATCCTTACCCAATTTCTCTTTTGGTTATATATTACCACTAAAATTTTATAATCTTATTTAATTTTAATAACAAGAGCCAATTTCCTTGATATACTATAATAATTAGATATACTATTGCTTTATATGTCAAAATATAAGTTAATACAAAAATCATTTTTAAAATCATTTTTAAAATCATTAGATAAGAAAATAACAAGTACGCCATCATATAATACTCTCAACTCATTCTAGGGTACTACTGACCTTATCCCTAATGAGTAATCCCCACTAGAGCCAAGTTTCTCGCTTAATCTATAACTCTGATACCACATATAACGGCCGGAGGATTTTTGACCTTGAAAATCGACACTAATACGTTCACTGTATAAAGTGCCGAGCAATCGAGTGCCGAAAATACCAGGCTGCTAGGGTTAAGAAGAAAAACAGGTAGAAGAAGAAACAGAAGCAACAACACAGAATCTCACAATCGCAGCGGAACAAAATATAATATAAAATAACAACATTTATACAATGAAAAAACTGTAACTGACAATATGCATACAAGATATCAGAATACAATTATTCGTTCAAAAATTCCCAACATCACCCACTAAAAACTGGAACATAGCTCCACCATACAGCGCCTCGACCAACCACCATCCTTCACCGACCAATGTAAAACTTCAGCCGAAGCTTCACCGATGCCTACCCTACCATTTCCCTAGGACTACACCCTTCAGTTCGCCCCACGACGCCGCGGTCGCCAGAAAACCAACCATGACCAAAACTCATCCCTAAACCCTACTTTATCCTCACCTGACCACCACAGATCGTAGGAAAATCCCACGCCATTTTTCAAACCTTCGCTTAACCCCATTGCTCCACCACGAACAACGCCTTGCTTCAAAACCCAACCCATCACCGGAATTTGACCAAATATCCCATACCAATCATACTGCCTTTCTTTCCTCCATACTTAATTAAAAATAACAAAACCAACTCTAAAATTAAAGATTTTTGAAGACAATCACAATGATATAACCGGAAGCTTAGTTTATGACAATCGAATTTTGGACATTTATACATTTCATACAATAACAGGAACTTTAATCTCTTTACACTTGACAATACCTAATAAAACTAATTTTAAATCAATGTATAATAAAAAACAAACCGTTTTCCTTTTTACACCATAACCTAAATCCAATTCGATTAGGAGATAAGATATTTTGAAATCAGCATGGCATTTTTTTGGAAAAAATATACAGAGCGGTGACAAAAGAAAAGATGATTAGTAGCATAGCTTCTTAGGTGATAACACTTAGGCATATCCACAGACATGTATATATACTTACAACACAAGCATTCATATCAACGACACTTTAATTTTCATGACCTAAAACCATAACATATATTATCAGTATAAAAGAGTTTAGTCCTACTTATAGATTTAAAAAACACTACTTGCTTCCTTGCTTCCTCGCATCCAGGCTTTTAAATTTGCTATGTTTAGTCTTTGTTCCTCTTTAAATATTTTATCTTTTTTTTCTTTTTTTAATTCTGGTATGTGAACAAAATGGATAAGGCAAGGCTAGGTCATTTATAGGAGAGAGGGAACCTTGCAACATAAGGCAGAGATTTGTTACCATGCTGCTCCTTTTTTTCATTTTATTTTCTTAATTTGACCTCATATGAAAAGCTTTTGATTTTACAGTACTTGATTTTAAACAGCTAGATTGACTTGAAAACTTAGGTGAAACATTTGATTTATTATTTGCTAGACTTGAAAAGTTTTCATCATTATGTTCCCTTAAGAATATATATATATATATATATATATATATATATGCATATATATATATATATATGCATATATCTTCATACATATATTACCTCTTCTTTCAAAATATTAGGCTGGTGAAATGTGGAATGTGAAGGTACCGGCATATACAGGCTTCAAATTTTGAAGATTTTCCTTCATTTTTATTTTATTAGATTAATATGTCTTGTTCTGATGTGAGAACATGTATTAATTTGATTTTATAAGAGCTTGACTTGATTTAGATTTTGACATTGATTCCATGTTTTGTATGCTTGGATTTGATGTGTGTTTTGTTTCAATGTTCCCTTGTGTGTTTATATGTATATTTTTTTCTATATGAATTGACGTATGTAAGTGTGTATATATATATATATATATATATATCCTTTTGTATATATATGTATGTATTTAATCCTAAATACTTGCATTATCACCATATATATATATACATACATTTACTTGTATATTGTCATCATATCATATATATATATATGTATATATTCACAATGTTCCCTCTTTACATATTTATTTTCTTACGTATCATACACACACATTTTTACTTATACATATTTATCACTTATATACATATGTACATACTCGTATCATTTAAAGTCACACATTCATGTGTATTTATTGGCGCATACAATACCTTTATAACATATATACACATATTTTTACATTTATATACTTATATATTATCAACGTCATAAACCTTATATATATTAATCTATATATAGTTACAGATATTTAATCTTAATTTAGATAGTGGAGTTTATATATATTTTCTATAAACTAGAATGTTATAACTAAAGTTTGAATATAATTTTTAAATTAATTTTATATTTATACAAATATTTAAATATGAGAAAATTTATTTGTTCGACTAATAAAATTCAATATTTCAATAATTAAAATCAAATAATTACCCAATTACAGATGTCAGAAAACCCGGGTCGTAACATTGTTCCATGGATCCTTAAAGCATGGAAATCCCAAACATCCTTTAAATTACTTTTATTTCAGTTGACATTTCACTTAATTTGAATTTATTACTGTTATCCCGCCTGTTGGCAAGGCCGTGACACCAAGAACTTGACTAGAAACCAACGATAGTTTGTCTTGGAGATCGTTAATATATAAGTCTACAATGGATACCGATAAATTTTATACGAGTTTAGATCGAGCAACAATTAATATGACAGGACTAACAAAGCTTTGAACCCAATTTTCAAGTCAATCGAAGTTCGTATGCTCAAGATATTAATTGATCACGGTTGAGAAATCCAACTTTGTTCGTATCCATCCAATTTCTTATCCATTCCCCAAGAGAGATTCAGTTCGTATCCATCGCCCACTAACTTCCTTTGTATCCATCAAAATGAAGCTACTTCATATCAATCATGTTAATAACACTTTGTATCCATCAACCAATGTCCATTTCATATCTATCTCCCTCCATCCATCTCATATCGATCTCCCACCAATGATACAAAAAGCGACAACAATCGATTGATACGAAGAAGGCAACAGGAAGCATCGATACGAAGGTGACCTCCAACCATCGGTATGAAGTAGCATGCAAGCATCGATACAAACAGAGCCACGTAGGACCAATGCGAAATAGTATCGATACGAAGACGACAATGTCATGGAAATCCAAACTTGCATCGATCATAACTCGAGATCTACAAGTCCAAATGCCACCAAATTTTCACAGGAGCTTGCGTACATCCCCAACAACGTTCACGAGCGATCCCGAATTAATTGGGCGAAATATTGATCGATACAAAGCTAGTTCGTATCGACCATGGATCGAGTGCAAACCATGTGGGATTGATCGCGTAGTCCTAAACACTTGCTAGAAGAGGTCTCCTGAGATCTGGGCGAGATATTTTCAGCCTACGCCTACAAATAACAACCATATGCATCTAGAAAAGGGACTTTGGTCCTCTCTATGCTGATAGTCTACAGAAATCATTGTCAAACTTCTGTTGCACTATCGTAATCTTTTGTAATTAGCGTGTAAAGTTCAATAAACATCAGTCATTTCATAGTGGACGTAGGCAATTCGCTGAACCACTCTAAATCCATTTGTTTCTGTGCATGTTAGATCTGCTTCATTTTACATTTATTCTCTTCATTTGATCTCTTCAAACACATCCGAAGGGTGTTGTACCCAATTTTGGTACAAACATTTTGGAGCTTTCACTGAGAAACCCTACTTTTCTCCTGCTCTATGGTTCTACTACCATCGTTGGATTGCAAAAATCAAAGGAGATGATCCAGATTTATCGATCAGTGGTTCCTTATATTCTATTCAGATTGCTCAAATCTAAGAGGAACAACATTCATCATGAATTTCGTACCCATATTTTCATATCCAAAAAATATGATGAATTTCATATCTATATTTTCGTATCCATGAAAATATGATGATTTTCATATCCATGTTTTCGTATCTAGAAAATATGACTATTTTCACATCCATGTTTTCGTATCCAGAAAATATGAAGATTTTCGTATCCACGCCTTCGTATCTAGAAAATATGACAACATTTGTATTAATCGAACTTTGCATCGATCGATTTTTGTTTCGATCGAACTTCGTATCGATCGGTTTTCGCATCGATCGAACTTCGTATCGATTAGCTTTCATGTCGATCACTTTTCATATCGATCAACATTTATATTGATACTCACATGCAGTTCGTATCGATCCATATGCGTCCAATTCGTATCGATACTCAGATACCGTTCGCATCGATCCATTTGTGTCCAATTTGTATCTATACTCACATGAAGTTCATATCAATCCATCTGCGTCCACTTCGTTTCAATACTCAGATACAGTTCGCATCAATCCATCTGCGTCCAATTCGTATCGACACTCACATGCAGTTCGTATCGATCCATCCACTTTTCTAATTCATATAGACACTCACATGCAATTCGTATCGATCCATCTGATTCCAATTCGTAACGATACTCACATATAGTTCGTATCGATCCAGCTGCGTCTAATTCGCATCGATCATCAGATACTACTTTGCATTGGTCCAGCCGCGTGCATTTCATATCGATCCTAAGATACCACTTCGTATCGATCTAGCTATGTGCATTTTGTATCGATGCACAGATAACACTTCGCATCGTTTAAAAGTTGCTAAGAACGATACGAAATTTCAACAAAAATATTTTTCGGTACGACCCAAATTTCCAAAAATTAACCGTAGCCACAATGTAGGGCGCCCGCATTGTGAATTCAAAGCTCAATTTAATGAAGGAACATTCCATCCATGCTTTTGGTCGTTCCATGACTGATCGGGGCACAGGAGATTGCAGCAGCAAATGTTGAATTGTAATTAAGGAATGGGAAAAGAAATACTACTCAACCAGTGCTCCCAAAGGCTGGAGAATTTAACTAATAAGCCAATAACTAGATTTGATTAATATATCATGCTTCTAAGGTGGACTGCAACTTCCTCCAACTGACCAGCTTTTAAACTTCTGAGTTGACATCTATGGTATGATGGCTAATACGACGATTGCCTTACACTATCTACTTTGCCAATTCAAAGCACAACTGATCACCACTATACCATCTTCAAATGCCTGCATCTTAATCATTCAATGTCCATATGACTAAAAGCACAGCATACAACTTGAAGAGGACTTCCTTAATACCCTATACAGGTCTCCTATCAGGATGAAAGTTTGGGACAATCACCAATCTGTTAGCCCATTTTAATCTACTCGCCGTCCAATCAGCGTTACCAAGCACTCAAACATTGGACAATCATGCATGCATCATTCACCAGTGTTACAAGACCCCGTAGCCATAAAATGGACCAAGTCATAATGACAATTGGAGAATCTTCCTCAGTGGAGACCTATTCGCTGAAACCATCCAACCTGCAAAATTTCCAGTGAAAATTTAATATGTTGACTATGTCAGTATACTATGGAAATATAACTCCCGACACTACCTCATGAAGTGAGAATGTCGCATGGACTCCACCAAGAGTGATGAATGCCATCAAATGCAGATGTCTTCCCCCATTCCTCGAAGAACACTGTCAGTCATGGTTAGACATACCGGTTCTACTTCTCATATTGCAGAAGGGAATAAAGAAGCTAGCAGCCAATGAATTTATCCAAAGCCTACAGCCAGTTGCTGCCAATACCCATAAATGAACTCATTACTAGCACTTATTTCTATACTTTGATAAGAGAACTGGTGGATAGCTGCCGACGACTAAACAACATGTCCAGGCCAATATTGAGTTGATGAATCAAATGAAGGATCAACTTGGCGGGATAAGGAGGGAACCTACTCCATACTCTAGATCGAAAAACTCCTCTTCTTTAGATGGTTCTCGTTGATGCCAACGCCATAAGGCTGCTCCGGAAAGGATAGCTCTAACAATATGTTCAAGCCCCATAAAACGAAGGGCCGGGAACCCCCGCCCCTTATCAATCAAGAACTTTGATTAAACTGAACCATTTGCATTAGACTTCCAACTGCGAAGGGCTGGACTGAAGTGCAACAGCGAGCATATGACGTCGCTTCACTTATCAATGAGATTTAATCCGATCTCTTTTGAATTATTTCTATTTCAATTTCGTTTATGTTGCGAAATATGACCAACTTGAATTAAACTACTTACAAATGATGCATGTAACCGAGTACTTAAGGATGGGTGCAAAACAACCTTCGTGGACTATGATCAAATCATTGAGGTATCATCATAACGAGCATGATTCAACCACTCATTAGCTGCTATATGCACCTGAATTGGGCACAGGGCATCAAAGCGAGAGAGATTGACAAGGTCAGGACTCCAACAAAGTGGATGCAACCGATCATCCGCTCATCAACCTATGCAATTTAATTAAGAGATCTAAGAAAGACTTAGAGTTATACGTTCCAACAATGCACTCTCCATCTCGTACTTGATGCTCTCCAAAATACTTATGCTTCTTCTAATGCCCAGTAAGATCAAAACCACAGCAGGGGTGTACATGATGTTACCATCTGCACAAAAAATCTACATTAGACACTTGGGTCTATTTGAGAAAAGAAGTTTAAAGTGGATGTGATTTAACCATTCACTCTTCAGTTTGTGTTTGTGATTTGGAAAAATAATTATCCCTAAACCGACCTCATCAGTGGCCAACCCTCAATTTATAGTCATCAACAAGTGACTGCCTACTCGCTAACCATCATGAGCCATCATTTCAACTCTCTTCCTCGACTCGATCAAAGAAAAAACGCAAAATATAAAGTGGATGTGACTTGTTCGTCCCCTCTACAATGCTTGCCTCTGAATTAAGGGAAAATACAAAGCTCAAAGTAGATGTAGTTCGATCATCCCCTCCTCTGCACGAGCTCAAAGCTTACCAGAACACTAATCTTACACCTTAGGCTTGGCAGAAGCAGAATCCAAATGAACATGTAAGTGATTCGACCGTCCATCAACTAAATCTTATCCTTCGTTGAGGGCGGATAAGTGGAAAGTGATCGAGATCGAACCAATGACTTATTAAGTGAAACCCGAGCCCGTGGCCGACACATTCAAGCCAAAATGGATTGTTACATGACAATCTCTAACTAACTCCAGCTCCCAGAGTGCGAGCTGGAGTATAAACTTATCAATGTGTGCTCGAGGAAGGTGGATCCATCCACCAAACGACGTCGCCCATGTTCAACCTACGCCCGAGGAAGATGGATCCGTCCATCTAATGATATCGCCTTTCATATTTACAAGCTCGAGGAAGGTGGATCCATCCATCTAATTACTTTGCTTGTCTACTCAGGATGGATGTGACACGACTGTCCACATACCTGATTAACTTCTTGTCCCCAAAGTGTGAACGAAATACTAAATCCTAAACAAATGTGACAGACCATCTGTCGACCAACACTTGATTCTCGTAGTGCGAAGTGGAGTATAAACATCAACTAACTCCAGATTCCCAAAATGTGAACTGGAATAAAAACATCAACTAACTCTGGTCCCGAGAGCCCAGACTGGAGTATAAATATCAACTAACTCCAGATTCCTATAGTACGTATTGGAGTATAAACATCAACTAACTCTAGATTCCCAGAGTGCAAACTGGAGTATACCCATCAACTAACTCTAGTCCCGAGAGCGTGGACTGGAGTATAAACATCAGCTAACTCCAGATTCCCAAAGTGCAAATAGGAGTATAAACATCAACCAACTCCAAACCTTAAAGCGGGGTTTGGAATATAAATACCAGAAGGGATGCGATTCGACTCCTTTTCTATCAACTCTGATTCCTCATCAAGTTTTGTAGTACAAAAGCAGATATCATTCGACTGTGTGCTTTCCAACTCTTCGCCTGACATGGGGGCACACTTATCATAAAAAATCGGATGCGATCCGACCATCTAGCACAAAGCAAGAACGACAAGACCGTCAATGCATCAACTCTTGTCCCCGGCATGGGACCCATAACATAATTTTATAGGAATGCACTCCAACCCTACAAGACAAAATTTCTCCTTTGATTTAATAGGAAAACATAGATTCACAAAACAGACCTAGCTGAACGTCCTATTCCAAATGGATGTGACTACCCATTGCACTACAAATGAACGTGACACGACTGTTCATCCGCTAACCCCCGCCTATGATCCAATGGGCTGTGTGTGCAACATGGACTGATGTGACCTAACCATCCGCCAATCAATTCCTTTCTATAGTTCAGTTAGAGAAGTATCAAATTAAAGTTGTTGTAATTTAACCGACCACAATTCGTCTTTTAACCTTGACTGGAGGCAGAGGAATTGACCGCGGAAAATGTGGTTCGACCATTTTCTACAAAAAAATCTTAGACCACTCAGTGTGGGCAAGGGTAAATGTCACGATCCGAAATCCAGTGTTCAAAAATCGACATCAGACACCTCACTTGTATTCGACTGCCTGCGATCCAGATGTTGAACTTTAGTTCGGATGGAGCTTATAACAACATTAAGTGAAAATAAAATAGTGGAAACAAAATGAATTATCATTGATCACAACGTAGACAACATCATCACAATATTCGATTACAACAATTTAATCCCATTATCAGAGGGGTATACACAAGACACCACAGCGAAACAATAATAGTGTCTTCAAGTATTCCCAACATACTTTGACTTTGATAAGGTCTTTCCAAAACAAACTCCAAATACATCAAAAGGTTTCCAAGGCCAAAAGCTTCCTAAAAATCTGATAGCTTCCAAAGACTTCAAAAGATTCCAAGCTAGCTGCAAAACATGGATAATCTGCTTCTAGGCTGCTCATGTGGAAATTGTGGGCACCCAGATTTTAGGAAGGTAACAATAAACTCCGGGTCAGTCATGGGACTGGTATGAGTAAACAAAACAGTTGTTTGTAAAAAATAATTTTTAAAAGAAATCCGATATGCTTTTGGAAAATGAAACTACCATAAGACCTCCTACCACACACACAATGCAAACGCACAATTGGAGGAGATTTCTTCATATAATAGTCAAGTATGCTTGATACGAGAAAACTCTTTTGATATTATTATTGGTCCATAGTGTAGAAATTTTTTTGAAATTATAATATTAATCTTAGTCAGCATGGACATTTCGTACTATGCCTACTATAGCTACCGTCTAAACAGTGGTGACTACCATAAGTAAATTGCAGGCTATACAACTAAAACCGTACAAGGCTCGTATTGAGTGATTGGATTTCCAACAATGGTCAGGCTAAGGAACTTCCTTACAAAATGGAACGCCTCTGGAGCTACGCCCCCAAGAACCAAATCGGATCTCTGTCAACACAAGGTCGGGTTAGCTTTGTAACTAGGCAACACCTACAAGTATGCCATCCCCAATCGTTACTGACCTTTGTCCCAGGATTCATCAACAAATAGCAACAACCACACAGTTAAATATCTGGGCTCCAAACCATGATACCATCTCTTATCCAGAAGAAAATGGACATACCCTAGGGGCGCGACCACTAAATACCCTGCCGAAACATTCGTGTTTCAACCATTATCGGGTTGTGAGGTTCGACGAAGTCGCGTCCACCAAGCTACGCTTTTCACAAAAGCCATGCTTCGATCAACAAATGATCAACATCACTCAGCATGCCACACTACCAAACTGGGAGTATATCACTAATAACCATCAACTACATAACCTCTGAGCTCGTACGTCTTAGAAAAGGGTGTTAAGCTAAGAGAATAAATTCTCCGCCATAAATAGAAATGTATTTGAAAGAAATCAGCTTTATATCTCAAAGTGTAATGTCAGACATACAACCATACAAGATGGTTTTGGGTTTGAACAGAACCGAAGGCACTTTCGAAGAAGCTCTTTCAATTCGGGCATCCACAATCCCGATCGGACTCGCCATCACTTATGGAGATCTCTATACCAGAGCAACTCAGTGCAGAGTCATTCGACAGGTTTTCCTATCGTTCTCGAAGACACCCGGTCTTCACCACCGTATTCAAATGCTATCCATTCCGTCGTATCACTATTCGAAATGGATTATATGCCACAAAGGTCCTCTCCCGGCTAAATCGAATAGTGACCACTCAGTTTAAAAACACATGGATCTATCAATCACAAAGATTCATCATTAACATTCGATGTGGGTTTCGGATAACCAACTGAAATCCGACTCCCTGTCGCATTGAAAATTCAAATGTCGTTTTACGGGCCGATGGGTTTTCATATTCACACAGAAACAAATCACAAATATCATAGCTCAACACAAAGCAATTCGCATCACAAAGTATCATAATCACATTATAGGGTTATCAATCAGCTCAAGGCACTTCAATAAAAATTAGTCATCTAACAACGAGATGAAATAACAGTGTGATTATAATCAACTAATCACACAATTATTTTTTCATTAATTATCATTAATTAATGATGAATTATCCTTAATTTTAAATTAATTAATCCTTGATTGTTAATTAATTAAATATTAAATATTAATTAATTAAATCCTTAATTATTATTTAATTGAATATTAATTGCCTTCATTAATTAATTATTCCTTAATTAATTGCCTTAATTAATTAATCTTTAATTATAAATTAATTAACTTAAATTAATAATTAATTACCCTTTTATTTAATTAATCTTTAAATATTAAGTAATTATAAATCATTAATAATTTAATTATCATTAATAATATATAGTAATTTACTTTTAAGTTAAGTTAATAATGTAAAACATTTAATTATTTCCTTAATTACTTTGTTAAGTTTTATTTAAAATAAACTTTTGAAAATATAAGTTTAAAACATTCTTAACTTAAATATTCAAAATATTTTATTTTAAAACCTTCAATTACAAATTTCAACTTAACAACAATCATCAAATTAAAAAAGAATAGTTTTAGAAATTAAGGTAACTTAGATTATCAAAGTTTTTAAAACTAAAAATCATAACACCCGAGACCTACTTCTAGCATCAACCGGGCTACATGACTACTTGCTTCGGGTTTTTAAAATCAACCCATGAGCTTTCAATTTTTAAAATTTTGTTTAAGTTGTAAAAGAAACCCGATGTATAGATTAAAATCACTCGATCCCAGCTTCGAGCCAGCATCCCTAAATCCCGAAAACAACTTCGAGTCATCCATTCTTCTTCCCAAACCCATCTTCACTGATACAAACATCACGTTGTACACATGCACTAGAGCTTCGACGAGCTCCAGTCCACCTTGTCACCTCCGACATATCGACTATCACTCCTTTAGCTGATCCTGACCCCCAAAACTTCATTACCGGCCCAAAATCGAAATCGAGTCACCCAGACAAGCCTGGGTACCAGCAAATTGTCTGAAAAACCCTTCTCACAGCTAACGCCGACCACCAGCATCCCTACAACTCCGGCTACACTTAGCAGACCCTCCACATTACCATTCTTCAACATCCTGTGCAACTCGACTCAACAGAGACACCATGGCAACGAGATAACTGACCTTTACCAAACTGGGGGTGCAAACCGTAATTCGATCTCGATAGCCCTCCACAATGAACTGTAAAATCATCGAATATTTTTTCGATGATTCCTGACCTTCATATGTGTTCCATCCTCGATCACGCGATTTATCATTACCCCGATCACCAGAATTTGGTGAAAAAGACAATTCTGATCATCCTCATTTTGCTCAGGGATTACTTGATTAAAAATTATGATTCCACCTTTAAAAATATTTGTTTTTGAAAGCATTTCAGATAACATATTTGAAAACATAAATCATGATGGATGAAATTCCAGTTTACATTGGGTTTGCCAGTTCTTTCAAGTTTCTAGAGAAAGATTCAATCTAATTTGCTTAAATTTAATTTTTAAAACTTAAATCAGGTTTAAATAAACAAAACTTCTTTAGATTCTAAGGTCTACAATGATCATGGAAGAAGGATTCGATTTTTGAATAAGTTTAACTTTTATAAATCTAGAAACAGGAATGCATGTCTGTCCTTAGACATACACAGACACATCTCTACATGTGTACACAGATTAAATTCGCATGCAAGAAGTTTTCCAATTCATTTCAAGCATGATTTCCAAACAATAGATAAAAATTTGGATTTAACAATGGTTTACTCACCTCTCAAACTGAAACAGAGAGGTTGTGCTTTTATTGAGTTTGAAAAACTGGAACAAGTTTTCTGGGTATGTTCTTTTTAAATTGACTATTGTTTAAGTGATGATCCTTGCTTTTGTCCAGTTGTTGAAGTGGAATTTTGCTTAATTACTTGATGGCTTTACTGTGTTGAGCTATTTGATATTTTCCATGATTCTGTAACTTGAATTTGATTCAGGTTTCAGATTTTTGTGTTTATGTGAATTTGTTTTGAATCTCTTGTTTTTCTGGTTTTAGAATTTCTTATGTTTGATTTCTTGCTGTAACATCCCGGTCTTTTCAACCATTCGCATCCGCACATGTCGGACTTGAATTGCTCAAAATACCGAATTGTAAAATAAATTTGGCAAAACATAGCATAAACAGTAAATAAATAAATCACAGATCACAAACACAGAGTAGTAAATGTAGCGGAAGCAAAGAGATAGTAGTTCATGAAGCTACTATGTAAATACATCAGAGTTAAACAAGATGCAATAGAAGTTCAATACAATAATCAAATACACAGCTGAATACATCACTGGAATCAACTGAATAACTGGAATCAACTGAATAATTGGAATCAACTGAATAACTGGAATTGAAGTAGACAGCTGGATCTTCAAGCAAAGCTCCAACTCCGAAGGTGAGTTTCCAATGCTGTATCACTCAGTCTGACCCGAGCGTAAAGCAAAACACAAAACACTCGAGTCAGGACATACATACTTATATAATGTAAGCTAAATCAAGTGTACTGTAATAAAGAGCAAGTAACCTAAAGGATGCTTGGGATCGCCCATCCTCTAAGGATCCGTTAAACTATTTACTATGTAGTATATTGCGCTATTATAATAGTGTCTATATTAAAATAAACTTACTTTTTAATAGCGTTAAGGGGTTACCCATATAGCCCTTAACACGTAATAGTCCCAGTAGTCCGTCCAATATCATAGCCCCTCCTGATCGGGAAGCCACTAGAGGATACCACACGGGCTACGGGAGAAAACCAAACTCGTACAAGGCTCGATATGGTAGGTGACACGGCACAACTAGGCAATGCCAGGGTAGATATACCAATTACGCTTCCGGACCGATGGTAACGCGAAGCCGCAGCAACCGCCCACCTCGAACAACACTCCCAAATCAAAGGTGCGCACCAAAACAATCACAAGAGTAATAGAATGGCATACGAAGAAGTGCGTTCGATCAGAGGAGCTACCTCATTAATCCGTCAATCGCTCCTGTTTTAGCCACCTTAAGCCAACTCACGGGAGTCGGGTCCACGTATATACCTTTCAAGAAACCGTCACCACCAACCTACTTCATTCTGGAATCTCCACCGCGTACACGGTTAGTCAAAGTGGTTTTCGGTATCGACAGAGAGTATGCCCATATCCGATCCCGGTCTCTTTGCCAACCAAACGTTATTATAACCCGTGGTTATAGTTTGAAAAATGGTATTTATATTTTCCAAATCAATATATATATTTCAAATACCTTTAATTTCAAATTCTTGATTTAAAACATTTCCTTTGAAGATATACCATTTCAATTTATTCAATTAAATCTGGAATTTATTTCTTTTATCAAAAGAATAGAAATCAATTTTCTTCTTTTAAATCTTTCCAAACTCAATTTCTTACTTTATTAGCAATTTCATATTTAAATTCCAAATCTTAACGTATTCCCAAAATAGAGATGAAATTTTAAATAAATCAATTTTAAATCAATTTCACTTCTACAGCATCTAGGAAATGCTATCCAAAGTATGGGTTTAAAATAGTCAAGTTTCAGAAGACAGCAATTAAATGCTGTAGTAGACTTTTAGCTAAACATCAAATTTCAAATATAACTTATTATTTATTATTTCTGTATTGAAATCTTTACCTTTCCAAAATATAGAATTTCTAAACAAGTTATATTCCAAAATTTTAACTCAACATTTATTTATTTAACCCCTTTTAAATCATTGTAAGTCTCATAAAAATCCTTTATATAATTTAAATTAGAATATCATCAAATTTCTAAATTTAAATAATTTAAAATAATTTCAGAAAATAATATATAAACCACGGGCCTGTATAAGATTTTCTAGCCTAGGTCAAGTGAAATGGATTTATATCATTTCAATCCGATATTTACACAACCCCGGGTTTTATCATTTCGAACCCGCAATCCCAAGAAAATTTACAGCAGTTAACAGAACAAGTGAACAATAATAATCAATTAGGCCTATCATTTCAGCCCATACCATCTATAATAACAGGGAACTTGCAATGGTGATTTAAGCAGTAAATAAACAATAACATAACTGCAGAAATAATATAACAGATAATACTGATGAGGTGTCAATTTAAATGGGGTCCATCATTCTATATTACATTACAGACAGATAATAGTGAAATACAATTTTACACATACACTTGCAATAATTTACCAAAATATAAATACGTATGTCTGGTGAGAAATACTCACCTGAATTTTTGCAGAAAATTTTAAATTTCAAAAATGACAGTTCACCGGTACAGACCGACAGAGGGTAATGATAAAGATTCTCGGACGTCGCCTAGATTCAAATCTAGAAAAATTCAAATATTGAAACGCGACTTAAGAATTTATGGTCAAGGAAAAATTTAGAATAGAACAAGAATATGTTTGCTTTGCTCGACCACTTCACCGTGTAACGTGACCAAAACATACCCAAAACTGTGAACCGTGCTAACCCAAAATTTTACGACCAAAATTTTTCCTAAACAATTACGGCAAAAATTGAACACGAATACACGTGCACCAAATTTTGTGCAGCCTTCCCTTCCCATCTTTTCAGTTTTCTTTTTCTTTGTTTTTTTTTTCCTCTCTCTTTTTTTTTTTTTTTTTTTTTCAAAGCTTCGCACTTATTCAATTTCAAGTACCTCCCAACTCCTCTTTAACAGGTATCCACTAAACTCATTTACCCGAGCCAAAACCCACCTACTTCGAGTCTTTCCCACGTCTCAAGCTCACATGCTTCGAGCCAATACTGAAATTTTTTCGAAAAAAAAAAAAATGCAAAGAAACTTCCAGCCATCTCTTTTTCAAAATTTATTGAAAACACAAATCTCACACTCACTGACCCCTATTTCCTAGTAGCATCAACATTTCACTTCAGTTATGCATCAATACTCCTGTCCAGATCTTCAATCTCAGAAAAGAAAAATAAAATAAAGAACATGACTCCTCTCCCCTACAAACAGACAACCCCTTTCTTATATAAAGGCAACTGAAAGACTCCCCTAAACCCCACATAAATGTATGCAGACTACTCAACACAAATGCAAGTTAACTCCCTTAAAGAATATAATATATATAATATAATATGTAATTTTTTTTTTCCACTACTAACTAAATCAAATCTTGGAAAATCTTAAACAAATCAACCAAAGTCCTTCCCATACATTAAATATCATATCCAGGTTCTTGGCTAAAACTCACTAGTCTACAACTACAAAATGCATGCAAAAACTCAACCTATATCTACACTCATCTTTATATCAGTGTTACTTCACCCCACATCCCTCAACATGAAAAAGGCCTACTGATCACTATATGCAGTTCGAAAATCAACAGGTTCAATACAAGGCTATTTCTTATATTGTCACTGAATCTAAACTTCCTAAATGCAACTTATCACTATTGTATAAAATTTCAACCATTCCTCATAACACTCAGTTTCTCCCACCAATCTACTGCTTCACCCTCTGATATGCACAAGACTAGCCTATATCTCAGCATAGGGATGAATGTACAGACATCTTATGCATGGCATAACAATGGAAATGGCCGAGCAAGGCACAGGTAGGACAAAATTTCGAGAAAGAGAAAGGGAGAAAAATATCTGAACCGAAAGAAAAGAACAATACTATAACTATTTACCTGATAGATTCACGAGAAGGAGCAGAGAATTGGATCGATGCAGAGAACAAATGGGTAGAGGGGAATGAGTTTATAGGCAGATGAGAAAAATAACGTGTCAGTTTCTATTGATATAAATGCTATTGATATGGACGAGAATTCTTCCCATCAGTTACAAAAGAATATTGCAAGCATTGATCTTCTGGCATGATTAATGGAAGGCAGGCATAAAGAGAAGGCCGAGAGGATTTAATTTTTTATTTTTTTTTGAAAACTTGTTGATGTTTATAAACTAGATTTTATTTCCTGTGTGAGTTACGTACTTGATTCAAGGATTTGAATTGATATATAACTGATGAGAACAGAGGCTAAAGGAAGAGAAATGGTGTGCACGGTTTCAAGCTTTAATTGCATGCATTTAAGTAAAAAGGAAATCATCAGAGAGAATAAGGTTTTTTTTTTTTTTTTTTTAACGTTACCCTATAATTAAGTTTGTGTGATGAAGGCAGGGTTAATACACATGTTCTTATAAATTAAAACTTGCGTGATTATAGGTTGATAATTGATGAGATAGAGGCAGAGGAAAATGCACGTTTCCAGGCTTAGAAGTGTATGCACACATTTGCAGAGAAAATAAATGTCAGAGAGAAAATCGAACGTTACCCTATAATTAAGGTTTGTGTGATGAAGGCAGGGTTAATACACACGTTCTTATAAATTAAAACTTGCGTGATTATAGGTTGATAATTGATGAGATAGAGGCAGAGGAAAATGCACGTTTCCAGGCTTAGAAGTGTATGCACACATTTGCAAAGAAAATAAATGTCAGAGAGAAAATCGAACGTTACCCTATAATTAAGGTTTGCGTGATTTAAGTACTTGATTCCAGTATTTACATTAAATTCTTGTATAGCTGATGAGAACAGAGGCAGAGGAAAGGAATTGATGTGCATGTTGATTTCTTTAAAGTGGCAGTTAGGTTTCACACGTCTAGCTTAAATTTTGTACGTTACTACTTGTTGAATTTATTTCAGTTTTATGTATTTTGATTTGATTTTTTTTTTTTTAGTTTGATATCAAAATGAAAAGGCAAATTTATGTAGGCAGTTGAAATGGAAACGTATACAATATGTGTTAAGTCAAATTGTCAGTTAAAACAAGGTAACATTTGCTTTTTAAAACACTAACTGATATTTTCTTCAAAAATATATGAAAATATGATTTTTACACTACGTTAAACAGAAGCAAACTAAAACATCAAAAAAATTTGTGTGAAAATATCGTTTTGAAAACACGCGTTTTATTACGTCACTTATACCCTAAAATTGACGCGTCTTTCAAACGCGAAATTTAACAGTTCAAAATAGCTTAAAATTTTACAGTTATTATTTAATTTTATTGGCATACAAAATTTTATAAAATATATCTCCAAATCAAATATTTAACTATATTGTTAAACCTAATCTATAAGAATATTATTTCAAATTTGAATAATTAAAATAAAATAAATTGTTAAAACTAGGGTTGTTACACAAGCTATTAAATAAAGATGTACATAAGAAATATTTAATAGATAAAATAAGATCTAGAAAAATGAATAAAGAAATAAATGTCAAGAGATAGACGTAGGAAAATAATAAAGAGACTAGGCAAATAAAAGGTAAGAATTAAGGAGAGAGAAAACTTATATATAATTTATTTTTAAATGCAAATGAAAATGAGAAGTGGGAAATAAATCTTTTTATTTGAATGGCAAAAAGAAATACACAGTTATAAATGAGGTGGATGGCTACGGTAAGAAAGAAAGAGGATATAAACGAATAACTTGATGTGTTAACTTTTCTTTCTAGAAATGTATGAGAGATGAGAATGATAAGCTTTGTATATGAATAGCAAGTACAATACACGGTCAAAAGAAATGAACAGCTAAAAGAAATAAAGAGTAGGCAATTAAAAAGACAAGCAATTAAGACAATATAACGCATACCCTTTTAGTTTCTTCCAAGCCATAAATAAAAGATATAAACAAGCAACAATCCAATAAATAAACATGACTGTCTAGACAAAATAAAAATAGAAAGATAAAATAAAGGTGGATATAAAATAATAATAATAATATATATGTAATAAAAGTAGAAAAATAGAAATTGAAATACAGGAAATAACTGCGTGTAAAACGCTGTAATTTATCTAATTTTAAAAGTATAACTCAGAATTTAACGAAACAAAAAGCAGAACAGATATCATAAATATATTCTGCTTCAAAGAAAAAGAATAAATTTAAAATTTCAATTTTTTTTTTTAAATTTAAACTGAAAATTTCATATTTTGACCAAAATATAAAATTTTCAAAAATCGTTTATTTATTGCATTTGAAAAATAAATTTCAAACAAATTCCAAACTTACATTACAAAATTTCTAAAAATTCACTTTTAAGTGATTTAAAAATCAAAATTTCAAATAAAATTTTAATTAAAAATATTCACAAAATTATGGGTTGTTACACTCTCCCCCACTCAAAACTTTTCGTCCCCGAAAAGGAACGAGGCATGGAAAATAGAGACAACAGATAAAATGAGATAGAATTAAGATAATATAAAAAAAAGAAGATTGAAATTAAATCTGGTAACATTCGTTACAGGTAAATTCCACAAGACGGAGATGATCTTCCCAAGATATTCTGTAATCAACGACATAAGCACGAATAAGATTCTTGAAAAGTTTTCCAAAACAGACTAGTAGAAATACAGATCGAACTTTAGGATATAAGATCAATTTGGAATTCAATTCCCCACTTAGGATGCAGGAGAATAGGAACAACCGAAGGATAAGAGATTGGAAAACAAAATAAGATGGAAAAAAATTGAAAGTTTCAGCTTAAATTAATAATTGATTTCATCCATTTGATTTTTCCTAAGTTAATTAAATCTTATCTATTTATAATTTCATTATCTTATCACCCAATTAACAATTCAAAAATCGTGAATTTGAAATCATTTATTATACTCAAACTTTTATTCAATAAGTTTCATTTTTCATTTTCCAGATGGTTAATACATTTATTCTACTTAATATATGTCTAATCACATATATTAAGTATGCTTACAGTACTTATTATGACTTACTCCAATTTATTCATAAGTTCCTTTAACATCACTTTATATTGTTTATTATTCAATTAACTTTTTATTCTATTTACCTTTGTTAATCCTTTTATAACTAAAATTTAAGTGTATAACATTTATTATAAACACTCAAATTTTATTTGAAAAAAAATTCTTTTATATTGTATATTATCCAATTACATAGTCAACTTTTAAATAATTTAGGTAAGTTATAATGGAAATGCAATAGAATATTATACAAATAAAGTTTTCTAATTCAATTATTTCAACTTAAAAATTTATTCAAAATTTTTGGTTCATTTTATGATTGAAAACATTCTTTAAGGTAAATTTAAGAATTTCATTTCCGATTAACTTCAAACCCTTTAGAGGTAAATAAATATATACAATATATATCAAATCAAAATTTAAATCATATATCCATATATATATTATAAATCAAGTCATATTTTTGAAATTCAAATCAATTAAATTTTCAAAGGAAAACGGTAGCAAAGCTACAGAATAGTCTCTTCACTTCGAAACTCGAAAATGAATGTCGATGATGCTGCAGTCATCACCGAAATTACTTTCCAGCGACAAGAGAAGAGCACTGATTTAAACATTAAAAATTCTTTGAAAACAATCTTTATTTGGAAAACACTTTAAATAATGTATCTTTTAAAACTTTAAAACCCAAGTTTGAAACTATCGGAAATTTAATTCTAAATTTCTTGATTTAGATTCATTTTAATTTTCAAATTAATTTATAGCTATGTTTTAGAGTTCAGTTATTTATATAGGAGACAAAAGCCAATGGTTGCAAGCTATATACAAAGTCAAATATTATTTCTTAATATCCTATAAAATTCAGAAAATTACACTTATATAATTATGCAAAATTTATCCTTTACTAAATTTTGAAATCAATATAGTGTCAGTTTGCTCTGTTCAAGTGTTTTGGAAATCCTATCGATAGCGTTGATCAGACGAATCGATCGGAAACCCAAATCAACATCAACAACTCAAACAACACAATAAATAAAATATTTTAAATATAGCTTTACAAAGCAATAATAGAGGTTCAAATTTAATTGACTCAAATCAAGAGAATTCTGATTCGAAGATAAGTTGGACACAAAAGATAAGATGATTAAATTGATAGAATAAGGAATGGATAAGCTTACATAAATCGCGGGCAACCTTAACCGGGTCAACCGTGACTTCAAGAATTAGATCAATGTGGAATTCTGAGGTAATTCTACATTCGATCTTAAGAAATAAAATTCGGAATAACAAGAGGTACTAGCATCTAAAGCGAGGATATATATAAGTCTCTGGTTAATCAATGCTAATTGCAAAGGAGTTTCACCTCTTTACAAGTCATCGGAATGTTGACGAGACCGCCAATTCATTAAAGATCATCCGAAGTAGAGTTATGGGATACTCCAAAATCAAAGGAAGATGAATAGTGAGGGACACGAATGGATTTCGGAACCGCAGGGAACGTTCCAAAATTCAAAATGGATCGAGTCAGAAGGAAGAGATTCACACTCGGATGAAAGTGATTCTGTAAATAAATTTACCATATATGCTAAGTTTTGCCTAGAGCCAAAGCTCTGATACCAAATGTAACATCCCGGTCTTTTCAACCATTCGCATCCGCACATGTCGGACTTGAATTGCTCAAAATACCGAATTGTAAAATTCTTGATTTAAAACATTTCCTTTGAAGATATACCATTTCAATTTATTCAATTAAATCTGGAATTTATTTCTTTTATCAAAAGAATAGAAATCAATTTTCTTCTTTTAAATCTTTCCAAACTCAATTTCTTACTTTATTAGCAATTTCATATTTAAATTCCAAATCTTAACGTATTCCCAAAATAGAGATGAAATTTTAAATAAATCAATTTTAAATCAATTTCACTTCTACAGCATCTAGGAAATGCTATCCAAAGTATGGGTTTAAAATAGTCAAGTTTCAAAAGACAGCAATTAAATGCTGTAGTAGACTTTTAGCTAAACATCAAATTTCAAATATAACTTATTATTTATTATTTCTGTATTGAAATCTTTACCTTTCCAAAATATAGAATTTCTAAACAAGTTATATTCCAAAATTTTAACTCAACATTTATTTATTTAACCCCTTTTAAATCATTGTAAGTCTCATAAAAATCCTTTATATAATTTAAATTAGAATATCATCAAATTTCTAAATTTAAATAATTTAAAATAATTTCAGAAAATAATATATAAACCACGGGCCTGTATAAGATTTTGTAGCCTAGGTCAAGTGAAATGGATTTATATCATTTCAATCCGATATTTACACAACCCCGGGTTTTATCATTTCGAACCCGCAATCCCAAGAAAATTTACAGCAGTTAACAGAACAAGTGAACAATAATAATCAATTAGGCCTATCATTTCAGCCCATACCATCTATAATAACAGGGAACTTGCAATGGTGATTTAAGCAGTAAATAAACAATAACATAACTGCAGAAATAATATAACAGATAATACTGATGAGGTGTCAATTTAAATGGGGTCCATCATTCTATATTACATTACAGACAGATAATAGTGAAATACAATTTTACACATACACTTGCAATAATTTACCAAAATATAAATACGTATGTCTGGTGAGAAATACTCACCTGAATTTTTGCAGAAAATTTTAAATTTCAAAAATGATAGTTCACCGGTACAGACCGACAGAGGGTAATGATAAAGATTCTCGGACGTCGCCTAGATTCAAATCTAGAAAAATTCAAATATTGAAACGCGACTTAAGAATTTATGGTCAAGGAAAAATTTAGAATAGAACAAGAATATGTTTGCTTTGCTCGACCACTTCACCGTGTAACGTGACCAAAACATACCCAAAACTGTGAACCGTGCTAACCCAAAATTTTACGACCAAAATTTTTCCTAAACAATTACGGCAAAAATTGAACACGAATACACGTGCACCAAATTTTGTGCAGCCTTCCCTTCCCATCTTTTCAGTTTTCTTTTTCTTTGTTTTTTTTCTTTTTTTTTTTCTCTCTTTTTTTTTGTTTTTTTTTTTTTTTCAAAGCTTCGCACTTATTCAATTTCAAGTACCTCCCAACTCCTCTTTAACAGGTATCCACTAAACTCATTTACCCGAGCCAAAACCCACCTACTTCGAGTCTTTCCCACGTCTCAAGCTCACATGCTTCGAGCCAATACTGAAATTTTTTCGAAAAAAAAAAATGCAAAGAAACTTCCAGCCATCTCTTTTTCAAAATTTATTGAAAACACAAATCTCACACTCACTGACCCCTATTTCCTAGTAGCATCAACATTTCACATCAGTTATGCATCAATACTCCTGTCCAGATCTTCAATCTCAAAAAAGAAAAATAAAATAAAGAACATGACTCCTCTCCCCTACAAACAGACAACCCCTTTCTTATATAAAGGCAACTGAAAGACTCCCCTAAACCCCACATAAATGTATGCAGACTACTCAACACAAATGCAAGTTAACTCCCTTAAAGAATATAATATATATAATATAATATGTAATTTTTTTTTCCACTACTAACTAAATAAAATCCTGGAAAATCTTAAACAAATCAACCAAAGTCCTTCCCATACATTAAATATCATATCCAGGTTCTTGGCTAAAACTCACTAGTCTACAACTACAAAATGCATGCAAAAACTCAACCTATATCTACACTCATCTTTATATCAGTGTTACTTCACCCCACATCCCTCAACATGAAAAAGGCCTACTGATCACTATATGCAGTTCGAAAATCAACAGGTTCAATACAAGGCTATTTCTTATATTGTCACTGAATCTAAACTTCCTAAATGCAACTTATCACTATTGTATAAAATTTCAACCATTCCTCATAACACTCAGTTTCTCCCACTAATCTACTGCTTCACCCTCTGATATGCACAAGACTAGCCTATATCTCAGCATAGGGATGAATGTACAGACATCTTATGCATGGCATAACAATGGAAATGGCCGAGCAAGGCACAGGTAGGACAAAATTTCGAGAAAGAGAAAGGGAGAAAAATATCTGAACCGAAAGAAAAGAACAATACTATAACTATTTACCTGATAGATTCACGAGAAGGAGCAGAGAATTGGATCGATGCAGAGAACAAATGGGTAGAGGGGAATGAGTTTATAGGCAGATGAGAAAAATAACGTGTCAGTTTCTATTGATATAAATGCTATTGATATGGACGAGAATTCTTCCCATCAGTTACAAAAGAATATTGCAAGCATTGATCTTCTGGCATGATTAATGGAAGGCAGGCATAAAGAGAAGGCCGAGAGGATTTAATTTTTTTATTTTTTTTTTGAAAACTTGTTGATGTTTATAAACTAGATTTTATTTCCTATGTGAGTTACGTACTTGATTCAAGGATTTGAATTGATATATAACTGATGAGAACAGAGGCTAAAGGAAGAGAAATGGTGTGCACGGTTTCAAGCTTTAATTGCATGCATTTAAGTAAAAAGGAAATCATCAGAGAGAATAAGGTTTTTTTTTTTTTTAACGTTACCCTATAATTAAGTTTGTGTGATGAAGGCAGGGTTAATACACACGTTCTTATAAATTAAAACTTGCGTGATTATAGGTTGATAATTGATGAGATAGAGGCAGAGGAAAATGCACGTTTCCAGGCTTAGAAGTGTATGCACACATTTGCAGAGAAAATAAATGTCAGAGAGAAAATCGAACGTTACCCTATAATTAAGGTTTGTGTGATGAAGGTAGGGTTAATACACACGTTCTTATAAATTAAAACTTGCGTGATTATAGGTTGATAATTGATGAGATAGAGGCAGAGGAAAATGCACGTTTCCAGGCCTAGAAGTGTATGCACACATTTGCAAAGAAAATAAATGTCAGAGAGAAAATCGAACGTTACCCTATAATTAAGGTTTGCGTGATTTAAGTACTTGATTCCAGTATTTACATTAAATTCTTGTATAGCTGATGAGAACAGAGGCAGAGGAAAGGAATTGATGTGCATGTTGATTTCTTTAAAGTGGCAGTTAGGTTTCACACGTCTAGCTTAAATTTTGTACGTTACTACTTGTTGAATTTATTTCAGTTTTATGTATTTTGATTTGATTTTTTTTTTTAGTTTGATATCAAAATGAAAAGGCAAATTTATGTAGGCAGTTGAAATGGAAACGTATACAATATGTGTAAAGTCAAATTGTCAGTTAAAACAAGGTAACATTTGCTTTTTAAAACACTGACTGATATTTTCTTCAAAAATATATGAAAATATGATTTTTACACTACGTTAAACAGAAGCAAACTAAAACATCAAAAAAATTTGTGTGAAAATATCGTTTTGAAAACACGCGTTTTATTACGTCACTTATACCCTAAAATTGACGCGTCTTTCAAACGCGAAATTTAACAGTTCAAAATAGCTTAAAATTTTACAGTTATTATTTAATTTTATTGGCATACAAAATTTTATAAAATATATCTCCAAATCAAATATTTAACTATATTGTTAAACCTAATCTATAAGAATATTATTTCAAATTTGAATAATTAAAATAAAATAAATTGTTAAAACTAGGGTTGTTACACAAGCTATTAAATAAAGATGTACATAAGAAATATTTAATAGATAAAATAAGATCTAGAAAAATGAATAAAGAAATAAATGTCAAGAGATAGACATAGGAAAATAATAAAGAGACTAGGCAAATAAAAGGTAAGAATTAAGGAGAGAGAAAACTTATATATAATTTATTTTTAAATGCAAATGAAAATGAGAAGTGGGAAATAAATCTTTTTATTTGAATGGCAAAAAGAAATACACAGTTATAAATGAGGTGGATGGCTACGGTAAGAAAGAAAGAGGATATAAATGAATAACTTGATGTGTTAACTTTTCTTTCTAGAAATGTATGAGAGATGAGAATGATAAGCTTTGTATATGAATAGCAAGTACAATACACGGTCAAAAGAAATGAACAGCTAAAAGAAATAAAGAGTAGGCAATTAAAAGACAAGCAATTAAGACAATATAACGCATACCCTTTTAGTTTCTTCCAAGCCATAAATAAAAGATATAAACAAGCAACAATCCAATAAATAAACATGACTGTCTAGAAAAAATAAAAATAGAAAGATAAAATAAAGGTGGATATAAAATAATAATAATAATAATAATAATATATATGTAATAAAAGTAGAAAAATAGAAATTGAAATACAGGAAATAACTGCGTGTAAAACGCTGTAATTTATCTAATTTTAAAAGTATAACTCAGAATTTAACGAAACAAAAAGCAGAACAGATATCATAAATATATTCTGCTTCAAAGAAAAAGAATAAATTTAAAATTTCATTTTTTTTTTAAATTTAAACTGAAAATTTCAAATTTTGACCAAAATATAAAATTTTCAAAAATCGTTTATTTATTGCATTTGAAAAATAAATTTCAAACAAATTCCAAACTTACATTACAAAATTTCTAAAAATTCACTTTTAAGTGATTTAAAAATCAAAATTTCAAATAAAATTTTAATTAAAAATATTCACAAAATTATGGGTTGTTACACTTGCTTTTTCTGATTTTAGTTCTTGAAAGAGAAAATAAAATAAAAAATGAAAGTGTAGGAGCAGAAATTTTTATAGCCTTGTTTTCTTAATTTTTTAGAAATAAAAGAAAAAGGAAAAAAGATTGACACTTGTCTTTACTGTGTCAAAATTTTAACACTTGTTTAATTTCTCGTTATAATGTTACACTTATGCTTTTAAATGAAATAATGTTTATACATTATTTTAAATTATTTTTCTTATTTTATAAGTACATTTTCCTTATTAATATTTATACATAACCCGTTTAAGAAAATAGTTTTGAAACCAAATTACATTTATAAAAAAATAATCACATGTATTATTTTTTCAAATCTAAATTATTTTGCTAAGATATTTATTTTTAAATTTTTAAATTTAAAATCAAATTCAAATTAAATTCTAGAAATTCAAATAAATTAGTAATTCTAAATTGATAAAATTTGGGGATGTTACAGATTTCCCCCATAACAAAATTTCATCCTCGAAATTTGTAAAAGAGAGAGAAAGACACAAAGAATACAAGAATACGTCTAAAAAGGTAAAGAAATGACTTACCAATCAAGCTGGAATATCCACTCTGCAATTGGGATAGGACTTCTACATACTATCCTCTGTTTCCCAAGTATAGTCGTTTGCGTCGCCGCGCCATTGCACTTTGACTAGTTTCGCAACTTTATTTCTCAATTGTTTTTCATCACAGTCAATTAATTTCAATGGCTCTCTTTTAACTGCCAGATTTGGTGCGATCTTGAAATCCTGCTGAGTACCCTCTTTAATGATCATATTTGGATCGTGCACATATTTTCGAAGATGTGAAACGTGAAATACATAGTGTACACCAAATAACCAACTGGGTAGCTGCACTCGATATGCTAAAGGACCGATCCTCTCCAAAATAGGAAAAGGGCCAATGTAACGTGGCGCTAGCATACATGTTTTCCCAAATCTCAACACACCACGCATTGGAGACACTTTTAGGAATACAAAATCCCCAACCTGGAATTCCAAACCACTTCTTCTACGGTCGTAATAACTCTACCAATGACTTTGTGCAGTTATCAACTTCTTTCAAATAAATTCAACTTTTTCAGTAGCCTCCTTAATCATATTTGGTCCAGGGACTAGTATATCACCTGATTCGATCAAGCATGTAGGTGATCGACATGGACGACCATATAAAACCTCAAAAGGTTCCATTTCAATACTGGGCTCATAGCTATTATTATATGAGAACTCAACCAGATGTAAATGGTCCTCCCAAGGACCACCAAAGTTGAGAATACAAGCGCGCAAAAGGTCTTCTAATATTCAATTCATCCTTTCAATCTGCCCATCAGACTACGCAAAAGGTTCAGTTTAGTTACCAATGCTGCTTGGAACGCCTCCCAAAATCTACTAGTGATGATCGGATCACGATCACTCACTACACTGCTGGGCATACCGTGGAGATGAATAATCTCTTTTATATATAGCTCTACCAAACTTGTCATTATTCGGGTAGACTTTATTGGGATGAAGTGAGCGGTTTTGGTCAAATGGTCAACTATAACCCAAATTGCTTCATTTCCTTTCTTAGTTCGTGGCGTCGATGAAATCCATCGATACTTGATCCCATTTCCACTTCGGTACTTCCAAAGGCTGAAGTAATCCCGCTATTTTCTTTGTTCGCTTTTAATTTGTTGACTGGTAGCACAACGACTCACATATATAGATATGTCCCTTTTCATTGTTTTCCACCATAAAGTTCTTTTTATATTACGGTACATCTTATTAACTCCTGGATGGATACCGAGTTTAGACTTGTGACACTCGTCCAAAACTTCACGTTTCAGATCTGGAATGTTTGGGTCACAGATCCTGTCTTTTAATCTTATAACTCCTCTACTATCAACCTCAAAACTAGTATCTTCACCTTGGCATATTCTTTTATACATTCCTCTTAAGAAGAGTAAGAGCGATAACAAGATGAGCGAGAATAGCATATTTTCTACACAAAGCATCGGCAACTACATTGGCCTTTCCAGGCGTATATAGAATATCTAGGTCATAAGATGCCAAAAATTCCAATCAATGTTGTTGCTGCAGATTTAAATCTTTCTGCATAAAAGAGATACTTCAAAGATTTGTGGTCAATGAATAATTCGAATTTTTCACCTAAAACAAGAAGAGTTTATTCAGTATAAACATATAAGTTAAGTTAAACTTTCGAATATTTTGAAAAGTTGGAAGAGACTTTTACCCAGAAGATAGTGTCGTCAGATTTTCAAAGCAAAAATAACTACAAAGAGTTCGAGATCATGCGTTGGGTAGTTTTTCTCATGTGGACATAACTTCTACTCGCATAGGCAATTACCTTCCCATTTTTCAATAGCACAGCACCCAAACCATCACTGTAACGACCCTAAATTTTCTATCCCGAAAATTCCACATAGTTAGGAAAAAAAGAAAGAGATTGAAGAAGAAGATGAAGAAACACAACAAAGATTCACACATTCACAGCAGATCAAAATATAATATCCAATAATAATAGTTTACAAAAAAAATCTGTATCTGTCAAATACATTTATAATACATCAGAGTTACATATATATATACAGACACTGGATATACACAATCATCACGTCTCAGATATACAACAATATAATACACCGGAAACACTCCATACGTCCATGCCATCAAGCTCGCCTCCTGAGCTCCAGAACGTCCTTACTTGAAAATCTGTAATACTCGGTCTGACCCAATCATTACATCAAAGTAACACCCGGGTCAGGCTGGAAAACAACGTGAGTTGCCCATTTAACATAGAATTCAAAGCATACAACTTATATAAAACCCGGGTAACTCGTATCAATCTAAAAATTCACAATTTGTTATAGACATCACTAATTTCACACATCAAATCTCTAAGTACAAAAACTTAGATTGAATGGTCCAATTCACTTAAATCATTCTATACGAGCCTATTGATTTCACATATCAATTTCTAAAGAATCGAAGTGGTTTCGGGTATTTACTAATACCCGACTCCGGTCTCTTCGAATCTCATGTCATCCTAACCTAAGTAATCCAAATGAAATACACATCAAACTTTAAACACAGGATGTCCCTTTACACAACAATTCATCATTGATAGATAACCACAATATCCTGTCCGCCAAAACATATGATACTACAAAACATTTCATATCAGAGACATCAACTCATTCAAGGCATCCAATACCATTCAATCATCCATAAGAAAACTTGATCACTTCCAAACTAAATTTAATCACTTCTAACTGAATTACTAACCTCAATCACTTAGATTCCTTCACTTGACAGTAATTAATTCCAAATCAATTAATTAATCATCCTTAATTATCCATCTTAATTAATCACCCTGGATTAATTATCCTTCAACTACATTCAAGTAATTATCTTTAGTTAATTACACAAATTAATTATTCTTAACCAAAAAGGGTAATTAATCTTTAATTACTTCACAAATTAATTAACTATAATTAATTACATTAATCCTTAATTACATATATTAATAAAGTTCTCATAAATCAATTATTATTGATTAATTAATCAACCTTTAATTACATCATTAATTATATAAATTAATGATTTCTAATTACATTTTAATTTATCCTAATCTAAATTAATTACATTATGTAATTAATCATTAATTAAACCACAAATATTGTTCACTTTTGATTAGTCTCAACCGGTAATTGACTACCTATTTATTTACTTCATTAAATAAATTAGTTACTCATTTTATAAAAGAAGTTTAAAGGAATTTAAAACCAAATTTATTTTTAAATTCAAATCAACCAAAAAAGCACTTTAACATTAAAGGTGTTAAAATAAATTTAAATTTTAAAAACTTTATTTGTTTAAAACTGAGATTCACTAACTTGAATTGTAGATTTAACATTGATTTAAAACTTGTTTTAAATCTCTACTTTACAATTTAAATCCAGTTTTTAAAAATCACTTTTATTTCTCTCTAATTCATTCTTATTTTTATTCTATAATTATTTACTTCCAAAATTTACTCCTATATTTCTTCCCAAAAATCCAATTCTAAATATTTTGATAACCCAGTGTATCGAAAAATATTCAAGCATACCACAGTATTAAATATTCCAATTATCAATATAATTCATCACAGAATATCAAATATTCATAAAACAAAATATTAAACAGTCTAAATAATTTTGAGGAATCCAATTGGATCCCTCCAACCTGTTTCCCTGTATCCACATACGTTAGCACAATACCAATTCCACTTCAAGGTGGAATATCGCGGTATATGGGATTTATATAATATCATCCGCTATTATGCGGCGCATAGGGTCTCATTCGATATATAATGCGGGAAATAAATCACTCCAATATATACTATATATTACTATGTAATATATCACATCAAATCAATTCAATCATTCAACCAATTATTTAAATTTAACCATTTAAATTTAAATAACCCAGATGAGTGAGATTAACTCACATTTGGTTTTTTTTTGCAATCTATTTCCATCTCGGCCATTATCTTCCAATTTTAGACCTTGTATAAATATTAATAAAAAAATTTCACCAATATTCGAGTCAATTGAACAATTAAATTTCATTTGATAATTTAATTAACCAGAGATAAATTTAATTTGAAACCAATTTCCATTTATAGAATATTTTAGCAACCAAACAATTAATTGAGTTTATTAAATAAATTAATTTCCAAAAATACACTACTTTCATTAAAATTTATAGATTCAAAAATCTTAGATTTTATAAAAATCTACAGCTTTTAAAATCCTTATATATTTTTCTTTTCTCTAAGATAAAAATATAAGTTGATTTTTTATGAATATATATATATATATATATATATATATCTTAATGCAAACCAACTTAAACACATAACAGAATATATGTATACAACTTGTTCTTATAAAGCTTACTATAATTTGTAATAATTTTTTTCCCTACATATTTTTAAATTGACCAGAAAATCATCTATGTTCTAAATGAAAAATTAACATTGAAGAACAGACAACAAACCCTCACCTCGACCCTGACGCATCGTCGATGACCAGACATCACCTTCCCAAGCTTGATTTTCCATGGCACCGCCTCGTGCCCCCACGCGACCCACATGCAATCGATGATCGTGAGCTCCCTTCGACGCTTCCAGAAAAACTCCAAGCCCTAACTTCCCATCGCGAGCATCGACTTCGAGCATAAGATCCTCCAGCGACTTCTCCCTTTCTGTTGCGTGCTCGCACATACCCACATCCATTTCGAAACCCATGTCGCGACCACTCCAGAACGGTGGGTCAATGACTTCGACTTCAATTATTCATGATTCAACAGAAGCACGAACTCGAAGATGAACTGCACGCGAATTTCTATTCGTACGCAAGCGCGCGATGTCCCCTCCTCTCTCATTGAATTGATTTGAGAACAAAGATGAATTTATTTTGAAAGAAAAATTAAGAATGGAGGGAGGAAAGGGGGAAAACGAATGAAGCAGCGATAAGTGAATTCGATTTCCTTTTTTGTTTCTATTTAAGAAGATGGCAATTATTTTGTTTTGAACGAGTGGTTTAGAAAGAAGGCTCGGCAGATAATATAAAACGAGGAAGATACCTTGCGTGAGAAGCTTTGCCTAGCTACAGCGGTCTTGAAATGAAAGGAAAAAGTTGTGAAGTGAAATAATTTCAACTGACGGTAACCAGGATATAAATATCTTTTTAAATTAAATTCAAACTTCTCGATAAATGCAACTTACAATTCCGAATTCCTATTGAGGCATGCAACTTACAATACCCCTATTTCGAATTCCGAATTCAAACTTCTCGATAAATGCAACTTATAATACTCCTATTTCGAACGCAAAGGAAAAGGTTTCGAGTCCTAATTCGATCGTATGGAGAAGATAGCTTTTGGACCCAGTTTTTAAATTGAATTTTCGATAAAAATTTCAGCGCATTTATATATCGTACGGCCAACCAGTCACTCCAAACACCGCATAAATTGAAATCCGATAGTAATACAATATTACAGATCCAATGGAACTAGTTTCGTCGCAATTCGAGACTGTGACTCGGAAGGCCATTATTAAATATCGATTTAAACGATAAAATTTCAAAACTGAACAAATCAACTTTAGATTCAATTTTAAGACTTCTATTATCCTTAGCACTATCAACATAAATTTTACAAGCCTTCAAATTATTTTTAACAGGCTTAAAACTGAAGATTCAACAATTTCCCAATTTAATTTTGTTAAATTCAAAAATTTAATTGTCAAATAAACAGTGATATTTGAAATTCATATTAAAACTAACTATCAAATATTTAAAATCAATTAAATATTCTAATTTCAAATATTCAAAATTTTTTTGTCGTCACAATCACCACGAGCATCCATATATATAGATAAACCTTGGTTCCCATTGATAATAGCGAAAACATGAGCAATAGTCAATCTCCTTTTTAACTCCTGGAAGGCTTCATCACATTTCGGAGTCCAATCAAATATTGCATTCTTCATTGTTAGCTTAGTCAACGGACTAGCTATCTTAGAAAAATCATGAACAAACTTCCGGTAATATCCTGCTAAACGCAGAAAACCTCAAACTTCTTTCGGAGTTGTGGGTCGCTTCCAGTCTAGAATAGATGAAATCTTGCCTGGATCAACAGAGATTCCCTCTTCATTAACAATGTGCCCAACAAATTTGATTTCCATGACCCAAAAATGGCATTTGGAAAATTTGTCGAATAGAATGTTCTTCCTTAATATTTCCAAAACAATTCTTAAATGCTTATCGTTCTCCTCTTCGGTCTTGGAGTAGATCAAAATATCATCAATAAACACAAGAAAATATTTATTTAACATTCTCGGAAAACACGGGTCATTAAATCTATGAAGTATGATGGAGCATTGGTTAGTCCGAAAGGCATGACTAACCATTTGTAGAAAATGTCTGGACCCTTGAAAGTGTCAAATGAACACAGTCTTCGGCAATTCGCAGCTGATGGAATCCCTGAGCTAGATTCATCTTTGAAAAGAATCGAGCATTGTGTAGTTTATCAAATAGATCGTCGGTCCTATGTTAACTCCTATGTTCAGCGACTCAGTGACACAAAGAAGTAAACGACCTACGAGATAAGGACCTAACGACCTAACATAGGTAGCGGGCTAAGCGACCTAACTTCTGAAGTGGAGAAGCGACTTAAGAAGGTTAGCGACTTAACAACTTATGCAACTCAGCGACTCAACGAGTTAATGAATCAACAGCGGGTTAACGACTTAGCACTCAAGCGACTTAGCACTCAAGCGGCTTAACGACTTAAGGAGAGCAGCGACTTAAGGGAGTAGGTGGACCAACGACTTAGTGACCTATTGAGTTACCGACCTAACGACTTAAGCGGTTATGACCTAACGGTTTAAAAGGTTACGACCTAACTGCCTAAAGGAATGGAACGACCTAAAGGTGGACGACCTAACTTCCTAAAAGAATGGGACGACCTAACGACCTAAAGGTTAACGACCTAATGGCTTAAGTTCCCTGCGACCTAAAGAGTTAAAGCGGCAACGACCTAATGATTTGATAACCTATTTTAGGTCGTTCATGACTTAATACTTGGCCAAAAAAACTATGCCACTTCCCTAAAAGTCGCTAAGTCATACCCATTGGTTCGTATGGACAAGTGCAGGCCATTTAAGTCGTAACTTGTATGTCTTTAGCTCGCCAACACTTCTTTAGGTCGCCCACACTTATTTAGGTCGCTCACGACCTTCCTTAGGTCGCTCACGACCTAAGGCCTATCCAAAATTTTCTATAAATACACCCTAAGCTCCAACATGACGGGGACTCTTCCGATCATTTTCTTCAAAGCATCGATATTCTGCCATCTTAAAGCCGAGCCTTACTCCAACATTCAAAACTCACAAGAAGCTTCAGTCAACTTCAAACAGGGATTCAACATATTCAATCATGAATTCGGAGAACTCTCTTGCATCAAAGTTTTTCTAGCTACTTGTCTTTTGAAGTGAATTGTAATTGGAGGAAATTGTAAAGGATTGTAATCATATAAGAAATAAAAAAAGGATTGAAGTGGACGTAGGCTCGATTATAAGCCGAACCACTATAAACTCTGTGTGTCTTACTGTTTTTTCAGTGAATTACTGCCTTTTCTGATTCCCGTGTTAACGGGTGGTGCTTTCATTCAATCTTTATTTGCATCGGGGTGTTACGTCTGACTTTTTACGTTAATATTTTTGGGGCTTTCACTGAGAAACCAACTCAGGATGCTATCATCGTAGCTTCACAGAAATTTGCAGAAAGGATCTCTCTAAAAACAAGGAGTTTATCAGAAATAATGGGCCCCGAAAGAAAACGCAAGTCTGTTAGATCCGACGATGTTCGCGAGACTACTGCCACTTCTCCTCCTTTAAGTCAAACAACTCCAACCGTCGGAGTTACACGGGCAGAGCTGGATGCCATGGTATCTGGGCTACATCGACAAATGGAAGCTCAGAATAACCTAATGATGGAAAGGTTGAATGCTTTATTTGAGGCAAACCGCCATCCGGCAACTAAGGAGGGAAACCTTGCCGATGAAGTGCAAAATGTGGAAGGAAGGAATATCCCTCAAAGGCCAGCTGATCCAGTGGAAAGGACACCTCCCCAAGCCGGAGGATCGGGGCCGCAACCAATCCTCCGTGAACGGCTGTCAAGACAAAATTCGGAGAGAATGGATGATGTTTGTCCCGCTGAGCCTCAAAATGATGAAGAGTATTTCTCAGGCATGGTTCGTCAGATTATAAAGGAAACTATGTAGAGAAATGAAGATGAGAAAGAATGGGGTTTCGCCCCGAGCAAAACTCCATTCACTGAAAAGATCCTAAAGGCAGAATTCCCAAGGAAGTTTGTTCCTCCAACTATTCCATATTACAAGGGAACGAGCGATCCTAATGAGTTTCTGTATAAGTACGATTGGCACATTAGGGTGCCAGAGCCTCTGATGAAATCAAATGCCGGTATTTTCCGGTATACTTGGAAGGAGTTGCTTTACTTTGGTTCACAAAGCTGCCGGTCCGATCGATAGACCAATTTTCTGATTTGACTCGGAAATTCAAGGAGCAGTTTCGATTGTATGCGTCAAAGGCAATGGATATAATGTCGTTATCCAGCTTGGAGCAAAATCCTAGAGAATCCATTAGAGCTTTCTTGAATCGCTTCAGTATAGCTCTGGCTGAAGTGGACAACGCAGAGCCGAGACTGATTTTGACATACCTGATGAAGGCTTTTGATAAGACGAGTGAGTTCGGGTGGTGGTTGAAAATGAAAGAACCGAATTCGCTTGACAAGTTTTATAAGAAAGCCGATGAATTCATGCGCCTGGAAAGCCTCCAAGCACCGGCTAAGGTGGTATCGACAGGGGCTGGAAATAGTAATGCTGTTTCAAATAAAAAGGAATCTGGCAATCAGAAAAGGGGAAACGATGGTCAGAAGAAACAAGGAGATGCAAAGAAAGGTCATCCCTTCAACTTCACCCCTCTGACTGATACCCTGGAGAACATCTACTTTGCAAACAAAGACACGGTCGAATTCACCTCACCAGCTAAGCAAAGAGTTAATTGGAAAGCTGAGAAGAATGAAAGGTTTTGCCGGTTCCATAACCAACCTGGGCATGATACTAATGAGTGCCGTCACTTGAAGGAGGTAATTGAGGAACTATTGAAGGAAAACAAGCTCCAGCAATATGTAAAAAGGAACAAGAATGGCCCGACTTCGTCAACTCAAGGACCACAGGTTCCTGTTCATCGTCCTAGCTCAAGTGAAAAGGCGGCAGCTCATGAATCAGAGAGGACTGTAATAAATGTGGTTACAGGGGGCCCTCACCTAGTTAGCAGGAGTTGGGGCGAGATGGAAAGATACGCCCGTGCTTTGAAGTATGCGTCGGCAGATGAAAGTGTTTTGGTGTTAGAAGATGCTGCGCCCCTGAAGCAGCAGAAAACCTTTGATGATGACATTATATTCAGTACTAGGGATTCGATGGGTATGGAAGCTTCTACCATTGATCCTTTGGTCATCTCCGCTGGCATTTGGCCAGCTACTGTGAAAAGAGTTCCGGTTGATTGTGGAGCGTCGTGCAACATTCTCTTCAAGAAGACTTTTGATCAGATGAAGATTCCAATGGCCGACGTTCAGGCTTCATCACTAAAGATTGCTGGTTTTACTGGGGAGCCGAAACAGCCAATTTGGACTATCGATTTGTTCGTAGAGCTTGGAGAGGGGCAGAGGAAAGTGGCTCGAAAACAGACCTTTGTTATTGTTGAAGAATTTTCTGCCTACAATGCCTTCTTAGGCCGACCAACTCTAGCAGCATTTAAAGCTATTCTTGCCCCGTGGTGTCTGACCATAAAATTCCCCACAGATAATGGAGTCGGTGTGGTGAAAGGGGATCAGAATGCTAGACGAGAATGTTATCTTACAAAGTTGCGTGAAACGAGGAAGAGAGAAATGGGAAAAGATGCGGCGGCCCCAGTCCGCATCAATGAATCAACCTTGTAGCAATTACAGGGTGGACCCTGCACAGGCGAGCATAGCAGTGCACGAAGAGAGATGGATCCAAGAAAAGCCAGTGCAGGGGAAAATATAGTGGTACCAGTTGAAGTGACAGTCCTGGTACCTGTTGACCCGAAAGACCCGAACAAAGTGTTGAATGTGGATTCGCAGCTTAATGCAACGGTTCAAAATGTTTTGATGTCATTTCTGAAAGAAAATCTGGACGTATTCACCTGGACTCATGCCGATATGTGTGGAATATCTCCAGAAATTGCAGTGCATACCTTGAATATTGATCCAAAGTTTACACCGGTAAAGCAGAAAAGAAGAATTCAAGGTCCTGAAAAGTCAGCAGCATTGAAAGAAGAGGTTGATCGGCTCATGGGGAATGGTTTTGTCAGGGAATCCACTTATCCGAATTGGGTTTCAAATCCAGTACTGCTTAAAAAAGCTAATGGGAAATGAGAGTGTGCATTGACTTTTCAGATCTAAACAAAGCCTGGCCCAAAGACTGCTTCCCGTTACGCAGGATTGACCAGTTGGTGGATGGAACGGCGGGGCTTGAATTGCTATCTTTTATGAATGCCTACTCCGGATATGACTAGATCATGATGCACGAGCCAGACCAAGAGGACACGAGCTTTATTACCGATGTTGGTCTTTACTACTACAGAGTCATGCCATTCGGGTTTAAGAATGCGGGGGCAACTTATCAAAGACTTGTTAATGCCATGTTTAAACGACGGATTGGCAAGACTATGGAAGTTTACGTCGATGATATGCTGGTAAAGTCAAAGAAAGCAGTGGACCACCTAGATCACTTGGCACAAATGTTCTCAATCCTCCAAAAGTACGGTATGAAGCTAAATCCTTTGAAGTGTTCATTTGGGGTAGAATCTGGAAAGTTTTTGGGTTTCATTGTAAGTGCAAGGGCCATTAGAGCTAATCCTGCTCAGATAACTGCCTTAGAGAAGTCAAAGCTCCTAGAACGAAGAAGGAATTGCAAAGTCTCAACGAAAAAGTTGCTGCCCTGAGTCGGTTCATTTCCATAGCTACTGATAAATGCATTCCATTCTTTGATGCTCTAAAGAAGGGGAGAAAAAACTTTGACTGGACTCCTGAATGCCAGAAAGCTTTCGATGAGCTGATTCGCCACATGGAAACACCTCCTATACTTTCTAAGCCCGACAATGGCGAAGATCGTTTTGTATATTTGGCGATCTCGTCTCATGCCCTCAGCGTAGCTTTGGTACGAGAGGATGCGAAAATTCAACGCCCGGTTTACTACATCAGCAAGAGATTCACTGGGGCAGAAAAGAACTATTCGAAGTTGGAAAAGCTTGCCTATTGTCTACTAATTGCGTCAAGATAATTGAGACCATATTTTCAAGCTCATCCAATCAAAGTCCTCACTGACCAGCCTCAGAAGCAAGTCCTCTTTCGCCCTGAGACTTCGGGCCGCCTTTTGAAATGGAATATTGAATTCAGCCAATATGACATCACTTATCATCCCCGGAGAGCAATCAATGGACAAGCTTTGGCAGACTTCATCGCAGAATGTACAGACAAAGGTGATAGTGAGGAAGTATTGACCTATAATCCTTCAATCCGGTGGAAATTGTATGTTGATGGCGCAAGAAACGATTACAGTTCCAGGGTCGGGGTTGTGCTTGAAACCCCTGAAGGACGGCCACTGTGTTATGCTTTAAGATTGGAATTCCCTTCGACAAACAATGAAGCAGAGTATGAAGCTCTTATTGCCAGTTTGAGAATTGCTAAAGAATTGAACATCAGGGCATTGCAGATCTTCAGTGATTCACAGCTTATTGTGTGTCAAGTCAAGAAAGAGTTTTAAACCAAATGGGAAATCTGCCCGCTTACTTGTCAAGAGCCTGGGAGCTTCTCGAGGACTTGGACCATTATACGATAAACCACATACCTCGGGAAGAAAACGTGATGGCAGATTCCCTCGCGAAGTATGCAAGCACTGGTGAAGCTCAATTATTGGGATTAGTTCCTGTGGAGGTCCTGTCAACTCCAAGCATTAATGAAATGGATATAGACTGGATCATGACCATATCTCAAGAACAGGAATCATGGATGACTCCAATAAAGGATTATCTGCTCAACGGATCTACGCCAGAAAGTTCAAAAGAGCGTGAGAAACTGTTAAGAAAGGCTTCAAGGTATACGATTTAAGATGGCCGATTATATAGGCGGGGATTCTCAATGCCATTACTCCGATGTGTGACCAAGGAAGAAGCTGAAACAATTCTAACTGAGGTACACGGAGGAGAGTGTGGAGACCATTCATGAGGTCAAACTTTAGCGAAGAAAATTCTCCACTATGGATATTTTTGGCCGGATATTAATCGTGATGCCGCGAGTTACGCCCGAAAATGTGACCGATGCCAGAGATTTGCAAAAATCCCAAGAGAACCTTCCACTGAGATAACACAGATGGTCAGTCCGTGGCCATTTTCTATTTGGGGAATGGATCTCATCGGGCCTCTGCCAACTGCAAAATCCGGAATCAGATATGCTATTGTTGTTGTAGATTATTTTACTAAATAGGCTGAATCTGAACCCTTAGCTACTATTACCTCTAAGAAAATGATAAACTTTGTAACTAAGAATATCATTTGCAGGTATGGAGTGCCTCAAAAGATAATCACAGATTATGGAACCCAATTTGAAAGTAAAGAGTCCCAAGATTTTTGCTAAAAATTCAAGATCCAGAAAAGTTTCTCAGCAGTGGCTCATCCGCAGGCAAAGCCGCAAGTGGAAGTAGTAAATAAAATTATCAAATCAACCATCAAAAAACAGCTGGAAAAAGCAAAAGGTGGTTGGGTCGATAAATTTCCGCTAGCACTATGGGCATATAGAACTACACATAAAACTGCGACGGGGCATACTCGATTTTCATTGGCATATGGATCAGAGGCAATGATTCCGGTAGAAATAGAGGTCCCTTCACATAGAAGAATCCATTTCAATCAAGCCGAAAATGAAAAGCTGCAACTTGAATCCCTTGACTTCCTTGATGAAAAAAGGGAAGAAGCTGAGCTCAGAATTACGGCTCATCAGCAAAGAATAGCCAGGCACTTCAATTCCATAGTTCGCCGACGCAGCTTTGAAGCTAGGGATCTAATCTTAAAAAGAATTATGACACCTACAGGCGTGCTTGGACCAAACTGGGAAGGGCCATATGTTATAGGCCAGAAGCTTCTTGATGACACATTCAAACTTGTAACTGTCGAAGGAGACCCAATTCCAAGAGCTTGGAACAGAAATCATTTGCGCCCATATTTTACTTAAAGGCTTTAGTGAAATATTGTAAAAGAATGATGAATGTATGATTCTTGTATTGAAAGCCATTGTAAAACCAGTGCAAGTGAATAATAAGAACTATAAAGTGGATGTAGGTCCAGTTCTCGGTCGAACCACTATAAATCTTGTGTTCTTTACTATTATAGACTGCTTTGCTTTATTTCGATATATAAAATACGTCAATTGTATTACTAAAATGTCGATTTAATAATGCAGGCCATAAAAACGGCGCTTACCCATCACAAGACCAAGCAATCCTTGACATCAACCAACAAGCAAACACTAAGCCGTTCAAAATTTCCATACTCAAATCTTACGAAAGAAGTGCTTCTAACAAAAGTTAGCGATTCGGCTGGGAGTGGGCCATTGCTAACTAACTGTGAATGTTTGTGCAAACGAGCATCCAGTCAAATAGCCTGTGTCTGCGACCACCAACTCGCTTAACTATGAAGTATATTTCTTTGGATAAGGGAAATTGTTGGCAACTAAAAGGGGATGGTATTTGGAAAAGATAACGGGGATCACCGGTATGAATAGATGGTAGAAGCATCAAACAGCAAAAGACCTCTTCAGAGGCACAAGCCCTCTTCTGAGGCACAACTCTTCGAAGGATAAAGACCTCAAACGGGGCATGCCAGAAGACTTTCTCAACAAAAAAGATTGGTATGGAATGACCGGGAGCACCTTCCCAACTGGAAGTCAAGGCGCTTGTTTACTAGCTGAGACAGTTTGCGCAGACAAGCGTCCAAGTAACTTGTGTCCGCCCCGTGAATCCATACGATGATCGGAGGCACCTTCCCAAGTGGAAGGAAAGGCGCTTGTTCACTAGTTGAGACAATCCGCGCAAATAAGCGTCCAAGTAACTTGCATCCGCCCCGTGAATCCGGCCAACCTTGAGGAAGAAACTTCCAAGTAGACTCGGACGCACGCATTCCACGGAGATTTGAAATAAAACTTCACAAGTGTTGGAATGTGAAATGCCCTCTTTGGAGGCTCATTTCACCGTAGTTGAAATGATAAAAGACCTCGAGCGGGCCGCGCCAGAAAAAGAGAGTTCTTTCTCGACATAAAGTTGCGGACTAAACGGTGGAATAGAACACTTGTGTCCGCCCCGTGAATCCATCCAACTAAGAGAAAGAAGCTCCAAACTTCCAGGCAAAAGCCCTACTCAGAGGCACACATTTCACCGTGAACTGAAATAAAACTTCACACGAGTCGAAATGTGAAAATCCCTCTTCGGAGGCCTGCTTCCCAGCGAACAGGGAAAAGATGAAAGCCTCTCCTAAGAGGCAGAAACAAAAAGACCTCTTCCCAGAGGCACAATCAAACAAAAAGACCTCTTCCCAGAGGCACAGCCAAACAGAAAGACCTCTTCCCAGAGGCACAATCAAAAAACTCTCTTCAGAGGCTCAAGCAAGCTGAAACCCCTTTTTCGAAAGGCCCACTGCACTATGAAGTGAAATTCACTTGCCAAAGCAAAAGTGACTTTTTTCAAAAAGTGAAGTGTAAAAACTTTGCAACAAAAAAAAGAGAGAAGGAGAAGACTCCTCCAATATGTAGTGCATTCTACTAAGGTAGAAAAATATTTTCTTGAAACGGAAATATTATACTATAAAGTACAAATGCAAACTTCCTTCAAATGGATGAGTTGTTCTCAAAAGGAAGAGTGCAAGTCTTCTTGAAATAGAAGAGTTCTTCTCCGAAACTTTGCCAATATGAAAAAAGATTGCAATAACCTATGGTATAGGGGCAATACAGTGTTGTCATCACAAAAACGAAGACAACACTCAATAAACATACCATAGGTTTACTGCAACCTCACATGAAGAGGATAAAGAAACTTGCATAAAAACAAAAAGTAAAAGTGTTCTCAAATACAAACAGAAATTTGTATAAGTAAAAGAACCATTTTATTCCATACTATGAGAATTTTATACATATGCAGATTTCAAAGTAAAAGAAAGCAGGGACTGGTACCCACACAATCTCCTGTCAATACAAGCTTATATACATGCAAAAAAGCAAAAAGTAAAGCAAAGAATGGAAAGCGGGATTCATCACTTCTTTCTCCCACCACCTTTAGAGCCTTCACCTGGCTTAATAGGCAATTTTTCAAGCCGGCTTGGGAGAGTTGGGGGAGAAGGAGAGAGAGCTAGTGTTGGATCAACTTCCGTTTCCTTTTCGGTTAGAGAAATGCTTCTCCCTTTCTTCTTTGAAGTTGTACGCTTCCTCCTCCTCTTTGAAGAAGACTCACTCCCTGGAGTGACAAGAGCAGACAATTTTATGTCAATAGAAAGGGTTCGCTCCGGAGATTCTTCGCCTCCTTCAAGTCCTTCGGCCTTCTGCTCCTGCGAAGCGGTTGGATTGTCCAAGTCTTGAAGGGCTCCTATTAATTCTTCCTGTGATCCCGGCTGGGAAGTAGGAGTGATTTGAAAGGATGGAGGAGGAACAACTGGAGGAGGAGAAGTTTCTACGACACTAGGCGTTTTCGCTACAGAAGAAAAGCAAAAAATATTAGTATCTCCCGCGAAGAGAGGAGATAACGGCTCATCAAGTCTTAAGTAATAAGCAAGAATTTCATCAAGCTCGGCCGAAGCAAATGAGTAATCCTCTTTACCTGGTTCGACGTTAATAATACCTGGGGAAGTGGGCTTCCTAATGTCAACTTCATAAGCTTGTGCTACAGTGCTTTCTTCGCCTTCATCTCCACCCTGAGCACTTGTAATCTCAGTTATGACTTTAGCAGGAGACGGAGAATTGGAACCGGAGCCTATGATATCAACGTCGGCTGAAATTGGAGGAGGGACAGGGGCAATTAATGGTGATTCTTTCTCTGGATGCTCCTCTCTCATCGTCCCAGCACGCTCTCTAGCGAGCTGCTCTTTTCCTCTGGCAAGGGCTGCACGAGCTCCGTCATCCAGATAATGTGCCTCGAGTTCTTCTTCGGCGTACCCAGCATCTTTGAGCATATCAAGCGCAGCTTCCCATACTTCAGCCAAAGTGATTTCGTATTTGAGGCCCAAAAATGCGAGACTGCCATGCCTTAGGACACTTTGCAAGTAGAAGTCGAATAATGTCGAACTGATATCGGCTTTAGTGGCTTGATGAGCTTCTTCAGCTGCAATTTTACCGGTAACAGCCTCGTCATGCTCTTTCTCAACTATAGGAAGTCGATTTTTTAATGTCTCAATTTCGAGGTTCTGGGAGCTGGTCTGTTGTCGCAACCGTGCAACTTCAACGCGATAATCTTCTACAACCTTTTCCTACTACTTGAGTTTATTTTCGGCCTCTCGTTGGCTAGCGTGAGCATCCCACACTTGTTGTTGAAGCACACTTTCCCTTTGAGAGTAGAAAGTGGAGGAAGTAGCAAGCTCCTCTTTAAGTTTTCCAACTTCTGCTTCAAGGTTTTCATTATAAGCGGCGATGCTCCTCATCTCTGCATCATGTTGATCGAGAGTCTTTTGCATCTCCGACTTATCGTTCTCCATGGTCAACATAGCCTCAAGGTTCGTGCGATTCATTCTCTTGAGTTCGTCAACAAGTTTCTGCCAATTCGACATTCTCTCAATATCAAGCTTGACAGCATCAAGATTTCGCAACATGGCTGGTTTGTCGATTGGAAACAGATCAAGATCAAAGCGAACTCCCTTCAAGCACCAGTTTGGAAATCGGCTGTGAAGAGTAGCTGGGCCTGGTCCAACCTGATATGAGGGCCTGCCAATGATCGTCTGAATGCCGGCACCAGCGAGAGCGGGAGATTGAGGAGGCACCGAAGCAATGGGCTCTTTAGGAATGTCAGATGATGACTTTTCACCATGCTTGGTCTGTTTGCTCGAATCTTCGGCAGCGTGGCTCTTTCCTTTGTCATCATGGGATTTTTGTTTGAGGGAATCACCCTCTCTGTGGGAAGAGTCGTGACGTTTGTCCCCTCTCCCGTACCGTTCTTCGTATGTTCTTCTCTCCTGAGCATTTCGAGCAGCCCTCTCTTCATCAGTTTCCCTATGAGGGGGAATATAGCGCCTGTAATCGTATTGACCGTACCTTCCATACTGCTTAAAGTCATCATAATACGAGCCACTTCGCCCCATTGGAGAACCTGAAATAAAAAAAAAGCATAACTTGAGAATCTTCAAATTGCAAGGAGTTAAGTGCATATAAGTGCAGAAAAATCCTAAGTGTGTGCAACGTGCAGACTATGTGCGTTGAACTACGAACCATTCCTCGGATGTGAAGGAATGATGGGTTTAGTAGCTAACAACAACTCTTGAGTCGACGTGATCTGTTGCAAAACAGAAGTTGCTTCAACCACTGAAGAGGAAACCCTAGTGGCAATAGGATCATCTTTGAAGAGTTCCTGTGAGGTGATAAACAGGTCGCTCAACCCTGCAAAAGTGTCGTCCCCGCTCTGCTTGGCAGGACTTGTTTTCCTGGATCCGTCATCACTGGACTTCCCTGAATATTGGGGGGATTCTCGAGGTTCTTCTTCTACAATGACCGGGGCATGTGCAAATTTGCCAGATGACCCCGCGACATCAGTAGAAGTAGAGCATTTCACCAGAGACGCCTCAGGAGCAGGATCTTTCAGTGTAGGCTCCTCAACAGAAACTGGGGCATCCGGTGCCTCGGCCGAAGAATCAGGAATTTCGTAAGGATGAGTAGAGCGGGAAGGGTGTAAGAGTCCGAAATGATGAAGGAACTCGTCTCTTAGCAAAAACTTGATACTTCTCTCTTCAGCCGCCACAACGTTAAGCCTCTCAAAAGTCTGCTTGTGGCTTGGATCTCTGCAAAGAGGAGGAAGGACTGCAAAAGTAGAAAGCGAGGTTAACAATTAGCAATTTGGATCTCGCAAAGCTCAGAAGAGGAAAGAACGGGGATGAGTAAGCTTACCCCCTACTCTCCAGATAGCGTAGAATCCTTGGAGGCAACGGACAAAGAAGAACTGGTTTAGGAAACCATGAGCGCTATCAAGGAGATCGGTAATAAGCTTGCGTTTCCTGGAGCTCCTCACATATATAATGGAAGGATGGTCTTTGTTTCTTGCAAATGTGCATAAATAGCAGATTTCTTCAAAGCTTGGGAGGCGATCAAGCGTCCTTCTGAAGAGAACGCATAATCCCATCAAAATGGAATAGTCGTTGGGGTGCAATTGAAAAGGAGAAATAGCCAATCGGCGAAGGATTTGTTGGAGAAAATTGTTGAAAGGAGGAATGGCTCCACAAAGGCACATTTGGCGGTTGATGGCAACAAAACCAAAGGGAGGACTGTCAGCAGAATCATTTGGCCCAGGGAGAATAGCATCTGCTTCTACGATCCCAAATTGGGCACGTAACTGGTTAAACACACGGTAACTCAGGGTAGTTGGAGTTCGTTCTGGTGGGTTGACCAGTGGACCAGCCATCGGGAGGGCCTCTCCAGTTGGTACTACTACTTCTTCTTGATGAGAAGCCATTCTACATAAGCAGCCGGATATTCAAATATGAAGGTGCACGTTTCCTAAATGTGTGAAGTGTTGTGCAAAACTAGTAGAGTGACAAGCAGACATGACTGAAATTAAATTAATAAACATGAAAAATTTCAGGACTTGTCCGAATACAAGTGCAGTACTGATGCAAAAAATCAGCTATAGTTGATTAATATCGCTTTACTACTTCACTTGAATTCGTTGATTCGCAGCATTTCATACGATTTCTTTAAGTTGATTATATTTTATCGACTGATTTGTCATTTGATGTGGGCAATCAGTGGCAGTATATTCGCCCTAGTTTTCTGCAAATGTTATATTTAACAGGTTATTTGCATCGAATTTGGTATAATCTGTTAAGAAAGCATAGCAAAGTACAACGAAGTTCAAACAATTCAAAGTTCAAGCAATTCAGAGTTTAGGCAATTCAGTTCGGCAGTTCAAGTTAAGCACTCAAGTTGAGATTATGCTTCTAAGTGTGAATTCGACTTGAACATCCAAGTATTAAATCGTCCATGACTTAAAAGATTTCTTGTGAGTTAAGTTAAGTCATTGGTTTTTTAAGTCATTGGTCCTTTAAATCGTGAGGCATAGTAAGCAGAAAAGGCTTCAGTTCAAAGTGACGTGAATTTCTACAAGTCCTAGCTCGGCCGCGGCTCAAGGCTTATGTCGCATCTAGTTAAGTCGCGAAGGTTTATAGGTCGAAGGTTTATAGGTCGCGAAGATTTATAGGTCGAAGGTTTATAGGTCGCGAAGGTTTATAGGTCGGAGGTTTATAGGTCGCCCAAAATTGCCGGGTTGTGTCCAAGCTAATGTCTTACTTCACTCAACAAGCAAACCTCCAATCTAATCGGTAACTCGTCATCCTTTTAAACCCATTAACCCGATTAACCACGAATCCTTTCCTCTTCTCGTACCTCTAAAAAGCATCATCTTCTCCTTCGAATCTCCGAGAACCATAACTAAACCTCTCGGATTCAAAGCATTTATTAGCTTCGAAGCTAATCGCTAGCAATTCAACAGGAACCAAAGGGTGAATTCGAATATCAAATTGCAACATAACAACAGAAATTGTGTGGAAATGGTCATGGGGGAATCAACGACAAACGCAGCAAACAAAAGCTCGAGATTACCTAAATTCGCTGATAGAATCAATGGTTGAAAGAAGAAAAAGATTTTGTGTTAAGTCTCTAAGCCTGAAAGTTTGGTTAATGGCGGCTTGGAACGATAGAACATATGAAATAAAGAAGAAGCGAGCCAAGTGATTTATATGGGGAGAAAAGAGGAAGGCATATCGTCGCACGACCTGGTGAACCCAATGACTCGCCCATGACTTAGCGACTAAGTCGAAGCACACAACCTACGACCTAGGCGTGCACTTCGAGAGGCAAATGTTAACTCCTATGTTCAGCGACTCAGTGACACAAAGAAGTAAGCGACCTACGAGATAAGGACCTAACGAACTAACATAGGTAGCGGGCTAAGCGACCTAACTTCTGAAGTGGAGAAGCGACTTAAGAAGGTTAGCGACTTAACAACTTATGCAACTCAGTGACTCAACGAGTTAATGAATCAACAGCGAGTTAGCGACTTAGCACTCAAGCGACTTAACACTCAAGAGGCATAACGACTTAAGGAGAGCAGCGACTTAAAGGAGTAGATTGACCAGCGACTTAGTGACCTATTGAGTTACCGACCTAAAGGCTTAAGAGGCCACGACCTAAAGGTTTAAAAGGTTACGTCCTAACTGCCTAAAGGAATGGAACGACCTAAAGGTGGACGACCTAACTGCCTAAAAGAATTGGACGACCTAACGACCTAAAGGTTAACGACCTAATGGCTTAAGTTCCCTGCGACCTAAAGAGTTAAAGCGGCAACGACCTAATGATTTGATAACCTATTGTAGGTCGTTCACGACTTAATACTTGGCAAAAAAAACTATGCCGCTTCCTTAAAAGTCGCTACGTCCTACCCGTTGGTTCGTATGGACAAGTGCAGGCCATTTAAGTCGTAACTTGTATGTCTTTAGCTCGCCAACACTTCTTTAGGTCGCCCACACTTCTTTAGGTCGCTCACGACCTTCCTTAGGTCGCTCACGACCTAAGGCCTATCCAAAATTTTCTATAAATACACCCTAAGCTCCAACATGAAGGGGACTCTTCCGGTCATTTTCTTCAAAGCATCGGTACTCTGCCATCTTCAAGCCGAGCCTTACTCCAACATTCGAAACTCACGAGAAGCTTCAGTCAACTTCAAACAGGGATTCAACATATTCAATCATGAATTCGGAGAACTCTCTTGCATCGAAGTTTTTCTAGCTACTTGTCTTTTGAAGTGAACTGTAATTGGAGGAAATTGTAAAGGATTATAATCATATAAGCAATCAAAAAAGGATTGAAGTGGACGTAGGCTCGATTATAAGCCGAACCACTATAAACTCTGTGTCCCTTACTGTTTTTTAAATGAATTACTGCTTTTTCTGATTCCCGTGTTAATGGGTGGTGCTTTCATTCAATCTTTATTTGCATCGGGGTGTTAGCGTCTGACTTTTTACGTTAACATCCTAGGTAAAGGAAATTTTTTTTTGAGAGTTAATTTATTAAGATCACGATAGTCCATGCACAATCTCAAGGATCCATTAGATTGAGCCATAAACACCACAGCTGAACCCCATTCGGAAATACTAGGACGAATTAATCCTTTCTTTAGCAATTCACGGGTTTGCCTGACTAACTCTATTCTTTCCTTGGGTGCCATCCTGTGACTTGCATGAACGACAGGACGAGCATTTGGAACTATGTCAATTCTGAATTCAATTTCTCTGTGTGGGGTAAAGATTTGACCTCTTTGAACAAATCTAGAAATTCCTATACAGTAGCTATGGACTCCAGACTAGGCTTGGGATATCCCAAAGTATGCATAAGCTTATCTCTCTTAGGACTTGGATCCTCACAAGAGATTTCAATGAAATCCCCAAATTTTTTTCTAATCAAAATTGTTCGATTATTAGAATCTAGTTTGGCTTCATACTTCGTTAGCCAATCCATTTCGAGTAAGATTTCAAATTCATCAAAATCGAGGATGAAAAGGCTGATAGGAAATCTGTAACAAGAAAATGAGATAGGAACATCTTTACATCGTAAACAAAGATTTGCCAGACCACCAACTGGATTCTTTACGCAAATAGGCTCGTCAACAAATTCGGGTTTAAGTTTTTAATTTATTGACGGTTTGTTGGGAGATAAAGCTATGAGTAGCGCCCTTGCCGAATAATACTCTAACAACTCTATCATAAATGATAAGGTTACCTTCTAAGACTCCTTTTTCTTTATCCGCCTTTGAAGTTGATGGGTCATCTTTTATTGCATACATTTTCGTTATTTGTGATTGCTTCTTTTTCAGCCAATGTTTAGCTTCGTGACCTGGCTTGTGACAATAAAAGCATCCCTTAGTTCTTCGACTCGTCTTCACAGACTAATATTCCATTACTTGTTTCTTAGGCTTCTTACAATTGTTTGAATAATGGCCTTTCTCTTGATTACTCCTCCTCTCCTCCCCATGATCTGGTTCCTTTCCCTCGGACTTCCTTTTCTTTCAATTTGGATTGCTTGAACTTCCCTTCACTTTTGGAACTTCCTGCATATCCAGGGTAGCATAACGATAACCCATATCGATCTGAAAAGGATTCTTTCACATGGGCAGTCAACCTTTCATGGGACTTCTTATTCATTTCTCAAATAAACCTTTCATTCTTCTTCAAAGGTGTATTCACCAGCTCCGGACCAAAATGAGATAAGTCGTTGAATTTATTCATATACTCGTCAAACGACAAAATTTCCCTGCTTCAAATCAATGAACTCCTGGTACATTCGGGATATACCAGCAGACGACATGTATCGCTGCTCAAACACTTCTGTAAATCGACCCCAAGCAAACTCATCTTCTGGCTCATCCACAGTTACTGTTTCCCACTAAGCTAAAGCTTCCTCTTGTAGTTGCCAAGAAGCTACTAGTCGCATTTGTTCGTCTTCTAATTTCAACCATCTAAAAATTCTCTCACATGATCGGATCTAGGCTTGGGCTTTCATAATAGATTCCTTGCCAGTGAACGGCTTTCCACCAAGTCTAGAAAAACTTCTATATAGATCAGCCAGGTTCGGCTGAGGTTGAGTAGGTATCGCTGTTGTTGCAGGGACTTGACCTGTTGTACTGGTATTTGCCCATCCCCTACCTCGTCCTCTTCGCCCCCTCATTCTCACTATCTGTAAATAATACGAAAACTTGATTTAGATATACGGACGAGATATCTTAGGGAATATCAACAGTTAAAAGAAATAGACCAAGAGATTTTAGGGCTTTGGTATCTCGGTTTATACTCATTCTAGGGTATACTTCACCCTATCTCTAATGAGCCACCTAATGTGTTATACTCCGTAGCTAAAGTTCTTACTCAACCTTTAGCTATGACACCACTTGTCACGATCCCGAAATCTAGCGTTCAGAAATCGACATCAAATACCTCACTTGTATTCTACTGCCGGAGATTCAAACGTTGAACTCCAGTTCGGATGGAGCTTATAATAACATTGAGTGAAAATAAAACAACGGAAAAAAAATGAATTATCATTGATCACAGCACAGACAACATCATCACAATATTCAATTACAATAATTTAAACCCATTATCGCAGTGGTATACACAAGATACAATAACAGCATGAAAACATCACAACGGAACAATAATAGTGTCTTCAAATATTCCCAACATACTTTGACTTTGATAAGGTCTTTCCAAAACAAACTACAAATGCTTCAAAAGGTTTCCAAGGCCAAAAGCTTCCCAAAAATTCGATAGCTTCCAAAGACTTCAAAAGATTCCAAGCTAGCTCGAAAACATGGATAACCTACTTCTAGGCTGCCCGTATGGAAATCATGGGCACCTAGAGTTTAGGAAGGGAACAATAAACTTCAGGTCAGTCATGGGACTGGTATGAGTAAAAAAAAAACAGTTGTTTGTACCAAATTATTTTTAAACGAAATCTGATGTGCTTTTGGAAAATGAAACTACCATAAGACCTCCTGCCACATACACAATGCAATCGCACAATTGGAGGAGATTTCTTCTTATGATAGTCAAATATGCTTGATACGAGAAAACATCCCCGGTCGTTACCGACCTTTATCCTGGGATTCACCAACAAATAGCAACAATCACACAGTTAAATATCTAGGCTCCATACCATGATACCACCTCTTATCCAGAAGAAAATGGACACACCCTAGGGGCGCGACCCATAAAAACCTTGCCGCAACATTCCTGTTTCGACCAATACCGAGTTGTGAGGTTCAACGAAGACTCATCCACAAAGCTATGCTTTTCACTAAATCCATGCTTCGATCAACAAATGATCAGCTACGCTCAGCATGCCACACTATTAAATTGGGAGTATATCGCTAATAACCATCAACTACATAACCTCTTAGCTCATACGTCTCAGAGAAGGGTGTTAAGCTAAGGGAATAAATTCTTCGCCACCAAGAGAAATGTATTTGAAAGAAATCAGCTTTATATCTCAAAGTGTAATGTCAGACATACAGCCTTACATGTCTGTTCTGGGTTTGAATAGAACCGAAGGGACTTCCGAAGAAGTCCTTGCAATCCGGGCATCCACCATCCCGATCGGACTTCCCATCACATATGGAGATCTCTATACCAGAGCAACTCAGTGCAGAGTCATTCGACAGGTTATCCTATCGTTCTCGAAGACACCATGTCTTCACCATTGTCTTCAAATGCTATCCATTCCATCATTTCACTATTCGGAATGTGTTATATAACACAAAGGTCCTCTCCCGGCTAAACCAAATAGTGAGTGCTCAATTTTAAAACATGTGGATTATCAATCACAAAGATTCATCATTAACATTCGATGTGGGTTTTGGATAACCAACTGAAATCCGACTCGCTGTCCCATCGAAAATTCAAATTTCATTTTACGGGCCAATGGTTTTTCATATTCAACACAGAAACAAATCACAAATATCACAGCTTAGCACAAAGCAATTCAGGCACTGTAGTAAAAATCAGTCATCTAATAATTAGATAAATTAACAGTATGATTATAATCAATTAATCACACTATTATTTTTTCATTAATTATCTTTAATTAATGATGAATTATCCCTAATTTTAAATTAATTAATCCTTAATTATTAATTAATTAAATATTAATTGTTAATTAATTAAATATTAATTGTTAATTAATTAAATATTAATTATTAATTAATTAAATCGTTAATTATTAATTAATTGAACATTAATTGCTTCATTAATTAATTATTCCTTAATTAATTAATCTTTAATTATAAATTAATTAACTTAAATTAATAATTAATTACCCTTTTAATTAGTTATTCTTTAATTATGAAGTAATTATTAATCATTACGTACTTAATCATCATTAACAATATAAATACTCTTAAGTTAAGTTAATAATGTTAAAAATTTAATTATTTCCTTAATTATTTTGTTAATTTTTATTTAAAACAAACTGTTGAAAATATAAGTTTAAAACATCTTAACTTAAATATTCAAAATATTTTATTTTAAAACCTTCAATTACAAATTTCAACTTAACAACAATCATCAATTTGAAAAGAATAGTTTTAGAAATTAAGGAAACTTAGATTGTCAAAATTTTTAAAACTAAAAATCATAACACCCGAGACCTAGTTCGGGCATCACCGGGGCTACATGACTACTTGCTTCGGGTTTTTCCAAAATCAACCCGTGAGCTTTCCATTTTTAAAATTTTGTTTAAGTTGTAAAAGAAACCCGATGTATAGATGAAACGACCCTCGATTTTGGCCGTATTATTTTAATAAATATTTAATCCAACAAAATAAAATTTAAACTTATCATTTTAAAATGAATAATTTTTTGAAATATTTGCCATTTATTTATATATATTTGTATTTTGAAAAGGAAATTTGATTTTGAAAATTTAAAATGAATCTCTTAATAATATTTACAATAAAATTTATCTTATATAATTAAATTAAAATGCTTTAACCTATTATCATTTGGTAAATATGTACATGGATGATAATGTTTAAAATAGAATCAAATTCTATCGATATAAAATATAAGTATAAAATGTAAGTAAACCATATGAATATAATTTAAATATTGATAGTCAAAATAAAAGTAAAAGTAAAAACAAGATATCTTCATACAAAAGCCAAATGAATAAGTATGCATACAGCATAGTTCAAATTTGTAAGAACAAAATTAAAAAGTGAAATCAGACAAACATGTATATGAATTGTGTAAGCAAGAAAATAATAAAACAAATATTTACATACAACATATCTTCATTCACAAGACCAAAATATATAAGTAAACCTGACACAAATATATGTATAAACTATTAAAGCTAGAAGATAACAAAACAAACATTTTAATACGAAATATCTTCGTACATAAGACCAAATGTTTACCTACAAATGTTATGCACAAATAACAAAACAAAAAATCTTTACACACAAGCCAAAATCTACCTGAAAAGTGTATAGTTACATCCAAGTATTTTTAAGCAGCAAAAATAATAATAAGTATGTAAACATATTTGGAAACAAGGCTTTTATTGCCATCAGCTCAGCCAACATTTTTCCAATTCAAAATATTTATAAAAATCTATCAAGTTAAGACAAAAGGAGAAAACAACATAACCAGTTACCACCTTCCTTTGTACATCCTGTTATCTTCTATATATGTATGCATCTCCTATTTCAGTACGTTCAGCAAAAATGTAAGAAAACCAGAGAATAAGAAAATCAGCAACTTCATTTTTCTAAAACCAAAAACATCATTCAATTCAAAAATAAAAACATATTTAACTCAAACAAGAACAGGACAGAAATTCAAGCAGATTCATACTGCAGATTCAAAAACATCAGAGTGTTCTTTGTTCAGAATCTTGCAGGTGAGTAAACATCAACTTAAAAGCTTTAAAGTTTAAATTAAAACAATAAAGAAGATTTACTGATTATGTGGTATTGTATATGCTTTAGTCTTGTATAAAATTCTGTATTGCTATGTACATCTCTGTTATTTGCTACAGTTGCATATTTTTTTCCTAAACTCAAATATTTTTCATCTAATCATGATAAGTTTTAAAAATTTTAACAAACAAGATGTTTAAAACCTAAAACAAGATTTTTAAAATCTTTTTTAAGCATGTTGGAGAGACAGTAACCCTGGAAAACATGTTTACCGGAAATCAAATAATACTTTGGTAAATTCGTTTGTTATAAAAACCTAATTCAAGTTTATATCTTGAATCCTTACTGAAATTTATGATTTTTAAAACAAAACAAAGATTTTTAATTCAGTATTTTGAGAGCAGTTTGTATTTGAATAAAAATTGCATTTTTACAAATTTCTGACAATCAAATCAATTTAATTGTTGAAATTTGTGTTGAAGCAAGTTTAAGTAATGTGATTTCGTGAAAATTATCAGGAAAATTTTCCATTGCATAAATTAAAGGAACGAATTCATTTTAGGGTTTTGTTTTGAGGTTTTGGTCATGTTAGAAATGTGTCGAGTTCGTCATAAATGCGTGATCGAGTTGCACGAGTTTTTGGAGGTTGGTAGCTTTGTGTGTTGTGGTCGTGTGGCCGAAGTTTGGGCGACCTCGGTGGTGTGAGCGGCGGTGGCGAGGCGTATTAGTCAGTGGTGGTGTTTGAAGTTTTTCGATTGAACTGCTATATTTCGATTTGAAATTGTTAAAGGAGAGTTGAGTTTTGATTTCGAGTTTATGGATGATTTGTGATTTGCCTGAGGCGTTGGAGTTCGCCGGAGTTGAGTCACGCCACCATGCACGTGTATGGCTTGGAGGATGGTGTCTGCGTCGTTGTTAATGGGTAATCTCGAGTCGTTACTCGAGTTAGGTGGTCACTTACTTAGGGTTTTAGATCGAGCACGTGAGTGAATCTACTGATGCTTTAATTTATACTTCAGTCTTAAACTAAACTTAGTGGAAACAAAATGAAAAAAAGAGGAAGAAGAAGATGGAGTGCGTGAGGGATGTCTCGCGTGAAACGGTGAGGAAACTCGAAGTGATACTCGAGTTTTAACAAGGAAAGTCTCGGGTTTTTTTTCAAAATACATTATTATATAAAAAAAAGTTAAGTAAATTTGGTTTCAACAGGATTTAAGCATTGTGAACTTAATAAAGGTTTAACAACTTAAGTTAAAAACTTAAATAAAAGTCTTAATTATTTAGTTAATACTTAACAATGTTTTTAACACTTAATTATTATTTTAATTAAGTAATTACTTTAAGTTAAGTATAAAATTAATGAACATTTAAAGTTTTGTAGTTAGTAATAAATTGGTTTTCAAACTTAAAGAAGATTTCTTTTAAAACGTTAGTTAAGATGATTAATTATTCAATTAATTATTTTTGGAAAGTAATTAAGAATAATTACTTTATAATTATAATTAGAGATTGGTTAACTAATGATTATGTGATTAATAAATTGTAATTAACTACTTAAGGTTAATTAATGTATGATTATTAGTTAACTAATTAAGTAGTTTAATTAATAATTAATTAATTAAGTAATTAGTGGTAAATAAATGAATAATTAACTTTTATTAATTAGTAATTAAAGTTATTAATTAGTGATTGAGGATAATTAATTAAGTAAGAAATGATTAATTAAATGGTTTGAAATGGAATCGTTAATTAAATGATTAATTAAACAAGGTTAAGTAATTAATTCTCAAGTAATTGATTTTAATCTAATCGATTACAATAAGAACTAAAGATGTTTGCTTATGAGTGTTGTGTACGAAGCATATTTGATTTGTGATATTTATTTAATGATATTCTGTGATGTTTCTATGATATGCTCTTGATATATCTATGATGATTGTGTATGATTCATCTGTGATAAATGCTATGTGAATTCAATGTGTTTAATTAAACCGTTTAAATATGTTAAACAACTTGACCTTTAAAATGGCATTTGGATTTCGATGAGACCGTGATCGAGTGTCATTATAATTATCCGAAAACCACATCGATCCAAATTAAATGTTAGGTCGTGACATTCTCAAATGAAGATCGAGATGGTGTTTCAGAATGCAAGGATTATTATCGTTGACTGTGAGGGTGATTCCAAAATGAGTGTAACGGGATAATGCCTTCGGTTTTGTTCTAACCCAGAACGAACTTGTACGGATTGAATGCTTTCAGAACATCGTCAGGCGGGCGATGAGCATTCTAAGAGATATGTTCTATTAAGGCAATCCTAACCTCAAGCCTCATCAACCGAAAATGGCTAAAATAGGGGATGTGCCACAAGGTTAGGTGGGTCATGCCCAAGCAGGACAAGATATACCCCTGTCTAGATGTCCCTTTTTATTTCGGCTGTGTGGGCGGTTGCTAGCTACAACCGCGGGGTTATCTTGTTCGGGATTGTTCAGTAAGAAATGGTTCCGGTGTTGTGTTGCAGGGGATTTAGGGTGGATCCTTGAAACGGTGATCTACGCCCCGTACTATGACAGGCGGTACCCCAATAGTCCTGCCATTGATGGGAACCCATTTTCCCTACGATACCCTACGGTTTTGATTTATATTACCCACTTTCGTGGCTAGTAACTGGAATTTAATAGAAGCAACAATTTCGGCTATTTTCTATTTACTTGAAAACCCTAGACACTATTATAATATCATTGGATTTCCTATTAAAATGTTTTGGTTAGCGTAAGGTAAAAACTTACCCATGTTTATGTGTGGGGAGTCTTAAGTGATACCTTTATTTTCAAATGTTTTTCAAAGTTAAACAACTTTAAACTGTTTACTCATACCAGACCCATGTCTGACCCTTAGTTTATATTTTGTTTATCATAAACTCTTGGGTACTCAAATTTTTATGAGTAGCCAAGTGATAGGTTTAGGATTGTTGAGTTCTGGAGGAGCTTGGAGCAGGAGTTCTAGACGTATGTATATATCTATATAGTTTTGCTGTGTTAGTTGATGTATGTTGTATCTTTAATGTATATATATGACTTTCATGTGTATGATATTGTATAACTCTGATATATGTAAAACTGTGTAATAGTTATGTGATGTATTATATTTTGTTTCGTTTCCGCTGTGACATTCTGATGTTGTTATTCTTTCTTTCTATTCTTTTCTATTTCTATCACTTTCTTTCTTATTAATGATATGTCTTTCTGTGAGTAGAAGGGCGGGTCGTCACAGGTGGTATCAGAGCTCTAGGTTGAGCGAATACCTCGGCTCTTGAGTGATTTCTTTCTTGAGAGAGCATATTTGTAATTTTGATATATATATATATATATATTTCTACCTATTTGTTGGGTTACCTGTTCTGGTTTTTCAATAAAAGTTATAAAGGTAGATAAGGAAGTGGTGTGTGAAACACGAATGCCAATGGTTGGAGTTTGAATGTTTGAGGTTGGAAGTGTATCTGTCGAGACTCTTGACCTATTACCGTCTCGAGTGAGCTTTGTCTGGTGTAAGGATTTCAAGGAAACCTGTTAAGTTTCAAAGTTCATCTTTGAAGTGTAAGCTTGAATGAGCTAGAGTTGGGATCTGTCAGTTGGACAGAAGCAAGTCATGATATCTTGATATCTCAGGATGTAGTAACTGTGTGATGAGATACAGTGACTATGGATGTCTCCGAAGGTGTTTCTTTGGAACAATTTAAGGAAGTATGTTTGCTTCGGTGTTGTGGCTAAGTTCAGTAGGCGGTTTGGTTCGAGGTCCGAGTTTCTCGAAGAGTTTTGGATAGGAAGTCTTTGGGCATCTGAGTCGGCAGTGCAGCTCGGAGTGTTTTGTGTGCCGTCAAGGAGATCTTCTGGCTTAGCAGTTTTTCTTGAGGTAATTTCAGAAGTAGCAGAGTGGATCCATTTCTTCGATGGATTGGCTCGATAAGTATAAGGCTGTTCTGAATTGTGATGAGAGAATAGTTTCTTTGGAAACCCATTTGGGTAGAATTGCCAAAGTGTCATGTGATAATTCTGGAATTTACTTGAGTAGTCTTTTACATGGAGTTAAGACTTCTCAAGAGAAGGTTGAAGATATCGATGTTGTCCAAGATTTCCTTGATGTGTTTGAAGAAGTCAAATGTTTGCCTCCGCATTGAGAGATAGAGTTTCGCATTGATTTGATTCCAGGAGCAGTGCCAGTGATTTAGCCTAGTAGGAGGATGGCTCATAAAGAGGGAGAAGAGTTAGTTAAGCAGACTCAGGATCTTTTGGAGAAGGGTTGATTAGGCCCAGTTTTTCTTGTTGGGGTTCTGCTGCAGTGTTTGTCACTAAATCGGGTAGATCGCTAAGGTTCTTTGTTTATCGAGTCTTTCGAGATGTATTGAATAAGTTTGTTTTGGTGTTCGTCGATGATATTCTGGTTTGTTCTAAGTCGGAAGAAGAGCACAAGCAGTATTTGAGAGTTTTGTTGGAGACTTTGAGGAGACATGTTTTGAAGGCAAAGTTCTCTAAGAGTCATTTTTGGAAATCGGAAGTCAAATTTTTTGGGCACACTGTTTCTGGTGAAGGTGTCTCTGTAGATCCAGCAAAGGTCGAGACTATTCTGGAATAGAAGCAACCGAAGTCACCAACGGAAGTTCGTAGTTTTTTTCTAGGAATAGATGGCTACTACAGGAAGTTTATCAAGGACTACACCAAGATTTCTTCAAATCTAACGACGTCAACAAGGAAAGGAGCTAAATTCAAATGGACATCCGAGTGTGAAGAAGCTTCGCAAGAGTAGGAGATGAGGCCAACAAGTGCACTAGTGCTAGCTATTCCGGACGGGAAGAGCAAATTTAAAGTTTATACAGATGCTTGTATAGTTGGACTGAGAGCAGTTTTGATGCAGTATGGAAGAGTAATTGCGTATGCGAGTCGATAATTAAATCCACATGAAAGGAACTATGCTACGCACGATCTTGAGTTGTTAGCTATTGTTTTTGCTTTGAAGATATGGAGACACTATCTGTTGGGAGAGAAGTTTGAGTTATTCACGGATCACAAACCGTTGAAATATCTTTTCTCTCAAAAGGATCTTAATCTAAGGCAGCAACGATGGGTCGAGTTTCTGGCATCATATGATTTGGATATTCTGTATACTCCGGGAAAGGCGAATGTTGGGGCTGATGCTCTTAGGAGGAATGTAGTTCTATCTCTTTTGGAAGTTATTCCATCTCTCCAGGAAAGAATCATTATTAAGCAAATGGAGGATAGATCTTTTTAGGAACTAATTCTTCGAACTAAGGATGGTCGGTATTCTGATTTCAAGGTGGATGATCAAGGTGTTTTGAGGATTAATGGTTGTTTGTGTGTGCCTAATATAGATGGATTAAGGCAAGACGTTTTAGCCGATTGTCATCGCTCCAAACTGAATATTCACCCAAGAATTTCTAAGATGTATAAAGATATGAGAAGAATTTTCTGGTGGCCGAGCATGAAGAGGGATGTAGTTGCTTTCGTTAATAGTTTTGCTATCGATCAGCGGGTGAAAGAAGATCAACAGAAGTCAACCAGTTTGTTGCAACCTTTGGAAATCCCAGAATGGAAATGAGAGATGATTTCGAATGGATTTCATCGACAGTTTGCCAAGAACCAAGAAAGGAAACGATGGAATATGGGTTATTGTCGATTGGTTAACTAAGAGTGCCCATTTTATACCGGTTAAAGCTACTCGTACTGCAGTTTCTCTAGAAGAGATTTTCTTGAGGGAGAAAGTCAGATTGCATGGTGTTCCTATTAGTATAGTAAGTGATCGTAATCCTATTTTCACTAGCAAATTTTGGGAGGCTCTGCAATCAGCTATGGGAACAAGTTTGAGATTGAGTATAGCCTATCATCCTCAAACAGATGGATAGACGGAGAAACTGAATCAAATTCTGGAAGATATGATTCGAGCTTGTGTTTTGGATTTTAGTGAATCTTGGGAAGACCATCTTCATTTAGTGGAATTCTCCTATATTAATAGTAACCAAGCTAGTATAAAGATGGCACCTTATGAAGCTTTATATGGAAGACCATGTAGATCCCTATCCTCTTGGATAGAATCGAAAGATCGTCTTGTGCTTGGACTAGATTTGATTCGTGAAGCTTCTACTAGAGTTGAGCTTATCAAGAAAAGGATGAGAGCTACTCAGGACCGTCAGAAGAAGTACGCGGATAAGAGAGGAGAAAATTGGAATTCGAGATTGGTGATTTTGTTTTTGTTAAATTTTCCCCAATCAAAGGAGCTATTAGATTCGGAAAGACGGGAAAACTTGCCCCGAGATATATAGGACCATTTCGGATATTGGAAAGGATTGGTGCTATAGCTTACAGGATTGACTTGCCAGAACGGATATCTGGAATTCATAATGTATTCCATGTATCCCATCTAAGCTAATTTGTTCATGATCCATCATTAGTTTTAGAACCAGTAGTCCATAAAGATTTGAAAGTTGAGCCGAATTTGACTGTGATCAGGAATCCAGTTTGGATTGTTGATCAAGACGAGAGGCAACTCAGGAGTAAGGTAGTGAAGCTTGTCAAAGTACAGTGGAGCGAGGATCCCAGAGAATGCACCTGGGAAACTCTGGATAGTTTTAGGACAGCTTAGCCGGATTTGTGTCCAGATAGCTATTGATGTTTGTTTGGATAGATTTTTTGATTGTTTGCAAATGTATGAATGATATGTATGTTTGAACGGTTGGTATAACAGCTTTTGAATTATCTTTTTTTTTTTAAAATTTCGGGGACAAAATTCTTTTAGGGGGAGGAATGTAACGACCCTGGATTTTGGCCGTATTATTTTAATAAATATTTAAACCAACAAAATAAAATGTAAACTTATCATTTTAAAATGAATAAATCTTTTGAAATATTTGCCACTTATTTATATATATATTTGTATTTTGAAAACGAAATTTGATTTTGAAAATTTAAAATGAATCTCTTAATAATATTTAAAATAAAATTTATCTTAAATAATTAAATTAAAATGCTTTATCCTATTATCATTTGGTAAATATATATATGTGGATGATAATGTTTAAAATAGAGTCAAATTCAATCAATATAAAATATAAGTATAAAATGTAAGAAAACCATATGAATATAATTTAAATATTGATAGTCAAAATAAAAATAAAAGTAAAAACAAGATATCTTCATACAAAAGCCAAATGAATAAGTATGCATACAACATAGTTTAAATTTTTAAGAACTAAATAGAAAAGTGAAATCAGACAAACATGTATATGAATTGTGTAAGCAAGAAAATAATAAAACAAATATTTACATACAACATATCTTCATTCACAAGACCAAAGTATAAAAGTAAACCTGACACAAATAAACTATTCAAGCTAGAAGATAACAAAACAAACATTTTTATACGAAATATCTTCATACATAAGACCAAATGTTTACCTGCAAATGTCATGCACAAATAATAAAACAAAAAAAATCTTCATACACAGGCCAAAATCTACCTGCAAAGTGCATAGTTACATACAAATATTTTTACACAGCAAAAATAATAATAAGTATGTAAACATATTTGGAAACAAGGCATTTATTGCCATCAGCTCAGCCAACATTTTTTCAATTCAAAATATTTATAAAAATCTATCAAGTTAAAATAAAAAGAGAAAACAACATAACAAGTTACCACCTTCCTCTATACGTCCTGTTATCTTCTATATATGTATGCATCTCCTATTTTAGTTCGTTCAGCAAAAATGTAAGAAAACCAGAGAATAAGAAAATCAGCAACTTCATTTTTTTAAAACCAAAAACATCATTCAATTCAAAACTAAAAACATATTTAACTCAAACAAGAACAGGATAGAAATTTAGGAAGATTCATAATGCAGATTCAAAAACATCATAGTGTTCATTGTTCAGAACCTTGCAGGTGAGTAAACATCAACCTAAAAGCTTTAAAGTTTAAATTAAAACAATAAAGATGATTTACTGATTATGTGGTATTGTGTATCCTTTAGTCTTGTATAAAATTCTGTGTTGCTATGTACGTCTCTGTTATTTGCTACAGTTGCATATTTTTTTCCTAAACTCAAATATTTTTCATCCAATCATGATAAGTTTTAGAATTTTTAACAAACAAGACGTTTAAAACCTAAACCAAGATTTTTAAAATATGTTTTAAGCATGTTGGAGAGACAGTAACCCTGGAAACCATGTTTACAGGAAATCAAATAATACTCTGGTAAATTCATTTATTATAAAAAGCTAATTCAAGTTTATATCTTGAATCCTTACTGAAATATATGATTTTTAAAACAAAAACGAAGATTTTTAATTCAGTATTTTGAGAGCAGTTTGTATTTGAATAAAAATTGCATTTTTACAAATTTCTGACAATCAAATCAATTTTATTTGTTGAAATTTGTGTTGAAGCAAGTTTAAGCATATGTGATTTCGTGAAAATTATCAGGAAAATTTCCATTGCATAAATTAAAGGAACGAATTCATTTTAGGGTTTTGTTTTAAGGTTTTGGTCATGTCAGAAATGTGTCGATTTCGACATCAATGCGTGATTGAGTTGCATGAGTTTTTGGAGGTTGGTAGCTTTGTGTGTTGTCGTCGTGTGGCCGAAGTTTGGGCGTTCTCGATGGAATGAGCGACGGTGGCGAGGCGTATTAGTCAGTGTTGGTGTTTGCAGTTTTTCGATTGAACTGCTATATTTCGATTTGAAATTGTTGAAGGCGAGTTGAGTTTTGATTTCGAGTTTATGGATGATTTGTGATTTGCTTGAGGCGTTAGAGTTCGCTAGAGTTGAGTCGCGCCGCCGTGCACGTGCACGGCGGGGAGGATGGTGTCTGCGTCATTGTCAGTGGGTAATCTCGATTCGTTACTCGAGTTAGGTGGTCGCTTACTTCGGGTTTTAGATCGAGCACGTGAGTGAATCTACTGATGCTTTAATTTATACTTAAGTCTTAAACTAAACTTACTGGAAAAAAAATATTGAAAAAAGAGAGGATGCATGAGGGATGTCTCGGGTAAAACGGTGAGGAAACTCGACGTGATACTCGGGTTTTAACAGGGGAAGTGTTGGGTTTTTTTCAAACCGCATTATTATATAAAAAAAGTCAAGTAAATTTGGTTTCAACAGGATTTAAGCATTGTGAACTTAATAGAGGTGTAACAACTTAAGTTAAAAACTTAAATACAAGTTTAATTATTTAGTTAATACTTAACAACGTTTTTAACACTTAATTATTATTTTAATTAAGTAATTACTTTAAGTTAGGTATAAAATTAATGAACATTTAAAGTTTCGTAGTTAGTAATAAATTGTTTCTCAAAGTTAGAGAAGATTTCTTTTAAAATGTTAGTTAAAATGATTAATTATTCAATTAATTATTTTTAGAAAGTAATTAAGAATAATTACTTTATAATTATAATTAGAGATTGGTTAACTAATGATTATGTGATTAATATATTGAAATTAACTACTTAAGGTTAATTAATGTATGATTAGTAGTTAATTAATTAAGTAATTAGTGGAAAATAAATGTATAAATAAGTTTTATAAATTAATAATTAAAGATATTAATTAATGATTAAGGATAATTAATTAAGTAAGAAATGATTAGTTAATTGGTTTGAAATGGAATAGTTAATTAAATGATTAATTAAACAAGGTTAGTAATTAATTCTCAAGTAATTGATTTTAATCGAATTAATTACAATAAGAATTAAAGTTGTTTGCTTATGAATGTTGTGTAAGTAGGATATCTGATTTGTGATGTTTATTTAGTGATATTCTTTCATGTTTCTATGATATGCTCTTGATATATCTATGATGATTGTGTGTGATTCATCTGTGATAAATGCTATGTGAATTCAATGTGTTTAATTAAACCGTTTAAATCTGCTAAACAACTTGAGCTTTAAAATGGCGTTTGGATTTTGATGAGACCGGGATCGAGTGTCATTATGATTATCCGAAAACCACATCAATCCAAATTAAACGTTAGGTCGTGACATTTTAAAGTGAAGATCGAGATGGTGTTTTAGAATGCAAGGATTATTGTCGTTGACTCTAAGGGTGATTCCAAAATGAGTGTAACGAGATAATGCCTTCGGTTTTGTTCAAACCCGGAACGAACTTGTATGCATTGAATGCTTTCAGAACATCGTCAGGCAGATGATGAGCATTCTAAGAGATAAGTTCTATTAAGGTAATCGTAACCTCAAGCCTCATCAACCGTGAATGGCTAAAACAGGGGATGTGCAGCAAGGTTAGATGGGTCATGCCCAAGCAGGACAAAATATACCCCTGTCTAGATGTCCATTTTTATTTCGGCTGTGTGGGCAGTTGCTAGCAACAATCGCAGGGTTATCTTATTCGGGACTGTTCAGTAAGGAATGGTTCCGACCTTGTGTTGCAGGGGATTTAGGATGGATCCTCGGTATAGTGATCTAGGCCCCGTACTGTGATGGGCGGTACCGCAGTATCCCTGCCATTGATGGAAACCAATTTTCCCTATGAGACCCTACGGTTTTGATTTGTATTACCCACTTTCATGGCTAGTAGCTGGAATTTAATAGATGTAACAATTTCGGCTATTTTCTATTTACTTGAAAACCCTAGAAACTATTATAATACCATTCGATTTCCTATTAAAATGTTTTGGCTAGCGTAAGGTAAAAACTTACCCGTGTTTATGTGTGGGGACTCTTATGTGATATGTTAACTCCATCTCGGCCATGACTCACCGATCTAGCATATCAAACAGTTAGCGACCCAACGTTCTGCCGACCCAAGGCACAAAGCGATGCCGACTTAGTATCTTAGCATGGAAGACCGACCTAACTGCATAAGGTTTAAGAGGGATACCGACCTAAGGGGCTTGAGAAGCAGACCGATCTAAGGCCTCAAAGAAAGTTCCGACCTAACGTCTTGGAGTAATGTCGACTTAAGACTCAAAGGAAGTTCCGACTCAACAGCCTTAGCTTGTTGCCGACCTAACGTATGAACCGACTCAGAATGAGTGACGACTCAACTTATTGTCGACTTAACAGGGACAGCGACTCACCGGGTAATAACCTTGATGCTTTAAAGATGTTGGCCGACTCATGGGGCAAACCGACCTAAGGCCTATGGTAGGTCGTTCACGACCTAAGCAAGCGAATCGGATACCTCATCATTTATTGTCATGGCCCCATAACTCGTACACGACTCATGATCTGGCCCCATAACTCGTTTACGACTTTGGACTTGCATGAAATCAGGTAAGTCGGCTAAACTCTACTAGACCATAGATTTGCCTCTATAGGTCGGCCGCGACTCAACTAAAGTCGGTCACGACTCAGGACTTGGGTGAAAAATTCTTACCCAGATTTGCCTATAAATAGAAATCCATCTCCAACATTCGAGGGACTTTTGGATCATTCTCTTCGTGACATCAAGGATCTACTATCTTCAAGACAATCTAAACTCCATCACTTCAAACTCACGCAAGATTTTTAGACCAAACTTCGCACAAAGATTCGACATATCCAATCATGGATTCAAAGAACTCTGTGGCATTGAAGTTCTTTCTAGATACTTGTCTTTTTGAATTGAGTTGGATTGTAATTGAAAGAGATTGTAATAAGTTTTAATTCAGTCAGCAATAAAAAGGATTGAAGTGGACGTAGGCTTGATCATAAGCCGAACCACTATAAAACTGCTGTTGTTTACTGTTTTTTCTGCAGTTTTCTGCTTATACTCTGTTCCCGAATCATCGGGTGGTGCTTTCACAACTACACTTTACACACCAGGGTGTTAGCGTTCAAATTTTAGCGTTAACATTTTTGGTGCTTTCATTGAGAGACCGAACTCAGGCGAATTATCATCAATGCTCCACGAAAGTTTGTTGAAGTAATCTCTCTGAAGACTAGAAGTTTATCTGAAATCATGGCTCCGGGGAGAAGGAGTAGATCTGTTAGATCTGGAAATGTTCAAGAGGGAACCTCCGCTTCCCCAGTACCTAATCAAGCCACTCCACCTGTCGGGGTTACAAAAGCGGAGTTGGATGCTGTAATCTTAGGGCTGAACCAGCAGATAAATGCCCAAAGTGCACAATTGGAGGCTCAGAATGCCCAAAATGCCCTAATTTTGAATAAGTTGAACGATTTGCTTGGGGCAAACCAACAACCAACGGGTAATGAAAGGAACTTTGCTGGAAACGTTCATGATGATGAAGAAAGGAACGTTCCTGAGAGGGCTGCCAGCCCCCTTGAGCAGACACTTCCTGAAGTTGGTGGATCTAAAGCTCAAAATGATGAGAGGTGTCTTTCTGAAATGGTTCGACAAATCATGAAAGAGAGCATGCAAAAGGATGAAGACGAGAGAGAATTGGGTTTTGCTCCAAGTAAAACCCCGTTTACCGAAAGGATCTTAAAGGCTGAGTTCCCGAGGAAGTTCGCCCCTCCAACTATTCCAGCTTACAAGGGGACAAGCGACCCGAACGAATTCTTGTATAAGTATGATTGGCACATGAAAGGTGCCAGAGATTCTGATGAAATAAAGTGCCGATATTTTCCTGTATATCTAGAAGGTGTAGCCCTGCTTTGGTTCACCAAGCTACCAATCCGGTCTATAGATCATTTTTCTGACCTAACCCGGAAATTCAAGGAGCAGTTCAGACTATATGCTTCAAAAGCCAAAGATATCATGTCATTGTCAAGTTTAGAATAGAATCCAGGGGAAACTATCAGATCTTTCTTAAATCGCTTTAATATAGCGATGGCCGAGGTAGACAATGTAGAACCATGAATGATCCTGACTTATCTGATGAGGGCCATTGACAAGTCGAGTGAATTTGGAAAATGGCTGAACATGAAGGAACCAAATTCCGTTGAAAAATTCTACAAGAAAGCAGATGAGTTCATACGCCTAGAAAGCCGTCCTGTACCAGTGAAGGCCGTATTGGAAAAAGCTGAAGATAACATTGCTGCTCCACGCAAGAGTGAATCTGTAGGACAGAAAAGGGGAAATAATGATGAGAAGAAACAGAAAAATCTGAAGAAGCCTCGTTCCTTCAAGCCATCGGAATATACTCCTTCATCAGATACGCCGGAGCGTATTTTCCTCGCCACCAAAGATTCTGTTGATTATCATAAACCTCCTGTTCTGAGAACCGGGAAAAAAGCTGTACAAAGCGGGAAGTTCTGCCGCTTTCATAATCAACCCGGTCATGATACCGATGAGTGCCGCCAATTGAAAAATTTGATTGAAGAGTTCATAAGGGAAAACAAGCTGCAGCAATTTGTGGAAAAGAATAGTAGCAATCCTGCTTCGTCTAGTCAGGGGCAACAAGCTCCTGCTCATCAGCCCAGGACAAGTGAGAAGGCTGCAGGGCATGAATCCGAAAGGCCTGTTATCAATGTCATTACGGGAGGACTTCACCCAGCAGGCAGGAGCTGGGGTGAGATGGAAAGGTATACCCGGGCTTTAAAATATGTACCGGCCGAAGAAGATGTCTTTGTTTTGGAAGATGCTACGTCCCTTAAAAAACAAAGAACTTTCAATGATGATATTGTGTTCAGAGCCAGGGATTCCATAGGTGTTGAAGCTCCTACCTTGGATCCCTTAGTCATCTCGGCTGGTATCGGGCCAGCTATTGTCAGAAGAGTTCTCATTGATTGTGGCACATCCTGTAATATCCTCTTCAAGAAAACATTGGACCAAATGAAGATCCCTATGGCTGATGTGCAAGCCTCGTCACAGAAAATCGCTGGGTTCACTGGGGAGCCAAAGCAGCCGATAGGGACCATTGATTTGCTTGTGGAACTCGGAGAGGGAGAAAGAAAAGTAGTCCGCAAGCAAACTTTTGTGATTGTTGACGAATTTTCCGCTTATAATGCTTTCCTTGGCCGTCCAACTCTTGCAGCGTTCAAAGCTGTTCTGGCCCCATGGTGCCTCACCATTAAATTCCCCACAGACAATGGAGTAGGAGTTACAAAAGGGGATCAAAATGCCGGGCGGGAGTGTTATCTGACAGAGCTGCGAGAGGCAAGAAAAAGAGAAATGGGAAAGGATGCAGCAACCCCAGTCCGCATCAAAGAACCAACCTTGTAGCAATTACAAGGCGGACCCTGCACTGGCGAGCACAGCGGAGCACGAAAAGAGATGGATCCTAGAAAAGCCAATGCAGGGGAGAATAGAGTGGTACCAGTGGAAACGACAGTACCAGTACCTGTTGACCCGAAGGACCCAAATAAGGTGTTGAATGTGGGTTCACAACTTAATATGTCAATTCAGAATATCTTAATATCTTTTTTAAAAGCAAATTTGGATGTTTTTGCTTGGACTCATGTCGATATGTGCGGAATATCCCCAGAAGTTGCAGTACACGCTCTGAATATTGATCCAAAATTTACGCCTGTGAAACAGAAAAGAAGAACTCAAGGTCCAGAAAGGTCAGCAGCATTAAAAGAAGAAGTTGATCGGCTCATGGAGAATAACTTTATCAAAGAATCTACCTATCCGAATTGGGTTTCAAATCCAGTGCTGGTTAAAAATCCAACGGAAAATGGAGAGTGTGCATCGATTTTTCAGATCTAAACAAGGCCTGCCCCAAAGACTGCTTCCCATTGCCCAGGATCGATCAACTGGTAGATGGAACAGCGGGACATGAATTGTTATCTTTTATGGATGCCCACTCCGGATATAACCTGATCATGATGCATGAGCCAGATCAAGAGGACACGAGCTTTATCACCGATGTTGGTCTTTAATGCAACATAGTTATGCCCTTCGGGCTGAAGAATGCGGGGACAACCTACCAAAGACTTGTTAATGCTATGTTCAAACCGCAATTGGGTAAGACTATGGAAGTCTACGTCGACGACATGTTAGTAAAGTCTAAGAAAGCAGTGGATCACATAGAACACTTAGCAGACATGTTCGCAGTCCTCCGAAAATACGGAATGAAGCTTAACCCTTTAAAATGTTCATTTGGAGTGGAGTCCGGAAAGTTCCTATGTTTCATCGTGAGCGCTAGGGGCATTGAAGCTAGTCCAGCTCAAATTACCGCCTTAAAAGAAGTCAAAGCTCCTAGAACGAAGAAGGAATTACAAAGTCTCAACGGAAAAGTCGCCGCCTTGAGTCGGTTCATTTCCAAAGCTACTGATAAATGCATCCCATTCTTTGACGCTCTAAAGAAAGGAAAGAAAAACTTTGATTGGACTCCCGAATGCCAAAAAGCCTTTGATGAATTGATTCGCCATATGGCAACGCCTCCAATACTTTCTAGGCCCAGCGATGGTGAGGATCTTCTTATATACTTGGCAGTATCATCTCATGCTTTAAGTGCAACGCTAATACGAGAAGACAAGTGGATTCAACATCCAGTTTACTTTATCAGCAAAAGACTCACTGGGGCGGAGATGAATTACTCCAAGTTGGAAAAACTCGCCTATTGCCTACTAATTGCATCGAGGAAGTTGAGGCAATATTTCCAAGCTCATCCTATCAGAGTCCTCACTGATCAACCTTTAAAGCAAGTCCTGTTTCGCCCTGAGACTTCGGGTCGTCTTCTAAAGTGGAACATTGAACTCGGTCAATATGACATCACTTATCATCCCCGAAAAGTAATCAACGGACAAGCTTTAGCGGATTTCATCGCAGAATTCACAGATAAGGGTAACAGTGAGGAGGAAACGATCAATGATTCCCCAATCCAATGGAAGTTATATGTTGATGGCGCGAGAAATGACTACTGTTCTGGAGCCGGAGTTGTACTTGAGACCCCTGAAGGTCGGTCATTATGCTATGCACTGAGATTGGAATTTCCTTCAACGAACAATGAAGCAGAATACGAAGCTCTTATCGCTGGCTTGAGAATTGCTAAAGAACTAAACATCTGAGCATTATAGATCTTCGGTGATTCTCAGCTTATTGTATGCCAAGTCAAGAAGGAATTCCAAGCGAAAGGGGGAAATCTGCCTGCCTACTTGTTAAAGGCTTGGGAACTCCTGTGTGACTTCGATCATTACACGATAAGCCATATTCCTTGAGAAGAAAACACGAAAGAAGATTCTCTCGCAAAGTACTCTAGCACAGGCGAAGCTCAATTTCTGGGGATGACTCCAGTGGAAGTCCTGTCGGCTCCAAGCATTGATGAGATGGATATTGATTGGATCATGAGCGTGTCTGAAGAGCAAGAATCATGGATGAATCCAATAACTGAATATCTGCTCAATGCCTCTTTACCGGAAAATTCAAAAGAACGACAGAAGCTACTGAGGAAAGCCTCTCGCTATATAGTCCAGGATGGCCAATTATACAGACGGGGATTCTCAATGCCGTTACTTCGATGTGTATCCAGGGAAGAGTCCAAAACAATCCTAGCTGAGGTGCATGGGGGAGAATGTGGTGATCATTTAGGTGGTCAAACTTTACCAAAGAAGATTCTCCGATATGGATATTTTTGGCCAGAAATTAATCGAGATGCAGCAGACTATTCCCAAAAATGTGACAGATGCCAAAGATTTGCCAAAATTCCTAGAGCACCTTCTACTGAACTCACACAGATGGTCAGTCCATGGTCGTTTGCAATATGGGGGATAGACCTTGTAGGACCTTTACCTACTGCCAAATCTGGAATCAAATATGCCATTGTTGCTGTAGATTATTTTACTAAATGGGCAGAAGGAGGAGTGACCTTAAGAGGCGGAGAAGGAATAATTGGAGGAGGAGAAGCCTGAACAATGCTCGGTGCTTTCTCTATTGAAGAAAAGAAGTTAAAGTCAGTAAAAAGCGGAGATAAAGGTTCGTTGAGGTTCAAGAAGTAGTCAAAAAGCTCATCAAGCTCGTAAGAAACAGATGAGCAGTCTACTTGGGCAAGATTAACAGTAGGGTTACCTGCGGAAGTCGGTATTCTGACATCAACCACGTAAGCCTGTGCCTCGACACCCTCGTCGCCTTCATCTCCACCGTGTATGCTTGTGATCTCGGTGGTAACTTTGGTAGGAGATAGAGAATGAGAACTAGAACCGATAATGTCAATTTCGGCCGAAGGAGAAGGCTGAAGTGGAACAGTTGAGACAGTTTTTCCTGAATATTATCATGCCGCTGTTTCGGCCCTTAGTTTTGCAAGCTGTTCTCTCCCCCAGGCGAGAGCGGCGCGTGCATCATCACCAAGATAATGCTCCTCAAGAGCTGACTCAGCATAGCCAGCGCCTTTACCGCCAAGCATATCGAGTGCGGCCTCCCAAACTTCAGCCAGAGTAATTTCATACTTGGGGCCTAGAAAGGCGGGGCTACCACGCCCCAAGATGCTATGCAGGTAGAAATCAAATAATATTGAGCTGATGTTGGTCCTCGTTGCCTCGTGAGATTCTTCAGATGCAATTTTGCCGGCAACGGCCTCATCACGCTCCATTTCAGCTTTAGAAAGTTGAAGCTTAAGCATTTGAATCTCCGCCTCTTGGGAGCTGTTCTTCTTCCGAAGCTCTTCAATATCAGCAACATAGCCCTCACTAATTCTTTTCTGCACTTCAAGCCTGTCTTCGGCATCTCTTTGGCTGGCATGAGCATCTCTCACTTGTTTTAGGAGCACTTCTTCTTTTTGAGAATAGGAAGTAGAGGAAGCAGCAAGCTCTTGTTTCAGTTCCTCAACTTTTGCTTCAAGCTCTTCATTGTAAGAAGCGATGCTCCTCATTTCAGTGTCATGTTGCTCAAGAACCTTTTGCCATTCGGTTTTGTCATTTTCCATAGTGAACATGGCCTCTACGTTTGCATGATTAACCCTTTGGAGCTCGTCAACAAGTTTTTGCCAGTTTGACATCCTCTCAATATCAAGCTTGACGGCATCGAGGTTTCGTAACATGGCAGACTTGTCAATAGGAACTAAGTCAAGGTCGAACCTTACTCCCTTCAGACACCACTGTGGAAACCGACTTTGCAAAGTGGCCGGGCCCGGTCCAACTTGGAATTTGGGCCTGCTAATTATTGTTTGGATGTCTGTCTTCCCGAGAGCGGGAGAGACGGAAGGAATGTCAAGTGAGGCGGGGGCAGTAACCTTTTCAGGAGTTGTAGAGGTGTGCTTCTCACCATGTCGGGCTCGCTTGCTCGAATCTTTAACCATATGACTTTTTCCTCTGTCATCATGGGATTTTCTTTTATGGGAATCGTCGCCTCTCTGCGAAGAATCGTGGCGCTCCTCCCTCTCTCTTCTTTCATAACGCTCCTCTTGAGCCCTCTTCTCTTGAGCCTTTCGGGCGGCTCTTTCTTCATCAGATTCTCTGTAAGAGGGGAGGTAACGCCTGTAATCATACTGGCTACGCCTTCCGTAGCGCTGGAAATCATCATAGTAGGATCCGCTGCGCCCCATTGGAGGATCTGAAATAAAAAAGAGCTAAATTTTAGAATTCTTCAAAGTACAAAAAGTCAGGAGCATAAGAGTGCCAAAAAAATTCTAAGTGTGTGTGATGTGCAAACTACGCGCATCAAACTACGAACCACTCTTTAATTGAGGAGTGGTTGTGGGTGTAATATTTAGCGTCAACTCTTGAGTTGACGGAGTCTGTTGCAGGATAAAAATCGCTTCAACTACTAAAGAAGAAACCCCGGTAGTGATAGGATCATCTTTAAAGATCTCTTGCGAGGTGGCAAAGAGGTCGCTCAGCCCTTCGAAAGTATCGTCCTTGCTCTGCTTGACAAGGCTAGTTTTATCGGCTTCTTCGCCAGATTTCTGTGAACGTCGGGGAGATCCCTGAGGCTCGTCTTCCTCAATAACCGGGGCAAGTTCGTCAGATGGCCCCGCAGCATCAACAGAAGTGGAGCACTTCACTAGCGAAGCCTCGGGAGCAGGTCCTTTTGGTATGGATGTGTCTGTAGAAACTGGGGCATCAAACGCTCTAGCCGGGGAGTCCGGGATTTCATGAGGATGTGTAGAACGAGAAGTATGTAGAAGCCCATATTGGTGCAAAAATTCATCCCTCAACAAAAACTTGATGCTTCTCTCTGCTGCGGCCACGACACTCAATCTGTCAAAAATCTGCTTATGGACCGGATCTCTAGAGGGAAGAGGAAGTGCTGAAAAGTGCAAAGAATGAAATTAGCAATTGGTAATTCGGATCTCGAGAAAGCTTAAAAATGGAGACAGGTAATCTTACTTCTTACTCTCCAATCGGCATAAAACCCTAGGGGGCAACGAGCAAAGAAAAATTGGTTCAAAAATCCATGAACGCTTTCGGTAAGATCAGAAACAAGTTTGCGGTTTCTAGCACTCCTCACAATTATAAGGGAATGATGATCTCTACTCTTTGCAAACGAGCATAAGTAACGAATTTCTTCAAAACTTGGTAAGCGGTCAAAAGTTCTTCTGAACAAAACACACAACCCCATCAAAATGGCATAACCATTAGGATGAAGTTGGGACGGAGAGATTGACAACCGAAGGAGAAGAATTCGGAGAAAGTCATTAAAAGGAGGGATCGCCCCGCTTAAACACATTTGACGATTGATTACAATAAAGTCACGGGGAGGACTGTCGGCGGTATCACTTGGCCCAGGGAGTAGGACATCACTCTCAGTAAAACCAAATTGAGTGCGCAGCTGAGTAAATGCTCTCGGGGTTAGAATAGTTGGGGTTCTCTCTGGAGGGTCCTCTATAGGAAGAGCTACCGGAAAAGTTTCTTCCTCTTGAGCTGCCATTTCTTCTTGATGGGAAGTCATTCTAGGTAAATAACTGGATATTCAAACATCAAGGTGCACGTTTCCTAAAATGTGTGAGGTATTGTGTAAAATTAACAAAGCAATAAACAAATATAACTGGAATGAAAACTAGCAAGCATTTGTTAGTTACGAAACCCAAGGACTATTGTTTTAAGCCTAAATATGCAAGTATAATGTTGATGCAGACAAATCAGTTCAGATTGTTGATATTTTGCATCAATGTTTAACTTTAATTGATTGATTCACAAACATTTCATGCAATATATTTAAGTTGCTTGTCTCGTCTTGACTAATCTGTCATTTGATGTGGGCAGTCAATGGCAGTATTTTCGCCTTGGTTTCTTTGTTTGTTATTTTCAGCAGGTTGGCAGCTTATAAGTTAATGCGGTCTGTGAAATAATACAATGAGATTCAAGCAAATTTAAAGTTGGGGAAGTTCAGAATTTAGGCAAACTTAGTTCGGCAGTTCGAGTCAAATACTCAAAGTGGGACTATGCTCCTAAATGACAACACGTCCAAAGCTTAAGTATTAGGTCGGCTATGATTTAAAAGGTCTTTCGCGAGACAAGGCTAGGTCTGAAGCGGGTCGGAGTCAAAGTTAGTTCGGCAGCTCAGTCCTCTAGGTCGCAAGGAAGAGATAAGAAAGTAAGCTCCGATCCAAAAAGGCAGAAACTTCTCCAAGTATTAACTCAGTCACGATTCAGGCCTTAAAGTTTAAATCGGCAAGTTTCCTTCAAGTATTATCTCAGCCGCGACTTAAGGTCACTAAGAGCTAGGTCGGCCAAGGCTATGCCACCCAAATTCACTAACTCGCTCCCGAACCAACATCACACTCCATCAACCCGTTAACCCAATAATCATTCCTTCAGCAGCCGCCTTCATTCATGACCAACCAATCACCCAATAATACGATTCAAAATTGTCACAAGTTCGATGCCCTGCTATCAGAAATCATTTAACTTGAGGTAGTAAACTGCCTTTGTTACATCAATGATCACCTCGAACAACCTACACCTTGCCGATTATAAGTATGATGAATTTTGTGATGGGGCGTCGTGCAAAGGAACGATTCGAGTTCTAGCAACAAGGTTTACGAATTGATGGTGACCTACGATCAGAAGAGGAATGAGGTTACCTACACGATCAATGGTAGAGATTATCGGTGACCAGTTGGAATGAAATCGCCTTCAAAAGCTTGAGAAAATTTTAATGGCGGAATTAAGCAAGGGAACAAGTAATGAAAAAGAAGGAGATGGATGTTTTATACCTTACAGTAGGAATGACTGAAGCGGCAGATATAACTGTTGGGTCGCAACCGACCTAGTGGCGGACGAGTTAAAGGACATCGAAGCACACGACCTAACCATTAGGCATGTACTTCGAGGGGTAAATGTAAACTCCATCTCGGCCATGACTCACCGATCTAGCATATCAAACAGTTAGCGACCCAACGTTCTGCCGACCCAAGGCACAAAGGGATGCCGACTTAGTATCTTAGCATGGAAGACCGACCTAACTGCATAAGGTTTAAGAGGGATACTGACCTAGGGGGCTTGAGAAGCAGACCGATCTAAGGCCTCAAAGAAAGTTCCGTCCTAACGTCTTGGAGTAATGCCGACTTAAGGCTCAAAGGAAGTTCCGACTCAACGGCCTTAGCTTGTTGCCGACCTAACGTATGAACCGACTCAGAATGAGTGACGACTCAACTTCTTGCCGACTTAACAGGGACAGCGACTCGCCGGGTTATAACCTTGATGCTTTAAAGATGTTGGCCGACTCATGGGGCAAACCGACCTAAGGCCTATGGTAGGTCGTTCACGACCTAAGCAAGCGAATCAGATACCTCATCATTTTATGTCATGGCCCCATAACTCGTAAACGACTCATGACCTGGCCCCATAACTCGTTTACGACTTTGGACTTGCGTGAAATCAGGTAAGTCGGCTTAACTCTACTAGACCGTGGATTTGCCTCTATAGGTCGGCCGGGACTCAACTAAAGTCGGTCATGACTCAGGACTTGGGTGAAAAATTCTTACCCAGATTTGCCTATAAATAGAAAGCCATATCCAACATTCGAGGGACTTTTGGATCATTCTCTTCGTGACATCAAGGCTTTACTATCTTCAAGACAATCTAAACTCCATCACTTCAAACTCACGCAAGATTTTTAGACCAAACTTCGCACAAAGATTCGACATATCCAATCATGGATTCAAAGAACTCTGTGGCATTGAAGTTCTTTCTAGCTACTTGTCTTTTTGAATTGAGTTGGATTGTAATTGAAAGAGATTGTAATAAGTTGTAATTCAGTCAGCAATAAAAAGGATTGAAGTGGACGTAGGCTTGATCATAAGCCGAACCACTATAAAACTGCTGTTGTTTATTGTTTTTTCTGCAGTTTTCTGCTTATACTCTGTTCCCGAATCATCGGGTGGTGCTTTCACAACTACACTTTACACACCGGGGTGTTAGCGTTCAAATTTTAGCGTTAACATGATACCTTTATTTTTAAATGTTTTTCAAAGTTAAACAACTTTAAACTGTTTACTCATAACAGACCATGTCTAACCTGGAGTTTATATTTTGTTCTTCATAAACTCTTGGGTACCCAAATTTTTATGAGTAGCCAAGTGATAGGTTTTGGATTGTTGAGTTCTGGAGGAGCTTGGAGCAGGAGTTCCAGACAAATGTATATATCTATCAAGTTCTGCTGTGTTAGTTGTTGATGTATGCTGCATCTCTAATGTATATATATGACTGTCATGTGTATGATATTGTATAACTCTAATATATGTAAAACTATGTAATTGTTATGTGATGTATTATATTTTGTTCCATTTCCGCTGTTAGATTCTGATGTTGTTATTCTTTCTTTCTATTCTTTTCTATTTCTATCCCTTTCTTTCTTATTGATGATACGTCTTTTTGTGAGTAGAAGGGTGGGTCGTCACAATAGATTAAAATCACTATATCCTAGCTTCGAGCCAGCATCCCTAAATCCCGAAACAACTTCGAGTCACCTATTCTTCCTCCCAAACCCATCTTCATTTGTGCAAACATTTTGTTGTGCACATGCACCAGAGCTCCGACGAGCTGCAGTCCACCCTGTCACCTCCGACATAACGACGATAACTCCTATAGCAGATCCCGACCACCAAAACTTTGTTATAGGCCCAAAATCGAAATTGATGCACCCAAACAAGCCTGGGTACCAAAACATTGTCCGAAAAACCCTTCGCACGACTAACGCCGACCACTAGCACCCCTACAACTCTGGCCACACTTTGCTGACCCTCCACACTACCATTCTTCAACATCCTGTGCAACTCGACTCAATAGAGATGCCATGTCAACGAGATAACTAACCTCGACCAAACTAGGGGTTCAAATCCTAATTCAATCTCGATAGCCCTCCATAACGAACTATAAAATCATCGAGTATTTTTTCGATGATTCCTGACCTTCCAACGTGTTCCATCCTCGATCACGCGATTTATCATTACCCCGATCACCAGAATTTGGTGAAAAAGACAATTATGATCATCCTCATTTTTCTCAGAGATTACTTGATTAAAAATTATTATTCCACCTTTAAAAATCTTTATTTTCGAAAGCATTTCAGATAACATATTTGCAAACATAAATCATGATGGATGAAATTCCAGTTTACATTGGGTTTGCCTGTTCTTTGAAGTTTCCAGAGAAAGACTCAATCTAATTTCCTTAAATTTAATTTTTAAAACTTAAATTAGGTTTAAATAAACAAAACTTATTTAGATCCTAAGGTCTACAATGATCAGGGAAGAAGGATTTGATTTTTGATTAAGTTTAACTTTTATAAATCTAGAAACAAGAATGCATGTCTGTCCTCAAACATACACAGACACATCTCTACATATGTACACAGATTTAATTCACATGCAAGCAGTTTTCCAATTCATTTCAAGCATGATTTCCAAATAATAGATAAAAATATGGATTTAGTAAAAGTGTACTCACCTCTCAAACTGAAACAGAGAGGTTGCACTTTTATTGAATTCGAAAAACCGGGACAAGTTTTCTGGGATGTTCTTTTTGAATTGGTTGTTGTTTATGTGATGATCCTTGCTTTAGTCTAGTTGTTGAAGTTGAATCCTACTTCCTTTGACTGCAGAAAAACTTTGAATTTTGTTTAGTTACTTGATGGCTTTGCTGTATTGAGTTGTTTGATATTTTCCATTATTCAGTAAATTGAATTTGATTCAGGTTTCAGATTTTTGTGTTTATTGAATTTGTTTTGAATCTCTTGTTTTTATGGTTTTAGAATTTCTTTGGTTTTGATTTCTTGCTTTTTCTGATTTTTGTTCTTGAATGTGAAAATAAAACAAAAAATGAAAGTGTAGGAGTAGAAATTTTTATAGCCTTGTTTTCTTAATTTTTTAGAAATAAAAGAAAATGGTAAAAAGATTAGCACTTGTCTTTACATGTGTCAAAATTTTAACATTTGTTTAATTTCTCATTATAATGTTACACCCGTGCTTCTGCATGAAAATATGTTTATGCATTATTTTAAGTTTTTTTTCTTATTTTATATATACATTTTCCTTGTTAATATTTATACATAACCCGTTTAAGAAAATAGTTTTGAAGCTAAATTATATATGTAAACAAATAATCACATGTATTATTTTTTCAGATCTAAATTATTTTACTAAGATATTATTTTTAAATTTTTAAATTTCAAATCAAATTCAAATTAAATTCCATAAATTCAAATAAATTACTAATTTGAATTGATAAAATTTGGGGATGTTACAGATTTCCCCCTTAAGAAAATTTCGCCCTCGAAATTTGAAACAGAGAGAGAAAGACACAAAGAATACAAGAATACATCTAAAAAGATAAACAAATGACTTACCAATCAAGCTGGAATATCCACTCTGCAATTGGGATAGGACTTCTGCATACTATCCTCTGTTTCCCAAGTATAGTCGTTTGGATCGCCACTCCATTGCAATTTGACTAATTTCGCAACTTTATTCCTCAATTGCTTTTCATTACGGTCAATTATTTTCAATCGCTCTCTTTTAACTACCAGATTTGGTGTGATCTCCAAATCCTGCTGAGCAGCCTCTTCAATAATACTATCTCGACCGTGCACATATTTTCGAAGATGTGAAACGTGAAATCATAGTGTATGCCAGATAACCAGTTGGGTAACTGCACTCGATATGCTAAAGGACTGATCTCTCTACAATAGAAAAAGGACAAATATAACGCGGCACCAGCTTGCATGTTTTCCCAAATCTCAACACATCATGCATTGGAGACTGTTTTAGGAATACAGAATCTCCAACCTGGAATTCCAAACCTCTTCTTCTGCGGTCGTAATAACTCTACTGACGACTTTGTGCAGTTATCAACTTCTTTCAAATAAATTCAACTTTTTCAGTGGCCTCCTTAATCATATATGGTCCAAGGACGAGTGTATCACCTGACTCGGTCCAGCATGTAGGTGATCGACATGGACGATCATATAAAACCACGAAAGGAGCCATTTAAATATTGGCCTGATAGCTATTGTTATATGAGAATTCAAACAGATGTAAATGGTCCTCCCAAGAACCACCAAAGTCGAGAATACAAGCGCGCAAAAGGTCTTCTAATATTCGATTTATCCTTTCAGTCTGCCCATCAGACTGCGGATGAAAAGCAGTACAAAAGTTCAGTTTGGTTCCTAATGCGGCTTGGAACGCCTCAATCAAACTCTACTAGTGAAGATCGGATCACGATCACTCACTATACTGCTAGATATACCGGGGGGATGAACAATCTCTTTTGTATATAGCTCTGCCAAAGTTGTCGTTGTTCGGGTAGATTTTATTGGGATGAAATGAGCGGTTTTGGTCAGACGGTCCACTATAACCCAAATTGCTTCATTTCCTTTCTTAGTTCGTGGCGACATGTCGATGAAATCCATCGATACTTGATCCCATTTCAACTTTGGTACTTCCAAAGGATGAAGTAATCCAGCCATTTTCTTTTGATCGCTTTTAATTGGTTGACAGGTAGCACAACAACTCACATATATAGATATGTCCCTTTTCATTGTTTTCCACCATAAAGTTCTTTTGATATTATGATAAAACTTATTAACTCCTGGATGGATACTGAGTTTAGACTTGTGACACTCGTCCAAAACTTCACGTTTCAGATCCAGAATGTTTGGGACACAGATCCTGTCTTTCAATCTTATAACTCCTCTACTATCAACCTCAAAACTAGTAACTTTACCTTGGCATATTCTTTTATACATTCCTCAAAGAATCCTTCTTTTTTCTTTCTTGCGATCCTCTTAAGAAGAGTAGGAGCGATAACAAGATGAGCGGGAATAACATATTTTCTACTCAAAGCATCGACAACTACATTGGCCTTTCCAGGCATATACAGAATATCTAGGTCATAGGATGCCAGAAATTCCAACCAATATTGTTGCCACAGATTCAAATCTTTCTGGGTAAAGAGATACTTCAAAGATTTATGGTCGGTGAATAATTCAAAATTTTCAGCTAAAACAAGAAGAGTTTATTGAATATAAAAATTTAAGTTAAGTTAAACTTTTGAATATTTTAGAAAGTTGAAAGAGACTTTTACGCAGAAGATAGTGTCATCGGATTTTCAAAGAAAAACAACTGCTAAGAGTTCGAGATCATGGGTTGGGTAGTTTTTCTCATGCGAACATAATTGTCTACTCGCAAAGGCAATTACCTTCCCATTTTGCATTAGCACAGTACCCAAACCATCACTGTAACGACCCTGAATTTTCGATCCCGAAAATTCCAGATAGTTAGGAAAAGATGAAAGAGACAGAAGAAGAAGAAGAAGAAACACAACAAAGATTCTCACGTTCGCAGCAGATCAAAATATAATATCAAATAATAACAATTTACAAAAAAAATCTGTATCTGTCAAGTACATTTATAATAAATCAGAGTTACATATATATATAGAGACACTGGATATACACAATCATTATGTCTCAGATATACAACAATATAATACAACGGAAACACTCTATACGTTCTTGCCATCCAGCTCGCCTCCTGAGCTCTAGAACGTCCTTACCAGAAAATTTGTATACTTGGTCTGACCCGAACATTACATCAAAGTAACACGCGGGTCAGGCAGGAAACCAGCGTGAGTAACCCATCTAACATAGAATTCAAAGCATACAACTTATATAAAACCCAGGTAACTCGCATCAATCTACAAATTCAAAATTTGTTATAGACATCACTAATTTCACACATCAAATCTCTAAGTACCAAAAACTTAGATTAAATGGTCCAATTCACTTAAATCATTCTATACGAGCCTATTGATTTCACATATCAATTTCTAAAGAATCGAAGTGGTTTCGGGTATTTACTAATACCCGACTCCGGTCTCTTCGAATCTCATGTCATCCTAATCTAAGTAATCCAAATGAAATACACTTCAAACTTTAAACACGGGATGTTCCTTTACACAACAATTCATCATTGATAAATAACCACAATATCATGTCCGTCCAAACATATGATACTACAAAACATTTCATATCAGAGATATCAACTCATTTACGGCATCCAATACCATTCAGTCATCTATAAGCAAACTTGATCACTTCTGAAATAAATTTAATCACTTCAAATTGAATAACTAACCTCAATCACTTCGATTCCTTCACTTGACATTAATTAATTCTAAATCAATTAATTAATCATCCCTTAATTATCCATCTTAATTAATCACCCTAGATTAATTATCCTTCAACTACATTCAAGTAATTATCTTTAGTTGATAACACAAAGTAATTATTCTTAACCAAAAACAGTAATTGATCTTTAATTACTTCACAAATTAATTAACTATAATTAATTACATTAATCCTTATTTACTTATATTAATTAAGTTCTCATAAATCACTTATTATTGATTAATTAATCTTAATTAATCAACCTTTAGTTACATCGTTAATTATATAAATTAATGATTTCTAGTTACATTTTAATTTATTCTAATCTAAATTAATTGCATTAAGTAATTAATCATTAATTAAACCACAAATATTGATCGCTCTTGATTAATCTCAACCAGTAACTGATTGCCTATTTATTTACTTCATTAAATAAATAAATTACTCATTTTATAAAAGAAGTTTAAAGGAATTTGAAACAAAATTTATTTTTAAATTCAAATAAATTTAAAATTAATGCACTTTAACATTAAAGGTTTTAAAATAAATTTAAGTTTTAAAAACTTTATTTTTTTAAAAATTGAGATTCACTAACTTGAATTCCAGATTTAACATTGATTTAAAACTTGTTTTAAATCTCTACTTTACAATTTAACTTCAGGTTTTAAAAATCACATTTATTTCTCTCCAATTCATTATTATTTTTATTCTATAATTATTTCACTTCCAAAATTTACTCTTATATTTCTTCCCAAAAATCCAGTTCTAAATATTTTGATGACCTAGTGTACCGAAAAATATTCAAGCATACCACAGTATTCAATATTCCAATTATCAATATAATTCATCACAGAATATCAAATATTCATAACACATAATATTAAAAAGTCAAAAAAAATTTGAAGAATCCAGTTGGATCCCTCCAACCTGTTTCCCTGTATCCACGGATGTTAGCACAATGCCAATTCCACTTCGAGGTGGAATATTGCGGTATATGGGATTTATATAATATCGTCCGCTATTATGTGGCTCATAGGGTCTCATCCGCTATATAATGCGGGAAATAAATCACTCCAACATATACTATATATTACTATATAGTATACCACATCAAATAAATTCTATCATTCAACCAATGATTTAAATTTAACCATTTAAATTTAAATAACCCAGATGAGTGAGATTAACTCACCTTTGGTTTTTGTTTGGCAATCCAATTCCATCTCGACCATTATCTTCCAATTTTGTACCTTGTATAAATATTAATAAATTTTTTCATCAATATTCGAGTCAATTGAACAATTAAATTTTCATTCGATAATTTAATTAACCAGAGATAAATTTAATTTTAAACCAATTTCCATTTATAGAATATTTTAGCAACCAAACAATTAAATAATTTAATTAAATAAATTAATTTCCAAAAATACTCTATTTTCATTTAAATTTATAGATTCAAAAATCTTAGCTTTTATAAAAATCTTCGGCTTTCAAAATCCTTTTATATTTTTCTTTTCTCAAAGATAAAAATATAAGTTGATTTTTTTATGAAAATGTGTGTGTGTGTGTGTGTGTGTATATATATATCTTAAAGCAAATCAACTTAAACACATAACTGAATATATGTATACAACTTGTTCTTATAAAGCTTACTATAATTTATAATAATTTTTTTCCCTACATATTTTTAAATTGACCTTAAAATCATCTATGTTCTAAATGAAAAATTAACATCGAAGAACCAACAACACACCCTCACCTCGACCTAGACACGTCGCCGATGACCAAACATCACTTTCCCAAGCTTGATTTTCCATGGCGCGGTCTCGTGCCCCCACGCGACCCACATGCAATCGATAATTGTGAGCTCCCTTCGACACTTCTAGAAAAACACCAAGCCCTAACTTCCCATCGCGAGGATCGACCTCGAGCATAAGCTCCTCCAGCGACTTCTCCCTTTTCTGTTACATGCTCGCGCACAAATACCCACAGCCATTTCGAAACCCATGTCGCGACCACTCCAGAACGGCGCATCAATGACTTCGACTTCAATTATTCACGTTTCAACAGAAGCGCGACCTCCAAGATGAATAGCACGCGAATTCCTATTCGCACGCGAGTGCGCGATGTCCCCTCCTCTCTCATTGAATTGATTTGAGAACGAAGACGAATTAATTTTGAAAGACAAATTAAGAACGGAAGGAGGAAAGGGGGAAAACGAATGAAGCAGCGATAAATGAAATCGATTTCCTTTTCTATTTCTATTTATGAAGATCGGCCATTATTTTGTTTTGAACGAGTGGTTTAGAAAGAGGGTTCGGCAGATAATATAAAAGGAGGAAGACACCTTGCGTGAGAAGCTTTGCCTAGCTACAGTGGTCTTGAAACGAAAGGAAAAAGTTATGAAGTGAAATAATTTCGGCTGACGGTAGCCAGGATATAAATATATTTTTAAATTAAATTCAAACAGTCTCGATAAATGCAACTTACAATTCTGAATTCCTATCGAGGCATGCCGCTAGGCGTTTATAAGGTTATACCTCTATTTCGAATGCAAAGGAAAAGGTTTCGAATCCTAATTCGATCGTATGGAGAAGATAGCTTTTGGACCCAGTTTTTAAATTGAATTTTCGATATAAATTTCAGCGCTTTTATATATCGTACGGCCAAACGGTAACTCCAAACACTGCGATGATTGAAATCCGATAATAATCCAATATTATGGATCCAATGCAACTGGTTTCGTCGAAATCCAAATACTGTGCCTCGGAAGGCTATTTTTAAATATCGATTTAAACGTTAAAATTTGCAAACTGAACAAATCATTGTTATATTCAATTTTAAAACTTCCATTATCCTCAGCACTATCAACATAAATTTTACAAGTCTTCAAATTATTTTTAACAGGCTTAAAACTAAAGGTCAACAATTTCCCAATTTCCAATGTTATTAAATTCAAAAATTTAACTGTCAAAATAAACTGTGATATTTGAAATTCGTATTAAAACTAACTATCAAATATTTAAAATCAATTTAATATTCTAATTTCAAATATTCAAAATTTCCGAGTCATCACATTCCTCCCCCCTTAAAAGAATTTCGTCCCCGAAATTGCTGGTTAGGAAGAATGATTCAATACCCATTACTATTTTCGAAAACCAAACAGTTTTATCAACTTGCCATAATATATCTTTTATCAAAGACCCACTATTACTTCAACCAACTTTCCAAAACCTTCCATAATTTCCAACAACATTATTTACTCCACTTTTTCAAATTTGAATTTAAATTCAAATTTAAATTATCAAACTTTTTCAAAAAAATTCCAACTCTCTAAATTTTTGAAAAATTTCGCCAATGTCTCCTTTGCGCGGCTAGCTCGATACAACTACAAAATGCGTCTACGGGCTCCCAAATTCCAAAAGAAAACAAAAGCCAAGTGGCTTGATCAAAAATCCAATCTAATTTCATACAGAAATTTTAAACACATATCTTTGCCGAGCAAATTTCAATTTATCTTCTGAAATCAAAAATCAAAATTTATCTCCTGCTTTATAATAACTGTATATCCAATTTAACCTTATCCAACTACAGATTCCAATATCATTTTATACACTTCTTTACGAAATTTTAATATTTATTTTCACTTCACCACTTTAGTTTATATCTATTTTTATTCAAATCGGTTCTCCCATTTCCATATAGATTCAATTTATCTTCAACTCTGAATATTGAATTTTATCTTCCATTTATAACTGATTCATATTATTTTTTTAAATTAGTTTCATCCACTAATTTATTTCAATTTTCAATTTGAAATCGTTTGTCACTGACAAAAATTTTCCTAAAATTTTTTCTAACTCCTAAAATTTTCGAATTTTTTCGATAGAGTCTCCTTTGTACGGAGGAGCTTTTGCAATTTGACGAGGGATATAAATATATATATATATATATATATATATACACACACATCGATCCACCCAGTCGAAAAAACAAAGACAGTTCATATTTCCTATTTTTATTGTGTAGGCATACCTTTATTTAGCATTTTTAAGCAAGCGTCTTATTATTTTAGCAATTAGCGCGTCCAAATCCAGCCAAACGGCTCCCCGGTACCTGTACTTACTCAATTCAAACATGTAAGTACTAAATATATGAAATTTATCAACATTTCACTTACTTTCAATAGCCAAACGCATGCATTTCATAAGCAACATGCACCCAACACTTTCCATAAGCGATTTATATGATTTTAAAGCTAATTCAATTGCTTTCAACCAATTCATGTGCCTATCCATTCAATTTCTTACATTCAATTTATTTTTAATCCAAACAACTCACATTTATTTCAATTGATTCCAAAAATCAATTTTATATAGCTTTACTAATTCATAGACTTTTTATTTACTTCCGTTTAAGTCGAACGACTAATTTATTATATGAAATTTGACGATATTCACTTAATAGAATATCCATTTTAGTTTTTTAGCCACAACCAATTGATTCCAACTTATTTCATACTCGAATTGGATTTTATTTGTAACTCAAATCATTTCTATTATAATCCAATTCCATTTTATTTTTACAACATCTCCACTTTTTTATTTCATTATCAATCCAAATCGAATTCTGCTTATAATTCGAATTTATTTCCAAACTTCATTATTAACTTACAATCCATTTTATTTAACCAAGTTAAATTTTATTAACATACTCTATCAAATAATTTATTTAGCTAATTAGCTTACTTCCAACTTTTAAATCAATATTCGATTTTATTACAAAAATCACTTCATTAAATTTTCCTGAGTTCAAATTTCTTTTTTTTTATAATTCCAGTTTGGATTTTCTTTCATTTTCCAAAATTCCAACATTTTTATTTGAAAATTTTAGAAATAGTTTTAAATCCACATAATACTATTAAAATAGCTTTTTACAAAAATACCAGCCCATCCTTGTTCTCACAGAAATTCGGTCATATATTGATTAGGCGTAGGACTGAAAATCTATAAGTACTTAGCAGACCCATTTTCAACATCCAGTGAAAATACTTGGAAAATAATTTTATTGAAAATAGAGAAAACATTTTTTTTGAAAACAGAGGAAATATCTTTGGTGAGAATGCTCTGGAAATCATCACCTCATCCTTGGTCGTAGTTACATCCTGGGTTACGTTGCCATCGCAGCAAAAGTCCATGTAACTGTAGGCACTCCGCGTCCCTCGACTACGCCATGGAACCCACAACAGATCGTAGTAACATTCCAGGGTTACGTTACCATCACAGCAAAAGTCCATGTAACTATAGGCATCAGCTCCCTCGACTTTAGCTATCAAAAATGATACTTCACCACTCCCACGTAGGTCGCAGTCTACCCATGTAAAATCAAACGTAGACCGTTGGCTCTCAGCGGCACACACGACATTCGCTATGTTACCATAGGTCGCAGTCTACCGATGTAAAATCAAACGCAGACTTTCGGCTCTCAGTAGCATACACGACTTTCTCTATGGTCTGTAGTAGATCGTAGTGACATCGAGTTACACTGTCGTCACTGCATAACCCAAATGCCTCTGTAGGCATTAGCGCCCTCGACTTCTGGTACACACTACACATAATCCTCAGGAGCTAGTTTTGTCCGGGATCCTCACAGGATCAACTTTAGAACCCCCTTAGGGTTCAAGGCAGTACCACCCTGTGGCACTTCTGAGAAGTTCATTTCAAGGGAGCGCCTTTTTTCCCAGAGCCATTATCAGAACACTTTATACTATGCACATATAGTATCTTCCAAATCATACACCGAGTATAAATCTCATATAAATCTCCTTTTCTCAAAATCGATTATCCGAAATCGATAATTCTGAAACTAGGCTTTCCAAATTCCAATATTGATTTTACCCAAAAATCAAAAGCCTTTCCGAATCCAAAGGTTCCCAAAACCTTTTTCCAAAATCCTTAGAAGATCCTATATATATAGATAGGTATATATAACTTTTTTAAAAAACTTTGGATCGTTTCAAACTTGTATAAAACTCCTTTTATACTTCAAACAATTTCAAAGTCCTTTTCTTTCGGCAATATATTCAACAAGGGGAGATTTTTCTTATATAACAATGGTATATAACTTTGTTTATTCAAATTCAAATATTCAAATTTGATAACTCTATAAAGTCACTTACCATTTTTACGTACATAAAGTAAATTTTGACCATAGAAATATCTAATTTCCACTTTACTTCATCATATGTTTCATAAAATATACCTTTCATTTCAAAAACCATTTTACATTTCTTATCCACAAATTTCCAATATCAATTTCATTCAAATCCGTACGATGTACACATATCATCCGTATGCTATACCAAACTGATCACTCACTCAATCACACAATTACACTTCCGAACTAGAATTGTCCACCCGACTTCCTAGTGCGGATTAAAATCTGGTTTCTTGGTCAGAAATCGTCATTCTCTTTGCATAGCTTAGCTATGATAGAGAATGTCCAGAATCAATCAACAATCCATATCTAGGCTCACCGTCGAAAATCGAGTGAAAAATCCCAACTCGGATCGATATAACTATGTCGAAATTCTATTCTCAAATCTGGATCAAATCACTATGCGATAGAATAATATATGTACATCCTACGTAATTATCTTCATTGATTATCAACTAAATCAATTTCTCTTTCTTTTCACATTTCCTTTAATTTCTATCCATATAATCACAATAGTTTCAATTCTATTGGATTATCACTTTAATCCTTATCGCAAGTGTATATTTAATCATAAATAGTTTGAACTCCATCCAGCTTAAATTCAAAAAATAGCTTGAAAAGTTTAAAATAGATAAGTCGTTGAAAAATAATTATTAGTTTGTAACATAGCTATAAAATAGTTATTTAATTGTAAAATAGTTAGAAAATAGTTAAATAGTTAGAAAATAGTTAAATAGTTTCAGAAATTTTAGATAATTGCAAAATAGTTGTAAAATAGTAATTAATTTGCAAAATAGTTGAAAAAATAGTAATTAGTTTATAAAACAGTCAAAAATTTGTTAAATAGTTTCAAAATAATTGTAGAATAAGTATAAAATAGTTTGGGTTTTAAAAAGAAAGGTTGTATATAGTAAATAGATAGGAAAATAGATTAAAAATAGTTTATATTAAAATATTTTATTTGGAAAAATATTTCAGAGCCAAACTGTTCAATTCCTAATCTCCATGTCCAATTAATTGAATTTAAATTTCCACTCCCATTTAAATTCACTCAATTCCAATTTAAATAACTTCAATTTCCATGGAAATTGATTTAACCCCAATTCAAGTTGAATTAATCTTGATTTCTCTCCAAATTCAAATCAAATCCTTTTGATTTTAAACCTATTCAACTTTAATTACAATTCCAAATTATTCCAATCGATTTGGACTAATATCAATTGAACCCACTTCAATTTCAAATCATATCAATTCCTGTTTGAATTAGTTCCAATTCCCAATTTCATGTTGAAATTTCCAAATCAGGTTGTCCTTTCAAACTTATTTACCTTTCTCTAAGTTAAATTCAATTTACTTAATCTAGTCAAATTTACATAATTTGCATTTCCATTCAAATTTTATACTTCAGATTTATAATCTTCCCACTTAAGTTTAAAACTTACTTCACTTTGGGTTTCACATCACATTCCAAGGAAAATTCAAAACTCAACCTTAGAGTTTATTTCATATTTATTTCCTTTACACATCAGGTTACTTTTAAATTTTAAACCATCTTTAGTTTTAAATTCAAACAAATTCCTTTAAAATTTTCAAACGACTCTTGTTGAATCAAGCTTTATCATTCAAATAATATTAAATAACATTATTTATTATTTCTTCATTACTTTGAAACAAAATTTTCAAATTCTGCACCTAGATTTAAAACTCCACAATTCAGATCAACTTCACTTCCAATTTATAAGTCATACTTGCCTAAATGTTTTATTTCTTTAGAACATTTCATTTTGCTTACTCATTAATTATTAAACACAACAATCATTTATGATAATAGCCAAGATTATCATATCTATAACCATTCATTATCATCTTATTCTGAAACTCTTCCCCAATTCAAGATTTAATTTCAGTTTGGTTGTATTTCTATTACCACTTAGTTCTCATTGTTTCTATTTAATTCCAATGATTTAACAACCAATTAACTTAATATTTATTTGAATGAAATATTGCTTTGTATATATCAAAATATATTCTTATATAAAATCGTTTAAAATCTTTATATAAGCAAATAACAAGTACGCTCTCATATATATATATATATATATATATATATATATATATATATATATATATATATATATATATGTACACACACACACACACCCAACTCATTCTAGGGTACCATTGACCCTATCCTTAATGAGTAATCCCACCAGAGTCAAGGTTCTCGCCTAACCTTTCAGCTCTGATACCAACTGTAATGACCCTAAATTTTCGATCCCGAAAATTCCAAATAGTTAGGAAAAGAAGAAAGAGGAGAAGAAGAAGAAGAAGAAGAAGAAGAAGAAGAAGAAGAAACACAACAAAGATTCTCACATTCGCAACGGATCAAAATATAATGTCAAATGATAACAGTTCACAAAATAAATTTTGTATCTGTCAAATACATTTATAATACATCAGAGTTACACATATATATACAGACACTAGATATACACAATCATCATGTCTCAGATATACAACAATATAATACAGCGGAAACACTCTATACGTTCTTACCGTCCAGCTCGCCTCCTGAGCTCCAGAACGTCCTTGCTTGAAAATCTATAATACTCGGTCTGACCTGAGCATTACATCAAAGTAACACCCGGGTCAGGCTAGAAACCTGTGTGAGTACCCATCTAACGTAGAATTCGAAGCATACAACTTATATAAAACCCGGGTAACTCGTAGCTATCTACGAATTCACAATTTTTTATAGACATCACTAATTTCACGCATCAAATCTCTAAGTGCCAAAAACTTAGATTTAATGGTCCAATTTACTTAAATCATTCTATATGAGCCTATTGATTTCACATATCAATTTCTAAAGAATCGAAGTAGTTTCAGGTATTTACTAATACCCGACTCCGGTCTCTTCGAATATCATGTCATCCTAACCTAAGTAATCCAAATGAAATACACTTCAAACTTTAAACACAGGATGTCCCTTTTCACAACAATTCATCATTGATAGATAACCATAATGTCATATCCGCCCAAACATATGATACTGCAAAACATTTCATATTAGAGATGTCAACTCATTCAAGGCATCCAATACCATTCAATCATCCATAAGCAAAGTTGATCACTTCCAAAATAAATTTAATCACTTCTAATTGAATTACTAACCTCAATCACACTTAGATTCCTTCACTTGTCATTAAATAATTCCAAATCAATTAATTAATCATCCCTTAGTTATCCATCTTGATTAATCACCCCGGATTAATTATCCTTCAACTACATTCAACTAATTATTTTAGTTAATTACACAAATTAATTATTCTTAAACAAAAATAGTAATTAATCTTTAATTACTTCATGAATTAATTAACAATAATTAATTACATTAGTCCTTAATTACTTATATTAATTAAGTTCTCATAAATCACTTATTATTGATTAATTAATCAACCTTTAATTACATCATTAATTATATAAATTAGCGATTTCTAATCACATTTTAGTTTATCCTAATCTAAATTAATTACATTAAGTAATTAATCATTAATTAAACCATAAATATTGATCCCTCTTGATTAATCTCAACCAGTAATTAACTACCTATTTATTTACTTTATTAAATAAATTAAATACTCATTTTATAGAAGAAGTTTAAAGGAATTTAAAACCAAACTTATTTTTAAATTCAAATCAATTTAAATATACACTTTAACATTAAAAGTGTGAAAATAAATTTAAATTTTAAAAACTTTATTTGTTTAAAAACTGAGGCTCACTAACTTGAATTCCATATTAACATTGATTTTAAACTTGTTTCAAATCTCCACTTTACAATTTAACTTCAGTTTTTAAAAATTACTTTTATTTCTCTTCAATTCATTCTTATTTTTATTCTATAATTCTTTCACTTCCAAAATTTACTCTTACATTTCTTCCCAAAAATCCAATTCTAAATATTTTGATGACCTAGTGTACCGAAAAATATTCAAGCATACCACGGTATTCAATATTCCAGTTATCAATATAATTCATCACAGAATATCAAATATTCATAACACAGAATATTAAACAATCTAAATAATTTTGAGGAATTCAGTTGGATCCATCCAACCCGTTTCCCTACATCCACAGATGTTAGCACAATACCAATTCCTCTTCGAGGTGGAATATCGCAGTATATGAGATTTATATAATATCATCCACTATTATGCGGCACATAGGTTCTCATCCTCTATATGATGCGGGAAATAAATCACTCCAATAAATACTATATATTACTATACAATATACCACATCAAATCAATTCAATCGTTCAACCAATGATTTAAATTTAACCATTTAAATTTAAATAACCCAGATGAGTGTGATTAACTCACCTTTGGTTTTTGTTTGGAAATCCAATTCCATCTCGACCATTATCTCCTAATTTTGGACCTTGTATAAATATTAATAATTTTTTTAATCAATATTAGAGTCAATTGAACAATTAAATTTTCATTTGATAATTTAATTAAACAGAGATTAATTTAATTTTAAACCAATTTCCATTTATAGAATATTTTAGCAACTAAACAATCAAATGAGTTAATTAAATAAATTAATTTCCAAAAATACACTATTTTCATTAAAATTTATAGATTCAAAAATCTTAGATTTATAAAAATCTTCGGCTTTTAAAATCCTTATATATTTTTCATTTCTCTAAGATAAAAATATAAGTTGATTTTTTTATGAATATATATATATATATATATATATATATATATATCTTAAAGCAAACCAACTTAAACACATAACTGAATATACGTATATAACTTGTTCTTATAAAGCTTACTATAATTTATAATAATTATTTTCCCTACATATTTTTAAATTGACCTAAAAATGATCTATGTTCTAAATGAAAAATTAACATCGAAGAACCAATGACAAACCCTCACCTCGACCCTAACGCGTCGTTGATGACCAAACACCGCCTTCCCAAGCTCGATTTTCCATGTCGTCGCCTCGTGCCCCCACGCGACCCACATGCAATCGATGATCGTGAGCTCCCTTCGACACTTCCAGAAAAACTCCAAACCCTAACTTCCCATCGCGAGCATCGACTTCGAGCATAAGCTCCTCCAGCGACTTCTCCCTTTCCGTTGCATGCTCGCATGCAAATACCCACAGCCATTTCGAAACCCATGTCGTGACCACTCCAGAACGGCACGTCAATGACTTCGACTTCAGTTATTCATGATTCAACAGAAGTGCGACCTCGAAGATAAACTGCTCGCGAATTCCTATTCGCACGCGAGCGTGCGATGTCCCCTCCTCTCTCATTGAGTTGATTTAACAATGAAGATGAATTAATTTTGAAAGAAAAAGTAAGAATGGAGGGAGGAAAGGGGAAAACGAATGAAGCAGCGATAAATGAATTCGATTTCCTTTTCTGTTTCTATTTAAAATGATCGGCCATTATTTTGTTTTGAACGAGTGGTTTAGAAAGAAGGCTCGACAGATAATATAAAAGTAGGAAGATACCTTGCGTGAGAAGCTTTGCCTAGCTACAGTGGTCTTGAAACGAAAGGAAAAAGTTGGGAAGTGAAATAATTTCAGCTGACGGTAACCAGGATATAAATATATTTTTAAATCTAATTCAAACCTTCTCGATAAATGCAACTTACAATTCCGAATTCCTATCGAGCAGTGCCGTTAGGCATTTATAAGGTTATACCCCTATTTCTAACACAAAGGAAAAGGTTTCAAGTCCTAATTCGATCATATGGAGAAGATAGCTTTTGGACCCAGTTTTTAAATTGAATTTTCGATATAAATTTCAGCGCGTTTATATATCGTACGGCCAAACGGTCACTCCAAAACACTGCGAAAATTGAAATTCAACAATAATACAGTATTACGGATCTAACGGAACTGGTTTCGTCGAAATCCGAGACTGTGCCTCGGAAGGCTACTTTTGAACACTGATTTAAACGATAAAATTTCAAAACTGAACAAATCACTATTAGATTCAATTTTAAAACTTCTATTATCCTCAACACTGTCAACATAAATTTTACAAGCCTTCAAATTATTTTTATAACAGGCTTAAAACTAAAGATTCAACAATTTCCCAATTTGCAATTTTATTAAATTCAAAAATTTAATTGTTAAATAAACAGTGATATTTGAAATTCATATTAAAATTAACTATCAAATATTTAAAATCAATTAAATATTTTAATTTCAAATATTTAAAATTTCTGGATCGTCACAATCACCACAAGCATCTTTATAGATAGATAAACCTTGGTTCCCGTTGATAATAGCGAGAACAGGAGCAGTAGTCAATCTCCTTTTTAATCCTGGAAAGCTCCATCACATTACGGAGTCCAAACGAATTTTGCATTCTTCATTGTTAGCTTAGTCAACGGACTAGCTATCTTAGAAAAATCCTGAACAAACTTCCGGTAATATCCTGCTAAACGCAGAAAACTTCAAACTTCTTTCGGAGTTGTGGGTCGCTTCCAGTCTAGAATAGATGAAATCTTGCTCGGATCAACAGAGATTCCCTCTTCATTTACAATGTGCCCAACAAATCTGACTTTCATGACCCAAAAATGGAATTTGGAAATTTTAGCGAACAGAATGTTCCTCCTTAATATTTCCAAAACAATTCTCAAATGCTCATCGTGCTCCTCTTCGGTCTTGGAGTAGATCAAAATATCGTCAATAAACACAAGAACAAATTTATTTAACACTTCTCGGAAAACACGGGTCATTAAATCTACAAAGTATGCGGGAGCATTGGTTAGTCCAAAAGGCATGAATAACCATTTGTAGAGAATGTTTGGACCCCTGAAAGTAGTCAAGTGAACATAGTCTTTAGTAATTCGCAGCTGATGGAATCCTTGACCTAGATCCATCTTTGAAAAGAATCAAGCACCGAGTAGTTGATCAAATAGATCGTCGATCCTAGGCAAAGGAAATTTTTTTCGAGAGTTAATTTATTGAGATCGCGGTAGTCCACACATAATCTCAAGGATCCATTAGATTTAGCCACAAACACCATAGCTGAACCCCATTCGGAAATACTAGGACGAATTAATCATTTCTCTAACAATTCACGGATTTGCTTGACTAACTCTATTCTTTCCCTAGGTGTCATCCTGCGACTTGCATGAACGACAAGACGAGCATTTGGAACTATGTCAATTTTGAATTCAATTTCTCTGTGTGGGGGTAAAGATTCGACCTCTTCGAACACATCTGGAAATTCCCGGACAATAGCAATGGACTCCAGACTAGGCTCGGGATATCCCAAAGTATACAAAGCTAAAGGCTCTTAGGACTCGGATCCTCCCAAGAGATTTCAATGAAATCCCCAAATTTAGTTCTGATCAAAAAAATTCGACTATTACAATCTAGTTTGGCTTCATCCTTCATTAGCCAATCCATTTCAAGTAAGATTTCAAATTCATCAAAATCGAGGATAAAAAGGCTGATAGGAAATCTATAACAAGAATTTGAGATAGGAACATCTTTACATCGTAGATAAAGATTTGCCGGACCACCAACTGGATTCTTTATGCAAATAGTCCTGTCAACAAATTCAGGTTTAAGTTTTAATTCCTTGACGGTTTTTTGGGAGATAAAGCTATGTGTAGCGCCCGTTCCGAATAATATTCTAACAACTCTCTCATAAATGATAAGGTTACCTTCTAAGACTCCTTTTTCTTTATCCTCCTTTGAAGTTGATGGGTCATATTTTTATTGCGTGCATTTTTGCTATTTGCGATTGCTTCTTTTTCGGACAATGTTTAGCTTCGTGACCTGGTTTGTGACAATAAAAGCATCCCTTAGTTCTTCGACTCGTCTTCACATGATGATATTCCTTTACCTGTTTCTTAGCCTTCTTGCAATTGTTTGAATAATGGCCTTTCTCCTGATTACTCCTCTTCTCCTTGCCATGATCTGGTTTCTTTCCCTCGGACTTCCTTTTTTTCCAATTTGGATTGCTTGAACTTCCCTTCACTTTTGAAACTTCCTGCATATCCAGGGTAGCATATCGATAACCCATTTTGATCAAGTCTGAAAAGGATTCTTTCACATGGGCAATCATCCTTTCATGGTACTTCTTATTCATTTCTCGAATAAACCTTTCATTCTTCTTCAAAGGTGTATTCACCAGCTCCAGACCAAAACAAGATAAGTCATTGAATTTATTCAAATACTCCTCAAATGACAAAAGTTCCCTGCTTCAAATCAATGAACTCCTGGTACATTCGGGAGATACCTGCAGACGACGTGTATTGTAACAACCCTAGATTTTTGCATATTATTTAAATTGGACTTTCTTTTATTTTTAAGTTTTTTTTAATTTTTTTTATTTCAAACATTTCATTTAAAATATAAATGATGATTATTAAATGATTTATAGTTCAAACTAGTATAATTTGAATATTTTACTGTAAAGTGGATTTCTGGTCAAGCTGTTCAAACTGTGACTTTTAAACTTCAAATTTAAATTATTTAAAATATTAAATTTTATCTTTTATTATGAAAATAGATGTAATAACTTGAACACTGTTTTTCGCTTCGTTGAAAACGGAGTTAAACTATAAAAGTTATGTACATTTCAATTTTGAGTGTAATTTGATTTATTTAACAATTTTGTCTATTTTAAATTACAATTTTTTTTATTTGTCATATTTATTGTAATATGTTATTGTATGTATATTTTTGTATTATAATAATTTTAAAATGAAGTAAACAATTTTCCAAAGTCAATGGTGATTATTTGTAATTTCTGGACACCGTTTTGGATTTTTAAGCAATTTCTTTAAATCTTTTTCTATTTTCTTTAAAAAAAATTATATGTTTTAATATGTTATTTTAAGTATATTTTTGTCTTTTAATATTTTTAAAGTGATAAAGTAATTTTTCTAAGGTATATTGAAATTTATTTTCTATTCTAAAGCCTAGTTTCTATTTTCTTTCCTATTTTCTTCATTTAAATTTTAGTTAATTAAACTTATATATTTATTTTGTGAATTACTTTCTATTTTTATGTTATTATCTTTTTTATAATTATTTTTCCAAGTCCATATAATTTTCCTAAAATTTGTTCTGTTTATTTTCAAATTTTCTAGTCCAGTTTGCATTTTTTTAAGCTATTTTCTTATTTTACCTTATATACTTAATAAATTTTTATATAAATTTTTATATTTTGATAAATTTTTGAAATATTATATGGGGTTATTATTACTTCCAGAAATATAAAGATATATAAATAAAATAAGGAAATATGAAGGGTTTTTGACTTTTGAATTGCCTTTTGCCTTTTTGAATTCCGACCGTTCATTTTCTTAACTCCACTCTTTAGTGATTTTTTTGCCGTTCTTTCGTTTCTCATTCCAGCTTCATCTCCCTCAATTTTCACGTATTCTAACCTTCTCAAACTCAAAAAAAAAATTGCATGGCCATTGCTTCAACGGTTTGGGTAAAATTCATCTCCTTCTTCCTTGTTTTTCAAGTTTTCCATTGAATTTTGTATATGTTCTCTACCTTCATAGATGTATTCCCCCTCCTCTAAGCTATGGCTGACCACCACCACCACTTTTTCCTGACCATCACACATCCTGTCACCTCTCCTCCTCAGGCCAAGCCAAGCCATAGTGAAGATCATCACAAAAATCCATCTAAACTAGCACTAGCCATCACCTGTACCAAACCTAGTCTAGGATTGCCATCTCCTTCTTCCTCCACCTTTTGCCGCCACCACCACCACCACCACCTTTGGCTTGTCCTCCACCCTCTGCCATATCACCCACCACCACCTGGAGCCACTGGTGGTGTCCTACCTGATTTTGGCCATGACCTTTTGTTGCATGAAAACTTGTTGTATTGCCTTGTGTAGTGTAGTTCCATGCCTATCTCTTTGCATCAATTTTGCCCATCCCCATACATGCTAGGCCGACCTTTAGAAACCCAAACCAGATCGTAACCCACTTCGTACCCATGTATTTCAGATCTATATCTGAAACATAGGTGGTAGAAAGCAAGTGCAAAGACTTGGAATTGTTTTATACATTTATTCTTAACATTGTTTATTCATTTTGAGTTGAAAACATATGTTATATTTATTTGTTTTGTCTCATGTATTCAAGGAAATTAATCTTGTCTCTCTCTCACTCAAATCATTGTCGGGCCTTGATGCTTTCCGGGTCTTTTTATGTGTGTCTAAATCTGTTATCTTCAACTTATAGAGGTGAGTTATTCTCACCAGACAATATGTACATATATAACTAGTAAATTGACCCCTTTTGAATCTGTAAAATGCATTATCATGTTACACCTACTATATTATGATTTTATGATGTTTACCCATGCATAAACAACTATTATAACATCTATTACTGTTATATTATGTTGTTCTTCTATTTATATCAGTTTATCACACTGAAAGTTCCCTTTAGATTAGAATCACTATGGGTTGAAATGATACATACCCGAACGGACTTTAGAATAGGGGAAAATCGTTATGGGCTGAAATGATAGGCCTAAGCGATTTTCAATTTATTTTATTTACTTGGGACTGCAGGTTTGAAATGATAAAACCCAAATTTTTCTTTGTAAATTACGGGTTGAAATGATATATTACCCGTATCACTTTACCTAGCGTAGAAAATTATATACAGGCCTGTAGTTAAATATGTTTTTCTGAAAAATTTAAAATATTTTAGAAACTTGATTATTATAATATTTTGATCTAAAATTAAATAAAAATATAATTTTGTAAAGTATTATTGATTTTCTGGAAATCTATAAGTTAAATAAATTATGGAAAAGTTAGAAATCTAAATGTAAGTTATTTTGGAAATTTTGATTTAATTTTAGTGGAATTTAAATTAACTTAGAAAATATGATAAATTTATGATATTTTGAATTTAAATTAGTTTAAAATGATTTTATGACATATTAATGATTTTTGAATAAAGTTAAAATGTTAATGAGTGAATAATGAGTTAAATTTGGAAATATAACATAAATTGGAATTTATGAAATTGGTTTAAAAGTGAAATTTTAAGTTAAGTTAAACAAAATGGGATTAAGTTATATTTGAAATTTTAAACTTAAGTGTTAAGTTGAAATTTAATGTAATGAATTTAAATTTGAATATTGAAATTTATTAAGCGAATTATTAATAAATATTGATTTTTGAAAGGAAACTTAACTTTATAAAATCATGAATTTAAGGAAAATTAAATGATGCTTATAAATGTGAAAATGTATGATTTTATAAGTTAAAAATGATTTAAATAAAAAAATTGGTGTTTGTGAAATTCTATTGAATATATGAAGTTAATTAACAGCATTTTTAAATGTTCTCTTTTGTTAAATTGAATTGTTTTGAATGTAACTTTCTGTAGCATTTTCCAAATGCTGCGAAACTTGAATTTTCGTTGTTTTAATAAATTTAAGTGCATAAATGAACATTGAAAGGTTTAAATTTTTGGAATTTAATAATTTAATTACTAAATGTAATAACTTCATTTTTATGATTTAAAATGAAGTAATTTGTTTTGAAATATAACTATTTGATATATTAAAATGATTGAAATGTGGTTTCGAAAGGATATGATATATTAAAATGATTTAAAATATGGTACTGAAAGATATAATATTTTGGTATATTGAAATGATTTGAAAGGTGGTTTTGAAAAAAAATATCGCTATTTTGATATATTAAAATGATTTGAAATGTGGTTTTGAAAAGATATGATATTTTGATATATTAAAATGATTTGAAACGACGTTTTGAAAGATATGATATTTTGATATTAAAATGATTTGAAAAGAAGTTATGATAGATATGATATTTTGGAAATGAAGCTTTGAAAGGTTATGATATTTTGATATATTAAAATGATTTGAAAGGAAGTTTTGAAAGGATATGATAATTTAATATATTGAAATGGTTAGAAATGACTTGATATTTATTTTGATAAATATTTGAATTGAAAGATATGGTATGATGATATATTGAAATGGCTTGGAAATGATTTAATCTTTATTTTGATAAAGATTTGGTTGAAATGATATTTTATTTTGAAGTACATAATATTGTTTTAAAGTTATAACTACGGGTTATAATAACGATTGGTTGTTAAAGAGACCAGGATCGAATATTGTCTTATAGCCGGCCAGTACCAAAACCACTTTAACAACTGTGTACGCGGTGGAGATTCCAGAATGAAGTAGGATGGTGACGACATTCACGAGGTATATTACATGGACCCAACTCCCGTGAGTTGGCATATATGACTAAAACAGGAGCTATACCGGGCTACACAAAGGGTCGCACCCTTTCATCGAGCACGCTCCATCGGAAACCATTATATTACTTTTGTGATTCGATACGTGGCGCCACTTTGATTCGGGGGTATTGTTCGAGGTGGGCGGAAGCTGCTGGCTTGCCGTCACCACCGTTCCGGTAGTGCAAATGGTGTATCCACTCTGGCACTGCCTCGCGTGCCATGTCATATCATTATATCGAGCCCACTACGATTTTGTTTTAAAGATCCAATCGCGTTAAGGTTCACCATCCCCTTAACGCTATTTTCTATATGATTATACATTACTGATTAGACACTACTGTATATAGCGTATATTACTACATAGTAAATAGTTCAACGGATCCTTAGCGGATGGGCGGTCCCAAGCAACTTCTAAGTTACTTGTACCTTTACTACGGTTCACTTGAGTTGGTTTACATTGTATAAGTATGTATGTCCTGACTCTAGTGTTTGTACTTTTATTTACGCTCGGGTCAGCCTGAGTTATTCACAGATCTGGATTTCCACTTTCTGGAGATTGGAATCGCTGGAGATTATCTGCTTGTCTAGTTTTGTCTTTTGCAGTCTGTTGGTCCATTCCAGCTATTGTATTAGTAGATTTCTATGTAGTTAGACTTCTTTTGTACTTTATTTCTTCTATTGTATTTTATGTAACTCTGATATATTTATATAGTAGCTTCATGAACTACTATCTCTTTTACTTCCGCTGCATTATTATTACTCTTTGTCTGTGAATCTGTGATTTTATTTACTGTATATTCTGAGATTTGCCAAATTTTTATTTACAATGCGGTATTTTGAGCAATTCAATTCCGGCATGAGTGTCTACCTATACACTTATAGTGGATGCGGATGGTTGAAAATATCGGGTCGTTACAGTTGGTATCAAAGCTTTGGTAGCTCTAGGCAAAACTCAGCATATGGAGTGAATGTATATACAGAATCACTTTCATTCGAGTTTGGATCTCTTCTTTTTGACTCTATTCCTTCGGATTTTGGAACGTTCCCTACGGTTCCAAAATCCATTCGTGTCCCTCACTATTCATCTTCTTTTGACTCTGGAGTATTCCAAAACTCCGCTTCGAATGATCTTTCAAGTGAGTCGGCGGTCACGCAAATTTCAAATTGAACTGAAAAAAAGGGGAAAACTCGTTTACAATTAGCATCGATTCACCCAAGATTTATATATATCCTTGGTTTAGATGCTAATATCTTTAGTAATTCCAAACTTTATCTATTAAGATCGAATGTAGACTTACGCTAGAAAAATACACATTGATCTTATTCTTTAAGCCACGGTTAACCCGGTAAATGTTGCCCGTGATTTATTTAAGCTTATCCACCTCCCTATTTTGTTATTTAGTCATCTTATCTCTTGTTTCCAACCTATTTTCAAACGTTTTGAATTGTACTTGTAAATCTATGTTTTTTTTATATATTGTGTTGTTTGAGTTGTTGATGTTGAGTTGGGTTTTGATCGAATCATCTGATCAGCTCTATCGATAGGATGTCTAAAACACTTTGACAGAACAAACTGACACAATATTATTTTAAAATTTGGTTAATGAAATAAATTTTGTTATATAAGTAAATTTATGGAACTTAATAAATTGATTTCAAATTGATTATTTGAAATAATAATACTTAATTTATCATTTATTGTTCTATAAATGAATTTATAGATAGTTGTTTATAAATTTATTTGGGAACTGAAATGAATTTAAAACAAGAAATTTGAGAATTTAATTTCCGATGGTTTCAAACCTTATGTTTAAAGTTTTAAAGAGTTATATTATTTAAAGTATTTTCGAATAGAAATTTGTTTTCAAAGAACTTGAAAGTTTAAAAAATTACCGCTCTTCTCTTTGTCGCTGGAAAATAACTTCGGTGATGACTGCAGCATCATCGACATTCATTTTCGAGTCTCGAAGTGAAGAGACTGCCTTGTAGACTTGCTACAGCTTTGTTTGGTGAAATCAAATTGAATTGAATTTCTAAAATATGACTTGATTTATAATATATATAAATATATGATTTAAATTTGATTTGATAAACTATGTACATACCTTTAGTTATCTCTAAATGGTTTGAAGAAATCGGAAATTTAATTCTTAAATTTTATTTTAAAAGAATAATTTCGATTATAAAATGAAAATCAAAATTTTTTGATAAATAATTCAAACTTAAGATAATTGAATTAGAAAGTTTTATTTGTTAATACTCAATTGCATTCCAATATAACTTACCTTAATTTCAGAAGTTAACAATGTAATTGGATAATATACAATATAAAAGGAATTTTTTAAAATAAAATTTGAGTTGTTATAATAAATGTTATACACTTAAATTTTAATTATAAAATGATTAACAGAGGTAAATAAAATAAATGGGTTATTGAATAATTTACAATATAAAATAATGTTAAAAGAACTAAGAATAAAAGAAAGCGGTTATAATAAGTGTAAGTATATTTAACATAAGTGATAAATATATTGAGCGGAATAATTTTAATTTTAATTAGGAATAAAGCAGAATAAGATTTATTAAGTACATTGTGAGTGTAATAAATGATTATTTTTCAAACCCATGGTTTAAAAAATTGTTAATTTAAGATGATTGGATAATAAGATAATGAAATTTGAGATAGTTAACGATTTATTTAACTTATCAAAAAAAAGGGAAAAAAATTTAAGTTGAAATTTCCATGCTTTCAAATCTATTTCCTTATTTTTTTTTCAAACTATCTTTTGGTTGTCCTTATCATCCTTATCTTGATATAGACTGGTATAGGCATCTTTCTATAATCTTTCTATTTAGAAATTTTCTATAATCTTTGATAATTTGAACCTTGCGAAACTTACCTATAACAACGTTTATCAAGTATAATTTTCAATCTTCCTGTCATCTTATCTTAATCTAATTTCACTCTATCATTTTCTGTGATTTTCCGTGCCTCATCCCTTTTCGAGGACGAAAAGTTTTGAGTGGGGGAAAGTGCAACAACCCTAGATTTTTGTATGTTATTCAAATTGGAGTTTCTTTTATTTTTTAATTTTTTTTAATTTTTTTTATTTCAAACATTTCATTTTTAAATATAAATGATGATTATTAAATGATTTATAGTTCAAACCATTATAATTTCAATATTTTACTGTAAAGTTGATTTCTAGTCAAGCTATTCAAACTGTGACTTTTAAACTTCAAATTTAAATTGTTTAAAATCTTAAATTTTATCTTTTATTATGAAAATATATGTAATAACTTTAACACTTCTTTTCGTTTCGTTGAAAACGTAGTTAAACTGTAAAACTTATGTACATTTCATTTTTGAGTATGACGTAGCGGATAATAACAAAATGATATAGATCGAGGAAAGTAGCAAACGGTGGATTGAAGATACTGAAATGCCCAAATTCGTTGATCACAAAGATACCAAATTCTAGCTATCTTCGACACGTTGATCGCGCACGATACCATGAAAGAAGATCTACAATTCTTCAAACGTTGATCAAGCGCACTTGAACCGTGAATTGGCTTCAACAATTGTTGAATCGAGCGCACTCGATTAACCGAAAGTGGAGATAGGAGATCACACTCAACTACCAATTTAGCTGAAAGCACACAGCAATCAAAACAAAGTTTTATTCAACAATCAACCACCCAAAATGTACAACACACTCCCTATTTATAGCATTTCACAACCGGTGCCTTAAGTCGTACACGACTTACGACTCATCATATGTCGGCAGCGACTCAACGTACACGGCTTATCAGTTACAACACAATGCCTACTCAACTTAGGCCGCTAGCGACCTATCCATATACGACTCAACTGATTATATGACTTAACAAACACACAGCGACTTAATACAAGACGACCTACGAGTTACGACTCATCAACACTACAATGCCACAACATCAAGCGACTCAACCATATTTACAACACGAGTTACGACTTAAGAAAATACATCACAACAACGACTTAACTGTTACCAACGACTCAACATACGACGACTTAAAATGATACGACTTAACCAAGCCACGACCTAAAACAGCAACGACTTAAGAAACAGCTTCAAGACACCTTCACGCGACCTAACTTGGACGACTTAAGACTTCAACGACTTAACATGAGTTGTAACTCATCGGCAGCTTGAAGGAACGGTGACTTCCCACGACTCTGCTAAGTCGTAACTCGCTTCCGACTTAAGGCCTTCAACCATTGGAACTTCTTCCTGCTTTTTGTTAAGTCGTGGACGACTTATAGCCATGTCGTTAGATCGTGTACGACTCATCAAACCCGAACGACTTAAGCTTCCATTAAGTCGTAACTCTTTTCCATCTGATCTGTTAGGTCGTAGCTCTTTTCCCCGAGCTTTATTCAGTCGCAGCTCCCCCTTACGTGACCCCTTCGGTCGTGGACGACCTATAGCCTTTTTCTTAAGTCGTGTGCGACTTATATCTTCCCTAAGTCGTGTGCGACTTATCCCTTGGAGAATTATGGGTTGCGTATTTCATCTCTGGCCTGAGCTGCATCATCCTCCCCAGGTTGAGAAAAATTCGTCCTCGAATTTGTAAATTCTTCCACATCGGACTGTTCATTCCCATAATGTGGCACGAGATGTTTAACATTGAACACGTCAGAAGTGTACACATCTTCCGGTAGCTTCAACTTATAAGCATTTTCATTAATCCGTTTCACGACTTCTACAGGACCAATTTTTCTGGCTTTCAACTTGTTATAAGCGCCCACTGGAAATCGATCCTTTGTTAACACAGCATATACCAAATCTCCTTCATTAAACTCAACACTTCTTCGCTTCATATCTGCGGATCTTTTATACTTCTCATTCGTCTTCTCCGATCGTTCCTGAACGATTCTATGACACTCCTTAAAGGCATCAACAAAATCAGTAGCTCGTTTAACGGTCCCCTTTGGTTGTGGCACTACTGTTAAATCCAACGGCCCCTTTGACAAGTTTGAATAAACAATCTGAAATGGACTGAAACCTGTACTACGATTCACCGCATGATTATGAGCAAACTCTGCTTGACATAACTTCACATCCCAACATTTCAGATTATCTTTCACCAAACATCTCAATAAATTCCCCAACGATCTGTTCACAACCTCCGTTCGTCCATCTGTTTGCGGATGGTAAGCGCTACTAAATTTCAGCTTCGTTCCGACCATCTTCCACAAACTCCACCAAAAATGGCTCAGAAAACGAGTATCTCTATCCGAAACAATAGATTCAGGTAAACCATGAAGTCTATATATCTCTTTAAAGAACAACTGTGCGACATGAATAGCATCCGCCGTCTTCTTACAAGTAATAAAATATACCATCTTCGAAAAACGATCTACCACAACGTATATCGAGTCATTTCCCCTTTGAGTCCTCGGCAAACCTAACACGAAATCCATGCTAATGTCCACCCATGGTTTTGCTGGAATAGGTAAGGGCATATACAAACCCGCATTTGTCGCTGTTCCTTTCGAAATTTGACAAACATGACATCTTTCCACAAATCTCTCTACCTCTTTTCTCATCGTAGGCCAAAAATAAGATTGTGAAATTAACTGTAAGGTGCGATCCCGTCCAATATGTCCTTCTTCATGTAACACTTTGATAATCTTCATTCTCAAACTACCTTCTGGTACGCACAATTGATTCCCCTTGAACAAGAACCCATCTACCAACATGAATTCATCAGTACTCCCGTCCTTGACTTTCTCAACAAATTTCATAAAGTAAGGATCTTCTTCAAGCAGTTCCGGCAATAGTTCAAACCCTGTCACTTCAACTTTCATTATTGTCAACAAATGATTCCTCCTGCTCAAAGCAACAGCTACACGATTCGTCACCCCTGATTTGTGCTTAACAACAAAAGTAAACTGTTGTAGATACGCGACCCATGAAGCGTGCTTAGCTGAAATTTTATCCTGTTCTTGTAAATGCTTCAAAGCTTCATGATCCGTATAGAGAACAAACTCCTTCTGAAACAGATATTGTCTCCAGTGCTTCACATCTTGAACAATTGCGTAAAACTCAACATCATAAGTGCTATATCTCAACTTAGCTCCAGACAACTTCTCACCGAAATATGCAACTGGTTTTCCTTTCTGACTCAAAACTCCACCAATCCCAACCTTCGATGCATCAGTATGTAATTCAAACAACAACTGGAAATCCGGTAAACCTCGAATTGGTGTTGTCGTCAATAGTGTCTTGATCTTCTCAAAAGCAACCCCTACTTCCTCTGACCACTCAAACTTCTTTCCTTTCATGCAATCGGTTACTGGTGCCATTACACTGCTAAAATGTGGAATGAACCTTCGATAGAAAGATACCAACCCATGAAAACTTCTCACTTCAGTAATTGTCTTGGATTGTGGCCAACTCCTGACAGCTTCTACTTTACTTTCATCCGCTTGAATTCCTTCTTTCGATAGAACGTATCCCAGAAACAAAACACTGTGCGCCATGAACACACACTTTTTTGTTGCAGCATAAAATTTCTCCTGTCGTAGAATCAACAATACTTCACGCAAATGCTGGATGTGCTCTTCTGTACTAGCACTATAGATCAAAATATCATCAAAGTAAACAACCACGAACTTTCCAATGAATGGTCTGAAAATCTGGTTCATCACTCTCATAAAAGTACTCGGTGCATTCGATAAACCAAACGGCATAACCAACCATTCGTATAAACCTTCCCTGGTTTTGAAAGCAGTCTTCCATTCATCGCCCGGTCTAATTCGATTTTGATGGTATCTACTCTTCAAGTCAACCTTGGAAAACACAATAGCTCCACTCAACTGATCTATCAAATCATCAAACCTTGGTGTAGGAAACCTGTATCTCACAGTGATCTTGTTCAGAGCTCTACTATCTGTACACATCCGCCACGTCCCATCCTTCTTCGGTACCAATAAGGCTGGCACTGCACATTGACTCAAGCTCTCCTGAACACGCCCCTGTTCTAACAACTCCTCTTCCTGCCTTCTCAGTTCTTCATGCTCCTTAGGACTCATCCTGTAATGTGGCTTGTGTGGTAATACTGCCCCTGGAACAAGATCAATCTGATGTTGAATATCCCGCAATGGTGGTAACTCCGTTGGCAACTCTTCAGGAAACACATCTCTGAATTCTTCGAATACCGGCTTTACTTCCTCTGGGACTTCAACATATTCAGTAGCTTCATGTCCAATCAACAAAAACACCTCTGGACTCTCCTCTACTTCTTCAATAAATTCCTTCAAAGTCAATAAAGTCTTCAACTCCTCAATCTCTTCTGACTTTCTCTCTCCCTGCCGTCTTTTCTTTGGAACTAAAATAATCTTAACACCTTCAAACATAAAGCTGTAGCTATTGGTCCGACCGTCATGCTGCACTGATCGATCATACTGGCATGGTCTTCCCAAAAGCAAGTGACAAACATCCATCTCCACCACATCACACCAAATCTCGTCTTTATATTTCTTCCCAATAGAAAATGGAACTCGAACTCGCCTGTCCACCTTCACCTCTCCTCCTTTTCTCAACCACGCTAACTTGTAAGGATTTGAATGCTTCTCCATTTCAGCTTCAACTTTCTCACGGCTTTAGTAGAAATAATATTGTCACAACTTCCCGCGTCAATCACAAATTTACAAACCTTTCCCAGAATAGTGCATGTTGACTGAAAGATGTTACTCCTCAACCAACTAGCTTCTTCTTCATGCTTCGGTATTAAACAAGACCTCCTCATCATTAGGTTACATCCTTCATCTCCTGATGCGATATCCTGTTCATCCTCCTCAGCTGGACTAGAATAACCTTCACCAACATCCTCACCTTCAACTTCAGCAATCATAGTTCGTTTCTTCGGCTTCGGACATTCATTACTCTTGTGACCCACTTCCTGGCAATTGTAACATTCGAAACTGTTGTTGACCTTTGCCTTCGCAACTTCATTCACAACTGGTTTACCGATAACTTTGGGAACATTGGAACTCCCACTAACATCCCTCACCTGGTTGTTAGAATTAGTAAATATACCACCTCCTCGTCTTCCCTGCTTCTCCCAAGCCAATGCTTTCTGATGTGCTTCTGCTACAGATCTTGGATCAAACATATTCAACATATCCTGGATCTGTATCCTCAACCCTCCAACAAATCTAGCAGTCAGCTGTTCCTCTGTCTCCATAATGTCGTTTCGAGCAATCAGTTGATAAAATTCATCAGCATAATCATTAACAGTCTTCGTCCCTTGCCTCAGATTCTGCAACCTCTGATACATGAGTGATTGATAATTGTAAGGCAAGAATGTAGCCTTCATTAACTTCTTCATCTTCTCCCATGACTCAATCTTCGACTTCCCCATTCTCTCTCGCGTAAGTTTAGTCTGTTGCCATCATGCCATAGCTCTACCTCTCAAACGAGTAGCAACCAACTTCACTCTTTGATTCTCGGGAACCTCCTTGAAATCAAAGATATCTTCAACATTAGACAACCAATCCAAAAATTCTTCTGCTACCATTCCACCCTTGAATTCTGGAATTTCCATCTTCATACCCTACTCCCATCGTCGGTCATCCTCAACATCCCGATACGAGTTTCGAACCTGGTTTCGATACCGATAATGAATGCTAGCTCTATCACCCTCTTCATTAAAATCAAATGTATGTCTATATCGATCTCGACCATCAACATCCCTTCGATCACGCATGTCTCTTCTACTATATCTCTCTTCATCTCGATATGGCTCCTCTTCAAGTTCACGTGGAGTTCTTCTCTCTTCATGTCTATATTCATGGTGATCTCTTCTCGATGAAATTGATGTTTCTCTTCTTTCTCTAAAAGATTGTGGCGACACCCTCCTCGCTTCCGTAACCGATGGCGAAACTCTGTTTCCTCCATGGTTCGAGACTGGTGATCTCCTCCTTTGGTTTTGATTCAAATCATTCATCAACTTCTCTAGCTTTCCAATACCTTCATCAAGTTTCTCATTAATGCGTTGTTCCTTTTGCTCGGCTTCTTCTCTTCTACACAACGCTTCAACATTTTGATGACGGTTAGCTCTTCTCGGCGGCATGATTAAATCAATACAAACACTTCAAAACTTCCGAAATCTTCTACAAATCAAACCTCAACTAGCTTGCACAAGTTCAACAAGTTCGTTCCTAACTTCAACCAATGATACCAAAATGGTGCACGGCTCAAACTCAACACAAAGTAATGTTCGGCCTTCACTTCAAACTCTCGGCTTAAACAAGTGATGCACGGCTCTACCCAACTCGGTTCAAACTCTTCTCCAAAAATTCAAACACTTTTCCAACTTTCATCCAAAATGAAATGGATCGAAAACTTCTAACTTGTTGCAACTTCAAGATGAACACGATGAATAACAAACTTCAAACTCCTTGGCTCCAAGACTCGTCTTAGCTACGATTGGCTAAGTCAAGCTTTGATACCAAAACTAACGCAGCGGATAATGACAAAACGATATAGATCGAGGAAAGTAGCAAACGGTGGATTGAAGATACTGAAATAACCAAATTCGTTGATCACAAAGATAACGAATTCTAGCTATCTTCGACACGTTGATCGCGCACGATACCGTGAAAGAAGATCTACAATTCTTCAAACGTTGATCAAGCGCACTTGATACCGTGAATTGGCTTCAACAATCGTTGAATCGAGCGCACTCGATTAACCGCAAGTGGAGATAGGAGATCATACTCAACTACCAATTTAGATGAAAGCACACAGCAATCAAAACAAAGTTTTATTCAACAATCAACCACCCAAAATGTACAACACACTCCCTATTTATAGCATTTCACAACCGGTTCCTTAAGTCGTACACGACTTACGACTCATCATATGTCGGCAGCGACTCAACGTACACGGCTTATCAGTTACAACACAATGCCGACTCAACTTAGGTCGCTAGCGACCTATCCATATACGACTCAACTGATTATACGAATTAACAAACACACAACGACTCAATACAAGATGACCTACGAGTTACGACTAATCAACACTACAACGCCACATCATCAAGCGACTCAACCATATTTACAACACGAGTTCCAACTTAAGAAAATACATCACAACAACGACTTAACTGTTACCAACGACTCAACATACGACGACTTAAAATGATACGACTTAACCAAGCCAAGACCTAAAACAGCAACGACTTAAGAAACAACTTCAGGACACCTTCACGCGACCTAACTTGGACGACTTAAGACTTCAACGGCTTAACATGAGTCGTAACTCGTCGGCAGCTTGAAGGAACGATGACTTCCCACGACTCTGCTAAGTCGTAACCCGCTTCTGACTTAAGGCCTTCAACCATTGGAACTTCTTCCTGCTTTTTGTTAAGTCGTGGACGACTTATAGCCATGCCGTTAGATCGTGTGCGACTCATCAAACCCGAACGACTTAAGCTTCCATTAAGTCGTAACTCTTTTCCATCTGATCTGTTACGTCGTAGCTCTTTTCCTCGAGCTTTGTTAAGTCGCAGCTCCCCCTTACGTGACCCCTTCGGTCGCGGACGACCTATAGCCTTTTTCTTAAGTCGTGTGCGACTTATATCTTCCTTAAGTCGTGTGCGACTTATCCCTTGGAGAATTATGGGTTGCGTATTTTCATCTCTGGCCTGAGCTGCATCAGAGTATAATTTGATTTATTTAACAATTTTGTCTATTTTAAATTATATTTTTTTTTCTTTGTCATATTTATTTTAATAAGCTATTGTATGTATATTTTTGTAGTATAATAATTTTAAAATGAAGTAAACAATTTTCCAAAGTCAATGGTGATTATTTGTAATTTCTGGACACCGTTTTGGATTTTTAAGCAATTTCATTAAATCGTTTTCTATTTTCTTTAAATTTAATTTTTTTTATATGTGTTAATATGTTATTTTAAGTATATTTTTGTCTTTTAATTTTTTTGAAGCGTTAATATATTTTTTTTTAAGGTCTATTGAAATTTATTTTCTATTTTAAAGCCTAGTGTCTATTTTCTTTGCTATTTTCTTCATTTAAATTTTATTTAATTAAATTTATATATTTACTTTGTGAATGAATTTTTATTTTTATATTATTATCTTTGTTATAAATATTTTTCCAAGTCCATATAATTTTTCTAAAATTTATTCTGTTTATTTTAAAATTTTCTAGCCCAGTTTGCATTTTTTTTAAGCTATTTTCTTATTTTACCTTATATAATTAATTAATTTTTGTATAAATTTTTATATTTTGATAGATTTTCGAAATATTATCTGGGTTTATTATTATTTCCAGAAATATAAATTATATAAATAAAATAAGGAAATATGAAGGGTTTTTGACTTTTGAATTGCCTTTTGCCTTTTTGAATTCCGACCTTTCATTTTCTCAACTCCACTCTTTAGTGATTTTTTTGCCGTGCTTTCATTTCTCATTCCAGCTGCATCTCCCACATTTTTCATGTATTCTAACCTTCTCAAACTCAGAAAAAAATTGCATGGCCATTGCTTCAAAGGTTTGGCTAAAATTCATCTTCTTCTTCCTTGTTTTTCTAGTTTTCTGTTGAATTTTTATATGTTCTATACCTTCATAGCTGTATTCCCCCTCTTCCAAGCTGTGGCCGACCACAACCACCACTTTTTCCTAACCATCACACATCCTAACACCTCTCCTCCTCAGGCCAAGCCAAGCCATGATGAAGATCATCACAAAAATCCATCTAAACTAGCACTAGCCATCACCTGTACCAAACCTAGTCTAGGATTGCCATCTCTTTCTTCCTCCACCTTTTGCCGCCACCACCACCACCACCTCTGGCCTATCCTCTACCCTCTGTCACATCACCCACAACTACCCGGAGCCATTGGCGGTGTCCTACCTGATGTTGGCCGTGACCTTTTGTTGCATGAAAACTTGTTGTATTGCCTTGTGTAGTGTAGTTCCATGTCTATCTCTTTGCATCAAATTTGCCCATCCCCATACATGCTACGCCGACCTTTAGGAACCCAAACCAGATCCTAACCCACTCCGTAGCCATGTATTTCAGATATATATCTGAAGCATAGGTGGTAGAAAGCAAGTGCAAAGGCATTGGAATTGTTTTATACATTTATTCTTAACATTGTTTATTCATTTTGAGTTGAAAACTTACGTTATATTTATTTGTTTTGTCTCTTGTATTCAAGGCAATTAACCTTGCCTCTCTCTCACTCAAATCATTGTCGTGCCTTCATGATTTCCGGGTCTTTGTTTGTGTGTCTGAATCTGTTATCTTCAACTTATAGAGGTGAGTTATTCTCACCAGACAATATGTACATATATAACTAGTAAATTGACCCCTTTTGAATCTGTAAAATGCATTATCATGTTACATCTACTATATTATGATTTTATGATGTTCACCCATGCATAAACAATTGTTATAACATCTATTACTATTATATTATGTTGTTCTGCTATTTTTATCAGTTTATCACACTGCAAATTCCCTTTAGATTAGAATCACTATGGGTTGAAATGATACATACCCGAACGAACTTTAGAATTGTGGAAAATCGTTATGGGCTGAAATGATAGGCCTGAGCGATTTTCAATTTATTTTATTTACTTGGGACTGCGGGTTTGAAATGATAAAACCCGGATTTTTCTTTGTAAATTACGGGTTGAAATGATATATTACCCGTATCACTTTACCTAGCGTAGAAAATTATATACAGGCCCGTAGTTAAATATGTTTTTTTAAAAAATTTAAATATCTTATAAATTTAATTATTATAATATTTTGATTTAAAATTAAATAAAAATATAATTTTTGTAAAGTATTATTGATTTTCTGGAAATCTGTAAGTTAAATAAATTATGGAAAAGTTAGAAAATCTAAATGTAAGTTATTTGGGAAATTATGATTTAATTTTAATGGAATTTAAATTAACTTAGAAAATAAGATAAATTTATGATATTTTGAATTTAAATTAATTTAAAATGATTTTGTAACATATTAATGATTTTTGAATAAAGTTAAAATGTTAATGAGTGAATAATGAGTTGAATTTGGAAATAGAACTTAAATTGGAATTTATGAAATTGGTCTAAAAGTGAAATTTTAAGTTAAGTTAAACAAAATGGAATTAAGTTATATTTGAAATATTAAACTTAAGTGTTAAGTTGAAATTTAATGTAATGAATTTAAATTTGAATGTTGAAATTTAATAAGCGAATTATTAATAAGTATTGATTTTTGAAAGGAAACTTAACTTTATAAAATCATGAATTTAAGGAAAATTAAATGATGCTTATAAATGTGAAAATGTACGATTTTATAAGTTAAAAATTATTTAAATAAAAAAAAATTGTTAGTGAAATTCTATTGAATATTTGAAGTTAATTAACAGCATTTTTAAATGCTGTCTTTTGTTAAATTGAATTGTTTTGAATGTAACTTTCTGTAGCATTTTCCAAATGCTGCGAAACTTGAATTTTCGTTGTTTAAGTAAATTTAAGTGCATAAATGAACATTGAAAAGTTTAAACTTTTGGAATTTAATAATTTAATTATTAAATGTAATAACTTCATTTTTATGATTTAAAATGAAGTAATTTGTTTTGAAATATAACTATTTGATATATTAAAATGATTGAAATGTGGTTTCGAAAAGATATGATATTTTGATATATTAAAATGATTTAAAATGTGGTAATGAAAGATATGATATTTTGGTATATTGAAATGATTTAAAGGTTGTTTTGAAAAAAATATAGCTATTTTGATATATTAAATTGATTTGAAATATGGTTTTGAAAAGGTATGATATTTTGATATATTAAAATGATTTGAAACGAAGTTTTGAAAGATATGATATTTTGATATTAAAATGATTTGAAAAGAAGTTCTAATAGATATGATATTTTGGAAATGAAGCTTTGAAAGGTTATGATATTTTGATATATCAAAATGATTTGAAAGGAAGTTTTGAAAGGATATGATAATTTAATATATTGAAATGGTTAGAAATGACTTGATATTCATTTTGATAAATATTTGAATTGAAAGATATGGTATGATGATATATTGAAATGGCTTGGAAATGATTTAATCTTTATTTGGATAAAGATTTGGGTCAAAATGATATTTTATTTCGAAGTATATAATATTGTTTTAAAGTTATAACCACGGGTTATAATAACGATTGGTTGTTAAAGAGACCGGGATCGGATATTGTATTATAGCCGGCCAATACCGAAAACCACTTTAACAACTATGTACGCGATGGAGATTCCAGAATGAAGTGGGATGGTGGCGACGTTCTTGAGGTATATTTTGTGGACCCAAATCCCATGAGTTGGCATATATGACTAAAACAGGAGCTATACCATGCTACACAAAGGGTCGCACCCTTTCATCGAGCATGCTCTATCGGAAACCATTCTATTACTTTTGTGATTCGATACGTGGTGCCACTTTGATTCGGGGGTATTGTTCGAGGTGGGCGGAAGCTGCTGGCTTGCCATCACCACCGGTCCGGGAGTGCAAACGGTGTATCCACTCTGGCAATGCCTCGCGTGCCGTGTCATATCCTTATATCAAGCCCACTACGATTTTGTTTTAAAGATCCGACCGCGTTAAAGTTCACCATCCCCTTAACGCAATTTTCTATATGATTATACTTTACTGATTAGACACTACTCTATATAGTGTGTATTACTGCATAGTAAATAGTTTAACGGATCCTTAGAGAATGGGCGGTCCCAAGCATCTTCTAATTTACTTGTACCTTTACTATAGTTCACTTGATTTGGTTTACATTGTACAAGTATGTATGTCCTGACTCGAGTGTTTGTACTTTTATTTACGCTCGGGTCAGCCTGAGTTATTCACAGATCTGGATTTCCACTTTCTAGATATTAGAATCGCTAAAGATTATCTGCTTGTCTAGTTTTATCTTTTGCAGTCTGTTGGTCCTTTCCAGCTATTCTATTAGTAGATTTCTATGTAGTGAGACTTCTTTTGTACTTTATTTCTTCTGTTGTATTTTATGTAACTCTGATATATTTATATAGTAGCTTCATGAACAACTATCTCTTTTACTTCCGCTGCATTATTATTACTCTGTGTATGTGAATCTGTGATTTTATTTACTGTATATTTTGAGATTTTCCAAATTTTTATCTACAACGTGGTATTTTGAGTAATTCAATTCCGGCATGAGTGTCTTCCTATACACTTATAATGGATGCGAATGGTTAAAAATATCGGGTCGTTACATGTATCGCTGCTCAAACACTTTTGTAAATCGACTCCAAGTAAACTCATCTTCCGTCTCATCCATAGTAACTGTTTCCCATAAAGCTAAAGCTTCCTCTTGTAGTTGCCAAGAAGCTAATAGTCGCATTTGATCGTCTTTGAACTTCAACCCTTTAGAAATTCTCTCACATGATCGAATCTAGGCTTGGGCTTTAATAACAGATTCCTTGCCAGTGAACGGCTTTCCACCAAGTCTGGAAAAACTTCTATATAGATCAGCCAGATTCGGTTGAGGTTGAGTAGGTATAGCTGTTATTTCAGGGACTTGACCAGTTGTAGTGGTGTTTTCCCGTCCGCTACCTTGTCCTCTTCGGCCCCTCATTCTCACTATCTTTAAATAATAAGAAAACTTGATTTAGCTACACGGACATGATATCTTAGAGATTATCAATAGTTAAAAGAAATAGACCAAGAAATTTTAGGGTTTCGGTCTCTCGGTTTATACTCATTATAGGGTATACTTCAGCCTATCTCTAATGAGCCATCTAGTGTGTTACTCCGTAGATAAAGTTCTTCCTCAACCTTTAGCTCTGATACCACTTGTCACGACCCCGAAATCCAGCATTCAGAAATCGACATCAAATACCTCACTTGTAATCTACTGCCGGAGATTCAAACGTTGAACTCCAGTTCGGATATAACAACATTAAGTGAAAATAAAACAACGGAAACAAAATGAATTATCATTGATCACAACACCGACAACATCATCACAATATTCAATTACAACAATTTAAACCCATTATCAAAGCGGTATACACAAGATACAATAATTGGACGAAAACACCATAGCTGAACAATTAGTGTCTTCAAATATTCCGAACATACTTTGAATTTGATAAGGTCTTTCCAAAACAAACTCCAAATGCTTCAAATGGTGTCCAAGGCCAAAAGCTTCCCAAAAATTCGATAGCTTCAAAGACTTCAAAAGATTCCAAGCTAGCTCCAAAACACGGATAACCTGCTTCTAGGTTGCCCATGTGGAAATTGTGGGCACCCAGAGTTTAGGAAGGGAACAATAAACTCCAGGTCAGTCATGGGACTGGTATGAGTAATCAGAAATAGCTATCTGTAAAAAAATAATTTTTAAAAGAAATCCGATATGCTTTCGGAAAATGAAACTACCAGAAGACCTCCCGCCACATACACAATGTAATCGCACAATTGGAGGATATTTCTTCTTATGGTAGTCAAATATGCTTGATATGAGAAAACTCTTTTGATATTATTATTTGTGCATAGTGTAGAAAACATTTCGAAATTATAATATTAATCTTAGCCAGCATAGACATTTCGTACTATTCCTACTATAGCTACCATATAAACAGTGGTGACCACCATAAGTAAATGGCAGGTTATACTACTAAAATCGTACAAGGCTCGTATTGAGTGATTGAATTTCCAACAATGATCAGGCTAAGGAACTTCCTTACAAAATGGAACGCCTCTGGTGGGACGCCCCCAAGAACCAAATCAGATCTCTGCCAACACAAGACCGAGTTACCTTTGTAATTAGGTAACACCTACAAGTATGCCATCCCCGGTCGTTACCGACCTTTATCTCGGGATTCACCAACACATAGCAACAACCACACCGTTAAAAATCGGGGCTCCATACCATGATACCACCTCTTATCCAAAAGAAAATGGACATACCCTAGGGGTGCAACCTATAAAAACCTTGCCGCAACATTCCTGTATCGACCATTACCGGGCTGTGAGGTTCTACGAAGTCTCGTCCGCAAGCTACGCTTTTCACAAAAGCCATGCTTCGATCAACAAATGATCAACAGCGCTCAGCTTTCCACACTACCAAATTGGGAGTATATCGCTAATAACCATCAACTACATAATCTCTGAGCTCGTACGTCTCTGAGAAGGGTGTTAGGCTAAGGGAATAAATTCTCCGCCGCCAACAGAAATGTATTTGAAAGAAATCAGCTTTATATCTCAAAGTGTAATGTCAGACATAGAGCCATACAAGTCTGTTATGGGTTTGAACAGAACTGAAGGCACTTTCGAAGGAGCCCTTGCAATCCGGCATCCACAATCCCGATTAGACTCCCCATCACATATGGAGATCTCTATACCGGAGCAACTCAATGTAGAGTCATTTGATAGGTTATCCTATCGTTCTCGAAGACACCTTGTCTTCACCACCGTCTTCAAATGTTATCCATTCCGTCGTATCACTATTCGGAATAGGTTATATAACACAAAGGTCCTCTCCCGGCTAAATCGAATAGTGAGCGCTCAATTTAGAAACACGTGGATCCATCAATCAAAAAGATTCATCATTAACATTCGATTTGGGTTTCGGATAACCAACTGAAATCCGACTCCCTGTCGCATCGAAAATTCAAATGCTGTTTTACGGGCCAATGGTTTTTCATATTCAACACAGAAACAAATCACAAATATCATAGCTCAGCACAAAGCAATTTACATCATAATTTATCACAAACACATAACAGGGGTATCAATTAGCTCAAGGCACTTCAATAAAAATCAATCATCTAACAATGGGATAAATTAAAGTATGATTATATTCAATTAATCACACTATTATTTTTCATTAATTATCTTTAATTAATGATTATTTATCCTTAATTTTAAATTAATTAATCCTTAACTATTAATTAATTAACTAATTAAATATTAATTATTAATTAATTAAATCGTTAATTATTAATTAATTGAATATTAATTGCCTTCACTAATTAATTATTCCTTAATTAATTACCTTAATTAATTAATCTTTAATTATAAACTAATTAACTTAAATTAATAATTAACTACCCTTTTATTTAGTTATTCTTCAATTAATAAGTAATTATAAATCATTAATTATTTAATCATCGTTAACAATATAAATTAATTTACTTTTAAGTTAAGTTAATAATGTAAAACATTTAATTATTTCCTTAATTACTTCGTTAAGTTTTATTTGAAATAAACTTTTGAAAATATAAGTTTAAAACATTCTTAACTTTAATATTCAAAATATTTTATTTTAAAACCTTCAATTACAAATTTCAACTTAACAACAATCATCAATTTGAAACGAATAGTTTTAGAAGTTAACGTAACTTAGATTATCAAAGTTTTTAAAACTAAAAATCATAACACCTAAGACCTACTTCGGGCATCACCCGGGCTACATGCCTACTCTCTTTAGGTTTTTTCAAAATCAACCCGAGAGCTTTCATTTTTTAAAATTTTGTTTAAGTTTTAAAAGAAACCCGATGTATAGATTAAAATCAGTCGATCCCAACTTCGACCAAGCATCTCTAAATCCCGAAAACAACTTCGAGTTACATATTCTTCTTCCCAAACCCATCTTCACTAATACAACCATCAAGTTGTGCACACGCATCGGAGCTCTGACGAGCTCCAGTCCACCCTGTTACCTCCTACATATCGACGATCCTCGACCACCAAAACTTCGTTACAGCCCCAGAATTGAAATCGATGCAACCAAACAAGCCTGGGTACCAAAACATTGTCTGAAAAAACCCTCGCATAGCCAACGCCGACCACCAGCACCCCTATAACTCCGGCCACACCTTGCTGACCTCTACACTGCCATTCTCCAACATCCTATGCAGCTCGACTCAAAATAGATGCCATGACAACGAGATAAATGACCTCGACCAAATAGGGGTTCAACCCCTAATTCGATCTCGATATTCCTCCACAACGAATTATAATATCATCGATTTTTTTCGATGATTTCTGACCTTCGAACGTGTTCCATCCTCGATCATGCGATTTATCATTACCCCGATCACCAAAATTTGGTGAAAAAGACAATTCTGATCATTCCAATTTTTCTCAGAGATTACTTGATTAAAAATTATGATTCCACCTCTAAAAATCTTTGTTTTCAAAAGCATTTCATAAATATATTTGAAAACATAAATCATGATGGATGAAATACTAGTTTACATTGGGTTTGCCTGTTCTTTCAAGTTTCCAGAGAAAGATTCAATCTAATTTACTTAAATTTAATTTTTAAAACTTAAATCAGGTTTAAACAAACAAAACTTATTTAGATCCTAAGGTCTAACAATGATCAGGGAAGAAGGATTCGATTTTTGAATAAGTTTAACTTTTATAAATTTAGAAATAGGAATGCATATCTGTCCTCAGACATACACAGACACATCTCTACATGTATACAGAGATTTAATTCACATGGAAGCAGTTGTTCATTTCTTTTCAGGCATGATTTCCAAACAACAGATAAAAATTTGGATTTAACAAAGGTTTACTCAGCTTTCAAACTGAAACAGAGAGGTTGTGCTTTTTCTTGAATTTGAAAAACTAGATAAGTTTTCTGGGTTTGTTCTTTTTGAATTGACAATTGATTATGTGATGATCCTTGCTTTAGTTTAGTTGTTGAAGTTGAACTTTCTTCCTTTGATTGCTGAAAAGCTTTGAATTTTGCTTAATTACTTGATGGCTTTGCTGTGTTGAGCTATTTGATATTTTCCTTGATTCAGTAACTTGAATTTGATTCAGGTTTTAGATTTTTGTGTTTGCTGGAATTTGTTTTGAATCTCTTGTTTTTCTGGTTTTATAATTTCTTAGATTTTGATTTCTTGCTTTTTTTGATTTTTGTCATTGGAAGTGAAAATAAAAGAAAAAATAAAATTGTAGGAGTAGAAATTTTTCTATCCTTGTTTTCTTAATTTTTTAGAAATAAAAGAAAAAGGAAAAAAAGATTGACATTTGTCTTTACATGTATCAAAATTTTAACACTTGTTTAATTTCTCATTATAATGTTACACTTGTGCTTTTGCAGGAAAAAATGTTTATACATTATTTTTATATTGTTTTTCTTATGTTATAAATACATTTTCCATATTAAAATTTATACATAACCCTTTTAAGAAAATAGTTTTGAATCTAGATTATATATAAACAAATAATCACGTGCATTATTTTTTCAAATGTAAAGTATTTTACTAAGATATTTATTTTTAAATTTTTAAATTTCAAATCAAATTCAAGTTAAATTCCATAAATTAAAATAAATTACAAATTTTAAATTGATAAAATTTGGAGATGTTACAATATAAACATCAACGAGGTGGGGTTAATGGCCCTTCAACTGACTCTGGTCCTCAGAATGCAACTACGAGCATAGACAAATGAAGAACGTGATTCGACCATTCATTCACCAACTCCGACCAAAAGTCGACGGGAGGAGTATAAACTCGCTACAAATGCAATTAGACCATCCATAAAAAAATTCTGCTAAACCATGACTGGGGGCAGAAGAACAAATCCCTGCAAGAAGAGAAAGGTGACTCGCTACATTGCTAGCTTAGTGTCCTTTACAACTTAAGGCAACGACCACAAGGAGGCCTTAATGCTAACTAATCAGAATGGTGCCCGAAGTTACGGAGAACCAATTACAACATATCGCCGGATCGACGAGAAATATCGATCTGCATCTTACATATCATATCAATGGGTTAATAGGCAATGAGGTACGTGCATTCCACATTGTGTCGCTAAATCGGCAGGCCAATATCGATCCTCTTCGACTACAAATCGATGTGACACAAGCGTCCATCGAATACCTTCGACCAACAGAGCATGGATAGAACCACGAATGAGTTTCACTTGACCATTCATCCTTCGTCGCCTTCCATTGATCTTCCAGAAAGAGCATGAGACTGGATGAGCATGAGCTGACTGCATTTAAGCTGACTTTATCCCTAGATCTGACGGGAGAATGTAAATCGAAATGGACGTGTTTGATCGACCAACTCCAAAAGAATGGAATGTGACCATTGATTCTTTTACTCTTAACACGATCCAACTAAACGAGAAATTCACAACAAGTGCAACCTAAGTGTTCACGCATCGATTCTTACCCTCCATTCGAAGAGGGAAGCATCAATCCTTCATTGGATCTGGTTGGACGATTAATTCTTCAGTTTTTTTCCCAAAGTACAACGACATAATCAGCAAAGTGAATGTCGGCGAGGCAACGAAGTATTCTGCCTAGAGGAAAGAACTAGGACATAATGTAGGATAAGGCACGAATCAGCAATCCATCGGTTAACTCGATCCCATGGTTTAACGGGATAGAATGCGAAATTGAAGCGGACATTATCTTCCTCTCCACTTATCGTTATATTCCCTGGATATGGGGGCACGCACAAGAAATAAGATGAATGTAATTTGATTGTTCATCAAATGACTCCGACTCTTACAGCTTGAACAATAGTTTAAACACAGCAGAAGCCAGGCTCGATCATTCGCACAATATGTCCATCAACCTAAAACTAGGGGCACGAGTTTGATCATCCAAGAGCTGGATATTGCTACTCAATCCTATAGCTCGTGCCTAGTATTTATAACAACTTGAAGTTACGACAGAAAGTATGTTTAAAGATGGAATCATCAAATCGACGCCCGGATTTTTGGGAAAAAGATCATCATTTTGACCCTTCTAATGAGCAATGTATCGCGAGTACATTGAATGGAAAACGCATTGCTCGGAAAAACAAGTAGATTCAAATTCATAGCTGGATCTAGCTATGCAGCAACACCCAATACATGGCTAATCTCTACTAAGCCTTTGGTTTAACATGCCTATAAGGCCAATCGTTAACCATTGCAAATGAGCACATGAAGTGCCTACAATTCATCACGGGTACTAAAGATTAGATAACAACTCAGCACAATGATGGTAAAGTTTTAACTATTTTACTTTAGGTGAATCTTGTTGTGTTCGCTTGGGCTTGATCTCATATATATATATCGACTCTCACCAACCATTGAGAACCCTGCATTAAATGTTAACTCAAGGCATGTTTCAGTGAATAAAAACGAAACGGCGTGGATCTAGAAAGATTTGATGGACTTAAGGAGGAGGCGAATCTACTTAAAACCAATAGGTTTATCTGCAATGTCCTCTACCCCAAATGAATATCCAATCCCTTAATTATGAGAGAAACAAATGGAGAGTGGCGAACGTACATCGACTACTCAAATTTTCACGAGGCATGGAAAAGCATAGCTTTCCACTTCCAATAATCAACCAACAAATAGACTCGACCATCAGACATGAATTGCCCTTATCCATGGACGCAAACTCTAGATACAATCAGATGCTGAAACATGTCCCAGACCAGGAATACAACTGTTTCACTACTAACCCGAGCCTATAGTGCTATGCTGCATTCCTTGGATTCAAACTTGAGAATGCTTATGCTAGTTACCAAAGGATGATTAAAAGATCTTTCAAAAATCAGATCGGCTGATCGATGAAAGTATATGCGGTTAATATGCTGGTGAGATCCCGACCGTCGAATGACCACATCGATGACTTGGCAAAGTTATTCAGTGCCCTCCAACAACTGTAGAATGAAAATTGAACCTTCGAAATTCTCTTTCACCATTGTATAAGAAGAATTCTTGGGTTTCATAATCAATTCTCGTAGGATTGTGGCTAATGTCAGAAAATTCTGAATATTAGAGTCATCCATGTACCGGGGAAACCAAGAAGCTCTGATAGATCGCTCAGAGAGACCTCCCATTTTACCCAAGCCTTTGGATAGTGAAGATTTATACCTCAATTGGGTCATGTCAACACACGCCACAAGCATCACAATGTCATGTGAAGAGAAACTAATCCAAAGACCAATATATGTTGAAAGCAAGCTATTGACAAGCTTACCCTGTTAATGTCTGTATCGACCAACCGTTATGATAGGTCCATTGGAAACCTTAGATGTCGGAAAGATCACTCAAATGGAATATCGAGCTAAGCCAATTTGATATCACTTCTCTCCTTCAGAGAGCTATCCATGGTCAAACATTAGCATACTTCATATCTGAATTCACAGCATCAGACGAGTATCTGAAGAACAGTAGAGAATCATTTAACCATGGAGAACATACATAGATGGAACTTTCAATATCGGCTTTCTAACGTCGAAGTTGCATTAATGACTCCTGAGGAATGATCGATCTGTGTTAATTGTTGGAAATTCTATGGAATTAGAAAACTGTCAAAAAACTTAAATTTAAAAATAATCACAAGCGCACGGTGTATGAATGTAGCATGTGGCGAATACGGGTCGATCCGTAGGGAATTGATGGTTTTAAAATTATATTCAATCAAATTAAATCAAAGTTGAAGAGTGTGATTGGCAAGAAAATGAGAAAAATGTCAAAAAGAAAGTGATAAAAATATGAGAGTTAAATGACAATTTAGAGATAATTCCGCCCTCTAGATCATAAAGTTCAACGAATTATGAAATTATGATCTTTCTTTTTTGGTCATTAGTGAATTTAAATGATGTCTTTGTCATAAGTATGGCTCATTTGTGCTATTAATTAGCTCAACATAAGCCATCAAACTATAACACAACCTTTAAACCACTAACTAACTCTAACGAAAATGACAACAAAGTTGAAAATGAAATCTATTTTAAGTATGTCCTATTAACTATTAATTTGAAACATAGACCATCAAATTTGAATTTCAAATCACTTTCTTATGCCATAATCATATTTTGATGAAGAGGCATTTGTGTTGGTGATTATTTAAGCATAGCCTATTTGGTGTTAATAATATAGGCTATCAAATTCAAAACAAAAACAACAAATTAAACCACTTCAAGCATTGTCATTAAGCACAAAAAGAGAGCTATAATTACCAAAATGTTGAAGCTACATGATTAGAGGCTTCATTACCCCTAAATTAAAGGGATTAGCCTCTCATATTTGTTATCAAAACAACAAATATAGTTTGCAACATGAATGAAATAAAAAGAAAAGGAAAAAGATAGAAAAGTAAAGAAACAAAACTATTATACTTGCATGAAAAATAAAACTACACTACTAACATGAAAGTAAGTAAGTAAAAGACGTATGTAAAAGAAAGAGAGCACTAATTAACATTTCATAGAAAAAAGGAAAAATACATGAAGTAAAAATGGCTAAGTAGCCATGAAAAAGAGAAAGAGAACTTTCTTTTATTTTGAGCCTAAAACTAATGAAGAGGAAGAGGCCTACGAGAGACTAAGGGAGAGGGATACATGAAACATAAGGAGTTATTTATACAAGCATGAAACCCTAATCCATAATTTGGGGAATGACCAAACTACCCTTGAGAAAGTGTGGTGGTCAAGTAATCATTAGCTTCTACAAATCATCATTTAATTGTACATGAAGCCATTAATTCCACAAGCATGTGCATTAGCCTCTAATTTGTGCATTAAGGTGGTGGGTAGGTGGGGTCCTCCATTATCTTCACTTTGAATTATTTCCATCTTTATTCCTTTATATTCATGTTGTGCATGCATGTGTCTTCATGAAACCACTCATATTTGAGATCAAATTCCTACATATATATATAAATTTCCAATTAATTTTTCTCAAAGAAATATATGCACACAAATGACCATTTTGCCGCTGTATGAAGATGGATACGTGATAGTTTGGAATTAATATGGATTTCGGTTAAAACATTTTAAAATACCCAATATGATCATTTATTTAATTTAAATAGCTTAAATATGGTGGTAAAAATATGCACATTTACGTGCACATCAAATACCCCCACACTTATCTTTTCATTCGTCCTCGAATAAAGAAAAACTAAGATAAATCCGTTTTCATAGGGAGCACGATTGCATTGAGCGTATGCAATAAGCCATTAAACCTCTAGGAGTCCCCAGTAGGACGAGTGTTGTCTCGTGAGGGTTTTCGGCGGATACTACCCACAAAATTCAAATGCAGGATGAAAATATTTACAAAATGCAAGATTTATTTTCAAAGAGACAAATGAGATTTTTGAAAATATTTACAAATGAAGGACTTACTTTTAAATCAACACAAATAAGTTAAATATAGGTTTCGGTCAATGTCTTGAAATTTAAGTCATTCACTCATCGAAGCTTCCAATAAAGACGAAGTTATCATAAATATACTATAGTTTAACTCGCTATTTCGGTTGATAACAAAGTGTAATTAATAAAAGGATTCTTAGTTGATTATCAAAGTTTATCAAAGTGGTATTTTCATTTCTTTTCAATAACAAATCAAATCAACTAAGTAAAAATAGTGCTAGGATTTCAATTGCTTGCTCTCTCATTATTTGCAAGAAAATTACACACCTAGCTCAGGTAAACTGAGGCCAAATATACTACCCATACACTGCCTTTCGGGCTTATGTGAGGGGAGTACAGAGCATGGCTAGTGCACACACTTTCATGCACACACCTATCGACCATAGGTGGTTTTTATTAAGTCCATTTTTTTTACATGTGTTCCATACATGCATAACCGTGAGGACTTTTAAGTGAGTATGAAAGCACATAACCAAAGATTCCAAGTAATTCACCCACGCATAACCGTGAGGACTTTTAAATGAGAGTGAACACATTGGATGTTTTTTTTAAGAGAGAGTGAGTTTTGCAAAATCATCTTAGCACCATTTACTTAGAAGACAAAAATGTTATATCCTTTACTTTAAATTCACAACTTTTAAAACAAAGATTTTCAATTAGGATGTATTTCATAATTAGCACATATGAATCTTCCTATATACTAGTTAAACCATTTTTATTTACAATCAAACTTCAATTTTATTTTTGTTAAGACAAATAAATGTTCAATAATTTCAATTTAATAAACCAAAATCATATATTTATCCTATAGCGTTTCTTTAAAAATAAATCAAAAACGCTAAAAAATAAAAATTTCTTCTTTTGTTTTTGGAATTTTTTGGAGTTTTTGGAAGAAAAATGAAAAATTAATCCTGAAAAATCAAGAAGAAGATGAGTCACCCCCCCACACACTTGATTTTAACTGTGTCCTCACAGTCAACCCAAGTGATAGGAACATTTTTTATTATTTACATGAAAATGAAAAGTATTTACACGGCATTAGAAAGTATATCGCCAAAAAGTAAATGAAACGGTCTTCCAAAGATCGATTCATTTGTCTCATCAAGCATACGAGACACAGCTTAAGCTCGAAAAACCAAGCTATAAAAGAATTTGAAGTCGTATGTGGATTTGAAAAAACGAATGTTGTTTTATGAAAAATCATACGAGTTGTTTTATTTTCGATGATTTTTAGGGTAGATATAATGATTGATTGAAATTCAAATTTATTTTCACCATATTGAAATTCTAGTTTGTCATTGAAAAATTCTTCAAAATTATTGATTTCAAAATGGTGATGTAAATTGTCCCCTTTGAAATCCAACAACTCATCTTCAAAAAGTCCAAAGAAATCGTGTTCGTTAAATTTGTCTTCCTTTGTTGGATTATCAACAACTTCATTGCGTATCTCAAGTTCAAAATCCAAAGTTATTGTATTCAAATTTTCGAAATCGAGAAAAGGAAGAATGAATTTTAATTTTGGTTCCACACCCTCAAAAGAATTGAAATCCAACTCAATTACCATGTTTTCAACAACTTCGTTAAGATTTTCATTTTCGTTTTCAATTTCGAAATTTGTTATTTGAAAATCATCGATTTGGGTAAAAGGTGGATTATCACTTGACTTGTCACACGTTGGAATTTGAGTATGTTTATCACGTTGATTCAAATATGTTTCGAACACCAACTCCATGTGATCATTGTACATTTCATTCATTTGCTCAACAAAGTCAAATTTGTAATTATTTACTTGAAAATTTTCGATTTGGCCTTGTTGAGAAAATGAATTGTCAATTTCGATAAATGGTAGATTAGTATTTGATTCTTCGCAAGTTGAGATTTGATTATGATTTTCACGAAAAGTTTTGTATTTTCCAAGTAATAAATCCCCGTTATCTTTTTCCATTTGCTCAAAAAGTCAAACTCATGATTATTACTTTGAAAATTTTCACTTTGAATTTGTTGATAACCAAAGTTTTCAATTGTATCATAGTCGAGAATATTCCCATTGCCAAAATTAATTACAAATTGGTCCACATTTTCATTTTGATTTTGAAACTCGTGTTGAAGTCTCAAATTAAATTGGCATGGGATATACTCAAAACCATTTGAATTATGAATTGAATTAAAATTTTGAAATCCTTGACTTGAGTTATTACACAAATATGAATTACACAAATCGTTTATTTTTTGGTTTTGTTGTGTAGAGAAGTCAAGTAAAGAGAAATGCTATTTTTGAGATTCGAGGGTTGACCGTCGTTTTGAAAACTTTGTTGTTCAAAATTTGAATTATTTACAAAATAACCGTCGTTAAAATATCCATAAGAATTTTGAGTGAAATTATATGGATTATATTGGTTTTCACAACTATTGTAAAATTCACGTAAGTGGGGAAACTCAAACATTTTCAAGAATGCTTTTTTTATAAAGAAAAATATTTACAAATAGAATTTATTTTTCAAAAGGGAAATTCATTTTTGTTTTTTTTTTTCTGTTTTTCAAATTTTTTCTTTGTTTTTGAAAATGTTTGATAAATTTTTTTTTTAGATTTTAAAGAAAAATGATTTAAAAATATCAAAGGAAAAGAAATATTCACAACTTTTTTTAGTTTTGGATTTTGAATTTTTTTATATATGCATGAACTAATGCAACTAAATGAATGCGAGGGTCTAATTACAAATTGTTTATCCTAAGTTAACCCAAAATTGTATAATTACAAATTTTCTTAGATAAACAAGATAGTTCTCATCCAGGTAATGGGCAAGATTTATCGGTGCACCACAAATCACCGTAGCAATGCAGCCGAAGGTTTAAGTACCTTCAGAGGAATAACCACCATAATATTTAGCGATCACCGTAATATTTATAAATGGTTATTACTCTACCATAGCCTAGACACCAAGAAATTAAATTGTGTAAAGTAGACAAATTGTTAATATACAATTAATTGTTATCGATGTCTAACTATTATTATTAATCAAAATCTAGAATGAAATGCAAAGCAGAAATTGAACGTGTATTAACAATGCAACTACGAATGGATTTTTGTTTTAAAAAAATAGATGCAAATGCAAGCAACCAACAATGCAATTCAAATAAAACTGAAATGAAAGCAGAAATTTTTCTGAGCTAGCAGCAGAGCAATTTATTTTGGCTAACGAAGCAAGCAACTCCTCTTAATTTTTTTCTTTGACAACTTGAAAATTAAAACAAGATGTATACAAGTTTATTTAAATACCAAAGAAGTAACTAAAACAAATGGAGAATCAAAATGAATCAAATCAAAAGAAGTAAAAAAAAAAACTTCTTTTTTTTGTAAATATCAAATAAGAGACTAAAACAATTGTAACACTAGAATTGAAACTAACACAAAACAAATGAAGCCAAAATGAAAAAAAAATGAAAACTTGCTTTTTTTATAACTACACCAAACCAAATGAAAAAGAAAAAGAAAAGGAAAAATGAAAGCCAACTTGTTTTCGTTAGACGGTGAAAATTCTCAAGCCCGCCTATACAAATGCCCACAATCCAAATAACTTTGTCGATACAGTTAAACACTTTCAACTATCAAACCCCCCTTTTCATACAGTGAAACGCAACAAATTTCCAAATTGTCAAACAATATTCTCAACCCGTTCAAATTGAATTCGCATTCGCGTTGGGTGCTGAATTTGAAGTGTTGATTTAGGTTGCGATTGCTTTGGATTGCCAATTGGATTGTAGGAATTCTTGAATTGATGGTTGTGATCGATATGAGTTGCTGAGAATGGGCGATGGTGGAATTGCGCGCAGTAGGCGGTTGAATGGTCAGAGCTTTGGATGAAGTTTTGGCTTCTTTTTTTTTTCGGTGAATCGGTATTTGGGGGTGTACAGGTTAGAGGTTTGTGTTTTATTCGAATTGGATGTTTTGACGGCAAGCACGAAGTATGGAGGAGACTGATGTTGCTGCAGTTTTTTTTTGTCAGTAGATTTCTCGTGTCAGAGATGAATGTGAATGGGTTATGGTGAACTTGCAGGTAGCTATGGCGCCGGTCGATTGGTTCGACGTGGATATACTTGATGTCAGAGATGAAGTGCAAATAGGTGGTGACTACGATGATTGTGAATGGGAAAGTTGGTTAAAGTAGTTGTGAGTAAACGGTGGTGGTTTGGCACTGTACAGGGATGAAGTAAGGGAGGAGAAGAGATGTAGTATACTGCAGTGATTAGAGTTGTATGGCAATGCAATATTGGGTGAAGTTGTTGGTAGTGGAGGATGTATTGGCAGGGATGGTCTGTAAGGGTGGCAGAGGAGCGAATGTAGTTTTTTTGGTGGCAGTTTTGATGGCAATTTGTTGATCTCGAAGCGTAGAGCAGAGGAGGTGATGGTGTTAAAGTAATGTGGTGAAGAAGTAATGTTGGATGGAAGTTGAATGTTGTAGAAGTCAATGATGGTCGAAGGAGGAGTCGGCTGCTTGGTTGTGGGTTGTTAAGTGAGTGTTGTAGGAAGTAATGGAGATGTTTGAACACTGGGTTGGTGCAAGGTAGAAACAGGGATGGTGGAGGAGGGCAGCAGTGAGGGGATGTGAAATATACTGTTTAGAGAGAAGTTATATGTGCAACTAGAAGTTATGAAAATAGACAACAGAGAAGTGAATGTGACAAGGCAATGTAGCAGTTTTTTTTTATATTGTAAATGGACTGTAAATTGTAAAATGAAATTGGAAAATGAAATCAAATGAAACTTTTTTTCAATTGCAATTGTGTATAAATTTTGTAATGCAAAAACCACTAACAAACAACACATAAAACTAAAATGCAATCAAAAATCACACAAACACACATTTTTTTTAATGCAAACACACAAAGTAAAAACACACAAAATCAAGAAATAATAATTCGAAGAATAGAAAATCAAAATCAAAACAACTCCCCGGAAACAGCGTAAAAAACTTGTTAATCGATGGAAATTCTGTGGAATTAGAATACCATCGAAAAATATAAATTTAAAAATAACTGCAAGCGCACGGTGTACGAATGTAGCACGTGGCAAATACGGGTCGATCCACAGGGAATTGATGATTTTAAAATTCTATTCAATCAAATTAAACCATAGTTGAAGAGTGTAATTGCTTAGAAAATGAGAAAAATGTCAAAAAGAAAGTGATAAAAATATGAGAGTTAAATGACAATTTAGAGATAATTCTGCTCTCTAGATCATATGGTTCAACAAATTATTAAATTATGATCTTTTTTTTGGTCATTAGTGAATTTAAATGATGTGTTTATCATAAGTATGGATCATTTGTGCCATTAATTAGCTCAACATAAGCCATCAAACTATAACACAACATTTAAACCACTTACTAACTCTAACGAAAATGACAACAAAGTAGAAAATGAAATCTATTTTAAGTATGGTCGATTAACTATTAATTAGAAATATAGACCATCAAATTTGAATTTCAAATCACTTTCTTATGCCATAATCATATTTTGATGAAGAGGCATTTGTGTTAGTGATTGCTTAAGCATAGCCTATTTGGTATAAACAATATAGGCTATCAAATTCAAAACAAAAACAACAACTTAAACCACTTCAAGCATTGTCATTAAGCACAAAAAGAGAGCTATAATTATCAAAATGTTGAAGCTTTATGATTAGAGGCTTCATTGCCCCTAAATTGAAGGGATTAGCCTCTCATATTTGTTATCAAATAACAAATATAGCTTGCAACATGAATGAAATAAAGAGAAAAGGAAAAAGAGTGCAAAGTAAAGAAACAAAACTATTCTGCTTGCATGAAAACTAAATCTACACTGCTAACATGAAAGTAAATAAACAAAAGAAGCAAGCAAAAGAAAGAGAGCACTAATTAACATTGCATAAAAAAAAAGAAAAATACATGAAGTATAAATGGCTAAGTAGCCATGAAAAAGAGAAAGAGAACTTTCTTTTATTTTGAGCCTAAGACTAATGAAGAGGAAGAGGCCTAAGAGAGACTAAGGGAGAGGGATACAAGAATCATGAGGAGTTATTTATACAAGCATGAAACCCTAATCCATAATTGGGGAATGACCAACCTACCCTTGAGAAAGTATGGAGGCCCAGTAATCATTAGCATCTACAAATCATCGTTTAAGTGTACATGAAGCCATTAATCCCATAAGCATGTGCATTAGCCTCTAATTTGTACATTAAAGTGGTGGGTAGGTGGGGTCCTCCATTATCTTCACTTTGAATATTTCCATCTTCATTCCTTTATATTCATGTTGTTCATGCATGTGTCTTTATCAAACCACTCATATTTGAGATCACATTCCTACATAAATATATATAAATTTCCAATTAATTTTTCTCAAAGAAATATATGCATACAAATGACCATTTTTCCCCTATATGAAGATGGATATGTGACAGTTTGGAATTAATATGGATTTTGGTTAAAACAGTTAAAATACCCAATATGATCATTTATTTAATTTAAATAGATTAAATATCGTGGTAAAAATATGCATATTTACATGCACATCAATCTGCTACGCCCTGAAACTCAACTTCCCAGCAACAAATAACGAAGCTAAGTATGAAGCCTTGGTCACCACGCTCAAACTTAAAAGAAAACTAGGAGTGGAAACTTTACATATCTTATGTGATTTCTGATTAGTGATATGGTAAGGTAGGGAGGATTATCGGACTAGGGGGAACGTCTTGTTCCTTACCTTAGTTGGATCCAAAAGCTACTAGCTGACTTCGAAAATTACACCATCACAAACATCCTTGGAGAAAAAAATGAAAAATCCAAGTCACCGACCAAGCTAGTCAGTTCTAGGAATGCACGGAAAAAATACTATCCCGATTAAAATACTTATTATTCCAAGCATTCACATATGAAATTCAACTTGATCTTTGAGATGGATCTAGAAAAGAGGCCATGATGAATCCTATCAAAGACTCTCTACTATGGGGTACTCTTCTTGAATAGAGGAATAAGAGATGGCATATCCTCTGTGAAGCATCACTACATGATTATGTCTGGATCGTTCGACTCCATCAACACCAAGCATTACTCATGTATCCATTAATCAGAGACCAAATATTACAAATAAATCGATATGAAGAATACATTCTAACATCTCAAATCGATTTAAGAGAGGATCAATACAAAGAAAGGACTTAAAACAACCATCGAACGTTGTTATAACTCGAATTTCGCTTCGATCCCAGAGAGGATCAATACTAAACTCAATCCAAACAAAATCTAAAGAACTTGATAATACCCGCAAATGTGCAAACATGAATAGGAGTCAGGTTAACATATGCGCATGTATGCCAAACAAACATTCAATTTTTGAAGTTAACAGGAATTTAATGCTTACCTGGTGACGATTAGAACGGTGAACAACAAATCGCTAGTGCTCAACACACAGTTACAACAAAACACTACGTGATCATTGACAATCAACAGTATGACATCTACATCACTGAAGATCAACCAAAGGTTACATCTTTGACGAAAAGATAGCAACTATTCAGCGAATCAGATAGAACTTTTCAAAATGAAGATGGCAGCTTTTCAAAGCACGTCATGTTCACACAAGACGTACTTTGGGGGGGGGGGAATGTTATTCCGCCTTTTGGCAGGGCCGTGACAACAAGAAATTGACTATAAACCAAGGATAGTTCGTCCTGGAGATCGTTAATGCATAGGTCTACCATGGATAACGGTAAATTTATTTCGAGTCTGAATCGAGCTACAATTGATATGACAGGCCAGCAAAGCTATGAAAGCCAACGTTTCAAATTTCAAGTTAATCGGAGTTCGTATGCTCAAGATATTGATCGATCATGGTTGAGAAATCCAACTCTATTCGTATCCATCCAATTTCGTATCCATTCCCCCAGAGAGATTCAGTTCGTATCCATCACCCACTAACTTCCTTCATATCCATCAAAATGAAGCTACTTTATATCCGTCATGTTAACAACATTTCTCATCCACCAACCACTGCCCCTTTTGTACTGGTCTCCCTCCATCCATCTCGTATCGATGTCCCACTGTCCCTTTTGTACCGGTCTCCCTCCATCCATCTCGTATCGATGTCACACCATCGATACAAAAAGCGACAACTACCAATCGATACGAAGAAGAGAACATGAAGCATCGATACAAATGTGGCCTCTAACCATCGGTACGAAGTAGCATGCAAGCATCGATAGGAACAGAGCCACATAGGACCAATGTGAAATAGTATCGATACGAAGACGACAATGTCATGCAAACCCAAACTTGCAAATATCATAACTCGAGATCAACAAGCCCAAATGCCACCAAATTTTCACAGGAGCTTGCGTACATCCCCAACAACGTTCGCGAGCGATCCCGACTCAATTGGGAGAAATGTTAATCGATACGAAGCTAGTTCGTATCGATCACGGATCGAGTGAAAACCCCGTGGGATTGATTGAATTGGCCCAAACACATGCCAGAAGAGGGCTTCCTAGATATGGGCTAGAAATTTTCAGCCTATGCCTATAAATAGTAGCCATATGCATCCAGAAAAGGGACTTTGGTCCACTCTACACTAATATCCTACCGAATTCATTATCAAACTTTAGTTACACTGTTGTAATCTTTTGTAATCAGCGATTAAAGTTCAATAAACATCAGTCATTTTATAGTGAACGTAGGCAATTCGCCAAACCACTCTAAATTCGTGCGTTTCTGTGCATTTTCTTATAGATTTATTGGTCTGTTTGTTAGATTTGCTTCATTTTACATTTATTCTCTTCATTTTATCTCTTCAAACACATTTGAAGGGTGTTGTGCCCAATTTTGGTACAAACAATTACTATAAGAATGTTATTCCTGACTCGAGTGTTTTGTGTTTTGCTTTACGCTCGGGTCTGACTGAGTGTCATAGCATTTAAGACTCACCATTGGAGATTGGAGCTTTTCTTGAAGATCCATCTTATCTATTCAGCTTTTCAAGTTGTTTTGTTTAGACCAGTCATCTATTTGTATTTGAGACTACATTGTATTGATATGTTCTATTGTGTTTTATTTCAAACTCTGATGTTTATATAGTATCTTCATGAACTACTACTTATCTACTCCGTTGCTTATTGTTGTAATAATCTAAGTCTATGATTCTGTGATTGATTTATTTACTGTATATATTGAGTTTTGCCAAATATAAATTAACAATCTAATTTTTTGGAAAATTCATGTCCGACATGTGCGAATGCAAAAGATTTGAAATACCAGGTTGTTACAACCGCTTGGGACCGTTGGTGGTCATACCCATATGACAACCCTACTACTAAATATTGGTCCAACAAAAATACTGACAAAACCCGCAGACCATCCACAGATGAAATCCTATTTAGACTAACCTAATGTAAGTCAAGGAAAATGCCCCTTTCATTTACTAAATCCCTCTTATTAGAGATGAAGTTGACCCTATTTCATCAAAAACACTGGCCCATTTAATACTTCAAATCTGATACGAACACTTGGTATATTTTCCTCAACCTATACGCACCACATATCCCTTCCCCACAAGTCCTATGGTTGGAAATCTCCCACATCGGTAGTATCATGACCTGCAAATTTATCACTTTGATAATTATGTTTATATTTGAAATATTTGAATACATGATTTTATAACACAAATTTGGATATTAATGATGGTAATTTTTTTTTAAAGTTTATTAACAAATGTTGATATTTGGGGGCTTTCATCTAAAAAACGACAGAAATTAATTTTCGCTAAAATTGAAATTTTCTCAATATTAGCGTGTATGGAACTTGATACGTACACTTATTTGTCCATTTAAGCAAGAATATGAAATAAAAATTATTTATTTTATTTTTGAAATAAAATATATTTATGATATCATTAGGGATGTCATCAATTTTATATATTTTCTATAATTTTTAAATTAAGTTTGAATAATTAAATAATTGTTTTAAGATGAGAATAATTCAGTTTAATTAGTAATATAGTGATAATAAATCATCTATAGTAGTTTTATAAAGATATATAATTGATTTGAAAATACATGAAAATTCATAAAAGTTTATCGATATAACTGCACCTTTTGTAAACACTTGTTTAATATTGGTTTACATGGTTTTATAATTCAAACATGATTATTTTAATTAATTAATAAGGATGAAAAATTTGTTTTCAAATTTTTTTTACATTTATATGTAATTTAATTTATAAGTGAAAATGTGACCATGAATTGGCTTTCAGATTTCCAATGGTTTAACGAATGGATGTTTTTCAAAATGATTATAGAATTTTTTATAAGTCTTGTTCACATATAAAACATACACATGCATGTCCTAACATATACATATGCATATATATACACATTTGTACATACCAAATACATACGTACATATACATATGTAAATATCATAAAATATCGTGATGTTTATACAAAAGTAATAAAACAAAACTTCTCATCACCTTACACACTTACACACCATGGTATGGGGGAGGGTGGCTGTGGCCGTACATAAGGGGAGTGGAGGGGTGTGGGTAAAGGGTAGAATGGTAGTTTTACTATTTGGATATTTTACACAATTTTTTTCTTTAAATACCCATCCATTCTCCCATAATTTTACCCACCAAACTTCTTCATCTTCTCCTTCCTCTCAAGCTATTTTAATGGCTACTTACCTTAGAGAAATAATGGGGAAATAATGGCAAAGAGAAAGTAAATTTATATGTGTATATATACAAACTGTCTATCCACTTCAAAAACAAGTTCAAAACTCCTTCTCTTCTCTTTCTATATTCACAGCCACCACCTTCACAAGTCAAGGCCGAGCCTATCTCTCCTGCAACCCTAGACTGTGCACTTCTAAATGGTACTAGGGTTGTTTCCATACGCTACAGTGAGATAGTAGCGAAACTATTATGACGACCTGGGTTTTCGGACTAGTCAAAATCGCCAAAAAACCCATTCGTTCTCAAACTACGAATGAAAACTACCAACTTATTACACAATATTTGATAAATATTCAACACTATAAAATGTATAGGATATAATTTAAATTTTACAAGTTATCAGAGTAATCAATTTAATCTGCTGGTGTGCTTTAATACATTCCAAATAGGAATAAATCTACTGCTGCACAACTCTGATGAGAGAGACAGCACTAGGCGTTCCTGCAGACTCAATAAACATGTCAAATGTGGAATAAAATAATAAACAAGAAAAATACGTCAATACACAATATATGGAAAACAATAAATAGAAAAATGTGATGTTATTATTCGGGTTGCATTGTTACCACTTGTGACTGCCTACGTACCCCCACCTAATTGGGTACCCAATTAGATACAATATCAAGCCAACGTCGTTCTCCTACAACGAATAGGACTCATGGAGCCTACGATGCACAAATAATATGCAATTCAAAAATTACCCACATAGGCTTAATCTTAAATTTTAGATTTAAAATCAAATTAACTTTACAGAAATTATCTCTTTATACTTTATTCCTGAATTCTTATTTCAAAATTTTTGAAATATATATATATATATATCTTTACTATTCACAATAGTCCTTTACTTCGGGATCTGAAAACAAATCACCTTTGAAATGTTACTAATATACAAGCATATGAAACTATATGCTACCTGATCGGGAGGTTTCTAGCCATAACAAGGCAACTGGGTCCTAGCCTTTCGAAAAATAAATATAGATATGTACATCCCTCTACAACGAGAGTGGACTATACGGAGGCTACTACAACTCCATTTTCCACCTTTTTGGTTATGGGTTACTCGAATCATCGATAACATAACAAATCACTTTATATCCCGAAGTTGAAAAATCATTTACACTAATAACCACAAGTACTTCAAATCTATAATAATTTCAATTTCCATATCCTTTCAAAAATCATCTTAAAATCATTGAGTTTAGTCCTTGAAATTCTTTCCGTTTTATAAATTTTTTTATAAACCATTCTTTATATAAACCACTTTTATATAAAATCATTTCAAAATATACATTTACAAATATTTCTATTTCTTTAAACATTCCACAAACTTTGATTTATGTAAACCAACTTTAAAAACAATTCCGTTTACATCAAATTACTATAACTAATTATAACAATTAAATGAACCAATATTATCGCTAAACACCTTTTAGTCAAATCGTGAAATAAATAACAAGCTGTTAGCCTACAATTGTTTTCTACCCAGCCCATGCATATTGATAAATAAATTGCTCATAAACTGGTCGCGCAATGTCAACAATCAATAAATAAATCAGTGCTCATAAACTGGTTGAGCCTAATTCAAATAAGCAATCGATGAAATAAACAAAACAATAAATAATAACCAATGCTTCATTCTATCATATATTTATTATACTTTTTTAATTTTATCTTAGGTTAAAACTGTTTGATATTAGTTTTAGAGCATCCGGGATTTCCCTTCGACATGCTCCATCCCTTGCCCAAGTCTCCTTAGATCTCACAGACAAAACACATGTACTATTCATTTTCGCATACCTAAATAAGTATTTAACTTCTAAATTTTAAAATACTTAATTAACCATCCAAACTAGTCAAACAAGGAAATCGAACCATTACTTTAGCAAAAAAAGTAAACAAGCATTCAATAAGGGTTTCCAAACAACACTTAGCACTTAAAGTTCCTTCAACTTAGCAGTGATTTTAATGATCTTAAAGGAAGAAATAACTCACTTTGGATTTCACTCTGTCAAAATTTAAGGCAAGAAACTCCAAATCTAAACCATACTTCTTACAACTTTAATAACTTTGTCACTATGGATTTTGGCTATAGCTTCGCTACTATTTTTCGAAACTTCTTGAAATCCGGTTATAGCTATGTTATCCTAGAAGTTGAGATAAAAAGAGGTGGAGATGGATTCTAGGTGGGCACGACCTTGGGTGGAATGGATGGAACTTACTAGCTTGAACATGACTAAAGTGGTATACATTTTTTGCGATTATTTTTGCCATAACATCGTTACCCTTGTGGAATTTTTTAAGAGAGACATGTAATCCATTAAAGAGTGGAAGAAGAGCTTAAAAATGGAGAAGAAAGGCGTCCAAAAAGTAAGAAAGTGTGCTGGTATTTGTAAGAAACTTTTTGGATTAAAATAATATTTTGTAAAAAGACCAAAATACCCTTTACTTATACTTTAAGCAATTAATTTTTTAACACTTAACATCACATTTTAAATCATTAATTTAATTCACTTTCCTTAAGTATTAAGTAAAGAATATAATAATTTTGCTTGTTTGATTTGATGTTTTCTTTTTGACTTTTATAACACTTTTTGTATTTTTGTGGTTACTTTCTGTTAATTACATTCTACAATTTCTAAGTATGTTTAGTAAAAGTAAACTTGATTAGTAAATTAATGAACACTTATATTATTTAAATATATGTTCGTATATAAGAAAATAAAGGTGCAACAACGTTGTGGCAACTTTAAATCGACAAAATGTTGATTTTTGACAAAATGTTTTACAGCCATATTTTGGCATTTTAGTTGAACTATTTATTTTATATAAACCAAATTAAGAAGTAGATTTGTATAATTTTATTTGAAAATATAATCACTCGTAAATTAATTAAAATAACTTATTTAACCATTGAAACTTACCTTTCTGAAATCAAGATTTTGTCACTTTTGTCGATATAAGCAATTTTCCTACTTTGTGTGTATTTCTCTTTGCAAATTCTATCTAATATTATTTAAATCATAGATTTTTATATATTTTATATTTAAAATTACTTTAAATAGTACATTTTAAAGTGGTTAAATTTTGGGTTGTTACACCTATTGTGAAATTTAAAAAATATATAAACCAATGAAGGTGAGAAACTCTATTGTTAAATTTATAAATTGTATGATGATATAATATGTTTGACACAGAATTTTCCATTGTTTTATCATCATTTTTTGGTTGTTGATGATATGTTTGTTAGATGTGGAAATGATTCACGGTATAATACACGTCAATTTTACACCAAGGAATCATTTTCCTTTATAAAATGAAATGTTATGCATGGCATTATTAAACATGTTTAAAAACAGTTTAAAATGATTTATAAATGGTTTATAAATATTAAAACTCATTTTTAAAAAGTTTGAAAAAGTTTGGCAAATGGAGTGAAAATAAATCGTCACGTTTTGAAAGTTCGGGATTTCGTGACCTTAAAAGTTAAACGAACGTGTAGGATGGAGTATGATTCGAAATTATTTACAATAAGAACTTTTGGGACCATAATGATTATAGTTTTTAGACAAAATTAAAAAAAATCAAGATTTCATTAGAAAAGTTTGAGATATGTCCAAATCAAGTTTTCAATTATGTTGCGCTTTGGTAGTTAGAAAACCAAAGTGGTAAAATTTTGAAAATAGATATTTTTAATCCTTAAAAATATCAAAATGAATTCCAAAAATATGTTAAAATGTTTTAAAATGGATTTGAGTTATTAAAATGGACATATGTGGAATGAATTTAGCATTTTGACCAAAGAAGCTTTAAAACACTATTCATAACACTTTTTTGCATCACTTTTTAGTAAATTTTGTAATTATATTTAAACTTGGGACTTTTTTCCCAAATCTTTTGCAAATGTTTTCAAATAATAAATCACGTATTTCAAAGAGTTTAGAGTTGATCAAATAACTTGACCACCTTATGGGTGACAGAGAGATAGTCCCTAGACTCGAGCTAGGACAATTAGTATTTGGGTTTCGCTTTAGCTATCCGGACTGGCCCAATGGATGGGATAGTTAAATTGATTTATTTGGATTGCATTTTCTTAAGTTAAAATAAAAGTGATTTTGAGTTTTTCAAAAGTTAAGCAAGATTTTAAAACATGATTTGTGGTATAGAGAGTACTCGAGTTAAACTCTATATTAAATTCAGAGAAGGGAACTCGTACCATCCGTATGAATTTAAAGTTGATTTCACCGTTATTCGACGAATTGTGTAGGTTGAGTAGAAAAAATAGTATTGGGTACAATCGGTCTAAAATTAATGGATCCTTTTTTACTCAATCCTAATTGGTTTGAATTTACAATAAATGATATCTTAAATAACATTATTTTTGACCCACTAAAGATATGTTTTGGAAATGTGAAAATTTATTAAGATTTGAATTATACTTTTCCTATGTAATTAAAGATGAAATGTTTTGGTATTTCCTAAGTTAATAAAGGTTTGATTAACCGAACGATTTGATATATGTGGTTTAATTATCCCGTACATACTGAAATAGAATATGATTTAAAGATGTATATCTCCACAAAGATATTTTACTTAAATAAAAGGTATTGATTAACTGAAAAACAATCACCTATATACTTCACATCTTTTATCGATAATTGGTCTGGAAAAATTGGGGTTGGATTTGGGCGATTCCTATCTGAAAACCACTTCGAACCAATATACGTTCGAAAGTGAAAATATGTTGAAAACAATTATTTTTTAAGACGAAGATCTTCTTAATGTTAGGCTGCTTGCCACTAACCTCCGGGTTAATTCCCTTATCATATATATGTTGGTGGTAGCGCTTCATTTTGAAAACCTTCGATACAAGGACTGCTTACTACTAATCCTAATGTTGATTCCCGACAGGATATAGTAGGAGAGTGCTTTCGGTTTGTCTTGTTCCTAGACAACTTATATGGATGAATGTCTGACATTGCATTTCTAACACCACGTACATTGGTTTTTACAAACGTACATCACTACATCTATTTGGTGGTGCAGGAAGTAACCCCTCTTATACTTAACACCTTTCCCTGAGGCGTGTGAACTTGGGGGTTGTACTTTTGGGGAAATCAATAGTGTGTTATTAGAAATAGCAATGTTGCATTCAAAATGGGATTTGTTCTATGAAAGGTAAAACATTGCCTTAAGCCTCACACATCAAGAATGGCAAAAACAGGGTATATATATGTCAAGGTGCACTATTTTTCCAGGTAGCAAAGTAGCCTAGGTTTAGCTTGGAATATTTTGGAGGAGCATGGAGCAAGAGCTGAAGTTTCCCCTATAGATAGTTATCCATTTCCATTTTTGCTGCATTCGTTATTGTTTGTATTCAGCACTAGTTGGACGGTGATTCATAACTGTCCAGGCTAAGATTAGGATAGACTTTGATGTATATATTTAAAATTTCTGTTGTAAAGATTATATATTGAAATAATATATGTTATTCCATTTGTCTAAGATTGTGTTTTTTCTTTTTTCCTTAACGATCAATTTTTTTGGCACTTGATTGCTCGGCACGCGACACAGTGGCCGTAATAGTGTTGATTTCCAAAGGTCGAAAATCCCATTCGTCACAAGTAGTAAGTATACACAACTGCTGGTAGCTTATAGGCGAATGGTCGACTTCTATTTCGTAACTCTAGTAACCTCATCTCAACCCACATTAAAACCAAACCATTCATTCTAGGCCTAAATATTGGGCTAGGCTCACTAATTCATGCTCGTCCTAAATGTATCATAAAAGCTGCATAATTTCGTATTGTGAAAATTATATTAATCCCAAATATTTAATTCCTATCTTATATGCTTATTATGTATATCCATAAACGTCAATTGTTTGTAGTAAATGGTCATTTTTATTCAAATTGGACAATCTCTAATGACATTTATTTGTTCGTTCTATTTTAATATATCACGCATATTTCCTTTTCCCCCAAGTGTCATTTCAAATCCTTTAACTAGTCCTATTGAATGCATTTATATCCTCCTGTAATTCCTACAACTCCCAATTAACCATGCATTTATTACCCCATTATTTTCGAGTTACTATCACTTTTCCATCACACCTTCTTAGCCATATAGTTTAATATGCTATTAATAATGAATACGAATATCGTCGTAAATTACGCTATGTATATATTTTAATTTTTAGTCGATAAGCATGGTTATATGTATATATATTTTCCTATTTCTAACTGTTAATTCCTAACTAGAACATTCCTTTCCACATTTTAATTTATCAGAGATATCCTTCTAAAAACGATTCCTATTATAACTTTCCACAAATGAACCAAAAGTGAGAACTAGCTTCATTTGAAATTACGAGGAAATATTCTTTTCTGTTATAGAAATAGACAATACAGACCATCGAGGAGAACTTTCGTACTATACACATTTTTCGTTTTTGATATATTCATTATTATTTCAAACGACATACTTGTTATACATTTGTACAATTAGATAATTTATGGAAATTATAAAGAAATAGATATAATTAATTATACCCTTCTCCCAATAAACTAAAATATAGAAATTCACATTCCAAGTTAAATTAGGGCAATCTAAACTGATACTAACACTTTACAACCCAACTATAAATCGAGAATAAATTTTACAACTTTAACAAATTTAGGGACTGATTTCCAAATTTCTCGATTAGGGTGTAAATAACATTCTTATTTAGATTACCTAATTTATGGCATATGTAGGTGATACTACTATACATGCATTTTAAGCTTACAACTCATCAGATATTATATAGGCATAATAATAAATAATTCCAACGATATAAGTTTCAATGTTATAAATAAATTATATAATTCCCCACTCACCTTTCAAGTTTCCAAATCTCCCAAATCCAAATTCGTCCCTTCATTGACTTCTTTCCCTTTTCCAATCCAAAAGAATAAGTATAACATGGTATACACATACTATTAGAATTACAAATCTGAGAACAGATTTGTGGTAAAGAGGAATATAGGCATATCGTATGTTAACTGCTCTTCATCAGCGACCTAACACGCGACCTAGCAATTTAAGAAAGGGCACGACCTAACTCCATAAAGCAACTATGCGACCTAAAGATTTAAGCACCGTCACGACCTATGATCTATGGAAAGTAGCGACCTAGCGGTTCTCAGCGACCTAAGGAAGGCCACGACCTAACGGTTCTCAGCGACCTAAGGAAGGCCGCGACCTAACGGTTCTCAGCGACCTAAGGAAGGCCGCGATCTAACGGTTCTCAGCGACCTAAGGAAGGCCGCGACCTAACGGTTCACAGCGACCTAAGGAAGGCCGCGACCTAACGGTTCTCAGCGACCTAAGGAAGGCCGTGACCTAACGGTTCAAAGACTTCGCAACCTAACGATTTAAGGAGACGCCGCGACCTATAGAGCTCACACGACCTAAGGTACGTCGCTACGACCTAAGGACATTGCATTGGAAGGCCGCCCTTTCTGTGCCGCTGCTAGTAAGGTCGCGTACGACCTAGAACTTGTTGAAAAAATATGCGCTCATTCATAAAGAAGGAAAGCCGGATCTACTTAGGTCGAAGACGACCTACGACCTATGATAGGTCATCCACGACCCAAGGCTTAGAAAATGATCCCATACTATTAGGTCGTTGCCGACCTACGGCCTACTTTAGGTCGAAGACGACCTAACACTTGGAGAATTCTGCCCAGAAAATCACGCCTATAAATAGACAACCACTTCCAACTTCAGGGGGACTTTTGGCACATTCCCTTCATACACCGTTACCTTGCTGCATTGAGAACTTCATCAACACTTAGAGCTTTCAAGATAAGAAGAATTCATCAAAGAACTCCACGAAGAAACCACACATCTTCAACACGGATTTAAGGACTTTGAATCGACATTGAAGCTTAAGACTTGTTCCAAATCACTTGTAACTTGAAGTATATTGTACTTAAGAAGAATTGTATCAGCTTGTAACGGGATTATTAATAAAAGTACTTAGAGTGGACGTAGGCTGTACCCTTAAGCCGAACCACTATAAAATTGTTGTTGTTTACTGCTTTTCTGCTATTACTTGCTTGTAATTCATTCCCGATCTATCGGGTGGTGCTTTCACAACTACATTTCACACACCGGGGTGTTAGCGTTCACATCTTAGCGTTAACATTTTTGGTGCTTTCACTGAGAATTGAACTCAGGAAAACTGTCATCATTGCTTCACAGAGATTTGAAGAAAGAATTTCCTTAAAAACCAGAAGTCTATCTGAGATTATGGCTCCTGGAAGGAAAAGTAGATCTATCAGATCTGGAAACATTCAAGAGGGAACCTCCGCTTCCCCTGTACCTAATCAACCCACTCCGTCTGTTGGAGTTACGAAAGCGGAGTTGGATGCTGTGATTCTAGGGCTAAACTAGCAGATAAACGCCCAAAATGCACAATTAGAGGCTCAAAGTGCCCAGAATGCTCTGATTCTGAATAAGTTGAACGATTTACTTGGGGCAAACAATCAACCGGCTGGTAATGAAAGGAATTATGCTGGCAACGTTCATGATGTCAATGAAAGGAATGCTCCTGAAAGGGCTACTAGTCCATTTGAGCAGGCAGTACCTGAGGCCGGTGGATCTAGAATTCGGCATGATGAGGAATATCTTTCTGGAATGGTCCGGCAGATCATGAAAGAAAGTATGCAAAGGGTTGAAGATGAGAAGGAATGGGGTTTCGCCCCAAGCAAAACTCCGTTTACTGAAAGAATCTTAAAGGCAGAATTTCCAAGGAAGTTTGTCCCTCCGACTATTCCAGCTTACAAAGGGACAAGTGATCCGAACGAGTTCTTGTATAAATATGATTGGCACATGACAGGTGCCAGAGCCTCTGACGAAATAAAGTGTCGATATTTCCCCGTATACCTGGAAGGTGTGGCTCTACTATGGTTCACCAAGTTGCCAGTCCGATCTATCGATCAATTTTCAGACTTGACCAGAAAATTCAAGGAGCAGTTCAGACTATATGCTTCGAAGGCCAAGGACATTATGTCACTATCGAGTTTAGAGCAGAATCCTGGCGAGTCTATCAGATCCTTCTTGAACCGCTTTAATATAGCGCTGGCTGAGGTGGACAATGCTGAACCACGAATGATATTGACTTATCTGATGAGGGCTATTGATAAGTCAAGCGAATTTGGGAAATGGTTAAATATGAAGGAGCCAACCTCTCTCGAAAAGTTCTACAAAAAAGCAGATGAATTCATTCGCTTGGAAAGCCGTCCTTTACCAGTAAAGACAGTGTTGGAGAAAGCAGAAGACAACACTGTCGCTCCACGCAAGAATGAATCGGTGGGGCAAAAAAGGGAGAATAATAATGGGAAGAAACAGGGTAATCTGAAGAAGCCCCGATCCTTCAAGCCATCAGAATATACTCCATTATCACATACGCCGGAGCACATCTACCTGGCCACTAAAGATTCCGCCGATTTCCCTAAACCTATCCCTTTGAGAACCGGGAAAAAAGCCATACAGAGTGGGAAATTCTGCCGCTTCCACAATCAACCCGGTCATGAGACTGATGAATGCCGCCAGTTGAAAAATCTGATTGAAGAGTTGCTAAGAGAAAACAAACTGCAGCAATTTGTGAAGAAGAATAGCAACAATCCTGCATCGTCAAGTCAGGGGCAACAGGTTCCTGTTCATCAGCCTAGGACAGGTGAGAAAGCTACGGGACATGAATCTGGAAGTCCCGTTATCAATGTCATTACAGGAGGGCCTCACCCAGCTGGCAAGAGCTGGGGTGAGATGGAGAGATATTCCAGGGCTTTGAAATATGATCCAGCCGAAGAAGACGTCTTTGTTTTAGAACACACTACGCCCCTGAAACAACAGAAAACTTTCAGCGATGATATTGTTTTCAGAGCCAGAGATTCCACAGGTTTAGAAGTTCCTACCCTAGATCCCTTGGTCATCTCGGCTGGTATTGGACCGGCCATTGTCAGAAGAGTCCTCATTGACTGCGGAGCATCATGTAATATCCTCTTCAAGAAGACATTTGACCAGATGAAAATCCCTATGATCGATGTACAAGCCTCATCACAGAAGATCGCTGGCTTCACTGGGGAGCCAAAACAACCAATTGGGACCATCGAACTTCTTGTAGAACTTGGGGAAGAAGAAAGGAAAGTGGTCCGCAAGCAAACGTTTGTGATTGTCGATGAGTTTTCTGCTTATAACGCTTTTCTTGGCCGTCCAACACTCGCAGCATTTAAAGCTATCCTAGCCCCGTGGTGCCTCACTATTAAATTCCCTACTGACAATGGAGTAGGAGTTATAAAAGGGGATCAAAATGCTGCGCGAGAATGCTATTTGACAGAACTGCGGGAGTCAAGAAAGAGAGAAATGGGAAAGGATGCGGCAACCCCAGTCCGCATCAAGGAACCAGCCTTGTAGCAATTACGGGGCGGACCCTGCACTGGCGAGCACAGCGGGGCACGGAAAGAAATGGATCCCAGAAAAGCCAGTGCAGGGGAGAATAGAGTGGTACCGGTGGAAACGACAGTTCCGGTACCTGTTGACCCGAAGGACCCAAATAAGGTGTTGAATGTGGGTTCACAGCTTAATGTGTCAATTCAGAATATCTTGATATCTTTCCTGAAAGCAAATCTGGATGTCTTTGCTTGGACTCATGCCGATATGTGTGGAATATCTCCATAAGTTGCAGTACACGCTCTGAATATTGACCCAAAGTTTACGCCAGTTAAACAGAAAAGAAGAACCCAAGGTCCAGAAAGGTCAGCAGCATTAAAAGAAGAAGTTGATCGACTCATGGAAAATAACTTCATCAAAGAATCTACATATCCGAATTGGGTTTCAAATCCTGTGCTGGTCAAGAAAGATAATGGAAAATGGAGAGTGTGCATCGATTTTTCTGATCTAAACAAGGCTTGCCCCAAAGATTGCTTCCCGTTACCCAGGATCGATCAACTGGTAGACGGAACTGCGGGACATGAATTGTTATCTTTCATGGATGCCTACTCCGGTTATAACCAAATCATGATGCACGAGCCGGATCAGGAGGATACGAGCTTTATCACAGATGTTGGACTTTATTGCTACAGAGTTATGCCCTTCGGATTGAAAAATGCAGGGGCAACCTACCAAAGACTTGTTAATGCTATGTTCAAATCACAATTGGGCAAAACTATGGAGGTCTACGTCGACGACATGTTAGTGAAGTCCAGGAAAGCAGCGGATCACATTGAACACTTAGCAGAAATGTTCGCAGTCCTCCGGAAATACAGAATGAAACTTAACCCTCTGAAATGTACATTTGGGGTCGAGTCCGGAAAGTTCTTAGGTTTCATCGTCAGTGCTAGGGGCATTGAGGCTAGTCCAGCTCAAATTACTGCCTTGAAAGAAGTTAAAGCTCCTAGAACAAAGAAGGAATTGCAGAGTCTCAATGGAAAGGTCGCCGCCCTGAGTCGGTTCATTTCCAAAGCCACTGATAAATGCATCCCATTCTTTGACGCCCTGAAGAAAGGAAAGAAGAATTTTGAATGGACTTCCGAATGCCAAAAAGCCTTCGATGAGTTGATCCGTCATATGGAAACGCCTCCAATACTTTCTAGGCCAGGCAATGGTGAGGATCTTCTTATATACTTGGCAGTATCATCTCATGCTCTAAGTGCAGCGCTGATACGGGAAGACAAAAGGATTCAACATCTGGTTTACTATATCAGCAAAAGACTCACTGGGGCAGAGCTGAATTACTCCAAGTTGGAAAAACTCGCCTATTGCCTACTAGTTGCATCTAGGAAACTGAGGCAATATTTCCAAGCTCATCCTATCAGAGTACTCACTGATCAACCTCTAAAGCAAGTCCTATTTCGCCCCGAAACTTCGGGTCGCCTTCTAAAATGGAACATTGAACTCAGTCAATATGACATTACTTATCATCCCCGAAAAGCAATCAATGGACAAGCTTTAGCTGATTTCATTGCAGAATTCACAGAGAAAGATAATGGTGAGGAAGAAGCGATCAATGATTCCCCAATCCAGTGGAAGATGTATGTTGATGGCGCAAGAAATGACTACTGTTCTGGAGCCGGAGTGGTACTTGAAACTCCTGAAGGTCGATCATTATGCTATGCACTAAGACTGGAATTTCCTTCAACAAACAATGAAGCAGAATATGAAGCTCTTATTGCAGGTCTGAAAATCGCTAAAGAGCTAAACATTCGAGCATTACAAATCTTCAGTGATTCTCAGCTTATTGTATGCCAAGTCAAGAAGGAATTTCAAACAAAAGGTGGAAACTTGCCTTCCTACTTGTCAAAAGCTTGGGAACTCCTATGTAAACTCGATCATTATTCAATAAGCCATATTCCCCGGGAAGAGAATACGAAGGCAGATTCCCTCGCAAAGTATTCAAGTTCTGGTGAAGCTCAACTATTGGGATTGGTTCCCGTAGAAGTCCTCTCAGCACCAAGTATAGACGAGATGGATATTGACTGGATTATGAATGCATCCCAAGAACAAGAGTCATGGATGACTCCAATACTGGACTACCTACTCAAAGGTTCTCTGCCAGAAAATTCGATAGAAAGGCGAAAGCTACTAAGGAAAGCCTCTCGCTATGTAATTCAGGATGGCCGATTGTACAGACGGGGATTCTCAATGCCATTGCTTCGATGTGTATCCCGGGAAGAGTCCAAAACAATCCTAGCTGAGGTGCATGGAGGAGAATGTGGTGATCATTCAGGTGGTCAAACATTAGCAAAGAAAATTCTTCGATACGGATATTTTTGGCCAGAAATTAATCGAGATGCTGCAGATTACTCCCGAAAATGTGACAGATGCCAAAGATTTGCCAAAATTCCTAGAGCACCTTCTACCGAACTCACACAGATGGTCAGTCCATGGCCATTTGCGATTTGGGGAATGGATCTCATTGGGCCGCTACCAACTGCCAAATCAGGAATTAAATATGCTATTGTTGCGGTTGATTACTTTACTAAATGGGCTGAAGCGGAACCATTGGCTACTATCACCTCTAAGAAAATGATAAGTTTTGTAACCAAGAATATCATTTGCAGATACGGTGTGCCTCAGAAAATAATTACGGACAATGGTACTCAGTTTGAAAGCGAAGAATTCGAGGATTTTTGCAAGCGATTCAAAATTCAGAAAAGCTTTTCAGCAGTAGCTCATCCGCAGGCAAACGGGCAAGTGGAAGCAGTAAACAAGATCATCAAATCAACCATCAAGAAGCAACTTGAAAGAGCAAACGGTGGTTGGGTTGATAAGCTACCACTTGCACTATGGGCATACAGAACTACCCACAAAACTGCGACTGGGCATACTCCTTTTTCATTAGCATACGGATCGGAAGCAATGATCCCGGTTGAAACTGAGGTCCCTTCACACAGAAGAATCCATTTCAATCAAGCAGAAAATGAAAAGCTACAACTTGAAGCGCTGGATCTCCTTGATGAAAAAAGGGATGAGGCTAGTCTCAGAATTGCAGCTCATCAGCAAAGGATAGCCAGACATTTCAATTCCAAAGTTCGTCAACGAAGCTTTGAAATCGGAGATCTAGTCCTGAAAAGAATTATGACAACGACAGGTGTGTTTGGGCCAAATTGGGAAGGACCATATGTCATAGGTCAGAAGCTTCTTGACGGCACATTCAAACTCACTACTGTTGAAGGAGATCAAATTCCAAGGGCATGGAACAGCAATCACTTGCGTCCATACTTTACTTGAAAACTTTGTTGAAATATTGTAAAAAGAATTGTGAACGTATGATTCTTGCAATTGAAAGCAATTGTAAAACTGATGCAAGTGATTAATGAAAGAATATAAAGTGGATGTAGGCCCAAATTCTTGGCCGAACCACTATAAATCTTGTGTTCCTTATTTTTATTACATGTTTGCTTTATTTTCGATATAAAAGTACATAAAATGTATTGCTGAAATGTCGATTTAAATTTTTGCAGACAATGGAAATAAAACTTGCGCATGATAAAACCGAGCGATTCTCACCATCATTCAACAAACAAATTTCAAGTCACAAAGACCCCGAATTCAAATCCTAGATAGGAAATACTTCAATTGAACGGCTAATGATTTCGATAGAAACGAGCCCTTGCTGATAAATTGAGATTGTTTGAACAAACAAACATCCAATTAGGAAGCTAGTGCCCGTTCTCACGAACTTGCCTGACAATGAAGTACACTTCCTTGGATTAAACAAGCTACTTGCAAGAAAAGGGGAATGAAAAATTGAAAAGAGAAAAAAAAGAGGATCGGTGAAAAGGCATAAGCAAGAAGACAAGGAAACAACCAAAATCCATCATCGGCAGCACAAGTCCTCTTCAGAGGCACAACTCTTCGGAGGATAAAAGACCTCTAGTGGGTCATATGCCACAAAAAAGAAAGTTCTCTACTCAACAAAAAAGATTGGAGGAGTCATGACCCTCCAACCATGAGAGAGTAACTTCCAGGCAATGAAAACCCTTTCTGAGGCACATTTCACCAGGAGTTGTAGTGAAATAGCCGCTCTTCGGAATTTCACTTCACCAGAGTTGAAATGCAAACAAAATAAAATCCCTCTTCGGAGGCCCATTTCACCAGGAGTTGAAGTGTTATGACCGCTCTTCGGATTTCACTTCACCAGAGTTGAAATGCAAACAAAATAAAAGCCCTCTTCGGAGGCCCATTTCACCAGGAGTTGAAGTGTTATGACCGCTCTTCGGATTTCACTTCACCAGAGTTGAAATGCAAACAAAATAAAGACCTCTTCGGAGGCATATTTCACCAGGAGTTGAAGTGTAACAGCCGCTCTTCGGAATTTCACTTCACCAGAGTTGAAAAACAAACAAAATAAAGACCTCTTCGGAGGCACAATCAAGAAGAAAGACCTCTTCGGAAGCCCACGTTTCGCCGAGATTGAAATAAAAATTCCAAGTGTTGAAACGTGAAAAGGCTTTCTAAGGCAAAACTCTTTGGAGGTACACGTTTCACCGAGATTGAAATAAAACTTCCGAGTGTTGAAACGTAAAAAAATCCCTCCTCAGAGGTACAACTTTCTATATAAAAAAAAAATCCTCATCAGGGGCATACTTTAACTTCCGAAGAAGAGAGAAAAAGAGAGAGAGGGAGTTAAAGTACCCTTCAGAGGTCCGCTTTACCGCATAAAAGAATTCACTTGAAAAAAAAAAACGTACTTAAGCAAAAGAAAGAAGTGATTTCTTCAAAGGTCAAAGCGCAGAAACTTATACGAAGAGGGTTGTACTTTGCAAAAATTTTCTTTAAAGAATAAAATAATTATTCTTTAGCAAATATGAGTGAAAGTCCCCTCGAAGTATAGAATATTGCAGCAAACTTATGGAATGGGGGCAATATAGTATAATTACACACAATATGGTATAGCCAAACCAGCAAAAGGTAACACTCAAGTAACATGCCATAAGCTCGCTGCAATATCGTGCAAATAAACTTGTGCAAAAAATAAATAGTAAATGCATTCTCAAATTCAAACAGAAGTTTGTACAAACGAAGAATCATTTTATTCAACTATAATGCAGATACAGGTTTCAAAATAAAAGCGGGGACCGGTACCCGCACAACTCTCGGCCAGTTCATACAAAAGACAAAAAGCTAAAGTCTTCACTTCTTTTTACTGCCTTTGGACCCTTTACCCGACCGAATGACCAGCTTTTCAGGTCGGCCAGTGGGTATAAGGGAGGAAGGAGAGGTAGGCGCAGCTGGCCCAACTTCTGGCTCCTCTTCAGTGGCAGTGATTATCTTCCCTCTCCTCCTTGATGCTCCTTGCTTCTTTCTCCTCTTTGAGGAAGACTCACTTCCTGGAGTGACAAGTTTAGATAGAGTTATGTCGTCAGAAGGAGTCCGCTCCGGAGATATGTCGCCTCCCTCAAGTCCCTCATCTTTCTGCTCTTGCGAAGCAATGGGATCATCCAGGCCATGGAGAGCCTCTATTTGTTCCTCCTGTGATCCAGGCTGCGAAGCAGAAGGAGGAGCCACCTGAAGAGATGGAGGAGGGATTACCGGAGAAGTAGAGATTTGAGCGGTGCTTGATACTTTTTCTACAGAAGAAAAGAGGTTAAAGTCAGTAAAGAGAGGAGATGAAGGTTCACCAATAAAGTCAGTAAAGAGAGGAGATGAAGGCTCATCAAGGTTGAGAAAATAGCCAAGGAGCTCATGAAACTCATGCGAAATAAATGAGTAACCCGCTTGAGCAGAATTGACAGTAGCGAGATTAACAGTGAAGTTACCTGGAGAAGCTGGTTTCCTGATATCGACTTCATAAGCTTGCGCATCAGCGCTCTCGTCACCCTCGTCTCCACCTTGTATGCTTGTAATTTCAGTGGCAACTTTGGTGGGAGATGCAAGATGGGAACTGGAGCCAATAATGTCGACTTCAGACGAAGAAGGTGGCTGGACTAGAGTAGTTGAAGTGGTTTTTCCCAGCCGGTCCCCTTCCGTCACTTCAGTTCTTAATTTGGCAAGTTGTTCCTTTCCCTTGGCAAGGGCAGCGCGAGCGTCATCATCAAGATAATGCCTTTCCAGGGCTGATTCGTCATAACCAGCACCTTCAGCACCAAGCATCTCGAGGGCGGCCTCCCACACTTCAGCTAAAGTGATTTCATACTTGGGACCAAGAAAAGCGAGGCTTCCACGCCCCAAGACGCTATGCAAGTAGAAGTCGAATAATGTTGAGCCGAAGCTGTTTTTGGTCGCCTCATGAGATTCTTCGGCTGCGATTTTGCCGGCGATAGCCTCATCGCGCTCCCTTTCAGTTTTGGCAAGTTGAAGCTTAAGCATTTGTATTTCCGCCTCCTGGGAGTTGTTTTTCTTTCGGAGCTCAGCAATATCAGTAGCATAGCCTTCACTGATTCTTTTTTGTACTTCGAGCCTGTCTTCGGCATCCCTTTGGCTAGCGTGAGCGTCTCTCACTTGTTTCAGGAGCACTTCTTCTTTTTGAGAATAGGAAGTGGAGGAAGCAGCAAGCTCATGTTTCAATTCCTCGACTTTTGCTTCAAGCTCCTCATTGTAAGAAGCAATGTTCCTCATTTCGGTGTCGTGTTGCTCAACGACCTTTTGCCATTCGGCCTTATCGTTTTCCATGGTAAGCATGGCCTCTATGTTGGCACGGTTAACTCTTTGAAGCTCATCGACAAGCTTCTGCCAGTTTGACTTCCTCTCGATATCAAGTTTGACGGCGTCGAGATTTCTTAGCATGGCAGACTTGTCGATGGGGACCAAGTCTAGGTCGAACCTCACTCCCTTAAGGCACCATTGAGGAAACCGGCTCTGCAGAGTGGCAGGACCCGGTCAAACTTGAAATTTGGGCCTGCTAATTATCGTTTGAATGTCTGATTTCCCAAGAGCGGGAGAGTCAGAAGGAATGTCGAGCGAAGCAGGAGTAGTAACTTTCTCAGGAGTAGTAGAGGCCTGCTTTTCACTGTGACGGGCTCGTTTGCTTAAGTCTTCACCCATGTGACCTTTTCCTCGATCGTCATGAGATTTTCTCTTGTGGGAGTCATCGCCTTTTTGCCAAGAATCATGGCGCTCTTCTCTCTCCCTTCTTTCACGACGCTCTTCTTCATCCCTCCTTTCACGAGCCTTTTGAGCAGCCCTCTCTTCGTCAGACTCTCTATAGGAGGTGAAGTAGCGCCCATAATTATATTGACCACGCCCCCCGTAGCGTTGGAAGTCCTGATAATATGATCCGCCGCGTGTCATTGAAGGATCTGAAATAAGAAAATACAAGCTTTAGAAATCTTTAAAGTATAAGAAGATAAGTGCATAAATGTGCTGGAAAATCCTTAGTTGTGTGTGAAGTGCAAACTACTCGCGTTGGACTAACAAACCACTCCTCAGTTGGGGGGAAGTGATAGGTTTCACTCTCGGTGACAATTCTTGAGATAAAGGAGTTGGAGTCTGTTGGAGGGCAGATGTCGCTTCAATCATCGGGGGTACAGTTTTGCCGCAGGCAGGGTCATCTTTAAAGAGCTCTTGGGAAGTGACAATTATGTCACTTAAATCCCCAAAGACGTCATCACCATCATGCCCAACCTGATTCCCTCCATCAGCTCCTTTGTCGGCACTCTTCCTGGTTTGGGAAGGGGGCTCCTCTTCTTCTTCAATTATGGGGGAAAGCGCTGGTCTTATTGATGGCCCCATGTCATCTCTTGGAACAGAACACTTTATTAGTGAAGTTTTTATAGAAATTTCTCCTTGTATGTGTTCTCCAGTAGAGACCGGGGCATCAGGAATTATCACTGGAGAGTCAGGAACTTCCGTCGGAGCTTCATGAGCTTGAATTGAACGAGAAATATGTAGAAGCCCGAACCGATGAAGAAATTCATCCGTTAATAGAAATTTAACGCTCCTCTCTTCAGCCGGGACAGCGCTCAATCTCTCAAACATCGCCTTATGGCTTAGGTCCCTAGATGGAGGAGGAAGTGCTGTAAAGATAAGAAATGGAATCAGCACTTGGCAATACGAAACATGAAAGACTTAGAGTAAAATTGAAGAATGAAGGAAAAAAGATCTCACTTCCTACTCTCCAGTCTGCGTAAAATTCTGCGGGGCAACGAATGTAGAAGTATTGATTCAGGAATCCATGTGCACTCTCCGGCAAATCCAAAATAAGTTTGCGGTTCCGCGCACCCCTTACAAGTACAATTGAAGGGTGGTCCTTGTTCTTTGCAAAAGTACACAAGTAATAAATCTCCTCGAAACTCAGAAGACGGTCAAGAGTCCTCCTGAACAAAACGCACAATCCCATCAAAATGGCATAGCCATTGGGGTGCAACTGGAAAGGAGAGATCGTCAATCGGAGAAAGGTTTGTCGAAGAAATTCATTAAAAGGAGGAATTGCTCCACTTAAGCACATTTGGCGATTTATGGCAATAAAACCATAAGGCGGTCTATCAGCGAAATCATTTGGTCCAGGAAGTAAAACTTCTGCCTCGGCAATGCCAAATTGAACGCATAATTGATTAAGTGTCCGCTGTTTCAGAAGAGTAGGAGTTCTTTCTGGAGAGTTTTCTAATGGAATAGCAATCGGGAAAGTCCCTTCGGCATATTCTATCATCTCTTCTTGTTCTTGTTGAGACGTCATTCTACATAAGCAACTGGATGATTCAGATGAAAAGGTGCACGTTTCCTAAAAAGCGTGAAGTGTTGTGCAAAAAAAAAAATAATAATAATAAAAAAAAACAAGAGAAAGCAAACATAACTGAAGTTAAACTAGTTGACAATTAGTCGACTATGAGATTCCAGGACTTGTTAATATAAAGCTCAAGAATAGTGTTAATGCAAACGAATCAGCTTTAACTGGATATTTAAAGTTTTGCTTTAGCACTTCACTTGAGTTCATTGGTTCACAACATTTCATTCACACAGTTCATTTAAGTTAATTACTCTTTATCGACTAATCTGTCATTTGATGTGGGCAGTCAATGGCAGTATATTCGTCCCAGTTTTCTGCAAATATTATGTTTAACAGGTTATTAGCGTTAGAGATAATCTACAACAAAGCGCAACAGAATTCGAGATTAAACAATCCAGTTCAATTCAACCAAGTCTTCACAGAATTTCATAAGTCATAGGTCGTCCAGCGACCTAGCATAGGTCGAAGCCTTCTTAAGTCGTGCTGTGCAAAGTAAAGGATGAGGCATTCCAATACAGTGTTAGCTCGGCCACGACCTATAGTCTATGTCGCAAGAAAGTTAAGTCGCGCAGGTCCTGGCTAAGTATAGCTCTTAGCTCATGGATAGTCTTAGGTCGTTCAGCGACCTAGTGTAGGTCGAGACTACTCCTTAGGTCGCAGGGGTTCTTAGATCGCGAATTGTCTTGAATCGCTCACATTCACTGGGTCAATAACTTCCTCTCCACGCAATGCTTCATCGGACCCTATAACCCGCTATCCACTACACTTAAATCCATCATCCTATTCATGAGATTCATCATCTTTCTATACCACTAAACCATGTGAAAACCGACTCAAAATACCTCCGATCTATCATAAATCAAATTCATTATTGTGCGTTCGTGAATCGCTGCAACAACAATAATCACTGACAATCAAAAATCGATCACAACGCGGCACAAAGTGGAGCATGGCGTACAAAATTGATTTGGGGTTCGGAGGTTAGAGCTTGGGATTCAACGATGATCGTGGAATGGAGAGAAACCGAAGGCACTTACGTAATTTGGTAGCAAGGATGAATCGGTGAATGATTGAACTTGAATTCGCCTTTTGGAGTTCAGAAAATTGTTAGTGGCAGTAGGAGGTCAGAGCAATGAGGTGAAGAAGAATTAAAACGACTTAACATATTTATATGAGGTAAAAATGGGAAGGCAAATAGGCACGCGTGTTGATACAAGTGTTAGGTCGCTCACGACCTAGCTAAGTCGAGTCGAAGCACGCGACCCATGTCATAGGCCCATACTTCGAGGGGCAAATGTTAACTGCTCTTCATCAGCGACCTAACACGCGACCTAGCAATTTAAGAAAGGGCACGACCTAACTCCATAAAGCAACTATGCGACCTAAAGATTTAAGCACCGTCACGACCTATGATCTATGGAAAGTAGCGACCTAGCGGTTCGCAGCGACCTAAGGAAGGCCACGACCTAACGGTTCTCAGCGACCTAAGGAAGGCCGCGACCTAACGGTTCTCAGCGACCTAAGGAAGGCCGCGACCTAACGGTTCACAGCGACCTAAGGAAGGCCGCGACCTAACGGTTCTCAGCGACCTAAGGAAGGCCGCGACCTAACGGTTCAAAGACTTCGCAACCTAACGATTTAAGGAGACGCCGCGACCTATAGAGCTCACACGACCTAAGGTAGGTCGCTCACGACCTAAGGACATTGCATTGGAAGGCCGCCCTTTCTGTGCCGCTGCTAGTAAGGTCGCGTATGACCTAGAACTTGTTGAAAAAATATGCGCTCATTCATAAAGAAGGAAAGTCGGATCTCCTTAGGTCGAAGACGACCTACGACCTATGATAGGTCATCCACGACCCAAGGCTTAGAAAATGATCCCATACTATTAGGTCGTTGCCGACCTACGACCTACTTTAGGTCGAAGACGACCTAACACTTGGAGAATTCTGCCCAGAAAATCACGCCTATAAATAGACAACCACTTCCAACTTCAGGGGGACTTTTGGCACATTCCCTTCATATACCATTACCTTGCTGCATTGAGAACTTCATCAACACTTAGAGCTTTCAAGATAAGAAGAATTCATCAAAGAACTCCACGAAGAAACCACACATCTTCAACACGGATTTAAGGACTTTGAATCGACATTGAAGCTTAAGACTTGTTCCAAATCACTTGTAACTTGAAGTATATTGTACTTAAGAAGAATTGTATCAGCTTGTAATGGGATTATTAATAAAAGTACTTAGAGTGGACGTAGGCTGTACCCTTAAGCCGAACCACTATAAAATTGTTGTTGTTTACTGCTTTTCTGCTATTACTTGCTTGTAATTCATTCCCGATCTATCGGGTGGTGCTTTCACAACTACATTTCACACACCGGGGTGTTAGCGTTCACATCTTAGCGTTAACATCGTAGAAATTACGTTATTCTTCCACAGTGCTGATTCGCTTCTTCTCTTCTTCTCTTTTATTTTTTCCCTCCTTTGATTTAAAATATTTTTAAATTTCTAGAAATGGTGGAGAAAGGAAAATTTTAGAGCTTCGCTGCTTTGATCTAAAAATATAAAATGATAAGTGAGGGGTTAGGACTATATTTTTAGATGCTCAAATCAACTGTATCAGTTAGATTAAAATAATTAAATCTGGTCGTTCGGTCTAGGTTCAAACCCTAGCCTCTACGGTAGGATAGTTTAATCACTCCTTTATATCCGGTTGACCGCAGCGATTGGCTGACCATAGGAGCAAGGCCGATCGGGCGGGTTCGCATTAAATAATATTTATTTCCTATTTTCATGTTTTAATTATTTTCATTCTGAAAACTTCAAATGCTGATTACTTCTCATTTGAACATCGATTACAAAACTCCAAATATGAAAGTTGCTTAAAAAATTGCCACGAATGCAATAGTGTAAGTCTTGGCCTGCATATTTTCATTAACCCCTTAGGTCATTCGCATGAGTTAGGTCGTTAGACCAAAGGTCGTGTCCCTTTAGGTAGTAAGACCTTAGGTCGTTCGGCAGATAGCTCGTTCCACACTGGGCCGTTCACCACTTTAGGCCGCGACCGAGTTAGGTCGTTAACCTCCATTAGGTCTCGCGATAATCTTAAGTCGCGTACCCCTTGGGTCGCACCACCTAGGCCTCATGCCCACTCCTTTAGGTCGCTCGACCCTTCCTTCTCATTAGGTTGCACCTCGTTAGGTCGCGCCTATCTCATCTCATCCATGAGTTAGGTCGCTCAACCTGCCTTCCCCTTAGGTCGCATGCCTAGTTAGGTCGTTCGGACATTATAGGTCGCTCACCTAGGTCGCACAACAAGCTATCCATAGGTCGTTCGACCTATTTTACTTTAAGTCGCTACCTCTTTAGGTCGTTCCACTTTAGCTCGGCCATGATTAGGTCTCGTGGGTATTTCTACTTTGATGGTTTTGGAACTGATTTCCTTGATTTTATTCACGTCTTCGAATGTGAATTTTAGTGAATTGATTTGTTTCTACATTCAATTTTGTGACTTGTCATTTTAAAAATATAAAGGTTTTAATACTAGTGGTAAATATCAAAACTCTTTCATCAAAGCGATTTCAACACTATTTTATTATAAAGCTCTTTTCATAAACCGTTTTTCAATCTATTAGTATACACAAACCTTTACCTCACTCATATGAGAAATTGAATTAAACGGCTTAGTAAGACAAGTGGTATGAAACGCTTGCGTTTGCTTCATCGGTTAACTCTTGGACTTGTTCGATTAAACCTATTGTGACAATTTTCTAGTGAAGATCTACAGTTTGTTCGTAAATATTTAAGTTAAGCAAGTGGTTATGGGACATGAAGCTAAACTCATATTTTTACTAACTTAGTGTAATTGACACTTCTTTATGATCAATGGCGATCATTTTTGTGATTTAGACTAGCAATTGGGCGATGTCTCTTTGTCTACAAGGGAGATTAAACCCCGTTTGTGTGATGTTTCGACTCACATATGTGGGGTAGCGCCCCACGGTCTTCGGGCCATTCTTGTGGAGCCTCGGCTCAAAATTAATGGTTAGCTACCATGAGATAGCATCTTGTTTTGTGATACACGTGTTGGTGAGATTTCATACTCCCGTATTGTGATAGACCTCCCCCTTTTTGTGATTTCTGGATTTCGTGTGTTGATTTAAGGAATTTGTGCTTCACCAATTTTCGTGATTTTCATTGATAAGTTTTATCAATTTTTGTGCATTGGTGAATTCGTGTGTCATTACCCTTTTTGTGGATTTGGATCTTTGAGAAGATTCTTGTGATATTGATTAATCTCTTGTTGATTATCATTTACATACTTATAGTAGTATGCCATTATGGTTATTATACGTTTATGCCATATCTCCTATTCTATATCATGTCATATGGTATTTATAGCTAGACTGATCCATTTATTATTTTCTTATGAAATAATAGTCGGGTCAAACCGAGATGTTACAGGTGCTTCTGCTTGACTTCTATCCAGGGATCTATTACTCTGACTTTTGGGTAACTACTTAGATTAGTAGTTTTTGCTGTATACATTTGAGATATCGACTCATAGATGTATTCTTTTGTATAGCTCATGTTGTTATTCTTTTGTGTTATTGTGGATCTTTCAGACCACTACTCTGATGTACACTTTCATGTGTTATATATTCATATCTTTTTCCGCCTTTGTGATATAGATGTTTGTGACTGATTTGTGTTATGTTTACTTCTATATTTTTTTCCGAAGATTATATATAGCCACTGCGTAGTAGCTTTGAGTTTGTATCGGTATGTCGGATTTCCTCCCTTAATGAAATGCATGTTATACTATCTGACATATCGGCTCTCGCACAAAGAAATTACACGGATGGTCGCTCCTTCACAGCCTTATCCTCCGTGCTAGTCGACATCATTACACTGTAGTGTTCTTGTCTACCGTGGTATAGAGGTGGGGCGTCATAGCTTGGTACCAAAGCTAAACTTCGAAACAATGTAGAATAACTTAACAAGGATCATCACCCTAAGTCCATCTTAGGAGTCGTGCTTTAGGATTTAATTCGAGTCTTCGTATCGATTCATCCTATTTCCTTTATGATTCCTTGTTTTATCTAGCAAGATTGCTTGATATTTATTTGTGCTAACTCCTCTTTTTTTTAAGCGACCCAACGACATATGGGAGAAGCGACCCAACGACCTATGGGGAGATGCGACCCACCGACCTATGGGGAGAAGCGACCCATCTACCTATGGGGAGAAGTGACTCAACTACCAATGGGATGCAGCGACCTAAAGTCAGAAGCGACCTAGTAGCTAAGTGGATTTACCGACCTAACGGATTAAAGAGCCTAACGACCTAATGAGCTAACGAGTTAACAACCTAAGGATTTAACGACGTAGCGAGCTATACAAAACCGAGGCAACTTGTCTTCCTTATGTCGTTCCTTCCCTAGGTCGCCCACGACTTATGACTAGTTCAAGTGAACAACGGCTCTCCTGTTAGGCCGTAAACCGTGTCTACTAAGTCGCCCACGACCTACGACCTATTCCTAAGACGCCCACGACCTACGACCTATTCCTACGTCGTCCACGACCTACGACATAACTCCGAACTCTCCTATTGTGACGACCCGAAATTTTCTAAGCCGAAAATTCCAGATAGTTATGAAAAAGAAGAAAGAGATAGAAGAAGAACAGAAACACCAAACATATCACAATCGCAGTGGATAAAATATAATAATAAACAATAATAGCTTACAAAAGAATTCAATATCAGTCGATTACAATTATATACATCAGAGTTTTACATATATACAGTCACTGATTATATACAATTATTCTGTCTCAGATTAACAATAGTATAAATACAGCGGATATACTCTATACGATACTGCCATCCAGCTTACCTCCTGAGCTCCAGAACGTACCTACCTGAAATCTGTAATACTCGGTCTGACCCGAGCATTACCCTAAAGTAACACCCGGGTCAGGCTGGAAACCAGCGTGAGTAAACCTATCCAACATAGAATACATGCATACAACCTATATAAAACCAGGGGTAACTTATATAAATTTAACCAATTCATAATTTTCTACAGACAACACTTATTTCACATATAAATTTCAAATATCAACTTAGATAAAATAATCCAATTCACTTAAATCATTTCATTCCTGCCTATTGATTTCTCAAATCAATTTATAAAAATTCGAAGTGGTTTAGGGTATCTCCCAATACCCGATCCTGGCCTCTCCGAGTCTCATACCATCCTATCCCAAGTTATCCAAATGAAAACACAACATTTAATATCAGAGATATCAACTCATTCAAAGCATCCAATACCATTCATTAATCCATAAGCAATGCTTAATCAATACAAATTAATTCAATTGATTCTAGTTGAACTTCTAACCACATTCATTTAGATTCCTTCATTCAATATTAGTTAATTAGTCAACCCTTCACTATTTTCTTAATTAATCACTCTGGATTAATTATTTTCAATTACATTCATGTAATTATCTTAAATTAACTTCACAATATTAATTAGTCTCAACCGAGATTATCAAGTAATATTTATTAATTAATTAATTAATTACATTAATCCTTAATTACTTGTACTAATTAACTTCCCATAAGTCACTTATTACTGATAAATTCATCTTACTTAATCAATCTTCAATTACATTGTTAATTATATTAATTAATTATTTCCAATTATATTTTAATTTGTCCGAATCTAAATTCATTACTTTAATTCGGCCACAAAATCGATAAATTTCGATTAACCTCAACCTGCAATTAACTATCTTTCATTTTACTTTATTCATAGATTAATTTCTCCTTACTTAACTATCTTAATTAATCAAGTGATCATTTATCCCACCATCAATTTATTATTCTGAATTACTTATACTTAATAAATTAACTTAACCTTAATTAATTAATTCCAACACCTAGTAACTTTGAAAATGGAAACATTTCCTTATTTATGTTGAAGTTTAAACAAACTTAAAATTCCCAATACTTCGAGTTAAGCAACAATTAACTCGAGAACCACCCAAACCAAAATCACTAGATCATCAATTCTTAGTGCATATCAAATCAATTTAATCATTCAACTACATATTTAAATTTAACCATTTAAATTTAAATAGAAATCTAACAAAGTGAGATTTACTCACCTTTGATTTTGCAATCCAAATCCGATCTCGATTTGTTACCTTCAGATTTAAACCTTTTATAAACAGTTATAGGATCTAAATAATATTTGAATGAGTTCAATTCCTATTTAATAAATTTCATTTTACCTAATAAGTAAATTTCGAACTAATTTTCTGTTAACTCTTATTTCTGAAGCGACCTAAGACTTACGTGACTTAACGACCTAAAACTTAGGTGACTTAACGACCTAAAAGGTACTAACGACCGAAGGGTGTTAACGACCTAAAAGGTACTAACGACCTAAGGGTGCTAACGACCTAAAAAGTAGGCGACCTAACTACAGCAGTGACCTAAGATCACAAAGCATCCCGCGACCTAATATCACAAAGCACTCCGCGACCTAAGGTCTTTAGCGACCTAGTGCTTTCAGCGACCTATGAAGTGCCGTGACCTAACAACTTAAGGATTTCACAACCTGACAACTTAAGAGGATCAGCGACCTAAGGGTTCCTGTAGCTTCACGACCTAAAGCATATACGACCTTAGTAATGCCACAACCTACCGACCTAAGAGCAAAGTGGTCTCAGCAACCTAAATCCCGAACGACTCACGACCTATAATAGGTCGCACACGACCTATTAATTTGCTCAGAAGAGAACCAAATGCAATCAAGATAAGTCGAATCCCATCTCTTAGGTCGCTGCCGACCTAGTGACTTATTCAGGGCAAGTTCTAATATAGCTAATACAAGTGATTCCTTATGTCGTGGCCGACCTATGACCTAGACCTACCTTAGGTCGTGCGCGACCTAAGACTTGGAGATTGAACTTCGCCCAGAACCACTCCTATAAATACAGCCCTAAGTCCAACTAGCGGGGGGACTTTTTGGCCAATCTCTTCAAGCGCCGATATTCTGCTGAATTCTTGACTCACTCAACACTTCAAGTACTCCAAACACCAAGGACACTACTACGATCTCCAAGAGAAAATCTACATTATTCAACATGAATTCGGAAGATTATCTCCATCAAAGCTTGATCTACTAGTCTAAAGTGTGTTGTCATTGAAGGTTATTGTAAAGTTGTAATTAATTAAGCAATAAAGTGAATTAAAGTGGACGTAGGCTTACCCTAAGCGGAACCACTATAAAAACTGTTGTCTTTTCTGCTTTCTCTGTTATTTTTCTACTTGTTTTAGTTCCCGTGTTCACGGGTAGTGCTTTCACTCAACTTCAATTTACACCGGGTGTTAGCGTCAGATTTTCACGTTAACATTTTTGGTGCTTTCACTGAGAACCCAACTCAGGAAACTTCCACTATTGCTCCGCGATGGATTGTTGAAAGAATTTCTTTTAAAACCCGAAGTTTATTGGAAATAATGGCTCCTGGGAGAAAAAGAAGTTCTGTAAGATCCGACAATGTTCAAGAGAATACTACTACCTCTCCTCCTTCAAGTCAAGCAGCTCCAACTGTTGGAGTTACTCGAGCTTAGTTGGACGTCGTAGTCTTGGAATTGAATCAACAATTGAATGCTCAGAATGTGCAGTTGGAAGCCCAGAATGCCCAGAATGCCTTGATTATGGATAGGTGAAGCGCACTGCTTGAGGCAAATCACCAACGACAGGATAATGAAACAATCCATGCTGAAGATGCCCGTGACCCGCAAGAGAAAGGTATTCCTCACAAAGCAGGCAACACCGCTGCAAGGGCACCTTCCCAAGCTGAAGGGTCAAGGCCACAACCAACTTCTGCCAGGTAAATCCTCAAAGCGATGAGGAGTATCTATCAGGAATCGTCCGCTCAATCATGAAAGAAAGCATGCGGAGGCAAGAGGATGAAAACGATTGGGGATTCGCTCCGAGCAAGACTCCGTTCACCGAAACGATTTTAAAGGCGGACTTCCCCAGGAAATTTGTACCTCCTACCATCCCGGCTTATCGCAGGACAAGTGACCCTAACCAATTTCTATACAGATACGATTGGCATATGACTGGGGCACGAGCATCAGATGAGATTAAATGCCGATATTTTCCAGTATATTTAGAAGGGGTGGGTTTGCTTTGGTTCACCAAGCTACCAGTTCGATCAATTGAACAATTCTCCGATTTAACCCGAAAATTTAAAGAACAATTCAGGTTGTATGCATCAAAGGCAAAAGATATAATGTCACTGTCCAGCCTAGAACAATCACCTGGAGAACCCATCAAGTCTTTTTTAAACCGTTTTAATATAGCTTTAGCCGAGGTTGACAACGCGGAGCCCCGAATGATCCTAACATACTTAGTGCGGGCCATCGACAAGCCAAGTGAATTCAGGATGTGGCTTAAAATGAAGGAACCAAACTCACTCGAGAAGTTTTATAAAAAGGCCGACGAATTCATACACCTAGAAAACCTCTCGATGCCAGTAAAAGCAGTGGTGGCCGAAATCAAGAATAATGACGTCATCTCTAACAAGAGAGGATCTGGAAACCAGGAAAGGGAAAGTGATGAAGGAAAGAGGCAGGAAAATAAGAAGAAACCTCGACGTTTTAACCCTTCAGATTTCACCCCCTTAACTGATACACCGGAAAAAATCTTCTTGGCGACGAAGGATGTTATCAAGTACCCTAAACCACCTAAGATGGTAAGAGGTGCGGTGCAAAATGGGAAATTCTGTCGATTTCACAATCAACTCGGCCACGATACTAACCAATTTCGCCAATTAAAAAATGTGATTGAAGAATTGCTGAAACAAAATAAACTTCAACAATATGTGAGGAAAGATGGAATTGACCCAACCTCGTTCACTCAGGAGCAACCATGTCCTGCTTATCGATCCAGCTCGGGCAACAGAACTACAGAGCAAGAATCCGAGAAGCTGGTCATTGACTGACATATGAATCATAAGATCGTGGAATGGCACTCACTTACGCCTATATTTTACTTAATAGCATTGCTTAAACCTGTAAAATGATTATGGATGTATAATTCTTGTGCTGTTAACCATTGTAAAATTGATGTGACTCAGTAATAAGCAACTATAAATCTTGTGTTCCTTAATGCTCTAGAAATGCCTGTATCATTTCGATATGTAAATATTACTAAAATGTCGATTTAGTATTGCAGGTTATTAAACTAAAGCTTGCACATTCAACGCATCACAAAGCGAAGCGATCCCTACAAATCACGAAGTAAACAAATGACAAGTCACTAATGTTCCGAATTCAAATATTTCGAAAGAAGTGCAATTTGCAAACGATTGAGAATTCCACCAAAGAGGGCACCTTTCTAATAAGAAGGTTCCAAACCTTTGCTAAACAACCACGATCGTCTGTGTAAACGAACATCTGGTAAAGAAACTTGCATCTGCCCCGTGAATTCACTCAGCAATAAAGCACATCTCTCTAGCGAAAAACAAACGAAAGAACGGGACATGTACTTGAAGCAATTGCAAGGAATTGCTAAGGGGCGCAGGATATGAAGACACAAGCGCCAACGCTACACTTCAGAGTCCAAAGTACTCTTTAGAGTCCAAATGCTTTTCTTCGGGCACCCAACGCTACTCTTTAGAGTCCAAATGCTTCTCTTCGGAGACCCAACGCTACTCTTTAGAGTCCAAAGTACTCTTTAGAGTCCAAATGCTTCTCTTCGGAGACCCAACGCTACTCTTTAGAGTCCAAAGTACTCTTTAGAGTCCAAATGCTTCTCTTCGGGGACCCAACGCTACTCTTCAGAGTCCAAAGTACTCTTTACAGTCCAAATGCTTCTCTTCGGAGACCCAACGCTACTCTTTAGAGTCCAAAGTACTCTTTAGAGTCCAAATGCTTCTCTTCGAAGACCCAACGCTACTCTTTAGAGTCCAAAGTACTCTTTAGAGTCTAAATGCTTCTCTTCGGAGACCCAACGCTACTCTTTAGAGTCCAAATGCTTCTCTTCGGGGACCCAACGCTACTCTTCAGAGTCCAAAGTACTCTTTAGAGTCCAAATGCTTCTCTTCGGAGACCCAACGCTACTCTTTAGAGTCCAAAGTACTCTTTAGAGTCCAAAGACCCAACGCTACTCTTTAGAGTCCAAAGTACACTTTAGAGTCCAAATGCTTCTCTTCGGGGACCCAACGCTACTCATTAGAGTCCAAAGTACTCTTTAGAGTCCAAATGCTTCTCTTCGAGGACCCAACGCTACTCTTCATAGTCCAAAGTACTCTTTAGAGTCCAAATTCTTCTCTTCGGAGACCCAATGCTACTCTTTAGAGTCCAAATCATAGACCTCGAGAGGGATTAACCAGAAAAAGAGAGGTCTTTCTCGATACAAAGTTGCGGACTGATCGGTCGATCCACTCCAGTGAATCCGTCCAACTGAGAGAAAGAAACTCCAAACTTCTAGGCAGTAACCCTACTCGGAGGCACACATTTCATCGTGATCGGTCGATACACTCCCGTGAAATGAAATGTGAAAAGCCCTCTTCGGAGGCCTGCTTCCCAGCGAACAGGGAAAAATGAAAGCCCCTCCCAAGGGACAGAAACAAAAAAGACATCTTCCCAGAGGCACAACCAAACAAAAAGACCTCTTCCCAGAGGCAGAAACAAAAAAGACCTCTTCCCAGAGGCAGAAATAAAAAGACCTCCTCCTAGAGGCACAATCGAACAGAAAGACCTCTTCGGAGGCACACGTTTCACCGAGATTGAAATAAAACTTCCAAGTGTTGAAACGTGGAAAGCCCTCCTCAGAGGCACAACTCTTCGGAGGCACACGTTTCACCGAGATTGAAATAAAACTTCCAAGTGTTGAAACGTGAACAAGCCCTCCTCAGAGGTGCAACTTTTAAAAGAAGCATTTCGTCAGAAACGCAAAGCAAAAATCAGAAAGCCCTTTACTGAGGCGTAATAAAAAAAAAGCCCTCTTCAAAGGCACACTTTAACTCTCGAAGGAAGAATGATCCACCTATTCTGGAAAATACTCTTCCTCAAAAAGAAGTTAAAGTACACTTCAGAGGCCCGCTTTACCACATAGAAGAATTCACTTGGTAAAATGTGTGTATGCACAAAAGAAAAAGTGATATCTTCGAAGGATGAAGCGTAAGAACTTATATGGAGGGAGCTGTACTCTTTTTTTAACGAAATAATATTCCTCCAAGTATGGAATAATTATTTTCCAGAAAATAAAAGTACAAGTCCCCTCAAGGTATAAAATATTGCAACAAGCTTATGGTATAGGGGCAACATGGTATAGCTACATACAACATGGTATAACTATATTGGTAAAATTACGCTCGAACAACATACCACAAGCTCGCTGCAATATCATATAAAGAAACTTGTACGAAAATGAATAATAAATGCATTCTCAGATACAGACAGAAGTTTGTACAAAGAAAAAGAATCATTTTATTCAACACTGTTAAAATTTTGTACAGGTACAGGTTTCAAAATAAAAAGAAAAAAGAAAAGCGGTGGCCGGTACCTGCACAATCTCCGGCCAGTACATGCAAAAAGCAAAAAATAAAGATAAGTCGAAGCAGGACCCCTTATTTCTTCTTGCCACCGCCCTTAGAGCCTTCACTTGACCTAATAGGCAGCTTTTCAGGACGGCTTGGGAGAGTCGGGGATGAAGGAGAAAGGATTACTGTCGGATCGACTTTCGTTTCCTCTTCAGAAATAAGAATGCCTTTTCTTCTCTTCTTCGAAGTGGCACGCTTCCTTCTTCTCCTTGAAGAAGACTCACTTCCCGCAGTGACAAGAGCAGATAATTTTATGTTATCAGAAGTGGTTCGCTCCGGAGACTCATTGCCTTCTCCAAGCCCTTCTCCCCCATGTTCTTGAAAAGCAATTAGATCATCTAAGCCATGTAGAGCTTCTATTTGCTCCTCTTGCGACCCAGGTTGAGAGGCGGACGGAGGAGTGACCTGAAGAATCAAAGGAGGAATAATTGGAGGAGGGGGAGTCTGGACGATGCCCGACACTTTCTCTACAGAAGAAAAGAGGTTAAAGTCAGTAAAAAGAGGAGATAAAGGCTCGTTGAGATTCAGGAAGTAGCCAAGAAGCTCATCGAACCCGCAAGAAGCAAATGAGCAGTCTACTTGAGCAAGATTGACAGTAGAGTTACCTGGAGAAGTCGGCTTCCTGAAATCAACCTCATAAGCCTGTGCTTCGGCACTCTCTTCACCTTCATCTCCACCCTGTATACTTGTGATCTCAGTTGTAACTTTAGCTAGGGATGGAGCCAATAATGTCGATTTCGGCCGAAGGAGAAGGCTGGACTGGAATAGTTGAAGTAGTTTTTCCTAACTGTTCCCCTTCTGCCATTTCAGCTCTTAATTTTGCAAGTTGTTGCTTTCCTTTGGCAAGAGCAGCGCGAGCATCATCATCCAAGTAATGCTCCTCAAGAGCTGATTCGGCATAGCCAGCACCTTTACCGCCAAGCATGTCAAGTGCAGCCTCCCACACTTCAGCCAATGTAACTTCATATTTGGGGCCTAGGAAGGCGAGACTACCGTGCCCCAAGATGCTGGGCAGGTAAAAGTCAAACAGTATCGAGCTGATGTTGGTCTTCGTTGCCTCATGAGATTCTTCAGCTGCAATTTTACCGGCAACGGCCTCATCGCGCTCTCTTTCAGTTTTGGAAAGTTGAAGCTTTAGCATTTGAATTTCCGCCTCCTGAGAGTTGACTTTCTCCTGTAACTCTGTAACCTCAGCACGATACCTTCCCGCTGTTTTCTGCTCAGCTTCAAGTTGTGCCTCGGCATGTCGCTGAGCTGCGTGAGCATCGCGAACTTGCTTCTGAAGTTTTTCTTCTTTTTGAGTGTATGTAGTAGAAGAAGTAGCAAGCTCTTGTTTAAGTTCCTCAACTTTCGCCTCAAGCTCCTCATTGTAAGTAGTGATGCTTCTCATTTCAGTATCGTGCTGCTCGAGAACTTTCTGCCATTCGGCCTTATCATTCTCCATAGTAAGCATGGCCTCTATATTCGCACGGTTGACCCTTTGAAGCTCGTCAACAAGCTTTTGCCAGTTCGACATCCTTTCAATATCAAGCCTGACGGCATCGAGATTTCACAGCATGGCAGGCTTGTCGATAGGGATCAAGTCAAGATCGAACCGCACTCCCTTCAGGCACCAGTGCGGGAACCGGCTTTGCAGAGTAGCCGGGCCTGATCCAACTTGGAAATTAGGCCTGCTGATTATTATTTGAATGTCCGTCTTCCCGAGAGCGGGAGAGCCAGAAGGAATGTCAAGTGAGACGGAGGCAGTAACCTTTTCAGGAGTTGTAGAAGTATGCTTCTCACCGTGTCGAGCACGCTTACTTGGGTCCTCAACCATATGACTTTTTCCCCGGTCATAATGGGATTTTCTCTTGTGGGAATCATCACCTTTATGGGAATCTTGGTGCTCCTCCCTTTCTTTTCTCTCATAACGCTCTTCTTGAGCCCTTCTCTCCTGAGCCTTTCTAGCGGCTCTCTCTTCATCGGTTTCTCTGTGAGCGGGAAGGTAGCGCCTACAATCATATTGACTACGCCTCCCGTAGCGCTGAAAGTCGTCATAGTAGGAACCGCTGCGTCCCATCGGAGAATCTGAAATAAAATAAAAGAGACAAGTCTTAAAAGTCTTCAGAGAAAAGAAGTGTAACTATAGAATCTTCAAAGCACAAAGGGTTAGGAGCATAAAAGTGCCAAAAAATTCTAAGTGTATTTAATGTGCAAACTACGTGCGTCAAACTACGAACCACTCTTCGACCGAGGAGGAATCGTGGGGGTAGTAGTTAACGTCAACTCTTGAGTCGACGGAGTCTGTTGCAGAGTAGAAGTCGCCTTAGCTATTGAAGAAGAAACCCTGGTGGTAACGGGGTGGTCTTTAAAGAGCTCCTGTGAAGTGACAAACAGGTCGCTGAACCCTTCGAAAGTGTCGCCTCCACTCTGTTTGACGGGGCTTGTTTTCCCAGCTTCTTCGTCACCAGACTTCTTTGAATGTGGAGGAGATTCCTGAGGCTCTTCTTCTTCAGTGACCGGGGCAAGTTTGCCAGATGACCCCGCGACATCAACAGAAGTGGAGCACTTCACTAGAGAAGCCTCAGAGGCAGGTTCTTCCGGTATGGGTGCATCGGTAGAAACTGGGGCATCCAATGCTTGGGTAGGGAGTTTGGGACTTCATGAGGGTGTGTAGAGCGAGAGGTATGCAAAAGTCCGTACTGATGCAAAAATTCGTCTTTCAACAGAAATTGAATGCTTCTCTCCCCAACTGGCACAGCCATAAGCCTCTCAAAAGTTGGTTTATGACTGGAATCCCTAGAAGGAGGAGGAAGCACTGAAAAGTAAAAGGCGAAGTTAACATTTGACAACTCAGGCCATGAAAAGCTCAGAGAAAAACATCAGGAACAAAGATAAATGCTCTTACTTCCTGCTCTCCAGATAGCATAGAATCCTGGAGGACAACGAATGAAGAAAAATTGACTTAGAAAACCGTGAGCACTTTTGGGAAGGCCAATTATTAGTTTACGGTTCCTAGCGCTTCTCACAAGAATGATGGAGGGATGGTCTTTATTTTTGGAAAACGTGCACAAATAGCAAACTTCATCAAAACTCGGAAGGCGATCCAGCGTCCTTCTGAATAGCACACATAACCCCATCAGAATAGCATAGCCATTGGGGTGCAGCTGGAAGGGGGAGATAGCTAGTCGGAGAAGAAGCCGTTGAAGAAAGTCGCTAAAAGGAGGGATAGCTCCACTCGTGCACATTTGACGATTAACTGCTACAAAACCATGAGGTGGTATATCGGCAGTATCGCTTCTCTCAAGAAGAATGGCATCTGCTTCAGCAATGCCAAACAGAGCGCGTAGTTGGTGGAAAACTTTGTATGTTAGCGTGGTTGAAATTCTCTCTGGAGGATTAACCAATGGAGTAGAAATTGGGAAAGTCTCTTCAGCCGATTCTGTTTCTCCTTGTTGAGAAGTCATTCTATACAAGGAACTAGACATTCAAATAAGAAGGTGCACGTTTCCTAAAAAGTGTGAAGTGTTGTGCAGAACTAACAAAAACAGAAAGCAAACATAACTGAAATTAAACTAGTTGACAATTGGTCGACTATGAGATTTTAGGACTTGTTAATATAAAACTTAAGTGTAGTGTTAATGCGAACGAATCGGCTTTAATTGGATATTTTAGTTTTGCTTTAATACTTCACTTGAATTCATTGGTTCGCAGCATTTCGTTCACACAGTTCATTTAAGTTGATTACTCTTTATCGACTAATCTGTTGTTCGATGTGGGCAGTCAATGACAGTATATTTGTCCCAATTTTCTGCAAATATTATTTTTAACAGGTTATTAGCATTAGAGATAATCTATAAAGCAGTTCAAGTAGAGCAGTTCAAGTCGAGCATTCAAATTGAAATTATGCTTCAAGACAGGTCGTAGAGCATATGAAAGAAAAGACCTCAAGACTAAGCGATGCGAATCATTTAACTCTTAACTCGGTCGCGACCTAAACCCTATGCCGCAAGAGAATTAAGCCGTTAATTCAATAGGTCGCAACCTAATCCAGCAGTTCAAAACAATAGGCATTTGTCAAAGTCCTAGGTCGTCTGGCGACCTAACATAGGTCGGGGGATCTTAAGTCGCACTATGCAAAATAAAAAGGTTCAAGGCAATTAAACTTCATCCGAAGTCTCAACTCGTCCATGACCTAATGTCCATGCCACAGAAAAAGGAAATTCAGCCGTGAAGTCCTTTGGTCGTTCTGCTGCCTTTTAAACAAGCCAAGTCCTAAGTCTTAGGTCGCGAGAATCCCAGCACGACCTAAGTTTTAGGTAGCCCAGATCTGTTGAGTCGCTAACTTCCTCCTCACGCAATCCATCTCGTCAAACTGCAACCCGATAACCCTTTACCAACTGCACATAGAAATTCATCGTCCTCCACATGAAATTCACCATCCCTTCATACCACCTGATCACTTCAAAAACAATGCAGAACATCCCCGATCCATCATAAATTCAACACATTGCCGTGCCTACTTAAATCAGTCAAACGGCGATCAAAAGTTGACCGTAATAATCATTCAAAATGAAGCACGACACATGGAATTGAACTACGGTCGGAAAATAAGGATTCATGATTCAATGGTGATTATGGTGGGATGGGGATCAGATTCACATACGGGATATAATGGAAAAGATGAATCGAAGGCTGAATAGGTCGAATTTGTCTTTGGAAGCTCAAAAATTTGTCAATGGCGGTGGGAGATCGGAGCAGTAGAGCGAGGAAGAGTTACCGACCTAGCAAATTTATATGGGACAAAAAGGGGAAGACGAATAGGCACGCGACTTAGTACAAGTCTTAGGTCGCTCACGACCTAGCTCGGACAGATCGAAGCACACGACCTATGGCATAGGCCTGTACTTCGAGGGGCAAGTGTTAACTCCTATTTCTGAAGCGACCTAAGACTTACGTGACTTAACGACCTAAAACTTAGGTGACTTAACGACCTAAAAGGTACTAACGACCTAAGGTTGTTAACGACCTAAAAGGTACTAACGACCTAAGGGTGCTAACGACCTAAAAAGTGGGCGACCTAACTAAAGCAGCGACCTAAGATCACAAAGCATCCCGCGACCCAATATCACAAAGCACTCCGCGACCTAAGGTCTTTAGCGACCTAGTGCTTTCAGCGACCTATGAAGTGCCGCGACCTAACAACTTAAGGATTTCACAACCTGACGACTTAAGAGGATCAGCGACCTAAACGTTCCTGTAGCTTCACGACATAAAGCATATACGACCTAAGTAATGCCATAGCCTACCGACCTAAGAGCAAAGTGGTCTCAGCAACCTAAATCCTGACCGACTCACGACCTATAATAGGTCGCACGCGAGCTACTAATTTGCTCAGAAGAGAACCAAATGCAATCAAGATAAGTCGAATCCCATCTCTTAGGTCGCTGCCGACCTAGTGACTTATTCAGGGCAAGTTCTAATATAGCTAATACGAGTGATTCCTTATGTCATGGCCGACCTATGACCTAGACCTACCTTAGGTCGTGCGCGACCTAAGACTTGGAGATTGAACTTCGCCCAGAACCACTCCTATAAATACAGCCCTAACTCCAACTAGCGGGGGGACGTTTTGGCCAATCTCTTCAAGCGCCGATATTCTGCTGAATTCTCGACTCACTCAACACTTCAAGTACTCCAAACACCAAGGACACTACTACGATCTCCAAGAGAAAATCTACATCATTCAATATGAGTTCGGAAGATTATTCTCCATCAAAGATTGATGTACTAGTCTAAAGTGTGTTGTAATTGAAGGTTATTGTAAAGTTGTAATTAATAAAGCAATAAAGTGAATTAAAGTGGCCGTAGGCTTACCCTAAGCCCAACCACTATAAAAACTGTTGTCTTTTCTGCTTTCTCTATGATTTTTCTACTTGTTTTAGTTCCCGTGTTCACGGGTGGTGCTTTCACTCAACTTCAATTTACACCGGGGTGTTAGCGTCAGATTTTCACGTTAACATTTTCTATTTACAAAATATGTTTTAGTTATCAAACAATCATTTAAGTTAACTAAATAAATTGATTTCCATTTTATAAATTAAATTTAACTAAATCTTTATTAACAAATAGTTTACTTCCCCTAAACTAATCCATTTTTTTTAAATCCTTACATGTAATTTGTTCTACAAATATGTAAAAATAATAATTTAATAAGCTATTTAAATAGAACAAACGATAAACAAATATAAAATCTAACCCCAATCACGACATCGTCCCTAACTCGAGTTCTTCCAGCAACGAAAGCCACTCTAGATTCACTGAGCCTCCCTCCTCCTCACACAGGTTCGAGCCGAGCTCGTATGCCCTTGATTCCAACTCGCGAACCCCACTGCGATCACTTTCAGTCGACTACATGTCTCACCACAACCACACATGCCAATCGTCGAAACCAAGCATCGAGCATCATCATCATCGCGTCCCCAAAATTTGCCACGAACCCTAGCTCAGCGTGAAACCCTAACCCTACCTCGCAAACTACCCCAACCTCACGTGGCCTTCATCTCGATCGAGCTTACCTCCAGATCCCCCCACGCGACGCCCCAATCCTCTTTGCTCAACAATTCGAGAATTTCCAGGCGGAACCCCCTTTTCTTTATAAACGAATTCGATGTTGGAGATAGGGGAAAGAGGGAGGCTCGGCTTCCTGTTATATATATATATATATATATATATTTGAATATGAACGAATGCGATTTTAAATTCGAAAAAGAGGAAGAAAAGGAATCTCGGTTATAATTTTTTCTCCTGTATACTATTCGTAAGTTTTTGACTGAAGGCGATGGAAGGGTGTAGGTGAGATATAAGGTTAGGGGAGGCGTATTGGAGAAGATAATGTTTATTTGATTTTACCTTTACTTATATTTTCCCTCAAAATATCTCAACTCCTAATGACGCGTTTATATACCGTGCAACAACACGACAACTCCCAGCGTTACGAAAATTGAAATCCGACAATATTTCAATATTACGGACCCAATGGAACTAGTTGCATCGAATTCCGAGATTGTGCCTCTGAAAGCTATTTTTAAATATTGATTTAAACGATATATTATTAAAATTGAACAAATCGCTTTTAATTTAAATCCCAACCATTCTGTTATCTTCAGTATCATCATTAGATTTCACAAGCCTTCAAATTGTTTTAAATAGGCGTAGAAATTCAGATTCAACAATTTACTAAATTTCAATTATTAACTTCAATATTTAAACTATATAACTCAATGATTTAATTATCCGGAAAAATATTGATATCTTGAATTCAAGTTAAAATTAACTTTTAAATATTTGAACATCAATTAATTATTCAAATTTAAATTGTTAAAAATTCTGGGTCATCACATTCCTCTCCCCTTAAAAGAATTTCGTCTCCGAAATTACTAATTAGGAAGAATGGTCTAATACCCGATTACTTTTCCCCAAAACAAACAGTTTTATCGACATCCTACCAACTATCTTTTATCAAAAACTCATTATCACGTTAACCAACTTTTCCACGTTAACCAACTTTTCAAAATCTTTTATAGTTTTCAAACAATATTCTTCCGCTAAATCGTTGAAATTTCAATTTAAAACTATAATTTGGATTATCAAAATTTTCCCAAATTTTTCTAACTCTCTAAATTTCCGAAAATTTTTTCCAGCGTCTCCTTTGCGCGGCTAGCTCGGTACTACTACAAAAGGCCTCTACAGGCTCCCAAATTTCCAAAAGAAAACAGAAAGCCAAGTGGCTAGATCAAAAACCCAATCCAATTCATAAAGAAATTTAAATACATACCTTTTTGTCGGGCAATTCACATTGATCTTTTGGAATCAATTCCAATTTTCTTTTCCCCTTTATATACCTGCATATCTTACTTGACAATAATATCCAATTGTAACATTACAATTGATTTTATACATTCTCTTATATAGGTTCTCATATTTACTTCTATTCAAATTCGTCTTTTCCGTTTTCATATGAATTCAACTTATTTCAATTTTGAATATTAAATTTTATTTTCCATTTATAAAGGAGTCTTATTAGTTCCATCTACTAATCTATTTCAGTTCCATATTAAAAATCGTTTAATTGCTTAACAAAAATTTCTCAAAAAATTTCTAACTCCCAAAATTTCCAGAAAATTTTGGCAAAGTCTCCTTTGTAGGGAGGAGCTTTTGCAGTTTGACCAGAGATATAAATATATATACATCGACCCGCCCGGTCGGAAAAAGCAAAAACAGTTCATATTTCATATTTTTATTGCGTAGGCGTACCTTATTTAGCATTTTAAGCAAGCAGCTTATAAAATTTTGCAATCATCATACTCCAAATCTTGCCAAACGGCTTCCCTGTACCTGTACTTACTCAATTTAAATATGCAAGTGCCATATATAGAATATTTATTAACATTTCACTTACTTTCAATAGCTAAACAATGTATTACATACACAACAAATGCCAAATGCTTCCCATAAGCGATTTATATGATTTTAAAGCTTATTCAATTGCTTTCAATCGATTTATAAACCAATTCATTTAATTTCAATGGTTTGGAACTCAATCTCTTACATTCCATTGATTTATAATTCAAGTAAGCTCATTTTCGCTTCACATGATTCAGAATCAAATTTATTTAATCTCTATTAACTCATAGAATTTAATTACTTTGGTTTACGCTAAACAACAATTATTGTTATGCAATCTCGACGATATTCGCCTAATAGGGTATTCTATTTTAGTTTATAGCTACTTTAAATAAATTTTCAATTCATTTTATATTTAATTCCATTTCATTTCTAATTTATCTATCAACCATTCATTGCATTTCATTTTATTTGCGCATTAGATTCATGCAAACAATTTATTAAGCTTGGCACATTCAAACTTATAAATTAATGACCATTTCCAAATTAATTTAATCCATGTTTCTATTTGATGGGCTTTCATTCTTATTCGAAGCCAAACTTCCATAAATTCTAAACTTAAGTGAATTTATTTTAGTTTATTCCAAGACCAAACTTAGGTTTCTTCGATTTGATTCTCATTTGATCAATTCCCACTAATTTAGTTAGCCCATCGACTTTAATTTTAATTTTAATTCACCCTTTCAATTTATCAAAATAATATCCAACACATACTTAACTCATTTATACTTCAAATTATTATGCCACTGAACTTATTTTCAGTCGGATAATCCAATTTCAATCACAACTTTGATTTAGTTTTTTTTCTTTCTATCAGACTTCATTCATTTATTATTTTATGCCATTCATTTTTTATTTTATGCCATTCATTTTATATTTCACTTTCTTAATTCATTTGCGAATTTATTTTATTTATACAAAACCATTCTTAATTTATTTCTAGTTACCTGGGTTTTGTTTGCAACCCAACCATTTCTATTATTATTCACTTCCATTTCATATGACAACCCTTCTCTTATATCTAATTTACTTGCAAATTTCATTAAATATTATTCAAGTCACACTAGGATTTTATTTGCAATTCATCCCATCACTACTTCAATCCCATTCTATTTTATTTTTATTTTTACAACATCTCCTCTTATTTAATTCATTATCAAATCCAAGTCGAATTCTATTAACAATTCGAATTCACTTCCAAATTCCATTATTAACTTACAATCCATTTATTTACCCAAGTTAAATTTTATTAACATATTCTATCAAACAATTATTTAGCCAATTAGCTTACTTCCAATTGTTATTACAAAAATCACTTTATGAAAGTCTGTTGAGTGCCAAAAAATTTCATAATTCCAGTTTGGATTCTCCTTTATTTTTCCAAAATTCTAACACTTTTATTTTAAAATTTTAGAAATGCCTTTAAATTCACATAATACTATTAAAATAGTTCTTTATAAAAATATTTCTTATAACTCGATGCCTCAACCAGTCCATCCTTGTTCTCACAGAAATTCAGTCATACGTTGATCAGGCGTAGGACTGAAAATCTATAAGTACTTGGTAAACTCGTCTTCAACAACCAGTGAAAATACTTGGAAAATAATTTTATTGAAATATAGAAAACAGTTTTTGAAAATAGAGGAAATATCTTTAGTGAGGATGCTCTGGAAATCATCACCCCCATCCATGGTCGCAGTTAACCCGACGGTTACGTTGCCATCCCGACAAAATCCACAGATAACTGTAGGCCTCTACGCCTCACGATTACACCATGGAACCCACGACAGATCGCAGCTACAACTGGGGTTACGTAGCTATCGCAGCAAAAACCCATATAACTGTAGGCATCAGCGCCATCGAATTTCGCTGCCAAAAATGAAACTTCTCCACTCCACTTGACCATAGATCGCAGTCTACCGATGTTGCGTTGCCTTCCCGGCAAATCAAGCGTAGACCGTTGACACTCATCCTCCACACGATTTTCGCTATGATCCCCACAGTAGATCGCAGCGACATCGAGTTACACTGTCGTCACAGCATAGCCCAAATGCCTCTGTAGGCATGAACGCCATCGACTTTCGCTACCCAATAATCCTCAGGAACAAGTTTTGTCCGGACTCCTCACAGGATCAACTTTAGAACCCCCCTTGGGGCTCAAGGGAGCACCACCCGGTGGCACTCCTGAGAAGTTCATTTCAAGGGAGCGCCTTTCTCTCCAGAGCCATCATCAAAATATTTTATACTATGCACATATAGTATCTTCAAATCATACACCTAGTATGATCTCTTACAAAGCTCCTTTACACAAAATCGATTATCCCAAATTGATAATTCTCCAACTAGGCTTCCCAAATTCAATATTGATTTTATCCAAAAATCAAAAGCCTTTCCAAATCCAAAGGTTCTCAAAACCTTTTTCAAAATCCTCATAAGATCCTTTATATATATAAATATATATATAATTTTTAAAACTTTGGACCACTTTAAACTTGTATAAAATTCCTTTTATACTTCAAACACTTCCAAAATCCTTTTTCTTCCAACAATAGATTCAACAAAGGGGTTTCATCTTAAATAAAACAAAGATATATAACTTTGTTTATTCAAAATCAAATATTCCAATTTGATTACTCTTTTCAATATCAATTTCTTTTCCATTCACTTATCCACCTTTACATTAATTCCCATTTGGATTATCACTTTAATTCCTATCTCAGTTGGGTATTAAATCCATAGCAGTTTGAACTCCGACTAGTTTATTTAGAAAATAGCTTGAAAAATTTTAAAACAACAAGTAGTTGGAAAATAATTACTAGTTTTGTAAAATAGTAGAAAATAGTTAACTAATCGTAGAATAGTTGAAAATAGCTGAATAGTTTCAGAAATTTTAGATAATTGTAAAATAGTTGTAAAATAGTAATTAATTTGTAACATAGTTGAAAAATAGTAATTAGTTTAGAAAATAGTGGAAAAAATGGTTAAATAGCTCCAAAAATAATCGTAAAACAAGTATATAAAATAATTTGGCTTTAAGAAAGAAAGGTTGTATATATTTAATAGCTTAGAAAAATAAGTTTATATTAAAACAATTTATATTAAAAATAATCAAGAGTCAAACTATTCACTCCCCCAACAATTCAATTTAAATCTCCATTTAAATTGACCCAATTCCAATTCAAATAACTCCACATTCCATTGGACTTGATTAATTCCCAATTCAAGTTGAATCAATCTTGATTCCTTTCCCAATTTAAATCAAATTCTAGTTGATTTTAATCCCATTCAATTTTAAATTTGAATTATTATCAATTTAATTTCAGAATCCAAATCACTTCAATTTAATCCAATCCAATTTTCCATTTAAAATTTTTAAACTTAGACAACTTCAATCACCAATCCAATTACTTCAAACCAAATTCAATTTTAAACTAATTCAATTAAATCTTGGTTTAATCCTGATTCATTTATCCCACCATCTATCGCATCATTAGAAAAGTCCCATCTCAACATCATGCTATAAAAGGAATTAAATCTCGAATTATAGAAATTCGAGTTAAATTCTCAAAGGTTGGTTTAACTCTTTAAACTAAATTAACCTTTAAATCAAAGTGTTTAATCATTTCAATTTCTGAGCCCAATTTCTCAAAATTCTCATTTTAAATTATTTTTACTTATGTATTTCAAGGTTCAATACAATTTTATTTTAAAATTTTAATTCAATATTCAATTTAATTTTCCAGTTTGAAGCCAGTTCTTAACAAGTTTATTTTACAATTCAATTATTCAAACTTATTTTATTTTATTTGTACAATTCCATTCTCAATTTAAAGATTTTTATTAACAATAGGATGATAACATCCAATTTATTTGAAAACGTCCCTCCATTTTCAATTTTTAAATCTCAAACCGTTTGAGATCACACACATTCCCAATTCCAATCAACCATTTATCTTTCCAAGTTAAGTTCCAATTTACTTAATCCAATCAACCTTACCAAATTTGAATTCCCAGTTCAAATTTCAAAATTCTTTCCCTCTTATAAGTTCAAACTTATATCACTTTGGGTTTTTACATCGCTTCAGAGAAAAATCAAAACTCAACCTCTTAGAGTTTATTTCAAATTATCTTTGATATCATGTATATCTATACATACATACATATTTATTTCTTGGCCCTCCCAGCCATATTCTAAAATTTTAAACTCACCCTTTGGTTTTTAATTCAAATCAAATTTTCAAACAACCCATTGTTTGCAACAAGTCCCGGTTATTTAAATATACTTTTTTATTATTTTTCATTATTTGAAACAAAATTTCCGAATTCTGAGACCAGATTTAGAATTTCATTTTCAATCCATTAATTTTTTAATTTGGTTGTATTTTTGTTTCTACTTAATTTAATTCCACTTCAAGACTTCAGTTTGGTTGTATTATATTTCTTCTAAATTTTAAATTTCAATAATTAACAACCAATCACCTTAATATTTATTAGAAGGAAATATTACTTTATATATCAAAATGTATTTTTATATAAAATCATTTAAAACCTTTATATAAGAAAATAACAAGTACGCTCTCATATATATATATATATATATATATATATATATATATATATATATTCTTAACTCATTCTAGAGTACTACAGACTCTATTAAATGAGTAATTCCCACCAGAGCCAAGGTTCTCGCTTATCCTTTCGGCTCTGATACCAAGTGTAACGACCCGAAAATTTCTAAGCCGAAAATTCCAAATAGTTATGAAAAAGAAGAAAGAGATAGAAGAAGAAGAACAAAAACACCAAACATCTCACATTCGCAGCGGATAAAATATAATAATAAGCAATAATAGCTTACAAAAGAATTCTATATCAGTCGATTACAATTATATACATCAATGTTTTACATATATACAGTCACTGAATATATACAATTATTCTGTCTTAGATTAACAATAGTATAAATACAGCGGATATACTCTATACGATACTGCCATCCAACTCACCTCCTGAGCTCCAGAACGTACCTACCTGAAATCTGTAATACTCGGTCTGACCCGAGCATTACCCCAAAGTAACACCCGGGTCAGGCTGGAAACCAGCGTGAGTAAGCCTATCCAACATAGAATACATGCATACAACTTATATAAAACCCGGGGTAACTTATATAAATTTACCAATTCACAATTTTCTACAGACAACACTTATTTCACATATAAATTTCCAAATATCAACTTAGATAAAATAATCCAATTCACTTAAATCATTTCATTCCTGCCTATTGATTTCTCATATCAATTTATAAAAATTCGAAGTGGTTTCGGGTATCTCCCAATACCCGATCCCGGCCTCTCCGAGTCTCATACCATCCTATCCCAAGTTATCCAAATGAAAACACAACATTTAATATCAGAGATATCAACTCATTCAAAGCATCCAATACCATTCAGTAAGCAATGCTTAATCAATACAAATTAATTCAATTGATTCTAGTTGAACTTCTAACCACATTCATTTAGATTCCTTCATTCAATATTAGTTAATTAGTCAAACCTTCACTATTTATCTTAAACAATCACTCTGGGTTAATTATTTTCAATTACATTCAAGTAATTATCTTAAATTAACTTCACAATATTAATTATTCTCAACCGAGATTATTAAGTTATCTTTATTAATTAATTAATTACATTAATCCTTAATTACTTATACTAATTAACTTCCCATAAGTCACCTATTACTGATAAATTCATCTTACTTCATCAATCTTCAATTACATTGTTAATTATATTAATTAGTTATTTCCAATTATATTTCAATTTGTTTGAATCTATATTCATTACTTTAATTCGGCCACAATATTGATAAATTTCGATTAACCTCAACCTGTAATTAACTATCTTTCATTTTACTTTATTCATAGATTAATTTCTCCTTACTTAACTATCTTAATTAATCAAGTAATCATTTATCCCACCATCAATTGATTATTCTGAATTACTTATACTTAGTAAATTAACTTAGCGACCAAGGGCTAATGATGCGTGACTTAGCACACACGGTCTAACATTTAGGCACGACCTAAGACTTAACAGGATACGGCTTAGCGACCTAACACACTGTCGCATTTCTACCTAAGTCCTAAGTCATTTGGACGACTCAACGACTCAACGACTCAACGACTGAACACAGGAGATGACCAAAAGACCTAACTACGCTACCGACCTAACACAAGAGACGACCTAGCGACCTACAACACGGCACAGCCAACCTAACCTTAACTCAGTCACGACCTATCTCAACACACAGATCTAACCACTAGGTCGTTGAATATTAGATCGGTCACTTCCTTAGGTCGGTCAGTTCCTATAGGTCACTCACCCCCTATAGGTCGGTCACTACTATAGGTCGGTCACCCCTATAGGTCGGTCTCATCCCTTAAGTCAGTCAAATATTTAGATCGGTCAAATCCTATAGGTCGTTCACTTTTTAAATCGGCCGATCTCTTAAGTCGCTTACTTCTATAAGTCATCAAACACCTTAAGCCATTAACCCTTAAGTCGGCAACCACTACCACTAACTTCTCTAAGTCGTTCACATGACTTGGGTTGCTCGGCCGACCTAAACTAACATACGACTTAGACTCAGAACGACTTCAGCAATACTAACGACTTAATGGCAACTATTTTACAATCTATCGACACGTAAAATACGGGTTGTTACATTCTCTCCCCCTTAGGAATTTCGCCCCCGAAATTCCAAACAATCAAGAGAAATCGTAAACTATTCCGCATGCCTACCATCCGTAGCAACCAACAACCCATGCATCCAATTACTAACCTAGCATGCAGAATTCCAAAACTAGAACAAGTTACAAATTCATGAGATGTCACGACACCTTAGGGCCATACCTCGAAGAGTTCAGGATGAGCTGCCTTCATCCTCTCTTCCTCCTCCCATGTACAGTCGTTGGCATCATCACTCTATTGTACCTTGAGCAACCTGACTACCTTCCTCCTAAGCTGTTTCGTGTCAGTTTCCACAACATGAAGCGGCTTACGAGGTCTCTCAACGATTGGATCAATCCCAAAGTCCTCACAACTATCAGCAGAAACCACCGTATTCGAGTTGTGCACATACTTCCGTAGATACGATACATGAAAAACATTGTGCACACCCGACATCTTTTCTGGTAACTCCAATTTATAGGCGAGCTTTCCAATTCGCTCGATGATCGGGAATGGTCCAACAAATCTCGGAGTCAATTTTCCTTTCTTCCCGAATCGAATAACATTCTTCAGTGGAGAAATCTTCACAAAAACCATATCACCTACGTCGAATTCAAAATCCTTACGATACTTATCGGCATAGCTTTTCTGACGGTCTTGGGCTGCCTTCATTCGTCGCCGAATGATCTTTATACAATCCGAAGTCTGTCGAATCATTACTGGCCCAAGTATTAACTGTAATCCCATTTCCAACCAACATGTCGGAGAGTTACACGGTCTTTCATACAATGCTTCATTCGGTGTCATACCAATACTTGACTGGTAACTGTTATTATATGAAAATTCCACCAAATGAAGATGATCTTCCCATGAACCACCGAAATCCAAAACACATGCTCTGAGGAGATCCTCCAAATCTCGGTTGACTCTCTCGGTCTGACCATCTGTTTGGGGGTAATAAGCTGTACTTAAACACAACTCGGTTCCTAAAACTTCCTGGAAGCTCTTCCAAAATCCACTAGTGAACAATGGGTCTCGATCGCTAACTATACTCTTCGGAATACCATGGAATCGAACTATCCACTTAACATACAACTCAGCCAACTTCGATGCAGTCCTAGTTGATCGAACAGGAATAAATCTTGCACTCTTAGTCAATCGACCTATGATGACCCAAATCCCTTCATTTCCCGCCCTTGTTCTAGGTAGACCATCGATCAAAACCATCGATATTTGCTCCTACTTTCATGTAGGAACTTCTAACGGCTGAAGCAATCCACTAGGCTTCTTTTGTTCGGCTTTTACCAACTGGCATTTCATACATTTGGAAGTAAAATTTCCAACATCCTTCTCCATACCTTCCCAGTAATAGGTTCTCTTCATATCCCGATAGATCTTATTTCCACCTGGATGAATTGTCAACTTCGAGTGATAACTTTCCTTCAGAACTTCACTTCTCAATTCATCTCTATCGGGAACAACTAGTCGTCCTTGCTTCCGAAGCCAACCCTCTCGATCGACCTCGAATCCTTTATCCTTCTCTGGATCCAATCCAGATTCCAAATCATGGATAATCTTGACAAGCTTATCGTCTCGCTTTTGACCCTCGCCAATTCTTTCCACCAGAGTAGGTCTTATTGATAAGTTTGCCAACATCTCAGGTTCCAATTCACATCTGGTCCTGAAGTCAAATCCAGCTAAATACTCGAGACTCTTCTATTCCGAAAACATGGCTCCCAACCCGGCATGTCTTCGACTTAACGCATCTGCCACTGCGTTACCTTTTCCCGGAGTATAGGCTATACCAAAATCATATGATGCTAAAAACTCTAGCCATCGTTGCTGCCGAAGATTCCAATCTTTTTGGGAGAAAAGATACTTCAACGACTTATGATCTGTAAACAACTCGAATCGAACTCCCAATAGGTATTGTCTCCACATCTTCAGAGCAAATACAATCGCCGCCAATTCCAAATCATGAGTCGGATAATTCCTTTCATCCGGCTTTAATTGTGGACTTGCATACGCAACAACTTTATCCTTCTACATCAACACTGCTCCAAGTCCAGTACCACAAGCATCGGTGTAAACCACCATCTCATCACTTCCACTTGGAATAGTCAAAACAGGAGCACTTGTCAGTCGCTCTTTCAGGATTCCGAAAGTTTGTTCACACTTAGCATCCCATCTGAACACTTGGTTCTTTTTCGTCAATCCTGTTAATGGTGCATCTATCTTGGAAAAGTCTTTGATAAATCGACGATAGTATCCTGCTAATCCAAGAAAACTTCTCACATCATATGCATTCTTAGGTCTAACCCAATCCTGGACTGCTACAACTTTGGCGGGATCAACCGCTATTCCATTTCCAGAGATAATATGGCCTAAGAACCTCACTTCGCTCTTCCAGAAGTGACACTTCGAAAACTTAGCCTTCAGCTGATGTTTCCGCAAGATTTCCAAAACAATCCGCAAGTGCGTCTTGTGCTCTTCTTCAGTTCTGGAATAAATCAAAATATCATCTACGAACACAAGTACGAACTTGTTCAACTGATCCCTGAACACTCTATTCATAAGATCCACAAAATATGCTGGTGCATTGGTCAATCCAAACGGCATTACCAGCCATTCATAGAAACCAGATGGTGTCTTGAAAGCAGTCTTCGGCACACAATCCTTTGCCACTCTCAACTGGTGAAATCCCATTGCCAAATCCATCTGAGAAAACACCTTAGCTTCGTGAAGCTGATCAAACAAGTCATCTATTCTCAGCAATGGATACTTGTTCTTCTTAGTCATTTTATTCAGCTCACGATAATCCACACACAACCTCAACGATCCATCCGCTTTGGTTGGAAACACAACTGGTGCACCCCATTCGGACACACTACGCCGAGTGAATCCTTTCTGTAAAAGGCCATCAACTTGCACCTTCAACTCTTGCTGTTCCCTAGGCGCCATCCGCCTAATAGGCATCACCAAAGGTCTGGCTCCTTCAACTAGATCGATGTGAAACTCGATCTCTCTATGCGGCGGTAACCCTTTGACCTCGTCAGAAATATCCTCGAATCCATTCACAATAGGCACCGATGACTGTCCATCCCGTGGAACAACTAGCAAATACATGAAGCTCATGAAGACGCCTTCTTCATGCTTACATCGTATCACAACTCTTCGCCCCTCCACATTCTGGACTGTCACCTCCAGCCTCTTACAATCAACCCTTGCCGCATACTTCCTAGGCCAGTCCATACCCAAAATAATTCCGAGCCCCGCGAAGTTCAGAACAAAACAATCGCAAACAAAAGAGCAATCATGACTCGATACAATCAGACCACGTCATATCATACACAAACAAGACGAACCCCCAACTGGATTAGTCACAACCAATGGTCTATCAACAATATCCCATACCAAACCCAACTGGCCTACAAGTTCATTACTAACAAAAGAATGTGACACTCCAGTATCGAATAACACCCTTACTGGAACACCACAGATGGAAAGGGTACCTTGTACCACCACACTCTTTCCTCTCTCTTCCGCCATAGGAGCTTTCGAAGACGATGGCACAGCCCCCAAAGCTTAAGCTTGCACAATCTGCTTGTCCTTCCGCGGTTCCGGACAATTCTTCCTGATATGCCCCAGCTTGTCACACTTGTTGCACTTCACCGGCACTCTCGGATTGTTACAATATCTGGAGAGATGACCCTTCTGCTGACAGTTGTAGCAGGTCACTTCACCCTTCGGCTTCTTCTGGCCATCCTTACCTTTCTACTGCTGCTGCTGCTTTCTCTTCTTGTTTCCACCCTGCTGTGGTTTAGACTCCTCCTTTGTCACCGCAACAACAGATCCCTCTTTAGGAAATAGATTCTTGTGCCTGAGAGCTTTCTCCACAAGCATCTCAAATGGATCGTCCAGATGATCCACCAACTGCCTCCCAAGGTAAGTGTCCAAACCTGTCACAAACTTCTCATTCTTCTGATAGGGAGATTCAATATACAACCGAGCATACTTGGACAAAGCTTCAAACTCAGAAACATACTCAAGAACTGGTCTTCCTCCTTGCTTGAGTTCCACAAACTTCTTGAATAGAACGGATTTCTGAGCTGTAGAAATGAACTTAGCTTCAAATCTGACTTGGAATTTCTCCCAAGTAATTTCTTCCTCTGGAGTATCAATGGTGATAGAGTTCCACCAATCAGAAGCTCTTCCCTGAAGCTGTCTTGATGCGAGCTTCCTTTTGGTTGCATCCTCGATTCCCAAATCACCAAAAATCCTTCTACAAGCATCTATCCGTCTCTGGACTTCAATGGTTGATTCTGTTCCCAAGAAAACCTTTCCTCCAAGAGCAGTTTAGTCTTTACACAACTTAGCAAAATCCACTAGTTTTGGGGCTTGAACCTGAACTCCAACATCGACTGATGGCCCTGGAGCTGGTATTCTTCTCATGATCGAAGTCATCATAGCATCGAACATAGAAGCATAATCAACAGCCCCCTCAACAGCACGGCCTTCCCTAGCAGCTTGTCTCTCTCTTCGACTCATTCCTAATATCTATAAGAAAACGATTAATATACCTTGAGAAACAACTGCATAAGGAGTTCAAATCCCTCTAAGCTACTATATTATATAGAGTAATCATCCATTAAAATACAATTACGTCTCTCATACGTAGTTACGTCAGCGAGCGTTGGCTAAAATCGATTAACCAAGGCTCTGATACCAAATGTGACGACCGCCCATGACTCCAGCACTTAAACAAGGAGATAGTGCACTGAAAGCGTGCCCGGCAGCCATGGACGATCATCAAGGTAAGGTAAACATAGAATAGTCTATCGTATTACTCACAGCGCATGGATAAAATACAATAGTAAAATATATATAGTGAAGCTTCACTAAATAGAATCTCATCAATACACTACAAAAGAATTTGATACAAACATCTGAATAGTCAACACATCAAGCCTCACTACATAACACTTAGAGAATCATACAAGCAGCGGAACATCCAGTACATATAGTAAGAAAAACAATATGCAAAAGCCTCCAGCTCGTCTTCGTCATCAACAGCGTTGGTCACTAAGAACATCACCTGTCATCTGCTACCTAGTCTGCCCATCCCAAAATGGATGAACAGCCCAAGGTAATAAGAGTTGAACATAAAACCTTGAGTCAGACAACAGTCTTAGTGAGCGGTAAATTAACTAACAACATACCAAAAGAGCATAAAGGAAAAAGGAATAGGAATCCAACCCTCCCACTACACCTCTTTCTACAGTGATAGCCCCCAGACCCACTAAGTAGAAATAAACATAGCAAAGCAGACATTTAATGTAAAACAATTATCACTCGAGTCAAGGTCGATGTTTTCCAAGCACAAACCCCCAAGGCCTAAACCAAGATCAGATAAGCACCCACAAAACATCGCTCTTGAGACCGAGTGACGATACAGCCAAAGCATCCAAACATCCATGACTCTGGCTATCACTGTTATCATTGCCTCGATATCACCGTTAATTGAATGACCGGCTCATTCTTTCATACGTCCGTCAAGGGCTAATGGTAACCCCGGTTCTAAACAGAACTCCGCACGTCGTCGTGACCCGTGCCTTGGACTATCGAATCTGCCCAGAGTACTCGACCATCAACTATTAGTCGATTGGGACTATCGAATCTGCCTAGCGTACTCTTGCTTTGAGTCTGCTAGAACCTTCAACAACGATGAGATCTCAGCCTTCTAGTCATCCTTCTTGATGACTATTCTCAAACTAGCTTAAGCGCCTCTTGAGCCAACCATTATCAACGAACTCGAACCATATCACCTAGTTATCAACATGCTTGGGATGATCCCGTCAGGATTAAACCAAGGCTATCTCACATCATCCTTTGCTTCATCGCATCATAGCAAAGTCCCATCTCAACATCATGCTTTAAACTAAATTAGAATGTAACGACCCGTATTTTACGTGTCGATAGATTGTAAAATAGTTGCCATTAAGTCGTTAGTATTGCTGAAGTCGTTCTAAGTCTAAGTCGTATGTTAGTTTAGGTCGGCCGAGCAACCCAAGTCATGTGAACGACTTAGAGAAGTTAGTGGTAGTGGTTGCCGACTTAAGGGTTAACGGCTTAAGGTGTTTGATGACTTATAGAAGTAAGCGACTTAAGAGATTGGCCGATTTAAAAAGTGAATGACCTATAGGATTTGACCGATCTAAAGATTTGACCGACTTAAGGGATGAGACCGACCTATAGGGGTGACCGACCTATAGTAGTGACCGACCTATAGGGGGTGAGTGACCTATGGAACTGACCGACCTAAGGAAGTGACCGATCTAATATTCAACGACCTAGTGGTTAGATCTGTGTGTTGAGATAGGTCGTGACCGAGTTAAGGTTAGGGTGGCTATGCCGTGTTGTAGGTAGGTCGCTAGGTCGTCTCTTGTGTTAGGTCGGTAGCGTAGTTAGGTCTTTAGGTCATCTCCTGTGTTCAGTTGCTGAGTCGTTGAGTCGTTGAGTCGTTGAGTCGTCCAAATGACTTAGGACTTAGGTAGAAATGCGGCAGTGTGTTAGGTCGCTAAGCCGTATCCTGTTGAGTCTTAGGTCGTGCCTAAGTGTTAGACCGTGTGTGCTAAGTCACGCATAGGCTTGAGTCGTAAGTAGGGAGGTCCATTAGGTCGTAGGTAGGGGATTTTTAAGTCGTGGACGACTTAAGGGAGCGGACGACTTAAGGATTTCCAGCATGTAAATATACGAACTTATCTCATTTTTTGGGATCCGGATTTTGAAGCGATGAAGTGCTGCTATTTTGGGAGCTCGAGCACTATACTTCTTCACTTCTTATCTCTTCTTTAATCTAGTGCTTCCTTCCATCCAAATTGAAGATCAAGTCGAAGATCCAAGAGCTTAGATTGAAGATCTCCATCCATTGAAGAGAGATTTCATCGTTTGAAGCGGAACTTTGGAGGATCAAGCTAGATCCTTTGCTGTCCAGATCTGCAGTTAGTTGCTTTTGAAACGTTTAGGTGATTCGGTGAGTGGTGGTTGTCTCTCACACGGACCCAAAGGAGTATATTGGATCGGTGGCTTGTTTGTGTGTTAAAGATAGTGATTTCATGCATTTTCCTTAAGTCTGCATGTAGATCCATCGTTCATAAAGTTTTGATATCCACTTTACAACATGTTAATCTATGCTAGTTCATTCATCAAGATATAACTTAGAATTCATGCTTGTTTGATTTGGACTCTTTATTTACGAAATTGCCATTATTATTATAACTGTTTATTTAGATCTTGTTTGAATGATTGATTACTTGGATTAATGATTGATCTGATTGATTGTTATAAATTAGTTGATTGATGATTTTATTTGGACAAGCTGGTCGAAGATGATTCAAAAGCTAAGTGGAAAGGCTCTTGAATAAGGAAAGCTGCTCGTGGTATATGAAGCGGATGATAAAGCTCATATGGATATATTTGATGATGATGTTGAGATGGGACTTTGCTATGATGCGATGAGGCAAAGCATGATGTTGAGATGGGACTTTGCTATGATGCGATGAAGCAAACATGATGTGAGATAGCCTTGGTTTAATCCTGACGGGATCATCCCAAGCATGTTGATAACCCGGTGATATGGTTCGAGTTCGTTGATAATGGTTGGCTCAAGAGGCGCTTGAGCTAGTATGAGAATAGTCGTCAAGGAGGATGACTAGAAGGCTGAGATCTCATCGTTGTTGAAGGTTCTAGTAGACTCAAAGCAAGAGTACGCTGGGCAGATTCGATAGTCCCAATCGACTAATAGTTGATGGTCGAATACTCTGGACAGATTCGATATTCCTAGGCACGGGTCACGACGACGTGCGGAGTTCTGTCTAGAACCGGGGTTACCATTAGCCCTTGACGGACGGACGAAAGAATGAGCCGGTCATTCAATTAACGGTGATATCGAGGCAATGATAACAGTGATAGCCAAAGTCATGGATGTTTGGATGCTTTGGCTGTATCGTCACTCGGTCTCAAGGGCGATGTTTTGTGGGTGCTTATCTGATCTTGGTTTAGGCCTTGGGGGTTTGTGCTTGGAAAAAATCGACCTTGACTCGAGTGATAATTGTTTTACTTTAAATTTCTGCTTTGCTATGTTTATTTCTGCTTAGTAGGTCTGGGGGCTATCACTGTAGAAAGAGGTGGAGTGGGAGGGTTGGATTCCTATTCCTTTTTCCTTTATGCTCTTTTGGTATGTTGTTAGTTAATTTACCACTCACTAAGACTGTTGTCTGACTCAAGGTTTTATGTTCAACTCTTCTTACCTTGGGTTGTTCATCCATTTTGGGATGGGCAGACTAGGTAGCAGGTGACAGGTGCTGTTCTTAGTGACCAACGCTGTTGATGACGAAGACGAGCTGGAGGCTTTTGCATATTGTTTTTCTTCCTATATGTACTGGATGTTCCACTGCTTGTATGATTCTCTGAGTGTTATGTAGTGAGGCTTGATGTATTGACTATTCAGATGTTTGTATCAAATTGTTTTGTAGTGTATTGATGAGATTCTATTTAGTGAAGCTTCACTATATATAATTTTCTGTTGTATTTTATCCATGCGCTGTGAGTAATACGATAGACTATTCTGTGTTTACCTTACCTTGATGATCGTCCATGGTTGCCAGGCATGCCTTTCAGCGCAATATCTCCTTGTTTAAGTGCAGGAGTCATGGGAGATCGTCACATACCTCCTGAGGAGGCAGGTTATACAATTGCAATTGTAAAGGGTTCGTATTGTTTCTTTGGATTTCCAAAAAATGGTCGACTAAGGAAATTGCTGGGCCACATGGGTACGCCTCTGGAGGGACGCCCCAAGAACCTAACCAGATCTTTGTCAGCACAAGGCCGAGTTACCTCTATAACTAGGTAACTACTACACGAGTATGCCATCCCCCGGTCGTAACCAACCTTTATCCCGGGATTCGCCAACAACCACAATGTGATAAATTTGCAGCAACCACATAGGTTAAGTATCTGGGCTCCATACCATGATACCACCTCTATCCAGAAGGAAATGAACATACCCTTAGGAGGAACTAACTCCAAATAACCTTGCTGCATTCTTCCTGTTTCGACCATTCCAGGTTGTGAGGTTCGACGAAGTTTCGTTCACAAAGCTACACTTTTCACAAAAACCATGCTTTGATCAACAAATGATCAGCAGCACTTCGTATACAACATTACCAAATTGGGAATGTATCACTAGTAACCATCAACTACATAACCTCTGAGCTCGTACGTCTCAGAGAAGGGTGTTAAGCTAAGAGAATAAATCTCCGCCACCAAACAGAAATGTATTTGATAAAAACTGGTTTTACATCTCAAAGTGTAACATCAGACACCCATCCATACAAGTCTGCTCCAGGTTCAAACAGAACCGAAGGCACTTCCGAAGAAGCCCTTTCAAATCCGGATAATCCTTAATCACGTCCAGACTCCCCATCACAAAGGGTGATCAAATCTCTATATCGGGGACCAGTCGGTGCAGAGACATTCGACGGGTTATCCTTTCATTTTTGAAAAATATCCGGTCTTCAAATGCTATACATATCGTCGTATCATTGTTCGGAATGGGTTATATGACACAAAGGTCCTCTCCCGGCTAAACCGAATAATAAGAGTAATATTTTAAAATCATATGGATGTTGGATCTCAGTTAAGTCACAACTTATTTTCCAACTATTCTTTCAAATGGTTAAAACAAATTACAATTTACAATACTTTTTTTTAAACAAAAAGATTCATTTCGAAAACCTTCAATGGTTTAAACAATTTCCACATTTAAATCTTTTAAACAAAAGATTCACTTTAAAAACCCTCTTCGATTTTTAACAAGGTTTACCAATCTTTGACAAAAATTCATTTATAACCTTTCAAAACAATTCCATTCCAAATTGGATTGACTCATCCGCCTTATAAATTAAAGACTCATTTTACAGCTTTCAAAACAGTTCTTGTTTCAATCTTTTATATAAATAAAAGACACATCATTTAGAACCTTCTTCAATTTCAAATTTGGATTCAACTATCTTCCACAAAGATATAGCTTTCAAAATCATTCCATTTCAAATTTGTAATCATAATTTGTATAACCTTTTTACGTCATAAATACCAAATATAGAATTCAATTTCTGATATTGAATTCAAATTTAAATCAAATGATTTAAATTTCAATCTTCCTTTAGTTATTCAAAATAACTTTCATTTTTAAAACACCTTTTCAAAGGTTTGTCACTTTAAACTCAATTCATTTCCAAAACCTTTTGAATTAAAATTTCAATTTCAAAACTATCTAAAAAAAAATCTATGACTTACCTGATTTCCATGTGCAATCCATATTTGTGTGTGTACAGTGTAGTCCAGGGGTATATACACAATTGTGCATAGCATCAATCATCACATCACAGATTATAGTGCAGCAATATCGATAAGCGGTATAACCTATAACGCTTATCTTCATTCACAGATTCATAGATAAAACAAATTTATAAATCACAAAGTTCATCATTACAATTCGATGCGAGTTTCAGATAACCAACTGGAATCCAACTCCATGTCGCATCGAATTTCAAATGTCGTTTTACGGCCAAGGGATTTTTACACCGAAAACATATCACAGATATCATAGACCAATACACAGCATATTTCACATCACAGAATATTTCAATTCAGAGATAACAATCAATGCAAGGCAATACAATCATTCATAAGCAAACCTATTTCTAATTCTAATTTTATTTAATTTAATTAATTCAATTAAATTAATTACCTAAGAATAAATCAACTTACCTTGCTTAACCAACCATTAATTAATTTATCACAATCATTTAATTAATTAATCACTTCTTAATTACCCTCATTATCAATTAATTAATCTTTGATTAATTAATTATCCTTTAATTATTAATTAACAACTCTAATTATTCATTATTAAACTTGATTAAAAATTTATCATTCCTTAATTAATTACTAATTAACCCTTAATTTACAATTAATTAATCTTAATTAATTGCTTAATTAATTACAAATTACAAATTAAATTATCTTAATTATAATTTATTAACCTTAATTATTTAATTATTTAATCCTTAATCATAAATTAATTAACTTCTAGTTATAAATTAATTAATGTTTAATTACTTAATTAATTATCCCTAATTATTTAATTAATTAATTCTTAATCACTAATTAATTAATCGCTAACCACTTACCTCTTTAATTAATTATTCAACCACTAATTACTTCATTAAGTAATTATTCTTAATGACCATTAAATTTATTTTATTAATTAATCATTCTTAATTAATTCCTACTTAACTAATTAAGAATAAACTTTACATTTATTAAATATTTTCTCAAATTATTTACTTCATTAAAACCAATTTGAAATAAGGTTTTATTTTTTTAATAAAACAATTCAAACAATTCATTTTAATATACTTTAAATCTTTGAACATTCTTTCAAACATATTAAATTGGATTAAACAATTAATTTACTTTTTGAAAGTCCAAATTTTTCATATCCTTCAAACTTATTTATTTAAAATAAATTTTAAAATATAATTTAAACATTCCTTTATAATTACATTGGATATATCTTAATTCTTTTTTTTTTCAAAACAAATTTGAACTTTCTTAATCTTAATTTAATATTTTAAATTGAAACTATCTTGAATTAAAATTCAAAATAAATTCAGTTAATTACTTTCGAAATCAACTATTTTAAACATTTCAAATCTTGACACATATCAAATTAAAATTTTCAAAATCTTGGTTTCTATTCATTAGAGAACTTATTTCATAATTTTAAACTAGATTTTGATTTTTTCTCTTTCCTTCCAAAATTTATTTTTGCTTTAATAAATCAGATTGACATTACCATCAAAAATCTTGAGTTCGTAAACCATAATTCTCAAGCAAAACTCCACATCAACCCGCGTCCTTCCTGTAACACCTTCTCCTTCTTCCCCTATTTTTTTTTCTTCTGTAAGTTTAAATTTAAACTAAGTACAATCCAACATCAGGAACCCTATGCACACAAACTGTACCAGAAGCAACCCTAAGGTAAACTCGAGAATAACTCGAGATGCAAGAACCAAAGATACTGACACGAGTTCCACCGCCGTACACATGCACGGCGGCACCACTGGCCTCCGGTGAACATACCTAACTTCAGAAAATCCCAATTCCTATGTGGATACGAAAATCAAGCACGAATCCCCTCAAAAAAATTTGGATCAAAAATTAACTGTTCGACTCAAAAATATAGAACTCAACCCCATCGCTAAAATCACCTCGTCACCATAGCAGACACCACCAGTCACGATGAAACTCCGGCCATAACTCGAACATGCCCTCCTCTACCTTCACCAAGAATTTCGTGATACTCGATCATTCCATGGGTTTGAAAACAAGAATTAAAACAGAGCACCGAAAATATGCTACAAGACCCTAAATTCGAATCGGCCGTAAAATCTTCGCATTATTAAAATTATTTAGCATTTTTCTTGTATTCGTGGATAGTTAAACTTACTATATAACGAATTTCAGTAGCTATTATTTTTTAATTCAACCATAATTGATGAAAACACAATTCGAGTTTATATAGAAAGCGTATCATGTTTAATCCCCTAAAAATCATTGTTTTTGGTTTAAATTTTTTTGCTTTGTACATTAAATCATGATATGAATTCAAACCACAGTTTAAAACATTCGAATTTTTTAACCTATGATTTCCTTTTACTGAGACATGAATATCCGGTATCTATACCACACTGTATACTTTCAGAAAACTAAACTAAGCTCTGATTTTAGTTCGAACAAACCTTTCTAATTTAAACTCCTAAGTTTTAACTTAGTTATATGAAAATGTTTGTTTTAAATTTATTTCCTTTCATTTTCTCTGTAGCTTGAAATATTGAAAACATTGCAAGATACAATTTCCATTAAACAAAATCATCAAATAACTCATATTTACACAGATAGCTAGCTAATCCCATAATTTCTACAAATCGGTCATCAAGTTTTAAACTTCAAGATTGCATGTTTACTCACTTATATGATTGAAAGACAGAGAACAAAATTTAAGGCTAAATTGCTCACCTGATATTGAAGAAGACAGAGGAACAGGTGCTATTTTTACCGATGCTTTTAACTTGCATGTTTTCAGGTTGTTTGGTCTTCATCTTCCAGATTTTTTTTTCCTTTTTTCTTTTTTTTTTTTAAAATTTGCTCTGGTTTTACTCTTTGAATTTTCTTGTTTTGTTTTAACTATAAACCTTCCAGTTGAATTCTTGCTTTCCATTTGGGTTGAACTTGATTTCCTACTACTTTGAATTTGAAGAAGGCTGATAGTTTTTTTTTCTTTTTTTCCCTTTTGTTTTGATAATCTGCAGATTTGTTTGAGTTTTCATGTGAACTTTGCTTTCATTTTTGCTGATGATTCAATTTCCAGGTTTTGATCTGTTTTTTCTAAAATCTGCTTTTTGATCCCAAGTTGAAGTTTGGGAAAACATGCATTTGTTGAAGTTTTGGTTTTGCTAATGATTTTGATTTTGTTTCAGCTTTTGAATTAAAGAAGAAAATAGGCAGTTTTCTTACTATCTTCTATTATTTAATTTCTGATTTAAATTAAAAGAAAATTTCAACTTGCCACTTGTTAATTTAAGCCTTAATGTTTTTACACTTGGTCATACATGTTTTAAAACTATTTACACTTGTTAAAATAGGTACTTTTTATATTTTTAACCTTGTTTTATTTTAATTTACATCTTTGTTTACATATTTAAATTTATGTTTAAATCCCTTTATTAATAGTTTACAAATGTTGAAACAATTATTTAATACCTTCTTATGTATTATTTATTCTTATACAAATTAAAATTTTAAACCTTATTTTAAATTAATTCACGCATTTGCATTTAAACTTTATTTTATTTTTATTTTATTTGCAAATCATATTTTAAATTAAATTATGAATTTATATCTTCACTCTATCATAATTATGTGATATGTAAATGTTTATTTACATTTTTCATTCATGAATATACAACTATATTTTTATATGTTCCAATGTTTTAAATCTTTTTATCAAATCTAATTTTATATTCAAATCTAGTTTTACATTTTTAATTAAAATTCAAAATTTAATATATAATTAATTTGTACTTATAAATGAATAAATAATCAAATACTTTTTTATAAATATATCTTTATATTTCATTTGATTTCAAATCAATAAATTTTATTTGCAATCTCTTGATATATTTATTCATTCAAATTTTCAAATTAATTAGATTCCAATATATTAACATTTGAATTTCAAATTCACATTTTCATACTATATTTAAAATTAACATCTATAAACAACTAATATTTATTTTGACAAACTCTATTAAATTCACAAATAAATTTCAAAAATAAATTCAATTATCAAATTAGACTGGCTAAAATCGGGGGATGTTACAGATTCCCCTCTTAAGAAAATTTCGTCCTCGAAATTTGTAAGGGAGACGACAAAAGAATATAGAGAGATAGAGAGATGAATCATCAAATCAAATTGAATATCTATTCTGCATTTGGCTTTCCAAATCAGAATATCAATAATGGATAAAAGAACGAATCAAGATACTAGGGTCACCAGAACTACGAGTATACAGGAGTATTGATTAGTTCAAAAGATAACTAACCATTCGTAGAATATACCGGACCTAACAGAACAAATAAGTGAATTTAATTTTCCATAATTCTCAAGCATTGGGCATGGATCCCAAGCTCAAGTCAGAATACCCCAAAGAATAGATAGATATATGAATATAATCCAAAAACTTTTAGTTTAACCAACCTAAATATATTTATCAACCATAACAATAAAAGCAAACAATTCATCCAAACAAACAATTTTTACCCATCTGGAGTTTGTATCTGTTAACGTGAAAAACAGACGCTAACACCCCGGTGTGAAATAAGGCTGGATGAAAGCACCACCCGTGTATACGGGAACTACACGCAAGTAGAGAAAATGAAGAAAAAAGCAGAAAAGACAACAATTTTTATAGTGGTTCGGCTTAGAGTAAGCCTACATCCACTTTAACTCTCTTTATTATTGAATTCGATAACAACTTAACAACAATCTTCAATTACAACACATTTTAGACCAGTAGATCAAACTTTGATAGAGAATAATCTTCCGAATTCATGTCGAAATGATGTAGATTTCCAAATGGAGATCGTCATAGTGTCTTTGGTGTTTGGAGTACTTGAAGTGTTGAATGCGTAGAGAATTCTGCAGAGTATCGGCGCTTGAAATGGTCGGCCAAAAGTCCCCTTGAAAGTTGGAGCTAATGCTGTATTTATAGAGAAATCTGGACAGGAATTTTTGCCTAAGTTATAAGTCGCGACCGACATAAGGAAAGTCATAAGTCGCGCCCGACTTAAGGATCATGAGTTAGCAGGCAGCGGCATAGGCGAAGCGGTATTAAGCTTGTCTTCGTTCATCTGGATGCAAGTCCTAACTCGTCCACGAGTTAAGAGGTCACGGCCGACTTATCTGACTAAGCCCTTGGTTCCTCAATGGTTCACTTCTTCAGAATTACAAGTCATGAGTCGCTCACGAGTCAACTCTCTTTGACATAAGCATTGTGACTGCCGGCTACGACTTAGTGGTTTTAGGTCGTAAGTGACTCATGCTGAGTCGTGAGTCGTGAGTCGCTTCCTTGAGTCGCTGACGACTCAAGGTAGGTCGTAGGTTGCACGATTCTGCGACCCGCGCAACTCCTCAATTTGTTGAGTCGGTAACTCGTTGAGTCGTTCCGCTTCTCTTAAGCCGCCTTGAATTCTAACTCGTCAGCTTGTTGAGTCGCTTCTACCCTTGAGTCGTGAATTATCTTGAGTCGTAGACCCATTGAGTCGGTAAGAACCTTAAGTCGTGAAGGCCTTAAGTCGTGATCCATCCCTTCTTTCTTAGATCGTTAAGTCGTAGACTCCTATATGTCGTAAGTCGTTCACTTCCGTAAGCTGTTTACTCCTTTAGGTCGACCAATCCCAGACTCGTTAAGTCGTGTAACTCCCTTGAGTCGCTAACTTGTTAAGTCGGTTACTTATTGAGTCGGACCACTCCTGGAGTCGCTCTGCTTCTTTAAGTCGTGAGTCGTCTCAGGTCTTAACTCATTGATCAAACGGGGTTAACATTTGCCCCTCGAAGTGCGCGCCTAAGTTGTAGGTCGCGTGCTTTGACTTTCCCTTGACCCACGTGTGCCGTTTCGAGTTCCACTGTCCTGGTGTATAAAAGGCTAAAGTCGCTCCTTCTACTTCCCTTCTTGCTTAATTGTTTACTTCCGCCATTAGCAACCTTCGAAGCATTCAGAGTCGAGTTCATCCAGCTTACCTCATTTCCAACCAAATTCCTACAATCTTCATCATTACGCTACGTAAGTAAACCCATCGCCCGCTCTATTTCGCAATTACCGTTACCCTTCGATCATGGACTTCCCATTTCTTAACCTCAATCCAAATCCTTGCACCGTGCTTTATTTCGGGCCATGTTATGACTGATTTCTGACAAGCTTGGAGCGGTTTGATTTGAGTTTTTAGACGATTTGCAAGGAGAAGACGATGTGTTTTTATATTTCGAGTCAGTTGATCCATGAATTTAGAGGAGATGATACGGTCTTGTATGGGTTATCGGGTTAGGAGATAGGAGGATAACGGGTTAGGGGTTAGAAGGATAATGGGTTAGGAGTTAGGAGGATAATGTGTTAGTAGTTAGGAGGATAACGGGTTACTAACTTGAGAAGAGGTTGGTCGGTTGAAGGAAACGTGACGCTAGCTTGGACGCGATCCAGTAATCTTGAGCACAGTAATTTTGAGCAATTCAATAACCATTGCGACTTATCCTTTGGCCGACTTACCAACCTTCACGACACAAGTCTTAAGTCGTAGCCGGGATAGGACTTGGAGAATTTCACGTTGCCTCGGACTGAAGCCTTTTCTATTTTCCATGGTTTACGACTTAGAGCATGGCCGACTTAAGGCACCAACAATCCAAGATTGAAACGACCTAACTTAACTCGCCTCGTAATCCTTAGGTCGTGGACGAGTTAGACAGATAACCAATAATTTGATTTAACCCATAGGAAGAATTTCTTTAGTCTTTGCCAACACTCAAGTCGTCGTCGAGTCAACACTTAAGTTGTTGCAGTTGACAATTTTGTTTGAACCTTGAACTTTAACTTGATTTGCTGAAATAAACTGCCTGAGTGCTGAATTGTTTGGACTTTAACTTGTAAAACTTTGTTGCATTTTTTCACAGGTCACTCTTGCAAGCTAATAACCTGTCTAATACAACATTTACAGAAAATTGGGATGAGTATACTGCCACTGACTGCCCACATCAAATGGCAGATTAGTTAATAACAATTAATCAACTTGAACAGATTGTGTGAACGAAGTGCTTTAAAACAACGAATTCAGGCAAAGTATCAAGGCAACATTGGAATAGTCAACTAAACTTTCCTGTTTTCATTAACACTGTACTTGAACTTCAAATTAACAAATCCTGAAATTTGATAGCCCATCAATTGTCGACGAGCTTAACTCCAGTTATATTTACTTGTTTATTTTTATTAGTTTTGCACAACACTCCACACTTTTAGGAAACGTGCACCTTCAAATTTGAATATCCAGTTGCTTATGTAGAATGGCCTCACATCAAGAAGAAGTAACGGAACAGATAGGAGAGGCTCTTCCAACAGCTGCTCCACTGGATTCTCCGCCGGAAAGAGTCTCAACTTCTTTAAACTACCGGACGTTTAGCTTATTGCACGCTCAGTTTGGCATCGTTGAAACGGATGCTATATTGCCTGGGCCAAATGATTTTGCTGATAGCCCTCCCTGCGGTTTTGTCGCTGTCAACCGCCAAATGTGCTTGTTCGGTGCTATTCCTTCCTTCAACGAGTTCCTTCAGCAATTTCTACTTCGATTGACTATCTCCCCGTTTCAACTGCACCCCAATAGTTACGCCATTCTGATGGGGTTGTGTGTTTTATTCATGAGAACCCTGGGTCGGTTACCGAGCTTTGAACAAATTTGTTACTTATGTTCTTTCACCAAGATTAAAGACCATCCCTCCATTGTCGTCATAAGGAGTGTCAGGAATCGCAAACTCGTGACTGACCTACCCGAAAGTGCTCATGGATTTTTAAATCAGTTTTTCTTCGTTCGCTGCCCCCCAGGGTTTTATGCCATCTGGAGAGTAGGAAGTAAGATTACCTGCTTCTATTTTCCATTTTCGAACTCTGCGAATTTTGAGTTGTTCATCGTTAATTCCACTCTTTCCTTTTTCAGCACTTCCTTCCCTATCCAGAGATACAGGCCATAAGCAAGTTTTTGAGAGACTGAGTGACGTGGCCGCAGAAGAGAGAAGTGTAAAATTCTTGTTGATGGATGAATTTTTGCACCAATACGGGCTTTTGCATACCTCTCGCTCTACACACCCCCATGAAGTCCCAGACTCTCCGGCTAGAGCATCGGATGCCCCCGTTTCTACTGACGCATCCATACCAAAAGAACCTGCTTCTGAGGCTTCTCTAGTGAAGTGCTCCACTTCTGTTGATGTCGCGGGGTCATCTGGCAAACTTGCCCCGGTTACTGAAGAAGAAGAGCCTCGGGAATTTCCTCCGCATTCAAAGAAGTCTAGTGACGAAGAAGCCGAGAAAACCAGCCCTGTCAAGCAGAGCAGGGACGACACTTTCAAAGGACTGAGCGACCTCTTCGCCACCACGCAAGAGATCTTTAAAGATGATCCTATCACTACCGGGGTTTCTTCTTCAGTAGTCGAGGCGACTTCTATTCTGCAACAGACTCCGTCAACTCAAGAGTTGATGCTAAGTTCTACACCCACAACTACTCCACAATTAAAGAGTGGTTCGTAGTTTGATGCGCGTAGTTTGCACATTACACACACTTAGAATCTTTCGGAACTTTTATGCTTCTGACTTTTTGTACTTTGAAGAATTCTAATACTTATCTCTTTTTATTTCAGATCCTCCGATGGGACGCAGCGGATCCTACTATGATGACTTCCATCGCTACGGGAGGCGCAGCCAATATGATTATAGGCGTTACCTCCCCTCTTATAGAGAATCCGATGAAGAAAGAGCCGCCCGAAAGGCTCAAGAGAAGAGGGCTCAAGAGGAGCGTTATGAAAGAAGAGAGAGGGAGGAGCGCCACGATTCTTCGCAGAGAGGCGACGATTCCCATAAGAGAAAATCCCATGATGACCGAGGAAAAAGTCATATGGTTGAGGATTCAAGCGAGCGAGCCCGACATGGTGAGAAGCATACCTCTACAACTCCTGAAAAGGTTACTGCCCCCGTCTCGCTTGACATTCCTTCTGGCTCTCCCGCTCTTGGGAAAACAGATATTCAAACAATAATCAACAGGCCTAAATTTCAAGTTGGACCGCGCCCAGCCACTTTGCAAAGCCGGTTTCCACAGTGGTGCCTGAAGGGAGTGAGGTTCGACCTTGACTTGGTCCCTATTGACAAGTCTGCCATGTTACGAAATCTCGATGCCATCAAGCTTGATATTGAAAGGATGTCGAACTGGCCAAAGCTTGTTGATGAGCTCCGAAGGGTTAACCGTGCAAATATAGAGGCCATGCTCACTATGGAGAATGATAAAGCCGAATGGAAAAAGGTTCTTCAGCAACATGATATTGAAATGAGGAGCATCGCTACTTACAATGAAGAGCTTGAAGCAAAAGTTGAGGAACTTAAACTAAAGCTTGCTACTTCCTCTACTTCCTATACTCAAAAAGAAGAAGTGCTCCTAAAACAAGTGAGAGATGCTCATGCCAGCCAAAGAGAAACCGAAGACAGGCTCGTAGTGCAAAAAAGAATCAGTGAGGGCTATATTGCTGATATTGCAGAGCTTCGGAAGAAAACCAGCTCCCAAGAGGCGGAGATTCAAATGCTTAAGCTTCAACTTTCCAAAGCTGAAAGAGAGCGTGATGAGGCCGTTGCCGGCAAAACTGCAGCTGAAGAATCTCATGAGGCAACGAGGACCAACATCAGCTCAACATTATTTGACTTCTACCTGCATAGCGTCTTGGGGCGCGGTAGCCTCGCCTTTCTAGGCCCCAAGTATGAAATTACTTTAGCTGAAGTGTGGGAGGCCGCACTTGATATGCTTGGAGGTATGGGTGCTGGTTACGCCGAATCAGCTCTTGAGGAGCATTATTTTGATGATGATGCTCGCGCTGCTCTCGCCAGGGGAAGAGAACAGCTTGCGAAATTAAGAGCCGAAATGGCGGTAGGTGAACATTCAGGAAAGGCTATCCTAACTGCTCCAATTCAACCTTCTCCTTCAGTCGAAATCGATATCATCGGTTCCAGTTCCCATTCCCCATCCCCTACTAAAGTTACCACCGAGATCACAAGCATACAAGGTGGAGATGAAGGCGACGAGAGTGCCGAGGAACAGGCTTACGAAGTTGATGTCAGGAAACCGACTTCTGCAGGTAACCCTACTGTTAACCTTGCCCAAGTAGACTGCTCATCTGTTTCTTACGAGCTTGATGAGCTTCTTGACTACTTTTTGAACCTCAGCGAACCTTTATCTCCTCTTTTTACTGACTTGAACTTTTTTCCTTCTGTAGAGAAAACGTTGAGCATCGTTCAAACTTCCCCTCCTCCAATTATTCCTCCTCCATCTATTGAGGCGACTCCTCCTTCTGCCTCGCAACCGGGATCACAAGAGGAGCAAATAGAAGCTCTCCAAGACTTGGACGATCCCATTGCTTCATAAGAACACAAAGGAGGAGAAACTGAAGGGAGTGAGAATACTCCAGAAGCAACTGGTTCCGATGATGAACCATTAGCTAAACTTTTTTCTACAGGGATTGGGTCTTCCTCCAAGAAGAGAGGAAAGTAGGGAGTCTCCAAGAAGAAGAAGAAGGGATCTTCAACTGGCGAAGAAAAAACGGAAGAAAGTCCGACCGAGCCCCTTTCTCCTTCATCCCCTACTCTTACAAGTCGGCCTAAGAAGTTGGTTATCCGGCCAGGTGCGGGCTCAAAAGGTGGACGGAAGAAGAAATAATGGCTCTGGTTTTGTGGCTTTCATATCGCTTTTTGCTTTTTTGCATGTACTGACTAGAAATTGTGCGGGTACCGGCCCCCGTTTTCTTTATTTCGAAACTTGTATCTGTAAGAAATTGTAACAGAATTAAATAAAATGATCCTTTATTTGTACAAACTTCTTGTTAGAATTTGATAATGCATTTATTATTCACTTTTGTACAAGTTTCTTTGCACGATATTGCAGTGAGCTTGTGGTATACTGTTCGAGCGCAATTTTACCGATGTAGTTATACCATGTTGCCCCTATACCATAAGCTCATTGCAATATTTTATTTTATGAGAACTTGTACCTTTATTTTTTAAAGAATAATTATTCCATAATTGGAGGAATATTATTTCGTTAAAAAAAAAACCGAGTACAAATAAGTTTTTACGCTTCATCCTTCGAAGATATCACTTTTTCTTTTGTGCATATACACATTTTACTGAATGAATTCTTCTATGTGGTAAAGCGGGTATTTGAAGGGTACTTTAACTCCTTTTTAAGGAAGAGAATTTTCCAGAATAGGTGGATCATTCTTCTTTTGATAGTTAAAGTGTGCCTTTGAAAAATTACACAACTGAGGAGGGCTTTCTCACGTTTCAACACTTGGAAGTTTTATTTCAATCTTGGTGAAACGTGTGCCTCCGAAGAGGTCTTTCTTCTTGCTTGTGCCTCCGGGAGGAGGTCTTTTCATTTCTGCCTCTGGGAAGAGGTCTTTCTATTTCTGTTGTGCCTCTGGGAAGAGGTCTTTATTTTTCCCTGTTCGCTGGGAAGCGGGCCTCCGAAGAGGGCTTTTCACATTTCATTTTACGGGAGTGTATCGACCGATGATGAAATGTGTGCCTCTGAGCTGGGTTACTGCCTGGAAGTTTGGAGTTTCTTTCTCTCGGTTGGACAGATTTACGGGAGTGTATCGACCGATCATTCCGCAACTTTGTATCGAGAAAGATCTCTCTTTTTCTGGTTGGCCCGCCCGAGGTCTTTTAGCATTTCAACTGTGGTGAAATGGGCCTCCGAAGAGGGCTTTTTTCACGTTTCAACACCTGGAAGTTTTATTTCAATGTTGGTGAAACGTGTGGCTCTGAGTAGGACTTTTTCTTGGAAGTTTGGAGTTTCTTTCTCTCGGTTGGACGGATTCACGGGAGTGTATCGACCGATCATTCCGCAACTTTGTATCGAGAAAGATCTCTCTTTTTCTGGCTAGGCCCACTCAAGGTCTTTCTCCTCCGAAGAGTTGTGCCTCCGTAGAGGGCTTGCGCCTCCTAAGAGGTCTTTTGTTGATTGATGCTTGCTCGCCTATGTCTCTTTCGCCATCCACTCATGTTGGCGATCCTCCTTGTCTTTTGCAAGTGTCAACACTTTTTAGTTGCCAATAATTTCCCTTATCCAAAGAAATATACTTCACAGTTAGGTGAGTTGGTGGTGGTGGACACATTTTACTTAACTGGATGTTTGTTCAAACATTTATAGTTAGTTAGAGATGGTCCAATTCCACCCACATTGCTCACTCTTGTTTGAAGCACTTCTTTTGTAGGATTTGAGTATGGAAATTTTTGATCGTTTAGTGTGTGTTTGCTCGGTCTTGGGATGGGTAAGCTTTACTTTCACGACCTGCATTATTAAATCGACATTTTAATGACACAATTAATGTATTTTATATGTCGAAATAAAACAAAGCAGTTTATAATAGTAGAGAACACAAGATTTATAATGGTTCGGCCAAAAACTGGGCCTACATCCACTTTAAAGCTTTTCATTATTCACTTGCTTTACAATTGCTTTCAATACAAGAATCATATTTTTGCAATTCTTTTTACAATATTTCAGCAAAGCTTTCAAGTGAAATAAGGACGCAAATGATTGCTGTTCCAAGCTCTTGGAATTGGTTCTCCTTCGATAGTTGTGAGTTTGAATGTGCCGTCAAGAAGCTTCGTGCTTATAACATATGGCCCTTCCCAGTTTGGCCCAAACACACCTGTGGCTGTCATGATTCTCTTTAGGACTAGGTCCCCAACTTCAAAGCTGCGCTGACGAACTTTGGAGTTGAAGTGCCTGGTTATCCTTTGTGGATGAGCTGCAATTCTAAGCCTAGCCTCTTCTCTTCTTTCATCAAGGAGGTCGAGTGCTTCCAGTTGCAGTTTTTCATTCTCATCTTTATCAAAATGGATTCTTCTATGTGAGGGGACTTCAGTTTCCAATGGAATCATTGCTTCTGATCCATATGCCAACGAAAATGGAGTATGCCCAGTCGCAGTTTTGTGGGTGGTTCTGTATGCCCATAGTGCAAGCGGTAACTTGTCAACCCAGCCACTTTTCGCTTTTTCCAGCTGCTTTTTGATGGTTGATTTGATGATTTTGTTTACTGCTTCCACTTGCCCGTTTGCCTGCGGATGGGCCACTGCTGAAAAACTCTTCTGGATTTTGAATCGTTTGCAGAAGTCCTGGAATTCCTCACTTTCAAATTGAGTACCATTGTCTATGATTATTTTCTGCGGCACACCATACCTGCAAATGATATTTTTAGTCACAAAATTTATCATTTTGTTAGAGGTAATAGTAGCCAAAGGTTCAGCTTCGGCCCATTTAGTAAAATAATCAACTGCAACAATCGCATATTTAATCCCTGATTTGGCAGTTGGTAATGGCCCAATGAGATCCATTCCCCAAATGGCAAATGGCCACGGACTGACCATCTATGTTAGCTCAGTGGAAGGTGCTCTAGGAATTTTGGCGAATCTCTGGCACTTGTCACATTTCCGAGAATATACAGTGGCGTCTTGATTAATTTCCGGCCAAAAATACCCATAACGGAGAATTTTCTTTGCTAATGTCTGACCATCCGTGTGATCTCCACATTCCCCTCCGTGTACTTCAGCTAGAATTGTCTTGGCTTCGTCTTTAGTTACACATCGGAGTAATGGCATTGAAAAACCCCGCCTGTATAATCGGCCGTCTTGGACTATATATCTGGAGGCTTTCCTTAGACGCTTCTGTCTTTCTCTCGAATTTTCTGGCAAAGAACCTCTGAGTAGATAGTCCAATATTGGAGTCATCCATGATTCTTGTTCCTGAGATACATTCATAATCCAGTCAACATCCATCTCATCTGTACTTGGTGCTGACAGGACTTCTACGGGGACTAATCCCAATAGTTGAGCTTCACCAGTACTTGAATACTTCGCGAGGGAATCTGCCTTCATATTCTCTTCCCGGGGAATATGGTTTATTGAATAATGATCAAAATTTTCAAGAAGCTCCCAGGTCTTTGACAAATAAGCGGGTAAATTTCCTCCTTTAGCTTGGAATTCCTTCTTGACTTGGCATACGATAAGCTGAGAGTCACTGAAGATCTGTAATATTCTGATAATTAGCTCTTTAGCGATTCTCAAACCTGCAATGAGAGCTTCATATTCTGCTTCATTATTAGTCGAAGGAAATTCCAGCCTCAGTGCATAACACAATGATCGTCCTTCAGGGGTTTCAAGGACAACCCCTGCCCCAGAACAGTAGTCATTCCTTGCGCCATCAACGTATAATTTCCATTTCACCGGGACGTCATTAGTTTCCTCTTCCTCACTATCACCTTTACCTGTGCATTAAGCAATGAAGTCTGCTAAAGCTTGTCCGTTGATAGCTCTTCGGGGATGGTAAGTGATGTCATATTGACTGAGTTCAATATTCCACTTTAAAAGACGGCCCGAAGTTTCAGGGCGAAACAGGACTTGCTTCAGAGGTTGATCAGTGAGGACTTTGATGGGATGAGCTTGAAAATACGGCCTCAATTTCCATGATGCAATCAATAGGCTATTGGCAAGTTTCTCCAGCTTCGAGTAATTCATCTCTGCCCCAGTGAATCTTTTACTAATGTAATAGACTAGTCGCTGGATCCTTGTATCTTCTCGAACCAATGCTGCACTCAGAGCGTGAGATGATATTTCCAGATATATGTAGAGATCTTCACCATTATCGGGCTTTGAGAGTATTGGAGGCACTTCCATATGACGAACCAACTTATCAAATGCGTTCTGGCACTCGGGAGTCCAGTCAAAGTTTTTTCTTCCTTTCTTTAGAGCGTCAAAGAATGGAATGCATTTATCAGTAGCTTTAGAAATGAATCGGCTCAAAGCAGCAACTTTTCCGTTAAGACTCTGCAGTTCCTTCTTTGTTGTAGGAGCTTTGACCTCCTTCAAGGCAGTGATTTGAGCAGGATTAGCCTCAATGCCCCTAGCGCTCACAATAAATCCCAAAAACGTTCCGGACTCCACTCCGAATGAACATTTCAATGGGTTAAGTTTCATTCCGTATCTCCGGAGGACCGCAAACATTTCCGCCAAGTGATCTATGTGGTCCACTGCTTTCTTTGCCTTTACCAACATATCATCGACATAGACTTCCATTGTCTTTCCGATCTGTGGTTTAAACATGGTGTTAACAAGCCTTTGGTAAGTTGCCCCCGCATTCTTGAGTCCGAAAGGCATGACTTTGTAGCAGTAAAGAACAACATCCGTTATGAAGCTCGTGTCCTCCTGATCTGGCTCATGCATCATGATCTGATTGTACCCGGAGTAAGCATCCATAAAAGACAACAATTCGTATCCCGCCGTTCCGTCCACCAAATGATCAATTCTAGGCAGCGGGAAACAGTCTTTGGGGCAAGCCTTATTCAGATCTGAGAAGTCAATGCACACTCTCCACTTCCCATTAGCCTTTTTAACCAGGACAGGATTTGAGACCCAATCTGGGTAAACAGATTCTCTGATGAAATCATTCTCCATGAGTGGATCGACTTCTTCTTTCAACGCTGCTGACCTCTCTGGACCTTGAGTTCTTCTTTTCTGTTTTACTGGCGTGAACTTTGGATCGATGTTCAGAGCGTGTACCGCAATCTCTGGTGATATTCCGCACATGTCGGCATGAGTCCATGCGAATACATCTAAATTTGCTTTCAAGAACGAGACCAGAATATTCTGAGCTATAGTGTTGAGTTGTGAACCCACATTCAGTACCTTGTTTGGGTCCTTTAAGTCAACAGGTACCGGCACTGTCACCTCTACCGGCACTACTCTATTCTGCCCTGCACTAGCTTTTCTTAGATCCATCTCTCTTCGGGCACCGCTATGTTCGCCAGTGCAGGGACCAACCTGTAGTTGCTACAAGGTTCGTTCTTTGATGCGGACTGAAGGTGCCGCATCTTTTCCCATTTCTCTCCTCTTTGTTTCACGTAGCTCTGCAAGATAGAATTCCCGTCCCACATTCTGATCTCCTTTAATTATCCCAATTCCGCTATCAGTGGGAAATTTTATAGTTAGACACCATGGGGCGAGAACAGCTTTGAATGCAGCCAGAGTCGGTCGGCCCAAGAAAGCATTATAAGCAGAAAATTCTTCAACAATTATAAAGGTCTGCTTTCGAGCTACCTTTCTCAACCCTTCTCCGAGCTCTACAATCAAGTCTATAGTCCCAATCGGCTGCTTTGGCTCCCCAGTGAAGCCAGCAATTTTCAATGACGAAGCCTGAACGTCATCCATTGGTGTCTTCATTTGGTCAAAAGTTTTCTTGAAGAGAATATTGCATGAAGCCCCGCAATCGACCAGAATTCTTCTCACAGTGGCCGGGCCAATACCGGCAGAAATGACCAGAGGATCTATTGTAGGGGCTTCAATACCTATAGAGTCCCTGGTACTAAATATGATGTCATCAGGGAAAGTTTTCTGTTGTTTCAATGGCGCAGCATCCTCTAACACAAAAACACTTTCCTCTGAGGGTGCATGCTTCAGTGCACGAGCATACTTTTCCATCTCACCCTAGCTTCGGCCTGCCGGGTGAGGACCTCCTGTTATCACATTAATGACAGGCCTGTCTGACTCATGTTCTACGGCCTTCTCAATCGATCTTGGATGGTAAGCGGGGACTTGTTGCCTTTGGACCGATGAGGTTGTTGTGTCCCTATCCCTTTTAACATACTGTTGGAGCTTGTTCTCTTTCAACAGTCACTCAATTACTTCTTTTAAGTGTCGGCATTCGCTAGTGTCATGACCAGGCTGATTGTGAAACTGACAGAATCTTCCACTTTTCTCCACTTTACCTCCAATCCTCATCTTAGGTGGCGTAGGATAATTGATATTATCTTTGGTTGCAAAGAAGATATTTTCAGGGGTATCAGTCAAAGGTGTGAAGTTGAAAGCTCGACCCTTCTTTGCATCCCCTTGTTTCTTTCTGCCGTCGTTCCCCCTTTTCTGAGCATTGGATTCCTTTTTGTCTAGAGCGTTACTATCATTCTTAATTTCTGTTGATGCCACTTTAGCCGGTGCTTGAAGGCTTTCCAGGCGCATGAACTCATCGGCTTTTTTACAGAATTTATCGAGTGAATTTGTTCTTTCATTTTCAACCATTCTCCAAACTTGCTCGATTTATCAATTGCCCTCATCAAGTATGTTAAAACCATGCGTGGCTCAGCATTATCAACCTCGGCCAAAGCTATGTTGAATCGATTCAGAAACGACTTGATGGATTTCCCTGGGTTTTGCTCCAGATTTGACAATGACATTATGTCCTTTGCTTTAGAGGCGTACAACTGAAACTGCACCTTGAACTTCTTAGTTAAGTCCGAGAACTGATCAATGGATCTAACTGCCAGCTTGGTAAACCATAATAAAGCTACTCCTTCCAAATACACCGGGAAGTATCGGCATTTAATCCCATCGGATGCCCTGGCGCCAGTCATATGCCAGTCATATTTATACAGAAATTCGTTAGGATCACTTGTTCCTTTGTAAGCCGGAATAGTGGGCGGAACAAATTTTCTCGGGAATTCAGCTTTCAGAATCCTCTCAGTGAATGGAGTTTCACTTGGAGCAAAGCCCCACTCTTTCTCATCCTCGTCCTTTCGCATACTTTCTTTCATGATTTGACGGACCATCCCTGAAAAATACTCTTCATCATCCATAGGCCCTGCGGGGAAAACGTCAGCCGTTCTTTCAGAGTTCTGCCTTGATAATCGTTCACGAAGGGTCGGTTGAGGCCCCGATCCTCCATCCTTAGGAAGTGGCCTTTCAACGAGGCTTACCTCCCTTTGAGAAGTATTCCCTCTAACACCCTGAGCTCTATCAGCAGAGTTTCCTTCTTTATTTGCTGGCTGACGATTAGCCTCGAGCAAATCATTTAGCTTATTCAATATCAAGGTATTCTGAGCATTCTGAGCCTCTAATTGTTGATTCAATCCCAAAACCACAGTGTCTAATTCCGCTCGTGTAACTCCCACAGTTGGAGTTGTCTGACTTAGAGGAGGAGAAGTAGCGGTGTTCTCTTGAACATCATCAGATCTAGCAGATCTACGTTTCCTTCCGGGAGCCATAATTTCTGTTATACTTCTGGTCTTAACGGAAATTCTTTCCTCACAATTTGGTGAAGCAATGATGTCAATACCCTGGGTTCGATCTTCTCAGTGGAAGCACCAAAAATGTTAACGTGAAAAACAGACGCTAACACCCCGGTGTGAAATAAGGCTGGATGAAAGCACCACCCGTGTATATGGGAACTACAAGCAAGTAGAGAAAATACAGAAAAAAGCAGAAAAGACAACAATTTTTATAGTGGTTCGGCTTAGAGTAAGCCTACATCCACTTTAACTCTTTATTATTGAATTTGATTACAACTTAACAACAATCTTCAATTACAACACACTTTAGACCAGTAGATCAAACTTTGATAGAGAATAATCTTCCGAATTCATGTTGAAATGATGTAGATTTCCTCTTGGAGATCGTCGTACTGTCTTTGGTGTTTGGAGTACTTGATGTGTTGAATGAGTAGAGAATTCTGTAGAGTATCGGCGCTTGAAATGGTCGGCCAAAAGTCCCCTTAAAAGTTGGAGCTAATGCTGTATTTATAGAGATATCTGGACAGGAATTTTTGCCTAAGTTATAAGTCGCGACCGACTTAAGGAAAGTCGTAAGTCGCGCCAGACTTAAGGATCATGAGTTAGCAGGCAGCGGCATAGGCGAAGCGGTATTAAGCTTGTCTTCGTTCATCTGGATGCAAGTCCTAACTCGTCCACGAGTTAAGAGGTCATGGCCGACTTATCTGACTAAGCCCTTGGTTCCTCAATGGTTCACTTCTTCAAAATTACAAGTCTTGAGTCGCTCACGAGTCAACTCTCTTTGACATAAGCATTGTGACTGCCGGCTACGACTCATTGGTTTTAGGTCGTAGGTGAGTCATGCTGAGTTGTGGTCATGAGTCGCTTCCTTGAGTCGCTGACGACTCAAGGTAGGTCATAGGTTGCACGATTCTGCAACCCGCGCAACTCCTCAATTTGTTGAGTCGGTAACTCGTTGAGTCGTTCCGCTTCTCTTTGAATTCTAACTCGTCAGCTTGTTGAGTCGCTTCTACCCTTGAGTCGTGAATTATATTGAGTCGTAGACCCATTGAGTCAGTAAGAACCTTAAGTCGTGAAGGCCTTAAGTCGTGATCCATCCCTTCTATCTTAGACCGTTAACTCGTAGACTCCTATATGTCGTAAGTCGTTCACTTCCGTAAGCTGTTTACTCCTTTAGGTCGACCAATCCCTGACTCGTTAAGTCGTGTAACTCCCTTGAGTCGCTAACTTGTTAAGTCGGTTACTTATTGAGTCGGACCACTCCTTGAGTCGCTCTGCTTCTTTAAGTCGTGAGTCGTCTCAGGTCTTAACTCATTGATCAAACGAGGTTAACAGTGTCCCATGCAAATATATCAAAGCTTCTTCCTGGAGCCGCTAGGAATCATCAAAGAATTGAAAAGACGAATCAGAGGAGATTGATAGAGAAAGTTGTTTTCTGCTATTGCAGGGTATCGACCATTTGTCGTCGTACTCCCTTGTCCCCTTTCTCGTCCTCTTCTAGCACTCATACTCACTATCAGTGCATAGTAAGAGAATTTACTAAGGCATTCGAACGGATATCTTAGGGATTACTCATTCTAGGGTATACTTCAACCCATCTCTAATGAGTCACTTAATGTGTTATACTCATGAGCTAAAGTTTCAGCCTTCAGCTCTGATACCAAATTATGACGATCCAAATTCCAGCGTTCGAAAATCGGCATCCGTACTCCAATGTACTTAAATGTCGCAGATCCCAACGTTGAAATTCAAGTCGTGCCGGAGCTTATGACACACTTAAGTGTAACAACACAGTGGAAGAAAAAGAAATGAATATCATATACAACTCCAATGAATACAATATCAGAGATACAAGATAACAAATTGCTACAACGGAATAAGATATGAAATAGCAGCGGAACCAAAAAACTCCAAATAGCAACAGCAACTCTAACTCAAATACTACAGAGCAAGAACTCCAAGCCACTAGCTCGAACCCCCCATCACATTTCACCTCAGATAAGCAAGTCCCGTCCGTCGCCCGATGACTCCAAAATCTAAGATCTCTAGAGAAAGCTAAAGCTACCGATCGATGTCTATATCTATTATCTGAAAAACCCAACTCTAGACTGCCCGTGTGGGAAATTGTGGGCACCTAGAGTTTAGGAAAGGAACAATAAACTCCGGGTCAGTCATGGGGCTGGTGTGAGCAAACAAAACAGTTGGTTTTGAAAACAAACAAAAGAATTTAAATTTGAAATCCACAATGCTTTTTAGAAAATGAAACTACCATAAGGCCTCTCGCCACACACACAATGCAAACGCATACTTGGAGGAGATTTCACCTTATGATAGTCAAATATGCCTGATACGAGAAAACATTTGATATTATTAATATAAGTGCACGGTGTAGAAAATCATTTCGAAAATACAATATTAATCTTAGCCAGCATAGGTACCATTATATTATGCCTGCTATAGCTACCTCATGAGGAGGCAGGTTATACAATTGCAATCGTAAAGGGTACGTATTGTTTCTTTGGATTTCCAACAAAAGGTCAGGCTAAGGAACTTCCTGGGCCACATGGGTACGCCTCTGGAGGGACGTCCCGAGAACCTAACCGGATCTCTGCCAACACAAGGTCGGGTTACCTCTATAACTAGGTAACTACTACATGAGTATGCCATCCCCCGGTCGTAACCAACCTTTATCCCGGGATTCGCCAACAACCACGAAGTAATAAATTTGCAGCAACCATGTAGGTTAAGTATCTGGGCTCCATTCCATGATACCACCTCTATCCAGAAGGAAATGAACATACCCTTAGGAGGCGCTACCTCCAAATAACCTTGCTGCTTTCTTCCTGTTTTGACCATTCCGGTTTGTGAGGTTCGAAGAAGTTTCGTCCACAAAGCTATGCTTTTCACAAGAACCATGCTTTGATCAACAAATGATCAGCAGCACTTCGTATGCCACATTACCAAATTGGGAATGTATCTCTAGTAACCATCAACTACATAACCTCTGAGCTCGTACATCTCATAGAAGGGTGTTAAGCTAAGAGAATAAATCTACGCCACCAAATAGAAATGTATTTTATAGAAACTGATTTTACATCTCAAAGTGTAATGTCGGACACACATCCATACAAGTCTATTCCGGGTTCTAACAGAACCAAAGGCACTTCCGTAGAAGCCCTTGCAAATCTGGATAATCCCTAATCATGTCCAGACTCCCCATCACAAAGGGTGATCAAATCTCTATACCGGGGACCAGTCGGTTCAAAGACAATCGACGGGTTATCCTTTCATTTTCGAAAAATACACGGTCTTCACCACCGGTCTTCAAATGCTATCCATACCGTCGCGTCATTATTCGAAATGGGTTATATGACACAAAGGTCCTCTCCCGGCTAAACCGAATAATGAGCGCAATATTTTAAAATCATATGGATATTGGATCTTAGTTAAGTCATAACTTATTATCCAACTATTCTTTCAAATGGTTAAAACAAATTACCATTTACAATTCTTTTTTTTAAACAAAAAGATTCATTTCGAAAACTTTCAATGGTTTAAACAATTTCCACATTTAAATCTTTTAAACAAAAGATTCACTTTAAAACCCCTCTTCGATTTTAGACAAGGTTTACCAATCTTTGACAAAAATTCATTTATAACCTTTCAAAACAATTCCTTTCCAAACTGGATTGACTCATCCGTCTTTTAAATTAAAGACTCATTTCATAGCTTTCAAAACAGTTCCTGTTTTAATCTTTTATATATTTAAAAGACACATCATTTAAAACCTTCTTCAATTTTAAATTAGGGTTCAACTATCTTTCACAAAGATATAGCTTCCAAAATCATTCCATTTCAAATTTGAAATCATAATTTGTATAACCTTTTTACGTCATAAATACCAAATATAGAATTCAATTTCTGATATTGAATTCAAAATTAAAATCAAATGATTTAAATTTCGATCTTCCTTTAGTTATTCAAAATAACTTTCATTTTTAAAACACCTTTTCAAAGGTTTATCACTTTAAACTCAATTCATTTCCAAAACCCTTTGAATTAAAATTTCAAATTCAAAACTATTTAAAAAAAAATCTATGACTTAACTGATTTCCATGTGCAATCCATATTTGTGTGTGTATAGTGTAGTCCAGGGGTTTATACACAATTGTGCACAGCATCAATTATCACATCACAGATTAAAGTGCAGCAATATCGATAAGCGGTATAAGCTATAACGCTTATCTTCATTCATAGATTCATAGTTAAAACAAATTTATAAATCACAAAGATTCATCATTACAATTCGATGTGGGTTACGGATAACCAACTGGAATCCGACTCACTGTCGCATCGAATTTCAAATGTCGTTTTATGACCAAGGGGTTTTTACACCGAAAACATATCACAGATATCACAGACCAATACATAGCATATTTCACATCACAGAATATATCAATTCAGAGATAGCAATCAATGCAAGGCAATACAATCATTCATAAGCAAACATATTTCTAATTCAAATTTTAATTAATTTAATTAATTCAAATTAAATTAATTACATAGGAATAAATCAACTTACCTTGCTTAACTAACCATTAATTAATTTATCACAATCATTTAATTAATTAATCACTTCTCAATTACCCTCATTATCAATTAATTAATCTTTAATTAATTAATTATCCTTTAAATGTTAATTAATAACTCTAACTATTAATTATTAAACTTGATCAAAAATTTATCATTCCTTAATTATTTACTTATTAACCCTTAATTTACAATTAATCAATCTTTATTAATTGCTTAATTAATTACAAATTAGAAATTAATTTATCTTAATTATAATAAATTAACCTTAATTATTTAATTATTTAATCCTTAATCATAAATTAATTAACTTCTAATTATAAATAAATTAATGTTTAATTACTTAACTAATTATCCCTAATTATGTAATTAATTAATTCAATTAATTCTTAATCACTAATTAATTAATCACTAATCACTTACTTACTTCCTTAATTAATTATTCAACCACTAATTACTTCATTGAGTAATTATTCTTAATGACCATTAAATTTATTTTATTAGTTAATCATTCTTAGTTAATTTCTACTTAACTAATTAAGAATAAACTTTGCATTTATTTAACATTTTCCCAAATTATTTACTTCATTAAAACCAATTTGAAATAGGGTTTTATTTTTTTAACAAAACAATTCATTTTAATACACTTGAAATATTTGAACATTCTTTCAAACATATTAAATTAGATTAAACGATTAATTAACTTTTTGAAAATACAATTTTTCATATCCTTCAAATTTATTCATTTAAAATAAATTTTAAAATATAATTTAAACATTCCTTTATAATTACATTGGATATATCTTAATTCCTTTTTTTAAAAAACTCATTTGAACTTTCTTAATCTTGATCTAATATTTTAAATTGAAAATATCTTGAATTAAAATTCAAAATAAATTTAGTTAATTACTTTCGAAATCAACTATTTTAAACATTTCAAATCTTGACACATATCAAATTAAAATTTTCAAAATCTTGGTTTCTATTCATTAGAGAACTTGTTTGATAATTTTAAACTAGATATTTTTTTTTTCTTTCCTTCCAAATTTTGTTTTTGCTTTAATAAATCAGATTGACATTACCACCAAAAATCTCGAGTTCGTAAACCAGAATTCTCGAGCAAAACTCCACATCAACCCGCGTCCTTCCTGTAACACCTTCTCCTTCATCCCCTCTTTTTTTTCATCTATAAGTTTAAATTTATACTAAGTACAATCCAACATCAGGAACCCTATGTGCACGAACTAAACCCCAAGCAACCCCCAGGTAAACTCGAGAATAACTCGATATGCACGAACCAACGATACTGACACGAGATCCACCGCCGTACACATGCACGGCGGCACTACTGCTTCCGGTGAACACCCCTAACTTCGAAAAATCCCAATTCCTATGCAGATACGAAAATCAAGCACGAATCCCCTCAAAAAAATTCGAATCAAAAATCAACTGTTCGTCTCAAAAATATAGAACTCAACCCCATCGCTAAAATCACCTCGTCACCATCGCAGACACCACCAGTCACGATGAAACTCCGGCCATAACTCGATTATGCCCTCCTCTACCTTCACCAAGAATTTCGTGACACTCGATCTTTCCATGGTTTTGAAAACAAGAATTAAAATAGAGCACCGCGAATACGATCCAAAACCCTAAATTCGAATCGACCCCAAAATCTTCTATATAACGAATTTCAGTAGCTATCATTTGTTAATTCAACCAGAATTGATGAAAACACAATTCGAGTTTATATAGAAATTGTATCATGTTTAATCCCCTATAAAACATTGTTTTTGGTTTAAAAAATTTAGCTTTGTACACTAAATCATGATATGGATTCAAACCACAGCTTAAAACATTCGAATTTTTTAACCTATGATTTCTTTTTACTGAGACATGAACTTCCAGTATCTATATCACACTGTAAACTTTCAGAAAACAAAACTAAGTTCTGATTTTAGTTCAAACAAACCTTTCTAATTTAAACTCCTTAGTTTTAATTTAATTATTTGAAAAAGTTTGTTTTAAATTTATTTCCTTTCATTTGCTTTGTAGCTTGAAATATTGAAAACATGGCAAGATACAATTTCCAGTAAACGAAATCATCACAGAACTCATATTTACACAGATAGCTAGCTAATCCTAAAATTTATGCAAATCAATCATCAAGTTTTAAACTTCAAGATTGCATGTTTACTCACTTATATGATTGAAAGACAGAGAACAAAATTTAAGGCTAAATTGCTCACCTGATATTGAAGAAGACAGAGGAACATGTACTATTTTTACTGATGCTTTTAACTTGCATGTTTACAGGTTGTTTGATCTTCATCTTCCAGATTTTTGTTTATAAATTTGCTCTGGTTTTACTCTTTGAATTTGCTTGATTTGTTTTAACTATAAACCTTCCAGTTGATTTCTTGCTTTCCATTTGTGATGAACTTGATTTCCTGCTACTTTGAATTTGAAGAAGTGTGACAGTTTTTCTTCTTCTTTTTTTCCCTTTTGTTTTGATAATCTGCAGATTTGTTTGAGTTGTCATGTGAACTTTGCTTTCATTTTTGCTGATGATTCAATTTCCAGGTTTTGATCTATTTTTTCTAAAATCTGCTTTTTGATCCCAGGTTGAAGTTTGAGAAAACATGCATTTGTTGAAATTTTGGTTTTGCTACTGATTTTGATTTTGTTTCAGCTTTTGAATTATGTTAACGCTAAAATTTGAACGCTAACACCCCCGTGTGTAAAGTGTGGTTGTGAAAGCACCACCCGATGATTCGGGAACAGAGTATAAGCAGAAAACTGTAGAAAAACAGTAAACAACAGCAGTTTTATAGTGGTTCGGCTTATGATCAAGCCTACGTCCACTTCAATCCTTTTTATTGCTGACTGAATTACAACTTATTACAATCTCTTTCAATTACAATCCAACTCAATTCAAAAAGACAAGTGGCTAGAGAAGACTTCGTCGTGACAGAGTTTTTTGAATCCATGATTGGATATGTCGAATCTTTTTGCGAAGTTTGGTCTAAAAATCTTGCTTGAGTTTGAAGTGATGGAGTTTAGATTGTCTTGAAGATAGTAGAGCCTTGATGTCACGAAGAGAATGATCCAAAAGTCCCTCGCATGTTGGAGATGGCTTTCTATTTATAGGCAAATCTTGGTAAGAATTTTTCACCCAAGTCCTGAGTCGTCACCGACTTTAGTTGAGTCGCGGACGACCTATAGAGGCAAATTCACGGTCTAGTAGAGTTAAGCCGACTTACCTGATTTCACGCAAGTCCAAAGTCGTAAACGAGTTATGGGGCCAGGTCATGAGTCGTGTACGAGTTATGGGGCCATGACATAAAATGATGAGGTATCTGATTCGCTTGCTTAGGTCGTGAACGACCTACCATAGGCCTTAGGTCGGTTTTCCCCATGAGTCGGCCAACATCTTTAAAGCATCAAGGTTATAACCTGGTGAGTCGCTGTCCCTGTTAAGTCGGCAACAAGCTAAGGCTGTTGAGTCGGAACTTCCATTGAGCCTTAAGTTGGCATTACTCCAAGACATTAGGTCGGAACTTTCTTTAAGGCCTTAGATCGGTCTGCTTCTCAAGCCCCTTAGGTCGGTATCCTTCGTTAAGTCGGCGAAGCGTTAGGTCGGTCTCCTTTAAGGCATTAAGTAGTTAGGTCGGTGTCCATTCAAGCCTTAGGTCGGCATCCTTTGTTAAGTCGGCAGAGTGTTAGGTCGTTTATTATCTTGGATCGGTGAGCCATGGCCGAGGCGAGGTTAACATTTGCCGCTCGAAGCATGCGCCTAATGGTTAGGTCGTATGCTTCGATACTCTTTAACCCGTTCTTTTTTAGATCGGTAGGTCGTAAACGACCTAACAGTTAGATGGCCTAAGTCGCTTCAGTCTCTACCTTAGTCAGATATAAGTTGTCCACTTTCTCTTCTTTTTCTTCTTTATTACTTACTCCCTTGTTCGATTCCGCCATTAAAATTTTCTCAAGCTCCTAAAGGCGATCTCATCCCATTTGATCATCTATAACCTCTACCATTAATCGCGTAGGTAACCTCATTCCTCTTCTGATTGTAGGTCACTGTCGATTCGTAAACCTTGTTGTTCAAACTCAAATTGTTCGTTTGCACGACGCCCCATCATGAAATTCATCATACTTATAATCGGAAAGGTGTAGGTTGCTCGAGGTGATCATTGGAGCAACAAAGGCAGTTTACTACCTCAAGTTAGATGATTTCTAATGGCATGGCATTGAACTTGTGACAATTTTGAATCGTGTTATTGGGTGATTGGTTGGTCATGAATGAAGGCGGGTGCTAATGGAATGGTTATTGGGTTAACGGGTTGATGGAGTGTGATGTTGGTTCGGGAGCGAGTTAGTGAATCTGGGCGGCATAGCCTTGGCCGACCCGGCTCTTAGTGACCTTAAGTCGCGGCCGAGATAATACTTGAAGGAAACTTGCCGATTTAAACTTTAAGGCCTGAATCGTGACCTAGTTAATACTTGGAGAAGTTCTTGCCTTTTTGGATCGGAGCTTACTTTCTTATCTCTTCCTTGCGACCTAGAGGACTGAGCTGCCGAACTAACTTTGACTCCGACCCGTTACCGACCTAGCCTTATCTCGCGAAAGACTTTTAAAGTCGTAGCCGACTTAATACTTGAGCTTTGGACGTGTTGTCATTTAGGAGCATAGTCCCACTTTGAGTATTTGACTCGAACTGCCGAACTAAGTTTGCCTAAATTTAGAACTGCCCCAACTTTAAATTTGCCTGAATCCCATTGTATTATTTCACAGACCGCATTAACTTATAAGCTGCCAACCTGCCGAAAATAACAAACAAAGAAACCAAGGCGAAAATACTGCCATTGACTGCCCACATCAAATGACAGATTAGTCGAGACGAGACAAGCAACTTAGATATATTGCATGAAATGTTTGTGAATTAATCGACTAAAGTTAAACATTGATGCAAAATATCAACAATCTGAACTGATTTGTCTGCATCAATATTATACTTGCATATTTAGGCTTAAAACAATAATTCCTGGGTTTCATAACTAACAAATGCTTGCTAATTTTCATTCCAGTTATATTTGTTTATTGCTTTGTTAATTTTACACAACACCTCACACATTTTAGGAAACGTGCACCTTGATGTTTGAATATCCAGTTATTTATGTAGAATGACTTCCCATCAAGAAGAAATGGCAGCTCAAGAGGAAGAAACTTTTCCGATGGCTCTTCTTATAGAGGACCCTCCAGAGAGAACCCCAACTATTCCAACTCCGAGAGCATTTACTCAGCTGCGCACTCAATTTGGTTTCACTGAAAGTGATGTCCTACTCCCTGGGCCAAGTGATACCGCTGACAGTCCTCCCCGTGGCTTTATTGCAATCAATCGTCAAATGTGTTTAAGCGGGGTGATTCCTCCTTTTAACGACTTTCTCCAAATCCTTCTCCTTCGGTTATCAATCTCTCCGTCCCACCTCCATCCTAACGGCTATGCCATCTTGATGGGGTTGTGTGTTTTGTTCAGAAGAACCTTCGATCGCTTACCATGTTTTGAAGAAATTCGTTATTTATGCTCGTTTGCAAAGAGTAGAGATCATCCTTCCCTTATAATCGTGAGGAGTGCTAGAAACCGCAAACTTATTTCTGATCTTATCGAAAGCGTTCATGGATTTTTGAACCAATTTTTCTTTGCTCGCTCCCCCCAGGGTTTTATGCCGATTGGAGAGTAGGAAGTAAGATTACCTGTCTCCATTTTTAAGCTTTCTCGAGATTCGAATTACCAATTGCTAATTTCATTCTTTGCTCTTTGCAGCACTTCCTCTTCCCTCTACAGATCCGGTCCATAAGCAGATTTTTGACAGATTGAGTGCCGTGGCCGTAGTAGAGAGAAGCATCAAGTTTTTGTTGAGGGATGAATTTTTGCACCAATTCGGGCTTCTACATACTTCTCGTTCTACACATCCTTATGAAATCCCAGACTCCCCGGCTAGGGCGTTGGATGCCCCAGTTTCTACAGACACATCCATACCAAAAGGACCTGCTCCCGAGGGTTCGGTAGTGAAGTGCTCCACTTCTGTTGATATTGCGGGGCCATCTGTCGAACTTTCCCCGGTTATTGAGGAAGAAGAGCCTCAAGGATCTTCCCGACGTTCACAGAAATCTGGCGAAGAAGCCGAGAAAACTAGCCTTGTCAAGCAGAGCAGGGATGATACTTTCGAAGGGCTGAGCGACCTCTTTGCCACCTCGCAAGAGATCTTTAAAGATGATCCTATCACTACCGGGGTTTCTTCTTCAGTAGTTGAAGCGACTTCTATCCTGCAACAGACTCCGTCAACTCAAGAGTTGACGATAACTATTACACCCACAACCTCTCCTCAATTAAAGAGTGGTTCATAGTTTGATGCGCGTAGTTTGCACATCACACACACTTAGAATTTTTTCGGCACTTTATGCTTCTGACTTTTTGTACTTTGAAGAATTCTAAAATCTAGCTCTTTTTTATTTCAGATCCTCCGATGGGGCGCAGCGGATCCTACTATGATGATTTCCAGCGCTACGGGAGGCGTAGCCAATATGATTACAGGCATTACCTCCCCTCTTACAGAGAATCTGATGAACAAAGAGCCGCCCGAAAGACTCAAGAGAAGAGGGCTCAAGAGGAGCATTATGAAAGAAGAGAGAGGGAGGAGCGCCACGATTCTTCGCAGAGAGGCGACGATTCCCATAAAAGAAAATCCCATGATGACAGAGGAAAAAGTCATATGGTTGAAGATTCGAGCAAGCGAGCCCGACATGGGGAGAAGCACACCTCTGCAACTCCTGAAAAGGTTACTACCCCCGCCTCGCTTGACATTCCTTCCGGCTCTCCTGCTCTCGGGAAGACAGACATCCAAACAATAATTAGCAGGCCCAAATTCCAAGTCAGACCGGGTTCGGTCACTTTGCAAAGTCGGTTTCCACAGTGGTGTCTGAAGGGAGTAAGGTTTGACCTTGACTTGGTCCCCATTGACAAGTCTGCTATGTTACGAAACCTTGATGCCGTCAAGCTTGATATTGAGAGGATGTCAAACTGGTAAAAACTTGTTGACGAGCTACAAAGGGTTAATCGTGCAAACATAGAGGCCATGCTCACTATGGAAAATGACAAAGCCGAATGGCAAAAGGTTCTTGAGCAACATGACACTGAAATGAGGAGCATCGCTTCTTACAATGAAGAGCTTGAAGCAAAAGTTGAGGAACTGAAACAAGAGCTTGCTACTTCCTCTACTTCCTCTTCTCAAAAAGAAGAAGTGCTCCTAAAACAAGTGAGAGATGATCATGCCAGCCAAAGAGATGCCGAAGACAGGCTTGAAGTGCAGAAAAGAATTAGTGAGGGCTATGTTGCTGATATTGAAGAGCTTCGTAAGAAGAACAGCTCCCAAGAGGCGGAGATTCAAATGCTTAAGCTTCAACTTTCCAAAGCTGAAAGGGAGCGTGATGAGGCCGTTGCCGGCAAAATTGCAGCTGAAGAATCTCACGAGGCAACGAGGACCAACATCAGCTCAACATTATTTGATTTCTACCTGCATAGCATCTTGGGGCGTGGTAGCCTCGCCTTTCTAGGCCCCAAGTATGAAATTACTCTGGCTGAAGGTTGGGAGGCCGCACTTGATATGCTTGGCGGTAAAGGCGTTGGTTATGCTGAGTCAGCTCTTGAGGAGCATTATTTTGATGATGATGCTCGCGCCGCTCTTGCCAGGGGGAGAGAACAGCTTGCAAAATTAAGGGCTGAAACAGCGGCAGGAGAATACTCAGGAAAAATTATCTCAACTGCTCCGATTCAACCTTCTCCTTCAGCCGAAATTGATATCATCGGTTCCAATTCCCACTCCCCATCTCCTACTATAGTTACCAACGAGATCACAAGCATACATGGTGGAGATGAAGGCGGCGAGAGTGCTGAGGCACAGGCTTACGAAGTTGACGTCAGGGAACCGACTTTTGCAGGTAACCCTACTGACAATCTTGCCCAAGTAGACTGCTCATCTGTTTCTTACGAGCTTGATGGGCTTTTTGACTACTTCTTGAATCTCAGCGAACCTTTATCTCCTCTTTTTACTGACTTGAACTTTTTTCCTTCTGTAGAGAAAACGTCGGGCATTGTTCAAGCTTCCCCACCTCCAATTATTCCTCCTCCATCTATTCAGGTGACTCCTCCTTCCGCCTCGCAACCGGGATCACAAGAGGAGCAAATAGAAGCTCTTCAAGACATGGATGATCCCATTGCTTCACAAGAACACAAAGGAGAAGAAACTGAAGGGAGTGAGAAGACTCCAGAAGCAACTGGTTCCGCTGATGAACCATTAGCTAAACTTTTTTCTTTAGGGAGTGGGTCTTCCTCCAAGAAGAGAGGAAAGCAGGGAGTTCCCAAGAAGAAGAAGAAGAAGAAGGGATCTTTAACTGGTGAAGAAGAGACGGAAGAAAGTCCGAATGAGCCCCTTTTCCTTCATCCCCTACTCTTACAAGCCGGCCTAAAAAGTTGGTTATTCGGCCAGGTGCGGGCTCAAAAGGCGGGCGGAACAAGAAATGATGGCTCTGGTTCTGTGGCTTTCATATCGCTTTTTTGCCTTTTTGCATGTACTGACCGGAAATTGTGCGGGTACCGGCCCCCGCTTTTCATTTGCTTTTTACTTTGGAACCTGTACCTGTATAAAATTCTAATAGTGTTGAATAAAATGATTCTCTTTCTTTGTACAAACTTCTGTCTGTATCTAAGAATGCAGTTATTATTCACTTTTATACAAGTTTCTTTGCATGATATTGCAGTGAGCTTGTGGTATATTGTTCGAGCGCAATTTTACCGATGTAGTTATACCATGTTGCCCCTATACCATAAGCTCATTGTAATATTTTATTTTATGAGGAACTTGTACTTTTATTTTCTAAAGAATAATTATTCCACATTTGGAGGAATATTATTTCGTTAAAAAGAAAACAGAGTACAAATAAGTTTCTACGCTTTATCCCTCGAAGATATCACTTTTTATTTTGTGCATATACACATTTTACTGAATGAAATCTTCTATGTGGTAAAGCGGGTATTTGAAAGGTACTTCAACTTCTTTTTGAGGAAGAGAATTTCCTAGAATAAGTAATGCATTCTTCCTTTGAAAGTTATTCTTTGAAAAGTTGCACCTCTGAGGAAGGCTTTTTCACGTTTCAACACCTTGAAGTTTTATTTCAATCTTGGTGAAACGTGTGCCTCCGAAGAGGTCTTTCTGCTTGATTGTGCCTCTGGGAGGAGGTCTTTTCATTTCTGCCTCTGGGAGGAGGTCTTTCTGTCTTATTGTGCCTCTGGGAAGAGGTCTTTTTGTTTCTTTTGCATTTCAACTCTGGTGAAGTGAAACTCCGAAGAGCCGCTGTGGCACTTCAACTCCTGGTGAAATGGGCCTCCAAAGAGGGCTTTTATTTTGTTTTGCATTTCAACTCTGGTGAAGTGAAACTCCGAAGAGCGGCTGTCGCACTTCAACTCCTGGTGAAATGGGCCTCCGAATAGGGCTTTTATTTTGTTTTGCATTTCAACTCTGGTGAAGTGAAACTCCGAAAAGCGGCTGTCGCACTTCAACTCCTGGTGAAATGGGCCTCCGAAGAGGGCTTTTATTGCCTGGAAGTTACTCTCTCATGGTTGGAGGGTCATGACTCCTCCAATCTTTTTTGTTGAGTAGAGAACTTTCTTTTTTGCGGCGTATTCTCCGTTAGAGGTCTTTATCCTCCGAAGAGTTGTGCCTCCGAAGAGGGCTTGTGCCTCCGAAGAGGGCTTTAGTTGTTCTTTGTCTACTTGCTTATGCCTTTTTAGCGATCCTCTGTTTTTCTTTTCAAGCTCACACTCCCTTCTCTTACAAGTAGTTTGTTTAATCCAAAGAAGTGTACTTCATTGTTAGGCAAGTTCACGAGAACGGGCATAAGCTTCTTAATTGGATGTTTGTTTGTTCAAACGATCTTAATTTATGAGCAGTGGCCCGTTTCCGGCGAAATCATTGGCCGTTCAATTGAAGCACTTCCTATCTAGGATTTGAATTCGGGACTTTTGTGACTCAAAATTTGTCTGCTGAATGATAACCAGAATCACTTGGTCTTGTAATGTGCAAGTTTTATTTTCATTGTCTGCAAAAATTTAAATCGACATTTCAGCAATACATTTAATGTATTTTTCATATCGAAAATAAAGCAAACATGTAATAATAATAAGAAACACAAGATTTATAATGGTTCGGCCAAGAATTTGGGCCTACATCCACTTTATAGTCTTTCATTATTCACTTGCATCGGTTTTACAATTGCTTTCAATTACAAGAATCATACATTCATAATTCTTTTTACAATATTTCAACAATGCTATCAAGTAAAGTATGGACGCAAGTGATTGCTGTTCCAAGCCCTTGGAATTTGATCTCCTTCGACAGTAGCGAGTTTGAATGTGCCGTTAAGAAGCTTCTGACCTATGACATATGGTCCTTCCCAATTTGGCCCAAACACACCTGTCGCCGTCATGATTCTCTTCAGGACTAGATCTCTAATCTCAAAGCTGCGTTGGCGAACTTTGGAATTGAAATGTCTGGCTATCCTTTGCTGATGTGCTGCGATTCTGAGCTCAGCCTCTTCTCTTTTTTCATCAAGGAGATCTAGTGCCTCAAGCTGTAGTTTTTCATTCTCTGCTTGATTGAAATTAATTCTTCTATGTGAAGGGACCTCTGTTTCTACCGGAATCATTGCTTCTAACCTGTATGCTAATGAAAACGGAGTATGCCCAGTCGCAGTTTTGTGGGTAGTTCTGTATGCCCATAGTGCTAGTGGTAGCTTATCGACCCAACCACCTTTTGCTCTTTCGAGTTGCTTCTTGATGGTTGACTTGATAATTTTATTTACTGCTTCCACCTGCCCGTTTGCCTGCGGATGAGCTACTGCTGAGAAGCTTTTTTGGATTTTGAATCGCTTGCAAAAAACTTGGAATTCTTCACTTTCGAACTGAGTACCATTGTCTGTAATTATCTTTTGAGGCACACCATACCTGCAAATGATACTTTTAGTCACAAAATTATCATCTTTTTAGAGGTGATAGTTGCCAGTGGTTCAGCTTCTGCCCATTTAGTAAAATAATCAACAGCAACAATGGCATATTTGATTCCAGATTTGGAAGTTGGTAACGGTCCTACAAGGTCTATCCCCCATATTGCAAACGGCCATGGACTGACCATTTGTGTGAGTTCAGTAGAAGGTGCTCTAGGAATTTTGGCAAATCTTTGGCATCTGTCACATTTTCGGGAATAGTCTGCTGCATCCCGATTAATTTCTGGCCAAAAATATCCGTATCGGAGAACCTTCTTTGCTAAAGTTTGACCACCTAAATGATCACCACATTCTCCCCTATGCACCTCAGCTAGGATTGTTTTAGATTCTTCCCTGGATACACATCGAAGTAACGGCATTGAGAATCCCCGTCTGTATAATTGGCCATCCTGGACTATATAGCGAGAGGCTTTCCTCAGTAGCTTCTGTCGTTCTTTTGAATTTTCCGGTAAAGAGACATTAAGCAGATATTCTGTTATTGGAGTCATCCATGATTCTGGCTCTTGAGACACGCTCGTGATCCAATCAATGTCCATCTCATCAATGCTTGGAGCCGACAGGACTTCCACTGGAGTCAACCCCAGAAATTGAGCTTCGCCTGTGCTAGAGTACTTTGCGAGAGAATCTACTTTCGTGTTTTCTTCTCGAGGAATATGGCTTATCGTGTAATGATCGAAGTCACACAAGAGTTCCCAAGCCTTTAAAAAGTAGGCAGGTAGATTTCCCCCTTTCGCTTGGAATTCCTTCTTGACTTGGCATACAATAAGATGAGAATCACTGAAGATCTGTAATGCTCGGATGTTTAGTTCTTTAGCAATTCTCAAGCCAGCGATAAGAGCTTCGTATTCTGCTTCATTGTTCCTTGAAGGAAATTCCAATCTCAGCGCATAGCATAATGACCGACCTTCAGGGGTCTCAAGTACAACTCCGGATCCAGAACAGCAGTCATTTCTCACGCCATCAACATATAACTTCCATTGGATTGGGGAATCATCGATCGTTTCCCCCTCACTGTTACCCTTATCTGTGAATTCTGCAATGAAATCCGCTAAAGCTTGTCCGTTGATTGCTTTTCGGGGAAGATAAGTGTTGTCATATTGACTGAGTTCAATGTTCCACTTTAGAAGACGACCCGAAGTCTCAGGGCGAAACAGGACTTGCTTTAAAGGTTGATCAGTGAGGACTCTGATAGGATGAGCTTGGAAATATTGCCTCAACTTCCTCGATGCAATCAGTAGGCAATATGCGAGTTTTTCCAACTTGGAGTAATTCATCTCTGCCCCAGTGAGTCTTTTGCTGATATAATAAACTGGATGTTGAATCCTCTTGTCTTCTCGTATCAGCGCTGCACTTAAAGCATGAGATGATACTACCAAGTATATAAGAAGATCCTCACCATCGCCGGGCCTAGAATGTATTGGAGGCGTTGCCATACGGCGAATCAATTCATCGAAGGCTTTTTGGCATTCGGGAGTCCAATCAAAGTTTTTCTTTCCTTTCTTTAGAGCGTCAAAGAATGGGATGCATTTATCAGTAGCTTTGGAAATTAACCGACTCAAGGCGGCGACTTTTCCGTTGAGACTATGCAATTCCTTCTTCGTTCTAGGAGCTTTGACTTCTTTTAAGGCGGTAATTTGAGCTGGACTAGCTTCAATGCCCCAAGCGCTCACGATGAAACCTAAGAACTTTCCGGACTCCACACCAAATGAACAATTTAAAGGGTTAAGCTTCATTCCGTATTTTCGGAGGACTGCGAACATGTCTGCTAAGTGTTCTATGTGATCCACTGCTTTCTTAGACTTTACTAACATGTCGTCGACGTAGACTTCCATAGTCTTTTCCAATTGTGGTTTGAACATAGCATTAACAAGTCTTTGGTAGGTTGCCCCAGCATTCTTCAGCCCGAAGGGCATAACTCTGTAGCAGTATAGACTAACATCGATGATAAAGCTCGTGTCCTCCTGATCTGGCTCATGCATCATGATCTGGTTATATCCGGAGTAGGCGTCAATAAAAGATAACAATTCATGTCCCGCTGTTCCATCTACTAGTTGATCGATCCTAGGTAATGGGAAGCAGTCTTTGGGGCAGGCCTTGTTTAGATCTGAAAAATCGATGCACACTCTCCATTTTCCGTTGGCTTTCTTAACCAGCACTGGATTTGAAACCCAATTCGGATAGGTAGATTCTTTGATAAAGTTATTCTCCATGAGCCGATCAACTTCTTCTTTTAATGATGCTGACCTTTCTGGACCTTGAGTTCTCCTTTTCTGTTTCACAGGTGTAAATTTTGGATCAATATTCAGAGCGTGTACTGCAACTTCTGGGGATATTCCGCACATATCGGCATGAGTCCAAGCAAAAACATCCAAATTTGCTTTTAAAAAAGATATTAAGATATTCTGAATTGACACATTAAGTTATGAACCCACATTCAACACCTTGTTTGGGTCCTTCGGGTCAACAGGTACTGGTACTGTCGTTTCCACTGGTACCACTCTATTCTCCCTTGCACTGGCTTTTCTAGGATCCATCTCTTTTCGTGCTCCGCTGTGCTCGCCAGTGCAGGGTCCGCCCTTTAATTGCTACAAGGCTGGTTCTTTGATGCGGACTGGGGTTGCCGCATCCTTTCCCATTTCTCTTTTCCTTGCCTCTCGCAGCTCTGTCAGATAACACTCCCGCCCGGCATTTTGATCCCCTTTTATAACTCCTACTCCATTGTCTGTGGGGAATTTAATGGTGAGGCACCATGGGGCCAGAACAGCTTTGAACGCTGCAAGAGTTGGACGGCCAAGGAAAGCATTATAAGTGGAAAATTCGTCAACAATCACAAATGTTTGCTTGCAGACTACTTTTCTTTCTCCCTCTCCAAGTTCTACAAGCAAATCAATAGTTCCTATTGGCTGCTTTGGCTCCCCAGTGAAGCCAGTGATTTTATGCGACGAGGCTTGCACATCAGCCATAGGGATCTTCATTTGGTCGAATGTCTTCTTGAAGAGGATATTGCAGGATGCGCCACAATCAACGAGAACTCTTCTGACAATAGCTGGCCCGATACCAGCCGAAATGACTAAAGGATCCAAGGTAGGAGCTTCAATGCCTGTGGAATCCCTGGCTCTGAACACAATATCATCATTGAAAGTTCTTTGTTGTTTCAGGGGCGTAGCATCTTCCAAAACAAAGACATCTTCTTCGGCCGGTACATATTTTAAAGCCCGGGTATACCTTTCCATCTCACCCTAGCTCCTGCCTGCTGGGTGAGGTCCTTCCGTAATGACATTGATAACAGGCCTTCCGGATTCACGCCCTGTAGCCTTCTCACTTGTCCTGGGCTGATGAGCAGGAGCTTGTTGCCCCTGACTAGACGAAGCAGGATTGCTACTATTGTTTTACACAAATTGTTGCAGCTTGTTTTCCCTTATCAACTCTTCAATCAAAATTTTCAATTGGCGGCATTCATCGGTATCATGACTGGGTTGATTATGAAAGCGGCAGAACTTCCCGCTTTGTTCAGCTTTTTTCCTGGTTCTCAGAACAGGAGGTTTAGGATAATCAACAGAATCTTTGGTGGCGAGGAAAATACGCTCCGGCATATCTGATAAAGGAGTATATTCCGATGGCTTGAAGGAACGAGGCTTCTTTAGATTTTTCAGTTTCTTCTCATCGTTATTTCCCCTTTTTTGTCCTACAGATTCACTCTTGCATGGAGCAGCAATGTTATCTTCAGCTTTTTCCAATACTGCCTTCACCGGTCCAGGACGGCTTTCCAGGCGCATGGACTCATATGCTTTCTTGTAGAATTTTTCAAGGGAATTTGGTTCCTTCATGTTTAGCCATTTTCCAAATTCACTCGACTTGTCAATGGTCCTCATCAGATAAGTCAAGATCATTCATGGTTCTGCATTGTCTACCTCGGCCAGCGCTATATTAAAGCGATTTAAGAAAGATCTGATAGTTTCCCCTGGATTCTGTTCTAAACTTGACAACTACATGATATCTTTGGCTTTTGAAGCATATAGTCTGAACTGCTCCTTGAATTTCCGGGTCAGGTCAGAAAACTGATCTATAGACCGGATTGGTAGCTTGGTGAACCAAAGCAGGGCTACACCTTCCAGATATACAGGAAAATATCGGCACTTTATTTCATCAGAAGCTCTGGCACCTATCATGTGCCAATCATACTTATACAAGAATTCGTTCGGGTCGCTTGTCCCGTTATAAGCTGGAATGGTTGGAGGGACGAACTTCCTCGGAAACTCAGCCTTTAAGATCCTTTCGGTAAACGGGGTTTTACTTGGAGTGAAACCCCATTCTTTCTCGTCTTCATTCCTTTGCATGCTCTCTCTCATGATTTGTCGAATCATTTCAGAAAGATACCCCTCATCATTTCGAGCTTTAGATCCACCAACTTCAGGAAGTGTTTGCTCAAAGGGGCTGGCAGCCCTCTCAGGAACGTTCCTTTCTTCAGCATCATGAACGTTACCAGCAAAGTTCCTTTCATTACTCGTTGGTTGACGGTTTGCCCCAAGCAAATCGTTCAACCTATTCAAAATTAGAGCATTTTAGGCATTCTGAGCCTCCAATTGTGCACTTTGGGCATTTATCTGCTGGTTCAGCCCTAAGATTACAGCATCCAACTCTGCTTTTGTAACCCCAACAGGTGGAGTGGCTTGATTAGGTACTGGGGAAGCGGAAGTTCTCTCTTGAACATTTGCAGATCTAACAGATCTACTCCTTCACCCCGGAGCAATGATTTCAGATAAACTTCTAGTGTTCAGAGAGATTACTTCAACAAACTTTCGTGGAGCAATGATGATAATTCGCCTGAGTTCAGTTCTCAGTGAAAGCACCAAAAATGTTAACGCTAAAATTTGAACGCTAACACCCCGGTGTGTAAAGTGTGGTTGTGAAACACCACCCGATGATTCGGGAACAGAGTATAAGCAGAAAACTGTAGAAAAAATAGTAAACAACAGCAGTTTTATAGTGGTTTGGCTTATGATCAAGCCTACGTCCACTTCAATCCTTTTTATTGCTGACTGAATTACAACTTATTACAATCTCTTTTAATTACAATCCAACTCAATTCAAAAAGACAAGTGGCTAGAGAAGACTTCGTCGTGACAGAGTTCTTTGAATCCATGATTGGATATGTCGAATCTTTGTGCGAAGTTTGGTCTAAAAATCTAGCTTGAGTTTGAAGTGATGGAGTTTAGATTGTCTTGAAGATAGTAGAGCCTTGATGTCACGAAGAGAATGATCCAAAAGTCCCTCGCATGTTGGAGATGGCTTTCTATTTATAGGCAAATCTGGGTAAGAATTTTTCACCCAAGTCCTGAGTCGTCACCGACTTTTGTTGAGTCGCGGCCGACCTATAGAGGCAAATTCACGGTCTAGTAGAGTTAAGCCGACTTACTTGATTTCACGCAAGTCCAAAGTCGTAAACGAGTTATGGGGCCAGGTCATGAGTCGTGTACGAGTTATGGGGCCATGACATAAAATGATGAGGTATCTGATTCGCTTGCTTAGGTCGTGAACAACCTACCATAGGCCTTATGTCGGTTTTCCCCATGAGTCGGCCAACATCTTTAAAGCATCAAGGTTATAACCCGGTGAGTCACTGTCCCTGTTAAGTCGGCAACAAGCCAAGGCTGTTGAGTCGGAACTTCCTTTGAGCCTTAAGTCGGCATTACTCCAAGACGTTAGGTCGGAACTTTCTTTGAGGCCTTAGATCGGTCTGCTTCTCAAGCCCCTTAGGTCGGTATCCTTCGTTAAGTCGGCGAAGCGTTAGGTCGATCTCCTTTAAGGCATTAAGTAGTTAGGTCGGTGTCCATTCGAGCCTTAGGTCGACATCCTTTGTTAAGTCGGCAGAGTGTTAGGTCTTTTATTATCTTGGATCGGTGAGCCACGGCCGAGGCGAGGTTAACAAATTAAGAAGAAAATAGGCAGTTTTCTTACTATCTTCTATTATGAATTTCTGATTTAAATTAAATGAAAATTTCAACTTGCCACTTGCTAATTTAAGCCTTAATGTTTTTACACTTGGTCATACATGTTTCAAACTATTTACACTTGTTAAAATGGGTACTTTTAATGTTTTAACCCTGTTTTATTTTAATTTACAACTTTGTTTACATATTTAAATTTATGTTTAAATCCCTTTATTAATAGTTTACAAATGTTGAAACAATTATTTAATACCTTCTTATATATTATTTATACTTATACAAAATAAAAATTTAAACCTTATTTTAAATTAATTCATGCATTTGCATTTAAACTTTATTTTTATTTTATTTACAAATCATATTTTAACTTAAATTAGGAATTTATATCTTCACTCTATCATAATTATGTGATATGTAAATGTTCTTTTACATTTTTCATTCATGAATATACAACGATATTTTTATATGTTCCAATGTTTTGAATCTTTTTATCAAATCAAATTTTATATTCAAATCTAATTTTACATTTTTAATTCAAATTGAAAATTTAATATATAATCAATTTGTACTTATAAATAAATAAATAATCAAATACTTTTTTATAAATATATCTTTATATTCCATTTGATTTCAAATCAATAAATTTTATTTACAATCTCTTGATATATTTGTTCATTCAAATTTTCAAATTAATTAGATTCCAATATATTAACATTTGAACTTCAAATTCACATTTTCAAATTATATTTAAAATTAACATCTATAAACAACTAATATTTATTTTGAAAAACTCTATTAAATTCAAAAATTAATTTCAAGAATAAATTCAATTATCAAATTAGACTGGCTAATATCCGGGGATGATACACCTACTATAGCAGCTTTGCTTTAGAATTTTTTGGTAAAATAGATTTTTTTTTAACTCCGGAAGTATGATTTGATATAATAAAAGGAGAATTGTATATTATTATTATTTCAAATAGAGTTGAAACAAAACCCAGGTGTTTAATTTTGAAGTTTTCAGTTAAGTTATTTTATGGATGCTAGTATCATATGCATTATTGGTATAGTTTTGTTTGTGTATCTTATTTTGATATGTTGTTTGGTGGTTTTCATTTATTGAAATAAAAGGGAATTTTCGGCAATTTTTGATATTCGCAATCTTTCGAGTTATTTGAGAAATCGAAGCTATGTTTTATTGTGAAAATATAAAAAAATAAGTTTTTTGACTTATAAATTTAAGAATATGGTAAGAATTTGAATAATTTTTATATTTGTTTAACATTCGCGTTAAGTGAAGCAAATTGATATTGTGCATATACTCTTAGGATGTAGAAGAGTATTATATGAATATGAACTTAAGTATGGAATAGTATTAAATATAAATAATTATAGTATTAAATAGAATGGTATTAGTGTAAATAATGTGTATTAAATATAATTGGTTTAGTTAAACAATCAATGGGATAAGTTTGTATGTAGTTCATTTTATTCGCATAACTGTTCTTGATCTAGATTCGAGTACATGATTTCGAGGTGGTTTACACCTATCCAAGTTAGGATTTTTCACTCGATTCTTGGCCGTGAATACTTGATATGGATTCTTCATATGATTCTAAAGTTTTATATCATAGTACTTGCCTATGTAAGGAAAACTGAGATTTCTAATCAAGGAATCTGAATGGAGTCTGCACTAGGGAAGTCGAGTGAGCGATACTAGTTCAAAATTGAAGTTTATGCTATCGAGCGAGTGGTCGGATTTGATATTGCTTACGAATGACATATGTACATTGTATGGGCTTTAATTTTTTTGTTTCATTGTCCAATTTAACTATCTTTTGGATTATGTTAGTGAGATATAGGTACATGAAAGTGAAGGCATGCTTGTTGTATTTGGTTTCATGAGTAGAGATTGATTGCTCGACAAATTGGTATGTGTCTTTTGCTTAACAGGTGTGTTTGCTATGTGTCATACACACTCTATAAGGTTTTGTTAATTTTATACCCTAGATATGGGAGGCCACTTTTGAGCTTTTGTTTTCTTTGTTGATTTAGGCCAGTTGTGGCAAGTTGTAGTTTTTTTGGATCGAGCCGTGCAAAGGAGGTAAGGCTAAAATTTTCTATAACATGAGAGTTTTAAAGCTCAAGAGTAAAGAGACATTTTCATCCTTTGGGAATTTCGAGGATGAAATTCTTTTAAGAAGGAAGAATGCAATGACACAAAAATTTTAACGTTTCGAATGTGAATATTTAACTTATTAAATATTTAAATTTGATTGAATGTGATAAATAAGAAGCAAATCAATTTTTAACAAAATGACTTGATTTTGATGTATGATATTATGGTTTCCTTTTATAAAGATTTGTTGAATATTATATTTTGCTCGTCATGATGTGAGATTCTGTGCCTTTTCTTCTTTTCACCCCAACAATCTGTCTTTTCGGCACTCGGATGCTTAGCACGTGAATAACGTGGATGTATTAATGTCAACTTTTGAAGATCAAAAAGGCGGGTCATTGCAACCCATTTCCCTAAAGTCCTTGGCGATTTAATACTTCAAATCTGAGGTAAACCCTTGGTTTTTTTTCCTTTGCCTAAAGCAATCGCGTATCCCTTCCCCACCCGTTTTTTAGTGGGAGATGTGCCACATCGGCATTAAGTATACACAACTACTGGTTGCCTCTAGGTGAAAGACCGACTTTTACTCTGTAACTCTTTGGACCTTACATCCTATCCCTTACTAAACCAAACCAGTCATCCATGCATAAATATTGGGCTAGGCCTACTAATCCAAAATGAATATTAAAGCTATATAATTTCCTATTACGAAAATTATATTACTTCCTAGTATTTATTTTCTATCTTATACGATTGTTTTGTTTATTCCATAAATGTCCATTGTCTGTAATACATAGTCACTATTATTCTAATCAGACAATCTCTAATGACATTTATTTGTTCATTCTAATTTAGCATATTATGCCTATTTAATTTTCCCATAAATGCCATATTTAATCCTTCAACCAGTCCCATTAAATGCATTTATATCCTAATTTAATTCTATATCACCCAATTAACTGTAATTACTCTACTAATCATGGAGTTACTATCATTTTTCCATCTACACCTCCTAGTCTTATTGTTTAATATGTTATTAATAATTAATACGAATATTATCATTATTTATATTTTTTTTTAATCTATAGGCGTGGTTATACGTATATAATTCCTATTTCAATCTATTAATCCCTCACTAAAACATTCATTTCCATATGTTAATGATCAGAGCTATCCTTTCGAAAAGGATTACCATTATAACATTCCGTAAATTAGCCAAAAATGATACCTTGCTTTGTTTGAAAGTAGAGGAATTATTTCTATCCTTATTGAAATAGAAGTGTAAACTATGAACTAGAACTTCCATACTTTACACATCTCTTTCATTTTTGGATATTCCTTATTATTTCAATGGACACAGTTTTTATGTATTTGTAGAATTAGATAATTTATGGAAACTACACGAAAATAGATATAATTATATCATACCCCACTCCCAACAAACTAAAACATAGAAATTCACATTCCACATTAACTTACGACAATTTAAACTAATACTAACATTTTACAACCCAACTATAATTCGGAAATAATCTTTACAACATTAACAAATTTAGGGACCGATTTCAAAATTTCCAAGTTAGGGTAAATAACATTCCTATTCCAATAACCTAATTTATTAAATATGCAGGTGATGTTCCTATACATTATTTTGAGTCTACAACTCATCAGATCCTATATAGGCATGATAATTAAATAAAATCCAACGGTATAAATTTCAATATTACAAATAAAATATATAATTTCCTACTCACCTTTTAAGCTTCCTTAATCTACCAAATCCCATACCATCCCTTTAATTGACTCCATTCCAATCCCAAAGAATATGTATGTTAACGTAAAAGTCAGACGCTAACACCCCAGTGCAAGTAAAGCAAATGTGAAAGCACCACTCGTTGATACGGGAATCGGAAAATAAGCAGAAAAACATCAGAAAAACAATAAAAGACACAGTTTTTATAGTGGTTCGGCTTATAGTCAAGCCTACGTCCACTTTCAATCTCTTTATTGCTGATTCAAGTACAACTTGTACAACTTTCTTCAATTACAACACACTTTAGACTAGTAGATAAAACTTTGATGGAGAATAATCTTTCGAATCCATGTTGAACGATGTAGATTTTCTCTTGAAGTTTGTCGTAGTGTCCTTGGTGTTTGGAGTGCTTGAAGTGCTGTTTTAGTTGAGAAAACGATAGAGTATCGGCGCTTTGAGAATGAGCCAAAAGATCCCTCGAATGTTGGGGCTTACGCTGTATTTATAGGAGTTTCCTGGTCATAAGTCGTAGGTCGGAAGCTGCGAATTAAAGTAAGTCGTGGGTCGAAGGTCGCGACCTAATGTTGGTCGTAGGTCGAAGGTCGCTACCTAAAGGAAACGAGCTACAGCACATTCTAGTTGCACTTGGCTCCTCCTGAGCGGGTTAGCAGTTTGCACGCGACCTAGGATGGGTCGCTGATCTCTTCTTGGTGAGTGGAGCGACCTAGAAGAATGTCATAAGATGCGACGACTTATGGAGTTGCCTCGGCCCTGTTTAGGTCGCGTGCGACCTTATGAAGAGTCATGCGGTCTTGTACTGCCTTAACCCGTTAGGACATAGATCGTTGACTAGTCAAGTCGCTGGACGAGTAAGTCGCTTAGCCCATTTAGGTAGCTAGGTCGGGGCCGCTCTAAATCATTCTATGTTTTAACTCGTGCACCGTTGATCTTCTTGGGTCGCTTGGACCGCTTCGCTCTTAGGTCGCAGGGTACTTGTTTGTTAGGTCGCTGTGTTTCCTAGCTCGGTCATACGTTAGGTCGTTCTACCCTTCCACCTCTTAAGTCGTTACACCTTTTAGGTCATGCCACCTTTAGGTCATTAAGTCGCTTACTTCTCTAAGTTGTTAGGTCGTCCTTTCCCGTAAGCCGCTTCATGTGTTAGGTCGCCTACTCCCTTAAGCAGTTAAGTCGTCCCATCTCTTAGGTCGGTAGGTCGCTGCCTCGCTTCATCCTTTAGGTCACTAACTCGCCAGGTCTTTTAGGTCGCCGCGCTTACGTAAGTCGCTGGGTCGCTCCAACTTGTTAACCTCTTTAGGTCGCTTTGGTCGTAAGCCGCTAGGTCGCATAATAAAGGAATTAACATTTGCCTCTCGAAGTACACGCCTAGGTCGTAGGTCATGTGCTTCAACTTAATTCCTTAGGTTGTGAGCGACTCAAACGGTTTGCTAGGTCGCATGACGGTATGCCTTCCTTTCATATAAATTGCCTAATCCGCTCCTTCTTCACTTTACCTGCTCCATCACTCTAAGCCGCCATTAACAAATATTCGAGCTTCCACAGGCGAATTTGGGCTAGCCAGTTGTCGATTCATTTTCACCATCGCATTGTGTAAGTAAACTCGACCTTTATCCTATCCACTATCACCATCAAATCATGAATTTCGATCTTCTAACTCCATACCGATTTCATACATCGCGCTCCATTCTTGAGTTATGCTGATCGCTATTAGCCATGTTGCCATTGCGATCCACGAGAGCATAGCATGGTACTGTATTCATGATAGGTCTGTGATGATTCAGATCAGTATTTGGGTGATTTGGTGGTATGGATAGACGAAGGGTTTTGTTGAGAAGATGGTGGATTTTTGTGGCTAATGAGTTATCGGGTTGGGATGTAGGAGTTGTTGGATAGAGAGAAGAAAGCGACCTAGGAAAAAAAGATCATAGTGGTGCCAACAGGATATGGTCCAAGGCTGCCAAGTTTCATCAGAGGCGACCTAACAAATCCGAACGATTTAAGAGACTTTGCGACTTAATGTGCTTAAACGACCTTAGTGCCCGCGACTTAAATTGCGCACGACTTAACTTCTTAGGTCGTGTTAGTATCCTGACGACCTAGGACTTAGTCAGATTTACACTGTCTTGATTTGAAGCTTAGTGACTTAGACTTTAGGTCATGCGAGTGACCTAGGTCTTGGATGCGCACGGCCATGCCATGTTTTTCTTGCGACCTAACTCACTTGCGATTTATCATATCTACGGCTTAGGCTTTAGGTCGCGGCCGAGCTAGGACTTGGATGATTTTGCCCTACTGAGAAACTTCTTGCGGCTTACCTATCTCGCTTACTTGTTAGGTCGCGTACGACCTAGGAATCGAGCAAATCCTCCCTGCCTTGACTTGAAGCCATTTAATTTGAACTTTGAACTGTCGAGATAACTCGCATGACTTTGCTATGCTTGCTTAACAGATTATACCAAATTTGACGCTAATAACCTGTTAAGTACAACATTTGCAAAAAAAAAGGGCAAATATACTGCCACTGATTGCCCATATCAAATGATAGATTAGTCGGTAAAGGATAATTTACTCAACTTAAAGAAATTGTATGAAATGCTGTGAGTCAACAAATTCAAGTGAAGTAGTAAAGCAATGTTAATCAACTAAAGCTGATTTGTTTGCATTAACTCTACACTTGTTCTTGGACTTAGTGCGACAAGTCTTGAAATTTTTACAATTGACACATGTTCATTAGTTTAACTTCAGTCATATTTACTTGTCACTTTATTAGTTTTGCACAACACTTTACACATTTAGGAAACGTGCACCTTCATATTTGAATATCCAGTTCCTTGTGTAGAATGTCTTCTGAAGAAGAGATAATCAAGCATTCTGAAGAAGTCTTTCCCATAGCTGAGCTATTGGTTGATCCTTCGGAGAGAACTCCAACTAACTTGAGTCAGCGGGCATTCACTCATCTACGTATCCAATTTGGGATTGCCGATGAGGATGCCAGATTTCCTGGCCCAAATGATACTGCCGACAGGCCGCCTCTTGGTTTTGTTGCCGTCAACCGTCAGATGTGCCTTTGTGGTGCCATCCCTCCTTTCAATGAGTTTCTTCATCGACTCCTTTTCCGACTAGCCATCTCTCCCTTTCAACTACATCCCAATGGATACGCCATCCTGATGGGATTGTGTGTTTTATTCAGGAGGACACTTAACCGTCTCCCGAGTTTCGAAGAAATTTGCTACTTCTGCACATTTGCAAAGAATAAAGACCACCCCTCCTTTGTGTTCGTGAGAAGTGCCAGAAATCGCAAACTTATTACCGATCTCTCTGAAAGTGCTCACGGCTTTCTGAATCAATTCTTCTTTGTCCGCTGTCCTCTAGGGTTTTATGCCATCTGGAGAAAAGGAAGTGGGATTGCTCATCCCTGTTTTTTCTGTTTCGGCTTTTCAAGAATTGAATTGCTAAGTGCTAACTTCATTCTTTTCTTTTACAGCACTTCCTCCTCCCTCTCGAAATCCCGGTCATAAGACGACTTTCGATAGATTAAGTGCCATGCCGTCTGAAGAAAGAAGTATTAAGTTTTTGCTGAGAGATGAACTTTTGCACCAATATGGGCTTTTGCACCCTTCTCGCTCTACTCAACCTCACAAAGTTCCCGATTCTCCGGCCAACTCGCCAGATGCCCCAGTTTCTGCTGACGAACCTATACTGAAGGAACCTACTTCTGAGGCTTTACTGGTGAAGTGCTCTACTTCTACTGCCCCGATCATCGAAGTGGAAGAGCCTTTTCATTGTTTAGAGAAATTCGGTGATGATGGAACTGAGAGAGCGAGTCCTACCAAGTAGAGTGGGGATGACATTTTTGAAGGGTTGAGCGATCTGATGATCACTTCACAGGAGCTCTTTAAAGAAGACCCTGTTTCTGCTAGAGTTACCTCTTCAGCAGTTGAAGCAACATCCACTTTACAACAGACTTCGCCAGCTCAAGAGTTGACATTAGCTATAAAACCCATCATTTCCTCGCAACCGGGGAGTGGTTCGTAGTTTGACGCGCGTAGTTTGCACATTACACACACTTAAAAATTTTCGGCACCTATTTGCACTCGACTTTTGTACTTCAAGGACTAATCAAGTTTTGTCCCTTTCTCATTTTCAGGTTCTCCAATGGGGCGTAGCGGTTCCTATTATGATGACTTTCAACAGTACGGAAGGCGTGGTCAGTATGATTATAGGCGCTATCTTCCCGCCCACAGGGAAACTGATGAAGAGAGAGCTGCTCGAAAAGCTGAAGAAAGAAGAGCCTATAAAGAAAGGTACAGAATAAGGGATGAGCAACATGACTCTTCTCGCAGAGGCGATGACTCTCATAAAAGAAAAACTTATGACGATAGAGGAAAGAGTCATGACATTGGAGACCCAAGCAAGCGGGCCAGGCTTGATGAAAAGACTGCATCTGCAACTTTAGAAAAGGCCGCTGCTCTCACTTCTCTTAAAATTCCTTCAAAGTCTCCTGCCCTTGAAGGAGCCGACATTCAAACACTTCTCGGCAGACCCTTGTACCAAGTTGAGAGAGGTCCGCCAACCCTTCAAAATCAGTTCCCGCATTGGTGCTTAAAGGGAGTCTGCTTCGACCTTGACTTGGTTCCCATCGACAAAGAGGCCATGCTACGAAATCTCGACACTGTTAAACTTGATATTGAGAGAATGTCAGGGTGGCAAAAGCTCGTCGATGAGCTTCAGAGGGTGAACCGGGCCAACCTTGAAGCTATGATGACGATGGAGAACGACAAGTCTGAATGGCAGAAAATTCTTGATCGGCACAACACCGAAATGAAAAACATCGCTGAGTACAACGAAAAGCTTGAGGCGGAGGTCGAGAAACTTAAGCACGAGCTTGCTACTTCTTCCACCTCTTATACTCAAAAGGAAGAAGTGCTTCAGAAGCAAGTTCGAGATGCTCATGCCGCTCAACGGTATGTCGAAACCCAACTTGAAGCTACACAGAAGACGGTGGAAAAATATTGTGCTGACTTTGCAGAGCTACGGGAGAAAGCTAACTCTCAGGACTTAGAAATCATGAGGCTGAAAGCTCAACTATTAGAGACTGAGAAAGAACGTGATGAGGCCATGGCTGGAAAGAGAGCCGCTGAACAATCTCATGAAGAGGCAAAAGCCAACATCAGCTCTACTCTGTTTGATTTTTACGTCCAAAGCGTCTTGGGGCGTGGCAGCCTAGCATTTTTGGGGCCTAAATATGAAATCACTTTGGCTGAAGTGTGGGAGGCTGTAATGGATATGCTCAGAGGTGCCGGTTATTCCGAAGATGAACTTGAGGCGCATTACTTTATGACGAAACTCGTGCTGCTCTTGCCAGAGAAAAGGAGCAGCTTGTTAAAGTACAAGCCGAAACGGTGGGAGGAGAGCATCTAGAGAAAGAAGCACCTTTAATTGCCCCTGTCCCTCCTTCGACTTCGGCCGACATTGATATCATAGGCTCTGGCTCCCATTCTCCGCCCACGGCAAAAGTCGTAACCGAGATTACAAGCGCACAGGGTGGAGACGAAGGCGAAGAAAGCACTGAAGCATAAGCTTATGAAATTGATGTTAGAAAGCCAACTTCTCCAGGTAACTTTAATGTTGATCTTGCTCAAGTAGACTGCTCATTTGCTTCACATGAGTTTGATGAGCTTTTGGGTTATTTCCTAAATCTCAACGAGCCTTTATCTCCTCTCTTTACTGATTTTAACTTCTTTTCTTCTGTAGAGAAAGTACTGAGCATTGTTCAGACTTTCCCTCCTCCAGTTATTCATCCACCGTCTCTTCAGGTCACTCCTCCTTCTGCCTCTCAACCGGGGTCACAAGAGTAGCAAATAGAAGCTCTCCAAGACTTGGACGATCCCATTGCTTCACAAGAACATAGGGGAGAAGAAACTGAGGAGGGCGAGAAGACTCCGGAACTAACTGGTTCTGACGATACGCCGTTAGTCACACTTTTTACTCTCCGAAGCGGGTCTTATTCTAAGAAAAGGGGGAAAAGTGGAGTCTCAAAGAAGAAGGAAGCTTCAACCGGCGAGAAAAAAGCAGAAGCAAGTCTGATTGTTCCCCTTTCTCCTTCTTCCCCTACTCTTTCAAGCCGGCGCAAGAAGTTGGTCATCCGGCCAGGTGCAGGCTCAAAACGTGGAGGGAAGAAGAAATGATGGCTTTGGTCTTGTGCTTTTTATCTCGCTCTTTACTTTTTGCTTGTATATAAGCTTGTGTTGATTGGAGATTGTGCGAGTACCAGTCCCCGCTTTCTTTTACTTTGAAACCTGCATATGTATAAAATTCTCATAGTATGGAATAAAATGGTTCTTTTACTTATACAAATTTCTGTCTGTATTTTAGAACGCTTTTATTTTCTGTTTTCATGCAAGTTTCTTTATCCTCTTTATGTGATGTTGCAGTAAACCTATGGTATGTTTCTTGAGCATTGTTTTCATTTTTGTGATGATTGCCCCTATACCATGGTTTATTGCAATCTCTTTCAAATTGGCAATGTTTTGGAGAACAACTCTTCTGTTTCGAGAAGACTTGTACTCTTCCTTAAAGAACAACTCTTCCATTTGAATGAGGTTTGCATTTGTACTTTATAGGATAATATTTCCGTTCTAGAGAAATATTTTTGTAATTTAGTAGAATGCACTTCATATTGGAGGAGTCTTCTTTTCTTTCTTTTTTTTTGGCGAAGTTTTTACACTTCACTTTTAGAAAAAGTCACTTTTGCTTTGGCAAGTGAATTTTACTTCATAGTACAGTGGGCCTTCCGAAAAAGGGCTTCAACCTGCTCGTGCCTCCGAAGAGGGTTTTTTGTTTGATTGTGCCTCTAGGAAGAGGTCTTTTTGTTTGGTAGCGCATTTGGGAAGAGGTTTTTTTTTTTTTGCTTGTGCCTCTGGGAGGAGGTCTTTTTATTTCTGCCTCTTGGGAGAGGATTTTATCTTTTCCCTGTTCGCTGGGAAGCGGGCCTCCGGAAAGGGCTTTTCACATTTCAACTCGTGTGAAGTTTTATTTCAGATCACGGTGAAATGTGTGCCTCTGAGTAGGGCCTTTGCCTGGAAGTTTGGATTTTCCTTCTCTTAGTTGGATGGATTCACGGGGCGGACACGAGTGTTCTGTGCCACTGATCAGTCCGCAACTTTCTGTCGAGAAAGAACTCTCTTTTTCTAGTGAGGCCCGCCAGAGGTCTTTTAGCATTTCAACTATGGTGAAATGGGCCTCCGAAGAGGGCTTTTCACATTCCAGCATTTGTGAAGTTTTATTTCAAATCTCGGTGGAATGTGTGCCTCCGAGTATGCCTGGAAGTTTCTTCCTCATGGTTGGTTGGATTCATGGGGCGGACGCAAGTTACTTGGATGTTTATTTGCGCAGATTGTCTCAGCTAGTGAACAAGCGCCTTGCCTTCCACTTGGGAAGGTGCCTCCGATCATCATATGGATTCACGGGGCGGACGCAAGTTACTTGGACGCTTGTCTGCGCAAACTGTCTTAGCTAGTGAACAAGCGCCTTGCCTTTCAGTTGGGAAGGTCCTCCCGGCCATTCCATACCAATCTTTTTTGTTGAGAAAGTTTTCTGGCATGCCCCGTTCGAGGTCTTTATCCTCCGAAAAGTTGTGCCTCTGAAGAGGGCTTGTGCCTCCGAAGAGGTCTTTGCTGTTTGATACTTGCTCGCCCATGTCTCTTTGCCATTTATTCATATCGACGATCCCCGTTATCTTTTCCAAATACACTTCTCTTTTAATTGCCAACAATTTCCTTTATCCAAAGAAGTATACTTCATAGTTGAGCGAGTTGGTGGGGACAGGCACAGGCTATTTAACTGGATGCTCATTTGTTCAAGCATCCACAATTAGTTAGCAAGGGCCTACTTCCAGCAGAATCACTAACTTTTTGCTCGAAGCACTTCTTTCGTAGGATTTGAGTATGGAAATTTTGAACGGCTTAGCGTTTGCTTGTTGGGTGATGCCAGGGATTGCTTGGTCCTGCGATGGGTAAGCTTTCTTTTTATGGCCTGCGTTATTAAATCGACATTTTAGTAATACAATTGACGTATTTTATATATCGAAATAAAACAAAGCAGTCTATAATAGTAAAAAACACAAGATTTATAGTGGTTCGGCCAAGAATTGGGCCTACATCCACTTTATAGTTCTTATTATTCACTTGCACTGGCTTTACAATGGCTTTCAATACAAGAATCATACATTCATCGTTCTTTTACAGTATTTCATTAAAGCCTTTAAGTAAAATACGGGCTCAAATGATTGCTGTTCCAAGCTCTTGGAGTTGGGTCTCCTTCGACAGTTATGAGTTTGAATGTGCCATCAAGAGTTTTTGGCCTATGACATACGGTCCTTCCCAGTTCGGCCCAAACACGCCTGTAGGTGTCATAATCCTCTTCAAGACTAGATCTCCAATCTCAGAGTTGCGTTGGCGAACTTTGGAATTGAAGTGCCTGGCAATTCTTTGCTGATGGGCCGCAATTCTGAGCTGAGCCTCTTCCCTTCTTTCATCAAGGAAGTCAAGTGCTTCAAGTTGTAACTCCTCATTTTTTGCTTGGTTGAAATGAATTCTTCTATGCGAAAGGACTTCTACATCTACCGGAATCATTGCCTCTGATCCATATGCCAATGAAAATGGAGTGTGCCCAGTCGCAGTTTTATGTGTAGTTCTATATGCCCATAGTGCTAGTGGCAGCTTATCGAGCCAACCACCTTTCGCTTTTTCCAGCTGTTTTTTGATGGTCAATTTGATAATTTTGTTTACAGCTTCCACTTGCCGTTTGCCTGCGGATGAGCTACTGCTGAGAAGCTTTTCTGCATCTTGAATTTCTTTCAAAAATCTTGGAACTCTTCGCTTTCGAATTGGGTTCCATTGTCTGTGATTATCTTTTGAGGCACACCATATCTGCAAATGATTTTCTTAGTTACAATGTTTATGATCTTCTTAGAAGTAATAGTAGCTAATGGTTCAGATTCAGCACATTTAGAAAAATAATCAACAGCAACAATAGCATATCTCATTCCGGATTTGGCAGTTGGCAAAGGCCCAATGAGATCTATTCCCCAAATAGCAAATGGCCACGGACTGACCATCTGCATTATCTCAGTGGAAGGTGCTCTTGGTATTTTTGCAAATCTCTGGCATCGGTCACACTTTCGGGCGTAACTTGCAGCATCACGATTAATATCTGGCCAAAAATACCCATAACGAAGAATTTTCTTTGCTAGAGTTTGACCACCTGAATGATCTCCACACTATCCTCCGTGCACCTCAGTTCGAATCGTCTCAACTTCTTCCTTGGTCACACATCGGAGTAATGGCATTGAGAATCCCCGCCTGTACAATCGGCCATCTTAAATTATGTATCTAGAGGCTTTTCTTAACAACTTCTGCCGTTCTTTTGAATTTTCTGGCACAGATCCGTTGCGCAGATATTCCAATATCGGAGTCATCCATGATTCTCGCTCCTGTGATATAGTCATGATCCAGTCAATATCCATCTCATCAATGCTTGGAGTTGACAGGACTTCCATGGGAACTAATCCCAGTAATTGAGCTTCACCAGTGCTTGCATACTTGCGAGAGAATATGCCTTCATGTTCTCTTCCCGGGGTATTTGATTTATCGTATAATGGTCAAGATCCTCGAAAAGCTCCCAGGCTGTTAACAAATAAGCAGGCAGATTTCCCCCCTTCAGTCTGAAACTCTTTCTTGACTTGACACACAATAAGCTATGAATCACTGAAGATCTGCAACATTTTGACATTCCACTCCTTAGCAATTCTTAAACCGGCAATATGAGCTTCATACTCTGCTTCATTGTTTGTCGATGGGAATTCCAATCTTAAAGCATAGCACAATGACCTCCCTTCAGGGGTTTCAAGCATAACCCCAGCCCCAGAATAGTAATCGTTTCTTGCGCCATCAACATACAATTTCCATCGAATTGGGGGATTATCGGCCACTATTTCCCCACTATCTCCTTTGTCTGTACATTCTGCGATGAAATCTGCCAAAGCTTGTCCATTGATTGAACTCCGGGGATGATAAGTGATGTCATATTGACTGATTTCAATATTCCACTTCAAAAGTCGACCCGAAGTCTCAGGGCGAAAGAGGACTTGCTTCAGAGGCTGATCAGTGAGGACTTTGATTGGATGGGCTTGAAAATATGGCCTCAATTTTCTTGATGCGATCAGTAGAAAATAGGCGAGCTTCTCCAACTTCGAATAATTCATTTCTGCCCCATTAAACCTTTTGCTAATGTAGTATACTGGGTGCTGAATTTTGGCGTCTTCCCGTACCAGTGCAGCACTAAGAGCATGAGCTGAGACAGCCAAATATACAAAAAGATCTTCACCATTGTCGGCCTTAGAAAGTATAGGAGGCGTTTCCATATGACGAATCAGCTCATCGAAAGCTTTCTGGCATTCAGGAGTCCAGTCAAAGTTTTTTCTTCCTTTCTTTAGAGCATCAAAGAATGGAATGCATTTATCAGTAGCTTTGGAAATGAACCGACTCAAGGCAGCAACTTTTCCATTGATACTTTGCAATTCCTTCCTCGTTCTAGGAGCTTTGACTTCTCTTAAGGCAGTTATCTGAGCAGGATTAGCCTCAATGCCCCTTGCACTCACAATGAAACCCAAAAACTTTCCAGATTCTACCCCATATGAACACTTTAAAGGATCAAGCTTCATACCATACTTTCGGAGGATTGAGAACATCTCTGCCAAGTGATCCATGTGGTCCACTACTTTCTTCGATTTTACCAGCATATCATCGACATAAACTTCCATAGTCTTGCCGATCTACAGTTTAAACATGGCATTAACCAGTCTTTGGTAAGTTGCCCCCGCATTCTTAAGTCCGAAAGGCATGACTCTGTAGCAGTAGAGACCAACATCGATGATAAAGCTCGTGTCCTCCTGATCTGGCTCATGCATCATGATCTGGTTATATCCGGAGTAGGCATCGATAAAAGATAACAATTCATGCCCCGCCGTTCGATCCACCAACTGGTCAATCCTGGGTAACGGGAAGTAGTCTTTGGGGCAGGCTTTGTTTAGATCTGAAAAGTCAACGCACACTCTCCACTTCCCATTAGCTTTTTTAACCAGTACAGGATTTGGGACCCAATTCGGTAAGTAGATTCCTTGATAAAACCATTCTCCATGAGCCGATCAACCTCTTCTTTCAATGCTGCTGACCTTTCAGGACCTTGAGTTCTTCTTTTCTGCTTTACCGGTGTAAACTTTGGATCAATTTCCAAGGTTTGCACTGCAATTTCTGGAAATATTCCACACATATCAGCATGAGTCCAGGCGAATACATCCAGATTTGTTTTCAAAAATGATATCAAAACATTTTGAACCGTTACATTAAGCTGTGAACACACATTCAACACTTTGTTCGGGTCTTTCGGGTCAACAGGTACCGGCACTGTTACTTCAACTGGTACCACTCTATTCTCCCCTGCACTGGCTTTTCTGGGATCCATCTCTCTTCGTGCACCACTATGTTCGCCTGTGCAGGGTCCACCCTATAATTGTTACAAGGTTGATTCTTTGAAGCGGACTGGGGCTGCCGCATCCTTTCCCATCTCTCTCTTTCTTGCTTCACGCAGTTTTATCAGATAACATTCCCGCCCTGCCTTCTGATCCCCTTTAACAACACCAACTCCATTATCTGTGGGGAATTTCGTGGTAAGGCACCACGGGGCTAGGATTGCTTTAAAGGCTGCAAGAGTTGGACGGCCTAGGAAGGCGTTGTAAGCAGAAAATTCATCAACAATTACAAAAGTCTGCCTTCGAACGACCTTCTTCTGCCCCTCTCCAAGTTCCACGAGCAGGTCAATAGTCCCAACCGGCTGCCTGGGCTCCCCAGTAAAACCAACGAACTTTTGCGATGAAGCTTGAACATCAGCCATTGGGATATTCATCTCATCAAAAGTCTTCTTGAAAAGAATATTGCAAGAAGAACCAAATCAACAAGAACTCTTCTTACAATAGCTGGCCCAATGCTAGTAGAAATAACCAAGGGATCTATTGTAGGGGCTTCAACACCCATAGAATCCCTGACTCTGAAGACAATGTCATCATTAAAAGTTTTCTGCTGCTTCAGAGGTGCAGCATCTTCCAACACAAAAACACTTTCCTCTGCTGGCGCATACTTCAATGCACGAGCGTACCGTTCCATCTCACCCTAGCTTCTGGCAGCTGGGTGAGGTCCTCCTGTAATCACATTAATAACTGGCCTCTCTGATTCATGAGCTGTTGCCTTTTCACTTGAGCTAGGACGATGAACAGGAGCCTGTTGTCCTTGAGTTGGCGAAGTTGTGCCATTCCTGTTCCTCCTTACATATTGCTGGAGCTTATTTTCTTTTAATAGTTCCTCAATCAACTACTTCAAGTGACGACACTCATTGGTATCATGCCTGGGTTGGTTGTGGAACCGGCAAAACCTTCCATTCTTCTCGGCTTTCTTACTAACCCTTTGCTTAGTTGGTGCAGGGAATTCGACTGTGTCTTTGTTTGCAAAGTAGATGTTTTCCGAGGTATCGGTCAGAGGGTTGAAGTTGAAGGGACGACTTTTCTTTGCATCTCCTTGCTTCTTCTGACCATCGTTTCCCCTCTTATGATTGCCAGATTCCTTCCTATTCGGAACATCATTACTATTTCCAGCCCCTATCGATACCACCTTAGCCCGTGCTTGAAGGATTTCCAGGCGCATGAATTCATCGGCTTTCTTATAAAACTTGTCAAGCGAATTTGGTTATTTCATTTTCAACCACCTCTCGAACTCACTTGTCTTATCAATAGCCTTCATCAGGTACGTCAAAATCATTCTCGGCTCTACGTTTTCTACTTCAGCCAAAGCTATATTGAAGCGATTCAAGAAATCTCTAATGGATTCTCCAGGATTCTGCGCCAAGTTGGATAACGGCATTATATCTTTCGCCTTCGAAGCGTACAATCTGAACTGTTCCTTAAACTTTCGAGTCAAATCAGAAAATTGGTCTATCGACCGCACTAGCAGTTTTGTGAACCAGAGTAGAGCAACTCCTTCAAGGTATACTGGAAAATATCGGCATTTGATCTCATCTGAAGCTCTGGCACCAGTCATGTGCCAATCATACTTGTACAGAAATTCATCAGGGTCACTTGTCCCCTTATAAGCCGGTATGGCAGGAGGAACAAACTTCCTAGGAAATTCTGCTTTCTAAATTCTTTCAGTGAATGGAGTCTTACTCGGAGCGAACCCCCATTCTTTTTCGTCTTCCTCTCTTTGCATACTTTCCTTCATGATTTGTCGGACCATCCCTGAGAAATATTCCTCATCTTTAAGAGGCTCAGCAGGACAGGCATCGACCATTTTTTCAGAAGTCTGCCTTGACAGGCACTCACGGAAAGTTGGTTGTTGTCCCGATCCTCCAACTTGGGGAGATGTGTCTTTGACTGGGCCAGCTTCCCTTTGAGGAACATCTCTTTCTTCCATATCATGAACATTATCAGCAAAGTTTGGATCGTTATTCACTGGTTGACAGTTAGCCCCAAGCAAAGCGTTCAACCTTTCCAACATCAGATTGTTTTGGGCTTCCATCTGCTGATATAGCCCAGAAACCGTAGCATCCAATTCTGCTCGTGTTATTCCAACAATTGGAGTTGTTTGACTTAAAGGAGGAGAAATGGCAGTAGTCTCGCGAACATCGTCGAATCTAACAGACAAGCTCTTTCTTCCGGGGGCCATTATTTCTCATAAACTCCTGGTTTTTAGAGAGATTCTTTCTACAAATTTCTGCAAAGCTATGATGACAATATCCTGAGTTGGTTTCTTAGTAAAAGCACCAAAAATGTTAACGTAAAAGTTAGACGCTAACACCCCGGTGCAAGTAAAGCAAATGTGAAAGCACCACCCGTTGATACGGGAATCAGAAAATAAGCAAGAAAATATCAGAAAAACAATAAAAGACACAGTTTTTATAGTGGTTCGGCTTATAGTCCAGCCTACGTCCACTTTCAATCTCTTTATTGCTGACTCAAGTACAACTTATACAACTTTCTTCAATTACAACACACTTTAGAATGGTAGATCAAACTTTGATGGAGAATAATCTTTCGAATCCATGTTGAATGATGTAGATTTTCTCTTGAAGTTTGTGGTAGTGTCCTTGGTGTTTGGAGTGCTTGAAGTGCTGTTTTAGTTGAGAAAACGACAAAGTATCGACGCTTTGAGAATGATCCAACAGATCCCTCGAACGTTGGAGCTCACGCTGTACTTATAGGAGTTTCCTGGTCATAAGTCGTAGGTCGGAAGCTGCGACTTAAAGTAAGTCGTGGGTCGAAGGTCGCGACCAAAAGTAGGTCGTAGGTCGAAGAGCGCGACCTAAAGGAAACGAGCTACGGCCCATTCTAGTTGCACTTGGCTCCTCCTGAGCGGGTTAGCAGGTTGCACGCGACCTAGGATGGGCCGCTGATCTCTTCTGGGTGAGTGGAGCGACCTAGAAGAATGTCATAAGATGCAGTGACTTATGGAGTTGCCTCGGTCCTGTTTAGGTCATGTGCGACCTTATGAAGAGTCATGCGGTCTTGTACTGCCTTAACCCGTTAGGTCATAGATCGCTCACTCGTCAAGTCGTTGGACCAGTAAGTCGCTTAGCCCATTTTGGTAGTTAGGTCGGGGCCGCTCTAAATCGTTCTATGTTTTAACTCGTGGACCGTTGATCTTCTTGGGTCGCTTGGACCGCTTCACTCTTAGGTCGTAGTGTACTTATTTGTTAGGTCGCTGTGTTTCCTAGCTCGGTCATACGTTAGGTCGTTCTACAATTCCACCTCTTAAGTCGTTACACCTTTTAGGTCGTGCCACCTTTAGGTCGTTAAGTCGCTTACTTCTCTAAGTCGTTAGGTCGTCCTTTCCCGTAAGCCGCTTCATGTGTTAGGTCGCCTACTCCCTTAAGCAGTTAAGTCGTCTCATCTCTTAGGTCGGTAGGTCACTGCCTGTTAGGTCGCTAACTTGCTTCATCCTTTAGGTCACTAACTCGCCAGGTCTTTTAGGTCGCCGTGCTTACGTAAGTCGCTAGATCGCTCCAACTTGTTAACCTCTTTAGGTCGCTTCGGTCGTAAGCCGCTAGGTCACATAATAAAGGAATTAACAATGTATAACAGGTATATACATACTATTAGAATTATAGATATAAGAAAATATTTGGGTAAATAGGAATATAGTTTATAATCGTAGAAATTACTTTATTCTTCCACAATGTTAATTCACTTCTTTTCTTTTATGTTTCGCCCTCCTCCGATTTGTATAAATATAAAATAATTTAAAATTTCTAGAAATAGTAGAGAAAGGAAAATGTTAGAGCTTTGCTTCTTTGGTCAGAAAATATGCGAAGTGTAGTGAGTTGTTGGACATGTATATAGACACACGAATCAACTATGTCCATTAGGTAATACTTCATCCATTAGACACACGAATCAACTATATCCATTAGACAGACGAAACCCTAGCCACCACCATAGAAAAGGTGGATTGCTAGTTCGACCGACCTAAGGTGGATGCTCGACCAGCTGGTTCCGCATTTAATAATATTTATTTTCTATTTTCATTACGAAAAATTCAAATGCTAATACTTCATCATTTAAGCTCCGATCGCAAAATTCCATATAAGAAAGTCGCCCAAAAGATGACTATGAATGCAATATGGCAAATTTCGTTGCCAAATTATAACATTGTTTAAATTATATTTTTAGCCTTAATATTTATTTATTAATTACTATAAATTTTAAGCAGTGTTACAAAGGTGGTCTTCCAGAAGCTTTTATAGGGAGATGGGGAAATTCAAGTTGTCCTTATCTGACAATATGGAAGTTGGATCGACCAAGCGCACACCTAAAGCATAAAAAACATAAATAGATAAGCAAAGGAAATCATCATTTCCTTAACATAAAAATTAATAGAATGAAGCCTGTAGAGTTTTCGAGACTATTGGTGGTAGAACACTGAACTAGGGAGTTATCAGAGAAAAATAAAAATTTGGCATTAACAAGGGTTAAAGAACCATGTCCATTCCTTTTTACTACAGGAGCTCGCCCAAAATTCAATAAAGTGGCTAAATTAATGAATAAATCCTTAATTTCACTTCAGTAAAAAACTCGAGTCGAATCCTTGAGTAGTTGGTGGAATCTCTAAGCTAACTAACTTTTGCCCAAGACTAAAGGATCGATATCTTCTAAGGAAGAATCTAGAAATGATAATAAGAAATAAGCTAATAAAAGCAAAAGTAAATGATGGTAAAATAAAAAAGTAGATTGTAAGACTGAGCGACATACTTAGGATATAGAATTTCCTAGAGATTTCTAGAGAGAAGCATCTTTATAGAAAAATTGATGGCTTCAGTCCCATGTTTCGTTGATCGGGTTAGAAATCAACCCGTTGTCAGCAGGGAAAAGATAAAATATGGTGCCTTCATGTTGTTGCTTGGCTTTCTAAAGTGTGGTAATAGAATACAGAGTAGAACGAGTCAGTCTTTCATCTTGAATTCTTTGAATAACACAAAAGGTAATGAACGTATATATTGGAATTCATGGTATGTTGATTGGAAGCAATCCTAAGGAAAGACAAGATTTGGGTGATAATGGTATTAAAAGGCAGGTAGTAAGATTTTGGAACAAGATGGAAGTGAAAGCAAAGAATCCCTCAACAGGAGTGTCATCTTGTCAAAAGGACCTGGAACATTTGTCTCAACTCCAGAGATCCAAAAATGTTGCAATAGGGAGTTGATATCTTCTTACCTTGAGAAGTAGGATTGACAATTGATATAAAGTTTATGAAATGACCCGCCTTTCCAATCCTTAAAAGTCGACACTAATACATCCATGGTGTTCACATGTCAAGCATCCAAGTGCCAAAAAGACAGACTATTAGGGAAAAAGAAAGAGAAGATAGAACATAATTCTACATCGTGACGAGTAGCATATAATATAAACAGATCTTTATAAAAGAAAGAAATAACTATAATATATATACACACACACACATCAATCAGAGTACAGTAAACAACTCACCAACCTGGATAGTTATTGTAACGACCCGTATTATACGTGTCGATAAATCGTGGAATAATTATCATTAGGTCGTTGTTATTCTTAAGCCATCTAGAGTTTAAGTCGTTCAAGGTAGAATGGATCGACTTGGAGAAGTGAACGACCTAAGGAGATAGGCCGTATGATAGTTAAGTTGTTAGTGTTGGTTGAGTCGTGTAGTGGTTAACTCAAGTGATGCTTAAGTCGTGGACGAGTTAAGGGTTAGCTCGTGTGAATTTTAGGTCGTGTGGAAGTTAGGTCGGTTGAGCGATCTAAGGGGTGACCGACCTAAGGAAGAAGAGCGACTTAAGACAGTACGACCTAGTAGTTAGCAAGTGGCGGCTTATAGGATGTTAGACCTAAGAGAGTGACCGACCTAATGGAAGTTAGCGACCTAAGATAGTGAGCGACCTATAGAATAGTGGCTTAGGTCGGTAGGACGAGTTAAAGATAGGTCGTGTGTATCGCTAGGTCGTGTGAAGGAGTTGTGGTTAGGTCGTGAGCGACTTATGATAGGTCGTTAGGTCGCGTGTGTGTTGAGTCGTTAGATCGTATACCAGTTAGGTCGCGTAAGGACTTAAGCCGTTGGATCGTGAGTGCGTTAGGTCGTGGATGCGCATACGCAGTAGGTCATGGGAAGTCTTAGGTCGGGGACGACTCATGGGGTAGGTCGTGGACGACTTATGGGGGTGGCGACTTAAGGATTCAACCTATAAATAGAGGGCTTTGGTTCACTTTTTGGCACCGGATTTTGAAGCAACGAAGTGCTGCCATTTTGAGAGCTTGACTACAAAACTTCTTCACTTCTTTTTCCACTCTAATCTAGTACTTACATCCATCCAAGATCGGAGATCAAGATCGAAGATCCAAGAGCCAAAGTTGAAGATCTACATCCAACAAAGAGAGATTTCATCATTTGAAGCATAATCTTGTCGGATCAAGCTAGATCCCTCGCTGTCCAAATCTGAAGTTAGTAGCTTTTGAAGTGTTTAGGTGATTCAGTGAGTGGTAGTTATCTCTCACACGGACCCAAAGGAGTATATTGGATCGGTGGCTCGTTTGTGTGTTAAAGATAGTGATTTCTTGCATTTTCCTTAAGTCTGCATGTAGATCCATCGTTTATGAAGTCTTGATATCCATTTTTACTACATGATAACTTATGCAAGTTCATTCATCAAGTTATAGAGATATTTGCTTATAATTCATACTTGTTAGATGTGGACACTTTAATTACGAAATTGCCATTCTTGTATAATTGCTTATTAGATCTTGTTTGAATGTTTGATTGCTTGGATTAATGATTGATTTGATTGATAGATTGTTGCAAATTAGCTAATAGTTGATTTGGACAAGTTGGTCGAAGATGATTCAAAAGCTAAGTGGAAAGGCTCTTGAATAGTGAAAGCTGCTTGTGGCATATGAAGCGGATGGTGAGGCTCATATGGATAGATTCGATGACGATGGACTTTGCTATGATGTGATGAAGCAATGTTTGATGTGAGATAGCCTTGGTTTAATCCAGACGGGATCATCCCAAGTATGTTGATAACTCGAGGGATGGTTCGAGTTGGTTGATAATGGATTGCTCGAGAGGTAGCTTGGGCAAGTAAGAGAATAGTCGTCGAGGATGACGACTAGGGGGCTTGGATTTCATCGTTGTTGAAGGTTCTAGTAAACTCAAAACAAGAAGTACATGGGGCGCCCAAAACGACTACAGGTAGGTGGTCGGGACACCCAAAAGACTACAGGCAGGTGGTCGAGTACTCTGGGCAGAGTAGGTAAGTCCTAGGCACGGGCTGTGACGACGTGCGGAGTTTGTCTAGAACCGGGGGTTACCATTAGCCCTTGACTTACGGCTGAAAGAATGTGCCGGTCATTCAATTAACGGTGGTTTCGAAGCAATGATAACAGTGATAGCCATAGTCATGGATGTTTGGTTGTATCATCATTCGGACTCAATAGCGGTGTTTTCTGGGTGCTTATCTGATCTTGGTTTAGGCCTTGGGGGTTTGTATTTGGAAAACATCGACCTTGGCTCGAGTGATTATTGCTTTACTTTAATTATCTGCTTTGCTATGCTTGCTTCTCCTTAGTGTGTCTGGGGGCTATCACTGTAGAAAGAGGTGGAGTGGGATGGTTGGGTTCCTATTCCTTTTATCCTTTATGCTCTTTTGGTATGTTTGATAGTTAATTTACTGCTCACTAGGAATTTGTCTGACTCCAGGTTTTATGTTCAACTCTTATTACCTTGGGCTATTCATCCATGTTGGGATGGGCAGACTAGGTAGCAGGTGACAGGTGCAGTTCTTTGTGATTGACGCTGATGATGACGAAGACGAGCTGGAGGCTTTTGCATATTATGGTTCTTTCTATATGTACTGGATGTTCCGCTGTTTGTATATACTCTGAGTGCTATGTAGTGAGGCTTTGATGTATTGACTGTTCTGATGTTGTATCTAACTATTATGTAGTTTATATGATGATATTCTGTTATAGAGCTTCACTATATATATTTCTCTATTGTATTTTATCCATGCGCTGTGAGTTATACGATAGAGTCTGCTGTTTTATCTTACCTTGATGATCGTCCATGGCGGCCTGGCACACTTTACAGCGCACTATCTCCTTGTTTAGTGCAGGAGTTATGGACGGTCGTCACATTTGGTATCAGAGCTTTGGTTAATCGATTTTAGCCAACGCTCGCTGACGTAATCACGTATGAGAGACGTAATTGTATTTTGATGAATGATTACTATATATATTATAGTAGTCAGAAGGATTTGAACTCCTTATGCAGTTGTTTCTCAAGGTGTTCTTAATCATTCCTTTTTGTAGATATTAAGGATGAGTCGAAGATGGAGACTAGCTGCTAGGGAAGGCCGTGCTGTTGATGGGGCCGCTGATTACGCTGCTATGTTCGAGGCCATGATGACTTCGATCATGAGAAGGATACCAGCTCCAGGGCCATCAGTAGATGTTGGAGTTCAAGTTCAAGCTCCAAAACCTGTGGATTTTGCTACGTTGTGCAAGGACTATGCTGCTCTAGGAGGAAAGGTTTTCTTGGGGACAGAATCAACCATTGAAGTCCAGAGGTGGATAGATTCTTGTAGAAGGATCTTTGGTGATTTGGGAATTGAGGATGCAACTAAAAGGAAGCTTGCATCAAGACAGCTTCAAGGAAGAGCTTTTGATTAGTGGAATTCTATCACCATTGATACTCCAGAGGAAGAAATTACTTGGGAGCAATTCCAAGTCAGATTTGAAGCTAAGTTCATTTCTACAGCTCAGAAGTCTGTTTTGTTCAAGAAGTTTGTGGAGCTCAAGCAAGGAGGGAGATCAGCTCTTGAGTATGTTTCTGAGTTTGAAGCTTTGTCCAAGTATGCTAGATCGTATATTGAGTCTTCATATCAAAGAATGAGAAGTTTGTGACAGGCTTGGATAGTTACCTTGGGAGGCAGTTGGTGGATCATTTGGACGATCCGTTTGAGAAGCTTGTGGAGAAGGCTCTCAGGCATGAGAGTTTGTTTCTTAAAGAAGGATCGGTTGTTGCTGTGACAAAGGAGGAGTCCAAACCACAGCAAGGTGGGAACAAGAAGAGGAAGCAGCAGCAGAAAAAGGGTAAGAATGGCCAGAAGAAGCCGAGGAGTGAAGTGACCTGCGACAACTGCCAGTAGAAGGGCCATCTCTCCAAAGATTGTAAGAATCCCAAGGTGCCGGGAAAGTGCTATAACTGCGATAAGATGGGACACATCAAGAAGGATTGCCCAGAACCAAGGAAAGACAGGCAAATTGTGCAAGCTTATGCTTTGGGAGCTGTGTCGTCGTCTTCAAAAGCTCCTACTGCTGAAGAGAAGGGGAAGAGTGTAGTAGTTCGAGGTACTCTTTCCATATATGGTGTTCCAGTTAGAGTATTGTTTGATACTGGGGTGTCGCATTCGTTTGTTTGTAATGATCTTGTAGGCCGGTTCGGTTTGGCACCAGATATTGTTGATAGGCCATTGGTTGTGACTAATCCAGTTGGGGGTTCGTCATGTTTGTGTATGATATGCCATGGTCTGGTTGTATCGAGTCTTGATTGCTCTTTTGTTTGTGATTGTTTTGTTCTGAACTTTGCGTGGTTCGGAATTATTTTGGGTATGGACTGGCTTAGGAAGTATGCGGCAAAGGTTGATTGTGAAAGGCTGGAGGTGACAGTCGAGAATGTGGAAGGGCGAAAGGTTGTGACACAATGTAAGAATGAAGAAGGCGTCTTCATGAGCTTCATGTATTCGCTTGTTGTTCCACGGGATGGACTGTCATCGGTGCCGATCGCGAATGGATTTGAGGATGTCTTTGAGGAAGTCAAAGGGTTACCGCCGCATAGGGAGGTCGAGTTTCGTATCGATCTAGTTGAAGGAGCCAGACCTGTTGTGATGCCTCTTAGGCGGATGGCGCCTTAGGAACAGCAAGAGTTGAAGGTGCAAGTTGATGACCTTTTACAGAAAGGATTCATTCAGCGTAGTGTGTCCGAATGGGGTGCACCAGTTGTGTTTGCAACCAAAGCGGATGGATCGTTGAGGTTGTGTGTGGATTATCGTGAGCTGAATAAAGTGACTAAGAAGAACAAGTATCCATTGCCGAGAGTAGATGACTTGTTTGATCAGCTTCACGAAGCTAAGGTGTTCCTCAAATGGATTTGGCAACGGGATTTCACCAGTTAAGAGTGGCGAAGGATAGTGTGCCGAAGACTGCTTTCAGGACACCATCTGGTTTCTATGAGTGGCTGGTAATGCCGTTTGGATTGACCAATGCACCAGCATATTTTGTGCATCTTATGAATAGAGTATTCAGGGATCAGTTGAACAATTTCGCACTTGTGTTCGTAGATGATATTCCGATTTATTCCAGAACTGAAGAAGAGCACAAGACGCACTTGCATATTGTTTTGGGAATCTTGCGGAAACATTAGCTGAAGGCTAAGTTTTCGAAGTGTCACTTCTGGAAGAGTGAAGTGAGGTTCTTAGGCCATGTTATCTCTGGAAGTGGAATAGCGGTTGATCCTGCTAAGGTAGCAGCAATCCAGGATTGGGTTAGACCTAAGAATGCATCTGATGTGAGAAGTTTTCTTGGATTAATAGGATACTATCGTCGGTTTATCAAAGACTTTTCCAAGATAGCTGCACCATTAACATGATTGACGAAAAAGAACCAAGTGTTCAGATGGAATGATAAGTGTGAGCAAGCTTTGGGAATCCTGAAAGAGCGACTGACAAGTGCTCCTGTTTTGAATATTCCAAGTGGGAATGATGAGATGGTGGTTTACACCGATGCATGTGGTACCGGACTTGGAGCAGTGCTGATGCAAAAGGATAAAGTTGTTGCGTATGCAAGTCGACAACTGAAGCCGCATGAAAGGAATTATCCGACTCATGATTTGGAGTTAGCGGCGATTGTGTTTGCTCTGAAGATGTGGAGACATTACCTGTTGGGAGTTCGATTTGAATTGTTTACAAACCATAAGTCGTTGAAGTATCTTTTCTCCCAAAAGGATTTGAATCTTCGGCAGCAACGATGGCTAGAGTTTTTAGCATCATATGATTTTTGTATAGCCTATACTCCGGGAAAAGGTAATGCAGTGGCAGATGCGTTAAGTCGAAGACATGCAAGATTGGGAGCCATGTTTTCAGAATGGTAGAGTCTCGAGTATTTGGCTGAATTTGACTTCAGGTCCAGGTGTGAATTGGAACATGAGATATTGGCAAACTTATCGATAAGACCTACTCTAGTGGAAAGAATTGGCGAGAGCCAAAAGCGAGACGATGAGCTTGTTAAGATTATCTATGATCTGGAATCTGGATTGGACCCAGAAAGAAATAAAGGAATCGAGGTCGATCGAGAGGGTTGGCTTCGGAATCAAGGACGATTAGTAGTTCCTGATATAGATGGATTGAGAGATGAAGTTCTTAAGGAAAGTCATCACTCGATGTTGACAATTCATCCAGGTGGAAATAAGATGCATCGGGATATGAAGAGAACCTATTACTGGGAAGGTGTGAAGAAGGATGTTGGAAATTTTATTTCTAAGTGCATGAACTGCCAGTTGGTAAAAGCCGAGCAAAAGAAGCTAAGTGGATTGCTTCAGCCGTTAGAAGTTCCCACATGGAAGTGGGAGCAAATATCGATGGATTTTATCGATGGACTACCTAGAACCAAAGCAGGAAATGAAGGGATTTGGGTAATCGTAGATCGTTTGACTAAGAGTGCAAGATTCATTCCTGTTCGATCAACTAGGACTGCATCGAAATTGGCTGAGTTGTATGTTAAGTGGATAGTTCGATTCCATGGTATTCCAAAGAGTATAGTGAGCGATCGAGACCCATTGTTCACTAGTAGATTTTGGAAGAGTTTCCAGGAAGTTTTGGGAACCGAGTTGTGTTTGAGTACAGCTTATCACCCACAAACAGATGGTCAGACCGAGAGAGTCAACAGAGTTTTGGAAGATCTCCTTAGGGCATGTGTTTTGGATTTCTGAGGATCATGGGAAGACCATCTTCATTTGGTGGAATTTGCGTATAATAACAGTTACCAGACTAGTATTGGTATGGCACCGTATGAAGCATTGTATGGAAGACCGTGTAACTCTCCGACATGTTGGTTGGAAATTGGAGAAAAGTTGATACTTGGGCCAGAAATGACTCGACAGACTTCCGATTGCATAAGGATCATTCGACGACGAATGAAGGCAGCCCAAGACCGTCAGAAAAGTTATGCCGATAAGCGTCGTAAGGATTTGGAATTCGACGTAGGCGATATGGTTTTCGTGAAGATTTTCCACTGAAGAATGTCATTCGATTCGGGGAGAAAGGAAAGTTGACTCCGAGGTTTGTTGGACCATTCCCGATCATCGAGCGAATTGGAAAGCTCGCCTATAAATTGGAGTTACCGGAAAAGATGTCGAGTGTGCACAATGTTTTTCATGTATCGTATCTACCGAAGTATGTGCACGACTCGAATACAGTGGTTTCTGCTGATAGCTGTGAAGATTTGGAGATTGATCCAGTTGTTACGAGACCTCGTAAGCCGCTTCGTGTTGTTGAAACCGACACGAAACGGCTTAGGAGGAAGGCGATTACATTGCTCAAGATAAAATGGAGTGATGATGTTAACGACTGTACATGGGAGGAGGAAGAGAGGATGAAAGCAGCTCATCCTGAACTCTTCGAGGTGTGGCCCTAGAGTGTCGTGACATCTCATGAATTTGTAACTTGTTCTAGTCTTAGAATTCTGCATGCTAGGCTAGAAATTGGATGTACGGGTTGTTGGTTGCTATGGATGGTAGGCATGTAGAATAGTTTTGATTGCTCATGTTTGTTTGGAATTTCGGGGGCGAAATTCCTAAGGGGGAGAGAATGTAACGACCCGTATTTTACGTGTCGATAAATCGTGGAATAATTATCATTAGGTCGTTGTTATTCTTAAGCCATCTAGAGTTTAAATCGTTCAAGGTAGAATGGATCGACTTGGAGAAGTTAACGACCTAAGGAGATAGGCCGTATGATGGTTAAGTTGTTAGTGTTGGTTGAGTCGTGTAGTGGTTAACTCAAGTGATGCTTAAGTCGTGGACGAGTTAAGGGTTAGCTCGTGTGAAGTTTAGGTCCTGTAGAAGTTAGGTCGGTTGAGCGATCTAAGGGGTGACCGACCTAAGGAAGAAGAGCGACTTAAGACAGTACGACCTAGTAGTTAGCAAGTGGCGACTTATAGGATGTTACGACCTAAGAGAGTGACCGACCTAATAGGAATTAGCGACCTATGATAGTCACCGCCCTATAGAATAGTGGCTTAGGTCGGTAGGACGAGTTAAAGATAGGTCGTGTGTATCGCTAGGTCGTGTGAAGGAGTTGTGGTTAGGTCGTGAGCGACTTATGATAGGTCGTTAGGTCGCGTGTGTGTTTAGTCGTTAGATCGTATACCAGTTATGTCGCGTAAGGACATAAGCCGTTGGATCGTGAGTGCGTTAGGTCGTGGATGTGCATACGCAGTAGGTCGTGGGAAGTCTTAGGTCGGGGACGACTCATGGGGTAAGTCGTGGACAACTTATGGGGGCGGCGACTTAAGGATTCAGCCTATAAATAGAGGGCTTTGGTTCACTTTTTGGCACCGGATTTTGAAGCAACGAAGTGCTGCCATTTTGAGAGCTCGACTACAACACTTCTTCACTTCTTTTCTCCACTCTAATCTAGTACTTACATCCATCCAAGATCAAGATCGAAGATCCAAGAGCCAAAGTTGAAGATCTACATCCAACAAAGAGAGATTTCATCATTTGAAGCGGAATCTTGTCGGATCAAGCTAGATCCCTCGCTGTCCAGATCTGAAGTTAGTAGCTTTTGAAGTGTTTAGGTGATTCGATTAGTGGTAGTTATCTCTCACACGGACCCAAAGGAGTATATTGGATCGGTGGCTCGTTTGTGTGTTAAAGATAGTGATTTCTTGCATTTTCCTTAAGTCTGCATGTAGATCCATCGTTTATGAAGTCTTGATATCCATATTTACTACATGATAACTTATGCAAGTTCATTCATCAAGTTATAGAGATATTTGCTTATAGTTCATACTTATTAGATTTGGACACTTTAATTACAAAATTGCCATTCTTGTTTAATTGCTTATTAGATCTTGTTTGAATGTTTGATTGCTTGGATTAATGATTGATTTGATTGATAGATTGTTGCAAATTAGCTAATAGTTGATTTGGACAAGTTGGTCGAAGATGATTCTAAAGCTAAGTGGAAAGGCTCTTGAATAGTGAAAGCTGCTTGTGGCATATGAAGCGGATGGTGAGGCTCATATGGATAGATTCGACGACGATGGAATTTTCTATGATGCGATGAAGCAAAGTTTGATGTGAGTTAGCCTTGGTTTAATCCAGACGGGCTCATCCCAAGTATGTTGATAACTCGAGGGATGGTTCGAGTTGGTTGATAATGGATTGCTCGAGAGGTAGGTTGGGCTAGTAAGAGAATAGTCGTCGAGGAGGATGACTAGGAGGCTTGGATTTCATCGTTGTTGAAGGTTCTAGTAAACTCAAAACAAGAAGTACATGGGGCGCCCAAAACGACTACAGGTAGGTGGTCGGGACACCCAAAAGACTACAGGCAGGCGGTCGAGTACTCTGGACAGAGTAGGTAAGTCCTAGGCACGGGTTGCGACGACGTGCGGAGTTTGTCTAGAACCGGGGGTTACCATTAGCCCTTGACTTACGGCTGAAAGAATGTGCCGGTCATTCAATTAACATTGGTTTCGAAGCAATGATAACAGCGATAGCCAGAGTCATGGATGTTTGGTTGTATCATCATTCGGACCCAAGAGCGGTGTTTTCTGGGTGCTTATCTAATCTTGGTTTAGGCCTTGGGGGTTTGTATTTGGAAAACATCGACCTTGACTCGAGTGATTATTGCTTTACTTTAATTATCTGCTTTGCTATGCTTGCTTTTCCTTAGTGTGTCTGGGGGCTATCACTGTAGAAAGAGGTGGAGTGGGATGGTTGGGTTCCTATTCCTTTTATCCTTTATGCTCTTTTGGCATGTTTGATAGTTAATTTACTGCTCACTAGGACTTTGTCTGACTCAAGGTTTTATGTTCAACTCTTATTACCTTGGGTTGTTCATCCATGTTGGGATGGGCAGACTAGGTAGCAGGTGACAGGTGCAGTTCTTTGTGATTGACGCTGATGATGACGAAGACGAGCTGGAGGCTTTTTGAAACGACCCGCAAATCCGTAACCCTTGAGTCGACACTATTCTACATAAATCAACTCAAGTTGCACAGAAATACGAACCATTTTGGTTAAAGAAGAAGAGGTAGAAGAAGAGAAAACTAAAACAACATCAGAATCTAACCATCGCAGCGGAATAAAATATAATAGATAAACAATGGTCTTTACACAAAAACAAATATATATCTGTTTCATATATATATACACACACACATCATCAGAGTACATCAATCACAGCTCAACATCAATATCATACATCTGAATACACAGCTACTCAACACAGCGGAATATATACATAAACAAGTACGTAAATACATATCGTCATCCAGCTCGTCTCCTGAGCTCCATAGCATCAATCCTGTATCCTATAATACTCGGTCTGACCCGAGCATTACAGTTAAATAACACCCGAGTCAGTCTGGAATACTAGCGTGAGAAAATCACACCCAATTGATTATTAAAGTTTCAAAAATCCTTTGAAAACAAAAGCATCTCGTAAGACCACGCCACAAATAAACATGTCGGGTTTTTACCTTACGATAGCTAAAACAATTTTTATAGAAATCCTCTGATATTATAATAGGCTCTATATACAAGTACTTATAAAATAGCCGAAATTGTTACATGATTAAATTCCAGCTACTAGCCACAGAGTGGGTAATACAAACAAAACTCGTACAAGGCTCGTAGGGAGAATGGATTTCCATCAATAACTAGGCACTGGGGTACCACCTGTCACAGTACGGGGCCTAGATCACCGTACCGAGGATTACTCCCTTCATCCCCTGCAACACAAGGCCAGAACCATCCCTTACTGGACAGTCCCGAGTGAGATCACCTCGCGGTTGGGATCAGAAACCGCCCACTAAGCCGAAATAATAAAAAGGGACATCTAGACTGGAATGACCACACCCTGCTTGGGTGCTACCCACCTAGCCTTGCTGCATATCCCCTGATTTTCAGTCATTCCCATTTGATGAGGCTTGAGGCTAAGCGTTACCTTTTAGAACAATATCTCTTAGAATGCCCATCGTCCACCTGACGATGTTTTCGCAAGCATTCATCCATACAAGTCCGTCCCGGGTTCGAACGGAACCGAAGGCACTATTCCTACTACAACCGTTTTGGAAATATCCTCAGGATTAGTAGCGACTAGCCCTTGCACTACACTGCTCCATCTTCGAATCCAAAATCATTTCACGAAACATACAAACCGGATCGAAGTGGTTTTCGAGAAATTAATCTCGATCCCGGACTCTTCGAAACGATCAGCGTATTTGTGTTCAATATTGATAGTCGGTTATTTAACTATCAATTTCTATTCACAAACATCCATCATCCCATAAATAATTTCCCAAATTATTTATTAACTTCAAAGATATCTTCCAAGATATATTTCTATTTTCAATCCTTTAAAAACAGTTTCAAAACCATCTTTCCTTTCAGAATAAACTTCCAAATATTTTCTATCTCCTCTGAAATTACCAAGCACAAAACAGATTTTTTTTTAAATAATTTAAAACACTTTACTTTGAAATATATACCTTAAAACACTTAGGATAAAACTACTTAAATAATTTGTTGAAAATACATATTACATAAATATTTGAGAATAAAGTTGCTAAATAAAATATAAAGCTAGATTTCCACTTTTGAAACAAAATACTGAGTCACCTTTTAAATAATTAATACTATAATAGATTCGAGAAAATACTTTCTTTAAAATTTAAATATTAGAAATAATAAACTTTTAAAAACATACCTTTTAAAACAATTTTAAAACTACTAGCTTAGATTTAAAAACTTACTTTGAAAACGTACTTGGTTATTCAGAAAGAAATTCCCAATCTCGATCACTTAAATCAATTTCCTCAAATTGATTTCCAATCTATTTTATTTATTCAAAAATCGTTTAATTTCAGATTTTATTCCTTAGTTATGATACAAAATACTTTTAATTGAAATTCCAATTTAGATTCCTCAATTTGCTTCTTATTCCTTTAGATAATTTAAAACCTTCAGTTTTAAAATAATCCTTTATTCATTTAAATTAATATCACATACATTTACAATTCATTAATTACGGTTTATTCAAACCTTTTCTTCCCATATTCGAAGTTCTTTAATAGTATTTACAATACTTCCATTTCTTTCTCAATTCATTCTAAATTTATTAATTCCTCTAAAATTATTTTGTTTACAAATTTACTTCCTTTGATTTCTTCCCAAAATCCATTTTTTTTTTGATAATTCATTATACCTAATATATATCCAATCAAGTCACATCATTCAACATTCCAATATATTCAACATTGAATATCAAGTAATCACATCAGAGGATATTAAATAATAAATAAATGTTGAGGGATCCAGTTGGATCCCTCCAACCTGTTTTTCCTGCATCCACAGACGTTAGCGCAATATAATATGTCAATTTCAAACCATGTCATGCTATCTCACATCAAACAATTTAAACATTCAAACAATTATTTAAATTTAATCATTTGAATTTAAGTTTAAAATCAGCTGAGTGAGATTAACTCACCTTTTTCTTTATTTAGCAAAACCAATCCACCATGAGTTGTTCCTCCATGATGTAGACCTTGAATAAATATTTATATAATTTTATTAATATATGGCTAATATAATAATTAATGACCATCTAATAGATTTGATTAACTAACTATTAAATTTAAAATTAAATTTCCCTTAATACATTATTTTTTAGTAATTAAAATAATTAAATACATTTATAAACAAATAAATGTTCGTAATGCATATATTATCATTTTAAAGAATAACTGATCAAGTGAAAACGTATATATTCAACGTCATTTTCCTTCCTTATTAAATTATTCGCTTATATAACAATATATTTATAAAGATTGCAAAACAAAATTTTATATAAACTTTTCAGCATTAAAACTTCATTCCTAAATCTTATCTATATACCCTTTCTGTCTTAGTTGTGTGTGTGTGTGTATATATATATATAATTTAAATAGAATTCTATTGTTATTATTATTATTTTCTCCTGTACATGTTTATAGATAAGGGTTATTAAATCCAAGAAAAATAACACCTTGCCCTACTGTTTACAAAATTACCAAAACCAACTTACAGGAAACAAAATAGACACAACAGAAAAGTACCTCATCGACACGTGGCACTCCACTGCACACGGCCTCGATCCCTAACTCGTTCGCTACGCCATCACTCGAACCACCCACCGACCATGCTACCAACACCTCACCCAAAATCGCGACTGCGAGCCCTCAACCCAAAATCGCGACTATGAAACCTTAGTTGAAACTATGCCAACACCACTCACTCGAGCGTACGCTCTCCCCCACGCAGCGCGACTAAGTCGCGGCCCACGATTTCTAAGCCTCGTCGAATCTCTGCGTCGCCTTCTCTTCTACACGGCCTCGCGATTCGATGGAAAACCCTTTCTTTAATAAGCTTGATTAGGGAATTCGTAAATGAACAATAAATTTATTTTTGATTGAGGGTTTTCAATTTGGGGAGAATGATTTCAAAATGAAATCGCGGCAAGCTATGATCTACGACCACGAATTGATCGAAAACGATGAAATTCGAATATAAATATTTTTTTTCTCTGGGTTTTCGATGAGAAGTTTAAAGCTTCGGCCTTTTTTTTTTGGTTTAGAGATCGGCTACTTATTTCTCTTTTGAACGAAGGAAAATATCTCCTATTATTTATTATTAAGTGAAGAAGCGTATTGGAGAAGGATCAGGAAAGCTTCGATGTGAAGAAATTTGGACCAGTCAACACTATAGTAGATTCACATTTGAATTTTCGATTAGAATTTCAATACGTTTCCACACCGTACGATCACACGACAACTCTGATCCCTACGAAATTTGAAATCCAATAATAATCCAATATTACGGACCCAATGGAACTGGTTTCGTCGAATTCCGAGACTGTGCCACGGACGGTTATTTTTAAATTCAATTTAAACGATAAAATTTTAAAACCGAATAAATCACCATAAAATTTAAATTTTAAAACTTCTATTATCTTCAATATTATCAATATAGATTTTATAAGTGTTCAAATTTTATCCAACAGGTTTAAAATTCGAGATTCAACAATTTACTCAACTTCTAATAATTAAATTCTATTATTTAATTATCAAACAAATAACGATATTTTTAATTCTAATTAAAATTATTATATTGAATATTTAAAATCAATTAAATATTCCGATTTTAAATGCTTGAAAATTCCGGGTCGTCACATTCCTCCCCCTTAAAAGAATTTCCTCCTCGAAATTACTAACTAGGAAGAATGGTCCAATACCCGTTTACTTTTCCCAAAACCAATCAGTTCTTAACCATTCAACCTCTTACCTCCTATCTTTTTAATAGAAGGCCCACTACAATTCTTACTAATTTCTCAACTTTTCCCTTAGTTTCCTAATCATTTTACTTATACAATCATTCAAATTATAATTCAAAACCAAATTTTGGATTGTCGAGAATTTCCTCAAAATTTTTTTTTACACACTAAATTTCCGAAAAATTTCGCCAGCGTCTCCTTTGCGCGGCTAGCTCGGTACAACTACAAAAGGGCTCTATGGCCTCCCAAATCCAAAAAGAAAACAAAAGCCCAAGTGGCTCAATCCAAATCCCAATCAAATTCCATACCAAATTTAAAATATGTATCTCTTTGTCGAGCATTTCAAATTTATCTTCTTGAAATCAAAAACCAATTCTTTTTTCCCTTTTATAATACGTGCATATCCTGCTTAGCACTAATATCCAAACTCAATATTCCCAAAACATTTCATCGACTTTCTTACCAAACGTCAATATTCATCCAAATACCAACTTAGAAGATACTTCCAATATTCAATTTCCGATTAAGAATTGACCATTCCTTACTTAAGTTAACATAAGCATTCTATATGTTTCTTTATTTATTTCCGCCTTACCACTACAGTTTATATCTATTTCTATTCAAATTGATTTCCACATTACATATGAATTTTATTTATTTTCAACTTGGAACGTTTAAATTTTATTTTTCATTTATAACTAATTTATGTCATTTCAGTTAGCTTCTTTTACTAATTTATTACAACTTCCAATTTGAAATCGTTTTGTTGTTAACTAAATTTCAAAAATCTTCAAAAATTTTGTAACTCCCAAAATTTGTAAAAAATTTTGGCAGAGTCTCCTTTGTACGGAGGAGCTTTTGCAATTTGATAAAAGAGATAAATATATATATATACATCGACCCACACGGTCGGAAAAACAAAAAATAGTTCGTATTTCCTATTTTAATTGCGTAGGCGTACCTTATTTAGCATTTTAAGCAAGCGGCTTATTACTTTTAGCAAATAGCACAACCAAATCCAGCCACACGGCTTTCAGGTACCTGTACATACTCAATTTAAACATGTAAGTGCCAAATATATGCAGTTTAACTATATTTCACTTATTTATAATAGTTAAAACATATGAATTCTAAAAGAAACTCATACCAAACATTTTTCCATAAGAAACTTCTACAATTTCTATGTTAATTCAACTGTTCCAATTTATTTATAAACCATTTTTATGCAATTTGAATGGTTTTCAATCCATTCATATACAACCTCACCAATTTAAAATGGTTTTAATATCAATCACTTACATTTAATTTATTTTTAAGCAAACTGAGCTCATATTTGATTCAGTTGCTTTCAAAATCAATTTATTTTACTACTCTCGCTTATAGAATGTTTAATTACCCCATTTACAACAAACAATAATTTATTCCATGCAATTTGACGAGATTTAGGTGAATAAATAAGTATTTATGTTTTATAACCAATTTAAATTGATTTCACTCAATTTTATTCTTAATTCTATTCCATTTCCAAATTTATTCACAATCCAATTATCCTCGCTTCCATTTCAGATTTGAATACATTCACTTGTATTTCATTTATTAACCCAACTAGTTCCATTATTCAAACAAGTTCCATTCAAAACCATTAACAATTTAGGTTCATCTTATTTACCAATTAAACTTCCCTTTTATTTTAATCCATTCACAATCATTTATTTAGCTCGACACATTCCATTTAAATTTTATTTATAATTCATTTATTTACATTTCATTCCATATTTGTTTATTCCAAACTATTTTATTTAGCTCAAAAACAATCCAAGCTATTTCATTTAATAACCATTTCTCAACTTATTTAAACCAACACTTCCTTTGGTTCTTATTTATCCATCCATTCACTTATTCAATATAATTAACATATCCACTCAATCCATTCCGAATTTTCCATTTTCTTAAATATTATTGCAACCTACCCAGTTCTATTTCAATCCATATTTATTTTTATTTTTTTTGTTTTATTTTTACTTGATTCAAATTTAATCCAATATCATTAAACTTGGTTTAGGTTGAATTAAATTCAACTCTCTTCGATTTATTCAGCTTAAGTCAATTTATTCAAATGTATACTTAAGCTCATTTCCATTTTACAAGTAAAGTTCTCTTTTCAATTTATCTTGATTCTATTTTAATTCAATCCCATCTCCAACTACAAATTATTTGATCAATTATTATACATTTTAGCTTTCTAGATTCAGCTCATTCAATTTATTACCTGGCTATTTCCAAGTTATCTTCACTCATGGATTTTATTTGCACATTCAAATCATTGCTATTTTAATCCATTTACATCTTTATCCGATACACTTCAATTATATTTAATTTGTTAACACTTCAAGCTAGATTTTCAATTTGTAACTCAAGTTCAGAACCCAATATCCATTCTCAATTTACCACCCAATTTTATGATCTCACAGTTCAATTTACTTTAAAATTTTCAAGTTTTGATCTTCAATTTATTTTCCAATTCATCAAACAATTTTAATTTTGGATTTTGTATTCCATTTCAAATTTTATAAGCCACAACTTATAATGTACACAATTCCATTCGCCATAGGCTTGAATATATTGTTCTTTTATTTTTAACTCTAGCCTTCGATTTATTTATAGCCCAAGCATATTTTATTTCCACGGATTTTAATTCTTTTATAAGTTATTCTGATTTATTTATTTCAATTCCAATCCTAATTCAATTTATTTTTCATTTATATAAGTAAGAATATAATTCCATTCATAGTTCAATTGAATTCTTATTCCAATTCAATTTAATTTTACTCCAATTTATTTAACTCAATTCGATTTCAACTTACTTCGAATACAACTGGATATTAATTTCAGCTTATCCAATTAATTTCAATCCAGTTAAATTTTATTTTCCAATCCAAGTAAATTTCATTTTTAACTTTTCACTTTAGATTTATATTCCATTATCCAAAGCTTAAATTTCTTCCTGATTTACAAATCATTTCCATTTATAATCTTACAACTTACCTTATCCGGATTTTTTTTAAACACCAAGCTTTGGTTTCAAATTGTTTTGAAATCTCCAAAATCTCAAATCATATTGCTCACAAATTAAACCAATCCTGGTTTTATTCCCAACAATTTTCTTCGAGATTTCCAAAAACAACTAACTTTTCTGGACAAATCAATTTGGCAGCAATCCATCACTTAGAAACTCGAAACTGAACATCGATGATGCTGCAGTCATCACCGAAATTATTTTCCAGTTACTGAAGTGAATTCAATGCTATCTCTCTTTTCAAAATTTATTTGAAACAATTTTTCCCTTAGAAATAACCCCAAACAATAATATTACTATTTATCTTCAAAATATTTCCAAAATCTCCGGGGTATTAAAGTTTCAAATTCTATTTTAATTCAAATTTTAACTATAATGCATTTGTGTAGTTTATGCTTATATAAATTTCCATTTGATTATATTTCAATTTATAATTTACATTTATAATGAATTTATTTCCTTAAATTTTAGTTACATTTCCATTTCTAGTCAAATTCTCACTTAACAATGATAATGCTTCAACATTATTCTTCCTAACATCCAAACAACCATATATTAGTTAAATAGTTTTCAAAAACTATCCTTTATATCAAAATATATTTTTGGGTAAAATTATTTCATTCACCCATATTTAAAACAATATCGTGTCAATTGTTCTATTCAAGTGTTTAGAAACCCCTTCGATACAGTTGTGCAGACTGTGCCGATGAAGGTTCATATGCCACTCAATAAACCGATCAACACAATATTAAAACAATTTATATTCACTAACAAATACGCCCTCATATCTATTAATACGCTCAAACTCATTATAGAGTACTGCGGACTCTATTTTAAATGAGTAGTTCCCACCAGAGCCAAGGTTATCACCAACCTATGCTCTGATACCAAGTGAAACGACCCGCAAATCCGTACCCCTTGAGTCGACACTATTCTACATAAATCAACTCAAGTTGCACAGAAATACGAACCATTTGTTAAAGAAGAAGAGGTAGAAGAAGAGAAAACTAAAACAACATCAGAATCTAACCATCGCAGTGGAATAAAATATAATAGATAAACAATGGTCTTTACACAAAAACAAATATATATCTGTTTCATATATATATATATACACACATCATCAGAGTACATCAATCACAGCTCAACATCAATAACATACATCTGAATACACAGCTACTCAACACAGCGGAATATATACATAAACAAGTACGTAAATACGTATCGTCATCCAGCTCGTCTCCTGAGCTCCATAGCATCAATCCTGTATCATATAATACTCGGTCTGACCCGAGCATTATAGTTAAATAACACCCGAGTCAGTCTGGAATACCAGCGTGAGAAAATCACACCCAATTGATTATTAAAGTTTCAAAAATCCTTTGAAAACAAAGCATCTCGTAAGAACACGCCACAAATAAACATGTCGGGTTTTTACCTTACGATAGATAAAACAATTTTTATAGAAATCCTCTGATATTATAATAGGGTCTATATACAAGTACTTATAAAATAGCCAAAATTGTTACATGATTAAATTCCAGCTACTAGCCACAGAGTGGGTAATACAAACAAAACTCGTACAAGGCTCGTAGGGAGAATGGATTTCCATCAATGACTAGGCACTGGGGTACCACCTGTCACAGTACGGGGCCTAGATCACCATACCTAGGATTACTCCCTTCATCCACTGCAACACAAGGCCAGAACCATCCCTTACTGGATAGTCCCGAGTGAGATCACCCCGCGGTTGGGATCAGCAACCGCCCACTAAGCCGAAATAATAAAAAGGGACATCTAGACTGGAATGACCTCACCCTGCTTGGGTGCTACCCACCTAGCCTTGCTGCATATCCCCTGATTTTCAGTCATTCCCATTTGATGAGGCTTGAAGCTAAGCGTTACCTTTTAGAACAATATCTCTTAGAATGCCCATCGTCCACCTGACGATGTTTTCGCAAGCATTCATCCATACAAGTCCGTCCCGGGTTCGAACGTAACCGAAGGCATTATTCCTACTACATCCATTTTGGAAATATCCTTAGGATTAGTAGCGACTAGCCCTTGCACTTCACTGCTCCATCTTCGAATCCAAAATCGTTTCACGAAATGTACAAACCGGATCGAAGTGGTTTTCGAGAAATTAATCTCGATCCCGGACTCTTCTAAACGATCAGCGTATTTGTGTTCAATATCGATAGTCGGTTATTTAACTATCAATTTCTATTCACAAACATCCATCATCCCATAAATAATTTCCCAAATTATTTATTAACTTCAAAGATATCTTCCAAGATATATTTCTATTTTCAATCCTTTAAAAATAGTTTCAAAACCATCTTTCCTTTCAGAATAAACTTCCAAATATTTTCTATCTCCTCTGAAATTACCAAGCACAAAATAGATTTTTTTTTTAAAATAATTTAAAACACTTTACTTTGAAATACATACCTTAAAACACTTAGGATAAAACTACTTAAATAATTTGTTGAAAATACATATTACATAAATATTTGAGAACAAAGTTGCTAAATAAAATATAAAACTAGATTTCCACTTTTGAAACAAAATACTAAGTCACCTTTTAAATAATTAATACTATAATAGATTCGAGAAAATACTTACTTTAAAATTTAAATATTAGAAATAATAAACTTTTCAAAACATACCTTTTAGAACAATTTTAAAACTACTAGCTTAGATTTAAAAACTTACTTTGAAAACGTACTTGGTTATTCAGAAAGAAATTCCCAATCTCGATCACTTAAATCAATTTCCACAAATTGATTTCCAATCTATTTTATTTATTCAAAAATCCTTTAATTTCAGATTTTATTCCTTAATTATGATATAAAATACTTTTAATTGAAATTCCAATTTAGATTCCTCAATTTGCTTCTTATTCCTTTAGATAATTTAAAACCTTCAGTTTTAAAATAATCCTTTATTCATTTAAATAAATATCACATACATTTACAATTCATTAATTACGGTTTATTCAAACCTTTTCTTCCCATATTCGAAGTTCTTTATTAGTATTTACAATACTTCCATTTCTTTCTCAATTCATTCTAAATTTATTAATTCCTCTAAAATTATTTTGTTTACAAATTTACTTCCTTTGATTTCTTCCCAAAATCCAATTTTTTTTTTGATAATTCATTATAACCAATATATATCCAATCAAGTCACATCATTCAACATTCCAATATACTCAACATTGAATATCAAGTAATCACATCAGTGGATATTAAATAATAAATAAATGTTGAGGGATCTAGTTGGATCCCTCCAACCTGGTTTTCCTGCATCCACAGACGTTAGCACAATATAATATGTCAATTTCAAACCATATCATACTATCTCACATCAAACAATTCGAACATTCAAACAATTATTTAAATTTAATCATTTGAATTTAAGTTTAAAATCAGATGAGTGAGATTAACTCAACTTTTTCTTTATTTAGCAAAACCAATCCACCATGAGTTGTTCCTCCATGATGTAGACCTTGAATAAATATTTATATAATTTTATTAATATATGACTAATAGAACAATTAATGACCATCTAATAGATTTGATTAACTAATTATTAAATTTAAAATTAAATTTCCCTTAATACATTATTTTTAAGTAATTAAAATAATTAGATACATTTATTAACAAATAAATGTTCGTAATGCATATATTATTATTTTAAAGAATAACTGATCAAGTGAAAACGTATATATTCAATGTCATTTTCCTTCCTTATTAAATTATTCGCTTATATAACAGTATATTTATAAAGATTGCAAAACTAAATTTTATATAAACTTTTCAGCATTAAAACTTCATTCCTAAATCTTATCTATATACCCTTTCTGTCTTAGCTGTAGATATATATATATATATATATATATATATATATATATATATATAACTTAAACAGAATTCTATTGTTATTAATATTATTTTCTCCTGTACATGTTTATAGATAAGGGTTATTAAATCCAAGAAAAATCATAGCTTACCCTACTGTTTACAAAATTACCAAAACCAACTTACAGGAAACAAAATAGACACAACAGAAAAGTACCTCATCGACACGTGGCACTCCACTGCACACGGCCTCGAACCCTAACTCATTCGCTACCTCATCGCTCGAACCACCCAGCGGCCATGCTACCAACACCTCACCCAAAATCGCGACTGCGAGCCCTCAACCTAAAATCGCGACTACGAAACCTTAGCTGAAATGATGCCAACACCACTCACTCGAGTGTACGCTCTCCCCCACGCAGCGGGACTAAGTCGCGGCCCACAACTTCTAAGCCTCGTCGAATCTCTGCGTCGCCCTCTCTTCTACACGGCCTCGCGATTCGATGGAAAACCCTTTCTTTAATAAGCTTGATTAGGGAATTCGTAAATGAACAATAAATTTATTTTTGATTGAGGGTTTTCAATTTGGGGAGAATGATTTCAAAATGAAATCGCGGCAAGCTATGATCTGCGACCATGGATTGATCGAAAACGATGAAATTCGAATATAAATATTTTTTTTCTCTGGATTTTCGATGAGAAGTTTAAAGCTACAGCCTTTTTTTTTGGTTTAGGGATCGGCTACTTATTTCTCTTTTGAGCGAAGGAAAATATCTCCTATTATTTATTATTAAGTGAAGAAGCGTATTGGGGAAGGATCAGGAAAGCTTCGATGTGAAGAAATTTGGACCAGTCAACACTATAGTAGATTCACATTTGAATTTTCGATAAGAATTTCAATACGTTTCCACACCGTATGATCACACGACAACTCTGATCCCTACGAAATTTGAAATCCGATAATAATCCAATATTACGGACCCAAAGGAACTGGTTTCGTCGAATTCCGAGACTGTGCCTCGGACGGTTATTTTTAAATTCAATTTAAACGATAAAATTTTAAAACTGAATAAATCACCATAAAATTTAATATTTAAAACTTCTATTATCTTCAATATTATCAATATAGATTTTATAAGTCTTCAAATTTTATCCAACAGGTTTAAAATTTGAGATTCAACAATTTACTCAACTTCTAATAATTAAATTCTATTATTTAATTATCAAACAAATAATGATATTTGTAATTCTAATTAAAATTATTATATTGAATATTTAAAATCAATTAAATATTCCGATTTTAAATGCTTGAAATTCCGGGTCGTCACACTTTTGCATATTATGGTTCTTTCTATATGTACTAGATGTTCCGCTGTTTATATATACTCTGAGTGCTATGTAGTGAGGCTTTGATGTATTGACTGTTCTGATGTTGTATCTAACTATTATGGAGTATATATGATGATATTCTGTTATAGAGCTTCACTATATATATTTCTCTATTGTATTTTGTCCATGCGCTGTGAGTTATACGATAGAGTCTGCTGCTTTATCTTACCTTGATGATGGTCCATGGCGGCCTGGCACACTTTACAGCGCACTATCTCCTTGTTTAGTGCAGGAGTTATGGGCGGTCGTCACAGTTATAATCTATCCTCACAATTGCTGAAAACTATAACCATCAAATGCAGTGGAAAATAAAAATACACGTGTGTACGTCTCTGAGGCATCTAACTCGTCTTTTGGAGCTCTAAAACATCCATCTAGATCTGTAATATGCTTAGTCTGACCCAAACATTATAAGAAACAATTCCTGGATCAGCCTGGTAATTCAGCACGAGAAACACACCTAGATGGATTTTAAAGTTATAAAAACATTTCAAAATAAAAGTATCTAATAAGACCTCGCTGCACATAAACACGGAGGGGTTTTTACCTTACGATAACCAAACCATTTTATGGGAAATCCTCTGGTATTATAATAGTTTCTAGGATACAAATGCATCTTAATCATAGCCGAAATAGTTACATTAATTAAATTCCTACATAATAGGTTTACATCTAGAACCGTAAAGGCACGTGCTGGAGAATGGATTCCATCAATGAGCTATTGGGGTACCGTCTATCATAGCACATCTCTAGAAAATGTACCGAGATGAACAAGAACATACTGCTTATAGGACGAGCCTATCCCTTACTGGATAGTACTGAATATACCATCACCCCATTTGCTGTACAACCTTTACCGAGAGCTCTAACCAAATCTGCAAAATGAATGCATATCTAGAAAGGTAATGACACACCATAATGGGAGCGACCCACTTAGCCCTACTACATATCCCTTTTTTGAATCATTCCCGGTTGATAAGGCTAGAGGCTTTGTTTTAGCTTTTATATAGGAAATCTACTTGGAATCCTAACATTATCCCCTACATTGCAATGCAGCGCCACCATTCATCCATACAAGTTATTCTAGGAGAACAAATGATTTTTATACGCATAGCACAGTGTCATCAAAGATGAGTGTACCGTACACCTTACATATTTCTCCTACGTATTCCGAGAGTTATATTTTTGGCCAAGATTTGATAGTTGGTTATTTAACTATCAAATAAACACACAATTCAAATATAGATTTATAGATCTTTAAGGGAAATAATAGTGGTTAAGCACAAAGCAACTATGGGCCTCTAAATTAATCCTCTCATTAATTTAAAATTACTTTGTAAACGCCGGTACTAAAATTCTTGCACAAAGATTTACATTTTCCAATCCCCTCTACCCTTTCGAATAGTTGAAAACATTGAATATTTACCTCAACCGCATAAGTATATTTACAAATCTTAAGAACGATTTTTGTTCCAAAACCGCAATTAAAATTTGGTTAAAACAAAGTCATTCAGAATAGAGATAATAATAACCCAAACAATGTTCCTTTGGCTTGAAGTAGGAAAAAAGAATATTCCCTACCACCTAATTAAGAAGGTCAAATTTGGGAAATCAAAATTCTACCATAGACAACTCTATTATAAAGTCCTTTTTATAAATATAAGCTAAAAATTCATTTATAGAATCCCTTTTATAAAATATTATTAATAAATTCCTTTATAAATATTTAAAACATAATTTCAGCCTCTTTTTGTAAATTCCTAAATTAATAAACACCTCCTCTAAACTGATCGTTTATATTATGTATATTATCCTTTATAAACTCCCTTTTATTTATAAAATACCATATGCAAACTTAGCTTATAAATTTCTGACTTATTGGCAACCCTTTTATAAAACTCCAAAATTCATTTGCAAAATACATTTTATATATTTCTAAATATAGTTACAAACTCCTTTTTAAAACAAAACCCCAAATATAACACCAAAACCCAAAATATAAAATAATTCCAAAATAAAATTATAAAACTCATATATTTCAATAAATTCCCAAATGGTATTTATTTCTCCATTTTATCACAATGATAAAATTTCTCTATTTATAGGATATTATTTTATGAAATCATTCTTTTATTTATAAAACACTATTTATAAAACTATCCTTCACTTAACATAATATTTATGAAACTATCCCTTTATATAACTTTTATACAAAAGATTCACAAATATTTCAAAAGTTTCAACCTCCTTTTTAAAACTCAAATTCCATTTCAAAATAAAATATAATCTTTTCCAAATCCTCTTATAAAATAAAATTTTATTATTATAATAATTTGTATAAAGTCCAATACTTTCCAAAGAATTAATTTAAACATTTACTAAATATATATATATATATATGTATGTATGTATGCATATATGTATGTATGTATGTATGTATGTATGTATATAGTAGAAAAGAAAAAAATAAGATGTTGAAATAAAATAGAAAAGTTTAAAAACTTACTTCAATTAAAATATCAATAAATTCCAAAACCGTCCGATTAAAAAAAATCCTTTTTCAAAATTAAAAATCATTTCCAAATCAAATCAACCATTTATGGTATCAAAATACTATATCGCGACCCATAGTTACTATAACACTTAACCGATGCAATAACTACCTTTTTATACTAAAAGAGTCCAATTTTCACATATGTCGTGTCACATCCAATATGGCCAAACAATCACATTTTTAGCGTTTAACAACAGATCTAACATGATATAATTGAAATAAAACAACAGGAACATAACTAGAAAATATTAATCAACACTAATGAGAAATCTAGATTTCTCAATAAATTTTCCTGTATTTCAATTTTAAATGACAATCGCTTGTAAAAGCGGATATTTAACCAAACAGGCAATAATTTCAACCAAACACAAACAGTAATATTTAATCTACCATAACATACTAATTTATCCAAGGAGGTGGATTACACTCACCGAAATTCTAGTTGGCATCGAAGCGTTCCGATTTGAATTAAAATCGAACGACGTCTGATTTTAGCACAAGTTTCAACTTTCTCCACAATGAACCAAGCCAGTTCCATCACAAATTTTTTATCATCAAGAGTGCAATGGAAAAGGTTTGTCTTGATTGGACCTCGTATCAGCAAGATATTGAATTTATAAATTAATGATTTTAGATTTATATTTATAATTACATATCATTAAATCTAATCACCCTTATATAATCCTTCTTCCCTATTTCTTAATTACAATCCTTGTACAATATATGTATAGCCCCTTCTAATCTCATATACGCCAATACTACCTTCCATCCCACAGTAGACGATCCTCAAATCTGACGATTGCATCGAACTTCACGTCCAAATCTCCACTTTCATATTGCAACATCATCGAACCACCACTATGATACAAATTGCGACTCCTAGCTCTCTCTCTCTCCGGTCAGCTATACAGTCATGATTTACATCCCCATTCCGCCCTTCACAAAACTTAGCCCTGGGATGCCTATCGACATGAGAAACTCAACATTCAACTCACTATAGCCTAACTCTTCCTCCACGACCCAAAAAACTTAACCCTAATTTTATTGTCACTACTTTAAATGGACGTGTCCTCCATCTTGAAGCCGAACACCCGCAAACACATACACACCTTGTAGCTCTAGTCATTTGAAATCCAAAGATATCAACTTTTTATTTTTGTGATTTTTCCATGAATTGATTTAAATTTTTAAGCAAAGTGGATCTAATATTTTCTTCGTTTTGAAACATCCGGGGAGAAGTTGATGGAACAATAATAAGGAATAAAGGTGAAAGGTTTTGATTTGGCTAAGGTTTATATATATAAAATTTCCAAATACTGGCATCTCGCAGCATAGATTTTTGTTTCGCATATAAACACCGTGTTAACTCTGCTTTTTCAGCAAGGCCGTGATATCAAAAATCGACCGAGAAGCCAATGATAGTTCATCTCGAAGGATGGTCGACTTAACCTCCCAATAAAGCAAGTTCTGTTGATTGAATTTTCAGATAAGATCCCCTACGGAGGGGGGGTCCAGGGGGGTGCCAACCCCCCAAGGTGGGGGTGCGGGGGCAACGCCACCGCCTACGGTGTTCGACCTGACCGGTCAGGTCGCAGGGGTCCAGGGGGCAGCGCCCCCGGCGGGGTGCGGGGCAGCGCCCCGACCAAAACGGTATACGACTTAAAGAGTGAAGTAAGCCAGCGACTCAACTTATCTAGTTGCCGACTCAATAGCCTTGAGGAGTTACCGACTCAACAGCCTTGAGAAGTTACCGACTTAACGGCCTTGAAGGGTTACGACTCAACGACTCAGGAGGAGTAACGACTCACCGGGTTATAACCTTAGCGACTCATGGGGCAGGCCGACTCAACGGGTTAACGACTCATGGAGTTAGCGACTCATGGGGCAGACCGACTCAACGGGTTAACGACTCATGGAGTTAGCGACTCATAGGGCAGACCGACTCAACGGGTTAACGACTCATGGAGTTAGCGACTCATGGGGCAGACCGACCTAAGGATTTCAACGACTCAGGATGACTAACGACCTATCATAAGTCGCTGGCGACTCAAGCGAACAAGGAACAAGCTTAATACCGATACATCTATGCCGCTGCCTGCTGACTCGTGGTATGTGAGTCGGTCACGGCTCATCTTGAGTCGGTCACAGTTCATCCTGAGTCGGTCACGACTTATGACTTGATCAACAATTCCAGCCCAGAAATTTGCCTATAAATACATGGCCACCTCTAACATTCAAGGGACTTTTTTTTGGGCTGACTTCCTGGGCGCCATTACTCTGCCATTGTCTCGACTTCAAGCAACGTTCAAGCAACACTTCTATCACTCCAATCGCCAAAGACATTTCAACAAATCTCAAGAGGAAATCTAACTCATTCGCCATGCATTCGAAGGATTCTTCTACATCGGGGTTTGAGCTATTTGTCTAAGTGTGTTGTAATCGGAGTTGATTGTAAAGAATTGTAAACAAATCAGCAATAAAGAGCTTTAAAGTGGACGTAGGCTAGATCTTAAGCCGAACCACTATAAATATTGTGTCTTTTATAGCTTCTCTGTGATTTCTCTGTTTATACTTTGTTCCCGTACCAACGGGTGTTGCTTTCACAATTACCTTCTACACACCGGGGTGTTAGCGTTCAATTTTTAGCGTTAACACACCGAACGATAAACCAAAAATACGGTCATGCTTAGAACAGCTATGCAACTCCAAAACAATAATAATGTACAGTAGTTTTATAACAACCCAGAATTTCAGTCATTTGAATTTGGAAATTTTTAATTTATTTTAAATATTGAAAATTCGATCTTATAAGTTAAACAACTTATATTTCAATTTCAGCAATTTAATTGGTAATTTAATTGTAGAATTGAAAATTTGGAATTGTTAAAATTATTAATTATTGAATTTGATGTGATTAAAAGTTATTTGGGAAGTTGATTTAAATTTTATTTGACAAAAATTTCAAATTCAGATTTAAAAGTGATTAATTTGGTTTTTTATAATAACTCATTTTAATTAACGTGTAAAAATAGCCTTTAGGGGCATTGTCTCAGAATTGGACGAAACTAGTTCCAGTGGATCTGTAATTGTGAATTACTTAATGCCGTTGAATTTCATAGCGATTGGACGTATTGTTGAACATGTGGGAAATTATTTTTAGGAATTTAAATTAATATAATTGGGCTTTGAAAGCTATCTTCTGTATATGATCAAATTAAGCCTCGAAACTTGTTCTAATGTGTTGGGAATAGGGTATTACATATAGAATGCCAAGCTGCACGCTTGTTGGAGTTTGGGATTTTCGGACGTTTGATTCTGGATATTTTCTAATTTAAAATTATATATATATATATATATATATATGTAATTTTGTCCATACCCATAGCTAATTGCCTATACCATTCATGTTTGCACCATAACCTTCCCCCTTATAAGTTGCGTTCGAAAACCAGAAAAGAAGATGTTCGTTTTTTTAAACTTCAACAACCAAATCTAATAACCAATAATTCTTTGGCCAGTCCATACATTTTGTGTTGAACGTTATACATGAAAATCATTGCTCACGTTACCACAAACCCATCCCTATAATTCGATCACTGTGATTCCTCATGAGGTGTCGTGGATCGGGGATCAAAGGTAGTAGTTCAAGCTTGTTTTTTTGGTGATCGAAGAAGTTTTGGGGTAGCGCTATGCGGCCATGCAGGCGCAGCGAGGTGGGTGTTGTTGGGTGTGAGTTGCATGATGAATGACGATGAATTTATGATGTCGCAGTCGTGTTTTGTGCCCGGGTAAGAGGTCGAGTGAGATGCCTGGGTGATTTTTGAATGAAAGGTGTTAGGTTTTTTAAACGTTGTAGTTAATTAAGTTAATGATGTAAATTAATTATATTATTTAAAATTTTGATCTTGTAAATGCTATAACTATTTCATATGCGGTCCAAATTATGTGCGACAAGTTGCATTACAATCGTATCAATGAATATTATGCTATGGAGTTGTATTGAATAGATTTGGAAATAGTAGGAATTTGAATTAAAATTGAACACCTATTCAATTTTAGTTCAATCTAGAGTGCTTGGGCGACATTTGGATTCAAGGTGAGTTAACATGCCTTTTGGTTAACTAGCATGATATATTGTTGATAAAAATTACTGACTGAATGTTCGGATGATGTGACGACTGACAAATCTATCTCATTTAGAGCTGACAATAACTGCATATGTCTAGCACAAAATCGAAGGGAAATACGAATAATCATGAGAAAGAAAGAAAGAAGAGAGTAGAAGAGAGGAGAGAAGAGAAGAAGGAAAGAGAAGAAAAAGAAAGAGAAAGAGAAAACAAAAGAAACTAAAACAATTACAGAATATCACAACCGCAGCATAAAACATATAATATCATATAAATGATATTTACAAAATCAAAAGTATAATATCATACACATACATCCATCAGTGTACAACAATCAGTCACTAACCATCAGCCTGGAAAGTTATGATAATCTACCCTTACAATTGCTGAAAATTTTAATAACAATGCAACGGAAAAATAAACATATACGTGGAATACGATCAGAAGTCTTCCAGCTCGCCTGTTGAAGCTCCAAAGGATCCAAATCTACAACTATAAATTTATTCGGTCTGACCCGAGCATTAAAATGGAAGAACGCCCGAATTAGTTTGGTAAAGCAACGTAAGAAAACACATCTCAACCGAATTCATTTTAAAGTTATCAAAGTGTTCTTTTATCAAAAGAACTGTATCGCGTACGACACGCCCATACATAAACAGGAACGAGTTTTTACCTTACGACAATCTAAACATTTTATATCAAATCATGTTATATCATAATAGTGTCTATTATACAAATAATATTAATCATAGCCGAAATTGTTACATTATTAAATTCCAGCATACTAGGCACAAGCGTTGCTACAAACAAAATGGCAGGCACGATATGGAGAATGGATTCCATAAATGACTAGGTGAAGGGACTGCCTTCTGGCAATACACCTCTAGAGGAATGTACCGAGGTCCAACAGAAAGTCCTCTACCAACACAAGACCGGACTACCTCTAACTTGATAGTACCGAATATGTCATCACCCTTGCCGTTACCGACCTATCCGAGGGCCCTTATTGCATACATCGATAATAATTTACATCCCGAATGTCATAGCGGGAAGAATCATATCTAGAAGGGGATGATTATGCTCTAATGGCTACGAACCACATAGCCTTGCCGCATCTTTCCTGTTTCGGTCATTTCCGGATATTAGGCCATGGTCGTGATTACCTTCCATATAGCACATCATCTTTCCTCTTTGAATGCCACATTGCCATTCCATAAGCACATGACTGATTTCTATAACAATATAACTTCCTGAGCTTGAATGTCTTTGTAAAGGGTGTTAAGTTAAGAGAAGGTGTCTTCTCCACCACTGACTGGTATACATTACATAGAGGCCACTCAATGTGTTTTAGAATGCAAGGTCAGGCACTTATCCATACATGTTGCCTAAGAATAGGACAAATTGAAGGCACTCTCCTACCATATCCTATCGGGAATTACCGTAAAATTAGTGGTGAATAGTCATTGCATCGTATATTTCATAATGAAGGGACTACTTCTACTAAATGTATATTGGGAGTTTATCCCCAAACTATCAACAAACAGTCCTTCACTTTGAAAAACCCAAATATCAATATCTTCCAAACCTGCACATTGAACGCATATACGTTGGGCCAAACTGGTTCTCGGATAAATCCGACCCTAGTCTCTCCAAACCAACAATAATAAATAGGCCAATATTTTTATGATAGTCGGTTATTTAACTACCAAGCAACATACAACATATCCAGCGCCATAAGTAATCACAATGCCCTTTTAATAGTCTTTATTAATTAAATAAATTTTCAAATATTTGCTTGTAATTTTCTTTAGAAAATATATATTCACAAAACCATTTCAATTTGTCGATATATGGAAAATAATTCCATATACTTATATTAACGATATAAGTATATTCACCAATCATTTTATTTTCAATACTTAGAAAATATTTCCGTATACTTAAACCAAAAATAAGTATATATACAATCATTTAAGGAAAGCTATTCTTCAAAGCTCACTTTATTTAGGTCAAAACGAATGTTGAATAAAATATCGTTACGAAAACCAAAAATACCAGTATATTGATTTGGTAAATAAATATATATATGTAAATCCCATATACTATATATGAAATATTTCCTTTTAGAAATTATTTATTATAACAACTGTATTATAGTCCATGCCTTCCTTAACATCCCTGAAAACGTCTATTACAATAATAACTGTTGGAATCTATGTTTCTAATGCATATCTCTTTTAAAACATATCAAAACCCTTTAACTCCATTTAAAACCATCATTTCCCAAAACATTTACTTTCAAGAGACACGTTATTTTTAAAAAATTAACTTCATCAAAACATCACATCCAAAACTCCTTTAAGTAAAATCCATATTCAAATCTCAACATAAGTCACTTCCAAATTTATAAAACTACTTAATAAATCTCCTTTCTATTTTATTAAACTTCTATTTTGTAAATTCTTTTATTTACAAAATTCTATTTATAAATCCATTCTTAATTTAAAACTATTTTTATTATCAAAATCAATTTATAAATCCATTTGTTTATAAATCAAATTTATTTATAAAATCCATTTATAAACCAATTTGTTAAACCAACTTCAAAAACATTTATAAATACCGATTATAAACCCATCTTTTTATAAAACTAAATTTAATAATGCCACTTATAAATCCATCTCTTTATAAATCAAATTTATTTATAATAATGTCAACTTTAAGTATTTTTATGTAAACTTATTCAAAAATCTCAAATCAAAGTATTTCTCAAAATTATATTTTATAACATCAAAAATTATAAATTTTATTTTAAAAACAAATTCCTTCCATTTAAAATAAACTGAAAATCATTAAAACATATACATTTCGAAAATTCACTTCGTAAACCTTTTCAAATCAAAATTAGCGATTTCAATATTTCCAAAATATCGAAAAACAAGGCCAAGTGCTACCATAACACTAAATAAATCAAATCACATCAAAACATCATCATGGCATCCATAACATCGTATATCATCATAGATATGAAAATGAATAAAATTTGATGAGGAATCCTATTGGATCCCTCTAACCTGTAACTTACAACGAATACAACATATGAGAAATATGTATAATGTCGCCTTCTAGGCAGACACGCATGCAAAAGGTCATCCGCTCATACACGAGAGTGTATAGTGTCTCATCCGTTCCAATAGGCGGGAATATATCCAAACCAACTAATATATATACATATACATATATATATATATATATATATATATATATATATATATATATATATATATAATATCATATATCATCTGAACAAGCATCAATCATTATGAATAAATTTATTCTCACTTATATAAAAATACAAGCAAGCCAAAGAAACTTAGTTTAACCAAAATTCCTACTCTAAATCAGCCTAATCCATCTCCATTGCGTAGTATTCAATAATATAAATCCAACGCCACTTATTACGTGTTAAATGGACTTCGTATGAAAAATTTACGCATTATAAATCATTCGATAATTATTAAATTAATTAACTTAATATAAAATAAATTTAAACTTTTACCCTTACTCTTCTTTCCTCCTTCTAGTTATAAGCCTCAAACACCGTTCTTTTTTTTTTAATTTTTTTTTAAAAACTACGTCGCCTAGTCAAACAAACGCGCGCCTCCAAGCAAATGCCGCACAACGTTTGACTTCGACCACCAACCGTGCCTGCGACCTGCCGCCTCCACCACCCTAGGCAAAATCGCGCTCGCCTCCCTCACGAAACCACCGCCATCAACCACACTGAGTCCCCCCTCAGCCATGCCTCCACTCGCCTAGCCACCATCGTACGCCACGTGCATATGTGCAATGACGAGGCCGAACCGTGAAAACTACAGCAACGAACGAAGGGGGATTTTGCCTCGATTGTCGCGCTGTATGACGATCTAACCATATGGATTTGATGATCTCGACGTGCTCGACAACTTTGTAGTCGAAGCCTTGTGATGACTTGCAAATCCATACCCTTTGAATCGACAATAAACCACACATGTCCGACTTAAAAAGCACAGAATGATGAAAAGTCATGAGAAAAAGGAGAGAGGGTGAGAAGAAGGAAAGAAAAGATAAGAAGATAAGTGTTAACGTAAAAATCAAACGCTAAAACCCCGTTGTAAAATGAAGTTGAGTGAAAGCACCACCCGTGAACACGGGAACTAACGAACAAGTAGAGAAATCACAGAAAAAGCAGAAAAGACAACAGTTTTTATAGTGGTTCGACTTAGGGAAAGCCTACGTCCACTTTAACTCTCTTTATTACTGAATTTGATTACAACTTTACAACAATCTTCAATTACAATTCTGACGAGACAAACAACTAGAACTTTGGTAGAGAAGAATTCTTCGAATCCATGTAGATTGCGTTAGATTTTCCCTTGAAGTTAGTTGAGATGCCTTTCGAACTTGAAGTGTCAGGTGAGTTGAGAATTCAGCAGAGTATTGGCACTTAAAGTGATCGGCCAAAAGTCTCCCTCATGTTTGAGGTAGGTCGGTATTTATAGGAAAATCTCCCCTTTGAATCGTAAGTCGTGTTCAACTCATGGCAAGTCATGGTCGAGTTAAGTTGGGTCGTGGGCGACTCAGCTGGTTAAGTTCAAGCTTGGTATCAGAGCGCCTTCGGTCATCTGGATATAACGCAAGTCCTAACTCGTCCACGAGTTAAGAGGTCATGGCCGACTTATCTGACTAAGCTCTTGGTTCCTCAATGGTTCACTTCTTACGAATTACAAGTCATGATTCGCTCACGAGTCAACTCTCTTTGACATAAGCATTGTGACAGCGGGCTACGACTCAGTGGTTTAGATCGTAGGTGAGTCATGCTGGGTCGTGAGTCGTGAGTCACGCACGAGTCAACTGGATACGGCTTCTTGTTTGCTTCCATGAGTCGCTGACGACTGAAGGTAGGTCGTAGGTTGCACGATTCTATGACTCGCGCAACTCTTCAATTTGCTGAGTCAGTAACTCGTTGAGTCGGCCTATCTCATAAACTGTTAACCTCTTGAGTCGCTCCGCTTCTTTTAAGCCGCCTTGAATTTTAACTCGCTAACTTATTGAGTCGCTTCTACCTTTAAGTCGTGAATTACCATGAGTCGTAGGCCCATTGAGTCGGTAAGATCCTTAAGTTGATGAGTCGGCCCAGGCCTTAACTTGTTGACAAAACGGGGTTAACATTTGCCCCTCGAAGTACACGCCTAAGTCGTAGGTCGTGTGCTTCGACTCATCTTGACTGGCGCGTGCCGGCTCATGTTCCACTACCCTGGGGTATAAAAGCCATAAACCGTCGCTCTTACTTCCTTCTTCTCATTACCAATCTCCTAAGTCGCATCTGCCATTAATACTTCTCCAAGCTCCCAAAGGCGAATTCAACTCAATCCACTTCCGATTCTTTCGAGCATCGCATTGCGTAAGCAATCTAGCTTTTCCTCCAATTTTCGATCATCACTAACCTATGCGCCCTGCCCTCATCTCCGATCTGCCCCCTTAAGCCCTGCGAGTTTGGTTGCTTTAGTCATCAATGGACCTAGGGTTGTCTGATCTGACAGTTCGTGATCTGAGGCGATTTAGTGGTGTGATAGAACTAGGGTTGTTGATTGAGAGTTTATTGGGTTAACGGGTTAGGAATTAGAAGGTTTATGGGATAGGGGTGAAACCGTTCATGGGTTAAGAGTTAGAGGGTAGACGAGCTAGGAGTTAAATGGTAAGTTGGCCAAATAGAGTTGAATATTGCCTCGGGTACGACTCGGTAATTTTGTGTGATCCAGCAACCTTTGTCACTTAACTATGAACCGACCTAACATACTTCACGACTCAAGCTTTGAGTCGTGGCCGAGATATGACTTGGAGATTTTCTCATTGCTTTGAACTGAAGCTTTTCCTTTTTTCTTATGACTTACGATTTAAGCACTGTCGGCTCAAAGTGTTAACGACTTAAAGCGTAAACGACCTAACCTAAGCGGCCTCATAACCTTTAACTCATGGGCGAGTTAACACATTGAACTGTCTTGGAGCATAATTCTGACTTGAACTTTAATTTGGATTGCTGAAATAAACTGTCTGAATACTGAAATGTTTGGACTTTAACTTGTTAAACTTTGTTGCATTTTTTCACAGGTCACCCTTGCAAGCTAATTACCTGTCTAATACAACATTTACAGAAAATTAGGACGAATATAGTGCCACTGACTGCCCACATCAAATGACAGATTAGTTAATAACAAATGATCAACTTGAACAGATTGTGTGAACGAAGTGCTTTAAAACAACGAATTCAGGCAAAGTATCAAGGCAACATTGGAATAGTCAACTAAACTTTCTTGTTTGCATTAACACTGTACTTGAACTTCAAATTAAGAGGTCCTGAAATTTGATAATCGATCAATTGTCGACAAGCTTAACTCTAGTTATATTTACTTGTTTATTTTTATTAGTTCTGCACAACACTTCACACTTTTAGGAAACGTGCACCTTCAAATTTGAATATCCAGTTGCTTATGTAGAATGGCCTCACATCAAGAAGAAGTAACGGAACAGACTGGAGAGACTCTTCCAATAGCTGCTCCACTGACTACTCCACCGGAAAGAGTCTCAACTTCCTTGAACCACCGGACTTTTAGCTTATTACGCGCTCAATTTGGCATCGTTGAAACGAATGCTATATTGCCCGGGCCAAATGATTTTAGTGATAGACCTCCCCGTAGTTTCGTCGCTGTCAACCGCCAAATGTGCTCGTGCGGTGCTATTCCTCCCTTCCACGAGTTTCTTCAGCAATTTCTACTTCGATTGACCATCTCCCCATTTCAACTGCACCCCAATGGTTGCGCCATTCTGATGGGGTTGCGTGTTTTATTCATGAGAACCCTGGATCGGCTACCGAGTTTCGGAGAAATTTTAACTTATGTTCCTTCACCAAGACTAAAGATCATCCCTCCATTGTTGTCATAAGGAGTGCTAGGAATCACAAACTTGTGACTGACCTTTCCGAAAGTGTTCATGGATTTTTAAATCATTTTTTCTTTGTTCGCTGCCCCCCAGGGTTTTATTCCATTTGGAGAGTAGGAAGTAAGATTACCTGCTTCTATTTTCCAGTCCCGAGGTTTTCGAGTTTTGAGTTGTTAATCGTTAATTTCACTCTTTCCTTTTTCAGCACTTCCTCCCCCCTTTAGAGATCCAGGCCATAAGCAAGTTTTTGAGAGATTGAATGTTGTGGCCGCAGAAGAGAGGAGCATAAATTTTTTGTTGAGGGATGAATTTTTGCATCAGTATGGGCTTTTGCACGCTTCTCGCTCTACACACCCCCATGAGGTCCCCGACTCCCCGGCTAGAACGTCGGATGCCCCAGTTTCTACTGACACATCCATACCAAAAGGACCTGCTCCTGAGGCTTCTCTAGTGAAGTGCTTTACTTCTACTGATGTCGCGGGGTCATCTGGAAAACTTGCCCCGGTCACTGAAGAAGAAGAGCCTCAGGAATCTCCTCCACATTCAAAGAAGTCTGGTGATGAAAAAGCTGGGAAAACAAGCCCTGTCAAACAGAGTGGAGACGACACTTTCGAAGGGTTGAGCGACATGTTTGTCACTTCACAGGAGCTCTTTAAAGACGACCCCGTCCCCACCAGGGTTTCTTCTTCAGTAGTTGAGGCGACTTCTACTCTGCAACAGACTCCGTCGACTTAAGAGTTGATGTTAACTACTACCCCCACGATTCCTCCTCGATCGAAGAGTGGTTCGCAGTTTGACGCGCGTAGTTTGCACATCACACACACTTAGAATTTTTCTGCACTTTTATACTTCTAACTATTTGTACTTTGAAGATTCTAAAGTTATGCCTTCTCTCTCTGAAGATTTTTAAGACTTGTTTCTTCTTTTTATTTCAGATTCTCCGATGGGACGTAGCAGCTCCTACTATGACGACTTTCAGCGCTACGGGAGGCGTTGTCAATATGATTATAGGCGCTACCTACCCGCTCACAGAGAAACCAATGAAGAGAGAGCCGCTCGAAAGGCTCAGGAGAGAAGGGCTCAAGAAGAGCATTATGAGAGGAAAGAAAGGGAGGAACACCATGATTCTTCCCATAAAGGTGACGATTCCCACAAGAGAAAATCCCATGATGACCGGGGAAAAAGTCATATGGTTGAGGACCCAAGTAAACGTGCTTGATACGGTGAGAAGCATACTTCTACAACTCCTGAAAAGGTCACTGCCCCCGTCTCACTTGACATTCCTTCTGGCCCTCCCGCTCTCGGGAAGACAGACATTCAAACAATAATCAGCAGGCCTAAATTCCAATTTGGATCAGGCCCGGCTACTCTGCAAAGCCGGTTCCCGCACTGGTGCGTGAAGGGAGTGCGGTTCGATCTTGACTTGATCCCTATCGACAAGCCTGCCATGCTGTGAAATCTCGATGCCATCTGGCTTGATATTGAAAGGATGTCGAACAGGCAAAAGCTTGTTGACGAGCTTCAAAGGGTCAACCGTGCGAATATAGAGGCCATGCTTACTATGGAGAATGATAAGGCCGAATGGCAGATGGTTCTCGAGCAGCACGATACCGAAATGAGGAGCATCGCTACTTACAATGAGGAGCTTGAGGAGAAAGTTGAGGAACTTAAACAAGAGCTTGCTACTTCTTCTACTACATATACTCAAAAAGAAGTACTTCAGAAGCAAGTTCGTGATGCTCACACAGCTCAGCGACATGCCGAGGCACAACTTGAAGCTGAGCAGAAAACAGCGGGAAGGTATCGTGCTGAGGTTACAGAGTTACAGGAGAAAGTCAACTCTCAGGAGGCGGAAATTCAAATGCTAAAGCTTCAACTTTCCAAGACTGAAAGAGAGCGCGATGATGCCGTTGCTGGTAAAATTGCAGCTGAAGAATCTCACGAGGCAACGAAGACCAACATCAGCTCGACACTGTTTGACTTTTACCTGCACAGCATCTTGGGGCATGGTAGTCTCGCCTTCCTAGGCCCCAGATATGAAGTTACACTGGCTGAAGTGTGGGAGGCTGCACTTGACTTGCTTGGTGGTAAAGGTGCTGGCTATGCCGAATCAGCTCTTGAGGGGCATTACTTTGATGACGATGCTCGCGCCGCTCTCGCCAGGGGAAGAGAACAGCTTGCGAAATTAAGGGCCGAAATGGTGGTAGGGGAACATTCGGGAAAAACTATCTCAACTGCTCCAGTTCAGCCTTCTCCTTCGACCGAAAACAATATCGGTTCCAGTTCTCATTCTCTATCTCCTACTAAAGTTACCACCGAGATCACAAGCATACAGGGTGGAGATGAAGGCGACGAGAGTGCCCAGGCACAGGCCTATGAGGTTGATGTCAGGAAACCGACCTTTCCAGGTAACTCTACTGTTAATCTTGCCCAAGTAGACTGCTCATCTGTTTCTTACGAGCTTGATGAGCTTCTTAACTATTTCTTGAACCTCAGCGAGCCTTTATCTCCTCTCTTTACCGACTTTAACTTTTTTTCTTCTGTAGAGAAAGCATCGAGCATTGTTCAAACTTCCCCTCGTCCAATTATTCCTCCTCCATCTCTTCAGGTGACTCCTCCTTCTGCCTCGCAACCAGGATCACAAGAGGAGCAAATAGAAGCTCTCCAAGACTTGGACGATCCCATTGCTTCACAAGAACACAGGGGAGAAGAAACTGAAGGGAGTGAGAAGACTCCAGAAGCAACTGGTTCCGATGATGAACCATTAACTACACTTTTCTCTCCAGGTAGTGGGTCTTTTTCCAAGAAGAGAGGGAAGCGTGGAGTCTCTAAGAAAAAGAAGGAGGCTTCTGCTAGCGAGACACAAGCGGTAGAAGAACATATTGTATCCCATTCCCCTTCCTCTCCTACTCTTACAAGCCGGCCTAAGAAGTTAACCATTCGGCCAGGCGCAGGCTCAAAAGGCGGAAGGAAGAAGAAATGATGGCTTTGGTCCGGTGCTTTTTATATTGCTTTTTTGCTTTTTGCATGTACTGGCCGGAGATTGTGCGAGTACCGGCCTCCGCTTTTCTTTTTCTTTTTACTTTGAAACCTGTACCTGTACAAAATTTTAACAGTGTTGAATAAAATGATTCTTTTTCTTTGTACAAACTTCTGTCTGTATCTGAGAATGCATTTATTATTCATTGTCGTAAAAGTTTCTTTACATGATATTGCAGCGAGCTTGTGCTATGTTGTTCGAGCGTAATTTTACCAATATAGTTGCACCATGTTGTATGTAGCTATACCATGTTGCCCCTATACCATAAGCATGTTGCAATATTTTATATTTTGAGGGGACTTGTACTTGTATTTTCTGGAGAATAATTATTCCATACTTGGAGGAATATTATTTCGTTAAAAATAGAGTACAACTCCCTCCATACAAGTTTTTACGCTTCATCCTTCGAAGATATCACTTTTTCTTTTGTGCATATACACATTTTACCAAGTGAATTCTTTTATGTTGTAAAGCGGGCCTCTGAAGGGTACTTTAACTTCTTTTTGAGGAAGAGTATTTTCCAGAATAGGTGAATCATTCTTCCTTTGAGAGTTAAAGTGTGCCTTTGAAAAGGGCTTCTTTTTTTTATTACGCCACAGTAAAGGGCTTTTGGATTTTTGCTTCTTTGAAAAGTTGCACCTCTGAGGAGGGCTTTTTCACGTTTCAACACTTGGAAGTTTTATTTCAATCTCGGTGAAACATCTGCCTCCGAAGAGTTGTGCCTCCGAGGAGGGCTTTTTCACGTTTCAACACTTGGAAGTTTTATTTCAATCTCGGTGAAATGTGTGCCTCCGAAGAGGTCTTTCTGTCCGATTGTGCCTCTGGGAGGAGGTCTTTTAATTTCTGCCTCTGGGAAGAGGTCTTTTGGTTTGGTTGTGCCTCTGGGAAGAGGTCTTTTTTGTTTCTACCCCTTGGGAGAGGCTTTATTTTTCCCTGTTCGCTGGGAAGCGGGCCTCCGAAGAGGGCTTTTCACATTTCATTTCACGGGAGTGTGTCGACCGATCACGATGAAGTGTGTGCCTCTGAGTAGGGTTACTGCCTGGAAGTTTGGAGTTTCTTTCTCTCGGTTGGATGGATTCACGGGAGTGTATCGATCGATCATTCCACAACTTTGTATCGAGAAAGATCTCTCTTTTTCTAGTTGGCCCGCTCGAGGTCTTTCAGCATTTCAACTGTGGTGAAATGGGCCTCCGAAGAGGGCTTTTCACGTTTCAACACCTGGAAGTTTTATTTCAATCTCGGTGAAACGTGTGCCTCTGAGTAGGGATTTTGCCTGGAAGTTTGGAGTTTCTTTCTCTCGGTTGGACGGATTCACGGGAGTGTATCGACCGATCATTTCGCAACTTTGTATCGAGAAAGATCTCTCTTTTTCTGGCTAGGCCCGCTCGAGGTCTTTATCCTCCGAAGAGTTGTGCCTCCGAAGAGGGCTTGTGCCTCTGAAGAGGTCTTTTGCTGATTGATGCTTGCTCGCCCATGTCTCTTTGCCATCGATTCATGTTGGCGATCCCCGTTGTCTTTTTGCAAGTGTTTTCACTTTCTAGTTACTAATAATTTCCCTTATCCGAAGAAATATACTTCATAGTTAAGTGAGTTGGTGGTGGTAGACACAGTTTATTTAACTGGCTGTTTGTTTGTCCAAACATTTGCAGTTAGTTAGAAATGGTCCACTTCCATCCACATTTCCAACTTTTGTTTGAAGCACTTCTTTTGTAGGATTTGAGTATGGAAATTTTGAATGGTTTAGTGTTTGTTTGCTGAGTGATGTCGGGGATTGCTTGGTCTTGCGATGGGTAAGCTTTGCTTTTATGACCTGCATTATTAAATCGACATTTTAATGACCCAATTAATGTATTTTATATGTCGAAATAAAACAAAGCAGTTTATAATACTAGAGAACACAAGATTTATAGTGGTTCGGCCAAAAGTAGGGCCTACATCCACTTTATAGCTTTTCATTATTCACTTGCTTTACAACTACTTTCAATACAAGAATCATATATTCATAATTCTTTTACAACATTTCAGCAATGTTTTCAAGTAAAATAGGGACGCAAATGAGTGCTGTTCCAAGCTCTTGGGATTGGTTCTCCTTCGACAGTCGTGAGTTTGAATGTGCCATCAAGAAGCTTTGCGCCAATAACATATGGTCCTTCCCAGTTTGGCTCAGACACACCTATGGCTGTCATAATTCTCTTCAGGACTAAGTCTCCAACTTCAAAGTTGCGCTGACGAACTTTGGAATTGAAGTGCTTGGCTATTCTTTGCTGGTGAGCTGCAATTCTAAGCCTTGCCTCTTCTCTTCTTTCATCAAGAAGGTCAAGTGCTTCCAGTTGCAATTTCGCATTCTCACTTTGATCAAAATGGATCCTTCTGTGTGAGGGGACTTCAGTTTCCACTGGAATCATTGCTTCTGATCCGCATGCCAATGAAAATGGAGTATGCCCAGTCGCAGTGTTGTGAGTGGTCATGTATGCCCATAGTGCAAGTGGTAACTTATCGACCCAACCACCTTTTTCTTTTTCCAGCTGCTTTTTGATGGTTGATTTGATGATTTTGTTTACTGCTTCCACTTGCCCGTTTGCCTGCGGATGAGCCACTGTTGAGAAGCTTTTTCGGATCTTGAATCGTTTGCAAAAATCTTGGAACTCCTCACTTTCAAACTGAGTACCATTGTCTGTGATTATCTTCTGAGGCACACCATACCTGCAAATGATATTTTTAGTCACAAATCTTATCATTTTCTTAGAGGTAATAGTGGCCAATGGTTCGGCCTCAGCCCATTTAGTAAAATAATCAACAGCAACGATAGCATATTTAATCCCTGATTTGGCAGTCAGCAAAGGCCCATTGAGATCTATTCCCTAGATGGCAAACGGCCATGGACTGACCATTTGTGTTAGCTCAGTGCAGGTGCCCTAGGAATTTTAGCGAATCTCTAGCATTTATCACACTTTCGGGAATAGTCAGCAGCATCCTGATTAATTTCTGGCCAAAAGTATCCATAATGGAGGATTTTCTTTGCTAAAGTTTGACCACCTGTATGATCCCCACATTCCCCTCCGTGTACTTCAGTTAGAATTGTCTTAGCTTCTTCTTTTGTCACACATCGGAGTAATGGCATTTAAAATCCTCGTCTGTACAAATGACCATCCTAAACTATATATCTGGAGGCTTTCCTCATGAGCTTCTGTCATTCTTTTGAACTTTCTGGCAAAGAACCATTGAGTAAATATTCAAGTATCGGAGTCATCCATGATTCTTGCTCTTGGGATACATTCATAATCCAATCAATATCCATTTCATCTGTGCTTGGAGCTGACAAGACTTCGACGGGAACTAACCCCAATAGTTGAGCTTCACCAGTACTTGAATACTTTGCGAGGGAATCCGCCTTCATATTTTCTTCTCGGGGGATATGGTTTATTGAATAACGATCAAAATCTTGAAGGAGCTCCTAGGCTTTTGATAAATAGGCTGGTAAATTCCCTCCTTTAGTTTGAAATTCCTTCTTGACTTGACAAACAATAAGTTGAGAATCGCTGAAGATATGCAATGCCGTGATGTTTAGTTCTTTAGCGATCCTTAAACCAGCGATGAGAGCTTCGTATTCAGCTTCATTATTTGTCGAAGGGAATTCTAGTCTCAGTGCATAACATAGCGATCTCCCTTCTGGGGTTTCAAGGACAACCCCTGCCCCAGAACAGTAATCATTCCTTACGCCATCGACATATAATTTCCATTGGATTGGGATGCTATCAATGACTTCCTCCTCACTATCACCTTTATCCGTGCTTTCTGCGATGAAATCTGCTAAAGCTTGTCCATTGATTGCTTTACGGGGATGATAAGTGACGTCATACTGGCTGATTTCGATATTCCATTTCAAAAGACGGCCCGAAGTCTCAGGACGGAATAGGACTTGCTTTAGAGGCTGATCAGTGAGGACTTTGATGGGATGAGCTTGGAAATACGGCCTCAATTTTCTCGATGCAATCAACAAACAATAGGCGAGCTTCTCCAACCTTGAATATTTCATCTCTGCTCCAGTGAATCTTTTGCTGATATAATAGACTGGGCGTTGAATCCTTGCGTCTTCCCGTACCAACACTGCACTGAGAGCATGAGACAAAATTGCCAAATATATGAAGAGATCTTCACCACTGTCAGGCTTTGAAAGTATCAGAGGCACTTCCATATGACGAACCATCTCATCAAATGCTTTTTGACATTCAGGAGTCCACTCGAAGTTTTTCCTTCCTTTCTTCAGAGCATCAAAGAATGGGATGCATTTGTCAGTAGCTTTGGAAATGAACCGACTCAAAGCAGCAACTTTTCCATTGAGACTTTTCAATTCCTTTTTCGTTCTAGGAGCCTTGACCTCTCTCAGGGCAGTGATCTGAGCTGGATTTGCTTCAATGCCCCTAGCGTTCACAATGAAACCCAGAAACTTTCCGGACTCCACTCCAAATGAACATTTCAGGGGATTAAGCTTCATCCTGTACTTGCGGAGTACTGCAAACATCTCTGCCAAGTGATCCATGTGGTCCACTGCTTTCTTAGACTTTACTAGCATATCATCAACATAAACTTCCATTGTCTTGCCAATCTGTGGTTTAAACATGGCATTAACAAGCCTTTGGTAAGTTGCCCCTGCATTCTTGAGTCCGAAAGGCATGACCTTGTAGCCGTAGAGTCCAACATCTGTGATGAAACTAGTATCCTCTTGATCTGGCTCATGCATCATAATCTGGTTATATCCGGAGTATGCATCCATGAAAGATAACAATTCATGCCCCGCCGTCCCATCCACCAACTGATCGATCCTGGGCAGCGGGAAACAGTCTTTGGGGCAGGCTTTGTTCAGATCTGAAAAATCAATGCATACTCTCCACTTTCCATTAGCTTTCTTAACCAGTACTGGATTTGAGACCCAATTTGGATAAGTAGATTCTTTAATGAACCCGTTCTCCATGAGCCGATCTACTTCTTCTTTTAACGCTGCCGTTCTTTGAGGACCCTGAGTCCTTCTCTTCTGTTTCACAGGTGTAAACTCTAGATCAATGTTCAGAGTATGCACTGCAATCTCTAGGGATATTCCGCACATGTCAGCATGAGTCCAAGCGAATACATCCAAATTAGCCTTCAAAAATGAAATCAGAACATTCTGAACTGTCGGATTGAGTTGTGAACCCACATTAAGAACTTTGTTTGGGTCCTTTGGGTCTATGGGCACCGGTACTGTTACCTCTACTGGTACCACTCTATTCTCCCCTGCACTGGCTTTCCATGGATCCATCTCTCTTCGTGCCCCACTACATTCACCAATGCAGGGTCCACCCTGTAATTGTTACAAGGTTGGTCTCGCAATTCTACATTCCCTGTAATTGCCCCACTACATTCCCATCTCTCTCTTCCTGGATTCTCGCAATTCTGCAAAATAACATTCTCGCCCCACATCTTGGTCTCCCTTAATCACACCAACTCCGTTATCTATGGGGAATTTTAGAGTCAAGCACCATGGGGCAAGAACAGCTTTGAATGCTGCAAGAGTTGGTCGGCCTAAAAAGGCGTTGTAGGCAGAGAATTCTTCAACAATTATAAAGGTTGCTTTCGAGCCACCTTCCTCAGTCCCTTTCCGAGTTCTACGAACAAATCTATGGTCCCAATCAGCTGTTTGGGTTCTCCAGCAAACCCAGCGATCTTAAGTGAAGAAGCTTGAACGTCAGCCATTGGAATTTTCATTTGATCAAAGGTCTTCTTGAAGAGGATGTTGCACGAAGCTCCACGATCAACTAGAACTCTTCTCACAGTTGTCGGCCCAATACCAGCGGATATGACCAAAGGATCCATGGTCGGAGCCTCGATACCCAAAGAATCCCTGGCACCGAACACAATATCATCTGTGGAAGTCTTTTGTTGGTTTAAAGGCGCATCATTCTCTAAAACATAAACATTCTCTTCAGCTGGTACATGCTTCAAGGCCCGGGCATACCTTTCCATCTCGCCCCAGCTTTTACCTGCTGGGTGAGGTCCTTCAGTTATTATATTGATGACAGGCCTTTCCGATTCATGTTCCACGGCCTTCTCACTTAAGCCAGGACGGTGAGCGGGAACTTACTGTCCTTGAGTTGATGAAGCTGGGGCATTTCTGTTCCTTTTCACATACTGCTGGAGTTTGCTTTCCTTCAAGAGTTGTTCAATTACCTCTTTCAACTGGCGGCATTCGTTGGTGTCATGGCCGGGCTGGTTGTGGAACCGGCAGAACCTTCCACTTTTTTCCATCTTAGCCGCAACTCTCATTTTAGGTGGTGTCGGATAATTGACATCATCTTTGGTTGCAAAGTAGATGTTTTAATGGGTATCAGTCAAGTGTGTGAAATTGAAAGAACTGACTTTCTTAGCGTTTCCTTGTTTCTTTCCACCATCGTTTCCCCTTTTCTGAGTGCTAGGCTCTTTCTTGTTCGAAGGAGCACCATTGTTTTCGGCTTCTGCTAGTACCACTTTAGCCGGTGTTTGAAGGCTTTCCAAGCGCATGAATTCATCCGCTTTCTTATAGAATTTGTCAAGTGAGTTTGGTTCTTTCATTTTCAACCATTTTCCAAATTCACTCGATTTATCAATCGCCCTCATCAAGTATGTCAGGACCATGCGTGGCTCAGCATTGTCTACCTCAGCCAATGCTATGTTAAAGCGATTCAAGAACGACCTGATAGATTCTCCCGGATTTTGCTCTAGACTTGACAGTGACATTATGTCCTTTGCTTTAGAAGCATACAATCGAAATTGCTCCTTGAACTTTCTGGTCAAATCGGAGAATTGATCGATGGACCTGACCGGCAGCTTCGTAAACCACAATAGAGCTAAACCTTCTAGATAAACCGGGAAGTATCGGCATTTAATTTCATCAGACGCCCTGGCACCAGTCATATGCCAGTCGTACTTATACAGAAACTCTTTTGGATCACTCGTCCCCTTGTAAGCTGGAATAGTAGGGGGAACGAATTTCCTTGGGAACTCTGCCTTTAAGATCCTTTCAGTAAATGGAGTTTTTCTCGGAGCAAATCCCCACTCTTTCTCGTCTTCATCTCTTCGCATACTTTCTTTCATGATTTGATGAACCATACCCGAAAAATACTCTTCATCATTTAGAGGCTCTGGAAGGCACACATCAGTCACCTTCTCTGAATTCTGCCTTGACAATCGTTCACGGAGGGTCGGATGCGGCCCTGATCCTCCAGCTTGAAGAGGAGTCCTTTCTATAGGGTCTGCGGCTCTTTGAGAAGTGTTACCTTCAACATTCTGAACTCCCGCAGTAGGGTTCCCATCATTATTAACTGGTTGACGATTTGCCCCAAGTAGCTCATTCAACTTACTCAAGATCAGGGCATTCTGGGCATTCTGGGCTTCCAACTGCGCATTCTGAGCATTCAATTGCCGATTCAATCCCAAAACTACGGCGTCCAGTTCTGCCCGTGTAACTCCAACAGTTGGAGCTGCTTGACTTGAAGGAGGAGAGGTAGCGGCGTTCTCTTGAACATTGTCGGATCATATAGAACTTCGTTTTCTTCCAAGAGACATTATTTCCAACAAACTTCTGGTTTTAAAAGAAATCCTTTCAACAATCCTTCACGGAGCAATAGTGGAAGTTTCCTGAGTTGGGTTCTCAATGAAAGCACCAAAAATGTTAACCTAAAAATCAGACGCTAACACCCCGGTGTAAAATGAAGTTGAGTGAAAGCACCACCCGTGAACACGGGAACTAACGAACAAGTAGAGAAATCACAGAAAAAGCAGAAAAGACAACAGTTTTTATAGTGGTTCGGCTTAGTGAAAGCCTACGTCCACTTTAACTCTCTATATTACTGAATTTGATTACAACTTTACAACAATCTTCAATTACAATTCTGACGAGACAAACAACTAGAACTTTGGTAGAGAAGAATTCTTCGAATCCATGTAGATTGCGTTAGATTTTCCCTTGAAGTTAGTTGAGACGCCTTTCGAACTTGAAGTGTCGGGTGAGTTGAGAATTCAGCAGAGTATTGGCGCTTAAAGTGATCGGCCAAAAGTCCCCCTCATGTTTGAGGAAGGTCGGTATTTATAGGAAAATCTCCCCTTTGAATCGTAAGTCATCTTCGACTCATGGAAACTCGTGGCCGAGTTATGTTGGGTCGTGGGCGACTCGGTTGGTTGAGTTCAAGCTTTGTATCAGAGCGCCTTCGGTCTTTTGGATATAGCGCAAGTCCTAACTCGTCCACGAGTTAAGAGGTCATGGCCGACTAATCTGACTAAGCCCTTGGTTCCTCAATGGTTCACTTCTTCAGAATTACAAGTCATGAGTCGCTCACGAGTCAACTCTCTTTGACATAAGCATTGTGACAGCGGGCTACGACTCAGTGGTTTTAGATCGTACGTGAGTCATGCTGAGTCGTGAGTCGTGCACGAGTCAACTGGACACGGCTTTTTGTTTTCTTCCTTGAGTCGCTGACGACTCAAGGTAGGTCGTAGGTTGCACGATTCTTTGACTCGCGCAACTCCTCAATTTGCTGAGTCGGTAACTCGTTGAGTCGGCCTGTCTCATAAAATGTTAACCTCTTGAGTCGTTCCGCTTCTCTTGAGCCGCCTTTAATTTTAACTCGCTAACTTATTGAGTCGCTTCTACCTTTATGTCGTGAATTACCTTGAGTCGTAGGCCCACTGAGTCGGTAAGATCCTTAAGTTGATGAGTCGGCCCAGGCCTTAACTTGTTGACAAAACGGGGTTAACAATATGTATCTATAAAATAACCTAGATAGATTGAAAAATCTAACCTTTATATATATATACTATTATATTTTAGAAATACCCTACATTTTCTGAAAAAATCTTGCATATGTATGTTTATTTTTTATTTTTTATTTATTTTTTTACTTTACAAGAATGGGTATTTTCTTTACCGTAAAATTATTGCAATATATTTTAAATCAAAACAGAAATCTATATCTAAAAATTGAGAATAAAAGACGCCAATTCCAACACGATCTTGAATTCGAACCCTAGCTCGCAGTCGAGATCATCGAATGAAAACAAGACTTCCACTGCTTCACCCAGGGACCACATCGCCCACGTTCGACCGCCTACACCTCCCTGAAGTTTCCAGGTTGCTGCCTTCCCTCGCATGCGCGAGCGCGACCCAGCCCACCCAACCATCGCGAAGACAAACGCCTACCAACGCGAAACCCTAAAATCAAGGCCACCACTACCAATTGCCGTCTCGATAATTCGTCATACCCACGATAACGCGACCGTGAATAATCGGCGACCACCTAAAGTTGCGGCGCCTTCATCTCACTGCGAACGCCATTTCGAGCCGCTCTTCTGCCTTTGAGTGCGCGACTAGGCAGCTACGCGCTTGAACCCCACATCGTGAAGTGGTCGCGATTCTTTCCTGCTTTGCGAATCCTTTTTTTATGCTTTGTTCGAATTGATTTCACTGAAGGAAAAGGGGAGACTTGATTTAAACGGTAAAAGAAAGATCGCGTGTTTAAAGGAAGAAAACTGGCGTATTTGAGAAGAAACAATGGTTGACTGGTCAATACGTATATAAATAAATAAGTTATCAAAATATTTTGATATAAATTTTAGCATGTTTACATACCGTACGCTCCCACAACAACTCCAAACACTGCGAAAATTGAAATCCGATAATAATACAATATTACGGATCCAATGGAACTGGTTTCGTCGAATTCCACGACTATGCCTCGGAAGGCTATTTTTAAATATCGATTTAAACAGTAAAAATTCAAAACTGAACAATTCACTTTCAAATTAAATTCTGAAGCTTCCATTATCTTCAGTATTGTCAATATAAATTTTCCAAGCCTTTGAAATATTTTTAATCAGCTTAAAGCTGAAGAGTCAAATTTTTATCCAACTTCAATAAATTAAATCCAATAATTTAATCGCCAAATTCATAGTTATATTTGAAATTCATTCTAAGCCATCATTCGAATAATGAAAATTAATTAAATATTTTCAATTTCAAATGTTCAAAATTCTGGATCGTCACATTCTTCCCCCTTAAAAGGATTTCGTTCCGAAATTACTAGTTAAGAAGAACGATCCTTAACCCATTTATTATTTTTTCCAATCCAAATAGTTTTATCTATTTGCCAAAATAAATCTTTTATTCGAGACTCATCCACTTCAATTATAAGTTTCAAACAACATTGTTTTCTTTAATAATTTAAATTTAAATTCAAATTTTAAACTTTCAAAAAATTTCTTAAATTTTTTCTAACTCCCTAAATTTTCAAAAAATATCGCCAGCGTCTCCTTTGCGCAGCTAGCTCGGTACTACTATAAAAATGGTACCACGTCCTCCAGATTCAAAAAGAAAACAAAAGGCCTAGTGGCTGGACAAGAAAATCACCAAATTTCATACTAAAATTCAAATACTTACCTTTTTGTTGAGCAACTCAATTTTATCTTTGAAATCAAAAACAAAATCCCAATTCCATTTCCTTTAATACACCTTTATATCCTGCTAACCATAATATCCAATTACAACATTCAAATATCATGTTTTGCACATTTCTTTACAGAAGTTTCATATCTACTTCTATTCAATTAGTTTTCCTATTTCCATATGAATTTAATTTATCTTCAACTTTGAATATTGAATTTTAAATTAGTTTCATTCACTAATTTACTTCAATTTCCAATTTGAAATCGTTTGTCGTTAACAAAAAAATTTCCCAAATTTTTTTCTATCTCCAAAAATTTTCAAAATTTTTTGGCAGAGTCCTTTTTGTACGGAGGAGCTTTTGCAATTTGACAAAAGATATAAATATATATAAATCGACCCATCCGGTCAGAAAAAACAAAAACAGTTCATATTTCCTATTTTTATTGCATAGGCGTACCTTATTTAGCATTTTTAAGCAAAACAGTTTATTATTAGCATTTTAGCACGACCAAATCCAGCCAAACGGCCTCCCTGTACCTGTACTTAATCAATTTAAACACGTATGTAACATATATAGGAAATTCATTTACATTTTACTTATTTTCAATAGTAAACACATAGTTTTCACAAGCAAAATATTCAAGATGATTTCCATTAGCAATTTGTATGGTTTCGATGCAATTTTAGTTGCTTACAACTAAATCACACATCATTTTCATTCAATTTCAATGGTTTACAACACACTTTCTTTCATTCAATTCATTTTTAACTGAAATGAACTCATATCCATTTCAATTGATTCAAAATTCAATTTTATCGGCTTTACTTAACACATAGAATTTTATACAATCACGTTTGCGTCAAACGACAACCATTTCTATGAAAATTTGGCGATATTCACTAAATAGAATATCCAATCTAGTTTATAACTAATTTTAATTGATACCAACTCAATTTACTCTTTATTCTTTTTCATTTCCAATTGATTCCGTTCGATTCATTTTGCATTCCATACTCACATTCATTTTGATGCATTGATATACAAAAATCTTTGCTTAGCATCCATTTCATAAACCTCATTTATGTATATTCAACAAACTAAGTATGCAGTCACTATGCAATTATAGCTTACAAATCAACTATACTTGGCATCAATTTTCAACACCAAATTTTTTATTTATTTTTATTTTATGGACATTCGAATTCTCCTCATATTAATTCAATAGTTCATTATCAATATTTATACTTGCACTTTTAGTTCTAATCCATTCATTTGTATTTCATTAATCAAACAAGTTTCATTCACAACCATTCCATAAAACTTGACAACAACCATTTCATAATTTTACTTAAGTCGAGCTTTTATCCAATATTTACTTAAGTTACTTCAATTCGAAACTCAATTTTATTTTTCCTTGTAACATTCCAAACTTAAATCCTTGATTTGATTTTCATTTATCAAATCCATTCCGTCGACTAATTTAATTAAATTAGTTTTACTCACTTATCCATTTTAAATTTCAACTTTCCATTCTCAATTCATCTTCAAAATCAAAAGGGATTTAAATTTTCCAAATCTCCAAAATTTACAAATTCTTTTCAAAACATTTCCAAGTACTTCTGTGGAGTTCCGTTTCAAATTATAAATCACATTTACAATTTATATTTTCAAATTCCGTTTGTATGTGAATTCATTTCCTAGCTTTAAGTTATGATTTCAATTTCTTAATCACTTCCTAATCAAACAATCAACCATTTACTATAATAATTTGCAAAGATTATTTCCTTTATCTACGGAAATAGTTTTGGGTAAAATTATTTCATTTAACCTATTTTAAAATAATACAGTGTCGGTTTATCTTGTTCAAGAGTTTAGAAACCACTATCGATACAGTTGGCCAAACTGCACCGACCGGAATCTATAAACAATCAACCGATAAGTTAACACAATATAAAACAATTTTATATTCACTAACAAATACGCTCTCATATCTATTGTTACACTCAACTCATTCTAGAGTACTACAGACTCTATCTCTAATGAGTAACACCCAACAGAGCCATGGTTGTCGCTCAACCAAGTGCTCTGATACCACTTGTAACAGTCAAGATTCTTCGACGTTCGAAAGTCGACATCAATACGTCCACTGTATCGAATGCCGAACAGTCGAATGCCGGAAAACCAACCGTTAGGGTTTAAAGAAGAAGAAGATAGAAAAAGAAACAGAGAAAATAAACAGAATCTCACATATCGCAGGGGAACAAATATAATAGATAAATGAATATCTTTAAAACAAAGAACTATATCAGTTGTTACATTACATCACATTACATTATTAGAGTGTATAACAAACAGCGGAATGAAATATTACATATATAAGTGATACGCCTCGCCATCTAGCTCCAAATCCTGGTTTCCACGACAACTTCTTAATTTTGCTCCCGAATAATGATAACCGGACTCTAGGCTGCCAGTGTGGAAAATTATGGGCGCACAGAGTTTAGAAAGCGAACAATAAACTCCATGTCAGTCGTGGGACTGATGTGAGATCTTAAAAGCAGTTATTTTCACAAAGAAAATAAAAAGAAATCCGCTATGCTTTTGGAAAATGAAACTACCATAAGGCCTTCCACCACACACACAATGCAAACGCAGAATTGGAGGAGATTTCTTCATATGATAGTCAAACATGCTTGATACGCAAAATCGTTGATATTATTATTATTAGTGCATAGTGTGGAAAACATTTCGAAAGTATAATATTAATCTTAGCCAGCATAGGCATTTCGCACTTATGCCTGCTATAGCTACCATTTTCAATAGCAGGTTACCGCCACATTTCATGGCAGGTTATACAACTAAAACCGTACAGGGGGCGTATTGTTTATTTGGATTTCCAACAAATGGTCAGGCTAAGGAACTTCTTACTGCCAATGGGTACGCCTCTGGAGGGACGTCCCGAGAACCTGCTCGGATCTCTGCCAACACAAGGGCGGGTTACCTCTGTAACTAGGTAACTACTACTCGAGTATGCCATCACCCGATCCTTTGGGACCTTTATCCGAGGGTCCTCAACCACAAAGCAACAACCACATAGTATAATAAATTTGCGGCAACAACATAGGTAAAATATCTGGGCTCCATACCATAATACTACTCTTTTCCATAAGGAAATGAAATACCCTAAAGGGCACGACCCTCATAACCTTGCCGCATCTTTCCTGTTTTGACATTTCCGGGTTGTGAGGTCCGACGAAGTCTCATCCACAAAGCTACACTTTTCACAAAGTCATGCTTTGATCAACAAACGATCAGCAGCACTTCGTATGCCATGTTACCAGTTTGGGAATATATCACTAGTAACCATCAACTACATAACCTCTGAGCTCGTACGTCTCAGAGAAGGGTGTTAAGCTAAGAGAATAAATTCTCCGCCACCAACATAAATGTATTTGATAGAAATCAGCTTTATATCTCAAAGTGTAACGTCAAATACGCATCCATAGAAGTCCGTTTCGGGATCAAACGGAACTGAAGGAACTTCCAAAGAAGCCCTTGTAAATCCGGATATTCACTAATCACGTCTGGTATCCCCATCACAAAGGGTGATAAAATCTCTATACCGGAGCAACCCGGAGCAGAGACAATCGACAGGTAATCCTTTTGCTTTCGAAAATAATTGGTCTTCAACCATTAAATGCAATCCCATTTCATCGTATCATTATTCGGAATGGGTTTTATGACACAAGGTCATCTCCCGGCTAATCCGAATAACGAGCGCTTATTTTTAAAAATAAGTGTTCATTCAGATTCCAAAAAAATCACAACAATTTCCACTTTGATCTTTTAAATAAAAGATCCATCACAATCACAAAGGCTCGATGTGGTTTTTGGATATCCACTTGGAATACGACCCCCCGTCGCATCGAAATTCAAATGTCCTTTAAAATGCAAATATTGATAGTCGGTTATTTAACTATCAATCAACCTTCACAACTGTTGCCAGATTTAACAAATTTTTCACGATTATTTAATTTCAAATTATCTTCGCAAGATAAATTTCACACTTCAACCATTTGAAAACAAATTTCAAATTACTTTCCACATTTCAATATGTTAAAAACAAATTTCAATCACTTTTCCTTACGCGGAATACATTTCCAATATTTATTCATTTCCACTGAAAATCTGCCATGTTCAAATACTTTAAAATAATTAAATTTACTTATCCAAACATATATACTTGGTTATATTCAGAATAAAAATTGTTTTAAACACTTTATTTAAAACATTAGTTATGAAGATATTATATAAAAATCTCGTATAAAAATTCAAGTCCAAACTAACTTTTAAAATAAAAATAGTAGATAGGATATAACTGTTTAAATATCCATTTTCTAAAACAAATATTAATTAAAACTTTAAATAATCACTTCCATAATAAATTAAAATAAATCTTTACTCTAAAGATTTTCAAAATAACCCAAATAAATAATTTCTCCAAAATCATCTTACCTTAAAAACCATCTTTACTACTTCAATTTCATATTTATAGACTATATTGAAAAACATACTCGGCTTTCCAAGGATGATACACCTTCCATTCTAAAATGGTTCATTCAAATCAATTTATAAATCCTTTTGGATTTACTTTAAATTCACGTTTCAAATCCGTAAATTCCTTTCCACACTTTTATTTTTAAAACCAATTCCCCTTTCTTTTATAAAATTCCTATTGTGAATTCAAATCCCTAAATACCACTGATATACGATTTCCAAATCGATTTCCAAATATTCGTTTATCAGCACCGAATTAAATTCAAAATTGATTTCAAGATTTATTTTCAAGACCAAATCAATTTCCCAAATTGATTTCTAAATTTATTTCAACACCAAATTTATTATCTTTGAAACAAATTCCTTCTTTTAAATTTATTCAGTATTCTAAAGTTAATTTACTATAAATTTTCTACTAAATTAATTTACTATAAATTTTTTACTAAGTTTCAAAAAAAATCAAATTTTATTTATTTTTGGTATCCTACGATACCAAAAATATATTCGGCTAAATTATAGCCTACAATAATTTCAATTACAATATAATCACACAAAGATTATCAACACACAACATATGAAACAAATTCAATATTTGAGGAATTCAGTTGGATCCCTCCAACCTATTTCCCTGCATCCACAGACGTTAGCACAACAATTAAATACCAATTCCACTTCGAGGTGCAATATCGCGGTATATATGATTTTATATAATTCACCCGCTATTGTGCGGCGCATAAGGTCTAGTTCGATACAACAGATAACAATCATCATCCAAGCAAACAACCAATAATTTAAATTAACTATTTAAATTAAATCGAGTACCCGATTGAGTGAGAATATCTCACCTTTCCCTTTTATTTTGCAATCCATTTCCATTCAGGACTAGTTTTCTTCGCAATTTTGACCTCGTATAAACAATTTATATAGTTGATTAATATTCGAGATAAATCGAATAATAAATTTTCATTTAATAGATTTATTAAATTAACATTTTAAATTTAAACTAATCTATTGATCAATTCCCTTTTAATAGATAAATTATCTTTAGCAACAAAAATAAATTAACTAAATTTCCTTTAAAAACCTTTTTAGTAACTTAAGTAATCTTAGATAAGTCAGCTAAACATTATATTTATTCTTCATTTGCAACTAGATATATATGTATCTATAAAATAACCTAGATAGATTTAAAAATCTAATCTTTTTATATATATATATATATATATATATATATATACACACACACACTATTATATTTTAGAAATACCCTATATTTTCTAGAAAAAATCTTACATATGTATGTTTGTTTATTTTTTTATTTTTTTTTACTTTACAGGAATGGGTATTTTCTTTGCCGTAAAATTATTGCTATATATTTTAAATCAAAACATAAATCTATACCTCGAAATTGAGAATAGAAGACGCCAATTCCAACACGATCTCGAATTCGAACACTAGCTCGCAGTCCTGATCATCGAACGACATCAAGACTTCCACTGCTTCACCCAGAGACCACATCACCCATGTTCGACCGCCTACACCTCCTTGCAGTTTCCAGGTCGCTGCCTTCCCTCGCATGCGCGAGGGCGACCTAGCCCACCCAACCATCACGAAGACGAACGCCTATCAACGCCAAACCCTAAAATCAAGGCCGCCACTACCAATTTACGTGCTTGATAATTCATCGTACCCAGGATAACGCGACTGTGAATAGTCAACGACCACCTAAAGTCGCGACACCTTCATCCCACCACGAACGCCATTTCGGGCCCCTCACCTGCGTTCGAGCACACGACTAGGCAGCTACGCGCTTGAGCCCCACATCGCGAAGTCGTCGCGATTCTTTCCTGCTTTGTGAATCCCTTTTTTTATGCTTTTTTCAAATTGATTTCACTGAAGGAAAAGGGGAGATTTGATTTAAACAGTAAAAGAAAGATCGCGTGTTTAAAGGAAGAAAACTGGCGTATTTGAGAAGGAACAATGGTTGACTGGTCAATATGTATATAAATAAACAAGTTTTCAAAATATTTCGATATAAGTTTCAGCGCGTTTACATACTGTACACTCCCACAACAACTCCAAACACTACGAAAATTGAAATCCAATAACAATACAATATTATGGATCCAATGGAACTGGTTTCGTCGAATTCCACGGTTGTTCCTCGGAAGGCTATTTTTAAATATCGATTTAAACAACAAATATTCAAAACTGAACAATTCACTTTCAATTTCAATTCTGAAGCTTCCATTATCTTCAGTATTGCCAATATAAATTTTTCAAGCCTTTGAAATATTTTTAATCGCTTAAAACTGAAGATTCAAATTTTTATCCAACTTCAATAAATTAAATGCAATAATTTAATCGCCAAATTCATAGTTATATTTGAAATTCAAGGTAAACCATCATTCAAGTATTTAAAATGAATTAAATATATTCAATTTCAAACGTTCAAAATTCTGGGTCGTCACGCAAATTTTTCTGGTAAAATTTCCCATTATGTTTTCTTTTAACTTTTTATAGTTGTAAGTTATATATATGTGTTAAAGAACACAATTGAAAATTATGCAATTTTATCTCAATTCTTTTTATATTAATTTAATGTCCAATAATCCTATCCTTTGTCTTATAGGTTGCATATTTCAAATTTTCTTGTAATTTCATTCATAACCTGGCATTTAATCTCTAATTTCCTATAGAGGTTCCAATTATCAATTAGTTACATTCCATTTCACTACAATAATTGAAACTATTAATTAACGGAAACTCAAGAACTAAATACCGGGTTAAGTTTCAAATCATTTTAAAATAATAGATAGATGCATACACTTGCAATTTATATATCCAATTGCATTCAAAACTATTTAAAATTTATATTTGTTTATCAATATAAATCTATAGTAAAACTACTACAGTGGCATTCCCGCTTTGAAACTCAAAAATGAATGTTGATGATGCGTGCGCTCACCACCGAAATTATTTTCCAGTGACAGAGATGGGAGTCCAGAACTTATTTCTTCCAAAATTTCTTTAAAACAATTCTTTCAAATCATATTGAAATATTTATATCAGAAAATACTTCTAACTAATATTACTATTATATTCCAAAATCATTCAAAAGAAATTTTCTAAAATCCCTAACTCAAGTTCTAAGTTTCCAATCTTTCATTTATTTTATTTCAAATCTTATTTTCAACTAATATCTAAAAATTTCACTACCTAACCACAATTAAATAACAACCAAAGATATATATCATTTATAAAAAATTAATTTCATATATAGAAAATATAATAGGCAAAATTATTTTATTTACCTATATTCAATTCAAATATTGCGTCGGTCTGTCCTATTAAGTGTTTAGAAATCCCTATTGATGTCATAGCGTCCTATGCACCAACCAAAATTTATAAATACAAAACGGATCAAATTAACACAATATCAAGACCTTTCTATAACACTAAAAAATATGCTCTCTCATATATATACTCTCAGTGAATCATCATAGGATATTACCACCCTATAAATAAAGAGTCAGTCCCCACAAAGCTAAGGTTTAATGCTAAAAAAAAGCTCCGATACCAGATGTAACATCCCGCCTTTTTGTACGCTTTAAATCGATGATAAACTACACACGTCAGACTTAAACCATACAGAAGGGCGGATTGTTATTGGGGTGAATAAGAAAAAGCAGAGAAAGAATAAAAAACAAAACACAATCTTGTAGTGGAACGACAAAATATAATAATCAAATTACAGTTCATGAAGCTGTTTACAAAAAATTTGATTTTATTAATACAATATAGAATCAAAGTTACACATACCAGAGAATAATAATTAACAATGCAGTGGAACGGTATGAATGTAGTGGAATAATATAAATAATAATAGTAATACAGTCTTCGAGTTCGCCTCCAGAAATAAGGTCTTCAAATCCTGAATGCTCAGGCTGACCCGAGCGAATTGAAAAGACGAAACACTTGAGTCAGAACTAAAAGATCTTATGTGAGTTGAATCAATGAAAATAAATATGAGTGGAACGACGTCAGATATTGTTAACTCCGCCTCGACCATGACTTACCGATCTAGTGCATCAAGAGGTTCCGACCTAACAGTTAGAAGCATGCCGACCTAAGGCCTAAGGGGTATGCCGACCTAACATTCAACGTAGATACCGACCTAACTGCCTTATCAGGGAGACCGACTTAAAGCTCAAAGGGTTACCGACTTAAGGCTCAAAGGGTTACCGACTTAAGGATTTGAGAGGCATACTGACTTAAGAAATACCGAGTTAAGGCTAAAACAGTGGACGACCTAACGTGGGTACTGGCTTAAGACTCAGAGGATGCCGACTTAATAGGAAGGCCGACCTAAGGCCTAAAAGAGGTGCCAACTCAATGACTTGACCGAGTTACCGATCTAATGTTTTACCAAGTTGGCGACCTAGAATAGTTACCGACCCAAGTCACAACTGATTTAGGACCAATGTTAGCTCGTTCACGACTCAAGAAAAGGAAGATGAGTTCAATGCGGCTACTCAGCACAGCAGCCTCTTAACTCGTGCACGATTCAGCTCCCAGTTATCTCGGTCATGACTCACGACCTAATTTGAGTCGTGAACGACTTGAAGCTATTAAATGCAAACCCGAGGCCGTATTACTAAGAAGGGGTGGTGTTGACTCGGAGGCGACCTAGGACTTGTGCAAGTGAACTCCTGTGAAGCCATGAAGGGGCCAGATGGACCGGCCACGACTCATATTAAGTCGGCTACGACTTAACTTAAATCGGCCACGACTTAGGACTTGGCAATAATTCCAGACCGAAACTCTCTATAAATAGGCAACTACCTCCAACATTCAAAGGACTTTTTTTTGGGGGGCACATTCTCTTGAGAGACCGTTACCTTGCTGCATCGAGAACTCCATCAACACTTAGAGCTTTCGAGATCAAAGGAATACTTCGAAGAACTTCACGAAGAAACTACACATCTTCAATTTGAATTCAAGGATTTTAATCGACATAGAAGCTTGAGCTACTTGTTCCAAAACTCTTGTAACTTGAAATATATTGTACTTGAGAAGAATCGTATCAGCTTGTAACGAGATCATTAATAAAAGTACTTAAAGTGGACGTAGGCTATACCCTTAAGCCGAACCACTATAAAATTGTTGTCGTTTACCGCTTTTCTACTGTTTTCTGCTTGTAATCTGTTCTCGAGCTTTCGGGTGGTGCTTTCACAACTATAACTCATACACCGGGGTGTTAGCGTTCAAATTTTAGCGTTAACATTTTTGGTGCTTTCACTGAGAATTGAACTCAGGGAAAACTGTCATCATTGCTTCACAGAGATTTGAAGAAAGAATTTCCTTAAAAACCAGAAGTCTATCTGAGATTATGGCTCCTGGAAGGAAAAGTAGATCTGTCAGATCTGGAAACATTTAAGAGGGAACCTCCGCTTCCGCTGTACCTAATCAACCCACTCCGTCTGTTGGAGTTACGAAAGCGGAGTTGGATGCTGTGATTCTAGGGCTAAACCAGCAGATAAACGCCCAAAATGCACAATTAGAGGCTCAAAGTGCCCAGAATGCTCTGATTCTGAATAATTTGAACGATTTACTTGGGGCAAACAATCAACCAGCTGGTGATGAAAGGAACTATGCTGGCAACATTCATGATGTTAGTGAAAGGAATGCTCCTGAAAGGGCTACTAGTCCCTTTGAGCAGGCAGTTCCTGAGGCTGGTGGATCTAGAACTCGGCATGATGAGGAATATCTTTCTGGAATGGTCCGACAGATCATGAAAGAAAGTATGCAAAGGGTTGAAGATGAGAAGGAATGGGGTTTCGCTCCAAGTAAAACTCCGTTCACTGAAAAAATCTTGAAGGCGGAATTTCCAAGGAAGTTTGTCCCTCCGACTATTCCAGCTTACAAAGGGACAAGTGATCCGAATGAGTTCTTGTATAAATATGATTGGCACATGACAGGTGCCAGGGCCTCTGACGAAATAAAGTGTCGATATTTCCCCGTATACCTGGAAGGTGTGGCTCTACTATGGTTCACCAAGTTGCCAGTCCGATCTATCGATCAGTTTTCAGACTTGACCAGAAAATTCAAGGAGCAGTTTAGACTATATGCTTCGAAGGCCAAGGACATTATGTCACTATCAAGTTTAGAGCAGAATCCTAGTGAGTCTATCAGATCCTTCTTGAACCGCTTTAATATAGCGCTGGCTGAGGTGGACAATGCTGAACCACGAATGATATTGACTTATCTGATGAGGGCTATTGATAAGTCAAGCGAATTTGGGAAATGGTTAAATATGAAGGAGCCAACCTCTCTCGAAAAGTTCTACAAAAAAGCAGATGAATTCATTCGCTTGGAAAGCCGTCCTTTACCAGTAAAGACAGTGTTGGAGAAAGCAGAAGACAACACTGTCGCTCCACGCAAGAATGAATCGGTGGGGCAAAAAAGGGAGAATAATAATGGGAAGAAACAGGGTAATCTGAAGAAGCCCCGATCCTTCAAGCCATCAGAATATACTCCATTATCACATACACCGGAGCACATCTACCTCGCCACTAAAGATTCCGTCGATTTCCCTAAACCTATCCCTTTGAGAACCGGGAAAAAAGCCATACAGAGTGGGAAATTCTGCCGCTTCCACAATCAACCCGGTCATGAGACTGATGAATGCCGCCAGTTGAAAAATCTGATTGAAGAGTTGCTAAGAGAAAACAAACTGCAGCAATTCGTGAAGAAAAATAGCAACAATCCTGCATCGTCAAGTCAGGGGCAACAGGTTCCTGCTCATCAGCCTAGGACAGGTGAGAAAGCTACGGGACATGAATCAGGAAGGCCCGTTATCAATGTCATTACAGGAGGGCCTCACCCAGCTGGCAAGAGCTGGGGTGAGATGGAGAGATATTCCAGGGCTTTGAAATATGCTCCAGCCGAAGAAGACGTCTTTGTTTTAGAAGACACTACGCCCCTGAAACAACAGAAAACTTTCAGCGATGATATTGTTTTCAGAGCCAGAGATTCCACAGGTATAGAAGCTCCTACCCTAGATCCCTTGGTCATCTCGGCCGGTATTGGACGGGCCATTGTCAGAAGAGTCCTCATCGACTGCGGGGCATCATGTAATATCCTCTTCAAGAAGACATTTGACCAGATGAAAATCCCTATGATCGATGTACAGGCCTCATCACAGAAGATCGCTGGCTTCACTGGGGAGCCAAAGCAACCAATTGGGACCATCGATCTGCTTGTAGAACTTGGGGAAGCAGAAAGGAAAGTGGTCCGCAAGCAAACATTTGTGATTGTCGATGAGTTTTCTGCTTATAATGCTTTTCTTGGCCGTCCAACACTCGCAGCATTCAAAGCTATCCTAGCCCCGTGGTGCCTCACTATTAAATTCCCTACTGACAATGGAGTAGGAGTTATAAAAGGGGATCAAAATGTTGCGCCAGAATGCTATTTGACAGAGCTGCGAGAGTCAAGAAAAAGAGAAATGGGAAAGGATGCGGCAACCCCAGTCCGCATCAAGGTACCAGCCTTGTAGCAATTACGGGGCGGACCCTGCACTGGAGAGCACAGCGGGGCACGGAAAGAAATGGATCCCAGAAAAGCCAGTGCAGGGGAGAATAGAGTGGTACCGGTGGAAACGACAGTTCCGGTACCTGTTGACCCGAAGGACCCAAATAAGGTGTTAAATGTGGGTTCACAGCTTAATGTGTCAATTCAGAATATCTTGATATCTTTCCTGAAAGCAAATCTGGATGTCTTTGCTTGGACTCATGCCGATATGTGTGGAATATCTCCAGAAGTTGCAGTACACGCTCTGAATATTGACCTAAAGTTTACGCCAGTTAAACAGAAAAGAAGAACCCAAGGTCCAGAAAGGTCAGCAGCATTAAAAGAAGAAGTTGATCGACTCATGGAAAATAACTTCATCAAAGAATCTACATATCCGAATTGGGTTTCAAATCCTGTGCTGGTCAAGAAAGCTAATGGAAAATGGAGAGTGTGTATCGATTTTTCTGATCTAAACAAGGCCTGCCCCAAAGATTGCTTCCCGTTACCCAGGATCGATCAACTGGTAGACGGAACTGCGGGACATGAATTGTTATGTTTCATGGATGCCTACTCCGGTTATAACCAAATCATGATGCACGAGCCGGATCAGGAGGATACAAGCTTTATCACAGATGTTGGACTTTATTGCTACAGAGTTATGCCCTTCGGATTGAAAAATGCAGGGGCAACTTACCAAAGACTTGTTAATGCTATGTTCAAACCGCAATTGGGCAAAACTATGGAAGTCTACGTCGACGACATGTTAGTGAAGTCCAGGAAAGCAGCAGATCACATTGAACACTTAGCAGAAATGTTCGCAGTCCTTCGGAAATACAGAATGAAGCTTAACCCTCTGAAATGTACATTTGGGGTCGAGTCCGGAAAGTTCTTAGGTTTCATTGTTAGTGCTAGGGGCATTGAGGCTAGTCCAGCTCAAATTACTGCCTTGAAAGAAGTTAAAGCTCCTAGAACGAAAAAGGAATTGCAGAGTCTCAACGGAAAGGTCGCCGCCCTGAGTCGGTTCATTTCCAAAGCCACTGATAAATGCATCCCATTCTTTGACGCCCTGAAGAAAGGAAAGAAGAATTTTGAATGGACTTCCGAATGCCAAAAAGCCTTCGATGAGTTGATCCGTCATATGGAAACGCCTCCAATACTTTCTAGGCCAGGCAATGGTGAGGATCTTCTTATATACTTGGCAGTATCATCTCATGCTCTAAGTGCAGCGCTGATACGGGAAGACAAAAGGATTCAACATCCGGTTTACTATATCAGCAAAAGACTCACTGGGGCAGAGCTGAATTACTCCAAGTTGGAAAAACTCGCCTATTGCCTACTAGTCGCATCAAGGAAACTGAGGCAATATTTCCAAGCTCATCCTATCAGAGTACTCACTGATCAACCCCTAAAGCAAGTCCTATTTCGCCCTGAAACTTCGGGTCGCCTTCTAAAATGGAACATTGAACTCAGTCAATATGACATCACCTATCACCCCCGAAAAGCAATCAACGGACAAGCTTTAGCTGATTTCATTGCAGAATTCACAGAGAAAGATAATGGTGAGGAAGAAACGATCAATGATTCCCCAATCCAGTGGAAGATGTATGTTGATGGCGCATGAAATGACTACTGTTCTGGAGCCGGAGTGGTACTTGAAACTCCTGAAGGTCGATCATTATGTTATGCACTAAGATTGGAATTTCCTTCAACAAACAATGAAGCAGAATATGAAGCTCTTATTGCAGGTCTGAAAATCGCTAAAGAGCTAAACATTCGAGCATTACAGATCTTCAGTGATTCTCAGCTTATTGTATGCCAAGTCAAGAAGGAATTTCAAACAAAAGGTGGAAACTTGCCTTCCTACTTGTCAAAGGCTTGGGAACTCCTATGTGAACTCGATCACTATTCAATAAGCCACATTCCTCGGGAAGAGAATATGAAGGCAGATTCCCTCGCAAAGTATTCAAGTTCTGGTGAAGCTCAACTATTGGGATTGGTCCCTGTAGAAGTCCTACCAGCACCAAGTATAGACGAGATGGATATTGACTGGATTATGAATGCATCCCAAGAACAAGAGTCATGGATGACTCCAATACTGGACTACCTACTCAGAGGTTCTCTGCCAGAAAATTCGATAGAAAGACGAAAGCTACTAAGGAAAGCCTCTCGCTATGTAATTCAGGATGGCCGATTGTACAGACGGGGATTCTCAATGCCATTGCTTCGATGTGTATCCCGGGAAGAGTCCAAAACAATCCTAGCTGAGGTGCATGGAGGAGAATGTGGTGATCATTCAGGTGGTCAAACATTAGCAAAGAAAATTCTCCAATACGGATATTTTTGGCCAGAAATTAATCGAGATGCTGTAGATTACTCCCGAAAATGTGACAGATGCCAAAGATTTGCCAAAATTCCTAGAGCACCTTCTACCGAACTCACACAGATGGTCAGTCCATGGCCGTTTGCGATTTGGGGAATGGATCTCATTGGGCCGCTACCAACTGCCAAATCAGGAATTAAATATGCTATTGTTGCAGTTGATTACTTTACTAAGTGGGCTGAAGCTGAACCATTGGCTACTATCACTTCTAAGAAAATGATAAGCTTTGTGACCAAGAATATCATTTGCAGATACGGTGTGCCTCAGAAAATAATCACAGACAATGGTGCTCAGTTTGAAAGCGAGGAATTCCAGGATTTTTGCAAACGATTCAAAATCCAGAAAAGCTTTTCGGCAGTAGCTCATCCGCAGGCAAACGGGCAAGTGGAAGCAGTGAACAAGATCATCAAATCAACCATCAAAAAGCAACTCGAAAGAGCAAAAGGTGGTTGGGTCGATAAACTACCACTTGCACTATGGGCATACAGAACTACTCACAAAACTGCAACTGGGCATACTCCTTTTTCGTTAGCATACGGATCGGAAGCAATGATCCCGGTTGAAACAGAGGTCCCTTCACACAGAAGAATCCATTTCAATCAAGCAGAAAATGAGAAGCTACAACTTGAAGCGCTGGATCTCCTTGATGAAAAGAGAGATGAAGCTAACCTCAGAGTTGCAGCTCATCAGCAAAGGATAGCCAGACATTTCAATTCCAAAGTTCGTCAACGCAGCTTTGAAATTGGAGATTTAGTCCTGAAAAGAATTATGACCGCGATAGGTGTGTTTGGGCCAAATTCGGAAGGACCGTATGTAATAGGTCAGAAGCTTCTTGACGGCACATTCAAACTTACTACTGTTGATGGAGATCAAATTCCAAGGGCATGGAACAGCAACCACTTGCGTCCATACTTTACTTGAAAATTTTATTGAAACATTGTAAAAAAGAATTATGAATGTATGATTCTTGTAATTGAAAGCAATTGTAAAACTGATGCAAGTAAATAATGAAAGAATATAAAGTGGATGTAGGCCCAATTTCATGGCCGAACCACTATAAATCTTGTGTTCCTTATTATTATTATATGTTTGCTTTGTTTTCGATATAAAAATACATAAAATGTATTGCTGAAATGTCGATTTAAATTTTTGCAGACAATGGAAATAAAACTTGCGCATAATGAGACCGAGTGATTCTCACCATCATTCAAAAAACAAATTTCAAGTCATAAAGGCCCCGAGTTCAAATCCTAGATAGGAAATACTTCAATTGAACGGCTTATGATTTCGATAGAAACGAGCCCTTGCTAATAAATTGAGATTGTTTGAACGAACAAACATCCAATTAGGAAGCTAGTGCTCGTTCTCACGAACTTGCCTGACAATGAAGTACACTTCCTTGGATTAAACAAGCCACTTGCGAGAAAAGGGGAATGAAAACTTGAAAAGAAAAAAAAAAGGGGATCGCTGAAAAGGCATAAGCAAGTGAACAGAGGAACAACCAAAGCTACCATCAGCAGCACAAGTCCTCTTCGGAGGATAAAAGACCTCTAATGGGTCATATGCCACAAAAAAGAAAGTTCTCTACTCAACAAAAAAGATTGGAGGAGTCATGACCCTCCAACCATGAGAGAGTAACTTCCAGGCGATGAAAACCCTTTCTGAGGCACATTTCACCAGGAGTTGAAGTGTAACAGCCGCTCTTCGGAATTTCACTTCACCAGAGTTGAAATGCAAATGAAAGAAAGACCTCTTCGGAGGCACATTTCACCAGGAGTTGAAGTGTAACAACCGCTCTTCGGAATTTCACTTCACCAGAGTTGAAATGCAAACAAAATAAAGACCTCTTCGGAGGCGCAATTAAGAAGAAAGACCTCTTCGGAAACCTACGTTTCACCGAGATTGAAATAAAATTTCCAAGTGTTAAACGTGAAAAGGATTTCTAAGGCATAACTCTTTGGAGGTACACGTTTCACCGAGATTGAAATAAAACTTCCAAGTGTTGAAACGTGAAAAATCCCTCCTCAGAGGTACAACTTTCTATATATAAAAAAAAACCTCATCAAGAGCATACTTTAACTTCCAAAGGAAGAGTAATTTACCTATTATGGAGAATGATCTTCCTCAAAAAAAAAAAAAGGGGGTTAAAGTACATTCAGAGGTCCGCTCTACCGCATAAAAGAATTCACTTGGTAAAAAATGTACTTAAGCAACAGAAAGAAGTGATTTCTTCAAAGGTCAAAGCGCAGAAACTTATACGAAGAGGGTTGTAGTTTGCAAAAATTTTCTTTAAAGGATAAAATAATTATTCTTTAGCAAATATGAGTGCAAGTCCCTCGAAGTATAGAATATTGCAGCAAACTTATGGAATGGGGGCAATATAGTATAATTACACACAATATGGTATAGCCAAACCAGCAAAAGGAAACGCTCAAGTAACATGCCATAAGCTCGCTGCAATATCGTATAAATAAAACTTGTGCAAAAAAAAAAGAACTTATGCAAAAATGAATAATAAATGCATTCTCAAATTCAAACAAAAGTCTGTACAAATAAAGAATCACTTTATTCAATTGCAGATATTGCAGATACAGGTTTCAAAATAAAAAAGCAGGGGCCGGTGCCTGCACAACATCCGACCATTACACAAAAAAGGAATCAAAAAGCTCAACTCTTCATTTCTTCTTGCCGCCTTTAGACCCTTTACCCGGCCGAGTGGTTAGCTTTTCGGGTCTTTCAGGTTGGTCTGAAGGCATAAGGGAAGAAGGGGAGGGAGGTGCAACTGGCGCAATTTCCGGTTCCTCTTCAGTGGTGATAATTTTCTTCCCCCTCCTCTTCGATGTCCCATGCTTCTTTCTTCTCTGCGAAGAAGACTCACTCCCCGGAGTAACGAGAGCGGACAAAACTACATCGTCAGAAGGAGTCCGCTCCGGAGAGATCTCGCCTCCTTCGAGTCCCTCATCTTTTTGCTCCTGCGAGGCAACAGGGTCATCCAAACCATGAAGAGCCTCAATTTTCTCCTCTTGTGACCCAGGTTGTGAAGCAGAAGGAGGAGTCACCTGAAGAGATGGAGGAGGAATAACCAGAGAAGGCGAAGTCTGCACGGCACTTGTTGTTTCAACTGCAGAAGAAGAAAAATTGAAAATGTTAGTTTCTTCCCGAAAGAGGGGAGATATGGGTTCATCAAGATTCAAGAGGTAATCGAGAAGCTCATCAAATTTTTGAGGAATAAGCAGGCAATCCACCTGAATCGGACCAATGTCGAAATTACCTGAAGATGTTGGCTTCGTCAGTTCAATCTCATAATTCTGAGCCCCAATGTCCTCCAAAGCCTCTTCATCAGTAGGGGTGATTACCCCAGTTCTTGTAGGAGGCGGCAAATGAGTACTAGGGCCTGTAATGTCCACCTCGGGAGAAACTAGAGGGCGTTCAGAGATGGTAGGCGGTGCTTCTTTTTCAGAACGCTCCTCTTCCGCCATCCCGGCCCGCGCTCTGGCAAGCTGCTCCTTTCCCTTGGCAAGAGCGGCATGGGCTTCGTCATCAAGATAATGCTCTTCAAGGGCTGACTCAGCATATCCAGCGCCTTTACCACCGAGCATATCAAGTGCTGCCTCCCAAACTTCAGCCAGTGTGATTTCATACTTGGGGCCTAGAAAGGCAAGGCTGCCACGTCCCAAAACGCTGTGCAAGTAGAGGTCGAATAATGTTGAGCTGATGCTGTTTTTGGTCGCCTCATGAGATTCTTCAGCTGCGATTCTGCCGGCGACAGCCTCATCACGCTCCCTTTCAGTTTTGGCAAGCTGAAGCTTAAGCATTTGTATCTCCGCCTCCTGGGAGTTGTTTTTCTTTCGGAGCTCAGCAATATCAGTAGCATAGCCTTCACTGATTCTTTTTTGTACTTCGAGCCTGTCTTCGGCATTCCTTTGGCTAGCGTGAGCGTCTCTCACTTGTTTCAGGAGCACCTCTTCTTTTTGAGAATAGGAAGTAGAGGAAGCAGCAAGCTCATGTTTCAATTCCTCGACTTTTGCTTCAAGCTCCTCGTTGTAAGAAGCAATGCTCCTCATTTCGGTGTCGTGCTGCTCAACGACCTTTTGCCATTCGGCCTTATCATTTTCCATAGTAAGCATGGCCTCTATGTTGGCGCGGTTAACCCTTTGAAGCTCGTCAACAAGTTTTTGCCAGTTCGACATCCTCTCAATATCGAGCTTGACGGCATCAAGATTGCGCAACATGGCAGACTTGTCGATGGGGACCAAGTCTAGGTCGAACCTCAGTCCCTTAAGGCACCATTGAGGAAACCGGCTCTGCAGAGTGGCAGGACCCGGTCCAACTTGAAATTTGGGCCTGCTAATTATCGTTTGAATATCTGATTTCCCAAGAGCGGGAGAGTCAGAAGGAATGTCGAGCGAGGCAGGAGTAGTAACTTTCTCAGGAGTAGTAGAGGCCTGCTTTTCACTGTGACGGGCTCGTTTGCTTAAGTCTTCACCCATGTGACCTTTTCCTCGATCGTCATGAGATTTTCTCTTGTGGGAGTCATCGCCTTTTTGCCAAGAATCATGGCGCTCTTCTCTCTCCCTTCTTTCACGATGTTCTTCTTCAGTCCTCCTTTCATGAGCCTTTCGGGCAGCCCTCTCTTCATCCGACTCTCTGTAAGAAGTAAGGTAACGCATCATACTGGCTACGCCTCCCGTAGCGCTGGAAATCGTCATAGTACGAGCCGCTGCGCCCCATAGGAGAATCTGGAATTAAAATTATAAGCTTTAGAAATCTTTAAAGTGCAAGAAGATAAGTGCATAGAAGTGATGAGAAATTCTAAGTGTGTGTGTTGTGCAAACTACGCGCATTAATCTACGAACCACTCTTTATTTGGGGAGTGGTTGTGGGTGTAATAGTTAACGTCAACTCTTGAGTCGACGACGACTGTTGCAAAATAGAAGTAGCTTCAACTACTGAAGAAGAAATCCCGGCAGTAGTAGGGTCATCTTTGAAGATCTCTTGTGAAGTAGCGAAGAGGTCGCTCAATCCTTCGAAGGTATCGTCCCTGCTTTGCTTGACAGGACTGGATTTCTTAGCCTTTTCACCAGATTCTTGTGAATGGTGAGAGGATCCCTGAGGCTCTTCTTCCTCGATAACCGAGGCAAGTTTACCAGATGGCCCCGCCACATCAACAGAAGTGGAGCACTTCACCAGCGAAGATTCAGGAGTCTTTATCGGAGAATCGGGGACTTCCGTTGGAACTTCATGAGCATGCATAGAGCGAGAAGTGTGTAGAAGCCCATGTTGATGTAAAAATTCATCCCTCAACAGAAATTTTATGCTCCTCTCTTCTGTGGCCACGGCACTCAACCTCTCAAAAACTTGCTTATGAATTGGGTCTCTAGAAGGGAGAGGAAGTGCTGAAAGGAACAAAGAATGAAATTAGCAACTGAAAGTTCGGATCTCGAAAAAGTTTCAAAACAGAAAAAATAGAAACACTAATCTTACTTCCTACTCTCCAGATGGCATAAAACCCTGGGGGACAGCGGGCAAAGAAAAACTGGTTCAAAAATCCATGAACGCTTTCAGTAAGATCGGAAATGAGCTTGCGGTTTCTGGCACTTCTCACAATAATGAGGGAAGGATGATCTTTACTCTTTGCAAACGAGCACAGATAACGAATTTCTTCAAAACTCGGTAGGCGATCAAGGGTTCTTCTAAACAAAACACATAACCCCGTCAAGATGGCATAGCCATTGGGATGAAGTTGAAACGGAGAGATTGTCAACCGAAGGAGAAGAGTTTGAAGGAAGTCGTTAAAAGGAGGAATCGCCCCACTTAAGCACATTTGGCGATTGACTGCAACAAAGCCATAGGGAGGATTGTCAGCAGTATCACTTGGCCCAGGGAGAAGAACATCACTTTCAGCAAAGCCAAATTGAGTGCGCAGCTGGACAAACGCTCACGAAGTTAGAATAGTCGAGGTTCTCTCCGGAGGATTCTCTATGGGAACAGCTATCGGAAAAGTTTCTTCCTCTTGAGTTACCACTTCCTCTTCTCGGTGGGAAGTCATTCTACATAAACAACTGGGTATTCAAACATGAAGGTGCACATTTCCTAAAGTGTGTGAAGTGTTGTGTAAAATCAATCAAGCAGTGAACAAATATAACTGGAATGAAAACTAGCAAGCATTCGTTAGTTATGAAATTCAGGGACTATTGTTTTAAGCCTAAATATGCAAGTAAGATGTTGATGCAGATAAATCAGTTCAGATTATTGATGCTTTGCATTAATGTTTAACTTTAATTGATTGATTCACAAACATTTCATGCAGTGTAATTAAGTTGCTTGTCTTGTCTTGACTAATCTGTCATCTGACATGGGCAGTCAATGGCAGTATTTTCGCCTTGGTTTTCTTTGTTTGTTATTTTCAGCAGGTTAGCAGCTTGTAAGTTAATGCGATCTGTGAAATAATACACTGAGATTCAAGCAAATTTAAAGTTAGGGCAGTTCAAAATTTAGGCAACTTAGTTTGGCAGTTCAAGTTAGAAACTCAAAGTGGATCTATGCTCTCAAAAAGTCAGCATGCCCAAAGCTTAAGTGTTAACTCGGCAGCGGTTTAAGGGCTTAGCTCGGTCACGACTTAGGGGTTAACTTGGCTGCGGTTCAAGGTTAAATCAGTAGAAGGTTAAATCGGCAGATTTCCCCAAGGATTAACTCGGCCACGGTATAAGGCTTAGATCGGCAGAAGAATAGGTCGGCAAATTTCCCCCAAGTGCTAACACGGCCACGATTTAAAGATTGGGTCGGCCAAAAGCTAAGTCACTTCAAATCACCGGGTCGCATCTAAATCAATACCTCGCCCCACTCAACCCGTTAACCCGTTAGCCACTCCCTCAACCAAGAAACCCTCATTTCATTTATGCTATTTCATGCTATCGGATCATCCAATACACCATTTCGAAACCACTACAAATTTAACGCCTTGCAATCCTAGCGCGAATCAAAATCAACTAGCCTGAATCAGTAAATCATCTTTATCGTCTCATCGGTCAGTTAAAGCCAAACCGAGCAATCTCAGCTCCATCAGCCATGAGTGTAATAGGATTCGTGATGAAGGATCATGCAAGGAAGTGGTTTAAGTGACGAAATTCATGAGCCAACAGTGATCGAAGAAGAGGGTTTACTTACGCAATGAATAGCAGAGGTTGTTAGTAGTTGATTGGAGTTAAATCGCCTTTTGGAGCTCGGGAAAATTTTAATGGCAGAATCAAAGGAGTAGGTAATGAGAAGGAAGGAGGAGATGTGACTTATACCCTGCAGTGAAAAATTTGGAGCAACACATATGGTCTAACTGTTAGGTCGCATACGACCTACCGACCTAAGAGGGGACGGGTTAAGGACTATCGAAGCACACGACCTAACATTTAGGCGTATACTTCGAGGGGCAAATGTTAACTCCGCCTCGACCATGACTTACCGATCTAGTGCATCAACAGGTTCCGACCTAACAGTTAGAAGCATGCCGACCTAAGGCCTAAGGGGTATGCCGACCTAACATTCAACGTAGATACCGACCTAACTGCCTTATCAGGGAGACCGACTTAAAGCTCAAAGGGTTACCGACTTAAGGCTCAAAGGGTTACCGACTTAAGGATTTGAGAGGCATACTGACTTAAGAAATACCGAGTTAAGGCTAAAACAGTGGACGACCTAACGTGGGTACTGGCTTAAGACTCAGAGGATGCCGACTTAATAGGAAGGCCGACCTAAGGCCTAAAAGAGGTGCCAACTCAGTGACTTGACCGAGTTACCGATCTAATGTTTTACCAAGTTGGCGACCTAGAATAGTTACCGACCCAAGTCACAACCGATTTAGGACCAATGTTAGCTCGTTCACGACTCAAGAAAAGGAAGATGAGTTCAATGCGGCTACTCAGCACAGCAGCCTCTTAACTCGTGCACGATTCAGCTCCCAGTTATCTCGGTCACGACTCACGACCTAATTTGAGTCGTGAACGACTTGAAGCTATTAAATGCAAACCCGAGGCCGTATTACTAAGAAGGGGTGGTGTTGACTCGGAGGCGACCTAGGACTTGTGCAAGTGAACTCCTGTGAAGCCATGAAGGGGCCAGATGGACCGGCCACGACTCATATTAAGTCGGCTACGACTTAACTTAAATCGGCCACGACTTAGGACTTGGCAATAATTCCAGACCGAAACTCTCTATAAATAGGCAACTACCTCCAACATTCAAAGGACTTTTTTTTGGGGGGCACATTCTCTTGAGAGACCGTTACCTTGCTGCATCGAGAACTCCATCAACACTTAGAGCTTTCGAGATCAAAGGAATACTTCGAAGAACTTCACGAAGAAACTACACATCTTCAATTTGAATTCAAGGATTTTAATCGACATAGAAGCTTGAGCTACTTGTTCCAAAACTCTTGTAACTTGAAATATATTGTACTTGAGAAGAATCGTATCAGCTTGTAACGAGATCATTAATAAAAGTACTTAAAGTGGACGTAGGCTATACCCTTAAGCCGAACCACTATAAAATTGTTGTCGTTTACCGCTTTTCTACTGTTTTCTGCTTGTAATCTGTTCCCGAGCTTTCGGGTGGTGCTTTCACAACTATAACTCATACACCGGGGTGTTAGCGTTCAAATTTTAGCGTTAACAGATATGTTTATGAAATTTGACATCTCCTATCCACTGTCAACGTGAGTGCAGTAACTTAAGAGATGCTCGGGACTCACATCTTCTAAGGATCCGTTAAACTATTTACTACGTAGTAATATTTCGCTATTATAATAATGCCTATTAGTAAAATAAACCTAGTTTAAAATAGCGTTAAGGAGTGACATAATATTCCCCTTAACACATAATAGTTCCAATAGTCTATACAGTACCAGAATATCTCCTGATCGGGAGACTAGGAGAAGATACTCCAAAGGTACGACACAAATCAAACTCGTATAAGGTGCGCTAGTGTAGTTGACACGGTACAACTAGGAAATTACAGGGTAGATATACCAATTACGCATCTGAAGTGATGGTGACGCATAGCGCGCAGCTAACGCCCACCTCGAGCCACACCTCCAAAAAAAATCAAAGGACCCCAATCAATTACAAAATAATAGAACGGTATCGAAGTAGTATGTCTGATAAGAGAGGCTACCTCACTGGCCCGTTAGCGCTCCTGTTGTAGCCACCTTATGCCAACTCACGGGAGTAGGGTCTACGTATATACCTCAAAGGAACGTCGCCACCATCCTACTTTATTCTGGAATCTCCACCGCGTACATGGTTATTAAAGTGGTTTCCAGAGTTGGCAGAGAGTATGACAACTTCCGGTCCCGGTCTCTTTAACAACCAAACGTTATTATAACACCTCGGTCATGTTTAAAATAGTTTATACTTTAAAACCAAATATCATTGCCCTTTTCAAAACCAAATCAATACGACATCATTTTCATTTCAAATATATCCTTTCTCAAATCATAACACTTTCAAAGTTATAACATTTCTAAATCAAAACACTTGAATATAACACTTTCAAATCATAATACTTTGAAATGTAACTTCCACCACTTAATTTGTTTAAATATTAAAATACTATATAAAATAAACTAGCTTCTTCAATTTCACAAATCAATTCCAACACAACTCGAATTTCTATATTTTATATGTAACCAAATCTCAAATCATAAATTCCTATTTCAATTCAGTTTTCAAATTACCATTCCAAATTATATTGATTTCAAAACAGATTTGGTCCACAAAAAAGAATCATTCAAATTCAGTATATTTCAAACTTCAGTATTCAACAATTTCAAAACTAAATTTGATAATTTCATATATATATATATATATATATATATCAACTTCAATTTTCTATTATTTAGTTTCGAAAAATTTACTTAATAAATCCGTTATCAATTAAATAAATCCGAAATTGTAAATAACTAAATATTTCTTCAATTTATTTATACTTGAAATATTCATTTAATTCACCTTAACCAAAAATCAAGTTGTAAAATCATACCTTTAAAAAAAATTCAAATTTAATGAATTTTACATAAACTTATTTGAGTTTAATTCTTAAATAAATTCAATTTCAAATAAATTTCCAATTTTCCTTCCAACATTAATTTAATTAAATCATTATAACCTCTATACTAAATATGATTTAAATACTTAACAATATTTTATTTTAATAGAGTAAAACTCCATTATTAAACTTATTTTTATTGAACAAATTTATATATAGCTTAAATTCAAGAATTTAACTACATTAAAAAATAATATTTATATAATATCGAAAATCAAAATTTATTAAACCGTATATTTCTTTCCCAAAACCATAGAAATCATTTTCAAAATATTTATATATGGAACGACGGTGTCTATATATGATTTCTATCCTATGGTCAGGTGATGCGGATATTTATCATTTCAATCCGTAATTTAAGATATAAATGCGGTAATATATCATTTCAATCCGCAATCTCGAATGAAATAAAATCCATAACAACTTGCAGTTTATAACAATATAAAATACAACATCGATTCTTCCAATATCAATCATTAAACATTTATCATAGTCATCTTCCAATTTAATCAATAACATCAATATAGAACAGATAATAAATAACAGGTATTTACTTGCAATTTATATTCAATAATAAATTAAATAACAATTTAACCGGCAGTTTATGTGCAATAATAAATTAAATAACAAATTAATTCAATAAATTCAATTCAACAGAGATGATGAATCAAACTATGCCAAGTAGTCATAAATAAATTCCTAATCGCATCAAAAATTAATTCAACACACATAAGAAATTTTAGAAGTTGTGAGTGGATTAAAACACTCAACTTCTGAATTTAAATTGAATTTAAATACAATTTAAATCCAAAATTTGTACAGTCTCAGAATTCGTCCAAACCTATGCCATAATGTCTAGAATTCCAATACTATCCCAGTGGAGAAAACCGCGCGTAATTTCGACATCGTATCAAGAGTTATGTTAGTTAGAGCGACTCGAAATTTAATTTATATAAAATAAAACGAAACAAAACTCACCACACACCTTCAGCCACGTCACCCCCATCTTCACGCGCACGGTCATGAATCCCTGGTCAGTCCCAAAGCCAATGAACGAAGCCTCGTCCTGACGCCATCTCACGTGCCTCTTACGCCGCCGGTACACGCACCATCCTCCACGCCAACAGCTGTGCCGCGACCTCCCCACGGCCAACCACGCCTATGCGAGCGAACCTCGCTGTGTCGTGCTCGAAAATGAGCGCCACTACCAGCTATTACAAGCCTTAAATGAATTATTGACGACGATCTGACCATCATCCGACCTTAAGAACACCACCGATGCGTGCGTCACTCTCTACCCAACGGTACCCGTGATTTGTCGATCGGTCAAAGTTCGCAAACGATCAATGAACGACCGTGAACAGTTCATCGATTTCCGGCCACACTGAAATCTAGATTGACAAACGAATCATATATTTGACTTGCTCTCATCGAGAGCTTCAAATCCATATAAAATTCGGTATTGTTTTTGGAGTTTGAATTTTTGGTTTTGAATTTTATTTGAAATTGTAATTTAGGATTTGTCTTCCATTGAGAAAGAGGGGATCAACAGACATTTTTGTATGTACAGAAATGAGAAATAGATGGCTGCTAGGTTTTATAACTGGATATACATACGTAGGGTTGAAAATAGAAAGAACGGATTAGCTTTGATTGAACGATAGATGGCCTGAAAAGCCCGTTCGACTCCGAAACGAAATTAGGCCAACCCATATATCAAAATAGATGTTTTAAAATATTTTAAACGCAATGGAATAGGTCTCAAGTCCAAATTTCATCATATAAAGAAGTTACGCAAAAATCCAGTTATTTCAAATTGATTTCAATTGATTTTATTGAATTGATTTCTAGGCATTTCGAGTCCGTACGATCAAACGACAAGTCCGATCGCTACCAAACTTGAAATCCGACTATAATTCACCGTTACGGATCCGATGAAACTGGTTTCGTGAAAATCCAAGTTAGTAGCCAAAATGGCTATTTTTCAGTTAATTTAATAAATTAATATTAAATTAATCAAATCAAATTTTCAATTTCAATTCTATAATTAGCAATGTTTATCATTTTCGATTTCTTAAACATTTATAATAATTTAAAAAATTTAGATGTCAATTTAAAGTTGATTAATCCATCACTGCAGTGTTAAATTTCAATTTCATTAAATTCAGAAATTTATAAATTTAAAATTCAAAAATCCATTTATTAACCTTTAAACCTTGTTGTTCGGGTTTTTATTTCAATAAGAATATAATTAACATTGTTTTTAAATCTTGCTTCTTAATATTCTCCCATTTTAACTTAATTTCAAATAACGTGCAATTTGATTACCTTTAATTGCAATTTGATTTCCATTTTTATTTAACACACTAAATAAGTAAATAACATATATTAATTTTCACCTATTTACTTTTACTTACATTTATAAGTTTATTACTTACCACCACAGGTTATAATTTTATATGTAACACTACTTTTATTTAATTACCACTAACACTGTATTATTTCTTTAATTAATTGAATACTTACATTGGTTTTTCATATATTTCATTTATAAAAAAATTATAATATTTCCACCATTTCAATTAATTTGAATTCCATTCATGTTATTAGTCGTTCACTTACATTCATACTATTGTAATTCGTTCTAGTTATTATTTTTATTAATAATTTACAAACTTATATTTTCTTCAATATTAAATTTCAAAAAACCTAATAAACTAACAATTTTAATTGTTGAAAATTTACGGGTCGTTACATATGTGGAAATGTTTTCCAAATATTAAAATTTTGAAATGGTTTTGAAATTATATCTTTTTAAAGATAATTTGAACTAATAAATTTGCAAAAGTGATTTAATAATAAAAGATTAATAAATGAGGCCAAATGACTGTTTAAGTACTAAATTATATTTTTGGCCATTTTAGTTTCTCAAACTTGATGTGGAAACTATTTAGTCATACACTTAGTACATAGCCATATGTGTAAGCTTGATTGTCGTTTGATGTAAAGGATGTTGATTCGATTAGTGTGGAATGATTACTCCTATCCACAAAGCTTCCTTCTTGGCTGGAGGATAGCAAGTTGAAAGTTGGAAACATGATAAATCTACGAGACATGTTTTCTGTATGTGGAAACTATTCGCACTAATCCTAGGGGTGATTCCCGACAGGATGTGGTAGGAAAGTACCTTTGGTTTGTCCTATTCTTAGACAACTTGTATGGATGGATGTCTGACATTGCATTTCTAAGATTGTGTACATTGGTTTTTACAAACATACATCTGTGGTGGCGGAGAAGGCAACTTCTCTTAGCTTAACACCCTCCTTGAGATAGTATGTAGCGACCCAACTTTCCACTCCCGGAAAATCGCATCACTAATTAAGAAAGAAAGGGATAGAAGAAGAAAAGAAAGAGAAGAAAGAGAAAACAACACATCAGAATCTCACAGCGGAACGATTTAAATATAATATAGAACATATACAGAGTATCTTATACATCAGAGTACACAACTAAACATCTCAAATTAGACAGTTATAACATTCTGTCTAATACAATACAAGACATGAACATAGAATATACACAGCGGAAACTCTAACCATATATCTACACGCTGAAGCCTCCTGCTCCAAAGCTCCTCCAGAATTCGTCAAGAGATAACCTGAATCACTTGACTACTCATATATAATATGAGTACCCAAGAGTTTAATAAAACAGAAAATAAACACTCGGGTCAGACAGGGGTCTGGTGTGAGTAAACGGTTTAAGATTGCTTAACTTTAGAAAAACCTTTGAAAGAAAAGGTATCACGTAAGACTTCCCACACATAAACATGGAAAAGTTTTTACCTTACGCTAACCAAAACATTTGATAGGAAATCCAGTGATATTATAATAGTGTCTAGGGTTTTCAAATAAATATGAAATAGCCGAAATTGTTACATGATTAAATTCCAGCTACTAGCCACAAAAGTGGGTAATACAAACAAAACCGTAGGGTCTCGTAGGGAAAATGGGTTTCCAACAATGGCAGGGCTACTGGGGTACCGCCCGTCACAGTACGTGGCCTAGATCACCGTACCGAGGATTACTCCCTTCATCCCCTGCAACCCAAGACCGGGACCATTCCTTACTGAACAGTCCCGAACAAGACCACCCCGCAGTTGGCTGCAGTTCCAACCGCCCACAAAGCCGAAATATAAAGGGACCTCTAGACAGGGATGTATCTTGCCCTCCAGTGGGCGCGACCCACGAAGCCTTGCTACACCTCCCCTGTTTTAGCCATTCCCGGTTGATGAGGCTTGAGGCTGCGATTACCTTTATAGGACCAATTATCTTAGAATGCTCATCGTCCGCCTGACGATGTGCTGAAAGCATTCAATCCATACAAGTTCGTTCCGGGTTCGAACGAAACCGAAGGCACTATCTCGTTGCACTCATTTTGGAATCACCCTCAGAGTCAACGACCATAGCCCTTGCACTCTGATTCACCATCTCGAATCTATAAGCACTATTCCGTCAAACTCATTACGGAATCACCCACAGAGTTATACTGACGTATAGCCCTTACACCTCGAGTCTTCACTTGCTCCACTTGGATAAACGACCTAACGTTTAATTGGAATCGATGTGGTTTTCGGATTCCAAATATGGAAACCCGATCCCGGTCTCATCGAAACCAAACGCCATTTTAATGTCCAAGTTGTACTTAAGGGATTTTAAACAATAGATATTCAGAAATATCACTTAACATAAATGGATGTATTCACAACACAGATAGATAAGCATCTATTATAACATGCATCTATACATATCACAAAGCAGCATATATGTCACAATCACATATAGCATAATCACATCATCACATCTATCAATATCATCCAACAACAATCAATATCATTAACTCATCCAATGATATATATCATCCAATCATTAATCATTCATAAACAAGTTTTATTCAAACTTGATCAATTTAATTAATTCTTAAATTAAATTAATCCTTAATTAAACACTTGGATTATCTTCAATCCAACTTCTTATTCATTAATTAATTACAAATTAATTAATTAACATCACTTAATTACCCAACTCAATTAATCTTTCCTGATTAATTATCACTTGATTACCTTAAGTAATTATTACTTAATTACTATATTAATTAATCACCTTGATTAATTACTCCAAATTATACTAAGTAATTACCTCTTAATTACCTTTAAAAAATTAATCATACTTGATTAATTATCCTCTAATTATTCTGGTAATTATTCCTTAATTACCTTTAATTAAATTTACTTGATTAATTACTTTTAATTAATCACACTTGATTAATTACTTTTAATTAATCATACTTAATTAATTACTTTTTAATTAATCACCTTTGATTAATTACTTTAATTACATTTAGTAATTAAAACTTAATTATAAAATTAATTATTCTTAAATTATTAATTAACGATTAATTAATTATTTTCATTAATTAATGATTACATCATTAATTAAATTCTATCTTAATTAATTACTCTTAATCAAGTAATTAATCATTAATCAAATAATTTAAACCTTTAACTAATTATAATTAATTCTTTAATTAATAACTAAAGTGATTAACTCTTAATCACATTTACATAATTACTTTTAATAAAGTGATTATCCTTTACTTAATGACCTCTTGTAATTAATCACTTAATTACTTAATTACTTTCCCAGTAATTACATTAAATTAACTCATAAGTGATTTTCTTAATTAATCACAAATTTATTATTTAATTAATTATTTAACTAAATCATTTAAAATTAATTAAATGATTCTTAACTTTTAAAATTATAAAATTCTTAATTAAGAAAACATTGTCTTAATTAAATTGTTATATTAACCAATAACCTTCATCGGTTAAAAATCTAATTATCTTAATTATCTTTCTAAACTTAATTATCTTTAATTAAATCAAAATTCAAAATAATTAAAGAAATCTTTATTACAATTGATTATCAAATTCTAAATCATTAAACTTTATTTAAAATAATATAATATTTAGAAATCAATTATAATTTAAACATATTTTAAATTGAACTTTTAAATCTTTAAATCTTTTCCAAATTTATTTAAATAAAGTTTAACATAAACTTTATTTCAAACCCACCTATTTTATTTTAAAATTTCCATATTTAAAATATATATATAATCGTGTTTTTAAGACATAACTTTGAAAACAAATTTAATCTGAAACTTGTTTAACCCATTTCGTTTAAAAACCTTATTCCTAAAAACAAATTCTTTGAGTTACAACTTAAACATCAAGTCCTAAAGTCTGGATATTTAAATACTCGAGTAACCAAGCTTTAACTCGAGTAACCCAACAAAACACCCAGTAACATCACGAGTCTCCCCTGCCTACCCTTTGCTTCGAGTTCCACATCACAAAACACGGTGCCTGCTTCGAGTTCTTCACCATCTTCTCCCATTCAACCCAACAGCAACTGATACCACCCCACCGTGCAACGTGCACCGAGTTCCCCATCGCCAACGACCACTATTCCGACCACCACAAGTCACGTTCAACCCCTCCATTCCAATGCTCAACCCAGAAATCAAATTCGAATCACACACGAAAATATCACGCTCGAACCCATCAAATTCAAAACACAGCAGCCAAAAAACTATCAACGCCGACCATCCCCTTCACCGTAGACCACGCCTTCACCACCGTGGCTTCATCTCACTTCCCATCAACTTTCTAACCCCTCGCGATAGCCTCCAGAACACCCACGAAGTCGCGAGGTCAAGATGAACACAACGGCAAAAAAACAAGTGATAAACCCTATATGATCGAATCACGGCCATCACGCTCAACAGAAAATTCATGGACCATTTTTCGTGTGCTCATAGAAGTCTACTCCATCTCCGAGTTCAACTGCGATGTCAACCTCGCCGTAGTTTGCCGTGATTTGGCAAAAGTTCCCAAATCATTAAATCCCAAATTGCTCACAAATTACTCCATTAAAAATTGTGATTCCAGCTTCTAAAATCATCATTTTCCACTTACAATCCATTTATGAAATCAAAACTTTAAATTGAATCCATTGAATTCTGTCCCAATTTTTATATTTTACTGTAAATTTTAAAAAGAATACTAATTATTTACTTTTAAAACTTACAAGTATTTTTAGATGAGAAGTTGCATGATTATAAACATCTTTTGTTTACATATCTTAAACAAAATTGAATTCAACAGGAAGTTGTTGAATTTATTAAGAAAATTGCAACCTGTTTCATCACACAGGAACTTCATCCACACTCAACAGGCAATCAAACATCATATTCACATATGCATCAAATTTTAATTGAAATATTGCAAATATCATCAAGTTATTTAAAAACAGTTGAATCCCAGAATTAAAACTGTTTTTAAAAGTTCCATTTACTCACCTGTAGCAGAGAACAGGAACTGCATTTGTTCCAGGCTTTAATTATCATTTTGCATGTTGAAGATTTACACCCAAATGCTTATTTGATTACTGAGTTGCTTGATTCCAGTTTGTATGTTGATGATTTCTTCCTGAACTTGTTGCATTTGAATTTATCATGGTTTAGCCTCAGATTGAATTTTCCCTTTGTTTCCTGGATTTCCAGATTCACACTTTCTTTTCTTTTTCCTTTCCAGGCCTTTAAAATTCAGGTGCATGCTTCTGAATTCCATCAGCATGATTGTTCCAGGCTTCAATTAAATTTGCATGTTGATATAATTGCTGAAGTGTTTGATTCCAGCTCTTGCATGTTTGTATTGATGAAGAGCTTGCATTTCATTGAGTTTATTTCCAGATTTGCAGTTTTTTTTTCTTTGATCTGTTTTTGAACTTTGTTTTGATCTTGCCTTTCAGATTTGCATTTTTGATTTGCATGTATTCTTGTTTTAGTTTTAGGAAAATATTTTTCAGCTGAAGTAAAACTTGTATTATATAATTTACAATTAAATCTTAAATTTAATTATTAATGTAGAAGACATTTGTCACTTTATATGTTCTATTTAACTTACACATGTCTCTAATATACATTAAAAGCTTACAAGTGTTATTTTATTTTTAGTTAATGTTTTCTTTTAGATGTTATTTTTATTTTAAATTTTACATGAAAGGTGAATATATATGTAATGTATTTTAAGGCTTAATTATTTATTTATTATGTAATATTCATATGAAACAAGTAGCTTACATTTTTAATTCATTCATGTTTATATATTTTTTTGAAACATCTATTTTAATTTTAAATCTTATTTAAAAACTTAAAGTACATATTTATCATAAATAAGGAATTAACTTTGTTATTTTAAATTTAAATCTCAATTATCAATTCAAAGTCATTAAATCAAATTATCATTTTAAATTCAAAACTAAATATATTCAAATTTGAAAACTATTATTAAATTCAAATTAATACAATTCCTATTTCAAATATATATATACAAATATATATACACATTTCAAATAGAAACATTCTAAAATTTGTTAATTTCCATATTACATTTTTAAAACAAATATCAAACCACAATATATACATTCATATATATTATAATTTGAATACAAAGTTCTATTACATTAAAGACTTCTTATTTACCAAAATAAATATTTTCAAATCAGATTATTATAAACTTTCAAAAGAATTAATCTTGCCTATTTATATTGTTAGAAAAAAAGAAAAAAAAAATATTAATAGATATTAACAAATTATTATCATAAACCTTTAAAATAAAGTTTTAACTTGTCAATTTATAATATAAAATGATCAAATCAATTTAATTATAAACAAAGATTATTATATTGATATTGCTCAAAATTCCGGGTCGTCACATTCCTCCCCCCTTAAAAGAATTTCGTCCCCGAAATTTAAAAAGCAAAGATAATTTAATAACCCAGATAAAGATTTTAAATTCCTATCAGCAATCAAACAATCAATCATACATTATCAATCATAGCAACCAATTCAAACAAACAAACAAATAATTTATCTATTCCAGAAAAATTCTGAATAGAACCTTCTAATATTATCTAGAGTTTCCAAATACCTATACTGGAATACTTGCTCTACAAATCTTAACTAACTACACTACTAAAACCAAGAACTTCCTCATCTGATTCTACAAATCTGAACAAGATATCAGACTAAACTCAAAACCAACTCAACTACCAGATTCCTTCTGAACTGCTGATTCTATCACTCGAAGAATCATACACATATTTCTCAGAGATATGTGAAATACAATGAATTCCAGCTATCCAAACTGGCAATTCAATCCTGTAGATCAAAATCAAATCCCTAGAGATCACAGATAAACTCCAAATACCTTCAAAGCTAACACTCCAGTTTTACCCATGTCTTATATCATGTTTGATTGGATAAAACCAAATCAACATCCAAACTCTAACTACACATCCCAAAATCTCCTCAGTTCTTAACTGCACAATTCTTCAGATGCTCTGAGTCACCTCCAATATACCTGATCAGCCTAACCCTTGCTGATTGCTCCATGAAACAACAGCACCAACTCAAATCAAATCTCCAGGTTCTACTCAACAAAATGGCTTTTCCAAAAATAATTTGCTGAAATCCAAAATACAACTCTATACCACAAACATCAATGGACTTCAAACCTATATCTCATATCTGGGATAACCAAACAGTTGTACTAGACAACCTTGCCTACCAAATCCAGAAAATTCCTTCCTACTTGAATTCCTGTAGAAATTCCTTTACTGCAACATCCGGTTGTTCTATACTAGAATAATTCCCAACTTGCTTCCGCTGCACAACTCTGATCTAGAGCAGATAAGAATGCTATCGAAGAACACAAGCACAATCTATCCCCATACACTGTTCATCCGACTCATAAAATCTCAGTGACCATTCCACTTGGTCAAAACATCTCAACAGAATCTCAACTTAGAATAAGATGATCAATCCAAAGAATCCTGAGCTGCCTCTCCAAACTCTTCTCGCTCCAAGAGTCATCCCACTATATGGTTAGACCATCAATACTCCTCCTAGAAATCCAAGTCGAAAAGAAATCTCAATCTCTGATTCGGGTATACCTCAGCTTTCCTCAAAAACATCTGGAGATCTCTGACTACTTCCATAGCTTCCATATCTTTCACCTCTATTTGAGATGCCTCAATCTCAAACCAAAGAATACTCCAAGATTCCCAACTAATCGCAAGTCGCTTTTGCGATCCTACAGTTCAAATTCCAAAGAACTGTCTTCACCAACTAGAACAGCTTCTCCCATCAAGATCAATCGTCAAGTATAGCTCACCTATCAGAAACTGATAGATCACTTCCAACAAATATCTTGCTCTGCTGAGCCTCCAAGAAAAGAATAAGCTCCACCATCTGCCTGGTCTGCCGATAGTAGAATCCCACAGATTACTGAATCATCGAAGAAACAGATCCACACTGCTGCTTCCAAACTTCACTTCAATGATACAGCTAAACCAAAGGTCTTCCTTAACCAAAAGCTTCTTGAAACACCAAACTAACATCCAATTCTCTAAAACATCCTTGAGACGAGTAAACATCTCCTCAAGAAACTCGGCTCCAAAAGAAACATCTTCAGAACCATCTATGGATACTGCATCTCATCATACAGCTATTCCCTCTTGAAGCTATCAAGACACCACCACTAGCTTCTGCTCAGCGGACAACTCAACTCCCGGAAACCCCTGCTCACTTAAGAGCAAATTAACCTCACACTTCAAGAATATACTCCAATCCTTGAAAAAGACTTCCTTTGGACTCAAAGAAATCCTTCTACAAAGCACAAAACTTATTCGAGACGGTATTAGATCTACAATCTCGATAAACACCTCCAACCACAACATATAAGCCTCAACCAATAATGGTAGTCGTGTTCCACACACTCCTACCCTATCTACCTTTATAGCCTATGTTGGAAAATCCAAACAGATAACCCAACAGATTAGGTAGTTATATAAGTATATATTTATATAAAAATTACAAGTACGCTCTCTCAAGATAGACACCACTCCAGAGCCTAGGTATTTACTCAACCTAACGCTCTGATACCAACTGTAGCGACCCAACTTTCCACTCCCGGAAAATCGCATCACTAATTAAGAAAGAAAGGGATAGAAGAAGAAAAGAAAGAGAAGAAAGAGAAAACAACACATCAGAATCTCACAGCGGAACGATTTAAATATAATATAGAACATATACAGAGTATCTTATACATCAGAGTACACAACTAAACATCTCAAATTAGACAGTTATAACATTCTGTCTAATACAATACAAGACATCAACATAGAATATACACAGCGGAAACTCTAACCATATATCTACACGCTGAAGCCTCCTGCTCCAAAGCTCCTCCAGAATTCGTCAAGAGATAACCTGAATCACTTGACTACTCATATATAATATGAGTACCCAAGAGTTTAATAAAACAGAAAATAAACACTCGGGTCAGACAGGGGTCTGGTGTGAGTAAACGGTTTAAGATTGCTTAACTTTAGAAAAACCTTTGAAAGAAAAGGTATCACGTAAGACTTCCCACACATAAACATGGAAAAGTTTTTACCTTACGCTAACCAAAACATTTGATAGGAAATCCAGTGATATTATAATAGTGTCTAGGGTTTTCAAATAAATATGAAATAGCCGAAATTGTTACATGATTAAATTCCAGCTACTAGCCACAAAAGTGGGTAATACAAACAAAACCGTAGGGTCTCGTAGGGAAAATGGGTTTCCAACAATGGCAGGGCTACTGGGGTACCGCCCGTCACAGTACGTGGCCTAGATCACCGTACCGAGGATTACTCCCTTCATCCCCTGCAACCCAAGACCGGGACCATTCCTTACTGAACAGTCCCGAACAAGACCACCCCGCAGTTGGCTGCAGTTCCAACCGCCCACAAAGCCGAAATATAAAGGGACCTCTAGACAGGGATGTATCTTGCCCTCCAGTGGGCGCGACCCACGAAGCCTTGCTGCACCTCCCCTGTTTTAGCCATTCCCGGTTGATGAGGCTTGAGGCTGCGATTACCTTTATAGGACCAATTATCTTAGAATGCTCATCGTCCGCCTGACGATGTGCTGAAAGCATTCAATCCATACAAGTTCGTTCCGGGTTCGAACGAAACCGAAGGCACTATCTCGTTGCACTCATTTTGGAATCACCCTCAGAGTCAACGACCATAGCCCTTGCACTCTGATTCACCATCTCGAATCTATAAGCACTATTCCGTCAAACTCATTACGGAATCACCCACAGAGTTATACTGACGTATAGCCCTTACACCTCGAGTCTTCACTTGCTCCACTTGGATAAACGACCTAACGTTTAATTGGAATCGATGTGGTTTTCGGATTCCAAATATGGAAACCCGATCCCGGTCTCATCGAAACCAAACGCCATTTTAATGTCCAAGTTGTACTTAAGGGATTTTAAACAATAGATATTCAGAAATATCACTTAACATAAATGGATGTATTCACAACACAGATAGATAAGCATCTATTATAACATGCATCTATACATATCACAAAGCAGCATATATGTCACAATCACATATAGCATAATCACATCATCACATCTATCAATATCATCCAACAACAATCAATATCATTAACTCATCCAATGATATATATCATCCAATCATTAATCATTCATAAACAAGTTTTATTCAAACTTGATCAATTTAATTAATTCTTAAATTAAATTAATCCTTAATTAAACACTTGGATTATCTTCAATCCAACTTCTTATTCATTAATTAATTACAAATTAATTAATTAACATCACTTAATTACCCAACTCAATTAATCTTTCCTGATTAATTATCACTTGATTACCTTAAGTAATTATTACTTAATTACTATATTAATTAATCACCTTGATTAATTACTCCAAATTATACTAAGTAATTACCTCTTAATTACCTTTAAAAAATTAATCATACTTGATTAATTATCCTCTAATTATTCTGGTAATTATTCCTTAATTACCTTTAATTAAATTTACTTGATTAATTACTTTTAATTAATCACACTTGATTAATTACTTTTAATTAATCATACTTAATTAATTACTTTTTAATTAATCACCTTTGATTAATTACTTTAATTACATTTAGTAATTAAAACTTAATTATAAAATTAATTATTCTTAAATTATTAATTAACGATTAATTAATTATTTTCATTAATTAATGATTACATCATTAATTAAATTCTATCTTAATTAATTACTCTTAATCAAGTAATTAATCATTAATTAAATAATTTAAACCTTTAACTAATTATAATTAATTCTTTAATTAATAACTAAAGTGATTAACTCTTAATCACATTTACATAATTACTTTTAATAAAGTGATTATCCTTTACTTAATGACCTCTTGTAATTAATCACTTAATTACTTAATTACTTTCCCAGTAATTACATTAAATTAACTCATAAGTGATTTTCTTAATTAATCACAAATTTATTATTTAATTAATTATTTAACTAAATCATTTATAATTAATTAAATGATTCTTAACTTTTAAAATTATAAAATTCTTAATTAAGAAAACATTGTCTTAATTAAATTGTTATATTAACCAATAACCTTCATCAGTTAAAAATCTAATTATCTTAATTATCTTTCTAAACTTAATTATCTTTAATTAAATCAAAATTCAAAATAATTAAAGAAATCTTTATTACAATTGATTATCAAATTCTAAATCATTAAACTTTATTTAAAATAATATAATATTTAGAAATCAATTATAATTTAAACATATTTTAAATTGAACTTTTAAATCTTTAAATCTTTTCCAAATTTATTTAAATAAAGTTTAACATAAACTTTATTTCAAACCCACCTATTTTATTTTAAAATTTCCATATTTAAAATATATATATAATCGTGTTTTTAAGACATAACTTTGAAAACAAATTTAATCTGAAACTTGTTTAACCCATTTCGTTTAAAAACCTTATTCCTAAAAACAAATTCTTTGAGTTACAACTTAAACATCAAGTCCTAAAGTCTGGATATTTAAATACTCGAGTAACCAAGCTTTAACTCGAGTAACCCAACAAAACACCCAGTAACATCACGAGTCTCCCCTGCCTACCCTTTGCTTCGAGTTCCACATCACAAAACACGGTGCCTGCTTCGAGTTCTTCACCATCTTCTCCCATTCAACCCAACAGCAACTGATACCACCCCACCGTGCAACGTGCACCGAGTTCCCCATCGCCAACGACCACTATTCCGACCACCACAAGTCACGTTCAACCCCTCCATTCCAATGCTCAACCCAGAAATCAAATTCGAATCACACACGAAAATATCACGCTCGAACCCATCAAATTCAAAACACAGCAGCCAAAAAACTATCAACGCCGACCATCCCCTTCACCGTAGACCACGCCTTCACCACCGTGGCTTCATCTCACTTCCCATCAACTTTCTAACCCCTCGCGATAGCCTCCAGAACACCCACGAAGTCGCGAGGTCAAGATGAACACAACGGCAAAAAAACAAGTGATAAACCCTATATGATCGAATCACGGCCATCACGCTCAACAGAAAATTCATGGACCATTTTTCGTGTGCTCATAGAAGTCTACTCCATCTCCGAGTTCAACTGCGATGTCAACCTCGCCGTAGTTTGCCGTGATTTGGCAAAAGTTCCCAAATCATTAAATCCCAAATTGCTCACAAATTACTCCATTAAAAATTGTGATTCCAGCTTCTAAAATCATCATTTTCCACTTACAATCCATTTATGAAATCAAAACTTTAAATTGAATCCATTGAATTCTGTCCCAATTTTTATATTTTACTGTAAATTTTAAAAAGAATACTAATTATTTACTTTTAAAACTTACAAGTATTTTTAGATGAGAAGTTGCATGATTATAAACATCTTTTGTTTACATATCTTAAACAAAATTGAATTCAACAGGAAGTTGTTGAATTTATTAAGAAAATTGCAACCTGTTTCATCACACAGGAACTTCAACCACACTCAACAGGCAATCAAACATCATATTCACATATGCATCAAATTTTAATTGAAATATTGCAAATATCATCAAGTTATTTAAAAACAGTTGAATCCCAGAATTAAAACTGTTTTTAAAAGTTCCATTTACTCACCTGTAGCAGAGAACAGGAACTGCATTTGTTCCAGGCTTTAATTATCATTTTGCATGTTGAAGATTTACACCCAAATGCTTATTTGATTACTGAGTTGCTTGATTCCAGTTTGTATGTTGATGATTTCTTCCTGAACTTGTTGCATTTGAATTTATCATGGTTTAGCCTCAGATTGAATTTTCCCTTTGTTTCCTGGATTTCCAGATTCACACTTTCTTTTCTTTTTCCTTTCCAGGCCTTTAAAATTCAGGTGCATGCTTCTGAATTCCATCAGCATGATTGTTCCAGGCTTCAATTAAATTTGCATGTTGATATAATTGCTGAAGTGTTTGATTCCAGCTCTTGCATGTTTGTATTGATGAAGAGCTTGCATTTCATTGAGTTTATTTCCAGATTTGCAGTTTTTTTTTCTTTGATCTGTTTTTGAACTTTGTTTTGATCTTGCCTTTCAGATTTGCATTTTTGATTTGCATGTATTCTTGTTTTAGTTTTAGGAAAATATTTTTCAGCTGAAGTAAAACTTGTATTATATAATTTACAATTAAATCTTAAATTTAATTATTAATGTAGAAGACATTTGTCACTTTATATGTTCTATTTAACTTACACATGTCTCTAATATACATTAAAAGCTTACAAGTGTTATTTTATTTTTAGTTAATGTTTTCTTTTAGATGTTATTTTTATTTTAAATTTTACATGAAAGGTGAATATATATGTAATGTATTTTAAGGCTTAATTATTTATTTATTATGTAATATTCATATGAAACAAGTAGCTTACATTTTTAATTCATTCATGTTTATATATTTTTTTGAAACATCTATTTTAATTTTAAATCTTATTTAAAAACTTAAAGTACATATTTATCATAAATAAGGAATTAACTTTGTTATTTTAAATTTAAATCTCAATTATCAATTCAAAGTCATTAAATCAAATTATCATTTTAAATTCAAAACTAAATATATTCAAATTTGAAAACTATTATTAAATTCAAATTAATACAATTCCTATTTCAAATATATATATACAAATATATATACACATTTCAAATAGAAACATTCTAAAATTTGTTAATTTCCATATTACATTTTTAAAACAAATATCAAACCACAATATATACATTCATATATATTATAATTTGAATACAAAGTTCTATTACATTAAAGACTTCTTATTTACCAAAATAAATATTTTCAAATCAGATTATTATAAACTTTCAAAAGAATTAATCTTGCCTATTTATATTGTTAGAAAAAAAGAAAAAAAAAATATTAATAGATATTAACAAATTATTATCATAAACCTTTAAAATAAAGTTTTAACTTGTCAATTTATAATATAAAATGATCAAATCAATTTAATTATAAACAAAGATTATTAAATTGATATTGCTCAAAATTCCGGGTCGTCACATAGTACAAGCTTAAGGGTTGTATTTTTGTGGAGGGAAATTAGTAGTCAATGGAAATTACAATGTGGCATTCAAAAATGATGGTGATGTGGCATGTGAAAGGCGTTTGATACCTCTTTTGGCCTCACACTCAGGAAATGACTAAAACAGGGTGGAAGTAGGAAGGCTAAGTGGGTCGCTCCCAATATGAGATGTCAACATCCTTTTAGATTTACACTACACATGTCTAAGTATGTAGTGAATGTATGATCCGGGTACCCGTTAAAGGTCAATAATGACCAGGGTGATGACATATTCGGTACTATCCAAGAAGGGGTAGGACATTCTTTTGTTGGTTTAGGCGCCTAGTATTTGGACCCTAGGTACGTCCATTTGGAGATGTACCGAGTTCGGAAAGGTAGTCCTTTACCTGTCATTTTTATGGAACCCAATATCCACTATGTGCCTGCCATTTTATTTGTAAACCAATTATGCTGGAATTTAATAATATAACAATGTCAGCTATGATTAATTATTATTTGTGCAATAGACACTATTATAATATAGGAAAGTTCCTTATGAAATGTTTTGGATATCGTAGGGAAATAGCCTCCGTGTTTATGTGTGGGCGTGTCTTACGAGATACCATCGTTTTGATAGAAGAATGCTTTTATAAACATTAAAATAAATTCAGTTGAGATGTGTTTTCACATGCTGGTTTATTAAATTCATCCGAACGTTCTTCCCCTTCAATGCTTGCGTCCGACCATATATTTACAAGTTTAGATTTCGTTCTTTTGGAGCTTCAACAGACTAGCTAAAGATCTTCAAGTCGTATACACGTATCTGTTAATTTTTCACTGCATTGTTGTTGTAAATTTTTAGAATTTGATGAGGTTAGGTTGTTATAACCATTCAGGATGATAATTATTTATTCATATACTCTGATATTGATGTATGTACATTACAGTTTCTCTTTTGTAAAGATTATTCATCTATATTTTATGTTATTCCGCTGCGATGTTAGATTCTGTATTGTCTGGTTCTGTTTCTCTCTTCTTTTTCCTTATTGTTAACCCCGTTTTATCAACAAGTAAAGGCCTGGGCCGACTCGTCAACTTAAGGATCTTACCGACTCAGTGGGCCTACGACTCAAGGTAATTCACGACTTAAAGGTAGAAGCAACTCAATAAGTTAGCGAGTTAAAATTCAAGGCGGCTTAAGAGAAGCGGAATGACTCAATAGTTTAACAGTTTATGAGACGGGCCGACTCAACGAGTTACCGACTCAGCAAATTGAGGAGTTGCGCGAGTCACAGAATCGTGAAACCTACGACCTACCTTGAGTCGTCAGCGACTCAAGGAAGCAAATAAGAAGCCGTGTCCAGTTGACTCGTGCGCGACACACGACTCACGACTCAGCATGACTCACCTACGATCTAAAACCCTTGAGTCGTAGCCCGCTGTCACAATGCTTATGTCAAAGAGAGTTGACTCGTGAGCGACTCATGACTTGTAATTCTGAAGAAGTGAACCATTGAGGAACCAAGGGCTTAGTCAGATAAGTCGGCCATGACCTCTTAACTCGTGGACGAGTTAGGACTTGCGCTATATCCAGAAGACCGAAGGCGCTCTGATACCAAGCTTGAACTCAACCAGCTGAGTCGCCCACGACCCAACTTAACTCGGCCACGAGTTGCCATGAGTCGAACACGACTTACGATTCAAAGGGGAGATTTTCCTATAAATACCGACCTACCTCAAACATGAGGGGGACTTTTGGCCGATCACTTTAAGCGCCAATACTCTGCTGAATTCTCAACTGACCCGACACTTCAAGTTCGAAAGGCATCTCAACTAACTTCAAGGGAAATCTAACGCAATCTACATGGATTCGAAGAATTCTTCTCTACCAAAGTTCTAGTTTTTTGTCTCGTCAGAATTGTAATTGAAGATTGTTGTAAAGTTGCAATCAAATTCAGTAATAAAGAGAGTTAAAGTGGACTTAGGCTTTCCCTAAGCCGAACCACTATAAAAACTGTTGTCTTTTCTGCTTTTTCTGTGATTTCTCTACTTGTTCGTTAGTTCCCGTGTTCACGGGTGGTGCTTTCACTCAACTTCATTTTACACCGGGGTGTTAGCGTCTGATTTTTACGTTAACACATATATATCTAGTTGCAAATGAAGAATAAATATAGTGTTTAGTTGACTTATCTAAGATTACTTAAGTTACTCAAAAGTTTTAATAAAGGAAATTTAGTTAAATAAATTTTTAGTTAAATAAATTTATTTAATTTATTTTTGTTACTAAAGATAACTTCTCTATTAATAGGGAATTGATCAATAGATTAGTTTAAATTTAAAATGTTTATTTAATAAATATATTAAATGAAAATTTATTATTCGATTTATCTCGAATATTAATCAACTTTATAAAATGTTTATACATGGCTAAAATTGCGAGGAAAACTAGTCCCGAATGGAAATGGGTTGGAAAATAAAAGGAAAGAGATCTTCTCACTCAATCGGATACCCGATTTAATTTAAATAGTTAATTTAAATTATTGGTTGTTTGCTTGGATGACGATTGTTATCTGTTGTATTGAACTAGACCCTATGCGCCGCATAATAGCGGGTGATATTATATAAAATCCCATATACCGTGATATTCCACCTCAAAGTGGAATTGGTATTTAATTGTTGTGCTAACTTCTGTGGATGCAGGGAAACAGGTTGGAGGGATCCAACTAGATTCCTCAAATATTGAATTTGTTTCATATGTTGTGTGTTGATAATCTCTATGTGATTATATTGTAATTGATATTATTGTAGGCTATAATTTAGCCGAATACATTTTTGGTAACCTACGATACCAGAAATAAATAAAATTTGATTTTTTTTTTGAAATTTATTAGAAAGTTATAGTAAATCAATTTAGTATAAAATTTATAGTAAATTAATTTTAGAATACTGAATAAATTGAAAAGAAGGAATTTGTTTCAAAGATAACAAATTTGGTTTTGAAATAAATTTCGAAATCAAATTTGGAAATTGATTTGGTACTTGAAAATAAATCTGGAAATCAGTTTTGAATTTAATTTGGTGCTGATAAATGAATATGTGAAAATCGATTTGGAAATCGTATATCAGTGGATACTTATGGATTTGAATTCACAATGGGAATTTTATAAAAGAAAGGGCAATTGGTTTTAAAAATAAAAGTGTGGAAAGGAATTTACGGATTTGAAACGTGAATTTAAAGTAAATCCAGAGGATTTATAAATTGATTTGAATGAATCATTTTAGAATGGAAGGTGTATCTTCCTTGGAAATCCGAGTATGTTTTTCAATATAGTCTATAAATATGAAATTGGAGTTGTAAACATGGTTTTAAGGAAACATGATTTTGGAGAAATTATTTATTTGGGTTATTTTTAAAATCTTTAGAGCAAAGATTTATTTTAATTTATTGTAGAAGTGATTATTTAAAGTTTTAATTAATATTTGTTTTAAAAAATGGATATTTAAGTAATTATATCCTATCTACTAATTTTATTTTAAAAGTTAGTTTGGACTTGAATTTTTATACGAGATTTTAATATAATATCTTCATAACAAATGTTTTAAATAAAGTGTTTAAAACAGTTTTTATTCTGAATATATCCAAGTATATATGTTTGGGTAAGTAAATTTAATTATTTTCAAGTATTTGAACTCGGCAGATTTTCAGTGGAAATGAATAAATATTGGAAATGTATTCCATGTAAGGAAAAGTGATTGAAATTTGTTTTCAAAATATTGAAATGTGGGAAGTAATTTGAAATTTGTTTTCAAATGGTTGAAGTGTGAAATTTATCTTGCGAAGATAATTTGAAATTAAATAATTGGAAAAAATTTGTTAAATCTGGTAACAGTTGTGAAGGTTGATTGATAGTTAAATAACCGACTATCAATATTTTCCTTTTAAAGGACATTTGAATTTCGATGCGACCGGGGGTCGGATTCCAAGTGGATATCCGAAAACCACATCGAACCTTTGTGATTGTGATGGATCTTTTATTTAAAAGATCAAAGTGGAAATTGTTGCGATTTGTTTGCAATCTGAATGAACACTTATTTTTAAAAATAAGCGCTCCTTAGTCGGATTAGCCTGGAGAGGACCTTGTGTCATAAAACCCATTTCGAATAGTGATATGACGAAATGGGATTGCATTTAAAGACGGTGTTGAAGATCGGTTATTTGCGAAAGAGGAAGGATTACATGCAGATTGTCTCTGCACCGGGTCGCTCCGGTATAGAGATTTTATCACCCTTTGTGATGGGGATTCCAGACGTGATTAGTGAATATCCGGATTTGCAAGGGCTTCTTTAGAAGTGCCTTCGGTTCCGTTCGATCCCGAAACGAATTGTATGGATGTGTGTCTGACATTACACTTCGAGATTTAAAGCTGGTTTCCATCAAATACATTTCTGTTGGTGGCGGAGAATTTATTCTCTTAGCTTAACAACCTTCTCTGAGACGTACGAGCTCAGAGGTTATGTAGTTGATGGTTACGAGTGATATATTCCCAAACTGGTAATGTGGCATACGAAGTGCTGCTGATCATTTGTTGATCAAATCATGACTTTGTGAAAAGTGTAGCTTTGTGGACGAGAATTCGACCTCACACCCCAGAAATGGTCAAAACAGGAAATATGCGGCAAGGTTATGAGGGTCGCGCCCTTTAGGGTATGTCACTTCCTTCTGGAAAAGGGTAGTATCATGGTATGGAGCCCATATATTTTACCTATGTTGTTGCCGCAAATTTATTATACTTTGTGGTTGTTGCTTTGTGGTAAAGGATCCTCGGATAAAGGTCCCAAAGGACCGGGGGATGGCGTACTCGAGTAGCAGTTACCTAATTACAGAGGTAACCCGACCTTGCGTTGGCAGAGATCTGGGTAGGTTCTCGGGATGTCCATCCAGAGGTGTTAACCCTATCTCGGTTACGACTCAGCAGGTCTAGTGCGTGGAGATGGCGCCGACCCAAGAGATGCCGACCTAACTGAGTAAGAATTGTGCAGGGTCTGCCGATCTAAAGGACATACCGACCTAACTGCTTAAGGCTTAAAAAGCAGGCCGACCTAACCATTCGCATGACTTGCCGACCCAATGCCCTCACATAGATGCCGACCTAGTGCTTCAGAAGGAACTGGCCTAACGACTCAAGAAATGACAAGGGATCCGACTTAACATGACGCCGACCTAACTGCCTAAGGAAGCTGCCGACCTAATTCGATCCGACTTAAGGACTTAACATGCTTACCGACCTAACTGAGTGGAACAAGTTCGCGACTTACACTTGTGTCGTGACCGACCCATGGTCTGTGCTAGGACGTGCGCGACCTGGGCAAGTGAAGGGGAGTTAGTTCACGTTTAGCTCGTCAATTCTTTAAATCGGTAACGACCTATTTAAACATGCACTTCCCATTTAAGTCGGAGGCCATGCATCAGAGAGAGGGGGCGACCTACGACCTAGCTTGACCCGGTAACGACTTTGGACTTGTGCAAATCCAACGCAGCTTGATCATGTGAGGGCTCCTATAAGCCGGCTGCGACTTAACTGGGTCGGTGAGGAGTTAAGACCGAGCCTAAGTCCATAATCTTTGCCTATAAATACCACCCTACCTTCAACATTAAAAGGACTTTTTGCTCATTCTCTTCAAGCGCCATTACTCTGCCGAATTCCAGACTACTTCAAAGCTTTTCAGATCCAACAAACTTCTAAAGGAACTCCATGAAGGAATCATCCACATTCACCATGGATTTGAAGATGATCGTCAACATCAAAGCTTGAGCCACTTGTTTTACATATCCTATAACTTGAAGTGTGTTGTAATTAAAAGATCTTGTAAAGGATTGTAATCAAACTAGTGATAAAAAGATTAAAGTGGACGTAGGCTGGATTATAAGCCGAACCACTATAAATACTGTGTCTCTTACTGTTTTTCTGCATACTTTCTGCTTATTTCTGATTCCCGTACGAACGGGTGGTGCTTTCACAATCACATCCTATTCACCAGGGTGTTAGCGTTTAAATTTGAGCGTTAACATTTTGGTGCTTTCACTGAGAATTGAACTCAGGACATCTATCATCATTGCTTCAGAAAGATTTGTAGATAAAGTTTCTTTAAGAACCAGAAGTCTATCCGAAATCATGGCTCCTGGAAGGAAAAGTAAATCTGTGAGATCTGCAAACATTCAAGAGGGAACCTCCGCTTCCCCAACACCAAATCAAGCCACTCCAACTGTCGGGGTTACGAAAGCAGAGTTGGATGCCGCAATTTTGGGGTTGAACAGACAGATACATGCTCAAAATGTGCAAATGGAAGCCCAGAATGCCCAAAATGCCTTAATCCTGAATAAGTTGAACGATTTGCTCGGGGCAAACCGTCAATCAACAGCTAATGAAAGGAATTTCGCTGGTAATATTCATGAAACTGAAGAAAGGAATGTTTCCGAAAGGGATACTAACCCCGCTGAGCAAATACTTCCTGAGGTAGGCGGATCTAGGGCTCGTAATGATGAAGAATATCTCTCTGGAATGGTTCGCCAAATTATGAAGGAGAGCATGCAAAGAGTCGAAGATGAGAAAGAATGGGGCTTTGCTCCGAGCAAGACTCCATTTACTGAAAAAATTCTAAAGGCTGAATTCCCACGAAAATTTGCTCCTCCAACTATCCCAGCTTATAGGGGGACAAGTGATCCAAACGAATTTCTGTATAAATATGATTGGCATATGACGGGTGCCCGAGCCTCAGATGAAGTAAAATGCAGATACTTCCCCGTATATTTGGAAGGCGTAGCTCTGCTTTGGTTCACAAAGCTACCTGTCCGGTCCATCGATCAGTTTTCAGACCTAACCAGGAAATTTAAAGAGCAATTTAGGCTATATGCTTCAAAGGCAAAAGACATCATGTCGTTATCCGGTTTGGAGCAGAATCCGGGGGAAACTATCAAGTCTTTCTTAAATCGCTTCAATATAGCGTTAGCTGAGGTTGATAATGCGGAACCTCGCATGGTCTTGACCTATTTGATGAGGGCCATAGATAAATCTAGTGAGTTTGGAAGATGGTTGAATATGAAGGAACCAAGCTCTCTCGAAAAGTTCTACAAGAAAGCAGACGAGTTCATGCGTCTGGAGAGTCGCCCTGTATCGACAAAAGCAGCATTGGAAAAGGTTGAAGCTAACGCCAATGCTCCACGCAAAAATGAGTCTGTGGGACAGAAGAGGGAGAACAATAATGGAAAACAACAGAATAATCAGAAGAAGCATAGATCCTTCAAGCCTTCAGAATACACACCTTTGTCAGATACTCCAGAACGAATCTACCTGGCTACCAAAGATTCTGTCAATTATCCTAAACCCCCAGTCTTGAGAACCGGGAAAAAAGCTGTGCAAAGTGGGAGGTTCTGTCGCTTCCATAATCAGCCCGGTCATGATACTGATGACTGCCGTCAATTGAAGAATCTAATTGAAGAATTGTTAAGGGAAAATAAACTACAACAATTTGTGAAGAAGAATGATAATAATAATCCTGCTTCGTCGAACCAGGGGCAGCAAACTCCTGCTCATCAATCTGGGACTAATGGCAAAGACGCAGGTTTTGAGTCTGGAAGGCCTGTTATCAATATCATTACAGGCGGACCTCACCCAGCGGGCAAAAGCTGGGGTGAGATGGAAAGGTATTCCCGGGCCCTGAAATATGCACCGGAGGAAGAAAATGTTTTTGTTCTAGAGGACACTACGCCTTTGAAGCAACGAAAGACATTCAACGATGACATTGTATTCAAAACCAGGGATTCCATCGGTATTGAAGCCCCAACCTTGGATCCTTTGGTCATCTCGGCCGGCATTGGGCCAGCCATCGTCAGAAGGATTCTTATCGACAGCGGCGCATCCTGTAATATCCTCTTTAAGAAAACCTTCGACCAGATGAAGATTCCTATGGTTGAAGTGCAGGCATCATCGCAAAAAATTGCTGGCTTCGCCGGGGAGCCAAAGCAACCAGTAGGAACCATTGACTTGCTAGTGGAACTCGGAGAAGGAGAAAGAAAAGTAGTTCGCAAGCAGACTTTTGTGATAGTAGATGAATTTTCTGCTTATAATGCTTTCTTTGGTCGTCCTACTCTTGCAGCATTCAAAGCTGTCCTTGCCCCATGGTGTCTTACTATTAAATTCCCTACCGACAATGGAGTAGGAGTTATTAAAGGAGACCAGAATGCTGGACGAGAATGCTATATGACAGAACTGCGAGAAACAAGGAAGAGAGAAATGGGAAAAGATGCGGCAACCCCAATCCGCATCAAAACACCAACCCTATAGCAACTACAGGGCGGACCCTGCACTGGCGAGCATAGCGGGGCACGAAAAGTGATGGATCCTAGAAAGGCCAGTGCGGGGGAGAGTAGGGTGGTACCAGCAGAAACAACGATACCGGTGCCCGTTGATCTGAAGGACCCAAACAAGATGCTGAATGTGGGTTCACAACTTAATGTGTCAGTTCAGAATGCCTTGATATCTTTTTTGAAAGCAAACCTGGATGTTTTCGCTTGGACCCATGCCGATATGTGCGGAATATCCCCAGAAGTTGCGGTACATGCTCTGAATATTGACCCAAAGTTCACGCCAGTAAAGCAGAAAAGAAGAATCCAAGGTCCAGAAAGGTCGACAGCATTGAAAGAGGAAGTTGACCGGCTCATGGAGAATAATTTCATCAGAGAATCTACCTATCCAAATTGGGTTTCAAATCCAGTGCTGGTTAAGAAAGCCAATGGTAAATGGAGAGTGTGCATCGACTTTTCAGATCTAAACAAGGCCTGTCCCAAAGACAGCTTCCCATTACCCAGGATCGATCAACTGGTAGATGGAACAGCGGGTCATGAATTGTTGTCTTTTATGGATGCCTACTCCGGGTATAATCAGATCATGATGCATGAGCCAGATCAGGAGGACACAAGCTTTATCACCGATGTCGGTCTTTACTGTTACAGAGTTATGCCCTTTGGGTTGAAGAATGCGGGGGCAACATACCAAAGACTGGTCAATGCTATGTTCAAACCGCAGTTGGGAAAGACTATGGAAGTTTACATTGATGACATGCTAGTAAAATCTAAGAAAGCAGTGGATCACATCGAACACTTAGCAGAAATGTTCGCAATCCTCCGAAGATACGGAATGAAGCTTAACCCTTTAAAATGTTCTTTCGGGGTAGAATCTGGAAAGTTCTTGGGTTTCATCGTGAGCGCTAGGGGCATTGAAGCTAGTCCAGCTCAAATCACTGCTTTAAAAGAAGTCAAAGCTCCTAAAACAAAGAGGGAATTGCAAAGTCTCAATGGAAAAATTGCCGCCTTAATCCAAAGCTACTGATAAATGCATTCCATTCTTCGACGCTCTAAAGAAAGGAAAGAAAAACTTTGACTGGACTCCCGAATGCCAGAAAGCCTTTGAAGAATTGATTCAACATATGGAAACGCCTCCAATACTTTCTAGGCCCGGCGATGGCGAGGATCTTCTTATATACTTGGCAGTTTCATCTCATGCTTTAAGTGCAGCGCTGGTACGGGAAGACAAAAGGATTCAACATCCAGTTTACTATATCAGCAAAAGACTCACTGGGGCAGAAATGAATTACTCCAAGTTGGAAAAACTCGCCTATTGTCTATTGATTGCCTCAAGAAAGTTGAGGCAATATTTCCAGGCTCATCCTATCAAAGTCCTCACTGATCAACCTTTAAAGCAAGTCTTGTTTCGCCCCGAGACTTCGGGCCGCCTTTTAAAGTGGAATATTGAATTGAGCCAATATGACATCACTTATCATCCTAGAAAAGCGATCAACGGACAAGCTTTGGCAGATTTTATTGCAGAATTTACAGACAAGGGTAACAGCGAGGAAGAAACAATCGAGAACTCCCCAATCCAATGGAAGTTATTTGTAGATGGCGCAAGAAATGATTACTGTTCAGGTGCTGGAATTGTTCTTGAAACTCCTGAAGGCCGGTCATTATGCTATGCGCTAAGATTAGAATTTCCTTCAACAAACAATGAAGCAGAATATGAAGCTCTGATTGCTGGTTTGAAAATTGCTAAAGAACTAAACATTCGAGCGTTACAGATCTTCAGTGATTCTCAGCTTATAGTATGCCAAGTCAAGAAGGAGTTTCAAACGAAAGGAGGAAATCTGCCCGCTTATGTGTCAAAGGCTTGGGAACTTTTATGTGAATTCGACCATTACACGATAAGTCATATTCCACGAGAAGAAAACATGAAAGCAGATTCTCTCGCAAAATACTCAAGTTCTGGCGAAGCCCAATCCTTAGGGTTAGTTCCAGTGGAAGTTTTGTCAAATCCAAGCATTGATGAAATGGATATCGATTGGGTTATGAGTATGTCGCAAGAGCAAGAATCATGGATGACTCCAATAACAAAGTATCTACTCAATGGCTCTTTACCAGAAAACTCTAAAGAACGACAAAAGCTACTGAGAAAAGCTTCTCGATATATAATCCAGGATGGTCAATTATACAGACGAGGATTCTCAATGCCACTACTTCGATGTGTATCCAAAGAAGAAGCCAAAATAATCCTATCAGAGGTACATGGAGGAGAATGTGGGGATCATTCAGGTGGTCAAACTTTAGCAAAGAAAATTCTCCGATATGGATATTTTTGGCCAGAAATTAATCGAGATGCTGCAGATTACTCTCGAAAATGTGACAGATGTCAAAGATTTGCCAAAATTCCTAGAGCACCTTCTACTGAACTCACACAAATGACCAGTCCGTGGCCGTTTGCAATTTGGGGAATAGATTTGATCGGACCATTACCAACCGTCAAATCTGGAATCAAATATGCCATTGTTGCTGTAGATTATTTCACTAAATGGGCTGAAGCTGAACCATTGGCAACCATCACCTCCAAAAAGATGATAAATTTTGTGACTAAGAATATCATTTGCAGATACGGTGTGCCTCAAAAGATAATTACAGATAATGGTACTCAATTTGAAAGTGAAGAATTCCAAGATTTTTGTAAACGATTCAAAATCCTGAAAAGCTTCTCAGCAGTAGCTCATCCGCAGGCAAACGGGCAAGTGGAAGCAGTAAATAAAATTATCAAGTCAACCATCAAAAAGCAACTTGAAAGAGCTAAGGGTGGTTGGGTCGATAGGCTACCACTAGCACTATGGGCATATAGAACTACCCACAAAACTGCAACTGGGCATACTCCTTTTTCGTTAGCATACGGATCGGAAGCAATGATCCCGGTTGAAACAGAGGTCCCTTCACACAGAAGAATCCATTTCAATCAAGCGGAAAATGAAAAGCTGCAACTTGAAGCGCTGGATCTCCTTGATGAAAAAAGAGATGAAGCTAACCTCAGAGTTGCAGCTCATCAGCAAAGGATAGCCAGACATTTCAATTCCAAAGTTCGTCAACGCAGCTTTGAAATTGGAGATCTAGTCCTGAAAAGAATTATGACCACGACAGGTGTGTTTGGGCCAAATTGGGAAGGACCGTATGTAATAGGTCAGAAACTTCTTGACGGCACGTTCAAGCTCACCACTGTTGATGGAGATCAAATTCCAAGGGCATGGAACAGCAATCACTTGCGTCCATACTTTACTTGAAAATTTTGTTGAAACATTGTAAAAAGAATTATGAATGTATGATTCTTGTAATTGAAAGCAAATGTGAAACTGATGCAAGTAAATAATGAAAGAATATAAAGTGGATGTAGACAATGGAAATAAAACTTGCGCATAATAAGACCGAGCGATTCTCACCATCATTCAACAAACAAATTTCAAGCCACAAAGACCCCGAATTCAAATCCTAGATAGGAAATACTTCAATTGAACGGCTAATGATTTCGATAGAAACGAGCCCTTGCTGATAAATTGAGATTGTTTGAACAAACAAACATCCAATTAGGAAGCTAGTGCCCGTTCTCACGAACTTGCCTGGCAATGAAGTACACTTCCTTGGATTAAACAAGCTACTTGCAAGAAAAGGGGGAATGAAAACTTAAAAAAAAAAAAAAAAAAGGAGGGGATCGCTGAAAAGGCATAAGCAAGTGAACAAAGGAACAACCAAAGCTACCATCAGCAGCACAAGTCCTCTTCAGAGGCGCAACTCTTCGGAGGATAAAAGACCTCTAATGGGTCATACGCCACAAAAAAAAAGAAAGTTCTCTACTCAACAAAAAAGATTGGAGGAGTCATGACCCTCCAACCATGAGAGAGTAACTTCCAGGCGATGAAAACCCTCTCTGAGGCACATTTCACCAGGAGTTGAAGTGTCATAACCGTTCTTCGGAATTTCACTTCACCAGAGTTGAAATGTAAACAAAATAAAAGCCCTCTTCGGAGGCACATTTCACCAGGAGTTGAAGTGTCATAACCGTTCTTCGGAATTTCACTTCACCAGAGTTGAAATGTAAACAAAATAATAGCCCTCTTCGGAGGCACATTTCACCAGGAGTTGAAGTGTCATAACCGCTCTTCGGAATTTCACTTCACCAGAGTTGAAATGTAAACAAAATAAAAGCCCTCTTCGGAGGCCCATTTCGCCAGGAGTTGAAGTGTAACAACCGCTCTTCGGAATTTCACTTCACCAAAGTTGAAATGCAAAAACAAAGACCTTCTTGAAAGCACACGTTTCACCGAGATTGAAATAAAACTTCCAAGTGTTGAAACGTGGAAAAGCTTTCTAAGGCAAAACTCTTTGGAAGCACACGTTTCACCGAGATTGAAATAAAACTTCCAAGTGTTGAAACGTGAAAAATCCCTCCTTAGAGGTACAACCCCCTCCCGGGGACACAATCAAGAAAAAGAAAAGACCTCTTTGGAAGCACACGTTTCACCGAGATTGAAATAAAACTTCCAAGTGTTGAAACGTGAAAAGGCTTTCTTCGAAGGCACAACTCTTTGGGGGTACACGTTTCACCGAGATTGAAATAAAACTTCTAAGTGTTGAAACGTGAAAAATCCCTCCTCAGAGGTACAATTTTGTATAAAAAAAAAAATCCTCATCAAAAGCGTACTTTAACTTTCAAAGGAAGAGTAATTTGCCCACTATGGAAAATGATTGTAAAAAAAAAAAAAAAAAAAAAAAAAGAAAAGAAGTTAAAGTACCCTTCAGAGGTCCGCTTTACCACATAGAGGAATTCACTTGATAAAATATGCACATAAGCAAACGAAAAAAGTGATTTCTTCGAACGACAAAGCGTAAAAACTTATACGAAGGGAGTTGTACTCTACCAAAATTTTCTTTAAAGAATAAAATAATTATTCTTTAACAAATAAGAGTGCAAGTCCCCTCAAAGTATAAAATATTGCAGCAAGCTTAAGGTATGGGGGCAACATGGTATAATAGTATAGTTGCATCAGTAAAGTAATACTCAAACAACATACCATAAGCCCGCTGCAATATCGTGTAAATAAACTTGTGCAAAAAATAAAATAAATAGTAAATGCATTCTCAAATTCAAACAGAAGTTTGTACAAACGAAGAATCATTTTATTCAACTATAATGCAGATACAGGTTCTCAAAATAAAAGCGGGGGCCGATACCCGCACAACTCTCGGCCAGTTCATACAAAAGACAAAAAGCTAAAGTCTTCACTTCTTTTTACTGCCTTTGGACCCTTTACCCGACCGAATGACCAGCTTTTCAGGTCGGCCAGTGGGTATAAGGGAGGAAGGAGAGGTGGGCGCAGCTGGCCCAACTTCTGGCTCCTCTTCAGTAGCAGTGATTATCTTCCCTCTCCTCCTTGATGCTCCTTGCTTCCTTCTCCTCTTTGAGGAAGACTCACTTCCTGGAGTGACAAGTTTAGATAAAGTTATATCGTCAGAAGGAGTCCGCTCCGGAGATATGTCACCTCCCTCAAGTCCCTCATCTTTTTGCTCTTGCGAAGCAATGGGATCATCCAGGCCATGGAGAGCCTCTATTTGTTCTTCTTGTGACCCAGGTTGCGAGGCAGAAGGAGGCGCCACTTGAAGAGATGGAGGAAGGATCACCGGGGGAGAAGAAGCTTGAGTTTGACTCGGTGCTTTCTCTACAAAGGAGAAAAAACTTAAAATATCAGTATCTTTCGAAAAGAGAGGGGATGACGGCTCGTCAAAAGTCGGGAATTCATTGACATTTGAGGAATAATCAAAAGTCGGGAATTCATTGACATTTGAAAAATAATCAAGAAGATCGTCAAGTTCACAAGGAGCGAACGAGCAGTTCACCACTTGGGCTGGTCCGGTGTCAAGTTTACCTGGGGCAGTTGGATCTCTGAGGCTGATTTCATATCGCTGTGCTTCGTTGCTTTCACCACCTTCATCCCCGCCTTGTGCACTTGTAGTTTCAGTTACTGTCTTAGTTGCAGGCGGAGTAGAGGAGCTAGAACCCGTGATGTCAACCACAGGAGAAACTGGAGGTTGGACAGAGGAAGTAAGCGTTAATTCCTTTCCAGAACGTTCCTCTTCCGCCATTCCAGTTCTCTTCCTGGCAAGTTGTTCTCGCCCCTTCGCAAGAGCAGCGCGAGCTCCCTCATCCAGGTAACGCGCCTCAAAATCTTCATCGCCATACCCGGCGTCTTTAAACATGTTAAGAGCAGCTTCCCACACCTCGGCCAGGGTGATTTCATACTTGGGACCAAGAAAAGAGAGGCTGCCGCGTCCCAAGACACAGTGTAAATAAAAATCGAATAAAGTCGAATTGATATCGGTTTCCATGGTCTGAGCAGTTTCTTCGGCTGCAATTTTGCCAGCCATGGCCTCATCTCGATCTTTTTCGGTCTGAGCAAGTTGGGCTTTTAGCGCTTCTATCTCCATGTCCCGGGCGCTCAGTTTATTCTGCAACTGGGTGACATCAGTGCGGTGGTTCTCTACAGCTTGTTCTAACCTCTCAGCTTTAGCTTCAGCGTCCCTCTGGCTGGCGTGCGCATCTCGCACTTGTTTTTGCAATACCTCTTCTCTTTGGGTGTAAGTATTAGTAGAAGAGGCAAGATCATCTTTGAGCTGCTTTACTTCAGCTTCGAGTTTTTCATTGTATTCGGCTATCTCCTTCATCTCAGCGTTGTGTTGATCAAGAATCTTCTGCCATTCTGATTTGTCATTTTCCATGGTCAGCATTGCTTCGATGTTAGCCCGATTAACTCTTTGAAGTTCATCAACCAGCTTTTGCCATCCAGACATTCTATCGATATCAAGCTTGACAGCATCGAGATTTCTGTACATGGCTTCTTTGTCGATGGGGACCAAATCAAGGTCGAAGCGTACCCCCCTCAAACACCAGTTCGGGAATCGGCTCTGCAAAGTCGGGGGGCCCCTTTCAACATGGTACGAAGGCCTGTTGAGAAGTGTTTGGATGGCACTTCCTTCAAGAGCAGGAGATTTGGAAGGGATGTCAATAGAAACTGAGGCACCAGGTCTCTCAGATGTCACGGGCACGTGCTCCTCGCCAAGTTTGGTCCGCTTTCTCGAATCCTCAATATGGCTCTTCCCCCTATCATCGTGCGTTTTACGTTTATGGGAATCATCATCCCTTGGGAAGGATTCATGTCGCATGCCCGCTCCCTCATGACGTTCTTCATACCTTCTCCTCTCTTCAGCTTTTCGCGCAGCTCTCTGCTCATTGGTCTCTCTGGGATCGGTATAGTATTGCTTGTAATCATAGCTGCCACGCCCTCCATAGCGTCGAAAGTCTTTGTAATAAGAACCGCTGCCGCTGCGCCCCATAGAGGAATCTGAAAAGGCAAAAATAGCAAGTCTTAGAAACTTCCGGAAAAAAGAAGTTAAATGTGAACAAATGCCAAAAAAATCCTAAGTGTTGTGTGATGTGCAAGCTACGCGCATTAAGCTACAAACCACTCATTGGTGTAGAGGTGATGATAGCTTGGGTATGAGGAGTTGGTGTTTGTGTTGGTGTTAGTCGAAGAAGGGACGTCGCCTCAACTATTGGAGAGATAGTTTTAGACACGTCATCTCTAAAAAGCTCCTGTGAGGTCACTATTATGTCGCTCAACCCATCATAAACATCGTCACCATCATGCTCGGTGAGACTTGTTTTCTCAGTTCCTACATCAGCTAATCCCCCGAGAGGCTGTGAAGGTTCTTCTTCTTCCTCAATCGGGGCAAGTGCCGTCTTACTAGATGACCCCATAATGTCGGTAGGGGTGGAACATTTCACCAATGAAGCTTCGATGTTAGACTCTTTTGATGAGGGTTGTTCGATAGTAACGGGGGCATCCGATGCTTCAGTCGGGGAATCGGGAACTTCAGTCGGAGCTTCACAAAGCTGAGTATAGCGAGAAGGGTGGAGAAGTCCGTATTGATGTAGAAATTCGTCGCTTAGTAGAAACTTGATACTTCTCTCTTCTGCGGCTACAGCGCTCAGTCTATCAAAAGTCTGCCTATGTATCGGATCTCTAGAGGGAAGGGGAAGTGCTGAAAAAAGCAAAGAATGAGATTAGCAATTTGGACCCCGAAAAGAGTTAAAAAAGAAAGTGGAAAGACGGAAATAAATGATCTTACTTCCTACTCTCCAAGAAGCATAAAACTCTGGGGGACTGCGGGCAAAGAAAAATTGGTTTAAAAATCCATGGACACTTTCAGTAAGATCAAGAATGAGCTTGCGGTTTCTTGAACTTCTCACAATGATAAGAGAAGGATGGTCTTTGCTCTTTGCAAACGAGCATAAGTAGCGAATTTCTTCGAAGCTCGGCAGTCGGTCAAGATTTCTTCTGAACAAAACACCCAACCCCATCAAGATAGCGTAACCATTAGGATGAAGTTGGAACGGAGAAATTGACATCCGAAGAAGAAGAATTCGAAGAAAGTCATTGAAAGGTGGGATCGCCCCACTTAAGCACATATGACGATTAACCGCGACAAAACCATAGGGAGGTCTGTCAGCAGTATCATTCGGTCCAGGAAATATGACATCATCTTCAGCAAAGCCGAATTGAGTACGCAACTGAATAAATGTTCTCGAAGATAGAATAGTCGAAGTTCTTTCCGGAGGATTCTCTATAGGAACAGCTATCGGGAAAGTTTCTTCTTCTTGACTTGCTACTTCTTCTCCTTGATGGGAAGTCATTCTACACAAGCAACTGGATATTCAAATATGAAGGTGCACGTTTCCTAAAGTGTGTGAAGTGTTGTGTAAAATCAATTAAGCAGTAAACAAATATAACTGGATTAAAAGCTAGCAAGCATTTGTTAGTTATGAAATTCAGGGACTATTGTTTTAAGTCTAAATATTCAAGTAAGATGTTGATGCAGATAAATCAGTTCAAGTCATTGATACTTTGCATTAATATTTTACTATAATCAATTAAGTCACAGCATTTCATGCAATATATTCATGTCTCTCATCTTGTCTTGACTAATCTGTCATTCGATACGGGCAGTCAATGGCAGTATATGCGCCTTGGTTTTCTTTGTTTGTTTGTTATTCTCGACAGGTTTACAGCTTAAAAATGAGAATGATCTGTAAAGTAACACAATGGAATTCAAGCAAACTTGAAGCTAGGACAGTTCAAAATGTTCAAAATGTAAACAACTTAGTCGGAAGTCCGGGTCAAAATACTTGAAGAAGGCCTATGTTTCTAAGTATCAATACGTCCAGAGCCCAAGTGTTAGCTCGGCTACGGTTCAAAAAATTCTCATGCGAGATAAAACTAAGTCGGTAACGGGTCAGAATCTAGGTGGTTCAGCTTGGCGACTCATTTCCTCTAGTTCGCATGGGGGAGATAAGAGGGCAAGCTCCAAGTCGAAGGGCAGGAATTTCTCCAAGTCTTAACTCGGTCACGATCTAAGCTTTAATGTTTAGGTCGGCGAAATTCTCTCAAGCATTATCTCAACCACGATTTAAGGTCGTGTAAGAGCTAGATCGGTCGAAGGCTAAGCCACCTAAACCCACTAACTCGCCTTCGAGCCAACATCCCACAGCATTAAACCCGATAACCCTATAGCCATTCCTTCAACACCCACTTCTACTCATGCTGCCGAATCACCCAATTGAACAATTCGAAATCGAGCTTAAGATGATAAACCATCTTCATCGCCTCAACGACCAATCTGAAGCCAAAACTTCATAACCTAAGTTTCATCAACTATGAATACGATGGGGTTCATAATGAAGCGTCGTGCAAGGAGGCGATTCGGTGCAAGGAGGCGATTCGAGTTCGAACAAACAAGAAATGTGAATCGGCAATAAATTACAATCAGGAAAACCACTTACACGATGCGTAGCAGAGATTATTTGTGATCGATTGAATAAAGTTGCCTTTAAGATCTGAGGGTGCTTTAATGGCGGAATTGAGCAAGGGTTTGAATAAAGAAAAAGGAGGAAGGGGGTAATTTATATCTCATGGTGAAGGAATGTTAAACAACACTAACTGGTAAGTCGTACGCGATCTACCGACCTAAGAGAAGCCGAGCTAAGATATTTCGAAGCACACGACTTAAGTCTAAGGCGTATACTTCGAGGGGCAAATGTTAACCCTATCTCGGTTACGACTCAGCAGGTCTAGTGCGTGGAGATGGCGCCGACCCAAGAGATGCCGACCTAACTGAGTAAGAATTGTGCAGGGTCTGCCGATCTAAAGGACATACCGACCTAACTGCTTAAGGCTTAAAAAGCAGGCCGACCTAACCATTCGCATGACTTGCCGACCCAATGCCCTCACATAGATGCCGACCTAGTGCTTCAGAAGGAACTGGCCTAACGACTCAAGAAATGACAAGGGATCCGACTTAACATGACGCCGACCTAACTGCCTAATGAAGCTGCCGACCTAATTCGATCCGACTTAAGGACTTAACATGCTTACCGACCTAACTGAGTGGAACAAGTTCGCGACTTACACTTGTGTCGTGACCGACCCATGGTCTGTGCTAGGACGTGCGCGACCTAGGCAAGTGAAGGGGAGTTAGTTCACGTTTAGCTCGTCAATTCTTTAAATCGGTAACGACCTATTTAAACATGCACTTCCCATTTAAGTCGGAGGCCATGCATCAGAGAGAGGGGGCGACCTACGACCTAGCTTGACCCGGTAACGACTTTGGACTTGTGCAAATCCAACGCAGCTTGATCATGTGAGGGCTCCTATAAGCCGGCTGCGACTTAACTGGGTCGGTGAGGAGTTAAGACCGAGCCTAAGTCCATAATCTTTGCCTATAAATACCACCCTACCTTCAACATTAAAAGGACTTTTTGCTCATTCTCTTCAAGCGCCATTACTCTGCCGAATTCCAGACTACTTCAAAGCTTTTCAGATCCAACAAACTTCTAAAGGAACTCCATGAAGGAATCATCCACATTCACCATGGATTTGAAGATGATCGTCAACATCAAAGCTTGAGCCACTTGTTTTACATATCCTATAACTTGAAGTGTGTTGTAATTAAAAGATCTTGTAAAGGATTGTAATCAAACTAGTGATAAAAAGATTAAAGTGGACGTAGGCTGGATTATAAGCCGAACCACTATAAATACTGTGTCTCTTACTGTTTTTCTGCATACTTTCTGCTTATTTCTGATTCCCGTACGAACGGGTGGTGCTTTCACAATCACATCCTATTCACCAGGGTGTTAGCGTTTAAATTTGAGCGTTAACAAGAGGCGTACCCATTGGCAGTAGGAAGTTCCTTAGCCTGACCATATGTTCGAAATCCAAATAAACAATACGCGTCCTGTACGGTTTTAGTTGTATAACCTGCCATGGAATGTGGCGGTAACCTGCTATTGAACATGGTAGCTATAGTAGGCATAAGTGTGAAATGCCTATGCTGGCTAAGATTAATATTATACTTTCGAAATTTTTTCCATGATATGCACTAATAATAATAATATCAATGATTTTGCGTATCAAGCATGTTTGACTATCATAAGGAGAAATCTCCTCCAATTCTACGTGTGCATTGTGTGTGGTGGGAGGCCTTATGGTAGTTTCATTTTCAAAAGCATAGCGGATTTCTTGTTATTTTCTTTGTGAAAATAAATGTTTTGAAGATCTCACACCAGTCCCACAACTGACCTGGAGTTTATTGTTCCCTTTCTAAACTCTGGGTGCCCGTAATTTTCCACACGGGTAGCCTAGAGTAAGGTTATCCTTATTCGGGAGCAAAGTCAAGAAGTTGCCGTGGAAACAGGATTTGGAGCTGGATGGCGAGGCGTATCACTTATATATGTAATATTTCTTTCCGCTATTTGTTGTACACTCTGATAATGTAATGCGATGTAATGTAACAACTGATATAGTTCTTTGTTTTAAAGATATTCATTTACTATTATATTTGTTCCGCTGCGATATGTGAGATTCTGTTTCTTCTTCTATCTTCTTCTTCTTTAAACCCTAACGGTTCGGTTTTTCGGCATTCGACTGTTCCACATTCGATAAAGTGGACGTACTGATGTCGACTTTCGGGCGTCGAAGAATCTAGACTGTTACAACTTGAGTAATGAAAGTCTTCATTGACTTTGCTTTTATAAATAGGAATTTAATGATATAATTGTTGTAAACATAAGTATGATTAAAAGGCCACTAATTAAATATAATAGAAAAGTTATAAAGAAATGATAATAAATGTAAGTATATGTTGAAGTTGTTTATAATAAAAATAAGTAGAAAGACGAATACTGTAAATAAATGAAATTAAGTAATAAATGAATGAAAATAAATGGAATTGATAAATGAATGAATGTAACGCAATGAAAGAAAATTTGTATGATATTAATAAATAAAAATGAATTTATGTAAGTATAAGTGCAAATAAGTGAAATAAACACTGAATCAATGGATGTAGATGAAAAATAGCATGGAATAAATGTAAATTAAAAAGATGAATCATTATATGAAAGAAAAGAAATCAAACAATAAATATTATGTAATGAAATTAAAAGAATGAACTTGATCTATTGTTTGAAATTGTTGTGTGTTTGGCTTATGGTTGTTTGGGCAAGGATACTTTAAAATTGTTGGATGTATGAATAATCTATTTCGTTTCATCAAAGACTGTTGAGTAAATGGTGCACTTAGTAGTTATTTTTCATTTTGTACAATTTGAAGTTTTGAACCCAAACAAGTACTCGTTTTGTTGATATGAATGGATAATTGATGTGTGTTGATTTTATTGGCTTCATATGATGGTTGTGTGTTATGATTGCAAGTATTATTATTGATTTGTTCGTTAGTGGTTGAAACAACTTTAAATAATTCATCTTATATAATTATTAACCTTTTGTATTATGTAAGTGAAATACAGGTTATGGAAGCAATTGCTACTGATTTCATAATTTAACATTGATTGCCCGACAAATAGGTACGTTCTCGGATTACGGTTTTATAGCATTACTATTGTTTTCCCATGTTGGGATATATTATTTTGGAATATATATGTTGTATATTGTTAAATTTATATTATATTTTCTCCCGAGCCTCTCCATACAAAGGAGACTCTGCCGAAATTCTCCGAAAATTTTGGACATAGAAAATTTTTGAAAATGTTTTCCAAACTTTACTAATTTGAGTATAAAAAGATTTAATGGTTATAAATTGGTATATTTTATTAAAATTAATTAATTTCGTGAATTTATTTGCTTATAAAGTTAATATTTTAGAATATGATGTATTGTATACTAAATTTTTTCTGTCCTTCTTTTTTCGTTTTTGTAACAACCCAGGGTTTTAGAACAATTAATTATCGTTGTTTGACGATTAATCTGTTGGTTTATTGCTATCAGGAGTTTTAATCAGCTGAAATTCTTTTCAAAAATTGTTAAGAATTATACGGGCTTTAAAATTTATTTGGCCCACGTTTCTTTTGTGCCGTGATAATTATTTACACCGGTCCCCTTTATTCTTTTCATCAAAAAAAAACCCTAAACGAACGAAAAAAAATAAAAGTGCCGGCCTCGTCTTCTTTCTGAAATTAGGGCTTGCTCGTTCGTCGTTCGTTCCTCTGTGCTATGATATTAGGGCTTCAGGAATTCGAAGGCGTCGACGTCGATTTGCTCGATCGAACGATGATTTCATCCCTAGTTGTGTCGATGAATGATCTCTCTGTGCTCGTGGCCACTTCAATTCGCGTCGAACAAAGGTGAGTAATTTACACTCACATCTTAAATTCGAACTCACTGCTACGCTCGCGTTCGATTTTGCATTGATTCTTGGGTTTTGAAATCCGACTTAGTTGAATCTCTGTTAATTGTTGACTTCGGCCATTCGATTTGTTTTGATGTTGAGGATTTCACTGACTTTGATTTTGGACTGCATATTTCTTTTGACTTTGGCTTTGAAACATTTTCAATGCTCGGCATTGGTTAATTGTGTTCATCCCTGACTTCGGCCTCGGCTTGAATCATTTAAGTCTCGGCTGTAGTGCATTGAGCTTGCATCACTCATATCTAGTTCTATACTGTGTTTGGTCATTCGATTTAGTTCGAATGTTGATGATTTCTCTGACACTATCGAGTTCGTATAATTTGTTGACTTTTGTTTTGAATTCGACGATGTTGTTTTGTTCGACCTTGGCCATATTGTTTACCGTCACTAGTTGTACTTTCATCCTTGATCGATTTTACTTGCTGATTTGTGTTGTAACTACCTCCGGCCTTATTTTGATATTTGTTTTATGACTTTCTAGCTTGACTTGTTCGACTCCTTGTTTGCCACGGCTTCGGTTTCGAGCAATTTTTTGTTGTCTTTGGTAAAAGAAAATTTACTTCGATTTGTTTGCACTTCGTCATTGACTTTGACAAAGATTGTCCTCTGGATGGAATTGTTTGACTTTGTAATTCCGGCTTTCATTTTGTGGCCTTGTGTGCTTCGGCTCTAGCCATCTTTGTGTTCATTACCTGTCGCACTTGCCGTGTATTGATATTTTGTAGTTGAACACTTATATGTGGTCTTGCTTCACTGTTTGGTCAATGCATATTTGAATTTGGTGTTAGCTTTGAGCATTGTAGTTTGATGTCTCGTCTCTGGCCATTCTTGGGTCAAAACTGGAAATATGTTTTGATAGTTTGTTCAGGTTGTATTTGGTATTGGTTAATGCTGAGGCTTTTTCAGTTCTAAACTACTTTGTTCTGAATTGGTTTGACACGGCTTTATACTTGTTTTTGAAGTTGTCATTGGGGTTGCAGTGTAGTTATTCTCTGATCATATATTGTTCCTGTGCATATTTGTGGTGAGTTGCACTTGAGTTCTTCAGTTTGCATTGGTGATGTACAAATTCGCAAGCATCCACATGATCACAGTATCATTTATGATATAGTTTGCATTTAAGATGTACTACTGCCTTTGTTCACTAGTCTGCATTTGCGAGTGAAGTTGAACTTGGTCCAGTTTTATTTAGTTGTTCATTGGTCACTGCACACTTGTACATCATGTAGTTCATTTGTGTTGGGCATTGAGATGAACTGTGCTACATCCGCAGTGTGGTTTCATCGAGTTTGATCATTCATTTCAGCTGTCTTGACCATTTGAGACAGTTAGCATACCTGTTTCATGTAGTATTTTGGGTTCCTTCATCTTGTTGGCATTGATTTGTGTCAATTAGTTCACTTCCACTCGAGTCCGTGCCTTTATGCTCGAGTCTGATACTTGCATTTATCCAAGTTTCATAGTTTCATACTACATGTCGCCATTCCGGCTGTAACAGTTCAATTTGGTCCAATTGAGTTGAGTCATGACAGCAGTGACTTGACCTTTTCATTTTGCCTGTTTTTCGAATTACAATTGAGTTGAATCCGGTAATTCGGGTTTGTCCTTGTGCCCGTTTGTGTACATCATCACTATAGTGGCAAGGCCGCGCATGCAAGCGTGTACTGCAGCCACACGGTATTGAGCTTTTGTGTACATCATCACTGTAGTGGCAAGGCAGTGCACGCAAGCGTGTACTGCAGCCACAAGGTATTTCTTTTATTGAAATCTATTGCTTTTAAATTATTGATCTTTTGTGTATTTAATTACTGTAGTGGCGAGGCAGTACACGCGTGCGTGTACTACAGCCCTACCCGAATTGACATTTTAATTGATATTTCAATATTTTGTGTCGTATTCTGATTTGGTTTAATTTTATGGTTTTGTTGATATCTAATTATCTTTTTGATAATTAGATTATGAGTTTCTATTTAATTATTTAATAATTAGAATTTGTCGTTAATTGTCGTTTAGGAAATTCTGTTGTTTTCAAAATTATCTTCATTGATAATCATTTTAATTTATCTTCCTTGATAATTTGGATTTGCTAGTTTGTTGTTTAACACTGTTACCTGTTATATTTATCGTTATCCGATTTCTTTATCTAAGGATCGGATAGACGAGATTTATTGTGACTGTCGTCTATTTGCTACTTAATTATTATTGCTTCTGTGCACTAATAATTGGATTTGAATTAGACTGACCCGTGTATAATTTTCTTCTGAATTTAATACTCAGGTCAGATCGAGTTATTACAGGTTGTAGATATCTTGCTTTGGGTTGCTGCTTGAGCTATGAAGTCTTTTCATATTTTTGGAGTAGTCGTCGTCATTTATAGTAGTAGGTGTAATTTTATTGGAAGATATGTACTCATGTATATTATATACGTTAATGTACTTGTATATGTAACTCTAGAGTCGACCATTGTAGTTGTATCATATGTACTGTATCACATGTATTGTAACTGATATAAGTTATTATATATATTAGACTTTTTGTTTTATCTCTGTTCCGCATTTATATTATCTGTGTTATTATTATATTTATTATCCTAAACTATTATGAACCATCGTAGTTCGTTTTATACTGGAATTGGTTATGTCGATGGGAGTAAATAAATAAGAGATGAAAAATAAAAAATATATACCACTCCTATCGAAATAACCAATACTAGTACAAGGCCTAACTATGGATGGCCGCTCCTATCCAACCTTGTTCTTCGTGATAACAGACAGTATTTCCTTTAATACTCTTTTTTATTGTGAGCATAGAGGTGGGGCGTCATAATTAGTATCAGAGCTTCAGCTATATGGACAAAATATAAAACATAACTTAGATGGAACATGTGTTGTAACTATTTGTCGATGTTTTATTGTGCTTTGGGTCAAAACTAAAGCTCTGAAACTATGATGAAATTTTTAAATATCTTTATTTAAAAATAAAAGAAAAATTATGTTTTGTTGATTGATTAATTTGTGTTCTATTTATCAGAGTGCGCATCGAAAACAGTGAGACTGTCTTCGCTGAGTACAACTGATAACCTTTTTGATTTAAAAATCAAAATATGAAATTGAAATAAATTTTCATTTTTCGTTCACATAGTTGTGTTTATTTTGTTTTCTTTGAAAATATCGAATCCGATTTGAGGGTTCGAAGCGATTGCGGTTATGTGAGTTTGTTGAAATTTTTGCTGTTTTGAATTATCTTCGTTGAAGATATATTTGAATGATTTTTTTGTTCATTTTGTGGTATGTGTGCAAATTTAAGTTGCGCGTTACTGCATTAATTTTACGTTGAACCGGTGTTTGGTTTCAAACGTATTTTGTTACCGTTATTTTTATAACGGGATTTTCACACTGGTGCTAAATTTTTGGAAGCATGGTGTTTTATGACATTTTTAATGAATGCAAATTCACTGGTATTATATTTTGATGCGAATTATTTTTATGAGATTTTGACGTATAAAAATTACTGTCGCTTTGACTTCAGTAACCGCCAAATTTTAAAGTGGATTTTTAAGCGGTTATTCCGCAATGCTGATTTTGTTGTCCGTTTTATGGTATTTTTAGAAGTGCAATTTCCTTATCGAAGTTATGACTGATGTTGCTGTTTTAATCACGTGCTTTGAAAATTGTTTTCAATTTTTTTACAGTTTACGCTTTCAAAAGAATGAGGAAGCGATTTAAATGTTCAGCAAAATTGAGGACTATGACCCCTTACTTTTACTGGTTCGCTTAATTCCGGACTTGTTCATTTGAGAATGTAAATTATTACTTTTATAAAATAATTGATATTGTTTTCAGAAGTTGTGCAGTTTGCGTATTCAAAAGAATGAGGAAGCGATTTAAACGTTTCAGCAAAATCGAGGACTATGACCCCTTTCTTTTACTGATTCGCTTAATTCCGGACTTGTCCGTTCGAGAATGTGAAATGTTATTTTTGGAATACATAATTTTGCGCTTTCAAGGAAACGATGAAGAGAATTAAACGATTTAGTAAAACTCGTGGTTATGGGACATGTGCGTTTGCTATTTTGGTTAATTCCGGACTAGTTAATTGAAGTATTTGTTGTTTTGATGATTTTCGTGTGCTTTCGAGCCACTATGTTGGACCTTCGGGTCATATGTTGGAACTTCGGGTCAATACCAGTACTAGACCTTCGGGTCATTTGTTGGACCTCTGGGTCATTTGTTGGGCGCCAAAATTATGTTGATAGTACTTGGTAGGCTTCGGCCATATGTTGATGCACGTGCGGCTTAGTTTAAAAACTCGCTATCTGATGGGATCGATCCAACCTTTTATGTTGATTTTCTAGTTATCTTAATTGATTCTAGATATTTGTTGTTTTCAATTATCTGCATGTAATTGGATATTTGTTGATATGAGTTCTAATTATCGTTTTTGATAATTAGATATTTGTTTGTTTTGATTATCGTTTTTGATAATTAAATATTTGTTGATTCTGATTATCGTTTTTGATAATTAGATATTTGTTGATTCTGATTATAGTTTTTGATAATTAGATATTTGTTGATTCTGATTATCGTTTTTGATAATTAGATATTTGTTGATTCTGATTATCGTTTTTGATAATTAGATATTTATTGATTCTGAATTATCGTTTGTGATAATTAGATATTTGTTGATTCTGATTATCGTTTTGATAATTATATATTTGTTGATTTGAGATTTGATTATCGTTTTTGATAATTAAATATTTGTTGATTAGAGATTTGATTATCGTTTTTGATAATTAAATATTTGTTGATTTAAGATTTGATTATCGTTTTCGATAATTGAATAATTGTTGATTTGAGATTTGATTATCGTTTTTTATAATTAAATATTTGTTGATTTGAGATTTGATTATCGTTTTTGATAATTAAGTATTTGTAGATTTGAGAATATCTGATTATCGTTTTTGATAATTGGATAGTTGTTGTTTTCTATCTATCTCTGTTGATGGTTAGAGTTTGCTGATTATGGAGTTCGCCTTTTTTTTGATTATCTAATTATTAACTAGATGATTGCAGTTTTGCGAATTGTGGTTTTTGTTTTCTAATTATCTTTGTTGATAATTAGATTTTGCTGTTTGCTAATTATCGTATTGGTAATTAGATATTCCTGTTTTGTGATTTCTGTATTCTAATTATCTAGTTGATAATTAAATATTGCTGATAATTGCATATATTCAGTTTTGTTGTTTTCTGATTATCTATTGATAATTAGATTTTGTTGAAAATTTGTGAATTTATTTTATGAAATTAAAAGATTTCTTTGGCATTTGTGTTCTTGACCTTTATTTTTCTAACTTAACCAGTTTACATTAGAAAAATACTTGTTCTTGACAACCTTAATTATGAAAATTGCGGGGACGCAATTTTTATAAGGAGGGGAGTGTGTAACAACTCAGGGTTTTGGAACAATTAATTATCGTTGTTTGACGAATAATATGTTGGTCTATTACTATCGGGAGTTTTAATCAGCTGAAATTCTTTTCAAAAATTGTTAAGAATTATACGGGCTTTAAAATTTATTTAGCCCACGTTTCTTTTGTGCCGTGATAATTATTTACACCGGTCTCCTTTATTCGTTTCGTAAAAAAACCCTAAACGAACGAAAGAAAATAAAAATGGCGGCCTCGTCTTCTTTTTGAAATTAGGGCTTGCTCGTTGATCGTTCGTTCCTCTGTGCTCTGATATTAGGGCTTTAGGAATTCAAAGGCTTCGACATCGATTTGCTCTATCGAACGATGATTTCGTCCCTGGTTGTGTCGATGGATGATCTCTCTGTGCTCGCGGCTACTTCAATTCGCGTCGAACAAAGGTGAGTAATTTACACTCACATCTTAAATTCGAACTCAGTGCTATGCTCGCGTTCGATTTTGTGTTTTGAAATCTGGCTTAGTTGAATCTCTGTCAATTGTTGACTTCGGCCATTCGATTTGTTTTGATGTTGAGGATTTCACTGACTTTGATTTTGGACTGCATATTTCTTTTGACTTTGGCTTTGAAACATTTTCAATGCTCGGCATTGGTTAATTGTGTTCATCCCTGACTTTGGCCTTGGCTTGAATCATTTAAGTCTCGGCTGTAGTGCATTGAGCTTATATAACTCATATCTAGTTCTATACTGTGTTTGGTCATTCGATTTAGTTCGAATGTTGATGATTTCTCTAACACTATCGATTTCGTACAATTTGTTGACTTTTGCTTTGAATTCGACGATGTTGTTTTGTTCGACCTTGGCCATATTGTTCACCGTCACTGGTTGTACTTTCATCCTTGATCGATTTTACCTGTTGATTTGGGTAGGAACTACCTCCGCCCTTATTTTGATTTTTGTTTTACGACTTTCTGGCTAGACTTGTTCGACTCCTTGTTTGCCATGGCTTCGGCTCCGAGCATTTTTTTTTTGTCTTTGGTAAAAGAAAATTTACTTTGACTTGTTTTCACTTCGTCACTGACTTTGACGATGATTGTCCTCTAGATTGAATTGTTTGACTTTGTAATTCCGGCTTTGATTTTGTGGCCTTGTGTGCTTCGGCTTTGGCCATCTTTGTGTTCATCCCTTACCTGTCGCACTTGCCGTGTATTGATATTTTGTAGTTGAACACTTATATGTTGTCTTGCTTCACTGTTTGGTCAATGCATATTTCAATTTGGTGTTAGCTTTGAGCATTGTAGTTTGATGTCACGTCTCTGGCCATTCTTGGGTCAAAACTGGAAATATGTTTTGATAGTTTGTTCATGTTGTATTTGGTATTGGTTGATGTTGAGGCTTTCTCAGTTCTGAACTACTTTGTTCTGAATTGGTTTGACATGGCTTTATACTTGTTTTTGAAGTTGTCATTGGGGTTGCAGTGTAGTTATTCTCTGATCATATATTGTTACTGTGCATATTTGTGGTGAGTTGCACTTGAGTACTTCAGTTTGCATTAGAGATATACAAATACGCATACATCTATATGATCACAGTATCATGTATGATATTTTGCATTTAAGATGTACTACTGCCTTTGTTCACTAGTCTGCATTTGCTAGTGAAGTTGAACTTGGTCCAGTTTTATTTAGTTGTTCACTTGTCACTGCACACTTGTACATCATGTAGTTCATTTGTGTTGGGCATTGAGATGAACTGTGCTGCATCCACAGTGTGGTTTCATCGAGTTTGATCATTCATTTCAGCTGTCTTGACCATTTGAGACAATTAGCATACTTGTTTGATGTAGTATTTTTGGTTCCTTCATGTTGTTGGCATTGATTTGTGTCAATTAATTCACTTCTACTCGAGTCCGTGCCTTTAAGCTCGAGTCGGATAGTTGTATTTATCCAATTTTCATAGTTTCATACTGCATGTCGCCATTCCGGCTGTCACAGTTCCATTTGGTCCAATTGAGTTGAGTCATGACAGTAGTGACTTGACCTTTACATTTTTCTTGTTTTTCGTATTACACTTGAGTTGAATCCGGTAATTCGCGTTTGACCTTGTGCCCGTTTGTGTACATCATCACTGTAATGGCATGGCAGTGCGCGCAAGCGTGTACTACAGTCACACGGTATTGCTTTTATTGATATTCTATTACTTGTGAATTATTGATCTTTTATGTATTTAATTACTGTAGTGGTGAGGCAGTACACGCTTGCGTGTACTGCGGCCCTAGCCGAATTGACATTTTAATTGATATTTCAATATTTTGTGCCGTATTCTGATTTGGTTTAATTTTATGGTTTTGTTGATATCTAATTATCTTTTTGTTAATTAGATTATGAGTTTCTAATTAATTATTTAATAATTAGAATTTGTCGTTAATTGTCGTTTAGGCAATTCTGTTGTTTTCAAAATCATCTTCATTGATAATCTTTTTATTTATCTTCGTTGATAATTTGGATTTGCTGATTTGTTGTTGAACACTATTACGTGTTATATTTATCGTTATCCGATTTCTTTATTTAAGGATCGGATAGACGATATTTATTGTGACTGTCATCTATTTGTTACCTAATTATTATTGCTTATGTGCACTGATAACTGAGTTTGAATTAGACTGACCTGTGTATTATTTTATTTTGAATTTAATACTCGGGTCAGACCAAGTTATAACAGGTTGTAGATATCTTGCTTTGGGTTGCTGCTTGAGCTATGAAGTCTTTTTATATTTTTGGAGTAGTCGTCGTCATTTATAGTAGTCAGTGTAATTGTATTGGAAGATATGTATTCATGTATATTATATACGTTAATGTACTTGTATATGTAACTTCCAGAGTTGACAATTGTAGTTGTATCATATATACTGTATCACATGTATTGTAACTGACATCAGTTATTGCATATATGAGACTTTTTGTTTTATCTATGTTCCGCATTTATATAATCTGTGTTATTATTATATTTATTGTCCTAAACTATTATGAACCATCGTAGTTCGTTTTCTACTGGAATTGGGTATGTCGATGGGAGTAAATAAATAAGAGATGAAAAATAAAAATATATAACACTCCTATCGAAATAACCAATACAAGTGCAAGGCCTAACTACGGATGGCCGCTCCTATCCAGCCTTATTCTTCGTGATAACAGACAGTATTTCCTTAATACTCTTTGTTATTGTGAGCATAGAGGAGGGGCGTCACAGTTTTCGAGGACGAAAAGTTTTGAGTGGGGGAGAGTGTAACGACCCTTAAATTTTCAATTATTAAAATTGTTAATTTAATAGGATTTTTGAAATTTAATATTAAAGAAAATATGAATTTGTAAATTATTAATAAAAATAATGACTAGAACGAATTGCAATAGTATGAATGTAAGTGAACGGCTAATAACTTGAATGGAATTCAAATTAATTGAAATAGTGGAAATATTATAATTTGTTTATAAATGAAATATAAGAAATACAAATGGAAGCATTGAATTAATTAATGAAATAACACGGTGTTGTTGGTAATTAAATAAAATTAATGTTACATATGAAATTATGACCTGTGGTGGTAGGTAATTAACTTATAAATGTAAGAAAAAGTAAATATGTGACAAATATATTATTTATTTATTTAGTCCGTTAAATAGAATTGGAAATCAAATTGCAATTAAAGGCAATCCAATAGTACGTTATTTGAAATTAAGTTAAATTGGGAGAATATTAAGAACCAAGATTTAAAAACAATGTTAGTTATATTCTTGTTGAAATAAAGAATCGAATAACAAGATTTAAAGGTTAATAATGGATTTTTGAATTTTAAATTTATAAATTTCTTAATTTAATGAAATTGAAATTTAACACTACAATTGATGAATTAATCAACTTCAAATTGACATCTAAATTTGTTTAAATTATTGTAAATGTTTAAGAAATCAAAAATGATAACGACTGCTAATTATAGAATTGAAATTGAAAATTTGATTTTATTAATTTAATATTAATTTATTTAATTAATTGAAAAATAGCCATTTTGGCCACCAACTCGGATTTCGACGAAACCAGTTCCATCGGATCTGTAATAGTGAATTATAGTAGGATTTCAAGTTTCGTAGCGATCGGACTTGTCGTTTGATCGTACAGACTCGACACGGCTCGAAATCAATTTAATCGAAATCAATTAAAAATAACTGGATTTTTGCATAACTACTTCACACGATGGAATTTGGACTTGAAACCTGTTCCATTGCGTTTAAAATATTTTAAAACATCTACTTTGATATGGGTTGGCCCAATTTCGTTCCAGAGTCGAACGAGCTTTTCGGGCCATCTATCATTCAATCAAAGTTGATCCGTTCTTTCTATTTTCAACCCTACCTATACATATCCAGTTATAAACCATAACAGCCTTCTATTTCTCATTTCTGTATGTACAGAAATGTCTGTTGCTCCTCTCTTTCTCAATGGCAGAAAAACCTTAAATTCCAATTATAATTTCAAATAAAATTCAAAGCCAAAAATTCAAACTGCACAAACTTTATCGAATTTTATATGGATTTGAAGCTCTCGACGAGCGCATGCCAAATATATGATTCGTTTTTCAATCTGGGTTTCGGTGTGGCTGGAAATCGATGAACTGTTCACGGCCGTTCATTAATCGTTGAAGAACTTTGACGGATCGACAAATCGCGGGTACCGTTGGGTAGAGGGTGACGCACGCAGCGCATCGTTGGTGTTCTTGAGGTCGGGTGATGGTCAGATCATCGTCAATAATTCATTTAAAGCTTACAATAGCCGCTAGCGTGGAGGATGGTGCTTCTACCGGCGGCGTAAGAGGCGCGTGAGATGGCATTAGGACGAGGCTTTGGCGGCTGACTAGGGTTTCACGAGATGCGCGTGAAGATGGGGGTGACGTGGCTGAAGGTGTGCGGTGAGTTTTGTTTCGTTTTATTTTATATAAATTAAATTTCAAGTCGCTCTAACTAACATAACTCTTGCATACATAGTCAAAATTACGAACGGTTTTCTCCGCTAGGATCGTATTGGAATTTTGTACATTTTGGCACTTGTATGGACGAATTCTGAGACTGTTCAAATTTTGCGTTTAAATTGGAATTAAATTGAATTTAAATTCAAAAGATGAGTGTTTTAACCCACTCACAACTTCTAAAATTTCTTATGTGTGTTGAATTAATTTTTGATGCGATTAGCAATTTATTTATGATTGCTTGGAATATTTGTATTCATCATCTCTGTTAAATTGAATTTATTGAATTAAATTGTTATTTAATTTTTTATTGCATATAAAATTTCAGTTAAATTGTTATTTAATTTATTATTAAATATAAACTACCAGTAAATACCTGTTATTTATTATCTATTCTATATTGATGTCATTGATTAAATTGGATGATGACTGTGATAAATGTTTGACGATTGATACTGGATGAATTGATGTTGTATTTTATATTGTTATAAACTGCAAGTTGTTATAGATTTTATTTCATTCGGGATTGTGGTTTGAAACGATATATAACCGTATTTATATTTTAAATTATGGATTGAAATGATAAATATCTGTATCACTTGACCATAAGATAGAAAATCATATACAAACACCATCGGTCTATATATAAATATTTTGAAAATGATTTCTACAGTTTTGAAAAGAAACATACGGTTTAATAAATATTGATTTTTGATACTATATAAATATTATATTTATATATAGTTAAATTCTTGAATTTAAGCTATGTATCAATTTGTTTAATAAAAATACGTTTAATAATGGAGTTTGATTTTATTAAAATAAAATATGGTTAAGTATTTAAATCATATTTTAATATAGAGGTTACAATGATTTAAATAAATTAAGGTTGGAAGGTAAACTGGAAATTTATTTGAAATTGAATTTATTTAGGAATTAAACTCAAATAAGTTGATGTAAAATTTATTAAATTTGAATTTTTTTAAAGGTATGATTTTATAAGTTGATTTTGGGTTAAGATGAATTAAATGAATATTTCAAGTATAAATAAATTGAAGGAGTATTTAGTTATTTGTAATTTGGTTTTTATTTAATGATAATGGATTTATTAAGTAAATGTTTCGAAACTAAATAATAGAAATTGAATTTGATATATATGAAATTATCAAACTTAGTTTTGAAATTGTTGAATACTTGAAGTTTAATATATACTGAATTTGAATGGTTCATTTTGTGGACCAAATCTGCCTTGAAATCAATATAAAATGGAATGGTTATTTGAAAACTGAATTGAAATGGGAATTTATGATTTGAGATTTCGTTAAATATAAAATTTAGAAATTCTTGTTGTGCTGGAATTGATTTGTGAAATTGAAGAAGCTAGTTAATTTTATAAAGTATTTTAAGATTAAAACCATTTAAGTGGTGGAAGTTACATTTCAAAGTATTATGATTTGAAAGTGTTATATTCAAGTGTTTTGATTTCGAAATGTTATAACTTTGAAAGTGTTATAATTTGAGAAAGGATATATTTGAAATGAAAATGATGTCGTGTTGGTTTGGTTTTGAAACGCACAATGATATTTGGTTTTAAAGTATAAACTATTTTAAAAATGACCGTGGTGTTATAATAACGCTTGGTTGTTAAAGAGACCGGGATTGGAAGTTGCCATACTCTCTGCTGCCAACTTCGAAAACAACTTTAACAACCACGTACGCGGTGGAGATTCCAGAATGAAGTAGGATGGTGGCGACGTTCCTTTGAGGTATATAAGTGCACCCAACTCTCGTGAGTTGGCATAAGGTGGCTAAAAAAGAAGCCCTAACGGGCCAGTGAGGTATCCCCTCTTATCGGACACACTCCTTCGATACCATTCTATTACTTTGTGATTGATCGGAGCCCTTTGATTTTTTTTGGGGCGTGTGGCTCGAGGTGGGCGGTAGCTGCGCGCTATGCGTCACCATCAGTCCGGATGCGTAATTGGTATATCTACCCTGGCATTGCCTAGTTGTGTCATGTCACCTACCCTAGCGCGCCTTGTACGGGTTTGATTTGTGTCGTACTCATGGAGTATCTTCTCGTTGTCTCCCGATCAGGAGATATGCAGGTACTGTATTGACTATTCGCACTATTATGTGTTAAGGGGAATATTGAGTCACTCCTTAACGCTATTTTAAAATAAGTTTATTTTATTAACAGACATTATTATAATAGCGAAATATTAGTACATAGTAAATAGTTTAACGGATGCTTAGATGTAAATCCCGAGCATCTCTTAAGTTACTACACTCACGTTGACACTGGATAGAAGATGTTAAATCTCGTAAGCATCTCTGACGCCGTTCCACTCATATTTTATTTCCATTGATTTAACTCACATAAGATCTTTCTGTTCTGACTCGATTATTTTGTCTTTTCAATTCGCTCGGGTCAGCCTGAGCATTTCAGGATTTGAAGACCTTATTTCTGGAGGCAAAATCGAAGACTGTATTACTATTATTATTATTTATATTATTCCACTATATTCATACTATTCCGCTGCATTGTTAATTGTTATTCTCTGGTATGTGTAACTCTGATTCTATATTGTATTAGTATAATCAAATATTTTGTACATAGCTTAATGAACAGTTATTTGATTATTTTATTTTGTCGTTCCGCTTCAAGATTATGTTTTGTTTTTTTATTCTTTCTCTGCTTTTTCTTATTCACTCTAATAGCAATCTGCCCTTCATTTAAACTTAATTTTAAAATATCACTTTCCAAAACATTCATTTTAAGGATATTTTATGTGACGCCCCACCTCTATACCCACGCTAGCCAAGAACACTCCGGAGTAGTGCTGTCAACTAGCACGGAGAATGAGGCTGTTGAGGAGCGACCATCCATGTAATTGCTTATCACACGGTGGCTATAAATAATCTTCGGAAACAAACATAGAAATAATCATATCACAAATCAGTCACAGACATCCATATCACAAAGGCAGAAGAAGATATGAATATATAACTAACACATGAAAGTGTACATCAGAGTAGTGGTCAGTAAGTTCCACGATAATACAAAAGAATAGCAACACGTGCTATACAAAAGAATACAACTATGAGTCTATATCTCAAGTGTATACAACAAAAACTGCTAATCCAAACAGTTAGCCAAAAGTCAGAGTGATGAATCCCTGGGAAGAAGTCAAGCAGAAGCACCTGTAACATCTCGGTCTGACCCGAGTATTATTTAAGAAAATAATAAACGGATCAGTCTAGCTATAAATATCAGATGACATGATATAACATAAAAGATATGGCATAAACATAAACATCCATAATGACATACCACTATAAGTATGTAAATAATGATCAACAGAAGATCAATCAACAAGAGATAATCAATATCACAAGAATCTTCTCAAAGATTCGAAAAGGGCATCATACCCCAAACTTGTACTCATAACAAGTCAATGACATAAATTCTAGAAATCAATGCAAGAAGTCCAGAAATCATAGAAAAGAGAAAGAGGCCTATCACATGACGGTCCGAAGACCAAGGGGAGCTACCCCACATGTGTGAATGGAATCACACAGATTAAGGTCCAGACTAACCAAAAAGCAAAAAGGTATGTGTGAGTGGAATCACACAAGTGGTGTCTAGTCTAACCTCGCAACAAGAGACATCGCACAGTTGCTAGTCTAAATCATCAGAATGATCGTCATGATCAACGAGAAGTGTCAATTACACTAAGCTAGTAAATATAGAAGTTTAGCTTCATGTCCCATAACCACTTGCTTAACTTAAATATTTACGAACAAACTGTAAATCTTCACTAATAAAATTGTCACAAGAGGTTCAATCGAACAAGTCCAAGAATTAACCGACAAAGTGAACGCAAGCGTTTCATACCACTTGTTTTACTAAGTCGTTTAATTAGATTTCTCATCCGAGTGAGGTAAAGGTTTGTATATACTAATAGATTGGAAAACGGTTTAAGAAAAGAGCTTTGTTATTAAAAATAGAGTTGAAATTGTTTGTTAAAAGAGTTTTGATATTTACTACTAGTATTGAAACCTTTATATTATAAAGTGACAAAACACAGAAGCAATTGTAGAAACAATCAGTCACAAAAATCGCATACGGAGATGTGAATAAAATCCAAGGAAATTAGCTCAATGTTTTTCAGATAAGATCCCCTACGGAGGGGGGGTCCAGGGGGTGGCAACCCCCCAAGGTGGGGGTGCGGGGGCAACGCCACCACTTACGGGGTTCGACCTGCCCGGTCAGGTCGCGGGGGTCCAGGGGGCAGCTCCCCGACCAAAACGGTACGACCTAGTGAAGACAAAATGAGGTCTAACGACCTAACGACTCAAGGGTCATACGACCTAACGGCTGCGACCTAGGGGTCTAAGGGGTCAAGCGACTTAGTGGTTGCGACCTAGAGGTGTTCGCGACCTAACGATGACTCACGACCCAACATGGCCGACTTAACAGAGGTCGCGACCTAACAGGATAACTCGTGACCGACTTAAGAGTTGCGTGACTGAAGGGTTCCACGACTTAAGGGTTGCACGACTTAAGAGTTGCACGACTTAAGAGTTGCACGACTTAAAAGTTGCACGACTTAAGGGTTGCACGACTTAAGGGTTACACGACTTAAGAGTTGCACGACTTAAGAGTTAGGCCAGGAGCGACCTAACGAGATAAGGTCCAACGACCTATCGGGATAACTCGTAAACGACCTATGGATGAACGACTTAACTCCGAACGAGCTAAAAATGGGCAGAACGACCTATGGTTAACTCGTGAACGACTCACGACCTAGGGACGAACGACTTAACTCCGAACGACCTAAAAATGGCCAGAACGACCTAAGTTTAACTCGTGAACGACTCACGACCTAGGGACGAACGACTTAACTCCGAACGACCTAAAAATGGCCAGAACGACCTAAGTTTAACTCGTGAACGACTCACGACCCATGGACGAACGACCTAACTCCGAACGACCTAAAAATGGCCAGAACGACCTAAGTTTAACTCGTGAACGACTCACGACCTAGGGACGAACGACTTAACTCCGAACGACCTAAAAATGGCCAGAACGACCTAAGTTTAACTCGTGAACGACTCACGACCCATGGACGAACGACCTAACTCCGAACGACCTAAAAATGGCCAGAACGACCTAAGTGCAGAAAATTCACCAAAACGCTAAAAATTGGAGTTTTTCGCCAATCCAATCCAAACCAAATGCAAATGTGCATGCAAAAGTGATAGGGAATCATTCCCAACAGTCCAATATTGTTATAGACTAGATTTGTGAGATAAAAATCTCACCTTTGCACCAAATATCAATGAAAATGAAGTTTTAAGCAAGCAAGAATCAATCCTTCTTCTATCTAAGCACAAGAAGCTTGAATCCAATGTCTTCTTCTTGAATTTGGAGTAGAAAGATGGATTGCAATTGAATTTGAGTTTTGGAATTTTAATTTCCCATTCCCTCCACCATTAATGCCAAAGCTTGATTAGTTAGGAAATTTATGAAGAGTGAGGAGAAGAGGGTTGGAACTTGGGCTTAATAGGCTAAACTAACCCAAAGTCCAAAGCGGGAAAAGTTAGTGAAATTTCACTAACTCCAAACCTATCGATGTTTATACTTAAAAAAGTTGTAAACGACATTTCGAACTCAATGAAAGTGGTCTCGAGCCCTAATTTGACCGTTTGCAAAAAGTAGCTTTTCGGACCAAAATCCGATTAACGAGTTAATATTTAAATAAAATATTTAAATACAAACTCGATAAATATGCGGGTTGTTACAGACTCCCTTCCTTAAAGAAATTGCGTCCTCGCAATATATATATAAGATGGAAATAAAAAGTAACAACCATAAAAGCATATTAACACAAGAGGAATTTTGAAATAAGAAGTTCACCTCAAGGAGCAGGAGTAAGCAAGTCCGGATGTGTACGCTCGATGAATTCTCTGGATTCCCAAGAACAATCCTTTGGATTTGAGGACCGTTGAACCTTCACAAGCGGAACATCTTTATTCCGAAGTCGTTTAACCTCAGAAGCTATAATTCGAATAGGATGCTGCTCATAAGTTAAATTCGGCGAAACTTCAATTTCTTCCGCAACAGCAGGCTCAAGAATAGAATCGGAATCCCGAAGGCATTTCCGTAATTGAGAAACGTGAAATACATCATGCATAGCAGAAAACTGAGCCGGCAATGCAAGGCGATAAGCCATGGAACCAATACATTCAGTGATAGGAAATGGCCCAATATATCGAGGCGCTAACTTCCCCGATCAACTGAAACGTACAACACCCTTCATAGGTGAAACACGAATAAAAACAGGATCCCCAACAGAAAATTCTAATTTCCTTCTTCGATTATCGGCATAGGATTTTTGTCTACTCTGGGCTTCTTTCATCCTATGCCGAATAAGTTCAATCTTTTCTGTGGAATCACGAATAAAGTCTGGACCTAAAACCAGCTTCTCACCGGCCTCAAGCCAACAAGAAGGAGATCGGCATGGCCTTCCGTAGAGTGCCTCAAAAGGTGCCATACCAATACTAGATTGGAAGCTATTATTATAGGAAAATTCAACAAGTGAAATATGATCTTCCCAACTTCCACCAAAATCAAGCACACAAGCACGAAGAAGATCTTCAAGAGTTTGATTCACACGCTCGGTTTGTCCATCGGACTGGGGGTGATAAGCGGTGCTAAAATTAAGCTTCGTTCCTAAAGCTTTTTGAAGACTCTTCCAAAATCCACTAGTAAACAATGGATCACGATCGCTAACAATAGAAGTAGGAACTCCATGCAATTTTACAATTTCCTTGACAAATAGTTTGGCCAAAAGAGGAACGGTTCGGTTAGACCGAACCGGAATAAAATGGGCGGATTTAGTAAGTCTATCAACAATCACCCATAAGCTATCATGACCCGAACGAGAACGGGGAAGGCCATCTATAAAGTCCATGGAAATTTGATCCCACTTCCAAATTGGAATTTCTAAAGGTTGCAATAACCCACCAGGCCTTTGATGTTCGGCCTTGACAAGTTGGCAAGTCATGCAACACTTAACAAAGTTAGCAATATCAGATTTCATTCCCTCCCAATAATAAAGTCGCTTCATATCAGCGTACATTTTACTACTACCAGGATGAATGGTGAATTTAGAACGATGGGAATCTTCTAAAATATCTTTACGAAGATCTCCAATATTTGGTACGATAAGTCTACCAAATTTTCGAATGCCGCCACGAGAATCAATATCAAAGTCTTTCAAACCTTCAATATCAATTTTATCCTTAACATTTTTGCCAAGAAGAGCCAATTCAGAATCTAGCCCTTGAGCTTCAAGAATGCGGTCTAAAAGAGAAGGATGAGCCTCAAGGCTACATAAAACAAGCGATGAGCATAAATCGGATACGCGCTCTCGAATCTCACAAGTGGATAAGATCTCGAGATCGTTCCATTCGGATATCATCATAGAAACAACTGCTTGTTGCTTACGGCTAAGAGCATCGGCGACACGATTACCCTTACCGGGGGTATAAAGAATATCAAGATCATAAGGTGCAAGGAACTCGAGCCAACGCTGTTGACGTAAATTAAGTTCTTTTTGAGAAAATAAATATTTCAAAGACTTATGATCCGTGTAAAGAATAAATTTCTCTCCCAATAGATAATGACGCCACATTCGAAGGGCGAAAACAATAGCCGCGAGCTCTAGATCATGTGTGGCATATCTAGTCTCGGCCGGCTTCAATTGCCTAGAAGCATAAGCAACAACACGTTCTTTTTGCATAAGAACGGCACCCAAACCAACGTGACTAGCATCGGTATAAACAACAAAATCTTGATTCCCCTCGGGAATAACAAGAATAGGAGCATCGGAAAGGAGTTCTTTCAATTTCTGAAAAGAGGCTTCACATTTGTCCGACCAAATGTATTTAACTCCCTTCTTAGTCAAGCCAGTAAGAGGCACGACAATCTTAGAAAAGTCTTTAATAAAACGACGGTAATAGCCCGCCAATCCGAGAAAACTACGAATCTCTGTCACACTCTCCGGTCTCTTCCAATCTTGAATCGCTTCGATCTTTGAAGGATCCACGGATATCCCGGATTCGGAAATAATATGACCGAGAAACTTCACACGAGATTGCCAAAAGTGGCATTTAGAAAATTTCGCCTTTAATTGATTACTCCTAAGTGTTTCCAATACAATCCGAAGATGTTTCTCATGTTCCTCCTCGGTTTTTGAATACACAAGAATATCATCAATGAATATGAGAACAAACCGATCGAGGAAATCTTTGAAAACTCGATTCATGAGGTCAACGAAATAAGCTGGAGCATTCGTTAACCCAAATGGCATAACAAGCCATTCATAAGATCCATATCGAGTACGGAATGATGTCAAAGGAATGCTATCCTCAGCGATACGAAGCTGATGGAAACCGGTAGCCAAGTCCAATTGTGAAAAGACCTTAGCACCACTAAGCTGATCGAATAGATCATCAATCCGAGGTAAAGGATATTTATTTTTAATAGTAAGATCGTTAAGCTTGCGATAATCAACGCAGAGCCTCAGAGTACCATCAGATTTCTTTACGAAAATAGCCGAAGCTCCCCAAGGCGAGGAACTAGAGCGAATAAATTGCCTCGTCTCCAACTCAGATAATTGTTTACGCATCTCCTCATTTTCCTTATTGGACATGCGATAAGGAGGACGAGTAATAGGTTGAGCTCCAGAAACAAGATTAATTCTGAACTCAATTGCTCGTTTAGGTGGTAAACCTAAAACGGGCTCGAATATGTCGAAAAATTCACGAACAACATGAATACGAGAAATAATATCATCTTCATCATCATCATCGTTATCACGAGGATTTAAAGAATATAAAGATGCCACCAAACAGGATTCTGAATCTTTAAGATTAACAGAAATCTGATTAACAGATAGTGGATGTCGGAGATGAATAGTCCATTCAGGACATAGGATATGGGCTTGATAACGGTTAAGCCAATCCATTCCCAAAATTATTCCAAAGCCTAAGTAACGCATGACATGCAAATCGGCTAGGAAAGAAAAATCGCAAAAAATAATCTCCAAATCTTTACAAAGCAAACTAAGAGTTGCGGATCCACCAACAGGATTCGCAATTTTTAAAGAAGTCATCAATGCAGTAACACTTAAGGAAAAAGTGTCTACCAGTTCCTTTGATATAAAAGAATGGGATGCACCCGTATCAAAGAGAACTCTAATAGGTTGATCATGAAATAAAATAATACCATCAAGAATGGAATGAGAAGTACCTTGGCCACGAGATGTGTTGCCAGGGGCTTGAGCCACATTCAATTTTCCTTCCTTCTTGCCTTTACGCTTGAGGCATTGATGTATGTAATGATCCGGGCTCTTACAATAGCGACAAGATTTGGGCTTAGAGCACTTATTCGCATAATGATCCCCAGACCCACAGTTGAAGCAACTCGCACCACTAGGAGAAGGAGACTTTGCCGCAGGGGTTGCCTGCTTACCCTTTTTGTTGGGATAAGGACCCTTGAATTTGTTTGGCCTCTTCTTGTTGTTGAAGTTTGGTTTAGCGCCTTCCACTTCAACATCACTCTCTCTATCAGCCTCTTCAAGACGAAGAGCGATATCGACGAGTTGATCAAATGCGACTTCTAGTTTCAGGAGCAGTGGCTTCTTAAGATTCTTATTTAAGCCATAAACGAACCTCTGGTTCTTCTTCAATGGGGTGTTGATGTATTCAACCCCATATTTGGAAAGCGACTCGAAGGCTGCGACGTAATCAGTCACAGAGGATTGACCTTGAACAAGGTCTATAAAACGTCGAGCCAAGGTTACTTTCCCAGCTTCTGGTACAAACTTTAACTCGAAGCGTCCCTGAAATTGCTCCCAGGTGAGATCCGCTTCATTAATTTCTGAAATAAGGAGTTCGTACCAGTCCAATGCTCTCTCCTGGAGCATGCTGGAAGCCACCTGAACGCGGTGGAGATCGATAAGGTTCATGCGAGAAAAGATTCGATCGCATGATTTTAACCAAGCCTAGACCTCGATGATATTTTCCGAACCTTTGAAGGGCTTCCCACCCAAGTTGGTGTAATCGCTGCACAAACGTGCAAATCCCGACTTTGGGTGAGTAGGTTCCGGGTTAGCTCCAGCTGCTTGAGAATTAGTTACTAAATCAAGAAGCTGTTGAGCAGTCATAAAAACTCCATCCGGAGGAGCAGCACCAGATGATCCAGTTCTGGGACGGCCTGGTCTAGACATTCTCTTCCTTAAAGAAAGAAAGAAGAGAAGGAAGAAGGTTATTTACCAATGAACATCAAGCAATCTTGATAGATAAAACAAGGAATCATAAAGGAAATAGGATGAATCGGTACGAAGACTCGAATTAATCCTATGGTATGACTCCTAAGATAGACCTAGGACGATGATCCTTGTTAAGTTATTCTACATTGTTCCGAAGTTTGGCTCTGATGCCAAGCTGTGACGCCCCACCTCTATACCCACGCTAGCCAAGAACACTCCGGAGTAGTGCTGTCAACTAGCACGGAGAATGAGGCTGTTGAGGAGCGACCATCCATGTAATTGCTTATCACACGGTGGCTATAAATAATCTTCGGAAACAAACATAGAAATAATCATATCACAAATCAGTCACAGACATCCATATCACAAAGGCAGAAGAAGATATGAATATATAACTAACACATGAAAGTGTACATCAGAGTAGTGGTCAGTAAGTTCCACGATAATACAAAAGAATAGCAACACGTGCTATACAAAAGAATACAACTATGAGTCTATATCTCAAGTGTATACAACAAAAACTGCTAATCCAAACAGTTAGCCAAAAGTCAGAGTGATGAATCCCTGGGAAGAAGTCAAGCAGAAGCACCTGTAACATCTCGGTCTGACCCGAGTATTATTTAAGAAAATAATAAACGGGTCAGTCTAGCTATAAATATCAGATGACATGATATAACATAAAAGATATGGCATAAACATAAACATCCATAATGACATACCACTATAAGTATGTAAATAATGATCAACAGAAGATCAATCAATAAGAGATAATCAATATCAGAAGAATCTTCTCAAAGATTCGAAAAGGGCATCATACCCCAAACTTGTACTCATAACAAGTCAATGACATAAATTCTAGAAATCAATGCAAGAAGTCCAGAAATCATAGAAAAGAGAAAGAGGCCTATCACATGACGGTCCGAAGACCAAGGGGAGCTACCCCACATGTGTGAATGGAATCACACAGATTAAGGTCCAGACTAACCAAAAAGCAAAAAGGTATGTGTGAGTGGAATCACACAAGTGGTGTCTAGTCTAACCTCGCAACAAGAGACATCGCACAGTTGCTAGTCTAAATCATCAGAATGATCGTCATGATCAACGAGAAGTGTCAATTACACTAAGCTAGTAAATATAGAAGTTTAGCTTCATGTCCCATAACCACTTGCTTAACTTAAATATTTACGAACAAACTGTAAATCTTCACTAATAAAATTGTCACAAGAGGTTCAATCGAACAAGTCCAAGAATTAACCGACGAAGTGAACGCAAGCATTTCATACCACTTGTTTTACTAAGTCGTTTAATTAGATTTCTCATCCGAGTGAGGTAAATGTTTGTATATACTAATAGATTGGAAAACGGTTTAAGAAAAGAGCTTTGTTATTAAAAATAGAGTTGAAATTGTTTGTTAAAAGAGTTTTGATATTTACTACTAGTATTGAAACCTTTATATTATAAAGTGACAAAACACAGAAGCAATTGTAGAAACAATCAGTCACAAAAATCGCATACGGAGATGTGAATAAAATCCAAGGAAATCAGCTCAATGTTTTTCAGATAAGATCCCCTACGGAGGGGGGGTCCAGGGGGGGTGGCAACCCCCCAAGGTGGGGGTGCGGGGGCAACGCCACCGCTTACGGGGTTCGACCTGCCCGGTCAGGTCGCGGGGGTCCAGGGGGCAGCGCCCCGACCAAAACGGTACGACCTAGTGAAGACAAAATGAGGTCTAACGACCTAACGACTCAAGGGTCATACGACCTAACGGCTGCGACCTAGGGGTCTAAGGGGTCAAGCGACTTAGTGGTTGCGACCTAGAGGTGTTCGCGACCTAACGATGACTCACGACCCAACATGGCCGACTTAACAGAGGTCGCGACCTAACAGGATAACTCGTGACCGACTTAAGAGTTGCGTGACTGAAGGGTTCCACGACTTAAGGGTTGCACGACTTAAGAGTTGCACGACTTAAGGGTTGCACGACTTAAGGGTTACACGACTTAAGAGTTGCACGACTTAAGAGTTAGGCCAGGAGCGACCTAACGAGATAAGGTCCAACGACCTATCGGGATAACTCGTAAACGACCTATGGATGAACGACTTAACTCCGAACGAGCTAAAAATGGCCAGAACGACCTATGGTTAACTCGTGAACGACTCACGACCTAGGGAGAAACGACTTAACTCCGAACGACCTAAAAATGGCCAGAACGACCTAAGTTTAACTCGTGAACGACTCACGACCTAGGGACGAACGACTTAACTCCAAACGACCTAAAAATGGCCAGAACGACCTAAGTTTAACTCGTGAACGACTCACGACCCATGGACGAACGACCTAACTCCGAACGACCTAAAAATGGCCAGAACGACCTAAGTTTAACTCGTGAACGACTCACGACCTAGGGACGAACGACTTAACTCCGAACGACCTAAAAATGGCCAGAACGACCTAAGTTTAACTCGTGAACGACTCACGACCCATGGACGAACGACCTAACTCCGAACGACCTAAAAATGGCCAGAACGACCTAAGTGCAGAAAATTCACCAAAACGCTAAAAATTGGAGTTTTTCGCCAATCCAATCCAAACCAAATGCAAATGTGCATGCAAAAGTGATAGGGAATCATTCCCAACAGTCCAATATTGTTATAGACTAGATTTGTGAGATAAAAATCTCACCTTTGCACCAAATATCAATGAAAATGAAGTTTTAAGCAAGCAAGAATCAATCCTTCTTCTATCTAAGCACAAGAAGCTTGAATCCAATGTCTTCTTCTTGAATTTGGAGTAGAAAGATGGATTGCAATTGAATTTGAGTTTTGGAATTTTAATTTCCCATTCCCTCCACCATTAATGCCAAAGCTTGATTAGTTAGGAAATTTATGAAGAGTGAGGAGAAGAGGGTTGGAACTTGGGCTTAATAGGCTAAACTAACCCAAAGTCCAAAGCGGGAAAAGTTAGTGAAATTTCACTAACTCCAAACCTATCGATGTTTATACTTAAAAAAGTTGTAAACGACATTTCGAACTCAATGAAAGTGGTCTCGAGCCCTAATTTGACCGTTTGCAAAAAGTAGCTTTTCGGACCAAAATCCGATTAACGAGTTAATATTTAAATAAAATATTTAAATACAAACTCGATAAATATGCGGGTTGTTACATTTTACTTTAAAACGTGAATATATTTCCTTTTATAAAAATCCATATTTAGCTTATCAAATTAAATTGATTTCGCATTTACAAAATATTGTTTATAGTTCACATTTCTATTTTATTAAAACTTCCATTTATAAAATTCCTTTATTAACCAATTTCCCGTTTATCTCATTTATATATCAAAATCCAATTATAAGCTTATTTACCTATAAATCTCTTTACTTATAAATTCATTCTTTTGTAATCTCATTATTTATAAAGTCTATTATAAATTCATTTCTATATTTTAATTACAAATCAATATACAAATTTGATTATCATTCCATTTCTAATATTTATAAAACACCGTTTATAAAATTTATTTCATTAAATCTCTTTATTAATAGCATTCCTTTATAAACTTTTCATTTTAACACTTATAAAACTCGTTTATAATTCCATTACTTTTGTTTATAAAATATTGATTTTATAAATCAAATGTATAATCCATTTATAATAAGTTTTAAATTCTCTATTAAACTTATTTTAAAAAATAGTTATCTCCATATTTCAAAAATCATATTTAAGTATATTTCACAAAACTATAATTTTTATAACATAGAAATTGTAATTTTTTTCGTTTAAAATAAATTCATTTTTTTAACAATTCAAAAATTATTAAAACATATATATTTTCAAAATCATTTTTAATTGAAATCATCATTTTAATTTTTTAAATTTCTAAAAATACGGCCCAATGCTGAAAAGTACTAAATAAAGGAATTCACATCAATAACAGCAAACACGGCGTACGTCACATTAAACATCACATAATACAACATATATAACAGTATGTGTAAATAAAAATCAACAATGGTGAGGAATCAAATTGGCTCCCTCCAACCTGTAACCTGCGACAAATATACGTATGAGAAAATATGTACAATGTCTACTTTGAGGCAGACACGCGTGCGAAGAGTCATCCGCTCATACTCGAGAATGTATAGGGTCTCATCTGCTCCAATAGGCATGAATATATCCAACTACTAATAATATAGTATAACATCTAAACAATCATCAAATATCATATAATAAATTTATTCCCACTTATATAAAAATATAAGTGGACCAGAGAGAGTAAGTTTTACTCACTTTGGTTGCGGCCGTTGTTGCAGCATTTTATTTGGAACAAAATCAAACGAGCATTTAATTTTACCTAGAAATCCTACGAGCTCCAAATCCATCCAAACCAGCTCTAAAATAAAGTCCTCGACAATACAAATCCAACGCAATTCGTTTGGTGCAAATCCGATCCCGTATTAATAACTTATACATTTAATAAGTTAAACGATTTTAAATAATAAACTAATTAATGGAATTAACAAATTAATCACCTTCATTAACATAATTAATCCTCATAACCCTTCTTCCTAATCATCTGACTCCGGTAAACAACGAACCCAACACGCACGTCTTCATTCGATCACCGCTCAGCCATCATTCGTCGAGAACCCCATCGGACTTTACCCACGCGTGCGCTACCACCAACGACCTACGGCCGTGCTCTGCCCCTCTACTGTCGCCTCTATGTAGTGCAAAATGCATCCAAACCTCCTGACAACATAGCCTTTTAGCACCTCCCCTCATCAATGATAACAAAAATCCATCGTAGGATGTGTAGCTCTAGATGAGTACTACAAGTTTTGTGACGACCTGGATTTTTAGCCATCGAAAATAGGAGTAATAAGCTGATTGTAATTATTGAAATATTAATTTTTATTATTAGTCAAATAGATAAAAATTTTGACAAATAAAATATCTGAATCTATATATTGATTAAAAACTTAGTAAAATTAAATTTATAAAATTTCTAGATATGATAAATTTTACAAAAATATAAATAAACTCCACAATTTAAACATAAGATAAAATATCCTTATATTTGCATATAGAAATATATACAAGTTTTCGAGATTTAAAATATATATAAGCTATACATGTGTAAGTATGTTATGGAAAATATTATATATGTAAATAAATATATATACATGAACGTATAACTTCAAAATGGTAAAATTTCAAAACTTATGACAATGTATATATGTTAAAAAGAAAGTCTTATGGAAATAATATATATATATATATATATGAATAGGCATATATATATATATATCTTAATGTGTAAATAAAATGGGTATATAATTACAAAGTATAAGATGGCAAATGTATATGTATAAATGAAAGTATGATAGGATAAATATGCGTATGCGAATTGTTAACGCTAAAATGTGAACGCTAACACCCCGGTGTGTGAAGTGTAGTTGTGAAAGCACCACCCGATAGATCGGGAAAGAATTACAAGCAAGTAATAGCAGAAAAGAAGTAAACAACAACAATTTTATAGTGGTTCGGCTTAAGGGTATAGCCTACGTCCACTCTAAGTACTTTTATTAATAATCCCGTTACAAGCTGATACAATTCTTCTCAAGTACAATATACTTCAAGTTACAAGTGATTTGGAACAAGTCTTGAGCTTCAATGTCGATTCAAAGTCCTTGAATCCATGTTGAAGATGTGTGGTTTCTTCGTGGAGTTCTTTGATGAATTCCTCTTATCTTGAAAGCTCTAAGTGTTGATGAAGTTCTCAATGCAGCAAGGTAACGGTGTATGAAGAGAATGTGCCAAAAAGTCCTTTCATTGTTGGAGTTAGGGTTCTATTTATAGGCAACTTTGGATTAGGGCCATAGGTCGTGCCCGACCTAAGTAGGTCGTAGGTCGCCCTCGACCTAAAGAGTACTGGTTCTTCTTTCATCTTCCACTAGAGTACGCATGCTGAATACGACAAGTCCTAGGTCGTGAACGACCTATCTTCTAGCGGCCTGGCATAAGTGGCTTTCTCCTCTATGTATCTAGGTCATGAGCGACCTATCATAGGTCGTAGGTCGTCTTCGACCTATGGAGCTCCGGCTTTCCTTCTTCATGTGTAAGCGCATCTTTTTTCCAACAAGTTGTAGGTCGCACACGACCTAACACCCAGTGACATAGTAGAGGCGGCCTCTTTACTTACGTGTTTAGGTCGTTAACGACCTAACTTAGGTCATGAGTGTTTTCCTGCAGCCTTAGTCGATCCCTTAGGTCGTTAGGTTGTGAAGTCTTTAAACCGCTAGGTCGCGTCCTTCCTTAGGTCGCTGAGAATCATTAGGTCGCGTTCCTTCTTAGGTCGCTGAGAATCATTAGGTCGCGGCCTTTCTTAGGTCGCTGGGAACCGTTAGGTCGCTACTCTCCATAGATCATAGGTGGTGACAGTGCTTAAGTCTTTAGGTCGCACTCATTCTTAGGTCGTAGCCTCATTTAGGTCGCAGCTTCTTGTTAGGTCGCAAAGCCTGATAGGTCGCCTCCCCCTTCCTAGGTCGAGTCATCTTTAAATCGCTAAGTCATTCCTGTTGTTGGGTCGCTCCATATCTTTAGGTCCTAGGTCGCTAATGAGGAGCAGTTAACATTTGCCCCTCGAAGTATGGGCCTATGACATAGGTCGCGTGCTTCGACTCGACTTAGCTAGGTCGTGAGCGACCTAACACTTGTATCAGCATGCGTGCCTATTTGCCTTCCCATTTTTACCTCATATAAATATGTTAGGTCGCTTTAATTCTTCTTCTCCTCACTGCTCTGACCTCCTACCGCCATCAACGATTCTTCGAACTTCAAAAGGCGAATTCAAGTTTACTCATTCATCGATTCATCCTTGCTACCAAATTACGTAAGTGTCTTCGATTTCTTTCCACCCCACGATCATCATCGAATCCCAAGCTCTAACTTCCGAACCCCAAATCAATTTTGTACGTCGTGCTCCTCTTTGAGCCGCGTTGTGATCGATTTTTGATCGTCAGTGGTTATTGCTGTTGTAGTGTCTCACGAACGAACAGTAGCGAGTTTGATTTATGGTAGATCGGAGGTATTTTGAGTTGGTTTTCAAATGGTATGGTGGTATGGAAAGACGATGAATCTCACGAATAAGATGGTGGATCCGAGTGTGGTGGATAGTGGGTTATCGGGTTCGGTGAAGTATTGCGTGGAGAAGAAGTCTGCGACCTAGTGAATGTGAGCGATTCAAGACAATTTGCGATCTAAGAACCCTTGCGACCTAAGGAGTAGTCTTGACCTACATTAGGTTGCTAAACGACCTAGGGCTTTCCATGAGCTGAGAGTTATACTTAGTTAGGACCTGCACGACCTAACTTTCCTGCGACATAGATTCTAGGTCGCGGCCGGGTTAACACGGTGACGAGATTGAAACGCTTTATCCTTTACTTTACACAGCGCGACTTAAGGAGGCTTCGACCTATGCTAGGTCGCTGGACGACCTATGACTTATGAAAATCTGTGAAGACTTGTTTGAATCGAATTGAATTGTTTGATCTCGAATTCTGTTGCACTTTGTCGTAGATTATCTCCAATGCTAATAACCTGTTAAACATAATATTTGCAGAAAACCGGGACGAATATACTGCCATTGACTGCCCACATCAAATGACAGATTAGTCGATAAAGAGTAATTAACTTAAATGAACTGTGTGAATGAAATGTTGTGAACCAATGAACTCAAGTGAAATGCTAAAGCAAAACTTAAAATATCCAGTTAAAGCTGATTCGTTTGCATTAACACTATACTTGAGCTTTATATTAACAAGTCTTGAAATCTCATAGTCGACTAACTGTCAACCAACTTAATTTCAGTTATGTTTGACTTTCTCTTGTTTTTATTATTATTTTTTTTTTTTTGCACAACACTTCACGCTTTTTAGGAAACGTGCACCTTTTCATCTGAATCATCCAGTTGCTTATGTAGAATGACGTCTCAACAAGAACAAGAAGAGATGATAGAATATGCCGAAGGGACTTTCCCGATTGCTATTCCATTAGAAAACTCTCCAAAAAGAACTCCTACTCTTCTGAAACAGCGGACACTTAATCAATTGTGCGTTCAATTTGGCATTGCCGAGGCAGAAGTTTTACTTCCTGGACCAAATGATTTCGCTGATAGACCGCCTTATGGTTTTATTGCCATAAATCGCCAAATGTGCTTAAGTGGAGCAATCCCTCCTTTTAATGAATTTCTTCGACAAACCTTTCTCCGATTGACGATCTCTCCTTTCCAGTTGCATCCCAATGGCTATGCCATTTTGATGGGATTGTGCGTTTTGTTCAGGAGGACTCTTGACCGTCTTCCGAGTTTCGAGGAGATTTGTTACTTGTGTACTTTTGCAAAGAACAAGGACTGCCCTTCAATTGTACTTGTAAGAGGTGCGAGGAACCACAAGCTTATTTTAGATTTGCCGGAGAGTGCACATGGCTTCCTGAATCAATACTTCTACGTTCGTTGCCCCGCAGAATTTTACGCTGACTGGAGAGTAGGAAGTGAGATCTTTTTTCCTTCATTCTTCAATTTTACTCTAAGTCTTTCATGTTTCGTATTGCCAAGTGCTGATTCCATTTCTTATCTTTACAGCACTTCCTCCTCCATCTAGGGACCCAAGCCATAAGGCGATGTTTGAGAGATTGAGCGCTATCCCGGCTGAAGAGAGGAGCGTTAAATTTCTATTAACGGATGAATTTCTTCATCAGTTCGGGCTTCTACATATTTCTCGTTCAATTCAAGCTCATGAAGCTCCGACGGAAGTTCCTGACTCTCCAGTGATAATTCCTGATGCCCCGGTCTCTACTGGAGAACACATACAAGGAGAAATTTCTATAAAAAATTCACTAATAAAGTGTTCTGTTCCAAGAGATGACATGGGGCCATCAATAAAACCCGCGCTTGCCCCCATAATTGAAGAAGAAGAGGAGCCCCCTTCACAAACCAGGAAGAGTGCCGACAAAGGAGCTGATGGAGGGAATCAGGTTGGGAATGATGGTGATGACGTCTTTGGGGATTTAAGTGACATAATTGTCACTTCCCAAGAGCTCTTTAAAGATGACCCTGCCTGCGGCAAAACTGTACCCCCGATGATTGAAGCGACATCTGCCCTCCAACAGACTCCAACTCCTTTATCTCAAGAATTGTCACCGACAGTGAAACCTATCACTTCCCCCCAACTGAGGAGTGGTTCGTTAGTCCAACGTGAGTAGTTTGCACTTCACACACAACTAAGGATTTTCCAGCACATTTATGCACTTATCTTCTTATACTTTAAAGATTTCTAAAGCTTGTATTTTCTTATTTCAGATCCTTCAATGACACGCGGCGGATCATATTATCAGGACTTCCAACGCTACGGGGGGCGTGGTCAATATAATTATGGGCGCTACTTCACCTCCTATAGAGAGTCTGACGAAGAGAGGGCTGCTCGAAAGGCTCGTGAAAGGAGGGATGAAGAAGAGCGTCGTGAAAGAAGGGAGAGAGAAGAGCGCCATGATTCTTGGCAAAAAGGTGACGACTCTCACAAAAGGAAATCTCACGATGACCGAGGAAAAGGTCATGTAGCCGAAGATTCAGGCAAACGAGCCCGATATGGTGAGAGACATGCTTCCACTACTCCCGAAAAGGCTACTGCCCCTACTCCTCTTGACATTCCTTCCGATTCTCCTGCTCTCGGGAAGGCGGACATCCAAACAATAATAAGCAGGCCCAAATTTCAAGTTGGACCGGGCCCAGCCACTTTACAAAGTCGTTTTCCACAGTGGTGCTTAAAGGGTGTGAGGTTCGACCTTGACCTGGTCCCTATTGACAAGCCTGCCATGCTATGAAATCTCGACGCCGTCAAACTTGATATCGAGAGGATGTCAAACTGGCAGAAGCTTGTTGATGAGCTTCAGAGAGTTAATCGTGCCAACATAGAGGACATGCTCACTATGGAAAATGACAAGGCTGAATGGCAAAAGGTCCTGGAGCAACATGATACCGAAATGAGGAGCATTGCTTCCTATAATGAGGAGCTCGAAGCAAAGGTTGAGAATTTGAAACATGAGCTTGCTGCTTCCTCTACTTCATATTCTCAAAAAGAAGAAGTGCTCCTGAAACAAGTGAGAGACGCTCACGCTAGCCAAAGGGATGCCGAAGACAGGCTCGAAGCACAAAAAAGAATCAGTGAAGGCTATGTCTTTGATATTGCTGATCTTCGAAAGAAAAACAACTCCCAGGAGGCGGAGATACAAATGCTTAAGCTTCAGCTTGCCAAAACTGAAAGGGAGCGTGATGAGGCTGTCGCCGGCAAAATCGCAGCCGAAGAATCTCATGAGGCGACCAAAAACAGCTTCGGCTCAACATTATTCGACTTCTACTTGCATAGCGTCTTGGGGCGTGGAAGTCTCGCTTTTCTTGGTCCCAAGTATGAAATCACTTTAGCTGAAGTGTGGGAGGCCGCCCTTGAGATGCTTGGTGCTAAAGGTGCTGGTTATGACGAATCAGCCCTGGAAAGGCATTATTTTGATGATGACGCTCGCGCTGCCCTTGCCAAGGGAAAGGAACAACTTGCCAAATTAAGAACTGAAGTGACGGAAGGGGACCAGCTGGAAAAAAACCACTTCAACTACTCTAGTCCAGCCACCTTCTTCGTCTGAAGTCAACATTATTGGTTCCAGTTCCCATCTTGCATCTCCCACCAAAGTTACCACTGAGATTACAAGCATACAAGGTGGAGACGAGGGTGATGAGAGCGCTGATGCGCAAGCTTATGAAGTCGATATCAGGAAACCAGCTTCTCCAGGTAACTTCACTGTTAATCTCGCTACTGCCAATTCTGCTCAAGCGGGTTACTCATTTATCTCGCATGGATTCAATGAGCTTCTTGATTATTTTCTGAATCTTGATGAGCCTCCATCTCCTCTCTTTACTGACTTTAACCTCTTTTCTTCTGTAGAGAAAATACCTTCTCCGGTTATCCCTCCTCCGTCTCTCCAGGTGGCTCCTCCTTCTGCTTCTCAGCCCGGGTCGCAAGAGGAACAAATAGAAGCCCTCCATGGTTTAGACGATCCCATCGCTTCGCAGGAGCATAGAGACGAGGGACTTGCGGGAGGTGAGATATCCCCGGAGCGGACCCCCTCTGATGACATAACTTTGTCTAAACTTGCCACTCCGGGAAGTGAGTCTTCCTCAAAGAGGAGGGCAAAGCACGGAACGTCAAAGAGGAGGGGGAAGATAATCACTGTTACTGAAGGGGAGCCAGAAGTTGGACCAGCTGCACCTACCCCTCCTTCTTCCCTTGTGCCAACTGACCGGCCTGGAAAGCTAATCATTCGGCCGGGAAAAGGGTCCAAAGGTAGTAAAAAGAAGTGAACATTTTAGCTTTTTGCCTTTTGTATGTACTGGTCGAGAGTTGTGCGGGTACCGACCCCCGCTTTTATTTTGAAACCTGTATCTGCATTACAGTTGAATAAAATGATTCTTCGTTTGTACAAACTTCTGTTTGAATTTGAGAATGCATTTACTATTTATTTTTTGCACAAGTTTATTTACACGATATTGCAGCGAGCTTATGGCATGTTACTTGAGCGTTACCTTTTGCTGGTTTGGCTATACCATATTGTGTGTAATTATACTATATTGCCCCCATTCCATAAGTTTGCTGCAATATTCTATACTTCGAGGGGACTTGCACTCATATTTGCTAAAGAATAATTATTTTATTCTCTAAATAAATTTTTTGCAGAGTACAACTTCCTTCATATAAGTTTCTACGCTTTGTCCTTCGAAGAAATCACTTTCTCCTTTTGCGTATGTATATATTTTGCCAAGTGAATTCTTCTATGTGGCAAAGCGGACCTTTGAATGTACTTTAACCCCCCTTTTTTTTGAGGAAGATCATTCTCCATAATAGGTAAATTACTCTTCCTTTGGAGGTTAAAGTATGCTCTTGATGAGGATTTTTTTTTTTTTTTTTTTTTTTTATATAGAAAGTTGTACCTCTGAGGAGGGATTTTTCACGTTTCAACACTTGGAAGTTTTATTTCAATCTCGGTGAAACGTGTACCTCCAAAGAGTTATGCCTTAGAAATCCTTTTCACGTTTCAACACTTGGAAGTTTTATTTCAATCTCGGTGAAACGCAGGTTTCCGAAGAGGTCTTTCTTCTTAATTGTGTCCCCGGGAGGGGGTTGTACCTCTGAGGAGGGATTTCTCACGTTTCAACACTTGGAAGTTTTATTTCAATCTTGGTGAAAGGTGTACCTCCAAAGAGTTGTGCCTTCGAGGAAAGCCTTTTCACGTTTCGACACTTGGAAGTTTTATTTCAATCTCGGTGAAACATGGGCTTCCAGGAAGGTCTTTATCTTGTTTTGTATTTCAACTTTGGTGAAGTGAAATTCCGAAGAGCGGTTGTTACACTTCAACTCCTGGCGAAATGTGCCTCCGAAGAGGGCTTTTATTTTGTTTGCATTTCAACTCTGGTGAAGTGAAATCCGAAGAGCGGTCATAACACTTCAACTCCTGGTGAAATGGGCCTCCGAAGAGGGCTTTTATTTTGTTTGCATTTCAACTCTGGTGAAGTGAAATTCCGAAGAGCGGCTGTTACACTTCAACTCCTGGCGAAATGTGCCTCCGAAGAGGGCTTTTATTTTGTTTGCATTTCAACTCTGGTGAAGTGAAATCCGAAGAGCGGTCATAACACTTCAACTCCTGGTGAAATGTGCCTCCGAAGAGGTCTTTATTTTGTTTGCATTTCAACTCTAGTGAAGTGAAATTCCGAAGAGCGGCTGTTACACTTCAACTCCTGGTGAAATGTGCCCCAGAGAGGGTTTGCATTGCCTGGAAGTTACTCTCTCATGGTTGGTGGGTCATGACTCCTCCAATCTTTTTTGTTGAGTAGAGAACTTTCTTTTTTGTGGCATATGTCCCACTAGAGGTCTTTGTCCTCCGAAGAGTTATGCCTCCGAAGAGGAGCATTTTGCCTCTGAAGAGGGCTTTGGTCTCTGAGGAGAAGCATTCGGTCTCCGTAGAGAAGCACTTCGCCTCCGAAGAGGGCTTTGGTCTCTGAGGAGAAGCATTTGGTCTCCGTAGAGAAGCTATTTGCCTCCGAAGAGGGCTTCGGTCTCTGAGGAGAAGCGTTCGGTCTCCGTAGAGAAGCATTTCGCCTCCAAAGAGGGCTTTGGTCTCTGAGGAGAAGCATTCGGTCTCCGTAGAGAAGCATTTCGCCTCCGAAGAGGGCTTCGGTCTCTGAGGAGAAGCGTTCGGTCTCCGTAGAGAAGCATTTCGCCTCCAAAGAGGGCTTTGGTCTCTGAGGAGAAGCATTCGGTCTCCGTAGAGAAGCTTTTTGCCTCCGAAGAGGGCTTCGGTCTCTGAGGAGAAGCATTCGGTCTCCGTAGAGAAGCTTTTTGCCTCCGAAGAGGACTTCGGTCTCTGAGGAGAAGCGTTCGGTCTCCGTAGAGAAGCATTTCGCCTCCAAAGAGGGCTTTTCACATTTCATCTCACGGGAGTATGTTGACCGGTTGTGGTGAAATGCGTGCCCCTAAGTAGGGTTATTGTCAGGAAGTTTGGAGTTTCCTTTTCTCGGTTGGATGGATTCTCGGGAGTGTGTCGATCGATAACTCCACGACTTTGTAACGAGAAAGACGCCTTTTTTCGGTGAAGCCCGCTCGAGGTCTTTATCCTCTGAGGAGTTATGCCTTCAAAGAGGGCTTGTGCTTCTGAAATATTCTTTTTGCTGGCTGACGCTTGCTCTCGCATGTCTCTTTGCCGTTGATTCATGTTGACAATCCCCATTGCCTCGCAAGTGTCACCACTTTCAGCTACCAGGCCTCTCCCTTACCCAAAGGAGTATATTTTATAGTTAAGCGAATTGGTGGTGGCAGATTTAGGTTCTTTAACTTGCTGTTTGTTTGTTCAAACATTTGCAGTTAGCTATATATGATCTGCTTCTATCCACCTTGCTTACTTTCGTTTGAAGTTCTCCTTTTGTAGGATTTGAATATGGGAACTTTGAATGGCCCAGTGCTTGACTGCCGGATGATGTTGCGGATCGCTTGGTCTCGTGACTGGTAGGCTTTGTTTTTATGGCCTGCATTATTAAATCGTTTTTTTTTTAGTAACACGATTAACGTATTTCATCTGCCGAAATAAAACAAAGCAGTTTATAATAGTAGGGAACATAAGAATTATAGTGGTTTAGCCGAAACTGGGTCTATATCCACTTTATAGCTTTTGTTATTCGCCTGCCTTGCAATTGCCCTTAACAAGAGAATCATATATTTGTAAATTCTTTGCAATATTTCAGCAAAGTTTTCAAGTAAAATATGGATGTAAATGGTTGCTGTTCCAAGTTCTTGGAATTGGTTCTTTTTTGACAGTTGCGAATTTGATTGATTATATTAGTAATTCCTTAGTGCCGCCTTTAAGTGTGCATCATCTTCTTCTGTTGGCGGGTGGTTTTAACTGAAGAAACATACTCTAGCCCAAATCTTATTTGTTTGCTTAGAGTACTTCTTATTCAGGATTTGACCCTGGAATTCTGTTGCTTAAGGCTTGCATTTAAATGCTACCAAGGGTTGCTTGATATTGCAATGAATCAGCTTGGTATTGATTGCCTGCAAATTTAGATCGATAATCTTAGTGATATTCTCAGAATATTTCACATATCGAAATAAAATAAGCGACTTGTAATAATAGGGAAAGCAAGACTTATAGTTTTTATTATTTATTGGCATTGTTTTTACTACAGATTTTGATACAAGAATCATTGGATCAGCATTTTTTTTTTACAAATTTGAAACAAAGTGTTCAAGTAAAGTATAGAAGCAATTGCTGCCCCAGGCTTTAGGGATTGAATCTTTTGGCATGAGAGGACTGGGTGGCAACTTCTTTCAGAATCGAAACTTCCTTTCACTTTGAAGGTCTCCTTGAAGCGTGAGCACGTCTTCCCTTTTTCCTGCCTCGTGAGGGCTTGCTGTGATGATACTGATGGTAGGACCTTCATCTCCCTGTGCAACGGTTCTTTTATTTGAGCTACATTGTTGAGCGGGAACCAGCTGCACCTTAGAGGATGAGGAGTAGTTAATTCCCTCTTTTTTCACATACTGTTGCAGTTCATTCTGCTTGATCAATTCTTCAATCTCCTTCCTTAAATGGCGACATTGGTTAGTTTCATGACCAGGTTGATTGTGAAATTGACAGAATTTCCCATTGTCTGTCGCGCTTCTCCTCATCAGAGATGGTTTGGGGTACACGACAACATCCTTTGTTGTCAAGAAGATACTTTCCGGAGTGTCGGTCAAGGGAGTGAAGTTGGAGGGTATAAAGCGTCGAGCTTTTTTCAAGAGTTTCTGCTTTCTCCTTCCCCCATTCTTCTCTTTCTGTTCAATCATTTCCGGTATGTATTCTTCATCGTTACCGGGACTCAATGGGTAATCGTCAACTATTCTTTCAAAAGTTCGCCTTGACAAACGTTCGTGGATAGTTGGTCGTGGCCATGAATTCTCTGTTTGGGGGAATGTTCCAATAGTAATGCCAGTTGCTCGTTGAGGAGTATTCCATTCTTCTGAAACCTGGGCCTCTTTGGCAATGGTTTTTATATCACTTTCTAGTCGATGGACTTCTTCCTGCAATGCGTTCATCTTATCCAGTATCCTATTGCTTTGAACTTCCATGTGTTGATATATTCCATATATCACGGCGTTTAATTCAGCCCTTGTGACTCCAATACTTGAAGCTGTTTCACTTAGTGTGGGAAGAGCAATGGCATTGCTGCAAGTACCTTCAAACCTCAAAAACTTCCGTTTCCTTTCTGAAGCCATGATTTCTGTTAGAATTTTGTTGAACAATGGTTGAAGTTTGCCCTGAGTTCAATTCTCAGTGAAAGCACCAAAAATGTTAACGCTAAAATGTGAACGCTAATACCCCGGTGTGTGAAGTGTAGTTGTGAAAGCACCACCCGATAGATCGGGAAAGAATTACAAGCAAGTAATAGCAGAAAAGCAGTAAACAACAACAATTTTATAGTGGTTCGGCTTAAGGGTATAGCCTACGTCCACTCTAAGTACTTTTATTAATAATCCCGTTACAAGCTGATACAATTCTTCTCAAGTACAATATACTTCAAGTTACAAGTGATTTGGAACAAGTCTTGAGCTTCAATGTCGATTCAAAGTCCTTAAATCCATGTTGAAGATGTATGGTTTTTTCGTGGAGTTCTTTGATGAATTCCTCTTATCTTGAAAGCTCTAAGTGTTGATGAAGTTCTCAATGCAGCAAGGTAACGGTGTATGAAGAGAATGTGCCAAAAAGTCCTTTCATTGTTGGAGTTAGGGTTCTATTTATAGGCAACATTGGATTAGGGCCATAGGTCGTGCCCGACCTAAGTAGGTCGTAGGTCGCCCTCGACCTAAAGAGTACTGGTTCTTCTTTCATCTTCCACTAGAGTACGCATGCTGAATACGACAAGTCCTAGGTCGTGAACGACCTATCTTCTAGCGGCCTGGCATAAGTGGCTTTCTCCTCTATGTATCTAGGTCATGAGCGACCTATCATAGGTCGTAGGTCGTCTTCGACCTATGGAGCTCCGGCTTTCCTTCTTCATGTGTAAGCGCATCTTTTTTCCAACAAGTTGTAGGTCGCACACGACCTAACACCCAGTGACATAGTAGAGGCGGCCTCTTTACTTACGTGTTTAGGTCGTTAACGACCTAACTTAGGTTGTGAGTGTTTTCCTGCAGCCTTAGTCGATCCCTTAGGTCGTTAGGTTGTGAAGTCTTTAAACCGCTAGGTCGCGGCCTTCCTTAGGTCGCTGAGAATCATTAGGTCGCGTTCCTTCTTAGGTCGCTGAGAATCACTAGGTCGCGGCCTTTCTTAGGTCGCTGGGAACCGTTAGGTCGCTACTCTCCATAGATCATAGGTCGTGACAGTGCTTAAGTCTTTAGGTCGCACTCATTCTTAGGTCGTAGCCTCATTTAGGTCGCAGCTTCTTGTTAGGTCGCAAAGCCTGATAGGTCGCCTCCCCCTTCCTAGGTCGGGTCATCTTTAAATCGCTAAGTCATTCCTGTTGTTGGGTCGCTCCATATCTTTAGGTCCTAGGTCGCTAATGAGGAGCAGTTAACACGAATGTATGCATATCCGTATATAGATATACAAAGCATTTTAATGTTTGAAATATATATAGGTGTACATATGCATATGGTCAAAGTCATGGGTGGATCTATGTATGTATTTACATGGTGTTTGTATATGTGCAAGGGGACATAATGATGAAAAACATTTAATGCAAGCACATATATGAAATCAAATCATTCGATACCTAGACAATCATTTAATTCTAGAATATAAAACATAACATCAAGTCTCATAAAAGATCAAATTCATTCAGAAATAAAATCAGGTCAAAAAGTTGTTCAAATCAAACTTTAAAAAAAAGAGTGAGAAGCCTGTACAAACCACCTCATTGCTTACCTTGTACAACTCTTTTCTCTATATGTAGCCGTTCCTTCTCCATACTTGTAATATATATAAATATCAAACAAAAGAAGAATGCTGTCGTTAAAAAAACCTGAAGCAGAGCAAATCAAAAACAGTTGTGTTTCCTTCTTAAAGAACTGTGAGTAAACTTAAATATTTGCGTACCTTGAATTTGTATATACCTATATGCTTGAGTTCTTTAATCCTACAAAGTATTTTTGATAAGTGTTTATACATCATATGTGTGTGTCATACATTGTTGATCACCTGAAAAATAAAAGTGAAGAAGAAGCCGGTATACTCCCCTACTTCTTTGAAAATTTAACACCATTCTACTTTAAAAAACTAGATCTCATTACCCACTAAATTTTAGGCTATAGTTACAAAAGTAAGGTTGTATGTTTATGAATGTAATTTATTCTAAATTTGTTCCACCGTATATCATCAAGCATAGATAGAGAAAAGTTTATTTTACAGTAAACAAGTTTGTAATGACCAAAATTTAAATAGCATAGTTTAATCGATTAATCACATGAATGTGTTTGAAATTCAAAACGATGATTTTTGGAAGAAAAATGATGATTTTTAGTGGTGTAATTGATGAGATAAGGGAAGATGATCGGTTTTGGGTCATTGGCACAATTCTGGCGGCTCTATCGATTTGGGGGCTCGACGTCTAGTGTGAGGGTGACTCATGTCACGGCACACCGGAAGAAAATGTCGCTGCGGTTCCTAGTTGTTTGTGTAGGCTACACATGAGTGAATTAGGGTTTTATAGGGGTTCTCGTGGTCTCAGGTTGGGGGATAATGGCAGTGATATGGGGAGCAATGGATGGTGCGGTCGTGGGGGGAAAGGTAGTGGTGGTCGTGGCGAAGGGCTTGGTTCGTCTGGGTGGTGCATGATCAACGATGGTGGCGTGGTGAGTTGATTTGGTGGTGATTGGTTTTGTTCTTCTTGAGTTCGATGTCTAATGTTTGAATGGAGGGTTGTCAAGTGTTCAGGGGTAGGCGAGTTGAGGGGGTCGGGGCGACTTGGAAGGGTGGTCGGCGGCAAATGATGGCGTCTAGAGCGAGTGTGCACGTGCGCACATACGTGCACTGCTTGACCTCTGGAAAATGAGAGGGGAAAATAGAAAAGGAAATGAAGAAAGAAAAGAAAGGAGGAGGGGGAAGAGTTTGGGCCAGTATGGGCTAAAGTAAAAGAAAAGATAAGGAAAAATAAAAATAAAAAGAGAAGGAAAAAGAAAAGGAAAAGTGAAGAAACGAAAAATACAAAAAAAAGAAAGGAAAAGGAAAAATAAAAGAAAACGAAAAAGAAAGAAAAGGGGAAAAGGAAATAAGTGAAACTTATATATTTATATAATAATTTGAAATTTTAAACTCTAAAATCTATTTTCGTTTTAAATCCAAACAAATATTGAAGATTTTTGCATCTTAATCCTACTACCCGATTTTATAAATTTGCATAATGGATTTTCCCATAAATTAGAGTTTAATGTTATTTTATGGTTAAAATGGGTAATTAAGTAATTATATTTGTAACGACTCGAAATTTTCGAAGCTGAAAATTCCAAATAGTTATATAAAAAAAAGAGATAGAAGAAGAAGAACAGAAACACTCAACATCTCACAAACGCAGCGGATAAAATAATAATAAATCATAACAGTTTACAAAAGAATATTATAACTGTCGATTACATTTAATATACATCGGAGTTTCACATAATATACAGTCACTGAATATTTACAATTATCATGACTCAGATAAACAATAATATAAATACAGCAGATATACTCCATACGATATTGCCACCAGCTCACCTCCTAAGCTCCTGAACGTCCTAACCTGAAAATTTGCAATACTCGGTCTGACCCGAGCATTACATCAAAGTAACACCCAGGTCAGGCTGGAAACCAGCGTGAGTAAATTCAACTAACATGGAATACCCAAGCAAACAACTTAAATAAACCCGGGTAACTTTTATCAATTTAACCAATTCACAATTTGCTATAGGCAACACTTATTTCACGTATAAATTCCTAAATACCAGGCTTAGATAAAATAATCTCATTCACTAAAGTCATATCATTTCATCGTATTTATTTCACAAATCAATTTTATATAAATTCGAAGGGGTTTCGAGTATCCAAAACCCGACTCCGTTCTCTTCGAAACTCATGTTATCCAAACATTTTATATCAACGATATCAACTTATTCAAAACCACCAATACCATTCAATCATCCATAAGAAAACTTAATCACATATGAATTAATTCAATTGATTCTAAATGAAATTTAAAACCTTAATCACTTAGATTCCTTCATTTAACATTAATTAATTTCAAATCAATAAATTAATTAACCCTTCATTATCCATCTTAATTAATCACACTGGATAAATTATCTTTCAATTGCATCCAAGTAATTATCTTTAATTAATTATCACAATATTAATTATTCTTAACCAAAATCAATAAGTAATCTTTAATTACCTCATTAATTAACTATATTAATCTCATTAATCCTTAATTACTTAGGTTCGTTAATTTCACATAAGTCACTTATTACTGACTAATTCATCTTAATTAATCAATCTTTAATTGCATCGTTAATTTATTAATTACTTACTTCCAATTATATATTTTAATTTGTTTCAATCTAAACTAGTTACTTTAATTCAACCACAATATTAATCACTTTCGATCCATCAAATAAATCAATTAATTTTTAATCACTTTAATCTTGTTTACTTGACAATAATTAATTACAATCCATTGATTTATCATTCCCAGATTATCCATCTTTCATTTATCACTTAGTGCAATTGTTCAAAAGGGTAGTTAATTATCTCTAATTAATTCCTTGGTGAATTACCCTTCGGTTATGTTTACCAAGCAATTATCTTCCTTATCAATTTCACCAGGAAATTTAAATCCAAATTACATCCTTCCATTAACCTTCCATTAATTTATTACATCCAATAGTTATCACTAATTACTTCACCAAGTAGTAATACTTTCATTAAGTAATTTTACCTACCAAAAATTTCACGATTGAATATCCATAATTAATTAATAAAATTAATTACCTTTAATTAATCATATTAATAAACCATTTAATAACCCTTGTACAATATTCTTTCATTTGACATATTCTTTAACCAACCCTTTAATTACTTCTCGAAGTACTTAACTTTATTTAATCATTTAATTACAAACTAATTAGTCAATTAATTCCTAATTTCAAACTATTTAATTTTTAAATTTTAACTAAATTTATTTAAAATTACTCGATTAACTAATTCATAATCATCGATTGTCAATCCAAACTTATTTAATTAACAATCCTAATCACAAATTATTTTGACCCTATGTTAAAAATCTTAATCCAAATTATTAATCTAGTAACCTTAATAACCTAATTGAATAATTAAACCATATCATTAATTCATAAATTTATTTATTTAACCTTTAACTTACTTCAACAAATTTTTAATTCATCCACTAAGTTCATTTCCTTATGTCATTTCAAATTAAAATTCATGCTGAATACAATCTCTTCAGCAATAAAGTAAACATTTAGAGTCACCTCTAAAATTTAAGTCCAACATCGATATGCATATACTTATATAGGTCGAGAATTACTCACCTCCACGTGCTGTTGCTGGCGCACCCCTTCATGACGTGATCGAAACCCTAGCAACACTCCTCTCCTCAAAATTTTGCCGCCGCCGCTGTGAGTTCACCGGTCGACCCCCATTTTTCGACGCGGCCTCCCCATCTTCTTGCCGTCACGAGCGAACACGAGTTCGCTTCATCTGCCGCCTCACCTCCCATGCTCGCGATCCTTTGCCATGCTCGAATTCGTGTAGAATGAGGAGGCGGCCACGATTTGAATTGTGGAGAAGGTGCGGCCATTTTTTTCTTCTTTTTTTTTCTTTTTTTTATATGATTTGGTTTCGAAGAAAACAAACGAGAATCCCTTTTTCTTCGGCCTGGAGGAAAGATATTTCCTAAAGGTGGCTTCGGGTGCAAGCTAGAATGAAATCACGTGATTGAGAAGGTGCAAACTTAGACCTTTAATTGATTTCATATAATCGAAGATTGAAAATATCTCGTTTAGCATTCTCGAAACCTCGAACTCCGAATCAAAAATGCCGTCAGGCATTTATAAGGTTTTACCCGCATTCCGAACACAATGGAACGTGTTCCGGAGGCTAATTTAATCATATGCGCGAGTTACAAAATAAAACGATCAATTTTAAATTAAATCGATTAAAATAGTTTCTATGCGTTTCGAGTTGTCAGGGTCAAATGACAACTCTGATTGCTACGAAAATTGAAATCCGATAATAACTAATTATTACGGATCCAATTTAACTGGTTTTGTGGAATTCTGATACTGTGCCTCGGAAGGCTGTTTAAAAATATCGATTTAAACACTATATTATTAAAATTGAACAAATCACCTTTAAATTAAATTCCAATCATTCTACTATCTTCGGTATCATCACTATAAATTTTATAATCCCTTAAATTAACTTAAATAGGCTTAGAGGTTTTAGATTCGACAGTTTACCCAATTTTACTTATTAAATTCAATATTTAAACTATATAATCCAATCATTTAATTGTCAAATAAATATTGAAGTCTTGAATTCAAGTTAAAATTAACGTTTAAATATTTTAAAACCAATTAACTATTCGAATTAAAATCCTTAGAAATTCCGGGTCGTCATATTCTTCCCCCCTTTAAAGAATTTCATCCCCGAAATTACTACTTAGGAAGAATGGACCAATACCCTTTTACTCTTTCCGAGACTCACAATTCAACTTCCTACCGACTATCTTTTATTAAAGACCCACTATCACTTTACCCAATTCCCCAAAACCTTCTATTGTTTCAAACAATACCCCTTTACTCAATAATCTAAATTTTAATTTAAAAATCAAATTTGAATTGTCAAAATTTTCTCAAAAATTTTCTAACTCTCTAAATTTTCGAAAATTTTTGCCAGCGTTTCCTTTGCGCGGCTAGCTCGGTACAACTACAAAAGGTCTCTACGGGCTCCCAAATCCAAAAGAAAACAAAAGCCAAGTGGCTACATCAAGAACCCAATCCAATTTCATACAAAAACTTAAATACATACCTTTTGTCGGGCAATTCACATTATCACCAGAAACCAAATCCAATTTTCCTTTCCCCTTTATACCTGCATATCTTACTTTGCACTAATATCCAATCACGATATTCCAAAATCATTTTATGCATCTCTTTACATAAGTTTCATACCCACTTCTATTCAAATTAGTTTTCGCCGTTTCATATGAATTCAATTTATTTCGATTTCTAATATTGAGTTTTATCTTTCATTTAACTGATTCATATTAGTTCCATTTACTAGTTTACTGTAATTTCCAATTTTAAAATAGTTTTGTTGTTAACCAAAATTTTTTTTCCAAAAAATTTTCTAACTCCCAAAATTTTCAAATTTTTTTGGCAGAGTCTCTTTTGTACGGAGGAGCTTTTGCAATTTGACAATATATATAAATATGTATACATCGACCCACACGGTCGGAAAAAGCAAAAACAGTTCATATTTCCTATTTTTATTGCGTAGGCGTACCTTATTTAGCATTTTAAACAAGCAGCTTATTTATTTAAGCAATTAGTGCAATCGAAATCCAGCCAAACGGCCTTCAGGTACCTGTACTTGCTCAATTTAAATATGTAAGTGCCAAATATAGAAAATCTACTAGTATTTCATTTATTTTCAATAGCTAAGCACATGTATTACATACACAACTAGTGCCAAACGCTTCCCATAAGCGGTTCATATGATTCTAAACCTTGTTCAATTGTTTCAACCAAATTTATGTGCCATTTCATTTAATTTTGTTGGCTTGCAACACAATTTCTTACATCAAATTGATTTTAAATCCAAACAAGCTCACATTCAATTTAGTTGATTTCAAAATCAATTTATTTAATCTCCATCGACTCATAGCATTTCAATTACTTTCATTTATGCCGAGCGACTACCATATTCATGCAATCCCGACGATATTCGTTTAATAGAATATCTATTCTAGTTTATAACTACTTTAAATTTTTTCAACTCATTCTATAATTAATTCCATTTCATTTCTAATTTATTTACCAACAATTCATTGCATTTCATTTTACCTTAGCATTAGATTCAATTTAAACAATTTATTTAACTTGGCACGTTCAATACTTATAAATTAATAACAATTTCCAAATTAATTTAATCCAAGCTTTATTTAATAGGCTTTCATTCTTATTCGAAGCCAAGCTTCCATAAATTTTTAAACTTAAGTTAATTTACTTTAACTTATTCCAACATCAAACTTAAGTTTACCTCTATTTGATTCTCATTTAACCAAATGCCATTAATTTCAGTTAGCCCATTCATTTAAATTTTAATTTTAATTCACCTTCTCTATTTATCAAAATAATATCCAAGCACATACTTAACTCATTTATATTTCAAACTAAGATACTATCGAACTTAAATTCAGACTGATAATCCAGTTCCAATCACAACTTTGATTTATTTTTTATTCTATCAGACTTCATCCATTTATTATTTAATTTAATCAACCAATTTATCCACCCCATTTAAAAAATTTAAATTCACCTGCTTAACTCATTTCGAATTTATTTTATTAACACAAAGTCATTCTCAATTTATTTCCATTAACTTGGGTTTTGTTTTTGCAACTCAAACTATTTCTATTATAATCACTTCTCTTATATCCAATTTACTTGCAAATCTCATTAAATATTATTCAAATCGCCCTTGAATTTTATTTATAATTCAAACCATCACATTTTCTTTCTTCAATCCAACCCTATTTTATTTTTGCAACATCTCTTTTAATTTATTTCATTATTAAATCCAAGTCGAGTATTATTTAAAATTTGAATTCATTTCCAAATTCCATTATTAATTTACAATCCATTTATTTGCCAAAGTTAAATTTTATTAACGTATTAAATCAAACAATTATTTATCCAATTAGCTTATTTTCAATTTCTAAATCAATATTTGATTTTAATGACAAAGAATTACTTCTTAAATTTCCCGAGTTTCAAATTTTATTTTATAATTCCAGTTTGGGTTTCCTTATTTTCCAAACATCCAATATCTTAATCAAAAAATTTTAGAAATGCTTTTAAATTCACATCATACCATTAAAATAACTCTTTATAAAAAAAAAATACTTTTTATAACTCGATGTCTCAACCAGTCCATCCTTGTTCTCATAGAAATTCGGACATACGTTGATCAGGCGTAGAACTGAAAATCTATAAGTACTTGGTAAACCTGCTTTCAACACCCAGTGAAAATATTTTTGAAAACAATTTTTTTTTAAAAAATATAGAAAACAGTTTTGTTGAAAATAGAAGAAATATCTTTAGTGACAATGTTCTGAAAATCATCACCCTCATCCATGGTCACAGTTACATCCCATGGTTACGTTGCCGTCGCAGCAAAAGTCCATGTAACTGCAGGCTCTCCGCGGCCTTTCAATTACGCCATGGATCCCACACAACAAATCACAGTTACATCCAAGGTTACGTTGCCGTCACGGCAAAATTCCATGTAACTGCAGGCTCTCAACGGCCTCTGATTTTCGCTATCGAAATGAAATTTCTCCACTCCTACATAGGTCGCAGCCTGCCGGTATAAAATCAAACACAGACGGTTGGCTCTCAGCGGCACACACGACTTCCGATATGTTATACCATAGGTCGCAGTCTACCGATATAAAATCAAACGCAGACTGTTGGCTCTTAGCGGCACACACGACTTCCGCTATGGTATACACTACTCATAATCCTCAGGAACTAGTTTTGTCCGGACTCCTCAGGATCAACTTTAGAACCCCCCTTGGGGCTCTAGGCAGCACCACCCGGTGGCACTCCTGAGAAGTCCATTTCAAGGGAGTGCCTTTTTTCCCAGAGCCATCATCAAAACATTTTATACTATACACATATAGTATCTTCAAATCATACACCTAGTATGATCTCATATAAAGCTCCTTTACTCAAAAATCGATTATCCCAAATCGATAATTCTCAAACTAGGCTTTCCAAATTTTCATATTGATTTTACCTAAAAATCAAAAGCCTTTCCAAATCCAAAGGTTCCCAAAACCCTTTTTCCAAATTCCTCATAAGATCCTTTATATATATATATATATATATATATATATATATATATATATATATATATATTCAGATATATATAAATTTTAAAAAAAACTTTGGATCTTTTCAATCTTGTATAAACTCCTTTTATACTTCAAACACTTCCAAAAATCCCTTATCCTCCAAAATAAAATTCAACAAGGGGAGATTTATCTTATATTTAACAAAGATATATAACTTTGTTTACCCAAAATCAAATATTCAGATTTGATTACTCTTTCCAATATCAATTTCCTTTCTATTCACATTCCTTAAATTCCTCTTTACTTATTTACAATTGCCTTAATCCCATTTGGATTATCACTCCAATTCTTATCTCAGTTGGGTATTTAAACCAATAACAGTTGGAGCTCCGACCAGTTTAGATAATAGCTTGAAAATTTTAAATAGATAAATAGTTGAAAAATAATTATTAGTATACAAAATAGCTATGAAATGGTTAACTAATTGTAAAATAGTTGGAATATAGTTGAATAGTTACAAAAATTTTAGATAATAGCAAAATAGTTGAAAATAGTAATAAATTTTTGATATAGTCGAAAAATAATAATTAGTTTATAAAATAGTTGAAAAATATTTATATAGCTTCAAAAATAATTTGTAAAACAAGTATAAAATAATTTGGCTTTAAGAAAGAAAGTTGTATATATTTAATAGCTTAGGGAAAAGAAAAGTTTATATGAAAACAATTTATATTGAAAATAGCCAAGAGCCAACTGTTCGCTTCCCCACCAATTTAATTTACATTTCCACTTAAATTTACCCAATTCCAATTCAAATAACTCCAAATTCCATTGGACCTGATTAATCCCCAATTCAAGCTGAATCAATCTTGATTCCTTCCCCAATTTAAATCAAATTTCGATTTTAATTTTAAATTTCATATTATTCCAATCAATGTGAATTATTATCAATTAAATTTCAGAATTCCAAATCACTTCAATTTAATCCAATCCAATTTCCCATTTAAATTTTTTAACCTTATACATCTTCAATCACCAATCCAATTACTTCAAACCATATTCAATTTTAAACTAATTCAATTAAATCTTGAATTTAATCTATCTCGAATTATATAAATTCGAGTAAAATTCTCAAAGGTTGGTTTAACTCTTTAAACCCAATTAACCTTTAAATCAAAGTGTTTAATCATTTTAATTTCTGGGCCCAGTTCTACAAATTCCCATTTTAAATTATTTTTACTTATGTATTTCAAAGTTCAATACAATTTTATTGTAAAATTTTAATTTATTATTCAATTTAATTTTCCAGTTTGAAGCCAGTTCTTAAACAAGTTTATTTTACAGTTCAATTATTCAAACTTATTTTATTTTATTTTTTTACGATTCCATTCTCACTTTAAAGATTTTTATTTACTATCGGAGGATATCATAAAATTTATTTTAAAACGTCCATCCATTTTAAATTTTAAATCTCAAACCCGTTTTGAGATCACACAAATTCCCAATTTAAATCAACCACATAATTTTTTTTCTAGTCAAATTTCAATTTAATTAATCCCATCAACCTTACTCAACTTGAATCTCCGCTTCAAATTTCAAAATTCTTTCCCTCATATACGTTCAAAACTTATATCACTCTGGGTTTTTATATCACACATCAGGGAAAATCAAACTCAACACCTTAGAGTTTATTTCAAATTATCCTTGATACCATATATATGCACACATATATACATATTTATTTCTTGGCCCTCCCTGCCATATTTTAAAATTTAAACCACCTTTGGTTTTAAATTCAAATCAAATTTCCAAACAACCTATTGTTTGCAACAAATCTCTCTTATTTAAATAATACTTATGTATCATTTCTTTCAGCACTTTGAAACAAATTTCAAATTCTTGACCTCAATTTCAAATTTCACAATTTAGGTATTTTCAATTTTATAAGTCATACTTTACTTAAACGTTTACTTCTTTAGAATATTTCATTTTGTTTATTAATACACATCTTATTATTAATCACACAACAATCATTTATGATAATAACCAAGATTATCATATCAAAATCATCCATTATCATCTTATTCTGAAATACTTCTCCACTTCAATATTACAATTTCAGTTTGAATCCATTTCAAACTTATCTTTATTTAATTTCAGTTTGGTTGTTTTATATTACTTCTTAATTTAATTCTAAAAATTTTACAACACCTTAATATTTATTAGAAAGAAATATCGCTTTATATATCAAAAATATATTTTTATATAAAATCATTTAAAATCCTTTTATAAGAAAATAACAAATACGCGCTCACATAAATATACACTCAACTCATTCTAGAGTACCACTGACTCTATTTAATGAGCAATCCCCACCAGAGCTAAGGTTCTCGCTTAACCTTCAGCTCTGATATCAACTGTAACGACCCGAAATTTTCGAAGCCGAAAATTCCAGATAGTTATGGAAAAAAAGAGATAGAAGAAGAAGAACAGAAACACTCAACATCTGACAAATGCAGCGGATAAAATAATAATAAATCATAACAGTTTACAAAAGAATATTATAACCGTCGATTACATTTAATATACATTAGAGTTTCACATAATATACAGTCACTGAATATTTACAATTATCATGACTCAGATAAACAATAATATAAATACAACAGATATACTCCATACAATATTGCCACCAGCTCACCTCCTGAGCTCCTGAACGTCCTAACCTGAAAATCTGTAATACTCGGTCTGACCCGAGCATTACATCAAAGTAACACCCGGGTTAGGCTGGAAACCAGCGTGAGCAAATTCAACTAACATGGAATACCCAAGCAAACAACTCAAATAAACCCGGGTAACTTTTATCAATTTAACCAATTCACAATTTGCTATAGGCAATACTTATTTCACGTATAAATTCCTAAGTACCAGGCTTAGATAATCTCATTCACTTAATTCATATCATTTCATCGTATTGATTTCACAAATCAATTTTGTATAAATTTGAAGGGGTTTCGAGTATCTAAAACCCGACTCCCGTCTCATCGAAACTCATGTTATCCAAACATTTTATATCAACGATATCAACTCGTTCAAAACCTCCAATACCGTTCAATCATCCATAAGAAAACTTAATCACATATGAATTAATTCAATTGATTCTAAATGAAATTTCAAACCTTAATCACTTAGATTCCTTCATTCAACATTAATTAATTTCAAATCAATAAATTAATTAACCCTTCATTATCCATCTTAATTAATCACACTGGATAAATTATCTTTCAATTGCATTCAAGTAATTATCTTTAATTAATTATCACAATATTAATTATTCTCAACCAAAATCAATAAGTAATCTTTAATTACCTCATCAATTAACTATATTAATCTCATTAATCCTTAATTACTTCGGTTCGTTAATTTCACATAAGTCACTTATTACTGATTAATTCATCTTAATTAATCAATCTTTAATTACATCGCTAATTTATTAATTACTTACTTCCAATTATATATTTTAATTTGTTTCAATTTAAATTAATTACTTTAATTCAACTACAATATTAATCACTTTTGATCCATCAAATAAATCAATTAATTTTTAATCACTTTAATCTTGTCTACTTGACAATAATTAATTACAATCCATTAATTTATTATTCCCAGATTATCCATCTTTCATTTATCACTTAGTGCAATTGTCCAAAAGGGTAGTTAATTATCTCTAATCAATTCCCTGGTGAATTACCCTTCGGTTATGTTTACCAAGCAATTATCTTCCTTATCAATTTCACCAGGAAATTTAAATCCAAATTACATCCTTCCATTAACCGTCCATTAATTTATTACATCCAACAATTATCACTAATTACTTCACCAAGTAGTAATACTTCCGTTAAGTAATTTTACCTACCAAATATTTCACGATTGATTATCCATAATTAATTAATAAAATTTATTACCTTTAATTAATCATACTAATAAACCATTTAATAACCCTTGTCCAATATTTTTTCATTTGACATATTCTTTAACCAACCCTTTTATTACTTCTCGAAGTACTTAACTTTAATTAATCATTTAATTACAACTAATTAGTCAATTAATTCCTAATTTCAAACTATTTAATTTTTAAATTTTAAATAAATTTATTTAAAATTACTCGACTAACTAATTCATAATCATCGATTGTCAATCCAAACTTATTTAATTAACAATCCTAATCACAAATTATTTCGACCCTATATTAAAAATCTTAATCCAAATTATTAATTTAGTAACCTTAATAACCTAATTGAATAATTAAACCATATCATTAATTCATAAATTTATTTATTTAACCTTTAACTTACTTTAACAAAATTTTAATTCATCCACTGAATTCATTTCCTTATCTCATTTCAAATTAAAATTCATGCTGAATACAATCTCTTCAGCAATAAAGTAAACATTTAGAGTCACCTCTAAAATTTAAGTCCAACATCGATATGCATATACTTATATAGGTCGAGAATTACTCACCTCCACGTGCTGTTGCAGCCGCACCCCTTCGAGACGTGATCGAAACCCTAGCAACACTCATCTCCCCGAAATTTTGTCGCCGCCGCTGTGAGTTCACCGGTCGACCCACCTTTTTCGACGCGGCCTCCCCATCTTCTTGCCGTCATGAGCGAACGCGCGTTCGCTTCATCTGCCGCCTCACCTCCCATGCTCGCGATCCTTTGCCGTGCTCGAATTCGTGTAGAACGAGGAGGCGGCCACGATTTGAATTGGGGAGAAGGTGCAGCCATTTTTTTCTTCTTTTTTTTTATACGATTTGGTTTCGAAGAAAACAAACGAGAATCCCTTTTTCTTCGGCCTGGAGGAAAGATATTTCCTAAAGGTGGCTTCGGGTGCAAGCTAGAATGAAATCATGTGATTGAGAAGGTGCAAACTTAGACCTTTAATTGATTTCATATAATCGAAGATTGAAAATATCTCGTTTAGCATTCTCGAAACCTCGAACTCCGAATCAAAAATGTCGTCAGGCATTTATAAGGTTCTACCCGCATTCCGAACACAATGGAACGTGTACCGGAGGCTAATTTAATCATATGCGCGAGTTACAAAATAAAACGATCAATTTTAAATTAAATCGATTAAAATAGTTTCTATGCGTTTCGAGCTATCAGGGTCAAATGACAACTCTGATTGCTACGAAAATTGAAATCCGATAATAACTAATTATTACGGATGCAATGGAACTGGTTTCATGGAATTCTGAGACTGCGCCTCGGAAGGCTGTTTAAGAATAACGATTTAAACAATATATTATTAAAATTGAACAAATCACCTTTAAATTAAATTCCAATCATTCTACTATCTTCGGTATCATCACTATAAATTTTATAAGCCCTTAAATTATCTTAAATAGGCTTAGAGGTTTTAGATTCGACAGTTTAACCAATTTTAGTTATTAAATTCAATATTTAAACTATATAATTCAATGATTTAATTGTCAAATAAATATTGAAATCTTGAATTCAAGTTAAAATTAACGTTTAAATATTTTAAAACCAATTAACTGTTCGAATAAAAATCGTTAGAAATTCCGGGTCGTTACAATATTTATATTACTAGACTTAAACTTATGTAAATTAAGAAAGTTGGATATCAATGGAGTGTTAAATTTTAATTACTTAAAAATAAATTGTTTTAAAGTTTCTTAAATTTGTAATTAATTTGTATTCAAAAATAAATGTATAGGGCTAACCAAGATTAATAAAAGCCGGATGTGCGATTTTTTTTTGACATTTGGTACTGACCATTAAATTAGTTAGCAATCTATATCTTGGCTTCATTCTATTAGGTATTTAATTCAATTATTCTTGCATGTGTCATTAAGTGGTTAGACAAGTTAATAGTAGATTAAATGATGATACGGCTTATTTGAACAAAAATCTATAATGATCCCCATAATTGAATATTGTCACCCTAAATATAAATTGTTTATTTTAAAGAAATTTACCCTTTTAAATTTATTATTTGGATTCGAAGAGACCGGAATTGGATATCTGTGTTTTTTGAAACTGCTTCAATTTAGTAATCACTCCAAACCTTTACGGGTTTGATTATAGAGTTTAATAGGCCCTAATTGGATTAATTTCACAAATTTAACTTTCTTAATAAGTACTAGACTTAGACACTATTATAATATCGATGGATTTTTGTAAAATGCTTTGGGTTAAAATAAGATGATTACTTGTCTGGCTTATACGAATTACCTTGGTTTTCAAAGGTTTTCATAACTTAAGTATTTCAAAATTAGTGGATTTTACTCACGCTAATTTCCAGCATAACTCGGGTATTACTTTATTGTAATGCACGGATCAGACCATGTATTACAGATTTCCAGCTAGGACGCTTTTAGAGCTCTAGAGACGAGCTGGATGGTAGAGACGTATTGCACGTACTTGGTTATATTCTGCTGTGTGATAGGCTGTATAGCCAGCATTTAGGGACAAGTTATCATAACTGTCTTGACTTATTTGTTGATAATTATACTCTGATAACTTGTACATATATTAACAGTAACATCTTTCCTTTGCAAAAATTCTGATATTGTATATTATTGTTCATTCCGCTGCGATTGTGAGATTTTAGGCTGTTGTTTTCTGTTTTCTTCTCGTAACAACCTGGTATTTTGAACCAATCGCTTCCATACATGTCAGACTTGAATTGCTTAAAACAATAGATTGTTAATTTATATTTAGCAAAACTCAGCATATACAGTAAATAAATCAATCATAGAATCTTAGACACAGAGTATTACAACGATAAGTAGCGGAATAGATATATAGTAGATCATGAAGCTACTATACAAACATCAGAGTTTAAAGTAAAATACAGCAGTATGTCTGTAATGCCCCGGAAGCTTTCGACTTTCGAAAATTCAACATCGATACTCACTTTATCGACTGCCGAGAAATCGAAGGCCGGAAACCCGAAATATTATGGTTTAAGAAAAGGCAAGACAAAGAAAAAGAGAGAAAAGACAGAAAAAAGGTAGGAAAGATAGAAAATAGAAAGGAAAAGAGAACAGAGAACAGAACAGAAAGAAAATAGAGAAAACATAGAACGGAACAGGAAACAACAGAACAACATCAGAATCTCACAATTCGCAGCGGAACAACATATAATAATAAATGAATAATCTTTAAACAAAGAACTATATCAGTTATTACATTTTATACATTACATTTCATAACATCATCATATCATCAGAGTGTACAACAACAACAACCTCAAACAGTGCAGCGGAAAAAGAAATACTATATAATTAGTAATACGCCATGCCATCCATCTTGCCTCCAGCAACTCTTGAATATCCAGAATATCCTGATAAACCTTAACTCTTGACTGCCCGTGTGAAAATTGGTGGGCACCCAGAGTTTAGGAAGGAAAACATAAACTCCAAGTCAGTCATGTGACTGGTGTGAGAACTCAAAACAGTTTATTTATCTTTAAAAATCAAAAATAGAGGAATATTTTTATTTCAATTCGCAATGCTTTTAAAAATGAGACTACCATAAGGCCTCCCGCACACACACACAATGCAAACGCAGAATCGGAGGAGATTTCTCCTTATGATAGTCAAAGATGCTTGATACGCATTAAAAGAACATTTGATATTATTATTAGTGCATAGTGTAGGAAAAATTCATTTCGAAAGTAGAATATAAATCTTAGCTAACATACGACCATTATCGTATGCCTACTATAGCTAACTATGTTCAATAGCAGGTTACCGCCACATTCCATAGCAGGTTATACAACTAAAACCGTACAAGTCTCGTATTGTTTCTTTGGATTTCCAACGAATGATCAGGCCAAGGAACTTCCCATTGCCACATGAGAATGCCTCTGGATGGACATCCCCGAGAACCAAACCGGATCTCTACCAGCACAAGGCCGGGTTACCCCTAACTGAGTAACAACTGACCGAATATGCCATCCCCCGGTCCTTTGGGACCTTTTCACCGAGCGCTCGAAATCAATTCACACAATCATAACAAAGTGTTTTCAACATGAGTAAGTATCTGGGCTCCATACCATGATACCACCCTTTTCCAGAAGGAAATGCACACATCCTAAAGGGCGCTACCCCTCATAACCTTGCCGCATCTTTCCTGTTTTGACCATTCACGGGGTGTGAGGCTCGACGAAGTCACGTCCACAAAAACATACTTTATACAAAAGCCATGCTTTGGGTCAACAAATGATCATAGAAATGATCACCAGGATAGACGATCAAATAAACGATCCTATCACAAATAATCAACACAATGATCATTTCACAGCAACACTCAGCATGTCACATTACCAAATTGGGAATATATTGCTGATAACATTCAACTACATAACCTCTGAGCTCGTACGTCTCAAAGAAGGGTGTTAAGCTAAAAGAATAAATTCTCCGCCACCAACAGAAATATATTTGAAAGAAATCTGCTTTATATCTCAATTTGTAACGTTAGACATACGATCCATACAAGTCTGTTTCAGGCTCGAACAAAACCGAAGGCACTTCTCACGAAGCCCTTGCAATCCGGATATTCAAAATCCTGATCGGATTCACCATCACATATGGAGAACTCTATACCGGAGCAACTCGGTGCAGAGTCAATCGACAGGTCATCCTATCGCTCTCGCAAATACCCAGTCTTCAACACCGATCTTCAATGCGATTCATAACGACGTATCACATATTCGGAATGGGTTATACGACCCCATGGTCCTTTCCCGGTTAACCCGAATAGTGAGCGCTTATTCAAAAATAAGTGTGACATTCAAATTCAAGCAAATCACATCAATTACCCATTCAAAGGAAAATATTGATAGTCGGTTATTGAACTATCAATGAATATGCACACATCACCAGATTCCAAATAATTTTCCAAGTTATTTATTTTCCAAAATATCTTTACAAGATATATAGTTTCACACTTCAAAAATAAATCAATATTTATTTTTTAAACAAATTCTCCTTTCTTTTTATAAATTCCATAGTGAATTTATATTCCAAAATATCCATGCATATACGATTTCAATTATTCATTTCAATTTATCTTCAAAAGGATAAATTCTCAAAACGTTTCATTTCACATTGGAAAAACATTTCCATACTTATTTATTAAGTAATTCACAAATTTTATTTATTTTCAACACTTATAAAACATTCAATATACTAAAATCGAGATTAAGTACATATTTCATTCTTTAAGGAAATCATTCTCTTAAGCATATTTATTTCGGCCAAAACGAATGTTGCGTAAAACATCGTTACGACAACCCAAAATCACTAGTATAGGGATTCGAAATTAAAATAGATATATAAATCCCAATACTATACAAAACATTTCCTTTCGGAAATCATTTACTATAACAACAGTGTTATAGTCCACCATTTCCTTTTATTTCTCAAAAACGTCTATTTCAACAATAGATGTTGAAATCTATGGTTTCGAATCTCAACACATTTTAAAACATCGTTAGATCGTTTTAATTCAATTTAAAATATCACATTCAAAACAATTTCTTTAACATATTATTCACTATTCAAAAACGTGAATATACTACGTTAATCAATTTCATCCTTTTATACATTTTATTTCAAAGGATTATTCACAGTCAAAAATGTGAATATAACTCCATTAATAGGTTTCAACAATTTTCTTATCAAAATAAGTCGTTTTCGAATTTATAAAACAACGTTTATAAATTCCTTTATTAATCTATTCAATCTATAACTCAATTATAAAACAAAATTCATATTATAAGTTAAATGCTTATAAAACGATTATTTTACAAAATCGTTCTTTTTAACTTCCCAAATTATAAATCTTATAACTTATAAGATTCATTCATTTATTCAAAACCATTATTTTAATAACTTAATAAACTTTATAAACCTACTGCTTATAAAATTCCATTTATAACTTCACCGTATAAAATTCTATAAATTCCATTCAATTATGAAATTCATTTTCACTTCATTCAAACACTTATAAAAACTCGTTTTATAATGTCCATATTTCAATTTATAAATATCCATTTATAAATCTCTTAATATAAATCAATTTATATTATTCTTTAAAAAGTCTTTAATCTCCTTTATTATTTCACCATTTTGATTCATAAAATAATTAAATTTTATAAATCCTATATTTAAACTTTTCACAATAAATTCCAAAATCCCGATTAAACTATTTTATAAAATCATTAACCCTTATTTCTCAAAAATCAGCTTTTAACTATATTTCACAAAAACCATAATTTTATAACTTTGAAAATTATAACGTTTATTTATTTAACATGGATCAATTCCAAAAATATAGTATATTTTCAAAAATCACTTTTATAAAATCATTTTAAAATTCCAAAATTTGGTCTAGTGATGCTACACACCAAATAGTCAATCACGACAACAACGATGTCATATATCGATATGATAATCCATCAAATATCAAAATATCTGAAATCAAATAAATACTGTTGAGGAATCTAGTTAGATTTCTCCAACCTATTTTCCTGCATCCACAAACATTAGCACAATACCAATTTCGCTCCAGTACGAAATTATCGCGGTATATGGGATTTAAAATATTATCCGCTTAATAGACGGCGCAATAGGGTCTCATCCGCTAAACAAATAAATGCGGGAAATCAATAACTCCAATATATACATATGCCAATATATATATATTGCTATTATATATAATACCAATTTCACTGTTTATGAAATATTCGCGACATATGTTTTTAATAAATAACATCCGCTTACTAACGGCGCATAATGTCTATTTTAACAATCAATAGATAACAATCATCATTCAAACATGCATTCAAATATTTTAAATCTAACTATTTAAAATAAAAATCGAAACTATTCGATTGAGTGAGAAGTTCTCACCTTGATTTTAAATTCCGTTTTAGCGATTTATTTCGAATAAAATTAAACGGACGTTTAATTTTACCCAAAATTCTCACTAACTCCAAACGACTCCAATCCAATTCCATCGCGTAGTGCTCGTCCATACGATTCCAACGCAACTGGTTTCGCGCGTTTTCGACCTCGTATGAAAAAGTTACAAATATTTGAAGTTACACGAGTTTTTATATAAAAATTACAACATAAATCAAAGTTTTAAACCCTAACTCAAATCAAGGCCGTGCATTTCCTAACAACAGATCATGGCCGTGCGTTGCATCTCCCCTTTCTTCCATCTCGTTCGAACGTGCCCAGTAACACACGCGCATACATGAACCCATAGATCAAAACTAGGGTTGATTTTTGCCACCACCTCGCTCGACTAGGACTCGATCAGGAAATGCCATCTCGAAGCCTTCACCTCCCTCCATGTTCGGCCTGAATATCCCCAAGCTCGGTCCCCCCGCCCTTTTCTCGAATTGCGTGCACAAGTACTGCCGAACGCGGCCCCCCAGACGCCACCACGTCACGCCATATTTGATCATGACCGTTGAACTTCAAGCTCTCGTCGTGCTCTACCACTTCCTAGTTGGAAGTTTGTTCAATTGATTCACGGATTGGAAGAAATCGAGGGGGAGAGGATACTAATTTCTGGCCGTTGTTTGCTAGGGTGGCGGCTAGGGTTTGTTTTAATTTTTTTTTATTTTTTTAGAGTGAAGGGCTATTTATAAGGAACCGACGAAACACTATTCATCCCGGAAATTCCGAACTCCGATTTACGCGCCGTAACCAGCATTTCTAGGGTTTACCCCGCGTTTCGGACACAATGGAATAGGTTTCGAAAGCTAATTCGGACATCTGTGCGAATTATGGCTGCAAACGTTCAATTTAAATTAAACCGATTTAAGCGATTTTCTAGGCGTTTTAATTTGTACCGGACAAACGGTAAATCCAATTGACACGAAATTTGAAACCTTACAATAATTTCACATTACGGATCCGATGAAACTGGTTCCGTCGAAACCCGAGACTTTTTGAAAAATGGCTATTTTAACTCGCCAAATTAAAATTAAAAATAAATCGATGCGTTTCGAGCTGCCACGATCAAACGGTAACTCCGATTGACACGAAAATTGAAATCCGGTAATAACTAACTATTACAGATCCAATGGAACTGGTTTCGTTCAATTCTGAGACTGTTCAAAAATTGACTATTTTCACTAGTCGATTTTAATATTAAAATATTCAATTTTCACAAATTAACTCTTAATTCGATTTTAAAAGTTCTAAAATATCGTTCTAACTACAACATGATAAAATAAAATTTTACAAATCATTTTCAATCATATTTAACTCAATTTTCAATTATTTCCATAATTTAACATATTAAATTATCGATTTAGTTATCCAATTTAATCCAATAATTCAAATTAAATTTATTTGACTTATAAATTCACTTATAAATATTTAAAATTAATTAAATGTTCAAATTGTAATTATTAAAGATCTTGGGTCGTTACAATCTTCCCCCCTTAAAAGAATTTCGTCCTCGAAATTAACAAGTAAGGGAAGTTACAGAATCTATTAACTTTCCATAAATCCATAGTTAAATTTCTTATAATACTTTACTAAGTTTTCAAATCATACTTAGTTATCTTTTCAAAAATAACTACTATTGTTTAACTTTCAATTTCAAAATCAAAGTTAAAGTTTTCAAAATTTTCCAATTTTCTCAAATTTTTTCTAACGCCTTAAATTTCAGGAAAAATCCGCCATAGTCTCCTTTGCGCGGCTCGATCCGAAAAAAAAATGACAGTATATATATCACAAATATACATCTCATCAAGTAATGAGGCATCCCGAAGGGAAAAAAGTATAAAAGTACGGTATGTAATCCGAGATATGTACCTTATATTTTATTAGCGAGCATATACGGCTAATATAGCGCGAAAGCGAGCTCCAAATGCGAAGCAAACGCGATCCGCACCTACTAATCACTCAACAAACAACATGAGAACATGCATATAGACAATAGTATCAATATACAACATATAGCAACATAATAACTATATATGTCAATATAGCAAATGCAATATATCCAACCATCAACCAACTATAATCCATAACCAATAAATATTCATTCATATTCTCATTAATATTCAATGAATTGGGTTTTCAATTTAATCACATTCGATTCATTAACAGTGGATATTCTTTCTAACATTCATTTCCAATTAGTTTATATCCGCTAATTCATATTCAAGTTGGTTCACTTCCAAATCAAATTCAATTCTATTTAAGATTCACTTAACTTCCAATTGAATTTAAATTACTTTAGCTTTCAATTTCATTAACACTTAATGAATTATACACAATCATCTAACAATCATATAACAACCAATGTTTATTAATTACAACCAAATTCCTTTGCTTATAAATTGGTTTAATTAATTTGATTTTCATTCAATTATTCAACTTTCAATAACTTTAGATTTTAATGAATTAACACTTATATTCATTATTTCATAACAGCTAAATTCACATTTAATTGATTAACATTCAATCCATTCATTCAATTCAATTACAAAAGTTGAATTTCATTACTTAACTCAAGTTCAAATTTATTTAATCCACTTGATTATTTACTTCGATACCAAAATCAATTCCATTCAACAACACTTAAGTTATATTTCATTTAACTTTAAATTCATTTTTATTTATAACTCATATTCATAAATATATTCATATAGTTTCACTTCTTATATATAAGTTTATTTCACAATTGTAAATCACTTTAATTATAATTCAATTCTTATAATTCATTTGCTTATACAATTATTCTTTTATTTAGATTATTCAAACAACTAAACAATCAACTTATATACACTTTAAATAATTCTAAAAAATTATTTTCTTTATATAAAATATACTCAAGATAAAATTATTTCATTTACCCAATTTTAAAATCAATATTGTGCCGAATTGTTCTATTCAAGTGTTTAGAAACCCCTTCGGCATAGTTGTCGAGACCACGCTGACGAAAGTTCATATGCCACTCAATAAACCAATCATCACAATATAAAACAATTTTATATTCACTAACAAATACGCTCTCATAGCTATTATTACACTCAAACTCATTCTAAAGCACTGCTGACTCTATCTCTAATGAGTAATACCCATCAGAACCATGGTTGTCGCTTAACCATATGCTCTGATACCAAATGTAACACCCCGGAAGTTTTCGACTTTCGAAAATTCAACATCGATACTCACTTTATCGACTGCCGAGAAATCGAAGGCCGGAAACCCGAAATGTTATGGTTTAAGAAAAGGAAAGACAAAGAAAAAGAGAGAAAAGACAGAAAAAAGGTAGGAAAGATAGAAAATGGAAAGGAAAAGAGAACAGAGAACAGAACAGAAAGAAAATAGAGAAAACATAGAACGGAACAGGAAACAACAGAACAACATCAGAATCTCACAATTCGCAGCGGAACAACATATAATAATAAATGAATAATCTTTAAACAAAGAACTATATCAGTTATTACATTTTATACATTACATTTCATAACATCATCATATCATCAGAGTGTACAACAACAACAACATCAAACAGTGCAGCGGAAAAAGAAATACTATATAATTAGTAATACGCCATGCCATCCATCTTGCCTCCAGCAACTCCTGAATATCCAGAATATCCTGATAAACCTTAACTCTTGACTGCCCGTGTGAAAATTGGTGGGCACTCAGAGTTTAGGAAGGAAAACAATAAACTCCAAGTCAGTCATGTGAGTGGTGTGAGAACTCAAAACAGTTTATTTATCTTTAAAAATCAAAAATAGAGGAATATTTTTATTTCAATTCGCAATGCTTTTAAAAATGAGACTACCATAAGGCCTCCCGCACACACACACAATGCAAACGCAGAATCGGAGGAGATTTCTCCTTATGATAGTCAAAGATGCTTGATACGCATTAAAAGAACATTTGATATTATTATTAGTGCATAGTGTAGGAAAAATTCATTTCGAAAGTAGAATATAAATCTTAGCCAACATACGACCATTATCGTATGCCTACTATAGCTAACTATGTTCAATAGCAGGTTACCGCCACATTCCATAGCAGGTTATACAACTAAAACCGTACAAGTCTCGTATTGTTTCTTTGGATTTCCAACGAATGATCAGGCCAAGGAACTTCCCATTGCCACATGAGAATGCCTCTGGATGGACATCCCCGAGAACCAAACCGGATCTCTACCAACACAAGGCCGGGTTACCCCTAACTGAGTAACAACTGACCGAATATGCCATCTCCCGGTCCTTTGGGACCTTTTCACCGAGCGCTCGAAATCAATTCACACAATCATAACAAAGTGTTTTCAACATGAGTAAGTATCTGGGCTCCATACCATGATACCACCCTTTTCCAGAAGGAAATGCACACATCCTAAAGGGCGCTACCCCTCATAACCTTGCCGCATCTTTCCTGTTTTGACCATTCACGGGGTGTGAGGCTCGACGAAGTCACGTCCACAAAAACATACTTTACACAAAAGCCATGCTTTGGGTCAACAAATGATCATAGAAATGATCATCAGGATAGACGATCAAATAAACGATCCTATCACAAATAATCAACACAATGATCATTTCACAGCAACACTCAGCATGTCACATTACCAAATTGGGAATATATCGCTGATAACATTCAACTACATAACGTCTGAGCTCGTTCGTCTCAGAGAAGGGTGTTATGCTAAAAGAATAAATTCTCCGCCACCAACAGAAATATATTTGAAAGAAATCTGCTTTATATCTCAATTTGTAACGTCAGACATACAATCCATACAAGTCTGTTCCGGGCTCAAACAAAACCGAAGGCACTTCTCACGAAGCCCTTGCAATCCGGATATTCACAATCCTGATCGGATTCACCATCACATATGGAGAACTCTATACCGGAGCAACTCTGTGTAGAGTCAATCGACAGGTCATCCTATCGCTCTCGCAAATACCCGGTCTTCAACACCGATCTTCAATGCGATTCATAACGACGTATCACATATTCGGAATGGGTTATACGACCCCATTGTCCTTTCCCGGTTAACCCGAATAGTGAGCGCTTATTCAAAAATAAGTGTGACATTCAAATTCAAGCAAATCACATCAATTACGCATTCAAAGGGAAATATTGATAGTCGGTTATTGAACTATCAATGAATATGCACACATCACCAGATTCCAAATAATTTTCCAAGTTATTTATTTTCCAAAATATCTTTACAAGATATATAGTTTCACACTTCAAAAATAAATCAATATTTATTTTTAAACAAATTCTCCTTTCTTTTTATAAATTCCATAGTGAATTTATATTCCAAAATATCCATGCATATACGATTTCAATTATTCATTTCAATTTATCTTCAAAAAGATAAATTCTCAAAACGTTTCATTTCACATTGGAAAAACATTTCCATACTTATATATTAAGTAATTCACAAATTTTATTTATTTTCAACACTTAGAAAATATTCAATATACTAAAATCGAGATTAAGTACATATTTCATTCTTTAAGGAAATCATTCTCTTAAACATATTTATTTGGGCCAAAACGAATGTTGCGTAAAACATCGTTAGGACAACCCAAAATCACTAGGGATTCGAAATTAAAATAGATATATAAATCCCAATACTATACAAAACATTTCCTTTCAGAAATCATTTACTATAACAACAGTGTTATAGTCCACCATTTCCTTTTATTTCTCGAAAACGTCTATTTCAACAATAGATGTTGAAATCTATGGTTTCGAATCTCAACACATTTTAAAACATCGTTAGATCGTTTTAATTCAATTTAAAATATCACATTCAAAACAATTTCTTTAACATATTATTCACTATTCAAAAATGTGAATATACTACGTTAATCAATTTCATCCTTTTATACATTTTATTTCAAAGGATTATTCACAGTCAAAAATGTGAATATAACTCCATTAATAGGTTTCAACAATTTTCTTATCAAAATAAGTCGTTTTCGAATTTATAAAACAACGTTTATAAATTCCTTTATTAATCTATTCAATTTATAACTCAATTATAAAACAAAATTCATATTATAAGTTAAATGCTTATAAAACGATTATTTTACAAAATCGTTCTTTTTAACTTCCCAAATTATAAATCTTATAACTTATAAGATTCATTCATTTATTCAAAACCATTATTTTAATAACTTAATAAACTTTATAAACCTACTGCTTATAAAATTCCATTTATAACTTCACCGTATAAAATTCTATAAATTCCATTCAATTATGAAATTCATTTTCACTTCATTCAAAAACTTATAAAAACTCGTTTTATAATGTCCATATTTCAATTTATAAATATCCATTTATAAATCTCTTAATATAAATCAATTTATATTATTCTTTAAAACGTCTTTAATCTCCTTTATTATTTCACCATTTTGATTCATAAAATAATTAAATTTTATAAATCCTATATTTAAACTTTTCACAATAAATTCTAAAATCCCGATTAAACTATTTTATAAAATCATTAACCCTTATTTCTCAAAAATCAGCTTTTAACTATATTTCACAAAAACCATAATTTTATAACTTTGAAAATTATAACGTTTATTTATTTAACATGGATCAATTCCAAAAATATAGTATATTTTAAAAAATCACTTTTAAAAAATCATTTTAAAATTCCAAAATTTGGTCTAGTGAAGCTACACACCAAATAGTCAATCACGACAACAACGATATCATATATCGATATGATAATCCATCAAATATCAAAATATCTGAAATCAAATAAATACTGTTAAGGAATCCAGTTGGATCCCTCCAACTTATTTTCCTGCATCCACAAACATTAGCACAATACCAATTTCGCTCCAGTACGAAATTATCGCGGTATATGGGATTTAAAATATTATCCGCTTAATAGACGGCGCAATAGGGTCTCATCCGCTAAACAAATAAATGCGGGAAATCAATAACTCCAATATATACATATGCCAATATATATATATATTGCTATTATATATAATACCAATTTCACTGTTTATGAAATATTCGCGGCATATGTTTTTAATAAATAACATCCGCTTACTAACGGCGCATAATATCTATTTTAACAATCAATAGATAACAATCATCATTCAAACAGGCATTCAAATATTTTAAATCTAACTATTTAAAATAAAAATCGAAACTATTTGATTGAGTGAGAAGTTCTCACCTTGATTTTAAATTCCGTTTTAGCGATTTATTTCGAATAAAATTAAACGGACGTTTAATTTTACCCAAAATTCTCACTAACTCCAAACGACTCCAATCCAATTCCATCGCGTAGTGCTCGTCCATACGATTCCAACGCAACTAGTTTCGCGCGTTTTCGACCTCGTATGAAAAAGTTACAAATATTTGAAGTTACACGAGTTTTTATATAAAAATTACAACATAAATCAATGTTTTAAACCCTAACTCAAATCAAGGCCGTGCATTTCCTAATACAAATCATGGCCGTGCGTTGCATCTCCCCTTTCTTCCATCTCGCTCGAACGTGCCCAGTAACACACGCGCATACATGAACCCATAGATCAAAACTAGGGTTGATTTTTGCCACCACCTCGCTCGACTAGGACTCGATCAGGAAATGCCATCTCGAAGCCTTCACCTCCCTCCATGTTCGGCCTGAATATCCCCAAGCTCGGTCCCCCCTTTTCTCGAATTGCGTGCGCAAGTACTGCCGAACGCGGCCCCCTAGACGCCACCACGTCACTCCATATTTGATCATGACCGTTGAACTTCAAGCTCTCGTCGTGCTCTACCACTTCCTAGTTGGAAGTTTGTTGAATTGATTCACAGATTGGAAGAAATCGAGGGGGAGAGGATACTAATTTCTGGCCGTTGTTTGCTAGGGTGGCGGCTAGGGTTTGTTTTAATTTTTTTTTATTTTTTTTAGAGTGAAGGGCTATTTATAAGGAACCGACGAAACACTATTCATCCCGGAAATTCCGAACTCCGATTTACGCGCCGTAACCAACGTTTCTAGGGTTTACCCCGCGTTTCGGACACAATGGAACAGGTTTCGAAAGCTAATTCGGACATCTGTGTGAATTATGGCTGCAAACGTTCAATTTAAATTAAACCGATTTAAGCGATTTTCTAGGCGTTTTAATTTGTACCGGACAAACGGTAAATCCAATTGACACGAAATTTGAAACCTTACAATAATATCACATTACGGATCCGATGAAACTGGTTCCGTCGAAATCCGAGACTTTTTGAAAAATGGCTATTTTAACTCGCCAAATTAAAATTAAAAATAAATCGATGCGTTTCGAGCTGCCACGATCAAACGGTAACTCCGATTGACACGAAAATTGAAATCCGGTAATAACTAACTATTAAGGATCCAATGGAACTGGTTTCGTTCAATTCTGAGACTGTTCAAAAATTGACTATTTTCACTAGTCGATTTTAATATTGAAATATTCAATTTTCACAAATTAACTCTTAATTCGATTTTAAAAGTTCTAAAATATCGTTCTAACTCCAACATGATAAAATAAAATTTTACAAATCATTTTCAATCATATTTAACTCAATTTTCAATTATTTCCATAATTTAACATATTAAATTATCGATTTAATTATCCAATTAAATCCAATAATTCAAATTAAATTTATTTGACTTATAAATTCACTTATAAATATTTAAAATAAATTAAATGTTCAAATTGTAATTATTAAAAATCCTGGGTCGTTACAATGTCAAAAACAAATGAATATCTAATACATAAGCAACTGGAAAGTCTGGACATAAATGACTGGGATAAACTAAAATTATTGAATGTTGGATTGACAAATGGATCTCCAAGCGAAGCTCCAACTACAAACGTGAGTCTCAAATGCTGACACTCTGTCTGACCCGAGCACAAAGCAAAACACAAAACACTTAAGTCATGATTAACATTCTTATATCAGTAAATTCAACTCAAGTGAAATGTAAACTGAAATTCAAGTAACTTAAAGGATATTTGGGATTTCCATCTTCTAAGGAACCATTGAAATATCTACTATGTATTAATATACGCTATTATAATAGGTCTATAGTAAAGTAAACTATTAAAATAGCGTTAAGGCATTACCCATATCCCCCTTAACACATTTTACATATTTCCATAGTCTATACAGTACCGTAACTCCTCCGTAAACTGGATGCTATCAGAGGGCACTCCATAGGTATGGTACAAAACAAACTCGTAGAAGGCGCGGTAGGACATGTGACAAGGCACGCGAGGCAATGCCAGGGTAGATATACCAATTGCACTCCCGGACTGGTGGCAATGCATAGCAGCTACTACCGCCTACCTCATGACACACTCCCAAATCAAAGGTGCACCCAATCAAATCATAAAAGCAATTGAATGGTATCGAAGAAATGTACCCGATCGGGAGAATGACCCCACTTGGCCGAATATAGCTCCTGTTTTAACCACATCAAGTTGACTCACAGGAGTCAGGGCTGCGCTAAAACCTCATATAGAATCGTCGCCAAACCATCCTACTTCGTTATGGAATCTCCACCACATACACAATTGTTAAAGTGGTTTTCGGTATTGGCAGAGAGTATGACAATATGTGATCTCGGTCTCTCTAACAACCAAACGCTTATTTCACACCGTGGTCATTTCATTTCAAATAGTTCATGCTTCATATCAAAATATAATATTCATTTAAAATCATATCAATTTGATGTCATTATTCACTTTAAATAATATTCATTTCTAGAATCGTAACACTTCCAAAATTATAACACCTACTAAATCATAACATTTCCAAAATCATAACACTTTGGAAATCATAACACTTTTGAAATCTTAACACTTACGTAATCATAAAAGTTTCCACTTAAACAGTTTAGTTATTTAAAATAGTATATATATTAAAATAGTTATAAATCAGAATAGTTTATATATTAAAATAATTTATATAGTAAAATTAGTTTCCTCCAATTTTGCAGATCTATTCAAATCAACTTAAATTCCAAAAATTCAGTTTAAATCAATTCCAGTATAACCATTTAAATTTAAAGGTTAAAGATTCAATTCAAATTCTAAATAAACCATTTTAATTTATCTTGATTTTAAATCCAGGTTTGAGCTATCACTTTAGTTCCAATAAGGTTCAAAATTTAAATATTCAAACATTTTCAATATAAGTTTCATTTATATTTTAGTGTTTCACTTTAATTTTTTAAAATTTGAAAATATTCACTTAATCACTTTTTACGAAATCATGTTATCAATCATATCTTCCAAAATCCCAAATCAATAAGTTTGAATCAATTCTTATTTAAATTCAATTTAAATTCCTAGTGAACGTTAATTTATCTTCCCAACCTTTATTATTAAAGTTATGAAAAGTTATAAAAATCCATTTTTAAATATTAATATAAATTTAAATAAATATCTAAACATATTATATACTACTTAAATTAAATTTTATAAAATTAAATCTTATTATTAATTTTATTTTATATTGAATCCATTTTCATATATTTTAAATTAGTAAAATTATAAGTAAAACCTTAAAAATTATATTTTCAAAACTAACTTATAAATTTAAAATTTCCAAATAAATAATTAAAAAACTAATTTTACAAAATAAAATATCTTTTCATTATATTTAAAAATCATAATAAAATCCATATATTTCCTTCCAAAACTATAAAAATCATTTTTCAAAACAAACCAACGATGTCCATATATAACATTCTATCCTATGGTCAAGTGATACGGATATTTATCATTTCAATCCGGAAGTTTCAATCCACAATCCAAAATTTCAAATAAATGAAAATCACTTGGGTTTATCATTTCAACCCATAACAATTTTTCCTTATACTACAAGATCATTCGGGTATGTATCATTTCAACCTATGCGGAATTTTTAAACTAATAGGGAACTTGTAGAGTGGGAACAAATATGATAATAAATCAACAACATGCATATATCATTAATAACGAATTTAAATATAATATATACAACCGGGTAATGGTGTCATATGTCATAGGTGAATAATTGTTTGGGTAATGGTGTCATATGTCATAGCATATCATATTTAACATCAAATAACTAACAATTCAATATTTAACAACATATTTCAATTGTCGTTTCAAGTGAAATCAAATTTACTAAATATAAGAATGTTAATCGTGAGTGATTTCTCGCCTTTCGAGGCTAGAATACAGGGGGAAAAGAACACGACAAGCTGCAAATTGGATCCCAAACTAAACAATCAACCTATCCAATGACAAATTTAAAAGCAAAACAAGTTGAACACGGATTTGACGGACAAAGCTAATAAATAGGAATCGATGAGAACAAATCAAATTATCTTGTTATAAATGGAAAATATGTACACTATTATTATTATTATTTTATTAAAATTAATATTTTAGATTATGGCAAATATTAAAATAAAATTTATATAATTCAAGTTCATTATTCTTAAAATACAAATATTAAAAAATAATATATATATATATATATATTGAAAATCAATACTTACATATATATATACTTTAAATGGGATCCAAGTATACTTTATTTAAAATATATATACACACTTAAATCTGTCTACACAGACTTGCATATATTATATTCCTAAGGCTTATAGTACTTTCATACTAGATTTAAAGCAAAATATATAAATAATATAGATTATTACATGTACATGCTATCTACAAAATACATCTATGAGCTACCCCAGATCATACCCAAACTTATATTCTATATAAACTGACATATTATAAAACTTAATATATTAGATAATTTATATAAACTAGCACATACAAACTAACATATTATAAACTAACATATTTATACTGATAGAATATAAAACTTATATAATCTAACATACAGTATAATTCATATAAATTAACACATATACATACATACATATATATATATACACGTATATACCTCCAAAATCTAATACATATACACTTTCGAATGTATATATATAGGCTGCTACTAGGTGTTCGGAAGGACAAGACAGCGGGAAAGTGGTGGGCTTGAAGGTCGGAGATGCTCGGTTGGGTTGCGTTCGTGGACATTCATGGGGACGTGATGGAGGAAGGTTCGTTTCGAGTTAGGTGATTGGCAGAGGCGAGAAGGTTGGCTGCCAGTGGTGCGAGGTTCGTGCATCAGGCGGTAGTTGCAAGGTGCTGGACAATTGAATTCGTGGTCTGAGTCGAGGTAAAGAGGAGGGGAAGGCAGAAACACTTGAGCGTAAAAATTTATATACGGATTAGCCTCCTATATTTATTTTTAAAGAATAGCTGGAGATGACCGAAGAGGGAGGCCGATGGTCGTAGGCTAGAGAGAAGAGGCTGGAAAGTTGGGCTACATGGCAGTAATGGCAGTTGCTAGCATTCAAGAGGGAAGTGGTGAGGCATGGGTGGGAGGAGTAGACTGCGTGGTCGGGTTGCTTGCATGGTGGAACACTGAGCTGAGGAGGAGGACAGAACGGCGGACCATAAGGTAAAGGCTGTCAGTTTTCATGGTGTAGATGGAAGGGTGGACGGCCGATGTCATGGCATTAGGGCGGTGGTGAATGGGTACCATGGGGAGAAGGCGGTGGCTGAGATAAGGGAAGATGGAAAGCAAATTTGGAGTGTGGTGATTAGTCAATGTGGACGGAAATGTGTTGATCTACGGTGGCAAGGAGGTAGAAGGAGCACGGTGATAGGAAAAGTGATGGGCAATGGCGATGCTGCGCATGATGGAGATTAGGAGAAGAAGGCACTCATACAAAATTTTCTTTAGGGGGTTTATATAAACTTGTAATATATTACTATATTTTCATTTGAAAGAATTTAAAGCGTAAAGGACCAAGTAAAAGTTAACGAACAATAGAAAAATGAAAGAAACCACAAAGTATATTAAACAGTGAGATAGCCAAAAGTCATCTGAATTGAATTTAGAGAAAGTAAAAAGCCAGCTGGCTATTGGTTGTCTCCTAAAACAACGAAACGACAAAGGAAGACAAAAGGGCTAAAAAAAGGATACTGATAAGGTTGACTATTTTACTGTTGTCACAGCGTACCAGATGCCGAATGACACAGATGAATATACCCCAGAGATCAACACGATGAGACGAACAGAATGGTGCATAGATATTTGCGATACGACAATCCTATCAAAAGTCAATACTCGGTGCAGAAAATGCTGTAAAATCGTCGAAATCAAGATAAATGAGGCTAGAGAAGTCCAAATTTGACAAAACGAATTATGACATCTCACTCAAAAGATAGTTTACAATTCTATTATATAAAAATATTCAGGTTTCGAAAATATTTTAGTTTTATCAAATTAACTGATTTAAATCGAAATTGAAAATTACACAATAAAACTAACTTCCACATTCTCTGATGAAAATTTTCCATTTTCTATGTTTAAATAGACGTATTCCAAATATCAAATTTTCATTTCAAAAATATACTATTTAATTTCAAGAAAATTTTTAGTTAATTACGTTATAAAATCGTTACACATTCCCTAACTTAAAATTTTCGCCCAGGAAAAGAAAGGAGATGGGCGAATAGGAACAACCAGAAAGTTAAAAAAGGATTCATAATGCGTAGTACCATATATAACAATTTATTCAAAACCATACAAATTTCATTAGTTTTTAAATTGAATTATTCAACTAATTGGGTTTCAATTTATTTTATTTAATCAATAAATATTCATTGTATTCAATTATTATTTTATTTCAATTCAATATATTTTTATTCAATTGCTTTACTTTCAATTTATTAATATTTGCTACAAAAATCTCCTTCAAAAATAAATTTATTTTATTTAACTCATTTATTAAATCCATTTATATTTACTTAAGTTGATTTTTAAAATTAATTTTCAACTATATTTTAATTTCGTATTTATTTATTTAGATAGCATTTGACTTATATATTCAATTTATTACACTGACATATCCAACAATATAGGTTAAATGTACAACATTTATTATAATCACCTAGTTTCATTTATAAATTACCTAACAAAATTCCTTTGGACATCTTATTTATTGTTGTATATTATTCAATTAATTTCAAAACACTTCTGGGTAAGTTTTATTAAGCTTTGATACCGTATACATATTTGCTTTTTATTTACTCATTTTTATCAAGCAAGATTTTAGTTTGAACAATTTATAACTTTAGTTCTCTCATGTATAACCTTCAATATTCGCCTTAACATTTTAACTTTTTGCATATTTTAGGTAAGTTATATATATTAGTACACAACTGATTATTATACAAATAAATTTTTCCTAGTTCAACCATTTCAAGTTAATTTAATTTCCAATTTAAATTTCAAACGCTTCAAATATTTCAGAATTTTTTGATTTATCTCAATAATTGAATACCTAACTTAACATAGAATTTAAGAAATAAATTTCCTGTTTTAGTTCAAACGAATTTGAAATAAATATATTTTATATATCCAATCATGCTCAATAAATTCAAATAAAATCTATGTTCCAAAACCAAATGTAGCAAAGCTACTAAGTAGTCTCTCCAATTTGAGACTCCAAAATGTGTCGATGATGCTGCAGTTATCATTGAAATTAAAATTCCTGCGACAGATGAGGAGATCACTGATTTACTTCTTTGAAAATTCTTTGGAAACAATTTCTATTCGAAAGTACTTCCAAATAATTTATTTTTTACGAAACCTTGAAAACCAAATTTTTGAAAAGTACTGAAACTTTTATCCTCAAATTCTATACATAAATTCATTTCATTTGCAAATTAGATTTCTAAATCATATTTATCAAAATTTCAACTCTTTATAGCATACAACCATAATTAACAATTAAAGAACGTTGACAAAACAATAAATGAAAATCTAGTATTATTATTTCTAAAACCAATCCATTTAACTATTTAATTTCAAACAATTTACATATATATAATTAAATTATATATATGTATATAATTATTTCATTTTCGAAAACAGTATTGTGTAAGTTCGCTATGTTCAAGTGTTTTGGAATTCATATTAAGAGCCTTGGCCAGACGAATCAATCGAAACCCCAAATCAACTTAACAATTCAAACAACGCAATATAAAATATTTTTACATTAATTATGAATACGCACCCTCATAGAATAAGTCAAGAATGGATTCTGACCAAAAATAGAGATTCAAATTTAGAGGAACCTTACTCGAATAGAATCATAATTAAAAGAAAAGCTCGAAATGCAGGATAAGATAATCAAATTTTGAATGAGGGAAGATGGATAGATTTATATATCCCTGCGAACTTAACCGGGAGAACCGAGATTCTAAGAATAAGATCGGTGTTGAAATCAAATTTCCTACTCGAGAGGGAGAGAATGACTTCACCAAAACATCTGAAAATAGTTGGACAACTGGGTGTGTCAAAATCACATGATTGAGCATTAAGCGAAAGATAAAACTGCCTGCAAAATCCTAAGGCAATCGTCATTAGATCAAAAGAGAATTTCCTCGGTCGTCTACTAGAGAAACGGTTCGGCTTTTCAAGAAATAACAGCATCATAACTGAGGACATAGAAATCTCTAATATATCGATGCCTGTTGTAAAGGAGTTTCACCAATTTACAAATCATATTTAGGTTGGCAGGACCGCCGATGGGGTTAGTCACACAAAGGATGAAGTTGACAGTTGAGGTTAGAGCTATGGGATGCTCCAGTATCAAAAGAACGTGAACAGGAGAAGTCAAGAATGAATTTTCAGAATGAAGGGGAAAGTTCTAAAAATTCAAAGGAAACCCAAGTCAAAGAGGTAGAAATTTAAGCTCGAACAAAGGTGATTATGTAGTTGATTTTACTCCATATGCTAAGTTTTGCCTAAACCGTAGCTCAGATACCACCTATAACGACCAGGTATTTTGAACCATTCACATCCACAAATGTAAGAATTGAATTTCTCAAAACAATAGTTTAGAAAAACTCAGCATATACAGTAAATAAATCAATCATAGAATCACAGACACAGATTATTACAATGATAAGCACCGGAATAGATAAAATAGTATTTTATGAAGCTACTGTATAAACATCATAGTTTAAAGTAAAATACAACGGAATCTCAAATACAAATGAATCTCTAATTCACAAGAAACTAGCAAGTCTGGACATAAATGGCTGGAATAAACTGAAATGACTGGAAATTAGATAGACAAATGATCTCTAAGCGAAGCTCTAACTCCAAAGGTGAGTCTCAAATGTTATGACACTCAATCTGACCCGAGCATAAAGGAAAATATAAAACACTCGAGTCAGGATTAACATTCTTATATAAGTAAATTAGAATCAAGTGAAATGTCAACTGAAACAAAGAAACTTAAAGGACGCTTGGGATTTCCATCCTCTAAGGATCCATGGAACTATCTACTATGTCGTAATATACGATATTATAATATGTCTATAGTAAAGTAAACTATTGAAATAGAGTTAGCGAGTTACCCATATTCCCTTAACACATTTTATATATTCACATAGTCTATACAATACCGTAACTCCTCTGTAAATTGGAGGCTATCAGGGGCACTCTATAGGTATGATACAAACCAAACTCGTAGAAGGTACGATAGGGCATGTGACAAGGCACGCAAGGCAATGCCAGGGCAGATGTACCATTGCACTCTCGGACTGGTGGTAATACATAGCAGCTACTACCGCCCACCACGTGACACCCTCCCAAATCAAAGGTGCACTCATTCAAAACACAAAATCAAAATAATGGTATCGAAGAAATGTGCACGATCGGGGATATGATCCCACTTGGCTCGGTATAGCTCCTATTTTAGCCACATCAAGCTGACTCACAAGAGTCATGGCTGCGCTAAAACCTCATATAGAATCGTCGCTAAACCATCCTATATCATTCTGGAATTTGCACCACATACACAGTTGTTAAAATGATTTTCAGTATTAGCAGAGAGTATAAACAATATCCGATCCTAGTCGCTTTAACAGCCAAATGCTTATTCCACACTGTAGTCATTTCATTTCTAATAGTTCATATTTCATATCAAAATATCATATTCATTTAAAACCATATCGATTCGATATCATTATTCACTTTAAATAATATTCATTTCCAAAATCGCAACACGTTCAAAATTATAACAGTTACTAAATCATAAAACTTACGAAATCATAACACTTTTGAAATCATGACACTTTTGAAATCATAACACTTTTGAAATCATAACACTTCCGTAATCATAACAGTTTCTTCTTAAATAGTTTTGATATTGAAAATAGTGTGTGTGTGTGTGTGTGTATTAAAATAGTTATAAATCAGAATTGTTTATATATTAAAATAATTTATTTAACAGAATTAGTTTCCTCCAATTTTACAAATCTATTCAAATCAACTTAAATTCCAAAAATTCAATTTAAATCAATTCCAGTTTAACCATTTAAATTTAATCGTCAAAGATTCAATTTAAATTCTAAATATATCATTTCAATTAATCTCGATTTCAAATCCAGGTTTGAACTATCACTTCAATTCCAATAAGATTCAAAATTTAAATATTGAAACATTTTCGATATAAGATTCATTTATATTTTAATATTTCACTTTAATTTTTTTTCAAATATGAAAATATTCACTTAATCATTTCTGTGAAATCATGTTATCAATCATACCTTTTACAGTCTCAAAATCAATAAGTTCGAATCAATTTTTATTTAAATTCAATTTAAATTCCAAATCAAGGTTAATGGCAAGTGATGGCGTTTAGAGCGAGTGTGCATGTGCACACGTACGTGCAAGGCTTGACCTCTGGAAAATGAGAGGGGAAGGTTGAAATGGAAATGAAGATAGAAAAGAAAGGAGGAGAGGGAAGATTTTGGGCCGGTATGGGCCAAAGTAAAAGAAATGATAAGGAAAAATAAAAATAAAAAGAGAAAGGAAAAAGAAAAGGAAAATTAAAGAAAGGAAAAATAAGAAAGAAAAATAGAAAGGAAAAGGAAAAATAAAAGAAAAAGAAAAAGAAAGAAAAAGGGAAAATGAAAGAAGTGAAACTTATATATTTATATAATAACTTGAAATTTTAAACTCTAAAATCTATTTTTATTTTAAATCCAAACCAATATTCAAGATTTTTGCATCTTAATCATACTACCCGATGTTATAAATTTGTATAATCGATTTTTCCGTAATTAGAGTTTAATGATATTTTATAGTCGAAATGGGTAATTAATTAATTATATTATTGTTAACGTGAAAATTTGAACGCTAACACCCCGGTGTGTGAACTGTAGTTGTGAAAGCACCACCCGATAACTCGGGAACAGATTATAAGCAGATAATAGCAGGAAAGCAGTAAACAACAGCAATTTTTTAGTGGTTCGGCTTGAGGGTATAGCCTACGTCCACTTTAAGTATTTTTACTGATGATCTCGTTACAAGCTGATACAATTCTTCCCAAGTACAATACACTTTGAATTACAAGACACTTTGAACGAGTAGCTCAAACTTCAATGGAGATGAGAGTCTTCAAATCCATGTTGGATGTATGTGATCTCTTCTTGAAGTTGTTTGTAGCGTTCTTCGTCTCTTGAGAGCTTCGAGTGTTGGATTGGTTTGGAATGCAGCAGAGTATCGGCGCTTGAAGAGAATCAGCCAAAAGTCCTCTTTCTATTGGAGTTATGGGCGTATTTATAGGCATCTTCGGAGTTAGGTCGTAACTCGTATACGACTCACGATGAGTCGTAACTCGTGTATGACTCATGATGAGTCGTAACTCGTGTACGACTCATGATGAGTCGTAACTCGTATACGACTCATGGTAGGTCGCGGCTGATTTACTGGGTTCATGGCTTGGCCCAGAGTTATGCACCCATCTGAATGAATGATACAAGTTCTAAGTCGTTCACGAGTTAACCAAATGCAGTTTCCTTTATGCTAGCATGAGTCGTACATGACTCATCATAGGTCGTAAGTCGTCAGCGATTCTTCTTACTACAGCGTGGTGTTGAACTTGTCTCCAAGTCTTAGGTCGTGAACAACTTATCTTTTGAGCCGTAGACTTCCTGTCACGCCATCTTCTAACTCGTAAGATTGTTATCTCGTAGACTCTTTAACTCGTGGAGGCCTTCAGCCGTAGATCCTTATCTCGTAGATCTTTTAACTCGTGGAGTCTTTAACTCGTAGATCCTTAACTCGTAGGTCGTTCAGCCCTTGAATTATTAGGTCGTGAAGACCTTGAGTCGCACAGTTCTTGAGTCGTTGATCCACTGAGTTGGCCTGTCTCATGAACCGTTAACCCTCTTGAGTCGTTCCATTCCTCTAAATCGCCTTGAACCATGACTCGTTAAGTCGCGGCACTTCTTAGGTCGTCCAATCCTTGAGTCGTTAAGCTTATTGAGTCGTTAACCTTATTAAGTCGGCAAACTTGTTAAGTCGACAACCTTATTAAGTCGGCAACCTTATTAAGTCGGCAAGTCGTGCCACTTGTTAGCTCGTTAACCCGCTTCATCAGTTAGGTCGTTGACTTCGAGTAGAAGATAGGTCGCTCCATTCTCTAAGTCGTATACCGTTTTGGACGGGGCGCTGCCCCCTGGACCCCTGCGACCTGACCGGGCAGGTCGTTCACCGTAGCGGTGGCGTTGCCCCCGCACCCCCACCTTGGGGGGTTGGCACCCTCCCTGGACCTCCCCTCCGTAGGGGATCTTATCTGAAAAGCCATTCAACAGAACTTGCTTTGTTGGGATGCTGAGTTGACTATTCTTCGAGACGAACCATCATTGGTTTCTTGGTCGATTTTTGATATCGCGGCCATGCTGAAAAAGTGGAGTTAACACTTGCCCCTCGAAGTATACGCCTAGGGACTTGGTCGTGTGCTTCGATTCTTCTTAACTCGTGCTTTACTGAACTGCTGAGCTTGTACTTAGGCAACTTTGCTTTGTTTTGACCTGAAGCCTTTTAAACTTGACCAATGCGATTCAATGGAACTTTGACCTGAACTTGTTGCATCTCTTTACAGATTATTTTAACAACCTGTTAAACGCACCATTTGCAGAAAAATAGGGCGAATATACTCATCACCGATTACCCATATCGAGTGATGGATTAGATCAAAGAACTGGTATTTTACTGTAAGCAAATTAGTATGGTCTTGATGAAGTGTTGCGAATCAATTATCTTGAATGAAGTATCAACACAAAGTTTACACAGTTATAACTGCTATCTGCATTGACACCGCACTTACTTTCAAATAACAAGCCTTGAATTCTTCTGAATTGACATATGCCAACCAGTATTATTTCAAGTATTGCTTTATTTACTTGTTATTTTAGTAGCTTTGCACAACACTTCACACGCTTTTAGAAAACGTGCACCTTTACTTTTGAATATTCAGTTCTTCATATAGAATGTCTTTTCGATAAGAAGTGTAGTGGGGCAAACTGGATCTTCCCATTTCTGGGATTTTCAAAATCTGAGTTGTCTGGCACTAATTTCATTCTTTACTTTTGCAGCACTTCCTTCCTCTTTTCGAATATTCCAGTCACAAATCAATTTTCAAAAGACTAAGTGCTGTGACGGTTAAGGAGAGGAGCGTTAAATTTTTTGCTGAAAGATGAATTTTTGCACTAATTCGCATTTTTGCACTCTTTTTGGTCGACTCAGCTTCTCGATGCCCCTGGTTTTCAAGCAGAAACTTCAGATGCCCCAATTTTCACAAAGGAACTTGCATCAATGGAACCTATTGCGGAAGCCTTATTGGTGTAATGTTTTACTCCATTTGACGGTGTGGGGTCATCCTTCTTGTTTTGCCTTTTGAAACTTTGGAGAATAACTCTTCCACTTTGAGAAGGCATGCACTCTTTCTTTAGAGAATAATTTTCCATTTTTGACGAAATATTATTCTTGCTTTAGTAGAGCGCGCCTTGTGTTGGAGAAGACTTTTTTTTCGTTGCGCCTCGCTGGAGGGCTTTGGTTTGACATTTCAACTATGGAGAAGTGGGCCTCCGAAGAGGTCTTTATTTGGCATTTCAGCTCTGGAGAAGTGGGCCTCCGAAGAGTTTGCACTTCAGCTCTGGTGAAATGTGCCCCCGAAGAAGTCTTTGTTTGGCATTTCAGCTCTGGAGAAGTGGGCCTCCGAAGAGTTTGCACTTCAGCTCCGGTGAAATGTGCCCCCGAAGAGGTCTTTGTTTGGCATTTCAGCTCTGGAGAAGTGGGCCTCCGAAGAGTTTGCACTTCAGCTCTGGTGAAATGTGCCCCCGAAGAGGTCTTTCTTTGGCATTTCAGCTCTGGAGAAGTGGGCCTCCGAAGAGTTTGCACTTCAGCTCTGGTGAAATGTGCCCCCGAAGAGGTCTTTCTTTGGCACTTCAGCTCTGGAGAAGTGGGCCTCCGAAGAGTTTGCACTTCAGCTCTGGTGAAATGTGCCCCCGAAGAGGTCTTTCTTTGGCATTACAGCTCTGGAGAAGTGGGCCTCCGAAGAGTTTGCACTTCAGCTCTGGTGAAATGTGCCCCCGAAGAGGTCTTTGTTTGGCATTTCAGCTCTGGAGAAGTGGGCCTCCGAAGAGTTTGCACTTCAGCTCTGGTGAAATGTGCCCCCGAAGAGGTCTTTATTTGGCATTTCAGCTCTGGAGAAGTGGGCCTCCGAAGAGTTTGGACTTCAGCTCTGGTGAAATGTGCCCCCGAAGAGGTCTTTGTTTGGCATTTCAGCTTTGGAGAAGTGGGCCTCCGAAGAGTTTACACTTCAGCTCCGGTGAAATGTGCCCCCGAAGAGGTCTTTATTTGGCATTTCAGCTCTAGAGAAGTGGGCCTCCGAAGAGTTTGCACTTCAGCTCCGGTGAAATGTGCCCCCGAAGAGGTCTTTATTTGGCATTTCAGCTCTGGAGAAGTGGGCCTCCGAAGAGTTTGCACTTCAGCTCCGGTGAAATGTGCCCCCGAAGAGGTCTTTATTTGGCATTTCAGCTCTGGAGAAGTGGGCCTCCGAAGAGTTTGCACTTCAGCTCTGGTGAAATGTGCCCCCGAAAAGGTCTTTATTTGGCATTTCATCTCTGGAGAAGTGGGCCTCCGAAGAGTTTGCATTTCAGCTCCGGTGAAATGTGCCTCCGAAGAGGTCTTTATTTGGCATTTCAGCTCTGGAGAAGTGGGCCTCCGAAGAGTTTGCACTTCAGCTCTGGTGAAATGTGCCCCCGAAGCGGTCTTTATTTGGCATTTCAGCTCTGGAGAAGTGGGCCTCCGAAGAGTTTGCACTTCAGCTCTGGTGAAATGTGCCCCCGAAGAGGTCTTTATTTGGCATTTCAGCTCTGGAGAAGTGGGCCTCCGAAGAGTTTGCACTTCAGCTCTGGTGAAATGTGCCCACGAAGAGGTCTTTATTTGGCATTTTAGCTCTGGAGAAGTGGGCCTCCGAAGAGTTTGCACTTCAGCTCTGGTGAAATGTGCCCCCGAAGAGGCCTTAATTTGTTTCCTGCCTGCTCGCCCATGTCTTTTCACCATTTGATCCTCAGCGATTCCCCATTATCATTTCCAAACCCACATTTCCTTCTTTTGGAAGTAGTTTATTTTATCCAAAGAAGTGTACTTCATTGTTAGGTGAGCTCGCTGGGGCGGACACAAGCTACTTAATCGAATGTTCGTCTGCACAAACGATCCCAATTAGTTTGCAAGGGCCCACCTCCGGTTGAATCACTCACTATTTGTTTGAAGCACTTCTTATGTAGGATTTGGGTCTGGAATTTTTGTGGCCTGATATTCGCCTGTTGAGCGATTTGTAGGAATCGCTTGGCTTTGTGATGTGTTGACTAGGTGAGCTTTGCTTTGATTGCCTGCAACATTAAATCGACATTTTAGCAATATATTTTAAGATATTTGCATATCGAAATGAAACAAGCATTTTATAGTAATAGAAAGTTCAAGATTTATAGTTCCTCTTATTTATCTGCACTGTTTTTACAATGGCATTTTATACAGGAATCATAAGTCCAGTATTATTCTATGAATTTTAAGCAAAAGCCATTAAGTGAAATATGGCCATTAGGCATCATCTTCCAGAACAAGGATATTCTCTCCCTCCGGGGCTTGTCTCAAAGCACGAGCATATCTTTCCATCTCGTCCCAACTTCTGTCCGCTGGGTGAGGGCCCCCTGTGATAGCATTAATGATAAGCCTCTCAGATCCCTGCGTTGCAGTTCTTTCATTTAGGCCGTAATGATGAGTGAGAAGTATTTGCCCCTGAGTGGATGAGGATGGATCATTCTTGTTTCTCCGAACATATTGCTGAAGTTTATTCTCTTTCAACAGCTTCTCAATCAAATCCTTCAAATGGCGACACTCGTCATTGTCATGGCCAGGTTGATTGTGGAATTTACAGAATCTTTCACTTTGCGTGGCATTTTTCCTTAGTCTCAACTTTTGTGGTTTAGGGCATTCAACAATATCCTTTGTTGCTAAGAAAATGTTCTCTGGAGTATCAGTTAAGGGAGTATAATTCGTCGGTTCAAAGTGGCGGTTTTTCTTTGGATTTCCCTGCCTTTTCCCATCATCATTCTTCCTTTTCTGTCCTCCATGTTCTCCTTTATTAGAAGCAACATTAACATTCTGAATTTCGGTCACGACTGCTTTTGTTGGCACAGGAAAGCTTTCCAAGCGCATAAACTCGTCGGCCTTCTTATAGAATTTCTCAAGTGAGTTTGGCTCCTTCATTTTTAGCCATTTGCCAAATTCACTCAATTTATCGATAGCCCGCATCAGATAAGTCAAAACCATCCATGGCTCTGTGTTATCAACCTCGGCCAAGGCTATATTGAAGCGGTTTAAGAACGATCTGATAGACTCCCCGGGATTTTGTTCTAGACTAGAGAGTGACATTATATCCTTGGCCTTTGTAGCATATAGCCTGAACTGATCTTTGAACTTTCGTGTTAAGTCGGAAAATTGATCCACGGATCTAACTAGCAGCTTTGTGAACCAAAGTAAGGCCACCCCCTCTAAGTATACCGGAAAGTATCGGCACTTGATTTCATCCGTTGCTCTTGCCCCGGTCATATGCCAATCGTACTTGTACAGGAACTGATTAGGGTCACTTGTGCCTCGATAGGCCGGGATAGTAGGAGGTACAAATTTCCTTGGAAACTCTGCCTTCAAGATCTTTTCGGTGAACGGTGTCTTACTTGGAGCAAACCCCAATCATTTTCATCCTCTTGCCTCTGCATGCTCTCTTTCATAATTAAGCGAATCATCCCTGATAGGTACTCCTTATCGTCAGAGGCTTTGCCGGGCAGAAGTCAGCTGCTCTTTCAGAGGTTTGCCTGGGCAAATGTTCGCGAAAATTTGGCTGCGGCCTTGAACCTTCAGCTTGAGAAGGTGCCCTTGCGGCGGTGCCAACTCCTCTTTGAGGGATACCTTTCTCTCGGGAATCATGGGCATCATCTACAAAGATCTCTTCATTATTTTCTGCTTGACGATTGCCTCCAAGTAAAGCATTCATTCTTTCCAGCATTAGAGCGTTCTGGGCTTCCATTTGCTGATATAACCCAGAAACTGCAGCATCAAACACCTCTTGTGTAATTCCAACACTCGCAGCTGCTTCATTTGGAGCTGCTTCATTTGGAGCAAGAGAAGTGGTAGTATTCTCATGAGCATCACCGGATCTGTCAGATCTGAGCTGTCTTCCAGTAGCCATTATCTCGGATAAACTTCTGGTCTTTAGAGAGATTCTTTCAACAAACTTTCGCGAAGCAATGGTGAAAGTATTCCTGAGTTGGGTTCTCAGTGAAAGCACCAAAAATGTTAACGTGAAAATTTGAATGCTAACACCCCGGTGTGTGAAGTGTAGTTGTGAAAGCACCACCCGATAACTCAGGAACAGATTATAAGCAGATAATAGCAGGAAAGCAGTAAGCAACAGCAATTTTATAGTGGTTCGGCTTGAGGGTATAGCCTACGTCCACTTTAAGTATTTTTACTGATGATCTCGTTACAAGCTGATACAATTCTTCCCAAGTACAATACACTTTGAATTACAAGACACTTTGAACGAGTAGCTCAAACTTCAATGGAGATGAGAGTCTTCAAATCCATGTTGGATGTATGTGATCTCTTCTTGAAGTTGTTTGTAGCGTTCTTCGTGTCTTGAGAGCTTCGAGTGTTGGATTGGTTTGGAATGCAGCAGAGTATCGGCGCTTGAAGAGAATCAGCCAAAAGTCCTCTTTCTGTTGGAGTTATGGGCGTATTTATAGGCATCTTTGGAGTTAGGTCGTAACTCGTACACGACTCACGATGAGTCGCAACTCGTGTACGACTCATGATGAGTCGTAACTCGTGTACGACTCATGATGAGTCGTAACTCGTATACGACTCATGGTAGGTCGCGGCTGATTTACTGGGTTCATGGCTTGGCCCAGAGTTATGCACCCATCTGAATGAATGATACAAGTTCTAAGTCGTTCACGAGTTAACCAAATGAAGTTTCCTTTATGCTAGCATGAGTCGTACACGACTCATCATAGGTCGTAAGTCGTCAGTGATTCTTCTTACTACAGCGTGGTGTTGAACTTGTCTCCAAGTCTTAGGTCGTGAACAACTTATCTTTTGAGCCGTAGACTTCCTGTCGCGCCATCTTCTAACTCGTAAGATTGTTATCTCGTAGACTCTTTAACTCGTGGAGGCCTTAAGCCGTAGATCCTTATCTCGTAGATCTTTTAACTCGTAGAGTCTTTAACTCGTAGATCCTTAACTCGTAGGTCGTTCAGCCCTTGAATTGTTAGGTCGTGAAGACCTTGAGTCGCACAGTTCTTGAGTCGTTGATCCACTGAGTCGGCCTGTCTCATGAACCGTTAACCCTCTTGAGTCGTTCCATTCCTCTAAGTTGCCTTGAACCTTAACTCGTTAAGTCGCGGCACTTCTTAGGTCGTCCAATCCTTGAGTCGTTAAGCTTATTGAGTCGTTAACCTTATTAAGTCGGCAACCTTGTTAAGTCGGCAACCTTATTAAGTTGGCAACCTTATTAAGTCGGTAAGTCGTGCCACTTGTTAGCTCGTTAACCCGCTTCATCAGTTAGGTCGTTGACTTCGAGTAGAAGATAGGTCGCTCCATTCTCTAAGTCGTATACCGTTTTGGACGGGGCGCTGCCCCCTGGACCCCTGCGACCTGACCGGGCAGGTCGATCACCGTAACGGTGGCGTTGCCCCCGCACCCCCACCTTGGGGGGTTGGCACCCCCCCTGGACCCCCCCTCCGTAGGGGATCTTATCTGAAAATCCATTCAACAGAACTTGCTTTGTTGGGATGCTGAGTTGACTATTCTTCGAGACGAACCATCATTGGTTTCTCGGTCGATTTTTGATATCACGGCCATGCTGAAAAAGGGGAGTTAACAATTATTATTAGTTTATTTAAACTAATGTAAATTAACAAAGTTGGATATCAAATGGAGTGTTAAATTTTAATTAATTAAAAATAAATTGTTTTAAAATTTCTTAGATTTGTAATTAATTTGGATTCGAAACTAAATATATATAGTTAATAAAGATTAATAAAAGCCGGATGTGGGAATTTTGTTTTTTAGCATTTGATACTGACCACTAAATTTAGTTAACAATCTATACCTTTGCTTAATTCTATTGGGTATTTAATTCAATTATTCTTGCCTGTGCCATCAAGTTGTTAGACAATTAATGTAGATTAAAATGATGATATAATTTATTTGAATAAAACTCTGTAATAAATCCCCATATTTGAATATTGTCACCCTAAATGTAAATTGTTTATTTTAAAGCAATTTACCCTTCTAAATGTATTATTTGGATTCGAAGAGACTGGATTCAGATATCTATGTTATGCGGACCGCTTCAATTTAATAATCACTCCGAACCTTTACGGCTTTGATTATAGAGTTTAATAGGCTGGAGTTGGATTAATTTCACAAATTTAACTATCTTAAATAAGTATTATACTTAGACATTATTATAATATTGATGGATTTCTGTAAAATGCTTTGGGTTAAAATAAGATGATAACTCGTTGGGTTTATACGACTTACCTAGGTTTTCAAAGGTTTTCATAACTTAAGTATTTCAAATTAGGTGGACTTTACTCACACTGGTTTCCAGCCTGACTGGGGTTTTGCTTTATTGTAATGCTCGACTCAGACCGAGTATTACATATTTCAGGTTGGGATGCTTCTATAGCTTAGGAGACAAGCTGGATGGCAGAGACGTATTGCACATACTTGGTTATATTCCGCTGTGTGATAGGCTGTATAGTCAGCATTTAGGACAAGTTATTATGATTGTCTCGATTTATATGTTGATGATTATACTCTGATAACTGTATATATATTAACGGTTACAGCTTTCCTTTATAAAAATGCTGTTATTGTATATTATAGTTTATTCCGCTGCAATTGTGAGATTTTGTGCTACTGTTTCCTGTTTCCTTCATCTATCTCTTTTCCTCTCAACCCTTAAAACTTGATATTTCCGGCTCTCGATTGCTTGGTACTCTATACATTGGATGTATTAGTGTCGATTTTCGGGGGTCGAAAATCGCTCGATCATTACAAGTTTCCTTTAGATGTAGACGCCTACAGGTTAGAGGATCGAGAGAATTTGAGGATGGAAGAAAGCACATTCTAGCCATCGAATTGAAACTGGGGGCTAGCCCAAATTAGAGACTAGGGTTTGTAAATGAAGCTCCTTATATAGACAAGTTTTAAAATACTATTCATGCGAAATATTTTCGAACTTCAATGAGGCATGTCGCCTGGCGTTCCTAATGTTTTACCCCTTTTATGAACACAATGGACTATATATCAGAGGCCAATTTCATTATATATAGAAGATAGGTTTTCAAAAAAAGTTATTTTGATTAAAGTTACTTAAATAAATTTTTAGGCGTTTCAGCTTCGCATGACCAAACGGTAAGTCCTATTGCCACGAAATTTGGTATCCTACAAAAATATACTATTATGAATCCAGTGAAACAAGTTTCATCGAAATCCGAGATAGTGTCTAAACCGACTATTTCTACACGTTAAATAAAACTAGAAATTTCAAATTCTTATTTATTTACTTTTAAATCAAAATTAAAAGTTTACTAACATCACTCTAATTTATATAGAATTTAAATCAACTTTAGAAATCATTTTTATTTTTCATTATACCCCAGATTCAATTATTTAAACTGTTTAACTTCTAAAATTTACTTTTCAATATTTAAATTCAATTAAATATTCTAAATACGAACGACTGAAAAACTGGGTCATTACGAGCCGTGAGCTAATTGTTTGTGGATTGAGTGATAATTATGGAGGAAGTTGGCATATTTATGGCCATTGAAAATGAAAGCGGCAACTAGGGTTATGGTCTATGGATTGGGGCAAATGAAATTAGTTTAGGGTACTTATATAGCCATTTATAGAAAAAATTATTCACCCAAAATATTTCCGAACTCCAAACGAAGCATGTTGCCTGGCATTCCTGATGTTTTATCCTTATATCGAATGCAATGGAATATATATCGAAGGACAATTCCATCATATATAGAAGATAGCATTTCAAAATCGAATTATTTTAATTTAATTTCCTTTAATTTATTTCTACACGTTTCAAACTCACATGATCAGATGATAAGTCCAATTGACATGAAATTCAACAGCGTACTATAATTTACTATTACGGGTTCAATAAAACTAGTTTTGTCAAAATCTGAGAGAGTGTCAAAAATGACTATTTTTACACGTTAATTAAACCAAATAAATTTCTATTTCTATTTATTCAATTTTAAAACTTTAAAAGTTTACTAATTCTATTCTAATTTAATTAGATTTATATCAACTTAATAAATCATTTTCATTCAAATAAAATTCAAGATTCAGTTATTTAAACAACTTAATTATCAAATAAATCATTATATTTGAAATTGTAACGACCCAGAATTTCTGTCATTTGAAATTCAGATATTTAATTGATTTTTAAATATCAACAAGTAAAATTCGTATGTCGAATAATTTATTTTCCGAATATTTAGATTTAATTGGATAATTAAATCGACATTTTAATATTTTAAATTGCGTAAATAATTTGAAATTGTGTTTAATGTGATTAAAAATGGTTTATAAAGTTATATTAAATCATATTGGAGTCAGAAAAATGTTTGTGAACTTTTAAAATTGAATTAAAAGTTAATTGGGAAAATTGAATATTGTAATATTTAAACGACTAGTGAAGATAGTCATTTTTCAAACAGTCTCCGATTTCAACGAAACCAGTTTCAGCGGATCCGTAATGTCAAATTATTGTATTATTTCAAATTTCGTGTCAATCGGATTTACCGTTTGTACGGGGCAAGCCAAAACGCATAGAAATTAGTTTAAATCGATTTAATTTAAATTTGATCGTTTATTGCCGTAACTTGCATAGATGATCGAATTAGCTTCCGATACCTATTCCATTGTGTCCGGAACGCGAGGTAAACCCTAGGAACGCCAGTCATCGCGCGAGATTTGAAGTTCGGAAAATTTTGGATGAATAGTAATTTGAAAATTTTCTATAAAAGGCCATGGCTTATTTCATTTGCAAACATTAAGCCCTAGGGTTTCTGGCCGCCGCTTAAAACATTCAATGGCCGAAATTCAATTTCTTTCTCCCCTTAAAATCTTCGAATCCATACACTAATTCAAGAAAACTTCCAACATGAATATTGCAGATCATCACGAGATCTTCGTGTTCAACGGTGGTGATGGGAAAAAGAGCCGTTGGTCGACCAGAAATTGCTCGTGTAGTGGCCACCTTCAAGCCATTGGATCTCGTGCTAGGGGGACCGAGCTCGGGGAGGTTGCGGCCGAAGGTCAACGTGTTGATGGGCTTTGAAGCCAAGGTCTTAGATCGATGCAAAAGTGTTTGTAGTGCGTCGCGTGAATTAGGGTATGTGGCGGCCGAGTGGATTTCGTACGCGACATTTATCTAGAGGAAGAAGATGATTGCGTGTGTGCGGCCCAGATATAAGGGTTTCGAAATGGAGGGCTGTGATTAATCTAGGTTAAAATTATAAAAGAAATTGTGATTAAATTATATTATAAATCGTACGATGTTTAAAACTTGATATCTTTGTCATACGAGGTCGGATTATGTCGAAACGAATTGCGTCGGGTTCGTTTTGTCGAGCACTACGCGGGAGCTGGTTTGGAATCGTTTGGAGCTAGTGAAAATTTCGAGTAAAATTAAACGTATATTCTAAATAAAACGCTACAACTATTATTGAAAACTCAAGGTGAGAACTTCTCACTCAATCGAATTAGTTTCGATTTAAATTGTAAATAGTTAGATTTAAAATTGCTTGATTATGCGATTGGATGATAATTGTTATCTGTTGTATTTAAATAGACATTATACGCCGCATATTTAGCGGATGTTATTTATTAAAAACATATACCGCGATAATTCCAACTTGTATGGAATTGGTATTATATATGTACTTGGAGTTGATTTTCCCGCATTATAAAGCGGATGAGACCCTATTGCGCCGCATAATAGCGGATAGTATTTTATAAATCATATATACTGTGATATTCCATCTCGAAGCAGAATCGGTATTGTGCTAACATATTTGGATGCAGGAAAACAGGTTGGAGGGACCCAACTGGATTTCTCAAATCATTGAATTGGTTTCAATGTTGTATGTTGATCTATTTGTTGATCTATTTATAATCTGCGTGATTGTCTTTGTGATTGAAATGTTTAAAGGCTAAATTTTAGCCGAATATATTTTTGGTATCGTTAGATGCCGAAAATAAATAAAATTTGATTTTTGAAAATTAAGTGAGAATTCATAATAAAATTTAATTTCGGAATTGATTCATTTTAAATGAATAAACGTTGAAATTTTTATGTTATAAAAATTATGATTTTTGTGAAATATATCCGAAATGTGATTGTTGAAATAAGTAGTTGATTAATTTATAAAATGGTTCAAATTGGGATATTTTAAATTATTATAAATGATTTATGTAAAATATTTATAAAATTTATATTTATAAATTAAAATACTAGAATTTTAAAACGAGTTTTTATAAGTATTAAATTGAAGTATAAATGGATTTCTTAAGTGAATGAAATTTATAGATTTATAAATTGTGAAGTTATAAAATGAATATATTTCGTAAAATAAAAGATTTATAAGTAATTAACTTATAAACTGGATTTTTACGTGTAAATGGAATATGGATAGAATTTGTTAATAAATTTATTTTATAAGTTGAAGTTGTTATAAAGTGTAAATGGAATTTATAAATGTTGTTTTATAAATCCAAAATCGACTTATTTTAATAAGTTTAATTATTATAATTTATTAGAGGAAATATATCCATGATTTTGAACAGTGAATAATCCTTTAAATAAAATATGTAGAAATGATAAATTTGGTAAATGAAGTATGTACAAGATTTTGGACGGTGAATATTATAGTAAAGAAATATTTTGGAGAAGTGGTATTTTAAATAGAATTAAAATGATTCAAAACGTTTTAATATGTATTCAGTATCGAAACCATAGATTTCAACATTTATTGTTGAAATAGATGTTTCGAGGAATAGAAGGAAATGGTGGACTATAACACTATTGTTATAGTAAATGATTTCTGAAAGGAAATGTTTTATATAGTATTGGGATTTATATATCTATCTTAATTTCGAATCCCTATACTAGTGATTTAGGGTTGTCGTAACGATGTTTTATGCAACATTCGTTTTGACCCAAATAAATGTGTTTAAGGGAAGTTTTTCTTAAGGAATAAAATCTATACTTAATTTGGATTTAAGTATATTGAATATTTTCCAAGTGTTGAAAATAAATGGATTTGTGAATTACTTTTTATTAAATAAGTATGGAAATGTTTTCCAATATGAAGTGAATGTTTTGAAATTTTTATCTTTTAAAGATAAATTGAAAATGAATATTAGAAATCGATTTGAAAATCTTTTAAAAAGTGAATATTTGGAAATGTAAATTCACAATGGAAATTTATAAGGGAAATTTGTTTTAAAAATAAACATTGATTTATTTTTTAAAAAGTGTGGAAATAAATTTATGAATTTGAAATGTAAATTTAAATAAATCGGTAAGGATTTATTTAATTGGTTTAAATGAACCATTTTAAAATAAAGGTTGTAAGGGTGTAAATTGATTTGAAATTGGTTTTCAAATGGTTGAAGTGTGGAAAATACATATCTTATAAAGATATTTTTAAAAATAAATAATTTGGGGAAATTATTTAAAATCGGGTGATGTTGTGAATATCGACTGATAGTTAAATAACGGACTATCAATATAGACCCTTGAGTGGCTATTGGTTGTGAATTGGTTGAAATTGATTGCTACACTTATTTTTGAATTATTGCCTCATTACTCGGATTACCCATTCCGAATATTAATACGACGTAATGGATAGCATTGAAGACCGGTGGTGAAGACCGGGTATTTATGAAAACGATAGATGACCTATCGATTGTCTCTGCACTGTTAGCTATGGTATGAAGGTTTCCTTTGTGATGGGAAATTCGATCGGGATTATGAATACCCGGATTGCAAGGGCTTCTTTTGAAGTGCCTTCAGTTCTGTTCGAGCACGGAACATACTTGCATGATTACGTGTTTGACATTACGTTTTGAGATATAAAGCAGATTTCTTTCAAATACATTTCTGTGGTGGTGGATAATTTATTCTCTTAGCTTAACACCCTTTTCTGAGACGTACGAGCTCAGAGGTTGTGTAGTTGAAGGTTATCAGCGTTATATTCCCAATTTGGTAATGTGGCATACCGAGTGTTGCTGTGTGATGATTATTTATTGATCATTTGTTGGTGAAAGCGTGGCTTTGTGAAGAAGCGTAGCTTTGTGGACGAGACTTCGTCAGACCTCACACCCCGGAAATGGTCAAAACAGGAATAGGCGGCAAGGTTATGAGGGTCGCGCCTTTTAGGGTATGTCATTCCCTTCTGGAAAAGGGTGGTGTCAGGTATGGAGCCCTGATGCTTGACCTATGTGGTTGCTCGAATCTCATTTTTCTGTGTGGTTGTTGCTTGGTGATAGAGGGCCCTTAGATAAAGGTTCCAAAGGACCGGGGGGTGGCATATTCATGTAGTAGTTACCTAGTTACAAAGGTAATCCGGCCTTGTGTTGGCAGAGAGCTGGTTAATTTCTCGGGACGTCCCGCCAGAGGCGATCCCATTGACAATAGGAGTTCCTTAGCCTGAAAATTGGTTGGAAATCCAAACAAAACAATACGAGCCTTGTACGGTTTTAGTTGTAGAACCTGCCATTTAATAAGGTAGCTATAGCAGGCATAATATAATGGTACCTATGCTGGCTAAGATTTATATTCTATTTTCGAAATGTTTTCTACACTATGCACTAATAATAATTTCAAAAATGATTTGTTTTTGCGTGGTAAGAATTTTTGACTGTCATAAGGAGAAATCGCCTCCAATTCTGCGTTTGCAGTGTGTGTATGTGCGAGGAGGCCTGATGGTAGTTTCATTTTCCAAAAGCATTGCAGATATTTTCCACTTCTATTGTTGTTGTTGATTTAAAAGTTAAATAACTGTTTTAAGTTCTCACACCAGTCCTATGACTGACTTGGAGTTTATTGTTCTCTTCCTAAACTCTGGGTGCCCATAATTTTCCACACGGGCAGTCTAGAGTCAGGTTATAAGGTCATTCTGGATTCAGAAGTGCTATGGAGCTCAAGTGGCGAGCTGGATGGCGAGGCGTATTACTTGTATACGATATTATCTTTCCGCTGTATAATTCACTTGTAGGGACATGTTTGTATAGTTGTCCATTCTTGTATTGTGTTGTATATTGTTGTTGTACACTCTGATGTGATGTGATGTAATAATTGGGATAGTTCTTTTTTTAAAGATTATTCATTTATCTATTATATGTTGTTCCGCTGCGACTATGAGATTCTGATATTGTTTCTGTTCTGTTTCCTTATTTCTTCAATCTTTTTCTTCTACCTCTTCTTTTTAACCTAACAATTCGGTTTTTCGGCATTCGATTACGCGGCATTTGATATAGTGGATGTAAGAATGCCGACCTTCGGATCCTGGCAAAAACCGCATTTGTTACATTTAGTATCAGAGCATATGGTTAAGTGACAACCTTGGCTCTGTTGGGGATTACTCATTAGAGATAGAGTCAACAGTACTCTAGAATGAGTTGAGTGTAATAATAGATATGAGAGCGTATTCGTTAGTGAATATGAAATTGTTTTGCATTGTGTTGACTTATCGGTTGATTGTTTATAGATTTTGGTCGGTGCAGTCTGGCCAACTGTTTCGATGGGGATTTCTAAACTCTTAAACAAGATAAACTGACACAGTATTGTTTTGAAAAGGGATAAATGAAATAATTTTTACCCACAGCTATTTTTTGTATATAAAGGAAATGATTTTCTGTAAATGTTTATAATATATGATCACTTGGATGTTTGGAAGTGATGATATTGAAGTATTATCATTATTATATAGAACTGAAATAATAACCAGAGGAATGAATTTATATACAAATGGAATTTGAGTATGAAAAGAAAAATGTGATTTATAATTTGGAATAAAATTCATTAGTGGAATGAAATTGGAAATGAGAATGTATAAGTGAGTTTTATAAATTGAAATGAGATTTGATTGGGATTAAGTTTAATAAAAATCCAAACTTGGAAAAAATAAAAGTAGAATGGATTGAATCCAACTAAATTAATATCATAACTAATTAATTTATGATATATAAAAAGTTGAATTAGTTAAATTAAAAGTTGAATTATGAGTTAAATAAATTAAATCAGATCTTGAAGTTGAATAATAAGTTGTATGATTTATTAAAGGTGAAAATGTAAGTAAAACCAATTATTAAAATGGTTAAACAACTTTGTTAAGAAAAACGAAGTATGAATCTGAATAAGTGAGAAAAATTGACCTTGGTAAAAGTTAAATAGAATTTACTTCGGAGTTGGAATTTGGATTGGATATGTTGTTGAAATGGAAATTTAAGTGATGTTAAACAAATGATGTTTAAAAGAAATATAACTTAAGTGAAGTTGAATAAAGTTGATTTTGGTATCAAAGTAAAATAATAAAGTGAATTAAATGAATATGAATTTGAGTTATATAAAGGAGATTCAACTTTATTTGTAAAATAAATTAGTCATTGAACAAATGAAATGAATATTAATCAATTGAATGCAATGAATTGATATAGAATAATGGGTATAATTGTTAATTCATTTAAGGCTAATTGAATGTTGAACCAAATTGAAGGTAAACAAAGTGAATATGAATGTTGAACGTGAAGTAAAATAAATTTGGTTGTGTTGGTTGTACATTGGTTGTTAGATTGTTGTTAATTGATTGAATCGAAAGTCATATGCAATTGAATGAATAAAATTGAAAGCTAAAGCAACTGAATTCAAATGGGAAGTTAAGTAACTTTAAATTGAATAGAAATTGATTTGAATTGAAAGTGAACCAATGTGAATGTAAATTAGTGAATGTAAACTAATTGAAAATGAATGGATGTCGTTGTATATGAACTGGTTGTAAACAATTACAAGTAATGTTGGAATCATGTAAGTTGCTTATAAACCTTGTTTGGTACGCATTTCTTTTAATATGCATGTGTTGTAGTTGTTTAAAAGAGTAAAATGTTAATAACTTCTTATATATGTCACTTACATGTTTATATTGAGTAAGTACAGGTACCGGGGCTACCGTTAGCGGGATTTGGGTTGCGCAAAAAGCTAAATTAGTATCCGCTTTGCTTAAAAATACTAAAAAGGTACACCTATGCAATAAAAATAGGAAATATGAACTGTTTTTCTGGTTTTCCGACCGGGTGGGTCGATGTATATATATTTTCTCTATTGTGATATTGTAAAAGCTCCTCCGTACAAAGGAGGCTATGGCGAATTTTTTTGAAAATTTAAGGCGTTAGAAAATTTTCGAGAAATTTTGGAAATTTTTTGTGAAAACTAAGTTTTGATTTGATGTTAAAGGTTAAACGATATAGTTGATTTTGAAAAGATAACGATATATGGATTTGAAAACTTAGTAGATATTTTGTAAGAGGTTTAACTATGGATTTTGGAAATATTAAACACTTAGGAGATTTGTAAATCAAATATGAACGGTTTGTTTTAAAAAGTTAATGGATTCTGTAACTCTTTCTTACTTGGTAATTTCGAGGATGAAATTCATTTAAGGGGGATGTTTGTAACGACCCAGAATTTCTTTCATTTGAAATTCATATATTTCATTGATTTTTATATATCAACAAGTAAAATTCGTAAGTCGAATAATTTATTTTTCGAATATTTAGATTTAATTGGATAATTAAATCGACATTTTAATATTTGAAATTGCGTAAATAATTTGAAATTGGGTTTAGTGTGATTAAAAATAATTTATCAAGTTATGTTAAATCATATTGGAGTTAGAACAATGTTTGTGAACTTTTAAAATTGAATTAAAAGTTAATTCGTGAAATTGAATATTTTAATATTTAATCGACTAGTGAAGATAGCCATTTTTCAAACAGTCTCGGATTTCGACGAAACAAGTTACATCGGATCCATAATGTCAAATTATTGTATGATTTCAAATTTCGTGTCACTCGGATTTACCATTTGTCCGGGGCAAGCCAAAACGCATAGAAATTGGTTTAAATTGATTTGATTTAAATTTGATCGTTTATTGTCGTAACTCACACAGATGATCGAATTAGCTTCCGAAACCTATTCCATTGTGTCCGGAACGCGGGGTAAACCCTAGGAACGCCAGTCACCGCGCGAGATTTGGAGTTCGGAAAATTTAGGATGAATGGTAATTTGGAAATTTTCTATAAAAGGCCTTGGCTTATTTCATTTGCAAACATTAAGCCCTAGGGTTTCAGGCCGCCGCTTAAAACATTCAATAGCCAAAATTCAATTTCTTTCTCTCCTCAAAATCTTCAAATCCACACACTAATTCAAGAAACTTCCAACACAAATATTGTAGATCATCATGAGATCTTCGTGTTCGACGGTGGTGATGGGAAAAGGAGTTGTGGATCGACCAGAAATCGCCCGTGTAGTGGCCTCATTCAAGTCATTGTATCTCGTGCTAGGGGGGCCGAGCTCGTGGAGGTTGCGCCGAAGGTCAACGTGTTGATGGGCTTTGAAGCCATGGTCTTTGATCGATGCAAAAGTGTTCGTAGTGCGTCACATGAATCAGGGCATGTGGCGGCCGAGTGGGTTTCGTACGCAACATTTATCTGGAGGAAGAAGATGATTGCGTGCGTGTGGTCCAGATATGAGGGTTTCAAAATGGAGGGCTGTGATTAATCTAGGTTAAAATTATAAAAGAAATTGTTATTAAATTATGTTATAAATCGTACGATGTTTAAAATTTGATATCTTTGTCATACGAGATCGGATTATGACGAAACGAATTGTGTCAGGTTCGTTTTGTCGAGCACTACGCAATGGAGCTTGTTTGGAATCATTTGGAGCTAGTGAAAATTTCGGGTGAAATTAAACGTACGTTTAATTTTATTCGAAATAAAATGCTACAACTTTTATCGGAAACTCAAGGTGAGAACTTCTCACTCAATCGAATTAGTTTCGATTTAAATTGTAAATAGTTAGATTTAAAATTGCTTGTTTGTGTGATTGGATGATAATTGTTATCTGTTGTATTTAAATAGACATTATAAGCCGCATATTAAGCGGATGTTATTTATTAAAAACATATACCGCGATAATTCCAACTTGTATGGAATTGGCATTATATATTGTAACAACCCGCATATTTGTCGATTTTATATTTAAATATTTTTTCGTTCGTCGGATTTTGGTCCGAAAAGATACTTTTTGCAAACAGTCGAATTGGGACTTGAGACCACCCCCATCGATTTCAAAATGTCGTTTGCGACCTTTTTGAGTATAAGCTTCGATATGTTTGGAGAAAGACGATTTTTGCCACTTTGTACTTAGGGCTTTTGGTTTGGGCTGAGCCACTTATGTATTCAGTCCCAACCCCTTCTCCTCTTCATTACTTCATAATTTCCTTATACATTCAAGCTTCATCAAAAATGGGGGAAGAAAAAAAGAATTAGGAAATCCTAAGCTCTAGTTTCCATTAGCAAATCCATCTTCTTGCTCCAAACTCAAGTGAACCCATCGGTAAGCATCTCCTTCTTCTTCTCCAACTCTTTCTCTCTTTGATTTCAGAAAATTCCTAAACCTAATTTAGGAAATGTTTCTCTTTTAAGCTAGATTGAAGCTTCTTGAGTTGTTATTGAAGAGGAATTGATCTTAGCTTGTTTTAAAAGCTTCTCCTTCATTGATTTGGGTTAAAAGGTGAGATTTTTATCTCACATCTTTGTCTATAATTATCTTCGATTGTTAGGTATGAATTCCTAACGTTTATTCGTGTGCAATTGATTTTGGTTTGGATCAATTTCGTGTATATTCCAATTTTTGGTGTTTTGGTCTAATTTGTGAAAATCCTATTATGGATGTTTGGACATTGATATTTGAGGCATATCGGAGAGCCGTTTAGGCTGGGTTGTCGTGCGACGTAATTCCTTAGTCATCGCCATTTTCTCATTCGATCGTTTCCGATATTCGTTCGGCCATTTTTGGCCTAGGTTCAGGGAATGCCCTGAACCCTTCATTCAGACGTCTGAAGCGTGATATTCAGACGTCTGAATATTGTCTGGGAAGATTTTTATTCCCAGATTCAGACGTTTGAATATAGGGTTTCAGACGTCTGAATTGGTTCTATTTTGAACAGAAAGGAAATAGGCTAAAATATGCCTATTTCAGACGTCTGAAACACTAGACTCAGACGTCTGAATTGTGTTCTGGAAATCTTTATATTTCCAGATTCAGACGTCTGAACCACTTGTTTCAGATGTCTGAAACTGCAGTGTTTTGCCTGCTTGCCTATTCGCTTGAGAATTCCAATTTAAATCGATTCGTGATGATCCTATTTGTTGTTATCATTTATTATGACTTTGTTGACTCCTTTTTAGGGATTTTTGAATATCCATTTCAATGGATTCTTTATCGGTTTCTTTGGAATTTATTCACGTCTTCGAATGTGAATTTTACTGATTGATTGTTCTTACAATCTTCTTTGTGATTTGTCATTTTAAAAATATAAAGGTTTTCTATACTAGTAGTAAATTTCAAAACTATTTCTTCAAATGATTTCAACACTATTTTATTACAAAGCTCGTCTTCTCAAACCGACTTCTAATCTATTAGTATATACAAACCTTTACCTCACTCGTATGAGAAATCTAATTAAACGACTTAGTAAAACAAGTGGTATGAAACGCTTGCGTTTACTTCGTCGGTTAATTCTTGGACTTGTTCGATTGAACTTCTTGTGATAATTTTCTAGTGGAGATTTACAATTTGTTCGTAAATATTTAAGTTAAGCTAGTGGTTATGGGACATGAAGCTAAGCTCATATATTTACTAGCCTACTGTAATCGACACTTCTCATTGATCATGACGATCATCTTTATGATTTAGACTAGCAATGTGCGATGTCTCTTTGTCTATGTGGAGGACTGTTCCTCATTTTATTGAGCTTCGTCTCATTTCTTACATGGGTCGTACCTATTTAGGTGCGTCGATGTTTGTTTACACATGGGTAGTACCTTTTTAGGTGCGTCAATGTTTATTATGCATGGGGTGTACCTTTCTAGGTGCATCGATGTTTGTTTACTTCGTGGAGCAATCGGCTCAATAAGTCGGGGCATGGGACGTATCTTTCTAGTTGCGTCGATGTTCGTCTATGCATGGGGCGTGTCTTTCTAGGTGCGTCGATGTTCGACTTAGCATGGGGTGTATCTTTCTAGGTGCATCGATGTTAGACAGTACATGGGGTGTATCTTTCTAGATGCATCGATGTTTATTTATGCATGGGATGTATCTTTCTAGGTGCATCGATGTTTATTTATGCATGGGGCGTATCTTTCTAGGTGCGTCGATGCTAGAGCATGGGGCGTATCTTTCTAGGTGCGTCGATGTTCGACTGTACATGGGGCGTGTCTTTCTAGGTGCGTCGATGTCCAGTTTGTGGGATTGGCCATCCTTTTCTTGTGATTTCTGGATTTCGTGTGTTGAATTCTGGAATTTATGCTTCACCTATCTTCGTGATTTCTATTGATTTGATTTATCAATTATTGTGGCTTGGTGAATGAAATTAGGAGTATGACATTCCTTTTGATCCTTGAGTAGATTATTGTGATCTTGATTAATCTCTTGCTGATTTTCAATTACTTATATATCACAGCTTGGCATTGTGATTATTATATGTTTAGTCATATCTCTTATTCTTTATCATTTCATCTGATATTTATAGCTAGACTGATCCGTTTATTATTTTCTTACTAAATAATACTCGGGTCAGACTGAGATATTACAGGTGCTTCCTTATGGCCTCCTATCTGGAACCATCTTCTGACTTTTGGCTAACTACTTTAGTTTAGTAGTTTTTGTTGTATACATTTGAGATACAGACTCTATGATGTATACTTATTCTTTTGTCCAGCACTTGTATCTATTCTTTTTGATATTGTGGATCTTGTTTGACCACTACTCTGATGTACACTTTCATGTGTTATATTCATATCTATTTCCGCCTTTGTGATATGAATTGTCTGTGACTGATTTATGTTATGTTTATTTCTATATTTGTTTCTGAAGATATTATAGCCACTGTGTAGTAGCTTTGAGTTTGTGTCGGTATGTCGGATTTCCCTCTTGATAAGAAATGCATGTTATACTATCTGACATATCGATGCTCGCGCAAAGCAATTACACGGATGGTCGCTCCTCAACAGCCTTATTCTCCGTTCTAGTTGACAGCATTCACCGTAATATTGTTGGCTAGCGTGGGTATAGAGCTGGGGCATCACAGCTTGGTATCAGAGCCAAACTTCAGAACAATATGGAATATTATAACAAGGATCATCGTCCTAAGTTCATCTTAGGAGTCGTGCTTTAGGATTTTATTCGGGTCTTCGTACCGTTCTATCCTACTTTCTTTTATGATTCCTTGTTTTATCCATCAAGATTGCTTGATATTTATTTTGAGAATAACTTTTTCCTCTTTTTTCTTTCTTTCTTTATTAAAGAAGAGAAATGGTTAGACCAGGCCGTCCCAGCGCCGGTCAATCTAGTGCTACTCCTCAGGATGGAGTATTCATGTCTGCTTAACAACTTTTGGATCTTGTAAAGAATCAAGAGTTTATCTATACTTTGAGTAAGAACCCCGAAATGGTTCTACCTTTGAAACTTGAAGTTTCTTTCAATCAGCTGGTGGATGTTACTCTTCTTCATGGAGAGGTTGGTAAAGGCAGTGTTTGTGATATTGGGACTTCCAAGAAGAGGCATATTAAGTTCAAGAGCCTTAATCCCAATAAGAGAGTGAAGCGAACTACTTTTGTAGCAAAGACTCCAATCCCTAATCGTGGAGGATGCTACAATTGTAATTCTAAGGAACATTATGCGAACATGTGTCCAAAACCCCATTCTTGTCGCTATTGCAAGAAACCGGGTCATCTTTTATCTGCATGTCCCAAACTTTTGAACAAGGCCATGAGAAAGCTAAATATTATGCAAGCCTCTAGTAACACTTCTCGTGGTCAAGGTATTTTTCACTCAATCCTTGATGGCATTGTTTTATTTCGTGGTCTTCTTAGTTGAGTTCTTTTTGATATGGGTTCCATCTCACTATTTTGTATCAAAAGAACTTGTTGATTCTTTTTCTTTAAAACTATTTTGGGCTTGATGACTTCTTTGAGGATTGCGAATCCGAATGGTAGATCTGCAGCACTCAATTCGCTTTTATTTGATGTCGAAAATTATTTTATGTGATTTTTCTTTCCGAGCCAATATTTTTACTTAGGCTCCGAATTGATTTGTGTGATAGGATTGGCTTAATCATTAATGAAGCCTATATCCTATTTTCTCGAGTGGACTATTCATCTTCGACATTTTCAATCTGTTAAGCAGATTTCTATTTTCCTTTATGATTTCGATTCCAACATGATGGCATCATTTTATTCCTTAAGCCACTTATAAGGAAAGTGTTATTTCTCTCATTCATGTAGTTAGAGAAATTTTCCGGTATTTTTGAGCTTGTCTTAGGATTATCACCTAAGTAATCTTTTGTGTGGTGCTAAGGTCTTTTCAGTTTGACCTTGCCACCGATTTTCATTTGGCTACGAGTCACGTGAGTTAGCATTCCACTTACGCACTCCGCATTCGTTATGATTCTAATGAATGACTTATTTTGTCATTCAATTTTTCCAGCTTATTTCGTCCATTTTATATATCAAATACTCTATGAATATTTCGATGAGACCATTCTTGTATTTATTGGTTTTGGATGAATATAGCAATTTAAAATTTTGCAAAATCTTTTTCATAAGATTTATTTAGAAGTATAACCAGATTTTTGTTCTTAAAACGAACAAAGAATATTCTTAGAAGTTTTTGAGAAACTTACTTATCCTATAGAATACGATTTTGTGATTGTATTGCCCATTTAGTGTTTTAAGAATTTTGGTCGATGCGCTTGATCAACGTTATCGATAGGAATTTCCTAAACGCTTTGATGAGACAATCAGACACAGTATATTAACTTGAAAATAGTAAATTTTTCTATAATGATTATTACATAATGATAAATGTAATTTTGAAAGTTTTAACTTTTCAGGAAAGAAAATTATTTAAAAGAAGTTCTTTCTGTTCGATACTCTTATTCTTATGATTCCCGAGGGGGAACCAAGACTTTATCTTTTGTACCAATGCTTATCGTATTGGTTTGGATGCCGTTCTCTTGCAAAGGAGAACGTGCTATCTCGTGTGCTTCTAAATCATTAAAAGCCGATTGAGGCTAGGTATGTCACTCATGATCTAGTGCTCGCGGTTATTGTTTTCGCTTTTAGAGTTTGGCATCATCATCTTTGGGGGAGAAACTTGTTCTCCACCTCGATCATAAAATCTTTGGAATAACTATTTTCTCATATGGAACTCCATGTTGACTCGAGTTCCTGACATCTTATGATCTTGATATTCTTTTTATTCCTGGAAGGGAAATCGTGGTGCCAATGCGCTTTGTCGTAAGCAACAAGTGGTTGATTCTTTGATGTTGTCTGAATGGAATTATCTTTTTATCAAGTTCATCGGACGTTTTGGTATACTTCATTTTATTGAGCTTTATCTCATTCCTTTTATGGACTAGTGTCCGGTGTTCTTTTATGGTGTTCGGTTCATCGGATGTACTGTTATTATACTACGTCGATGTTCCGTCTCATTTGGATCAATGGATGTACCATTATTATACTACATCGTTGTTCCGGTTTATCGGTTCATTGGACGTACCGTTTTTGTACTACGTCGGTGTTCCGTAATTATTCGGGCTTTGGTTCAATGGACGTACCGCTTTTGTACTACGTCGGTGTTCCAAATTATTCGAGTTTCTAGTTTCTTGGGCGTACCGTTTCTGTACTACGCCGTTACACTGGCTCAATTTTATGCTATTCTTGACGTCTTCTGCGTCTTGTAACTATGGAAATGCTTTTAGGTTTCCTATTTTATTCTTAAGCCCGGTGATATTGTGGAAATTGAAGTTTCACCAGATTTGATTTTTGAGCAACATCCTATTCGAATTATTGCTTCGGAGCTCAAACGACTTCGAAATAAAGATGTTCTTCTTGTGAGAGTTCAATGGTTCTCAAATCCTAGGGATTACTCTTGGGAATCTTGAGAATTCATTGAGCGATCCCGTTCTTGCTAACTCTTTCATGCTCTTTATGGTGAACTTCCTATTTCGAAATTCTTTTGTGTTGAATATGCTTTTATGGTTGTTACTATATATCTTCTTCTTAAATATTGCGAGGATGCAATTTCTTTAAGGAGGGGAGTCTGTAACAACCCGCATATTTGTCGATTTTATATTTAAATATTTTATCGTTCGTCGGATTTTGGTCCGAAAAGCTACTTTTTGCAAACAATAGAATTGGGACTTGAGACCACCCCTATTGAGTTCAAAATGCCGTTTGCGACCTTTTTGAGTATAAACTTCGATATGTTTGGAGAAAGTCGATTTTTGCCACTTTGTACTTAGGGCTTTTGGTTTGGGCTGAGCCACTTATGTATTCAGTCCCAACCCCTTCTCCTCTTCATTACTTCATAATTTCTTTATACATTCAAGCTTCATCAAAAATGGGGGAAGAGAAAAAGGATTAGGAAATCCTAAGCTCTAGTTTCCATTAGCAAATCTATCTTCTTGCTCCAAACTCAAGTGAACCCATTGGTAAGCATCTCCTTCTTCTTCTCCAACTCTTTCTCTCTTTGATTTCAGAAAATTCCTAAACCTAATTTAGGAAATGTTTCTCTTTTAAGCTTAGATTGAAGCTTCTTGAGTTATTATTGAAGAGGAATTGATCTTAGCTTGTTTTAAAAGCTTCTCCTTCATTGATTTGGGTTAAAAAGTGAGATTTTTATCTCACATCTTTGTCTATAATTATCTTCGATTGTTAGGTATGAATTCCTAACGTTTATTCGTGTGCAATTGATTTTGGTTTGGATCGATTTCATGTATATTCCAATTTTTGGTGTTTTGGTCTAATTTGTGAAAATCCTATTATGGATGTTTGGACATTGATATTTGAGGCGTATCTAAGAGCCGTTTAGGCTGGGTTGTCGTGCGACGTAATTACTTAGTCATCGCCATTTGCTCATTCGATCGTTTTCGATATTCGTTCGTCAATTTTTGGCCTTGGTTCAGGGAATGCCCTGAACCCTTCATTCAGACGTCTGAAACGTGATATTCAGACGTCTGAATATTGTCTGGGAAGATTAAGATTTCTATTCCCAGATTCAGACGTCTGAATATAGGGTTTCAGACGTCTGTATTGGTTCTATTTCGAACAGAAAGGAAATAGGCTAAAATATGCCTATTTCAGACGTCTGAAACACTAGATTCAGACGTCTGAATTGTGTTCTGGAAGTCTTTATATTTCCAGATTCAGATGTCTGAACCACTTGTTTCAGACGTCTGAAACTGCAGTGTTTTGCCTGCTTGACTATTCGCTTGAGAATTCCAATTTAAATCGATTCGTGATGATCCTATTTGTTGTTATCATTTATTATGACTTTGATGACTCCTTTTTAGGGATTTTTGAATATCCATTTCAATGGATTCTTTATCGATTTCTTTGGAATTTATTCACGTCTTCGAATGTGAATTTTACTGATTGATTGTTCTTACAATCTTCTTTGTGATTTGTCACTTTAAAAATATAAAGGTTTTCTGTACTAGTAGTAAATATCAAAACTCTTTCTTCAAATGATTTCAACACTATTTTATTACAAAGCCCGTCTTCTCAAACCGACTTCTAATCTATTAGTATATACAAACCTTTACCTCACTCGTATGAGAAATCTAATTAAACGACTTAGTAAAACAAGTGGTATGAAACGCGTGCGTTTACTTCGTCGGTTAATTCTTGGACTTGTTCGATTGAACTTCTTGTGATAATTTTCTAGTGGAGATTTACAATTTGTTCGTAAATATTTAAGTTAAGCTAGTGGTTATGGGACATGAAGCTAAGCTCATATATTTACTAGCTTACTGTAATCGACACTTCTCATTGATCATGACGATCATCTTTGTGATTTAGACTAGCAATGTGCGATGTCTCTTTGTCTATGTGGAGGACTGTTCCTCATTTTATTGAGCTTCGTCTCATTTCTTACATGGATCGTACCTATTTAGGTGCGTCGATGTTTGTTTACACATGGGTAGTACCTTTTTAGGTGCGTCAATGTTTATTATGCATGGGGTGTACCTTTCTAGGTGCATCGATGTTTGTTTACTTCGTGGAGCAATCGGCTCAATAAGTCGGGGCATGGGACGTATCTTTCTAGTTGCGTCGATGTTCGTCTATGCATGGGGCGTGTCTTTCTAGGTGCGTCGATGTTCGACTTAGCATGGGGTGTATCTTTCTAGGTGCATCGATGTTAGACAGTACATGGGGTGTATCTTTCTAGATGCATCGATGTTTATTTATGCATGGGATGTATCTTTCTAGGTGCATCGATATTTATTTATGCATGGGGCGTATCTTTCTAGGTGCGTCGATGCTAGAGCATGGGGCGTATCTTTCTAGGTGCTTCGATGTTCGACTGTACATGGGGCGTTTCTTTCTAGGTGCGTCGATGTCCAGTTTGTGGGATTGGCCATCCTTTTCTTGTGATTTCTGGATTTCGTGTTTTGAATTCTGGAATTTATGCTTCACCTATCTTCGTGATTTCTATTCATTTGATTTATCAATTATTGTGGCTTGGTGAATGAAATTAGGAGTATGACATTCCTTTTGATCCTTGAGTAGATTATTGTGATATTGATTAATCTCTTGTTGATTTTCAATTACTTATATATCACATCTTGGCATTGTGATTATTATATGTTTAGTCATATCTCTTATTCTTTATCATTTCATCTGATATTTATAGCTAGACTGATCCGTTTATTATTTTCTTATTAAATAATACTCGGGTCAGACTGAGATATTACAGGTGCTTCCTCATGGCTTCCTATCTGGAACCATCTTCTGACTTTTGGCTAACTACTTTAGTTTAGTAGTTTTCGTTGTATACATTTGAGATACAGACTCTATGATGTATACTTATTCTTTTGTCCAGCACTTGTATCTATTCTTTTTGATATTGTGGATCTTGTTTGACCACTACTCTGATGTACACTTTCATGTGTTATATTCATATCTATTTCCGCCTTTGTGATATGAATTGTCTGTGACTGATTTATGTTATGTTTATTTCTATATTTGTTTCTGAAGATATTATAGCCACTGTGTAGTAGCTTTGAGTTTGTGTCGGTATGTCGGATTTCCCTCTTGATAAGAAATGCATGTTATACTATCTGACATATCGATGCTCGCGCAAAGCAATTACACGAATGGTCGCTCCTCAACAGCCTTATTCTCCGTGCTAGTTGACAGCATTCACCGTAATGTTCTTGGCTAGCGTGGGTATAGAGGTGGGGCGTCACATATATGTACTTGGAGTTGATTTTCCCGCATTATATAGCAGATGAGACCCTATTGCGCCGCATAATAGCGGATAGTATTTTATAAATCCTATATACTGCGATATTCCGTCTCGAAGAGGAATCAGTTTTGTGCCAACATCTTTGGATGCAGGGAAACAGGTTTGAGGGATCCAACTGGATTTCTCGAATAATTGAATTGGTTTTAATGTTGTGTGTTGATCTATTTATTGATCTATTTATAATCTGCGTGGTTATCTTTGTAATTGAAATGGTTAAAGGCTAAATTTTAGCCGAATATATTTTTGGTATCATTAGATGGAAAAAATAAATAAAATTTGGATTTTGAAAATTAAGTTGAGAATTCGTAATAAAAATTAATTTTGGAATTGATTCATTTTAAATGAATTAACGTTGAAATTTTTATGTTATAAAAATTATGATTTTTGTGAACCGAAATGTGATCGTTGAAATAAGTAGTTGGTTAATTTATAAAATGGTTCAAATTGGGATTTTTTAAATTATGATAATTGATTTATATAAAATATTTATAAAATTTATATTTATTAATTAAAATATTGGAATTTTAAAACGAGTTTTTATAAGTATTAAATTTAAGTATAACTGGATTTCTTAAGTGAATGAAATCTATAGATTTATAAATTGTGATGTTATAAAATGAATAGATTTAGTAAAATAAAAGATTTATAAGTAATTATCTTATAAACTGGATTTTTGCGTGTAAATGGAATGTGGATAGAATTTGTTAATAAAGTGATTTTATAAGTTGAAGTTGTTATAAAGTATAAATGGAATTTATAAACGTTGTTTTATAAATCCAAAATTGACTTATTTTAATAAGTTTAATTATTATAACTTATTAAAAGAAATATATCCACAATTTTAAACAGTGAATAATCCTTCAAATAGAATATTTAGAAATGATAAATTTGGTTAATGAAGTATATTCACGATTTTGGACGCTGAATATTATATTAAAGAAATATTTTGGAAAAGTGATATTTTAAATAGAATTGAAACGATTCAAAACGTTTTAAAATGTATTAAGTATCGAAACCATAGATTTCAACGTTCATTGTTGAAATATATTTTTCGAGGAATAGAAGGAAATGGTGGACTATAACATTGTTGTTATAGTAGGATTTATATATCTATCTTAATTTCGAATCCCTATACTAGTGATTTAGGGTTGTCGTAACGATGTTTTACGTAACATTCGTTTTGACCCAAATAAATGTGTTTAAGTGAAGTTTTCCTTAAAGAATAAAAGGTATACTTATTTTGGATTTAAGTATATTGAATATTTTCCAAATGTTGAAAATAAATGGATTTTTCAATTACTTATTATTAAATAAGTATGGAAATGTTTTCCAATACGAAGTGAATGTTTTGAAATTTTTATCTTTTAAAGATAAATTGAAAATGAATATTTGAAATCGATTTGAAAATCATATAAAAAGTGAATATTTGGAAATGTAAATTCACAATGGAAATTTATAAGGGAAATTTATTTTAAAAATAAACATTGATTTATTTTTAAAAAGTGTGGAAATAAATTTATGAATTTGGAACGTAAATTTAAATAAATCGGTAAGGATTTATTTAATTGGTTTAAATGAACCATTTTGAAATGAAGGTTGTAAGGGTGTAAATTGATTTAAAATTGGTTTTCAAATGGTTGAAGTGTGGAAAATATATATCTTATAAAGATATTTTTAAAATTAAATAATTTGGGGAAATTATTTAAAATCGGGTGATGTTGTGAATATTGATTGATAATTAAATAATCGACTATCAATATTGACCCTTGAGTGGCTATTGGTTGTGAATTGGTTGAAATTGAATGCTACACTTATTTTTAAATTATTGCACTCGTTATTCGGATTACCCATTCCGAATAGTGATACGGCGTAATGGATAGCATTGAAGATCGGTGGTGAAGACCGGGTATTTGTGAAAATGATAGGATGACCTATCGATTGTTTCTGCACCGTTAGCTACGGTATGGAGATTTCCTTTGTGATGGGAAATTCGATCGGGATTGTGAATACCCGGATTGCAAGGGCTTCTTTTGAAGTGCCTTCGGTTCTGTTCGAGCCCGTAACAGACTTGTATGGTTACGTGTCTGACATTACGTTTTGAGATATAAAGCAGATTTCTTTCAAATACATTTCTGTTGTGGCGGAAAATTTATTCTCTTAGCTTAACACCCTTTTCTGAGACGTACGAGCTCATAGGTTGTGTAGTTAAAGGTTATCAGCGATATATTCCCAATTTGGTAATGTGGCATGCTTATTGTTGATGTGTGATGATTATTTATTTATCATTTGTTGATCAAATCGTGGCTTTATGAAAACGCGTAGCTTTGTGGACGAGACTTCGTCAGACCTCACACCTCGGAAATTGTCAAAACAGGAATATGCGGCAAGGTTATGAAGGTCGCGCCCTTTAGGGTATGTCATTCCCTTCTGGAAACGGGTGGTGTCAGGTATGGAGCCCGGCTGCTTAACCTATGTGGTTGCTTCAATCTCATTTTTCTGTGTGGTTGTTGCTTGGTGATAGAGGGCCCTCGGATAAAGGTCCCAAAGGACCGGGGGTGGGCATATTCGTGTAGTAGTTACCTAGTTATAACGGTAACCCGGCCTTATGTTGGCAGAGAGCTGGTTAAGCTCTCGGGTCGTCCCGCCAGAGGCGATCCCATTGACAGTAGGAAGTTCTTTAGCCCGACCATTGGTTTGAAATCCAAACAAAACAATACGAGCCTTGTACGGTTTTAGTTGTAGAACCTGCCATTTAATATGGTAGCTATAGCAGGCATAATATAATGGTACCTATGCTGGCTAAGATTTATATTCTATTTTCGAAATGTTTTCTACACTATGCACTAATAATAATATCAAAAATGATTTGTTTTTGCATAGTAAGCATCTTTGACAATCATAAGGAGAAATCTCCTTCAATTCTGCGTTTACACTGTGTGTGTGCGGGGAGGCCTTATGGTAGTTTCACTTTCCAAAAGCATTGCAGATATTTTCCACTTCTATTGTTGTTGTTGATTTGAAAGTTAAATAACTGTTTTAAGTTCTCACACCAATCCCGTGACTGACGTGGAGTTTATTGTTCTCTTCCCAAACTCTGGGTGCCCATAATTTTCCACACGGGCAGTCTAGAGTCTGGTTATCAGGTCATTCTGGATTCAGAAGTGATATGGAGCTCAAGTGGCGAGATGGATGGCGACGCGTATTACTTGTACATGATATTATCTTTCCGCTATATAATTCACTTGTAGGGACATGTTTGTATAGTTGTCCGTTCTTGTATTGTGTTGTATATTGTTGTTGTACACTCTGATGTGATGTAAAGTAATAACTGAGATAGTTCTTTTTTTAAAGATTATTCATTTATCTATTATATGTTGTTCCGCTGCGACTGTGAGATTCTGATATTGTTTCTGTTCTATTTCCTTATTTCTTCTATCTTTTTCTTCTACCACTTTTATTTAACCTAACAATTCGGTTTTTCGGCATTTGATTACACGGCATTTGATATAGTGGACGTAAGAATGCCGACCTACGGATCCCGGCAAAAACCGCATTTGTTACAGAAATATAAGTTATTTAACTTATAAAATTAACTTTTGAATTCTTAAAATCAATTAAATATTCCCATTTTTAATGACTGAAATTCTAGGTCATTACAGATGATTTACTTTTTATTAATTGATTTCGATATATTCCGCCCCTAAAGCGGATGAGATCTTATTACATTCCCGTGTCAGAGGGGATGACCCTTTGTATGAATTCCACCTCAAACGATTGATTTATAATATTGATTGTATACTGTATGTGACGCAGTTGGACAGGTTGGTGTGATCTAACAGGATTCCTCACACTGTTGATTTTAATTTTCATATATATATATTGTGATATATTACTTGTTGGATGCCATTTTTGATGACATGGATATGAATTTGCTTATTTAGCGCTTAGTAGCACTAGGACTTATTTTTAGTATTTTAAAAACCATAAAATAATGATTTAATATAAAAAGCGATTTCAAAGTGATTTCAAAGTGGTATCTTAAATGACATTCTTTGAAAATCCTTTAAAATAACATATTAATCATAGTTGGAATTGTTACATTTGTTAAATTCAACACCAAAATTGGTTTACAACTAAAAGCTTAAAAAGGTTCATATCGGAGAATGGATTACATGCAATGACCAGTTAAGGGACTACCCTCCGATAGTACATCTCTAGAAAAATGCACCGAGGCACCAAAAGATTGTTCTCTGCCAACACAGATCGGCTAACCTTTACCATAAATAGTACCAAATGATATCATCCCAGTCGTTACCGACCTTTACCAGGATCCCAAAGCATACACAACATATCCGACATATAGAGGGTAATCTAGAAAGATGACCATAACCTAATGGGTGCGACCCAAATTGCCCTGATGCATCTACCTTGTTTTTGTCATTCCTGGGTGCGAGGCTTAAGGTCACGTTTTACCTTGCATAGAATCATAAAATCTTACTAAGAATGCAATACTGGCATTTCTATAACACACTATTGATTTCCACAAATGTACAATCTCTTAGCCTCATACGTCACAGAGAAGGGTGTTAAGTGTAAGAGAGGTTACCTTCTACACCACCGAACAGATGTACGTTTGCAGCGATCAATGTTCGTGTATTTCAGAAACGCTATGGTAGGCATTCGTCCATACAAGTAGTCCATGAACAGACAAACTGAAGGCACTCTCCAACAAAATCCTGTTTTGGGAATCACCATTAGGATTAGTAGCAAGAAGTCCTTGCGCCGAAAAATTTCAAAATTAAGTACTACTGCCACCATATGTATATAATATGGAAATCGAAGGGCTAGTGGCAAGTAGCCTTCCATTATGAAGATCTCTGTCTTCAAAATCATTGCCTTTATCATGTTTTCACTTTTGAATGTACATTGGTTGGAAGTGGTTTTCGGATAGGTATCACCCAAATTCAACGCCAGTCTCTTCGAACCAATTATTGATAAAACACCCTTTAGATATATATCGTTGCTTTTCCACTATATAAGAAATTATTAAACCTCTTCTAACTTTGGAAAACACCAATTCATTTCTCATAAAATCATGTTAGGAAACATTGTTGAGTAAAAAGGATTCATAGAAATTTTATTAATTTTACTCAATATTAATTTATGTATTCAACAAGTACTATTCGTCGAGTAATGGTGGGATCACCTTTGAAATTCTCATAACAGTATGAGTTCCCTCCTTGGGATTTAGCAATAAATATAAGAAGATTATTTCTATACAACCCAAGTTAAGGAATTTTTTATGGAAAGTAAATATTTTATATTTGTCTTGTTTTCGACATTTCGACCTTATCTATTCCATATCCAAGAAAAGGCCACGTGAGCCAGGTCATTGGTTGCTCTTGAATATCTCCTTAGTTTAAGCACCCCACATTCGCATCTCACGAATAGAAGAATCTGGTGTACTCATCGACTTTTAGAGCAGGGATTTAATTATATATTTATAACAGCTTTTCTTTCAATTATTTATTTAAAATCTTTGTAAAATAATTATAAAACTTCCAAATTATCTTTAAAATGCTTATTTACTATTTGACAACATTATAAAAGGTTCAGGAAAGAAATAGTTAACTTAAAACTGTAATTTGTATATGTTATTAAAACTACTACAAAAGTGCTACAAATAGTGTTTTCAAAGCTTATTTGATCAAAACAATTTTTCTATCATCCGAAAGTCCATTTTTATAACTCAAATCCTTTTAAAATAATTTAGTGTATCTATAGAATTTATTCCATATTTTTAGAGATTGAAAACATCATTTCAATGAAATTTCCTTTTTTGATTTCGAACTGCCAAAACGCAACTATTTTGAAAACTTGTTTTGCTTAAATTTCAAAATCTACTAAATAAAATCTAGATCGTTTTCTTTTGTCTGAAAACCGTGATTATAAGAGTTTGGAAAATTCTTATTCCAAAGAATTCGAACTCTAGTTCCATCGTATAAATGAATTTTGACTATTACGGTGCGAAATCGCGAACTGCCGTTATGCGACTCGCCTATTTTTGACTCCAATTTCAATTGTTTTCAAAATTTAAGCAATTGAGTTTGAGTGATTATAAACCATATATTAACCAATTTAAAGAGGTTTACTGATCTTGTAACACTTTTATATTTCATTTCGAAAAGTGATTTCCATTGTGTTATTTCAACATGTATTAAAAGAAATTTTTTTTACACATCCAAACAACCATATTTTTCCCAAGCAAAACATGATGATCAAAACATAGCAGCAAATCATTCCAAACATATCACCTCATCATCTATATCGTAATATAAATAGAATTTTATCACCTTGAATTCGATTGTTACAACTTTAAACGACTATAGCTTCACTATTTCGAAATTAAAGCTCACGAAGCTCTATTATTGACTCCAATTTCAATTGTTTTCAAAATTTCAGCAAATTTAGTTTTAGTGATTATAAACCACATATTAACCAATTTAAAATGGTTTAATCATCTCGTAACACGTTTATAATTCATTTCGGAAAGTGATTTCCATTGTGTTATTTCAACATGTACTAAAGTAAAAAAATTTACACATCGAAACAACCATATTTTTCACAAGCAAAACATGATGATCAAAACATAGCAACCAATAATTCCAAAAATATCATCTCATCATCTATACCATAATGTAAATAGAATTTTCTCACTATGAAATAGATTGTTCCAACGCCTGGGCTTGCTAAGGGGTGGAAGGCTCGGCCATGGATGGTGGGGTGTGTGGCTGTGGGTTTGCAAGGAGGAAAGGAGGAGTTTGGCTTTGGTTTGAGGTGTTTGACAATATAAATCTACTATATAAATTTTAATTTCTTTTTGAAATAAAATTTTTCATTATTTTCTTTAAATAAATAAAGCGGAGAGAAGAAGGTGAAGAAAGCTTAGGAAAATGAAGTGGAAAACGTAAATGGAAGTGAAGATGGATGGTGGGTAATTATATGCAAATGGAAGTGATAAAATATCATGATATTTAAGTGCAAACACATCGTCATTTCATCACCACCATACCCTCTTCCTCCATTACCATTTCGGCCGAAGTACACCTTTCCCTCCGTATGTGGCTACTCTATTTGCATGCAATTATGTGTAAGAGGTGACTTTGGTTTAAAGAAATATCATGACATTATAAATAATATCATGATATTTTCTCTTATCCTTTATTATTAATTTTGTATGCGTTATATATGTTCATGTGCATGTGTATGTGTTCATGTATATGTGCATATATATGTCACAAACCACAATGTCACACAACTTCTCTATGTTGAATCGTTACGAATTCTGATTTCTATTTTCGTTCATATTTTCACTTCTTAGTCACTATACATATATTCGAAAACAAAGTTTGAAAATAATATTTTCATCATTATATAACAATTAAAAGGGCTTCATTTGATATTTAAAATAATTATTAAATCATTTAAACTCCATTTAATTCAAAAGTTAATTATTCCAAAATAATGATATCGTTGACAATGTCAGAAACACATTTTATTTTCAAAATAAAATAAAAAATTTTATTACCTATTCTCACTCACATAGATAAATGAGCGTATAGCCCCGTGCACGATGTCGAAGGATCTAAGAGCTGTTTATCGATAAAACGATTTTCAGTCATTTTATTGATATTTTCCAAAGTGTATATTTCTGTTAATATTTTTTCGAAATAAGATTGCTAATATTACTTATTTTTTAAAACAACATTATTAATGTTAAAAATATTATTTTTTAATATGTTTAAATTTAAACGTTATTTTCCAAAATTATTAATTCACGGATCGTTACAGACTTCCTGCCTTGATAGAATTTCATCCTTGAAATTACGTAAAGAAGATAACTGTGACGCCCCACCTCGAGACCCACATTAACAAAGAGTATTAATAGGTAATATTGTCTGCTAATGTAGAGAATAGTGCTGGTTAGGAGCGACATCTATAGCCTTGTCTAAAATATCTATAGAATACGTCGACAAATGCTATATTTTTTTCCTCTATCTCAAGTGGATCGACATATCCAATAAATACTTAATACAGAGCCATGGGTGGCTATAGGATCTATCAGAATAAAATACAACAACTCAAATGAAAAACACATCACAGAACAGTAGACCATCACATATATAAACATAGATACAGATACATCATAGAGTATACAAAATAATACATGTTAAGTGGTATAACGACCATAATATACAAGTGAGTCAAAAGAATATACATATCAAAGTAGCAACAAAAAGGATAACACAAAAGCGACAACATAAAGAGCTAGCAGAAAAGTCCATGCGGAGCAGAATAGGCTAAGTCAAAATGTACCTAACCTAAAACACCTCGTTCTGACCTGAGTATAAATACATGGGTCGGTCTAGCTAAACAAATCATTTTACAAGGATAAGCAATAATATGAGCATAAGGATAATGTTATAATATTCTCAGGTGAGAAGGGACAATATAAAGTGTATGGTTACATCAAGTGATAATATGGTATAACTACACAAACTTACAATCTCAAAAGAGATAAAACATTTCATAAAACGCTAAATGTAGCAAGCCTCGTATCATCGACATATCACAAATCATCAATAATGGTTTAGGGAAAATTATAACTCCTAAAAAGGAGAAATCCAAAACCCACCATAACGGCAACCTCAAAAGCAAGTCAAAGAAATCACCATCTCCAAATGTGCCACAAGGCAAATATATCTCCAAATAGGATATCAAAATCTCAAATATACGCCATGTCGGCAATCTCAATAAAACGCCTTTGTAGGCAACTCAAATCTCAAAGATAGACCTCGCAATAGTTCAAATTCCCAGAAGGTAATCGTCGTATATATAAAATATCCCAAACGGCTCAAATGGCCAAAAATAAAAAGGTGAGATGCTTGGGATCACAAACGTCAATGAATTCATCTCAACGATAAAGCACATGCCTATGGTCGAAGACCGCCACGTACTGTTCTCTCAAAATAAGGCACCACGTCTTTTAGAAAAACGTCCCGAAGGACAAATAAATACGTCTCTTAGCAAATATCCCAAAGGACAACATCCTGAAGGACAAATACATTGCAATGACAAACGTCTCTTAGACTTACATCTCGAAGGACAAATGCCCCGAAGGTCCAGTGCTGGCAAATAATATCTTAGACAAGTGTGTCACAAACTCTCGGATAGGAACCCGAACAGTGTTAACGTGTGTCCCATACCACACATTCGCATTAAATGGTTTACTAACTGCTAGTAAATTTCACACTCAAATCAGTAAAAAGTTTACCTCATCTCATCAGCAAACTCGACTCGAAGATCAAAACGATCAAACAGACAAGTCGGGAACTAACCGATAAGATAAACGCACATGTCCCATGCTACATGTTTTAACAAACCGTTTAATTCTCCTTCTCATTCACTTGAAACGTGCAAGAACGTGTAATTTATATAAAAATAATTTACTTTGGAAAACTAGCTTTGAAAACCAATTTTCGAAATTAATTTAAAACCCCTATTTGAAATTTGGCTAGTCTATTGATAGAATCATGGCCTATCATCATCATCAAAATCATCTTGAAATTTGCATCAAAATGAGTGACAAAATGATCGTAATTCCATGGAAAAAGTCGCGAAATATACTACGAAAGTGTACGAACACAAGGCCAAAACACATGTACGTAGACCAACAAGGGGGTCGACCCAGCCCCATTGCTAGGTCGACCGCCTAGTCGACTACCACGCCGACGGCTTGGTCGACCTAGAGGCTTTTGGGTCGACCTATCTGTCGACCCAGGCTACAGACTCTTCTTCGGCTTGTTTTCCAGCATTGTGTTGATTTTCCAGGGAGATTTTGGCATAGAAAATGACCATAATTTTCAACAAAAATTTACAAAGATGAAGTTCAATATGCAAGCTACCAAATGCAAGAAATCCGGTAGCATTTTGATGATGGAATCATAGGACATAAGTGTTCTATGTTGCAACAAAAATGATTATAAACAAGGCAAAAACTAGCTACATAAAACTACAGACAGAGGCAAATTCTTTATAGATTCAAGGATTGGCACTTTTGTTTTGGCTAGTTTGTGAGTTTATACAACTCACCTTGCTGATTTGTTGCAAAAGCTCGGATTTTTGATGAAAAGAGGAAGCTTTGCTTGAGATTACAAGCCTTTAGAACTTGTAGAAAGCAAATACGGAACAAGCAAACAGGTATACAGTAAAAATTAGAAAACCATTTACTGTAAAAGAATTTTGTGATGAGATTTAGTGGTTTGAAGGGGATCCCATTAGATTTATCACTAGCTTGCATAATGATTTTAATTTGGTGAATTTTAATTGAGAAATTTGTTTGAATTTTGAGAAATTGGTAAAGTGTTTACTGACTTTTTGTTTTTAGGCTGAAGGAGGAAGAAGAAAATATGAAATAAACGTACAGTTACTAACTATTTCTCATTTCTCAACTGGTTAAAGACTAACGTGCCTAATTGGGTTCAAAAATTAAAAAAATAAATGGCTTAAGGTTTAAACAACACTTAACAAATTAATGTGTACATATCACATATACACATAAATAAAAATGCATTTCTCTCATGTTTCATACAAGAAAAATGTGAAAACTTGTATATATATAAAATAAAACATTTTCTACCATTTAAAAAGATTAATATATATTTTTTAAACATTTTGTTATTAGAATCCTTAATTTAACAAAAATACACCAGTTACTCAAATAAATGAATAAAACATTGTTTTAATTTATTTTCTCATTTGGAAAAATATTTCAAACCATTTCAAAACATTATTCATAGCCAAAACTTATTTTAAAAAAAATTCCGCCTTTACTTCAATAAACCACCTTAAATTACATACTTCTTTACAAAATTATTAAAAGAAGCAAATGGGCAATAATTAATATAATTATTGCATTTTCCCTAAAATGAAATCATTTTCGTTATTTAAAGTCCATATTCCATTTATTATCACTCCAAAAAATATCCTGGAACTTTATTTTCTCAATTTAATTCCTATTTCATTTTATGTTCTAAATAAACAATTTAATTTCTCCAATTTTGATTTAATTTACAATAATAATTATAATTATCATTATAATTCAATACTGAAATGTAATCTCCAAACCAGGGTGTTACAATAACTCAAAACGGAATATATATATATATATATATGATGAAATGTACACAAAGATATGATAAGTGACTACACTATAGGCGGTGATTATACTATGACGATACAATACATACATATTGGCTGCAAATCTATCCTAAACTCAGGATAAGCGCCGTTTTCATTCTATCTTCTGTTTCCCATGTGCAATCGTTAGCATCACCACACCGCTGAACTTTAACTAATATCACAACCTTTCTCCTTAATCTCTTCTCATCACGATCCATGATTCGATTAGGCTGTTTAACAACTGTCAAGTTAGGTTATACTTCCAAAACTTCTTGTGCTGCCGTCTTTACAATTTGTTTCGAGTCAGAGATATACTTCCATAAATGGAATACATGAAAAACATTATGCAGACCCATAGTCCTTCTGGCAAATCTAATCGATAAGCAAATAAGCCAATCCACTCAAGAATGGGAAAATGTCTAATATATCGAGATGCTAGCTTCCTAGTTCTTCCAAATCTTACTACCCCTCTTACGGGAGAGATCTTCAAAAACATCAAATCTCCCACTAAAAATTACAAATTCCTACGCCTTTGATCAGCATAACTCTTCTGCCTGCTTTACGCTACTTTCAGCATTTTTCGGATCATGTCTACCTTTTCTGAGGCTTCTCGAACCACATGAAGGCCAAGTACTAACTGATCTCCCGTTTCAATCCAATATGTTAGGGATCTACACTGATGACCATATAAAGCTTCGTATGGTGCCATATCATTGCTTGCGTGATAGTTTTTTTCATAGGAGAATTCCACTAAATGAAGATAACTCTTCCATGAACCTCCAAAATTTAAGACATAAGCTCGCACAAGATTTTCTAAAACTCTATTTACGCTTTCGGTATGCCCATAAGTTTGACGATCTTATGCGATGCTTGAATCCAGTTTCGTTCCCAAAGCTATTTATAATTGTAACAACCCATAAAATTTTAATAGTTTTAATAATGTAATTAACTGAAATTTTGTGATATTTTAAATAATTGAATTTGAAAATAAAATTTTGATATTTGGAATACGCCTACTTAAACCTAGAAAATGGTAACTGTTCATCAGAAAATATGGAAGTTTATTTTGTTGTGTAATTTTATTTATATTTAAATCAGTTAATATTGATGATAATAAAATGTTTTCCAAACCTGAATATTTTTATATAATAAATTTGTATATCAATTTCTAAGTGAGATCTCATATTTCGTTCTTCCAAATTTGGACTGATATTGCTTTGTTTATCTTATTTCCGGTGTTTTGGCAACATTTTGGTACCGCTTATCGACTTTTGATAGGATGATCGTACCACTGATATCTGTATGCCATTTTGATCGTCTCGTTGTGTGGATCTCTATGGTATATTCACTTCTGTGTTTCCAGGTCCGGTACACCATGAAATCAGTAAAACGATTTTTCGTATCGGTTCAGCATTTGACCTTTTAGCTTCCCTTACCTTTCATATTCCATCATCCTTCAACCAATAGCCATTAGCCTTTATATTCCAGAATTTATTAGTTAACTTTTGCCATTCCACCTATTCTATATTTGCCAGTTTCAATATAAATTTTGTTCATTTACATATGTTTGTATCTTTGTTTCTTTTCTTTGCGTTCTACCTTTATTTATATAAAAAACAAGAGAATGCGTTGCCTGTCACCTTCCTCCTCCCTCCTTCCTTACCGAATGCACCTATATTTTATGCTTCCCTCCATCTGAACTTCCCACCTTGCAACCAAAGCTTCCACCTCCTCCTATGCTGACTAGCAGCCTTGAACTGAGAGCAGCCATCACGTTCGGCCTCTCCTTTATCCAACCGCAGATCCACATGGAACCACCCAACAATAGCAAGCACACACGACCATCCTTCCCGTCAATCTCTGCTCCCCTAGGTCGGCCTTCACCCTGTTGTCGTTGACACCCTTCCATCTTCCTTCGCATGCACGTTGGCTGCAGCCAAGGCATCTCCCCACTACCACTTACCTACTGAGCCTATTGTTCGATATATATGTGTGTGTGTGTGTGTGTGCGTGCGCGCGCGTGTGTGTGCATTAAGGTATATTATATATGTTTATATTTTATATATATTACGTTAGTTATGCAAGTTTTGTGGATCGACTATATGCATATAAAACTTGTTATATAAATAAGTTAAATATATATGGGATCGTCTGCTTTATACTATATTATTTGGATATTGGCTTAACTGGATGTTATCTATATAAATATCATATATATATATATGTATATATATATGGATTTTACAAATCTTTGTATGTATTCAATTTGATTAGTTTATATTATAGTTTGTATATGATTTCTTATTTGTGATTTGTTAGTATAATACAAGAGCTTATATTAGGTTATATATATATATATATATATAGGCATGCCAGTTAACTTGTTTATATATGTATACTTTGTTAAAGAAGTTTGTATTTAAGCTATATTATATTTGTAAACTATGTTATGTTTTATTTTATGTACATATTTCTAGTTGGATAAGCATACTTAAATTTGTAATATATATGCTAGTTATAGATATATATGGTCCACGTCAGTTATATGTTAGATTATGTAAATTATATAATGTGATAGTAAGTATATTTCACATAGTATAGATCTTAAAAAAAATTATCATATAAAGTATGTTTGTTGGCAGTCTGCATGAATACATATTTATTTCCAAAGTTGTATATATATATAAAGTTTCAATGTATTAGTGGTTTTATATAAAAAAAATTGTAGTATGTTTTTTTTGGATATGGATATAAAACATTTGTTTACATATTTATATAAGTTATATATGTTATATGTAAGAATTTGTTTGTTATATAAATTATATCCGTTGAGTTAGAATATGTGTTATAATGAATTAAGTTATATTGATTTTTATAGTTATTGATTATAAAATATAATAAGTATGTAAGTTATACGTATGTTTATATATGAGTCCATCATCTATATGTTTATATATATATATATATATATAAGTATTGATTTTAAGTATAATATATACATGAATACACACACACACACAGATATATATATATATCTTTGATTCTTAATACTTGAGTTTTAAGAATAATAATTTTTGAAAATTTTATATTATTATAACATTTATCTTAAAATTAAAATAATCAAAAATAATATATGTGTGTGTGTGTATAATATAATAAGAGTGTATATATTTTCAAATAAATCAACCGATTTGATTTGTTTTCATCGATTCTTGTTATCGGCTCTATTGGTTAAATTCGTGCCAATCTTGCTTTTCTTAGGGATTTGTGCTTGGATTCGTAACTCATCTCATTTTATTGTTGAATCTCTCTAGCCTCGAAAGGTGAGCAATCACTCACGATTAACATTCTTATATTTATTAGATTTGATTTCATTTGAAACGACAATTGAAATATGCTCCTAAATCGAACTATTAATTATCTACATATATGATATGCCAGTATCTGTAATTACTCACATTTTACATCTGACACAGTGATCTATTATTTATATTGTATATGTTATTGATGATATATGTTTGTTATTGATATGTTATATTATTATCAAATGTGTTCTCACTCTGCAAATTCCATATGGGTTGAAATGATACATACCCGAAGAACTTCTAGAATATGAGAAAATCATTATGGGTTGAAATGATAAACCCAAGCGATTTTTAGTAAATTGAAATTGAGATTGCTGGTTGAAATGATATATACCCGTAGATATTTAAATTATGGATTGAAATGATAAATATCCATATCACTTGACTATAGGACAGAAAATTATATACAGACACCGTTGGTTATACATATAAATATATATTTTGAAAAATGATTTTTTAGGGTTTGAAGGTTACTATATGTGGTTTAATAAATATTGATTATATATATATATATATATATATATATATATATATATATATCTTATTTTATATATGTTTAAAATTTTAAAATTACCTCTTTTGGAAATTCCGAAGTTATAAGTTAGTTTTGAAATTTATTAACTTTAAGATTTAACTTATAATTTTACTATTTTAAAAATATATAAAATAAGTTTTAATATAAAATAAATTTAATAATAAGATTTGATTTAATAAAGTTTGATTTCATTGCTATATAATATGTTTAAGTATTTATTTATTGTATTTTAAAAATAGGTTTTTTAATAATTTTAAATAAATTAAGGTTGGGAAGATAAATTCAAATTTATTTGAAATCGTATTCTTTTAAGAATTATATTTAATTAAATCGATTTGAAACTTATTGAATTTGAGATTTTTAATGATATGATTTTATAAATTGATTTTGATTTAAAGTGATTAAATGAATATTTCAAGTTTAAATGGATCGAAATGGGATATTTAGTTTTATTTTAATTGTAATTTTAGATTTTATTTAAACGTTATTGGATTAATTTAAGTGAATATTTCAAACTAAATAGTAGTGAAATGAATTTTGAAATAAATATGAAATTATAAAATTTAGTTATTGTAAAGGTTGAATATTAAACTTTCAAACCTATTGAAGTTGAAATGGTTTAATTTGTGACTCAAATTTGTATTTGAAATCGATATAAATTGAAAATGGTTTATGGAGGTGTTGAACTAAATTGAAATTTGATGAATTGAGATTGAATTTTAGAAATCAATTTGAATCGATTTATGAACCTTGAGGAAACTATTTTATTATATAAGTATTTTAATATATGTATAAAAATATTTTACTTTATATATTACATATATATATATATATATATTTTAATATAAAACTATTTTAATATATATAAATTATTTTAATATAAACTAATTTTAATATAAAACTATTTTAATATACTGATTATTTTATTATATAACCTATTTTATTACATAACTATTGTATTATATATATACTATTTTCTATATCTAAACTGTTTAAGTAGGAAGTATTATGATTTCAAAGTATTATGATTTCAAAGTGTTATGATTTCAATGTGTTATGATTACCAAAATATTATGATTTCCAAATTTTTATGATTTCCAAAGTGTTATGATTTCCAAAATGTTACGATTTCCAAATTGTTATGATTTCCAACGTGTTATGATTTCCAAAATTTTATGATTTCCAAAGTGTTATAATTTTCAAAGTGTTATGATTTCCAAAGTGTTATGGTTTCGAAGGTTTTAATAATTTCGAAAGAGTTATAATTTTAGCTAGTGTTATGATTTTGGAAATGAATATTATTTTAATGTGAGTGATGATCTTGAATTGATATGATTTTAAAAGGATATGGTTTGAAATGAAATGATCACGATATTATAATAATGTTTGTTTGTTAAAGAGACCGAGATTCGTTATTGTCATACTCTCTGCCGATACCGAAAACCCCTTTAACAACCGTATATGCAGTGGAGATTCTAGAATGAAGTAGGTTAGTTGGCGACTATTCTATTTGAGGTATATATGTGGACCTGACTCCCATGAGTTGGCTTAAGGTGGCTAAAACAGGAGCAATTGACAAGCAAGTGAGGTAGCTCCTCTGATCGGACACTCTTCTTCGGTACCATTTTATTACTTTGTGATTGATTGGATGCACCCTTGGATTTTGGAGTGTGGATCGAGGTGGGCGGAAGCAGTGGCTACGCGTTACTACCGGCCCGAAAGTGTAATTGATATATCTACCTGGCATTGCCTAGTTGTGCCCTGTCGCCTACCATATCGAGACCACAACGAGTTTGTTTTGTGTCATACCTATGGAGTGCTCCCTGATAGCCCATTGGTTTTGTGGAGTTCACAGTACTGTATAGACTACGGCGTTATATAAAAATGTGTTAAGGGGAATATGGGTAACGCCTTAACTCTATTTTAATAGTTTACTTTACTATAGACATATTATAATAGCATATTGTACTACATAGTAGATAGTTCCAGGGATCCTTAGAGGATGGTTATCCCAAACATCCTTTGCTTGTATTTTGGTTGATATTTCACTTGAGTTGGATTTACTGATATAAGAATGTTAATCCTGACTCGAGTGTTTTGTGTTTTGCTTTATGCTTGGGTTAGGCTGAGTATCACATAATTTGGGACTCACCTTTGGAGTTGGAGCTTCGCTTCGAGATCCTTCTACATCTACTCCGCTTTCAGTTATTTAGCTGACTCCAGTGATATATTCATATTTTCTTACTTCACTATTGTATTGAGACTTCTATGTATTCGAGACTTCTGTTGTATCTTGTTTTAACTCTGTTATATATATAGTAGTGTAACATTCCCGGTTTTTGAGTCAAATTTGAATTGATAATTAATTTAATTTTTGAAATTAAATTGTGAAATGAATTGGTAAATTAATTTGATTTTCTTCAAAAATTAATAAATCATGTGTTTTGAAAGAAGATTGAAAATAGAATTTGAAATTCAATAATAAATATGTTGAAAATGAATTGGATTTAAAAGTTTTACTTTGATAAAAATATGTATGATTATTTATAAAATGTATAAATTGTGTTTTAATTTATTTTCTTTAAAAAGTTATAAAAGTATAATTTGATTTCAAATCATTTTTTAAGGTTATTTAAAAACTTATAAAATTAATATGAATATTATTTTTTGAAAGTATAAGTGTAAATAATAATTTGAAAATGTATAAAATGTAATTTACAAAATTATAGAATGATAAGGTTTAAAACTTAATTTATAAATTGATTACAACAAAGGGATTTAAACAAAAAAAAAATTTGTTTAAGACATTTGTAAAATAAGGAGATAAGTAGTATTACAAGTGTTAGCTAATTGTACAAGTGGCAAAATGAAATTTTCTTTTGGTTTAGAATTTGTAGAAAAAAATATAGAAACCAGGTTTCATACTTCACAATAAACAAAAATTAGGCCATTTTCATTTCCTTCTCGAATCTGAGAAATCCATATTCAAAACACCTCAAAAATTATTCGAACTGGAAAACAGAAGCACCTCAATTCAAAACAATAACAATCTGATCAAAAGTAGAACAAAAAATCAAAACCTAAAAGTAATCAAACAAAGCAACAGTCTGGAAATGAAAACCAGATCAAAGTCTCCAACCTGAAAGGAAAATTGGAATCAAACACTTCAGATTCCAACCTGGGAATGCAAGATAAAGATCAAGCAAAATTCTAAAAATCATCACTGCAACCTGGATTAAGGCATGCAACAAGTTCAAGACGAATTCCAGAATCTTTTCAATATCAATTCCGAATTCCAAGTTTCCTCTATCTTCATCAATACAAGGTGAGCAAGCTAACCATTTAAGCTTGGATCTGTGATTTGTTTTGATGTGGTTGCTTATTGTTTTTGAGATAAATGCCTGCATATGTAGATATATACATATATATGTGGATTAGAATGTGTATGTACAGGCATATACACCTGTTTTCATGTTTACATGCAAGGACCAGAAGCTAAAATTATTATCTCATCCTATGATCATGAATAGGCTTAGGTGTATAAATAGGAAATGACTGTCGGTGTATAATCTTATTTTTAAAATGATTTCGAAAATTTTATATCAATTAATCATTTTGGAATTTAAAATTTATAGTAAAAATCTAAAATTTGTTCAAAGTGATGCATCTGGATTTCAAGTTTTAATTTCATAAATGGATTTGTATTGCAAAATTATGAATTTTGATAATAGTTTCAAGATTTTATAGTTTAGGGATATTGAGCTTTTGTAAGTTGATCGAAACTGGGAATTCTGCTGACTTCCGATGATTACGTGAACTATAGACTTCGTGATCGATACTGGAGGAAGATAAGGTGTTGTGGATCATCAGAAAAATAATCGAATTTTTTTATTTGTTGTGGTAGCCATTTGTGGTCGAAACAGGGTTTTGTATCCAGTTTGGTTCGACAGGGATTTGAAGGAGAGTACATCGTCATCAAGGCGTCGGAATTGATAAGACGAGGGGGAATCGACGCATATGGTCGTGGCGGAGCTCTGAATGGAATTGTGTGGGTTCTCGCACTAGGTGGCGTCGTAGCAAGGCGACTTTCTGGTGATTTGTTAAGTTCAGGAGGCGATCGAGTTGCCCAATTTCGATTTTTGATGAAATCGTCGGGGCTGGGTGAGGGATTAGGTTTAGGTGTTCATTGTTGACTTGTGAAGATGATCGGTGATGGTCGGAGATCGATCTGGCACCTATGCACGTGCACGCGAATAGTTCATGTCTGTTAATTCTAAAGGTTTGGGAAGAGGCATGGCGTTGGGGCAAACTCGAAGTGATTCACGAAAAAAACTCGAAGCAAATGAAGATTTGGGGGAACTCGAAGTATGGCTCGAGTGAAATTGTGATGGGCTCGGGTTTTTAAAGATTAAATTTCCAGATATATAAATTTTAAAAGGAATATGTTTTTCGGTTTTAAATTTGTTTTAAAATAAATATTGACCAAGTTTTGAATCGAAATTATAAACCAGTTTTAAAACAAGTGTCAAAGATTCGAAAGTTTGAAATGTTTTCAAAATTGTTTTGGTAATTAATAATTTTATATTAATTAACTAATTAAATTTAAATAACAAGTAGTTTCAAAATTACAATGTTGTGATGGGAAAAGTGATTAAGGAAGTGTTTTATTCCTTAATTAATCAAGAAAATTTTGTATGATAACAACTTCGAGTATTTATCTTTATTTAAAGGATATAATTAAGTGATTAAGTAAGTATGAATTACTTTGTGAAATTGATCTAAGAAGCTAATAACTTTGTGTAATTTAATTAAAGATAATTAATTACTTAAAGGACAATCTTAATGATGGTACTTAAAAAATAATTAATTAAATTCTTAATTGATGATTAAAAGTAATTAATTACTTAAAAATAATTACTTAATTAAAAATAATTGATTTATGATTAATCAAGTAATTAAAAGAATAATTACTCGGTGTAATTAATTTATGATATAAGTGACTAAGGATAATCACTTGTTTTAATTTTAATTAATTTAATGATAATTGTTTAAGGGTTAATTAATTAATGTAATTAAGGATAAATTAATTAAGATAATTAATTAAGAAATGATTTAATTAATGATGGTGATTAAGACTTAATCAATAGTAATTAATGATAATTAATTTATTGATTAAAGATAATTAATGAAGGTAATTATGTGGTTAATTAATTTAAACCACACGATTTATTCATCTTAGTTAAAAATGTTTGACTTTTATTGAATGATGTGTATTGGATTGATATCTCTATTATGTGATTGTGATGCTATTTAATATTAATTGCTTTGTGCTAAGTTGTGATATCTGTGATGGATATACTGCTATGTGAATATGAAAACCCCTTGGCCCGTAAAACGACATTTGAATTTTGATGCGACAGGAAGTCGTATTCCAGTTGGTTATCCGAAACCCACATTGAATCGTAATGGCGAATATTTGTGATGGATAAATTGACTTTATCTGTGAATCTGTGAATAAGAATAAGCGTTGTAGATTACACTGCTTATCAATGTGGATATGATTGAATCTGTGATGATTGATGTTGTTGCACTATTGTGTGTAAAACCCTGGACTACACCATATACACACAAATATGGATTGCACGAGGAAATCGGTTAAGTCATAGATTTTTGAATTTAATTCAAAATAGTTTTAAAAGTTGAGTTTTGAATCCAAATGATTTTGAAAATGGAATTGATAATTAATTAAAAGGTGAGTTAAATAATTAAAGATTAATTATTTAAATTAAAGGTTGATTAATTATAAGATAATTTATTTATTATTAATGGTTAGTTAATAAATGATTAAAGAATAATTAATCAAAATGATTTTTAATTTATTAATGTTAATTAACCAGGATTAGCAATCCATAAATAATTAATCTGATTTGAATAGATCAGACAATTAATTGATCTTGCTTATGGATGTTTGGATTCTATTGGATGATTGAATTGTCGATATCCCTGATTGTGATGCTCTGTTTTGATTTTAGCTGTGTTTAACGTGATTTATTTCGGTGATATATATCTATGGTCTGTGAATAAAAGATAATCTTTATCGTTTATACTGCTTATCAAATATATTGCTATATTTGAATATGTGTTGACTGATGATATTGCACTTTTATTGGGTAAAACCCTTGGACCACACTTATACACACTCAAATATGGATTTCACGAGGAAATCGGTCAAGTCACCGATTTTTGAAATAGTTTTAAAAGTTGAATTTTAAAACCAAACGGTTTTGGAAATGGAATTGGGTTGGATATGAAAAGCTTTTGAAAAGGGATTTTTCTCAAAGTGTTACTCGAGTAGATTTTAGAATTAGTTTGCTCGTGGAAAATGTTGAGTTGACTCGGGTTGTTGCTCGAGAGAAAATTAGGTTTTGGCTCGTGTTTCCTAAGTTTGATGATTTAAAGCCGGTTTTAAAAAAAGTTATGAAAGGATTTATTTTTAAAACAAATTAAAACAAAGATATATAAATTAAATTTCTAAAAGAAAAGTATTAACAAAACTTTCAAAAAAAACCCCATATCTACATTTAAATGATTTTAAAACTTGTTTTAGTTTTGAATAATCATATTAAGTTAATATTTAAATTACCCTAAGTGCCTTCAAATTTAATTTGATGATGTAATTAAGTGATAGTCGAGATAAATGATTTATATTAAATATTTGAGGTCTTATTAATAAAAGTAATTAAAGATTAATTATTCAAAGAAAAAAATTACTTAATTAGAGGCTTAGTTAAAGATTAATAAAAGATTTATTTAAAGATTGATTAAGGGTAATTAATTACATGATTTAGGTAATTAATTAAACGGTTAATTGATTAATGAAATTTATTAGGGATAATACTAATTGGAAATAAATTTAATTTTGGAATTAATTGTGAATTTATTTAGAATTTATTTTGAATTTGAAATATAAAAATAAAATTGAATTGAATTTTAAGCTGGAAGTTCTAAGAATGAAACGACCCTTACTCGACCATCGAAAATCGGCACCTAATACGACACTCGTATTCCAATGCCGCAGATCTAAACATCGAATCTGGTTCGCCGAAGCTTATAACACATTAAGTATAACAACATAGCGGAAGAAAGAAATGAATATAAATATTTACAACATTGACACAATATCCAGATACAATGATGATACAATAGAATGGTACGATACATATCAATACTATCAGAGATATAAGACACGGCAGAAAGAATATCTTCAATAGAACGTATCTCCAAAATCAAATGCTCCAATCCAAAGCTAGCTCGAATTTCAGATCACAATGCATAAAGCTAAGCAAGGTCATTCGTCCAAGACTGAAGGAGATCCCGAAGACTGAAAGCTACCAGTCTAAAGACTTCGAAGGATATCATATCTACACATATTACTTGATTACCTGAAAACCCAAATCTAGACTGCCCGTGTGGAAAATAGTGGGCACCTAGAGTTTAGGAAGGGAACAATAAACTCTAGGTCAGTCATGGGACTGGTATGAGCAAACAAAAATATTTTATCTTTTAAGAAACAACAAAAGAATTTAAATTGAAATACGCAATGCTTTTTGGAAAATGAAACTACCATAAGGCCTCCCGGCACACACACAATGCAATCGCACACTTGGGGGAGATTTCTCCTTATGATAGTCAAAATATGCTTTATACGAGAAAACTCTTTGATATTATTATTAGTGCATAGTGTAGAAAACATTTGCAAGTATAATATTAATCTTAGCCAGAATATGTACCATTACAGTATGCCTACTATAGCTACCATATTAGATGGCAGGTTATACAACTAAAACCGTACAAGGCGCGTATTGGTGATTGGATTTCCAACAAATGATTAGGCTATGGAACTTCCTGGGCCACATGGGTACGCCTCTGGAGGGACGCCCCGAGAACCTAACTGGATCTCTGCCAACACAAGGCCGGGTTACCTCTACAAAAATAGGTAACTACTGACACGAGTATGTCATCCCCCGGTTGTAAACAACCTTTATCCGAGGATCCTCAATACCAACAACCACAAAGTAATACATTTGCAGCAACCACATAGGTAAAATATCTGGGCTCCATACCATGATAGCACCTCTATCCATAAGGAAATGAACATACCCTAAGGGGCGCTACCAGACCTTGTGTCGTATAACCCATTCCGAATAATGATACGACGATATGGATAGCATTTGAAGACCGGCGGTAAAGACCGGATACTTTTTAAAGCGAAAGGATGACCTGTCGAATGTCTCTGCACCGACTAGCCCTGGTATAGAGATTTGAGCACCCATTGTCATGGGGAATCTGGACGTGGTTAGAAATTATCCGGATTGTAAGGGCTTCTTTGGAAGTGTCTTTGGTTCTGTTCGAACCCGGAACAGACTTGTATGGATGTGTGTCTGACGTTATACTTTGAGATGTAAAGCTGGTTTCTATCAAATGTGTTTCTGTTTGGTGGTGGAGAATTTATTCTCTTAGCTTAACACCCTTCTCTGAGATGTACGAGCACAGAGGTTATGTATTTGATGGTTACTAGTGATACATTCCAAATTTGGTAATGTGGCATACGAAGTGTTGCTGATCAGGTGTTGATCGAAGCAAGGCTTTTTGAAAAAGCGTAGCCTTATGGACGAGACTGCATCAGGACCTCACCCCTCGGAAATGGTTGAAACAGGAAAGATGCAGCAAGGTTGCAGGGGTCGCGCCCCTAGGGTATGTCCATTTCTTCTGGATAGAGGTGATATCATGGTATGGAGCCCAGATATTTAACCTATGTGGTTCTGCAAATACATTACTTTGCGGTTGTTGGTATCGAGCGCTCGGATAAAGGTTGGTTACGACCGGGGATGGAATATCAAAGATGATACTCCCAGGAAGGGAGTACACTGGCCTTTTATTGGCAGAGAACCGAGGGATGGTTCTCGGGGCGTCCCTCCAGAGGCGTTCCTATGTGGCAATAAGAAGTTCCTTAGCCTGACCATTTGTTGGAAAATCCAAAGAAACAATAGCGCACTGTATGGTTTTAGTTGTATAACCTGCCATGGAATGTGGCGGTAACCTGCTATTGAACATGGTAGCTATAATAGGCATATAATAATGGTTGTATGCTGGTTAAGATTGATATTATACTTCCGAAAGTTTTTCTGCACTATGCACTAATAATAATATCAATAGGATTTTGCGTAGTAAGCATGTTTGACTATCATAAGGAGAAATCTCCTCCAATTCTATGTTTGCATTGTGTGTGTTGCGGGAGGCCTTATGGTAATTTCATTTTCCAAAAAGCATTACGGATTTCAATTTAAATTCTTTTGTTGTTTCTTAAAAGATAAAATGTTTTTGTTTGCTCATACCAGTCCCATGACTGACCCATAGTTTATTGTTCCCTTCCTAAACTGTGGGTGCCCACAATCTCCAAAAGGGTAGTCTAATTGGGTTTTTTCAAATAGTATATATAGATATCGATTTGGTAGCTTTCAGTCTTCGGGATTTCCTTCAGTCTTGGACGACTGACCTTGCGTAGCTTGGTACAACCTGATGGTGGTTCGAGCTATCTATGGAGATTACTGATATTGGTGTTTCTTCTATAGTCTCAAGTTCTAGTTGTTTCCGCTGTAGCAATTCATTGTATCTCTAATATTGATATCATTGTTGTATCATTGGATGTTGTATTCATTGGAGTGGTATATGATATTCATTTCTTTTCTTCCGCTGTGTTGTTATACTTGATGTGTGTTAACGCTTAAAATTGAACGCTAACACCCCGGTGTAAGTAGAGATTAAGTGAAAGCACCACCCGCCAATACGAGAATTAGAAGTAAGTAGAAAAGTCACACATAAAGCAGTAAAACGACAACCGTTTTATAGTGGTTCGGCTTCAAGTTAAGCCTATGTCCACTTTAATGTCCATTATTGCTGAATCGATTACAACTTTAGAACAATCTTCGATTACAACACTGCTAGGACAAATAGCTAGAACTTCTGTGTAGAAGAACTCTTTGAATCCATGTCGAATGTGTTAGATTTCCTCTTGAAGCTCGTCGAGATGTCTTTCGTGTTTGAAGCGTCGAGTGAGTCGAGAATTCAGCAGAGTATAGGCATTCCAGAAATGAGCCAAAAGATCCCCTTTTAGTTGGAGCAAGTGGGGTAATTATAGGAGAATTCTTAATTAAGTCGTAGGTCGTGAGCGACCTTGGATAGGTCGTAGGTCGTGAGCGACCTAGTGGACGCGGTCTTCGGCTTAACAAGAGCGCACTTGGTCACTTTGATTAAACCGGCAAGTCATAGGTCGTCAACGACCTAAGGAGGAAGCGGCATAAGAAGTTACTTCGGTATTGTTTAGGTCGTGAGCGACCTAGGGGAGGATGGTTGGCGACTTAAGGTTGGAAGCAGCCTATAAGCAAGCGGCTTCGTTCTGTGATAACTTGCTAGGTCGCTGGATTTTTTAGGTCGCTAGGTCGCTTAACTACTAGGTCGCTAGGTCGCTGATTTCTTGTACCTTTAGCCGGTTAAGTCGCTAAGTCTCTCTATTGTGATGTCGTTGCCCTGTGTTGATGGTTAGGTCGCTAGGTCGTGATATCTTTAGGTCGCTAGGTCGTTGGGGGTCTTTAGGTCGTTAGGTCGTTCGGGGTCTTTAGGTCGTTAGGTCGTTCATACTTTAATTCTTCCAAGTCGCTTATTTCCTTAGGTTGCTAAGCCGTGGAATAGAGGAGTTAACATTTGCCCCACGAAGTATACGCCTATGCCATAGGTCGTGTGCTTCGACTTAACTCTGCTAGGTCGTGAGCGACCTAAGGGATAAGCTAACTCGCGTGTCCATTCTCCTTTCTCTTTTCCCCTATATAATCCATTAACTTGTTTCCACCTTCTCACTTTACTGCTTATTTCTTTGCCGTCACTGTTGCATTCAAGCTCGAGAATTGAAGCGAAACTTCTCCCTCTGCGCCTCCGTTCTTCATTTTCACCAGCAAATTTAGGTAAACTTGATCATCCGGCCGCCGCGTTTACCATTCCTCCATAACCAACTTCTTGCAATTCTTATTACCGTGTTAGAGGACTACACCTTGTTTGCTTTTCGATCATTGCCGATTGTTGGCAAGTGTTTTATTCTTGAAAAAGTATTGTCTTAGGGTTTTATGAAGTTTCGGAGTGAATTGGGAATGTTTTGAAGTTGATTGTGGGTTTTTTGAGGTGTGGAGGAGACGAATAGGTTTCGGGTTAAAGGGTTTGTAATGTTCCTGGCGAATTTGAGGGGATGGACACGTGGCAGTTTGTAACGCCCCACCCCAAGACCCACCTTAGTAAAGAGAATTAACGAGTGATTCCGTCTACTAAAGCGGAGAATAGGGCTGGTTAAGGGCGACCATCTATAACTTTGTCTTAAACATCTACTGAATACGTCGATAAATGCATTATGATTTTTCTTTCCTATCTCAATGGATCGACATACATAGTAAATGTTTAATCCAAAATTATAGGTGGCTAATGGTTCTATCAGAACAAAATATAATAATTATATGTAAAGCACATCACAGAACAGTAATAAACATCATATATGTACATATACACTGATACATGTTTAGTACAATACAATATGAATAGAATAAAGGTGGTATTCGACCACACTATATACATCCAGTCAAATATAAATACATCAGAGTCAAGCGGAAAGAAATAAACTAAACAAAAGTGCTAGGCTGATATCCAAGTAGATGCATCAAAGCAAAGTCCCATAACTGCTAGCTAACCTGAAACAACTCGGTCTGACCCGAGTACAAAGTACACGGGTCAGTCTAGCTAAAATAATCGGTTAATGAGGATAGACGACAATATGAAGCATAAGATACAAAGTGATAATTCTTTTTGAATAAGAAGAGACAACAGAAAGAATACAACTCATGACTTAAGTGAAATAATGTGACTTAAGTATACAATGACCTCAAAAGAGGCAAGTTCAATAATAATACTCAAATAATATAAACATTTGCCTCATATCATCGGCGACATCACAAAATGTCTACATGGTTTCCATGAACCATATCTCCTCAAAAGGTGAAACATTAATATAAAATCTCGCCAAAAAGGCAAACATAAGACATTCTCAAGTAGGAAGATCCAAAACTCAAATATAAAAGAATCTCCAAACTCAATTATACCTCGTCTCATTGGTATAAATGTATATAAATCTCAATCTCAACTCGCCAAAATGGCAAAACACAGAATATCCTATAAAATCCTGAAATTATCTAAACTCATAACTCAAGGAACTCGATAAGAGTTCAAAACATCATAATTGAAATCACCATATATGTAACATCTTATATAGCACTAGGCTATCGATGTAATAAAACATCTTAAAAAGGTAAAATCACTATAAAACAGAAAACTCATAAAATCCGGATTGGCCAAATCCCAGATTGTAATAACGAAGCAATGCTGCACGTGCAAAACTCAGACGGCCAAAGCCTCAGACAAGGTCGCTGACACCTCCCAAAGCAGTTCGTCCTCATGACAAGGTCGCTGACACCTCCCAAAGCCATTTTGTCAGCTCTAACAAGGTCGCTAACACCTCCCAAAGCAGTTTGTCCTCATGAAAAGGTCGCTAACACCTCTCCAAGCTATTTAGTTGGCTCTAACAAGGTCGCTAACACCTCCCAAAGCAGTTCGTCCTCATGACAAGGTCGCTAACACCTCTCAAAGCAGTTCTGTTAGGTAAACATCGTGAATGTGTCACAAACTCACAGATAAGAACCCGAAAAGTGTTAACGTGTGTCTCATACCACACATTCGCACTTAGCGGTTTACTAGCGGTTAGTCGATGCCACACTAGAAACATCATAAAACTCATAAATTTATATCTCGCCAAGTCTCATTAACGAGTGACAAAGAGACACCATACTTGTCTCATCTCATCGACAAGCATTAAATGACATCGTAACTTGTCTCATCTCATCGACAAGTGAAAACATCATGATGGTTTCTCATAAACTATAAATCTCAAAATATGAAATCATAAACTCAAGACTTGCCTTATATCATTGGCAAGTAAATAAGACATCGTGATGGATCTCATCGACAATACTCCTATATAGGAGATCTCAAACCATAGTGTTTGCAAAATATTGGTCATCTTAAATAATTCCAATAAATAGGAATTTCAAAAATCAAAATATGCCATAAAATGGCAAAACATCTCAGAATCAATATTCTCAAATAGCTTCGATCATACAAGTCCGAAATTAACCGAAATAGTAAACGCACATGTCCCATACCACGTGTTTTACTAAATCGTTTAATTCTCTTTCTCATACGTTCGAATAATGTAAAAGTAATTAAAATAAATAAAATTTATTATAAAAGATTTTACTTGAGAAAACGGTGTTATAAAACAAATTTTAGAAATTTATCTAAAAGATTTTTAGGGAAAACACATCATTAAAAAGGATTTTAATAATTTTAAAAGCCTTAAAAATAAAGAATAATTGTTTAAAAACCTCAAAGAATGTATAAAAACATTCCTTTCTCCAACCATGATGTTAGAAGATTTTCTGTAATTTATTCGGATTTTTAAAACTCAAGAAAACATCAATTTGCAATTTAATCGGCTTAAACCGATATTCAAATTTAAATCGAATTCAAATTAATTTAAATTCAAATCTCATCCTAACTTGATTAGTCCATTGCTGGACAAAATGATCAAGTTTTAGCATCAAATTTCATAGATAAAAAAAGTTGCAAAAGAATGCATATGAAATTGTCGAAATCGGACAAATATATAAATATTGTGGCTGTCAATGACAGGCCAGCAGTAAAAACATCAATTTTCTACCATGTAAACAACAATATCATACAAAATTTAAAACATAAAAGTTGTAGAATATTTCCTAAGGATTCCAGAACATCTTTAATTTCATGATTCCGATCAGTAACGTGAAAGTTATGATGGAAATACTACCAAAACAAAAAAAATTATGTGCCCTGGCTATCAGCACAGGCCAGCGATAAAAAAGTCAATTTTTCACTATGTAGACTTCAATATAATTCAAAACTAAAAACATCAAAGTTGTGGCATATTTCACAAGAATTCCAAAAACATCTAAAATTTCTAAATTCCGATTTGAAACAAGAAAGTTATGATTAAATTACTAAAAAAAACATCAAACTCAGCCTGAACTTATGCATTTACGGGACAGTGATAAACAATTGCAATTTTAGCATAGGTAACATCTAAATCGGGCAAAATGAATAATACAAAGTTGTAGCTTAGTTTCTAAGCTTTCTGGAATGACCAAGATCATCACAATCGGTTAAGAAACGAAGTAGTTATGGTCAAATTCGTTTTAGCTTCAATGACAGAGCAAATATTGGTTTTGCTCTCGGGTTAGCAGTAGAAAAATCAAATTTTGACAAAACTAACCTAAAAATGATAGAAAACATGAAACATAATAGTTGTAGAATAGGATTTAAGCTTTCCGGAACATTCAAAATTATCAAAATCCGATTAAAATCGAGAAAGATATGGCCAAAATAATTCTGTGTTTCAAAGTTGAAATTAAAACACAGGACAGAGAGGTTACTAGCTCTTCAAACACATATTACGATTATAAAAATTTTGATTTATGAAAAATGATAAACATAAAAGTTGTTCCTTATAAATATACCCTCCAACTGAAAAAAGTCTCATTCAATTCCGATTTATCATTCAACAGTTATAGTGATTTTAAGATCATATTTCAAAAAACGAAATTGCACAAGGCAAAGCTGTGTACATCAGTTTCAAACTAAATTTCGGCCCTATAAACAATAGAATCTCAGAAAGTAATTAAAAGAGAAGTTGTAGCTAACAGAGTTTTCTTTCAACTGCAGAAAGATTGAGATGATTTGGGTAAATTTGCACTAAGATATTGCTGTTTTACTGCAGCAATTTTTCACAAATAATTTTCAGCCAACCACAATAAACTTGAAAGCAATTCAATCGACATCCCATCCAATTAATTCAAATAGAAACTAAAAAAATTATTTTCTTAGATTAAAGCTAGTGGTGTGAGTGATTAACTCACCTTGTTGTAGGAATGCAAAAACTCGAACTAATGTTGAAAGCTTGGAGCTTTTGCTTGAGTTTTAGCTTCTAGAACCTATAAACAACACTACAAGAACATGCAAGCAAGAAAACCCTATTACTAACAATCTAACTATTGCAAAAATCCAAATTTGATGAAATAGAATAAGTTTTGGAGTTGATTACCTGAGAAATATAGCTTTAGATTCATTTATTTCAGCAAACACTTGGATTAATTGGAGATTTGAAGCCTAGGGTTTGAAAGAGGAATAGCTTTTTCTTTTCTGGTACAGTAAAATGAACGTACAAAAAAGTGGATGAGGAGAGAAGGATGGTTTCTCTTATCATAACAGCCTAAGTCAAAATGGGCTATGACCCAAACAAAGTAATTTAGCCTAAGTAAATTTAATTTATCACTAAATTTACCCTAACACTTTCATGTTTACATAATACAACATATGTGTATTTACATGATTTCATCTCTACAAATTGTACAAACATATTTTTATGTTTCACAAACATTTTTTTTTACAACAAATAAAAAGATAATTTAGCTATAAAAATGTTTCTCATTATTAAAAAGTCTTATTTTGCTTAAATACACAATTTACACAATAATTCATATAAAACTCTATTTTTAGCTCCAAAAATTACATAAAAATTATTTTCTTACGCAATAAAATATAACAAACCATTTTTTTCAACATTTTACAACCAAAAATTTATTTTTAAACCAAATTTTCCATTTTTAATTATAATATACCACTTATTAAATGAAATGCTTCTTTTAAAAATATATATAAAAGAAACATTTGGCAATAATTATCAAAATTATTACATTTCTTTATATTAAAATCATGCTTAGCTCATTTTTAATTAATTAACCAAGTAAAGTTTCAAAATTTTATTTTTCACCTTTATTCCCTAAAATCCATTGTTTATCCCAAATGAATAATTTAAAACTCCAATTTATTTTTAGTCCACAATACTAAATTATAACTACCATTATAATTCAATATTTACAGGTAATCGCCAAAACTACGGTTGTTACAGACTTCCCCCCTTATAAAAATTGCGTCCCCGCAATTTTCTAGAAAAAGAGCCGTAAACATCGCAAAAATTCAATCGATAAAGAATAAAAGACAGGCTCGAAACTCAAACCATTCATACTCTCCACATAGAATGGTAGAGAGAAACAAGGAAAAACTCACTTGGTTTATCCAATGTCCCATCAAATGCTAATATAGTGATTAGCAAACCACCAAATTTTCCAAGTATCTCGAAAGAATTTCGAAGATATTCTATCTTCGAAACATAACTCAATAAGACGCTCAACAATTAATCAATCGAAAATGATTTCACAAAACTCTATGAATAGAGTCGGGATCAAACTCACTTAAACCCGAACTCTAAGCAATAAAGAATATCATCAATAAGATTTTCCGCAAAATAATACGGAAAGAACATCCTCTCAACAAGATAAACACAATAGACAAGATGAATAAATCACGAAATGACTTCTTACAAGGCCACCAAACTCGAACGACCGCGATAATGCATCTCGTTGATACTAACTCAAGGATAGAATATACTCAAGAAACAAGGATATATGCTCAAATTACTATTCAATCCAAGATATTTAGAATTTTTTTCTAAATCTCAACATCTTTTAAATTCTTAAAACTCAATTTTCAACATTTGAAAATTTCTCAAACTCTTTACTATATTACTTAGTAAGTAATTTAAAACTCAAAGTTAAAATTCCAATTTCTACTCTTGCTTCAAAATTAATTTCCAAAGAATTTTGTAAATCCATAATAATATCCCTCAAAATAAATTAAGGGTTTAAATTCTCTTATTATACTCTTCCCTTAAAACATCCAATGTATATAATATGTATTCTAAAATCTCAAAACATACTTCTAATAAAGCATAGCTCAAAAATAATCTCACTTATATTCTCATCTTTATAATTTCAAAATAAATATATAAATAAATGGCATTGCCTCGCCACTGAATCTCTAATAAATAGATATGTCCGTTGGCTGCAGAGTCGATCAAACGATTAAAACTGCCTCGCCACTCTGATACACGTCTCTAAATCAATGGCCGCAATTACCATTCAAAAATAAATTTATTATTTAATCTCAAATATTATTTTCAAAATATCAATTTCTAAAACACAAACCATCGTGTCTGATTGCCTCATCATAGCATTTAGGAGATTCCTATCGATAACGTTGATCAGGCTTATCGACCAGAACTCTTAACTACTCGATGGACAACCCAACATTCTCAAATTATTTCTATAAAAAAATACTACTCTTGTAAATATATTCTCAAAATATTCTTTGAATATTTTTTTTAATATCTCAAAGCTTAAATTTCTCTTTAAAACTCGTATTTATATAGCTTCAAAACTCAGACCATAGAACATTAAGAGAATGCATCGAGATATTCCCTGAATACTCGATTCTCAAAATCAACAGAAGGAGATAGAGTGTTCGTCAATCTTACGATGTCACGAGCCACTCCCAAAAATCATCAAGATACAGGATAAGCAAGATATTCTTCTCAAAGGAGAAGAAGCACACAATCCACGAATCACTACTTCAGTCGGAGTAATGCTAAAGGATATCATTGATTGAGTATATGAAAAGGACACTCAAACGAAGCTGAATGATAAACTCATTCAAACTCGAACAATCTAGAAACTCACCTCATTCCTTAGTAGATGTCCTCGTGGAAGGATAGCCGAAGGCTAAAAGCCAAGAATAAGGTTAATTCAACACTCGATTGCCCGATTGGATATCAAGCCCAAACGGACTCATCAAAACTCAACAAAGTCGCCTTGACTGGAATTCGAGATATGTCGTCAACATCTCGATACTCAAGTGTGAATTCAAAAAATTCGGAATCATCATTAACATTCCAAAGTGACGGAAATAATAAACCAATCAAAATAGGAAACCTAAATATACAATAGATCCTATAAAACAAAGGATTTGACTTAATATCAAATAAGTCAATCCATCTGAAATCAAATGCATCTCAAGATTGTGAGTAACAAACAAATACTCACAAAAGCAACATCAAATAAAATCTCAGAATGCTCAAAACGAGCCAATCGTTGTGGATCCCCTCAATACGATTCACAACTCTCAAAGGAACACAACAAGAATACTCTAAGGAATCAATAAGCTTCATCGATACGAACTCACTCGCATCAACAAAAATAAGAATAGAATAATCCTAAATAAAATCATTCATAAAATAAGATAACATCAAACTCAATTATGGAATACTACGGAATAAAATATATATTCCTAGACATATTCCATCTCAACATATCCCAATACTCGAAAAAGAAGCAAAGCAGGATTCGAAAACAAGCTCGAATAAAGGACAGTGATTCATTCGCATTGTACATCGACGTATCATGATATACGTACTGTTCTATGTTTATTCTACTCTGTTCTGACCACGGCTCTGATACCAAGCTGTAACACCCCACCCCAAGACCCACCTTAGTAAAGAGAATTAACGAGTGATTCTGTCTACTAAAGCGGAGAATAGGGCTGGTTAACGGCGACCATCTATAACTTTGTCTTAAACATCTACTGAATACGTCGATAAATGCATTATGATTTTTCTTTTCTATCTCAATGGATCGACATACATAGTAAATGCTTAATCCAAAATTATAGGTGGCTAATGGTTCTATCAGAACAAAATATAATAACTATATGTAAAGCACATCACAGAACAGTAATAAACATCATATATATACATATACACTGATACATGTTTAGTACAATACAATATGAATACAATAAAGGTGGTATTCGACCACACTATATACATCGAATCAAATATAAATACATCAGAGTCAAGCGGAAAGAAATACACTAAACAAAGTGCTAGGCTGATATCCAAGCAGATGCATCAAAGCAAAGTCCCATAACTGATAGCTAACCTGAAACAACTCGGTCTGACCCGAGTACAAAGTACACGGGTCAGTCTAGCTAAAATAATCAGTTAATGAGGATAGACGACAATATGAAGCATAAGATACAAAGTGATAACTCTTTTTGAATGAGAAGAGACAACAGAAAGAATACAACTCATGACTTAAGTGAAATAATGTCACTTAAGTATACAATGACCTCAAAAGAGGCAAGTTCAATAATAATACTCAAATAATATAAACATTCGCCTCATATCATTGGCGACATCACAAAATGTCTACATGGTTTCCATGAGCCATATCTCCTCAAAAGGTGAAACATTAATATAAAATCTCGCCAAAAAGGCAAACATAAGACATTCTCAAGTAGGAACATCCAAAACTCAAATATAAAAGAATCTCCAAACTCAATTATACCTCGTCTCATTGGTATAAATGTATATAAATCTCAATCTCAACTCGCCAAAATGGCAAAACACAGAATATCCTATAAAATCCTGAAATTATCCAAACTCATAACTCAAGGAACTCGATAAGAGTTCAAAACATCATAATTGAAATCACCATATATATAACATCTTATATAGCACTAGGCTATCGATGTAATAAAACATATTAAAAAGGTAAATTCACAATAAAACATAAAACTCAGAAAATCCGGATTGGCCAAATCCCAAATTGTAATAACGAAGCAATGCTGCTCGTGCAAAACTCAAACGACCGAAGCCTCAGACAAGGTCGCTGACACCTCCCAAAGCTGTTCGTCCTCATGACAAGGTCGCTGACACCTCCCAAAGCCATTTTGTCAGCTCTAACAAGGTCGCTAACACCTCCCAAAGCAGTTCGTCCTCATGACAAGGTCGCTAACACCTCTCTAAGCTATTTAGTCGGCTCTAACAAGGTCGCTAACACCTCCCAAAGCAGTTCGTCCTCATGACAAGGTCGCTAACACCTCTCACAGCAGTTCTGTTAGGTAAACATCGTGAATGTGTTACAAACTCACGGATAGGAACCCGAAAAGTGTTAACGTGTGTCCCATACCACACATTCGCACTTAGCGGTTTACTAGCGGTTAGTCGATGCCACACTAGAAACATCATAAAACTCAGAAATTTATATCTCGCCTTGTCTCATTAACGAGTGACAAAGAGCCACCTTACTTGTCTCATCTCATCGACAAGCATTAAATGACATCGTAACTTGTGTCATCTCATCGACAAGTGAAAACATCATGATGGTTTCTCATAAACTATAAATCTCAAAATATGAAATCATAAACTCAAGACTTGCCTTATATCATTGGCAAGTAAATAAGACATCATGATGGATCTCATCGACAATACTCCTATATAGGAGATCTCAAACCATAGTGTTTGCAAAATATTGGTCATCTTAAATGATTCCAATAAATAGGAATTGCAAAAATCAAAATATGCCATAAAATGGCAAAACATCTCAGAATCAATATTCTCAAATAGCTTCGATCGTACAAGTCCGAAATTAACCGAAATAGTAAACGCACATGTCCCATACCACGTGTTTTACTAAATCGTTTAATTCTCTTTCTCATACGTTCGAATAATGTAAAAGTAATTAAAATAAATAAAATTTATTATAAAAGATTTTACTTGAGTAAACGGTGTTATAAAACAAATTTTAGAAATTTATCTAAAAGATTTTGAGGGAAAACACATCATTAAAAAGGATTTTAATAATTTTAAAAGCCTTAAAAATAAAGAATAATTGTTTAAAAACCTCAAAAAATGTATAAAAACATTCCTTTCTCCAACCATGATGTTAGAAGATTTTCTGTAATTTATTCGGATTTTTAAAACTCAAGAAAACATCAATTTGCAATTTAATCGGCTTAAACCGATATTCAAATTTAAATCGAATTCAAATTAATTTAAATTCAAATCTCATCCTAACTTGATTAGTCCATTGCTGGACAAAATGATCAAATATTAGCATCAAATTTCATAGATAAAAAAAGTTGCAAAAGAATGCATATGAAATTGTCGAAATCGGACAAATATATAAATATTGTGGCTGTCAATGACAGGCCAGCAGTAAAAACATCAATTTTCCACCATGTAAACAATAAAATCATACAAAATTTAAAACATAAAAGTTGTAGAATATTTCCTAAGGATTCCAGAACATCTTTAATTTCATGATTCCGATCAGTAACGTGAAAGTTATGATCGAAATACTACCAAAACAAAAAAAATTATGTGCCCTGGCTATCAGCACAGGCCAGCGATAAAAAAGTCAATTTTTCACTATGTAGACTTCAATATAATTCAAAACTAAAAATATCAAAGTTGTGGCATATTTCACAAGAATTCCAAAACATCTAAAATTTCTAAATTCCGATTTGAAACAAGAAAGTTATGGTTAAATTACTAAAAAAAACATCAAACTCAGCCTAAACTTATGCATTTACGGGACAGTGATAAACAATTGCAATTTTAGCATAGGTAACGTCTAAATCGGGAAAAATGAATATTGCAAAAGTTGTAGCTTAGTTTCTAAGCTTTCTGGAATGACCAAGATCATCACAATCGGTTAAGAAACGAAGTAGTTATGGTTAAATTTGTTTTAGCTTCAATGACAGAGCAAATATTGGTTTTGCTCCCGGGTTAGCAGTAGAAAAATCAAATTTCGACAAAATGAACCTCAAAATTACAGAAAATATGAAACGTAAAAGTTGTAGAATAGGATTTAAGCTTTCCGTAACATCCAAAATTATCAAAATCCGATAAAAACCGAGAATGATATGGCCAAAATAATTCTGTGTTTCAAAGTTGAAATTAAAACACAAGACAGAGAGGTTACTAGCTCTTCAAACACATATTACGATTATAAAAATTTTGATTTACAGAAAATGATAAACATGAAAGTTGTTCTTATAAATATTCCCTCCAACTGAAAAATGTCTTATTCAATTCCGATTTATCATTCAAAAGTTATAGTGATTTTAAGATCAGATTTCAACAAACGAAATTGCACAAGGCAAAGTTGTGCACATCAGTTTCAAGCTAAATTTCGACCCTATAAACTATAGAATCTCAGAAAGTAATTAAAAGAGTAGTTGTAGCTAACAGAGTTTTCTTTCAACTGCAGAATGATTGAGATGATTCGGGTAAATTTGCACTAAGATATTGCTGTTTTACTGCAGCAATTTTTCACAAATAATTTTCAGCCAACCACAATAAACTTGGAAGCAATTCAATCGACATCCCATCCAATTAATTCAAATAGAAACTAAAAACATTATTTTCTTAGATTAAAGCTAGTGGTGTGAGTGATTAACTCACCTTGTTATAGGAATGCAAAAACTCGAACTAATGTTGAAAGCTTGGAGCTTTTGCTTGAGTTTTAGCTTCTAGAACCTATAAACAACACTACAACAACATGCAAGCAAGAAAACCCTATTACTAACAATCTACCTATTGCAAAAATCCAAATTTGATGAAATAGAATAAGTTTTGGAGTTGATTACCTGAGAAATATAGCTTTAGATTGATTTATTTCAGCAAACACTTGGATTAATTGGAGATTTGAAGCCTAGGGTTTGAAAGAGGAATAGCTTTTTCTTTTCTGGTACAGTAAAATGAACGTACAAAAAAGTGGATGAGGAGAGAAGGATGGTTTCTCTTCTCTTAATAGGCTAAGTCAAAATGGGCTATGACCCAAACAAAGAAATTTAGCCCAAGTAAATTTAATTTATCACTAAATTTACCCTAACACTTTCATGTTTACATAATACAACATATGTGTATTTACATGATTTCATCTCTACAAAGTGTACAAACATATTTTTATGTTTCACAAACATTTTTTTTTACAACAAATAAAAAGATAATTTAGTTATAAAAATGTTTCTCATTATTAAAAACTCTTATTTTGCTTAAATACACAATTTACACAATAATTCATATGAAACTCTATTTTTAGCTCCAAAAATTACATAAAAATTATTTTCTTATGCAATAAAATATAACAAACCATTTTTCTCAACATTTTACAACCAAAAATTTATTTTTAAACCAAATTTTCCATTTTTAATTATAATATACCACTTATTAAATGAAATGCTTCTTTTAAAAATATATATAAAAGAAACATTTGGCAATAATTATCAAAATTATTGCATTTCTTTATATTAAAATCATGATTAGCTCATTTTTAACTTAATTAACCAAGTAAAGTTTCAAAATTTTATTTTTCACCTTTATTCCCTAAAATCCATTGTTTATTCCAAATGAATAATTTAAACTCCAATTTATTTTTAGTTCTCAATACTAAATTATAACTACCATTATAATTCAATATTTACAGGTAATCGCCAAAACTAGGGTTGTTACACAGTTGATGAGTGGTGAAAAGGACATAAGAGTTTTGATGGGAGGTAGCTTGACATTGCCGAGTCGCCTCAGAAGCGACCTAGTGAATTTAACCGACCTAAAAACCTTCACGACCTAACTACTCGTGGCATCGTCCTTTGCGACCTATCTTCCTGCGACTTAAGCTCTAGGTTGCGTGTGTGCTCAAGCGATCTAATACTTAGCGAAATTTGCACTGCCTTTTCCCGAAGCACTATGCGTTGAACTTGTTGGAATGACATGAAATGTTAAATAGAGCGACCGACCTATCATACTTGCGACCTAACTTCTTGCGGCATAGGTCGTAGGTCGCGTATGCATTTGAACACCCAGGACTTATCCTATTTTGCATTGCCTTGAACTCCTTTCAACTTGAATGAACATGACATTGCTGAATTGAATTCCCAACTTGAACTGTCGAGATAACATGCTTGAACTTGTCGTACTTCTTTACAGATTTCATTAACTTTAACGCTAATAACCTGTCAAATACAACATTTGTAGAAAAATGGGACGAATATACTGCCACTGATCGCCCACATCGAATGACAGATTAGTCGATAAAAGATAATCAACTTAAAGAAATTATATGAAATGCTGTGAATCAACAAACTCAAATGAAGTATTAAAGCAAAGCAATGTCAATCGATTAAAACTGATTTGTTTGCATCAACACTGCACTTGTATTTGGACTTAAAACAACAAGCCCTGAAACTTTATAATGTACAAATGCCTGTTAGTTTAATTTCAGTTATATTTGCTTGTCGTTTTGTTAGTTTTGCACAACACTTCACACATTTAGGAAACGTGCACTTTCATATTTGAATATCCAGTTCCTTGTGTAGAATGGGTTCTCAAGAAGAAATAATAGATCAAGCTGAAGAGGTCTTCCCGATAGCCAATCCACTGGATGATCCGCCAGAAAGGACTCCAACTACTCTGAGTTAGCGAACGTTCAACCAACTACGTATTCAGTTTGGTATTGCTGAAGCAGATTCTTTACTTCCTGGACCAAACGATACAGCTGACAGGCCACCTCTCGGTTTCATCGCTGTCAATCATCAGATGTGCCTATGTGGTGCTATTCCTACTTTTAGTGACTTCCTTCAGCGACTCCTTCTCCGAATGACTATCTCTCCTTTCCAATTGCATCCCAATGGACACGCCATCCTAATGGGACTTTGTGTGCTGTTCAGGAGGACACTTGATCGTCCTCCGAGTTTTGAAGAAATCTGTTACTTGTGCACATTCGCAAAGAACAAAGATCATCCCTCTATCACACTCGTGAGAAGCGCCAGGAACCGTAGATTGATCGTCGATCTTCCGGAAAGTGCCCACGGGTTCTTAAATCAATTCTTCTTCGTTCACCGTCCTCCAGGATTTTACGCCATCTGAAGAGTAGGAAGTAAGATTGCTCACTCCCACTTTTTCCATTTGAGCTTTTCAAAGTCCGAGTTGCTAGGTGCTAATTTCGTTCTTTTCTTTTACAGCACTTCCTCCACTCTCTAGAGATCCTAGCCACAAGCCGACTTTTGAAAGATTAAGTGCCGTGGCGATTTAGGAAAGAAGTATTAAATTTTTGCTGAAAGATGAATTTCTCCACCAATTCGGACTTCTGCACTCTTCCCGTTCTACTCAGCTTCATGAAGTCCCTGATTCTCCAGTATAAACATCGGATGCCCCAGTCTCCGTCGAAGAACTTACACCGAAAGAACATACTGTTGAGGCTTCACTGGTGAAGTGCTCTGCTTCTATTGACGTTGCGGGGTCGTCCGGCAAACTTGCACTTGCCCCTGTCATTGAGGAAGAGGAACCTCCTCACCAGTCCGGGAAGACTGTTGATGAAGGAGCAGAGGGGAAGGGTCCCGCCGGGCACAATGGTGACGATATTTTTGACGGGTTGAGCGACTTGATGATCACTTCACAGGAGCTTTTTAAAGATTATACCGCTGCTACTAAAGTTATTTCTCCAGTAGTTGAAGCGACATCTGTCTTGCAACAAACTCCGTCAGTCCAAGAGTCGACACTTGCTGTAAAATCCGTCATCACCCCCCAACCAAGGAGTGGTTCGTAGTTTGACGCGCATAGTTTGCATGTTGCACACACTTAGGATTTTTTAGCACTTATATGCATTCAACTTCCTTGCTTTGAAGATTTCTGAATTAATCTTTTTTTTTATTTTCAGGTTCCCCAATGGGACGAAGTGGCTCCTACTGCGATGATTTCCAGCGTTATGGGAGACGCGGCTCTTATGACCCCCAGAGATATCTTCCTGCTTCCTAGGAAACTGACGAAGAAAGAGCTTCGAGGAAAGCTCTTGAGAGGCGTGCTTACAAAGAACGCTACGGGACATGGGACGAACGACATGATTCTTCCCAGAGAGAGGATGACTCCCACAAACGAAAGCTCGTGATGATAAAGGGAAAAGTCATGTCATTGAAGATCCGAGCAAACGGGCCAAACTTGGTGAGAAACCGACATCTGAAATTTCTGAAAAACCCGTTGCTCCCGTCTCTTTGGAAATTCCTTCCAGCTCTCCTGCCTTCAAAGAGCCGATATTCAAACAATTTTCAGTAGGCCCCCATATCAAGTTGGACAGGGTCCGACTACTCTTCGAAGCCGGTTTCCGCACTGGTGCTTAAAGGGAGTGCGTTTCGACCTTGACTTGGTCCCAATCGATAAGCAAGCCATGTTGCGAATCTTGATGCCGTCAAACTCGATATCGAGAGAAAGTCTGGTTGGAAAAATCTTGTTGACGAGCTTCAAAGAGTAAACCGCGCAAATCTCGAAGCCATGCTGACTATGGAAAATGATAAATCCGAGTGGCAGAAGACACTTGATCAGCATGATGCCGAGATGAAGAGTATCGCCGCTTATAATGAGAAGCTTGAAGCGGAAGTTGAAAAACATAAAGAAGAACTTGCCACTTCTTCCACTTCCTATTCTCAAAGAGAAGAAGTGCTTCAAAAATAGGTGAGAGATGCTCACGCTGCACAGAGAGACGCTGGAGCTAAATTTGAAGCACAACAGCAAGTTGTAGAGAGCTACCGAGCTGACGTTGCTCAGCTGCGAGAAAAAACCAGCTCCCAGAACTTGGAAATTGAACTGCTAAAAGCTCGACTTTCTAAAGCTGAAAGGGAGCATGATGAAGCTATTGCCGGCAAAGCAGCAGCCGAGGAATCTCGTTTGGCAACTAAAGGCGAAGTCAGCTCTACTTTATTCGATTTCTACATTCATAGTGTTCTGGGGCGCGGTAGCCTTAGATTTTTGGGACCGAAGTATGAAGTCACTTTGGCCAAAGTGTGGGAAGCTGCACTTGATATGCTTGGAGGAGCTGGATATGCTGAAGAAGATTAAATAATGCACTATCTAGATGATGATGCATGTGCCGCTCTTGCCAGGGGAAAGGAGCAACTCGCCAAAGAGAGAGCCGAAAGGGCAGAAAGAGAACATTTAGGGAAGGCAACTTCAACCGACCCAGTTCAACCTTCGGTTTCGGCCCACATCGATATTGTTGGCTCCAGTTCCCATTCTCCACCTCTGCTAAAGCTGTTATTGAAAGTGCAACCGCCCGTACTGGAGATGAGACTCAAGAAAGCACTGAGGCACAGGACTTTGAAGTTGACATAGTAAAGCCTACTTCTCTAGGTAACCTTAATGCTGATCTTGCTCAAGTGGACTGCTTGTTTACTTCACACGAGCTTGATGAACTTTTTAATTATTGCTTAAATCTTGACGCGCCACTTTCTCCTCTTTTTATGAGAGATACCGACTTTAACTTCTCTTCTCCTATAGTGAAAGCGCCAAGTGTAGTTCAACCTTCCCCTCTTCCAGCTGTTCCCCCTCCGCCTCTTATGGTTACTCCTCCTTCCGTTTCTCAACCGGGGTCATAAGAAGAGCAGATAGAAGCTCTTCAAGGCTTGGATGACCCAGTTGCTTCACAAGAACAGAAGGCCGAAGAACCTGAAGAAGGCGAAAGAACCCCAGAGAAAACTATTTCTGATGACATAAAGTTGTCTGCACTTTTCACCCCGGGCAGTGAGTCTTCTTCAAGGAAGAAGGGGAAGTGTGGAGTCTCAAAGTAAAAGGGAGAAGCTTCTGCTGGCGAAGAAAAAGCTAGAGAAAGTCCAATTGCACCCCTTCCTCTTTCTTCCCCTACTCTCACAAGCCGACCCAAAAAGTTAGTCATCCGGCCAGGCGAGGGCTCGAAAGGTGGCAGGGAGAAGAAGTGATGGGTTTGGGGCCTATGCTTTTTGCTTTTTTGCTTGTATATATAAAGACTTGTGTTGACCGAAGATTATGCCTGTACCGGTCCCCGCCTTCTTTTGTTTTGAAACCTGCACATGAATAAAATTTTCATAGTATGGAATAAAATGATTCCTTTACTTAACAAACTTCTGTCTGTATTTGAGAATGCATTTATTCTTCTTTTTCATACAAGTTTCTTTATTTTCTCTGTGTGATGTTGCAGTGATCCTATGGCATGTTGCTTGAGCATTACTTTTATTTTTGCAACTATATTATATTGCCCCCGTACCATGGTTTATTGCAATCTCTTTCACATTGGCAAAATTTTGGAGAACAACTCTTCTGTTTCGAGAAGACTTGTACTCTTTCTTTGGAGAACAACTTTTCCATTTGAAGGAGGTTTGCATCTGTACTTTAGAGAATAATTTTTCCATTTTAAGGAAATATTTTTCTGATTTAGTAGAATGCGCCTCGTATTGGAGAAGTCTTCTCTTTCTTTCTCTTTTTTTTTGTTGAGAAGTTCTTACACTTCACTTTCGGAGAAAGTCACTTTTATCTTTGGCAAGTGAATTTTCCTACGCGGTAAAGTGGGCCTTCGAAGAAGAGCTTTGACCTGTTAGTGCCTCCGAAGAGGGCTTTTGTTTGATTGTGCCTCTGGGAAGAGGGCTATTTTGTGTGTGCCTCTGGGGAGAGGGCTTTTGTTTTCTCCCTGTACGCGGGGAAGCGGGCCTCCGAAGAGCGCTTTTTGTTTCTGCCTCTGGGGAGAGGCTTTTGTTTTTCCCATGTTCACTGGGAAGCGGGCCTCCGAAGAGGTCTTTTCACATTTCGACTCGTGTGAAGTTTTATTTCAGATCACGGTGAAATGTGTGCCTCCGAAGAGGTCTTTTAACATTTCAACTCTAGTGAAATGGGCCTTCGAAGAGGGCTTTTCACATTCCAACACTTGTGAAGTTTTATTTCAGATCTCGGTGGAATGCGTGCCTCCGAAGAGGTCTTTTCACATTTCAACTCGTGTGAAGTTTTATTTCAGATCACGGTGAAACGTGTGCCTCCGAGTAGGGCTTTTGCCTAGAAGTTTCTTTCTCATGGTTGGATGGATTCACGGGGCGGACACAAGTTACTTGGATGTTTGTTTGCACAAACATTCTCAGCTAGTTAACGACTGCCATGCCTTCCACTTGGGAAGGTGCCTCCGGTCATTCCACCAATCTTTTTTGATTGAGAAAGAGAACTTTCTTTTTCTAGCAAGTCCCGTTATAGGTCTTTATCCTTCGAAGAGTTGTGCCTCCGAAGAGGGCTTTTGCCTCCGAAGAGGTCTTTGGATGTTTCCTACTTGCTCGCCCATGTCTTTTCGCCATTTTCTCATATTAGCGATTCCTTGTTATCATTTTCAAGCACGCATTCCTTTCTTTTGCAAGTAGTTTATTTTATCCAAAGAAGTGTACTTCATTGTTAAATGAGTTTACAGGGGCAGACACAGGCTAGTTAATCGGATGTTCGTTTGCACAAACGATCACAATTAGTTAGCAAGGGCCTACCTCCGGCGAAACCACTAACTGTTTGCTTGAAGCACTTCTTATATAGGATTTGAGTCTGGAACTTTTATTGGTGAACATTCATTTGTTGAGTGATGTCATGGATCACTTGGTCTTGTGATGGGTGAGCTTTGTTTTAATGGCCTGCAATATTAGATCGACATTTTAGCAATACAATTAAGTACTTTACATATATTGAAATAAAACAAGCATTTTGTAACATTAGAGAACACAAGATTTATAGTAGCTCGGCCAAGAACTAGGCCAACGTCCACTTTATAGTTCTTATTATTCACTTGCACTGGCTTTACAATGGCTTTCAATACAAGAATCATACATGCATAATTCTTTTATAGTATTTCAATAAAGTTTTTAAGTAAAATATGGGCGCAAGTGATTGCTGTTCCAAGCCCTTGGAATTGGATCTCCTTCGACAGTTGTCATTTTGAAAGTGCCATCAAGAAGTTTTTTGCCTATGACATACGGCCCTTCCCAGTTTGGCGCGAACGCTCCTGTTGCTGTCATGATCCTTTTCAAGACTAGATCTCCAATCTCAAAGCTGCATTGTCGAACTTTGGTATTGAAGTGCCTGGCAATTCTTTGCTGATGGGCTGCAATTCTGAGCAGAGCCTCTTCCCTTCTTTCATCAAGGAAGTCTAATGCTTCGAGTTGTAGCTTTTCATTTTCATCTTGATCGAAATGGATTCTTCTATGTGAAGGGACTTCTGTCTCCACCGGAATCATTGCTTCTGATCCATATGCCAATGAAAATGGAGTGTGCCAAGTCGCAGTTTTATGGGTAGTTCTGTATGCCCATAATGCTAGTGGTAGCTTATCGACCCAACCACCTTTCGCTTATTCTAGCTGTTTTTTGATGGTTGATTTGATAATTTTGTTTACTGCCTCCACTTGCCCATTTGCCTGCGGATGAGCCACTGCTGAGAAGCTTTTTTGGATCTTGAATCGCTTGCAAAAATCTTGGAACTCTTCACTTTCAAATTAGTTTCCATTGTTTGTGATTATCTTTTGAGGCACACCATACCTACAAATGATATTCTTAGTTACAAAGTTTATCATCTTCTTAGAGGTAATAGTAGCTAAGGTTTAGATTCAGCCCATTTAGTAAAATAATCAACAGCAACAATAGCATATCTGATTTCGGACTTGGCGGTTGGCAAAGGCCCGATGAGATCTATTCTCCAAATAGCAAATGGCCATGGACTGACCATCTGTATTATCTCAGTGGATGGTGCTCTTGGGATTTTTGCAAATCTCTAGCACTGGTCAAATTTTCGGGCGTAGCTTACAGCATCACGATTAATGTCTGGCCAAAAGTACCCATAACGGAGAATTTTCTATGCTAGAGTTTGACCACCTGAATGATCTCCACACTCTCCTCCATGTACTACAGCTAGAATTGTCTTAGCCTCTTCCTTGGTAACACATCGGAGCAATGGCATTGAGAATCCCCTCCTGTACAATCGGCCATCTTGAATTATATATCTAGATGCTTTTCTTAGCAACTTCTGACGCTCCTTTGAATTTTTTGAAAGAGAACCATTGAGCAAATATTCCATTATCGAAGTCATCCACGATTCTTGATCTTGAGATATAGTCATGATCCAGTCAATATCCTTCTCATCAGTGCTAGGAGCTGATAGGACTTCCACAGGAACTAATCCCAATAATTGAGCTTCACCAGTGCCTGCGTACTTTGTGAGAGAATCTGCCTTCATGTTCTCTTCCCAGGGTATATGATTTATCGTATAATGGTCAAGATCATCAAGAAGTTCCCATGCTCTTGACAAGTAAGCAGGAAGATTTCCTCCTTTATTTCGAAACTCTTTCTGACTGGACATACAATAAGCTGTGAATCACTGAAGATCTGCAACACTTTGACATTCAATTCTTTAGCAATCTTCAAGACGGCAATAAGAGCTTCATATTCTGCTTCATTGTTTGTCGAAGGGAATTCCAATATGAATGCATAGCACAATGACCGCCTTCAGGGGTTTCAAGTACAACCCCAGCTACGGAACAGTAATCGTTTCTTACACCATCAACATATAATTTCCATCGAATTGGGGTATTATCGGTTATCTCTTCCTCACTGTCACCTTTGTCTGTACATTCTGCGATGAAATCTGCGAAGGATTGTCCAGTAATTGCTCTTCGGGGATGATAAGTGATGTCGTATTGGCTGAGTTCAATATTCCACTTCATAAGGTGACCCGAAGTCTCAGGGCGAAACAGGACTTGCTTCAGAGGTTGATAAGTGAGGAATTTGATAGGATGAGCTTGGAAATATGGCCTCAATTTTCTTGATGCAATTAGCAGACAGTAGGCGAGCTATTCCAATTTTGAATAATTCATCTCTGCCCCAGTGAATCTTTTGCTGATATAATAGACCGGGCGCTGAATTTTTGCGTCTTCCCATACCAATGCTGCACTGAGGGCATGAGATGAGATCGCCAAATATACGAAAAGATCTTCACCATCGTCGGGCTTAGAAAGTATTGGAGGCGTTTCCGTATGACGAATCAACTCATCGAAAGCTTTCTGGCATTCAGGAGTCCAGTCAAAAAATTTCCTTCCTTTCTTCAGAGCATCAAAGAATGGAATGCATTTATCAGTAGCTTTGGAAATGAATCGACTCAAGGCAGCGACTTTTCCATTAAGACTTTGCAATTCCTTCTTCGTTCTAGGAACTTTGACTTCTTTTAAGGCAGAAATCTGAGTAGGATTAGCTTCAATGCCCCTAGCACTCACAATGAAACCCAAGAACTTTCTGGACTCCACACCAAACGAACATTTCAAAGGATTAAGTTTCATTCCGTACTTTCGGAGGACTGCAAACATTGCTGCCAAGTGATCCATATGTTCTACTGCCTTCTTTGATTTCACCAGCATATCGTCAACATAAACTTCCATGGATTTTTCAATCTGTGGCTTGAACATAGCATTGACGAGTCTTTTGTAAGTTTCCCCTGCATTCTTAAGTCCGAAGAGCATGACTCTATAGCAGTAGAGACCAACATTGGTGATGAAGCTCGTGTCCTCCTGATCCGGCTCATGCATCATAATCTGCTTATATCCGGAGTAAGAATCCATAAAAGATAACAATTCATGCCCCGTTGTTCCATCCACCAACTGATCTATCCTGGGTAACGAGAAGCAGTCTTTGGGGCAGGCTTTGTTTAAATCTGAGAAGTCGATGCATACTCTTCATATCCCATTTACTTTCTTAACCAGTACTGGATTTGAAACCCAATTCGGATAAGTAGACTCCCTGATGAAACCATTCTCCATGAGCCGGTCTACCTCTTCTTTCAACGCTGCTGACCTTTCAGAATCTTGGGTTCTTCTTTTCTGCTTTACCGTTGTAAACTTTGGATCAATATTCAGAGTATGTACTGCAATTTCTGGGGATATTCCACACATGCCAACATGAGTCCAAGCGAAAACGTCCATATTTGCTTTCAAGAATGATATCAAGGAATTTTGAACTGTCATACTAAGTTGCGAACCCACATTCATCACCACTTTGTTCGGATCTTTCGGGTCAACATGCACTGGTACCGTTACCTCCACTGGCACCACTCTATTATCCATTGCATTGGCTTTTCTACGATCCATTTCTCTTCATGCCCCGCTATGCTCGCCAGTGCAGGGTCCACCCTGTAATTGCTATAAGGTTGGTTCTTTAATGCGGACTGGGGCTGCCGCATCTTTTCCCATCTCTCTCTTCCTCGCTTCAAGCAACTCTATAAGATAACATTCACGCCCAGCATTCTGATCCCCTTTAAACACCAACTCCATTATACGTGGGGAATTTCATAATGAGGCACCATGGGGCGAGAATTGCCTTAAAAATCGCAAGAGTTGGTCGGCCTAGGAAGGCGTTGTAGGCAGAAAATTCATCAACAATTACAAAAGTCTATTTTCGAACAACCTTTTTCTGCCCCTCTCCAAGCTCCACGAACAAGTCGATAGTTCCAATTGGCTGCTTCGGTTCCCCAGTAAACCCAACAATTTTTTGCGATGAAGCTTGTACATCAGCCACCGGAATTTTCATTTGGTTGAATGTCTTTTTAAAGAGAACGTTGCAAGAAGCGCTGCAATCTACAAGTGCTCTCCTTACAATAGGCGGCCCAATGCCTGCAGAGATAACCAAGGGATCCATGGTTGGAGCTTCAATTCCCACAGTGTCCCTGGCTCTGAACACAATATCATCATTAAAAAAATTCTGCTGCTTCAAAGGTGCAGCATCTTCTAGCACAAAAACACTCTCTTTTGTTGGTGCGTATTTCAAGGCGCGGGCATATCTTTCCATCTTGCCTCAGCTTCCGCCTGCTGGGTGAGGACCTCCTGTAATCACATTAATAACAGGCGTTTTTGATTCTTGCACGGTGTTCCTCTCACCCGAGATAGATGGATGAGCAGGAAGTTGCTGGCCCTTAGTAGATGAAGTTGAGTCATTCCTATTTCTTTTAACATATTGCTGCAACTTGTTCTCTCTCAGTAGTTCTTCAATCAAACTTTTCAGATGGCGACATTCGTTGGTATCATAAATGGGTTGATTATGAAACCGACAAAATCTCCCGCTTTGAGAAGCTTTTTTCCTAACTCTCATCTCAGGTGGTTTAGTATATTCTACCACATCTTTGGTAGCAAAAAAGATATTCTCTGGGGTGTCAGTCAAAGGAGTGAAATCTGAAGGTTTTAAGAAGCGAGGTTTCTTCATATCATTCTGCTTCTTCCCACCATTATTCTCCCTCTTCTGACTTCCGGATTCCTTTTTGGTAGGAGCAGCAATATTATCCTTAACCTCTGTCAATGCCACTTTAACCGGTGCTTGAAGGCTTTCCAAGCGCATGAATTCATAATCTTTCTTACATAATTTCTCAAGCGAATTCGCTTCTTTCATTTTCAGCCACTTGCCAAATTCGCTTGACTTGTCGATTACCCTCATCAAGTATGTCAGGACCATTCGTGGCTCTGCATTGTCCACTTCAGCCAAAGCTATGTTGAAGCGGTTCAAGAAAGATCTAATTGATTCCCAAGGATTCTGTACCAGGCTTGACAGTGACATAATATCCTTTGCCATTGAAGTGTACAACCTGAATTGCTCTTTAAATTTCCGAGTCAAATCGGCGAATTGGTCTATGGATTGGACCGGAAGCTTTGTGAACCAGAGTAGAGCCACTCCTTCCAAGTATACCGGAAAGTACTAGTATTTGATCTCATCAGATGCTCTGGCACTAGTCATTTGCCAATCATACTTATACAGGAATTGATTAGGGTCGCTTTTTCCCTTATAAGACGGGATGGTAGGAGGAAAAAACTTCCTTGGGAATTCCTCCTTTAGAATCCTTTAAGTGAACGGAGTTTTTCTCGAAGCGAATCCCCATTCCTTCTCATCTTCTTTCCTCTGCATGCTCTCTTTCATGATTTGTCGCACCATGCCCGAAAGGTATTCCTCATCATTTAAAGGCTCTGCATGACAGACTTCGGCCATTTTCTCGGAAGTTTGTCAGGACAAACGTTCGCGGAGAGTTGGCTGCAGTCTCGATCCTCCAGCTTGGGAAGGTGTTTCTTTGGCAGGGCTAGCTGTTCGTTGAGGAATATTCCTTTCTTCAGGATTATGAGCATCATCAGCAAGGTTTTCTCCATTATTCACCGGTTGACGGTTAGCTCCGAGCAATGCATTTAACCTTTCGAGCATTAAAGCATTCTGGGTTTCCATCTACTAGTATAGCCCAGATACTACAACATCTAACTCTGCTCATGCAATCCCAGCACTTGGTGCTGCTTGACTTGACGAAGGAGAAGTGGCAGTATTTTCATGAACATCATTGGGTCTAATAGATCCGCGCTTTCTTCCAGGAGCCATTATCTCAGATAGACTTCTGGTTTTGATAGAGATTTATTCAACAAACTTTTGCGAAGCAATGACGAAAGTAGCCTGAGTTGGGTTCTCAGTGAAAGCACAAAAAATGTTAACGCTTAAAATTAAACGCTAACACCCTGGTGTGAGTAGAGATTAAGTGAAAGCACCACCCGTCAATACGGGAATTATAAGTAAGTAGAAAAGTAACAGATAAAGCAGTAAAAAGACAACAGTTTTATAGTGGTTCGGCTTCAAGTTAAGCCTACGTCCACTTTAATCTCCTCTATTGCTGAATCAATTACAACTTACAACAATCTTCGATTACAACACTGCTAGGACAAATAGCTAGAACTTCGGTGTAGAAGAACTCTTTGCATCCATGTCAAATGTGTTAGATTTCCTCTTGAAGTTCGTCGAGATGTCTTTCGTGTTTGAAGTGTCAAGTGAGTCAAGAATTCAGCAGAGTATAGGCGTTCCAGAAATGAGCCAAAAGATCCCCTTTTAGTTGGAGCAAGTGGGGTATTTATAGGAGAATTCTGAATTAGGTCGTAGGTCGTAAGCGACCTTGGATAGGTCGTAGGTCGTGAGCGACCTTGGATAGGTCGTAGGTCGTGAGCGACCTAGTGGACGCGGTCTTCGGCTTAACAAGAGCGCACTTGGTCACTTTGAATAAATCGGCAAGTCATAGGTCGTCAACGACCTAAGGAGGAAGCGACATAAGAAGTTACTTGGGTATATTTTAGGTCGTGAGCGACCTAGGGGAGGATGGTTGGCAACTTAAGGTTAGAAGCGGCCTATGAGCAAGCGGCTTCATTCTGTGATAACTCGCTAGGTCGCTAGATTTTTTAGGTCGCTAGGTCTCTTAACTACTAGGTCACTAGGTCGCTGATTTCTTGTACCTTTAGCAAGTTAAGTTGCTAAGTCTCTCTATTGTGATGTTGTTGCCTTGTGTTGATGGTTAAGTCGCTAGGTCATGATATCGTTTAGTCGCTAGGTCGTCGGGGGTCTTTAGGTCACTAGGTCGTTAGGTCATTTAGGTCGTTAGGTCATTCATACTTTAATTCTTTCAGGTCGCTTATTTACTTAGGTCGCTAAGCCATGGAATAGAGGAGTTAATAATGTGTTAGATGCTCCGACGAACCAGATTTGACGTTTGGATCTGCGGCATTGGAATACGAGCGTCGTATTCAGTGTCGATTTTCGAAGGTCGAGTCAGGGTCCTTTCATTTGGTATCAGAGCTGAAGGTTGAAACTTTAGCTCAGGAGTTTAACACATTAAGTAACTCATTAGAGATTGGTTGAAGTATACCCTAGAATGAGTATATCCCTAAGATATATGTCTGAATGCGTCAGTAAATTCTCTTACTATCCACTGATAGTGAGTATGAGTGCGAGAACAGGATAAGATAGGGGACAGGGAAATACCACTAAAAATGGTCAATGCCCTATAACGACAACAGAAACAATCTTTCCCTATCAATCTCTTTTGTTCATCATCGGTACTCAATTCTTTAATGATTCCTGGCAGCTCCAGGAAGAAGCTTTGATTTTGCATAGCACATAAACTCCAGATGGATCAGAATTGTTTGTTTGGATGAATTGTTTGCTTTGGTTGCTATGGTTGATAGATATATTATGGTTTTTTAAACTAAAAGATTTGGATTGCATCCATATATCTATTTATTTTGTTGGGTCCAGGTATATTCAAAAAGTGGTTAGTTATCTTTTGAACTAACCAATACCCTTGTATATTCCGCAGTTTTGGTGACTCGAGTATCTTGAATCCTTCTTGTATTTATTATTGATATTCTAATTTGGTAAGCCAAATGCAGAACAAATATTCAGTTTAATCGGGTGAACCATATCTTTGATATGTTCATCTGTTTTTTGTTATCTTCCCGTTTGGCAAATTTCGAGGACGAAATTTTCTTAAGGGTGGAATCTGTAACATACTCGATTTTTGAGTCAAATTTGAATTGATAATTAATTTAATTTTTGAAATTAAATTATGAAATTAATTGGTAAATAATTTGAGTTTCTCTAAAAATTAATAAATTATGTGTTTTGAAAGAAGATTGAAAATAGAATTTGAAATTCAATAATAAATATGTTGAAAATGAATTGGATTTAAAAGTTTTACTTTGAGAATAATATGTATGATTATTTATTAAATGTATAGATTGTGTTTTAATTTATTTTCTTTAAAAAGTTATAAAAGTATTATTTGATTTCCAATCGTTTTTTTAAGGCTATTTAAAAACTTATAAAATTAATATGAATATTTTTTTTTGAAAGTATAAGTGTAAATAATAGTTTGAAAATGTATAAAATGTGATTTACAAAATTATAGAATGGTAAGGTTTAAAACTTAATTTATAAATTGATTAAAACAAAGGGGATTTAAACAAAAATTTCTTGTTTAGGACATTTGTAAAATAAGGAGATAAGTAGTATTACAAGTGTTAGCTAATTGTGCAAGTGGCAATAAAATGAAATTTTCTTTTGGTTTAGAATTTGTAGAAAAAAATATAGGAACCAGGTTTCATACTTCACAATAAAGATAAATCAGGCCATTTTCATTTCTTTCTCAAATCTGAGAAATCCATATTCAAAACACCTCAAAAATTCTTCGAACTGGAAAACAGAAGCACCTCAATTCAAAACAATAACAATCTGATCAAAAGTAGAGAAAAAAATCAAAACCTAAAAGTAATCAAACAAAGCAACAATCTGCAAATGAAAACCAGATCAAAGTCTCCAACCTGAAAGGAAAATTGGAATCAAACACTTTAGATTCCAACCTAGGAATGCAAGACAAAGATCAACCAAAATTCTAAAAATCATCACTGCAACCTGGATTTAGGCATGCAACAAGTTCAAGAAGAATTCCAGAATCTTTTCAGTATCAGTTCTGAATTCTAAGTTTCCACTGTCTTCATCAATAGAAGGTGAGCAAGCTAACCATTTAAGCTTGGATCTGTGATTTGTTTTGATGTGGTTGCTTATTGCTATTGAGATAAGTGCCTGCATGTGTAGATATATACATATATATGTGGATTAGAATGTGTATGTGAAGGCATATACACCTGTTTTTATGTTTACAGGCACGGAACAAAAACTAAAATCATTATCTCAACCTATGATCATGAATAGGCTTTGGTGTATAAATAGGAAATGATTGTAAGTGTATAATCTTATTTTTAAAACGATATTGAAAATTTTATATCAATTAATCATTTTAGCATTTGAAATTTACAGTAAAAATCTAAGATTTGTTCAAAGTGATGCATCTGTATTTCAATTTTTAATTTCATAAATGGATTTGTATTGCAAAATTATGAATTTTGATAGTAGTTTCAAGATTTTATAGTTTAGGGATATTGAGCTTTCGTAAGTTGATCGAAATTGGGAATTCTACTGACTTCCGATGATCACGTGAGCTATAGATGTTGTGATCGATATAGGAGGAAGATAAGGTGTTGTGGATCATCAGAAAAATAATTGAATTTTTTTATTTGTTGTGGTAGCCATTTGAGGTCGAAATAGGGTTTTGTATCCAATTTGGTTCGACAGGGATTTGAAGGAGAGTACATCGTCATCAAGGCGTCGGAATTGATAAGACGAGGGGGAATCGACGCATATGGTCGTGGCAAAGCTCTGAATGGAGTTGCGTGGGTTCTGGCGCTAGGTGGCATCGTAGCGAGGAGACATTCTGGGGATGTGTTAACTTCAGTAGGCGATCGAGTTGCCCAATTTCGATTTCTGATGAAATCGATGGGGCTGGGTGAGGGATTAGGTTTAGGTGTTCATTGTTGACTTGTGAAGGTGATTGGTGATGGTCGGAGATCGATCAAGAGCCTGTGCGTGTGCACACGACATAGTTCATGTCTGTTAATTCTAAAGGTTTGGGAAGAAGGCTTGGCATCGGGGAAAACTCGAAGTGATTCACGAAAAAAACTCAAAGCAAATGAAGATGTGGGGGAACTCGAAGTATGGCTCGAGTGAAATTGTGATGGGCTCGGTTTTTTAAAGATTAAATTTCTAGATTTTTAAATTTTAAAAGGAATATGTTTTTTGGTTTTAAATTTGTTTTAAAATAAATGTTGACCAAGTTTTAAATCAAAATTATAAACCAGTTTTAAAACAAGTGTCAAAGATTTGAAAGTTTGAAATGTTTTCAAAATTGTTTTGGTCATTAATAATTTTATATTAGTTAACTTATTAAATTTAAATAACAAGTATTTTCAAAATTATAATGTTGTGTTGGGAAAAGTGATTAAAGAAGTGTTTTATTCCTTAATTAATCAAGAATATTTTATATGATTTTGTATTATAACAATTTCAAGTATTTATCTTGATTTAAAGGATGCAATTAAGTGATTAAGTAAGGATGAATTACTTTGTGAAATTGATTTAAGAAGCTAATTACTTTGTATAATTTAATTGAAGATAATTAATTACTTAAAGGATAATCTTAACGATGTCAATTAAAGAATATTTAATTTAATTCTTATTTGATGATTAAAGGCAATTAATTACTTAAAAATAATTACTTAATTAAAAATAACTGATTTATGATTAATCAAGTAATTAAAAGAATAATTACTCAGTGTAATTAATTTATGATATAAGTGATTAAGGATAATAACTTTGTTTAATTTTAATTAATTTAATGATAATTGATTAAGAGTTAATTAATTAATGTAATTAAGGATAAATTAATTAAGATAATTAATTAAGAAATGATTTAATTAATGATGGTGATTAAGACTTAATCAATAGTAATTACTGATAATTAATTTATTGATTAAAGATAATTAATGAAGGTAATTATGTGGTTAATTAATTTAAACCACACGATTTATTCATCTTAATTGAAGATGTTTGATTTTTATTGAATGTTGTGTATTTGATTGATATCTCTGTTATGTGATTGTGATGCTATGTGATATGAATTGCTTTGTGTGGAGCTGTGATATCTGTGACGAATATACTACTGTGTGAATATGAAAACCACTTGTCCCGTAAAACGCCATTTCAATTTTGATGCGACAGGGAGTCGGATTCCAGTTGGTTATCCGAAATCCACATCAAATCATAATGGTGAATATTTGTGATTGATAAACTGACTTTATTTATGAATCCGTGAATAAGAATAAGCGTTGTAGATTATACCGCTTATCGATGTTGATATGACTGAATCTGTGATGATTGAATCGGTTAAGTCACGGATTTTTGAATTTAATTCAAAAAGGTTTTAAAAGTTGAGTTTTGAATCCAAATGGTTTTGAAAACGGAATTGGGTTGAATTTGACAAAGGCTTTTGAAAAGGAGTTCAAAGATAAAAGTTATTTTTGAATAACTTGGTAAAGTTTTGAAATTTAAATAATTTGTTATAAATTTAAATTCAAAAATTTGAAATTGAATTCTATATTTGGGAATTATGGTTTAAAAAGTTTATATAAGTTATAAATGTGTTTATAGGTTTTTAAACCATTTTAAAAGTATTGTTTTGGTAATTGGAATTTAACCTAAGTTTTTGAAAAGCGTGAACTTGAGAAAATGTAATCAGAGTTTCTCGAAACAAAAACTATTTGTTTTCAAATAATAATAGCTTTCATATAAGGAAGGATTTCCAATTTGTGTTGAAAAGATTTCAAGTTTGAAATAAAATGGTTTTGAAAGCTATAATTGAATTTTGTGAAAGAAGGTTGTACTTTGTTTTGAAATTGAAGACGATTTTGAATGACGTATCTTTTATTTATAAAAGATTTATAACGGGAATTGTTTTGAAAGTGATGAATGAATCTTTGGAAATGGTTTTGAAAGCTATAAAATGAGACTTTAATTTAAAGACTGGATGAGTTAATCCAACTTGAAATGGAATTGTTTTGAAAGACTATAAATGAATCTTGTTAAAGATTGGTGAACCTTGTTTTTAAATTAAAAAGGGGGTTTAAAAGTGAATCTTTTGTTTAAAAGATTAAAGTGTGGAAATTGTTTAAACCATTGAATGGTTTCTGGAAGTAAATCTTTTTGTTTAAACAATTTGTAAATGGTTATTTGTTTAAACCGTTTGAAAGAAAAGTTTTGGGTTTTAAAGTTGTGACTTAACTGAAATCCCATTATCCATATGTTTTTAAATATTGCGCTCATTATTCGGTTTAGCCGGGAGAGGACCTTGTGTCATATAACCCATTCCGTATAATGATACGACGATATGGATAACATTTGAAGACCGGTAGTGAAGACTAGATACTTTCGAAAGAGAAAGGATGAACTGTCGAATGTCTCTGCACCGACTGGCCCTGTTATAGAGATTTGAGCACCCATTGTGCTAGGGAGTCCGGACATGATTAGAAATTATCCGGATTGCAAGAGCTTCTTTGGAAGTGCCTACGGTTCTGTTCGAACCCAGAACAGACTTGTATGGATGTGTGTCTGACGTTACACTTTGAGATGTAAAGCTGGTTTTTATCAAATACATTTCTATTTGGTAGCAGAAAATTTATTCTCTTAGCTTAACACCCTTCTCTGAGACGTACGAGCGCAGAAGTTATGTAGTTGATGGTTACTAGTGATACATTCCTAATTTAGTAATGTGGCATACGAAGTGTTGCTGATCAGATGTTGATCGAAGCAAGGCTTTGTGAAAAAGCGTAGCTTTGTGAACGAGACTGCATCAGGACCTCACTCCTCGGAAATGGTCGAAACAGGAAAGATGCAGCAAGGTTGTAGGGGTCGCGCCCCTAGGGTATGTCCATTTCTTCTGGATAGAGGTGATATCATGGTATGGGGCCCAGATATCTAACCTATGTGGTTACTGCAAATACATTACTTTGTGGTTGTTGGCATCGAGAGATCGGATAAAGGTCGCTTACGACCGGGGATGGAATATCTTAGGCGATACTCCCGAGAACGGGGTACACTGGCCTTGTGTTGGCAGAGGATTGAGGTTGGTTCTCGGGGCGTCCCTCCAAAGGCGTTCCCATGTGGCAATAGGAAGTTCCTTAGCATGACCATGTGTTGAAAAATCCAAGGAAACAATACGCGCACTGTACGGTTTTAGTTGTATAACCTGCCATGGAATGTGGCGGTAACCTGCTATTGAACATGGTACCTATAGTAGGCATACAATAATGGTTGTATGCTAGTTAAGATTAATATTATATTTTAGAAAGGTTTTCTGCACTATGCACTAATAATAATATCAAAAGGATTTTGCGTAGTAAGCAAGTTTGACTGTCATAAGGATAAATCTCCTCCAATTCTGTGTTTGCATTGTGTGGGTGGCGGGAGGCCTTATGGTAGTTTCATTTTCCAAAAAGCATTACGGATTTCAATTTAAATTCTTTTGTCGTTTCTTAAAAGATAAAATGTTTTTGTTTGCTCATACCAGTCCCATGACTTACCTGGAGTTCATTGTTCCCTTCCTAAACTCTGGGTGCCCACAATTTTCCACACGGGCCGTCTAGAGTTGGATTTTTTCAGATAGTAGATATAGATATCGATTTGGTAGCTTTATGTCTTCGGGATCTCCTTCAGTCTTAGACGACTGACCTTGCTTAGCTTGGTGCAACTTGATGGTGGTTCGAGCTATCTATGGAGATTGCGATTATTGGTATTTCTTCTAGATTTTGAAGTTCTAGTTGTTTCTGCTGTAGCAATTCATTGTATATCTTATATTGATATCATTGCTGTATCATTGGATATTTTATTCATTGGAGTTGTATATGATATTCATTTCTTTTCTTCCACTGTGTTGCTAAACTTGATGTGTTATAAGCTCCGGCGAACCAGATTTGACGTTTGGATCTACGTCATTGGAATACGAGTGTCGTATTAGGTGCCGATTTTCAAAGGTCGAGTCAGGGTCATTTCAAGTAGCTTCATGAACTATTATTCATTTGCTTCTGCTGCTTATTGTTGTATTACTCTGTGTCTGTGATTGAATTATTTGATGTATATGCTGAGTTTTGCCAAATATAAATTAAGAATCTGATATTTTGAGCAATTCAATTTCGGCATGTGCGGATGAGTATGGCACGAAATATCGGGATGTTACAATAATGCCACTCAAAAATGACTTTTAAAAATCGGGTGTCGATCACTCATTATACTGCTTGGAACTCCATGCAATCTTACAATTTCCTTCATGTATATCTCTGTCAAAATTGAAGCGTTCCTTGTTGGCTTTACTAGAATAAGGTGTGCAACTTGGTCAATTGGTCTACGATAACCCAAATGCCTTCATTTTCCTTCCATATTCGAGGTAAGTAGTCGATGAAATCCATTGATATTTGGTCCCACTTCCAAGTTAGAATCTCCAGAGGTTGTAGTAGTCTAGCAATCTTTTCCCGATCGCTTTTGATTTGCTGACAATTTGCATGTCTACTAACATGAATAAAAACATCCCCTTTTGTGCCTTCCCACTAGAAACACTTTTTCATGTCGCGGTACATTTCAGTAACCCCAGATGTATTGCATGTCGAGAATTGTGGCACTCGGTTAGAACTTCTTACCTAATCCCATTGATATGTGGAACACAAATTCTCCCCTACATTCTTAAGATTCCTTGATCGTCGATCCTATCCATCTACTTGGTAAAATGTTTTCCACCACTTCCGTAGCTATTCTTGAAATAAATGGGTCTCGACGCTGGTTCTCTTTTATATGATCAATCGGAGTGGGACGTACTACAAAATGGGCTATAATGGCATGCCTTCTGCTTAGCGCATCTGCCACTACATCGGCTTTTCGAGGTGTGTATAAGATATCAAGATCATATGATGCGAGAAATTCTAGATAACTTTGTTGCTTATATTTAAATCCTTTTAAGTGAAAAGATACTTCAACGATTTGTGATCTATGAAGAGATCAAACTTTTCACCTATTTAAAGAAGGAATAATATTTACTAAGATTGATTAAAGTTTATTCAAAATAAACCACAAGGAATCCTTAATTAGCAAATAATGCCACCACATATTTAATGCGAACACAATGACTAATAATTCTAAGTCATGTGTTGCATAATTCCCTTCATGCATCTTTAGTTGCCTGCTTGTATAAGCGATAATCCTTCCCATACTACATCAGAACTACACATACACCTTCTCTACAAGCATCGGTATAGATGGTTAAACCTTCGTTTGCATCATCAATGACTAGGACAAGAGCGGCAATTAACCTTTTCTTGAGCTCTTGGAATGCTGCTTCACATTTTGATGTCCATTCGTATTTATCATTCTTCATATTCAGCTTTGTTCGGTGGGTGGAAATCTTGGAGAAATTCTGGATAAACCACCTATAGAATTTGGCTAATCCTAACAAGCTTTAGACATCTATCGAAGTTTATGGTTTCTTCCAATCTCGTGTACCTGAAATCTTTCCTAGATCTACTGAGATCCCTTCTCCTGACATAATATTCCTAAGGAATCTTACTTCTTTCTCTCAAAAGTGATATTTCGAGAATTTAGCTTTAAGTACATTTCTTCTCAATATTTCCAACATAATCTCCAGATGCCTTTCGTATTCCTCCTCGATTTTGGAAAAGATAAGAATATAATCAATAAAAACCAACACAGATTTGTCTATCACATCTTCGAATACTCTATTCATAAGGTCAATGAGACAAGTGGGCACAATTGTCAACCCTAAAAGCATAACTAACCATTCGTAAAAGAAATTCAGACCTCTAGCTGTAGTTAATGGGATGCCATCCTTGGCTATTCTTAATTGATGGAATCTTATGGCTAAATCCATTTGCGAGAAGAGCAAGGCACCATGAAGTTGTTCAAACAAGTCATCTATGTTGGGTAGAGGTTACTTTTTTTAAGCTTAGCTTGTTTAGGCCTCGATAACTGCATAAAGCCTTAGGGAACCATCGGACTTTACAACAAAACCACCGCTGTGCCGCAACTCAAGCGACTTGGTCTAATTAGTCCTTTCTTTAACAACTCATATGTCTGGTTTTCCAACGTATCCTTGTCCTTTGTGGTCATGCTTCGAATATGGTGAATAACATGTCTTTTACCAGGAACTAAGTCAATACGAAACTCAATTTCCAAATGTGGAGGCAAACTTTTAACTTCCTCGAAAACATCCTAAAATTCCTTGATAATTGGTATTGTCCGCAAATCATTATGAGATGAGTCAAGTGCATGCGAGAAGCTATCCCTTACTGGACTAGGTTCCTCATAAAATACTTCTACAAATTTTTTGAAGTTGGTCCATAAAGACACCGATCACTTAACGCGATCCTGAATAGCTTTATTGTTGGATAACCAGTGCATACCGAATAAAAATTCAAACCCAATAAAGTCAAGTACAAATATGTCACATGAAAAATAATGGGGAGGGTAAATGATTTGGATATCCTTGCAAACCATGCACAGATTAGTCACACCGCCTATGGGATTGGACACACAGATAGGGTATGTAACAACCCTGATGTTAATTGCCTAATTAATTACGATTAATTATGGTTAATTACTAATTACTAAGAATGTATAATATAAATTATGAAATTAAAATTTGTTTTGAATAATTTAATTTGTTATCAATTCTTGGCATTTGATAATTAAAATAAATTATTAGTAAGAGAGAAAAAAATAATGGGATAATAATTATTTAAAAATATATATATATATATATATATAATGATACTTAATTTATCTTTTTGTTAATTACATTAATTAATGTTAGGAGATAATAAAACTAGAGTTAGTGTCAATTACTGTTTGTTGGGCTAAATAGAAATTTGTTAATGTATTTCTATTTAATATTTTGTTTGTGCCTTTGTCTTAGGATAAGCCCACTAGCCTTTAGGAAAGAAATGTGATAGTTATCATTTCCCTTAATCACTTGTCCATCATTCTCCTTTTTTCCATACATTTCGATTCCTCAGATAGGAAAAAATAAAAATAGGAAACCAAATTGGAACCAAAACTTAGGCCTTAGAAAATAAGGATCAATTCATAGAAAAATTGTAAAATCAAAAGGGGATATGGGTAAGACTTCTTTTCATCTCCTCTATTCAATTCAACAATTTATGTAAGGTTTATTTTGGTTTGTTATTTCTGAAATTATTGGTAGGAGTGGGATTTTTGACATTTTTATGAGGATATAGGAGTTGTAGAAGATGAGAATAGCAATAGAGTGTTCAAAGCTTTGTTCTTCATCAACTAGCAAGCTTTCTTCATCTTTAGGATTAGAGATGAGTTGCAAACTCACATAACTATCTCTATTAATTCTTAATTCTTTGAATTGAGTGATAAATATTAATAAATAGTTGAATGGTTTGAGTAATTTGATTCAGTTGTTGAAATTTGCAAAGTGGTTGCTGAAAATTATTTATGAACATTTCTATAGTAAAACATCAATATCTCTGTGTATGATCTGAATTCGTTCATTCCATTTGTGGTAGAAAGATACTTAAATAAGCTATAAGTTCTATTTTTATCATTTTTTGAAATACCATGTTTAAAAGGGTCTAAATTTAGTTTGAAACCGATGTAATGGCACAGCCATGTCCAATTCTCCGAGTTGATACCTAAGAGTAAAATGGTCATAACTTTTTCGCTGTAAGCCCGAATTATGTTAACATTTTTCTGATAGAAATCTGCGACATTAAAGAACAGCTTTCATGTTGCAATTTTTGTAAAATTGTATGATTTGAAGTGTCGAAATTTGGTATGAAACTGGTATACATGCTCTGCTCTGTCAATTTTCCGAGTCAAAACCTAAAACCAAACCAGCCGCAACTTTTCGCACATAAAGCCAAATTGACCAAATCTTTTTGTGCTGGAAATATGAGACTTTTAGGAACATCTTTTGTGTTTTAAGTTTTTAAAATTTCTGAGGTTTAATGGGTCTAAATTGCATTTCAAAACTGAAAAATCAAAATTTAGTTGTATAGTGAAAAAGTGTTTTGTTGTTTGTTCGGAGATTTTAGTGCTTAGTTTTGTTGGCTTCCAGATAATCTTTCAAGTGTAATTCCTGAATTTAAATTCATTAAGTCTATGGATTTAATTTAATTGAGTTTTGGTTTGATATTAATATATTTATGGTTTTAAATATGAAATTATGTAAAGTTGGTGTATTAAAATAATATGGATTCCAACTTATTTTCCAAACAGTATTACTCCTTCTGTAAATGATTTTAAATACGAATATTTAATATTACTAACAAAATGGTTTTATCACGATAAATGGACTTATTTAATATAGGATTTGGAAGCACGGATTTGGGAGCAGAAACTTATGTTGTTTTATATAAATGTAGTATATACTCATAATTAAATAACAGAGATGATTTATGGATTTGAAATTTTGGTTTTTGGGAAGTACTAGTGCAAGAGATTTTTTTAACTAATTAATTATAATACTAATTTGGTTTTGGAAATGGAGGATTCTTGAATAAATGAATACTTTATAAGTAGCTTTTGGAATATGGTGTATAACCTTATATCCATATGGAATTTAAGGAATCAATGTGATTTTGGAATATGAAAATTCTTGTTTTGTAAAATAAATACTTTTGGAACAATTTGGAAGAATGGAAAATTTTAATAAGCGACAAATTAAATAAATGTTTTGAGAACCTTAATTCTATAATTTGAGGAGTACTAATAATCGACTTAGTGTCATCGATTGGTTTAAATGCTTTCGAATAATGCTTCTCGAATACGGTATAACTCATTGAATACAATGTTTGAGTGGAATTTACTAACCTATTAATGAATGCTCAAATTTCAACATGTAGTATGGGACGCCTTGGTTAAATTCTTGTGATCGTATTTGGGAAAGTACTTAACACTTTAGAGTTGTAATCTTTTTCGGTGTACGATAAGTGATTGCTAGATCCTTAAGAGAATATGGTTCATTTTCCAGTGGTGTCCGTAATAAGTGATATTTACTATCTCTTAGTAAATACTTGAATTTCACCATACGGTATGGGACGTATTGGTTAAATTCAAGTGATTAATGAAGGTGACGGTATTTGGCACCTTAGAGTTTACTCTCTTTTGGTGTGCGGCAAGTGGCTGCTAGATCCTTTAGAAGTTTATTCCAAGATTTCTTCTCAAACATAATAATTTAATAATATAATAATCTAATAATATTAAATAAATGTGAAATTATCGAGTCATGGTTTTTACGATTACCTTGAACGGTATGGACTATCCTTTAGATCATTCTGTGATTCTGTGATTCTATGTTTCCGCTCTGAGTACGATCCTTGGTATGAGATCAGTTCGAGTGATACCAATTTGTTTGTCTCTTTCCCATGGGTTTTGAGTACAATCACTGAAATTGTTTTGGACGATCATTACGATCGTTTTGGATTAAGATCTCTTCGATTTTGGATATTGGATTATGGGACTGTTCTGTGTTCGTGAAATACGTATATATACTTGTGTTTTGTTTTTGTGAAATAAACATATATTATTATGTCGTGTGTTCCTGAAATAAATATATATACTTGTCTTATGATGGATTCTAAATTAAATTATTAATATTTATGTGCTTAGCGATGTTGTGCTTTGTTATGTGAATTAAGTGTTTCGTGACTAATATGTGTTAGTGACCCAAATTTATAAACTCGTGTCTTGTGATGAATTCAAAGTTGGGCTAATCTCATGATTTATTATTTCCTAGACATTTGTAGTGCCTATATACTATATGTTCTTGTGTTATATCTTTTTCTCACCCTATTGGATATTTGGAGATAGTTTGACCCGGGTGTTATTTTGCTCGGGTCAGGCCGAGACTTTTCAAGTTACAGATCAAGTTGACCTTTGGATGTTTGGGATAGCAAGAAGATAAATACTTTGGACTTTTAGTTTATCTCATTTAGGAATTTGAACCTTGTATATTAAATGTATAATTGAGATTAGAGAATTTTTAAATTTGTATAACAATCGAGTATAGTATTTCATTTTGTAAGCTAAATAAATTGTATATGTATTTTGTTCCACAGTGATCTGTGATTGTTATTTAAATGATATATTGTTCTGATTTTGAGAAATCGGCGTGTCTATTACTTTGTATTAATATTGTACACGCCAAATTCAGTTCAGATATTAAGTGAAAAGGTATAAATGATGTGTCAATATTAGTATAGGGATATATTCATATTCGATCATCCTTAGCAAGCCGTATTCTTCGAATTAGCAGGCGACATTACTTGCAATGTTCTTTTCTAAACAGAGAATCGCGGTGGGGTCGTTACAGGGTATCTACTATTTTTGTGATTAGTTTTACTTTATCTACTAATCCTTTGCAGTAAAACTATGGGAAGCTCCTATATCGAATAATACTCTAGCTAAACGATTATTAACATAGATGTTACCTTCTAAACTCCTTTTCCTTTTACAAATGCGGAGGTTGGGAGTTCATCCTTTATGGAAAAAATTCTAGCCTGGTCTCCTTCCTTCATTAACAGGCGCTGGCTTTTCCAATGTCTGCATTGGTGGTAGTTAGCGGAGACTTTTCTATACCATAGGTGAGACGGTTTCATGCTACTACCTTTGAACCTTGGCATTTCTAAAATTAGTGGAAATATGGCCTTTATTTTGGCAAGTCACATCCTTAAAGTGATTCTCTTGTGATCATCCCCCTGGTCTTTCCTTGTCATGGCTTCTTCCTCTTTTTCTGATTGTTGCTATTTCTGTGAGCGGGTATTGAGTTCTTCTTTTCTAAGGCTTCATATCGGAAGCCTATATCCAATAATCCGATAAAGGTTCCATTTAATTAAGTAGTCATCCTATCATGATATTGTTCCTTAATTCCTAAAACAAACATCTCGTTCTTTTTGAGGGGCATGTCTATCAAACCATGTCCGAAGCACGATAGTTCATTGAACATGTGAGAATATTCCTCCACATATAGTTCTTGTTTTAGGTCCATGAAATTCCTATAGAGATAGGATCTTCTGCTTGTTAATGCTAAAATTTGAACGCTACCACCCCGGTGTATGAAGTGTAATTGTGAAAGCACCACCCGATAGCTCGGGAACAGAATATAAGCAGATAATAGCGAAAAAGCAGTAAACAACAACAATTTTATAGTGGTTCGGCTTAAGAGAGAGCCTACGTCCACTTTGAATATCTTTATTGACGATTTGATTACAAGTCGATGCAATTACACTTTGATTACAACACACTTCGAGTTACAAGTGACTTAGAACAAGTAGCCTAAACTTCAATGTCGATCAAAATCTTTGAACTCATGTTGGACATGTATGATTTCTTCGTGAAGTTCCCTGAGGCGTTCTTTGTATCTCAAAAGCTTTAAGTGTTGAAGTAGTTCGGAATGCAGCAGAGTAACGGCGCTTGAAACGAATCAGCCAAAAGTCCCCCTTCTGTTGGAGTTATGGGCGTATTTATAGGCATCTTCGGAGTTAGGTCGTAACTCGTATACGACTCACGATGAGTCGTAACTCGTGTACGACTCATGATGAGTCGTAACTCGTATACGACTCATGGTAGGTCGCGGCTGATTTACTGGGTTCATGGCTTGGCCCAGAGTTATGCACCCATCTGAATGGATGATACAAGTTCTAAGTCGTTCACGAGTTAACCAAATGCAGTTTCCTTTATGCTAGCATGAGTCGTACACGACTCATCATAGGTCGTAAGTCGTCAGCGATTCTTCTTACTACAGCGTGGTGTTGAACTTGCCTCCAAGTCTTAGGTCGTGAACAACTTATCTTTTGAGCCGTAGACTTCCTGTCGCGCCATCTTCTAACTCGTAATATTGTTATCTCGTAGACTCTTTAACTCGTGGAGGCCTTAAGCCGTAGATCCTTATCTCGTAGACCTTTTAACTCGTAGAGTCTTAACTCGTAGGTCGTTCAGCCCTTGAATTGTTAGGTCGTGAAGACCTTGAGTCGCACAGTTCTTGAGTCGTTGATCCATTGAGTCGGCCTGTCTCATGAACCGTTAACCCTCTTGAGTCGTTCCATTCCTCTAAGTCGCCTTGAACCTTAACTCGTTAAGTCCTGGCACTTCTTAGGTCGTTCAATCCTTGAGTCGTTAAGCTTATTGAGTCGTTAACCTTATTAAGTCGGCAACCTTGTTAAGTCGACAACCTTATTAAGTCGGCAACATTATTAAGTCGGTAAGTCGTGCCACTTGTTAGCTCATTAACCCGCTTCATCAGTTAGGTCGTTGACTTCGAGTAGAAGATAGGTCGCTCCATTCTCTAAGTTGCGGTGACGTTGCCCCCGCACCCCCACCTTGGGGGGTTGGCACCCCCCTGGACCCCCCTCCGTAGGGGATCTTATCTGAAAAGCCATTCAACAGAACTTGCTTTGTTGGGATGCTGAGTTGACTATTCTTCGAGACGAACTATCATTAGTTTCTCGGTCGATTTTTGATATCACGGCCATGCCGAAAAAGTGGAGTTAACACTGCTGATGTCATGTATTGCACTTCAAATACATCCATAAACCTTTCCCACGAGAAATTGTTCTCCAAATCATTCAGAGTTATGGACTCCCACCAAGCTAGGGCCACTTCTTACAACTATCAAGAAGCTAAGAACCTATTCTGGCCATCCCCTATATTGAATCCTTTAAAGATCCTTTCACATGATCAGAGCGAAGCCATACTTCAATAATAGACGTCTTTCCCTTGAATTGTTTCCCTCCCAAGCTGGTGTAATACTTGCGTAGAGTAGAAAAGTTAATTTGAGGTTGCATAGGAATTACCACTTCTTCAATTACTGTAGATTTAATCGACCGTTGATGGTCGTGGTGCTACTACCTCCTATTCATTGTCCTCTTCTGTTACTCATCTTCTACTATATGCATATAGTAAGGAAACATCTTTAAAATTATAGATGAGATTATCTTGAGGAATGGGCATAAAGCTTGAATATACTTATTCGAATAAAAATTTCAAATACGCGCTCTCTCGGACTAAGCTCATTCTAGGGCATTACTACCCTATCTCTAATGAGTTAACCGCAACAAGGCTTAGGTATTCGCTCAAACATAAGCTCTGGCACCTACTGTAACGACCAACCTCCTCGACCCTTAGAAACCGATACTAACACACCCCCGTATTCACATGATGAAAATCTATGTGTCGAAGAGCGGATTATCAAGGGTATTTAAAGGAAATAAAGGTAGAAGACAAAACAAAATAGAATCTCACATCGTATTTAAAACAACTTATTGTTATACAAGTGGAAATTACAAAAAATTACTCCTAAGTGATCCATTAGAGTTGCGGTAAGTACTAACCCAGCCAGGAACAGTTATAACTGCTTATCCCTTACAAGGGTTGGTGGATATCCAATACATAATATAAAATATAACGAAAATTAACAATAGATAACTATCATCATAAGAACCTCCATGCTTCATGTTTCTCCAAAAATGCTCCATGCTTCTCCTAAAATGCTCGATGCTACCTACAAATTGGCTGCCCAAAAAATAGGGCAGCTATAGTTTAAAGGAATAAGGAAATAAACTTCGGGTTAATCATAGGACCAGTTTGAGAAACTCAAAGTACGGGTATTTGAAAACAAGGATATCTCATAAGACAACGTCACACATAAACACCGAACAGTTTTTTACCCTATGATAATGAAAATATTTGTTGTGCAAAATTAGAGATATTATCTTTAATGACATTCTTTGAAAATCCTTTCAAACGACATATTAATCATAGCTAGAATTGTCACCTTTGCTAAATTTGACAGCATAATAGGTTTACAACTAAAATCTTTAAAAAGTTCATATTGGAGAATGGATTATGTATAATGATAAGGTTAGAGACTACCTTCCGATAGTACACCTCTCGAAAAATGCATGGAGGCACTAACTGATTGTCCTCAACCAACTCAGAACTGGCCTACCTTTACTGTAGATAGTACCGAATATGATATCAGCCCCTGTTGTTACCGACCTTTACTGGAATCCTAAAGCATACACAACGTACCTAATATTTAGAGGATAATCTAGAAAGGTGATGACCATATCCTAATGATTGCGAACTACATAGCCCTACGCATCTACCCTGTTTTTGTCAATCCCTTGTGCGAGGCTTAAGGTCACGTCTTACCTAACATAGATTCATCAAATCCTCCTTCGAATGCCATATTCCAGTACCATCACACAATATTGATTTTCAAAATGTACAATCTCTGAGCTCCTACGACTCAGAAAAGGGTGCTAAATGTAAGAGAGGTTATCTCTTTCGCTACCAAATACATGTACATTTGCAGAGAACAATGTATGTGTATTTAGGAATACAATTTCAAACATTCATCCATACAAGTTGTCTAGGAATAGGACAAATTGAAGGCACTCTCCTACTACATCCTATTTTGGGAACCACCTATAGGATTAGTAGTGAGAAGCCTTGCATCAAAGTTTTTCAAAATTAAGTACTACTGCCACCATATATATATAATATGAAAATTGAAGGGCTGATGGCAAGTAGCCTTTCATTATGAAGATCTCTACCTTCAGAATCATTGCAATTATCATGTTTTCACTTTTGAACGTACGTTGGTTCGACATGGTTTTCGGGTAAGAGTCACCCAAATTCGGTCCCGGTCTCTCTAAACAAATTATCGATAAAACATCTTTTAGAGATAAATCATTTCTTTTCAGTATATATATGAGATTATTAAACCTTTTTTAACTTTGGAAAACACCAAATCATTTCTCATAAATCTAGTAGGATAATATTATTGGGTAAAAATAATTCATAGAGATTATTTCAATTTTACTCGATATTAATTTATGTATTCAACAAATACTATTCATCGAATAACAGCGAGATCACTTTTTAAATTCACGTGAATAGTATGAGTTCCCTCCATGGAACTTTACACTAATTATAAGAAGATAATTTCTATACAACCCAAGTTAAGGAACTAGTTATGGAAAGTAGTCTTTTACACTCGCTTTGTTTTCGACATTCCGACCTTATCTATTCCTCGCCTAAGAAGAGGCCAGGAGGGCTAAGGTACTGGTTGCTTCTAAACTTCTCCTTAGTTTAAGCACTCCATATCCGGATTTCACAAATAGAAGAATTAGGTATACTCATCGGCTTTTAAAGCAAAGATTTAATCAGTTATTTAAACTCTTTCTAAAATAATGACAAAACTTCCTAATTATCTTTAAAAAACTTATTTACTTATTTGAAAATGTTTATAAAAGATTTGGGAAAGAATAGTTAAGTTAAAACTATAATTTGTTTATGTTCTTAAAATTTCTACGAAAAGTGCTACAAATAGTGTTTTCATAGCTTATTTGATCAAAACAACTTTTTTATCATTTGAAGTCCATTTTTATAACTCAAATCATTTTTAAATCATTTTAGTATATTTATAGAATTTATTCCATATTTTTAAAGACTTAAAAAAAATACCATTTCAAAGAAATTTCCTGTTGGATTTCGAACTGCCAATCCGCGACTATTTGAAAACTTGTTTTTCTCATTTTCATAATCTACTAAATGAAATCTTGATCAATTTCTTTTGTTTGAAAACTATGACTACAAGAGTTTGGAAAATTCTTATACCAAAAATTCCGACTCCGATTCCATCGTATAAATGTATTTAAACTATTACGGGGTGAAATCACGAACTACCGTTATGCATGCACCTATTTTTGACTCGTATTTCAATTCCTTTCAAAACTTCACCAAACTGAGTTTTAGTGATTTTAAATCATTTATAAACCTATTTAAAGAGGTTTAATCATCTCGTAATACTTTTATAATTATTTTCGAAAAGTGCTTTCCGTTGTGTAATTTCAACGTAAATTTAATGTGATTTTTTTACAAATTCAAACGACCATATTTTTCGCAAGCGAAACATGATGATCAAAACATAACAACCAACCATTCCAAACATATCATACCATCATCCATACCATAATATAAATAGAGTTTTCTCACATGAATTAGATCGTTCTAACTTTTAAATGACTATAGTTTCGTTGTCTTAAAATTGAAGCTCAAGAAGCCTGCACTAATGCTTTCAGGGGGTTCGCCCTTGGCTTGCAAAGGGGTGGAAGGCTTGGCCATGGATGGTGGGGTGTGTGGCTGTGGGTTTGCAAGGTGGAAAGGAGAAGTTTGGCTTTGGTTTTGAGATGTTTGATAACACATATGTACTATATAAGTTTTAATTTCTTTTTGCAATAAAATTTTCCATTAATTTTTGTAAGTAATGGCAAGTAAACCGGGAAGAAGAAGGTGAAGAAAGCCTAGGAAAATAAAGAGGAAAATGTGAATGGAAGTGAAGATGGATGGGGGGTATTTATAGGCAAATGGAAGTGGTAAAATATCATGACATTAAAGTGCAAAAACATAATCATTTCATCACCATCATTCCCTCCTCCTCCATCACCATTTCGGTCGAAATACCACCGCATATGGCTAATCCACGTGCATGTACTTGTGTGTAAGAGGTTGACTTTGTTTTAAAGAAATATCATGGAATTTATAAATAATATCATGATATTATCTTTTATCCTTTATTATTAAATTTGTGTGTATGTGTATATATTCATGTGCATGTGTATGTGTTCATGTATAGGCATATGTATATGTGCATATTTATGTCAAAAACGATCCAAACATTGCATAACATCTCTATGTTGAGCCATTACGAATTCTGATTTCAATTTCCGATCATATTTTCACTTCTTAGTTAGTGTACATATATTTGTGAACAAAGTTTGAAAATAATATTTCTATCTTATATAATAATTAAAAGGGCCTCATTTGATATTTAAGATAATTATTAAATTATTTAAACCTCATTTAAATTCAAAAGTTAATCATTCCAAAATAAAGATATCGTCAATGATTTCACAAAGACATTTTATTTTCAAAAATAAAATAAATAATTTATTACATATTCTCACTCATATAGATAAATGTGTGTATGTATCCATCCCTATGTATGACGTTGGAGTGTCTAAGAGTCGTTTATCGATAAACTGATTTCCGATCATTTTATCGATGTTTTCCAAAGTGTATATTTTTCTAAATATTTGTTCAAAATAAGATTACCAATATTATTTATTGTTCGAAACACCATTATTATTGTTAAATGCATTATTTTTAAATATTTTTAAATTTGAACATTTTTTTCCAAAATGATAAATTCATTGGTCGTGACAAAACAATTCATCTGTCTAGACAGTTATAACAATCTGTCCTCATAATTACTCAAAACTACAACCATTAAATGCAGCGGCAAATAAAAATATATGTGCATACATCTCGGAGGCATCCAACTCGTCTTTTAGAGCTCAAAAGCATCCATTTTGATCTTAAATATACTCGATCTTCCCTGACCATGATGAGAAACATTGTCCGGATCAGTCTTGTAAACCAACATGAGAAATACACGCAAATGGATTTTAAAGTTGTAAAAACCTTTCAAAATAATGGAATGTCGTGAGAGCTCACTGCACATAAACACAGACTGGTTTTTACCTTATGATAACCAAACCATTTTATAGGAAATTCTCTGATATTATAATAGTGTCTAGGATACAAATACAGATTAATCATAGCCGGAATTGTTATCTTAATTAAATTCTACCATAAGAGGTTTACAACTAAAACTGTAAAGGCATGTATTAGAGAATGGATTCCATCAATGACAAGGCTACTGGGGTACCACCTGTCATAGTATACCTCTAGAAAAATGTACTAAGGTCAACAAGAACATCTTGCGCCTCTGCTCATAGGTCCAGCCTACCTTTTGATGCATAGTACCAAACAAACCATCGCCCAGTTTTCTTTACAACCTTTACCGAGAGCTCTAATCAAATCAATCAGATGAATGCATATCTAGAAAGGTGATGGTACAACCTAATGGGAGCGTCCTACTCAGCCTTACTGCATATCCCATGGTTTAGTCATTCTCGGTTGATAAGGCTAGAAACTACGTTTTACCTTTTATACAACAAACCCACTTGAAATTCTAACACTACCCTCCAAGCAGCAATGCAACGCTAGCATTCATCCATAAAAAAATTTCAGTGTATGAACAAACCAAATGCACTACATCCACTAGACCCATTTTGGAATCACCTTTAATATTTGTAGCGAATAGCCCTTACATTCAAAAGTTCCATTTGATCTCATCATATTCAAGATGTTTTTAATGTGATGCTTAACTTAGATTGAAGTGGAATTCAGATTATTCATATTGATCTAATCCGAGTCTCTTCGAACCGACATTTGACAATTTTCGATAAACTCAATCCTGTTCTTTTGGAAATAAACAAACAATAGATAGGAGCGGGTATCACCCACTAGACATTTAGGGGATGGATCTCCATATCATTTTTCCTAGGAGGACAAAACGAGATTTATATGCATAGTACAGCATCGTCGAAGTTGAATGTGCTATGTAACTCGCATATTTCTACTAGATATTTCTAGAGTTTTATTTTAGCCAAGATTTGGTAGTCCGTTTGTTAACTAACAAACAAACACACAATCCAAATATAGATTTATTGATCCCTCAGGGAAATAATACTGGTTAAGAACGAAGCAACTCTGGGCCTATAAATTAATCATTTCATTAATTTAAAATTCTTTCTAAATGGTTGTATTAAAATACTTGCATAATGACATATATTTTACAGTCCTTCTACTCAATCGAATACTTGAAAAATATTGATAAAATTATCTTAACAGATAATTATATTTACAAACCTTAAGAAAGATTTTTATTCTCAAACCACACTTAAAATTGGGATAAAACGAAATCATTTAGAAATAGAGATAATAATAACCCAAACATATCCCTTCTGTGTTAAGTAGGAAAAAAGAATATTCCCTACACCATAACTAAGAAGGTCAATTTTGGAAAATCAAATCTCTACCATAAACAACTCTACTCTAAAATTCCTTTAATAAATATAAGATAAAAATTTGTTTATAGAATCCATTTCATAATATATTATATATAAATTCCTTTATAAGTGTTTAAAACATAATTTTAGGCTCCTTTTACAAACTCCCAAAATAATAAATACCTCATTTAAACTCATTCCTTATATTATTTATACAATCCTTTATCAACTCAGCTTCTTATTAAATACCATTTGCAAACTTATCTTTTAAATTTTCGACTTATTTGCTTCTCTTTTCTAAAAATCCAAAATTCATTTATAAAATTCATTTTTACAAAATTTCCAAATACAATTGCAAACTCCTTTTTAACCCAAAACCACAAATATAAAACAATTCCAAAATAAAATAATAAAATTCATATGGTTTCATAACATGACTTTTTCATATATTTCAATAAATTCCCAAAAGGCATTTATTCCTCACTTTATCAAAATGATTGAATTTCTTTATTTATTGAATAATATTTTATAAAATCATTCTTTTATTTATAAAAAAACTATTTACAAAACTAACCTTCACTTATCAAATATTATGTATAAAACTATCCCTTTATACAACTTCTATACAAAAGATTCACAAGTATTGTTTTCATATATTTCTATCTCCTTTTTAAAACTCAAAATCCCTTTTAAGTAAAAGATAATCCTTTTTAAATCCTCTTTCAGAAATATACACTTATTATAATAATTTCTATGACAACCAATACTTCCACAAGAATTGTTTTAAATATTTACTATATATACGTGAATGAGTGTGTGTATTAGAATAGAATATAATAAGAAGTTGAAGTAAAATAGAAAATTTTAAGAACTCATTTAAATTAAAATATCGATAAATTCCAAATAGTCGGATTTAAAAATCCATTTACCAAATTCAAAATCATTTCCAAACCAAATCAACCATTTATAGTATTAAAATACTATATCGAGGCCTATAGTTACTGTTGCACTTAACCGATGCTATAACTACCTTTTTATATTAAAAGGGTTCGATTTTAACATATGTCGGTGTCATATTCAATATTGCCAAACAATCCCATTTTCAGCATTTAACAATCTATCTAATAGGATATAACTGAAAATAAAACAACACGATTATAATTGGAAATTATAAATCATTACAATGAGATATCCAGATTTCCCAATAAATTTTCATGTATTTTAATTTTAAATGACAATTGCTTATAAAAGAGAATATTTTAAAAAAACCAATATTTTAAACCGAACATAAATAGTAAAATTTAATCTATCACAACACACTAATTTATCCAAAGAGGTGAGTTATACTCAATGAAATTCCAGTTGGTGCCGAAGCATTTCGATTTGAACTAAAATCGAACGACGTCTGATTATAGCCCAAATTTTAACTTGCTCCAAATTGGAGGAAACTTATTCCGTTATGGAGCTTTCATTATCATGAGCGTAATGCAAAATGTTTTGTCCAAATTGGACCTCGTATGAGCAAGATATTAAATTTATAAGTTAACAATTTTAGATTTGTATTTAATTTACTAATACATGTCATTAAATCTAGTTACCCTTATATACTCCTTCTTTCCCATTTCTTAATTACAATCCTTATACAAAATATGCACAGCCCCTTCCAATCTCGTACATGCTCATACTCCCTTCCATCCCAAAGTCGACGATCCTCAAATCCGACGATTGCATAAAACTTTACGTCCAAATCTCCACCCGCTTATGCCAATATCGTCGAACCCGCTGCCATGATATAAATTGTGACTCCTAGCTCTCTCTCGGTCGGCGTTATAGTCGCGATTCACATCCCTATATCGCCTTTTACAAAAGTTAGCCCTTGGATGCCCATCGACATGAGAAACTCAACATTCAGCTCCTCGTTGCCTAACTTCTCCCCCACGGCTCGAAAAACATAATTCTATTATCCTTGTCACTTCTATAAACAGATGCATCCTTCATCTTAAAGTCGAGTTCCCCCAAACACCTACCATCATATTGCTCTAGTCATTTGCGATCCAAAGATCTCAATGTTTTATTTTTATGATTTTTTATTGAGTTGATTTAAATTTTTAACCAAAGCGGATCTAATATTTTCTTTTTTTTCAAACGTACAAGGACATGTTAATGGAAGAGTAATATTAACTATGGGTGGAAGGTTTCGGTTTACGTAAGGACCCGATTCTTCGTCTTTCGAAAATTCAACATCGATACTCACTTTATCGACTGCCGAGAAATCGAATGACGGAAAACCGAACACTTAGGGTTTTAAAGAAAAAGAAAGAAAATAGAAGATGGAGAGGAAAGAAAACAGAAAATAGAGAGAATAGAACGGAACAGAAAGAAAACAAGTAACAGAGGAAAAAGAAGATAGAAAATTTTTAAATAGAAGAAAAAGAGAATAGGGAGGAAACAGAACAGAAAACAACAGAACAATATCAGAATCTCACAATTCGCAGCGGAACAACATATAATAATAAATGAATAATCTTTAAACAAAGAACTATATCAGTTATTACATTTTATACATTTCATTACATCATATCATCAGAGTGTACAACATCATACAACATCAAACAGCGGAAAAAGAAATACTATATAACGAGTAATACGCCATGCCATCCATCTTGCCTCCAGCAACTCCAGAATATCCAGAATATCCTGATAAACCTTAACTCTTGACCGCCCGTGTGGAAATTGGTGGGCACCCAGAGTTTAGGAAGGAAAACAATAAACTCCGAGTCAGTCATGTGAATGGTGTGAGAACTCAAAACAGTTTATTTATCTTTAAAAATCAAAAATAGAGGAATATTTTTATTTCAATTCGCAATGCTTTTAAAAATGAGACTACCATAAGACCTCCCGCCACATACACAATGCAAACGCAGACTTGGTGAAGATTTCTTCTTATGATAGCCAAAGATGCTTGATACGCATTTAAAAAGAACATTTGATACTATTATTAGTGCATAGTGTAGGAAAAATTCATTTCGAAAGTAGAATATAAATCTTAGCCAGCATAGGTACCATTATATTATGCCTACTAATAGCTACCATATTAGATGGCAGGTTCTACAACTAAAACCGTACAAGTCACGTATTGTTTCTTTGGATTTCCAACGAATGATCAGGCCAAGGAACTTCCCATTGCCACATGAGAATGCCTCTGGATGGACATCCCCGAGAACCAAACCGGATCTCTACCAACACAAGGCCGGGTTACCCCTAACTGAGTAACAACTGACCGAATATGCCATCCCCCGGTCCTTTGGGACCTTTAACCGAGCGCTCGCAAACAATTCACACAATCATAACAAAGTGTTTTCAACATGAGTAAGTATCTGGGCTCCATACCATGATACCACCCTTTTCCAGAAGGAAATGCACACATCCTAAAGGGCGCTACCCCTCATAACCTTGCCGCATCTTTCTTGTTTTGACCATTCACGGGGTGTGAGGTTCGACGAAGTCACGTCCACAAAAACATACTTTATACAAAAGCCATGCTTTGGGTCAACAAATGATCATAGAAATGATCACAAAGATAGACGATCAAATAAACGATCCTATCACAAATAATCAACACAATGATCATTTACAGCAACACTCAGCATGTCACATTACCAAATTGGGAATATATCGCTGATAACATTCAACTACATAACCTCTGAGCTCGTACGTCTCAGAGAAGGGTGTTAAGCTAAAAGAATAAATTCTCCGCCACCAATAGAAATATATTTGAAGGAAATCTGCTTTATATCTCAATTTGTAACGTCAGACATACAATCCATACAAGTCTGTTCCGGGCTCGAACAAAACCGAAGGCACTTTTTACAAAGCCCTTGCAATCCGGGTATTCACAATCCCGATCGAATTTCCCATCACTTAAGAGATCTCTATACCAGGAGCTACCCAGTGCAGAGACAATCGATAGGTCATCCTATCGCTTTCGCAAATACTCGGTCTTCAACACCGATCTTCGATGCAATTCACAACGACGTATCACATATTCGGAATGGGTTATACGACCCCATGGTCCTTTCCCGGTTAACCCGAATAGTGAGCGCTTATTCAAAAATAAGTGTGGCATTTAAATTCAAACAAGTCACATCAAATACCCATTCAAAGGGAAATATTGATAGTCGGTTATTGAACTATCAATGGATATGCACACATCACCAGTTTCCAAATAATTTTCCAAATTATTTATTTTTCAAAATATCTTTACTAGATATATAATTTTCACACTTCAAAAATAAATCAATATTTATTTTTAAACCAGTTCCCCTTTCTTTTATAAATTCCATAGTGAATTTATATTTCACAATATCTATAAATATACAACTTCAATTATTCATTTCCAATTTATCTTCAAAAAGATAAATTCTCTAAACGTTTCATTTCACATTGGAAAAACATTTCCATACTTATTTATTCATAAGTAATTCACAAATTTTATTTATTTTCAACACTTGGAAAATATTCAATATACTTAAATCAAAATTAAGTATACATTTCATTCTTTAAGGAAATCATTCTCTTAAACATATTTATTTGGGCCAAAACGAATGTTGCGTAAAACATCGTTACAACAACCCAAAATCACTAGTATAGGGATTCGAAATTTAAATAGATATATAAATCCCAATACTATACAAAACATTTCCTTTCGGAAAACATTTACTATAACAACAGTGTTATAGTCCATTATTTCCTTCTATTTCTCGAAAACGTCTATTTCAACAATAAATGTTGAAATCTATGGTTTCGAATCTCAACGCCTTTTAAAACATCGTTAGATCGTTTTAATTCTATTTAAAATATCACATTCAAAACAATTTCTTTAACATATTATTCACTATTCAAAAACGTGAATATACTACGTTAACAATTTTCATCCTTTTAAACATCTTATTTCAAAGGATTATTCACAGTTAAAAATGTGAATATAACCCCATTAATAAGTTTCAACAGTTTACTTATCAAAATAAATCGTTTGCGAATTTATAAAACAACGTTTATAAATTCCATTTCTATTTATTTTATAACAACTTCCATTTATAAATTCCATTCATTTACAAAAATTCATTTTCACTTCATTCAAAGACTTATAAAAACTCGTTTTATAATGTCAATATTTCAATTTATAAATATCCATTTATAAATCTCTAAATATAATTCAATTTATATTATTCTTTTAAAACGTCTTTAATCTCCTTTATTATTTCACCATTTTGATTCATAAAATAATTAAATTTTATAAATCCTATATTTAAACTTTTCACAATAAATTCTAAAATCCCGATTAAACTATTTTATAAAATCATTAGCATCATATTCTCAAAAATCAGTTTTTAACTATTTTTCTCAAAAATCATAATTTTTATAACTTTAAAATTATAACGTTTATTTATTTAAAATGGATCAGTTCCAAAAATATTTTATAAACGTATACTTTCAAAAATCACTTTAAAATCATTTTAAAATTCCAAAGTTTGGTCCAATGATGCTACATACCAAATAGTCAATCACGACTACAACGATATCATATATCGATATGATAATCCATCAAATATCAAAATATTTGAAATCAAATAAATACTGTTGAGGAATCCAGTTGGATCCCTCCAACCTGTTTTCCTGCATCCACAAACATTAGCACAATACCAATTTCGCTCCAGTACGAAATTATCGCGGTATATGGGATTTAAAATACTATCTGCTTAATTGACGGCGCAATAGGGTCTCATCCGCTAAACAAATAAATGCGGAAAATCAATAACTCCAATATATACATATGCCAATATATATATATATTGCTATTATATATAATACCAATTTCACTGTTTATGAAATATTCGCGGTATATGTTTTTAATAAAAAACATCCGCTTACTAACGGCGTATAATGTCTATTTTAACAATCAATAGATATCAATCATCATTCAAACATGCATTCAAATATTTTAAATCTAACTATTTAAAATAAAATCGAAACTGATTCGATTGAGTGAGAAATTCTCACCTTGATTTTAAATTCCGTTTTAGCGATTATTTCGAATAAAATTAAACGGACGTTTAATTTTACCCAAAATTCTCACTAACTCCAAACGACTCCAATCCAATTTCATCGCGTAGTGCTCGTCCATACGATTCCAACGCTTCTTGTTTCGCGCGTTTTCGACCTCGTATGAAAAAGATATCAATTTTTGAAGTTACACGATTTTTTATATAAAAATTACAACATAAATCAAATTTTATAAACCCACATCCATTCACAACCTTCGGATCTGCATCTCCCCATCTGGACCGTCCACTCCATCTCCCTCTCTCTCGTTCATGCGTACGTCCCCCCCTTCGTATAGCCGAACCCACCATCCACAATTAGGGTTAAATTTTTCGCCACCATCACTCAACGATATTTCATCATACCACTGCCATGTTGAAGCCCCCTGCTTGCTCTACGTTCGGCCATAACCTTGGAACACTCGGCCCCCCCCTCTGCACGCAGTTCGAGGCCGAACTCACGACGTTCAATCCCATTTTGCCGTCTATCCACAACTCCATTCCCAATCTCCATCGTTGGATATGTAGAGCACACTAGCCTCTACGTTTTCCTAGTTGACAACATCTCGAATTGATGAGTGGATTGAAAGATATTTGGGGAGGAAGTTGGAACAATTTCGGCCGTGGGTTTGGTATATGGCGGCTGCAGTTTTGATTAGGGTTAGGTTATAAATTTTTATTTTAATTTTTTTGTGAATTAAAGGGGTATTTATAGGAAAATTTTCAATCACTATTCATCCGGAAATTCCGAACTCCGATTCACGCGCCGTAACCAGCGTTTCTAGCGTTTACCCCGCGTTCCGGACACAAAGGAACAGGTTTCGAAAGCTAATTCGGACATCTGTGCGAGTTATGGCTATAAACGCTCAATTTAAATTAAACCGATTTAAATCGATTTCTAGGCGTTTTAATTCGTACTGGACAAACGGTAAATCCAATTGACACGAAATTTGAAACCTTTCAATAATATCACATTACGGATCCGATGAAACTGGTTTCGTCGAAATCCGAGACTTTTTGAAAAATGCCTATTTTAACTCGCCAAATTAAAATTAAAAATAATTCGATGCGTTTCGAGCTGCCACGATCAAACGATAACTCCGATTGATACGAAAATTGAAATCCGATAATAACTAACTATTACGGATCCAATGGAACTGGTTTCGTTCAATTCTGAGACTGTTCAAAAATTGGCTATTTTCACTAGTCGATTTTAATATTAAAATATTCAATTTTCACAAATTAACTTTAAATTCGATTTTAAAAGTTCTAAAATATCGTTCTAACTTCAATACGATAAAATAAAATTTTACAGATCATTTTCAATCATATTTAACTCAATTTTCAATTATTTCCATAATTTAACATATTAAATTATCGATTTAATTATTCAATTTAATTCAAAAATTCAAAATAAAATTTATTCGACTTATAAATTCACTTATTAATATTTAAAATCAATTAAATATTCAAATTTTAATTATTAAAATTCCTGGGTCGTTACAATCTTCCCTCCTTAAAAGAATTTCGTCCTCGAAATTAACAAGTAAGAAAAGTTATAGAATTTATTAACTTTCCCAAAATTCATAGTTAAACTTTTTACAATTATTTACTAAGTTTTCAAATCATACTTAGTTATCTTTTCAAAAACAACTACTATTGTTTAACTTTCAATTCCAAATCAAAGTTAAAGTTTTCAAAATTTTCCCATTTTCTCAAATTTTTCTAACGCCTTAAATTTCCGGAAAAATTCGCCATAGTCTCCTTTGCGCGGCTCGATCCGAAAAAAAAAATGACAGTATATATATCACAAATATACATCTCATCAAGCAATGAGGCATCCCGCAGGGAAAAAAGTATAAAAGTACGATATTTAATCCGAGATATGTACCTTATATTTAATTAGCAAGCATATACGGCTAATATAGCGCGAAAGCGAGCTCCAAATGCGAAGCAAACGCGATCCTCACCTACTAATCACTCAACAAACAACATGAGAACATGTATATAGATAATAGTATCAATATACAACATATATCTCCATAACAACTATATATGTCAACATAGAAAATGTAGCAAAAGCAATATATTCATTCATATTCTCATTAATATTCAATGAAATAGGTTTTCAATTTAGTCACATTTGATTCATTAACAGTGGATGTTTACTAACATTCATTTTCAATTAGTTTATATTCACTAATTCATATTTAAGTTGGTTCACTTTCAAATCAAATTCAATTTTATTTAAGATTCACTTAACTTCCAATTGAATTTCAATTATTTTAGCTTCCAATTTTATTAACACTTAATGAATTATATACAATCAATCAACTAACAACTATATAACAACCAATGTATATTAATTACAACCAAATTCCTTTGCTTACATTCATTAAATTTGGTTTAAATTCTAATTGATTTTTATTCAACTATTCATCTTTCAATAACATTAGATGTTAATGAATTAACACTTACATTCATTATTTTATATCAATTATTCACATTTAATTGATTAACATTCAATCCATTCATTCAATTCAATTACAAAGTTTAATTTCATTTACATAACTTAAGTTCACATTTATCACTTCACTTTATTAATTTATTTTGATACCAATATCAACTTAATTCAACATTTCTTAAGTTGTACTCATTTAAACATTATTTGGTTTTACATAACTTAAATTCCTAAATATATCCATATAGTTTCACTTCTTATATATATAAGTTTATTTCACAATTGTAGATCACTTTAATTATAATTCAATTCTTATAATTCTTTTGCTTGTACAATTATTCTTTTATTTAGATTATTCAAACATCTAAACAATCAACTTATATACACTATAATAATTTTGAAAAATCATTTTCTTTATATATAAAAATATAATCAAGGTAAAATTATTTCATTTACCCAATTTTAAACAATACTGTGTCGAATTGTTCTATTCAAGTGTTTAGAAACCCCTTCGGCATAGTCTTGCGGACCATGCCGACGAAAGTTCATATGCCACTCAATAAACCAATCATCACAATATAAAACAATTTTATATTCACTAACAAATACGCTCTCATAGCTATTATTACACTCAACTCATTCTAGAGTACTACTGACTCTATCTCTAATGAGTAATACCCAACAGAACCATGGTTGTCGCTTAACCATATGCTCTGATACCAAATGTAAGGACCCGATTCTTCGTCTTTCGAAAATTCAACATCGATACTCACTTTATCGACTGCCGAGAAATCGAATGACGGAAAACCGAACACTTAGGGTTTTAAAGAAAAAGAAAGAAAATAGAAGATGGAGAGGAAAGAAAATAGAAAATAGAGAGAATAGAACGGAACAGAAAGAAAACAAGCAACAGAGGAAAAAGAAGATAGAAAATTTTTAAATAGAAGAAAAAGAGAATAGGGAGGAAACAGAACAGAAAACAACAGAACAATATCAGAATCTCACAATTCGCAGCGGAACAACATATAATAATAAATGAATAATCTTTAAACAAAGAACTATATCAGTTATTACATTTTATACATTTCATTACATCATATCATCAGAGTGTACAACATCATACAACATCAAACAGCGGAAAAAAAATACTATATAACTAGTAATACGCCATGCCATCCATCTTGCCTCCAGCCACTCCAGAATATCCAGAATATCCTGATAAACCTTAACTCTTGACTGCCCGTGTGGAAATTGGTGGGCACCCAGAGTTTAGGAAGGAAAACAATAAACTCTGAGTCAGTCATGTGACTGGTGTGAGAACTCAAAACAGTTTATTTATCTTTAAAAATAAAAAATAGAGGAATATTTTTATTTCAATTCGCAATGCTTTTAAAAATGAGACTACCATAAGACCTCCCGCCACACACACAATGCAAACACAGACTTGGGGAAGATTTCTTCTTATGATAGCCAAAGATGCTTGATACGCATTTAAAAAGAATATTTGATATTATTATTAGTGCATAGTGTAGGAAAAATTCATTTCGAAAGTAGAATATAAATCTTAGCCAGCATAGGTACCATTATATTATGCCTACTAATAGCTACCATATTAGATGGCAGGTTCTACAACTAAAACCGTACAAGTCACGTATTGTTTCTTTTGATTTCCAACGAATGATCAGGCCAAGGAACTTCCTATTGCCACATGAGAATGCCTCTGGATGGACATCCCCGAGAACCAAACCGGATCTCTACCAACACAAGGCCAATTTACCCCTAACTGAGTAACAACTGACCGAAAATGCCATCCCCCGGTCCTTTGGGACCTTTAACCGAGCGCTCGCAAACAATTCACACAATCATAACAAAGTGTTTTCAACATGAGTAAGTATCTGGGCTCCATACCATGATACCACCCTTTTCAAGAAGGAAATGCACACATCCTAAAGGGCGCTACCCCTCATAACCTTGCCGCATCTTACCTGTTTGGACCATTCACGGGGTGTGAGGTTCGACGAAGTCACGTCCACAAAAACATACTTTATACAAAAGCCATGCTTTGGTTCAACAAATGATCATAGAAATGATCACAAAGATAGACGATCAAATAAACGATCCTATCACAAATAATCAACACAATGATCATTTACAGCAACACTCAGCATGTCACATTACCAAATTGGGAATATATCGCTGATAACATTCAACTACATAACCTCTGAGCTCGTACGTCTCAGAGAAGGGTGTTAAGCTAAAAGAATAAATTCTCCGCCACCAACAGAAATATATTTGAAGGAAATCTGCTTTATATCTCAATTTGTAACGTCAGACATACAATCCATACAAGTCTGTTCCGGGCTCGAACAAAACCGAAGGCACTTTTTACAAAGCCCTTGCAATCCGGATATTCACAATCCCGATCGAATTTCCCATCACTTAAGAGATCTCTATACCAGGAGCTACCTAGTGCAGAGACAATCGATAGGTCATCCTATCGCTTTCGCAAATACTCGGTCTTCAACACCGATCTTCAATGCAATTCACAACGACGTATCACATATTCGGAATGGGTTATACGACCCCATGGTCCTTTCCCGGTTAACCCGAATAGTGAGCGCTTATTCAAAAATAAGTGTGGCATTTAAATTCAAACAAGTCACATCAAATACCCATTCAAAGGGAAATATTGATAGTCGGTTATTGAACTATCAATGGATATGCACACATCACCAGTTTCCAAATAATTTTCCAAATTATTTATTTTTCAAAATATCTTTACTAGATATATAATTTTCACACTTCAAAAATAAATCAATATTTATTTTTAAACCAGTTCCCCTTTCTTTTATAAATTCCATAGTGAATTTATATTTCACAGTATCTATGAATATACAACTTCAATTATTCATTTCCAATTTATCTTCAAAAAGATAAATTCTCTAAACGTTTCATTTCACATTGGAAAAACATTTCCATACTTATTTATTCATAAGTAATTCACAAATTTTATTTATTTTCAACACTTGGAAAATATTCAATATACTTAAATCAAAATTAAGTATACATTTCATTCTTTAAGGAAATCATTCTCTTAAACATATTTATTTGGGCCAAAACGAATGTTGCGTAAAACATCGTTACAACAACCCAAAATCACTAGTATAGGGATTCGAAATTTAAATAGATATATAAATCCCAATACTATACAAAACATTTCCTTTCGGAAAACATTTACTATAACAACAGTGTTATAGTCCGTTATTTCCTTCTATTTCTCGAAAACGTCTATTTCAACAATAAATGTTGAAATCTATGGTTTCGAATCTCAACGCCTTTTAAAACATCGTTAGATCGTTTTAATTCTATTTAAAATATCACATTCAAAACAATTTCTTTAACATATTATTCACTATTCAAAAACGTGAATATACTACGTTAACAATTTTCATCCTTTTAAACATCTTATTTCAAAGGATTATTCACAGTTAAAAATGTGAATATAACCCCATTAATAAGTTTCAACAATTTACTTACCAAAATAAATCGTTTGCGAATTTATAAAACAACGTTTATAAATTCCATTTCTATTTATTTTATAACAACTTCCATTTATAAATTCCATTCATTTACAAAAATTCATTTTCACTTCATTCAAAGACTTATAAAAACTCGTTTTATAATGTCAATATTTCAATTTATAAATATCCATTTATAAATCTCTAAATATAATTCAATTTATATTATTCTTTTAAAACGTCTTTGATCTCCTTTATTATTTCACCATTTTGATTCATAAAATAATTAAATTTTATAAATCCTATATTTAAACTTTTCACAATAAATTCTAAAATCCCGATTAAACAATTTTATAAAATCATTAGCATCATATTCTCAAAAATCAGTTTTTAACTATTTTTCTCAAAAATCATAATTTTTATAACTTTAAAACTAACGTTTATTTATTTAAAATGTATCAGTTCCAAAAATATTTTATAAACGTATACTTTCAAAAATCACTTTAAAATCATTTTAAAATTCCAAAGTTTGGTCCAATGATGCTACATACCAAATAGTCAATCACGACTACAACGATATCATATATCGATATGATAATCCATCAAATATCAAAATATTTGAAATCGAATAATTACTGTTGAGGAATCCAGTTGGACCCCTCCAACCTGTTTTCCTGCATCCACAAACATTAGCACAATACCAATTTCACTCCAGTACGAAATTATCGCGGTATATGGGATTTAAAATACTATCCGCTTAATAGACGGCACAATAGGGTCTCATCCGCTAAACAAATAAATGCGGGAAATAAATAACTCCAATATATACATATGCCAATATATATATATTGCTATTATATATAATACCAATTTCACTGTTTATGAAATATTCGCGGTATACGTTTTTAATAAATAACATCCGCTTACTAACGGCGTATAATGTCTATTTTAACAATCAATAGATATCATTCATCATTCAAACATGCATTCAAATATTTTAAATCTAACTATTTAAAATAAAATCAAAACTGATTCGATTGAGTGAGAAATTCTCACCTTGATTTTAAATTCCGTTTTAGCGATTATTTCGAATAAAATTAAACGGACGTTTAATTTTACCCAAAATTCTCACTAGCTCCAAACGACTCCAATCCAATTTCATCGCGTAGTGCTCGTCCATACGATTCCAACGCTTCTTGTTTCGCGCGTTTTCGACCTCGTATGAAAAAGATATCAATTTTTGAAGTTACACGATTTTTTATATAAAAATTACAACATAAATCAAATTTTATAAACCCACATCCATTCACAACCTTCGGATCTGCATCTCCCCATCTGGACTGTCCACTCCATCTCCCTCTCTCTCGTTCATGCGTGCGTCCCCCCCTTCGTATAGCCGAACCCACCATCCACAATTAGGGTTAAATTTTTCGCCACCATCACTCAACGATATTTCATCATACCACTGCCATGTTGAAGCCCCCTGCTTGCTCTACATTCGGCCATAACCTTGGCACACTCGCCCCCCCCCTCTCTGCACGCAGTTCGAGGCCGAACTCGCGACGTTCAATCCCATTTTGCCGTCTATCCACAACTCCATTCCCAATCTCCACCGTTGGATATGTAGAGCACACTAGCCTCTACGTTTTCCTAGTTGACAACATCTCGAATTGATGAGTGGATTGAAAGATATTTGGGGAGGAAGTTGGAACAATTTCGGCCGTGGGTTTGGTATATGGCGGCTGCAGTTTTGATTAGGGTTAGGTTATAAATTTTTATTTTATTTTTTTTGTGAATTAAAGGGGTATTTATAGGAAAATTTTCAATCACTATTCATCCGGAAATTCCGAACTCCGATTCACGCGCCGTAACCAGCGTTTCTAGGTTTTACCCCGCGTTCCGGACACAATGGAACAGGTTTCGAAAGCTAATTTGGACATCTGTGCGAGTTATGGCTATAAACGCTCAATTTAAATTAAACCAATTTAAATCGATTTCTAGCGTTTTAATTCGTACTGGACAAACGGTAAATCCAATTGACACGAAATTTGAAACCTTACAATAATATCACATTACGGATCCGATGAAACTGGTTTCGTCGAAATCCGAGACTTTTTGAAAAATGGCTATTTTAACTCGCCAAATTAAAATTAAAAATAATTCGATGCGTTTCGAGCTGCCACGATCAAACGATAACTCCGATTGACACGAAAATTGAAATCCGATAATAACTAACTATTACGGATCCAATGGAACTGGTTTCGTTCAATTCTGAGACTGTTCAAAAATTGGCTATTTTCACTAGTCGATTTTAATATTAAAATATTCAATTTTCACAAATTAACTTTAAATTCGATTTTAAAAGTTCTAACATATCGTTCTAACTTCAATATGATAAAATAAAATTTTATAGATCATTTTCAATCATATTTAACTCAATTTTCAATTATTTCCATAATTTAACATATTAAATTATCGATTTAATTATTCAATTAAATTCAAAAATTCAAAATAAAATTTATTCGACTTATAAATTCACTTATTAATATTTAAAATTAATTAAATATTCAAATTTTAATTATTAAAATTCCTGGGTCGTTACAGTTTAGCTATGGGTTGATATCTATATATTAAATTTCCAAATACCAACATCTCGCAGCATAGATTTCCATTTCACGTATGAACTCCGAACGATAAAACAAAAACATGGTCGTACTCAAAAAAATGATGCGACTTCAGAACATAATAATATACAATGGTTTAATGATTCAGAAAAATCACAGAAACACTGTCGTTACCGATAAATCGCCAAACAGATAACTTAAATAATTTCCAAATTAAAAATTATGGAAAAATCAAATAAATTAAATTAAAAATTCATCAATAAAAATCGAGTCATAATAATAAAAATAAGTTTTTTGGTTATTTGTTTGAATCATTTATTACTATAAATAAATGTTACGACCCAGAATTTTGGTGATTTGAAATTAGAATATTTAATTTATTTTGAATATTTAAAAGTTAATTTCATATATTTAATAACTTGAATTTCAATTATAATGATTTATTGGAAAATTTAATTACTGAATTTAATAATTGAAAATTGGTGAAAACATTGAATCTTGGGTTTTAAGCTTGATAAAAGTAATTTAAAGGCTTATTAAATTTCTATTCATAAGAATGAAGATAATAAAACCTTTATAGATTTATAAGTCATTTACTCTATTTTAAAAATAACTCGTTTAAACTAACAAATAAAATAACCTTGTAGGGCAAAGTCTCAGAATTCGACGAAACTAGTGCTATTGGATCCATAATAGTGTATTGTTATTGGATTTCAAATTTCGTAGTGGTTGGAGTTATCGTTTGGTTGTACGAGATAGAAACTCGTTGAAATTTATATTGAAAATTTAATATTAAGTTGGGTTCAAAAAGCTATATTCTCTATATGATCGAATCAGGTCTCGGAACTTGCTCCATTACGTTTGGAATATGGGCATAACATTATGAATGCCTAGCAGCACACCTCAATTGGAATTTGAAAATTTTAGCTAGATATTTTTGAATTTATAATTATACATACATACATACATACATACATATATATATATATATATATATATATAGTGCACCAGTAGCCTACCTTCTTTCACTTCAGCCCAATCTATTCCTTATCCCAGCCACCCTACCTACATTCGTACATACTGCTCCTTTTAAAGCATGCTTCTCCTTTCTTTATATTGCAAGCAGAGCAAGAGGAAACTATTTCTAATGAAACTTTAAAAATCAAAATTTCGAAATCTACTTAATAAAAAAAATTGAAACTTTCTTTAAAACTCTTATTCCAATCTGAACTGCTCATGGGTATATTCGATTGAAGATGCGTCATTTTTCTAATGATCGATAGTGGGTTGTCAAGTGGAAGGCTCGGTTAAGTTTTGGGTTTCTAGTCGATTAAGGGCGATTTTGCCAAATTCAATGGTAGGAATGAGTTTGTATTGTTGAATGTTAGGTCGTGGAGGGAGCCGAGGGAATGCGGCAGCCTGAGGAGAGTTGTGATCAGGTGGCTGTAAGTGGTATCCATGGTCACGTTTTTGTCGAGAGTGGCGGAGGAAATGTGGAGGTGGTAGCCTCGAAGCTCGTCGAACGAGGAGAATAAAGATGAAGTTCGTTTGTTGAACGGTGGAGCAAGGAGGGAGAACGAGGATATGGATGCATGGCTTTGGTGCGTATCATGTACGGGCTGTGTTCGACCAGTTTTGGGAAGAAGATGATCTTGAGGGGTTAATTTTGCAATTAAGTTAAAATTATTTGATTTAAATTGATTGTTTCAAAAACTTATAAAATCTAGAACTCATACATACGAGGTCTGATTGGGACGAAACATTTTGCCGGATTTGGAGACTGTGTAAATTTGGGCTAAAATTGGACGTCATCAGTTTTAGTTCAAAACTGCTACGTCTCGGTGACGTAACAGAAATAAAAGGTGAATATTTACAATGCCTACAAGTACTAGAATATTTTTATGCTAGTATGATTTGAAACTATGAAGTGATATAAATTTATTAAACATTGTTTGATAAATTTAATTGTCATCAAAATTATCATTTGAATTGATTGTTAAAAACTAAAATTGATAGCTAAATTTGAAATTGGAATTTAACTTCTAGTAAAATACCCGATATTGGTAACTATATAATTATGTGAATTATGTTGACCGTTTGGGTGATTGATTACGATGGATGCTATCGGTTGATATTTTTTATGATTTGGATGTTCATTTATTTTGATATACTCTACTATCATCATGTATATTATTTAAAGTATATAAAATCGTAAATCGAATTATTTGTAATAAATTAAGAAATGGGTTGAAATGATATATACCTATGATACTTTGATTTGGATTGAAATGATATATCTCCATCCGTGAAATTCAGTTGAAATAACCTATTCACTTGGCCCTAGGATAGAAAATTATATATTGACACCGTATTGGTTAAATTAGATGATTTTAAAATTTTTGATTTGAAATTATTAGATTTAAAGAAGTAAAAAATTCGAATTTACGGAGGTCGAATTATTTTCGAACTTGAGCTTGAAATGTGGGATTAAAATGTGTTAAACGAAATTGTTTAAGAATGAAATTTGAGATTTTAAAGCTATAATTGAAATATGATTTGAGTTTGGAAATTGATTTGTTTTAAAGGATTTGGATTTTATTAGAACTTTGAAATATTGCTAAGTGAACGTAATTTAAAATGAAATTTCAAAAGTGAGCTCGGATTTGAATTATTTTGATGATTTGAATCTTAAATTGAATATTGAAGTTAAATTTAATTTAAGTGATTTAATTCGATATTCTAAAATTGAACGCAAATTTTTATAAATCGAAATGCTTGCAAATTGAGAATTGAATTGAAATTAATTCAAATTTGAATTGAATTGAAATTAATTAGAATTGAAATCAAAATCAAATTAATTTGGAACCGAAATAGAATTTTTTTGAATTAAAGTTGGAATTCGAAGTTAATTTGAATTGAAATCATAATTGGATCAATTTAAACGGAAATGGAAATTGAAAGTGATTTGAATTTGAAAATTTGGAATAAATCAGTATAACTTTGAAACTATTTTCAAATAAATTATTTTATACAAACTATTTAAATCTATCCTTTTAAATATTCAAATTAATTTGATTTTCCTAGCTATTTACTATATAAACCATTTTAATACTCAAAATATTTTCCACTAAACAATTTTAACTACTTAAACTATCTTAAAGATATTCAAACTAATTTCTAAAAGTCCAAAAAGGTTAAGGATGGAATGTTATATTTAAATCATTGATGTAACAACTAGGTATTTTCAACCATTCGCATCAATTATAAGTGTATAGGTAGACACTCATGCCGGAATTGAATTGCTCAAAATACAGCGTTGTAAATAAAATTTTTGCAAATCTCAGAATATACAGTAAATAAAAATCACAGATCACAGACACAGAGTAATAATAATGCAGCGGAAGTAAAAGAAATAGTAGTTCATGAAGCTACTATATAAAAATATCAGAGTTACATAAAATACAACAGAAGAAATAAAGTACAAAGGAAGTCTCACTACATAGAAGTCTACTAATACAAGAGCTGAAAGGAACAACAGACTGCAAAAGATAAAACTTGACAAGTAGATAATCCCCAACGATTTCAATCTCCAGAAAGTGGAAATCCAAATCTGTGAATAACTCAGGCTGACCCGAGCGTAAATAAAAATACAAACACTCGAGTCAAGACATACAAACTTATACAATGTAAACCAACTCAAGTGAACTGTAGTAAAGGTACAAGTAACTTAGAAGATGCTTGGGACCACCCATCATCTAAGGATCCGTTAAACTATTTATTATATAGTAATATACGCTATATACAGTAGTGTCTAATCAGTAAAATATAATCATATGGAAAATAGCGTTAAGGGGATGGTGAACCTTAACGCGGTCGGATCTTTAAAACCAAAATCATAGTGGGCTCGATATAAGGATATGACACGGCATGAGAGGCAATGCCAGGGTGGATACACCGTTTGCACTCTCGGACCGGTGGTGATGGCAAGCCAGCAGCTTCCGCCCACCTCGACACATACCCCCGAATCAAAGTGGCGCCACGTATCGAATCACAAAAGTAATAGAATGGTTTCCAATGGAGCATGCTCGATGATAGGGTGCGACCCTTTGTGTAGCCCGGTATAGCTCCTGTTTTAGTCATATATGCCAACTCACGGGAGTTGGGTCCACGTAATATACCTAGAGAATGTCGCCACCATCCTACTTCATTCTGGAATCTCCACCGCGTACACGGTTGTTAAAGTGGGTTTCGGTATTGGCCGGCTATAAGACAATATCCGATCCCAGTCTCTTTTGCAACCAATCGTTATTATAACTTGTACCTATAACTTTAAAACAATATTATATACTTCAAAATAAAATATCATTTCGATCCAAATCTTTATCAAAATAAATATTAAATCATTTCCAAACCATTTCAATATATCATCATACTATATCTTTCAATTCAAATATGTATCAAAATAAATATCAAGTCATTTCTAACCATTTCAATATATTAAATTATCATATCCTTTCAAAACTTCCTTTCAAATCATTTTAATATATCAAAATATCATAACCTTTCAAAGCTTCATTTCCAAAATGTCATATCATTCAGAACTTCTTTTCAAATCATTTTAATATCAAAATATCATATCTTTCAAAACTCCAATTTTCAAATCATTTAATATCAAAATATCATATCTTTAAAAACTCCATTTTTCAAATCATTTAATACCAAAATATCATATCTTTCAAAACCACATTTCAATCATTTTAATATATCAAAATATCATATCTTTCGAAACCACATTTCAATCATTTTAATATATCAAATAGTTATATTTCAAAACAAATTACTTCATTTTTAAATCATAAAAATGAAGTTATTACATTTAATAATTAAATTATTAAATGCCAAAAGTTTAAACTTTTCAATGTTCATTTATGCACTTAAATTTATTAAAACAACGAAAATTCAAGTTTCGCAGTATTTAGAAAATGCCACAGAAAGTTACATTAAAAAAATCAGTTAAATTTAACATAAGACAGTATTGAAAATACTGTTAATTAACTTCAAATATTCAATAGAATTTCACAAACACTTATATTTTCATTTAAGTCATTTTTAACTTATAAAATCATACATTTTCACATTTATAATCATCATTTAATTTTCCTTAAATTCATGATTTTATAAAGTTATGTTTACTTCCAAAAATCAATATTTATTAATAATTCACTTATTAAATTTCAACATTCAAATTTAAATTCATTACATTAAATTTCAACTTAACACTTAAGTTTAAAATTTCAAATATAACTTAGTTCCATTTTATTTAACTTAACTTAAAATTTCACTATTAAACCAAATTCATAAATTCCAATTTAAGTTATATTTCCAAATTCAACTCAATATTCACTCATTAACATTTTAACTTTATTCAAAAATCATTAATATGTTATACAAATCATTTTAAATTAATTTAAAATTCAAAATATCATAAATTTATCATATTTTCAAAGTTAATTTAAATTCCACTAAAAATTAAATCAAAATTTCCAAAATAACTTACATTCAGATTTTCTAACTTTTCCATAATTTTTTTAACTTATAGATTTCCTGAAAATCAATAATACTTTACAAAAATTATATTTTTATTTAATTTTAAATCAAAATATTATAATAATTAAATTTTGAAAATATTTTAAATTTTTTAGAAAACATATTTTAACTACGGGCGTGTATATAATTTTCTATGCTAAGTAAAGTGATACGGGTAATATATCATTTCAACCCGTAATTTACAAAGAAAAATCCGGGTTTTATCGTTTCAAACCCGCAGTCCCAAGTAAATAAAATAAGTTGAAAATCGTTCAGGCCTATCAGTTCAGCCCATAACGATTTTCCCCTATTCTAAAGTCCGTTCGGGTATGTATCATTTCAACCCATAGTGATTCTAATCTAAAGGGAACTTGCAGTGTGATAAACTGATAAAAATTGCAGAACAACATAATATAACAGTAACAGATGTTAAACAGATGTTTAAGCATGGGTGAACATGATAAAATCATAATATAGCAGGTGTAACATGATAATGCATTTTACAGACTCAAAAGGGGTCAATTTACTAGTTATATATGTACATATTGTCTGGTGAGAATAACTCACATGTTCAAAGCTGGAGATTGCTGCCAAAGCACACATACCGACACTACGAAGGCATGACAACATGGATACGACAAGAGAGTGGAGAGCCAAAGCTAATAGCCATGTTCAAACATTTACACAAAATAATGCAAATATATGTAAGTTACAACACGATTTAAACATCAAATAACATTAGAATTCAATCCCAAAACAACATCGAATGAATTGCACTTATTCTCAACTTCACATACTTCAGTTATGAACTGAAATAGCACAGCCAAGGCATGGATTTAGGTCTAGTTTGGGTCTCTATTGGGTCAGCCTACACATGGGTTTGAATGGTGAGTGGGAGTTACAAGTAGAGAAGGCAATGGAATACAAAGGGTTCTAAGGAAAATGGTGGCTTTTGTTGCACCATAGAGTTCGACCCTCAAGCTATAGGGTCATGGCCAGGTGTCCAGATGGTGATGAGGGATGTGGCAGAGGGTGGTAGTCAGATCTGGGTTGGTGGTGGTGGTGGAAGTGGCGGCCAAAGGAAGGTGAAGGTGATGCTCGCAAACTAGGCTCGGTTTGTGTGAATAGGTGATGTATTTGTGGATTTTGGTGATGATCTTCACCTTGGATTGGCTCGGCCTGAAATGGAGATGTAGTAGGATGGGTGATGGTCAGAGAAAGGGGGGTGGTGGAGGTCAGGTCAGAGCTGGAGGAGGAGGAGCCAATCAAATCTAGATGAGAACAGGTGCAAAAATCAATGTAAACAAGGAGGAAGAATAAGAAAAGTTGATAAATCATTACCCAAACTCTTCTCAACAGCCATGGTCGAAATTTTTTTGTTTCAGAAATGAAAATGAATGTACGTGAATAGGAAATAGAGTATGTAGCTGAAAGATGTGGCTAATAAATAAAAAAACAGCCAAAGAGTAAATGAAGAAACGGTAAAAAAACGACTTAGGAGGTTAAACGACTTTACGTTTCAAAAGCTTTTAAAACCTTTCAAATTTCCTTAATTTATTCATATAAGTTCACATTGCTGAAAGTAATAATAATTCCAGTCAAAATTTCGAAAATATAACCAAATATAAAATATATATAAATATTTATTAATTATATAAGGTTAAAATAAGAAAATAGCACAAATTTGCAAACTAGTCTAGAAAAATGGAAAATAAACAGAATGTGCTTTGGAAAATTTATATGGACTTTTAAAAATATTTATAACAAAAATAATAACATAAAATAAAATTCGTTCATAAATAAATATATAAATTTTAAATTTAAACATAATTTAAATAAAGAAAATAGTAGAAAAATGGAAACTAGGCTTTAAAATTTGCAAATAGATTTAATAAGCTTTGGAAAAATTCAAACATCATTTTAAAAACATTTAAAAGACAAAATAACATATTAACACATAAAAAAATATTAAATTTAAAGAAAATAGAAAAAGATTTAAAGAAATTGCTTAAAAATCCAAAACAGTGTCCATAAATTACAAATAAATCACCATTGACTTTGAAAAATTGTTTACTTCATTTTAAAATTATTATAATACAAAAATACACATACAATAACATATTAAAATAAATATGACAAAGAATTTTTTTTAATTTATAATAGGCAAAATTGTTAAATAAATCAAATTACACTCAAAATTGAAATGTACATAACTTTTACAGTTTAACTCCATTTTCAACGAAACAAAATGCAGTGTTCGAGTTATTACATCTATTTTCATAATAAAAGATAAAATTCAAGATTTTAAATAATTTAAATTTGAAGTTTAAAAGCCACAGTTTGAACAGCTTGACCAGAAATCCACTTTACAGTAAAATATTCAAATTATACTGGTTTGAACTATAAATCATTAAATAATCATCATTTATATTTAAAAATGAAATTTTTGAAATAAAAAAATTTAAAATAATTTAAAAATAAAAGAAAGTCCAGTTTAAATAATATACAAAAATCTAGGGTTGTTACACTCTCCCCCACTCTAAACTTTTCGTCCTCGAAAAGGGATGAGGTACGGAAAAACACAGAAAAAGATAGAGTGAAATAAGATTAAGATAAGATGACAAGAAGATTGAAAATTATACCTGATAACTGTTGTTATAGGTAAGTTTCGCAAGGTGCAAATTATCAAAGATTATTGAAAAATTTCTAAAAAGAAAGATTATAGAAAGATGCCTATACTAGTCTATAGCAAGATAAGGATGATAAGGACAACCAAAAGATAGTTTGAAAAAAAATAAGGAAATAGATTTGAAAGCATGGAAATTTCAACTTAAATTTTTGCCCCTTTTTTTCATAAGTTAAATAAATCGTTAACTATCTCAAATTTCATTATCTTATTATCCAATCATCTTAAATTAACAATTTTTTAAACCATGGGTTTGAAAAATAATCATTTATTACACTCACAATGTACTTAATAAATCTTATTCTTCTTTATTCCTAATTAAAATTAAAATTGTCCCGCTCAATATATTTATCACTTATGTTAAATATACTTACACTTATTATAACTGCTTTCTTTTATTCTTAGTTCCTTTAACATTATTTTATATTGTAAATTATTCAATTACCCATTTATTCTATTTACCTCTGTTAATCATTTTATAATTAAAAATTAAGTGTATAACATTTATTATAACCACTCGATTTTTTTTATAAAATCATTTTATATTGTATATTATCCAATTACATTGTTAACATTTGAAAAATTAAGGTAAGTTGTATTGAATGCAATTGTATTATACAACTAAATCATTTCATGCTTGAATATTCATCCAAAAATTTTATTTTATTTTTACAATTGAAATTATTCTCAAAATAAAATTTAAGAATTAAATTTTCGATTTCTTCAAACCATCTAGAGATAACTAAAGGTATGTACATAGTTTATCAAATCAAATTTCAAATCATATGTCTATATATATATTATAGATCAAGTCATATTTTAGAAATTCAAATCAAATTGATTTCCAAAACAAAGCAGTAGCTAGACTACAGAGCCTTCGAAGCTCGAAAATGAATGTCGATGATGCTGCAGTCATCACTGAAGTTATTTTCCAGCGACAAAGAGAAGAGCACTAATTTTTAAACTTTCAAGTTCTTTGAAAACAAATTTCTATTCGAAAATACTTTAAATAAATAACCCTTTAAAAATTTAAACACAAGGTTTGTAACCATCGGAAATTAAATTCTCAAATTTTTTGTTTTAAATTCATTTCAGTTCCCAAATAAATTTATAAACGACTATCGATAAATACATTTATAGAACAATAAATGATAAATTAAGTATTATCATTTCAAATAATCAATTTTAGATCAATTTATTAAGTTCCATAAATTTACTTATATATCAAATTTTATTTCATTAACCAAATTTTAAAATAATATTGTGTTAGTTTGTTCTTTCGATGTGTTTTAGAAATCTTATCGATAGCGTTGATCAGACGAATCGATCGAAAACCCAAATCAGCATCAACAACCCAAACAACACAATATATAAAACAAAACATAGATGTACAAGTACAATTCAAAATGTTTGGAAGAACAGATTGGAAACAAAAGACAAAATGATTAAATAACAGAGTGGGGAGGTAGGTAAGCTTAAATAAATCGCGGGCAACCTTAACCGGGTCAACCGTGACTTAAATAATAAGATCGATGTGGATTTTCTAGGGTAAATCTACATTCAATCTCAATAGATAAAGTTTGGAATAACAAAAGATATTAGCATCTAAAACAAGGATAGATATAAATCTCTGGTGAAGCGTTGCTAATTGTAAAGGCGTTTTACCCCTTTACAATTCAATTTGAAATTGGCGTGACCACCGACTCATTAGAAAGATCATTCGAAGCAGAGTTATGGAATACTCCAGAGTCAAAAGAAGATGAATAGTGAGGCATACGAATGGATTTTGGAACCATAGGGAACGTTTCAAAATTCAAAGGAATCGAGTCAAAAAGGAAGAGATTTAAACTCGAATGAAAGTGATTCTGTAAATACATTCACTCCATATGCTGAGTTTTGCCTAAATCTACCAAAGCTCTGATACCAACTGTAACAACCAGGTATTTTCAACCATTCGCATCCATTATAAGTGTATAGGTAGACACTCATGCCGGAATTGAATTGCTCAAAATACCGCGTTGTAAATAAAATTTGGCAAATCTCAGAATATACAGTAAATAAAAATCACAGATCACAGACACAGAGTAATAATAATGCAGTGGAAGTAAAAGAAATAGTAGTTCATGAAACTACTATATAAAAATATCAGAGTTACATAAAATACAACAGAAGAAATAAAGTACAAAGGAAGTCTCACTACATAGAAGTCTACTGATACAACAGCTGAAAGGAACAACAGACTGCAAAAGATAAAACTTGACAAGTAGGTAATCTCCAGCGATTTCAATCTCTAGAAAGTGGAAATCCAAATCTACGAATAACTCAGGCTGACCCGAACGTAAATAAAAACACAAACAATCGAGTCAGGACATACATACTTATACAATGTAAACCAACTCAAGTGAACTGTAGTAAAGGTACAAGTAACTTAGAAGATGCTTGGGACTGCCCATCCTCTAAGGATTCGTTAAACTATTTATTATATATTAATATACGCTATATACAGTAGTTTCTAATCAGTAAAGTATAATCTTATAGAAAATAGCGTTAAGGGGATGGTGAACCTTAACACGGTCGGATCTTCAAAACCAAAATCGTAGTGGGCTCGATATAAGGATATGACACGGCACGCGAGGCAATGCCAGGGTGGATACAACGTTTGCACTCCCGGACCGGTGGTGACGGCAAGCCAGCAACTTCCCCCCACCTCGAGACATATCCCCGAATCAAAGTGGCGCCACGTGTCGAATCACAAAAGTAATAGAATGGTTTCCGATGGAGCATGCTCGATGAAAGGGTGCGACCTTTTGTGTAGCCCGGTATAGCTCCTGTTTTAGTCATATATACCAACTCACGGGAGTTGGGTCCACGTAATATACCTCGAGAACGTCGCCACCATCCTACTTCATTCTGGAATCTCCACCGCGTACACGGTTGTTAAAGTGGGTTTCGGTATTGGCCGGCTATAAGACAATATCCGATCCCGGTCTCTTTAACAACCAATCGTTATTATAACCCGCAGTTAAAACTTTAAAACAGTATTATATACTTCAAAATAAAATATCATTTCAACCCAAATTTTTATCAAAATAAAGATTAAATCATTTCCAAACCATTTCAATATATCATCATACCATATCTTTCAATTCAAATATGTACCAAAATAAATGTCAAGTCATTTCTAACCATTTCAATATATTAAATTATCATATCCTTTCAAAACTTCCTTTCAAATCATTTTAATATATCAAAATATCATAACCTTTCAAAGCTTCATTTCCAAAATATCATATCTTTCAGAACTTCTTTTCAAATCATTTTAATATCAAAATATCATATCTTTCAAAACTCCATTTTTCAAATCATTTAATATCAAAGTATCATATCTTTCAAAACTCCATTTTTCAAATCATTTAATATCAAAAAATCATATATTTCGAAAACACATTTCAATAATTATAATATATCAAAATATCATGTCTTTCGAAACCACATTTCAATCATTGTAATATATCAAATAGTTATATTTCAAAACAAATTACTTCATTATTAAATCATAAAAATGAAGTTATTACATTTAATAATTAAATTATTAAATGCCAAAAGTTTTAACTTTTCAATGTTCATTTATGCACTTAAATTTATTAAAACAATGAAAATTCAAGTTTCGCAGCATCTAGAAAATGCTACAGAAAGTTACGTTCAAAAAACAGTTAAATTTAACAAAAGATAGTATTAAAAATGCTGTTAATTAACTTCAAATATTCAATAGAATTTCACAAACACTTATATTTTTATTTAAATCATTTTTAACTTATAAAATCATACATTTTCACATTTATAAGCATCATTTAATTTTCCTTAAATTCATGATTTTATAAAGTTAAGTTTTCTTCCAAAAATCAATATTTATTAATAATTCACTTATTAAATTTCAACATTCAAATTTAAATTCATTACATTAAATTTCAACTTAACACTTAATTTTAAAATTTCAAATATAACTTAGTTCCATTTTATTTAACTTAACTTAAAATTTCACTTTTAAACCAAATTCAAAAATTCCAATTTAAGTTATATTTCCAAATTCAACTCAATATTCACTCATTAACATTTTAACTTTATTCAAAAATCATTACTATGTTATACAAATCATTTTAAATTAATTTAAAATTCAAAATATCATAAATTTATCATATTTTCAAAGTTAATTTAAATTCCATTAAAAATTAAATCAAAATTTCCAAAATAACTTACATTCAGATTTTCTAACTTTTCCATAATTTATTTAACTTATAGATTTTCAGAAAATCAATAATACTTTACAAAAATTATATTTTCATTTAATTGTAAATCAAAATATTATAATAATTAAATTTCTAAAATATTTTAAAAATTTTAGGAAACATATTTTAACTACGGGCCTGTATATGATTTTCTACGCTAGGTAAAGTGATACGGGTAATATATCATTTCAACCCGTAATTTAAAAAGAAAAATCTGGGTTTTATCATTTGAAACCCGCAGTCTCAAGTAAATAAAATAAGTTGAAAATCGTTCAGGCCTATCATTTCAGCTCATAACGATTTTCCCCTATTCTAAAGTCCGTTCGGGTATGTATCATTTCAACCCATAGTGATTCTAATCTAAAGGGAACTTGCGGTGTGATAAACCGATAAAAATAGCAGAACAACATAATATAACAGTAACAGACGTTATAACAGGTGTTTAAGCATGGGTGAACATGATAAAATCATAATATTGCAGGTGTAACATGATAATGCATTTTACAGATTCAAAAGGGGTCAATTTACTAGTTATATATGTACATATTATCTGGTGAGAATAACTCACATGTTCAAAGCTGGAGATTGCTGCCAAAGCACACATCCCGACACTACGAAGGCATGACAACATGGATACGACAAGAGAGTGGAGAGCCAAAGCTAATAGCCTTGTTCAACCTTTACACAAAATAATACAAATATATGTAAGTTTCAACACGATTTAAACATCAAATAACATTAGAATTCAAAGCCCAAAATAACATCGAATGAATTGCACTTGTTCTCAACTTCACATACTTCAGTTATGAACTGAAATAGCACAGCCAAGGCATGGATTTAGGTCTAGTTTGGGTCCCTATAGGGTCGGCCTACACATGGGTTTGAATGGTGAGTGGGAGTTACAAGTAGAGAAGGCAATGGAATACAAAGGGTTCTAAGGCAAATGGTGGCTTTTGTTGCACCATAGAGTTCGGCCCTCAAGCTATAGGGGCATGGCCAGGTGTCCAGATGGTGATGGGTGATGTGGTAGAGGGTGGTGGTCAGATCTGGGCTGGTGGTGGTGGTGGAAGTGGCGGCTAAAGGAAGGTGAAGGTGGTGCTATCAAACTAGGCTCCGTTTGTGTGAATAGGTGATGTATTTGTGGATTTTGGTGACGATCTTCACCTTGGATTGGCTCGGCCTGAAATGTAGAGGTAGTAGGATGGGTGATGGTTAGAGGAAGGGGGTGGTGGAGGTCAGGCCAGAGCTGGAGGAGGATGAGCCAATCAAATCTAGATGAGAACAAGTGCAAAAATCAATGTAAACAAGGAAGAAGAATAAGAAAAGTTGAAAAATCATTACCCAAACTCTTCTCAATAGCCATGGCCGAAATTTTTTTATTTCAGAAATGAAAATGGATGTAAGTGAATAGGAAATAGAGTATGTAGCTGAAAGATGTGGCTAATAAATAAAAAAACTTCCAAAGAGTAAATGAAGAAACAGTAAAAGAAACGACTTAGGAGGTGAAACGACTTTACGTTTCAAAAGCTTTTAAAACCATTCAAATTTCTTTAATTTATTCATATAAGTTTACATTACTGAAAGTAATAATATTTTCAGTCAATATTTCGAAAATATAACCAAATATAAAATATATATAAATATTTATTAATTATATAAGGTTAAAATAAGAAAATAACACAAATTTGCAAACTTGTCTAGAAAAATGGAAAATAAACAGAATGAGCTTTGGAAAATTTATATGGACTTGTAAAAATATTTATAACATAAAATAAAATTCATTCACAAATAAACATATATATTTTGAATTTAAATATAATTTAAACAAAGAAAATAGTAGAAAAATGGAAACTAGGCTTTAAAATTTGGAAATAGATTCAATAAGCTTTGGAAAAATTCAAACATCACTTTAAAAACATTTAAAAGACAAAATATACCTAAAATAACATATTAACACATAAAAAAAATTAAATTTAAAGAAAATAGATTTTTTTTTAAAGAAATTGCTTAAAAATCCAAAATAGTGTCCAGAAATTACAAATAAATCACCATTGACTTTGAAAAATTGTTTACTTCATTTTAAAATTATTATAATACAAAAATATAAATACAATAACATATTAAAATAAATATGACAAACAATTTTTTTTATAATTTATAATAGACAAAATTGTTAAATAAATCAAATTACACTCAAAATTGAAATGTACATAACTTTTACACTTTAACTCTGTTTTCAACGAAACGAAAGGCAGTGTTCAAGTTATTACATCTATTTTCATAATAAAAGATAAAATTTAAGATTTTAAATAATTTAAATTTGAAGTTTAAAAGTCATAGTTTGAACAGCTTGACCAGAAATCCACTTTATAGTAAAATATCAAATTATACTGGTTTGAACTATAAATCATTTAATAATCATCATGTATATTTAAAAATGAAATGTTTGAAACAAAAGAAATTTAAAATAATTTAAAAATAAAAGAAAGTCCAATTTAAATAATATACAAATATCTAGGGTTGTTATAATTGATTTAAATACGAATTAGTTCAAAATGAAATTATAACCTAAATTGAAATTCGAAACGATTGTGGAAGCAAAATCGAGATATCGGGGAGGAAATGATTTTGAGTGAAATAGTATATTTTGAGTAAATATGATGATTTCAAAATGAAATTTATTTTGAAGCGAATATGAAATTTTGATATTAAGTACAATTGTTTTCAAAATATAAAAGTACCAACCAGTGTGTAAAACGATGTTTGGTTGTTAAAGAGACCGGGGCCTCTTATTGGCGTACTCGCTGTCAACATTTGAACCACTTTAACAACTGTGTACATGGAGGAGACTCCAGAACAAAGTGGTTGTATTTGGTATCGTTTACTAGATTTGAAGAAAGAGAACGATGATGGATAGACTCCAGCACTTGTGCTAATGTGAAATGACTAAAATACGATGGCTTGATAGGGCCAAGTGGTCTAATTACCCTGAGTGAACATCCGTTCTTCGATTTTCTTGGACTCGATCCATATTATTACCCTTGTTGTTGGTTTCCATTGGTGCACCTTGATTTGGGATAGCCTCCCTTGACTCGATATGAGATGGATGGACATGGTGGATGGTTATGGCTATGATGCGTTACCACCAGCCTTGCGACCTAAATTGATAGTATCCTTCTTTGGACATTGTCTTGCGTGCCTTGTCATATTTTCATCCTTATACGAGACCCCTAAGGTTTTAGTTTAATGTTGTCGTATCACGGCGCATCCCTATCCCCCGATGGTTTACAGCTGTTTTATATGCATATTGTACGACAATGCTTAAAAACGCGTTAAAGGGGATCAATGTAAAGCCTCAAAGCTAAGAAATAATTTTTTTTACCGATTAGACATTATTGTAGTGTATTCCTCTACATATAAATATTCTAACGCATCCTTAAGAGATGGAAAATCACATAACATCTCTTGAGTTATTGCATGCACGTTACACACTAGATAGGAGATTTGAAACTTCATAAACATCTCTGATGTAATAACTCGAATTTTTGACACCTGTTATAAGGATAATTAATTGATTTTAAATACTGAAATATTATTTCCATCAATTAAATATTGAATTCTGATTTATGGAAATAACTATATATATATATATATATATATATATTCTGGAGGCTATGATTTAAAAGTTTAAATTTTAATTTCTGAAAATTGTTTAAATAAAAATCCCACCTTTCTATTGTAGGATAAAACATATATGTATATATATGTTTGTATCTACGAAACTTATTCTATAAAATTTAAATATATATGTTAGGGTAAATACATGTAAGTGGCTAATTACGTTTGTATGTAATATATTGTTTATGTTCAAACATTAGCATGTTAATATATGTTAGTATATAGTCAAAAGCATTTACATATGGTCAAGGCATATCCATCTATGTATATATTTATATGAAATATATATATGCATAAGGAGACATCATAATGAAACGAATCCAGTCAAGCATATAATAAATCACATCTTTCACTCAAAAGTTTTCAAGTCATATTTTTATCAAATCAACTCATATTTTCGAATTAGGTTAAGAAAAATCAAAGAAAATAAAAATAAAAAGAAAGGTACTATACATGAGTGAAAACCCTTCAGCCCTGTCTAAACTGTTTACTCTTATATATACACATATACACACATACACACTACTACTATGATGTTTTATGCACGTTTACAGTCATACATAAAAGAAAAAAGGAAAAAGAATGCTGCCATTGAACTTGTAGAAGAAGGTATTCAAGCTCCAACAAAAACAATAGACAATTTTCATTTTATTAGTCTGTGAGTAAAAAATTTAAAAATTTTGCTTATTGGTTATATATATATATATATATATATTTAAATGCTTGTAAAATTGGATGAACTCTTATTTTTTACATGTCTTAACAAATTCTAAACCTTATCCATGTGAATTTAGTCATGGTAATACACTGTAACCAAAAGAACATGTGTAGTATCTCTATTTTTTTTAAAAGGAAGTAGCTTTCAACTATAAAAATCATTATCTCCCTATCTAGTTGGTTTTAGATTTGGATTCCAAAAGGAAGATTGGTTGTTTCTGAATTTTGTTTATTTAAAAAAAAATTCGTTAGCTATCGTTGAGCAAAGAAGGAGGAAAGTGTATCTTATATTAAACCACTTAGAAATGACAAAAATTCGAACATCGTAATCTGATCTCTGGTTTACATGAATATGTTAGCTATTTATAATCGTGAATTTTGAGAGTAGTTTCATGATTTTTAATCACATATCAAGTGAGATAGGTTGAGTTGAACGGTTTTGGGTCTTCGGCCAAATTCCAGCGACCCACTTGATTCGATGGCTTGTCGTTTGGCATGGAGGAAGGTTAAGGGATGAGGCTGCAAGGAAAAATGGTTTGGAATTTTTCTGTAGTGCATGGAAATGGGACAAGGGGCTTTTAGGGTTTAGGTTGTTTTTTTGGTTGGGTTGGTTCGTTGCTTATGACGAAGAGATAGAAGAGGAGAGAGACGTGCGCACCTAGAAGGAAGACGAGGTGATGATGTCGATGCTCGGGACAAGTTTTGGTGAAGGACGGTGGATCCTGGTGGTGTGGCGAGGCATTTTGATGGGGCACGGTGGTTTCCAGTTTGGGCTGGAAGTTCGAATTTCGAACGAAGGTTTTGGGTGTGTTTCCATGTGGTGGAACAGAATGGCATGGTCATGGGAGACACGGGTGGAATGTCGGCGATTGTGAAGCATCGACCATGGGGCATGTATGTTAACGTAAAAACTAGACGCTAACACCCCGATGCAAATAGAGATTAAGTGAAAGCACCACCCGTTGGTATGGGAACAAAGTGTAAGCAGAGAAATCACAGAAATGTAGTAAAAGACAACAGTTTTATAGTGGTTCGGCTTAAGATCGAGCCTACGTCCACTTTAAATTCTTTTATTGATGATTTGATTACAATTCTTCACAATGCACTTGGATTACAACATACTTTTGACTAGTAGCTCAAATTTTGATGTAGAAGAATCTTTTGAGTTCATGTTGAATGATCCAGATCTTCTCTTGAAGTTTGTTGTAGCGTCTTTGGCATTTGGAGTGCCTGTAGTGCTGTTTGAGTCGAGAGAATGACAGAGTGTCGGCGCTTTGAAGAATGAGCCCCCCCAAAAGTCCCCTCAATGTTGGAGCTTAGGCCGTATTTATAGGGAATTCTGGACAGGCCCTTAAGTCGTGAGCGACTTAAAGTAAGTCTTAAGTCATAGGCTACGACCTAAGATAGGTCGTAGGTCGTCAACAAGTTAAGGAGATATGAGTTACGACCTAACTGGTTCGCACTTGGCCATCTGAACTAACTGGTAGGTTCTAACGACTTAGGGGAAAGCGGCATAGTTTAATCACTAAATGCTAAGTCGTGAACGACTTAAAGTAAGTCGTGAAAGCATTAGGTCGTTGCCACTTTAACTCTTTAGGTCGTGAAGTACTTAAGTCGTTAAGTCGTCCACCTCTTAAGTCGTTAAGCAGTTAGGTCGTAAGTCCTTTTATCCTTCTAGGTCGCTAACCCCTTTAACCCTTTAGGTCATTACCCCGCTTCATCAGTTAGGTCACAATGTCGTCCCACTTTTAGGTCATTAGGTCGTTCCACTTCTTAAGTCGTTAAGTCGTCCACCTCTTAAGTCGTTAAGCAGTTAGGTCGTAAGTCCTTTTATCCTTCTAGGTCGCTAACTCCTTTAACCGTTTAGGTCGTTACCCCGCTTCATCAGTTAGGTCGCTAGGTCGTCCCACTGAGTCGCTTAGTCTTCAGATAGTTAGGTCGCTGTGCCACCTTAGGCCGCTAGAACCACTAGGTTGTAGGTCGCTCCATCCTTTAAGTCGTATATCGTTTTGGACGGGGCGCTGCCCCGCACCCCGAGGGGGTCGCTGCCCCCTGGACCCCTGCGACCTGACCGGGCAGGTCGAACACCGTAGCGGTGGCGTTGCCCCCGCACCCCCACCTTGGGGGGTTGGCACCCCCCTGGACCCCCCCTCCGTAGGGGATCTTATCTAAAAAACCATTCAACAGAACTTGCTTTGTTGAGATGTTGAGTTGACCATTCTTCGAGACGGACTATCATTGGCTTCTCGGTCGATTTTTTGATATCACGGCTTTGCTGAAAAAGTGGAGTTAACAATGTACATGCACTGTTTTGAGAAATTGGACATAACGGAGGAGAAGAGGAATTGGGAAGAGAAGAAGGTGGGTTTGATTTATTGGGCCATGATTTTTATTTTGGGCTGGGTTAGGTTAAAAAATAAAAAAATAAAAAAAGAAAGAGAAAATTGAATTAATTAGTTCACGAAATGATCTAAAAAATTTAAACCACTATTGCTCATTTGTTTAAATTTAAACGATGATCGTGATTCTATAACCTAGTATTATCGTCGAAATTAATTTTGGTAAGTGTTCTGTAATGTTAAACTTAGTAATTTATAATAACCGAAGTGAATAAATAATTAATCCCTTATCTGATTAAAGCCGATGTTAATTAATAAATTAGTTTTTAAATAGAGGGTTTAATTTTAATTAACTAATAATAATTTTTTTTATAATTTCATTAATTTATAATTAATTTGGATTAAAAATATTAGTAGATTCGGTTTAATTTAAATTGATTAAATTCAAATTGTGAACTGTTAAATATTAATTATAAATCGTTAAATTAGTTAACGATCTATGCCTTGGTTTATTGTTATTGGATAATTATTTAAGTTATTCTTGTCTATGCCATTAAGTAGCAAAATGAAATTAAAATGGTTAGAAAAAAATATTGACATGTTTTATTGAAAGTAATCATATGTACTAAATTCCCATATGTGAATATAGACACTCTGAATATAAATTGTATATTTTAAACAATTTGGCCTTTTAAAATTTAACTTTTTCAGTTCAAAGTGATCGGGATCGGATATCGGTGTTATTCGGGACCACTTTGTTCCATTAACCACTACGAACCCCTACTTTTTGATTATAGAGTCTAGTATGCTGGGATTTAAATTAATGAAAATAATTCGCTTATTTTAACAAGTATTTTATACTTAGACACTATTATAATATCACTGGATTTTCCATAAAAATATTTTGGTTAACGTAAGATAAAACCCGTCGTGTTTATATGTGACATGGCCTTACGAGTTACCTTTTCTTTTGAAGGATTTGATAAATTTAGTGGTTCAATTTAAGTGTGTTTACACACGCTGGTTTCCAGCCTGACATAGATGTTACTTTTTGTAATGCTCGGGGAAGACTGAGTATTACATAATTCAGGTTAGGATGCTTTTGGAGCTTAGGAGACGAGCTGGATGGCAGAGACATATTGCATGTACTTGACTATATTCCGTTGTGTATTGTAGGTTGTATATTCAGCATTTTGAGGACGAGTTATTATAACTCTCCAGATTTATATGTTGATGATTTTACTTTGATAATTTGTATGTATATTAACAGTTACAGTTCTTCTTTTGTATAAAAGGCTATTATTGTATATTATATTATGTTCCACAGCGATCGTGAGATTTCTGTGCTGTTGTTTCTATTTCTATTTCTTCTATCTCTTTTCTTCTAAAACCGTAACTATTGGGTATTTCCGACACTCGATTGCTCGACACTCTATACAGTGAACGTATTTTTTGATTTTCTAGGATGGAAAATCTCTCGGTCATCACACTGGTACTAGAGCTGAAGGTTAAGCAAGAACTTTGACTCTAGTGGAGATTACTCACTCGATATAGGGTCAGTAGTACCGTAGAATAAGTTAAGTGTATTATAATGATTTTAAAAACGGTTTAAAATAATTTTTAAACAAGAATATATTTTGATATAAAAGAAATAAAATTTTTGAATTATTATAGTATATGAAGGAGATTGGTTGTTATTATTATAATCAGATAAGATTATAAAATTTAAGTGGTTATATATACATATAACCAAATAGAGATTTGGGTAAGAACGAATTATGCAAATAGGTCAAGCTAAAAATTGATCAAAACCAAAATTTAAATCCCAAAAATTATGAAAGAGCTTTTCAAAGTGTTTTGAAATGAAATGAGTTTACCCTGGTTATATTTTATATATAGAAATAATTTTTCAAGAAATTTTTATGGAATAATGGTGTGTTTTGTCTATGGATGTGATAATATTGAATATTATCATAAATTGGGTGTTGTGTATTAATGAACGAGTTTATTACAAATTAAACAATAATAGGACATGGTGAAATGTTTTAAGGAACTGGAATTATATAAGCATAATTTATAAATATGACTTATAAATTAAAATGGATTTAAATTGGGAAAGTTTTGAATCAAAATCCCACGAAATTTTTTGAAATGTGTTTCAAAATGTTTATGGAAATAATAAGTAATATTAATCAGAATATTTTTGATATGGAAAATTTTGTTTTGAAAGCAAGGGTTGTTTTGAAATTTCAAAAAATTTATTTTGGATAAAATCCAAGGTAGGTTTAAAATTTAATAGTGTGATTCAGTATGTGAATATATATATATAATCTCAAGGTGATTTGAAATAATACTAGTGTTTGTATTCTGGGACTCCCATTAAAATGTGAAGTGGAACCAAAGGAAAAATAAGTTTTTGAACTTATAAGTGAGAATATGATGTTAATGGGAAAAAAGTGTGGAAATTTAAATTTGGATGGTAAAAATTTTAATTGGGTAAGTTTAAAGGGGTTGAATAAATTGGAAAATTGACTCAGGCTAATTTAAATAAGTTTTGAACTTATAACCTAAAATTGGAAATTTCAAGGTGACATTAAATTTAACTTATGGAAGTTAGATAAATTAGATTGTAAAAAAAAGGTATAGATTTGATAAGAGGAGCAAAAGGAAATTGTGTATAAATGATTTCAACGCAATTTTTGAAATAAAACGAGTTTAAATAAATTAAAATGAACGAGATTATCAAATTAGTGGATTAAATTATAGAATTTAATCTTGGATATGGAAAGTGTAACGCCCCACTCCGAGACCCACATTAGCAAAGAGTATTACAAGGTAATACCGTCTGCTAATACGGAGAATAGAGCTGGATAGGAGCGACCATCTATAGCCTTGTCTTAACTATCTATTGAATACGTCGATAAATGTAGCATTTTTTTCTCTCATGTGGATCGACATATCCAATAGATACTTAATACAAAACTATAATGGCTATAAGATCTAACAGAACAAAATATAATAACTCAAATGTAAACCACATCACAGAACAGTAGATCATCACATACATATACACATATACAGATACATCACAGAGTATACAAAATGATACATGTCAAGTGGTATAGCAACCACAATATACAGGCGAGTCAAAAGAATATACATATCAGAGTTACAACCAAGAGGGACTACACAAAAAGGTATAACAAAAGAGGCTAGCAGAATAGTCCACGCGGAAGCAGAATAGGCTAAGTCCAAAGGTACCTAACCTGAAACACCTCGGTCTGACCCGAGTATAAAATACACGGGTCAGTCTAGCTAAACAAATCAGTTAGACAAGCTAAACAACAATGAACATGCAAGGTCATAAAGTACCACAAATATCTCTAAAAGAGATAACCCAATCATCTACAAAAGATGAATCATAACAAGCCTCATATCATCGGCAACTCAATAAACAAAGGATATGAATATCCCAAATCAAGCCAAAAAGACAAATAACAAATACCAATGAAGGTAACACAAGTTTCCACAAGGTAATCGCTATGTATCGAGTGGTTCAAAAGACCTACTCCGAAAGGCGATACTCTAGGGAAATATATAAATATCAATGAAACAAAAGATGCACGTGCTCAGTACTGTATAAACAAGGATCCACAAGCCCGAAGGCGACAAACCCAAGTATCTCTCGAGCGGTGACGATGGACCAACTCCAAAAACGATACTATAGGGCAACAAACCCAAAGGCACAAACCCGAAGGCACAAACCCGAAGGCACAAACCCGAAGGCAACAAACCGTAGTGGTGAAGGTCCGGAGGCCCAGTACTGGACACCACTAACTGGCAATATGTGTCATAAACTCTCGGAAAGGAACCCGAAAAGTGTTAACGTGTGTCCCATACCATACGTTCGCACTAAACGATTTACTAACCGTTAGTCAATTCCACACTTAAAGAAGTACAAAGTTTACCTCATCTCATCGGTAAACCAGACCCAAAGGTCAAAACGATCAAACGAATAGATTAGGAATTAACTGAAAAGATAAACGCACGTGTTCATAGCACGCGTTTTATCTAATCATTTAATTCTCCTCTCTCTTCGCTCGAAGTGCAAAATTGTGTGTTTTATATAGAAATTAAATTGAAGAAAATGAGTTTTAGGAATGCTTCAAAATCGCTTTAGAAATTGCATTCGAAATTCTCCTATTATGGAGTAACTAATTTAATACTTAAAATAATATTAAATAATAATTTCATACGCCAATTTGTTTGAAAAACACTTTAAAATGCTTTATAAAACCCGTGTACGAAATCTAGAGAAAAATCTCAAAGAAATCGGAAAATATCAGAAAAAGCCGGAAATTATTCTAAGTATAAAAACCGGTGAAAACACGCTGCGAATCCAAGTTCGACAGCAGGTTCGGACCTACAAACAGAGTCCAAATGACATGGAATTTAGTAGGAATGTAGTTCAACATTCCTACTTCAATCTTCAAAAAGAATCATTCAAATCCGATTTGAAACGAAGAATCTGCGTCGTTTCAAAGTCGGATCAAAACAAGGTTTAAGACACTGAATTAGCAAGCTGCGCGTACAAGTTCGACAGTAGTTTAGAAATAGCAAACCAACCCAGATATTCATGAAATTTTACAGGAATATAAATCAACACTCCTACTTCAATATAAAAAAAGAATCACACAAATCCGATTAGAAACGAATGAGTTATCCTGCCTCAAACATGGACTCAGACCATGTTTGCGACAGTTCAAAACCAAATAAATGTGCAGGCCTAAAACCCCACTGGACTCAACTTCCAGGCATAAAACAGAGGAGCAAATTACATCATTTTGAGCTAAAAATTGGTACACATATAGTAGAAAACGTCATCTCCCAAACCAAAAAAGAATGATGCAATTTGGATAAAATATGAGAAAGATATGATCTCTCAAAGTTGAACCCAGACAGTGTTTCACTGTTGAATTCTGGGCAAAAATATGATCCAGGTCCAAGTTTGGCAGCAGATTTATATAAGCTATCTATGCCGTAATGACCTGAAATTTGGTACGCGTAAAGAAGAGAACTTCATCTTTCATAAAAAAAAAGAATCGTGCAATTTGAGAAAGAAACGAAAGAGATATGATGTCTCAAACATGGACTCAGGCCATGTTTGCAACAACTCAGAAAACAAAATGTGCACAGGATATTTGCAGGCTGTGCACTGATTTTGCAGTGACGATTTGAACACTCAAATGACCATATTATTCAACCAAAATTTGCAGAAATGAAGTTTAACATATAAACTTGACTCAGAAAAAGATCTGGCAGCATTTCGTTGCCGGAGATGAAAGTTATGGATGGCCAAAGTGGGCACTTTAGGCCAGAAACGAAAATAGACTATACATTGAATAAACTTTTACATATGCAGCAAATTCAAGCAATTACACAAGCAATTTAGCTAGTATTTGTGAGATATTGTTCTCACCTTGCTGTATGGAGGCAAATACTCGGATTTTGATTGCAAGTTGGATGTTTTATACTTGATTATACGCTTATAGAGCCTGTAGAACAAGAGAACAATGCATGCAAATGAGGGTTTTACTAAAATTAGAAAAATCATTTCACAAATCAGAAACTTTGATGAAATTATGATGTTTGGAGTTAGATTACCTGAGATTTATTCTCTAGACTGAAAAACATAGCAAATTTGATGAATTTATCAAAGAAATTTGCTTGGATTTTAATTTGATGGAGGTAGGTTTACTGGTTTTTGTTTTAGGTTGAAGGAGGAAGGAGTTGAGGAAGAAGGAGAAAAGGAACCTACAGACTTTGTTTCTCATTTTCTCAACCAGGTTAAGTCCTAATGGGCCTTGGATCCATTAGTAGAAAGAAATAAAATGGCTTATTTGTTAAATAATCAACTTTTAATTAGAAATGTATACATATTTACACTATTTAAATAAACAAATGTCATTTTCTTTCAAACTTTCACACCACAAGGTATGTAACTTTACATACTTATGAAGTAACATATTTTATACTATATAAAAAAATTAATTTTAATTTTTAAAGCATTCATATTATTAAAATCCCTTATTTTACAAAAATGCACAATTTTAACAAATAAATGCACAAAACATTATTTTTAACTTCTAAAATTCCACAAAAATATTTTTCTTGCCTAGAAAAATATAACAAACAATTCTAAACTCAAATTTATAATTAAAACTCATTTTTACAACAATTTCCACCTTTTTATTTAAATAAACAGCCTTTAAAAATCAAATACTTCCTTTAAAAATTATTAAAAGAAGTAATTGCCAATAATTAATACAATTATTGCATTTTCTCTAAATAAAAACTATTTTCCATTTATTATAAACCCAAACAAACAAAATAAAGTTTCAAACTTTATTTTCTCATTTTAATTACCAAAATTCATTGTTTATTCCAAATAAACAATTTAAAATCTTTAATTTTATTTTAATTTACAATATTAAATTATAACTACCGTTATAATTTAATATTAATAGGTAACCTCCAAAATCAGGGTTGCTACAGACTCCCCCCTTAACAAAATTGCGTCCACGCAATTTCTAGAGAAGAGTTAAATTCAACATAATTATACCATCAATCAAAGGAAGATAGATAAGCTCGAGTTTAAAACTTCTCACCCTCAACACAAGATGATAGAAAACCAAGATAATATTGCTCAATTGATTCTATGGTTTTCCAAGTACAATACTTAGGGTTAGCGGGCCATAGAATTTCATAAGCGGAACATTCTTATTTCGAAGGTGTTCAATCTTCGAAACAACTACACGAATAGAATTCGGCACAATACACAAGTCGGTGAGGCTCGTGATCATGCAACACAAGGGAATTAACAATCGAGATTAAATCTCGAAGATACAAAAAAAATTGGGGTACCTGGATATATCATGAATACCCAAAACTGAATAGAAAATAATGCATGAAAGCAATCAAACCAAGGCGTTCAGTAATAGTAGATGGTCATATATAAGTAGGAGCCAACTTTCCGAATATACTGAAATGCACCTAACTCTTTTGAAAGAGTAACACAAATAAGCACAATCATCAAAAGAGGATTCAACAAAAGATAGGTGATATTCAAGCTACCACCATAACACATGACTGCATGAATGCAAGTCATCACAAAAATCGCATTAAGGCAAGACACACATGAATGGATTACAAGAAATTTTCTCAAAAATTTGTTATAAGAGTTTTCACTCAAGTCCATTTTCTTTTATACACAAAACACAAATTTCAATACAAGAATTTTTTTTTTTTGAAGTCACTTAGTTAAATTTTCAATTCAATCATCTTTACTTTCAATTTAAAGTAAATTAAATTAGAGTTGTTCCATACTCTAATTCCAAAAATAAATATACTACAATAAGTAATTTTTTTTTTCCACTAAATTTATCAAATTTTAAGCCATTTTACTTCATGATTTGAAAAGGACACTTATTAGATCCTTCATCGATGGCTCTAAATATTCACTAATTAAATTTTCTCAAAATTTTTCTAAGTCTTTAATTTGTCGAAAAATTCGGCAGATTCTCCTTTGCATGGAGAGCCTTTTACAATTTCATAAGTATGAATTATAGATATACATCGACCAAAAGGTCAGAACATAATATATATATATATATATTTAACACATAAACACCTTGCAATTCATACCTTTCATTTTTAACGTTTAAAATGCGAGCATGCATACTTTTATACTTACTATTTTGCTAATTAATCATTCAAATATCCTCTTTCACCTGCACTTAACTTATTGAAACATATTAGCATGCACTTATAAACATATGAAGCATTAAAATCAAAGTTTAAGTAAGACAACAACTCAAACCTTCAAAATTTTCAAATTCAGGCCTGCTAGAAAGACTCAGACTTTTGACATAGTAAAACTCATAATCTGAAAATACTCATAAAATAAAAGTTATTCTACTCAGTCCACGCTTTCCAGGGATATAAAGATCATGAAAATCGGATTTACGCTTTGAAAGTTATGCTCAATTTACTTTCAGCTTTAAACTCAGAAATTACAAAAGAGGACAGAGATGTCCATCAGTTTTCAAACTCATTCTTGAATAACCAAACTGCAAAATTTTCGAAAATGATGCAAAGATGATTTCTAGCTTACTGAAAGCACTCTTTTTTGCAAAAAGAATGGACTCATTTGGAATTGTAAATCATAAGTTATCGCTGTTTTAAACAGCACTTTTCAATCAAAATTTTCCAATACAAGACCTTTTATTGTTAAATCTTCAAAACATAATTAAATCCAACCAAATAATTTTAGATCAAAAATCTTTTCTCTAAAACGTTTATTACATGATCCTTTTCTTCGGAAAGCTAAGACATCTAGAATTACACTATAATGCATGCAACAAACTTTCAAAATGGTTTACAAAGAAAACTTTTTCCCAATTAACAAACAAGTCTTTTAAAAGAAGACTCATATTTTAATTAAGATAATTACTTTCTTATATCATTAAGAAACAATTATCTATCCAAACTAGACATTGGAATTACATACTGATTTTATTTTTTATTTTTAAATTGCTTTCACAATAAAAAAAATCATATTTTGCAGCTCTATTTATTATTATTTCTAGGTTTTCACAAAAATTTGCATTTTATAATAAACGAATCTTTTATATTCAATTTTCACTTGATCCATAAAGCTAAACATTTATTTTATTATCACTTAGAACTAGCCAAGTTTGATACTTAATTAAAACTTGTTTTCAATTGAACTTTACTAATACATAATTAACAAGTTTTTAACACTATTTAAATTCAAAAGCAAACTTACTCTAATGGATTTTGCTCCTTATTAAATTTCATGCTAATTCAAAAGCACTAAATTAGCATTTTCTTAAGTTTTCCCAAAGGCATACTTTTTTTTCCACTTGTTATTGATCAAATGATTAAATGTTTAAACTAATCTTCATAACTATCCTTTTACTTTTTACTAAACCTCATTCCAATCTATATTTTAGATTTCTAAACAACTCATTTTCTTAATTTGAAGACTTTGTTTTATTAATCACTATCACATGATAGTTTCATCCAATTAAGGTATTTCCTTAATTAAAATTATTTGCCATATAAATAAATTACCATCAGGTAATATTTTCCAAAAATACTTTACCCAAAAGTTTACTTAAGCATTTTAAACTTTCCATGTATGTAAACTTTCACAAACATGCAATATAACCAATAGTGAATAAAATTTATTTAAATGAAACCATATTCAAATTTTCCAATTATCAATTTATAAAATGATAACATCTAACTAATAAATTCATAGTGAATGACATTATCAAGGACTGCAAAGTTGACCAAGATCAACATTGCCTCTCCATTGCCCTCTATGTCACACTATTTCCATAAGTCCTTATGTGTGTATATAAAATACTTATCTCAAATGGCAATTTTGAATTTTCAAAAACTTTGCAATATCTTTATATATTTTTGCATTCAACATCCATATTAGTAAATATTGTTTATTGCCATTTCAAAAGCATGTATCATATCACCTCGCAAGCGTTTAGGAATCCCTATCGATAACGCTGATCAGACGCATCGACCAGAATTCTTAAAATACTTATTAGCCAATTGACACAAGAAATTATAAAACTTTTTTTTTTCTTAATGAATCTTAAACTTGGTTGTAACAATGTTTATTTTCAAAACATAAAACATTTTCTAATTATACAACCATACAATCAATTCATAAACAATCAAGTTATATACATAAGTATATCTCTTGTTAGAAAGATTTTCCATTCACATGGATGCTTTCTTTCCCAAAAATTCTTTTAGTAATTTTACTTCTTTAAAATGCATCCATGAAATTCTTAGACATTAAATTTTTATTTCATTTTAACCTTTGGTTAAATACCACTTATGAATTAAATTTCATTTTCAAAATTTAATCTTTCTAATAATTCTTGCGGTAGCTACAACTTGAAGAAACCGCAAGTTCTTATCATTAACATTGAGTATGTTTCTAACTCTCAATTATATCACCTACTCAATATTGTTTCAAGAATTACTATGCTAACACACATTCATGCAATTATTAATCAAACAAGCATTTACTAAAAACAAAGGATTAAATGTGCCCAGCGAAAACAGACACACCGTTTCCGCTGTGCAACTCTAATCACTAAGGATCAAAACAATAAATTAAATCTAAGCCATCTGAGGTCTAATTTGTACTATTATAAAAATAGTGATATTTAAAACCCTTATAATGTTTTCAAACATATTATCCATTCAAAGGAAATGAAAAGACTAAAGGCACGATTGAGGAATTCGTAGCACTTGTATTACACTTTGATGTACCGTAATATGTGTTTCTGTTCTGTGTTTATCATATTTTGTCCTGAACTCGGCTTTGATACCAAGCTGTAACGCCCCACTCCGAGACCCACATTAGCAAAGAGTATTACAAGGTAATACCGTCTGCTAATACGGAGAATAGAGCTGGATAGAAGCGACCATCTATAGCCTTGTCTTAACTATCTATTGAATACGTCGATAAATGTAGCATTTTTTTCTCTCATGTGGATCGACATATCCAATAGATACTTAATACAAAACTATAATGACTATAAGATCTAACAGAACAAAATATAATAACTCAAATGTAAACCACATCACAGAACAGTAGATCATCACATACATATACACATATACAGATACATCACAGAGTATACAAAATGATACATGTCAAGTGGTATAGCAACCACAATATACAGGCGAGTCAAAAGAATATACATATCAGAGTTACAACCAAGAGGGACTACACAAAAAGGTATAACAAAAGAGGCTAGCAGAATAGTCCACGCGGAAGCAGAATAGGCTAAGTCCAAAGGTACCTAACCTGAAACACCTCGGTCTGACCCGAGTATAAAATACACGGGTCAGTCTAGCTAAACAAATCAGTTAGACAAGCTAAACAACAATGAACATGCAAGGTCATAAAGTACCACAAATATCTCTAAAAGAGATAACTCAATCATCTACAAAAGATGAATCATAACAAGCCTCATATCATCGGCAACTCAATAAACAAAGGATATGAATATCCCAAATCAAGCCAAAAAGGCAAATAACAAATACCAATGAAGGTAACACAAGTTTCCACAAGGTAATCGCTATGTATCGAGTGGTTCAAAAGACCTACTCCGAAAGGCGATACTCTAGGGAAATATATAAATATCAATGAAACAAAAGATGCACGTGCTCAGTACTGTATAAACAAGGATCCACAAGCCCGAAGGCGACAAACCCAAGTATCTCTCGAGCGGTGACGATGGACCAACTCCAAAAACGATACTATAGGGCAACAAACCCAAAGGCACAAACCCGAAGGCACAAACCCGAAGGCACAAACCCGAAGGCAACAAACCGTAGTGGTGAAGGTCCGGAGGCCCAGTACTGGACACCACTAACTGGCAATATGTGTCATAAACTCTCGGAAAGGAACCCGAAAAGTGTTAACGTGTGTCCCATACCACACGTTCGCACTAAACGATTTACTAACCGTTAGTCAATTCCACACTTAAAGAAGTACAAAGTTTACCTCATCTCATCGGTAAACCAGACCCAAAGGTCAAAACGATCAAACGAATAGATTAGGAATTAACTGAAAAGATAAACGCACGTGTTCATAGCACGCGTTTTATCTAATCATTTAATTCTCCTCTCTCTTCGCTCGAAGTGCAAAATTGTGTGTTTTATATAGAAATTAAATTGAAGAAAATGAGTTTTAGGAATGCTTCAAAATCGCTTTAGAAATTGCATTCGAAATTCTCCTATTATGGAGTAACTAATTTAATACTTAAAATAATATTAAATAATAATTTCATACGCCAATTTGTTTGAAAAACACTTTAAAATGCTTTATAAAACCCGTGTACGAAATCTAGAGAAAAATCTCAAAGAAATCGGAAAATATCAGAAAAAGCCGGAAATTATTCTAAGTATAAAAACCGGTGAAAACACGCTGCGAATCCAAGTTCGACAGCAGGTACGGACCTACAAACAGAGTCCAAATGACATGGAATTTAGTAGGAATGTAGTTCAACATTCCTACTTCAATCTTCAAAAAGAATCATTCAAATCCGATTTGAAACGAAGAATCTGCGTCGTTTCAAAGTCGGATCAAAACAAGGTTTAAGACACTGAATTAGCAAGCTGCGCGTACAAGTTCGACAGTAGTTTAGAAATAGCAAACCAACCCAGATATTCATGAAATTTTACAGGAATGTAACTCAACACTCCTACTTCAATATAAAAAAAGAATCACACAAATCCGATTAGAAACGAATGAGTTATCCTGCCTCAAACATTGACTCAGACCATGTTTGCGACAGTTCAAAACCAAATAAATGTGCAGGCCTAAAACCCCACTGGACTCAACTTTCAGGCATAAAACAGAGGAGCAAATTACATCATTTTGTGCTAAAAATTGGTACACATATAGTAGAAAACGTCATCTCCCAAACAAAAAAAGAATGATGCAATTTGGATAAAATATGAGAAAGATATGATCTCTCAAAGTTGAACCCAGACAGTGTTTCACTGTTGAATTCTGGGCAAAAATATGATCCAGGTCCAAGTTTGGCAGCAGATTTATATAAGCTATCTATGCCATAATGACCTGAAATTTGGTACGCGTAAAGAAGAGAACTTCATCTTTCATAAAAAAAAAGAATCGTGCAATTTGAGAAAGAAACGAAAGAGATATGATGTCTCAAACATGGACTCAGGCCATGTTTGCAACAACTCAGAAAATAAAATGTGCACAGGATATTTGCAGGCTGTGCACTGATTTTGCAGTGACGATTTGAACACTCAAATGACCATATTATTCAACCAAAATTTGCAGAAATGAAGTTTAACATATAAACTTGACTCAGAAAAAGATCTGGCAGCATTTCGTTGCCGGAGATGAAAGTTATGGATGGCCAAAGTGGGCACTTTAGGCCAGAAACGAAAATAGACTACATTGAATAAACTTTTACATATGCAGCAAATTCAAGCAATTACACAAGCAATTTAGCTAGTATTTGTGAGATATTGTTCTCACCTTGCTGTATGGAGGCAAATACTCGGATTTTGATTGCAAGTTGGATGTTTTATACTTGATTATACGCTTATAGAGCCTGTAGAACAAGAGAACAATGCATGCAAATGAGGGTTTTACTAAAATTAGAAAAATCATTTCACAAATCAGAAACTTTGATGAAATTATGATGTTTGGAGTTAGATTACCTGAGATTTATTCTCTAGACTGAAAAACATAGCAAATTTGATGAATTTATCAAAGAAATTTGCTTGGATTTTAATTTGATGGAGGTAGGTTTACTGGTTTTTGTTTTAGGTTGAAGGAGGAAGGAGTTGAGGAAGAAGGAGAAAAGGAACGTACAGACTTTGTTTCTCATTTTCTCAACCAGGTTAAGTCCTAATGGGCCTTGGATCCATTAGTAGAAAGAAATAAAATGGCTTATTTGTTAAATAATCAACTTTTAATTAGAAATGTATACATATTTACACTATTTAAATAAACAAATGTCATTTTCTTTCAAACTTTCACACCACAAGGTATGTAACTTTACATACTTATGAAGTAACATATTTTATACTATATAAAAAAATTAATTTTAATTTTTAAAGCATTCATATTATTAAAATCCCTTATTTTACAAAAATGCACAATTTTAACAAATAAATGCACAAAACATTATTTTTAACTTCTAAAATTCCACAAAAATATTTTTCTTGCCTAGAAAAATATAACAAACAATTCTAAACTCAAATTTATAATGAAAACTCATTTTTACAACAATTTCCACCTTTTTATTTAAATAAACAGCCTTTAAAAATCAAATACTTCCTTTAAAAATTATTAAAAGAAGTAATTGCCAATAATTAATACAATTATTGCATTTTCTCTAAATAAAAACTATTTTCCATTTATTATAAACCCAAACAAACAAAATAAAGTTTCAAACTTTATTTTCTCATTTTAATTACCAAAATTCATTGTTTATTCCAAATAAATAATTTAAAATCTTTAATTTTATTTTAATTTACAATATTAAATTATAACTACCGTTATAATTTAATATTAATAGGTAACCTCCAAAATCAGGGTTGCTACAGAAAGTTTAGCTTACGCTAGGTGAGCAAGGAAGTCGAAGGAAATAGAATTTGTTTGTAGTAAATAAAAATGACCGAGAACAATTAGAAGGATATTTAGAAATAAGAATAAAAGATGAAAATTTGACTAATCAAGGTTTTAATTATAGGTTAGGAAGTCCTACTAGAATCTAGTCCCAGTTATAAAAGATGGAAAAAGGAAAAGAATGGAAGGCAAGGCATAGGGAGCGGAGAGCGGCTTCATGTATGGCACGGGAAGAAGCAACAATGGAACATGAGAAAGGAATTAGTGAAAGGGCAGTAACAGGTCCTTATGATAATGTCATATGTTATAGATGTCATAATAATGGACATTACGCCACTAAGCGCAGTAAACCAAGAAAGGAAAAGAATGAGAAAGTCAAACGGTTTTTCTTTGAGACTTTATGCTTTAAGTGTCGCTATAAAGGAGATTTTCTAAATCATTGCCCTAAGGTAAGGAAGATGAAACATAAACCCATGGTACCAGTTGACAGATCAACCATTTGTTATCGTTGTAACATGACGGGACATATCACTAGGGATTGTCCTAAGAGACGGAATAATGAGCAAGTTGTGGAACACCGTGCGGAAGGCGTAGAAATCATCCATGAAGATGGGAGTACGCAGGGCTTTGTTCTTTCCAAATCCCCTAGATTGTTGTTAAGGCATCAAGATTTATGACCTTTTGTAAGACTTTCTATATGGATAAATGGATGTAATGTTTGGATTTACTAGTGTTGTAGTCAATCGATGTTGTGAAATATTTTGCAGAAATACGATCTCATAAAAAAGTACTTTTATATTCATTTGAACGTAATTTACAATTACTTAATTACTAATGTGGAAATTTGAAACTGATTTGAATTGGAAGATTGGAATTTAATAAGTTTTAGTTTGAAACCATTTTTAAATAAATTATTTTAATATAAACTGTTTAAAATCTATCTTCTAAATATTCAAATTATTTTGATTTTTCAAGCTATTTACTATACAAACCATTTTTAAAACTCAAACTATTTTATATTAACTACTTAACTATTTTATATTAACTACTTAACTATTTTATATTAACTATTTAACTATTTTAAAACTATTCAAGCTATTTTTTAAATTCAAATTGGTCAAAGTGGGAATTGTTTATATTTAAATCATTGATTTAAAATTGGGTTAAATTGAAGTTATAACCCAAATGAAAATTCTAGGCAATTTTGAATTGGAAGCGAAATTGAGGTATTATGGAAAAAATGATTTTGAAGCGAAATAGTATATTTTAAGTAAATATGATGATTTTAAAATGACGATTGAATAGTTTATATAATTGAAATTTACTTTATAATAGGTAGGAAGCGTTACCAACAACTTTGTAAATTAATCGAACTTAGGAAATTTTTGATTGGCTCCAATGAGATTATATATATGTTAGTTATATATTCAACTTCTCTTGTTGAATTTATTTTTAGAAATAAATGATCTTTGAAAGATGTTTGAAGTACTAAATGGAGCATATATAAGTATGAGGTGGACTCGGAAGTTATTGATCCGAAAGTTATTCGAGTTGGAAAGAATGATCTTATATGTACAAGTACGTAGGCACGTCCGATGGACGTGTGCATGTGTAACCATGACCAAAGTTGGGTTTGACTTATAAGTTGGATTGTGGCTACCATCATCTTCCATTTGTTCGTTTTCCCGTTTGCAACTGTAGGCGTGATAAATATAATTTGTTTTATCGAGGAGACATCAGTAGTAACATACATTGAAATTTTATAGCATATATAAGTTTAGTACTCAACATAATATAATGATATGTAATAAATTTGCACATATAAGAAAAGTTGTATCGAAAGGGCGGAAATACAATAGTTGACATGGATGAAGTACAATAGTTGACTTACAAAAGATGAAACACTTCTTTTTTAATAATGTACTATGTGTTAAATTGAAAATATATAGACAAACTGTAGGTGCATTAATCACAGTCCAAGTTTCACATATTCTGAGGCAAAGTAATGAGGTAAAAATACTCCTTGCGTGAGAATAACCAATTGTAATGGATGGGTAAGGTGTATATATTCTAGGAGGTGGGAACAGATTCAAGCATATCGCAGACTTGGTATTAAATTATGTTCAAAGGGCAATGAATTTTCGTGTAGAAGCAAATTGAAGAACCATCAAATAAAATGTTAAGGTGTACTATGGTTTGCAGTTTGTGTGTACGTTCAAGTTGGAAAAAATGAAAAGCCAACATGGCAGCATGACCGCTAGTACATATGCTGTAGTGTAAGATGTGGCATAGCAGACTGTGTATTGTAAAATGCAGTAGGGTCCAAAAGGAGAGGATGAAAATAGTTGCGTAAGGGTAATGTAATTGGGTTGTAAACCATGATGCTGTTGAGGACCATGGTTATAATTTTATAAGTTGTAGCAGGTAAGATTGTTGGTCAAATTTCTAGTACACAAAGAATAAATGTGAGCACAATATCGCAATCTGCAGCTATGGTAAAGGAGCGCTGAAAATTACGGTGGTTATTTGAAGGAGAAAAATAATACAGAACGTTGCAATATTGAACAAACATTAGAAAATTTTCAGAACGGTGGAAAAGAAGGTAAAAATGGTGCGGGAAGTAGGATTGTTGGCGCAAATGGTCTATGAGAAAACGATCAACAATCTTATCACATTCCTCAACCTACAAGAGGGAAAAAAGGATGATTGATACAGGAACAGTAAATGTATCAAGGCGCATGCATGTATATAGATACTTGAAAGCATATGTGTGTATATATTGGTGTACATACACACATATATATATATGAATATGTACACAGATATGTATATACATATATATGTGTGCGTACGCATGTACATATGTATATATGTTTGCATGTAACAATGAATGCAGAAGTAAATTAATACGAAAAAACCACTTCAGGAGTTTAAAAAGCATCCCAATTAACATTGTCAAAACATTGGGGAAGAAGTTGCAGTTCAAAAGTAGTGGCACTTGTAGATCACTGTCACGGATGTGAAAATTTGTCTTTTTCTCAACTATTTTTTCAGGAAGTGGATACAGTGGTAGGAGAACGCCATTGTGCAAGTTGTTGTGATGTTTCGATTCAGCATGATGAATAGTTTCTTTTAGGACGGTGTGTAACAACCCTAGTTCAGCTTGTTATTTTATTTAATTTATTTAATTTATTTTTAGTTTTAAATAATATATTTTATAAAATTGGGTTTAACAATATAGTTAAATATTTAAAATTTGAGATATATTTTGAAATTTTTTTTATGTCAATAAACTTAAATAATAACTGTAAAATTTTAAGCTAGGTTTGAACCGTTAAATTTCGCGTTTGAAAGACGCGTGATTTAAAGGGTAAAAGTGACGTTATAAAACGTGTGTTTTCAAAACGTTATTTTTGTGAAAATTTTTGATATTTTAGACTGCGTCTGTTTAACGTAGTGTAAAAATAATATTTTCAAATTTTTTTGAAGAAAATTTTTGGTCAGTGGTTTTAAGACGGACGTTGGTTCGTTTTAAGGGACCGTTGTTTTATATATTTTTGCATACGTTCTGTTTTACCTAACTACATAAAAACGTTAACACTTGCATTTAAAAATATCAATCTAAATCAGAGGAAGATTTAACTAAATTAAATCACAACATTTTATATATTCAAAACGTTCAAGCTTTATTTTCTTCTCTCGGCCGTTTCAATTTCACTTGCACACTTCCTCATATTCAAACTGTAGCATGCACATTCAACAAATATCTCGCAAGTTCTCCTATAATCAGTCCTTTGATCAAGCAACCATTATTTCTTTCAAATTTAAGCATTCAACAGCCTTCAATATTCGAAACTGCTAAGACTTAATATGCTCTGCCTTGTCATCAGCTATCCATCTCACCATCAATGGCTATGACCACGTATCAGATATTTACTTTGAAACTGCTAGCTCAATTTGCTCGAAATTTTTCCAGAGTTATTACATAAGTAACTGCCTTGTTTCCTCTAGATTCTTCCTAAGTCTCGGCCTATATATCTTTCACCTTTTTCTACATATTTCTCTCTACATTTGTTTCCCTCTGCAAATTCCAGTCTGTTCTTTTGCTCAAAATAAAAATCAGGTAATCACCTTTCTTTTCTTTTCTTATCTCTTTATCTCTTGACTTGCTCGGCCATGCCATGGTTGGTAGGGGATCAGTGTGTGTGTTGTCTGTAGCTTTACAGTGGACATATAGGATAGGCAATCTATAAGTTGATAGCCAGATCTGTTGTTAGCATAATATCAGTGTATGAGGCATATAGATCTGGGTTGGGTGTGCATATGGGATGGAGTAGGCTATAACTTGGTTATAGGAGCTGTCTGCAAATCCATACTAGGCTTGTTTTATAAATCATAGTGGTAGTCGGTGTTTTAGTGCATCAGGTAGGCATATGTTTAGTTCGCATCTATGTACAAACCATATTAGTAGTCAGACTTGCATATGAATATGATGTCAGTGCATGTGTAGGCATGTTTAGTCCAGACTCATCACCATTTAAGTCTGCACACATACTAGATGTAGCACTGATAGCATGAGAGATAGGAGCATGTGACTGAAGGCTAATTGACATATAGGGATGTTGGTGAATATCTGAAAGATGAAGCAAGTAAAGAGGCAGATCTGGGTTGAACTGACTGATCTGGAAGTGAGATATTCATGGTGTAGAACCTGGCAAATCTGGAATGAAAAGAGACATGACATGTCTGGTGAAGAGGCAGGCAAAACTGAAGATATTTAAGTGAATTGATGTAGGTTGAAGACCTCTGTGTTGCTCAGTCAAGAGGATTGGTTAGCAGTAGAAAGTTTTGGGATTTTGAAGTATAGATGTGCAACTGCTGTGCACATCTGAAGTGTGCACGTGCACAAAGCATGCGCACAAGGATTGGTGAAGTCTGACATGTAACTTGGTGTATAGGTGGTGGCTGAGATGGGTGAAGTCAGTGGCGAGAGGAAGTAGGGGCAGTGGAGACCAGAGAATGGTAGAATGCCTGGAAATATATGTGTTTCTACACTTCCAGATTTTGACTCGAAGCAAGGCTAAATTTACCCGAAGTAAAACTAGTTGGGACTCGAAGCAAAACCTGTTGTGACTCGAAGCAAATGAAGGGAAACTCGGGTCAGTGAAAAATTTTTGAGGCTGTGTAAAGTATGACCTGAAATGATTTTTGGAGAGATGGATATTGGAAACCACTGTGAAAAAAAAAAAAAAAAAAAAAAAAAAAAAAAAAAAAAAAAAAAAGAAGAGAAGAAAAAAAAATAGGCAGTACATAGGTATGGGTTAGGCAAGTTAGGGGAAGCATTTGTTCTCGCATTCATACATTTTGCAATCGAGTTTAGAAAAATATTGGTCGAGCAAGTCAAACTTATTTTCCTATCTTTAATTTTTCGTTGACTACAAAAATCTAAGTCGCGTTCCTATATTTTGAAATTTGTTCTAGATCTAACTCTAGGCGACGCCCGGAAAATTTGACTGTTTTTCTCCGTCAGTCTATACCAGTGAATTTTCAATTTTAATTTAAAAATTTGCTGCAACATCCAGGTGAGTATTTCTCACCAGACATACGTATTTATATTTCGTAAATTATTACAAGTGTATGTGTAAATTTGTATTTCACTAATTGTCTGTCTGTAGTGTAATATAGAATGATAAACCCCATTAAATTTACACCCCATCAGTTATTTATATGTTATTTGATATTTGCTGTTATATTATGTTATTATTTACTGCTTAAATCACACTGCAAGTTCCCTGTTATATATATATTGTTATGGCTGAAATGATAGGCCAGATTGATTGTTATTCACTCTTTATAGAACTGCTGTAAATTATCTTGGGATTGCGGGTTCGAAATGATAGAACCCGGAAATTTTAAGTATCGGATTGAAATGATATAAATCCGTTCCACTTGACCTAGGCTAGAAAATTTTATACAGGCCCGTGGTTTATATATATTATTTTCTGGAAATATTTTAAATTATTTTAAGGAATTGAGGATATTCTAGTAAAAATTTTATAATGTTTTAAATGTTAAAAATAAATAAATATAGAATAAAATTTTAGTATAACTTGTTCCAAAATTTTTGGAGTTTTGAAAGAATAAGATTTAAATTTAGAAAATTATATATATATAACAAGTTATATTTAGAAATAGATTTTTAATCAAAAAAAAAAAAAAATCTACAACAGTATTTAAATGCTATCTTTTGAAATTAGACTAGGTTAAACTCTTAACTTTAGACAGCATTTTGATGCTGTAGAAGATGAATTTGATTTATTTGGAATTCTATAGAAATTTTGAGAATAAGCTAAACTTTGGAATTTAATAAATAAAAGAATCTAAAATTTGAGTTTGGATAGATTTTTGAGGAAAATTTGATTTCTATGTTAAAGGAAATAAAATTCCAAATTGGTTTGAATAAGTTGAAATGATATCTTTTCAAGGAAAATGTTTGAATCAAGGATTTGAAAATTTAAGGTACTTGAAATATATACATATATATTGATAAAAAAAAAATACCATTTTTCAAACTAAAACCACGGGTTATAATAACGTTTGGTTGGCAAAGAGACCGGGATCGGATATGGGCATACTCTCTGTCGATACCGAAAACCACTTTGACAACCGTGTACGCGGTGGAGATTCCAGAATGAAGTAGGATGGTGGTGACGGTTTCTTGAAAGGTATATACGTGGACCCGACTCCCGTGAGTTGGCTTAAGGTGGCTAAAACAGGAGCGATCGACGGATTAATGAGGTAGCTCCTCTGATCGAACACACTTCTTCGGTTGCCATTCTATTACTCTTGTGATTGTTTGGTGCGCGCACCTTTGATTTAGGAGTGTTGTTCGAGGTGGGCGGTTGCTGCGGCTTCGCGTTACCACCGGTCCGGAAGCGTAATTGGTATATCTACCCTGGCATTGCCTAGTTGTGCCGTGTCACCTACCATATCGAGCCTTGTACGAGTTTGGTTTTCTCCCGTAGCCCGTGTGGTATCCTCTAGTTGCTTCCCGATCAGGAGGAGCTACGATATTGGATGGACTACTGGGACTATTACGTGTTAAGGGCTATATGGGTAACCCCTTAACGCTATTTAAAAGTAAGTTTATTTTAATATAGACACTATGGTAATAGCGCAATATACTATATAGTAAATAGTTTAACGGATCCTTAGAGGATGGGCGATCCCAAGCATCCTTTGAGTTACTTGCTCTTTACATTACAGTACACTTGATTTAGCTTACCTCATATAAGTATGTATGTCCTGACTCGAGTGTTTTGTTTTATTGTACGCTCGGGTCAGCCTGAGTTGCAGATTCAGCTTTTCTTTCTGGAGCTAGGACTAGATCACTCTTGCTAGTTGGAAGCTTCTTCGTCTTTATCTATTTTGTAATTCAAGACATTTTGGAAGACTATGTTTTATTATGGCTTAAAAATTTGTATTAAAGTTTTGAACAATGTATTTCTGTTTCTAAAAGTTTCCAGTGGCGTCATGAACCACTGTAGTATTTTATATTCCGCTGTGAGATTCTGATATCTGTGTCTGTGATTCTGTGTATTTGGTTTCATTTGTTCCTTAGCTATATTTACAATCTATTATTTTGAACTATTCCAGCTCGACAATTATCATATTTGTCGAATTCGAATGGCACAAAATAGTGGGTCGTTACAGTTGGTATCAGAGCCAGGTTTAAACCATAGCCTAAGGAACAAAAACTCATTAGAGATAGAGTAGCAATACTCTAGAATGAGTGAAGTCAAATTCCGGAATCTTTTCTTGTGAGAGAACGTATTTTAAAAATATAAAATGATTTCAAAAAGATTTTAAAGGAAGTATTTTAGTATAAAATTTCCTATTTTAAAATAAGTTTCCAACACTTCTTCTTTCTCTCCATCGTTATATTCGAGCTCTTGTTAGTTTCTTAATTTTATCTTATCCTAGAACATCTTGATATTTTCTTCTATCCTTAGTATCCGATCCCGAATCTTTCAGGATGAATAGAAGAAATAATCGTGGTCGAGGGCAAGCTGTTCCTCCTCCTGCTGCCCCAGTCCGATTCACTAAATTGTGCAAGGACTATGTTGAGCTAGGTGGCACAAAATTTATGGGAACAGAAACCATCATAGAAGCTCAACAATGGCTTGGGGACTTAGAAAGGATCTTCACCTGTCTCGAGATTACTAATGCCCAGCAGAGGCAACTCGCAGCTTGGCAAATGAAGGGCGCTGCTTTGAATTGGTGGCTATCTATTACAGCTCAAACAAATGAGGCCGACCTCACTTGGGAGCAATTTAGGTATCTTCTTGGGTTGTCCAAATTCGGATTCAAATTTCCCATTTTTGAATCTATCTTTTAATCTCTTATCGTGCTTTAGGGAGGCCTTTCTGGCCAAATGGATGCCCGAAGCGGGCAAGTCTCAACTCTATAGGGAATTCATGGATCTTAAGCAGGGTAATATGACCTTCACGGAGTATGAGAGGAAATTCAACGAACTCTCTCAATATGGTCTAAATCTGATTGACACTCCGCTCAAGCTGAACGAGAAGTTTATAGCTGGCGCTCGACCCGAGTTCTACGATCGACTCATTACTCATGTGCATGGGTCGTTCACGGCATTGATGGATATGGCTCTCAGGTATGAGAACCCTACCTCTAAGGCCACTCCTGCTGCTTCTTCTGCATCAGCCCAGTCCTCTGGAAATTCAAGGAAGAGGAAGTCAAATTTCTACCGCAATAAGAAGAACAGGACTCAAGGGTTGGGATCATTATCATCTTCTGCTTCTTCGAGGCCACCTGTAGATCTGTCTACCATTACTTGCTACCGATGCGACAAAAAGGGACACTACGCTAGTAGTTGTCCTACTTTGGGTGCTGCCATTCCACCACCAGCTCAGTTTGCTAGGAGAGATCTTTGTCATATCTGCCTCCAGCCAGGACATTTCAAGAAGGATTGTCCCACTCAGAAGAGGGGCACAACATCCGGAGTCTTTGCAGTAACTTCTGCACTTCCTACAGCTCCGCAACCTGCACCAGCTCCAGCTCCGGATGACTCACAAGGTACCCTTCAAAGTTCTTTTACCTTGCATTTTCATCCTGTAAGAGTTCTCTTCGATACCGGAGCTTCCCACAGCTTCATTTCGTCAGATCTCTGTGATAGATTTGAACATCTTCTTACTCCCGAGTATTCTTCTGTACCTTTATGTGTTTCAAACCCCATTGGCGGTCCTGCGAACCTTAACAAAGTTTGTAGGGATGTGAAACTCTTTCTTGGAAATTATCGTTTCACTGGAGACTTCTATGTTCTGGGCTTTGACGCTTTCGATCTTCTACTCGGAGGCGACTGGCTAGATAAACATGATGCCAAAATTTCCTGTAGTTCCCGAACTGTTTCGCTTGTTGGTGATAAGGGTGATTCTTTGGTGATCCAGTGTAAATTGCCTCAGGAGTTTGCTGGTAGTTTCATCTATTCTCTCGACACTTTCCCGGATGATATCCATTTGACCCCTGTAGTCAAACTATTTCCCGATGTGTTCGGTGAAGTCACTTCTTTACCTCCAAAACGGGAAATTGATTTCCGTATCGACCTTATTCCGGGAGCACGACCTGTAGTCCTTCCACCTAGAAGAATGGCACCACGGGAAAGAGCGAATTAAGGAATCAGATTCAAGACTTATCTTCCAAAGGTCTGATTAGACCTAGCTTCTCTGAATGGGGAGCAGCTGTTGTCTTTGTCACAAAATCCGATGGTTCTCTCAGGATGTGTGTTGATTATAGAGAACTCAACAAGCTTACCATGAAGAACAGATATCCTATGCCCCGCATAAATGATATGTTCGATCAACTCTATGGAGCAGCTGTTTTCTCTCAGCTTGATTTAGCCACAGGTTTCCATCAGCTAAGAATTGCTGAGGAAAGCATTCCCAAAACTGCTTTCAGAACGGAGAATGGTTTCTTTGAATGGCTAGTTATGCCTTTTGGTTTGACAAATGCCCCTGCTTTCTTCGTCGACTTGATGAACCGAGTTTTTCGAGATGTGCTCAATAAATTTGTCCTTGTTTTTATTGATGACATCCTGGTTTTCTCCAAGTCTGAGGAAGAACATAAAGTCCATCTGAAGTATGTTTTAGAGACTCTCCGGAATCACCAATTGAAGGCTAAGTTCTCTAAATGCCATTTCTGGGAAGAAGAAGTCCGATTCCTTGGACATATTGTCTCTAGAGAAGGAGTTTCTGTTGATCCAGTCAAGATTGCTACAATCCAAGATTGGGAAGAACCTAAGACTCCCACCGATATCCGTAGTTTTCTAGGCCTTGCCGGCTACTACCGAAGATTCATTGAGAACTTTGCTCGGATTTCGGCACCTCTGACGGCTCTTACTCGGAAGAATGTCAAGTTTGTATGGAGCGATAAGTGTAAAGCTGCTTTCAAAGAGTTAAAGGATAAGCTCACCTCCGCCCCAGTACTTACTGTACCAAATGGAAGTGAAAGATTAACGGTATTCACCGATGCTTGTCGAGAAGGTTTGGGGGCAGTGCTAATGCAAGATGGGAGAGTAATTGCTTATGCTAGTCGTCAGCTGAAGACACATGAAGCTAACTATGCTGCCCACGATTTAGAGTTGTTGGCTGTTGTTTTTGCCTTGAAGCTTTGGAGACACCATCTCTTAGGAGCTAAGTTTGATCTGTTCACCGATCACAAATCTCTGAAATATATCTTTACTCAGAAAGATTTAAATCAGAGACAAGTGCGATGGCTCGAGTTCCTTGCTGCATATGATCTCGACATCAACTATACTCCCGGGAAAGCCAATGTAGTGGCAGATGCGCTGAGTAGAAAGAAATCTTTGTTATGTCAGATTTTTGTATCTTCCCCTCCTTTGGATCGTATCGTGGCTAAACAAGATGAAGACGAGATGCTTAGGCGTATAAAGGGAAGTGTTCGCAGCAGAATTGGTGGTAATAGCTCTGATGGAAAGGGAGCTCAGATCGATGATAAAGGAGTTTTAAGGATAAATGGAAGGATTTGTGTGCCGAATGTTGATGGGTTGAGACAGGAATTACTCCGGGAACATCATCAGTCCCGACTCTCCATTCATCCTGGCGTAGCTAAGATGTACCAGGATTTGAAGAAACTATACTGGTGGAAGGGTATGAAGCGAGATGTCTCCATCTTTGTCAGTAGATGTGCGACTTGCCAGCAAGTTAAGGCAGACCATCAGAAAACACCCGGTTTATTGCAGCCTTTGGAAATTCCAAACTGGAAGTGGGAACAAGTTTCTATGGACTTTATTGATGGATTGCCGAGATCTCGAAGGGGAAATGAAAGCATCTGGGTTATTGTGGATAGACTGACTAAGTCTGCTCATTTCATTCCCGTCAGATCTACCCGCACAGCTTCGAGTTTATCTGAGATTTATATGAGGGAGATCGTTCGCCTCCATGGCGTTCCTCTAAGCATTGTCTGCGATCGTGACCCCATTTTCACTAGTCAGTTTTGGAAAGCATTCCAAGAGTCCTTGGGTACTCGTTTGAACCTGAGCACTGCTTACCACCCACAAACTGACGGTCAGACAGAGAGGGTGAATCAAATTCTTGAAGATCTTCTTCGTGCTTGCATCTTAGACTATGGAGGATCTTGGGAAGATCATCTCCATCTTGTGGAATTCACCTATAACAACAGTTATCAGGCTAGTCTTAAGATGTCCCCTTTTGCTGCTCTATACGGGAAACCGTGTAGATCTCCTTCGTGTTGGATTGAGTCTGGTAATCGTCTAGTTCTCGGTCCTGAGATGATTCTAGAAGCTTCAGAGAAGGTAGAGGAGATTAAGAGGAGATTAAAGGTTGCTCAAGATAGACAAAAGAAGTACGCTGATCGGCGTAGAAGGAAGTTAGAATTTGATGTTGGTGATTTGGTGTTTCTAAAGATCTCTCCTTTAAAGAATGTAGTCCGGTTTGGTCGAAGAGGAAAGCTAGCCCCTAGATTCATCGGTCCATTCCGTATTCTGGAGAGGATTGGATCTCTGGCTTATCGACTAGATCTACCAGAGAAGTTTGCCGGAATCCACAATGTCTTCCATATATCTCACCTTCGCCGCTATCTTCACGACCCATCTTTAGTCATCCAGCCTACTGCTCTCGATGGTCTGGACATCGAGCCTGATCTGACTATGGAAAGGAAGCCGCTTCGTATCGTCGATCAAAGTACGAAACAGCTCAGAAGAAAATCAGTCCCGTTGGTCAAAGTGCAATGGAGCACTGATGGGCGAGATTGCACATGGGAAACGGAGAAAAGCATCCGTGCTTCAAACCCAGAACTATTCGTTTAAGGTACTTATCTATCTAGCTTATTCTTCCTTTGTTTCTTTTTCTCTCGTTCCTTTTCGAGGACGAAAAGTTCTTAAGTGGGGGAGAGTGTAACAACCCTAGTTCAGCTTGTTATTTTATTTAATTTATTTAATTTATTTTTAGTTTTAAATAATATATTTTATAAAATTGGGTTTAACAATATAGTTAAATATTTAAAATTTGAGATATATTTTGAAATTTTTTTTATGTCAATAAACTTAAATAATAACTGTAAAATTTTAAGCTAGGTTTGAACCGTTAAATTTCGCGTTTGAAAGACGCGTGATTTAAAGGGTAAAAGTGACGTTATAAAACGTGTGTTTTCAAAACGTTATTTTTGTGAAAATTTTTGATATTTTAGACTGCGTCTGTTTAACGTAGTGTAAAAATAATATTTTCAAATTTTTTTGAAGAAAATTTTTGGTCAGTGGTTTTAAGACGGACGTTGGTTCGTTTTAAGGGACCGTTGTTTTATATATTTTTGCATACGTTCTGTTTTACCTAACTACATAAAAACGTTAACACTTGCATTTAAAAATATCAATCTAAATCAGAGGAAGATTTAACTAAATTAAATCACAACATTTTATATATTCAAAACGTTCAAGCTTTATTTTCTTCTCTCGGCCGTTTCAATTTCACTTGCACACTTCCTCATATTCAAACTGTAGCATGCACATTCAACAAATATCTCGCAAGTTCTCCTATAATCAGTCCTTTGATCAAGCAACCATTATTTCTTTCAAATTTAAGCATTCAACAGCCTTCAATATTCGAAACTGCTAAGACTTAATATGCTCTGCCTTGTCATCAGCTATCCATCTCACCATCAATGGCTATGACCACGTATCAGATATTTACTTTGAAACTGCTAGCTCAATTTGCTCGAAATTTTTCCAGAGTTATTACATAAGTAACTGCCTTGTTTCCTCTAGATTCTTCCTAAGTCTCGGCCTATATATCTTTCACCTTTTTCTACATATTTCTCTCTACATTTGTTTCCCTCTGCAAATTCCAGTCTGTTCTTTTGCTCAAAATAAAAATCAGGTAATCACCTTTCTTTTCTTTTCTTATCTCTTTATCTCTTGACTTGCTCGGCCATGCCATGGTTGGTAGGGGATCAGTGTGTGTGTTGTCTGTAGCTTTACAGTGGACATATAGGATAGGCAATCTATAAGTTGATAGCCAGATCTGTTGTTAGCATAATATCAGTGTATGAGGCATATAGATCTGGGTTGGGTGTGCATATGGGATGGAGTAGGCTATAACTTGGTTATAGGAGCTGTCTGCAAATCCATACTAGGCTTGTTTTATAAATCATAGTGGTAGTCGGTGTTTTAGTGCATCAGGTAGGCATATGTTTAGTTCGCATCTATGTACAAACCATATTAGTAGTCAGACTTGCATATGAATATGATGTCAGTGCATGTGTAGGCATGTTTAGTCCAGACTCATCACCATTTAAGTCTGCACACATACTAGATGTAGCACTGATAGCATGAGAGATAGGAGCATGTGACTGAAGGCTAATTGACATATAGGGATGTTGGTGAATATCTGAAAGATGAAGCAAGTAAAGAGGCAGATCTGGGTTGAACTGACTGATCTGGAAGTGAGATATTCATGGTGTAGAACCTGGCAAATCTGGAATGAAAAGAGACATGACATGTCTGGTGAAGAGGCAGGCAAAACTGAAGATATTTAAGTGAATTGATGTAGGTTGAAGACCTCTGTGTTGCTCAGTCAAGAGGATTGGTTAGCAGTAGAAAGTTTTGGGATTTTGAAGTATAGATGTGCAACTGCTGTGCACATCTGAAGTGTGCACGTGCACAAAGCATGCGCACAAGGATTGGTGAAGTCTGACATGTAACTTGGTGTATAGGTGGTGGCTGAGATGGGTGAAGTCAGTGGCGAGAGGAAGTAGGGGCAGTGGAGACCAGAGAATGGTAGAATGCCTGGAAATATATGTGTTTCTACACTTCCAGATTTTGACTCGAAGCAAGGCTAAATTTACCCGAAGTAAAACTAGTTGGGACTCGAAGCAAAACCTGTTGTGACTCGAAGCAAATGAAGGGAAACTCGGGTCAGTGAAAAATTTTTGAGGCTGTGTAAAGTATGACCTGAAATGATTTTTGGAGAGATGGATATTGGAAACCACTGTGAAAAAAAAAAAAAAAAAAAAAAAAAAAAAAAAAAAAAGAAGAGAAGAAAAAAAAATAGGCAGTACATAGGTATGGGTTAGGAAAGTTAGGGGAAGCATTTGTTCTCGCATTCATACATTTTGCAATCGAGTTTAGAAAAATATTGGTCGAGCAAGTCAAACTTATTTTCCTATCTTTAATTTTTCGTTGACTACAAAAATCTAAGTCGCGTTCCTATATTTTGAAATTTGTTCTAGATCTAACTCTAGGCGACGCCCGGAAAATTTGACTGTTTTTCTCCGTCAGTCTATACCAGTGAATTTTCAATTTTAATTTAAAAATTTGCTGCAACATCCAGGTGAGTATTTCTCACCAGACATACGTATTTATATTTCGTAAATTATTACAAGTGTATGTGTAAATTTGTATTTCACTAATTGTCTGTCTGTAGTGTAATATAGAATGATAAACCCCATTAAATTTACACCCCATCAGTTATTTATATGTTATTTGATATTTGCTGTTATATTATGTTATTATTTACTGCTTAAATCACACTGCAAGTTCCCTGTTATATATATATTGTTATGGCTGAAATGATAGGCCAGATTGATTGTTATTCACTCTTTATAGAACTGCTGTAAATTATCTTGGGATTGCGGGTTCGAAATGATAGAACCCGGAAATTTTAAGTATCGGATTGAAATGATATAAATCCGTTCCACTTGACCTAGGCTAGAAAATTTTATACAGGCCCGTGGTTTATATATATTATTTTCTGGAAATATTTTAAATTATTTTAAGGAATTGAGGATATTCTAGTAAAAATTTTATAATGTTTTAAATGTTAAAAATAAATAAATATAGAATAAAATTTTAGTATAACTTGTTCCAAAATTTTTGGAGTTTTGAAAGAATAAGATTTAAATTTAGAAAATTATATATATATAACAAGTTATATTTAGAAATAGATTTTTAATCAAAAAAAAAAAAAAATCTACAACAGTATTTAAATGCTATCTTTTGAAATTAGACTAGGTTAAACTCTTAACTTTAGACAGCATTTTGATGCTGTAGAAGATGAATTTGATTTATTTGGAATTCTATAGAAATTTTGAGAATAAGCTAAACTTTGGAATTTAATAAATAAAAGAATCTAAAATTTGAGTTTGGATAGATTTTTGAGGAAAATTTGATTTCTATGTTAAAGGAAATAAAATTCCAAATTGGTTTGAATAAGTTGAAATGATATCTTTTCAAGGAAAATGTTTGAATCAAGGATTTGAAAATTTAAGGTACTTGAAATATATACATATATATTGATAAAAAAAAAAAATACCATTTTTCAAACTAAAACCACGGGTTATAATAACGTTTGGTTGGCAAAGAGACCGGGATCGGATATGGGCATACTCTCTGTCGATACCGAAAACCACTTTGACAACCGTGTACGCGGTGGAGATTCCAGAATGAAGTAGGATGGTGGTGACGGTTTCTTGAAAGGTATATACGTGGACCCGACTCCCGTGAGTTGGCTTAAGGTGGCTAAAACAGGAGCGATCGACGGATTAATGAGGTAGCTCCTCTGATCGAACACACTTCTTCGGTTGCCATTCTATTACTCTTGTGATTGTTTGGTGCGCGCACCTTTGATTTAGGAGTGTTGTTCGAGGTGGGCGGTTGCTGCGGCTTCGCGTTACCACCGGTCCGGAAGCGTAATTGGTATATCTACCCTGGCATTGGCTAGTTGTGCCGTGTCACCTACCATATCGAGCCTTGTACGAGTTTGGTTTTCTCCCGTAGCCCGTGTGGTATCCTCTAGTTGCTTCCCGATCAGGAGGAGCTACGATATTGGATGGACTACTGGGACTATTACGTGTTAAGGGCTATATGGGTAACCCCTTAACGCTATTTAAAAGTAAGTTTATTTTAATATAGACACTATGGTAATAGCGCAATATACTATATAGTAAATAGTTTAACGGATCCTTAGAGGATGGGCGATCCCAAGCATCCTTTGAGTTACTTGCTCTTTACATTACAGTACACTTGATTTAGCTTACCTCATATAAGTATGTATGTCCTGACTCGAGTGTTTTGTTTTATTGTACGCTCGGGTCAGCCTGAGTTGCAGATTCAGCTTTTCTTTCTGGAGCTAGGACTAGATCACTCTTGCTAGTTGGAAGCTTCTTCGTCTTTATCTATTTTGTAATTCAAGACATTTTGGAAGACTATGTTTTATTATGGCTTAAAAATTTGTATTAAAGTTTTGAACAATGTATTTCTGTTTCTAAAAGTTTCCAGTGGCGTCATGAACCACTGTAGTATTTTATATTCCGCTGTGAGATTCTGATATCTGTGTCTGTGATTCTGTGTATTTGGTTTCATTTGTTCCTTAGCTATATTTACAATCTATTATTTTGAACTATTCCAGCTCGACAATTATCATATTTGTCGAATTCGAATGGCACAAAATAGTGGGTCGTTACACGGTGGCTGAAGCGCCTATGTTATCATTATTAAATGAGTGAACATGCTTACTTAGACGTGAGCTTTTATGTTCGATTTTATCTGCAGAAGTGGATGTTGAACCGTCTTTGGTGTGCAGTGAGGATTTGCACTGCATCGTGGAGAATTAAATGTTAGCGGACAAGTAAAATTAAAACATGTGGTAGAAAAGAAAACCGTAAAAAATGATGCCAGTGCCAAAGGTGGCAGTAGGCACTGTGTAAGGGTTGAAGGAAAGAACTTAAAAAATAGGTGGGGAAGGAATAGAGTACGAAGTGTTACCTTTGTCATTCTGTTGTGGAGAAAAGTGCAGGCAGTGTTGGAGGAGAAGGAAAGCAAGTAGAGCTTATATAGTTAAAAAAATAGTGGAATGGGCACTGTTAGTGTATTGTGGGATGAAAAGTGGGCCTTATGATGTGGAGGGAAAAGTGGAGGTGGAGGTGGAAGTGGAATGAGTTGAGTTGGTTATGTTTGAAGATAGTTGAAGTGTTGAGTGTGCGTAGTTAATGTCTGGCAAGTGCAAACAATTAATGAAAGATGTAGACGTGTGCTAATGTGTTGTGCGTAGGTGAGTTAGAAGATGCTCCATAAGCTAACTGCAACAGAGGTAAAAGGGGGAGATGTTCTGGTTTAACTTGTCCACATATAGCCGGTTAGAAAAGAAAAAAGAAAGGGAAAAAAAATCTAAACGACATCTGTAATGAATTCAATTCTAATTTTTCCCAAATCGTTGTTTGTTATGCTTCGATAAACTCACATGTTATTCTTTTCTATATCAATTTAAATATGAAAGCTGCAAAATTAAAGGCTTAAACCGATGAATAATTTGAAGAGGAGTTCTTATTTCATAGAAATGTTTCATCAAATGTTAAACTTGTATAGTACTTATTGTCTCATTGCCAGTAATCTTTTTATGTTCATTATTTTCTGATTAAGTATGTTTCCTAATTTGTTTCACGGTTGAAGTCAAAGACATATTTAATGTGTGTCAATTTGAAATACAGCTGACATGCAGTTAAAAATAAAGCAAAGTGCATAATACAAAAGTGTTATGAGTTGTAGAATCTATATGTTTATTCGAACAACTGTACAAAACTGCTTGTGTTGAAAAATAAACATATTATGGAACCGAATAGACCTGATTGTTGGAACCAAACTTGTTGGCATTTATATTTGAAACTACATTTTGAGAAATTGATATATTATATATGTGGGAAGCTATTATATACTTTCAAAATATACATGCCACAACCTGAATCTTTTGAAACATTTAGTGTTACCAACGAAGACATGTACGGTACAGTCAATACTCGTTTGAAATTATTGCAGTTCCAACTTTTATTCATGGACGTCAAAATCTGGTTTGTTGTAAGGTGATGTATAAAATAAGTTTACAGCTTGAAGCTGAGAAGTGGAATAAATGTTTAAAGGGTGCTAGTTGGAAATACAGGTGAGATATAGGTAGAAAATAAACCAAACTTCGTATTAAGAAATTCAAGTGTATTTCAAAGCTTCTGATTATTAAAACCTGGTGTGAAGTTGTACACATGGGACGGTAGCATGTATGTAAACGTACAAATTATATAGTGAAATATATTAGCAGTAACGCATCGAAGTATGGAATACAGATTTCATACTGTGCACGTTTTTATTGTGGACGCAGTCAGGTGTATCACATGCATTTTGAAAGGAGTACATTTACAATGTCGTCGAATACCCGGTTCAAATTTTAAAACAGTATGTAGTTTGAGTGTTTGCATTTTCGCTATGTGGAATGTTGTGAAAATTGAAAAGGTGAAAAAAAGAAGGGGAAGGTGAGCTTAAAACAATACCTGTCATATGTGGTTATTCCAATTCAGATGTGGACACCTGTTGCACACGTCGTTGTCGTCTCCGGTTGGCAAGCTGAAGTTGTCAAGCATCGTTGGATATTCTTTCACGTCGTGCCCGTTGAGCCAACCGATGTTGTTCTCGTTGCTGATCGTCTATCTGTATGACACCAAAAGGTGGGAAAAAATATTGAAATCGGTAAATGATAAAAAAAGGAGAATAAAGTGAGGTTATGTTGATGTAGTGAAAAAAAGTGTTGACGTTCATGAGTGGGTGAGAAATAAGGAATGAGATATAACAGCAAGGCAGGGGTGAGTGTAGCTTGAAGCAGTAGTGAAAAAAAGTAAAATGGGGATGGAAAACCTAGTTGCAGCAAGATTATAGATGTGTGCAGACAGGGAAGAGGAAGTGTAGTTTAAGTAGAGTGGATATTTGTGATGGCAAATAGGAAAAGGAAAAGGAAAAAAAAGTAGGAGATATTTTGGATTTTGAATGGTTAAAAAAGAGAAATAGTCAAAGTGGAATAAGTCAGATCGTAGTAACTTAAATATTTTTTAAACGTCGGTTGAAAATAGATGTACGGTAGATACCGTGAAACCACATACATATGTGTAAAAAGAAATTTGTATATTTTTAAACCTGACATGTTTGAAATATTTGTTCACTCGTAATCTAATATGTACACTGTTAACCATACACCTATAATGATAGTAGTTCATATGTTCATAAATTAGTAGATCCTAAAATGGTCGCAGGCGTAAAACTGTGGTGGCTTGGCAGTTGTAAATACCCAATGTATTAAAATACAATTATTTATGTGGAGAAAAATAATCCCACTTTGGACCACAGTTTAATCCACTAATATAAACTAAACAATATACAGTCCAAACCAATGTAAAAAAAAGACAGCTTATGTTTTTAAGCTATAAGGCTTTAGTCAGATCGTATTGTAGACCGTTAAATGCAATGTTCGAAATGAATTCTGAAATAGATAGAGTATTCCAAATTTGAATCCCTTTAAAGTTCATCTTCTTAGATTTGTAAATCATCAAAATAAAGCTGTTAATCTCAAGTAAAAATCTCATGCCTTAAGGGAGATCAACATGGATGGTTGTCGGACGCATGACGTCATGAACAGAACATTTTAGTTTTGAACAATGCTAAAATCAAAGCAAATGTGTTTGTTAGAACATGGATGGATGTCACGAGTTCGAAACTTGCTTTCGAACGTTTATTTGACATGAGATATGTTGTCCCAATGATTTGTTGTATATAAAGTACCAGTTCAAAAAAAAATTGCTTGCTAAATGTGTAATCAGTAAGTGGTGAAATATGTAAAAAGAACATCGATTAACATATTAATTACATAATTGGTTGCATTAGTGAATGCGAAATCATACATATAGTAAAAAAATCAGTTCAGGGATTCTTCTTCTTATATTAATGTACTATAACAAATGTGTTGTTTGAAACAATCATAAATTGTCTTCAAATGTTTGTGAAATTGAGCAGCAGAATGATGAAAATGTCAAGCAATTATTAGTAGAAAATTTAGCTAAATTACAATATCAATTGTACAAAAATTAGAAGTAGAAAACAAAAATGGATTTCTTGTCAATTCCGCTCAACGTATGCAGAAAAAAAATCCAAATCCCAGTAGTAGAGACACATTGTAAGAGAGAAGATGGAAAATTAATGGATCCTTGCACCCGGTTAGAAAAATTAATAACCAAATGAGTGAGAAAACATGTAGGAGTAACCTTTAAGCATAATCCAAAAAATCAGTTAGAAAATAATACAACACTCTTGACTTTAAACCAATGCACATTGTTATTTTGTTAAGTGTTACACCTATATGAATTCCATCGTTTTAAAATAAGCGATACCTTATGAAAATATGAGGGTAACAATATTATAGGGTAAGCATTATTCGACTATATGGCCAACATAACATATTTTTTGTTTGTGATCATTATACTTATTGTTGGATTATGGAAGATAATATCTGAAAAAGAAAAATCTTAACTAATTCTCTTTAATAAGCAAACAAAATTTGCAAAGTTGGATATTTACATGTGCGAATAGTTCATTAGGTGATGATAGAGAAGGTGCATCTGTTAGTATTGCAAAATAATATAAGTTGAAGTTGTAAACGAGATTACAATTCTCATGTTATACTAATCCCCATAAAATAAATCGGAGATATAATCTGCGAAAATAATAATTATGTTGCAAGAATGTCATTATTTGGATTAGCTAAACATGATCAGTGTATGTTTAGGCATTATAGGAACAAATATCAATGTGTGAGCGAATTAAGTTGTTATCAAGTTGCCTATTTAGCTAAAATTATAAGTGCACTGTGACATAAAAGGCACAAAATTACCTACTTGGTCCATTGAACTAAAGTTAACCTATTAAAAGCAAACAACAATATAGACAACATAATTCAGGGTTGACGGTAAAATTTACTCTGAAACAGTTGGGTATGGTGAATTCCATTTGGACGTAGGTAAAACAAATAAAACTATATTTTCATTGAGAAAATGGTCCACAAACAAGGATTTTTACTATTATTAGTTTTATATTGTTGATGATTTATCCAAAATTAATTAAAGTATTTAATCAAGGATATAAGTTTTGAGAAAAAGCAACTATAATATGTTACTATCAATGCAAAACAATTAGACACATACTTAAAATGTGATTTACCTTGCTGTCAAGCATTCCTCGATTTCCTAGTTTATCTTTACCGGCGTCATCTTTGGTGTCTTTGGCATTCTTAGTTTGTTGTCCGTATTTTGAACTTTTTTGCTGTAGAAATTTTCATGCCTGCTTTGGCAGAATGGAAATTGCACTTGCCATAAGATGACACCTATAAAAAGACTAATGTTTGTTTTTTAAAATGCCAACGTTTAATATAATGAATATTATTATATCACTATATAATTCCCATGATGTGTAAGAAAAAAGGAAACAACCTTCAGGATAAATGTTAGACGTGCATGGAAACAAATAAACCCTATAAAATGTTAGGAGAAACAAAAGTGAATTTAAAATGAACAAAACTGTCAACTTGGAAGGGTGTATAGAAAATCAATAGAATGATTTAACATAATTTTTGAACCACTATAAACTTGCAAAATGTGCAGTCCTTATGTACAAAAAATAATGGGGACGGTCAATTAAGTACCTTAGATACGTCAACTTTATATAAAAGCAAGTTATTTATGTAATCATGGACCCATTTTTCTACGCATCAGCAACAAAATAATTGCACTAACTTTGACATAAATATTTGATATGGGACTACTACTTTTCTATTTAAGAAACCTGTGGGCTTTAAGAATTGTTTAAGAAATCAATAATTTTTAAGAATAGTTGGATTGTTGATTTTTTTTTTAATTACTAAATCTTATAGTTGATGTTCTTCAAAACAAATGAATAGGAAATTACATGCCTAAGTGCTTTGATCAGAACAAAATGACAACCACGTTTTCTCAAGTCTATTGTGCATGAGAAAAGTTATTAAGAACTGTAATAAATCTAAATAGAAGTTAATGTTTGTACACATTGAGTTTATGTAATAATATTTTGTATTTTTAAGACCAAAGTTGCTCAAGCTAGTGATGTAGTGGTACGAAAATTTAATGAGAACAGTTCACCGTTAGGAAGCTGTGGATAATGTGTTAGTAAACATAAGGTGTTTTGCACCCAATTATTTCTCTTAAAAGTTATTCTTTTTAGACAATTTTCTTTGCTTTCTACTTAAGCTTTTATGCATAATGTTAGTTCGTTAAGGCATATTAAGAATATGGATAATTTGCACACAAAAAACCATGCCATATATTTATGAAATCATATTAGATAGGTTCAAAATTCAAATGCTAGTAAGGTGGAAGTTGGTTTACATGGCATACTTAATAATGTCAGTTAGATCTTGTCTACTTTATCCTATTCTCATCAAGCTTAACTTCGGAATATAGATGCAACATGCAGACTTCCCCAATTCAATCAATACCCAACATGTATGACAAAACCGTTAATCCCCTCAGCCAAACTTAAATGTTGGCAAAATTCTTGAGTTTACATAGGCCCTCTTCTGATGTAGTGGTCAGTATAGAAAATTTAGATTAAAGTTGAATTTCAAACACTAATAAGAGAATCAAGTAATACAGAGAAGTAGAGTAGTATATTAACAGAGTAGAATTAGGGTTAATTTTACAGTCATGTACCTGTAACTAAATCAACCAGTTCATAAAAACTAAGAGCAATCAACCATAGAAGCAAAAACAGTAAGATAAACTAAACTAAAATATAATAAACAAAAGCTTCCCAAACTTAGTATGATCTTCCTCGACCATCGTTCACCCTTAGCATGCAAGCAACTTCGCTATGCATCAGATCCGGATGTTATCACGCTAGGGCGGAAACCGAATGCTAGCAGAGTCCCTACGTCGGGGAAGAAAGAAGAATCGATGGTCTATTTAGGCCCACGAAAGGCCATGGACATGTTGGTGGAGAAAATAGTGAGAGGAGAAATTAGGGAGAGGAGGTATAGTAGGTTGTAGAAGAGCAGTTCGGAGGAATGGCGGTTGACATGTTGGGAGAAAACATTGAGAGGAGAAAGTGCGGAGAGGTGATAGTGGGGGGAATGAATGAAAATGGCTGATGTTATGGAATGAAAATGTGGGTGTGAAGAAGGGCGCATGTGCCCTCTCCCCTTTATTTGTACGTAGTTGTAGCTGTAGTAGGGAGGAAGGGCTTGTTGGGAAGTTTAAAAAAGATTCACCACAACAAAGTATTTGTATTATTAGTAGAGATATGAGAATGAAACTGAAATAGTTTTGGAACCTATTGATTTTTAAAAACATTTGATTTTGGTAGATAGTCGACTTTGGAAATTGGGTAAACCGAATTTAAAAACCATTGATTTAGAAGTTATCGATTTATATAGATAAATTTTATATCGAATACATATGAAGTGTATGATTTGAAAGGCATAATATACATAATATGATATGTTCTGGAACCAAAAGTATGGAAAAGCGCCCCCATGAAAGTCGAAACTTAGAGTGGGAAAACCACTGGGATGTTCTATGAAGGAATCCACATGGTGATTTCTATGAGAATTGGGATCCTAGAAGACATCCGGACAAAACTTAGAGTTCTTATGGATCATTTGCTTGTATAGCGTAAATTGAGTGGTATTATACCTACAATTACTTTTGGTTTTGTTGTGATAGCAACGTAATCTTTGTGTAATTGCGATCTATCGTAGTTCCATAGCGTAATTAAGGAGGTTGCGATTGCGTACAACCTACGTTTTATTTCGCTGTGATAGCGGCATAACATCGGTAGATTGCGACCTATGTGGTTTGTTTCCGTAACATAATTCAGGAGGCAGCGATTGCCTACAGTCTACATTTGATTTCACAGGGATAGTGACGCAACATTTATGTACCTGCAATCTATGTGGTTTAGTTTCGTTAAATAGTGCAATTCAGGGGGCAGAGATTGCCTACAGACTACTTACGGCTTTTCTTGGATAACAACCCAACCTTTGTTTAGCTACAGACTGTTGTGTTCCCATGATGTAAGTCGAGAGGTGCTAATACTTATTGTTTACTTATGATTTCACCGGGATGACAATGCAGTCATCGTGTTAACTGCGATCCGTGGTGGTAAAGAAGAAAAGGGGGGTAATACTTTCCATATCGTTTTGAAAGTTTTTCAAGTATTTTCACAAGGTGTTGAAATGGGTCTACTAAGTACTAAGAGATTTTCAGTCCTACACCTGATCAATGTATGCCTAAATTTCTGTAAGAACGAGGACGAACTTGTTAAGATATCGAGTTATGAAAAATGTTTTAATAAAAACTAGCTTGGTAATACTATGTAATTAATAGTGTATGTATTTTTAAAATGCAGGATAAAGGAGAAAGATGTTTAAAATGTTTAAAAAATGATTTATTTAGTAATATACATCAAAATTCTAGTTCTTGTTTCGTTCCTTTTCGAGGTTGAAAACTTATAAGGGGGAAGTAACGTAATAATCTGGACTTTTGACACCTGTTATTAGGATAATTAATTGATTTTAAGTATTGAAATATTATTTCTATCTGTTAAATAATGAATTCTGATTTATGGAAATACCTATATATATATATATATATTTATTCTGGAGGCTATGATTTAAAAGTTAAAATTTTAATTCCTGAAAATTGTTTCGATAAAATTGCCACCTTTCTATTATAGGATAAAATATATATGTATATATATATTTGTATCTACGAAACTTATGCTATAAAATATGTATATGTGTATGTATACGTGTATGTATGTATACATATGAAAATAAATACATGTAAGTGGCTAATTATGTTTGTATGTAATATAGTGTTTATTTTCAAACCTTAGCTTGTTAATATATGTTAGTATATAGTCAAAAGCATTTACATATGGTCAAGGCAAATCCATCTATGTGTATATTTATATGAAATCTGTATATGCATAAGGAGTCATCATAATGGAACAAATCTAGTCAAGTATATAATAAATCACATCTTTCACTCAAAAGTTTTCAAGTCATCTTTTTATCAAATCGAGTCATATTTTCAAATCAAATTAAAGAAAAATAAAATAAAATAAAAATAATGGGTACCGTACATGAGTGAAAACCCTTCAGCCTTGTCTAAACTATTTACTCTTCTATATAAATACTACTACTGTGATGTTTTATGCACGTTTACCATCCATACACAAAAGAAAAAAAGGTAAAAAGAAAGTCGCCATTCAACTTATAAAAGACAGTATTCAAGCTCTAACATAAAACAAAAGTAAACGTTCATTTGATTAGCCTATGAGTAAAAAAATTAAAGTTTTTTGCTTATTGGTTTTATATATACATTTATTTGTAGAATTGGATGAACTCTTATTATTGTCGAGTATACATGTGTTAACAAATCCTAAACCTTACCCATGAGAGTTTAGTCAAGGTAATACACTATAACCCAAAGAACATGTGCAGTATCTCTTTTTTATTCTAAAAAGGTAGTAGCTTTCAATTATAAAAATCATTATCCCAGTATCTAGTTGGTTTTAGCCTGTGATTCCAAAAGGAAGATTGGTTGTTTTTGAATTTAGTTTATTTAAAAAAAATCATTAGCTATTGTTAAGCATAGAAGGAGAAAAGTGTACCTTACATCAAACCATTTAGAAATAACAAAAATTGTAACATCGTAATTTGATCTCTGGTTTACATGAATGTGTTAGTTATTCAAAAACGTGAATTTTGAGAGTAGTTTGGTGATTTTTAATCACATATCGAGTGAGACAGGTTGAGTAGAACGGTTTTGGGTCTTTGGCCAAATTCTGACGACCCACTTGATTTTGTGGCTTGCCGCTTGGCATGGAAGAAGGTTAGGGTATGCAGCAACAAGAAAAAATGGTGTGGAATTTTTCTTTAGTGTGTGGAAGTAGGGAGAAGGGCTTTAGGGTTTTAGGTTGTTATTTTTTGTTGGGTCGGTTCATGGCTTATAACGAAGAGATGGTAAAGGAGAGAGACGTGCACACCTAAGGAGAAAGACTGAGGTGATGATGGCGATGCTTGAGGCAAACTCGGTGAAGGAAAATGGATGTGGTGGTGTGGCGAGGCATTTTGATGGGGTATAGTGGTTTCCAGTATTGGCTGGAAGTTCGAATTTCGAACGAAGGTTTTGGGTGCGTCTTCGAGTAGTGGAACATAATAGCATAGTCATGGATGACACGGGTAGATGGTCGACGATAGTGAAGCGTTGACCTTGGGTGCGCGTACATGCACATGAACATGCACACTTTTAAGCAATTGGATATAAGGGAGGAGAAGAGGAATTGGGAAGAGAAGAAGTGGGTTTGATTTTTTGGGCCTTGATTTTTGTTTTAGGCTGGGTTAGGATTAAAAAAAAGAAAAAGGAAAGAAAGAGAAAATTGAATTAATCAGTTTATGAAATGATCTATAAAATTTAAACCGCTATTTCTCCTTTGTTTAAATTCAGAAGACGAACAGATTTTTGCGTCGTGATCCTATAACAAAGTGTTTTCATCTGAATTAATTTTGCTAAGTGTTCTGTAATGTTAAACTTAATAATTTATAATAATTGAAGCGAATAAATAATTAATTCCTTATTTGACTAAAGCTGATGTTAATTAATAATTAAATATAATGTTTAATTTTAATTAACTAATAATAAATTATTTTATAATTTCTTTAATTTATTATTAATTTGGTTTAAAACTATAAGTAGATTTGGTTTAATTAAAGTTGATTAAATTCATATTGTGAATTTTTTAATATTAATTATAAATTGTTAAATTAGTTAACGATCTATGCTTTAGTTTATTGTTATTTGATATTTATTTCAATTCTTCTTGTATGTGCCATTAAGTAGCCAAACGAAATTGAATTAGTTATAATTAATAAAACGTTGACATGTTTTATTGAAAGTAATCATGTGTAGTAAATTCACATATGTGAATATTGACACTCTGAATATAAATCGTTTATTGTAAACAATTTGGTCTTTTAAAATTTATCATTTTCAGTTCAAAGTGACCAGGATGGGATGTGTTATCTTGGACCAGTTCGATCTATTAATCACTACGAACCCCTACGTGTTAATAATAGAGTCCAATATGCTAGGATTTAAATTAATGTAACAAATTCAATTATTTTAATAAGTATTTTATACTTAGAAACTATTATAATATCATCGGATTTTCGGTAAAAATGTTTCGTTTATCGTAAGATAAAACCCGTCGTGTTTATGTGTGATGTGACCTTACAAGTTATCTTTGTTTTCGAAGGATTTGATAACTTTAGTGGTTCAATTTAAGTCTGTATACTCACGATGGTTTCCAGCCTGACTTGGGTGTTACTTTATTAAAATGCTCGGGTCAGACCGAGTATTACATAAATCAGGATGCTTTTGGAGCTCAGGAGACGAGCTGGATGGCAGAGACGTATTACTCGTACTTGATTATATTTCATTATGTATTTTAGGCTATATATTCAGCATTTTAAGGAAAAGACATTAAAACTATCTGAATTATTTGTTGAGGATTGTACTCTGACAATTTGTATGTATATTAACAGTTACAGTTCTTCTTTTTTATAAAAAGTTATTATTGTATATTATATTTTGTTCTGCGACGATCATGAGATTTCTATGTTGTTGTTTCTATTTCTATTTCCTCTCTCTTTTCTTCTAAAACCCTAACTACGGGGTATTTCCGACACTCGATTGCTCGGTAATCTTACAGTAAACGTATTAGTGTCAATTTTCGAGGATCGAAAATCTCTCGGTCGTCACATCTTATGCCACGGCACTTATGTTACATGCAATATTAATTACAATTTTCTGGAGGACGAAGACAAAGATTTGGTATATTATTACTATTATAATTCTCTGCATCATGTTATTCTGCTACATTATTAATTCATCCTTGTTGTATATATAACTCTGATAAATGTTGTATAAATTGTAACCAAATGTATAATACAAATAGCTTCATGAACTGTTTATTCGATTTTTATATTTTATTGTTCTGCTGTGAGATTCTATGTTTGTTTTCTTCTTTTTTTTATTTTTTAATTAACCCCAATGATTATCTATGTTATGGATTGTTTAAGTTGGACATGTGTGGATTATTGCTGATTTAAACCTTCCGAAATATGGGTCGTCATACGTGGTATCGAGCTGATGGTTAAGCAAGAACCTTGGCTTTCAAGGGTAACTAATTAGAGATAGGGTCAATAGTACCCTAGAATGAGTTTTAGTGTATATATATATGAGCGCGTATTTGTTATTGAATAAAAAAATTGTTTTAAATTGTGTTGGTTGATTTGTTGAGTAGCATATGGATTCTAGTCAATACAAGTAATTAACTTTATTGATAGGGATCTCTATACAGTTGCAATAGAGCAACTCGGCATGATATTGTTTTGAAACTAGGTAAATGAAATAATTTTACCTGTATTATATTTTATATGTAAAGGAATAATTTTTCAAGAATTACTATGTGGTGTGCTTGGTTGTTAGAAAATGATAATGTTAAACTGTTATCTTCTGTTGATTGTTGTTGTGATCGAATAAAAGTTGTTAGTATTATAATGCATACAAGATTAATAATTAAGAAATGACTTTATATGACCAAGATGGGATTATATAACTATATAATCTGTAAATGTGATTTATAAATTAATATGTTTTATAAAAACGATTTATAAAGGATATAAAAGCTAGAAATTTGGGAACTTAAATCCCGTTGGTTTTGAAAATGATTTTCAAAGTTGTGGAAATAATAATAGTATTTTTGCGGAATATTTTGAATAGAAATATTTAAAAAAGGTTTAAAAGGAATAAAAGGACTAAACTCACTTCGGTCATTGGAAAATGATTTCGGTGATGACAGCAGTATCATCGACGTTCATTTAAGAGTTTCCAAAGGAGAAATTGCTACCAATTAAAGTTTTGTTTTGGAAAGCTGATTTTGGTTTTGGAATTCAGAGGAATAATTTGATATACCAATGGATTGTGCGTGTGTGTGTGTGTGTATGATTTCAAAATAAGTTTGAAATACTTAGAACAAAGTGTTTAAATTCAGGATTTTGATTTAAAATGTTTTATGGAATATGAGAATAAGTTTGATAATTTATAAAATTTGAAAAATAGCCAGTTAAAACAATGCTTAATTACTGGATGTGAACAATAAATTGAACCGTGGAATGAAATTAACTTGAATTAAATTAATGTGAAATTTGGAAATTTAGCCTATGTTTGGTTAAACGAAATAATTTTTGAAAATGGAGTTGATTGAAATAAATTAGTGAATGGGCTAATTGGACTAACTAATTTAGCTAGTGAGTTAAATATGGTTTGAGATATGGTTGATAAAATTTAACATTGAAATTGGAGGATAAATTGAGTTAAATGGTACTGAAATTGAATTTGATTAGAAATAGATATAAACTTATGTTATGAAGTGGAAGTAAACAAGAGAAGAGTTAAATGAAATGTTTATAAACTTAAGTTGAATTTTATAATTCATTAGCGGATATAGTACAGTGTAAAAGGTGTTAAATATGAAAGTCGAATTTGAGTTTAAATAAATATAAACTTAAGTTGTATAAAATATTTTAAACGAACTTAAGTAAACAAATTATATGGAACGATGTTTAGGTGATAATAGTATTAAGGAATACACTGTGTAAAGAAGTGAATGTGAATAAATAAGGGAATATGAAATTAAGCAGAGTGAATAAATGAAGTGAAAATTTGAAAGTGAATATAATAAATGTAAATAAAAGGAAGTTGATGTTGATAAGAATTAATTGGAAATAAATACGTAAGTTGTTTGTATATTATTTTATTCGCATAACGATTTGATCCAGATTCGAGCATAGAGTTTCGAGATGATTTATATCGGTTCAAATTAGGATTTTTCACTCGATTCTCGATGGCAAACACTAGATTGGATTTTTGACTTGATTCTGGGATTATCTATCATAGTATATGGCTATGCAAGGAGAATGACGGTTTTTAATCAAGAAACCGAATCTGAGTCCGCACTAGAGAGTCATGTGAACGATACTAGTTCGAATGTGAAATTGTGTAATCGAGTGAGCGATCAGATTTGATATTGCATACAAATGATATATGTACATCGTACGGGCTTTGGTATGGCAGGTGTTGGAAAATGGAAATTTGCAAGATTAAATGGTTTTGAATTATATAATTGGATATCATTAATAAATTAGATGTCGGTGTATAAAAGCAAGAGCTATATTGATACTTTTGATTTCAGAAGTAAAATTTGATTGCCCGGCAAAAAGGTATTTGCTTGAATTGTTGTTTGAATTTGATGGTTTTATGATTGAGCCAGTTGGCTTTTATTTTTCTCTTGATGGTCTGGGAACATAGTGGCGCTTTGTAGTTGTTCCAATCTAGCCGCACAAACGAGAGGCTGTCGAAATTTATCAGAAATTTAAAGAGTTAGAAATTTTGAAGTGATTTTCAGTAACTAAATTTGATTTTAAATTACAAGTTGAAATGGTTGAATGGAAATATTATTTAGAATTTACGAATGAATTAGGGAACTTAGTAAAAGTAATAACAAGATTTCAACAAATTGGTTTTGGGAAAGTTAATGGGATTTGGGCAATTTTCCTACATAAGAAATTTCGTGGAAGAAATTCTTTTAAAGGGGAAGGAATGTAACAACGTAGAATTTTGGTTATTTGAAATTAGAATATTTAATTGATTTTTAATATTTAAAATTTAATTTTATAAATTTGATAACTTGAATTTCAAATATAACGATTTATTGGATAATTTAATTATTGAATTTAATAATTGAAAATTGGTTAACACATTTAATCTTGGATGTTAAGCTGGATAAAACTAATTTAAAGGCTTATTAAATTTCTAATTATAAGAATGAAGATAATAAAACCTCTAAATTTGGTTTATAATTGATTTACTTGATTTTAAAAATAATCCGTTTAAACTAACAAATAAAAATAGCCTTCAAAGGCACAATCTCGGAATTTGACGAAATTAGTGTCATTGGATACATAATACTGTATTATTATCAGATTAAAAATTTCGTAGCGGTTGGAGTTATCGTTTGGTCGTACAGGATATAAACACGTTGAAATTTATATCGAAAATTTAATATAATAATTGGGCTCAAAAAGCTATCTTCTCCATACGATCGAATTAGGTTTAGAACTTGTTCCCCTGCGTTCAGAGCGGTGGTATAATGTTACGAACGGTGGCACATCTCGATTGGGATCCAAAAATATTAGCTACATATTTTCGAATTTAAAATAATATATATATATATATATATATATATATATATATATATTGGATTACCAGCCTACCTTCTTTCACCTCAGCATAATGTACTTATCCCAGCCACCCTTCCTACATTCATACCTAATGCTCCTTTTAAAACACGCTTCTCCTTTCTTTATATTTCAAGCAGAGAAAGAGGAATATTTTTTTTATAAAACATTAAAAATCAAAATATCGAAATCTACTTAACAAAAAAATCTGAAACTTTCTTTAAAATTCTTATTCCAATCTGAGCCGCTCACGTGTATATTTGGTTGAAGGCACGCCATTTCTCTGATGGTCGACAGGGATTGTCAAGTGGAAGGCTCGACTAGTGTTTGGATTTCTAATTGATTAAGGGCGATTTGTCGAATTTAATGGCAGGAATGGGTTCGTACTGTCGAGTGGCAGGTCGTAGAGGGAGATGATGGGGTGCGGCAGCCTAAGGAGAGTCGCTATTAGGCGTATGGCTGTAAGGGGGATCCATGGTCGCGTTTTTAATGAGAGAGGTGGAGGAGATGTGGAGGTGGTCGCATCGGAGCTCGTTGGTCGAGGTGATTAACAGTGACGTTTGTTTGTTGAACAAGAACAAAAATAAAGATGCACGGCTATGGTGCGTATCGTGTATGGGCTGTGTTCAAGAAGTTTTGGGAAGAAGACGATATCGAGAGGAGGGGGATAATTTCGTAGTTAAGTTAAAGTTATTTAATTTAAAATTGATTGTTTCAAAAACTTATAAAATCTATAACTCCTACATACGAGTTTCGATTAGGGCGAAACATTTTGCGTTGCGATCGTGGTGACGAGTGATTCGTAATGAAACAGATTTGGATGGATTTTGGGATTATGAAAATTTGGGTAAAATCAGACGTCGGTCCAGTTTTAATTCCAAACTAGAACATCTTGGCGACATAAAAAAATAAAAGGCGGGTGTTTTACAACTCTCACAAGTACTAGAATATTTTTATGCTAGTTAGATTTGAAATTATGAGGTGATATAAATTTATTGAGTATTGTTCGACAAATTTAATAGTCATCTAAATTGCATTTGAATTGATTATTAACATTTAAAGTTAACAGTTAAATTTGAAATTGGAATTTAATTGCCAGTAAAATACCTAATATTGATAACTATGTAATTGTGTGAATTATATTGACTGTTTGGATGATTGGTTGTGATGGATGCTATTGGTTAATATTTTGGATGATTTGGATGTTTATTTATTTTGATATATCCTCTTATCATCACGTATATTATTAACAGTATATAAAACTGTAAATTGAATTATTTTGAATAAATTAAGCAATGGGTTGAAATGATATATATCTATGACACTTTTGATTTGGATTGAAATGATATTTATCCATCCCTGAAATTAAGTTGAAATAATTGATTCACTTGGCCATAGGATAGAAAATTATATATAGACACCAAATTGGTTAAATTAAACGATTATAAAAATTTTGATTTGAAATTATTTATATGATTTGATTTAAAGAAGTAACAAAATCGAATTTATGGAAGTCGAATTGTTTTCGAACTTGAGATTAAAATGTGTTAAACGAAATTGTTTAAGAATGAAACTTGAGATTTTAAAGTTATAATTGAAACATGATTTGAGTTTGGAAATTGATTTGTTTTAAAGGATTTGGATTTTATTCAAACTTTAAACAATTGCTAAGTGAACGTAATTAAAAATGAAAATTTAAAAGTGAGCTCGGAATTAAATTATTTTGAAGATTTGAATCTTAAATTGAATAATGAAGTTAAATTTAATTTAAGTGATCGATATTCTGAATTCGAACTCGAATTTATATAAATCAAAATGGTTTAAACTTGAGAATTGAATTGAAATTAATTCAAATTGGAATTGAATTGAAATTAATTAGAATTAAAACCAGATTGAATTAATTTTAAATCGAAACCGAAATTGATTTGAATTAAAATTGGAATCGAAGTTAATACGAATTGAAATAGGAGTTGAACCGATTTAAATGGAAATTGAAAGTGATTCAAATTGAAAATTATGGAATTAAATCATTTTGACTTTGAAACTATTTTCAAATAAATTATTTTAATATAAGCTATTTAAATATGTCTTTTTAAATATTCAAATTAATTTGATTTTCCAAGCTATTAACTCTATAAACCATTTTAATACTCAAACTATTTTCTACAAAACTATTTTAGCTATTTACTATTTAAACTAATTTCTAAAAGTTCAAATTGGTAAATGTAACATCCCGCCTTTTCGCACGCTTTAAATCGACACACGTTCCAATTCAAACCGTTCAAAAGGGTGGATTGTTATGGGGTAAATAAGAAAATGAGAAAGAAATAAACAAAATAGAATCTCACAGCGGAAGGATAAAATATAATAATCAAATATACAGTTTATAAAGCTGTTTTACAAAATATTCGATTATACTTACACATTTATCAAAGTTACACATACCAATAACAATGCAGTGGAACATTATGAGTGAAGTGGATTAATAATAATAATATAAATCTCTGTTTTCGTCCTCTAGAGCTAAGGTCTTCGAAATCCTGAAACGCTCGGACTGACCTGAGCGAATTGAAAAGACAAAAGACTCGAGTTAGAGCTTAAACATCTTATTTAAGTTAGATCAACAGGAATAAATATGAGTGTAATAACTGAAGAGATGCTCGGGATTTACATCTCCTAAGGATCCGTTAAACTATTTACTATGTAGTATATTTCGCTATTATAATAGTGTCTAATTGTAAAATAAACTTACTTTTTTCTTAGCATTAAGGAGTGACCCAATATTCCCCTTAACACGCAATAGTCCCAGTAGTCCATCCAATATCATTGTCCTGCCTGATTAGGAAGCCACCAGAGGATACAACACAGGCTACGGGAGAAATCCAAACTCGTATAAGGCATGATAGGGTAGGTGATGCGGCACAACTAGGCAATGCCAAGGTAGATATACCAATTACGCTTCCGGTAGCCGCAACTACCGCCCACCTTGAGCCACACCCCTAAATAAAAAAAATCAAAAGTGGGCACCGAATCAATCCAAAAATCAAAGTATAGCATCGAAGGGATGTGTTCGATCAAAGGTGCTACCTCAATTAACCCGTCAATCGCTCCTGTTTTAGCCACCTTATGCCAACTCACGGGAGTTGGATCCACGTATTTACCTTAAAGGAAACACCCCCACCATCCTACTTCATTCTGGAATCTCCACCGCGTACACGGTTGTTAAAGTGGTTTTCGGAGTTGGCAGAGAGTATGACAACTTCCGATCCCAGTCTCTTCAACAACCAAACGTTATTATAACACCGCGGTTATTTCAAAACAATTTATACTTTAAAACCAGAATATAAAATCCCTTTCAAAACCATATAAATGCCATACCATTTATATTTTTTAAACCCCAAATCAATATGATATCATTTTTATTTATAAATATCCCTTTCCCAAAATCATAATATTTTCAAATATATATACCTTGAAACCATAGCTTTGAAACATAACTTTTAATACTTAATGGTTCAAATACTATATTACTTTATAAAATAAACGGCTTCTTCAAATTTCATAAGAAATTCCCAATATCAATTTGAACCTCCAAATAAACCATTTTAATTCCCATATATTTCAAATCTTAAATATTCTATATTTTAAAACTTTATAGTTCATATATTTCAATCTTTAAATATTCCACTATTTCAAAATGGATTCTTTGAAAATTTAATATATATCAAATCCAATTCCTATTATTTAAATTTGAAATGTTTACTTACTAAACAAATATTATTCAGGTAAAACCCTTAAACTTCAATAACATGATATTTTTTTAATTAAATTAACTTGATAATATTCTTTAAATCAATTGGATATTCATTTAAATCCTCAAATCAAAATCAAGTTATAAAATCATACACTTTAAATCTTAATTTATTTACATTTCAAAACAATTTTTCGAAGATAATTCTTAAATACTTTAATTCAAATTATATTCACATTTATCTCCAACCTTACTTTTATTTGAGTTATTATAAATTTTATATACAATAGAATTTTTAAAGATATACTTAGTCATATTTATAAAGATATCAAACTCCATTATTTAGCATATTTTATAATTCAAAACAAATTTATACGTAGTTAACTTCAGTAATAAGATAGCGTTTTTAAAATATTTAAAAATTAATGTCTATATACTCATATATTTCTTCATAAAACCACAGAAATCATTTTTAAAATTTTTTTACATATAGACCGCAGTGTCTGTATATAAATATCCGTATCAGTTGGCCATAGGATAGAAATCATTTTTAAATTTTTTTTTACATATAGACCGGAGTGTCTGTATATAATTTTCTATCCTATGGCCAACTGATACGGATATTTATCGTTTCAATCCGCAATTTAAAAATAAAATTTATGATTATATATCATTTCAAACTGCACTCCCGAATGAAAAGAAATGTCTAACAACTTGTGGAATTTAACCATAAAAAAAATACAAGATCCATTCATCCATTACCAATCATCAACATTTATCAAATCATCATCCAATTTAGACAATTATCCCAATAAATAACAATTAATTACTGACAGTTTATTTTTCAATAATGAATTAAATATCTGGTTAGCTGGAAGTTTTAAATGCAATAAATAAATAAAAAATTTGACTATCAGTTTTATATGAAATAAATAAATTAAATAAAAAGTTAATTAAATAAATGCAAATTAACTGAGATAATGATGAAATATATACCAAACAGCTATAAATAAATTTCAAATCACATCATAAATGAATTTAACAAACATAAGAAATCTTAGAGGTTGTGAGTGGGTTAAAACACTCACCTTTTGAATTTAAATTCAATTTAAACCCAAAATTTGCACGGTCTCAGAATCCATCAAAACTAGCGCCAAAGCGTTCGGAATTTTATTACGATCCTAACAAAAAAATTCGCACGTGAAACAGAGTTCGTATGAGAAAGTTATATGAATTAACACGATTGAATTAGAAATTGAAATGAAATAAAATAAAACAAGGTAAAACTCACGCCACGTCACACGCGTCTTCCCCAATCATCACGCGTTTGAGAACACCCAAGACCGAAACAAATCACGATCGAAACCATTCACGTTGACCACCGAATACTCCACCCTCGACCATCTTAGCCGCTGCCGCCACCACCACTAGCCTCGCCTTGCCGCACGCACCCATGCCCTACAGGCCATCTCGTCCGGTCCCCCCTTCGATGCCACCGTTGCTTCAAATATTAGGGTTTTCTAACCCTAATTTACCAATTCACGTCGCCATAGATCGATTCAACTCTGACGACCACCACCAAAATCTTCCCCTCCACAATCTCTATCAAACCCATATCTCAATTTCGCCAATTGCCGACTTGATTGAAAACCCCCAATTTGAAATTTGATCATGATTTCAGGACGATTCGAGCATCATTTACAGAAACGAATACTTGACGTAGATTCGTATCGATGAGATCTACGACATATATTTTTTTCAAATTTTTCCGGGACTTTGAATTTTTGACTTCGATTTTGAATTGTGATTGGATCTAGGATTTGCATCCATTGAAGAAGAAGAGGAGCTGATGAAATTTTACGCACAGATAAATGAGAGTAGGAGGAGGCTAGGGTTTAGCAGGGTATTTATAGATAAAGTTGGAATAGGCAGATAGATCCGAATTATAAACGTGCTCAACGATAATTAGCCAAAAAAGCCCGTTCTGACTCCGGAACGAAATTAGGTAAAACCACATATCAAATAGGTGTTTTAAAATTTTTTAAAGGCGATGGAAAAAGTTTCACGTCCAAATTCCATCGTATGAAGAAGTTATGCTAAAATCAAAATTTTCAAATTGATTTCAATTGATTTCAATTAAATCAAACGACAAACGATCAAACGACAAATCCGATGATACGAAACTTAAAATCCTACAATAATTCACAGTTACGAATCCGACGAAACTTGTTTTGTCGAAATCCGAGTCAGTGGCCCAAATGGCTATTTTTATATTAATTAAATAAATTAGAAATAAATTAATTAAATAATTCAAATTTTAATTTCGCTTCTATAATTGACAAATTTTATCACCTTTGATTCCTTAATCTTTTAAAATGTTTTAACAAATTCGAATGTAAATGTACTGTTAATTAATTTATAAATTTCAGTGTTAACTTCCAATTTCATTAAGTTTTCAAATTATAAATAAATTTACCAAATTTTCCAATTAATTTAGTTTACCAAAAATTATTACATTCATAATTGTCAAATAGATTGGTTTACCACTTGATTCAACTATTACATTTATTATTCTCATATTCCAGCTAAATTTCAAATAAGCTATTTCAATTTCATTTAATTGCAATTATCATATTATCAGAAATTAAACTCAAATAAAACCATACATTCCGCATTCCATTCTTTTAATTTAACAAATTATCATATTCTGAATAAAGTTTACGTTATTTCCTCCTATAAGCTACTAATAACAACGAATGTTGCATTTGATTAAGATTCTAATTAAATAAACTAAAGGAATAGGTAATAATTAAAAATTCTCACTATTGCCCAATTTATTCCCATCCATGCTTAAATTACCAACTAACAATCATTAAATTTACCTATCTAGTATTGATTCTATAAAATTTATTTGGCCCGAGTTAGTTACTGCATTTATCAAATTCCAATTTCGTAATCACCTTAAATTCATAAATTGGTATTGCATGGACATTTAAATTTTATTAGCTTATATCAACTTTATTATCATTAATTGCAAATGTATTACTAATTTTTAGTCACTATCCTAAATAACTAAAGTATATTAATCTACATTATTCCCAAGTTACAAACTTTGAATTAATTACTATTTATTATTATTGCTTCACTGATTAATCCAAAATGGCATTGGTTTTTCTTATATTAAATTTATTACCCATATTAAATAAGGTTTTAAAACAATTAATAAAATTTTCTTTTATATGTATAATTTAATAATCTCTTAAACATGGCATTACATTTCACATAAACGTAACATTCATTTACATTTATAAAAATTAAATTTTCAACTTTATCAAAATAGGTAACTCATAAAATTTTGATATCATCGGCTATCCATCACATTCTCACAAGTTCAAACCATTTCCAAACAAATGTTGCAATTTCTTTCAATTGAACATATTAATTAAGGTCTTTGAATACTTTATACTCTATAAATTACTTTACATACTCTTCGTATTAATTTCTCAATTAACATAATTTGAACTTATTTCCTAATCCACCAGTTATTTCTTAAAATCAAATTTAAGCTTCTATAAATTTACATTCACACTTCCGTTACAATATTAATAATTTTTAAAGTAACGTTTGTTCTCAATAACAACATTATAATTATTTAACATTTAAGAGGACTTTATTTCATACTACAATTTCATTTACTTATGTTCTATCCAAACGTGGATTTAGATTTATTTCCATTAATTCTATTGCAAATATTTTATTTCTTTCTATATTGGTTACACAATCATATTTAATTTCTAACATTTTCTCCAATATACTTACGAGAATTTCGTTTATTTCTTCATTAAATTACCAAAAATCAAATTAAAATAATAAATTAAATGGTCGAAATATACGGGTCGTTACACTCTCCCCTACTCAAAACTTTTCGTCCCTGAAAAGGAAAAGAAGGGAAAAAGAAGATTTAGGAAATCCATATATCTTACTTAAAACATTTAATATATAGACAAATATACTTTTCAAAATTAATTAATTTTAAATAAAATATACCAATTTATAATCAATAGACTTTTTTATACTTAAATAGATAAAGTTTTGAAAACATTTCAAAATTTTCTATGTCCGAAATTTACGGAAAATTTCGACAGAGTCTCCTTTGTACTAGGAGGCTCGGGAGAAAAGGTAATATAAATTATAACAATATAGAACATATACTTTCCAAAATAAAATATCCCAACAGGGGAAAAATAATATAATAACGCTATAAACCGAAATCCGAAAAACTACCTGTTGGTCGGGCAATTTACGCTTATATTACGGAGCCAACTGTAATAACAATTGCTTCCATAACCAGCACTTCACTTATATAATACAATTAAAGTTACGATTATATAAAATGAAATATTAAAAATGGTTTCAACCACAACATCCAATTCAATACAAATAACCATCAATAAACAAAATCAATACAACATCAAATACTTGCAACAAGGCATACGACCATAAAATAACCATTCATTCATATCGAACACAATAAATAGTTGTTCAGGTTTAGACACTCTAAATTGTACAGAATGAATAATAACTACTAAGTGTATCCTTCACTCAACAGTCTTAGGTGAAACTAAATAGATTATTCAGTCATCCAAACAAATTTAAAGTATCCTTACCCAAGCAACCATAGAACAAACAATGACCAATTCCAAACAATAAATCAAGTTAATTTTTGTTAATTTCATTTCAACCTATTGTTGTTTGATTTCCTTTTTATCAATATACTGATTTGTCTTTTTAATTTTACATTATTTCTTGCAAATTTTCATTTTGAATTTGATTTCTTTGCATATTACTCCATTTATTTACTGCTTAATTTCATTTATTTACAGTATTCATCTTTCTGTTTGTTAAAATAATTAACTTCAACATTTACTTAAGTCTATACTTACTTACTTACAACATTTACCTTCTATCATATTTCATTTAACAAGATTTTCATTTTAACTTAGGTTTATAACAATTACACATTAATTCTTGAGAATAAAAGAAATTTTATTGAACATTTCATTACATACTTTTACTTGTACCACTTCCATCACAATTTCTTATTAAACATTTCAACTTTTAATATTCGGTAAGTTATATATATGGTTTTAAGGATGTAATTTGAAAGTTATACAAATTTTCTCATTTTCTTTAATTAATTCATTATTCAATAATATTATTCTTCGTTTTATAGATTATAGTTTAAAATTACCTTTAATTTCATTCAGAACCTAGCATTAAATTACTTATTTTAATTAAAGGTTCAAATTACAAATTAGTTACATTCAATTTCACTATGATAATTGAAATTATTAATTAACGGAAGCTTAAGAACTAAATATAGGTTTTTTTATTAAAAATCATTTAAAATAATACATAAAGTTATATTCTTATAACTTATATATTTAATTATATTTAAACAATTTAAAGTTTATATTTTTTTCCAGTTAAACCTGCAATAAAACTACTACAGTTGCTTTCCCACTTTTAAACTCAAAAATGAATGTCGGTGATGCGTGCACTCATCACCGAAATTATTTTCCAGCGACGGAGGGGGAGTACCAAACTTAATACTTTTCCAAATTCCTTTTAAAACATTTCTTTCAATTTATATCGAAATATTTATATCAAAAAATACTTTTAATAAAATTATTATTATATTTCAAAATAATTCAGAAGAAATTTCAAAACCCCAGAACTTAAGTTCAAAATTTCCAATTTGACTATTTTTTTTCAATCTTATTTCAACTATTATTTATAAATTTTATTTCCTAACAACCAATATATTGCAACCAAATAAATTTATGATTTATAAAATTTATTTTATATAAAAAAAAATATAATAGGCAAAATTATTTCATTCACCTATATTAAAAACAAATATTATGTCGGTCTGTCCTATTAAGTGTTTAGAAATCACTATTGATGTCATAGCGTCCCATGCATCAACCAGAATCTATAAATACAAAACGGAACAGATTAGCACAATATTAAAACCTTTTTATAATACTAACAAATACGCTCTCTCATATATATACACTCAGTGACTCCCATAGGGTATTACTACCCTATTACTAAAGAGTCAGACCCACAAAGCTAAGGTTTATCGCTAAACCAAAGCTCTGATACCACATTGTAACATCCCGCCTTTTTGCACGCTTTAAATCGACACATGTGCCAATTCAAACCGTTCAAAAGGGCGGATTGTTATGGGGCAAACAAGAAAACGAGAAAGAAATAAACAAAATAGAATCTCACAGCGGAAGGATAAAATATAATAATCAAATATACAGTTTATAAATCTGTTTTACAAAATATTCGATTATACTTACACATTTATCAGAGTTACACACACCAATAGCAATGCAGGGGAACAATATGAGTGTAGTTGACTAATAATAATAGTAATAATAATATAAATCTCCATCTTTGTCCTCTAGAGCTAAGGTCTTCGAAATCCTGAAACGCTCGAACTGACCCAAGCGAATTGAAAAGACAAAATACACGAGTGAGAACTAAAATATCTTATGTAAGTTAAATCAACAGGAATAAATATGAGTGCAGTAATTCAAGGGATGCTCGGGATTTACATCTCCTAAGGATCCGTTAAACTATTTACTATGTAGTATATTTCGCTATTATAATAGTGTCTAATTGTAAAATAAACTTACTTTTTTCTTAGAATTAAGGAGTGACCGAATATTCCCCTTAACACGTAATAGTCCCAATAGTCCATCTAATATTATAGTCCCTCCGATCGGGAGGCCACCAGAGGAAACCACACAGGCTACGGGAGAAATCCAAACTCGTACAAGGCGCGATAGGGTAGGTGACATGGCACAACTAGGCAATGCCCGGTTAGATATACCAATTACGTTTTCGGGTCGGTGGTAACACGTAGCCGCAACTACCGCCCACCTCGAGCCACACCCCTAAATAAAAAAAAAATCAAAAGTGGCCACCGAATCAATCCATAAGTCAAAGTACAATATCGAAGTGATGTGTCCGATCAAAGGTGCTTCCTCAATTAACCCGTCAGTCGCTCCTGTTTTAGCCACTTTATGCCAACTCATGGGAGTTGGGTCCATGTATTTACCTTAAAGGAAACGCCGCCACCATCCTACTTCATTCTGGAATCTCCACCGCGTACACGGTTGTTAAAGTGGTTTTCGGAGTAGGCAGAGAGCATGACAACTTTTGATCCCGGTCCCTTCAACAACCAAACGTTATTATAACACCGCGGTTATTTCAAAACAATTTATACTTTAAAACCAGAATATAATATCCCTTTCAAAACCATATAAATGCGATATCATTTATATTTTTAAACCCCAAATCAATATGATATCATTTTTTTTTTATAAATATCCCTTTCCTAAAATCATAATATTTTCAAATATATATACCTTGAATCCATAGCTTTTAATACTTAATAGTTCAAATACTATATTACTTTATAAAATAAACAGCTTTTTCAAATTTCACAATAAATTCCCAATATCAATTTGAACCTCCAAATAAACCATTTTAATTCCCATACATTTCAAAGCTTAAATATTCTTTATTTCAAAACTTTATAGTTCATATATTTCAATCTTTAAATATTCCACTATTTCAAAATGGATTCTTTGAAAATTTAATATATATCAAATCCAGTTCCTATTATTTAAATTTGAAATGTTTACTTACTAAACAAATATTATTCAGGTAAAACCCTTAAACTTCAATAACAGGATATTCTTTTAATTAAATTAACTAGATAATATTCTTTAAATCAATTGGATATTCATTTAAATCCTCAAACCAAAATCAAGTTATAAAATCATTCCCTTTAAAACTTAATTTATTTACATTTCAAAACAAGTTTTCGAAGATAATTCTTAAATACTTTAATTCAAATCATATTCACATTTATCTTCAACCTTACTTTTATTTGAGTTATTATTGTTGAATATGCGCTTATATGTTTTTGTTTGATGATAATAAACATATATATTCATTTAAATGTATTTGGTAATGTACTATTTTGTTTTTCATAGATTAAATAAATATTTTTTGAATAAAATAAATTACACAAAATTTGAATTTGAATTCAAACAGAACAAGTTACACAAGTTACACAGCTTTTGAATTCAAACAGAAATTTTATTCAAACAAATATTTATTACAATCTTGAATAGTACAAATTCATGCTCTCACTATACATATACATTTTTGATTACATCACGATTACATCACAAATATTTTTACATTGATAACCTCAATACATATCACTCACACTCGTATTTTGTCTTCAACTGCATTCCAGTTTGAATCCAGCATCTGAGAAATCTGCAAATATATTCACTAACGTAGTAAAATTGAAAAAGAAATGTTTTTGCAATATAAAATGAAATATGGTTTTTGAAAATATGATTTGCCTCAGTTATTTGGGTTGTTCGTCATCATTCACACTTGATTTCATTACAAAGTCGTGCACATAGATATTACAGGGACAGGTAATCATAAGTGGCTGCAATACACACGTGTACATTCATACATGTGTGCACTGCCTCGCCAACTCGTGTGTGCAGCCAAAAATAGCAAGTGTGCAAGCACAACTTCAACAAACAAGGCAATGCACTATGCAATGTACAACAAGTCCAGCAGCCCAAATGAACAAGACTACAATATCAAGGGCAAGTGCACACATTACAACAGACTGCAGACAAATGAAACAACAGGCAAATGCATATACAAACTATCATGAACGCAGTAACAACACCGCACCAGAGTGCATCAAAAGCAAACCGAGTACAAGCCATAACATGTCAACACAAGCACTGAAGTTCTGCATCAAAAATGAAGACCACAAGTGAAGTAAACAACAATGTCGAGCTCACTGCAACTCAAGGAGATAGTCAACCAACAGTGCAACAGATCAAATGGCACAGTGCACCACTAATTTGAAGAACATATGAATCAAAACCAGAAGTACAAGATCAGTTTGAATGGTTGGACAAATGCACAACTAAACCAAAGTGCAATAGAATGAGTAGACCAAAGAAGAATGTAGTGGACACAAACGATGAAGCAAAGCAATATGAACTGTCCAGTTACAACCACAAAGGCACAATGCATCAACGTAACAGCAAAGACCACATGCCACAATATCAAGTACATGAAGCAATTCAAATCCAAATCCAAGAATATATACAATGCAAATGGACAGGCCAGTGAACATAAAAAATGGCAGAGTCGAAGCACAAAGAACAAAACAGTTCATGTATGCAACACGTCAAGAAATACAACAATGGAACCATCACAACAGTTCACATTGCAGTAATATCATATCACTACAGAAGTTCAAATCAAAACAACCAAATGGAGACGGCATCCCACAATATCCAGAAGTTTAGAAAATCAAATGGCCGAAGTAAACACTCAGTATCAAGGCCGAAGTGACATTGAATCGCCAATTCAATGTTGAACAAGTTAACAAAGTAAAAATTCACGAAATCAGTATTGTTAAAGTCAATCAAGCGTTCACCGTGATAACCAAGCAAATTGACAAAGTCACAATTCAAAACCATATTGACCAAGCAATGAATCAACACCGTGTCAACCAAGTAATACCAAGAATACGATAGTGACAAAGTCAGAACAAATCTCAAGCATCAATACCAGATCGAACGCTACAGAATAGAAGCCGTGCGCATCAAGTTGCAACAAAATTGGGAAAGTATCAAAGTGAATACGAACGAATCAATTGATTTGAATTCATATAAATATCAAACCCAATTTACATCATCGGCATCGAGTTAAATCGAGTTCAATCGAAGAAAGCAATCAAACGAGCAACAAAAGAAACTACATACCGAAATCATCAACAACTCGATCGAGCGAGCAACAAGCATAAATCATCAGAGAACGAGCGTGAGCAAGAGCAACGCAAGTCAGAGCACCGAACATCAGAAAGCCCCAATTTTGAATCAAAGACAGAAGCCCTAAATTAGTGGCAAAGAGAATCGGCCGCATTTTTTCTTCACTGAGCAAAAGAGTGGATCGGGTCAAAGAATAAGAGAAGACAGTGGATCGGGTTGAAAGATAAAGGGGCCGGCCTTATTATTAAAAGGGGGTTTTAGTTTTTAATTTTATAATAGGGGTTTTTAGTTTTTATTTTGAGCAAAAATCACGTGTCCAAAGTTCGTATTTTAATTTTTGCTCCTGGTTGTATTTTTGAAGTTGTTTTTTTCTTTTCAAGTCAAAGGAGTTGTAAATCACCACCTAGGGTTTAGGTAGTGTCAGATTGTCTATTTAGAATTAGTTCAGTGAGCAGGGTGTGCGAGTTTGCAAAGTTCTATTGTAGGCGAGAGCAGAGTTTGCGAGTAAGCAAAGTTCTATTGTAGGCGGGAGCAGAGTTTGCGAGTAAACGAAACTCTATAGGCGGGAGCAGGGTGTGCGAGTCTAGTAGAGGGTTTGTGAGCGGGAGCAAATGTTTGCGAGTCTAGTAGAGTGTTTGTGAGCAGAAGCAAATGTCTGCTAGTCTAGTAGAGCGTTTGTAAGCGTGATACTGTTTAATTCTAATAGAAATCTGTGAATGCAGTAGTAGGCAGGGGTTGCCGAAGCTGGGTAAATTTTGTGTGTGATTTACTTTTCAGCATATTTATTTCTGCAGTTTATTTCTGTGTTTAAATCGAGAAAATTTGCAATAACCCTATTCACCCCCCCCCTCTAGGCTTAATCTAGATCCTACAAGTGGTATCAGAGCACGGTATTTTATTTAATTCTAGAGTCATGAATTCACCGAATAATGCTTTTTCTGAGGGGCAATCTATTGCTAGGCCACCCATGTTTAACGGGAACGATTATGCTTATTGGAAAGTTAGGATGGGTATCTATCTTAGTTCTGTTGATTATGATGTTTGGGATATCATTGAAAATGGCTATAAACCTCCCACTATAATCGTTGGTGATACTGAGATTCCTAAACCTAAGGATAGGTGGGATGCTAACGATAAGAGATTGAAAATGATAAATGCTAAAGCCATGAATGCTTTGATATGTGCTCTTGATAAAAATGAATTTAATAGAATTTCTCATTGTACAACAGCACAGGAAATATGGCACACTTTGGAGGTGACACACGAAGGAACTTCTCAAGTCAAGGAGTCTCGTCTAGCCCTATTCCGCAATGAATATGAGAACTTTGTGATGGACAAAGGCGAGAGCATAAAGGACATGTTTGGATGCTTTTCAACCTTGGTATACAACGCTAGAGCGCTTGGGATGGTCTTCACTGAGGTAGAGCTTGTGCGGAAGATACTACGAGTCTTACCGATGAACTTTGAGGCAAAAGTCACGGCAATACAAGAATCAAAAGATCTGAGTAAGCTAAGCATGGAGGAGTTGATTGGCAACTTGATGACATATGAGCTTGAGCTAAAAGCAAAGGAAGAACGCAACAACTCTGAACCAAAGAAGAAGACGATTGCCTTAAAGAGCAAAGAAGAAAGCGATGAAGAAGATCCAATTGAAGAGCTTGCAATGGCTGTCAATAATCTTAGAAGATGGTCTAAATTCAAGCCACGCAAGAAGAAAACAAAGGGCAATAGGTCAAAAGATTCCGAAAATTCCGATAATGAACTGACGTGTTATAACTGCAACAAGCCTGGCCACATCAAACCAAAATGCCCGCTTCTCAAAGACAACAAAGGAAAGAAAAAGAAGAAGAAGGCCTTTGCATCAACTTGGGATGATGAAGAAGGAGAAAAAGTTTCAGATAGCAGCTCAGAGGAGGCTAATTTATGTCTTATGGCAAAATCAAATTCAGAAGCAAGCTCCGATGAATCTAGTGAGGCAGGTGAGTTTTCTTATAAAGAACTTGTTTTTATGTGTTCTGATCTTACTAAAGTAGTTGATACGCTTGAATCTAAAATTGAAAAACTAAAATCTGAAAGGAGGAAACTCGCCCATGAAAATTCTAGGTTAGAAACTGAACTTGAAAATATTCAAAACCTAGAATGTAACCAATGTAAAATTTTAGATTCGGAACTATCAAAAATTAGGAATAACTTTGAGAGCCTTGAAAAAGAAAACTTGAATCTTAAGGAAACAATCGACACTAGGAAAAAGGATTTTATAAATCGATGCACCTCACTTGTCACTGAAAACTCAACATTAAAAACCAAAGTCCAAAATCTTGAGAAATCCCTGAATAACTTTTCAAAAGGAGAAAAATCTTTCAAAATGTTATTGGGAAATCAAATTTTTGCTAACAATAGAAAAGGACTAGGTTTTGGGAAATCACAAAATGATGATAATGCAAAAGGTAAAAGTGTTTTTGCTCGATCTGAAATAATTGGACATCATGTTGAAAATCATAGTCATCGGAACACAAAATTTAATGAAGACAATTTAATGTGCACGATTTGTAGAAAATTTGGACATAATCTAAATAATTGTTGGTATAGACCCAAACACATGAAAACTATACCAATTTGGGTTCCAAAAGGCACAAATATAAAATCTTTGAAAGTCAAACAAATTTGGGTGCCAAAAGGAACATATATAAATAGTTTTGGGTCTCCACAAACATATGTTTCATATTCTGCCACTAACAATCATGGACCTATAAAAACAAATAGGTCACAAAAATCTTTCATCGTGTAGGTGTGGTGGTAGGCTAAGGAACGACAACGGTGGATTTTGGCTATTCCAGAAACACAATGGGCGTCAAAGCAAAGTTCCTTAGCCTAGTATAAAGGTGACAGAATCACAATGGGCAATCACAAAAAAATTATCGTAAAGGTAAAACAGGTAAAATTATTTTTAACGATATTGAATGTGATTATCTGCACCATACTCTAAATTAAAATTAGCCAATATTGAGATGATGATTTTGATGCTATGATTTTTTTTCAAAATATTGACCAACCATCTTTAAATAGAATTACTTGGAGTAATTATGATGGTTGACTGATTCGGACTTAATTGATATGATTTTTTGACTTGTTCTTATTTATGACATTGTTTTTTGCTTAATTGATGACCAATCAGATTTTCAACTTTGAACCAATCCATGTAAATTTGTTCGGTCAAATGATGGTATTTGATTACTCATGCTACACGTAGATATATTTTGGTCACTGCTTGTAAATTTACACGATTTCAAATTTCATGTGAAAGCTGTTAAAGAGGATTTCTTTTTTTTAGATTGTTGAAACTTTATGAAATTGTTGAAACTTCAAGAAATTGTTTTTGAAATAATTATGATGTTGATTGACTGTTGATTACTCATGAATATAATTGTTTATCCTATGGTTTCTGAAATTAACACCATGATATGTGTTTGAGTGCTAACACGGCTTCAATTCAAATTCAAAAGAATGTCATTTAAACTGATGTTAAGTTTGAAATTCTTGGTGCACATTTCATGGTTTGATTCAACGAGTGAATATTGAGTGAAATTTAAATTCAGATGCAGATTACACTGGTAATATAGTTGATAGAAAAATTATTAGTGTAACGTGATTAATTTTTGAAACATTCATTTGCTGCATCGTTTCTCAAAGAAAATATCTGCATATTTTCACTTGAAATAATTTTCAAATAGCAGAAAATTTTCTTATAAAATCCCCTTGAGAAAATCATGTTTGACCATATTTACAGATTAATCATTTTTGAAAAATTGATTTTATAATTTTTGAATTTGATTTTAAATGACAAATTTTGACTAATCCGACTCCCTACTAATTATCAAAAAGATAAATAGTGATTGAAAAGGTGATGAGTGTTGATATTTAACATACATTACTCAAGAGAGTATATTTGGAAAATTTCTTTAGGAATTCAAACAAGAATTATAAAACTTTTTGTTGGGTAAAGATTCCATGACCATTTCTATATCTATCATTATTTCTATGGACCATGGTTTATCAAATATTCAATATAGTTTGTCGATATGTGGTACTATAATCAGGAATCATTTGTTTTTCGTGTCACATTTTTTTTAAAAAATAATAAATAAATATCCAAAGTATTCACTCTCATTTAAAAGTCCTCACGGTTATGCATGGGTGAATTACTTGGATTTTTGATTATGTGCTTCCATGCTCATTTAATAGTCCTTACGGTTATGCATGTATGGAACGCATATCAAAATTAATTGCTTAAATAGACAAGTTGATTCTAATCCCATTTAAAAGTCCTCACGGTCATGCGTGGTTAGAAGATACTTGATTTCATTTTTAAAATTAAATTGGAATACTACTAATCTTATTTAAAAGTCCTAACGGTTATGCATGATTAGTAGATATTCAAATTCCTGATATAAATGTACCACAAGAAGATTCAACTGTATGTTTTTATATGAACATCATATCCATCATTTCTAAAAGTGGAATATGCGCCTAACAAGGGTAGTTATGATTTTTGTTTGATTCTTATTGAAGTTTAATATTTATATTCAATTTGAGTTTAATGATGGATTAATATCGATTACTTTATCTCTATTTTTCTCTCACACTATTATTCTTTTGCTGATAACAAAAGGGGGAGAGAAAAGTTAAGATTTTGTCAAATAGAATCAAGCAAAGATCAAATAATTTTCCCATATGCATCTAGGCTCATTTGAATATATTTCTATTTGTATGCATATATGTAAGGGGAGCATCATGTAGAGAGGAAGCATTTAAATAGGGGGAGCAATTAGAGTATATAATTGGTCAAATACATTTAACACGGTCAAAATCTTAAATATATGTTTGTTATCATCAAAAGGGGGAGATTGTTGAATATGCGCTTATATGTTTTTGTTTGTTGATAATAAACATATATATTCATTTAAATGTATTTGGTAATGTAATATTTTTTTCTTCATAGATTAAATAAATATTTGTTGAATAAAATAAATTACACAGAATTTGAATTTGAATTCAAACAGAACAAGTTACACAAGTTACACAGATTTTGAATTCAAACAGAAATTTTATTCAAACAAATATTTATTACAATCTTGAATAGTACAAATTCATGCTCTCACTATACATATACATTTTTGATTACATCACGATTACATCACAAATATTTTGACATTGATAACCTCACTACATATCACTCACACTCGTATTTTGTCTTCAACTGCATTCCAGTTTGAATCCAGCATCTGAGAAATCTGCAAATATATTCACTAACGCAGTAAAATTGAAAAAGAAATGTTTTTGCAATATAAAATGAAATATGGTTTTTGAAAATATGATTTGCCTCAGTTATTTGGGTTGTTCGTCATCATTCACACTTGATTTCATCACAAAGTCGTGCACATAGATATTACAGGGACAGGTAATCATAAGTGGCTGCAATACACACGTGTACATTCATACACGTGTGCACTGCCTCGCCAACTCGTGTGCGCAGCCAAAAATAGCAAGTGTGCAAGCACAACTTCAACAAAAAAGGCAATGCACTATGCAATGTACAACAAGTCCAGCAGCCCAAATGAACAAGACTACAATATCAAGGTCAAGTGCACACATTACAACAGACTGCAGACAAATGAAACAACAGGCAAATGCATATACAAACTATCATGAATGCAGTAACAACACCGCACCAGAATGCATCAAAAGCAAACCGAGTACAAGCCATAACATGTCAATACAAGCACTGAAGTTCTGCATCAAAAATGAAGACCACAAGTGAAGTAAACAACAATGTCGAGCTCAATGCAACTCAAGGAGATAGTCAACCAACAGTGCAACAGATCAAATGGCACAGTGCACCACTGATTTGAAGAACATATGAATCAAAACCAGAAGTACAAGACCAGTTTGAATGGTTGGACAAATGCACAACTAAACCAAAGTGCAATAGAATGAGCAGACCAAACGAAGAATGCAGTGGACACAAACGATGAAGCAAAGCAATATGAACTGTCCAGTTACAACCACAAAGGCACAATGCATCAACATAACAACAACGACCACATGCCACAATATCAAGTACATGAAGCAGTTCAAATCCAAATCCAAGAATATATACAATGCAAATGTACAGGCCAGTGAACATAAAAAATGGCAGAGTCGAAGCACAAAGAACAAAATAGTTCATGTATGCAACAGGTCAAGAAATACAACAATGGAACCATCACAACTGTTCACATTGCAGTAATATCATATCACTACAGAAGTTCAAATCAAAACAACCAAATGGAGACGGCATCCCACAATATCCAGAAGTTTAGAAAATCAAATGGCCGAAGTAAACACTCAGTATCAAGGCCGAAGTGACATTGAATCGCCAATTCAATGTTGAACAAGTTAACAAAGTAAAAATTCACGAAATCAGTATTGTCAAAGTCAATTAAGCGTTCACCGTGATAACCAAGCAAATTGACAAAGTTACAATTCAAAACCGTATTGACCAAGCAATGAATCAACACCGTGTCAACCAAGTAATACCAAGAATACGATAGTGACAAAGTCAGAACAAATCTCAAGCATCAATACCAGATCGAACGCTACAGAATAGAAGCCGTGCGCATCAAGTTGCAACAAAATTGGGAAAGTATCAAAGTGAATACGAACGAATCAATTGATTTGAATTCATATAAATATCAAACCCAATTTACATCATCGGCATCGAGTTAAAATCGAGTTCAATCGAAGCAAGCATTCAAACGAGCAACAAAAGAAACTACATACCGAAATCATCAACAACTCGATCGAGCGAGCAACAAGCATAAATCATCAGAGAACGAGCATGAGCAAGAGCAACGCAAGTCAGAGCACCGAACATCAGAAAGCCCCAATTTTGAATCAAAGACAGAAGCCCTAAATTAGTGGCAAAGAGAATCGGCTGCATTTTTTCTTCACTGAGCAAAAGAGTGGATCGGGTCAAAGAATAAGAGAAGACAGTGGATCGGGTTGAAAGATAAAGGGGCCGGCCTTATTATTAAAAGGGGGTTTTAGTTTTTAATTTTATAATAGGGGTTTTTAGTTTTTATTTTGAGCAAAAATCACGTGTCCAAAGTTCGTATTTTAAGTTTTGCTCCTGGTTGTATTTTTGAAGTTGTTTTTTTCTTTTCAAGTCAAAGGAGTTGTAAATCACCACCTAGGGTTTAGGTAGTGTCAGATTGTCTATTTAGAATTAGTTCAGTGAGCAGGGTGTGCGAGTTTGCAAAGTTCTATTGTAGGCGGGAGCAGAGTTTGCGAGTAAGCAAAGTTCTATTCTAGGCGGGAGCAGAGTTTGCGAGTAAACAAAACTCTATAGGCGGGAGCAGGGTGTGCGAGTCTAGTAGAGTGTTTGTGAGCGGGAGCAAATGTTTGCGAGTCTAGTAGAGTGTTTGTGAGCGGGAGCAAATGTCTGCGAGTCTAGTAGACGTTTGTAAGCGTGATACTGTTTAATTCTAATAGAAATCTGTGAATGCAGCAGTAGGCAGGGGTTGCCGAAGCTGGGTCAATTTTGTGTGTGATTTACTTTTCAGCATATTTATTTCTGCAGTTTATTTCTGTGTTTAAATCGAGAAAATTTGCAATAACCCTATTCACCCCCCCTCTAGGGTTAATCTAGATCCTATAATTATAAATTTTATATACAATAGAATTTTTAAATAGATACTTAACCATATTTATAAAGATATCAAACTCCAATATTTAACTTATTTTATAACTCAAAACAAATTTATACATAGTTAACTTCAATAATAAGATAGCATTTATAAAATATTTAAAAATTAATATCTACATACTCATATATTTCTTTACAAAACCACAAAAATCATTTTAAAAATAATTTTACATATAGACCACGGTGTTTGTATATAATTTTCTATCCTATGGTCAAGTGATACAGATATTTATCATTTCAATCAGCGAATTTAAAAATAAAATTTACGGTTATATATCATTTCAAACCGCAATCCCGAATGAGATGAAATGCATAACAACTTGCAGAATTTAACCATAAAAAAATACAACACCCATTCATCCATTATCAACCGTCAACATTTATCAAATCATCATCCAATTCAGACAATGATATCAATAAATAACAATTAATTACTGACAGTTTATTTTTCAACAATGAATTAAATAACTGTTTAACTCAAAGTTTTAAATGCAATAAATAAATAACAAATTTAACTAGAAGTTTTAAATGCAATAAATAAATTAAGTAACAAGTTAATTAAATAAATGCAAATAAACTGAGATAATGATAAATATATACCAAACAGCTATAAATAAATTTCAAATCGCATCATAAATGAATTTAAAAAACATAAGAAATCTTAGAAGTTTTGAGTGGGTTAAAACACTCACCTTTTGAATTTAAATCCAATTTAAACCCAAAAATTGCACGGTCTCGGAATCCATCCAAACTAGCGCCAAAGCGTCCAGAATTTTATTACGATCCTAACAAAAAAATTCGCACGTGAAACGGAGTTCGTATGAGAAAGTTATATGAATTAACACGATTGAATTAGAAATTGAAATAAAATAAAATAAAACAAGGTAAAACTCATGCCACGTCACATGCGTCTTCCCCAATCATCATGCGTTTCAAAACACCCAAGACCAAAAAAAATCACGACCGAAACCATTCGCGTTGACCAGCGAATACTCCAACCATCGACAATTTTAGCCGCCGCCACCACCACCACTAGCCTCGCCTTTGCCGCACACACCCTAGCCCTATAGGCCATCTCGTCCAGTCCCCCCTTCGACGCCATCGTCGCTTCAAGTATTAGGACTGTCGAACCCTAATTTACCAATTCTCGTCGCCATTGATCGATTCAACTCCGACGAACACCACCAAAATCTTCCCCTCCACAATCACTATCAAACCCATATCTCAATTTCGCCAATCGCTGACTTGATTGAAAACCCCCAATTCGAACTTTGACCGTGATTTCAGGATAATTCGAGCATCATTTACAGAAACGAATACTTACGTAGATTCGTATCAATAAGATTTACGACATATATTGTTTTCAAATTTTTCCGAGGACTTTGAATTTTTGACTTTGATTTTGAATTGTGATTGGATCTAGGGATTGCATCCATTGAAGAAGAAGATGAGCTGATGAAATTTTACGCATAGATAAATGAGAATACGGGGAGGCTAGGGTTTAGCAGGGTATTTATAGATAAAGTTGGAATAGATAGAATGATCCGAATTATAAAAGTGCTCAACGATAATTGGCCCAAAAAGCCAGTTCTGACTCCGGAACGAAATTGGGTATCCCATATATTAAAATAGGTGTTTTAAAATATTATAAACGCGATGGAAAAAGTTTCACGTCCAAATTCCATCGTATGAAGAAGTTATGCTGAAATCAAAAATTTCAAATTGATTTCAATTGATTTCAATTAAATTGATTTCAGGGCGTTTCAAGCCCATACGATCAAATGACAAATCCGATCGATACGAAACTTGAAATCCTATAATAATTCACCGTTACGGATCCGATGAAACTTGTTTCGTCGAAGTCCAAGTCAGTTGCCCAAATGGTTATTTTTATATTAATTAAATAAATTAAAATTAAATTAATTAAATAGTTCAAATTTTAATTTCACTTCGATAATTGACAAATTTTATCAACTTTGATTACTTAATCTTTTAAAATGTTTTAACAAATTCGGATGTAAATGTACAGTTGATTAATTTATAAATTTCAGCGTTAACTTCCAATTTCATTAAGTTTTCAAATTATAAATAAATTTACCAAAATTTCCATTTAATTTAGTTTACCCAAAATTATTACATTCATAATTGTCAAATAGATTGGTTTACCATTTGATTCAACTATTACATTAAAATTCTCATATTCCAGCTAAATTTCAAATAAGCTATTTCAATTTCATTTAACTGAAATTATCATATTATCAGAAATTAAACTCAAATAAATCCATACGTCCTGCCTTCCATTCTTTAATTTAACAAATTATCATATTCTGAATAAAGTTTATGTTATTTCCTCCTATAAGCTACTAATAACAACGAATGTTGCATTTGATTAAGATTCTAATTAAATAAATTAAAGGAATGGGTAATAATTAAACATTCTCACTATTGCCCAATTTATTCCCATCCATGCTTAAATTACCAACTAACAATCATTAAATTTACCTACTAGTATTAATTCTATAAAATTTATTTGGACCGAGTTAGTTACTGCATTTATCAAATTCCAATTTCGTAATCACCTTAAATTCATAAATTAGTATTGCTTGGACATTTAAATTTTATTAGCTTATATCAACACTACTATCATTAATTGCAAATGTATTACCAATTTTTAGTCACTACCTTAAATAACTAACATATATTAATCTACATTATTCCCAAGTTACAAACTTTGAATTAATTACTATTTATTATTATTGCTTCACTGATTAATCCAAAATGGCATTGGTTTTTCTTATATTAAATTTATTACCCATATTAATTAAGGTTTTAAAAAAATTAATAAAATTTCCTTTTATATATACAATTTAACAATCTCTTAAACATGGTATTACATTTCACATAAATGTAACATTCATTTACATTTATAAAAATTAAATTTTCAACTTCATCAAAATAGGTAACTCATAAAATTTTGATATCATTGGCTATCCATCACATTCTCATAAGTTCAAACCATTTCCAAACAAGTGTTGTAATTTCTTTCAATTGAACATATTAATTAAGGTCTTTAAATACTTTATACTCTATAAATTACTTTACATAATCTTCGTATTAATTTCTCAATTAACATAATTTGAACTTATTTCCCAATCCACCAGTTATTTCTTAAAATCAAATTAGCTTCTATAAATTTACATTCACACTTCAGTTACTATATTAATAATTTTTAAAGTAAAGTTTATTCTCAATAACAACATTATAATTACTTAACATTTAAGAGGACTTTATTTCCAATAAGTTCATTGACAAATAAATTTAGGTAATTTATAACAGTTGTTATCCCATCCTTAAAAAAATTTCATACTATAATTTCATTTACTTATGTTCTATCCAAACGTGCATTTAGATTTATTTCCATTAATACAATTGCAAAAATTTTATTTCTTTCCGTATTAGTTACACAATAATATTTAATTTCTAACATTCGCTCTAATATACATTATGAGAATTCCGTTTCTTTCTTCATTAAATTACCAAAAATCAAATTAAAATAACAAATTAAATGGTCAAAATTTATTGGTCGTTATAGTAAAGGCTGGAATGTTATATTTAAATCGTTGATTCAAATATGAATTGGGTTAAAATGAAGTTATAACCTAAATTAAATTTCGAAACAATTATGGAAGCAAAACCGAGGTATTGGAGCGGAAACGATTTTGAGTAAAATAGTATATTTCGAGTAAATTTGATGATTTCGAAATGAAATTAATTTTGAAGTGAATATGATATTTTGATATCAACTATAATTGCTTTCAAAATAAAAAAGTACCAACCGGTGTGTAAAATGGTCTTTGGTTGTTAAAGAGACCGAGGCCTCTTATTGACATACTCTCTTTCAATATTGGAACTACTTTAACAACTATGTATGAGGAGGAGACTCTAAAACAAAGTGGTTTGATTTGGCCTCATTTACTAGATTTGAAGAAAGAGAACGATGATGGGTAGACATCGACCCTTGTGCTAATTTGAAATGACTAAAACAAAACAGCTTGATAGGGCGAATTGGGCCAATTACCCGAGCGAACGTTCATTCTTCGATTTTCTTGGACTCGGTCCATATTATTACCCCTGTTGTTGGTTTCGATTGGTGCACCTTGATTTATGATAGCCTCCCTTTGACTCGATATAGGATGGATGGACACGGTGGGCGGTCATGGCTATGATGCGTTAGCACCAACCCTGCAGCTCGAACTGGTAGTATCCTACCTTAGGCATTGCCTCTCGTAGCTTGTCATACATTTATCCCTGAGTATTTCAGTGCACCGAATATCATTTTCTGGAGGACGAAGACAAAGATTTGTTATATTATTACTGTTATAATTCCCTGCATTATGTTGTTCTGCTGCATTATTTATTTATCCTTGTTATATATATAACTCTGACAAATGTTGTATAAATTATAATCAAATGTATAATATAAACAACTTCATGAACTGTTTATTAGACTATTAAATTTTATTGTTCCGTTGTGTGATTCCGTGTTTATTTTCTTTTTCTTTTCTTATTTTTCTTAATTAACCCATGATTATCTATGTTTCGGTTGTTTAAGTTGGATATGTGTGGATTATTGCCGATTTAAACCTTCCAAAATGTGGGTCATCACAATAAATTGATAAAATGGATTCACTTTTTCTATTCATATATTTAAAATAGTTAAGTAAGACCCTTAAAACATTTAATTTATATTCAATTTTAAATTCTTATCTTTGAAGCACCATATAAATATTAAATCATAATTCAAATATTTTAATCAATCTTTATATTTGAATCTAAGTTATTAAACCTTTTTAAAGCAATATAATATTTAAATTAATTAAATATTCAAAATCTAATGATCACAACTACGGGTCGTTACATTCTTCCCCCTTAAAACCCCGAAATCCCAAGGTAAGAAAAATGTCTCTAATCCTTAAACTTTTCAAAATCAATTAATTAAAAAGTATTATTAAATTTCTACAACTTTAAACTTATTGAAAATATTAGCTCGATCGACAAAACTACAAATTACCACTATGGGCAAAACCATCTAAAGAAAACTAAAGCCAAACGACCTCCCATATCTGGGTCATAATACCATCAAACCAAACAATAATATAAACTTGTACGTATTAATAGAGCAACCAAACCCTACTCATGAAACCAAAAGCATCAACTTGCCTTTTCTTCCATGAACCTACATCTTACTTATTATAACATCCAACTATATAACTTGCATTTCTACTTAAATAAGCATATAATTTCAATAAAGTCCATATGATGTACATATACCATCCGCAAGCAATACCAAATTCGATCGCTTGATAACACGATTTCACTTCCCAACTTGTAAAATGCACTCTACTATGGACTTCGATCCGGTTCCTTGACTAGAAACCTTTTTTCTCCTTGCATAGCCATATATTATGGTAGAAACCTTTGGAACCAAGTCAAAAATCTGTATCAAATGTTTGCCATTAAGAATCGAGTGAAAATTCCTAAATCCGACAGATGTAAATTACCGCAAACCATGTACTCGAATCCGGATCAAAATTGGTTATTGTTAACCGCGTTCTGCCAACGAGTACACATCTGGGCCGACTCATCCACTTAAGGTCCTTAACGACTCAGTGGACCTGCAACTCAATAAACCTCGGCAACTAAAAGAATGGACCGACCCAACTGGTTGCGACTCAATTAGCTGACGAGCTAAGGCTTTAAACAACTTAGAGGAACAAAACGACTCAAGGGGGGAACGGTTCATGAGACAGGACGACTCAGTGAATCACCGACTTAACGAGTTAGAGACTTGAAGCCCCAAGTAACTTGAAGAGGTCAGCGATTCAGTGGCTACACGATCTAAAAAGTATTGCGACTTAACTGATACGCAACTCATCAAGACTATCGACTCAACGACCTAATTAGTTACCGACTCAACAAGTTCACAACTTAAGGACTCGAGACAGTAAGAAGTTAGAGTTGCACATAGGCCACGACGCATGACTCACGACTCACGACTCAGTATGACTCGCCTACAACCTAAAACCACTGAGTCGTAGCCCGCTGTCACAATACTTACGTCAAAGAGGATTGACTCGTGGACGACTTAGGACTTGTGCTATATCCAGGAGACTGAGGGCGCTCTGATACCAAGCTTGGACTCAGCCAGTTAAGTCGTCCACGACCCGACTTGACTCGGCCACGAGTTAACCATGAGTCAAGCACGGCTTACGACTTAAGGAGGAAAACCCCTATAAATACGTGACCACCTCCAACATTCAAGGGACTTTTGGAGGGGGGAATCATTTTTGTTCAAGGCATTGGAACTTTACTATCTTCAAAGCAAGCTACACTCCATCACTTCAAGTTCACGCAGGACGCTTAGATAAAACTTCATACAAAGATTCAACACATTCAATCATGGATTCGAAGAACTTTGTTGCATCGAAGTTTTCTCTAGCTACTTGTCTTTTGAACAGAATTGAATTGTAATTGGAAGAGATTGTAATAAGTTGTAATCCAATCAGCAATAAAAGGATTGAAGTGGACGTAGGCTTGATCATAAGCCGAACCACTATAAACTCTGTGTTCATTTACTGCATTTTCTGTTACTTACTGCTATTTCTTGATTCCCGCATTCACGGTTGGTGCTTTCACACTGTTTCTACACACACCGAGGTGTTAGCGTCAGAATTTCACGTTAACATTTTTGGTGCTTTCACTGATAACATCGAACTCAGGGTATTTACATCATTGCTTCACCAAACTTTGAGGAAAGAATCTCCGTTAAGACCAGAAGTCTAACAGAAATTATGGCTCCCGGAAGGAAACGTAGATCTGCCAGATCTGATGATGTTCAAGAGAACACCGCCACTTCTCCTCCTTTGAGTCAGAAAACTCAAACTGTGGGAGTTACGCGAGCGGAATTGGACGCTGTGGTTTTGGGATTGAACCAACAGTTAAATGCTCAGAATGCACAATAAGAGGCTCAGAATGCTCAGAATACCTTGATATTGAATAAGCTAAATGATTTGCTCGAGGCTAATCGTCAGCCAACAAATAAAGAAGGAAACTCTGCTGATAGAGCTCAGGATGTTAGAGGGAATACTTCTCAAAGGGCGGTAAGCCCCGTTGAAAGGCCACTTCCTCGGGATGGAGGATCGGGACCTCAACCGACCCTTCGTGAACGACCGTCAAGCCAGAACTCTAAAATAATGGCTGACGTTTTCCCCGCAGGACCTATGGATGATGAAGAGTATTTTTCAGGGATGGTCCGTCAAATCATGAAAGAAAGTACGCGAAAGGACGAGGATGAGAAAGAGTGGGGCTTTGCTCCAAGCAAAACTCCATTCACCGAGAGGATTCTGAAAGCTGAATTCCCGAGAAAATTTGTTCCGCCCACTATTCCAGCTTACAAAGGAACTAGTGATCCTAACGAATTTCTGTATAAGTATGACTGGCATATGACTGGCGCCAGAGCATCCGATGAGATTAAGTGCTGGTCCTTTCCGGTGTATTTGGAAGGAGTAGCTTTATTATGGTTTACCAAGCTGGCAGTTAGATCCATTGATCAGTTCTCGGACTTAACTAAGAAGTTCAAGGAGCAGTTTCGGTTGTACGCCTCTAAAGCAAAGGATATAATTTCATTGTCATGTCTGGAGCAAAACCAGGGGAACCCATTAAATCGTTTTTGAATCGATTCAACATAGCTTTGGCCGAGGTTGATAATGCTGAGCCACGCATGGTCTTAACATACTTGATGAGGGCAATTGATAAATCGAGCAAGTTTGGAGAATGGTTGAAAATGAAAGAACCAAATTCACTCGATAAATTCTATAAAAAAGCCGATGAGTTCATGCGCTTGGAAAGCCTTCAAGCATCGGCTAAGGTGGCGTCAGCAGAAACTAAGAATGATAGTAACGCTCCAGACAAAAAGGAATCCAATGCTCAGAAAAGGGGGAATGACGGCGGAAAGAAACAAGGGGATGCAAAGAAGGGTCGAGCTTTCAACTTCACACCCTTGACTGATACCCCTGAAAATATCTTCTTTGCAACCAAAGATAATATCAGTTATCCTATGCCACCTAAGATGATGGTTGGAGGTAAAATTGAGAAAAGTGGAAGATTCTGTCAGTTTCACAATCAGCCTGGTCATGACACTAACGAATGCCGACACTTGAAGGAAGTAATTGAGCAACTGTTGAAAGAGAATAAGCTCCAACAGTATGTTAAAAGGGGTAGGGACACAACAACCTCATCAGTCCAAAGGCAACAAGTCCCCGTTCACCATCCAAGCTCGAGTGAGAAGGCCATAGAGCATGAGTCAGACAGGCCTGTCATTAATGTGATAACGGGAGGTCCTCACCCAGCAGGCAGGAGCTGGGGTGAGATGGAAAGGTATGCTCGTGCACTGAAGCATGCACCCACAGAGGAAAGTGTTTTTGTGTTAGAGGATGCTGCGCCATTGAAACAACAGAAAGCTTTCCCTGATGACATCATATTTAGCGCCAGGGACCCTATGGGTATTGAAGCGCTTACGATAGATCCTCTGGTCATTTCTGCCGGTATTGGCCCGGCCACTGTGAGAAGAATTCTGGTCGATTGCGGGGCATCGTGTAATATTCTTTTCAAGAAAACTTTTGACCAGATGAAGATACCAATGGCTGACGTTCAGGCTTCGTCATTGAAAATTGCTGGCTTCGCTGGGGAGCCAAAGCAGCCAATTGGGACTATAGACTTGATTGTAGAGCTCGGAGAGGGGCCGAGAAAGGTAGCTCGAAAGCAGACCTTTATAATTGTTGAAGAATTTGCGGCTTATAATGCTTTCTTGGGCCGACCGACCCTGGCTGCATTCAAAGCTGTTCTCGCCCCATGGTGTCTAACTATATAATTTCCCACTGATAACGGAATTGGGATAATTAAAGGGGATCAGAACGTGGGACGGGAGTGCTATCTTGCAGAGCTACGTGAAACAAAGAAGAGAGAAATGGGAAAAGATGCGGCGCCTTCAGTCCGCATCAAAGAACGAACCTTGTAGCAACTACAGGTTGGTCCCTGCACTGGCGAACATAGCGGTGCCCGGAGAGAGATGGATCCAAGAAAAGCTAGTGCAGGGGAGAATAGAGTAGTGCCGGTAGAGGTGACAGTGCCGGTACCTGTTGACTTAAAGGACCCAAACAAGGTGCTGAATGTGGGTTCACAACTCAACACTACAGCTCAGAATATTCTGATCTCGTTCTTGAAGGCAAATTTGGATGTAATCGCATGGACTCATGCCGACATGTGCGGAATATCACCGAGATTGCGGTACACGCTCTGAACATCGATCCAAAGTTCACGCCAGTAAAACAGAAAAGAAGAACTCAGGGTCCAGAGAGGTCAGCAGCGCTGAAAGAAGAAGTCGACCGACTCATGGAGAATGGTTTCATCAGAGAATCTGTTTACCCGGATTGGGTCTCAAATCCTGTCCTGGTTAAAAAGGCTAATGGGAAGTGGAGAGTATGCATTGACTTCTCAGATCTGTATAAAGCTTGCCCCAAAGACTGTTTCCCGCTGCCTAGAATTGATCAGTTGGTGGACGGAACAGCGGGACATGAATTGTTGTCTTTTATGGATGCTTACTCCGGGTACAATCAGATCATGATGCATGAGCCAGATCAGGAGGACACGAGCTTCATAACAGATGTTGGTCTTTACTGCTACAAAGTCATGCCCTTCGGACTCAAGAATGCGGGGCAACTTACCAAAGGCTTGTTAACACCATGTTTAAACCGCAGATCGGAAAGACGATGGAAGTCTATGTCGATGATATGTTGGTAAAGTCAAAGAAAGCAGTGGACCACATGGATCACTTGGCGGAAATGTTCGCGGTCCTCCGGAGATACGGAATGAAGCTTAGCCCGTTGAAATGTTCATTCGGAGTGGAGTCCGGAAGGTTTTTGGGATTTATTTTGAGCGCTAGGGGCATTGAGGCCAATCCTTCTCAAATCACTGCCTTGAAGGAGGTCAAAGCTCCTAGAACAAAGAAGGAACTGCAGAGTCTTAATGGAAAAGTTTCTGCTTTGAGCCGATTCATTTCTAAAGCTACTGATAAATGCATTCCATTCTTTGTCGCTCTAAGGAAAGGAAGAAAAAACTTTGATTGGACTCCCGAGTGCCAGAACGCATTTGATGAGCTGGTTCGGCTTACGGAAGTGCCTCCAATACTCTCAAAGCCCGACAATCGTGAAGATCTCTACATATATCTGGCAATATCATCTCACGCTCTGAGTGCAGCATTGGTTCGAGAAGATACAAGAATCCAGCGACCAGTCTATTACATTAGTAAAAGATTCACTGGGGCAGAGATGAATTACTCGAAGCTGGAGAAACTCGCCTATTGCCTATTGATTGCATCACGGAAATTGAGGCCGTATTTTCAAGCTCATCCCATCAAAGTCCTCACTGATCAACCTCTGAAGCAAGTCCTGTTTCGCCCTGAGACTTCGGGCCGTCTTTTAAAGTGGAATATTGAACTCAGTCAATATGACATCACTTACCATCCCCAAAGAGCTATCAACGGACAAGCTTTAGCAGACTTCATTGCAGAATGCACAGATAAAGGTGATAGTGAGGAAGAGGAAACTAATGACGTCCCAATGAGATGGAAATTATACGTTGATGGCGCAAGGAATGACTACTGTTCTGGGGCAGGGGTTGTCCTTGAAACCCCTGAAGGACGATCATTATGTTATGCACTGAGGCTGGAATTTCCTTCGATGAATAATGAGGCAGAATATGAAGCTCTCATTGCATGTTTGAGAATCGCTAAAGAGCTAAATATCAGAATATTACAGATCTTCAGTGACTCTCAGCTTATCGTATGCCAAGTCAAGAAGGAATTCCAAGCTAAAAGAGGAAATCTACCCGCTTATTTGTCAAAGGCCTGGGAGCTTCTTGAGGATTTCATCATTATTCAATAAGCCATATTCCCGGGAAGAGAATATGAAGGCAGATTCCCTCACAAAGTATTCAAGTACTGGTGAAGCTCAACTATTGGGATTAGTCCCCGTAGAAGTCCTGCAGCACCAAGTACAGACGAGATGGATGTTGACTGGGTTATGAATGTATCTCAGGAACAAGAATCATGGATGACTCCAATACTGGACTATCTACTTAGAGGTTCTTTGCCAGAAAATTCGAGAGAAAGACAGAAGCTTCAAAGGAAAGCCTCCAGATATATAGTCCAAGACGGACGATTGTACAGGCGGGGTTTTTCAATGCCATTGCTCCAATGTGTAACTAAAGATGAAGCCAAGACAATTCTAGCTGAAGTACACGGAGGGGAATGTGGAGATCACACGGGTGGTCAGACATTAGCAAAGAAAATTCTCCGTTATGGATATTTTTGGTCGGAAATTAATCGAGATGCTGCTGCATATTCCCGAAAATGTGACAAGTGCCAGAGATTCGCCAAAATTCCTAGAGCACCCTCCACTGAGATAACACAGATGGTCAGTCCGTGGCCATTTGCCATTTGGGGAATGGATCTCATTGGGCCATTACCGACTGCCAAATCAGGGATTAGATATGCTATTGTTGCAGTTGATTATTTTACTAAATGGGCTGAAGCTGAACCTTTGGCTACTATTACCTCTATGAAAATGATAAATTTTGTGACTAAAAATATCATTTGCAGGTATGGTGTGCCACAGAAAATAATCACAGACAATGGTACTCAATTTGAAACCGAGGAATTCCAGGACTTCTGCAAACGATTCAAAATCCAGAAGAGTTTTTCAGCAGTGGCTCATCCGCAGGCAAACAGCCAAGTGGAAGCAGTAAACAAAATCATCAAGTCAACCATCAAAAAGCAATTGGAAAAAGCAAAAGGTGGTTGGGTCGATAAGCTACCACTGGCATTATGGGCATACAGAACTACTCATAAAACTGCAACTGGGCACACTCCATTCTCATTGGCATATGGATCAGAAGCAATGATTCCAGTAGAGACGAAAGTCCCTTCACATAGAAGAATTCACTTCGATCAAGCTGAAAATGAAAAACTTCAACTTGAGGCACTTGACCTCCTTGATGAAAAAAGAGAAGAGGTTAAGCTCAGAGTTGCGTCTCATCAGCAAAAAATAGCCATGCATTTCAACTCCAAAGTCCGCCATCGCAGCTTTGAAATTGGGGATTTAGTCTTGAAAAGAATTATGACAGCAACAGGAGTGTTCGGGCTAAACTGGGAAGGTCCATATGTCATAGGCAGCAAAGTTCTTGATGGCACGTTCAAACTCATAACCGTTGAAGGAGATTCAATCCCGAGAGCCTGGAACAACAATCACTTGCATCCATATTTTACTTAAAAGCTTTACTGAAATGTTGTAAAAGAATTGTGAATGTATGATTCTTGTATTGAAAGCTCATGTAAAACCACTGTGAGTGAATAATGAGAACTATAAAGTGGATGTAGGCCCGACTTTTGGCCGAACCACTATAAATTTTGTGTTCTTTACTGCTACAAGTCGCTTATTTTATTTCGATAGGTAAAGTACTTCGAATATATTGCTGAAATATCGATTTAAATTCGCAGGCAATTTTTTTTTTAAAAAAGCAGACTTACCCATCGCAGTACCAAGCAATTACAATCCTTGGCATCACTCAAAAGCAAGCAAGCTTTAAGCAGCAAAAGACTCTAGGGCCGAAGTCCTATATAGGAAGTACTTTAAGCAAACAATGGTTCCACTGGAGTACATTCCTTTGAGAAGTACTTTAAGCAAACCATAGTTCCGCTGGAATACATTCCTTTGGATAAAGCAACCCAATAATAAAATGACGCATGCTTAAAGATGGTACCAAGAGATTACCAATATGGACAACCAGCAAAAAGAAATGGGCAAGCTGACCAGCACCAACAAAAGACCTCTTCGGAGGCCCACGTTTCACCAAGATTGAAATAAAACTTCCAAGTGTTGAAACGTGGAAAAGCCCTTTTCGGAGGCACAACTCTTCGGAGGATAAAGACCCTTGACGGCTCAAGCCGCAAAATGAGAGTTTTCTTCCTCTATGGGTGAGACGTTCGGAGGCACCTTCCCTATGGGAAGGCGAGGCGCTTGTTTACTAGCTGAGACTGTTTGTGCAACGAACGTCCAAGTAACTTTTGTTCGCTCTGGGAGTCCATAAGACTACCAGAGGCACCTTCTTCCCCGCAGGGAGGCAAGGCACTTGTTCACTAGTTCAGGCAGTTTGCACAACGAACGTCCAAGTAACTTGTGACCGCCCCGTAAATCCATCCAACCATGAGAGAGTAACTCCCAGGAAGTAGCCCCACTCAGAGGCACACGTTTCACCGAGATTGAAATAAAACTTCCAAGTGTTGAAGCGTGAAAAAGCCCTCTTCGGAGGCCCATTTCACCAGGAGCTGAAGTGTAAGAGTCGCTCTTCGGAGGTCCACTTCACCAGGAGCTGAAATGATAAAAAGACCTCTTCGGAGGCACACGTTTCACCGAGATTGAAATGAAACTTCCAAGTGCTGGAACGTGTAAAGCCCTCTTCGGAGGCCCATTTAACCAGGAGTTGAAGTGTAAGAATCGCTCTTCGGAGGTCCACTTCACCAGGAGCTGAAATGAAAAAAAGACCTCTTCGGAAGCCCACGTTTCACCGAGATCGAAATAAAACTTCCAAGTGTTGAAACGTGAAAAGGCTCTCTTCAGAGGCACAACTCTTTGGAGGTACACGTTTCACCAAGATTGAAATAAAACTTCTAAGTGTTGAAACGTGAAAATCCCTCCTCAGAGGTACAACTTTCTAAAGAAGCATTTCATCAGAAATGCGAAACAAAAAAAGAAGAAGAAGAAAGTCCTCTTTAAAGCTACACTCTAGCTCTTTAAGGAAGATCGGTTCGTCTATATATTTTTTCTAAAAAAAAAAAGAGACCCTTCCTACAAAGACTAGAGTGTTCTTCGGAGGCCTGCTCTACTACATAGGAGAATTCACTTTGTAAAAAAAAAAAATATATGCAAAGAAAAAGTGATATTTCCGAAGGGTAGGGCGTGAGAACTCATACGAAACGAGGAGAACTCTATTTTAAGTAGAATAGTATTCCTCCGAGAACAGAATAAGTATTCTCCAAAAAGAGAAAAGAGTACAAGTCCCCTCGAAATTGAAAGTATTGCAACGAGCTTATGGTATGGGGGCAACATGGTATAGCTACATTGGCAAAAGTAATGCTCAAACAACATACCATAAGCCCACTGCAATATTATATAAAGAAACTTGTACAAAAATAAAAAATAAATGCATTCTCAAATACAAAAAGAAGTTTGTACAAATAAAGGATCATTTTATTCAATTCTATTACAATTTCTTACAGATACAAGTTTCGAAATAAAGAAAGCGGGGGCCGGTACCCGCACAATCCCCGACCAGTACGTGCAAAAAACAAAAAGCTAAAAACTGGAATCTTCATTTCTTCTTGCCACCTTTGGACCCTTCACCCGGCCGGATGGTTAGCTTTTTGGGTCGATCTTTAGGCATGAGGGAAGAAGGAGAGGGAGGTACAACTGGTTCAACTTCCGGTTCCTCTTCAGTATAAATGATGCTCTTCCTCCTCTTCTTTGATATTCCATGCTTCTTTTTCCCCTTTGAAGAAGATTCACTTCCTGGAGTAACAAGTTTAGACAAAGTTATGTCATCGGAAGGAGTCCGCTCTGGAGATATCTCACCTCCCTCAAGTCCTTCGTCCTTTTGCTCTTGCGAAGCAGCTGTGTCATCCAAGCCCCGAAGGGCACCTATTATTTCTTCCTGTGATCCTAGATGAGGAGTAGGAGTGATTGGGGGAGGCAGAGGAACAGTAACTGGAGGTGGAGAAGTTTGAATGACGCTCGGCGCTTTCTCTACAAAGGAAAAGTTAAAAGTGTCAGTATTTCCCGCAAAAAGAGGAGACAATGGCTCGTCGAGATTCAAGAAATAATCAAGTAGCTCGTCAAACCCGTAAGAAACTGGCAAGTTGTCCCCCTGAGCATTATTAGGGTTACCTGGAGAAGTTGGTGGTATCACTTCAATTTCGTAGTCTAGATCTTCAGCACTCTCTTGTGGCTCATCTACAGCTTGCGTAATTATGGCTCCGGTATCAGCTTTAGTAGGAATCGGTGTATGAGAGCTAGAACCAGCAATGTCAACATCGACTGAAGTTGAAGGAGGGACAGGGGCAATCAAAGTTGTTTCTTTTTCTTGGTGCTCTTCCTCCATCATTTCAACTCACGATCTAGCAAGTTGCTCCTTCCCTTTAGAAAGAGCTGCGCGAGCTTCGAAGTCTAAATAGTGCGCCTCTAGCTCCTCTTCAGTGTACCCGGTGCCTTTAAACATATCAAGCGTGGCTTCCCATACTTCAGCTACGGTAACCTCATATTTGGGACCCAGAAATGCAAGACTGCCACGCCCTAACACACTTTGCAAATAGAATTCAAATAATGTCGAGCCGATGTCAGCTTTGGTAGCTTCATGAGCTTCTTCAGCTGCAATTCTACCAGCAATAGCCTCATCTCGCTCTCTTTCGACTTTAGATAGTGGAGCTTTCAATTTTTCAATTTCTGCAACCTGAAAGCTAGTTTTCCCTTGTAACTGAGTAATATCAGTACGGTAGCCCTCTACAATTTGCTCCAGCCCATCAGCCTTGGCCACGGCATCCCTTTGCGCAGCATGAGCATCCCGCACCTGCTGCTGGAGCACACTCTCCCTTTGAGAATAAGAAGCGGAGGAAGTGGCAAGCTCCTCTTTGAGTTTCCCAACTTTCGCTTCAAGTTTTTCATTATAATCGGCAATGCTCCTCATTTCTGCATCATGCTGCTTAAGGGTCTTTTGCCATTCGGTTTTGTCATTCTCCATGGTCAGCATAGCTTCGAGATTGGCCCGATTCACCCTTTGGAGCCCATCAACAAGTTTTTGCCAATTTGGCATCCTCTCAATGTCAATTCTAACGGCATCAAGGTTCCGTAACATGGCATTCTTATCTATGGGAACCAGGTCAAGGTCAAAGCGAACTGCTTTTAAGCACCAATTTGGAAATCAAATTTGGAGAGTGGCTGGACCTGGTCCAACTTGGTAAGAAGGCCTGTTGATGATTGCCTGGATATCAGTACGGGAAGGGGCAGGAGACTGAGAAGGAATAGGAGCGGTAATCTTTTCAGAAGTTACAGGCATTGGTTGCTCACTGACTTTAGCCTGTTTACTTGGGTCATCAGTTATGTGACTCTTCCCTCTGTCATCGTGAGATTTGCGTTTGTGGGAGTCACCCTCTTTGTGGGAAGAATCGTATCGGTCATCCGATCTTCCATAACGTTCTTCATGTGCACGTCTCTCCCGAGCCTTCCGAGCGGCCCTCTCTTCATCAGTCACTTGGTGAACAGGAAGATAGCGCTTATAGTCATACTGGTCGCGTCTCCCATATCGCTGGAAGTCATCATAATACGAGCCACCTCGCTTCATTGAAGAACCTGAAATTGGAAAAAACACAACTTTAGAATTTTTTGGAAAGTATGAAGAGCCAATCATATAAGAGGTCAAAGAATCCTAGTCGTGTGTGATGTGCAGACTACGCGCACTGAACTAACAAACTGTTCTTCGGTTGAGGGAGAGCAACTGATTTCACCGCCGGTGACAGTTCTTGGGATAAAGGAGTCTGTTTAAGGGCGGATGTCGCTTCAACCGCTGGAGATATAACCTTAACACTGGTAGAGTCATCTTTAAAGAGATCTAGAGAAGTGGTCATTATGTCGCTTAAACTCCCAAAGATGTCATCACCATCGCGCCTAACAAGGCTCCCTCCATCAATTCCTTCCTCAACATGCTCCCCGGTTTGATGAAGGGGCTCCTCTTCTTCAATAATTGGGGCAAGTGCAGACTTATCAGACGGCCTCGCAGCATCTTTCGGAGTCGAACATTTCACTAGTGAGGCTTCAATCGTAGTTTCTCCCTGCACAGGATCTTTAGCAGGAGGCGGGGCATCTGGAGTTTTAGCTGGAGAATCCGGGGCTTCTTGAGGGTGCGTAGAGCGAGAAGTATGTAGAAGCCCATATTGATGTAAAAGTTCATCCCTCAACAAAAACTTTATACTCCTCTCCTCTTTGGCCACGGCACTTTGTCTTTCAAAAATTTGTTTGAGACTTGGATCTTTAGAAGGAGGAGGAAGTGCTGAAAAAGGAAAGAGAGAAATTAGCACTTAGCAACTCTGATCTCAAAAAAGCTCAGGAATGAAAAAATTAAAGCAGCTAATCTTACTTTCTACTCTCCAAATGGAGTAAAACCCTGGTGGGCAGCGAGCAAAGAAATACTGACTTAAGAATCCATGAGCGCTGTTAGAGAGATCAGTGATGAGTTTGCGATTCCTAGCGCTCCTTATAACTATGATAGAAGGATGATCTTTAATTTTTGTGAAAGAGCATAAGTAACAGATTTCTTCGAAGCTTGGCAAGCGGTCAAGAGTTCTCCTAAACAGAACACACAACCCCATCAAGATAGCATAGCCGTTAGGATGGAGTTGGAACGGAGAAATTGTCAGCCGAAAAAGGAAGGTTCGAAGGAAGTCATTGAAGAGGGAATCGCCCCGCTTAAGCACATTTGACGGTTGACTGCGACAAAACCACGGGGAGGATTGTCAGTAGTATCATTTGGCCCGGGAAAAAGTACTTCATTTTCAGCAAAACCAAATTGAGTGCGCATCTGAATAAACGCTCTCGGGGTAAGGCCAGTCGGAACTCTCTCTAGGGGATTTGCCCCGGGAACAGCTACCTGAAAGGTCTCTCTCATTTGAGCTTCCGTTTCATCTTCTCCTTGATGTGAAGCCATTCTACATAATTAACTGGATGTTCAAACATGAAGGTGCACGTTTCCTAAAAGTGTGAAGTGTTGTGCAGAACTAATAATAATGACAATTAAATATAACTGAAGTTAAACTAGTCGACAATTGATCGATTACTAAATTTCAGGACTTGTTAATTTAAAAAGTTCAAGTGCAGTATTGGTGCAAACCGGTCGATTTCAATTGACTATCTCAATGTTGCTTTAATACTCTACTTGAATTCGTTGAATTGAAGCACTTCGTTCACACAATCTATTTAAGTTAATTATCTTCTATTAACTAATCTGTCGTTGGATGAGGGCAATCAGTGGCAGTATATTCGTCCTAATTTTCCGTGACTATTGTATTAAGCAGGTTGTAGACTCGCAAATTGAAGCAATCTGTAAAACTAAAATATGCAACAAAGTTTAACAGGTTAAAGTCCAAACAAATCAATATTCAGGCAGTTTATTTCAGCAATCAAAGTTAAAGTTCAAGTCAGGATTATGCTCCGAGACAATTCGATATATTAACTCGCCCACGACTTAAAGGTTATGAGGCGGCTTAGGTCGTTTATGCTATAATTCGTCAACCCTTTGAATCGGCAATGCTTAAGTCGTAAGGCATAGAAGGGAGAAAAGATTTCGGTTCAAAGTTATGAGAAAATTCTCCAAGTCCTATCTCGTCCACGACTCAAGACTTGTGTCGTGAGGATTAGTAAGCCGGTCCAGAGTTGAGCCGCGAAGGATATCAGGTCGCCCAGAATTATTGAGTCGCATCCGAGGCAATGCTCTACTCTGATTGGCCTACTTACCATACAATTCCTAAACCCATATACCTTCTAGCTCTTAACCCATGAACCGTCTCCCTCCTATCCCAAGAACCTTCTAATTCCTAACCCGTTAACCCAATAAACTCTCAATCAACAATCCTAGCTCTATAACACCACTGAATCGCTTCGAATCGTGGATCATCAGAATAGATAACCCTAAGTCCGTTGATGACCAAAACAACCAAGTTCGCAGGGCTCAAAGGGGCAAATCGAAGATGAAGATGGGGCGCATAAGTTAGAGATGATCGACAATCATAGGGAAAGTGAGATCGCTTACGCAGTATGATGTTAGAGATGATCGGAGATGAATCTGATCGAAATCGCCTTTGGGAGCTTGAAGGTGCGTTAATGGTAGACACGGTTTAAAGGTTAGGGAATGAGAAGAAAAGGGGAGTGACTCAGGTTTTTATAGCTTTGGGCAGTAGAGTTTGAGTTGGCACACGAGCTAAGATGAGCCGAAGCACATGACCTACGACTCAGGCGTGTACTTCGAGGGGCAAAGCTTAACCCCGTTCTGCCAACGAGTTGAAATCTGGGCCGACTCATCCACTTAAGGTCCTTAACGAATCAGTGGACCTGCAACTCAATAAACCTCAGCAACTTAAAGAATGGACCGACTCAACTGGTTGCGACTCAATTAGCTGACGAGCTAAGGCTTAAGGCAACTTAGAGGAACAAAACGACTCAAGGGGGGAACGGTTCATGAGACAGGCCGACTCAGTGAATCACCGACTTAACGAGTTAGAGACTTGAAGCCCCAAGCAACTTGAAGAGGTCAGCGATTCAGTGGGTACACGATCTAAAAAGTATTGCGACTTAACTGATACGCGACTCATCAAGACTATCGACTCAACGACCTAATTAGTTACCGACTCAACAAGTTCACGACTTAAGGACTCGAGACAGTAAGAAGTTAGAGTTGTACATAGGCCACGACTCACGACTCAGTATGACTCGCCTACAACCTAAAACCACTGAGTCGTAGCCCGCTGTCACAATACTTGCGTCAAAGAGGATTGACTCGTGGATGACTTAGGACTTGTGCTATGTCCAGGAGACTGAGGGCGCGCTGATACCAAGCTTGGACTCAGCCAGTTAAGTCGTCCACGACCCGACTTGACTCGGCCATGAGTTAACCATGAGTCAAGCACGGCTTACGACTGAAGGAGGAAAACCCCTATAAATACGTGACCACCTCCAACATTCAAGGGACTTTTGGAGGGGGGAATCATTTTTCTTCAAGGCAATGGAACATTACTAATTTCAAAGCAAGCTACACTCCATCACTTCAAGTTCACGCAAGTTGCTTAGATAAAACTTCATACAAAGATTTAACACATTCAAGGATTCGAAGAACTTTGTTGCATCGAAGTTTTCTCTAGCTACTTGTCTTTTGAACGGAATTGAATTGTAATTGGAAGAGATTGTAATAAGTTGTAATCCAGTCAGCAATAAAAGGATTGAAGTGGACGTAGGCTTGATCATAAGCCGAACCACTATAAACTCTGTGTTCATTTACTGCATTTTCTGTTACTTACTGCTATTTCTTGATTCTCGCATTCATGGATGGTGCTTTCACACTGTTTCTACACACACCGAGGTGTTAGCGTCAGAATTTCACGTTAACAGTTATGCAAATAAAATGATCTATGTATAACTTACCTATTTGATCAATTGGTTTCTAAATTAGACCAATTACTTTTTATGCACATTCATAATTACTTTTAGTATAATTCCCTCTTAGTAGTAACTTCGTGTAACGGCCCAGAATTTTAGATACTTGATTTTTGAATATTTAATTGAATTTAAATATTGAAACAATAGTTTTGTAAGACAAACAATTTAAAATTTCAATTATAGGGATTTGATTGAATAGTGAATTTAGATAATTGGTGAATTTAAAAAAAATTGAACCTAGAATTTGAAATGAATGAAAGTGATTTCGAAAGTTGATTTAAATTCTATTTGGATAAGAATGAAGATAGAAAACTTTTGAATCTGAATTTAAAAGTGATTATACTTGTTTTATAATAACCGTTTTAATTGAATGGAAATAGGCTTCTGCGACATTATCATGCATTTCGACGAAACCAATGCCAGTAGATCTGTAATAGTAAATTATTATATGTTAACGAATTTCATGGCGATTGGACGTATCATTTGGTTTTGCGAGTTCATAATCCGTAGAAATTAATTTTAAAGAACTAAAATAATATAACTAAATTTGAAAAGCCAACTTCTGTATATGTTGGAATTGGCTCCTGATACTAGTTCCATTATGTTCGGAATATGGGTATTACCCATAGAAAGCTAAGCGGCATGCCTCGTTTGGGGTGCGAGATTTTTGAGTGCATCAAACTAGTTTTTTTTAATTATACACACACGCACACCATCCTAACCCATACCCAAACCATCAGCCCATACTCTCCATACGGTTACCCATACTCGTCCACGACGCTACCATATCGTTCCTTTACATAAAAATGCCCATTGGCTTCATTTTTTTGGAACGTTTAAACAAAGCGAAACCCACCCATCATCAAAAGGCCATAGCAAGCTGGTGCCACAAGATGTTGACTCTAACTAGTAAATTACTCCTCTCGTCAAGAGGAGTATTATGGACGGTGGTGAATGAATAAAACAAGGCTAGGCAGCGACAATCCTTGATCAAAGTCAACGTGGTTTTGAGGTTTGTGGTGGAGCTAGGTGACAAGTTAGGGGCATTGGATGGTGTTGTTGGGATGGGGGCGTGGAGGTGGAGATAGGGTGACGATGCGGTGGCGCCTAGAGGTCGGAGCTAGCCAGAATTCAAGATAAACGTTGTTCGACGTTTTGGGTTCATTTAGGCGATTGGCGGCGTTAGAGGGTTCGAGACCACTAGCGATGGAGGTAGGGGTGGAAGGTGGTGGCGAGCAATGCAATGTGGAGGCCGTGAAGTTTGGTCAACGATCTCGACATGGTTTGACTAACTCAATTTTAGAATGTGAGTAAGCTTGTTTAGTTTAAACAGTGGTAATTGGTACTTAATTAATTGTAATTAGTTGGTAACATAATTATTTAATTCGTTTATCTTATAATGTCAATAATTTTCTCATACGAGGTCAGAATCAGGCGCAATGAGTTGCATTGTACTCATTTCAGCGAATGCAACTTTATGAAATGGAATTAGTGACGTTTGGAACTAGCTGAATTTTATGCTGAATTCGAATGTCTTTTGAATTTGGATGGAACTAAAATGCCACATCGACAAATAAAATCTCAGTTAGTAGAACTCATCTTTTTAGTTAACCAGTAATATTATATAGTTGATGAAAAATTTGTTAATTGGATGTTTGGATGAATTACTATTTTTATCAGTTGGTTTGGATTTATTCCCACCCCAAGAGCGCTTTTATATATACCTGTCTAGTAGCGAATGACTCGTACTATATAACTATATACTGTTTGTGATGCAGTGGGATAGGTTGGAGGGATCCAACAGGATTCCTTGCCATTGCTGATTTTAATTTCAATAATATTCATATCATATGAATTATTGGATATTAAACCTGATTGTTGGCTCTATTGATTATGACATTGTTATTGTTCAAAAATTAAACCCTATAGTGAAAGAAAATCAATGTAAATATTGGTTAAGCGCTCAGGTGACTGTTGGCCTAAATTTAGCATTTTAAAAATACTATTAGTTGTTATTTGTTATTTGAAATGGTTGTGTTTTGAAGAATGATTTCAAATCTAACCTTTTAAATTGTCATTTCTAAATCAATTTAGGAATGTGTGAAATTAATAAACTATTATTTAATAATGATTTAAGTGATTTAACTAATGTTTACAAATGTTTTAAAGTTATTTATTAATATTTAATATTGTTTTAAAAGTTATTTATTTATGTATAATAATGATTAAAGTTATTTACTAATGTTTTAATATTTAGAAAGTTATTTTTTAATAAAAATAAAAAATTAATATGTTTTGAAATTAATAATAATGATTTATCAATAATATTTTGGGAAATAATTAATATCTTTTATAGTAATGGTAAAGATTAATTATTATTATTATTTATTTAATAATGTTTTGAAATTATTAAATATTATTTTTAAGAAGTTTTGAAGTTAATAATTATTATATATTTCTAATGTTTATTTTTAATAACTATTACTATTAGTGTTTTGAAGAAATGATTTTTAATTATTTATAATGTTTTTTAGCCTTATAAATGGGGTTTTATAAACAGAATTGGATTTTAAAGGATTCTTATATAATGGTTTAAAGGCTTAAAGGAAGATTATATACGAGGTAAAGGTGTTTTATAAATGGTTGGATATTTATAAACGAATTTAAAAATGGGTTTATAGATTTAATAGAGGAGTTTTATAATTAGTTTTATGGATTATAAAGAGTTTATAAATGATTTGAGATTTATAAAATAGTTTCTAAATGTGATTTAGAAATTTATAAAGTAGTTTATAAATTATTTAGGATTGTGAAAAAAGGAAATCCTCCTCCGTTCTATGAATATAATTATAACGTTGAGATAAGTATATGGATATTTTTCCAAGTATCGAAAATATAGGGATTTGTAAATATGTCTTTGTAAAAGTATTTTTATACAAGTATTTACAAGAAGAATTCAATTAACGAAAAGTTTAATTAAGGAGGTTAGCTGTAACGACCCAGAATTTTACATATTTGAAAATTGGAATATTTGATTAATTTTAAATATTCGGGTTTTAATTTTTAACTTGAATTTCAAATATAACTATTTATTGGCTAATTTAATTATTAAAGTAATAATTGAAATATTAGGTAAAATAGTGAATCTTTAGTTTCAAGCTTGTTAAAAATAATTTGAAGGCTTATAAAATTCATATTAATGATACTTAAGACATTGCAACTTTTAAAATTGAATTTAGAAGTGGTTTGTTCATTTTTAAAAATGTATCGTTTAAATTGACGTTTAAAAATAGCCTTCCGAGGCACAATCTTGATGTAACGACCCAGAATTTTTAATAATTTAAATATGAATATTTAATTAATTTTAAATATTAATAAGTGAAATTTTTAAGTCGAATAATTTATTTTTTGAATATTGGATTTAAATGAATAATTAAATCGATAATTTAATATGTGAAAATACCGAAATAATTGAAAATTTGGTTAAATATGATCGAAAATGATTTGTAAAATTTTATTTTATCATATTGAAGATATAATGATGTTATAGAACTTTTAAAATCGAATTAAAAGTTTATTTGTGAAAATTGAATATTTTAATATTAAATCGACTAGGAAAATTAGCCAATTTTCGAACAGTCTCAGAATTAGACGAAACTAGTTCCATTGCATCCGTAATAGTTTGTTATTATCGGATTTCAATTTTCATAGCAATCGGAGTTGTCGTTTGATCGTAGCAGCTCGATACGCATCGAAATTGTTTTTAATATTAATTTGGCGAGTTAAAATAGTCATTTTTCAAAATGTCTCGGATTTCGACGAAACTAGTTCCATCGGATCCGTAATGTGATATTATTGTAAGCTTTCAAATTTCGTGTCAATTGGATTTACCGTTTGTCCGTGGCAAGCGAAAACGCATCGAAATCGTTTAATCGGTTTAATTTTAAATCGATCGTTTATAGCCATAACTCGCACAGATGATCGAATTAGCTTCCGAAACCTGTTCCATTGTGTCCAGAATGCGGGGTAAACCTTAGAAATGCCAGTCACCACGTGTAAATAGGAGTTCGGAAAATTCGGAATGAATAGTGTTCGTTAAAATTCTATAAATAGGCTCTTTTACTCACAAAAAAAAAACTAGGGTTTTGTTCAGAGCCGCCGTTCACTTTGTTCAATGGCCGAGCTCCACCTTGTCGCAGCCGAAGGTGGCTCCAGGTGATGGCGTTCGAATGGTGGCGAAATGATGGAGTTTTGGTCAACGTGGTGGTGGCGATTTCAAGCCCTAGGGGTGGCACGATGGGTTCAAGCTTGCACGCATATTCACCTGGGAACGGTCTTGAGGGAGAAGAACAATGCGAACGGCCCTGATGCAGTGAAAGTGAATCGAACGGCTCTGAATAGTGTAGGTTTAAAATTAAAACGAAAATTGTAATTTAATTATATTTATAATTTGTACAATCTTTAAACTTTGATAACTCTTTCATACGAGGTTGAAAAAATACGAAACATTTTGCATTGGAATCGTTTCGACGAGCTCCACGCAATGAAACTGGATTGGTGTCGATTGGAGTTAAACTTCGGGCAAAATTAAACGTCTGTTTAATTTTATTCAAAATAAAAGCTGAAACGAAATTAAAAATCAAGGTGAGAACTTCTCACTCAATCGAATTGGTTTCGATTTTAATTTTAAATAGTTAGATTTAAAATTGTTGATTGTATGTTGAATGATGATTGTTATCTATTGATTGTTAAAATAGATATTATGCGCCGTTAGTAAGCGGCGGTTATTTATTAAAAACATATACCGCGAATATTTCACAGTATAGTGAAATTGGTATTATTTATGTACTTGGAATTGATTTCCCGCATTGTATAGCGGATGAGACCCTATCGCGCCGTCTATTAAGCAGATAATATTTTATAAATCCCATATACCGCGATAATTCCGTACTAGAACGGAATTGGTATTGTGCTAATGTTTGTGGATGCAGGGAAACAGGTTGGAGGGATCCAACTGGATTCCTCAACTGTATTGATTTATTTACAGATATTGTGATATTTGTTGATTATCATATCGATATATGATATTTGGAGGTCGTGATTGACTATTTGGTGCTGCTGCATCATCGGATCCATTTCTGAAGTTTTAAAATAATGATTTTGGTTTTTAAAGGAATTTTTAAAGTGATTTTCCAAAGTATATGTTTTATTTAAATTTTGAATTGTTAAAATAAATAAACATTAAAATTTTAATGATATAAAAGTATGATTTTTATGGAATAAAAGCGAAAAGTGATTTTTGAAATAAATAGTTAATAAACTTATAAAATGGTTTAAATTAGAATTTTTGAACTATTACAAACAATTTTTATAAAAGATTTATAAAATGGATATTTATAAATTAAAAATATTAGAATTATAAAACAAGTTTATTAAGTGTTAAAATGAAGTATAAAATGGATTTCATTGAGAATTATAGATTTATAAATTTTGAAGTTATAAAATGAATAGATTTCGTAAAATAGAAGATTTATAAGTAATTATCTTATAAATCGGATTTTGGCATTTAAATGAGATATAAATGAAATTTGTTAATAATGAGATTTATAAATCGAAGCTTATAAATAGTAATGGAATTTATAAACATTGTTTATAAATTCGAAATCAATTTAATTTGACAAATTGAATAGTGAAGTTTATTAAAGGAAATATATTCACGATTTTGGACAGTGAATACATTATTGAATGAAATAGTCATGTTTGGCAAAAGGAATATTATAGAATGAAGTTAATTATTTTAAAGATGTTTTAAAATTTATTATGAATCGAAAACATAGATTTCAACATTCATTGTTTAAATAGACGTTTTCAAGAAATAAGGAAATGGTGGACTATAACACAGTTGTTATAGTAAATGATTTCCGAAAGGAAATGTTTTTGTATAGTATTGGGATTTATATATCTATCTAAATTACGAATCCCTATACTAGTGATTTTGGGTCGTCGTAACGATGTTTTACGCAACATTCGTTTTGACCCAAATAAATGTGTTAAGTGAATGTTTTCCTTAAAGAATGAAATATATACTTAATTTCGATATTGAGTATACTGAATATTTTCTAAGTATTGAGAATAAATGGATTTGTGAATCACTTATTAATAAATAAGTACGTAAATGTTTTTCCAATGTGAAATGAAAGGTTTTGAGAATTTATCTTTTTGAAGACAAATTGAAAATGAATATTAGAAATCGATTTGGGAATCATATATTCATAAATATTTTGGAATGTAAATTCACTATGGAATTTATGAATGAAAAGGGAAATTTGTTTAAAAATAAACGTTGATTTATTTTTGAAGTGTGGGAATTAATTTACGGATTTGGAACGTAAATATAAAGTAAATCGTTAAGGATTTATTTAATAGGTTTAAATGAACCATGTTGAAATGAAAGAAATTCCGCGTAAGGAAAATGTTTGAAATTTGTTTTCAAAAGTGATAAAGGTGTAAAGTGATTTGAAAATTTGTTTTCAAATGGTTGAAGTGTGGAAAATTTTATATCGAGTAAAGATATTTTGGAAAGTAAATAATTTGAGAAATTATTTGGATTTGGTGATGTTGAACACGCCTATTGATAGTTAAATAATCCGACTATCAATATTTACCTTTAAATAGGTATTTGTTGTGATTGTTTGAATTTGAATGCCACACTTATTTTTGAGTAAACGCTCACTATTCGGTTTAGCCGGGAAAGGACCTTGGGGTCGTATAACCCATTCTGAATATGTGATACGTCGTTATGGATTGCATTTGATGATCGGTGTTGAAGACCGGGTATTTGTGAAAACGGAAGGATTACCGTCGAGTTACTCTACATCGGCTGATCTCCGATATAGAGGTTTTATCACCCATAGTGACGCGAAGTCCGATCGTAATTAATGAATATCCGGATTGCAAGGACTTCTTTGGAAGTGCCTTCGGTTCTGTTCGAGCCCGGAACAGACTTGTATGGATTGTATGTTTGACATTACAAGTTGAGATATAAAGCTGATTTCTTTCAAATATATTTCTGTTGGTGACGGAGAATTTATTCTCTTAGCTTAACACCCTTCTCTGAGACGTACGAGCTTAGAGGTTATATAGTTGAAGGTTATTAGTGATATACTCCCAATTTGGTAGTGTGGCATGCTGAGTGTTGCTGTGACTTGATCATTGTTTGATCATTTGTGATAGGATCATTTATTTGATTATTTATCTTGGTGATCATTTCTATGATCATTTGTTGACCCAAAGCACAGCTTTTGTATAGAGATATGCTTTGTGGACGAGACTTCGTCGGACCTCACACCCCGGAAATGGTCAAAACAGGAAGGATGCAGCAAGGTTATTAGGGGGTAGCACCCCTTTAGTGTATGTCATTCCTTCTGGATAGAGGTGGTATCATGGTATGGAGCCCAGATATTTAACCTATGTTGTTGCTGCATATTTTGTGGTTGTTGGAAATCGAGGATCCTCGGATAGATCGGTTACGATCGGGGGATGACATATTCGTGTCAGTAGTTACCTAGTTAGGGGTAACCCGGCCTTGTGTTGGTAGAGATCCGGTTCGGTTCTCGGGTCGTCTTTCCAGAGGCGTACCTATGTGGCAATGGGAAGTTCCTTGGCCTGACAATTTGTTGGAAATTCAAAGAAACAATACGATCTTGTACGGTTTTAGTTGTAGAACCTATCATTCACTTATGGTGGCGCCCCACTGTTTGGATGGTAGCTATAGTAGGCATAAGTGCGGAATGCCTATGCTGGCTAAGATTTATATCTTTATTTTCGAAATGATTTTTTCCTACACTATGCACTAGTAATAATATCAAATGTTACATTTAATGCGTATCAAGCATCTTTGACTATCATAAGGAGAAATCTCCTCCGATTCTGCGTTGCATTGCGTGCGTGCGTGCGTGAGGCCTTATGGTAGTCTCATTTTTAAAAAGCTTTGCGAATTGACTTTAAAAATATTCCTCTATTTTGTTTTAAAGATAAACTGTTTTGAGTTCTCACACCAGTCACATGACTGGCTCGGAGTTTATTGTTTTCCTTCCTAAACTCTGGGTGCCCACTAATTTCCACACGAGCAGTCAAGAGTTAAGGTTTATCAGGATATTCTGGAATTCAGGAGTTGCTGGAGGCAAGATGGATGCATGGCGTATTCACTAGTATATAGTATTTCTTTCCGCTGTTTGTTTGTTGTTGTACACTCTGAGATGTAATGTAATGAAATGTAATGAGATGTAATGAAATAACCGATATAGTTCTTTGTTTTAAAGATTATTCATTTATGTATTATATGTTGTTCCGCTGCGAATTGTGAGATTCTGATGTTGTTCTGTTATTTCTTCTGTTCTGTTCTATCTTTTTCTCTCTTCTTCTACCTTTTTCTTTTTCTTAAAACCTTAATGGTTCGTATTTCCGTTCATCTTGAGTTAATCACTGGAGATTAGTGTCTATTCAAGGAGTTTGGATTTGTGGGTCTTTACATTTGGTATCAAAGCATATGGTTAAGTGACAACCTTAGCTCTATTGGGTATTACTCATTAGAGATTGAGTCAGTAGTACTCTAGAATGAGTTTGAGTGTAATAATAGATACGAGCGTGTATTTGTTAGTGGATATAAAATGTTTTATATTGTGATGATTGGTTTGTTGAGTGGTATATGGATTTTGGTCAACACGAGTAATTAACGTTGTTGATAGGGATCTCTAAACACTTGAATAGAACAATTCGACACAGTATTGTTTTAAATTGGGTAAATGAAATAATTTTACCTTGATTATATTTTTATATATAAAGGAATAATTTTTCAGAATTATTAATGTTAACTCCGCCTCGGTTTGGACTCAGCGACTTGAAACGATACCGACCTAAGACTCAAAGAGATGCCGACCTAAGGCCTAAGGGGTATGCCGACCTAACACTTCAACAAGTATGCCGACCTAATACTTTAAAAAGGCTACCGACTCAACATAGATACCGACCTAACAGTCTAGGGAGATTGCCGAATTAACTGGTTGCCGACCTAACTGCCTTAACAGGAATGCCGACCTAAGGCCGAAAAGGGATACAGACTTAAGAGAGGTGCCGACCCAATGCTCTAGCATGTATACCAACCTAAGACTTAAAGAACGCCGACCCAAGATAGCTACCGACCTAAGTCGCGGCCGACCTATGACCAATGTTAAGTCGGTCACGACCTAAGCAAAGGAAGGTAAGTTCAATGCAACTACTTGGCACAGTGGCCTCTTAACTCGTACACGATCCAGGACTTATCATTTGGACCGTGACTTGCGACCTACCAAGTTAACTCGTCCACGACCTAATATAAACCCGAGGCCGTATTACTAAGGAGGGGTGGTGTTGACTCGGAGGCGACCTAGGACTTGTGCAAGTGAACCACTGTGAAGCCATGAAGGGGCCAGATGGACCGGCCACGACTCATATTAAGTCGGCTGCGACTTAACTTAGATCGGCCACGACTTAGGACTTGGCAATAATTCCAGGCCGAAACTCTCTATAAATAGGCACCCACCTCCAACATTCAAAGGACTTTTTGGCACATTCTCTTGAGAGACCGTTACCTTGCTGCATCGAGAACTCCATCAACACTTAGAGCTTTCAAGATCAAAGGAATACTTCGAAGAACTTCACGAAGAAACTACACATCTTCAATTTGAATTCAAGGATTTTAATCGACATAGAAGCTTGAGCTACTTGTTCCGAAACTCTTGTAACTTGAGATATATTGTACTTGAGAAGAATTGTATCAGCTTGTAACGAGATCATTAATAAAAGTACTTAAAGTGGACGTAGGCTATACCCTTAAGCCGAACCACTATAAAATTGTTGTCGTTTACCGCTTTTCTACTGTTTTCTGCTTGTAATCTGTTCCCGAGCTTTCGGGTGGTGCTTTCACAACTATAACTCATACACCGGGGTGTTAGCGTTCAAATTTTAGCGTTAACATTTTTGGTGCTTTCACTGAGAACTGAACTCAGGAAAACTGTCATCATTGCTTCGTGGAGATTTGTAGAAAGAATTTCCTTAAAAACCAGAAGTCTATCTGAAATTATGGCTCCTGGAAGGAAAAGTAGATCTGTCAGATCTAGAAACATTCAAGAGGGAACTTCCGCTTCCCCTGTGCCTAATCAACCCACCCCGTCTGTTGGAGTTACGAAAGCGGAGTTGGATGCTGTGATTCTAGGGCTAAACCAACAGATAAACGCCCAAAATGCACAATTAGAGGCTCAAAGTGCCCAGAATGCTCTGATTCTGAATAAGTTGAACGACTTACTTGGGGCAAACAATCAACCGGCTGGTAATGAAAGGAACTATGCTGGCAACGTTCATGATGTTAATGAAAGGAATGCTCCTGAAAGGGCTACTAGTCCCTTTGAGCAGGCAGTACCTGAGGCCGGTGGATCTAGAACTCGGCATGATGAGGAATATCTTTCTGGAATGGTCCGGCAGATCATGAAAGAAAGTATGCAAAGGGTTGAAGATGAGAAGGAATGGGGTTTCGCCCCAAGCAAAACTCCGTTTACTGAAAGAATCTTAAAGGCGGAATTTCCAAGGAAGTTTGTCCCTCCGACTATCCCAGCTTATAAGGGGACAAGTGACCCGAATGAATTCTTGTATAAATATGATTGGCACATGACAGGTGCCAGAGCCTCGGACGAAATAAAGTGCCGATATTTCCCCGTATACCTGGAAGGTGTGGCTCTACTATGGTTCACCAAGTTGCCAGTCCGATCTATTGATCAGTTTTCAGACTTGACCAGAAAATTCAAGGAGCAGTTTGGACTATATGCTTCGAAGGCCAAGGACATCATGTCACTGTCAAGTTTAGAGCAGAATCCTGGTGAATCTATCAGATCTTTCTTGAACCGCTTTAATATAGCGCTGGCCGAGGTGGACAATGCTGAACCACGAATGATATTGACTTATCTGATGAGAGCTATTGATAAGTCAAGCGAATTTGGGAAATGGTTAAATATGAAAGTGCCAACCTCTCTCGAAAAGTTCTACAAAAAAGCAGATGAATTCATTCGCTTGGAAAGTCGTCCTTTGCCAGTAAAGGCAGTGTTGGAGAAAGCAGAAGACAACACTGTCGCTCCACGCAAGAATGAATCGGTGGGGCAAAAAAGGGAGAATAATAATGGGAAGAAACAGGGTAATCTGAAGAAGCCCCGATCCTTCAAGCCATCAGAATATACTCCATTATCACATACACCGGAGCACATCTACCTGGCCACTAAAGATTCCGTCGATTTCCCTAAACCTATCCGTTTGAGAACCGGGAAAAAAGCCATACAGAGTGGGAAATTCTGCCGCTTCCACAATCAACCCGGTCATGAGACTGATGAATGCCGCCAGTTGAAAAATCTGATTGAAGAGTTGCTAAGAGAAAACAAACTACAGCAATTCGTGAAGAAAAATAGCAACAATCCTGCATCGTCAAGTCAGGGGCAACAGGTTCCTGTTCATCAGCCTAGGACAGGTGAGAAAGCTACGGGACATGAATCTGGAAGGCCCGTTATCAATGTCATTACAGGAGGGCCTCACCCAGCTGGCAAGAGCTGGGGTGAGATGGAGAGATATTCCAGGGCTTTGAAATATGCCCCAGCCGAAGAAGACGTCTTTGTTTTAGAAGACACTACGCCCCTGAAATAACAGAAAACTTTCAGCGATGATATTGTTTTCAGAGCCAGAGATTCCACAGGTATAGAAGCTCCTACCCTAGATCCCTTGGTCATCTCGGCCGGTATTGGACCGGCCATTGTCAGAAGAGTCCTCATCGACTGCGGAGCATCATGTAATATCCTCTTCAAGAAGACATTTGACCAGATGAAAATCCCTATGATCGATGTACAGGCCTCATCACAGAAGATCGCTGGCTTCACTGGGGAGCCAAAGCAACCAATTGGGACCATCGATCTGCTTGTAGAACTTGGGGAAGCAGAAAAGAAAGTGGTCCGCAACCAAACATTTGTGATTGTCGATGAGTTTTCTGCTTATAATGCTTTTCTTGGCCGTCCAACACTCGCAGCATTCAAAGCTATCCTTAGCCCCGTGGTGCCTCACTATTAAATTCCCTACTGACAATGGAGTAGGAGTTATAAAAGGGGATCAAAATGCTGCGCGAGAGTGCTATTTGACAGAGCTGCGAGAGTCAAGAAAAAGAGAAATGGGAAAGGATGCGGCAACCCCAGTCCGCATCAAGGAACCAGCCTTGTAGCAATTACGGGGCGGACCCTGCACTGGAGAGCACAGCGGGGCACGGAGAGAAATGGATCCCAGAAACGCCAGTGCAGGGGAGAATAGAGTGGTACCGGTGGAAACGACAGTTCCGGTACCTGTTGACCCGAAGGACCCAAATAAGGTGTTGAATGTAGGTTCACAGCTTAATGTGTCAATTCAGAATGTCTTGATATCTTTCCTGAAAGCAAATCTGGATGTCTTTGCTTGGACTCACGCCGATATGTGTGGAATATCTCCAAAAGTTGCAGTACACGCTCTGAATATTGACCCAAAGTTTACGCCAGTTAAACAGAAAAGAAGAACCCAAGGTCCAGAAATGTCAGCAGCATTAAAAGAAGAAGTCGATCGACTCATGGAAAATAACTTCATCAAAGAATCTACATATCCGAATTGGGTTTCAAATCCTGTGCTGGTCAAGAAAGCTAATGGAAAATGGAGAGTGTGCATCGATTTTTCTGATCTAAACAAGGCTTGCCCCAAAGATTGCTTCCCGTTACCCAGGATCGATCAACTGGTAGACGGAACTGCGGGACATGAATTGTTATCTTTCATGGACGCCTACTCCGGTTATAACCAAATCATGATGCACGAGCCGGATCAGGAGGATACAAGCTTTATCACAGATGTTGGACTTTATTGCTACAGAGTTATGCCCTTCGGATTGAAAAATGCAGGGGCAACCTACCAAAGACTTGTTAATGCTATGTTCAAACCGCAATTGGGCAAAACTATGGAAGTCTACGTCGACGACATGTTAGTGAAGTCCAGGAAAGCAGCAGATCACATTGAACACTTAGCAGAAATGTTCGCAGTCCTTCGGAAATACAGAATGAAACTTTACCCTCTGAAATGTACATTTGGGGTCGAGTCCGGAAAGTTCTTAGGTTTCATCGTCAGTGCTAGGGGCATTGAGGCTAGTCCAGCTCAAATTACTGCCTTGAAAGAAGTTAAAGCTCCTAGAACGAAGAAGGAATTGCAGAGTCTCAACGGAAAGGTCGCCGCCCTGAGTCGGTTCATTTCCAAAGCCACTGATAAATGCATCCCATTCTTTGACGCCCTGAAGAAAGGAAAGAAGAATTTTGAATGGACTTCCGAATGCCAAAAAGCCTTCGATGAGTTGATCCGTCATATGGAAACGCCTCCAATACTTTCTAGGCCAGGCAATGGTGAGGATCTTCTTATATACTTGGCAGTATCATCTCATGCTCTAAGTGCAGCGCTGATACGGGAAGACAAAAGGATTCAACATCCGGTTTACTATATCAGCAAAAGAGTCACTGGGGCAGAGCTGAATTACTCCAAGTTGGAAAAACTCGCCTATTGCCTACTGGTTGCATCAAGGAAACTGAGGCAATATTTCCAAGCTCATCCTATCAGGGTACTTACTGATCAACCTCTAAAGCAAGTCCTGTTTCGCCCTGAAACTTCGAGTCGCCTTCTAAAATGGAACATTGAACTCAGTCAATATGACATCACTTATCACCCCCGAAAAGCAATCGACGGACAAGCTTTAGCTGATTTCATTGCAGAATTCACAGAGAAGGATAATGGTGAGGATGAAGCGATCAGTGATTCCCCAATCCAGTGGAAGATGTATGTTGATGGCGCAAGAAATGACTACTGTTCTGGAGCCGGAGTGGTACTTGAAACTCCTGAAGGTCGATCATTATGTTATGCATTAAGATTGGAATTTCCTTCAACAAACAATGAAGCAGAATATGAAGCTCTTATTGCAGGTCTGAAAATCGCTAAAGAGCTAAACATTCGAGCATTACAAATCTTCAGTGATTCTCAGCTTATTGTATGCCAAGTCAAGAAGGAATTTCAAGCAAAAGGTGGAAACCTGCCTTCCTACTTGTCAAAGGCTTGGGAACTCCTATGTGAACTCGATCACTATTCAATAAGCCACATTCCTCGGGAAGAGAATATGAAGGCAGATTCCCTCGCAAAGTATTCAAGTTCTGGTGAAGCTCAACTATTGGGATTGGTCCCTGTAGAAGTCCTTTCAGCACCAAGTATAGACGAGATGGATATAGACTGGATTATGAATGTATCTCAAGAACAAGAGTCATGGATGACTCCAATATTGGACTACCTACTCAGAGGTTCTCTGCCAGAAAATTCGATAGAAAGACGAAAGCTACTGAGGAAAGCCTCTCGCTATGTAATTCAGGATGGCCGATTGTACAGACGGGGATTCTCAATGCCATTGCTTCGATGTGTATCCCGGGAAGAGTCCAAAACAATCCTAGCTGAGGTGCATGGAGGAGAATGTGGTGATCATTCAGGTGGTCAAACATTAGCAAAGAAAATTCTTCGATACGGATATTTTTGGCCAGAAATTAATCGAGATGCTGCAGATTACTCCCGAAAATGTGACAAATGCCAAAGATTTGCCAAAATTCCTAGAGCGCCTTCTACCGAACTCACACAGATGGTCAGTCCATGGCCGTTTGCAATTTGGGGAATGGATCTCATTGGGCCGCTACCAATTGCTAAATCAGGGATTAAATATGCTATTGTTGCAGTTGATTACTTTACTAAATGGGCTGAAGCTGAACCGTTGGCTACTATCACTTCTAAGAAAATGATAAGCTTTGTGACCAAGAATATCATTTGCAGATACGGTGTGCCTCAGAAAATAATCACAGACAATGGTACTCAGTTTGAAAGCGAGGAGTTCCAGGATTTTTGCAAACGATTCAAAATCCAGAAAAGCTTTTCGGCAGTAGCTCATCCGCAGGCAAACGGGCAAGTGGAAGCAGTGAACAAGATCATCAAATCAACCATCAAAAAGCAACTCGAAAGAGCAAAAGGTGGTTGGGTCGATAAACTACCACTTGCACTATGGGCATACAGAACTACTCACAAAACTGCGACTGGGCATACTCCTTTTTCGTTAGCATACGGATCAGAAGCAATGATTCCGGTTGAAGCAGAGGTCCCTTCACACAGAAGAATCCATTTCAATCAAGCTGAAAATGAAAAGCTACAACTTGAAGCGCTAGATCTCCTTAATCAAAAAAGAGACGAAGCTAATATCAGAGTTGCAGCTCATCAGCAAAGGATAGCCAGGCATTTCAATTCCAAAGTTCGTCAACGCAGCTTTGAAATTGGAGATCTAGTCCTGAAAAGAATTATGACCGCGACAGGTGTGTTTGGGCCCAATTGGGAAGGACCATATGTGATAGGTCAGAAGCTTCTTGACGGCACATTCAAACTCACTACTGTTGAAGGAGTTCAAATTCCAAGGGCATGGAACAGCAATCACTTGCGTCCATATTTTACTTGAAAATTTTGTTGAAATAATGTAAAAGAGTTGCTGATATATGATTCTTGTAATTGAAAGCAATTGTAAAACTAATGCAAGTGAATAATGAATGAATATAAAGTGGATGTAGGCCCAAATTTCTGGCCGAACCACTATAAATCTTGTGTTCTTTATTATTATTACATGTTTGCTTTATTTTCGATATAAAAGTACATAAAATGTATTGCTGAAATGTCGATTTGAATTTTTGCAGACAATGGAAATAAAACTTGCTCATAACAAGACCGAGTGATTCTCACCATCATTCAACAAACAAATTTCAAGTCATAAAGGCCCCGAATTCAAATCCTAGATAGGAAATACTTCAATTGAACGGCTTATGATTTCGATAGAAACGAGCCCTTGCTAATAAATTGAGATTGTTTGAACGAACAAACATCCAATTAGGAAGCTAGTGCCCGTTCTCACGAACTTGCCTGTCAATGAAGTACACTTCCTTGGATTAAACAAGCTACTTGCAAGAAAAGGGGAATGAAAACTTGAAAAGGAAAAAAGAGGATCGCTGAAAAGGCATAAGCAAGAAGACAAGAATACAACCAAAAACCATCATTGGCGGCACAAGTCCTCTTCGGAGGCACAACTCTTCGGAGGATAAAGACCTCTAATGGGTCATATGCCACAAAAAAGAAAGTTCTCTACTCAACAAAAAAGATTGGAGAAGTAATGACCCTCCAACCATGAGAGAGTAACTTCCAGGCAATGAAAACCCTCTTTGAGGCACATTTCACCAGGAGTTGAAGTGTAACAGCCGCTCTTCGGAATTTCACTTCACCAGAGTTGAAATGCAAACAAAAGAAAGACCTCTTCGGAGGCACATTTCACCAGGAGTTGAAGTGTAACAGCCGCTCTTCGGAATTTCACTTCACCAGAGTTGAAATGCAAACAAAAGAAAGACCTCTTCGGAGGCACATTTCACCTGGAGTTGAAGTGTAACAGCCGCTCTTCGGAATTTCACTTCACCAGTGTTGAAATGCAAACAAAATAAAGACCTCTTCGGAGGCGCAATTAAGAAGAAAGACCTCTTCGGAAACCTACGTTTCACCGAGATTGAAATAAAACTTCCAAGTGTTGAAACGTGAAAAGGATTTCTAAGGCATAACTCTTTGGAGGTACATGTTTCACCAAGATTGAAATAAAACTTCCAAGTGTTGAAACGTGAAAAATCCCTCCTCAGAGGTACAACTTTCTATATATATATAAAAAAAAAAGGAATCCTCATCAAGAGCATACTTTAACTTCCAAAGGAAGAGTAGTTTACCTATTATGGAGAATGATCTTCCTCAAAAAAAAAGGGGGGTTAAAGTACATTCAGAGGTCCGCTTTGCCACATAGAAGAATTCACTTGGCAAAATATATACAAACGCAAAAGGAGAAAGTGATTTCTTCGAAGGACAAAGCGTAGAAACTTATATGAAGGAAGTTGCACTCTACGAAAATTCTTCTCGAGAATGAAGTAGTTATTCTTTAGAAAACGAGAGTGCAAGTCCCCTTAAAGTATACGATATTGAAGTAAGCTCATGGTATAGGGGCAACATGGTATAGTTACATACAAAGCGGTATAACTATGTCGGTAAAGTACGCTCAAACAACATACCACAAGCTCACCGCAACATCGTATAAATAAAACTTGTGCAAAAAAAAAAAAAAAAAGAACTTGTGCAAAAATGAATAATAAATGCATTCTCAAATTCAAACAAAAGTCTGTACAAATAAAGAATCATTTTATTCAATTGCAGATATTGCAGATACAGGTTTCAAAATAAGAAGCAGGGGCCGGTGCCTGCACAACATCCGACCATTACACAAAAAAGGAATCAAAAAGCTCAACTCTTCATTTCTTCTTGCCGCCTTTAGACCCTTTACCCGGCCGAGTGGTTAGCTTTTCGGGTCTTCCAGGTTGGTCTGAAGGCATAAGGGAAGAAGGGGAGGGAGGTACAACTGGCGCAATTTCCGGTTCCTCTTCAGTGGTGATAATTTTCTTCCCCCTCCTCTTCGATGTCCCAAGCTTCTTTCTTCTCTACGAAGAAGACTCACTCCCCGGAGTAACGAGAGCGGACAAAACTACGTCGTCAGAAGGAGTCCGCTCCGGAGAGATCTCGCCTCCTTCGAGTCCCTCATCTTTTTGCTCCTGCGAGGCAACAGGGTCATCCAAACCATGAAGAGCCTCAATTTTCTCCTCTTGTGACCCAGGTTGTGAAGCAGAAGGAGGAGTCACCTGAAGAGATGGAGGAGGAATAACCAGAGAAGGCGAAGTCTGCACGGCACTCGTCGTTTCAACTGCAGAAGAAGAAAAATTGAAAATGTTAGTATCTTCCCGAAAGAAGGGAGATATGGGTTCATCGAGATTCAGGAGGTAATCGAGAAGCTCATCAAATTTTTGAGGAATAAGCAGGCAATCCACCTGAATCGGACCAATGTCGAAATTACCTGAAGATATTGGCTTTGTCAGTTCAATCTCATAATTCTGAGCCCCAATGTCCTCCAAAGCCTCTTCATCGGTAGGGGTGATTACCCCAGTTCTTGTAGGAGGCGGCAAATGAGCACTAGGGCCTGTAATGTCCACCTCGGGAGAAACTAGAGGACGTTCGGAGATGGTAGGCGGTACTTCTTTTTCAGAACGCTCCTCTTCCGCCATCCCGGCCCGCGCTCTGGCAAGCTGCTCCTTATCCTTGGCAAGAGCGGCACGGGCTTCGTCATCAAGATAATGCTCTTCAAGGGCTGACTCAGCATATCCAGCACCTTTACCACCGAGCATATCAAGTGCTGTCTCCCAAACTTTAGCCAGTGTGATTTCATACTTGGGGCCTAGAAAGGCAAGGCTTCCACGCCCCAAGACGCTGTGCAAGTAGAAGTCGAATAATGTTGAGCTGATGCTGTTTTTGGTCGCCTCATGAGATTCTTCAGCTGCGATTCTGCCGGCGACAGCCTCATCACGCTCCCTTTCAGTTTTGGCAAGCTGAAGCTTAAGCATTTGTATCTCCGCCTCCTGGGAGTTGTTTTTCTTTCGGAGCTCAGCAATATCAGTAGCATAGCCTTCACTGATTCTTTTTTGTACTTCTAGCCTGTCTTCGGCATCCCTTTGGCTAGCGTGAGCGTCTCTCACTTGTTTCAGGAGCACTTCTTCTTTTTGAGAATAGGAAGTAGAGGAAGCAGCAAGCTCATGTTTCAATTCCTCGACTTTTGCTTCAAGCTCCTCATTGTAAGAAGCAATGTTCCTCATCTCGGTGTCGTGTTGCTCAACGACCTTTTGCCATTCGGCCTTATCGTTTTCCATAGTAAGCATGGCCTCTATGTTGGCACGGTTAACTCTTTGAAGCTCATCGACAAGCTTCTGCCAGTTTGACATCCTCTCGATATCAAGTTTGACGGCGTCAAGATTGCGCAACATGGCAGACTTGTCGATGGGGACCAAGTCTAGGTCGAACCTCACTCCCTTAAGGCACCATTGAGGAAACCGGCTCTTCAGAGTAGCAGGACCCGGTCCAACTTGAAATTTGGGCCTGCTAATTATCGTTTGAATATCTGATTTCCCAAGAGCAGGAGAGTCAGAAGGAATGTCGAGCGAGGCAGGAGTAGTAACTTTCTCAGGAGTAGTAGAGGCCTGCTTTTCACTGTGACGGGCTCGTTTGCTTAAGTCTTCACCCATGTGACCTTTTCCTCGATCGTCATGAGATTTTCTCTTGTGGGAGTCATCGCCTTTTTGCCAAGAATCATGGCGCTCTTCTCTCTCCCTTCTTTCATGATGTTCTTCTTCAGTCCTCCTTTCATGAGCCTTTCGGGCAGCCCTCTCTTCATCCGACTCTCTGTAAGAAGGAAGGTAACGCCTGTAATCATACTGGCTACGCCTCCCGTAGCGCTGGAAATCGTCATAGTACGAGCCGCTGCGCCCCATAGGAGAATCTGGAATTAAAATAATAAGCTTTAGAAATCTTTAAAGTACAAGAAGATAAGTGCATAGAAGTGATGAGAAATTCTAAGTGTGTGTGTTGTGCAAACTACGCGCATTAATCTACGAACCACTCTTTATTTGGGGAGTGGTTGTGGGTGTAATAGTTAACGTCAACTCTTGAGTCGACGACGACTGTTGCAAAATAGAAGTAGCTTCAACTACTGAAGAAGAAATCCCGGCAGTAGTAGGGTCATCTTTGAAGATCTCTTGTGAAGTAGCGAAGAGGTCGCTCAATCCTTCGAAGGTATCGTCTCTGCTTTGCTTGACAGGACTGGATTTCTTAGCCTTTTCACCAGATTCTTGTGAATGGTGAGAGGATCCCTGAGGCTCTTCTTCCTCGATAACCGGGGCAAGTTTACCAGATGGCCCCGCAACATCAACAGAAGTGGAGCACTTCACCAGCGAAGATTCAGGAGTCTTTATCGGAGAATCGGGGACTTCCGTTGGAACTTCATGAGCATGCATAGAGCGAGAAGTGTGTAGAAGCCCATGTTGATGTAAAAATTCATCCCTCAACAAAAATTTTATGCTCCTCTCTTCTGTGGCCACGGCGCTCAACCTCTCAAAAACTTGCTTGTGAATTGGGTCTCTAGAAGGGAGAGGAAGTGCTGAAAGGAACAAAGAATGAAATTAGCAACTGAAAGTTCGGATCTCGAAAAAGTTTCAAAACGGAAAAAATAGAAACACTAATCTTACTTCCTACTCTCCAGATGGCATAAAACCCTGAGGGACAGCGGGCAAAGAAAAACTGGTTCAAAAATCCATGAACGCTTTCAGTAAGATCGGAAATGAGCTTGCGGTTTCTGGCACTTCTCACAATAATGAGGGAAGGATGATCTTTACTCTTTGCAAACGAGCACAGATAACGAATTTCTTCAAAACTCGGTAGGCGATCAAGGGTTCTTCTAAACAAAACACATAACCCCGTCAAGATGGCATAGCCATTGGGATGAAGTTGAAATGGAGAGATTGTCAACCGAAGGAGAAGAGTTCGAAGGAAGTCGTTAAAAGGAGGAATCGCCCCACTTAAGCACATTTGGCGATTGACTGCAACAAAGCCATAGGGAGGATTGTCAGCAGTATCACTTGGCCCAGGGAGAAGAACATCACTTTCAGCAAAGCCAAATTGAGTGCGCAGCTGGACAAACGCTCTCGAAGTTAGAATAGTCGAGGTTCTCTCCGGAGGATTCTCTATGGGAACAGCTATCGGAAAAGTTTCTTCCTCTTGAGTTACCGCTTCTTCTTCTCGGTGGGAAGTCATTCTACATAAACAACTGGGTATTCAAACATGAAGGTGCATGTTTCCTAAAGTGTGTGAAGTGTTGTGTAAAATCAATCAAGCAGTGAACAAATATAACTGGAATGAAAACTAGCAAGCATTCGTTAGTTATGAAATTCAGGGACTATTGTTTTAAGCCTAAATATGCAAGTAAGATGTTGATGCAGATAAATCAGTTCAGATTGTTGATACTTTGCATTAATGTTTAACTTTAATTGATTGATTCACAAACATTTCATGCAGTGTAATTAAGTTGCTTGTCTTGTCTTGACTAATCTGTCATCTGACATGGGCAGTCAATGGCAGTATTTTCGCCTTGGTTTTCTTTGTTTGTTATTTTCAGCAGGTTAGCAGCTTATAAGTTAATGCGATCTGTGAAATAATACACTGAGATTCAAGCAAATTTAAAGTTGGGGCAGTTCAAAATTTAGGCAACTTAGTTTGGCAGTTCAAGAAACTCAAAGTGGATCTATGCTCTCAAAAAGTCAGCATGCCCAAAGCTTAAGTGTTAACTCGGCAGCGGTTTAAGAGCCAACTCGGTCACGGTTTAAGGGCTTAGCTCGGTCACGACTTAAGGGTTAACTTGGCTGCGGTTCAAGGTTAAATCAGTAGAAGGTTAAATCGGCAGATTTCCCCAAGGATTAACTCGGCCACGGTATAAGGCTTAGATCGGCAGAAGAATAGGTTGGCAGATTTCCCCCAAGTGCTAACACGGCCACGATTTAAGGATTGGGTCGGCCAAAAGCTAAGTCACTTCAAATCACCGGGTCGCATCTAAATCAATACCTCGCCCCACTCAACCCGTTAACCCGTTAGCCACTCCCTCAACCAAGAAACCCTCATTTCATTTATGCTATTTCATGCTATCGGATCATCCACTAAGTCAGTTCAAAATCACCCAAATTCAATGCTTAGCCATCCTAATGCAAATCAAAATCAACTAGTCAGAAGCAGTACACCATCTCCATCATCTCGTTGATCATTTAGAGCCAAAACCAAGCAAACTCGAGCTCACAAACTACTGGCGCAATGAGGTTCGCAGTAAAAAAGCGCGCAAGAGGTGGGTTCGATTTGAATAGAATTCGTGAATCGATGACAATAAGGGATCAAGAGAAGAGCAGGTTTTACTTACGTGATGAACAACAAAGATTATCGGTGATTGTTTGGAATGGAATCGCCTTTTGGAGCTCGAGAAAGTCTTTAATGGCAGAAGCAAGAGAGTAAGTAATGAGAAGAAAGGAGAGAATATGCGACTTATAGTAGAGAGACCTGAAGCGGCGCGTGTGACCAAACTGCTAGGTCGTAGAGGACCTACCGACCTAAAGAGTGGACGAGTTAGAGGATATCGAAGCACACGACCTAACCAGTAGGCGTATACTTCGAGGGGCAATTGTTAACTCCGCCTCGGTTTGGACTCAGCGACTTGAAACGATACCGACCTAAGACTCAAAGAGATGCCGACCTAAGGCCTAAGGGGTATGCCGACCTAACACTTCAACAAGTATGCCGACCTAATACTTTAAAAAGGCTACCGACTCAACATAGATACCGACCTAACAGTCTAGGGAGATTGCCGACTTAACTGGTTGTCGACCTAACTGCCTTAACAGGAATGCCGACCTAAGGCCGAAAAGGGATACAGACTTAAGAGAGGTGCCGACCCAATGCTCTAGCATGTATACCAACCTAAGACTTAAAGAACGCCGACCCAAGATAGCTACCGACCTAAGTCGCGGCCGACCTATGACCAATGTTAAGTCGGTCACGACCTAAGCAAAGGAAGGTAAGTTCAATGCAGCTACTTGGCACAGTGGCCTCTTAACTCGTACACGATCCAGGACTTATCATTTGGACCGTGACTTGCGACCTACCAAGTTAACTCGTCCACGACCTAATATAAACCCGAGGCCGTATTACTAAGGAGGGGTGGTGTTGACTCGGAGGCGACCTAGGACTTGTGCAAGTGAACCCCTGTGAAGCCATGAAGGGGCCAGATGGACCGGCCACGACTCATATTAAGTCGGCTGCGACTTAACTTAGATCGGCCACGACTTAGGACTTGGCAATAATTCCAGGCCGAAACTCTCTATAAATAGGCACCCACCTCCAACATTCAAAGGACTTTTTGGCACATTCTCTTGAGAGACCGTTACCTTGCTGCATCGAGAACTCCATCAACACTTAGAGCTTTCAAGATCAAAGGAATACTTCGAAGAACTTCACGAAGAAACTACACATCTTCAATTTGAATTCAAGGATTTTAATCGACATAGAAGCTTGAGCTACTTGTTCCGAAACTCTTGTAACTTGAGATATATTGTACTTGAGAAGAATTGTATCAGCTTGTAACGAGATCATTAATAAAAGTACTTAAAGTGGACGTAGGCTATACCCTTAAGCCGAACCACTATAAAATTGTTGTCGTTTACCGCTTTTCTACTGTTTTCTGCTTGTAATCTGTTCCCGAGCTTTCGGGTGGTGCTTTCACAACTATAACTCATACACCGGGGTGTTAGCGTTCAAATTTTAGCGTTAACAATTAAAGTGTAAATGAATTCATTGTTTGGTTGTTGAATAAAAACAACAATTTTTATAGAATAATTGTATAAGCAAATGAATAATAAGTATGGAATTATAATTAAAATGATTTACAATTGTGAAATAATCTTATATATAAGAAGTGAAATTATATAAGGAAAAGATTTATAAATGTGATTTATATTCTGAAAATAAAATTCCAGAGAAGTGTTTTGAAAGGATTTGATATATTGGAAAAATTATTTTGGGGGAAATTAAATCTCTAAACTCTTTTCGGTCGCTGGAAAATAATTCCGATGAGGATCATGACATCATCGGTGTTCATTTTCGGGTTTCCAAAAGAGGGATTGTTGCCAAGTAATTTTAAATGAAAGTTGTTTGGAAAATCTGGATTTGGTTTTGGGAATTCAAAAGATAATTTGAATTGATTTCAAAAAATGGTTTTGAAAGTTTGAAAGGACTCTGGAATCCTATTTAAAATATTTATGGGAATGATAAAAGAGTTGATAACTTATATAGATTGAATTTTGATAGAATAAATTTAACTTAAAGGATGAAGTTAAATTAAAGGAAGTATAAGTAAATCAATAAAATCCAAGTAGTAATTGTTGAATATAAGTTGTATAACTTATAAGATGATGAATATAAATGAAATAAGTTTTGAACTTATGATAGGAGTTAATAAATTAGCTTTGGTAAAAAGTTAAATAGGATTGGAATTTGAATTGGATTTATAAGTGAAAACTTAAGTTAAATTAAAACAAAAGGTGTTTGGAATGAAATATAACTTAAGTTATGTTGAATGAAGTTGAATTTTGGTATCAAAGTAAATTAATAAGTGAATTAATGAAGTGAAGTCATTAAGAATTTGAACTTGAGTTATATAAATGAAATTCAACATTTTATTGTTAAAGGAATTAGCAATTGAATTAATAAATGGATTGAATGTTAATCAATCGAATGTAAAAGGATTTACATGGGATAATGAATGTAAGTGTTAATTCATTAAAAGTTAATGTTATTTGAAGTTGAATAAATTGAATGAAAGTCAATTGAATGTTGGACCAAATTGAATGTAAAGTGAATAAATTTGGTTGTATTGAATGAACATTGGTTGTTATTTGATTGTTGATTGACTGTATATAATTCATTAAGAGTTAATGAAAGTGAACTAGCGAAATTGAAAGCTATAAATCAAATTGGAAGTTAAGTGAATTTGAATTTGAATGTGAATTAGTGAACATAGACTAATTGAATATGAATGAATGAATGTTAGTAAAATTCCAATGTAAATAAACCAAATGTGATTTAAATTGAAAACCAATTCATTAAATATTAATGAGAATATGAATGAATATTGATTTAGTTATGGATGATAGTTGGTTGATGTTTGCATTTGTTGTTTTGTTGCATTTGCTATGCTGGCATATGTAGTTGTTATGTTGCTATATGTGGTATATTGATACTATTTTCATATATGCATGATTCTCATGTTGTTGTTGAGTTTTTAGTAGGTGCGGATGGCGTTGCTTCGCTTTTGGAGCTCGCTTTCGTGCTATATTAGTCGTATATGCTCGCTAATAATATAAATAAGGTACGTATCTCGGATTACATACCGTACTTTTACACTTTTTCCCTGCGGGATGCCTCATCACTTGATGAGATGTATATTTTTGATATATATACTATCATTTTTTTCGGATCGAGCCGCGCAAACGAGACTATGGCGAATTTTTCCGAAAATTTAAGGCGTTAGAAAAATTTTGAGAAAATTTGGGAAATTTGTGAAAACTATAATTTTGGTTTTGGAATTGGAAATTAAACGATATAGTTTAGTTTTGAAAAGATAACAAAGTATAGATTTGAAAACTTAGTAAAGTATGGTAAGAAGTTTAAATTTGTTTTGGAAAGTTAATAAATTCTGTAACTTTTCTTACCTGGTAATTTCGAGGACGAAATTCTTTTAAGGGGGAAGTATGTAATGACCCAGAATTTTTGATAATTTAAATTTGAATATTTAATTAATTTTAAATATTAATAAGTGAAATTTTTAAGTCGAATAATTTATTTTTTCAATATTGGATTTAATTGAATAATTAACTCGATAATTTAATATGTGAAAATACAGAAATAATTGAAAATTTGGTTAAATATGATTGAAAATGATTTGTAAAATTTTATTTTATCATATTGAAGTTATAATGATGTTATAGAACTTTTAAAATCGAATTAAAAGTTTATTTGTGAAAATTGAATATTTTAGTATTAATCGGCTAGTGAAATTAGCCAATTTTCGAACAGTCTCAGAATTGGACGAAACTAGTTCCATTGGATCCGTAATAGTTGTTATTATCGGATTTCAATTTTCGTAGTAATCGGAGTTGTCGTTTGATCGTGGCAGCTTGGAACGCATCGAAATTGTTTTTAATATTAATTTGGCGAGTTAAAATAATCATTTTTCAAAATGTCTTGGATTTCGACGAAACCAGTTTCATCAAATCCATAATGTGATATTATTGTAAGATTTCAAATTTCGTATCAATTGGATTTACCGTTTGTCCGGGGCCAGTGAAAACGCATCGAAATCGTTTAATCGGTTTAATTTTAAATCGATCGTTTATAGCCATAACTCGCATAGATGATCGAATTAGCTTCCGAAACTGTTCCATTGTGTGCGGAATGCGGGGTAAACCTTAGAAACGCTAGTCACCACGTGTAAATCGGAGTTCGGAAAATCCAAAATGAATAGTGTTCGTTAAAATTCTATAAATAGGCTCTTTTACTCACACAAAAAAAACTAGGGTTTTGTTCAGAGCCGCCGCTCACTTTGTTCAATGGCCGAGCTCCCCCTTGTCGCAGCCGAAGGTGGCTCTGGGTGATGGCGTTCGAAAGGTGGCGAAATGATGGAGTTTTGGTCAACGTGGTGGTGGCGATTTCAAGCCTTAGGGGCGGCACGATGGGTTCAAGCTTGCATGCATATTCACCTGGGAACGGTCTTGAGGGAGAAGAACAACGCGAACGACCCTGATGTAGTGAAAGCAAATCGAACGGCTCTGATTAGTGTAGGTTTAAAATTAAAAGGAAAATTGTAATTTAATTATATTTATAATTTGTACCATCTTTAAACTGTGATAACTCTTTCATACGAGGTCAAAAAATACGAAACTTTTTGCGTTGGAATCATTTCGACGAGCTCTACGCAATGCAACTGGATTAGAGTCGATTGGAGTTAGTGAAAATTTTGGGCAAAATTAAACGTCCGTTTAATTTTAATCAAAATAAAAGGTGAAACGGAATTAAAAATCAAGGTGAGAACTTCTCACTCAATCGAATCGGTTTCGATTTTAATGTTAAATAGTTAGATTCAAAATTGTTTATTGTATGTTGAATGATGATTGTTATCTATTGATTGTTAAAATAGACATTATGCACCGTTAGTAAGCGGAGGTTATTTATTAAAAACATATACCGTGAATATTTCACAGTATAGTGAAATTGTTATTATTTATGTACTTTGAATTGATTTCCCGCATTATATAGCGGATGAGACCCTATTGCGCCATCTATTAAGCGTACAATATTTTATAAATCCCATATACCGCGATAATTCCGTATTGGAACGAAATTGGTATTGTGCTAATGTTTGTGGATGTAGGGAAACAGGTTGGAGGGATCCAACTGGATTCCTCAACTGTATTGATTTATTTACAGATATTGTGATATCTGTTGATTATCATATCGATATATGATATTTGGTGGTCGTGATTGACTATTTGGTGCTGCTGTATCATCGGATCCATTTCTGAAGTTTTAAAATAATGATTTTTGTTTTTAAAGGAATTTTTAAAGTGATTTTCGAAAGTATACGTTTTATTTAAATTTTGAATTTCTTAAAATAAATAAACATTAAAATTTTAATGATATAAAAGTATGATTTTGGTGGAATAAAAGCGAAAAGTGGTTTTTGAAATAAATAGTTAATAAACTTATAAAATGGTTTAAATTAGAATTTCTGAACCATTACAAACAATTTTTATAAAAGATTTATAAAATGGATATTTATAAATTAAAAATATTAGAATTATAAAACAAGTTTATTAAGTGTTAAAATGAAGTATAAAATTGATTTCATTGAAAATTATAGATTTATAAATTGTGAAGTTATAAAATGAATAGATTTCGTAAAATAGAAGATTTATAAGTAATTATCTTATAAATCGGATTTTGGCATTTAAATGAGATATAAATGAAATTTGTTAATAATGAGATTTATAAATCAAAGCTTATAAATAGAAATGGAATTTATAAACATTGTTTATAAATTCGAAATCAATTTAATTTGACAAATTGAATAATGAAGTTTATTAAAGGAAATATATTCAGGATTTTGGACAGTGAATACATTATTGAATGAAATAGTGATGTTTGGCAGAAGGAATATTATAGAATGAAGTTAATTATTTTAAAGATGTTTTAAAATGTATTATGAATCGAAAACATAGATTTCAACGTTCATTGTTGAAATAGACGTTTTCGAGAAATAAGGAAATGGTGGACTATAACACAGTTGTTATAGTAAATGATTTCCGAAAGGAATTGTTTTTGTATATTATTGGGATTTATATATCTATCTAAATTTCGAATCCCTATACTAGTGATTTTGGGTCGTCGTAACGATGTTTTACGCAACATTCGTTTTGACCCAAATAAATGTGTTAAGTGAATGTTTTCCTTAAAGAATGAAATATATACTTAATTTCGATATTAAGTATATTGAATAATTTCTAAGTATTGAGAATAAATGGATTTGTGAATCACTTATTAATAAATAAGTACGTAAATGTTTTTCCAATGTGAAATGAAACGTTTTGAGAATTTATCTTTTTGAAGACAAGTTGAAAATGAATATTAGAAATCGATTTGGGAATCATATATTAATAAATATTTTGGAATGTAAATTCACTATGGAATTTATGAATGAAAAGGGAAATTTGTTTAAAAATAAACATTGATTTATTTTTGAAGTGTGGGAATTAATTTACGGATTTGGAACGTAAATATAAAGTAAATCGTTATGGATTTATTTAATAGGTTTAAATGAACCATGGTGAAATGAAAGAAATTCCGCGTAAGGAAAATGTTTGAAATTTGTTTTCAAAAGTGATAAAGGTAAAAAGTGATTTGAAAATTTGTTTTCAAATGGTTGAAGTGTGGAAAATTTTATATCGAGTAAAGATATTTTGGAAAGTAAATAATTTGGGAAATTATTTGGATTTGGTGATGTTGAACACGCCTATTGATAGTTAGATAATCCGACTATCAATATTTACCTTTAAATAGGTATTTGTTGTGATTGTTTGAATTTGAATGCCACACTTATTTTTGAATAAACGCTCACTATTCGGGTTAGCCGGGAAAGGACCTTGGGGTCGTATAACCCATTCTAAATATGTGATACGTCGTTATGGATTGCATTTCATGACCGGTGCTGAAGACCGGGTATTTGTGAAAACGGAAGGATTACCATCGAGTTACTCTACATCAGCTGATCTTCGATATAGAGGTTTTATCACCCTTAGTGACGGGAAGTCCGGTCGTAATTAGTGAATATCCGGATTGCAAGGACTTCTTTGGAAGTGCCTTCGGTTCTGTTCGAGCCCGGAACAGACTTGTATGGATTGTATGTTTGACATTACAAGTTGAGATATAAAGGTGATTTCTTTCAAATATATTTCTGTTGGTGGCGGAGAATCTGTTCTCTTAGCTTAACACCCTTCTCTGAAACGTACGAGCTCAGAGGTTATATAGTTGAAGGTTATTAGTGATATACTCCCAATTTGGTAGTGTGGCATGCTGAGTGTTGCTGTGAAATGATCATTGTTTGATCATTTGTGATAGGATCATTTATTTGATCATTTATCTTGGTGATCATTTCCATGATCATTTGTTGACCCAAAGCATAGCTTTTGTATAAAGCGTGGCTTTGTGGACGAGACTTCGTCGGACCTCACACCCCGGAAATGGTCAAAACAGGAAGGATGCAGCAAGGTTATTAGGGGTAGCACCCCTTCAGTATATGTCATTCCTTCTGGTTGGAGGTGGTATCATGGTATGGAGCCCAGATATTTAACCTATGTTGTTGCCGCATATTTTGTGGTTGTTGGAAATCGAGGATCCTTGGATAGATCGGTTACGATCGGGGGATGACATATTCGTGTCAGTAGTTACCCTGTTAGGGGTAACCCCGTCTTGTGTTGGCAGAGATCCGGTTTGGTTCTCGGGTCATCTTTCCAGAGGCGTACCTATGTGGCAATGGGAAGTTCCTTGGCCTGACAATTTGTTGGAAATCCAAAGAAACAATACGACCTTGTACGGTTTTAGTTGTAGAACCTATCATTCACTTATGGTGGCGCCCCACTGTTTGGATGGTAGCTATAGTAGGCATAAGTGCAGAATGCCTATGCTGGCTAAGATTTATATCTTTATTTTCGAAATGATTTTTTCCTACACTATGCACTAGTAATAATATCAAATGTTTCTTTTAATGCGTATCAAGCATCTTTGACTATCATAAGGAGAAATCTCCTCTGATTCTGCGTTGCATTGTGTGTGTGTGCGGGAGGCCTTATGGTAGTCTCATTTTTAAAAAGCATTGCGAATTGACTTTAAAAATATTCCTCTATTTTGTTTTAAAGATAAACTGTTTTGAGTTCTCACACCAGTCATATTACTGACTCGGAGTTTATTGTTTTCCTTACTAAACTCTAGGTGCCCACCAATTTCCACACGGGCAGTCAAGAGTTAAGGTTTATCAGGATATTCTGGAATTCAAGAGTTGCTGGAGGCAAGATGGATGCATGGCGTATTCACTAGTATATAGTATTTCTTTCCACTGTTTATTTGTTGTTGTACACTCTGAGATGTAATGTAATGAAATGTAATGAGACGTAATGTAATAACCGATATAGTTCTTTGTTTTAAAGATTATTCATTTATGTATTATATGTTGTTCCGCTGCGAATTGTAAGATTATGATGTTGTTCTGTTATTTCTTCTGTTCTGTTCTATCTTTTTCTCTCTTCGTCTACCTTTTTCTTTTTCTTAAAACCTTAAGGGTTCGTATTTCTGTTCATCTTGAGTTAATCACTAGAGATTAGTGTCTATTCAAGGATTACGGATTTGCGGGTCTTTACACTTGGAATTTGATGAAACCAGTCTCATTGGATCCGTAATATTGTACTTTTATCGGATTTGAAATTTCGTAGCACTGGAGTTATCGTGTAATCGTACGATGTATAAACAAGCTGAAATTTATATCGAAATTCAATATAATAACTGGGTCCAAAAAGCTATCTTCTTCATACGATCGAATTAGGACTCGAAAACCTTTTCCATTGTGTTCGAAATAGGAGTATAACATTATAAACGCCTAGCGGCACGCGTTGATTGGGGGTCGAGATTTTAAGTTGCATAAATCGACACAATTTGTATTTAAATTTTTTTTTATATATATATATATATATATATATATATATATATATATATATATATATCCTAAGTCTACACAGCAGAGATCCCTTCCCTCCAGCCTGTTTTCTTTCTCCATCATAACTTTTTGGCTTCTCTGTAGCATGTTTATCCCAACACACAAGCATCTCATCATGCCTTTTCTTGTCCCCTCCCTCTTCTTTTAAAAGCAAGCCGATCATTCAAAAGAAAAATCAAAGGAAAACGAAAAGCAATGGCCGAGCAGAAATTTTCTTTTCAAAATCTCACCTTCTCCCTACCGATCCATCCTTCTTTTTCATATCGATGAACCGAAGACGTTCGTTACAAACCCAAATCGAAATAAAAAAATGGTGAACGACATTGCGAAACCAAAGGAAAATCACGAGCCCCTCTTTCAATCGAAATCAAATTGAATTCCTCCATATAAAGAAATTGTCGTGATGTTGAAGGCAAGCTCGGGCTAGCGAGCGACGACGGCGGAGTCGCGTTGTGGCGAGGCACTGGGAGTCGGGGTGTCGTTGAAGGCTGCGGGTGGGTGGCTCGAAAGCACGCACGTGGGTGATGGCGACAAGGGATTGGTGGAGGTGCGTGAGTTGTCGTTGCAATGATCGAGGAGAAGTCGAGGCTAGGGCCTCGATAGAAGAGCAGTGGGGTATTTTTTGCTTCTGATTTAAAACTGTAGGATATGTGAAATGGAAAAAAAAGATGATAATCAGGTTAAACTGAAAAGAAGAACTTATGTAGAAAGATTTATTTTTTTTACAGTGAGGTATATATTTACAATTTATCTATTTCAATTTAAATTTTAATATGTACAGGAAAAAAAATGTTTATAGTAGCCAGATTTACAGTAAGGCCAAGTTTTTATGCGGTGACTAAAAATGTATATATATGCAGACTTTATATATATATATATATATGCAGAAGTAGGAAAATATAAATATTATATTAAAGTATAAAGCATTCCTATTTTTAATTTAATATATATATATATACAGATAAAATAACAGTAACGTTTATAGAAACAATTTATTTTGAAGATTTATATATATGTATATATATACAATAAAGAAAAGTATAATATAAATATATATATTTACGTACACATATATTTTAAATAGATATAGATAAATAGAAAATTATCATAGATTTTAGAAAATATAGGAGTTATATAAAAATTAGATTTTTTTAAAACCTATATATATTTTTTTATATGTAGCTTGAAAATGAAGGAAAAAATACAATTTACTAGGTTATGTTAGAAACAATTTATTAAGGTGATTAATTAATTTAATAGACTTATTTTATTTACTAAAAGACTTTTTAAAAGGAAATTATTAGTTTAAATTAAATCATGAGTTAATTAACTTAAAACGGTAATTGATTGTCCTATTTGTTTAGATATTAATAAAAATCATCTAATGCTTATACAAGGTCTAAAGTCATCGTGAAACCAAGTCGAGGTGGATCAAATTGCAAATTAAAAAGCAAAGGCGAGAACTTCTAACTCATTCGGATTACCATATTTAAAATTAAAATGTTAAATTTAAATCATCGGATGCCTGGCTTGATTGATAAATTTATAATTTATCTATTGAATGTGATATGATATATATAGTAGTATATATATATATATTGGAGTGATTGATATTGCCGCATTATATAAAGGATGAGGCCCAATGCGATTCGCATAATAGCAGATGACCCTATATACCGCGATATCCCCCTCTAAGTGGGATTGGTATTTTATTTGTTGACTAACATCTGTGGATGCATGGAAAAACAGGTTGGAGGGTTCCAACTGGATTCCTAAAAATATTTATGGTTCATATATATATGTTGATATATGACATGTTGGATATATTGATATGGTTTGGATGAATTGAATTATTAATTGTTAAATGGCATTAGAATTTAAAATGGACATTTTAAATACCAAAAATAATTAAATTAAAGGAAATTAAAAAGGTAATTTGAAAAGAAATTATTTATATTGAAAGTCGGACTTATTCTAAATGGAATTAAGTGGAATAAAAATTTACTAACTAACTAGGTTATACTTGACTATTTGGAAATTGATTTAAGTAGAGATCTTTTAAATAAATGGTATAAAAGAACTTGAAGGGTATTTTGAAAATTATGGAAAAGGACTTAAGCAATAACTAAGATTAGATTTAAAATAAATTGGAATTTATTAAGGAAAGAAATCAAAATCAGACTTTTAAATAAAATCTTTTTTTATAAATAGATCTAGAACTCAGTGGATTTATAAATTTATAAACGGGGTTTATAATGAGGTAGAATGATGTCAGTGGATATGTTTTAAATGTATAAGTTAAGGTAAGAAATTATATCGGTAAATTGAAATAACTTTGAAATGAAATAGTGAAATTTATTTTGAATATGAGAATGTTGAATATGGTTGACGTGATACGAATTAAGAGGGATTTATGAATTACATTGGTGAATGCTGGATTTTCTAAAAATATACTTTGCTGAGTAAGGGGAAATTTGTTTTAAATGAAATTTCAAAATTTACTATATTATATTTTTTTTATAAAAACTACTATTGGACCTAGAATATTCCAAAATTAGTTATTATTTATTAATAGCTGGATATGAAATTTTATGTTGATAATTAGTTTTACCTAAAACCATATTTTGAAAACAAAACCATTATTCTTATTTTATATTTATTAATAGATGGATATGAAATTATATGCTGATAATTAGTTTTACCTTAAACCATATTTTTAAAACAAAACCATTATTCTTATTTTATATAAGTATATATGTTTTTAAATGTTTTAAATTCAATTATAAATTCCCTTGAGATGAGAAGCGAAATTTATTATAGGATACGAAATTTATTAGCTGGATACGAAATTCAATTATAAGATTATAGAGGAATGATCTATAGTGGGGTTATGGAAACTTAAAGTATAAGATAGGAGTTCACAAAAAGGGAAGTAGAACTGAAACAGAGATTTTAATAAGCATAAACGACTTTGGAAATGTTAAAGAATTTAACTAAGGAATTCTGGATTTATACAATTCGTGTAAGATGAGTTTAGAAATTTACAAGTAGAGTTGTAAAAGATTTTTGGAAAAGAAAATAAAGAATAAAATGAATAGTTTTCAAGTGTTGAATATTAAGTGAAGTGGGAAAATATTTTAAGTACGGGCAAAGATTTAAATTTATTCCGTGTGAATAATAGGAGTTGAAAACTATTTTTCAAAGTGTTGAAGCATGCAAATAATGTCTTATGAAGATATTTTGAAATAAATAATTTAAAAAATTATTTAAGGCCTGATTGTTTCTTACGGATGTTATATGATAGTTGAATAACCGGCTATCAATATTGGCCAATGCACTGATCATTTCGAAGAGACCGGGTTCAGGTTTAATTACCCAAAACCCACCTTGATCCAGTTTGAAAAATTTACGAATGAAGACCGTGAAGATGATGAAGACGGTGATTCGATTTTTCCAGACCCAGGGCAACTTGTATGGACGAATGCTACCAAAACATCATCAGGAGGACGATGAGCATTCTAAGTGAGACTTGTTCTTAAAAGGTAATGCATATCCTCAAGCCTCATCAACCGAGAATGTTTAAAACAGGGGAGGTGCAGCAAGGCTAAGTGGGTAGCACCCAAGTAGAGTAAGATTTCTACTACCTAGATGTCCCTTTTATTTCGGCTGTGTTGGTGGTTGTTAGCTCCAACCGTGGGGTGATCTTATTCGGACCATCTAGTAAGGGGTAGCTTCGATTTTGTATTGCAGGGACCAAAAAAAATTTTCCCCTTTGAAATTTCTAAAACCACTTGTATACCCAACAAGTCCAAACAAATATCATAACCAATCACCACGGAGCAATCCATCACTTTAGAAACTCAAAAATGAATTCTAATGATGTGGCCACCATCATCAGGATTATTTCCCAACGACTGAAGTGGATTCAGTGCTTCCTTACTACCACAAGTTCCTTTCAAACAATTTCCATTTAAAAATATTTCCTAAAATAATATACCATTATTACACTCCAATACTTTGGAAAACATTTCAAACATTTGTAAGATTTTAAATTCCCAAACTTTTGTTTTAAATACATTTAAAACACTTTTCAAACTTTCCAGGATTTAAATTATGTTCTAAATCAAATTTTAGCTATTCTTCTTTCGGATAATCATACTTATAGAATTCTATTTGGTTATAACCATTTCAAATTTTAGATTCTTATATTTGATTATAATATTAACAACCAAACATCCAAATATATATAATAATTTCAGAAATTTTTTCCTTTTATATCAAAATATAATTTTGTGTAAAATTATTTCATTTACCCGCCTTAATAACAATACTATGTCTGTTTATCTTGTTTAAGAGTTTAAAAACCCCTATCGATACGGTTGTACTTCCCGTACCGACCAGAATTCATAAACACTCAACCGATAAGTCAACACAGTATAAAAGCAATTTTTATGTTCACTAACAAGTACGCTCTCATGTCTACTATTACACTCAACTCATTCTAGAGTACTATTGACTCTATATATAATGAGTAATTTTCCCCACCAAAGCCTAGGTTATTGCTAACCGATGCTATGATACAACTGTCATGACCTAGGCTTTTCAACCGTCGGTAGCGGCTCACTCGATTAGTAGGCTTTCCCACCATCCCAGCCCCATCGTGGCTCACAGTAATACCTCGGGTTCGCTTTTACGGCCAGCGTCTCGACTCGCAACCAACCCCACAAGGCCTTATACTACCCCTAGGGACATGTAGAGGTAAGAGTCTCCCATTCGCCATCTAACACAAAGCGAGAACCCCCTATCATGCTGTAATATAGGAAACCCGATTCCATTAGATCCGTACTATTGAATTATTATCGGGTTTCAATTTTTGTAGTATTTAGAGTTATCGTAAGGGCGTACGGTAAGTAAATGCGCTGAATTTATATCGAAAATTTAATATAATAACTGGGTTCAAAAAGCTATCTTCTCCATATGATCTAATTAGAACTCGAAACCTTTTCCATTGCGTTCGAAATAAGAGTATAACATTATGAACGCCTAGCGTCACGCCTCGATAGGAGTTCGAAATTTTGAGTTGCGAATCGAAGACAATTCAAATTTGAATTTGAATTCAAATATAAAATATACTTTCTTTGACTGGTCAAATTCTTTTCACCTTATAACCTTTTGCCTTCAAATCACTATAGCTGCCTGTATAGTGTCTCCTCGTCTGTCCTTCAACATGCAAGCTTCACATCCAGTCTCCTATGCAATTGTCCTTCTTCTTCCTTTATGTCGCGCCCTTCTTTTCACAGCAGACAAATCGAATTCAATACGAAGAAAAAAGAAGTAATATATAAACGTGTTCAAGCGTTCACTATGTATCACAACCTGGCTCTAATACCAAGTGAAACGACCCGCAGTTCCGTATCCCTTGAGTCGACACTATTTTCCATCAATCAACTCAAGATGATCGGAAATACGAACCATTTGGGTTAAAGAAGAAGAGGTATAAGAAGAAAATAGAAAACAACATCAGAATCTAACCATCGCAGTGGAATAAAATACAATAGGTAATAAATAATCTTTACACAAAAACAAATCTGTTTATACGTTACATCATCAAAGTATACATAACACACAACTGGACTGTAATCATAATCTGTCCTCACAATCTGAATACACAGCGGAATATTTAGCACAAATACAGAAGTATGTATCACCATCCAGCTCGTCTCCTGAGCTCCACAGCATCTTTCCCTGTATCCTATAGTACTCGGTCTGACCCGAGCTATTAGGGATGCGGATTAAGGATCTTAAGGCAGAAATAACACTAGAGGGGGGGGGGGGGGGGCGAATAGTGTTTTAAAGAATATATGAACTATATGACTAAATTAAAACTTTCAAAACAAATCTAAACAGAATTCTAAGACAGAATGATCACAAAACATATAACAAATGCAAATAATAAAGTAAAGCAAGTAAAAGGAAAGAACACACCGGATTTTATACTGGTTCGGAATCCTCCTACATCCAGTCCTGCACCAAGGCAATATCCTCGTACAGATTTTTATAAGCCAATATCCAAATTACAACCCTCAATTTCTAAGGCCTTGGGGAACCCTCCTATCTCCGAGTCTGGGGTAAACTCTCTTGATTTACGGGACACAAGATCACCCTAATACTTCTTAAAAACAATCCATTTGAATGGATAGACTCTATGGACTTTTTGAATACAAATTAATCCTATAACTCTAAATAGCACTTTGATCTTTAGTAGAATGATGGAGAATCAAATAGAGAGAGTATCTAAATGATTTCCTATTGAGAATTTGGCAGAATGATGGCACGGTCTTGAAAATATGAAGTTTTATATGGAATGGTGGAGAAGAAGGAGTGAAGAAAATAAGAAAGTAGTTGTTAAAAAAATTCGTTTTGGAAGCCTTTATATAGATGCACAACAATCATAACCATTGGCGAAAGGTTTTCGAACGAATGGACACTTCTTTTGAAAATTGAATTTTGAATCCAACTCTCACCATGTCGAAATGGGGTATCCCCTTATGTCGACATCCCTTAGTTCAAAATTATAGAGATGTTGTTTTGTAAAGACAATTGAAATTAAAACAAGTTGAAACTTCTCTGAAGCAAAGTAAAGTGTTTAAACAATATTTTGAGATAGAGAATGAATATAAAACATTATTTTAAATATATATATATATATAATTGATGTAGACCGTCAATTATATAAGTAATATTTAAAATCAGAATAAGTTTTGATGTTTTTAAAAATAGAAGCTTTTAAAATCAGAATAGATATTTCAAGGCTAAAAAAAGTTTGAAAATATTTTTGAAAACATGATTTTGAAAGCTAAAACATTTTGAAAACAAAATTTAAAACATTTTGAAAAATCTATTCAAACTCAAATTGCAAGAACCTTCCTACAGAGCTCCTCCATAGGACTCGAGAACTTGTACAAAGTAGTTTAAATGATTTTGATTTTCGTGGGTTTGTAAGCCACTTGTCGTAGGTTTGTAAGCTACTTGTCGTGGGTTTGTAAGCCACTGGTTTCGATAGAAATTGGGTTCCATCCCAAAAGAAAACTGGAAGAAAGATGAGAGTGATAATATGAAGTTTTAACAAATTACTAGACACTTATCTTGAGATCTTGAAATATTGATTCTCTAGAATCTTGAATCTCTAATCTTCTTCTTGATGCTTGAGTCTTTATACTGATCAGTCTTCGATGATACCTGCATATACTTCCTATATACATATATATACCTATCTATATGGAAATGTTAGTATATATTTTATAAAGTAAAGTATAATAACTATATAAGGTTTTGTCCTCAAAACATCATCAACTCAGTTCCTAACACGAGCATTATAGTTAAATAACACCGGAGTCAGTCTGGAATACCAGCGTGAGAAAACCACACTCAAATTGATTATTAAGGTTTCAAAATTCTTTTGAAAACAAAAGCATCTCGTAAGATCACGCCACAAATAAACATGTCGGGCTTTTACCTTACGATAGCCAAAACACTTTTTATCAAAATCCTTTGATATTATAATTGTGTCTATAGAAAGTAAAATAGAGTCTAGCTGAAATGCTTGCATCTCATGTTTCAACAATAGTTGGGCACAATCAAAACCGTACAGGCGTGTTGGGAGAACAGATTTTCAACTAATGACTAGGCACTGGGGTACCACCTGGCACAGTATGTGGCCTAGATCACCGTATCGAGGATTACTCTCAATCCCCTACAACACAAGACCGAGACTACCCCTTACTGTATAATCCCGAGTAATATCACACCACGGTTGGGAGCAGCAACCGCACCACTAAGCCGAATAAAAGGGACATCTAGACAGGAATGACCTCACCCTAATGGGTGCTATCCACTTGGCATATCCCTAGATTATCAGTCGTTCCCAGTTGATGAGGCTCGACGCTAAGCGTTACCTTTTTAGAACTCATCTTTTAGAATGCTCATCACCCACCTAACGATGTTCTGAAAGCATTATCCACACAAGTCCATTCCGGGTTCGAACGGAACCGTAGGCACTATTCCTACTACATTCATTTTGGAATTACCCTCGGGATTAGTAGCGACTAGACCTTGCACTTCACTGCACCATCTTCGAATCCGAACTCGTTTTCCCCACGAAAACGTACAAAACAGATCGAAGTGGTTTTCGAGAATTTAATCCCGATCCCGGTCTCTTCGAAACGATCAGCGCATTGTCCAATATTGATAGTCGGTTATTTAACTATCAATTAACATTCACAAACATCCATCAAACATAAATAATTTCTCCTAAATTATTTATTAACCTCAAAATATCTTCGCAAGATATATTTCCATTTTCAACCCTTTTGAAAAAAGTTTTCAAACCACACTTTTCTCATGAAATAAATTTCCAAATATTTATTTCCACTGAAACACCAAGCATAAAAACTTTAGATTTTTAAAATAATTTAAAACACTTTATTATAAAATATCCTTTAAAACATTTAAATTAAGAATTACTTTAATACTTATTCAAAATATATACTTTAAGTATATTTAAAATAAAACTACTTTGTATAATAATAAACTGAATTTCTAACTTTTAAAACATAATACCAAACCACCTTTTAAATAATTACTGCTATAATTGATTAAAAGAAAGTACTTACTTAAATAATAAGTTTTCTAACATACTTTTTAAAAAACTCAAAACTTTTTACTTATACTTAAAATTTGTTTGAAACGTACTTTGCTATTCAGGGAAATACACTTCCCTTCCACATATTTTAAAAATAAATAACTTTTTATTTTTAAACAAATTTACCCATTCCATTAATAAATTCCCACCGTGAATTTATTCTTCCAAATATCCACTGATATATTACTTCACTTTTATAAACCCAGTTTATAAATTTCATAGTCACATTCTCCTTCAAATTTCCAATTTCAAACACTTAAATCAATTTCCAAATTGATTTTCAATTTACTCCATTTTGAAATAAATTCCTTTTCTTACTCATTTATTTCAAAACCCATTGACTTCAGATTTTTTATTCCTTAATTATGATTTAAAATCTTTTAACTGAAAACACCAATTTCATATTTCCCCAAATTCCTTCTTTATCCTTTTAAATAAATTCAAACCTTGAATTTTAAAATAAATTCTTTATTTCTTGATATACATCACTTAAGTTTAAAATTCATTATTTCTCTGTCTATTCAAAATCCCTTTTTCATACCAGGAATTTATTAGGATTTAAAAATCACTTTTATTCCTTTCCAATTCATTCTTATTTTTATTCAAATTCTCTATAATTATTTCACTTAAAAATTTACTCATATATTCTTTCAATAATCCGATTCTATATATATTTTGATGATTCAGTGTACTGAAATATTCAATCAAACCGTAGTATCCAATAATCTAATTATCAATATAATTCACCATAGAATATTACATAATCATAACATAGAATATTAAACAATCTAAATAATTTTGAGGAATCCAGTTGGATCCCTCCAACCTGTTTCCCAACATCCACAGATGTTAGCACAGTAAATACCAATTCCACTTCGAGGTGGAATATCGCGATATATGGTTTATATAATATCATCCGCTATTATGCGGCGCATAGGGTCTCATCCGTTATATAATGCGGGAAATCAATCACTCTAATATATATACTACTATATATAATATTGCACATCAAATCAATTCAATCATTCAACCAATTATTTAAATTCAACCATTTAAATTTAAATTAAACCCAAATGAGTGAGATTAACTTACCTTTGATTTAGTTTTGCAATCCAACCCAAACCTGCTTGTCTCTCCACGATTTTAGACCTTGTACAGACATTTATACGATTTATTAATATTTGAATTGATCCAACAATCAATTACCATTTATTAGTTTAACTAATGATTTAATTTTAAATTAGTAATTTTCCTTTTCCAACTACATATACACTTGTAGAAATAGATTACAGTTTTTAAAAATCTAACTTTTATAAATTTTCAAACGCTTTTTAAAAAAATTCCTATATAATTTTCAAAGTCTTTTTTATATATAATTTTTCTTATTTATCTACAATTAAAATAGGCATGTGAATATATATATATATATATTTATATTTATATTTATATTTATGTTATACTTTTTTCTTTACTGTATTCATACATATATAAATCTTTAGCTTGAAAAAAATAATAATTTGTTCTATATCCTACCGTAGATAAAAATCCTATCTACCTATATTCAATCTGCAGATAAAAGTTTCTGTTTCTCAACTTTATATAATTTAATTTTTTTCGTCAAATTTCGAGACTATGCCTCGGAAGGCTATTTTCATATATCAATTTAAATGATATAATTTCAAAACCTTAAAAAACACTTCCAAATTCAATTTTAACACTTTTACTATCTTCAGTACTATCAATATAAATTTTACATGCCTTTAAAATATTTTTAGCAAGCTCGAAATTCAAGATTAAATATTTTACTCGATCTTCAATTATTGAATTGAATAATTATATTATTCAACAAATTGCTGTATCTACATTCTAAATGGAAAAATCCAACTTTTTTCCATATTCAAAACCAATTTATAACTCAATTTCTATATTTAAAACCACTTAAATATTCAAAATTCAACGATGAAAAATCTAGGTCATTACAACGGGAGTGGTCCTCGGTACTCTAATCTAGGCCAGGTTCTATGACGGGCGGTACTTCAGTAGCTCTACCATTGTATGGAATCCAATCTCCAAAAAGCACCCGTGCGGTTTTGATTGTGCCCAACTTTTGCTGGAACGTGAGATGCAAGCATTTCAGCTAGATTCTATTTTGCTTTCTATAAACACTATTATAATATCAGACCAATTTGATAAAAATGTTTTGGTTATCGAAAGGTAAAAACCTAACATATTTATTCTTGGTGTGGTCTTACGAGATACCTTTTTTCGAAGGATTTTCAAAAATTTAATAATCTAATTGAGTGTGGTTTTCTCACGCTATTTTTCCAAACTGACTCGGATGTTGTTTTATTATGATGCTCGGGTCATACCGGGCTGTATAGATTCATGTTAAAAAGATAAGGAGCCAAAGAGACGAGATGGATGGCAGAGCATACTTTCGTATTTGACGACCATGTCCACTGTGTAAGGACAAGCTATTAAATTGTCCAGATTGTCTGTTGCTCAATGTACTCTGGTAGTTGTAAGTATATAACAGTACATATTTTCATTGTATTTAAAAGCTGTTATTATATGTTGTATTTTGTTCTGCTACGATTGTGAGACTCTGATATTGCTTTTTCATCTTCTTCTACCTCTTTCTTTTTTAACCCTGAAGACTCGTACTTCTGTTCCACTTTGAGTTGAATTGTTGTGGAATATTGCCAGCTTAAAGGGATACGGATTTGCAGGTCGTCACATTAGTGATTGCTTACGTGCTTAATAATGTTTGTTTTCCATTGGAATTGGGTCCCTGATTTGGACGTTTGTTTTTGGATAGTTAAATAACCGACTATCAAATATGGACCCAAAACGTAACTTTGAAAATATCTAGAGAAACACGTGAGTTATATGGCACAGTCATCTCCGATGATGTTGTACTATGCGTAAAAATCTCATTTAATTCTCCTAAGACAAATGATAAGGAAATCCGTCCACTAATGGTTATGTGGTGATCTTCGCACTAATCTTTGACTATTTATGTCCTAAAGAATCGCGGTTGAGTTTCCCGAAAACTATCGAATGTTGTTTCAAAGAGACGGGATCCGATATGTTATCCCAATACCACTTCAATTCAACTCAAGCATTTCGAAGTGAAGAGGTCTTGAAGATGATAAAACTTAAGACGGAGCTTTCTGAAGTGTAAGGGTTGCTTGGTACTAATCTTGAGGGTGATTCCAAAATGAATGTAGTAGAAGTGGTGACTTCGGTTTTGTTCTGTCCCAGGAAGAACTTGTAAGGATGAATGTTAGCATTGCATTGTTGCCTGCAGGGCAGTGTAGAATTCCAAGTGGTAAGTGCTATATAAAATGGTAAAATGTAGCCTTAAGCCTCACCAATCGGAATGACTAAAACATGAGAGATGCAGTAGGGCTAAGTGGGTCGCTTCTAATCTAAAGTCGATATTATCTTTAATTTGTTTGCTATGGGACCCATTAATAGACGGTGAACATATTCGGTACTACTAGTCAAGTGGTAGCCCAGTAAGTTTCAGCAAATTGATTTTGGAATTATTTATTTTATCTAGAGACTAATAGTTTTTCAGAAGTAAATGGGTTTGGGCATTTTTCTTACTTGCTAATTTCGAGGACGAAATTCATTTAAGGGCGGAGAATGTATTGACCAGAATTTTAGGCATTTGATTTTGGAATATTTAATTATTTTTAAATATTAAAATAGTAGTTTTGTAAGACAAATAACTTAAAATTTCAATTATAAGGATTTATTTGAATAGAGAATTTAGATAATTGGAATAATTAAAATAATTAATCTAGAATTTAAAATGAATGAAAATGATTTCAAAAGCTGATTTAAATTCTATTTGGATAAGAATGAAGATAGGAAACTTTTGAATCTGAATTTAAAAGCGATTTAACTTGTTTTATAATAATCGTTTTAATTAACGTGTGAAAATAGCCTTTCTGGACACTGTCTTGAATTTTGAAAAACCAGTGCCACTAGATCCGTAATAGAAAATTATTGTATGTCAACGAATTTTGTTGCGGTCGATCATTACCATTTGGTCGTGCGAGTTCGAAATGCATAAAAATTAATTTTAGGGAATTTAAATAATACAACCGGATTTGAAAAGTTAACTTCTATATATTATGGAATTTGCTGCCGATACTAGTTACACTGTGTTTAGAATATGGATATTACTCATAATATGCCAGGCGCATGCCTCGTTTAGGGTTCATGATTTTTGAGTGCATCGACTACATATATTCGAATATAAATTATATATATATTCACCATCCTAACGCATACCAAAACCATCAGCCCATACTCGTCCACTATGCTACCATAATGTCCCCTTAGATAAATATGCCCATCATCTTCATTTTTTTGGAACGATTAAACAAACGGAAATCCAACCATCATCCAACGGCCGTGGCAAGTAGGCGCCACCCGAGGCTGGTTTGGTCCTCGACTCTAACTAGTAATTTGCTCGTCTCGTCAAGGGGAGTATTATGGATGGTGGTGATCAAATGAAACAAGCAGAGGCGACGACAATCAATGCTCAAACCTAGCATGATTTTTGGGTTTGCAATAGAGCTAGGCAGCGAGTTGGAGGCCATGGCTAGTGTCGTTGGGACGGGGCATCGAGGCAGAGCTAGGGTGAAGATGAGGTGGTGCCTAGACGTCAGAGCTGGCTGAAATTCTTGATAAAAGCAGTTCAACATTTTGGGTTCGTTTGGATAATTGGCGTCGTTAGAGTGCATGAGGCCACCGGCATTGGTGGTAAAGGAGGAGGGACGAACTTTGGGAGAAAGGTGGTGGCGGGCGGCACCACGTGGAGGCCGTGAATTTCGGTCACTAATCTAGACCTGGTTTGACTAACGCCATTTGAGAAGGGGATTAGGCAGGTTTAGTTTAGACAATGATAATTAGTAGTTAATGAATTATAATTAGTTAATAACATAATTATTTAATTCATGTAACTTATAATATCGACAACTTTCTCATATGAGGTCGGAAATCGAGCGCAACGAGTTGCGTTGTACTCGTGTCAACGAATGCTACGTTTTGAAATGGAATTAGTGATGCTTGGAGCTAGTTGAAATTTACGCTGAATTCAAACGTTGTTCGAATTCGGATGGAACCAATGCCTTGACGACAACTGGAATCTCGGTGAATTAAACTCATTTTTTTGGTTAACCAATAATATTATATAGTTGATGGAAAATATGTTGATTGGATGTTCAGATGATTTATTGTTTTTATCATTTGGTTTGGATTTAGTCCCGCCCTTTGAGCCGATGAGTTTTTATATATACCCGCCTAGTAGTGGATTACCTATATTATATAATTATATACTGTTTGTGATGCAGGAGGACATGTTGGAGGGTTCTAACAAGATTCCTCGCCTTTTTTATTATTTTAATTTCAATATATTCCTATCATATGAACTATTGTATATTCAACCTGATTGTTTGCTCTATGGATTATGACATAGTTATATGTTCAAAACTTAAATCCTATAGTAATAGAAAATGAATGTCAATATTGGTTAAGTGCTCAGGTGATTGTTGGCTTAGATTTATTATTTTGAAAAATATAATTAATTATCGTTTGGTTTTTGAGATGGTTGTGTTTTGGAGAATGATTTCAAATCAAACCATTTAAATTATCAACTCCTATGTTCAGCGACTCAGTGACACAAAGAAGTAAGCGACCTATGAGATAAGGACCTAACGCAAGTCTATTAGATCCGACAATGTTCGCGAGACTACTGCCACTTCTCCTCCTTTAAGTCAAACAACTCCAACCGTCGGAGTTACACGGGCAGAGCTGGATGCCGTGGTATTTGGGCTACATCGACAAATGGAAGCTCAGAATAACCTAATGATGGAAAGGTTGAATGCTTTATTTGAGGCAAACCGCCAGCCGGCAACTAAGGAGGGAAACCTTGCTGATGAAGTGCAGAATGTGGAAGTAAGGAATATCCCTCAAAGGCCAGCTGATCCAGTGGAAAGGACACCTCCCCAAGCCGGAGGATCGGGGACGCAACCAACCCTCCGTGAACGGTTGTCAAGACAAAATTCGGAGAGAATGGATGATGTTTGTCCCGTTGAGCATCAAAATGCTGAAGAGTATTTCTCAGGCATGGTTCATCAGATTATGAAGGAAAGTATGCAGAGAAATGAAGATGAGAAAGAATGGGGTTTCGCTCCGAGCAAAACTCCATTCACTGAAAAGATCCTGAAGGCAGAATTTCCAAGGAAGTTTGTTCCTCCAACTATTCCAGCTTACAAGGGAATGAGTGATCCTAATGAGTTTCTGTATAAGTATGATTGGCACATGACGGGTGCCAGAGCCTCTGATGAAATCAAATGCCGGTATTTTCCGGTATACCTGGAAGGAGTTTCTTTACTTTGGTTCACAAAGCTGCCGGTCCGATCGATAGACCGATTTTCTGATTTGACTCGGAAATTCAAGGAACAGTTTCGATTGTATGCGTCAAAGGCAAAGGATATAATGTCGTTATCCAGCTTGGAGCAGAATCCTAGAGAATCCATTAAAGCTTTCTTGAATCGCTTCAATATAGCTCTGGCTGAAGTGGACAACGCAGAGCCGAGAATGATTTTGACATACCTGATGAAGGCTATTGATAAGACGAGTGAGTTCAGGAGGTGGTTGAAAATGAAAGAACCGAATTCGCTTGACAAGTTTTATAAGAAAGCCGATGAATTCATGCGCTTGGAAAGCCTCCAAGCACCGGCTAAGGTGGTATCGACAGGGGCTGGAAATAGTAATGATGTTCCAAATAAGAAGGAATCTGGCAATCAGAAGAGGGGAAACGATGGTCAGAAGAAACAAGGAGATGCAAAGAAAGGTCATCCCTTCAACTTAACCCCTCTGACTGATACCCTGGAGAACATCTACTTTGCAAACAAAGACACGGTCGAATTCCCCGCACCAGCTAAGCAAAGAGTTAATAGGAAAGCTGAGAAGAATGGAAGGTTTTGTTCGTTCCATAACCAACCTGGGCATGATACTAATGAGTGCCGTCACTTGAAGGAGGCAATTGGGGAACTATTGAAGGAAAACAAGCTCCAGAAATATGTAAAAAGGAACAAGAATGGCCCGACTTCGTCAACTCAAGGACCACATGTTCTTGTTCATCATCCTAGCTCAAGTGAAAAGGCGGCAGCTCATGAATCAGAGAGGCCTGTTATAAATGTGGTTACAGGGGGCCCTCACCCAGCTGGCAGGAGTAGGGGAGAGATGGAAAGATACGCCCGTGCTTTGAAGTATGCACCGGCAGATGAAAGTGTTTTTGTGTTGGAAGATGCAGCACCCCTAAATCAGCAGAAAACCTTTAATGATGACATTATATTCAGTACTAGGGATTCGATGGGTGTGGAAGCTCCTACCATTGATCCTTTGGTCATCTCCGCTGGCATTGAGCCAGCTACTGTGAAAAGAGTTCTGGTTGATTGTGAGCTTCGTGCAACATTCTCTTCAAGAAGACTTTTGATAAGATGAAGATTCCAATGGCCGACGTTCAGGCTTCATCACTAAAGATAGCTGGTTTTACTGGGGAGCCGAAACAGCCAATTGGGACTATCGATTTGTTCGTAGAGCTTGGAGAGGAGCAGAGGAAAGTGGCTCGAAAACAGACCTTTGTTATTGTTGAAGAATTTTCTACCTACAATGCCTTCCTAGGCCGACCAACTCTAGCAGCATTTAAAGCTATTCTTGCCCCGTGGTGTCTGACCATAAAATTCCCTACAGACAATGGAGTCGGTGTGGTGAAAGGGGATCAGAATGCTGGACGAGAATGTTATCTTACAGAGTTGCATGAAAGGAGGAAGAGAGAAATGGGAAAAGATGCGGCGGCCCCATTCCTCATCAAAGAATCAACCTTGTAGCAATTACAGGGTGGACCCTGCACAGGCGAACATAGCGGTGCACGAAGAGAGATGGATCCAAGAAAAGCCAGTGCAGGGGAAAATAGAGTGGTACCAGTTGAAGTGACAGTCCCGGTACCTGTTGACCCGAAAGACCCGAACAAAGTGTTGAATGTGGGTTCGTAGCTTAATGCAAAGGTTCAAAATGTTTTGATATCATTTATGAAAGCAAATCTGGACGTATTCGCCTAGACTCATGCCGATATGTGTGGAATATCTCCAGAAATTGCAGTGCATATCTTGAATATTAATCCAAAGCTTACACCGGTAAAGCAGAAAAGAAGAACTCAAGGTCCTGAAAGGTCAGCAACATTGAAAGAAGAGGTTGATCGGCTCATGGAGAATGGTTTTATCAGGGAATCCACTTATTCGAATTAGGTTTCAAATCCAGTACTGGTTAAAAAAGCTAATGGGAAATGGAGAGTGTGCATTGACTTTTCAGATCTATACAAAGCCTGCCCCAAAGACAGCTTCCCATTACCCAGGATTGACCAGTTGGTGGATGGAACGGCTGGGCATGAATTGCTATCTTTTATGGATGCCTACTACGGATATAACCACATCATGATGCATGAGCCAGACCAAGAGGACACGAGATTTATTACCGATGTTGGTCTTTACTGCTACAGAGTCATGCCATTCGGACTTAAGAATGCGGGGGCAACTTACCAAAGACTTGTCAATGCCATGTTTAAACCGCAGATTGGCAAGACTATGGAAGTTTACGTCGATGATATGCTGGTAGAGTCAAAGAAAGCGGTGGACCACCTGGATCACTTGGCAGAAATGTTCTCAATCCTCCGAAAGTACGGTATGAAGCTGAATCCTTTGAAGTGTTCATTTGGGGTAGAATCTGGAAAGTTTTTGGGTTTCATTGTAAGTGCAAGGGGCATTGAAGCTAATCCTGCTCAGATAACTGCCTTAAGAGAAGTCAAAGCTCCTAGAACGAAGAAGGAATTGCAAAGTCTCAATGGAAAAGTTGCTGCCCTGAGTCAGTTCATTTTCAAAGCTACTGATAAATGCATTCCATTCTTTGATGCTCTAAAGAAGGGGAGAAAAAACTTTGACTGGACTCCTGAATGCCAGAAAGCTTTCGATGAGCTGATTCGCCACATGGAAACACCTCCTATACTTTCTAAGCCCGACAATGGCGAAGATCTTTTTGCATATTTGGCGATCTCGCCTCATGCCCTCAGCGCAGCTTTGGTACGAGAGGATGCGAAATTTCAACGCCCGGTTTACTACATCAGGAAGAGATTCACTGGGGCAGAAAAGAACTATTCGAAGTTGGAAAAGCTTGCCTATTGTCTACTAATTGCTTCAAGAAAATTGAAGCCATATTTTCAAGCTCATCCAATCAAAGTCCTCGCTGATCAGTCTCTGAAGCAGGTCCTCTTTCGCCCTGAGACTTTGGGTTGCCTTTTGAAATGGAATATTGAACTCAGCCAATATGACATCACTTATCATCCCCGGAGAGTAATCAATGGACAAGCTTTGGCAGACTTCATCGCGGAATGTAAAGACAAAGGTCATAGTGAGGAAGTAGTGACCGATAATCCTTCAATCCGATGGAAATTGTATGTTGATGGCGCAAGAAACGATTACTGTTCCGGGGCCGGGGTTGTGGTTGAAACCCCTGAAGGACGGTCACTGTGTTATGCTTTAAGATTAGCGTTCCCTTCGACAAACAATGAAGCAGAGTATGAAGCTCTTATTGCCGGTTTGAGAACTGCTAAAGAATTGAACGTCAGGGCATTGCAGATCTTCAGTGATTCACAGCTTATTGTGTGTCAAGTCAAGAAAGAGTTTCAAACCAATGGAGGAAATCTGCCCGCTTACTTGTCAAGAGCCTGGGAGCTTCTCAAGGACCTGGACCATTATACGATAAACCACATACCTCGGGAAGTAAACATTAGGCAGATTCCCTCGTGAAGTATGCAAGCACTGGTGAAGCTCAATTATTAGGATTAGTTCCTATGGAGGTCCTGTCAACTCCAAGCATTGATGAAATGGATATAGACCGGATCATGACCATATCTCAAGAACAGGAATCATGGATGACTCCAATAAAGGATTATCTGCTCAACGGATCTGCGCCAGAAAGTTCAAAAGAGCGTCGGAAACTGTTAAGAAAGGCTTCAAGGTATACGATTCAAGATGGCCGATTATATAGGCGGGGATTCTCAATGCCATTACTCCGATGTGTGACCAAGGAAGAAGCTGAAACAATTCTAACTAAGATACACGGAGGAGAGTGTGGAGACCATTCAGGAGGTCAAAGTTTAACAAAGAAAATTCTCCGTTATGGATATTTTTGGTCGGATATTAATCGTGATGCCGCGAGTTACGCCCGAAAATGTGATCGATGCCAGAGATTTGCAAAAATCCCAAGAGCACCTTCCACTGAGATAACACAGATGGTCAGTCCGTGGCCATTTGCTATTTGGGGAATGGATCTCATCGGGCCTCTGCCAACTGCAAAATCTGGAATTAGATATGCTATTGTTGCTGTAGATTATTTTAGTAAATGGGCTGAATCTGAACCCTTAGCTACTATTACCTCTAAGAAAATGATAAACTTTGTAACTAAGAATATCATTTGCGGGTATGGAGTGCCTCAAAAGATAATCACAAATAATGGAACCCAATTTGAAAGTAAAGAGTTCCAAGATTTTTGCAAAAAATTCAAGATCAGGAAAAGTTTCTCAGTAGTGGCTCATCCGCAGGCAAACGGGCTAGTGGAAGCAGTAAACAAGATTATCAAATCAACCATCAAAAAACAGTTGGAAAAAGCAAAAGGTGGTTGGGTCGATAAACTTCCGCTAGCACTATGGGCATATAGAACTACACATAAAACTACGATGGGGCACACTCCATTTTCATTGGCATATGGATCAGAGGCATTGATTCCAGTAGAAATAGAGGTCCCTTCACATAGAAGAATCCATTTCAATCAAGCCGAAAATGAAAATCTACAACTTGAAGCCCTTGACTTCCTTGATGAAAAAAGGGAAGAAGCTGAGCTCAGAATTACGGCTCATCAGTAAAGAACAGCTAGGCACTTCAATTCCAAAGTTCGCCGACGCAACTTTGAAGTTGGGGATCTAATCTTAAAAAGAATTATGACACCTACAGGCGTGCTTGGACCAAACTGGGAAGGGCCATATGTTATAGGCCAGAAGCTTCTTGATGGCACATTCAAACTTGTAACTGTCGAAGGAGACCCAATTCCATGAGCTTGGAACAGCAATCATTTGCGCCCATATTTTACTTAAAGGCATTAGTGAAATATTGTAAAAGAATGATGAATGTATGATTCTTGTTTTGAAAGCCGTTGTAAAACCAGTGCAAGTGAGTAATAAGAACTATAAAGTGGATGTAGGCCCAGTTCTTGGCCGAACCACTATAAATCTTGTGTTCTTTACTATTATAGACTGCTTTGCTTTATTTCGATATATAAAATACGTCAATTGTATTACTAAAATGTCGATTTAATAATGCAGGCCATAAAAAGAGAGCTTATCCATCAAAAGACCAAGTAATCCTTGACATCACCCAACAAGCAAATGCTAAGCCATTCAAAATTTCCATACTCAAATTCTACGGAAGAAGTGCTTCGAACAAAAGTTAGCGATTCGGCTTGAAGTGGGCCATTGCTAAATAACTGTGAATGTTTGTACAAACGAGCATCCAGTCAAATAGCCCGTGTCTGCCACCACTAACTCGCTTAACTATGAAGTATATTTCTTTGGATAATGGAAATTGTTGGCAACTAAAAGGGAATGGTATTTGGAAAAGATAATGGGGATCGCCGGTATGAACAGATGGCAGAAGCATCAAACAGCAAAAGACCTCTTCGAAGGCACAAGCCCTCTTCGGAGGCACAACTCTTCGGAGGATAAGACCTCAAACGGGGCATGCCAGAAGACTTTCTCAACAAAAAAGATTGGTATGGAATGACCGGGAGCACCTTCCCAACTGGAAGGCAAGGCGCTTGTTTTACTAGCTGAGACAGTTTGCGCAGACAAGCGTCCAAGTAACTTGCGACCGCCCCGTGAATCCATACGATGATCGGAGGCACCTTCCCAGGTGGAAGGCAAGGCGCTTGTTCACTAGTTGAGACAATCTGTGCAAATAAGCGTCCAAGTAACTTGCGTCCGCCCCGTGAATCCGGCCAACCATGAGGAAGAAACTTCCAAGTAGACTCGGAGGCACGCATTCCACCGAGATTTGAAATAAAACTTCACAAGTGTTGGAATGTGAAAAGCCCTCTTCGAAGGCCCATTTCACCATAGTTGAAATGATAAAAGACCTCGAGCGGGCCTCGCCAGAAAAAGAGAGTTCTTTCTCGACATAAAGTTGCGGAATAAACGGTGGCACAGAACACTTATGTGCGCCCCGTGAATCCATCCAACTAAGAGAAAGAAGCTCCAAACTTCCAGGAAAAAGCCCTACTCAGAGGCACACATTTCACCGTGATCTGAAATAAAACTTCACACGAGTCGAAATGTGAAAAGCCCTCTTCGAAGGCCCGCTTCCCACCGAACAGGGAAAAGATGAAAGCCTCTCCCAAGAGGCAGGAACAAAAAGACCTCTTCCCAGAGGCACAATCAAACAAAAAGACCTCTTCCCAGAGGTGCAGCCAAACAAAAAGACCTCTTTCCAGAGGCACAATCAAAAACTCTCTTCAGAGGCTCAAGCAGGTTGAAACCCCTTTTTCGAAAGGCCCACTGCACTACGAAGTGAAATTCACTTGCCAAAGCAAAAGTGACTTTTTTCAAAAAGTGAAGTGTAAAAACTTTGCAACAAAAAAAGGAGAGAAGGAGAAGACTCCTCCAATATGAAGTGCATTCTACTAAGCTAGAAAAATATTTTCTTGAAACGGAAATATTATCCTATAAAGTACAAATGCAAACTTCCTTCAAGTGGATGAGTTGTTCTCTAAAGGAAGAGTACAAGTCTTCTTGAAATAGAAGAGTTGTTCTCCGAAACTTTGCCAATATGAAAAAAGATTGCAATAAACCTATGGTATGGGGGCAATATAGTATAGTCATCACAAAAACGAAGACAACCCTCAATAAACATACCATAGGTTTACTACAACCTCACATGAAGAGGATAAAGAAACTTGCATAAAAACAGAAAGTAAAAGTGTCCTCAAATACAAACAGAAATTTGTATAAGTAAAAGAACCATTTTATTCCATACTATGAGAATTTTATGCATATGCAGGTTTGAAAGTAAAAGAAAGCGGGGACTGGTACCCGCACAATCTCCAGTCAATACAAGCTTATATACATGCAAAAAACCAAAAAGTAAAGCAAAGAATGGAAAGCGGGATTCATCACTTCTTTCTCGCACAACCTTTAGAGCCTTCGCCTGGCTTAATAGGCAATTTTTCAGGCCGGCTTGGGAGAGTTGGGGGAGAAGGAGAGAGAACTAGTGCTGGATCAACTTCCGTTTCCTTTTCGGTAACAGAAATGCTTCTTTCTTTCTTCTTTGAAGTTGTACGCTTCCTCCTCCTCTTTGAAGAAGTCTCACTCCCCGGAATGACAAGAGCAGACAATTTTATGTCATCAGAAAGGGTTCGCTCCGGAGAATCTTTTCCTCCTTCAAGTCCTTCGGCCTTCTGCTCCTGCGAAGCGGTTGGATTGTCCAAGTCTTGAAGGGCTCCTATTAATTCTTCCTGCGATCCCGGCTGGGAAGTAGGAGTGATTTGAAAGGATGGAGAAGGAACATCTGGAGGAGGAGAAGTTTCTATGACACTAGGCGTTTTCGCTACAGAAGAAAAGCAAAAAATATTAGTATCTCCGACGAAGAGAGGAGATAACGGCTCATCAAGTCTTAAGTAATAAGCAAGAATTTCATCAAGCTCGGCCGAAGCAAATGAGTAATCCGCTTGACCTGGTTCGACGTTAATAATACCTCGGGAAGTGGGATTCCTAATGTCAACTTCATAAGCAGCGTTAAAAGAAGAAGTTGATCGACTCATGGAGAATAATTTTATCAAAGAATCTACCTATCCAGATTGGGTTTCAAATCCAGTGCTGGTTAAGAAAGCCAATGGAAAATGGAGAGTATGCATCGATTTTTCAGATCTAAACAAGGCCTGCCCCAAAGACCGCTTCCCATTACCCAGAATCGACCAATTGGTAGACGGAACAGCGGGACACGAATTGTTATCTTTTATGGACGCTTACTCCGGATATAACCAGATCATGATGCATGAGCCGGATCAAGAGGATACGAGCTTTATCACCGACACCGGTCTTTACTGCTACAGAGTTATGCCCTTCGGGTTGAAGAATGCGGGGGCAACATACCAAAGACTTGTTAATGCTATGTTCAAACCGCAACTGGGCAAGACTATGGAAGTCTACGCCGATGACATGTTAGTAAAGTCTAAAAAAGCGGTGGGTCACATAGCACACTTAGCAGACATGTTCGCGGTCCTCCGGAAATACAGAATGAAGCTCAATCCTTTAAAATGTTCATTTGGAGTGGAATCCAGCAAGTTTTTAGGCTTCATCGTGAGCGCTAGGGGCATTGAGGCCAGTCCAGCTCAAATTACTGCATTGAAAGAAGTCAAAGCTCCTAGAACAAAGAAGGAATTGCAAAGTCTCAATGGAAAAGTCGCCGCCTTGAGTCGGTTCATTTCCAAAGCCACAGATAAATGCATCCCATTTTTTGACGCCCTAAAGAAAGGAAAGAAAAACTTCGATTGGACCCCCGAATGCCAAAAAGCCTTTGATGAAGTGATTCGCCATATGGAAACGCCTCCAATACTTTCTAGGCCTGGCGATGGCGAGGATCTTCTTATATACTTGGCAGTATCATCTCATGCTTTAAGTGCAGCGCTGATACGAGAAGACAAAAGGATTCAACGTCCAGTTTACTATATCAGCAAAAGACTCACTGGGGCAAAGATGAATTACTCTAAGTTGGAAAAACTCGCCTTTTGTCTACTAATTGCGTCTAGGAAGTTGAGGCAATATTTTTAAGCTCATCCTATTAAAGTCCTCACTGATCAACCTTTAAAGCAAGTCCTGTTTCGCCCTGAGACTTCGGGTCGTCTTCTAAAGTGGAATATTGAACTCAGTCAGTATGACATCACTTATCATCCCCGAAAAGCAATCAATGGACAAGCTTTAGCAGATTTCATTGCAGAATTCACAGATAAGGGTAACAGTGAGGAGGAAACAGTCGACGATTCCCCAATCCAATGGAAGTTATATGTCGATGGTGCGAGAAACGACTACTGTTCTGGAGACGGAGTTGTACTTGAGACCCCAGAAGGCCGATCATTATGCTATGCACTAAGATTGGAATTTCCTTCAACAAACAACGAAGCAGAATACGAAGCCCTTATCGCTGGTTTGAGGATTGCTAAAGAATTAAACATCCGAGCGTTACAGATATTCAGTGATTCTCAGCTTATTGTATGCCAAGTCAAAAAGGAATTCCAAGCAAAAGGGGGGAATCTGCCCGCCTACTTGTCAAAGGCTTGGGAGCTCCTGGGTGATTTCGATCATTACATGATAAGTCACATTCCTCGAGAGGAAAACACGAAAGCAGATTCTCTCGCAAAGTATTCTAGCACAGGTGAAGCTCAATTTCTGGGGCTTACTCCAGTGGAGGTCCTGTCGACTCCTAGCATTGATGAGATGGACATTGATTGGATCATGATCATGTCTCAAGAGCAAGAATCATGGATGGCTCCGATAACAGAATATCTGCTCAATGGATCCTTACCAGGGAACTCAAAAGAACGACAAAAGCTACTGAGAAAAGCCTCTCGATACATAATCCAGGATGGCCGATTATACAGACGGGGATTCTCAATGCCATTACTTCGATGTGTATCCAGGGAAGAGTCTAAAGCAATCCTAGCAGAGGTACACGGAGGAGAATGTGGTGATCATTCAGGTGGCCAAACATTAGCAAAGAAAATTCTCCGATACGGATATTTTTGGCCAGAAATTAATCGAGATGCAGCAGAGTATTCTCGAAAATGTGACAGATGTCAAAGATTCGCCCAAATTCCTAGAGCTCCTTCCACTGAACTCACATAGATGGTCAGTCCATGGCCGTTTGCAATATGGGGAATAGACCTTGTAGGACCGTTGCCAACTGCCAAATCTGGAATTAAATACGCCATTATTGCTGTAGATTATTTTACTAAGTGGGCAGAAGCTGAACCACTGGCTACTATCACCTCAAAGAAGATGATAAGTTTTGTGACTAAAAACATCATTTGCAGATACGGTGTGCCTCAAAAAATAATTATAGACAACGAAACTCAGTTTGAAAGTGAAGAATTCCAAGATTTTTACAAGCGATTCAAAATCTGGAAAAGCTTCTCAGTAGTGGCTCATCCGCAGGCAAACGGGCAAGTGGAAGCTGTGAACAAAATTATTAAGTCAACCATCAAGAAGCAACTTGAAAGTGCAAAAGGTGGTTGGGTCGATAAGCTACCACTGGCACTATGGGCATACAGAACCACTCACAAAACTGCGACTGGGCACACCCCGTTTTCATTGGCATACGGGTCAGAGGCAATGATTCCGGTAGAAATAGAGGTCCCTTCACACAGAAGAATCCATTTCAATCAAGCAGAAAACGAAAAGCTACACCTTGAAGCGCTAGATCTCCTTGATGAAAAAAGAGATGAGGCTAATCTCAGAATTGCAGCTCATCAGCAAAAAATAGCCAGACATTTCAATTCCAAAGTTCGCCAACGCAGCTTTGAGATTGGAGACCTAGTCCTGAAGAGAATTATGACAGCGACAGGTGTGTTTGGGCAAAATTGGGAAGGACCATATGTCATAGGTCAGAAGCTTCTTGACGGCACATTCAAACTCACCACTGTTGAAGGAGATCAAATTCCAAGGGCATGGAACAGCAACCATTTGCGTCCATACTATACTTGAAAATTTTGTTGAAATATTGTAAAAAGAATTATGAATGTATGATTCTTGTAATTGAAGGCAATTGTAAAACTGATGCAAGTAAATAATGAAAGAATATAAAGTGGATGTAGGCCCAATTTCCTGGCCGAACCACTATAAATCTTGTGTTCCTTATTATTATTACATGTTTGCTTTATTTTCGATATAAAAAGTACATAGAATGTATTGCTGAAATGTCGATTTAAATTTTTGCAGACAATGAAAGTGAAACTTGCACACAAAAAGACCAAGTGATTCTCGCCAAATTTCAAGTCACAAAAGCCCCGAATTCAAATCCTAGATAGGAAGTACTTCAATTGAACGGCCTATGATTTCGACAGAAACGGGTCTTTGCTAATAAATTGAGATCGTTTGAACAAACAAACATCCAATTAAGAAGCTAGTACTCGTTCTCACGAAATTGCCTGACAATGAAGCACACTTCCTTGGATTAAACAAGTTACTTGTGAGAAAAGGGAATGAAAGCTAAAAAAAAAAAAAAGGCAGAGGATCATTGAAAAGGCATAAGCAAGTGGACAGAGGAACAACCAAAGCCATCATCGGCAGCACAAGTCCTCTCCGGAGGCACAACTCTTCGGAGGATAAAGACCTCTAATGGGTCATACGCCACAAAAAAAGTAAGTTCTCTACTCAACAAAAAAAAGATTGGAGGAGTCATGACCCTCCAACCATGAGAGAGTAACTTCCAGGCGATGAAAACCCTCTCTGAGGCACATTTCACCAGGAGTTGAAGTGTTACGACCGCTCTTCGGAATTTCACTTCACCAGAGTTGAAATGCAAACAAAATAAAAGACCTCTTCGGAGGCACATTTCACCAGGAGTTGAAGTGTTACGACCACTCTTCGGAATTTCACTTCACCAGAGTTGAAATGCAAACAAAATAAAGACCTCTTCGGAGGCACATTTCACCAGGAGTTGAAGTGTAACAACCGCTCTTCGGAATTTCACTTCACCAAAGTTGAAATGCAAAACAAAAGAAAGACCTTCCTGGAAGCCCGCGTTTCACCGAGATTGAAATAAAACTTCCAAGTGTTGAAACGTGAAAAGGCTTTCTTCGAAGGCACAACTCTTTGGAGGTACACGTTTCACCAAGATTGAAATAAAACTTCCAAGTGTTGAAACGTGAAAAATCCCTCCTCAGAGGTACAACCCCCCCCCTTCGGGAGCATAATCAAGATGAAAGACCTCTTCGGAAGCCCACGTTTCACCGAGATTGAAATAAAACTTCCAAGTGTTGAAACGTGAAAAGGCTTTTTTCAAAGGCACAACTCTTTGGAGGTACACGTTTCACCAAGATTGAAATAAAACTTCCAAGCGTTGAAACGTGAAAAAATCCCTCCTCAGAGGTACAAATTTCTATTTAAAAGAAAAATCCTCATCAAGAGCATACTTTAACTTTCGAAGGAAGAGTGATTTACCTATTCTAAAAAAAGGGGGGGAAAGAAAGTTAAAGTACATTCAGAGGTCCGCTTTACCACATAGAAGAATTCACTTGGCAAAATGTGTACATAAACAAAAGGAAAAAGTGACTTCTTCGAAGGACAAAGCGTAAAAACTTATATGAAAGGAGTTGTACTCTATGAAAAATCTTTTCACGAATGAAATAGTCATTCTACAGAAAATAAGAGTGCAAGTCCCCTCGAAGTATAGAAAATTGCAGTAAGCTTATGATATGGGGGCAGCATGGTATAGTTGTATACGATATGATATAGCTACATCGGTAAAGTACGCTCAAACAACATACCATAAGCTCACTGCAATGTCATATAAATAAACTTGTGCAAAAATGAATAATAAATGGCTCAAACAACATACCATAAGCTCACTACAATGTCATATAAATAAACTTGTGCAAAAATGAATAATAAATGCATTCTCAAATTTAAACAGGAGTTTATACAAAGAAAGAGGAATCATTTTATTCAACATTACTTTATATACAGGTACAAGTTTCAACAAAAGAAAAGCGGGGGGCCGATACCCGCACAATTCTCGACCAATACATGCAAAAGACGAGAAGCTAAAAGCTGAAGTCTTCATTTCTTCTTGCCACCCTTGGACCCTTTGCCTGGCCGAATGATTAGTTTTTCAGGTCTATCTATAGGCATAAGGGAAGAAGGAGAGGGAGGTGCAACCGGTGCGACTTCCGGTTCCTCTTCAGTAGTGATGATTTTCTTCCCCCTCCTCTTCGATGTTCCGTGCTTCTTTCTTCTCTTCGAAGAAGACTCGCTCCCTGGAGTAACAAGAGCGGACAAAACTACGTCATCAGAGGGAGTCCGCTCCGGAGAGATCTCGCCTCCTTCAAGTCCCTCGTCCTTCTGCTCTTGCGAAGCGATAGGGTCATCCAATCCATGAAGAGCCTCAATCTGTTCCTCTTGTGACCCGGGTTGTGAAGCAGAAGGAGGAGTCACCTGAAGAGATGGAGGAGGGATAACCGGAGGAAGTGAAGTCTGCACAGCACTTGGCGTTTCAACTGCAGAAGAAGAGAAATTAAAAATATTAGTATCTCCCCGAAAGAAGGGAGATATGGGTTCGTCGAGATTCAAGAAGTAATCGAGAAGCTCATCAAACTTTTGAGGAGTAAGCAAGCGATCCACCTGAATCGGACCAATATCAAAATTACCTGAAGATGTTTGCTTCGTAAGTTCAATCTCAAAATTCTGAGCCCCGATATCCTCCAAAGCCTCATCATCAGTAGGGGTGATTACCCCGGTTCTTATAGGAGGCGGCGAATGAGCACTAGAGCCTGTAATGTCCACTTCGGGAGAAACTAAAGGACGTTCAGAAGTGGTAGGCGGTAATTCTTTCTCAGAACGTTCCCCTTCCGCCATTCCGGCCCGTACCTTGGCGAGTTTCTCTTTTCCCTCGGCAAGAGCGGCGCGGGCATCATCATTGAGATAATGCTCTTCAAGAGCTGTCTCGGCGTAGCCAGCACCTTTGCCACCTAGCATATCAAGTGCTGCCTCCCAGACTTCAGCTAATGTAATTTCGTATTTAGGGCCTAGAAAGGCAAGGCTGCCACGCCCCAAAATGCTATGCAGATAGAAATCAAATAATGTGGAGCTAATATCAGCTTTGGTTGCTTGATGGGCCTCTTCGGCCGCGAGTTTACCAGCAACAGCCTCGTCACGCTCCGTTTCGGCTATAGCAAGTCGAGCTTTTAGCATCTCTATCTCCAAGCTTTGAGAGCCGGCCTGTTCTCACAGCTGTAAAGTTTCAGCACGATATTCTTCTATGACTTTCTCTTGGTGTGTAAGCTTATCTTCGACTGCCCTTTGACTGGCATGCGCATCTCGTACTTGTTGCTGAAGCATGCTCTCCTTTTGAGAATGGAAAGTAGATGAAGTAGCTAATTCTTCCTTAAGCTTTTCTACTTCCGCTTCCAGCTTTTCATTATAGGAAGCAATACTTCTCATTTCGGCGTCATGCTGTTCGAGAGTCTTCTGCCACTCAGCCTTATCGTTCTCCATTGTGAGCATGGCCTCGAGATTGGCTCGGTTAACCCTCTGAAGCTCGTCGACAAGTTTTTGCCAGTTCGACATTCTTTCAATATCAGTCCTGACAGTATCAAGATTTCGCAGCATAGCCGGTTTGTCGAGAGGAACCAAGTCGAGATCAAATCGAACCCCTCTCAAGCACCACTGAGGAAATCGACTTTGAAGAGTGGGAGGACCTTGCCCGACTTGGTATGCGGGCCGGTTGATGATAGCTTGAATGTCGGAGCGAACGGGAGCAGGAGATTGAGCAGGAACATGTTCAGAAGCTGTCGGCATTGTTTCTTTGGTAAGTCTAGCCCGCTTGCTAGAAGAATCGTCTATGTGACCTTTACCTCTCTCATCGTGAGCTTTTCTCTTTTGAGTATCATCGTCTCTGTGGGAAGGGTCATGTCTTTCTTGTTCCCTTCGGTGACGTTCTTCATATGCTCGTCTCTCGTCGGCTTTCCTGATGGCCCTCTCTTCATCCGATTCTCTGTAAGAAGGGAGGTAACGCCTGTAATCATACTGGTTACGCCTCCCGTAGCGCTGAAAATCATCATAGTACGAGCCGCTGCGCCCCATAGGAGAATCTGGAATAAAAATAATAAGCTTTAGAAATCTTTAAAGTACAAGAAGATAAGTGCGTAGAAGTGATGAGAAATCCAAAGTGTCGTGTAACGTGTAAACTACACGCATCGAGTTACAAACCACTCTGTGGAATAGAGGTAGTGATAACTTGAGTAGGAGGAGTTGACATTTGTTGTAAAGAAGATGTCGCCTCGATTACAGAAGAGATAGTTTTGGAGACATCATCTTTGAAAAGTTCTTGAGAAGTCACAATTAAATCGCTCAACCCCTCAAACACATCATCGCCATCATGTTTTTTGGAACTTGCTTTCTTAACTCCTTCGCTAGTAGATTTTCCGGAAGATCGTGGGGGTTCTTCCTCTTCGGTAACTGGGGCAAGTACAGACTTGTCAGACGGCCCCACAACATCCTTCGGAATTGAACACTTTACCAGTGAAGTTTCTATAGAAGTTCTTCCCTGCATGTGCTCTTTAATAGAGACCGGGGCATCAGGAGTTTCCGTCGGAGAATCAGGAATTTCAGTCGGAACTTCATGAATTTGAGTGGAACGAGAAGGATGTAGAAGCTCAAACTGATGAAGAAGTTCTTCTGTCAATAGAAATTTTGCGCTTCTTTCTTCAGCAGCCACAGTGCTTAGCCTTTCAAAAATTGACTTATGGCTGGAATCTCTAGAAGGAGGAGGAAGTGCTGTAAAAATAAGGAATGGAATCAGCATCTAGCAATACGAACCAGGTAAAACTTAGAATAAAATTAAAGAAAGAAGAGAAAAAAGATATCACTTCCTACTCTCCAGTCTGCGTAAAATTCTGCGGGGCAACGAATGAAGAAGTATTGATTCAGGAAACCATGTGCACTCTCCGGCAAATCCAAAATAAGTTTGCGGTTCCTCGCACCTCTTACAAGTACAATTGAAGGGTGGTCCTTATTCTTCGCAAAAGTGCACAAGTAACAGATTTCCTCAAAACTCGGAAGACGGTCAAGAGTCCTCCTGAACAGAACGCACAATCCCATCAAAATAGCATAGCCATTGGGGTGCAGCTGGAAAGGAGAGATCGTCAGTTGAAGGAGGATTTGTCGAAGAAATTCATTAAAAGGAGGAATTGCTCCACTTAAGCACATTTGACGATTAATGGCAACAAAACCGTAAGGTGGTCTATCAGCAAAGTCATTTGGTCCAGGGAGTAAAACTTCTGCCTCGGCAATGCCAAAATGAACGCATAATTGATTAAGCGCCCGCTGTTTCAAAAGGGTAGGAGTTCTTTCCGGAGGATTCTCTAGTGGAATAGCAATTGGGAAAACCCCTTCGGCGTGTTCTATCATCTCTTCTTGTTGAGACGTCATTCTACATAAGCGACTGGATGTTCAGATGAGAAGGTGCACGTTTCCTAAAAAGTGTGAAGTGTTGTGCATAACTAAAAAAAAAAAAAAAAGGAGAAAGCAAACATAACTGAAATCAAACTAGTTGACAATTAGTCGACTATGAGATTTCAGGACTTGTTAATATAAAGCTCAAGTGTAGTGTTAATGCGAACGAATCAGCTTTAACTGGATATTTTAGTTTTGCTTTAACACTTCACTTGAATTCATTGGTTCACAGCATTTCGTTCACACAGTTCATTTAAGTTGATTACTCTTTATCGACTAATCTGTCATTCGATGTGGGCAGTCAATGGCAGTATATTCGTCCCAGTTTTCTGCAAACGTTATGTTTAACAGGTTATTAGCATTAGAGATAACCTACAACAAAGTGCAACAGAATTCAAGTTCAAACAATTCAACCAAGTCTTCACAGAATTTCACAAGTCTTAGGTCGTCCAGCGACCTAGCATAGGTCGGGCTTCATTAGGTCGCACTATGCAAGTTAAAAGGTTCAAGGCAGTACAAACTTTCCAAGTCCTAACAGAGGCCGCGACCTAAAGCCTATGCCGCAAAGTATAGGTCGTTGATATATTAAGTCGCTATGCAGTCGTTCAAGAATGATAGGTCGCTAAATTGTTAAGTCGTTCTGTTCAAAGTGCATGTGCAAATTTGCCAAGTCCTAGGTCGTTCAAATCCCAACGCGACCTAAGAATTAAGTCGTGAATTTGAAAGTCCTCGAGGTTCCCTTAGGTCGTAAGTTATCTTAGAATGCTCAGATCTACTAGGTCGCTGACTTCTTATCCACGCTAAAGCACATCAGACCCAGTAACCCGTTAACACTAATAGCGCAGAATCCCTCATTCTATTCGTGAAGATCATCGTCTTTTCATACCACCAAGTCATTCGAAAAACGACTCCATATATCTCTGATCTGTCATAGACCTAACTCACTGTTGTGCGTTCGAGAATCACAACAACAACAATAGCCAGTGACGAACAGGAATCGATCACAATGCAACTCAGAGTGAAGCACGACGTACAAAATCGATTTGGGGTTGAGAGGTTAGAATTCGTGGTTCGATGGTGATTATGGAATGAATAAGGATCGAAGATGCTTACGTGATTTGATAGCAAGAATGAATTGCTGAATGATTTGCTTGAGTTCGTCTTTAAAATCGCGGAATTCTGTTAATGGCAGAGCAAGAAATTGGAGCAGTTAGATAATGAAGAAGAAGCAACCTAGCAGTTTATATGGAGCTGAAAGAAGAAGGCGAGTAGACACGCGAGTTAGCATATGTTTTAGGTCGCTCACGACCTAGCAAAGATAAGTCGAAGCATGCGACCTATGACATAGGCCGATACTTCGAGGGGCAGATGTTAACTCCTATTATTGCCGCGACCTAAAAGCAAGCAACCTAACTGAAGACGCGACCTAGTGACCCAAGAGTTGAAACGATTTAGCGGCCTAATTAGTGAAGCGACCTAGCGATCTGAAGAAGGTTACGACCTAGCGGAACCCAGTGACCTAAGAGTAGCTGCAACCTAAAGTGTTGCGACCTAAGATTGTCTCGACCTAAAGGCAGCAGCGACCCAAAAAGGCCGCGACCTAAAAGGACAACCAACCTAAGGAAGGGCGCGACTTAACTGCAGAAGTAACCTGGCGATCTAAGGATTGTTGCGACCTAACAGAAAGCTACAACCTAAAGGAGGCCGCGACCTAAGGGTGAGTGCGACCTGAAGATGGACTCGACCTATGGAACTCCGCGACCTAACTATCCACCGACCTAAGAAGCTCCGCGACCTAAGGAAGGTCGCGACCTAAGGGACTCAGCGACTTAAGATTAACTATGGCTGCAGGAAAGTACTCGCGACTTAGGTTAGGTCGCTAACGACCTAAATACCAGAATATAGAAGACTATGCAATGCCACAGGGGGATAGGTCGCTCACGACCTAGTACTTGTGCAAATCAGCATGCGTGAGGAAGGAGGGGCCAATACTCTTCAGGTCGACTACAACCTTACTTAGGTCGGTCACGACCTACGACCTTACTTAGGTCGGTCACGACCTACGACCTTACTCTAAAAAATGCCTATAAATATGACCCTAACTCCAACTAGAAAAGGACCTTTTGGCTCATTCTCTTCAAGCGTCGTTACTCTGCTGCATTCCAAACCGATCCAACACTTAAAGCTCTCAAGACACGAAGAACGCTACAAACAACTTGGAGAAAAGATCACACACATCCAACATGGATTTGAAGACTCTAATCTCCATTGAAGTTTAGGCTACTTGTTCTAAGTGACTTGTAATTCAAAGTGTATTGTACTTGGAAAGAATTGTATCAGCTTGTAACGAGATCATCAATAAAAGTACTTAAAGTGGACGTAGGCTATACCCTTAAGCCGAACCACTATAAAATCGTTGTTGTTTACTGCTTTTCCGCTATTATCTGCTTGTAATCTGTTCCCGAGTTATCGGGTGGTGCTTTCACAACTATAACTCATATACCGGGGTGTTAGCGTTCAAATTTTAGCGTTAACATCGAGTTTTTAATGTCTCAATTTCGAGGTTCTGGGAGCTGGTCTGTTGTCGCAACTGTGCAACTTCAACGCGATAATCTTCTACAACCTTTTCCTGCCACTTGAGTTTATCTTCAGCCTCTCGTTGGCTAGCATGAGCATCCCGCACTTATTGCTGAAGCACACTTTCCCTTTGAGTAGGAAGTGGAGGAAGTAGCAAGCTCCTCTTTAAGTTTTCCAACTTCCGCTTCAAGCTTTTCATTATAAGCGGCGATGCTCCTCATCTCTGCATCATGTTGATCGAGAGTCTTTTTCCACTCAGACTTATCGTTCTCCATGGTCAACATAGCCTCAAGGTTCGCGCAATTCACTCTCTGGAGTTCGTCAACAAGTTTCTGCCAATTCGACATTCTCTCAATATCAAGCTTGACAGCATCAAGATTTCGCAACATGGCTGGCTTATCGATTGGAACCAGATCAAGATCAAAGCGAACTCCTTTCAAGCACCAGTTTGGAAATTGGCTTTGAAGAGTAGCTGGGCCTGCTCCAACCTGATATGAGGGCCTTCCAATGATCATCTGAATGTCGGTACGAGCGAGAGCGGGAGATTGAGGAGGCACCGAAACAATGGGCTCTTTAAGAATGTCAGATGATGACTTTGCACCATGCTTGGTCCGTTTTCTCAAATCTTCGGCAGCGTGGCTCTTTCCTTTGTCATCATGGGATTTTCATTTGAGGGAATCACCCTCTCAGTGGGAAGAGTCATGGCGTTCATCCCCTCTCCCGTACCGTTCTTCGTATGTTCTTCTCTCCTGAGCTTTTCGTGCAACCCTCTCTTCATCAGTTTCCCTATGACTGGAAAGATAGCGCCTGTAATCGTATTGACTGCGCCTTCCGTACTGCTTAAAGTCATCATAATACGAACCACTTCGCCCCATTGGAGAGCCTGAAATAAAAAAAGCATAACTTGAGAATCTTCAAATTGCAAGGAGTTAAGTGTATATATGTGCTGAAAAATCCTAAGTGTGTGCAACGTGCAGACTACGCGCGTTGAACTACGAACCACTCCTCGGTTGTGAAGGAATGATGGGTGTAGTAGCTAACATCAACTCTTGAGTCGACGGGATCTGTTCCAAAACAGAAGTTGCTTCAACCACTGAAGAGGAAACCCTAGTGGCAACAGGATCATCTTTGAAGAGTTCCTGTGAGGTGATAAACAGGTCGCTCAACCCTTCAAAAGTGTCATCCCCGCTCTGCTTGGCAGGACTTGTTTTCCTGGCTCTGTCGTCACCGGACTTCCCTGAATGTTGGGGGTATTCTCGAGGCTCCTCTTCTTCAATGACCGGGGCAAGTGCACATTTGCCAAATGACCCCGCGACATCAGTAGAAGTAGAGCATTTCACTAGAGACGCCTCAGGAGCAGGATCTTTCAATGTAGGCTCCTCAACAGAAACTGGGGCATCCGGTGCCTCGGCCGGAGAATCAGGAATTTCGTAAGGCTGAGTAGAGCCGGAAGGGTGTAAGAGTCGAATTGGTGAAGGAACTCGTCTCCTTGCAAAAACTTGATACTTCTCTCCTCGGCCGCCACAGCGTTAAGCAAATCTGCTTGTGGCTTGGATCTCTGCAAAGAGGAGGAAGGACTGCAAAAGTAGAAAGCGAGCTTAACATTTAGCAATTTGGATCTCGCAAAACTCAGAAGAGGAAAGAATGGGGATAAGTAAGCTTACCCCCTACTCTCCAGATAGCGTAGAATCCCTGGAGGCAACGGACAAAGAAGAACTGGTTTAGGAAACCATGAGCGCTATCAGGGAGATCGGTAATAAGCTTGCGTTTCCTAGCGCTCCTCACATATATAATGGAAGTATGGTCTTTGTTTCTCACAAATGTGCATAAATAGCAGATTTCTTCAAAGGCGATCAAGCGTCCTTCTGAAGAGAACCCATAATCCCATCAAAATGGCATAGCCGTTGGGGTGAAATTGAAAAAGGAGAAATAGCCAATCGGCGAAGGATTTGTTGGAGAAAATTGTTGAAAGGAGGAATGGCTCCACAAAGGCACATTTGGCTGTTGACGGCAACAAACCCAAAGGGAGGACTGTCAGCAGAATCATTTGGCCCAGGGAGAATGGCATCTGCTTCTACGATCCCAAATTGGGAGCGTAACTGGTTAAACACCCGGTAACTCAGTGTAGTTGGAGTTCTTTCGGGTGGGTTGACCAGTGGACCAGCCATCGGGAGGGCCTCTCCAGTTGGTACTACTCCTTCTTCTTGATGAGAAGCCATTCTACATAAGCAGTCGGATATTCAAATATGAAGGTGCACGTTTCCTAAATGTGTGAAGTGTTGTGCAAAACTAGTAGAGTGACAAGCAAGCATGACTGAAATTAAATTAATAAACATGAAAAATTTCAGGACTTGTCCGAATACAAGTGCAGTACTGATGCAAAAAATCAGCTCTAGTTGATTAATATCGCTTTACTACTTCACTTGAATTCGTTGATTCGCAGGATTTCATACGATTTCTTTAAGTTGATTATATTTTATCGAATAATCTGTCATTTGATGTGGGCAATCAGTGGCAGTATATTCACCCTAGTTTTCTGCAAATGTTATATTTAACAGGTTATTAGCATCAAATTTGGTATAATCTATTAAGACAGCATAGCAAAGTATAATGAAGTTCAAACAATTCAAAGTTCAAGCATTTCAGAGGTTAGGCAATTCGGTCGGGCAGTTCAAGTTAAGCACTCAAGTTGAGATTATGCTTCTAAGTGTGAATGCGAGTTGAACATCCCAGTATTAAATTGTCCACGACTTAAAAGATTTCATGCGAGTTAAGTTAAGTCGTTGGTTCTTTAAGTCATCGGTCCTTTAAATCGTGAGGCATAGTAAGGAGAAAAGGCTTCAGTTCAAAGTGACGTGAATTTCTACAAGTCCTAGCTCGGCCGCGACTCAAGGCTTATGTCGCATCTAGTTAAGTCGCGAAGGTTTATAGGTCGAAGGTTTTTAGGTCGCAAAGATTTATGTCGAAGGTTTATAGGTCGCGAAGGTTTATAGGTCGGAGGTTTATAGGTCGCCCAAAATTGCTGGGTCGTGTCCAAGCTAATGTCTTACTTCACTCAACCGGCAAACCTCCAATCTAATCGGTAACTCGTCATCCTTTTAAACCCATTAACCCGATTAACCACAAATCCATTCCTCTGCTCAAACCTCTAAAAAGCATCATCTTCTCCTTCGAATCTCCAAGAACCATTGCTAAACCTCTCGGATTCAAAGCATTTATTAGCTTCGAAGCTAATCGCTAGCAATTCGACAGGAATCAAAGGGCGAAATCGAAAATCAAATTGCAACATAACAACAGAAATTGTGTGGAAATGGTCATAGGGGAATCAGCGACAAACGCAGCAAACAAAAGTTCGAGATTACCTAAATTCGCTGATAGAATCAATGGTTGAAAGAAGAAAAAGATTTTGTGTTAAGTCTCTAAGCCTGAAAGTTTGGTTAATGGCGGCTTGGAACGATAGAACAGATGAAATAAAGAAGAAGCGAGCCAAGTGATTTATATGGGGAGAAAAGAGGAAGGCATATCTTCGCACGACCTGGTGAACCCAATGAGTTGCCCATGACTTAGGGACTAAGTCGAAGCACACGACCTACGACCTAGGCGTGTACTTCGAGGGGCAAATGTTAACTCCTATGTTCAGCGACTCAGTGACACAAAGAAGTAAGCGACCTACGAGATAAGGACCTAACGACCTATCATAGGTAGCGGGCTATGCGACCTAACTTCTGAAGTGGAGAAGCCACATAAGAAGGTTAGTGACTTAACAACTTATGCAACTCAGCGACTCAACGAGTTAGTGAATCAACAGCGGGTTAACGACTTAGTACTCAAGCGACTTAACACTCAAGCGGCTTAACGACTTAAGGAGAGCCGCGACTTAAAGGAGTGGATGGACCAGCGACTTAGTGACCTATTGAGTTACAGACCTAACGACCTAAAGGTGGACGACCTAACTGCCTAAAGGAATGGAACGACCTAAAGGTGTACGACCTAACTGCCTAAAAGAATGGGACGACCTAACGACCTAAAGGTTAACGACCTAATGGCTTAAGTTCCCATTCGACCTAAAGAGTTAAAGCAGCAACGACCTAATGATTTGATAACGTATTTTAGGTCGTTCACGACTTAATACTTGGCAAAAAAACTATGTTGCTTCCCTAAAAGTCGCTAAGTCCTACCCGTTGGTTTGTATGGACAAGTGCAGGCCATTTAAGTCGTAACTTGTATGTCTTTAGCTCGCCAATAGTTCTTTAGGTCGCCCACACTTCTTTAGGTCGCTCACGACTTTCCTTAGGTCGCTCACGACCTAAGGCCTTTCCAAAATTTTCTATAAATACACCCTAAGCTCCAACATGAAGGGGACTTTCCGATCATTTTCTTCAAAGCATCGAGACTCTGCCATCTGGAAGCCGAGCCTTACTCCAACATTCGAAACTCACAAGAAGCCTCAGTCAACTTCAAATAGGGACTCAACATATTCAACCATGAATTCGGAGAGCTCCCTTGCATCGAAGTTTTTCTAGCTACTTGTCTTTTGAAGTGAATTGTAATTGAAGGAAATTGTAAAGGATTGTAATCATATAAGCAATAAAAAAAAGGATTGAAGTGGATGTAGGCTTGATTATAAGCCAAACCACTATAAACTCTGTGTCTCTTACTGCTTTTTTCAGCGAATTACTGCTTTTTCTGATTCCCGTGTTAACGGGTGGTGCTTTCATTCAGTCTTTATTTGCATCGGGGTGTTAGCATTTGACTTTTTACGTTAACAAAATGTATGGAACTGATTAACTAATATTTAATAGTAATTTAAGTCATTTAGCTATTGTTTAAAAATGTTTTAAAGTTACTTATTTATATTTAATATTATTTTAAAATTTATTTGTTTAATGTTGTTTTTAAAAGTTATTTATTGATTTTTAATATTTTTTAAAGTTATTTACCCATGTTTTATTATTTTGAATAATTATTTATTAGATAAATAAAAAATTAGTATGGTTTGAAATTAATAATAAAGATTTATCAGTAATATTTTGGAAAGTAATTAATACCTTTTATAATAATGGTAAAGATTAATTATTATTGTTTATTTAATAATTTTTTGAAATTATTAAATATTATTGTTAAGAAGTTTCGATGTTAATAGTAATTATTTGTTTATAATGTTTATTTTTAATATTTATTATTATATAATAGCGTTTTGAAGTAAATGATTTTTACTTATTGATAATGTTTTCGAGGATTATAAGTAGGTTTTATAAACGAACTTGGGTTTCATAAGGGCAGTCTTATAAAATAGTTTAAGGCTCAATGGTAAATTATGTACATATAAAGGAGTTCTTTTATATGGTTGGATATTTATAAATGAATTTTAGAAATGGGTTTATAGATTTAGAAGAGGAGTTTTATAATTAATTTTATGGAATTATAAAGAGTTTATAAATGATTTAAGATTTATTAAACAATTTATAAATGGGATTTTGAAATTTATAAAGCGGATTATAATTAGTTTAGGATTGTGAAAAAAATAAAAAATAAAAAGAAATCCTCCCCGTTCTATGACTATACTATAAAAGTATTTACAAGATTAATTTAATGAAAGAAAAGTTTAATTAAGCAGGCCAGTGGTTGCTTATGTGCTTAAACAATGTTTATTTTCCTTCAGAATTAGATCTGTGATTTGGATGTGTGTTTGTGGATAGTTAAATAACCGACTATCAAATATGGACCCAAAATGTAACTTATGAAATATCTAGAATAAACACGTGATTTATATGGTACAGTCAACTTAGACGATGCAGTACTGTGCGTATAAATCTCGTTTCCTTGTCCTAGGACAAGCGATAAGGAAATCCACCCATGAATGGTTAGGAGGTGATCTCCGCTCTTATCTTTGACTATTTATTTCTTAAAGAACTGGGTTTGAGTTTACCTGAAACTATCGAATATTGTTTCGAAGAGATCGGGATCGGATATGTTATCCGAAAGCTACTTTGATCCTACTCAAGCATTTAGTGAAGACGCCTTGAAAATGATGGAATTGAAGTTGGAGCTCTTTGAAGCACAAGGCCTGCTTGCTACTAATCCTTAGGGTATTCCCAAAATGGATGTAGTTGAAGTGGTGCCTTCGATTTCATTTTGTACCAGAACGAACTTGGTAGGATGAACGCTAGCATTGCATTGTTGCCTGGAGAGCAATGCAGCATTCCAAGTTGGAAGTGCTATATAAAAGGTTAAAACATAGCCTCAAGCCTCATCAATTGGGAATGGCTAAAACATGGGAGATGCCGTAGGGCTAAGTGGGTCATTCTTAATTATGGTATGATCATCCCTATCTACGGTCGATATTATTTGCCATTTGTTTGTTTCGGGACTCATTAACGGAGGGGTGATCATATTCGGTACTACTAGTCAAGTGGTAGGCATGTTCTGTATTGGCAAGGGATCCTAGCGAGGCCCTTGGTGTTATTTTATCTGGAGATGCACCATGACCGGCGGTACCCCAATAGCGGAATCATTATATGGAATCCATTCCCCAGTAAATATAGTTGTCTCAACTATGCTGAAAAGCACGATGTAAGCATTCCAACTATATTCATATTTTACTTTGACCATTGACATTATGATAATATCACTGGATTTTCTACAGAAAAAGTTTTGGTTATCGTAATGTAAAAACTAGTCTGTGTTTTGCGGTGTGGTCTTGTGAGATACCTTTATTTCCAAAAGATTTTTTGAAATATTAAAATTCAATTTAGATGTGTTTTCTCATGCTGGTTTCTAGACCGACTCGGGTGTTATTTTACCAATATGCTCGGGTCAGACCGAGCATATACATATTTAATTTGGATGCTTTGGAGCTTCAGAAGATGAGCTAGAGGCCGAGAGACATATTTGCATATGTGGTTAATTTTCAGCTACATTCATTGTTGTATTTATCAGCTATTGTGAGGACAGGTTGTATAAATGTCCAGGCAGAAATATTTTAGTATACTCTGATTGATGTCTGTATATGTGTGTGCGAGCGTGTGTCTATGTGTGTGTATGTGTGTAAATATATATATATATATATATATATATATATATATATATATATATATATTCTAAAACCACACTTAAAATCGAGGTAAAACGAAGTCATTTAAAATAGAGATAATAATATGTAAAACACTATTCCTACCGTATTAAGTAGGAAAAAGAATATTCTCTAGCACCATAATTAAGGAGGTCAATTTTGGAAAATCAAATCTCTATCATAAACAGTTCTATTATAAAATTCCTTTTATAAATATAAGCTAAAAATTCATTTATAGAATCCCTTTTATAAACATTATATATAAATTCCTTTACAAATATTTAAAACATAATTTCAAGCTCCTTTTATAAATTCCCAAAATAATAAATACCACCTTCAAACTCATCCTCTATATTATCTATAAAATCCTTTATAAATTCTCATTTTTTTTTTAAAACACCATTCGTAAACTTACCTTATAAATTTATGACCTATTTGCAACTATCTATAAATCTCCAAAATTCGTTAATAAAATTCTTTTTATAAATTTTAAAAATATAATTACAAACTCCTTTTTAAAAACAAAACCCCAAATATAACACCAAAATCCCAAATATAAAAACAACTCCAAAATATTATTGTCAAACTCGTGCAGTTTCCAAAACATGACCATCTCATATATTTCAATAAATTCCCAAATGGCATTTATTCCTCCACTTTATCAAAATGGTAACATTTCTCTATTTGTAGGATATTATTATATGAAATCGTCATTTTATTTGTAAAATGCTATTTACAAAATTACCCTTCACTTTTCAAATAATATTTACGAAACTATCCTTTTATAAAACTTTAATATAAAATATTCACTAGTAATGTTTTTAAATATTTCTATCCCTTTTTTAAAACTCAAAATCCCTTTTATAATAAAAGATAATCCCTTTAAAACCTCTTTTAAAACTGAACATTTATTATTATAATTTCTATAAAAACTAATACTTCCAAAATAATTATCTTAAACATTCAATAAATATATATATAGTATAAAAGAATAAAAGAAGAAGTTGAAATAAAGTTGAAAAGTTTAAAAACTCATTTAAATCAAAATGTCAATATATTCCAAACAGTCGGATCTAAAAATCCATTTTCCAAATTAAAAATCATATCCAAACCAAATCAACTATTTATAGTATCAAAATACTATATCAAGGCTCATAGTTACCATAGCACTTAATCGATGCTACAACTACCATTTTATACTAAAAGGGTTCGATTTTCATATATGTCGGTGTCACATCCAATATGGCCAAACGACCACATTTTCAGCGTTTAACAATCTAACTAACAGGATATAACTGAAAATAAAACAATAGGAATTTAAATGGAAATTATAAATCATTACTGTGAAAAATCCGGATTTCTCAACAAATTTTCCTATATTTTAATTTTAAATGACAATCGCTTGTAAAAGCAAATATTTAACCAAACAACCGATAATTTTAACCAAACACAAACAACAAAATTTAATCTACCATAACATACTGATTTATCCAAAGAGGTGAGTTATATTGAATGAAATTAGGCGTCGAAGAGTTCCGATTTAAACTACTCGATGTCTGATTTTAGCCAAAATTTCAACTTTCTCCAAATTGGGCCAAACTAGTTCCAGCGTAGAGCTTTCGTCATCATGAATGCAAAGCAAAATGTTTCATCTCGATTGGACCTGGTATAAGCAAGATATTAAATTTATCAGTTAATGATTTTAGATTTATATTTAATTTACTAATTACATATCATTAAATCTAATTACCCTTAGGTAATCCTTCTTCCACATTTCTTAACTACAGTCCCGGGATAAGATATTCACATCCTATTCCAATCTCGTACACGATCACACTCCCTTTTATCCCATAGTTGACGATCCTCTAATTCGACGATTGCATCGAACTTCTCATATAAATCCCCACCTGCCTATGCCAACATCATCGAACCCACCACCATGATATAAACCACTATATCCAATCGGTCGTACAGTCGCGATTCATATCCCCATGCCGCCCTTCACAACACTTAGCCCTCGGATGCCCATCGACATGAGAAACTCGAGGCTCAACTCGCCATAGTCTAACTCCTCTTTGACGGCCCAAAAAACTTAACCCTAGTTTTAATGTCACCATTGTAAACAAATGCGTCCTCCATCTTGAAGCTAAAAACCCCAAACAACCACAATCTTGAATATCTATACATTTTCAATCCAAAGACCTCAACTTTTTATTTTTATGATTTTTCCTTGAATTGATTTGAATTTTAAGAAAAGTTCGTCTAATATTTTCTTTATTTTGAAACGTTTAAGGAGAAATTGATGGAACAATAATATTGAATAAAGGTGAAAGATTTTAGTTTGGCTAAGGGTTGATATATATATAAAATTTCTAAATACCACCATCTCGCGGCATAAATTTTCGTTTCGTGTATGAACTTCGAACAACAAATCAAAAATACCATCGCACTCAGAACAACGATGCGACTCCAAAACAATAATAATAGTAATAGACATCTTTTTATTAGTTCTAAAAATCATAAAAATACTGTTTATACCGATAAATCATCGAACGAATATTTTAATAATTTCCAAATTAAAAATTGAGGAAAAATCAAATAATTTAAATTAAAAATACGTCAACAAAAATCGAGTCCTAATAATACGAATATAGTTTTTGATTATTTATTCGAATCATTTATTACTGTTAAAATTTTACAAAATGGATTCACCATTACTATTCATTTATTTAAAATAGTTAAATAAGACCCTTAAGCATTTAATTTATGTTCAATTTTAATTTCGATATTTGAAGCAATATACACATATTAATCACAATCCAAATATTTTAGTCAATTTCTATATTTGAATCCAGTTTATTAAACACCTTTTAAACCATTATTTTAATATCTAAATTAACCAAATATTCAAAATCAAAAGACCAAAATTTTGGATCTTTATAGTTTCTCCCCAGAAGGTTTCTTGCGCTTATAAGTACTGGACGATCCTAAGGTTAAGTCCAAGGGAGAGGTCAACGTAAGCATTCTTCGAAGGACTTATGCAGGAATCTATGTGGAGATTGGAGATCTTTTCAAGATGCTCGACTCCATATAGATATTCATGATCTGTTCGAGATGCTAGAATCCATTTGAGGATTCATGTTCCATTTGAGTGATGAAGTCTCGTGTGAGAGATACCAAACGTGATTTCAATATCCGAAATGGCAGAAAACATGGTAGGGGAATAGCTTGGGGTATTGCTAACCTACTACAGGGTATATCAACTACATATCTTGAGACGCTTTCGATATCTTGGCCAATGGGACTTGATATTGAGGATCATACTTTAGACATGGACCGCCTATGTTTTTTTCCATATGTAGCATACTCAATATAAATTTCAATGGACTCTTGATCATTATGAAGTTGACTTTTGATGTTTTTGGTAAGCCTAATGGCTTTGGATAAGGAAGGTTGGTTTAAGGAAGACATTTTTGATTTGTTTGGAGGAAAAAGAGTGAACAATAAGTTTGAATTTTGAGACAAAGTGTATATAGAAGAAGAGATAAGCGATAGTGAATAAGTAGAGATCGAAGAGTCATCCGACAGGCGAAATGGTATAAATTCAAAATTTGAAATTAATACAAGAGAGGAAATTTCAAAAGTTTGAATTTTGAAAAGATTCTCCAAATTCTGTCCACATACCCATGTGACATATGTCGACATATGGGCTAAAATTTCAAAGTTCAAAAATAAGATATATATATATATATATTCGTACATCTTTGCTTATACCTATATATTAACATTTATATTTATATTATAAATAATTACTATTATTATTATATTCCTATATAATTTTTAAATAAAAATACATGAAAAGCAAAATGTATAGATTTTGTCTTTTCCTTTGTCTCTTCTTATTAATCTTCCATCACTATGAAACACATGTTGATGTTTTCAGTGGCTGGTTCATTGTCATTAGGTGTAGTATCAGAATCATCCAAAGTTACATTGCAAGCTCTTTTTCTCTTCGTGAATGAATTTGGGTTTGATGTTTTCTTTTGCTGCAAGCATTCTCTTCTTAGATGGCCAGATTCACCACAATCATAACATTTAAAAATATTTTTGTTTTGAGAAATTTTATTTCAGTTTTGATGAAATTTATTCATCTTTTTGTACTTCAAAAACTTTATGGAATTTAGAGCCATAACTCCTCATCATTATCATCCTCATCTGAATCTTGATCGTTAATTGGTGCATTGGAAGCAACTGATTTCTTTTCGGTTGCTTTATTTTCCCTTCTACTCTATAATCGTGCTTTATAAGATATTAGATAACCAATAATTTTTTTAATTTTTAATAAACTAATATTATTAGTTTCCTCTATTTCTATTGTCTTTTGATCCCATTCAAAAGAGAGTGAATTAAGAAATTTTCTAACTTGGTCCTCTTTTGAGAAATTTTAACTTAGTGATACTAGTGAATGAACTATATCCTAGAATCTAGAATACATGTTAGAAATAGACCCACTTGGTTTCGTTTTAAAAAGTTGGATCTGGTTGGCAAGCAAACAAATCTTTGTTTGTTTTACTTTACTAGTACTCTCATGTGTAACTTGCAATGTTCTCCGTATTTCATATGCAGGCCTACGAATAAAAAAATGATTAAATTCATTTTTATCCAAGAATAAAAATAAAATATTCATGGCCTTAGAACTATTGAGTGCTTGTGTCATTTGTTCTGGTGTCCATGTTGAGTATTCAGTTTTGGGTTCAGTATACTCACTCTATGTAATATTTCAAGTATCTAAACCATTGGATTGTAAATAAATTTTCATCGTATATGATCAGTAAATATAATTACTACCATTAAATTGTAGGGGTCTAGTAGTTGACCAACCTTCTACAAATTTTTGTAAAAGTGTACTACCGATGTTACTATCCATTTGTACTTTTCAAAAATCAAATGGCGAGTTTTTAAAAACCTAACGCTTCGATACCAACTGTGGTAAACATTGTAAAGGGATCTGAAGGCTATTTTAACACTAGAGGGGGTAAATAGTGTTTTATCAAATATATGGAATTTTTCTATCTTATTTCAAGATTTAAATTCAAACATAGATAATCAATCACACTCAAATGTGTGTGTGTGTCTGTGTGTGTGTGTGTGTGTGTGTATATATTAATAGATAGCCATAGATATACAAATATAGTAAATGTGAGAGAGATGACACTAGGAGATTTTACTCCGGCTTGGATTAACCAATCATACATCAAGTCTTGTACAGTGCATGTACGGATTTATTTTCATACCTACTTTCAGAAGATAGCACAAAAACTTGAGTACACTCTTGATTTTAAGGCAATGAGACACACCCTTATGGTTTACAAGTTCAAGATAAATTCTCTTTGTTTAATCAAGCTGTAAGATCACCCATTTGAGTTGACTGGGCTATAAGCATATCATTTGATTTGAATAGGCAATAAACACACCCACTTGATTTGAATGGACAACAAGCACACCAAGACAAATAATAGCAAAGAGTTGTTCATTTCAAATACAAACAGCTGTACTTTGGACACAAAATATAAATAACCCTTTTAATAGTACTTTGACCTTTGAATTGATGAGATAATACTTTCAAATCAGTAAGTTGATTACAGATAATGAATCTAGTAATGTAGAGACTGAATTTGAATGAGATTAAAGAGTGCAGAGAGTGAATTTTGTGAAATATATAATGAGAATTTGGAGTAAGAAGAAAGTAGAGAAAGAAGTTGATGTAACTCGTTTTCCAGTCCCCTTTATATGATGTATGAAGAGATGTGTCTATTTGCGAAGAGATGTAACAAAAAGTCACCACTATTCAAATTTCTAAAGGCATCTCTCCAATGGTCTATATGTCGACATATATAGGTAGCCTATGTCGACATATCCAAGTATTTTTTTTTAAAAACATAAACAATTTTAATGTGTTGCACATTTCTATACTCTTGTAAGTTTATTTGAACATAGTCTTCAATACTTTTATGTATAAAACTCTTATAAATATTTGTAGAAATATTTTTGAAAATAAAATAAATATTTTTAGTAATAAAATAAATATAAAGTAAATAATTTGATAAGAGAGTATTCAAAGAACTGATAGTTGTTATCCAAGGATTTTGAAAATTTGACCTAATATATACTAACTATAATTTACAGTCTTAAACCCTTCGTGTCATTATCACGAGTTTTCAAATATCTTGATCATCTTTGAATCTTGACCTCTAGTCTATTTTTATAATAGTCTTCAAACACGATTATCATGTTCTTGTATAAACCTACGAAATATTCTCCAAAATATTTCATACAACTTGGAAAATCAATAGTATCTATATTTATATGGTTGTTGTCATCAAAATCAATATTCATTATATTAATAATCTCCCCCTTTTGATGATGACAGCCACGTAAATATATATTTTATAAAATATAATGTAACTCCCCCCAAATTAGTTGACTTCTCCTATTTTGTATTACCCTTCCTTAGTTTATGCATATTTTATATTTTTCTTTCCTATTGTCGTTGACAAAAACTGGTGAAAGAAAATATACTCTCCCTAAATAAGATATGTATGTGATAATGTTGTATATAGAATCAAAATCAATAATGAGTGAATAATTATATTTTAGTGAAATAACAATCTATATAAGCAATCTATAATTGCATACGTTTTAAGCATGAATCACAATTCTATATTATTAATTACATGAAAAAGTACAAATTCTACTAGAGTTAATTACATAAATGAGAATGCATCACAAATTCTATATTTATTAATTATTAAATGTTATATTTTAGTGAAATAACAATGTGTGTATGCAATCTATAATTGCATAAGTTTTAAGCATGCTTCACAAATTCTATATTTATTAATTACATGAAAAAGTACAAATTCTACTAGTGTTAATTACATAAATGAGACTAAAATGTATAGCAAATACATATTATAAGTATAAATTACTTTATATACAAATTTAAAAATATAAATTAAAAACACAAATTAGAACCTAGTTTTTCATGGAAACATCGACTTATCCTTCGAATCCAAAGATTGGATTAGCGTTAATAACTTCCCACTCTTCATCATCCATTCATGCTTTAGAGTTTGAACATTTAGGAGTGTTGCTTTGAACTTGTTTGGCGAAACTATAAATGAAACTCGAAGAGAATCTAATTATTTTTCCCATTCTTTGACAATTTGCATTTTACTCAACTCCAAGTATCGTTGATTGCGTGGAAAGAAGCAAAGAGCATTTTTGAACGATTGAAGTGTCTCCTCTAAATTTTCACCAAGTTTTTGACTTGAAAAATGTTTGTTTGAATCCATTTTACGTAAAGAGATGAGTGGAGAGGAACATAATAAGAAGACGAATTAATTTTTGAGTTTTTTCTGGAAGAAATATGCTTTTATAGAAGTGAAAGGTCGAATTAGTAACCCTTGACAAATTAACTAGCTTTTGAATTTCGAAAATCGAAAAAACTTTCAGGTATATGTTGACCTACCCATGTCCTATATGTCGACATATATGTAGGATTTTGCATAATTTTTGTTGTTCTTATTGTTTATAGTTTATAGTATCTTAATTTTTGAATTTCAATGAATATACGAATACTAGTTAACGGAAAAATTAAATTTTTAAGTGATTTTCATTCATATAAAAGAGAAGTAAATGGATATAATAGAAAAATACATGATAATAACATTAAATAAAACTAGAAAAACATACAAATAAGAGATACAAAGGTAAGTAAAAAGATCTAAAAAAATGATGAAGAAGAGTTTCCATGAAGTTTCCTAATGTTCTCCACATAGTATTTGTCCACTTTGTTTGAGAGAGAAGTCAACTTTTACTAATGGAACATTTAAGCTTCTTTTGGTTGTTGAGAACCTTTTCTTGATTCTTGAGAATCTCTTTGTTTGAATAACAAGATGGTTTATCAAAGCTTTCTAAGGAAGTATCCATTTACTCCTCTTTCATACTGCCTCCTCTTTAATTTCTGTACCATCACTTCGTCTTCTTCTTGAAAAATATCTTGCTCTTCTTCCCTTTCCAGTCTCTCTTCCTTTTCAAGATGGGATTCATAGGGTTCGAATTCAAGAGGAATATGCATAATAAAGATGTTGGTTTTTCCAAAATCTTGTGATGCAAAATGTTTTCACCTCTTAAATCAATGCCAAAATAACTGAAGATTCTAGTGAGATACATACCATGGTAAAGTGGATGCGTTTGTTTCTCTAAAACATTTGTTTGTAAAATTTCTACCAAGGCGGGATAGGGAACCATGTGTGGAAAACAATTTAGTTCTAGGAGAATGTATTCACAACCCTGGAACAATAGAATAAAGAGAATTACTTCTTTTTTGGCACTACATTAGAACTAAACGACACTAAGAATTTCAAATCCTTAGATATCGGTCATCAAGAACTCATTCCTAAGGCTATAGGGCTAAAGGTGTCGATTGAAAAACCAAGGACGGAAGCTACGAAAGTTGAAGTATAGGAAAAGGGGAATGAAAGTGTGATGAAATAAATCAAGTAAACCAAAAGGAAGATATTGGATAATCTCAAGATGAAATTATTACAGAGATAGACTCCAAAGATTATAAGAATAACATAAAGTTGGCAGAAGAGCTAGAAGAGATGAAGAATGGCCAGCGGGATCCAATTAATATAATAAATATAGGAAGGGAATTAGACAAGGGTGTTAAAGAAGAGCTCATTCAGTTTCTACAAGCAAACAAACACATTTTTGTTAGGACTCATGCAGATATGGTTGGAGTTTACAGTAAAGTGACGAGTCGCCCATTTAATATAGATCCAAAATTAACCCCTATAAGGCAAAAGATTTCATAGAATGCAGCTAATTTCACTAAAAGAAGAGGTAAAGAAGTTGCTAGAAAATGAATTTATTAGAGAAGCATTTTGTACAAAATGATTGGAAAATCTGCTGCATGTTAAAAGAAGACTACTGAATTTTCCAATTTATATCATATTTCACAAAAATAGCAATATGATCTTTGAAAACCTTTTGAGTAGGGTTATTGTAATTCTCTATTCTCGGTTTTATACTTTAATCTTGCTTTAGGCCTAAGATTTTGGCCATTAAAACCAAACTCTTCATCGTTAGAAAATAAATTGTGCTTAACTTCTTTATTAACATAATCAATTTAAAAGGTGGAGAGGTAATTTCCACTACTTTTACAACCAAAATTCGGCCAAGAATTTCAAAATCTAAAACAATAGTAGTCTCTTTTACACTACTTCAAATTTGACCTTCTTCTCCTAGATAAAAATTTCCATTCAAATTAGCATAACATTTTAACCAAATTAGAATAACTATCAAAATCATTTTGAGATAACTCAGTTAAACAAAAAAATCATTTTCTAAAGCAATATCTTTTAAAACATAAGAATTAAATCATTAAATTTTACAAATCCTCTCGAAAAAAGTTTTCCATAAGGAGAAACTCAATATATGTTACAGAGGACTCTTAATTATTATAAAGTCGATTCATTTTGGTAAGCTTATGGCTTTGGATGAGGAAGATTGGTTTAAGGAAGAAATATTTGAGTTGTTTTGGAGGAAAGAGAGTGAAGAATAAGTTTGAATTTTGAAATAAAGTGTGTGTAGAAGAAGAGATAAGTGAGAGTGAATAAATAGAGATTTAAGAGTCATGTATATGACAGGTGAAAAGATCGAATTCAAATTTTGAAATTAATGCTAGAGAGGGAACTTCAATAGTTTGAATTTTAAAATAATTCTCTAAATTCTACTAGGTATGTCGACATACCCAGGTGATGTATATCAACATTTGGGTCGAAATATCAAAGTTCAAAAATTGTATGTATATATAACATATATACATATATATATAAATATTCATATATATATTTACTTATATATTAATACTTATATCTATATATACTTACTGTTATTATTATATACCTACATAATTTCTAAAATAAAAGTAATAAAATATGAAATGTAAATGGTACCAATTTTGTCATTTCCTTTCCCTTCTTATTAATCATCCATCACTGTGAAACATATGTTGATATTTTCAATATCTGGTTCACTATCGCTAGATGTAGTATTAGAATCGTCCAAAGTTGCATTGTATGCACTTTTTCTCTTCTTGAATGAATCGAAGTTTGTTGTTTTCTTTTTCTTTGAGCAGCCTCTTCTTGGATGGCGAGAATCACCATAATTGTAATTCTTAGAAATATTTCCGTTTTTGAAATTTTCATATTCAGTATTATGAAATTTCTTCATCTCTTGGCACTTTAGGTTTTTTCTAAAATTTCCAATCATAAGTGCAGTCTTTCATCATTATCATCCTCATCTGAATATTGATCGTCGGTTGTAGCATTGAAAGCAATTGATTTCTTTTCGGTTGCTTTATTTTTCCTTCCACCATAGGAATTAGGTTACCAATTAATTCTTTAATTTTTAATGAACTAATATTGTTGATTTCCTCTATTGCTAATGTCTTTTGATCCTATTTAGAAGAGAGTGAACTAAGAATTTTTCTAACTTGATCCTCTTTTGAGAAAATTTAAGCGAATGATGCTAATGAATGAACTACATCCTAGAATCTAGAATACATGTCAAAAATGGACTCATTTGGTTTCATTTTAAAAGGTTGGAACTGGTTGGTTAGCATAGAAATCATTATTAGTACCTACATGTGTAACTTGCAATGTTCTCCAAATTTCATATGAAGACTTACAAATAAAAACACAATTAAATTCATTTTTATCCGAGCAGCAAAATAAAATATATATGGCCCCAAAATTACTGAGTTTTTGTGTCTTTTGGTCTAGTGTCCATGTTGAGCATTCAGTTTGGGGTTCATTATACTCTCTCCATGTAATATTCCAAGTATCTTAATCATTGGCCTATAAATAAAATTTTATCCTGCTTGACTAGTAAGTGTAATTACTGCCACTAAATAGTGGTGGTCCAGCAGATGATTGACCTTCTGCAAAATTGTTCGAAAAGTGTACTACCGGTGTTACTAGCCATTTGTTCTTTTCAAAAGTCAAATGATGAGTTTTTGAAAACTTAGCACTCTGATACCAAATGCGAGAAATGATATAATACTATCGTGAATGGACCTTAATGTTACTTTAACAGTAGAGGAGGGTGAATAGTGTTTTATCACTTACATGGAATTTTTCTAACTTATTTTAAGATTTAAATTCAAACACAGATAAACAATTACATATATATATTAACATATAGTCACGATCCCTAGTCTCTACCGAACAAGTTGGTGACTTGCACATCTATCCATACAGGGCTTCATTGGGCATCATGCCAATGCTAACCTGATAAATAATGTTATAGGAGAACTCCACTAAGTGCAGATGATCATTCCAAGAATCTCCAAAGTCCAAGACACACACTTTTACCAAATCTTCCAAGACTCGGTTCACCCTTTCAGTCTGACCGTCAGCTTGAGGGTGGTAGGCAGTACCCAGACTTAGCTTTGTTCCCAAAGCAACTTGTAATGCTTCCCAAAATTGGGTTGTAAAGATAAGATCTCGATCACTTACTATGCTCATTGAAAATCCATGTAGACGAACGATCTCCCTCATATAAATCTTGACCAATGATGTTGCATCCTCGTCGGCTTGACTGGATTAAAATGAGCACTCTTAGTTAGCCGATCCATAATAACCCACACTCTTTCATTCTCTTTCCTAGCCTGTGGTAATCCATCAATAAATTCCATGGATATCTATTCCCATTTCCAGTTTGGGATCTCCAGAGGTTGAAGTAATCCAGCAGTTCTTTGGTGGTCTTGTTGACAGTTTTTACTCTTGCTCACAAAGGTAGAGATATCTCTCTTCATCCCCTTTCACCATAACATGCTCTTCATATCCGTATACATCTTTGAGACACTCTAATGGATACTTAACTTAGAACGATGATATTTTGCTAGAACCTCCTACCTAAGACCGTCGACGTTTGGTACATAGAGCCTTCCATTCATCCTCAAAACTCTCTGGCTATTAATCTTAAAACATGAATACTATCCCTCCTCAACACTCTGAATGATTTCCAGTAATGCTTATCTACCCTTTGTTTGCTCGCTATCCTTTCCAGAAAAGTTGGGGTAACTTCCAAAAAAGCTAAAACTACATCTTGCTCAAAGTATCCGCCGTCAGATTAGCCTTTCCTCGTGTATAATGAATGTCCAAATCATTGGCTGCCAGAAACTATAACCACCTCTGCTGCCTCTCTTTTGAATCCTTTTGAGTGAAAAGATATTTCAAAGATTTGTGGTTTGCGAAAAGCTCAAACTTCTTACCCAACAAGTATTCCTCTACATCTTCAGAGCAAACATGACCGCTAACAATTTCAAATCATATGTGGCCCGATTCTTCTCATGTGGCTTCCAATGTCTGCTAGCATACGTAAGCACCCGTTCTTGTTGCATAAAAACTGTGCCTAAACCCACTCCACAAGCATCAGTATACACCGTAAATCAACTACTTCCATCCAAAATAGTTAAAACTGGGGAACTAGTCAATCTCTTCTTCAATTTCACAAACGCTTCCACGCACTTTGCAGTCCATTCAAACTTTACGTCCTTCTTCATTAGCTTAGTCAAATGTGTGGAGATCTTAGAATAATCTTGAATGAATCTCCAATAGTATCCTGCTAAGCCTAAGAAACTACGAACTTCAGTAGGTGTCTATGGTCACTTCCATTCTCAAACAGTCTCCAATTTCGCTGGATCCATAGAAATGCCATCTCCCAACACAATATGTCCTAAAAAGCTTACCTCATCTTGTTAAAAGTCGCACTTAGAAAACTTTGCCTTTAGAATATGCCTCCTCAATGTTTCTAATACCACTTTCAAATGATGTCTATGCTCTTCCTCATACTTGGAGTAGATAAGAATCTCATCGACAAAGACTTAGACGAACTTATCGAGAATGTTCCTGAAAACGCAATTCATATGGTCAAAAAAATACTGCATTGGTTAGTGCAAAAGACACAACCAGCCACTTAAAGAAAAAGTATGGCCCCTAAACATATTTAAGGATATACTATCTTCGACAACCTTCAACTAGTGGAATCCGTTAGCTTGGTTCATCGGAGAGAATACTTAAGCCCCATGAAGTTAATAAAAAAGGTCATCAATGTGAGGTAAAGGATACTTATTCCGCATGGTCAGCTTATTCAACTCTCGGTAATCCACACATGATCTTAAAGACCCATCATACTTCACCATAAAATCCACATCTGATCCCTAATTCGAATGACTCGGTCTAATCAATCCTCTCCATAACAAATCTTGGGTTTGATTTACTAACTCATCCCTCTCTCTTGGAGCAATCCTTCGCTTAGATTGAATCATAGGTCTCGCACCAGAAACTAAATCAATGCCGAACTCTATCTCTCGGTGTGGGAGTAGACCATTAACCTCTTCAAACATATTCGAAAATTTGTTAACAACTTCTATAGACCCTAACTCTTCTTAGGATGCTTCCAAAGCATACATGAAACTACACATATGAATACCGGGATTCTTGCATGATACTTTAGTAGTTCTTCCCAAATTATCATGTATGATATGGTTCTCTCATTACAATCTAAGATAGCTCCATACTTCAATAACCAACTTATACAAAGAATAATACCAAACCCATTAAAGTCTTGGATGTATTGGTCACAAGAAAAGTGGAGGGAAAGGTAGGTAATTGGTATGAAACATTGGAGAGATGGGTCCTCGTTGCTGCTTAGAAGCTTTAAATCTCAGACAATACCATGCAATATAACGTTTTTTCTTGCAAATAAAACACCCACCATTCTTAAACTTGTCCTCTTGTCTTTTTCTCGATTTCCCTTCCCTTGCTTCTTCAAGTTAAGGTTAAACTTCCTTTATTTGATTAAAATTCCTACCGGGTGTTTAACCCTTATTTCTGAAGCGACCTAAAACTTATACGACCTAAATACCTAAGGGCGCTAACGACCTAACTACAGCAGCGACTTAAGATCACGAAGCACTTCGTGACCTAAGATTTTTAGCGATCTAGTGCTTCGGTTCTTCAGTGACCTATGAAGTTCACCGACCTAGCGACCTATAGGAAGTTCCAACCTAACACACTCACCGACCTAACGACCTAAAGTCTCAAGCGACTTAACGACCTAAAGGCTAGAGCGACCTAAAGGATGGAGCGACCTAACGAGTTAACAGGCTACGACCTAACGAGACAAACAGGCGAATGACCTAAACAATGCTACAGCCTACCGACCTAAGAACGAAGTGGTCTCAGCGACCTAAATCCCAGTTGACTTACGACCTATAATGAGTCGTACACGACCTATTAGCTCGCTCAAAAAAGAACCAAATGCAATCAAGATAAGTCAGATCCCATCTCTTAGGTCGCTGCCGACCTAATAACTTATTCAGGGAAAGTTCCAATATAGCTGGTACAGGTGATTCCCTATGTCGTCGTCGACCTACGACCTACCTTAGGTCGTATGCGACCTAGCACTTGGTGATAAAATTCTGCCCAGAGTATTCCCTATAAATACAGCCCTAACTCCAACTAGCAAAGGACTTTTGGTCGATCACTTCAAGCATCGATACTCTGCTGAATTCTCGACTCATTCAACACTTCAAGTACTCCAAACACCATGGACTCTACTACGATCTCCAAGAGAAAATCTGCATCATTCAACATGAATTCGGAAGATTATTCTCCATCAAAGTTTGATCTACTGGTCTAAAGTGTGTTGTAATTGAAGATTGTTGTAAAGTTGTAACCAAATTTAGTAATAAAGAGAGTTAAAGTGGACGTAGGCTTACCCTAAGCCGAACCACTATAAATACTGTTGTCTTTTCTTCTTTTTCTGTGATCTCTACTTGTTTGTAGTTCACGTGTACACCGGTGGTGCTTTCACTCAACTTTAATTTACACCGGGGTGTTAGCGTCTGATTTTTACGCTAACATTTTTGGTGCTTTCACTGAGAACCCAACTCAGGAAATTTCCACTATTGCTCCGCAAAGGATTGTTGAAAGAATTTCTTTTAAAACCATAAGTTTATTGGAAATAATGGCTCCTGGGAGAAAACGAAGTTCTGTAAGATCCGACAATGTTCAATAGAATATTGCTACCTCTCCTCCTTCAAGTCAAGCAGCTCCAACTGTTGGAGTTACACGAGCAGAATTGGACGCCGTAGTTTTGGGATTGAATCAACAATTGAATGCTCAGAATGCGCAATTGGATGCCCAGAATGCCCTGATCTTGAGTAAATTGAATAATCTACTTGGGGCAAACTGTCAACCGGGTAATAATGATGGGAACCCTACTGTGGGAGCTCAGAATGTTGAAGGAAACATTTCTCAAAGAGCCGCAGACCCTGTAGAAAGGACTCCTCTTCAAGTTGGAGGATTAGGGCCACAGCCGACTCTCCGTGAACGGTTGTCAAGACATAATTAAGAAAGAGTGGCTGATGTGTGCCCTCCAGAGCCTCTAAATGACGAAGAGTATTTTTTGGGTATGGTTCGTCAAATCATGAAAGAAAGTATGCGAAGAGATGAAGACGAGAAAGAGTAGGGATTTGCTCCAAGCAAAACTCCATTCACTGAAAGGATTTTGAAGGAAGAGTTCCCAAGGAAATTCGTTCCCCCTACTATTCCAGCTTACAAGGGGACGAGTGGTCCAAACGAGTTTCTGTATAAGTACGACTGGCATATGACTGGTGCCAGGGCGTCTGATGAAATTAAATGCCGATACTTCTCGGTTTATCTAGAAGGTGTAGCTCTATTATGGTTTACAAAGCTGCCGGTGAGGTCCATCGATCAATTCTCCGATTTGACCAGGAAGTTCAAGGAGCAATTTCGATTGTATGCTTCTAAAGCAAAGGATATAATGTCGCTATCAAGTCTAGAGCAAAATCCGGGAGAATCCATCAGATCATTTTTGAATCGCTTTAACATAGCATTGGCTGAGGTGGATAATGTTGAGCCACGTATGGTCTGGACATACTTGATGAGGGCAATTGATAAGTCAAGCGAATTTGGAAAATGGTTGAAAATGAAAGAACCAAACTCACTTGACAAGTTCTACAAGAAAGCAGATGAATTCATGCGCTTGGAGAGCCTCCAAACACCGGCTAAAGTAGTATCAGTGGAAGCCGGGAACAATGGCACTGCTTCGAATAAGAAAGAACCTAACACTCAGAAAAGGGGAAACGATGGTGGGAAAAAACAGGGAGACCCTAAGAGAGGCCGTTCTTTCAACTTCACACCCTTGACCGATACCCCTGAAAGCATCTTCTTTGCGACCAAAGATGATATCAATTATCCAGCACCACCTAAAACGAGAGTTGCGATTAAGATGGAAAAAAGTAGAAGGTTCTGTCGGTTCCACAACTAGCCCGACCACGACACCAACGAATGCCGTCAGTTGAAAGAGGTAATTGAAAAACTCTTGAAGGAAAACAAACTCCAGCAGTATGTGAAAAGGAACAGAAATGCCCCAGCTTCCTCAAATCAAGGACAACAAGTTCCCGCTCACCGTCCTGCCTCAAGTGAGAAGGCCGTAGAGCAGGAATCGGAAAGACCTGTTATCAATATAATAACTGGGGACCTCACCCAGCAGGAAAGCTGGGGAGAGATGGAAAGGTATGCCCGGGCCTTGAGGCATGTACCAGCTGAATAGAATGTTTTTGTCTTAGAGAATGATGCGCCTTTAAAGCAGCAAAAGACTTCCACAGATGATATCGTGTTCAGTGCCAGGGATTCTTTGGGTATTGAGTCCCCGACCATAGATCCTTTAGTCATATCCGCTGGTATTGGGCCGGCAACTGTGAGAAGAGTTCTAGTTGATTGTGGAGCTTCATGCAACATCCTCTTCAAGAAGACCTTCGATCAAATAAAAATCCCGATGGCTGACGTTCAAGCTTCATCACTTAAGATCGTTGGGTTCGCTGGAGAACCCAAACAGCCGATTGGGACCATTGATTTGTTTGTAGAACTTGGAAAGGGACCAAGGAAGGTGGCTCGAAAGAAAACGTTTATAATTGTTGAAGAATTCTCTACCTACAATGCCTTTTTGGGCCGGCCAACTCTTGCTGCGTTCGGAGCTGTTCTTGCCCCATGGTGTCTGACTCTAAAATTCCCCACAGATAATGGAGTTGGTGTGATTAAGGGAGACCAAGATGCTGGGCGAGAATGTTACTTTGCAGAGTTACGAGAATCAAAGAAAAGAGAAATGGGAAAAGGTGCCGCGGCTCCAGTCCGCACCAAGGAATCGACCTTGTAGCAATTACAGGGTGGACCCTGCATTGGCGAATGTAGTGGCGCACGAAGAGAAATGGATCCAAGAAAAGCCAGTGCAGGGGAGAATAGGGTAGTACCGGTAGAGGTAACAGTGCCGGTGCCCGTTGATCCAAAGGACCCAAACAAAGTGCTTAATGTGGGTTCACAACTCAGTACAACAATTCAGAATGTTTTGATTTCATTTTTAAAGGCTAATTTGGATGTATTCGCTTGGACTCATGCTGACATGTGTGGAATATCCCCAGAGATTGCAGTACATACTCTGAACATTGGTCCAAAGTTTACACCTGTGAAACAGAAGATAAGGACTCAGGGTCCTGAAAGACTGGCAGCGTTAAAAGAAGAAGTGGATCGGCTCATGGAGAACGGGTTCACTAGAGAATGTACTTATCCAAATTGGGTCTCAAATCCAGTACTAGTTAAGAAAGCTAACGGAAAGTGGAGAGTGTGCATTGATTTTTCAGATCTGAACAAAGCCTGCCCCAAAGACTGTTTCCCGCTGCCCAGGATCGATCAGTTGGTGGATGGGACGGCAGGGCTTGAATTGTTATCTTTTATGGATGCATACTCCGGATATAACCAGATTATGATGCATGAGCCAGATCAAGAGGATACAAGCTTCATCACATAAGTTGGACTCTACTGCTACAAGGTCATGCCTTTCGGACTCAAGAATGTAGGGGCAACTTACCAGAGGCTTGTTAATGCCATGTTTAAACCACAGATTGGCAAGACAATGGAAGTTTATGTTGATGATGTGCTAGTAAAGTATAAGAGAGCAGTGGACCACATGGATCACTTGGCAGAGATGTTTGCAGTACTCCGAAAGTATAGAATGAAGCTTAAACCCCTGAAATGTTCATTTGGAGTGGAGTCCGGAAAGTTTTTGGGTTTCATTGTGAGCGCTAGGGGCATTGAAGCCAATCCAGCTCAAATCACTACCCTGAGAGAGGTCAAGGCTCCTAGAACGAAGAAGGAATTGCAAAGTCTCAATGGAAAGGTTGCTTCTCTGAGTCGGTTCATTTCCAAAGCCACTGACAAATGCATTCCATTCTTTGATGCTCTGAAGAAAGGAAAGAAAAACTTTGAGTGGACTCCTGAATGTCAGAAAGCGTTTGATGAGTTGATTCGTCATATGGAAGTGCCTCCGATACTTTCAAAGCCTGATAGTGGTGAAGATCTCTTCATATATTTGGCAATTTCGTCTCATGCTCTCAGTGCAGTGTTAGTACGAGAAGATGCAAGGATTCAACGCCCAGTCTATTATATTAGCAAAAGATTCATTTGGGCAGAGATGAACTATTCAAGGTTGGAAAAGCTCGTCTATTGTTTGTTGATTGCATCAAGAAAATTGAGGCCGTATTTCCAAGCTCATCCCATCAAAGTCCTCACTGATCAGCCTCTAAAGCAAGTCCTATTCCGTCCTGAGACTTCGGGCCGTCTTTTGAAATGGAATATTGAACTCAGTCAATATGACATCACATACCACCCCCGAAAAGCAATCAATGGACAAGCTTTGGCGGATTTCATCGTAGAATGTACGGATAAGGGTGATAGTGAGGAAGAAGTAACTGATAGCGTCCTAATCCAATGGAAATTGTATGTTGATGGCGCAAGAAATGATTACTGTTCCGGAGCAGGGGTTATCCTTGAAACCCCAGAAGGGCGATCGCTATGATATGCGCTGAGACTAGATTTCCCTTCGACAAACAATGAAGCTGAATATGAAGCACTCATCGCTGGTTTAAGGATCTCTAAAGAACTAAACATCAAGGCATTGCAGATCTTCAGTGATTCTCAACTTATTGTTTGCCAAGTCAGGACGGAATTTCAAGCTAAAGGAGGGAATCTACCCGCCTATTTATCAAAATCCTGGGAGCTCCTTCAAGATTTTGACCGTTATTCAATAAACCATATCCCCCGGGAAGAAAATATGAAGGCGCATTCTCTCGCAAAGTATTCAAGTACTGGTAAGGCTCAACTATTAGGTTTAGTTCCCGTCGAAGTCTTGTCAGCTCCAAGCACAGATGAAATGGATGTTGATTGGATTATGAATGTATCCCAAGAGCAAAAATCATGGATGACTCCGATACTTGAATATATACTCAATGGTTCTCTGCCAGAAAATTCAAAAGAGAGACAAAAGTTGATGAGGAAAGCCTCCAGATATATAGTTCAAGATGGTCGTTTGTATAGACGAGGATTTTCAATGCCATTACTCCGATGTGTGACAAAGGAAGAAGCTAAGACAATTCTAACTGAAGTACACTGAGGGGAATGTGGGGATCATACAGGTGGTCAAACTTTAGCAAAGAAAATCCTCCGTTATGGGTACTTTTGGCCAGAAATTAATCAGGATGCTGCTGACTATTCCCGAAAGTGTGATAAATGCCAGTGATTCGCTAAAATCCCTAGAGCACCTGCCACTGAGCTAACACAAATGGTCAGTCCATGGCCATTTGCCATCTGGGGAATAGATCTCATTGGGCCTTTGCCGACTGCCAAATCAGGGATTAAATATGTTATCGTTGTTGTTGATTATTTTACTAAATGGGCTGAGGCCGAACCATTGGCCACTATTACCTCTAAGAAAATGATAAGTTTTGTGACTAAAAATATCATTTGCAGGTATGGTGTGCCTCAGAAGATAATCACAGACAATGGTACTCAGTTTGAAAGTGAGGAGTTCCAAGATTTTTGCAAACGATTCAAGATCCGAAAAAGCTTCTCAACAGTGGCTCATCCACAGGCAAACAGGCAAGTGGAAGCAGTGAACAAAATCATCAAATCAACCATCAAAAAGCAGCTGGAAAAAGAAAAAGGTGGTTGGGTCAATAAGTTACCACTTGCACTATGGGCATACAGGACCACTCACAAAACTGCGACTGGGCATACTCCATTTTCATTGGCATATGGATCAGAAGCGATGATTCCAGTGGAAACTGAAGTCCCCTCACACAGAAGGATCCACTTTGATCAAAGTGAGAATGAAAAATTGCAACTGGAAGCACTTGACCTTCTCGATGAAAGAAGAGAAGAGGCAAGGCTTAGAATTGCAGCTCACCAGCAAAGAATAGCCAGGCACTTCAATTCCAAAGTTCGTCAGCGCAGCTTTGAAGTTGGAGACTTAGTCCTGAAGAGAATTATGATAGCCATAGGTGTGTTTGGGCCAAACTGGGAAGGACCATATGTTATTGGCGCAAAGCTTCTTGATGGCACATTCAAACTCACAACTGTCGAAGGAGAACCAATCCCAAGAGCTTGGAACAGCAATCATTTGCGTCCTTATTTTACTTGAGAACATTGCTGAAATGTTGTAAAAGAATTATGAATATATGATTCTTGTATTGAAAGCTGTTGTAAAGCAAGTGAATAATGAAAAGCTATAAAGTGGATGTAGGCCCAACTTTTGGCCGAACCACTATAAATCTTGTGTTCTCTACTATTATAAACTGCTTTGCTTTATTTCGACATATAAAATACATTGATTGTGTCATTAAAATATCGATTTAAAAATGCAGGTCATAAAAGCAAAGCTTACCCATCGCAAGACCAAGCAATCCCCGACATCACTCATCAAGCAAACACTAAACCATTCAAAATTTCCATACTCAAATCCTACAAAAGAAGTGCTTCAAACAAAAGTTGGCAATGTGGATCGAAGTGGACCATTTCTAACTAACTGCAAATGTTTGAACAAACAAACAGCCAGTTAAATAAACTGTGTCTACCACCACTAACTCACTTAACTATGAAGTATATTTCTTCGGATAAGGGAAATTATTGGCAACTAGAAAGTGAAAACACTTGCAAAAGACAACGGGGATCGCCAACATGAATCGATGGCAAAGAGACATGGGCAAGCAAGCATCAATCAGCAAAAGACCTCTTCAGAGGCACAAGCCCTCTTCGGAGGCACAAGCCCTCTTCGGAGGCACAACTCTTCGGAGGATAAAGACCTCGAGCGGGCCTAGCCAAAAAAGAGAGATCTTTCTCGATACAAAGTTGCGGAATGATCGGTCGATACACTCCCGTGAATCCGTCCAACCGAGAGAAAGAAACTCCAAACTTCCAGGCAAAAGCCCTACTCAGAGGCACACATTTCACCGAGATTGAAATAAAACTTCCAGGTGTTGAAACGTGAAAAGCCCTCTCCGGAGGCCCATTTCACCACAGTTGAAATGTTAAAAGACCTCGAGCGGGCCAACCAGAAAAAGAGAGATCTTTCTCGATACAAAGTTGCGGAATGATCGGTCGATACACTCCCGTGAATCCGTCCAACCGAGAGGAAGAAACTCCAAACTTCCAGGCAGTAACCCTACTCAGAGGCACACATTTCATCATGATCGGTCGATACACTCCCGTGAAATGAAATGTGAAAAGCCCTCTTCGGAGGCCCGCTTCCCAGCGAACAAGGAAAAATAAAAGCCTCTCCCAAGGGGCAGAAACCAAAAAGACCTCTTGCCAGAGGCACAACAAAACAAAATGACCTCTTCCCAGAGGCAGAAACCAAAAGACCTCTTCCCAGAGGCAGAAATGAAAAGACCTCCTCCCGGAGGCACAATCGAACAGAAAGACCTCTTCGGAGGCACACGTTTCACCGAGATTGAAATAAAACTTCCAGGTGTTGAAACGTGAAAAAGCCCTCGTCGGAGGCACAACTCTTCGGAGGCACACGTTTCATCGAGATTGAAATAAAACTTCCAAGTGTTGAAACGTGAAAAAGCCCTCCTCAGAGGTGCAACTTTTCAAAGAAGCAAAAATCAAAAAGCCCTTTACTGTGGCGTAACAAAAAAAAGAAGCCCTCTTCAAAGGCACACGTTAACTCTCAAAGGAAGAATGATCCACCTATTCTGGAAAATACTCTTCCTCAAAAAGAAGTTAAAGTACCCTTCAGAGGCCCGCTTTACCACATAGAAGAATTCACTTGGTAAAATGTGTATATGCACAAAAGAAAAAGTGATATCTTCGAAGGATGAAGCGTAAAAACTTATATGGGGGGAGTTGTACTCTATTTTTAACGAAATAATATTCCTCCAAGTATGGAATAATTATTCTCCAGAAAATAAAAGTACAAGTCCCCTCAAAATATAAAATATTGCAACAAGCTTATGGTATAGGGGCAACATGGTATAACTATATTGGTAAAATTACGCTCGAACAACATACCACAAGCTCGCTGCAATATCATGTAAAGAAACTTGTACGATAATGAATAATAAATGCATTCTCTGATACAGACAGAAGTTTGTACAAAGGAAAAGAATCATTTTATTCAACACTGTTAAAATTTTGTATAGGTATAGGTTTCAAAGTAAAAAGAAAAAGAAAAGCGGAGGCCGGTACCCGCACAATCTCCGGCCAGTACATGCAAAAAGCAAAAAAGCAATATAAAAAGCACAGGACCAAAGACATCATTTCTTCTTCCTTCCGCCTTTTGAGCCTGCGCCTGGCCGAATGGTTAACTTCTTAGGCCGGCTTGTAAGAGTAGGAGAGGAAGGGGAAAGGGATACAATAGGTTCTTCTCCCGCTTGTGTCTCGCTAGCAGAAGCCTCCTTATTTTTCTTAGAGACTCCACGCTACCCTCTCTTCCTGGAAGAAGACCCACTACCTGGAGAGAAAAGTGTAGTTAATGGTTCATCATCGGAGCCAGTTGCTTCTGGAGTCTTCTCACTCCCTTCAGTTTCTTCTCCCCTGTGTTCTTGTGAAGCAATGGGGTCGTCCAAGTCTTGGAGAGCTTCTATTTTCTCCTCTTGTGATCCTAGTTGCGAGGCAGAAGGAGGAGTGACCTGAAGAGATGGAGCAGGAATAATTGGAGGAGGGGAAGTTTGAACAATTCTCGGTGCTTTCTCTACAGAAGGAAAAAAGTTAAAGTCAGTAAAGAGAGGAGATAAAGGCTCGCTGAGGTTCAGGAAATAGTCAAGAAGCTCATCAAGCTCGTAAGAAACAGATGAGCAGTCTACTTGGGCAAGATTAACGGTAGAGTTACCTGGAGAAGTCGGTTTCCTGACACCAACCTCATAAGCCTGTGGCTCGGCACTCTCGTCGCCTTCATCTCCACCCTGTATGCTTGTGATCTCGGTGGTAACTTTGGCCAGGGATGGAGAATGAGAGCTGGAGCCAATAATGTCGATTTCGGCCGAAGGAGAAGGCTGGACTGGAATAGTTGAAGTAGTTTTTCCTAACTCTTCCCCTACTGCCATTCCAGCTCTTAATTTTGCAAGTTGTTCCTTTCCTTTGGCAAGAGCAGCGCGAGCATCATCATCCAAGTAATGCTCCTCAAGAGCTGATTCGGCATAGCCAGCGCCTTTACCGCCAAGCATGTCAAGTGCAGCCTCCCACACTTCAGCCAGTGTAACTTCATATTTGGGGCCTAGGAAGGCGAGACTACCATGCCCCAAGATGCTGTGGAGGTAAAAGTCAAACAGTGTCGAGATGATGTGGGTCTTCATTGCCTCGGGAGATTCTTCAGCTGCGATTTTATCGGCAACGGCCTCATCACGCTGTCTTTCAGCTTTGGAGAGTTGAAGCTTTAGCATTTGAATCTCCGCCTCTTGGGAGCTGTTTTTCTTTCGAAGTTCTGCAATATCAGCAATATAGCCCTCACTGAATCTTTTTGGCACTTCGAGCCTGTCTTCGGCGTCTCTTTGGCCGGCATGAGCATCTCTCACTTGTTTTAGAAGCACTTCTTCTTTTTGAGTGTAGGAAGTAGAGGAAGTAGCAAGCTCTTGTTTAAGTTCCTCAACTTTTTCTTCAAGCTCTTCATTGTAAGTAGTGAAGCTCCTCATTTCTGTATCGTGCTGCTCGAGAACCTTCTGCCATTCGGCCTTATCATTCTCCATAGTAAGCATGGCCTCTATATTCGCACGGTTGACCCTTTGAAGCTCGTGAAGCTCGTCTACAAGCTTTTTCCAGTTCGACCTCCTTTCAATATCAAGCTTTACGGCATCGAGATTCCGCAGCATGGCAGGCTTGTTGATAGGAACCAAGTCAAGATCGAACCGCACTCCCTTCAGGCACCACTGTGGAAACCGGATTTGCAAAGTGGCTGGGCCCGGTCCAACTTGGAATTTAGGCCTGCTAATTATTGTTTGAATGTCTGTCTTCCCGAGAGCGGGAGAGCCAGAAGGAATGTCAAGTGAGACGGGGGCAGTGACCTTTTCTGGAGTTGTAGAAGTATGCTTCTCACCGTGTCGAGCACGCTTACTTGGGCCCTCAACCATATGACTTTTTCCCCGGTCATCATGGGATTTTCTCTTGTGGGAATCATCACCGTTATGGGAAGAATCATGGTGCTCCTCCCTTTCTTTTCTCTCATAACGCTCTTCTTGAGCCCTTCTCTCCTGAGCCTTTCGAGCGGCTCTCTCTTCATCGGTTTCTCTGTGAGCAGGAAGGTAGCGCCTATAATCATATTGACTACGCCTCCCGTAGCACTGAAAGTGGTCATAGTAGGAGCTGCTATGTCCCATCGGAGAATCTGAAATAAAAAAGAAGAGACAAGTCTTAAAAGTTTTCAGAGAAAAGAAGTGTAACTTTAGAATCTTCAAAGTACAGAGAGTTAGGAGTATAAAAGTGCCGAAAGATTCTAAGTGTGTGTGATGTGCAAGCTACGCGCATCAAACTACGAACCGCTCTTTGATTGCAGAGTAATCGTAGGAGTAGTAGTTAAATTCAACTCTTGAGTCGACGGAGTCTGTTGCGGAGTAGAAGTCGCCTCAACTACTGAAGAAGAAACCCTGGTGGTGACGGGGTCGTCTTTAAAGAGATCCTGTGAAGTGACAAACAAGTCGCTCAACCCTTCGAAAGTGTCATCTCCACTCTGTTGGACACGGCTTGTTTTCCCAGCTTCTTCGTCACCAGACTTCTTCGAATGTGCAGGAGATTCCTGAAGCTCTTTTTCTTCGGTGACCGGGGCAAGTTTGCCAGATGATCCCGCGACATCAACAGAAGTGGAGCACTTCACTAGAGAAGCCTCAGATGCAGGTTCTTTCGATATGGGTGCATCGGTAGAAACTGGGGCAGCCAATGCTTGGGCTGGGGAGTCTGGGACTTCATGAGGGTGTATAGAGCGTTAGGTATGCAAAAGTCCGTACTGATTCAAAAATTCGTCTTTCAATTGAAATTGAATGCTTCTCTCCTCAACTGGCACGGCCATAAGCCTCTCAAAAGTTGGTCTAGAATCCCTAGAAGGAGGAGGAAGCGCTGAAAAGTAAAAGGCGAAGTTAACATTTGACAACTCAGGCTATGAAAAGCTCAGAGAAAAACATCAGGAACAAAGATAAATGCTCTTACTTGTTACTCTCCAGGTAGCATAGAATCCCGGAGGACAGCGAACGAAGAAAAATTGACTTAGAAAACCGTGAGCACTTTCGGGAAGACCGATTATTAGTTTACGGTTCCTAGCGCTTCTCACAAGAATGATGGATGGATGGTCTTTATTTTTGGCAAACGTGCAAAAATAGCAAACTTCATCAAAACTCGGAAGGCGATCCAGCGTCCTTCCGAATAGCACACATAACCCCATCAGAATAGCATAGCCATTGGGGTGCAGTTGGAAGGGGGAGATAGCTAGTCGGAGAAGAAGCCGTTGAAGAAAGTCGTTAAAAGGAAGGATAGCTCCACTCGTGCACATTTGACGATTAACTGCTACAAAACCAGAAGGTGGTATATCGGTAGTATCACTTCTCTCAGGAAGAATGGCATCTGCTTCAGCAATGCCAAACAGAGCACACAGTTGGCGGAAAACTTTGTATGTTAGTGTGGTTGAAATTCTCTCTGGAGGATTAACCAATGGAGTAGCAATTGGGAAAGTCTCTTCATTCGATTCTGTTTCTCCTTGTTGAGAAGTCATTCTATACAAGAAACTAGACATTCAAATAAGAAGGTGCACGTTTCCTAAAAAGTGTGAAGTGTTGTGCAGAACTAACAAAAACAGAAAGCAAACATAACTGAAATTAAACTAGTTGACAATTGGTCGACTATGAGATTTCAGGACTTATTAATATAAAACTCAAGTGTAGTGTTAATGCAAACGAATCGACTTTAATTGGATATTTTAGTTTTGCTTTAATACTTCACTTGAATTCATTAGTTCACAGCATTTCGTTCACACAGTTGATTTAAGTTGGTTATTCTTTGTCGACTAATCTGTCATTCGATGTGGGTGGTCATTAGTCAAAGCTTCTTTAGGTCGCACTATGCAAGTTAAAAGGTTCAAGGCAATTCATTAGTCCTAACTCGGCCGCGACCTACAGCCTATGCCGCAAAAAAGATTAGGTCGTTAATTTGTTAAGTCGTCCTGCTTGGAATTCATGTGCAAATTTGTTAAGTCCTAGGTCGTTTGAATCCCAGCGCGACCTAAAAGTTAAGTCGCAGATTCGAAGGATCCTTAGGTCGTGAGAATTTGTTAGGTCGGACAGGTTTCTTAGGTCGCGGAGGTTTTCAAGTCGCTCAGATCTACTAAATCGCTAGCTTCCTCTCCACGCAATAGCTCACCATCCCGTTAAACTGTGACCCGATAACCCATTATCACTCACGATGAAATCCATCATCCTCTTCGTGAAATTCATCATTCCTACATACCACCGAATCATCCAAGAATCGATTGAAAGCATCTCCGATCCATCATGAATTCAACTCATTGCTGTGCTTTCGTGAATCACAACTAATGGCGATCAAAATCGACCACAACTTGACTCAAAAGATGAAACACGACATACAAAATTGTTCTGGGGTTCGGAGATGGAAATTCGTGGTTCGATGATGATCGTAGGATGGATAGAGATCAAGTGTACTTACGCAATATGATAGCAGGGATGAATCAGTGAATGATTAAACTCAAATTGGCCTTTGAAATCACGAGATTTTGTTAATGGCAGAGCAGGAAATCAGAACAGTTAAATGGAGGAGAAGCAGTGACCTAGCATATTTATATGGGACAAAAAGGGGAAGACGAATAGGCACGCGACTTAGTACAAGTCTTAGGTCGCTCTCGACCTAGCTAACTCAGATCGAAGCACACAACCTATGGCATAGGCCTGAACTTCGAGAGGTAAGTGTTTAACCCTTATTTCTGAAGCGACCTAAAACTTATACGACCTAAATACCTAAGGGCGCTAACGACCTAACTACAGCAGCGACTTAAGATCACGAAAGCACTCCGCGACCTAAGGTTTTTAGCGACCTAGTGCTTCGGTTCTTCAGCGACCTATGAAGTTAACCGACCTAGCGACCTATAGGAAGTTCCAACCTAACACACTCAGCGACCTAACGACCTAAAGTCTCAAGCGACTTAACGACCTAAAGGCCAGAGCGACCTAAAGGATGGAGCGACCTAACGAGTTAACAGGCTACGACCTAACGAGACAAACAGGCGAATGACCTAAACAATGCTACAGCCGACCGACCTAAGAACAAAGTGGTCTCAGCAACCTAAATCCCAGTTGACTTACGATCTATAATGAGTCGTACACGACCTATTAACTCGCTCAGAAAAGAACCAAATGCAATCAAGATAAGTCAGATCCCATCTCTTAGGTCGCTGCCGATCTAATAACTTATTCAGGGCAAGTTCCATTATAGCTGGTACAAGTGATTCCCTATGTCGTCGCCGACCTACGACCTATGACCTACCTTAGGTCGTATGTGACCTAGCACTTGGTGATAAAATTCTGCCCAGAGTATTCCCTATAAATACAGCCCTAACTCCAACTAGCAAAGGACTTTTGGCCGATCACTTCAAGCGCCGATACTCTGCTGAATTCTCGACTCTTTCAACACTTCAAGTACTCCAAACACCAAGGACTCTACTACGATCACCAAGAGAAAATCTACATCATTCAACATGAATTCGGAAGATTATTCTCCATCAAAGTTTGATCTACTGGTATAAAGTGTGTTGTAATTGAAGATTGTTGTAAAGTTGTAACCAAATTCAGTAATAAAGAGAGTTAAAGTGGACGTAGGCTTACCCTAAGCCGAACCACTATAAATACTGTTGTCTTTTCTGCTTTTTCTATGATTTCTCTACTTGTCTGTAGTTCCCGTGTACACGGGTGGTGCTTTCAACCAACTTCAATTTACACCGGGGTGTTAGCGTCTGATTTTTACGCTAACACCGGGTATTGTTGATGCTGGCTTCTCTTTTACCAAAACCTCATATCCAAGAGCCATGACCACCGATCCACAAAAGAACCCTTAAGATGAGTAGTCATCTTTTCGTAGAAACCCTATATCATCCGCATAACAAACATCTCGTTCTTCTTCGTGGGGTATTGATCAACTCTGGTCCAAAACGAGATAGCTCATTAAACTTCATCTCATATTTTGCCACTGACAGGTCTCCCTACTTCAAGTTTAAGAAACTCCTATACATTCTAGTCTTCCTAGCTACAGGAAAGAACTGATCCTTGAATGCTTCCTTAAATAAGGTCCATGAGAAATCCTCTTCTGGAACATTAGCTATAAAAGAGTACCACCAAGCCGCTGCTCCCACTTTCAATTTCCATGATGCTAAGAACCTTTTCTACCCATCTGATTGATCAATACCATTGAAAATATTTTCACATGATGCAACCAAACCTGAACTTCCACGATAGATTTAGTTCCCTTAAATGGTTTCTCTCCAAGATTTGTATAATCCTTGCACACGGTTGCAAAATTCACATTGGCTACACTAGTGTCACTTTTTAAACAATCCCAACTCTTCCAGTATTTGGAGTTCTACAGTTGGTGGTAATTGTGCCACTAGCTCCTCTACCTTGTCCAGTCTTATTGCTCATTTCTTACTACCTGGACATAGCAAGGTAACTCTTAGAATATTTAGATGAGATAAATTTTAAGAAAGGGTAGTACTTAAACCTGATGTGCACGTAATTGTGCATATATTTACATCCATATTTTATCTCTTTTTTTAAATAATCATCATATTTGGGCATTTTAACATGTTTAAAACCAAAATTCAATTATTTCCAAACCATCATATTTTCATCATCATTCAGGGGCAAAACGGTCATTTTTGTGCATGTGTCAATGTAAGAATTTTTACTTGGACATTTTTTGATTATTTTTATAGGAATTTGGATGCATATGGAAGAGGCTTATACGAAGATACATGCATGCACAAGGAAATACAAAGGAATGAAGATGAAATAATTCAAGTTCAAGATCATGGAGGACCCCACCCACTTACCTAACTTCCAATTAGAAGCTAAGCACATGCTAAAAGGACTTAAAGCTTCATGTACATATTAAGTGGGGGATTAGTGAATGTTAATGATTACTTGGAGGCTACACCACCTCAAGGGTATTTTGGGAAGCTCCCTAAAAAGAGAATTAGGGTTTTATACATGTATAAATAGCCCTCTTATGTACATGAAGATGATCATCTACTCTTTCATTTTACTTAGGAAATTATGAAATCAAGTGTAAGCACAATGTTCTATGAAATAAAAATGGCTTCCAAGCCTCTTTCTTCTCTCTTTTCTACATGCTTTTCTTTGTTTTATTGTTAATTTTTATTTCTGTGCTCTCTTTCTCCTTATGTTCATAGCTTAGATTTATATCTATGCAAATAGTTAGTAGCTAATTTTTTTTGCTTTCTTTACTTATTTTCTATTTTTCTTTTCCTTTTAATGTTGAAAGTTACATGTGTTGCTTCAATGCCACAAATGAGTAGCTAAATCCCTTCAATTTAGGGGTGATGAAGCTCTCTAACTTTATGTAATTTCAACATTTTTATGATTTATGATCTCTTTGTTTATGCTTCATGAATGTGAATTTTGATGTAAGTTTATACAAGTGAGTTTGATAGCTTATATTGCTTATGAAAATTAGCTATTCTTATTCAACATAAACACAATTTACATCAACATTTGCTAATTAATTTTTGATTATGAAATGAAAGTAAAAATGAAATTTGATGATCTATGTTACTAGTTACAATAGTAAATAGATCATACTTAAAATAGTTTTTGCTTTGGCTTCTTTTTCATGAGAATTGTAAGTGGTATAATTGTTGTATTATAGTTTGATGGTTTGAGTTATGTTAACTAATAACATAAACAAACCATACTTATGATAAATGCAATGATTATTTCACTTAATATCAAAGTTAGAGATCATAAATTATGTTTTTGTTAATTTACAAAAATTTGAAAGTGGATTTGCCTCTATATTGTTCTTTAGTCTAATAATTTTTGAATCGCATTTTCTAGTGTTAGCCTCATTTTATATCTAGTTAACAAATCCTCTTCGACTTTGGTATAATTTGATTGAATAGATTTTTAAAATCATCAATTCCCTGCGGATCGACCTGTATTCGCCGCGTGCTACATTCGTACACCGTGCGCTTGCGGTATAAATTTTATTTCTAAATTCGTTCGACGGTTTTCTAAACCGATAGAATTTCCGTCGACGAGCAAGTTTTTGGCGCCGTTGCCGGGGAATTGTTTTGATTTTAATTCTCTATTCTTCGAATTAGTTTTCTTTGATTTTTGTGTGTTGTTATATTTTGTGTGTTTGCATTTCTTTTTAATAAAAAAAGAAGAAAAAAAAGAAGAAGAAAAAATATTGTGTGTTTTGTGATTTTTGGTGACATTGTGTTGTGTGCTTGTTTTCTATTTTATTTTCCATTTGCATTGCATATCATACTTACAAAAAAAAAAGAACATTGCATTCATCGTCAATTTTATTCCATTTCCTTTTCTTTCCCATTTACGATTTACAATTAAAAAGAAAAAAAAACAACAACAGTGTTACATTGCATTTTTCTTCACTGTTTGCATTTTCTGTTCTCTGTTCACATTCACTGTCAACACTGCCTCCCCATCACAAACCATACCATCCTCTTCATCCTACAGTCACACTTCCAGACTTCTTCAAACTGTCCCTTCACAGTGATATAACCAATTCAATTACTCCTACTCACAACCAATTCCATCAACCCACAAAACTGCAAGCCACTCCTACCCCTTGCTACTGCCATCTCCACAAACCTGCTGTACTTCACCACCATCAGTTCATCGAAACTGTTACTACCTCTTCATACATCAGCTATTTATCACCAGCCCCACTTCACTACAGCAGAACTCATACCATACTTCTCCTCCTCACTACAATACAGTCAGTAATCACCTCAAACAAGCTTCAAGCTTCAAGCACACCAAACAACAGTCCCCTAGTCACTTCATCAATTCATCAACCAACAACTACAGTCAATACCATTCTTTTCCATTCATTACACCATCACTACCACTTCAGACCACATCATCACCATTCCTTCCCCCTAACTAAACATCTACCTCACAACTACTTAGCCTCTACCAAGTTCACCCACTGCCCAATCCACTGCCATTCAAACATCACCACATACAACTGCATCCCCTCGACCAATCAGCAACCATCCTCTGCCACCAACATACTGACCACCAAAAACACTCCTCTTTCTTCCACACTTCTTTTAACTCACTCTCAACATCACAACCCTCCATCCAAATACCTCAAACCCCTCCACAGCTTCCATCAGAAACTGCTACTTACCCTCACTACCTGAACGTGCATCACCGCAATAATCAAACCAAAAACCACCTCGATCACCTGAAACCCCATTATCCACGAACTGCCACCCATCTCGCCGTAAACCAAAATCGAACAAGTCAAACTCGAACTCAACCGTGAACCCCAGCAAGTGGCGATTCCCCAATCAAGCTGCAATCGGCTCATCACCCATGTCGATTTTGATTTTGTTTTGAGTATCTGAAATTCGTGAATTTATATTTGGTCAGGGATTTGCGAACTTGGATTAAGGAATTTGGTTTGAGAATATATGAATTTGAATTTGCAGCTGTGTGAGTTCTGTGATATTTCTTTTTTTTTCTTCAAGTGACGTGATTCTGTTGTTTTAGCGGGCCGGGTTTGTCTGTGATATCCTTTTGAGTTTGTGTGATTTGTTTTAGTAAAAAAAAAAAAGAATTTCAATTTCTTTTATTGTGAAGATATTTATTTTTCATTTGTTTTGTTTTGATTTTGGTTTGTGTTAATTTGTTTCCTTTCAAAAAAAAATTAAAACCCTACTTTTAAATTTCCTCTCCAAAAAAAAAAATCAAAAAAAAAAAAAACAAGTACGAGTTTGTTTAATTTTCATTTTTCATTTATTTTATTTTCGATTGTTTTGTTTTTCATCTTTGATAAACATACAAAAAAATAATAATAATAATAATTGTTGAATATATCTTGTTTTTCATTTCAGGTTGTCAAAGCAGAAAATTACAAGGAATTGCTTGCCAAAAGAAAATATAATTGCTTTGCTTTGCTAAAATCGCCGCTAAAAAAAAAAAAAAATTTTGCTAATAATCTGCACGCTCTGGTATTGTGCTTTCATCTCTAGTGCATTGTTGGTTGCTTGCATTTGCATTTATATATAACAAAAAAAATTCAAAAAAATCCAAAAACAAACTTCGTTTTAGTTGCATTGTAATTTCACGTTTAATTTCTGTTTTGCATTCATCTCATCTTGTTTTTCTTTTCTAAAGGCAATACCCCAATTCACATAAGGTGAGGGATTTCATCACCCTTTCCTTAGCCCACAAACGCATTTCATCGTAGAATTTGACTAATAATAAAGGTTAGACGTTGGACCTAAGGGTGTCACGAGCTCACTTAGGGCTTAATTGTATCTTCACAATTGTTTTACTTAAACGATTTTATTTCTTGGTGTCTAGGCTACGGCAGAGTAATAACCAGTTATAAAAATTACGGTGATTCGTAAATATTATACTGGTTGTTCCTCTGAAGGTACTTAAACCTTCGGTTGCATTGCTACGGTGATTCGTGGTGCACCGATAACCCCTGTCCGTTACCTGGCTGAGAAATATTTTTGTTGATTTAAGACAAAGTGTGATTATACAATTTTGGGTTAGGAGCTAATAAGGACAGAAAACTGTAATTAAGTCCTTTGCATTCATTTAGTTGCATTAGTTCATGCATATTTAAAAAAAAAAAACTCAAAAACAAAATTCTAAAAAATTTGTAAAATCTTTTCAAAAAAAAAAATTGAAAATTCAAAAACAAAACAAAAATCAAACTTTTCTTTTGAAATAAACTTCACTTGGTAAATAGTTTTTTTTTCCCTTTAAAAAAAAACAAAAAAAAACAAAAACATTTGCCAAATCTTATATGATGGACTCGAAAACAGCTCACGAACCATGCTCGTATCAATGTGCCAAGGCAATTTTCTTGCCCAACATCATGACGATGCTTGGCAATTTCTTGAAAACCTCGCTGAAAAGTCGTCCCAATGGGAACGCTCGAACGAAAAATCAATCTACTCACGATCGAGTGCACACTCGATGGGATCTTCTTTTGCTTTGGAAGCTAAGATCGACGCAATGATTAAAAAATTCGGTAACGTTTTCTCATCGAATCAAACGAACCAAGCTTCCCAACCAATGTGTTATAAATGCAACGATCCTAATCATATAGCCGATCGGTGTCCCAATTCCGTCGAACAAATCAATGCTTTCAATAAAACCAAAAACGACCCGTTTTCTCCAACGTACAACCCTGGATGGAGAAATCATCCGAATTTTGCGTGGAACCAAAACAATCCCAACACGAATACGATTCGTCCCAATTTTCAAGCATTTCCGAATAATTATTCGAATCCTCCCTTTCAGCCCAATAATTTTCAACCAAACTTTGCGGGCCCGTCTCATAATCAACCGCAACAACCAAATTTTCCACCAAATTCTACTCATCCTCCACAAGACGATAAACGTTTAACTTCGCTTGAGAAAACTCTTGAAACATTGGCTAAGGCAACTACTCAAAGCCTTCAATCAAACAGCAATTTGCAAAATTTATTGACTTCATATATGCAAAACACAAACCAATCGATTGCGAAACTTGAAATGCAAATGAGTCAATTAGCCACGTCTGTAAGTGAACGTGAACGAGGAACATTCCCAAGCCAGCCCCTTCCAAATCCCAGAAATCAAAACGCAAATTCAAATCAAGCCCATGTTGTTCAAGATAGCAATGTCACCCAGTTGAATGCTATCACAACTCTCCGTTCTGGTAAACAAAACGATAATCAAGTCGTTAATCCAAATGATTCACTGGGAACTTTTCTCGATACTTCTAAAACAACAAACGACTCAGAACAGAACGTGGAGCCAAACGTCGAATCGAACGACAATCAAAATTCTTCTTCTTCTACTCGAGTAGACCCGCCTACCGAGTATCATGTTCCATTTCCACATCGTCTTCGACCAAAGAAACAATCGGACCAAATGGAAAAGATGTTGGAAATTTTTAAACAAGTCAAAGTTAACATTCCTCTTCTTGACATCGTTCAGCAAGTCCCCACTTACGCGAAATTTCTTAAGGACTTGTGCACCCAAAAGCGACACACTCAAGTGCCCAAAAAAGTCTTCTTAGCCGCTAGTTTGAGTGAAGTCTTGTCCCAATCCATACCCGTTAAATACAAAGATCCTGGCTGCCGTACGATTTCGTGTACAATTGGAGAAAAGACGATTAACAAATGTTTAATAAACTTAGGCGCGAGTGTCAACTTGATTCCATACTCCGTGTACGAACAATTAGGCTTAGGTGAGCTCAAACCCACGAAAGTTACGCTTCAATTTGCCGATCGTTCCATTAAGAAGCCTGTGGGAGAAATCGAAGACGTGCTCATTCGAGTAGGGCAATTCAAATTCCCCGTTGATTTTATCGTTCTCGAAACACAACCCGTGACAAACCCTGCGAGTCGAATCCCATTGATTTTAGGCCGACCATTCTTAGCCACCTCAAACGCCTTAATCAATTGTCGTAACGGTTCGATGAAAATCTCTTTTGGAAACATGACTTTGGACCTTAACATTTTCAATCTTGAAAGCCACTCGAACGAACTTCGTGACCAAACATTAGAAGTTAGTGCCATTCATGAAAACTTTGAAAACGAAACATTTGATCTTAACGATGAACACGAGGCCGACTATGAAAAATTGTTTCATGAAGTCCCCAACGAGATCGAACACACTCTTCCCTTTGAATCGCTTCAAGTTGAGTCCGAGTCTCAACCCAATTCTGCAATCGAAAAACTCCCGAAATTGGACCTCAAACCACTTCCCGCTCACCTTAAGTATGCATACTTATGTGAAAACGAAACTTGTCCTGTCATCATTTCTAACAATCTTTCTCTTGACCAAGAAGCTTCTCTTCTCTCTATTCTTTTGAAAAATAGAGAAGCAATTGGGTGGTCCATTACTGATATTAAGGGAATTAGCCCTGCTATTGTCCAACATCACATTCATTTGATTGATGAAGCCAAACCCACTCGTGATGCACAACGGAGGCTTAACCCAAAAATGAAAGATGTGGTTCGTGATGAAATTCTTAAGCTCCTCGTTAACGGTATCATATACCCCATCTCCGATAGCCCATGGGTTAGCCCAATTCATGTCGTGCCTAAAAAGTCCGGACTTACTGTTATAAAAAACGACGCTAACGAACTTATTCCAACTCGTACTCAAACGGGTTGGCGTGTTTGCATTGACTATCGAAAACTAAATGCCGCAACACGTAAGTATCATTTTCCTCTTCCATTTATCGACCAAATGCTCGAACGTTTAGCCGGTCACGAATTCTATTGCTTTCTTGATGGTTATTCCGGCTATAACAAAATTCCAATCGCTCCCGAAGATTAGGGAAAACGACTTTCACGTGTCCATTCGGTACCTTCGCTTATCGACGTATGCCATTCGGACTTTGTAACGCTCCTGCGACTTTCCAACGATGCATGGTTGGAATCTTTTCTGACATGATTGAGCGCTTTCTAGAAGTCTTTATGGACGATTTCTCTATCTTCGGCGATTCTTTTACTCCATGTTTACATAACCTCGAGTTGGTTTTGAATCGATGTAAAGAAAAACACTTGACTTTGAATTGGGAAAAATGCCACTTTATGGTCAAACAAGGCATTGTCCTTGGACATATCATCTCAAACAAAGGCATTGAGGTAGACAAAGCGAAAATCGATGTCATTGCAAATCTACCCATTCCCAAATCTGTTAAGGACATTCGATCATTTTTAGGACACGCTGGCTTTTATCGACGCTTTATGAAAGACTTTAGCAAAATCGCCTGTCCTTTGACGACCCTTCTTGGAAAAGACGTTCCTTTCAATTTTAACTCTGATTGTATCTCTTCTTTTGAACGTCTTAAGAGCGAACTCATTTCTGCCCCAGTCATTTGCGCACCCAATTGGGATCTTCCTTTCGAAATAATGTGCGACGCTTCAAACTTTGCCGTTGGTGCTGTCTTGGGACAATGCATCAACAAGATCCTTCATGTCATTTACTACGCGAGTATGACCTTGAACGACGCTCAACTCAACTACACAACAACTGAAAAAAAGCTTCTAGCTGTCTTTTTTGCGCTTGAAAAGTTTCGACCTTACTTGCTAGGTTCACACATTACGGTCTACACTGACCATTCTGCGCTTCGATATCTCTTCGCTAAAAAGGACGCTAAATCCCGTTTGATTCGATGGATCCTTTTACTTCAAGAATTCGACCTTACAATCAAAGATAAAAAAGGATCCGATAATGTCATAGCCGATCATTGATCTCGTCTTTCGAACGCACCATCTTCCTTGCCGATCAATGAAAAGTTCCCCGATGAACAACTACTTTCTATTTCTATCGATCCATGGTACGCTGATATAGTGAACTACTTAGTCACTAAAGAAACTCCCTCGTCTTGGTCCAAACAGGACAAATGCAAATTCATGTCCCAAGTGAAATATTTCTGTCGGGACGATCCATACTTGTTCAAATATTGTCCCGACCAAATCATCCGACGTTGCATTTAGGATAATGAAATAAGGAGTGTTCTTTCGTTTTGCCACGATCAAGCGTGCGGTGGACATTTCGGTCCTCGAAAAACTGCGGAAAAAGTGCTTCAGTGTGGGTTCTATTGGCCTTCTCTTTTCAAAGACTCGTTTGAATTTTGTAAAACTTGTGATCGATGTCCAATGCTTGGACGAATTTCTCGACGAGATATGATGCCTTTAAACCCCATTCTTACGATCGAAATCTTTGATGTATGGGGTATCGACTTTATGGGACCTTTTCCCAATTCCTTTGGAAACTTGTATATCCTTCTCGCTGTCGATTACGTTTCAAAATGGGTCGAAGCCGTTCCTCGCAAAACCAATGACCATAGAATTGTTGTGAAATTTCTTAAAGAAAACATCTTTTCGAGGTTCGGCACACCTCGCACAATAATCAGTGATAACGGAACCCATTTTTGCAACCGTTCTTTTGAAACTTTAATAAAAAATACTCGATAACCCACAAGTTATCCACTCCATATCATCCTCAGACTTGTGGCCAAGTTGAAGTTTCAAATCGACAAATAAAACAAATCTTGGAGAAAACTGTCAATAAAAATCGAAAAGATTGGTCTCAGAAATTGACCGACGCACTTTGGGCTTACCGTATGGCTTTTAAAACTAACCTTGGGATGTCCCCTTTTCGTTTAGTTTACGGTAAAGCTTGCCATTTACCTGTTGAAATTGAACACAAAGCGTTGTGGGCAATAAAAAACTTAAACTTTGATCATGAAGAAGCTGGCGAAAATCGAAAATTACAACTCAACGAACTAGAAGAACTTAGGAACGACGCGTATGAAAACGAGAAAATTTACAAAGAAAGAACCAAAGTTTTTCATGACAAGTCAATCCTAAGGAAAAAGTTTTCGCCTAACCAGAAAGTTCTTTTATATGACTCGAGACTTCATTTATTCCCTGGGAAACTTAAATCAAGGTGGACCGGACCATTTGTGGTACGAACTGTTTTTCCACATGGTGCCATAGAAATAGAAAACCCAAAGGATGGATCGATTTTCAAAGTCAACGGTCATCGTTTAAAACCCTTCTTGGAATTTCCCAGTTACCAAGAGGAGGAGCTCATGATCCTTCATGAGCCAAGCTACGTCTAGTAAGAATGTTAACCATCTTTTGTAAATATATACATATTTTTCCCCGTTACACTCATTATATCATGCATCGACTGTGGGGACACAGTCAAAATTAAGTGTGGGGGGAGTCTCATTTTCATTTTTTTAGTTTTTCATGGCATTTTTGAATTTTCATTTTCTTCAAAAAAAAAAAAAAACTCAAAACTCCTAAATCTCAGAAACATTTTCTTTTTACCATTTTGATTTAGTTTTGAAGAAACACCATGGGATAAGTATAAGTTTTGGTTAATAAATCGAAATTTTTGAAAATTTATTTGTCTTAACAAAAATAAAAATGAAGTTTGATTACAAATAACAATGGTTTTACAAGTATATAGGAAGGTTCATTTATGTTAATTATGAAGTATGTTCTAATTGAAAATCGTTGTTTAAAAAGTGGTAAATTTAAAGTAAAGGATGTAACATTTTTGTCTTCTAAGTTAAATGGTGCTAAGATGATTTTGCAAAACTCTCTCTCTCTTAAAAAAAATATATATATAAAAAAAAACAAAAAACATCCAATGTATTCACTCTCATTTAAAAGTCCTCACGGTTATGCATGGGTGAATTACTTGTAATCTTTGATTATGTGCTTTCATACTCATTTAAAAGTCCTCACGGTTATGCATGTATGAAACACATATTTAAAAAAAGAACAGACTTAATAAAAACCACCTACGGTCGATAGGTGTATGCACGAAAGTGTGTACACTCGCCATGCTCTGTACTCCCCTCACATAAGCCCGAAAGGCAGTGCATGGGTGGTATATCTGGCCTCAGTTTACCTGAGCTAGGTGCGTAATTTTTCTTGCAAATAATGAGAGAGCAAGCAATTGAAATCCTAGCACTATTTTAACTTGTTTGACCTAACTTGTTATTGAAAAGAAATGAAAATACCACTTTAATAAACTTTGACAATCAACTAAGGATCCATTTCATAATTACATTGTGTTATCAACCGAAACAACTAGCCAAACTATGGTCTATCTGTCATGACAACTTGATTTTTATTGGAAATTTTGACGAGTAAATGACTTAAATTTTCAAGACAATGACCAAAACTTGTATTTAACTTATTCGTGTCAATTTAAAAATAAATCCTTCATTTGTAAATATTTCCAAAAAATTCGCATTCATCTCTTTGTAAATAAATCTTGCAATTTGTAAATATTTTCATCCTGCATTTGGATTTTGTGGGTAGTATCCGCTGAAAACCCTCACGAGACAACACTCGTCCTACTGGGGACACCCAGAGGTTTAACGGCTTGTTGCATACGCTCAATGCAATCGTGCTCCCTACGAAAACGGATTTATCTTAGTTTTCCTTTATTCGAGGACGAATAAAAAGATAAGTGTGGGGGTATTTGATGTGCACGTAATTGTGCATATATTTACATCCATATTTTATCTCTTTTTTTAAATAATCATCATATTTGGGCATTTTAACATGTTTAAAACCAAAATTCAATTATTTCCAAACCATCATATTTTCATCATCATTCAGGGGCAAAACGGTCATTTTTGTGCATGTGTCAATGTAAGAATTTTTACTTGGACATTTTTTGATTATTTTTATAGGAATTTGGATGCATATGGAAGAGGCTTATATGAAGATACATGCATGCACAAGGAAATACAAAGGAATGAAGAGGAAATAATTCAAGTTCAAGATCATGGAGGACCCCACCCACTTACCTAACTTCCAATTAGAAGCTAAGCACATGCTAAAAGGACTTAAAGCTTCATGTACATATTAAGTGGGGGATTAGTGAATGTTAATGATTACTTGGAGGCTACACCATCGGAAAACATATTAAGTGGGGGATCTGTTTCTTCAACACTTGAAAATCGACACTAATACATCCACGGTATTCACGTGCTATAAATCAAAGTGACGGAGAAGTGGATTTTCAAGGGTAAAAAGGAAAAATAAAGACAGAATAGAACCACACATATATTATTTCAATAAAATCTTTACAACGAAAATTTAAAATACATTTATCGGAGTTAAAAATATAAGAAGTTATAAATTCATTTTCTTACAAATGCGGAATACTATAGTATAAGAGTGTGATGGAAATAGATCAAATTCTTCAGAAAAATCTTCTTACTCCATGCTTTGAGCTCCATCCAAATTTCTTCTAAACTATACTTGACTATTAGGCTGCCCGTGAAAATTAGGGCAGCAAGATTTTAAGGAAAAGGGAAATAAACTCCGAGTCAGTCATGGGACTAGTATGAGAACTCAAAAATACATGTTTTGAAAACCAAAGGGTTATTCATAAGACCACGCCGCACATAGACACGGAACAGGTTTTTACCTTGTGATAACCAAATCTTTATTATGTAAAAATAAATGATATTATTTTTAATGACATTCCTTTAACATTTGCAAGTAAACTTATTAATCTTAGCCAAAATTGTTACATTATTAAATTCCAGCATACCAGTCACAAACGCGGGTTCTACAAAAAATGGCAGGCATTTATTGGAGGATGGATTTCCATAAAAATGACCAGGTGAAGGGACTACCTTTCGGCAGTACATCGTTAGAGGAATGTACCGAGGCCCAACTGATGGTCCTCTACCAACACAAGACTTGCCCACCTCTTCCTAAATTGTACCGAACATATCATCACCCCGGTCGTTATAACCTGTCTGAGGGCCCTCACAGCATACATCCATAACAATTTAAATCCTGAATGTCATAGATGGAATAAATATATCTTGAAGGGGATGATCATATCTGAATGGTTGCGAACCACATAGCCTTACTGCATCTACCTTATTTCGGCTGTTTTCGGGTGTGAGGCTTAAGATAATAATTACTTTTCATTGCACATCTTCTTCCTTCGAATGCCACATTACCATTCCATCGATCACTATTGACTCCCACAAACATACAACCTTCGAGCTCACATGTCTTAGATAAGGGTGTTAAACTAAGAGAAGTTGCCTTCTCTTCCACCAAACAATGTATATTTATAAATAATCAACGATGAAATTTCAAGAATGCAAGTCAGACATCCGTCCATACAACTTCATTCCAAGACCAAACGAAACCGAAGGCACTCCTCCTACTATCATTAGTAGCAAGTAGTCCTTGCAACCTAAAGAGTTTCAAAAATGAAGGGACCACTGCTACTTTAGTATTTGGAAGCTAACCAGAATTATCAACAAGCATTCCTTTCACCTTGAAAATCTTCGGTCTTCATCCTTCCTTTTCTTTACAAAGTCTTTATTTTTTGAATGCATACATTGGTTCGAAGTGGTTTACCAATAGGAATTACCCAGATCCAGCCCCGATTCCTTCGAACCAATCACCGATAAAAAGAGGTCTATGGATAGAGAATCATTCTTTAATTGATTAAGTTCATTTTATCAAAATTCTTTTGGAGATATATATTTCTAAAACCTTCTTTCTGGTATATACGGAATCATTAAACCTATCTTATTAATTCCTCTGATTACATAAAACCCTTTTTAAATTCCAAATCATTTCATGTTTTCTTAGGAAAATATTCCATATCATTTATTTAAATCTTAACGAAGATTTCCAAATCATAACTTTTAACATTGATCAAAAGCAATGTTATTCAAGACATTGCTTACTATAAATCCAAACCAATAAATTTGAGTATAGGAATTAAAATCTATAAGTTATTTCATTTAAATCTTGATAGAGATTTCTAAGTTTAAACTCATAATTTTGATTTGGTTGAAATCGTGTTATCTAGGATGTTAATCCAGAACCAGTAAATATTAAATGAGCAAAATGTATAGAAATCATCTAATTCTACTCGATATCAATTCTCATATTCAACAAATACTATGGGTGGAATAACGACGAAATCATCTTTTAAATTCCACGAATAGTATAAGTTCCCAATTTGGGATTTAACACCAAGTATAAGAACACCACCTCTATAAAATCAAAGTTTTACTTAATTTAAGTTTTGGAAATTTTAAGTCATTTTATACTTAACTCGTTTTCGACATTTCGACCTTATCTTTCCCTCCCACAAGGAAGGAGCCAGGTGAACTAGGTAGCTGGTTGCTCTAGAACATCTCCTTAGTTTAAGCATCTCACATCTAGATCTCATGAACAGCAAAATCCAATCTACTCATCGGCTTTAGAGCCAAGACTAAATCATTTAATATGTAACAACTTTTGTGACGACCTGGAGTTTCAGGATATTTGAAATTGAAATATTTAACTGATTTTAAATATTTGGAAGCTAGTTTAACTTGAATTTCAAATACCACTATTTATTTTGCAATTATATTATTAAATTTAATTATTGGAAGTTGGGTAAATGGTTGAATCTAAAATTTTAAGCTTGTTAAAAATAGTTTAAAAGGTTGTAAAATTTATATTGATTATATTGAAGATAGTAGAAATGTTAAACTTGAAATTGGAAGTGTTTTGTTACTTTTGGAAATATATCGTTTAAATCGATATTTAAGATGGCCTTCGAGGCACAGTCTTGGAATTCGACGAAACTATTTCCATTAGATCCGTAATATTGTATTATTATCGGATTTCAATTTTCGTAGTGTTTGGAGTGATCTTTAGGCTGTACGTTAAATAAACGCGCTGAAATCTATATCGAGATTCAATATAATATCTAGGTCCAAAAGCTATCTACTCCATATGATCGAATTAGCACCGAAATCTTTTCTAGTTTGTTTGGAATAGGGGTTTAACATTATAAACGCCTAGCGGCACGCCTCAATAGGAGATCGAGTTTTTGAGTTGCGTAAATTGAGACGATTTGAAATTGAATTTGAATTAAATATATATACAATCAAATTTAATGCATTTATAATCTTTGAACTTGTGGTTCCCTTGGTATACCACGTGTCTTACCTATAAACATGCGTCCTCTTTTAATTAAAAAAATAAAATAATCGAGGGCTTGCTTTCTTTTTAAAAATGAAATTTGAAAAAAAACAAACAAAACAAAAGAAAATTCATTCAAAATTTTTAAAGACCAAACAATTCTTCCTTCTTTTTTTCTTCAATTCAAAGATAGGCCGGCCTTTCCTCTTTTCTTCAGCCAAATCAAAAATCGATCTGGAACAAATATATATGGCTAGCCTCGTGCGCTAGAGATGGCAGCCACGAACGGATGCCAAGTACAATCGCGAGCGAGCATGAGATTTGGGGTTTACGATTGCGCGTCGGGTTGTTGGGTTTGTTAAGAAGTGGGATTTACGACCAATGGTGGTGGCGTCACTGGTCGCGATTTTGGCTGCAGGTTCGAAGTCGAGTATCGATGGTGGCATTATGTTTGGCGTGGGCATTTAAGGGTAGATGGTGGTCGGTGGCAGGGTCTAAGAACTCGTGGTGAGGTTTATCTGCCTATTTTAATTTAATTCAATTAATATATATATGTAGATTAGAAAGATATATATTGTACAGTAAATAAAATCTGATATATTTTGCAGTTTAAATTTTAGTTTAATCTTAATAAGAGTAGATAACAGAAAAATAAATATATAAATATTTACTGCAGGTATATATATAATTTATTTGTGTTAATCTAAATCTTATAATATATATCTGTGTATATATGATTTATATATAGAGTCAGTTACAGAACAAGAAAACAATGTTTTTAAATATACATAGAAACACACACACATATATATTTTAATATAATGTAGGAAAATTATAAATAGAGATAAAGTTTTTTTTTGGCAAGGCCAACCTATTTTTAAAGTGAACCGTCCACTTTTTATTACAACAAGTAATAAATACATTGAGAATAGGAGATAGGCCCATAGCCTAGCTACTAAAATAGAACCACAAATGTAGCCTATATAACTGGAGTTAGACAAATATGCCTTAACTGTAGAAACACCGCGCAGGGTGTATATGACTTCAAGCTGGACAAGGCAGACACAAGAGTAAGAGCACTATCACTTATAAGTTACACAAGGCAATCACGCTCGAGGACTCACAAACCATCGTAATACAGAATAAACACTTGCTGACAAAAGCACATAACAAACAAGAACAATTACATCAACAACCAAAATACCAAGCTAACTGGACAACCAATCCACCATCAGCAACACAAGGATATTACCAAAACGAACCAAATACAAAAGCCTAAGCTGGCAAAATCAGGAGGACAATAACTCACATACCCAATGCCATAGCCACCACCTTGAAAATGAGACGAGATAATCAAAAACAAAACTCCATGCTGCAAGTAGTCCCAATGGAGCAGTATTGAAGGGATGAGAAATGTAAAGGAATGGAATTTTGGGTCGCTAGATTAGAACATTTAATTCATTTTAAATGTTAAATGTGCATTATAATTTGATTTTGAAGTAAGAATATTTTGGTTAAATTAATGGAATTTGTTAAATTTCAAATACGGGAATTTAATTGAGATTTGAATAATAATAATTTAATATTGGAATTGGGATAATTGTTGAGTCTGGGTGTAAGTAGATATAAAAATAGATCCTAAATTTTATTTTAAGTCTATTTGGATTTGAATTATAATATTGGACCGTTGGATGAAATTAGAGGTCGATAGGTCGAATTTGGAATTTTATATTTTAATAATGGAATTTAATAATATAATAATGTGAATAATCAGATTTTTGATTTAAACTGAATCGGAATGATTTCTAATGTGAATATAAATTCTATATGATTTATAATAGAGTTAATAAAATTTTAAAGGTGAAATTTTAAGTGATTTCGACGATTGTGAAAATTGCTCGAATTTATCGACGGGTTAAAATTGCCTTCGGTGGCACAGTATCAGAATTCGACGAAACCAGTTCCGCTGGATCCGTAATAGTTAGTTATTGCGGATTTTAATTTTCGTAGCAATTGGAGTTGTCGATTGAACCTGGCAGCTCAAAACGCAAAGAAACTATTTTAATCAATTTAATTTAAAATTTGATAGTTTATTTTCGTAACTCGCGCATATGATCGAATTAGCCTTCGAAACATGTTCCATTGTGTTCGAAACGTAGGTAAAACATTATAAACGCCTGTCGGCACTCGTCGTTTGGAGATTGAGTGAAAAAGTTGCTTTAAGTGAATTAAATAATTAAATAATTAGGTTATACGTACATATATACGTATAATAGCAAAACCCTATATCTATTCTTCAGTAGTCGCCACTAAATTATTTCAATGGCCGAAAGTTTCCCCGTTTCTCCTCGATTTTTCTTCTCCTACAAGCTTTATCGTCGAAAATTTTCAACTGGAGAAACGAAGATGACCTCGAGATCTAAACATCTAACGGTAGATCATGGATATCATCGTCGATTGGAGGAATTACGAGGCTACGTCCGACGTCGTTTTGAGCTCGTATCGTGAAGTGTAGGAGTAGCCGAGCTCGATGTGGCCGGGGCTGGTGGTAGAGCTCGCGAAAACCTTTCCGGTGGTGGTCGCCGATCAAGGCAAAGCACGTCGTGGTGGCCGCGATATCTAAACCTAGTGGCGGCCGATGAGTCTCAGTGCATGATTTCCTGGAGCAAGCTCGCGTAAGGAAGAAGTAGGTGCGGGCCGATGTTTTTTTATTAAAAAAAAGAAAAGTTAACTATTTATATAATTATAATTCGAACTTTAAAAATTAATATCTCATGCATACTTTATCAAATATTGACGAAACTAGCGACGTCGGAATCGTAGCAACGCGTTCTACACAGTGGAGCAATTATGGGATCATTTCGAGCAAGTAAAATTTAAGTTAAATCAAACACCGTTTGATTCAATTTAAATTATAACGCTTGTCGAAAACCCAAGGTGAGCTAATCTCACTCACATCTGGATACCAATATTTTAAATAGTTAATATTTAAATGTTTGATTGGTTGTTTAGCTGAATATGATAATTATTATCAAGTTAAATCGATATTTATTTGTTGTGCTAATACCTGTGGATGCAGGGAAACAGGTTGGAGGGATCCAATTGGATTCCTCACAAATAGAAATTTATTTATATTCTGTGATATATCTCATTTATATTCTGTGATGAATTGATTTAGATCTTGCTATGTTGTGTTCTGTTTATATACTATGATAGATTAAATTGAAAATTAAATTTTGTCGTACTATGATTGGTTGAATACAACCTTGAAATTTAAATATAAATAAATAAATTGGGTTTAAGGGAAATAAAATAAATTCTTAAGTAAAGAATTTAAAAGGAATTAAATTCAAGAAATTGATTGGTAAATTTAAAGTGTTTGAAATTGTGAATTTAAGAAATGTGGATTGTTTAAAATAATAGCGAGATTTATTTTTAAAGGATGGGAAGTGTGCTTCCTCCTGGAAACTTTAGTATGTTTTTAAGAAAAGTTTTCAAATATAAATCTGTAGTTTAAATATGTTTAGAATATTTTAGAAAGAAATATTATTTTAATTTTTTTTAAGTGAAAGCAAATATATGATTTAGTAATTATGGTATTTAATTATTTTTAAAAAGTAAAGTAGTATTAAGTTCTCAAAAGAAAATTATAATATAAATATTTGATTTAATAACTTTCTTTCTAAAAGTTAATTTTGACTTAAAGTATATAGGAAACCTCCATATATTTCCTTAAGTATTATTTTCAATTAAATAATTTCTAGAAGCTTTATTTTAAATATTTTAAACATATATTTGAAAGTGATTTCCAGGAAATAGCAATGTGTTTAAAACTAAAAGGAGTTTATTTGTAAAGTATGGAAAGGTATTTACAAGATGAAAGTAAAATTTAATTTGGGATAAATCGTGTAATATTTATAAAAGAATTCTTTGGATTATCCTAAAATGGAAGTGTATTTCCCTTGAAAAGCCGAGTACGTTTTTAAAGCAGATTTTTAAAATAGGGTTAGAAGTTTGAAATTGTATTAAAGAATGTTCCAAGAAATTATTTAAGTTGTAAGAATTTTAAAAGTGAACATTTATTAAAGTAGTTATAGAAGTAATGATTTTAAAATGGTAATTAGATTTATGTTTTAAAGAATTTTTTTATAATTTATACTTTATAAAGTGGCTCTATTTTAAAGATGATCAATCAAAGTATTATTTGAAACTTGTATAGGATTTCATGGCTTTATTGAAAATTAGTATGACTTGACTTTATTTGAAGAAAATAGTTTATATTTTATAAAGCAGTTTTATTTGAGATATTTAAACGTATATATAGATATATTTTAAATCAAGTATGTAAGAAGTTTTAATATAAATGCTTAATGTATTTTATATAATAGAGAATTTAAATTATTTTAAATCTTAAGTATGGGTACTTGGATGTTTTCAAGGGAAGTAACAACTTGGGGAATTTATTCCATGAGAAGGATTGGGTTTGAAAAGTGTTTTCAACGGGATTTGAAAATGGAAATATATTTGGCAAAGATATTTTTGAGGAAAATAAATAATGGGGGAAATTATTCATTGCCTGATGGATGTTTGTGAATGTTAATTGATAGTTAAATCACTGACTATCAATATTGGACAATGCGATGATCGTTTCGAAGAGACCGGGATCGGGATTAATTTCTCGAAAACCCCTTTGATGCGGTTTGTACGTTTTCGTGAGAAAAACGAATTCGAAGTCGAAGATGGAGCAGTGAAGTGCAAGGGCTAGTCGCTAATAATCCTAAGGATATTTCCAAAATGGATGTTGTAGAAGTAGTGCCTTCGGTTCCGTTCGAACCCGGGATGGACTTGTATGGATGAATTCTTTCGGAACATCGTCGGGTGGGCGATGTGCATTCTAAGTGAAACGTTCTAAAAGGTAACGCTAAGCCTCAAGCCTCATCAACCGGGAATGAGTGAAAATCAGGGGTTATATAGAAAGGCTAGGTGCGTAGCACCCATTCAGGGTGAGGTCATCCCTGTCTAGATGTCCCTTTTTATTCGGCTTAGTGGCGCGGTTGCTGATCCCAACCGTAAGGTGATCTTACTCGGGATTATCCAGTAAGGGGTAGTCCCGGCCTTGTGTTGCAGGGGATCGGGAATGGTCCTCGGTACACTGATCTAGACCAGGTACTATGACAGGTGGTACCCCAGTGCCTAGTCATTAGTTGGAAATCCATACTCCCTACGTGCCTTTTCGAGTTTTGTTTGTATTACCCACGATTATGGCTAGTAGATGGAATTTAATAGATGTAACAATTTCGGCTATTTTATAAATATTTGTATATAGACCCTATTATAATATCAGAGGATTTTTATAAAAAGCATTTTAGCTATCGTATGGTAAAAACCCGACATGTTTATTTATGGCGTGGTCTAACGAGATGCCTTTGTTTTCGAAAGGAATTTTGAAACTTTAATAATCAATTTGGGTGAATTTTATTAGCTGGTATTCCAGACTGACTTGGGTGTTATTTGATTGTAATGCTCGGGTCAGACCGAGTATTATATGTTCAGGATAGGATGCTATGGAGCAGAAGAGGAGTTGGAGTCCAAGACGTATTATCCGTACTTGTTTATATCCGTTGTTGTGATTGTTTGGAATTGTCTGGCTGGTAAATGTTGTTTGTTTGAGATACTTTGATGATATATTGTATAAAACAGATATAGCTTTCATTTTGTGTAAAAAGCTGATATTATATATTATATTTTGTACCACTACGACTGTAAGATTCTGATATTGTTTAGTTTCTTCTCTCTTCTACCTCCTTTCTTTTTCCCTTAACAATATGTCATTTCCGGCACTTGATCGTCGTCATATTATACTGCGTGGTATTTTGTGTCGATTTTGAGGGTCGAGAAGGGCGGGTCGTCACACTTGGTATCAGAGCATTGTTTGGCGACAACCTAGGCTTTGGTGGGGAAATTACTCATTAGATATTGAGTCAATAGTACTCTATAATGAGTTGAGTGTAATAATAGTTATGAGAGCGTACTTGTTAGTGAATATAAAAATTATTTTTATATTGTGTCGACTTATCGGTTGAGTGTTTATGAATTCTGGTCGGTACGTGAAATACAACCGTATCGATTGGGATTTCTAAACTCTTAAGCAAGATATAACGACATAGTATTTTTTTAAAGAGGGTAAATGAAATAATTTTACCCAATATTATATTTTGATATAATAGAAATAATTTTATGAAATTACATATATATATATATATATATATATATATATGATTGTTTGGATGTGGATATCTTAATCCAATAAGAATATAAAATTTGAAATGGTTATAATCAAATTAAATTCTATGAGTATAAATTATACAAAAGAAGAATAACTAAATTTGAATTAAACCAGAATATAAATCCTGGAATTTTGAAAAGTGTTTTAAATGATTGAAAACAAAATTTAGAAATTTAAAATCTTGAGGATGTTTGGGAATGTTGTCCAAAGATTTAAAGGCAATAATGGAATATTTTTTTGGGTAATATGTTTGAATGGAAACTGTTTTGAAAGGAATTTGTGAAAGAAAGGAAGCACTGAACTCACTTCAGTCGTTGGAAAATAATCATGGTGATGATGGCCACATCATTAGAATTCATTTTCGAGTTTCTAAATTGATGGATTGCCTCCATAGAAATTGGGTATGATATCTGTGTAGATTTGTTTGATATACAAGGTGTTTTAGAAATTTCAAAGGAGGAAATTTGTTTTGGCAGAAACAAGATATTTGGAATCCGGAGATTTGATTTGATATACCAATAGGTATGTGTTGATTATTATTTCAAAATGGTTTAAAATAAAACTGGGTAATTGAATTCTGGAAAATCCTATTTAAATAATGTGTAAAGTTAAAATAAATCAACTATTGAACTTATTAAGTGGAGTTGATATAAATAAGAAAGGAAATTTGGAATTTTAATCATGAAATTAAAATTTAAAGAGAATGTGTATATGGATGTGAATAAAATATTTGAATTTAACTCGGGATAAGTTAAATAAATTGGATTTAGAATTAAATTCATTTGGATTAAATTGAAATGTAAAATGACTTTGTAATTGTGGGTCTTTGTCTAATAAATTGTACCCATAAGCTATTAAGTGTTATCTTATAATCTGAAATTGTGGATTTAAAATTGTGCAAAGAATTAAATTGGAAGAAAATTTGTATCCTTAATAATTCAGTGATATATATATATATATATATATATATATATATTGGAATTGTGATCATAAGATGTAAATGGATTGAAATGAGCAATATAATCTTTCAAGTGAATAAGTTAGTGAACTAAGAATAGAAAATTAGATTGGAAAACCAAGTAAAATGGAATTATAATCACAATGGGAAATAGTTGAATGGTATGGTGAATCCCAACTTAATCCTAAATGAAATGTAAAGTAAGATAATGTAAAGTGAGATATAGAAGATGTGAATGAACTTAAGTTGGTAAATAAGTTTTGAACTTGTATACGGAGAATTAAAATTGAGTTGAATTTGGATTGAATTAAAATCAAAATTCAGTTGTGTTACAAATAATTTTGAATGGAATTAAATTCTTATTTAAGATAGTAAAAGAAATGGTATGAACTCAAGTTGGCTAAATAAAATTTAGTTGAACTTGAATTAGAATTGGAAAGGAATTGAATTGAAAGAAAATTTAATTAAGTTGAAAGGATATTGTATGAATAAAATTTTAACTCAACTAAATCCAAAGAAATTGTTTGAGAATGAATTTAGCGTAAGCTAAATTAAATAAAAAGAAGGTTGAAGATGAATTTAGTGTAAACTAAATTAAATGGAATTTGTATTGGCATGGATGAAATTTTGGGGGTTTGTTAAGAAAATTTTGAAAAGTAAAATAAAAACCCAGTTCTAGTATGGAATTAGCTTTGGCAATAAAAAACTGAGATTGTGAATGAATAATGGAATTAGATTATAATAGTGATGATTTGACTTATAAATAAATTCAAATGAGTGACATGGTTTAAAATGGTATCATTGTTAATAAAATAAATTTAAAATGGATTGAATAAATAAACAAATTATGTTAAAAAGTGTAAATGAATTGGAATTTGATTGGATGAAAATCAAATTAAAATAAAATAAAATTGATATAAGAAGAAATGGAAATATCGTGAAATTGAAAGAACTTAAGCAAATTGGAAAATAATTATGGTCGAGTTTTATAAGGGGTCTTGAATGAAATTTGTTTAGATAATAAACATTGAAATGCAAGTGAAAAGATTTTAATTAATTATTGTGATAAACTAAAGATGTATGAGTTGTAAATATTACAGAATGGGATGATATTAATATAAACTTAAGTTGGATGATAAATTTGAAGTGAGAATAAGGATTTGATTTAAAAATTGCAAGGAAATAAGAATATTTGGGTTGTGAATAATTCTGAATGGAATAAAATTTATATAAATTTAAACTGGAATTAATTTTAAATGGTTATAAGCTTAAGTGATGATTATTTGCTTAAATGACATGAAAATTTGCATAGGAATTGGTCGTTTTATTGTATTCGGAATTGAGTTGGGTTAAAGAAGCAAATGAAATTGGTTTTTGAATCAATTGGAATGGATTGAAATTTTATTAAGGGGTTTTGTATATAAATGCAAATGAACCATAAGAAATGCAAATGAATCAGATTATTGAAACAAAGTGAAGTTGGATTTGTTAGAAAATTAAAATGGTGATTGAAATCTTGGGATTTGCTTAGAATATATGGTTAACGTGTCGAATTATGATTTTTTTTGTTTAAACTATGTAATTGATGTGTTTGGCTAGTTTAATGAATGGAATGTTGTTAAACTCTCATATTATTGAAAACTGATGTGTTTGTTTAAGTAAGTATAGGTACGGGAGGCAGTAGATAGAGATGGAGTGTGTATATGCAATATTATTTAGCAGCTTGCTTTTAAAATGCCAATAAAGGTATGCCTACGCAATAAAAATAGGAAATATGAACTTTTTTTTGTTTTCCGATCGTGTGGGTCGACGTAAATATATTTATGTCTATTGTAATATTGCAAAAGCTCCTCCGTACAAAGGAGACTGCCAAAAAATTTTGGAAATTTGGGAGTTAGAAAAATTTTTGAAATTTTTTGAAACGTTTCGTTAACGACCAACTGATTTCAAACTAAAATTAAATAAAAAAAATTTTAAATAGGAATCAAAACAAGCAGTTTCGATTTGAAACTAAAGGATTTGGGCAAAGTGAATTTGAAATTTTCACTAAGTGGGTTTTGCTATTAGGCATGGAACATTCTTCTACCTTAGCAAATTTCGGGGACGAAATTTTTATAAGAGGGGAGGAATGTAACGACCCGGATTTTGGGTCGCTAGATTCAAACATGTAATTCATCTAAATGTTAAATATGCATTATAATTTGATTTTGAAGTAAGAAGATTTTGGTTAAATTAATGGAATTGGTTAAATTTCAAATACGAGAATTTAATTGAAATTTAACCAATAATAATAATTTAATATTGGAATTGGGATAATTGGTGAGTCTGGGTGTAAGTAGATATAATAATAAATTCTAAATTTTAATTTAAGTCTATTTGGATTTGAATTATAATATTGGACTGTTGGATGAAATTAGAAGTCGATATGTTGAATTTGGAATTTTATACTAATTTAATAATGGAATTTAATAATATAATAATGTGAATAATCAGATTTTGATTTAAGCGGAATCAAAATGATTTCTAACGTGAATATAAATTCTATATGATTTATAATAGAGTTAATAAAATTTTAAAGGTGAAATTTTAAGTGATTTCAACGATTGTGAAAATCGCTCGAATTTATCGACGGGTTAAAATAGCCTTCCGGGGCACAGTATCGGAATTCGACAAAACTAGTTCCGTTGGATCCGTAATAGTTAGATATTATCGGATTTCAATTTTCGTAGCAATCAGAGTTGTCGTTTGACCCTGGCAGCTCAAAACGCATAGAAACTATTTTAATCGATTTAATTTAAAATTTGATAGTTTATTTCCGTAACTCACGCATATGATCGAATTAGCCACCGAAACACGTTCCATTGTGTTCGGAACATGGGTAAAACATTATAAACGCCTGTCGGCACTCGTCGTTCGGAGATCGTGCGAAAAAGTTGCTTTAAGTGACTTAAATAATTAGGTTATAAGTATATATATAGGTATAATAGCAAAACCCTAGATCTATTCTTCAGTAGCAGCCACTGAATTATTTCAATGGTCGTAAGTTTCTCCGTTTCGCCTTGATTTTTCTTCTCCTACAAGCTTTATCGTCGGAAATTTCCAACTAGAGAAACGAAGATGACCTCGAGATCTAAACATCTAAGGTAGATCATGGATATCATCGTCGATTGGAGGAATTACGAGGAAGCATTCGTCGTCGTTTTGAGCATAAAGTGAAGGAGTAGCCGAGCTTGACGTGGCCGGGGCTGGTGGTAGAGCTCGCGAAAACCTTTACGGTGGTGGTCGCCGATCAAGCCAAAGCACGTCGTGGTGGCCGCGATATCTAAACCAAGTGGCGGCCGATGGGTATCAGTGCATGATTTCCTAGAGCAAGCTCGCGTGAGGAAGAAGTAGGTGCGGGCCGATGTTTTTTTTATTAAAAAAATGAGAAAAGTTAATTGTTTATATAATTATAGTTCGAACTTTAAAAATTAATATCTCATGCGTACTTTATTCGATATTGACGAAACTGGTGACGCCAGAATCGCAGCGACGCGATCTACGCAGTGGAGCAATTCTAGGATCATTCCGAGCAAGTAAAAATTTAGGTTGAATCGAACGCCGTTCGATTTAATTTAAATTTCAACGCTCGTCGAAAACCCAAGGTGAGTTAATCTCACTCACATCTGGATACCAGTATTTTAAATAGTTAATATTTAAATGTTTGATTGGTTGTTTAGTTGAATATGATAATTATTATAAAATTAAATCGATATTTATTTATTGTGATAATATCTGTGGATGTAGGGAAACAGGTTGGAGGGATCCAACTGGATTCCTCACAAATAGAAATTTATTTATAATCTGTGATATATCTCATTTATATTCTGTGATGTATTAATTTAGATCTTGTTATGCTGTGTTCTATTTATATACTATGATAGATTAAATTGAAAATTAAATTATGTCGTGCTATGATTGGGTGAATACAACCTGGAAATTTAAATATAAATAAATAAATTGGCTTTAAGGGAAATAAAGAAATTCTTAAGTAAAGAATTTAAAAGGAATTAAATTCAAGAATTTGGTTGGCAAATTTGAAGTGTTTGAAATTGTGATTTGAAGGGAAATGTGGATTGTTTAAAATAATAGCGAGATTTATTTTTAAAGTATGGGAAGTGTTCTTCCTCCTGGAAACTTTAGTATGTTTTTAAGAAAAGTTTTCAAATATAAATCTGCAGTTTAAATATGATTAGAATATTTTGGAAAGAAATATTATTTTAAGCTGTTTTAAGTGAAAGCAAATATTTGATTTAGTAGTTATGGTATTTAATTATTTTCAAAAAGTAAAGTAGTATTAAGTTCTCAAAAGAAAATTATAATATAAATATTTGATTTAATAACTTTCTTTTTAAAAGTTAAATTTGACTTAAAGTATTTAGGAAACTTCCATATATTTCCTTAAGTATTATTTTCAATTAAATAATTTCTAGAAGCTTCATTTTAAATATTTTGAACATATATTTGAAAATGATTTCCCGAAAATAGCAATGTGTTTATATTTTTAAAGTATGGAAAGGAATTTAAGGGATGAATGTAAAATTGAATTTGGGATAAATCGTGTAATATTTATAAAAGAATTCTTTGGACTATCCTAAAACGGAAGTGTATTTCCCTTGGAAAGCCGAGTACGTTTTTAAAGCAGATTTTTAAAAAAGGGTTAGATGTTTGAAATTGTATTAAAGAATGTTCCAAGAAATTATTTAAGTTGTAAGAATTTTAATGGTGAGCATATATCAAAGTAGTTATTGAAGTAATTATTTTAAAAGGTAATTAGAATTATGTTTTAAAGAATATATTTTTTATTTATACTTTAAAAAATGGTTCCATTTTAAAGATAATCAATCAAAGTATTATTTGAAACTTGTATAGGATTTCATAGCTTTATTTAAAATTAGTATGACTTGACTTTATTTGAAGAAAATAGTTTATATTTCATAAAGCAGTTTTGTTTGAGATGTTTTAAAAGTGTATATATATTTTAAATCAAGTATGTAAGACGTTTTAATATAAATACTTAATGTATTATCTAGAATAAAGAATTTAAATTATTTAAATCTTAAGTATGGGTACTTGGATGTTTTCAAGGGAAGTAACAATTTGGGGAATTTATTCCATGAGAAGGATTGGGTTTGAAAAGTGTTTTCAACGGGATTTGAAAATGGAAACATATTCGGCAAAGATATTTTGGAGGAAAATAAACAATGGGGGAAATTATTTATTGTGTGATGGATGTTTGTGAATGTTAATTGATAGTTAAATCACCAACTTTCAATATTGGACAATGCGTTGATCGTTTGGAAGAGACCAGGATCGGGATTAATTTCTCGAAAACAACTTCGATCCGGTTTGTACGTTTTCGTGAGAAAAACAAATTCGGAGTCGAAGATGGAGTAGTGAAGTGCAAGGGCTAGTCGCTATTAATCCTGAGGATATTTCCAAAATGGATGTAGTACGAGAAGTGCCTTCGGTTCCGTTCGAACTCGGGACAGACTTGTATGGATGAATGCTTTCGGAACATCGTCGGGTGGGCGATGTGCATTCTAAGTGAAACGTTCTAAAAGGTAACGCTAAGCCTCAAGCCTCATCAAACGGGAATGACTGAAAATCAGGGATTATGCAGCGTGGCTAGGCGGGTAGCACCCATTCAGGGTGATGTCTTCCCTGTCTAGATGTCCCTTTTTATTCGGCTTAGTGGTGCGGTTGCTGATCCCAACCATGGGGTGATCTTAATCGAGATTATCCAGTAAGGGGTAGTCCCGGCCTTGTGTTGCAGGGGATCGGGAGTGTTCCTCGGTACACTGATCTAGGCCAGGTAGTGTGACAGGTGGTACCCCAATGCGTAGTCATTAGTTGGAAATCCATACTCCCTACACACCTTTTACGAGTTTTGTTTGTATTACCCATGATTGTGGCTAGTAGCTGGAATTTAATAGATGTAAAAATTTCGGCCATTTATAAGTATTTGTATATAGACCTTATTATAATATCATAGGATTTTATAAAAAGCATTTTAGCTATCGTAGGGTAAAAACCCGACATGTTTATTTGTAGCGTGGTCTTACGAGATGCTTTTGTTTTCAAAAGGATTTTTGAAACTTTAATAATCAATTTGGGTGAAATTTATCATATGGTATTCCAGACTGACTTGGGTGTTATTTCATTATAATGCTCGGGTCAGACCGAGTATTATATGTTCAGGATAGGATGCTATGGAGCAGAAGAGGAGCTGGAGTCCAAGACGTATTATCCGTAATTGTTTATATCCGCTGCTGTGATTGTTTGGAATTGTCTGACTGGTAAATGTTGTTTTTTTGAGATACTCTGATGATATATTGTGTAAAATAGATATAGCTTTCATTTTGTGCAAAGAGCTGATATTATATATTATATTTCGTTCCGCTGCGACTGTAAGATTCTTATATTGTTTAGTTTCTTCACTCTTCTATCTCCTTTCTTTTTCCCTTAACAATCTATCTTTTCCGGCACTTGATCGTCGGCATATTATACTGCGGGGTATTTTGTGTCGATTTTGAGGATCGAGAAGGGCGGGTCGTCACAAGAAACCAAAGCTACGGACGAGGGTACACAAACCAAAACCACACAGATCGAGCAACCAAAGCCAAACCTGAAAAGAAAGACAAGCCAAATATACATTCCAAAATAAACATGTTGCAAAAATAGAGGGAAAATGCCAAACCAAAACTCCAAACACATAGCAAGAACTAATAAAACCAACGTGCCTAATTACCAGCACAAAGTGACACCGGAGCCCAACCAACAAACCACCTAACACATAAAACCTGGCCAAGCACCACCTAATAGCACCACAGCGCGTAGAACCCCTATCTTGTTGAGCAAAGCTCAAACCAAATCCAAAGACCAACTCAAAAGAAAAGACTGTAAACACAGTGAAAGGCGATTGGAGAGGCTTGGGAAGCTAAGGAAGGTTACAAGAGAATAGATGGAGCAACGAGAAGGGAAAACTGGAAGCAAGGTTACAGGTTGTAGGAAGAAAGCGGGATAGGGGCAAGCGAACGCAATAAAAAGGATGAAGCAGCAACGAGGAAAGCTAGGTGAAGTGAGAGGAGAAGATTTAAGCACGAGAGGAAGGGAAAGGTTTGGGCGATTCAAGGAAAAGGAAGATAAACGAAGGAGGCGGCCGAAAAGGGGAAACCTGGTCCCCATTGGTGCTTCGGAAAAAAAGAGTTGAAATAGAGATAAAGTAGAAAAAAATATACCCGGATTTTAAAATGTTTCAATTTAAATATTTTATAAAAAGTGAGATTTTTGAAGCTCATATAGATCAATTTATATCGGATGTGATTTTCGAAGGAAGTTTAATTGATTATAACAATTTAAATTTTTTTTAAGTCAACTTTAATTTAAAACAAAATTTAAATTACCTCTGTGATTAATAATGAGATGTAATTTGCTGTATAAGGTCTTTAATCGTGAAGAAATCAAGCCAGGTTGGAATGGATTGCAATAAAGCAAAGGTGACTTAATCTCACTCATCTGGATTATTATTTAAATTTAAATATTTAACTTTAAATTATTAACTAATTGCTCGGTTGGATTAGATGATGTGATATTATATATATATATATATATATATATATATATATATATATTGGAGTGATCGATTTCCCATATTATGTAGCGGATAAGACCCTACGCATCGCATAATAGCGGATGAGATAATATGATCCAATATACCGAGATATTCCACCTCGAAGTGGAATTGGTATTATTATATTGTGTAAATAACTGTGAATGTAGGGAAAAACAGGTTGGAGGGATCAAACTGGATTCCTCAAAACATTTGAATTTATTTTATATATTTAGCAATATGATTATGTGATGATCTATGATGAATTATATTGATCGTATTGGGAATTGGAAATTATTGAATACTCTGGCTTGGTCAAATATATATATTGAAATTTTGAGAATTGATATATATATATATATATATATATGAAGTTTGGATTCTTAAAGTAAATAAAAAGATAATTTTAAATAAAATAATTTTAAAGAATTTGGATAATTAAATGATTTGGAAGAATAAAAGTTGATTTTTAAATTTTAAATAAATAAATTCCGAGTAGGGGAAATATATTTCTAATAAAGAAGAATAAATAAATTTTTAGACTTAACGATATTATTTTGAGGAATAAAGAAACTATTTCAAATTTAAAGTTTAAATTTGGAAAAGATAAAGAAGAAATTTGGGAAAAGTATGAAATTTGTATTTCAGATGAAATTTGTATTTCAAATGAAATTTGTATTTCAGCTTAAATAAGATTTTGACTTATAGAAAAGAAGTTAAATCTGAAATTAATGAGTTTTAAATTAAATTGGGTAAGTAAAGAAATTTATTTTAAAAGGAGTTAGTTTTGAAAATCAATATGAAAATTTATTTAAGTGTTTGTAATTGGAATTTTAAATGGGATATGAGACTATGGGATTTGTAACGACCCAGGATTTTGGCAATATTATTATAATAAGAAATTAATCTAATTTAAATAAAATACAAGCTTTTCATTTATAAATAAATAAGATCTTTGGACATTTACCAGTTATATATGTGTATATATGTATTGTGAAGGAAATTTTGATTTGAAAATATAAAATATAATCTTTCAAAAATATTTGCAATAAAATCTGTCTTATTCAATTAAATTAAAGGCTCTACATTATTAACATTTGATATAATACATATATGAATATAAATAACGTCTTTAATATTAATGTTTAAAACAAAACCATCCTATCAATATTAAATATAAATATAAATATAAAATATGAGTACAAATATATGTTATAAACTAAATGTTTGAAAGTTAAACTATAAATAGAAATAAAACTAAGAAGTATGTCAATAATAAATTATATGGTTATGTGGTAACATAAGATAAATATACACTATAACAATTTTTATGTTTAGGACAAAGGCAAAAAAAATAATGATAACAAGTATGTTGCTGTGTAATACATATATGTGCAATGCAAGAAGACAAACTATTCACATGTATAAAATATCTATGAACAGAAAAATATAAATAATAGTTAGATGTAAACATATAGGTAACAAATGCATTAAATAACATCATCTCAGCACCAACAAATATCATTTCAATATGCAGTAAATAAAACACAAAAATCTGATCAAAGAACAAACTTGTACCAAAAGACACCATTTTGTCCAAACCTATTTCCTTTATATATACATCTACTTTAGCCTCAGTTCATTCAAAACTTAGGAAGCTTGAAAGAAAATAAACATCATTATTTACAAACTCAAACATTCATTCAACAGCAAAGCAGGAAGGTTTACTGGGAGGTTAAACTGCAACTTTTCAACAAGAATTGTTCTCTGTTTTAACAATATTTCAAGTGAGCAAACATATTGTTTTTGAAATTTAAATCTTGATAATTAGTTCATGAAAATCTTGTGCTTGTTGTATATTGGAAATGAGAAGTTCTGTAATGTTTTTTGTTATACTGGAAGTTTTAGTATGTCGTGTTCTTTAGTATTTCTAGTTTCTGAGCAAAGAAAAGTAGAGAAAAATTAATACTTCTTCACATTAAACATTTTAAACTTAGGATTTTAAACAAATTATGTTTGTTTAAACTTAAAATCATGGCCTAGAAATTGTTTGAAGTTTAACAGTGTAACATGGATTCTGTTTATTCAATTTTGTAGTATAAAGGAAATCATATGTTAAATTCGAATATTTTATTTTGTTGATTTGATTATATATCTTGAATATACATTCAAAAGTAGGATTTTAAAACAAAATTGATGATTATTAGATAAGTATACAAGGTGCAGTTCATAAATGAACCAAAAATACCTTTTTATCAATTTTTGATGATTAAAAAAATCTTAGAAGTTGAAATTTGTTTTGAAGCTTGCTTGATCCTCGTTGATTCCAGAAAAAATGTTAAAGAAAATTATCTAATGCAAGAATCGAAAGGACGCGACGAATTTAGGGTTTTGGATCGAGTTTTGCAGTGGTCTGTAAACGAGGTGATCTCGTCACCATGGGTTGATCGAGTTGCACGAGCTTCTAGGGGATGGTAGAGAGGGATATCGGTGAGGTGTGGGCGGAGTTATGTCGCCACTGATGGACGGCGTTAGTAGGTCGAGGCATTTTTGTTCGGTGAGGTCGAATTGCTCTTTCAAACGACTGGGTAATTTTCGATTTTGAGTTTTTCGCGACGAATCGTGTTTTGCTTTCGGTTGTAGTGTAGTTTTGTGACTTGCCCGAGACGTCGTGGTTCGCCGAAGCGACGGCGAAGTGTCGTGCACGTGCAGGGTGGCGTGTGGATGTCAGATAGTTGTGTTTTGGTCGTCGGCAGTCGTTACCTGAGGAAGATGAGGGGTAGCCCGAGTGGTAACCTAGGTCGTGAGTGTTGCCTGTTATCGAAATTTATAATTGAAACTTACAAAAAAGATTAGTAGAAGAAGAAAGGTATGAGGAAGAGAGGGGGACTCGGGAAATAGGAGGGGAGACTCGGGCTTTAACTCGTGTAAGCGCATAGTTTTCCTTGGGTTCAGTTTCTAGTGGATTAGCTTAATAAACCTTTAAGTTATTTTTTTAAACTAAGTTTAGTATTAATAAAAATAAAAATGTTGGAAAATTTTAAGTAAGATTTGATTTTAAAATTATTAAGAGAGATTTGCAAATGTAAGATAAAATAATTAATTTATATTGCAAGTAAATTAAGAATGTAAATTAATTTATAATTGTAATTAACTAAGTAATTTGTGATTATATAAATTTGTAATTAAAGATTGTTATTAATAATTATGTGTTTAATCAATTTCAAATTAAGAATTTTAATTAACTACTTAAAGTAAATTAATAAATAAATAGCAGTTAAATAATTAAGTAATTAATTTAGGATTAATGTTAATTAATTGGTAATCAGTGATTAATTAAGTAATTAGTGATTAATAAATGGGTAATTAAGTTTTATTAATTAATAATTAAGGTTATTAGTTAATAATTAAGAAAAAATTAATTAAGTGAGTGATTAAGAAGTAAGTAATAAATTTAAAAAGTTGACTAATTAGTGATTACCTAAGCAGGATAAAATGGTTTATTCTTAAGTAATTAATTAAGTTAAGTTAATTAAACTAAATTTGATATGAATTAATGATTCTGTTTGATTGATTTTGATATCTATTTGGTGATATTCTGTGATACTCAGTGATATGCATTGGTATATCTTTGATGACTGTGTATGATTTATCTTTGATAACTGTTATGTGAATTCATAGTGTTGAATTATATTGTTGAGACTATTAAACAACTTGGCCTCTAAAATGACGTTTGGATTTCGTTGATACCGGGATCAGATGTCAATTTGATTATCCGATAACCACATCGATCCAAATTAAACGTTAGGTCGTGACATCTCAAGTGAAGGTCGAGATGGTGTTTCAGAATGCAAGGGTTATTGCCGTTAACTCTGAGGGTGATTCCAACACGAGTGTAACGCGATAATGCCTTCGGTTTCGTTCGAACCCGGAACGAACTTGTATGGATTGAATGCTTTCAGCACACTGTCAGGCGAACGATTAGTATTTTAAGAGATATGTTCTATAAAGGTAATCGCAGCCTCATCAACCGGGAATGGCTAAAACAGGGGAGATGCTGCAAGGTTTTGTAGGTAGCACCCAAGTAGGACGAGATATACCCCTGTCTAGATGTCCCTTTATTTCGGCTATGTGGGCAGTTGTTGACCACAACTGCAGGGTTATCTTGTTCGAGATTGTTCTGTAAGGAATGGTTCCGACCTTGTGTTGTAGGTGGTCGAGAGTGATCCTCGGTACGATGATCTAGGCCCCGTACTGTGACGGGTGGTACCCCAGTAGCCCTTCCATTGATGGAAACCCATTTTCTCTACGAGACCCTACGGTTTGATTTGTATTACCCACTTTTGTGGCTAGTAGCTAGAACTTAATAGATGTAACAATTTCGGCTATATTCTCTTTGCTTGAAAACCCTAGACACTATTATAATATCACTGGATTTCCTATAAAATGTTTTGGTTAGCGTAAGGTAAAAACTTACCCTTGTTTATGTGTGGGAAGTCTTATGTTATACCTTTGTTTCAAATGGTTTTCAAAGTTAAACAAATTTAATCCGTTTACTCACACCCGACCCGTGTCTGAACTGGAGTTTATTTTTTTTTCATAAACTCTTGGGTACTCAAATATTTTTTATGAGTAGCCAAGTGATAGGTTTTGGGATTGTTGAGTTCTGGAGGAGCTTGGAGCATAAGCCAAGACGTATATATCTATATATCTAGTTCCGGTGTGTTAGTTGATTCATGTTGTATTTTGGGATGTATGTATTGACAGATAAATATATATATATATATATATATATATGACTGTCCTGTTGTATGATGTTGTGTAACTCTGATATATGTAAAAACTATGTAATAGTTATGTGATGTATTATATTTTGTTCCGTTTCGCTGTGAGATTCTGATGTTGTTATTCTTTCTTTCTATCTTTTCTATTTCTATCTCCTCCTTTTCTTATTGATGACACGTCTTCCTGTGGTTAGATAGGTGGGTCGTCGCAGTTGGTATCAGAGCGCTGGTTGAGACAATACCTAGGATCTGGATTAATATTTATCTTGAGAATGCGTATTTGTATTTTAATATACCTATCTAAATGTGTTGAGTTACCTGTCCAGGTGGCCAACATGAGTTCTGGGAGGAGAGGCAGAGGTAGGGGCAGTACCTCGATTGATAACGGACGAAGTCAAACTGCTAGAGAGGCTGTAGATCCAGTACCGCCTTGTGTTAGTTTTGCCGCTTTATGCAAAGACTTCATCAACCTTGGAGGTAAACCATTTAAAGGGTCAGAATCGATAATTGAAGTTCAAGCTTGGCTACGCACTTGTGAGCGCATCTTTAGGAGTATTAAGTTGTCTGATGAACGGAAGAGGGAAATGGCTTCATGACAATTGCAGGAAGGTGTAGTAGCCTGGTGGGATGCAGCGATAGCAAATATTTCTGAACATGACATTTCTTGGGAAAGATTTAAAGAGCTGTTTGAGGATAAATTTCTGCCAACAGCAGGGAAAACTCGTATGTACCAGGATTTTCTGAATTTGAAGCAGGGAAGCATGTCTATCTTGAGTATGAGACCAAATTCGATGAACTTTCTTGCTATGGCCAGGGCTCATAGATACTCCCCTTAAAAAGAACGAAATGTTTGTGCAAGGCTTGAGGCCAGAATTTCATGAAAAGATGACGGCGCACTTGAAAGGATCTTTTGTTGATTTAATTGATATAGCTTTGAGATATGAGAATTTGATAAACAAGAAATCAATGGCACCAGTGGCAGCATCGGGCGGGAATTTTGCTAATCCAAATAAGGGGAAGTTCAATCCCAATTGGAGGAAGCCTAACAAGAAGAAGCCTGGAAGTAATAACGGACCTCACAAATGCTATATATGTCAACAAGAAGGTCACTTGGTGAATAAGTGTCCCAGGAAAGGATTTCAGCAACAGCATCAGCAACCGCATCATAGTGGACTGGTTTCGGCTATGATTTAGAGATCTCTATGCTTTAATTGCCACCAACCAGGTCATATGATCAAGGATTGCCCGTTACTTCATAAAACTCAGAAGAATAAGGTATTTTCTTTGGAAGGTGCACCATCTACTTCATCCAAAGGCAAAGAAGTATTAGAAGGTACATGATGCAGTGGAGGATGATGCGAGCAGTTGTGATGCTTTAAGTCACCCGCGAGCTATGCTTCTCCTTATATCTCCTGCGACCTATAATTTGAGTCGTGCTAGCAAGTTACAAGACCCAACAACCTATGCATTTGATTCCTTAAGTCACGGCGAGCTTAGGTCACGAGCAGAGCAGGCCACGTGCTATAGAAACCCTTAAAATGCAGAGTTTTCTTATGTCACTTCCAGTTGGTCGCGAGCTTCCTTAGCTCAATGAAGCCTTAGGTCGCTACTTGCTTATGTCATTGATGATTCCTTAAGTCGCCCCAGTGTAGGTCGCTCAAGACCTTGAAGATGTGCTATTTCCTTATGTCGCTGTAGCTTAAGTCGCGTGTGTTGTGATTAAGTCATAGGTCGTGTAATATTAACTCGTGTTGTAAGTGTTTTGTAATTGTCTATGATTAGGTCGTTAATGACCCGTTTTTGGTCGTAGGTCGTAAGTCGTTACTGTTGTAACTCGTGTATTGTTGTTTTAGGTCGCATGGAGGTTAAGTCGCATATGTGTGGTGTTATAAAATCTCTATAAATACGGGTGCGTTGCCAGTTGTAAAGATGGTTGATTTTGAATAAACTTTTGTTTGAGTGCTTTGTGCCTCTTTAAAATTAGAAGTTGAGTGTTATCTCCTTTCTTCATTTTTCGGTTATTCAAGTGTGCTCGAATCAATGATTTTGAAGCTGGTTCACGGAATCTCGTGTGCGAGATCAACGTCGAAGAATCGTAGATCTTCTAACACGGTATCGTGCGCGATCAACGTGTTAAAGATAGCTAGAATCCGGTATCTCGCGAGATCAACGGATTTGTGCATTTATCCTTGGTATCATTAATCCATCAATCCATATTTGATTCATTCCATCGTTGTTTTATTGTTGTTGCTTGCATTTGAAGTTATCCGCTACGTCAATTTTGGTATCCAAGCTAGACTTAGCCAATCATAGCTAAGCCGAGCCTATTGGGAGCCGAGTTGAAGTGTTGGAGTTTGAGCCGAGTATAGAAGTTGGATCAAGGCCGAGAGTTATAGAAGTTGGGGCCGAGTCAAAGCAGTTACAACCGAGCCAAGATAAGTGCAGGCCGAGAGAAGTCAAGTTCAGATTGGAGTTAAAGTTGTGCTAGTTGAAGTGTGTGTTTGGATCTGTTGAAGATTCGACAATGCCTCCGAGATGTGCTAATCGATTTCAAAATATTGAAGATGTGTATAGAAGACAAGAAGCTGAGCAAACGGAATAACGTATTAATGAAAAGTTTGATGAAGGTATTGGGAAGTTAGAGAAATTGATGAATGACATGAATCAAAGTCAAAGGAGAAGGTCACCAATCTCGAACCATTGAGAAAACAGGATTTCTCCATCGGTTTCGGAAGCGAGGAGGGTGTCACCACAATCTTTTCGAGAAAGAAGAGAATCAACAGTTTCATTGAGACGAGAATACGATGAGTATAGAAATGAAGAGAGAAGAAATCCACGTGAGTTTGGAGATGATCCATATCGTGATGCTGAAAGACATAGAAGAAGAGATATGTATGATCGTAGAGATAGATATAGAAGTACATTTGATTATGATGAAGATGGTGATGGATGTAGTATTCATTATCGAGATCGAGACCAAGTACGAAGTCAATATCGGGATGTAGAAGATGATCGTCGATGGGAGTCGGGGAAGAAAACAGAGATTCCAGAATTCAAAGGTGGAATGATAGCGGAAGAGTTTCTGGATTGGTTATCGAATGTTGAGGAAATTTTTGACTTCATGGAAGTACCCGAGCATCGTAGAGTTAAGTTGGTTGCTACACGATTGAGGGGAATAGCTATGGCATGGTGGCAACAAACTAAACTTACATGGGAGAGAATGGAAAAGTCGAACATTATTTCATGGGAAAAGATGAAGAAGTTGATGAAGGCTAATTTCTTGCCTTATAATTATCAGTCTCTTATGTATCAGCGCTTACAGAATTTGAGACAAGGAACAAAGTCGGTAAATGATTATGTAGATGAGTTCTATCAACTGATTGCTAGAAACGATATCATGGAAACGGAGGAACAGTTGACATCCAGATTTGTTGAAGGATTGAGAATGCAAATTCAAGATATGGTGAATATGTTTGATCCAAGATCCGTTGCTGAAGCATACCAGAAGGCTCTAGCTTGGGAGAAGAAAGGTAGAAGAGGAGGTGGTATGTTTACAAATTCTAACAACCAGAACAAGGGTGCTAGTAGCAATACTAATGTTTCGATGGTTGTTTGTAAACCGGTTGTCAATGAAATTGCTAGGACGAAGGTCAGCAACAATTTTAAGTGTTATAACTGTCAGGAGTTCGGTCATAAAAGCAATGAATGCCCGAAGCCTAAGAAGCGAGTGATGGTTGCTAAGGTTGAGGATGCAGAAATAGAATGTTCCAATTCACAACATGTTGAGGAGGAGGAAGAATTATTGGCGGGAGATGAGGGATATTCTTTAATGATGAGGAGATCTTGCTTGACGCCAAAGCAGGAAGAAGAGACTAGTTGGTTGAGGAGTAACATTTTTCAGTCGGCGTGCACAATTTTGGGAAGGGTTTGTAAGTTTGTTATCGATGCAGGAAGTTGTGATAAGGTCATCTCTACAGAAGCTGTAAAGAAGTTAACATTAAAGACAGAAAAGCATCCCAAACCCTACAAATTAGCTTGGTTGAGGAAAGGTGGGGAAGTGAAGGTTAGTCGAAGAGCTTGTGTAACTTTTTCCATCGGAAAGAAGTATAAAGATGAAATTTGGTGTGACGGGGTAGATATGGACGTATGTCATTTGTTATTGGGGAGACCGTGGCAATTCGATAGAGCCGTGCAACACGATGGAAGGACCAACTGCTATAGTTTCATGTTCGAGGGCACTAGAATCACTTTAGTCACCAAACAACAATAACAAGGTGAAAGCAAGTTGGAGGAAATTGAAGAGCTAAAGACTCTGTTATCTTTGAAGGAGTTTGTCAAAGAAGTAGAGGATGGGCCTAAAGTATTTCTATTGATTGGACGCGAAAGTAGTGAAACAGTTAAAGTTCTCGAGGAAGTTAAGCCAGTGTTGAAGGAATTTGAAGATGTATTTCCTGAAGAATTACCAAAAGAGTTACCACCGTTGAGAGACATACAACATCAAATTGATGATGTTCTGGGAGCTGTGTTACTGCATAGACCACACTATAGAATGAGTCCAAAGGAGCACGAAGAATTGAGAAGGCAAGTGGAGGAGTTACTTGAACAAGGGCGCATACAAGAAAGTTTAAGTCCTTGTGCAGTACCAGCCTTGTTAGTGTCAAAGAAGGATGGCACTTGGAGAATGTGTACAGATAGTCGAGCACTAAACAAGATTACAGTGAGGTACAGATTTCCGATGCCTAGATTGGATGATTTGTTAGATCAGTAGAGCGGATCTGCTATCTTTTCAAAGATTGATCTAAAGAGTAGGTATCATCAAATTCGAATTCGACCAGGGGATGAATGGAAGAACGCATTCAAGACGCGGGAAGGGTTGTATGAATGGTTGGTCATGTTGAATATGCGCATTGCGCTATATGATTTTTGTTTGATGATAATAAACATATATACATTCATTTGAATGTATTTGGTAATGTACTATTTTATTTTTTTAGAATAAATAAATATTTGTTGAATAAAATTAAATTACACAGAATTCGAATTTGAATTCAAACAGAACAAGTTAAAGAGATTTTGAATTCAAACAGAAATTTTTATTCAAACAAATATTTATTACAACTTTGATAGTACAATTTCAAGCTCTCACTATACATATACAATTTTGACTACAATACATGACATTTCACATTTACATCAAAACCTTACTACATATCACTCACACTCATATTTTTGTCTTCAACTATAATCCAGTTTGAATCCAGCATCTGAGTAATCTGCAAAAATATTTTCAAACGCAGTAAAATTGAAAGAGAAATATTTTTGAAATTTGAAAGAAACGATGATTTTGAAAACATTGTTTGCCTCAGTTATTTGGGTTGTTCGTCATCATTTTTTGACTGTGCAATATCTGTGCATATCAGTATTTTTTTATCAGGGACAGGTAACTATGAGTGGCTGCAGTACACACGTGTACATTCGTATACGTGTGCACTGCCTCGCCAACTCGTGTGCACAGATTCAACCAGAAATTCAAGGCAACAGAGACCAAGCAATGAACAACTCAAAGCAACAGTCAACTGGTCAAGACTACAAATACAAACAGCAGCATACAAGATTGCCACCAACAACCACATGATACTGCAACAACAATTTAGCACTGACTCAAAGCACCACTGACCAGAATACTGCAACAACAAGTATGGTGAAGCACTGACTCAAAGCACCACTGACCAGAATACAATGCAACAACACAGTCAACAAGGCAACAATGAAAATGAACATCACAATGAACCAACAAGTCAGAGGTGAAATGGAATGCTGGAGTGTGCAAGTGCAAATGACCAGAGCTCAGCATACATGAAGTAATGCAATGCCCAAAGACCAAGTCGAAGTCGAATTGTTGTCAACAGTTCTAAGTATCCAACAACAATATGAATGCTATGTTCAATCATGATACAGACCAGAAACACAAGTACAGGGAACAACCAGGTGAAGATGCAAGAACAAAGAGTGTACACAGCTCATGTATGCATCAGTAACCAACACATGAAGATCAACAACAAACCCAAATGCACATGTCAACATCAAGTCTCAAGTGATACAAATATCAAGAATCAGTGCAACAGAAAGTGGTGTAAATACAACTCGAAGTAATGCTAAGGTTCAATCTCTAAATACACAGCAGTTCATACAAAGAAGCCATGGTCAATGCAAAGCAAAAGTGAAGATACAGTGAAATTCTACAAGTCAAGGCCAAGCATGATGCAGTGGTGATGCAATACATACAACAAAAGAAGCAGTGCCAAGAATACATGTACTCAAGGCAAAATGCACAAGTGAAAACCAAAATGACACAGCAGTTTGTTTTTTAACAAGAAAAACTGCGACATACTGCAACAACCAAAGCCTTGACTGCAAGAACATCACAAGTAAATCATTACAGCACTGACTCAAATGCTCAACCACAAGACATAGCAACTGCACAGCCCAATGAACAAGACACAACAAAGTTCATAAGTGCAGACCAAATGCAGTGACAAGTTGAAGCAGTAGTTTCTGCAGTGGCAACGACGAAATTCATGTGTAAACAATCGAAAATATACGAAATTGACAAAGTCAAATATCTCAAATCACGAAATCAATTCAAAGCCGTGTGAATCAAGTTACTAGAAATACGAAATTGACAAAGTCAGATTAATCCTCAGCATCAAAGCGTAATCGAACGGCAAAACAAGAATTTTTGCAGCAATCAGTCGAACGCAAAAATAGGAAATCAAATCCTATTAAAACCCTAATCATCATCGGCATTTAAATTCGATCGAGTTCAAGTATCAATTTAGAAAAGCAAAAGGAGACAGTACATACCGAATTCACAAGCATCAAACTCGATCGAGCAACTGCAAACAAGCTAAGGTCAACCATCAGAGAAGCAGCAAGCTAGGGTAACCAATCACAGATAAATTGAAGAAACCGAAGCCCTAATTGCAACAAAGAGCCGAAGCCCTAACTGGATCAAAAGGGAACGAAGCCCTAATCAGAACGAAGCCGCCATTATTTCTCACGAACGAAGACATAAAGAGGATCGGGTGAAATAAGGAAGTGGGCCGGTCTTAAAAATCAAAAGGGGGTTTTGTTTAATTATAGGGTTTTATTAATATTGTTAATTAGTTTAGGGTTATTTTATATTGTTCTTAATTATTGTTTTTTATTTTACGAATCAAATAGTTTAGGTAAATCACCACCTAGGTTTTAGGTTGTGTCTGATTGTCTATTTAGAGTTAGTTCAGTAAGCAGGGGTTGCGAGTTTGCAAAACTCTATAGGAGGTAGCAGGGTTTGCAAGTTTGTTAGAGTGTTTGTAAGCGTGATACTGTTTAATTCTAATAGAAATCTGGGAATGCAGCAGTAGGCAGGGGTTGCCGAAGTTGGGTAAATCTAGTGTGTGATTTACTTTTCAGTATATTTATTTCTGCAGTTTATTTTTGTGTTTAAATCAAGAAAATTTGCTATAACCCTATTCACCCCCCCCCCCCCCTCTAGGGTTAATTTAGATCCTACAAGTGGTATCAAAGCCCGGTATATTTTTTTTTTAACTCTAGAGTCATGAGTCTACAAAATAATGCTTTTTCTGAGGGGCAATCTATTGCTAGGCCACCCATGTTTAACGGGAACGATTATGCTTATTGGAAAGTTAGGATGGCTATCTATCTCAGTTCTGTTGATTATGAAGTTTGGGATATTATTGAAACTGGCTATAAACCCCCCACTATAATCGTTGGTGATACTGAGATTCCTAAACCTAAGGATAGGTGGGATGCTAACGATAAGAAATTGAAAACAACAAATCCTAAAGCCATGAATGCTTTGATATGTGCTCTTGATAAAAATGAATTTAATAGAATTTCTCATTGTACAACAGCACAGGAAATATGGCATACTTTGGAGGTGACACACGAAGGAACTTCTCAAGTCAAGGAGTCTCGGCTAGCCCTATTCAGCAATGAATACGAAAACTTTGTGATGGACAAAGGCGAGAGCATAAAGGATATGTTTGGACGCTTTTCAACCTTGGTATACAATGCTAGAGCGCTTGGGAAGGTATTCACTGAGGTAGAGCTTGTGCGGAAGATACTACGAGTTTTACCAATGAACTTTGAGGCAAAAGTCACAGCAATAAGAATCGAAAGATCTGAGCAAACTAAGCATGGAGGAGTTGATTGGCAACTTGATGACATATGAGCTTGAGCTAAAAGCAAAGGAAGAACGCAACAACTCCGAACCAAAGAAGAAGACGATTGCCTTAAAGAGCAAAGAAGAAAGCGATGAAGAAGAAGAAGATCCAATTGAAGAGCTTGCAATGGCTGTCAATAATCTTAAAAAATGGTCAAGATTCAAGTCACGAAAGAAGAAAATAAGTGGTAATAAGTCAAAGAATTCTGGCGATTCTGATAATGAATTGACATGCTATAACTGCAAGAAGCCTGGCCACTTCAAACAAAAATGTCCACTTCTCAAAAACAACAAAGGAAAGAAAAAGAAAAAGAAGGCCTTTGCAGCAACTTGGGATGATGGAAGGAGAGGAAGTTTCAAATAATAGCTCAGAGGAGGCTAACTTGTGTCTTATGTCAAAATCGGATTCAGAAGCAAGCTTAGAGGAATCTAGTGAGGTAAGTAACTTTTCTTATAAAGAACTTGTTTCAATGTGTTGTGATTTTACTAAAATGATTGATACTCTTGAATCCAAAATTGAAAAACTAAAATCTGATAGGAGAGAACTTGTCCATGAAAATTCTAGGTTAGAAACTGAAATTGAAAATATTCAAAATCTAGAATGTAAAAAATGTAAGATTTTAGATTCAGAATTATCAAAACTGAGGAATAACTTTGAAAGTCTTGAAAATGAAAACTTGAATCTTAAGGAAACCATCGACACTAGGAGAAAGGATTTTATTAATCGATGCACCTCACTTGTTACTGAAAACTCAACATTAAAAACCGAAGTCCAAAATCTTGAGAAATCTTTGAATAACTTTCCAAGAGGTGAAAAATCTTTCAACATGCTATTGGGAAATCAAATTTTTGCTAACAACGGGAAAGGACTAGGTTTTGGGAAAACACAAGTTGATGATAATGCAAAATATAAGAATGTCTTTGATAGATGTGAAATATTTAGATGTCGTGCTGAAAATTATAGTCATAGGAACAAGAACACAAAATTTATACAAGTTTGGGTTCCTAAGAATTCTACAAACAATTTTCATGTTTATTGGAATAAAAATAAAAGGACTAAACAAGTATGGATTCCAAAGGGATTGTTTATTCACAATGCTTCTATCACTAATAACATTGGACCTAAGAGTTTCTCTAGGTCATCTTCCTCTCTTCTTATGTAGGTCTGTTGGCGGGCTAAGGAACAACAAGAATGGTTTCTAGATTCAGGTTGTTCTAGACATATGACAGGTGACAAATCGAAGTTCCTTAGCTTAGAGAATTTTAAAGGTGGAAATGTGATCATGGGAGACAATAGCAAGTGTAAGATTATTGGCAAAGGTGAAGTTGGTAACGGTATTTTTTCCTTGACTAATGTTTTATACGTTGAAAATCTGCATCACAATCTCATTTCTATTAGCCAACTATGTGACAAAGGTATGAACGTAATTTTTGATAGTGATACTTGCAAAATCATTGATAAATCTTCTAATAACATTGTTTTTATGGGCAAAAGAAAAGGGAATGTTTACTCACTTTCATTTGATAATCTAAATCTTTCTAGATGTTTGGTAGCCACTGACGAAGAGGCATATTTATGGCATAGGAGACTTGGACATGCTAGCATGAGTCTTTTAGAAAAAATCGAATCAAAAGAATTAGTCAGAGGGTTACCACATTAGAAATTTAAAAATAATAAAGTGTGTAAAGCATGTTCCTTGAGCAAGCTTAGTCGATCATCATTTCGTCCTAAAAACATTGTTAGCACTTCAAGGGTCCTTGAACTAGTTCACATGGATTTATTTGGACCAAATGAAATTTCAAGCTTGAATGGAAAACGTTATTGTTATGTATTGGTTGATGATTATTCTAGATTTACATAGGTTTACTTTTTAGCCAAAAAGTCTGAATCTTTCGAATATTTTTCGAAATTTGCAAAACTTGTTCAAAATGAAAAAGGAGTTACAATTAAAACCTTTAGAAGTGATCATGGAGGCGAACTTGAAAATTTTGAATTTGAAAATTTTTGTGAAGAAAATGGTTTAAAACATGAATTTTCTGCTCCACGAACACCTCAACAAAATGGGGTGGTTGAAAGGAAAAATCGTACATTACAGGAATTGGCTAGATCCATGTTAAGTGAGTATAAGCTACCTCTAATCTTTTGGGCAGAGGCAGTGAATACTTCGTGCTATGTAATGAATAGAGTAATGATTAGACCAATACTTGGCAAAACGTCTTATGAATTGTGGCATGAAAGGAAACCTAACATTTCTTATTTTCGTATATTTGGGTGTCCTTGTTTCATTCTTAACACAGGTGATCAACTTGGAAAATTTGAATCAAAGGCTGATGATGGAATTTTCATGGGTTATTCAACAAGGAGTAAGGCTTACAGGATATATAACAAACGAACAAAGACAATTGTTGAGTCAATCAATGTGAAATTTGATGAATCTGATCTGGAAAAAACGACTGAAAGGATGGTTGACGATGGAGTAGATCCTGAAGGCACTGAAGAAGGGACATTTAGTGAGAAAACTGAAAGAAGGACTGTTGATGCTGATAAATTAAGGTTCAAACCTAATCATCCTCCTGAATTAATTATTGGTGATCCTACGGAAGGTATACGTACTCGTTCCTCATTTGATGAAAATTTGTGTGCGTTTTGTTGTCATAGTGGTTTTATTTCTGAAATTGAACCTGATTCTGTTGAAATGGCTCTTAATGATGAAAACTGGTTTTTAGCAATGCAAAATGAACTTAATCAATTTGAGAGAAACAAAGTTTGGAATTTAGTTCCTAGGCCTAATGACTATCCAATTGTAGGGACTAAATGGGTGTTTAAAAATAAATTTGATGAATCAGGAAATGTAATTAGAAACAAGGCTAGGTTGGTTGCAAAAGGTTATAACCAAATAGAAGGCATAGACTTTGATGAAACATTTGCTCCAGTTGCTAGGTTAGAAGCCATTAGAATCTTGCTAAGTTTTGCATGTTACAAGGGTTTCAAACTTAAACAAATGGATGTAAAAAGTGCCTTTTTGAATGGTGATTTAAAAGAAGAAGTTTTTGTTGAACAACCACCCGGTTTTGAAAATCATGAATTTCCAAATCATGTGTATAAGCTAGAAAAAGCATTATATGGTCTTAAGCAACACCAAGAGCTTGGTATGACTGCCTCTGTACATATCTTTTGGAAAATGGTTTTAAAAAGGGAAGTGCTGACACGACTCTGTTTCTATTACATAAAGAACATGATTTTTTGATTGTTCAGATTTATGTGGATGATATTATCTATGGTGCTACTAATGAGCTTTTGTGTGAGAATTTTGAACAAGTCATGCAGGCTAAATTTGAGAAGAGTTTGGTTGGTGAATTGAAATACTTTCTTGGATTTCAAATTAAGCAAAGTAGTGATGGTATTTTCATTTCACAATCCAAATATGTGTTGGAGCTATTGAAGAAATTTGGAGTCGAAAATTCCAAGCCATTGAGAACTCCTATGAGCCCATCAACTAAGTTGGACAAAGATGAGAAAGGAATTGCAATTGATCAAAAGAAATATCGAGGGATAATCGGTTCACTTCTCTATCTTACTGCTTCTAGACCTGATATTATGTTTTCTGTGTGCTTGTGTGCACGTTTTCAAGCTAATCCCAAAGAATCTCATTTAAAAGCTACTAAACAAATTTTGAGATATCTTTCACACAGACACAAATTTGGATATGGTACCCTTCTTGTGAAAATTTTGATTTAGTAGGTTATTCCGATGCTGATTTTGCTGGTTCATTAGTTGACAGAAAAAGCACTAGTGGGACATGTTTCATGCTAGGACATTCATTAGTCTCATGGTCAAGTCGGAAACAGAATTGTGTTGCATTATCCACCACTGAAGCAGAATATATTGCTTTGGGAAGTTGTTGTGCTCAAATTCTATGGATGATGCAAACTCTTTCTGATTTTGGCTTAGTCTATAAACAAGTTCCATTAAAATGTGATAGTAAGAGTGCTATAGATTTGTCAAATAATCCTGTCCATCATTCTCGCACAAAACACATTGATGTGAGACACCACTTTCTTCGAGATCACATTGCTAAAGAAGACATTTGCATTGAATATATTTCAACAGAAACTCAACTTGCTGATATTTTCACAAAACCTCTCCCCGAAGACAGATTTTCCAAATTACGTTTAGATTTGGGAATTATAGAGGTTGACTAATCATTTTTTTTTTAAATTTTGATTTTTGAATTTGATTCTAAATGAAATTTTTTTTTTAACTAATCTAACTCCCTAATGATTATCGAAAAGATGAATAGTGATTGAAAAAGTGATGAGTGTTGATATTTATCATATATTATAACTCGAGAAAGTATAATTAGAAAATTTCTTTAGAATTTCATAACAAGAGTTATAAAAATTTTGTTGGGTAATAATTCCATGACCATTCCTATTTCTATCATCTTTCTATCGACCATCACTCTTCAAGATCATATTTAGTATGTAAATTTGTGGTAGTTTACAAAGGAAATCATTTGTTCTTCAATATCTTTAAATCTGTGAAGGAAATTATTTGTGCTTCAACTTATAATATTCAGCAATTAAAAATAAATATCCAAAGTATTCACTCTCATTTAAAAGTCCTCACGGTTATGCATGGGTGAATTACTTGGATTTATGATTATGTGCTTCCATGCTCATTTAAAAGTCCTCACGGTTATGCATGTATGGAACGCATATCAAAATTAATTAATTAAATAGACAAGTTGATTCTAATCCCATTTAAAAGTCCTCACGGTTATGCGTGATTAGAAGATACTTGATTTCGTTTTTTTTTTAAAAAAAAATTGTGAATACTACTAATCTCATTTAAAAGTCCTAATGGTTATGCATGGTTAGTAGAGATTCAAATTTCCTGAAATAAATATACCACAAATAGACAGAATTGTATGATTTTTGATGATTTTTTTATCCCCATCACTTCTGAAAGTGGAATATGTGCTTGACAAGGGTAATTATGATTTTTGTTTGAGTTTTATTGAAATTTGATATTTATATTTAATTGAGTTAAATGTTTGATTCATGTCTATCACTTCATCCCTATTTTATAACACTATTATTCTTTTGCTGATAACAAAAAGGGGAGAGAAAAGTTAAAGTTTTGTCGAATAGAATCAAGCAAAGGTCAAATAATTTTCACTGTGCATATAGGCTCATTTATATATTTCTATGCATATATGTAGGGGGGGTATTGTGTAGAGATGGAGCATTCAAATAGGGGGAGCAAATTGAAATTATCAAATAACATTTGATATATTCAAAATCTTAAATATATGTTTGTTATCATCAAAAGGGGGAGATTGTTGAATATGCGCCTTGCGCTATATGATTTTTGTTTGATGATAATAAACATATATACATTCATTTAAATGTATTTGGTAATGTACTATTTTATTTTTTTAGAATAAATAAATATTTGTTGAATAAAATTAAATTACACAGAATTCGAATTTGAATTCAAACAGAACAAGTTAAACAGATTTTGAATTCAAATAGAAATTTTTGTTCAAACAAATATTTATTACAACTTTGATAGTACAATTTCAAGCTCTCACTATACATATACAATTTTGACTACAATACATGACATTTCACATTTACATCAAAACCTTACTACATATCACTCACACCCATAATTTTGTCTTCAACTATAACCCAGTTTGAATCCAGCATCTGAGTAATCTGCAAAAATATTTTCAAATGCAGTAAAATTGAAAGAGAAATATTTTTGAAATTTGAAAGAAACGATGATTTTGAAAACATTGTTTGCCTCAGTTATTTGGGTTGTTCGTCATCATTTTTTGACTGTGCAATATCCGTGCATATCAGTATTTTTTTATCAGGGACAGGTAACTATGAGTGGCTGCAGTACACACGTGTACATTCGTATACGTGTGCACTGCCTCGCCAACTCGTGTGCACAGCTTCGACCAGAAATTCAAGGCAACAGAGACCAAGGAATGAACAACTCAAAGCAACAGTCAACTGGTCAAGACTACAAATACAAACAGCAGCATACAAGATTGCCACCAACAACCACATGATACTGCAACAACAATTTAGCACTGACTCAAAGCACCACTGACCAGAATACTGCAACAACAAGTATGGTGAAGCACTGACTCAAAGCACCACTGACCAGAATACAATGCAACAACACAGTCAACAAGGCAACAATGAAAATGAACATCACAATGAACCAACAGGTCAGAGGTGAAATGGAATGCTGGAGTGTGCAAGTGCAAATGACCAGAGATCAGCATACATGAAGTAATGCAATGCCCAAAGACCAAGTCGAAGTCGAATTGTTGTCAACAGTTCTAAGTATCCAACAACAATATGAATGCTATGTTCAATCATGATACAGACCAGAAACACAAGTACAGGGAACAACCAGGTGAAGATGCATGAACAAAGAGTGTACACAGCTAATTGTATGCATCAGTAACCAACACATGAAGATCAACAACAAACCCAAATGCACATGTCAACATCAAGTCTCAAGTGATACAAATATCAAGAATCAGTGCAACAGAAAGTGGTGTAAATACAACTCGAAGTAATGCTCAGGTTCAGTCTCTAAATACACAGCAGTTCATACAAAGAAGCCATGGTCAATGCAAAGCAAAAGTGAAGATACAGTGAAATTCTACAAGTCAAGGCCAAGCATGATGCAGTGGTGATGCAATACATACAACAAAAGAAGCAGTGCCAAGAATACATGTACTCATGGCAAAATGCACAAGTGAAAACCAAAATGACACAGCAGTTTGTTTTTTAACAAGAAAAACTGCGACATACTGCAACAACCAAAGCCTTGACTGCAAGAACATCACAAGTAAATCGATACAACACTGACTCAAATGCTCAACCACAAGACATAGCAACTGCACAGCCCAATGAACAAGACACAACAAAGTTCATAAGTGCAGACCAAATGCAGTGACAAGTTGAAGCAGTAGTTTCTGCAGTGGCAACGAGGAAATTCATGTGTAAACAATCGAAAATATACGAAATTGACAAAGTCAAATATCTCAAATTACGAAATCAATTCAAAGCCGTGTGAATCAAGTTACTAGAAATACGAAATTGACAAAGTCAGATTAATCCTCAGCATCAAAGCGTAATCGAACGGCAAAACAAGAATTTTTGCAGCAATCAGTCGAACGCAAAAATAGGAAATCAAATCCTATTAAAACCCTAATCATCATCGGCATTTAAATTCGATCGAGTTCAAGTATCAATTTAGAAAAGCAAAAGGAGACGGTACATACCGAATTCACAAGCATCAAACTCGATCGAGCAACTGCAAACAAGCAAAGGTCAACCATCAGAGAAGCAGCAAGCTAGGGCAACCAATCACAGATAAATTGAAGAAACCGAAGCCCTAATTGCAACAAAGAGCCGAAGCCCTAACTGGATCAAAAGGGAACGAAGCCCTAATCAGAACGAAGCCGCCATTATTTCTCACGAACGAAGACATAAAGAGGATCGGGTGAAATAAGGAAGTGGGCCGGTCTAAAAAATCAAAAGGGGGTTTTGTTTAATTATAGGGTTTTATTAATATTGTTAATTAGTTTAGGGTTATTTTATATTGTTCTTAATTATTGTTTTTTATTTTACGAATCAAATAGTTTAGGTAAATCACCACCTAGGTTTTAGGTTGTGTCTGATTGTCTATTTAGAGTTAGTTCAGTAAGCAGGGGTTGCGAGTTTGCAAAACTCTATAGGCGGTAGCAGGGTTTGCAAGTCTGTTAGAGTATTTGTAAGCGTGATACTGTTTAATTCTAATAGAAATCTGGGAATGCAGCAGTAGGCAGGGGTTGCCGAAGCTGGGTAAATCTTGTGTGTGATTTACTTTTCAGTATATTTATTTCTGCAGTTTATTTTTGTGTTTAAATCAAGAAAATTTGCTATAACCCTATTCACCCCCCCTCTAGGGTTAATTTAGATCCTACAGGTCATGCCGTTTGGTCTTTCGAATGCACCTAGTACTTTTATGTGAGTGATGAATCAGATCTTTCGACCATTTATTGGAAAGTTCGTAGTGGTATACTTTGATGACATATTGATATACAGTGGAATCACAGAAGAACATCTACAACACCTGTAGGGGGTGTTGATGATACTTCGTCAGGAGGAATTTTACGGGGCAACAAAGAAGTGCATGTTCATGACACACAGCGTTTTGTTTTTGGAGCATGTGTTGTCCAAGGAAGGAATCCATGTGGATCAAGGTAAAGTTGACACAATCAAGTTTGGCAACAACCCAGGACTGTAACCGAAGTGAGAAGTTTTCATGGGTTAGCATCATTCTACCAAAGGTTTATTCCACATTTCAGTAGCGTGATGGCACCAGTGACAGATTGTATGAAAGGAAGCAGTTCGTGTGGACTGAAGAAGTTGATTCTGCTTTCCAGCAGATCAAGACACTCTTGACTACAGCACCGATTCTTAGATACCTGGATTTTCAGTTGCTCTTTTTGCTAGATACTGATGCGTCTAAGGTTGGTATTGGTGGAGTATTAAGTCAGAAGGGGCGTCCAATTGCTTATTTTAGCGAGATACTTTCTGGAGCCAAGATAAGATACAATACCTATGACTTGGAGTTCTATGCTATTGTTCAAGCCATAAAGCATTGGATATACTATTTGTTTCATAAAGAGTTTGTGTTATATACGGACCATGAAGCATTGAAGCATTTGCAGGGACAAAATAAGATTGCAGCCAGGCATGCTTCATGGATCGCATACTTGCAACAGTTTACATTTGTTGTAAAGCATAAATCGGGAATTACAAATCGAGTGGTAGATGCATTGAGTAGAAGAAATCATTTGTTGACTACGATGGGAGTTGAAGTGACGGGGTTTGATGTATTTCCAGAATTGTTTGTTGAAGATCCTTACTTTGCTAAGATTGTAGATGAAGTCGAGAAAGGGAAGGCGGATGAGTATGTGTTGGTAGATGGTTTTCTATTCAAAGGAAATCGGTTGTGTATACCAGAGTGCAGTTTGCGAATGAAGATTGTGAAGGAATTGCATGAAGAAGGACATGTGGGAAGAGATCGTACTTTGCAGTTGATTTCTCAATCATATTTTTGGCCTTCCATGAGGAAATAAGTTGAAAGATTTGTGCAGAGATGTCACATATGTCAAGTTTTCAAAGGTACAGCTACGAATGCAGGATTGTATATACCATTGCCCGTGCCTATTAGACCAAGGGTTGATGTTAACATGGATTTCGTTTTGGGTTTTCCAAGAACTCAACGAGGGAATGGTTATATAAATGTTGTGGTGGAAAGATTTTCGAAGATGGCACATTTCATAGCTTATAAAAAGACCATTGATGAAGTCCATGTTGCTCAATTTTTCTTTAAAGAGGTTTATCGATTACATGGGCTGCCCAAGACCATTTTTTCTGACCAAGATACCCGATTTCTAAGTCATTTTTGGTTGAGTCTGTGGAAGATGGTTGCGACTAAGCTGAATTTTTGTAGCACATATCATCCACAAATGGATAGGCAATTGGAAGTGGTGAACAGATCTTTGGGAAACTTGTTGAGATGTCTTGTGAAGGATAATTTGAAGAGCAGGGATGTGAAGTTGTGTCAGGCAGAATTCACACATAATTATGTTGTTAATTGAAGTACTGGATTGAGTCCATTTCAAGTAGTATATTCAGCAATTTCGCAAGGACCGTTGGATTTGTCGATAGTTCCACGACAAAAGGGGGTTGTTAAACGATCTTGTGATTTCGTGAATGAGTTGCAGGAGTGTCACAGGATTGTTCATGAACGATTGCTTAAGTCAAATGAGAAGTATAAGCAACTTGCAGATAAGAAGCGAAGGAGTGTGGACTTCAAAGAAGGTGATTTTGTTTATGCAGTGTTGACCAAGGATCGTTTTCCAGTTGGAACTTACCACAAATTGAAAACGTGAAAGATTGGTCCTTTAGAAATCGTGAAGAAGATCAATGATAATGCTTATCGGTTGAAAATGTCGGATCATATCCATGCTACAGACATTTTCAACGTCAAACACTTGATTCCATATCATGGTGATAAGCTGGTCGAAGAAGAGGAAAGTGTGAATTCGGGGTCGAATTCTTGTCAACCGGGGGAGGATGATGCAGTGGAGGATGATGCGAGCAGTTGTGATGCTTTAAGTCATCCACGAGCTATGCTTCTCCTTAAGTCGCCTGCGACCTTTAATTTGAGTCATGCTAGCAAGTTGCACGACCCAACAACCTACGCATTTGATTCCTTAAGTCGCGGCGAGCTTAGGTCACGGGCAGAGCAGGCCACGTGCTACAGAAACCCTTAAAACGCGGAGTTTTCTTATGTCGCCTCCAGTAGGTCGCGAGCTTCCTTAGGTCGAATGAAGCCTTAGGTCGCTACTTGCTTATATCGCTGATGATTCCTTAGGTCGCCCCAGTGTAGGTCGCTCAAGACCTTGAAGATGTGCTATTTCCTTATGTCGCTGAAGCTTAGGTCGCATGTGTTGTAATTAAGTCGTAGGTCGTGTAATATTAACTCGTGTTGTAAGTGTTTTGTAATTGTCTGTGACTAGGTCGTTAATGACCCATTTTAGGTCGTAGGTCGTAGGTCGTTACTGTTGTAACTCGTGTGTTGTTGTGTTTGGTTGCATGGAGGTTAAGTTGCATATGTGTGTTGTTGTAAAATCTCTATAAATATGGGTGTGTTGCCAGTTGTAAAGATGGTTGATTTTGAATAAACTTTTATTCAAGTGCTTTGTGCCTCTTTAAAATTGGAAGTCGATGTTATCTCTTTTCTCCATTTTCGGTTATTCGAGTGCGCTCGAATCAACAATTTTGAAGCCGGTTCACGGAATCTCATGCGCGAGATCAGCATCGAAGAATCGTACATCTTCTAACACGGTATCGTGCACGATCAACGTGTTAAAGATAGCTAGAATCCGGTACCTCGCGAGATCAACGAATTTTTCATTTATCATTGGTATCATTAATCCATTAATCCATTTTTGATTCATTCCATCGTTGTTTTGTTGTTGTTGCTTGCATTTGAAGTTATCCGCTGCGTATGTACTTTACTTTAAGATGGCAAGTATATTAAAGTTTTATTTGATTCGGGTGCTTCTTTAGGTTTTATTTCTCTAGAATCTGTAGAGAAGTGCTTTCTTACCCCTAGTACTGTAGACTGTCCCATCTTTTTATCTAATCCTATAGGAGGGGTGACCAAATTAGATACGATCTGTAAGGAATTGAAGATTTCCTATCTATCCCATAGTTTTTCTTGTGACCCTCATGTGTTGAATTTTAAGGGATTTGACCTTATATTAGGGATGGATTTGCTCGATAAGTATAGAGCAGTCCTATATTGTGATGAGAGAACAGTTTCGTTGGAAATTGATTTGGATAGGATTGCCCAAGTGACGTGTGATAATTCTGAAATTCACTTGAGTAGTCTTTTGCATGGATTTGAGACTTCTCAAGAGATGATTGAGGATATCGATGTGGTCCAAGATTTCCCTGATGTATTCAAGGAAGTCAAATGTTTGCATCCGCATCGAGAAATAGAGTTTCGCATTGATTTGATTCTAGAAGCAGTGCCGGTGATTCAGTCTAGTAGGAGGATGGCTCCTAGGGTGAGGGAAGAGTTAGTTAAGCAGACTGAGGATCATTTGGAGAAGGGGTAGGCCTAGTTTTTCTTCTTGGGGTTCTGCTGCTGTGTTTGTCACCAAATATGATGGATCACTAAGGTTCTATGTGGATTATAGAAAACGGAACAAAGTGACTATCTGTAATAAATATCCTCTTCCTCATGTTGATGTTCTTTTCGGCCAGTTGCATGGAGCTTCCGTCTTTTTGCAACTAGATTTAGCTTTAGGTTTCCATCAGTTAAGGGTAATTGAGGACAGTATTCCCTTGACTGCATTAGGGTGCCAAATTGTTTCTATGAGTGTTTGGTTATGCCTTTTGGGGTAACCAACGCTCCTGCCTACTTTGTTGACCTGATGAATCAAATCTTTCGTGATGTATTGAATAAGTTCGTTTTGGTATTCATTGATGATATCCTGGTCAACTCTAAGTCTGAAGAGGAGCACAAGAAGCATTTTAGAATTGTGTTGGAGACTCTGAAGAAGCGTGTTTTGAAGGCAAAGTTCTCAAAGTGCCATTTATGGAAATCAGAAGTCAAATTTTTAGGGCACATTGTTTCTAGTGAATGTATCTCTGTAGATCCAGCGAAGGTTGAGACTATTCTGAATGGAAGCAGCCGGAGACACCGATTGAAGTTCGTAGTTTTCTGGGATTGGCCGGCTACTACAGAAATTTTATCAAGGACTATTCCAAGATTTCTTTGCATCTGACTAAGCTGACTAGGAAAGGAGCTAAATTCAAATGGACACCCTAGTGTGAAGAAGCTTTTAAAAAATTGAAGATGAGGCTAACCAGTGCACCAGTGCTAGCTATTCCGGATGGGATGAGCAAATTCGAGGTTTATACTGATGCTTGTATAGTTGGTCAGGGAGCAGTTCAGATGCAGAATGGAAGGGTTATTGCGTATGCGAGTCGGTAATTAAAGCCACATAAAAGGAACTACGCTACGCACGATCTAGAATTGTTAGCCATTGTTTCTGCTCTAAAGATCTGGAGACATTATCTTTTGGGAGAGAAGTTCGAGTTATTCACGGATCACAAACCGTTGAAATATCATTTCTCTCAATAGGATCTTAATCTGAGGCAGCAGCGATGGGTCGAGTTTCTGGCATCATATGATTTGGATATTCTGTATACCTCGGGAAAGGCGAATGTTATAACTGATGCTCTTAGCAGGAATGCAGTTCTGTCTCTTTTGGAGGTGGTTCCATCTCTTCTGGAGAGGATAGCGAGCGAGCAAGAATCATATAATAGATTAAGAGGAATCATCAGGAGGGTTAAGAAGGGTCAATGTTCCAGTTTCAAGATTGATGACCAAGGGACACTAAGGATCAACGGGAGGATCTGTGTTCCAAATTTCATGGAATTGAAACATGAGATCTTATCTGAGAGTCATCGCTCTAGATTAAATATTCACCCGGGAATCTCAAAGATTTATAAAGATATGAGAAGAGTTTTCTGGTGGTCGTGCATGAAGAAAGATATTGCTAGGTTCATGAATAATTGTGCCATCTGCCAACAAGTTAAAGGAGATCAGCAGAAGTCAGTCGGATTATTGCAGCCTTTGGAAATTCCGATGTGGAAGTAGGAGATGATCTCGATGGATTTCATCGACGGTTTGCCGAGAACCAAGAAAGGAAATGAAGGAATATGGGTTATTGTGGATCGTTTAACTAAGAGCGCCCATTTTATATCGGTTAAGGCAACTCGGACTGCAACTTCTCTGGCAGAGATTTTCTTGAGGGAGATAGTCAGATTGCATGGTGTTCCTGTCAGTATAGTAAGTGACCGTGATCCTATTTTCACCTGCGAATTTTGGAAGGCTCTGCAATCAGCTATGGGAACGAGTTTGAGGTTGAGTACAGCCTATCATCCTCAGACAGATGGAAAGATGGAGAGGCTTAATCGTATTTTAGAGGATATGCTGCGAGCTTGTGTTTTGGATTTTGGAGGATCGTGGGAAGACCATCTTCATCTAGTAGAATTCTCATTCAATAATAGTTACCAAGAGAGTATTAAGATGGCTCCTTATGAAAGCTTTATATGGAAGACCGTGTAGAACCCCATCCCGTTGGATAGAATTGGAAGATCGCCTTGAGCTCGGGCGCAATCTAATTCGAGAAGCTTCTGCGAAAGTTGAGCTTATCAAGAAAAGAATGAAAGCTTCTCAGGATTGTCAGAAGAAGTACGCAGATAAAAGGCGAAGATCATTGGAATTTGAGATCGGAGATTTAGTCTTTATCAAAGTTTCCTCGATCAAAGGTGCTATTAGATTCGGAAAGAAGGGAAAACTTGCCCCAAGATATATAGGACCATTCTGAGTGCTGGAAAGAATTGGAGGTGCAGCTTAAAGAATTGAATTGCCGGAACGGATGTTTGGAATTCATAATGTATTTCATGTATCCCATTTAATGAAGTTTGTCCATGACCCATCATTGGTTGTAGAACCATTAGTCCAGGAAGATTTGGAAGTAGAGCCAAACTTGACGGTGGTTAGAAATCCAGTTCGGATTGTAGATCAAGATGAGAAGCAACTCAGGAGCAAAGTAGTGAAGCTCTTCAAAGTGTAGAGGAGCGAGGATCCCAGAAATTGTACCTGCGAAACTATATATAGTTTTTGGAAAGCCTATCCGGATTTGTGTCCAGATAACTAGTGATGGTTGTTAGGATAAACTGTTTGATTGTTATTGTATGGATGACCTGTATGTTTGGATTGCTAATATAAAATCTTTTGAATTAACTTTTGTTTTAATTTCGAGGAGGAAATTCTTTTAAGGGGGAGAAATGTAATGACCCGGGATTTTGGCAATATTATTATAGTAAGAATTTAATCTATTTTAAATAAAATACAAGCTTTTCATTTATAAATAAATAAGATCTTTGGCATTTACCAGTTATATATGTATATATATGTATTATGAAGAAAATTTTGATTCGAAAATTTAAAATAGAATCTTTCAAAAATATTTGCAATAAAATCTGTCTTATTCATTTAAAATAAAGGATCTACATTATTAACATTTGATATAATACATGTACGAATATAAATAAAGTCTTTAATAATAATGTTTAAGATCAATATTAAATATAAATATAAAATATGAGTACAAATATATGTTATAAATTAAATGTTTAAAAGTTAAACTATAAATAGAAATAAAACTAAGAATGTATGTTAATAATAAATTATATCGCCATGTGGTAACATAAGATAAATATACACTATAACAATTTTTATGTTTAGCACAAAGGCATAAAACAAAAAAAAATAACAAGTATGTTGCTGTGTAATACATATATGTGCATTGCACGAAGACAAACTATTCACACGTATAAAATATCTATGTATAGAAAAATATAAATAGATGTAAACATATAGGGAACAAATGCATTCAATAACATCATCTCAGCACTAACAAATATCATTTCAATTTGCAGTAAATAAAACATAAAAATCTGATCAAAGAACAAACTTGTACCAGAAGACACCATTTTGGTCCAAACCAATTTCCTTTATATATACATCCACTTTAGCACTAGTTCGTTCAAAACTTAGGAATCCTGAAAGAAAATAAACATCATTATTTACAAACTCAAACATTCATTCAACAACAAAGCAGGGAGGTTTACTGGGAGGTTAAACTGCAGCTTTTCAAGAATAATTGTTCTCTATTTTAACAATATTTCAAGTGAGTAAACATATTAGTTTTGAAATTTAAATCTTGATAATTAATTCATGAAAATCTTGTGCTTGCTGTATATTGGAAATAAGAAGTTCTGTAATGTTTTCTGTTATACTGGAAGTTTTAGTATGTCATGATCTTTAGTATTTCTAGTTTCCGAGAAAAGAAAAGTAGAGAAAAATTAATACTTCTTCACATAAAACATTTTAAACATAGGATTTTAAACAAATTATGTTTGTTTAAACTTAAAATCATAGCCTAGAAATTGTTTGAAGCTTGACAGTGTAACATGGATTCTGTTTATTCAATTTTACAGTATAAAGGAAATCATATGTTAAATTCGAATATTTTAATTTGTTGATTTGATTATATATCTTGAATATACATTAAAAAGTAGGATTTTTAAAACAAAAATGATGATTTTTAGATAAATATAGAAGGTACAGTTCATGAATGAACCAAAAATGCCTTTTTATAAATTTCTGATGATTAAACAAATCTTAGATGTTGAAATTTGTTTTGAAGCTTGCTTGATCCTCGTTGATTCCAGGAAAAATGTTAAAAAAACTACCTAATGCAAGAATCGAAAGGACGAGATGAATTTACGGTTTTGGATCGAGTTTACAGTGGTTAGTAAATGAGGCGATCTCTTCACCATGGGTTGATCGAGTTGCACGAGCTTCTAGGGGATGGTAAAGGGGGGTATCGGCGAGGTATGGGCGGAGTTATGTCGCCACTGAGGGTCGGTGTTAGTAGGTCGAGGCATTTTTGTTCGGTGAGGTCCAGTTGCTGTTTCGAACAAGTGGGTAATTTTTAATTTCGAGTTTTGAGCGACGAATTCTGTTTTGCTTTCGGTTGTAGTGTAGTTTTGTGACTTGCCAGAGACGTCGTGGTTCGCCGAAGCGACGGCGAAGTGGCGTGCATGTGCATGGTGGCGTATGGATGTCCATAGTTGTGTTGTGGTCGTCGTGAGTTGTTACTCGAGGAAGATGAGGGGTAGCACGAGTGATAACCTGGGCCGCGAGTGTTGCCTGTTATTGAAATTTATAATTGAAACTTAAAAACAAAAAAAAAGTAGTAGAAGAAGAAAGGTATGAGGAAGAGAGGGGGACTCGGGAAATAGGAGGGGAGACTCGGGCTTTAACTCGAGTAAGCGCATAGTTTTCCTCGGGTTCAGTTTCTAGTGGATTAGCTTAATAAACCATTAAGTTATTTTGTTAAACTAAGTCTAATATTAATAAACCAAAAATGTTGGAAAATTTTAAGTAAGATTTGATTTAAAAATTATTAAGAGAGATTTGCAAATGTAAGATAAAATAATTAATTTATATTGTAAGTAAATTAAGAATGTAAATTAATTTATAATTGTAATTAACTAAGTAATTTATGATTAAATAAATTTGTGATTAGAGAATGATATTAATAATTATGGGCGTAATCAATTTGAAATTAAGAATTTTAATTAACTACTTAAAGTAAGTTAAAAAACAAATAGTAGTTAACTAATTAAGTAATTAATTTAGGATTAATGATTAATTAATTGGTAATTAATGATTAATTAAGTAATTAGTGATTAATAAATAGGTAATTAATAATTAAGGTTATTAATTAATAATTAAGAAATAATTAATTAAGTGAGTAATTAAGAAGTAATTAATAAATTTAATAAGTTGATTAATTAGTGATAGCAGGATAAAATGGTTTATTCTTGAGTAATTAATTAAGTTAATTAAACTAAATTTGATATGAATTAATGATTCTGTTTGATTGATTCTGATATCTATTTGGTGATATTCTGTGATGTTCAGTGATATGCATTGATATATCTGTGATGACTGTGTATGATTTATCTAAGATAACTGTTATGTGAATTCAAAGTGTTGAATTATATTGTTTAAACTATTAAACAACTTGGCCTTTAAAATGGCGTTTGGATTTCGATGAGACCGGGATCGGGTGTCAATTTGATTATCCGAAAACCACATCTATCCATATTAAACGTTGGGTCGTGACATCTCAAGTGAAGGTCGAGATGGTGTTTCAGAATGCAAGGGTTATATCTCTGAGGGTGATTCCAAAATGAGTGTAATGAGGTAATGCCTTCGGTTTCGTTCGAACATGGAATGAACTTGTATGCATTGAATGCTTTCAGCATGTCGTCAGGCGCACGATGAGTATTCCGAGAGATATGTTCTATAAAGTTAATCGCAGCCTCAAGCCTCATCAATCGAGAATGGCTAAAACAAGGGAGATGCAGTAAGGTTAGGTGTGTAGCACCCAAGCAGGACAAGATATACCCCTATCTAGATGTCCCTTTATTTTGGCTGTGTGGGCAGTTGTTGGCCACAACTATAGGGTAATCTTATTCGGGACTATTCAGTAAGGAATGGTTCCGGCCTTGCGTTGTAGAGGGTTGGGAGTGATCCTCGGTACGGTGATCTAGGCCCCATACTGTGACGGGCGGTACCCCAGTAGTCATGACATTGATGAAAACCCATTTTCCCTACGAGACCTTGCGGTTTTGATTTGTATTACCCACTTTTGTGGCTAGTAGCTGGAATTTAATAGAAGCAACAATTTCGGCTATTTTCTATTACTTGAAAACCTAGACACTATTATAATATCACTGGATTTCCTATAAAATGTTTTGGTTAGCGTAAGGTAAAAACTTACCCGTGTTTTTGCGTTGGAATTCTTACGTGATACCTTTGTTTCAAATGATTTTCAATGTTAAACAACTTTAACCCGTTTACTCACACCAGACCCATGTATGACCTGGAGTTTATTTTTTTTCATAAACTCTTGGGTACTCAAATTTTTTTATGAGTAGCCAAGTGATAGGTTTTGGGATTGTTGAGTTCTAGAGGAGCTTAGAGCAGAGGCCTAGATGCATATATCTATCTATCTAGTTCCGTTGTGTTTGTTGATGTATGTTGTATTTTATGATGTATGTATTCACAGATATATATATATATATATATATTTATATATATATATATATTTATATATATTTATGACTGTCCTATTGTATGATGTTGTGTAACTCTGATATATGTAAAAACTATGTAATAATTATGTGATGTATTATATTTTGTACCGTTCCGCTGTGATATTCTGATGTTGTTATTCTTTATTTCTATTTTTTCTATTTGTATCAATTTCTTTTCTTATTGATGATACGTCTTTTTGTGGTTAGAAAGGCGGGTCGTCACAGGATTTATAAACGGGGTTTGTAAATTGAAATGGATATTAGTGGATATTTGGAAGTATAAATTCAAGGTAGGAATTTATAAAGGAATGGGTAATTTGTTTTAAAAATAAATAGTGGTTTATTTTTAAAGGTATGGATATGGAAAGTATATTTCCCTGGAAAACCATGTATATTTTAAAGGAGACTTTTTACAAGTTAAAGGCTTTAAAAAAAATTATTTTAAAGAAATGTTTTAGAATATTATTATTTTTAAACATTTAAAATTTTAAAGTAAATTTTTTCAAATTTATTTTAGTAGTAATTATTTAAAGGTTAATTGGTATTATGTTTAAAGAATTTTTTTAATATTTATATTTTATAAAATTGTATTATTTTAAATAATTTGTTTAAAATTTTATAGAATATCGTAAATCTTACTTTTAAATTTAGGTTGGCTTAACTTCTATGTTAAAAATTAGTTTTTATACTTTATAAAGTAGTTTATTTTAAATATTTTTAAAGCATATAATTTTGAATAAAGTGTTTAAGAAGTTTAATTTAATTGTTTTAAAGTATATTTTATAATAAAGTGTTTAAATTATTTTAAAATCTAAAGAATTTGTACTCGGTGATTTCAGTAGAAATAGAAAATATTTGGAGAATTTATTCCATGAGAGAAAGATGGTTTGAAACTATTTTCAAAGGGTTGAAAAGTGGAAATATATCTTGCGAAGATATTTTGAGGGTTACAAATAATTTGGGAGAAATTATTATAGCTTGATGATTGTTTGTGAATGTTATTTGATAGTTAAATTACCGACCATTAATATTGGCCAACGCACTGATCGTTTCGAAGAGACCGGTATCGGGATTAATTTCCCGAAAACCACTTCGATCTGGTTTGAATGTTTTATGAGGAAGACAAGAGCTTGGAGTCGAAAATGGAGCAGTGAGGTGCAAGGGCGTGTCGTTGCAAATCCTTAGGGTGATTCCAAAATGGATGTAGTATGAGTAGTACCTTTGGTTACATTCGAACCCGAGATGGACTTGTATGGATTAATGCTTTCAAAACATCGTCAGGTGGACGTTGAGCATTCTAAGTTAAATGTTGTAAAAAAGGTAACGCTTAGCCTCGAGCCTCACCAACCAGGAGTGAATGAAAATCAGGGTTTATGCAGCAAGGCTAAGTGGGTCGCGCCCATTAGGGTAAGGTTATCCCTGTCCAGAATTCACTTTTTATTCGGCTTACTGGGCGGTTGCTGATCCCAACCGTGGGGTGACCTTATTCGGGATTATCCAGTAAGGGGTAGTCCCGGTCTTATGTCATAGGGGATTTATGGTGGATCCTCGGTACGCTGATCTAGACCAGGTATTGTGACCGGTGGTACCCCAGTGCCTAGTCGTTAGTTGGAAATCCATTCTCCCTGCGTGCCTTTACCGTTTTGTTTGTATACCTATTAGCTGGAATTTAATGAATGTAATAATTTCGGCTATTTGAATAAGTATTTGTATATAGACACTATTATAATATCAGACGATTTTATAAGAAATGTTTTGGTTATTGTAAGGTAAAAACCCTACATGTTTATTTATGGCGTGGTCTTACGAGATACCTTTGATTTCAAAGGATTTTTAAAACTTTAATAATCCAACTGAGTGTGTTTTCTCACGCTGGTTTTCTAGACCGACTTGGGTATTATTTAACTATAATGCTCAAGTCAAATCGATTATTACAGAGTACGGATTTTGGATGGACTGCTGTAGAGCTTAGGAGACGAGCTGGATGGCGAAACGTATCCGATGTATTTGATGTACATTCTGCTGTGTATTCAATTTTGAGAGGATGAGATATTATAATTGTCCTGAGTTGTATTGTTGATTGTATTGAACTCTGATGCTGTATTCTGATGATGTATGTGTAAAACAGATATAATTTCTTTTGTGTAAAGATCTGTTATCATCTATTATATTTTATTCCACAGCATTGATAAGATTCTAATTTTGTTTCCATTTCTTTTTCTACCTTCTTCTTCTTCTTTTAACCCTGATTTTCAAGCGTCGAAAACCGGACCGTTACATTTGGTATCAGAGCGAGGTTAAGGGAGAACCTTGTCTCTGATGGGAATTAATCATTTAAAATAGAGTCTGTAGTACTCTAGAATGAGTTTGAGTGTATTAATAGTATGAGCACCTATTTTTTAGTGAACATAAAAATTGTTTTTATGTTGATTTGACTTATCAGTTGAGTGTTTATAAATTCTGGCCGATATGTGAGACGCCATGTTATCGATAGGGATTTCTAAACTCTTAAACAAGATAAACCGACACAGTATTGTTTTAAATAGGGTCAATAAAATAATTTTACCCAAGTTATTTTTGTACATAAAAGAAATAATTTTCTGTTAATTATTATAGTTATATATGGTTGCTTGGTTGTTAGAAGATGATAATATTTAATTATTATCATTGTTAAGTGGAAGCTGAATAGAGAATTGAAATTATAACCAAAAATTAAGGAATTAAATTCATTAATGAAATTTGTAAATGTAAATTATGAATGTTATTTATAATTGAGATAAGAATTCTGGAGTAACGCTAGAATATGAATTGGATAGATTTGGAATTTGGAACTTTGCGAAAAGTTTAAATTCCTTTGGGTTTGAAAACGGTTTTCAAAAGGTTTTGGAGAAATAATAGTGATATTATTTTGGAAATATTTTTGAATTGGATTTGAAATCTGGTGATATTTGAAATTTAAAAGTATTTGAGGGGCTTTAAAGAGATAAAGCATTAATCTCTTTTCGGTAATTGGAAAATAACTTCGGTAATTACCGCAGCATCATCGATGTTCATTTTCGAGTTTCCAGAAGAGGAATTGCTACCCGAACGATTTAATTTGGAGTTGTTTGCAAAAATGGTTGGTTTTAAAAATTCAAGGAATAAATGGATATCCAATTGAATTAAGGATTTCAAAAAAGGTTTTTGAAATGTTGAATTTTTGGTTTGGTAAAATCTTTTGATTTTAAAATTCAAAGGATAATTTGATACCAATGAATATTGGATATAATTGATTTCAAAGATGGTTTTGAAATATTGAGTAGTCAATTAAAAAAAGACTCTGGAATCTTATTAAAATTGTAAATGGAATATAAATAAGCTGGAAAACTTATAAAAGTTAAAAATTTGAATTAAAATGGTATGTGATTGAATCTATTAAATAAAAGTAAAAATTTATTTTATTGGAAGTAAATTTGTGGGAGAACAAATTTATTTAAATTTTAAGTGATAGAACTAGAATTAAAGTTGAATAATGGAATCAAATTGAATTGTGTCGAGAAAAGTCAATTATTAAGGAACTAAAGGAAGTAAAAGTTTAGAAATAAACTTTTTATTGAAATTTGAAATTGGTGGAATAAGCTTCAACTTGAAAGGGGTCAAATAAAGTTAAGTGTGACTAGAGAATGGAGTTAGAAAGATAAGCCAATTAAAGCAGATTGGTAAATGGAATGGAAATAAAATTGTAGATAGACAAATGAATTTGCATTTGTAAGTAAATGGATTCAAACTAAATATTGGGATTTAAATAAATTAGTAGTAAGACTAATTAAAAAAATGATTAATTGAATATGGCTTGAGATAAAGGTAAATAGAATTCAATATCTAAAATGAAGGTAAATTGAATTCATATAGAATTGGAGATCCGGTTTAAAAATAAGTGGATATAAAGGCTAAAGTGGTAAGGTAAAAATAAATATAAGAAGTGTATAAAATATTTATATTGAACTAAAGAAATGAATGGTGAAATTCTTAAGTAAGTTTGGTATTGGAAATATACTACGTAATTTTGGAATGGAGAATAAATGAAGTTGTGAACGGTATAATTGTGTATGAGTGAATAGAAATCAAAATAATGTGAATAAAAGAGAATTTATATAGCTAATAATCAATTGAGACAAATACGTAAGTTGTACGTATCTTATTTTATTTGCATAGCAATTTGATTCAGATTCGAGCATAGAATTTCGAGATAAATGTATTGGTCCGAGTTGGGATTTTTAACTCGATTTTCGACGGCGAACCCTAGATGTGGATTTTTGATTCATTCTGGAAATTCTCTATCATAGTTTGTGGCTATGGAAGGAGAATGGCAGTTTCTGATCAAGAAACCAGATCTTAGTCCGCACTAGGAAGTCGGGTGGACGATTCTAGTTCGTAAATGAAATCGCGTGAACGAGTGAGCGATCAAATTTGATATTGCATAAGCATGGTATATGTACATCGTACGGGCTTGAATGAAATGGATATTGAAACTATTGTAAAGAAATGCATAAAATGGTTTTTGAATGCTGTGATTGGATATTATTGTTAAATAGTATATAGTTGTTTTTAAAGAAAAAGGAAATTCGGATTTTTGATTTTAGTAGGTAGAAGGAATTATTTGAAAAAGGTATGTATTTAAATTTCTGTACGAAATTTGATGATTTTTTTGTCTAGCCGCTTGGCGTTTTGTTTCCTTGGAAATTTGGGGCCCGTAACGGCATTTTGTAGTTGTACCAAGCTAGCAGCGCATAGGAGACAGTTAGATAAGTTAGACAGTTAGATAAATTTTGAGAAAATTTGATAATTTAAAATTAGTTTTAAATTTAAATTTGAATGGTTAGGTAAGTGATATTGGTAGGAACCCATGGAAGAAGTTTGGAAAGTTAGTAAGGGTGATAATATCTTTATTGAAAAGATGGTTTGGGTATTGTTAAAAACCGTTTGGTTTTGGAAAGTTAATAAAAACTATTAGGATTGCGAAATTAGTTAACGCGTTAAGGATCATTCCTCTTAACTAGTAATTTCGGGACCGAAATTCCTTTAAGGGGGGAGGAATGTGAGGACCCAAAATTTTTGGATATATGAAATTGAAATATTTGATTGATTTTACATATTTGGAAGCTAGTCCAACTTGAATTTCAAATATCACTATTAATTGGGCAATTAAATTATTAAATTTAATTATTGGAAGTTGGGTAAATGGTTGAATCTGAAATTTTAAGCTTGTTAAAAATAGTTTAAAAGCTTGTAAAATTTATATTGATTATACAGAAGATAGTAGAAATGTTAAACTTGAAATTGGAAGTGTTTTGTTATGTTTTGGAAATTATCGTTAAAATCGATATTTAAAATGGCCTTTTGAGGCACAGTCTTGGAATTCAACAACACCAATTCCATTGGATCCGTAATATTGTGTTATTATCGAATTTCAACTTTCGTAGTGTTTGGAGTGATCGTTTGGCTGTACGGTAGATAAACGCGCTGAAATCTTTATCGAGATTCAATATAATATCTGGATCCAAAAGCTATCTTCTCTATACGATCGAATTAGGACCTGAAACCTTTTCCAGTGCGTTCGGAGTTGGGATTTAACATTATAAACACCTAGCGGCACTCCTCAATAGGAGATCGAGTTGCTGAGTTGCGTCAATTGAGATGATTTGAATTTGAATATGAATTAAATATATATATTCTCAAATTTAATACATTTATAATCTTTGAACTTGTGATTCCCTTGGTATAGCATATGTCTTACTAATAAACACGCGTCCTCTTTTAATTTAAAAAATAAAATAACCGAGATCTTGCTTTCTCTTCAGAAACGAAAATAAAAAAACAAATCAAACAAAAGAAAATTCATTCAAAAATTTTAAAGACCGAACAATTCATCCTTCTTTTTTTTCTTCAATTCAAAGATAGGCCGGCCTTTCCTCTTTTCTTCAGCCAAATCAAAAATCGATCCGGAATCAATATATGGCTAGCCGCATGCGCAAGAGATGGCCGCCACGAAGGGAAGCCAAGTACAATCGCGAGCGAGCATGAGATTTGGGGTTTTTGATTGCGCGTCGGGTTGTTAAGTTTGTCGAGACAATGGGATTTGCGATCAATGGTGGTGGCGTCGCTGGTCGCGATTTTGGCTTTAGGTTCGAAGTCGAGTGTCGATGGTGGCTTTTTGTTTGGCATGAGTATTTGAGGGTAGATAGTGGTCGGCGGCAGGGTCTAAGAACTCGAGGTGACGTTTATCTACCTAATTTAATTTAATTCAATTAATACATATTTAGATTAGAAAGATATATATTTTACAGTAAAGAAAATCTGATATATTATGCAGTTTTAAATTTTGAGTTAATCTTAATATGAGATGATAACAGAAAAATAAATATATAAATATTTATTGCAGGTATATATATAATTTATTTGTATTGATTTAAATCTTATAGTATATATCTGTGTTTATATGGATTTATATATACAGTCAGTTATAGAACTAGAAAACCATGTTTTTGTATATATATGTGTGTGTATATATATATATATATATAAAAACACACTATATATTTTAATATAAAATAGGAAAATAATAAATAGAGATAAAGTTGAAAAATATATACAGGGATTTTAAAATGTTTCAATTCAAAGATTTTATAAAAAGTTAGATTTTTGAAACTCGTATGGATCAATTTATATCGAATGTGATCTTCGAGAGAAGTTTAATTGATTACAACAATTAAATTTTTTAAGTCAACTTTAATTTAAAACAAAATTTAAATTAATTCAGTGATTAATAAGGAGATATAATTTGTTGTATAAGGTTTTTAATCGTGAAGAAATCAAGCCAGGTTGGAATGGATTGCAATAAAACAAAGGTGAGTTAATCTTACTCATCTGGAATATTATTTAAATTTAAATAGTCAAATTTAAATTAATAATTGATTGTTTGATTGGATTGAATGATGTGATGTCATATATATATATATATATATATATATATATATATATATATATATATATATCAGAGTGTTTGATTTCCCACACTATATAGCGGATGAGATCCTATGCTTCGCATAATAGCGGATGAGACAAAATGATTCCATATACCGTGATATTCCTCCTCAATGTGGAATTGGTATTATTATATTGTGCTAACATCTGTGGATGCAGGGAAAACAGGTTGGAGGGATCTAACTGGATTCCTTAAAACATTTAAATTTATTTTATAAATTCAGCGATATGATTACGCGACGATCTGTGATGAATTATATTGATCATATGGGGAATTGGAAATTAGTGAATACTTTGGCTTGGTGAAATATATATATTAGAATTTTGAGAATTGATATATATATATATATATATATATATATATATATATGAAGTTTGGATTCTTAAAGTAAACAAAAACGTAGTTTTAAATAAAATAATTTTAAAGAATTTGGATAATTAAATGATTTGGAAGAATAAAAGTTGATTTTAAAATTTTAAATAAATAAATTCCGAGTAGGGGAAACATATTTCAAATAAAGAAGAATAAATAAATTTTTAGACTTAATGATATTATTTAGAGGAATAAAGAAACTATTTCAAATTTAAAGTTTAAATTTGGAAAAGATAAAGAAGAAATTTGGGAAAAGTATGAAATTTGTATTTAAGCTTAAATAAGATTTTGAATTATAATAAAGAAGTTAAATCTGAAATTATTGAGTTTTGAAATGAAAGTGGTAAGTAAAGAAATTCACTTTAAAAGGAGTAAGTTTTGAAAATTAATTTGAATGTTTCAAATTGGAATTTTAAAGGGGAGATGAGACTATGGGATTTATAAACGGGGTTTATAAAGTGAAATGGATATCAGTGGATATTTTGAAGCATAAATTCATGGTAGGAATTTATAAAGGAATGGGTAATTTGTTTTAAAAATAAGTAGTGGTTTATTTTTAAAGATATGGATATGGAAAGTATATTTCCCTGGGAAGCCAAATATATTTTAAAGGAGACTTTATATAAGCTAAAGGCTTTAAAAAAAATTGTTTTAAAGAAATGTTTTAGAATATTTATTATTTTTAAATGTTTTAAATTTTAAATTAAATATTTTCAAAATTTATTATAGTAGTAACTATTTAAAGGTTAATTTGTATTATGTTTAAAAAGAAAAATTTTAATATTTATATTTCATAAAATAGTTTTAGTTTAAATAGTTTGGTTAAAATTTTATAGAATTTCATAACTCGAATTTTTAAATTTAGTTTGGCTTAACTTTTATGTTAAAAATTAGTTTTATACTTTATAAGGTACTTTATTTTAAATATTTTAAAGCATATAATTTTGAATAAAGTGTTTAAGAAGTTTAATTTAAATGTTTTGAAGTATATTTTATAATAAAGTGTTTTAAATTATTTTAAAATTTAAAGAATTTGAACTTGGTGATTTCAGTGGAAATAGAAAAAATTTGGGGAATTTATCCCGTGAGGGAAAGATGGTTAAACTGTTTTCAAAGGGTTGAAAAGTGGAAATATATCTTGCGAAGAAATGTTAAGGATTATAAATAATTTAGGAGAAATTATTGTGGCTTGATGATTGTTTGTGAATGTTATTTGATAGTTAAATAACCGACTATCAATATTGGCCAATGCGCTGATCGTTTCGAAGAGACCAGGATCAGGATTTATTCTCGAAAACAACTTCTATCCAGTTTGAACATTTTCGTGTGGAAGACAATAGCTTGGAGTCGGAGATGGAGCAGTGAAGTGCAAGTGCTTGTCGCTACTAATCCTGAGGGTGATTCCAAAATGGATGTAGCAGGAGTAGTGCCTTCGGTTCCGTTTGAACCCGAGATTGAATTGTATGGATGAATGCTTTCAGAACATCGTTAGGAGGACGATGAGCATTCTAAGTGAAATGTTCTAAAAAAAAGGTAACGCTTAGCCTCGAGCCTCATCAAGCAGGAATGACTAAAAATCAGGGGTTATGCAGCAAGGCTAAGTGGGTCGCGCACATTAAGGTAAGGACATCCCTCTCAAGATGTGCCTTTTTATTCGGCTTAGTGGGCATTGCTAATTACAACTGCTGGGTGATCTTATTCGGGATTATTGAGTAAGGGGTAGTCCCGGTCTTGTGTTGCAAGGGATTTAGGGTGGATCCTCAATATGCTGATCTAGACCCGGTAATGTGACAGGTGGTACCCAAATGCCTAGTCATTAGTTCGAAATCCATTCTCCCTACGCGCCTTTACGGTTTTGCTTGTATACCTATTAGCTAGAATTAATAAATGTAAAAATTTAGGATATTTGAATAAGTATTTGTATGTAGACACTATTATAATATCAGAGGATTTTATAAGAAATGTTTTGGTTATCGTAAGGTAAAAACTCGGTATTTTTATTTGTGGCGTGCTCTAACGAGATACCTTTGATTTCAAAGGATTTTGCAAAACTTTAATAATCCAATTGAGTGTATTTTCTCACGCTAGTTTTCCAGATTGACTCGGGTGTTATTTAACTATAATTCTCGGGTCAGACCGAGTATTACAGAGTACATATTCTCGATGGACTATTATAGAGCTCAGGAGATGAGCTGGATGGCGAAATGTATCCGACGTATTTGATGTATGTTTCGCGGTGCATTCAATTTTGGAAGGATGAGATATTACAACCGTCTTGAGTTGTGTTGTTGATTGTATTGAACTCTGATGCTGTATTCTGATGATGTATGTGTAAAAAAGATATAATTTCTTTTTTGTAAAGATCTGTTATCATCTATTATATTTTATTCCGCTACGTTGGTAAGATTCTAATATTGTTTCTATTTCTTCTTCTACCTTCTTCTTCTTTTAACCCTAATGGTTTGATTTTCGGGCGTCGAAAACTGGACCATTACAACTTTTCTTTATTTCATTTATTTAAACTTTCTTAAATAATAGAAAACCTCCAATCATTATTAAAACACTTAATTATCCTTTTAAAAATTTATAAAAGATTTGGAAAAGAATCCTTAAGTTTAAAACTACGTTTCAAAAGTTATAGAAAAGGGCTATGGAAAAGTGCTGCAAAAGTTCTTTATAAGCTATATTAATCAAAATGGCTTTTTATTATTTGAAAATTCGTTTTTGTAGATTATGCAGGTAGATGATTTTTGTTTGATGATACTAAATATATATATTTTTTAAATGTATTTGTTGTTGTACTATATTTATTTTTCATATAGTTAAATAAATATTTATTGAACAAAATAAATAACTCAGAATTCATATTTAAACAAATATTTTATTCAAACAAATATTTTACTTGAAATTCAAATAGTTAAAATTTGAGCTTTCACTACATTTTCACATTTTCAATTACAATACAATTTCATATCACAACACAATTTTCACTATAAAATTTTTACATACATTTTACACCTCATTACATAATTCACACGACACTCATTGTTGATCTTCAACTCTATTACAGCTTGCATCCCGCATCTAAATTATCTAGAAAATAAACATGAACACAGTTAAATTGAAAAAGAAATATTTTACAGTTTAAAATGAAGCATGTTTTTTTGAAAATGTTATTTCCTTCAGTTATTTGGGTTATTCTTTAGTATTTATTTTTAATCCATTATACACGAACAACTTGTGACATGCACAATGTATCACTGTACATGCTATAAGGTTGTGAACAGCAATATACACTTGTGTGTTTAAAGTACAGGGACAGGTGAGCATAAGGTCAAACCCAAGCAAAAGATAGATTCAACTCAAGTGACAATGTTCGACAAATTTTTTTAACATGAAACAGAGGCAACAACAAAAAGTCCATAAAATTAGTATACATGACTTGAAGAAACAACATAACTAAAAAGACTCCATCAACATATGTACTAAGTCTAGCTTCAAACATGCTCGAACCAGAATGGACTCAACCACAACACAGAATGATCAAATACAAACACAAGTAAATGCAACCAAGTTTATTTCAACCAGACCACTATGGACAGAGCAATAGTAGTGCACAATCAAAAACATAATGCAAAACAATAGTGATGCATCAGAGAGTTCAACTCCAAATATATAAAATGCATATGTATAAAGAGCAACGAGCATGAACATGAACCAGTGCACATATACACAGACATATATACATACATGTATGTACATACGTAGAGAGACCAAAATGGATGCCATATAAAACTGAAGTGATACAAGAGTCACAACATATAAAGGAAGAAGATTCCAAGTCCAGATCAAATCAAGACAGTAGACTCTATGATGCAACAACCCAGACTCCAAAAGGAAGCAGCACACATGCATACAACAAGTGTGCCAGATTCCAGAATGCAGATGGAATGCTAAACAAAATGAACCAGCGGTAGACAAATGTACAATATACCAGATAAACATGGAGATGGCATTGATGTGCACATTAGGACATGTAATTGGGATACAAAATCAAATACAGAGAATCCAGAACCAAGTCTATTCAACATGAAGCAAGGGGACACTAGAATCGAAGCATCAGGCAGTATGTTATATCACAATGTACAATCCCATGTAACAAAACCATGAAATGACTCGATGCTATGCACACAGATGACCAGACTTCCAGTGGAACCAAATATGCATGTGTGGAATACAAGATCGGATACAACATATAACAAGACTCAAATGCAACATAGATCAAGCTTTAGATCAAACAGTGATGAACCAGACTATAGTTACATATGCAACAACAAGTTCAACAAATACATATGCCACCACAAAATGTAACCAGATAAAGAAATTATACTACATGAACTACTCCAAGGACAACATGAAGTACATACAGATGTATACATATATGCATATATATGTGTACACATATATCAGTTCAATTAGCCAGTCAACAAAGGTCAAATGAAGCAGTTTACAGTTTTTCAAAACAATACAAGTAATAGTTCAAATAATGTTAGAAGCCGTGAGCCAAGAATGGAGCAATGAATATGCAAATTGAACAAGTCATATTTATCTAAAAATTCAAGTGTCGAAGTTAAAGAGGAAAAGAACGAGAAACAAATTTAAATGCCAAAATCAACGGAGCAAAGGAAGGAACCGACTACAAAAGTAGTCAATTGATAATAGTATGATCAACTTAGAATTAATCTCAGTCACTAAATCCAAAATCAATGCCAAAGCACGGAAATGTTAAATATTAAAATGAAAAATATACGGACTAAAATTTAGGGCTTTAATCTCTATAAAACCTAGATCATCATTGGCAGTCATAGCATTCGAGTTCAAGCATATCAACGAAAGTAAATAAAGGCAATTCACAGACCAGTTCAAAGCTTTGATTCAAACTCGATAATTGAAGCAACCGCGCATGCGCTCTTGCTAGAAGTTGATTGACAAAGAAAAGCAAATTCCTCAAATCAATCGACTGATCATAAAGCGGCATTTCAGTTAAGGAAAAACCCTAATTCCATTTTGAAGAAGAACAAAGAAGGCAACCGCACAATAGAAGAAAAAGAAAAGGGAACATGCATCTTAATTTTCATAGCACTAATTATTGTTTGGGCCAGCCTTTTATTTCATATTGGGCTTAAAGTTTTAAATTATGGTATTGTTTAGTATTTTTATTTTATTTTGTAATTTTCTTTCAAAATTGTATAGCTCTCTAGTCGTGTGACTAGGTTACGAACTACGGTGGTGTAGTTCTAGAATTCGCAACTTAGTGGCTGAGTTGTAGTAGAGTTTTGATCCTAGAATTAGGTTAATCGTTAGCAAATTCGCAAGTTTATGAGTGTAAGTGTTTGACTACTTAATTTCTAGCAGAAACCGTGGAAGCAGCACGTAGGCAGGTTATTGCCGAAGCAGGGTAAATCTGTGTTGTTCTATTTCTGCTTTATTATTCTGCTACTATCTGTGCTGCAATTATTATATATATTTCCGTATTTTTTTAGTATCACCCTATTCACCCCCCTCTAGTGTGAAATCCATCCTACAAGTGGTATTAGAGCTAGGAAAAAAAATCATTTTTTTGTTTTAAAATTTTGATTTTTCCAAAAAAAAATTGTTTTAAAACTTGACTTTTTAAATGGATTCTTTTAATAATGCTTTTACTGAGGGTCAGTCCATAGTTAGACCATATATGTTCAATGGTGAATATGCTTATTGGAAATAGAATGAAAAATTTTCTGAAAATAATAGATGTATGGAATATTGTTGAGATGGGATATAGGACACCAACTATATTGGTAGATAATCAAGAAATGGAAAAACTAATGGATTAATTGACAGATCTTGAAAATAAGCCGCAGAATGCTAACGCTAAACTATGAATTCTATTATTTATTCATTAGATCAAATTGAATTTAGTCGTGTCTCACATTATCTAACTGCGCATGAAATTTGGCACACACTTGAAATGACCCATGAAGGAACCTCCCAAGTCAAAGAGTCTTGCCTTGCCATGCTTAGTAGCGAATACGAGAACTTCATGATGGCAATGGATGAAAATGCCAAAGAGATGTATGGGCAACTTCCTAATCTCGTAAACAAATCAAAAGCTCTCGAAAAACCATACATAGAATTGAAAATAGTTCGAAAAATCCTTAGAGTCCTTCCACGAATTAATGAAGTGAAAGTTACTGTCATTCAAGAATCAAAGGATTTGAAACAAGCTAAAGTTGAAGAACTCATTTGAGATCTCACCAGTTATGAGCTAGAAATGAAATTCAAGGAGGAATGTGAATAAGGTGATAATCGAAAGAAATCTATATCCCTCAAAGGAACAACTAAAAGTGAAGATGATGATGGTGGTGGTGCAGCAGAACTTGCGCTGATAATAAAGAAATTCAAAAGGTGCAACCGCAAGTATGGAAATCCAGCTCTAAATTAACAACTGAAAAGCAGAATAGTCAATGTTCTAGACAACTAGAAGAGCAAGAGATCATATGTCACAACTGCAATAAACCTGGTCACATCAAGCCAAATTGCCCTCGGAATCGACTCAGCTAAGGAAAAAAACCAAAAAGGAGAAGTTTTGCAACTACTTGGGATGAAACCGATGAAGCTGATAAAAGCACTGGCAGTGAGAGTGAAAAAGAAAATCCGATCCTCAAGTAGGAAAAACTGACGGTGATGATGACTGGCCAAGCGAGGTATTAAAACTTACTCATTCGGAATTACTTATGTATTTTCATGAGGTAAACAGCTGTTTTGAAAGACTTAGGGAGAAGTATGCTAAAATTGAATCACAAAGAGATAGTTTGACAGAACTAAATAAGCAGCTTGATCAATTTGTTGAAAACTATCAAAATAAGTGCCCTAAGTGTGATAAGTGTCGATCAATGGAAGAAGAAATTAGAAATTCAAAAATTAAAATTAAATATCTTGAAAATGAAATTATGATTTTGAAAGAAATTGAAAATACTAGGAGAGAAAATTCTATTAAAAAGTACACCATGTTATTTGAGAAAATTGAAACACTTAAGTCACAAGTCCAACAATTGTCTACAATTTTCGAAAAAATTTCCAAAATAGAAAGATCGCTAAATATGTCGTTAGGGAAACAAGCTGTTAATACTGTTAGACAAGGACTTGGGTACACTCAATATGAAACAATCGTGTCAAACTCGAATGCACAATTTGTAGAAAAACTGGACACATTCAAAACAATTGTAGGTATAGACCCAAGCAAGTGAAAATCTTTTAAATTTGGGTTCCTAAAGTTAGGTATGTTAAGTCCTTTAAAATCAAACAAATTTGGGTGCCCAAAGTAATAAATATAGATTGCTTTGGTTCTACACAAAGTTATTTTTCAAAATTGTTTGTCACTAACAATCATCGAACTATAAAAACAAACAGGTCACAAAAATATTTTCTCGTGTACATATGTGGCAGGCTAAGGAACGCCAAGAGTGGTACCTAGATTTTGGCTATTCCAGGCACAAGCCTAGAGAATTGCAAAGGTGGTTGTTAACCCCGTTAAGACAACGAGTTAAGGCCTGGGACGATTTACGACACAAGATACTTAACGGATCAAGGAAAATCTACGGCTTAGCAAACCTCACGACTTAAGATGCGTGACGATTTAACAAGACAAAGCATGAAAGACTTATAAATGGTACAACCTAACAGTTTAACGTGTTAAAGAAATGGCCAACTCAACGACTCAAGGGAGACAGCGACTCAATGGATCAAGGAGGGTACACGACATAGGGTCCCCACGACCTAACGAGTTAAGGTCCAGACGACTTAAGGAAGTCTACGGCTTAAGAGATGGCACGACTCAAGAAGGAAATAAGTTAACGACCTAAAGCTGTCTATGACTTACGACCAAGCGTGAGTCGAGAACGACTTAGGCAAACAAAGCGACTCACATCTCAGAGAAACCCGCGACTTAAAGCCTCTGCGACTTAAGATATGTCATGTCTCAGGGAAAGCTTACGAGTTAAGGAGCTAACGACCCAATAGGATTAAGACCTAAGCGACTTAGGGAATGTCACGACTTAAGAAAGTCCACGACTTAAAGACGTTACGAACTAAAACCGTAAAGCCAAGATTTAAGTGCTGCCTCACTTTAAACCGTGACCTCTTAACTCGCGAACGCGTTAGGACTTATATCCAGATGAACGAAGAAAATCTCAGAACCACTTCACTTACCCTACTGCCTGCTGACTCTTGGACCTTGAGTCGAGCGCGACTTACGACTCTAGATGAGTCGTGCACGACTCATGACTTGAGAGAAAAACTACTGCCCAGGATCACACCTATAAATACGCAACCACCTCCAACGTTCAAAGGACTTTTGGCTCATTCTTTTCAAACACCGATACTCTGCTACATTCCAAACTAACTCAACACCCAAAGCTTTCAAGACACGTAGAATGCTATCAACAACTTCAAGAAGAAATCTCATGCACGCTATCAACAACTTCAAGAAGAAATCTCATGCATCCGACATGGATTTGAGGACCTTCACTTACATTGAAGTTTAAGCTACACATTCAAAGTGTTTAGTAGTTCAAAGTGTATTGTACTTGTGAAGAATTGTATCAACTTGTAACGAAATCATCAATAAAGATATTCAGAGTGGACGTAGGCAAAATATTGAGTCGAACCACTATAAAATCGTTGTTATTCACTGCTTTTTCTGTGGTTTTCTGCTTATACTCTGTTCCCGAATCATCGGGTGGTGCTTTCACAACAACACTTTACACACCGGGGTGTTAGCGTTCAAATTTTAGCGTTAACATTTTTGGTGCTTTCACTGAGAAGTGAACTCAGGCGAATTATCATCATTGCTCCACGAAAGTTTGTTGAAGTAATCTCTCTGAAGACTAGAAGTTTATCTGAAATCATGGCTCCGGGGAGAAGGAGTGGATCTGTTAGATATGGAAATGTTCAAGAGGGAACCTCCGCTTCCCCAGTACCTAATCAAGCCACTCCACCTGTTGGGGTTACAAAAGCGGAGTTGGATGCTGTAATCTTAGGGCTGAACCAGCAGATAATTGCCCAAAGCGCACAATTGGAGGCTCAAAATGCCCAAAATGCCCTAATTTTGAATAAGTTGAACGATTTGCTTTGAGTAAACCGTCAACCAATGGGTAATGAAAGGAACTTTGCTGGCAACATTCATGAGGCTGAAGAAAGAAACATTCCTGAGAGGGCAGCCCCCCTCTTTGAGCGGACATTTCCTGAAGTTGGTGGATCTAAAGCTCGAAATGATGAGGGGTATCTTTCTGAAATGGTTCAAAAAATCATGAAAGAAAGCATGCAAAGGAATGAAGACGAGAAGGAATGGGGTTTCGCTCCAAGTAAAACCCCGTTTACCGAAAGGATCTTAAAGGCTGAGTTCCTAAGGAAGTTCGTCCCTCCAACTATCCCAGCTTACAAAGGAACAAGTGATCCGAACGAATTCTTGTATACGTATGATTGGCACATGACAGGTGCTAGAGCTTCTGATGAAATAAAGTGTCGATATTTTCCTGTATATTTGGAAGGTGTAGCTCTGCTTTGGTTCACCAAGCTACCAATTCGGTCTATAGATCAATTTTCTGACCTAACCCGGAAATTCAAGGAGCAGTTCAGACTATATGCTTCAAAAGCCAAAGATATCATGTCGTTGTCAAGTTTAGAACAGAATCCAGGGGAAACTATCAGATCTTTCTTGAATCGCTTTAATATAGCGCTGGCCGAGGTAGACAATGCAGAACCACAGATGATCTTGACCTATCTGATGAGGGCCATCGACAAGTCGAACGAATTTGGAAAATGGTTTAACATGAAGGAACCAAATTCCCTTGAAAATTTTTACAAGAAAGCAGATGAGTTCATACGCCTAGAAAGCCGTCCTGTACCGGTAAAGGCAGTATTGGAAAAAGATGAAGATAACATTGCTGCTCCATGCAAGAATGAATCTGTAGGACAGAAAAGGGAAAATAACGATGGGAAGAAACAGAAAAATCTGAAGAAGCCTCGTTCATTCAAGTCATCAGAATATACCCCTTTATCAGATACACCAGAGCGCATTTACCTTGCCACTAAAGATTCTGTCGATTATCCTAAACCTCCCGTTTTGAGAACCGGGAAAAAAGCTGTACAAAGCGGGAAGTTTTGCCGCTTCCATAATCAACCCGGTCATGACACTGATGAATGCCGCCAATTGAAAAATTGGATTGAAGAATTGATAAGGGAAAACAAGGTGCATCAATTTGTGGAAAAGAATAGCAGCAATCCCGCTTCGTCTAGTCAGGGGCAACGAGCTCCTGCTCATCAACCCAGGACAAGTGAGAAGACTGCAGGGCATGGATCCGGAAGGCCTGTTATCAATGTCATTACGGGAGGACCTCACCCAGCAGGCAGGTGCTGGGGTGAGATGGAAAGATATACCCGAGCTTTGAAGTATGTACCGGCCGAAGAAGATGTCTTTGTTTTGGAAGGTGCTACGTCCCTGAAGCAACAAAAAACTTTCAATGATGATATTGTGTTCAGAGCCAGGGATTCCACTGGTATTGAAGCTCCTACCTTGGATCCCTCAGTCATCTCGGCTGGTATCAGGCCAGCTATTGTCAGAAGAGTTCTCATTGATTGTGGCGCATCCTGCAATATCCTCTTCAAGAAAACATTCGACCAAATGAAGATCGCTATGCCTGATGTGCAGGCCTCGTCGCAGAAATCGCTGGCTTCACTGGGGAGCCAAAACAGCCGATAGGAACCGTTGATTTGCTTGTAGAACTTGGGGAGGGAGAAAGAAAAGTAGTCCGCAAGCAAACTTTTGTGATTGTCGACGAATTTTCTGCTTATAATGCTTTCCTTGGCCGTCCAACTCTCGCAGCATTCAAAGCTGTTCTGGCCCCATGGTGCCTAACCATTAAATTCCCCACAGATAATGGAGTGGGAGTTATAAAAGGGGATCAAAATGCTTGGCGGGAGTGTTATCTGACAGAGCTACGAGAAACAAGGAAAAGAGAAATGGGAAAGGATGCGGCAACCCCAGTCAACATCAAAGAACCAGCCTTGTAGCAATTACAGGGCGGACCCTGCACTGGCGAGCACAGCGGAGCACGGAAAGAGATGGATCCTAGAAAAGCCAGTGCAGGGGAGAATAGAGTGGTACCAGTGGAAACGACAGTACCAGTACCTGTTGACCCAAAGGACCCAAACAAGGTGTTGAATGTGGGTTCACAACTTAATGTGTCAATTCAGAATATCTTAATATCTTTTTTAAAGGCAAATTTGGATGTTTTTACTTGGACTCATGCCGATATGTGCGGAATATCCCCAGAAGTTGCAGTACACGCTCTGAATATTGATCCAAAATTTACACCTGTGAAACAGAAAAGGAGAACTCAAGGTCCAGAAAGGTCAGCATCATTAAAAGAAGAAGTTGATCGGCTCATGGAGAATAACTTTATCAAAGAATCTACCTATCCGAATTGGGTTTCAAATCCAGTGCTGGTTAAGAAAGCCAACGGAAAATGGAGAGTGTGCATCGATTTTTCAGATCTAAACAAGGCCTGCCCCAAAGACTGCTTCCCGTTACCCAGGATCGATCAACTGGTAGACGGAACAGCGGGACACGAATTGTTATCTTTTATGGATGCCTACTCCGGATATAACCAGATCATGATGCATGAGCCAGATCAGGAGGACACGGGCTTTATCACCGATGTTGGTCTTTACTGCTACAGAGTTATGCCCTTCGGGCTGAAGAATGCGGGGGCAACCTACCAAAGACTTGTTAATGCAATTTTCAAACCGCAATTGGGCAAGACTATGGAAGTCTACGTCGATGACATGTTCGTAAAGTCTAAGAAAGCAGTGGACCACATAGAACACTTAGCAGACATGTTCGCAGTCCTTCGAAAATACGGAATGAAGCTTAACCCTTTAAAATGTTGATTTGGAGTGGAATCCGGAAAGTTCTTAGGTTTCATCGTGAGCGCTAGGGGCATTGAGGCTAGTCCAGCTCAAATTACCGCCTTAAAGGAAGTCAAAGCTCCTAGAACGAAGAAGGAATTGCAAAGTCTCAATGGAAAAGTCGCCGCCTTGAGTCGGTTCATTTCCAAAGCCACTGATAAATGCATCCCATTCTTTGACGCCCTAAAGAAAGGAAAGAAAAACGTTGATTGGACTCCCGAATGCCAAAAAGCCTTTGATGAATTGATTCGCCATATGGAAACGCCTCCAATACTTTCTAGGCCTGGCGATGGTGAGGATCTTCTTATATACTTGGCAGTATCATCTCATGTTTTAAGTGCAGCGTTGTACGAGAAGACAAGAGGATTCAACATCCAGTTTACAATATCAGTAAAAGACTCACTGGGGCAGAGATGAATTACTCCAAGTTGGAAAAACTCGCCTATTGCCTACTGATTGCATCGAGGAAGTTGAGGCAATATTTCCAAGCTCATCCTATCAGAGTCCTCACTGATCAACCTTTAAAGCAAGTTCTGTTTCGCCCTGAGACTTCGGGTCGTCTTCTAAAGTGGAACATTGAACTCAGTCAATATGACATCACTTATCATCCCCGAAAAGCAATCAACGGACAAGCTTTAGCGGATTTCATCGCAGAATTCACAGATAAGGGTAACAGTGAGGAGGAAACGATCGATGATTCCCCAATCCAATGGAATTTATATGTTGATGGCGCGAGAAATGACTACTGTTCTGGAGCCGGAGTTGTACTTGAGACCCCTGAAGGTCGGTCATTATGCTATGCACTGAGATTGGAATTTCCTTCAACAAACAATGAAGCAGAATACGAGGCTCTTATCGCTGGCTTAAGAATTGCTAAAGAACTAAACAACCGATCATTACAGATCTTCAGTGATTCTCAGCTTATTGTATGCCAAGTGAAGAAGGAATTCCAAGCGAAAGGGGCAAATCTGCCCGCCTACTTGTTAAAGGCTTGGGAACTCGTGGGTGATTTCGATCATTACATGATATGTCATATTCCTCGAGAAGAAAACACGAAAGCAGATTCTCTCGCAAAGTACTCTAGCACAGGCGAAGCTCAATTTCTGGGGTTGACTCCAGTGGAGGTCCTGTCGGCTCCAAGCATTGATGAGATGGATATTGATTGGATCATGAGCGTGTCTCAAGAGCAAGAATCATGGATGACTCCAATAACAGAATATCTGCTCAATGGCTCTTTACCGGAAAATTCAAAAGAACGAAAGAAGCTACTGAGGAAAGCCTCTCGCTATATGGTCCAGGATGGCCAATTATACAGACGGGGATTCTCAATGCCGTTACTTCGATGTGTATCCAGGGAAGAGTCCAAAACAATCCTAGCAGGGGTACATGGGGGAGAATGTGGTGATCATTTAGGTGGTCAAACCTTAGCAAAGAAGATTCTCCGATACGGATATTTTTGGCCAGAAATTAATCGAGATGCAGCAGACTATTCCCGAAAATGTGACAGATGCCAAAGATTCGCCAAAATTCCTAGAGCACCTTCTACTTAACTCACACAGATGGTCAGTCCATGGCCGTTTGCAATATGGGGGATAGACCTTGTAGGACCGTTTCCAACTGCCAAATCTGGAATTAAATATGCCATTGTGGCTGTAGATTATTTTACTAAATGGGCAGAAGCTGAACCACTGGCTACTATCACCTCTAAAAAGATGATAAGTTTTGTGACTAAAAGTATCATTTGCAGGTATGGTGTGCCTCAAAAGATAATTACAGACAATGGTACTCAGTTCGAAAGTGAAGAATTCCAAGATTTTTGCAAACGATTCAAAATCCGAAAAAGCTTCTCAGCAGTAGCTCATCCGCAGGCAAACGGGCAGGTGGAAGCAGTAAATAAAATTATCAAGTCAGCCATCAAGAAGCAACTTGAAAGGGCAAAAGGTGGTTGGGTCGATAAGCTACCGCTAGCACTATGGGCATACAGAACTACCCACAAGACTGCGACTGGGCATACTCCGTTTTCATTGGCATACGGATCAGAGGCAATGATTCCGGTAGAAACAGAGGTCCCTTCACATAGAAGAATCCATTTCAATCAAGCGGAGAATGAAAAACTACAGCTTGAGGCACTAGATCTCCTTGATGAAAAAAGAGAAGAGGCTGAGCTCATAATCGCATCTCATCCGCAAAGGATAGCCAGACATTTCAATTCCAAAGTTCGTCAACGCAGCTTTGAGATTGGAGATCTAGTCCTAAAGAGAATTATGACAGCGACAGGTGTGTTTGGGCCAAATTGGGAAGGACCATATGTCATAGGTCAGAAGCTTCTTGACGGCACATTCAAACTCATTATTTTCGAAGGAGATCAAATTGCAAGAGCTTGGAACAGCAATCACTTGCGCCCATACTTTACTTGATAGCCTTGTTGAAATATTGTAAAAAGAATTATGAATGTATGATTCCTGTAATTGAAAGCGATTGTAAAACCGATGCAAGTGAATAATGAAAGACTATAAAGTGGATGTAGGCGCAAATTCTTGGCCGAACCACTATAAATCTTGTGTTTCTTATTATTATTACATGTTTGCTTTATTTTCGATATGAAAAGTACATTAAATGTATTGCTGAAATGTCGATTTGAATTTTTGCAGACAACGAAAATAAAACTTGCACATTACAAGACCAAGTGATTCTGGTTATCATTCTGCAAACAAATTTCGAGTCACAAAAGCACAAAAGTCCCGAATTCAAATCCTAGATAGGAAGTGCTTCAATTGAACGGCCAATGATTTCGTCGGAAACGGGCCATTGCTCGTAAATTGAGATCGTTTGAACAAACAAACATCCAATTAAGAAGCTTATGCCCGCTCTCGTGAACTTGCCTATCAATGAAGTACGCTTCCTTGGATTAAACAAACTACTTGTAAGAGAAGGGAGTGCAAGCTTGAAAAGAAAAAAAAATAGAGAATCGCTGAAAAGGCATAAGCAAGTGGACAAGGAACAACTAAAGCCCTCTTCGGAGGCACGAGTCCTCTTCAGAGGCACAACTCTTCGGAGGATAAAGACTCTAACGAGGCATATTCCACAAAAAAGAAAGTTCTCTACTCAACCAAAAAAGATTGGAGAAGTCATGACCCTCCAACCATGAGAGAGTAACTTCCAGGCAATCCTCGGAGTTTCACTTCACCAGAGTTGAAATGCAAAAAAAAAAAAAAAAAAAAAAAGAGAGCCTCTCCCAAGGGGCAGAAACAAAAAGACCTCTTCCCAGAGGCACAATAAGAAAGAAAGACCTCTTCCCAGAGGCATAAATGAAAAGACCTCCTCCCGGAGGCACAATCAAGCAGAAAGACCTCTTCGGAGGCACACGTTTCACCAAGATTGAAATAAAACTTCCAGGTGTTGAAACGTGAAAGAGTCTTCCTCAGAGGAGCAACTTTTCAAAGAAAAAAAATATCCTCATCAAAGGCACACTTTAACTTCCAAAGGAAGAATGAATTACTTATTCTAGAAAATTCTCTTCCTCAAAAAGAAGTTGAAGTACCTTTCAAATATCTGCTTTACCACATAGAAGATTTCATTCAGTAAAATGTGTATATGCACAAAGTAAAAAAGTGATATCTTCGAAGGATGAAGCACAGAAACTTGTTTGTACTTTTTTTTAATGAAATAATATTCCTCCAAATGTGGAATAATTATTCTCTAAAAAATAAATGTACAAGTTCCTCATAAAATAAAATATTACAATGAGCTTATGGTATAGGGGCAACATGGTATAACTACATTGGTAAAATTGCGCTCAAACAATATATACCACAAGCTCACTGCAATATCGCACTGCAATATCGTACAATGGAACTTGTACAAAAATGAATAATAAATGCATTCTGAGATACAGACAGAAGTTTGTACAAAGAAAAAGAATCATTTTATTCAACACTATTTTATATACAGGTACAGGTTCCAAAGTAAAAAGCAAAAGAAAAGCAGGGGGCCGGTACCCGCACAATATCCGGTCAGTACATGCAAAAAAGGCAAAAAGCGATATGAAAGCCACAGAACCAGAGCCATCATTTCTTCTTCCGCCCACCTTTTGAGCCCACACCTGGCCGAATGACCAACTTTTTAGGCCGGCTTGTAAGGGTAGGGAATGAAGGAGAAAGGGGCTCGATCGGACTTTCTTCCGTCTCTTCTCCGCCAGTTAAAGATCTCTTCTTCTTCTTCTTCTTGGAAACTCCCTGCTTTCCTCTCTTCTTGGAGGAAGACCCACTCCCTGGAGAAAGAAGTTTGGATAACGGTTCAGCATCAGAGCCAGTTAGTTCTGGAGTCCTCACGCTTCCTTCAGTTTCTTCTCCTTTCGGATCTTGAGAAGCAACGGTATCATCTAAGCCGTAAAGAGCTTCTATTTTCTCCTCTTGTGACCCGGGTTGCGAGGCAGAAGGAGGAGTGACCTTAAGAGGCGGGGAAGGAATAATTGGAGGAGGAGAAGCCTGAACGATGCCCGACGTTTTCTCTGCAGAAGGAAAAAAGTTCAAGTCATCAAAAAGCGGAGATAACGGTTCGCTGAGATTCAAGAAGTAGTCAAAAAGTTCATCAAGTTCGTAAGAAACAGGTGAGCAGTCTACTTGGGCAAGATTGTCAGTAGGGTTACCTGCAGAAGTCGGTTCCCTGACGCCAACTTCGTAAGCCTGTGCCTCGGCACTCTCGCCGCCTTCATCTCCACCTTGTATGCTTGTGATATCAGTGGTAACTTTAGTAGGAGATGAGGAATGAGAACTAGAACTGATAATGTCAATTTCGGCTGAAGGAGAAGGTTGAATTGGAGCAGTTGAGATGATTTTTCCTGAATATTCTCCTGCCGCTGTTTTGGCCCTCAATTTTGCAAGCTGTTCTCTCCCCCTAGCGAGAGCGGCACGAGCATCATCATCAAGATAGTGCTCCTCAAGAGCTGACTCAGCATAGCCAGCGCCGCTACCACCGAGCAAATCGAGTGCGGCCTCCCAAACTTCAGCCAGTGTAATTTCATACTTGGGGCCTAGAAAGGCGAGGCTACCGCGCCCCAAGATGCTATGCAGATTGAAATCAAATAATGTTGAGCTTATGTTGGCCCTCGTTGCCTCGTGAGATTCTTCAGCTGCAATTTTGTCGGCAACGGCCTCATCACGCTCCATTTCAGCTTTAGAAAGTTGAAGCTTAAGCATTTGAATCTCCGCCTCTTGGGAGCTGTTCTTCTTCCGAAGCCCTTCAATATCAGCAACATAGCCCTCACTAATTCTTTTCTGCACTTCAAGCCTGTCTTCGGCATCCCTTTGGCTGGCATGAGCATCTCTCACTTGTTTTAGGAGCACTTCTTCTTTTTGAGAATAGGAAGTAGAGGAAGCAGCAAGCTCTTGTTTCAATTCTTCAACTTTTGCTTCAAGCTCTTCATTATAAGAAGCAATGCTCCTCATCTCAATGTCATGTTGCTCAAGAACTTTTTGCAACTCGGCTTTATCTTTTTCCACAGTGAGCATGGCCTCTATGTTCGCACGATTAACCCTTTGGAGCTCGTCAACAAGTTTTTGCCAGTTCGACATCCTCTCAATATCAAGCTTGACGGCATCGAGGTTTCGTAACATAGCAGACTTGTCAATGGGGACCAAGTCAAGATCAAACCTTACTCCCTTCAGACACCACTGTGGAAACCGACTCTGCAAAGTGGCCGGACCCGGTCCGACTTGGAATTTGGGACTACTAATTATTGTTTGGATGTCTGTCTTCCCGAGAGCGGGAGAGCCGGAAGGAATATCAAGCGAGGCAGGGGCAGTAACCTTTTCAGGAGTTGTAGAGGTGTGCTTCTCACCATGTTGGGCTCGCTTTCTCGAATCTTCAACCATATGACTTTTTCCTCTGTCATCATGGGATTTTCTTTTATGGGAATCGTCGCCTCTCAGCGAAGAATCGTGGCGCTCTTCCCTCTCTCTTCTTTCATAACGGTCCTCTTGAGCCATCTTTTCTTGAGCCTTTCGAGCGGCTCTTTCTTCATCAGATTCTCTGTAAGAGGGAAGGTACCGTCTGTAATCATACTGGCTACGCCTCCCATAGCGCTGGAAATCATCATAGTAGGATCGGCTGTGCCCCATCGGAGGATCTGAAATAAAAAAGAGCTAAATCTTAGAATTCTTCAAAGTACAAAAAGTCAGAAGCATAAAAGTGCCGAAAAAATTCTAAGTGTGCGTGACGTGCAAACTACACGCATCAAACTACGAACCACTCTTTAATTGAGAAGTGGTTGTGGGTGTAATAGTTAGCGTCAACTCTTGAGTCGACGGAGTCTGTTGCAGGATAGAAGTCGCTTCAACTAATGAAGAAGAAACCCCGATAGTGGTTGGATCATCTTTAAAGATCTCTTGCGAGGTGGCAAAGAGGTTGCTCAGCCCTTCGAAAGTATCGTCCCTGCTCTGCTTGGAAAGGCTAGTTTTTCCGGCCTCTTCGCCAGATTTCTGTGACAGTCGGGGAGATCCCTGGGGCTCTTCTTCCTCAATAACCGGGGCAAGTTCGACAGATGGCCCCGCAACATCAACAGAAGTGGAGCACTTCACTAGCGAAGCCTCAGGAGCAGGTCCTTTTGGTATGGATGTGTCTGTGGAAACTAGGGCATCTGATGCTTTAGGTGGGGAGTCTGGAACCTCGCAGGGGTGTGTGGAGCGAGAAGGGTGAAGAAGTCCGAATTGGTGAAGGAATTCGTCGTTCAGCAAATATTTCATATCCCGCTCTTCAACCGGAACAGCTACAAGCCTCTCCAGAGTTGGCTTGTGACTGGGATCTTTACAAGGAGGGGGGAGCGCTGAAATAAAAAAAATGATGATGAAGTTAACACTTGGCAATTTGAACTTCAAAAAATAGAGGAGCAAAAGGTAGATGATCCTACTTCCTTCTCTCCACACAGCATAAAACCCCGGGGGGCAACGGACATAGAAAAATTGAGTCAAAAACCCATGAGCGCTGTCAGGAAGACCGATGATCAATTTACGATTTCGAGCACTTCTCACGAGAGTAATAGAGAGGTGATCTTTAGTCCTGGTGAAAGTGCATAGGAAGCAAATCTCGTCAAAGCTTGGGAATCGATCAAGCGTCCTCCTGAACAGTACACACGGCCCCATTAAAATGGCATAACCATTGGGGTGTAATTGGGATGGGGCGATGACCAATTGACGAAGAAGTTGGTGGAGAAAATCATTGAAAGGAGGAACGCCCCCACTCAGGCACATTTATCGATTGACCGTTACAAAGCCAGGGGGTGCTATGTCAGCAGTGTTACTTTTCTCGGGAAGAATGGCATCTGATTCAGCAATGCCGAACTGAGCGCACAATTGGCGAAAAACTCTGTACGATAAAGTAGAAGAGGCTCTTTCGGGAGGATTGACTAGTGGAGCTGGAATAACAGTTGCCTCTCCAGTCTGAACCGTTGTATCTTCTTCCTGAGAAGTCTTTCTACACAAGCAACTGGATATTCAAATGTGAAGGTGCACGTTGCCTAAAAGTGTGAAGTGTCGTGCAAAACTAATAAAAATAGCAAGTAAATATAACTGGAATTAAACTAGTCGATGATTGATCGATTACAAAATTTCAGAACTTGTTAATATAAAGTTCAAGCATAATATTAGTGCAGGCTGGTCAGTTTCAATTGACTATTTCAGTGTTGCTTTAATATTTTACTTGAAATTGGTGAAAGCACTTCGTTCACACAATTTATTTGAGTTAATTATCTGTTATCAAATAATCTGTCATTTGACGTGGGCAGTCGATGGCAGTATATTTGTCCCATTTTTCTTCAAGTGTTGTGTTCAACAGGTTGATAGCATAAGGTTAGAATAATCTATAAATAAATGAAACAAAGTTCGAGCAGTATATTCTGGCAATTCAAATTGGAAGTACAATCAAGTTTTGTCGACATCTTGAAGTTTACAAATTTTTGTTCAAGCCATTTAGTCACAGTCCAAAAATCCATTGAACCCTAAGTCGTTCACAACCTAACAGAGGTATGAAATTTGCTTAGGAAACAATTCGGCGGTAAAAGATTGTCCATGTGCTGAGTCGTCCACGACCTATGGGATAAGTCATCCACGACCTAAAGGTTAAGTCGCCCATGACTTAAAGATTTCCTGCAAGTTAAGTCGTTGGCTCCTTAAAATCATTGGTCCTATAAGTCGTAAAGCAAGGTAAGGAGGAAGGGATTCGGTTCAAAGAAATGGGAATTTCTCTAAGTCCTAGATCGGCCGCAACTCAAAGCTTATGTCGTATCTCGTTAAGTCGCGGAAGGTTATAACTTGCCCAAAAATGCTGGGTCGTATCCAATTTAGTATCTCACTTCACCCAACCGACAAACCCCCCATCCAAACAGAAACTCCTCATCCTCTTGACCCGTTAGCCCAATAACCTCTCAATCAACAACAACCCCAGTTCTGCCACACCACCGAATCGCCACAAATCACGAGTCGTCTTAAGTCAAATCAAACAAACTTTGAGTTCTTCGATGACCAATGCAACAATACTCGCACGGTTAAAGGGGGGAATCAGAGACGGAAGACAGAGCTCAAAAATTGACAATGATGATCAGCAATTAGAAAATGGAAAATTGCTTACATGATGTGAAGCTAAAGGTGGTTGAAAGAGAATCAAGTCAGGATCGCCGCAAGAAGCTCGGAGATATGCTAATGGCGGATACGACTTAGGAGATTGATAATGAGCAGAAAGGAATAAGTGAAAAGACTCAAGTCTTTTATACACCAAGACAGCGGAACTTGAAGCGGCATAAGCGAGTTAAGGTAAGTCGAAGCACACGACCTACGACTTAGGCGTGTGATTCGAGGGGCAAATGTTAACCCCGTTAAGACAACGAGTTAAGGCCTGGGACGATTTACGACATAAGATACTTAACGGATCAAGGGAAATCTATGGCTTAGCAAACCTCACGACTTAAGATGCATGACGATTTAACAAGACAAACCATGAACGACTTATAAATGGTACAACCTAACAGTTTAACGTGTTAAAGAAATGGCCAACTCAACGACTCAAGGGAGACAACGACTCAATGGATCAAGTAGGGTACACGACTTAGGGTCTCCACGACCTAACGAGTTAAGGTCCAGACGACTTAAGGAAGTCTTCGGCTTAAGAGATGGCACGACTCAAGTAGGAAATAAGTTAACGACCTAAAGCTGTCTATGACTTACGACCAAGCATGAGTCGAGAACGACTTAGGCAAACAAAGCGACTCACATCTCAGAGAAACCCACGACTTAAAGCCTCTGCGACTTAAGATATGTCATGTCTCAGGGAAAGCTTACGAGTTAAGGAGCTAACGACCCAATAGGATTAAGACCTAAGCGACTTAGGGAATGTCACGACTTAAGAAAGTCCACGACTTAAAGACGTTACGACCTAAAACCGCAGAGCCAAGATTTAAGTGCTGCCTCACTTTAAACCGTGACCTCTTAACTCGCGAACGAGTTAGGACTTATATCCAGATGAACGAAGAAAAGCTCAGAACCACTTCACTTACCCTACTGCCTGCTGACTCTTGGACCTTGAGTCGAGCGCGACTTACGACTCTAGATGAGTCGTGCACGACTCATGACTTGAGAGAAAAACTACTGCCCAGGATCACACCTATAAATACGCAACCACCTCCAACGTTCAAAGAACTTTTGGCTCATTATTTTCAAACACCGATACTCTGCTACATTCCAAACTAACTCAACACCCAAAGCATTCAAGACACGTAGAACGCTATCAACAACTTCAAGAAGAAATCTCATGCACGCTATCAACAACTTTAAGAAGAAATCTCCTGCATCCGACATGGATTTGAGGACCTTCACTTACATTGAAGTTTAAGCTACTCATTCAAAGTGTTTAGTAGTTCAAAGTGTATTGTACTTGTGAAGAATTGTATCAATTTATAACGAAATCATCAATAAAGATATTCAGAGTGGACGTAGGCAAAATATTGAGCTGAACCACTATAAAATCGTTGTTATTCACTGCTTTTTCTGTGGTTTTCTGCTTATACTCTGTTCCCGAATCATCGGGTGGTGCTTTCACAACTACACTTTACACACCGGGGTGTTAGCGTTCAAATTTTAGCGTTAACAGTGGCAGAATAACAATGGGAAGCAATGAAAAAATATCGGTAAAGGTAAAATAGGTAACGGTACATTTATCTTGAGTGATATATTAAATGTTGAAATATGCACCATAATCTGGTGTAAATCAGCCAATTATTCAATAAGGAAATGAAGTAGATTTTGATCCGACTTGTGGAAAAATATTGACCAATCCAAATATTTTCAAAAATTATACGATATATTAAATCAGAGGAACCAACGCACGTGCATACAACAAGTATACCAGACTCCAGAATGCAGATGGAATGTAAAATAAAATGAACCAGAGGTAGTCAGGACCACAATGTACCAAATAAACATGGAGATGGCATTGATGTGCACATGAGGACATGTAACAGAGATACAAAATCAAATATAGAGAATCTAGAACCAAGTCTATTCGACACGAAGCAACTGGACACTAGACTAGAAGCATCAGGCAATAAGTTATATCACAATGTACAAGCCCATGAAACAAAACCATGCAATGACTCAAAGCTTTGCACAAACATGAACAGACTTCCAGTGGAACCAAATATGCATATGTGGAATACACTATCAGCTAAACATATAGTAAGACTCAAATGCTACATAGATCAACCTTCAGATCAAACAGTGATGAACCAAACAACAATTACATATGCAACAATGAGTTCAACAAATACATATGCCACCACAAAATGTAACCAGATAAAGAAACCAGATTACAAGAACTACTCTAGAGACAACATATGCATGCACATGTATACATATATGCATATATATGTATACACATATATTAGTTTAATGAACCAGTCAACTAAGGTCAAATGAAGCAGTTTACAGTTTTACAAAACAGTGCGAGTGGACATTCAAATAATGTCAGAAGCCGTGAGTCATGAATGGAGCAATGCATATACGAATTGTACAAGTCAGATTTTATTTAAAAAATTCAAATGTCGAAGTCAAAGAGAAAAAGAACGAGAAAAAAATTTAAAAGGCAAAATCAACGGAGCAAAAGAATTAACCGACTACAAAAGTATTCAACTAATAATAGCATGATCAAGTCAGAATTAATCTCAGTCATTTAATCCAAATTCAGTGCTGTTAACGCAAAAAGTTAGACGCTAACACCCCGATGCAAATAGAGATTGAATGAAAGAACCACCCATTAACACGGGAAACAGAAAAAGCAGTAATCCACTGAAAAAGCAGTAAGAGACACAGATTTTATAGTGGTTCGGCTTATGATCAAGCCTACGTCCACTTCAATCCTTCTTTATTTCTAATATGATTACAATCCTTTACAATTTCCTTCAATTACAATTCACTTCAAAAAACAAGTAGCTAGAAAAACTTCGATGCAAGAGAATTCTCCAAATTCATGGTTGAATGTGTTGAATTCCTATTTGAAGTTGATTGAAGCTTCTTGCCAGTTCAAGTGTTGGAGTAAGGCTTGGTTTTAAGATGGCAGAGTCTCGATGCTTTGAAGAAAATGATCGGAAAAGTCTCCCTCATGTTGGAGATAGTGCCGTATTTATAGAGGAACTTCCATGTCAAGTTGTAAGTAGTGACCGACCTAAAGTAAGTCGTGGATCGTGGCCGACCCAAGACAAGTCATAAGTCGCGTTCTATCTCTTAAGCACGTCTCACAGCTTAACTGGGATAAGCATGTTCTTCTGAGTACAAGTCCTAAGTCGTGAATGAGTTAACACGCCCTGGTTCAAGTAACGCTATATTGGATTTCCCTTTGTTTGCCTAGGTCGCGAGCGACCAAACATAGGTCGTAAGTCGGTCGTGACTTAAGTGAAGTTGTTTTGAGCTTTTCATGTCTTGATTCGTTAGGTCGGTAGTCTCTTAAGTCGTTAGGTCGGCAGTCTCTTGAGTCGTTAGGTCGGCAGTCTCTTAAGTCGTTAGGTCGGCACTCTCTTGAGTCGTTAGGTCGGCAATCTCTTGAGTCGTTAGGTCGGCAGTCTCTTAAGTCGTTAGATCGGCACTCTCTTGAGTCATTAGGTCGGCATTCTCTTGAGTCGTTAGGTCGGCACTCTCTTAAGTCGTTAGGTCGGCAATCTCTTAAGTCGGTAGGTCGTGCTATCAGTTAAGTAGCTAATCCATTATACTCTCAAGTCGTTTGCCTATTGAGTCGCTGGCCACCTTAAGTCATCTTCCTATTGAGCCGCTGAGCATAGGAGTTAACATTTGCCCCTCAAAGTACACGCCTAATGGTTAGGTAGTGTGCTTCGATATCCTTTAACCCATCCCCCTCTAGGTCGCTAAGTCGCGCGCGACCTAAAGGTTAGGTCGTATGAGCCGCTTCAGGCTTCTCCACTATAAGTCGTCCATCCCCTTCTTTCTTCTCATTACTTACCTCCTCATCTTTTTCTGCCATTAACACTTTCCTGAACTTCCAAAGGCGATCTCGACCCGATCAGTCACCGATTAACTTGATATTACATCACGTAAGTGAACTTGCTTCTTTCTTGATCCTTTACCATCTCTGATTCGTGAATTCCATTTCGTCAATCCTAAACCACCTCTTCATGCAATGTTTCATCGCGAATTTCGTTACTTCGATAGTTGACGAACTTGAGCTATCTCGATTTGGATTTAAACATTTGATCGATGGGCTTCAATGCTTCAAGCTAATTGATCTTTGATTTGCGTTAGAATGACAGGGCATTGAATTTGTGGTGATTTAGTTTTTTGGATGATTCGACATCATGAGGAAATGAGGGCTTCTGTTGATGGAGAGGCTGACGGGTTAACGGGTTAAGAGGATGAGGAGTTTCTGATTAGATGGGGGGTTTGTTGATTGGGTGAAGTGAGATACCAACTTGGACCCGACCCAGCAATTTTGGGCGACCTATGACCCTTCGCGACTTAACAAGATATGACATAAGCTTTGAGTCGCGGCCGACTTAACTTTTGAACGACTTAAATAGATGCGACATAAGCCTTGAGTCGCGGCCGAGCTAGGATGATTTAAAGAACCAACGACTTAACTTAACTCACAGGAAATCTTTTAAGTCGTGGACGAGTTAGCACTTGGACAATTTCCACTGCCTAATTGCTTCTTGCGACTTATACCCATCTCATCCTACTCGTTAGGTCGCGAGCGACCTTGGACTTGAGCGAATCTTCATCACCTTGACTTGAAGCTTTGCGATTTAACCTTTAGATTGTGAACGACTTAGGACTTTGATACGCATTGCCATACCTTGTACTTTTAATTCAAACCATTCGGCCTAGTACTTGAACAAGTTGGGAACCTAAAATTTTTGATGGGACTTGACTGCATTTCCAACTCGAACTTTGAACTGCCGAAATAACTTGCATGACTTTGCTATGCTTTCTTAACAGATTATACCAAATTTGATGCTAATAACCTGTTAAATACAGCATTTGCAGAAAACTAGGGCGAATATACTGCAACTGATTTCCCACATCAAATGACAGATTAGTCGATGAAAGATAATGAACTTAAAGAAATTGTATGAAATGCTGTGAATCAACAAACTCAAGTGAAGCATTAAAACAATGTTAACCAACTAATGTTGATTTGTTTGCGTTAATATTGCACTTGTATTTGGAATTAAAGCGACAAGTCTTGAAATATTGCAATTGACACATGTTTAATTTCAATTATATTTGCTTGTTGCTTTGTTAGCTTTACACAGCACTTCACACATTTAGGAAACGTGCACCTTCATGTTTGAATATCCAGTTGTTTATGTAGAATGGCTTCACATCAAGAAGAAGTGGTAGCTCAAGCTGAAGAGATCTTTCCGATAGCTATTCCCGTAGTGAATCCTCTAGAAAGATCTCCGACTACCTTAACCCAGAGAGCATTTAACCAGCTACGCATTCAATTTGGCTTTGCTGAGAGTGATGCTCTACTTCCCGGGCCGAATGATCCTGCCAATAATCCACCTCACGGTTTTGTCGCAGTTAATCGCCAGATGTGCCTGAGTGGAGCAATTCCTCCTTTTAACGACTTTCTTCGAACGCTTCTCCTTCGGTTGACCATCTCTCCGTTTCAACTACATCCCAATGGCTATGCTATCCTGATAGGGTTATGTGTTTTATTTAGGAGAACTCTTGATCGTTTGCCGAGCTTCGAAGAAATTTGCTACTTATGCGCATTTGCTAAGAATAAAGATCATCCCTCCATTACTGTTGTAAGAAGCGCTAAGAATCGTAAACTCATTACCGATCTTTCCGAAAGCGCACATGGCTTCTTGAGTCAGTTTTTCTTTGTTCCCTGCCCCCCAGGGTTTTATGCTATTTGGAGAGTAGGAAGTAAGATTACATGCTTCTTATTTTTTCCATTCCTGGGCTTTTCGAGATCTGAGTTGCTAAGTGGTAACTTTACTCTTTCCTTTTTCAGCACTTCCTCCCCCCTCTAGAGATCCAGGCCACAAGAAAATTTTTGAAAGACTGAATGTCGTGGCTGCTGAGGAAAGGAGCGTAAATTTCTGTTGAAGGATGAGTTTCTACATCAGTTTGGACTTCTACATTCTTCCCGCTCTACACAACCTCACGAAGTCCCTAATTCCCCAGCTAAGGCATTAGATGCCCCAGTTTCTACTAACGAACCCGTACCGAAGGAACTTACAACTTAGGTTTCGTTGGTAAAATGTTCTACTCTAACTGACATTGCGGGGCCATCTTGTAAACTTGCTCTGCCCCGGTTATCGAAGAAGAAGAAGATCTTCAACAAACCGGGAAGACTACTAATGAAGGAGTTGAGGTGAAGAGCTCTGTTGAACACAGTGGTAATGACACTTTCGAAGAGTTGAGCGACTTTATGGTTATGTCTCAAAAACACTTTAAAGATGATCTGTCCGCTGCTAAAATTGTATCTCCAGATTGAGGCGACATCTGTTCTTCAACGGACTCCTCCAGCTCAAGAATCAACATTGGCTGTAAAAATTTTCACCACCCCCCAACTGAGGAGCGATTCGTAGTTCGGCGCGTGTAGTTTGCACACACCACACACACTTAGGATTTATTGGCACTAATATGCACTTAACTCCTTGCAATTTGAAGATTCTCAAGTTAAGTTTTTTTTTTCAATTTCAGGTTCTTCAATGGGGTGAAGTGGCTCGTATTATGATGACTTTAAGCAGTATGGCAGGCGCAGTCAATATGATTATAGGCGCTATCTTCCCCCTCATAGGGAAACTGACGAGGAGAGGGCTTCTCGAAAAGCTCAGGAGAGAAGAGCATACGAAGAACGGTAGGGAGAGAGGATGAACATCGTGACTCTTCCCACAGAGAGGATGATTCCCTTAAACGAAAATCCCATGATGACAAAGGAAAGAGCCATGCCGCCGAAGGTTTGACCAAACGGACCAAGCACGGTGAAAAGTCATCATCTGACATTCCTAAAGAGCCAATTGCTTCGGTGCCTCCTCAATCTCCTGCTCTTGCTCGTACCGACATTCAGACGATCATTGGCAGGCCCTCATATCAGGTCAGACCAGGCCCAGCTGCTCTTCAAAGCCGATTTCCAAACTGGTGCTTGAAGGGAGTTCGCTTTGATCATGATCTGGTTCCAATCGACAAACCAGCCATGTTGCAAAATCTTGATGCTGTCAAGCTTGATATTGAGAGGATATCGAATTGGCAGAAACTTGTTGACGAACTCCAGAGAGTGAACCGCGCAAACCTTGAGGCTATGTTGACCATGGAGAACGATAAATCCGAATGGCAAAATACTCTTGATCAACATGACGCAGAGATGAGGAGCATCGCCGCTTATAATGAAAAGCTTGAAGCGGAAGTTGGAAAACTTAAAGAAGAGCTTGCTACTTCCTCCACTTCCTACTCTCAAAGGGAAAGTGTGTTTCAGCAACAAGTGCGGGATGCTCATGCTAGCCAACGAGAGGCCGAAGATAAACTCAAGTGGCAGGAAAAGGTTGTAGAAGATTATCGCGTCGACGTTGCACAGTTGCGACAACAGACCAGCTCCCAAAACATCGAAATTGAGATATAAAAAACCGACTTGCTATAGTTGAGAAAGAGCGTGATGAGGCTGTTTCCAGTAGAATTGCAGCTGAAGAAGCTCATCAAGCCACTAAAGCCGATGTCAGTTCGACATTGTTCGACTTTTATTTGCAAAGTGTCCTAGGGCGTGGCAGTCTCGCATTTTTGGGCACCAAATATGAAATCACTTTGGCTGAAGTATGGGAAGCTGCACTTGATATGCTTAAAGATGCTGGGTATGCCGAAGAAGAACTCGAGGCACATTATCTGGATGACGGAGCTCGTGCAGTCCTTGCTAGAGGAAAAGAGCAACTCGCTAGAGAGCATGCTGGGATGATGAGAGAGGAGCATCAAGAGAAAGAAGCACCATCAATTGCCCATGTCCCTCCTTCAATTTCGGCCGACGTTGACATCAAAGGCTCCGGTTCCCATTCTCCGTCCCCTGCTAAAGTTATAACTGAGGTTACAAGTGCACAGGGTGGAGATGAAGGCGAAGAGAGCACCGAAGCACAAGCTTATGAAGTTGACATTAGGAAGCCCACTTCTCCAGGTAATATTAACGTCGAACCAGGTCAAGCGGATTACTCATTTGCTTCGGCCGAGCTTGATGAACTTGTTGCTTATTACTTAAGACTCGATGAGCCGTTATCTCCTCTCTTCGCGGGAGATACTAATATTTTTTGCTTTTCTTCTGTAGGGAGAACACCTAGTGTCATAGAAACTTCTCCTCCTCCAGTTGTTCCTCCTCCTACCTTTCAAATTACTCCTACTTCCCAGCCGGGATCGCAGGATGAATTAATAGGAGCCCTTCAAGACTTAGACGATCCAGCCGCTTCGAAGGAGCAGAAGGCTAAAGGAGTTGAAGGAGGCGAAGTATCTCCGGAGCGAACCCTTTCTGATGACATAAAATTGTCTGCTCTTGTCACTCTGGGGAGTGAGTCTTCTTCAAGGAGGAGGAGGAAGCGTACAACTTCAAAGAAGAAAGGGAGAAGCATTTCTGTTACTGAAAAGGAAACGGAAGTTGATCCAGCACTAGCTCTCTCTCCTTCTCCCCCAACTCTCCCAAGTCGGCCTGAAAAATTGCCAACTAAACCAGGTGAAGGCTCTAAAGGTGGTGGGAGAAAGAAGTGATGAGCCACGCTTTCCCTACTTTGATTTTCTTTTTTCTTTTTTTCATGTATACAAGTTTGTGTCGACTGGAGATTGTGCGGGCACCAGTCCCCGCTTTTCTTTATCCTAAAACCTGTACCAGTATAAAATTTTCATAGTGTTGAATAAAATGCTCCTTTTACCTATACAAACTTATGTCTGTATTTGAGAATACATTTGCTCTTTATCTTTATACAAGTTCCTTGTTTCCTTTGTGTGATATTGCAATGAGCCTATGGTATGTTGTTTGAGCATTATTTTCCATTCTTGTACCTATAATATGCTGCCCCCGTACCATGGTTTATTGCAATCTCTTTCACATTGGCAAAGTTTTTAGAGAACAATTCCTCTATTTCGAGAAGACTTGTACTCTTTCTTTAGAGAACAACTTTTCCGTTTGAAGGAGGTTTGCATCCGTACTTTATAGGATAATATTTCCATTTCAAGGAAATATTTTCGTATTTAGTGGGATGTACCTCATTTTGGAGGTTTTTTTTTTTTTTTGAAGAAAATCACTTTTGTTTTGGCGAGTGAATTTTCTTTCGTGGTAAAGTGGGCTTCGACTTGCTTGTGCCTCCAGTAAGAGGGCTTTTTGTTTGATTGTGCCTCTGGGAAGAGGGCTTTTTGTTTGATTGTGCCTCTGGGAAGAGGTCTTTCTGTTTCTGCCTCTTGGGAGAGGATTTTATCTTTTTCCCTGTTCGCTGGGAAGCGGGCCTCCGAAGAGGGCTTTTCACATTTCGACTCGTGTGAAGTTTTATTTCAAATCACGGTGAAATGTGTGCCTCTGAGTAGGGCTTTTGCCTGAAAGTTTGTAGCTTCTTTCTCTTAGCTGGATGGATTCACGGGGTGGACACAAGTGTTTTGTGCCACCGATCGGTCCGCAATTTTATGTCGAGAAAGAACTCTCTTTTTCTGGCAAGGCCCGCTCGAGGTCTTTTAGTATTTCAACTATGGTGAAATGGGCCTCCGAAGAGGGCTTTTCACATTCCAGCACTTGTGAAGTTTTATTTCAGATGTCGGTGGAATGCGTGCCTCCGAGTCTACCTGGAAGTTTCTTCCTCATGGTTGGCTGGATTCACGGGGCGGACACAAGTTACTTGGACGTTTATTTGCGCAGATTGTCTCAACTAGTGAACAAGCGCCTTGCCTTCCACTTGGGAAGGTGCCTCCGATCATCGTATAGATTCACGGGGCGGATGCAAGTTACTTGGACGCTTGTCTGTGCAAACTCTCTCAGCTAGTAAACGAGCACCTTGCCTTCCAGTTGGGAAGGTGCTCCCGGTCATTCCATACTATTCTTTTTTGTTGAGAAAGTCTTCGGGCATGCCTCGTTTGAGGTCTTTATCCTCCAAAGAGTTGTGCCTCCGAAGAGGGCTTGTGCCTCCGAAGAGGTCTTTTGCTATTTGATGCTTGCTTGCCCATGCCTTTTTTCCATCTGTTCATACCGGCGATCCCCGTTATCTGTTCCAAATACACCTCCCTTTTAGTTGCAAACAATTTTCCTTATCCAAAGAAATATACTTCATAGTTAAGCGAGTTGGTGGTGGCAGATGTTAACCCCTTTTGATCAATGAGTTAAGACTTGAGACGACTCACGACTTAAAGAGGCAGAGCGACTTAAGGAGTGGTCCGACTCAGTAAGTTACCGACTTAACAAGTTAGCGACTTAAGGGAGTTACACGACTTAACGAGTCAGGGATTGGTCGACCTAAAGGAGTCAACAGCTTACGGAAGTGAACAACTTACAACATATAGGAGTCTATGACTTAACGGTTTAGGAAAGAAGGGATGGATCACGATTTAAGGCCTTCATGACTTAAGGTTCTTACCGACTCAATGGGTCTACGACTCATTGTAATTCACGACTTAAGGGTAGAAGCAACTCAACAAGCTAGCGAGTTAGAATTCAAGGCGGCTTAAGAGAAGCGGAACGACTCAACGAGTTACCGACTCAACAAATTGAGGAGTTGCGCGAGTCACAGAATTGTGCAACCTATGACCTACCTTGAGTCGTCAATAACTCAAGGAAGCGACTCACGATTCAGCATGACTCGCCTACGACCTAAAACCACTGAATCGTAGCCCGCAGCCACAATGCTTATGTCAAAGAGTGTTGACTCGTGAGCGACTCATGACTTGTAATTCTGAAGAAGTAAACCGTTGAGGAACCAAGGGCTTAGTCAGATAAGTCGGCCTTGACCTCTTAACTCGTGGACGAGTTAGGACTTGCGCTATATCCAGAAGACCGAAGGCGCTCTAACACCAAGCATGAACTCTACCAGCTGAGTCGCCCACACCCAACTTAACTCGGCCACGGGTTATCATGAGTCGAGCACGACTTACGATCCAAAGGGAAGATTTTTTAAAAATACCGACCTACCTCAAACATGAAGGTGACTTTTTTTGGCTCATTCTTTTCAAACACCGATACTCTGCTACATTCCAAACTAACTCAACACCCAAAGCTTTCAAGACACATGAAACACTATCAACAACTTCAAGAAGAAATCTCATGCCTCCGACATGGATTCGAGGACCTTCACTTACATTGAAGTTTAAGCTACTCATTCAAAGTGTTTAGTAGTTCAAAGTGTATTGTACTTGGGGAAGAATTGTATCAACTTGTAACGAAATCATCAATAAAGATATTCAGAGTGGACGTAGGCAAAATATTGAGCCGAACCACTATAAAATAGTTGTCATTCACTGCTTTTTCTGTGGTTTTCTGCCTATACTCTGTTCCCGAATCATCGGGTGGTGCTTTCACAACTACACTTTATACACAGGGGTGTTAGCGTTCAAATTTTAGCGTTAACATTTTTTGGTGCTTTCATTGAGAGTCGAACTCAGGTGAATTATCATCATTGCTCCACGAAAGTTTGTTGAAGTAACCTCTCTGAAGACTAGAAGTTTATCTGAAATCATGGCTCCGGGGAGAATGAGTAGTTCTGTTAGATCTGGAAATGTTCAAGAGGGAACCTCCGCTTCCCCTGTACCTAATCAAGCCACTCCACCTGTTGGGGTTACAAAAGCGTAGTTGGATGCTGTAATCTTAGGGCTGAACCAGCAGATAAATGCCCAAAGTGCACAATTGGAGGTTCAGAATGCCCAAAATGCCCTAATTTTGAATAAGTTGAATGACTTGCTTGGGGTAAACCGTCAACCAACGGGTAATGAAAGGAACTTTGCTGGCAACATTCATGAGGATGAAGAAAGAAACATTCCTGAGAGGGATGCCAGCCCCTTTGAGCGGACATTTCCTGAAGTTGGTGGATCTAAAGCTCGAAATGATGAGGGGTATCTTTCTGAAATGGTTCGACAAATCATGAAAGAGAGCATGCAAAGGAAAGAAGATGAGAACGAATGGGGTTTCGCTCCAAGTAAAACCCCGTTTACCGAAAGGATCTTAAAGGATGAGTTCCCAAGAAAGTTCGTCCCTCCAACTATCCCAGCTTACAAAGGAACAAGTGATCCGAACGAATTCTTGTATAAGTATGATTGGCACATGACAGGTGCCAGAGCTTCTGATGAAATAAAGTGTCGATATTTTCCTGCATATTTGGAAGGTGTAGCTCTGCTTTGGTTCACCAAGCTACCAATTCGGTCTATAGATCAGTTTTCTGACCTAACCCGGAAATTCAAGGAGCAGTTCAGACTATACGCTTCAAAAGCCAAAGATATCATGTCGTTGTCAAGTTTAGAACAGAATCCAGGGGAAAATATCAGATCTTTCTTGAATCGCTTTAATATAGCGCTGGCCGAGGTAGACAATGCAGAACCACGGATGATCTTGACCTATCTGATGAGGGCCATCGACAAGTCGAGCGAATTTGGAAAATGGCTTAACATGAAGGAACCAAATTCCCTTGAAAAATTCTACAAGAAAGCAGATGAGTTCATACGCCTGGAAAGCCGTCCTGTACCGGTAAAGGCAGCATTGGAAAAAGCTGAAGATAACGTTGTTGCTCCACGCAAGAATGAATCTGTAGGACAGAAAAGGGAAAATAACGATGGAAAGAAACAGAAAAATCTGAAGAAGCCTCGTTCCTTCAAGCCATCGGAATATACCCCTTTATCAGATACGCCGGAGCGTATTTACCTTGCCACTAAAGATTCTGTTGATTATCCTAAACCTCCCGTTCTGAGAATCTGGAAAAAAGCTGTACAAAGCGGAAAGTTTTGCCGCTTCCATAATCAACCCGGTCATGATACCGATGAATGCCGCAAATTGAAAATTTTGATTGAAGAATTGATTAGGGAAAACAAGCTGCAGCAATTTGTGGAAAAGAATAGCAGCAATCCTGCTTCGTCTAGTCAGGGGCAACGAGCTCCTGCTCATCAACCCAGGACAAGTGAGAAGACTGCAGGGCATGAATCCGGAAGGCCTGTTATCAATGTCATTACGGGAGGACCTCACCCAGCAGGCAGGAGATGGGGTGAGATGGAAAGATATACCCGAGCTTTGAGGTATGTACCGGCCTAAGAAGATGTCTTTGTTTTGGAAGGTGCTACGCCCCTGAAGCAACAAAAAACTTTCAATGATGATATTGTGTTCAGAACCAGAGATTCCACAGGTGTTGAAGCTCCTACCTTAGATCCCTTAGTCATCTCGGCTGGTATCGGGCCAGCTATTGTCAGAAGAGTTCTCATTGATTGTGGCGCATCCTGTAATATCCTCTTTAAGAAAACATTCGACCAAATGAAGATCCCTATGGTTGATGTGCAAGCCTGTCACAAAAAATCGCTGGCTTCACTGGGGAGCCAAAGCAGCCAATAGGAACCATTGATTTGCTTGTAGAACTCGGAGAGGGAGAAAGAAAAGTAGTCCGCAAGCAGACTTTTGTGATTGTTGACGAATTTTCCGCCTATAATGCTTTCCTTGGCCGTCCAACTCTTGCAGCGTTCAAAGCTGTTCTGGCCCCATGGTGCCTCACTATTAAATTCCGCACAGACAATGGAGTAGGAGTTATAAAAGGGGACCAAAATGCCGGTCGGGAGTGTTATCTGACAGAGCTGCGAGAAGCAAGGAAAAGAGAAATGGGAAAGGATGCGGCTACCCCAGTCCGCATTAAAGAACCAGCCATGTAGCAATTACAGGGCAGACCCTGCACTAGCGAGCACAGCGGAGCACGGAAAGAGATGGATCCTAGAAAAGCCGGTGCAGGAGAGAATAGAGTGGTACCGGTGGAAACGACAGTACCAATACCTGTTGACCCGAAGGACCCAAACAAGGTGTTGAATGTGGGCTCACAATTTAATGCGTCAATTCAGAATATCTTAATATCTTTTTTAAAAGCAAATTTGGATGTCTTTGCTTGGACTCATGCCGATATGTGCGGAATATCCCCAGAAGTAGCAGTACACGCTCTGAATATTGATCCAAAATTTACACCTGTGAAACAGAAAAGGAGAACTCAAGGTCCAGAAAGGTCAGCAACATTAAAAGAAGAAGTTGATCGGCTCATGGAGAATAACTTTATCAAAGAATCTACCTATCCGAATTGGGTTTCAAATCCAGTGCTGGTTAAGAAAGCCAACGGAAAATGGAGAGTGTGCATCGATTTTTCAGATCTAAATAAGGCCTGCCCCAAAGACTGCTTCCCATTACCCAGGATCGATCAACTGGTAGACGGAACAGCGGGACACGAATTGTTATTTTTTATGGATGCCAACTCTGGATATAACCAGATTATGATGCATGAGCCAGATCAGGAGGACACGAGCTTTATCACCGACGTTGGTCTTTACTGCTACAGAGTTGTGCCCTTCGGGCTGAAGAATGCAGGGGCAACATACCAAAGACTTGTTAATGCTATGTTAAAACCGCAATTGGGCAAGACTATGGAAGTCTACGTTGATGACATGTCAGTAAAGTCTAAGAAAGAACTGGATCACATAGAACACTTAGCAGACATGTTCGCAGTCCTCCGAAAATACGGAATGAAGCTTAACCCTTTAAAATGTTCATTTGGAGTGGAATCCGAAAAGTTTTTAGGTTTCATCGTGAGCGCTAGGGGCATTGAGGCTAGTCCAGCTCAAATTACCGCCTTAAAGGAAGTCAAAGCTCCTAGAACGAAGAAGGAATTGCAAAGTCTCAATGGAAAAGTCACCTCCTTGAGTCGGTTCATTTCCAAAGCCACAGATAAATGCATCCCATTCTTTGACGCCGTAAAGAAAGGAAAGAAAAACTTCGATTGGACTCCTGAATGCCAAAAAGCCTTTGATGAATTGATTCGCCATATGGAAATGCCTCCAATACTTTCTAGGCCTGGCGATGGCGAGGATCTTCTTATATACTTGGCAGTATCATCTCATGCTTTAAGTGCAGCGCTGATACGAGAAGACAAGAGGATTCAACATCCAGTTTACTATATCAGCAAAAGACTCACTGGGGCAGAGATGAATTACTCTAAGTTGGAAAAACTCGCCTATTGCCTACTGATTGCATCCAGGAAGTTGAGGCGATATTTCCAAGCTCATCCTATCAGAGTCCTCACTGATCAACCTTTAAAGCAAGTCCTGTTTCGCCCTGAGACTTCGGGTCGTCTTCTAAAGTGGAATATTGAACTCAGTCAATATGACATCATTTATCATCCCCGAAAAGCAATCAACGGACAAGCTTTAGCGGATTTCATCGCAGAATTCACAGATAAGGGTAACAGTGAGGAGGAAACGATCGATGATTCCCCAATTCAATGGAAGTTATATGTTGATGGCGCAAGAAATGACTACTGTTCTGTAGCTGGAGTTGTACTTGAGACCCCTGATGGTCGGTCATTATGCTATGCACTGAGATTGGAATTTCCTTTAACAAACAATGAAGCAGAATACGAAGCTCTTATCGCTGGCTCAAGAATTGCTAAAGAACTAAACATCCGAGCATTACAGATCTTCAGTGATTCTCAGCTTATTGTATGCCAAGTCAAGAAGGAATCCAAGCGAAAGGGGGAAATCTGCCCGCCTACTTGTTAAAGGCTTGGGAACTCCTAGGTGATTTCGATCATTACATGATAAGTCATATCCTCGAGAAGAAAACACGAAAGCAGATATTCTCGCAAAGTACTCTAGCACAGGCGAAGCTCAATTTCTGGGGTTGACTCCAATGGAGGTCCTGTCGGCTCCAAGCATTGATGAGATGGATGTCGATTGGATCATGAGCGTGTCTCAAGAGCAAGAATCATGGATGACTCCAATAACAGAATATCCGCTTAATGGCTCTTTACCAGAAAATTCAAAAGAACGAAAGAAGCTACTGAGGAAAGCCTCTCGCTATGTGGTCCAGGATGGCCAATTATACAGACGGGGATTCTCAATGCCGTTACTTCGATGTGTATCCAGGGAAGAGTCCAAAACAATCCTAGCTGAAGTACATGGGGGAGAATGTGGTGACCATTTAGGTGGTCAAACTTTAGCAAAGAAGATACTCCGATACGGATATTTTTGGCCAGAAATTAATCGAGATGCAGCAGACTCTTCCCGAAAATGTGACAGATGCCAAAGATTCGCCAAAATTCCTAGAGCTCCTTCTACTGAACTCACACAGATGGTCAGTCCATGGCCGTTTGCAATATGGGGGATAGACCTTGTAGGACCGTTACCAATTGCCAAATCTGGAATTAAATATGCCATTGTTGCTGTAGATTATTTTACTAAGTGGGCAGAAGCTGAACCACTGGCTACTATCACCTCAAAAAAGATGATAAGTTTTGTGACTAAAAGTATCTTTTGCAGATATGGTGTGCCTGAAAAAATAATTACAGACAATGGTCCTCAGTTAGAAGTGAAGAATTCCAAGATTTTTGCAAACGATTCAAAATTCGAAAAAGCTTCTCAGCAGTAGCTCATCCGCAGGCAAACGGGCAAGTGGAAGCAGTAAATAAAATTATCAAGTCAACCATCAAGAAGCAACTTGAAAGAGCAAAAGGTGGTTGGGTCGATAAGCTACCGCTAGAACTATGGGCATACAGAACTACCCACAAAACTGCGACTGGGCATACTCCTTTTTCATTGGCATACGGATCAGAGGCAATGATTCCGGTAGAAACAGAGGTCCCTTCACGTAGAAGAATCCATTTCAATCAAGCAGAGAATGCAAAACTACAGCTTGAGGCACTAGATCTCCTTGATGAAAAAAGAGAAGAGGCTGAGCTCAGAATCGCATCTCATCAGCAAAGGATAGCCAGGCATTTCAATTCCAAAGTTCGCCAACGCAGCTTTGAGACTAGAGATCTAGTCCTAAAGAGAATTATGACAGCGACATGTGTGTTTGGGCCAAATTCGGAAGGACCATATGTTATAGGTCAGAAGCTTCTTGACGGCACATTCAAACTCACTACTGTTGAAGGAGATCAAATTCCAAGAGCTTGGAACAGCAATCACTTGTGCCCATACTTTACTTGATAGCTTTGTTGAAATATTGTAAAAAGAATTATAAATGTATGATTCCTGTAATTGAAAGCGATTGTAAAACCGATACAAGTGAATAATGAAAGACTATAAAGTGGATGTAGGCCCAAATTCTTGGCCGAACCACTATAAATCTTGTGTTTCTTATTATTATTACATGTTTGCTTTATTTTCGATATGAAAAGTACATTAAATGTATTGCTGAAATGTCGATTTAAATTTTTGCAGACAATGAAAATAAAACTTGCACATTACAAGACCAAGTGATTCTGGTTATCATTCGACAAACAAATTTCAAGTCACAAAAGCACAAAAGTCCCGAATTTAAATCCTAGATAAGAAGTGCTTCAATTGAACGGCCAATGATTTCGCCAAAAACGGGCTCTAGCTAACAAATTGAGAAGTTTGAACAAACAAACATCCATATAAGAAGCCTATGTCCGTTCTCGCGAACTGGCCTAGCAATGAAGTACACTTCTTTGGATTAAACAAACTACTTGTAAGAGAAGGGAGTGCGAGCATGAAAAAAATAAATAGAGGATCACTGAAAAGGCATAAGCAAGTGGACAAGGAACAACTAAAGCCCTCTTCGGAGGCACAAGTCCTCTTCGGTGGCACAACTCTTCGGAGGATAAAGACCTCTAACGGGGCATATGCCGCAAAAAAGAAAGTTCTCTACTCAACCAAAAAAGATTGGAGGAGTCATGACCCTCCAACCATGAGAGAGTAACTTCCAGGCAACCCTCGGAGGCACATTTCACCGGGAGTTGAAGTGCGACAGCCGCTCTTCGGAGTTTCACTTCACCAGAGTTGAAATGCAAAACAAAATAAAAGCTCTCTTCGGAGGCCCATTTCACCAGGAGTTGAAGTGCGACAGCCGCTCTTTGGAGTTTCACTTCACCAGAGTTGAAATGCAAAACAAAATAAAAGCCCTCTTCGGAGGCCCATTTCACCAGGAGTTGAAGTGCGACAGCCGCTCTTCGGAGTTTCACTTCACCAGAGTTGAAATGCAAAACAAAATAAAAGCCCTCTTCGGAGGCCCATTTCACCAGGAGTTGAAGTGCAACAGCCGCTCTTCGGAGTTTCACTTCACCAGAGTTGAAATGCAAAACAAAATAAAAGCCCTCTTCGGAGGCCCGTTTCAAAAGAGACCTCTTCCCAGAGGCACAATAAGACAGAAAGACCTCTTCCCAGAGGCAGAAATGAAAAGACCTCCTCCCGGAGGCACAATCAAGCAGAAAGACCTCTTCAGAGGCACACGTTTCACCAAGATTGAAATAAAACTTCCAGGTGTTGAAACGTGAAAAAAATCCTCATCAAAGGCACACTTTAACTTCCAAAGGAAGAATGAATTACTTATTCTAGAAAATTCTCTTCTTCAAAAAGAAGTTGAAGTACCTTTCAAATACTCGCTTTACCACATAGAAGATTTCATTCAGTAAGACGTGTATATGCACGAAATAAAAAGTGATATCTTTGAAGGATGAAGCGTAGAAACTTGTTTGTACTCTGTTTTTTAAGGAAATAATATTCCTCCAAATGTGGAATAATTATTCTCTAAAAAATAAATGTACAAGTTTCTCATAAAATAAAATATTACAATGAGCTTATGGTATAGGGACAACATGGTATAATTACATCGGTAAAATTGCGCTCAAACAATATATACCACAAGCTCACTGCAATATCGCACTGCAATATCGTACAAAGGAACTTGTACAAAAATGAATAATAAATGCATTCTCACATACAGACAGAAGTTTGTACAAAGAAAAAGAATCATTTTATTCAACACTATTTTATGTACAGGTACAGGTTCCAAAGTAAAAAGCAAAAGAAAAGCGGGGGGCCGGTACCCGCACAATATCCGGTCAGTACATGCAAAAAAGGGAAAAAAGCGATATGAAAACTACAAACTCAGGGCCATCATTTCTTCTTCCGTCCACCTTTTGAGCCCGCACCTGGCCGAATGACCAACTTTTCAGGTCAGCTTGTAAGGGTAGGGGATGAAGGAGAAAGGGGCTCGGTCGGACCTTCTTCCGTCTCTTCTTCGCCAGTTAAAGGTCCCTTCTTCTTCTTCTTGGAAACTCCCTGCTTTCCTCTCTTCTTGGAGGAAGACCCACTCCCTGGAGAAAGAAGTTTGGATAACGGTTCAGCGTCGGAGCCAGTTGGTTCTGGAGTCCTCTCGCTTCCTTCAGTTTCTTCTCCTTTTGGATCTTGAGAAGTAACGGGATCATCTAAGCCGTGAAGAGCTTCTATTTGCTCCTCTTGTGACCCGGGTTGCGAGGCAGAAGGAGGAGTGACCTTAAGAGGTGGGGAAAGAACAATTGGAGGAGGAGAAGCCTGGACAATGCCCGACATTTTCTCTGCAGAAGGAAAAAAGTTCAAGTCAGCAAAAAGTGGAGATAAAGGTTCGCTGAGATTCAAGAAGTAGTCAAAAAGCTCATCAAGTTCGTAAGAAACAGATGAGCAGTCTACTTGGGCAAGATTGTCAGTAGGGTTACCTGCAGAAGTCGGTTCCCTGACGTCAACTTCGTAAGCCTGTGCCTCGGCACTCTCGCCGCCTTCATCTCCACCTTGCATGCTTGTAATATCAGTGGTAACTTTAGCAGGAGATGGGGAATGAGAACTAGAACCGATAATGTCAATTTCGGCCGAAGGAGAAGGTTGAATTGGAGCAGTTGAGATGATTTTTCCTGAACATTCTCCTGCCGCTGTTTCGGCCCTTAATTTTGCAAGCTGTTCTCTCCCCCTAGCGAGTGCAGCACGAGCATCATCATCAAGATAGTGCTCCTCAAGAGCTGACTCAGCATAGCCAACGCCCTTACCGCCAAGCATATCGAGTGCGGCCTCCAAACTTCAGCCAGAGTAATTTCATACTTGGGGCCTAAAAAGGCGAGGCTACCGTGCCCCAAAAGGCTATGCAGGTAGAAATCAAATAATGTTGAGCTGATGTCGGCCCTCGTTGCCTCGTGAGATTCTTCAGCTGCAATTTTGCCGGCAACGGCCTCATCACGCTCCATTGCAGCTTTAGAAAGTTGAAGCTTAAGCATTTGAATCTCCGCCTCTTGGGAGCTGTTCTTCTTCTGAACCTCTCCAATATCAGCAACATAGCCCTCGCTAATTCTTTTCTGGACTTCGAGCCTGTCTTCCGCATCTCTTTGGCTGGCATGAGCGTCTCTCACTTATTTTAGGAGCACTTCTTCTTTTTGAGAGTAAGAAGTAGAGGAAGCAGCAAGCTCTTGTTTCAGTTCTTCAACTTTTGCTTCAAGCTCCTCATTGTAAGAAGCAATGCTTCTCATCTCAGTGTCATGTTGCTCAAGAACCTTTTGCCATTCGGCTTTATCATTTTCCATAGTGAGCATGGCCTCTATGTTTGCAGGATTAACCCTCTGAAGCTCGTCAACAAGTTTCTGCCAGTTCGACATCCTCTCAATATCAAGCTTGACGGCGTCAAGGTTTCGTAACATGGCAGACTTGTCAATGGGGACCAAGTCAAGGTCAAACCTTACTCCCTTCAGACACCACTGTGGAAACCGACATTGCAAAGTGGCAGGACCCGGTCCAACTTGCATTTGGGTCTGCTAATTATTGTTTGGATGTCCGTCTTCCCGAGAGCGGGAGAGCCGGAAGGAATGTCAAGCGAGGCAGGGGCAGTAACCTTTTCAGGAGTTGTAGAGGTGTGCTTCTCACCATGTCGGGCTCGCTTGCTCGAATCTTAAACATATGACTTTTTCCTTTGTCATCATGGGTTTTTCTTTTATGGGAATCGTCACCTCTCTGTGAAGAATCGTGGCGCTCTTCCCTCTCTCTTCTTTCATAGCGCTCCTCTTCAGCCCTCTTTTCAGGAGCCTTTCGAGCGGCTCTCTCTTCATCAGATTCTCTGTAAGAGGGGAGGTAATGCCTGTAATCATACTGGCTACGCCTCCCGTAGCGCTGGAAATCATCATAATAGGATCCGCTGCGCCCCATCGGAGGATCTGAAATAAAAAAGAGCTAAATCTTAGAATTCTTCAAAGTACAAAAAGTCAGAAGCGTAAAAGTGCCAAAAAATTCTAAGTGTGTGTGACGTGCAAACTACACGCATCAAACTACGAACCACTCTTTAATTGAGGAGTGGTTGTGGGTGTAATAGTTAGCGTCAACTCTTGAGTCGACGGAGTCTGTTGCAGGACCGAAGTCGCTTCAACTAATGAAGAAGAAACCCCAGTAGTGGTAGGATCATCTTTAAAGATCTCTTGCGAGGTGGCAAAGAGATCGCTCAGCCCTTCGAAAGTATCGTCCCTGCTCTGCTTGGCAAGACTAGTTTTTCCGGCCTCTTCGCCAGATTTCTATGACAGTCGGGGAGATCCCTGGGGCTCTTCTTCCTCAATAACCGGGGCAAGTTCGACAGATGGCCCCACAACATCAGCAGAAGCGGAGCACTTCACTAGCGAAGCCTCAGGAGCAAGTCCTTTTGGTATGGATGTGTCTGTGGAAACCAGGGCATATGATGCTTTAGGTGGAGAATCTGGAACCTCGCAGGGGTGTGTGGAGCGAGAGGGATGAAGAAGTCCGAACTGGTGAAGGAATTCGTCGTTCAGCAAAAATTTCACGTCCCGTTCTTCAACCGGTACTGCTACAAGCCTCTCCAGGGTTGGCTTGTGACTGGGATCTCTACAAGGAGGGGGAAGTACTGAAATAAAAGAAAAGAAATGATGATGAAGTTAACACTTGGCAATTCGAACTTCAAAAGACTCAGAATATAAAAGAGGTAAAGGTAGATGATCTTACTTCCTTCTCTACACACAGCGTAAAACCCCGGGAGGCAACGGACATAGAAAAATTGAGTCAAAAACCCATGAGCGCTGTCAGGAAGACCGATGATCAATTTACGATTTCGAGCACTTCTCACGACGGTAATAGAGGGGTGATCTTTAGTCCTGGTGAAAGAGCATAGGAAGAAAATCTCGTCAAAGCTTGGGAATCGATCAAGCGTCCTCCTAAACAGTACACACAACCCCATTAAAATGGCATAACCATTGGGGTGTAATTGGGATGGGGCGATGGCCAATTGACGAAGAAGTTGTTGGAAAAAGTCATTGAAAGGAGGAACGCCCCCACTCAGGCATATTTGTCGATTGACCGTTACAAAGCCAGGGGGTGCTATGTCAGCAGTGTTACTTCTCTCGGGAAGATTGGCATCTGACTCAGCAATGCCAAACTGAGCGCACAATTGGCGGAAAACTCTGTACGATAAAGTAGAAGAGACTCTTTCGGAAGGATTGACCAAAGGATCCGGAATTACAGTTGCCTCTCCAGTCTGAACCGTTGTATCTTCTTCCTGAGAAGTCATTCTACACAAGCAACTGGATATTCAAATGTGAAGGTGCACGTTTCCTATAAAGTGTGAAGTGTCATGCAAAACTAATAAAAATAGCAAGTAAATATAACTGGAATTAAACTAGTCGATGATTGGTCGATTACAAAATTTCAGAACTTGTTAATATAAAGTTCAAGCATAATATTAGTGCAGGCTGGTCGGTTTCAATTGACTATTTCAGTGCTGCTGTAATATTTTACTTGAAATTGATGAAAGCACTTCATTCACACAATTCATTTGAGTTAATTATCTGTTATTAACTAATCTGTCATTTGACGTGGGCAGTCGATGGCAGTATATTTGTCCCATCTTTCTGCAAGTATTGTGTTTAACAGGTTGATAGCGTCAAAGTTAGAATAATCTGTGAAGAAACACAACAAAGTTCAAGCAGTTTATTTCAGCAAATCAAGTTAAAGTTCAAGGTTCAAGCAAAATTGTCAACTGCGACAACTTAAGTGTTGGCTCGGCGACGACTTAAGTGTTGACTCGGCGACGACTTAAGTGTTGACTCGACGACGACTTAAGTGTTGGCAAAGACTTGAGAAATTCTTCCTACGGGTTAAATCAAATCATTGGTTATCTGGCTAACTCGTCCATGACCTAAGGATTACGAGGCGAGTTAAGTTAGGTCGTTTCAATCTTGAATTGTTAGTGTCTTAAGTCGGCAGTGCTCTAAGTCGTAAACCGTGGAAAATAGAAAAGGCTTCAGTCCGAGGCAACGTGAAATTCTCCAAGTCCTATCCGGCTATGACTTAAGACTTGTGTCGTGAAGGTTGGTAAGTCAGTCAAAGGATAAGTCGCGATGGTTATTGAATCGCTCAAAATTACTGCGCTCAGGATTACTGGATCGCGTCCAAGTTAACGTCACGCTTCCTCCAACCGACCAACCCCTTCTCAGAACTCCTAAACCTTAACCCATTATCCTCCTAAACCTTAACCCATTATCTTCCTAAACCTTAACCCGTTATCCTCTTATCTCCTAACCCGATAAGCCATACAAGACAATCTCATCTCCTCTAAATCCATGAATCAACTGATCCGAAATATAAAAACCCATCGTCTCCTCCTTGCAAATCGTCTACAAACTCAAATCAAACCGCTCAAAGCTTGTCAAAAATCAATCATTGCGTGACTCGAAATGAAGCATGGTGCGAGGATCTGGATTAGGGTTAGAGAACAAGAAGTCCAACTCCATGATCGAGGGATAACGGCAGTTGTGAAATTGAGCGGGCAATAAGTTTACTTACGTAGTGTGACGACGAGGATCAAAGAAATTTGATTGATGATGAGATGAACTGGTTGAGTTCGTCTTTGAAAGCTTCGAAGATTGTTAATGGCGGAAATAAACGCTGAAGTAAGAAAGTGAAGAAGAAGGGGCGACTTAAGCCATTTATACACTGGAGCGATGGAATGCGAATCGGCATCAGCCGACCTAGTCTCTTCCTTAAGTCCTTCGCGACCTAACAACCCATCAGGACACGAGCTAAGAAAGTTGAAGCACGCGACCTACAACTTAGGCACGCACTTCGAGGGGCAAATGTTAACCCCTTTTGATCAATGAGTTAAGACCTGAGACGACTCATGACTTAAAGAGGCAGAGCGACTTAAGGAGTGGTCCGACTCAGTAAGTAACCGACTTAACAAGTTAGCGACTCAAGGGAGTTACACGACTTAACGAGTCAGGGATTGGTCGACCTAAAGGAGTCAACAGCTTACGGAAGTGAACAACTTACAACATATAGGAGTCTACGACTTAACGGTTTAGGAAAGAAGGGATGGATCACGACTTAAGGCCTTCACGACTTAAGGTTCTTACCGACTCAATGGGTCTACGACTCATTGTAATTCACGACTTAAGGGTAGAAGCAACTCAACAAGCTGGCGAGTTAGAACTCAAGGCGGCTTAAGAGAAGCGGAACGACTCAACGAGTTACCGACTCAACAAATTGAGGAGTTGCGCGAGTCACAGAATCGTGCAACCTATGACCTACCTTGAGTCGTCAATAACTCAAGGAAGCGACTCACGACTCAGCATGACTCACCTACGACCTAAAACCACTGAATCGTAGCCCCAGCCACAATGCTTATGTCAAAGAGAGTTGACTCGTGAGCGACTCATGACTTGTAATTCTGAAGAAGTAAACCGTTGAGGAACCAAGGGCTTAGTCAGATAAGTCGGCCATGACCTCTTAACTCGTGGACGAGTTAGGACTTGCGCTATATCCGGAAGACCGAAGGCGCTCTGACACCAAGCACGAACTCTACCAGCTGAGTCGCCCACGACCCAACTTAACTCGGCCACGGGTTATCATGAGTCGAGCACGACTTACGATCCAAAGGGAAGATTTTTCTATAAATACCGACCTACCTCAAACATGAAGGGGACTTTTTTTGGCTCATTCTTTTCAAACACCGATACTCTGCTACATTCCAAACTAACTCAACACCCAAAGCTTTCAAGACACGTGAAACACTATCAACAACTTCAAGATGAAATCTCATGCCTCCGACATGGATTCGAGGACCTTCACTTACATTGAAGTTTTTGCTACTCATTCAAAGTGTTTAGTAGTTCAAAGTGTATTGTACTTGGGGAAGAATTGTATCAACTTGTAACAAAATCATCAATAAAGATATTCAGAGTGGACGTAGGCAAAATATTGAGCCAAACCACTATAAAATCGTTGTTATTCACTGCTTTTTCTGTGGTTTTCTGCTTATACTCTGTTCCCGAATCATCGGGTGGTGCTTTCACAACTACACTTTATACACCGGGGTGTTAGCGTTCAAATTTTAGCGTTAACAGCAGACACAGGCTATTTAACTGGATGCTCGTTTGCACAAACATTCGCAGCTAGTTAGCAATGGTCCACTTCCTGCCAACTTGCTAACTTTTGTTCGAAGTACTTCTTTCGTAAGATTTGAGTATGGAAATTTTGAATGGTTTAGCGTCTTCTTGTTGGGTGATGTCGGAGATTGCTTGGTCTTGTGATGTGTAAGTTTTGTTTTTATGGCCTGCATTATTAAATCGACATTTTAGTAATACAATTGACGTATTTTATATATTGAAATAAAGCAAGGCAGTCTATAATAGTAAAGAACACAAGATTTATAGTGGTTCAGCTAAGAACTTGGCCTACATCCACTTTATAGTTCTTATTATTCACTTGCACTGACTTTACAACGGCTTTCAATACAAGAATCATACATTCATCATTCTTTTACAATATTTCATTAAAGCCTTTAAGTGAAATATGGGCGCAAATGATTGCTGTTCCAAGCTCTTGGAATTGGGTCTCCTTCGACAGTCACAAGTTTGAATGTGCCAACAAGAAGTTTTTGGCCTATAACATACGACCCTTCCCAGTTTGGTCCAAGCATGCCTGTAGGTGTCATAATTCTTTTTAAGATTAGATCCCCCACTTCAAAGCTGCACCGGCGAACTTTGGAATTGAAGTGCCTGGCTTTTCTTTGCTGGTGAGATGCAGTTCTGAGTTCAGTTTCTTCCCTTTTCTCATCAAGGAAGTCAAGGGCTTCAAGTTGCAGCTTTTCATTTTCGGCTTGATTGAAATGGATTCTTCTATGTGAAGGGACCTCTATTTCTACCGGAATCATTGCCTCTGATCCATATGCCAATGAAAATGGAGTGTGCCCTGTCGTAGTTTTATGCGTAGTTCTATATGCCCATAGTGCTAGCGGAAGTTTATCGACCCAACCACCTTTCGCTTTTTCCAGCTGGTTTTTGATGGTTGATTTGATAATTTTGTTTACTGCTTCCACTTGCCCGTTTTCCTGCGGATGAGCCACTGCCGAGAAACTTTTCTGGATCTTGAATTTTTTGCAAAAATCTTGGAACTCTTCACTTTAAAATTGGGTTCCATTGTCTGTTATTATCTTTTGAAGCACTCCATACCTGCAAATGATATTCTTAGTTACAAAGTCTATCATTTTCTTAGAGGTAATAGTAGCTAAGGGTTCAGATTCAGCCCATTTAGTAAAATAATCCACAGCAACAATAGCATATCTGATTCCGGATTTTGCAGTTGGCAAAGGCCCGATGAGATCCATTCCCCAAATAGCAAATGGCTGCGGACTGACCATCTGTGTTATCTCAGTGGAAGATGTTCTTGGGATTTTTGCAAATCTCTGGCATCGGTCACATTTTTGGGCATAACTCGCGACATCACGATTAATATCCGATCAAAAATATCCATAACGGAGAATTTTCTTCGCTAAAGTTTGACCCCCTGAATGGTCTCCACAGTCTCCTCCGTATACCAAAGTTAGAATTGTTTCAGCTTCTTCCTTGGTCACACATCGGAGTAATGGCATTGAGAATCCCCGCCTATACAATCGGCCATCTTGAATTACAAATCTGGATGCTTTTCTTAACAACTTCTGCTGTTCTCTTAGGTTTTCTGGTAGAGAGCCGTCGCGCAGGTATTCCAATATCGGAGAAATCCATGATTCTCGCTCCTGTGATATAGTCATGATCCAGTTAATATCCATTTCATCAATGCTTGGAGTTGGCAGGACTTCAACAGGAACTAATCCCAATAATTGAGCTTCACCGGTGCTTGCATATTTTGCGAGGGAATCTGCCCTCATATTCTCTTCCCGGGGAATATGGCATATTGTGTAATTGTCGAAATCATCAAGTAGCTCCCAGGCCTTGGACAAATATGTGGGTAGGTTCCCCCCTTTGGCTTGAAACTCTTTCTTGACTTGACACACGATAAGCTATGAATCACTGAAGATCTGTAATGCCTTGATGTCCAGTTCTTTAGCAATTCTTAAACCGGCAATAAGAGCTTCATACTCTGCTTCATTGTTTGTCGAAGGGAATTCCAATCTTAAAGCATAACACGGTGACCATCCTTCAGGGGTTTCAAGTAAAACCCCGACCCCAGAACAGTAATCGTTTCTTGCGCCATCAACATACAATTTCCACCAGATTGAAGGATTATCGGTCACCACATCCTCACTATCGCCTTTGTCTGTACATTCTGCAATGAAGTCTGCCAAAGCTTGTCCATTGATTGCTCTTCGGGGATGATAAGTGATGTCATATTGGCTGAATTCAATATTCCATTTCAAAAGGCGATCCGAAGTCTCAGGACGGAACAGGACTTGCTTCAAGGGCTGATCGGTGAGGACCTTGATGGGATGAGCTTGGAAATATGGACTCAGTTTTCTTGATGCAATCAATAGACAATAGGCGAGCTTTTCCAACTTTGAATACTTCAATTCTGCCCCAGTGAATCTCTTGCTCATGTAGTAGACCGGGCGCTGAATTCTCGCATCCTCCCGTACCAAAGCTGCACTGAGGGCATGAGACGAGATTGCCAAATACACAAAAAGATCTTCACCACTGTCAGGATTAGAAAGTATAGGAGGCGTTTCCATATGACGTACCAGCTCATCGAAAGCTTTCTGGCATTCAGGAGTCCAGTCAAAGTTTTTTCTTCCTTTCTTTAGAGCACCGAAGAATGGAATGCATTTATCAGTAGCTTTGGAAATGAACTGACTCAAGGCAGCGACTTTTCCATTGAGACTTTGCAATTCCTTATTCGTTCTAGGAGCTTTGACTTCTCTTAAGGCAGTTATCTGAGCCGGATTAGCTTCAATGCCCCTTGCACTCACAATGAAACCCAGAAACTTTCCAGATTCTACTCCAAATGAACACTTCAAAGGGTTTAGCTTCATACCATACTTTCGAAGGATTGAGAACATCTCTACCAAGTGATCCATGTGGTCCACTGCTTTCTTTGACTTTACCAGCATATCATCGACATAAGTGTTAATTCCTCTTCATTAGCGACCTAAAACCTAAAGACATGGAGTGACCTAACTACAGGAATGGCCTAGCAACTTAACTCATCAAGTGACCTAAAAGTATCTGCGAACTAAGGGAAGCACCGACTTACAGAGCTCTGCGACCTAAGGGAAGCACCGACCTATAGAATTCTGCGACCTATAGCACTCACACGACTTAACTGGGTGCTTAGACCTAAGGAAGGCCGCGACCTAAAGGATAATGTGACCTAGCGACCTAAAGTTTCAGCGACTTAGCGACCTATGAGCCAGAGCGACCTTACAACTTAAGGGATGGAACGACCTAAATATGTTTCGCGACCTAAAGGAGGCCGCGACCTATCAAGCTTCGCAACCTAACAGAAAGCTGCGACTTAAGGAAGGCTGCGACTCAGAAGATGTTTCGACCTATCAAGCTTCGCGACCTAACAGAAAGCCGCGACCTAAGAAGTAGGACGACCTAAGAGTGAATGCGACCTAAAAACGGTCTCGACCTATGAAACTCCGCGACCTAGGAATACTTCGCGACCTAAGGAGAGTCGTGATCTAAAAGACTCCAGTTATAACTATGAGAAAAGTACACGCGACCTAGGATAGGTCGCTAACGACCTAAATGCCTGAGTAAAGAAGTGACCTATACTGTGCCGCAGGGGGATAGGTCGCTCACGACCTAGGACTTGTGCAAACCAGCATGCATGTTCTTGTGAAAGAGAAGCCAGTGCATCTTAGGTCAGTCACGACCTACGACCTAACTTAGGTCGGTCACGACCTACGACCTAACTCCGAGAAATGCCTATAAATACAACCCTAGTTCCAACTAGAGGAGGACTTTTTGGCTCATTCATTTCAAGCGCCGTTACTCCGCTGCATTCTGAACTATCTCAACACCTTCAAGGAACTTCATGAAGAAATCAAACATGTCTAACATGTGTTCAAAGGTTCGGATCAACATTGAAGTTTAGACTACTTGTTCTAAGTCACTTGAAACTCAAAGTGTGTTGTAATCAAAATGTAACTGCATTGATTTGTAATCGAATCGTCAATAAAGATATTCAAAGTGGACGTAGGCTCTCTCTTAAGCTGAACCACTATAAAATTGCTGTTGTTTACTGCTTTTTCACTATTATCTGCTTATAATCTGTTCCCGAGCTATCGGGTGGTGCTTTCACAATCTCACTTCATACACCGGGGTTTTAGCGTTCAAATTTTAGCGTTAACATTTTTGGTGCTTTCACTGAGAATTGAACTCAGGAGAGTTATCATCATTGCTTCACAGAGGTTTGTAGAGAGAATTTCCTTGAAAACCAGAAGTCTATCCGAGATTATGGCTCCTGAAAGGAAAAGTAGATCTGTCAGATCTGGGAATATTCAAGAGGGAACCTCCGCTTCCCCTATATCGAATCAAGCCACTCCAGCTGTCGGAGTTACAAAGGCAGAGCTGGATGCTGCAATCTTAGGGCTGAACCAACAGATAAATGCCCAAAATGCACAATTCGAGGCTCAGAATGCCCAGAATGCCCTAATTATGAATAGGTTGAACGATTTGCTTGGGGCAAACCGCCAACCGGCAGATAATGAAAGGAATTTCGCTGGCAACATTCGTGATGCTGAAGAAAGAAATGCTCCTGAAAGGGCTGCTAGCCCCTTTGAACAAACAATTCCAGAGGTTGGTGGATCTAGAACTCGACATGATGAGGAGTATCTTTCTGGAATGGTCCGACAAATTATGAAAGAGAGTATGCAGAGGGTTGAAGACGAGAAAGAATGGGGTTTCGCCCCAAGTAAAACTCCTTTTACTGAGAAAATCTTAAAGGCTGAATTCCCAAGGAAGTTTGTCCCACCAACCATTCCAGCTTACAGGGGGACGAGTGATCCGAACGAATTCTTATACAAGTATGATTGGCACATGACAGGTGCCAGAGCCTCTGATGAAATAAAGTGCCGATATTTTCCTGTTTATCTCGAAGGTGTAGCTCTGCTTTGGTTCACCAAACTTCCAGTCCGATCTATCGATCAGTTTTCTGACTTAACCCGAAAGTTCAAGGAGCAGTTCAGACTATACGCCTCAAAAGCCAAGGATATCATGTCACTGTCAAGTTTGGAGCAGAATCCAGGGGAGACTATCAGATCTTTCTTAAACCGCTTTAATATAGCGCTAGCTGAGGTGGACAATGCAGAACCGCGAATGATATTGACTTATCTGATGAAGGGTATTGACAAGTCGAGCGAGTTTGGGAAATGGCTAAACATGAAGGAACCAAATTCCCTTGAAAAGTTCTATAAAAAAGCAGATGAATTCATACGCTTAGAAAGCCGTCCCGTACCAATAAAGGCAGTGTTGCAAAAAGATGAAGATAACACTGTTATTCCACGCAAGAATGAATCTGTAGGGCATAAAAGGGAAAATAACAATGGGAAGAAGCAGAGTAATCTGAAGAAGCCCCGATCCTTCAAGCCATCAGAATATACTCCTTTATCAGATACGCTGGAGCGTATCTACCTTGCTACTAAAGATACTGTTGACTTTCCTAAACCCCCTCCTCTAAGGACCGGGAAAAAGGCTATACAGAGTGGGAAGTTCTGCCGCTTCCATAATCAACCCGGTCACGAGACCGACGAATGCCGCCAGTTGAAAAATCTGATTGAAGAGTTGCTAAGGGAAAACAAACTGCAGCAATTTGTGAAAAAGAATAGCAACAATCCGGCTTCATCTAGTCAGGGGCAACAGGCTCCTACTCATCAGCCTAGGACGATTGAGAAGGCTGCAGGGCATGAATCTGGAAGGCCCATTATCAATGTCATTACAGGAGGACCTCACCCAGCAGGCAGAAGCTGGGGTGAGATGGAAAGATATACCCGAGCTTTAAACTATGTACCGACCGAGGAAGATGTATTCGTTTTGGAAGGTGCTACGCCCTTGAAGCAACAAAGAACTTTCGATGATGATATTGTGTTCAAAGCTAGGGATTCCGCAGGTATTGAAGCTCCTACCTTGGATCCCTTAGTCATCTCGGCTGGTATCGCGCCAGCTATCGTCAGAAGAGTTCTCATTGATTGTGGCGCATCCTGCAATATCCTCTTCAAGAAAACATTCGACCAAATGAAGATCCATATGGCTGATGTGCAAGCCTCATCGCAGAAAATTGCTGGCTTCACTGGGGAGCCAAAGCAGCCGGTAGGAACCATTGATTTGTTTGTGGAACTTGGAGAAGGAGAGAGAAAAGTGGTCCGCAAGCAAACTTTTGTGATTGTCGACGAATTTTCTGCTTACAATGCTTTCCTTGGTCGTCCAACTCTGGCAGCGTTTAAAGCTATTCTTGCCCCGTGGTGCCTCACTATTAAATTCCCTACAGACAATGGAGCAGGAGTTATAAAAGGGGATCAAAATGCTGGGCGAGAGTGTTATCTGACAGAGCTACGAGAAACCAGAAAAAGAGAAATGGGAAAGAATGCGGCAGCCCCAGTCCGCATCAAAGAACCAGCCTTGTAGCAATTACAGGGCGGACCCTGCACTAGCGAGCACAGCGGAGCAAGGAAAGAGATGGACCCTAGAAAAATCAGTGCAGGGGAAAATAGAGTGGTACCGGTGGAAATGACAATACCAATACCTGTTGACCCAAAGGACCCAATCAAAGTGTTGAATGTGGGTTCACAACTTAATGCGTCAATTCAGAATATCTTAATATCTTTTTTAAAGGCAAATCTGGATGTTTTTGCTTGGACTCATGCCGATATGCGCGGAATATCCCCAGAAATTGCAGTACACGCTCTAAATATTGATCCAAAATTTACACCTGTGAAACAGAAATGAAGAACTCAAGGTCCAGAAAGGTCGGCGGCATTAAAAGAAGAAGTTGATCGGCTCATGGAGAATAATTTTATCAAAGAATCTACCTATCCGAATTGGGTTTCAAATCCCGTGCTGGTTAAGAAAGCCAACGGAAAATGGAGAGTATGCATCGATTTTTCAGATCTAAACAAGGCCTGCCCCAAAGACTGCTTCCCATTACCCAGAATCGACCAACTGGTAGACGGAACAGCGGGACACGAATTGTTATCTTTTATGGATGCTTACTCCGGATATAACCAGATCATGATGCAAGAGCCAGATCAGGAAGACACGAGCTTTGTCACCGACGTTGGTCTTTACTACTACAGAGTTATGCCCTTCGAGCTGAAAAATGCAGGGGCAACATACCAAAGACTTGTTAACGCTATGTTCAAACCGCAACTGGGCAAGACTATGGAAGTCTACGTCAATGACATGTTGGTAAAGTCTAAGAAAGCAGTTGATCACAAAGAACACTTAGCAGACATGTTCGCAGTCCTCCGAAAATACAGAATGAAGCTCAATCCTTTAAAGTGTTCATTTGGAGTGGAATCCGGCAAGTTTTTAGGTTTCATCATGAGCGCTAGGGGCATTGAGGATAGTCCAGCTCAAATTACTGCATTGAAAGATGTCAAAGCCCCTAGAACAAAGAAGGAATTGCAAAGTCTCAATGGAAAGGTCACCGCCTTGAGTCGGTTCATTTCCAAAGCCACAGATAAATGCATCCCATTCTTTGACGCCCTAAAGAAAGGAAAGAAAAACTTCGATTGGACTCCCGAATGCCAAAGAGCCTTTGATGAATTGATTCGCCATATGGAAACGCCTCCAATACTTTCTAGGCCTGGCGATGGCGAGGATCTTCTTATATACTTGGCAGTATCATCTCATGCTTTAAGTGCAGCGCTCATACGAGAAGACAAAAGGATTCAACATCCAGTTTACTATATCAGCAAAAGACTCGCTGGGGCAGAGATGAATTACTCTAAGTTGGAAAAACTCGCCTATTGCCTACTAATTGCATCTAGGAAGTTGAGGCAATATTTTCAGGCTCATCCTATCAGAGTCCTCACTGATCAACCTTTAAAGCAAGTCCTGTTTCGCCCTGAGACTTCGGGTCGCCTTCTAAAGTGGAATATTGAACTCAGTCAGTATGACATCACTTATCATCCCCGAAAAGCAATCAATGGACAAGCTTTAGCGGATTTCATTGCAGAATTCACAGATAAGGGTAACAGTGAGGAGGAAACGGTCAACGATTACCCAATCCAATGGAAGTTATATGTCGATGGTGCGAGAAACGACTACTGTTCTGGAGCCGGAGTTGTACTTGAGACCCCTGAAGGCCGATCATTATGCTATGCACTAAGATTGGAATTTCCTTCAACAAACAATGAAGCAGAATACGAAGCCCTTATCGCTGGCTTGAGGATTGCCAAGGAATTAAACATCCGAGCGTTACAGATATTCAGTGATTCTCAGCTTATTGTATGCCAAGTCAAAAAGGAATTCCAAGCAAAAGGGGGGAATCTGCCCGCCTACTTGTCAAAGGCTTGGAAACTCCTGGGTGATTTCGATCATTACATGATAAGTCACGTTCCTCGAGAAGAAAACATGAAAGCAGATTCTCTCGCAAAGTATTCTAGCACAGGCGAAGCTCAATTTCTGGGGCTAACTCCAGTGGAGGTCCTGTCGACTCCTAGCATTGATGAGATGGACATTGATTGGATCATGAGCATGTCTCAAGAGCAAGAATCATGGATGACTCCGATAATAGAATATCTGCTCAATGGATCCTTACCAGGGAACTCAAAAGAACGATAAAAGCTACTGAGAAAAGCCTCTCGATACATAATCCAGGATGGCCGGTTATACAGACGGAGATTCTCAATGCCATTACTTCGATGTGTATCCAGGGAAGAGTCTAAAGCAATCCTAGCAAGGGTACACGGAGGGAATGTGGTGATCATTCAGGTGGCCAAACATTAGCAAAGAAAATTCTTCGATACGGATATTTTTGGCCAGAAATTAATCGAGATGCAGCAGAGTATTCCCGAAAGTGTGACAGATGTCAAAGATTCGCCAAAATTCCTAGAGCTCCTTCCACTGAACTCACACAGATGGTTAGTCCATGGCCGTTTGCAATATGGGGAATAGACCTTATAGGACCGTTACCAACTGCCAAATCTGGAATTAAATATGCTATTGTTGCTGTAGATTATTTTACTAAGTGGGCAGAAGCTGGACCACTGGCTACTATCACCTCAAAGAAGATGATAAGTTTTGTGACTAAAAACATCATTTGCAGATACGGTGTGCCTCAAAAAATAATTACAAACAATGGTACTCAGTTTGAAAGTGAAGAATTCCAAGATTTTTGCAAGCAATTCAAAATCCGGAAAAGCTTTTCAGCAGTGGCCCATCCGCAGGCAAACGGGCAAGTGGAAGCCGTGAACAAAATTATTAAGTTAACCATCAAGAAGCAACTAGAAAGAGCAAAAGGCGGTTGGGTTGATAAGCTACCACTGGCACTATGGGCATACAGAACCACTCACAAAACTGCGACTGGGCACACCCCGTTTTCATTGGCATACGGGTCAGAGGCAATGATTCCGGTAGAAATAGAGGTCCCTTCACACAGAAGAATCCATTTCAATCAAGCAGAAAACGAAAAGCTACAGCTCGAAGCGCTAGATCTCCTTGATGAGAAAAGAGATGAGGCTAATCTCAGAATTGCAGCTCATCAGCAAAGAATAGCCAGACATTTCAATTCCAAAGTTCGCCAACGCAGCTTTGAGATTGGAGACCTAGTCCTGAAGAGAATTATGACAGCGACAGGTGTGTTTGGGCCAAATTGGGAAGGACCATATGTCATAGGTCAGAAGCTTCGTGACAGCACATTCAAACTCACCACTGTTGAAGGAGATCAAATTCCAAGGGCATGGAACAGCAACCATTTGCGTCCATACTTTACTTGAAAATTTTGTTGAAATATTGTAAAAAGAATTATGAATGTATGATTCTTGTAATTGAAGGCAATTGTAAAACTGACGCAAGTAAATAATGAAAGAATATAAAGTGGATGTAGGCCCAATTTCCTGGCCGAACCACTATAAATCTTGTGTTCCTTATTATTATTACATGTTTGCTTTATTTTCGATATAAAAAGTACATAGAATGTATTGCTGAAATGTCGATTTAAATTTTTGCAGACAATAGAAGTGAAACTTGCACATAATAAGACCAAGTGATTCTCGCCAAATTTCAAGTCACAAAAGCCCCGAATTCAAATCCTAGATAGGAAGTACTTCAATTGAACGGCCTATGATTTCGACAGAAACAGGTCTTTGCTAATAAATTGAGATCGTTCGAACAAACAAACATCCAATTAAGAAGCTAATGCTCGTTCTCACGAACTTGCCTGACAATGAAGCACACTTCCTTGGATTAAACAAATTACTTGTAAGAAAAGGGATTGAAAGCTTGAAAAAAAAAAAAAAAAAGGATCACTGAAAAGGCATAAGCAAGTGGACAAGGGAACAACCAAAGCCATCATCGGCAGCACAAGTCCTCTTCGGAGGCACAACTCTTCGGAGGATAAAGACCTCTAATGGGTCATACGCCACAAAAAAGAAAGTTCTCTACTCAACAAAAAAGATTGGAGGAGTCATGACCCTCCAACCATGAGAGAGTAACTTCCAGGCGATGAAAACCCTCTCTGAGGCACATTTCACCAGGAGTTGAAGTGTTACGACCGCTCTTCAGAATTTCACTTCACCAGAGTCGAAATGCAAACAAAATAAAGACCTCTTCGGAGGCACATTTCACCAGGAGTTGAAGTGTTACGACCGCTCTTCGGAATTTCACTTCACCAGAGTTGAAATGCAAACAAAATAAAGACCTCTTCGGAGGCACATTTCACCAGGAGTTGAAGTGTAATAGCCGCTCTTCGGAATTTCACTTCACCAAAGTTGAAATGCAAAACAAAATAAAGACCTTTCTGGAAGTCCACGTTTCACCGAGATCGAAATAAAACTTCCAAGTGTTGAAACGTGAAAAGGCTTTCTTCAAAGGCACAACTCTTTGGAGGTACACGTTTCACCAAGATTGAAATAAAACTTCCAAGTGTTGAAACGTAAAAAATCCCTCCTCAGAGGTACAACCCCCCCGCCCCCCCCCCCGGAGGCATAATCAAGAAGAAAGACCTCTTCAGAAGCCCACGTTTCACCGAGATTGAAATAAAACTTCCAAGTGTTGAAACGTGAAAAGGCTTTCTTCGAAGGCACAACTCTTTGGAGGTACATGTTTCACCAAGATTGAAATAAAACTTCCAAGTGTTGAAACGTGAAAAAATCCCTCCTCAGAGGTACAAATTTCTATTTTAAAAAAAAAATCCTCATCAAGGGCATACTTTAACTTTCAAAGGAAGAGTGATTTACCTATTCTAGAAAATAACCTCCCTCAAAAAAAAAAAAAAAAAAAAGAGGAAGAAAGTTAAAGTACCCTTCAGAGGCCCGCTTCACCACATAGAAGAATTCACTTGGCAAAATGTGTACATAAAAAAAAAGAGTGATTTCTTCGAAGGACCAAGCGTAAAAACTTATATGAAGGAAGTTGCACTCTACGAAAATTTTCTTCGAGAATGAAGTAATTATTCTTCAGAAAATAAGAGTGCAAGTCCCCTCAAAGTATACAATATTGCAGCAAGCTTATGGTATGGGGGCAACATGGTATAGTTACATACAAAATGGTATAGCTACATCGGTAAAGTACGCTCAAACAACATACCACAAGCTCACCGCAATATCATATAAATAAACTTGTGAAAAAATGAATAATAAATGCATTCTCAAATTCAAACAAAAGTCTGTACAAATAAAGGATCATTTTATTCAATTGCAGATACAGGTTTCAAAATAAAAAAGCAGGGGCCGGTGCCTGCACAACATCCGACCATTACACGAAAAAGGAATCAAAAAGCCCGAAGCCCGACTCTTCATTTCTTCTTGCCACCTTTAGACCCTTTACCCGGCCGAATGGTTAGCTTTTCAGGTCGGTCTGAAGGCATAAGGGAAGAAGGGGAGGGAGGTGCAACTGGTGCAATTTCCGGTTCCTCTTCAGTAGTGATGATTTTCTTCCCCCTCCTCTTCGATGTTCCGTGCTTCTTTCTTCTCTTCGAAGAAGACTCACTCCCTGGAGTAACAAGAGCGGACAAAACTACGTCGTCAGAAGGAGTCCGCTCCGGAGAGATCTCGCCTCCTTCAAGTCCCTCGTCTTTCTGCTCCTGCGAAGCAATAGGGTCATCCAAGCCATGAAGAGCCTCAATTTGCTCCTCTTGTGACCTGGGTTGTGAAGCAGAAGGAGGAGTCACCTGAAGAGATGGAGGAGGGATAACCGGAGGAGGCGAAGTCTGCACAGCACTTGGTGTTTCAACTACAGAAGAAGAGAAATTGAAAATGTTAGTATCTCCCCAAAAGAAGGGAGATATGGGTTCATCGAGATTCAAGAAGTAATCGAGAAGCTCATCAAATTTTTGAGGAATAAGCAGGCGATCCACCTGAATCGGACCAATGTCGAAATTACCTGAAGATGTTTGCTTCGTTAGTTCAATCTCATAATTTGGAGCCCCAATATCCTCCAAAGCCTCATCATCAGTAGGGGTAATTACCCCGGTTCTTGTAGGAGACAGCGAATGAGCACTGGAACCTGCGATGTCAACTTCAGAAGAAACTGAAGGACGTTCAGAGGTAGTAGGCGGTATTTCTTTTTCGGAACGTTCCCCTTCCGCCATTCCAGTCCGCACTCTGGCAAGTTGCTCTTTTCCCTTGGCAAGAGCGGCGTGGGCATCATCATCAAGATAATGCTCTTCAAGAGCTGACTCAGCGTAGCCAACACCTTTACCGCCGAGCATATCGAGTGCCGCCTCCCAAACTACAGCTAGCGTAATTTCATATTTAGGGCCTAGAAAGGCAAGGTTGCCACACCCCAAAATGCTGTGCAGATAAAAATCAAATAGTGTGGAGCTAATGTCAGCTTTGGTTGCTTGATGGGCCTCTTCGGCCGTGAGTTTACCAGCAACAGCCTCGTCACGCTCCTTTTCGGCCATAGCAAGTCGAGTTTTTAACAACTCTATCTCTAAGCTTTGAGAGCTGGTCTGTTCTCGCAGCTGTAAAGTTTCAGCGCGATATTCTTCTATGACCTTCTCCTTGTGTGTAAGTTTATCTTCGACTGCCCTTTGACTGGCATGCGCATCTCGTACTTGTTGCTGAAGCATGCTCTCCTTTTGAGAATAGGAAGTAGATGAAGTAGCTAATTCTTCCTTAAGCTTTTCCACTTCCGCTTCCAGCTTTTCATTATAGGAAGCAATACTTCTCATTTAGGCGTCATGCTGCTCGAGAGTCTTCTGCCACTCAGCCTTATCGTTCTCCATTGTGAGCATGGCCTCGAGATTGGCTCGGTTAACCCTCTGAAGCTCGTCGACAAGTTTTTGCCAGTTCGACATTCTTTCAATATCGGTCCTGACAGTATCAAGATTTCGCAGCATAGCCGATTTGTCGAGAGGAACCAAGTCGAGATCAAATCGAACCCCTCTCAGGCACCACTGAGGGAATCGACTTTGAAGAGTGGGAGGACCTTGCCCGACTTGGTATGCGGGCCGGTTGATGATTGTTTGAATGTCGGAACGAACGGGGGCAGGAGATTGAGCAGGAACATGTTCAGAAACTGTCGGCATTGTTTCCTCAGTAAGTCTAGCCCGCTTGCTAGAAGAATCGTCCATGTGACCTTTACCTCTCTCATCATGAGTTTTTCTTTTTTGAGTATCATCATCTCTATGGGGAGGGTCATGTCTTTCTTGTTCCCTTCGGTGACGTTCTTCATATGCTCGTCTCTCGTCTGCTTTCCTGATGGCCCTCTCTTCATCGGATTCTCTGTGAGAAGGGAGGTAACGCCTATAATCATACTGGCTACGCCTCCCGTAGCACTGGAAATCATCGTAGTATGAGCTGCTGCGCCCCATTGGAGAATCTGGAATAAAAATAATAAGCTTTAGAAATCTTTAAAGTACAAGAAGATAAATGCGTAGAAGTGATGAAAAATCCTAAGTGTTGTGTAACGTGTAAACTACACGCATCAAGTTACAAACCACTCTGTGGAATAGAGGTAGTGATAACTTGAGTAGGAGGAGTTGACATTTGTTGTAAAGAAGATGTCGCCTCGATTATAGAAGAGATAGTTTTGGAAACATCATCTTTGAAAAGTTCTTGAGAAGTCACAATTAAATCGCTCAACCCCTCGAAAACATCATCGCCATCATGTTTTTTGGGACTTTCTTTCTTAACTCCTTCGTTAGTAGATTTTTCGGAAGATCGTGGAGGTTCTTCCTCTTCGATAACTGGGGAAAGTACAGACTTGTCATACGGCCCCGCAACATCCTTCGGAATTGAACACTTTACTAGTGAAGTTTCTATAGAGGTTCCTCCCTGCATGTGCTCTTTAATAGAGACCGGGGCATCAGGAGTTTTCATCGGAGAATCGGGAACTTCAGTCGGAACTTCATGAAGTTGAGTAGAACGAGAAGAATGTAAAAGCTCAAATCGATGAAGAAGTTCATCTGTCAATAGAAATTTTGCGCTCCTCTCTTCAGCAGCCACAATGCTTAACCTTTCAAAGACTGGTTTATGACTGGAATCTCTAGAAGGAGGAGGGAGTGCTGCAAAAATAAGGAATGAAATCAGCATCTAGCAATATGAACCATGAAAAACTTAGAATGAAATTGAAGAAAGAAGGGAAAAAAAAGATCTCACTTCCTATTCTCCAGTCTGCGTAAAATCCTGCGGGGCAACGAATATAGAAGAATTGATTCAAAAAACCATGTGCACTCTCCGGCAAATCCAAAATTAGCTTACGGTTCCTCGCACCTCTTACAAGTACAATCGAAGGGTGGTCCTTGTTCTTCACAAAAGTGCACAGGTAACAGATTTCCTCAAAACTCGGGAGACGGCCAAGAGTTCTCCTGAACAGAACACACAATCCCATCAAAATGGCATAGCCATTGGGATGTAGTTGGAAAGGAGAGATCGTCAGTCGAAGAAGGATTTGTTGAAGAAATTCATTAAAGGGAGGAATCACTCCACTTAAGCACATTTGGCGATTAATGGCAACAAAACCGGAAGGTGGTCTATCAGCAAAATCATTTGGTCCAGGGAGTAAAACTTCTGCCTCGGCAATGCCAAATTGAACGCATAATTGATTAAGCACCCGCTGTTTCAGAATGGTAGGAGTTCTTTCCGGAGGGTTCTCTAGTGGAATAGCAATCGGAGGAGCCCCTTCGACGTGTTCTATCATCTCTTCTTGCTGAGACGTCATTCTATACAAGCAACTGGATGTTCAGATGTGAAGGTGCACGTTTCCTAAAAAGTGTGAAGTGTTGTGCAAAACTAATAAAAATAACAAGCAAAATAACTGAAATTAAACTAATTGACAGCTGGTTGATTGTGAGATTTCAGGACTTGTTAATTTGAAACTCGAGTGCAGTGTTAATTCAAACAAAATTTTAGCTTTGCTTTAACACTTCATTTGAGTCGGTTGATTCACAGCATTTCACTCGCACAGTTCACTTAAGTTGATTATTCTTTATCGACTAATCTGTCATTTGATGTGGGCGGTCAGTGACAGTATATTCGTCCCATTTTTCTGCAAAGGTTATGTTTAAACAGGCTGTTAAATTAAAAGTTAGAGCAATCTGCAAAGGAATGTAATGAATTTCAAATGATTCAAGTCCAAGCAGTTCAATCAAATTCTCTCAAAATTTTACAAGTCATAGGTCATCTAGACTGCCTCCTGCGACTTAGCATAGGTCAAGGCTATATTAGGTCGCACTGTGCAAGTTAAAGGGGTTCAAAGCAATGCAGATTTGTTCAAGTCCTAGCTCGGTCGCGACCTAGAAACCCATGCTGCAGAAATTAGGTCGTACAAGTTTTAAGTCGTTCAGCCATCAGTAGGTCGTATGACATTTTGGTTATGCAAGCTTTAGGTCGTTCAGCGACCTAACGTAGGTCGAAAATTTTCTTTAGATCTCAAGGGCCCTAAGGTCGTGAAGCATTTTTTGTCACTCAAATTCGTTAGGTCGCCTAACTTCCTCTCTGCACCAGACCCAATAACCCGCCATCAACTACCCGAAGAGATTCATCGTCCTCTCCATGAAATTTACCATCTCTTCATACCACCAGATCATTCCAAAAACTAACCAAAAAAACCTCAATCCATCATAAATTCAGCGCATTGCCATGACTTCCTAAATCAACCAAATAACGACCGAAAAATCGATCGCAACAATCACTCGAAATAAAGCGTGATACATGGAGTTGAGCTAAGGTCGGAAAGTGAGAATTCATGATTCAATGGCGATTATGATGGGATGAAGACCAGGTTCACTTACGAGACGTAATGATGAAAATGAATCGGTGACTGGATGGGTCGAATTCGCCTTTGGAAGCTCAGAGAATCGTTAATGGCAGTAGGAGATTAGAGCAATGGAATGAGGAAGAAGTAGCGACCTAACAGTTTTATATGTGGCAAAAATGGGAAAACAAATAGGCACGCGTATTGGAACAAGTGTTAGGTCGCTCACGACCTAGCTAAGTCAGGTCGAAGCACGCGACCTACGACCTAGGCACGTACTTCGAGGGGCAAATGTTAATTCCTCTTCATTAGCGACCTAAAACCTAAAGACATGGAGCGACCTAACTACAGGAATAGCCTAGCTACTTAACTCATCAAGTGACCTAAAAGTATCTGCGACCTAAGGGAAGCACCGACTTACAGAGCTCTGCGACCTAAGGGAAGCACCGACATATAGAATTCTGCGACCTATAGCACTCACACGACCTAACTGGGTGCTTAGACCTAAGGAAGGCCGCGACCAAAAGGATAATGTGACCTAGTGACCTAAAGTTTCAGCGACTTAGCGACCTATGAGCCAGAGCGACCTTACAACTTAAGGGATGGAATGACCTAAATATGTTTCGCGACCTAAAGGAGGCCGCGACCTATCAAGCTTCGCGACCTAACAGAAAGCTGCGACTTAAGGAAGGCTGCGACTCAGAAGATGTTTCGACCTATCAAGCTTCGCGACCTAACAGAAAGCCGCGACCTAAGAAGTAGGACGACCTAAGAGTGAATGCGACCTAAAAACGGTCTCGACCTATGAAACTCCGCGACCTAGGAATACTTCGCGACCTAAGGAGAGTCGTGATCTAAAAGACTCCAGTTATAACTATGAGAAAAGTACACGCGACCTAGGATAGGTCGCTAACGACCTAAATGCCTGAGTAAAGAAGTGACCTATACTGTGCCGCAGGGGGATAGGTCGCTCACGACCTAGGACTTGTGCAAACCAGCATGCATGTTCTTGTGAAAGAGAAGCCAGTGCATCTTAGTTCAGTCACGACCTACGACCTAACTTAGGTCGGTCACGACCTACGACCTAACTCCGAGAAATGCCTATAAATACAACCCTAGTTCCAACTAGAGGAGGACTTTTTGGCTCATTCATTTCAAGCGCCCTTACTCCGCTGCATTCTGAACTACCTCAACACCTTCAAGGAACTTCACGAAGAAATCAAACATGTCTAACATGTGTTCAAAGATTCGGATCAACATTGAAGTTTAGACTACTTGCTCTAAGTCACTTGAAACTCAAAGTGTGTTGTAATCAAAGTGTAACTGCATTGATTTGTAATCGAATCGTCAATAAAGATATTCAAAGTGGACGTAGGCTCTCTCTTAAGCCGAACCACTATAAAATTGCTGTTGTTTACTGCTTTTTCACTATTATCTGCTTATAATCTGTTCCCGAGCTATCGGGTGGTGCTTTCACAATCTCACTTCATACACTGGGGTGTTAGCGTTCAAATTTTAGCGTTAACAATAAGCTTCCATAGTCTTGCCAATCTGTGGTTTAAACATGGCATTCACGAGTCTTTGGTAAGTTGCCGCTGCATTCTTAAGTCCGAAAGGCATGACTCTGTAGCAGTAGAGACCAACATCGGTGATAAAACTCGTGTCCTCCTAATCTGGCTCATGCATCATGATCTGGTTATATCCGGAGTAAGCATCCATAAAAAATAACAATTCATGCCCCGCGGTTCCATCAACTAACTGGTCAATCCTGGGAAGCGGAAAGCAGTCTTTGGGGCAAGCCTTGTTTAAATCTGAAAAGTTGATGCATACTCTCCATTTTCCGTTAGCTTTCTTAACCAGTACTGGATTCGAAACCCAATTCGGATAAGTAGATTCTCTGATAAAGTCATTCTCCATGAGCCGATCCACCTCTTCCTTTAATGCTGCTGACCTTTCGGGACCCTGGGTTCTTCTTTTCTGCCTCACAGGTGTAAACTTTGGATCAATATTCAAGGTATGCACTGCAATTTCTGGAGATATTCCACACATATCGGCATGAGTCCAAGCGAATACATCCAGATTTGCTTTCAGAAATGATATCAAAACATTTTGAACCACTGCATTAAGCTGCGAACCCACATTCAATACTTTGTTCGGGTCTTTAGGGTCAACAGGTAACGGCACTGTCACTTCAACTGGTACCACTCTATTTTCCCCTGCACTGGCTTTTCTTGGATCCATCTCTCTTCTTGCACCGCTATGTTCGCCTGTGCAGGGTCCATCCTGTAATTGCTACAAGGTTGATTCTTTGATGCGGACTGGGGCTGCTGCATCTTTTACCATTTCTCTTTTCCTCGATCCATGCAACTCTGTAAGATAACATTCTCATCCAGCATTCTGATCCCCTTTCACCACACCGACTCCATTATCTGTGGGGAATTTTATGGTCAGACACCACGGGGCAAGAATAGCTTTAAATGCTGTCAAAATTGGTCGGCCTAAGAACGCATTGTAGGCAGAAAATTCTTCAACAATAACAAAGGTCTGTTTTCGAGCGACTTTTCTTTGCCCCTTTCCAAGCTCTACGAACAAATCAATAGTCTCAATTGGCTGTTTCGGCTCCCCAGTAAAGCCAGCAATCTTTAGTGACGAAGCTTGAACGTCAGCCATTGGAATCTTCATCTGATCAAAAGTTTTCTTGAAGAGAATGTTGCATGAAGCTCCACAATCAACCAGAACTCTTTTAACAGTAGCTGGCCCAATGCCAGCGGAGATGACCAAAGGATCAATGGTAGGAGCTTCAATACCCATCGAATCCCCAGTACTGAATATAATGTCATCATTGAAGGTTTTCTGCTGCTTCAGGGGCGCAACATCTTCTAACACAAAAACACTTTCATCTGCCGGTGCATACTTCAAAGCACGGGCGTATCTTTCCGTCTCACCCCAACTCCTGCCCGCTGGGTGAGGGCCTCCTGTAACCACATTTATAACAGGCCTCTCTGATTCATGAGCTGCCGCCTTCTCACTTGAGCCAGGACAATGAATAGGAACCTGTTGTCCTTGAGTGGACGAGGTTGGGCCATTCTTGTTCCTTCTTACAAATTGTTGGAGCTTGTTTTGCTTCAATAGTTCCTCAATTACCACCTTTAAGTGACGACACTCGTTATTATCATGCCCGGGCTGGTTATGGAACCGACAAAACCTTCCATTCTTCTCAGCTCTTCCATTAACTCTTTGCTTAGCTGGTGCGGGGAATTCGACCGTGTCTTTGTTTACAAAGTAGATGTTTTCCGGGGTATCAGTCAGAGGGGTAAAGTTGAAGGGACGTCCTTTCTTTGCATCTCCTTGCTTCTTCTGGGCATCGTTCCCCCTCTTCTGATTGCTAGATTCCTTCTTATTCAGAGCAGCATTACTATTTCCAGCCCCTATCGATACCACCTTAGCCGGTGCTTGGAGGCTTTCCAGACGGATGAATTCATCGGCTTTCTTATAAAACTTGTCAAGTGAATTTGGTTCCTTCATTTTCAACCATCTCCCGAACACACTTGTCTTATCAATAGCCTTCATCAGGTACGTCGAAATCATTCTCGGCTCCGCATTGTCCACTTCAGCCAGAGCTATATTGAAGCGATTCAGGAAAGCTTTAATGGATTCTCCAGGATTCTGCTCCAAGCTGGATAATGACATTATATCCTTCGCCCTTGACGCATATAATCGAAACTGTTTCTTGAATTTTCGGGTCAAATCAGAAAATTGGTCCATCGATCGGACCGGCAGCTTTGTGAACCAAAGTTAAGCAACTCCTTCCAGGTATACCGAAAAATACCGGCATTTGATTTCATCAGAGTCTCTGGCACCTGTCATGTGCCAATCATACTTATACAGAAGCTCATTAGGATCGCTCGTTCCCTTGTAAGCTGGAATAGTTGGAGGGACAAACTTCCTTGGGAATTCTGCTTTCAAGATCTTTTCAGTGAATGAAGTTTTTCTCGGAGCGAAACCCCACTCTTTCTCATCTTCGTCTCTCTGCATACTTTCCTTCATAATCTGACGAACCATGCCTGAGAAATACTCTTCATCATTTTGAGGCTCAGCGGGACAAACATCAGCCATTCTCTCTGAATTCTGTCTTGACAATCGTTCGCGGAGGGTTGGTTGCGGCCCCGATCCTCCGGCTTGGGGAGGTGTCCTTTCCACTGGGTCGGCTGGCCTTTGAGGGATATTCCTTCCTTCCACATTCTGCACTTCATCGGCAAGGTTTCCCTCCTTAGCTGTCGGTTAGCGGTTTGCCTCAAATAAAGCATTCAACCTTTCCTTCATTAGGTTATTCTAAGCTTCCATTTGTCGATGTAGCCCAGATACCACGGCATCCAGCTCTGCCCGTGTAACTCCGACGGTTGGATTTGTTTGACTTAAAGGAGGAGAAGTGGCAGTAGTCTCGCGAACATCGTCGGATCTAACAGACTTGCGTTTTCTTCCGGGGGCCATTATTTCTGATAAACTCCTGGTTTTTAGAGAGATCCTTTCTACAAATTTCTGTGAAGCTATGATGACAGTATCCTGAGTTGCTCTCTCAGTGAAAGCACCAAAAATGTTGACGCAAAACGTTAGACGCTAACACCCCGATGCAAATAGAGATTGAATGAAAGCACCACCCGTTAACACGGGAAACAGAAAAAGCAGTAATCCGCTAAAAAAGCAGTAAGAGACATAGATTTTATAGTGGTTCGGCTTATGATCAAGCCTACGTCCACTTCAATCCTTCTTTATTGCTAATATGATTACAATCCTTTACAATTTCCTTAAATTACAATTCACTTCAAAAAACAAGTAGCTAGAAAAACTTCGATGCAAGAGAATTCTCCAAATTCATGGTTGAATGTGTTGAATTCCTATTTGAATTTGATTGAGGCTTCTTGCCAGTTTCAAGTGTTGGAGTAAGGCTTGGTTTTAAGATGGCAGAGTCTCGATGCTTTGAAGAAAATGATCAGAAAAGTCCCCCTCATGTTGGAGATAGTGCCGTATTTATAGAGGAACTTCCATGTCAAGTTGTAAGTAGTGACCGACCTAAAATAAGTCGTGGATCGTGGCCGACCCAAGAAAAGTCATAAGTCGCGTTCTATCTCTTAAGCACGGCTCATGGTTTAACTGGGATAAGTATGTTCTTCTGAGTATAAGTCCTAAGTCGTGAACGAGTTAACAGGCCCTGGTTCAAGTAACGCTATATTGGATTTCCCTTTGTTTTCCTAGGTCGCGAGCGACCTAACATAGGTCGTAAGTTGGTCGTGACTTAAGTGAAGTTGTTTTGATCTTTTCCTGTCTTGAGTCGTTAGGTCGGCAGTCTCTTAAGTCGTTAGGTCGGCAGTCTCTTGAGTCGTTAGGTCGGCAATCTCTTAAATCGTTAGGTCGGCATTCTCTTAAGTCGTTAGGTCGGCAATCTCATAATTCGTTAGGTCGGCAATCTCTTAAGTCGGTAGGTCGTGCTATCAGTTAAGTCGCTAAGCCGTTATACTCTCAAGTCGTTTGCCTATTGAATCGCTGGCCACCTTAAGTCGTCTTCCTATTGAGCCGCTGAGCATAGGAGTTAACAAGTGCCCAAGCTCGGAAACCTAAAATATTCAAATGAAAAAAATATGAACTAAACTTTAGGGCTTTAGTCCCTATAAAACCCAGATCATTATCGGCAGTCATAGCATTCGAGTTCAAGCATATCAACGAAAGAAAATAAAGGCAATTCACGTATCGGTTCAAAGCTTTAATTTGAACACGATAACTGAAGCAACCATGCATGCGCTCATGCCAGAAGTCAATTGACAAAGCAACGCAAAGAAAATTCTTCAAATCAATTGATTGATCATAAACAAGCGTTTCAGTTATGGAAAAACCTAATTCCATTTTGAAGAGGAACACAGAAGGCGGCCGCACAGTAGAAGAAAAAGGAAAGGGAACGAGCATCCTAATTTTTACAACACTAATTATTGTTTGGGCTGGCCTTTTATTTCATATTGGGGTTAAAATGTTAAATTAGGTTATTGTTTAGTATTTTTATTTTATTTTGTAATTTTCTTTTAAAATTGTATAGCTCTCTAGTCGTGTGACTAGGTTACGAACTAAGGTGGTGTAGTTCGAGAATTCGCAACTCAGTGGTTGAGTTTTAGCAGGATTTTGGGCGTAGAATTAGGTTAGTCATTAGCGAGTGTCGTAAGTTTACGTGTGTTAGCGTCTAACAACTTAATTTCTAGTAGAAACCTTAGGGGCAGCATATATGCAGGTTATTGTCGAAGTTGGGTAAAACTGTATTGTTTTATTTCTACTTTAATTATTCTGCTATTATATGTGCTGCAATTATTATATATTTCCGCATTTTTTTAGTATCACCCTATTCACCCCCCTCTAGGGTGTAATCGTTCCTACAATTTTTATTACTCAAATCACTTTTAAAACATTTTAAAATATTTATAAGATTGTTCCACATTTTATAAAAAATTTAAAACATCATTTCGAAGAAATACAGTTTTGGATCCCAAACTCCTAAACCTTGATTTTTCTAAAAGCTAGTTTTACTCATACTTCAAAATCTACTCATCAAATTATCGATTTTCTTCTTTCATTGGAAAACTATGGATATAATAGTTTCAAAAATTCATATCCAAAGAATTCCGAGCTATATTCCATCTTTTACACTTGTTTGACTTTTATGGCGCGAAATCGCGATCTACCGTTACGCGACTCTCCTATTTTTGACTAAATTTCCCCTTTTTTTTCAAACTTCACCAAAATACTTTTGAATGTTTATAAAACATTTCAAACTCATTTTTAACCATTTTTTACAGATATTTAACCTCCATACACAACAATTCATTAATATAGTGGAAAGTGATTTCCTTTGTGCTTATTGATGTGTATTTCCGTGACTTGCTTATATTTTCAACATTCATATGAAAACATCCAAACTTAATGATCAAATCATAATAAACATCCATTTGCAAACATCGTATCATTATCAAAATATAATATAATAATTTAGGAGTTCTCGCCTTCCTTTTTCCTTCGAGCTAATAGAAAATCGGCTATAGCTCATCGAACCAAAGAAAACAAAAGCAAGCCTCCGACCCAAGGAGGAGATCGACTTAGCCTTGGTGGAGATGGCGCTCATAGACAAGGTGGTATAGGGTAGTGCTCGTTTATTTTGGTAGAGAAGTGGTGGAGTTTCAGACTAGTTTTGAAGTATATTAATATTATAAACAACTATATATATCTTTTTCTCCTTTTATTTGTGGTATTTTTTTCTAACTTTTATTTTTATGAACAAGAATCCATTAGCAAGCACTTAAAGAGCTTGAAAAAGAAGAGGAAGAAGAAGTGAAATGGTATTAGGAATTTGTGAGAAAAATGGAGGTATTTATAAAAAAAGAATAGTATAAAGGAATACATGCACACATCACCTTTTGCATCACCATTTCAAAGCTTCTTCAACACACCTCCTCCTCTTAATAAATGAAAAAAGCCTCCCCCATGTGCCCATCACTTCATGTATGTATACGTTAACTTATGCAAGCTTAAGGAGGAAACTTGCTTAAAATATCTTATATATTTTATATTAGGTATGTATTTTTAAGTGTATAAGTAAATATGTATGTATACCTATGTTCATGTGTATGTTATATATGTGTACATGACATATAAACAACGTTGTATAGATTCTGAACAAATTCGTTCGATAAACCGTTGTCAATAAGAGAACCGATTCCCCGTCACATTTTTACTTATTCTTTAACGTACATATATTTGTAAATGAAATTTGAAAACCATTCTGCTATCATTTTAAATGAACTAAAATGATTTATTTCATTTATGAAACCATATAAACTAATATAAAAAATTATTCATAAAATTTTCGTTACACTGATAAAGCGATATCGATTTTTCCTTGTATTTTCAAATAAAATATATATCTTCATAAAACTATTATAAATGATTCATTATCACATTATAACTATCCAAAATTAATTACCAAAATTTAAAATAATTATGTGGATAATTAAAATAATTACTAAATCATTAAACCACAATTTAAATTAAATAAATCAATTATTTAAACACAATGTCATCTTATCTATATAAATTTCGTGGAAAATATTTTATTCAAATATTTATTCGATGTAAGATTACTATTACTTATTATCACTTGGAATAATATTATCCTTTTATTTGTATATATTTAAAAATAAATACAATTTATCAAAGTGATAAATTGGTGGGTCATTACAGACTCCCTTCCTTAAAAGAATTTCATTATCGAAATTACCTAAAACAAAAACCCAAAGGTTTTGCCCAAAATATTTTATTTTTAAACTTACATTTATACGATGTATATAGATCACCCGTATATAATATCTAGTTCGATCTACTATTTGAATTCACAACTTTACTTCTGAACTAGCATTGATTCCCCTATCCTTTAGTGTGGACTTTGATCAGGCTTTTCGATCGGGACTTTAGTTCTCCATGCATAACTCTCAACTATGATAGAAAACTCAAGTATCCAACCACAAACCCTCATCAATGTGCGTCGTCAAGAATTGAGTGATAAATCCTCTTTTGGATAAATTGAAACACTTTCAAATTCCATACACGAATCTTAGATCAAATTATGCGACGAAATAGTCCACATACTTGATATGAATTTAATAATCATTCCAAAAAATTTATGAATATACTTCCATCTTTTATTCATACTTTTATAATGATACTCTTTTATATATTACCATTTTACATTTTTATTTCCTAATATTTCTACTTAAAAACACATTTCTTTTCAAAAGATAAATATCTTTTTATTATATTACATTTCTAAACATGTCTTAATGGTTTCTAGAAATTTATTTTCAATATAATTCATTAAATTGATAAATCACCATAAACTTCTTTTAGCTAATATCAACCATTAAAACATTGTATATTTATTTAAAACTTCCAATATATATATATATATATATATATATATATATATATATATATTCTTTAATAATACTAGCTTAATTACTTAAAAAGTATTTATATACTTATTCACATGTTATAAGTATATTTAACATGTATATTTTTCTTACTTCAAAATACAATCAAAGTGATTAAATTACTTACTACCAAAACATTGTTATAATGAACTTCTTTTACAATTTGAACTCATAACATTTCTGTCTTTGTATAAAAGATTCCAATACTTGTTATTATCTTTAAAATCCCATTATTAAAGTTCTAAATATACTCATCAGATTTCTTCCAAAGTGTCATTCAAGGGTTTAAGAACAATGTTGCTAAAAAAACATTTACAACAAAACCAAAACCATTCATTTTTAATTTTAATTACTTCTTTTAAAGATCGGTACTAATGAGAAGTTAGGACAACATCATACTATAAATTCTCACATGCATGCATCATTTAAATATTTCAAAGCTTGGGTCCAAAAAGAAAATTCCCCTCCCATCCTTACACTAATAAAATTCAAAACACTAAATCTAAAATAAACATCCCAACCATACTCATACATACTAGAATTATCCTTAATTCCCCAAATGTTGCTCCTATTCTTCCAAGTCTGAACATAATGGTGGACTCCAACATCCCAGATCGATCATTACTTCACCTTCTCCTTCTTCATCAATGTCTACTATTTCGTCGGCCTCATTGCCGTCATCTTTTGGTATCTCTCTCATTACCTGCAGCGGCCATGGCTAGTTCCATGGGACATGTCGCATGCCGATTGGTATTCCAGGAATGACTCCTCCTTCTATAACTCGTCCAAACCTTGCACATTTTCCTCCTAAGGGTTCTCAAATTCTTCGACGCGCTCCTCCTCTTCTTCTTCTTCTTCTATTGCTTCTTCATATCCCTTTCCACTTGATGTACGAACTGGATGATCCCTCCTACCATACGACATGTTATCCATCCATATCCCATATTACATTGCTACATTCTATTGATATGATAAATCAATGTCTTCCATTGGCTCTAATTCTTCCTCCATCGGCTCTCTTTCCTCTTCCACGGGTTCTGATTCTTCTTCCATCGACTTAATCTCCTCTATTGCTTCCAAAATGGAACTAGCAGGATCTGCTATCCAATATCCTCTAAGGACTGCCTAGTCTAATCGTCGCTAGAAATCTTAATTACTTCTAGAACTAGAGGCGGTATAAGCATTTCGACATAGGATATCCATCTTCACCCCTCCGAGTGTTTGGGGCATGTTCTCCTTCGATCGGAAACCCACCATTGTTAGGCGGATATTCTGGTTGCTCCTCTTCGTTGCTAGAGAGAACAATAAGCTATAAACCTTGCCCCAATTTGCTTTAGAAGAGTCCACGTTCACGTAACTTCCCCCATATGGTTTCTACAAGGAAAACAATTATTCCCCTTAACGGTAATTGCTAGCGTATTCTTGGGTTGAGGTTTGGTCAATGCTTAGAAAATGTTTCAAGATTTATTTTAAAGATAACTTTTAAGATTATTTGTATAAAATGTTTATCTTTTTGAAAAATCTTTGAAAATTTTACAAAAATATACTTCCCTTTTCAAATACGTACATACACACACACACACAAATATATATATATATATATATATATGAGCGTGTGTTTGTTAATAAAATATACAAATGAATATACAAACAAGTACGCGGTCATATATATAGATATTGACACACGCTCTCGAACTCATTCCAGGGCGTTACTAACCCTATCTCTAATAATTTGCTCATCTTAGGGTATTGCTCACCCTATCTCTGATGTGTCTTTTACCCCTATCAAACTCAGGTATTCGCTCAACCAAAGATATGATACCATGATGCAAGGATCTGTTTCTTCCACACTCGAAAACTGACACTAATACATCCTCTGTATTCACATGCCGTAAATCTAAGTGCCAGAGAAGCGGATTCTCAAGGGTAAGAAAGAAAAAAAAGACAGAACAGAATCTCACATAAAATATTTAACTAAAAAACTTTACAATAGAAATTTAAAATACATTATCGTAGTTAAAACATGGACAGTAATAAATTCCTTTACTTACAAATGCAGAATACTATAGTACAAGAATGTGATGGAAATAGACCTACATCTTTAGAAAAATCTTCCGACTCAATTCTTCGAGCTCCATCTAGACTTCTTCTAAACTAAACCTAACTATTGGGCTTCACAGGAAAATTAGGTTACCAAGAGTTTAAGAAAAAGGGAAATAAACTCTAGGTCGGTCATGGGACTCGTGTAAAAACTTAAAAATACGTGTTTTGGAAACAAAAGGTATCTCATAAGACCACACAGCACATAAATACGGAACGGGTTTTACCTTATGATAACCAAATCATTATTATGTCAAAATAAAGGATATTATTTTTAATGACATTCCTTTAAAAACATTTGCATGTAAACCTATTAATCTTAGACGAAATTGTTACATTATTAAATCCCAACATACATGCCACAAACATGGGTTCTATAAACAAAATGGAAAACACTTATTGGGGAATCTATTTCCATACAAATGATCAGGTGAAGGGACTACCTTCCGGTAGTACATCTCTAGAGGAATGTACCGAGGCCCAACTGATGGTCCTCTGCCAACACAAAACCGGCCTACCTCTTTAGAGATAGTACCAAATATATATCACCCTGGTCGTTACCAACCTATCCGAGGGCCCTTCATAACATACATCCACAATAATTTAAATCCTGAATGTCATAGCAGGAATAAATATATCTAGAAGAGGATGATCATATCCTAATGGTTGCGAACCACTTAGCTTTGTCGTATCTGGAAACACCCTACAGTCCTTAGCATACCCAAAATAGGACACACCAAATGATGTGGTGCATTATAGGTATAGCTAAAGAATCACAGAGACTAAGATTCATAAAATAAATAAGTAAAAGCAGCGAAAAACATTAAATTAATAAATTATCATTCAGAATTAAACTTCATTTCAAAATAAATCATAAAACATAATATGTCTCAATGAAAATACATCTCAGTCTCACAAAATCAATGTACAACAACACTAATAATCATAATCCCCCTCACAAGTGCCATAAGCCCAATGAAAAAGATGAAAAGAAGAATAGTACATTTGAAATGAGAAAACTTCGAAAATGAATCTCCAAGCAACCTGAATCAACTATCCTCAACTCTATTGGTCTATGGGGTGATAATAAAAGATAGAGGAATGGGTCAGATAATACGTCTGGTAAGTGAAAGTAATTATTAACATTTCTAAGCAAGATAAAGATAATAGACTAAGCAATAGTTCTAGCTTGAAAGGAGAATACAGAAAAGATAAAACTCGGACAAAATACTATTTTTGATTTTGTTTGACTGATTGCTTTGATAATTTGATTGTTTGCACTTGTCTTAAACTACTGTGATTAGGCTGAAATCCTAATCCTATATCAACTTCTAACTTGATTACGCCAAAATTCTAATCCTACCTATTGATCGGCCTTTCCAATCTCTATTGTGCCACTGTGAACCAATCCTGTTGGTCACAACAAAAGACATCTCTTTAGTGCTTAGGACACAACAGCGAATTATTAACCCTAATCGATGTTGCATGCTCGATCATCGCCGGTACACACTAACTGTCGCTCCCTATTTGACCATTTATTTACCCTAATCAGCATAAGTATGCCTAGCCTCACCTACGTACGAGACCATTGTTCCTCGACCTGAAAGGGGATGCTGCTAGTACTGGTCCTAATAAACAAATCTTCGAGCTTTGCGTCCCTTGCCCAAACCCTCAGATTTGAGCCTTTATCTATTGGCCACTTAGTTACCCAAATCATCATAAGTGTGTCCCAACCTTACCTACATATGAAACCATCAGTCATAGGCCCGAAAGGAAATGCTGCAGCTACGGGCCCTACTTCTACATTTGCTTATTAACTTAATCCAAGATCTAAAATTTCAAATAGGCCTCTTCTGTTATCTCTTCTTTCTAACTATAACTTACGTGTTATAATTGTTCTTGCAACTGTTACTCTTCTATTTTCTCTTTTTAGTTACAACCAGCTGTTATAATTATGCTTTCAAATATCTTAAATTTTCCTATTTCAGTCCATCTCTATTTTTATTTATGGTTTTCCAAATTTATATCTGATTTCTATAAATTTAGTGTTATTCTATTTTAATCCATATTTGTGAATTCTTCTCATTTTAATATTTTATTCGTGTCAAAAAGAATTAAATCTCTACAAAAGGAAAGTAACATTTACCGACTAAATTTCAACTTAAAACAGATGTAAATAACTGTAAATAACTGAATAAAATAGCTGAATAAAATGGACAGACAAGTACTTATGAAATTTACTAAAAAACTGACTGTAAATAAACTTACATAAAAACTGTCTCAAAATTGTAGAAAAACTACAACTATTTAGAACCATATTATTTTAAATTGCTTACAAATCTAAAATAATTATAAAACACTCACTTGTGGTCCTTAGCTCTATTGCTGGGCCTTCCTGGATCCTCTTCTAGGACGTAGAATATATTTTTAAAAGATTTCCTCCCCAAATTTTTTTTCTATTTATGGTTCAGCCTCAGGCAATGAACCTAATTGGGAGAAAATCTGAATGAGAAAAAAGGCCAAGCCTAGGGTTCTATTTATAGTGTGGTTTAGGGATCTTAGTCCGTCGGATTTAAAGATTAAATCTGGTGCAACCACGTCATAGGATGACAAGGAACGGTCAGATGTAACTAAGAATGCAAGGGATTAACCAAAAATCAAATTTTAAGATGTTCGGCTCGTACCTAAACGTTTTTACGTCCAGGAAGTTTTACGAGTCGACCAAATCTCACTGGGGTTCGACCTATGGGTCGACCCCAAAGAGTCTTATATTTTTCTTACAGTTTTTGCTTATTACTTGTTTCTCTCGTAACTTCTCCATACTAACATGGATTTTGGCAATATTACTTGATTATGTATTATTCATTTTACAATCATCACAGTTTTATATAATTATTTTCAAATTGTTCTGAATTTTCAAGAAGTACTACCAATGACCGAAGGCATGCATGAAGAAAGGCTTTGAGCAGTTCAAGTTCTTGTTGTTGCATTTGGACTTGTAGACGTTAACTTTGAACTATGTTGCATTTTGTTACCATGAATATGTATTGAATTTGGTAACTCATGTATTGAACTTATTTTTTGTTTGTTGATAACTCTTATTGAATCTTTATGAAGGATTAGTGAACTTTGTTTCAAATTGAAGAGAACCTTAAAGGTGTATCTTTTGTATAAAGGTTCGAATCGTGAATAGTTTTGAAAGCTATGAATGAATCTTTGTGAAAGATTGGTGATCTTTGTGAATAGAATCTTTTTGTTAAAAGATTTAAAAGTGGTAATTTGTTTAAACCATTTTAAGAAAGGTTTTTTGGGTAATAAGTTGTGACGTAATTGAGATCCCATTATCCATATGATTTTAAATATTGCGCTCATTATTCGGCTTAGCCACAAGAGGACTTTGTGTCATATAACCCATTTCGAATAATGATACGACATTATGGATTGCATTTACAGATCGGTGGTGAAGACCAGATATTTTCGAAAGTGAAAGGATAACTCGTCGAATGTCTCTGCACTGGCTGATCCCCGGTGTAGAGATTTGATCATCCTTTGTGATGGGGAGTCCGAGCATGATTAGGGATTATCCGGATTACAAGGGCTTCTTTGGAAGTGCCTTCGGTTCTGTTCGAACCCATAACAGACTAGTATGGATGTGTGTCTGACATTACACTTTGAGATGTAAAGCTAGTTTCTATCATATACATTTCTGTTTGGAGGCGGAGAATTTATTCTCTTAACTTAACACCCTTGTATAAGACGTACGATCTCAAAGGTTATGTAGTTGATGGTTACTAGTGATACATTTCCAATTTGGTAGTGTGGCATGTTGAGTGCTGCTGTGTGTTTTTGATCATTTGTTGATCGAAGCATGGCTTTGTGAAAAGCGTAGCTTTGTGGATGAGACCTCGTCGGACCTCACAACCCGAAAATGGTTGAAACAGGAAAGATGCAACAAGGTTATTAGGGGTTGCGCCCCTAGGGTATGTCCATTTCTTTTGTAAAAGGGTGGTATCATGGTATGGAGCCTAGATACTTAACACTTGTGGTCACTGCAAATTTAGTACTTTATGGTTGAGGGCCTTCGGATAAAGGTCGCAAACGACCGGGGATGGCATACTTATAGGTTTTACTTCTGGGCAGGGGTAACCCGGCCTTGTGTTGGCAGAGAGCTGGGTAAGTTCTCGGGGCATCCCTCTAGAGGCGTACCTATGTGGCAATAGGAAGTTCCTTAGCCTGACCATTTGTTGGAAATCCAAAGAAACAATACGCACCATGTACAGTTTTAGTTGTATAACCTGCCGTGGAATGTGGTGGTAACCTGCTATTGAACATGCTAGCTATATAGGCATACAATAATGGTTGTATGCTTGATAAGATTGATATTATACTTACGAAAGATTTTTTGCACTATGCACTAATAATAATATCAAAAGGTTTTCACTTATCAAGCATGTTTGACTATCATAAGGAGAAAGATTATCCAATTCTGCATTTGCATGGTGTGTGCAGCGGGAGGCCTTATGGTAGTTTCATTTTCTAAAAATAATTGCAGATTTCCTTTAAATTATTTTATTTTGCTTTTGTTAAAGATAAACTATTTTTGTTTGCTCACACCAGTCCCATGACTGACCTGGAGTTTATTGTTACCTTGCTAAACTCTGCGTGCCCATAATTTTCCACACGTGCGGTCTAGAGTTGGGATTTTCAGACAATCAAATAGTAGGTGTAGATTCGGTAGCCATCGGTCTTTTGGAATCTTCTTCAGTCTTTAGGTGTCTGTCCTTGGTTAATACATCTTGATCGGGGGTTCGAGATATCTTTGGTTTGGAGATGGAGTTGCGGTTGCGGTTTGGAGTTGGATTCTTTGGGAGACACTTCTGTCATTTGGTGCTATCTTTCTGCTGCTATTTGTTCTGCTATTGTATTTTTTATCTCTGATGTTGTTGGAATTCATATTGTATCAGAAATTGTATTCATTGTTGTATCAATGATATTATTCATTTCCTTCCGCTTTGTTGTTATACTTAATGTGTTATAAGCTCTGACGAATCGGATTGAACGTTTGAACCCGCAGCATTCGAATATAGGTGAAGTATGGATGTCAATTTTCGAACGCAAAAATTCGGGTCGTTAAACTTATGGAAGAAGGAGGCATTTCACCAGGAATTGACCCGCCCGGTGGAATAACTTGCAATGGTACAAAATCAAGATCATCAACTTCCATCTCGGTGGGCTCACCTCCAGCTTTTCCTCTTCCTCGACCCTCTCCTTCATGCTGGTTTTAGCGGTATATTCTAAAGTGCCAGTAATTGTTACATCATCATGGTCATGAACCAAGGGCTGATCTTCAGCTCTGTCTTAATCAAGAGCATTGATGATTTGGGCAACAGGTCCCAGAACTTCAATAGCAGCCGGGTCCTCGACCATATTCTCTTGTTGTTCCGCAATAGCACCACTTGTGGGAGTCGAATCAGGGCCCAAAAGACCTACAAAGTATATCAAAATACAGATGTTAGTTAAAATCCATTGCACGTGATGAAAAAGAACTTTTCAAATACGGAGAAATGTAGTATGATACCAGCGTTCAGTTGACTTTTCATTGTCGTTAGAGTACCTCCTTCGAGAATAGGATATAACATTTTGGCCCAAAACTAGGCTTATCCAGATCATAGCTGGGAATCTGCATTGTGCCATGAGAAGTTGATGGTACGGCTACTTGGGTTGGAGAGGAACCCTTAGGATCAGTTCTAGAAGACTCAACGATGTTCACTCCATCTTTTGCATGTGTGGGAGCCTTGAAAAATTGAAGTTTAGCATTAGCCAGATCCGAAGGCTCGTTTCCTCAAAGCACTTCTCTCACCAGTTCTTCCTTATTGAATTAAGCTTCGCCCAGCTCTTCTTTCTACTTGGTGATATGTTCCCAGGCTTCGGCAAGAGATTCGAGGAAACCCTCACTAAGAAAGCTTATGTCACGGTGGAGAAGAACTTTGTATTATATTTGATAATCAGCGGATTGAATAAGTCATTAATCTCGTTCCTACCAGACTCAATGGCCGCCTTCGCCTAGGAGTTAGCTTATTCAAGCATCACTTTTCGGCCCTCCTCTCGGGCTTATTCTTTCAGAGCTTCAAACTTGGCAAATTGTTCATCGAGTTTTGTTTACAAGATCCTTGCCTCAATAACTTCTTCGTACTATTACTACTACTCCTTTTGGGCCTCTATCTTCTCCACCCTCTACTTCTTCAACAATTCTTCCAGCTCCTCAATGCGGGGAGCTAAGGCATCTTTCTCCATTTGCAAGGAGTCCTTTTCTAAAGCAAGCGTGCCGCTATGCTAAAGTGCCGCATCAAGCTCATTTTTGTGTGAAGTTTCCAAACGGCACACCGCCTCTACCTTCTCCTTGGAGTACATTTCAAACTCGGCAAGTCGGGTTTTGAATTCAAGAAACTCGGCATCCTGGTGTTTTATTATATCTTTGTCGTGAAGAGCCTCCAACTTGAGCCGATCTATTTCATGTTGATGCTTTATAGAAACTTCAGAAACTTTCTCTACCAAACGAAAAAATGATTCGAGTTGAACGAATACGTCATTCACACACGCCAAAGAGCTTTCCCTGGCATGCCCAAGGATAACGAGAATAGAAGAAAGAAATTTGAGTCCATCGAAGCAAATTTTTTAAGAAATTGGCTTTAATTTAAGCCAACTTTTCTGCCGTAGAAGAGCCACGGCAGTAGCTGTTAGGGGTGGTTCAAAAGTGGCGAGAGGGTAATTGACAGATCGACGCTCATGAGATTGTCTTGAACTTGAAGAGCCAGAGTGTTGCTCATGGGTGCCGCGATAAGAAGTTTTTCGTTCACTCTAAACTAGAAGATGACAATGTTCGCCCTAATGAGTGGCGTGAGATTGAGACTTCACTTAGAAGAGGAAAAAGACTCCCTCGAGTGATAATCTTTGTTTCGCCCTTCGTTTATATCTCTATGTTGAATGGACTCAAAATCCTGGCTTGGGCAATGACATGCAAAGGAGCTTCGAATGCAATTGAAGGCTCATGATTAAGACATTGTACCTATAAAGATCAAATAAGAGCGTATTTGAAGTCATCCTTTGAGAAACTAATAACAAGTGTATAGTGGAGTGCAAGTGATTGCGAGTGTCCTAATGTTCCCTCCAATGGACCGGTAATGGTAGCTTTAAGCATGGATGTGCTCTCCCCTTTATTAGAAGGTTGGATGCCTTCACCGCTTCTTGTAGGGGAGTTAAGTCCTTTGTTGTTTATATTTGTTGTTTAACAAGATTTCCAATTGCTGAGAAGATGATTCCTCTCCGAGAGGAGTAATAACGAACTCCGGGTCTAATGCGGTCTTTCTTCTGCGTAGCCTGTACGCCAACTTCTTTTTTCTCTTTGGAGGTGTTTGTGATTACCCAACTTGCAACGGTCTAACAATCGGTGCTTTTCCAATGCCTGCATCATCATCTTCCAGTTTGTCAACTTGAGAATATTTGATTTCTTCCCCCTCTATATCTTTCCGAGTCTCCTTAGTAGGATCATGATAGGATTGAATGTTTCTTCTCTTCGTTCTAAAATAATCTTTGGAACTGTCTTGCTTTCGGGAAGTCCGATTCTACTACCTTCTTCTAACAGCCCAAAAAAATATAGTAGTTCGTTAGTTATGAGGATTTTGACATCTCGGTCCTAAATGGTGGTAGCGCGGATGGCGGCGCTGGCACTAGAGAACTCAACGCCTTTGGGACGTGGATGAACAACTGGAAGAACTCCAGATGTTAATAAATTCAAAAAAAAGTTAAGACTTGAGTCGGTAAACTTGAGAGGGAAGTGGATGTAATACTTACATTCTTCTAACCATCTTCTTGCGAATCCAGAAGGGCATCGCATGTAGAACCATTCATGTTTAAATAATGAAAGCTAGTTCCAGGCACCCGTTAAGACCTGACAATTCGATGAAGGTTCAAGGAAGATGTAAGAAGGGCTTCCCGATCGTCTTTTAAAGTTATTAATAAATCTGATATCTTTGAAAGTGGATGGATGGAACATAACATTAATGAATAGCAGGAAAGTCCTGCGAATGAAAGCATAACTGTTGGGATGCAGTTGTGTAGGAGCGATCCTAAGATATCTCAACATCTCCCGGGCAAAGGAATTAAAATGGGCAACGCATCCAGCCCAGGGCATAAATTTGTTGCACTCTATATATCCAGCTAGAGGAAAGTAAGGTCTATATTGCTTCATAAGAAATAAAACAACCTCAAACAGAATCCCATGGATTGAGCACAACTAACGAAGAGTGCCTTTGCCAATTCGAGAAGCTTGTGAATCAACAGGGTTATAAAGGACAATGGCACCCTCAACAGCCTCAGGAGAAAGGTTGATGGTTTCCATCAGAAGGAAAAGAATATCAGAGAAGAGATTGATTTGTATATTTGAAGCTTCTGGCTATTCTACATGATGGCTCGGAGAAGGCCTTTTGGATATAGTGGCAGAACTTGATTTCGCTTCAGAATCAAAGTTTCTCCTCGTCGAGCCAGAAGACATGTTAATTGAATGTTTCGTGCATCTGTAATCTATATAAGCTATACTCGGTAGAAAATCGCGATTAGAAATAATAACTTGTTCCCCCCATGTTAAGTGTGAACTAGTGTAATGCAGTGCAAAACAGGCGTAAACAGTTTGAAATCAGAAAAGTAAAACTAAAGCAATGGGGCTTAGAGTATTATTAAGAGAGACTGCCATCGCTAACCGTATCAATTGAAAAAAAATTGATCATCAACGAAGCTTTAGGATTGACTATCGGCATGTTGAATTATGAAGTTTGTTACCTATGTTCGTTGACAAATTTATTAATTAGTCCATATTGAGAAGTCCGGAAGTTTGGCTGCTTGATCTTAAGTTCGACAGTCCAAGTATGCAGGTCATATTGTTTGTTGTCATCTTATATTCGAGTTTTGCAAGGCAAATTTATGTTAAGTACTCAATTGAGTTGGATTGTTCCTTAATGTCAATTGATGATCCCTTAACCTCAGTGTTGATCCCTTCCTTAAAACTCCATACCGATCCCTCGGTCTAAAGCCTCTACACTAAACACAATACCACTGCCTAATGCCGATCCCTTTCCTATACCTACCCACACTAATCCCTATTAATAGCTAATTCCTACCGGACCCTCTCCAAGACCACTTCCCACCGATCCCACAACCTAAGTCATTTATACCGATCCCTATGCCGAAACAAGCAATACAAATCCTAGGCCTTTACTCTCCTTCATCCCTTCAACCAAAAAGTATCTTCCCTACCGAACCCTACCATTCTTCCTTCCTAACTCCTTCCCTACTAAAGACATTCGGTCAAACCATCCTTCTCCTTCTCCTCCTCCTTCTTCTTCTTCTTCTCCTCCTCTCCCTTATGTTTTAATACAAACCACTAAGCCATCTACCTAAAAGACACTCGAACTCACCAACATTACAAATACGTTGGCAATTTGAGTCTAGTCCAGTAATTCAAGAAATTTCACAAATTCGTAGCTGTGTCAACATGTAGGAATCAGGGGCGAGCGTACAAAACATGTTGGTTTGGAGATGAAAAGAAGTGACTTTGGGGATTTCTTGGTTTTGAGTTTGGATTTGAGGTTTAGCGTTGAAAAATTTTCATTTCTCAAGAAGATTTTGTGGTATCCAGGGTTTGACAGAAAGTCCGTGCAAGGGAAAGTGAGTTGCAAATGAGAATGTGAAGAAAGGGATGAAGGGAAGTTTATTTACATATGCACGATATGAGAAGGAACCGATCATTAAGGGTTCGGCAAGTCAAAGAGGAAGAGGGATCGACATTGAACTTGCCGATCCCTATTAGCTTGGCAATAGCAAGGGATCGGCATGCCGATTGCCGATCCCTCCACCACAATAAAGAAATTGATGACGAAAAATGGAAAAGAAAAAATAACGGATGAGTTAAAAGTAAATGACGATTGTTATCATGAAGGCTTGAAAGCAGACACGTACGTACAGAATTATGAAAATTGGCAACGACCTGTGAAGGTTCGAACACATTTAGGAGACAACAATAGAAACGTTTATATGAATATGCATTGGAACAGTCTAAAAATTCTATTTTGTCGAAATCAATAGGAATTGCAATTAAACCAGAAACTTTCAAGTTCGAGGCTAGATCGGGTAATAGAAGGCTTATAAGTCATGCTTGATTGGATTTGTATATGCTAACGGAATGCAACATCAAACTTATATTATTGAAAGTTGATAGAGGAATAGCAAACAATCAAGAAGCTAGTGTAACGACCCGGTATTTTCGATCCCGAAAATTCCACATAGTTATGAAAAAGAAGAAAGTGATAGAAGAAAAAGAAGAAGAAGAAGAAGAAACATCAACATCTCACATACGCAGCGGATAAATATAATAATAAATAATAACAGTTTAGAGAAAAATAATATATATGTCGATTACATTTAAATACATCAGAGTTACACATATATACAGACACTAGATATACACAATTTCCATGTCTCGGGTATACAATAATATAACACAGCGGAAACACACCATACGTCCTTCCATGCAGCTCGCCTACTGGGCATCAGAACGTCCTTACCTGAAAAATCTGTAATACTCGGTCCGACCCGAGCATTACATCAAAGTAACACCCGGGTCGGCTGGAAACCAGTGTGAGTAAAGCAATCTAATATGGAATACAAAAGTATACAACTCATATAAAACCCGGGCTAACTCGTTTCAATTCACAAATCCACAAATTTATATAGACAACACACAATCACACATAAATTTTCTAAGTATCAAATTTGGATTAAATATTACAATTTACATAAATCATTTCATTCCAGACTATTGATTTCACATATCAATCTATAAAAATTCGAAGTGGTTTCGGGTATTTCCTAATACCCGACTCCGGTTTCTTCGAATCCAATGTCATCTTAACGTAAGTTATTCAAGTAAAATACAATCCAAACTTTAAATACAAAATGACACTTTCATATACAGCAATACATCAACGATAGATAACCATACTATCACTGTCTATTAAAACATATCATTAGAAACATTTCATATCAAAGATATCAACCAATTCAAGGCCTTTACAACATTAAATCATTTATAAGCAAGATTGATAACTTCCAAAATTTGTTTAATTTCCCTCAAATTAAATTAATTTCTAACTTTAATCACTTGGTACTTTACTCAGCCTTAATTAGTTACAAATCGATTAATTAATCATCCTTGATTAAATGTCCTTTAAAAAATTAACTCTCAATTAATTTCTCAAATTAATTAACCCTCACTCCTTTATATTTATCACATTTGTCGTTGATTAATTACTCAAATTTATTATTCAATAATCCCTTATTAATTAACTAGTCCTTAGTTAATTTTCTTAATTAATCACTCCTAACTTCCCTAAGCAATTTCCCCTTTAATTACTTCCATCAGGAATAAATCACTTTTAGAAATTACCCATTACTTACCCTCCTTAATTTATGACATTAAGTAATAATTCTTTAGTTACTTCCATTAGGTAATTATTATTAATTAATTTCATTAGTTACCCTAATTAATTCTATTCATAAATTAATCATTCACTAATTACTGGCATTAATTAACGACCTTCAATTGATCAACTAGTCCTTCAAATAAATTAAATGATCACTTCTTAGTTCCCTTCATAAAGCAATTATCTTCCTTAATATGAATATATTCAGTAATTATCTTTAGTTAATGAGATATAAACCATTTATTTTAAATTAGAGACTTAATTAAATCATTTAGATCTATTTAATTTAACTGTCTGAAATTGATGCATTACGTAAATCATTTTGGGTATTTTGATTTAAGTTTAATACATTTTTTTTCACGTCTAAAATTTTTATCTGAAGCATTTGGAAAAGATTCACATTTTGCTACTAAACACCTGGTTATTTAAATCAAAAGTTAATGCTGAGCCTTTATTGATGTTTATCCAAACTAGACTCAAAGTTTCCCTTAAAACCAAGTCATCAAACCACAGTAATCTCGAGACAAAAAAAATAATTTCGAACATAAACAAATTCTCTGAACCATACTCTCCTTCTTCCTTCATTTCTATTCCTACAGCACACATCAAAGCCTGATGACATTCCGTGCATCGTGCACATACACACGACGACTCGGCCGCTGAGTACTTCGCCGATCATCCACGCAAGACGCTTCCAATCTCCTCCTTATGCTCCACCTCCTGGAGCATCGCCACGAGCACTCAATCGAATCTCCTATGCTCTAGAACGAAACTTTGTTCATCTAACCACCTCGATTCACCCTTCTTTTAGGTGCCGATCACCAATCTACTTCACCGGAGGGTGCGCCACTCAACCCTCTTACATTTCCACCCATATCGCATCCCCCAGTCACTACCCCAATGCCTCAATCACTTCGGGAACCAACCTCGACCAAACAAGCACTAAACCCTACTTTTGCCTCGACCCATCACTTTCTACATTAGAAAAATAAATGAATATTTTCCTGACTTCGTAGATCGTCAAGCTAGCCTCTCCACAAATTTCAACCTCTAAAATTTTTTGGATTAATAGAAATTGATAGAAATGTAGTTTTTGTTCATCTGTAAACTGCTCGTAAATTTCTAAACTAAAAAATTTCATTCTTGCTTTAAAAATCCTATTTTTGAATGTATATTCCAGATATAAAATCAAAATATCAATTTAAGATATTCGAATTTTAATCATATGGTTACTTTTTTTACAGTAAACTTTGAATTTGCAGTATCCATATTCTCTGTCAACCTTCCAAACAAAACTCCAAGCCCTGATTTCAATATAAACAAACTTATTAAATTTAGATTCCTAAGTTTAAAGTGTTTTGCAAGCAGAAAGATTAAAAATTCCTGCTGTACTTTGCTCTGTACCAAATATATAGAAGAACAGGCGATAAAGGGTTTCCAGAGCAACAGAAAATTTACAGAATTATTTATTTAATCCATACAGCAACCATATATCATAAAAAAAACAATTGCACAAGTTATAACAGATATTTACTCACCTTAGTAATTTGAACAGAGAATAAATTTTTGTTCCAGATTTGCTTGTTTGTTTGAGATTTTACTTATTTTAAAAACAATACTATTCTTATGGCTCATAGAGACATTCCCTTTATCTTAACTAAAATTTTTAAACGTAAATCCATGCAAAAGAAACAACTTTCGTTTAAACTTTAATTTTTGGCTAAGATAAATCATGTGGAGAGGATATTTTACCAAAATTTTAATTTTAAAACATGGACAGGCAAAGTAGAGATGTAGAAATAAGCATTTATGTATTTATATATATACATAAGATTCATTCCAATTCATACATTCAAAGCATATTTATTCCTAATAATCCATAAGTAACAAATAGTTAACACTTATGCTTTAAACTGGGAGGTTACTCACCTGAAAACTTTGAACAGGGCAGCCACTTATGGTCAAAATCAAAAATACAGCCTGTCTTTGGAAAGCTATCAGCGTGGAGTATTTTCTTCTTTGTTGTTGTAGTTGTTGGTGATGTTACAGGATGATACTTTTTTTTTAGCTAGTAATTGAGTTAAGTCTGGTTGTAAAGTTGATGAACGAATGAAGTGAAAAGGTGATATATTTAAAAGATTGTACAGGTTAATGTATTCTTCTGGTACAATTTGGACAGAGATATTTTTTTTCTCTCTCTCTTTAATTTTTGTCCAGGCAAGATTCATATATATATATGTATGGAAGCTGAAGTGATAACTTTTGGGCTAGCATTTATTAACATTGTCTTCTTTTATAAGCTTATACTTATCTTTATTTTATAAGTACATTCATATGCAGGTATGATTGGTTCATTTCATATCACTTGTATCCCAACATATATGTGTTTTAGAATTTACTTATGTGTTAATTTTATATTTTACATGACTATAACATTTAAGATATTTATTTTCACATCCATACTTATTTTATTTCTTTGTTAAGGTTAAACTCTCAACATTGAATTTCTTAAAATTATTTATTTCATACTTATGTTAATATCATAGCTTATTAAGCCTATAACAATTATATTTGTTTTCAAATAATTTATTTGTTTATACTTAAATTTAATGTTGATAAGATTTATTTTACTTGAACTATTATTATCCAGACTATATCATATATATATATATATATTTAAATCACATAAAGTTAAATAAGATAGATTTCATGTTTAAAATATTTAGAAACTCGTTATTTTAATTCCAAACCATAGCTTCTCCCTATTACATATATATTTGCTTTAAAATAATAAGCTGTATTTTAATTAATTCAATTAAATATTGATTAAAATAATACTGCCAAAAATCCAGGATGTCACTTCCCTCCCCCCTTAAAACTTTTCGTCCTCAAAAAGGTACGAGTCAGAATTTATGAAAATGTTTAAAACCAGATAAATATTCTCTGGTCATTATTATTTTTTTAAATATTTTTAAATATCTATATAATATTATTCCAGAGTAGTTTTTACAAAATACTTTTATAACTTGATGTTTCAACAAGTCCATCCTCATTCTCATAGAGATTCGGTCATACGTTGATCAGGCGTAGGATTGAAAATCTATAACTACTTGGTAAACACGTTTTATAACCCAGTGAAAATACTTGAAAAATAATTTTACTCAAATTATAGAAAACAGTTTTGAAATAGAGAAAATAGCTTTGGTGAGAATGCTCTAGAAATCATCCACCCCGTCCATGGTCACAGTTACATTCCAGGGTTACGTTGTCGTTGCAGCAAAAGTCCATTGTAAATGCAGGCTCTCCACGGCCTCTCGATTACGCCATGTATCCCACAACAGATCACAGTTACATTCCAGGTTTACATTGCCATCGCAGCAAAAGTCCATGTAATTGTAGGCTCTCCGCGGCCTTTGATTTTCGCTGTCAAAATGAAACATCTCCACTCCTACATAGGTCGCAGTCTACCGATATAAAATCAAACGCAGACTGTTGGCTCTCAACGGCACACACGACTTTCGCTATGTTACCATAGGTCGCAGTTACATCCTGGGTTACGTTTCCATCGCAGCAAAAGTCCATGTAACTGTTGGCTCTCAGCGGCACACACGACTTTCGCTATGGTATACTAAACTCATAATCCTCAGGAACTAGTTTTGTCCGGACTCCTCACAGGATCAACTTTAGAACCCCCTTGGGGCTCAAGGCGGCACCACCCGGTGGCACTCCTGAGAAGTTCATTTTAAGGAAGCGCCTTTTCCCCCAGAGCTATCATCAAAACACTTTATACTATACACATGTAGTATCTTTCAAATCATGCACCTAGTATGATCTCATACAAAGCTCCTTTACACAAAATCGATTATCCCAAAAAATCGATAATTCTCAAACTAGGCTTTCCAAATTCAAATATTGATTTTACCCAAAAATCAAAAGCCTTTCCAAAACCAAAGGTTCCCAAAACCTTTTTCCAAAACCCTCATATGATCCTTTATATATATACAGATATATATAATTTTTTAAAACTTTGGATCATTTCAAACTTGTATAAAATCCCTTTATACTTCAAATACTTTCAAAAATCCCTTTTTCTCCCGGTAATAAATTCAACAATGGGATATTTATTTGATATAACAAGATATATAACTTTGTTTATTCAAGTTCAAATAATCAAAGTTGATTACTCTTTTCAATATCATTTCCATTCAAATCCGTACGATGTACACATATCATCCGTACGCTATACCAATCTGATCGCCCACTTGACCACACAATTTCACTTCCAAACTAGTATCGTCCACCCGACTTCCTAGTGCGGACACAGATCTGGTTTCTTGATCAGAAATCGTCATTCTCCTTGCATAGTCATAACTATGATAGAGAATATCCAGAACCAATCAACAATCCATATCCAGGTTCGCCGTCAAAAATCAAATGAAAATCCCAACTCGAATCGACATAATTATCTCGAAATTCTATGCTCGAATCTCGATCAAATCACTATGCGAATAGAATAATATACGTATATCCTACGTATTTAACTTCATTGATTTTTAGCAAAATCAATTTCCTTTCCATTCACATTCACTTATTCACATTTACATTAATCCCATTTGGATTATCACTTCAATTCTTATCTCAATTGGGTATTTAATTAATAACAGTTTGAACTCCGACCAATTTAGAAAATGGCTTGAAAATTGAATAATAGGTAAGTAGTTGAAAAATAATTATTAGTTTACAAAATAGCTATGAAATAGTTAACTAATTATAGAATAGTTGAAAATAGTTAAATAGTTTCAGAAATTTCAAATAATTGCAATATAGTTGTAAAAATAGAAATTAGTTTGTGAAATAGTTGAAAAATAGCCAATAGTTTAGGAAACAATTTAAAAATGATTAAATAGCTCAAAAAATAATTGTAAAACAAGTATAGAATAATTTGGCTTTAAGAAAGAAAGGTTGTATATATTTAATAGCTTAGTAAAATATGTTTATTTCAAAACAATTTATATTGAAAATAGTCAAGAGCCAACTGTTCACTTCTCCAACAATTCAACTTAAATTTCCACTTCCATTTAATTTAGTCAATCCTAAATTGAATAACTTCAATTTCTATTGAAACTTATTCAAACCCAATTCAAGTTGAATCAATCTTGACTCCTTTCCCAATTTAAATCAGATTCCATTTGATTTTAATCCTGCTCAACTTTAATTATAATTTCAAATTATTCCAATCAATTTGAATTATTATCAATTGAACCCATTTCAAATTCAAATCATTTCAATACAATCCAATTCAATTTCCCATTTAAATTCTTAAACTTATACATCTTCAATCACCAATCCACTTAATTCAAACCATATTCAATTTCAATCTTGAATTTAATCTATCTCGGATTATATAAATTCGATTTAGATACTCAGAGGTTGGTTTACCTTTTTAAACTAAATTAACTTTTATTCAAAGTTTCTAATCAATTTAATTTCTGAGTTCAATTCTCAAATTCCATTTTAAATTATCTTTACTTATGTATTTCAAGATTCAAATAAGAGCTCAATACAATTTTATTTGTTTTCAAAATTAAATTTATTATCCAATTTAATCTTCCAGCTTGAAACCAGTTCTTAAACCAGTTTATTTTGCAATGCAATTATTCAAATTTATTTTATTTATACGATACCATTCACAATTTAAAGATTTTTATTAACAATAGGATGGTGTCATCCAATTTATTTTAAAAACATCCACCCATTTTCAATTTCTAGATCTCAACCCCATTTTTAGATCACACAAACTCTCAATTCAAATCAACCATTTAACTTTCCAAGTTAAATCTCAATTTCATCTTGAAATTTCCAATTCAGGTTGTTCATTCAAACTTATTTAACTTCTCCCAAGTTAAATTTAAATTTGCTTAACCCAACCAACTCTACTCAAATTCGAATTCCCACTTCAAATTTAGAAATTCTTTCCCTCTTATAAGTTTAAAACTTATATCACTTTGGGTTTTACATCACACTTCAGGGAAAATCAAAACTCAACACCTTAGAGTTTATTTTCAAATTATCTTTGATACCATGTATATCCATACATATATACATATTTATTTCTTGGGTCTCTCCCAGCCATGTTTTAAAATTTTAAACCACCCTTGGTTTTAAATCCAAATCAAATTTCAAACAACCCATTGTGTGCAACAATTCCCCTTTATTCAAATAATACTTATTTACCCTTTTAGCACTTTGAAACAATTTTTTTTTAATTTATGGACCTAGATTTAAAACTCCACAATTTAGGTATTTTCAATTTTATAAGTCATACTTTACTTAAATATCTGCTTCTTTAGAATATTTCATTTTGCTTACTCATTAATACACATCTTATTATTAGACACACAACAATCACTTATGATAATAACCAAGATTATCATATCAAAACCATCCATTATCATCTTATTCTGAAATACTTCTCCAATTCAAGATTTCAATTTTAGTTTGAATCCATTTCAAACTTACCTCTATTTAATTTTAATTTGGTTGTATTTCTTTTAACATTTAGTCCTCATTGTTTCTGTTTAATTCCAATGTTTTAACAACCAATTTACTTAATATATATTTTTCATGAAATATTGCTTTATATATATATATATATATATATATATATATATATATATATATCTAAATACAATCTTATATAAAATCATTTAAAATCCTTATATAAGAAAATAACAAGTACGCTCTCTCAAATATATATATATATATATACACACACACACACTCAACTCATTCTATGGTACCATTGACCCTTTCCTTAATAAGTAATCCCAACAGAGCCAAGGTTCTCGCTTAACCTTCATCTCTGATACCGAATGTAACGACCCAGTATTTTCGATCCCTAAAATTCTAGATAGTTACTAAAAAGAAGAAAGAGATAGAAGAAGAAAAAGAAGAAGAAACATCAACATCTCACATACGCAGCGGATAAATATAATAATAAATAATAACAGTTTACAGAAAAATAATATATCAATTGATTACATTTAAATACATCAGAGTTACACATATATACAGACACTAGATATACACAATTTCCATGTCTCAGGTATATAATAATATAACACAGCGGAAACACACCATACGTCCTTCCATCCAGCTCGCCTACTGAGCACCAGAACGTCCATACCTGAAAAATCTGTAATACTCGGTCTGACCCGAGCATTACATCAAAGTAACACCCGGGTCAGGTTGTAAACCAGTGTGAGTAAACCAATCTAATATGGAATACAAAAGTACACAACTCATATAAAACCCGGGGTAACTCGTTTCAATTCACAAATCCATAAATTTATATAGACAACACTCAATCACACATAAATTTTCTAAGTATCAAATTGGATTAAATAGTACAATTTACTTAAATTATTTCATTCCAGACTATTGATTTCACATATCAATCTATAAAAATTCGAAGTGGTTTCGGGTATTTCCTAATACCCGACTCCGGTTTCTTCGAATCCAATGTCATCTTAACCTAAGTTATTCAAGTAAAATGCAATCCAAACTTTAAATACAGAGTGACACTTTCATATACAGCAATACATCGATGATAGATAACCATACTATCACTGTCTATTAAAACATATCATCAGAAACATTTCATATCAAAGATATCTACCAATGCAAGGCCTTTACAACATTAAATCATTTATAAGCAAGATTGATCACTTCCAAAATTTGTTTAATTTCCCTCTAATTAAATTAATTTCTAACTTTAATCACTTGGTACTTTACTGAACATTGATTAGTTACAAATCGATTAATTAATCATTCTTGATTAATTGTCCTTTAAGAAATTAACTCTCAATTATTTTCTCCAATTAATTAACCCTCACCCATTCATATTTATCACATTTGTCCTTGATTAATTAGTCAAATTTATTATTCAATAATCCCTTATTAATTAACTAGTCCTTAGTTAATTTTCTTAATTAATCACTCCTAACTTCCCTACGTAATTTCCCCTTTAATTACTTCCATCAGGAATAAATCACTTTTAGAAATTACCCTTTACTTACCTCCTTAATTTATGACATTAAGTAATTATTCTTTAATTACTTCCATTAAGTAATTATTATTAATTAATTTCATTAGTTACCCTAATTAATTCCATACATAAATTAATCATTCACTAATTACTGGCATTAATTAATGACCTTCAATTGATCAACTAGTCCTTCAAATAAATTAAATGATCACTTCTTAGTTCCCTTCATAAAGCAATTATCTTCCTTAATATGAATATATTTAGCAATTATCTTTAGTTAATGAGATATAAACCCTTTATTTTAAATTAAAGACTTAATTAAATCATTTAGATCTATTTAATTTAACTACCTGAAATTGATGCATTACATAAATCATTCTGGGTATTTTGATTTAAGTTTAATACATTTTTTTTTCATGTCTATAATTTTTATCTGAAGCATTTGGAACAAATTCACATTTTGCTACTAAACACCTGGTTATTTAAATCAAAAGTTAATGTCGAGCCTTTACTGATGTTTATCCAAAGTAGACTCGCAGTATCCCTTAAAATCAAGTCATCAAACCCTAGTAATCTCGAGAGAAAAAAAAAATAACTTCGAACATAAATAACTTCTCTGAACCATACTCTCCTTCTTCCTTCATTTCAGTTCCTACAGCATACATTAAAGCCTGCTGACATTCCGTGCATCGTGCACATACACATGACGCCACGGCCGCTGAGTACTTCGTCGATCATCCTTGCAAGACGCTTCCAATCTCCTCCTTATGCTCCACCTCCTGGAACATCGCCACGAGCACTCAATCGAAAATCGAATCTCCTACGCTCTGGAACGAAGCTTTGTTCATCTAACCACCTCGATTCGCCCCTCTTTCAGGTGCCGATCACCAATCTACTTCACCGGAGGGTGCGCCACTCAACCCTCTTACATTTCCACCCATACTGCATCCTCCATTCGCCACCCTAACGCCTCAATCACTTCGGGAACCAACCTAGACCAGACAAGCACTAAACCCTACTTTTTCCTCGATCCATCACTTTCTACAATAGAAAAATAAATGAATATATTTCCTGACTTCGTAGATCGTCAAGCTAGCCTCTCCATAAATTTCAACCTCTAAAATTTGTTGGATTAATAGAAATTGATGGAAATGTAGTTTTTGCTCATCTGTAAACTGCTCGTAAATTTCTAAACTAAAAATTTTCATTCTTGCTTTAGAAATCCTATTTTTGAATGTATATTCCAGATATAAAATCAAAATATCAATTTAAGATATTCGAATTTTAATCATATGTTTACTTTTTTTTACTGTAAACTTTGAATTTGCAGTATCCATATTCTCTGTCAACCTACCAAACAAAACTCCAAGCCCTGATTTCAGTATAAACAAACTTAGTAAATTTAGATTCCTAAGTTTAAAGTGTTTATCAAGCAGAAAGATTAAAAATTCCTACTGTACTTTGCTCTGTACCAAATATATGGAAGAACAGGCGATAATGGGTTTCCAGAGCAACAGAAAATTTAGAGAATTGTTTATTTAATCCATACAGCAACCATATATCACAAAAAACAAATACACAAGTTAAAACAGATATTTACTCACCTTAGTAATTTGAACAGAGAATAAATTTTTGTTCCAGATTTGCTTGTTTGTTTGAGATTTTACTTAGTTTAAAAACAAATACTATTCTTATGGCTCACAGAGGCATTCCCTTTATCTTAACTAAAATTTTTAAACGTAAATCCATACAAAAGAAACAACTTTCGTTTAAACTTTAATTTTTGACTAAGATCAAATCAAGTGGAAAGGATATTTTACCAAAATTTTAATTTTAAAACATGGACAGGCAAAGTAGAGATGTAGCAATAACCATTTATGTATTTATATATATACAGAAGATTCATTCCAATTCATACATTCAAAGTATATTTATTCCTAATAATCCATTAGTAACAAATAGTTAACACTTATGCTTTAAACTGGGAGGTTACTCACTTGAAAACTTTGAACAGGGCAGCCACTTATGGTCAAAATCAAAAATACAGCCTGTCTTTGGAAAGCTATCAGCGTGGGGTATTTTCTTCTTTGTTGATGTAGTTGTTGGTGATGTAGTTACAGGATGATATTTTTGTTTAGTAATTGAGTTAAGTTTGGTTGTAAAGTTGATGAACGAATGAAGTAAAAAGGTGATATATATAAAAGATAATACATGTTAATGTTTTCGTCTGGTATAATTTGGACAGAGATATTTTTTTCCCTCTCTTTAGTTTTTGTCCAGGCAAGATTTTTATATATATGTGGATGGAGGCTGAAGTGATATCTTTTGGGCTAGCATTTATTAACATTGTCTTCTTTTATAAGCTTATACATATCTTTATTTTATAAGTACATTCATATGCAGGTATGACTGGTTCATTTCATATCACTTGTATCCCAACATATATGTGTTCTAGAATTTACTTATGTGTTAATTTTATATTTTACATGACTATAACCTTTAAGATATTTATTTTCACATCCATACGTATTTTATTTCTTTGTTAAGGTTAAACTATCAGCATTGAATTTCTTAAAATTATTTATTTCTATACTTATGTTAATATCATAGCTTCTTGAGCCTATAACAATTATATTTGTTTTCAAATAATATATTTGCTTATAGTTAAATTTAATATTGATAAGATTTATTTTAATTGAATTATTGTTATTTAGACTATATCATATATATATATACACACATATATAAATCATATAAAGTTAAATAAGATAGATTTCATGTTTAAAATATTTAGAAACTCGTTATTTTAATTCCAAACCGTAGCTTCTCCCAATTACATATATATTTGTTTTAAAATAATAAGCTGTATTTTAATTAATTTAATTAAATATTGATTAAAATAATACTGCCAAAAATCCGGGATGTCACAGCTAAATATACTTCTTTCCGGCATTCAGACTTGTTTCGATTCGAAGAACATCATGTTACTGACAAGATGTTCTTTAAGGGAAATCGTTATTCGTTATCCTAACCTTGTTATATTGGACTAGTAACGCAAGAGATATTCGACCGTCATTAAGAAGGATGACTACGGAGCAATGACCATAGTACTCGGAGGTGATGTTTAGATGGTTGGACGAAGGCCGAATTTGATGGAGTTGATAGATAGACGTTGCAGGATGCTAAAATTATGTAAAATAGCTTGGAATAACAAGGGAATGGCATAGCAAGGTAAAACAATGGGGATCAGCATAGTCATTTAAATGGATAGTCGACATGGATGAAGTATTAGAGGGATCGACATAGGTGACGATGCTTGGTTCAACATGGTTAGTTAGTACTCAAGGGATCGACATATCATCTAGGACGAGGAGGGATCGGTAAAACACAATGAAGGGAGATGGACCGGTGTATTCCTATATAACAAGAAGAGTCAGCATAATGTTAAGACATAAAAGGGATCGATAGAGCATTGTAAGATATAAGGGATCGGTTGAAATAGAGGGTTTGACATAAAATTGATTGAACCGGATGGATCGGCATTATGAAACTAAAGGTACGGGCATTAGTAGGGGTCGACATGTGAAGTTTGCAGCTAAATGGAAGGGTTCGGTGGGAATGATTTCAAAGAGGATCTCAATCCAAAATCATTCAAAAGAACGAGCTCCATATAACCAATCAACATGAAATTTGGAGAGACGTTATATTTAAGCATGGAGAAGCTACCATACGGATCATTGCCCCAAAATCAACCAATGGAGGGATCGGCACTGATCGCTCTCCATTGATATTTGGGCCTAGCGTCCCCTACGGTGGGCCCATACAGATGAGAGGTCATGTAGCCGAAGTTTCAAAGAGATTGGTGGTCGCCTTCACCTATAAGAGGCTCTTTCTAGGGATCTTTTAGCTATTGGTTACATAGCTTTCTTATTGTAATCAATTTCCTCCATTAGACTCTTACTTCTTGCTATTCGCTATCGTAATCAAAGTTATAGTGAATCAATACGTAAAATATTCAAAGTGGACGTAGGCAATCAACCCCGTACCATTATAAATCTTGTCTATTTCGGTTTTCTTATTATATTGCTATATCCGTCCATTTTAATTTAGTTTTCTTCATTTATTTATCTACACAAACATATTCTTGGGTCTTTATGGTCAATTTGGTTGAAAACATCTAGCGATGTTGTATATATGGGAGATAGTGAGCTTACATGGCATGCCCTCTAGTATTGTGAGTGAATTAAGTACCTGAAGACTCTTGGGATGATCACCTTGTGATGGCCTGGATTTTCGTCCTTTAAAATCGTCATCAATACGTCCGCTGTATTACATGCCAAGCAATCGAATGCCAGAAATACCAGATCGTTAGCGAAAAGATGAAAGAGGTAGAAGAAGAAAATATAAACAACACATAATCTCAAAATCGCAGCGGAACAATATATAATAGATAATAATCGATCTTTATACAAAAGAACTATAATTGTTTTTATTCATTACATCATCAAAGTACAACACATCAATAACACAATACAAAATAGTTATAATAACTTGTCCTCATACAAGCTGAATATACAGCCTGCAGTGCACAGCGGAATATAATCAGATATGTGAAATACGTCTTCGTCATCCAGCTTCTCGCTTGAGCTCCATACCATCCTATCCTGCATCTGTAATACTCGGTCTGACCCAAGCATTATAATAAAATAATGCCTAAATCAGTCTGTAAAACCAGCGTGAGAAAACACACTCAAATTGAATTATTAAAGTTATCAAAATCCTTTGAATATCAAAGGTATCTTGTAAGACCATGCCATAATTAAACACGATGGGCTTTTAACTTACGATAACCAAAACATTTCATATTAAATCCTCTAATATTATAATAGTGTCTAAATACAAAACTTATTAAAATAGCTGAAATGCATGCATCTCGCATTTCAGCATAGTTGGGTACAATCAAAACTGTACAGCGCTTATTAGGGATTGGATTCCATACAATGACTAGGTACTCGGGTATCACCTATCATAGTACACGTCTATAATAGTGTACCGACGACTAAGTCGGGATAACCTGCCACACAAGACCAAACCATCTCTAACCTGGATAGACTGAATATGCTATCACCCGGGGTGTTCCCACCCTTTTCCGAACTCCTTCCAAAATCGTAGTAATAATATCCATGGGTATCTAGAAAGGTGATAAACAAACCCTAATTGGGTGCTACCCACATAGCCTTGCTGCATCTCCCCGCTTTTCAGTCATTCCAGTTCAATGAGGCTAGAGTATGATTACCTTTTTCGAGGAATTTTTCACTTAGAATGCTCATTGTCCCCCAATGACAATATTCTGATAGCATTCATCTATACAATTCCGTTTTGGGTCCTAACGGTACCGAAGGCACTATTCCTACTATATCCATTTTGAAATAATCCTTAAGATTAGTAGCGATTAGCCCTTGCACTTCACTGCTCCATCTTCAACACCATGCTCTTGTTTTCACATCAAAAAAACATACTCGTTGGATCGAAGTGGTTTTCGGATGACAAATCTGATCCCGGTCTCTTTGAAACAACATTCGGTATTTCAGGCAAACTCAACCCCGATTCTTTAGGAAATAAACTACGAAAATAAGATCAGTGGTCACCTCCTAACCGCTAGTGGACGGATTTCCTTATAAACGTCCTAGATGAACGAAACGAGTTTATATGTACAGTACAACAACAGTAAATATACCACATAATTTCCATATTTCTCCTTGATATTCCTAAAGTTATATTTGGGTCTAGATTTGATAGTCGGTTGTTTAACTATCAAATAATAAATCACTCAACCTAATATTTTTCCCTTCCATTGAAAACACTAAATCCCTTTTTAAATTAATTTTAATAAATTAAATCTCTTTATCCAGAATATGTACTTATCCCATCGAATTTAGTAAATTCACCAACTATCCATCTTTCAAAAGAACATTTGAAAACCCTTTTTCAATAATATGGAAAGTACCACTACGGTATCAAACCATGGATTCATAGCTCAATGCTTACGTCTCTATCCCAGAGAAATCCAAGACTTAACTGCAAGCACTCATTGCCTCCGATTTTGCCATATGAGTATACAATTACTTCCTAAAACTATATTTCAAAATTTTCGAAATAATACTTATGAAATTTATATAATAATTTTCCAAGTAAATTTTAGGCAGTTACTCTTTTAAAATAAAAGTTATCATAAACTAATATTAATATAAAATAATCTCTCTCTTAAAATAATAATATAGATTAATTCTTAAAATAATATGTTAACGCTTGAATTTGAACGCTAACACCCCGATGTATGAGTTGTAATTGTGAAAGCACCACCCGACGACTCGGGAACAGATTACAAGCAGATAATAGTAGAAAATCGGTAAACAACAACAATTTTATAGTGGTTCGGCTTTAGGGTATAGCCTACGTCCACTTTAAGTACTTTTATTAATAATCTCGTTACAAGCTGATACAATTCTTCCCAAATACAATACACTTTGAATTACAAGATACTTAGAAGAAGTAGCTTAGACTTCGATGGAGATGAGAGTTTTCGAATCCATGTTGGATGTATGTGATCTCTTCTTGAAGTTGTTTGTAGCGTTCTTAATATCTTGAGAGCTTCAAGTGTTGGATTGGATTAGTTTGGAATGCAGCAGAGTAACGGTGTTTGAAGGAAATCAGCCAAAAAGTCCTTTTTCAGTTGGAATTAGGGGTGTATTTATAGGCTTTGCTCGGACTTAGGTCGTAGGTCGTGACCGACCTAAGTAAGGTCGTAGGTCGTCTCCGACCTATGAAGCTCCGGTTTTCCTTTTTCATGAGTAGGCGCATGCTTTTTTCAACAAGTTCTAGGTCGTGCGCGACCTAACACTCAGCGGCATAGTAGAGGCGGCCTCTTTATTTACGTGTTTAGGTCGTTAGCGACCTACCCTAGGTCGTGAGTACTTTCCTGTGGCCATAGCTGATCTTAGGTCGCTGAATCCCTTAGGTCGCGAAACTTCATAGGTCGGTGGACAGTTAGGTCGCATAAAGTCTTTAGGTTGCTTGCTTGCTTATCTGGTTAGGTCGTGAAGCTTGGTAGGTCGCGGCCTCCTTTAGGTCGCAGCTCTCTGTTAGGTCGCAAAGCTTGATAGGTCGCTCCATATCTTCAGGAATTAGGTCGCTACTCCCCATAGGTCGTAGGTCGTGACAATGCTTAAGTCTTTAGGTCGCATAGCTGCTTCGTGGAGTTAGGTCGCTAATACAATTATGCCGTTAGGTCGTTGAGACCATTAAGTCGTCAAGTACTCTTAGGTCGTTGGACTGCTGAGTTATAGGTCGCGGAGTTTTAGGTCGTGGTAGAAATAGGAGTTAACATTTGCCCCTCGAAGTACAGGCCTATGTGATAGGTCGTGTGCTTCGACTTAACTTTGCTAGGTCGTAAGCGACCTAAAACATACGCTAACTCGCGTGTCTACTTGCCTTCTTCTTTCAGCTCCATATAAATTGCTAGGTCGTTTCTTCTCCATTACCTAACTGCTTCAATTTCTTGCTCTGCCATTAACAGAATTCTGCGATTTCAAAGACGAATTCAACCAAATCATTCATCAATTCCTTCTTGCTATCAAATTACGTAAGCATCTTCGATCTTTATTCATTCCATAACCACCATCGAACCACGAACTCCAACCTCTGAACCTCAAATCGATTTTGCGCGTCGCGCTTCACTTTGAGTTGCGCTGTGATCGATTTTTGATCGTTACTGGTTATTGTGGTTGTTGCGATTTACGAACGCACAGTAGTGAGTTAGATTTATGATAGATCGTAGATACTTTGAATCAGTTTTTCGAATGGTTTGGTGGTATGAAAAGATGATGAACTTCACGAATAGGATGATGGATTTTGGTGTAGTTGATAGCGGGTTATCAGGTCCGGTGAAGCATTGCGTGGAGAGGAAGCTAGCGACCTAGTGAATTTGAGCAACTTAAGATAATTCGTGATCTAAGAACCCTTGCGACCTAAGGAATAGTTTCGACCCATACTAGGTCGCTGAACGACCTAATATTTGCGCGACCTAAGACTTTTCATGAGCTAAGAGTTACTCGAGCTAGGAACCGCACGACCTAACTTTCTTGCGACATAGACTCTAGGTCACGGCCGAGCTAACACTATGATGAGATTGAAATGCCTTATCCTTTACTTTGCACAGCGCGACCTAAGAAGGTTCCGACCTATGCTAGGTCGCCGGGCGACCTAGGACTTGTGACATTTTGAGACAACTTTGATTGAACTGTTTGAACTTGGATTTTGTTGTACTTCCTTGCAGATTATCTCTAATGCTAATAACCTGTTAAACATAATATTTGCAGAAAACTGGGACGAATATACTGCCATTGACTGCCCACATCGAATGACAGATTAGTCGATAAAGAGTAATTAACTTAAATGAATTGTGTGAATGAAATGCTGTGAACCAATGAATTCAAGTGAAGTGTTAAAGCAAAACTAAAATATCCAGTTAAAGTTGATTCGTTCGCATTAACACTTCACTTGAGCTTTATATTAACAAGTCCTGAAATCTCATAGTCGACTAATTGTCAACTAGTTTAACTTCAGTTATGTTTGCTTTCTTTTTTTTTTTAAAGTTCTGCACAACACTTCACACTTTTTAGGAAACGTGCACCTTCTCATCTGAACATCCAGTCGCTTATGTAGAATGATGTCTCAACAAGAAGAGATGATAGAACACGCTGAAGGGGTTTTCCCGATTGCTATTCCACTAGAGAATCCTCCGGAAAGAACTCCTACCCTTTTGAAACAGCGGGCGCTTAATCAATTATGCGTTCAATTTGGCATTGCCGAGGCAGAAGTTCTACTCCCTGGACCAAATGACTCTGCTGATAGACCACCTTACGGTTTTGTTGCAATTAATCGACAAATGTGCTTGAGTGGAGCAATTCCTCCTTTTAATGAATTTCTCCGGCAAATCCTACTTCGACTGACGATCTCTCCTTTTCAGCTGCACCCCAATGGCTATGCTATTTTGATGGGATTGTGTGTTCTGTTCAGGAGGACTCTTGATCGTCTTCCGAGTTTTGAGGAAATCTGTTACTTGTGCACTTTTGCGAAGAACAAGGACCATCCTTCAATTGTACTTGTAAGGGGTGCGCGGAACCGCAAACTTATTTTGGATTTGCCGGAGAGTGCACATGGATTCCTGAATCAATACTTCTACATTCGTTGCCCCGCAGAATTCTACGCAGACTGGAGAGTAGGAAGTGAGATCTTTTTTCTCTTTAATTTTATTCTAAGTTTTACCTGGTTCGTATTGCTAGATGCTGATTCCATTCCTTAACTTTCCAGCACTTCCTCCTCCTTCTAGAGATTCCAGCCATAAGTCAGTTTTTGAAAGGCTAAGCACTGTGGCTGCTGAAGAAAGAAGCACAAAATTTCTATTGACAGAAGAACTTCTTCATCAGTTTGAGCTTCTACATCCTTCTCGTTCCACTCAAATACATGAAGTTCCAACGGAGGTTCCTGATTCTCCGACAAGCACTCCTGATGCCCCAGTCTCCACTAAAGAGCACTTGCAGGGAGGAACCTCTATAGAAACTTCACTAGTTAAGTGTTCAATTCCGAAAGATGTTGTGGGGCCATCTGACAAGTCTGCACTTGCCCCAGTTACTGAAGAGGAAGAACCCCCTCGATCTACTAGTGAAGGAGTTAAGAAAGCAAGCTCCAAAAAACAAGATGGCGATGATGTTTTTGAGGGGTTGAGGGATTTAATTGTGACATCTCAAGAACTTTTCAAAGATGATGTTTCTAAAACTGTCTCTTCTGTAATCGAGGCGACATCTTCTTTTCAACAAATGTCAACTCCTCCTACTCAAGTTATCACTACCTCTATTCCACAGAGTGGTTTGTAACTCGATGCGCGTAGTTTACACGTCACACGACACTTTGGATTTCTCATCACTTCTATGCACTTATCTTCTTGTACTTTAAAGATTTCTAAAGCTTATTATTTTAATTCCAGATTCTCCTATGGGGCGCAGCGGCTCGTATTATGATGATTTCCAGCGCTACGGGAGGTGTAGCCAGTATGATTACAGGCGTTACCTTCCTTCTTACAGAGAGTCGGATGAAGAGAGGGCCATCAGGAAAGCCGACGAGAGACGAGCATATGAAGAACGTCGCTGAAGGGAACAAGAAAGACATGATCTTCCCCACAGAGATGATGATACCCAAAAGAGAAAATCTCATGATGAGAGAGGAACGAGTCACATAGACGATTCTTCTAGCAAGCGGGCTAGACTTACTGAAGAAACAACTCCTTCAGCTTCTAAACATGTCCCTGCTCAATCTCCTGCTCCTGTTCGCTCCGACATTCAAGCAATCATCAACCGGCCCGCATACCAAGTCGGGCAAGGTCCTTCCACTCTTCAAAGTCGATTTCCTCAGTGGTGCCTGAGAGGGGTTCGATTTGATCTCGACTTGGTTCCTCTCGACAAACCGGCTATGCTGCGAAATCTTGATACTGTCAGGACCGATATCGAAAGAATGTCGAACTGGCAAAAACTCGTCGACGAACTTCAGAGGGTTAACCGAGCCAATCTCGAGGCCATGCTAACAATGGAGAATGATAAGGCTGACTGGCAGAAGACTCTCGAACAGCATGACGCCGAAATGAGAAGTATTGCTTCCTACAATGAAAAGCTGGAAGCGGAAGTAGAAAAACTTAAAGAAGAATTAGCTACTTCATCTACTTTCCATTCTCAAAAGGAGAGCATGCTTCAGCAACAAGTACGAGATGCGCATGCCAGTAAAAGAGCAGTCGAAGTTAAGCTTGCATACAAGGAAAAGGTCATAGAAGAATATCGTGCTGAAACTGTACAACTGCGAGAACAGACCGGCTCTCAAATCTTGGAGATAGAGTTGTTAAAAACTCGACTTGCTATGGCCGAAAAGGAGCGCGACGAGGCTGTTGCTGGTAAACTTGCGGCCGAAGAGGCTCATCAAGCAACCAAAGCTGACATTAGCTCCACATTATTCGATTTTTATCTGCACAGCATTCTGGGACGTGGCAGCCTTGCCTTTCTAGGCCCCAAGTATGAAATCACACTGGCTCAAGTTTGGGAGGCAGCACTTGATATGCTCGGTGGTAAAGGTGCTGGATATGCTGAGTCAGCCCTTGAAGAGCATTATCTTGATGATGAAGCCCGTGCCGCTCTTGCCAAGGGAAAGGAGCAGCTTGCCAGAGCGCGGGCCGGGATGGCGGAAGAGGAGCGTTCTGAAAAAGAAGTACCGCCTACTACCTCTGAACGTCCTCTAGTTTCTCCCGAGGTGGACATTACAGGCTCTAGTGCTCATTCGCCGCCTCCTACAAGAACCGGGGTAATTACCCCTACTGATGAAGAGGCTTTGGAGGACATTGGGGCTCAGAATTATGAGATTGAACTGACGAAGCCAACATCTTCAGGTAATTTCGACATTGGTCCGATTCAGGTGGATTACCTGCTTATTCCTCAAAAATTTGATGAGCTTCTCGATTACCTCTTGAATCTCGATGAATCCATATCTCCCTTCTTTCGGGAAGATACTAACATTTTCAATTTTTCTTCTTCTGCAGTTGAAACAACAAGTGCCGTGCAGACTTCGCCTTCTCTGGTTATTCCTCCTCCATCTCTTCAGGTGACTCCTCCTTCTGCTTCACAACCTGGGTCACAAGAGGAGAAAATTGAGGCTCTTCATGGCTTGGATGACCCTATTGCTTCGCAGGAGCAAAAAGATGAGGGACCCGAAGGAGGCGAGATCTCTCCGGAGCGGACTCCTTCTGACGACGTAGTTTTGTCCGCTCTCGTTACTCCGGGGAGTGAGTCTTCTTCGAAGAGAAGAAAGAAGCATGGGACATCGAAGAGGAGGGGGAAGAAAATTATCACCACTGAAGAGGAACCGGAAATTGCACCAGTTGCACCTCCCTCCCCTTCTTCCCTTATGCCTTCAGACCAACCTGAAAGACCTGAAAAGCTAACCACTCGGCCGGGTAAAGGGTCTAAAGGCGGCAAGAAGAAATGAAGAGTTGAGCTTTTTGATTCCTTTTTTGTGTAATGGTCGGATGTTGTGCAGGCACCGGCCCCTGCTTTTTATTTTGAAACCTGTATCTGCAATATCTGCAATTGAATAAAATGATTCTTTATTTGTACAGACTTTTGTTTGAATTTGAGAATGCATTTATTATTCATTTTTGCACAAGTTTATTTATACGATGTTGCGGTGAGCTTGTGGTATGTTGTTTGAGCGTACTTTACCGACATAGTTATACCGCTTTGTATGTAACTATACCATGTTGCCCCTATACCATGAGCTTACTGCAATATCGTATACTTTGAGGGGACTTGCACTCTCGTTTTCTAAAGAATAATTACTTCATTCTCGAAGAGAATTTTCGTAGAGTGCAACTTCCTTCATATAAGTTTCTACGCTTTGTCCTTCGAAGAAATCACTTTTTCCTTTTGCGTATGTATATATTTTGCCAAGTGAATTCTTCTATGTGGTAAAGCGGACCTCTGAATGTACTTTAACTTTCTTCCCCCTTCTTTTTTTTTAGAATAGGTAAAGTCATCAAGTACGCTCTTGATGAGGATTTTTCTCTTTCTTCTTTTTTAATAAAAATTTGTGCCTCTGAGGAGAGATTTTTTCACGTTTCAACACTTGGAAGTTTTATTTCAATCTCGGTGAAACGTGGGCTTCTTAAGAGGTCTTTCTTTTTAATTGTGTCCCCGGGAGGGGGTTGTACCTCTGAGGAGGGATTTCTCACGTTTCAACACTTGGAAGTTTTATTTCAATGTTGGTGAAACGTGTACCTCCAAAGAGTTGTGCCTTCGAGGAAAGCCTTTTCACTTTTCGACACTTGGAAGTTTTATTTCAACCTCGGTAAAACATGGGCTTCCAGGAAGGTCTTTATCTTGTTTTGCATTTCAACTTTGGTGAAGTGAAATTCCGAAGAGCGGTTGTTACACTTCAACTCCTGGTGAAATGGGCCTCCGAAGAGGGCTTTTATTTTGTTTGCATTTCAACTTTGGTGAAGTGAAATCCCGAAGGGCGGTCATGACACTTCAACTCCTGGTGAAATGGGCCTCCGAAGAGGGCTTTTATTTTGTTTGCATTTCAACTCTGGTGAAGTGTAATTCCGAAGAGCGGTCATAACACTTCAACTCCTGGTGAAATGGGCCTCCGAAGAGGGCTTTTATTTTGTTTGCATTTCAACTCTGGTGAAGTGAAATTCCGAAGAGCGGTCATAACACTTCAACTTTTGGTGAAATGGGCCTCCGAAGAGGGCTTTTATTTTGTTTGCATTTCAACTCTGGTGAAGTGAAATTCCGAAGAGCGGTCATAACACTTCAACTCCTGGTGAAATGTGCCTCAGAGAGGGTTTTCATCGCCTGGAAGTTACTCTCTCATGGTTGGAGGGTCATGACTCCTCCAATCTTTTTTGTTGAGTAGAGAACTTTCTTTTTTGTGGCGTATGACCCATTAGAGGTCTTTATCCTCCGAAGAGTCGTGCCTCCGAAGAGGACTTGTGCTGCCGATGATAGCTTTGGTTGTTCCTCTGTTCACTTGCTTATGCCTTTTCAATGATCCTCTGCCCCCTTTTTTTTTTTTTTCTTTTTTTTTTACAAGTAACTTGTTTAATCCAAGGAAGTGTGCTTCATTGTCAGGCAATTTCGTGAGAACGAGCACTAGCTTTTTAATTGGATGTTTGTTTGTTCAAACGATCTCAATTTATTAGCAAAGACCCGTTTCTGTCGAAATCATAGGCTGTTCAATTGAAGTACTTCCTATCTAGGATTTGAATTCGGTGCTCTTGTGACTTGAAATTTGGCGAGAATCACTTGGTCTTTTCATGTGCAAGTTTCACTTCCATTGTCTGCAAAAATTCAAATCGACATTTCAGCAATACATTCTGTGTACCTTTTATATCGAGAATAAAGCAAACATGTAATAATAATAAGGAACACAAGATTTATAGTGGTTCGGCCATGAAATTGGGCCTACATCCACTTTATATTCTTTCATTATTTACTTGCATCAGTTTTACAATTGCTTTCAATTACAAGAATCATACATTCATAATTCTTTTTATAATGTTTCAATAAAATTTTCAAGTAAAGTATGGACGCAAATGGTTGCTGTTCCATGCCCTTGGAATTTGATCTCCATCAACAGTGGTGAGTTTGAATGTGCCGTCAAGAAGCTTCTGACCTATTACATACGGTCCTTCCCAATTTGGCCCAAACACACCGGTCGTTGTCATAATTCTCTTTAGGACTAGGTCTCCAATCTCAAAGCTGCGTTGGCGAACTTTGGAATTAAAATGTCTGGCTATTCTTTGCTGATGAGCTGCAATTCTGAGATTGGCCTCATCTCTTTTTTCATCAAGGAAATCTAGCGCTTCAAGCTGTAGCCTTTCATTTTCTGCTTGGTTGAAATGGATCCTTCTGTGTGAAGGAACCTCTGTTTCTATCGGGATCATTGCTTCCGACCCGTATGCTAATGAGAAAGGAGTGTGCCCAGTCGTAGTTTTGTGAGTGGTTCTGTATGCCCATAGTGCAAGTGGTAGCTTATCGACCCAACCACCTTTTGCTCTTTCGAGTTGCTTTTTGATGGTTGATTTGATGATCTTGTTTACTACTTCCACTTGCTCGTTTGCCTGCGGATGAGCAACTGCTGAAAAGCTTTTCTGGATTTTGAATCGCCTGCAAAAATCTTGGAATTCCTCGCTTTCAAACTGAGTACCATTGTCTGTGATTATTTTCTGAGGCACACCATACCTGCAAATGATATTCTTGGTCACGAAACTTATCATCTTCGTAGAGGTGATAGTAGCCAAAGGTTCAGCTTCAGCCCATTTCGTAAAATAATCAACTGCAACAATAGCATATCTAATCCCTGATTTGGCAGTCGGTAGCGGCCCAACGAGATCCATTCCCCAAATTGCAAATGGCCATGGACTGACCATTTGTGTGAGTTCAGTTGAAGGTGCTCTAGGAATTTTGGCAAATCTTTGGCATTTGTCACACTTTCGGGAATAGCTTGCAGCATCATGATTAATTTCTGGCCAAAAATATCCGTATCGGAGAATTTTCTTTGCTAATGTTTGACCACCTGAATGATCACCACATTCTCCTCCATGCACCTCAGCTAGGATTGTTTTGGACCCTTCCCGGGATACACATCGAAGCAATGGCATTGAGAATCCCCGTCTGTATAATCGGCCATCCTGAATTACATAGCGAGAGGCTTTCCTTAGTAGCTTTCGTCTTTCTATCGAATTTTCTGGCAGAGAACCTCTGAGTAGGTAGTCCAGTATTGGAGTCATCCATGACTCTTGTTCTTGAGATACATTCATAATCCAGTCAATATCCATCTCGTCTATACTTGGTGCTGAAAGGACTTCTACAGGGACCAATCCCAATAGTTGAGCTTCACCAAAACTTGAATACTTTGCGAGGGAATCTGCCTTCATATTCTCTTCCCGAGGAATGTGGCTTATTGAATAGTGATCGAGCTCACACAGAAGTTCCCAAGCCTTCGACAAGTAAGCGGGCAGGTTTCCCCCTTTCGTTTGAAATTCCTTCTTGACTTGACATACAATAAGCTGAGAATCGCTAAAGATCTGTAATGCTCGTATGTTTAGTTCTTTAGCGATTTTCAGTCCTGTGATAAGAGCTTCATATTCGGCTTCATTGTTTGTTGAAGGAAATTCCAATCTTAGTGCATAGCATAATGACCGACCTTCAGGAGTCTCAAGTACGACTCCGGCTCAAGAACAGTAATCATTTCTTGCACCATCGACATATAACCTCCACTGGATAGGGGAATTGTCGAACGTTTCTTCCTCACTGTTTCCTTTATCTGTAAACTCTGCAATGAAATCTGCTAAAGCTTGTCCATTGACCGCTTTCCGGGGATGATAAGTGATGTCATACTGACTGAGTTCAATATTCCACTTTAGAAGACGACCCGAAGTTTCAGGGCGAAACAGGACTTGCTTTAAAGGTTGATCAGTGAGGACTCTGATAGGATGAGCTTGAAAATATTGCCTCAACTTCCTAGACGCAATTAGTAAGCAATAGGCGAGTTTTTCCAACTTAGAGTAATTCATCTCTGCCCCAGTGAGTCTTTTGCTGATATAGTAAACTGGATGTTGAATCCTTTTGTCTTCCCGTATCAGCGCTGCACTTAAAGCGTGTGATGATACTGCCAAGTATATAAGAAGATCCTCGCCATCGCCAGGCCTAGAAAGTATTGGAGGCGTCTCCATATGGCGAATCAACTCATCAAAGGCTTTTTGGCATTCGGGAGTCCAATTGAAGTTTTTCTTTCCTTTCTTTAGGGCGTCAAAGAATGGGATACATTTATCTGTGGCTTTGGAAATGAACCGACTTAAGGCGGCAACTTTTCCATTGAGACTTTGCAATTCCTTCTTTGTTCTAGGAGCTTTGACTTCTTTCAAGGCAGTAATTTGAGCTGGACTAGCCTCAATGCCCCTAGCGCTGACGATAAACCCTAAGAATTTTCCGGACTCGACCCCAAACGTGCATTTCAGAGGGTTAAGCTTCATTCTGTATTTCCGGAGGACTGCGAACATTTCTGCCAAGTGTTCAATGTGATCCGCTGCTTTCTTAGACTTTACTAACATGTCATCAACGTAGACTTCCATAGTTTTGCCCAATTGCGGTTTGAACATAGCATTAACAAGTCTTTGGTAGGTTGCCCCTGCATTCTTCAAACCGAAGGGCATAACTCTGTAGCAATAAAGACCAACATCGGTGATAAAGCTCGTGTCCTCCTGATCCGGTTCATGCATCATGATCTGGTTATATCCGGAGTAGGCATCCATGAAAGATAACAATTCATGTCCCGCTGTTCCATCTACCAGTTGATCGATCCTGGGTAAAGGAAAGCAATCTTTGGGGCAGGCCTTGTTCAGATCTGAAAAATCGATGCACACTCTCCATTTTCCATTAGCTTTCTTAACCAACACAGGATTTGAAACCCAGTTCGGATATGTAGATTCTCTGATGAAGTTATTTTCCATGAGTCGATCAATTTCCTCTTTTAATGCTGCTGGCCTTTCTGGACCTTGGGTTCTTCTTTTCTGTTTTACTGGTGTAAACTTTGGGTCAATATTCAGAGCGTGTACTGCAACTTCTGGAGATATTCCACACATATCAGCATGAGTCCAAGCGAAGACATCCAGATTTGCTTTCAGGAATGATATCAAGATATTCTGAATTGACACATTAAGTTGTGAACCCACATTCAACACCTTATTTGGGTCCTTCGGGTCAACAGGTACCGGTACCGTCATTTCAACCGGCACTACTCTATTCTCCCCTGCACTGGCTTTTCTGGGATCCATCTCTTTCCGTGCCCCGCTATGCTCGCTAGTGCAGGGTCCGCCCCGTAATTGCTACAAGGCTGGCTCTTTGATGCGGACCGGAGTGGCCTCATCCTTTCCCATTTCCCTCTTTCTTGACTCTCGCAACTCTATCAAATAGCACTCTCGCGCAGCATTTTGATCCCCTTTTATAACTCCTACTCCATTGTCTGTAGGGAATTTAATAGTGAGGCACCACGGGGCTAGAATAGCTTTGAATGCTGCGAGCGTTGGACGGCCAAGGAAAGCATTATAAGCAGAAAATTCATCGACAATCACAAATGTTTGCTTGCGGACCACTTTCCTTTCTCCTTCCCCAAGTTCTACTAGCAGATCGATGGTTCCTATTGGTTGCTTTGGCTCCCCGGTGAAGCCAGCGATCTTCTGCGATGAGGCTTGTACATCGACCATAGGGATTTTCATTTGGTCGAATGTCTTCTTGAAGAGGATATTACATGATGCTCCGCAGTCAATGAGAACTCTTCTGACAATGGCCGGTCCAATACCAGCAGAGATGACCAAGGGATCTAGGGTAGGAGCTTCGATACCTGAGGAATCTCTGGCTCTGAAAATAATATCATCACTGAAAGTTTTCTGTTGTTTCAGGGGCGTAGTGTCTTCTAAAACAAAGACGTCTTCTTCGGCTGGAACATATTTCAAAGCTCTGGCATATCTCTCCATCTCTCCCCAGCTCTTGCCAGCTGGGTGAGGCCCTCCTGTAATGACATTGATAATGGGCCTTCCAGATTCATGCCCCGTAGCTTTCTCACCTATCCTAGGCTGATGAACAGGAGCCTGTTGCCCCTGACTTGACGATGCAGGATTGTTGCTATTCTTTTTCATAAATTGCTGCAGCTTGTTTTCTCTTAGCAATTCTTCAATCAGATTTTTCAACTGGCGGCATTCATCAGTCTCATGACCGGGTTGATTATGGAAGCGGCAGAACTTCCCACTTTGTATAGCCTTTTTTCCGGTCCTCAAAGGGATAGGTTTAGGGAGGTCAACAGAATCTTTAATGGCAAGGAAGATATGCTCCGGCGTGTCTGATAAAGGAGTATACTCTGATGGCTTGAAGGATCGGGGCTTCTTCAGATTACTCTGTTTCTTCCCATTGTTATTTTCCCTTTTTTGCCCTACAGATTCAATCTTGCGTGGTGCAACAGTGTTATCTTCAGCTTTTTATGACACTGCCTTCACCGGTACAGGACGGCTTTCCAGGCGTATGAATTCGTCTGCCTTTTTGTAGAACTTTTCGAGGGAGGTTGGCTCCTTCATGTTTAACCATTTCCCAAATTCGCTCGACTTATCAATAGCCCTCATCAGATAAGTCAATATCATTCGCGGTTCAGCATTGTCCACCTCTGCCAGCGCTATATTAAAGCGGTTCAAGAAAGATCTGATAGATTCACCAGGATTCTGTTCTATACTTGACAATGACATGATGTCTTTGGCCTTTGAAGCATATAGTCTAAACTGTTCCTTGAACTTTCGGGTCAAGTCTGAAAACTGATCAATAGATCGGACTGGCAACTTGGTGAACCACAGTAGAGCCACACCTTCAAGGTATACGGGGAAATATCGGCACTTTATCTCGTCTGAGGCCCTGGCACCTATCATGTGCCAATCATATTTATACAAGAATTCATTCGGATCACTTGTCCCTTTGTAAGCTGGGATAGTTGGTGGGACAAACTTCCTTGGAAACTCCGCCTTTAAGATTTTCTCAGTAAATGGAGTTTTACTTGGGGCGAAACCCCATTCTTTCTCATCTTCAACCCTTTGCATACTTTCTCTCATGATTTGCCGGACCATTCCAGAAAGATACTCCTCATCATGTCGAGTTCCAGATCCACCAACCTCAGGAAGCGTTTGCTCAAAGGGACTGGCAGCCCTTTCTGGAGCATTCCTCTCATTAGCATCATGAATGTTGCCAGTATAATTCCTTCCATTACCAGCCGGTTGATTATTTGCCCCGAGCAAATCATTCAACTTATTCAGAATTAGAGCATTTTGGGCACTCTGAGCTTCTAATTGTGCATTCTGGGCGTTTATCTGCTGGTTCAGTCCTAATATTACAGCATCCAACTCTGCTTTCGTAACCCCAGCAGACGGAATGGGTTGATTAGGTACAGGGGAAGCGGAGGTTCCCTCTTGAATATTCCCAGATCTGACAGATCTACTCTTCCTTCCAAGAGCCATTATCTCGGATAGACTTCCGGTTTTCAGGGAAATTCTCTCTACAAACCTCTGTGAAGCAATGATGATAACTTGCCTGAGTTCAGTTCTCAGTGAAAGCACAAAAAATGTTAACGCTTGAATTTGAACGCTAACACCCCGATGTATGAGTTGTAATTGTGAAAGCACCACCCGACGACTCGGGAACAGATTACAAGCAGATAATAGTAGAAAAGCGGTAAACAACAACAATTTTATAGTGGTTCGGCTTTAGGGTATAGCCTACGTCCACTTTAAGTACTTTTATTAATAATCTCGTTACAAGCTGATACAATTCTTCCCAAATACAATACACTTTGAATTACAAGATACTTAGAACAAGTAGCTTAGACTTCGATGGAGATGAGAGTTTTCGAATCCATGTTGGATGTATGTGATCTCTTCTTGAAGTTGTTTGTAGCGTTCTTAATATCTTGAGAGCTTCAAGTGTTGGATTGGATTAGTTTGGAATGCAGCAGAGTAACGGTGTTTGAAGGAAATCAGCGAAAAAGTCCTTTTTCAGTTGGAATTAGGGGTGTATTTATAGGCTTTGCTCGAACTTAGGTCGTAGGTCGTGACCGACCTAAGTAAGGTCGTAGGTCGTCTCCGACCTATGAAGCTCCGGATTTCCTTTTTCATGAGTAGGCGCATGCTTTTTTCAACAAGTTCTAGGTCGTGCGCGACCTAACACTCAGCGGCATAGTAGAGGCGGCCTCTTTATTTACGTGTTTAGGTCGTTAGCGACCTACCCTAGGTCGTGAGTACTTTCCTGTGGCCATAGCTGATCTTAGGTCGCTGAATCCCTTAGGTCGCGAAACTTCATAGGTCGGTGGACAGTTAGGTCGCATAAAGTCTTTAGGTTGCTTGCTTGCTTATCTGGTTAGGTCGTGAAGCTTGGTAGGTCGCGGCCTCCTTTAGGTCGCAGCTCTCTGTTAGGTCGCAAAGCTTGATAGGTCGCTCCATATCTTCAGGAATTAGGTCGCTACTCCCCATAGGTCGTAGGTCGTGACAATGCTTAAGTCTTTAGGTCGCATAGCTGCTTCGTGGAGTTAGGTCGCTAATACAATTATGCCGTTAGGTCATTGAGACCATTAAGTCGTCAAGTACTCTTAGGTCGTTGGGCTGCTGAGTTATAGGTCGCGGAGTTTTAGGTCGTGGTAGAAATAGGAGTTAACATAATAATTAACTTAAGATCAACCCTTTATAAAACTGCTTAATTAATGCTTAAATACAATTTACAATATTAGACAACAAATAATTAATTTTCTAAAATATTCTTAAACAATTTTAAATTTTCCAGTTAATACTTAAAGATCCTCCCATTTTAAATAAACTTAACTTCTCAAAGAAATATATTTTCCAACTCCCATATGGCCAGTATAATATTAATAAATCATTTTCGATTTATTTCCTGTTTTACTTACATCCCAATTTCGTATCTTCCCTTTTTCATTTCCAAAAATAAATCTACCATTTATTTTAGCCAATTTACACATCTCCTTTTAAATCCCCGCCGTGAATTTATAATTCCCATTTATCCACTAATAACTTACTTTACTTTATTTACAAATTTCGTTTATAAATTCCATAGTCTCATTTCCCGTTTATCTCTGTTTCACAACACTTAATCGATTTTAAATTGATTTCTAATTTAAATTCCATTTTTAAACCAATTCCTTAATCAACACAATGATATTCCGATTCCACTTTCTTTTCATGATTTAAAAATCTTATTTGAAATTAAGTACACAATTTCATATTTTATTTCCAAATTTCCTTTTTATTTTTCTCAAACTATTTTAAATCTCGATTTTAAAAAAAATCATTTTTACACTTAAAAAATATTGCTTAAGTTCTATTATTTAAAATTATTTTATTTACATTATTCAAAAATCCCCACTTACATTATTCCAAGATCTCTAGTTACATTATTCAAAAATTATTAAATACAATTTGAATCAAACTATTTATGTTTCCCTAAATTCATTTCTTTTAATTTATCTAAATTTCACTATAATTATTTTACCTCTAATTTTCCTCTTAATTATCTTTTAAATTTTAGACATTTATCATTGGTATTTAAAAATACCATAATCTAACCAGTAATTCTATAGCACCAAATGAATTCAAATCATTCTATAATCTATTATAGATTATCCAATATATTATATCACTGAATATGAAAATAAATTCAACTTTTTGAGGAATCCAGTTGGATCCCCCTAACAGGTTTTTCCTGCATCCATAGATGTTAACAAAATATAAATGTATCAATCCCACTTCGAGGGAGCTATCACGGTATATAGGGTCATCCACTATTATGCGGTGAAGGAAAAGTTGATGTGAATATATAGGTGAATCAATAAACATATGTATTTATTTAAATTCAATCGTCTCGATTTCATAGCTCAAAATCTTCAACATCTATCGAGGCGTGCCGCTAGGCGTTTATAATTTTATACCCTTATTCCGAACGTAATAGAAAAGGCTTCGAGTCCTAATTCGATCGTATGGAGAAAATAGCTTTTTGGACCTAATTATTATATTGAATTCTCGATATAAATTTCAACATGTTTATATCTCGTACGGTCAAATGATGACTCCAAATGTTCCAATATTTGAAACCCGATAATAATACACTACTATAGATCTAATCGAACTGGTATTATTGAACTCCAAGATTGTGCCCCGAAAGGCTATTTTTAAATGTAATTGAAATGATATATTTTTAGAAATGAAAAAAAACCACTTTTGAATTCATTTTTAATTTTTTTATTATATTCATTATTATTAATATAAATTTATAAGCCTTTAAATTGTTTTTACCAAGATTAAAACTCAGAATTCAATATTTTACCTAATCCCCAATTATTAAATTCAATAATTTAATTACCAAATAAATGGTTATATTTGGAATTCAAGTTAAAAACTAACTTCCAAATATTTGAAATCAATTAAATATTCCAATTTCAAATAACCAAAATTTTGGGTCGTTACACACTATACCTTATTAATTTATGCATAATAATATCATTCAAGCGAGTATCGGCATAGTGACATTTGAAGCATTATATATAAGACCTTGCAAGTCATCTAAATGTTAGTGAGAGACGATTGAAAAGGTAATATCCTGACCAGATATGATCCAAGAGACTTCAAATAAAGTTGAATTTATATAAAAAAGAATGAAGGCATCTCAAGGTTGGCAAAAATCTTATGCCAATAAAAGACGTATTGATCTTGAGTTTGAGTTAGGTGATATGACCTTTGTGAAAGAATGACCATCGAAGAGAGTTGTGAAAATTTTAAATTTTGAAAAGCTTACAACTAGGTTTGTTAGGCCATTCCCTATATTGGAATGATTTAGAAAGCTTGCTTATAGAGTCGATTTACCCAAAAAGAGGTACAAAGTGCATAATATGTTCCACACTTGTGCAAGTGTGTGCATGAAACAATTTTAGTGGTTTAAGCAAGTCAATTGGGGAAAGCGGAAGTGGAAGTGGAAGTTTATAGCCATAGAGGACCTACTCGGATTATAAAGGGTAGTGTCAAGGGACTTTGGTACAAGGTTGTGATGCTTGTTCATGTCCAATGGCATGAAGATTTTAGAAATAGTACCTGAAAGCTGGAAGAGAAGATGTGTGCTTCCAATCCCGATCATTTTACTAGTATGACTCCATTTACTCTAAGTATTTTATTTTCATTTAGTTGATTAGAATTGCATGCCAGATAGTACTTGATTTGTATTGCTATATCGTTTTTTAGTTTTGTTTGTTTTGGTGCTAGGCATGTATGACGGGGGCATGCTAGTGTTTGTGTGATATATTGTTTTATCCTTAATGATTTTGGTGGTGAAATCCTTAGGGAGATTATAATAACCAGTTATTTTTTGTTAGCGATTAATTTTAGTTAATCGCTAAATTCGATTGGGAAAACATATGTGTTAAAAGAATTTTTGATGATTAATGATTTAGAACTCGAAACTATTTCATTGAGTTTGTACGCCGTATAAAATCAAGTAAAGTTTACAAAATTAGTAGAAAAGAAAATGAGGGGGAAATTCAGTCTTTTAGCCATTAATCTATATCATTTTTGAAATAAACCTCCTCTCCTCTTTGTCTCTTCATTTTTTTCTCTTCATTTCGGAACAAAAAAAAATATTTTAAAACTTCTCAGAACCTTTCAAGTCTCAATTAAAAATTCTAAAACAAGTATCTAAATTCAAATGCAGCGATTCTTTACAAATCCCAACCAAAAAGTTAGTGTTTTGGATAAAGTTTTTGGTTAAATCTTAGGTATCAAAGGGAGCTTCAAGTTGGGTTCCATTGAGCTTGGATTTCTAGTGATTTGGTAAATAAGATCTATTCTTTATGCACTAGATATGTTAAAAATCATGTTTGGTGCTAATTTTGGTTAATCTTGAGTAACTAAATTAATTTTATATTTTAAAGATGAGAATCTTGATCTACGAATTTTTTTAAAGTATATATTTGATATACTTATGTGTTAGGAATTTGTGGAAATTGAGTTATATTTGATATGAATTTGTAGTTTAATTATTAATTTAATTGTGTTTGTTTGATTGTTGATTTTAACTAATAAATAGGATTGTTAAGTAGCAATTCCATTATAGTTGAAGTAGTCATTTAATGATGGGATATTGAATTGAAGTGATTCATCAAGTAGATGAACTCATATGGTTTGTATAGCATTCAATTATCGGGATAATTCGTTAGATCGCCTTATTGTGGTATTTTTCCCATGTGGATCATCAATGATATGGACTTGAAATATAGAATTGAAATGGCTGATCGAGCTATTAAGCTCAAATGATCTTGAATTGGTTAATTTCCTCAAAGTCGTCCATCAGGTGCAAGGTTTCACTATTCCAAATGTCGAACGACTTATAACAAGGCGTGAATTTGCATCGAAGAATGTTCGTGTAATGTATCTTGATGATGTAGTGCCATATATCAAAGGTGTTCAACGGAAAGAAGCCACTCCAAATATTTTAAATCCATGATTGAATTATTATCATTAAAGATAAATTTCCATGATCGTAAGGGAAGAAACGTCAAGTTGTTTGAAGCTACGAATAAAAAGTTTTAGACATTTGAAGTCCATGGTCATCTTACATATGCTTTTCAGATGTATGAAATATTAATTCAAAAGTTTTGAAATTTTAAGGAATTTTTCCAAGAACTTTCCTTTATAAATTTGTGATTTTTAGATGTTTAAGTTTCAATTCAGTTGTTTAAAGTATAATTCATACATCTAAATTTCCAATTCTGATGTATAAAGCCCAAGCTCAGTTGAAACTTCAAAATATGATAACTTTCTCATATGAACCCGGATTCAAATGTGGTTTGGTCCATTTTTCATCATTTTTCAATGGTTAAAATCCATGAAGTTTTTGTAGATTTTGAAATATACTTATCTTGAGGTCCGTGCAGGGCCCACTTCGACATGTATTCCAGGATAGTGTATCAAAGAAGTAAGATTACAGTAATGTATTACTTTATAGTTGATGATACTTTAGATTTTTATGCTAATATTTATAGAGCCAACTTGTGGTTTTGAGATGTGAGACTAGAGTACTGTGATATACCATTCATACAATATTGTATAAACGGAGTAAGTCCGTTTTTCCTCGGCCTTGGCCTTGGGATTTGATAGTTGTAGACCAACTATAGCATGAGTAGTTGTTATTTTTTTGGGCATCTTCGAGAGGCTAGGTAGGGGATAAGTGACCTTCTGTCGTAGTATTATGGTTATAGTACTTGAGATATGTTGTAGTAAAGGTTTAGGCATGTATATGTTGATTCAGGATCAATTTGGTTCTTAAGTCTTGGAAATGCATTGAGAGCATCGTAAGTATTAGCCTTATACTATTGGCTGCACTGGGTGGGTTTTAGCCTTACCGGGAGACACGTTGGCCACTAACCTAGTGTGTGATGGTAGAGTCATGATTGGTATCGTATTGATTTTTAAATGTTAATTTTATCGTATAACATAGCAAGATAGTAGAAATGTGTAAACTTGTTGGATGCAGGTAAAGATGTAGGTTAAGGTATGGTTCTATTATGTCAGGTATTACCATTTGATATTATTCATGATACATTAGCATATTGGTTATCACGCATATTAGCGATGGTTCCTTTTCACCAGACTTTATGTCTGACCCTCTCTTTATTATTTATTTGTTATCTTTCCTTTGAGCAGGTTGACATAAAAGTGGGGATCTCTCCTAGCTGGAGACAATTCATAAAGTTGTTGCTATATTACCACTATGATTATATCTGTCCAGTTTTAGTGTATTGATGTGTAGACATATGTATTATTTTGCGACATGTGTTCTTACAGGATTTGATGTAAAATAATATATTGAAATATGATGGTGGATCTTATCCTTAATTATGATACGCATTTAGCTATCTATTGTTATGTTTATATTTTATTTTATATCCTTCCGCTGTGAGAATAAAAAGTGTAGTGACATAAGCTATATGAAATGTGTTGATATTTACATATTTTACTCTTAACGGAATGTTGTCTGTAACATCATTGGGAATTCAGTTGCTTGGATGTGTGATTTTAAGGTGTAACAGGAGGCAGTTGTTGAACATCCTAGTAGACAACTCGAGATCACTACATAAATCATGATGAACTTATCCAACATCAATAAATTTGTCCAAACGATCAGTTGGACGGACATACCATAGGTAGGCACATGCCAACAATGTTGATGGTAATAAGAATGAAAAAGACAAGATGAAATGATGATTATAGCATGATGAGATGAGCTCCAAAGAGAACGAGATGATTGTGCAACAAATAGGTCATTTGGGGGTACCCATAGCATATGGTCGAGGGATATATGGATGAAACATGTCGTGATATCTTGATGTCAAGGCAGATTCTAGTGAAATGAAAATGAGTAAGATTCACTAGTGATTACATCGCTCTCAAACGAATAAAACAATGCATTTGATATGAATAAAGATTGTAGCTTATAAATGTGTATTGGATATGATATCCTAATTGATTGGAGTTGCAATAATGTGTCACTTTGAATAGTGGCATGACACATGTATTTACAATATTTTGATTTGATTGGATGTGGGTTGGTTTATATTACAGAGTGTGCGGCATATTTTATGTATTTGACAGATCATATGTGAACCTAACAAAGCAGACTTGTTATTTCTATTGCATTGTTACACTCTCAGTTAGTTTCTAGCACTCTCAGGTTTTATTATGTATGTAATGACATCTCAGGTTAGATAACGGGACACATTAAAATTATACGAGAGATTGTTCCTTTTGAACCCTTTGATCTAGGATATTAAACGGTTAAATCCCTTTGATAGTTTGGTCGCTTTTTATTTGACATAGTAAACGCCTTATGTTATTTACAAAGATAAATCTAAGTGAAATAGCGTCTCAAGTTCTCGCTATCCCACGTCCATGGATTGGAGATTCTATCGACGGTCGGCAGCTCAAAAGTTCCATCTCCAAGATTATGTTCAATAGTATGTGGACCTTCCCAATTTGGACCAAGTGCTACCGCACTAGAAAAGAACAATTTTAGAACAAGATCACCTATCATGAAGGTCCGTTTTCTCACCTAGGTTTTGAATTGTCATGTTACTCTTTTCTACTGAGCACCTATCCTTAAATCGGCTCCTTCTCTCTTCTCATTGACTAAGTCAAGAGACTCAAGCAAGAGCTCCTTATTTATCTTGGGATCATAATGAGTTCTTTGATGAGAAGGAACTTCCAATGCAGTTAGAATCATGGCATCTAATCCATAGGCTAAAAAGGATGGTGTATGGTCGGTCATAGACTTACGAGTCATTCGGTAAGCCTACGGTGCTTGGGATAATTCATCGACGCAATTGCCCTTGACCTTCATCAATTGTTCTTTAGGATAGAAATGATGATCTTATTTACCGGCCCATCGGTCCATTCGCTTATGGGTTTGTCATAGTCATTAATTTCTTCTTAATTTGATATTTGTTGCAGAAATCATTGAATTTAGCCTCTCGCGTTAGGTTCCATTATCGGTGATAATTTTTGAGGAACTCCAAATCAGCATACAATGTTCTTCGCCATAAAGTTGATCACCTTCTTTGTAGTGATCATGCTAGCAGTTCCACTTTGTCTGACTTTTTAACATAGTCAACTACAACAATGGCATACATCACTTCACCTTTCGACATCGGTAGCAGACCAATTATATCAAGTCCCCAAACTGCAAATGACCATGGGATAACCATTTATGTAATCTTTATGGATGGGGCTCTAAGGATCTTCGCAAATCTTTGGCACCTATCACACTTTCTAGTGTAATAAGCCGCATCCCGATTGATCGTTGGGCAGATGTATCCATAATGAAAAACTGTTCTTGCTAAAGTCTTCCTATACCCTTCAATGTGATCATCGTAGATTAATTCATATGCATTGGAAAGTATCTTCTTGGTTTCCTCTTGGGTGACACATCATAGAAAGGAAGTAGAGAATCCTCTCCAGTATAGCACTCCTTTATGTATAATAAATCATGGCAATTTCCATGGGAGTTTTCATCGTTCATTCTTCCGTTCATAAGAGCTCCCTGCAAAAAATATTCTTTAATTAAAGTCATCCATGACTCCGTCTCCACTTTGGCATCCAAGAACCAATCGACGTCCGTCTAGTCGATGCTTGAAAGTGACAAAATCTCCACTGGAACCAGTCCCATAAGTTGTGCATCTTTAGAGCTAGCCAGCTTGACCAATGAAACAACTTTCATATTCTCTTCTTTGGTAATTTGCGTTATCGTGTAATATTCAATATAATTCAAAAGTTCCAAAACCCTCATCAAGTAAAGGGCATGTCTTACTCCCTTATGCTTTGAAGCATAGCATATCAATCATTCCTTTGAGATTACCAAGATTACTCCTTCTCCAAAGCAGCATTCATTAGATTCTTCGTTTATATACAACTTCCAAACAACATATCGAACCACATCCTCTTCTGCTTCTCCATCCTCGACGGTGAACTCAGCAATGAAATTAGCTAACGCATGTCTTCATATCACCCTCTAGGTTATATCATTCTAGATTAATTCAATATTCCACTTCAGTAACCTTTCCAAAATCTCAAGTCAATGCAACACTTTTCTCAAAGATGATCAGTCAATACTTTTATCGGATGAGCGTAGAAGTACGGTCTCAACTTCTTTGAAGCAATCGGCAAACAATATGCCAGCATTTCCAATTTTGCGTAATTCTTCCATGCTCCTATGAATTGCTTCCTAATGTAATACATCGACCTTTGAATTATGCACTGCTATGTACCAAAGCTACACTCAATGCGTGAGCAGGCACTATCAAGTAAACAAATAAGTCCTCGCCTTCTAAAGGCTTTAATAAGCCTGGAGGTCTCTCCATGTGATCAAGTAGGTCCTAGAAAGCTTTATGATATTACACCATTCAGAGAAACTTCCCTTTCTCTTTCATGAGGGCAGCAATAAGGGCATGCATCTATCTATTGCCTTCGAAATGAATCAACTTAGTGAAGCGACTTTTCCATTTAAACTTTACATTTCCCTCCTTGTTTTCGATGCACGAACATCTTTCAATGCTTTAATCTACTCTAGATTAGCTTCAATGCCACTTAATTTTAGTATAAAACCCAAGAACTTTCCTAATACAATTTCGAAAGAGCGTTATAGTGGGTAAAGCTTCATCCCATACTTCTAAGCACATCAAACATTTTAGAGAGTTTGCGCTTGTAGTTCACTGATCGTTGTGACTTCATTAGCATATTGTCAACGTAGACCTCTAAGTCCGCCTGATTTGATATTTGAATATCAAATTTACTAAACGTTGTTGGGTAGCTCCAGTGTTCTTCACACCTAATGGCATCAACGGTTATAACAAAGTCCCGAATCAGTGATGAAATTGGTATGCTCTTAATCTGGGATGTGAATTGATATTTTATTGCACCCGTAGCATGCGTCCATGAAGGATGATAGTTCATGTCCAACTATTCTACCAACAAGTTGGTCAACTCTGGGAAGAAGGAAGTTGTCCTTTGGGCATGCCTTCTTCAGATCTGAATAATCGATGCATGTCTAGCATTTCTCCTTAGGCTTCTTGACCACCATAGGATTTGATAACCATTTATGGTATATAGCATCATGGATAAAGTCATTTTCCTTTAGCTTATCCGCTTCCTCTTTCAGCGAAGTGGATTGCTCCGAGCCTGGGTTGAGGCTCTTCTACTTTATATGAGTATTTCATTGGTCCATACTCAATGCATGACACACTATCACCGGTGAAATTCCACACATATAGAAATGTGTCTAGGAAAACGATTCTAGGATTTCCCAGAGAATCCCTATAACTCCTTCCCCTTCACCCCAAGCTGAGACCTGATCTTTAGGACCCGCGCAGGGTTCCTCATCGATTGGGATGTTAATTGTCAGCTCTTTTGGCATCTCCATCGCATCCTATATCTCTTTCCGAGGATCCATAGCTTTATGCAATTTACTATGGCGCCTGATCCTAGGTTTATTGGGTGGTTGCTATGTGTCAGTCATCTTGATGCAGGGAGACTTCTCTACACCCTTTCCCTTGACTCCGTAATGTAGAACTCAAGACCAATACTTTGGTCACCCTGGATCGCTTCTTCCTTATTCGTAGTAGGAAACTTCATCATCGGGAACCATAGGGCAAGAGACATCCTAAAACTGGCAAGGGACAGTCGACTTAAGAAAGCATTATAAGCAAAGTACATATAAGTCAATGCAAAGGTATGCACTTGCACCATCTTGCAGTCTCCTTCACCAAGTTCCACCGATAAATCAATACAACCCATGGACTCTATGGCCTCTTCGCTCAATTCCAGGATCTGGGATTTACATGGCTTTAGATCTTACCCACTCATCCTCATCTGGTCAAATGTCTTCTTAAACAGAATATTAATCGAACCCCCACGATGAATCAGGATTCGGTACACTACGACTGTACTTACCAAGGGGTTAAGCATAAGTGCTTTCACCTCATCTGTATCTCGATTTTAAAAATCAATATAATTAGTCATCGTCTTCTATTACTTTTCTAGAGCTTCGTTTTCCATGGAAAAACAACTCTTATACACAACATGCTTTAAAAAACCTATGTATCATTCCATCTCTTCTTGGCTAGATGAGGCCCACCAGTGATAGTGTTGATTACAATTCTTTTGGGATTCCTAGGTCCTTCTCCGTTAATTCAAGCATATTCCCATTTAGCCATTTGCCCATGCGATCTATTTTTCATTTGTCCACAATCCTATGGATTTTTCAAACACAGTTGCAACTTCTTTTTTCAGATCAAATCTTTGATTATAATCGATGTCAGTACTCATTGGTATTTGCTCATGTATCTCATGGAAGCGACGATACTTCCTCAAGAGCTTTTCCTGTTCGATTGACTCTCTCCAAGCAAGATTTATGTAATTTTTAGTTTCTTCATAGATAAATATTATCAATGGTCTCATTCAATGGGGTATAATCTTCGAGCTTTAGATATCTCTAATGCTTCTTAAAGTCTGGCTTATTTCCACTAGTGCCTGAATTCCATCTTTTCTAGTTGTTATTATTATTATTCTTAACTTTAACAATACTATTCCTAACACTCTTACCAGTTTGTATTATAGCAACGTCGCTCTTCATAACCTCACTCGATGGTCTACCACTAGCTTTTCCAATGATCGAGTTTGCATCTTCCAAGCATAGAACTGGTTAGCCTAAAACTGCTATACGGTAGGCGATTGTTTCATCTTTAGCTATTTACCGAAATCTGTATCCGCGTGTATCCCTTAAATTAGTGCCATTAACACAAAATCCTCCTTTTGATTGTTCACTTCATCCATAACAGTATTAAATAGACTAAAAAATCACTTCAGAGTCTCTTTGGGATCTTGATAGGTGCCTAACAAGGACATGACATCATTCGATCAAGTGGTATGAAGTCTGAACTGCTCAATAAAATTTCTCGCTAATTGATTGAACAAAGATATAGATATCGGGGCGACCTTAATAAGCCACATTGTAGTACTTTATCTAGAAATGTAGGAAAACATCTACACCTCACCGTTCCTATCAATCAAGCACCGTCCATGTGTTAGTCATACTTCAACATACGTTGTCTAGGGTCTATGGTCCTCTTATATGGCCGCATCGTGAGCACAATAAACTTCCATCGATATCATTTATATAAAATATCATCTATGAATGGGGATCTACTGGGTTGCGAACCGCATTAGTCATTACTTCTATGCTGGTTCGCATTCATCGGCTTCCTTAACATGTCAGCTATATACTCCGAATAAGTCAGATTGACAAAACAGCGATCATCAAGGACTGCTCAGAGTGTTTGGCTTTGCAAACATTCTTGGTTAGTTCCACGATGTTTAGTTTACCCTATCTCTGGGAGAATTGTTTGTCCATTTCTTCGTTGTCTACATTCTTTCTTTGATGGCACCGTGACATTCGTTTGAAAACCACTACTTTGGCCACCAGTAACATTCTTAGCACAAACACTTACCTCTTCTTTCAATTCATCATCAGACACATCAATAATAACTCGGGTTCACAACTCGATACCGAGTCATGATGACACAAAGACGAGTTGTAATTTTTCAACCAGGGCTTTGTCAAACCTCATTTTTGATGTCCTAGCTTCTCCCATTTTTCACTTTATGTTTTCCACCTCTTTGATTTTTGTCCACTGAAGAAGAACTCTCTTTTTTCGGGTTAGAAGATGATGATTCTTGATGACTCTTCTTTCGTCTTTGGGGTAGTTGCACCATCAAAGAAAGGTTACTCTCCATCTACTTTAGAACAGCATTCTGGTTGTCTATCACCTTTTTGTTCATCTCAATCTTCATTTTGTCCATATCCACCCTAGTCACCATCTCTAGAGCACTTAGAACATCAGCATTAAGGGGTTGGTTTATCTCTTCCTCTTGTTGAGAGCCTTAGTTTCAGCATCGTCAGTGGTTATTGAGGTTGTTGACATTTCTTTATCTTTCCCAAGTGCCATAACTCTTCTAGATCCACTGATTATCTTTTTTCAAATCCAAATAATGAAGGATTTTCCAATTGAAACTTTCTAAATCAAGTTTGTGGATAGTGGTGTTCCAAAATTTCAAGATAGATCTAGAAATGAGAACCTCAAATCGCTCTCGATTAAAACACAAAAATGTTTGCACCATAAATGGGACAAATACCCAATCGATTAGTAAGCAATAGTTATGGAAATAAAGTAATTAAAATGAGGTAGAACACACAAGAATTATAGCTGTTCATTCAAAATTAATTGCTTACGTCCACTGTCAACTTTGTTATCAATTTTTTCTTTCTTTTACAAGAGTGATTTTACAATTTGTTACTTACAACTCGGGTAAGAATCCAATAGAGTATTAGGGTAAAATATGTTAATTCAAGAAAGTAAAAAAAATGATCCATTTTCTATGCACTGCTCCTCCTATTTATAAAAAAAGATCAACGAAATAAGCTGTGAAACCTTCTCTATGTTTTATCCACGTCCGACAGGAGGCTCCAAAGTAAGATTGTGGCCAGTTCAGCATTTCAATCTTATCTTGGTATCGAGTTGTGGCAACTTCTGACTTTGTGCACTTTGTTTTGTTTTATATTCATCTTGGGTTAAGTAATTGCTAGCTCATCATTTAACTACATGACTTCGTACCGAATCATGGGCTTGAAGTTGGTATCGAGTTATGGACTTAGGTTGCTTCTTTACTTCTTGCTTCTTACCATTTGACTTGTCTAATGAAGGGCCAAGTACCTTCTAGTGGCAAGCGAGGTTCAGCACCAATTTTAGACTTCACCCAATTTATGGCATTAGACTTGTGTTTTGGACTTCTATATTTAATGTATGACTATTCCATAGTTCTAACTCATCGAGATATTGCTTAGTTAAAAAGTAGGATAGTACTATCCATCCTTCATACGAGTCCGATGAAGCTACATGAAGCAATGTAATATTCGAATCATCGACTTATGTCATGGGTCCTTATCTTGGGACGTCTACTTGCACCACAGGCTCGCATACGTTCACGTCAATATCGAAACATCTATGTACAATACATAACATACAAATCCATCTCAAGCAAAAAAGAACATTATCACATATATTCACTTAGATTCATAATGTCACCAATAGCCCCCAAACACGATCAGGAAACAAAGGAATTGAGATTTGAATTGATAAAATTTATTATATAGTGAATATAGGCTCAGGTCCCTAATAAGTTTCAATATACACAAAATCTCTAGAAAAAATTATGTAAATTAGGTCCCTAGAGTCAAGTTACTAAGTAATTGCATGTAGTTATACAATTATTCACTAAATAATTGCAGACATTTATGCAATTATATCCTATATTTGCATAAATTTATGCAATTTTTTTGGTGAATAATTGCGGAAATTTCTGTAATTTTTTTGGTGAATAATTGTGGGATTTTTTGCAAATTTTTGAAAAAAATGTGGAAATTTTCGCAATTTTTTGGTAAATAATTGCAGAATTTTCAACAATTTTTCAGTGAATAATCATGGAAATGTATGCATTTTTTTGATATAATGCATAAAAGTCTGCAATTATTCACTGAATAATTGCATAAGTGTCTGCCATTATTCGGTAACTTAATTCTAGGGAACTAATTTCAAACTTTTTTTTACTGGGGTTTTTGTGTACTTTGAAATTTATTAGGGACCTATGCCAAATTGTCCTTATTGTATATTTGCCCATTTAGGGCCAGGTTCAGCTTGTTCCTCGAAATAGGCCACCAGTGCACCGGTGGGGTAGACTGGTCTACCGATTCTAATGAATTTTGGAATTTTTGCTGCAAATCTGACATTTCCTCCACTTAGTTTCCCCTCCAATTTCCTTTGTGCCTCCTTTGGTTATTTGAGAATGTTCCGTGCACCCAACCCAATGTTTCTATATCTTGTTTTAGCTTTTAATTCCTCAAATTTCATTATATGTCCATCAAAATTTAAGGAAAGAAGGTAATTTAAGTTTACAGTTTACGATTATTTCGAACCTCCCAAACCTATGTTTAAATTTGAATTTCAATGATTATAAGGTGTTATTTACACCAATAAAGGCGATAAATCATCGTTATAGGATCCAAATTGCATTATAATGAGAGGAAGGCATGAATCAATCATCGAAATCACCACTTAGTGCCTATGCCTCCGTTGTCTGGACTGTTGTGCCTCCAAGCCTCATGATTTCATATCAAAAACGGTATAGATGCATAACCCTCTCTGTTATCTTTGTGATGCCGCTGATTTTTTACGATTTCATTCAGATTCGAGAGAGATAAGTTGATTTTAGTATTCAGTATGAAGGAGGAAGAAGGAGAAGAAATCAGCGATTAGTTTCTAAAACTAATAGAGGAAATTAAGTATCGGTTTATATAATAGAGAAAACAATGGTCTAAACTTTCAAATTCAAATGCATGTTCACCTTAACGTGGATTCGAGCATAACTCCTTCATACAGACCCTAAATGAAGCAAAGCAAAGTACTAAATGAATCGAAAAAATGAGACACTTACAATGGTGCTGATTTTCTTGTCAAATTCCAAAGTTGGAAAAATAATAAATCCCCCCCCCCATATTTTTGTAATTTATTCTATTAACACATTAAATTCAATTATTTTAACACTACTATATTAATAATATTCAATTATAGTATTTACCAAATTATTAGGGTATTATAATTATAAAAGTTATATTAAATTAAAGTTTATATATATTATATGTATAAAGCAAAAGGGGTGTACACAATTAAAATCCATATAGACTTTCGGGTCAGGCTGAGTATTACAGATTTTCAGGTAGGCACGTTCTGGAGCTCAGGAGGCAAGTTGGATGGCAGGAGAATATAGAGTATTTTCGTTGTAATTATATTATTGTTACCCTGAGATATGATAATTGTGTATATTCAGTGACTGTATATAATGTGTAACTCTGATGTATTAGGTTGTAACCGACAGTTATAATATTCTCTTGTAGACTGTTATTATTTATTATCGTATTTTATCCGCTGCAATTGTGAGATGTTTGGTGTTTCTGTTCTTCTTCTTCTATCTCTTTCTTCTTTTTCATAACTATCTGGAATTTTCGGCTTCGAAAATCTCGGGTCGTTACATTTGATAGGCTTAAAAGAATTGTTTGTGGAATTAATATTTTTATAAAGTAAGAGGTTACAAGATGTAAATGCACGTGCTATTTTCCATGAAGTTTAGATGTTTCGTTTTCACTATTTTATGATGATGCTTTATTATAGCCTTATGTAAGAAAAGAGCTTATTTATATACATGGTTTTATTGTGATTTTGAATATGATGTTTTGGATTCTTTCCGGGCCCTAAAAAGATGGATATGGACTTCAAAAATTCTTAGAGTTCTAGAATTCATTACTTAGAAAAGAAAAATCTTAATTTTACTTTACAAAAAATTTCCGACTATATAATGGACAAAGAGACATAAGATGTCAAGAGGTAATACCCCAGCTCTCTTAAAATTTCAATATACTAAACAAATATTATTTCAAATCATGAATTTAATGTAAAATTTCTCAGTATCATTTACAACATAAATAGACTATTATACAAACATATGGTTGTTGAGCAACCTTAAGCCATAGAATATTTATAATGATGTTTATAGTATCCAATATTGGTAATATTCTTATATAACTTTATTGAGCACCCATAAGGGTTACATAATTACCTTAGTCTATGCAAAATGATAGGTATAGAGTATCTAATGTAATTTAAGGTTTGTTAAGCTCTCTCTAGGTCAATGATGGTTATTGTTAAATCCCTCATTTTGATATCCAAAAATAGACATTAATGTAGTCGTTCTTACCATTATTTTCCAACGATAAAATGGGACCAATTATTGTATCATAACATCAAGAGCATAAGTATTCAAAATTTTCACAAAAAAATTTCATTCATTCATTATATGTTCATTACATAAGTCCACAATTACATCATTTCTACAACATATATTAAATACAAAGTATGGCTCCAAGAGCGATGTATGATGATGCACCTTTGGATGATTTGGTCATAACTACTAACAGTTATGAGTCCTATTTTTAGATACAACATAAGCAATTATACTAAATAATGGAAAAAATTAAAAAGTTAAAGCTTGTATTAGCATGCATCATGCTTGTCTTCGAAAGCTTTATTCGCTTAAACCTTAAAACCATGATCTTGACCAACTCAAATGACTACTCAAGAGTTTAGGGAGAAATCAAAAGCTTCACGTCAGATGAAATTTTTTTATGAATAATATTAGTCCATCCCAATCAAAAAGGATTAATTATGAGACTAAACGCTAAGCGAAATGAGTTTTCCCCTCACTATTATCTTTAACAATCAAATTGTTAACCATAACATTCTTAGGATGGGATAAGATAGCTTACACATTTTGATCTCATAATCCACCTAGAACCACAATAGGTAGAACATATAATAATGTCATACATAATGGGTCAAAGATAAATAGGCCAATATTCATTATTATTTAAGGGTTACACATTCCTTTTTCTACGCATCTGATTAAGTTCCAATAAGTCGATATAGTTTTTGCAAGGTCTCTATAAACTTATTAGTTTTCACATGCCAATCAAAAACCTATAAAGATAACTTAGGATAAAAAGAAAATAATTAGACTGCTTTCATTCCCATAAGAGTACTAAGGTACCTCAGTGACAGAAGAAAATACTAATAGATTAATGATACCAAGGTATCACAACAATAGAAGAAAGTAATAAAGGCTTCCATTCCTATAAGGATAATAAGATATCCCCGTAACAGAAGAAAACAATGATAAGTGTTCCAACTCTCCCGAATTCATAAAAAAAAAATAACCTTGTGTTGCCAAAGCCCTGAGCATTAGAATCATTAAGACCCAAGGAGCTTAATCGGCCTACAATGCAAGGCACTATGCACAGTTTACACAACTTAAATATGGTTTTCCATAAATCAATCATACCATTTCTTTTGATCATTTATGAGCACATCCTAACATAATTTGATCTTATAATCTCCTTCGTGCAAGTCTACTCACACGGATGTTTAGTCTTATGGTGCCTCCTAATGGAACAACTCTACATGGTCATCAGTTCACAATCACAAATGTCGTAAAAATTTGTTGATTTTAGTTTGATACATCAATAATATAACTGATAAAAATATACAATTGAATGTACTAAGTTATCATCAACACTACGAACAAGTTCTTTAGAAAGCCACTTACATAAAAATCGCGTATAAACAAACATGTAGTTTATTTCACAAAAAGTTTAATAGTTTAGGCTAATTTTCCTTTTTCCCTTCTTATGAAATCTTATTGTCCAAGTTTTATATTTATAAACTCATCTTTACTATTAAGAAATGCCAGACCCAACAATCAACAACGTGCTATCGAATAAGTAAAACGAGGCTATTGTGCATCTCAAATGAAGCTATTGCACATGTAGTTACCGCGTGTCTAAAATAAGCTATCACATGTGCAGCTATTGTATCTCTAAGGTGAGTCGTCGCATGTATAGTTATCGCATATTTAAAGTGACTTACCGCATGCCTTATCCTATCTCATGCCCATGACTATTGCATGTATATTGTTATATCGGGTCTAGAGCTATCCTATGTCTAGAGCAATCGCTGGTTTAGAGTTTTCTTATTTTTGAAAACATAGTTATTGCAACTTTAAAATTATAGCTAACAAATTTTGAACCCATATGTTATCTCTTATATCAAAACATGTTGTCGCATCTCTAGATCATATGTTATCACGTCTCTAAATCGTATGCTACGACATATCTAAAATAAGCTCTCGCATATATAGTTATAACAGGTTTAAAAATGAGCTATTGCAACTCTAAAATGAAAGTTCCGTAATTATCTTTAAAACTAAATTATTTCCCCTTAATGTGATTACTTTTCCCAAATCTTTCTGTGACGACCCAGAATTTTTAACAATGTAGAATGGGATAATTGAATTGATTTTAAACATTTAAAAGTTAATTTTAACGTGAATTTGAGATATAAGTATTTACTTGAAAATTAAATCATTGAATTATATAGTTTAAATATTGTAATTAATAATTGAAATTGGGTAAATTATTGAATCTGAAATTTCTAAGCCTGTTTAAAATAATTTGAAAGCTTATAAAATTTATAATGATGATACTGAAGATAATAGAATGGTTGAAATTTAATTTAAAGGTGATTTGTTCGGTTTTGAAAATATACTATCTACACCATCTCTATTTTATTTATATTTATGTATGCTTTTAAATAATACAAAAGGTATAAGTATGTATACATTTATAAGTATAAGATAAATGGCATGACATGGTGAAGACAAGTGGCATAATATGGACCATACACCTATCTTAAGATGACATAGAATTATGGCACATATATCACTTTGGTGTACATTTCTAGAACACCTTAAATGATTACTAAATAAGATATGTGTCATGAAATAAGGCTTGCATAAAAAAATGAAGGACATGTGTCACAAGATTAAATAAAATAGTGACACATAAGCCCATTAGGTGTCCATGTTTAGAAACATCTTAAGACACCTAAGTAGACATGTGTCAACATTCTAAAGCTTGTGCAAAGAGAAGTAGACAAGTGTCCAAAACTAAAATTACCAAACTAGCCTTGAAAATTACTATATAAAGGGTGGACATGTTCACTTATACTTTTTTCTTACTTTCACAAAGCAAAAACAAAAGTAGGAGAAAGTGAAAAAGCTTGGAGAAAGCTAAGGAAAAAGAGTCAAGTCAAATACACAAGTGTAAGGTGAGAAAAACTATTTAAATTTCTAGTATTCATGTTATTCTTGAAGAGATGATAGTTGTAAGTAAAAGTGGCTCGGTTCTATCAAAAACATAGCTTAGTAATTTGGCCATAACTTACTCAATTCTTAATGAAATTTAGATTTCTTGGATGTTCTGGAAAGTTTATTTCATGTGCTATAACTTTGATGTTTTGTGTTTTCTTTAATTTGGATGTTAGCTATGTGAAAATTAAATTTTTCTACTGTAATCCCGAGAGCAAAACCAATACTAGCTCTGTGCTTAAGGCTGAAACTAAATTGGCCATAACTTCTTCGTTCATCAACCGATTCCGATAAATTTAGATGTTACAGAAAGCTTAGACTTTTTTCTAAAACTTTTAAGTTTTGAGTTTTCCAAAATTTCGAAGTTATCTTGGCCAAAATTATAATTGTTTATCGCTGTCCCGAGACAAAATGACAGAAGTTGTGAAATTAAAATCTCAGAATTGTTTTATCCATAACTTTTACAATTCTTATCGGAATTCGATAATTTTTAATGTTCCGGAAAGATTAGAAACTAAGGTACAACTTTTGCTTTATTCACTATGTCTGCTTTCTAGGTTTTCTATGCTAAAATTGAAATTGTTGGTCGCTGTCCTGCAAATGCATAAGTTCAGGCTAAGCTTAATGTTTTTAGTAAAATGGTCATAAATTTTGAACCGTTGATCCAAATTCGATGATCTTGGTCATTCTGGAAAGCTAACGGAAAGGCCTATAAATTTTTTTTGTATCACTTTTTAAAATTCTGCCATCTATATATACGAATTTGAGGTTCAAGCTCGGGTTAAATTTCTGCCCGAAATGAACATGTTTGTTTCTAAGAAAATGCCTTACTTGTTAGATTTTTATCTTCGATTTGATAAAAAATTTGATGGGTTTCTTTTCATGGTGGTTGAGTATACTAAGTAAATTACTTTAAAGAAGTATTTTCACACAGAGGAATTAATCGAGGATGCGGTATAAGACCATAGAAAAGATGGGTATTAAATATAAGTACACCATATTGAATATAATTCAAATCTTGATAGTCAAAATATAAAATACAAATGTAAATAAAAGCAAGAATTAAGTAATTTGGATACGCTTGTAACATATGCTGAAATTGTACATACAAATGTAAAGCTAAAAAAATTTGTCAGAAGAACCGAGGACACTCGGGTATTGTTGAGTAATGCTTGGTTTTCCTCGGGTATAATTACTTATGTTTCAGGTGAACAATTATATAATATAATCAATTAAAGGTTAATTAATTCTAGAGTAATTAATAATTTGGAATAATCAACGAATGATTAAGGTAATTAATCAATGTAGTTAATAGAATTTACTAATAAAGCAATCGAAGAAAAATTACTTAATATCATAAATCAAAGCGGGTAATTATTGGTAATTACTTAATTGAGGATTAATTACTTGTTTAATTAGTGTAACAATATTTATGGAGGGTTAGTAAATTTATGAGCATGATTAATTCAATAATTTTAATCAATGTGAGTGATTGTAAGTTAATGAATCTAAGAACTTAATCAACGATAGATGTGATTATTGTGAAAAGGGAAGGTAAATTAATAACATTGAATTCGAAGAGACAGGAGTCGGGTATTAGTTAATACCCGAAATCACTTCAATTCTTTACAAATTGATACATGGAATCAATAAGGTATATTGGAATGATTTTAAGTGAATTGGACATAAAATCTAAGTTCTGGCACTTAGAAATTGATGTGTAGAATAAGTGATGTCTATAACAACTTATGAAGTGGAAATTGATATAAGTTACCCGGGTTTATTTGGGTTGTAAACTTTTGCATTCCATGTTACTTGGGTTTACTCACGCTGGTTTCCAGCCTGACCCGGGTGTTACTTTGGTGCATTACAGATTTTCAGGTAGGGACGTTCTGGAGCTCAGGAGGCAAACTGGATGGCAGTAACGAGTAGAGTATTTCCGCTATATTTATATATTCGTTAATCTGAGACATGATACTTGTATTTATTCAGTGACTGTATATGTGTGGAACTCTGATGTATATTAAATGTAATCAACAGATATAGTATTCTTTTGTAGACATTTATTATTTATTATATTTTATCCACTGTGAATGTGAGATGTTTGGTGTTTCTCTTCTTCTTCTTCTTCTTTCTCTTTCTTCTTTTTCATAACTATCTGGAATTTTCGGCTTCGAAAATTTCGGGTCGTTAAACTTTCCATATATCAAATTTTCATTGGTTTAACACTTATCATTTCAGAAAACTTTGGGAAAGAATTTGTCCTTTAATTAGGACATTAGTTAACATTCTTCCTTAACTGAATAATTCACATCAATTTGAAATTACATGGGAAAATTCCCAAAAAGTCCTCAAAAATCATACTCTATCTTCAACCATATACAAAAACTTTAGGGAAAAAGGATACTTTTATATTTTAAATAATTAAAACCCAGAATTAATCTTTCCCCAAAATTAAAAATAAATTGACATTAATTTGAAATTTATGAAATCAAAAACCTATCCATAAATGTACGCCATAAACAACATATTGATATTTTATTTCATTTAGAGATCATTACATTGGTTGTAAATCCAAATTCCATTAATGTAATTCCATAATTTCACATAAAATATCCATAATCATCGTATGAATAAATTTTAACCAAAGGGTCTATTTCATCATCATAAGACATCATAAAAAAATTACCGATGTGTATGAATATGAGAATCAAAGCATAAAAGAATTTGGAATGTTAATATTACTCACCTTAATCAATTTAGTATGGAGAGATTGGCCTTAAGGTTCCTTTCTCAAGCTCTATCTTCCTTTCCTTCTTCTTTTTATTAAAGACATTCTATTGAGATATTTTTATTTTTATTTTCTTCTGTTTTCATTGTTATGAAGAGTGAACGTAAATATAGAGAAGAGTTAGGAAAATAATAATGGGCCTTAACATTCACTTCGTGATTCTCCCCTAATTTTAAATAAAACTTCTGTTTCTTTCTCCATATAAAATGTTATTATTCCATTTTTAATTTAAAATTTGGAATGATTATTATAGATAAACTCTAAACATATTATATTTTCCCATATTATTTAATAACCATTTTGCTAAATTTTCATAATAATGTGTAATTAAAAATAGGGGTGCTATAAGCTCCACTACTTACAAAAATTTAATCCTTGAAATTTCGATAAGGCACAATCAGACATAGCATTCATAGATACATGTGACACAAGCATAGACAAAAATCTAACAGTACTACCATAGCTAATAGTCAAAAGTCTATAAAACCATATAGAAGTTACCTTAAAATAACTTAGGATAAGCCTCTCTAATCCTGTCCTCAATCTCGCAAGTACAGTCTCTGTAACGACCCATAAATTTTCGATAATTAAAATAGCTAATTTAATAAGATTTTGTGATTTGGTGTTAGAAAAAAATTTGTAAGTCGTTTGGAATAATAATAACTAGAATGAAATGCAACAAGATTCTATCTAAGTTAATTATTATGAATTGAATAAAATCCCAAATCAATCGAAATGATATGTAGTCAAAGGTAATTGAATGAATTTGTATTGTATAGGTAATTGTGACGCTTGTTTGTAAATAATAAACTCATAAGTAATTAACAGTTAACGGTGATAATTATTTAAGTTACCTATTCATTTAGTTAGTCGAATTGAATTTGTGAACCAATTGAAATTGAAATGAAAGTTCATATATTAGTTGAGTGCATTATCTCTAACTGTTGATTAATAATAATGTAGAGTTCATTTGATGTAATATAGTAAATCGAGTGATAATGAAATTTTTATTTAAAATCCAATATTGAAATCCGTCAAATATTGAACAATTAAAATGTTTAAATTTAATATTTGGAATTTATTGAATAAATTGAATAACGGGAATTGAATAACTTTTTAATGAAAATGGTTGTTCTATAATTTGAATTTGTTAAATTTTACATGTTCGTTTGAATATTTCAAAAGATAGTGATTTAAGAATAATCAAATTTGTTTAAATCTAATATTACAAATGTTTGAATAATTAAATTCCGAATTTGATACGATTAATTTGATATTGAAATTTAATATATGGAAATAGAGTGAGCAATTGAAATTTGATTTAATATGATTCAAATTGGTTTCCAAAGTGAATGTAAAGTTATATTGGGATTATAATAGAGTTAATAAGATTTTAAAATTTTAATTTGTTGGATAATTGAATAACGGGTTTAATATGATTAAAAATGATTTGTAAAATTTTATTTTATCATATTAAAGTTAGAATGATGTTGTAGAACTTTTAAAATCGAATTAAAAGTAAATTTGTGAAAATTGAATATTTTAATATTTAATTATCGACTGGAAAATAGCCAAATTTTAAACAGTCTCAGAATTGGACGAAACTAGTTCCATTGGATCCGTAATAGTTAGTTATTATCGGATTTCAATTTTCGTAGCAATCGAAGTTGTCGTTTGACCATGGCAGCTCGAAACGCGTTGAAATTGTTTTAATATTAATTTGGCGAGTTAAAATAGTCATTTTTCAAACGGCCTCGGATTTCGACAAAACCAGTTTCATCGGATCCATAATGTCATATTATTGTAAGGTTTCAAATTTCGAGTCAATCGGATTTACCTTTCGTCCGGGGCGAGCCCAAACGCACAGAAATTTGATTAACCGATTTAATTTCAAATCGATCGTTTATTGCCGTAACTCACACATACCATCGAATTTGCTTCCGGAACGTGGGGTAAACCTTAGAAATGCCATCCGGCACGCTTCGTTTGGAGTTCGGAAAATTTTCGACGAATAGTGTTTTGGCTATTTTCTATAAAAGGACCCCCACTTTCTTTGTTTTGCATAAACCCTAGAGTTTCAGCCCTTAGCCGCCACTTTCATTTCAATGGCCAAAAAATTTTGAAACTTCTTCCTCATTTTCCTCTCAATCCATCAACAATTAGCAAAAACTCTCAACTACAAAGTTGTAGAGGGCATCAAGATCTAGCTATCCAACGGTGGAGATCGGAAACGGAGCCACGGATTGACGGCAAAACGCGATGGAAGTAGCTGTGTTTTTCACGCAATTCGAGGCAGAGGATGAGGCCAAGCTTGGAGCTATTTGGGGTGAAGGTGGAGTAAGGCGGTGGCTTCGAAGTGGTGTAACCTGATCGTCTTCAAGTGGAGCGTGGTGGTCGCGTTAATTCGAAAATTAACGGCGGCTATGGGTTACTGGATTCGCATGTGAGCGAAGAAGAAGGGGAAAGGAGAAGTGTGGCGTGGATTCAATTGCCTGAAAGGGACGGCTAGGATTGGTTAGGGTAATATAAAAAAAAATAAGTTGTTAATATTTGCGTAAAATAATTGTATGATCTTTAAACTGCTATAACTTGTTCATGCGAGGTCGGAATTCGACGAAACTTTTTGCGTTGGAATCGTTTCGACGAGTACTACGCTATGGAGATGGATTGGAATCGTTTGGAGCTAGAGAAAATTTTGAGTCAAATCGAACGTCGTTCGATTTGATTTAAAATCGTAAAATCAAGGTGAGTGTTTTATAACGCTCACAATATACTAAATATCTTTATGCTAGTTAAATTTGACATTATGAAGTGATATGAATTTAATTTGTCGTTGATTGATAGAATTTAATTGTCATTTGAATTAACCGTCGAAAATTAAATTGACAGTTAAATTTGAAATTAAAATTGAAATTTAATTGCGATTTAATTACCTGACATCAATAACTATGAAATTGCCATGAACTGTATTGCCTATTGGATGATGTATTTCGATGGATGCTATTGGTTGATATTTGAATGTTTGGATGTTTATTTGCTTATGTATATCCTGTTATGCATACATATGATACTGTGATTTAATTTAAGTAATATATACTCATCCCTGACATTTTAATTGAAATAATAATTACTTGGCCATATGATAGAAAATTATATACGGACACCGGATTGGCTAAATTAATAATTTTTAAAGTCAACGATTTGAAATTTATTTAAATATTTTGATTTAAAAGTTATAAATAGAAATAAATTTATAAGAATCGAATTTATCGAAAAATATAGTTTGGAATGTGAAATAAATTTTGGTTAAAAGAAATTGTTAAATAATATAAGTCGAGACTTTGAAATTTAAAAATTGGGATTCGATTGAATTTTGAAAATTGATTTGTTTAAAGATTTAACCTTAATTCGAGCTTTGAATATTACTAAGTAAAAGTGATATAAAAATGATATTTTGAAATCGAGCTTGGAATTGAATCATATTTGAAATTTGGATTTAAACTTAAATATTGATGGATAATTTTGTTAAGTGTTATAAATGGATATTTTGAAAAATCAAGCTCCAAATCGATGTAAATTGAAATCGAATTAACTGAAAGTGAATAAAAAAAAATTTAAATCGAATAAATTGAAAGTGAATATAAAAATTGAAATTGAATTAATCGAAAGTGTATATAAAATTGAAATTGAATTAATTGAAAGTGAATATAAAATTGAACAAGTTTTAAGTCAAAGTTGACGCTGATTGAATCGGAATCGAAGTTGAATCGGTAGAATGGAAATTGAAATTGATTTGAATTGTTAAGTTATAATTGAAATGGATTGGTTTTGAAGCTGTTTTATTTTGTTTTCCAAATTACTCGGTTATATAAACCATTTTGAGTTTTTAAACTATTTTAATCTATTTTTAATCTACTTAACCCAATTTAAATTATTTAAAAAAAATAAATTTATCTATTTCAAATCCATTTTAAGATTTTAAAGTATTTTAACTATTTTAATTATTTAAAACTATTTTTAAACTACTTAAAACTATTTTCTAAAACTCTAAGCTGGCCAATAATGTGAAATGTTTATATTTAGATCTTGAATTTAAATACGAATTGAGTTAAATGAAGTGCAACCTAAAGTGAAATTCGAAATGATTTTGGAAATCGAAATGAGATATTGAGGCGAAAATGATTTTTGAAACGGAACCTTACATTTTAAAAATATGTGATGATATTTGAAATGGATATGATTTTTGAAGCGAATATGATATTTTGATATCAATTATGAGTCGATTTGAAATATAAAAGAGCCAACGGTGTAATAATACGTAGTTATTAAAGAGACCAGGATCGGATATGGACATACTCTCTGTCGATACCGAAACCACTTTAATAACTATTATAAGCGGAGTGTTGATCCAGAATGAAGTGGATGGTTTGGTGAACGTGTTGACTGAAGAAAGAGAACGATTATTGGATGACCCCTGACATGACTAAAACAGGAGCCGCGCCGGGCCATTGAGGTTCGCCACCTCTAGCGGACACGCTTCTTCGATACCATTTCTATTACATTGTGATTCGATTTGGGTGCACCCCTTGATTTGGGAGTGTTGTTTCGCGGTGTTGGGGTAGCTGCTGGCTATGCTCAACATCAGTCGGGATGAGGCAACTACTAGTATCCTAGTTGGTATCGCCTCATGTACCTTGTCATACTGATTATCCTATTCGCGACCACTATGTTTTGTTTTGTGTTATACCTCTGGGGTACCCTCTGATAACCGCCAGTTTACGGTGGGGCTTACGGTGCTGTATAGACTATGGCATTATAAAAATGTGTTAAGGGGGATTATGGTAACGCCTTAACGCTATTTTGATACCTTTACTTTACTGTAGACATATTATAATAGCGTATTGTGCTACATAGTAGATAGTTTAACGGATCCTTGAGAGATGGAAAATCCCGTAACATCTCTTAAGTTATTGCACGCACGTTGACACTGGATATAAGATGTCAAACCCCGTAAACATCTCTGACGCCGTTACACTCATATTTATTTACGATTGATTTAACTTTCATAAGGATATTTTAGTCCTGACTCGAGTGTTTTGTGTTTTCATTACGCTCGGGTCAGTCCTGAGTTTTCAGATTTTGAAGATCTATTCGGGAGGACGAAGACGAAGATTTGGTACACTATTACTATTATTATCTGTGCATCATGTTGTCTGCTGCATTATTTAAATGTTCTGTTGTATATGTATAACTCTGATAAATGTTGTATAAATAATTGTCAAAGTATAGTAAACAGCTTCATGAACTGTTTATTTGACTATTATATTTTATCGTTCCGCTGCGAGATTCTGTGTTGTTTCATTTCCTTTATTTCTTTTCTTTTCTTTTCTTATTTACCCCAATAACTATCTGCACTTTTGAATGGTTTGGAATCGACATGTGTATTTGATCGTCGGTTTAAACTGTCCAAAAAGGAGGGTCGTTACAGTTGGTATCAGAGCTTTGGTTTAGCGATAAACCTTGGCTCTAGGGGGAATAACTCATTGAAATAGAGGTAAACTATATGAATGAGTTGAGTGTATATTAGAGAGCATACTTGTTATTTGATATAAAATGGTTTTATATTATGTTAACTTTGTTCCGTTGAGTATTTATGAATTCTGGTCGATACTTGGGACGCCAAGGCGTCGATAGGAATTTCTAAACACTCGAATAGGACAAACCAACACAATATCATTTTGGAATATATTTTATATAAAAGAATTATTTGAATATTTATTCATTTTGATTGAATTGATTGTTAGGAGATGATAATATTAGATTATTATCGTTATTGTTTGATCAGTCAATATTTACAACAATTGATTAAATAACAATGGATTTAGGAAAATGAAATCTTGTAAACACAATTGATAATGAATATAAATGAATTTTAACTTGGATTTGGAAATTTAAATTCCGATGTTTGAAATTGACTTACAAGAATTTGAAAATATAATATGAGTATTATATGATAGTATAATTGAGTTGAAATTGTTTTCGAAGGATTTTTTTTAATGATAAGTGTTATATTCCCTTCTCTTGACGCTAGAAAATGATTTCGGTGATGAGTGCACGCATCATCGGCGTTTATTTTCGAGAGTCCGAGTGAGGGAGACCACTTAATAGCTTGTCTAAACCTTGTTTTGATTCAAATTTTATTTTATTTTGTATTCTCTATAGTATGATTTGATATATAAATTATATAAGTATATATTATTTCAAAACTTGATTTGAAATGAAACCGGGATTGGAATTCTTAAGTCCTTTAATAATTAATGATTTTTTTTAAATGATTGAAATGAATTTAGACTTGCATCATTAAGGGACTTCTGAATTGTGAAATGAGAAATGAACCTAAGAGCTAAGTGAAAATATCAATTGAAGTATAAATCCTTAGAATTAGGAAATTATGAACTTAAAATAAAATTGAAACTGTCAAACTTGCATAGTATTAAATTTCATTCTATAGCATAGATATAACTTACCAAAATATTTAAGAAGTTAAAAAATGTTATATGAATTGTTAATTGGATAATGTACAAGTATAGGTTTGAATAATGAAATATGCGTTTAATTAATGGTTTGCAAATATAAATAAAATTGTTAGTAAATAATTGGAATTTAAATTAACTTTTAAAGGTGATTCACAATTATGTTAATATAAAATGGAAATACTATAAGTGAATGAACAAAATTTAAAATTAATGAAATATAAAATTGGTAAATGGAAACTAATTAAATTTGAATATAACTAAATGTCAATAAACTTGGAAGTGTATGAAATTAAAATTGACTTGGAAATGTATAATTGATTTAGTGTAGATTTTGGATGGATGTTAATGTTTGATATGCATTGGTTGTTAGATGGATGAAAATTGATTAAGTAGAATTCATTAGTGTTAATGGAATTGAATAAACGGAATAAAATATTAAATAATAAAATTCAAATTTGAAGCAAAGTAAAATTAAATATAATTGAGTTCGATTTAAATTGAAGCAAATTGACTTGAATTTAAAATGTGAATGAAACAAACTTGAATAAATCGAAAACAAATTGAATGTAAACCTATTGCATGGATGAATAAGAAAATAAATGACTTTGTGTTTATGATTGTTTTTTTTAGAAAATTTGAAGTTTGATGGTTTGTACTTTGAAATAATAAAAGCAAATTTTGAAAAAAATCCAAAATTGTCCAATATATGCTGAAACAAAAACAACCATAACTTTTAAATGGCTAAACCGAATTCGACGATCTTAGACTTTTCGAAAAGCTTAGAAACTATAGCACAACTTTTGTTTAGATAACTTGAGAAAATTCCTTCGTCTACTAGGTTAAAAACTTGAATGTTACTCGCTGTCCTGTGTAAAAATAAGTAAAAATCAGTAGTATACATCCTTAGTATTTTCGCCATATCTTTTTACTGGTTTATCGGATTTTGATGATCTTGCACTTTATGGAAAGCTAAGAACTTAAGATAAAACTTTTGTATTAAGTGTTTTATGTTCTGATGTAGTTTAGAAGGTCGAAAACGTAGGTGAACGTCGCTGACCTGCGCAATTCATTGCCCAGGCTGAGGCGTATCCTCTAAGTAAAACGGCCATAGTTTTTGAACGTATGGTCCGAATTCAATGATTTTGGACATTCCGGAAAGCCTGAAATGAATGCAACAATTTTTGTTTAGATTCTGTTGCCGAATTTTATTGTTTAGTTGACCTAAAACTAGGATTTGTTTGCTGTCCTGAAATTGGAATCTCAGTTTTGAAGCTAAATATATTATATATATGTTGTGTAGACTAAGTATATCGATCTATCTTTATATGCATGTTCTAACTTAGTTATTGAGTATTTAGTAGGTGTGGATTTCGCTTGCTTCGCATTTGGAGCTCGCTTTCGCGCTATATTAGCCGTATATGCTCGCTAACAATATATAAGGTACATATCTCGGATTACATATCGTATTTTTACACCTTTTCCCTGCGGGATGCCTCATCACTTGATGAGATGTATATATGTGATATATATACTGTTATATTTTTTTCCGATCGAGCCGTGCAAAGGAGACTCTTCCGAAATTTTCCGTAAAATCCGGGTGTTAGAAAATTTTTCAAGTTTTAAAATTTTTTATAACTTGTTTTGATTACAAGCTTTTAAAGTTAGGAAGCCGTTTGGAGTAACTTAGTGGAAGCGTAGTTATGACTTTATAAATGGAATTTCATTGTTTATAAGTGGATAATTTTTAATAAAATATATCAAATGTTGAATTCTTTACTTAGTTCCTTTTCCCTTCTTTTTCCTTTTCGGAGACGAAAAGTTTTGAGTAGGGGAGAGTGTAACGACCTGTAAATTTTCGATAATTAAAATAGCTAATTTAATAAGATTTCGTGATTTAGTGTTAGAAAAAAAATTGTAATTCGTTTGGAATAATAATAACTAGAATGAAATGCAACAAGATTCTATCTAAGTTAATTATTTATGAATTGAATAAAATCCCAAATCAATCGAAATGATATGTAGTCAAAGGTAATTGAATGAATTTGTATTGTATAGGTAATTATGACGCTTGTTTGTAAATAATAAACTTATAAGTAATTAACAGTTAACGGTGATAATTATTTAAGTTACCTATTCATTTAGTTAGTCGAATTGAATTTGTGAACCAATTGAAATTGAAATGAAAGTTCATATATTAGTTGAGTGCATTATCTCTAACTGTTGATTAATAATATTGTAGAGTTCATTTGATGTAATATAATAAATCGACTGATAATGAAATTTTTATTTAAAATCCAATATTGAAATCCGTCAAATATTGAACAATTAAATTGTTTAAATTTAATATTTGGAATTTATTGAATAAATTGAATAACAGGAATTGAATAACTTTTTAATGAAAATGGTTGTTCTATAATTTGAATTTGTTAAATTTTACATGTTCGTTTGAATATTTCAAAAGATAGTGATTTAAGAATAATCAAATTTGTTTAAATCTAATATTACAAATGTTTGAATAATTAAATTCCGAATTTGATACAATTAATTTGATATTGAAATTTAATATATGGAAATAGAGTGAGCAATTGAAATTTGATTTAATATGATTCAAATTGGTTTCCAAAGTGAATGTAAAGTTATATTGGGATTATAATAGAGTTAATAAGATTTTAAAATTTGAATTTGTTGGATAATTGAATAACGGGTTTAATATGATTAAAAATGATTTGTAAAATTTTATTTTATCATATTAAAGTTAGAATGATGTTGTAGAACTTTTAAAATCGAATTAAAACTAAATTCGTGAAAATTGAATATTTTAATATTTAATTATCGACTGGAAAATAGCCAAATTTTGAATAGTCTCAGAATTGGATGAAACTAGTTCCATTGGATCCGTAATAGTTAGTTATTTTCGGATTTCAATTTTCGTAGCAATCGGAGTTGTCGATTGACCGTGGCAGCTCGAAACGCGTTGAAATTGTTTTAATATTAATTTGGCGAGTTAAAATAGTCATTTTTCAAACGGTCTCGGATTTCGACGAAACTAGTTTCATTGTATCCGTAATGTCATATTATAGTAAGGTTTCAAATTTCAAGTCAATCGGATTTACCGTTGGTCCGTGGCGAGCCTAAACGCACAGAAATTTGTTTAACCTATTTAATTTCAAATCGATCGTTTATTGCCGTAACTCACACATACCATCGAATTAGCTTCCGAAACCTGTTCCATTGTGTCCGGAACGTGGGGTAAACCCTAGAAACGCCATCCGGCACGCTTCGTTTGGAGTTCGGAAAATTTTCGATGAATAGTGTTTTCGCGATTTTCTATAAAAGGACGCCCACTTTCTTTGTTTTGCATAAACCCTAGGGTTTCAGCCCTTAGCCGCCACTTTCATTTAAATGGCCAGAAAATTTCGAAACTCCTTCCTCATTTTCCTCTCAATCCATCAACAATTAGCAAAAAATCTCAACTACAAAGTTGTAGAGGGCATCAAGATCTAGCTATCCAACGGTGAAGATCGAAAATGGAGCCACGGATTAACGGCAAAACGCGATGGAAGCAGCTGTGTTTTTCACGCAATTCGAGGCATAGGATGAGGCCGAGCTTGGAGCTATTTGGGGTGAAGGTGGAGTAAGGCGGTGGCTTCGAAGTGGTGTAACCTGATCGTCTTCAAGTGGAGCGTGGTGGTCGCGTTAATTCGAAAATTAACGGTGGCTATGGGTTACTGGATTCGCGTGTGAACGAAGAAGAAGGGGAAAGGAGAAGTGTGGCCTGGATTCAATTGCCTGAAAGGGACGGCTAGGATTGGTTAGGGTAATATAAAGAAAAAATAAATTGTTAATATTTGTGTAAAATAATTGTATGATCTTTAAACTGCTATAACTTGTTCATGCGAGGTCGGAATTCGACGAAACTTTTTGCGTTGGAATCGTTTCGACGAGTACTACGCTATGGAGATGGATTGGAATCGTTTAGAGCTAGAGAAAATTTTGGGTCAAATCGAACGTCGTTCGATTTGATTTAAAATCGTAAAATCAAGATGTGTGTTTTATAACACTCACAACGTACTAAATATCTTTATGCTAGTTAAATTTGACATTATGAAGTGATATCTATTTTATTTGTCGTTGATTGACAGAATTTAATTGTCATTTGAATTAACCGTCGAAAATTAAATTGACGGTTAAATTTGAAATTAAAATTGAAATTGAATTGCGATTTAACTACCTGACATCAATAACTATGAAATTGCCATGAACTGTACTGCCTATTGGATGATGTATTTCGATGGATGCTATTTGTTGATATTTGAATGTTTGGGTGTTTATTTGCTTATATATATCCTGTTATGCATACATATGATACTGTGATTTAATTTAAGTAATATATACTCACCCCTGACATTTTAATTGAAATAAATAATTACTTGGCCATAGGATAGAAAATTATATACGAACAGCGGATTGGCTAAATTAATAATTTTTAAAATCATCGATTTGAAATTTATTTAATTTTTTTGATTTAAAAGTTATAAATAGAAATAAATTTATAGGAATCGAATTTATCGAAAAATATAGTTTGGAATGTGAAATAAATTTTGGTTAAAAGAAATTGTTAAATAATATAAGTCGAGACTTTGAAATTTAAAAATTGGGATTCGATTGAATTTTGAAAATTGATTTGTTTAAAGATTTAACCTTAATTCGATCTTTGAATATTACTAAGTAAAAGTGATATAAAAATGATATTTTGAAATCGAGCTTGGAATTGAATCATATTTGAAATTTGGATTTGAACTTAAATATTGATGGACAATTTTGTTAAGTGTTATAAATGGATATTTTGAAAAATCAAGCTCCAAATCGATATAAATTGAAATCGAATTAACTGAAAGCGAATAAAAAAAATTTTAAACGAATAAATTGAAAGTGAATATAAAAATTGAAATTGAATTAATCGAAAGTGTATATAAAATTGAAATTGAATTAATTGAAAGTGAATATAAAATTGAATAAGTTTTAAGTCAAAGTTGACGCTGATTGAATCGGAATCGAAGTTGAATCGGTAGAATGGAAATTGAAATTGATTTGAATTGGGAAGTTATAATTGAAATGGATTGGTTTTGAAGCTGTTTTATTTTGTTTTCCAAATTACTCGGTTATATAAACCATTTTGAGTACTTAAACTATTTTAATCTATTTTAAATCTACTTAACCCAATTTAAATTATTTAAAAAAATAAATTTATCTATTTCAAATCCATTTTAAGATTTTAAAGTATTTTAACTATTTTAATTATTTAAAACTACTTTTAAACTACTTAAAACTATTTTCTAAAATTCTAAGCTGGCCAATAATGTGAAATGTTTATATTTAGATCTTGAATTTAAATACGAATTGAGTTAAATGAAGTGCAACCTAAAATGAAATTCGAAATGATTTTGGAAATCGAAATGAGATATTGAGGCGAAAATGATTTTTGAAACGGAACCTTACATTTTAAAAAGATGCGATGATATTTGAAATGGATATGATTTTTGAAGCGGATATGATATTTTGATATCAATTATGAATCGATTTGAAATATAAAAGAGCCAACGGTGTAATAATACGTAGTTATTAAAGAGACCGGGATCGGATATGGACATACTCTCTGTCGATACCGAAACCACTTTAATAACTATTATATGCGGAGTGTTGATCCAGAATGAAGTGGATGATTTGGTGTACGTGTTGACTGAAGAAAGAGAACGATTATTGGATGACCCCTGACATGACTAAAACAGGAGCCGCGCCGGGCCATTGAGGTTCGCCACCTCTAGCGGACACGCTTCTTCGATACCATTTCTATTACATTGTGATTCGATTTGGGTGCACCCCTTGATTTGGGAGTGTTGTTTCACGGTGTTGGGGTAGCTGCTGGCTATGCTCAACATCAGTCCGGATCACGCAACTACTAGTATCCTAGTTGGTATCGCCTCTTGTACCTTGTCATACTGATTATCCTATTCGCGACCACTATGTTTTGTTTTGTGTTATACCTCTGGGGTAACCTCTGATAACCACCAGTTTACGGTGGGGCTTACGGTGCTGTATAGACTATGGCATTATAAAAATGTGTTAAGGGGGATTATGGTAACACCTTAATGATATTTTGATACTTTATATTACCGATAGGCATTATCTACTTAGCGTACATTACTACATAGTAGATAGTTTAACGGATCCTTGAGAGATGGAAAATCCCGTAACATCTCTTAAGTTATTGCACGCACGTTGACACTGGATATGAGATGTCAAACCCCGTAAACATCTCTGACGCCGTTACACTCATATTTATTTACGATTGATTTAACTTTCATAAGGATATTTTAGTCCTAACTCGAGTGTTTTGTCTTTTCATTACGCTCGGGTCAGTCCTGAGTTTTCAGATTTTGAAGATCTATTCGAGAGGACGAAGACGAAGATTTGGTACACTATTACTATTATTATCTGTGCATCATGCTGTCTGCTGCATTATTTAAATTGTTCTGTTGTATATGTATAACTCTGATAAATGTTGTATAAATAATTGTCAAAGTATAGTAAACAGCTTCATGAACTGTTTATTTGACTATTATATTTTATTGTTCCGCTGCGAGATTCTGTGTTGTTTCATTTCCTTTATTTCTTTTCTTTTCTTTTCTTATTTGCCCCAACAACTATCTGCACTTTTGAATAGTTTGGAATCGACATGTGTATTTGATCGTCGGTTTAAACTGTCCAAAAAGGCGGGTCGTTACAGTCTCTTCCATTGTCACTCTACTTGATTGTCACTAACTTGACTGTCTTATTTCTAAGTTCCTTCATATTGATCCGTGATATGAATTGGTTTTCTAAAGATAGTCTTATTATGTTCCACTACTAAGTCTTCCAAAAAAGTTGGTTCAACAGTAGTCTTTGTATCACATACACATTTTTTAGATAAGAGATGTGGAAATCATTATGAACTCTTATATATTCGATAACTCGATATGATAAGTGAGTTTCTTAGTCCTCTCTATGATAGGAAATAACCCCAATATATCTCGAAATCAATTTTCCCAACTTCTCAAATCATATAGCACTCTTCATAGGAGAACTTTCACAAAAACATACTCTCCAACCGACAATTTGTAACAGCCCAACATTTCAGCTATAGTTATTATTAATGAATTAATTAAATAAAAATAACTTTGTGAAATTATCAGATTTGATCCACAAGAGTTGCATCATTGTGTCCGTGGTAATTTCCTGGACAATTTCCATATATAGCTTGTCAAAATCCGAGTTAATATGAAGAAGATACGCTAGAATGAAGAAATCATAAAATAAAATAAAAAAGAAAAAAATAAAGATATAGGGTTAGGTTGACCCTAGGGTCGACCTTCCCCATAGCTGGGTCGAATATAGGTCGAACCGTACCGAAAAAAGGTCAACCTAGCGGTCGACCCACTTATGTTATGGTTGTTGTTTCGTCTAGTGACATGTTTTTCTATTTTAATTCGATCCTGTGCGTTCGTGCTTCCATCCGACGGTTCCTAGCGAGCCTAAGACGTGGTTGCACCAGATTTCATATTCAAATCCAACAGCCTGGAATCCCAAAGTGACACTATAAATAAGACCCTAGGACTATCTATTTTTCTCATTCGGATTTCTCCAACTGGGTTCATTGCCTGAGGCTGGACCCAAAAAGGAATATTTTTCCAAGGAGAAGATCTATTTAATTAAGATATTTTATACCCTAGAAGTGGATCAGGGAATGCCAAGGAAAAGAGCTAAGGACCATAGGTGAGTGTTTAGTAATTAGTTTATAATGTTAAGTGATTTAAAATAATAGGGATTCCAATAGTTGTAGTTTTTTCACAATTTTGGGATAACCTTTCTGCAAGTTTATGTATAGTTTATTTTTGAGTAAATTTTAGACTTGCTATCCAATTTATTTTCTCTTAGTTATTTTATCCAGTTATTTGCAATTATTTACTATTATTTATAGTTGTCCTAATTATTTACAGTCAATTATTTTTATTTACATCTATTCCTTTTTAGCTGAAATTTAGTATGTAAGTGCTTGTTTCTTTTTATTCCTTTTTACGCGAATAAAATAGATAGAAGAGAATAATTCACTAATATGGACTAAAATATAGGATTGCTAAATTTACAAAAACTAGATGCAAAGTAAGAAAGACTATAATAAAAAGAAGATAGACTAAAATAGGCAAATTTAAGATATTTACAAGCATAATTATAACATGTAATTATAAATAAAAAGAGAAAATATAAGAAATTGTTGAAAAGGCTTATTTTAAAACATATAATTAAGTTAATAAGCAAGTATATCAGAGATAATAGAAGAGGCTTATTTTAAGACTTAGATTAAGTTAATAAGCAAACCGAGCAGAAATTACAGAAGAGGCTTATTTTAGAACTTATACTAAGTTAATAAGAAAAGATAGAAGTAGGACCCATACCGGCAGCATTCCCCTCCTGTTAGGAACTGATGGTCTCACAATAGATTAGGTGAGGCTTGGACCCACTTATGCTGAAGTAATGGTAAATAGGTGGTCAATAGATAGAAACTCGAATTGGGGGATTTGCGAAAGCGGCACAACTAGATTTTGTTTGTTAGGACCCGAATCCGGCAGAATTTTCCTTTCAGACTAGGACTAATGGTCCACTGGGGTACCGCCCGTCATAGTACACCTCTAGAACCATGTACCAACAACCAGCCGGGATCCCCTACTACAAAAGACCGGCCTACCCCTAACCTGGATAGACCGAATATGTTATCACCTTGGGTGTTCGCATCATCACCATCCAACACCTCTTCTTCATATATACCCATATCTAAGACAAAAAGGATACCGAGGACATCTAAAATAGTGATAACCTACCATACTTGGGTGCGACCCACTTAGCCTTGCTGCATCTCCCCTGTTTTAGTCATTCCCGGTTGATGAGGTTCGAGGCGAAGCGTTACCTTCCAAGAACAATTTTTTCTTAGAATGCCCATCGTCCTCTAATGACGATGTTCTGATAACATCCGTCCATACAAGTAATCATGGGTCTCGACAAATCAAATCACCTTCTTCATCATCTTCACAATATTCATTCGTTACTTTCAAACCAGATCGAAGTGGTTTTTGGATAATTAAATCCAATCCCGGTATCTTCGAAGCGATTAACGAAATTGGAAAAAAATGATTTTAGGTTTTTTAACTATCAACGCACATCCATAAACAATCATTAGCCTTAATCAGAATTTTTCCAAATTTTATTTCAAAATATCTTTATAAGATATTACTTCTAGTTATTCATATTTGAAAACAATTTCAAATTCTTATATTTACAACGAAACATTTCCGAACCTTCCCAATACTTAGAATATTTTTCTCACTTCATTTTATATTCAACATTTGGAAAATACCCCTTTTATTTCCTATTTCTCCTTCTCAAAATCATTTACAATTTTATTTGCAAATTTCTCAACTTGTTTTACACGAATTCTATAAATCCCGAAATTCCTTAATTGATTCCCTCAATATTTTCAAAACCAATTATACTTGTTTATAAACCAAATTCCCATTGTACTTCTTTTTGAATTCTAATTCATTCTTCGAAGTTCACTTTTATTTAACCTCTTCAAAAAAATTCTTGCTTTTATCCCCAATTCTATTTAATCATATTTACTGAATCACCCCATTTCCAGGCTTCCGGGAAGGTTTACAAATAAATTTAAAATATTTTCAAAACTTTATAAATAAAATATGTAAATATAAATAGGTATTTAAAGAAGCTAATAATAATTTGTTTCTAAGACATATTCAAATAATTATTTAAAATATTGAAAGCGCTTTCTTACAACATCATTTTTTTCCAAAGCAGGTTTAAACATTTAGGATTTTATTAAAATAGATATTAAGTATTTTTTTTAAATTCACTTCTGAAATATTTCCATACGAACTAACCATGAAATTTATACAGTTTAATAAAAAATATTTTTCTTTTTAAAATAAAAATTTAACTTATCGATAAAATAAATTTTTAAATCTCAATAAGCAGATTTCAATTTATAAATCTTCTAGATTTCCATCACATTACTTCCATTCCGGTCTCCTTAACCATTTCACTTTAAAAATAGTATCTACTATTTTTCTTACCCTGTTTTCATATTCCAATATAAATTCTTCCCATAAATTTATATTCCCAAATTATCATCCGACATCACTTTCCTTCATTTATAAACTACGTTTATAAATTTTCTATAGCTCTTTTGAGTTTCACTAAAATAATCTCATTTATAAAAGTCCATTTTATAAATTAAATTTTCTTATAAATTCCATTTATTTTTGCTTATTTATTTTTAATATCGATCTCAAATTTTCTTTCTATATTTCTGAAATATCATTTTTAAAATATGGACATAAAAATCCCGTTATATTATTTATTTTAAAATCTCTATAAAAATAATTTTTTGCCCACATTATTTAATATGATTGAAAATCCATTTTTCTTATTCACAACAATCTTTTCAAAATAATCCAATTTCGATATACATATTTCTATATAAAAATATCTTCTTTTAATTTCATAATTTTTAAATAATATTTATTGTATTTAATATATCCAAAATTAATTTTCACGTCATTATATCATTTAAAGATTTACACCACACAATAATCCAGCATTTTATATATATGAAAAATATAAATATATTTGAGGAATCCAGTTGGATCCCGCCAACCCGTTTTCCCTTCATCCATAGATGTTGGACAACAATAAAAACACCAATTCCACTTCGAGGGGGATATCGCGGTATATAGAGTCATCCGCTATTATGCGGGGCGCATAAGGTCTCATCCGTTATAGTATCGAGGAATATCACTCCAAATACGAGTATATATATTACAATATATATATATATATATATATATATATAAAACATCAAATAGATAAAAATTTATAACTTCATCCAAACAATCAACATTTTTAAATTCAACATTTAAAATTATACTACATATCCAAATGAGTGAGATTTTACTCACCTCGATATCTTAAATTGGCCGACGTCAAGAATTTCAATTTTAGCTCGTATATCTCTAATTTACGAATATAACTCATCTTGTTTCCATGATTTTTGAGCTCGTATGCAAATTTTAAAATTTTATCAGCATTCATTCTAGTTAAAACAATTTATCGTGACTTAATTAATTAATCAATCAAACGTTAACGACCTTCGCGTTCAACATTTCGACTACGGCCATCGAACATCTACCATCACCATCTAACCCCAAACAATCACGACATTACTAGCTCACAACTGAACACCCCCTCTCGCACTCCACCAATGCTGCAACTTCGCGACCCTAAACGAGGAATCATGCGCACACCAACCACCAACGCCGTAGCGCCGCTAGCCTCGTGCCTGTAACTGTCACAAACGCTGACCAAACTCGCCTGTCCGTGGCTTCACGAGCAAAACCATAACACAAAGTAACCCAGAACGTCCCCATCTTCGCTGCCCTCAACCACTAGCTCGTGCGCCTTACGAACGTCACGACTTCGCCCTTCGATCGACCCATGCCTCCATCACACGATCAAACCCCCTCTCGCCTTGTGCCTCTTCTTTAGATATATTCTTTTTTTAATTTGTAATGAAAGAACGAATTTGATTGAGAACGGAGGGAGAAAAGAAAACGAACGTGAATTTTGAATTCCTACGGCCACCAACTTTTTTCTTTCTTTTTTTGAATCGATTTTGAGAATTTGTATAGCAGAAGAAAAATGAGAGACACGATTATTTTACTTCGTTCATTTTCACTTCCATTTGAATCCTGAAAGGAAGATAAAGGAAGGACATATTTTAAAAAGAAGAAAGTAATGTTGCATGTTTCAGAAGGAAAAAGAAAGACGTGCGAGGGACTCAATTGTTCATTCAATTTAATCTTTATACACACACAAAGAGATATATATATATATATATATATATATATATATATATATATATATATATATATGTGTGTGTGTGTTAGAACCCCAATTGTTGGAATTTAATGATAACAACTATATAATTATGCTAAAGAATCTCTAAGCTAATTTGCAGGTGCATGAGCATTAAAAAGAGACAAATAAATACGTTCAAAATGAAGATACACAGTACGAAAAAGGATGAAAATATGTATATGGAGATACAAGAAGAGATATACACGATAGAGACAAGATGAAGGTGACAAATAAAGTATTATTAGTCATAAAATGTTGTGTTTAGAGTTTACAAATGTTAAAATCTTCTCAAAATGATATACACACATATACATTCATATTTTATGTGAAAAATCAAGTTTTCAAAAATTGCATGGAGTGGGGCACGCACCCGAGTCTCTAGTTTAGAAGACAAGTGCTCTAACCAAATGAGCTATGGTAACTTACGTTTATTAAAAAAATTCTGCCGGCTAAATAAAACCATCCAGAGAGCTGAATGGAGAAACTTTTCATAAATTGATATGAAGTTTCAGCTGGCTTAATTGTTTCATTCAACCGGCTGAATTATGCCAAAAATAGCCTATTTCTTTGCTGTTTTTGATTTTTAAAATTCAGAAGGTTGAATATTTTCAATCAGCCAGTTGAATATTTTCAACGGCTATTTTTTGTGAAAATACAGTTCTCTTTATCGAAGAGAAACATCTTCAAACCAAAAGTTGCACCTGTTTCTTTTCATTGTTACCTTTCAACAAAAGTTGCAACTTTTTAATCTCTATAATAGATTTCAAAATTGAACAAAAAATTAACCGAAACTAATTTTAATGTTCTTGAATTCTTATCTACTTTTTTATTTTCAAACTACACTCAAAATGCTTACATTTTTTGATCGTTGATCACTCTATCTTCCACAATTCTCAAAGCACATTACACTATATATCATAATTGATGTGTAGGTAAATGTGCATATTTTTACCACCATGTTTATTCTCTGTAAATTAAATAAGTGGTCATATTGGGTATTTTAACTTGTTTTAACCAAAATCCATATTAATTCCAAATTGTCACATATCCATCTTCATATAGGGGCTAAAATGGTCATTTGTGTGCATATATTTATTTGAGAAAAATTAATTGAAAATTTATATATATTTTTGTAGGAATTTGGTCTCAAATAGGAGTGGTTTCATGAAGACACAAGCATGCATAACATGAATATAAAGGAATGAAGATGGAAATAATTCAAAGTGAAGATCATGGAGGACCCCACATATATATATCACTTAAATCAAATCACAATGTCATATGTATGCATAACAGGATATATATAAGCAAATAAACATCCAAACATTTAAATATCAACCAATAGCATCCATTGAAATACATCATCCAATAGACAATACAGTTCACGGCAATTTCATAGTTATCAATATCAGGTAATTTAATCACAATTCAATTTTTAATTTTAATTTGACTGTCAATTAAATTTTCAACGATTAATTCAAATGACAATCTATATGACAATTAAATTTTTATCAAACAACGATAAATAAAATTCATATCACTTCATAATGTCAAATTTAACTAGCATAAAGATATTCAGTACGTTGTGAGCGTTATAAAACACTCACCTTGATTTCAATGTAGTTCCAGCATTTTATTTCGAATAAAATTAAACGAGCGTTTAATTTTACCCGAAATTTTCTCTAGCTCCAAACGACTCCAATCCAATTCCATAGCGTAGTGCTCACCAATACGATTCCAATGCAACTAGTTTCATGCATTTTCGATCTCGTATGAAAAAGATATGATTTTACAAAGATTTCATGAATTTTAATATTAATAAATTAACATCTTTCTTTTATATTTTAACCTAGAAACAAATCTGGCCGTCCATTCTTTTACTTCAGATCTGAGCCACCAAAATCACCTTCTCCTTCAACGTGATAAACACGTACAACGCAAACCCATAGCCGCCAACGTTCAAGCAATTTTCACGACCTCCATGACGACTTCCAAAATGATCAGGACCCATCATCTCGAAGGCCTTCGCGAGCTCCATCTTCACCGTGAGTGCGGTCAAACTCGGCCCCACCCCTTGCCTCGATTTGCGTGAAAAACGCAGCGGCTTTGAACGCGATTTTCCGTCGAACCGAAGCTCCATTTCAGATCATGACAGTTGGATTTGTAGATCTCGTTGAGATCTACAACTTTGTAGTTGAGAGTTTTTGCTAATTCTTCACGGATTTGAAGATAATTGAGGAAGAAGTTTCGAAATTTTTGGCCATTCATCTCTATAGTGGCGGCTAAGGGCTGAAACCCTAGCCTTTGTTTGCAAATTGCCAAATGGAGGGCCTTTTATAGAAAATTGCAAAAACACTATTCATCGAAAATTTTCCGAACTCCAAACGAAGCGTGCCGGCTGGCGTTTCTAGGGTCTACCCCACGTTCCGGACACAATGGAACATGTTTCGGAAGCTAATTCGATCATCTGTGCGAGTTATGGCAATAAACGATCGATTTTAAATTAAATCAGTTAACTAAATTTCTAGGCGTTTTGGCTTGCCCCGGACAAACGTTAAATCCGATTGACACGAAATTTGAAATATTATAACAATATCACGTTACGGATCCGATGAAACTGGTTTCGTCGAAATCCGAGACTGTTTGAAAAATGGCTATTTTAACTCGTCAATTAAATATTAAAATATTCAATTTTCACAAATTTACTTTTAATTCGATTTTAAAAGTTCTACAACATCATTCTAACTTAATATCATAAAATAAAATTTTACAAATCATTTTTAATCATATTTAACCCGTTATTCAATTGTCCAATAAATTCCAAATATTAAATTCTTATTAACTCTATTAAAATCCTGATATAACTTACATTCACTTTGGAAACCAATTTGAATCATATTTAAATCAAATTTCAATTATTCACTCTATTTTCATATATTAAATTTCAATATCAAATTAATCATGTCAAATTCGAAATTTAATTATTCAAACATTTGTAATATTAAATTTAAACAAATTTGATTATTCTTAAATCACTATCTTTTGAGATATTCAAAACGAACTTAAAATTTAACCTTTGAAACGAATCAAAATTATAGAACAACCATTTCCATTATATGGTTCTTCAATTCCCATTATTAAATTATTCAATAAATTCCAAATATTAAATTTAAACAATTTCGCTTATCCAATAATTCATTATCTTTTGAAATATTGAAATTTAACTTATAAGATTCAACTTTTAAAACCAATTCACAATTTAGAACACTATTTTCATTTTATAGTTATTCAATTATTCAATAAGTTTTAAATATTTAATCTAAACAACTTACCTGTTCAATATTCAATATTTGATTTTAAATAAATTTTACTTATCAATCAATTACTCTATTATACCCAATGAATTCAACATTTATTATCCTATTCAACTATTGATTGCAAAGGAATTCACTAAGTAGCATTTATTTTTCATTACTTGGATAATTATTGTTGCAATTCATTCCAGTTATTACTATTCCAAACAAATTACAAATTTTTTTTCTAACATTAAATCATGAAATCATGAAATCTTATTAAATTTACATTTTTAATTATCGAAATTTTACGGGTCGTTACACTCTCCCCCACTCAAAACTTTTCGTCCGTGAAAAGGAAAAAGAAGGGAAAAGGAACTAAGTATAGAATTCAACATTAGATATATTTTATTCAAAGTTACCACTTATAAAACAATGAAATTCCATTTATAAAGTCATAACTACGCTTCTACTAAGTTACTCCGAACGGCTTTCTAACTTTAAAAGTTAGTTATGAAAACAAGTTATAAAAAAAAATTAAAACTTGAAAAATTTCTAACACCCGGATTTATGGAAAATTTCGGCAGAGTCTCCTTAGCGCGGCTCGATCGAAAAAAAATGACAGTATATATATCACAAATATACATCTCATCAAGTGATGAGGCATCCCGTAGGGAAAAAGTGTAAAACTACGGTATGTAATCCGAGATATGTAACTTATATTTTATTAGCGAGCATATACGGCTAATATAGCGCGAAAACGAGCTCCAAATGCGAAGCAAGCGCAATCCGCACCTACTAAACACTCAACAAACCATGAGAAACATGCATATATGAAAATAATATCAATATACAACATATAGCAACATAACAACTACATGTGCCAACATAGCAAATGCAACAAAACAACAAATGCATCCACCAAATCAATTATCATCCAACTATCATCCAACAAATCCATAACCAATCAATATAAATTTACTTCCCAATAATATTTATTGACTTGGTTTTCAATTTTAATCACAGTTGATCCATTAACTTTGGATTTTACTAACATTCATTTTCAATTCAATTAGTTAACATTCACTAATTTATATTTACATTAGTTGACTTCCAATTTGAATCAAATTAAATTCTATTAAATTCATTTAACTTCCAATTTGATTTCAAGGATTTATAGCTTTCAATTTCATTAACACTTAATGAATTATATACAATCAACTAACAATCATATAACAATCATATAACACCCAACATAACCAAATTATTAATTTTACGTTCAATCTGGTTTATCTCTTTTATATATATATATATATCCTGTTATATAATTTTACAAGAATCATTTTATATTTGGCATCTTAAATTTCCAATATTAACTTTAATTAAGTCCGTAAGCCGTACATATATCATCTATGAGCAATATCAATCTAATCGCTTATTCGATCACACAATTTCACTTTCAAACTAGTATCGTTCACACGACTCCCTAGTGCGGACTCAGATTTGGTCCCTTGATTGGAAATTGTTACTCTCCTTGCATAATCATATACCATGATAGAGAATTCCAGAGTCAAATTAAAAATCCATATCCAGGGTTCGCCGTTGAAAATCGAGTGAAAAATCCTAACTTGGATCAATATAAATCATCTCGAAATTTGGTGCTCGAATTTGGATCAAATCGTTATGCGAATAAAATAATATACGTACAATCTCATGTATTACCTTCCAATGGATTTCTATCCAATTTATCTATACTAAATTATTTTATTGACTTCTATTTTTTTTTTCACCTAATTATTCACAATCCATTATTCAGTTAGTATATTCATTTCTTTACATAGCATATTCTTCAACATTATCTTTTCTTAAACATCATATCAAAGAATTTTGCTTACTCAAGTTCATTTTAAACATTCTATATATTTTAATTAAATTCAATTTCATTTTTCCATTTGATCCTTAGCTATAAGAAATTCCTTTGTTTACATTTATTGCATATTCATAGTCTCAGTTAATAAAAATTTATTTGTGGAACGTTTTATTAATAATCACTTTAGTTTATAGTCATTCCATAAAAGTCTAACTTCTTATATATGACTTTTCTTAGTTTACGGTTATCTCAAAGTCACAAATTCAATTTTTTTCTATGTCATTTATATTTATTTTCTATAACCAATTTACAAAAGATATTATACAATTCATTTGTCTTCTTTCTTAAGTTCATTTACTTGTTCCATTTATCCATTTATCATTTCATGCTATATTTAAGTATATATTAAAAAAAAATTCATAATCAAATTTTCCATTTATGTACATTTTAATTCCTTTTGAGTTTTCCTTACTTGTATATTTCAATTACTTTCAGGTTCTGTTTATTTATACAATATCTCATTACATATCCAAAACATCATTTCAACTTCTTAATATTTGGTAAGTCATATTATATGTTATTAGAATGCAAATTTGGTATTATACAAATTTATAGAAATTCATTTTATATAATTAGAATGTTCACAAATTTGATTTTTTTAAATCCTCTTTACCTTTCAACTTTAAAGTTTTCCCAAACAATAGCTTAGATATCTTAATCCTCTTATTTTATAAATTCTGGTTATTCACATTTCATTCAAATACTTTGAAACTTATTATTTAACAGACTTAGAAATTTAAATGGCCGGTTCTTTCAAATTGTTTGAAATAAACATATATACTTAGATTTTTTTTTCATATATCAGATCATACCTTTGGAGTTTAAACCAAAACCCATTTACCCAAAATAATTTTGAAGAAAAGCAAAGCTTCTTAGAAGTCTCCCCCACTTTGAGACTCGAAAATGAACGTCGATGATGCTGCGCAGTCATCACCGAAATTATTTTCCAGCGACAGAAGAGAGGAGTACTGAATCCATTCCTTCTTAAAATCCTTTCAAAATATTTCCATAAACAATTTCCAACTAATATTACTATATATTTCTTTGAAACTTTGAGAAACATTTTCCAAAATCTCCGGGTCTTAAATTCAATATTTTCCCATTTGAATCTATTTTAATTTATAAGTCACCTTTATAAAATATTCTTATAGGATTTTCTTTCTTAAAACATTCCACAAGTGTTTTATCATTGTTTATTTTGTAATTCAGCTTATTTATTAAACTACAATATCCAATTAATGATAATAACCAATATTGTCATTCCTAACAACCAGGTAAGCTAGATAAGTCACAATAATTTCTGAATTTTTTTCCTTATATACAAAATATAATTAGAGCAAAATTATTTCATTCACCCAATTTAAAACAATACTATGTCGAATTGTTCTGTTTAAGTGTTTAGAGATCCCTATCAATGACGTTAATTACTCGTATTGACCAGAATCCATAAGCCACTCAACAAATCAGCCGACACAATATAAAACATTTTATATCACTAACAAATACGCTCTCTCATATATATACACTCAGCGACTTATCATAGGGTATTACTACCCTATTTATAAAGAGTCATACCCCACAAAGCTAAGGTTATCGCTAAACCAAAGCTCTGATACCAACTGTAACGACCCGCCTTTTTGGACAGTTTAAACCGACGATCAAATACACAAGCCGGTTCCAAACCATTCAAAAGGGCAGATGGTTATTGGGGTAAATAAGAAAAGAAAAGAAAGGGAAATAAAGGAAATGAAACAACACTGAATCTCGCAGCGGAACGGTAAAATATAATAGTCAAATAAACAGTTCATGATGCTGTTTACAATACTTTGATCATTATTTATACAACCTTTATCAGAGTTATACATATACAACAGAACAAATAAAATAATGCAGCAGACAACATGATGCAAAAATAATAAGAGTAACAGTATACCAAATCTTCGTCTTCGTCCTCGTCCTCCAGAATAGATCTTCAATAAGCTGAAAAACTCAGGTCTGATCCGAGCGTAATGAAAAGACAAAACACTCGATTCAGGACTAAAATATCCTTATGAAAGTTAAATCAATCGTAAATAAATATGAGTGTAACGGCGTCAGAGATGTTTACGGGGTTTGACATCTCATATCCAGTGTAAACGTGCGTGCAATAACTTAAGAGATGTTACGGGATTTTCCATCTCTCAAGGATCCGTTAAACTATCTACTATGTAGCACAATACGCTATTATAATATGTCTACAGTAAAGTAAAGGTATTAAAATAGCGTTAAGGTGTTACCATAATCCCCCTTAACACATTTTTATAATGCCATAGTCTATACAGCACCGTAAGCCCCACCGTAAACTGGTGGTTATCATAGGGTAGCCCATAGGTATAACACAAAGCAAAACGTAGTGGTCGCGAATAGGATAATCAGTATGACAAGGTACATGAGGCGATACCAACTAGGACACTAGTAGTTGCGTGATCCAGACTGATGTTGAGCATAGCCAGCAGCTACCCCAACACCGCGAAACAACACTCCCAAATCGAGGGGTGCACCCAGATCGAATCACAAAAGGTAATAGATATGGTATCGAAGAAGTGTGTCCGCTAGAGTTGGCGAACCTCAATGGCCCGGCGCGGCTCCTGTTTTAGTCATGTCAGGGGTCATCCAATATCGTTCTCTTTCTTCAGTCAACGCGTTCACCAAACTATCCACTTCATTCTGGATCAACACTCCGCGTATAATAGTTATTTAAGTGGTTTTCAGTATCGACAGAGAGTATGTCCAAATCTGATCCCGGTCTCTTTAATAACTACGTATTATTACACCGGTGGCTCTTTTACATTTCAATCAATTCATAATTGATATCAAAATATCATATTCGCTTCAAAAATGAAATCCATTTCAAATATCATCACATCTATTCAAAATATAAGATTCCGTTTCAAAAATCATTTTCGCCTCAATATCTCATTTCGATTTCCAAATCATTTCAAATTTCAATTTAGGTTGCAACTTCATTTAACCCAATTCGTATTTACATTCGAGATTTAAACATAAACATTTCACCTTATTGACCGGCTTGAATTTTTTTAGAAAATAGTTTTAAGTAGTTTAAAGGTAGTTTTAAATAATTAAAATAGTCAAAATACTTAAAATCTTAAAATGGATTTGAAATAGATAAATTAGTTTAAAAAAATTTAAATTGGGTTAAGTAGATTTAAAATAGATTAAAATAGTTCAAGTATTCAAAAATGGTTTATATAACAGAGTAATTTGGAAAACAAAATAAAACAGCTTCAAAACCAGTCCATTTCAATTATAACTTCCTAATTCAAATCAATTTCAATTTCCATTCTACCGATTCAATTTCGATTTCAATTCAAATCAATGTCAACTTTGACTTTAAATTAATTAAATTTTACATTCACTTTCAATTAATTCAATTTCAATTTATATCGATTTGGAGCTTGATTTTCAAAAATATCAATTTATAACACTTAACAAAATTATCCTTCAATATTCAAATTTAAAACCAAATTTCAAATATGATTCAGTTTCAAGCTCAATTTCAAAATATCATTTTTATCACCTTTACTTAGTAATACTCAAAGCTCGAAATAATGTTAAATCTTTAAAACAAACAAATTTTGAAATTCAATCATATCCCAATTTTTTTTTAAATTTCAAAGTCTCAACTTAAATTATTTAACAATTTATTTTAACCAAAATTTATTTCAACATTCCAAACTCAATTTTTCGATAAATTCGATTTCTATAAATTGATTTCTATTCATAACTTTTAAATCAAAACATTTAAATAAATTTCAAATCGACGGTTTTAAAAATTATTAATTTAGCCAATCCGGTGTCCGTATATAATTTTCTATCCAATGGCCAAGTGATCAGTTATTTCAATTAAATGTCAGGGATGAATATATATCACTTAAATCAAATCACAGTGTCATATGTATGCATAACAGGATATATATATAAGCAAATAAACATCCAAACATTTAAATATCGACCAATAGCATCCATCGAAATACATCATCCAATAGACAATACAGTGCACGTCAATTTCATAGTTATCAATATCAGGTAATTTAATCGCAATTCAATTTTTAATTTCAATTTGACTGTCAATTAAATTTTCAACGGTTAATTCAAATGACAATCTATATGACAATTAAATTTTTATTAAACAACGACAAATAAAATTCATATCACTTCATAATGTCAAATTTAACTAGCATAAAGATATTCAGTATGTAGTGAGCGTTATAAAACACTCACCTTGATTTCAATGTAGTTCCAGCATTTTATTTCGAATAAAATTAAACGAGCGTTTAATTTTACCCAAAATTTTCTCTAGCTTCAAACGACTCCAATCCAATTCCATAGCGTAGGGCTCACCAATACGATTCCAACGCAACTGGTTTCGTGCGTTTTCGATCTCGTATGAAAAAGGTATGATTTTACAAAGATTTCACGAATTTTAATATAAATAAATTAACATCTTCCTTTTATATTTGAACCTAGAAACAAATCTGGCCATCCATTCTTTTACTTCAGATCTGAGCCACCAAAGTCACCTTCTCCTTCAACGTGGTAAACACGTACAACGCGAACCCATAGCCACCAACGTTCAAGCAATTTTCACGACCTCCACGACGACTTACAGAACGATCAGGACCCATCATCTCGAAGGCCTTCGCGAGCTCCAACTTCACCGTGAGTGCGGTCAAACTCGGCCCCAACCCTTGCCTCGATTTGCGTGAAAAACGCAGCGTCTTTGAACGTGATTTCCCGTCGATCCGAAGCTTCATTTTAGATCATGACCGTTGGATTTGTAGATCTCGTCGAGATCTACAACTTTGTAGTTGAGAGTTTTTGCTAATTCTTCACGGATTTGGAGATAATTGAAGAAGAACTTTCGAAATTTCTGGCCATTCATCTCTATAGTGGCGGCTAAGGACTGAAACCCTAGCCTTTGTTTGCAAATTGTGAAATGGAGGGCCTTTTATAGAAAATTGCAAAAACACTATTCATCGAAAAATTTCCGAACTCCAAACGAAGCGTGCCGGCTGGCGTTTCTAGGGTTTACCCAGCGTTTCGGACATAATGGAACATGTTTCGGAAGCTAATTCGATCATCTGTGCGAGTTATGGCAATAAACGATCGATTTTAAATTAAATCGTTTAACTAAATTTCTAGGCGTTTTGGCTTGCCCCGGACAAACGGTAAATCCAATTGACACGAAATTTGAAATCTTACAATAATATCACGTTATGGATCCGATGAAACCAGTTTCGTCGAAATCCGAGAAAGTTTAAAAAATGGCTATTTTAACTCGTCAATTAAAAATTAAAATATTCAATTTTCACAAATTTAGTTTTAATTCGATTTTAAAAGTTCTACAACATCATTCTAACTTAATATGATAAAATAAACTTTTACAAATCATTTTTAATCATATTAAACCCGTTATTCAATTATCCAATGAATTCCAAATATTAAATTCTTATTAACTCTACTAAAATCCCGATATAACTTACATTCACTTTGGAAACCAATTTGAATCATATTTAAATCAAATTTCAATTATTCACTCTATTTTCATATATTAAATTTCAATATCAAATTAATCATATCAAATTCGAAATTTAATTATTCAAACATTTGTAATATTAAATTTAAACAAATTTGATTATTCTTAAATCACTATCTTTTGAGATATTCAAAACGAACTTAAAATTTAACCTTTGAAATGAATTAAAATTATAGAACAACCATTTCCATTATACGGTTCTTCAATTCCCATTATTAAATTATTCAATAAATTCCAAATATTAATTTAAACAATTTCGCTTATCTAATAATTCATTATCTTTTGAAATATTGAAATTTAACTTATAAGATTTAACTTTTAAAACCAATTCACAATTTAGAACACTATTTTCATTTTATAGTTATTCAATTATTCAATAAGTTTTAAATATTTAATTTAAACAAATTACCTGTTCAATATTCAATATTTGATTTTAAATAGATTTTACTTATCAATCAATTACTCTATTATACCCAATGAATTCAACATTTATTATCCTATTCAACTATTGATTGCAAAGGCATTCACTAAGTAGCATTTATTTTTCATTACTTGGATAATTATTGTTGCAGTTCATTTCAGTTATTATTATTCCAAAGGAATTACAAATTTTTTTCTAACAATAAATCACGAAATCTTATTAAATTTACATTTTTAATTATCGAAATTTTACGGGTCGTTACACTCTCCCCCACTCAAATAAATAGATGAATTAGTATGTTGATTAATTACTTAGATAAGTAATTAATAATTAATTGCTTAGTGTAATTAATTTAGGGTTTTGATAATTGAATTATTTGAAGAAAATAAATAGATGAAATTAAATTAATGTAATTATTTAATGTGATTGATCAGAAGTGATTAATCAAATAGGATAATTGATAATTAATTTGATAGAGTAATTATAAATAATTTGGGATCATTAATTTAAATAATCAATGATGTAATTAAGGATTTGGTCAATTAAGAACAATTAATCAATGAAGGGATTAATTAATGTAATTAATTAAGGATTAATGTAATTAATTATAATTAATTAATTAATAAAGTAATTACAGGTTAATTACAGTATTTGGTTGGGATAATTAATTTATGAAATTAATTAGAGATTAATTACTTGAATGTAATTAAAGGGTAATTAATCAAGAGGATTAATTACGGTAACTTGTTAAGAGTAATTAATTGATGTGTAAGCAAGATTTATATGGATAAGTAATTAATTTAATTTATTTTAAATTAATTAAGGAGGAAGTAATTAATTTAATTCATTTTAAATTAATTATGAAATGGTGATTTTATAAGTCATTGCTTATAAATGGTGTTTGATATTTATTACCCTGAATGGTTGAGATCCCAGTTATGAGATAAATGATGTTCTGTGATTTGGATGCTATGGTTGCATTGAGTTGATAATATGAATTATCTGTTTGAGTTGATAATATAGATTATCTGTTGTGATGTTAATAAAGATTATCTATTATGATGTTGTGAATTATCTATCTGTGTGTAATATAGATAATATTGAATTGAATTGTTTTAAACATTAAAACAACTTGGACCTAAAAGACACGCTTTGGATTTCGATGAGACCGGGATCGGGTTTCCATATTAGGATATCCGAAAACCACATCGATCCAAATTAACGATAGGTCGTGAATCTTACGTGAAGAGTGAAGACTCGAGGTGTAAGGACTATGAGTCATTATAACTCTGTGGGTGATTCCGTAATGAGTTTGACGGAATAGTACTTATAGGTTCGAGATGAAGATTCAGAGTGCAAGGGTTATTATCGTTAACTCTGAGGGTGATTCCAAAATGAGTGTAACGAGATAATGCCTTCGGTTTCGTTCGAACCCGGAATGAACTTGTATGGATTGAATGCTTTCAGAACATCGTCAGGTGGACGATGAGCATTCTAAGAGATGTGTTCTCTAAAGGTAATCGTAGCCTTAAGCCTCATCAACCGAGAATGGCTAAAACAGGGGAAGTGCAGCAAGGCTTCATGGGTAGCTTCCACTGGAGAGTGAGATTGATCCCTGTCTAGAAGTCCCTTTGATATTCGGCTGTGTGGGCAGTTGGTTGCAAACAACTACGGGGTTGTCTTGTTCGGAACTTTTCAGTAAGGAATGGTTCCGGCCTTGTGTTGCAGGGGAGTGGGAGTACTCCTCGATACGGTGAGCTAGGCCACTTACTGTGACGGGCGGTACCTCAGTAGCCCTGCCATTGTATGGAATCCACAATCCAATAAGTGCCAACGGTTTAGATTGTATTACCCACTTTTGTGGCTAGTAGCTGGAATTTAGTGAATGTAACAATTTCGGTTATTTCATATTTATTTGAAAACCCTAGACACTATAATAATATCATCGGATTTTCTATCAAATGTTTTGGTTAGCGTAAGGTAAAAACTTTTCCAAGTTTATGTGTGGGAAGTCTTACGTGATACCTTTCTTACCAAAAGGTTTTTAAAGCTAAGCAACCTTAACCTGCTACCCACACCAGACCCATGTCTGACCCAGAGTTTATCTTTGTTTTCTTAAACTCTTGGGTACTCAAATTTTTACGAGTAGTCAAGAGATTCAGGTTGGCTTTGACGAATATTGGAGGAGAAATGGAGCAGGAGGCTTCTGCGTTGTAGATATTTAGTTCCGATGTGTGTTCTCTGTGTTGTGATTGTATTATGATGTAAATACTAGACATGTGTTTATAGCTGTCTAGTATATGTGATGTGTATGTTGTGTATCGCTGATTGATATTGTATTATGTAAATACTTATGTTATTAATATAATTTATCCGTTCCGCTGTTGAGATTCTAGTGTCGTTTCTTCTTTCTCTTCTTTCTTTTCTTCTTCTATCCCTTTCTTTCTTAATTGATGATGCAATTTTCCGGGAGTGGAAAGTCGGGTCGTCACAGGTGGTATCAGAGCATTAGGTTGAGTGAATACCTAGGCTCTGGAGTGGTGTCTATCTTAAGAGAGCGTATTTGTAATTTTTATATATTACTATATATATATTTATTCTACCTATCTATTGGGTTACCTGTTCGGGTTTTCCAATATAAGTTATAAGGTAGATAAGGTAGTGTGTGTAACACGACCTACCATTGGTTGGAGTTTGAATGTTAGGTTGGCAGTGTATCTGTCGAGACTGTAGACCAATACTGTCTCAAGTGAGTTTTGAAGTAGTGTAAAGACTTCATTTATCTCTGAAGGTAACCTGATAAGGTTCGGAGTTTATCTTTGAAATTGGATGAGTAGAGTTTGGATCTGTTGGCTGAGCAGAAGCAAGTAATGATATCTTGATACCTCAGGGAAGTAGTAGCTGCGTGATGAGATGCAGTGACCATGGATGTTTTCGAAGATAATTTCTTTGGAACAAGTTTAACGGAGTAGTTCTTCTTTGATGCTGTGACTGAGTTCAGCAGGGTGTTTTTGTGTGGTTTGAAGTCCGAGTTTCTTAAAGATTTTTGGACTGGGAATTCTTTGGCATTGGTGTCAGCAGTACAGCTCGAAGTGTTCTGTGTGTCGGCAAAATTTTCTGGCTTACCAGTTTTCTGAAGAAGGAGTTCAAAAGCAGAGGAGTAGAATCCATTTCTTCGATGGATTGGAAAGGCCAGCATAAGCTGTTCTAATTGGTTTAAAGAGAACAGTTTTCCTTGGAATTAGATGCGTTGATCGCAAAAGTGACTTGCGATAGTTGAGTATTCTCTTGTATTGTTGGAGATTTTTCTGGATATTTTCAGAGAAGTCAGAAGTTGTCCTCATCTAGAGATTCAGTGGTAACCGTGGTTCAACTAGTTGAAGGTTGGTTTCTTGAGATGAAGTATGTTAAAGCAACTCAGGATTTGAAGAAATTCTGAATTTTTCTCGGGGTTATCTGAGATCTTCTTGGTTATGTTGTCCAGTTATGCTTGTGTTCTTCATCAACATTCTTTTCTACTCCGGATCAGAGTTGTGTAGCGGAAGCAGTTTGGGAGTGTATCTGCCTTTCTTTTCCGGATAAGCGAAGTTTGTTTTCTTCTGATGGTTATGAGTAGGGTTTGTTCTTGATCTTGACTGATCGTGAAGGATCATTCTGATGGATTGGGTTTGGTCTAATTTGTTTCTTGAGACATCAGCAAGGATTGAGCTGATCAGGTAGGAAGTAGGCAGCCCGAAATAGTCCGAAGAGTCTTGTCTATTTCGAAGAGTCTTGTGGATCTGAAGTTGGAGATCTGATTTTGGATAAGTTTCTAAGTTTTTAGGAGCTATAATTTTTGGTAAGGTTGGATAAGCTAGCTCTGAGATGTTTTGGATTTCTTCTGTGTTCTGTTATGAATAAGTGTTTGATTTTCTGGATTGAATTGCCAGTTTGGACAACTGAAATTCGATGTGTTTCATGTATCTCTGAGGGAGTACGTGTATGATCTATTTCTGGTTTTGGAATCGGCTGTTCTGTTAGATTTTGTTTGTTGAGTCAGACTTGTCTATAGTCTGATGTATTGTTCAGTTATAGATATAGATGAGTAGGAGTTCTGCAGCTCAGTAGTGTTGATTATTTGGGTTTTATAGAGCGAGTAACCCGGTGTTTACTTGGGAAACTCGAGGAAACTCTATCCAGGATTTTGTCCGGATGGTTAATTTTGTTTGATTGGGTGGATTGATTGCTATGGTTGTTAGCATATGTTTGATATATGCTTATGTTTTAAAATTTAAAATCTTAAATAGGTTATTAAATTACCTTTGTTTTAAATTTCAGGGATGAAATTCTTTTAAGGGGGAAGGAATGTGATATCCCGGAATTTTAGACAATATCAATTTAATAATCTATATATAAAATTAAATTGATATTGACAATATTGATTAAAAATGATATGATTTGGTTTAATAATTAGAATAAAATAAATATTTAATTTGTGATTTGTCTTTAAAAAAAAAGCTAAAATAAATGTTTAAATTATAATGTGTATATATATATTTGTATATATATTATAGTTTACCTTTGTTTGGAATTTAACTTACATAAAAATAAACAAATGAAGTTTTGTTTTTAAATTACAATAAAATATTGAGTAATTAGGAAATTATGTTTTAAATTAACATTAAGCTAAATCTATTTTAACTAGTAATTATATGGTTTGATAATATTTAAAATAAATGAAATTGTTTAAAATTTGTCTTAGCTTAATTTTTGTTTTAAATTTAAATAATAGTTGATTTTATTTCTTTTTAAATATTATTTGAGTAATATGATTTGAGTATATTTTATATAAGTCTAAACATAAAATAGCATATGATTTAAATTCATTTAAATATAAAAGTGATTTATAATTTCTTTATAAATCATATAAAATTGTTAAATTGTTATTTTTAAGCCATATTAATAAATGTACTATTTTTCATAAATATAAGGAATTAAAATAAGGAAATAGTATTATCATTTTAAATTAAATAAATTGATTTTAATTTGGGATTCAAAGGATTGAAATTGAATTGAAATTGTTTTTGAAACTCAAATTAATTTATTCTTTAAAATATTTGTATAAGTTTTAATTTATAAATTGTTTTATTTACATTTTCTAAAAACAAGAAATTCATATATATTCATTCTAACATAAAATGAACTAAAGAAAACCCTTTATAAACATTTCATAATATAACTTAAGGAAATAAAGACAAGTGTTAAGTATTGAACAAATCTAAACTACATGTGTTAAGTAGTGAATTAAACAAAATGACAAGTGTCATTAAATTTCTATTTTCTTTTATTTAATTTGTCAAATTTACTCCAACCCTCTTTTAAAACATTTTCATTTCCCCCTTATTCTCCTTTTCAAAACAAAGGATAAATGAATCAAAAGAAATCAAAAATCTGAAAGCTCAAAATTCCTCAAAATCAAAATCTGCAAAATTCATTTCAAAAAGCAAATTTAAGATCTAAATCACTCCTCAAACCAAAAATATCAAAACCTAGAAATTTCTGCATTTTCTAAAAGCACATGCAAACTACATTCTTACAAAACCTGGAACTTCTACAAATAAAAATCAAGTCTGCATTTTACACCTGAAGATCATTGCAATTCATCTCTGGAATCAACTTTAAAAAGAATCTGCATGCATCTAACTTTGGGTTTAAAGTTTCAAATGCAAGCATTCTTCAAAACTTGAATCATTGAACCTGCAACAATTAAATCAGACAGGATTCAAAGTTTTAAAATATGGGTGCTCTGTTCTTCAAATTTTAGGTGAGTAACTTCTAAATTTCTTTTAACAAAATCTGGTTGCATGTTATTATATCTGAAATGAATTGATATGCATGAATATACAGGTGAAAATTTGATATGATTGTTACTGAATATATGCTGTGTTTATATAAATTTTTCTCTGTGATGCTCCTAGGTTCTGAATGAAATGTAAATCCCTTATTTTCTTGATCTTGTATTGATATGAACTTGAATTATCAAGCAAGATTGTTATTCAACATGGAACCCTGTTTAAATTTTGAGAAAATTAATAATTGAGTCTGTTTGCCTCTACAAACAATAATACAGCAAAAACATTTTTTTTAAAATGAGGTAGAACACCAACTGTTAAATTCTAATTTAGAATTGTAAACTGGATCCATAAATAAAAACATGATTTTTTAAACTAGCATCACAATTTTTAATTTAGGATTTTGGGAGCAGTTCTGTGAGGAACTGGGAAGTTGAATTTAGGAAATGATATTGATTTTGGAATCTAGGGAGTTTGAAATTTCCTCTGTTTGATGTTGAGAGTTTAAGCATTTCAGTAAAATTATCAATTTAATGGATAATTTTTGGGATTAGCAGTAATAAGAGTTTTGGGATCTGTAACACTAGTCTTGTGTACAGTTAGAAATTAAATCATTTCTTCCTCTAGGGTTGATCGAGTGTTAAGCGTTTTGGAAGGTTAGGTGAGGGGTCCAAGTGGAGTAAGTAGCCGGAATTGTAGCTTGAACGATGGTCGGAGGGAGTGAACTTGCCGTTGACAGGTTTTGAGTTTGGGTTTGCACGGTGATTTCCAGGTTTTAGCAGTGGTAAAGTATACTCGAGTATGTCTCGTGTAGTTCAGGTTTTTACTCGAATAAATTTAGGTTATGACTCGAAGTAAAAAAATAGTTTATACTCGGGTAGTTTTTAGTTGCAGAGTCTTGTTTTCTGTAACCTGAACAGTTTCAGGTTTTCAAATTTTTAAACTAAATTTAAAATGAAGCAAAGCAGGTTTAAACTTATATTTGAAGCATGATTAAATTGTGAATTCAAATAGATTTGAATTCCAGATTTCAAATAGAAAATTTAGAGAAATAAAATATTTAGAAAATTGAAACCTAACAGTGTGCAGGTTTTAAATTTTAAACTAAATTTAACATAAAAGGGAAGCAAAGCAAGATTTAAAGAAAGGTTCAAACCAAGATTAAATTTGAGTTTAAAATGAACTTGAATTCTTGTTTTCAAAATAAATAAATTTTATAGAATGGAAAGTTTTACAACTGAACTTGTTTGCAGTATTTTAATAAGGTAGTTAAAATCTGGAAATAAGATTTTAAAACAAGGATTTAAATTTAAGTTAAAAATCTGGATTTGAAATCAGGAATTCAAATTTGAATTTGAATCTGAAAGTTTTCAAAAGAAAACAAGTTATAAATTCTAATGTTATAATTAAGCTTGAATAATTTAGTATTTTATAACATATGTTGTATAAATCTGAAATGAAATCTAAAACAAGATTTTAAATTTATATTTTTAAATCTGAACATTTGAAACACAATTTAAATTCTAATTGTAATATAAATAAGACATTGAATTTAAAGGTTTCAGAAACACTTGAATACATTTAAAATACGATATAAATTTATTTAAATAGATTTTGGGTTAAACCATTTTTAAATTTTACCTTAGGTAATTCTTTAAACTGAAATTAAAGGGTTTGGAATACTTAAACCTAGTTTAGGTTTAAACTTGATTTCATGGAATTTAGATCAAATTTAAAAGCAAATTGTTTTTTTTATTTATTTACTTCGTTAATGATATTTAAATCATTAATGAGATTAATGATTTTCATTAAAATTATTTTGAACTTAATAATTTATTATTTGACCAAGGTAATTAAGATTTTAATTAATTTAATTAATTAATAATAAGGTTAATAAATTAAAAAATTAAGGGTTTTTTTTAATTAAAAGGATAAAGTAAGTAATTAAACTTGATTTAAAGTGTGATTTAAAAATTAATTAAATAAGATTTGATTTAATTAATGAATTGAATTATTAATCAAGTAATTAATAATTAATTAAGTTTTTAATTATCACTTGATTAATTAAATAATTAGAAATAAATTAATGAGTTTCTTTAAATAAATTAAGAATTAATATTGATCAATTCAATTAATTACTTTGGAAATGTAATTAAAGATTTATTATTTGTTAATGAAGGTCATTAACTTAGTATTATTTTATAATTAATTAATGTAATTAATTTTAATGACTAATTGTATTAATTAATTTAAAGATAATCATTTGAGAATTATTTAAGCATAGTTACTTAATGAAAGTAATTAAGGAAATTAATTACTAATTGTAATTAATTAAGTTTATTTTGATTAATTAAGTTAATTAATTAAGTTTGATTAATTTAAATTAATCGCTAATTGATTTGAAAGTAATTACAAATGTAATTAAAAATGGGAAATTACTTAGTGAAGTAATTAAGGAAATAAATTACTAGATTTAATTTATTGGAAGAAGTCTTGGAATGCAATTACTTTGTGTAATTAATATGCAATTAGTATATTGATTAATTACTTATATAAGTAATTAATAATTAATTATTTAGTGTAATTAATTTAGGGTTTTGATAACTGAATTATTTGAAGAAAATAAATAGATGAAATTAATTTAATATAATTAGTTAATGCCATTGATCAGAAGTGATTAATCAAATAGGATAATTGATAATTAATTTAATAGAGTAATTATAAATAATTTGGGATCATTAATTTAAATAATTAATGATGTAATTAAGGATTTGATCAATTAAGAACAATTAATGAATGAAGGGATTAATTAATGTAATTAATTAAGGATTAATGTAATTAATTACAATTAATTAATTAATAAAGTAATTACAGGTTAATTACTGTATCTGGTTGGGATAATTAATTTATGAAATTAATTAGAGATTAATTACTTGAATGTAATTAAAGGGTAATTAATCAAGAGGATTAATTAGGTTAACTTGTTAAGAGTAATTAATTGATGTGTAAGCAAGATTTATGTGGATAAGTAATTAATTTAATTTATTTTAAATTAATTAAGGAGGAAGTAATTAATTTAATTCATTTTAAATTAATTATAAAATGGTGATTTGATAAGTCATTGCTTATAAATGATGATTAATATTTATTACCCTGAATGGTTGAGATCTAAATTATGAGATAAATGATGTTGTGTGATTTGGATGCTATGGTTGCATTGAGTTGATAATATGAATTATCTGTTTGAGTTGATAATATAGATTATGTGTTGTGATGTTAATATAGATTATCTATTATGATGTTGTGAATTATCTATTTGTGTGTAATATAGATAATATTGAATCGAATTGTTTTAAACATTAAAACAACTTGGACCTAAAAGACAAGCTTTGGATTTCGATGAGACCGGGATCGGGTTTCCATATTTGGATATCCGAAAACCACATCGATCCAAATTAACGATAGGTCGTGAATCTTATGTGAAGAGTGAAGACTCGAGGTGTAAGGACTATGAGTCAGTATAACTCTGTGGGTGATTCCGTAATGAGTTTGACGGAATAGTACTTATAGGTTCGAGATGAAGATTCAGAGTGCAAGGGTTATCGTCGTTAACTCTGAGGGTGATTCCAAAATGAGTGTAACGAGATAATGCCTTCGGTTTCGTTCGAACCCAGAACGAACTTGTATGGATTGAATGCTTTCAGAACATCGTCAGGTGGACGATGAGCATTCTAAGAGATGTGTTCTCTAAAGGTAATCGTAGCCTCAAGGCTCATCAACGGGGAATGGCTAAAACAGGGGAGGTGCAGCAAGGCTTCGTGGGTAGCTTCCACTGGAGAGCGAGATTGATCCCTGTCTAGAAGTCCCTTTATATTCGGCTGTGTGGGCAGTTGGTTGCAAACAACTACGGGGTTGTCTTGTTCGGAACTGTTCAGTAAGGAATGGTTCCGGCCTTGTGTTGCAGGGGAGTGGGGGTACTCCTCGGTACGGTGATCTAGGCCACGTACTGTGATGGGCGGTACCCCAGTAGCCCTGCCATTGTATGGAATCCACAATCCAATAAGTGCCCACGGTTTTGATTGTATTACCCACTTTTGTGGCTAGTAGCTGGAATTTAATGAATGTAACAATTTCGGTTATTTCATATTTATTTGAAAACCCTAGACACTATTATAATATCATCGGATTTCCTATCAACTGTTTTGGTTAGCGTAAGTTAAAAACTTTTCCATGTTTATGTGTGGGAAGTCTTACGTGATACCTTTCTTTCCAAAAGGTTTTTAAAGTTAAGCAACCTTAACCTGTTACTCACACCAGACCCATGTCTGACCCAGAGTTTATCTTTGATTTCCTAAACTCTTGGGTACTCAAAGTTTTACGAGTAGTCAAGAGATTCAGGTTGGCTTTGACGAATATTTGAGGAGAAATGGAGCAGGAGCTTCTGCGTTGTAGATATTTAGTTCCGCTGTGTGTTCTCTGTGTTGTGATTGTATTATGTTGTAAATACTAGACAGGTGTTTATAACTGTCTAGAATATGTGATGTGTATGCTGTGTATCTCTGATTGATATTGTATTTTGTAAATACTTATGTTATTAATATAATTTATCCGTTCCGCTGGTGAGATTCTAGTGTCGTTTCTTCTTTCTCTTCTTTCTTTTCTTCTTCTATCCCTTTCATTCTTAATTGATGATGCGATTTTCCGGGAGTGGAAAGTTGGGTCGTCACAACATCAAACCATCACACTATCCAAATTTCTTCCACTTGCAATTCACCCCACTGTTTGTTGCCTCCCATCTGCCCATACATCTACTAACTACAACTGCCTACATCCATTCATTCTGCATATCTTAGTGCACTTCCCCCTTAACCACCATACTTGCTGCAACTTCAACAATCTTGCCATCATCTACAAGTTTCCGTACAGCATTGCTTTGCTGCCTGAACTACTGCTCTCAACATAAGCCATCAAACAACACACATACTTCAATACAACTTCAATCCTTCAATACAACTCGCCACATCAACCATCTCCCACTGTTTCTCTGCCATAATTCATCATTACCAAAGCCATATTACCATTCAACTTCCTCCCCCTTGCCTCTATCAATCCCATCAACCACTACATATTAACAGGCCCCTCACTTCACAATATTCACTATCACGGCAATTCTAAACTGTAACTCATCAATAGCCACCATTGCAAGCCCATTCATCTTCCATCGTACTTGCTTCTGTAACGTCCCGACGATTTTCGACTTTCGAAAATTCAACATCGATACTCACTTTATCGACTGCCGAGAAATCGAAGGCCGGAAACCCGAAATGTTATGGTTTAAGAAAAAGAAAAGAGAGAAGAAGAAAGAAAAAGATAGAAAAATAGAGAGAGGAGAGAAAAGAACATAGAAAATAGAACGGAACAGAAAAACAACAGAACAACATCAGAATCTCACAATCGCAGCGGAACAACATATAATAGATAAATGAATAATCTTTAAACAAAGAACTATATCAGTTATTACATTTCATTACATCATATCATCAGAGTGTACAACAACAAACAACAACATCAAACAATGCAGCGGAAAAAAAGAAATACTATATACTAGTAATACGCCATGCCATCCAGCTTGCCTCCAGCAACTCCAGAATATCCAGAATATCCTGATAAACCTAACTCTTGACTGCCCGTGTGAAAATTGGTGGGCACCCAGAGTTTAGGAAGGAAAACAATAAACTCCGAGTCAGTCATGTGACTGGTGTGAGAACTAAAACAGTTTATTTATCTTTAAAATCAAAATAGAGGAATATTTTTAAAGTCAATTCGCAATGCTTTTAAGAATGAGACTACCATAAGGCCTCCCGCACACACACAATGCAAACGCAGAATCGGAGGAGATTTCTCCTTATGATAGTCAAAGATGCTTGATACGCATTTAAAAGAACATTTTATATTATTACTAGTGCATAGTGTAGAGAAAATTCATTTCGAAAGTAGAATATAAATCTTAGCCAGCATAGACATTCCGAACTATGCCTACTATAGCTACCATCCAAACAGTGGGGCGCCACCATAAGTGAATGATAGGTTCTACAACTAATACCGTACAAGATCGTATTGTTTCTTTGGATTTCCAACGAATGATCAGGCCAAGGAACTTCCCATTGCCACATGAGAATGCCTCTGGATGGACATCCCCGAGAAACAAACCGGATCTCTACAACACAAGGCCGGGTTACCCCTAACTGAGTAACAACTGACCGAATATGCCATCCCCCGGTCCTTTGGGACCTTTCACCGAGCGCTCGCAATCAATTCACACAATCATAAAGTGTTTTCAACATGAGTAAGTAACTGGGCTCCATACCATGATACCATCCTTTTCCAGAAGGAAATGCACATATCCTAAAGGGCGCTACCCCTCATAACCTTGCCGCATCTTTCCTGTTTTGACCATTCATGGGGTGTGAGGCTCGACGAAGTCACGTCCACAAAAACATACTTTATACAAAAGCCATGCTTTGGGTCAACAAATGATCATAGAAATGATCACCAGGATAGACGATCAAATAAACGATCCTATCACAAATAATCAACACAATGATCATTTCACAGCAACACTCAGCATGTCACATTACCAAATTGGGAATATATCGCTGATAACATTCAACTACATAACCTCTGAGCTCGAACGTCTCAGAGAAGGGTGTTAAGCTAAAAGAATAAATTCTTCGCCACGAACAGAAATATATTTGAAAGAAATCGGCTTTATATCTCAACTTGTAATGTCAGACATACAATCCATACAAGTCTGTTCCGGGCTCGAACAAAACCGAAGGCACTTACAAAGAAGTCCTTGCAATCCGGATATTCACAATCCTGATCGGATTTCCCATCACTTAGGGAGTCTCTATACCGTTGCAACTCAGTGCAGAGACAATCGACAGCTCATCCTATCGCTCTCGCAAATACCCGGTCTTCAACACCGATCTTCAAATGCAATTCATAACGACGTATCACATATTCGGAATGGGTTATACGACCCCATGGTCCTTTCCCGGTTAACCCGAATAGTGAGCGCTTATTCAAAAATAAGTGTGGCATTCAAATTCAAACAAATCACATCAAATACCTTTCAAAGGTAAATATTGATAGTCGGTTATTGAACTATCAATGGATATGCACAACATCACCAGATTCCAAATAATTTTCCAAATTATTTATTTTCCAAAAATATCTTTACAAGATATATTATTTCCAATACTTCAAAAATAAATCAATATTTATTTTTAAACAAATTCCACTTTCTTTTATAAATTCCTTAGTGAATTTATAATCCAAAATATCTATGAATATTCAATTTCAATTATTCATTTCAATATTTCTTTTCCAGTTATCTTCAAAAAGATAAATTCTCAAAATATTCTCTTTATATTGGAAAACATTTCCATACTTATTTATTCATAAGTAATTCACAAATTTTATTTATTTTCAACACTTAGAAAATATTCAATATACTTCAATCGAGATTAAGTATATATTTCATTCTTTAAGGAAATCATTCTCTTAAACATATTTATTTGGGCCAAAACGAATGTTACGTAAAACATCGTTACGACAACCCAAAATCACTAGTATAGGGATTCGAAATTAAAATAGATATATAAATCCCAATACTATACAAAACTCATCCTTTCGGAAATCATTTACTATATCAACATGGTTATAGTCCATCATTTCCTTTTATTCCTCGAAAACGTCTATTTCAACAATAGATGTTGAAATCTATGGTTTCGAATCTCAACACATTTAAAACATCGTTAGATCGTTTTAATTCAATTTAAAACATCACATCTAAACTTTTTCTTTAACATATTATTCACTATTCAAAAACGTGAATATACTACGTTAATCAATTTCATCATTTCTATACATTTTATTTTAAAGGATTATTCACAGTCAAAAACGTGAATATAACTCCATTAATAGGTTTCAATAATTTACTTATCAAAATAAGTCGTTTGCGAATTTATAAAACAATGTTTATAAATTCCTTTATCGACCTATATTCAATTCATAACCCAATTATAAACCAAAAGTTCACATTATAAGTTAAATACTTATAATTTATTCGTTTACAAAAATCGTTCCTTTGAACTTCATAATTATAAATCCTATAACTTATACGATTCAATGATTTATCCAAAACCATTCTTTTAATAACTTTATAAAATTTATAAATCTTACTATTTATAAATTTCATTTATAACTTCACCATTTAAAATTTTATAAATTCCATTCACTTATGCAATCCATTTTCACTTCATTCAAACACTTATAAAAACTCGTTTTATAATGTCAATATTTCAATTTATAAATATCCATTTATAAATCTCTTAATATAAATCAATTTATATTATTCTTTAAAACGTCTTCAAATTCCTTTATAATTTCATCATTTTGATTTATAAAATAATCAAATTTTATAAATCCTATATTTTCAACTTTTTATAATAAATTCAAATCCCCAATTTTAAACTATTTTATAAAATCATTAACCCCATATTTTCAAAAATAAATCTTTAACCGTATTTCTCAAAATCATAATTTTTATAACTTTAAAAACTATAACGTTTATTTATTTAAAATGGATCAATTCCAAAAATATTTTATAAACGTATACTTTCAAAAATCACTTTTAAATCCTTTTAAAATTCCAAATTTTGGTCCAATGATGCTACATACCAAATAGTCAATCACGACAACAACGATATTATATATCGATATGATAATCCATCAAATATCAAAATATCTGAAATCAAATAAATACTGTTGAGGAATCCAGTTGGAACCCTCCAACCTGCTTTCCTGCATCCACAAACATTAGCACAATACCAATTTCGCTCCAGTACGAAATTATCACGGTATATGGGATTTAAATATTATCCGCTTAATAGACGGTGCAATAGGGTCTCATCCGCTAAACAAATGCGGGAAATCAATAACTCCAATATATACATATGCCAATATATATATATATTGCTATTATATATAATACCAATTTCGCTGTTATGAAATATTCGCGGTATATGTTTTTAATAAATAACATCCGCTTACTAACGGCGCATAATGTCTATTTTAACAATCAATAGATAACAATCATCATTCAAACATGCATTCAAATATTTTAAATCTAACTATTTAAAATAAAATCGAAACTGATTCGATTGAGTGAGAAGTTCTCACCTTGATTTTAATTTCGTTTTAGCGATTTATTTCGAATAAAATTAAACGGACGTTTAATTTTACCCAAAATTCTCACTAACTCCAAACGACTCCAATCCATTTCCATCGCGTAGTGCTCGTCAATACGATTCCAACGCAACTAGTTTCGCGCGTTTTCGACCTCGTATGAAAAAGTTATGATTTTTCAAAGTTACACGATTTTATAACTTATAAATTTACAACTATTATTTAAAAATCTTTAAACCTAAGCCATTGGATCTTGCTTTCTCCCCATCTGGACCGTCCCTATGCTTCATCTTCTTCTCCAGTAACTCACGTACATACAAACCCATACCATGAAACTAGGGTTCATTCTTTCGGCCACCACATCCATCGATACTACGATCAGGGAGCGCCAAGCGAAGCGCCATTACACTAGCTCCCCACGGCCAGAAAGACTTCGAGCTCGGCACCCCATATGCGTGGGAATTCGTGCGCAACTTCCAAGAGAACGCGGCCAAATTGAGGATGATCCGTAGCTTCAATCGCGATCTCCACCGTTGGATGTAAAGCTCTCGACGAGCTCTCGATCTTTGTAGTTGAAAGTTTCCTCTAAATGTTTGTGGATTTGAAGAGATCAAGGGGAGAAGCATGCGAATTTTCTGGCCTTCCATTGCTTGCTGGCGGCTGCGTTAGGGTTTAGAGATATATTTTTTTTTTATGAAGAGAAGGGTGCTATTTATAGAGTTTTGAACGAGCATTATTCATCCCGGAAATTCCGAACTCCGATTCACGCGCCGTAACCAGCGTTTCTAGGGTTTACCCCACGTTCCGGACACAATGGAACAGGTTTCGGAAGCTAATTCGGACATCTGTGCGAGTTATGGCAATAAACGATCGATTTAAATTAAACCGATTTAAGCGATTTTCTAGGCGTTTTAATTTGTACCGGACAAACGGTAAATCCAATTGACACGAAATTCGAAACCTTACAATAATATCACATTACGGATCCGATGAAACTGGTTTCGTCGAAATCCGAGTCTTTTTGAAAAATGGCTATTTTAACTCGCCAAATAAATATTAAAAATAATTCGATGCGTTTCGAGCTGCCACGATCAAACGACAACTCCGATTGACACGAAAATTGAAATCCGGTAATAACTAACTATTACGGATCCAATGGAACTGGTTTCGTTCAATTCTGAGACTGTTCAAAAATTGGCTATTTTCACTAGTCGATTTTAATATTAAAATATTCAATTTTCACAAATTAACTTTTAATTCGATTTTAAAAGTTCTAAAATATCTTTCTAACTTTAATATGATATAATAAAATTTTACAAATCATTTTCAATCATATTTAACTCAATTTTCAATTATTTCCATAATTTCACATATTAATTATTGATTTAATTATTCAATTAAATCCAATTATTCAAATAAAATTTTATTCGACTTATAAATTCACTTATTAATATTTAAAATTAATTAAATATTCAAATTTTAATTACTAAAAATCCTGGGTCGTTACAATCTTCCCCCCTTAAAAGAATTTCGTCCTCGAAATTACTAAGTAAGAAAAGTTACAGAATTTATTAACTTTCCAAAAATTCATAGTTAAACTTCTTATAACAACTTTTACTAAGTTTTTAAATCATACTTAGTTATCTTTTCAAAAACAACTACTATTGTTTAATTTTCAATTCCAAATCAAAGTCTAAGTTTTCCAAAATTTTCCAATTTTTCTCAAATTTTTTCTAACGCCTTAAATTTCCGGAAAAATTCGCCATAGTCTCCTTTGCGCGGCTCGATCCGAAAAAAAAATGACAGTATATATATCACAAATATACATCTCATCAAGTAATGAGGCATCCCGCAGGGAAAAAAGTATAAAAGTCGGTATGTAATCCGAGATATGTACCTTATATTTTATTAGCAAGCGTATACGGCTAAAATAGCGCGAAAGCGAGATCCAAATGCGAAGCAAACGCGATCCGCACCTACTAATCACTCAACAAACAACATGAGAATCATGCATATAGATAATAGTATCGATATACATCATATAGCAACATAATAACTATACATGCTAACATAGCGAATGAAACAAAAGCAACAAATGCAAACATCAACCAACTATCATCCAATTAACATACATAACCAATAAATATTCATTCATATTCTCATTAATATTTAATGAAATAGGTTTTCAATTTAATCACATTTGATTCATTAACAGTGGATGTTCTTACTAACATTCATTTTCAATTAGTTTATATTCACTAATTCATATTCAAGTTGGTTCACTTCCAAATCAAATTCAATTCTATTTAAGATTCACTTAACTTCCAATTGGATTTCAATTACTTTAGCTTCCAATTTCATTAACTCAATTTCATTAACACTTAATGAATTATATACAATCAACTAACAACCATATAACAACCAAAGTATATTCTTTACAACCAAATTACTTTGCTTTCAATTGGTTTAATTAAATTGATTTTCATTCAACTATTCAACTTCTAATAACATTAGATTTTAATGAATTACACTTACATTCATTTTTTCATATCAACTTTATTCACATTCAATTGATTTACATTCAATCGATTCATTCAATTCAATTACAAAAGTTGAACTTTATTACATATAACTCAAGTTCACATTTATCACTCAACTTAAATTCCAATTTATAAATACATTCAGATTCCAATTCTAAAGTAAATTTCCATTTACCCTTAAATTCAATTTTTTTTATTTACAACTCATATTCATATAGTTTCACATATTATATATATAAGTTTATTTCTCAATTGTAAATCACTTTAATTATAATTCCATTCTTATAATTCTTTTGCTTAGATTATTCAAACAACTAAACAATCAATTTACATACACTTTAATAATTCTGAAAAATTATTCTTTTATATATAAAAATATAATCAAGGTAAAATTATTTCATTTACCCAATTTAAAACAATATTGTGTCGGTTTATGTAACGACCCAGGATTTTAAACAATTTAATTTGGAAATATTTAATTTATTTTAAATATTTTGAATGATGATTTAGATTGAATTTTCAATTTAACTTTGAAATTGACGATTAAATTTTTGAATTTAATCTATTTAAGTTGAATAATAATTTGAATCTTCAATTCTAAGCCAATTAAAAATATTTCAAAGGCTTGTAAAAATTCATATTGATAACACTGAAGATTTTAGAAGCTTCAGAAATTTATTTGGAAGTGAATTGTTCAGTTTTGAAATTTAATCGTTCGAATCGATATTTAAAATAGGCGTCCGAGGCACAGTCTCGGAATTCGACGAAACCAGTTCCATTGGGTCCGTAATATTGAATTATTACCGGATTTCAAATTTCGTATTAATCGGAGTTGTTATGCGAGCATACGACATGTAAACGTGTCAAAGAAAATTTATATCGAACCAAATTGAATTTAGAAAAAAAAATAATAATATAATAATCACAACTGCTATAATCTTTTCAGCTACTTTCCTCTCCTTTAAACTCGCCTAAAATCACGCACAGAATCAAGGAAAGAAATCGTGATAGCATGGTCGAGCATGTTCGTTCATTCTTAAAATCCCCCTTTTCCTCATTCAAGACCGAAACAATCAAAAAAAAAAGAAAAAAAAAATGGCGCACGCAACTGGGGTATCGGCGATCGATTGCAAGGCGTGGCCTCGAACAAGGAGGAGTCGCGCTCGACAAGGGGGTAGGCGGCTAGGGCACTGTCGCGGCGGCGCGTATATGAGGCGATGGAAGCGCGAGGCACGAGCTCGCGACGATGTCGCGATTAGAGAGCGACGACGCAAATGGAGTCTGTGGCGTGCAGTTCAATTGTGGAGGAGTCGCGATGATGTTCATCGACAAGCGGCGGCGTACGCGTGCGCGTGATTTAGGGCACGGCAGCTAGGCGAGACTCGCGCTCGCACGTGGAGGCGACTCGATGGAAGCTCAAGTTCGAGCAGTTGATCTTCGCAGTAAGGTAGTTGTAGATTTTTAATTTAATTTTTTTTTTTTTTTTCTTCTTTCTTCAATAAGTATTTAAATTTTATACAGTAGAGAAAATATAAGATTAAGAAAAAAAAAATATTGAAAAAAAAAATTTAACAGTAAAGAAAAATAATAATTTACAGGAACTGTTTATATATGACTTTGGGAATTTATAAAGTTAAGGGAATTTAGTTATAAATTTAATCTTTAATTTAATAAATTTGTTAAAAAGAAAATTTGTTTGAAATTTAAAAGCATTAGTTTAAAATATAAATTTTTTTTGTTTAGAACTAAATCTATAATTTATTTAATTATAAATTAATTTAATCATTAAACGAAAAAAAAAAATTAATTGTTAGATTTATTCAAATTTAAAATCGTTAAACAATTTAATCCATTGAAAAGAAATTGTTTTAAAAAAAAAAAAAAAAAAAAGAATTAGTTAGTTAGAATTTAAATCTATAGTTAATTAAATTGTTTAAAGGAAGATTTAAAATAAATAAATAAATATACATAAGCAGTTTTTAAATTATATATATATACATATATATACGAGAATTTGGAAATATTGATTTACTAAGATATTTTGAAAATGTAATAAAGGATTACGGTTTGCTTATTTTTAAATTTAGATTTAAATAATTAGTTAATTAAATCTATTGAACGATAATGGGTGATTTGAATTTTTCGAATATTTCTTAAATAGTTAGTTAATAAAGTTATTAGAAAGGAAAATTTGTTAAAATAAATTTATTTAAGAAGAGATTGGTTTAAATAAAACTATTGATTAATTAAACAATCAAGAATGAAAATTTATTATTCGATTTATTTTGAATATTAATAAATTGTGCAAATATTTATACAAGGTATAAATGAAGAAAACAAGTTAAATTGGAAGTGGATGGCAAACGGGAATAAAAGGTGAGAACTTCTCACTCAAAAGGAATTTCTATTGTTTATTTAAATTTTAAATAGATAGATTTAAAATTGATTGACTGTGTAGATTGATTGCTTGAATGATGATTGTTATATATATATATTGGATGTGAATAGACCCTATACGCCGTTAGTAAGCGGAGGTTATTTATTACACACATATACCGCGATATTCCACCTCGAAGTGGAATTGGTATTATATTATATATATAGCAATATATATATATTGGCATATGTATATATTGCAGTTGATTGATTTCCCGCATTTTCTTTTAGCGGATGAGACCCTATTGCGCCGTTAGTAAGCGGATATATATTTATAAAATCCCATATACCGCGATATTCCGTCTTGAAACGGAATTGGTATTGTGCTAATGTCTGTGGATGCAGGGAAACAGGTTGGAGGGATCCAACTGGATTCCTCACAAATATTTATTGATTTTAAATATTGTGATGTTTGATTGTTTATCATATCGATATATGATATTGGAAAAATCGTGATTGACTATTTGATGTGTTGCATCATCGGATCCAAATTTTGGAATTTAAAAACAACGATTTTAATTTCAAAAAAGGATTTTTGAAAGTATACGTTTATAAAATATTTTTGGAATTGATTTATTACAAATAAATAAACGTTATAATTTTTATGTTATAAAAATTATGATTTTTGAGGAATGTAGTTAAAAGTGATTTTTGAGAATATGAGATTAATGATTTGATAAAATAATTTAAACTGGGATTTTTGAATCTATTATAAAAAGTTTAAGAATAGGATTTATGAAATTTGATTATTTTATAAATCAAAGTGATGAAATTATGAAAGACTTTGAAGATGTTTCAAAAGAATAATATAAATTGTTTTATATTAAAAGATTTATAAATCGATATTTATAAATTAAAAACATTAGAATTTGTAAAACGAACTTTTCTAAGTGTTAAAATAAATTGAAAATAAATTTCATAAATAGAAACGGAATTATAGAATTATAACGGTGAAGTTATAAATAGAATTTTATAAGCAGTAGGTTTATAAAATTTATAAAGTTATTAAAGGAATGATTTTGGATAAATGAATGAATCTTATAAGTTATAAGATTATAAAATTTATGAAGTTTAAAGGAATGATTTTGTAAATAAATAAATTATAAGTATTTGACTTATAATATGAATTTCTAGTATATCATTGTGATATGAATTGAGATAGGTTAATAAAGAAAATTTATAAAAGGAAGTTGATATAAAATAAATAGAATAGAATTTATAAACGTTGTTTTATAAATTCAAAACAACTTATTTTGATAAGTAAATTGTTCTAATTTATTAATGGAGTTATATTCATGTTTTAAACAGTGAATAATTCCTTAAAATAAAAGGAATAGAAGAAATGAAATTTATTAATAATATATATTCACGTTTTTGTATAGTGAATATTATGTTAAAGAATTATTTGGAATGTGATATTTTAAACAGAATTAAAACGATCTAACGATGTTTTAAAATATATTGAGATTCGAAATCATAGATTTCAACATTTATTGTTGAAATAGATGTTTTCGAGAAATAGAAGGAAATAATAGATTATAACACTGTTGTTATAATAGAAAATTTCCGAAAAGGAAATGTTTTGTATAGTATTGGGATTTATATATCCGTTTTATTTCGAATCCCTATACTAGTGATTTTGGGTTGTCGTAACGATGTTTTACGCAACATTCGTTTTGGCCCAAATAAATATGGTTAAGTGAATGGTCTCCTTAAAGAATGAAATATATGCTTAATTTCTATTAGGTATATTAAATATTTTCTAAGTATAGAAAATAAAAAGATCTGTGAATCACTTATTTTTAATAAGTATAGAAATGTTTTCCAATGGTAAGTGAATATTTGGAATTTATCTTTTTGAAGATAAATTGAAAATGAATATAAAAAAAATTAAATGGAAATCGAATATTCATAAATATTTGGAAATGTAAATTCCTTATGGAATTTATAAATGAAAAGGAGATTTGTTTGAAAATAAATGTTGATTTATTTTTGAAGTGTGAAAACTATATATCTTATATAAAGATATTTTTGTGAAATAAATAATTTGGAAAATTATTTGGAATCTGGTGATGTTGGCATATCTATTGATAGTTCAATGACCGACTATCAATATTTACCTTTAAATAGGTATTTGTTGTGAATTGTTTGAAATTGAATGCCACACTTATTTTTTTTTTAAAAAAAATAAGCGCTCACTATTCGGGTTAACCGGGAAAGGACCATGGGGTCGTATAACCCATTCCGAATATGTGATACGTCGTGATAAATTGCATTCGAAGATCGGTGTTGAAGACCGGATATTTTCGAAAGCGAAAGGATTTCTTGTTGATTGTCTCTGCACTGGCTGATCCCTGGTATTGAGATCTCCATAAGTGATGGGAAATCCGAACGTGATTAGAAATTATTCGGATTGCAAGGACTTCTTTGTAAGTGCCTTCGGTTCTGTTCGAGCCCGGAACAGACTTGTATGGATTGTATGTCTGACATTACAAGTTGAGATATAAAGCCGATTTCTTTCAAATATATTTCTGTGGTGGCGGAGAATTTATTCTTTTAGCTTAACACCCTTCTCTGAGACGTACGAGTTCAGAGGTTATATAGTTGAAGTTATCAGCGATATATTCCCAGTTTGGTAATGTGACATGCTGAGTGATGCTGAAATGATCATTGTGGTGATTATTTGTGATAGGATCATTTATTTGATCGTCTATCTTAGTGATCATTGTGTTGATCATTTGTTGACCCAAAGCACGGCTTTTTGTACAAAGTGTGTTTTTGTGGACGTGACTTCGTCGAGCCTCACATCCCGGAAATGGTCAAAACAGGAAAGATGCAGCAAGGTTATTAGGGGTTGCTGTAGCTCCCCTTAGGGTATGTGCATTTCCTTCTGGAAAGGGGTGGTATCATGGTATGGAGCCCAGATACTTACTCATGTTGAAAACACTCTATTTATTATGGTGTGATGTTGGATATCGAGCGCTCGGTTGAAAAGGTCCTAAAGGACCGGGGAATGGCGTGCTCGTGTCAGTAGTTACCCAGTTAAGGGGTAACCCGGCCTTGTGTTGGCAGAGTTCCGGTTTGGTTCTCGGGGGTGTCTTTCCAGAGGCATTCTCAGTGGCAATGGGAAGTTCCTTGGCCTGACCATTTGTTGGAAATCCAAAGAAACAATACGAAACTTGTACGGTTTTAGTTGTAGAACCTGCCATTTAATATGGTAGCTATTAGTAGGCATAATATAATGGTACCTATGCTGGCTAAGATTTATATCTTTACTTTCGAAAGAATTTGTTTCTACACTATGCACTAATAATAATATCAAATGTTACTTTTAATGCGTATCAAGCATCTTTGACTAACATAAGAAGAAATCTCCTCCAAGTCTGCGTTTGCATTGTGTGTGTGGTGGGAGGTCTTATGGTAGTTACATTTTCAAAAGCATTGCGAATTGATTTCAAAAATATTCCTCTATTTTTATTTTAAAGAAAATAAACTGTTTTAAGTTCTCGCACCAGTCACATGACTGACTCGGAGTTTATTGTTTTCCTTCCTAAACTCTGGGTGCCCACCAATTTCCACACGGGCAGTTAAGAGTTAGGTTTATCAGGATATTCTGGATATTCAGGAGTTGCTGGAGGCAAGCTAGATGGCATGGCGTATTATTTATATAGTATTTCTTTTTCCGCTGCACTGTTTATTGTTGTTGTTGTACACTCTGATGATTTGATGTAATGTAATATAATGTGATGTAATAACTGATATAGTTCTTTATTTAAAGATTATTCATTTATTATTATATGTTGTTCTGCTGCGAATTGTGAGATTCTGATATTGTTCTGTAGTTGTTCTGTTCTGTTGTTTCCTTTCTTTCCCGTTCTATTTTAAAATTCTCTATTTTTCTTTCTCCTTTCTTTCTATTTCTAAATTTTCTATCTTCTTTCCCCTCTATCTTCTTCTCTTCTTTTCTTCCCTTTTCTTTTCTTAAATTCTTTCTAAAACCCTAATGGTTCGGTTTTTCGGCAACGAAAAAGCGCAAACGTTACAGTTTATCTTGTTTAAGAGTTTAGAAACCCCTATCTACGATAGTTAGCTAGACTAGATCGACTGGAATCTATAAACAATCAACCGATAAGTTAACACAATACAAAACAATTATATATTCACTAACAAATATGCTCTCATAGCTATTATTACACTCAACTCATTCTAGAGTACTACTGACTCTATCTCTAATGAGTAATACCCAATAGAACCATGGTTGTCGCTTAACCATATGCTCCGATACCAAATGTAATGTCCCGACGATTTTCGACTTTCGAAAATTCATCGTCGATACTCACTTTATCGACTGCCGAGAAATCGAAGGCCGAAAACCCGAAACGTTATGGTTTAAGAAAAAGAAAAGAGAGAAGAAGAGAGAAAAAGATAGAAAAATAGAGAGAGGAGAGAAAAGAACATAGAAAATAGAACGGAACAGAAAAACAACAGAACAACATCAGAATCTCACAATCGCAGCGGAACAACATATAATAGATAAATGAATAATCTTTAAACAAAGAACTATATCAGTTATTACATTTCATTACATCATATCATCAGAGTGTACAACAACAAACAACAATATCAAACAATGCAGCAGAAAAAAAGAAATACTATATACTAGTAATACGCCATGCCATCCAGCTTGCCTCCAGCAACTCCAGAATATCCTGATAAACCTAACTCTTGACTGCCCGTGTGAAAATTGGTGGGCACCCAGAGTTTAGGAAGGAAAACAATAAACTCCGAGTCAGTCATGTGACTGGTGTGAGAACTAAAACAGTTTATTTATCTTTAAAATCAAAATAGAGGAATATTTTTAAAGTCAATTCGCAATGCTTTTAAGAATGAGACTACCATAAGGCCTCCCGCACACACACACAATGCAAACGCAGAATCGGAGGAGATTTCTCCTTATGATAGTCAAAGATGCTTGATACGCATTTAAAAGAACATTTTATATTATTACTAGTGCATAGTGTAGAGAAAATTCATTTCGAAAGTAGAATATAAATCTTAGCCAGCATAGACATTCCGAACTATGCCTACTACAGCTACCATCCAAACAGTGGGGCGCCACCATAAGTGAATGATAGGTTCTACAACTAATACCGTACAAGATCGTATTGTTTCTTTGGATTTCCAACGAATGATCAGGCCAAGGAACTTCCCATTGCCACATTAGAATGCCTCTGGATGGACATCCCCGAGAACCAAACCGGATCTCTACCAACACAAGGCCGGGTTACCCCTAACTGAGTAACAACTGACCGAATATGCCATCCTCCGGTCCTTTGGGACCTTTCACCGAGCGCTCGCAATCAATTCACACAATCATAAAGTGTTTTCAACATGAGTAAATATCTGGGCTCCATACCATGATACCACCCTTTTCCAGAAGGAAATGCATATATCCTAAAGGGCACTACCCCTCATAACCTTGCCGCAACTTTCCTGTTTTGACCATTCACGGGGTGTGAGGCTCGACGACGTCACGTCCACAAAAACATACTTTATACAAAAGCCATGCTTTGGGTCAACAAATGATCATAGAAATGATCACCAGGATAGACGATCAAATAAACGATCCTATCACAAATAATCAACACAATGATCATTTCACAGTAACACTCAGCATGTCACATTACCAAATTGGGAATATATCGCTGATAACATTCAACTACATAACCTCTGAGCTCGTACGTCTCAGAGAAGGGTGTTAAGCTAAAAGAATAAATTCTTCGCCACCAACAGAAATATATTTGAAAGAAATCGGCTTTATATCTCAACTTGTAATGTCAGACATACAATCCATATAAGTCTGTTCCGGGCTCGAACAAAACCGAAGGCACTTACAAAGAAGTCCTTGCAATCCGGATATTCACAATCCTGATCGGATTTCCCATCACTTAGGGAGTCTCTATACCGTTGCAACTCAGTGCAGAGACAATCGACAGGTCATCCTATCGCTCTCGCAAATACCCGGTCTTCAACACCGATCTTCAAATGCAATTCATAACGACGTATCACATATTCGGAATGGGTTATACGACCCCATGGTCCTTTCCCGGTTAACCCGAATAGTGAGCGCTTATTCAAAAATAAGTGTGGCATTCAAATTCAAACAAATCACATCAAATACCTTTCAAAGGTAAATATTGATAGTCGGTTATTGAACTATCAATGGATATGCACAACATCACCAGATTCCAAATAATTTTCCAAATTATTTATTTTCCAAAAATATCTTTACAAGATATATTATTTCCAATACTTCAAAAATAAATCAATATTTATTTTTAAACAAATTCCACTTTCTTTTATAAATTCCTTAGTGAATTTATAATCCAAAATATCTATGAATATTCGATTTCAATTATTCATTTCAATATTTCTTTTCCAGTTATCTTCAAAAAGATAAATTCTCAAAATATTCTCTTTATATTGGAAAACATTTCCATACTTATTTATTCATAAGTAATTCACAAATTTTATTTATTTTCAACACTTAGAAAATATTCAATATACTTAAATCGAGATTAAGTATATATTTCATTCTTTAAGGAAATCATTCTCTTAAACATATTTATTTGGGCCAAAACGAATGTTACGTAAAACATCGTTACGACAACCCAAAATCACTAGTATAGGGATTCGAAATTAAAATAGATATATAAATCCCAATACTATACAAAACTCATCCTTTCGGAAATCATTTACTATATCAACAGGGTTATAGTCCACCATTTCCTTTTATTTCTCGAAAACGTCTATTTCAACAATAGATGTTGAAATCTATGGTTTCGAATTTCAACACATTTAAAACATCGTTAGATCGTTTTAATTCAATTTAAAACATCACATCTAAACTTTTTATTTAACATATTATTCACTATTCAAAAACGTGAATATACTACGTTAATCAATTTCATCATTTCTATACATTTTATTTTAAAGGATTATTCACAGTCAAAAACGTGAATATAACTCCATTAATAGGTTTCAACAATTTACTTATCAAAATAAGTCGTTTGCGAATTTATAAAACAATGTTTATAAATTCCTTTATCAACCTATATTCAATTCATAACCCAATTATAAACCAAAAGTTCACGTTATAAGTTAAATACTTATAATTTATTCGTTTACAAAAATCGTTCCTTTGAACTTCATAATTATAAATCCTATAACTTATAAGATTCAATGATTTATCCAAAACCATTCTTTTAATAACTTTATAAAATTTATAAATCTTACTATTTATAAATTTCATTTATAACTTCACCATTTAAAATTTTATAAATTCCATTCACTTATGCAATCCATTTTCACTTCATTCAAACACTTATAAAAACTCGTTTTATAATGTCAATATTTCAATTTATAAATATCCATTTATAAATCTCTTAATATAAATCAATTTATATTATTCTTTAAAACGCCTTCAAATTCCTTTATAATTTCACCATTTTGATTTATAAAATAATCAAATTTTATAAATCCTATATTTTCAACTTTTTATAATAAATTCAAATCCCCAATTTTAAACTATTTTATAAAATCATTAACCCCATATTTTCAAAAATAAATCTTTAACCGTATTTCTCAAAATCATAATTTTTATAACTTTAAAAACTATAACGTTTATTTATTTAAAATGGATCAATTCCAAAAATATTTTATAAACGTATACTTTCAAAAATCACTTTTAAATCCTTTTAAAATTCCAAATTTTGGTCCAATGATGCTACATACCAAATAGTCAATCACGACAACAACGATATTATATATCGATATGATAATCCATCAAATATCAAAATATCTGAAATCAAATAAATACTGTTGAGGAATCCAGTTGGATCCCTCCAACCTGCTTTCCTGCATCCACAAACATTAGCACAATACCAATTTCGCTCCAGTACGAAATTATCGCGGTATATGGGATTTAAATATTATCCGCTTAATAGACGGCGCAATAGGGTCTCATCCGCTAAACAAATGCGGGAAATCAATAACTCCAATATATACATATGCCAATATATATATATATATATTGCTATTATATATAATACCAATTTCGCTGTTTATGAAATATTCGCGGTATATGTTTTTAATAAATAACATCCGCTTACTAACGGCGCATAATGTCTATTTTAACAATCAATAGATAACAATCATCATTCAAACATGCATTCAAATATTTTAAATCTAATTATTTAAAATAAAATTGAAACTGATTCGATTGAGTGAGAAGTTCTCACCTTGATTTTAATTTCGTTTTAGCGATTTATTTCGAATAAAATTAAACGGACGTTTAATTTTACCCAAAATTCTCACTAACTCCAAATGACTCCAATCCAATTCCATCGCGTAGTGCTCGTCAATACGATTCCAACGCAACTGGTTTCGCGCGTTTTCGACCTCGTATGAAAAAATTATGATTTTTCAAAGTTACACGATTTTATAACTTATAAATTTACAACTATTATTTAAAAATCTTTAAACCTAAGCCATTGGATCTTGCTTTCTCCCCATCTGGACCGTCCCTATGCTTCATCTTCTTCTCCAGTAACTCACGCACATACAAACCCATACCATGAAACTAGGGTTCATTCTTTCGGCCACCACATCCATCGATACTACGATCAGGGAGCGCCAAGCGAAGCGCCATTACACTAGCTCCCCACGGCCAGAAAGACTTCGAGCTCGGCACCCCATATGCGTGGGAATTCGTGAGCAACTTCCAAGAGAACGCGGCCAATTTGAGGACGATCCGTAGCTTCAATCGCGATCTCCACCATTGGATGTAAAGCTCTCGACGAGCTCTCGATCTTTGTAGTTGAAAGTTTCCTCTAAATGTTTGTGGATTTGAAGAGATCAAGGGGAGAAGCATGCGAATTTTCTAGCCTTCCATTGCTTGCTGGCGGCTGCGTTAGGGTTTAGAGATATATTTTTTTTATGAAGAGAAGCGTGTTATTTATAGAGTTTTGAACGAGCACTATTCATCCCGGAAATTCCGAACTCCGATTCACGCGCCGTAACCAGCGTTTCTAGGGTTTACCCCGTGTTCCGAACACAATGGAACAGGTTTCGGAAGCTAATTCGGACATCTGTGCGAGTTATGGCAATAAACGATCGATTTAAATTAAACCGATTTAAGCGATTTTCTAGGCGTTTTAATTTGTACCGGACAAACGGTAAATCCAATTGACACGAAATTTGAAACCTTACAATAATATCACATTACGGATCCGATAAAACTGGTTTCGTCGAAATCCGAGTCTTTTTGAAAAATGGCTATTTTAACTCGCCAAATAAATATTAAAAATAATTCGATGCGTTTCGAGCTGCCACGATCAAACGAAAACTCCGATTGACACGAAAATTGAAATCCGATAATAACTAACTATTACAGATCCAATGGAACTGGTTTCGTTCAATTCTGAGACTGTTCAAAAATTGGCTATTTTCACTAGTCGATTTTAATATTAAAATATTCAATTTTCACAAATTAACTTTTAATTCGATTTTAAAAGTTCTAAAATATATTTCTAACTTCAATATGATATAATAAAATTTTACAAATCATTTTCAATCATATTTAACTCAATTTTCAATTATTTCCATAATTTCACATATTAATTATTGATTTAATTATTCAATTAAATCCAATTATTCAAATAAAATTTTATTCGACTTATAAATTCACTTATTAATATTTAAAATTAATTAAATATTCAAATTTTAATTACTAAAAATCCTGGGTCGTTACAGCTTCCTTGCTACTTTCTTGCTGCACCATACTTCACAACCATCCACACTTCAAACAGTGCACTAAGCCCATCACTAAACCACCATCTCACTGACTTCATCTTACTGTGCATATTAAACATACACCCTTCCCACATCATCTACATTTCTGCAACAATCCCACTGTCAACCACACTGTCATCAACCATTCCTGCCTTCTTCCCATCAATACAAACTACTTCAGCCTTCAATACTCCTCCTTGCGGCCTGACCATAAATCAACCCTCCACATCATACAACACTGTCGACCACCATACAACTACAACTTACTTGCTTGACACCATCACTTTTATATCCTCTGCCAATCAATTGCACTCCACTTTCTTCCACAATCATCACGACAGCCTTCAACGACTTCCAGCTTCGACTTCGAACCTCCAAAAAAATTCCTCATAGTTTTTGAAAAACTTCCCACGGTCATCACGACAGCCTTCAGCAACTCGACCAACTTCAAACTGCAGTGAACATCATCGAACACCATGGTATCTTATAATCTCCATTGCCTCCCCAGTTCCCAATTCGATAACCCCACTACCAGCCACAATCGACCTCAACCACTTCGAACTCCACAACCAACCCATCGCCTACTACCGCGACTCCCACATACATTCGCCATCAGCCTCGACATCGAGCAGACTCCACTTCAAACAATTCGCGACACCTGCCTTCGTCTCCAATCCACAAGCCTTGACCCTGAAGCCTCAATCGCCTTAACAAATTTGCAAATTATTGATTTCGAAATTACGGAACTTGATTTGAGGATTTATTGTTTCGTTTTATTTGTTGAATTGGAGGATTTGTGGATTTTAGTTGATTAGTGGAAATCTGGTAGTGATTTATTTTGTTTATTTGAGTTTTGGCCGGGCTTGAAGTAAAGAAAAAAATTGAGTTAGTTTTGTTTTGGTTTATTTTGTTTTGTGTAATTGTTTTTAGTTCTTAAAAAAATTTTCCGTTCAAATAAAAAAACAACAAGTTGTTTTCATATAAAAATTGTACATATCTTGTTTTTAGTTCCAGGTTGCCCAAGAATATTGGAAAAGTTGCTTGCTTCGCTCAACTGCTTGCCGAAAATAAATTGCTTAGCTTGGTTGCTATAAAAAAATTGTTGCTTTTATAGTCTTATCTATTGTTTTTATTTGCCTTGCATTGTTGTTTACTTGCATTTTATTAAAAAAAATTCAAAAACAAAAGCAAATTTCATAGTAGATGCATCTTTAATACATGTTTAGTTTCAGTTTTGCATTTCATCCTAGAATTTGTTAATAATAACAGTTAGACATCGATAATACTTAATTGTATATTGACAAATTGTCTTCTTTGAATAATTTAATTTCTTCGTGTCTAGGCTACGACAGAGCAATAATTAGTTATAAATATTACGATGATTCGTAGATATTATACTGAATTGTTTCTCTGAAGGTACTTAAACCTTCGGCTGCATTGCTACGGTGATTCGTGGTGCACCGATAAATCCTGTCTGTTACCTGGGTGAGAACTATCTTGTTTAACTAAGACAAAGTGTGAATATACAATCTTGTGTTATCTTAGGATAAATAACTTGTAATTAGACCCTTGCATTCATTTAGTTGCATTAGTTCATGCATATTTAAAAAAATTCAAAATCCAAAACTAAAAAAATTGCAAATACTCGTTCTCTTTTGAAAATTTTAAATCCTTTTTCTTTGAAATTTCAAAAATCTAAAAAAAAAATTTAGCAAAACTAAAATCCAAAAAAAAAATTATTATAAAATCTTTTCAAAAACAAAGAAAAAATTTGTAAAACAAATAAAGGGAAAAAAATCAATTTCCCTTTTGAAAAATAAATTTTATTTGTAAATATTTTTCCTTTGAAAAAAAAAAACCAAAAATAATCTTGAAAATGTCCGAGTTTCCTTTTTCTTACTCGCTTGAATTTGGTTGTAAAAATCAATATAATCCATATGAGTTCACTCCAAATTCGTATGGATATTTCGACAACAACTTTTGTTTAGACAATTCGAATTTTGAACCACAAAATTTCCAAAATAATGGTCAACCCTCAACTTTTGAAAATAGCGTTTCATCTTTACTTGAAATCGCTACACAACAGAATCAAATGATAAACAAGTTGTGTAATTCGTATTTGTGCGATAACTCGGATTCAAGTTTTCAAAATAATCAAAATTTGGATTCACTTCAAAATTCAAACCATTTTGAGTATAACCAATGCCAATTCAATTTTGAACTCCAAAATGAGTTTCAAAATCAAAATGAAAATGTGAACCAATTTGTAAATAATTTTGGCAATGGGAATAATCTCGACCATGATACAATTGAAAACTTCGGTCATCAACAAATTCAAAGCGAAAATTTTCAAACTAATAATCATGAATTTGACTTTGTTGAGCAAATGGAAAAAGAGTGCAAGGATTTATTACTTGAAAAATACAAAAAATTTCGTGAAAATCATAATCAAATCTCAATTTGCGAAGAATCAAATACTAATCTGCCGTTTATCGAAATTGACAATTCTTGTTCTCAACAAGTCCAAATTGAAAACTTTCAAGTTAATAATTACAAATTTGACTTTGTTAAGCAAATGAATGAAATGTACAATGATCACATGGATTTGGTGTTTGAAAAATATTTGAATCAACGTGTTAAACATACTCAAATTCCAACGTGTGACAAGTCAAGTGATAATCCACCTTTCACCCAAATCGATGATTTTCAAATAACAACTTTCAAAATTGAAAACAAAAATCTTAACGAAGTTGTTGAAAATACGGTAATTAAGTTGGATTTCAATTCTTTTGAGGGTGCGAAATTCGATTTAAACTTCGATCTTCCTTTTTCTGAAAATTTGAATACGACAACTTTGAATTTTAAACTCGATTTACACGATGAAGTTGTTGATAATCCAACAAAGGAAGTCGAATTTAACAAACATGAGTTTTGTGGACTTTGTGAAAACGAGTTGTTGAATTTTGAAGGGGAAAATTTCGATCACCATTTTGATTTTGAAATCGGTAATTTTGAAGAAGTTTTCAATGATAAGTTTGAATTTCAATTTGGTGAAAATAAACTTGAATTTTAATCAATTATTTTATCAACCCTAAAAATCATCGAAAACAAAACAACTCATTCAATTTTCAATGAAACGACATTCGTTTTTCCAAATCAACATTCAACTTCGTAATCTTTTACGGTTTGGTTTTTCGTTCTTAAGCTGTGTTTCACACATTTGACGAGACAAATGAATCGGTCTTTAGAAGAACGTTTCATTTACTTTTTGACTGTAAACTTTCTCATTTCTTGTAAATAATAATCTTTCATGTAAATATTGGATTTTTATTTTATTTCTCTCCTTCCACTTGGGTTGACTGTGGGGACACAGTCAAAATCAAGTATGGGGGGAGACTCATCTTCAATTTTTTTATTTTCATGGTTTATTTTTGCTTTAAAATATCCAAAAAAAATCACAAAAACAAATTTTCTTTTTATTTATTTTTAAAAGAAACACTAAGATAAATATCTGGTTTTGGTTTATTAAATTGAAACTTTTGAAACTTTATTTGTCTTAAAAAAAATAAAAATGAAGTTTGATTACAAATAATAAAGGTTTAACTAGTATATAGGGAGATTCATACATGTTAATTATGAAGTACATCCTAATTGAAAATCTTTGTTTTAAAAAGTGGTTGATTTAAAGTAAAGGATATAACGTTTTTTTTGCCTTCTAAGTTAAATGGTGCTAAGATGATTTTGCAAAACTCTCTCTCTCTTTTAAAAAAATAAAAAAATAAAAAATAATAACATCCAAGTATTCACTCTCATTTAAAAATCCTCACGGTTATGCATGGGTGAATTACTTGGAATATTTGATTATGAGCTTTCATACCCATTTAAAAGTCCTCACGGTTATGCATGTATAGAACACATGTAAAAAAACAGACTTAATAAAAACCTCCTACGGTAGATAGGTGTATGCATGAAAGTGTATGCACTCGCCATGCTCTATACTCCCCTCACATATGCCCGAAAGGCAATGCATGGGTATTATATCCGGCCTCGGTTTACCTGAGCTAGGTGTGTAATTGTTTTGCAAATAATAAGAGAGCAAGCAATTGAAATTCTAGCACTATTTTTACTTAGTTGATTTGATTTGTTATTGAACGGAAATGAAAATACCACTTTGATAAACTTTGATAATCAACTAAGGATCCATTTCATAGTTACACTTTGTTATTAACCAAAACAACGAGTTAAACTATAGTCTATTTGTTATGATAACTTGATTTTTGTTGGAAATTTTGACGAGCAAATGACATAAATTTTCAAGATAATAGCCAAAACCTATATTTAACTTATTCGTGTTGATTTAAAAATAAATCCTTCATTTGTAAATATTTCAAAAACTTGCATTCATCTCTTTGTAAACAAATCTTGAATTTTATAAATATTTTCATTTTGCATTTGGATTTTGTGGGTAGTACCCATGGAAAACCCTCATGAGACAACGCTCGTCCTACTGGGGTCACCCAGAGGTTGAACGGCTTGTTGCATACGCTCAATGCAATCGTGCTTCCAACGAAAACGGATTTATCTTAGTTTCCCTTTATTCGAGGACGAATAAAAAGATAAGCGTGGGGGTATTTGATGTGCACGTAAATGTGCATATTTTTACCACCATATTTATTCTCTTTAAATTAAATAAATGATCATATTATGTATTTTAATTTGTTTTAACCAAAATCCATATTAATTCCAAATTGTCACATATCCATCTTCATATATGGGCAAATGGTCATTTGTGTGCATATATTTATTTGAGAAAAATTAATTGGAAATTTATATATATTTTTGTAGGAATTTGGTTTCAAATAGGAGTGGTTTCATGAAGACACATGCATGCACAACATGAATATAAAGGAATGAAGATGGAAATAATTCAAAGTGAAGATCATGGAGGACCCCATATACCCACCACCTTAATGTACAAATTGAAGGCTAATGCACATGCTTATGGAATTAATGGCTTCGTGTACACTTAAATAATGATTAGTAGAAGCTAATGATTACTTGGCCTTCACACTTTCTCAAGGGTAGTTTGGTCATTCCCCAAATTATGGATTAGGGTTTCATGCATGTATAAATAACCCCTTATATTTCATGTAACCTTCTCCTCTTAGTGAGCCTCCTCTCTCTCTTCTTTTAGTCTCTCTTCCTCATCATTAGTTTAGGCTCAAAATAAAATAAAAGCTTCTCTTTCTTTTCATGGCTACTTAGCCATTTATCTTTATGTAATTTCTATGCAACTTCAATACATGTTCTTTTTCTTTTCATGCTTATTTACTTTCATGTTGTAGTGTAGATTTATTTTCATGCAAGTAGAATGGTTTTTCTTTATCTTGCTTTCCTTTTCCTTTTCTCTCATGTTGGAAGCTACATTTGTTCATATGATAACAAATATGAGAGACTAAACCCCTTCAATTTAGGGGGTAATGAAGCTATCTAATTATGTAGCTTCAACTATTTGTTGATTCATGCTCTCTTTTTATGCTTAATGATGATGATAGAAATAGTTTAATTGTCGTTTTTGCTTTGAATTTGGTAGCCTATATTGTTGACATCAAATAGGCTATGCTTAAACAATCACTAACACAAATGCCTCTTCATCAAAATATGATTATGGCATAAGAAAGTGATTTGAAATTCAAATTTGATGGTCTATATTTCTAATCAATAGTTAATAGACCATACTTAAAATAGATTTCATTTTCATTTTCTTTGTCAAGTTTCATGAGAGTTAGTAAGTGCTTTAAGGGATATGTTATAGTTTGATGGCTTATGTTGGCTAATCAATAGCACAGCTATGCCATATTTATGGTAAGCACATCAATTAAAGCACTAATGACCATAAAAGAGATATCATGATTTCATATGTGTTGACCTACATGATCTATAGAGTGGATTTATTCTCTAAATTGTCACTTAACCCTTATATTCGCTTCTTTTTTCTCTTAGTTAGTTAGTTAATTCTCTAGCTAAACTTTCCATCGACTTTGGTTTAATTTGATTGAATAGAATTTTAAAATCATCAATTCCCTGTGGATCGACCCGTATTCGCCACGTGCTACATTCGTACACCATGCGCTTGCGGTTATTTTTAAATTTAAATTCGTTCGACTGTTTTCTAAACCGATAGAATTTCCGTCGACAAACAATAACGGAGAAGATTATAGGAAGATTTTACTTAATTGACTTATCAGTGCCATTTAAAGAGCATATTACAGTCAGATACTTTTTTTATTTGTAAAGAAGTCCTGTTCAGTTACTCAGGAGGTAGAAGTACTATTCGGTTGCTTAGGCGATAGAAGTCCTGTTCGCTTGCTCAGGCGGTGTAAACCTATTCCTTCGGGTTAAGTGAGGGTTGCTAGTTTAATTCCAGAAGGAGCATAGGACCGCACGTAGAATGGGAGTTCGAACCGGTATTAAATTCTCTAGTGTCATTTATTTGACTACTTTTACTATTTAATTACTTATTCCGCATAAGTAGTTTATCCATATTACACGATCTATAGCACAGTCACTTACAATTTGTATCAGAGCCTAAGATTCTAGAGATCGTGACAATACCCTAGAATAAATGGCTACAAAGAGATCTGGTCGAGGCAATAAGAAGAGGAAGAGCAATAAAGAAAAACCAAAGGAGCAAAAAAACAAATGCTTTATGGCTAAACTCAGATCATAATCGGTATGCTTAAATTCTTTATATAAAGATCTTATGTTAGCACGTAATGAATTATTAAAACATTGTAAAAATTTGAATAAAGTTAATAGAATTTCTTTAGCTAAGTTAAAAGTTTGCAAGCAAGAAATTTCCAATTTAAAAGAGGAAAATAAATTTTTGGTAAAACAAACTAAATGTTTTGAAAATATCGTAGAAGAACTTGTTTTACAAATAGATTTCCTATAAAAAGAAAATGAGCAATTAGAAGATAAAAACAATGATCTTTGGAGGAAATCGATGTTTTGCAAAATAAAAATACATTTTTGGAAAATTCTTTAAATAATTCTAATTCATTAATTTTATATCCTGAAAAAGAGAATGAAGCTTCAATTAAAAAGAATATAGAATTATCTAAAGAATGTGAGATTTTAAAAGTTAATAATAATATTTTTCAAAAAGAAGTTTATGATTCTAAAGCAAATTTTGAAAGTCTAAATAGAAAAATCATAAATTTTAACGAAGGTAAAGATATCTTATCTTCCTTAGTTAAAAATTCAAAAGCTTACAACAAAGTGGTTTAGGCTATAAAAAAGGTAAAAGTAAAAATAGTACTAGATATGCATTCTTGCATACTAATTCTAGTGCTAGTAATAGTAACCAAGATAGTTTTAAAACCAGTTACAGTCATAATAGTACTTTATGTAGAAATGATAGAAATTATTCTTCAAGTAATAAGCTAATGACTAATAGTATTAAGATATGGATTCCAACTAATATGATTGATCGTGATAAACAACTTTATATTAGCAACTACTATAAGAATGTGATTTGTAATGAAAATTATATTTATAAAGGTTCAACCACACTCAGATGTGTATGGTTTCCCAAGGCCTAACCTACCGGACCCTAGCATAGTAAGTGGGTACTAAAAATGATTATAATTTATTGCAGGTACTAGGAGAAACAAAAGGAAAAGGATAGATTTCAGAATTTTAAAGGATGTTCCATACGTTTGATAGATTTACGTGTTTACAATGAAATATGGACTTCAGAAAATGTGGTAAAATCTATTTTATTTTTCTCCATAATTAATATTGAGTTTATCCCGCTACTTACAAGATTTTTTATAAAATTCATTATGTTCCCTCATTCTTTTTTATATTGACAAAGGGGAGACAAACAAATACGTTCAAATGAAGATACATAGTACAAAAAGGGATGAAAGTATGTATATGGGGAAACAAAGTATTATTATCATAGTGTCGTGTCTAGAGTTTACAAATGTGGAAATCTTCTAAAAATGATACAGACACTTATACATTCATATTTTAAATGAAAAATCAAGTTTTCAAACATTGCATGGAGCAGGGCTCGAACACGAGTCTCTAGTTTAGAACGCAAGTGCTCAAACAAAATGAGGTATGGCAACTTTTGTTCATCAATAGAATTCAGCCGGCTGAATAAAACCATTCTGACGGCTGAATATTGAAACTTTTCATAAATTGATATGAAGTTTCAGCTGGCTGAATTATTTCATTCAGCTGGCTGAATTAGGCCAAAAATAGCCTATTTCTTTGCTGTTTTCGATTTTCAAAATTCAAAAGTCCAAATATTTTCATTCAGTCGGCTGAATATTTTCAACGGTTATTTTTTGCAAAAGGACACTTCTCTTCATCGAAGACAAACATCTTCAAACCAACAGTTGCACCTGTTTCATTTAAAGAGCAAACTACAGTTCTATTTTCCACAATTCTCAAAGCACATTACACTATATATCATAAAGGAGAATATTATAGGAAAATTTACATAATTGACTTATCAGTTCTATTTAAAGAGAATACTACAGTTAGATACTTTCGTTATTTCTAAAGAAGTCTTGTTCAGTTGCTTAAGTGGTAGAAGTCCTATTCAGTTGCTTAGGTGGTAGAAGTCCTATTGCCTAGGTGGTAGAAGTCCTATTCTTTTGCTCAGGCGGTGTAAACCTATTTCTCTGGGTTAAGTGAGGGTTGCTCGTTTAATTCCAAAAGAAGTCTGGGAGTGGACATAGAATGGTAGTTCGAACCAGTATAAAAATCTCTAGTGTCATTTTGTAACAACCGTGATTTTATTATCGTCGTAATAAAAAATTTAAAATAAAATTTTATATTAAAAAAAATTAAAAAAATTAATTAATAATAATAATAGTAAAAATATTTTGCAATGCAAAAGTTTTGCAAAGTCAGTGCATATCTAACCTTGCTCAGTGAAAAGTTGAATGAAAATAAAGTGGCGCGGTCCACTATTTAATTTACGTTAAACCGGCGTTTCTTTTTAAACGTATTTTGTTGCCGTTATTTTTATAACGGAATTTTTTCGCCGGTATTATATTTTTGAAGCGCGTTGTTTTTATGAGAATTTTGACGAATATAAATTACTGTCATTTTGACTTCAGCAACCATCAATTTTAAAGTAAATTTTTTAAGCGGTTATTCCGCAACGTTGATTTGGTATCCGTTTTTACGGTGTTTTGTGAAGCGCAATTTTATCGTTGAAATTGCTACATATGTTACTATTTTAATCACGTGTTTTAAAAATTGTTTTAAAATAAATTTGTTTTCAAATTTTTTACAGTTTACGCATTCAAAAGAATGTGGAAGCGATTTAAACACTTCAGCAAAATTGAGGACTATGAACCCTTACTTTTACTGATTCGCTTAATTCCGGACTTGTCCGTTTGAAAACGTAAAATGTTATATTTACAAAATACATAACTTTGCACTTTCAAGGAAACGATGAAGAGATTTAAACGATTTAGCAAAAGTGCGGAATATGGAACCACACTTTTACTATTTCGATTAATCCTCGACTCGTTATTTGAAAAATCTCCTGTTTGATGATTTTGTTGGGCTTTCGAGCCACTCTGCGGACCGTCGGGTCATTTGTTGGACCTTCGGGTCATCTGATGGACTTTCGGGTCAATTACCAATACTAGACCTTCGGGTCACTCTGCGGACCTTCGGGTCATCTGATGGGCGCCAAAATTTATAGTACTTGGTAGGCTTCGGCCATCTGAGATGCACGTACGGCGTAGCTAAAACTCGCCATCTGTTGGGATCGATCCACTTTTATGCTGATTTTCTAGTTATCTTATTTTGATTTCGAGATTTTGCGACTGATGATTTTATGACTGCTCATTTTCTAGTTCTCTATTTTGATTTCTAGATTTTGTGAATTGCTGCTTTGAATTCAATTATGAATTTGGAAGTTCAGTTTGTGTATATTCTCATCTGAGATTATAAATTTGCGTACTGCTGTTTTAAATTCAATTGAGAATTTGAAAATTGATTTCGATGGAGTTTAAATTGAGATTTCTTCATTTAAACTATGCTGATCATTTATGCTGTATAGTCTCATTCGAGACTATAATTATTTATTTAAGCGTTGTTTATCATTCACTTATTTCTGAGAATAAATTAGACTGATCCGTTTATTATTTTCTTTTAAATAATACTCGAGTTAGACCGAGTATTTCAGGGTAATCTCTATCTCTGATTCAGTAGCAGCTTCAGCTTTTGGGATTTCGCTCCATCTTTTATCTAGCCTTCGAGGAGTTCTTTTGGTTTATTGATTCTCGACTTATGTATGTTGATGTATATGTACATTGGGTTCATGTGAACTAGCGATGTTTGTAGCATGTTTTCCAGACTTGTCTTCGGCTATATATTTGATATTTCTGTTCTGATGTGATTATACTATCAGTGTTGTTGTTATTATGAGTTGTTCTGAATTTTTCATTAGCCACCGTAGTTTCATTTTAGACTTGGATTGAATATATATCTTTGGGGGTAATTTACTCAACTCCTATCGATGTAATCAATACTCGTCTAAGGCATAACTTATGGATGGTCTCTTCTAACAAGCCTTATTCTTCGCAATAGCAGACGTTATTCCTAATAATATCCTTTGTTACTGTGAGCATAGAGGTGGGGCATCACAGCTTGGTATCAGAGCTGAGATTGAGAACAAATTATAATAAATACGGAACAGAGGTTGAATAGAACATGCGTTACAACTAGTCGAAGGATGTATTCGTGCCTTTCTAATCTATCCCTTCGTTGTTCTTAAACTTTTACCCCCTCTAACAAGTTGGAATATGTCTAGGAATATATTTCATATTTCATTAGTATTCCATTTGTTAAATTCCTTTTTAATCTTAGATTTGAAAGTAGCACATTGGGTTTCTAATTGTCTTACTTCTCCTAAGGATTTCAAATTCGGGAAGCTTAATGTTGCTAAAGCTTCCGGTGATTCTTCTCAGCCCAAAGGTATTCTTCCTTCTGTTTTGGAAGGTCTTACTTTAGTTCAAGGTCGTTCTATTAGAATCTTTTCGATACGGGCGCATCGTGTTCATTCGTGTCGAAGGAGCTCATTGTTGTTATTCCTTTGGATGTTGTTACTCTTTGCGAACCTTTAAGGATCGTAAATCCTATTGGTGAATCCGCTACTCTTGGTTTGTTGTGTGTTGATGTTGAGATTATTCTTTGTAGTTTTTCCTTCAATGCAAATCTGCATGTTATGGATGATCTTGGTTTTGTTATGATTTTGGGTACGGATTGGCTCGTCCGTAACGAAGTTCAATCCTATGTCCCGAAAGAACTTTATATCTCGAGCGTCCTAATGCTATCGATTAGTTGTCTGTTATATTTCGAACTATATACCATCCTTTGAATGCTCCTATAATCTTCCTTCGAATCGGAGGATGTCATAGCTAATATTCCAGTTGTTTATGATTTTTCTGACCTTTGAGCCTATTTCGAGTATACCGCCAAATAGGGCAATTGAGTTCCGTATTGATCTTATCTCTGGTGCTCATTCGGTCGGTCGTCCTCCCACGAGGATGTCTGCTAAGGAAAATGAGGAACTCCAGCAACAATTATCTGAATTGGGAGCCAAACGACTTATTCGTTCTAGCTCTTCTCCTAACTCCATCTTGCTACCAGTTTTCATTTGGCTACGAGTTGTGGAAGTTAGTATTCCACTTACCGCATTATGTACTCGTTATGATTCTTATGAATGACTTATTATGTCATTCAGTTTGCCTAGCCTATTTCATTCATTTTATGAATCTAGTATTCTACGAGTATCTCGATGACTCTATTTGTGTATTTATTGATTTTGGATGAAAACAACAATTTAAAATTTTGCAAATCTTTTTCATAAGGTTTGTTTACAAGAAATTGAATTTGTGTTAATCGTATAGAAGATGATTTTGTGATTTTATTGCCCACTGAGTGCTTTAAGAATTCTGGTCGATGCGCTAGATCAACGTTATCGATAGGAATCTCCTAAACGCTTTGATGAGACAATTTTGCACAATAAAATGACCTATAAAAAGTAATTTTTTCTAGAAAATGATTTCATAAAGAAAGTTGTAATTTTTGAAAGTTTTAGCTTTTCGGGAAAGGAGATTATTTGAAAGAACTCTTTTCCGATACTCTTATCCTTGTGGTTCCCGAATGGAACCAAGACATCATTATTTTACAGAGGAGTGGTGTTTTCCACTCTGATCACAAATCTCTGAAACATCTATTCACTCAAAAAAAACTTAATTTGAGACAACAGCGTTGGCTCGAATTTCTTGCTTCATATGATTTCGACATTCAGTATACCCCTGGTAAGGGTAATCGAGTTGCTGATGCGCTTAGTCGCAAGCAGCAACTTGTTGTTTCCATGATGCTAGCAGAGTGGAATATATTGGAAGCTTTATCTCTTTGTGATATTAGAGACCGTCCTTCAGTTTCTATTTCTCCCGTGCTTTTATTTAGCATGGAAACTCGTCCTAATTTATTGGATCGTGTTGCCGATGCCAAGAAACAAGATCCAGATCTCTTATCTTATTCAGAGTTGTAAATCGGAATCCCAAAGTGATGATTTAAAGGATTTCGATATTGATATTCATGATTGTATTTGTAAGAAGGGTAGGGTGATCGTGCCTATTGTTTCTAATCTTAGAAATGACATTCTTGAGGACTGCCATCGTTCTAAGCATACTATCCATCCGGGTAGTAGTTTGATGTATGTTGATATGAAACGCTTATACTTTTGGGAAGGTATGAAGCGTGATGTTGCAAGTTATGTGAGTCGGTGCATGACTTGTCAACTTATTAAAGCTGAACACGATCGTCCTAGTAGTCTTTTGCATCCTCTTGAGATTCCGTTATGTAAATGAGATCAAATTTCTATGGAATTCGTTGATGGTCTACCTCGTTCGAGGTCGGGCCATACTAGTATTTGGGTGACTGTTGACCGATTGACCAAATCAGGCCGTTTTATTTCTGTCAAGTCCAATTGGACTGCTTCTTGATTTTGCTAGTAGTGGGAAGACCACTTATCTCTTGTTGAATTTTCTTATAGCAACAGTTTTCAATCCAGTATTGGTATGGCTCCTTTCGAAGATCTTTACAGAAGGTCATGTCGATCACCATCTTGTTGGTTGGAATCGACGGAAAAGTTAGTTCTCGGCCCCGATTATAGTCGTGAATCTCCTTAGAGGATTGATTTTGTTAGAAAGAAAATGGATGAGGCTCAGATTAGGCAGAAATCTTATGCCGATCATTGTAAGAAGCCTTTGAAATTTTCTATTGGCGATTGCACATTTATTTGTGTTTCTCCGATGAAGGGTGTGGTGCGTTTCAGTAGCTCCGGGAAATTGGCTCCTCGTTATATCAGACCGTTTCCTATTACGGAACGCATTGACCCTGTTGCCTATCGTGTATCGATACCTATCCAGTTTTCGGGAATTCATGACGTATTTCATGTATCCCAGCTTCGTCGAACCCTTCGAGATTCAGATTCTGTTTTTGATCCGTATGCGTTGCAAGATTTTGAGATCTCAGCCGACATGGTTATGGTGCAAACTTTTATTGGGTGCTAGCTTTGAAGGTTAAACGCCTTCGGAATAAAGAAATACCGCTTGTGAAAATTCAATGGTCCGCAAATCCCCAAAGATTGCACTTGGGAAACCAGAGAATACATCGAGCGCTATTATCCGCGCTTTCTCTCCTATTTGTGTGGGGGTGAGCATTCATATCCATCTTTCCTATTTTTACTTTGTTGTGATAAATAATTTGGGTTATAAACGACTTCTATTATGAAAATTGCGGGGACGCAATTTTTATAAGAGGGAATTTTGTAACAACAGTGATTTTATTACCGTCGTAATAAAAAATTTACAATAGAAATTTTATATTAAAAAAACTAAAAAGAAAAAATTAATTAATAATAATAATAATAGTAATAATATTTTGCAATGCAAAAGTTTTGCAAAGTCAGTGCATATCTAACCTTGCTCTTTCTTTGCTATCACTACTTTGCTGTATGTAGTTCATAGTTTTGTCTTGCAGAGTGTACAAGTGAATATGGTCCTAGTGTAAAGCAAAGTGCACCATTTTGCCACGTGATGTCACCATACGTATAAAACAAACATATTTGCGAACACTTTTGCTGGACACCACTAAGTTTAAAAAGCAAAAATATGAACACTTCTGTCATAATTTCTGTAAAAACAAAGTGAACACATTTGCTTCCACCATCATTTAATATGCTAGCAGTGTGTCCTTTCTTTGTTGATAGCAAGTTTTGCCTTAAATGCTATGTACCATAGCATGGTCAGCACATCTTTATTTGCATTGATTTGTATGCACAATTTTGAAAAGAAAAGTGGAGGCTGCAACATTCAATTACTCAAAATTCCAGTAGACGCATCATTTTGTTCCATCTTCTTTAGCAGCTTGGTAGAAGATTTAATGGCCGTTCACAGTTATTGCTCTCTTTTAGATCTTGGCAGTTAACTGATTTTTGGAAGCAAAATCTAGGGTGAGTTTTAAACTCACATTTCTAATTTAACGATTTCCTCATTAATTGCGTACAAAGTGTATTCTAGTTCTAGAGCTTCTTCGGTTTCTCGTGTATATGAAGCAGCAACTTGACTATATATTTGTTTAGTGTGCATGTATCAGCTGAGTAAAAATTTCATTATACTTGCTTTGAAAACGGTCCCACGCATATTCACATATTATCAATTGCGTGGTAAGTGTATACTAAGAAAAAACTGGTTTTGAAAATAAAAATGTGTCTACATGTTTGTTCTTCTTCATATTTGCATGTATGGTTATACTTGGACGTGAGTGTCCAGACTTAGTCCATTTAGTGCATATATTTCGTAGAAAAGTAATTTATTACTTAGTACGTATATATATGTTGAATTTAAGCAGGACTGAGCAAATTGATTTAGTATGTTGCTCGTTGTCTGATTGCTAAAAATTTTCTATAACTCACATCTTTTTTTTTTGGTATTCATGCGTTATACGATAGTCAGGGTCGGGCGTTTTTCAAGTCTAGTGCATTTGCTTGTGAAACCTGGCCAACATTTTTACAAATAACACACTAAATGGAGTCAGGTTTATTTGTTAAAGCTTGCATATCAATGAGTTACGTGCATTGTTTTTCTACTCATTTTAGGCCAAGTTAGTGCATAATGTAATTCCAGATAGTGAAAAACAAAATTGTGTCTAGTTTTTAGTTTCCACTTACAAGCACATAACGCAAGGAATAATATTTGTTTTACATTTTAATGAAGTGCATGTCGCACGGCATAATATTTTTTTTTACATTTTTAAAGTGCACATTTTGAAAGTTAGAAACAATCCAGTCAGTGATGTTTCGAAATACTCTTCCTGCGTGTAAACTATATTGCATGTAAACCAGTGCACGTCTTCTTTTTTATTTCTGTTTACACGCGCGTGCATGCTGAGTGCGTAAGACTCTGTCCACCTGAAGGCTTTAAGTGAAATAGTGTAATGGCTACTTTGTTTTATTTTTATTCTTATATTTTTGCGTGTATGTGTCATACTATCTATTGCATGCAAATCATGTGTAGTATTAGCAAGGTGAGTTAAGTATATGCATAAACGTGTGTATATATTGCATGTTCCAGAGCAAACAAAAATTCAACTCAAATACACATTTATGATGTGTCAATATGTGGAGAAGTATACATTTATTTAGTCCTTGCATGCATAGTGTTACGTAGTCCACACCAAATTTTTGTGGAGTTGCATTTTCACTAAAACATGAGTAGCGCAAAAGTCTTAGTCCATTTCCAAATTATATTTTGTTATATGAGTTACATGCGTATGAATGCATATAGTGCCACGCAGTGAAAAATTGAATGAAAATAAAGTGGCGCGGTCTACTATTTAATTTATGTTGAACCGGCGTTTCATTTTTAAACGTATTTTGTTGTCGTTATTTTTATAACGGAATTTTTACGCCGGTATTATATTTTTGAAGCTCATTGTTTTTATGATAATTTTGACGAATATAAATTACTGTAATTTGACTTCAGTAACCATCAATTTTAAAGTAAATTTTTTAAGCGGTTATTCCGCAACGCTGATTTGGTATCCGTTTTTACGGTGTTTTGTGAAGCGCAATTTCCTCGTTGAAATTGCTACAGATGTTACTGTTCTAATCACGTGTTTTAAAAATCATTTTAAAATAAAATTATTTTCAAAATTTTTACAGTTTACGCTTTCAAAAGAATGTGGAAGCGATTTAAACGCTTCAGCAAAATTGAGAACTATGAACCCTTACTTTTACTGATTCGCTTAATTCCGTAATGTCCGTTTGAAAACGTAAAATGTTATATTTACAAAATACATAATTTTGCACTTTCAAGGAAACGATGAAGAGATTTAAATGATTTAGCAAAAGTGGGGAATATGGACCCATACTTTTACTATTTTGATTAAATCCGGACTCATTAATTGAAATATCTGCTGTTTGATGATTTTGATGATTTTGTTGGGCTTTCGAACCACTCTGCGGACCTTCGGTTCATTTGTTGGACCTTCGGGTCATCTGATGGACCTTCGGGTCAATTACCAATACTAGACCTTCGGGCCACTCTGCGGACCTTCGGGTCATCTGATGGGCACCAAAATTTATAGTACTTGGTAGGCTTCGGTCATCTGAGATGCACGTGCGGCGTAGCTAAAACTCGCCATCTGCTGGGATAGATCCACTTTTATGCTGATTTTCTAGTTATCTTATTTTGATTTCTAGATTTTGCGACTGATGATTTTGCGACTGCTGATTTTCTAGGTATCTTATTTTGATTTCTAGATTTTGCGACTGATGATTTTACGACCGCTGATTTTCTAGTTATCTATTTTGATTTCTAGATTTTGTGAATTGCTGCTTTGAATTCAATTATGAATTTGAAAGTTGAGTTTGTGTATAATCTCATCTTAGATTATAAATTTGCGTACTGCTATTTTAAATTCAATTGTGAATTTGAAAATTGATTTGGATGGAGTTTAAATTGAGATTTCTTCATTTAAACTATGCAGATCATTTATGTTGTATAGTCTCATTCGAGACTATAACTACTTATTTAAGCGTTGTTTATCATTCACTTATTTATGAGAATAAATTAGACTGATCCGTTTATTATTTTCTTTTAAATAATACTCGGGTTAGACCGAGTATTTCAGGGTAATCTCTATCTCTGATTCAGTAGCAGCTTCAGCTTTTGGGATTTCGCTCCATCTTTTATCTAGCCTTCGAGGAGTTCTTTTGGTTTATTGATTCTCGACTTATATATGTTGATGTATATGTATATATACATTGGGTTCATGTGAACTAGCGATGTTTGTAGCATGTTTTCCAAACTTGTCTTCCACTATATATCTGATATTTCTGTTCTGATGTGATTATACTATCAGTGTTGTTGTTATTATAAGTTGTTCTGAATTTTTCACTAGCCACCGTAGTTTCGTTTTAGACTTGGGTTGAATATATATCTTTGGGAGTAATTTACTCAACTCCTATCGATGTAATCAATACTCGTCTAAGGCATAACTTACGGATGATCTCTTCTAACAAGCCTTATTCTTCGGAATAGCAGACGTTATTTCTTATAATAACCTTTGTTATTGTGAGCATAGAGGTGGGGCGTCAAACATTTATTTTACTGCTTTTACTATTTACTTATTCCGCATTAGTAGTTTATCCATATTACATGATCGTATAGCACAGTTACTTATAATATATATAAACACACACACGCACACATACACACACACAAACATACATACGTACATACATACATACACACACGCACACACACAAATATATATATATATATATATATATATATATATATATATATATATATATATATATATATATATATATATATTAAAAATCTCGAATCACATAATGTGAAATCTAGACCTCTTGTTGAGCCGTGCCACTATGCGTTTATAATGTTATACCCTATTCCGAATGTAATGAAAAAGGTTTCGAGTCCTAATACGATCGTATGGAGAAGTCAGCTTTTTAGATCGAAATATTATATCGAATTTCGATATTAATTCCAATTCGTTTCTATCATGTATGATCAAACGATAACTCCAAGTGCTACGAGATTTGAAATCCGATAATAATGCATCATTATGGATCCAATGGAACTGATTTTGTCAAATTCTGAGACTGTGCCTCGTAAGGCTATTTTTAAATTTCAATTTAAACAAACTATTTTTAAAATTGAACAGCTCGCTTTTAACTTCAATTTTGAAACTTTTGTCATCTTCATTATTTAGCCTTTAAATAATTTTTACCGGCCTTAAAACTTAAGATATAATAATTTTAACCAATATATAATTATAAACTTCAATAATTAAATTATCAAATAATTTGCTATATTTAAATTCTGAATTCATTTTATAATTGAACCTAAATTTTCATATATATATATATATAAATCTATCTATAATTCAAATTCAGTATTAAAAACCATTTAAATATTCAAATCGAATAACGAAAAATCCGAGTCGTTACAGTAGGACCTCATCAGACTAGGACTAATGGTCTCACAACAGATCAAGTGAGGCTAAACAAGCTTATGCCGAAGCAGGTAAATAAGAGGTCAAAAGATGGAGCAACAGATAGTGTGACCTGACAGTGGCCGAGCATGCAGCCTCAGAGTTAGGATATAAGTCATTATTGAGTTCCAAAGCGCTAAACAGGAGTCTTTTGTTGTGGTACCCATAGGATGAGACAGCTAACAGTGGAACAACAGAGATAGAAGGTCAATCGAAGGGTAGAATTAGAATTTCATCCTAATTAAACTAGGATTGGATTTCATCCTAATCAAAGCAGTTTTAGAAAAGTGCAAACAATCCAATCAAAACTATTTAGGAAAAGCAAACAGTTAAATAGTATTTTATTCCAGCTTTATCTTTTCCTTTATTTCATTTTATACTAGAGCTATTGCAAAGTCTATTATTCTTATCTGGCTTAAAAATACAAGTAATTACTTTCATTCACCAGACTTTTAGTCTGACCCACTCCTCTGTTTTCACCTTTTCCCTCCATAGGCTGGCAGACGCAAGGGCGGTAGATTTTGAGTTTTCTTGGAGAAATTTTCGTGGAGATTCTTCATGTGTTCTTCTTCTTCTTCTTTCCAGTTTTATTTTTAATTGACTTGGGATGTACTAGTACTTGATGAGGGGGATGATTTTATGATTTTATGCACTCTGATGTTGTGACTTAGATGGTATTTTTCATGAGACATGTGTATTTGGTATTTTGTGACATACTTGGTTTTATGACTTATTTATGAAGTTTAATTTTTAATGAGTTACTCTTTAAATGTTTTTGCTGATTTATTTATTTGTCTTGTGAATCTTAGTCTCTATAAAGTTTTTAGCTATACCTATAACGCACCATATTCTTTAGTGTGCCCTTTTTGTGTATACTAAGGGTTGTGGGGGTGTTTCACTTGGTATCAGAGCCTAAAGTGATTCCTAATATTTTTTAAAAGTAAAGTATTTTTCAAAGTTAAATGTTTTAAAAGTGCTTTTTAGAAAGAAACTCTTAGAAATAGTTTTCGAGTATAAAAGAGTTTTTCTAAAAATCCCCTCAAAGACCAGTTCAATCTTCTTTCGAGCCTTAATTCTCTTTTCTTTGCACAGAATTGTGGATGCCCCTAATCTTGTATAGGGTATCCCAGTCCTAGGCTGGTTTCACAGATACCTTCAAGCTACGACATTAGAAGTGCGAGGGAAAGCACTTAATCCAGCACTAGCGGGTGGAAATCCCATTAATCCACCTACAACAGCCAATTTCTCTAAGCTATGCAAATACTTCACTAATCTAGGAGGCAAGACATTTTTTGCTACAGAGGATTTCATGAAGGCACGACCTTGGTTTAGGAGTACATAGAGGTTGGGCTATTGGGATTAGAGGATCAGTAGAGAATTCAACTTGCATCTTGGCAGCAGAAAGGATAAGCTTCTTATTGGTGGGAGGTTGTTCAGTTAGAAGGAAGACGTTGGTTGGTCCGTATTCCAAGAGAGGTTTGAGAGGAAGTTTTTGTCACAAGCAGAAGAAAGTAAACATTTGGAAGGTTTATTAGTTTGAAGCAAGGAAGTCTTTCTGTAAAAGTGTATATCAACCAATTTAATGAATTTTCGTGGTTTGGGGTGGAGCTTTTCAATGCACCGCACAAGAAGGCCATGAATTTTACTAAGGGACTGAATTAGCCCCTCCAAGGGTTGTTATTGACGCATGTACTGATGGGAACTAAATATGAGTAACTGGTAGAGATGGCTCTCATGTCTGATGCAGCTAAGGAAGGAGATTCTAAGGGGGTCCCTAAGTCAGAGAGTTCTAAGAAGAAGTGATGGAAGAATTACAAGGATAAGAAGAAAGGAGAAGGACCTCAAAATCAAATCATGAAAGGAGAGAAGTGAAATAGCTATGGACTGGTTGGTTATTACGCAAAAGACTACAAGAAGGAGAAAATGAAGGGAAGGTGATATAATTATGGACAGCCCGGTCACCTTAGTAGATTTTTTTTCTCAAAAGACAGGGCATGGTCGTGGGTGTATCTACAGCGTAGATTCAAACTTTGGATGCAACACCTTCTAGCGGTGGATCAGATAGAGGTAGGAAAGTCATGGTGGATGATTTGATATCTATTTCTGATTTTCCATTTGGAAGCTTTTTATTTCTATAGCATCACACTCTTTCATTTCTAGATACTTGCTTGATTATTTGCACTTAAATATCTCCTTAGTAGTAGACCCCATAGTTATTTCAAACCTCATAGGAGGATCGGCACATTTATCCATGATTTGTAGGGGTTTGAAAATTTTCATATTAGGCATAGAATTTGACTAGGACGTCGATGTATTGGGATTTTCGGGGAATGGGATGATTTTTGGGATGGATTGGTTATCCACTTATGGAGCGATATTAGACTACGCGAGTAGAATCGTTAGACTAGAGACACGTAGCAGGCAGACTCTTGAGGTTTCTTACGACCCATATCAGTCAGTCATGTTGAAATTCCTTTATTCCCTCGATTCATCATCAACAGAGTCAGATTCAGTTCCAATCATTTGAGATTTCCCTGACGTCTTTGGGGAGGTTAGGGGACTACCCCCTAAGAGATTTTAGGATCTATCTAAACGACAATTCTAAGCCAGTGACATTGCTCGTGAGACATATGGCACCTAGGGAGAGGAAGGACTTAAGTAAGAAAATTGGTGAGCTATTGGAGGAAGGCTTCATTAAAAGGAGCATATCGGAGTGGGGAGCACCAGTAGTCTTCGCCACTAAGGTGGATGGTTCCCTTCGACTTTGCATAGACTATAGAGAGTTGAATAAGCTCGCGTAGAAGAACCATCATCCACTTCCTAGAATAGATGATCTTCTAGATAGTTAGTTGACTCTTTATTATTTTCTCAACTTGATTTAGCCACTCCGTTTCATCAGCTTAGAGTAGTTGAATATAGCATTGACAAGATAACATTTAGGACACTCCATGGATATTTTGAGTGGTTGGTTATGCCATTTGGGCTAACCAATGACCCAACATATTTTGTAGATTTGATGAGCCGTGTTTTTCGAGATATCCTGAAAAAGTTCGTAGTAGTATTCGTGGACAACATTGTTCGCCAAGAATATGGAGTAGCATGTTATTTATTTAATGGAAGTTCTTCGTACACTTCATGTTCTTTAGTTGAGAGCAAAGTTCTCGAAGTGCCACTTTTGGCGAGAGGAGGTACGTTCCTTGGGGCATGTAGTATGAAGAGAGGGCTTAGCTGTTGATATCGCTAATGTAATGCAGTGCAAGATTGGAAGGCTCCAAAGAACATTACCGAAGTTAGAAGCTTCCTAGGTTTGGCTGGTTATTATAGGAAGTTTATTTGGGATTTTGCTAATATTTCAGCACCACTTACTCGCCTTACTAAGAAGAATGGGGCATTCGTGTGGGACGTGGATTGTGAGGAATCCTTCATGATGCTAAAGAGAGAACCCTTCACTGGCGTTAGTTTTACCCAATGGAGCTAAGCCTTTTATAGTATACACTGATGCATGTGGGAAGGGTCTAGTACTAGTGTTGATGCAAGAAAGAAGGGTAGTCTGATATGGAAGTAGACACTTGAGAATACATGAGAAGAACTACGCTCCTCATGATTTGGGCCTAGCTACTATAGTTTTTGTACTCAAGTCTTAGAGGCATTACTTTCTAGGAGAGAGGTTCTAGCTTTTCACTGATCATGAATCATTGAAGTACCTATTCTCATAGACGAATTTAAACTTGAGGCAGCAACGATGGAAGGAGTTTCTGGCATCCTACGACTTTGAGATAGCTTATACCTCTGGTAATAGGAACGTGGTTGTGGATGCGTTGAGTATGAAGAAAGGAACCCTTAGTCCAATGTTCGTGGAGTGGAAGAGCCTAGAGTTCATTTTCACTTTTGATTTAAGCGCTCTACGGACATTACCCCTGGATTATTGGCAGCACATGAGGTTAAACCTACCCTCGTAGATCAGATTGGCTCGAGACAGCGAGAGGATTCGGAGCTTATGGATATTTTGGATAGGATAGGATTAGTAGAGGAGAGGGCTATAGACATCTCCAATGATATTCCATTGATAGAAAACAGTGGATGAGGAGAGATGGAAGACTTTGTGTCCCTGCCCTAGTGGTTAGTGAGAGCAGTTCTATAGGAAGGACACCATTCTCGAATGATTATTCATTCTGGTGGTGATAAGATGTATAAGGATATGAAGAGAATGTTTAATTGGAGTGGCATGAAGAAGAATGTGGCAGAGTTTGTGGCTAAATGTCTTATGTGCCAAATGTTTAAGGCGGAGCCACAGAAGCCATGCAGATTACTTAAGCCATTAGATGTATCTGAATGGAAGTGGGAGAGTGTTTCGATGGACTTCATAGATGGATTACCCCAATCTAGGAAAGGGAACACCAGTATTAGGGTGATTGTTGATCATTTTACTAAGAGCGCCCACTTCATTCCGATTAAGAGTAAGAGGACGACACCTTATTTGGCATTCCTATATGTTCGTGAGATAATCCGACTTCATGGAGTTCCCTCAAGCATAGTGAGCAAAAGAGATCCTGTCTTTACTAGCTGAGTTTTGGAGGATTTGCAAAAGGCTTTAGGGATGTAGCCTAGATTGAGTGTGGCCTACCACCCTCAGATGGATGACTAAACGGAGAAAGTTAATAGAGTGCTTGAGGATTTGTTGAGGATGTGCATTCTTGATTTTCGAGGAACCTGGGAGGTTCATCTACCTTTGGTATAGTTTGCATATAATAACAGTTTTCAAGCTAGCATTGGATGGCATCTTTCGAAGCTCTTTATGGGGGATTATGCAAGTCACCTTCATGTTGGTTGGAGTCTACGGAGAGATTACTACTTATTCCCGACATGGTTAGGGAGACTTCAGAGATGGTTGATTTAATTAGAAGGAGGATGAAGGCAGCCCAAGATAAACAGAAATCTTATGCAGAAAAGCGAAGAAGGGATATTGATTTTGAGGTAGTAGACTTGGTTTTCATTAAAGTGTCCCCACTAAGGAAGGTTGTGAGATTTGGAATGAGTGGGAAACTAGCCCTCAGATTGATTGGACTATTCCCCATTGTAGAAAGAGAAGGGAAGATGACGTATCGAGTGAAGCTACCGGAGAGGCTCGCAGGAGTGCACGATGTTTTTTATGTTTTGCGCTTGAGAAAGTGCTTACATGACTGAGTAGATGTTTTGGAGCCTATTCAACTGGAGGAGTTGAAGTGGAGAGAGAAGCATCAGTTCGACATATTGCTACCAAGATCATTGGACGTGACATTAAGAAGCTTAGGTATAAAGAAGTTCTGTTCGTAAAGGTGTAGTGGAGAGAAAATGTCGAAGGCACCACGTGGAAAGCTGAAGAGAGGATTCATACCTCTTATCTGCATCTCTTTGATAGTAAGCTTTAGAATTTTCTATTTCCTTTGAATAGTTTCTTTCCTTTATAATCCTCTAGGATGGTTGACCTTAGGACTTAACCTTTGGATGGTAGGACTGAATGTAAACATGTTATTAGAACATGTTATGTACGATGGATGCTAGTAGTTAGAAGTGTTTGCTAGTGGATGCCAATGGATGCATATATATACACTAAACACTATTTTCTCTTAGGGATCGGCCTAACTAATTCACTAAAGCATATGCATATGGATGTGTGCACATTTGCATTCTTATTTAATTCCATGCTTGTAACTAATGGATGATTATCATATGGTTGTTGCATTTGGATGATGATTGTGGCACACAAATAAAACTATAAGTTATCAATAGGAAATTTGCAATTATCTGGATACATAGCACAAACATTATTGCATAAAATGGAGGTCGACTGAATCAGTAGTCCGTCTAATCTTTTGCATTAGTTGGGGACATTAACACGACACTATTTGCACACACACGTATATATATATCTATGCCTATATATATACATATATATATTCATGAATTGCATAGATAAACCCAGGGACAATGAATTTAGTGGGTGATGGTTGAGTAGTTGGTTGTATAACTTGGATGAAAACATTTATTTCATTCTTCTATCCTTAGAGATTTCGAGGACGAAATCCCTTAAGGTGGGGAAAATGTTGCAACCCAAAATTTTAGCTATAGTAATTAATTAACGAATTAATTAAATAATAAAATAAATTTGTGAAATTATCATAATTGAGCCATGGGAGTTGCACCATTGTGTCTATGGTAATTTTATGGTCAATTTTCGTATATAGATTGTCAAAATCCGAGTTAATATAAAGAAGATACGCCTGAAAGAAGAAATTAGAAAATAGAATAGAAAAGAAAAATAGAAAAAATATAAAGATATAGGGTTAGGTCGACCCCAGGTTTGACCTTCCCCATAGCTGGGTCGACTTATAAGTCGACCCACACTATACAAAGGTCGACCTGGCGGTCGACCTACGTATGTATATGAATGTTGTTTCGTCTAGTTTAGAGCAGTGACGTGTTTTTTTATTTTAATTCCAATCCCGTGCATTTATGCTTCCATCCGACGGTTCCTAGTGATCCTATGATGTGGTTGGACCAGATTTCATCTTCAAATCCAATGGCTTGAGAACCCTAGGCGGCACAATAAATAAGACCCAAGGCCTAGCTATTTCTCTTATTCCGATTTTCCCCGCTTGGTTCATTGCCTGAGGCTGGACCCTAAAAGGAAGATTTTTCCAAAGAGAAGATCTTTTTAGTTAAAATATTTTGTACCCTAAAAGTGGATCCGGGAAGGCCAAGGAAAAGAGCTAAGGACAAAAACTGAGTGTTTAGTATTTTTTTTTTTTTGATTTTTAAGCAATTTAAAATAATAGGGTTTCCAATAGTTGTAATTTTCTACTATATTGGGATAACCTTTATGCAAGTTTATTTATAGTTTATTTTTAAGTAAATTTTAGACCTGCTTTCCCGTTTATTTTATCTTAGCTATTTTATCGTAGTTATTTGCAATTATTTACTGTGATTTACAGTTTTCTTAATTATTTATAATCATTTATTGTTATTTACATTTATTCCTTTTTAACTGAAATTTAGTCTGTAAATGTTTGTTTCTTTTTATTACTTTTTACACGAATAAAATAGATAAAAGAGAATAATTTGCTAATATGGATGAAAATATAAGAATATTAAATTTATGGAAATTAGATGTAAAGTAAGAAAGACTGTAATAAAAAGTAGATAGACTGAAATAGGCAAATTTAAGACATTTGCAAGCAAAGTTATGACATGAAATTATAACTAAAAAGAGAAAATAGAAGAAATACCGAAAAAGGCTTATTTTAAAACTTCTAATTTAGTTAATAAGCAAGTATAACATAGATAATAGAAGAGGCTTATTTTAAGACTTAGATTAAGTTAATAAGAAAACAGAGCAGAAATTACAGACGAGGCTTATTTTAAAACTTGCACTAAGTTAATATGCAAAGATAGAAGTAGGACTTGTACCGATAGCATTCCCCTTTAGTCAGGAACTGATGGTCTCACAATAGATTAGGTGAGGCTTGGAATGCTTATGCTAAAATAATAGTAAGTAAGTGGTCAATAGATAGAATATCAAATCGCGGGATTTGGGCAACGGGTGCAACTAGATTTTGTTTGTTAGGACCATTATCCAGTAGCATTTCCCTTTCAGACAAGCACTAATGGTCTCTGATGCAGCACGATCTACAATCCCTCAAGGGCTAAGTCGGTCACGAGTTAATGTGGTTCTGGAGGAAGCTTTGGAGTTGGGAAGTTCGGAGATTTTAAGTCGTTACCGACTTAAGGAACATAGTTCACGACCTAAGGGGAAGACTCCAAGTCGTTTGCGACTTATCAAAGGAAAGGGGAACGAGTTTGAGAAGGCACGACCTAGCCAAACTGTGAGTCGTTCGGTGTTGGGGGAAATTGAGTCGTCCACGACTCAACGTGGAGGAATTGAGTCGTCCACGACTCATCTGAAAACCGTAGGAGACGCAAGAAGCATGCGCATGGAGCTTAAGACGCGGCTTGCTTAAGTCGGTCCTTAGTTGAGTCATAAGTCGTTTACGACTTATGATAAGTCGTATATGTTGTGTCGTTTACTATGTTCTGATGTATTGTTTTGAGTCTGTACATATCTTGAGTCGTGTCACCTGTATTGTTTGATGAGTCGTATGTCGTTTGTAACTGATGAGTCGTAAAGTGTGATGAGTCGCTGGGTTTTGAGATGAGTGTTTTGAGTCGTGAGACTTAGGTCGTTGCCGACTCAAGATGAGTCGTGAGTCGCATACGACTTAAGAGCGGCCAGTTGTAAACACTATAAATAGGGGTGTGTGTTGTACATTTGGGTTGTTGATTTTTGAATAAAATTCTCTTTTGTTAGCTTTGTGCTTTCATACCAATTGGTAGTTGAGTGTAATCTCCTATCTCCTCTTTCGGTTAATCGAGTGCGCTCGATTCAACGATCGTAGAAGCCGATTCACGGAATCTAGTGCGCTAGATCAACGTGCGAAGAATCGTAGATCTTTAAACACGGTATAGTGCGCTATCAACGTGTTTGAGATAGCTAGAGTTCGGTATCTTTGGATCAACGAACTTGGGCATTTTTGGTATCTTCAACTCACCGATTGCTACATTTCATCGATTGAAGTTTGTTTGATTTATCCGCTGCGCCAGTTTTGGTATCAGAGCCATACTTAGCCAATCATAGCTAAGTTGATTCTTGGAGCCAAGTTTTTGAAGTTTTTGAAGTTTGAAGGAGTTCATCGTGTTCATATTGAAGTTGCATCAAGTTTGGAGTGTTTGATCCATTTCATTTTGGATCGAGGAGTTGGACTTTGTTTGGATTTTGAATTGGTGTTTGCGCGCCAATTTTTGGAGGGTTTTGGAGTAAGAGTGAAGCCAAGCCGTGAGGTGTCAAGGCCGAGACAAGTGGGAGCCGACCTTACTTGAATTGTTAACTCGTTGTCGAGTTAGTGTGAGCCGAGACAAGCCTAGCCGTGTATTGTTGAGCTTAGATTGCTTTGTTGAGTGGAAAGTTTGAAGTCTTGTGTTGAATTTTTTTTGAAGTCTTGAGAAGTTTACAACCATGCCACCAAGGAGAGCTAATCGTCATCAAAACATTGAGGCTTTGTATCGTAGAGAAGAAGCTGAACTTATGGAACAACGTATTAATGAGAAATTTGATGAAGGCATTGGTAAATTGGAGAGATTGATGAATGATTTGAATCAAAGGAGGAGATCACCAAACTCGAACCATGGAGGAAACCGAGTTTCGCCATCGGTTACGGAAGCGAGGAGGGTATCGCCACATTCTTGTAGAGATCAAAGAGAAACATCAATTTCATCACGAAGAGATCATCATGACTATGTACATGAAGAAAGAAGAAGTCAACGAGAATTTGACCACGAAGCATATAGAGATGAAGAGAGACATAGTCAAAGAAGCATGCATGAACGAAGGGATGATAATGGTCGAGATCGATGTAGACGTACTTTTGACTTTGATGAAGAAGGTGAAAGAGCTAGTATTCATTATCGAGATCGAGACCAAGTTCGAAATTCTTATCGGGATGTTGAAGATGATCGTCGATGGGAATAGGGTATGAAGATGGAGATTCCGGAGTTTAAAGGCGGGATGGTTGCTGAGGAGTTCTTAGATTGGTTGTCTAATGTGGAGGAAATCTTTGATTTCAAGGAGGTGCCGGAGAATAGAAGGGTGAAGTTAGTTGCTACAAGGCTGAGGGGGAGAGCTTTGGCATGGTGGCAGCAAACTAAACTTACTCGAGAACGAATGGGAAAATCAAAGGTAGAATCTTGGGAGAAGATGAAAAAGTTGATGAGATCTACTTTCTTACCTTACAACTATCAATCCCTTATGTATCAAAGGTTGCAGAATCTGAGGCAAGGGACAAAGTCTGTTAGTGATTATGCTGATGAATTTTACCAACTCATTGCCAGAAATGATATTATGGAGACGGAAGAACAGCTGACTGCTAGATTCGTTGGGGGATTGAGAATGCAGATCCAGGATATGGTTAATATGTTTGATCCTAGATCAGTTGCAGAGGCACATCAGAAAGCGTTGGCTTGGGAGAAACAAGGAAGGCGTGGAGGTGGTGTGTTTACTAACTCCAATAATCAAGCAAGGGGTGTTGGTGGAAGTTCTAATGTTCCTAAATCTGTTTCAAAGCCAGTGGTGAAGGAGGCTGAGAAGGCGAAGGTTAGTAATGGGTTCAAGTGTTATAATTGTCAAGAGTTGGGTCACAAAAGCAATGAATGTCCGAAGCCGAAGAAGAGAACCATGATTGCAGAAGTTGAGGAGGATGATGGTGAGGAGGCAGAATGTTCAAATGTACCTTATGTTGAGGAGGAAGAAGAAGTGTCGGGAGATGAAGGTTGTAATCTTATGTTGAGGAGAAGTTGTTTGACACCAAAGCAAGAGGAGGATTGTAGTTGGTTGAGAAGCAATATTTTTCAGTCGACATGCACTATTTTGGGAAAAGTCTGCAAATTCGTTATTGATGCAGGGAGTTGCGATAATATTATTTCTACAGAGGCAGTTAGAAAGTTGAACTTGAAGACTGAGAAGCATCCTAAACCGTACAAGCTAGCATGGTTAAGGAAGGGTGGAGAAGTGAAAGTATGTCGAAGAGCTTGTGTTAATTTTTCTATTGGGAAGAAGTACAAAGATGAAATTTGGTGTGATGTCGTGGATATGGATGTTTGTCATTTATTGTTGGGTCGACCATGGCAGTTTGATAGAGCAGTTCAGCATGACGGTCGTGCCAACAGTTACAGTTTCATGTTCGAGGGTACTAAAATCACTTTGGTTCCTAAGAAACAGCAGCAGAAGGAGAGCAAACTAGAAGAGATTGAAGAATTGAAAACTCTGTTGACTTTGAAGGAATTTGTCAAAGAAGTGGAAGAAGAACCGGAAGTGTTTTTGTTGATTGGGAGAGAGAGTAGTGAAGAAGTTAAAATTCCAGAAGAAGCAAAGCCAATTTTGAAAGAATTTGAAGATGTCTTTCCAGAGGAGCTACCTAAGGAGTTACCACCACTTAGAGACATTCAACATCAAATTGATCTTGTTCCAGGAGCAGTGTTACCACATCGACCACATTACCGTATGAGTCCGAAGGAACATGAGGAGTTACGAAGGCAAGTGGAAGAGTTGCTTGAGCAGGGACGTGTTCAGGAAAGCTTAAGTCCTTGTGCCGTGCCAGCATTGTTAGTACCAAAGAAGGACGGAACTTGGAGGATGTGCACTGATAGTAGGGATTTGAATAAGATCACTGTTCGTTATAGATTTCCTATGCCGAGGTTGGATGATTTGTTGGATCAGTTGAGTGGGGCAACTATATTTTCAAAGATTGATTTGAAGAGTGGTTATCATCAAATTCGTATCAGACCTGGAGACGAATGGAAGACAGCTTTCAAAACTAGAGAGGGGTTGTACGAATGGTTGGTTATGCCATTTGGATTGTCAAATGCACCTAGTACATTCATGCGGGTGATGAATCAAATTTTTAGGCCATTCATTGGGAAGTTCGTCGTGGTTTATTTCGATGATATTCTGATTTATAGCAGGAGTACGGAGGAGCATGTTCTACATGTGAGGGAAGTGTTGCTTATTCTTCGTGAAGAACAATTTTATGCTGCTACAAAGAAATGTGTGTTTATGACACCCAGTGTTTTATTCCTGGGTTATGTTGTTTCAGGGAAAGGTATTCAAGTTGACCAGAGCAAAGTTGAAGCAGTCAGGAATTGGCCACAGCCAAAGACAATTACAGAAGTGAGAAGTTTTCATGGGCTAGCGTCATTCTACCGAAGATTCATCCCACACTTCAGTAGCGTGATGGCTCCAGTGACTGATTGCATGAAAGGGAAACAATTTGTGTGGTCAGAAGAAGCGGGGGTTGCCTTTGAGAAGATCAAGGAATTGTTGACGTCTGCACCAATTCTTGTTCTACCTAATTTTCAGTTATTGTTTGAATTGCATACTGATGCATCGAAGGTTGGTATTGGAGGAGTTCTGAGTCAGAATGGGAAGCCAGTTGCATATTTCAGTGAAAAGTTGTCAGGGGCGAAGATGAGATACAGTACATATGACGTTGAATTTTATGCTGTTGTTCAGGCTGTTAAGCATTGGAGACATTACTTATTTCAGAAGGAATTTGTTCTGTACACTGATCACGAAGCTTTGAAACATTTACAGGGGCAGGATAAAATTTCAGCGAGACATGCATCATGGATTGCTTATCTGCAGCAGTTTACTTTTGTCGTTAAGCACAAATCAGGGGTGACAAATCGGGTAGCTGATGCTTTGAGTAGGAGGAGTCATTTACTAACGACAATAAAGATTGAAGTGACGGGGTTCGAAATGTTGCCTGAGATGATTGAAGGAGATCCTTACTTTGAGAAATATATTGAGAAAGTGAAGGGTGGGAGTACCGATGAATTCATGTTAGTTGATGGTTTTCTGTTTAAAGGAAATCGTTTATGTATTCCGGATTGTAGTTTGAGGATGAAGATTGTGAAGGAGTTGCACGAGGAAGGACATGTAGGGCGTGATCGTACTTTGCAGTTGATTTCGCAATCTTACTTTTGGCCGTCGATGAGGAAAGAGGTGGAAAGATTTGTGGAGCGATGTTATATTTGCCATGTTTCAAAGGGGACAGCAACAAATGCAGGGTTGTATATGCCATTACCTGTACCGACTAAGCCATGGGTTGATATTAGCATGGATTTCGTTTTGGGTTTGCCGCGAACTCAAAGGGGAAATGATTCGATATTTGTTGTGGTGGACAGGTTTTCAAAGATGGCACATTTTGTTGCTTGCAAAAAGACAGCAGATGCAGTACGAGTGGCACAGTTATTTTTCAAGGAAATTTATCGAATTCATGGTTTACCAGAATCTATTGTTTCTGACAGGGATACTAGATTTTTGAGTCATTTTTGGCTTAGTTTGTGGAAGATGGTGGGAACGAAGCTGAAATTTAGTAGTGCATATCATCCGCAGACAGATGGGCAAACAGAGGTTGTGAACAGATCATTAGGAAATTTGTTGCGATGTTTAGTGAAAGATAATCTGAAGAGTTGGGACATGAAGTTATGCCAGGCAGAGTTTGCTCATAATCATGCAGTGAATCGTAGCACAGGATTCAGTCCATTTCAGATTGTATATTCAAATTTTCCCAGGGGACCGTTGGATTTGGCAGTAGTACCACAGTTGAAGGGAACAGTTAAACGAGCTGCTGATTTTGTTGATGAATTGACTGAATGTCATAGAATCGTTCAGGAACGATTGGAAAAGTCGAATGAGAAGTATAAGAAGTCTGCAGATTTGAAGCGACGAAATGTTGAATTTAACGAAGGCGATTTGGTTTATGCAGTGTTGACAAAAGACCGTTTTTCGGTGGGAACATACAATAAATTGAAAGCGCGGAAAATTGGTCCAGTTGAAGTTTTGAAGAAAATCAATGAGAATGCTTATCGATTAAAGTTACCAGATGATGTTTATACTTCTGATGTCTTTAACGTCAAACATTTAATTCCATATCATGGAGGTGAGATTGTTGTAGAGGAATTCACAAATTCGAGGACGAATTTTTCTCAACCTGGGGAGGATGATGCAGCACGATCTACAATCCCTCAAGGGCTAAGTCGGTCACGAGTTAATGTGGTTCTGGAGGAAGCTTTGGAGTTGGGAAGTTCGGAGATTTTAAGTCCTTACCGACTTAAGGAACATAGTTCACGACCTAAGGGGAAGACTCCAAGTCGTTTGCGACTTATCAAAGGAAAGGGGAACGAGTTTGAGAAGGCACGACCTAGCCAAACTGTGAGTCGTTCGGTGTTGGGGGAAATTGAGTCGTCCACGACTCAACGTGGAGGAATTGAGTCGTCCACGACTCATCTGAAAACCGTAGGAGACGCAAGAAGCATGCGCATGGAGCTTAAGACACGGCTTGCTTAAGTCGGTCCTTAGTTGAGTCGTAAGTCGTTTACGACTTATGATAAGTCGTATATGTTGTGTCGTTTACTATGTTCTGATGTATTGTTTTGAGTCTGTACATATCTTGAGTCGTGTCACCTGTATTGTTTGATGAGTCGTATGTCGTTTGTAACTGATGAGTCGTAAAGTGTGATGAGTCGCTGGGTTTTGAGATGAGTGTTTTGAGTCGTGAGACTTAGGTCGTTGCCGACTCAAGATGAGTCGTGAGTCGCATACGACTTAAGAGCGGCCAGTTGTAAACACTATAAATAGGGGTGTGTGTTGTACATTTGGGTTGTTGATTTTTGAATAAAATTCTCTTTTGTTAGCTTTGTGCTTTCATACCAATTGGTAGTTGAGTGTAATCTCCTATCTCCTCTTTCGGTTAATCGAGTGCGCTCGATTCAACGATCGTAGAAGCCGATTCACGGAATCTAGTGCGCTAGATCAACGTGCGAAGAATCGTAGATCTTTAAACACGGTATAGTGCGCTATCAACGTGTTTGAGATAGCTAGAGTTCGGTATCTTTGGATCAACGAACTTGGGCATTTTTGGTATCTTCAACTCACCGATTGCTACATTTCATCGATTGAAGTTTGTTTGATTTATCCGCTGCGCCAGTCTCACAAAACACTTAGGTGAGACCGGGCAGGACCTTATCAGACTTGGACTAATGGTCTCACAACAAATCAGGTAAGGCTGGACAGCTTATGCCGAAGCAGGTAAATAAGAGGTCAAAAGATAGAGCAACAGATAGTGTGAGCCGACGGTGGGTGAGCATGCGGCCTCGGAGTAGGGATATAAGTCGCTATTGAATTCCAAAGCGCTAAACATGTGTCATTTTGCTATGGGACCCACAAGACGGGACTAGCTCACAGTGGCACAACAGATATAGAAGGTCGATCGATGGGTAGAACTAGGATTTCAACCTAATTAAACTAGGATGGGATTTCAGCCTAATCAAAACAGTTTTAGTAAAGTGCAAACAATCCAATCAAAATTATCTAAGCAAAGCAAACAGTTAAACGGTATTTTGTTTCAACTTTATCTTTTCCTTCATTTCATTTTATATTAGAACTATTTGCAAAGTCTATTATCCTTATCTTGCTTAAAAATACTAATCATTTCTTTCATTCACTAGTCTTTATTCTGACTCACTTCTCTATTTTCCCTTTAAACCCCCATAGGCCAGCAGAGGTAAGGGCAGTAGATTTTCAACTTTCTTGGACAGATATTATTGGAGGTTCTTCATGTATTCTTTTCTTCTTCTTAACATTTTTATTTTCAATTGACTTGGGATGTACTGGTACATGATGAGGGGGATGATTTTATGATTTTATATACTATAATGTTGTGACTGAGATGGTATTTTTCATAACACATGTATATTTGGTATTTTGAGACAGACTTAGTTTTATAACTTATTTAGAAGTTAAATTTTTAATGAGTTACTATTTAAATGTTTCCGATGTTTCATTTATTTGCCTTGTGAATCTTAGTTTCTGTAAAGTTTTTAGCAATACCTAAAATGCACCATATTCTTTAGTGTGCCCTTTTTGGGTACACTAAGGGGCGTGGGTTGTTTCACAGTTCCAAATCTTTATACCCCTTCACATGACGTCACTTTTCTGCCTTGAGTGATCTTCTTTCATCCTTCTTCAGATTAGTTCAATCTTTTTATTTCTTCTTTCACAAGATTTGGACTAAGTATTGGTTTATCACATGTCTTCAAACAACATGTTGGTGGCTTGCATTGCCTTCTTTAAATAGCTTCGAAAGATGTCGATCCTATTTTAGTCATTTAACTACTATTGTAGGATGGTTGAATAAGTTTAAATGGTCTTACCATAAAACACAAAATTCGATAAACAAGCACTTAATATATCTTCAAGTGCTTTATTGATTTTTTATATTTGCCCATTAGTCAACGGATGGTACTTAGTACTCATTTTCTTTTTGGTATCTAGTACATCATGTAAACTCTTATAGAATTCATTACTAAATAGTATATCCTAATATTGACAATGTTAATCTGTACCTTATAAAGTCTCACAACATTCTTCATAAACGACTTTGCCAAACTTGTGTCGTTTTAGTCAATTAATAAGAAAAAGTGTGCATACTTGGTTAGTCTATTGACTACCACCCATACGCTTTCATTTCCCCAACTTAACAATGGCAACCTATCTCCAAAATCCATCAACGCGGAATCCTGTTTCCACAGGTTAGGGTAATCCACTTGGCAGAAAGGTTTATTTGCCGTGACTTAAAACCCTACTGTCGACATAATCATATGAGTATCTAGATTTTAGAGGGAAACCAAAAATTTTGGTTAGACAAAAAGTCTGGTCTAAAAAATATTAGTCCATCCGGAATAAAAATAAATAAATAGTGAAACTTAGAGGAGCGGGTTTTTCCACACTATTACCTTAATAATCAAAATGTCAATTATAGCATTTTTAGGACAAGATAAAACATGCCCTAATGCATTGTGCTCTCCTCATCCATCAGTAACTACAGTGGTTAGAAGTTAGGACATAAATAAAATCATACAAAATGGGTCAAAGATGACTAAGCCATCATTCAATATGGTTCAAGGATTACACATTCCCTATATTTACCCATCCCATTAAGTATCAATGCATCAATATAGTTTTTTCATGGTCGGTATAAATCTATTATTTTTCATATGCCAACTATAAACCTGTATGGTTGACTCGAGCCATAAACCAAATAATCCAATGGCTCCATTCCCTTAAGATTACCAGCATATTCCCATGATAAAAGAAAAATAATGAATTTTTCTCATGTTATGACACCAAGATATCCCTATAACAAAAGAAAAACAATAGTACGCATCTTCATTCGATTCTCGTATGCGTACGCAAATTTTTAGCCTCAATGTTGGCAAAACCCTTCATATTAGAATAATTGACCTTGATAGACGAGGGGATTAATCGACTACGGTTCGATGTGTTATCCGATCTAGTCCACACAGCTTAAATTTGGTTTTTTTAACATTGAACAAGTAATTTTTTATCACTTTTAGGCATCGTAATACAATGTGATCATCCCGATCTCTTGAATGCAATTCTACTCACACAGGAGTTTAACCTGACTATACCTACTAATGGAACAAACCTAAATGGTTATCAAGTTATGATCCTAATGTCATAATATTTGGTGATTGCATACGTATAAGTACATAAAAGTTATACATTATGTAATTGATCAAAATATACAATTGAACATATAAAATTATATTCGACAATATTAACATGTTCTCATGGTAGCCATTTGCACATAAGTCACGTATTAAACGAATATGCAGTTTATTTCACATAAGCTTAAATAATTTTGGCCTAAATTTTCTGTTTTCCATTCTCATAAAATCTTATTGTCCAAGTTTTGAATTTACAAAACTCATCTTTGTTATTAGGCAAAGTTCGGCCCAACAATTAACAATGTGTTATCAAACATGTAAAATAGGGTTATCGCATCTCAAATAAAGCTATTTCTTATGAATGTATCACATTTCTAAAGTAAGGTGTCACATGTGTAGCTATCATATCTCTACGGTGAGCTATCACACGTCTAAGCTATTGCATATCCAAGCTACCGCAGCAATTTTTGAAATAACTAATGGAAACATGTGTGTTACATGGCATAGTCATCCTTAATGATGTACTATACGTATAAATCTCGTTTTGATCTTCTAGAATAGATGAGAAGAAAATCCATCCACAAACATTTAGGAGGTGAACTCAACTCATAGCTTTATCTGCATATTTCCTAAAGAACCGACGTTGAGTTTACCGAAAATTATCGAAAGTTGTTACGAAGAGCCGGGATTGGATATGTCGTCTAAAAGCCACTACGAACAAACTCAAGTGTTTCAAAATGAACACATTTTAAAGAGAATGGAAGCGAAGACAAAGCCTTTGAAGCGTGAGGGTAGCTTGCTATTAATTCTGAGGATTATTCCAAAATGGATGTAGTAGTAGTGCCTTTGGTTTGTCCTCATCCTAGACAACTAATATGGATGAATGCTGACACTGCATTTCTGCCTGTAAGGCAGTGTTAGTATTCGAAGTGGGATTTCTATGCTAAAAGTTAAAGACGTAACCTCATACTTTGCCAACTGGGAATGGCTAAAACATGGGAGATGGAGCTGGGCCATGAGGTTGCACCCATTAGGGTATGTCATCACCAAATCTAGAATTGATATTTGATCCATTTTTGTATGCTTCGGCACGGTTGCTAGTCCCAACCATGGTGCCCGTTTATTCGGTACTATCCAGCAAGTGGTAGGCCAGTCCTGTATTGGTAGGAAATCCAGGAGGGGTTCTCGATGTGTTTATCTAGAGATGCCCTATGATGAGGAGTACCCCAGTAGCCCAGTCATTGTATGGTATCCATTCTTTAATAGGTGTTGTATGTTTTTAGTTATGCCCAGATATGTTGGAATGTGAGATGCAAACATTTCAACTATTTTATATATTTACTTTGAACTTTTAGACATTATCATAATATCACTAGAATTTCTATAAAAAGTATTTTTCTTATCGTAGATTAGAACCCCATCCGTATTTATATGCGACATTGTCTTATGAAATAACTTTGATTTTAAAAGGGCTTTAAACATAATAATTCAGCTGTTTGAATTTACTCACACCAGATCCATGATCGACTCGGAGTTTTATTTTATTTTCTCAAAACTATTGGGTGGCCAAAATTTTATGGACAACCAAGTGGTTCAGGTTTTCCCATGGATGCATTTTTGAGGAGCTTAGTGCAGAAGGCTTTGTCGATACCTAGTTATTATCTTGCCGTTGTATTAAATGTATCTTGTATCTGTTGGGAAGGAACAAGCTGTAATTACTATTCGATGGTAGAATTGTATTAGTATGACTCCGATATATCGTTTTTTAAATGACTTTGTAAAGCATTATGTTGATTAATATATGTTATTTAGTTGCTTTGTGGGATTCAGTGATTATTTAGTTCTGTGTACCTTCTATCTCTTTTTTCCTCTAAAAATCTTTCTTTCCTGCACTTAGTTATTTGGCATGTGACTACTGTAGATGTATTAATGTCGACTTTCGAAGTTCGAAAAGGAAGATCGTTACAGGAATACAAATAATGGACTTAATATTATTAATTGGTTTAAATACTTTCAAGTAATGCTTTATCGAATATGGTACAACTCATTGAATAAAATATTTGAGTGGTACTTACTAGCCCATTAGTGAATACTTGAACTCCACATGATAGTATGGGATGGCTTGGCTAATTCCGATGATTGCCACTAGGAATTGTTTAACATTAGTGTTTTATTCCCTTTTGGTGTTCTGTGGGACCGATCGATCCTTAAGGGGATATAGTTCAGATTTTCTAATAGTATCCATAAAGATTAAGATTTACTAGCTTCTAACAAATACTTGAATTTCACCAAGCGGTATAGGACATTTTGGTTAAGTTCTCGTCAGTAAGCCTGTTAATGGTACGGGTTTGGACCTGAGCCTCGCCCGAACCCGCCCTGTTTATGCGGGTAGAGTCTTGCCTATTACTACCCAAACCCAACTGAGGACAAATCCGGGTTTGGTACGGTTTTATCAAAACCCGACCCGTTTAGCGCCCAACCGGACTATTAGTTTTTCGTCGTATCAAAAGAGGAGTGTTATATTATTTATTTACCATTTTGTTTATTGACATGTAGATGTTTCTGCATACTTTGTTATAATGTTGACAACATCACCGCCCATTTTATATGTTAACATTGTTTGTATACAAATTTTACCAAAGTTGCAGTTTTAAAATATGGTTTTAACATAAATATTTTGAGTTAGGTATACGGTTATTGCCGAACGGACTGAAAAAGCCCGACGGGCCGGTCTTGGATATTGGGTTGAAATACACTGCGAGTTTGGGCCACGCTCGCATCTTAATTATTGTAGTTGCACTCGGGTCTGGATTTTCTAATACCGGACCGAAACCTACCTATTGATAGGCCTACTCGTGAGTATTAAAGTGAAAGATTTGACGCTTTAGAGTTTACTCTCTTTTGGTGTTTGGTTGGGAGCCAATAGACCCTCAACAAATATACTCATAGATTTTTATACGATCCTTGTGATCGAAATGAGTTATGTCCTCTACGATCTAGTCACCATGGATATTGAGATTTTGTTTTCATGGTATGGATGATCATTATCTGGTCAGTATGAGTGATACCACCTTTTGTTTTCTTACGGTATGAGTATGATCATTGAGATAATTCTGTATTTGTTTTTCTTGAATTTTGAGATATTCTTCTTTACTTTGGAATTTCTGGTTTTTTGATTTATTCTATGTTTCGTGGTTGAAGTATTTTTGTGTTTTATGATTTGTTTGACGATTGCGATTTATTTTTGTGTCTTGTGAAATATTTTGTGAATTTGGTATTCTCATGTCTTAAAATGCAACTAGAGTTAGGCTATTCCCTTGACTTGTTACATATATTATATATGTGTATGCATGACACCAAGATTTATCTATATGAAATGTTAACTCCACCTCGGCCATGACTCAGCGACCTTAAACAGTGACCGACTTAAGGCTTAACAGGGATGCCGACCTAAGGTTTAAGAATGATACCTACCTAAGGAGGATACCGATCTAAATGACTTAAGAAAGATACCGACCTAACTGCCTAAAACAGGAACGCCGACCTAAGACTTACAGGATACGACCTAAGATAGCTACCGACCTAACATGGGTACCGGCCTAATGCCTTAAAGGTTACCGACTTAATGAATGCCGACTTAAGATTTAAGGGGATACCGACTCAAGGCTTAGGTAGGTTACCGATCTAACATGGATGCTGGCCTAAGATAGATGCCGATCTAACTATCCAAGGAGGTTGCCGCCCTAACTGCTCAGGACAGGGACAAGATCACGAACTATACTTGAGTCGCGACTGACTTACGGCCTATGCTAAGTCGTACACGACCTAGGCAAAGGAAGGCAAGTCCGATACAGGTACTTAGCATGCGGCCTCTTAACTCGTACACGGCTCAGGACTTGTGATATATCCAGAGTTCAGCAAGGATGCCTTTCCGAAGTCTCAACCTAGCAGTTAAGTCGCAACCGACCCACGACTTAGTTTGAGTCGTCCACGATCCAACTTAGGTCGGTTACGGTTTAGGACTTGGTAATGTTTTCTGCCTAGAACCCTCTATAAATACATTGCCATCTCCAACTTTCAAAGGACTTTTGGCCGATCTCTTCAAGCGTCGATACTCTGCTGAATTCTCGACTCACCCGACACTTCAAATACGAAAGGCATCTCAACAAACTTCAAGAGGAAATCTAACGCAATCAACATGGATTCAAAGAATTCTTCTACATCGAAGTTCTAGTTGTTTGTCTCATCAGTATTGTAATTGGAGATTGTTGTAAAGTTGTAATTGATTCAGTAATAAAGAGGATTAAAGTGGACGTAGGCTTACCTGAAGCCGAACCACTATAAAAACTGTTGTCTTTTCTGCTTTCTCTGTGACCTTTCTACTTGTTTTTAGTTCCCGTGTTCAGGGGTGGTGCTTTCACTCAATCTCTATATACAACGGCGTGTTAGCGTTCGATTTTAAGCATTAACATCTTTGGTGCTTTCACTGAGAATTGAACTCAGGGTACTTCCACCATTGCTCTGCAAAGGTTTGTTGAAAGGATTTCTTTTAAAACCAGAAGTTTATTGGAAATAATGGCTCCTGGAAGAAAACGAAGTTCTGTAAGATCCGACAATGTTCAAGAGAATACTGATACCTCTCCTCCTTCAAGTCAAGCAGCTCCAACTGTTGGAGTTACGCGAGCAGAATTGGACGCCGTAGTTTTGGGGTTGAATCAACAATCGAATGCCCAGAATGCATAATTGGAAGCTCGGAATGCCCAGAATGCCCTGATCTTAAGTAAATTGAATGATCTACTAGGGGCAAACCGTCAGCCAGTTAATAATGATGGAAACCCTGCTGTGGGAGTTTAGGATGTTGAAGGGAACATTTCTCAAAGAGCTGCAGACCCTGTGGAAAGGACTCCTCCTCAAGCGGGAGGATCAGGGCCGCAGCCGACCCTCCGTGAACGATTGTCAAGACAGAAATCAGAGAGAGTGGATGATGTTTGTCCTCCAGAGCCTCTAAATGATGAAGAATATTTTTCGGGTATGGTTCGCCAAATCATGAAGGAAAATATGCGAAGAGATGAAGATGAGAAAGAGTGGGGTTTTTCTCCAAGCAAAACTCCATTTACTGAAAAGATCTTGAAGGCAGAGTTCCCAAGGAAATTCGTTCCCCCTACTATTCTGGCCTACAAGGGGACGAGTGATCTTAACGAGTTTCTGTACAAGTACGACTGGCATATGACGGGTGCCAGAGCGTCTGATGAAATCAAGTGTCGATATTTCCTGGTTTATCTGGAAGGTGTGGCTCTATTGTGGTTTACAAAGCTGCCGGTCAGGTCCATTGATCAGTTCTCCGATTTGACCAGGAAGTTCAAGGAGCAATTTCGATTGTATGCTTCAAAAGCAAAGGATATAATGTCTCTATCAAGTCTAGAGAAAAATCCAGGAGAATCTATCAGACAATTTTTGAATCGTTTTAACATAGCATTGGATGAGGTAGATAATGCCGAGCCACGCATGGTCCTAACATACTTGATGAGGGCGATTGACAAATCGAGTGAATTTGGTAAATGGTTGAAAATGAAAGAACAAAACTCACTTGACAAATTCTACAAGAAAGCGGATGAATTCATGCGCTTGGAGAGCCTCCAAACACCGGCTAAGGTGGTATTAGTGGAAGCTGGGAACAATGGTGCTGCTTCGAACAACAAAGAACCTAACACTCATAAAAGGGGAAATGATGGTGGAAAGAAACAGGGAGATGCTAAGAAAGGCCGTCCTTTCAATTTCACGCCCTTGATCGCTACCCTTGAGAACATCTTCTTTGCAACCAAGGATGATGTCAATTATCCGACACCGCCTAAAATGAGAGTTGGGAATAAGATGGAGAAGAGTGGAAGGTTCTGCCGGTTCCACAACCAGCCCGGCCATGACACCAATGAATGCCGTCAGTTGAAAGAAGTAATTGAACAACTTTTGAAAGAGAATAAGCTCCAACAGTATGTGAAAAGGAATAGAAATGCCCCAGCTTCGTCAACTCAAGGACAACAAGTTCTCACTCACCGTCCTGGCTCAAGTGAGAAGGCCGTAGAGCATGAATCAGAAAGACCTGTCATCAATATAATAACTGGAGGGCCTCACCCAGCAGGCAAAAGCTGGGGCGAGATGGAAAGGTATGCCCGGGCTTTGAGGCATGTGCCAGTTGAAGAGAATGTTTTTGTTTTGAAAAATGATGCGCCTTTAAAGCAACAAAAGACTTCCACAGATGACATTGTATTCAGTGCCAGAGATTCTTTGGGTATCGAAGCTCCTACCATAGATCCTTTGGTCATATCCGCTGGTATTGGACCGGCTACTGTGAGAAGAGTTCTAGTTGATTGTGGGGCTTCATGCAACATTCACTTCAAGAAGACCTTTGATCAAACGAAAATTCCAATGGCTGACGTTCAAGCTTCATCACTTAAGATTGCTGGGTTTGCTGGAGAACCAAAACAGCCAATTGGGACCATATATTTGTTTGTAGAACTTGGAAAAGGACAGAGGAAAGTGGCTCGAAAGCAAACCTTTATAATTGTTGAAGAATTCTCTGCCTACAATGCCTTTTTAAGCCGACCAACTCTTGCTGCATTTAAAGTTGTTCTTGCCCCGTGCTGTCTGACCATAAAATTCCCGACGGATAATGGAGTTAGCGTGATTAAAGGAGACCAAGATGCGGGACGAGAATGTTATCTTACAGAGCTGCGTGAATCAAGGAAAAGAGAGATGGGAAAAGGTGCGGCGGCTCCAGTCCGCACCAAAGAACCAACCTTGTAGCAATTACAGGGTGGACCCTGCACTGGTGAATGTAGTGCCGCACGAAGAGAGATGGATCCAAGGAAAGCCAGTGCAGGGGAGAATAGGGTAGCACCGGTAGAGGTAACAGTGCTGGTATCCGCTGACCCAAAGGACCCGAACAAAGTGCTGAATGTGGGTTCACAACTCAACACAACGGTTCAGAATGTTCTGATTTCGTTTTTGAAGGCAAATTTGGATGTATTCGCTTGGACTCATGCTGACATGTGTGGAATATCCCCAGAGATTGCAGTACACACTCTGAACATTGATCTAAAGTTTACACCTGTGAAACAGAAAAGAAGAACTCAGGGTCCTGAGAGGATGGCAGCGTTAAAAGAAGAAGTGGATCGGCTCATGGAGAATAGTTTCATCAGAGAAGCTACTTATCCAAATTGGTTATCAAATCCAGTGCTGGTTAAAAAAGCGAACGAAAAGTGGAGAGTATGCATTGACTTTTCAGATTTGAACAAAGCCTGCTCCAAAGACTGTTTCCCGCTGCCCAGGATCGATCAGTTGGTGGATGGAACGGCAGGACATGAATTGTTATCTTTTATGGATGCATAATCCGGATATAACCAGATTTTGATGCATGAGCCAGATCAAGAGGATACAAGCTTCATCACAGATGTTGGACTCTACTGCTACAAGGTCATGCCTTTCGGACTCAAGAATGCAGGGGCAACTTACCAAAGGCTCGTTAATGCCATGTTTAAACCACAGATTGGCAAGACAATGGAAGTTTATGTTGATGATATGCTAGTGAAGTCTAAGAAAGAAGAGGACCACATGGATCACTTGGCAGAGATGTTCGCAGTACTCCGAAAGTACAGAATGAAGCTTAATCCCTTGAAATGTTCATTTAGAGTGGAGTCCGGAATGTTTTTGGGTTTCATTGTGAGCGCTAGGGGCATTGAAGCTAATCCAGCTCAGATCACTGCCCTGAGAGAGGTCAAGGCTCCTAGAACGAAGAAGGAATTGCAAAGTCTCAATGGAAAGGTTGCTGCCTTGAGTCGGTTCATTTCGAAAGCCACTGACAAATGCATTCCATTCTTTGATGCTTTGAAGAAAGGAAGAAAAAACTTTGAGTGGACTCCTGAATGTCAGAAGGCATTCGATGAGTTGGTTCGTCATATGGAAGTGCCTCCGATACTTTCAAAGCCTGACAATGGTGAAGATCTCTTCGTATATTTGACAATTTCATCTCATGCTCTCAGTGCAGTATTGATACAAGAAGACACAAGGATTCAACGCCCAGTCTATTATATCAGCAGAAGATTCACTGGGGCAGAGATGAACTATTCAAAGTTGGAAAAGCTCGCCTATTGTTTGTTGATCGCATCAAGAAAATTGAGGCCGTATTTCCAAGCTCATCCCATCAAAGTCCTCACTGATCAACCTCTAAAGCAAGTCCTATTCCGTCCTGAGACTTCAGGCCGTCTTTTGAAATGGAATATTGAACTCAGCCAATATGACATCATTTATCATCCCCCGAAAGCAATCAATGGACAAGCTTTAGCAGATTTCATCGCAGAATGTACTGATAAAGGTGATAGTGAGGAAGAAGCCATTGATTACATCCCAATCCAATGGAAATTGTATGTCGATGGCGCAAGGAATGATTACTGTTCCGGAGCAAGGGTTGTCCTTGAAACCCCAGAAGGGCGATCGCTATGTTATGCGCTGAGACTAGAATTCCCTTCGACAAACAATGAAGCAGAATACGAAGCCTTCATTGCTGGTTTGAGGATCGCTAAAGAGCTAAGCATTAAGGCATTACAGATCTTCAGTGATTCTCAACTTATTGTCTGCCAAGTCAAGAAGGAATTTCAAGCTAAAGGAGGGAATCTACCCGCCTATTTATCAAAATCCTGGGAGCTTCTTCAAAATTTTGACCGTTATTCAATAAACCATATACCCCGAGAGGAGAACATGAAGGCGGATTCTCTCGCAAAGTATTCAAGTACTGGTGAAGCTCAACTATTGGGATTAGTTCCCGTCGAAGTCTTGTCAGCTCCGAGCACAGATGAAATGGATGTTGATTGGATTATGAATGTATCCCAAGAGCAAGAATCATGGATGACTCCGATACTTGAATATTTACTTAATGGTTCTTTGCCAGAAAGTTCAAAAGAACGACAGAAGCTGATGAGGAAAGCCTCCAGATATATAGTTCAAGATGGTCGTTTGTACAGACGAGGATTTTCAATGCCATTACTCCGATGCGTGACAAAGGAAGAAGCTATGACAATTCTGACTGAAGTACACGGAGGGGAATGTGGGGATCATACAGGTGGTCAAACTTTAGCAAAGAAAATCCTCCGTTATGGATATTTTTGGCCAGAAATTAATCAGGATGCTGCTGACTATTCCCGAAAGTGTGATAAATGCCATAGATTCGCCAAAATTCCTAGAGCACCTTCCACTGAGCTAACGCAAATGGTCAGTCCATGGCCGTTTGCCATCTGGGGAATAGATCTCATTAGGCCTTTGCCGACTGCCAAATCGGGGATTGAATATGCTACCGTTGCCGTTGATTACTTCACTAAATGGGCTGAAGCCGAACCATTGGCTACTATTACCTCTAAGAAAATGATAAGTTTTGTGACTAAAAATATCATTTGCATGTATGGTGTGCCTCAGAAGATAATCACAGACAATGGTACCCAGTTTGAAAGTGAGGAGTTCCAAGAATTCTGCAAACGGTTCAAGATCCGAAAAAGCTTCTCAGCAGTGGCTCATCCGCAGGCAAACGGGCAAGTGGAAGCAGTAAACAAAATCATCAAATCAACCATCAAAAAGCAGCTGGAAAAAGCAAAAGGTGGTTGGGTCGATAAGTTACCGCTTGCACTATGGGCATATAGAACCACCCACAAAACTGCGACTGGGCATACTCCATTTTCATTGGCATACGGATCAGAAGCGATGATTCCAGTGGAAACTGAAGTCCCCTCACACAGAAGGATCCATTTTGATCAAGATGAGAATGAAAAATTGCAATTGGAAGCACTTGACCTTCTTGATGAAAGAAGAGAAGAGGCTAAGCTTAGAATTGCAGTTCATCAGCAAAGAATAGCCAGGCACTTCAATTCCAAAGTTCGTCAGCGCAGCTTTGAAGTTGGGGACCTAGTCCTGAAAAGAATTATGACAGCCACAGGTGTGTTTGGGCCAAACTGGGACGGGCCATATGTCATAGGCACGAAACTTCTTGATGGCACATTCAAACCCACAACTGTCGAAGGAGAACCAATCCCAAGAGTTTGGAACAGCAATCATTTGCGTCCATATTTTACTTAAAAGCTTTGCTGAAATGTTGTAAAAGAATTACGAATATATGATTCTTGTATTGAAAGCAATTGTAAAGCAAGTAAATAATGAAAAGCTATAAAGTGGATGTAGGCCCAGCTTTTGGCCGAACCACTATAAATCTTTTGTTCTCTACTACTACAAACTGCTTTGTTTTATTTTGACATATAAAATACGTTAATTGTGTTACTAAAATGTCGATTTAATAATGCAGGCCATAAAAACAGAGCTTACCCATCGCAAGACCAAGCGATCTCCGACATCACCTAGTAAGCAAACCCTAAACCATTCAAAATTTCCATACTCAAATCCTACAAAAGAAGTGCTTCGAACAAAAGTTAGCAATGTGGATGGAAGTGGACCATTTCTAACTAACCGCGAATGTTTGTACAAAAAAGCATCCAGTTAAATAGCCTGTTTCTACCACCACCAACTCTCTTAACTATGAAGTATATTTCTTTGGATAAGGAAAATTATTGGCAACTAAAAAGGGATGACACTTGCAAAGAGACATGGGCGAGCAAGCATCAAACAACAAAAGACCTCTTCGGAGGCACAAGCCCTCTCTAGAGGCACAACTCTTCGGAGGATAAAGGCCTTGAGCGGGCCTCGCAACAAAAAGAGAGTTCTTTCTCGACATAAAGTTGCGCACTGATCGGTGATACACTCCCGTGAATCCGTCCAACTGAGAGAAAGAAACTCCAAACTTCCAGGCAAAAGCCCTACTCAGAGGCACACGTTTCACCGAGATTGAAATAAAACTTCCAAGAGTTGAAACGTGAAAAGCCCTCTTCGGAGGCCCATTTCACCACAGTTGAAATTCTAAAAGACCTTGAGCGGGCCTAACCAGAAAAAGAGAGTTCTTTCTCGACATAAAATTGTAGACTGATCGGTGATACACTCCTGTGAATCCGTCTAACTGAGAGAAAGAAACTCCAAACTTCCAGGCAAAAACCCTACTCAGAGGCACACATTTCACCGTGATCGGTGATACACTCCCGTGAGTCGAAATGTGAAAAGCCCTCTTCGGAGGCCCTCTTCCCAGCGAACAGGGAAAAAAAAAGCCTCTCCTAAGGGGCAGAAACAAAAAGACCTCTTCCAAGAGGCACAATCGAACAAAAAGACCTCTTCCCAGAGGCACAATCGAACAAAAAGACCCCTTCCCAGGGGCACAATCAAACAAAAAGACCTCTTCGGAGGCACAACTCTTCGGAGGCACACGTTTCACCGAGATTGAAATAAAACTTCCAAGTGTTGAAACGTGAAAAAGCCCTCCTCAGAGGTACAACTTTTCAAAGAAGCATTTCATCAGAAATGCAAAACAAAGATCAAAAGCCCTCCACCGAGGCGCAATAAAAAAAAAGAGAAGCCCTCTTCAAAGGCACACTTTAGCTTTCAAAGGAAGACTGGTTCATCTATTCTTGAAAATACTCTTCCTCAAAAAGAAGTTAAAGTGCCCTTCAGAGGCCCGCTTTACCACATAGGAGAATTCAATTGGTAAAAATGTGTGTATGCACAAAAGAAAAAGTGATATCTTCGAAGGTTGAAGCGTAGAAACTCATATGGAGCGAGCTGTACTCTATTTTGAGCAGAATAATATTCCTCCAAGTATGGAATAATTATTCTCCAGAAAATACGAGTACAACTCCCCTCAAAGTATAGAATATTGCAACGGCCTTATGGTATAGGGGCAACATGATATAACTACATTGGTAAAAATTACGCTCGAACAACATACCACAAACTCACTGCAATATCATATAAAGAAACTTGTACAAAAATGAATAGTAAATGCATTCTTAAATACAGACATAAGTTTGTACAAACAAAAAGAATCATTTTATTCAATACTGTCAAAATTTTGTACAGGTACAGGTTTCAAAATAAAAAGAAAAGCAGAGGCCGGTACCCGCACAATCTCCGGTCAGTACATGCAAAAAGCAAAAAGTAAAAATAAATCGAAGCAGGACCCCTTACTTCTTCTAGCCACCACCCTTAGAGCCTTCACCAGACCTAATAGGCAGCTTTTCAGGACGGCTTGGGAGAGTCGGGGATGAAGGAGAGAGGGTTACTGCCAGATCAACTCTCGCTTCCTCTTCAGAAACAATAATGTCTTTCCTTCTCTTCTTGGAAGTGACATGCTTCCTCCTCCTCCTTGAAGAAGACTCACTTCCCGGAGTAACAAGAGCAGACAATTTTATGTTATCAGAAGTGGTTCGCTCCGGAGACTCATTGCCTTCTCTAAGCCCTTCTCCCCCGTGTTCCTGTGAAACATTAGGATCATCCAAGTATCGGAGAGCCTCTATTTGCTCCTCTTGTGACCCGGGTTGAGAGGCGGATGGAGGAGTGACCAGGAGAGGCGGAGGAGGAATAATTAGAGGAGGGGGAGTCTGAATGATACTCGGCACTATCTCTACCGAAGAAAAGAAGTTAAATTCAGTAAAGAGAGGAGATAAAGGCTTGTTGAGGTTCAGGAAATAGTCAAGAAGCTCATCAAACTCATAAGAAGCAAATGAGCAGTCTACTTGGGCAAGATTAACAGTAGAGTTACCTGGAGAAGTCGGCTTCCTGATATCAACCTCATAAGCCTGTGCTTCGGCGCTCTCTTCGCCTTCATCTCCACCCTGTGTGCTGGTGATCTCAGTTGTAACTTTAATCGGGGATGGAGAATGAGAACTGGAGCCGACAGTGTCGATTTCGGCCGAAGCTAAAGGCTGAACTGGATCAGTTGAAGTAGTTTTTCCTAAACGTTCCCCTTCTGCCATTTCAGCTCTTAATTTCGCAAGTTGTTCTTTTCTCCTGACGCGAGCGGCGCGAGCTTCGTCATCTAAGTAATGCTCCTCAAGAGCTGATTCGACGTAGCCAGCAGCTTTAGCACAAAGCATATCAAGTGCGGCCTCCCACACCTCAGCCAAAGTAATTTCATATTTGGGACCTAGAAAGGCGAGACTACCGCGCCCCAAGACGCTATGCAGGTAGAAGTCAAATAATGTTGAGCTGATGCTGGTCTTCGTTGCCTCATGAGATTCTTCAGCTGCAATTTTACCGGCAACGGCCTCATCACGCTCTCTTTCAGCTTTGGAGAGTTGAAGCTTTAGCATTTGAATCTCCTCCACTTGGGAGCTGGTTTTCTTCCGAAGCTCTGCAATATCAGCAATATAGCCCTCATTGATTCTTTTCTGCACATCGAGCCTGTCTTTCGCGTCTCTTTGGCCGGCATGAGCATCTCTCACTTGTTTCTGAAGCACTTCTTCTTTTTGAGTGTAGGAAGTAGAAGAAGTGGCAAGCTCTTCTTTGAGCTTCTCGACTTTCGCTTCAAGCTCTTCATTATAAGTAGTGATGCTCCTCATCTCGGTGTCATGCTGCTCAAGAACCTTCTGCCATTCAGCTTTATCATTTTCCATAGTAAGCATGGCCTCGAGATTCGCACGGTTTACCCATTGAAGCTCGTCAACAAGCTTTTGCCAGCCCGACATTCTTTCAATATCAAGTCTGACGACATCGAGATTTCGCAGCATGACAGGCTTGTCAATTGGAACTAAGTTGAGATCGAAGCGAACCCCCTTCAAGCACCATTGTGGAAACCGGCTTTGCAGAGTTGCTGGGCCTGGTCCAATTTGAAATTTAGACTTGTTAACTATTGCCTAAATGTCTGTCTTCCCGAGAGCAGGAGAGCCAGAAGGGATGTCGAGTGAGACGGGGGCAGTGGCCTTTTCAGGAGTTGTAGATGCATGCTTCTCACCGTGCCGGGCACGCTTGCTTGGGTCCCCAACTATATGGCTTTTTCCCTGATCATCATGCGACTTTCTTTTGTGAGAGTCGTCACCTCTCTGGGAAGAATCATGGCGCTCCTCCCTTTCTTTTCTCTCATAACGCTCTTCTTGAGCCCTCCTCTCCTGAGCCTTTCGAGCGGCTCTCTCTTCGTCGGTTTCTCTGTGAACGGGAAGGTAGCGCCTATAGTCATATTGACTACGCCTCCCGTAGCACTGAAAGTCATCATAGTAAGAGCCGCTGCATCCCATCGGAGAATCTGAATTTTTTTTTTTTTAAAAAAAGAAGAGTCTTAAAAGTCTTCAGAGAAAAGAAGCGTAACTGTAGAATCTTTAAAGTACAAAGAATTAGGTGTATGAAAGTGCCGAAAGGTTCTAAGTGTGTGTGATGTGCAAACTACGCGCATCAAACTACGAACCACTCTTTGATTGCGGAGTAATCATGGGGGTAGTAGTTAACGTCAACTCTTGGGTCGACGGAGCTTGTTGCAAAGAAGAAGTCGCTTCCACTGTTGAAGAAGAAACCCTAGTAGTGACAGGGTCGTCTTTAAAGAGCTCCTGTGAGGTGACAAAGAGGTCGCTCAACCCTTCGAAAGTGTCGTCCCCGCTCTGCTTGACAGGGCTTGTTTTCCCAACTTCTTCACCAGACTTCTGAGGATGTTGGGGAGATCCTTGAGGCTCTTCTTCCTCAATAACTGGGGCAAGTGCGAATTCACCAGACGACCCCGCAACATCGACAGTAGTAGAGCACTTCACCAGGGAAGCGTCGGAGGCAGGTTCTTTTGGTATGGGTTCGTCAGTGGAAACTGGGGCATCTAATGCTTTAGGTGGGAAGTCTAGAACCTCATGGGGGTGTGTAGAGCGAGAAGCGTGTAAAAGTCCATACTGATGCAAAAATTCGTCCCTCAACAAAAACTTTATACTCCTCTCTCTAACAGTCACAACACTTAATCTTTCAAAAACTTGCTTGTGGCTTGGATCTCTAGAGGGGAGAGGAAGTGCTGAAAAGAGCAAAGAATGAAATTAGCAATTGGTAATTCGGATCTCGAAAAAGTTTGGAAAATGGAGAAAATAGAAACAGGTAATCTTACTTCCTACTCTCCAGATGGCATAAAACCCTGGGGGGCAGCGAGCAAAGAAAAACTGGTTCAAAAATCCATGAACACTTTCGGTAAGATCAGAAATAAGCTTGCGGTTTCTAGCACTTCTCACAATAATAAGGGAAGGATGGTCTTTACTCTTTGCAAACGAGCATAAGTAGCGAATTTCTTCAAAACTTGGCAAGCGATCAAGAGTTCTCCTAAACAAAGCACACAACCCCATCAAGATGGCGTAGCCATTAGGATGAAGTTGGAACGGAGAGATGGTCAACCGAAGGAGAAGGGTTCGAAGGAAGTCGTTAAAAGGAGGAATCGCTCCGCTTAGGCACATTTGACGATTGACTGCGACAAAACCAGGGGGAGGACTGTCGGCAGTATCATTTGGCCCGGGGAGTAGAGCATCACTTTCAGCAAAACCAAATTGAGTACGTAGCTGAATAAACGCTCTCAGAGTTAGGATAGTCGAAGTTCTTTCTGGAGGATTCTCTATGGGAACAGCTGTCTGAAAGGTCTCTCCCGCTTGAGCTACCGCTTCTTCTTCTTGGAGGGAAGTCATTCTACACAAACAACTGGATATTCAAACATAAAGGTGCACGTTTCCTAAAATGTGTGAAGTGTTGTGTAAAATCAATCAAGCAATAAGCAAATATGACTGGAATAAAAACTAGCAAGTATTTGTCAATTATAAAGTCCAGGGTTCGTTGTTTTAATATGCAAGTGTAATGTTGATGCAAACAAATCAGTTCAAGTTAGCGATGCTTTGCATTAATACTTCACTTTAGTTGATTGGTTCACAGCATTTCATACAATGTATTTAAGTTGATTACTCTATGTCGACTAATCTGTCATTTGATGTAGGCAGTCAATGGCAATATATTCGCCTTGGTTTTCTGTGATTGTTGTTTTCAACAGGTTGTTAGCCTATAAGTTAATGTGGTCTGTGAAATAAGGCAACAAAGTTAAAACAATCCAGGATTTAAACAATTCAGTCCAGCAGATCAAGTTGAGTATTCAAGGTGGAATTATGTTTTTAAGTGAGAATTCGAGTTGGGCATCCAAGTGTTAACTCGGCTGCGACCCAAGGAATCTCTCGCGAGTTAAGATTAAGTCTCTGATTCCTTAAATCGGTGGTTCTTTAGGTCGTGAGGATTGATAAGGAGAAAGGATCCGGTTCAAAAAGTGGTGCAAGATTCCCCAAGTGCTAGTTCGGCCACGATTTAAGGATTAGGTCGGTAAATTTTCCCAAGTGCTAGGTCGGCCACGATTTAAGTATTAGGTCGGCAAATTTCCTCGAGTGCTAGTTCGGCCACGATCTAAGGTTTAGATCGTATCAAATTAGGTCGGCCAAAAGATAGGTCGCCCAAAAATTGCTGGGTCGATTTCAGGCCGATATCTCAATCCACTCGACCCGTTAGCCCGATAGCCGCTCCATCCACAAAAAACCCTAATTTCATTCATGCTGTTTCATGTTATCGGATCATCCATAAAACCAGTTCGAAACCACTACAAGTTAACGCCTTGCAATCCTAACGCAAATCAAAATCAACTAGCCTGATGCAGTAAACCATCTTCATCGTCTCATCGGTCATTTAAAGCCAAACCGAGCAACCTAAGCTTCATCAACCATAGATGTAATGGGATTCGTGATGAAGCATTATACAAGGAGGCGGTTTAAGTTTGAGTGATGGAATTCGTGAATCAATGACAATAAGGGATCAAGAAAAGAGCAGGTTCACTTACACAATGAGTAGCAAAGATTATCGGTGATTGATTGGAATGAAATCGCCTTTTGGAGCTCGGGAAAATTTTTAATGGCAGAATCAAGCAAGAGAGTAAGTAATGAAAAGGAAGAAGAAGATGTGTGACTTATACCTTGCAGTGGAGGGACCTGAAGCGGCACATACGATCTAACTGTTAGGTCGCGTACGACCTACCGACCTAAAGGGGGATGGGTTAAAGGATATCGAAGCACGCGACCTAACCATTAGGCGTATACTTCGAGGGGCAAATGTTAACTCCACCTTGGCCATGACTCAGCGACCTAAATCATTGACCGACTTAAGGCTTAACAGGGATGCCGACCTAAGGTTTAAGAATGATACCTACCTAAGGAGGATACCGATCTAAATGCCTTAAGAAAGATACCGACCTAACTGCCTAAAACAGGAACGCCGACCTAAGACTTACAGGATACGACCTGAGATAGCTACCGACCTAACATGGGTACCGGCGTAATGCCTTAAAGGTTACCGACTTAATGAATGCCGACTTAAGATTTAAGGGGATACCGACTCAAGGCTTAGGTAGGTTACCGATCTAACATGGATGCTGGCCTAAGATAGATGCCGATCGAACTATCCAAGGAGGTTGCTGCCCTAACTGCTCAGGACAGGTACAAGATCACGAACTATACTTGAGTCGCGACCGACTTACGGCCTATGCTAAGTCGTACACGACCTAGGCAAAGGAAGGCAAGTCAGATACAGCTACTTAGCACGCGGCTTCTTAACTCGTACACGGCTCAGGACTTGTGATATATCCAGAGTTCAGCAAGGATGCCTTTCCGAAGTCTCGACCTAGTAGTTACGTCGCAACCGACCAACGACTTAGTTTGAGTCGTCCACGATCCAACTTAGGTCGGTTACGGTTTAGGACTTGGTAATGTTTTCTGCCTAGAACCCTCTATAAATACATTGCCATCTCCAACTTTCAAAGGACTTTTGGCCGATCTCTTCAAGCGCCGATACTCTGCTGAATTCTCGACTCACCCGACACTTCAAATACGAAAGGCATCTCAACAAACTTCAAGAGGAAATCTAACGCAATCTACATGGATTCAAAGAATTCTTCTACATTGAAGTTCTAGTTGTTTGTGTCATCAATATTGTAATTGGAGATTGTTTTAAAGTTGTAATTGATTCAGTAATAAAGAGGATTAAAGTGGACGTAGGCTTACCTGAAGCCGAACCACTATAAAAACTGTTGTCTTTTCTGCTTTCTCTGCAACCTTTCTACTTGTTTTTAGTTCCCGTGTTCACGGGTGGTGCCTTCACTCAATCTCTATATACACCGGGGTGTTAGCATTCGATTTTAAGCGTTAACATGAAATATATCCTTGTGTTATATCTTGCTCTTACAATTTTGAATATTTCAAGTTGGCCTGGCCCATTTATTTTATAATATGGGTCAGGACGATACTTTTTAGGTTATAGGACTAGCAGACCTTTGAATGGTTGTGCTAGCAGAAGTTTAAATCCATTTTAGTTTATCTCATTTAATATTTTTGTGTATGTTTATGAGATGTATATTTGAGTTTATAGAATGGTTAGAGATTTGTACCGGATGTATATTATGCGAGTCTAGTTTTACATTTTATAGACTCTCAGTTTTTATATGCATAGGATGTTTATCATTTTGTTTTAATCTATGCCTATTGTTTATATGATATACCATTTTGATTTGAGAAACCGTTGTGATTATAACTTTGGATTACGATTGTACACATTAAATTTAATTCCAGAGATCAAGCAAAATAATAAGTATGACCTGCAAGTGTTAGTTTAAAAATATATTCATTGTCGATCGACTGTAAAATGTCGTATTCTCTATATTATTAGACATGTTCTTTAATAATACAGGCATAGCAGTGGGGTCATTGCACGGTCTTGCTAAATCTAAACCATATCTAATCATATGCACTCGATCAAACCCAAAGTCCCAACTCGCATGCTTAAAACCGACTACAACACGATTGAGCCAAAAATCCCAGCTCGTTATCATTGAAAACTATGTGACTCACCATTGAGGAACTATATTTCTCAGCCCGCTATTGCCAAATAGTAAGCGACTCGCTACTGGGGAGCCATGTGTCCAAGCCCACTATCTTGAAAATAGTCGATGACTAGCTATTGAGGAACACTATGTCTTAGCCCGCTACCATCAAACTATAAGAGATTCGCTATTGAGGAACATAATATCTTAGCCACCATCGCCAAATCATAATCTACTTGCTGCTTGGGAGTACAATTTTTGTCCCACCATCTCCAAATCCTAAGAGATTAAATATTGGGGAAAGCAATATCCCAGTCCACTATTTCCAAATTGTAAGCGACTTGCTACAGAGGAATAAGATGTCTCTTCCCACTATCGCCTAATCATTACCGACTCCATATTGAGGAACAAATTGTCTCAGCCCATGTCGACATATTTAACAACGTATACCGAACCTACTAAAACAAGGCACGCCAAATAATATAGCAAAACATTCCTTGTCTCATTGCGATCGCGACATCGTGAACCACTCGTGAAATGAAGGTCGTATGCGAGAGTTATTAACGTTCAAAGTTAAAGGTAATATATTAATTATTTTTTAAATTACATTTACATTCTCTTCCTAATGCCTCGATCTAACCGATCAACCCATGCTGCCTCATCAGATATCATACTACCTCCTACTATATCGCCCCGCCACATAATTATACACCATCGATGGAAAGCACACCCTTCGCTCTACCCACTGCCACCGTCGGCATCAACCTTGGCATATCGTTTCATTCCATGCCACCCCTCCCATGTCGAACTAAGGTTCCTTGCTATGATAAACTCTAGTCATGATCGATTAATCAGACCCTCTCACAGTCATCCACTTGATATCCTCGCCATGCCCATGGACCATGATCATCGCAGCATCGTCGGTTCACCATTATATTGAAACAAACGGTATACTTTTCGAACTTTCCATGTGTGTTCTGATCAATCCATACACCTAGTCAATAAACAAACACCACTAGTGGGTTCAGGTGGTTGGGAATTATAACTTTGATATATATTATTTGTCTGATTTGGAACACTTGTATATTACTGTACCAACCCGAGATTTCAAGAAGTTGAATTTAAATTTTTTGATGTGTAATAAATTAATAATTTACTTAAGTAATAACAAATATGGTGAAATAACTCCGAAAATTATGTTTTATGATGTTAGAAAGAAGTAAGCGGGTGGTTAAATAAATCAATGAAGTATAATAATTTTTGAAAGTAGTTAAAGTGAAGAAAATATAATTAGTAAAGTGATTAAGTAAATTGGTTAGAACTTTTGAGAGGCTCAATCACAAATTCACTTCATGAAAACCTAAATCTAGATGATTCTAAGTCTAGAATGTTCATTTTGCTTCATGAACATAATTCACGTTTCGTTCTCGTTCTCGTCTTTTTATTTTCTTCTAACAACATGAAAAGGCAAATTAAACCATCCTCTATTTTAAAATAAAAATAAAATAAAATAAATGTCCAAAAATCATGGAACTTAAATATAGATTCTCAATACCTACATGCACTAGAAGAAGTTGTCAAAGTCTAATTTTGATTAAGTTTAGATGGTAAAAGAATTGATAGATTGAGATATATTTTCTAGTTTATAAACAATTGAAAAGATGCATATTCAAATGCTTATTTTGGGTATCAAATCAAGTTATTTTGGCTTAAAAATTTTCAAGTGAGCTCCACAGACTCTTATTTCAGTTTCTTGTAAATATCTTGCGATTCTATGGTCGAAATATGATTGGTGGCGATATTTGTTGATGTCGTTGAGTTTTGATAAATTCCGTGTTTTAAAATCCTCTTCACTATAAAATTTATATTTAGTTCATATTAAAATTAAAAATTCCAAATTTTGATATGTTTTTCCTGATTTTATCCTGCACATCTATTCCAAATTTCAAGAATTTTCATGGAGTTTGGTTGTGTAAGTTGTGATTTCTGCAAACTTTTCCTGCCTGATCTGGGCAGCAAACGCCTGTTGATTATAAATTCATAATTAATTGTAGAAAATTCAAAAAATTCTAAAATTTGGATATGTTATTCCCAACTCATTTTCAAATGGTTGATAGAACTTCCACTAAAGAATTATTTGTTTTTATTCTCCAAATAGTCAATTTATAGAGGTTATGTCCTTGGTACGAATTGTTTGCAAACATTCAATTATCAGAATTTGCTTTCAAGATGATTATCTCAATTCTTTACCCATGATTAAGTTTATTAATCTTTGAAATATGGAATTTGGATTATTTTGTGACTTCTTGTGTTATGGTGAACAATACAACATTTTATGGTGGTCTACGAACTCACAGCTTGAAGTATCACGTCTTGGAGTTTTTTTTATCGATAATCCTCGGGTCAGACCGAGGATTTATCGCAGGTTTAGCTGATATACTTTTAGGTATGAGATGATAGATGGAAAAAGTGAACAGTTTTATGTATTCCTTTGTATTAGAAATTCATAGTTATATTGGCTTGAAATGTATGAAATAAATTTGAATAATGTATGAAGTATCAAAATGTGTAATATATATTATTTGCTTCTGTTAGAGTACGATGTGATCTATTTATATGTGATAATGTTATTTTTGCACTATTCTATCCTGGAAACACCCACATCGCCTCATTATCTATGTTACTTAATATTATCAGACGGTAATACTCTTGGGTAATATGGTTATAGAGGCGGTGTGTTACAATTCTGTACTTTTTAATTAAAGTGAGATTAAGTTTTGCTAATTACAATCAATAAAAATATATTTTTTAAAATTTAGCCATGAAATACTACACCCTAATCAGGTGTACATAAAAAATCAGTTAGATTACTAATTACATCAATATAATTTGGTTTAAGATCTCAAGTGGTGAGTTACTACTTCTTATTAATATATACACAAATACGATAAGTCCCACTCATTGATTAGTCATTCCTCCTCTTTGATTTTATTTAGATCCATCCTCACTTTCATTGTCTAGAATTTCAATGCCTTCAAACTACAAATTTCTCGGTGGCATCAATTTATCTGCGTAGCTCTCTTTGTGGTGATCAATTCCATTATTAATTCGTTTAATTTATATTTGATTTGGTGGATTAGAAATTGATTTAGTGATTAGGATTTTATAAGTGGAAGTAAGATTATTGAAGCAAAGGAATAGGGCAAGAGTTCCATTTATAAGCTAAAAAAATATAATACTTAGGGTAAAATATCGAAATTAATATATTACGAATATGCCACTGGGTTGATTTATTCAAATTTTTTAGCCCATTTAACTAAATTCAATGAGTTATGTATGTTTTCTAACTGTACATGATATTGTAGATGCAATGGAATAGGTTTCGAAGCCTAGTTCCATATCCACTAGAAATTTACTATTTTTCCTTTTACGTGAAATTTTAATTTTACCCTTTTAAATTTAATTATTTAATTCCATAAAATTACAAGGTGTTACCTTCTTCATCCCTAAAAAATAATTTCATACCCGAAGTTCCCCGAGGTGGGAAATGTAACTCCGCATTAGAGCGTACAAACATAGCTACATCCATATATCATTCACAACACAATACAGGCAAAATTACAACCAAGAGTATATAAGATATATAAAATATGATGCTTTGATATGAGATGAATGCAAACGTAGCTAAATCGGCTTATAGGAACGCAAATAAAATATAACCAATATGTATGCAAACATCCAAAAATATACATATACACACACACGTATATATACAACCATACTTCCATATGCAACATCCATGTCATAGTGCAAGTAAATAATCACGTCCATGAACACAATCTGTAAGCACAAATATAAAGGAATAATAAATATTATACATAGAATTATCTAGCATTAGTTAGAACACCTAACCACGAGTCTTTTTCCTAGGTTGGAATGTATATACATATAAATATGGTAAAAACTAAACTAATGTAACTTAAACAAAGCAACCATATCAACCAAAACATGTCAAAAGACATGCATACAACCAATCCTAACATCAATATATTCATGCCTATGTCAGAGTGCTAGCTGAAGAACCATGCAACAAACAATGACCCAAAGAAGAAGCTAATTAAAGGAACTTATTGGAAGAGAGCTCATGATGGGAAAATTATATAATCTCATCAAGCTCCAATATACTCCTCTCTAAACCTTTTCCTCACCGTTCTCAAACCAACTTCACATCCTTATTTTTATTCCATCAAGTCAAGTCCTAAGATGTGAATACAACTATTGAGTCTTCTTAACTTTGTTTCTACATTCATCTCATAAGCTAGCTAGTCTCTACCATAACCGATAAATCATAAACATACATTCGCCGTTGAAATAAACATAAAACATGTAAACGTCCCTAAAATTTTAAAGAAACCCACTCAACGTCCTAACTCCCTACTCCTAATAAAATTGAGAAATTTTCAATAACTTATGGCGCAAGCGTACCATATCTAAATAGCAAGTCCTTCACCTACCTAACTATCCACTGTGAGCTCTCTACTCAAACCTATCTTATGCGGTTTCCATCCCATAGAGTATCATTGAGGTATCTCTGACCATGTAATATCAAATCATAGATTAGATTTAGATAGATTTCACTATTATTATATTTTCATTGTCAAATACTTTCAAATGGGCTCCACCACTTGCTTCTTCATCCTCGGCCGATGGAAACCCTCTTCGTATCCGTTGACATACCTCACTAAATTCCTCCTTTAGGTCCATAGGCACGATATCACGATAATGGAAGCTGTCTTACCTTTAAGTGGACTAGCATTTTGGATTTATAGGCAAACCCCATGCTACCTCGCTAATTAACTTATCTACAAATGGATGATGCCTTAATTTCAGTAAACACAATATTACTGTGACAAACTCAAATTAAAATGCCATTAGTTTAAAAATAATTCAAAAATAATTTTTCTGGTTATAAAGTAACATAGAATATTTTTCAAAGAATTTAATTATAAATACCCTCTTCTTTACTCAAATCCAAATAACATGAAAATAATTCAAGTTTTATATTTAAAATTTTTTGTATACTTAAAATCTTCAATCAAGTCAAAACCGCATTTGTTCCAAATCCATAAAATATTCATATCAAAATTCTAAGTTGTAAAATCCATAAATTCCTTTTCAAAGAATTTAGTATTAAGGACTCCATCTTTTCTTCAAAATTTTAACATAAATTTAAAAAACAAATACTAAAAAGAAAACTGAAGCTTCGTTCTTTTTTAAGTATCAGTTAAAAGTTCTCAAATTATTTTATAAAATCTAACCATATATTTTAATGAAGTATCCTTTTCATATTTAAATACTAAAAACCATTTCAAACAATTTCAAAACAACAAATACTTGAGTTAATGATTAAATAAAACAAATAATTATACAACCTTATTGGCAAGAAACATAATCCATATTACTTGTTAGGTTATATAAACATGTTTGATTAAATAATTAACATCTAACATCTCAAAGTAGTATATGCATATATTTCTTTTCATGTCGATAATATACTTTAAAATCCTTTTTTTTCATCGCATTAATTTAAATATTCCAAACATCCTTATTTAAATCAAAAATAATAATTCTCATAAAATTTCCTTAAAACAATAATATTATTACCACTTTATTCAAAACAATTTATGTAATTTTGTTGAGACTTGGTTTTCATTCATGACACAAAGCTACACTACGACATACAGATTTGACGACCGCAAGGACATAACGAGAATATATACTATAAGGAGACAAGAATTCAAAATTGGTGCATCAATTATATTATTTTGTTTTTGAGTCTTAGGTCGATTTTGTTAAAATCTCTCCTCGTTTACGTATATATTAGCTTTTATATTTAACCGTCTTATTTCCAAATAATTTATACATATATAAGCGTCTATAATATACATATAATATTATAGAAGTGTTTAAAGTTATATATTATGTTATAAAAGTGTTTAAAGTTATATATTATTATACTTGTGTAAACTGTGCAAATTGCACAAATATTGCCAGGTCAGTCGACTGACCTAGAGGCTCAGTCGACTGACCTAGAGATTTCTGTGCAACATGCACAGATGCATATGTATACAAATATATATTTAAAAATTCATTTGAATATTTAGTCGACTGCCCAGAGGTTTAGTTGACAGAATTTCTACAACAACTACTTTTTGAAAAGACTCGACTATTTGTGAAGACTTACGAACCTCTACGAAAAGATTTGGACACAACACTTCAATCAAAACTCTTCATCAATAGTTTCTGCTTTCTAATCTCTATAAATACATACTCTAACGTGATTCCAAACATGGAACTACTGAATTTTCTTATCTATCTCTCTTGAATCTATTTGCAATTACACTTTCAATTATTCTGCATTAAAGCAAAATTCTACCTTTCTATTCTTCATAAACGTCAAATGTATATTTATACCTGATGAGAAGATTATAGGAAGGGTGTACTACAACCGAAAAATCCATGTTATTAGAACACAAAAAGTGAAAACAATCTTTTGTATTTGTTGAAGCCCTGTTCTGCTGCCCAGGCATGTGAAGTCCTCTTCGGCTGCTGAGGCGAAATCTTCTTCTGTTGCTCAGGTCCCTGTTCGGGTGCTCAAGGGTTGTATAGACCCGTTCCTCCGGGTTAAGTAAGGGTTGTTGTTTTAGTGAAATTTCAGAAGGAGTCCGGGACTGGACGTAGGGCGGTGTTACGAACCAGTATAAAAATCTCTAGTGTAATTTTGTTATACTACTTTTTATATTCCGCACTATTTACTATATTACTATCGTCACTATGCTCCGTACTATCATATATCCATATTACACGATGCATACCACACTTTAATTTGGTATCAAAGCATAGCCACTTTCATTTGGTATCAGAGCTTGTAATTCTATCAATCGTCACAACATCATAGAATAATGGCCATAAAACGATCCAGTCAAAATGCAATAGGCGTAATCCCGGTAAAAGCCACCAGTGAGGACCGCAAAAAGGTACTTTTTGATTTATGAATTTCAATAAAAGATAATAATGAATTATTTAGTATAAGCAATAAGATTTCAAAGCTTAATTTTATTATTTTAGAAAAGTTGAAATCTGTTGAAGTTGAAAATGGGAAAATGAAAATCGAGAAGTTAAATTTAGAAAATCAACTAGGTGTTTTAAAGAAAAATTTTATAACTGTTAAAGATTTTCTAGATGAACAAAACACCATATATGGAAAAGAGAGAGAAAAATTTTCAAAAGAAATTTTTAATTTTAAAAGAAAAAAATGATTTATTACAATCCTCTTTAGTAATTCAGAATCTCAAAATTTCCTTCTCGGAAATGAGAACTGTATGTTAAGATACGAGAATTCTGAATTAAATGCGAAAATTGATATTTCGAATAATAGTAATTTTTTTTTGAAAATAATAATTGTGACTTTAAAGCTAAATTTGATAAACTTGACACCGAAGTCACAAAATTTAATAAGGGTCAAAAGGATTTAAATATGATTTTATCCAGTTTTGGACCTTTACATGACAAAAGTGGTTTAGGATATAATAACACTAATCATAGAAATAGCACTAGATACGCTTTCATGTATAGTAAAAATGTTAGTGCTAGTACTAAATATCGAGTAAAGTATAAATCCAATTTTTATAGAAATTCAGATACTGCTATGACCAATAATATTTATAATTTCTTTAGAAGTACAAAATCATTGACGGGAAATACGAGTAAAAATTATCTAAGTATTTGGGTTCCTGTTAATTGGAAAAATAGAGAAAAATACATTGATGATTATTTTGATATGGTAGTTAATAATGAAAATTATATTTATAAAGGTTCAGCCACACCCAAATGGGTATGGTTTTCTAAAAATTAGTAAATTATAAGAACCTTAGGTATCGCATGCTTTAAATGTTAATTTCTTTCTGATACATTAAATTATAAGTAGTATTTTTTTTGTTCCATATTATTCATGTTCTTAAGTCCTTTTTATCGGTGATAAAAGGGGAGAAATATTATTACTAACGTTAAGAATTCAGGATTTAGAGCGTCAAAGATTCCGGGGGAGTAAGTATTTATATTATATATATACAGTCGAAATCTAGATCTATTTACAGGCTTTCATCAATCAAAAAAGGGGATAATGTTGATCTTAGTTTTGATTCATGACGCAAAGCTATCACTACGACATACAGATTTAACGACTACTACAAAAAAAAGAGAATATATACTGCAAGAAGACGACTTCAAAATTGGTGCACCAATTATATTATTTTGTTTTAGAGTCTTAGGTCAATTTTGTTGAAATCTCTCCTCGTTTACGTATATATTAGCTTATATATTTAACCATCTTATTTCCAAATAATATATATATATATATATATATAAGCATATATAATATATGTATATATATATTATAAAAGTGTTTGTAGTTATATATATTATGTTATAAAAGTGTTTAAAGTTATATATATTATTCTACCTGTGTAAACTGTGCAAATTGCATAGATGTTGCCAGGTCAGTCGTTTGACCCAGAGGCTCAGTCGACTGACCCAAAAATTTCTATGCAACATGCACAAATGCACAGATATACAAATATATATATTTAAAAATTCGGATATTTATTCGACAGACCCAGAGGTTCAGTTGACTAAATTTCTACAACGGCTACTTTTTGAAAAGACACGACTATTTGTGAAGAGTTACGAACCTCTATGAAAAGACTTGGACGCAATACTTCAATCGAAACTCTTCATCGACAGTTGCTGCTTTCTAGCCTCTATAAATACATATTCTAGCGTGATTCCAAATCATCGAATTATCAAATTTTCTTATCTAACTCTCTTGAATCTATTTGCAATTATACATTCAATTATTCTTCATTAAAGCAATAAGATACCTTTCTATTCTTCCTAAACTTAAAAAATATATATTTATACTTGAAGGGAAGATTACAGGAAGGGTGTACTATAAGTGATAAATCTGTGTTTATGGAACACACAAAGTCAAAACAATCTTTTACATTTGTTGAAACCCCGCTCTGCTGCTTAGGCATGTGAAGTCCTCTTCGGCTGATGAGGCGAAATCATGTTTTGCTGCTCAGATCCCTAATCGGCTGCGTAGGGGTTGCATTAACCTGTTCCTCTGGGTTAAGTGAGGGTTGTTGTTTTAGTGAAATTCTAGAGGGAGTCTGGGACTGGACATAGGACGGTGCTCCGAACCAGTATAACAATATCTGGTGTCATTTTACTATACTGCTTTTTTATATTCCACACTATTTACTGTATTACTATCATCACTATACTCTACATTATCATATATCCATATTACATGATCCACAACACTCTTTCATTCGGTGTCAGAGCATAACCACTTTCAATTTTTTCACAAGCATTTTATTATTAAATAATTCAAAAATAACAACATTCTACATTAAATCCCAAAAAATCTGTTTCAGTGTTATTTACATAAAAAATATTTAGAATTTATTCCAAAAATATTCATAGAAAATGCCTCTTGTATTTACTACTTAAATAATAATAAAATTTTTCTTACAAACTACGTAAATAATTATATTATTATTTGCCCAAAATTTAAACAGTCCTCCAAAAATCATACTATAATTTATTTAAATTCCCCTGTACTTTATAAATAAAGTAAACTTTTTCATAAACTCCATAAGCAGGTATACTACTACTCTAAATTCAAATAATAATCTGAAAGTCATGGTGCTATTTATATAAATTCCACCATAATATATGAATTATAGTAAATTCCCAATTCAAAATAGATTTTTCATCATTGTTTCACAATTTTACCAAAATTTATAAATAATATCCTCATAAACTTCTAGTACAAATCGCTATGTCTCAAATCATAACATTCATTTCTAGCTTGTACTAAGCACTCTAGCATATTGACCATCCTATCTAGTTCACCATAATCAATCTGAACTTTGTAGCCTATGTGATTATTTTACAACTCCAATGAAATTTTAATTGAATAGATCAATAATTTTCAATTTAGTTTTTAATCAAAATTGTTGATCTCAAATCTTATTTTACATAAAATTAATAAGATTTGAAAACAATAAACTTCATTGTTAACTTTATCTAATGTTTAATTTTGATCATCATACACTTTTTGTTTCCAAAATAGGTTATTTAAGTTCAACTTAACAAATTTTCAAAAAGCTTTACTTTATTTGTTTCACATTAATTTATACATAATCATAAACAACTTTCATTCTAATTTTATCATTTCATATCTATTCGTAAGTCCTTAAATTAACAATATTAACTTCAATTTTCCTAAGCTAATTTTTTTCCCAACCATTCATAAAAATATCATTACCCAAAAATATATAAATTTCAAAACTCAATTCTTTATAGTTTAACATTCAATAGTAATTACTCAAAATTAATCATGGATTAACTTCGGTTATTTTTCTAAAATGCTTATACTTTGTTTTTAAAACATTATTTCATATAATTTTTTTTCGACGTCATGTTATATAATTTACAACCAATTTATCATATATAAGCATATATCATTTTATTTAATAATAAAAATCCAATCTCAATCATCGTTAAATGATAGCTAGCATCTATAAAAAAATTATTATTAAATCCGTTTTGTTTTATAATTAGTTAATTTCCAAAACCTTTTAATTAACATATTATATAAATATATAAAATATACTGTTGAAATTCAATTTTTTTTCCACTAAGTATATATATATGTATATATCAGATTCTAAAGTAACTTCCAAATTTTTAAGCCATTTATTAATGCACATTTTCAAGATTTTATATGAAAGAACTTTAGTTTCAATTTGAAAATACACACGTAATAAAATAGAAAAATTCGAAAATATTTATTCTTTTATTTTTTTCAATCTAAATTCTATCCAAAATGGTCTAATTTGACTTCGAAAAATAGGCACGTAAATCATATCTTTTTTAATTTTACTTTTATAAATAAGAAATATTCATAAAAGTGTAAAGAAAATGTAATGTTATTTTTTCCAGTTTACATTCAAATGTCCCTTTGCTAAAAATTAAGTTTATATAAAAATATATGTGTAAACAATATGGCTCAAGGTAAACTATTTACAAAATTAAAACCTTTAAAATATTTATGAAATATTACCTCTTGTGAAAATTTTCCTTATTCAAGTATTAAATATGTGTTATTCTTTCAATTTAATAAATGAACTTCAACTCCAATATTTTACCTTAAAATCTTATGATGGGAAAAAAGACCCAAAACCCCATTTGTACGAGAATAGTTCGTACATGGATGAAGCAAATGCTTCAGAAGCTATTTGATGTAGATGTTTTCCCATATTCCTGGAAGTAATCGCTTCCATGTGGTTCACTAGGCTTTCGCCGAAATCGATCTCTACTTTCGATCAACTAGCCACTAGATTCCTTGATCAGTTCAGGCTCCATACCTAAAGATGTGATGTCCCTGTCCGGGCTATTTTAGAAACAAAAAAAATCGCTGAAATCTTTCATGAACTATTCAATACCACAATAACAGAGGTGAGCAATCCAAATAAGGACATTGTTTTCATGGCTTTGGTCCAAGCCATTCACCCCGAAACTGAATTCGAAAAGTGGAACAAAATGAAGCAACCCACTACAATGAAGGACTTCAATTGTAAAGCAAGCCAATACTTGAGATTGGAGGAGGTGCAGGAGCTAGAGGGGAAGTTACTGGTGTGTGAGCAATAAATGTCGGGCAGAGTGAAGAGGCGATGAACTAGAATACAAACGCTTTCGAGACTCTGGAAGAAACCAACAAGAAAGATGGAAATCAAAAGAGAAAGAATAAAAATTCCAATAAAAGAAATGGGAACAACAAATGCCTTAAAGGCTTCAGGCCTGAAGATTACACCACTCTCAATGATACATCGAAGAATATCAATCTCACGACACAGGGGATAGAGGAGTATAAAACGCCCCCTAAGAAGGAAGCAACTGAGCAACAAAAGCGCTCAAGGAAGTTATGCAGCTTTCACGAGACGTGCGATCACAACACAAGCGAATGCCGCCACTAAAGAACTTGATTAAAGAGATAATTTGGGAAAACAACCTTCAGCAATATATGAGAAAATCATAGAATCCTAACCAGCCCGTGGCTCCTTAAGCCCCTAGGAAACAAAGAAAACAAGCCTGGACCAGTAAAGAGGGATCAAAGCGAACTGACCAGAGACTCATCATTGGAACAATATCTGGAGGTCCACGTCTAGCAATGAGAAGTTGGGGAGAGATGAAACGGTATGCAAGTTCGGTAAAGCACGCTCCAAAGTAATCGTATCCCACAATCGAAGATGGGTCTCCAACTAAGTAGCCAAAAACTTTGAATGACAATACTTTATTTAGAAATCGAGATACTGAAGGGATCGAAGCTCCAACTCTCGGTTCAATGGTGGCGACATTAGGAACCGGACCTATTATGGTCTGACATGTATTGGTCGATAGCGGCAGTTCTATCAATATTCTTTTCAAACTTATCTTTGACCAAATGAAAATCAATATGAAATGCGTATCTGAATGCCAAACAAAGACACAAGGGTTTACTAGTGAACCCAAATAACTCGCACGGACGATTGACTTGCCAGTGGAGCTTAAAGAGGGTGACTGAAGAGTCACCCTCATTTAGATCATCGTAATTGTAGGCAAAACTTCCGTGTATAATGCATTCTTAGGATGGCCAGCCCTAGCTGATTTGAGAAATACTCTGGCCCAATGGTGCCTCAATATAAAGTTCCTAACGGCAAACAGAATCGGGGTGGTCATAGGGGATCAATGCATCGCCAGAGAATGTTACATTGCGGAGTTACATGAATCTATAAGAAGGGAAAAAGGGAAGGATGTGGGGAGAACTCTCACCATCCGTGAAGCTTCTAAATAACAACTATAGAGCCACCCCTGGCTCGGGGACCATAGCCGATTCGACAAGGCTTTGGATCTTAGAAAGAAGAGTTCGAGGAAGGATCTTGCAGCACTGGTAGAATTGACGGTGTTTGTCCCAATCGATATGGATAAACAAACAAGAGCTTTGAAAATTGGATCACACCTTGCAAACAAGATATGGTCAAAACTTACTAAATTTATTTGCGCCAACTTGGATGTGTTTGCATGGACACATTCCGATATGTACCGGGTATCACCAGAAATCGCATGCCACGCGCTCAACATTGACCCCAAGTTCACACTGTAAAGAAAAAGAGCGTAGCCTGGGTCTTGAATGATCCAAGGCATTAAGAAAAGAGGTGGACAAGCTAATGGCTAACAGCTTTATCCGTGATGCAACATATCATACATAAATATCTAACTCGATCTTAGTCAAAATTCCAATGGAAAGTGGCAAACCTATAACAACTGCTTGGATTTAAACAAAGCTTGCCCGAAAGATAGCTTCCCTCTACCCAGAATTGACCAGTTTATGGATGGAACGGTGGGACATGAACTACTGCCATTCATGGATGCATACCTAGGATACAACGAGATCATGATGCATGAACCTAACCAAGAAAACACTAACTTCATCATCGATCTAAGACTATACTGCTACAGGGTAATGCCATTCGGTCTATAGAATGCTAGGGCAACCTACCAAAGGTTGGTAAATGCCTTGTTCAAGTGTCAAATCGAGAAAACCATGGAGGTTTACGTGGATGACATGTTATTTAATTCGTGAATAGCTGCCAATCACGTGGATAATCTCGCTAAAATGTTTGAAATACTCTGAATGTATGGAATGAAACTCAATCCACTCAAATGTCACTTTGGAGCGGGCTTCGAAAATTTCTTAGGATTCATAGTAAGTTCCAGAGGCATTCAATCAAATCCAGAGCAATATAACTACTCTACGAGAAGTCCAAGCCCTGAAAAACAAGAAAGGATTACAAAGTTTGAATGGGAAGGTCACAGCATTGAGCCAATTTATCTCAAAAGACACCAATAAGTGCATACCATTCTTTGATGCAATAAAGAAAGGAAAGAAAAACTTCCAATTGAGTGAGCCATGTCAAACTACATTTGAAGAATTACTACAACACATGGAGCCCCCGCCAATCCTATCCAATCCAGTGAACGGAGAAGACCTATTCATTTACCTAGCAATCTCACCTTATGCATTGAGCAATGCCCTTGTGCTTGAAGAAGCAAAAATCCAGCGACCAGTATACTACATTAGCAAGCAGTTTATTGGAGTTGAGAAAAATTACCCAAAGCTAGAAAAGCTAGCGTATTGCCTCCTAATCGCGTCCAGGAAGTTACGACTGTATTTCCAAGCATATCCAATCAAAGCACTGACTATCAACCTTTGAAGCAAGTACTATACCGACCCAAAACTTTTGGACGATTCTCGAGTGGAACGTCAAACTGAGCCAATATGATATTACTTACCTTCAAAGAAAGGCTATCAACAGGCAAGCATTGGTGGATTTCATCACCGAGTTTACCATATGGGATAACGAAGAAGAAACACCATTGGAAGCAAAGATGCAATGGAAGCTCTTCGTTGATGGTGCATCTAACAACCTCTGTTCGGGGGCGATGGTAGTGCTCGAAACCCCTAAGGGCAAGCCATTTACTACGCCTTATGCGTGGAACTACCTACATCAAATAACGAAGCAGAATACGAGGCATTGATAGCAGGGATAAAAGTTATAAAAGAACTCAGAATAAAGTCTGTTCACATCTACAACAACTCCCAGCCAGTCGTCTGCCGGGTAAAAGGTGAGTACCAAACCCTGAGGAGAGAAACTTGCCCTGTACCTATATAAAGTAATAGAGCGATTGAGCGATGTCGAGCATTATACCATAACTCACATTTCATGGGAGCAAAACAGCAAGGTTAATTGCTTAGCTAAACTGGCAAGCTCCGGAGAAGCTCAGTCGTTGGGACTAGCCTCGGTTGAGACTCTGACTGCCCTGAGTATATATGAAATGGACGTCGACTGGATCCTCAAGACCACCGCCGAACCGGAAATGTGGATGACACCAATAAAGGACTACTTACTTACAAGGACCCTTCAAACTAACTGAAATCGATGGAAAAAGCTTCTTCGAAAGGCTCCATGTTATATTACAGGATGGATACTCTACCGAAGGGGATTCTTTACCCCCATCCTTAAATGGGTGACCAATGATGAAGCTCAATCGATCCTAAACGAGGCGCACGAAGGCTAATGCGGTGACCATAGTAGGAGAAAACCCTTGCAAAGAAAGTTCTCTGGTATGGTACTTCCGGCCAATAATTAACCGTGATGCAGCAGAATACGCCAAATGGTGTGATCGTTGTCAAAGCTTCGGAAAAATTAAAAGAACTCCCTCAACATAATTAACGCAGATGGTCAGCCCATAGTAATTTGCAATACAGAAAATCGACTTGATTATCTTATTGCCAATAGCTAAAGGAGGGGCCAATTACGCCATGATTGTTGTTGGCTATTTCACGAAATGGGCCGAAGCAGAACCTCTGGCCATCATTACCATAAAGAAAGTCATTAATTTTGTTACTAAAAATATTATTTGAAGGTTTGGCGTGCCATAGAAAATCATCACTGATAACGGGACCCAATTTGAAGTGTTGAGTTCAAAGGCTTCTACAAACACTTCCAATTGAGAAGATCTTTTCATAGTCTTTCATTCACAAGCAAACGGGCAAGTGGAAGCATTAAACAGGATCATCAAGTCCACCATCAAAAAGCGACTGACTAAACCAAAAGGGAACTAGGTTGTTGAACTTCCACTCCCACTATGGGCTTATAGAACAACTCATAAAGGGGCAACCGGTCACACTCCATTTGTCTTGGCATATAGCTTAGAAGCAATGATTCTCGTTGAACTAGGAGTCCCCTCTCACCGAAGGAAAATTTTTGATCAGAAGCACAACGAGCAACTCCTGCACAAATCTCTGGATATGTTTGACGAAAGGAGGGAAGAAGTAGAGTTGAGAACCGCCGCCCATCAAAAAAGGGTCGTGTGGTAATTCAACTACAAAGTTCACAACCAAATCTTCAAAGTAGGAGACCTCATCCTCAAATGATTCTATCCCATGTTGGGAGCCTTCGAACCAAACTAGGAAGGGTCATACGTGATCAATTAAAAGCTAAGGGATGGAACTTTCAAGCTGGCAACCGTCGACGGAATCCAAATTCCTAGGGCATGGAACAACGAATCGTTTATGCTGCTACTTCACCTGAAAACTATTTCATGTACTTTCAATTTTTCAACAAATAAGGCATCCTAGGATGCCAAGCATTGTAAATAGGCAAAAACTTGCCCAACGTTTCTTAATAAAATTAATTCTCTTTTTGAACCAACAAAACTGTGCCATAATAGTAACCTGTTGAGTCGGTGGGGTCAAATTGATTCAAAACCATACTTTGCTACTTGAGAAAGTGCAGTCACGCTCAAGTATGCCCTATCTACCTATCGGCTCGATGGAAGCAAACTAACTCAAATCGTTGGATCAACGAAACCCGATCCCTGCCTTCTAAAAACGGTGCTGCCCAGGCAGCATCGGGAAGACACAAATATAAAAAGCCGTGCATCCTATAAGCCGTGCATTAACTTTCCAAGCCGTGAAGTCATGCTCTTAAAACATAAACTCCTCACGATTTCCTGAAGGTTGGCAATATGGAGAAGTATCAAAAGCCGGGCATCCTATAAGCCACACACTAACTTTTCGAGCCGTGAAACCAGGCTCCTAAAACACCAATTCCTCACAATTGACGGAAGACAGGAAAACATTGAGAAGTATCAAAAGTCACGCATCCTATAAGGTCGTGCACATTTTAAATATAGGATTGCCCCGGCAATATTGAGAAACTTACCCATCATAGGAAAAACAATGGTCAAGCACTCCCATTATCATGAGTAACGGGAATGAATCCAATAAAATTGAAGTGCGATAAAATGGCCAAAAACTTCAACTGCTGACACCCCATGATTAGTGATAACATTTGACGTGGATAACGTTTAGTTGTCTATAGTTAATTCACAATATGTGCACGCTGTAAGCAATGAAGTGCGTGTTTAAAGAATGCGAAATTCCTAAGAAATAATGCGCATAAGTATTTACTCACGTTCTTAAGGAGTAAAAAATGGTTTAACTTCCAAAAATTTGCAAAAAAATATTCGTTTACACGAACAGTGTTTCTGAATTCTTTGATAATTAATCTTATGCTATATGTTCTGCACTAAATTTACATCTTTATGCATGTCTCCAACGCACATACGTTAAACATCGTAGACTGCATACTAAAGTTGTGAAACTTATAAGAAATCAAATCATTACATGGTTTTATTCCAAGTGTTGGTATGCAAACTATTCAAACCACAAGTTATCGGTCATTTGTCAAGTGTTCGAAGTAAACAGTCCTGTGTACTGGGGGCATTCACTAGTACTCAAAATAAAATACACAAATGCAAAAGCACGACACAAGTTCTATTACGTCAAACAAAGAATTTTGGCAGCAATCACAGGGCTAGATAAAACAAGATAGACCTAAGTAAAGTAGACACAAGTACACAGAACATAGACAAGCAGATAATCAAAGTTACAACAAAAATGTCAGTAGTATATTACTTATAACAATTTTTCTATACAAGGTCAAAATGTTAGTCGTAATCACACAGTACTGACCAACAAAAGTAGAAGTACAAATAACACAACAAAAATGGTAAGTGCCGACTAGCACTTGAATAAAACAGTACAAAATGACTCAGAATCAGATTAGCAACCATCCAAGCTTCTCATTGCCTTATTCCGCCTCTCCTCTTTCCGCCTCTCTTCTGAAGTTTCTACTTTGCCTCAGGAGTGGTATCGCTACCAGTAATGTCAACTATGTTCTTAGCGCTGATATCTTCTTCATGCTCTTTAACTTCCTCTGAAGTTTCCCCTTGTATACCGCGCTTCCGAGACTTGCGAGAGCTCTTAGAAGACTTTACCGCTTCAACATTCTCCTTCTTGATGGCAACTAATTATTATTGAGATTGGCATGGCTGCTCTATCTAAGTCTCCTGTTCCCGAACCTCGGTCGCTGCGTGGTCACCTCCAAAGATATGGAAAGATCATCCAAGCCATATAAATCGGCAATTTTCTCGGACACCAACCCCGGCGGCGAGCCGGACACAGACACGGCAATCTGAACAGCAACAAAGATGAGCATAGACATGGTTGAAATAGCAACAGGTCCATGCACCAAAGAAACTAGAAGATCGGAAGATAACAAAGGCGTTAAGTTCGTTAGGCTCTTGCGGTGTGAGTTGAAAGTTCTCAAGCTCGAGTGAAACATGGAGATTAACTACACTAAGGAAGTGACCTAGAATGTCAATCTCATACTCACCACCCTCTCCCTCCTTGGACGGTTCTACAAATCATGGTGAAGTTTCAAGCCTGAAACTTGCTAGTGGATCGTAGAGCTGCCTCAATGATTAGACAGGACCGAAAATAAAAGGCTTTGGCCACACTTCGGTGGTCGTAGACATAGCAACATCAGTAGTCTCTTTTTCTCTTTCAATTTTCAAAATCTCTCGGCCTTCTAGCAACACTATCTTTGATTCTTTATTGATACGGGCGTTCTCTAGCTCTCGCTCGGCATAAGCATCCTCGCTATCACGGAATGACTGAAGAACTCCTCCCAAACCACAGCTATAGTGCATGAGAATCTAGGGCCCATGTAAGTGAGACTACCCTAGTGCAATAGGAAGTTGAAATAAAAGTTTAAGATGGTCTCATCCATCTCCTCCATTTTTCTCTCTAAGGCATTCTAAAGCTCCAGATAATCAGCCATAACGACGGCCTTTTCAATCTCGACACGAACTTTATTGGCGCTAAGCTAAGCAACTTGATCCTGGAGCGTGGCGATCATCTCAGCTTCGTTGAAGATGGTTTTATTGCACGACTTCACGACTTCTCCATATTCCACAATCATTTTAGTATGACCTTCTATGATGAGGTCATGGTCGGAAATAGTTTTCTTTTGGGACCCAATTGTCGTGCTACAAGCTTCCACCTCCTTTTTCAACTTGGCCTCTTTTGCATAAGCCTTCTTATTTTCGTGCCTGTAGATGATCCCTATTCTCTCATGGGCCTCTTTAGCTCTTTCAACAAGACGATGCCGCTCTTGCTCTCTCGAAGTGCCACGTCTCTTTCTTCCTCCAGCCGTTTAATTTTAGCATCACTTTTCGCCAACGCTTTTTGGAAGTCATCCTTCTCTGGTTCAAAGGAGAGGATTTCTTGGTAGTTATTACGATTCATGTCCTCTAGTTGTTTGCATGATTTCTCCCTCCCCTTAGCCTGCTATAAATCATTCTAGACTACATGATGGTGGGACATGTATGTATCTTTATGAACTGGATGAAGATCGCGATCAAATTTAACTCCCCTTAGAAACTACCCCGGAGTGTCGCTTCAAGCCTGTGAGGAGTAGACGGAAGAACATAGGCGGATCTCTGATGTGGGCTTGAAGAACCGGGGGCTGGCACCACATGATATGAGGGAACTTGAGATGAAGATGGCACAAAGACAGAAGTGGCTGGGATTTCAAGAACGATTGAAGCGGGGGCCGAAGCGAAAGCCTATTATTTCAAAGAATGAGAACCATGATTAACTTTTGACCTTTTGGACGGCTCCTTTCGCACATCGAAAATCTTTCTTATCTCGTATCTGCCTTTGTACACTTGACCTCGTTCCCTCTCATCTCAGCGATGGGCATCGGCCTTTGAATCTTTTCTTCTTCTCCGTTCCTCTATTGTTTCGCGAGATTGGTGACTGCCAGAACATCATTTTTGACCAACGTTAAGTGTTTGTAAATTCCTTAAGATCGTCGTAAAATCTGCGTCCCCTCATGGTACATGACATGAAGAATAAATATAGAGCCTTAAGAACAAAGAATAAACATGAAAAACATGTGTATAAGTGAGTCTAAACCTAGTGAAACATGTAATTTGTTTGGGGGGAAGCCTGAAACGATGTCGCAAACCAGATCAAGCAGACGTCATAGAATATACCTCCTCAAATTTGAAGTCTTTCCTCTAAGCACATCAAAATCGACGTAAACATTACTCAAATCTCTGTAATTTACGCTAATGTCTTTGATCGGAGAATCCCGATAGCGTTTGACTTCTGGAGCTTCATCTTCGCCACTCATGTCTGGAAGTGGCGAGCTTGAAACAACGGGACTCATCCCCGCAGTCTCACGCATGATTCAAAATCCCCATCGTCATATTCTGCATAGAAATCATCATCGTCATTGGAAGGGCATTCATCGCTACTACTCCCGTCTCCCCCTTCTTCCTTTCTATGTCTATAGTGGCCTTGCCTTCCCTTTGAGTAAACTCCTCTTCCGCTTCTTTCAAAATCGAGGGCATTCTAGCTGGGCAACTAGCTTCGGTCGAGGCACATTTTCCCACGCGAGTCTCTTCAGATGACTCGTCGGACAAGCCTTCCCTCCCTTGATAAACACCATCTTTTGAACCATGGGATGAAGAAGTGGATGGCGTACCTATCCCGGATTGAGAAAGGAATGGGACCTCAACTAGACTACAGATCTCCCTGATTGCAACAACCCGTAGCGAAAAGTTTTTCGTCGGTCAACAAGAATTTTATCGACTCTCCTTGGCATCGACAGCCATTAGGGTTTAGAAAGTTTCGTCGAGAGATAAGTCCTTGTTCGGCCTGAGAATAACTGTAGAAAATATTTGACTCGTTAGAAATTCCGTGACAACATATCAGAGCTCTATAAGTAAGAAAAGGAACTTGCCCCCTATTGTCCATAGATGATTGGATCTCTCAGGACACCTAACAAAGGAATATTGAGTCTTGAATTGAGATAAATTGCTTTGCAACTGCAACACAATTTTACGATTTCTCTGAGCCTCAATCAAAACCAAAGGGACACTCCTATCTTCATTAGAATGTGAGAAAATATCTTAACTCGTCAAAGCTTGAGGCATGGTTGAGAGTCCGCATGAAAAGAACATGCAGGCAGGTCATAATAGCATATTTGTCGTGATGGATCTAAAATGGAGCAATTCCCAAGTTCGAGAGGGTTCCTTTCAAAAAATAGTTGAAGGGAGGCACTATTCTATTCAGACACATGTACCGTTGACATGTAGTATATCCTTTATGCGGCATATGAGCAAATTCATTCTTTTATGGGAGGCTCACGTCTTCCTCTAGAATTCCATGCCGTAGGAAGATTTTCAACAAGACCTTAGCTGAAATCATGGAGGAAGGCTCTCTCCGAAGGATTAAGAAGAACTCTAAAGTTAGGAGGAGTTCGGTCTAAGACCGGATCGACTGGAACTAGCTGGGTATATTCAGCCCGTGAAGCAGAAGAGGGAGGGTCGATCGATGACAACTTGGCCTCCAAAAGCACAGGACTTCTTCCGCTAGATTTGCGGTGAGAAGACGGGTACTTCATTCTAAACAACAGGAGTTGTATCCAAACCGGTTAGGTAATTCGACTCTAAACTAAACTCTAAACCAAGAATTCCCCCTACTACACTTGAATTCCGAAGAGATATGGACATGTCGGATTTCAAGTATGTACCGAGGAAGTGCGGTGTGTTATCTATCGGTCGTGGGCTTGGTGTTCTGAACACTACAAACACTCTATCCCATGTAGCTAGTACATATGCGGTACAAAGGGAAAAAGACTTACTCGCTATCGATCAACGATCGATAACAGATCCGTTGTCCGAAGCGACGTGGAAAATTCCTTCCAATATAGGTACATCGTGCGTGCAAAAGAAAGAAAAACCAATTTGAATCCTCCGGAAGGATAAAACCAATTTAAGTTGTGTCGTGCGGTATAGCCAATGGGAACCGGCACAACTTACTTCGGGTTCAATAGACGAAGACAACAAAACATGTCATGCAGCGAGGTAAGGCCCAAATGTCATTCCGTGAAGAACTCAAGACTCGATTTGCTATCTTCCTCCATTAAACTACAATCGACATGGACTTTTCATGACTAAATTAGTAACGACCCTGACTCAACCTTCGAAAATGGGCACCGAATACATCACCCATATTCCAGTGCCGCAGATTCAAATGTCGAACCTGATTTGCTGAAGCTTATAACACATTAAGTACAACAACAACACAGCGGAAGACAAAGAATATATCATTGATGCAACACCTTGCATACGTCATGTCTATACAACAATACTTGACTAACCACATCAGAGCAATACAAATACATCACAACAGAAACAACTTCAAGGTGATCTTCCAAGATAGCATCTAATATCTGAAATATTTATCTCCAAAGCTTTAATCCAAAGAATACTCGAATCCCCCATCATGCTAAACTTAAGCAAACTAGGCAACTGATGAACCAAATGCAATTGCCAAATCCAAAGGCTCCAAAGAATTCCAAATGGAAAGCTGAAGGCTGTCAAATCAATATCTACTAGCTGATAGTCTGAAAATCTAACCCTAGGCTGCCCGTGTGGAAAATTATGGGCACTCAGAGTTTACAAAGGGAACAATAAAATCCAGATCAGTCATGGGACTGGCGTGAGCAAATAAAAATAGTTTATCTTTTAACAAATGAAAAACAAAAGAATTATAAAAGAAATCCTCAATGCTTTTGGAAAATGAAACTACCATAAGGCCTCCTAGCACACACACAATGCAATCGTACACTTGGGGGAGATTTCTCCCTTTGATAGTCAAACATGCTCGATACGCAAAATTATTTTGATATTATGATTAGTGCATAGTGCAGAAAACCTTTCGAAAGTCTAATATTAATCTTAGCCAGCATAGGTATTATTATACTATGCCTGCTATAGTTACCATTTAAGAATGGCAGGTTCTATAATTGCAATCGTAAAGGGCTCGTATTGATGATTGGATTTCCAACAAATGGTCAGGCTAAGGAACTTCTTGGCCACATGGGTACGCTCTAGAGGGACGTTCCGAGAACATAACCAGCTCTCTGCCAACATAAGGCCGGGTTACCTCTGTAACTAGGTAACTACTTCACGAGCATGCCATCCCCCGGTCATAACTAGCCTTTATCCGAGGTCCCTCAACCATAAAGCAATAACCATAAAGTAATAAATTTGCAGCAACCACATAAGTTAAGTATGTGGGGTCCATACCATGATACCACTTCTATCCATAAGGAAATGGACTTACCCTCATGGGGTGCTACCCCCCATTAACCTTGCTGCATCCTTCCCGTTTCGACCATTCCGGGTTTTAAGGTCCGACGAGGTCACGTCCACAAAGCTACTCTTTACACAAAAGCAATGGTTTGATCAATAAATGATCAGTAGCACTTCGTATGCTACATTACCAAACTGGGAATGTATCACTAGTAACCATCAACTACATAACCTCTGAGCTCGTACGTCTTAGATAAGTGTGTTAAGCTAAGAGAATAAATTCTCCGCCATCAAGCATAAATGTATTTGATAGAAACAATCTTTATATCTCAAAGTGTAACGTCAGACACACATTCATACAAGTCTGTTCCGGGTTCGAACAGAACCGAAGGCACTTCACAAAGAAGCCCTTGCAATCCGGGTATTCACAATCCCAACCGGACTCCCCATCACATATGGGGATCTCTATACCATAGCTACTCAGTGTAGAGTCATTCGACGGCTCATCCTTTCTTTCTCGAAAATATCCGGTCTTTACCACCGGTCTTCAAGTGCTATCCAATTACGTCGTATCATTATTCAGAATGCATTATGTGACACAAAGTCCTCTCCTGGCTAAACCGAATAATGAGCGCAATATTTTAAAACCATATGGATAATGGGATCTCAGTTTAGTCACATCTTAAAGCCAAAACCTTTCTTCAAATGGTATGAACAAATTACCATTTTCAAATCTTTAAACAAAAAGATTCACTTCACAATGTTCACCAATCTTTCACAAAGATTAATTCATAGCTTTCAAAACTATTTACAACACAAATCTTTATACAAAAGATACACCTTTGAGATCCTCTTCGATTCATAACAAAGTTCAACAATTTTTCACAAAGATTCATTCATAGCCTTTCAAAACAATTTCCCTTTCAAATTGGATCAAATCATCCAATCTTTAATTCAAAGACTCAATTCATAGCTTTCAAAACCATTTCCAAAGATTCATTCATAACTTGAAAAACCCTTTCAACAAGACTAGAAAAATTTTCATTAATAGGAAATCAATTATCATTTCAAAACAAAGAGTTTTTGTTTCGGAAAAATCCGATCAATTGTGCACAAGTTATAGCCTTTAAAATACAAACTTAAATTTAAATTCCTAAAATAATCCTTTTAAAATACTTTAACATGGTTTAAAATCCATATATATTATATAACTTGTCTCACTACCTTTCAAACCATTGTTTCCAAAATAATTTCAGAACTTTAAACAAAATATATTATATTCAAACCAATTTTCAATTCCAAACTTTCTTTTCAAAAGCTTTCCATATTCAACCCCATTACATTTCCAAAACCACTTGGATTCAAAATTCAACTTTAAAACCATTCCATAATATTAAATTCAAATGCTATGACTTAACCAATTTTCTTGTGAAATCCATATTTGTGTGTGTATAGTGTCGTCCAGCGGTTTTACACAATAGTACAACATCATCAATCATCACAGATTTAAGCGTAGCAATAACGATAAGCGGTATAATCCTATAACGCTTATCTTCATTCACAGATTCATAGATAAATAATGTAAATTCATCATAGATAAATAAATTACATTCGTCATAGATAAATAAATTACATTCATCATAGCTTAAATCTAAACAGAGCATCACATGGCAGGGATATCAAACAATTCAATACAATCCAAACATCCATAAGTAAGATCAATTAATCATCCAATTAATTTAAATCACATTAATCACTTATGAATTATCTACTAATCCAGGTTAATTAATATTAATTAATTACAAACCATCTTAATTAATTAACCTTTAATCTTTTATTAATTAAACTTTAATAGTAAATTAATCAACCTTGAATTATTAATTAATCAACCTTAATAATAAATTTATTATCCTTTAATTATTAATTAATCAACCTTAACTAATAAATTAATTAACCTTTAATTATTAATTAATCAACCTTAATTAATAAATTAATTATCCTTAATAATTGTCTTTAATTTCATTAATTAAATAGCCTTTAATTAACTACTATTTAATTAATTTATAAGTGACTATTCCAATCACTTATATGAACAAATCATAAATTATCTACATTGAGTAATTATCCTTTAATCACTTGATCAATCAAAACATTAATTAATTACTTTTAATCAAGTAATTATTTTTAAGTACTTAATTAACCTTTAATCATCAATTAGGAAATTGATTAATTATTCGTAAACTTATTAAATAATTAACCTTTAATTATTTAGTTATTCTCTAATTACTTTTCTTAAGTAATTATCCATTAAATTAATTATTCCTTTAATTACTCGCATTAATTAATTACCTTCATTATTTAATCTCTAAGTAATTACATAATTAATTCTTTTAAAAATTTCATTGGGTAATTGTCCTTTAATCAATTACTCTTTAATTTAATTTTATTAATTAATTAATCTTTAATAAATTAATCATAATCTCTTAATTAAATTATGATCTCAATTAACTTAAGACAAACCATTTATCTTAATTATTATTTTCAACTACGTCATTATATCTTGAAACACTCTGAGATCTAAATAATTAATACAAAAATTATTTTAAATCTAACAAATTTTAAAAAGATTATACTTTAAAATTTCAACCTTTGAAATTACTTGAAAACTTATTCCACACATATATTTTTAGAATCTTTTTTAATAATTTGTTAATAACAAATGATTTAAAACATTTTATCATCATCTAAATTTGGCTTTTAGATAATCTTAAAATCAACTTGATTAATTTAAATTAAACAAAATTTATTATATACAGCAAATAGTTTAAAATTTGAAGCATAACTTGACTTATATTTTCAGAATTTGATAAAACAAATAACTGAGAAAAACTCGAGTGAATTCCGAATTAAATTTGGAAATCCCTATGCAAAGCCCCGAGTCATCTTTCTTTTTTTCTTTTTTTCCTTTTGACTTTGTTAAATTTACAAACAGTTTAACCCACAACAAATCGCCTTAGAACAACACTCGAGCCAAACTCGATTTTACTCGATACGATCAAGGAGCAAATCTTCTTTTCCAATCATCAAAAATCCACCCAGATAACATTGATGAACGGGCATATGCACGCCTTACTAGATCAACTATGACCAAGTCTCCATCCACCACCAAGTCGCCGTTGACCCACACAAGCCTCCGAACCACCTAGACTTAGGGAATTTCTAGGCAATCGAAATCGAGTGAACCCATCTTCCACTGGAACGAATACCCTCACCAGAAAACCTCCAAGTGTCACCGCAACCGACCACTGGTGATCACGCCTTCGCGTCCATAGTTGTGTCACTTGCCTATGCTTCTAATCACCCTAGTCCCATCGATTCTGATGCACGAACATCGCCGCAAACATCTCGACAACCACCACGTTCCAATCAACACATTAAACCCTATATCGACATCACCAAGCTACCACGACCATCAGAAAAATATGGCTCCATTTTTCTCTCGTCCTCCATCACTTCATCCTCCTCTGGTCAGAACCTCGAGACCCAAATTTCACTTGATCACCAGATTTCGCCAAACTCGTCCCCGTTCAACCTAGGATTCCCAAAAATTACTAGTTTAAAAATCATGTAATGATTATCTAAATTCATAATTTCGTAACACGAATCAAATTATAAACTCATATCACAAATTCCATATCTTTGATTTTCAACTTATTTCTAGTTATCACCATGATTTTTTCTTTTTAAATAAGTGCTTAAAAAACACACTTGAATTAAATTTTAGAAGTTATATTTAATTGTTATAATCCCTTTTTGCTTAGAGATCATTACTTAAAATAGATTGGAGCTAGAGAGTTTGAATTTTTTTATGAGTGTAAACCTGTAAGTATTTAAATAGAAAGCTATATGTCTGGAACCAGACATGCACACAGCAATCATTTCATATTCCCAGGCATGCAACCACATTTCACATTCATACAAACCATATTTAAGTTATCATCATCACAGACTTAAGATAATGAGGAAGATCAAGTTTAAAAAAAGAGTTTGCTAGCCTTAATTTGGGAAGAACAAGAAGTTTTTGATTGCTGAATTGATCTAAAACTTGATTCATCTTCAGGTTTGATTAATTGAGGTTGGATCTGATCATTAACTTGCTTGACTGAGACGCGTTTGCTTGCTTCAAATCTGAATCAGCTTGATGAACTTGTTTTGATCTTGATGATCTGTTGTTGTTTAAATTTACTGCTTGATTTGTTCTTTGCTTTTGACTCTGAAATAATTTTTGTTTTTGGTTTTGCTTTGATCTGGGAACCAGACTTTGATGTTGAATCAGTTTGAAGCTTTGAATTTCTTAGGTCTGCTGTTATTTGATTTAAGGTTGAAAACTTAAATTCAATTTTCTGGTTTGGTTTTCCTTCTTTAATTTGTGATTTTCTTTAGTTTGGTTCTGACAAATTTTTGAAGTTATGAAGAAAAGTAAAAGAAAAAGGGAAGTAGATGCATATATATAAATCTTGTATCTTATTTTTTTTATTTAATTTTATCAAAAATAAAACCAATATGACACTTGTTATTACATGGAATAGGAAGCTTACAAATGTTTTAATACATCTTTAAAATATTTATACTTGTTAAACTTCTTATTTTTAATGCTTACACATGTCTTTTTCAAAAAATCTTCGTTATAATATGCATTTATATTTTTTTCAATTTAAACAAAACCATTTCCTTTTATTTATATATATTTCTAGTTTAAAGAATATGGTTTAAATTTAATTAAAAACTAATAAACAGATATATATATATATATATATATATATATATTAAGATTTAACTTTCAAATAGCTTTTGAAAATTTGAATTTTAAACTTATAACTTCCAAATCATTTTAAAATGTAACTTTCAAATCAAATCTTTCAAATATATATATGTATACACATATATATTTAAAACTGGAAAACAAACTTTTAACATCTTTTAAAATATAGAGTTTTCACATCTAATTTATTTTCAAAATATCCATACTTGAAATTCCAAAACTAAAATTTCTATTTACAATATATATCTAAAATCAAGCACATATTTTTCTTGTTCTAGGAAATTCTACCAATAAAATTCTAAAATCAAATTAATTATTAAATCAAATTGGGCGTAAAAACGGGATCATTATAGATTCCCCCTCCTTAAGAAAATTTCTTCCTTGGAATTTGCTAGACATGGAGACAACAAAAGATAGATACACAAAGATAGAGAATCGACTTATCAAATCAAGCTGAATATCGATTCTGCATTTGGCTTACCAAATCAGAATATTAACAATAAATACGAGAATGAACTCATTCAACACTTCACGAAGTATACGGGTCATTAGGCCTACGAAATTGCAGGAGCATTGGTTAGTTCGAAGGGATAACTAACTATTCATAAAATGTATCTGGACCCCCAAAGAATAGATAAATGAATTCTAAACTCATGTCATAATACCCTAAAGTATACATCAGCTTCTCTCTCTTCGAACTTTGATCTTCACAAGAAATCATAATAGAATTTAAAATTTGGTTTTAATTGAAATCGTTTTATCGACACAAATCTTCATATTTTATTCATCAATTCATTTTAAATAGAATTTTAAATTCATTAAAGTTTTAAACAAAAAGCAGATAGGGAATCGATGAAGAGAATATGAATTAGGAATTAAAAACTTTTCTTCAACGATTCACAGGGCCATCACCACACCAAAGCTTCTTCTTGTGGCTGCCACGAAGCCATTAAAGAATTTTGAAATTGGATGATCAACAAAGTCTATTGATAGAGAAAGTTTTTTCCGTTGTTGTAGGGTATTGACCATTTGTAGTGGTATTTCCCTGTCCCATATCTCGTCCTCTTCTTGCACTCATACTCACTATCTATGGATAGTAAAGGAATTTACTGAGGCATTTGGACGGATATCTTAAGGATATACTCATTATAGAGCATTTGTAACCCTATCTCTAATGAGTTACCTAACGTTATATACTCCTGAGATAAACTTCTTACTCAATCTTCAGCTCTGATACCACTGTAACGACCTTGACTCGACCTTCAAAAATTGGCACCGAGTACATCACCCATATTCCAATGCCGTAGATTCAAATGTCGAACCTGTTAGTCCTTAAGATGATGGTTTTGATGACAACAACCTTAAAATAAGATTATAAAATATAAATACTAACATTATAGTTTAGATATATATGTATATGCAGGATTTAACCATTTAAGTACCAAGAATGAAGACTGTACAGTATATTGACTCAAGATATCAAGATTGAAGACTCATGAGTGTCAAGATTATCAAGAGTTCAAGATAATTAATTAAATTAGGAATTTTGTTAAAACTCCTAGAAAAGCACTGGCATCTTAAAATCCAATTTATTCGTGGAATGGAATCCACTTCGAGCTCGTTAAAGGAATGAAACCCTTAGTAGGATGGAACGTACGAAAAATTTAGTGGAACATTGTTTTGTATCCGCTAACTTTTATTCAAAATGTTTTTCAAAATTATATCTTGTTTTCAAAATTTTTTCAAAATCTTCCTCTTAAAAGAATCAAAAACATCTATCCCGGTTTTAATACATTTAGCCTCAAAATAATCTTTATTTTCAAAATCAAATTATCCTTGGTTTTAAACTATCTTTTAATAAAAATATATTTAATTTTTAAATATTTATACTTAGATGTAAATATAAAATTATAGTAAAACTTTATATATACCAAAATATTATTCTCTATATTTACTTATGTATTTTAACTATAGTTAAGTATATTTATAAAGTTTAAAACAGTTTTAATTTAAGATAGAAGATATTTTCAAAGAAAAACAAATCACCAAAATTTCCTTTGGCATGTCGAAGTACTCAAGTACCCCATGTCGACATGGTAACAGTTGATTTCAAAATTTGAATTTCAAAAGAAGTGTCTATTCGTCATATCCCTTCACGAATGGACAAGGCTGTTGTTCTACAGCAAATAGGGGTGGTTTTGAACAAATTTATTATTATATTTTTCTGGTTTTCACTCCTCTTCTTCCTCCATATTTCATTATACATATACTTACCATTACTCTGCCGAAATCAACATTGAATCTCACTGGATCATTTCAAGTTTGATTCTCTATCACTATCTCAACAAGATCTCAGTGCTATTCGGAATTATAGACTTCTTTGTAATCAATTTAGCGAGAAAAGGTGTGATTTTAGCCTTGGAAATCAATCAAGCGAAAAAAGGTGTGATTGTAGCCTTATAAATCAATCAAGTTAGAAAAGGTGTGACTGTAGCCTAGGAAATCAATTGGGTGAACTTTTTGCCCCTGAAATCAAGTATCTCTACCCAGAGGATTGTGAATATGGAGTGGTGTACCTTGTGGCCTTTACATCAAGGGTGTAATTGTACAATTGTTTTTGAAACGAAATCCTTACTTATGTGCGGGACTGGATGTAAGATAACTCAGAACCGGTATAAAATCCGATGTGTTCTTTCCTTTATTGTTTTTACTTTATTTCTTCATCTGTGTTTGATTCTGTGATCATATCTGTGCGTGAATATTGCATACATTTGTGTTTAAATTAACAAAAACTCAAAAAGATTTAGTAATTTCTTTTAACACTATTCACCCTCCACCTTCTAGTGTTAATCCTAGCCTTAAGATCCGTATTCCGCATTTCTCACATTTGGTATCAAAGCAAGGTTTTCAAAGTTTCATAATATGATTTTTGAAAAAGTTTTTAAAATGGCTATGTTTAAAAATTTTGTTAATACTAGTTTAGAAATATTCAGATCATCATTGTCTCATGAGTCTGCATATAATCAATATTCAAATTCAAGTTGTCTACTAAGATTGTTTGATGTGCAGGAATTATTCTTTATGGCGGTTGAGGAACCAATCCACAACGGACAAATTGTGTAGATTAGAAAGAATAAATGGATACTCGACGGTGGATGCTCTAGACACATGACTGGCAATCCAGATATGCTGAATGATATAATATACAAAGACGGAGGACTAGTTAACTTTTGAGACAATTCAAAAGGATATGTGCTTGGCATCGGCAAAGTCGGTAACTCTAAAATTCCTATTGTTACTAATGTTTTTCTAGTTAAGAATTTGAAACATAATCTGCTAAGTATAAGTCAACTTTGCGATAATGGATATAAAATTAAATTTGAAAAAGATAAGTGTCACATTGAAGATAATAATTCGACCATAATATTTGAGGGAATTAGGAAAAAGAATATGTATATGAAAGTTTTAAATGATAACCTGTGTCTTTTGGAAAATACAAGTGACCCTTGGATTTGGCATAAGAGATTTGGGCATTTGAATTTCAAACACTTATCTAAACTATCAAAACATGATCTAGTAAGAGGTCTCCCCAAAATGAATTTTAAAGTAGATAGTCTATGTGGTGTATGTCAATTAGGAAAACTTAGAAAAAGTTCCTTTAAATTAAAAGATATGATTTCAACTTCAAAACCTCTTGAATTACATCATCTTGATTTATTTTGTCCATCTCAAATTCCGTCAATAAATCATAATAAATATGTTTTTGTAATTATAGATGATTATTCTAGATTTACATGGACAATATTTTTGAAACATAAGAGTGATACTTTTGAATGTTTTAAGAACATTACAAAAAGGATTCAAAATCAACTTTCTCTAAAAATTATAACCATCACTAGTGATCATGGTGGTGAATTTGAAAATGAAAATTTTGAGGAATTCTACAATAAAAAGGGAATAACTCACAGTTTTTCATTTCTAAGAACTCTACAACAAAAAGGAGTAGTAGAATGTAAAAATAGGACGATTCAAGAGTGTGCGAGAACTATGCTTTCAGATAGTAAATTACCAAAGTATTTTTGGTCAAAACCGTTGCTACCGCCTGTTATATTTTAAATAGAATTTTAATTACACCTTTAACTAATAAGACATCTTATGAATTTCTTTACAAAAAGAAATCTAAGGTATCTTATTTTAGAATTTTTGGAAGCAAATGTTTTATTTTAAATACAAAAGATAACTTAGATAAATTTGATCCTAAATCCGATAAAGGTATCTTTATCGGATATTCCAATAGAAGTAAAGCATACAGAGTGTTTAATTTAAGAACTAACACCATCGAAGAAACAATGCATGTTTCTTTCGAAGAAAATTTGAAATTTTTTGAAGATACAAATGATGAAGAGGATTTAATCACTCAAAATCCAGAGTTAACTGAAACTAATAATGAAATTAATTATCCTAATAAAAGGTGTAACGACCCACCTTTTCGTACACTTTAAATCGACGATAAACCACACCCGTCAGGCTTAAACCATACAAAAGGGCGGATTGTTAGGGGGTAAATAAGAAAAAGTAGAGGAAGAAAGAGGAAAAAAACAAAACAGAATCTTGCAGCGGATCGATAAAATATAATAATCAAATATACAATTCATGAAGCTGTTTACAAAATATTCGATTATACTTTTACAGTACATATCAGAGTACACATACCAGAGAATAATAATTAATGCAGCGGAATTAAATGGAGTAGTGGATTAATATAGTAGACAATAGTACTACAAATCTTTGTCTTCATCCTCCAGAATAAAATTTTCAAATCCTTAAACGCTCGGACTGACCCAAGCGAATTGAAAGGACAAAACACTCGAGTCAGAACTAAAATATCTTATGTAAGTTAAATCAACAGGAAACGGCGTCAGATATGTTTACGGGATTTGACATCTCCTATCCAGTGTCTAACGTGAGTGCAGTAACTTAAGAGATGCTAGGGATTCACATCTCATAAGGATTCGTTAAACTATTTACTATGTAGTAATATTTCGCAATTATAATAGTGTCTAATAGTAAAATAAACGTACTTTTTTCATAGCATTAAGGGGTTAACCATATAGCCTTAACACGTAATAGTCCCAACAGTCCATCTAATATCATAGTCCTTCAACATGGGCTACGGGAGAAAACTAAACTCGTACAAGCCGTGATAGGGAAGGTGACACGGCACAACTAGGCAATGCCAGGGTAGAAATACCAATTACGCTTCCAGGCCGGTGGTAACGCCTAGCCGCAGCTACCGCCCATCTCGAGCCACACCCCAAATAAAAAATCAAAAGTGGCAACCGAATCAATCCAAAAGTCAAAATATAATATCGAAGGGATTTGTCTGATCAATGGTGCTACCTCATTAGCCCGTCAATCGCTCCTGTTTTAGCTACCTTATGCCAACTCACGGGAGTTGGGTCCACGTATTTACCTCAAGGGAAACGCCGCCGCTATCCAACTTCATTCTGGAATCTCTTCCACATACACGGTTGTTAAAGTGGTTTTCGTAATTGGCAGTGAGTATGACAACTTCCGATCCCGGTCTCTTTAACTACCAAACGTTATTATAACACCGTGGTCTTTTTGAAATAGTTTATACTTTTAAAACCAAAATATAATATCCATTTCAAATCCATATAAATACGATATCATTTCCTTTTTTTAAAAACCAAATCAAATTTGATATTATTTCAAATATATCCTTTTCTAAAACCATAACATTTCAAAGTTATAATATTTCGAAACAAAAACTTGAAATATAGCCTTTCAAAACATAAAACCTTGAATTTCATAACTTTGAAACATACTACACCACTTAAATGGTTTAACTATTTAATTACTTTATATAGTAAAATAGCTTCTTCACCTTCACAAATCAATTCCAATATGGATTTTAAATTCCCAAATAAACCAATATAATCTCCATATATTTCAAAGCTTTAATTATTCCACCATTTCAAACTTATTCTTTGATAATTTCATATTTATCAATTTCAACTATTATTATTTAGTTTTGAAATGTTTACTTAATAAATCAAATGTCATTTTAGTAAAACCTTTAGGCTTTAAATAACTGGATATTCTTTCAATTTCATTAACTTGATAATATTCATTTAAATCAATTTGATATTCATTCAAATCCTCTAAACAAAAAAATCGAGTTATAAAATCATACCTTTTAAATCTTAATTTGTTTATATTTCAAATCAAATTTTTTGAGGATAATTATTATATCTTAAATTCAAATTAAATTCACATTTATCTTCAAATCTTAAATTTTATTTGAGTCATTATAAAGTCTATATACAATAGGATTTAAATAGATATTTAACCATATTATATAAAAGAAATCAAACTTTATTATTTAGCTTAATTTATAATTACAAATAAATTTATACATAGCTAAATCAAAAATAAAATAGCATTTATATAAATCAATATCTGTATAGGCCATATATTTCCATAAAAATCATTTCAATTTTTTTTGTATATATACCGCAGTGCCTGCATAAAATTTTATATCCTATGGTCAAGTGATACGGATATTTATCATTTCAATCCGCAATTTAAAAATAAAAATTGCAAGTGTATATCATTTCAAATCGCAATCCTGAATCAAAATAAATGCATAACAACTTGCAGATTATGATGATATAAATAAAACACTCATTCATCCATCATAAAATCATACATCCATCACAATCATCATACAAAACAATCAGTCAATACCAATATATAACTGATAATATATAATAGGTAATTAAATGGCAGATATTTAATAATAAATTAAATAACAATTTAATTTCAGTAAATGCAATTAACTGAGATGATGATTAAAAATATACGAAACAGTCATAAATAAATGCGTAATCACAACATAAATTAATTTACCAAACATAAAAAAATTTAGAAGTTGTGAGCGGATTAAGCACTCACCTTTTGAATTTAAATTGAATTTAAATCCAATTTAAATCAAAAAATAGAACAGTCTCAGAATCCGTCCAAACCAACGCCAAAATGTTCGGAATTTCAATACGAACCTAGTGGAGAAAACCGCACATGAATTGGATATCGTACGTAAAAGTTATTGCAATAAAACGAGTGAATTTAAATTAAAATAAAAGAAAACAACAAGTCAACAGTAACCCATCCCCTAGCCACATCATCTTCAACAAAGAACATAACACGTGCAAACCCTTTAGCATGCACGCGTTTGAACCAAGAAACCGACTCACGCTCCCCCATCAACCACGACAAACGCCGCCGGCCTAGCCTCGACGCATCCCCAGAGCTCCGCTATCACCTAGGACCCACGCCCAGATCACCACATCACCGACCTACCCCAAAACACGAGCACTCGCCGCCGAAATAACCGTGCCCTAGTCGAAATCTAGTCGATCTGACCCTCGATTTGACGAGCAAACACCACCGATGCGAAGGGTGCGAGCCTCTCTACAAAACCCTGAAACGGTTTGACGATCGGGCGAGTTTGATTCCGACGTGATGAACGGCCAAAAATGTTTCTTCGATTTTTGGACACAAGGTGCATTGAATCAAAAATGAATTGCAGTTTTGAGATGCGTATATCGAGAGCTTCGATATATAATTTTTCTGAATTTCTTTTGAGGAGTTTGAAATTTTTGCTTTGGATTGAAATTTGATTTGTGTTTGGATCTAGAATTTGTTTGTCTTCCATTGAGGAGGAGAGATAGCTGAAATATACGTACAAACAAATGAGAAATAGGAGTAGGCTAGGGTTTATAACATGGTGTTTATAGACGAAGCTAAAATAGAATAAATGGATAAAACAAATATACGCGCTAATGACAAAGCGGCCCAAAAAGCCCGTTTAGACTCCGGAACAAAATTGGGTCATCCCATATATCAAAATAGATGTTTTAAAGTATTTTAACGCAATGGAAAAAGTTTCAAGTCCAAATTCCATCGTGTGAAGAAGTTACGCTAAAATCAATATTTTCCAAATTGTTTTCAATTGATTTCAATTTCATCGATTTTAAGGCGTTTCACGTTCGTACGATGAAACGACAAGTCCGACCGCTACGAAACTTGAAACCCTACAATAATCCACCGATACGGATCGATGAAACTGGTTTCGTCGAAATCCGAGTCAATGGCCAAAATAGCCATTTTTACATTAAAAATTAAATTAGTAAATCAAACAATTAAATCAAATTTTAAATTTCAACTCTATAACTAACAAATTCCATCATTTTTAAATTTCTAAATCATTTACACTAATTTACCCAAATTTAAATGTCGATTTAGAGTTGATTTATTTATCCATTTCAGTATTAATCACAATAAATTCAGAAATTATAATTTAATTTCCAAAATTTCTACTAAATTTATTTAATTTTTCGTTCTATTATTCCAATTCACTGTTATTAACTGAGGGATTTTTAACATTAGATTCAAAATCTATTGCAATTCTCACATTCCACCTTAATTAGCGTAATACTTAGATTTTTAATTTCATTAAATTGCAATTACTCCACTTATTATGGTTCAAATCCCAATAAATTGATAAATATTTATTCCCACTCTAATAATTCAAGAAATTTCCTAATTATGAATATCTTTAACATTATTTCTAAATATTACCTTAATTAATATTAACGTAATATTACATTAGACTTATGGTAACTGATTTCCAATTTAAATTAATAAGCAACAAGAACTGGTAACATACCATAATTGTTACGCTAAATTCTAGTCACATAAATAAGCTTTTATTACTTACAAATAAATGTTACCATTTGTTTTCATAGTACTAATTTCATCTAATATTCCATTTATTCGCTTATGCCATTTATAGTCAAGTATGACATATCTTCATTAATTGTCATTTCATTCAATCCATTAAGTATTAATCTTAATTAGCACGGGATATATCTTGATGCGTTCTTTTATTACATCATTTATTACTTTACAAAATAAAATAACATTTAAACTCATCAATGTAATACCAAATTTCATTTTAAATCCAATTGATTCCCAAATTAATGTTTATACATATTTCAAACAACTATTATAATTACTCCTAGAACATTGGTTTTATTAAATGACCATTTATTATAATTTAATTTCCGTAATTTAATCCAATGCTTACATTTTGTTTTCAAATCTTCAATTTGTAGCTAAGCAAACATCTACATTTTTTTCCATTGATTTGCATTTCGTTCAATTTAATAGTTACCTTAGTTAAGTTACCTTAGTTAACATTGCATAATATTAGATTATAATTTTACAATCTTAACAAATTCATTAATTGTCAATTGAAAAATATATACATTAATTACTATTAAATATTCTCAATAAATTTACCTACTTGGTTTCAAACTTTTTTATTCATTAATTACTGCCTTATAAATAAACTTCGGATTCTAATCAATTTACATTCACCTTTCTGTTATTATAATAATCATCATTAAAATAACCTTTAATTACTTGTATGTTCATTCTTCCCAACTTATTACACCTTATTACACTATTTCACACATTAATTCAATAATTACATTTCTTTTCTCATATTCCCCTTATAACCAAGTCATACATTTAAATTATTTTGTTTAATTTACCTTTTACATCCCATTATAAATTAATGCACACATTAATTAAGATTTAAAATCAAATTAGTCATTTCATCTTGGTAACATTCTTTCACAAATAGAATATAATTAATATTTACATTGTTTCACTTATTGGAATTACATCCAAGTTATTAGCAAATTAACTTACACTTATACTGTTACGTTCAAGTTATTAAAAATTAACTTACCAATCTTATCCAAGTTATTACCATTCCATTAATAATTCTCTAAATTTTTTTCTTCAATATTAAGTTACCAAAATCTCTTTAGATTAAGATATTTAATTACCGAATTTTCAGGTCATTACACTCTCCCCCACTCAAAACTTTTCGTCCCCGAAAAGGAAAAAGAAGGGAAAAGAAGAATTAGGAAATCAATATATCTAACTTAAAACATTATATTTATAAAAAAATAACTTTACAAAATTAATTAATTTAAATAAAATATACCAATTTATAACCATTAAATCCCTTTTATACTTAAATTAATAAAGTTTGGAAAACAATTTCAAAATATTTTCTAAGTCCAAAATTTACGGAAAATTTTGGCAGTGTCTCCTTTGTACGAAAAGGCTTGGGAGAAAATATAATATCAAAAATAACAATATACAACATATATTTATCAAAATAATATATATCCCAACCCGACAAAAATAATATAATAATGCTATAAACCATAATCCCAAAAAGTACCTATTTGTCGGGTAATTTACGCTTATATTATGAAACCAAATGCAGTAACAACTGCTTCCATAACTTGCATTTCACTTATACAATCCAAAGAGTTAATAATTATATAAATGAAATGTTTAAAGTGGATTCAAGCAATAGCCAATAAATTAATCAACCATCACTTGCACAAGCATACAACCATCACATAGAATCAATTCAAATCAATCATTCATTCATATCAAACAAAACAAATAATTGTTCGAGTTCAAAACTTTAAATCGTACGGAATCAAAATAAAGTACTAAGTGTACCCTTTTACTCAACGGTCTTAGGCGAAACTAAATAGATTATACATACATCCAAAAAAATTTAAAGTATCCTTACGCAAACCACTATAAACCAGACAAACAACAAATTCCAATAGATCAAGTTCACTCTTATTAATTTCATTCATATAATAATTTAACTTTTTAATTAACATTTTATTTCTTACAATTTCATTTACTTTTATTTGTTTCTACCAAATTTTCATCTTTATTGCATTACATTAATTCATTTCTCAATTTCTTTTTATTTATCCACTGCTTAATTTCATTTATTTCCAGTATTCATCTTTCTGCTTATTTTCTAAATAAGTGACTTCAACATTTACTTAAGTCTGTAATTACTTACTTACAACGTTTACCTTCTATCATATTCTATTATAGTAAGATTTCCATTTTAACTTAAGTTTACAACAATTACAACATCGAACTCTTATTCATTAAAGAATTTCATTAATTACTTTCATTACCTCAAGTTTATTTCTTGTATAATATCTATTACATTTTCTTATTAAGATTTCAACTTTTAATATTTGTTAAGTTATATATATGCTTTTTAAGAATGTAATTGAAAGTTATACAAGTTTTATCTTATTTCTTTTAATTAATTTAATGTTCAATAATTATATCCTTTGTTTCATAGGTTACAATTTCAAATTTCATTTAATACCATTTATAACTTAGTATTAAATCTCTTATTTCATTTTGGTAAATAAATATTCAATAGTTACTTTTCCTCATATTAATTTATAACCTATCATTTAATTTCTTCTCTTAATTAGGGATTCCAATTATTAATTTGTTACATTGCATTTCACCACAATAATTGAAACTATTAATTAACAGAAATTTAAGAACTAAATACCGGGTTAAATTTCAAATTATTTTAAAATAATAGATAGATGTATACTTACAACTTATATATCCAATTATTATTATTATTATTTTAACAATTTAACATTTATAATTGATTATCAAAAAGGAAGCTACAGTAAAACTGCTACAGTGGCCTTCCCTCTTCGAGACTCGAAAAAGAATGTCGATGATGCGGCTGCCATCACCGAAATTATTTTCCAGTGACAGAGAGGGGAGTACAGAACTAAATTTTCCAAAATCTTCTCAAAACAAAGTCTTTTTTTCAAATTGCATTGAAATAATTATACCAGAAAATACTTCTAATAATATTATTACTATATTCCAAATCAATTGAAAAGAAGTTTCAAAACCCCGGAACATAAGTTCTAAATTTCCAATCTTCATTTATTTTATTTTCTTCAAATCTTGTTTCCAATTACTATTTATAAATTTCACTACTTAACAACCAATATATTGTAACCAAATATATATATATATATATATCATTTATAAAATTTATTATATATATATAGAGAAAATATAATAGGCAAAACTATTTCATTCACCTATATTTAAAACAAATATTGTGTCGGTCTGTCCCATTAAGTGCTTAGAAATCCCTATTGATGTCATAGCGTCCCATGCACCAACTGGATTTTATAAATACAAAACGGAACAAAATAACGCAATATTAAAACCTTTGTATAACACTAACAAATACGCTCTCTCATATATATACGCTCAATGACTCATCATAGGGTATTACTACCCTATTAATAAAGAGTCAAACCCCACAAAGCTAAGGATTATCGCTAAACCTCGCTCCGATACCAGATGTAACGACCCGCCTTTTGTACGCTTTAAACCGACGATAATCCACGCCCGTCAGGCTTAAACCATACAAAAGGGCAGATTGTTATCGGGTAAATAATAAAAGGTAGAGGAAGAAAGAGAAAAAAATAGAATCTTGCAGCGGAACGATAAAATATAATAATCAAATATACAGTTCATGAAGCTGTTTACAAAATATTCGATTATACTTATAAAATACATATCATTGTACACATACCAGAGAATAATAATTAATGCAGCGGAATTAAATTGTGCAGTGGAATAATATAGTAGATAACAGTACTAATAATCTTCGTCTTCGTCCTCCGGAATAAAATCTTCAACTCCTGAAACGCTCGGCTTGACCCGAGTGAATTGAAAGGACAAAACACTCGAGTTAGAACTAAAATATCTTATGTAAGTTAAATCAACAGGAATAACTATGAGTGGAACGGCGTCGGAGATGTTTACAGGATTTGACATCTCCTATCCAGTGTCTAACGTGAGTGCAGTAACTTAAGAGATGCTCGGGATTCACATATCCTAAGGATCCGTTAAACTATTTACTATGTACTAATATTTCGCTATTATAATAGTGTCTAATAGTAAAATAAACTTACATTTTTAATAGCATTAAGGGGTTACCCATATATCCCTTAACACGTAATAGTCCCAGTAGTCCATCCAATATCATAGCCCCTCTTGATCAGGAAGCCACCAGAGGATACCACATGGGCTACGGGAGAAAACCAAACTCGTACAAGGCGCGAAAGGTTAGGTGACACGGTACAACTAGGCAATTCCAGGGTAGATATACCAATTACGCTTCCGGGTCGGTGGTAATACATAGCCGCAGCTACCGCCCACCTCAAGCCACACCGCCAAATAAACAATCAAAAGTAGCCACCGAATTAATCCAAAAGTCAAAGAATAATATCGAAGGGATGTGTCCGATCAAAGGTGCTACCTCCTTAGCCCGTCAATCGCTCCTGTTTTAGCCACCTTATGCCAACTCATGGGAGTTGGGTCTACGTATTTACCTCAAAGGAAATGCCACCACCATCCTACTTCATTCTGGAATCTCCACCGCGTACACGGTTGTAAAAGTGGTTTTCGAAGTTGGCAGAGAGTATGACAACTTCCGATCCCGGTCTCTTTAACAACCAAATGTTATTATAACACCGCGGTCTTTTTGAAATAGTTTATACTTTTAAAACCAGAATATAATATGCATTTCAAATCCATATAAATACGATATCATTTTCTCTTTTTAAAAACCAAATCAAATTTGATATCATTTCAAATATATCCTTTTCTAAAACCATAACATTTCCAAGTTATAATATTTCAAAACCAAAAATTGAAATATAGCTTTTCAAAACATAGAACCTTGAATTTCATAACTTTGAAACATACCACACCACTTAAATGGTTTAACTATTTAATTACTTTATATAGTAAATTAGCTTTTCACCTTCACAAATCAATTCGATTATGGATTTTAAATTCCCAAATAAACCTATGTAATTTCCATATATTTCAAAGCTTTAGTTATTCCACCATTTCAAACTTAGTCTTCGATAATTTCACATATATCAATTTCAACTACTGTTATTTAGATTTGAAATCTTTACTTAACAAATCAAATATCGTTTTAGTAAAACCTTTAGACTTCAAATAACTGGATATTTTTTCACTTTCATTAACTTTATAATATTCATTTAAATCAATTGATGTTCATTTAAATCCTCTAAAGAAAAAAAATCATGTTATAAAATCATACCATTTAAATCTCAATTTATTTATATTTCAAATCAATTTTTTTGAGGATAATTCTTATAACTTAAATTCAAATCAAATTCACATTTATCTTCAAACCTTAATTTTATTTGAGTCATTATAAACTCTATATACAATAGAATTTAAATAGACACTTAACCATATTATATAAAAGAAATCAAACTTTATTATTCAGCTTAATTTATAATTTCAAATAAATTTATACATAGCTAAATCAAAAATAAAATACCATTTATGTAACATCTAAAATCAATATTTGCATAGGCCGTATATTTCCGTAAAAATCATTTCAAATTTTTTTGTATATATAAGCCACGGTGCCTGTATAAAATTTTCTACCCCATGGTCAAGTGATACGGATATTTATCATTTCAATTCGCAATTTAAAAATAAAAATTGCGGTTGTATATCATTTCAAACCACAATCCCAAATCAAAATAAATGCATAACAAATTGCAGATTATGATTATATAAATAAAACACCCATTTATCCATCATAAAATCATACATCCATCACAATCATTATACAAAACAATCAATCAATACCAATATATAACTGATAATATATAACAGGTAATTAACTGGCAGTTATATTCAATAATAAATTAAATAACGATTTAATTTGAATAAATGCAATTAACTGAGACGATGATTAAAAATATACGAAATAGTCATAAATGAATGCATAATCATAAGATAAATAAATTTACCAAACATAAGAAATTTTAGAAGTTATGAATAGGTTAAGCACTCACCTTTTGAATTTAACTTGAATTTAAATCCAATTTAAACCCGAAAATTGAGAAGTCTCAGAATCCGTCCAACCCAACGCCAAAATGTCCGGAATTCCAATACGAACCTAGCGGAGAAAATCGCGCATGAATTGGATATCGTATGTAAAAGTTATTACAATAAAACGAGTGAATTTAAATTAAAATAAAAGAAAACAAGTCAACACTAACCCATCCCCTAGCCACGTTATCATCTTCAACAAATAACATTGCACGCGCAAAACCTTCACCACGCACACGTTTGAACCCAAGAACACACACACGCTCCCAAATCAACCATGATAAACGCCGCCGCCCTAGCCTCGACGCATCCCCAGAGCTCCGCTATCACCTACGACCCACGCCCCAGATCACGACATCTTCGACCTACCCCAAAACATGAGCAGCTGCCGTCGAAACAACTGTTCCCTAATCAAAATTTCCAGTCGATCTGACCGTCGATTTGATGAGCAAACACCACCGATGCGAAGCATGCGAGCCTCTCTACAAAACCCAGAAACAATTTGACGATCGTGCGAGTTTGATTCCGATGTGTTAAACGGCCAAAAATCTTTCTTCGATTTCTGGACACACAATGCGTTGAATCAAAAAAAGAATTGCAGTTTTGAGATGCGTATATCGAGAGCTTCGACATATAATTTTTTCGAATTTTTTTTGAGGAGCTTGAAATTTTTGCTTTGGATTGAAATTTGATTTGTGTTTAGATCTAGAATTTGTTTGTCTGCCATTGAGGAGGAGAGATAGTTGAAATATACATACTGACAAATGAGAAATAGGAGTAGGCTAGGGTTTATAACCGGGTATTTATAGACGAAGCTGAAATAGAATAAATGAATAAAACAGATACATGCGCTAACGACATAGCGGCCAATAAAGCCCATTTCGACTTCGGGTCAAAATTGGGTCATCCCATATATCAAAATAGATGTTTTAAAGTATTTTAAACGTAATGGAAAAAGTTTCAATTCCAAATTCCATCGTGCGAAGAAGTTACGCTAAAATAAAAATATTCCAAATTGATTTCAATTGATTTCAATTTCATCGATTTCAAGGCGTTTCACGTTCGTACGATCAAACGACAAGTCCGATCGCTACGAAACTTGAAACCCTACGATAATCCACCGATATAGATCAGATGAAACTGGTTTCGTCGAAATCCGAATCAGTGGCCAAAATTGCTATTTTTACATTAATTAATTAAATTTATAAATTAACATATTAAATCAAATTTTCATTTTCAACTTTGTAATTAACGAATTCCATCATTTTTAAATTTCTAAATCATTTACACTAATTTACGAAAATTTAAATGTTGATTTAGAGTTGATTTATTTATCCATTTCAGTATTAACCACAATTGCATTAAATTCAGAAATAATAATTTAATTTCCAAAATTTCTATTAAATTTCTATTATTTTTTTCATTCTATTATTCCAATTCATTGTTATCAACCGAGGGATTTTTAACATTGGATTCAAAATCTATTGCAATTCTCACATTCTACCTTAATTAGCGTAATACTTAGGTTTTTAATTTCATTAAATTGCAATTACTCCACTTATTATGGTTCAAATCCCAATAAATTGATAAATATTTATTCCCACTCCTATAATTCAAGAAATTTCCCAATTATGAATAACATTAACATTATTTCTAAATATTACCTTAATTAATATTAACGTAATATTACATTAGACTTATGGTACTGATTTCCAATTTAAATTAACAAGCAAAAGGAATAGGTAACATACAATAATCGTTACGCTATATTCTAGTCACATAAATAAGCTTTTATTGCTTACAAATAAATGTTACCATTTATTTCCTGTGATGACCCAGATTTTACCCAAATGAATTTTGAGCGACTAATGATGTAATTAATGGAATATTAGTTTTAGTGAGGCAAACGAATAAAATTCTGATAATTAAAATATTTGGATTCGTTTATAAATTGGTCTAAAAACTATAATAAATATTGAGTTATAAAAATCTCTAATAATGATGAACCATATAGAAAAGGATAAATTATATAAATATATATGTAATATCAAAAAGTACATAAGCAGTGTAAATGAAAGATATGTGAAAACATCGAAATATGTATACATATTATAACAACAATGTTTGTGGAAAAGGATAAATATTTATACATATATATAAACATGTGTACATCTAAATATATATATATATATATATATATAATAAAAAGGCAATCATGACAAGAAAAATAGTGAGTATTGTATAGATGATGAAAAGATATATATGTATAAAGAATACATATAAGAGGCTCATACATTCTATGCATATAAATGGCTATGGTAAATATATATGTATGAACCTAAGGAGACAAATATTTAATGCAATTCATCTTAAGCATACTGTTAACGCTAAAATGTGAACGCTAACACCCCGGTGTGTAAAGTGTAGTTGTGAAAGCACCACCCGATAGATCGGGAAAGAATTACAAGCAAGTAATAGCAGAAAAGCAGTAAACAACAACGATTTTATAGTGGTTCGGCTTAAGGGTATAGCCTACGTCCACTCTAAGTACTTTTATTAATAATCCCGTTACAAACTGATACAATTCTTCTCAAGTACAATACACTTCAAGTTACAAGTGATTTGGAACAAGTCTTAAGCTTCAATGTCGATTAAAGTTCTTAGATTCATGTTGAAGATGTGTGGTTTCTTCGTGAATTTCTTTGATGTATTCCTCTAATCTTGGAAGCTCTAAGTGTTGATGAAGTTCTCCATGCAGCAAGGCAACGGTGTGTGAAGAGAATGTGCAAAAGTCCCCTTGAAGTTGGAAGTGGTTGTCTATTTATAGGCGTGATTTTCTGGGCAGAATTCTCCAAGTGTTAGGTCGTCTTCGACCTAAAGTAGGTCGTAGGTCGGCAACGACCTAATAGTATGGGATCATTTTCTAAGCCTTGGGTCGTGGATGACCTATCATAGGTCGTAGGTCGTCTTCGAACTAAGGAGATCCGGCTTTCCTTTTTTATGAATGAGCGCATCCTTTTTTCTACAAGTTCTAGGTCGTACGCGACCTTACTAGCAGCGGCACAGAAAGGGCGGCCTTCCAATACAATGTCCTTAGGTCGTGAGCGACCTACCTTAGGTCGTGTGAGCTCTATAGGTCGCGGCGTCTCCTTAAATCGTTAGGTTGCGAAGTCTTTAAACCGCTAGGTCGCGGCCTTCCTTAGGTCGCTGTGAACCGTTAGGTCGCGGCCTTCCTTAGGTCGCTGAGAACCGTTAGGTCGCGGCCTTCCTTAGGTCGCTGAGAACCGTTAGGTCGCGGCCTTCCTTAGGTCGCTGAGAACCGTTAGGTCGCGGCCTTCCTTAGGTCGCTGAGAACCGTTAGGTCGCGGCCTTCCTTAGGTCGCTGAGAACCGCTAGGTCGCTACTTTCCATAGATCATAGGTCGTGACGGTGCTTAAATCTTTAGGTCGCATAGTTGCTTTATGGAGTTAGGTCGTGCCCTTTCTTAAATTGCTAGGTCGCGTGTTAGGTCGCTGATGAAGAGCAGTTAACATTTGCCCCTCGAAGTATGGGCCTATGACATGGGTCGCGTGCTTCGACTCGACTTAGCTAGGTCGTGAGCGACCTAACACTTGTATCAACACGCGTGCCTATTTGCCTTCCCATTTTTACCTCATGTAAATATGTTAGGTCGTTTTAATTCTTCTTCACCTCATTGCTCTGACCTCCTACCGCCACTAACGATTTTCTGAACTCCAAAAGGCGAATTCAAGTTCAATCATTCACCGATTCATCCTTGCTACCAAATTACGTAAGTGCCTTCGGTTTCTCTCCATTCCACGATCATCGTTGAATCCCAAGCTCTAACCTCCGAACCCCAAATCAATTTTGTACGCCATGCTCCACTTTGAGCCGCGTTGTGATCGATTTTTGATTGTCAGTGATTATTGTTGTTGCAGCGATTCACGAACGCACAATAATGAATTTGATTTTTGATAGATCGGAGGTATTTTGAGTCGGTTTTCAAATGGTTTAGTGGTATAGAAAGATGATGAATCTCATGAATAGGATGATGGATTTAAGTGTAGTGGATAGCGGGTTATAGGGTCCGATGAAGCATTGCGTGGAGAGGAAGTTATTGACCCAGTGAATGTGAGCGATTCAAGACAACTCGCGATCTAAGAACCCCTGCGACCTAAGGAGTAGTCTCGACCTACACTAGGTCGCTGAACGACCTAAGACTATCCATGAGCTAAGAGCTATACTTAGCCAGGACCTGCGCGACCTAACTTTCTTGTGACATAGACTCTAGGTCGTGGCCGAGCTAACACTGTATTGGAATGCCTCATCCTTTACTTTGCACAGCACGACTTAAGAAGGCTTCGACCTATGCTAGGTCGCTGGACGACCTATGACTTGTGAAACTCTGTGAAGACTTGGTTGAATTGAACTGGATTGTTTAATCTCGAATTCTGTTGCGCTTTGTTGTAGATTATCTCTAACGCTAATAACCTGTTAAACATAATATTTGCAGAAAACTGGGACGAATATACTGCCATTGACTGCCCACATCAAATGACAGATTAGTCGATAAAGAGTAATCAACTTACATGAACTGTGTGAACGAAATGCTGCGAACTAAAGAATTCAAGTGAAGTATTAAAGCAATACTAAAACATCTAATTAAAGCCGATTCGTTTGCATTAACACTACACTTGAATTTTATATTAACAAGTCCTGAAATCTCACAATCGACGAATTGTCAACTAGCTTAATTTCAGTTATATTTGCTTTCTGTTTTTGTTAGTTCTGCACAACACTTCACACTTTTTAGGAAACGTGCACCTTTTCATCTGAATCATCCAGTTGCTTATGTAGAATGACGTCTCAACAAGAACAAGAAGAGATGATAGAATATGCCGAAGGGACTTTCCCGATTGCTATTCCATTAGAAAACTCTCCAGAAAGAACTCCTACTCTTCTGAAACAACGGACACTTAATCAATTATGCGTTCAATTTGGCATTGCCGAGGCAGAAGTTTTACTTCCTGGACCAAATGATTTCGCTGATAGACCGCCTTATGGTTTTATTGCTATAAATCGCCAAATGTGCTTAAGTGGAGCAATTCCTCCTTTTAATGAATTTCTTCGACAAACCTTTCTCCGATTGACGATCTCTCCTTTCCAGTTGCACCCCAATGGCTATGCCATTTTGATGGGATTGTGCGTTTTGTTCAGGAGGACTCTTGACCGTCTTCCGAGTTTCGAGGAGATTTGTTACTTGTGTACTTTTGCAAAGAACAAGGACCACCCTTCAATTGTACTTGTAAGGGGTGCGCGGAACCGCAAACTTATTTTGGATTTGCCGGAGAGTGCACATGGATTCCTGAATCAATACTTCTACATTCGTTGCCCCGCAGAATTTTACGCTGACTGGAGAGTAGGAAGTGAGATCTTTTTTCCTTCATTCTTCAATTTTACTCTAAGTCTTTCATGTTTCGTATTGCCAAGTGTTGATTCCATTTCTTATCTTTATAGCACTTCCTCCTCCATCTAGGGACCTAAGCCATAAGGCGATGTTTGAGAGATTGAGCGCTGTCCCGGCTGAAGCGAGGAGCGTTAAATTTCTATTAACGGATGAATTTCTTCATCAGTTCGGGCTTCTACATATTTCTCGTTCAATTCAAGCTCATGAAGCTCCGACGGAAGTTCCTGACTCTCCAGTGATAATTCCTGATCCCCCGGTCTCTACTGGAGAACACATACAAGGAGAAATTTCTATAAAAACTTCACTAATAAAGTGTTCTGTTCCAAGAGATGACATGGGGCCATCAATAAAACCCGCGCTTGCCCCCATAATTGAAGAAGAAGAGGAGCCCCCTTCCCAAACCAGGAAGAGTGCCGACAAAGGAGCTGATGGAGGGAATCAGGTTGGGCATGATGGTGATGACGTCTTTGGGGATTTAAGTGACATAATTGTCACTTCCCAAGAGCTCTTTAAAGATGACCCTGCCTGCGGCAAAACTGTACCCCCGATGATTGAAGCGACATCTGCCCTTCAACAGACTCCAACTCCTTTATCTCAAGAATTGTCACCGACAGTGAAACCTATCACTTCCCCCCAACTGAGGAGTGGTTCGTTAGTCCAACGCGAGTAGTTTGCACTTCACACACAACTAAGGATTTTCCAGCACATTTATGCACTTATCTTCTTATACTTTAAAGATTTCTAAAGCTTGTATTTTCTTATTTCAGATCCTTCAATGACACACGGCGGATCATATTATCAGGACTTCCAACGCTACGGGGGGCGTGGTCAATATAATTATGGGCGCTACTTCACCTCCTATAGAGAGTCTGACGAAGAGAGGGCTGCTCGAAAGGCTCGTGAAAGGAGGGATGAAGAAGAGCGTCGTGAAAGAAGGGAGAGAGAAGAGCGCCATGATTCTTGGCAAAAAGGCGATGACTCCCACAAGAGAAAATCTCATGACGATCGAGGAAAAGGTCACATGGGTGAAGACTTAAGCAAACGAGCCCGTCACAGTGAAAAGCAGGCCTCTACCACTCCTGAGAAAGTTACTACTCCTGCTTCGCTCGACATTCCTTCTGACTCTCCCGCTCTTGGGAAATCAGACATTCAAACGATAATTAGCAGGCCCAAATTTCAAGTTGGACCGGGTCCTACCACTCTGCAGAGCCGGTTTCCTCAATGGTGCCTTAAGGGAGTGAGGTTCGACCTAGACTTGGTCCCCATCGACAAGTCTGCCATGCTAAGAAATCTCGACGCCGTCAAACTTGATATCGAGAGAATGTCAAACTGGCAGAAGCTTGTCGATGAGCTTCAAAGAGTTAACCGTGCCAACATAGAGGCCATGCTTACCATGGAAAACGATAAGGCCGAATGGCAAAAGGTCGTTGAGCAACACGACACCGAAATGAGGAACATTGCTTCTTACAATGAGGAGCTTGAAGCAAAAGTCGAGGAATTGAAACATGAGCTTGCTGCTTCCTCCACTTCCTATTCTCAAAAAGAAGAAGTGCTCCTGAAACAAGTGAGAGACGCTCACGCTAGCCAAAGGGATGCCGAAGACAGGCTCGAAGTACAAAAAAGAATCAGTGAAGGCTATGCTACTGATATTGCTGAGCTTCGAAAGAAAAACAACTCCCAGGAGGCGGAAATACAAATGCTTAAGCTTCAGCTTGCCAAAACTGAAAGGGAGCGTGATGAGGCTATCGCCGGCAAAATCGCAGCCGAAGAATCTCATGAGGCGACCAAAAACAGCTTCGGCTCAACATTATTCGACTTCTACTTGCATAGCGTCTTGGGGCGTGGAAGCCTCGCTTTTCTTGGTCCCAAGTATGAAATCACTTTAGCTGAAGTGTGGGAGGCCGCCCTTGAGATGCTTGGTGCTGAAGGTGCTGGTTATGACGAATCAGCCCTGGAAAGGCATTATCTTGATGATGACGCTCGCGCTGCCCTTGCCAAGGGAAAGGAACAACTTGCCAAATTAAGAACTGAAGTGACGGAAGGGGACCGGCTGGGAAAAACCACTTCAACTACTCTAGTCCAGCCACCTTCTTCTTCTGAAGTCGACATTATTGGTTCCAGTTCCCATCTTGCATCTCCCACCAAAGTTGCCACTGAAATTACAAGCATACAAGGTGGAGACGAAGGTGACGAGAGCGCTGATGCGCAAGCTTATGAAGTCGATATCAGGAAACCAGCTTCTCCAGGTAACTTCACTGTTAATCTCGCTACTGTCAATTCTGCTCAAGCGGGTTACTCATTTATTTCGCATGAGTTTCATGAGCTCCTTGGCTATTTTCTCAACCTTGATGAGCCTTCATCTCCTCTCTTTACTGACTTTATTGGTGAACCTTCATCTCCTCTCTTTACTGACTTTAACCTCTTTTCTTCTGTACAAAAAGTATCAAGCACCGCTCAAATCTCTACTTCTCCGGTAATCCCTCCTCCATCTCTTCAGGTGGCTCCTCCTTCTGCTTCGCAGCCTGGATCACAGGAGGAACAAATAGAGGCTCTCCATGGCCTGGATGATCCCATTGCTTCGCAAGAGCAGAAAGATGAGGGACTTGAGGGAGGCGACATATCTCCGGAGCGGACTCCTTCTGACGACATAACTCTATCTAAACTTGTCACTCCAGGAAGTGAGTCTTCCTCAAAGAGGAGAAAGAAGCAAGGAGCATCAAGGAGGAGAGGGAAGATAATCACTGCCACTGAAGAGGAGCCAGAAGTTGGGCCAGCTGCGCCTACCTCTCCTTCCTCCCTTATACCCACTGGCCGACCTGAAAAGCTGGTCATTCGGTCGGGTAAAGGGTCCAAAGGCAGTAAAAAGAAGTGAAGACTTTAGCTTTTTGTCTTTTGTATGAACTGGCCGAGAGTTGTGCGGGTACCGGTCCCCGCTTTTATTTTGAAACCTGTATCTGCATTATAGTTGAATAAAATGATTCTTCGTTTGTACAAACTTCTGTTTGAATTTGAGAATGCATTTACTATTTATTTTTTGCACAAGTTTATTTACACGATATTGCAGCGAGCTTATGGCATGTTACTTGAGCGTTACCTTTTGCTGGTTTGGCTATACCATATTGTGTGTAATTATACTTTATTGCCCCCATTCCATAAGTTTGCTGCAATATTCTATACTTCGAGGGGACTTGCACTCATATTTGCTAAAGAATAATTATTTTATTCTTTAAAGAAAATTTTTGCAAAGTACAACCCTCTTCGTATAAGTTTCTGCGCTTTGACCTTTGAAGAAATCACTTCTTTCTTTTGCTTAAGTACGTTTTTTTTTACCAAGTGAATTCTTTTATGCGGTAAAGCGGACCTCTGAAGGGTACTTTAACTCCCTCTCTCTTTTTTTCTCTCTTCTTCGGAAGTTAAAGTATGCCCCTGATGAGGATTTTTTTATATAGAAAGTTGTACCTCTGAGGAGGGATTTTTTACGTTTCAACACTCGGAAGTTTTATTTCAATCTCGGTGAAACGTGTACCTCCAAAGAGTTTTGCCTTAGAAAGCCTTTTCACGTTTCAACACTTGGAAGTTTTATTTCAATCTCGGCGAAACGTGGGCTTCCGAAGAGGTCTTTCTTCTTGATTGTGCCTTCGAAGAGGTCTTTATTTTGTTTGTTTTTCAACTCTGGTGAAGTGAAATTCCGAAGAGCGGCTGTTACACTTCAACTCCTGGTGAAATATGCCTCCGAAGAGGTCTTTATTTTGTTTGCATTTCAACTCTGGTGAAGTGAAATCCGAAGAGCGGTCATAACACTTCAACTCCTGGTGAAATGGGCCTCCGAGGAGGGCTTTTATTTTGTTTGCATTTCAACTCTGGTGAAGTGAAATTCCGAAGAGCGGCTATTTCACTTCAACTCCTGGTGAAATGTGCCTCAGAAAGGGTTTTCATTGCCTGGAAGTCACTCTCTCATGGTTGGAGGGTCATGACTCCTCCAATCTTTTTTGTTGAGTAGAGAACTTTCTTTTTTGTGGCATATGACCCACTAGAGGTCTTTTATCTTCCGAAGAGTTGTGCCTCTAAAGAGGACTTGTGCTGCTGATAATGGATTTTGGTTGTTTCCTTGTCTTCTTGCTTATGCCTTTTCACCGATCCTCTTTTTTTTTCTTTTCAAGTTTTCATTCCCCTTTTCTTGCAAGTAGCTTGTTTAATCCAAGGAAGTGTACTTCATTGTCAGGCAAGTTCGCGAGAACGGGCACTAGCTTCCTAATTGGATGTTTGTTTGTTCAAACAATCTCAATTTATCAGCAAGGGCTCGTTTCTATCGAAATCATTAGCCGTTCAATTGAAGTATTTCCTATCTAGGATTTGAATTCGGGGTCTTTGTGACTTGAAATTTGTTTGTTGAATGATGGTGAGAATCGCTCGGTTTTATTATGAGCAAGTTTTATTTCCATTGTCTGCAAAAATTTAAATCGACACTTCAACAATACATTTTATGTACTTTTATATCGAAAATAAAGCAAACATGTAATAAAAATAAGGAACACAAGATTTATAGTGGTTCGGCCAAGAATTTGGGCCTACATCCACTTTATATTCTTTCATTAATCACTTGCATCAGTTTTACAATTGCTTTCAATTGCAAGAATCATACGTTCACAATTCTTTTTACAATATTTCAACAAAGTTTTCAAGTAAAGTATGGACGCAAGTGATTGCTGTTCCATGCCCTTGGAATTTGATCTCCTTCAACAGTAGTGAGTTTGAATGTGCCGTCAAGAAGCTTCTGACCTATGACATATGGTCCTTCCCAATTTGGCCCAAACACACCTGTCGTTGTCATAATTCTTTTCAGGACTAGATCTCCGATTTCAAAGCTTCGTTGACGAACTTTGGAATTGAAATGTCTGGCTATCCTTTGCTGATGAGCTGCAATTCTACGACTAGCCTCATCCCTTTTTTCATCAAGGAGATCCAGCGCTTCAAGTTGTAGCTTTTCATTTTCTGCTTGATTGAAATGGATTCTTCTGTGTGAAGGGACCTCAGTTTCAACCGGGATCATTGCTTCCGATCCGTATGCTAATGAAAAAGGAGTATGCCCAGTCGCAGTTTTGTGGGTAGTTCTGTATGCCCATAGTGCAAGTGGTAGCTTATCAACCCAACCACCTTTTGCTCTTTCAAGTTGCTTCTTGATGGTTGATTAGATGATCTTGTTTACTGCTTCCACTTGCCCGTTTGCCTGCGGATGAGCCACTGCTGAAAAGCTTTTCTGAATTTTCAATCGCTTGCAAAAACCCTGGAATTCTTCGCTTTCAAACTGAGTGCCATTGTCCGTAATTATTTTCTGAGGCACACCGTATCTGCAAATGATATTCTTGGTTACAAAACTTATCATTTTCTTAGAGGTGATAGTAGCCAATGGTTCAGCTTCAGCCCATTTAGTAAAGTAATCAACCGCAACAATAGCATATTTAATTCCTGATTTGGCAGTTGGTAGCGGCCCAATGAGATCCATTCCCCAAATCGCAAATGGCCATGGACTGACCATCTGTGTGAGTTCGGTAGAAGGTGCTCTAGGAATTTTGGCAAATCTTTGGCATCTGTCACATTTTCGGGAGTAATCTGCAGCATCTCGATTAATTTCTGGCCAAAAATATCCGTATCGGAGAATTTTCTTTGCTAATGTTTGACCACCTGAATGATCACCACATTCTCCTCCATGCACCTCAGCTAGGATTGTTTTGGACTCTTCCCGGGATACACATCGAAGCAATGGCATTGAGAATCCCCGTCTGTACAATCGGCCATCCTGAATTACATAGCGAGAGGCTTTCCTTAGTAGCTTTCGTCTTTCTATCGAATTTTCTGGCAGAGAACCTCTGAGTAGGTAGTCCAGTATTGGAGTCATCCATGACTCTTGTTCTTGGGATGCATTCATAATCCAGTCAATATCCATCTCGTCTATACTTGGTGTTGAGAGGACTTCTACGGGAACCAATCCCAATAGTTGAGCTTCACCAGAACTTGAAACTTTGCGAGGGAATCTGCCTTCATATTCTCTTCCCGGGGAATATGGCTTATTGAATAATGATCGAGTTCACATAGGAGTTCCCAAGCTTTTGACAAGTAGGAAGGCAAGTTTCCACCTTTTGTTTGAAATTCCTTCTTGACTTGGCATACAATAAGCTGAGAATCACTGAAGATTTGTAATGCTCGAATGTTTAGCTCTTTAGCGATTTACAGACCTGCAATAAGAGCTTCATATTCTGCTTCATTGTTTGTTGAAGGAAATTCCAGTCTTAGTGCATAGCATAATGATCGACCTTCAGGAGTTTCAAGTACCACTCCGGCTCCAGAACAGTAATCATTTCTTGCGCCATCAACATACATCTTCCACTGGATTGGGGAATCATTGATCGCTTCTTCCTCACTATTATCTTTCTCTGTGAATTCTGCAATGAAATCAGCTAAAGCTTGTCCATTGATTGCTTTTCGGGGATGATAAGTAATGTCATATTGACTGAATTCAATGTTCCATTTTAGAAGGCGACCCGAAGTTTCAGGGCGAAATAGGACTTGCTTTAGGGGCTGATCAGTGAGTACTCTGATAGGATGAGCTTGGAAATATTGCCTCAGTTTCCTAGATGCAACTAGTAGGCAATAGGCGAGTTTTTCCAACTTGGAGTAATTCAGCTCTGCCCCAGTGAGTCTTTTGCTGATATAGTAAACCGGATGTTGAATCCTTTTGTCTTCCCGTATCAGCGCTGCACTTAGAGCATGAGATGATACTGCCAAGTATATAAGAAGATCCTCACCATTGCTTGGCCTAGAAAGTATCGGAGGCGTTTCCATATGACGGATCAACTCATCGAAGGCTTTTTGGCATTCGGAAGTCCATTCAAAATTCTTCTTTCCTTTCTTCAGGGCGTCAAAGAATGGGATGCATTTATCAATGGCTTTGGAAATGAACCGACTCAGGGCGGCGACCTTTCCGTTGAGACTCTGCAATTCCTTCTTTGTTCTAGGAGCTTTAACTTCTTTCAAGGCAGTAATTTGAGCTGGACTAGCCTCAATGCCCCTAGCACTGACGATGAAACCTAAGAACTTTCCGGACTCGACCCCAAATGTACATTTCAGAGGGTTAAGTTTCATTCTGTATTTCCGAAGGACTGCGAACATTTCTGCTAAGTGCTCAATGTGATCCGCTGCTTTCCTGGACTTCACTAACATGTCGTCGACGTAGACTTCCATAGTTTTGCCCAATTGCGGTTTGAACATAGCATTAACAAGTCTTTGGTAGGTTGCCCCTGCATTTTTCAATCCGAAGGGCATAACCCTGTAGCAATAAAGTCCAACATCTGTGATAAAGCTTGTATCCTCCTGATCCGGCTCGTGCATCATGATTTGGTTATAACCGGAGTAGACATCCATGAAAGATAACAATTCATGTCCCGCAGTTCCGTCTACCAGTTGATCGATCCTGGGTAACGGGAAGCAATCTTTGGGGCAAGCCTTGTTTAGATCAGAAAAATCGATGCACACTCTCCATTTTCCATTAGCTTTCTTGACCAGCACAGGATTTGAAACCCAATTCGGATATGTAGATTCTTTGATGAAATTATTTTCCATGAGTCGATCAACTTCTTCTTTTAATGCTGCTGACCTTTCTGGACCTTGGGTTCTTCTTTTCTGTTTAACTGGCGTAAACTTTGGGTCAATATTCAGAGCGTGTACTGCAACTTCTGGAGATATTCCACACATATCGGCATGAGTCCAAGCAAAGACATCCAGATTTGCTTTCAGGAAAGATATAAAGATATTATGAATTGACACATTAAGCTGTGAACCCACATTCAACACCTTATTTGGGTCCTTCGGGTCAACAGGTACCGGAACTGTCGTTTCCACCGGTACCACTCTATTCCCCACTGCACTGGCTTTTCTGGGATCCATTTCTTTCCGTGCCCCGCTGTGCTCTCCAGTGCAGGGTCCGCCCCGTAATTGCTACAAGGCTGGTTCCTTGATGCGGACTGGGGTTGCCGCATCCTTTCCCATTTCTCTTTTTCTTGACTTTCGCAGCTCTGTCAAATAACATTCTCGCGCAGCATTTTGATCCCCTTTTATAACTCCTACTCCATTGTAAGTAGGGAATTTAATAGTGAGGCACCATGGGGCTAGGATAGCTTTGAATGCTGCGAGTGTTGGACGGCCAAGAAAAGCATTATAAGCAGAAAACTCATCGACAATCACAAATGTTTGCTTGCGGACCACTTTCCTTTCTGCTTCCCCAAGTTCTACAAGCAGATCGATGGTCCCAATTGGTTGTTTTGGCTCCCCAGTGAAGCCAGCGATCTTCTGTGATGAGGCTTGTACATCGATCATAGGGATTTTCATCTGGTCAAATGTCTTCTTGAAGAGGATATTACATGATGCTCCGCAGTCAATGAGGACTCTTCTGACAATGGCCGGTCCAATACCAGCCGAGATGACCAAGGGATCTAGAGTAGGAGCTTCAATATCTGAGGAATCTCTGGCTCTGAAAACAATATCATCGCTGAAAGTTTTCTGTTGTTTCAGGGGCGTAGTGTCTTCTAAAACAAAGACGTCTTCTTCGGCTGGAGCATATTTCAAAGCCCTGGAATATCTCTCCATCTCACCCCAGCTCTTGCCAGCTGGGTGAGGCCCTCCTGTAATGACATTGATAACGGGCCTTCCAGATTCATGTCCTGTAGCTTTCTCACCTGTCCTAGGCTGATGAACATGAACCTGTTGCCCCTGACTTGACGATGCAGGATTGTTGCTATTTTTCTTCACGAATTGCTGCAGTTTGTTTTCTCTTAGCAACTCTTCAATCAGATTTTTCAACTGGCGGCATTCATCAGTCTCATGACCGGGTTGATTGTGGAAGCGGCAGAATTTCCCACTCTGTATGGCTTTTTTTCCGGTTCTCAAAGGGATAGGTTTAGGGAAATCTACGGAATCTTTAGTGGCCAGGTAGATGTGCTCCGGTGTATGTGATAATGGAGTATATTTTGATGGCTTGAAGGATCCGGGCTTCTTCAGATTACCCTGTTTCTTCCCATTATTATTCTCCCTTTTTTGCCCCACCGATTCATTCTTGCGTGGAGCGACAGTGTTGTCTTCTGCTTTTTCCAACACTGTCTTTACTGGTAAAGGACGGCTTTCCAAGCGAATGAATTCATCTGCTTTTTTGTAGAACTTTTCGAGAGAGGTTGGCTCCTTCATATTTAACCATTTCCCAAATTCGCTTGACTTATCAATAGCCCTCATCAGATAAGCCAATATCATTCGTGGTTCAGCATTGTCCACCTCAGCCAGCGCTATATTAAAGCGGTTCAAGAAGGATCTGATAGACTCGCCAGGATTCTGCTCTAAACTCGATAGTGACATAATGTCCTTGGCCTTCGAAGCATATAGTCTGAACTGCTCCTTGAATTTTATGGTCAAGTCTGAAAATTGATCGATAGATCGGACTGGCAACTTGGTGAACCATAGTAGAGCCACACCTTCCAGGTATACGGGGAAATATCGACACTTTATTTCGTCAGAGGCTCTGGCACCTGTCATGTGCCAATCATATTTATACAAGAACTCATTCGGATCACTTGTCCCTTTGTAAGCTGGAATAGTCTGAGGGACAAACTTCCTTGGAAATTCTGCCTTTAAGATTCTTTCAGTAAACGGAGTTTTGCTTGGGGCGAAACCCCATTCCTTCTCATCTTCAACCCTTTGCATACTTTCTTTCATGATCTGCCGGACCATTCCAGAAAGATATTCCTCATCATGTCGAATTCTAGATCCACCGGCCTCAGGTACTGCCTGCTCAAAGGGACTAGTAGCCCTTTCAGGAGCATTCCTTTCATTAACATCATGAACGTTGCCAGCATAATTCCTTTCATTACCAGCCGGTTGATTGTTTTCCCCAAGTAAATCGTTCAACTTATTCAGAATCAGAGCATTCTGGGCACTTTGAGCCTCTAATTGTGCATTTTGGGCGTTTATCTGCTGGTTTAGCCCTAGAATCACAGCATCCAACTCCGCTTTCGTAACTCCAACAGACGGAGTGGGTTGATTAGGTACAGGGGAAGCGGAGGTTCCCTCTTGAATGTTTCCAGATCTGATAGATCTACTTTTCCTTCCAGGAGCCATAATCTCAGATAGACTTCTGGTTTTTAAGGAAATTCTTTCTTCAAATCTCTGTGAAGCAATGATGACAGTTTTCCTGAGTTCAGTTCTCAGTGAAAGCACCAAAAATGTTAACGCTAAAATGTGAACGCTAACACCCCGGTGTGTAAAGTGTAGTTGTGAAAGCACCACCCGATAGATCGGGAAAGAATTACAAGCAAGTAATAGCAGAAAAGCAGTAAACAGCAACGATTTTATAGTGGTTCGTCTTAAGGGTATAGCCTACGTCCACTCTAAGTACTTTTATTAATAATCCCGTTACAAACTGATACAATTCTTCTCAAGTACAATACACTTCAAGTTACAAGTGATTTGGAACAAGTCTTAAGCTTCAATGTCGATTAAAGTTCTTAGATTCATGTTGAAGATGTGCGGTTTCTTCGTGAATTTCTTTGATGTATTCCTCTAATCTTAGAAGCTCTAAGTGTTGATGAAGTTCTCCATGCAGCAAGGCAACGGTGTGTGAAGAGAATGTGCAAAAGTCCCCTTGAAGTTGGAAGTGGTTGTCTATTTATAGGCGTGATTTTCTGGGCAGAATTCTCCAAGTGTTAGGTCGTCTTCGACCTAAAGTAGGTCGTAGGTCGGCAACGACCTAATAGTATGGGATCATTTTCTAAGCCTTGGGTCGTGGATGACCTATCATAGGTCGTAGGTCGTCTTCGAACTAAGGAGATTCGGCTTTCCTTTTTTATGAATGAGCGCATCCTTTTTTCTACAAGTTCTAGGTCGTACGCGACCTTACTAGCAGAGGCTCAGAAAGGGCGGCCTTCCAATACAATGTCCTTAGGTCGTGAGCGACCTACCTTAGGTCGTGTGAGCTCTATAGGTCGCGGCGTCTCCTTAAATCGTTAGGTTGCGAAGTCTTTAAACCGTTAGGTCGCGGCCTTCCTTAGGTCGCTGTGAATCGTTAGGTCGCGGCCTTCCTTAGGTCGCTGAGAACCGTTAGGTCGCGGCCTTCCTTAGGTCGCTGAGAACCGTTAGGTCGCGGCCTTCCTTAGGTCGCTGAGAACCGTTAGGTCGCGGCCTTCCTTAGGTCGCTGAGAACCGCTAGGTCGCTACTTTCCATAGATCATAGGTCGTGACGGTGCTTAAATCTTTAGGTCGCATAGTAGCTTTATGGAGTTAGGTCGTGCCCTTTCTTAAATTGCTAGGTCGCGTGTTAGGTCGCTGATGAAGAGCAGTTAACACATACCATACATCATTTCGAGCATACAAAATTTTGTATCATGGCAAGCGAAACATAAAAAAGGTTAGTCAAAAGGTGAAATCAAATCAAGCTTTTAATATGAATCAGATCTTTGTACAGAATTCATAACAGGTCAAGGGAAGTTCTTTGACCAAAAGAAAATTTGAAAAATAAAATAAAAACAAGCATGTTGTGTAAGCTGCAGCCTATACTTCATGTATCTCCTCACTGTTTCAATCTCTTGGATTCAAACTAAGTATCACCAAAGAGGCACCACCATCGTATTCCTCAACTTAAAAAAAAACCAAACCACTATACCGAGGAAGATCAAAACTTGTAATCAATTTACTCATATCAAATACAGCCTGTAACCAAGACACGGTTTCAAATTGATAGTGCAACCTGGAATCAAACAAAAATCAAGTTCAAGCACCATTCAAATATGAAGTTCTTCCAGTTTTTTTAAAGCTTCATCTCAGTTTTCAAAGCTCTCTGCAAATTCAAAATCAGTCATACATTTAAAATCTGGATCTCTGTTTCAAAGGTGAGTAAACTTAAGCCTTTTTTGGTTTTAAAACCTGGTTCATGTTGATTAATTTTTGAAGAAACTTGTGACATAAATGTTTGCATGTTTGTGTTAAGGTGAATGCATATAGAAACTGTGTGTATGTCTGGAATGGAGTGTGTATATGTTCTCTGTTTAAACTATAGGCTTTAATCCTCTAGATAAAATCTAAATTTGTTCTTCATAAAGCTAAAATTAGGATTGATCAGGTTTTTAGAAAAAAAAATCAAGTCCCAGAATTTCTTTTAAATTAAGACCCTTTTTCCTCTGTTTAACAAAAATAGTGAGTAAACTCTTAAAAATCGGATTTAACTAAGGTGCATGTGATTAACACTTGAAGTATGATATGAATTTGTTATGAATGACATTAAATGGATTTTTTTATTTTTTATTATTACATATATATATATATGTGTGTGTGTGTGTGTGTGTATGATCAGGTCTGAACGGGGCAAAGCATGCTTCTGTTGAAACATTTCAAGTTGAAAACCTGATTAAAATATTTTAAATCTTCCACTTAAGTGACCTTTAGGCATTGATTCCTGAAATAAAAGTGTTTGTGGGGTTAGTAAACATCATTTTAAAAATATATTCAAGTAAAATTATTTTGTAAATATTTCAGAAATAAAATACTACAGTGAAGGACAAATCAATGTCAGAATTTGATTATCAAATTATCGGATTTTGAGTATATAATTGAATTCGACTTCGAATTCAAGGATTTTTAGAAACAAAAGTAAGATTTTTAGACTTTTAATTGGTTAGTTATTGTGAGATAATTAGTTTTGGGTTAACGGTAGATTGTCGTCGATCGAAGATAATCTGCGACTCGAGGTTAATGTCAGAGGTGGTTCGTGGAACGAGGAGGTTGGGAAAAATAATCGTTGATTTTCCGGAATGCTGTAGTGGAGCGACGAGGCAAATCTAGGGTTTAAGGTGGAGTATTGAATAGGGTTGGTTACTGGGCATTTTTGGCATCATTGTTGCATCGAGTGGGGTCGGAGTTGTGGAGAGAGGAGCATGGAACTTAGGCGGTGGTTCTGGCACAAGACGGTGAATTCCAGTGGGCGGTGATGGGAGGATGTGAGGTATGGGCGATCGTGTTTCAGCCTGATCTCGGTGTGAGTGGTTTGATTTTTGATTTTCACGGGGTAGCGGGATTCTGATGGGTCGCTTGTATTCGTGTGATCGTGTCGACTTGGAGGATGACCAATGGGTTGGTCGGAGGGCGAGGATACGACGTGCATGTATATATGTGCATGTTGATGGCTGAGTTGAGCTAAGTATGTTTTTGATGTTTAGGAAGATGATGATTGCACGAGTGTATATCGGGACGCTTAAGGAATGACTCGAAGGATGCAGTTGTTCGAGTGTTACTCGGTTATCAGGTAGATTGACTTAGGGAAATATTTGGGGTTCGACCTAGGTTTTTGAATGTTGTTGTTCGCAAGTTTTAAAAGCTTATCTGAATTATGTAAATTTCAAAGGAAATGTAAATCATGTTTTAAAACTTAATATTAGAAAGATTTAAAACGAGTTTCCAAAGTTGAAAATGTTTTCAAACTGTTGTAATTAGATAATTCACAATGGGTTAAATCTTATATGTTCAAAATAAATTGAATAATGAAACTTAGGAAAGTAATTAATTATTTAATTTATTAAGAGATGGTTAAATTGATTAATGTAATCAGTTAAATGAATAATTAATTTAAGACAATTCATAAAGATTAATTAATTTGTGTAATCAATTTAAAGAATTGATTTATTAATATGAGTAATTACTCAAGATAATTAATTTAAAAGATGGTTAATTTATTTAAGATTAATTACTTAATGAAATTAATTAGTGATAATTATGGAAGTAATTAATTAATACCATTAATTAAGGAAGATAATTAATAGGTAATTGCTAAATATGATTTATTTAATGAGAATTATTTAAGGGAAGTAATTAAGGATTAATTACTTAGTGTAATTAATTAAAGAATTGATTAACTGTAGTAATGAATTAAGGGATTAGTCAATTGTTAAGTGTGATTAATTAAAGGATAATTGATCAATTATAATATTATTAATTTGTGTAATTAATCTAATTAATATGGATGGGTAAAAGCTAATTAATTTTTTGTAATTAATTAAGAGCTAACTACTTATTATAATCAAAGGATAATTAATCAAGGATGATTAATTAAGATGGATAACTAAAAGGTCATTAATTAATTGATTTGTAATTAATTAATGATTAAGTAAAGGTAATCTAAGTGATTAAAGATTAGTAATTAATTTAATTAGAGATAAATTAAATTGATTTTGGAAATGATCCATCTTGCTTATGAATGATTGAATGATGATTCAATGCCTCGAGTTGATTGATATCTATGATATGAAATGTTCTGTGATGTGGTAGGTTTGGACGGACAACGATAATGTGGTTATCTATCAATGATGAATTTCTGCTAAAGAAAAAAATGACATCTTGTATATAAGATTGAATTGTATTTCGCTTGAATAACTTGGGTTAAGATGGTTTGAATCCGAAGAGACTGGAGTTGGGTATCAGTAAATACCCAAAACCATTTTGATTCTTTATAAATTGATATGTGGAATCAATATGATGAAATGGAACGATTTACGTGAATTTGACCATTTAATCTATGTTTTGGTACTGAGAAATTGATGTGTGATGTAAGTGTTGTCTATAACGATTTGTGAAGTTGCAAATCGATACAAGTTACCCGGGCTTATATAAGTTGTATGCCTTTGTGTTCCATGTAAGTATTTCCTTTGATGTAATGCTCCGGTCAGACCGAGTATTACAGATTTTCAGGTAAGGACGTTCTGGAGCTCAGGAGGCGAGCTGGATGGCAAGAACGTATAGAGTATTTCTGGTGTACTATATTATTGTAAATCCGAGACATGATAATTGTGTATATCCAGTGTCTGTATATATGTGTAACTCTGATGTATTAAAATGTAATCGACAGATATAGTATTCCTTTGTAAACTATTAATATTTATTATTATATTTTATCCGCTGCGAATGTGAGATGTTGATGATTCTGTTCTTCTTCTTCTTTCATCTTTTTCTTCTTTTCCATAACTATCTGGAATTTTCGGAATCGGAAATTTCGGGTCGTTACAGTTGGTATCAGAGCTGAAAGGTTAAGCGAGAACCTTGGCTCTGGTGGGAATTACTCATTAAATAGAGTCCGAAGTACTCTAAAATGAGTTGAGTGTATGTGTGTGTGTGTGTGTGTGTGTGTGCGCGTGTGTGTGTATATATATATATATATATATATATATATATATATATATATATATATATATATATATATATGAGCGAACTTGTTATTTTCTTATATAAAGATTTTAAATGATTTTATATATGAATATTATTTTTGATATATATAAAGCAATATTTCCTCATAATAAATATTAAGGTGATTGGCTGTTAAATTATTAGAATTATATTAAGAAGTAATATAATACCACCAAACTGAAATTAAATAAAGATAAGTTTGAAATGGATTCAAACTGATATTAAAATCTTGAATTGTAGAAGTGTTTCAGAATAAGATATGATAATCTTGGGTATTATCATAAATGATAGTTGTGTTTAATAATTAATGAGTAAGCAAAATGAAATGTTTTAAAGAAATAAAACATTTAGGCAAGTATAACCTATAAATTGAAACTAGAGTTGATCCGAATTCTGGAGTTTTAAATATGGGTCTAGAATTTGAAAATGTTGTTTCAAAGTAATAAAGAAATAATAGATAATGTTATTAAATATTATTTGAATGATAGAGCTTGATTAAACAAGAGTCGTTTGAAAATCTTAAAAGAATTTGTTTGAATTAAAAACCAAAGGTGGATTAAAATTTAAAAGTAACCTGGTGCGTAAGGAAATAAATATGAAATAAACTCTAAGGTTGAGTTTTGAATTTTCCTTAGAAAGTGATGTAAAACCCAAAGAGAAGTAAGTGTTAAACTTAAGTGGGAAGGTTATTGATCTGAAGTATAAAATTTGAATGGAAAATTAAAATTGTCTAAATTTAACTGGATTAAGTAAATTGAATTTAACTTAGAGGAAATTAAATAAGTTTGAATGGACAGCCAGATTTGGAAATTTTAATATGAACTTGGGATTGAACTTGGGAGGTTAAATGGTTAATTTAATTGGGAGTTTGTATGATCTCAAAATGGGTTTGAGATCTATAAAATTGAAATGGATGAATGTTTTAAAATTAATTGGATGATATCATCCTATTGTTATTAAAAATCTTTAAATTGCAAATTGGATTTGTTTAAATGAATGAGAAATGAAGTGTGGTAATATATCCATTATTGAGATAAAAGGGAAATTAAACTTTAATTTGAAATTAAGGATAGGAATTACTTTGAACTGAAAATCTCAATGATTGAATTTGTAAATTAAACTTGTTTAAGAACTGGTTTTAAAACTGGAAGATAAAATTGGGTAATAAGTTGAATTTTTAAGATAAAAATTGTTTTGAATTCTTATTTGAACTTTGAAATAAGTAAGTAAATATAATTTAAAATGGAATTTTGAGAATTGGACTCAGAATTAAATTGTATAAAGATTTGGATTATTGATTAAAAACAAATACAGGTTAATTTGATTTAAGGGATTAAATCAACATTTAAAAATTTAACTCGAATTTGTATAGTTCGTGATGATTTAAAGTGGGATTCAATTGGAAATTAGTCCAAATTGCTTTGCATAATTTGGAATTGTAATTAAAGATAAATATATTTAAAAACCAAATAGAGTTTGATTTAAATTTGGAAAGGAAATTAAAGTTATTAAGTCAATTTAAATGCAAGTGGAAAATTAAATTGAATTAATGGGAATAGAGATTGGGTGGTGGAACAGTTTGACTCTGAAAACTATTTTCAACAAATGATTTTTAATATAAGTTTTCTTAAATCTATTTTTTTCAAGCTATTTACAACCTTTCTTATCAAAGCCAAACTATTCTTTACTTATTATACAATTATTTTGAAACTATTTTACAATTGTTTATAAACTAACAATTTTTTTTCAACTATTTTATAAATTAATTACTATTTTTCAACTATTTTACAAATTAATTACTATTTTACAATTATTTTGTAATTATCTAAATTTTATGAAACTATTCAACTATTCTCCAACTATTTTATAATTAGTTAACCATTTTACAGCTATTTTGCAAACTAATAATTGTTTTTCAACTACTTGTCTATTTTTAAAATTTTCAAGCTATTTGCTAAATGTAAACTGGTCAGAGTTCAAACTGCACTTGATTAAATACCCAACTGAGATAAGAATTGAAGTGATAATCCAATGGAATTGAAGCAATTGTAAATAAGTGAATGAAAATTAAAGTGAATGTGAATAGAAAGGAAATTGATGTAGTTAATAAGCAATGAAGATAATTATGCAGGATGCACGTATGTTATTCTATTCGCATAGTGATTTGATCCAGATTCGAGCACAGAATTTCGAGATGGTTATATCGATCGAGTTGGGATTTTTTCACTCGATTTTCGACGGCGAACCTGGATATGGTTTGTTGGTGGGTTCTAGATATTCTCTATCATAGCTATAACTTTGCAAGGAGAATGACGGTTTCTGATCAAGAAACCAGATCCAAGTCCGCACTAGGAAGTCGGGGGGACGAACTAGTTCGAAAGAGAAATTGTGCGATCGAGTGAGCGATCTGATTGGTATAGTGTACGGATGATATGTGTACATCGTACAGTTTTGAATGAAATTGATATTGGAAAGAGTAATCAAATTTGACTATTTGATTTTGAATAAACAAAGTTATATATCTTTATTATATAGGATGAAACTCCCCTTGTTGAATATATAGCCAGAAGAAAATGGATTTTGAAGATGTTTAAAGTATAAAAGGAGTTTTATACAAGTTTGAAATGATCCAAAGTTTTAAAATTATATATATATATATATATATATATATATATATATATATATATATATATATAAAGGATCTTATGAGGATTTTGGAGAAAGGTTTTGGGAACCTTTTGATTTGGAAAGGCTTTTGATTTTTTGGTAAAATCAATATTGAAATTTGGAAAGCCTAGTTTGAGAATTATCGATTTTGGGATAATCGATTTTCTATAAAGGAGCTTTGTATGAGATCATACTAGGTGTATGATTTTGAAAGATACTATATGTGTATAGTATAAAGTGTTTTGATGATAGGTCTGGGAAAATGGCGCTTCCTTGAAATGAACTTCTCAGAAGTGCCACCGGGGTAGTGCTGCCTTGAGCCCCAAGGGGGTTGTAAAGTTAATCCTTTGAGGAGTCCGGGCAAAACTAGTTCCTGAGGATTATGAATAGTGTGTACCATAGCGAAAGTCGTGTGTGCTGCTGAGAGCCAACGGTCTACGTTTGATTTTACATCGGTAGACTGCGACCTATGGTAAGATAGCGAAAGTCATGTGCTGATGAGAGCCAACGGTCTACGTTTGATTTTACATCGGTGGACTGTGACCTATATAGGAGTGGAGAAGTTTCATTTTGACAGCGAAAATCGAGGGGCACTGATGCTTACAGTTACATGGACTTTTGTTGTGATGACAATGTAACCCTGCAATGTAACAGCAATCTGTTGTGGGTTCCATGGCATAATCGAGGGGCGCGGAGTGCCTACAGTTACATGGACTTTTGCGGCGATGGCAACTTAACCTAGGATGTAATTGCGACCATGGATAGGGGTGATGATTTCCAGAGCATTCTCACCAAAGATATTTCCTCTATTTTCAAAAACTGTTTTCTATATTTCTAATAAAATTATTTTTCAAAATATTTTCACTAGATGTTGGAAACAGGTCTGCCAAGGACTTATAGATTTTCAGTTGTACGCCTGTTCAACGAATGACGAATTTCTATGAGAACAAGGATGGACTTGTCGAAACATCGAGTTATAAAAGTATTTTTATAATAACTATTTTAGTATTTTTTAAAGTAGTTTAAAAATGATCAAAGAATATTTATCTGATTTAAGCAATTTCATAAATTCTGGCTTCGTTCCTTTTCGGGGACGAAAAGTTCTAAAGGAGGGAGGAATGTGATGGCCCGGATTTTAGCCAAAGAATTTTTAGTGACGAACGATGTAATTAATGGAATATTAGTTTTAGTGAGGCAAACGAATAAAATTCTGATAATTAAAATATTTGGATACATTTATAGATTGGTCTAAAAACTATAATAAATATGTGTTATAAAAATCTCTAAAAATGATGAACCATATAGAAAAGGATAAATTATATAAATATGTATGTAATATCAAAATGTACATAAGCAGTGTAAATGAAAGACATATGAAAACAACGAAACATGTATATGTATTATAACAACAATGTTTGTGGAAAAAGATAAATATTTATACATATCTATAAACATGTGTACATCTATATATACATAATAAAAAGGCAATCATGACAAGAAAAATAATGAGTATTGTATAGATGATGAAAAGATATATGTATAAAGAATACATATAAGAGGCTCATACGTTATATGTATATAAATGGCAATGGTAAATATATATGTATGAACCTAAGGAGACAAACATTTAATGCAATTTACCTTAAGCATACCATACATTATTTCGAGAATACAAAATGTTGTATCATGGCAAGCAAAACATAAAAAAGGTTAGTCAAAAGGGGAAATCAAATCAAGCTTTTAATATGAATCAGATCTTTGTACAGAATTCATATCAGGTCAAGGGAAGTTCTCTGACCAAAAGAAAATTTGAAAAATAAATAAATAAAAACAAGCTTGCTGTGTAAGCTGCAACCTATACTTCATATACCTCCTCACTATTTCAATCTCTTGGATTCAAACTAAGTATCACAAAAGAGGTACCACCACCGTATTCCTCAACTTAAAGAAAACAAAACCACTATACTGAGGAAGATCAAAACTTGTAATCAATTTAGTCATATCAAATACAAGACGGTAACCAAGACACAGTTTCAAATTGATAATGCAACCTGGGATCAAACAAAAATCAAGTTCAAGCATCATTCAAATCTGAAGTTCTTCCAGTTTTTTTTCAAAGCTTCACCTAAGTTTTCAAAGCTCTCTGCAAATTCAAAATCAGTCACACATTTAAAATCTGGGTCTTGGTTTCAAAGGTGAGTAAACTGAAGCCTTTTTCAGTTTTAAAACCTGGTGATGTGGATTAATTTTTGAAGAAACTTGTGACATAAATGTTTGCATGTTTGTGTTAAGGTGAATGCATATAGAAACCGTGTGTATGTCTGGAAATGAGTATGTGTATGTTCTCTGTTTGAACTATAGGCTTTAATCCACTAGATAAAATCCAAATTTGTTCTTGATAAAACTAAAATAATGATTGATCAGGTTTGTAGAAGAAAAAAAATCAAGTCCCAGAATTTCTTTTAACCCTTTATCCTCTGTTTAGCAAAAATAGTGAGTAAACTCTTAAAAATCTGATTTAACTGAAGGTGCATGTGATTAACACTTGAAGTATGATATGAATTTGTTATGAATGACATTAAAATGATTTTTTTTTATTATATATATACATATATATGTGTGTGTGTGTGTGTGTGTGATCAGGTCTGAATGGGGCTAAGCATGCCTCTGTTGAAACATTTCAAGTTGAAAACCTGATTCAAAAATTTTAAATCTTCCATTTAATTGACCTTTAGGCATTGATTCCTGAAATAAAAGTATTTGTGGGTGAGTAAACATCATTTTAAAAATTTATTCAAGTAAAATTATTTTGCAAATATTTCAGAATTAAAATACTACAGTGAATGACAAATCAATGTCAGAATTTGATTATCAAATTATCGGATTTTGAGTATATAACTGAATTTGACTTCGAATTCAAGGATTTTTAGAAACAAAAGTAAGATTTTTAGACTTTTAATTGGTAAGTTATTGTGAGATAATTAGTTTTGGGTTAACGGTAGATTGCCGTCGATCGAAGATAACCTGTGACTCGAGGTTAATGTCAGAGGTGGTTCGTGGAACGAGGAGGTTGGGAAAAATAATCGTTGATTTTCTGGAATGCCATAGTGGAGCGGCGAGGCAAATCTAGGGTTTAAGGTGGAGTGTTGAATGGGGCTGGTTGCTGGGCATTTTTGGCATCGTTGTCGCATCGAGTGGGGTCGGAGTTGTGGAGAGAGGAGCGTGGAACTCAGGCGGTGGTTCTGGCATAAGATGGTGAATTCTAATGGGCGGTGATGGGAGGATGTGAGGTATGGGCGATCGTGTTTCTGCCTGATCTGGGTGTGAGTGGTTCCATTTTTGTTTTTCATGGGGTAGCGGGATTCTGGTGGGTCGCTTGTATTCGTGTGTTCGTCGTCGTCTTGAAGGATGACCAATGGGTTGGTCGGAGAGCAAGGATACGGCGTGCACGTATATACGTGCACGTTGATGGCTGAGTTGAGCTGAGTTTATAACTGGTGTTTAGGAAGATGATGATTGGACGAGTGTATATCGGGATGCTTAAGGGATGACTCGAAGGATGCAGTTGTTCGAGTGTTACTCGGTTATTGCTAGATTGACTCGGGGAAATATTTGGGGTTCGACATGAGTTTTTGAATGTTGTTATTTGCAAGTTTTAAAAGCTTATCTAAATTATGTAAATTTGAAAGGAAATGTAAATCAAGTTTTAAAACTTAATATTAACAAGATTTAAAACGAGTTTCCAAAGTTGAAAATGTTTTCAAATTGTTGTAATTAAATAACTCACAATGGGTTCGATCTTATATGTTTTCAAAAAGAAATTAAATGATGAAATTTAGTAAAGTAATTAATTATTTAATTTATTAAGAGATGGTTAAGTTGATTAATGTAATTAGTTAAATCAATAATTAATTTAAGATAATACATAAAGATTAATTAATGTGTGTAACCAATTTAAAGAATTGATTTATTAATATGATTAGTTACTCAAGGTAATCAATTTAAAAGATGGTTAATTTATTTTAAGATTAATTACTTAATGAAATTAATTAGTGATAATTATGGATGCAATTACTTAAGATCATTAATTAAGGAAGATAATTAAAAGGTAATTGCTAAATATGATTTATTTAATGAGAATTACTTAAGGGAAGTAATTAAGGATTAATTACTTAGTGTAATTAATTAAAGGATTGATTTACTAAAGAAATGAATTAAGGGATTAGTCAATTATTAAATGTGATTAATTAAAGGATAATTGATCAATTATAAGATAATTAATTTTAGTAATTAATCTAATTAATATGGATGGGTAAAAGTTAATTAATTTTTTGTAATTAATTAAGAGCTAACTACTTATTGTAATTAAAGGATAATTAATCAAGGATGATCAATTAAGATGGATAATTAAAAGATCATTAATTAATTGATTTGTAATTAATTAATGATTAAGTAAAGGTAATCTAAGTGATTAAAGATTAGTAATTAATTTAATTAGAGATAAATTAAATTGATTTTGGAAATGATCCATCTTGCTTATGAATGATTGAATGATGATTAAATGCCTTGAATTCATTGATATCTCTGGTATGAAATGTTCTGTGATGTGGTATGTTTGGACGGATAATGATAATGTGGTTATCTATTAATGATGAATATCTGTAAAAGAAAAAAATGACATCTTGTACTTAAGATTGAATTGTATTTCACTTGAATAACTTGGGTTAAGATGGTTTGAATCCGAAGAGACCTGAGTCGGGTATTATTAAGTACCAAAAACCATTTTGATTCTTTATAAATTGATATGTGGAATCAATATGCTGAAATGGAATGATTTACGTGAATTTGACCATTTAATCTATGTTTTGTTACTGAGAAATTGATGTGTGATGTAAGTGTTGTCTATAACGATTTGTGAAGTTGTAAATCGATACAAGTTACCCGGGTTTATATAAGTTGTATGGCTTTGTGTTCCATGTTAGATGGGTTTACTCACGCTGGTTTCTATCCTGACCCGGGTGTTACTTTGATGTAATGCTCGGGTCAGACCGAGTATTACAGATTTGAAGGTAAGGACTTCTAGAGCTCAGGAGACGAGCTGGATGGCAAGAACGTATAGAGTATTTCCGCTGTATTATATTATTGTAAATCTGAGACATGATAATTGTGTATATCCAGTGTCTGTATGTATGTGTAACTCTGATTTATTAAAATGTAATCGACAGATATAGTATTCCTTTGTAAACTATTATTATTTATTATTATATTTTATCCGCTGTGAATGTGAGATGTTAATGATTTTGTTCTTCTTCTTCTATCTTTTTCTTCTTTTCCATAACTATCCGGAATTTTCGGAATCGGAAATTTCGGGCCGTTATATTTTCATAGCACTAATTTCTTCTAACATTCCATTTATTCGCTTATTCCATTATAGTCAAGTATGACATATCTTCATTAATTTTCATTTCATTCAATCCATTTTGTATTAATCTTAATTAGCATTGGTGATATCTTGATGCGTTCTTTTATTACATCATTTATTCTTTTACAAAATAAAATAACATTTAAACTCGTCAATGTAATACCAAATTTCATTTTAAATCCAATTGATTCCCAAATCAAAGTTTATACATATTTCAAACAACTATTATAATTACTCCTAGAACATTGGTTTTATTAAATGATCATTTATTATAATTTAATTTCCTTAATTTAATCCAATGCTTACATTTTGTTTTCATATCTTCAATTTGTAGCTAAGTATACATCTACATTTTTTTTCCATTGATTTGCATTTCGTTCAATTTATTAATAGTTACCTTAGTAAGTTACCTTAGATAACATTACGTAACATTAGATTATAATTTTACAATCTTAACAAATTCATAAATTGTCAATTGCCAAATATATACATTAATTACTATTAAATGTTCTCAATAAATTTATCTACTTGGTTTCAAACTTTTTTGTTCATCATTTACTCCCTTATAATAAACTTCCATTTCTAATCAATTTCCATTCACCTTTCCGTTATTATATTAATCATCATTAAAGTAAACTTTAATTACTTGTATGTTCATTCTTTCCAACTTATTACACCCTATTACACTATTTCACACATTAATTCAATAAATACATTTGCTTTCTCATATTCCACTTATAACCAAGTCATACATTTAAATTATTTTATTTAATTTACCTTTTATATCCCATTATAAATTAATGCACACATTAATTAAGATTTTGAATCAAATTAATCATTTCATCTTGGTAACATTCTTTTATTACAAATAGAATATAATTAATATTTACATTGTTTCACTTATTGGAATTACATCCAAGTTATTAACAAATTAACTTACACTTATATTGTTACATTTAGGTTATTAAAAATTAACTTACCAATCTTGTCCACGTTATTATCATTCCATTAATAATTCTCTAAATTTTTTTCTTCAATATTAAGTTACGAAAATCTCATTAAAATAAGACATTTAATTACCGAATTTTTCGGGTCGTTACAAAAGGACTAAACTTTTAAAAGATCATCATATAGAAAATATACTAGGTGATATGAAATCTATTGTTGAAACTAGAAATCAACTAAGTAAAATGTGCAATGTGGCCTTTATATCAAACTATTGAACCCAAAAATCCAAAAGAAGCATCAACTGATGATTCATGGATTTTGGCTATGGAAGAAGAACTAAATCAATTCACTAGAAATGACGTTTGGGAACTTGTTCCTAGACCTGAAAATAAAACTATAATTGGAACTAAATGGATTTATAAAAATAAAATGAATGAACAAGGAGAGGTTGTTAGAAATAAATCCCAGTTAGTCGCTCAACGTTATTGTCAAGAAGGAATAGATTTTGATGAAACTTTTGCTCCCGTAGCAAGATTAGATGCCATTAGGATTCTACTTTCTTTCGCAAATCATAATAATTTTAAATTATTTCAAATGGTTGTTAAAAGTGCCTTTTTAAATGGATTTGTAAAGGAGGAAGTATATGTTGAACAACCACAACTTTTTGAAAATGAAAAATTACCAAATCATGTTTACAAACTTAAGAAAACTCTATATGGTCCAAAACAAGCTCCTAAAGCCTGGTATGATAGACTAAGATCTTACTTATTACAATCAAATTTTGAAATTGGTAAGTAGATAATACTCTTTTTATCAAAAGAAATAAAAATGATATTCAACTAGTACAAGTCTACGTAGACGATATCATTTTTGGATAGTCTAGTTTTGAAATGAATAAAGAATTTTCTGAAATAATGACAAAAGAGTTTGAGATGAGTAATATGGGTGAATTAGGATTATAAAATAATAATTAGATAATGGTATCTTTATTAATCAAAAAATATATGCTAAAGACCTAGTTAGTAAATTTGGTTTGATACTGCAAGTAGAAAACCCACTCCCATGGAAACCAATGAATACCTAAGTAAAGAAGATCTCTCGAAAGATGTACAAAAAAAATTATACAGAGGAATGATTGGATCACCACTCTATCACTGCTAGTAGACCTGATATAGTGCATAGTGTTTGTCTCTGTGTAAGATATCAATCCCAACCTAAAGAGGCCCGCTTAAATGTCGTAAAACGTATCATAAGTTATGCTGAACAGACCTCTGATTATGGCTTATTTTACCCTAAAAATGATTCTTTTGACTTAATATCTTACTGTGATGCTGATTATGCTGCTTGTAAGTCAGACCGAAAAAGTACAGGTGGAACTTGTCACTTTTTGGGGCATTCTCTGATTTTCTAGTTAGTAAAAAGCAAAACACAGTTTCCTTATCAACAACGGAAGCAGAGTATATTTCTGCTGCTTTGGCATGTTCTCAAATAATATATATGCAACAAACTTTAAAAGATTATGGTTTAAATATCTCAAAATCACAAATTTATTATGATAATACTAGTGCAGCAAATTTATCCAAAAATAATATTCATCATGCTCGAACTAAACATATTGATATCAGACATCATTTTCTCAAAGATAATATAAGTAAGGAAGTAATTACTCTCGATTATATCAAATCTGAGAATCAAATTGCTGATATCTTAACAAAACCATTAAATGAATCTGTATTTACTAAATAAAGAAGAGAATTAGGTATTTGTTCAGTAATTCAAATATAAAATATAAATAACAAAGTACAATTGAAAAATTAAATCAAAATAAATTAAATAGTAAAAATTTCAAGCATCATGTCGACGTCTCCCATATACCCATGTCGATATATAACGATTTTTTATTTTTGAATTTTTTTCCACCAAAATTCGAATAAGTGGTTATATGTTCTTCTTATTTTCAAAATTTTCATCATTATTTATGTTTCCTTTCTGTTCTAACTTCTGAAATCAATAAAACTATGGCCTCCTCTTCCAAATCAAACAAAATTCAACCTTTTCATTTCCTTCTCCTACTTCCGGACCTTTTCAACAAACTATGCTTGCAAGAGTAATGAAAATGGAGGATTCTTTGATGGATGCACTGCAACTAATGACTGAAATTCAAGTGGTGCAACTTATAATGTCAAAAGAAAAAGAACGGCAAGGCAAAATCCCTAGAAATTTGCAAAAATTTCTAATGGACAATCATGCTAATCTAATCTTGATTTATGAAGAATCTTCAAGAGGACAACGAGGAAGAAGAAGAAGAAGCATTCGTGGAAGAAGAACACACTGAAGATGACGACAAAGTCATTTGTATTGGCGAAGTGTACTTTGAACAACGTGGAAATTTCTGCTTCCACTATCCAAATTGTTCGGTTCATAGATCTTCTATTTTGAAAGACACACATTAGTTTCTTTCTCTCTTTCCTATTGCTGTATATTTTTTTATGTTCTTTACAGTCATGTAAATATAACTTATATAATTAATAAATAATTTGTGTTCTTATATGTGTTATATTAAAAGTATTATTATATGGATACTTAGTTAGGATAGTTAGTAGTTTAGGACTAATTTTAGTTTTAGAATTAAGTGTTGATTATTTATGATAACACTATCATTATAATCACATGTCATAGATTATTAGATTTAGGGGGAGTTATATAGTTTCGAGTTAGTTTTTTGTTGATGACAAAGGGGGATAAGTATAAAATAGGTTAGTTAGGCATAGATTAAGGGGGAACTATTAGTTCTAGGGGGAGTTATTAGGATAGAAGTAATATTTTATAAACGAAGGTTGTCATCATCAAAAAAGGGGAGACTATTAGTCCTTGAGATGATGGTTTTGATGACAACAACCTTAGAATAAGATTATAAAATATAAACACTAACATTATAGTTTAGATATATATGTATATGCAGGATTTAACCATGTAGGTACCAAGAATGAAGACTGTACAATATAGAGATTTAAGATATCAAGATTGAAGGCTCATGAGTTTCAAGATTATTAAGAGTTCAAGATAAGTAATTTAACTAGGAATTTTGTTAAAACTCCTAGAAAAGCACTGGCATCTTAAAAACCAATTTATTCATGGAATGGAATCCACTTCGAGCCTGTTAAAGGGATAGAACACTAAGTAGGATGAAAACTACGAAAAATCTAGTGGAACATTGTTTTGTATCCACTAATTTTTGTTCAAAATGTTTTACAAAATTATATCTTGTTTTCAAAATCTTCCTTTTAAAAGAATCAAAAACATTTATCCTGTTTTAATACTTTTAGCTTCAAAATAATCTTTATTTTCAAAATCAAATTATCCTTGGTTTTAAACTATCTTTTAATAGTAATATATTTAATTTTTAACTATTTATACTTAGATTTAAATATAAAATTATAGTAAAATTTTATATATACCAAAATATTATTCTCTATATTTACTTATGTATTTTAACTATAGTTAAGTATATTTATAAAGTTTAAAATAGTTTTAATTTAAGATAGAAGTTATGTTCAAAGAAAAACAAATCACCAAAATTTTCTTTGGCATGTCGACATATTCAAGTACCCCATATCGACATGGTAGCAGTTGATTTCAAAATTTGAATTTCAAAAGAAGTGTCTATTAGTCATATCCCTTCACGAATGGACATGGTTGTTGTTCTACTATAAATAGGGGTGGTTTGGACGAGTTTATTATCATATTTTTTGGGTTTTCACTCCTCCTCTTCTTTCACATTTCATTATACATGTTCTTACCATTACTTTGCCGAAATGAACATTGAATCTAACTAGATCATTTCTAGTTTGATTCTCTATCACAATCTCAACAAGTTCTCAGTGCTATTCTGAGTTATAGACTTCTTTGTAATCAATTTAGCGAGAAAAGGTGTGATTGTAACCTTGGAAATCAATCAAGCGAGAAAAGGTATGATTGTGGCCTTGGAAATCAATCAAGTTAGAAAAGGTGTGATTGTAGCCTAGGAAATCAATTGGGTGAACTTCTTGCCCCTAAAATCAAGTATCTCTACCCAGAGGATTGTGAATCTGGAGTGGTGTACCTCGTGGCCTTGAAATCGAGGGTGTAATTGTACAATTGCTTTTGAAAGGAAATCTGTACTTGTGTGCGAGACTGGATGTAGGGTAACTCCAAACCAGTATAAAATCCAGTGCGTTCTTTCCTTTAATGTTTTTACTTTATTTCTCCATCCCTATTTGATTCTGTGATCATATGTCTGAATATTGCATACATTTGTGTTCAAATTTACAAAATCTCAAAAAGATTTAGCAATTTCTTTAAACATTATTCACCCCTCTATAGTGTTAATACTAGCCTTAAGATCCGTATTCCACATTTCTCACAGAATCTGGTTCGTCGAAGCTTATAACACATTAAGTACAACAACAACATAGCGAAAGACAAAGAATATATCATTGATACAACACAATGAATACATCATCTCTATACAACAATATTTAACTACCCATATCAGAGCAATACATATACATCACAACGGAAACAACTTCAAGGTTATCTTCCAAGATGGCGTCTATTATTTGAAATCTCCATCTCCAAAGCATTAATACAAAGATAGCTTGAATCCCCCATCATGCTAAACTTTAGAAAACTAGGTAGCTAATGAATTAAATGCAATTGCCAAATCAAAGGCTCCAAAGAATTCCAAATGGAAAGCTGGAGGCTATCGAATCTATATCTACAAGCTGATAATCTGAAAATCTAACTCTAGGCTGCCCGTGTGGAAAATTGTGGGCACCCAAAGTTTAGAAAGGAAACAATAAACTCCAGGTCAGTCATGGGACTGGTGTGAGCAAACGAAAATAGTTTATCTTTTAATAAAAGAAAAACATAAGAATTTTGAAAGAAATCCGTAATACTTATGGAAAATGAAACTACCATAAGGCCTCTCGGCACACACACAATGCAATCACACACTTAGAGGAGATTTCTCCTTATGATAGTCAAACATGTTTGATACGCAAAATAATTTTGATATTATTATTAGTGCATAGTGCTGGAAACCTTTCGAAAGTATAATATTAATCTTAGCCAGCATAGGTATCATTATACTATGTCTACTATAGCTACCATTTAAGAATGGCAGGTTCTACAACTGCAATCGTAAAGGGCTCGTATTGGTGATTGGATTTCCAACAAATGGTCAGGCTAAGGAACTTCCTGGGCCACATGGGTATGCCTCTGGAGGGATGCCCCGATAACTTAACCAGCTCTATACCAACACAAGGCCGGGTTACCTCTGAAACTAGGTAACTACTGCACAAGTATGCCATCCCGCGGTCGTAACCAACCTTTATCCGAGGGACCTCCACCACAAAGCAACAACCACAAAGTAATAAATTTGCAGCATCCACATAAGTTAAGCATCTGGGCTCCATACCATGCTACCACTTCTACCCAAAAGGAAACGGACATGCCCTCAGGGAGCGCTACCCCCAAATAACCTTGCTGCATCCTTCCTATTTCGATCATTTCGAGTTGTGTGGTCCGGCGAGGTCACGTCCACAAAGCTACGCTTTAAATAAAAGCCATGCTTTGATCAACAAATGATCAGCAACACTTCATTGCCACAATACCAAATTAGGAATGTGTCACTAGTAACCATCAAATACATAACCTCTGAGATCGTATGTCTCAGAGAAGGGTGTTAAGCTAAGAGAATAAATTCTCCGCCACCAAACAGAAATGTATTTGATAGAAACCAGCTTTACATCTTAAAGTGTAACATCAGACACACATCCATAAAAGTATGTTCTGAGTTCAAACAGCATTGAAGGAACTTCACAAAGAAGTCCTTGCAATCCGGGTATTCACAACCCGATCGGACTCCCCATCACATATGAAGATTTCTATAACATAGCTACTCAGGCCGAGTCATACGATGGGTAATCCTTTCGCTCTCGAAAATACCCCATCTTCACCATCGGTCTTCGAAGGTTATCCATTTACGTCGTATTGTTATTCGGAATGGGTTATGTGATACAAAGTCCTCTCCCGGCTAAACCGAATAATGAGCGCAATATTTTAAAACCATATGGATAATGGGATCTCAGTTAAGTCACATCTTAAAGCCTAAACCATTCTTCAATTGGTTTAAGCAAATTACCATTTTCAAATCTTTAAACAAAAAGATTCACTTCACAAATTTCACCAATCTTTTATAAAGATTAAATCATAACTTCAAAACTATTTACAATTCAAATCTTTTATACAAAAGATACACCTTTAAGATCCTCTTAAATTTCAAAACAAAGTTCAACAATCTTTCACGAAGATTCATTCATAGCCTTCTAAAACAATTTCCCTTTCAAATTGGATCAACTCGTCCAATCTTTAATCAAAGACTCAATCCATAGCTTTCAAAACCATTTCCAAATATTCATTCATAACTTGAAAAACCCTTTCAACAAAACTGGAAATTCTTTCATTAACAGGAAAGCAATTACCATTAGAAAACAAAGAATTTTTTCGAAAAAATTCGATCAATTATGCACGAGTAATAGCCTTTAAAGTATAAACTTAAATTTATATTCCCAAAATAATCCTTTTAAAATACTTTAAAGATGGTTTAAAATCCATATATATTATATAGCTTGTATCACTACCTTTCAAACCATAGTTTCCAAAATAATTTCAAAACTTTTTAAAAAATATTTTATATTCAAACCAATTTTCAATTCTAAATTTTCTTTCCAAAAGCTTTCAATATTCAACCCCATTACTTTTCCAAAACCATTTGGATTCAAAATTCAACTTTAAAACCATTTCTTAGTATTAACTTCAAATATCTGTGACTTAACCAATTTCCTTGTGGAATCCATATTTGTGTGTGTATAGTGTAGTCCAGGGGTTTTACACAATAGTGCAACATCATAAATCATTAAAGATTCAAGCACAACAATATGGATAAGCGGTATAATCCTATAACACTTATCTTCATTCACAGATTCATTGAAAAATAATGTAAATTCATCAGATGAATAATTTACATTTGTTATAGACAAATAATTTACATTCATCACAGCTTAAATCAAAATAGAGCATCACACATCAGTGATATCAAACAATTCAATATAATCCAAACATCCATAAGTAAGATCAATTAATCATCTGATTAATTTAAATAAAATTAATTACTTATGAATAAACTACTAATCCTGGTTAATTAATATTAATTAATTACAAACCATCTTAATTAATTAACCTTTAATCGTTTATTAATTAACCTTTAATAATAAATTAACTAACCTTTAATTATTAATTAATCAACCTTAATAATAAATTAATTATCCTTTAATTATTAATTAATCAACCTTAATTAATAAATTAATTAACCTTTAATTACTAATTAATCAACCTTAATTAATAAATTAATTAACCTTAATAATTATCTTTATTTTCATTAATTAAATAACCCTTAATTAATTACTATTTAATTAATTAATAAGTGACTATTCCAATCACTTATATTAATAAATCCTAAGTTAACTACATTATGTAATTATCCTTTAATCACTTGATTAATCAAATCATTAATTAATTACTTTTAATCAAGTAATTATTTTTAAGTAATTAATTACCCTATAATCATCAATTAGGAAATTGATTAATTATTCTTAAACTTATTAAATAATTAACATTTAATTGTTTAGTTATTCTCTAATTACTTTTCTTAAGTAATTATCCTTTGAATTAATTATTCCTTTAATTACTCACATTAATTAATTACCTTCATTAATTAATCTCTAAGTAATTACATAATTAATTATTTATAAAATTTCATTGGGTAATTGTTCTTTAATCAATTACCCTTTAATTTAATTCTATTAATTAATCTTTAATAAATTAATCATAATCTCTTAATTAAATTAAGATCTCAATTAACTTAAGATAAAACATTTATCTTAATTATTATTTTCAATTACCTCATTATATCTTGAAACATTCCGAGATCTAAATACTTAATATAAAAATTATTTTAAATCAAACAAATCAACTTGAAAACTTATCTTATACATATATTTTTAGAATCTTATTTAATAATTTGTTATTAACAAATGATTTAAAACATTTTATCATCGTCTAAATTTGGCTTTTAGATAATCTTAAAAATCAACTTGATTAATCTAAATTAAACAACATTTATTATATAGAGAAAATAGTTTAAAATTTAAAGGATAACTTGACTTATATTTTCAAAACTTGACAAAACAAATGCCCAAGAAAAACTCGAGTGAATCCCAGGTTAAATCTGGAAATCTCTGTGCAAAGCCCCGAGTCATCTTTCTTTCTTTTTTTTCTTTTTTTCCTTTTGAGTTTGTTAAATTTACAAATAGTATAACCCACAACAAATCTCCCGGGAAAAACACTCAAGCCAAACTCGATTTAACTCGATACCATCATCGAGCAAATCTTATTTTCCAATCATTACAAATCCACCCAGATAACATTGATGCTTGGGCACGTGCATGCCTTACCAGATCAACTTCGACTAAGTCTCCATCCACAACTAAGTCGTCGTTAACCCACACAAGCTTCCGGACCACCTAGTCTTTTGGAATTTCTTGGAAATCGAAATCGAGTGAACCCTTCATCCACTGGAACGAATACCCTTGGCAGAAAACCTTCACTATCGCTGCACCGACCATTGGTGATAACGCCTTCGCGTCCATAGTTCCGTCACTTGCCTATGCTTCTAGTCAACCCGGTCCCATAGATTCCGATGCACGAACATCGCCGTAAACACCTTGACAATCCAATCAACAACTTAAACTCTATATCAACATCACCAAACCACCAAGACCATTAGAAAAATATGGCTCCATTTTTCCTCCGTCCCCCATCACTTCATCCTCCTCTGATGCAGCACGACCTAAGGGTTCATTGGGCTTAAGTCGTTCGAGTACTATGAGTCGTTCACGACTTATAGCCATAGGAGCTAAGGGAGAAACCATACGAGCTAACGACATGGAGATAAGTCGGTCACGACCTAAGGGAGAGCAAGGGATAAGGGCTTGGATCGGCTACGACCTGACAACTAAGTGGATAGGGAATTCACGACCTAAGATAAGTCGCGTACGGCTTAACGACCCATGATAAGTCGTGTACGACTTAACGACCTATGCTAAACCGCTGATCTGTATGCCGAAGAATGATAAGTCGTTGTAGGATTAAGTCGTTTGTTATTTGTTTCTTATGTCGTATGTAATTAGGTCGTATACGACCTGAGTGATGTAAAGTGCTGAGTCGGTGAAGCTTTGAGTCATTGTATTGGGTCATTGTAAACTGTAGGTCGGTATGTTATTGAGTCGGCATTGTGTTGTGAAGCCGCGTGAGTTAAGTCGCTGCCAACTTAAGTTGAGTCGGTAGGTATCGTGATGTCATTAGGTCGGTCACGACCTTATCTAAGTCGTATGTGGTGTATGTGAGTGCTGGTATGTAGTGTTATGAGGGGCTGTTAAGTCGCTAATAATTGTTGAGTCGTGAGTCGTGTACCATGGGGCATGAGTCGGCAACGACTTAAGGAGCCGGTTGTGAAAAGCTATAAATAGGGGACGTGTGATGTCATTTGTAACTTGGTTCTCTTTGAATAAAATTACCTTTTGATTGCTTTGTGCTTTCTTCCAATTGGTAGTTGAGTGTAATCTCCTATCTCCACTTAAGTCATTCGAGTGCGCTCGAATCTACGTTTGTTGAAGCCGGTTCACGGAATCTTGTGCGCAAGATCAACGTCGAAGAATCGTAGATCCTTCATCACGGTATCGTGCGCGATCAACGTGTTAAGGATAGTTAGAATCCGGTATCTCTTGAGATCAACGGATTTGGGCCTTGCAGTATTTTTCAATCCACCGATTGCTACTTTCACCGATTGAAGTTTATTTTGATTAATCCGCTGCATCAGTTTTTTTGGTATCAGAGCCATACTTAGCCAATCATAGCTAAGTTGATTCTTGGAGCCAAGTATTTGAAGTTTGAATTTGAATTGTTGGAGCCGTGCTTTGTAGAGGCCGAGCCAAGCTAGTGGAGGTTTGTGCCGAGCGACTTAAGCCTTAAGTCGTTCATCTTGTTCGAGTTAGTGGTTGAGCCGTGACTTTCTTGTGTTGAAAGTTTGTGTTTGATTTGTTCAAGTATTTGAGAAGTTTTGAAGTGTTTGTCTAGAGTTTCCAATCATGCCGCCAAGGAGAGCTAATCGTCATCAAAACGTTGAAGCGTTGTATAAAAGAGAAGAAGCCGAGCTTATGGAACAACGTATTAATGAGAAATTTGATGAAGGCATTGGAAAGTTAGAGAAGTTGATGAATGATTTGAATCAAACTCAAAGGAGGAGATCACCAATCTCGGACCATGGAGGAAACCGAGTTTCGCCATCGGTTACGGAAGCGAGGAGGGTATCACCGCATTCTTTTAGAGATAGAAGAGAAACATCAATTTCATCACGGAGAGATCATCATGACTATGGACATGAAGAAAGAAGAATTTCACGAGAATTTGAGAATGAGTCATATAGAGATGAAGAGAGACATAGTCGAAGAAGCATACATGAACGAAGGGATGATAATGGTCGAGATCGATGTAGGCGTACCTTTGATTTTGATGAAGAGGGTGATAGAGCTAGCATTCATTATCGAGATCGAGACCAAGTTCGAAATTCTTATCGGGATGTTGAAGATGATTGTCAATGGGAATCGGGTATGAAGATGGAAATTCCAGAGTTTAAAGGAGGAATGGTAGCTGAAGAATTTCTTGATTGGTTGTCTAATGTTGAAGAGATCTTTGATTTCAAGGAGGTTCCGGAGAATCGAAGGGTGAAGTTAGTTGCTACAAGGTTGAGGGGGAGAGATTTGGCGTGGTGGCAGCAAACTAAACTTACAAGGGAAGGAATGGGAAAGTCAAAGATTGAATCATGGGAGAAGATGAAGAAGTTGATGCGATCTACATTTTTGCCTTACAACTACCAATCACTTATGTACCAGAGGTTGCAGAATCTGAAGCAAGGGACAAAGTCTGTTAGTGATTATGCTGACGAATTTTACAAACTCATTGCCAGGAATGATATTATGGAAACCGAAGAACAGCTAACTGCTAGATTCATTGGGGGATTGAGAATGCAGATCCAGGATATGGTTAATATGTTTGATCCTAGATCAGTTGCAGAAGAACATCAGAAAGCGTTGGCTTGGGAGAAGCAAGGAAGGCGTTAGGTGGTGTGTTTACTAATTCCAATAATCAATCGAAGGGTGTTAGTGGAAGTTCTAATGTTCCTAAACCTGTTACAAAACCAGTGGTGAAAGAGGCTGAGAAGGCAAAGGTTAGCAGTGGTTTCAAATGTTACAATTGTCAGGAGTTGGGTCACAAAAGCAATGAATGCCCGAAGCCGAAGAAGAGAGCAATGGTTGCTGAGATTGAGGATGATGGTGAGGAGGCAGAATGTTCAAGTGCACCTTATGTTGAGGAGGAAGAAGAATTGTCTGGAGATGAAGGTTGTAATCTTATGATGAGGAGGTCATGTCTTACACCAAAGCAAGAAGAAGATTCTAGTTGGTTGAGAAGCAATATTTTCCAGTCGACATGCACTATTCTCGGAAAGGTTTGCAAGTTCGTTACTGATGCCGGGAGTTGTGATAATATTATCTCTACAGAAGCAGTAAGGAAGTTGAACTTGAAAACTGAGAAGCATCCTAAACCGTACAAGCTAGCATGGTTAAGGAAGGGTGGTGAAGTGAAGGTGTGTCGAAGAGCTTGTGTTAATTTTTCTATTGGGAAGAAGTACAAAGACGAAATTTGGTGTGACGTTGTAGACATGGATATGTGTCATCTGTTGTTGGGCAGACCATGGCAGTTTGATAGAGCAGTACAACATGATGGTCGTGCTAATAGCTATAGTTTCATGTTCGAAGGTACTAAAATCACTTTAGTTCCCAAGAAGCAGCAACAGAAGGAGAGCAAGCTGGAGGAGATTGAGGAATTGAAAACTCTGTTGACTTTGAAGGAGTTTGTTAAGGAAGTTGAGGAGGAGCCTGAAGTCTATTTGTTGATTGGACGAGAGAGTCATGAAGAGGTTGAAATTCCAGAAGAAGCAAAGCCAGTTTTGAAAGAATTTGAAGATGTATTTCCAGAAGAGTTGCCAAAGGAGTTACCACCACTAAGGGACATTCAACATCAAATTGATCTTGTTCCGGGAGCAGTTTTACCACATCGACCACATTACCGAATGAGTCCGAAGGAACATGAGGAGTTACGAAGGCAGGTGGAAGAGTTGTTAGAACAGGGACGTGTTCAGGAAAGCTTAAGTCCTTGTGCAGTACCAGCATTGTTGGTGCCGAAGAAGGATGGAACATGGAGAATGTGTACCGATAGTCGAGCTTTGAACAAGATTACTGTTCGCTACCGATTTCCTATGCCAAGGTTGGATGACTTGCTAGATAGTTGAGTGGGGCTACTATCTTTTTGAAGATTGATTTGAAGAGTGGTTATCATCAGATTCGAATTAGACCTGGAGACGAATGGAAGACAGCCTTCAAGACGAGAGAGGGTTTATATGAATGGTTGGTTATGCCGGTTGGTCTATCGAATGCACCAAGTACATTCATGAGGGTGATGAATCAAATCTTCAGACCATACATTGGGAAGTTTGTTGTAGTTTACTTTTATGATATTCTGATTTATAGTGAGAACACAGAGGAGCATGTGGAGCATTTGCGGAAGGTGTTAATTATTCTTCGTGAGGAACAATTTTATGCAGCTACGAAGAAATGTGTGTTCATGACTCGAAGTGTATTATTTTTGGGATATGTTGTATCTGAGAAGGGAATTCAGGTGGACCAGAGTAAAGTTGAAGCTATTAGAAATTGGCCACAGCCGAGAACTATCACTGAAGTTAGAAGTTTCCATGGATTGGCATCATTATACCGAAGGTTTATTCCACACTTCTGTAGCGTGATGGCACCGGTTACTGATTGTATGAAAGGGAAGCAGTTTTCTTGGTCAAAGGAAGCGGGGGTTGCTTTCGAACGAATCAAAGAACTTTTGACGACCGCGCCAATTCTTGTATTACCGAATTTTCAGTTGTTGTTTGAGCTACACACTGATGCATCGAAGGTTGGGATTGGAGGAGTGTTGAGTCAGATTGGAAGACCTATTGCATATTTCAGTGAAAAGTTATCAGGGGCAAAGATGAGATATAGTACATACGATGTTGAGTTTTATGCTGTTGTGCAAGCTGTTAAACATTGGAGGCGTTATCTATTTCAGAAAGAGTTTGTTCTTTACACTGATCATGAGGCGTTGAAGCATTTACAGAGGCAGGATAAGATTTCAGCGCGGCATCCATCATGGATTGCTTATTTGCAGCAGTTTACTTTTGTTGTTAAACATAAGTCAGGAGTAACTAATCGTGTAGCTGATGCCTTGAGTAGAAGGAACCATTTGTTGACTACAATGAAAGTTGAGGTGACAGGGTTTGAATTATTGCCAGAATTGTTTGAGGAGGATCCTTACTTTGCAAAGTTTGTTGAGAAAGTTAAGGATAGGAGTACTGATGAATTTATGTTAGTTGATGGTTACTTATTCAAGGGGAATCGATTATGTATACCAGATGGCAGTTTGAGAAGGAAGATTATCAAGGAGTTGCACGAGGAAGGACATATGGGCCGTGATCATACATTGCATTTGATTTCTCAATCTTATTTTTTGCCATCGATGAGGAAAGAGGTAGAGAGGTTTGTGGAGAGATGTCATATATGTCAGGTTTCGAAGGGAACAGCGACAAATGCAGGATTGTATATGCCGTTACCTGTACCATCTAAACCGTGGGTTGATATCAGCATGGATTTCGTTTTGGGTTTGCCTAGAACTCAAAGGGGAAATGATTCTATATTTGTTGTGGTGGACAGATTTTCGAAGATGGCACATTTTATTGCCTGCAAGAAGACAGCGGATGCAGTTCGAGTGGCACAATTATTCTTTAAGGAGGTGTATCGATTGCATGGTTTACCAGAATATATTGTTTCTGATCGGGATACCAGATTTTTGAGTCACTTTTGACTAAGTTTGTGGAAGATGGTTGGAACGAAGCTGAATTTTAGTAGTGCTTATCATCCACAAACAGATGGACAGACTGAAGTTGATAACCTATCGTTGGGAAATTTGTTACGATGTCTTGTGAAGGACAATCTGAAGAGTTGGGACATGAAATTATGCCAGGCAGAGTTTGCTCATAATCATGCAGTGAATCGTAGTACGAGGTTCAGTCCATTTCAGGTTGTATACTCAAATTTACCAAGGGGACCGTTGGATTTGGCAGTAGTACTACAACCAAAGGGGACAGTTAGACGAGCTGTTGATTTTGTTGAAGGATTGAAGGAATGTCATAAGATCGTTCAGGAACGATTGGAAAAGTCAAATGAAAAATATAAGAAATTTGCATATTTGAAACGAAGAAATGTTGGATTTAATGAAGGTGATTTGGTGTATGTTGTGTTAACAAAGGATCGTTTTCCAGTGGGCGCTTATAACAAGTTGAAAGCCAGAAAAATTGGTCCTGTCGAAGTTGTGAAACGGATTAACGAAAATGCTTATAAGTTGAAGCTGCCGGAAGATGTATACACTTCTGACGTGTTCAATGTTAAGCATCTTGTGCCATACTATGGAGATGAACAATCTGATGTGGAAGAATTAACAAATTTGAGGACGAATTATTCTCAACCCGGGAAGGATGGTGCAGCACGACCTAAGGGTTCATTGGGCTTAAGTCGTTCGAGTACTATGAGTCGTTCACGACTTATAGCCATAGGAGCTAAGGGAGAAACCGTACGAGCTAACTACATGGAGATAAGTCGGTCACGACCTAAGGGAGAGCAAGGGATAAGGGCTTGGTTCGGCTACGACCTGACAAGCAAGTGGATAGGGAATTCACGACCTAAGATAAGTCGCGTACGACTTAACGACCCATGATAAGTCGCGTACGACTTAACGAACTATGCTAAACCGCTGATCTGTACGCCGAAGAATGATAAGTCGTTGTAGGATTAAGTCGTTTGTTATTTGTTTCTTGTGTCGTATGTAATTAGGTCGTATACGACCTGAGTGATGTAAAGTGCTGAGTCGGTGAAGCTTTGAGTCATTGTATTGGGTCATTGTAAACCGTAGGTCGGTATGTTATTGAGTCGGCATTGTGTTGTGAAGCCGCGTGAGTTAAGTCGCTGCCAACTTAAGTTGAGTCGGTAGGTATCGTGATGTCATTAGGTCGGTCACGACCTTATCTAAGTAGTATGTGGTGTATATGAGTGCTGGTATGTAGTGTTATGAGGGGTTGTTAAGTCGCTAATAATTGTTGAGTCGTGAGCCGTGTACCATGGGGCATGAGTCGGCAACGACTTAAGGAGCCGGTTGTGAAAAGCTATAAATAGGGGATGTGTGATGTCATTTGTAACTTGGTTCTCTTTGAATAAAATTTCCTTTTGATTGCTTTGTGCTTTCTTCCAATTGGTAGTTGAGTGTAATCTCCTATCTCCACCTACGTCATTCGAGTGCGCTCGAATCCACGTTTGTTGAAGCCGGTTCACGGAATCTTGTGCGCAAGATCAACGTCGAAGAATCGTAGATGCTTCATCACGGTATCGTGCGCGATCAACGTGTTAAGGATAGCTAGAATCCGGTATCTCTTGAGATCAACGGATTTGGGCCTTGCAGTATTTTCCAATCCACCGATTGCTACTTTCACCGATTGAAGTTTATTTTGATTAATCCGCTGCATCATCCTCTGACCAAGCCACCAAGACCATTAGAAAAATATGGCTCCATTTTTCCTTCGTCCCCCATCACTTCATCCTCCTCAGGTTAGAATTTTGAGACCCAAGATTCACTTGATCACCAGATTTCGCCAAAAACTCGTCTCCCGTTCAACCCTAGGATTCCCAACAATTACTGGTTTAAAATTCACGTAATGATTATCCAAATTCATAATTTCGTAATACGAATCAAACTATAAATTCAAATCAAAAATTCCAGATCATTGAATTTCATCTTATTTCTAATTATCAATGTGATTTTATCTTTTTATAAATAAGTGCTTAATAATCACACTTGAATTAAATTTTAAAATTGATATTTCATTCTCATAATCCCTTTTTACGTAGAGATTTTTACTTAAAACAGATTGGAGCTAGAGAGTTTGAATTTTTTTATGAGTATAAACCTGTAAGTGTTTAATTTGAAAGCTATATGTCTAGAACCAAACATGCACACAACAATCATTTCATATCACCTGGCATGCAACCAAATTTCACATTTATACAAACCATATCGAAGTTATCATCATCACAGACTTAAGAAAATGAGGAAGATCAAGTTAAAAAAAAAGAGTTTGCTCTCTTATTGTTTAGGAAGAATAGAGAAGTTTTTGATTGCTGAGTTGATCTTTAACTTGATTCATCTTAAGGTTTGGTTGCTTTAGATTGATTCTGATCATTAACTTGCTTGACTGAGATGCATTTGAATGCCTCAGATCTGAATCAGGTTAAAGAACTTGTTTTGATCTTGATGATCTATTTTTGTTTAAATTTGCTGTTTGATTTGTTCGTTGCTTTTGACTCTGCGATAATTTTTGTATTTTGGTTTTGCTTTGATCTGGGAACCTGACTTTGATGTTGAATCTGTTTGAAGCTTTGAATTTCTTAGGTCTGTTGTTATTTGATTCAAGATTGAAAACTTAAACTTAATTTTATGGTTTGGTTTTCCATCTCAGATTTGTGATTTTCTTTAGTTTTGTTTTGACAAATTTTTGGAATTATGAAGAAAATTAAAAGAAAAAGGGGAAGTAGATGTATATATATAAATCTTGTTTCTTATTTTTTCATTTAATTTTCTCAAAAATAAAACCAATATGACACTTGTTATTATATGGCATAGGAAGCTTACAAATGTTTTAGTAAATCTTTAAAATATTTACACTTGTTAAACTTCTTATTTTTAATGCTTACACATGTCTTTTTCATTAAATCTTCATGTTATAATGTATATTTACATTTTTTTAGTTTTAACAAAACCATTTCCTTTTATTTATATATATTTCTAATTTAAAGAATATGGTTTAAATTTAATTAAACACTAATAAGCATGCATACATATACATACATACATACATACATATATATATATATATATATATATATATATATATATGGATTTAACTTTCTAATAGCTTTTGAAAATTTGAATTTTAAATATATAACTTCCAAATCATTTTAAAATATAACATTTAAATTATATCTTTCAAATATAAATATGTATACAAATATATATTTATAATTGGAAAATTTTATTATCTTTTAAAATATAGAGATATAAAATCCAATTTATTTTCAAAATATCTATCCTTGTATTTCGAAAACCAAAATTTCTATTAACAATATATCTAAAAGCAAACATATATCTTACTTGTTCTGGAAAATTCAAATTAATTTACCAATTAAATTCTAAAATCAAATTAATTATTAAATCAAATTGGGCTTAAAAACGGGATTGTTACAGGTTCCCCCTCCTTAAGAAAATTTCGTCCTTGAAATTTGCGAGACAGGGAAATAACAAAAGATGGATACATAAAGATAGAGAGTCGACTCATCAAATCAAGCTGAATATCTATTCTGCATTTGACTTACCAAATCAGAATATCAACAATAAATACGAGAATGAACTCATTCAATACTTCACGAAGTACGCGGGTCATCAGATCTAAGAATTATGCTGGAGCACAAGTTAGTTAGAAGGGATAACTAACTATTCGTAGAATGTATCTGGACCCCCAAAGAATAGATAAATTAATTCTAAACTCAGGTCGGAATGCTTAAAGTATACATCAACTTGTCCCTCTTCGAACTTTGATCTTCACAAGAAATCACAATAGAATTTCAAATTTGGTTTGAATCGAGATCATTTTATCGACACAAATCTTCATATTTTATTCATTAATTTATTTTAAATAGAATTTTAAATTAATTAAAGATTAAAAAGTAAAGCTAATAGGGAACCAATGAAGAGAATACGAATTAGGAATTAAGACCTTTTCTCTAACAATTCACAGGACCATCACCACACCAAAGCTTCTTCTTATAGCTGCCATGAAGCCATCAAGGAATTTTGAAATTGGATGATCAACAAAGGAGATTGATAGAGAAAGTTTTTTCCATTGTTGAAGGGTATTGACCATTTGTAGTGGTATTTCCCTATCCCCTATCTCGTCCTCTTCTTGCACTCATACTCACTATCTGTAGATAGTAAAGGAATTTACTAAGGCGTTTGGATGGATATCTTAAGGATATACTCATTCTAGGGCATTAGTAACCCTATCTCTAATGATTTACCTAATGTGTTATACTCTTGAGCTAAAGTTCTTACTCAACCTTCAACTCTGATACCACTCTAACAACCGTTACTCGACCTTCGAAAATTGACACAGAATACATCACCCGTATTCCAGTGCCACAGATTCAAATATCGAATTTGGTTCGCTGAAGCTAATAACACATTAAGTAGAACAACAACACAGCGGAAGACAAAGAATATATCATTGATACAACACCATGAATACATTATCTCTATACAACAATTCTTGACTACCCATATCAGAGCAATACAAATACATCACAACGAAAACAACTTCAAGGTGATCTTCCAAGATAGCATCTAATATCTGAAATCTCCATCTCCAAACCTTTAGTCCAAAGATAGATCGAATCCCCCATCATGCTAAACTTAAGAAAACTAGGAAACTGATGAACCAAATGCAATTGCCAAATCCAAAGGCTCCAAAGAATTCCATATGGGAGGCTGAAGGCTATCGAATCTACATCTAATAGCTGATAATCTAAAAATCTAACTCTAGGCTGCCCGTGTGGAAAATTGTGTGGGCACCTAAAGTTTAGAAAGGGAACAATAAACTACAGGTCAGTCATTGGACTGGTGTGAGCAAACAAAAACAGTTTATCTTTTAACAAAAGAAAAACAAAAGAATTTTAGAAGAAATCCGCAATGCTTTTGGAAAATGAAACTACCATAAGTCCTCCAGGCACACGCACAATGCTATCGCACACTTGGGGGAGATTTCATCTTACGATAGTCAAACATGCTTGATACGCAAAATCATTTTGATATTAGTATTAATGCATAGTGCTGAAAACCTTTCGAAGGTATAATATTAATCTTGGCCAACATAGGTACGATTATACTATGCCTACTATAGCTACCATTTAAGAACGGTAGGTTGTACAACTGCAATCATAATGGGCTCGTATTAGTGATTGGATTTCCAACAAATGGTCAGGTTAAGGAACTTCCTAGGCCACATGGGTACACCTCTAGAGGGATGCCCCGAGGACTTAACCAGCTCGCTGCCAACACAAGGTCGGGTTACCTCTATAACTTTGTAACTACTACACGAGTATGCCATCCGTCGGTCGTAACCAACCTTTATCCGAGTGACCTCAACCACAAAGCAACAACCACAAAGTAATAAATTTACATCAACCACAAAAGTTAAGTATCTAGGCTCCATACCAAGATACCACTTCTATCCAGAAAAAATGGACATACCCTCAGGAGGCGCTAACCCTAAATAACCTTGTTGAATCCTTCCTGTTTCGACCATTTAGGGTTGTGAGGTCCGACGAGGTCACGTCCACAAAGCTACGCTTTAAACAAAAGCCATGCTTTGATCAACTAATGATCAACAGCACTTCATATGCCACATTACCAAATTGGGAATGTATCACTAGTAACCATCAAATACATAACCTCTGAGCTCGTATGTCTCGGAGAAGGGTGTTAAGCTAAGAGAATAAATCGAATCGAGCTCGTATGCCACATTACCAAGTCTTCATCCACCACCAAGTCGTCGTTAACCCACACAAGCCTCCCGATCACCTAAATTTATGGAATTTCTAGGAAATCAAAATCGAGTGAACCCATCTTCTACTGGAACGAATACTCTCGCCAGAAAACCTCCACGTATCGCCGCCGCCAACCGCCTTGATCACACCTTCACTTCCACAGTTGCGTCACTTGCCTATGCTTCTAATCCCCATGGTCCCATCGATTCCGATGCACGAACATTGCCGCAAACACCTCGACAACAACCACGTTCCAATCAACACCTTAAACCCTATATCGACATTCCAAGCCACCACGACCGTCAGAAAAACATGGCTCCATTTTTCCCTCGTCCCCAATCACTTCATCCTTCTGTGGTCAAAACCCTAAGACCCAAAATTCACTTGATCACCAGATTTCGCCAAAAACTCGTCTCCCGTTCAACCCCAGGATTCCCAACAATTACTCTTTTAAAAATCATGAAATGATTATCTAAGTTCACAATTTCATAATACAAATCAATTATAAACTCAAATCACAAATTCCTTGTCTTTGAATTTCAACTTATTTCTAGTTATCACTGTGATTTTATCTTTTTATAAATAAGTGCCTAATAAACATACTTGAATTAAATTTTAAAATTTATATTTCATTGTTATAATCCCTTTTTACTTAGAGGTCATTACTTGAAACCGAATGGAGCTAGAGAGTTTGAATTTTTTTATGAGCATAAACTTGTAAGTGTTTAAATAGAAAGTTATATGCCTGGAACCAAACATGCAAACAGCAATCATTTCATATTCCCAGGCATGCAACCACATTTCATATTCATACAAACTATATCTAAGTTACCATCATCACAGACTTAAGATAATGAGGAAGATCAAGTTTAAAAAAAGAGTTTGCTCACCTTAATGTTTGGGAAGAATAGAGAAGTTTTTGATTGCTGATTTGATCTAATACTTGATTCATCTTCAGGTTTGATTGCTTTAGGTTGAATCTGATCATTAACTTGCTTGACTGAGATTCATTTGCATGCCACAGATCTTAATCAGGTTAAAGAACTTGTTTTGATCTTAATGATCTGTTTTTGTTTCAATTTGCTGTTTGATTTGTTCTTTGCTTTTGACTCTGAGATAATTTTTGTTTTCTGGTTTTGCTTTGATCTGGGAACTTGACTTTGATGTTGAATCTTTTAAAAGCTTTGAATTTCTCAGGTCTGTTGTTATTTGTTTCAGGATTGAAGACTTAAATTCAATTTTCTCATTTGGTTTTCCTCCTCAGATTTGTGATTTTCTTTAGTTTTGTTTGGACAAAATTTTGAAATTATGAAGAAAAGTAAAAGAAAAGGGGAAGTAGATGTCTATATATATATATATATAAATCTTGTTTCTTATTATTTTTTTATTTAATTTTCTCAAAAATAAAACCAATGTGACATTTGTTACTATATGGCATAGGAAGCTTACAAATGTTTTAATACATCTTTAAAATATTTGCACTTGTTAAACTTCTTATTTATAATGCTTACACATGTCTTTTTCATAAATTCTTCATGTTATAATATGCATTTATATTTTTTTTCAATTTAAGCAAAACCATTTCCTTTTATTTATATATATTCCTAATTTAAAGAATATGGTTTAAATTTAACTAAACACTAACAAACAAACAAATATATATATATATATATATATATATATATATATTAGGATTTAACTTTCAAATAGCTTTTGAAAATTTGAATTTTAAGCATATAACTTCCAAATCATTTTAAAATATAACTTTCAAATTATACCTTTCAAATATAGATATGTGTATACACACACACACACACACACACATATACATATTTAAAATTGGAAAAAAAACTTTTATTATTTTTTAAAATATAGAGCTTTCACATCTAATTTATTTTCAAAACATCTATCCTTGAATTTCCAAAACCAAAATTTCTATTTACAGTATATCTAAAATCAAACACATATTTTACTTGTTGTGGAAAATTCAATTTAATTTACCAATAAATTTACCAATTAAATTCTAAAGTAAAATTAATTGTTAAATCAAATCGGGCTTAAAAATGGGATCGTTACAAACTTCACGAATACAATTCCATCGCTAAAATGACAAATGAACGTCATAATCAGAAAACCGGCCTTGGATTAATGATCAATGCCAAAGGTAGTCGAAGCTTTCGAATCAAAGAGATGAAAAGATAGATCGACGATGACCTAAGAGGAAAGGCAAAAGAACTATGTTCGAATCGCTAGAAAAATCAACGTTTCAAGGAAGATGGCATGGTGGAAGTTGAGGTGGCAGCAAAGTCCTGGAGTCAACGGCAAGATAAACTCGGTGGCGACTGAATCTCGATGGAAGCTTGGTCGGGGTTGAATCAAATCGTAAGAAAACTTAGATCAAATTGCTGGAAATGATGGATCAAAGCACTAAAGGTAGCTCAGATCGTAGAAGGAATTCGGAGGATCGGGTCGCAAGGAATGAATGTGAGCTGAGATAGGTCGGCTAAAGTCTTTTAAGTAGAGAATTTGCGAAAGGAAAAAAACGTTAAATAATAGGATCATAAGTGATCCATCAAGTTGCTGGCAGTCTTTTTCAAACTTGGCTGGTGAGAATCATATGCTATTTCAAGGTAGTCACGATGCTATAGAGGAGGTTTATCCGTTATGACAAGCAATGGCAGTCCAAGTCATAACCTAGCAAGCGACAGCCTAATCGAGTTCAAATTCGAATGGCCCTAATACGACTATTTGAAATTCAACAAGTCGAAACCAAAAAGCGATAACTTCCAGAGCACGCCTTGTTCTCAATGAAGACATACTCTGGGGGGGGCAAGTGTTTTACATGTTTTTAACCCAGAGGAATCCAGGAGAAGTCGGAACAACTTGATCGAGTCAAAATAGCACAAAAGCCAACCAAAAGAACTAGAAAATGGAGCCGAAAGAAGTTGGAAGAGAAGAAAGATGAATATTCTAAGGATTTAGATTGCTAGCGATCCATGGCTTATGGATCGCTGGCGATCCATGACATTAACTTGGGAGTTCACGAATAACTTCGATGCAAGATAACAAGGCAAGCCAGAAACAACAAAGTCCAAAGATAGGCTAAGTGTATGGATCGCCAACGATCCAACAACATCATCGGATCGTCGCGACTCAAATGGAACACAGCGAAGGTAAGTGCTAAGTAAATGGCTTGCCTTCGAGCATATTCTATGGATCACTAGCGACCTATAGATTATGGATCGCTAGCAATCCATCACTTTGGCTTGGATCATGATGCAAATTCCAATGCGCCTTCCTGTGATCATGTGCAAGCATCTGGCGAACGAGTTTGGCCTAGTAGCTTCCCAACCTCTATAAAAACAATCCTACCTGCAACATAAATGGGATCCGAGGGACTGGTTGCTGAAACTCTATAGAAAGCTTTCTTTACTCGTTTCCTCCGTCATATTGATCATCCAAAGAGTTCACTATGATTCTCCAGTGAAATCTAACATTAGAGACTTGATCTAGCTAGGGATATGTAAGAACTTTGTATTCTGATTAACTTTGTAGCAGCGATCAGTCTACAATAAAAACTATAAAGTGGATGTACGCTTCGTTAACAGCTGAACCACTATAGAAATATTCTTGTCTTCTTTCTATATCTACTTTGTCTACATTTGTTCTCTTGATTATTTCTCTATAAGAATAAAGTTGTTTCTTTCACACTCAATCCATGGTGTTGATCCATTTTTTTGGGTTAATAGTATGGATTATTAAATTATAGTTTAATCAATGTAGGGATTATTGATGTTCATTTGTTACCCCACATTAATTAGTTTAGATGTGCTTGACCAGTTTATGAGCATTGCTATTCTTTATAGAATGATTTGAAATGCTCGACTAGTTTATGAGTGTTATTATCATTTTCTGAATTATTAGCTTAATATTTCTCAACTAGTTTACGAACATTGTTATCATTTATTGATTGATTTGTCAGGCTCGACCAGTTTGTGAGTACTGACTATTGTTTGTTGATTGTTGATTTGTATTCAACTAGTTTCTGAGTAGCTTTGCCTTTCTGCTTCATGGGTTGGGTAGACAATAATTATGGGTGCATATATGAATTTAGTTGCATATTTTGAGCATAGAGCGTTCGGTATAATGTTGGCTTAACAGTTATCATTATTAAAAAAGATATTTTAGATTAAAGGAATGATAGGTATTTTAGAAATAAATATTTGGGAAATGATTTTATATACGAAAGTGGTGTTATATAATTATGGTGTGTAGAATATGGTTTATTAACGGTGGGGATTTAAACCGACATTTTAAGAACATAAATCCATATGTCTTTGGAAATGTTTTTTAGTACTTTGTGAAAATAATAATAGTATTAGTTGGCTTATGAAATTAAGACTATGGTACTTAGTAATATTTATAGAGTATTTGATATCGCCTTGGAAATGATTTTGGTTAAGTCTAGAAAGTAGAGTTTGGATGTACTAAACTCACTTATATTGCTTGAAAATAATTCTGGTGATAACTGCAGCATCATCGGTGTTCACTTTTGGGATTCAAAGTGGAGGATTCTACCACCGCAGTCTGCTATAAAGTTCTTTTAGAAAAAAGGATTTTGATTTAATTTTGAAAGTATGATTTGATATATAAACATTATACATGTGTGTGTGCGCATATATATTTGAACTTATTTGAAACTTAAACCCAGCATTTAGTTCTCAAGTTTTATTTCAAAGAAATCTGACATAAAATACAAAGTAGTTCAATAAATGTTTTGAAATAAACTTTCCATATGGAGAAGATCTATATTATGCAATGTTGGGGTCCCCAATGTTAATGGCATAGCATAGGAAATGTTGGAACTTTTTAGGTTTTCCCTTTCTCGGTAAAGTGTGCTTATTTGAACTTTATTTAAATTATTTTATGAACACATATTGCATACGCAATAGGACTCTATGGTATGTACATTATGTTATGATATGTTATTTTGTAGTTTTCGTTTGTTAAAATAAAATGGATTTTCAACAATTTTGGACAGTCGGAAACTTCCGAATAATTATAGAAACTTGAAACTAAGTGTTTTTGTGAAAATATAAATGTAGAGTTTTTGTAATTCTTGAATTGAGAAAGTAGTAAGTTAAAACAATTTTAAATTTGTTGAACATACTTGTTAAATGGCATATATTTGATATTTTGTATATACTCTTAGGATGTAGTAGAGTATTATACGAGTGATAAAGGGAAGTAAGCTTTTATGAAATGTTTTATTAATGTAGTTATACAATGTTTATAAACTTGAAGTTATGTTTTTATGAAATCGTTCATAGATGATTTGAGGATTGAATGACATACTATTTGTATATAAGAATGTAGTATAAAAAGTAATTGGTGCAGTTAAGAAACTAGTAGGGTGAATATGTAATTGTAGGTAGATCGTTTTATTCGCATGAATGTTCTTTATCCAGTATTTGAGTACATGGTTTCAAGGTGATTTAGCCCGGTCCGAACAAGTATTTTTCATTCGATTCTTGACGGCGAACCGTTGATACAGATTCTTATTATAGTCCTAAGTTTTCTATAATAATATATGGATGTGTAAGGAGAACATAGTTTTTTCATCAAGGAACATGATCGAAATCCGCACTAGAGAGGTCAAGTGATCTATACTAGTTTGGAAGTGAAACTAAAGTAATCAAGCAATTGATCGGAACTGATGTTGCATAAGAATGATCCACGCATGTCATATTGTCCATAGGATATGTATACTATGTTTTATTTTCTTATTTAGAGTTTACGTGATGACTCTTTGATTTATTATGAGAGGCATGAAAAATATTGACTATGTAATAACTTGAGGTTTCTGAGCATAAGTTATGCGTAGTAAGTTATCTATCTCCTTGTCTAATAAGAGGATTTATGAACTTGGACAAACCATGAGTTATGATTTCTATTAAATTTTGAATATTTTTATCTATTTCTTTGTGATTGTTTCCTTTTGTTGCTTATGTTGGAATTTCGAGGGCGAAATATTCTAAGTAGGGAAGAATGTATAGACCTGGAATTTCGAATACTTCTTATTTATATATCTAAATCAATTAAATATTTGAATCTTGAATCAAATGTTCTTAAATTGAATTAATAACCTTATTAACACCCATTTAAATCATAAGTAATGATGATAAACTTGTTTTAGAAAAATGTTTGGAAAATAGTTACTTTGAAGTAATACCGATAATATGACCGAAAATCGTTTTATTGATAAATAGTTTTGTACTCGGGAGAAATTGTTCAAACTTTTTTACATACACTTAAACACTTAGGAAATCGGTAATAAGAAATAAAAGTAGTTTTTACTATGCTACTTTTGGGAAGCTTCTAGAAAGGATAGAAAATGGTAATTCGCTAAGGAATGGAAGAGACATTTTTCTAAAGAAATGAAGTGTAAAGGTGGCATGTGAGCGAAGGCTCCTTTATGACCTTTCGTTAAAGTTAGAGGGTGGTAGTAACCTATTTTCAAGTATAGAAATACATCCTTAAGGATTGCACTAATCAATTTTTAGGAAATTAAGTAAATGTTAGAAACTAGTTAGTACTAGTCCACTTCTATCTTCACTAATCTTTTTCTAATCAAAGCAAATCAAGTCCAAACTTCACCAAACTTTGGCTGTAGGCCTAAATCATCATAGGAAGTATGATCATCAAGTCGAAAGTGGAAGAAAGAGGCATCGAAGGGACTTCTAGCATGGACCATGAGCATTTTAAGTGAGATGAAATTGGCTAGGCACATTTTAAGTAGTAAAGGTTGGATCTTTAAGCTTGTGGATATGGTAGGACATGGTCCTTATGTTTGTTTGTGCCTGTGCACGTGTTTGGCTTGGATTTGTGTGACGACCCGTATGTTTGATAATTAAAACTATTTATTAAATAAGATTTGAAACTTAATATTGTGACATATTAAAATTTATGATTTATTAATGAGAAAAATAATTAGAATATGATTTAATAATTTTTTTTGAATGTTATCAAAAACTATTTAATGTAATTTCAATCAATTGAAATAATTGTAAAGATAATTTTTTTATAATTGTAAATAACAAATAAATAAATGTTGGATTCAATTTTGAATTTACCTATTATGAATTGAAATAGATTTATAATAGTATACGAAATAAAGTAATTAGTATGTAATTTTTTAGCTTTTGGTGGTAAACAATAAATTTAGAAATGTGATTGAATTACTAATGTACAATAATTGTTTTAATTATTATCTTATTATTTAATCCGTTTGAAATTAATTTGGAAATCAATAAAAATAATGTAATTGAAATATTGCAATTGATACGGTAAAGGACGTTAAATGTTGAGTGATGAGAATAGTAAGATGGAAACTTATGTAAATTAATTCATCAGGTGATAGTGAATTAATATAAGAATTTAAATCTAAACAAAAGATTTCTTTCAAAATCTAAATTATAATGAATGGATTTATTACAGTTGTAATTGAATGCTGAAATTTATGTAATATTTAAATCTTGGATTTAATATGGAAAATTGTATTTTAAAAGATTATAAATTCCTGTTCAATCAAGAATGATGAAAATTGTTATCTTTTAATCTAGAATTTAAAGGTGATTAAATTAGTTTTAAATCAATAATTTATTTAATAAACGTGTAAAATTAGGTTTTTGGGTACTGTCTCGGATTTCGACGAAACCAGTTTCGGTGGATCCGTAATAGTGAATTATTATAGGATTTTAAGTTTCATAGCGTCAGACCTATCATTTGATCGTGCGGGTTCAAAATGCATAGAAATGAATTAGTGGTATTGAAATGAATATAATTCGATTTTAAAGTTAACTTCTATATATAATAGAATTTGGGTTTGAAACCACTTCTATTGTGTTTAAAAATGTCGAAAACATATATTTCGATATATTGGATGGCCTACTTTCGTTTTGGGAATGAAATGAGCTTTTCAGGTCGTTGTTGTTGTTTCGACCCCATTCGATCTGTCCATTCGTTCTTATCCATCTTTATCTATATAAATAGTTTTTTCTAAAACCCTAGCTGTCTTTTACTCTTTTCCTATATGTACAATTCTATTTCTCATTTGTTCCTTCTTCTCAATGCCAGAAATTTCAAAACTTTTACTTCAATCCCAAATCAAATTGAAAAATTCAAACCACTTAAATCCTATCCAATATATATCATCACGAAGCTCTCGACGAGTGCAGTCTACATCTGCTGTTTGTTTTTTCAATTGAATTATGGTTTGGTCAGAAATCATTGAAGAAGTTTCGGCTGTTCGTATTAGGGTTTGGGATTTAACGGTGGATTTTCATCAATTGGATGATTGGAGGTTACTACGATGTAGAGGATGTTGAGAGGGTTCGATCCATGTGGTTAGTTTGTCGAGATCATCAACGCTCTCACCACAAATCGAATTGATGGGCCGCTTCGGGTGGGGTGACCGGAGGGGTCGCATGACCATGGGGAAGTGCGGCCAGTGGTAGCGCACACGCTAGCGAGGCTGGATCTGGGGTTAGATGGATGGTGTTGGCGGTGTTCAGTCGATAGCGTGGTGGTTGTAGAGTTGCATGCAAGCAGTGTTGGGCCGAAGGAGGTTATCTAATTACGATTATGACCTTGTTTTATTTTTAGTTAAATTTAAAATTTTAATGTTCTAACCTCAATAGCTTTTTCATACGAATTCGGATTGGATGCGGTGTTTTCCATTGGGTTCGTATCGAAATTCCGGACAACTTGGAACTAGTTTCATTAGATTTGGAGACTGTTCAAATTTTAGGCTTATTTGGATTTTTAAATCGGCTATAAATCAAAGGTGAGCGATTTAACCCGCTCACCAATACTAAACCTTATTATGTTAGTTGAATTAAATTTATGATGTGATAAGAATATTATTGGTTGTGGTTTGGTATTTTGATTTGACATTTAATTGAAATTGAATTTTGTGGAACTAAATTGTTATTTAAATTAACACTAAAATTGAATTGTTAGTTAAATACATGATATTGATAATAAGTAAATTGTTGTGATTTAATTGTTGTTTTGGATGTTGTTTGTGATGGATGTTTATTTGTTAACATGTTATATGAAATGCTTTGTGATATATACTGATATACTATATTATTTAATTATCAAAATCACACTGCAAGTTCCTTGATATGTTAGCTAGGAAAATCACTATGGGTAGAAATGATACATACCCGAATGATCTTGTAGATTAGCGAAAATCGTTATGTGTTGAAATGACATATACCTGAGCAAATTTATAGACCTGGAAATTATTGATTTGGGATATGGGTTGAAATGATATTGTTAGCACCAAAATTCACCACCGAAACCAGGTTTGGTCTCTGAGTAAAGATTACTAAAGGACCTTCCGAATGAGCCAAAGGTATGCATCTGGAAAGGTCGATAAGTCTTCTGAAACAAAGGTTCAGTATGAAATGCTTCCGCACACAAGAGGCTTTTGCATATGTTAAAGACCGTCACCTTTGGTTCCACATAGGATGGTTCCGCAGAAGAGAATTCAACACCAATAGAGGACGTTCCGCAAGCATCACATTCATGGAGGAGCCTTCATCAAGTGATGTTCTGCATTTAAGGTCCTCCACAAGAGACATCAGCATCATGTACAAATATTACCTTCCACAAATCCAACTCGCCGCCTCATTCAAAAGAATCTGTCCATGGGATCGAAAGGATTCTTCTGCAATAGCAGATCAGATTATTGGATGCAAGGCAACGCCAGTCAAGCACTTTAAAAGTGCCGCTTACCTTTAGAATGATCCTTTCGATGGAGTCGAAAAGTGCCCTTCCGCTTCGAATAAGCTTTCTTTCCATACTAAAGAAGCAATGGATCGAAGCTATGAGTGCCGCATTCTTTCCTTTCGATGGAGACAATGGCATCCAGATATGATCAGAGTGCTAAAAGCCAACCATCCCATAAAGCCGAAAGACCACCCTACTGCATAAGGACGTAGCGATGCAAGCGAAACCTATCTTCTAATACGGTCGACATGACCCCCGCGGAAGGTGCTATACCGCACCTATAAAAAAGACCCGAGGGGTCCATTTTTAGGATCCAAATTTTAGTTTTCAAAATCAATGCTATTTTGAGAGCTTGTAACCCTAATTTCTAAATAAATTTAGAGCTATTTCCAATAAGTGTCACCATGTATTACTTCAAATCATAATAAAGAATTACTTTGAGACTTATGTTTTCACGCCTTTTGTGCACTTTATGTTGGTATAATCAAATACCGATCCTCTTTTTACCTTTCTTTGGATCGAAAGGTCCAAGATTACCTTTCAATTAGGTCTAGTTTCCCTTTGAAACCACTTTAGATAGGGTATCCCCTTAAGATCTGACATACCAAAATTACCTTTCATTAAAGAGTTCACTTAGGATCTGATCTACGGAATCGAAACCATCTAAGGCCTTTTGGAATGACCAAAACCAACATATCCCCTTAAGAAATTTCTACAGGTTTATGATTCCTATTTTTTTGGCCTTCCGTTAAGGTCGAATCCCCCTATCGTCCTAAAAATACTTCACTGGCTTTAACCTTTCGGCAATGTCGAAACCTTAAATCTTCACAAAGATTATACTATGGATATGAAACCTTTTGCTACCATTGGATTTCTACTAGTTCTTATTAAGCCTTTCGGCATGGTCATAATTTACAACCTTGATCAAGGATCTGCCTAATCTACATTCTCTAATCACATTTCGGTGGGATTAACGTCTAAAAATATCTACATTTATTCTACAAGGAAGTGCTTAGACCTTTGGAAAGGGACAAAACCCCTTTTGCATATGCCTTTCAATAGAATCTTACTTTATATTCCTTTCGCTAGGATCTTGACCAACTAGTTTCCCTTTTCACTTTTTGATAAGGCCTAAATCTACGTTATTAAAATTCTCCATGCCCAGTACTAAGAGTCCATCAAGTCTCACAAGTAATCTGTTTGAGATCGTTCCACATCATGTCCTTCAACAAGGATTCTTTATGGTGTTGACCATAATTTGGTTAACATTTTGGCGTTAGAAGGAGAGCTCGAACCTCCGACTATATTGATTAACCCAACGTCTACTCGTCTATTCCATTATCTACTTGGACATTTTGTCGCCTATTGGTATTAATTCTTTCAGAGCTTGAAAGTTATTGAATAATAAGGGATATCACTCTCTTGATTAATGAAAATCTTTGTGAAAAAGTATTCGATCAAGGTTCAACAAGATATTAAGAAACGATCTTATCCCATCAAGTAACCTTAACACTCATTTTGGGGAAGAGCAATCCCTAAATCTCAGAGCACTATGTATATTGAAAGCAAAGAGCTAGCACCTACCTTATGATCCAACGAAACGGAGTCTAAACCCATTTCATATAGGATCTGCCCCAGTCTTTAATTTGGAAGGAGAAAGTGAAAAGGGAAATAACTTATTCCTACGGATAAGGAAACAATTCAGTCTCACGCTTTAGGAACCATTTTGAAAATGAAATGATAAAGGATTGTGACACTTTTTCTATTAAATAGAATCAAGTCATCCATGACTCTCGATTTTGAGAAAGATCTTCAAGTTGAAGAAAGATCTACAAATTAAAACTAAAGAATTACAAAGAGATTCTTAAGTAATAATCAAAGACTAGAGGATAAGCAATTAAACATAAATCTAAGGACTACAAGAAACTTTCCAGGGCAAACTCCAAAAATCACAAGAAGATCCATTAATAGGGAACAAAGAACAAGAAAAAGAAGGATAATTCCACAAGAAGGAATTCCAGAATCGAAATCAAAAATGATTGAATTCCAACTAAAAATGACCCCAGCAACAAGATTTATTGATGGGTATGAGCTTACTACTTCGATAAAAGGGATGTACTTTCAAACCAAAGAAAAATTCAACTATTGGCCATCTTAGGAAAAAAAAGCTCGTGTTTCAAAAAAGGCTTGGAGAGTTATATTGCTATTTTCACATGATGAATGGACATGATACCAACCAGTGTAAAACTCTAAAGAAGATAGTCCTTATACAAAGTGTTAACGCTTAAAATCGAACGCTAACACCCCGGTGTGTGAAGTGTGAATGTGAAAGCACCACCCGACGGGTCGGGAACAGAATATCAGCAAAAATAACAGAAAATGCAGTAAGAGACAGCGATTTTATAGTGGTTCAGCTTAAGGAGTAGCCTACGTCCACTTTAAGTGTCTTTATTGCTGATCTTGTTACAAAACAATACAATGCTCTTCATGTACAAATCTCTTTAGTTACAAAACACTTTGAGCAAGTAGCTTAAGCTTCGACGTAGATGAAAGTCTTCGAATCCACGTCGGATGTGTGAAAGTCTTTCAAAGTAGCTTGTAGTGTTCTTTGAAACTTCAAGTGTAAAGTCGGTTTAGAAACTGCCAGAGTATCGGCGCTTGAAGAGATTGTCCAAAAGTCCCTTGAAAGTTGGAGATGGCAATGTATTTATAGAGAATTCTGGGCAGGAATTATCGCCAAGTCTTGAGTCGTGGCCGACTTAGGATAAGCCGTGGCCAACTAAGGATAAGCCGTGGCCAACTTACGATAAGTCATGGCCGACCTATCGAGCCAAGTCCACGGTTCAGTAGAGGTAAGCTTGTCTACCTAAATTCATGTCATAAGTCCTAAGTCGCGAATGAGTTGAGAGGATGCGGCGTAAGTATTACAGCATTGGATTTTAACTTGGTAGCTTTAGGTCGTATGCGACTTAGCATGGGTCGTAAGTCGGTCGTGGCTTTAGTAAAGTTGCTTTTGAGCCTTTCTTGTCTCGAGTCATTGGGTCGGCCATTTCTTGAGTCGTTTGCCCCTCTTAAACCATTGAGTCGCTGTCTCCCTTGAGTCGTTGAGTCGCTGTCTCCCTTGAGTCATTGAGTCGGTCATTTCCTTAAGGTATTAAGTCGGTAAACCTTAACTCGTTAAACCGTTAAGTCGTACTACTCTTTATGCAGCTAAGTCGTCATTTCTTTAATTCGTTAACTCGTGTTGTTATCTCCTGGGTCGCTAGCAGAGTGGAGTTAACATTTGCCCCTCGAAGTTCACGCCTAAGTCGTAGGTCGTGTGTTTCGACTCTCCTTAACTCGCGTGCCGTTTCGAGTTCCACTGCCCTTAAGTCGTAGGTTGATAACTCGATGAGTCGCTTATCCTTTGACCCTTCCCCCTCTAAGTCGCTGAGTCGTGTGCAACCTAAAGATTAGGTCGTATGAGCCGCTTCAGTCCTCTCTACTATAAGTCGTATATCCCCTCCTTTCTTTTCATTACCTGCCTTTTCATTCGCTTTTGCTGTTAACTCTTTCCTGAGCTTCCAAAGGCGATTTCGATTCAATCAGTCACCGATTAGTCTTGAGATTACATCGTGTAAGTGATCTTGCTTTCTTCTCCTGATCCTTTACCATCTCTGATTCGTGAATTCCATTTTTATCCATCCTAACCCACCTCTCCACGCAATGCACCATCGTGAATTTTCGATATTTGACGAACTCTAGTTGGCTCGATTTAGGTTTAAACGTTTGATTCGTGGGCTTCAATGCTTCAAGCTAATCGATTTTCGAGTTGCGTTGGAGTGACAGGCAATGAATATGCGGTGGTTTAGTCTTTGAATGATTCGTCATCAGGTGAAAACTAGGGCTTGTGTTGGTGGAGAGGCTAACGGGTTAGAGGGTTAAGAAGGTGAAGGGTTTCTGATTAGATGGGGGGTTTCGTCGACTCACTCAATGGTGACTTGGACATGACTCAGTAATATTGGGCGACCTATAACCCTTCACGACTTAATTGGATACGGCATAAGTTTTGAGTCGCGGCCGAGCTATAGGACATTGAGAACCGAAGCCTTTTCTTCTCAATATGCTTTACGGCTTATAGGACCAACGATTTAAGGAGCCAACGACTTAACTTGCAGGAAACTTTTAAGTCATGGACGACTTAACTTTTAGGTCGTGGACGACTCATGACTTAGGGAACTTTCGAACTGTGACATAATGACCTGAACAAAATTTGAAAACTTAGAGATGTTGATAGAACTTGATTGTATTTCCAATTTGAGTTGCCAGGATAAATTGCTTGAACTTTGAACTGTTACTTGCACTTTGAACAGTTAAACTTTGCTGCATTCTTTCATAGATCACTTTTGACTTGCAAGCTAACAATCTGTTCAATACATTATTTACAGAAAATTGGGATGAATATACTGCCACTGACTGCCCACATCAAATGGCAGATTAGTTAATAACAGATAACCAACTTAAATAGATTGTGTGAACGAAGTGCTTTTAAATTATCAAATTCAAGTAAAGTATTAAATGAACATTGAAATAGTCAACTGAAACTGCCCAGTTTGCACTAACACTATACCTGAACTTTTTAAATTAACAAGTCCTGAAATTTGGTAATCGATCAATTGTCGACTAGTTTAAATCCAGTTATATTTACTTGTTATTTTTATTAGTTCCGCACAGCACTTCACACTTTTAGGAAACGTGCACCTTCACATTTGAATATCCAGTTGCTTGTGCAGAATGACTTCTCAACAAGAAGAGACAACAGCCCAGACTGGAGAAACGACTCTTATTCTGGCTCCCCTAGTTAATCCTCCAGAGAGAGCCTCTACCACTTTATCATACAAAGTTTTTCGTCAGTTATGCACTTAGTTTGGCATTGCTGAAGCAGATGCCATTCTTCCTGAGAAAACTAACACTGCTGATGTGGCGCCTCCTGGCTTTGTAGCAGTCAACCGCCAAATGTGCTAGTGCGGTGCTATTCCTCCCTTCAATGACTTTCTTCAACAGTTTCTTCTTCGATTGACCATCTCTCCGTTCCAACTGCACCCCAATGGTTATGTCATTCTGATGGGGTTGTGTGTTCTATTCATGAGTACTCTGGATCGACTGCCGAGTTTCGAGGAAATTTGTTATTTATGTTCTTTCAAAAAGACTAAAGATCATCCCTCTATTGTTGTTATAAGAAGCGCTAGGAATCGCAAACTCATCACTGATCTTTCCAAAAGCGTTCATGTCTTCTTAAATCAGTTTTTCTTTGTTCGCTGCCCCCCAGGGTTTTACGCCATCTGGAGAGTAGGAAGTAAGATTACCTGCTTCTATTTTCCATTCCTAAGCTTTTCGAGATCTAAGTTGCTAATTTTACTCTTTCCTTTTTCAGCGCTTCCTCCACCCTCTAGAGATCCAGGCCACAAGCAAATTTTTGAAAGATTGGATGCTGTGACCGCTAAAGAGAGAAGTATAAAGTTTTTGTTGAGGGACGAACTTTTGCATCAGTATGGACTTTTACACACTTCTCGCTCTACACACACCCATGAGGTTCCAGACTCCCCATCTAAAGCATTAGATGCCCCAGTTTCCACTGACGAACCCTTACCAAAAGAACCTGCCTCCGAGGCTTCTCTGGTGAAGTGCTCTACTACTGCCGACGTTGCGGGGTCGTCTGGCAAATTCGCACTTGCCCCAGTTACCGAGGAGGAAGAAACTCTTCGTTGCTTTGAAGATGCGGCCGATTTGGAAGCCGAAAAAGAAACTCCCGTTGAGCATGGCGGTGATGATACTTTTGAGGGGCTAAGCGACTTGATCATAACTTCACAGGAACTTTTTAAAGATGATGTTCCTAAAGCTGCTTCTCCTGTTCTCGAGGCAACATCCACTTTTCAACAAATTTTAACGCCTGCCACTCAAGTCACTACCACACCTATGCCGAAGAGTGGTTTGTAGCCTGACGCATGTAGTTTGCACACCACACACACATAGGATTTTCAGCACTTATTCGTACTTAACTTCTTTTCTCTGAAGACTTTTAAAACTTGTCTTTTATCAATTTCAGATTCTCCGATGGGACGCAGCGGCTCTTATTACGACGACTTTCAGCGCTACGGGAGGCGTAGTCAATATGACTATAGGCGCTACCTTCCCGTTTACAGAGAAACTGACGAAGAGAGAGCCGCCCGAAAGGCTCAGGAGAGGAGGGCTCAAGAAGAGCGTTATGAGAGGAGAGAAAGGGAGGAGCACCATGATTCTTTCCAGAGAGGTGACGACTCTCACAAAAGAAAGTTGCATGACGACCGGGGAAAATGTCATATAGTTGAGGACCCAAGCAAGCGTGCCAGCCACAGTGAAAAGCATGCATCTACAACTCCTGAAAAGGCTGCTTCCCCCGTCTCACTTGACATCCCTTCCGGCTCTCCTGCTCTCGGGAAGACAGACATTCAGACAATAGTCAACAGGCCTAAATTCCAAATTGGACCAGGCCCGGCTACTCTGCAAAGCCGGTTCCCGCACTGGTGCCTAAAGGGAGTGCGGTTCGATCTTGACTTGGTCCCTATTTACAAACAAGCAATGCTGCAAAATCTTGATGCTGTTAGACTTGATATCGAGCGGATGTCAGGGTGGCAAAAGCTTGTTGATGGGCTTCAGAGGGTCAACCGCATGAATATAGAGGCCAAGCTGACCATGGAAAATGATAAGGCTGAGTGACAGAAAAATTTAAGCCAGCATGATACTGAGATGAGGAACATCGATGATTACAACGAGAAGCTTGAAGCAGAAGTTGAGAAACTTAAACAAGAGCTTGCTACTTCTTCTACCTCATATACTCAAAAAGTAGATGTACTTCAAAGGCAAGTTCGCGATGCTCACGCTGCTCAGCGACATGCCGAGGCACAACTTGAGGCTGAGCAGAAAACAACGGAAAGGTATCGTGCTGACGTTGCAGAGTTACGGGAGAAGGTCAACTCCAAGGATTTGGAGATTATGAGGCTAAAGTCCCGATTATTAAAGACCGAGAAGGAACGTGATGAAGCTATCGCTGGAAGGCAGGCTGCCGAACAGTCGCATGAGGCGACTAAAGCCAATGTCAACTCCACTTTATTTGACTTCTATGTGCATAGCGTTATGGGGCGTGGGAGCCTTTCATTCTTAGGACCGAAGTATGAGATTACCCTGGCCGAGGTTTAGGAGTCAATTCTTGACATGCTTGGGGGTGCAGGTGCCGGCTATGCTGAAGCATCTCTTGAAGAGCACTTTCTAGATGATGATGCCATAGCTGCTCTAGCCCGGGGAAAAGAGCAGCTTGCCAAAGCACGAGCTGAGGCAGGGGAGCGGCACTTTGTGAAAGAAGCACCATTAACTGCCCCCGTCCCTCCTTCGGTTTCGGCCGATGTTGACATCACAGGCTCCGGTTCTCATTCTCCACCCTTTACCAAAGTTATCACAGAAGGTGCAACTATCATAACGGAGACGAAGGCCAAGAGAGCGGTGAAGCACTGGGTTTTGAGATTGACGTAGCAAAGCCTACTTCGCCAGGTAATCCTAATGCGGATCTTGCTCAAATAGACGGCTCATTTGCTTCTTATGAGTTTGATGAGCTTCTTGACTATTTCCTGAATCTCAACGAGCCTTTATCTCCTCTCTTTACCGACTTTAACTTCTTTTCTTCTGTAGAGAAAGTGCCGAGCATCGTTCAGACTCCTCCTCCTCCAATTATTCCTCTCCAGGTCACCCCTCCATCCGCCTCTCAAACCGGGTCGCAAGAGGAGCAAATAGAGGCTCTCCGAGACTTAGATGATCCGAATGCTTCACAAGAACACGGGGGAGAAGGGCTTGGAGAAGGCAATGATTCCCCGGAGCGTACCATTTCTGATAATATAAAATTGTCTGCTCTTGTTACCCCGGGAAGTGAGTCTTCTTCAAGAAGGAGGAGGAAGCGTACCACTTCCAAGAAGAAAAGGAAAAGCATTCTTGTTTCTGAAGAGGAAGCGAAGGTTGATCCGGCAGTGACCCTCTCTCCTTCTTCCCCAACTCTCCCAAGTCGTCCTGAAAAACTGCCTATTAGGTCAGGTGAAGGCTCTAAAGGTGGTGGCAAGAAGAAGTAACGGGCCCTGCTTCCCCTTATTTTTACTTTTTGCTTTTTGCATGTACTGGCCGGAGATTGTACGGGTACCGGCCTCCGCTTTTCTTTTTATTTTGAAACCTGTACCTGTACAAAATTTTGACAGTATTGAATAAAATGATTCTTTTTCTTTGTACAAACTTCTGTCTGTATTTGAGAATGCATTTACTCTTCGTTTTTGTACAAGTTTCTTTATATGATATTGCAGTGAGCTTGTGGTATGTTGTTCGAGCGTAATTCTTACCAATGTAGCTATACCATGTTGCCCCTATACCATAAGCTCGTTGCAATATTTTCAACTTTGAGGGGACTTGTACTCTTATTTTCTGGAGAATAATTATTCCACACTTGGAGGAATATTATTCTGCTCAAAATAGAGTACAACTCGTTTCATATGAGTTTTCACGCCCCACCCTTTGGAGATATCTCTTTTTCTTTTGCATATATACATTTTTACAAAGCGAATTCTCCTATGTGGTAGAGCGGGCCTTCGAAGGGCACTTTAACTTTTTTGAGGAAGAATATTTTCAAGAATAGATGAACCAATCTTCCTTTGGAAGCTAAAATGTGCCTTTAAAGAGGGCTTCCCTTTTTTTTATATTGCGCCTCGGTGGAGGGCTTTTTGATCTTTGTTTTGCATTTCTGATGAAATACTTCTTTGAAAAGTTGTACTTCTGAGGATGGCTTTTTCACGTTTCAACACTTGGAATTTTTATTTCAATCTCGGTGAAACGTGGGCCTTCGAAGAGTTGTGCCTCCGAAGAGGGCTTTCCACGTTTCAACACTTGGAAGTTTTATTTCGATCTCGGTGAAACGTGTGCCTCCGAAGAGGCCTTTTTGTTTGATTGTGCCTCTGGGAAGAGGTCTTTTGTTTAATTGTGCCTCTGGGAAGAGGTCTTTTTGTTTTTGCCTCTTGGGAGAGGCTTTTATATTTTCCCTGTTCGCTGGGAAGCAGGCCTCCGAAGAGGGCTTTTCACATTTCGACTCGTGTGAAGTTTTATTTCAGATCATGGTGAAATGTGTGCCTCTGAGGAGGGCTTTTGCCTGGAAGTTTGGAGCTTCTTTCTCTTACTTGGATGGATTCACGAGAGTGTATCACCGATCAGTCCACAACTTTATGTCAAGAAAGAACTCTCTTTTTCCGGCGAGGCCCGCTCGAGGTCTTTTAGCATTTCAACTGTGGTGAAATGGGCCTCCGAAGAGGGCTTTTCACATTTCAACACTTGTACGCTTTATTTCAATCTCGGTGAAACATGTGCCTCTAAGTGGGGCTTTTGCCTGGAAGTTTGGAGCTTCTTTCTCTTAGTTGGATGGATTCATGGGAGTGTATCACCGATCAGTCCACAACTTTATATCGAGAAAGAACTCTCTTTTTCTGGCGAGGCCCGTTCGAGGTCCTTATCCTCCGAAGAGTTGTGCCTCTGAAGAGGGCTTGTGCCTCTGAAGAGGTCTTTTGTTGTTTGGTGCTTGCTCGCCCATGTCTCTTTGCCATCTATTCATGTCGGCGATCCCCGTTATCTTTTTCGAATATCATCCCTTTTTAGTTGCCAACAATTTTCCTTATCTAAAGAAATATACTTCATAGTTAAGCGAGTTGGTGGTGGTAGACGCAGGCTATTTAACTGGATGCTCGTTTGTACAAACATTCGCAGTTAGTTAGAAATGGCCCACTTCCATCAACATCGCTAACTTTTGTTCGAAGCACTTCTTTCGTAGGATTTGAGTATGGAAATTTTGAATGGATAAGCGTTTGCTTGCTGGGTGATGTCGGAGATCGCTTGGTCTTGCGATGGGTAAGCTTTGTTTTTATGGCCTGCATTATTAAATCGACATTTTAGTAACACAATTAACGTATTTTATATGTCGAAATAAAACAAAGCAGTTTATAATCGTAGAGAACACAAGATTTATAGTGGTTCGGCCAAAAGCTGGGCCTACATCCACTTTATAGCTTTTCATTATTCACTTGCTTTACAATTGCTTTCAATACAAGAATCATATATTCGTAATTCTTTTACAACATTTCAGCAAAGCTTTTAAGTAAAATATGGACGCAAATGATTGCTGTTCCAAGCTCTTGGAATTGGTTCTCCTTCGATAGTTGTGAGTTTGAATGTGCCATCAAGAAGTTTCGTGCTTATGACATATGGCACCTCCCAGTTTGGCCCAAACACACCTATGGCTGTCATAATTCTCTTCAGGACAAGGTCCCCAACTTCAAAGCTGCACTGACGAACTTTGGAATTGAAGTACCTGGCTATCCTTTGCTGATGAGCTGCAATTCTAAGCTTAGCCTCTTCTCTTCTTTCATCAAGGTGGTCAAGCGCTTCCAGTTGCAGTTTTTCATTCTCTTCTTGATCAAAATGGATCCTTCTGTGTGAGGGGACTTCAGTTTCCACTGGAATCATCGCTTCTGATCCGTATGCCAATGAAAATGGAGTATGCCCAGTCGCAGTTTTGTAGGTAGTTCTGTATGCCCATAGTGCAAGCGGTAACTTATCGACCCAACCACCTTTTGCTTTTTCCAGTTGCTTTTTAATGGTTGATTTGATGATTTTGTTTACTGCTTCCACTTGCCCGTTTTCCTGCGGATAAGCCATTACTGAGAAGCTTTTCCGGATCTTGAATCGTTTGCAGAAGTCTTGGAACTCCTCACTTTCAAACTGGGTACCATTGTCTGTGATTATCTTCTGAGGCACACCATACCTGCAAATGATATTTTTAGTCACAAAACTTATCATTTTCTTAGAGGTAATAGTAGCCAATGGTTCGGCTTCTGCCCATTTAGTGAAATAATCAACAGCAACGATAGCATATTTAATCCCCGATTTGGCAGTCGGCAAAGGCCCAATGAGATCTATTCCCCAGATGGCAAACGGTCATGGACTGACCATTTGTGTTAGCTTAGTGGAAGGTGCTCTAGGAATTTTGGCAAATCTTTGGCATTTATCACACTTTCGGGAATAGTCAGCAGCATCTTGATTAATTTCTGGCCAAAAGTATCCATAACGAAGGATTTTCTTTTCTAAAGTTTGACCACCTGTATGATCCCCACATTCCCCTCCGTGTACTTCAGTCAGAATTGTCTTAGCTTCTTCCTTTGTCACGTATCGGAGTAATGGCATTGAAAATCCTCATCTGTACAAATGATCATCTTGAACTATATATCTGGAGGCTTTCCTTATCAGCTTCTGTCGTTCTTTTGAACTTTCTGGCAAAGAACCATTGAGCAAATATTCAAATATCGGAGTCATCCATGATTCTTGCTCTTGGTATACATTCATAATCCAATCAACATCCATTTCATCTGTGCTTGGAGCTAACATGACTCCGACGGGAACTAATCCCAATAGTTGAGCTTCACCAGTACTTGAATACTTTGCAAGAGAATCCGCCTTCATGTTCTCTTCTCGGGGTATATGGTTTATTGAATAACGGTCAAAATCTTGAAGAAGCTCCCAGGCTTTTGATAAATAGGCGGGTATATTCCCTCCTTTAGCTTGAAATTCCTTCTTGACTTGGCAGACAATAAGTTGAGAATCACTGAAGATCTGCAATGCCTTGATGTTTAGTTCTTTAGCGATCCTTAAACCAGCGATGAGAGCTTCATATTCTTCTTCATTATTTGTCGAAGGAAATTCTAGTCTCATTGCATAACATAGCAATCGCCCTTCTGGGGTTTCAAGGACAACCCCTGCTCTGAAACAATAATCATTCCTTGCACCATCGACATACAATTTCCATTGGATTGGGACGTTATCAGTGGCTTCTTCCTCACTATCACCTTTATCCGTACATTCTGCGATGAAATCTGCTAAAGCTTGTCCATTGATTGCTTTCCGGGGATGATAAGTGATGTCATATTGGCTGAGTTCAATATTCCATTTCAAAAGACGACCCGAAGTCTCAGGACGGAATAGGACTTGCTTTAGAGGCTGATCAGTGAGGGCTTTGATGGGCTGAACTAGGAAATACGGCCTTAATTTTCTTGATGCGATCAACAAACAATAGGCAAGCTTTTCCAACCTTGAATAGTTCATCTCTGCCCCAGTGAATCTTTTGCTGATATAATAGACTGGGCGTTGAATCCTTGCGTCTTCCCGTACCAACACTACACATAGAGCATGAGATCAAATTGCCAAATATATGAAGAGATCTTCACCATTGTCAGGCTTTGAAAGTATCAGAGGCACTTCCATATGACGAACCAACTCATCAAATGCTTTCTGACATTCAGGAGTCCACTCAAAGTTTTTTCTTCCTTTCCTCAGAGCATCAAAGAATGGAATGCATTTGTCAGTAGCTTTTGAAATGAACCGACTCAAGGCAACAACCTTTCCATTGAGACTTTGCAACTCCTTCCTCGTTCCAGGAGCTTTGACCTCTCTCAGGGTAGTAATCTGGGCAAGATTAGCTTCAATGCCCCTAGCGCTCACAATGAAACCCAAAAATTTTCCGGACTCCACTCCAAATGAACATTTCAAGGGATTAAGCTTCATTCTGTACTTTCGGAGTACTGCGAACATCTCTGCCAAGTGATCCATGTGGTCCACTGCTTTCTTAGCTTCACTAGCATATCATCAACATAAACTTCCATTGTCTTGCCAATCTGCGGTTTAAACATGGCATTAACAAGCCTTTGGTAAGTTGCCCCTGCATTCTTGAGTCCGAAAGACATGACCTTGTAGCAGTAGAGTCCAACATCTGTGATGAAGCTTGTGTCCTCTTGATCTGGCTCATGCATCATAATCTGGTTATATCCGGAGTATGCATCCATAAAAGATAACAATTCATGCCCTGCCGTCCCATCCACCAACTGATCGATCCTGGGTAGCGGGAAACAGTCTTTGGGGCAGGCTTTGTTCAGATCTGAAAAGTCAATGCATACTCTCCATTTTCCGTTAGCTTTTTTAACCAGCACTGGATTTGATACCCAATTTGGATAAGTAGATTCTTTGATGAAACCATTCTCCTTGAGCCGATCCACTTCTTCTTTTAACGTTGTCGTCCTTTCAGGACCCTGGGTTCTTCTTTTCTGTTTCACGGGTGTAAACTTTGGATCAATGTTCAGAGTGTGTACTGCAATCTCTGGGGATATTCCATACATGTCAGCATGAGTCCAAGCGAATACATCCAAATTTGCTTTCAAAAATGAAATCAGAACATTCTGAACTGTTGTGTTGAGTTGTGAACCCACAATCAGCACTTTGTTTGGGTCCTTTGGGTCAACGGGTACCGGCACCGTTACCTCTACCAGTGCTACCCTATTCTCCCCTACACTGGCTTTCCTTGGATACATCTCTCTTCGTGCACCACTACATTCACCAGTGCAGGGTCCACCCTGTAATTGCTACAAGGTTGGTTCTTTGATGCGGACTGGAGCCGCCACACCTTTTCCCGTTTCTCTTTTCCTTGATTCACGCAACTCCGTAAGATAACATTCTCGCCCCATAGGGAATTTTATAGTCAGACACCATGGGGCAAGAACAGCTTTGAATGCAGCAAGAGTTGATCGGCCTAAAAAGGCATTGTAGGAAGAGAATTCTTCAACAATTATAAAGGTTTGCTTTCGAGCCACCTTCCTCAGCCCTTTTCCAAGTTCCACAAACAAATCTATGGTCCCAATCGGCTGTTTGGGTTCCGCAGCAAACCCAACAATCTTAAGTGATGAAGCTTGAACGTCAGCCATTGGAATTTTCATTTGATCAAAGGTCTTCTTGAAGAGAATGTTGCATGAAGCTCCGCAATCAACTAGAACTCTTCTCACAGTAGCCAGCCCAATACCAGCGGATATGACCAAAGGATCTATGGTAGGAGCCTCGATACCCAAAGAATCTCTGGCGCTGAATACAATATCATCTGTGGAAGTGTTTTTGTTGCTTTAAAGGCGCATCATTTTCTAAACCAAAAACATTCTCTTCAGCCGGTACATGCCTTAAGGCCCGGGCATACCTTTCCATCTCGCCCCAGCTTTTGCCTGCTGGGTGAGGCCATCCATTTATTATGTTGATGACAGGTCTTTCCGATTCATGTTCTATGGCCTTCTCACTTGAGCCAGGACGGTGAGCGGGAACTTGTTGCCCTTGAGTTGACGAGGCTGGGGCATTTCCATTCCTTTTCACATACTGCTGGAGCTTGTTTTCCTTCAAGAGTTGTTCAATTACCTCTTTCAACTAACGACATTCGTTGGTGTCATGGCCAGGTTGGTTGTGGAACCGGCAGAACCTTCCACTTTTTTCCATCTTACTCCCAACTCTCATTTTAGGTGTTGTCGGATAACTGACATCATCCTTGGTCGCAAAGAAGATTTTCTCAGGGGTATCGGTCAAGGGTGTGAAATTAAAAGGACGGCCTTTCTTAGCGTCTCCTTGTTTCTTTCCACCATCATTTCCCTTTTTCCGAGTGTTAGGTTCTTTCTTGTTCAAAGCAGCACCATTGTTCCCAGCTTCTACTGATACCACCTTAGCCGGTGTTTGGAGGCTCTCCAAATGCATGAATTCATCCGCTTTCTTTTAGAACTTGTCAAGCGAGTTTGGTTCTTTCATTTTCAACCATTTTCCAACTTCGCTTGATTTGTCAATCGCCCTCATCAAGTACGTTAGGACCATGCGTGGCTCAACATTATCAAGCTCATCCAATGCTATGTTAAAACGATTCAAAAATGATCTGATGGATTCTCCTGGATTTTGCTCTAGACTTGACAGTGACATTATATCCTATGCTTTTGAAGCATACAATCGAAATTGGTCCTTGAATTTCCTGGTCAAATCGGAGAACTGATCAATGGACCTGACCGACAGCTTTGTAAACCACAATAGAGCCACACCTTCCAGATATACCGAGAAATATCGACATTTGATTTCATCAGATGCTTTGGCACCCGTCATACGCGAATCGTACTTATACAGAAATTCATTAAGATCGCTTGTCCCTTTGTATGCTGGGAGAGTAGGAGGAACGAATTTTCTTGGGAATTCTGCCTTCAAGATTTTCTCAGTAAATGGAGTTTTTCTTGGAGCAAAACCCCATTCTTTCTCATCTTCATCCCTTCGCATACTTTCCTTCATGATCTGACGAACCATGCCCGAAAAATATTCTTCATCATTTAACGGCTCTAGAGGGCAAACATCATCCATTCTCTCTGAATTCTTTCTTGACAACCGTTCACGGAGGGACGACTGCGGTCCTGATCCCCCAGCCTGGAGAGGTGTCTTTTCCACAGGTTCTGCGGCTCTTTGAGAAACGTTCCCTCCTTCAACATCTTGAACCCCCGCAGTAGGGTTTCTATCATTATTAACCGGTTGACGGTTAGCCCCAAGTAGATCATTCAACTTGCTTAAGATCAGGGCGTTCTGGGCATTCTGAGCCTCCAACTATGCATTCTGGGCATTCAATTGTTGATTCAACCCCAAAACTACGGCGTCCAATTCTTCTCGTGTAACTCCAACAGTTGGAGCTGCTTGACTTGAAGGAGGAGAGGTAGCAGTATTCTATTGAACATTGTCGGATCTCACAGAACTTCGTTCTCTCCCAAGAGCCATTATTTCCAATAAACTTCTGTTTTAAAAGAAATCCTATCCACGATCGGAGCAATGATGGAAGTATCCTGAGTTCAACTCTCAATGAAAGCACCAAAAATGTTAATGCTTAAAATCGAACGCTAACACCCCGGTGTGTGAAGTGTGAATGTGAAAGCACCACCCGACGGTTCGGGAATAGAATATCAGTAAAAATAACAGAAAATACAGTAAGGGACAGTGATTTTATAGTGGTTCGGCTTAAGGAGTAGCCTACGTCTACTATAAGTGTCTTTATTGCTGATCTTGTTACAAAACAATACAATCTCTTCAAGTACAAATCTCTTTAGTTACAAAACACTTTGAGCAAGTAGCTTAAGCTTTGATGTAAATGAAAGTCTTTGAATCCATGTCGGATGTGTGAAAGTCTTTCAAAGTAGCTTGTAGTGTTCTTCGAAACTTCAAGTGTAAAGTCGGTTTAGAAACTGGCAGAGTATCTGCGCTTGAAGTGATTGTCCAAAAGTCCCTTGAAAGTTGGAGATGGCAATGTATTTATAGAGAATTCTGGGCAGGAATTATCGCCAAGTCCTGAGTCATGGCCGACTTAGGATAAGCCGTGGCCAACTTAGGATAAGTCGTGGCCGACCTATCGAGCCAAGTCCACGGTTCAGTAGAGGTAATCTTGTCTACCAGAATTCATGTCATATGTCCTAAGTCGCGAATGAGTTGAGAGGATGCGGCATAAGTATCACAGCATTGGATTTTAACTCGGTAGCTTTAGGTCGTATGAGACTTAGCATGGGTCGTAAGTCGGTCGTGGCTTAAGTGAAGTTGCTTTTGAGCCTTTCTTATCTCGAGTCATTGGGTCGGCCATTTCTTGAGTCGTTTGCCCCCCTTAAACCATTGAGTCGCTATCTCCCTTGAGTCGTTGAGTCGGTCATTTCCTTAAGGTATTAAGTCGGTAACCCTTAACTCGTTAAACCGTTAAGTCGTACTACTCTTTATGCAGCTAAGTTGTCATTTCTTTAAGTCGTTAACTCATGTTGTTATCTCCTGGTTCGCTAACAGAGTGGAGTTAACACAAAGGAAACTTGAATAGTTTGCAAAGGAAGAAACAGGAAGAATTGTAGAATGGAGTTTCATTGGCAAAATAAGTAAAGTCTACATTGGTCGAGAGCAAAATTTTCCTTAAACTTTGACAACCTAAAATGGTTGGCTACCTAAAATGGCAGAAAGCCCTTGGTCACTCCAAGATAGCCATATCAAGGGACCTCCTAGAGAGAGGGTGCAAGCCTTTAGCCACGCCTAAGTCAAAAATGGCCAGGTTAAAGCAGCATAATCCTTGTCCGCTTCATGCTATGTGCATGATACGGTGTCTCCTGAAGGGAGGACGGGTGTCCCTTGGTCCCACCATGCTATGGCCTGGCTAAGGTACCAAACAAGTCCTTAGCCGTGTCACGCTATGGCCAGGTTAAGGCACCTCCTAAAGGGAGGTCGAGTAAGTCCTCGAGCCCTTATTTAGAATAAGATAGCTGAGTTCATCGAATACCTGGATGAAATGTCCAGCGGACTAAGAAAATTTCAAGCCTAAAATGGACACCGCCAGAAATCGGCACCGCTTAAAAAGGAAACCGCTAGAAATCGGCAATGTCTAAAATGACAATAGCCTAAAATGGGCGCTACCTGAAATAAGCATAAGAATTGGACAAAAGAGTCCTAGCTTGAAATAGCCCAAAACAAATGGATAAAGAAAACTCGAGCCCAAGAAAGAAAAATAGATAAGATATCATCAAAGCCTGAGGATGGCACATTTAACAAAAGAATCAGAAAGAATTCTTTGACTTCTCCTCATGCACATCTGCCAGATTGGTCTTCTGGTCTTCCATTACTCATTTTGAGATTCATTTTCTGGTCTTCTGTTATTAATTACTAAAAATGTTATTCTGTTCTTCTATTATTAATTACCAAAAAAGGAATTTTGGATTTTTATTATTAATTATCAGAAATGATATTCTTGAAGTGGCATCTTGTTTTCTATCATTAATTACCAAGAATGGTATTTGGGCGTTCTACTATTAAATACCAAGAATAGGTACTCTGGTCTTCTATTACTTGCCAGAAGTGTTTTTCCGGACTTCCATTATCAATGCCAAGTTAGGTATTCTGGCCTTCCATTATTTTTACCAGCAGTGGAGTTCTAATCTTCCATTACTTATTATCGGATATGGATTTTTGGTCACTTATTATTACTATCAGGATGGCATCATCACCAGACTTCAACTTTTGGATTTATTTTAACATAAAACATTTCTATACCTAGATTCCCAAAAAAAGACTCTTAAACTTATGCCAAAATTTGGATCCAATGATAACTTGTGAAACTCTATTATTATGCCTGAATCTAGTTGAGGAATGAAATTTATAATTCTCAATATATTTGAAGAACGAATTACGAGCAGTGTCAAAATGCCCTAGGTCTAGGCCGTAGATTGAACTATGTAGGTTCCTAGTATGAATGTCTATAAAGAACAACTTCTCCATCTTTTATGTACAATCATTTTGAATTAAAATTCTGACCTTGAATACACAATTATTATCCAAACCGTGAGTTCTTTAAAGATTTATAGATATTATGGAGATTTGCAGATTTTCTTAATCAAGAGAAGCATCATTAATTAAAATAGAAAACTCAAGAAATGTACAGGCCTTCAGAAGATACATTTAGATAAAAAGGCAAGCAATGTAAAGACAAAGGCGGAAAAGTGGGTAAAGTTTACATCAAAAACTGCCCAGGTATGAAAAGACTTGTAAAATACACCAAAAATTACAATGATTGTTTTGTCAAACCCCCTGACACAGTAGGATTAACCTCAGTTGTTTATTCTCCAAGAATAAGCTCTATAGATTTAATGGTTGCCCTACTGTCACTCAATTTCGTCTCTAGATCATCTATCTTTTCATATAATCTAGTCATTTCAAAGTCACGTTCAATGTTAGGGTTTAATTCCAACCGAGTGTTTTTGGATTGTGATGTCACGATCTCTTTCTTTGAGTTTTACTTTTAAATCCTCAATTTCATTGAAGAATTCCTGAACTAAATGATGTTGAAAAAGATATTTCCTATTCCATTCTTTTACGAAGGGATTTTCTGAAAGTTTGGAAATGCAGGGAACTTTAAGAGATTGCCTCTCTTCGAGATATTCTAATACTCTATCTTTGATTCCCACAATTCTCGAAGGAGGGGCTTTGGAAAGTGATATTATTTCTGTCTGAACTTCCTACATGAATAAACGAAAAGGAAAGTTCATTGTCCGCTAAATAAAATTTCCTCATCCCTATGAGAAAACCTTTAAAACTTGTTTTCATATTTGAACATGTAAATCCACTGCATATATTTATCATCAAAATATTTCTATACCAACATATTATTTAACAAAGCAGTTATGCATTCAAATACGTTGTTTTTACACATCATCATGGGATTTATACAAAATAATTCTTTCTAATATTTGTGGAATAAAATTAAATTCATGACATTCAAATTTTTCTTAGGGTAGGTCTTGTGGAATATCGTGCATCCTTGATAAATCCTAATGACCCTTAGGGTTGGGGTGCTTCCAAAATTCATTCTAAAACCTTTCGTTGGATCACCTAAGGGGACTGTCACTGTTTTCGTCAAAATAAAAATTTTAGTCAGTATAAAGCTACAAAGTTAACACCACTTTTACATAGAAATCCCATACCTGAGAAGTGGAGGTTTCAGAGTAAAGGGCCTTCTTCCCTTTTTGCTCTTCTACCTCTCCTTCAGCATACTGTGGGGATATGGGAGGAGTGGTTATATATTTCATAGAATCATCCTATTGGGTTGTATGACTAGTAACTAATACCCAGATCCATCTTTTTCGAAGGGGCCAGGAGCATCTCCTCCATCTCCACCTTCGTCGTTGTCAAGCCTCTTTCCATGGGGGCCTTCAGCAAAATCATCCAAGTTATCATCATTATCTTCCTCTTCCTCTTAATCGAAGTCGTGTTTAGGAGGGGCATCTTCTTTCTTAAGTAGCTCTTTGACATGGAAATCTTCCCTCTCTAGAACTATGATTCTGGCCTTCATTTTACCAATTTTGTCCTCAAATCTCTTGACAATTGCAAAAGGAAGAGAAGTGAAATTTATTTTGGGATACGGGGGCATTGTCAGCATAGATGCAGGATAGTAAATCTTCATAAGTATCGACCATGTACCTTTCAATGGATGGATTTGGGAAATCATAAACCTTCCTTTTTGCGTCATGTATTATCTTGACGGCTTTAGACAGAGGACTTCGCTTTTTCCCTAACTTCCTATGATATAGGGTTTTCTCAACCTCAAGATTATCTTTAGCATTGTTGGACTCCTTTAAGGAAATCTCGAGAACCATAATGCTGTCTGCTTGGAGTCAATTGTGCCTCACATTAGTTTCAAATGTAGCCCTCAATCTATTTCGTTCATCTATTAGGGTAGAGATTTTATCTTTCAAAGTACTTTCCTCTCCAGCTAACCGTGGGGAATTGGTAACAGATTGAAGTAAAGAATACCATCCCTGAACAGCCTAGAATATAAAAAGAAAAAAGATGATTAGGAAGCTCGATGTGAGAATACTAGCAAAATATTTAAAGAAAGCAAAGACTTACCGCAAGATGTTTTGGAGGAAAGTTTCCCCGCTGGCAAAATATTCGCACGAGAAGACGCCTGGACTGAGAAAGGTATAATGGTCTTGGCCAAAGATTCCACCAAATGAGAAAAGTCATCGGTAGGAGAAGAAGTTGATGGGGCCATCGGCAGAACTTCGTAGAAAGAGCAGACTGTTTAGAGATGTCAAGGATTAGATCCTAAAAGATGAAAAGCAATATAGAAAGAAACTCAAGATGAGAGTACACACCTTTGATTCAGAAGGCGGAGGTAAGCCCTTTGAGCTGGTAAGATGGACAATAGGGACATTAGAAGTTGGGCCAGAACTAATCTAATCTTCTGGAATAGAAGGTAGCCGGCCGAAGGGTACTTTGAACTTTTTAGAGGATGGATCCGATAGGATGACTTCACTTAGTCTTTTCCTTGCTTCTTTCCTAGCACTAGCCAAAGATGTTGCCAAGGTTGAAGACTCGCCCTTATCAGGGCTTGGAAGACTCAGGCATAGGAGCGGTGACTGTATGAATAATATACTTTATATCATGAAAACGATTAAAAGGGAAACTCAAAGGAAGGGAAATTCACATTTTGAACGTCAAACCTTGCTGACAGGCCCGTTAAGCACTAGGGATGTGGAGCCTAATTTCTTTTCGTTACCCAGGGACAAGAGTGACCTACCAGTAGAGGAAGTATGGACAACATGAGGTTTTCCCAAAATCTTCTGTCAGGGAGGAAGTATGGAATGCTTCCGTAGAACCATAGGTATAAGCAGAATAGATCTCTTCCCCAGCTTCTTATAGGCAGCATCAAGCTTATGAAAAACTTCCTCATTGGAGTCGATAAGTCTCCTCGGTGCAGGGGCTGGTAGTAAAATGGTTGATCAGTAACAGTTGATGAAATGATGAAAGAAGAAGTTAAATGTGCTCACTAAGGGCGGAAAAGGCACTAGAAATTCCAAGAGAACATCTTACATAGAAGAATTGAGTGTCCTAATCCTGAGCCTTGTTTAAGCTATCGGTAATCAACTTCTCGTTTGGATTAGCTCTGTAGAATTGGTCATTCTAGTCACTAACTTTGGAAAGATGGAGAAGATGAAGCATGATTTCAGGAGATAAAGATTTTTGGCCTGACTCTAAAGCTAAAAGCTCTAAATAAGCATATATATGTTGGTATTCGGAGTAAGTTGGATTGGTGCGATCTTAGCATGCTAAAAGAATCTGACCAAAAAGTGAGGAAAGGGAAGGAGTCCTCCATGCCTGTTACCCCTCCTGTTGATCAAGGCCGGGATATCAATAAATTGGCTAAAAATGATGGATATCCGAATTGGAAATCGATTGGAAACATGGCTGTGATCGGCATCATCAAAATTTGACCAAGCTCCAATTAAGATGGATCAATTGGGAATGCTGAACAAGGCTAGGAAAGACCACTTTTCAAATTTCAAGTCAATCGGAGTTTGTATGCTCGAGATATGTTCGATGCAAATCAAAAGGATCAACTTCAACGTATCCATCATATACGTATCGATCCGAGGTGGCCTTCTTCGTATCCTTCATGTTTGTATCGATCTGAGGTGGCCTTCTTCGTATCCATCATGATCGTATCGTTCCAAGTAATCTCACTTCATATCCATTGTACTCGTATCGATCCAAGTTGACTCATTTCGTATCCATCAGCTCGCAGTCCTCGTTCGTATCCACCAAACATACGCTACTTCGAATCCATCGAGCACGCCCCCATTTCATGTCAGTCCATACTTAAGGCACCACTTCGTATTAATCATATCTACCCCGATTCATATCCATCGCTTAATGGTCTACATCGATTCGAATTGGAGTAGAGATCATCGATATGAAGCAAGTATCCCTAGATCGATGAGAAGCTTGGAGCGCATCAAGTCGGTATGAACGAGGCACAATTAAGGGGAAGACTTGGTTACTTGGCATGAAAAGTGGATCGATCCAGAAATTTAGCGCCATGTCACCTAGCAAGCATGTGCCTAGGAGCGATGCGATCGGGATCGATAGGAATGAATCAACACGAATTCGACAGGCCATTGAAAACCCAAACTTGCATCGATCATATCTCAAAATCTACAAGTCCAAATGCCACCAAATTTCCATAGGAGCTTGCGTCCAACCCCAAGAACGTCCATACTCGATCTCTACTCGATTGGGCAAGATCTTGATCAATACGAATTCCATTCATATCGATCATGGATGGAGTCAAAATCGCTCGGGATCGATCATGAGGGCCCACCCACATGAGGGAAGGAGTCTTCCGAGATCTGGGCGGGATATTTGCTGCCTACAGCTATAAATAGCTATCCAAGAGATTCAGAAATGGGATCTTTTTGGGCTCTTCTATGTCGAGACTCTACCGAAACTACCTTTGTACTTCAGTTCTACTTGTGATATCCCGGAAATTTGGCAATATAAATTTAATAATCTATGTTAAAAACTAAATTGATTTGATAAATTTTGATAATAAAATTTTGAATTGATCTAATAATCATCTTTTAATAAATATTTAAATTGGAAGATTTTATCTTTTTAAAGCTAATAAATTGTTTTCTACTAATATATATATAATTGTACATATTGTAAATTGATAAACTTTGATTTGGAATTTAGTAAGTGAATCAATTTTCTAATTTTAATTTATTTTTGGTAAATTGGAAATTTGATTTAAATTTAACATTTAACCTTTTAACACAATTCAATAAATAATTTTATGGTTTATACTAAAGGTAAATCTTATTTGTTTTAAAATTTTATTTAGCTAAAAATATGAATTTAAATTCGATAAATATATAAGCTAAGTTTTATTTTATATTACTTGAAATTTATATATAAGAATTTACAATACAAATTACAAATGATCTTAATTTGTTTATAATCTCTTTTATAAATTATTTAATATTGTTTAATCTGTTATTTTTAGATAATAATTATAATTCTTAATTTTTCATAAACATAACTAGATTTTGTTAGAGATAGGATTTGTTATTTTTAATTTTAATAAGAGTTAAATATGTATATATATATAACTTGATTTTTAAATTGGTTTTTAAATTAATTTAAATATGAATTCAATGTTTTGAATTTAATAGAATAAATATTTAAAAATATTTGAATAAGCTTATATTTATGAATTGTTTGTTTTCATTTCTTTTTAAGTTAAAAAGGAAGAAATTTATTTAAATATACATAAGAAGGAATAAATTAGGATTAAAAGTTTTTATAAACAATTTGAAATTAAAATTAAAATAGTTAAATTTACATGTGTAAGTTTCTTAACACACAAATTGACATGTGTTTACCATAAATTAATCTAAGTGACAAATGTTTAAAAATTGAACAAGTGTCTTATTTTTCTTTTTCTTGTATTTTTAATAAAATCAAAATATACTTCTATAAACCCATCTCCTCTAAAATTCATTTTCTTTTCTATTCTTTTTTTTCAAATCTTAAGATCTTCAGCCATGAAATCTGCAAACTTCTTCTTTAAAAAATAAAACAGAAACTCTGTTCAACACAAAATTCCTGTAAATTAATCTCCTCAAAAACCAATATCCCCTCTAAAACCAAAATCTATTTTCCCTCAAAATATATCTGAAACAATATGTTCCTCTAAACAAAAACCTGAAATTTCAAATTACAATTCAATCCTGCAATCTAAAACTGCATGCAACAGCACTTCATCAAGCCTGCAGTCTTCATTCTGTTTTAAATCTACCATGCCTGCAATTCTTTTCTCTAGAAAAAATGCATGTATAAGATTGTTCGCAGGAAGCAATTCAATTGAGTGAATCTGGAATTAAAGTTTAAAAAGCAAAATATAAGAAGAAGCAACCTGAAGCTTTCAAAGGCCTACAATTCTTTTCTTTCTGGAACCTGCATGAAGTTATAAAAATCAGGGAGCAATGCAGATAACAAGATGTATGTTTTTAAAGGCAAACTAAAGCTTTAAAAAAACAAAACAAAGATGCAACTTGAAGTTTTAGAATTGAAGTATATTCGGGATTCAAGCTTTTCAATAAACATGGAGGCTCTGCTCGTTAAATTTTCAAAGTGAGTAACATTTTATGTTTAATAAACTTAAGTATAAATTAGTTGTTTGTTTACTCTGGAAATAAGTGTGTGGACGAATATGATGAAATGCTTGAATATATGTATGGGTTTTTATGAATGTATGCTTGCTGTGAAAATGTGTGTTTGGGCCTGTTCTAGAATTCAGGTTTAAAATCCTGATCAAGTTCATGATCTCATATTTAAATCCTTGTTATAGTTTAAGATTTAAACAGGTATGTATGTAATATAAGTTAAAGTTTAATTTTATTTTATTTATAAAAATAATAAAAGAAAACCTGTATTTTCTCTGGAAAATGTAAAGTACAACAGGGAAAACTTTTGAAAGTAGGAATTTAATCATCCAGATTTGTTGATTTAATATTATCAACTGATTACTTTAACGAAGACATGAATTTTAAAACTGAAATTTGAAATTTTAGTCTGAATATGTTTGTGTATTTCTGGTTTAACCAGAAATCACATTTGGGGTTAGAATTGTCGACCATGGAAGTTTGGGTGGCCAGTATCTTTTCTGGTGATGGAGTGTTGATCGATGATGCAGGGAAAAATAGAGGGAGATGGATTATAACAGTGAGGCAGTGGTGAATTAGGATTGAAATTTTCAGCCCTAGTTTCTTTGAAGGTCAGTAATTGATCACTACAACTCCTACGCATGACCGAGTTGTTCAAGATTCATGTGGATGATTGATGGAGGGTAGGGGAGTTCGTGGCCGAAGGCGTAGATTCTCTGATGATCAGAATTTTGGAGTTGAGTCAAATTCCAGTTCAACATTTTTTCCAGTTTTGGAGCTCGAAGCTTATTTTTGATTTTGGGATTCTGTATTCAATTTGAGGGTCGAGATCGAATTAGGAGATGGCCGTCGACTTGCTCGTGAGGTCGCGAGAGGCCGGAGGTGGCGGCGGGGTTGGTCTAGGCGCACGGTGAACTTGGAATGTCAGCTATTTGTTTTTGGGGAAGAAGGGTTTCTCAAGAATGTTTCAGGTTATTTCGAGATTTGCTCGAAGTAGTAGGTCATTGGACTCGAAGTTGATGTTGTTGTGACTCGGGTGAATTTGGTTGTTTCTGGGATTTTGTTACTGTCAGTACAGGGTTTGGTAAAACCTGACTGTATTTGAATTTGAATGAATTCAAGATGAGGTGTTACTCGAGTTACTCGAGTTGATTTGAGTTTGCTCGATCTAGTTTGGCTGCAGTTTAGAAATTTGTCATCTTTCAAATTTTTAAACTGAAATTTAAAGTACTTAGTAAAGATTTAAAATATGTTTTAAATCCAATTTTAAATTATGGATTCAAGTTAATTTTAATCTTAAGCTGGAAATAAATAAGTTTTTTAAAAATTGTTTAAAATACTTTAAAGAATTTATTATTTAAAAATATTTTTAAAGAAATTTGAATTTAAATTAGAATTTGAAAATGTAAAGAAATGTTTTAAATAAAGTTTAAACTGATTCAAATCTGATTTTGAATCTTTGACTTAAAATAAATTCAAGTTTTATAAATTTAAGTGCTTAACAATTTTAAATGATAAGTAAAATTTAAATGTTTGATATATAAACAAAATAAATTTGTTTTTAAACTCTTGTAAAATTTCTTATATAAGCAAGGTATTATTTATCATTTAAATTTAAAGGTTTTAAATTGATTTTAAAACTTGTTGGAGTTAAACTATAATTTAATGATTTGTATTTCATTTAATTATTAGGGTAATTAAATGAATAATTAATTAATTTAATAAATTAATGAAATAAATAATTACTCAAAGTAATTAAGGGTTTAATCTTAAAAGTTTAAGATTAATTATTCTTAGAATAATTAACTTGTAATTTAAGATTCATTAATTAAATAAAATTTGATTTTTAATTAATGATTAATAATTAATTAATCAAGTAATAAAGGATTAATTATAGTTAACACTTAATTAATTAAATAATTAGGGTTTAATTAATAGATTATTAATGATTAATTAATGTAATCAATAATTAATAGAATAAGTTAATTACTTTAGAAGAATAATTAATGAATTGTTTACTAGTTAATGAAGGTCATTAACTAAGGATTATTTAATAATAAATTAATATGATTAATTTTTAATAATTAATTAGGATTAATTAATTTAAAGATAATCATTTTGTAAATTGTTAAGTATAATTACTTATGGAAGTAATTAAGGAATTAATTACTTATTGTAATTAATTGAGTTTAGTTTGATTAGATTAAGTTAATTAATTCAGTTTAATTAATTTAAATTAATCATTTGATGATTGTGTGGTATAATTACTTAATGTAATTAAATGAAGAGAAATTACTTAGAGAAGTAAGTAATGGGTAATTACTTCATGTAATTAATTGAAGGAGATTTGTCGATGAAAGTAATTTGAGTATAATTACATTGTAAATTATCAAGGGATTAATTAGAGATAATTAATTAATGAGTAATTAATTTATTGGGTAAATTAATTAAGGGTAGTTAATTACTGAATGGAGTTAATCAAGGGTGATTAACAATTATGGTTTAAATAAAGATTAATTACTTAATGTAATTAATTTAAATAGAAAATATAATTATAGATCATTAATTATTATAATTAATGAAGTAATTAAGAATAGATTTATTCAGAAATAATTAATAAATGAGGAATTAATTAATGTAATTAATTAAGAAGTAATGTAATTAATTTATAGTTAATTAATTAAGGAAGTAATTAAAGATTAATTGCTGTATTTGATTAAGTATAATTAATTTGAGAAATTAATTAGTGGATAATTACTTGAATGCAATTAAAGGTTAATTAATCAGGGATGGTTAATTAAAATGAATAATTAATTGATGATTAATTAATTGATTGATAATTAATCAATAGTGATATAAGCAAGTTGATATTGATGAAGTAATTAATTTAATTCACTTTAAATTAATTAGAATGATGTAATTAATTCAATTCATTTTAAATTAATTATATTTGGTGTGATTATTAATCATTGCTTATATAGATAGATGATGTTGTTTACTTTGGATGGTTTGAATCTCAGAAATGAGATAGATATTGTTGAGTGATATGGATGCATTGGTTGCATTGTGATGTTGATTTGGATTACCTTTTGATAATGATTATATGGATTATCTATTGTGATGATTGTTAACTCCTATGTTCAGCGACTCAGTGACACAAAGGAATTGGCGAATTAACATATGAAGCGCCAAAGCGGGCTAAGCGACTTAACTTCTGAAGTGAAGCAACGACTCAGAGGGTTGGACGACTTAAGGACTTAACGGCTTAAGAGGGTTGGACGACTTAAGGACTTAACGGCTTAAAAGGGTTGGACGACTTAAGAGGAACAGCGACCTAGCATCTTCTGCAAGCTAAAACCAGGGTCCCACAGCCACTAAGTCGCTCGCAACTTAGGTCGGCCACGACCTAAGTTATAACCAGCTCATCCCTAAGTCGCCTAACTCCTTAGTTCGTTCGAGAAAGGATCAGGGGCTACCCTGTTCTACCGTGACCTTAGGTCGCGGCCGACCTATCCCTAAGTCACCACTGACCTATGACCTGGCTTAGGTCGTTCACGACCTAACACTTGGAGAATAAATAGAGCCGCTTTCCCAGAGGCAGAGGGGATCTACCAAATGACTAGGTGCGAACCTGTTAAGTCGTGACACGTACCTTCTTATCTCGCGAGCGAGTTATGGTATACCCTAGTTCGCGCGCGACCTATAGCTCCATCTAAAACTCTCTATAAATACGGCATGAGCTCTAACATGAGGGGGACTTTTCCGATCATTTTCTTCAAAGCATCGAGACTCTGCCATCTTCAAACCAAGTCTTACTCCAACACTTGAAACTCAAAAGAAGCTCCAATCAACTTCAAATAAGATTCAACACATTCAACCATGAATTCAGAGGATTCTCTCGCACCGAAGAGTTTTTTCTGGCTACTTGCCTTTTGAAGTGAATTGTAATTGAAGGAAATTGTAAGGGATTGTAATCATATTAGCAATAAAGAAGCATTAAAGTGGACGTAGGCTTGATCATAAGCCGAACCACTATAAAATCTGTCTCTTACTGCTTTTTCAGTGAATTACTGCTTTTTTTTTCCCGTGTTAACGGGTGGTGCTTTCATTCAAATTTCTATTTGCATCGGGGTGTTAGCGTCTGACTTTTTACGTTAACATTTTTGGTGCTTTCATCGAGAATCGAACTCAGGATACTGTCATTATAGCTTCATAGAAATTTGTAGAAAAGATCTCTCTAAAAACCAGGAGTTTATCTGAAATAATGGCTCCAGGAAGGAAGCGCAAGTCTGTTAGATCTGATGATGTTCACGAGACTACTGCAACCTCTTCTCCGTTAAGTCAAACAACTCCAACTGTCGGAGTTACACGGGCAGAGCCAGATGCCGTTGTATCCGGGCTACATCGGCAAATGGAAGCTCAGAATAACCTAATGATGGAAAGGTTGAATGCTTTATTTGAGGCAAACCTTCAACCGGTGTCTAAAGAGGGAAATCTTGCTGATGAAGTGCAGAATGTGGAAGGAAGAAATATCCCTCAAAGGGCAGCTGATCCAGCGGAAAGGACACCTCCCCAAGCCGGAGGATTGGGGCCGCAACCGAGTCTCCGTGAGCGACTGTCAAGGCAAAATTCGGAGAGAATGGCTGATGTTTGTCCCACTGAACCTCAGAATGGTGAAGAGTATTTCTCAGGCATGGTTCGCCAGATTATGAAAGATGGTATGCAGAGAAATGAAGATGAGAAAGAGTGGGGTTTCGCTCCAAGCAAAACTCCATTCACTGAAAAGATCTTGAAAGTAGAATTCCCAAGGAAGTTTGTTCCACCAACTATTCCAGCTTACAAGGGAACGAGCGATCCTAATGAGTTTCTGTATAAGTATGATTGGCACATGATGGGTGCCAGAGCCTCTGATGAAATCAAATGCCGGTATTTTCTGGTATACCTGGAAGGAGTTGCTTTACTTTGGTTCACAAAGCTGCCGATCCGGTCGATAGACCAATTTTCTGATTTGACTCGGAAATTCAAGGAACTATTTCGATTATATGCGTCAAAGGCTAAGGATATAATGTCGTTATCCAGCTTGGAGCAGAATCCTGGAGAATCCATTAGAGCTTTCCTGAATCGCTTCAATATAGCTCTGGCTGAAGTGGACAATGCGGAGCCGAGAATGATTTTGACGTACCTAATGAAGGCTATTGATAAGACAATTGAGTTCGGGAGATGGTTGAAAATGAAGGAACAAAATTCACTTGACAAGTTTTATAAGAAAGACGATGAATTCATGCGTCTGGAAAGCCTCCAAACACCGGCTAAGGTTGTATCGACAGGGGCTGGAAATAGTAATGCTGCTACGAATAAGAAGGAATCTGGCAATCAGAAGAGGGGAAACGATGCCCAGAAGAAGCAAGGAGATGTAAAGAAAGGACGTCCCTTCAACTTTACCCCTCTGACTGATACCTCGGAAAACATCTACTTTGCAAACAAAGACACGGTTGAATTCCCCACACCAGCTAAGCAAAGAGTTAATGGAAGTGCCGAGAAGAATGGAAGGTTTTTCTGTTTCCATAACCAGCCCGGACGTGATACTAACGAGTGCCGTCACTTAAAGGAGGTAATTGAGGAACTATTGAAGCAAAACAAGCTCCAACAATGTGTAAGAAGGAACAAGAATGGCCCAACCTCGTCAACTCAAGGACAACAGGTTCCTGTTCATTGTCCTGGCTCAAGTGAGAAGGCGGCAACTCATGAATCAGAGAGGCTTGTTATAAATGTGGTTACAGGAGGCCCTTACCCAGCGGGCAGGAGTTGGGGCGAGATGGAAACATACGCCCGTGCTTTGAAGTATTCCCCGGCAGATGAAAGTGTTTTTGTGTTAGAAGATGCTGCGCCCCTGATGCAGTGGAAAACCTTTAATGATGGCATTATATTTAGTACCAGGGATTCGATGGGTGTTGAAGCTCCTACCGTTGATCCTTTGGTCATCTCCGCTGGCATCGGGCCAGCTACTGTCAAAAGAGTTCTGGTTGATTGTGGAGCTTCATGCAACATTCTCTTCAAGAAGACTTTTGATCAGATGAAGATTCCAATGGCTGACGTTCAAGCTTCGTCACTAACGATTGCTGGCTTTACTGAGGAGCCAAAACAGCCAATTGGGACTATTGATTTGTTCGTAGAGCTTGGAGAGGGGCAGAGAAAAGTCGCTCGAAAACAGACCTTTGTTATTGTTGAAGAATTTTCTGCCTACAATGCCTTCTTAGGCCGACCAACTCTGGCAGCATTTAAAGCTATTCTTGCCCCGTGGTGTCTGACCATAAAATTCCCCACGGATAATGGAGTCGGTGTGGTGAAAGGGAATCAGAATGCTGGACGAGAATGTTATCTTACAGAGTTGCATGAATCAAGGAAGAGAGAAATGGGAAAAGATGCGGCAGCCCCAGTCCGCATCAAAAAATCAACCTTGTAGCAATTACAGGGTGGACCCTGCACAGGCGAACATAGCGGTGCACGAAGAGAGATGGATGCAAGAAAAGCCAGTGCAGGGGAAAATAGAGTGGTACCAGTTGAAGTGACAGTCCCGGTACCTGTTGACCCGAAAGACCCGAATAAAGTGCTGAATGTGGGTTCGCAGCTTAATGCAACAGTTCAAAATGTTTTGATATCATTTTTGAAAATGAATTTGGATGTATTTGCCTGGACTCATGCCGATATGTGTGGAATATCTCCAGAAATTGCGGTGCATACCTTGAATATTGATCCAAAGTTTACACCAGTAAAGCAAAAAAGAAGAACTCAAGGTCCTGAAAGGTCAGCAGCATTGAAAGAAGAGGTCGATCGGCTCCTGGAGAATGGTTTTATCAGAGAATCTACTTACCCGAATTGGGTCTCAAATCCTGTACTGTTTAAAAAAGCTAATGGGAAATGGAGAGTGTGCATTGACTTTTCAGATTTAAACAAAGCCTGCCCCAAAGACTGCTTCCCGTTACCCAGTATTGACCAGTTGGTGGATGGAATGGCGGGGCATGAATTGTTATCTTTTATGGATGCCTATTCCGGATATAACCAGATCATGATGCATGAGCCAGATCAGGAGGACACGAGCTTTATCACCGATGTTGGCCTCTACTGTTACAGAGTCATGCCTTTCGGACTTAAGAATGCAGGTGAAACTTACCAAAGACTTGTGAATGCCATGTTTAAACTACAGATTGGTAAGACTATGGAATTTTATGTCGATGATATGCTGGTAAAGTCAAAGAAAGCAGTGGACCACATGGATCACTTGGCAGAGATGTTCTCAATCCTCCGAAAGTACGGTATGAAGCTGAACCCTTTGAAGTGTTCATTTGGAGTAGAATCTGAAAAGTTTCTGGGTTACATTGTGAGTGCAAGGGGCATTGAAGCTAATCCTGCTCAGATAACTGCCTTAAGAGAAGTCAAAGCTCCTAGAACGAAGAAGGAATTGCAAAGTCTCAATGGAAAAGTTGCCGCCTTGAGTCGGTTCATTTCCAAAGCTACTGATAAATGCATTCCATTCTTCATGCTCTAAAGAAAGGAAGAAAAAACTTTGACTGGACCCCTAAATGCCAGAAAGCTTTCGATGAGCTGATTCGTCATATGGAAACGCCTCCTATACTTTCTAAGCCTGATAATGGTGAAGATCTTTTTGTATATTTAGTAATCTCGTCTCATGCCCTCAGCGCAGCTTTGATACGGGAGGATGCGAAAATTCAGCGCCTGGTCTATTACATCAGCAAGAGATTCACTGGGGCAGAATTGAACTATTCAAAGTTGGGAAAGCTCGCCTATTGTCTATTAATTGCATCAAGAAAATTGAGGCCATATTTCCAAGATCATCCCATCAAAGTCCTCACCGATCAGCCCTTGAAGCAAGTCCTGTTTCGTCCTGAAACTTCGGGTCGTCTTTTAAAATGGAATATCGAACTCAGCCAATATGACATCACTTATCACCCCCGAAGAGTAATCAATGGGCAAGCTTTGGCAGATTTCATTGCGGAATGTATAGAAAAAGGCGATAGTGAGGATGTGGTGCCCGATAATCCTTCAATCCGGTGGAAATTGTATGTTGATGGCGCAAGAAACGATTACTATTCTGGGGCCGGGGTTGTACTCGAAACCCCTGAAGGACGGTCACTGTGTTATGCTTTAAGATTGGAATTCCCTTCGACAAACAATGAAGCAGAGTATGAAGCTCTTATTACCGGTTTAAGAATTGCTAAAGAAGTTAACATCAGGGCATTACAGATCTTTAGTGATTCACAGCTTATCGTGTGTCAAGTCAAGAAAGAGTTTCAAGCCAAAGGGGGAACCTACCCACATATTTGTCCAAGGCCTGGGAGCTTCTTGATGATTTCGACCATTACACAATAAGCCATATTCCCCGGGAAGAGAATACGAAGACAGATTCCCTCGCAAAATATGCGAGCACTGGGGAAGCTCAATTATTGAGATTAGTTCCCGTAGAAGTCCTGTCAACTCCAAGCATTGATGAAATGGATATTGACTGGATCATGACTGTATCATAGGAGCGAGAATCATGGATTACTCCGATATTGGAATACCTGCGCGACGGCTCTCTACCAGAAAACCCAAGAGAACGGCAGAAGTTGTTAAGAAAAGCATCCAGATTTGTAATTCAAGATGGCCGATTGTATAGGCGGGGATTCTCAATGCCATTACTCCGATGCGTGACCAAGGAAGAAGCTGAAACAATTCTAACTGAGGTACACGGAAGGGAGTGTGGAGAACATTCAGGGGGTCAAACTTTAGCGAAGAAAATTCTCCGTTATGGATATTTTTGGCCGGATATTAATCGTGATGTCACGAGTTACGCTCGAAAATGTGACCGATGCCAGAGATTTGCAAAAATCCCAAGAGCACCTTCCACTGAGATAACGCAGATGGTCAGTCCATGGCCATTTTCTATTTGGGGAATGGATCTCATCGGGCCTTTGCCAACTGCAAAATCCGGAATCAGATATGCTATTGTTGCTGTGGATTATTTTACTAAATGGGCTGAATCTGAACCCTTGGCTACTATTACATCTAAGAAAATGATAAACTTTGTAACTAAGAATATCATTTGCAGGTATGGAGTGCCTCAAAAGATAATCACGGACAATGGAACCCAATTTGAAAGTGAAGAGTTCCATGATGTTTGCAAAAAATTCAAGATCCAGAAAAGTTTCTCAGCAGTGGCTCACCCGCAGGCAAACGTGCAAGTGAAAGCAGTAAACACAATAATCAAATCAACCATCAAAAAACAGCTGGAAAAAGCAAAAGGTGGTTGGGTCGATAAACTTCCGCTAGCACTATGGGCATATAGAACTTCGCATAAAACTGCGATGGGGCACACTCCATTTTCATTGGCATATGGATCAGAGGCAATGATTCCGGTAGAAATAGAGGTCCCTTCACATAGAAGAATCCATTTTAGTCAAGCCGAAAATGAGAAGCTGCATCTTGAAGCCCTTGACTTCCTTGACGAGAAAAGGGAAGAAACTGAACTCAGGACTGCAGCTCACCAGCAAAGAATAGCAAGGCACTTCAATTCCAAAGTTCGCCGGCGCAGCTTTGAAGTGGGGGGTCTAATCTTAAAAAGAATTATGACACCTACAGGCGTGCTTGGACCAAACTGGGAAGGGTCGTATGTTATAGGCCAAAAACTTCTTGATGGTACATTCAAACTTGTAACTGTCGAAGGAGACCCAATTCCAAGAGCTTGGAACAACAATCATTTGCGCCCATATTTTACTTAAAGGCTTTAATGAAATATTGTAAAAGAATGATGAATGTATGATTCTTGTAATGAAAGCCGTTGTAAAGTCAGTGCAAGTGGATAATAAGAGCTATAAAGTGGATGTAGGCCCAGTTCTCGGCCGAACCACTATAAATCTTGTGTTCTTTACTATTATAGACTACTTTGTTTTATTTCGACATATAAAATACGTTAATTGTGTTACTAAAATGTCGATTTAATAATGCAGGCCATAAAAACAAAGCATACCCATCGCAAGACCAAGCGATCTCCAACATCACCCAGCAAGCAAACGCTAAACCATTCAAAATTTCCATACACAAATCTTACGAAAGAAGTGCTTCGAACAAAAGTTAGCGATGTGGCTGGAAGTTGGCCATTTCTAACTAACTGCGAATGTTTGTATAAACGAGCATCCGGTTAAATAACCTGTGTCTACCACCACCAACTCACTTAACTATGAAGTATATTTCTTCGGATAAGGAAAATTGTTGGCAACTAAAAGGGGATGATATTTGGAAAAGATATCGGGGATCGCCAATATGAATAGATGGCAAAGAGACATGGGCGGGCAAGCATCAAACAGCAAAAGACCTCTTCGGAGGCACAAGCCCTCTTCGGAGGCACAACTCTTCGGAGGATAAAGACCTCAAACGGGGCATGCCAGAAGACTTTCTCAACATGGTATGGAATGATCGGAAGCACCTTCCCAACAGGAAGGCAAAGCGCTTATTTACTAGTTAAGATAGTTTGCGTAGACAAGCGTCCAAGTAACTTGCGTCCGCCCCTTGAGTCCATGAGATGACCGGAGGCACCTTCCCAAGTGGAAGGCAAGGCGCTCATTCACTAGTTGAGCCAATCTACGTAAATAAACGTCCAAGTAACTTGCGCTCGCCCCGTGAATCCAACCAACCATGAGGAAGAAACTTCCAGGCATCTTCGGAGGCACACATCTCACCAGGATCTGAAATAAAACTTCACAAGTGCTGATATGTGAAAAGCCCTCTTCGGAGACCCATTTCACCATAGTTGGAATGCCAAAAGACCTCGAGCGGGCCTCGCCAGAAAAAGAGAGTTCTTTCTCGACATAAAGTTGCGGACTGATCGGTGGCACAGGACACTTGTGTCCGCCCCGTGAATTCATCCAACTAAGAGAAAGAAACTCCAAACTTCCAGGTAAAAGCCCTACTCAGAGGCACACATTTCACCGTGATCTGAAATAAAACTTCACACGAGTCGAAATGTGAAAAGCTCTCTTCGGAGGCCCGCTTCCCAGCAAACAGGGAGAAGATAAAAGCCTCTCCCAAGAGGTAGAAACAAAAAGCCCTCTTCCCAGAGGCACAATCAAACAAAAAGCCCTCTTCCCAGAGGCACAATCAAACAAAAAGCCCTCTTCCCAGAGGCACAATCAAACAAAAAGCCCTCTTACCAGAGGCACAAGCAAGTCAAAGCCCACTTTACCTCGAAAGAAAATTCACTCAAAATAAAGTGATTTTCTCCAAAAAGCGAAGTGTAAAAACTTCGCAACAAAAAAAAAAGAAAAAAAAAGTAAAGAGAAAAAACTCCTCCAAAATGAGGCACATCCTACTAAATACGAAAAATATTTCCTTAAAATGGAAATATTATCCTATGAAGCACAGATGCAAGCCTCCTACGAATGGAAAAGCTGCTCTCTAAAGAAAGAGTATAAGTCTTCTCGAAATAGAGGAATTGTTCTCTAAAAAACTTTGCCAATGTGAAAGAGATTGCAATAAACCATGGTATGGGGGCAGCACACCATAAGTGCAAGAATGGAAACAATGCTCAAACAACATACCATAGGCTCATTGCAATATCACACAAAGGAAACAAGGAACTTGTATTAAATAAAGAATAAATGTATTCTCAAATACAAATAGAAGTTTGTATAGTTAAAAGGGAACATTTTATTCAATACTACGAAAATTTTATACAGGCACATGTTTCAGGATAAAGAAAAGCGAGGGCCGGTACCCACACAATCTCCGGCCAGTACATGCAAAAAAGAAAAAAGTAAAGCAAAGTAGGGAAAGCGGGGCTCATCACTTCTTTCTCCCACCACCTTTAGAGCCTTCACGCGGTTTAATAGGCAATTTTTCAAGTCGACTTGGGAGAGTTGGGGGAGGAGGTGAGATAGCTCGTGCTGGATCAACTTCTGTTTCCTTTTCAGTAGCAGAAATGCTTCTCCCTTTCTTCTTTGAAGTTGTACTCTTCCTCCTCCTTCTTGAAGAAGACTCACTTCCTGGGGTGACAAGAGCAGACAATTTTATGTCATCAGAAAGGGTTCGCTCCGGAGATTCTTCGCCCCCTTCAAGTCCTTCGGCCTTCTGCTCCTACGAGGCGGCTGGATCGTCCAAGTCATGAAGGGCGCCTATTAATTCTTCCTGGGAGCCCGACTGGGAAGTAGGAGTAATTTGAAAGGTTTGAGGAGGAACAGCTGGAGGAGGGGAAGTTTCTACAACACTGGGCGTTTTCACTGCAGAAGAGAAGCAAAAAATATTAGTATCTCCCGCGAAGAGAGGAGATAACGGCTGATCGAGTCTTAAGTAATAAGCAATGTGTTCATCAAGCTCGGCCGAAGCAAATGTGTAATCCACTTGACCTGGTTCGACGTTAATATTACCTAGAGAAGTGGGCTTCCTAATGTCAACTTCATAAGCTTGTGCTTCGGTGCTCTCTTCGCCTTCATCTCCACCCTGTGCACTTGTAATCTCAGTTATAACTTTAGCAGGGGACGGAGAATGGGAACCGAAGCCTGTGATTTCAATGTCGGCTGAAATTGAAGGAGGGACAGGGGCAATTGATGGTACTTCTTTCATCATCCCAGCACGCTCTCTAGCGAGTTGCTCTTTTCCTCTGGCAAGGGCCGCACCAGCTCCGTCATCCAGGTAATGTGCCTCGAGTTCTTCTTCGACATACCCAGCATCTTTAAGCATATCAAGCGCAGCTTCCCACACCTCAGCCAAAGTGATTTCATATTTGGGGCCCAAAAATGCTAGACTTCCACGCCCTAGGACACTTTGCAAATAGAAGTCGAATAATGTCGAACTGACATCGGCTTTAGTGGCTTGATGAGCTTCTTCAGCTGCAATTTTACCGGCAACAGCCTCATCGCGCTCTTTCTCAACTGTAGCAAGTCGAGTTTTCAACGTCTCGATTTCGAGGTTCTGAGAGCTGGTCTGTTGTCGCAACTGTGCAAATTCAGCACGATAATCTTCTATAACCTTTTCCTGCCGCATGAGTTTATCTTCGGCCTCTCGTTGGCTAGCATGAGCATCCCGCACTTGCTGCAGAAGCACACTTTCCCTTTGAGAATAGGAAGTGGAGGACGTAGCAAGCTCCTCTTTAAGCTTTCCAGCTTCCGCTTCAAGCTTTTCGTTATAAGCGGCGATGCTCCTCATCTCTGCGTCATGTTGATCAAGAGTCTTTTGTCATTTGGATTTATCATTCTCCATGGTCAACATAGCCTCAAGGTTCGCACGGTTCACTCTCTGGAGTTCGTCAACAAGTTTCTGCCAATTCGACATTCTCTCAATATCAAGCTTGACAGCATCAAGATTTCGCAACATGGATGGTTTGTCGATTGGAACCAGATCAAGATCAAAGCAAACTCCCTTCAAGCACCAGTTTGGAAATCGACTTTGAAGAGTAGCTGGGCCTTGTCCGACCTGATATGAGGGCCTGCCAATGATCGTCTGAATGTTGGTACGAGCGAGAGAGGGAGATTGAGGAGGCACTGAAGCAATGGGCTCTTTAGGAATGTCAGATGATGACTTTTCATCGTGCTTGGTCCGTTTGCTCGAACCTTCGACGGCGTGACTTTTTCCTTTGTCGTCATGGGATTTCCGTTTAAGGGAATCATCCCCTCTGTAGGAGGAATCACGACGTTCTTCCCCTCTCCCGTACCGTTCTTCATATGCTCTTCTCTCCTGAGCTTTTCGAGCAGCACTCTCCTCATCAGTTTCCCTATGAGGGGGAAGATAGCGCCCGTAATATTATTGACTACGCCTGCCATAATGCTTAAAGTCATCATAATACGAGCCACTTCGCCCCATTGAAGAACCTGAAATTGAAAAAGAAACATAACTTGAGAATTTTCAAATTGCAAGGAGTTAAGTGCGTATCAGTGCCAATAAATCCTAAGTGCGTGTGGTGTGTGCAAACTACACGCGCCGGACTACGAACCGCTTCTCAGTTGGGGGGTGGTGACAGATTTTACAGCCAATGTTGATTCTTGAGCTGGAGGAGTTTGTTGAAGAGCAGACGTCGCTTCAACCACTGGAGATACAATTTTAGCAGCGGACAGATCATCTTTAAAGAGTTCTTGAGACGTAACCATAAAATCGCTCAACCCTTCGAAAGTGTCATTACCACTGTGTTCAACAAGGCTCTTCGCCTCAACTGCTTCATCAGTAGTCTTCCCGGTTTGTTGAAGATCTTCTTCTTCTTCGATAACCAGGGCAAGAGAAAGTTTACAAGATGGTCCTGCAATGACAGTTGGAGTAGAACATTTTACCAACGAAGCCTCAGTTGTAAGTTCCTTCGGTACTGGTTCGTCAGTAGAAACTGGGGCATCTAATGCCTTAGCTGGGGAATTAGGGACTTCGTGAGGTTGTGTAGAGCAGGAAGAATGTAGAAGTCCAAACTGATGTAGGAACTCATCCTTCAACAGAAACTTTATACTCCTTTCCTCAGCAGCCACGGCATTCAGTATTTCAAAAATTTGCTTGTGGCCTGGATCTCTAGAGGGGGAGGAAGTGCTGAAAAAGGAAAGAGTAAAATTAGCACTTAGCAACTCAGATCTCAAAAAGCTCAGGAATGGAAAAAATAAGAAGCAGGTAATCTTACTTCCTACTCTCCAGATAGCATAAAACCCAAGGGGGCGGCGAACAAAGAAAAACTTATTCAAGAAGCCATGTGCGCTTTCGGAAAGATCAGTAATGAGTTTGCGATTCCTAGCACTTCTTACAACAGTAATGGAGGGATGATCTTTATTCTTAGCAAATGAGTATAAGCAGCAGATTTCTTCGAAACTCGGAAGACGATCAAGAGTTCTCATAAATAAAACACATAACCCCATCATGATAGCATGGCCATTGGGATGTAGTTGAAACAGAGACATGGTCAACCGAAGGAGAAGCGTTCGAAGAAAATCGTTAAAAGGAGGAATTGGTCCACTTAGGCACATCGGGCGATTGACTGCGACAAAACCACGACGTGGACTGTCGGCAGTATCATTCGGTCCGGGAAGTAGAGCATCACTCTCAGCAAGACCAAATTGAATGCATATTTGGTTAAATGCTCTCTGGGTTAAGGTAGTCGGAGTTCTTTCTGGAGGATTCACTACGGGAATAGCTGTCTGAAAGATCTCTCCAGCTTGAGCTACCACTTCTTCTTGATGTGAAGCCATTCTACATAAACAACTGGATATTCAAACATGAAGGTGCACGTTTCCTAAATGTGTGAAGTGTTGTGTAAAGCTAACAAAGTAACAAGCAAATGTAATTGAAATTAAACATATGTCAATTGCAATATTTCAAGACTTGTCGCTTTAAGTCCAAATACAAGTGTAATATTAGCGCAAACAAATCGACTTTAGCCGGTTGACATTGTTTTAATACTTCACTTGAGTTTGTTGATTCACAACATTTCATACAATTTCTTTAAGTTGATTATCCTTTATCGACTAATCTGTCATTTGATGTGGGCAATCAGTGGCAGGTATTCGCCCTAGTTTTCTGCAAATATTGTATTTAACAGGTTATTAGCATCAAATTTGGCATGATCTGTTAGGAAAGCATAGCAAAGTCATGCAAGTTATTTCGGCAGTTCAAAGTTCTAGTTGGAAGTACAGTCAAGTTCTATCAACATCTCGAAGTTTTCAAGTTTTGTTCAAGCCATGTAGTCACTGTCCAAAAGTTCTCTAAGTCCTAAGTCGTTCACGACCTAACAGGATGGGTTCGGATTGATCTAGGCTGGAAGAAACAATTCGGCAGTAAAAAATTGTCCAAGTGCTGAGTCGTCCATGACCTAAAGGTTATGTCGTCCATGACCTAAACTTTAAGTCGTTCACAACCCAAAGGAAAAGTCGCGTTAAGGACCTAGAGGCTATGTCGCTCATACGACCTAGAGGTTAAGTCGCAAAAATTGTCAGATCGGCCAAATCTGCTAAGTCGCGGGGATCTTTAAGTCGCCTGGGTTCCTTAGGTCATTTCTGGATGATGCAGCGATCAAAGGCTATCTCCCATTGGAACTAATAAGCCCTACTATTCACCAATTACACTTGGCCACGTGTTTATCCACCATTGTGTCGTTTGAAGCACCATGTCTAAACCAAAAATCCACTAACCCGTTAACCAAGTGTTTCTTCGTCTCCTCGAAACATCTATGATCCCACCACCTCCTCCAAATTTCCAGAAAACTATTGCTAACTACACGAATTCAAACACTTGCCAAATAACTCCATAAGATCCTAGGACGATTCATTTTTTAAGGCAATTGCCAACAGTCGACGATCGTCAGAGGACGAATCAGGGTGTAATCTCACAGCATGGAAACAAAAGCTGTATTGAAATGGTTATGGAGGGGTTGGTGGCAAACACAATGGAAAAGATGATCGGAATTACCCAAACCTGATGTTGAAATAGCGGTCAAGGATGCAAAGAGGACGATTTTGTGTTAACTTTTGAGCTGGGATGCAACAATGGCGGCAGAATGATAAGCAATAAAGTAAAGAGGGAGAAGCGACTTAACGGCTTATATTGGAAGTAGTGGAAAAGATGGATGGACGTGCGAGTTAACAAGCTTCTTGAATCGCCCACGACTTAGGGACTAGATCGAAGCACACGACCTACGACCTAGGCATGTACTTTGAGGGGCAAATGTTAACTCCTATGTTCAGTGACTCAGTGACACGAAGGAGTTAGTGGCTTAACATATGAAGCAGGCTAAGCGACTTAACTTCTGAAGTGAAGCAGCGACTTAGAGGGTTGGACGACTTAAGGACTTAACGGCTTAAGAGGGTTGGACGACTTAAGGACTTAACGGCTTAAGAGGGTTGGACGACTTAAGAGTGTTGGACGACTTAAGGACTTAACGGCTTAAGAGGGTTGGACGACTTAAGGACTTAACGGCTTAAGAGGGTTGGACGACTTAAGGTCTTAAGAGGGTTGGACGACTTAAGAGGAACAGCGACCTAGCAGAGGAACAGCGACCTAGCATTTTCTGCAAGATAAAACCAGGGTCCCACAGCCACTAAGTCGCTCGCGACTTAGGTCGGCCACGACCTAAGTTATAACCGGCTCATCCCTAAGTCGCATAACTCCTTAGTTCGTTCGAGAAAGGATCAGGGGCTATCCTGTTCTACCGTGACCTTAGGTCACGGCCAACCTATCCCTAAGTCACCGCTGACCTATGACCTGACTTAGGTCGTTCACGACCTAACACTTGGAGAATAAATAGAGCCGCTTTCCCAGAGGCAGAGGGGATCTACCAAATGACTAGGTGCGAACCTGTTAAGTCGTAACACGTACCTTCTTATCTCGCGAGCGAGTTATGGTATAACCTAGGTCGCGCGCGACCTATAGCTCCATCCAAAACTCTCTATAAATACGGCATGAGCTGCAACATGAGGGGGACTTTTTCGATCATTTTCTTCAAAGAATCGAGACTCTGCCATCTTCAAACCAAGCCTTACTCCAACACTTGAAACTCAAAAGAAGCTCCAATCAACTTCAAATAAGACTCAACACATTCAACCATGAATTTAGAGGATTCTCTCGCATCGATGAGATTTTTCTAGCTACTTGCCTTTTGAAGTGAATTGTAATTGAAGGAAATTGTAAGGGATTGTAATCATATTAGCAAAAAAGAAGGATTGCAATGGACGTAGGCTTGATCATGAGCCGAACCACTATAAACTCTGTTTCTCTTACTGCTTTTTCAGTGAATTACTGCCTTTTCTGTTTCCCGTGTTAATGGGTGGTGCTTTCATTCAAATTTCTATTTGCGTCGGGGTGTTAGCGTCTGACTTTTTACGTTAACAATGATAATGTGATTATCTGTTGTGGTATGTGAAAGTGCGGTGTGTATACAATTATATGTGCTAATATAGTATACACGGATCGTGTAATATGGATTACAATACAAATGCGGAAATAGATGATAATAGCATTGTAAATAGAAAATAGAAAAATCACACCAGAGATTTTTATACTGGTTCGGAGCACCGTCCTACGTCCAGTCCCAGACTTCTATCTGGATTTTCACTATTAACTACCTCGCTTCACCCGGAGGAACAGGTTTACAATACCCGAACAGCCGAACGGGATTTCACGCCTCTAATACACTGAGGACTTCAACACTTGCCTCTTACAACACGAGGACTTCAACAAAAGAACAAATACAATTGTTGTTGACAACTTGTGTTCTTGAAAACACGGATTTGTCACTAGTAGTACACCCTTCCTATAATCTTATCCTCAAAGAATATGAATGATGTTTTGTAAAGATTAAAGAAGGTATTTACTTATTGAATCAAAAGATATGAAATAGTTTCAATGATTCGATAAGCTAAATTAATTTTTAGAATGCAGGAGGGTTAGAGATTAGATTAGAGAGCATATATGATCGTGTAAAAACTTGTGTTTGAATCAATGATTTAGATGAGTATATATAGAGAAAAATAGTTGTAACTCTTTGTGAACAGTTGCCATTAAGAGTTATGATCATTGATGAAAGATAGGAGATGCAACCTTTGGAGAAGAGAAGTGTCTTTTGGAAAAGTTGCTTTCTGTTTAAAAACGGTCGACAAGTCAAAAATGGACCGGTAGACAGGAATTCAAATATATATACGTTATGTGCATGTGTGCATGTTATCTGTGCATTCTGGGCAAAAACGGTCGACCACCTTATTTTCAACCGGTCGACCGGTTTAGTCCAATTTGCACAGTTAATGTGCATATGTATATATATTGAAAGATTGAAGTTATATGATTATTTGAGGATAGATTTTAACATAAATTACTAACATACCAAATAATCAACCTCTAATATATGGAGCTCTTTGTGTTTCTTAAATGAATAACTTCTTTTTGTCGATCACGGCTTATTCCTTTATCAGAAATCAAAACTCTATAAAAATCTTGACTCAACATTCTCCCCCTTTTTGATTGATGACAACATATATCTGAAGTTCTGAATCTCCCCCTGAATATGTGATCTCCCCCTGAGATTTTGTCTTATATACATATATATTCCTGCAAATAATTGTTAGCACTTTCTCCCCCTTTGTCATCGACAAAAAGGAATAATAGATAATGGAATAATATAGGAGTATATCAGCCAGAATATCCATTTTCCTCTTTTCTTAAGTAGGACCTGCAAAAAATAGAATTAAGTTCATGGTACCCACTTTTTATAGGGTCCTAAGAGTTAGGTCTTAGGAGTCCAAACCCATTTGGGTCCGGTATCCCCTTTATATATATAATTGTTATTAAAATGTACATTATTCATGAATTGCTGAATGTATTTGTTCCTAATCAAATTATTATTTGTTTTAGGAACCCATATTTTGATAGTCTTGACATTTCTCTTTTGAAATTTCACAACTGGTTTTGGTTTGAAATATAATAAACTAAGATTTTTCTTAGCTTCAGTTTTTTGTACTTTCTTCTTCCTTTTATTTCTAAGATGTTTCTTAGTTTCATGTTTGTTATATCCCAAACCTTGTTTATCTGAAATAGATTGTGAACTTTCAATGATTTTAGTCAAATTTTCTCGACCTTTGTTAAAGTTAGAAACATTTTGAGTAATGTCATCAAACTTTGTTTGTAAACTAGCTTTTTCTAGGTCTAGAATTTTGACTTTTGCTTTAAGTTCATGATTTTCAGTAGTGAGAGCATTATTTTTCTCTTTTTGAGCTTCTATTTCTTGATTCAAAAGAGATATTTGAGAGTCAACATTAGATGATGATTCTTGAATATTTTCAAGTTCTTCTTCTAATATTTTCTTCTCATCTTTTAACATATCTCGTTCAAACTCTGCTCTACTTAAATCTGCTTTGACTACTTTTAATTGACGTTTTATGTCTTTATATTTGACTATCAATTCAGCATTAATATCAAGTAATTCATCAAATGTAGGAATTTGTACCTCATCTTCTGTTGCCATAAAACAAACATTAGCTTGTTCATTCTCCGAATCACTTTCACTTTCTGATGAAGATGACTCTGAATCATCCCATGTTACTGAGAAGGCTCGTTTCTTTGATTTGTCCTTCTTATATTTGAATTTGTCATTTTCTGACTTTTTCTTTTGTTCTGGACAATCCTTCTGCATGTGTCCCTTTTTATGGCAGTTGAAACATTCTATAGCAGATGAAGATGGTTTATTTGATCCAGGTTTCCTTTTATTGTAGCGACTGGCTTTTCGATATTTTAGGAATTTTTTGAAACCTTTAGCAATGAACGCCAAATCTTCATCTTCAGAATCTGATTCATTTTCATCTTTCTCAACATGAAATGCTACATTTTTCTTTTCTTCTTTCTGTTCTTTTCTACCCTGCAAATTTGCTTCATAGGACATTAAATTTCCTATCAATTCATCTGGCTTCATGACGGAAAGGTCATTAGCTTCTTCAATTGCTAATACTTTTCCTTCCCATTCATTAGTCAGAGAATGTAGGACTGTTGAAACAACATCAAAATCAGAATACTTTTGTCCTAACCCAATAAGTGCATGGTGAATAGTTTGAAACCGTGAATACATGTCATTGATTGTTTCATTTGGTTTCATTTTGAAATTTTGAAATTGACTTTTCAGCATGGCTATTTTGGCTTGTTTAACCTTGTTAGTACCTTCATGAGTGATTTTTAGCGTTTGCCAAATTTGATATGCAGTAGTGCAAATACTAACACGGTTATATTCATTTTGGTCTAATGCACAGAACAACATATTTATTGCTCTTGCATTTACGGCTGCTGCCGTTTTCTCAGCCACAGTCCATTCTGAATAATCAGTTGTTGGATTCACTATTTCTCTTTGAGTAGCATTCCAAGCATCATAGCTACTTGATTGCATAAAGAATGACATACGTGTTGCCCAATAACTATAGTTAAGACCATTAAAAAATGGAGGTCTTTGTGTCGATTGCCCTTCTGTGTAAGTGGTGTTTTGAGTGCTAGTACTTGCGTTATTTGCCATATTACAAGAATATATCAAATAACTGTGTTACGGTTATATGATGACCGTGCTCTGATACCAAATGAAAGTGCGGTGTGTATACAATTATATGTGCTAATATAGTATACACGGATCGTGTAATATGGATTACAATACAAATGCGGAAATAGATGATAATAGCATTGTAAATAGAAAATAGAAAAATCACACCAGAGATTTTTATACTGGTTCGGAGCACCGTCCTACGTCCAGTCCCAGACTTCTATCTGGATTTTCACTATTAACTACCTCGCTTCACCCGGAGGAACAGGTTTACAATACCCAACAGCCGAACGGGATTTCACGCCTCTAATACACTTAGGACTTCAACACTTGCCTCTTACAACACGAGGACTTCAACAAAAGAACAAATACAATTGTTGTTGACAACTTGTGTTCTTGAAAACACGGATTTGTCACTAGTAGTACACCCTTCCTATAATCTTATCCTCAAAGAATATGAATGATGTTTTGTAAAGATTAAAGAAGGTATTTACTTATTGAATCAAAAGATATGAAATAGTTTCAATGATTCAATAAGCTAAATTAATTTTTAGAATGCAGGAGTGTTAGAGATTAGATTAGAGAGCATATATGATCGTGTAAAAACTTGTGTTTGAATCAATGATTTAGATGAGTATATATAGAGAAAAATAGTTGTAACTCTTTGTGAACAGTTGCCATTAAGAGTTATGATCATTGATGAAAGATAGGAGATGCAACCTTTGGAGAAGAGAAGTGTCTTTTGGAAAAGTTGCTTTCTGTTTAAAAACGGTCGACAGGTCAAAAATGGACCGGTAGACAGGAATTCAAATATATATACGTTATGTGCATGTGTGCATGTTATCTGTGCATTCTGGGCAAAAACGGTCGACCACCTTATTTTCAACCGGTCGACCGGTTTAGTCCACTTTGCACAGTTAATGTGCATATGTATATATATTGAAAGATTGAAGTTATATGATTATTTGAGGATAGATTTTAACATAAATTACTAACATACCAAATAATCAACCTCTAATATATGGAGCTCTTTGTGTTTCTTAAATGAATAACTTCTTTTTGTCGATCACGGCTTATTCCTTTGTCAGAAATCAAAACTCTATAAAAATCTTGACTCAACAGTATGTGTATTATCTATCTGTGTATATAGATAATTGAATTGTTTTAAACCTTTAAAACAACTTGGCCTTAAAAGACACGCTTTGGATTTCGAGGAGGCCGGGATCGGGTTTCCATATTTGGATATCCGAAAACCACATCGATCCAAATTAACGATAGGTCGTGAATCTTATGTGAAGAGTGAAGAATCGAGGTGTAAGAACTATACGTCAGTATAACTCTAGGGGTGATTCCGTGATGAGTTTGACGGAGATGGTTCTTATAGGTTCGAGATGGGGATTTAGAGTGCAAGGGTTATCGTCGTTAACTTTGAGAGTTATTCCAAAATGAGTGTAACAAGATAATGCCTTCGGTTTCGTCCGAACCTAGAACGAACTTGTATGGACTGAATGCTTTCAGAACATCGTCCGGTGGACAATGAGCATTCTAAGAGATGTGTTCTTTATAGGTAATTGTAGCCTCAAGCCTCATCAACCGGGAATGGCTAAAACAGGGGAGGTGCGGCAAGGCTAAGTGGGTCATGCCCAAGTTGGACAAGATTTTCCCCCGTATAGAGGTCCCTTTATATTTCGGCTGTGTGGGCGGTTGGAACGTACGCCAACTACAGGGTTGTCTTGTTCAAGACTGTCCAGTAAGGGATGGTTTCGGTCTTGTGTTGCAGGGGAGCGGGCGTACTCCTCGTTACGTTGATCTAGGCCACGTAGTGTTACTGGCAGTACCCCAGTAGCTCAGCCATTGTATGGGATCTAAAATCCAATAAGTGCCAACGGTTTTGATTGTATTACCCACTTTTGTGGCTAGTAGCTGGAATTTAATAAATGTAACAATTTCGGCTATTTCATATTTACTTGAAAACCCTGGACCTATTATAATATCACTCGATTTCCTATCAAATGCTTTGGTTAGCGTAAGGTAAAAACTTTTCCATGTTTATGTGTGGGAAGTCTTACGTGATATCTTTTCTTTTCAAAGGTTTTCAAAGTTAAGCAACTTTAACCTGTTACTCACATCAGACCCATGTCTGACCAACGGTTTATCTTCTGTTTTCTTGAACTCTTGGGTACTCAAATTTTTACGAGTAGCCAAGGGATTCAGGTTTGCTTTTGACGAATTATGGAGGAGCAATGGAGCAGGAGGCTTCGGCGTTAGATATATAGTTCCGCTGTGTGTTCTCTGTGCTGGTATCTCTAGTTGAGTTGTATTGAGTTGTATAACTAGACAGGTGTTTATAACTGTCTAGTATGAGATGTATATTCTTTGTAACTCTGGTTATTGTTGTATACTATGTAATATTATGTTATTAATATAATTTATTCGGTCCGCTGTTGAGATTCTGATGTTGTTTCTTCTTTCTTCTCTTCCTTTTCTCTTTTCTATCCCTTTCTTTCTTCAAGATGATGCGATTTTCTATGGTGAGAAAGTCGGGTCGTCCCAGGTGGTATCAGAGCGCTAGGTTGAGTGAATACATAGGCTTTGAAGTAATTTCTTCCTTGAGAGAGCGTATTTGTAATTTTAAATATATCTATACATATTTCTACCTATTTTTTGGGTTAAATGTTCGGGTTTGCCAATATAGGTTATAAAGGTAGATAAGGTAGTGGGGTGTGTAACACGACTACTACCGATGGTTGGAGTTTGAGTGTTGAGATTGAAAGTGTATCTATCGAGACTGTAGACCTAATACCATCTCGAGTGAGTTTTACTTGGAGTAAGGATTGCATAGATCTCTGAAGGTAACCTATAAAGGTTCAGAGTCTGTCTTTGAGTTGGATGAGTAGAGTTTGGATCTGTCGGTTGGGCAGAAGAAAATAATGGTATCTTGATACCTCAGGAATTAGTAGCTGTGTGATGAGACGCAGTAACTATGGATGTCTCCAAGATGTTTCTTTGGAATAAGTTTAGGATGTATGTCTGCTTTGATGTTGTGGCTGGGTTCAATAGGATGCTTATGTCCGGTTTGAGTTTCGAGTTTCTCGAAGAGTTTTGGATTAGGAAGTCTTTGGCATCGGTGTCAGCAATGCAGCTCGGAGTGTTCTGTGTTCTAGCAAGAAGGTCTTCCGGTTAGCAATTTTTCTGGAAGTAGAGTTCAGATGAAGCCGGGTGGATCCATTTCTTCGATGGATTGGCTAGGTAGGCGTAAGCTGTTCTGATTGGTAAAGAGAACATTTTTCTTTAGATATTGGACTGGTTGATTGCAAAAGTGACTTGCGATAGTTTGAGTGTTCTCTTGAGATCCAGAGGTTTGGTGAAGCAGCTTAGGACAAACTGGAGTGCATAATCAAGTTAACGCAACTACAGGAGATACTGGAGATAGGAGTCAGGAGCACAATGAGACCAAAATTCAGAATAGAGCAGGACCATTAAGAGCAACACCAGATCTAGGGGCACTCACCCAGAGCATGTTGACCCAATCCCGGGTAGAGTACCAGGTGGAGCCAAGCAGCACCTCGTTTGTAGGGAAATGGATGCTCGTACAAGGGAGCAGATTCCAGAACTCCCTCTTGAAATCGGTAGGCGGATTGGAGGAACAGACAAGTACAACACCATGGCAACAATGACAGGTTAGTGGATATGGTTAGGCGAGCCATGAGAGGTGGATTGGTGAATAGAGATTTAGAGGATGTTATTAGGAGTCCCTTTGCTCCTACAATCAGGCAAGTTAGGAACCCGCCAGATTTCAAACTACCAACACTGGAGATGTATGACGGGAGAACGGATCCCACTGTTCACTTGACAAGATACATGAGGCATATGGAAGTACTAGCGGCATCGGAGGAGGTCATGGCATAAAGTTTCCCTTTGTATTTATTGGATATAGCAGCATTATGGTTCAGACAGCTATAGAGTGGCCATATTGGCACGTGGACTGAGTTGATTGAAAGTTTATAAGGAAGTTTCGGGTTTACATTGTCACACCCAAGAATGTGATGATTCTGACGTCGATGAGACAGTTGAAGGGAGAACCTCTTAGCGATTTCTTGACCAGATTCAATACGGTAGTGGCTTCGGTGGATCGACCTAATCCATCGATGGTGTTAATGGAGGCAGTTTCAGGAATTGCGAATAATTCGAATTTCAAGATATCATTGGGATGCTACCCACTGAGGGTTCTCGAGGTGTTTTACCATGAGGCGGAAAGGTTTTTGAGGCAAGAAGATGCGCATGCAGAGAGAGAATGGAGAAAGTCTGAAGCTTATGCAGTAAGGGGTAGAGGTCCACCCAGGGAGGACCCATTCAACGATGATAAAGGAAAAAGAAAAATGAATGACAATGGTAGCACTTCAAAAAGATCACAGAGGGAGTCAAAGTTTTCTTCATACATGGATCTAACTAAAACTCTGGAAAGGATTTACTTAGATACTCAAGGGTACCTCCGGTATTGATGACCGGCAAGAAGGGAACCTTTTGATTATGAGCGGGCATCGGGAAGGCGTTGCCTATTCCATGAGATGGATGAGCACAACACCAATGACTGCAGGCATTTAAAGGATATCATCGAGGAGCATGTAAGGAGCGGCCACCGCCTACCTTAAATGAAGGCGGCACTGGACCTAGGCAGTGTCATCTTATTATCAACTAAATAGGTTTATGGCTCTGAATAAGTAATAGAACTTGAAGTAATACGACTAAATCGCTTACACATGTACAAGGTTGAGGACGGTCCATAGGCATACTCTAAGAGGATGATAAACTATGTCGCTCGAGTTTGTGGAATCCTGTTTTCTTTTTCATTTTCCTGAAAACGTTTGTTTCTTCCTTGGATGTACATATGTTTATTTCGTTTTTCTTGGCTATAAAAATTCTTATGTTGAATGGTTGGATTTGGATTAACGTTATAAACAAAACTGGTCTCGCGATCACGGTCCCGATCGGTGAGACGGGGTAGTGATCGCAAGTTACAAGTCCCTTCGCCAGAGAGCGATGGAATGGACTCGAACAGAATATAAGAAGTCATTGGTCAGAGAACCAAGGACGGCGAATATTAATCAAAATTCCTTGGCGGGAGAGCCGAGGTCGGAGAATAAATTAGCCGAAGAGCCGAGGCCGGAGAGTACAAAAAATAGTCCTTAGCCAGAGAGCCGAGGCCAGAGAATATAAAAAGTCCATGGCCAGAGAGTTGAGGCCGAAGAACATAAAAGCCCTTGATCGAAGAGTCGGGATCAACTAGATAACGCGACCTGACGAGGTCTATGAATTTAAATTTAAACCTGGAGAGGTCATGGTTTCAGATTTCAGCTTGGGATAAATGGACCCAGAGCAGTCCTGAATTTGCCAAAGGGACCGATGCGGTCTTCAATTTGGATATCAACCTTAAAAGGTTATGGATTTGGTTATTGGTCATTGGGTATAGATAGATTAAAGCTCGGTCGATGGATTCGGATAGCTACGAAATTGGCTAAGGTTGTGGTTACAGGACTTCGAATTGGACATCGACTCAGAGCAGTTGCAGACATGGATATAGCTATGGCACTTGGATAGGATGGCTTGGTAATGGATTAGATTATGAATCGAATGGTGTGGCTATGGATGGAACATGGAGTTTGGATATCAGATTCGGAGCTATTCAAAACACGCCTTCTTACCTTAAGGCATGTTTTGGGAGGAAAATGTTACCCCACCTTTTGGTCAAGTCCTGGATATCAACATATTAGCTAAAATGTATGGATATCAGGATTGGAGATCGATTGGAAACAAGGTTGTTGATCGATATCATCAAAATCTACCTTCCTCCAATCAACACGGGATGGATTGTGAATGATGAACAAGGCTAGGAAAGACCACGTTTCAAATTTCAAGTATATCGGAGTTCGTATGCCCGAGATATGATCGATGCAAATCAAAGGGGTCAACTCCACTTGTATCCATCACATTTGGATCGATCTGAGGTGTCCTTCTTCATATCCATCATGTTCATATCGATTTAAGGTGGCCTTCTTCGTGTCCATCACAATAGTATCGGTCCAAATAACCTCACTTCGTATCCATTGTACTCGTATCAATCCAAGTTGGCTCATTTCGTAACCATCGGCTCGCGAGCCTCGTTTGTATCCACCAAACATACACTACTTGGAATCCATCAAGCACGTCCCCCCTTCGTATCCGTCCACACCCAAGGCACACTTCGTATCCATCTCATCTACCCTGGTTCGTATCCGTCGCCTAGTGGTCTATATTGATACAAATTGGAGTAGAGATTATTGATATGAAGCAAGCATCCCTTGATTGATGCGAAGCATAGAGCGCTTCAAGTCGATACGTACGAGGCACAATTAAGGGGAAGACTTGGTTGCTCGGCATGAAAAGTGGATCGACCTAGAAATTTAGTGCCATGTCACCTAACAAACACATGCCTAGGAGCTATGCGATTGGGATCCATAGGAGTGAACTAATACGAATTCGGCAGACCGTTGAAAATCAAAACATGCATCGATCAAAATCTCAAAATCTACAAGTCCAAATGCCACCAAATTTTCATAGGATCTTGTATACAACCCCAAGATTGTCCATGCTCGATCTCGACTCGATTAGACAAGATCTAGATCGATACGAATTCCATTTGTGCCGATCATGGATCGATTCAAAACCACTTCAGATCGATCAAGAGGGCTACCCACATGAGGGAAGGAGTCTTTCGAGATCGGGGTGGGATATTTGCAGCCTAAACCTATAAATTGCAGTCCAAGAGCTTTGGAAAGGGGATCTTTAGAGGCTCTTCTACATCCAAAATCTGCCGAAACTACCTTTGTACTTTAATTTTACTGTTGTAATTCATTGCAACCAGCGAGTGATAATCAATAAAATTTCAACTCTTCAAAGTGGACGTAGGCTGGAGATAGCCGAACTACTATAAACCTTGGGTCTTTACTGCATTCCTTTTGAATTTTACATGTTTTTCACATTTACTTTCTCTACATTTCTGCTATTTGTGATCTGGAATTATAAACAAGTGCTTTCATCGCCAATTGGGTGTTTATGATCAATTTTGGCGCAAACAATGCCAAATATGGATAGTGGTGAAAGCAAAGATTCCCTCATGGGGAGAATCCATTCCACATTGGGGCTGGCAGGGATTGCTTCACCCCGCTGATAGCGGAAGACTTTAGGATTCCGTTAATGATATCTCGTGAATTAACAAAAGAGCCCCTTGTTTTAAGAGCTGCTGGAGTTTTTCTGGACATGGAAATCGACCTTGTTCTTAAAGATTGAGCACTTGAGCCTATTGTGGGTTCATGGGCTTGTTCCTTAGCGGAGCTTGAAGGAGGTTTCTTAACGATAATTTTCTTACCCATCATTCTGCAAAGGTGAAATTGTTTCATGAAATTAGTATAGGACATGTTATGTCTTATCTTCCCAAATATGGCATGGAAATGTAGATGCATGATATAACTAAATAAATTTCAAATTTGGAGGATATGAAATTAACTAAGTCCATGAAAATTGATGCTTCCGACAAGGTCAAAACCAAGAATTTAAAGGATTGACCACTATAAAGAAATGTCCTTTCGGCCTTGTCAAAACCTATATGTTATGTTATTATACTACATTCCGCCTCAGTTAAAACCAAAGAATTTTTTTTGTGGTAAGGTTTTAAAATTCCACAGTTTCGACATTGTCGAAACCCTAAGACTCCGACGTTGCTGTAGGAACATAAACAAAATAAGTTTAGTAACATAAATAGGGTTCCGTTAACATCAGAGGAGTGTCTGGGTGAGTTATAGGTTTCGACTAGGATGGACGAAAAAAAGTCAAAACTTTTGGCTATTTCGAAAGGACACAAAGGGTTTTCAATAATATCGAACCCAACTGTTATGTTAGTAGCTCCAGATATGTGACAGGGATTATAGTTTTATAGGAATATGTCTTACTCGGCTGTCAATTTAACTTTGAACTAGAACTGACAGATGTTTATTTTGGCGAAGACAATCTGCCAAACGGATTTTTAATTAAAACCCGAAACAAATAGCAGGGGGAAAACGAGCTAGAAGTTTCTCATATAAACCCCAAATCTATTTTGATTCAGCAAGATAATTTCGATTGTTAGTTCTAGCTCTTAAGTCGTGAAAATGCATCAACTACAAATTAAACGAAAATCTAGAGTGAAGTAGAAAATCAAAAGATCAACGACGAAAGAGCTGAAATCGGTTTTGAAATTTAGATAATTTTGCAAGGTCGTACTTAAATCGAAAACCGAGTTAAGCTTGGAGGAGAAGAGATTGTTTACCTCAATAATTTGGATGAATCTAGATAAAATTGAGAATTCGAATACTCACACAAGTGAATTTTTATTTCCGGTAAGAAGGAGAAGAAGAATAGGAAGCACTACCTGTAGTAAATCAAAAGGACTCCCACCTTCTGATCTAATTTCGAATCAATGGCCCAGATCGATGCGGAAGAACAAAGGGCAAGAGAAAGCAATGATGAAAGCATGACTTCGAAAGTCAAGAGCATCGCTTTGCAGGGGAGGGGGAGGGGGTGGGTGTGAAAATGCTAGCACCAAAATTACCAGTGAAGCCTGGTTTTGGCACTGAGTAAAGATTACTGAAGGACCTTCCGAAGGAGCCGAAGGTATGCATCTGGAAAGGCCGAGAAGGCTTTTGAAATAAAGGTTCTGTAGCCAATGGTTTCGCACACAAGAGGCTTTCGCATATGTTAAAGACCTTCACCTTTGGTTCCGCATAGGAGAGTTCTACAGAGGGGAACTCAACACCAACCGGGGACTGCTCCGCAAGCATCACATTCGTGGAGAAGCCTTCCGCAAGTGATGGTTTCGCATCAAAGGTCTTCCATAAGAGACATCAATTTAATGTACATATATTACCTTTCGTGAATCCAACTTGCCATCTCATTCAAAAGAACCTTTCGATGGGATAGAAAGGATTCTTTCGCAATAGGAGATTAGACCATTGGATGCAAGGCAATGCCACTCAAGCACTTTAAAAGCGCTGCTTACCTTCAGAAAGATCCTTTCAATGGAGCCAAAAAGTTCCCTTCCACTTTGAACAAGCTTTCTTTATAAACTAAAGAAGCAATGGATCGTAGCTATGAGTGTCGCATTCTTTCCTTTCGATGGAAACAATGGCATCTAGATATGATCAGAGAGCTATTAGCCAATCTTCCAACAAAGTCAAAAGGCCATCCCTTCACGTAAGGACGGAGGGATGCAAGCGAAACTTACCTTTCGATATGGTCGGCATGACCCCCGTGGAAGGTGCCAACCCACGCCTATAAATAAGACCTGAGGGATCCATTTTTGGGATCCGAATTTTAGTTTTCAAAATAACTACTGTTTTGAGAGCTTGTAACCCTAATTTCTAAATAAATTTGGGGCAATTTCCAACAAGTGTTACTATATATTAATTCAAATCATAAAAAAGAATTGCATATTTGATATTTATGTTTTCACGTCTTTTGTACACTTTAGGTTGATATAATCAAATACCGATCCTCTTTTTACATTTATTTTGTTCGAAAGGCTCAAGATAACCCTTCTATTGGGTCTAGTTTCCCTTCGAAACCACTTTTGATATAGTATCCCCTTTATATTAGTAGCGACCCGAAAATTTCGATCCCGAATATTCCAGATAGTTCTGAAAAGAAGAAAGAGAAAGAAAAAGGAATAGAAAACTCAAACTCAGAATCTCACATTCGCAGTGGATAAAATATAATATCACATAAATAATAGTTTTACAAAGAAGAAATGTATCTTTACATTTATATTTTTATACATCAGAGTTAGAACCATTACACAACACTGGACAGTTTAAAAGAACCTGTCCTAGATAAACTATAATATATCGCAGCGTAAATACCCCGTACATTCCTGCCATCTAGCTCGCCACCTGAGCTTCAGAACGTCCTTACCTGAAAATATGTAATACTCGGTCTGACCCGAGCATTACATCAAAGTAACAACCGGGTCATGCTGGAAAACCAGCGTGAGTAAACCCATCTAACATGGACTACAACAGCATAAAATTTACATAAAACCCAGGGTAACTAGTATTAATTACAACTTCACAGGTTTGGTATAGACAATACTTTATTGCACACGTCAATTTCTAAGTTCCAAACTTAGATTAAATGGTCCAGTTCACTTAAATAATTCTATTCCAGTCTATAAAGTTCATATATTAAATCTGAACAGAATTATTATAGATTATAAATTGAAGTGGTTTCGGGTATTTACTAATATCCGACTCCAGTCTCTTCGATTCCAATGTCATGTTAACCCTTGTTATTCAAGTGAACATAATTCAACCTTAAATTCAGGATGTCATTCTACATAGTAATTCATCATCAATAGATAACCATATTTCTTAGTTTAAACCAAACATATCATATCCCATATCATCACAAATCGCATATCAGAGATATCAATTAACCTAAGGTATATGATATCATTCAATCATTCATACGCAAGATCAATTTGTTATACCATCTCTAATTAACTACATCAAATTCCTTAGTTTTTGTTAATCATGCTTACTTAACATTAATTGATTACAACCATTTATTTATAACCCCTTAATTATCCTTATTAAGTAATTAGCCTTAATTAGTAATATAAATTAACCAATTTCCACATTAATCACATTTATTCATAATTATTTACTCATATTAATTATCATATGAGCACTTACATTGACCAATTATTCTTTAGTTAATCATACTTATTGATTAACTAACCCTTCATTAATTTCTTCAATTAATCAATCCTGTAAATAATTTCACTTAGTAATTTATTATTAATTACTACTCTTAAATAATTTACCTTTAATTACTTTCACCAAATAATTTAAATAATCTACCTTTAATACCATTGGTTAATTAATTACATTGATTAATTACATTGATAAATTAACCCTAATCAATAATTTGTCGAAACAATTAATTATTCCTTTACTAATAGTAATCACTCTTTAATTTCTATTTTATTAACCAATAATTAATCCTTGATTATTAATTAATAAATCCTTAATTATCAATAAATTTAAACGATAAATCATTTATCTTAGTTCAATTCTTTTAATATTATCTGAAATCTTTCCTAACAAACTTGGGATAAAAAAAATAACTTAAAACCTTTTAAGATTAAGTAAAATTTAAAACATTAAATCTTTTGATTTAAACCATTTAATTATCTGATTAGTTTATCTTTTTTTAAAACTTAAATACTTTCTTAACTTAAATTAATGAAACTTAACAAATCAACTATCGCTTACCATAGTCTAAGATAATTAACTTATCTCGACTCTTCAAACAGCTAATTATAACCCGGAGAAATATGAGTATTACTCCAACAAAAACTCGAGTTAAACACCGTGATTCCCTGCATCTCCATCCTCCTTTCCCTTCCTTTCTTTAAAATATTCTGACTTAGTTTAATTGTATAAGAAAAACTGGTACAACAATAACTTTCTCACTATCAACGCAGGCCAAACCCGTTGCCAACCCTACGAAATACGCGAGCTCTTTTCTTCTCTACTTCCTACATTCTCTCTCAAACACAAACAACGACACCGCCCTGCCATCGCCGATACGTGTGCACGTGCACACATGACTGGTTACTTTGGTCCTCGCCACCACCGCAACCAAGTCGACGGCTACCCTACCGATCTCCTCGATCACCCAGAAAGGCGAATCACCACGAAAATCGAATTTGAACAATTTCAAACCCAAACAGGAAGAACTTGATCACCAATCATCACATTACTCCCACCTCTGCCTTCCGAAAACCGTGGCCGTGCATCTGGACCTCTGCCTGAACCCTATGTTTCCTTTCCCATAGCTCCGATTCAACTCGACACGTCATCGATGCATCGCCGGCCTTGAATCCCAACACATCCCAATTCAGCGTCGTTACCCTAACCTCACTTCGATCAGCCACTATGATGCAAGATAAAATCTCCTACCATTTTTCCACTGATCTACACCTCCCTAACCTTCTCCAGCTCCAGTCCCAAGGTCCGACTCTTCTTCGATCGTCGGGGATCCTTGAAATTTCTAATAACGATCAACCTCCTATTTCTTGATAACCACGGTACTAATTTTTTTAAAAACTAAATCAAAAATCTTGATTTTCAAATGCGAGACAGATTATAAGTTCAGAATATGAATTTTAAACGATTGATTTTCTTGCTTTAATTTGTTTCTACTGTAAATCCTTTCTTCTCAGTAAAACTATTTTCTGTTCATCTTTAAAAACATTTAAAAAAATATTTCAAAATTATTCTAATCATACGGTGTTCCATCATCAAGATTTTAAATAGTTTATGTAGGGAGAAATTGAATTTGAATGAATTCGTGGTCTTTGAACGAGCAGGTACCAGTACACCCATACTCAAACATGCAGAAGTATATTTATCAGGCAGAACACATTCAGATATACATGCTAACTATTTCACAGGCATACCACTAAGATTATCATTTGAAATAGGAATATATCGGAGTTTAAGCTCTAAGGTGGGTTTACTCACCTGCAGTTTCTTGAACAGAGCACATGTTTAATGCATTTTTTCTACTTTTCTGGTCAAGATGTTGAGATAAATTGTTGCCGCTTGATTATGATCTGAGATGCTTCCAGGTTTTGAAAATAGAGAACAATACTTTATCAGATCTGAAAACTTGTTTAATGATGAAGCTGATGTTTGATCTAGTACTTGATGTTTGGTTTCTATTTTACTTTTATTATTACTATTATTATTTATAAAGAAGAAAGTCTAGTTTCACAAAAATGGATACAACTCTAACCTTGGTTTTCTATACATTAATTATATAAAAATTTCCTGAAGAAATAAATGCCACTTGGCCTTACATGTAATCTTTATCTAACAAATGCTTAATGCATAATTTAAAAGTTTACATTTGTAAATTTTGCATAGATTTATGTTTTCATTCATTTTATTTTTAAGAAGAAAATCATATTTAGCCAAATGTAAATTTGCATGTTTTCAAATGCTTACCCATGATATCTGTTAACGCTTAAATTTGAACGCTAACACCCCGGTGTGTAAAGTGTAGTTGTGAAAGCACCACCCGGTGATTCGGGAACAGAGTATAAGCAGAAAACTGCAGAAGAAACAGTAAACAACAGCAATTTTATAGTGGTTCGGCTTAATAGTTTGCCTACGTCCACTTTGAATATTTTTATTGATGATTTCGTTATAAGCTGATACAATTCTTCTCAAGTACAATACACTTTGAAATACTAAATACTTTGAACGAGTAGCTTAAACTTCAATGTAAGTGAAAGTCCTCAAATCCATGTCGGATGCATGAGATTTCTTCTTGAAGTTGTTGATAGCGTTCTACGTGTCTTGAAAGCTTTGAGTGTTGAGTGGGTTTGGAATGTAGCAGAGTGTCGGTGCTTGGAAAGAATGAGCCAAAAGTCCCCCGAATGTTGGAGATGGCCATGTATTTATAGGAAAATTTCTGGGCTGGAATTGTTGCCGAAGTCATAGGTCGTGACCAACTCAGGATGAGTCGTAAGTCGTGACCGACTTAAATATCACGAGTCAGTAGGCAGCGACATAAGTGAAGCGGCATTGAGTTTGCTTATTTTTTGCTTAGGTCGCCAGCGACTTATAATAGGTCATTAGACATATTAAGTTACTCGAGTCGTTGGAAAACATAGGTCGGTCCGCCTCATGAGTTGTTAACTCCATGAGTCGTTAACCCGTTGAGTCGGCCGGCACCTTTAAGTCGTTAAGATTATAAACCGGTGAGTCGCTGTCCCTCCTGAGTCGTTGAGTCGTAACCCTTCCAGGCCGTTGAGTTGGTAACTCCTTAAGGCTGTTGAGTCGGGCTACTCTCTTAAGCCGCTAAGGTTACTAAGTCGTTAGCCTGCTGAGTCGTAACTAGATAGGTCGTTGATTCGGTCCATATGTTAGGTCGGTAATCAGTTGAGTCGGTAATCATTGTGAGTCGTGAGCCTTTCTTGAGTCGCTTGAGCAGAGGGGTTAACAATTGCCCCTCGAAGTACACGCTTAAGTCATGAGTCGTGTGCTTCGACCCAGTGCCTGAGTCTTAAACGACTCAAAGAGACTCATGACTCGTTAGTCCTTCCATCTTCCCCCCTGCATCGTATATAAGCCGTTGAGTCGGTCCCTCCTCCTCACTTTATTGCTTATCTGTTTTATTTGATCCAGCCATTAACGATCATTCAAGTTTCCAGAGACGCATCCAAGCTAATCAGTCGTCAACTCATCTTTACCTTTTTATTGCGTAAGTGAATTCACTTTTGTGCCGTGTTCCATTGCGAGCCATGTTTTTTGATCGATTTGCAACTGCCATCAATCATATTGTTGTTATCGCTCGTGAATCATAGTAGTGTATCAGATTTGTCACACGCTTGAAGCGATTCGAATTGGTTTTTGGGTGATTTCCGATGATGTGAGGAGAAGACAATGAATTACAGTGTCTCGAATTAGCTTGTCTGTGGGTTTGGAGGAGATGAGAAAGTTCTTAGCGGGTTAATGGGTTGGAAAGGAGTTAACTGGTTGTGGAGATGACCTAAAATTCTCACGATATAGTTGGTTTTTTGGATCTACCGACTTAGGAAGGCCTTGCAATCTCATCCGCCATGACCTAATTTTTGGGTCGTGTTGACTTCCTGATGATTTAGGACTTAGGTCGTACGAGCGACTCAACCCTTTAGATCCTTGCCACAACTTATCCTTTAGACCGTGAACGATTCAAGCCATAAGCCGTGAACGACTCAGCACTTATGCTATTTTCCACACCGAGTTTCTTTTTGGGGCTTAACTCCTGACCGACTCAAGTAGATGGGACCTAGGCTTTGAGTCGTTGGCGAGTCAGGACTTGTGTGAACTTTGTTCGTGCTTTGAACCATTGCATGGACTTTGAACTGTTGAACTTTATTGCATTCATTCACAGGTTGCTTTAACTTGCAAGCTAACAATCTGTCCAATACAACATTTACAGAAAATTGGGACGAATATACTGCCATCGACTGCCCACATCAAATGACAGATTAGTTAATAACAGATAGTTAACTCAAATAAATTGTGTGAACGAAGTGCTTTCATCAATTTCAAGTAAAATATTAAAGCAACACTGAAATAGTCAATTGAAACTGACCAGCCTGCACTAATATTATGCTTGAACTTTATATTAACAAGTTCTGAAATTTTGTAATCGATCAATCATCGACTAGTTTAATTCCAGTTATATTTACTTGCTATTTTTATTAGTTTTGCACGACACTTCACACTTTTAGGAAACGTGCACCTTCACATTTGAATATCCAGTTGCTTGTGTAGAATGACTTCTCAGGAAGAAGATACAACGGTTCAGACTGGAGAGGCAACTGTTAATCCGGCTCCACTGGTCAATCCTCCCGAAAGAGCCTCTTCTACTCTATCGTACAGAGTTTTTCGCCAATTGTGCGCTCAGTTTGGCATTGCTGAATCAGATGCCATTCTTCCTGAGAGAAGTAACACTGCTGACATAGCACCTCCTGGCTTTGTAACGGTCAATCGACAAATGTGCCTGAGTGGGGGCATTCCTCCTTTCAATGACTTTTTCCAACAACTTCTTCGTCAATTGGCCATCGCCCCATCCCAATTACACCCCAATGGTTATGCCATTTTAATGGGGTTGTGTGTACTGTTTAGGAGGACGCTTGATCGATTCCCAAGCTTTGACGAGATTTGCTTCCTATGCTCTTTCACCAGGACTAAAGATCACCCCTCTATTACTGTCGTGAGAAGTGCTCGAAATCGTAAACTGATCATCGGTCTTCCTGACAGCGCTCATGGGTTTTTGACTCAATTTTTCTATGTCCGCTGTCCCCCGGGGTTTTAAGCTGTATGGAGGGAAGGAAGTAAGATCAACCATTCTTACTATGTTTGTTATCCGACTTTTGTGAGACTGAATTGTTAAGTGTTAACTCCGCTTCTCTTTTTTATTTTCAGCGCTCCCCCCTCCTTCTAGGGATCTCAGTCATAAGCCAACTTTCGAAAGGCTCAAGGCCATGCCAGTTGAGGAGAGAGACATTCAAATTCTGTTAAAGGATGAGTTTTTGCATCAGTACGGACTTTTGCATACTTCTCGTTCTACTCACCCCTGCGAGGTTCCAGACTCCCCAACTAAAGCATCAGATGCCCCGATTTCTACAGACACATCCATACCAAAAGGACCTGCTCCCGAGGCTTCGCTAGTGAAGTGTTCCACTTCTGTTGATGTTGCGGGGCCATCTGTCGAACTTGCCTCGGTTATTGAGGAAGAAGAGCCTCAGGGATCTCCCCGACATTTACAGAAATCTGGCGAAGAAGCCGAGAAAACTAGCCTTGTCAGGCAGAGCAGGGATGATACTTTCGAAGGGCTGAGCGACTTCTTTGCCACCTCGCAAGAGATCTTTAAAGATGATCCTATCACTACCGGGGTTTCTTCTTCCGTAGTCGAAGCGACTTCTATCCTGCAACAGACTCCGTCAACTCAAGAGTTGACGCTAACTATTACACCCACAACTACTCCTCAATTAAAGAGTGGTTCGTAGTTTGATGCGCGTAGTTTGCACATCACACACACTTAGAATTTTTAAGCACTCTTATTCTTATGACTTTTGTACTTTGAAGAATTCTAAAATTTAGCTCTTTTTTTTATTTTATTTTAGATCCTCCGATGGGGCGCAGCGGATCCTACTACGATGATTTCCAGCGCTACGGGAGGCGTAGCCAATATGATTACAGGCGTTACCTCCCTTCTTATAGAGAATCTGATGAAGAAAGAGCCTCCCGAAAGGCTCAAGAGAAGAGGGCTCAAGAGGAGCATTATGAAAGAAGAGAGAGGGAGGAGCGCCACGATTCTTCGCAGAGAGGCGACGATTCTCATAAAAGAAAATCCCATGATGACAGAGGAAAAAGTCATATGGTTGAAGATTCGAGCAAGCTAGCCCGACATGGTGAGAAGCACACCTCTACGACTCCTGAAAAGGTTACTGCCCCTGCCTCGCTTGACATTCCTTCCGGCTCTCCCGCTCTCGGGAAGACAGACATCCAAACAATAATTAGAAGACCCAAATTCCAAGTTGGACCGGGCCCGGTCACTTTGCAAAGTCGGTTTCCACAGTGGTGTCTGAAGGGAGTGAGGTTCGACCTTGACTTGGTTCCCATTGACAAGTCTGCCATGTTACGAAATCTCGACGCCATCAAGCTTGATATTGAGAGGATGTCAAACTGGCAAAAACTTGTCGACGAGCTTCAAAGGGTTAATCGCGCAAACATAGAGGCCATGCTCGCTATGGAAAATGATAAAGCCGAATGGCAAAAGGTTCTTGAGCAACATGACACTGAAATGAGGAGCATTGCTTCTTACAACGAAGAGCTTGAAGCAGAAGTTGGGGAGCTGAAACAAGAGCTTGCTGCTTCCTCTACTTCTTATTCTCAAAAAGAATAAGTGCTCCTAAAACAAGTGAGAGACGCTCACGCCAGCCAAAGAGATGCCGAAGACAGGCTTGAAGTGCAAAAAAGAATTATTGAGGGCTATGTTGCCGACATTGAAGAGCTTCGGAAGAAAAACAGCTCCCAAGAGGCGGAGATTCAAATGCTTAAGCTTCAACTTTCTAAAGCTGAAATGGAGCGTGATGAGGCCATTGCCGGCAAAATTGCAGCTGAAGAATCTCACGAGGCAATGAGGACCAACATCAGTTCGACGTTATTTGATTTCTACCTGCATAGCATCTTGGGGCGCGGTAGCCTCGCCTTTCTAGGCCCCAAGTATGAAATTACTCTGGCTGAAGTTTGGGAGGCCGCACTCGATATGCTTGGTGGTAACGGCGCTGGCTATGCTGAGTCAGCTCTTGAGGAGCATTATCTTGATGATGATGCTCGTGCCGCTCTCGCCAAGAGGAGAGAACAGCTTGCAAAATTAAGGGCCGAAACCGCGGCGGGAGAATATTCAGGAAAAATCATCTCAACTGCTCCAATTCAACCTTCTCCTTCAGCCGAAATTGACATCACCGGTTCTAGTTTTCATACTCCGATTCTTACTAATGATGATACCGGAGCTGCAATCACGGAAGCTGTAGATGAGCCACAAGAGAGTGCTGAAGCTGTAGAGTACGAAATTGATGTTGTTAACTCCTATTATTGCCGCGACCTAAAAGTAAGCAACCTAACTGAAGACGCGACCTAGTGACCCAAGAGATGAAACGATTTAGCGGCCTAATTAGTGAAGCGACCTAGCGATCTGAAGAAGGTTACGACCTAGCGGAACCCAGCGACCTAAGAGTAGCTGCGACCTAAAGTGTTGCGACCTAAGATTGTCTCGACCTAAAGGCAGCAGCGACCCAAAAAGGCCGCGACCTAAAAGAACAAGCAACCTAAAAAAGGGCGCAACTTAACTGCAGAAGTAACCTGGCGATCTAAGGATTGTTGCGACCTAACAGAAAGCTGCAACCTAAAGGAGGCCGCGACCTAAGAGTGAGTGCGACCTGAAGATGGACTCGACCTATGGAACTCCGCGACCTAACTATCCACCGACCTAAGAAGCTCCACGACCTAAGGAAATTCGCGACCTAAGGGACTCAGCGACTTAAGATTAACTATGGTTGCAGGAAAGTACTCGCGACCTAGGTTAGGTCGCTAACGACCTAAATACTAGAATATAGAAGACTATGCAATGCCACAGGGGGATAGGTCGCTCACGACCTAGGACTTGTGCAAATCAGCATGCATGAGGAAGGAGGGGCCAATACTCTTCAGGTCGACTACAACCTTACTTAGGTCGGTCACGACCTACGACCTTACTTAGGTCGGTCACGACCTACGACCTTACTCTGAAAAATGCCTATAAATATGACCCTAACTCCAACTAGCAAAGGACTTTTGGGGCTCATTCTCTTCAAGCGCCGTTACTCTGCTGCATTCCAAACCAATCCAACACTTAAAGCTCTCAAGACACGAAGAACGCTACAAACAACTTCGAGAAAAGATCACACACATCCAACATGGATTTGAAGACTCTAATCTCCATTGAAGTTTAGGCTACTTGTTCTAAGTGACTTCTACTTCAAAGTGTATTGTACTTGGAAAGAATTGTATCAGCTTGTAACGAGATCATCAATAAAAGTACTTAAAGTGGACGTAGGCTATACCCTTAAGCCCAACCACTATAAAATTGTTGTTGTTTACTGCTTTTCCGCTATTATCTGCTTGTAATCTATTCCCGAGTTATCGGGTGGTGCTTTCACAACTATAACTCATACACCGGGGTGTTAGCGTTCAAATTTTGGCGTTAACATTTTTGGTGCTTTCACTGAGAACTGAACTCAGGAAAATTATCATCATTGCTTCACAAAGATTTGTAGAGAGAATTTCCTTGAAAACCAGAAGTCTATCTGAGATTATGGCTCCTGGAAGGAAGAGTAGATCTGTCAGGTCCGGAAATGTTCAAGAGGGAACCTCCGCTTCTCCTGTACCTAATCAACCCACTCCGTCTGCTGGGGTTACGAAAGCGGAGTTGGATGCTGCAATATTAGGGCTGAACCAGCAGATAAACGCCCAAAATGCACAATTAGAGGCTCAGAGTGCCCAAAATGCTCTAATTCTGAATAAGTTGAACGATTTGCTTGGGGCAAACAATCAACCAGCTGGAAATGAAAGGAATTACGCTGGCAACATTCATGATGCTAATGAAAGGAATGCTCCTGAGAGGGCTGCTAGTCCCTTTGAGCAAACGCTTCCTGAGGCTGATGGATCTAGAACTCGACATGATGAGGAGTATCTTTCTGGAATGGTCCGGCAAATCATGAAAGAAAGTATGCAGAGGGTTGAAGACGAAAAATAATGGGGTTTTGCCCCAAGTAAAACTCCATTTACTGAGAAAATCTTAAAGGTGGAGTTTCCGAGGAAGTTTGTCCCTCCAACTATTCCAGCTTACAAAGGGACAAGTGATCCGAATGAATTCTTGTATAAATATGATTGGCACATGACAGGTGCCAGAGCCTCTGATGAGATAAAGTGCCGATATTTTCCTGTATATCTTGAAGGTGTGGCTCTACTGTGGTTCACTAAGCTGCCAATCCGATCTATTGATCAGTTTTCGGACTTAACCCGGAAATTCAAGGAGCAGTTCAGACTATATGCTTCAAAGGCCAAGGACATCATGTCGCTGTCGAGTTTAGAATAGAATCCGGGTGAATCTATCAGATCTTTCTTGAATCGCTTCAATATAGCGCTGGCTGAGGTGGACAATGCAGAACCGCGAATGATATTGACTTATCTGATGAGGGCTATTGATAAGTCGAGCGAATTTGGGAAATGGCTAAACATGAAGGAACCAACTTCCCTTGAAAAGTTTTATAAAAAAGCAGATGAATTCATACGCCTGGAAAGCCGTCCTGTACCGGTAAAGGCAGTGTTGGAGAAAGCTGAAGATAACACTGTCGCTCCACGCAAGAATGAATCGGTGGGGCAAAAAAGGGAGAATAATAATGGGAAAAAACAGAGTGATCTGAAGAAGCCTCGATCCTTCAAGCCATCAGAGTATACTCCATTATCGCATACGCCGGAGCATATCTACCTTGCCACTAAAGATTCTGTTGATTTTCCTAAACCTATCCCTCTGAGGACCGGGAAAAAGGCTATACAGAGTGGGAAGTTCTGCCGCTTCCATAATCAACCCGGTCATGAGACCGATGAATGCCACCAGTTGAAAAATCTGATTGAAGAGTTGCTAAGAGAAAACAAGCTGCAGCAATTTGTGAAGAAGAATAGCAACAATCCTGCATCGTCAAGTCAGGGGCAACAAGCTCCTGTTCATCAGCCTAGGACAGGTGAGAAGGCTGCGGGCATGAATCTGGAAGACCCATTATCAATGTCATTACAGGAGGACCTCACCCAGCTGGCAAGAGCTGGGGTGAGATGGAGAGATATACCAGGGCTTTGAAATATGTTCCAGCCGAAGAAGATGTCTTTGTTTTAGAAGACACTACGCCTCTGAAACAACAGAAAACTTTCAGTGATGATATTGTTTTCAGAGCCAGAGATTCCACAGGTATCGAAGCTCCTACACTAGATCCCTTAGTCATCTCAGCTGGTATCGGACCAGCCATTGTCATAAGAGTTCTCATTGATTGCGGAGCATCATGTAATATCCTCTTCAAGAAGACATTCGACCAAATGAAAATCCCTATGGTCGATGTACAAGCCTCATCGCAGAAAATCGCTGGCTTCACTGGGGAGCCAAAGCAACCAATAGGAACCATTGATCTGCTTGTAGAACTTGGAGAAGGAGAAAGGAAAGTAGTCCGCAAGCAAACATTTGTGATTGTCGATGAATTTTCTGCTTATAATGCTTTCCTTGGCCGTCCAACGCTCGCAGCATTCAAAGCTGTTTTAGCCCCATGGTGCCTCACCATTAAATTCCCTACAGACAATGGAGTAGGAGTTATAAAAGGGGATCAAAATGCTGCGCGGGAGTGTTATCTGACAGAGCTGCGAGAGGCAAGAAAAAGGGAAATGGGAAAGGATGCGGCAACCCCGGTCCGCATCAAAGAACCAACCTTGTAGCAATTATGGGGCGGACCCTGCACTGGCGAGCATAGTGGGGCACGAAAAGAGATGGATCCCAGAAAAGCCAGTGCAGGGGAGAATAGAGTAGTACTGGTACCTGTCGACCCGAAGGACCCAAATAAGGTGTTGAATGTGGGTTCACAACTTAATGCGTCAATTCAGAATATCTTGATATCTTTCCTAAAAGCAAATCTGGATGTCTTCGCTTGGACTCATGCCGATATGTGTGGAATATCCCCAGAAGTTGCGGTACACACTCTGAATATTGACCCAAAGTTTACGCCAGTTAAACAGAAAAGAAGAACCCAAGGTCCAGAAAGGTCAGCAGCATTAAAAGAAGAAGTTGATCGACTCATGGAAAATAACTTCATCAAAGAATCTTCTTACCCGAATTGGGTGTCAAATCCAGTGCTGGTTAAAAAAGCTAATGGAAAATGGAGAGTGTGCATCGATTTTTCAGATCTAAACAAGGCCTGCCCCAAAGATTGCTTCCCATTGCCCAGGATCGATCAACTGGTAGAAGGAACAGCGGGACATGAGTTGTTGTCTTTTATGGACGCCTACTCCGGATACAACCAGATCATGATGCATGAACCTGATCAGGAGGACACGAGCTTTATCACCGATGTTGGTCTTTATTGTTACAGAGTTATGCCCTTTGGATTGAAAAATGCAGGGGCAACCTACCAAAGACTTGTTAATGCTATGTTCAAACCGCAATTGGGCAAAACTATGGAAGTCTACGTCGACGACATGTTAGTAAAGTCTAAGAAAGCAGCGGATCACATTGAACACTTAGCAGAAATGTTTACAGTCCTCCGGAAATACAGAATGAAGCTTAACCCTCTAAAATGTTCATTTGGAGTGGAATCCGGCAAGTTTTTAGGCTTCATAGTGAGCGCTAGGGGCATTGAGGCCAGTCCAGCTCAAATTACTGCATTGAAAGAAGTCAAAGCTCCTAGAACAAAGAAGGAATTGCAAAGTCTCAATGGAAAAGTCGCCGCCTTGAGTCGGTTCATTTCCAAAGCCACAGATAAATGCATCCCATTCTTTGACGCCCTAAAGAAAGGAAAGAAAAACTTCGATTGGACTCCCGAATGCCAAAAAGCCTTTGATGAATTGATTCGCCATATGGAAACGCCTCCAATACTTTCTAGGCCTGGCGATGGCGAGGATCTTCTTATATACTTGGTAGTATCATCTCATGCTTTAAGTGCAGCGCTGATACGAGAAGACAAAAGGATTCAACGTCCAGTTTACTATATCAGCAAAAGACTCACTGGGGCAGAGATGAATTACTCTAAGTTGGAAAAACTCGCCTATTGCCTACTAATTGCTTCTAGGAAGTTGAGGCAATATTTTCAAGCTCATCCTATCAGAGTCCTCACGGATCAACCTTTAAAGCAAGTCCTGTTTCGCCCTGAGACTTCGGGCCGTCTTCTAAAGTGGAATATTGAACTCAGTCAGTATGACATCACTTATCATCCCCGAAAAGCAATCAATGGACAAGCTTTAGCAGATTTCATTGCAGAATTCACAGATAAGGGTAACAATGAGGAGGAAACAGTCGACGATTCCCCAATCCAATGGAAGTTATATGTCGATGGTGCGAGAAACGACTACTGTTATGGAGCCGGAGTTGTACTTGAGACCCCAGAAGGCCGATCATTATGCTATGCACTAAGATTGGAATTTCCTTCAACAAACAACGAAGCAGAATACGAAGCCCTTATCGCTGGTTTAAGGATTGCTAAAGAATTAAACATCCGAGCGTTACAGATATTCAGTGATTCTCAGCTTATTGTGTGCCAAGTCAAAAAGGAATTCCAAGCAAAAGGGGGGAATCTGCCCGCCTACTTGTCAAAGGCTTGGGAGCTCCTGGGTGATTTCGATCATTACACGATAAGTCACATTCCTTGAGAGGAAAACACGAAAGCAGATTCTCTCGCAAAGTATTCTAGCACAGGTGAAGCTCAATTTCTGGGGCTAACTCCAGTGGAGGTCCTGTCGACTCCTAGCATTGATGAGATGGACGTTGGTTGGATCATGAGCATGTCTCAAGAGCAAGAATCATGGATGGCTCCGATAACAGAATATCTGCTCAATGGATCCTTACCAGGGAACTCAAAAGAACGACAAAAGCTACTGAGAAAAGCCTCTCGATACATAATCCAGGATGGCCGATTATACAGACGGGGATTCTCAATGCCATTACTTCGATGTGTATCCAGGGAAGAATCTAAAGCAATCCTAGCAGAGGTACACGGAAGAGAATGTGGTGATCATTCAGGTGGCCAAACATTAGCAAAGAAAATTCTCCGATACGGATATTTTTGGCCAGAAATTAATCGAGATGCAGCAGAGTATTCCCGAAAATGTGACAGATGTCAAAGATTCGCCAAAATTCCTAGAGCTCCTTCCACTGAACTCACACAGATGGTCAGTCCATGGCCGGTTGCAATATGGGGAATAGACCTTGTAGGACCGTTGCCAACTGCCAAATCTGGAATTAAATACGCCATTGTTGCTGTAGATTATTTTACTAAGTGGGCAGAAGCTGAACCACTGGCTACTATCACCTCAAAGAAGATGATAAGTTTTGTGACTAAAAACATCATTTGCAGATACGGTGTGCCTCAAAAAATAATTACAGACAACGGAACTCAGTTTGAAAGTGAAGAATTCCAAGATTTTTGCAAGCGATTCAAAATCCGGAAAAGCTTCTCAGCAGTGGCTCATCCGTAGGCAAACGGGCAAGTGGAAGCCGTGAACAAAATTATTAAGTCAACCATCAAGAAGCAACTTGAAAGAGCAAAAGGTGGTTGGGTCGATAAGCTACCACTGGCACTATGGGCATACAGAACCACTCACAAAACTGCGACTGGGCACACCCCGTTTTCATTGGCATACGGGTCAGAGGCAATGATTCCGGTAGAAATAGAGGTCCCTTCACACAGAAGAATCCATTTCAATCAAGCAGAAAACGAAAAGCTACAGCTTGAAGCGCTAGATCTCCTTGATGAAAAAAGAGATGAGGCTAATCTCAGAATTGCAGCTCATCAGCAAAGAATAGCCAGACATTTCAATTCCAAAGTTCGCCAATGCAGCTTTGAGATTGGAGACCTAGTCCTGAAGAGAATTATGACAGCGACAGGTGTGTTTGGGCCAAATTGGGAAGGACCATATGTCATAGGTCAGAAGCTTCTTGACGGCACATTCAAACTCACCACTGTTGAAGGAGATCAAATTCCAAGGGCATGGAACAGCAACCATTTGCGTCCATACTATACTTGAAAATTTTGTTGAAATATTGTAAAAAGAATTATGAACGTTTGATTCTTGTAATTGAAGGCAATTGTAAAACTGATGCAAGTAAATAATGAAAGAATATAAAGTGGATGTAGGCCCAATTTCCTGGCCAAACCACTATAAATCTTGTGTTCCTTATTGTTATTACTTGTTTGCTTTATTTTTGATATAAAAAGTACATAGAATGTATTGCTGAAATGTCGATTTAAATTTTTGCAGACAATGGAAGTGAAACTTGCACATAAAAAGACCAAGTGATTCTCGCCAAATTTCAAGTCACAAAAGCCCCGAATTCGAATCCTAGATAGGAAGTACTTCAATTGAACGGCCTATGATTTCGACAGAAACGGGTCTTTGCTAATAAATTGAGATCGTTTGAACAAACAAACATCCAATTAAGAAGCTAGTGCTCGTTCTCAAGAAATTGCCTGACAATGAAGCACACTTCCTTGGATTAAACAAGTTACTTGTGAGAAAAGGGAATGAAAGCTATAAAAAAAAAAAAAGCAGAGGATCATTGAAAAGGCATAAGCAAGTGGACAGAGGAACAACCAAAGCCATCATCGGCAGCACAAGTCCTCTCCGGAGGCACAACTCTTCGGAGGATAAAGACCTCTAATGGGTCATACGCCACAAAAAAGAAAGTTCTCTACTCAACAAAAAAAGATTGGAGGAGTCATGACCCTCCAACCATGAGAGAGTAACTTCCAGGCGATGAAAACCCTCTCTAAGGCACATTTCACCAGGAGTTGAAGTGTAACGACCGCTCTTCGGAATTTCGCTTCACCGGAGTTGAAATGCAAACAAAATAAAAGACCTCTTCGGAGGCACATTTCACCAGGAGTTGAAGTGTTACGACCGCTCTTCGGAATTTCACTTCACCAGAGTTGAAATGCAAACAAAATAAAAGACCTCTTCGGAGGCACATTTCACCAGGAGTTGAAGTGTAACAACCGCTCTTCGGAATTTCACTTCACCAAAGTTGAAATGCAAAACAAAAGAAAGACCTTCCTAGAAGCCCACGTTTCACCGAGATTGAAATAAAACTTCCAAGTGTTGAAACGTGAAAAGGCTTTCTTCGAAGGCACAACTCTTTGGAGGTACACGTTTCACCAAGATTGAAATAAAACTTCCAAGTGTTGAAACGTGAAAAATCCCTCCTCAGAGGTACAACCCCCCCCCCCCCCCTCCGGAAGCATAATCAAGAAGAAAGACCTCTTTGGAAGCCCACGTTTCACCGAGATTGAAATAAAACTTCCAAGTGTTGAAACGTGAAAAGGCTTTCTTCAAAGGCACAACTCTTTGGAGGTACACGTTTCACCAAGATTGAAATAAAACTTCCAAGCGTTGAAACGTGAAAAAAATCCCTCCTTAGAGGTACAAATTTCTATTTAAAAGAAAAATCCTCATCAAGAGCATACTTTCACTTTCGAAGGAAGAGTGATTTACCTATTCTAAAAAAAAAAGGGGGAAAGAAAGTTAAAGTACATTCATAGGTCCGCTTTACCACATAGAAGAATTCACTTGGCAAAATGTGTACATACGCAAAAGGAAAAAGTGACTTCTTCGAAGGACAAAGCGTAATAAACTTATATGAAAGGAGTTGTACTCTATGAAAAATCTTTTCACGAATGAAATAGTCATTCTACAGAAAATAAGAGTGCAAGTCCCCTCGAAGTATAGAAAATTGCAGTAAGCTTATGATATGGGGGCAGCATGGTATAGTTGTATACGATATGATATAGCTACATCGGTAAAGTACGCTCAAACAACATACCATAAGCTCACTGCAATGTCATATAAATAAACTTGTGCAAAAATGAATAATAAATGCATTCTCAAATTCAAACAGGAGTTTATACAAAGAAAGAGGAATCATTTTATTCAACATTACTTTATATACAGGTACAAGTTTCAACAAAAGAAAAGCGGGGGGCCGATACCCGCACAATTCTCGACCAATACATGCAAAAGACGAGAAGCTAAAAGCTGAAGTCTTCATTTCTTCTTGCCACCGTTGGACCCTTTGCCTGGCCGAATGATTAGTTTTTCAGGTCTATCTATAGGCATAAGGGAAGAAGGAGAGGGAGGTGCAACCGGTGCGACTTCCGGTTCCTCTTCAGTAGTGATGATTTTCTTCCCCCTCCTCTTCGATGTTCCGTGCTTCTTTCTTCTCTTCGAAGAAGACTCACTCCCTGGAGTAACAAGAGCGGACAAAACTACGTCATCAGAGGGAGTCCGCTCCGGAGAGATCTCGCCTCCTTCAAGTCCCTCGTCCTTCTGCTCTTGCGAAGCGATAGGGTCATCCAAGCCATGAAGAGCCTCAATCTGTTCCTCTTTTGACCTGGGTTGTGAAGCAGAAGGAGGAGTCACCTGAAGAGACGGAGGAGGGATAACCGGAGGAAGTGAAGTCTGCACAGCACTTGGCGTTTCAACTGCAGAAGAAGAGAAATTAAAAATATTAGTATCTCCCCGAAAGAAGGGAGATATGGGTTCGTCGAGATTCAAGAAGTAATCGAGAAGCACATCAAACTTTTGAGGAGTAAGCAAGCGATCCACCTGAATCGGACCAATATCAAAATTACCTGAAGATGTTTGCTTCGTAAGTTCAATCTCATAATTCTGAGCCCCGATATCCTCCAAAGCCTCATCATCAGTAGGGGTGATTAACCCGGTTCTTATAGGAGGCGGCGAATGAGCACTAGAGCCTGTAATGTCCACTTCGGGAGAAACTAAAGGACGTTCAGAAGTGGTAGGCGGTATTTCTTTCTCAGAACGTTCCCCTTCCGCCATTCCGGCCCGTACCTTGGCGAGTTGCTCTTTTCCCTTGGCAAGAGCGGCGCGGGCATCATCATCGAGATAATGCTCTTCAAGAGCTGTCTCGGCGTAGCCAGCACCTTTGCCACCTAGCATATCAAGTGCTGCCTCCCAGACTTCAGCTAATGTAATTTCGTATTTAGGGCCTAGAAAGGCAAGGCTGCCACGCCCCAAAATGCTATGCAGATGGAAATCAAATAATGTGGAGCTAATATCAGCTTTGGTTGCTTGATGGGCCTCTTCGGCCGCGAGTTTACCAGCAACAGCCTCGTCACGCTCCGTTTCGGCTATTGCAAGTCGAGCTTTTAGCATCTCTATCTCCAAGCTTTGAGAGCCGGCCTGTTCTCGCAGCTGTAAAGTTTCAGCACGATATTCTTCTATGACCTTCTCTTGGTGTGTAAACTTATCTTCGACTGCCCTTTGACTGGCATGCGCATCTCGTACTTGTTGCTGAAGCATGCTCTCCTTTTGAGAATGGAAAGTAGATGAAGTAGCTAATTCTTCCTTAAGCTTTTCTACTTCCGCTTCCAGCTTTTCATTATAGGAAGCAATACTTCTCATTTCGGCGTCATGCTGTTCGAGAGTCTTCTGCCACTCAGCCTTATCATTCTCCATTGTGAGCATGGCCTCGAGATTGGCTCGGTTAACCCTCTGAAGCTCGTCGACAAGTTTTTGCCAGTTCGACATTCTTTCAATATCGGTCCTGACAGTATCAAGATTTCGCAGCATAGCCGGTTTGTCGAGAGGAACCAAGTCGAGATCAAATCGAACCCCTCTCAAGCACCACTGAGGAAATCGAATTTGAAGAGTGGGAGGACCTTGCCCGAATTGGTATGCGGGCCGGTTGATGATTGCTTGAATGTCGGAGCGAACGGGAGCAGGAGATTGAGCAGGAACATGTTCAGAAGCTGTCGGCATTGTTTCTTCGGTAAGTCTAGCCCGCTTGCTAGAAGAATCGTCTATGTGACCTTTACCTCTCTCATCGTGAGCTTTTCTCTTTTGAGTATCATCATCTCTATGGGGAGGGTCATGTCTTTCTTGTTCCCTTCGGTGACGTTCTTCATATGCTCGTCTCTCGTCGGCTTTCCTGATGGCCCTCTCTTCATCCGATTCTCTGTAAGAAGGGAGGTAACGCCTGTAATCATACTGGCTACGCCTCCCGTAGCGCTGGAAATCATCATAGTACGAGCCGCTGCGCCCCATAGGAGAATCTGGAATAAAAATAATAAGCTTTAGAAATCTTTAAAGTACAAGAAGATAAGTGCGTAGAAGTGATGAGAAATCCGAAGTGTCGTGTAACGTGTAAACTACACGCATCGAGTTACAAACCACTCTGTGGAATAGAGGTAGTGATAACTTGAGTAGGAGGAGTTGACATTTGTTGTAAAGAAGATGTCGCCTCGATTACAGAAGAGATAGTTTTGGAGACATCATCTTTGAAAAGTTCTTGAGAAGTCACAATTAAATCACTCAACCCCTCGAAAACATCATCACCATCATGTTTTTTGGGACTTGCTTTCTTGACTCCTTCGTTAGTAGATTTTTCGGAAGATCGTGGAGGTTCTTCCTCTTCGATAACTGGGGCAAGTACAGACTTGTCAGATGGCCCCGCAACATCTTTCGGAATTGAACACTTTACTAGTGAAGTTTCTATAGAGGTTCCTCCCTACATGTGCTCTTTAGTAGGGACCGGGGCATCAGGAATTTTCATCGGAGAATCGGGAACTTCAGTCGGAACTTCATGAAGTTGAGTAGAATGAGAAGAATGTAAAAGCTCAAATCGATGAAGGAGTTCATTTGTCAATAAAAATTTTGCGCTCCTCTCTTCAGCAGCCACAATGCTTAGCCTTTCAAAGACTGGTTTATGACTAGAATCTCTAGAAGGAGGAGGAAGTGCTGTAAAAATAAGGAATGAAATCAGCATCTAGCAATACGAACCATGAAAAACTTGGAATGGAATTGAAGAAAGAAGGGAAAAAAGATCTCGCTTCCTATTCTCCAGTCTGCGTAAAATCCTGCGGGGCAACGGATATAGAAGAATTGATTCAAAAAACCATGTGCACTCTCCGGCAAATCCAAAATTAGTTTACGGTTCCTCGCACCTCTTACAAGTACAATCGAAGGGTGGTCCTTGTTCTTCGCAAAAGTGCACAAGTAACAGATTTCCTCAAAACTCGAAAGACGGTCAAGAGTTCTCCTGAACAGAACGCACAATCCCATCAAGATGGCATAGCCATTGGGATGCAGTTGGAAAGGAGAGATCGTCAGTCGAAGAAGGATTTGTTGAAGAAATTCATTAAAGGGAGGAATTGCTCCACTTAAGCACATTTGGCGATTAATGGCAACAAAACCGGAAGGTGGTCTATCAGCGAAATCATTTGGTCCAGGAAGTAAAACTTCTGCCTCGGCAATGCCAAATTGAATGCATAATTGATTAAGCACCCGCTGTTTCAGAAGGGTAGGAGTTCTTTCCGGGGGGTTCTCTAGTGGAATAGCGACCGGGAAAGCCCCTTCGACGTGTTCTATCATCTCTTCTTGTTGAGACGTCATTCTACATGAGTAACTGGATGTTCAGGTGTGAAGGTGCACGTTTCCTAAAAGTGTGAAGTGTTGTGCGAAACTAATAAAGGTAACAAGCGAAATAACTGAAATTAAACTAATTGAAAACTGATCGATTGTGAGATTTCAGGACTTGTTAATTTAAAACTCAAGCGCAGTGTTAATTCAAACAAAATTTTAGCTTTGCTTTAACACTTCATTTGAGTCGGTTGATTCACAGCATTTCACTCACACGGTTCATTTAAGTTGATTATTCTTTATCGACTAATCTGTCATTCGATGTGGGCGGTCAATGACAGTATATTCGTCCCATTTTTCTACAAATATTATGTTTAACAGGTTATTAGCATTAGAGATAACCTACAACAAAGTGTAACAGAATTCAAGTTCGAACAATTCAACCAAGTCTTCACAGAATTTCACAAGTCTTAGGTCGTCCAGCGACCTAGCATAGGTCGGGCTTCATTAGGTCGCACTATGCAAGTTAAAAGGTTCAAGGCAGTACAAACTTTCCAAGTCCTAACTCGGCCGCGACCTAAAGCCTATGCCGCAAAGTACAGGTCGTTGATATATTAAGTCGCTATGCAGTCATTCAAGAATGATAGGTCGCTAAATTGTTAAGTCGTTCTGTTCAAAGTGCATGTGCAAATTTGCCAAGTCCTAGGTCGTTCAAATCCCAACGCGACCTAAGAATTAAGTCGTGAATTTGAAAGTCCTCGAGATTCTCTTAGGTCGTAAGTTATCTTAGAATGCTCAGATCTACTAGGTCGCTGACTTCCTATCCACGCTAAAGCACATCAGACCCAGTAACCCGTTAACACTAATAGCGCAGAATCCCTCATTCTATTCGTGAAGATCATCGTCTTTTCATACCACCAAGTCATTCGAAAAACGACTCCATATATCTCTGATCTGTCATAGACCTAACCCACTGTTGTGCGTTTGAGAATCACAACAAGGACAATAGCCAGTGACGAACAAGAATCGATCACAATGCAACTCAGAGTGAAGCACGACGTACAAAATCGATTTGGGGTTGAGAGGTTAGAATTCGTGGTTCGATGGTGATTATGGAATGAATAAGGATCGAAGATGCTTACGTGATTTGATAGCACGAATGAATTGCTGAATGATTTGCTTGAGTTTGTCTTTAAAATCGCGGAATTCTGTTAATGGCAGAGCAAGAAATTGAAGCAGTTAGATAATGAAGAAGAAGCAACCTAGCAGTTTATATGGAGCTGAAAGAAGAAGGCGAGTAGACACGCGAGTTAGCATATGTTTTAGGTCGCTCACGACCTAGCAAAGATAAGTCGAAGCATGCGACCTATGACATAGGCCTATACTTCGAGGGGCAGACGTTAACTCCTATTATTGTCGCGACCTAAAAGTAAGCAACCTAACTGAAGACGCGACCTAGTGACCCAAGAGATGAAACGATTTAGCGGCCTAATTAGTGAAGCGACCTAGCGATCTAAAGAAGGTTACGACCTAGCGGAACCCAGCGACCTAAGAGTAGCTGCGACCTAAAGTGTTGCGACCTAAGATTGTCTCGACCTAAAGGTGGCAGCGACCCAAAAAGGCCGCGACCTAAAAGAACAAGCAACCTAAAAAAGGGCGCGACTTAACTGCAGAAGTAACCTGGCGATCTAAGGATTGTTGCGACCTAACAGAAAGCTGCAACCTAAAGGAGGCCGCGACCTAGAGTGAGTGCGACCTGAAGATGGACTCGACCTATGGAACTCCGCGACCTAACTATCCACCGACCTAAGAAGCTTTGCGACCTAAGGAAGGTCGCGACCTAAGGGACTCAGCGACTTAAGATTAACTATGGCTGCAGGAAAGTACTCGCGACCTAGGTTAGGTCGCTAACGACCTAAATACTAGAATATAGAAGACTATGCAATGCCACAGGGGGATAGGTCGCTCACGACCTAGGACTTGTGCAAATCAGCATGCGTGAGGAAGGAGGGGCCAATACTCTTCAGGTCGACTACAACCTTACTTAGGTCGGTCACGACCTACGACCTTACTTAGGTCGGTCACGACCTACGACCTTACTCTGAAAAATGCCTATAAATATGACCCTAACTCCAACTAGCAAAGGACTTTTGGGGCTCATTCTCTTCAAGCGCTGTTACTCTGCGGCATTCCAAACCAATCCAACACTTAAAGCTCTCAAGACACGAAGAACGCTACAAACAACTTCGAGAAAAGATCACACACATCCAACATGGATTTGAAGACTCTAATCTCCATTGAAGTTTAGGCTACTTGTTCTAAGTGACTTGTACTTCAAAGTGTATTGTACTTGGAAAGAATTGTATCAGCTTGTAACGAGATCATCAATAAAAGTGCTTAAAGTGGACGTAGGCTATACCCTTAAGCCGAACCACTATAAAATTGTTGTTGTTTACTGCTTTTCCGCTATTATCTGCTTGTAATCTGTTCCCGAGTTATCGGGTGGTGCTTTCACAACTATAACTCATAAACCGGGGTGTTAGCGTTCAAATTTTAGCGTTAACAGATGTGATACCACCAACTTCTCCAGGTAACCCTAATAATGCTCAGGTGGACAACTTGCCAATTATCTACGGATTTGACGAGATTCTTGATTATTTCTTGAATCTCGACGAGCCGTTGTCTCCTCTTTGTGCTGGAAATACTGACACTTTTATGTTTTCCTTTGTAGAGAAAGCACCGAGCACCATTCACACTTTTCCACCTCCATTTACTGTTCCTCTGCCTTACCCAATCGCTCCTACTCCTCATCTGGGATCACAGGAAGAAATAATAGGTGCCCTTCGGGGCTTGGATGACCCAGCTGCTTCACAAGAGCAAAAAGACGAAGGACTTGAGGGAGGTGAGATATCTCCGGAGCGGACTCCTTCTGATGACATAATTTTGTCTAAACTTGTTACTCCAGGAAGTGAATCTTCTTCAAAGAGAAGAAAGAAGCACAGAGCATCAAAGAGGAGGGGGAAGAGCATTATTGCTACTGAAGAGGAACTGGAAGTTGAACCAGTTGTGCCTCCCTCTCCTTCTTCCCTCATGCCTATAGATCGACCCGAAAAGCTAACCATCCGGCCGGGTAAAGGGTCCAAAGGTGGCAAGAGGAAATGAAGATTCTAGTTTTTAGCTTTCTGTTTTTTGCATGTATTGGTCGAGGATTGTGCGGGTACCGGCCCCGGCTTTCTTTATTTCGAAACTTGTATCTGCAATATAATTGAATAAAATGATCCTTTATTGGTACAAACTCTTGTTTGAATTTGAGAATGCATTTATTATTCATTTTTGTACAAGTTTATTTATATGATATTGCAGTGAGCTTGTGGTATATATTGTTCGAGCGCAATTTTACCAATGTAGTTATACCGTGTTGCCCCTATACCATAAGCTCATTGTAATATTTTATCTTATGAGGAACTTGTACTTCTATTTTTTAAAGAATAATTATTCCACATTTGGAGGAATATTATCTCGTTAAAAAACGGAGCACAAATAAGTTTTTACGCTTCATCCTTCGAAGATATCACTTTTTATTTTGTGCATATACACATTTTACCGAATGAAATCTTCTATGTGGTAAAGCGGGTATTTGAAAGGTACTTCAACTTCTTTTTGAGGAAGAGAATTTTCTAGAATAAGTAATTCATTCTTCCTTTGAAAGTTAAAGTGTGCCTTTGATGAGGATTTCTTTTTACTTGCCACGGTAAAGGGCTTCTCGATTTTTGTTTCTTTGAAAAGTTGCACCTCTGAGGGAGATTTTTTCACGTTTCAACACCTGGAAGTTTTATTTCAATCTTGGTGAAACGTGTGCCTCCGAAGAGGTCTTTCTGCTTGATTGTGTCTCCGGGAGGAGGTCTTTTCATTTCTGCCTCTGGGAAGAGGTCTTTCTGTCTTATTGTGCCTCTGGGAAGAGGTCTCTTTTGAAACGGGCCTCCGAAGAGGGCTTTTATTTTGTTTTGCATTTCAACTCTGGTGAAGTGAAACTCCGAAGAGCGGTTGTCGCACTTCAACTCCTGGTGAAATTGGCCTCCGAAGAGGGCTTTTATTTTGTTTTTCATTTCAACTCTGGTGAAGTGAAACTCCGAAGAGCGGTTGTCACACTTCAACTCCTGGTGAAATGTGCCTCCGAAGAGGGCTTTTATTTTGTTTTTCATTTCACCTCTAGTGAAGTGAAACTCCGAGGAGCGGTTGTCGCACTTCGACTCCTGGTGAAATGTGCCCCCGAAGATTGCCTGGAAGTTACTCTCTCATGGTTGGAGGGTCATGACTCCTCCAATCTTTTTTGTTGAGCAGAGAACTTTCTTTTTTGCGGCATATGCCTCGTTAGAGGTCTTTATCCTCCGAAGAGTTGTGCCTCCGAAGAGGACTTGTGCCTCCGAAGAGGGCTTTAGTTGTTCCTTGTCCACTTGCTTATGCCTTTTCAGCGATCCTCTATTTTTCTTTTCAAGCTCGTACTCCTTTTTCTTACAAGTAGTTTGTTTAATCCAAAGAAGTGTACTTCATTGCTTGGCCAGTTCGCGAGAACGGGCATAAGCTTCTTAATTGGATGTTTGTTTGTTCAAACTTCTCAATTTATTAGCTAGAGCCCGTTTTTGGCGAAATCATTGGCCGTTCAATTGAAGCACTTCTTATCTAGGATTTAATTTCGGGGTTTTTGTGACATGGAATTTGTTTGTTGAATGGTAACAAGAATCACTTGGTTTTGTAATGTGCAAGTTTTATTTTCGTTGCCTCCAAAAATTTAAATCGATATTTTAGCAATACATTTAATGTACTTTTCATATCGAAAATAAAGCAAACATGTAATAATAATAAGGAACACAAGATTTATAGTGGTTCGGCCAAGAATTTGGGCCTACATCCACTTTATAGTCTTTCATTATTCACTTGTATCAGCATTACAATTGCTTTCAATTACATGAATCATATATTCATAATTCTTTTTACAATATTTTAACAAAGCTATCAAGTAAAGTATGGACGCAAGTGATTGCTGTTCCAAGCCCTTGGAATTTGATCTCCTTCAACAGTAGTGAGTTTGAATGTGCCGTCAAGAAGCTTCTGACCTATGACATATGGTCATTCCCAATTTGGCCCAAACACACCTGTCGCTGTCATAATTCTCTTCAAGACTAGATCTCCAATCTCAAAGCTGCGTTGGCGAACTTTGGAATTGAAATGTCTGGCTATCCTTTGCTGATGAGCTGCGATTCTAAGCTCAGCCTCTTCTCTTTTTTCATCAAGGAGATCTAGTGCCTCAAGCTGTAGTTTTTCATTCTCCGCTTGATTGAAATGGATTCTTCTATGTGAAGGGACCTCTGTTTCTATTGGAATCATTGCTTCCGACCCATATGCCAATGAAAACGGAGTATGCCCAATCGCAGTTTTGTGGGTAGTTCTGTATGCCCATAGTGCTAGTGGTAGCTTATCGACCCAACCACCTTTTGCTTTTTCGAGCTGCTTCTTGATGGTTGACTTGATAATTTTGTTTACTGCTTCCACCTTCCCGTTTGCCTGCGGATGAGCTACTGCTGAGAAGCTTTTTCGGATTTTGAATCGTTTGCAAAAATCTTGGAATTCTTCACTTTCGAACTGAGTACCATTGTCCGTAATTATCTTTTGAGGCACACCATACCTGCAAATGATGCTTTTAGTCACAAAACTTATCATCCTTTTAGAGGTGATAGTAGCCAGTGGTTCAGCTTCTGCCCATTTAGTAAAATAATCTACAGCAACAATGGAATATTTGATTCCAGATTTGGCAGTTGGTAAAGGTCCTCCTATAAGGTCTATCCCCCATATTGCAAACGGCCATGGACTGATCATCTGTGTGAGTTCAGTAGAAGGTGCTCTAGGAATTTTGGCGAATCTTTGGCATCTGTCACATTTTCGGGAATAGTCTGCTGCATCTCGATTAATTTCTGGCCAAAAATATCCGTATCGGAGAATCTTATTTGCTAAAGTTTGACCACCTAAATGATCACCACATTCTCCCCCATGCACCTCAACTAGGATTGTTTTGGACTCTTCCCTGGATACACATCGATGTAAAGGCATTGAGAATCCCCGTCTGTATAATTGGCCATCCTGGACTATATAGCGAGAGGCTTTCCTCAGTAGCTTTTGTCGTTCTTTTGAATTTTCCGGTAAAGAGCCATTGATCAGGTATTCTGTTATTGAAGTCATCCATGATTCTCGCTCTTGAGACATGCTCATGATCCAATCAATATCCATTTCATCAATGCTTGGAGCCGATAGGACTTCCACTGGAGTCAACCCTAGAAATTGAGCTTCGCCTGTGCTAGAGTACTTTGCGAGAGAATCTGCTTTCGTGTTTTCTTCTCGAGGAATATGGCTTAACGTGTGATGATCGAAGCCACACAGGAGTTCCCAAGCCTTTAACAAGTAGGCAGGCAGATTTCCCCCTTTCGCTTGGAATTCCTTCTTGACTTGGCATACAATAAGCTGAGAATCACTGAAGATCTGTAATGCTCGGATGTTTAGTTCTTTAGCAATTCTCAAGCCAGCGATAAGAGCTTCGTATTCTGCTTCACTGTTTGTTGAAGGAAATTCCAATCTTAGTGCATAGCATAATGACCGACCTTCAAGGGTCTCAAGTACAACTCCGGCCCCAGAACAGTAGTCATTTCTTGCGCCATCAACATATAACTTCCATTGGATTGGGGAATCATCGATCCTTTCCTCCTCACTGTTACCCTTATCTATGAATTCTGCGATGAAATCCGCTAAAGCTTGTCCGTTGATCGCTTTTCGGGGATGATAAGTGATGTCATATTGACTGAGTTCAATGTTCCACTTTAGAAGATGACCTGAAGTCTCAGGGCGAAACAGGAGTTGCTTTAAAGGTTGATCAGTGAGAACTTTGATAGGATGAGCTTGGAAATATTGCCTCAACTTCCTTGATGCAATCAGTAGGCAATAGGCGAGTTTTTCCAACTTGGAGTAGTTCATCTCTGCCCCAGTGAGTCATTTACTGATATAGTAAACCGGATGTTGAACCCTCTTGTCTTCTCGTATCAGCGCTGCACTTAAAGCATGAGATGATACTGCCAAGTATAAAAGAAGATCCTCGCCATCGCCGGGCCTAGAAAGTATTGGAGGCGTTTCCATATGGCGAATCAATTCATCAAAGGCTTTTAGGAATTCGGGAGTCCAATCAAAATTTTTCTTTCCTTTCTTTAGAGCGTCAAAGAATGGGATGCATTTATCAGTAGCTTTGGAAATGAACCGACTCAAGGCGGCGACTTTTCCGTTGATACTTTGCAATTCCTTCTTCGTTCTAGGTGCTTTGACTTCTTTTAAGGCAGTAATTTGGGCTGGACTAGCTTCAATGCCCCTAGCGCTCACGATGAAACCTAAGAACTTCCCGGACTCCACTCCAAATGAACATTTTAAAGGGTTAAGCTTCATTCCGTATTTTCGGAGGACCGCGAACATGTCTGCTAAGTGTTCTATGTGATCCACTTCTTTCTTAGACTTTACTAACATGTCGTCGACGTAGACTTCCATAGTCCTGCCCAATTGCGGTTTGAACATAGCATTAACAAGTCTTTGGTAGGTTGCCCCTGCATTCTTCAGTCCGAAGGGCATAACTTTGTAGCAGTAAAGACCAACATCGGTGATAAAGCTCGTGTCCTCCTGATCTGGCTCATGTATCATGATCTGGTTATATCCGGAGTAGGCATCCATAAAAGATAACAATTCATGTCCCGCTGTTCCATCTACCAGTTGATCAATCCTGGGTAATGGGAAGCAGTATTTGGGGCAGGCCTTGTTTAGATCTGAAAAATCGATGCACACTCCCCATTTTCCGTAGGCTTTCTTAACCAGCACTAGATTTGACACCCAATTCAGATAGGTAGATTCTTTGATAAAGTTATTCTCCATGAGCCGATCAACTTATTCTTTTAATGCTACTGACCTTTCTGGACCTTGAGTTCTCCTTTTCTGTTTCACATGCGTAAATTTTGGATCGATATTCAGAGCGTGTAGTGCAACTTCTGGGGATATTCCGCACATATCGGCATGAGTCCAAGAAAAAACATCCAAATTTGCTTTTAAAAAAGTTATTAAGATATTCTGAATTGACATACTAAGTTGTGCACCCACATTCAACACCTTGTTTGGGTCCTTCGGGTCAACAGGTACTAGTACTGTCGTTTCCACTGGTACCACTCTATTCTCCCCTGCACTGGCTTTTCTAGGATCCATCTCTTTTCGTGCTCCGCTGTGCTCGCCAGTGCAGGGTCCGCCCTGTAATTGCTACAAGGCTGGTTCTTTGATGCAGACTGAGGTTGCCGCATCCTTTCCCATTTTTCTTTTCCTTGCTTCTCGCTGCTCTGTCAGATAACACTCCCGCCCAGCATTTTGATCCCCTTTTATAACTCCTACTCCATTGTCTGTGGGGAATTTAATGGTGAGGCACCATGGGGCCAGAACAGCTCTGAACACTGCAAGAGTTGGACGGCCAAGGAAAGCATTATAAGCATAAAATTCATCGACAATCACAAAAGTTTGTTTGCAGACTACTTTTCTTTCTCCCTCTCCAAGTTCTACAAGCAAATCAATGGTTCCTATCGGCTGTTTTGGCTCCCCAGTGAAGCCAGCGATTTTCTGCGACGAGGCTTGCACATCAGCCATAGGGATCTTCTTTTGGTCGAATGTTTTCTTGAAGAGGATATTACAGGATGCGCCACAATTAATGAGAACTCTTCTGACAATAGCTAGCCCGATACCAGCCGAGAAGACTAAGGGATCCAAGGTAGAAGCTTCAACCGCTGTGGAATCCCTGGCTCTGAACACAATATCATCATTGAAAGTTCTTTGTTGTTTTAGGGGCGTAGCATCTTCCAAAACAAAGACATCTTCTTCGGCCGGTGCATATTTCAAAGCCCGGGTGTACCTTTCCATCTCACCCCAGCTCCTGCCTGCTGGGTGAGGTCCTCCCGTAATGACATTGATAACAGGCCTTCCGGCTACATGTCCCGCAGCCTTCTCACTTGTCCTGGGTTGATGAACAGGAGCTCGTTGCCCCTGACTAGACGAAGCAGGATTGCTGCTATTCTTTTCCACAAATTGCTGCAGCTTGTTTTCCCTTATCAACTCTTCATTCAAAATTTTCAACTGGCGGCATTCATCGGTATCATGACCGGGTTGATTATGGAAGCGGCAAAACTTCCCGCTTTGCACAGCTTTTTTCCCGGTTCTCAGAACAGGAGGTTTAGGATAATCAACAGAATCTTTAGTGGCAAGGTAAATACGCTCCGGCGTATCTGATAAAGGAGTATATTCCGATGGCTTGAAGGAACGAGGCTTCTTCAGATTTTTCTGTTTCTTCCCATCGTTATTTTCCCTTTTCTGTCCTACAGATTCAGTCTTGCGTGGAGCAGCAGTGTTATCTTCAGCTTTTTCCAATACTGCCTTTACCGGTACAGGACGGCTTTCCAGACGTATGAACTCATCTGCTTTCTTTAGAATTTTTCAAGGGAATTTGGTTCCTTCATGTTTAGCCATTTTCCAAATTCACTTGACTTGTCAATGGCCCTCATCAGATAAGTCAAGATCATCCGTGGTTCTGCATTGTCTACCTCGGCCAGCGCTATATTAAAGCGATTCAAGAAATATCTGATAGTTTCCCCTGGATTCTGTTCTAAACTCGACAATGACATGATATCTTTGGCTTTTGAAGCATATAGCCTAAACTGCTCCTTGAATTTTCGGGTTAAGTCAGAAAACTGATCTATAGACCGAATTGGTAACTTGGTGAACCAAAGCAGAGCTACACCTTCCAAATATACAGGAATATCGGCACTTTATTTAATCAGAAGCTCTGGCACCTGTCATGTGCCAATCATGCTTATACAATAATTCGTTCGGGTCGCTTGTCCCCTTATAAGCTGGAATGGTTGGAGGGACGAACTTCCTTGGAAACTCAGCCTTTAAGATCTTTTCGGTAAACGGGGTTTTACTTGGAGCGAAACCCCATTCTTTCTCGTCTTCATTCCTTTGCATGCTCTCTTTCATGATTTGTCGAACCATTTCAGAAAGATACCCTTCATCATTTCGAGCTTTAGATCCACCAACTTCAGGAAATGTCTGCTCAAAGGGGCTGGCAGCCCTCTCAGGAATGTTTCTTTCTTCAACATCATGAATGTTGCCAGCAAAGTTCCTTTCATTACCCGTTGGTTGACGGTTTACCCCAAGTAAATCGTTCAACTTATTGGGCATTCTGAGCCTCCAATTGTGCACTTTGGGCATTTATATGCTGGTTCAGCCCTAAGATTATAGCATCCAACTCCGCTTTTGTAACCCCAACAGGTGGAGTGGCTTGATTAGGTACTGGGGAAGCGGAGGTTCCCTCTTGAACATTTCCAGATCTAACAGATCTACTCCTTCTACCCGGAGCCATGATTTCAGATAAACTTCTAGTTTTCAAAGAGACTACTTCAACAAACTTTCGTGGAGCAATGATGATAATTCGCCTGAGTTCAATTCTCAATGAAAGAACCAAAAATGTTAACGCTTAAATTTGAACGCTAACACCCCGGTGTGTAAAGTGTAGTTGTGAAAGCACCACCCGGTGATTCGGGAATAGAGTATAAGCAGAAAACTGAAGAAGAAACAGTAAACAACAGCAATTTTATAGTGGTTCGGCTTAATAGTTTGCCTACGTCCACTTTGAATATTTTTATTGATGATTTCGTTACAAGCTGATACAATTCTTCTCAAGTACAATACACTTTGAACTACTAAATACTTTGAACGAGTAGCTTAAATTTCAATGTAAGTGAAAGTCCTCAAATCCATGTCGGATGCATGAGATTTCTTCTTGAAGTTGTTGATAGCGTTCTACGTGTCTTGAAAGCTTTGAGTGTTGAGTTGGATTGGAATGTAGCAGAGTGTCGGTGCTTGGAAAGAATGAGCCAAAAGTACCCCGAATGTTGGACATGGCCATGTATTTATAGGCAAATTTCTGGGCTGGAATTGTTGCCGAAGTCATAGGTCGTGACCGACTCAGGATGAGTCGTAAGTCGTGACCGACTTAAATATCACGAGTCAGCAGGCAGCGACATAAGTGAAGCGGCGTTGAGTTTGCTTATTGTTTTCTTAGGTCGCCAGCGACTTATAATAGGTCATTAGACATCTTAAGTTACTTGAGTCGTTGGAAAACTTAGGTCGGTCCGCCTCATGAGTTGTTAACTCGATGAGTCGTTAACCCGTTGAGTCGGCCGGCACCTTTAAGTCGCTAAGATTATAACCCGGTGAGTCGCTGTCCCTCCTGAGTCGTTGAGTCGTAACCCTTCCAGGCCGTTGAGTCGGTAACTCCTTAAGGCTGTTGAGTCGGGCTACTCTCTTAAGCCGCTAAGGTTACTAAGTCGTTAGCCTGTTGAGTCGTAACTAGATAGGTCGTTGATTCAGTCCATATGTTAGGTCGGTAATCAGTTGAGTCGGTAATCATTGTGAGTCGTGAGCCTTTCTTGAGTCGCTTGAGCAGAGGGGTTAACAATATCCTTTCTACAATTGTCAAATGTAAAGCTTTAGTGAATAACACATGTCATGTTTATAATTATATTTATGATTTCATTAATCTATGTTTTACTTATATATATATTACTTATGCTTTATAAAGATTAAGATATTATGTTCAAATTATATGTATAAACTATACTTATTTATATATATACATACACACACACACATATATATATATATTATTTTACTAATTATAAATACATATCTAAATGCTCATGAATTTCTTTGAGATAAAATATTAATTGTTTAAAATATATTTTTAAGCTTAGATTTAAATTTAAATAAGTGTAATAAAAAGATTTGTTTTATAATCAAATTTATTATTCTTTTTAAGATGTTTGGATTTCAAATCCAAACTTTATTTTCCATTTACTGATATACATTAAAAATAGCAGCATATTTATCTGTAAAAGATAAATTCTGCCAAAATAATAATAATGAAGATTGTTAAACAAATATTTTCAAATTTCAATAATTATATCAGGATATTATTAAATGAATATTTATCCAAATATTTAAAACTTAGTATTTATTATAGTTCAAATTCATTTATACACGGATCCAAATATAAATATTTATTATCAGATTTATTTGTTAAATTTATAAATTAGTATTTCAATTAATTAAATTCAGTTAATTTATCAATTACAGATATCATAAAATCCGGGTTATCACATTTTTCCTCCCTTTGAATCTTTTCGTCCTCGGAAAGGAACGAAGTCGGAATTTTCTAAAATACTTAAAATCATACAAATTTTCTTTGATCATTTTTAAAACACCTTTTTAAATCTATATAATATTACAAAACAGTTTTTATAAAAATACTTTTTATAACCCGATGTCTCAACTAGTCCATCCTTATTCTCATAGAAATTAGGTCATACCTTCATCAGGCGTAAGACTGATAATCTACAAGTGTTTGGTAGACCCGTTTTCAACATTCAGTGAAAATACTTTGAAAAATAATTTTATTAAAAATATTTAAAAAAATTTTGAAAAAAGAGAGAATATCTTTGAAGTTTAATTTTAAATATTCAAATCCTAAGTCCAAAAGGATTCCATTTTACCTTAATGATGGATATATTACCTCGATCCATTTCTTTATTTGTTTTAAGCAAATCCAATTTCAGCTTAAAAATTATTAATAACAATAGGGTAAATCATTCAATTATTTTAAAACATCTATCCATTTCAAATTTTGGGATCTCAAACCCAATTTGAGATAACTCAAACTCTCAATTCAAATCATCCATTCAAATTCCCAAGTTAAACTCAATTCATTTAATCCAGTCAACCTTACCTAATTTGAACTTCCATCTTAATTTTTGAACTTTTCATAAATAATCTTCCCACTTATTAAGTTCAAAAACTTATCACTTTGGGTATCATATCTCATTCCAAATTTAAAACTCAATATTTAGAGTGTATTTCAAATTATCCTTGATATCATGTATATCCGTACATATATACTGTTAACCTCGTTTTGCTCAACGACTCAACTGGTAGCGACTCATCTTCTTAAGAGGGACTCACGACTCATGGAGATCAGTGACTTAGTGGACCAACGACTCAACCGAGCTAAGGAAGGGATAGTCCGACTCATCTACTTAAGGAAGGTACCGACTCATCTACTTAAGAGGGATACCGACTCATTTGATAGCGACTCAGTCAGTTAACGGCTCAAGGCAACTAAGAAGGCAAGGACGACTCAAGGGGTTAACGGCTCATAAGAAAAAAAGCCGACTCAGTAAGTCGCCGACTCATCAAGTTTATCGACTCTACGACTCAACTGTTATGCGATTCATGGATGCTACTGACTCAGCGACTCAACAAGCCCATGACTCATCCTGTAAGGCCACTCAAAGGAGCGACTCACGACTCATCATGGCTCGTCTACGACCTAAAACCATTGAGCCGTAGTCCGTTGCCGCAGGACCTATGCTAGTGGGAGTTGACTCGGAAGCGACTCAGGACTTAGCTTCAAATCCAGCAAAGGAATGGGTCAAGGGAAAACAGGGGCTTGGTCCAATGAGTCGGCCATGACTTAATATGACTCGGCCACGGGTCAGGCATGAGTCGAACACGACTCACGACTCAGAGCAGAAAACTCCTATAAATACATGACCACCTCCAACATTGAAGGGACTTTTTGGGCGGATTCTCTTCAAGCGCTGATACTCTGCTGCATTCCAAACCAATTCAACACTTGAAGCTCTCGAGACACTAAGAACGCTACAAACAACTTCAACAAGAGATCACGTACGTCCAACATGGATTCGAAGACTCTCATCTCCATTGAAGTTTAAAATACTTGTTCTAAGTTTCTTGTAGTTCAAAGTGAATTGTACTTGGGAAGAATTGTATCAACTTGTAACGAGATCATCAATAAAAGTACTTAAAGTGGACGTAGGCTGTACCCATAAGCCGAACCACTATAAAATTGCTGTTGTTTACTGCTTTTCCGTTATTACTTGCTTGTAATTCTTTCCCGATCTATCAGGTGGTGCTTTCACAACTACACTTCACACACCGGGGTGTTAGCGTTCAAATTTAAGCGTTAACATTTTTGGTGCTTTCACTGAGAATTGAACTCAGGACAACTGTCATCATTGCTTCGCAGAGATTTGAAGAAAGAATTTCCTTAAAAACCAGAAGTATATCTGAGATTATGGCTCCTGGAAGGAAAAGTAGATCTATCAGATCTGGAAATATTCAAGAGGGAACCTCCGCTTCCCCTGTACCTAATCAACCCACTCCGTCTGTTGGAGTTACGAAAGCGGAGTTGGATGCTGTGATTCTAGGGCTAAACCAGCAGATAAACGCCCAAAATGTACAATTAGAGGCTCAAAGTGCCCAGAACGCTCTGATTCTGAATAAGTTGAACGATTTACTTGGGGCAAACAATCAACCAGCTGGAAATGAAAGGAACTATGCTGGCAACATTCATGATGTTAGTGAGAGGAATGCTCCAGAAAGGGCTACTAGTCCCTTTGAGCAGGCAGTCCCTGAGGCTGGTGGATCTAGAACTCGGCATGATGAGGAATATCTTTCTGAAATGGTCCGGCAGATCATGAAAGAAAGTATGCAAAGGGTTGAAGATGAGAAGGAATGGGGTTTCGCCCCAAGTAAAACTCCGTTTACTGAAAAAATCTTGAAGGCGGAATTTCCAAGGAAGTTTGTCCCTCCGACTATTCCAGCTTACAAAGGGACAAGTGATCCGAACGAGTTCTTGTATAAATATGATTGGCACATGACAGGTGCCAGGGCCTCCGACGAAATAAAGTGCCGATATTTCCCCGTATACCTGGAAGGCGTGGCTTTACTGTGGTTCACCAAGTTGCCAGTCCGATCTATCGATCAGTTTTCAGACTTGACCAGAAAATTCAAGGAGCAGTTTAGACTATATGCTTCGAAGGCCAAGGACATTATGTCACTATCGAGTTTAGAGCAGAATCCTGGTGAGTCTATCAGATCCTTCTTGAACCGTTTCAATATAGCACTGGCTGAGGTGGACAATGCTGAACCACGAATGATATTGACTTATCTGATGAGGGCTATTGATAAGTCAAGCGAATTTGGGAAATGGTTAAATATGAAGGAGCCAACCTCTCTCGAAAAGTTCTACAAAAAAGCAGATGAATTCATTCGCTTGGAAAGCCGTCCTTTACCAGTAAAGACAGGGTTGGAAAAAGCAGAAGACAACACTGTCGCTCCACGCAAGAATGAATCGGTGGGGCAAAAAAGGGAGAATAGTAATGGGAAGAAACAGGGTAATCTGAAGAAGCCCCGATCCTTCAAGCCATCAGAATATACTCCATTATCACATACACCGGAGCACATCTACCTGGCCACTAAAGATTCCGTCGATTTCCCTAAACCTATCCCTTTGAGAACCGGGAAAAAAGCCATACAGAGTGGGAAATTCTGCCGCTTCCACAATCAACCGGGTCATGAAACTGATGAATGCCGCCAGCTGAAAAATCTGATTGAAGAGTTGCTAAGAGAAAACAAGTTGCAGCAATTCGTGAAAAAGAATAGCAACAATCCTGCATCGTCGAGTCAGGGGCAGCGGGCTCCTGTTCATCAGCCTGGGGCAGGTGAGAAAGCTACGGGGCATGAATCTGGAAGGCCCATTATCAATGTCATTTCAGGAGGACCTCACCCAGCTGGCAAGAGTTGGGGTGAGATGGAGAGATATTCCAGGGCTTTGAAATATGCTCCAGCCGAAGAAGACGTCTTTGTTCTAGAAGACACTACGCCCCTTAAACAACAGAAAACTTTCAGCGATGATATTATTTCCAGAGCCAGAGATTCTACAGGTATTGAAGCTCCTACTTTAGATCCCTTGGTCATCTCGGCTGGTATTGGACCAGCCATTGTCAGAAGAGTCCTCATTGACTGCGGAGCATCATGTAATATCCTCTTCAAAAAGACATTTGACCAGATGAAAATCCCTATGATCGATGTGCAAGCCTCATCACAGAAAATCGTTGGCTTCACTGGGGAGCCAAAGCAACCAGTAGGAACCATCGATCTGTTTGTAGAACTTGGGGAAGGAGAAAGGAAAGTGGTCCGAAAGCAAACCTTTGTGATCGTCGATGAATATTCTGCTTATAATGCTTTTCTTGGCCGTCCAACACTCGCAGCATTCAAAGCTATCCTAGCCCCGTGGTGCCTCACTATTAAATTCCCTACTGACAATGGAGTAGGAGTTATAAAAGGGGATCAAAATGCTGCGCGAGAATGTTACTTGACAGAGCTGCGAGAGTCAAGAAAAAGAGAAATGGGAAAGGATGCGGCAACCCCAGTCCGCATCAAGGAACCAGCCTTGTAGCAATTACAGAGCGGACCCTGCACTGGCGAGCACAGCGGGGCACGGAAAGAAATGGATCCCAGAAAAGCCAATACAGGGGAGAATAGAGTAGTACCGGTGGAAACGACAGTTCCGGTACCTGTTGACCCGAAGGACCCAAATAAGGTGTTGAATGTGGGTTCACAGCTTAATGTGTCAATTCAGAATATCTTGATATCTTTCCTGAAGGCAAATCTGGATGTCTTTGCTTGGACTCATGCCGATATGTGTGGAATATCCCCAGAAGTTGCAGTACACGCTCTGAATATTGACCCAAAGTTTACGCTAGTTAAACAGAAAAGAAGAACCCAAGGTCCAGAAAGGTCAGCAGCATTAAAAGAAGAAGTTGATCGACTCATGGAAAATAACTTCATCAAAGAATCTACATATCCGAATTGGGTTTCAAATCCTGTGTTGGTCAAGAAAGCTAATGGAAAATGGAGAGTGTGCATCGATTTTTCTGATCTAAACAAAGCTTGCCCCAAAGATTGCTTCCCATTACCCAGGATCGATCAACTGGTAGACGGAACTGCGGGACATGAATTGTTATCTTTCATGGATGCCTACTCCGGTTATAACCAAATCACGATGCACGAGCCGGATCAGGAGGATACAAGCTTTATCACAGATGTTGGACTTTATTGCTACAGAGTTATGCCCTTCGGATTGAAAAATGCGGGGGCAACCTACCAAAGACTTGTTAATGCTATGTTCAAACCGCAATTGGGCAAAACTATGGAAGTCTACGTCGACGACATGTTAGTGAAGTCCAGGAAAGCAGCGGATCACATTGAACACTTAGCAGAAATGTTCGCAGTCCTCCGGAAATACAGAATGAAACTTAACCCTCTGAAATGTACATTTGGGGTCGAGTCCGGAAAGTTCTTAGGTTTCATCGTCAGTGCTAGGGGCATTGAGGCTAGTCCAGCTCAAATTACTGCCTTGAAAGAAGTTAAAGCTCCTAGAACAAAGAAGGAATTGCAGAGTCTCAACGGGAAGGTCGCCGCCCTGAGTCGGTTCATTTCCAAAGCCACTGATAAATGCATCCCATTCTTTGACGCCCTGAAGAAAGGAAAGAAGAATTTTGAATGGACTTCCGAATGCCAAAAAGCCTTCGATGAGTTGATCCGTCATATGGAAACGCCTCCAATACTTTCTATGCCAGGCAATGGTGAGGATCTTCTTATATACTTGGCAGTATCATCTCATGCTCTAAGTGCAGCGCTGATACGGGAAGACAAAAGGATTCAACATCCGGTTTACTATATCAGCAAAAGACTCACTGGGGCAGAGCTGAATTACTCCAAGTTGGAAAAACTCGCCTATTGCCTACTAGTTGCATCAAGGAAACTGAGGCAATATTTCCAAGCTCATCCTATCAAAGTACTCACTGATCAACCTCTAAAGCAAGTCCTATTTCGCCCTGAAACTTCGGGTCGCCTTCTAAAATGGAACATTGAACTCAGTCAATATGACATCACCTATCACCCCCGAAAAGCAATCAACGGACAAGCTTTAGCTGATTTCATTGCAGAATTCACAGAGAAAGATAATGGTGAGGAAGAAGCAATCAATGATTCCCCAATCCAGTGGAAGATGTATGTTGATGGCGCAAGAAATGACTACTGTTCTGGAGCCGGAGTGGTACTTGAAACTCCTGAGGGTCGATCATTATGTTATGCACTAAGATTGGAATTTCCTTCAACAAACAATGAAGCAGAATATGAAGCTCTTATTGCAGGTCTGAAAATCGCTAAAGAGCTAAACATTCGAGCATTACAAATTTTCAGTGATTCTCAGCTTATTGTATGCCAAGTCAAGAAGGAATTTCAAGCAAAAGGTGGAAACCTGCCTTCCTACTTGTCAAAGGCTTGGGAACTCCTATGTGAACTCGATCACTATTCAATAAGCCACATTCCTCGGGAAGAGAATATGAAGGCAGATTCCCTCGCAAAGTATTCAAGTTCTGGTGAAGCTCAACTATTGGGATTGGTCCCTGTAGAAGTCCTTTCAGCGCCAAGTATAGACGAGATGGATATAGACTGGATTATGAATGTATCTCAAGAACAAGAGTCATGGATGACTCCAATACTGGATTACCTACTCAGAGGTTCTCTGCCAGAAAACTCGATAGAAAGACGAAAGCTACTAAGGAAGGCCTCTCGCTATGTAATTCAGGATGGCCGATTGTACAGACGGGGATTCTCAATGCCATTGCTTCGATGTGTATCCCGGGAAGAGTCCAAAACAATCCTAGCTGAAGTGCATGGAGGAGAATGTGGTGATCATTCAGGTGGTCAAACATTAGCAAAGAAAATTCTCCGATACGGATATTTTTGGCCAGAAATTAATCGGGATGCTGCAGATTACTCCCGAAAATGTGACAAATGCCAAAGATATGCCAAAATTCCTAGAGCACCTTCTACCGAACTCACACAGATGGTCAGTCCATGGCCATTTGCAATTTGGGGAATGGATCTCATTGGGCCGCTACCAACTGCTAAATCAGGGATTAAATATGCTATTGTTGCAGTTGATTATTTTACTAAGTGGGCTGAAGCTGAACCATTGGCTACTATCACTTCTAAGAAAATGATAAGCTTTGTGACCAAGAATATCATTTGCAGATACGGTGTGCCTCAGAAAATAATCACAGACAATGGTACTCAGTTTGAAAGCGAGGAATTCCAGGATTTTTGCAAACGATTCAAAATCCAGAAAAGCTTTTCGGCAGTAGCTCATCCGCAGGCAAACGGGCAAGTGGAAGCAGTGAACAAGATCATCAAATCAACCATCAAAAAGCAACTCGAAAGAGCAAAAGGTGGTTGGGTCGATAAACTACCACTTGCACTATGGGCATACAGAACTACTCACAAAACTGCAACTGGGCATACTCCTTTTTCGTTAGCATACGGATCGGAAGCAATGATCCCGGTTGAAACAGAGGTCCCTTCACACAGAAGAATCCATTTCAGTCAAGCAGAAAATGAAAGGCTACAACTTGAAGCGCTGGATCTCCTTGATGAAAAAAGAGATGAAGCTAATCTCAGAGTTGCAGCTCATCAGCAAAGGATAGCCAGACATTTCAATTCCAAAGTTCGACAACGCGGCTTTGAAATTGGAGATCTAGTCCTGAAAAGAATTATGACCGCGACAGGTGTGTTTGGGCCCGATTGGGAAGGACCATATATGATAGGTCAGAAGCTTCTTGACGGCACATTCAAACTCACTACTGTTGAAGGAGATCAAATGCCAAGGGCATGGAACAGCAATCACTTGCGTCCATACTTTACTTGAAAATTTTGTTGAAATATTGTAAAAAATGATTGTGAATGTATGATTCTTGTAATTGAAAGCAATTGAAAAACTGATGCAAGTGATTAATGGAAGAATATAAAGTGGATGTAGGCCCAAATTCTTGGCCGAACCACTATAAATCTTGTGTTCCTTAATATCATTATATGTTTGCTTTGTTTTCGATATAAAAATACATAAAATGTATTGCTGAAATGTCGATTTAAATTTTTGCAGACAATGGAAATAAAACTTGCGCATAATAAGACCGAGCGATTCTCACCATCATTCAACAAACAAATTTCAAGTCACAAAGACCCCGAATTCAAATCCTAGATAGGAAATACTTCAATTGAACGGCTAATGATTTCGATAGAAACGAGCCCTTGCTGATAAATTGAGATTGTTTGAACAAACAAACATCCAATTAGGAAGCTAGTGCCCGTTCTCACGAACTTGCCTGGCAATGAAGTACACTTCCTTGGATTAAACAAGCTACTTGCAAGAAAAGGGGAATGAAAACTTAAAAAAAAAAGAGAGGATCGCTGAAAAGGCATAAGCAAGTGAACAGAGGAACAACCAAAGCTACCATCTGCAGCGCAAGTCCTCTTCGGAGGATAAAAGACCTCTAATGGGTCATACGCCACAAAAAAGAAAGTTCTCTACTCAACAAAAAAGATTGGAGGAGTCATGACCCTCCAACCATGAGAGAGTAACTTCCAGGCAATGAAAACCCTCTCTGAGGCACATTTCACCAGGAGTTGAAGTGTTATGACCGCTCTTCGGGATTTCACTTCACCAGAGTTGAAATGCCAAAAAATAAAAGCCCTCTTCGGAGGCACATTTCGCCAGGAGTTGAAGTGTAATAACCGCTCTTCGGAATTTCATTTCACCAAAGTTGAAATGCAAAAACAAAACAAAGACCTTCCTGAAAGCCCACGTTTCACCAAGATTGAAATAAAACTTCCAAGTGTTGAAACGCGAAAAGGCTTTCTTCGAAGGCACAACTCTTTGGAGGTACACGTTTCACCAAGATTGAAATAAAACTTCCAAGTGTTGAAACGTGAAAAATCCCTCCTTAGAGGTACAACCCCCTCCCGGGGACACAATCAAGAAGAAAGACCTCTTCGGAAGCCCACGTTTCACCAAAATTGAAATAAAACTTCCAAGTGTTGAAACGTGAAAAGGCTTTCTTCAAAGGCACAACTCTTTGGGGGTACACGTTTCACCGAGATTGAAATAAAACTTCCAAGTGGTGAAACGTGAAAAATCCCTCCTCAGAGGTACAATTTTATATAAAAAAAAAATCCTCATCAAAAGCGTACTTTAACTTTCAAAGGAAGAGTAATTTGCCTACTATGGAAAATGATCGTAAAAAAAGAAAAAGAAAAAAGAAAAGAAGTTAAAGTACCCTTCAGAGGTCCGCTTTACCACATAGAGGAATTCACTTGGTAAAATATGCACATAAGCAAAAGAAAAAAGTGATTTCTTCGAACGACAAAGCGTAAAAACTTATACGAAGGGAGTTGTACTCTACAAAAATTTTCTTTAAAGAATAAAATAATTATTCTTTAACAAATAAGAGTGCAAGTCCCCTCGAAGTATAAAATATTGCAGCAAGCTTAAGGTATGGGGGCAACATGGTATAGTAGTATAGCTGCATCAGTAAAGTAATACTCAAACAACATACCATAAGCCCGCTGCAATATCATATAAATAAACTTGTGCAAAAATGAATAATAAATGCATACTCAAATTCAAACAGAAGTTTGTACAAACGAAGAATCATTTTATTCAACTATAATGCAGATACAGGTTTCAAAATAAAAGCGGGGGCCGGTACCCGCACAACTCTCGGCCAGTTCATACAAAAGGCAAAAAGCTAAAATCTTCACTTCTTCTTCCCTCCTTTGGACCCTTTACCCGGTCGAATGACCAGCTTTTCAGGTCGGCCAGTGGGTATAAGGGAAGTAGGAGAGGTAGGTGTAACCGGTTCAACTTCCGGCTCCTCTTCAGTGGCGGTGATTTTCTTCCCCCTCCTCTTTGATGTCCCACGCTTCTTTCTCCTTTGTGAGGAAGACTCACTCCCCGGAGTGACAAGTTTTGATAGAGCAATGTCGTCAGAAGGAGTCCGTTCCGGGGATATGTCACCTCCCTCAGGTCTCTCATCTTTCTGCTCTTGCGAAGCGATGGGATCATCCAAGCCGTGAAGAGCCTCTATTTGTTCCTCCTGTGATCCAGGTTGCGAGGCAGAAGGAGGCGCCGCCTGAAGAGATGAAGGAAGGATAACCGGAGGAGTAGAAGTTTGAGCAGTGCTTGGTACTTTCTCTACAGAAGAAAAGAGGTTAAAGTCAGTAAAGAGAGGAGATGAAGGCTCACCAATAAAGTTAGTAGAGAGAGGAGATGAAGGCTCATCAAGGTTGAGAAAATAGCCAAGGAGCTCATGAAACTCATGCGAAATAAATGAGTAACCCGCTTGAGCAGAATTGACAGTAGCGAGATTAACAGTGAAATTACCTGGAGAAGCTGGTTTCCTGATATCGACTTCATAAGCTTGCGCATCAGCGCTCTCTTCACCCTCGTCTCCACCTTGTATGCTTGTGATCTCAGTGGTAACTTTGGTGGGAGAAGCAAAATGGGAACTGGAACCAATGATGTTGACTTCAGACGAAGAAGGTGGCTGGACTAGAATAGTTGAAGTGGTTTTTTCCAGCCGGTTCCCTTCCGTCACTTCGGTTCTTAGTTTGGCAAGTTGTTCCTTTCCCCTGGCGAGAGCAACGCGAGCGTCTTCATCAAAATAATGCCTTTCCAGGGCTGACTCGTCATAACCAGCACCTTCAGCACCAAGCATATCGAGGGCGGCCTCCCACACTTCAGCTAAAGTGATCTCATACTTGGGACCAAGAAAAGCGAGGCTTCCACGCCCCAAGACGCTATGCAAATAGAAGTCGAATAATGTTGAGCCGAAGCTGTTCTTGGTCGCCTCATGAGAATCTTCAGCTGCGATTCTGCCGGCGACAGCCTCATCACGCTCCCTCTCGGTTTTGGAAAGCTGAAGCTTAAGCAGTTGAATCTCCGCTTCCTGGGAGTTGTTTTTCTTTTGAAGCTCAGCAATATCAGAAGCATAGCCCTCGTTGATTCTTTTCTGCACTTCAAGCCTGTCCTCAGCGTCCCTCTGACTGGCATGAGCATCTCTAACTTGTATGAGAAGCACTTCTTCTTTTTGAGAGTATGAAGTAGAGGAAGCAGCAAGCTCATCTTTCAACTTCTCAACCTTTGCTTCGAGCTCCTCGTTGTAGGAAGTAATGCTCCTCATTTCGGTGTCATGCTGCTCAAGGACCTTTTGCCACTCAGCCTTATCATTTTCCATGGTGAGCATGGCCTCTAAGTTGGCACGGTTAACTCTTTGAAGCTCATCAACAAGCTTCTGCCAGTTTGACATCCTCTCGATATCAAGTTTGACGGCGTCAAGATTTCGTAGCATAGCAGGCTTGTCAATAGGAACCAGGTCAAGGTCGAATCTCACACCCTTTAAGCACCATTGTGGAAAACGACTTTGTAAAGTGGCTGGGCCAGGTCCCACTTGAAATTTAGGCCTGCTTATTATTGTCTGGATGTCCTCCTTCCCGAGAGCAGGAGAGTCGGAAGTAATGTCAAGAGGGGCAGGGGCAGTAGGCTTTTCGGGAATAGTGGAAGCATGTCTCTCACCATATCGGGCTCGTTTGCCTGAATCTTCAGCTACATGACCCTTTCCTCGGTCGTCGTGAGATTTCCTTTTGTGAGAGTCGTCACTTCTCTGCAGAGAATCATGGTGCTCATCCCTATCCCTTCTGTCATAACGCTCTTCTGCATCCCTCCTTTCACGAGCCTTTCGAGCAGCCCTCTCTTCGTCAGACTCTCTATAGGAGGGAAAGTAACGCCGATAATCATATTGACCACGCCCCCCGTAGCGTTCGAAATCCTGATAATATGATCCGCCGCGTGTCATTGAAGAATCTGAAATAAGAAAAGATAAGCTTTAGAAATCTTTAAAGTATAAGAAGATAAGTGCATAAATGTGCTGGAAAATCCTTAGTTGTGTGTGAAGTGCAAGCTACTCGCGTTGGACTAACGAACCACTCCTCTGTTGGGGGGAAGTGATAGATTTCACTGTTGATGACAATTCTTGAGATAAAGGAGTTAGAGTCTGTTGGAGGGCAGATGTTGCTTCAATCGTCGGAGGTATAGCTTTACCATGAGCAGGGTCTTCTTTAAAGAGCTCTTGGGAAGTGATAATTATGTCACTTAAATCCCCAAAGACGTCATCACCGTCATGCCCAACCTGATTCCCTCCATCAGCTCCTTTGTCAGCACTCTTCCTGGTTTGGGAAAGGGGCTCCTCTTCTTCTTCAATAATGGGAGCAAGTGCGGGCTTTTCGGAGGGTCCCGTATCGTCTCTTGGAGTAGAGCACTTTACTAATAAGGTTTCTGCAGAAATTTCTCCTCGCATGTGCTCTTTAGTGGAGATCGGAAGATCAGGAGTTTTCACCGGAGAATCAGGAACCTCCGTTGGAGCTTCACGAGGCCGAGTAAAGCGAGAGGGATGGAGGAGTCCGTATTGATGTAAAAATTCATCGTTTAGCAGAAACTTTATGCTCCTCTCTTCTACCGGCACGGCATTTAATCTTTCAAAAATTTGCTTAAGACTTGGGTCCCTAGCAGGGGGTGGAAGTGCTAAAAACAGGAAAAGAATGAAATTAGAAACTGAGAGTTCAGATCTCGAGAAAGTTTCAAAACGGAAAAAGTAAAGACAGGAAATCTTACTTCCCACTCTCCAGATGGCATAAAACCCTGGAGGGCAGCGAACAAAGAAAAACTGATTCAAAAATCCGTGAGCGCTTTCGGAGAGATCAGTAATAAGTTTGCGGTTTCGGGCGCTTCTTATAACCACGATGGAGGGATGGTCTTTAGTTTTCGTGAATGAGCAAAAATAGCAGATCTCCCCGAAGCTTGGTAATCGATCCAAAACTCTCCTAAATAGAACACATAACCCCATCAGAATGGCGTAGCCATTGGGGTGTAATTGGAACGGAGAGATAGACAACCGAAGCAGGAACTGTTGGAGAAAGTCATTAAAGGGAGGAATAGCGCCGTTCAAGCACATTTGGCGATTAACAGCGACAAAGCCAAGAGGGGGCCTATCCGCGGTGTCATTTGGCCCCGGAAATAAGATGTCAGCATCATCAATGCCAAACTGGACGCGCAGTTGGTTAAACACCCGCTGATTCAAAGTTGTGGATGTTCTCTCCGGAGGGTTGTCTATAGGGATGGCTACTGGGAAGACATCTTCAGCCTGGCCCATCGGCTCTTCTTGATGAGAGGTCATTCTACACAAGCAACTGGATGTTCAAATGCGAAGGTGCACGTTTCCTAAAAAGTGTGAAGTGTCGTGCAAAGCTAATAAAAAAAAAATAATAACAAGTAAAGATAACTGGAATTAAACTGGTTGACGATTGATTGACTACGGTAATTTCGGAACTTGTTATTTAAAGCTCAAGCATAATATTAATGCAGGCTGGTCAGTTTCAATTGACTAATCCAGTGCTGCTTTAATATTCCACTTGAAATCGATAGCACTTCGTTCACACGATTTATTTAAGTTAATCATCTATCATTAGCTAATCTGTCATTTGATGTGGGCAGTCGATGGCAGTATATTCGTCCCAATTTTCTGTAAATGTTGTATCAAATAGATTGTTAGCTTGCAAGTTGAAGTAATCTGTAAAAGAATGCAGCAAAGTTCAACAGTTCAAAGTTCAAACAAAATTTACAAGTGTTAAGTTGTCAACGACTCAAGAATTCTTTGTACGGGTTAAGCTAAGTCATTGGTTATTTGGATGACTCGGCTACGACCTAAGGAAAGTGAGGCGAGTTAAGTTAGGTTGCTTCAATTTTAAACCGCTGATGTTATAAGTCGGCAGTGCTAAGAGTCGTAAATCAAGGAACAGAAGGGTGGCTCCAGTTCAAAGCAACAAGAAATCTTCTAAGTTCTAACTCGGTTACGACTCATGGCTTGAGTCGTAAAACTTGCTAGGTCGGATTAAAGTCAAGGGTAAAGGCTACTGAGTCGCATGGAAGTTGTTGAGTCGTTCACGGCTTATGGTTTGAGTCGTGCACGGTTTAAAAGATAAGTCATGAAGAAGTAGCAAGTGCTGAGTCGTTCACGGCTTGTGGTTTGAATCGTTCGCGGTTTAAAAGGATAAGTCGTCAAAAGGACCTAAAGGGTTGAGTCGTTCATACGACCTAAGACCTGAGTCGTCTGAATTAACACGGTTAAGGCATCAAGTCGCGCATGATTAACTCTACAAAGGCCCCTAAGGTCGGTTCTCCACTCACACACTGCCACATCATCTCTTAAGTTAACCCGCGAAGCCAAGGACCCATTAACCCGGTTAACCCGTCAAAGCCTTCCTTATCTCTCCCAAATTCACTAACCAGTTAACATGAATCACTGTAATTAACCATCTCTGTCTCACATCATCACGAATCAATCGAAAATCCAACACAAATCGCCTCAAATCCGCCATACATCCGGTGCATTACCATATTCACAAGAATCGCCACAATAATTCAATCAAAGGATTAATCGAATCGTGATTTATGGGAAAATGCAGCACGCGAAAGTGTATTAAGGACGGCGAGTGGAATACTGGTGAGTTGATGATGGATGCGGCTGATTGTTGATAAGATTTACTTACGCAATATGAAGTTAAAGGATGGGATGACGGTTGGTAAGCTTGGAATCGCCTTTGGGAGCTTGAAGGGGCGTTAATGGCAGACACGGTTTAAAAGTTAGGAAATGAGAAGAAGGAAGTAAGAGCAACGACTCAGGTGTTTTATAGCTGTGGGTGGTGAAAGTTGAATCGGCGCACGAGACAAGATAAGTCGAAGCACACGACCTACGACTTAGGCGCGTACTTCGAGGGGCAAATGTTAACCTCGTTTTGCTCAACGACTCAACTGGTGGCGACTCATCTTCTTAAGAGGGACTCACGACTCATGGAGATCAGTGACTTAGTGGACCAACGACTCAACCGAGCTAAGGAAGGGATAGTCCGACTCATCTACTTAAGGAAGGTACCGACTCATCTACTTAAGAGGGATACCGACTCATTTGATAGCGACTCAGTCAGTTAACGGCTCAAGGCAACTAAGAAGGCAAGGACGACTCAAGGGGTTAACGGCTCATAAGAAAAAAAGCCGACTCAGTAAGTCGCCGACTCATCAAGTTTATCGACTCTACGACTCAACTGTTATGCGATTCATGGATGCTACTGACTCAGCGACTCAACAAGCCCATGACTCATCCTGTAAGGCCACTCAAAGGAGCGACTCACGACTCATCATGGCTCGTCTACGACCTAAAACCATTGAGCCGTAGTCCGTTGCCGCAGGACCTATGCTAGTGGGAGTTGACTCGGAAGCGACTCAGGACTTAGCTCCAAATCCAGCAAAGGAATGGGTCAAGGGAAAACAGGGGCTTGGTCCAATGAGTCGGCCATGACTTAATATGACTCGGCCACGGGTCAGGCATGAGTCGAACACGACTCACGACTCAGAGCAGAAAACTCCTATAAATACATGACCACCTCCAACATTGAAGGGACTTTTTGGGCGGATTCTCTTCAAGCGCTGATACTCTGCTGCATTCCAAACCAATTCAACACTTGAAGCTCTCGAGACACTAAGAACGCTACAAACAACTTCAACAAGAGATCACGTACATCCAACATGGATTCGAAGACTCTCATCTCCATTGAAGTTTAAAATACTTGTTCTAAGTTTCTTGTAGTTCAAAGTGAATTGTACTTGGGAAGAATTGTATCAACTTGTAACGAGATCATCAATAAAAGTACTTAAAGTGGACGTAGGCTGTACCCATAAGCCGAACCACTATAAAATTGCTGTTGTTTACTGCTTTTCCGTTATTACTTGCTTGTAATTCTTTCCCGATCTATCGGGTGGTGCTTTCACAACTACACTTCACACACCGGGGTGTTAGCGTTCAAATTTAAGCGTTAACATATACATATTTATTTCTTGGCCCTCCCAGCCATGTTTTAAAATTTTAAACCTTAATTAGATACAATTTTACTTAATTCAACTTAATTTTCCTTAACTTATATAAATCCTTGAAAATCTGTTCAAAGATATAATACTTAGACATATTTATTAATTAAATCAAACTTTATTAGATTAAAGTTTATTATTAAATCTACTTTATATAAAAACTTAAAGATATTTCCAATATTAAATAAAACCATATATATATTCCCTTTCAAAATCATAGAAATCATTTTTAAAATATTTATATATAGACCAACGGTGTCTGTATATAATTTCCTATCCTATGGTCAAGTGACACAGTATTTATCATTTCAATCCGTAATTTAAATATATACGGGCAGATATCATTTCCACCCGCAATCCCCAATTCAATCCAAATGAAAATCGCTTGGGTCTATCATTTCAACCCATAACGAAATTCTCCTATTCTGAAGTCCGTTCGGGTATGTATCATTTCAACCCATATTGAATTATATACTAACAGGGAACTTGCAGAGTGATAACATGCATATATCATCATTAACAATATAATATAAACAACTGGATATGGTGCCATATCCCATAGGTGAACAATATAAATGCATATCATATATATAACAATCTAAACAATTAATAGTTAAATTTTAGCAACATATTTCAATCGTCGTTCCAATTAAAAACAAATTTAATAAATAAAAGAATGTTAATCGTGAGTGATTGCTCACCTTTCGACGCTAGAGAGAATAGACGATGAAGTTGAGTTACGAATTCCAAAGCAACGCAAGATAGACACAATTTGATGAGGAAAACAGGCACGACGAACAAACTGTTTGTAACGACCCGCCTTTTTGGACAGTTTAAACCGACGATCAAATACACATGTCGATTCCAAACCATTCAAAAGGGCAGATAGTTATTGGGGTAAATAAGAAAAGAAAATAAAGAGAAATAAAAGAAAGGAAACAACACAGAATCTTGCAGCGGAACGATAAAATATAATAATCAAATAAACAGTTCGTGAAGTTGTTTACTATACTTTGATCATTATTTATACAACATTTATCAGAGTTATACATATTCAACAGAACAAATAAAATAATGCAGCAGATAGCATGATGCAAGGGTAATAATAGTAATAGTATACCCAATCTTTGTCTTCATTCTCCAGAATAGATCTTCAAAAATCTAAAAAACTCAGGACTGACCCGAGCGTAATGAAAAGACAAAACACTCGAGTCAGGACTAAAATATCCTTATGAAAATTAAATCAATCGTAAATAAATATGAGTGTAACGGCGTCAGAGATGTTTACGGGGTTTGACATCTCATATCCAGTGTCAGCGTGCAATAACTCAAGAGATGTTACGGGATTTTCCATCTCTTAAGGACCCGTTAAACTATCTACTATGTAGTAATGTACGCTAAGTAGATAATGCCTATCAGTAATATAAAGTATCAAAATAGCGTTAAGGCGTTACCATAATCCCCCTTAACACATTTTTATAATGCCATAGTCTATACAGCACCGTAAGCCCCACAGTAAACTGGTGGTTATCAGAGGGTACCCCATAGGTATAACACAAAACCAAATGTAGTGGTCTCGAATAGGATAATTAGTATGGCAAGGTACATGAGGCGATACGAACTAGGATACTAGTAGTTGCGTGATCCGGACCGATGTTGGGCATAGCCAGCAGCCACCCCAACACCGCGAAACAACACTCCGAAATCAAGGGGTACACCCAAATCGAATCATAAATGTAATAGAAATGGTAACGAAGAAGCGTGTCCGCTAGAGGGGGCGAACCTCAATGGCCCGGCGCGGCTCCTGTTTTAGTCATGTCAGGGGTCATCCAATATCGTTCTCTTTCTTCAGTCAACGCGTTCATCAAATCATCCACTTCATTCTGGATCAACACTTCGCGTATAATAGTTATTGAAGTGGTGTTCGGTATCGACAGAGAGTATGTCCATATCCGATCACGGTCTCTTTAATAACTACGTATTATTACACCGGTGGCTCTTTTACATTTCAAATCGATTCATAATTGATATCAAAATATCATATTCGCTTCAAAAAATCATATCCATTTCAAATATCATCGTATCTATTCAAATGTAAGATTCCGTTTCAAAAATCATTTTTTCACATCAATATCTCATTTGGATTTCAAAATCATTTCGAATTTCAATTTAGGTTGCAACTTCATTTAACTCAATTCGTATTTAAATTCAAGATTTAAACATAAACATTTCACCTTATTAACCAGTTTGGAATTTTAGAAAAATAGTTTTAAGTACTTTAAAAGTAGTTTAAACAATTAAAATACTTAAAATACTTAAACTCTTAAAATGGATGTGAAATAGATAAATTAGTTTAAAATAATTTAAATCAGGTTAAGTAGATTTAAAATAGATTAAAACAGTTTAAGTATCCAAAATGGTTTATATAACCGAGTAATTTGGAAAACAAAATAAAACTGCTTCAAAATCAATCTATTTCAATTTATAACTTCCCAATTCAAATCAATTTCAATTTCCATTCTACCGATTCAATTTCGATTTCAATTCAAAACAATGTCAACTTTAACTTCAAATCAATTCAATTCTACATTCACCTTCAATTTATTCAACTTCAATTTATATCGATTTGGATCTTGATTTCTCAAAATATCAATTTATAACACTTAACAAAAATTTCCAACAATATTCAAGTTTAAATCCAAACTACAAATATGATTCAATTCCAAACTCGATTTCAAAATATCATTTTTTATATCACTTTTACTTAGTAATATTCAAAGCTTAAATTAGGGTTAAATCTTTTAAGACAAATAAATTTTCGAAATTCAATCATAACCAAATTTAAATTTCAAAGTCTCAACTTAAATCATTTAACAATTTCTTTTAACCAAAATCTATTTCAACATTCCAAACTCAATTTTTCGATAAATTCGATTTCCATAAATTGATTTCTATTTATAACTTTTAAATCAAAACATTTAACTAAATTTCAAATCGACGATTTTAAAAATTATTAATTTAGCCAATTCGGTGTCCGTATATAATTTTCTATCCTATGGCCAAGTGATTATTTATTTCAATTAAATGTCAAGGATGAATATATTACTTAAATCAAATCACAGTTTCATATGTATGCATAAAAGGATATATATAACCAAATAAACATCCAAACATTTAAATATCAACCAATAACATCCATCGAAATACATCATCCAATAAACAATACAATTCATGGCAATTTCATAGTTATCAATGTCAGGTAATTAAATCGCAATTCAATTTCAATGTCAATTTAAATGTCAATTTAATTTCCAACGGTTAATTCAAATGACAAGCTATATGACAATTAAATTTTTATCAAACAACGACAAATAAAATCATAACACTTCATAATGTCAAATTTAACTAGCATAAAGATATTTAGTACGTTGTGAGCGTTATAAAAGACTCACCTTGATTTCAATGTAGTTCCAGCGTTTTATTTCGAATAAAATTAAACGAGCGTTTAATTTTACCCAAAATTTTCAATAGCTCCAAACGACTCCAATCCAGTTCCATAGCGTAGTGCTCGTCGATACGATTCCAACACAAAAAGTTTCGTGCGTTTTCGACCTCGTATGAAAAAGTTATGCTATTTTAAAGATTACACGAATTAATATAAATATAATTTACAAATCTTAAACCACAGATCCATCATCACCGTTGATTCTCCCAGAGCTAATCCAGGCCGTGACTTGCTTTCTTCCTCACGCGCGTTCATGCTTCAGAAATTAGCCGTGCTCAAGAACCCAAACGTGCAAACTAGGGTTTAATTCTACAACCTCCACAATCGCTTCCAAGACGATCAACCAACGCCAAACGAACGCGCATCACCAGAGCCACCTGCGCCTGCCATGGGGTGGAGCTCGGCCCTCCATCTCTCCTCGAAAAACGTGAAAAACGCAGCAACTTTGAACGTGATTTCCCGCCGATCCGTTGCTCCGTTTCCGATCTGCACCGTTGGATAGCTAGATCTTTCTGCCCTCAACAACTTTGTAGTTGACGACTTTTGCTAATTGTTTGTAGATTCGGAGATAATAGAGGAGGAAGTTCGACAATTTCTGGCCTTCGAAAATGAAAGTGGGGCTGGATAAAAAGAGTTAGGGTTTGGAGCAAATGGAAGAGGATGGGCCCTTTTATAGAAAATTGCAAAAACACTATTCACCGAAAATTTTCCGAACTCCAAACGAAGCGTGCCGGCTGGCGTTTCTAGGGTTTACCCTACGTTCCGGACACAATGGAAAAGGTTTCAAGTCCTAATTCGATCGTATGTGTGAGTTACGGCAATAAACGATCGATTTGAAATTAAATCGGTTAATCAAATTTCTGTGCGTTTGGACTAGCCTCGGACAAACGGTAAATCCGATTGACTCAAAATTTGAAACCTTATAATAATATGACATTACGGATCCGATGAAACTAGTTTCGTCGAAATCCGAGACCGTTTGAAAAATGACTATTTTAACTCGCCAAATTAATATTAAAACAATTTCGATGCGTTTCGAGCTGCCACGGTCAAATGAAAACTTCGATTGCTACGAAAATCGAAATCCGATAATAACAAACTATTATGGATCCAATGGAATTAGATTCGTCCAATTCTGAGACTGTTCGAAAATTGACTATTTTTCAGTCGATAATTAAATATTAAAATATTCAATTTTTACAAATTTACTTTTAATTCGATTTTAAAAGTTCTACAAAATCATTCTTACTTTAATATGATAAAATAAATTTTTACAAATCATTTTTAATCATATTAAACCCGTTATTCAATTATCCAATAATTTTCAATTTTTAAATCTTATTAACTCTATTATAATCCCAATATAACTTATATTCACTTTGGAAACCAATCCGAATCATATTAAATCAAATTTCAATTATTCACTCTATTTTCATATATTAAATTTCAATATCAAATTAATCATATCAAATTCGGAATTTAATTATTCAAACATTTGTAATATTAAATTTAAACAATTTTTATTATTCTTGAGTCACTGTCTTTTGAGATATTCTAAACGAACATAAAAATTTAACTTTTGAAACGAATTAAAATTATAGAACAACCATTTCCATTATACGGTTATTCAATCCCCATTATTAAATTATTCAATAAATTCCATAAGTTTTAAATATTTAATTTAAACAATTTACCTATTCAATATTCGATATTTGATTTGAATAGATTTTACTTATCAATCAATTACTCTATTATACCCAATGAATTCAACATTTATTATTATTCCAAACGACTTACAATTTTTTTTCTAACACTAAATCACGAAATCTTATTAAATTAGCTATTTTAATTATCGAAAATTTACGGGTCGTTACACTCTCCCCGACTCAAAACTTTTCGTCCCCGAAAAGGAAAAAGAAGGGAAAGGGAACTAAGTAAAGAATTCAACATTTGATATATTTTATTAAAAATTATCCACTTATAAACAATGAAATTCCATTTATAAAGTCATAACTACGCTTCCACTAAGTTACTCCAAATGGCTTCCTAACTTTAAAAGTTAGTAATCAAAACATGTTATAAAAATTTTTAAAATTTGAAAATTTTTCTAACACCCGAATTTTACGGAAAATTTTGGCAGAGTCTCCTTTGCGCCGCTTGATTGGAAAAAAAAATGACAGTATATATATCACAAATATACATCTCATCAAGTGATGAGGTATCCCGTAGGGAAAAAGTGTAAAAGTACGGTATGTAATCCGAGATATGTACCTTATATATTGTTAGCGAGCATATACGGCTAATATAGCGCGAAAGCGAGCTCCAAATGCGAAGCAAGCGAAATCCGCACCTACTAAACACTCAATAACTAAATTAGAACCACGCATATAAAGATAGATCGATATACTTAGCCTACACAACATATATATAACATATTTAGCTTCAAAACTGAGATTCCAATTTCAGGACAGCAAACAAATCTTAGTTTTAGGACATCTAAACGATAAAATTCTGCAACAGAATCTAAACAAAAGTTGCTGCATTCATTTCAGGCTTTCCGGAATATCCAAAATCATCGAATTTGGACCATACGGTCAAAAATTATGGTCGTTTTACTTAGAGGATACGCCTCAGCCTGGGCAATGAATTGCGCAGGTCAGCGACGTTCACCCGCGTTTTCGTCCTTCTAAATGACATCAAAACACATAACACTTAAAACAAAAGTTTTATCTTAAGTTCTTAGCTTTTTAGAAAGGGCAAGATCATCAAAATCCGATAAACCATTCAAATGATATGGTGAAAATACTAAGGGTGTATACTACTGATTTTACTTATTTTTACACAGGACAGCGAGTAACATTCAAGTTTTTAACCTAGTAGACGAAGGAATTTTTCTCAAGTTATCCAAACAAAAGTTGTGTTATAATTTCTAAGCTTTTCGAAAAGTCCAAGATCGTCGAATTTCCTTCAGCCATTTAAAAGTTATGGTTGTTTTCGTTTCAGTATATATTGGACAATTTTGAATTTTTTCCCAAAAATTTATTTTTATTATTTCAAAGTACAAACCATCAAAACTTCAAATTTTCTAATGAACAATCATAAACACAAAGTCATTTATTTTCTTATTCATCCATGCAATAGGTTTACATTCAATTTGTTTTCGATTTATTCAAGTTTGTTTCATTCACATTTTAAATTCAAGTCAATTTGCATCAATTTAAATTGAATTCAATTATATTTAATTTCACTTTGCTTCAAATTTGAATTTAATTATTTTAAAATTTTATTCCGTTTATTCAATTCCATTAACACTAATGAATTCTACTTAATCAATTTTCATCCATCTAACAACCAATGCATATCAAACATTAACATCCATCCAAAATCAACACTAAATCAATTATACATTTCCAAGTCAATTTTAATTTCATACACTTCCAAGTTTATTGACATTTAGTTATATTCAAATTTAATTAGTTTCCATTTACCAATTCTATATTTCATTAATTTTAAATTTTATTTATTCACTTAGATATATCATTCATTTTACAGCTTAAATTTCTTTTATATTTACCACTATCAATAGATCTCCACATTTTATTATTCATTCTCACACTGGTATATTATTTCTCTACTTATCCTTGTTAGCATTTTAAACCTTTTAAGTATTTGGTAAGTTATAGTTATGCAAATAGAATGTAGTTAAACAACATACACTTCTTTTCATTTAAAGTTGAATTTTCAATTAATTAATTCTTAAGTCATTACTTAAATTTCACTATAATTTAATTTCACATTTATGTTCACATATAGTATTTCCATTTTATATTAACATAATTGTGAATCACCTTTAAATGTTAATTTAAATTCCAATTATTTACTAAAATTTTATTTATATTTGCAAACCATTAATTAAATGCATATTTCATTATTCAAACCTATACTTGTATATTATCCAATTAACAATTCATATAACATTTTTGAACTTCTTAAATATTTTGGTAAGTTATATCTATGCTGTAGAATGAAATTTAATACTATGCAAGTTTTACAGTTTCAGTCTTATTTTAAGTTCATAATTTCCTAATTCGAAGGATTTCTACTTCAATTGATATTTTCACTTAGCTCTTAGGTTTATTTCTCATTTCATAATTCAGAAGTTCCTTAAAGATTCAAGTCTAAATTCATTTCAATCATTTAAAAAAAATCATTAATTATTAAAGGACTTAAGAATCCCAATCCCAGTTTCATTTCAAATCAAGTTTTGAAATAATATATACTTATATAATTTATATATCAAATCATACTATAGAGAATACAAAATAAAATAAAATTTGAATCAAAACAAGGTTTAGACAAGCTATTAAGTGGTCTCCCCCACTCGGGCTCTCGAAAATAAACGCCGATGATGGGTGCACTCATCACCGAAATCATTTTCTAGCGTCAAGAAAAGGGAATATAACACTTATCATTAAAAAATAATCCTTCGAAAGCAATTTCAACTCAATTATACTATCATATAATACTCGTATTATATTTTTTATATTCTTGTAAGTCAACTTCAAACACCGGAATTTAAATCCCCAAATCCAAGTTAAAATTCATTTATATTCATTATCAATAGTGTTTACAAGATTTCATTTCCCTAAATCCATTGTTATTTAGTCAATTTTTGTAAATATTGACTGATCAAACAATAACGATAATAATCTAATATTATCATCTCCTAACAATCAATTTAATCAAAATGAATAAATATTCAAATAATTCTTTTATATAAAATATATTCCAAAACGATATTGTGTTGGTTTGTCCTATTCGAGTGTTTAGAAATTCCTATCGACGCCTTGGCGTCCCAAGTATCGACCATAATTCATAAATACTCAACGGAACAAGGTTAACACAATATAAAACCATTTTATATCAAATAACAAGTACGCTCTCTCATATACACTCAACTCATTCATATAGTTTACATCTATTTCAATGAGTTATTCCCCACTAGAGCCAAGGTTTAGCGCTAAACCAAAGCTCTGATACCAACTGTAACGACCCGCCTTTTTGGACAGTTTAAACCGACGATCAAATACACATGTCGATTCCAAACCATTCAAAAGGGCAGATAGTTATTGGGGTAAATAAGAAAAGAAAAGAAAGAGAAATAAAAGAAAGGAAACAACACAGAATCTTGCAGCGGAACGATAAAATATAATAATCAAATAAACAGTTCGTGAAGTTGTTTACAATACTTTGATCATTATTTATACAACATTTATCAGAGTTATACATATTCAACAGAACAAATAAAACAATGCAGCAGATAGCATGATGCAAGGGTAATAGTAGTAATAGTATACCCAATCTTCGTCTTCATCCTCCAGAATAGATCTTCAAAAATCTAAAAAACTAAGGACTGACCCGAGCGTAATGAAAAGACAAAACACTCGAGTTGGGACTAAAATATCCTTGTGAAAATTAAATCAATCGTAAATAAATATGAGAGTAACGGCGTCAGAGATGTTTACGGGATTTGACATCTCATATCCAGTGTCAACGTGCGTGCAATAACTCAAGAGATGTTACAGGATTTTCCATCTCTTAAGGATCCATTAAACTATCTACTATGTAGTAATGTACGCTAAGTAGATAATGCCTATCAGTAATATAAAGTATCAAAATAGCGTTAAGGCGTTACCATAATCCCCCTTAACACATTTTTATAATGTCATAGTCTATACAGCACCGTAAGCCCCACCGTAAACTGGTGGTTATCAGAGGGTACCCCATAGGTATAACACAAAACCAAACGTAGTGGTCGCGAATAGGATAATCAGTATGACAAGGTACATGAGGCGATACCAACTAGGATACTAGTAGTTGCGTGATCCGGACTGATTTTGGGCATAGCCAGCAGCCACCCCAACACCGCGAAACAACACTCCCAAATCAAGGGGTGCACCCAAATCGAATCACAAATGTAATAGAAATGGTATCGAAGAAGCGTGTCCGCTAGAGGTGGCGAACCTCAATGGCTCGGCGCAGCTCCTGTTTTAGTCGTGTCAGGGGTCATCCTATATCGTTCTCTTTCTTCAGTCAACGTGTTCACCAAATCATCCACTTCATTCTGGATCAACACTCCGCGTATAATAGTTATTAAAGTGGTTTTCGGTATCGACAGAGAGTATGTCCATATCCGATCCCGGTCTCTTTAATAACTACGTATTATTACACCAGTGGCTCTTTTACATTTCAAATCGATTCATAATTGATATCAAAATATCATATTCACTTCAGAAAATCATATGCATTTCAAATATCATCGTATCTATTCAAATGTAAGATTCCGTTTCAAAAATCATTTTTTTGCATCAATATCTCATTTCGATTTCAAAATCATTTCGAATTTCAATTTAGGTTGCAACTTCATTTATCTCAATTCGTATTTAAATTCAAGATTTAAACATAAACATTTCATCTTATTAACCAGTTTGGAATTTTAGAAAAATAGTTTTAAGTAGTTTAAAAGTAGTTTAAATAATTAAAATACTTAAAATACTTAAACTCTTAAAATGGATGTGAAATAGATAAATTAGTTTAAAATAATTTAAATCGGGTTAAGTAGATTTAAAATAGATTGAAACAGTTTAAGTATCCAAAATGGTTTATATAACCGAGTAATTTGGAAAAAAAATTAAAACAGCTTCAAAACCAATCTATTTCAATTTATAACTTCCCAATTCAAATCAATTTCAATTTCCATTCTACCGATTCAATTTCGATTTCAATTCAAAACAACGTCAACTTTAACTTCAAATCAATTTTAATTCTACATTCACCATCAATTTATTCAACTTCAATTTATATTGATTTGGAGCTTGATTTCTCAAAATATCAATTTATAACACTTAACAAAAATTTCCAACAATATTCAAGTTTAAATCCAAATTCCAAATATGATTCAATTCCAAACTCGATTTCAAAATATCATTTTTTATATCACTTTTACTTAGTAATATTCAAAGCTCAAATTAGTGTTAAATCTTTTAAAACGAATAAATTTTTGAAATTCAATCATAACCAAATTTAAATTTCAAAGTCTCAACTTAAATTATTTAACAATTTCTTTTAACCAAAATCTATTTCAACATTCCAAACTCAATTTTTCGATAAATTCGATTTCTATAAATTGATTTCTATTTATAACTTTTAAATCAAAACATTTAACTAAATTTCAAATCGACGATTTTAAAAATTATTTATTTAGCCAATTCGGTGTCCGTATATAATTTTCTATCCTATGGCCAAGTGATTATTTATTTCAATTAAATGTCAGGGATGAATATATATTACTTAAATCAAATCACAGTTTCATATGTATGCACAACAGGATATATATAAGAAAATAAACATCCAAACATTTAAATATCAACCAATAACATCCATCGAAATACATCATCCAATAAACAATACAATTCATGGCAATTTCATAGTTATCAATGTCAGGTAATTAAATCGCAATTCAATTTCAATTTCAATTTAACTGTCAATTTAATTTCCAATGGTTAATTCAAATGACAAGCTATATAACAATTAAATTTTTATCAAACAACGGCAAATAAAATCATAACACTTCATAATGTCAAATTTAACTAGCATAAAGATATTTAGTACGTTGTGAGCGTTATAAAACACTCACCTTGATTTCAATGTAGTTCCAGCGTTTTATTTCGAATAAAATTAAACGAGCGTTTAATTTTACCCGAAATTTCAATAGCTCCAAACGACTCCAATCTAATTCCATAGCGTAGTGCTCGTCGATACGATTCCAACGCAAAAAGTTTCGTGTGTTTTCGACCTCGTATGAAAAAGTTATGCTATTTTAAAGATTACACGAATTAATATAAATATAATTTACAAATCTTAAACCACAGATCCATCATCACCGTTGATTCTCCCAGAGCTAATCTAGGCCGTGACTTGCTTTCTTCCTCATGTGCGTTCATGCTTCAGAAATTAGCCGTGCTCAAGAACCCAAACGTGCAAACTCTGGTTTAATTCTACACCCTCCACAATCGCTTCCAAGACGATCAACCAACGCCAAACGAATGCGCATCACAAGAGCCACCTGCGCCTGCCATGGGGTGAAGCTCGGTCCCCCATCTCTTCTCGAAAAACGTGAAAAACGCAGCAACTTTGAACGTGATTTCCCGCCGATCCGTGGCTCCGTTTTCGATCTCCACCGTTTGATAGCTAGATCTTGCTGCCCTCTACAACTTTGTAGTTGACGACTTTTTCTAATTGTTTGTAGATTTGGAGATAATAGAGTAGGAAGTTCGACAATTTCTGGCCTTCGAAAATGAAAGTGGCGGCTGGACAAAAAGAGTTAGGGTTTGGAGCAAATGGAAGAGGATGGGTCCTTTTATAGAAAATTGCAAAAACACTATTCACCGAAAATTTTCCAAACTCCAAAGGAAGAGTGACGGCTGGCGTTTCTAGGGTTTACCCCACGTTCCGGACACAATGGAAAAGGTTTCAAGTCCTAATTCGATCGTATGTGTGAGTTACGGCAAAAAACGATCGATTTGAAATTAAATTGGTTAATCAAATTTTTGTGCGTTTGGGGCTCGCCCCGGACAAACGGTAAATCCGATTGACTCGAAATTTGAAAGCTTATAATAATATGACATTACGGATCCGATGAAACTGGTTTCGTCAAAATCTGAGACCGTTTGAAAAATGACTATTTTAACTCGCCAAATTAATATTAAAACAATTTCGATGCGTTTCGAGCTGCCTCGGTCAAACGAAAACTACGATTGCTACGAAAATTGAAATCCGATAATAACAAACTATTACGGATCCAATGGAACTAGTTTCGTCCAATTCTGAGACGGTTCGAAAATTGACTATTTTTCAGTCGATAATTAAATATTAAAATATTCAATTTTTACAAATTTACTTTTAATTCGATTTTAAAAGTTCTACAACATCATTCTTACTTTAATATGATAAAATAAAATTTTACAAATCATTTTTAATCATATTAAACCCATTATTCAATTATCCAATAATTTTCAATTTTTAAATCTTATTAACTCTATTATAATCCCAATATAACTTATATTCACTTTGGAAACCAATCTGAATCATATTAAATCAAATTTCAATTATTCACTCTATTTTCATATATTAAATTTCAATATCAAATTAATCATATCAAATTCGGAATTTAATTATTCAAACATTTGTAATATTAAATTTAAACAATTTTTATTATTCTTGAGTCACTGTCTTTTGAGATATTCAAAACGAACTTAAAAATTTAACTTTTGAAACGAATTAAAATTATAGAACAACTATTTCCATTATACGGTTATTCAATCCCCATGTTTAAATTATTCAATAAATTCCATAAGTTTTAAATATTTAATTTAAACAATTTACCTGTTCAATATTCGATATTTGATTTGAATAGATTTTACTTATCAATCAATTACTCTATTATACCCAATGTATTCAACATTTATTATTATTCCAAACGACTTACAAATTTTTTTTCTAACACTAAATCATGAAATCTTATTAAATTAGCTATTTTAATTATCGAAAATTTACGGGTCGTTACACTGTTAAATGGGAAAATCGGTGAGAACTAATCAAAAGCAATCTTGATAGAGACAGAAACGAAATGTACGTTGCATTATTATTATTAATTTCAAATCAATATTAATTTTAACACATATTAAATTAAATATATATGTATTTCAAAATCATCGCTTTTAAATAAAAACACATATAAAACAACATGTATTTACATAGTAAAATTTGAAATAAATGAATATACATACTCATAAAGATAAACCACATATTACACGTGTATATATATAACATACACAAAATCTTATATAAACTACATATATATATACACACATTCTTTTTTAAAACGATACTCGTATATATAAACTGATAGGCAGCTATATATAAATAACTTACATATCAAATTATTCAGTATTAAACATGTATGTTACCAGAACTAATACATTGTATGTTATACGAACAAATACACCATATTATATGATTTAAAAATGTGAGTTATTAAAATATCTATATTAACATATTTCATTATATTGTAAACAACATACCAATACAGTATCACAAAATTTACTTCACCTATATAATCACATACAGTTAACAAAACTTTCATTATTAAATTTTTTATACTATACAACATATAAGTATCAGTTTATATAAGATAATATATATAACTATTGTATAACATAACCTTTAAAAAACCAGAGACTAGTATAATATAATCTTTAAAACAAACAAACTAGTATATAAACAACTTTAAAAAATTTATAAACTTTAAAACTGTACAATAGAGGACACATATATATACTTAACTTATGCAATCAAACTATAAATATAACTATATTTAGTAATACCCAGTATAACATAAACTAACATAATAATATAAAAATACATATTAGTAACCAAAATAACTTGTATTGCCTTCTTTATGAGAATACACACATATAAACATCAGAACATAACTGGTATAATATAATGTATATTAACATACCATTAATAACCGAAATCAGCAAAACAAAATATAAAAATTTTAAACAATTAAAGTAAAAGATATATATATATATATATATATATATATATATATATATAAATTAAAATTAGTATTTAAAACACATTTTAAAAATCAAAATCTCTAGATATTAAAATCAGTATTCATTAAACATGTGTTTGGGACCAATAAATTTGTAAATTATAAAAAAAGAAAAGAGATCAAAGACTAAAACCCAATGTATATATATAACACGCGACCAAGAAAATGTAAAACAGCTAATATATAACTGTATACTTTATATATAAAAATGTAATAAAAGAGCTGTAGGAAAGGTAAACCAAATGAAGTAAATTTGAAAGCTGTGGAAAAATTTGTCTTAAATAGTAATATAAATATTTTACTATCAACGGTCTTTAAATTTAGAAAAAGAAAAAAGAACTGGAAAATACAAAGAAAAACGAAAAAAAATTATGTGCGGCCATTACCTTCAGGAAGAAGCACGTGTGAGAAGATAAAGACAATACGAGATGCGGATGAAATTGTGTACATGGGCTTTTATATTTAACATAGGCTTGCGTTGATTTTGATGCAGCGCAAACTATGGAATCGACAACTTCAAATGATTCAATAATTTTAAGTCGTTTGGATAAGGCTACAATGTTAAGTCATTCAGAAAGTTTAAGTCTTAAGTCTTTCACGAGTCAAACAGGAGAGCTCCGACCTAACGAGATACTACCCAGTGACTTGCGAGTTAACAAAGCATCGGATTTAGGTCGTCTCCGACCTAAGGAATTACAAGGGGAAGTAATAAGTCGCAACCGACACAACGCCACAAACCTTGCCCACGACTCTGTCCTTCCACAACCCGCGAATCCTCCCCATCCATTGACTCACGACTCATCGACCTAATTTCCTCCGACCCAACTCCCTCCGACCCAATTCCATCCGACCCAAGTACCTCCGACCTAATTCCCTCAGACCCATGGGCTATCTTCTCCTTGAGTCGCGACCGATTCATTTCCTTTTCCTTGAGTCGCGACCGACTCATTCCCTTCTCCTTGAGTCGAGACCGACTCATTCCTCCACCTTAAGTCGCAGCAAAGTCATAAGTCGTCACCAAGTCATCGCAACCTACTATGAATCGGCACCGAGCTCCCAGGAGTCGAAGCCTTATGTCACGCGTTCTCCCGTGAAGCCCTAGGTCGCGAACTTCTTCCATAAGTCGCTGCCAATACCCTGCTTAAGTCATTGCCGAGACAATCAGTAAGGCGCTACTATTTCTTGCTAAGTCGCGGCCGATCCAGTTGTCTGTTAAGTCGCAAGTTTGTTGAGTCGTGTATCTTTTGAGTCGGTCATATATGTACTGTGTTGAGTCGTGTGATTTAAGTCGCTACCGACTTAAGGGAAATTGTATGAAGGCCGTTTGTTTTAAGTCGGATATGTGTGAATAGTGTCAACTGTGTTGTGTAGTAAGTCGGTAACGACTTATGATGAGTCGGTCTTGTTGAGTCGTCTGCGTTGAGTCGGTGCCGACCTAAGAGTTGGGTGATGATTGTTGTGTTGAGTTGTAATTCCTATAAATAGCGTGTGTGTTGTAAATTTTGTGGTGGTTGATTTTGAATAAAATTTCTCTTTTGTTAGCTTTGTGCTTTCATTCCAATTGGTAGTTGAGTGTAATCTCCTATCTCCTCTTTCGGTTAATCGAGTGCGCTCGATTCAACGATCGTAGAAGCCGATTCACGGAATCTAGTGCGCTAGATCAACGTGCGAAGAATCGTAGATCTTGAAACACGGTATAGTGCGCTATCAACGTGTTTGAGATAGCTAGAGTTCGGTATCTTTGGATCAACGAACTTGGGCGTTTTGGTATTTTCAACTCACCGATTGCTACATTCATCGATTGAAGTTTTGTTTCGAATTATCCGCTGCGTCAGTTTTGGTATCAGAGCCATACTTAGCCAATCATAGCTAAGTTTGATTCTTGGAGCCAAATTTTTGAAGTCTTGTGTTAAATTTTTGAAGTCTTGTGAAGTTTTTCAATCATGCCACCAAGGAGAGCCAATCGTCATCAAAACATTGAAGCTTTGTATCGAAAAGAAGAAGCCGATCAAATGGAGCAACGTATGCATGAGAAGTTCGATGAAAGTTTTGGTAGATTGGAGAAATTGATGATGGATTTGAATACAAGTCAAAGCAGAAGGTCGCCAATCTCGGACCATGGAGGAAACCGAGTTTCGCCATTGGTTACGGAAGCGAGGAGGGTGTTACCATCATCTAGTCGTGACAGAAGAGAATCATCAGTTTCGATGAGGAGAGATCATCGTGATTATGAAAGAGGAAGTAGAAAGGATGAGCATGTTCATAGCAGAAGCAATGTTCAGAATCGATATCGAAGCTCATCTAAATTTGAAGAAGATCGTTATGGTGATAGTCTTCATTTTCGATTTCAGGAATCTAGGAAGGATACAGAAATTCCAGAATTCCGAGGTGGGTTACAAGCAGAGGAATTCCTTGATTGGTTGTCAAAGGTTGAAAGAATGTTTGAACTCCATGATATTCCTGAAGATCGCCAAGTTAAGTTAGTTGTTGCAAGCTTGAGAGGTAGAGCTATGGACTGGTGGCAACAAACTAAATCAAGCAGGGAAAGAATGAAGAAATCTAAAGTTGTCAAGTGGGATAAGATGAAAGGGATGATGAAAGCAAATTTCTTACCCTATAATTATCAAGCTCGTATTGATCAACAGTTGCAGAAGAGGAATCCAGGTAGTCAAGGAAAGGGTATGGTTATAAGACCCAGCAATCTGTTTGATGGCGTTCCTTACAATAGAGAAGTTTCCAAGAGAATCAACGAACCAGTTGCACACAGAATCATTACGACGAATGTTGATGACCGAGTTAAGCGTTATCATTATCAGGAGTCTAACCATCGAAGTTTTGAAGGTACAAAGTCCCAGAAGAAACCCTTTGTTATAGAAGAATGTGAAAGTGAGAAAGTGGATGATTCTACTGACAGCGGGACAGAAGAAGAAGAGGAACCGACTAGTCCAATATCATTTAGCGAGAGTGTTGAAGAATCGGAAGGTAGTGCTGAAACATTGGTTATGTATGAGGCAAGAGAAGAACTTCAATTTCCGGAGGAAGTTAAACCAATGTTGGAAGAGCTAGAAGAGGTTGGTCCTACAGAATCATTCGCAGCCTTACCACTAAAGTTTGATAATGAAGATAAAGAATCTTTATCAAGTAATGAGGAGAGTAATATGTTGAGGAGGACTGATGAATTTGACTTTTATCAACCGCTGAAATTTGATGATAACGAAGAGATTGAGTCAAAGTATGTGGATGTAGAAGTGGATTACTCGTCATTGCCAAAGTTTGATATCGATAGTATGGAAGAAGAAATTGTGTTCGGAGTTGAGGGAATTCATTTTTTGATGGAGGATTTTTGTTTGATACCTGAGCTTATGGCTGAGAACCAGACGAGTATTAATTCCGTGGTTTTCGAGGAGCCTGGGCAAAGTGAAAGTGAAATGAAAGAAAAGGCAGAATCAGATTGTTTATTATCTTTAAGAGAGTTCGTCGATGAAATGGAAGATGATGAGGAGTTATCAATATTGATTGAATCCGGAAAAGATTTTGATGTTGAGAACCCTGAGGAGGATGAAGTATGTGAAGATGAAATGTTTGAGGAACTACCTGAAGAAACTAATTTTGTATGTTTGAAAGAGTATGTGGAAATGAGGAATGGAGTGTTTGAATTGACCAAGCGAGAAGCGAGTGAAGATCTTGATGTTTTCGAGGAAGTTGGATCAGAATTCGATGAGTCTGAAGTCGAATATTCTGAGGCATTATCCGAAGAGTTACCATCACTCCAGGACGTTCAACCTCATACTGAACTCCTACCAGAAGCTATTTCACTGCCAGTATCATATGATCTTGTGAGTCTGAAAGAACAAGAAAAGTTGATACGACAGGAGAAAGAGAATGATTGCCAATTGAAGTTGTCAGATGATGTCCACACTGTAAACATGGCCAATGTCAATTGCTTGGAACCATTTTATGAAATCAAATATGTTGAAGGAGAATCGAGTGGGAATTCATTTCAATCAGGGAAGATTGATACAACACGTCAAGGGAAGATTTTAGATGATAGCATCTCTGAACGAGATAAGGAAAGACAAGAATCTGAGCATGAATCATCACACTTCTTAGGACAGGATTTCCTAAGTCATTCTATGACTTTAAATTTCCTTATATCGTTTCACATTTTGGATAAGTTTTGGTTCTATATCACGTCTTCCTATGGGCAGAAGCAATATGATATACGACACTATTTTTACGAAGTTCTGTGCTACATGAAGTGGATCTGGCATCTAGTGCTTAGTTTATCCCACACTTTTTCTTACGTCATCTCCCTTAGATCACTTCCTTATGCCGCCTGTCTTATGCCACGTCTATTTTATTACAGACATTCTTTATTTCGAACCATATCGTCAAAGGGTCGAGACAGGATTAATTTCAATAGTGGTTATCACCAGGGCCACATCAAACCAGATAATGAATGGAAGACAGCATCTCGAAGGAGGAAAGTGTGTAAATTCAGGACGACTGCTCTTCAAATAGAGGATGTGTTCATTTCTGAATTATTTCATCATGAAGATGAACAATCGGGTGTAGGGGAATCTATAAATTCGAGGTCGAATTTCTCTCAACCAGGGGAGGATGATGCAGCGCAAACTATGGAATCGACAACTTCAAATGATTCAATAATTTTAAGTCGTTTGGATAAGGCTACAATGTTAAGTCATTCAGAAAGTTTAAGTCTTAAGTCTTTCACGAGTCAAACAGGAGAGCTCCGACCTAACGAGATACTACCCAGTGACTTGCGAGTTAACAAAGCATCGGATTTAGGTCGTCTCCGACCTAAGGAATTACAAGGGGAAGTAATAAGTCGCAACCGACACAACGCCACAAACCTTGCCCACGACTCTGTCCTTCCACAACCCGCGAATCCTCCCCATCCATTGACTCACGACTCATCGACCTAATTTCCTCCGACCCAACTCCCTCCGACCCAATTCCATCCGACCCAAGTACCTCCGACCTAATTCCCTCAGACCCATGGGCTATCTTCTCCTTGAGTCGCGACCGATTCATTTCCTTTTCCTTGAGTCGCGACCGACTCATTCCCTTCTCCTTGAGTCGAGACCGACTCATTCCTCCACCTTAAGTCGCAGCAAAGTCATAAGTCGTCACCAAGTCATCGCAACCTACTATGAATCGGCACCGAGCTCCCAGGAGTCGAAGCCTTATGTCACGCGTTCTCCCGTGAAGCCCTAGGTCGCGAACTTCTTCCATAAGTCGCTGCCAATACCCTGCTTAAGTCATTGCCGAGACAATCAGTAAGGCGCTACTATTTCTTGCTAAGTCGCGGCCGATCCAGTTGTCTGTTAAGTCGCAAGTTTGTTGAGTCGTGTATCTTTTGAGTCGGTCATATATGTACTGTGTTGAGTCGTGTGATTTAAGTCGCTACCGACTTAAGGGAAATTGTATGAAGGCCGTTTGTTTTAAGTCGGATATGTGTGAATAGTGTCAACTGTGTTGTGTAGTAAGTCGGTAACGACTTATGATGAGTCGGTCTTGTTGAGTCGTCTGCGTTGAGTCGGTGCCGACCTAAGAGTTGGGTGATGATTGTTGTGTTGAGTTGTAATTCCTATAAATAGCGTGTGTGTTGTAAATTTTGTGGTGGTTGATTTTGAATAAAATTTCTCTTTTGTTAGCTTTGTGCTTTCATTCCAATTGGTAGTTGAGTGTAATCTCCTATCTCCTCTTTCGGTTAATCGAGTGCGCTCGATTCAACGATCGTAGAAGCCGATTCACGGAATCTAGTGCGCTAGATCAACGTGCGAAGAATCGTAGATCTTGAAACACGGTATAGTGCGCTATCAACGTGTTTGAGATAGCTAGAGTTCGGTATCTTTGGATCAACGAACTTGGGCGTTTTGGTATTTTCAACTCACCGATTGCTACATTCATCGATTGAAGTTTTGTTTCGAATTATCCGCTGATACCAAAACTGACGCAGCGGATAATTCGAAACAAAACTTCAATCGATGAATGTAGCAATCGGTGAGTTGAAGATACCAAAACGCCCAAGTTCGTTGATCCAAAGATACCGAACTCTAGCTATCTCAAACACGTTGATAGCGCACTATACCGTGTTTCAAGATCTACGATTCTTCGCACGTTGATCTAGCGCACTAGATTCCGTGAATCGGCTTCTACGATCGTTGAATCGAGCGCACTCGATTAACCGAAAGAGGAGATAGGAGATTACACTCAACTACCAATTGGAATGAAAGCACAAAGCTAACAAAAGAGAAATTTTATTCAAAATCAACCACCACAAAATTTACAACACACACGCTATTTATAGGAATTACAACTCAACACAACAATCATCACCCAACTCTTAGGTCGGCACCGACTCAACGCAGACGACTCAACAAGACCGACTCATCATAAGTCGTTACCGACTTACTACACAACACAGTTGACACTATTCACACATATCCGACTTAAAACAAACGGCCTTCATACAATTTCCCTTAAGTCGGTAGCGACTTAAATCACACGACTCAACACAGTACATATATGACCGACTCAAAAGATACACGACTCAACAAACTTGCGACTTAACAGACAACTGGATCGGCCGCGACTTAGCAAGAAATAGTAGCGCCTTACTGATTGTCTCGGCAATGACTTAAGCAGGGTATTGGCAGCGACTTATGGAAGAAGTTCGCGACCTAGGGCTTCACGGGAGAACGCGTGACATAAGGCTTCGACTCCTGGGAGCTCGGTGCCGATTCATAGTAGGTTGCGATGACTTGGTGACGACTTATGACTTTGCTGCGACTTAAGGTGGAGGAATGAGTCGGTCTCGACTCAAGGAGAAGGGAATGAGTCGGTCGCGACTCAAGGAAAAGGAAATGAATCGGTCGCGACTCAAGGAGAAGATAGCCCATGGGTCTGAGGGAATTAGGTCGGAGGTACTTGGGTCGGATGGAATTGGGTCGGAGGGAGTTGGGTCGGAGGAAATTAGGTCGATGAGTCGTGAGTCAATGGATGGGGAGGATTCGCGGGTTGTGGAAGGACAGAGTCGTGGGCAAGGTTTGTGGCGTTGTGTCGGTTGCGACTTATTACTTCCCCTTGTAATTCCTTAGGTCGGAGACGACCTAAATCCGATGCTTTGTTAACTCGCAAGTCACTGGGTAGTATCTCGTTAGGTCGGAGCTCTCCTGTTTGACTCGTGAAAGACTTAAGACTTAAACTTTCTGAATGACTTAACATTGTAGCCTTATCCAAACGACTTAAAATTATTGAATCATTTGAAGTTGTCGATTCCATAGTTTGCGCTGCATCAGATTTGGTGTATGAAAGGCAAGAAATAAATGATTGGAAACGGTAGAGGAATTATAGGATCTCATTCCTATTAAACACAAATAAGCAAAAGGCAAGTGTAAAAGAGATGAAATAATTAACACGTGAAGTGTAAGGCAAAAAATTTCATTCCTTTTAAAGTGCACGGCTGATGATTTTAACAGCTAAGGTAAGAAATCAAAAGTGTGTTGTAACATTCTTGAAATTTATCAAGTTTAATTTGGCGATTGAATTGATTTTTTTGAAAATAAACTATGAATTAATTTGAAATTTCTAGGATAAATAAATAAATTTTTGATTATAAACTGAGATTTAATTAGAAATTTAAGCATAAGTATCTTATAAATAGAAATTTGATTTAAATACAAGAATAAGTGATTTATAAACAAATATTGGGTTTAAAAATAAAAAATGTATTAAAATAAAATAGAAAATAAAAGCTTTAAATAGTTAATAATAGTTTGCTTTCTAAAATATTAAATATATTTGGAAGATATAATGAATTTCAAAAAGATTTATTTTTTAGGATTTAATCCACTTATATAAAATGTAACTATTATTAATATGAAATCAAAGTATTTAAATCATTCCTTTCTTTTTATAAAGTTGTAAAAAATAATAATAATAAAAAGATAAAAAAAGGTATGAATGTATGTAAATAGATATAAATAATATTTTAATTCAAATAAATTGGGAATTTGAATCTGCATTTGAAATAAATGTTTTTAATAAACATTTGGCTTTTAATATCATTGAGGGGAAATTTATATAATTTAAATGTTGGCTAAAAAAATAATTCTTTTAACATTGTGTATATATAAACAAAAGAATAAAGAAGTATATTTATTTATAGAATGGATATGATATAAAAAAATTAAAATTCTTTGCCTTGTAAAATTATAAATATCAACCATAGATATGTAAGTATAAAATTTACAAGTGTTTAAGATTCCATAATAATCTCTCTTTACAATTGGCATTCATTATATTTAAATTGAATAAAAAAATGAGATTTAAAATTATAAAAAACTTTCCATCTCCCCATGTACAATCATAAACCAACTCAGCCAAATTTGAAAAATCAGTAATCAAAGATTTGGCATCTCATGTCTTAACTCCCAAAGTAGAAAGAACAGTGAAGCAAAGATTTGAGTATCATACAAATCCAAACACCAAAGAAAAAAAAGTAGCAGAAGTCAGAAAAAAAAAGAAAACAGCATAGTTCAGACTTCAATCTACATCCTGGAAATAACAAGATTCATCTTCAACTTAAAAAAAAAATCAAATCCCCTCCTCTTTAAAAAAATTCTGAAACAAAAGAGAGTTACAAATCAAAGAAGCAAATCCAATTCCAAAGAGAAAAAAAGAGCTTTAGTGTACAACTAAAACATGGGATCAAATCCTGGGAATATAAAAGAGCAAAGCAAGTTCAACTCACATATAAAACAAGAATTCAAAATCTGAAGCAGTTGTAACGACGCGGATTTTTCGCTCTCGAAAATCGACATCCATACTTTAACATCGTACTCGAATGCCGTAGATTCGACCGTTCAAATCCGATTCGCCGGAGCTTATAACAACAATAAATAAACAACACAGTGGAAAAGAAGAATAATACATTGATATACAATATCTGATACAACAGAGTGATACAATGAATATCAATATACATCAGAGATATGATACAAGAAAATAGCAGCGGAAAAGAAAAATAGATAACATCTAGCAGCGGAACAATATAACTATAAGAAAGTCTTCAAAAGAGAACTCCAGCAACAGCAGCTCGATACAACATCATGATTCACCAAGACAAGCAAGTCTCGTCTACATCCAAAGACTGAACTAGCTCCGGAAAACCTACTAAACTTGACTATCTGAAAAACCCAACTCTAGACTGCTCGTGTAGAAAATTTTGAGCACCCCGAGTTTAGGAAAGAAACAATAAACTCTGGATCAGTCATGGGACTGGTGTGAGCAACAAAAACAGTTTTATCTTTAAAAACCAGCAACAAAATATTTTAAAATGAATTCGCAATGCTTTTTAGAAATGAGACTACCATAGGGCCCCCTGCACACACACACAATGCAAACGCAGAATCGGAGGAGATTTCTCCTTATTATAGTCAAAGATGCTTGATACACATTAAATAGAAACATTTGATATTATTACTAGTGCATAGTGTAGTAAAAATCATTTCGAAAGTAAAGATATAAATCTTAGCCAACATAGACATTTCGAACTATGCCTACTATAGCTACAATTTAAACAGTGGGGCGCCACCATAAGTAGATGGCAGGTAATACAACTAAAATCGTACAAGGTACATATTTGAAGAATGGATTTCCAACAAATGGTCGGGCAAAGGAACTTCCCAAACCGAAATGGAACGCCTCTGGAAGGACGTCCCCGAGCATCCCAAATGGATCTCTGCCAAACAAGGCCGGCTACCCCTTTCCCAGGGAGTAAGAAACCTCAGATATACCACCCCCGGTCCTTTTGGACCTTTATACGAGGCCTCGATTCCAACAACACCACACAGTAATAGATATAGTGTATCCACATGAGTAAGTATCTGGGCTCCATACCATGATACTACCCCTTTCCAGAAGGAATGGTCCTACCTTAGGGAAGCTACCCCCGAAACCTTGCCGCCACAATTCCTGTTTCGACCATTACCGGGTTGTGAGGCTTGACGAAGTCTCGTCCACCAAGCCACGCTTTGGTACAAAGCCATGCTTTGGGTCAACAAATGATCAAAGTAATGATCACAAAGATAAATGATCAAACAAATGATCATTTCACAAATGATCAACAATGATCATTTCACAGCAACACTCAGCATGTCACATTACCAAATTTGGAATATATCGCTGATAACAATCAACTACATAACCTCTGAGCTCGTACGTCTCAGAGAAGGGTGTTAATGCTAAGACAATAAGTTCTCTACCACCAACAGAAATGTATTTGAAAGAAATCTGCTTTATATCTCAAAATGTAATGTCAGATATACAATCTACACAAGTCTGTTCTGGATTTAGAATAGAACCGAAGGCACTTCCAAAGAAGCCCTTGCAATCCGGGTATTCACAATCCCGATTGGACTTCCCATCACTTAGGGAATCTCTATACCGGAGCAACTCAGTGCAGAGACAATCGATAGGTCATTCTATCGTTCTCGCAAATACCTGGTCTTCACCACCGGTCTTCAAATGCTATCCATAACGTCGAATCACATATTCGGAATGGGTTATACGACCCAAAGGTCCTTTCCCGGCTAACCCGAATAGTAAGCGCAACATTTAAAACATATGGATAAGGGATTTCAATTAAGTCACAACTTAATAATTCAAAACTTTTCTTTCAAATGGTTAAAACAAATTACCATTTCAAATCTTTTTAAACAAAAGATTTATTTTACTAAGTTCTCCCATTTTCACAAAGATACATTCCCGGATTTCAAAACAATTCCATTTCAATTGGATTAATTCATTTAAATCTTTAAATTAAAGATTTATCTTACAGCTTTCAAACCGTTTCCAAATATTCACTTTCAAAATCCGTTTCCAAATATTCATCAATAACTTGGAAAACTATTTTAGTTTAAACTTGAAATCCCTTTAATACAATTTGAAATTCATTTCTCCTATGAAAGCTTTTTATCATTTAGAAACAACAATCTTATTTCAGAAAAACCAGATTTCATTTATACAAGTTACAATCTTTGGTTTAATTCAAATTCCCAAAAGAACAATACTTTAAAAATGGTTTGACTCATATATAACTAGTATAATATCGTTAACCCCTAGTTTCAAATCATAGAATTCAATTTTAAATATTGAATTCAAATTTAAATCAAAATATTTAAAATTCAAAATCCAATCAAGTTATTCAAAATAAATTTCATCTTTGTAATTCCATTTCAAAAGCTTTTCACTTTAAACCCAATCCATTTCCAAAACATTTGAATTCAAATATTCAAATCTAAAACTATTTCAAAAATCTGTGACTTAATCGATTTCCTCGTGAAATCCATATTGGTGTGTATATAAGTGTGGTCCACGAGTTTAACACACAATAGTGCAACAACATTCAATCACCACAGATCAAACACAGAAATATAGTTGATAAGCGATATAAAGTATAACGCTTATCTTCTATTCACAATTCACAGATAATATGCAGATGCATCATCAATAAATGAGTAAAATACTCGGTTCAATCCACAGAACAAAATGTCATAGATTAGTTAGGGCAATCAATTCAAGGTATCTCATACAATACAATCATTCATAAGTAAGACGAAGCATTCAATAGTCATATATAAGTAGGATTAATTAATCGTTTAATCATAATTAATTCAATTTATTTCCAAGTAAATTAATTACTAACGAATTAATTACCCAATCTTGATTAATTAATTACAAATCATTTGATATCAATAAATTCATCAAACACTTCAATAAATTAAATTATCCTTAATTAATCATATTAATTTAATCAACCCTTAAACCAATTACATAATTAATTAACCCCTTAATTAAATCATTCTAGGAAATTAAATCTTTAATTTCTTTCCATTAAGCGATCATCTCATACAAATAAATCATTAATTACCGATTAATCTTTATCAATAAATAAATCAAAATATCCAATCTAAGTTACAATTAGTAATTAACCCCTTAATTACTTTCATTAAGTAATTAACAATTTACAATTGATTATCTTAATTAGTACATCAAATAAATTATCAATATTAATCACATTAATTTAATTACTTAATAATCTCTAGTTAATTATCTTCATTAACTAATAACATTTCCTTAATTACTTTCTCAAGAAAATTATCTTGGATTAATTCATCATTAATCATTCCTAATTATAAATTAAATCTAAATTACTTATTTATAAATTAAATAAATCATTCTTTAATTACCATATTAATTTAAATCATTTTATTACCTTAATTATCTCTAATATAATTCATTTCTTATTGATGACTTCATTAACATTAGTGTAAAACCTTGCACTTCTAAATTTAATTTCAAGTTCCATTTTGAATATAAGATTCAAAATGATTATTCATTTACACATTAAAAAATTTTAAACATCAACTTATAAACCTTAAAATAATTATAAAGAACATTTATTATTTACACAGGAAACTTATATAAGGAAAAGCCTTTAAACTCAATAACTTCATTTTTTATTTAAAAATTTAGCTTTTGCATTACACTACATTTTAACTTGCAAAATTCAAGTTAAACAAATTATTTAACTTATGATAAATTTTAACTTAACAAAATCTACATTCGTTTACCTCGTAAATGCCAAAGGTTTACTTAACATTTGTTAACTTGAAAATTTTGTTTGGGCTTAACCCAATTTTCTTTAAAACCCGAGTAAAACAGGTATTTCACCCGAGTTAACCCCGGCGTCTACTCGTTACTTCCCTGAGACCTTTCCTTTCTTCCCCGTGCCTGTTTCTTCTTCCCTCTTTTTTTGTTTACATTCAAGTTACAGCAGCAGTAAATCGTGAAAACAAACCCACGTGCCCAGGTCTCGCCTCGAAGAAACCCCTCATTATACTCGTGCATCACTCGAGTCGAGTCAATATGCGAAATCACTGACAACCCACTGACACGAACGCGTACGCGTACACGTGCACAAACGCCGCGACCAACTCCGGTCAACGCCGCAGCCCCACCCAAGTCACCATCGACCATCCCAATCGTTCCGAGCCATCCATGATGCAAAATCATCACCGAGTCAAAATCGAGCGAGTACAGGGCCAATTCTCTTTTTCCTGTACCCATTCGAACACCAAGATCTGCCTCGTCCCACCTCGTGACGCCACCGGAGTCCACGCGAACCTGACCAAGCCTCCGCCACTCACCCACGAACATGTTCCCCCACCACCGATCTTCTCCACATCACCCGTGACCACGCAACAATCACGAGAACCCAACTATTACCATCTTGACCTTAAACCCTACATTGATCTCGTTTCAAAAATTTACCCAATAGAAAATTTGTTTGATAATTTTTTAGAAATCACAGGTACTCAAACTTTCTTCAATTCAAATTTCACCCTTTTACATTGATTAATTCACTAGAAATTTGTAAAAATGCAGTTTTGGTTCAAATTCAAATTGCTCTTAAACTCCCAAACCAAAAATCTCCGTTTTAGTTTTAAAAATCATGAATTTCGTTAAGCATTCAAGTTATAAACTTGAATTAGCTTTTATTTACAATTGAATTTATCAATTAATTTCTTGATTTCCTGTAGCCATGACTTCCAGTAAAGAATATCCCACCAGTCATGTTTTTAACCAGCTTGCAAAAACTTATTTTAGTTTTTAAAATCTTATTGATTGCAACTAAAAGTTTTATAATGATTTGATGAGCATAAAATTTTAAGTTTGAAAAGAATATATGAACCTGTAACAAACAATATAGAAATATAGAGCATCACTGTAACAACCCCCATATTTAACGATTTTATACTTAAAATGTTTTATTTAAATATAGCGTCATTAGTCGGATTTGGGTCCGAAATGTTACTTTTTGCAAACGGCCGAATTGGAGCTCGAAACTACCCCCATTGGTTCCAAAATGGTGTTTGCGATCTTTTTGACTATAATCTTTGATATGTTTGGAGTTTGTAAAATTTTGGCTACTTTTTCTATTGGGTTTGGGTTTGGGTTCAGCCCACTAGCTTAATTAACCCTCTAACTCAACCCCTTCTCTTCATTTCATCTTCTTTCATTTTCATTTCTCAAGTAAAACTGAAAATGGTGGAAGGGAAGAGGAAATAGAAATTGCATGCCCTAGTTTCTCCTTTGTAACTTGATTTCTTGCTCCAACATCATAGAGAAGCCATAGGTAAGTCTCTCTTCTTCTTCTCCAACTCTTTCTCCTTCAATTTCAGAAAGTTTTCCTAAACCTAACTTAGGAAAATACTTGTTTGTTCTTAGATTGAAGCTTTTTGGGTTGAAGTAGTGATTAGTTGGTCTTCTCCTAGTGTTTTAGCTCCTTCATCTTCTTTGTTTGTGAGATTAAAGGTGAGTTTTGAACTCACATCTACCTCTCTTGTTATCATAGATGTTGGGTATGAATTCCTAACACCTTGTTCATATGCTCTTGCTTTTGGTTTGGAATGAATTGGAGAATATCCAAATTTTTAGTGTTGGGTTCAATTCTTTAAAGATCCTAACTTTGTTGTTTGAATGTGTTTTTGGTTGCGAATCGGAGAGCTAATGGAGCTGGGGTATCTATTGGCTAAGGCTCCTTAACTCCATTGCTTGAACGGTCGCATTTTGGAAGAACTTGCAATTCATTGGAAAAAAGGGCAGAAACTGCAAATTTATGCAGTTCGGCCGTCCGAGACCTGTAGCCGGTCGACCGACCTGCTCATGTCGAGTTTTTTTTTAATTCCTGCATCTGGCCAGCCGACCGAGCCCTGCAACCGGTCGACCGACCTGCTTATGTTTTTCCTGTTTGGCCTATTTTTGCATATTTTTATTGGTTATCCAAATTCTATCGATTCAAGTTGCTTTTTAGTAGTTGTTATTGCATCTTTGACTTTGATAACTTATTTTTGACTTCATCCATGGGTTTTTATAAAATAATCTTTCTAATCATATTAAAAGCTCGTTTCTCCAATTTATAAATCCTATTTAAACACACGCACATTTCGCACTTCGAGCGAAGTGGAAGGGTTATTAAATGGTTGGGCAAAACACGGACCATGAATCTGTGCGTTTATCCTTCCGATTAATTCCCGACCTATTCGATTGTTTGTTTTGACCTTCTGGTTTGGTTTATCGATGATATGAGGTGAACTTTGTACTGCTTTGAGTGTGAAAGTGGCTGACGGATAGTAAACCATTTAGTGCGAACGAGTGGTTATGGGACATACGTTAACACTTTTCGGATTCTTTTTCGAGAGTTGTGACACATTCCGCCAGTTAGTGGTGTCCAGTACTGGGTCTCTGACCTTCGCCACTATGGTTTGTTGCCTTCGGGAATGTGCCTTCGGGTATGTGCCTTCGGGTTTGTGCCTTCGGGTTTGTTGCCCTTCAGTATCGCTTCCGATTTGGTCGTTATGAGCCGCATGGGTGATATTGGGTTGCCCTTTAGTATCGCTTCTGATGTTGGTCGTTATGAGCCGCATGGGTGATATTGGGTTTGGAGTCTTCGGGCTCATGGATCCTTGTTTGTACAGTACTAAGCTCGAGCAATTTTCTGATGCTTCATTCATATGTATATTCCCTAGGTATCGCCCTTCGATGTTGGTCTTTTTGAGCCGCATGATATGTAGCATTTACCTTGTGGAACTTGTATACCTTATTGGTATTTGTTATTGCCTTTTTGGCTTGCTTTGGGATATTTGCATCCTTTGTTTCTATATGTTGCCGATGATATGGGGCTTGTTCTATATGATTCATCTTTTGTTAGATGATTGTGTTATCTCCTTTAGAGGTATTTGTTATGCTTTGTAACCTTGCAGGTTTATTGTTGTTCAGTTTATCTAACTGATTTGTTTAGCTAGACTGACCCGTGTATTTTATGCTCGGGTCAGACCGAGATGTTTCATGTTTGGTACCTTTGGACTTAGCCTATTTTGCTTCCGCATGGACTACTCCACTAGCTTCTTTTTGTCATAGCTTTTGTGTAGTCTTATCATGTTGTAACTCTGTATTTATTCTTGTGAACTCGTCTGTAGATTGTGGTCTGCTATACCACTTGACATGTATTATTTTGTATACTCTGCAATGTATCAGTATATGTGTATATGATGATTTACTGTTCTGTGATGTATATTACATTTGAGTTGCCATATTCTGTTCTAATAGATCCTTCAACCACCTATGGTTTTGTTTTAAGTATTCATTGGGTATGTCGACCTGCTTGGTATGTTTATTGTCGATGTATTCAATAGATAATTAGAGCAAGGCTGTAGATGGTCGCTCCCAACCAGCCTTATTCTCCGTGTTAGTTGACGGCATTACTTTGTAGTGTCCTTGGCTAGCGTGGGTATAGAGGTGGGGCGTAACAATCACAGTGATAAATTTAAACAATAACATATGCAAACTATATTTCCAATACATCTAGAACCATTTTCAATCAACTTAAAGCTTTCAAATTTGATGTTTTACTCACTTATTATCTGTTTTAAAACAAAGAGCCTGTAGAGTTTAACAGAGTGATATAAACTCTTATGTACAAAGACATTTCAAACATTGCATTTACATCAAAGTATTTATCACAGGCAGATCAAGATTCGTATATATAAACATAGGGTTAAGAGTTTTCTCACCTGAAGTTTAGAAAGAACAAAGAAAGGCAGAGACAAAACATTTTGCCTGGAAACATTTTTTTTTTCCTTTTAATCTCTTGAAACTTTTATACTTTGAATTTCTTTTATATAACAGAGAAAGCTTTTTTTTTTCTTCTGTAAGTTGAAGACCAAAAATAGATTTAATCCTTGAGCTTGATTTCCCCTCAATTTGAAACTGAAATACATTGCTTTTAAGTTGATCTGTAGCTTCAAGATTTGGACTTGAACTTCCAGGCTTGATGTTGAGAAACAGATCTTGCTTTCTGAGATGATTCTTGATATGGATATATAGAAAGAGGTGTACAAGTGATGTATATTGTTGTTTGTACAACCAGAGTAAGGCTGAAAATGCTTGCATTAATTGCTTTAGTCCTTCTGTTTCATATTATATTTTACACTGTGTTTTGCCTTAGTACTCACTTGTCTCGGCTGATAGATGTGGCATTAATTGCCCTAGTACTTCATGTCTTCAGCCATGACTTATTTATTTTCTTGTTTACACTCTTATGCTATGTATTGTTAGGTATGTATTTTATTTCGTCTTTGTCTGCATGTTGTACATTTGGTGGCTGTAGTGATTTTGTATTACTTTTCTTTGTACTTTGCATGAGTTAATTATATGTTTATTGTTTTCTTGCCTGCATACTTGTCTATTACTTGTTTGTAAATAGATACTTGGGTATATTTAATTTCAATAGTTTATATTTTGATGTATTTTGTTTGTACATTTTGTTTATGTTTTATTTTACTTTGTATATTTGCTTTTATTTTAACTTAAATATTTACTTCTAGAACTTTTTATATGTTCGTTTCATAATTTATATAACTATAAATTTTTAAATATTTGTTTAACATCAACACAAACTTTATTTTCTTATAAAGTTTAATTATCGACTGTTTTATAATTTTCAAATACTCGATTATTAAAATTTTACTAACATTTTTATAAATTACCAATTATTACACAATTTTTATTCAAAAATTAAATTAATTGTCGAATTAAAATACATTAAAACTCGGGATCGTTACAGACTTCACCCCTTAAAAGGAATTTCGTCCTCGAAATTCGCTAAAGAGAGATAACGAAGATAGATGAAAGATAGAGAAATATCCTTTCAGATCAAACTGGATGTCAATTCTGCATTTGGGTCACCAAATAAGAATGTCAACAATAGATACAACAAAGAATTTAACACTTCACAAGATACTCGGGTTATCCAGATCTACGGAATATGCAGTGACATTGGTTTGTCCGATGGATAACTAACCATTCGTAGAATATATCGAGACCCAAGCAATAGATAATTGGATATTTTTTTTCTTCAACTTCCAAATACTAGATATGGATACCAAAATCAAGTCGGAATACTTATACTTTGGGGTATATACAACTTGTTCCTCGTCGGACTTTGATATATTCAAGGAATTACAGTAAAATTTCAAATTTGGTTTTAAAAAAAATCGTTTTATTGATTCAATTCAACTTAGCTTCATATTCTATTAATCAATTTAAAAAAAATTCAATCTACTTAAAATTTTCAATTCTAAATTTCAAATTCATATTCATTAAGGTTTAAGACAACAACTGATAAGAAACCGATGTAGATACGAATTAAGGATTTCCCACAACGATTCGTAGGGCACCATCCCACTGAAACTTCTTCTTGCAGCTGTTACGAAGCAAACAAAAGAACTTGGCAACGAATCAAAGAAAATTGATAGAGAAAGATTGTTTCCACTGTTGTAGGGTATTGACCATTTATAGTCGTATTTCCCTGTCCCCTATCTCGTCCTCTTCTTACACTCATACTCACTATCAGTGGATAGTAAGAAAATTTACTGAGACATTCGAACGGATATCTTAGGGATATACTCATTCTAGGGCATACTTCACCCTATCTCTAATGAGCTACTTAACGTGTTATACTCCTGAGCTAAAGTTCAACGTTAGCTCTGATACCAAATGCAACGACGCGGATTTTTCGTGCTCGAAAATCGACATTCATGCTTTAACATCGTACTCGAATGCCGTAGATTCGACCGTTCAAATCTGATTCGCCGGAGCTTATAACAACATTAAATAAACAACACAGTGGAAAAGAAGAATAATACATTGATATACAATATCTGATACAACAGAGTGATACAATGAATATCAATATACATCAGAGATATGATATAAGAAAATAGCAGCGGAAAAGAAAAATAGATAACATCTAGCAGCGGAATAATATAACTCTAAGATAGTCTTCAAAAGAGAACTCCAGCAGCAGCAACTCGATACAACATCATGATTCACCAAGACAAGCAAGTCTCGTCCACATCCAAAGACTGAACTAGCTCCAGATAACCTACTAAACTTGACTATTTGAAAAACCCAACTCTAGACTGCTCGTGTAGAAAATTTTGAGCACCCAGAGTTTAGGAAAGAAACAATAAACTCTGGACCAGTCATGGGACTGGTGTGAGCAACAAAAACAGTTTTATCTTTAAAAACAAGCGACGAAATATTTTAAAATCAATTCGCAATGCTTTTTAGAAATGAGACTACTATAAGGCCTCCCACACACACACACAATGCAAACGCACAATCGGAGGAGATTTCTCCTTATGATAGTCAAAGATGCTTGATACGCATTAAAAAGAAACATTTGATATTATTACTAGTGCATAGTGTAGTAAAAATCATTTCGAAAGTAAAGATATAAATCTTAGCCAACATTGACATTTCGAACTATGCTTACTATAGCTACCATACAAACAGTGGGGTGCCGCCATAAGTAGATGGCAGGTAATACAACTAAAACCGTACAAGGTACGTATTTGAAGAATGAATTTCCAACAAATGGTCGGGCAAAGGAACTTCCCAAACCGAAATGGAACGCATCTGGAAGGACGTCCCCGAGCATCCCAAATGGATCTCTGCCAAACAAGGTCGGCTACCCCTTTCCTAGGGAGTAAGAAACCTCAGATATACCACCCCCGGTCCTTTTGGACCTTTATACGAGGCCTCGATTCCAACAACACCACACAGTAATAAATATAGTGTATCCACATGAGTAAGTATCTGGGCTCCATACCATGATACTACCCCTTTCTAGAAGGAATGGTCCTACCCTAGGGAAGCTACCACCTGAAACCTTGCCGCCACGATTCCTGTTTCAACTATTACCGGGTTGTGAGGCTTGACGAAGTCTCGTCCACAAAGCCACGCTGTGGTACAAAGCCATGCTTTGGGTCAACAAATGATCAAAGTAATGATCACAAAGATAAATGATCAAACAAATGATCATTTCACAAATGATCAACAATGATCATTTCACAGCAACACTCAACATGTCACATTACCAAATTTGGAATATATCGCTGATAACAATCAACTACATAACCTCTGAGCTCGTACGTCTCAGAGAAGGGTGTTAATGCTAAGACAATAAGTTCTCTACCACCAACAGAAATGTATTTGAAAGAAATCTGCTTTATATCTCAAAATGTAATGTCAGAGATACAATCTACACAAGTCTGTTCTGGATTTAGAATAGAACCAAAGGCACTTCCAAAGAAGCCCTTGCAATCCGGGTATTCACAATCCCGATTGGACTTCCCATCACTTAGGGAATCTCTATACCGGAGCAACTCAGTGCAGAGACAATCGATAGGTCATCCTATCGTTCTCGCAAATACCCGGTCTTCACCACCGGTCTTCAAATGCTATCCATAACGTCGAATCACATATTCGGAATGGGTTATACGACCCAAAGGTCCTTTCCCCGCTAACCCGAATAGTAAGCGCAACATTTAAAACATATGGATAAGGGATTTCAATTAAGTCACAACTTAATAATTCAAAACTTTTCTTTCAAATGGTTTAAACAAATTACCATTTCAAATCTTTTTAAACAAATGATTTATTTTACTAAGTTCGCCCATTTTCACAAAGATTCATTCCCGGATTTCAAAACAATTCCATCTCAATTGGATTAATTCATTTAAATCTTAAAATTAAAGATTTATCTTATAACTTTCAAACCGTTTCCAAATATTCACTTTCAAAATCCGTTTCCAAATATTCATCTATAACTTGGAAAACTTTTTTAGTTTAAACTTGAAATCCCTTTAATACAATTTGAAATTCATTTCTCGGATGAAAGCTTTTTATCATTTAGAAACAACAATCTTATTTCGAAAAAACCCGATTTCATTTATACAAGTTACAATCTTTGGTTTAATTCAAATTCCCAAAAGAACAATACTTTAAAAATGGTTTGACTCATATATAACTAGTATAATATCGTTAACCCCTAGTTTCAAATCATAGAATTCAATTTTAAATATTGAATTCAAATTTAAATCAAAATATTTAAATTTCAAAATCCAATCAAGTTATTCAAAATAAATTTCATCTTTGAAATTCCATTTCAAAAGCTTTTCAGTTTAAACCCAATCCATTTCCAAAACATTTGAATTCAAATCTAAAACTATTTCAAAAAACTGTGACTTAATCGATTTCCTCGTGAAATCCATATTGGTGTGTGTATAAGTGTGGTCCAGGGGTTTAACACACAATAGTGCAACAACATTCAATCACCACAGATCAAACAAAGAAATATAGTTGATAAGCGATATAAAGTATAACGCTTATCTTCCATTCACAATTCATAGATAATATGGAGATGTATCATCAATAAATGAATAAAATACTCAGTTCAATCCACAGAACAAAATGTCACAGATCAGTTAGGGCAATCAATTCAAGGTATCTCATACAATACAATCATTCAAAGTAAGGCCAAGCATTCAATAGTCATTTATAAGTAGGATTAATTAATCGTTTAATCCTAATCAATTCAATTTATTTCCAAGTAAATTAATTACTTACGAATTAATTACCCAATCTTGATTAATTAATAACAAATCATTTGATATCAACAAATTCATCAAACACTTTAATAAATTAAATTATCCTTAATTAATCATATTAATTTAATCAATCCTTAAACCAATTACATAATTAATTAACCGTTAATTAAATCATTCTAGGAAATTAAATCTTTAATTTCTTACCATTAAGTGATCATCTTATAGCAATAAATCATTAATTACCGATTAATGTTTATCAATAAATAAATCAAAATATCCAATTTAAGTTACAATTAGTAATTAACCCCTTAATTACTTTCATTAAGTAATTAACAATTTACAATTGATTATCTTAATTAGTACATCAAATAAATTATCAATATTAATCACATTAATTTAATTACTTAATAATCTCTAGTTAATTATCTTCATTAACTAATAACATTTCCTTAATTACTTTCTCAAGAAAATTACCTTGGATTAATTCATCATTAATCATTCCTAATTATAAATTAAATCTAAATTACTTATTTATAAATTAAATAAATCATTCTTTAATTACCATATTAATTTAAATCATTTTATTACCTTAATTATCTCTAATATAATTCATTTCTTATTGATGACTTCATAAACATTAGTGTAAAACCTTACACTTCTAAACTTAATTTCAAGTTCCATTTTGAATATAAGATTCAAAATGATTATTCATTTACACATTAAACAATTTTAAAAATCAACTTATAAACCTTAAAATAATTATAAAGAACATTAATTATTTACACAGGAAACTTGTATAAGGAAAAGCCTTTAAACTCAATTACTTCATTTTTTATTTAAAAATTTAGCTTTTTCATTACACTACATTTTAACTTGCAAAATTCAAGTTAAACAAATTATTTAACTTATGATAAATTTTAACTTAACAAAATCTACATTTGTTTACCTTGTAAATGCCAAAGGTTTACTTAACATTTGTTAACTTGAAAATTTTGTTTGGGCTTAACCCAATTTTCTTTAAAACCCGAGTAAAACAGGTGTTTCACCCGAGTTAACCCCGTCGTCTACTCGTTACTTCCCTGAGACCTTTCCTTTCTTCGTCGTGCCTGTTTCTTCTTCCCTCTTTTTTTTGTTTACATTCAAGTTATAGCAGCAGTAACTCGAAAAAACAAACCCACGCGCCCAACTCTCGCCTCGAAGAAACCCCTCATCATACTCGAGCATCACTCGAGTCGAGTCAATATGCGAAATCACTGACAACCCACTAAAACGAACGCGCACGCGTACACGTGCACAAACTCCGCGACCAACTCCGGTCAACACCGCAACCCCACCCAAGTCACCGTCGACCATACCAATCGTTCTTAGCCATCCACGATGCAAAATCATCACCGAGTCAAAATCGAGTGAGTACAAGGCCAATTCTCTTTTTCCTGTACCCATTCGAACACCAAGATCTGCCTCGTCCCACCTCGTGACGCCACCGGAGTCCACACGAACCTGACCAAGCCTCCGCCACTCACCCACGAACATGTTCCCCCACCACCGATCTTCTCCACATCACCCGTGACCACGCAACAATCACGAGAACCCTACCATTACCATCTTGAACTTAAACCCTACGTTGATCTCGTTTCAAAAATTTACCCAAAAGAAAATTTGTTTGATAATTTTTTAGAAATCACAGGTACTCAAACTTTCTTCAATTCAAATTTCACCCTTTTACATTGATTAATTCACTAGAAATTTGTAAAAATGCAGTTTTGGTTCAAATTCAAATTGCTCTTAAAATCCCAAACTAAAAATCTTTGTTTTAGTTTTAAAAATCATGAATTTCATTAAGCATTCAAGTTATAAACTTGAATTAGCTTTTATTTACAATTGAATTTATCAATTGATTTCTTGATTTCCTGTAACCATGACTTCCAGTAAAGAATGTCCCACTAGTCATGTTTTTAACCAGCTTGCAAAACCTTATTTTAGTTTTTCAAGTCTTATTGATTGTAACTAAAAGTTTTATAATGATTTGATGAGCATAAAATTATAAGTTTGAAAAGAATATATGAACTTGTAACAAACAATATAGAAATACAGAGCGTCACAGTGATTAATTTAAACAATAACATATGCAAACTATATTTCCAATACATCTAGAACCATTTTCAATCAACATAAAGCTTTCAAATTTGATGTTTTACTCACTTATTATCTGTTTTAAAACAGAGAGCCTGTAGAGTTTAACAGAATCGTATAAACTTTTATGTACACAGACATTTCAAACATTGAATTTAAATTAATGTATTAATCAGAGGCAGATCAAGATTAGTATATATAAATATAGGGTTAAGAGTTTGCTCACCTGAAGTTTAGAAAGAACAGAGAAAGGCAGAGACAAAACATTTTTCCTGGAAACTTTTTTTTTCCTTTTAATCTCTTGAAGCTTTTATAGTTTGAATTTCATTTATATAGCAGAGAAAGCTATTTTTTTTCTTCTGTAACTTGAAGACAAAAAATAGATTTAATCCTTGAGCTTGATTTCCCCTCAATTTGAAACTGAAATACTTTGCTTTTAAGTTGATCTGTAGCATCAAGATTTGGACTTGAACTTCCAGGCTTGATGTGGAGAAACAGATCTTGCTTTCTGAGATGATTCTTGATATGGATATATAGAAAGAGGTGTACAGGTGATGTATATTGTTATTTGTACAACCAGAATAAGGCTGAAAATGCTTGCATTAATTGCTTTAGTCCTTCTGTTTCATATTATATTTTACACTGTGTTTTGCCTTACTACTCACTTGTCTCGGCTGATAGATGTGGCATTAATTGCCCTAGTACTTCATGTCTTCAGCCATGACTTATTTCTTTTCCTGTTTACACTCTTATTCTATGTATTGTTAGGTATGTATTTTATTTTGTCTTTGTCTGCATGTTGTACATTTGGTGGCTGTAGTGATTTTGTATTGCTTTTCTTTGTACTTTGCTTGAGTTAATTATATGTTTATTGTTTTCTTGCCTGCATACTTGTCTTTTACTTGTTTGTAAATAGATACTTGGGTATATTTAATTTCAATAGTTTATATTTTGATGTATTTTGTTTGTACATTTTGCTTATGTTTTATTTTACTTTGTATATTTTCTTTTATTTTAACTTAAATATTTACTTCTAGAACTTTTTATATGTTCATTTCATTATTTATATAACTATAAATTTACTTAAATATTTGTTTAACATCAACACAAACTTTATTTTCTTCTAAAGTTTAACTATCGACTGTTTTATAATTTTCAAACACTCGATTATTAAAATTTTACTAACATTTTTATAAATTATCAATTATTACACAATTTTTGTTCAAAAATTAAATTAATTGTCAAATTAAAATAAATTAAAACTCGGGATCGTTACAGCAGTTAAAGAATCAAATAATTTTAATGTTTTCAAAGAACTGGAACAAATCAAAGTGAAATGCAAGGCAATCAAAGACAAAAAATATACACGCTCAAATTCATCCTTTGTTCCTGTTCTCTGTCAACAAGATCTTCAAGTAAGCAAAACATTTCAACTTAAAGACTAGAATCTGTTTTGCAGTTTGATGATGCTTCAGAAAAAATTAGTTGTGCTATGTTTGCATGTGAAATTATGATTAATTTCACTTTTAAACTTAAAGTAAAAGTATGGTTGCATGTTTTGTTTATCTGAGTCCCCCTTTTCATGATTTCTAGTTTCTTGTTTAATTTAAATTCAAAAAAACGCTTGAGTTAATCTTAAAACATAAGTCATAAACAAAACTTATTTGTTTCATCTCAAAATTTAGATTGAAATTATACTTAAGTTAAAATTAGTGAAGTATCTCTGGAAATTGCCTGGAAATCAAAAATGACTGAGCAAAAAATAAAAATGTGTCAAAACCCAAACTTTGTAATTCATATATTCAGGATTATAATTTGAATTCATAAACTTAAACATGATTTTTAACACAAAAATCATAATTTTTAATCTGGGATTGAGTGAGCATTTCTGGTTTAACCAGAAATGGGTTTTGGGGAGTTTTCCGGTCATCTCTGTGATCTGCGGTGTCGTGGTTCGTTCTAGAGGTAGTAGGGTGATGAATGAAGTGGGGAAAGTAAGTGGAAGATGATCAGAGAATTATGGCGGTGATGGTTGTTGTTTGAAGGTTGGAACCCTAGTTTTAACTAGGTAGAGTGAATCGATCACCACGGCCTATTGGACCGATTGAGTGTTACGAGTTTTTGGGGCATGATAGTTGGGTAGTTGAAGAATATGTGGCCGAATTCGCTGACGCTCAGGTGGCCGGAGTTGAAGGAGCTAGACGTTGCCAGGTTTTGGGTTTAGGAGGTTCAGCTATTCCAGGTTTGAGTTCGTCATCTCGAATTCAACTTCGAGATTTGAGGTACGATCTGATGATCGTATTAGAGAGTTTGAATGATGAGTGGTATGGGAAGATCATCATTGATGATCCGAGGTGATCAACGGCATCGTGCATATGCACTATGCACTGTTGTTCCAGTGAAGAAGAATTGGGTTTTGGATTGTGCTCGAGTTTTGTGATGTTGACTCGGAGTGTTGTGACGTTTTTCTCGGGGAAGTCTAGTTTTTGCTCGAAGTAAATTAGGTTCGTTTCGGGTTAAAATTAATGTTACAGGTTTTTGACAGAAACCTGTAGTATAAAATTTAAACTGAAGTTTAACAATGAAATCAAGGTTTTAAACTATGTTTTAAACCTAAGTTTGAATCTGATTTTAGGTAAGTTTGAACCTAGGTTTTGGAATGATTTAAATTTTTTAAATTTAGATTTGTTTTAACACCTTTAAGTATTTAAAGTGAATCTGGCCTGAATTTAAAACTGAAAGTTTGAATTGTAAAGTAATGGGTAAAATAAGTTTAAATATAAGTTTTAAAATCTAGAATGTAAGTTTGAATCTCAGTTTTTAAAATAAAATAAAGTTTTTTAAATTTAAATTGTTTTACTTACTTTAAAGATGGTTAAATGTTTTGGAATTTAAAATGAAGTTTGAACGTAAGTAAGCTTTTGAATCTAAGTAATTTGGAATCAAATTTAATATGTATTCTAGATTTGGAAACAAGCGAAAGTTTTTAAATTTAGAATAATTTAAACAACCTTGAGTGTTATAGTTTATTTTTAAATTGATTTGAATTTAAAAATGAATTTGGTTTTAAATTCTTATAAACCTCTTTTATAAAATGCATATTTCTTTAACTTGTGAGATAAAAAGGTTTTTGAATTGTTTTTATAACTTTGTTTAAGTTAAATTTGTATTCATTTTAAATCTTAAATTTAAAATGAAATTTAAGGTAAATTTGAAAGCAACTTGTTTTTAAATGCTTTGATTAAGTAAGAAATCTTTTATCATAAAGATAAATAGAATTTTATGATTTGGATTCATTAAATTATTAAGTTGATTTATCAAGGAATAAATGAATGATTAAATAAAAATAATAAACTTAGTGAACGTGATTAAGAATAGATAATTAAAAATTTAAAGATTGATAAATCAAATATAAAGGGTTAATTACTTTAAGGAATAATTAATTAATGTGGTTGATTAATTAAGGTGATTAAATCAAGAATAACAAATTAAGATTAATTAACTTAAAGTGATTAATAAATCATTATTAATTAAGGAGTAATTAATTTTATTATTATTTAAGGAATAATAAATTTATTAATTAATAAATTAAGGATAATCAATTATAATTAAGATTTAACAAATAATTAGGGGTTTATTACTTAAAGTAATTAATAAAGGAATAATTAATTGATAAAAGTAATTAAGCGCTAATTAATTAACAATTAAGGATTTACTAATTAAAGAAATTAATTAAGAAATGATTAATTAATAAGGGTGGTTAGGACTTAATCAGGTGTAGTTAATGATAATTAATCATTGGTTAGAGATTACTAATGAAAGTAATTATGTGAGTAATAAATTTAAAAACACACGATTTATTCACCTTAATCGAAGATGTTTTATTGTTATTGAATGTTGTGTGATGGATTGATATGTGATGTGATGCTATGTGATGCTTTGTACTGAGCTGCTATACTTGTGATGAACATACTGTTGTACAAATATGAAAACCCCTTGACCCGTAAAACGATATTTGAATTTCGATGCGATAGGGAGTCGGATTCCAGTTGGTTATCCGAAACCCACATCGAATCATCATGATGAATCTTTTTGATTGATAATTTATTTTATCTATGAATCTATGAATAAAGATAAGCTTTATCAGTTATACCGCTTATCAATATATTGAATCTGTGTTGATTGACGATGTGGCACTTTTATTGTGTAAACACCTGGACTGCACTTATACACACACAAATATGGGTTGCACGTGGAAATTGGTTAAGCCACAGATTTTTGAAATAATTTTAAAATTGAATTTTTGAATCCAAATGGTTTTGGGAGTAAATTGGGATTAAAGTAAAAAGTACTTGAAAAGGAATTTCAAAGATAAAATTTATTTTTGAATAACTTGATTGAGTTTTGAAACTTAAATAATTTGATTTAAATTTGAATTCTATATTTGAAATTGAATTCCATGTTTTGGGGACTCGGGTTTTAAAAGGGCTATTCAACATATAAATGGGTTTATAAAGGTTTCAAACTTTTTTTTTTAAGTGTTGTTTTGGGACTTTAAATTTAACCCAAAGATTTTTAACTTGTATAAATGAAATCGGGTTTTTCCGATACAGAAATTGTTTGTTTTCAAAAAATTAAAGCTTTCACATAAGAAATGAACTTCCAACTTGTGTTAAAAGGATTTCAAGTTTAAAATGAAAATAGTTTTCCGAGTTATGAATGAATCTTTGGAAATGGGTTTTTGAAAGCCATAAGTTAAACCTTTAATTTAAAGATTTAAATGAGTTCATCCATTTGAGATGGGAATTGTTTTGAAATCTGTAAATGGATCTTTGTGAAACCAGGTGAACTTTGTGAAACGAATCTTTTATTTTAAAGATTTAAAATGGTAATTTGTTTAACCATTTGAAAGAAAAACTTTGGATTTTTAAGTTCTGACTTAACTGAAATCCCATATCCATATATTTTTAAATATTGCGCTCACTCTTCGGTTTAGCCGGGAGAGGACCTTGTATCATATAGCCCATTCTGGATAGTGATACGACGTTATGGATTGCATTTGAAGACCTGTGTTGAAGACCGGGTGCCTTCGAGAACGATAGGGTAACATGTCGATTGTCTCTGCACCGAGTAGTTACGGTATAGAGATTCCCTAAATGATGGGAAGTCCGATCGGTTCTGTTTGAACCCGAGACAGACTTGTACGATTGTATATCTGGCACTACACTTTGAGATATTAAACTAACCTCTATCAAATACATTTCTGCTTGGTGGCGGAGAATTTATTCTCTTAACTTAACATCCTTCTCTGAGACGTATGAGCTTAGAGGTTATGTAGTTGATATTTATCAGTGATATACTCCCAAATTTGGTAGTGTGGCATGCTGAGTGCTGCTGTGTATCATTTGTTGATCAAAACATGGGTATTGTGTAAAGCATAGTTTTGTGGACGAGACTTCATCCGGACCTCGCACCCTAGAAATTGTTGAAACATGAAAGATGCGGCCAGGTTATGAGGGTCGCTCCCTTTAGGGTGTGTCATTCCCTTCTGGAAAAGGGTGGTATCATGGTATGGAGCCCAGATACTTCACTCATATGGATACTGCAGATCTATTACTTTGTGATTGCTTTGTGGTTGTTGGTGTCGAGCGCTCGGATAAAGGTCCCAAAGGATTGGGGAATGGCGCACTCGAGTAGTAGTTACCTCGTTACAGAGGTAACCCGACCTTGTGTTGGCAAAGATTCGGTTAGGTTCTCGGAACGTCTCGCCAGAGGCGTACCCATGGGAAGTAGGTAGTTCCTTAGCATGACCATTTGTTGGAAATCCAATCAAAACAATACGCGCCCTATACGGTTTTAGTTGTATAACCTGCCATGGAATGTGGTGGTAACCTGCTATTGAACATGGTAGCTATAGTAGGCATAAGTGCGAAATGCCTATGCTGGCTAGGATTTATATTTTACTTTCGAAATGCTTTTCTACACTATGCACTAGTAATAATATCAAAGAAATTTTCTCGTATCAAGCATATTTGACTATCGTAAGGAGAAATCTCCTCCAAATCTACGTTTGCATTGTGTGTGTAGCGGGAGGCCTTATGGTAGTTTCATTTTCCAAAAAGCATTGCGGATTTATGTTAAATTCCTATGTTGTTTGTTTTAAAAGATAAACTGCTTTTGTTTGCTTATACCAGTCCCACGACTGACCTCGAGTTTATTGTTCCTTTCCTAAACTCTGGGTGCCCACTATTTCCCCACATGGGCAGTCTAGAGTTGGGTTTTCCAGATAATCGAATAGCAGGTGTAGATTCGATAGCTTCCAGCCTTAGGATTTGGCAATCACATTTGGATCGAGTTGCTTCTCTTCATCTTGATTTGGGAGTTTGAGCTATATCTGGATTGATGCTTTGGAGATGGAGTTGCAGTCCCGAAGTTTCTTTCTTGAAGACTACCTTAGAAATTTTGTTCCGCTGTTGGTGTTATCTTTTCTTTCCGCTGCTATCATCTTGTGTTATATCTCTGATGTATATTCATTGTATCATTCTGTTGTATCATATTGTATAAATGTTGTATGTGATATATGTTATTCTTTTTCTTCCGCTGTGTTGTTGTACTTAATGTGTTATAAGCTCCCGCGAACCAGATTCGACGTTTGGAGATGCGGCATTTGAATACGAGTGTCGTATTCGGTGCCAATTTTCGAAGGTCGAGTCAGGATCGTTATAATTGGTATCAGAGCTGAGGGTTAAAACTTTAGCTCGGGAGTATAACACATTGAGTAACTCATTAGAGATAGGGTGAAGTATACCCTAGAATGAGTATATCCCTAAGATATCCGTTAGAATGCCTCATTAAATTCTCTTACTATCCATTGATAGTGAGTATGAGTGTGAGAAGAGGACGAAATAGGGGACAGGGGAGTACTACTATAAATGGTCAATACCTTGCAATAGCGGAAATAATTTTCTCTATCAATCTCCTTTGATTCGATTCCAAAATTCTTTTGATTGCCTAGTGACAGCTCCAGAAAGAAGTTTCGGTGTGATGGTGGCCCCACGTATCGTTGTAGAGAATCCTTATTTCGTATCTTCATTGGGTTCTTATCAGTTTTTCTATTTAAACCCTAATGAATTTGAAATTGAAATTGAAATGTTTTAAATAAATTGGAAATTTTAAATTAAGTTAAATTGGTTACTAGAATATAAAAGATAAATTTGAATTGTATCAATAAAACGATATCGATTAAAACCAAATTTGAAATTCTATTGTAATTTCTTGTGTATTTCAAAGTCCGAAGAGGGACAAATTGGTATATACTTTGGATATTCCGACATGAATTTGAAATCCATATATATTGTTTGAGAATTATAGAAGATTGAATCTATCTGTCTATTCTCGGGGATCCAATATATTCTACGATCGATTATTTATCGCTTTGAACTAATCAATTCCCTTGCATATTCGTAGACCAGTGGACCCGAGCATCTTGTGAAATAATTGAATGAGTTTGTCCACATATTATTGATACTCTGATTTGGTAAGCCAAATGCAGAATAAATATTTCGATCTGATCTGTCCAATTATTTCTGTATCTATCATCTAATCTTTCTCGTCTCCCTTGCAAATTTCGAGGACGAAATTTTTTATGGGGGGAATCTGTAACATTCCTGAAATTTATCAAGTTTAATTTAGCAATTGAATTTATTTTTTTGAAAATAAACTGTGAATTAATTTGAAATTTATGGGATAAATAAATAAATTTTTGATTATATATTGAGATTTAATTAGAAATTTAAGCATAAGTATCTTATAAATAGAAATTTGATTTTAAATATAAGAATATGTGATTTATAAACAAATATTGGGTTTCAAAATAAAATTTATTAAAAATAAAATAGAAATTAAAAGATTTAAAAAGTTAATAATAGTTTGCTTTCTAAAATATTAAATATATTTGGAAGATATAATAAACTTCAAAAAGATTTATTTTTTCGGATTTAATCCTCTTATATAAAATGTAACTATTGTTAATATGAAATCAAAGTATATAAATTCATTCTTTTCTTTTTATAAACTTATACAAAAAAAATAATAATAAAAAGAAAAAAAGTATGAATGTATGTAAATAGATATAAGTAAAATTTTAATTCAAATAAATTGGGAATTTGAGTCTACATTTGAAATAAATGTTTTTAAAATAAACATTTTGCTTTTAAAATCATTAAGGGAAAATTATATAATTTAAATGTTGGCTAAAAAAATAATTCTTTTAACATTATGTATATATATATATATACACAAAAGAATAAAGAAGTATACTAATTTATTGAATGGATATGATATAAAAAAAATCAAAATTCTTTTTTTGTAAAATTATAAATATCAACCATAGATATGTAAGTATAAAATTTACAAGTGTTTAAGATTCCATAATCATCTCTCTTTTCAAATGGCATTCATTATATTTAAATTGAATAAAAAAATGAGATTTAAAATTATAAAAAACTTTCCATCTCCCCATGTACAATAATAAAACAACTTAGCCAAATCTGAAAAATCAGTAATCAAAGATTTGGCATCTCATATCTCAACTCCTAAAGTAGAAAGAACAGTGAAGCAAAGATTTGAGTATCACACAAATCCAAACATCAAAGAAAAAAAGTAGCAGAAATCTAGAAAAAAAAGAAGAAAACAACATAGTTAAGACTTCAATCTTCATCCTGGAAATAACAAGATTTATCTTCAACTTAAAAAAAAACTCAAATCCACTCCTCTTCAAAAAAAATCTGAAATAAAAGAGAGTTACAAATCAAAGAAGTAAATCCAATTCCAAAGGGAAAAAAAGAGCTTTAGTATACAACTAAAACAGGGGATCAAAACCTGGGAATATAAAAGAGAAAAGCAAGTTCAACTCACATATGAAACAAGAATTCAAAATCTGAAGCAGTTAAAGAATCAAACAATTTCAAAGTTTTCAAAGCACTGGAACAAATCAAAGTGAAATGCAAGGCAATCAAAGAAAAAAAATATACAGGCTCAAATTCATCCTCTGTTCCTATTCTCTGTCGACAAGATCTTCAGGTGAGCAAAACTTTTCAACTTAAAGGCTAGAATCCATTTTGCAGTTTGATGATGCTCGAGAAAAAATTTGTTGTGCTATGTTTGCATGTGAAATTGTGAGTAATTTCACTTTTAAACTTAAAGTAAAAGTATGGTTGCATGTTTTATTTATCTGAGTCCCCCTGTTCATGATTTCTAGGTTCTTGTTTAATTTAAATTCAAAAAACCGCTTGAGTTAATCTCTGTTTAAAACTTAAGTTATAAACAAAACTTGTTTGTTTCATCTCCAAATTTAGATTGAAAATATACTTAAGTTAAAATTAGTGAAGTGTCTCTGGAAATTGCCTGGAAATCAAAAATTACCGAGCAAGAAATAAAAATGTGTCAAAACCCAAACTTTATAATTCATAAATTCAGGATTATAATTTGAATTCATAAAGTTAAACATGAGTTTAACACTAAAATCATAGTTTTTAATTTGGGAATGAGTGAGCATTTCTGGTTTAACCAGAAATGGGTTTTGGGGAGTTTTCTGGTCATCTTTGTGATCTGGGGTTTCGTGATTCATTCTGGAGGTAGTAGGGTGATCAGTGAGGTGGGAAAAGTAACTGGAAGATGATCAGAGAATTGTGGCGGTGATGGTTGTGTTTTGAAGGTTGGATCCCTAGTTTTAAGTAGTTAGAGTGAATCGATCACCACGGCCTATTGGATTGATCGAGTGTTACGAGTTTTTGAGGGATGATAGTTGGGTGGTTGATAAATATGTGGCCGAAGTTGCTGACGCTCATGTGGTAGAGTTGAAGGAGCGAGACGTTGCCAGATTTTGGGTTGAGGAGGTTCAGCTGTTCCAGGTTTGAGTTTATCATCTCGAATTCGACTTCGAGATTTGAGGTACGATCTGATGATCATATTAGAGAGTCTGGATGATGAGTGGTATGGGAAGATCATCATTGATGATCTGAGGTGATCAAAGGCACCGTGCATGTGCACTGTGCACTATTGTTCCAGTGAAGATGAATTGGGTTTCGGATTATGCTCGAGTTTAGTGATGTTGACTCGGAGTATTGTGACATTTTTCTCGGGGAAGTCTAGTTTTTACTCGATGTAAATTAGGTTCGTTTCGGGTTAAAAATAATGTTATAGGTTTTTGATAGAAACCTGTAGTATTTGTTTTAAAATTTAAACTGAAGTTTAACAATTAAATCAAGGTTTTAAACTAAGTTTTAAACCAAAGTTTGAATCTGACTTTAAGTAAGTTTGAACCTAGGTTTTGGAATGATTTAAATTTTTGAAATTTAGATTTGTTTTAACACTTTTAAGTATTTAAAGTGAATCTGGCCTGAATTTAAAACTGAAAGTTTGAATTGTAAAGTAATGGGTTAAATAAGTTTAAATATAAGTTTTAAAATCTGGAATGTGAGTTTGAATCTCAGCTTTTAAAATAAAATAAAGTTTCTTAAATTTAAATTGTTTTAACTTCTTTAAAAATGGTTAAATGATTTGGAATTTAAAATAAAGTTTAAAGGTAAGTAAGTTTTTGAATCTAAGTAGTCTGGAATGAAATTTAATATGTATTCCAGATTTGGAAATAAATGAAAGTTTTAAATTTGGAATAATTTAAATAACCTTGACTGTTATAGTGTATTTTTAAATTGATTTGAATTTAAAAATGAATTTGGTTTTAAATTCTTATATACCTGTTTTATAAAATGCATATTTTTTTAACTTGTGAGATAAAAAGGTTTTTGAATTGTTTTTAAAACTTTGCTTAAGTTAAATGTATTCATTTTAAATCTTAAATTTAAAATGGAATTTAAGGTAAATTTAAAAAAAAATTGTTTTTAAACGCTTTGATTAAGTAAGAAATGCTTTATCTTAAAGATAAATAGAATTTAGTTATTTGGATTCATTAAATTATTAAGTTGATTTATCAAGGAATAAATGAATGATTAAATAAAAATAATAAACTAAGTGAAAGCAATTAACAATAGATTATTAAAAATTTAAAGATTAATAAATCAAATTGTAACAACCCGCATATTTGTCGATTTTATATTTAAATATTTTATCGTTAATCGGATTTTGGTACAAAAAGCTACTTTTTGCAAACGGTTAAATTAGGACTCGAGACCACTTCCATTGAGTTCGAAATGCCGTTTACAAATTTTTAAGTATAAACATTGATAGGTTTGGAGTTAGTGGAATTTCACTAACTTTTCCCACTTTGGACTTTGGGTTAGCTTAGCCATTATAACTCAAGCCCAACCCCCTCCTTCTCTTCACTCTTCGTAAATTCCTACCAACTCAAGCTTTTGCATTAATGGTGAGTGGAAAGAGAAATTAAAACCCCAAAAGCTAAGTCTTCATTGCTAATCCAACATCAACTCCAAAACTCAAGTGAAGACATTGATTCAAGCTAGTGGTTGATCCTTGCATAGCATTTCAAGCTTCATCTTCATCCATTTTAGTGAAAAGGTGTGATTTTTATCTCAGAAATCTAGCCTATAACTATCTTGGACTGTTGGGAGTGAATCCCTATCATGTTTGCATGTACATTTGCATTTGGTTTGGATTGGATTGGCGAAAAACCACAAATTTTAGTGTTTTTGGTGAAAAACTGCACTTAGGTCGTTCTGCCTATGCTAGGTCGTTCGCGTGGAAAAGTCTAGGCCTCAAAATTGCTCGTTTCCGACCTTAAAATGACCTACGACGTTAGGCAACTCGGCACTCGGAATTAGGTCGTAGGTCGTTTGGTTTTAGGTCGCTAGGTCGTTGGGCTTTAGGTCGAATGGACCTTAGGTCGTAGGTCGTATGGACCATAGGTCGTAGGTCGTTCTGGCTATTTCTAATGTCTTCGGAGTTAGGTCGTATGGACCTTAGGTCGCTAGGTCGTATGGCTTTAGGTCGCTAGGTCGTATGACATTAGGTCATTAGGTCGTATGGCTTTAGGTCGCTAGGTCGTATGACCTTAGGTCGTTAGGTCCTTTGGAATTTTTGGTCGTGCGATCTTCTTACATGTTAGGTCGTTGAACCCTTAGCTCGTAGGTCGCTAGGCCTTATCTCCTTAGGTCGCGTGACCTATCTTCTTTAAACCACTAGGTCGCTAGACCACGTTTCCAGCTAGGTCGCAAGACCTTGTAAACCGTTAGGTCGCGTGACCAATATTCCGTAGGTTGTTGACCCACTTAAGTCGCTTGTCCCTCATAGGTCGCATTTCCTGCTTAGGTCGCTAGGTCGCATTCCTTTATTAGGTCGCGTGTCTCTGTTTAGGTCGTTGACCTCCTTAACTCGCATGACCTAACCCGTAGGTCGTTGGACCTCGATTTTAATTAAGTCGCTGCTTCTTATAGGTCGCTCGGCCCCTTATTTTCTTTAGGTCGTTTGAGTGTTAGGTCGCGAACCCGTTTTAGGTCGCATGACCTTTACCCTTTAGGTCGCTGGACCACTAGGTCGTGCCCCTTTAATCACTAGGTCGTACCGTTTTTGTACGGGGCGCTTCCCCCTGGACCCCCGCAACCTGACCGGGCAGGTCGAACCCCGTAGCGGGGGCGTTGCCCCTGCACCCCCACCTTAGGGGTTGCCGCCCCCCTGGACCCGCCCTCCGTAGGGGATCTTATATGAAAAACATTCAACAGAACTTTCTTTGTTGAGATGTTGAGTTGACCATTCTTCGAGACAAACTATCTTGGGCTTCTCGGTCGATTTTATGGATTTTCGAATATCCATTTCGATGGATTCTTTATCGGTTTCTTTGGATTTTATTCACGTCTTCGTATGTGAATTTTTATGATTGATTGTTTCTACAATCACTTCTATGATTTGTCACTTTAAAATATGAAGGTTTCAATACTAGTAGTAAATATCAAAAATCTTTCAAACCAAATGATTTCAACTCTATATTCAATAATAAAGCTCTTTTCTTAAACCATTTTCCAATCTACTAGTATATACAAACCGTTACCTCACTCGTATGAGAAATTGAATTAAACGGCTTAGTAAAACAAGTGGTATGAAACGCTTGCGTTTGCTTTGTTGGTTAACTCTTGGACTTGTTCGATTGAACCTTTTTGTGACAATTTTGTAGTGAAGATCTACAGTTTGTTCGTAAATATTTGAGTTAAGCAAGTGGTTATGGGACATGAAGCTAAACTTTTATATTTACTAGCTTAGTGTAATTGACACTTCTCGTTGATCATGACGATCATTTTATGATTTAGGCTAGCAATTGTGCGATGTCTCTTTGTTTGCTTCCTGGTTAGGCTAGACACCATTTGTGTGATTCCATTCACACATACCTTTTTGCTTTTTGGTTAGCCTAGACATCATTTGTGTGATTCCATTCACACATACCTTTTTGTTGCGAGGTCAGGCTAGACACCATTTGTGTGATTCCATTCACACATACCTTTTTGTTTTTTGGTTAGCCTAGACCTCATCTGGGTGATTCCGACTCATCCTTATGGGGTAGCTCCCCATGGTCTTCGGACCGTCATGTGATAGGCCTCTTTCCCTTTTTCTATGATTTCTGGATTTCCTGTGTTGAATTCTGGAATTTATGTCATTGACTTGTTATGAGTACAAGTTTAGGGTATGATGCCCTCTTTGGATCTTTAAGAAGATTCTTGTGATATTGATTTATCTCTTATTGATTGATCTTCTGTTGATCATCATTTTCATACTTATATGTTAGTATGGATATTTTATGTTATGCCATATCTTTTATTTTATACCATGTCATCTGATATTTATAGCTAGACTGATCCGTTTATTATTTTCTTAAATAATACTCGGGTCAGACCGAGATGTTACAGGTGCTTCTACTTGACTTCTCCCCGGGGTTTGCTACTCGGACTTTTGGATAACTATTTAGATTAGCAGTTTTTGTTGTATACACTTGAGATATAAACTCATACTTTTATTCTTTTGTATAGCACGTGTTGCTATTCTTTTGTATTATTGTGGATCTTTTTGACCACTACTCTGATGTACACTTTCATGTGTTAGTTATATATCCATATCTTCTTCCGCCTTTGTGATATGGATGTTTGTGACCGATTGTGTTATGCTTATTTCTATGTTTGTTTCCGAAGATTATTTATAGCCACCATGTGATAGCTTTGAGTTTGTATCGGTATGTCGGACTTTCTCCTTAAATGAAATGAATGCTATACTATCTGACATAATGATGCTCGCACAAAGAAGTTACATGGATGGTCGCTCCTTAGCAGCCTTATTCTCCGTGCTAGTTGACAGCACTACATCGTAGTGTTCTTGGCTAGCGTGGGTATGGGTATAGAGGTGGGGCGTCACAGTTTGGTATCAGAGCCAAACTTCGAAACAACGTAGAATAACTTAACAAGGATCATCGTCCTAAGTCCACCTTAGGAGTCGTGCTTCAGGATTTAGTTCGAGTCTTCGAACCGATTCATCCTGTTTTCTTTATGATTCCTTGTTTTAACTATCAAGATGTGCTTGATATTCATTCTGAGAATAACCATTTCCTTCTTCTTCCTTTCTTTCTTAAAAGAAGAAGAGATGGTTAGTTCTGGCAGCTCTAGCGTTAGTCAATCCAGTAGTCCTTCTCTGAATGGCGTATTCATGTCTGCCCAACAACATTTGGATCTTGCTCAAAGTCAAAGGTTTATCTGTGCTTTGAGTAAGAATCCCACAAAAATCTTACCTTTGAAACTAGAAGTTCCTTTCGACCAACTTGTAGATATCACTCTACAAGAAGAAGAGGCCGATAAAGGAATTGATAGTGATATTGGGATGTCCAAGAAGAGGCATATTAAGTTCAAAAGCCCTTATCCCGATAAGAAGGCGAAGCAACCCACTTAGGAAGCAAAGACTCCAATCCTTAATCATGGACGATGCTATAATTGTGGTTCTAGGGACCACTATGCGAGGGAGTGTCCGGAACCACTCTTTTGTCGTTACTGCAAAGATTCTAGTCATCATATTTTTGTCTGCCCCATACTTCTAAGCAAGAAGTGGGTGGAACCAGAAACTTCAGTAGCCAAGCCACCTACCTCTAGTCGTAAACGATGTTATAATTGTGGTTCCATAGACCATTATGTAATTAAGTGCCCGGAACCTATTTATTGCCACTATTGCAAAGGCTCGAGCCATTTCTTGTCTACATGTCCCATGCAACCTAACAAAAGAGAAGGAAAGCTAAAAGCTTCTAACGAAACTCCTCTGGGTCAAGGTACTTCTTATTTAATCCTTGATTTCATTTGTTTTCGATTATCCGATTCGAGTTCATTTTGATATGGGTTCATCTCATCATTTTGATACCAAAAGAACTTGTTGATTCTCTTTCTTTTTATGTTTTGGGCTTGATGACTTCTTTGAGGATTGCGAATCCGGATTAGTGGATCCGCAACACTCTACTTTCTTTTTATTGATATCGAAAATTATTTCATGTGATTTTTCTTTCCGAACCAATTTGCATGCTATGCATTGCATAGGTTTCGGAATTGATTTGCGTGAAAGGATTGGCTTATTGCAAAGCCCATATCCAATTTTTCCGAAAGGATTATTCATTTTCGATATTTTCGATCTGTTAAGCAGATTCATATTTTTCCTTTGTGATTTTGATTTCAAATCGATGGCATCATTTTGCTCTTTTAGCTCACATGTTGAGTAAAGAGATATCTCTTTCATTCTTATCGGTTGAGAATTTTCCGGTATTTTTGAGTTTGTCTTAGGATTATCACCTAAGCAACCTTTTTGAGTGGTGTTAAGGTCTTTCCAGTTTGACCTTGCCACCGAATTTCAATCGCTACGAGTTGCGGAGGTTAGCCTTCCACATACCGCATTCCGCACTCATTATGATTTTTATGAATGACATATTGTGTCATTCAGTTTATCCAGTCTATTTCATCCCTTTTTTAAATCGAGTATTCTGTGAATATCTCAATAATTCCAATCTTGTATTTATTAATTTTGGATGAGAATAAAAATTTAAAATTTTGCAAATCTTTTTAAGAAGATATTTTAAATTCCTATAAAAAGATAATTTTGTGTTGTATTGCCCATTTAGTGTTTTAAGAATTCTGGTCTATGCGCTTGATCAACGCTATCGATAGGGATTTCCTAAACGCTTTGATGAGACAATCAGACACAATAATTTGACTTGTAAAATATAAATTTTTCTATGAAGGTAATTGTGATTTTTAATGTTTTATCTTTTTGGGAAAGAAGATTAAATTCCTTCTTTTCAATATTCTTATTCTTGTGATTCCCGAAGGGAACCAAGACTTTAACTTTAGTACCAATGCTTATTGTATTGGTTTGGATGCCGATCTCTTACGAAAGAGAACGTGCAATCACTTTTGTTTCTAAAATTTTTAAGCCGATCGAGACTAGGTAATCCACTTATGATCTGGTGCTCGCGGATATTGATTTTGCTTTCAATATTTGGCATCATCATCTTTGGTGGAGAAATTTGTTCTCTACCTCGATAATAAATCATTGGGATATCTATTTTCTCGTAAGAAGCTTAATTTGTGTCAACCACGTTGGCTCGAATTTCTTGCATCTTATGATCTTGATATTCTTTATACTCCTGGAAAGGGGAAATCGTGTTGCCAATGCACTTACTCATAAGCAACAAGCAGTTGTTTCTATGATGATATCCGAATGGAACGATCTCAAGACTCTATCCCCTTGTGAGATTTGAGATAACAAAATCTGATTTATGTGCACCCCTTGTTTTATGTAGTCTAGAGGCTCAACCTTCTCTTTTGGACTGCATTCTTATAGCTCAAAAGTGGCTAAATCCCGAATTGGCTCTTATTAGCCAAAGTTGTTGGGATGAAAATTTGATATTGAAGGTTTGAAAGACTTTGATATTGATTCTTATAGCGGCATTTGAAAATTTGGTAAACTGATCATACCAATTATTAAAGATCTTCGTAAAAATATGTTAGAAGATTCTCATCGTTCTACAATTACCATTCATCCCAGTAGTAAAATGTACGCAGATGTGAAGCGACTTTATTATTGGGAGTGAATGAAATCTTTTATCGCTAACTTTGTTAAGTGTTGCATGACTTGCCAACTTGTCAAGGCCGAACACCAAAGGCCTGATGGGTTATTGCAACCTTTAGAAATTCCAATTTGGAAGTGGGACCAAACCTCCATGGATTTTATAGATGGTCTTTCCCGTTCTCATTCAGGTCATGGTAACTTATGGGTTATAGTAGATAGACTTACTAAATCAGCCCATTTTATTACCGTTCGGTTTAACCGAATCATTCCTCTTTTGGCCAAACTCTTTATTAAAAGAAATTGTTAAATTATATGGAGTTCCTACTTCTATTGATAGCGATAGTGATCCACTGTTTAATTGTGGATTTTGGAAGTGTCTGCAAAAAGCTTTAGAAACGAAGCTTAATTTTAGCACCGTTTATTTCCCCAGTCCAATGGACAAACAGAGCATGTGAACCAAACTCTTGAAGACCATCTTCGTGTTGTGTGCTTGATTTTTGTGGAAGTTGGAAAAATCATAATTCTCTTGTTTAATTTTCCTATAATCATGGCTTCCAATCTAGTATTGGTATGGCATCTTTCGACACACTTTAGGGAAGGCCATGCCGGTCTCCTTCTTGTTGGCTTGAGGCCGGTGAGAAGCTGGTCTTAGATCCAGAATTTATTCATGTTTCACCTATGATGGGTGTTGTACGTTTCAGTCGATCGGGAAAATTAGCGCCTCAATATATTGGGCCATTCCCTATAACGGTACGTATGGATTCCATGGCTTATTGCCTTTTATTACCGGCTCAATTTTCTCCTATTATATGACGTGTTTTACGTTTCTCGATTATGGAGATGCTTTCGAGATTCCGATTCTATTCTTGAGCCTGGTGTTGTGGAAGAAATTGAAGTTTCACCAGATCTCCTTATGGTGAACTTCCTATTTCAAATTTCTTTTATGTTAATATGCTTTTATGGTTGTTTCTTTTTATATCCATCTTATATATTGCGAGGACGCAATTTCTTTAAGGAGGGGAGTCTGTAACAACCCGCATATTTGTCGATTTTATATTTAAATATTTTATTTAAATATTTTATCGTTAATCGGATTTTGGTCCGAAAAGCTACTTTTTGCAAACTGTTAAACTAGGACTCGAAACCACTTCCATTGAGTTCGAAATACCGTTTACAACTTTTTAAGTATAAACATTGATAGGTTCGGAGTTAGTGGAATTTCACTAAATTTTCCCACTTTGCACTTTGGGTTGGCTTAGCCGTTATAACTCAAGCCCAACCCCATCCTTATCTTCACTCTTCATAAATTCCTACCAACTCAAGCTTTTGCATTAATGGTGAGTGGAAAGAGAAATTAAAACCCCAAAAGCTAAGTCTTCATTGCTAATCCAACATCAACTCCAAAACTCAAGTGAAGACATTGATTCAAGCTAGTGTTTGATCCTTGCATAGCATTTCAAGCTTCATCTTCATCCATTTTAGTGAAAAGGTGAGATTTTTATCTCACAAATCTAGCCTATAACTATCTTGGACTATTGGGAATGAATCCCTATCATGTTTGCATGTACATTTGCATTTGGTTTGGATTGGATTGGCGAAAAACCCCAAATTTTAGTGTTTTTGGTGAAAAACTGCACTTAGGTCGTTCTGCCTATGCTAGTTCGTTTTCGTGGAAAAGTCTCGGCCTCAAAATAACTCGTTTCCGACCTTAAAATGGCCTACGACGTTTGGTCGCTCGGTTCTCGGAATTAGGTCGTAGGCCGTTTGGTTTTAGGTCGCTAGGTCATTGGGCTTTAGGTCGAATGGACCTTAGGTCGTAGGTCGTATGGACCTTAGGTCGTAGGTCGTTCTGGCCATTTCTAATGTCTTCGGAGTTAGGTCGTATGGACCTTAGGTCGCTAGGTCGTATGGATTTAGGTCGTTAGGTCGTGTGACCTTAGGTCGTTAGGTCGTATGGCTTTAGGTCGCTAGGTCGTATGACCTTAGGTCGTTAGGTCCCCTGGCATTTTAGGTCGTGCGATCTTCTTACCTGTTAGGTCGTTGAACCCTTAGCTCGTAGGTCGTTAGGCCTTATCTCCTTAGGTCGCGTGACCCATCTTCTTTAAACCACAAGGTCGCTAGACCATATTTCCAGTTAGGCCGCAAGACCTTGTAAACCGTTAGGTCGCGTGACCTATAATCCGTAGGTCGTTGACCCACTTAAGTCGTTTGTCCCTCATAGGTCGGGTTTCCTGCTTAGGTCGCTAGGTCGCGTGCCTTTAGGTCGCATTCCTTTATTAGGTCGCGTGTCTCCGTTAGGTCATTGGCCTTCTTAACTCGCATGACCTAACCCATAGGTCGTTGGACCTCGATTCTATTTAAGTCGCTGCTTCTTATAGGTCGCTCGACCCCTTATTTTCTTTAGGTCGTTTGATTGTTAGGTCGCGAACCCATTTTAGGTAGCATGACCTTTACCCTTTAGGTCGCTGGACCACTAGGTCGTGCGCCTTTAATCACTAGGTCTTACCGTTTTTGGACGGGGCGCTGCCCCCTGGACCCCCGCAACCTGACCGGGTAGGTCGAACCGCGTAGCAGGGGCGTTGCCCCCGCACCCCACCTTGGGGGATTGCCACCCCTGCGGACCCCCCTCCGTAGGGGATCTTATCTGAAAAACGTTCAACAGAACTTGCTTTTTTGAGATGCTGAGTTGACCATTCTTCGAGACAAACTATCTTGGGCTTCTCGGTCGATTTTATGGATTTTTGAATATCTATTTCGATGGATTCTTTATCGGTTTCTTTTGATTTTATTCACGTCTTCTTATGTGAATTTTTATGATTGATTGTTTCTACAATCACTTCTATGATTTTTCACTTTAAAATATGAAGATTTCAGTACTAGTAGTAAATATCAAAACTCTTTCAAACCAAATGATTTCAACTCTATTTTCAATAACAAAGCTCTTTTCTTAAACCATTTTCCAATCTACTAGTATATACAAACCTTTACCTCACTCGTATGAGAAATTGAATTAAACGGCCTACTAAAACAAGTGGTATGAAACGCTTGCGTTTGCTTCATCGGTTAACTCATGGACTTGTTCGATTGAACCTTTTTGTGACAATTTTCTAGTGAAGATCTATAGTTTGTTCGTAAATATTTGAGTTAAGCAAGTGGTTATGGGACATGAAGCTAAACTTTTATATTTACTAGCTTAGTGTAATTGACACTTCTCATTGATCATGACGATCATTTTGTGATTTAGGCTAGCAATTGTGCGATGTCTCTTTGTTTGCTTCCTGGTTAAGCTAGACACCATTTGTGTGATTCCATTCACACATACCTTTTTGCTTTTTGGTTAGCCTAGACACCATTTGTGTGATTCCACTCACACATACCTTTTTGTTGCTAGGTCAGGCTAGAAACCATTTGTGTGATTCCATTCACACATACCTTTTTTCTTTTCGGTTAGCCTAGACCTCATCTGGGTGATTCCGACTCATCCATATTGGGTAGCTCCCTATGGTCTTCAGACCGTCATGTGATAGGCCTCTTTCCCTTTTTCTATTATTTCTGGATTTCCTGGGTTGATTCTGAAATTTATGTCATTGACTTGTTATGAGTACAAGTTTAGGGTATGATGCCCTCTTTGGATCTTTGAGAAGATTCTTGTGATATTGATTTATCTCTTATTGATTGATCTTCTGTTGATCATCATTTTCATACTTATAGTAGTATGTCAGTATGGATATTTTATGTTATGCCATATCTTTTATTTTATACCATGTCATCTGATATTTATAGATAGACTGATCCTTTTATTATTTTCTTAAATAATACTCGGGTCAGACCGAGATGTTACAGGTGCTTCTGCTTGACTTCTCCCCGGGGTTTGCTACTCTGACTTTTGGCTAACTATTTAGATTAGCGGTTTTTGTTGTATACACTTGAGATATAGACTCATAGTTGTATTCTTTTGTATAGCACGTGTTGCTATTCTTTTGTATTATTGTGGATCTTTTTGACCACTACTCTGATGTACACTTTCATGTGTTAGTTATATATCCATATCTTCTTCCGCCTTTGTGATATGGATGTCTGTGACTAATTGTGTTATGCTTATTTCTATGTTTGTTTCCGAAGATTATTTATAGCCACCGTGTAATAGCTTTGAGTTTGTATCGGTATGTCGGACTTCCTCCTTAAATGAAATGCATGCTATACTATCTGACATAACAGTGCTCGCACAAAGAAGTTACATAGATGGTCGCTCCTCAACAACCTTATTCTCTGTGCTAGTTGATAACACTACATCGTAGTGTTCTTGGCTAGCGTGGGTATAGAGGTGGGGCGTCACACAAATATTAAGGGTTAATTACTTTAAAGAATAATTAATTAATGTGGTTAATTAATTAAGGTGATTAAAACAAGAATAACAAATCAAGGTTAATTAACTTAAAGTGATTAAGAAATCATTATTAATTAAGGAGTAATTAAATTTTGTTATTAGTTAAGGAATAATAATTTTATTAATTAATAAATTAAGGACAATCAATTATAATTAAGATTTAACTAATAATTAGGGGTTTATTAATTAAAGTAATTAATAAAGGAATAATTAATTAATTAAAGTAACTAAGGGCTAATTAATTAACAATTAAGGATTTATTGATTAAAGAAATTAATTAAGAAATGATTAATTAATGAGGGTGGTTAGGACTTAATCAATTGTGGTTAATGATAATTAAGCATTGATTAAAGATTACTAATGAAAGCAATTATGTGAGTAATAAATTTAAAACCACACGATTTATTCACCTTAATCGAAGATGTTTGATTGTTATTGAATGTTGTGTGATGGATTGATATGTGATGTGATGCTAAGTGATGCTTTGTACTCAGCTGCTATACTTGTGATGAACAAACTGTTGTACGAATATGAAAACCCCTTGACCCGTAGAATGACATTTTAATTTCGATGCGACACGGAGTCGGATTCCAGTTGGTTATCCGAAACCCACATCGAATCATAATGATGAATCTTTGTGATTGATAATTTATTTTATCTATGAATATGTAAATAAAGATAAGCGTTATGAGTTATACCGCTTATCGATATATTGAATCTGTGCTGATTGATGATGTTGCACTTTTATCGTGTAAAACCCCTGGACCACACTTATAATTTAACCCAAAGATTTTAACTTGTATGAATGAAATCGGGTTTTTCTGAAGCGGAAATTGTTTGTTTTCAAAAGATTAAAGCTTTCACATAAGAAATGAACTTCCAACTTGTGTTAAAAGAATTTCAAGTTTAAAATGAAAATAGTTTTCCGAGTTATGAATGAATCTTTGGAAATGGGTTTTTGAAAGCTATAAGTTAAATCTTTAATTTAAAGATTTAAATGAGTTAATCCATTTGAAATGGGAATTTTTTTGAAATTTATAAATGGGTCTTTGTGAAACCAAGTGAACTTTGTGAAACAAATCTTTTATTTTAAAGATTTAAAATGATAATTTGTTTAACCATTTGAAAGAAAAGCTTTGGATTTTTATGTTGTGACATAACTGAAATCCCATATCCATATATTTTTAAATATTACGCTCACTATTCGGTTTAGCTGGGAGAGGTCCTTGTGTCATATAGCCCATTCCGGATAGTGATACGTCGTTATAGATTACATTTAAGGACCGGTGTTAAGGACCGGGTGTCCTCGAGAACGATATGATAACCTGTCGATTGTCTCTGCACTGATTAGCTATGGTATGGAGATTCCCTAAGTGATGGGAAGTCCGTTCGGGTTTGTGGGTACCCGGATTTGCAAGGGCTTCTTCGAAAGTGCCTTCGATTCTGTTCGAACCCGGGACAGACTTGTACGGTTGTATGTCTAACCCTACACTTTGAGATATTAAACTGATCTCTATCAAATACATTTCTGCTTGGTGGCGGAGAATTTATTCTCTTAGCTTTACACCCTTCTCTGAGATGTACGAGCTCAGAGATTATGTAGTTGATATTTATCAGTGATATACTCCCAAATTTGGTAGTGTGGCATGCTGAGTGCTGATGTATATCATTTGTTGATCTAAGCACGGCTTTTGCCTAAAGCGTAGCTTTGTGGATGAGATTGTATCAGCACCTCACACCCCGAAAAAGGTCAAAACAGGAAAGATGCGGCAAGGTTATGAGGGTCGCTCCCTTTAGGATGTGTCATTCCCTTCTGGAAAAGGGTGGTATCATGGTATGGAGCCCTGATACTTAATTAATGTGGATACTGCAGATCTATTACTTTGTGGTTGTTGGTGTCGAGCGCTCGGATAAAGGTCCCAAAGGACCGGGGGATGGCACGCTCGAGTAGCAGTTACCTAGTTACACAGATAACCAAACCTTGTGTTGGCAGAGATCCGGTTAGGTTCTCGGGACGTCCCGCCAAAGGCGTACCCATGGACAGTAGGAAGTTTCTTAGCCTGACCATTTGTTGGAAATCCAATCAAAACAATACGAGCCCTACACGGTTTTAGTTGTATAACCTGCCATGAATTGTGGTGGTAACCTCCTATTGAACATGGTAGCTATAGTAGGCATAAGTGCGTAATGCCTATGCTGGCTAGGATTTATATTATACTTTCAAAATGGTTTTCTACATTATGCACTAGTAATAATATCAAAGAAATTTTCTCGTATCAAGCATATTTGACTAGCAGTTCTGCGTTTGAATTGTGTGTGTGGCTGGAGGCCTTATGGTAGTTTCATTTTCCATAAAGCATTGTGGTTTCGAGTTATCTTAGTTACACTCCTCAGCTTACTGGTTGCTGCAAAACAAAATCGATAGTTCCACTAAACTCAACTACTGTGACGACCAGACTTTTTCTCCATAGAAAAGTCGCATCATCTTGAAGAAAGAAAGGGATAGAAAAAAGAAAAGAAAGAGAATAAAGAAGAAACAGCATCAGAATCTCAACAGCGGAACGAATAAATTATATTAATAACATAAATATACATAGTATACAACACTAATCAGAGTTACACAGAATTTACATCACATACTAGACAGTTGTAAACACCTATCTAGTTATTATAACTCAATACAATTCAACAAAGAATACCGATACAGAGAACACACAGCGGAAACTATATATCTATATCGCAGAAGCCTCCTGCTCCATTTTCTCCTCCACAATTCGTCAAAAGCTAACCTAAATCCCTTGGCTACTCGTAAAAATTTGAGTACCCAAGAGTTGAAGAAAACAGAAGATAAACTCCGGGACAGACATGGCTCTGGTGTGAGTAACAGGTTAAAGTTGCTTAATTTTGAAAACCTTTGAAACAAAAGGTATCACGTAAGACTCCCCACACATAAACATGGGTAAGTTTTTACCTTACGCTAACCAAAACATTTGATAGGAAATCCAGTGATATTATAATAGGTCTAGGGTTTTCAAGTAAATATGAAATAGCCGAAATTGTTACATGATTAAATTCCAGCTACTAGCCACAAAAGTGTGTAATACAATCAAAACAGTTGGTATTTATTGGATCTTGGATTCCATCAATGGCTGGGCTACTGGGGTACCGCCCGTCACAGTACGTGGCCTAGATCAACGTACCAAGGAGTATGCCCGCTCCCCTGCGAGACAAGACTGAAACCATCCCTTACTGGACAGTCCCGAACAAGACAACCCTGTAGTTGGCGTACGTCCAACTACCCACGCAGCCAAAATAAAAAGGGACCTCTAGACAGGTGAAAATCTTGTCCTACTTGGGCATGACCCACTTAGCCTTGCTGCACCTCCCCTGTTTTAGCCATTCCCGGTTGATGAGGTTTTAGGCTACGATTACCTTTAGAGAACACATCTCTTAGAATGCTCATCGTCCACCTAACGATGATCTGAAAGCATTCAATCCATACAAGTTCATTCCAGGTTCGAACGAAACCGAAGGCATTATCTCGTTACAGTCATTTTGGAATAACCCTCAGATTTAACGACGATAACCCTTGCACTCTAAATCACCATCTCGAACCTATAAGAATTATCTCCGTCTAACTCAACACAGAATCACCCCCAGAGTTATATTGACAAATAGTCCTTACACCTTGAGTCTTCACTCATCACATAAGATTCACGACCTATCGTTAATTTGGATCGATGTGGTTTTAAGATATCCAAATATGGGAACCCGATCCCGGTCTTATCGAAATCCAAACCGTGTATTTTAAGGCCAAGTTGTTTTAAAGGTTCAAGACAATTCAATTATCTGTATACACAGATAGATAAATCACAGATTCACAATATATAATCAACTTTATCATCACAACAGATAATCCATATCATCATTATCAAAAGATAATCTGTATCAACATCACAATGCAAGCAATGCATCCATATCATTCAACATTGCCTATCTCATATCTGAGATCAAACCATTCAAGGCAAACAACATCATCCATCTATATAAGCAATGATCACCACATCAAAAACAATTAATTTAAAATGAATTAAATTAATTACGTCATTCTAATTAATTTAAAGAAAATTAAATTAATTACTTCATCAATATAAATCTTGCTTACACCATCATTAATTAATTAACAATCAATTAATTAATAATCAACCGATTATTCATTTTAATTAATCATCACTGATTAATTAACCATTAATTACATTCAAGTAATTATCCACTAATAAATTTCTCAGATTAATTATACTTAACCAAATACTGTAATCAATCTTTAATTACTTTCTTATTTAATTAACTATGAATTAATTACATCACTCCTTAATTAATTTCATTAATTAATTCCTCATTTATTAATTATTTATAAATAACTCATTCTTAATTACATCATTAATTATAATAATCAATGATCTTCTTATTACATTTTCTTTTTAAGTTAATTACATTAAGTAATTAATCTTTATTTAAACCATAATTGTTAATCACCCTTGATTAGCTCTATTCATTAATTAACTACCCTTAATTACTTCACCAAGTAAATTAATTACTTCATAATTGATTATCTCTAATTAATCCCTTGATTAATGCACAAAGTAATTATACTCAAATTACTTCATCACCAAATTACTTTCAATTAGTTACATACAGTAATTCTCATTAATTACTTCCTTAAGTAATTCCTCTTCATTAATTACATTAAGTAATTATACTCCACATATCATCAAATGATTAATTTAAATTAATTAACTTAATCTAATAAAATAAACTCAATCAATTATAATAAGTAATTAATTCCTTAATTGCTTCCATAAGTAATTATACTTAACAATTACACAAATGATTATCTTTAAATTAATTAATCTAATTAATAATTAAAATTAATCACATTAATTAATTATTAAATAATCCTTAGTTAATGACCTTCATTAACTATTAACAATTCATTAATTATGTTAATAAAATAATTAACTTATTTAATCATTATTTATTACAAATTAATTAATCATTAATAACCCATTTAATTAACCCCTAATTATTTAATTAATTAAGTGTTAACTATACTTTAACTAATACTTTATTACTTGACTAATTAATTATTAATCATTAATTAAAATCTAATCTTATTTTAATTTATGATTCTAAAATTACAAGTTGATTATTTTAAGAATAACTAATCTTTATCTTTTAAGATTAAACCCTTAGTTGCCATTTTATTAATTTATTAAGTAAATTAATTATTCATTTAATTGCACTAAAAGTTAAATGAATAAGAAATCATTAAATTAAAATTTAACTTTAACAAGTTTTAAAATCAATTTAATACTTTAAATGATAAATAATACTTTTCTTATAAAAGAGATTTTACAAAAGTTAAAACAAATTTCTTTTTAAATTCAAACATTTTCTTTATCATTCAAATTTGTTAAAATACTTAAATTTATAAAACTTAAATCTATTTTGAAACAAAGATTCAAATCCAAATTTAAATCAAATTTAAACTTTGTTTAAACATTTCCTTACAATCAATTTCCAATTTAAATTCAAATTTATTTAAAAACATTTTTAAACAACAAACCCCTTTAAAGTTATTTTAAACAAATTTGAGTTTTAAATCTTCATCCATTTCCAGGTTGAGATTCAAATTAAAACTTGAATTCATAATTAAAAATTAGATTTAAAACATACTTTAAATTCTTGCTTAATAATTCATACTCGTTTAAATTTTGAAATTATAACAAGACTTTTACCTGTAAACTAACTCGACCCCAAATAATATACTGGAGCCTAACCTAATCTGATACGAGTAAAACACAAAATATGTCGAGTAAAACTCGAGTAATATTTCATTATGAATTCATTCAAATTAAACTGACAGGTTTAAACAAATCCTGCAACAACATATAACCCGAGCCCACAACACACTGACTTCGAGTCCCATACTCCAAATCTTCGAGCCAAACGCAAAACAACCCGATACCAAACACGAGAATACAATCTTCCCCAAAACCAACTGATACCCAGATCGCCGTGCACCTGCACCGATGCCGCCATCACGTCCGACCACTCGCGACCCCTTGCGCAAGTCGCTGATCATCACCAAACACCAAATCAACCTTCAAACCAACTGCAGAAACCCTAAATCAAATTTGTGCAATCGAGCTAAAAAAAATGGAAAATGGTCGAAATGGAAATGCCTCAAATTCCAAAATCTGATCATCAGTGAAATTAATCCACCGGCCTCGAACTCCATCAATTACTTACTAAAATCTGGTAGAACTCGATCGCTTCTAGAGTTTGTGGTGATAAAAATTTTTTCCAAGTGAACAAATCTTGGGTTATAATTTTTGATTCAAAATTCCCAACGCCACACTGCTTCGATTCACTTCCCACCATTTTTCCTTGCATCTATGATCATCACTCAATCACCAGAGTAAACCATGGCCACTCCGACCTCTTAAGATGACAGTTCTAACCCCAATCATATTTTCTGGTTAAACCAGAAATACAAAGTTGAATGCAAACTAAAAATTCAAATTTTAGTTTTAAAAATCAAGTCATTGATCATGTAATTGGTTTATAAACTTAAATCAATGAATCTGGAACATTTAAATATTACGTACAAAAATTTGCTCCGTGGCATTTTGTTTTTCCAGAGTCATCGCAGTTTTTATCATTATTTTCATTTTTTTACATTAAATAAAATTTAAGCTTTAACTTAATTTACAAACATACTTTGTTTAAATCTTGAACTATAACCAGGGTTTGAATATGAACTCATGAAATTTGATCAGGATAAAAGTCCGAATTGTGGACATGCAAGATCATATATTCAACAACAAGCATATATATTCAGTATCTATCAAAATGAACTTGAAATATAACATGCAAACACTCTTATTTTCAGAAATAAACAATCAACTTATTTAATACTTAAGTTAGTTTTAAATAAAAGTGTTACTCACAGAATTTTAGGGGCAGGGCAAACTTATTTTCTGGAAATGCTTTCCCTGATGCATGCTTCAAAATTTCATTTGTACGCATGCTTTTAAACTTCAAGTTGCTCCTCTTATTTTGTAAACTTAAACCTTGATTTACTGCAATGCTTTGCTGAAATGCTTATACCATTGCATGCATCTAGGAAAAGAATTGCAGGCTCCCAGAAAAGAAAATGCAAGAAGAACTTTGATGTTGCAAAATAATTTCAGATGCGTGCTTTCCGGAAAAAGAATTTGCAGGCTTTCAGAAAAGAAAGTGCATGCATGTTGTTTCCAGGTGTAAAGATGCAGATTTGATTTCAGGTTTATACCTTTGAAGAGCTACAGATAATTTGCATTTCAATTTTGAAAAGGGTTTAAGATAGTTTTGGTTTTGAGGGGAACAGGGGTTTCCGTTTTAATTTGAGGGAAAACAGATTTTGCTTTCTGTTTTGAGAAAACGAAATTTGCAGATTTCATGGCTGAAGATCTTCTTAAGTTTGAAACAAAGAAGAATAGAAAAGAAGGTAGAATGAGGAGCAAAGTTATTATATAAGAATTTTTTTTTAATTAATTAAAAGAAAAATAAAGAGACACTTGTTCTAATTATAAACATTTGTCACTTTGTTTTACTATATGACTAACACATGTCAATTAGGTGTTAATAAATTGACACATGTATTAAGTATTCTAACTTTAATTTAAATTGTTTATAAATTTTCAAATTTTAATTTGCTATTTCTTATGTACATATAAATGAATTTATCTCTTTTCAAATTAAAAAAAGAAATGAAAATAACAAATTTAAAAATATAAGCTTATTCAAAAATATTTTAAGTATTTATTCTATTACATTTCAAAACATCAAATTCAAATTCAAATTAATTTATCAAATCAAATTTAAAAAAAATCAAGTTTTATATGTGTGCATATATAATTCTTATTAAATTTAAAAATAACAATCTATTTCTAAAAATTTATTTATGTTTATGAAAAAAAAAGTATTATCATTATTATTTAAAAATAACAAATTAAACAATACTTAAAATGATTTATAAAAGAGATTATAAACAAATTAAGATCATTTGTAATTTGTATTTTAAATTCTTATATATAAATTCAAAAAATATTTTAAAAAGAAATAAAATATAGTTTTTATGTTAATCTAATCTAAATTTATATTTAAGCTAATTAAAAATATAAATTTAAACGAATAAGATTTACTCAAAGTATAAACCATATATTTATTTATTAAATTGCTTTGAAAAGTCAAATGTTAATATTTAAATCAAATTTTCCAATTTATCAAATATAAACTAAAATTAGAAAATTGATTCATTTACAAAATTCCAAATCAAATTTTATCAATTTACAATATATACAATTATATATATATTATAAATAGAAAACAATTTATCAGTTTTAAAAAGATAAAATCTATAAATTTAAATGTTTATTCAAACATGATTATTAGATCAATTCAAAATTTGTTATCAAAAATTATTAAATCAATTAAATTTTTAACACGGATTATTAAATTTATATTGCCAATTTTCCGGGATATCACATTCCTCCCCACTTAAAAAAAATTCGTCCCCGAAATTTAAAAGCAAAGGTAATTTAATAATCTACCTTAAGATTTTATTTTAAAACACAAGCATATATTATCAAACATATGCTAACAGCCATAGCAACCAATTCATACAAACAAACAAATCTAACTATCCAGACAAAATTCTGGATAGAACCTCCACGAGTTTCCCCGGTACAAATATCGGGATATTCGCTTTATAGAATTCAAACAATCTATACTACTAAGCTATAAAGCTCCTATCCTGCTAGATTTACAAACTAAATAGGATATCAGACTACAGACAAGTATGACTCAACAATCACATCCTTCTGAACTGCTGGTTCCACAACCAGAGATAGACCATACACGTACTCCCTCAGAGATATGTGAAACACATCAAATCCTAGTTATCCAAACTGACAATTCAACCTTGAAAATCAAACACCAATCCTCACAAGTATACAGAAAAGATCCAAAATATCTCGGAGCTGACTTACCCAGTCTTATCCTATCTTATAGCTCCTCAGATCGGAGAAAACTTACCCAAAATCAAATCTCCGTTTTCGAAATCCAAATTTCCTTCGTCTCTTCTCCATAAAAAACTTCTGACAATCCTGGGCTGCCTTCATCTCTCCTGATCAGCTCAACTCTCGCTGATGTCTCTAGAAACAAACTGGACACAAACAACCCAACAGAATGATCTCCTCAAGATCAATCCAAAACCAAGAACACCAATTCTACTCCACAAACATCAGAAGATTAACTTACTTCTCCTATCTGGAAAAGACAAAACAAAGGCACTCCCAAACTGCTTCCGCTGCACAACTCTGATCTGGAGTAGAAGAAAAACTGGAGCACAAACTGGACAACACATCTCAGAAACATGGTTCAACAGATCCATAAAAGAAAACTCAGATGCCCTATCTGATCCTTCTACTAAACTGAACCACCAGTAGCACTCCTAGAATCCAGTCGATAAGAAAATTCAACCTCCAAATACGGACAAACCCTTGATAACAAAAGAGTACACTCAAACAATCGCAAGTCACTTTTGCGATCAACCAGTCCAATAAGCAAAGAAAAACTGTTCTCTCTTTACCAATCAAAACAGTGTACGCTTATCTAGCCAATCTATCGAAGAAATGGATCTACTCTGCTTCTGAACTCCATCTTTAGAAAAATTGCTAACCAGAAGACCTTCTTGCCAGCACAGAACACTCTGAGCTGCACTGCTGACACTGACGCCAAAGATTTCCCAACCCAAAGCTCTTCGAGAAACTCGGACCTCAAACCAGTCAGAAACATCCTGCTGAACCCAGCCACAATATCAAAGCAGACATACTTCTTAAACTTGTTCCAAAGAAATATCCTCGGAAACATCCATAGTCACTGTGTCTCATCACACAGCTACTAATTCCTGAGTTATCAAGATACCATTATTTCCTTCTGCCTAACCGACAGATCCAAACTCTACTCATCCAACTCAAAGATAGACTTCGAACCTTTATAGGTTACCTTCAGAGATCTATGAAATCTCTACACTCTACACAACTCACTCGAGACGGTATTAGGTTTATAGTCTCGATAGATACACTTCCAACCTCAACACTCAAACTCCAACCAATGGTAGTAGTCGTGTTACACAGCCCACTACCTTATCTACCTTTATAACCTATATTGGAAAAACCCGAACAGGTAACCCAATGGATAGGTAGAAGTAAATATATATATATATATATATATATATATATATATATATATATATATGTATATGTATATGTATATATATGTATGTATAAATATGTATGTATATTTAAAATTACAAATACGCTCTCTCAAGAAAGAAATCACTTCAAAGCCTATGTATTTACTCAACCTAGTGCTCTGATACCACATGTGACGATCTGACTTTTTCTCCACAGAAAAGTCGCATCATCTTGAAGAAAGAAAGGGATAGAAAAAAAGAAAAGAAAGAGAAGAAAGAAGAAACAACATCAGAATCTCAACAGCGGAACGAATAAATTATATTAATAACATAAATACACATAGTATACAACACTAATCGGAGTTACACAGAATTTACATCACATACTAGACAGTTATAAACACTGTCTAGTTATTACAACTCAATAAAGTTCAACAAAGAATACAAATACAGAGAACACACAGCGGAAACTATATATCTATATCGCAGAAGCTTCCTGCTCCATTTGCTCCTGCACAATTCATCAAAAGCTAACCTGAATCCCTTGGCTACTCGTAAAAATTTGAGTACCCAAGAGTTAAAAAAAAAAATATAAACTCTGGGTCAGACATGGGTCTAGTGTGAGTAACAGGGTAAAGTTGCTTAACTTTGAAAAACCTTTGAAAAGAAAAGTATCACGTAAGACTTCCCACACATAAACATCGAAAAGTTTTTACCTTACGCTAACCAAAACATTTGATAGGAAATTTAGTGATATTATAATAGGTCTAGGGTTTTCAAGTAAATATGAAAGAGCCAAAATTGTTACATGATTAAATTCCACCTACTAGCCACAAAAGTGGGTAATACAATCAAAACCGTTGGCACTTATTGGAATTTGGATACCATCAATGGCTGGGCTACTGGGGTACCGCCCATCACAGTATGTGGCCTAGATCAACGTACCAAGGAATACGCCCGCTCCCCTGTAACCCAAGACCGGAACCATCCCTTACTGGACAGTCCCGAACAAGACAACCCCGCAGTTGGCGTACGTCCAACTGCCCAAACAGCCGAAATAAAAAGGGACCTCTATACAGGGGAAAATCTTGTCCTACTTGGGCATGACCCACTTAGCCTTGCTGCACCTCCCCTGTTTTGCCATTCCCGGTTGATGAGGTTTGAGGCTACGATTACCTTTAGAGAACACATCTCTTAGAATGCTCATAGTCCACCTGACGATGTTCTGAAAGCATTCAATCCATACAAGTTCATTCCGGGTTCGAACGAAACCGAAGGCATTATCTCGTTACACTCATTTTGGAATCACCCTTAGAGTTAATGAAGATAACCCTTGCACTCTAAATCACCATCTCGAACCTATAAGAACTATCTCCATCTAACTTATCACGGAATCAACCCCAGAGTTATATTGACGAATAGTCCTTACACCTCGAGTCTTCACTCTTCACATAAGATTCACGACCTATCGTTAATTTGAATCGATGTGGTTTTTGGATATCCAAATATGGAAACCCGATCCCGGTCTCATCAAAATCCAAAGCGTGTCTTTCAAGGCCAAGTTGTTTTAAAGGTTTAGAACAATTCAATTATCTATATACACAGATAGATAAATCACATATTCACAATAGATAATCAACTTTATCATCACAACAGATAATCCATATTATCATTATCAAAAGATAATTTGTATCAACATCACAATGCAACCATTGCATCCATATCATTCAACATTACCTATCTCATATCTGAGATCAAACCATTCAAGGCAAACAACATCATCCATCTATATAAGCAATGATCACCACACTAAATATAATTAATTTAAAATGAATTAAATTAATTACTTCATTCTATTTAATTTAAAGAAAATTAAATTAATTACTTCATCAATATAAATCTTGCTTACACCACCATTAATTAATTAACAATCAATTAATTAATCGTCAACCAATTATTCATTTTAATTAATCATCATTGGTTAATTAACCATTAATTACATTCAAGTAATTATCCACTAATTAATTTCTTAGATTAATTATACTTAACCAAATACAGTAATCAATCATTAATTACTTTCTTATTTAATTAACTATGAATTAATTACATTACTCATTAGTTCGTTTCATTAATTAATTCATCATTTATTTATTATTTCTAAATAAATATTCTTAATTACATCATTAATTATAATAATTAATGATCTTCTTACTACATTTTCTTTTCTAATTAATTACATTAAGTAATTAATCTTTATTTAAACCATAATTGTTAATCACCCTTGATGAACTCTATTCAGTAATTAACCACCCTTAATTACATCACCAAATAAATTAATTACTTCATAATTAATTATCTCTAATTAATCCCTTGATTAATTCACAAATTAATTATACTCAAATTACTTCATCACCGAATTACTTTCAATTAATTACATATAGTAATTCTCATTAATTACTTCCTTAAGTAATTCCTCTTCATTTAATTACATTAAGTAATTATACTCCACAAATCATCAAATGATTAATTTAAATTAATTAAACTTAATTAATTAACTTAATTTAATCAAATTAAACTCAATTAATTACAATAAGTAATTAATTCCTTAATTACTTCCATAAGTAATTATACTTAACAATTACACAAATGATTATCTTTCAATTAATTAATCTAATTAATAACAAAAATTCATCACATTAATTAATTATTAAATAATCCTTAGGTAATGACCTTCATTAACTATCAACAATTCATTAATTATTTTTCTAAGATAATTAAATTATTTAATCATTATTAATTACAAATTAATTAATCATTAATAACCTATTTAATTAACCCCTAATTATTTAATTAATTAAGTGTTAACTATAATTTAATTAATCCTTTATTACTTGGTTAATTAATTATTAATCATTCACTAAAATCTAATCTTATTTTAATTTATGATTCTAAAATTAGAAGTTAAATATTTTAAGAATAATTAATCTTAATCTTTTAAGGTTAAACCCTTAGTTACCATTTTATTAATTTATTAAATAAATTAATTATTCATTTAATTACACTAATAATTAAATGAATAAGAAATCATTAAATTAAAATTTAACTTTAACAATTTTTAAAATCAATTTAAAACTTTAAATGATAAACAATACTTTTCTTATAAAAGAGATTTTACAAAATTTAAAACAAATTTCTTTTTAAATTCAAACATTTTCTTTATCATTCAAATTTGTTAAAATACTTAAATTTATAAAACTTAAATCTATTTTGAAACAAAGATTCAAATCCAAATTTGAATCAAATTTAAACTTTGTTTAAACGTTTCCTTACATTCAATTTCCAATTTAAATTCAAATTTATTTAAAAACATTTTTAAACAATAAACCCCTTTAAAGTTATTTTAAACAAATTTGAGTTTTAAATCTTCATCCATTTCCAGTTTGAGATTCAAATTAAAACTTGAATTCATAATTAAAAATTAGATTTAAAACATACTTTAAATTCTTGCTTAATAACTCAAATTCAGTTTAAATTTAGAAATTATAACAGGACTTTAACCTGTAAACTAACTCGACCCCAAATAATTTACTCGAGCCTAACCTAATCTGATTCTAGTAAAACACGAAATATCCTGAATAATACTCGGGTAATATTTCATTATTAATTGATTTAAATTAAACTGACAGGTTTAAACAAATCCTGCAACAACATATAACCCGAGCCCACAACATACTGACTTCGAGTCCCATATTCCAAATCTTCGAGCCAAACGCAAAACAACCTGATACCAAACACGAGAATACAATGTTCCCCAAAACCAACTAATACCCAGACCGCCGTGCACTTGCACCGACGCCGCATCACCTCCGACCACTCGCGACCCCTTGCGCAAGTCACCGATCATCACCAAACACCAAATCAACCTTCAAACCAACTGTAGAAACCCCAAATCAAAATTGTGCATTCGAGCTAAAAAAACTGGAAAATGGTCGAACTGGAAATGCCTCAAATTCCAAAATCTGATCATCGGAGAAATTACGCCAACGGCCTCGAACTCCATCAATCACTTACTAAAATCTGGTACAACTCGATCGCTTCTAGAGTTTGTGGTGATAAAAAAATTTCCTGGTGAACGAAACAAGGGTTATAATCTTTGTTTCAAAATTCCAAATGCCACACTGCTTCGATTCACTTCCCACCATTTTTCCTTCCATCTATGATCATCACTCAATCACCAGAGTAAACCATGTCCACTCCGACCTCTTAGGATGACAGTTCTAACCCCAATCATATTTTATGGTTAAACCAGAAATACACAGTTGAATGCAAACTAAAAATTCAAATTTTAGTTTTAAAAATCAAGTCATTGATCATGTAATTGGTTTATAAACATAAATCAATGAATCTGGAACATTTAAATATTACTTACAAAAATTTGCCCTGTTGCATTTTGTTTTTTTTTCAAAGTCATCGCAGTTTTTATCATCATTTTCATTTTTTTCGCATTAAATAAAATTTAAGCTTTGATACTTTACAAACGTACTTTGTTTAAATCTTGAACTATAACAAGGGTTTGAATATGAACTCATGAAATTTGATCAGGATAAAAATCTAAATTCTGGACAGGCAAGATCATATATTCAACAGCAAGCATATATATTCAGTATCTATCAAAATGAACTTGAAATATAACATGGAAACACTCTTATTTTCAGAAATAAACAATCAACTAATTTAATACTTAAGTTAGTTTTAAATAAAAGTGTTACACACAGAATTTTAGGGGTAGAGCAAACTTATTTTCTGGAAATGCTTTCCCTGATTCATGCTTCCAAATTTCATTTGTATGCATGCTTTAAAACTTCAAGTTGCTCCTTTTATTTTGTAAACTTAAACCTTGATCTACTGCAATGCTTTGCTGAAACACTTCTATCATTGCATGCATCCAGGGAAAGAATTGCAGGCTCCCAGAAAAGAAAATGCAAGAAGAACTTTGATGTTGCAAAATGAATTTCAGATGCATGCTTTCCAGGAAAAGAATTTGCAGGATTTCAGAAAAGAAAGTGCATACATGTTGTTTCCAGGTGTAAAGATGCAGATTTGATTTCAGGTTTATACTTTTGAAGAGCTATAGATAATTTGCATTTCAATTTTGAAAAGGGTTTCAGATTGTTTTGGTTTCGAGGGGAACAGGGGTTTCGGTTTTAATTTGAGGGTAACCAGATTTTGCTTTCTGTTTTGAAAAAAAGAAATTTGCAGATTTCATGGTTGAAGATCTTCTTAAGTTTGAAACAAAGAAGAATAAAAAAGAAAGTAGAATATGGAGCAAAGTTTTTATATAAGAATTTTTTTTTGATTTAATTAAAAGAAAAATAAAAAGAAAACTAAAAGACACTTCTTGTAATTATAAACATTTGTCACTTTGTTTTATTATATGACTAACACATGTCAATTAGGTGTTAATAAATTAACATATTTATTAAGTATTCTAATTTAAATTTAAATTGTTTATAAATTTTTAAATCTTAATTTACTATTTCTTATGTATATATAAATGAATTTATCTCTTTTAAAATTAAAAAAGAAATAAAAACAACAAATTTAAAATATAAGCTTATTAAAAAATATTTTAAGTATTTATTCTATTAAATTTCACAACATCAAATTCAAATTTAAATTAATTTATCAAATCAAATTTAAAAAAAAATCAAGTTATATATGTGTGCATAAATAATTCTTATTAAATTTAAAAATAACAATCTATTTCTAAAAATTTATTTATGTTTGTGAAAAACAAAGTATTATCATTATTATTTAAAAATAACAAATTAAACAATATTTAAAATGATTTATAAAAGAGATTACAAATAAATTAAGATCATTTGTAATTTGTATTTTAAATTCTTGTATATAAATTCAAACAATATTCTTAAAAGAAAATAAAACAAAGTTTTTATGTTAATCTAATCTAAATTTATATTTAAGCTAATTAAAAATATAAATTTAGACAAATAAGATTTACTCTAAGTATAAACCATATAATTATTTATTAAATTGCTTTGAAAAGTTAAATGTTAATATTTAAATCAAAATTTCCAATTTATCAAATATAAACTAAAATTAGAAAATTGATTCTTTACTAAATTCCAAATCAAAGTTTATCAATTTACAATATATACAATTATATATATATTATAAACAGTAAACAATTTATCAGTTTTAAAAAGATAAAATCTACCAATTTAAATATTTATTAAAACATGATTATTAGATTAATTCAAAAATTTTTATCAAAAATTATTAAATCAATTAAATTTTTAACACAGATTATTAAATTTATATTGCCAAATTTCCAGGATATCACATCTACGGTTCTTTTAGAAATAAGAAGACAATACATAAGAGCAGAGATCATCTTCTAACCATTTAAGTGGATGAATTTCCGTATCATTTGTTGGAGAACAAAATGAGATTTATACGCACTATACAACATCATTGAAGATGATTGTGCCATACAACCTCTTTGTTTCACCTAGATATTTCCCGAGTTATAACTAGTCAAGATTTGATAGTCTTTTATTTAACTACCAAATAAACAACAATTAACATATATTTAATTCCATATGGAATCCTGTGACGCCCCACCTCTATGCTCACAATAACAAAGGTTATTATAAGGAATAACATCTGCTATTACGAAGAATAAGGCTTGTTAGAAGCGACCATCTGTATGTTACGCCTTAGACGAGTATTGATTACATCGATAGGAGTTGTGTAAATAACTCCCAAAGATATACATTCAATCCAAATCTAAAACGAAACTACGGTGGCATAAGAAAAATTAAGAACAACTCATAATAACAATAACACTGATAAGTATAATCACATAAAAACAGAAATATCACATATATAGCGGAAGATAAGTCTGGATACATGCTACAACAATCGATAGTTCACATGAACCAAATGTACATATACAAAGATATCAACATACATGAGAAGAGAGTCAAAACACCAAAACTACACTTCCAAGTCAAGCCAAAAGATGATGTCAAATCCCAAAAGCTGAAGCAGCAACTGAATCAGAAATAGCGATTATCCTTAAATAACTCGGTCTGACCCGAGTATTATTTAAAAGAAAATAATAAATGGATCAGTCTAATTTAAACTTAGAAGTGAATGCATCATAAGCAACATCAAAGCAAATCAATCATAGTCTCGAATGAGACTATTCAACATATATAGTCAACATAGTTTAAATGAAGAAATCTCATTAAATTATATCAAAATCAAATTTCAAATTCAAAATTGAATTCAAAACATCATTATACAAAAATCTAGAAATCAAAAATAGATAACTAGAAAAATCAGAATAAAAGTGGATCGATCTCAGCATATGGCGAGTCTAAGCTACGCCGCACATGCATCAACATACGACCGAAGCCTACCAAGTATCGTCATCATAATTTTTAGCACCCAACAATTGACCCAAAGGTCAACATATGACCCGAAGGTCTAGTACTGGTAATCGTCCCAAAGGTCCATCATAGTGGTTCGAAAGCCCAACAAAATCATCAAACAACAAATCCACAACAAACATTTCAATTAACGAGTCCGGAATTAACCGAATTAGTAAAAGCATGGTTCCATATTCTGCACTTTTGCTAAATCGTTTAAATCTCTTCATCGTTTCTTTGAAAGTACAAAATTGTATATTTTATATAAATAAAATTTACGTTCTCAAATGGACAAGTCCAGAATTAACCGAATCAGTAAAAGTAAGGGTTCATAGTCCTTAGTTTTGCTGAAGCGCTTAAATCGATTCCTCATTCTTTTGAAAGCGTAAAACTGACATTTTTAGAAACAATTATATTTTAAAACGATTTAAAAACACGTGATTAAAACAACAACTTCTATAGCAATTTCCACAAGGAAATTGCGCTTCACAAAAAACACCGTAAAAATGGATATCAAATCAGGGTTGTGGGATAGCCGCTTAAAAATTCACTTTAAATTGACGGTTACCGAAGTCAAAACAACAGTCATTTTTATTCGTCAAAAATGTCATCAAAACAACATGCTTCAAAAATTTAACGCCGGAGTAAAAATCCGTTATAAATATAACGACAACAAAATACGTTTCAAAACCAAACACCGGTTCAAATAAATTAATAACTAGACTGCACTACTATATTTTCATCAAAATATTGGATAGTCTAGGTTTAGTTTTGGTGCAACAAATAAATTGACAGATGGTCTAAACTAGCTTTTGTGAAAAGCATATACACACGCACATGAAACAAATATTGAAAATTTATAAATTAACCAGGCAATACAATGCTGCACGCAACAAGGAATAAAGTTAAATGACTTGGACACGAAATTTTTATGCAATTAAAACTTTACTAACACAACTAAATTTTCATGCATATACTATACAACTTGTGTGACGCCCCACCTCTATACCCACGCTAGCCAAGGACACTACGGTGTAATGCCGTCAACTAGCACGGAGAATAAGGCTGTTGAGGACCGACCATCAGTATAAATGCTTTGTGCGAGTAACGATATGCCAGATAAGATGTAACTTGCAGACATCCGACATCCCGACACAAACTCAAAGCGACTACACAGTGGCTATTATGTCTTCGGAAACAAATATAGAAATAAACATAACACAAATCAGTCACAGATAATTCATATCACAAAGGCGGAAGTAGAAATGAATATATATAACACATAAAAGTGTTCATCAGAGTAGTAGTCAAGCAGATCCACAATAATACAAAAGAATAGCAACGCGTGCTATACAAAAGAATACAACTATGAGTCTATATCTCAAATGTATACAACAAAAATTACTAATCTAAGCAGTTAACCAAAAGTCAGGATGATAACCCCAGAAGAGAAGTCAAGAAGAAGCACCTGTAACATCTCGGTCTGACCCGAGTATTATTTAAGAAGAAAATAATAAATGGATCAGTCTGGCTATAAATATCAAATGAAATGATATAGAATAAGAGATATGACTAAACGTATAATAATCACAATGCCAAGCTGTGATAAATAAATAATTGAAAAATCAATAAGAGATTAATCAATATCGATGAAGAGGAATGTCATACTCCTAATTTCATTCACGAAGCCACAATAAATGACATATATATCAATGCCAATCGTAAAAGTTGGTGAAACATAAATTCCAGAATTCAACATACGAAAACCAGAAATCACAAGAAAACGATGGCCAAGACATTGATGTAGTTCAAATGGTACATCCAATGAATCAAAAAGCAAAGACATTGATGTAGTGCAAATGGTACATCTAGTGGATCAAAAGCAAAGACATTGATGTAGTGCAAACAGTACATCCAATGTATCAAAAGCAAAGACATTGATGTAGTGCAAACGGTACATCCAATGTATCAAAAGCAAAGACATTGATGTAGTGCAAACGGTACATCCAATGTATCAAAAGCAAAGACATTGATGTAGTGCAAACGGTACATCCAATGTATCAAAAGCAAAGACATTGATGTAGTGCAAATGGTACATCCAATGTATCAAAAGCAAAGACATTGATGTAGTGCAAATGGTACATCCAATGAATCAAAAGCAAAGACATTGATGTAGTGCAAACGCTACATCCAATGTATCAAAAGCAAAGGCATTGATGTAGTGCAAACGGTACATCCAATGTATCTAAAGCAAAGCCATTGATGTAGTGCAAACGGTACATCCAATGAATCAAAAGCAAAGACATTGATGTAGTGCAAACGGTACATCCAATGTATCAAATAATTCGGAGCATCGACGCCGTACAGCGTGACATCCGATGAACCAAATCAAAAAGACATCGCACAATTCTAGTCTAAAACATAAAAATGATCGTCATGATCATAGAGAAGTGTCAGTTACAGTAAGCTAGTAAATTAATGAGCTTAGCTTCACATCCCATAACCACTAGCTTAACTTTAATATTTACGAACAAATTGTAGATCTCCACTAGAAAATTGTCACACAGGTTTCAATCGAACAAGTCCAAGAATTAACCGGTGAAGTAAACGCAAGCGTTTCATACCACTCATTTTACTAAGCCGTTTAATTAGATTTCTCATATGACTGAGGTAAAGGTTTGTATATACTAATAGATTAGAAATCAGTTTGAGAAAACGAGCTTTGTAATAAAATAGTGTTGAAATCCTTTGAAGAAAGAGTTTTGATATTTACTACTAGTATTGAAACCTTTATATTTTTAAAGTGACAAATCATAGAAAGGATTGTAGAAACAATCAATCATCAAAAATTCACATTCGAAGACGTGAATAAAATCCAAAGAAATCGATTACGGACTCCATCGAAATGTATATTCCCAAAAGTCCCGATATAAAAGTCATCACGGTCGATAATAAGTGATAATAACAAAAAGGGAATAAACACGAATCGATTAAAGTTGGAATTCACAAGCAAATAGGCAAAAGACTGCAGATTCAGACGTCTGAAATCAAGGATTCAGACGTTTGAATCTGTAAAACCAAAAGGTTTCCAGAACTGAATTCAGACGTATGAATCCTTGAATTTAGACGTCTGAAATAGGCACTTCTTGGCCTATTTCCTTTCTGGTTCAAAATGAATCAATTCAGATGTCTAAAATATAGATTCAGACGTCTGAATACCGGGGAATAAAAATTCCCAGTATAATATTCAGACGTTTGAATACTACGTTTCAGACATCTGAAACCTGGGTTCAGGGCATTCCCTGAACCTCGACCAAAAATGGCCAAGCGAATATCGAAAACGATCGAACGAGCAAATGATGACTAAGGATTTACGACACGCGACAACCCAGCCTTAACACCTCTTCGATACGCCTCAAATATCAATGTCCAAATATCCATAATAGGATTTTCATAGCTTTTGATTTCAAAACACCAAAAATTGGAATATACACCAAATCAATCCAAACCAAAATCAATTGCACAAAAATAAGCGTCAGGAATTCATACCTAACAATAGAAGATAATTATAGACAAAGATGTGAGATAAAAATCTCACCTTTGAACCCAAACGGTTGAAGAAGAAGCTCGAAAGCAAAGGAAGATCAACCACCTTCAAATCCAACTCAAGAAGCTTGATTCTAAGCTTTAAAAGATGAACATTCCCAAAGTTAGGTTTAGGAATTTCTGAAATTGATAAGAGAATGAGTTGGAGAAGAAGAAGAGAAGGCTCACCAATGGGTTCTCTTTGATTTTGGAGCATGAATTTGAGCTAGCAAGAAGAACTAGGGCTTGGAGTTTCTAATTCCCTTTCCTTTCCACCATTTTCAGTTAGAGCTTGAGTTTGAGGAGTGGGAATGAGTGAATGGAGAGGAGAGGGCTGAGCTAGAGTATAAGTGGGGTTAATGGGCTGAAACCCAACCCAAAGCCCTAAAGAAAAAGTAGCAAAATTCAACTTACTCCAAACATATCGAAGCTTATACTCAAAAAGGTTGCAAACGGCATTTTGAACTCAATGGATGGGGTCTCGAGTCCCAATTCGACTGTTTGCAAAAATTAGGTTTTCGGACTAAAATCCGACGAACGATGAAATATTTAAATAAGATATTTAAATACACAATCGATAAATATGCGGGTTGTTACAGACTCCCCTCCTTAAAGAAATTGCGTCCTCGCAATACTTAAGAAGAAAATAAAGAGTAACAACCATAAAAGCATATCAACACAAAAGAAAATTTGAAATAGGAAGTTCACCACAAAAAGCACGAAAGAGTTAGCCTGAACAGGTTCGCACGGTGAATTCTTTGGTTTTTCAAGAGCAATCCATAGGATTTGTGAACCATTGAATCTCACAAAAAGAACATCTTTATTTCGAAGGCACTCAACCTCCGAAGCAATGATGCGAATAGAATGTTGCTCAAAATTCAAATCTAGTGAAACTTCAATTTCCTCAATATCATCGGGCTCAAGAATAAAATAGGAAACCTAAAAGCAGTGTCATAGTTAAAAGACGCAGAAAACGTCAAGAATAGCAGAAAATTGAGCCAGTGCAACGGCGTAGTACAGAAACGGTACGCCTATGAAACTAGAAACTCGAATAATTTGGAACACCGACGTAGTACAAAAACGGTACGTCTAATGAACCGATAAACCGGAACAACGATGTAGTATAATAATGGTACATCCATTGATCTAGATAAGACGAAACATCGATGTAGTATAATAACAGTACATCCGATTAACCGAACACCATAAAAGAACACCGGACACTAGTCCATAAAAGGAATGAGATAAAGCTCAATAAAGCGAAGTATATCAAAACGTCCGATGAAATTAATAAAAAGATAATTCCATTCAGACATCATCAAAGAATCAACCACTTGTTGCTTACGACCAAGTGCATAGGAAACACAATTCTCCTTCCGGGAATAAAAAGAATATCAAGATCATAAGATGCAAGGAACTCGAGTCGACATGAAGTTCCTCATGAGAAAATAAATATTCCAAAGATTTATGATCGAGGTGGAGAACAAATTTCTCCCCCAAAAATAATGATGCCAAACTCTAAAAGCGAAAACAATAGCCACGAGCACTTGATCATGAGTGGCATTTCTAGTCTCAATCGACTTTTATGACTTAGAAGTACCAGTGGTAGAACGTTTCCTTTTTGCAAGAGAACGACATTCAAACCAATACGATTAGCATTGGTACAAAAGATAAAGTCTTGGTTCCCCACGGGAATCACAAGAATAAGAGTATCGAAAAGAAAGAACTTCTTTTAAATAATTTTCTTTCTCGAAAAGCTAAAACTTTCAAAATCTCAATTATCTCAATGTAAAAATCTTTCTAGAAAAATTTACATTTTACAAGTCAATATATCGTGTCTGTTTGTCTCATCAAAGCGTTTAGGAAATTCCTATCGATAACGTTGATCAAGCGCATCGACCAAAATTCTTAAAACAATAAATAGGCAATACAATCACAAAATCATCTTTTATATGATGAAAATATCTCTTAAAAGTTTAGAGAATATTCTTTGTTCGTTTAAGATCAAAATCCAATTGTACTTATAAATAAATCTTATGAAAAAGATTTACAAAATTTTAAATTTCTGTTTTCATCCAGAATCAATAAATTCAAGAATGGAATTATCGAGATATTCATAGAATACTTGATTTATAAAATGGATGAAACGAGATGGGCAAACTGAATGACATAATAAGTCATTCATAAGAATCGTAACGAGTGCGGAATGCGGTAAGTGGAATGCTAACTCCCGCAACTCGTAACCAAATGAAAATCGGTGGCAAGGTCGAACTAGAAAGACCTTAACACAACACAAAAGATTTCTTAGGTGATAATCCTAAGACAAACTCAAAAATGCCGGAAAAGTTTCACAAATTATTTAGATAAAGGAAATAACACTTTTCTCATCTTGAGGGCTTAAAGAATAAAATGCTGCCTTCAAGAATTTGAAATCGGAATCTCAAGAAAAAATAGAAATCTTCTTAACAGATAGAAAATGTCGAAGATGAATAGTCCACAAGGAAAATAGGATATGGGCTTCACAATTATTGAGCCAATCCTTACAAAAATCAATTCCGAAGCCTAAGTAAAAATCGGCTCGGGAAGAAAAATCACATAAAATAATTTCGACATCAACAGAAAGCAAATTGAGTGTTGCGGATCTACTATCCAGATTCGCAACTCTCAAAAAAGTCATCAAGCCCAAAATATTTTCAAAGAAAAAGAATCAACAAGTTCTTTTGATATAAAATAGACCCATATCAAAAAGAGCTCAAATAAGAAGATCACGAAATAAAACAATGCCATCAAGGATTGAGTGAAAAATACCTTGACCAAGAGAAGAGTTGTTAGGGGCTCGTAGCTTTCCCTTCTCTCTTGCTTGGAAGCTTAGGACACGAAGATAAAATATGACCCAAACCTTTGCAATAACGACAAAAGAGGGGTTTCGGGCACTCCCTTGCATAGTGGTCTGTGGTACCACAATTGTAGCATCGTCCACGACTAGAGGTAGGAGTCTTTGCTACCGAAATTTGTTGCTTCCCTTTCTTATTAGAATTAGGGCATTTGAATTTGATAGGCCTCTTTAAGTTATTGTCGAAGTTCTGTTGGGCATGCATAACTTCAACATCACCTTCACTATCGGCCTCTTCAAGACGAAGAGCGATATCAATAAGCTGATCAAAAAAAACTTCTAGTTTCAAAAGTAATGGCTTCTTAAGATTCTTATTCAAGCCATAGAAAAATCTCTGATTTTTCTTCAATGGGGTATTAATATACTCGACCCCGTATTTGGACAGAGATTCGAAAGATGCGACATAGTCTGTCACAGAAGATTCACCTTGAACAAGCTCAATAAAACGCCGTGCTAAAGTTACTTTTTCAGCCTCCGGCACGAATTTCAATTCGAATCTTCCTCGGAATTGCTCCCAAGTGAGATCCACCTCAACGATTTCAGAAATTAAAAGCTCATACCAATCTAACGCTCTTTCTTGGAGCATGCAAGAAACCACTTGGACTCGATGTAGATCAATAAGGTTCATACGAGAAAAGATACGATCGCATGATTTGAGCCAAGCTTGAATTTCTATAACACTCTTGGATCCCATGAATGGCCTTCCATCCAAATCTGTATAGTCTCTGCACAAGAGTGCAAAACTAGATCTTGGATGAGTAGGCTCTGGATTGGGACCGGCTGCTTGAGCGTTCTTTACTAGATCAAGAAGCTGCTGGGCAGACATAAATACTCCATCCTGAGGAGTAGCACTAGATTGACCGGCGCTGGGACGGCCTGGTCTAACCATTTTTCTTCTTTAAGAAAGAAAGAAAGAAGAAGAAAAAGTTATTCTCAAAATAAATATCAAGCAATCTTGATAGATAAAACAAGGAATCATAAAGAAAATAGGATGAATCGGTACGAAGACTCGAATAAAATCCTAAAGCACGACTCCTAAGAAAGACTTAGGACGATGATCCTTGTTACAATATTTCGTATTGTTCCGAAGTTTGGCTCTGATACCAAGATGTGACGCCCCACCTCTATACCCACGCTATCCAAGGACACTATGGTGTAATGCCGTCAACTAGCACGGAGAATAAGGCTGTTAAGGAGCGACCATCTGTATAATTGCTTTGTGCGAGTACCGATATGCCAGATAAGATGTAACTTGCAGACATCCGACATCCCGACACAAACTCAAAGCGAATACACAGTGGCTATTATGTCTTCGAAAAGAAATATAGACATAAACATAACACAAATCAGTCATAGATAATTCATATCACAAAGGCGGAAGTAGATATGAATATATATAACACATAAAAGTGTTCATCAGAGCAGTGGTCAAGAAGATCCACAATAATACAAAAGAATAGCAATGCGTGCTATACAAAAGATTACAACTATGAGTCTATATCTCAAATGTATACAACAAAAACTACTAATCTAAGTAGTTAACCAAAAGTCAGGATGATAACCCTAGAAGAGAAGTCAAGCAGAAGCACTTGTAACACCTCGGTCTGACCCGAGTATTATTTAAGAAGAAAATAATAAACGGATCAGTCTAGCTATAAATATCAGATGAAATGATATAGAATAAGAGATATGACTAACGTATAATAATCACAATGCCAAGCTGTGATAAATAAATAATTGAAAAATCAATAAGAGATTAATCAATATCGGAAAGATCTTCTCAAAGATAAAAAGGAATGTCATACTCCTAATTTCATTCACCAAGCCACAATAAATGACATATATATCAATGCCAATCGTAAAAGTTGGTGAAACATAAATTCCAGAATTCAACACACGAAATCCAGAAATCACAAGAAAAGGATGGCCAAGACATCGATGTAGTGCAAACGGCACATCCAATGAATCAAAAGCAAAGACATTAATGTAGTGCAAACGGTACATCCAATGTATCAAAAGCAAAGACATTGATGTAGTGCAAACGGTACATCCAATGTATCAAAAGCAAAGACATTGATGTAGTGCAAACGGTACATCCAGTGTATCTAAACCAAAGACATTGATGTAGTGCAAACGGTACATCCACTGTATCATAAGCAAAAACATTGATGTAGTGCAAACGGTACATCCAATGAATCAAAAGCAAAGACATTGATGTAGTGCAAACGGTACATCCAATGTATCAAAAGCAAAGGCATTGATGTAGTGCAAACGGTACATCCAATGTATCTAAAGCAAAGACATTGATGTAGTGCAAACGGTACATCCAATGAATCAAAAGCAAAGACATTGATGTAGTGCAAACGGTACATCCAATGTATCAAATAATTCGGAGCATCGATGTCGTACAGCGTGACATCCGATGAACCAAATCAAAAAGATATCGCACAATGCTAGTCTAAAACATAAAAATGATCGTCATGATCACAGAGAAGTGTCAATTACAGTAAGCTAGCAAATATACGAGCTTAGCTTCATGTCCCATAACCACTAGCTTAACTTAAATATTTACGAACAAATTGTAGATCTCCACTAGAAAATTGTCACACAGGTTTCAATCGAACAAGTCCAAGAATTAACCGGTGAAGTAAACGCAAGCGTTTCATACCACTCGTTTTACTAAGCCGTTTAATAAGGTTTCTCATATGACTGAGGTAAAGGTGTGTATATACTAATAGATTGGAAATCGGTTTGAGAAAACGAGCTTTGTAATAAAATAGTGTTGAAATCCTTTGAAGAAAGAGTTTTGATATTTACTACTAGTATTGAAACCTTTATATTTTTAAAGTGACAAATCATAGAAAGGATTGTAGAAACAATCAGTCATCAAAATTCACATTCAAAGACGTGAATAAAATCCAAAGAAATCGATTACAGAATCCATCGAAATGGATATTCCCAAAAATCCCGATATAAAAGTCATCACGGTCGATAATAAGTGATAATAACAAAAAGGGAATCAACACGAATCGATTAAAGTTGGAATTCTCAAGCAAATAGGCAAATAGGCAAAAGACTGCAGATTCAGACGTCTGAAATCAAGGATTCAGACGTCTGAATCTTGAAAACCAAAAGTTTGCCAGAACAGAATTCAGACGTCTGAATCCTTGAATTCAAGCGTCTGAAATTGGCACTTCTTTGCCTATTTCCTTTCTAGTTCGAAATGAACCAATTCAGACGTCTGAAATATAGATTCAGACGTCTGAATACTGGGGAATAAAAATTCCAATTATAATATTCAGATGTCTGAATACTACGTTTCAGACGTCTGAAAGCTGGGTTCAGGGCATTCCTTGAACCTCGACCAAAAATGGCCAAACGAATATCGGAAATGATCGAACGAGCAAATGACGACTAAGGATTTACGCCACGCGACAACCCAGCCTTAACGGCTCTTCGATACGCCTCAAATATCAATGTCCAAATATCCATAATAGGATTTTCATAGCTTTTGATTTCAAAACACCAAAAATTGGAATATACACAAAATCAATCCAAACCAAAATCAATTGCACAAAAATAAGCGTTAGGAATTCATACCTAACAATCGAAGATAATTGTAGACAAAGATGTGAGATAAAAATCTCGCCTTTGAACCCAAATGATTGTAGAAGAAGCTCGAAAGCAAAGGAAGATCAACCAGCTTCAAATTCAACTCAAGAAGCTTGATTCTAAGATTTAAAAGAAGAACATTCCCAAAGTTAGGTTTAGGAATTTCTGAAATTGATAAGAGTATGAGTTGGAGAAGAAGAAGAGAAGGCTTACCAATGGGTTCTCTTTGATTTTGGATCAAGAATTTGAGCTAGCAAGAGGGCTTGGAGTTTCTAATTCCCTTTCCTTTCCACCATTTTCAGTTGGAGCTTGAATTTGAGGAGTGGGAATGAGTGAATGGAGAGGAGAGGGCTGAGCTAGATTATAAGTGGGGTTAATGGGCTGAATCCCAACCCAAAGCCCAAAAGAAAAAGTAGCAAAATTCAACTTACTCCAAACATATCGAAGCTTATACTCAAAAAGGTTGCAAACGGCATTTTGAACTCAATGGAAGGGGTCTCGAGTCCCAATTCTACTGTTTGCAAAAAGTAGGTTTTCGGACTAAAATCCGAGGAAAGATGAAATATTTAAATAAAATATTTAAATACACAATCGATAAATATGCGGGTTGTTACAACTTGTTGGCACACAAAGCTTTAAAACTTCCTTCCACATAAATGAATTAGACGAGAGTATAAAGTAACCTGGACATACTAGTGCAATCTTTACGTGCACACAAAACTGAAGTGATGCAAATAATGACATGGACATACATGTATAAAGCTGAATTTTTTTTTCATGCACGTAATGCACACTTAATATTACATGCATATTTTCGTATACAACATGTACAAGACTGCCAAAATTGCAAAAATAAAATAAAAAAATGACCTGTACCTCTTTTCTTGCTTCACTAATATACACGCATTGATTGAAATAAAAAAGTCATGGAACGCACGCATGAATAATTTACACTAATTCCTGAACTATGTTTTCGCTCACTATAACTTATCCACCCATTCAAAAAAAAAAGCAAATGACCTGGACATAATTCGAATGCACACAATAATGGATAGAAATGCAAACATCTAGACAACGTCACCATATGCATGCATAGAATGGATTAAGTATATGTAAAAGAATAACTGCATTTTATTTAACTCACCTGGTGCACGCATATAAGGAACAATACATGTATACACGTCCAAATTGATTTCGATACTGCTACGTGAAACTCAACTTTTCATCAACAAATTGAAAGGATAAAAAGAAAGGGACTTACACCAAAATGCACTCACGCTACTTATAAAAATATGGTTTAGGGTAGTATACACGTGCACACTGCAAATACACGCATGGCCTAATATTATGAAGTAAACCAAAAATATCAACAGACCTGAATATATTAGAAATGTGAGTTTAAAAATCACCAAAATATTTGCTTCAAATTTTGTTAGCAACCGTGATTCAAAGGAAAGGAAGCAAGCAATTATGAACCGCCATTAACACTTTGTAGAGCTTCTGGAAATTTCAAAACGAAAGATTGATGCTAGAGGAACAAAATGAAACAAAGTATGGAGCGGGCATACTTTTCTCTTCAAATTTGCGTACAAGTCAAAGAATGAAGATGTGCTGGCAACATTGTACATTTGCATTAAAGAGAAAAATGTGCTTCAGTGGAGGTGAGTGCAAGCTACAAATAAAATGATGATGGCCAAACAGTGTTCACACATTGCTTTAATAAAATTGTTCACAACAAAGGCAAGTGTTCGCATATTTTTGCTTTTGAACAAGACCATTCACACGTGAAGGCAAGAAAAGATTACAACTTACCTGACTTTGAAACTGATTTTTTTTGCAAAAAAAAATTTCAAATTTTTATTTTAAAGTACTATTTTAAATTTTTATTTCGACGGTAATAAGATCATGGTTGTTACAAACTCCTCCTTATAAAATTGCGTCCCCGCAATTTTCATACCAGAAATTGTTTATAACATAAATAATTCATCACAACAAAGATTAAAATAGAAAAGATGAATAAAGAATGCTCACCGCCACCCGAATAGGAGAGAAAACCAGGATAAGAACGCTCGATGAATTCTTTGGTTTCCCAAGTGCAATCTTTGTGGTTTGCGGACCATTGAATTTTCACAAGTGGGACTTCTTTATTCCGAAGGCGTTTAACCTCCGAAGCTAGCACACAAATAGGATTTTGCACCAGAGACAAGTCGGGTGAGATATCAAGATCTTGCAACACATGAGGATCAATAATAGAATCTGAATCTCGAAGGCATCGACGAAGCGGGATACATGAAATATGTCATGAATTCCCAAAAACTGAATAGGTAGCGATACACGATAAGAAACAAGGCCAATGCATTCTGTAATAGGAAGTGGTCCAATATATCGAGGAGCCAATTTCTCGGAGCTACTATAACGCACCACACCCTTCATCGGAGAAAGACGAATGAATACGCGATCGCCAACAGAAAATTCCAAAGGCTTCCTACGATGATCGTCATAAGATTTTTGCCTATTCTGAGCCTCTTTCATTCTCTATCTAATAATATCAATCTTCTTAGAAGATTCGTCAATATAATCGGGGCCGGGAACTAACTTTTTCCCCGATTCCAACCGACAAGATGTTGATCGACACGGTCTTCCATAAAGAGCTTCGAAAGGAGCCATACCGATACTGGATTGGAAACTGTTGTTATAAGAAATTCAACAAGAGATAAGTGGTCTTCCCAACTACCACCAAAATCAAGAATACAAGCGCGAAGGAGATCCTCTAAAACTTGATTCACCCTTTCAGTTCGACCATCAGACTGTGGATGATAAGCTGTACTGAGATTGAGCTTAGTGCCCAAAGCATTCTGAAGGCTCTGACAGAAAGCATTAGTAAAAAGCTGATCTCTGTCACTAACAATAGAACTAGACACACCATGAAGTCGAACGACTTCGTTAATTAAAAGATTAGCCAACAAAGGAGCAGTCATATTGGACTTGATAGGAATAAAATGGGCTGATTTGGTCAATCTGTCAACAATCACCCAAGTACTAGTATGGCCCGACCTCAAACGAGGTAAACCATTAAAGAAGTCCACAGAAATCTGATCCCATTTCCATAATGGAATCTCAAGAGGCTGCTAAAGACCACTAGTTGTTCTTCTTTAATAAGTTGACAAGTCATGCAATGACTCACGTAACGTGATACATCACGCTTCATACCTTCACAAAAGTATAAGCGTTTCATATCAGCATTCATCTTACTACTACCTGGATGAATAGTTGTGATGACCCAGAATTTTGAAGCAATATCAATTTAATAGTTTGAATTTAAAATTAAATCGATTTGATAATCTTTGTGATAAATTTGAATTAATTTAATAATCCAATAAAATAAATAGTTAATTGATAGATCTTATCTTTTAAAATCTAATAAATTGTTTTCTATTTATAATGTATATATAGGATATGTATATATTGTAAATAAATATTGTTTTTAATTTGATAAATAAATAAATCTTGCTTTCTAAAAATATATAGATATATTTGGTAAATTGGGTATAATTTTAAAGTTAAACTTTTAAAGGATTATTTAATAAATAAAATATGGTTGTAAATTGATAAAATAAAATTTTAATTTGTTTAAATTGAATTATTTGATATTAATTTATTAAAAAGTATATAATAAATAACAAAATGATTTTAAATACATAAGTTAAATAATGAAATAGTTTAAAATATGTAATAACTTATGCTTAAATTTAAATAAAAAATAACAATAAGGTTTATTTTTGATTTTCTTTTAAATATAGTTGGATAAAATAAATAATTTATTAATAGAGAAATAATTTCTTTTATAAGTTATGTATAGTTATCAATTTTGTTATTTTTAAAATATAATAATACATTATTTTTCACAAATAGATTTTTAATAAAAATAATTCTTTTTCAAAATTTAATTGTGTAGTTATATATGTGTGTGTGTATATATATATAACTTGATTTGAATTTGAATTCAAAGTTTTTAAATTTAAAGTATAAATATTTTTAATTTGTTTTGATTTTAAAATATTTGTATAAACTTTATTTTATAAATAAAATTGAATTTATTCATTTTAAAATTATCTACATATATGTAAATACATATTAACTAATTAATTAAACAAAGATTCACATTTGTCTCATATTAATATATTAACTAAATAACTAATTAACATTTAAACATAACTAATTAACATAATTAAAACTAATTAACATTTAAGACAAATGTAAGCATTATACAAATTATAAGACATGTGTTAATCAATAAACATTAAAAATTGACAAGTGTTAAAATTGGAAGACAAGTGTCATTTATTATTTTTTATTTTTTATAAGTATTTCAGTTTTTATACAACAAATCCTCTTCCTTTTTATTCCTTTTCAAAATCTAAAATGCAAAGAAAAAAACACACACTTTCTCAAAAACTGAAATATGAAGCATCTTCAAAATACTGCAAATCAGAAACATGCAAATCATTTTTCAAAATTGAATCAAAGCATGCAAGAAAAACTGTTTTAAACTTGCATATTAAATTAAGGCAGCCTGCATATTATCAAGTATGAAAGCAATTCTGTTTTGAAAGCATCTGCATTTCACTTATAATCTGGAAATCAAAGCATGCATGTAGTTTTAAAGTAAGGGAGAAAACTGTAGTTTAAATTTTTATTCAAAACAAAGGAGCAATCCAGTTTCAAATAAAAATAGTCCAGAATTTTCAAGCTTTTCAAATCAAATCTGAAGCTCCGCCTTCTTCTCTGATCTGTGAGTAGCATCACATTTTCAAAACCTTAAATTGGTTATTGTTGCATGCTTAGATCTGGTATGAATGTGTGTTGAATAAATATTTATATGTGATGGATTTCTATATATATATATATATATATATATATATATATATATGGATGTGAAGCTATGTGTATATGTTTCATTGTCATCTCTGTTAACAGTTTTCAAGTTCAAGACTTGATTCAAAATTCACATTCTCTTAAAACCATTGAAGTTAGTACTTAGCATTTAAATAAAATTGGTTGTTATGTCATAGAGAAGGTTTTAAAGTTTTGTTTAAGTTAAATTTAATTGGAAAGCTCATTGGAACTATAAAAAATAAGTGAATGTTAAAATATGTGAAAATTCAAACTGAATAATTTATAAATTCGGTATTATGAATTAAATACTAAGATCAAAACATGATTTTTAGAACAAAAATTAGGATTTTTAGTTAAAGGTTAGAGGGCAGTTTTGTGATGAACAGAAAAGGGAAATCTTGTGATTTCTGGTGATCTATTGATATTGAAGGGTCGGGGTTCATCTTGTGGGTAGAGGAGTTATCAATGAAGTTGGGAAAAATAATTGATGTTGATGCAAATCAACATAGAAGCATCGGTAATGATTTATTATCGGTAGCCCTAGTTTTATCTGGGTAATTTGTTTTGGTCGATACATCTTGTAGGTATGATCGAGTTGAACGGGGTTTTGGCAGATGGAAGCTTGGTCGTCGGTGAAAGCATAGCCGGAGTTGTTTGATTTCTGGTGGTCAGAGGGCCATGATTTTGGTGATGACAGGTTTAGAGGGGAAATGGTCTTTCTGGTTCCATGTTTTGAATTTGAACTCGAATTCAAATTCGAGTAGTATGGAAGCTAGAGGATGATCAGAGTGGGATATGGAGATGGTCGCCGATTGGAAGCCACCGGAGGTGGCTGGAGTTGACCGGAGGCACGGTGCACGTGCACCGTGCACTTTTGGGTTTCTGATGAACACTGGGTAGATGCAGTGTTAACTGACTCGAGTTTTTACTCGAGATTTTGGTAGTTTGCTCGAAGAGGCTGGATTGTTGACTCGGAGCAGGGAATGGGGTAGCTCGGGTTAAAGTTAGATAACAGGTTTAAACAGAAACCTGTTGATCTGTTTTGAAATTTTAAAATAAAATTTAAACCTTGGATTTAAATGAAAGTAAAGTTTTAAATCCTAGTTTTAAATCTGAATTTAAGTTTAAATCAAAGTTTAAAAATAGATTCAAGTTGAATTTGAATCTAGTTTGGAAGTAAATGAGTTTTAAAATTCAAATTGACTTAATAATATTAAAGTGTTAAAGTAGTTTGAATTTTTAAAATAAGTTTGAAAAGGTAAGTAAAGTTTTAAAAAATCTAAAGATTTATCTGAAATCAAATTTAAAATAAGTATTTCAGTTTTGAAATAGGGAAGATTAAAAAATTTAAAATGAACAAATTGAAATGTTTAAAGTATAACTTAAATGGATTTGAATTTAAATATGAATTTGGTTTTAAGTCCTTTAAAACTTCTTTATTTAAAGGAATATATCTTTAACTTGTGAAATGAAAGGTTTAGAAATGTGTTTTGAAACTTTGTTAAAGATAATTTTAATTTATTTTAAATATTAAATTTAAATGTTATTTGAAAGTAAATTTAAGTAAGTTTTTTTTTTAAAATACTTTGTAATTGAAACTTGTTTATTAATAAGAACAAAGTTTTATCTTAAAGTAAATTAGAATTAAAGATTTGTAATTCATTAAATTTATAAGGAAATTTAATGGATAATTAATTTATTTGATTAATTAATCATTTGGATTAACTAAATAAGCAATTAAAGGTTTAAACCAATTAGTCAATGGTTAAGATTAATTAATTGGGAATAATTAATTTTGTAATTAAGGATTATTAATTAGATCTTAATTAGTAATTAGGAATTAATTATTTAAGTAATTTAGAATTAATTAAGTTACAGTTAACACTTAATTAACTAAATAATTAAAGGTTGATTAATTAGATATTCAAGATTAATTAATTTGAAATTAATTTTGATTAATGAAAGTTAATTACTTAAGAAAAGTAATTAAAGAATGGTTAATGGTTAATGATGGTCATTAACTTAAAAATTATTTTACAATTAATTAATATGATTAATTTATAATAACTAATTAGATTAATTAATTAAATGAAAATCAATTGTGAAATTTATTTAAGTTTAATTACTAAATGAAAGTAATTAAGGAATTAATTACTTTGTGTAATTAATGGAGTTTATTGTGATTGGTTTAAATTAATTAATTAAGCTTAATTGATTTTAAACATTGGATTTGATAATAATTACTTGATGTAACTAATGAAGTAAAATTACTCGGTGAAGTAATTAATGATAATTACTGGATGTAATTAGTGGATAATGATAGAATTGTGAAAGTAATCTAGATTAGATTACTTTGTATAATTAATCTAGGGATTAATTAAAGAAATTAGTTAAGGTGTAATTAATTTGATAAGTAATTAAGGGTAGTTAATTACTGAATGCGATTAATCAAAGATGATAATTATGGTTTAATTGGGATTAATTACTAAATGTAATTAATTTTAAATAAGATAATTAATTAAATATAATTAAGGATCATTAATTAATATAATTAATGATGTAATTAAGATTGAATAATTAAGATTAATTAATCAATAATAAGTGATTAAGGGTAATTAATTAATTGTAATTAATTAAGGTTTAATGTAATTAATTACAGTTAATTAATTAATGAAGTAATTAAAGGTTAATTACTATATTTGGTTTAGAGTAATTAACTTGTGCAATTAGTTAAAGGATAATTACTAGAATGTAATTAAAGTATAATTAATCAGGGGTGATTAATTAAGATGATAAATTAGAGGATAATTAATTAATTAATTAAATTGTAATTAATTAATGGTGATGTAAGCAAGATTTATATTGAGGTAAGTAATTAATTTAATTCACTTTAAATTAAATAGAGATGATGTAATTAATTTAATTCATTTTAAATTAATTATAGATGATGTGATTATAGATCATTGCTTATATATGATTGGATGATATTGGTTGCCTTGAATGGTTGAAGTCTCAACTATGAGATTAGTAATGTTGAGTGATATGGATGCATTGGTTGCATTGTGATGATGATATGGATTATCTTTTGATAATGATAATGTGGATTATTTGTGGTTATGATAATGATAATTGTGACGCCCCACCTCTATACCCACGCTAGCCAAGGACACTACGGGGTAATGCCGTCAACTAGCACGGAGAATAAGGCTGTTGAGGAGCGACCATCCGTGTAATTACTTTGTGCGAGCACCGATATGTCAGATAGAATAACATGCAATTCATTTCGAGAGTTAATTCGACATACCGATACAAACTCAAAGCTACTACACAGTGGCTAATATATCTTTGGAAACAAATATAGAAATAAGCATAACACAAATCAGTCACAGACAATTCATATCACCAAGGCGGAAATAGATATGAATATAACACATGAAAGTGTTCATCAGAGTTGTAGTCAATTAAGATCCACAATATCACAAAAGAATAGATACAAGTGCAAGACAAAAGAATACGACTATGAGTCTATATCTCAAGTGTATACAACAAAAACTGCTAAACTAAATAGTTAGCCAAAAGTCAGAGTAGCAAATCCCGGGAAGAAGTCAAGCAGAAGCACCTGTAACATCTCGGTCCGACCCAAGTATTATTTATAAGAAAATAATAAACGGATTAATCTAGCTATAGTTATCAGATGACATGGTATAAAATAAAAGATACGGCATAAACATATGATAACCATACGGGCATACTACAATAAGTATGTAATTGAAAATCAACACGAGATTAATCAATATCACAAGCATCTTCACAAAGATCCAAAAAGGGTATCATACCCAAAACTTTTATTCATAACAAGCCAGTGACCCACGAATTCACCAAGGCATAAAAATTGATAAAGCTTATCAATAGAAATCACGAAAATAGGTGAAACATAAAATTTCCAGAAATCAACACACGAAATTCATAAATCATAAAAAGGGAAAGAGGCCTATCACATGACGGTCCGAAGACCATGCGGAGCTATCCCATATAGGTGAGTCGGAATCACCCAGATGAGGTTTAGGAATTTTCTGAAATCAAAGCGAGAATGAGTTGGGGAAGATGAAGAGAAGGCTTACTAATGGGTTCTCTTGAATTTGGAGCTAGATCTTGGATTTTGCAAAGGAACTAGGGCTTTGGATTTCTATTTCCCATTCTCTTCCACCATTTTTGCTTTAGAACTGAAAAGAGGAGGAAGTGAGAGTGAATGGGGAGGGATGATTCAGTTTGGGGTATTATTATGGCTAGTGGGCTGAACCTAAGCCCAAAACCCAATAGATAAAGTGGCAAAAATCAACTTACTCCAAACATATCGAAGCTTATACTCAAAAATGTCGCAAATGGCGTTTTGAACTCAATGGAAGTGGTCTCGAGTCCTAATTCGACTATTTGCTAAAAGTATCTTTTCGGACTAAATTCCGAGTATCGATAAAACATTTAAATAAAACATTTAAATATAAAAATCGATAAATATGCGGGTTGTTACAGACTCCCCTCCTTGAAGAAATTGCGTCCTCGCAATATTTAAGAAGAAGATATATAGTAACAACCACGAGAGCGCATTCAACACAAAAAAAAAATTTGAAATAAAAGGTTCACCATAAAGAGCGCGAGAAAGTAAGTCCGGATGTGTTCGCTCGATGAACTCTCTAGATTCCCAAGAACAATCCTTAGGATTTGAAGACCATTGAACTTTCACAAGCGGGACATCTTTATTTCGAATGCGGTTGACCTCCTAAGCAATAATTCGAATAGGATGCTGCTCATAAGTTAAATTAGGTGAAACTTCAATCTCTTCCATAACACCGGGCTCAAGAATAGAATCAGAATCTTGAAGACATTTCCGTAATTGAGAAACGTGAAACACGTCATGAATAGCAGAAAATTGAGCCGGTAATAAAAGGCGATAAGCCACGGAACCAATGCGTTCAGTGATAGGAAATGGCCCAATATATCGAGGCGCTAACTTTCCCGATCGACTGAAACGTACAACACCTTTCATAGGTGAAACACGAATAAAAACAAGATCTCCAACAGAAAATTCTAATTTCCTTCTTCGATTTTCGGCATAGGATTTTTGTCTACTCTGGGTTTCTTTCATCCTATGTCGAATAAGTTCAATCTTTTCTGTGGAATCACGAATAAAGTCTGGACCTAAAACTAGCTTCTCACCGGCCTCAAGCCAACAGAAAGGAGATCGGCATGGCCTTCCATAGAGTGCCTCGAAATGTGCCATACCAATACTAGATTGGAAGCTATTATTACAGGAAAATTCAACAAGAGGAATATGATCTTCCCAATTTCCACCAAAATCAAGCACACAAGCTCGAAGAAGATCTTCAAGAGTTTGATTCACTCGCTTGGTTTGTCCATTGGACTGGAGGTGATAAGCGGTGCTAAAATTAAGCTTCGTTCCTAAAGCTTTTTAAAGACTCTTCCCAAATCCACTAGTAAACAATGGATCGCGATCACTAACAATTGAAGTAGGAACTCCATGTAATTTAACAATCTCTTTAACAAAGAGTTTGGCCAAAGGAGGAACGGTTCGGTTAGACCGAACGGGAATAAAATGGGCAGATTTAGTAAGTCTATCAACAATCACCCATAAGCTATCATGACCCGAACGAGAACGGGGAAGGCTATCAATAAAATCCATGGAAATTTGATCCCACTTCCAAATTGGAATTTCTAAAGGTTGCAATAATCCACCGGGCCTTTGATGCTCGGCCTTTATGAGTTGGCAAGTCATGCAACACTTAACAAAGTTAGCAATATCAGATTTCATTCCCTCCAAATAATAAAGTCGCTTCATATCCGCGTACATTTTACTACCACCGGGATGAATGGTAAATTAAGAACGATGGGAATCTTCTAGAATGTCTTTTCGAAGATCACTAATATTTGGCACGATAAGTCTACCAAATCTCCGAATGCCAGAACGAGAATCAATATCAAAGTCTTTCAAACCTTCAATATCAATTCTATCCTTAAAATTTTGGCCAAGAAGAGCCAAGTCGGGATCTAGCCTTTGAGCTTCAAGAATGCGGTCTAAAAGGGAAGGATGAGCCTCACGGCTACATAAAACAAGAGATGAACATAAATCGGAAACACGGTCTCAAATTTCACAAGTGGATAAAAGCTCGAGATAATTCCATTCGGATATCATCATGGAAACAACCGCTTGTTGCATGCGACTAAGTACATCGACAACTCGATTTCCCCCTTTCCGGGAGTATAAAGAATATCAAGATCATAAGATGTAAGGACCCAAGCCAATATGAAGTTCCTTATGAGAAAATAAATATTCCCAAGATTTATGCTCGAGGTGGAGAACAAATTTCTCCCCCAAAAATAATGATGCCAAATTCTAAAAGCGAAAACAGTAGCTGCGAGCACTAGATCATGAGTGGCATACCTAGTCTCGATCGGCTTCAATGATTTAGAAGCACAAGTGATAGCACGTTCTCTTCCACAAGAGGACGACACCCAGACCATTACGACTAGCATTGGTACAAATAGACAAAATCTTGGTTCCCCATGGGAAACACAAGAATAAGAGTATTGAAAAGATAGAATTTCTTTTAAATAATCTTCTTTTCCAAAAAGCTAGAGCTTTCAAAATTACAATCATCTTTATATAATAATCTTTTTAGAAAAATTTGCATTTCACAAGTCAATTTATCGTGTCTGACTGTCTCATCAAAGCGTTTAGGAGATTCTTATCGATAACGTTGATCAAGCGCATCGACCAAAATTCTTAAAGCACTCAATGAGCAATACAATCACAAAATCATCTTCTTTATAATAAACATGTTTCTTAATAGCTTTTAATAGTATTCTTCGTTCGTTTCAAGAACAAGAATCCAATGTTTTACTCATAAATAAATCTTATGAAAAAGATTTACAAAATTTAAAATTTCTATTTTCATCCAAAATCAATAAATACAAAAATGAAGTCATCGAGATATTCATAGAATACTCGATTTATAAAACGGATGAAATAAGCTGGACAAACTGAATGACAAAAAAAGTCATTCATAAGAATCATAACGAGTGTGGAATGCGGTAAGTGGAATGCTAACTTCCGCAACTCGTAACTAATGAAAATCGGTGGCAAGGTTGAGCTGAAAAGACCTTAACACCACACAAGATATTGCTTAGGTGATGATCCTAAGACAAACTCAAAATTACCGAAAAATTCTCAAACTACATGAATGGGAGAAACAACATTTTCCACATCATGCGGGCTTAAAGAATAAAACGATGCCATCAAGTTGGAATCGAAATCACAAAGGAGAAATAGAAATCTGCTTAACAGATGAAGAATGTCGAAGATGATTAGTTCTCATGGAAAATAGTATATAGGCTTCGCAATAAACCAATCCTTTCGAAAAATCGATTCCGAAGCCTAAGTAAAAATTGGCTCGGACAGAAAAATCACATAAAATAATTTCAACATCAATAGAAATCAAATTGAGTGTTGCGGATCAACCATCCGGATTCGCAACTCTCAAAGAAGTCATCAAGCCTAAAATATTTTCAAAGAAAAAGGAATCAACAAGTTCTTTTGATATAAAATAGTGAGATGGAACCCATATAAAAAAGAACTCAAATAAGAAGATCACGAAATAAAACAATGCCATCAAGGATTGAGTGAAAAATACCTTGACCAAGAGAAGAGTTGTTAGGGGCTTGCACAATATTTAGCTTTCTCATGTCCTTGCTCAAAAGTTTGAGACATGCAGATAAAAGATGACCCGAGTCCTTGCAATAGCGACAATAAAGGGGTTTCGGGCACTTAATTACATATTGGTCCGTGGAACCACAATTGTAGCATTGTTTACGACTTGGGGTAGGAGTCTTGTCTACCGAAGTTTCTTGTTCCACCTTCTTCTTGCTTTGAAGTATGGGGAAGACAGAAATATGATGACATGTATTTTTGCAATAACGGCAAAAGAGTGGTTCCGAACACTCCTTTGCATAATGGTCCTTAGAATTACAATTATAGCATCCTCCAGGATTAGGGATTGGAGTCTTTACTACCAAAGTAGTTTGCTTCACTTTCTTATTGGGATTAGGGCTTTTGAACTTAATATGCCTCTTCTTGGAAATCCCAATATTACTATCACTTCCTTTACCAACCTCTTCATATCGAAGAGTGATATCCACAAGCTGATTGAAAGGAACTTCAAGTTTCAAAGGTAAAATCATGTCGGGGTTCTTACTCAAAGCATAGATAAACTCTTGATTCTTTACAAGATCCAAAAGTTGTTGGGCAGACATGAATGTGCCATCTAGAGAAGGACTACTGGATTGACCAGCCAGGATTGCCAGAACCAACCATTTCTTTTCTTTAAGAAAGAAAGAAAAGAAGAAGAAAAAGTTATTCTTAGAATGAATACCAAACAATCATGATGATAAAACAAGGAATCATTAAAGAAAATAGGATTGAACGGTATGAACACCCCAATAAAATCCTAAAGCACGACTCCTAAGAAAGGCTTAAGACATGATCCTTGCTAGATTATTCTACATTGTTCCGAAGTTTGGCTTTGATACCAAGCTGTGACACCCCACCTCTATACCCACGCTAGCCAAGGACACTACGGGGTAATGCCATCAACTAGCACGGAGAATAAGGCTGTTGAGGAGCGACCATCCGTGTAATTACTTTGTGCGAGCACCGATATGTCAGATAGAATAACATGCAATTCATTTCGAGAGGAAATCCGACATACCGATACAAACTCAAAGCTACTACACAGTGGCTAATATATCTTCGGAAACAAATATAGAAATAAGCATAACACAAATCAGTCACAGACAATTCATATCACCAAGGTGGAAATAGATATGAATATAACACATGAAAGTGTTCATCAGAGTAGTAGTCAAATAAGATCCACAATATCACAAAAGAATAGATACAAGTGCAAGACAAAAGAATACAACTATGATTGCTATATCTCAAGTGTATACAACAAAAACTGCTAAACTAAATAGTTAGCCAAAAGTCAGAGTAGCAAATCCCGAGAAGAAGTCAAGCAGAAGCACCTGTAACATCTCAGTCTGACCCGAGTATTATTTATAAGAAAATAATAAACGGATCAGTCTAGCTATAGTTATCAGATGACATGGTATAAAATAAAAGATATGGAATAAACATATGATAACCATACGGGCATAATACAATAAGTATGTAACTGAAAATCAACACGAGATCAATCAATCTCACAAGCATCTTCACAAATATCCAAAAAGGGTATCATACCCAAAACTTGTATTCATAACAAGTAAGTGACCCACGAATTCACCAAGGCATAAAAATTGATAAAGCTTATCAATAGAAATCACGAAAATAGGTTAAGCATAAAATTTTAAGAAATCAACACACGAAATCCAAAAATCATTAAAAGGGAAAGAGGCCTATCACATGACGGTCCGAAGACCATAAGGAGCTACCACATATAGGTGAGTCGGAATCACCCAGATGAGGTTTAGGGATTTTCTGAAATCAAAGAGAGAATGAGTTGGGGAAGATGAAGAGAAGGCTTACCAATGGGTTCTCTTGAATTTGGAGCTAGATCATGGATTTTGCAAAGGAACTAGGGCTTTGGATTTCTATTTCCCATTTTCTTCCACCATTTTTGCTTTAGAACTGAAAAGAGGAGGAAGTGAGAGTGAATGGGGAGGGATGATTCAGTTCAAGGTATTATTATGGCTAGTGGGCTGAACCTAAACCCAAAACCCAATAGATAAAGTAGCAAAAATCAACTTACTCCAAACATATCGAAGCTTATTCTCAAAAAGGTCGCAAACGGCGTTTTGAACTCAATGGAAGTGGTCTTGAGTCCTAATTCGACTGTTTGCTAAAAGTATCTTTTCGGACTAAATTTCGAGTATCGATAAAATATTTAAATATAAAAATCGATAAATATGCGGGTTGTTACAATAATTATCTGTTGTGAATATGTGAATTATCTATCTGTGTGTATATAGATAATTATATTGAATTTTTTTAAACTCTAAAACAACTTGGACCTAAAAGACACGCTTTCGATTTGGATGAGATCGGGATCATGTTTCCATATTTGGATATCTGAAAACCACATCGATCCAAATTAACGATATTTCGTGAATCTTATGTGAAGAGTGAAGACTCGAGGTGTAAGACTATTCGTCAGTATAACTCTGAGGATGATTCCGAGATGAGTTTGACGGGGTATTACTTTCAGATTCGAGATGAAGATTCAGAGTGCGAGGGTTATCGTCGTTAACTCTGAGGGTGATTCCTAAATGAGTGTAAAGAGATAATGCCTTCGGTTTCGTTCGAACCCGAAACGAACTTGTATGGATTGAATGCTTTCAGAATATCGTCAGGTGGACGATGAGCATTCTAGGTGATGTGTCCTATAAAGTTAATCATAGCCTCATATCTCATCAACCGGGAATGGCTAAAACAGGGGAGGTGCAGCAAGGCTAAGTTGGTCATGCCAAAGTAGGACGAGATTTTCCCCTGCCTAGAGGTCCCTTTTATTTCGGCTTAGTGGGCGGTTGGAATTGAGCACCAACTGCGGGTTGTCTTGTTCGAGACAGTCAAGTAAGGGATGGTTCCAGCTTTGTGTTGTAGGGGATTGGTAGTGATCCTCGGTACGGTGATCTAGGCCACGTACTATGACGGGCGATACCCCGGTAGCCCTGCCATTGTATGGAATCCAAAATCCAATAAGTGCCAACGATTTTGATTGTATTACCCAATTTTGTGGCTAGTAGCTGGAATTTAATAATGTAACAATTTCGGCTATTTCGTATTTACTTGAAAACCTTAGACCTATTATAATACCATAGGATTTCCTATCAAATTTTCTGCTTAGCGTAAGGTAATTTTTTTCCATGTTTATGTGTGGGAAGTCTTACGTGATACCTTTCTTTTCAAAATGTTTTTAAAGTTAAGCAACTTTAACCTGTTACTCACACCAGACCCATGTATGACCCGGAGTTTATCTTTTGTTTTCTTAAACTCTTGGGTAATCAAATTTTTACGAGTAGCCAAGGGATTCAGGTTTGCTTTGACGAATTATGGAGGAGCAATGGAGCAGGAGGCTTCTGCGTTAGATATATAGTACTCCTTTGTGTTTGGTATCTCTGTGTTGTCTCTGAATTGTATCAAGTTGTAATAACTAGACAGGTGTTTATAACTGTCCAGTGTGTACTATATAAGCTGTATCTCTGATAGTTGTTGTATACTATGTAATACTTATGTTATTAATATAATTTATTCCGACTGCTGTTTAGATTCTGATGTGTTGCTTCTTCTTTCTTCCATTTCTTTCTCTTTTCTATCCCTTTCTTTCTTATTAGTGATGCGTCATTCTGTGGAGACGGATGGCGGGTCATTCCAGTGGTATCAGAGCATTAGGTTGAGTGAATACCTAGGCTCTGGAGTGGTGTCTATCTTGAGAGAGCGTATTTGTAATTTTAAATATTTATATATATTTATCTATTTCAACCTATCTGTTGGGTTACCCGTTCAAGTTTTCCAATATAGGTTATAAAGGTAAATAAGGTGGTGGTGTTTGTAACACGATTACTACCATTGGTTGGAGTCTGATGTTTGAGGTTTGGAAGTGTTTCTGTCGAGACTGTAGACCGAATACTGTCTCGAGTAAGTTGTGCAGAGTGTAGAGATTTCATCGATCTCTGAAGGAAACCTTTAAAGGGTTCGGAGTCCTTCTTTGATGTTGGATGAGTTGAATATCGGATCTGTCGGTTGGGCAGAAGCAAGTGATGGCATTTTGATACCTCAGGAAGTGTGTCTACTTCAGTGTTGTGGCTGGATTCAGCAGGATGTTGTGGTTAGCTTTGAAGTACGAGTTTCTCAAAGTGCTTTGGATTAGGAAGTTTGGCATTGGTGTCAACAGTGCAGCTCGGAATGTTCTGTATGCCGACAGGGAGGTCTTAGCTGAGTTGCTTTTCTGGAGGTGGAGTTCAGAAGCAGTAGAGTGAATCAGTTTCTTCAATGGATTAGCTAGGCCAGTGTAAGTTGTTCTGTTTGGTAAAGAGAGAACGGTTTTTCTTTGGAAATTTATCTCGGTTGATCGCAAAAGTGACTTGCGATAGTTGAGTGTTCTCTTGGATTGTCAGAGATTTGCTGGATGTCCTCTGGGAAGACCGAGATTTGTTCACATCTGGAGATTGTGTTTTCATATTGACTAGAATTCCAGGAGTGGAACTGGTGGTTCAGCTTAGTTGAAGGATGGTTCCTAGAGATAGAATTTGATGAAGCAGCTCAGGTTTTTGGAGGAATTTCTGAGTTTCTCTTTATGGATCCGTTGAACTATATTTCTGGGAAGTGATGTCCAGTTTGTGCTCATGTTCATCATCAGCATTCTCTTCTACTTCGGATCAGAGTTGTGCAGCGGAAACAGTTTGGAAGTGTTTCTGATTATCTTTTCCGGCTAAGAGAAGTTTGTTCCGTCTTCTGTTGTTTGTGGAGTAGAGTTGTGTTTTGGTTTTAGATGATCTTGAGGAGATCATTGTGTTAGGTTTTTTTTGGTTCTGTTTGTTTCTAGAGGAATTAGCAAGGGTTAAGCTGATCAGGAAGGATGTTGGCCGCCCAGAATCGTCTGAAGAATTTTGTGGATAGGAGACGGAGGAAATTGGAAATTCAAAGTTGGAGACTTCGTTGTTGTTGGAGTTTTCTCCGATCGAAGGAGCTATGAGTTTTGAGTAAGATTGGAAATCTAGCTCCGAGATGTTTTGGATCTCTTCTGTGTTTTGGTTGGATAAGTGTTTGATTTTCAGGATTGAATTGCCAGTATGGATAAGTGGGATTCGATATGTTTCACGTATCTCTGAGGGAGTACGTGTATGATCTATCTCTGGTTTTGGAACCTGCTGTTCAGGAGATTTGGTTGTTGAATCAGACTCGTCTGTAGTCTGATATGCTATCTAGTTTCGTAGATCTAGATGAGTAGGAGCTCTGTAGCTTAGTAGTATTGATTGTTTGGAATCTATAGAGCGAGTATCTCGATATTTCTACCGGGGAAACTCGAGGAAACCCTATCCAGAATTTTATCTGGATATATATATATTTGATTGATTGGGTGAATTGGTTGTTATGATTCTTAGCATATCATTGATATATGCTTGTGTTTTAAAATTAAATCTTTAAATAGATTATTAAATTATCATTGTTTTAAATTTCGGGGACGAAATTCTTTTAAGGGGGGAGGAATGTGATGACCCAGAATTTTGAAGCAATATCAATTTAATAATCTGAATTAAAATTTAAATTGATTTGATAATCTTTGTGATAAAATTTGAATTAATTTAATAATCCAATAAAATAAATAGTTAATTGATAGATCTTATCTTTTAAAATCTAATAAATAGTTTTCTATTTATAATGTATATATAGGATATGTATATATTTTTAAATAGATATTGTTTTTAATTTGATAAATAAATAAATCTTGTTTTCTATAAATATACAGATATCTTTGGTCAATTGGGTATAATTTTAAAGTTAAACTTTTAAAGGATTATTTAATAAATAAAATATGGTTTTAAATTGATAAAATAAAATTTTAATTTGTTTAAAATGATTTATTTGATATTAACTTGTTAAAAAGTATATGATAAGTAACTAAATGATTTTAAATACATAAGTTAAATATTTAAATGGTTTAAAATATGTTTTAACTTAAGTTTAAATTCTAAAAAAAATAGCAATAAGGTTTATTTTTGATTTTCTTTTAAATATAGTTGGATATAAATAATTTATTAATAGAGAAATAATTTCTTTTATAAGTTATTTATAGTTATCAATTTTGTTATTTTTAAAATATAATAATACATTGTTTTTAACAAATAGATTTTTAATAAAAATAATTATTTTTCAAAATTTAATTGTGTAGTTATATATATATATATATATATATATAACTTGATTTGAATTTGAATTCAAAGCTTTTTAATTTAAAGTATACATATTTTAAATTTGTTTTGATTTTAAAATATTTGTACAAACTTTATTTTATAAATAAAATTGAATTTATTCATTTTAAAATTATCTACATATAAATAAATACATACTAACTAATTAATTAAAAAAAATTCACATTTATCTCATATTAATATATTAACTAAATAACTAATTAACATTTAAACATAACAAATTAACATAATTAAAACTAATTAACATTCAAGACAAATGTAAGCATTATACAACTTATAAGACATGTGTAATCAATAAACATTACAAATTGACAAGTGTTCAAATGGAAGACAAGTGTCATTTTTTTTATAAGTATTTCAGTTTTTATACAAACAAATCCTCTTCCTTTTTATTCCTTTTCAAAATCTAAAATGCAAAGAAAAAAACACACACTTTCTCAAAAACTGAAATCTGAAGCATCTTCAAAATACTGCAAATCAGAAACATGCAAATCATTTTTCAAAATTGAATCAAAGCATGCAAGAAAAACTGTTTTAAACTTGTATATTAAATCAAGGCAGCCTGCACATTTGCTAGTATGAAAGCAAGTCTGTTTTGAAAGCATCTGCATTTCACTTAGAATCCGGAAATCAAAGCATGCATGCAGTTTTAAAGTAAGGGAGCAAACTGCAGTTTAAATTTTTGTGCAAAACAAAGGAGCAATCCAGTTTCAAAGCAAAATAGTCCAGAATTTTCAAGCTTTTCAAATCAAATCTGAAGCTCTGCCTTCTTCTTTGATCTGTGAGTAACATCACATTTTCAAAACCTTAAATTGCTTATGGTTGCATGCTTAGATCTGGTATGAATGTGTGTTGAATAAATATTTATATGTGATGGATTTCTATATATATATGGATGTGAAGCTATGTGTATATGTTTCATTGTCATCTCTGTTAACAGTTTTCAAGTTCAAGACTTGATTCAAAATTCACATTCTCTTAAAACCATTGAAGTTAGTACTTAGCATTTAAATAAAATTGGTTGTTATGTCATGGAGAAGGTTTTAAAGTTTTGTTTGAGTTAAATTTAATTGGAAAGCTCACTGGAAATGTAAAAACATCAGTGAATGTCATAATACGTAAAAATTCAAGCTGAATAATTTATAAATTCAGTATTATGAATTAAATACTAAGATCAAAACATGATTTTTAGAACAAAAATTAGGATTTTTAGTTAACGTGTTAGAGGGATGTTTTGTGATGAATAGAAAAGGGAAATGTTGTGATTTCTGGTGATCTATTGATATTGAAGGATCGGGGTTCATCTTGTGGGTAGAGGAGTTATCGATGAAGTTGGATAAAATAATTGATGTTGATGCAAATCAACATAGAAGCAGCGGTAATGATTTATTATCTGTAGACCTAGTTTTATCTGGGTAATTTGTTTTGGTCGATACATCCTATAGATATGATCGAGTTGGGTGGGGATTTGGCAGATGGAAGCTTGGTCGTGGGTGAAAGCATAGCCGGAGTTGTTGGATTTCTAGTGGTCGAAGGGCCGTGATTTTGGCGATGACAGGTTTGGAGGGGAAATGGTCTTTCTGGTTCCAGGTTTTGAATTTGAACTCGAATTCAAATTCGAGTAGTATGGAAGCTAGAGGATGATCGGAGTGGGATATGGAGATGGTCGCCGATGTGTGGAAGCCATAGGAGGTGGCTGGAGTTGACCGAAGGCACGGTGCACGTGCACCGTGCACTTTTGGGTTTCTGATGAACACTGGGTAGATGCAGTGTTAATTGACTCGAGTTTTTACTCGAGATTTTGGTAGTTTGCTCGAAGAGGCTGGATTGTTGACTCGGAGCAGGGAATGGGGTAGCTCGGGTTAAAGTTAGATAACAGGTTTAAACAGAAACCTGTTGTTCTGTTTGAAATTTTAAAATAAAATTTAAACCCTGGATTTAATTGAAAGTAAAGTTTCAAATCCTAGTTTTAAATCTGAATTTAAGTTTGAATCTAAGTTTAAAAATAGATTCAAGTTGAATTTGAATCTAGTTTGGAAATAAATGAGTTTTAAAATTCAAATTGACTTAATAATATTAAAGTGTTAAAGTAGTTTGAGTTTTTAAAATAAGTTTAAAAAGGTAAGTAAAGTTTTAAAAAAATCTAAAGATTTATCTGAAATCAAATTTTAAATAAGTATTTCAGTTTTGAAATAGGAAAGATTTAAAAATTTAAAATAAACGAATTGAAATGTTTAAAGTATAACTTAAATGGATTTGAATTTAAATATGAATTTGGTTTTAAATCCTTTAAAACTTCTTTATCTAAAGGAATATATCTTTAACTTGTAAAATGAAAGGTTTAGAAATGTGTTTTAAAACTTTGTTAAAGATAATTTGAATTTATTTTAAATATTAAATTTAAATGACATTTGAAAGTAAATTTAAGTAAATTGTTTTAGAAATGCTTTGTAATTTATAACTTGATTATTAATAAGAAAAAAGTTTTATCTTAAAGTAAATTAGAATTTAAAGATTTGTAATTCATTAAATTTATAAGGAAACTTAATGGATAATTAATCTATTTGATTAATTAATCATTTGGATTAATTAAACAAGCAGTTAAAGGTTTAAACTAATTAATCAATGGTTAAGATTAATGAAATAGGAATAATTAATTTTGTAATTAAGGATTACTAATTAGATTTTAATTAATAATTAAGAATTAATTAATCAAGTAATTTGGAATTAATAAAGTAAAAATTAACACTTAATTAATTAAATAATTAAAGGTTGATTAACTAGATATTCAAGATTAATTAATTTGAAATTAATATTGATTAATGAAAGTTAATTACTTAAGAGAAGTAATTAAAGAATGGTTAATGGTTAACGATGGTCATTAACTTAAAGATTATTTAACAATTAATTAAATGATTAATTTATAATAACTAATTAGATTAATTAATTAAATGAAAATCAATTGTCAAATTTATTTAAGTTTAATTACTAAATAAAAGTAATTATGGAATTAATTACTTTATGTAATTAATGGAGTTTATTGTGATTGGTTTAAATTAATTAATTAAGTTTAATTAATTTTAAACATTGGATTTGATAATAATTACTTGATGTAATTAATGAAGTAAAATTACTCAATGAAGTAAATAATGATAATTACTGGATGTAATTAGTGGATAATGATGGAATCGTGAAAGTAATCTGGATTAAATTACTTTGTATAATTAATCTAGGGATTAATTAAAGAAACTAATTAAGGAGTAAATAATTTGATAAGTAATTAAGGGCAGTTAATTATTGAATGTGATTAATCAAAGATGATTAATAATTATGGTTTAATTGAGATTAATTATAAATGTAATTAATTTTAAAGAAGATAATTAATTAAATATATTTAAGGATCATTAATTAATATAATTAATGATGTAATTAAGATTGTGTTAACGTAAAAATTAGACGCTAACACCCCAGTGTAGATTGAAGTTGAGCGAAACCACCACCCGTGAACACGAGAACTAAAAACGAGTAGAAAAGTCACAGAGAAAGCAGAAAAGACAACAACTTTTATAGTGTTCGGCTTAGGGTGAGCCTATGTCCACTTTAATTCTCTTTATTACCGAATTGATTACAACTTTACAACAATCTTCAATTACAATTCTGATGAGACAAACAACTAGAACTTTGATGCAGAAGAATTCTTTGAATCCATGTAGATTGTGTTAGATTTCCTCTCGAAGTTAGTTGAGATGCCTTTCGTACTTGAAGTGTCGAGTGAGTCGAGAATTCAGCAGAGTATCGGCGCTTAAAGAGGTCGGCCAAAGGTCCCCTTCATGTTTGAGGTAGGTTGGTATTTATAGGAAAATTTCCCCTTTGGGTCATAAGTCGCGACCGACCTATGGCAGGTCGTGGCCGACTTATCTGGCCATCCCCATGGTTTCACATAGGTCCGTTTGTATAAGTCCCAGGTCGCCCCCGAGTCAACACAACCTTTTATCAGTAGTACGGCATCGGGCTTACATTTAGTAGCTTTAGGTCGTGGATGACTCAAGCTAGGTCGTGAGTCGTGAATGAGTTAACTGGCAAGTCGCAAGTCACGGCTTAACTGGTAAGTCCTGGATCGTGTACGAATTAAGAGGCCACTGTGCCAAGTAGCTGCATCGAACTTGTCTTCCTTTGCTTGGGTCGCGAACGACTTAACATAGGTCATAGGTCGGTTGCGACTTTGGTATAGTTCATGATCTTGTCCCTGTCCTAGGCAGTTAGAGCGGCAAACTCTCTGGATAGTTAGGTCGGCTTATCTTAGGTCGGTAGCTATCTTAGGTCGGTAGCTATCTTAGGTCGGTAGCTATCTTAGGTCGGCATCCTTTTTTAGGCAGTTGGGTCGGCGTTCTTGTTAAGCATTAGGTCGGCAACCTTGTTAAAGAATTAGGTCGGTATCCCTCTTAGGCCTTAGGTCGGTATCCCTCTTAGGCCTTAGGTCGGTATCCCTCTTAGGCCTTAGGTCGGTATCCTTTTGGGTCGGTAATCTCTCAAGTCATTGAGTCATGGCCAAGGCGGAGTTAACATTTGCCCCTTGAAGTATACGCCTAATGGTTAGGTCGTATGCTTCGACATTCTCTAACCCGTCCACTTTCTAGGTCGGTAGGTCGTGTACGACCTAACAGTTAGGTCGCACACGCCGCTTCAGGTCTCTCTGCTATAAGTCGTATATCCTCTCCTTTCTTCTCATTACTTGCCTCTTCATTTGTTTTTGCTGTTAACTCTTTCCTGAGCTTCCAAAGGCGATTTCGATTCAATCAATCACCGATTGATCTTGAGATTACATTGTGTAAGTGATCTTGTTTTCTTCTCCTGACCCTTTACCATCTCGGATTCGTGAATTCCATTTCTCCATCCTAACCCACCTCTCCACGCAATGCGTCATCGTGAATTTTCCATAGCTGGCGAACTCTAGTTGGTTTGATTTAGGTTTAAACGTTTGATTGGTGGGCTTCAATGCTTCAAGCTAATCGATTTTCGAATTGCGTTAGGATTGCAAGGTGTTGAACTTGCAATGGTTTCGAACTGGTTTACTGGATGATCCGACAGCATGAATGGAATGAGGGTTTTTTGTGGATGGAGCGGCTAACGGGTTAACGGGTTGAGTGGAGCGAGATATTGATTTGGACGCGACCTAGTGATTTTGGGTGACTTAACTTTTGGCCGACCTAATCCTTAAATCGTGGCCGAGTTAACCCTTGGGGGAAATCTGCCGACCTAATCTTCTGCCGACCTAATCTTCTGCCGACCTAACCCTTAAACCGTGGCCGAGCTAGCACTTGGGGAATTTCACACCACTTTTTGAACCGGAGCCTTCCTCCTTACTACTCTTCACGACTTAGAGAACTACCGATTTAAGGAACTGGAAACTTTAATCTTAACTCGTGAGAGATTCCTTGGGTCGCAGCCGAGTTAACACTTGGATGCCCAACTCGAATTCTCTCTTAAAAGCATAGTTCCAATTTGAATTCTTAACTTGATCTACTGTACTGAACTGCTTAAATCCTGGATTGTTTTAACTTTGTTGCTTTATTTCACAGACCACATTAACTTATAGGCTAACAACCTGCTGAAAACAACAATCACAGAAAACCAAGGCGAATATACTGCAATTGACTGCCCACATCAAATGACAGATTAGTCGACATAGAGTAATCAACTTAAATACACTATATGAAATGTTGTGAACCAATCAACTAAAGTGAAGTATTAATGCAAAGCATCACTAACTTGAACTGATTTGTTTGCATCAACATTACACTTGCATATTAAAACAACGAACCCTGGACTTTATAACTGACAAATACTTGCTAGTTTTTACTCCAGTTACATTTGCTTATTGCTTGATTGATTTTACACAACACTCCACACATTTTAGAAAACGTGCACCTTCATGTTTGAATACCCAGTTGTTTGTGTAGAATGGCTTCCCACCAAGAAGAAGAAGTGGTAGCTCAAGCTGGAGAAATCCTTCAGACAGCTGTTCCCATAGAGAATCCTCCAGAGAGAACTTCGACCATCCTAACTTCGAGAGCATTTATTCAGCTACGTACTCAATTTAGTTTTATTGAAAATGATGCCCTACTTCCCGGGCCAATGATACTACCGACAGTCCTCCCCCCGGTTTTGTTGCTGTAAATCATCAAATGTGCCTAAGCGGGGCGATTCCTCCCTTTAATGACTTCCTTCGAACCCTTCTCCTTCGGTTGACAATCTCTCCATTCCAACTTCATCCTAATGGCTACGCCATCTTGATGGGGTTGTGTGTTTTGTTTAGGAGAACTCTTGATCGCTTGCCAAGTTTTGAAGAAATTCGCTACTTATGCTCGTTTGCAAAGAGTAAAGACCATCCTTCCCTCATTATTGTGAGAAATGCTAGAAACCGCAAGCTTGTTTCTGAGCTTACCGAAAGTGTTCATGGATTTTTGAACCATTTTTTCTTTGCTCGCTGCCCCCTAGGGTTTTATGCCATCTGGAGAGTAGGAAGTAAGATTACCTGTTTCTATTTTCTCCATTGTCAAACTTTTTCGAGATCCGAACTACCAACTGCTAATTTCATTCTTTGCTCTTTTCAGCACTTCCTCTCCCTTCTAGAGATCCAAGCCATAAGCAAGTTTTTGAAAGATTAAGTGCTGTGGCCGTAGAAGAGAGAAGTATAAAACTTTTGTTGAGGGATGAATTTTTGCATCAGTATGGGCTTTTACACATTTCTCGTTCTACACATCCCCATGAGGTCCCAGACTCCCCGGCTAAAGCATTAAATGCCCCAGTCTCTTCTGACGCACCCATACCAAAAGTACCTGCCCCTGAGGCTTCTCTAGTGATGTGCTCTACTACTGTCGATGTTGCGGGGTCATCTGGCAAATCCGCACTTGCCCCAGTCATTGAGGAAGAAGAGCCTCAGGGATCTCCCCAACGTTCACAGAAGTCTGGCGAAGAAGCCGGGAAAACAAGCCCTGTTAGGAAGAGCGGGGACGACACTTTCGAAGGGTTTAGAGACCTCTTTGCCACCTCACAGGAGATCTTTAAAGACGACCCTGTCACTACTACGGTTTCTTCTTCAGTAGTGGAAGCGACTTCTTATTTGCGACAAGCTCCGTCGACCCAAGAGTTGACGTTAACTACTACCCCTACGATTACTCCGCAATCAAAGAATGGTTCGTAGTTTGATGCATGTAGTTTGCACATCACACACACTTAGAATATTTCGGCACTTTTATACTCCTAACTCTTTGTACTTTGAAGATTCTAAAGTTATGCTTCTTTTCTCTGAAGACTTTTAAGGCTTGTTTTTTTTTATTTCAGATTCTCTGATGGGACGCAGCGGCTCTTACTATGACGACTTTTTGCTCTACGGGAGGTGTAGTTAATATGATTATAGGCGCTACCTTCCCGTTCACAGAGAAACTGATGAAGAGAGAGCCGTCCGAAAGGCTCAGGAGAGGAGGGCTCAAGAAGAGCGTTATGAGAGAAAAGAAAGGGAGGAGCACCATGATTCTTCCCAGAGTGATGTCGACTCTCACAAGAGAAAGTCGCATGATGATCGGGGAAAAAGCCATATGGTTGAGGACCCAAGAAGGCGTGCCCGGCACGGTGAGAAGCATGCATCTACAAATCCTGAAAAGGCCACTGCCTCCGTTTCACTCGACATCCCTTCTGGCTCTCCTTCTCTCGGAAAGACAGACATTCAGGCAATATTTAATAGGCCTAAATTTCAAATTGGACCAGGCCTAGCCACTTTGCAAAGCCGGTTTCCTTAATGGTGCTTGAAGGGGGTCCGCTTCGATCTCGATTTAGTTCCAATTGACAAGCCTGCCATGCTGCGAAATCTCGATGCCGTCAGGCTTGATATTGAAAGAATGTCGAACTGGAAAAAGCTTGTTGATGAGCTTCAAAGGGTAAACCGTGCGAATCTCGAGGCCATGCTTACTATTGAAAATGACAAAGCTGAATGGCAGAAGGTTCTTGAGCAGCATGATACCGAGATGAGGAGCATCACTACTTATAATGAAGAGCTTGAGGAGAAGGTCGAGAAACTTAAAGAAGAACTCGCCACTCTTCTACTTCTTACACTCAAAGAGAAGAGGTGCTTCAGTAACAAGTGAGAGATGCTCATGCCGGTCAAAAAGACGCGAAAGACAGGCTCGAAGTGCAAAAAAGAATCAATGAGGGCTATATTGCTGATATTGCAGAGCTTCGGAAGAAAACCGACTTTCAAGAGGCGGAGATTGAAATGCTTAAGCTTCAACTCTCCAAAGCTGAAAGAGAGCGTGATGAGGCCGTTGCCGGTAAAATTGCAGCTGAGGAATCTCGTGAGGCAACGAAGACCATCATCAGTTCGACAATATTTGACTTCTACCTGCATAGCATCTTGGGGCGCGGTAGTCTCGCCTTTCTAGGTCCCAAATATGAAGTTACTCTGGCTGAAGTGTGGGAGGCCGCACTTGACATGCTTGGCGGTAAAGGTGTTGGCTATGCCGAATCGGCTCTTGAGGAGCATTACTTGGATGACGACGCTCGCGCCGCTCTCGCCAAGGGAAAAGAACAACTTGCAAAATTAAGAGCCGAGATGGCCAAAGGGGAACGTTTAGGAAAAACTACTTCAACTATTCCAGTCTAGCCTTCACCTTCGGCCGAAATCGACATTGTCGGCTCCAGTTCTCATTCTCCATCCCTGGTTAAAGTTACAACTGAGATTACAAGTACACAGGGTGGAGATGAACGCGAAGAGAGCGCCGATGCACAGGCTTATGAGGTTGATATCAGGAAGCCGACTTCTCCAGGTAACTCTACTGTTAATCTTTCCCAAATAGACTGCTCATTTGCTTCTTATGAGTTCGGTGAGCTTCTCGACTATTTCCTGAACCTCAATGAGACTTTATCTCCTCTCTTTACTGATTTTAACTTCTTTTCTTCTATAGAGAAAGTGTCGAGCATCATCCAGACTCCCCTCCTTCAATTATTCCTCCTCCACCTCTCCAGGTCACTCCTCCATCCGCCTCTCAACCCGGGTCGCAAGAAGAGCAAATAGAGGCTCTTCATGGCTTAGATGATCCTATTGCTTCTCAAGAACACGGGGGAGAAGGGCTTGGAGAAGGCAATGAGTCTCCGAAGCGAACCAGTTCTGATAACATAAAATTATCTGCTCTTGTTACTCCGGGAAGTGAGTCTTCTTCAAGGAGAAGGAGGAAGCGTGTCACTTCCAAGAAGAGAAGGAAAGACATTCTTGTTTCTGAAGAGGAAACGAAAGTTGATCCGGCAGTAACCCTCTCTCCTTCATCCCCGACTCTCCCAAGCCATCCTGAAAAGCTGCCTATTAGGTCAGGTGAAGGCTCTAAGGGTGGTGTCAGGAAGAAGTAAGGAATCCTGCTTCGATTTATTTTTACTTTTTGCTTTTTGCATGTACTGGCCGGAGATTGTGCGGGTACCGGCCTCCGCTTTTATTTTTCATTTTATTTTGAAACCTGTGCCTATACAATTTTTTGATAGTATTGAATAAAATGATTCTTTTTGTTTGTACAAACTTCTGTCTGTATTTGAGAATGCATTTACTATTCATTTTTGTACAGGTTTCTTTATATGATATTGCAGTGAGCTTGTGGTATGTTGTTTGAGCGTAATTTTTACCAATGTAGCTATACCATGTTGCACCTATACCATAAGCTCGTTGCAATATTTTATACTTTGAGGGGACTTGCACTCTTATTTTCTGGAGAATAATTATTCCGTATTTGGAGGGATATTATTTTGTTCAGAATAGAGTACGGCTCCCTTCATATGAGTTTCTACGCTTCAACCTTCGAAGATATCACCTTTTCTTTTGTGCATACACAAATTTTTACCAAGTGAATTCTCCTATGTGGTAAAGCAGGCCTCTGAAGGACACTTTAATTTCATTTTGAGGAAGAGTATTTTCTAGAATAGACGAACCAGTCTTCCCTTGAAAGCTAAAGTGTGCCTTTAAAGAGGGCTTTTTTTTATTGCGCCTCGGTGGAGGGCTTTCTGATCCTTGCTTTGCATTACTGACGAAATGCTTCTTTGAAAAGTTGTACCTCTAAGGAGGGCTTATTCACGTTTCAACACCTGGAAGTTTTATTTCAATCTCGGTGAAATGTGTGCCTCCGAAGAGGTCTTTTTGTTTGATTGCACCTCTGGGAAGAGGTTTTTTGTTTGATTGGGCCCTTGGGAAGGGGACTTTTTGTTTGATTGTGCCTCTGGGAAGAGGTCTTTTGTTTCTGCCCCTTGGGAGAGGGTTTTATTTTTCCCTGTTCGCTGGGAAGCGGGCCTCCGAAGAGGGCTTTTCACATTTCATCTCATGGGAGTGTATCACCGATCACGGTGAAATGTGTGCCTCTGAGTAGGGTTTTTGCCTGGAAGTTTGGAGTTTCTTTCTCTCGGTTGGACGGATTCACGAGAGTGTATCAACCGATCAGTCCGCAACTTTGTATCGAGAAAGATCTCTCTTTTTCTGGTTTAGCCCGCTCGAGGTCTTTTAGCATTTCAACTATGGTCAAATGGGCCTCCGAAGAGGGCTTTTCATGTTTCAACACTTGGAAGTTTAATTTCAATCTCGGTGAAACATGTGCCTCTGAGTAGGGCTTTTGCCTGGAAGTTTGGAGTTTCTTTCTCTCGGTTGGACGGATTCACGGGAGTGTATCAACCGATCAGTCCGCAACTTTGTATCGAGAAAGATCTCTCTTTTTCTGGTTAAGCCCGCTCGAGGTCTTTATCCTCCGAAGAGTTGTGCCTCTGAAGAGGGCTTGTGCCTCCGAGGAGGTCTTTTGCTGTTTGATGTTTGCTCGCCCATGTCTCTTTGCCATTCATTCATTTCGGCGATCCCCGTTATCTTTTGCAAGTGTCATCCCTTTTTAGTTGCCAATAATTTTCCTTATCCCAATAAATATACTTCATAGTTAAGCGAGCTGGTGGTGGTAGACACAGGCTATCAAACATTTGCAGTTAGTTAGAAATGGTCCACTTCCATCCACATCGCTAACTTTTGTTCGAAGCACTCATTTTGTAGGATTTGAGTATGGAAATTTTGAATGGTTTAGCATTTGCTTGCTGGGTGATGTCGGAGATCTCTTGGTCTTGCGATGGGTAGGCTTTGTTTTTATGGCCTGCTTTATTAAATCGACATTTTAGTAACACAGTTAACGTATTTTATATGTCGAAATAAAACAAAGCAGTTTATAATAGTACAGAACACAAGATTTATAGTGGTTTGGCCAAAAACTGGGCCTACATCCACTTTATAGCTTTTCATTATTCACTTGCTTTACAATTTCTTTCAATACAAGAATCATATATTCATAATTCTTTTACAACATTTCAGCAAAGCTTTCAAGTAAAATAGGGACGCAAATGATTGCTGTTCCAAGCTCTTGGGATTGGTTCTCCTTCGACAGTTGTGAGTTTGAATGTGCCATCATGGAGTTTCACGCCGATAACATATGGCCCTTCCTAGTTTGGCCCAAACACACCTATGGCTGTCATAATTCTCTTCAGGACTAAGTCCCCAACTTCAAAGCTGCGCTGAAGAACTTTGGAATTGAAGTGCCTGGCTATTCTTTGCTGGTGAGCTGCAATTCTAAGTCTAGCCTCTTCTCTTCTTCCATCGAGGAGGTCAAGTGCTTCCAATTGCAATTTTTCATTCTCATTTTGATCAAAATGGATCCTTCTGTGTGAGGGGAATTCAGTTTCCACTGGAATCATCGCTTCTGATCCGTATACCAATGAAAATGTAGTATGCCCAGTCGCAGTTTTGTGGGTAGTTCTGTATGCCCATAGTGCAAGCGGTAACTTATCGACCCAACCACCTTTTACATTTTCTAGCTGCTTTTTGATGGTTGATTTGATGATTTTGTTTACTGCTTCCACTTGCTCGTTTGCCTGCGGATGAGCCACTACTGAGAAGCTTTTTCGAATCTTGAATCGTTTGCAGAAATCTTGGAACTCCTCACTTTCAAACTGAGTACCATTGTCTGTGATTATCTTTTGAGGCACACCATACCTGCAAATGATATTTTTAGTCACAAAACTTATCATTTTCTTAGAGATAATAGTAGCCAATGGTTCAGCTTCAGCCCATTTAGTGAAGTAATCAACAGCAACGATAGCATATTTGATTCCCGATTTGGCAGTCGGCAAAGGCCCAATGAGATCTATTCCCCAGATGGCAAACGGCCATGGACTGATCATTTGTGTTAGCTCAGTGGAAGGCGCCCTAGGAATTTTAGCGAATTTCTGGCATTTATCACACTTTCGGGAATAGTCAGCAGCATCCGGATTAATTTCTGGCCAAAAGTATCCATCACAGAGGATTTTCTTTGCTAAAGTTTGACCACCTGTATGATCCCCACACTCCCCTCCGTGTACGTCAGTCAGAATTGTCTTAGCTTCTTCCTTTGTCACACATCGGAGTAATGGCATTGAAAATCCTCATCTGCACAAACGACCATCTTGAACTATATATCTGGAGGCTTTGCTCATCAGCTTCTCTCGTTCTTTTGAACTTTCTGGCAAAGAACCATTGAGTAAATATTCAAGTATCGGAGTCATCCATGATTCTTGTTCTTGGGATACATTCATAATCCAATCAACATCCATTTCATCTGTGCTTGGAGCTGACAAGACTTCGATGGGAACTAATCCCAATAGTTGAGCTTCACAAGTACTCGAATACTTTGCGAGAGAATCCGCCTTCATGTTCTCTTCTCGGGGTATATGGTTTATTGAATAACGGTCAAAATCTTGAAGGAGCTCCCAGGCTTTTGATAAATAGACGGGAAGATTCCCTCCTTTAGCTTGAAATTCCTTCCTGACTTGGCAAACAATAAGTTGAGAATCACTGAAGGTCTGTAATGCCTAGATGTTTAGTTCTTTAGCGATCCTTAAACCAGCGATGAGAGCTTCATATTCAGCTTCATTGTTTGTCGAAGGGAATTCTAGTCTCAACGCATAATATAGCGATCGCCCTTCTGGGGTTCCAAGGACAACCCCTGCTCCGGAACAGTAATCATTCCTTGCTCCATCGACATACAATTTCCATTGGATTGGGATGCTATCAGTGACTTCTTCCTCACTATCACCCTTATCCGTACATTCTGCGATGAAATCTGCCAAAGCTTGTCGATTGATTGCTTTTCGGGGATGGTAAGTGATGTCATATTGGCTGAGTTCAATATTCCATTTCAAAAGACGACCTGAAGTCTCAGGACGAAATAGGACTTGCTTTAGAGCTTGATCAGTGAGGACTTTGATGGGATGTGCTTGGAAATACGGCCTCAATTTTCTTGATGCGATCAACAAATAATAGGCGAGCTTTTCTAATCTTGAGTAGTTCATCTCTGCCCCAGTGAATCTTTTGCTGATATAATAGACTAGGCGTTCAATCCTTGCGTCTTCCCGTACCAACACTGCACTGAGAGCATGAGACGAAATTGCCAAATATATGAAGAGATCTTCACCACTGTCAGGCTTTGAAAGTATCGGAGGCACTTCCATATGACGAACCAACTCATCAAATGCTTTCTGACATTCAGGGGTCCACTCAAAGTTTTTTCTTCCTTTCTTCAGAGCATCAAAGAATGGAATGCATTTGTCAGTAGCTTTGGAAATGAACCGAATCAAGGCAGCAACCTTTCCATTGAGACTTTGTAATTCCTTCTTCGTTCTAGGAGCCTTGACCTCTCTCAGGGCAGTGATCTGAGCTGGATTAGCTTCAATGCCCCTAGCGCTCACAATGAAACCCAAAAACTTTCCGGACTCCACACCAAATGAACATTTTAAGGGATTAAGCTTCATTCTGTACTTTCGGAATACGGCGAACATCTCTGCTAAGTGATCCATGTGGTCCACTACTTTCTTAGACTTTACTAGCATGTCATCAACATAAACTTCCATTGTCTTGCCAATTTGTGGTTTAAACATGGCATTAACAAGCCTTTGGTAAGTTTCCCCTGCATTCTTGAGTCCGAAAGGCATGACCTTGTAGCAGTAGAGTCCAACATCGATGATGAAGCTTGTATCCTCTTGATCTGGCTCATGCAGCATAATCTGGTTATATCCGGAGTATGCATCCATAAAAGATAACAATTCATGCCCTGCCGTCGCATCCACCAACTGATCGATCCTGGGCAGCAGGAAACAGTCTTTGGGGCAGGCTTTGTTCAAATCTAAAAAGTCAATGCATACTCTCCACTTTCCGTTAGCCTTTTTCACCAGCACTGGATTTGATACCAAATTTGGATAAGTAGATTCTCTGATGAAACCGTTCTCCATGAGCCGATCCACTTCTTCTTTTAACGCAGCCGTTCTCTCAGGACCCTGGGTTCTTCTCTTCTGTTTCACAGGTGTAAACTTTGGATCAATGTTCAGAGTGTGTACTGCAATCTATGGGGATATTCCAAACATGTCAGCATGAGTCCAACCGAATACATCCAAATTAGCCTTCAAAAATGAAATCAGAACATTTTGAACTGTTGTGTTGAGTTGTGAACCCACATTAAGCACTTTGTTTGGGTCCATTGGGTCAACGGGCACCGGCACTATTACCTCTACCGGTACTACCCTATTCTCCCTGCACTGGCTTTCCTTGGATCCATCTCTCTTCGTGAGCCACTACATTCGCCAGTGCAGGGTCCACCCTGTAATAGCTACATGGTTGGTTCCTTGGTGCGGACTGGAGCCGCCGCACCTTTTCCCATTTCTCTTTTCCTTGATTCACGCAGCTCTGTAAGATAACATTCTCGTCCCGCATCTTGGTCTCCTTTAATCACGCCAACTCCATTATCCTTGGGGAATTTTATGGTCAGACACCATGGGGCAAGAACAGCTTTAAACGCAGCAAGAGTCAGTCGGCCTAGAAAGGCATTGTAGGCAGAGACTTCTTCAACAATTATAAAGGTTTGCTTTCGAGCCACCTTCCTTAGTCCTTTTCCAAGTTCTACAAACAAATCTATGGTCCCAATCGGCTGTTTGGGTTCTCCAGCAAACCCAGCAATCTTAAGTAATGAAGCTTGAACATCAGCCATTGGAATTTTCATTTGATCAAAGGTCTTCTTGAAGAGGATGTTGCATGAAGCTCCACAATCAACTAAAGCTCTTCTCACAGTTGCCGGCCCAATACCAGCGGATATGACCAAAGGATCTATGGTCGGAGCCTCGATACCCAAAGAATCCCTGGCACTAAATACAATATCATCTGTGGAAGTCTTTTGTTGCTTTAAAGGCGCATCATTCTCTAAAACAAAAACATTCTCTTCAGCTGGTACATGCCTCAAGGCTCGGGCATACCTTTCCATCTCTCCCCAGCTTTTGCCTGCTGGGTGAGGTCCTCCAGTTATTATATTGATGACAGGCCTTTCTGATTCATGTTCCACGGCCTTCTCACTTAAGCCAGGACGGTGAGCGGGAACTTGTTGTCCTTGAGTTGACGAAACTGGGGCATTTCTGTTCCTTTTCACATACTGCTGGAGTTTGTTTTCCTTCAAGAGTTGTTCAATTACCTCTTTCAACTGACGACATTCGTTGGTGTCAAGGCCGGGATGTTTGTGGAACCGGCAGAACCTTCCACTTTTTTCCATCTTAATCCCAACTCTCATTTTAGGTGGTGTCAGATAATTGACATCATCTTTGGTCGCAAAGAAGATTTTTTCAGGGGTATCGGTCAAGGGTGTGAAATTGAAAGAACGACCTTTCTTAGCGTCTCCCGGTTTCTTTCCACCATCATTTCCCCTTTTCTGAGTGTTAGGTTCTTTCTTGTTCAAAGTAGCACCATTGTTCCGGCTTCCGCTGATACCACCTTAGCCGGTGTTTGGAGGCTCTCCGAGCGCATGAATTCATCCGCTTTCTTGTAGAATTTGTGAAGTGAGTTTGGTTCTTTCATTTTCAACCATTTTCCAAATTCACTCGATTTGTCAATTGCCCTCATCAAGTATGTTAGGACCATGCGTGGCTCAGCATTATCTACCTCGGCCAATGCTATGTTAAAACAATTTAAAAATGATCTGATAGATTCTCCCGGATTTTTCTCTAGACTTGACAGTGACATTATATCCTTTGCTCTAGAAGCATACAATCGAAATTGCTCCTTGAATTTCCTGGTCAAATTGGAGAATTGATCAATGGACCTGACTGGCAGCTTTGTAAACCACAATAGAGCCACACCTTCGAGATATACCGGGAAATATCGACATTTAATTTCATCAGATGCCCTGGCACCAGTCATATGCCAGTCGTACTTATACAAAAACTCGTTAGGATCACTCGTCCCCTTGTAAGCCAAAATAGTGGGGGGAACGAATTTCCTTTGAAACTCTGCCTTCAAGATCTTTTCAGTAAATGGAGTTTTGCTTGGAGCAAAACCCCACTCTTTCTCATCTTCATCTCTTCGCATAATTTCCTTCATGATTTGACGAACCATACCCGAAAAATACTCTTCGTCATTTAGAGGCTCTGGAGGGCATACATCATCCACTCTCTCTGAATTCTGCCTTGATAATCGTTCACGGAGGGTCGGCTGCAGCCCTGATCCTCTAGCTTGAGGAGGAGTCCTTTCTACAGGGTCTGCGGCTCCTTGAGAAATGTTCCCTTCAACGTCCTGAACTCCCACAGTATGGTTCCCATCATTATTAACCGTTTGACAGTTTTCCCCAAGTAGATCATTCAACTTACTTAAGATCAGGGCGTTCTGGGCATTCTGAGCTTCCAACTACGCATTTTGAGCATTCAATTATTGATTCAGCGCCAAAACTACGGCATCCAATTCTGGTCGCGTAACTCCAACAGTTGGAGCTGCTTGACTTGAAGGAGGAGAGGTAGCAGTATTCTCTTGAACATTGTCGGATCTTACAGAACTTCGTTTTCTCCCAGGAGCCATTATTTCCATAAACTTCTGGTTTTACAAGAAATCCTTTCAACAATCCTTCGCGGGGCAATAGTGGAAGTTTCCTGAGTTCAACTCTCAATGAAAGCACCAAAAATGTTAACGTAAAAATTAGACGCTAACACCCTAGTGTAGATTGAAGTTGAGCGAAAGCACCACCCGTGAACACGGGAACTAAAAACAAGTAGAAAAGTCACAGAGAAAGCAGAAAAGACAACAGCTTTTATAGTGGTTCGGCTTAGGGTGAGCCTACGTCCACTTTAATTCTCCTTATTACTGAATTGATTACAACTTTACAACAATCTTCAATTACAATTCTGATAAGACAAACAACTAGAACTTTGATGCAGAAGAATTCTTTGAATCCATGTAGATTGCGTTAGATTTCCTCTCGAATTTAGTTGAGATGCCTTTCGTATTTGAAGTGTCGAGTGAGTCGAGAATTCAGCAGAGTATCGACGCTTAAAGAGATCAGCCAAAGGTCCCCTTCGTGTTTGAGGTAGGTTGGTATTTAGAGGAAAATTTCCCCTTTGGTTCGTAAGTCGCGACCATCCTATGGCAGGTCGTGGCCGACGTATCTGGCCATCCCCATGGTTTCACATAGGTCCGTTTGTATAAGTCCCAGGTCGACCCCGAGTCAATACAACCTTGTATCAGTAGTACGACATTGGGCTTACATTTAGTAGCTTTAGGTCGTGGACGACTCAAGCTAGGTCGTGAGTCGTGAACGAGTTAACTGGCAAGTCGCAAGTCACGGCTTAACTGGTAAGTCCTGGATCGTGCACGAGATAAGAGGCCACTGTGCCAAGTAGCTGCATCGAACTTGTCTTCCTTTGCTTGGGTCGTGAACGACTTAACATAGGTCATAGGTCGGTTGCGACTTTGGTATAGTTCATGATCTTGTCCCTGTCCTGGGAAGTTAGAGTAGCAAACTCTCTGGATAGTTAGGTCGGCTTCCATCTTAGGTCGGTAGCTATCTTAGGTCGGTAGCTATCTTAGGTCGGTAGCTATCTTAGGTCGGCATCCTATTTTAGGCAGTTAGGTCGGCGTTCTTGTTAAGCATTAGGTCGGCAACCTTGTTAAAGCATTAGGTCGGTATCCCTCTTAGGCCTTAGGTCGGTACCCTTTTGGGTCGGTAATCTCTCAAGTCGTTGAGTCGTGGCCAAGGCGGAGTTAACAGATTGAATAATTAAGATTAATTAATCAATAATAAGTGATTAAGGGTAATTAATTAATTTTAATTAATTAAGGTTTAATGTAATTAATTATAGTTAATTAATTAATGATGTAATTAGAGGTTAAATACTATATTTGGTTTAGAGTAATTAACTTGTGCAATTAGTTAAAGGATAACTACTAGAATGTAATTAAAGTATAATTAATTAGGGGTGATTAATTAAGATGATAAATTAGAGGATAATTAATTAATTAAATTGTAATTAATTAATGGTGATGTAAGAAAGATTTATATTGAGGTAAGTAATTAATTTAATTCACTTTAAATTAAATAGAGATGATGCAATTAATTTAATTCATTTTAAATTAATTATAGATGATGTGATTATAGATCATTGCTTATATATGATTGGATGATACTGGTTGCCTTGAATGGTTGAAGTCTCAACTATGAGATTAGTAATGTTGAGTGATATGGATGCATTGGTTGCATTGTGATGATGATATGGATTATCTTTTGATAATGATAATGTGGATTATCTGTGGTTATGATAATGATAATTATCTGTTGTGAATATGTGAATTATCTATCTGTGTGTATATAGATAATTGTATTGAATTGTTTTAAACTCTAAAACAACTTAGACCTAAAAGACACGCTTTGGATTTCGATGAGACCGGGATTGTGTTTCCATATTTGGATATCCGAAAACCACATAGATCCAAATTAACGATAGTTCATGAATCTTATGTGAAGAGTGAAGACTCGAGGTGTAACGACTATTCGTCAATATAACTCTGAGGGTGATTCCGAGATGAGTTTGAAGGGGTAGTACTTTCAGATTCGAGATGATGATTCAGAGTGCGAGGGTTATCGTCGTTAACTCTAAGGGTGATTCCTAAATGAGTGTAATGAGATAATGCCTTCGGTTTCGTTCGAACCTGGAACGAACTTGTATGGATTGAATGCTTTCACAACATCGTCAGGTGGACGATGAGCATTGTATGTGATGTGTCCTATAAAGGTAATCATAGCCTCAATCCTTATCAACCGGGAATGGATAAAACAGGGGAGGTGCAGCAAGGCTAAGTGGGTCATGCCCAAGTAGGACGAGATTTTCCCCTTTCTAGAGGTCCCTTTTATTTCGGCTTAGTGGGCGGTTGGAATTGAGCACAAACTGCGGGTTGTCTTGTTCGAGACAGTCAAGTAAGGGATGGTTTCGGCTTTGTGTTGTAGGGGATTGGGAGTGATCCTCGGTACGGTGATCTAGGCCACGTACTGTGACGGGCGATACCCCGGTAACCCTGCCATTGTATGGAATCCGAAATCCAATAAGTGCCAACGATTTTGATTGTATTATCCAATTTTGTGGCTAGTAGCTGGAATTTAATAATGTAACAATTTCGGCTATTTCGTATTTACTTGAAAACCTTAGACCTATTATAATACCATAGGATTTCCTATCAAATTTTTTGCTTAGCGTAAGGTAATTTTTTTTCCATGTTTATGTGTGGGAAGTCTTACGTGATACCTTTCTTTTCAAAATGTTTTTAAAGTTAAGCGACTTTAACCTGTTACTCACACCAGACCCATGTATGACCCGGAGTTTATCTTTTGTTTTCTTAAACTCTTGGGTACTCAAATTTTTACGAGTAGCCAAGGGATTCAGGTTTGCTTTGACGAATTATGGAGGAGCAATGGAGCAGGAGGCTTGTGCGTTAGATATATAGTACTCCTTTGTGTTTGGTATCTTTGTGTTGTCTCTGAATTGTATTAAGTTGTAATAACTAGACAGGTGTTTATAACAGTCTAGTATGTGTTGTATAAGCTATGATCTCTGATAATTGTTGTATAATATGTAATACTTATGTTATTAATATAATTTATTCGTTCCGCTGTTTAGATTCTGATGTGTTGTTTCTTCTTTCTTCTCTTTCTTTCTCTTTTCTATCCCGTTCTTTCTTACTAATGATGCATCATTCTGTGGAGACGGATGATGGGTCATTCCAATAGTATACTTAGAACAATGACAACCCTCAACAATGTCATTTCTAAGATTAGGAACATTAGGCACGATCAACCTTCCCTTCTTTTGAATACGACCATGAATATCAATATCGAAATCCTTTAGATTATCACTTCAGGATTCTGATTTACAACTCTGAATAAGATAAGAGATATCTGGATCTTGTTTCTGGGCATCGGCAACATGATCCAACAAACTAGGATGAGCTTCCATGCTAAATAAAAGCATGGGAGGATCATAAACTAAAGGACGGTCTCTAATATCACAATGAGATAAAGCTTCCAACATATTCCACTCTACTAGCATCATGAAAACAACAACTTGCTGCTTGTGACTAAGTGCATCAGCAACTCGATTACCCTTACCAGTGGTATACCGAATATCAAACTCATATGAAGCAATAAATTCAAGCCAACGCTGTTGCCTCATATTAAGTTCTTTCTGAGTGAATAGATTAGAGGCTTGTGATCAGTGAAGAGAACAAACGCTCGCCCAATAAATAATGTCGCCAAATCTTAGAGCACATACTATAGCGGTTAACTCCAAATCATGGGTAGCATAACGAATCTCATTAGGCTTTAGTTGTCTAGAAGCGTAGGCAACTACTCTATCCTTTTGCATGAGAACAGCACCAAGTCCATAACCACTGGCATCAGTATACACCATAAGATCATGATTCCCTTCGGGAACCACTAAGATAGGAGCATAAGTAAGGAGGCCTTTTAACTTCATGAAAGAAGTCTCACACTTATCAGACCAAATAAAAGGAACAGCTTTTCTCGTAAGTGTGCTAAGCGGTAAAGTAATACGAGCAAAGTTCTTAGTGAATCGGTGATAATAACCCGCCAATCCAAGGAAACTACGGATCTCAGTAACGGTCTTCGGCCTCTTCCAATTGTGAATAGATTCGATCTTGGAAGAATCGACAGAAATACCATCGAAAGAAACAATATGACCGAGAAACTTCACCTTATTCTCCCAAAAGTGACACTTGGAGAATTTGGCATAAAGCTGACGTTGACGAAGAGTGCTCAAAACATTCTCCAAATGCTGAATATGATCGGCTTCAGATTTGGAATAAATAAGAATATCATCAATAAAAACCAAGACGAACATACCGAGATATTCCTGGAATATCTGATTCATAGTTCAACCAAAAACGCTGGTGCGTTCGTCAAACCGAACGACATAACAAGCCATTCGTAAGAACCATAATGAGTATGGAATGCAGTAAGAGGAATGCTATCTTCGACAACTTGTAACTGATGAAAACCGGTAGCAAGATCGAGTTGGGAGAGGAGCTTAGCGCCACTTGATTGATCGAACATGTCATCGATCCTAGGTAATGGATCCTCTTTTTGATAGTGAGCTCGTTAAGCTTGCGACAATCAATGCAAAGCCTAAGAGTACCATCTAGCTTCTTAACAAAGACAACGGCGGCGCCCCAAGGAGATGAGCTAGAACGAATAAATTGCTTGGCTTCCAACTCAGATAATTGTTGCTTGAGTTCCTCATTTTCCTTAGCAAACATCCTCGTGGGAGGACGACTAACAGGATAAGCACCAGAAATAAGATCAATACGGAATTCAATTGCACTCTTCGACGGCAATCTCAAAATAGGCTCGAAGACGTCAGAAAAATTACGAACAATCGGAATATTAACTATGACATCCTCCGATTCGAAGGAAGAAATGAGAGCATTCGAAGCACGATCCATGCTTCGAAATATAATAGATAACTGCTCGATAGCATCGGAATGCTAGAGATATAAAGTTCTTTCAGGACATAGGATTTGAACTTCATAATGAACGAGCCAATCCATACCCAAAATCATATCAAAATCAAGATGATCCATAACATGCAGATTCGCATGAAAGGAAAAACCACATAGAATAATCTCAACATCAACACACAACAAACCAAGCATAGCGGTTCCACTAATAGGATTTACAATCCTCAAAGGATCGCAAAGAGTAACAATATCCAAAGGAATAAGATCAACAAGCTCCTTTGACACGAATGAATGTGATGCACACGTATCGAAAAGAACTCTAGTAAAACGGCCATGAACTAAAATAAAACCTTCCAAAACAGAAGGAGTAATACCTTTGGGCTTAGAAGAATCACTAAAAGCTTAGCAAAATTAAGCTTCCCAGATTTGAGACCCTTAGGAGCAGTAGGACAATCAAAAACCCAATGACCCTCTTTCTTGCAATAACGAAAAATGCGAGGCTTAGGACAGTTACGAAGAAGATGATCTAGAGAACCACAATTATAGCACGCCCTCCGAATAGAAGGTGCACTACTAGGATGAGAACTAGAGGTAGCTTGCGTCTTCTTCTTCTTGTCGGAAGAAGAATTAGGCCTATGAAATGGAAACCTCTGCTTGTTGGGTGTAACTACCTGATATTTTCAGCCATTCGCAGACACACATGCCGGACTTGAATTGCTCAAAATACTGCTTTGTAAATAAATTTGGAGAAAATGAAATACAATCACAGAATCACGGGCATAGAAATATCAGAATAACTCGCAGCGGAAACTAAAATACCATAGTAGTTCGTGAATCTACTATAACAAACTCTCAAAACATAATACATAATATCAGTCTGAAAAACATATACAATAGAAATCTCAAATACGTAGCAGTTTATAAATACCAGAGCTGAAATAGAACAATTGAAACTGAAAGGAACAGATAACTAGACAAACAGAATCCCCAGTGATTCCTAACTCCAGAAAGAAATCCATAGCTAAGCTGTAAATACTCAGGCTGACCCGAGCGTAAAGTAAAACACAAAACACTCGAGTCAGGAAATATATACTTATATAATGTAAACCAACTCAAGCGAACTGCAGTAGAAATGCACAATAACTTAAAGGATGCTTGAGATCGCCCATCCTTTAAGAATCAGTTAAACGATAAATTGTATACATCCCGTGGTTAAAATTTCAAATGGTAGTTTATACCTCAAAATCAAATATCATTTCAAAATTCAATATCATTCAAAAGTCCATTTCAAAGTATAAAATATCGTATCTTCCAAACCACACTCATTTATTTAAAGTACCATTTCAACACACATTTCAAAATAGTTTATGTTTCAAACAAATTACTTCATTCTAAATCAAACAATGAAGTTATTATATTTAATAATTTAAATTATTAAATTTCCAAAATTTTAATCTTTTTCTAAATCCATTTATTCTCTTAAGTTTGTCAAAACAGTGAAAATTCACTTTAGGGAGCATTTAGAAAATGCTACGGAAAGTTACATTCAAAACAGTTCAATTAACAAAAGACAGCATTTAAAAATGCTGAAATCGGATAACATTAGTTTTAAAGGAACTTAGTTAAATTCAACAAGTATAGCACTTACAGAAATGTTATAATAACCTTTAATCCAAATTAGCTTTTTAGTTCATTATTATCGACTACAGCATTTGCAAATGCTGTATTATCATTTATATTTGAATTAATAGCATTTTAGGAATGTAGTTAATTAACTTCAAATATTCAATATAATTCCACAAATAATTATATTTTTATTTAAATCACTTTTAATTTATAAGATCACATAATTTCACTTTTATAATCATCATTTAATTTTCATAAAATTCATGATTTTATAAAGTTAAATTTCCATTCAAAAATCATTATTTACAAATAATTCACTTATTAAATTCCAACATTCCAATTTTATATTTATCAAATTAAATTTCAACTTAACACTTAAGTTTAAAATTTCAAATATAACTTAATTTCATTTTTATTTACTTAACATAAAATTCACTTTTAAGCCAAATTCACAAATTCCCAATTTTAGTTATATTTCAAAATTTCAACTTAAATATTCATTCATTTCATATTTTAACTTTATTCAAAAACCATTAGTATAATATAAAAATAATTTAAATTCACTTAAATCCAAATTATCATAAATTTATCATATTTTCATTTTTAATTTAATTTCCATTTATAATTAAATCAAAATTTCCAAAAAAAACTTACATTCAAATTTTCTAACTTTTCCATAATTTATTTCACTTATAAATTTTCAAAAAATCAATAATGCTTTACTTAAATCATTTTTTTATTAAGTTTAAATCAAAATATTATAATATTTACATTTCTAAAATATTTTAAAATTTTTAGAAAAACATATTTTAACAATGAGTCTGTATTTCATTTTCTAGCCTAGGTAAACTGATACGGGTAATATATCATTTCAACCCATAATTTATAAAGAAAACCCGGGTTTGATCGTTTCAAACCCGCAATCCCAAATAAATGAAAATAATTGTAAATCATTCAGGCCTATCATTTCAGCCTATAACTATTTTCTCCTATTCTAAAGTCCGTTCGGGTATGTATCATTTCAAACCATAGTGATTCTAATCTAATGGGAACTTGTAGTGTGATAAAATGATAAAAATAGCAGAACATCATAATATAACAGTAACAGATGTTATAACAGGTGTTTAGGCATGGGTACACATCATATAATCATAATATAGCAGGTGTAACATGATAATGCATTTTACATATTCAAAAGGGGTCAATTCACTAGTTATATATGTACATATTGTCACCTGTTTAAGCTGGAGATGGCAAACAACTACACCCAACAGAGATCCATAAAAGCACGAGAGCACGATTATGATTTGAGTGTGAGATAGATAAGACTAAATGCCTTGAATACATGAGACAAAACAATTCAAATATACACTAGTAAACACTGCACATACTTTTAAACAACTTATAAATTCAAGCACAAAACAAATCCAAACCAATTGCACTTGCCTTCATCCAGCATATGCTCATCCATGGCTGGAAAATACACGATTAAAGCTTGCTCTAAGGTTTGGTTGTGGACCTATAGGGGTCGGCCTATCCTAGAGAAAGTGGTGTAAAGGTTTGTGAGGCAAGAGGCTAATGTTCAAAGGCAAAAGCAAGGATTTCTATGCATCTTTGGGCTCGGCCAAGGCTATGGAGGGCACGACCACTTCAGTTTATGGTCAGGTGAGGGTGTGCAGAGGTGTGTTAGGTCGAGATCAGGCCAGCGGTGGTGGTGTTTGGTCAGCCTAGGTGGTTGAGAGAGGTGGTGCTAGACCTAAGTGCTCGGCTTGTACAAAAAGTGGAGTTTTGTTGGATTTTGGTGATGGATCAATCAACTAGGAGGCATGGCTTAGGGTTTGGCTAGAGAGGAGGTGGTGATGAAGGTGTTCTTAGATGATGGTGGAGGCAGCAGGTCATGGTGATGGAGGTGGCCGAACCTATGATGAGAAAGAGCAAGTGTAAAATCATTATCGAAGAAGCATAAAAGTAAAATAAAAGAGAAGAAAAGAAATTTACCCAAACTTTTTCTCAAGGATATGGCCGAATTTTTTTTGTTCAGGAATGAGAAAAGAAAGTATGTGAAAATGAAATATAGTATGCGGCTGAAGGAAGTGAGAAATTATGGCTAATTGATGAAAAGGTATGATAAATGTGAAAAGGTGGAAGATAAAGAGCCATAGGAAAATCAAAAGTCATAACCTTTTCAAATTACCTTTTAATTTCTTTATATAAGTTTAAGTTAACGAAAATAATTATAATTTCAGTTCAAATTCAAAAATGCAACAAAAATATAAATTATAAATAAGTAATTATTTATTATATAAGATAAAAATAAGAAAATAGCACAAACATGAAAACTAGTCTAGAAAATTTGAAAATAAACAGAATAAACTTTGAAAAATTTATATGGACTTGGAAAATATTTAAAAACAAAGATAATAACATAAAATAAAAATGAATTCATGAAAATAAATAAATAAATTTAATTAAATATAATTTAAATGAAGAAAATAACAGAAAAATAGAAACTAGCCTTTAGAATTAGGAAAAAAATGCAATAAACTTTGGAAACTTTTTATCATCACTTTAAAAATATTTAAAATAAAATATATTCCTAACATGTCATATAACACATATTAGAACATGATTTAACAAATAAAAATATTATTTATATAATTTAAAATAGACAATTTTATTAAATAAATCAATTTACATACAATATTGAAAAAAGCATAACTTTCACAATTTAAACACAATGTCAACGAAACGATAAGAAGTATTCTAGAAATTTAATCTAATTTCATAATAAAAGATAAAATTCCAAAATTCAAAAATTTAAATTTTAAATTTAAAAGTCATAGTTTGACCAAATTGACCAAAATCTACATTTTCTGGAAATATTTTATTTATTCAGGTTTGGAATTACAATTCACACAAAAATCAAATTTATATTTAAAATAACAAAAATTATTCATTTTAATAAATATAATAATGTTTTTAAATCGAGAGTTTCAATTTAAATGATTAAAATAAACAATTGAAATAATCACAAAATACTGGGTTGTTACATTGGGGTTCTTAGAAACCTCAACCTCATCACCACTATCAGGTTCTTTTTCAACAGCTTCAAGGAAAAGTGCCGAATCAACAAGTTCCTCAAAAGAGAGCTTAAGCTGAAGCAAAAGGACTTTCTTCAAGTACTTCTTCAAACCATCAACAAATCTTAGATTCTTCTTACGCGGAGTGTTAATGAACTCAACTCCGTATTTGGACAAGGCCTCGAAAGATGCAACATAATCAGAAACAGAGGACTTTCCTTGCTTCAACTCAAGGAAACTACATGCGAGATTAGCCTTTTTCGATTTAGGAACGAACATAAGTTCGAAACGTTCCTTAAACTGAATCCACGAGAGAGAGGACTCATCAACTTCCGCAATAAAAAGCAAATACCAATCAAGCGCATGTTCTTGCAACATGCTAGATGCCACGGGAATGCGATGATGATTAGAAAGATCCATCCGAGAAAATATGCACTCACAAGTGCGCAACCAAGTCTGAACCTCCAATAAAATTTTCGATCCCTTGAAAGGCTTGCCTCCAAGGTGGGAATAGTCGCTACACATGTGGGCGAAGGCAGACTTGTGAGAGGGAGCCGTGGGAGTAGCAACAGAAGGTTGAGTACCCCCGAAATTGCCCCATAAACTAATCAGCTGACATATACACTCCGTCCGGATGACAAACACTAGACGGGCTTGCAGTATAACGCTTCCCTCTATCTCTTCCAGCCATAGGCTGAGAGAACAAGAGAAGAAAAGGATTAGTTAAACAGCACACAATTGATAAGAAATTTAACAAATGGAATAGTATGGAATATGAGATTTATTCCTAGACATACTCCACATGTTAAAGTGGAAGAAATAGATTAGAAAGGCACAAATAAAACCCTCGAATAGTTGTAACGCTTGTTCCATTCTGCTTCCGTTCTGTATTTATTATAATTTTTTCTGAATCTCAGCTCTGATATCAAGCTGTGACGCCCCACCTCTATGCTCACAATAACAAAGGTTATTATAAGGAATAACGTCTGCTATTGCGAAGAATAAGGCTTATTAGAAGCGACCATCCGTAAGTTATGCCTTGCACGAGTATTGATTACATCGATAGGAGTCGTGTAAATTACTCCCAAAGATATACATTCAATCCAAATCTAAAACGAAACTACGGTGGCTTAAGAAAAATTCAGAACAACTCATAATAACAACAACACTGATAAGTATAATCACATCAGAACATAAATATTAGATATGTAGCGGAAAATAAGTTTGGATACATGCTACAACAATCGATAGTTCACATGAATCAAATGTACGTATAGAAAGACATCAACATACACGAGATGAGAGTCAAAACACCAAAAGTACACCTCGAAGTCTAGATAAAAGATGATGTGAAATCCCAAAAGCTGAAGCAGTAATTGAATCAGAGATAGCGATTATCCTGAAATAACTCGGTCTGACCCGAGTATTATTTAAAAGAAAATAATAAACGGATCAGTCTAATTTAAACTTAGAAGTGAATGCATCATAAACAACATCAAAGCAAATCAATCATCGTCTCGAATGAGACTATTCAACATATATAATCAACATATTTTAAAAGAAGAAATCTAATTAAACTCCATCAAAATCAACTTTCAAATTCAAAATTGAATTCAAAACAGCATTACACAAAAATCTAGAAATCAAAAATAGATAACTAGAAAAATCAGCATAAAAGTGGGTCGATCCCAGCATATGGCGAGTCTAAGCTACGCCACACGTGCATCAACATATGGTCAAAGCCTACCAAGTACTTTCATCATAATTTTTGGCACCCAATAATTGACCCGAAGGTCCAACATATAACACGAAAGTCTAGTACTTGTAATTGACCCGAAGGTCCAGCATAGTGGCTCGAAAGCCCAACAAAATGATCAAAATCATTAAACAACAAATCCATTGCAAATACTTCAATTAACGAGTCCGGAATTGACTGAATTAGTAAAAGCGTGGTTCCAAATTCCGCACTTTTTCTAAATATTTTAAATCTCTTCATCGTTTCCTTGAAAGCGCAAAATTGTGTATTTTATATAAATAAAATTTACGTTCTCAAATGGACAAGTCCGGAATTAACCGAATCAGTAAAAGTAAGGGTTCACAGTCCTTAATTTTGCTGAAGCGTTTAAATCAATTCCTCATTCTTTTGAAAGCGTAAAACTGAAATTTTAGAAACAATTATATTTTAAAACTATATAAAAACACGTGATTAAAACATCAACTTCTATAGCAATTTCGACAAGGAAATTGCGCTTCACAAAACACCGTCAAAACGGATATCAAATCAGCGTTGCGGGATAGCCGCTTAAAAATTCACTTTAAATTGATGGTTACCCAAGTCAAAACAACAGTAATTTTTATTCGCGAAAAATGTCATCAAAACAACACGTTTCAAAAATTTAACGCCGGACTAAAAATCCGTTATAAAAATAACGGCAACAAAATACGTTTCAAAATAAAACAGCAGTTCAAATAAATTAATCAGTAGACTACACTACTATATTTTCATCAAAATATTGGATAGTTTGGGTTTAGTTTTTGTGCAACAAATAAATTGACAAATGGTCTAAACTAACTTTTGTGAAAAGCATATACACGCGCATATGAAACAAATATTGACAATTTATAAATTGACCAGGTAACACATTCTTGCACGCAACAAGGAATAAAGTTAAATGTCCTGGACACGAAATTTTTATGCAATTCAAACTTTACTAACACAACTAAATTTTCATGCATATACTATATAACTTGCTGACACACAACACAAAGCTTTAAAACTTCCTTTCACATAAATGAATTAGACGAGAGTATAAAGTAACCTGGACATACTAGTGCAGTCTTTACGTGCACACGAAACTGAAATGATGCAAATAATGACATGGACTTACATGTTTAAAATTGAAATTTTTTTTGCGCTTTCATGCACGCAATGCACACTTAATATTGCATGCATATTTTCGTATACAACATGTACAAGACGGCCAAAATTGCAAAACAAAAATAAAAAAATGACCTGTGCCTCTTCTCTTGCTTCACCAATATACACGTATTAACTGAAATAAATCACTCCTGGAACGCATGCATGAATAATTTACACCAATTCCGGAACTATGTTTTCGATCATTATAACTTGTCTACTCGTTCAAAAAATTAAAAAATATAAAAAATAAAATGACCTGGGCATAATTCGATTGCACACACTAATGTATAGAAATGCAAACATCTGGACAACATCACCATATGCATGCACAGAATGGATTATATATATGTAAAAGAATAACTACATTTTATTTAACTCACCTGATGCACGCATATAAAGAACAATATAGGTATACACGTCCAAAATGATTTGGATACTGCTACGTGTAACTCAACTTTTCATCAACAATTCGAAATGATAAAAAGAAAGGGCCTGGACATACATCAATATGCACGCACGCTACTTATGAAAATATGGTTTAGGGTAGTATACACATGCACACTGCAAATACACGCACGGCCTAATATTATGAAGTAAACCAAAAATATCAAGTGACCTGAATATACTAGAGACGTGAGTTTATAACTAACCAAAATATTTGCTTTAAATTTTGTTAGCAAACGTGATTCAAAGGAAAGGAAGCAAGCATTTATGAACCGCCATTAACACTTTGCGGAGCTTCTGGAAATTTCAAAATGAAAGATTGATGCTAGAGGAACAAAATGAAACAAAAGTACGAAGCAGACATACTTCTCTCTTCAAATTTGTGTACAAGTCAAAGATTGAAGATGTGCTGGCAACATTGTATATTTGCATTAAAGAGAAAAATGTGCTTCAGTGGAGGTGAGTACAAGCTACAAATAAAATGATGATAGCCAAACAGTGTTCACACATTGCTTTAATAATATTGTTCGCAGCGAAGGCAAGTTTTCAAATATTTTTGTTTAGAACTAGACCATTCACACGTGAAAGCAAGAAAAGATTACAACTTAACTGACTTTGAAATTCATTTGTTTTGAAAAAAAAATTCCAATTTTTATTTAAAATTACTATTTTAAATTTTTATTTCGACGGTAATAAAATCTCGGTTGTTACAAATCCACTAAGCTTCTATTAATTAATCTTTCTTTAATTGGAAACTCTTTCAGTTATTTGATTCAAAATACATTCACAAAAGGTAGTATTCACAAACCACCTTTACTTCTTTCAATACTTGGAAAAACATTCACATACTTATCTCACCGGTATAAGTACATTACAAACCATTATATTTTCAATACTTAGAAAATATCCATTTACTTTACTCCAAGGTATAAGTATATTAACAAAACTTAAGGAAGATCTCCTCTTCCCCCAATTCATACAAAATGGGCCAAAACAAACATTATTTATAACATTCTTACTATAAAAAAAACCAAATCCTTCGTTGTTAAGTATAAAAAGAATGTTTCCATATCACCATGAATAAGAAGGATTAGTTATCAAAATCAAATCTCATTCCTTTTATTAAATTCTCCTTTTATAAGCCCATTTCATATTTACATATCCTTTTATAAATTTCCATATAAATTTATGAAACTTATTTTATAAATCTCCAAATTGATTTACAAAATTCCTTTCCTTATGTATAACTCTTTTCTATTTATAAAACTGGTTTCTATTTATAAAACTGGGTTCTTAATCTCCCGTTATAAAATCCTTTATAAAAATCCTTTAACTCTTTTTTATAAATCCTACAGAATTAACACAAATCTTCGTTATTATCAAAATATCACTTATAAATCCCTTCCTTTACTAATAAATTACCTTTTATAAAACTCTCTTTATTTTATAAAATAACATTTATAAGTTTCTCTTACAACTATCACTTATAAAACTCCTTACAAAATATCGTTTATAAATCCCCATTACAAAATATCATCTGTAAATCTCCTTTAAATAAATCTTTTATTTAGGTAAAACTCCTTTTATATAATAATTTATTATTTATAAACACACTTATTTAATTATTTAATTGTCTTTAAACATTATAATTATATAATTAACTTAAAACATCATTAATAAATTGGTAATTAACTTTAAACATCATTAATGAAATAATCAGTTAACTTTAAATATCATAAATGTTAACTTTAAAACATCGTTAAGAAAATATTCAATTAACTTTAAACATCAAAAGTGCAATTAAATAACTTAAAACAACATTAATAGTATAATTAAATAACTTAAAATATCATTAATAATATAATTAAATATTTTAAACAACATTAATAATATAATCAAATATCTTAAATAGTTATATAACACATCATTAAATTATTAAAAAATGGAAGTTATTTTGAATCCAAAACTTTTCAAATTCAAAAAGAGGCCTAACGACCGCAAATTTATTCAACTTAGTTTAACATAACGGTGTTTTATTTGGCAAAATAGATATTACCAATGAAGTATAATTAATTTAACCACGTTATTATTTAAAATAACGTAATCAAATCTAGCCACTGTTATTTTATCCATACTTTATACTTCGTTAAAATTACCCACGACTATACCAAAATGTTGCACTCGTCAATACAAGTGTAAAACAAAAATTTGTGGGATAAATAGATTCATTATGAGTTAGATATCACATATCCAATTTCAAACATACTTAGTTTGTTCATTTTTAAACAAAGAAATAAAAAGCTTTCTAACTCAAAACCCATTAAGCCCAAGGCCCACTTGCTTCCCTATACCCAAAAAGCTATAGTGACCTTCCTACCCTAATCTCCCATTTTCCCAAATCCAATTTGCAATGTCCTGTATCTAAAGAAACATGCACATACGTGCATAAGTGCACATGACACACCTAACCACCACCCCATCCACCAAACTCCAACCACCACACACTAACCTTGCTTCGCTTATTACGATGCACCCTTGACATCCACTCTGATCATCCCTATCTAGATCTGATTGCAAAACCCCCAAAGATTTTGACTTCCTGCAATCGAACAAGACCTATGTTAACCTTCCGAGCCACCGCCATGATCATCTACACCACATGCCATCACCACTTTCGCGACTACCACTCTCCACCGTAGCTCCAGGCCACTTCACATCACACTCGACGTCCACCTCCACCGCTGGTAAAGAGATGATTGAACCGAATAAAAACAAATTGCCTAAATCCTAACCGACCTCTCTTTAACAACCTCGACTGCCGAACTCCCTATAACTACCACCACAGCCTACGCTGCTACCTATCACCTCTGCTTCACCCGATGACCATCCAATTATCGAAAAATTTGAGATAATCAAAAAATAATCATCTCTCTCCCATGTCCAACCTAGGTCACTACAAATCACAAGATCACCCCTGAAAATCCAATTTGATAATACAAACACATCCCTATCTTCCAATCTCCATCTTATGCTCATCGAATTTTCTTCATTTCTAGACATCTACTGTCCATGGCAAATAGCCACCATCATAGTCAATGAATTTTGAGCTACTAATTTTTTAAATACTAGAGGTCTATATAAACACTTTTCATATTGGAATATTTTGCTAAAAGAAAATAGAATTGGGGATGTTGATGTTAGAAGGTTGTAAGAATGAGTTGTTTCTTTGTTTTCAAATATACAGAGAGTTAAGAAATCGACTCAGGAGTGAGAAAACAAACTCGAATGCAAAGTGTTAAAAAATGAGATTAAAAATCATGAAGATGGGATGAAATATAAGAATGAGGAATGTACGTGTATATATATAAGATGAAATAAAATAAAAATATATATAATAGAATTAGCTAAAGACCAAAATGCCCTTTAATACATTTTTAAAATATTTCCATCAATTCCAAGCCTCTAAAATGTCATCTTTCAAAGACAATGCACTAATCATATGAAGATTTGTTGGATGTTAGGAAGGTCTATGTACCTTTCTCCAGTTTAAGACTTAAGCCATCCCTTCAAATTTAAATTTAAATTTTATTTTATTTAATTTTATTATTATAATATTTTTACATTTCACAAGTACGGTATTCCTAACTTAGCTAAGCCTTTTAAAGTTTAAAGCATAAACGAAAGTACAATAACTTTTCTGCAACTTTTAGTTCGATAGAAGGGGTTTCAAACACATTTTCAAATTTTCATCAAACAACCCATTTTTGTAAAAAAAAAAACCTCAATAATGAATATTCTATCGTGAGTTATTAATTAAAAAAGGGTTATTTGACTATTAAACCATTAATCTAATATTTAGTATAAATTAAATATTACCAAATCAATCGATAAAATCTTGGGTCATTACATTCTCCCATCTTAAAAGAATTTCGACCATGAAATTTTCATCTCAAACATACAAAGAAGCAAACAAATTAACACAAAACTTAAACATTTTAGTTCCATAAGTATTTATGGAAATGTTTTCATAAACCACCACTTAAGTTCAAAACTTGTATAATACCCTATTACATCTGCTATTATTTGATTCAAACCTTTTATTTTGAATTTAACTTGTGAACCAAATATCCGATTTTTATTTCAAAACCTTTTTTGAAATGATGCTCTAAATTTAATCATAGAATTTATATAGCTTGATAAACCTAAAACGATAACTAGGAGCTAGGTACTACCAAACAATATCGTACCTTCCCTTACCAAGAAGGATAATACTTAAGAGAAGTGTTTACCATCAAAAAACATCTCTTTCCATACAAATAGTTTTATCATATATCAATTACTAACTTACTTTGGGATCATTCAGATTTGAACTCGTTTCGACGGCATAATGATAAAGAGAATAATTTACCAAGTGCACTACAACGTTTTCCTAGGAAAATATATGATTGTTACTTAGAAGATTATTCTGATCATCAAAAAACACATCGAGCCTCATTTATATAACCAATCCAAAGAAAATACTCCATGCTTAAAATTCTCTTTTCACATATTTATACTTTAAACTAAAACTACAACTTCTATTTCCAAAAGTCATTTAAAATAATAATACAAATATTTCCTTTGGAAAATCAAATCATGCTTTTGAGAATAAATACAAATATGCTTTTTCATTTATATATTAAAAAATTCTAGTGTAGCATTTCCCCTACTTAGAAACTTGAAAATGAACATCGATGATGCTACAATCATCATCGGAATTATTTTACAACGACAAAAATGAGTTCAATATTTTCAATCTCCTTTAAAATCCCTTAATATATTTCTATTCATAAATACTTTCAAATAATACTATTATTACTTTTCCAAAACTTTGAAAAACATTTTTCAAAAGCATTAGGATTTAAGTCCTTAAATTCTTTGCTTAAACCTTTTTTATTTATAAGATGGATTCTTATAAATAAATTTTATAAAACTAACTTTATATATAAATCATTTTTCAAATATCTATTCTAAAATATTCATACTTTCTTTTAATAAAAATCTTTTAGAAAATTACAATTTTTACCCAACATTAACATCCAATGCCTTATAGTCAAATTATAATATGAAATTCACAAGTTGTTTGCTTCCATGTTCCCCAATTTCTATTCATCCAACCCGTGTTTTTAAAAGGAAAATTACTATTAGATCAATAAGCAATAGTCAGTGCTCAAACTAGTAGAGCATGACTAAACAACCCTAAATGATAATAATTGGATATTATCACTTCCTAACAAACAAGCACATCAGAATTATTTTTGGAAAGCATTCTTTTATACATAAAATATGATCCTAGGTAAAATTATTACACTTACCCAATTTAAAAACAAAACTACATCGGTCGGCCTTGTTCAAGTGTTTAGAGATCCTTATTAATAACGATGCTACTCATATTGACCAGAATCTATAAACCACTCAATGGATAAATCAACACATAATAAAGCATTTTTGTAAAAATATCAAAACACGCTCTTATATATATACAATCAAACTCATTCTAGGGTGTTACTAACCCTTTCTCTAATGAGTTAACCACACCAGGGAAATGGTTTTCTCTTAACCGTCGGGTCTAGTATCGACTGCAGCAACCCACCTTTTTGATCCTTGAAAGTCGACACTGATACATCCACGTTATTCACGTGAGAAATGCGGATTACGGATATTAAGGCTAGGATTAACACTAGAGTGGGTGAATAGTGTTAATGAAGAATTGCTAAATCTTTTCGATTTATGTTAATTTAGACACCGATGTATGCAATATACAGACACATATATGATCACAGAAACAAACACAGATGGGGAAATAAAATAAAAGCAGTAAAGGAAAGAACAAACCGGATTTTATACTGGTTCGGATTTACCCTACATCCAGTCCCGCAACACAAGTACGGATTTCCTTTCAAAAGCAATTATACAATTACACCCTCGGTTTCAGGGCTACGAGGTACACCCTTTATAATTTCGATCCTCTGGGTAGAGATACTTGATTTTCGGGCCATAAATTCACCCAATTGATTTACCAAGGCTACAATCACACCTTTTCTCGCTTAGTAGATTACAAAGAAGTCTATAACTTTGAATAGCACTGAGAATCTTGTAGAGAGAGTGATAGAGAATCAAACTACAAGTAATCGAGTTCGATTCAATGTTGATTTCGGCAGACTAATGGTAAGAATATGTATTAAGAATTGGGAAGAAGAAGAGGAGTGAAAAACCAGAAAATCTGATATAAAATTCGTTGAAACTAACCCCTATTTATAGAAGAATAACAGCCATGTCCATTCGTGAAGAGTTATGGTGAGTAGACACTTCTTTTGAAATTTAAATTTTGAACTCAACTGACACCATGTCAACATGGGGTACTTGGGCATGTCGACATCCCAAAGTATTTTTTGGTCTTTTGATTTTCTTTGAAAATAACTTTTATTTTGTATTAAAACTATTTTAAACATTATAAATATACTTGACTATAGTCAAAATTGATAAGTAAACATAGAGAATAATATATATAGAATTTAACTATAATTTTATATTTAAATCTAAGTATAAATATTTAAAAGTTAAATATATTATATTAAAAGGTAGTTTAAAATCAGGAGTAATTTGACTTTGAAATTAAAGATAATTTTGAGGCTAAAATTATTTAAAATTAGGATAGAGGGTTTTGAATCTTTTAAAAGGAAAGTTTTGAAAACATTTTGAAAACAGTATATAATTTTGAAAAATCATTTTGAATAAAAAGTTTGCGGATATAAAACAATGTTCCACTAGATTTTTCATAGGTTCCATCCTTCTTATGGTTCCATCCCTTTAACAGGCTCAAAGTGGATTCCATTCTACGAATAAATTGGATTTTAAGATGCCAGTGCTTTTCTATGAGTGTTAACAAAATTGCTAAAAATACTTAACCTTGAAATCTTGAACTCTTGATAATCTTGATACTCATGAGTCTTCTATCTTGATATCTTGAATCTCTGTATTGTACAGTCTTCATTCTTGGTACCTGCATGGTTAAATCTTGCATATACATATATATCTAAACTTATAATGTAAGTATTTATATTTTATAATCTATTCTAAGGTTGTTGTAATCAAAACAATCATCTCACGGACTAACAATCTCCCCCTTTTGATGATGACAACCATTGTTTATAAAATATTACTTCTATCCTAATAACTCCCCCTAAAACTAATAACTCCCCCTTCATTTATGCCTAACTACCCTATTTTATATTTCACTCCCTTTGTCATCAACAAAAACTAAATGTAAACTATATAACTTCATACTATATAACTATATAACTCCGAACTATATAACTCCCCTAAAATTAATACTCCATGCCATGTGATTATAATGATAGTGTTATCATAAGTAATCATCACTTAAATCTAATACTAAACACAGTCCTAAACTATTAACTATCCTAACTAAGAATTCACGATAGTATTTATAATTAAAACATATATAAGAACATGAGTTATTTATTATGTATGAAGTTGTACATACATGAACGTTTGAAAAACACAAACAACAATGGAGAAGAAAGAAAAGAAACTATTGTGTGTTATTAAACATAGGAAATCTATGAATCGAACAGTTTGGATAGTGGAAACAGAAGTTTCCACGTTGTTCAACAAGATTCCCATTCTTGTCAAAACACATTTCTCCAACACACGACTTGGTCATCATCCTCCTCATGCGCTTCTTCCATGGGTTCTTCTTCTTCTTTCTCGCTGGCCTCTTGTTCTTGATTGAGTGAAGAGTCTTCATCAATCAAGATAGGGTTGACCTGGTTATCCATTCGAAATTTTTGCAAATTTCTAAGAATCTTGCCTTGCCTTTCCTGTTCCTTTTCCATAGGAAGATGAGTCACTTGAATTTCAGTCATCATCTGAAGTACATCCTTCATAGATTCCTCCATTTTAGTCACACGAGCGGGAGTAGCATGTCGAAATGGACCCGACGTAGGAGAGGGGAATGAAAAGGTTGATTTTATGTTTAATTTGGAAGGAGGCAATTATTTTATTTATTTCAGAAGATAGATTAAAGAAAAAACAGAGAGAATGAACAAAAATTCTAAATAGAGAAGAATATATAACTAAATTTTTTTGAATTTTGGTGGGAAAAATTTCAAAATTTAAAAACGTTGCATGTTGACATGGGTATATGGGGAATGTCGACATGGTCCCTTTTATTTTTACTCTTTGATTATTTTAATATTAATTATTAATTATACTTGTTATTTATATTTTATGTTTCAATTATAGAACAAATACCTAATTCTCTTCTTAATTTAGTAAATATTGATTCATTTAAGGGTTTTGTTAAGATATCTGCAATTTGATTCTCAGAATTGATATACTCGAGAGTAACTACTTCCTTACTTATATTATCTCTGAGAAAATGATGTCTGATATCAATATGTTTAGCTCGAGCATGTTGAGTAGTATTTTTGGATAAATTTATCGCACTAGTATTGTCGCAATAAATTGGTGATTTTGAAAATTTTAAACCAAAACTTTTAAGGTTTGTTGCATATATATTACTTGAGAACAAGCCAAAGCAGCAGAAATATATTCTGCTTCAGTGGTTGATAAAGAAACTATGTTTTGCTTTTTACCATGCCAAGAAATCAGAGAATGCCTCAAAAAGTGACAAGTCCCACTTGTACTTTTTCGATCCGATTTACAACCAGCATAGTCAGCATCACAGTAAGATATTAAGTCAAAAGAACCATTTTTAGGGTAGAATAAACCATAATCAGATGTGTGTTTAACATATCTTATGATTCGTTTTACTGCTTTTAAGTGGGTCTCTTTAGGTTGGGATTGATATCTGGCACAGAGACAAACACTATGCATGATATCAGGTCTACTGGTAGTAATATAGAAAAGTGATCCAATCATTCCTCCATATAGTTTTTGATCTACATCTTTCGAGAGATCTTCTTTACTAAGGTACTCATTGGTTGCCATGGGAGTGGGTTTTCCACTCATAGTAGTCAAACCAAATTTACTAATTAGGTCTTTAGCATATTTTTCTTGACTATTAAAGATACCATTATCTAATTGTTTTATTTTTAATCCTAAAAAGAAATTTAATTCAACCATATGACTCATCCCAAACTCTTTTTTCATTATTTCAGAAAATTCTTTATTCATTTCAAAATTAGTTGAACCAAAAATAATATCATCTACATAAACTTGTACTAGTTGAATATGATTTTTATTTCTTTTAATATAAAGAGTATTATCTACTTTACCAATTTCAAAATTAGATTACAATAAATAAGATCTTAGTCTATCATAACATGCTCTAGGAGTTTGTTTTAGATCATATACTGCTTTCTTAAGTTTGTAAACATGATTTGGTAATTTATCATTTTCAAAAAGTGGTGGTTGTTCAACATATACTTCTTCTTTTGCAAATCCATTTAAAAAGGAACTTTTAACATCCATTTGAAATTATTATGATTTGCGAAAGCAAGTAGAATCCTAATGGCTTTTAATCTTGCTACGGGAGCAAAGGTTTCACCAAAACCTATTCCTTCTTCTTGAGAATAACCTTGAGCGACTAATCGAGCTTTATTTCTAACTACCTCTCCTAGTTTATTAATTTTATTTTTATAGACCCATTTAGTTCCAATTATAGTTTTATTTTTTGGTCTAGGAACAAGTTCCCAAACATCATTTCTAGTAAATTGATTTAATTCTTCTTGCATAGCCAAAATCCATGAATCATCAGTTGATGCTCCTTTTGGATTTTTGGGTTCAATAGTTGATATAAAAGCAACATTACTCATTTGACATAGTTGATTTCTAGTTTTAACAACATATTGCATATCTCCCAGTATAATTTCTATAGGATGATCTTTTAAAATTTTAGTCCTTTTATTAGGATGATTAATTTCATTATTAGTTTCAATTGATTCTTGATCTTGAGTGATTAAATCCTCTTCATCATTTTTATCTTCAAAATTTTTGAAATTTTCATCAAATGAAACATGCGTTGTTTCTTCAATGGAGTTAATTTTTCAATTAAACACTCTATACGCTTTACTTCTATTAGAATATCCGATAAAGATACCTTTATCGGATTTAGGATCAAATTTATCTAAATTATCTTTTGTATTTAAAATAAAGCATTTACTTCCAAAAATTCTGAAATAAGATACCTTAGGTTTCTTCGAATAAAGAAGTTCATAAGATGTCTTATCAGTTAGAGGTCTAATTAAAATTCTATTCAAAATATAACAGGCGGTAGCAACTTCTTCTGTCTAAAAATTCTTTGGTAATTACTATCTGTAAGCATAGTTCTCGCACACTGTTGAATCGTCCTATTTTTACGTTCTACTACTCCGCTTTGTTGTGGATTTCTTGGAAATGAAAAATTGTGAGTTATTCCCTTTTTATTCCAGAATTCCTCAAACTTCTCATTTTCAAATTCACGACCGTGATCACTTCGAATATTTATCATTTTTAGAGAAAATTGATTTTGAATTCTTTTTGAAAATGTCTTAAAACATTCAAAAGTATCACTTTTATGTTTCAAAAATATTGTCCATGTAAATCTAGAATAATCATCTACAATTACAAAGACATATTTACTATGATTTATTGATAGAATTTGAAATGGACCAAATAAATCAAGATGAAGTAATTCAAGAGGTTTTGAAGTTGAAATCATATATTTTAACTTGAAGGAACTTTTTCTAAGTTTCCTAATTGACTAGCATCACATAAACTATCTACTTTAAAATTCATTTTAGGGAGACCTCTTACTAGATCATGTTTTGACAGTCTAGATAAGTGTTTGAAATTCAAATGCCCAAATCTCTTATGCCAAATCCAAGGGTCACTTGTATTTGCCAACAAACACAGGCTATCATTTGAAACTTTCATATTAAGAATATAAATATTCTTGTTGTTGACTCCCTCAAATATAATGGTTGAATTATTATCTTCAATGTGACATTTATCTTTTTCAAATTTAATTTTATATCCTTTATCACACAGTTGACTTATACTTAGCAGATTATGTTTCAGATTCTTAACTAGCAAAACATTAGTAATAGTAGGAGTTTCAGAATTACCGACTTTGCCGATGCCAATCACATATCCTTTTGAATTGTCTCCAAAGTTAACCTGTCCTCCGTCTTTGTATATTATATCATTCAACATATCTGGATTGCCAGTCATGTGTCCAGAACATCCACTATCAAGTATCCATTTGTTCTTTCTGATCTGCAAAATTTGTCCGTTATGGATTGATTCCTCAACACCCATAAAGCATGATTCCTGCACATCAAACAATCTTGGTAGACAACTTGAATTTGAGTATTGATTATATGCAGACTCAACAAACGATGATGGTTTGAATGCTTCAAAACTAGTATTAACAAATATAGCCATTCTAAAACTTTTTCAAAAATCAGATTATGAAACTTTGACAACTTTGCTTTGATACCAATTGTGAGAAATGCGGATTACGGATCTTAAGGCTAGGATTTACACTGGAGGGAGGGTGAATAATGTTAATCAAGAATTACTAAATCTTTTCGATTTATGTTAATATAAACACCGATGTATGCAATATACAGACATAGACTTGATCACAGAAGAAACACATATGCAGAAATAAAATAAAAGCAATAAAGGAAAGAACATACCGGATTTTATACTGGTTCGGGGTTAACTTACATCTAGTCCCACAACACAAGTACAGATTTCATTTCAAAAGCTATTGTACAATTACACCCTCGGTTTCAAGGCTACGAGGTACACCCTCCAAAATTTCGATCCTTTGGGTAGAGATACTTTATTTCCGGGCCATAAGTTCGCCCAATTGATTTACTAAGGCTACAATCATACCTTTTCTCTTTTGATAGATTTTCAAGGCTACAATCACACCTTTTCTCGCTTAATAGATTACAAAGAAGTCTATAACTCTGAATAGCACTGAGAATCATGTAGATAGAGTGATAGAGAATCAAACTAGAAGTAATCGAGTTCGATTTCAATGTTGATTTCGGCAGAGTAATGGTAAGAATATGTATTAAGAAATATGAAAGAAGAAGAGGAGAGAAAAACCAAAAAATTCTGATATAAAATTCGTTGAAACAAGCCCCTATTTATAGAAGAACAACAGCCATGTCCACTCGTGAAGAGTTATGGCGAATAGACACTTCTTTTGAATTTAAATTTTGAACTCGACTGACACCATGTTGACATAGGGTACTTGGGCATGTCGACATCCCAAAGGATTTTTTGGTGTTCTGATTTTCTTTGAAAATAACTTTTATTTTATATTAAAACTATTTTAAACTTTATAAATATATTTGACCATAGTTAAAATTCATAAGTAAATATAGAGAATAATATATATAGAATTTAACTATAATTTTATATTTAAATCTAAGCATAAATATTTAAAAGTTAAATATATTATATTAAAAGATAATTTAAATCAGGAGTAATATGACTTTGAAATTAAAGATAATTTTGAGTCTAAAATTATTTAAAATTGGGATAAAGGGTTTTGAATCTTTTAAAAGGAAAGTTTTGAAAACATTTTGAAAACAAGGTATAATTTTGAAAAATCATTTTGAATAAAAAGTTAGCGGATACAAAACAATGTTCCACTAGATTTTTCGTGGGTTCCATCCTATTTAGGGTTCCATCCTTTTAATAGGCTCGAAGTGGGTTCCATTCCAGGAATAAATTGGATTTTAACATGCCAGTGCTTTTCTGTAAGTTTTAACAAAATTCCTAAAAAATACTTAACCTTATAATCTTGAACTCTTGATAATCTTGATACTTATGAGTCTTCTATCTTGATATCTTGAATCTCTATACTGTACAGTCTTCATTCTTGGTACCTGCATGGTTAAATCCTGCATATACATATATATCTAAACTTATAATGTCAGTGTCTATATTTTATAATTTATTCTAAGGTTGTTGTCATCAACACAATCATCTCACGGACTAACAATTCATATGCCGAATATCCAAGCGCTGGAAAGATAGATCATTCCTGTGAAATAAAGAAAATACAGAATAGAATCTTACAACGTGAAAAGTAATATACAAAATACCAGTGATCTTTATAAAAGAAAATTAAACTTTAAAATACAAACAAAAAATCAAACTAACTAAGCTATCATCGGCTTAGATAGTTATAACAACCAGTCCTTACATTTTCTTTTAATTACGGACAAGAACAAAATGCAAAAAATAAAATAGGGGAATACATCTTTGAGGATCCACCTCATCTCCTAAAGCTTCAAAGTGTCCAGCTGAATCTACAAAATATGCTTGTGTTGACCCACGTATTATAGGGAAATATTGCTTGGACTAGTCTGCTAAAACCAGCATGAGAAACACAATCAAGTGGATTCCTAATATTATAAAACCTTTCAAAATAAAGGTATCTCATAAGACCATGCCACGCATAAAATACAAATGAGTTTTACCTTACGATAACCATCCATTTAATTAAAAATCTTATGATATTATAATAATGTCTAGGGAGTAAAATAAGTATCAATCATAGCCAAAATGGTTACATTAATTACATTCCAGCATAATAGGTATACAACTAAATCCGTAAGGGCGTGTATCGGAGATTTGATTTCCATCGAATGACTAGGCTACTGGGGCATTGCCCAGTACACCTCTAGATAAAATGCACCGAGGTCTACAAGAATGTCTTGCACCCTTGCCAACATAGAGTCAGGTGCCCCATTAACATGGCATACCATATTATATCATCCCTCAGGCATTAAGGATTCATAAAATTTGCACTTGGCACCACTCTTCCAATGCACAAGCATAAAAAAATACATAAATATCGATTCTAGATCGAGGAATGATGCTCATAAAGGTAGCGAGCAAAATAGCTCTATCGCATATTCCCTGTTTTAGTCATTACCGAGTTGTAAGGCTTGTGAAGTCATAATTACATTTTTCCTCTCTTAGCAAATCCTACTTGGAATGCTAACATTGCCCTTCAAGCATAATGCAATGCCAGCATTCGTCCACACAAGTCCTTTGGGATAAGAATAAACCGAAGGCACTATCTCTACTGCATCCATATAGGAATCACCCTTAGGATTAGTAGCAAGTAGACCTCACACTTTAAAGAACTCCATCTATGATCATCTCAAACCAGTCTTGAACCTCATCCAAACCGTCGAATGCGCATATGGTTTTGGAGTAGTTACAATTTTGAGTCATCTCATATAAGTACACTCCACTACTTATCGATCGCTCCAAAACGGAATCAATAGTTCCTGCAAACTCAACTTCGGTTCATATGAATATAACTAGACAATATATTAGAGCGGAGATCACGTCTTAACTGTTTAAGCAGATGGATTTCCTTATCATTTGTTCTAGGAGAATAGAACGAAATTTATATGCATTGTACAACATTATTGATAATGACTATGCATATAACCCCCGTGTTTCTCCTAGATATTTCCAAACATATAATTATTCAAGATTTGATAGTCGCTTATTTAACTATCGAACAAACAGCAGTCAATATAGATTTAATTCCATCTGGAATCCATTAAGCCTCCATTAATTAATCTTTCATTAGTTAAAAACTCTTTTAATTATATGATTCAAAATACCTTCACAAACGATAATATTCACTAACCATTTATACTTCTTTCAATATTGGAAAAACATTCATATACTTATCTTACCAGTCTAAGTATATTACAAACCATTATATTTTCAATACTTAGAAAATATCCACATACTTATCTCAACGGTATACGTATATTAACAAAACTTAAGGAAGATCTCCTATGCTCCAAATTCATATTTAAATGCACCAAAACAATTATTATTTAAAACATTTCTTATTATAAAATAAACCGCCAAACATTTGGTATTAAGTATGAAAAGAATATTTCCATACCACCATGATTAAAAAGGATTAATTATCAAAATCAAATCCCATTCCTTTTCTGTAATTCTACTTTTATAAGCCCATTTCATATTTACAAATCCTTTTATAAATATCTAAATTAATTTTTAAAACTTCTTTCATAAATCTCTAGAATGATTTTTAAAATTCCTTTCCATTTATATAACTCTCTTCTATTTATGATACTTGTTCCTATTTATAAAATGCTTTTATAAATCTCCCTTTATAAAATTCGTTTCATTTTTATAATTCTTATAGAATTAAAAAAATATTCGTTGTATAAAAATATATTTTATAAATCCCTTCCTTTAGTTATAAATTAACTTCTATAAATGCAATAATTCTTTTCCACTTCGTTTGTAAATATTTTTAGATGAATAACACAGTATTTAAAGCTGTTTTGAAGGTTTATAAAGTGGTTAAATAAATAATTAAAAGTTACTTAAGTATGTTAAAAGATTTAGAGTCGATCAGATAACTTGACCACCTTATGAGTAACAAAGAGATAGTGTCTAAGCTTGAGTTTGGAAAACTATTTTTCTACCCTCCCTAGCTATCCAGACTAGCCCCATGGAGGTTGTAGTAAATTTGATTTGCTCGAATCAAAATTTCCCAAACTATAAAGGATATAATTTTCTAAATATAAATAACTTGGATTTTACGGAGATAATCTTCTTATACTTGATGTTAAATTCCGAAGAGTGAACTCGTACTATTTTTGGAATTTAAAAGGTGATTTCACCATTATTCCACCCATAGTACTTGTTGAATAGAGGAATTGATATTGAGTAGAATTAGATGATTTCTATAGATCCTACTCGCTTAATATTTACTAGTTTTCGATTACATCCTAGATAACATGGTTTCAACTCAATCAAAATTTTGATTTTGAATTAAGAAAACTTTATTAACAATTAAATATATGATTTTCCAAAAAGAGGTTTAATGATTCCACATATATTGTAAAAGATATTTTAAAGATATATATCTCTAGAAGATATTTTGATAAAAAGAAATTAATCAATAAAAGAATGATTTTCAATTCACCTAACGTATTTTATCGATGATGAGTTCGAAGGACCCGCGGTTGGATTTGAGTAATTCTTATTCAGAAACCACTTTGAGCCAATTTACGTATTCAAAGTGAAGACATGAAATTGATTTGGAAGATGGAATGTAGGGCTGCTTGTCGCTGACCCTCGAGGGAAATTCCCATTTCATATATGTGAAAGTAGTTCTTCATTTGAAATCTTCGATACAAGGACTTCTCGCTACTAATCTTAGGGATAATCCTTGGTAGATGTGGTAAAAGAGTCGGTTTGTCCTTTTCCTGGACAACTTGTATGGATATATTCTAATGTCACATTTCTAATTATGTTGATTAATCTCTGTGAACATATCATCTGTTTGGTAGTGAAGAAGGAAACTTCTCTTAGCTTAACACCCTTTCATGAGATGTATCTTCTCAGGAGTTATACGTTTGCAGAAATCATATATGTGATCATGGAATGGAAGTATGGCATTCAAAGTGGAATATGCAATGTGAAAGGTGAGATGTTACCTCAGGCCTCATCAACCGAAAATGGCTAAAGCACGGTAGATGCGGCAGCGCTATGTGAGTCGCTCGATTAGCAGATGGCCATCGCCTTTTTATATTACACTTTATGTGTCGAATATGTGGTGTATGCTGCAGGATAACGTTAAAGGTCGGCAATGACCAGGATGATGTCATATTCGATACTATCCAGCGAAGTGTAGGCCGGTTCTGTATTGGTATAGGCATTTAGTATATAGAACCTAGGTATATCCCTCAAGTGGTATACTATATGGAAGGTAGTCACTCACCTTGCCATTGTCTGGAATTCATTCTCCGAACGAGCCTTGTAAGATTTTGATTGTTGAGCCAAAAATATTACAAAATTTAATAATGGTAACAATTTCGGCTAAGATCATAAGTTTATTTGCATGGGTTTTCAAAAGAATGTCATTAAAAGTAATATCAAATGATTTTACATAGCAAATGGTTTTGGTTATCACAAGATAAAAGCCAGTTCCATGTTTGTGTGCAGCGTAGTCTTATGAAATACCCTTTTATTTTCAAAACATCCGTATTTTGAGTTTCTCACACCAGTCCCATGATTGACCCGAAGTTTATATTTTCCTTCCCTTAAACTCTTGGTGCCGTAATTTCCTCGAGTAACCAAGTAGTTAGGAAGGCTTGAAGTATTTTGGAATGGAGTATGGAGCATTTTGGTCTTCTGAATAAGATATCTATATTCCGCTGTATCTATATTATGTATCTACCGGCACTTGTAAGGATAGACCATTATAGCTTTCCTGGCTTGGTTAGTACATGTTGTAACTCTGATAAATCACTTAGAGTGATTGTTTAAATCTTCCATATGTACAATTATAAGTTGTTTTCATGCAATGTGAAATTCTATCTATTCTATCTTCTATCTTTATTTTCTTTTACCATATGATTATCTGCGCTTTGGCACTTCAATTTGAGGCACATAAATAGCGAGGATGTATTGGTGTCGATCTTCAAGGGTCAAGGAGGTGGGTCATTACATTTGGTATCATAGTTTATGGTTGAGTGAATACCTAAGATTGGTCGGGGTCAACTCATTAGAGTTAGGGTTAGCAATGCCCTAGAATGAGTTTAGTCCAAGAGAGCGCACATTTGAAAATCTTATCTGAATAAGCATATTCGAATTTTCTGCCATACCTTACGATAATCTCCTCTATAATGCTAAAGATATCTCCTTACTATATTTAGGTGGTAGGAAATGAGTACTAAAAAAGGACAAGGAATGGGAAACAAATGGGTTGAAGAAACGATAGCTCATGTACAACATCAAGTTAACCTGGCAACATTCTATGTAACTTTTACCAACTTAGGCGGGAAACCTTTCAAAGGTACATAATCTATTAGTGAATTTTAGGCTTAGTTCCGCTAATGTGAGAGAACGTTAAAAGAAACGGGCATCAAGGATGAGAAAAAGCGCTTCCTGGCATCTTGGCAATTGCGGGATGGGGCTTTGGCTTGGTAGGAGTCAATTACCATCAATGAATCAGAAGATTATACTTCATGGGAAAGATTTAATAAAATTTTTGAAGAACAATACCTAACCGATGCTGGGAAGTCCCTCCCGATAAAAGATTCTTGGATCTTAAGCAAGGAGAATTGTCAGTAGAAGAATACTTAAGAAAGATTGATGAATTATATCTCTTTGGGCCTGGACTGATTGATACTCCACTTAAGAAGAATGAAATGTTTGTGGCTGGTGTTAAAGAAATAGTACCATACAGCAGAAATGTCCAAACAGGAAGAATTCAAATGTTCAAATCGAAACAAAAGCAAAGCAAGGATGTCAAAGTGTAAGTTCCCACTCCGAAGCAGTCAATGATCATTCAGAGCATGCCTGGAGATCGTTCGCGATCTCGTACATGTGTAAACGATTTAATTGCGTTAGTGGAAGCTTACGACCTGTTCATCGTTATTTTAATCAAGCAATCAAGGGATAATCAAATGGTGCCCCGATCTAGGGTCACCTCTAGCCGAGGTAGACGGTGGTCGCTCTGGCTCCACTGCTGGAGTTCGCCTCCTCACATACTGAAGGAGCATACCGTTCCTGATATGCCCTTCCACCTCGTCCTTCAAATGCCTACAATCATTAGTGTTATGACCATTCAATTCATGAAATACACAAAACTTATCTGATTTTCTTTCGTCAGAGGTTGGATCCCTTCGCATTGGTCTACGGTACGGAACCTGCCCCTTGGTATCCTGATAAATCCGTTCCAAACTCTCATTCAGCTCTGAATAGGTGGTGAATCATGGCTCTCTTCGTAGCCACTTTGTCCTGTCATCATTATCCTCAGCCTTTCTTTTTCCTTTGCTAGTCTCCGCACCCTTTCCAGGTGGGTTTCCGCTCTTGATTGCGTAAACGTCATCTTCTTCCTCTCTTTCTGCACTAGCATCTTCCAAACGCAGAAATTTTTCAACCTCATGATAGAACTCTCCCAAATTCATAGGCAGGTCCTTGGTTAATGAATTCTTGAACTCTGTATTACCAGCTATTCCAGATACAGCTGCCATCATGACCATAGATGGATCTGGTCGATCCACTGATGCTGTCGCCGCATTAAATCGCGTTAGAAAGCTCCTCAAAGTCTCTCTAGTTTTCTGTTTCAAGGTTGCCAAAGTCATCACATTCTTGGGTCTCGCAATATGAACCCTGAATTGCCTTATGAATCTCTCAGTTAAATCTGCCCATGTTCCTATGGAGCCGCTCTCCAGTTGCCTAAACCATAACGCTGCAATGTCCGTCAAATACAGTGGAAAGCACCGGGCCATAACCTCCGCTGATGCCCCCAGCACTTCCATATGTCTCATATACTTCGTTAGGTGGACCGTGGGGTCCGTTTTCCCGTTGTACATGTCCAATGATGGTAGCATGAATTGTGGTGGGTTCTTAGCCATCCTAATCGCAGAAGAAAAAGGACTCATGTTTACATCTTCCAAGTCTCTGTTTATTAAACCGCCTCTCATAGCTATTCTAACCATCTCTGCTAATCTGTCATTGTCTCCAAGCTGTAGTTCTCGTTCACTGTCTTCGACCTGCCCCCCAAGTCCACGGGAGTTTTCACGTGTATGCCTCCCTGGCTGAACGTTCATTCTCTATTGCTACCAGGTGGTTCGGATGCCCCCATCTCACTTCCCGGGGTCGGATCAACATGCTCTGCGTGAGTGCCCCCTAGCTGCTGGTGGGCTTGGGCTGAAGCAATCTGATCTGGTAGCGTTCTGGTTCCTTGAGCGAAACCCCTGACTTATGTACGCTTGCTGGCTTCTTCCTGTTCCGGTCGTGGTGGAAACACACACAACATTGATGTTCCAGTTTTGTCCAAAAAATGGGATAACAACTGGGATGAGAAAAGAGTTTCATGATAGAATGACTGCTCACTTGAAGGGATCATTTATGATCCTAGTAGATATAGGTTTGCGATGAATTTCTTAATGAGGAGAAGCAAGCATGAGAACTAAATATTGGCAATAGTAGCAACAATAGTTAGAAGGAATTCAACCCAAAGGCGAAAAGGAGACAAGGAGAAAAGAAGGAAAAGAATTTAATGGGTACCAGGTGTGAAAATTATTAAAAGAAAGCACATATTATGGAAGATTGTAGTAGTGAGAAGAGGCAACAAATAACGGCACTCTGTTCTAATTAACAACAAGAGGTGTCCATATATGGAGAAAGTCCAGTCAACTATATGCCATGGAAGAAGAACCATTAACTTCGGAAGAGACTAGAGAAAGAGGAGTTCTAGAGGGTGCTATTTGGGTAGAAGGCATTATGGTTAAAATATTGTTTCAAACTGGGGCTTCTCGAAGTTTTATTTCCAAAGAATTAGTGAAAGAATTGAAATTTACAATAAAAATAGAAGATACCCTTATCTGTGTGTTAAATCCCATTAGTGGTACAACAAACCTTGGCATGTTTTGTGAAAAGGTCCAAGTTGCCTTCCTTTCTCATTGCTTTTCATGTGGCATATTTGTCCTCGATTTTATTAGAATTGAAGTATTATTTGCTATGGAATGGTTATCTAAGAATAAAGATGTCATTGATTGCATTAAAAGAATGGTATCTTTATGGACCGGCTTTAGAAAATTTATAGAAATATCGTATAACGAGCCTAGCCCAGTGATGGATAGTTTCTAGTACGCCCTTAATTCACCCCTAGGAAATTTGGAGTCCATATCGATTGTTAAGCAGTTTTTAGATGTTTTTGAAGAGGTAAAAAGTTTGCCTCCACGTTGAGAAATTGAGTTTCTTATCAATTTTATTCCTGATACAAGACCTATTTTTCACTAAAAGCGAAAAATGGCTCTAAGAGAGATGGATGAATTGAGGAGACAATCCGACGAGTTATTGAAAAAATGGTTGATAAGACCAAGTCGCTTAAATTTGGGAGGAACAGTAGTCTTTAATGCCAAGTCCGATGGTTCGCTAAGGCTCAATGTAGACTATCGAAACTTGAACAAGTAAATGATTAAGAACAAGTATCCTCTCGCTTGAATAGATGACTTATTTGGTCAACTTCATGGTTCTCAAGCATTCCCAAAAGAGTAAGTTTGGCATACATCCCCGACAAGTTTGCAAATACACAAAGCATCCCTCTATTTTTTTGAATAAGTTTTCGGTCCTTATTTTTAAAATCCGACCATCTAAAAGACAAAAATTCCCTCTCGTTGTAGTTTCCCCCTCCACTTCATCATTTCTTCGAAAATGAATTCAATAAACAAAATCGAATCATAATATAGTGAATAAACATAAATCAAGGTGATTAGAAGATAGATTTAGAAGGAAAACGAAACCAAATATTCAGTTAAATTAATCGAGAAGAATCTAAAATCAAATAATGAAAAGTACAATCAATTGGAACATCAAAGTCAAACAATAAAATTGAAATAGCAAAACAGAAAAATAGTTTGTAAGAAAATGAATTCATTCTTCACAAAATTAAAGAATTTATAAAATATTAGCATCAATTTTAAATATCTACAACTAAAATTGCAAATATGAATCATATTTGCAGTTTTTTCTACAAATATTCGTAATATTTGCAGTTTTAGTAGGAAAAACATAGAAAATTTTACAGTAAAAAAATTTGATTACTCGATAAAACACTCTTACAGCTCCAACATATATTATTACAAATTTTACTGCAAAAATTGTAAATACTTGCCATATTGTAAGCAAAAATTCACAATATTTGCTGATTTTTCTACAATTATTCAGAATTATTGCAGCAATATCCGTAGTGTTCATTATAATGGCATAAGAAAGTAAAATTTATGAATACTTACTAAAAACCTCTTACAGTTTAAACATGTATTATTATATTTTTTGCAAAAATGCTAAACATATTTGTATTATTATAAACAAATATTCTTAAATTTTGCAGATTTTTCTACAATTGTGAAAAATAATCGAAGCCATAACTGCAGTTATCTATAATATTTGCAGAAAAAGTAAAAAGATTCATAATACTTACATTAATTTTTTAATGCAAAAATCAAAAATACTTGAAGTTTTTATGCCAGTATTCTCAATATTTTTGCATATTTTTCTGCAAACATTGAGATACTTGCAGAAAAAAGCAAATATTGGAATATTTACATATTTTTATAAATGTATTCTCAATAATTGCAGTTTTTAAAGCACATATTCGCAAGTATTCTCAATCAATGCAGTTTTTATGCATGTATTCTTAATTATAAAGATAAAATTCATCTTCCTAATGTAATAATACACGTTGGAGCTGCAAATGTTATGTATATTTGCTGAATTTGAAACTAATAATTACAAAGAAAATCTCCTATGGAAATGCGTACTTATATGCAAAAATTTCCAACATTTGCTGGCATTTATGAAATTATTCTAAATATTTGCACCAATGTTTGCAAATATTCTTAAAAATCTTAGATATTTCAGCAGTTATTCCATATAAGTGCATATTTTTATACAATTATATCGAATAATTACAGAAAACTATTCAATTATTCCAAGTAATCATAGAAACGTGCAACTATACCACATAATTTGCAGACTTTTCTACAACAATTGCATATAATTTTTGAATTGTCTGCAATCATACTATATAATTGCACACATTTTTGCAATTATTGCATATAATTTGTGATCTAATGGTGAACACATTTTGTTAATCCGTTGTTTCTACAAAAAAAATTCCTTTTAAAGATTGATGATTAATGGGGTGCGAATTTTAATTATGGATGTGAAAATAACATCCACAATTGAAGAATCTACATTACTGCAATGGAGGAGAAGGGTATTGTTAGGAAGAAAATTATAGTATTTGAAAATAGGAATGTAATTTATATCTTTTTTTAGGAGGATGTTCTGTATTAAGTTTGATTCTAGGGATGTGTCCCTTAATTTCGCTTCTCAAAAATGGATATGGCCTCAGGATTCCATCAACTTACAAAAGCAGAAGCCTGCGTTCATTTAACTGCATTTAAAGGTCCAAATTTCTTCTACATATGGTTAATTTTACCTTTTGGGCTAACTAATGCGCCTGCTTATTTTGTTGACCCCATGAATCGAGTATTTAGAGATGTACTTAAAAAATTCATGTTAGTCTTTATTGACGATATTCTTATATATTCGAAGACTAAAGAAGAAGCAAGAGACATCTAGAGATTTTATTGGAAATATTAAGAAGGAATATGCTTAAGGCCAATTTCTCAAAGTGTCATTTCTGGAAGAAAGAAATTAGATTCTTGGGGCATGTAGTATCAGGAGAAGGAGTTTTAGTTGATCTAGGGAAAGTTGTAGCAGTCCAAGGTTGGAAGACACCACAAACTCCAAAATCCTAGTTGTTAGCCGCTTTGATTAGGTTGAATTCGTAATCCTATATTTAGGCTGAAATCCTAGTTCTACCCTTTCATCTGCCTGCTACTCCATAGATCTTACTACGGACTAGATGCTATATAACTCCCTATACATAAGGTAATGACATCTATGAAAGACGCACAAAGTACAATAGTGCCTAGGAAAGACGCATAGTATCTATTTTGGACTAGATGTTATATAGCTCCATCCATAGAATGCAACGGTGCCTACAAAAGGCGCACATACTTAAGCAATTGGAACTCATAACGATTACTAAGCACCGAATTGGAAGTCGTACGCGTAACTGGCACCATGCTCATGCTGCCTATTGCTCTACCTATTGGGTCTTCTTATTACCTGTGCTCCAGCATAAGCGTCCTCGTCTGATTATAGATTATGTGAAACACCATGGCCAGAGAAAAATAGGAGAATTGTTGTTGGTACTGGCCCATCATCTAAAGAATATCAAGTTGCGCCCCTTGTCCAAATCCCCCATAATTTGGACTTCTATTTGACCAATTACTACCATTATTAGTATAAGCATGCCCACATCTCACTTCAGGCAAATGTGAGACCACCATTTTGTCTAACAGGGAACGATTTTTATTACAGGTCCTACTTTCATCTTTGCTTATTAACTTAGATAAATTATTTAAAAAAGCCTTTGTTATTATCTTCACTATCATTACTTATTAACTTATCCTAGATTTTAAAATAAGTCTCCTTCTGTTCTATTTTGTATTATAACCTGCATTATAATCATGCTTATTACTTAGCCCAAGGTCTAAGTGTAAAAATAAGCTCCTTTCATCCTATACTCTTTTTAATTATAATTCTAAGTTATAACTAGGCCGATTATCTTTAATTAGTCCAATTCTAACATTAATATCATAATTAGGCTCAATTTCAGTCTTAATTCCATTTCTATTATAGTCTTTACAATTTACATCTTATCTTCCATTATTTTAGTATTCTTATATTTTTAATCCATATTCGTGTTTAATCAATTCTTATCCATACGTGCAGAAGAATGAGAAATGAAAGAAAACTGAAAATGGAAGAAATCCAAAGCGTTGGAAAAAAGATGCAAATAACGCATAAATAATAGCAAATAAATTAAAATACTGTAAATAAATGAAAAGCTATAATTAACAAACTAATATTAACTGAAAAGAATAGCTAAAAGAAATAGACTGAGAATAATTCTAAAAACTGTAAATAAATTACTAAAAAGCTTTATCTAAAATTCGTAGTAAAACTACAACTATTGGAAACCCTATTATTTTAAATTACTTAAAGAAATTTAAAATTACAATCACTCACCTGTTGTCCTAAGCTCCTCCAGTTTGGTCTTCCTAGATCCACTTGGGGTTGTAAAATAATTTAATTTAAAATGATTTCCTCCTTGGAAAACTATTTCGTTTAGGGTCCTTCCTTAAAAGGTGACCTCAACTGGAGAAAATCTTAGAATGAGGAAATGAGTTAGGCCAAGGGTTTTAGTTATAGGTGTAGGCATGGTTCTTAGACCGTTGGATTTGGAAATTGAATAAGATGGAACCACGTCATACGCTGAGTAGGAGCCATCAGATGGAAGCATGAAGGACCAGATTGAACAAAAGAATGAAAATAATGTGTCCAATTTGTACAGGGCGAAGGAGAAATTTTCTTCGCTTCACAATTGTAGGCGGGTCGACCTATAGGTCGACCACCCATAGGGCTAGGTCGATCGTTCGGTCAACCTAACCTTGGGATTGTCGACCTCCCTACTTATATTTTGTTTGATTCTTCTTTATTTTTGTGTAATTCATAAGTTGCTCATATTAGCTCGGATCTGACGTTCTATATATGGAAATTGACCAAAAAATAACCATGGACATAATGGTGCAACTCCCGTGGATCAATTTTGATAATTTCACAAAGTTAATTTATCATTTCATTAATTAGCAAATTAATTATTATGGGTTACGTTTTGGGTTGTTACAGTCTCCCCTCCTTAAGGGATTTCATCCCCGAAATATCTTAGGATAAAAGAATGAACTAAATGTTTTCATCCAATATCTACAGCCAAATACTCATTCATCAACCATTCGTCTATTGTTCTTAAGTTTTCTGATGCGATTCATGTTACTTATGCAATTAATGTAATATTAATGTCCCTAACTAATGCAAAAGATTAGGCAGACCACTGATTAAGTTGACTTCCTTTTATGCAATCATGTCCGTGCTATGTATCCAAATGAATGCAAAAATTCCTAATGATAACTGATAGTTCTATACGTGCGCCACAGTCATCATCCAAATGCAAAAACCATGCGATAAACATCCATTTATAAAAACTATGGATAGAATGAAAATGTACACACATCCATATGCATATGCTCTAGTGTCCCAGTTAGGCCGATCCCTAAGAGATAATAATGCCTAGAGTAAGTATAGGAATGCATTAGCATCCACTAGCAATCACTTACATCCATCATTCATAACACATTCTGGTAACTTATTTACATCAAGTCCTACCATCTGTAGGTTAAATCCTAAGTTCTACCCTCCCAAAGGATAATAAAGGAAAGAACCTATTCAAAACTAAAGAAGGAAATAGGAAATTCGAAAACTTATTATTAAAGAAATGTGGATATGAGATATGAATTTTCTCCTAATCAAACCAATCTTCTACGAAGTCTCCTTAACTATGTCAAAACCACGATAATCCCTCTGTAGATCGTATCCAATACGAAGGCGACTTCCATGGTCTTTCGTAAAGAGCTTCGAAAGGTGCCACTTCTAATGTTATTATCATATGAAAATCTTATTAAAGGAAGATGCTTTTCCCATGTTTTTTCAAATCTTCAACCATGTGTGCCTCACAATCTTACAAATTTCACTTTACCATTCTTTCTTAGCCTCCTTACCTGAATCAACATTCCTTGGTTCTCACTGGTTCCCTATACATTTTACAGGAACTTCCATTATCCCTACTTCCAAAAATAATTACTGTTGTCTCCTCTATAGCCTTACACCTTTTCCGTTACACCTAGGAAATGATTCCTATCTACTTCACATTTAGGACTTTGGTATAGGTCCATTTTAAAAAATAAGGTTTCTAAATTTTTAAAGCATCAAATATGACAACCTTTGTCTTTAAAAGTGTTATCTTTAAGTTTATATTAAAATCAAATATACTAGGTTACTTAAAATCTTATCTTTCTAAACTTGCATCTTCATAGCGTTTTGAATTTACATTATTTCCCAAACCTAGAGGGAAAACTTTCAAATTCTAAGTCCTAAAATTTATTTCTCATTTTCTTTTAAAGACCTTTTGGTTTTCAATAAAAATTTGAATGCTCAAATTTCTCTTTTACTATGTTTTCCAAACACTTATTTACTTTTTCACCAAACTATTTTCTTTTAGAATATCTTTAAAATATCTTTATGTGCTTTCAAAACATTTCGTATTAGACCTAATGGTCTTATACCTTAATGTATTAGAACCGCTCTCTCTTATGAGAATTTACTAAAGCTAAAATCTCCTATGAACAATTTAAAAGAGGACTTGATGTTTATGTGAAATTACAAGGAATTTATTACATATTTTTCAAAACAGGCTATACAAAATACGGTGCTTCCATGCCTTGTACATCTCTTTCACATATTCGTTATAACTTACACAAAACATTTTTATCAGTTTCATATAAAATTATACCATTATACTCTTCATTCTAATAAATTAAAGTATGTTTAATTTATATTCTCTTACGGTAGAAATTTTCTAATATCTAACTTACTCTTTTCTTTTCAAAAAAATCATCTTCAAAACAGTTTTAATATATCCATAACAAGAAATCATTTCCTTATACTTACTTAAATAATAAGTGTATTCACAAATCATATTTATCTCTATTCTCAGAAATTATCTTTCAAAAATGCATTTTTATTTGGGTTCAAAACTAATGTTACGTAAAACACCGTTACTACAACCCAAAGATACTAGTGTATTGATTTAATTAAAAATAAATACCAATAACCCTTACCTACTATGCAAATCATTTTCCTTAGGAGTCACTTACTATAACGATAGCGTTATAGTTTATGCTCCCTTTCATTTTCACGAAAATATCTATTAGCACAATAAATGTTGTAATCTACGTTTTCGATACTTAGTACTCTATAGGTTTTCATATTTCAAATCTTTGTTTACTTTAAAAGAAACTAGTGAGCTATATACACTCTATGATTCTTCAAAAAGAATTTCATTTTTTCAACAAAATTTTCATCATATAAAAACCAATTTAAATTTCTTACTATATTCCCAAAAACCTAATATTTACTTTAAAAATATTGTCAATTACATAATTTTTTTTCAATTCTAATAATTTCAGTTTATTGGGTTAGACGTAAAGTTGATTTTCAACATACTATCCTAGGAGTATCCTTCCTCAACCTTGAAAATCTCATTTCCTTATAGTCTTTTGTTCCTATACTTATATGCTAAGGTACATCCTTTTCTAAGGTAAATCCACATATATGAAACAATTATAATTTATGCAATTATCTACATGTGGCTTACATCCTTTTCTATTGTACATCCCTAATCATTGCCTGCCACTCTTTGAATTTTCACAATCCGAGCCTAAATGTACAAAACTATTTATCAAACGCTTTCCATGTGTACACCTTCTATATGCCCCAAGAAACACACTTCCTTGTGCCAAAAGTGATATTTCAAAAACTTTGCTTTCAACTAAAGAATGCGAAGTGTATGAAGAACCTCTTCTAGATGAATAGCATGCTCCTCCTTACTCTTTGATAACACCAAAATATCGTCCATGAATACAACCACAAACTTATTTAGGACTTCTCTAAAGAGGCGGCTCATCAAATCTACGAAGTAGGCTGGGTTATTCATTAGCCCAAAAGGAACAACCAACCCCTCATAAAATCCATTTGGAGTCCTAAACGCAGTCTTATCAATGTTGTCATTGGCGACCCTAAGCTGATGGAATCTCGTAGCTAAATTAAGACGAGAGAATACTAAAGAGAAAACTAGTTTATCATAAAGATCAGCTATCATAGAGAGTGGATAACGGTACTTCTTTTTGAGCTTATTTAACTCCCTATAGTCCATGCAAAGTCTAAGAGAACCATCCACCTTACAAGCAAAGATGATTGGCCCTCCCACTCCGATATTGTAAAGGCCCATAAATCCGTACCTCTTTGAGCCGATAATATTTCACATCAGCACAACTGAAGTTGGAAGTAAATACGAATCTTTAAGGAAAAGAAGAAAAAATAAAATAAGAAATAGAAACAACAACATAGAATCCCATAATCGCAATAGAATAAAATATAATATATAATAGCAGATTTTTGTATAAAATAATCTGTAATAGTTTATAATTACAATCATCAAAGTATAATAATTTATTCATCAAAACTGAACAGTTACAATAACCTGTCCTCAAACAACGGAAATTAGAAGTACATGATATACGTCAGAAATCCTCCAACTCGTCTTCCGAGCTTCATAGCATCCTAACCTGAATCTGTAATACTCGGTCTGACTCGAGCATCATAATAAAATAACAATCGAGTCAGTCTAGAAAACCACCATGAGAAAACACATTCAATTTGAATTATTAACCTTCCAAAATCCTTTGAACAAAAAGATATCTCGTAAGGCCAGGACACAAATAAACACGAAGGGCTTTTACCTTACGATAACCGAAATGATTTTTATCAAAATCATTTGATATTATTATAATGTCTATAGAAACTAAATAGAAAATTGTAGAAATGCTTGCATCTCACGTTCCACCATAGTTTGGCATAATCAAAACCGTACGACACTTATTAGAGAACGGGTTCCATCGAGTGACATGGATACTAGGGTACTGCCCACCACAATACACCTCTAGAACAATGTAACGAGGATCATGCCGGGATCCCCTGCTACACAATGTTAGTCCTTGAGATGATGGTTTTAATGACAGCAACCTTAGAATAAGATTATAAAATATAAATACTAACATTATAGTTTAGAAATATATGTATATGCAGGATTTAACCATGCAGGTACTAAGAATGAAAACTGTACAGTATAGAGATTCAAGATATCTAGATTGAAGACTCATGAGTATCAAGAATATCAAGATTATCAAGAGTTCAAGATTTCAAGAAAAAGTAATTTAATTAGGAATTTTATTAAAACTCCTAGAAAAGCACTGACATCTTAAAATCTAATTTATTCGTGGAATGGAATCCACTTCAAGCCTGTTAAAGGGATGGAGCCCAAAGTAGGATGGAACCTACGAAAAATCTAGTGGAACATCGTTTTGTATCCTCTAACCTTTTATTCAAAATGATTTTACAAAATTATATCTTGTTTTCAAAATGTTTTCAAAACCTTCTTTTTAAAAAAATCAAAAATATCTATCCTGATTTTAAATACTTTTAGCCTCAAAATAATCTTTAATTTCAAAATCAAATTATCCTTAGTTTTGAATTATCTTTAATAATAATATATTAACTTTTAATGTTTGTACTTAGATTTAAATATAAAATTATAGTAAAATTTTATATATACCAAAATATTATTCTCCATATCTATTTATGTATTTTAACTATATTTAAGTATATTTAAAAAAGTTTAAAATATTTAATACAAAATAAAAGTTATTTTCAAAGAAAAATAAAACACCAAATTTCCTTTGGGATGTCGACATACCCATGTTACCGATGTCGATATAGTGTCACTTGATTTCAAAATTTTGAATTTCAAAAGAAGTGTCTATTCGTTATATCCCTTCTCGAGTGAACATGGATGTTGTTCTTCTATAAATAGGGGTTGTTTTCAATGAATTTATAATCATATTTTTCTGGTTTTCACTTCTCTTCTTCTTCCACAATTCTTTATACATATTCTTACCATTACTCTGCCGAAATCAACATTGAATCTAACTAGATCATTTCTGTTTTGATTCTCTATCACTATCTCAACAAGATTCAGAGTGCTATTCAGAATTATAGGCTTCTTTGTAATCAAATCTGTGAGAAAAGGTATGATTGTAGCCTTGGAAATCAATCAAGTGAGAAAAGGTGTGATTATAGACTAGGAACTCAATTGGGTGAACTTGTTGCCCGTGAAATCAAGTATCTCTACCCAGAGGATTGTGAATCTGGAGGGTGTACCTCTTAGCCTTGAAATTGAGGGTGTAATTATACAATTGCTTTTGAAAGGAAATCTGTACTTGTGTACGGGACTGGATTTAAGGTAACTCCGAACCAGTATAAAATCCGGTGTGTTCTTTCCTTTACTTCTTTTACTTTATTTCTGCATATGTGTTTGTTTCTGTGATGATATCTGTGTGTGAATATTGCATATATTTGTGTTCAAATTAACATACACTCAAAAAGATTTTGTAATTCCTTAAAACACTATTCATCCCCCCTCTAGTGTTTATCCTAGCCTTAAAATCTGTAATCCGCATTTCTAACATTGGTATCAGAGCAAGGTTTTCAAAGATTACATAATCTGAGTTTTGAAAAGTTTTCAAAATGGCTAACAACACTGGTACTGGTAACACTACCAACACTAGTTCTATCATCCCTGTCACTAGTTAATTTGTAGAAGGTTGGTCTATTGTCAGACCACCACTTTTTAATGGCAGTAATTATGCATATTGGGCATGTAGGATGAAAATATATTTAAATATGTAGAATTATACACATGGAATATCACACAGACTGAATATTCAGAACCCACAACTGATTTTGCACAGTGGAACGCTGAGAAAAACTGTTGCACAAAATAATTCTAAAGCAATGAATATTCTGTTTTGTTCACTTGATAGGAATGAATTTAATAGAGTGTCAGTTTGTCTATCTGCATATGAAATCTGGAAAACTTTGCAAGTTACTCAGAAGGAACAAGTGAAGTTTCACAGATCAAAATTTCCACGCTCACAAAGTAGTTTCAATTATTTAAAACGAATTCTAATGAGTCTATTTCAGATTTGTATAGCTGATTTCAGGATATTATGCATTCTCTAATATCCTTGGGAAAGGAAGTTTCGGAAGAAGATCAAGTCAGAAAAATCTTAAATTCTCTTACTCCAGAATGGGATCAAAAGACACTTGTGATCAAAGAGGTAATGACATCAGTACCTTAAAGATAGAAGAATTAATTGGAAATCTAATGTCGTTTGAAGTTCGAATGATTGGGAGAAGAGAAAGCAAAGCATCTAAAAAGAAATCAATGGCACTCAATGCATTGACCGATGGATCAGACTCAAAAAGCGATAATGATGAAGAGATAGCCTTTATGACCAAGAATTTTCGAAAATCCCTGAAATACAGAAAGATGAACAATCTCAAGAGAAACAACTATAAGAACTATGGAAATGAGAATGTAGTGCCAAAGAATATCAAATGTTTTAACTGTGACGAACCAGGCCATATCAAAAGGGACTGTCCATATCTAGATAGGAAAAATCTTCCTATAAACAATGATTCCGTAAAGAAATGAAAACGTGCATTTACTGCCACTCTAGATGACTCAGACTTGTCCTCAAGCGATGATGATCAGAAGACAGATAATTCAAATATGTGTTTCACAGCAGTTCACGACTCCGACGAATTTAGAGAAATGGATTCAGAAAAAGGTTCACATTTACAATACAAATTGGTTGAAATTGAATGCTTAGATTTGGATGTTGATTCCTTGATTGATTGATTTTGAATTGTTGTGTTGTTTGAATCGCAAAATTTTTATTTTTTACTATTATTTTATTATTATTTTTATTATTATTTTTATTTTTAATTTTAATAGTATTATAATATTTTATAGAATATACTATAATTTTAGAATTATTCCAGATATATATATATGCATGAAAAATAATAAGTGTGTGTGTGTGTGTGTATATATATATATATATATTAGAATGCTTAAGAAAAATAAATCATAGAAATTCAAAGACACATGTCGACATGGTCCCTACCGTGATGTTGACATGGTACAGAATTTGAAATTCAAAATTTGAATTCAAATGGTTGAATTTCTTTCCACCATTTCACTTCATTCAATTCTATGAACAGGCATCTTTTGACCAGTGAATATGTCCTTTGGGAATCTATTTATTCACTACCTTTTATCACATCTTTTCATTCCATTTTTAAATTCAAACTCTCTCTCCAAAACTTCAAGCTCTCTACTCTCTACTCTAATGGCTTCTTCAAGCAACCCTCTCCACCATGAGAATTTCCAAAAAGATAAAAGAGAAACTCTTCAATGATCCGGAGGCCATAAAAGCATACATCAATTATGCCAACTATGGAAAAGTCCATTCTGGAAAGTTTGCTATATTTCAAGATTTCTCTACTTATGAAATTAATACTCTTTTTGCAAACAATCAAATTCTTAGTCTTGTTGATGCTTCTTAAAATTATTTTGTTTGTTATCCGAATCTTGTTAAAATTTTCTATGCAAATTTAAACCGTGGATTTTATATTGGAAATGATGATGAAATTTGGAGTAGCGTCAAAGGCACTAGAATTGTTTTGAATTGTGATCTTTTTTGCACCATTCTCAATTGCAAGAGTACGGGATGGATCTTTCTAGTTTTAAAATTAATGAAAATGATCGTAAGACATTTCATCACATTTTCGAAGGAAATGATAATTTTGAATTCAAAAATTGAAACTTTTGACCAAAAGCTAGAATTGTTAATATTCTTTTACAACATAATTTGACCCCAATATCGGTGAATTTTAACAATCCTACTTCAAAAATTTGCAAAGCACTTTTTTCTATTTTTGGAAATTATGATATTAATTGGGCGCAAGTTATTTTAGATGAACTTCGTCCCGAAAATCTTGAAATAGGTGAGAATACTTTGTATCATGGAATCTATCTCACTCAGATTTTTTACTATTTTGGAGTAGATTTCAAAGGAGAAGAATTTGTTTCAAGAAAGGTTTTCAATCATTCCAATATTTCTTTTATGAAAATTCCATTTGTTTTCCAACCTTATAAGACTCTTGCCGAAAAGGAAGAACGTTTATGTGACGCCCCACCTCTATAACCACGCTAGCCAAGGAAACTATGGGGTAATGCCGTCAACTAACATGGGGAATAAGGCTGGTTAGGAGCGACCATCTGTAGCCTTGCTATAACTATCTATTGAATACATCGATAATAGTCATACCAAGAAAATCGACATATCCAATGAATGCTTGAAACAAAAGCATAGGTGGTAGGAGGATCTATCAGAACAGAATATAACAACTCACATGAAATATACATCACAGAACAGTAGATCATCATATACACATATAAAGATACATAACAAAGTATACAAACTGATACATGTCAAGTGGTATGGCAAACCACAATATACGGGCGAATCCTAAAGAATATATATATCAGAGTTACAACAAAACGGGACAACGTAAAAATCCATAACAAAAAGGAGCTAGTGAAGTAGTCCATGAGGAAGCAAAATAGGCGAAGTCCAAAAGCACCTAACGTGAAACAAATCGCTCTGGCCCGAGTATAAATACACGGGTCAGTCTAGCTAAACAAATCAGTTAGATAAACTTAACAACAATAAACCTGCAAGGTCATAAAGTATAACAAATATCTCTAAAAGAGATAACTCAATCATCTAACAAAAGATGAATCATAACAAACCTCATATCATCAGCAAATAAATAAACAAAGGATATGAATATCCCAAAGCAAGCCGAAAAGGCAAATAACAACTACCAATGAAGGTAATACAAGTACCACAAGGTAACCGCTATACATCGTGTGGCTCAAAAAGACCAACACCGTAGGAGAATACTAAGGGAATATACATATCAATGAAACAACAGAAAATTGCACGTGCTCAGTACTGTATAAACAAGGATCCATTAGCCCGAAGGCTACAAATCCGAAGGTGCAAACCTGAAGGTGCAAACCCGAAGGCAACACAACCGAAGGCAACAAGCCTGAAGGTGCAAACCCGAAGGCAACACAGCCGAAGCCAAAAAAACCTGAAGGTGCAAACCCGAAGGCAACAAACCATAGTGGTGAAGGTCCAAAGGCCCAGTACTGGACACAACTAACTAGCAGAATGTGTCACAACTCTCATAAAGGAGCCCGGAAAGTGGTAACGTGAGTCCCATAACCACCCGTTCGCACTAAACGGTTTACTATCCGTCAGTCAATTTCACACTCAAAGCAGTACAAAGTTTACCTCATCTCATCGGTAAACCAGACCAAAGGTCAAAACGTTCAAACGAATAGACAAGGAATTAACTGATAAGATAAACACACGTGTTCATAGCACGCGTTTTATCTAATCATTTAATTCTCCTCCCTTTCGCTCGGAGTGCAAAATTGTGTGTGTTTTAAATAGAATTTATAAATTGGAGAATCGAGCTTTTAATACAATTTGAAGATTATTTTATAAGACCCGTGGATGAAGTCAAGAAAGGAATCATCAAAGTAAAAAGGCGATAACAACTAATTGGAATCAATATGAATCGATAAAAGTTGGAATCACAAACAAATATGGCAAAATTGAAGCAGATCAGTCGACTAGCTCTTTGAGAACAGTCGACTGAACCAGAAGCATGGAAATTCCATTTCCTGTAGTCAGTCGACTGGTTATAGATGGTCAGTCGACTGATTGCAGAAAACTGAGGCTCCTTGCCTCTGCAACCAACTATGGAACCCTCATTTGTTACAGCCGGTCGACTGGCTTCAATGGTCAGTCGACTGACTGGCACTAGGGCAGCTTTTCAGCCCATACAATGAAGAGCAAAATCCTTCCAAATTTCAATCGAACGAGCAATGGCGTTTGGGGTTTATGCCAATTGACAACCCAGCACTATTGACTCTTCCATACACCTCCGAAAACATGATGAAACATAGAAGCTTAGGTTTTTAGTATTTTTGACTTCAAAACACCAAAAATTTCAATGTTCACACAACCAATCCGAATCAAAAGTCATTACACATGAATAAGTGTTAGGAATTCATACCTAACATCAATGATATCAAGAGAAGTAGATGTGAGTGCAAAACTCACCTTTTTAACTCAAAACAAAGATGAGAATCTCAAATGCAAAGAAAAGACCAACCACTCTTCAATTTTACTCTACAAGCTTCAATCTAAGTTCAAAACAAATATTTCCTAAATTAGGTTTAGGAGATTTCTGAAATTGAAGGAGAAAAGAGATGGAGAAGATGAAGAGGAGGCTTACCAACAGCTTCTCTTTGATTTTGGAGTAAGAATTCAAGTTTGCAAGAAGAACTAGGGCTTGGAATTTCTAATTCCCCTTCCTTTCCCCCATTTTTAGTTTTAACTTGAGTTTAGAAGTGAAAATGAGTGAATGGAAGGAGAGGGGACTGAGTTAGGCTATTCAGTTTGCTAGTGGGCTAGACCAAACCCAAAATCCAACTAGAAAAAGTAGAAAAATTCAACTTACTCCAAACATATCAATGATTGTACTCAAAAAGATCGCAAACACCATTTTGAACTCAATGGAAGTGGTTTCGAGTCCCAATTTGGCCATTTGCAAAAAGTAACATTTCGGACCTAAATCCGACTAACGACGCTATATTCCAATAAACACTTCAATATAAAATCGTTAAATATACGGGTTGTAATAGATCTCCACTCCTGACAAAATTGCGTCCACGCAATTCCTCAAGATGATATTTGTAACAACTACAATCATACATCATCTAAAAAGAAAAGGAAATGTGCTGAAGATGAAAAGATGTACTCACCGTTGCCAAGCAAAGATAGAAAACCCGGATAGGATCGCTCGATAAATTCTCTGGTTTCCTAAGTACAATCATTGGGAATAGTGGACTAACTTTAATGAGCGACAAGTCCTTGTTTGAAGGTGTCGCACCTCCGTGGCAAGCACACGAATAGTTTGCTGTACAATAGATAAGTCTGGTGAGATCTCAAGCTCTTGCAAATCAGGAGAATCGATAACAAAATCCGACTCTCGAAGACACTTCCGAAGTTGAGAGACGGGAAACACGTCGTGAATGCCAGATAAATGAGCAGGAAGTGAAACTCTATAAGCCACAAGGCCAATACGTTCAGTAATAGAAAATGGTCCTATAAAGCGAAGAGCCAATTTCCCAGATGTACTGAAGAGCATCACCCCTTTCAATGAAGAAACATGAATAAAGACAAGATCGCCGATCGAGAACTCGAGAGGCTTCCTACGGTTGATCACGTAGGATTTCTGGCGGCTCTGTGCTTCTTTCTTTCTCAAGCGAATAAGATCAATCTTCTCAGAAGGATCATGAACAGAATCTGGGCCAAGAATAAGCTTCTCTCCAGATTCCAACTAATAAGAAGGTGATCGGCATGGCCTTCCGTATAAGGCTTCGAAAGGAGTCATACCGATACTGGACTGAAAACTATTATTGTAGGAGAACTCTACAAAGAGGTAGGTGATCCTCCCAACTACCACCGAAATCAAAAGTATAAATACAGAGGAGATCTTCCAAGATACGATTCACTCGTTCAATCTGTCCATCGGACTATGGATGATAAGTTGTGCTAAAACTAAGCTTTGTTGCCAATGCTTGCTGAAGACTCTGCCAAAATGACTCATGAATATAGGATCACGGTTACTCACAATAGAACTATGAACACTGTGAAGTCTCATAATTTCCTTGACATACAACTTAGCCAAATGAGAACCGGTCCTATTAGAATTAATAAGAATAAAATGAGCAGACTTGGTGAGGCGATCAACAATAACCCAGATACTAGAATGGCCCGATCTCGAACGAGGTAGGCCGTCAATGAAATCCATCGAAATCTGATCCCATTTTCACAATGGAATCTCTAGAGGCTGAAGGAGACCCGAAGGATGATGATGTTCGGCCTTAATACGCTGACAGGTTATGCAATTACTCACATAACTCGCCACATCACGCTTCATGCCTCCCAATAATAAAGGTGACGCATATCGGCATACATCTTACTACTACCAAGATGAATAGTATACTTAGAACGATGATAGTCGTTATGGATGTCATGCCTAAGTACAAAATCAAAAGTCACGATAAGAAGGTTCTTCTTGCGAAGACACCCATGAGAATCAATGTTAAAATCCCGCAACACCTCATCACAAGATCTAGACTCACAAAGTTGAATAAGATGCAACAAATCAGGATCACGCCGCCGAGCATCGGCAATACAATCCAATAAAAAGGGTCGAGCTCCCAAACTAAGTAATCAAAAGATGAACCTCGATCACGAATTTCACAAAAAGATAAAGTCTTAAGAATATCCCACTCAACAAGCATCATAGAAACAACAGCCGAATGTTTACGACTAAGCGCATCAACAACACGATTACCCTTTCTAGGGGTATACTCGATACCAAAGTCATAGGAGGCAAGAAACTCGAGCCAACGCTATTGACAAAAATTAAGTTCATTGTGAGAAAATAAATATTTAAAAAAAATTACGATCGAGGAGGAGAACAAATTTCTTCCCCAAAAACAATGATGCCACACTAAAAGTGAAATCAATAGCCGCGAGCAATAGATCATAAGTGGTATACCTAGTCTCGATAGCCTTCAATTATTTAGAATCATAAAAGATAGCACGTTCTATTTTACAAGAGAACGACACCCAAACCAATACGACTAGTATCGGTGCAAATAATGAAGTTTTGATTCCCTTCGAGGACCACAAGGATATGAGTATCGGAAAAGAGTTCTTTTAAACAATATTCTTTCCCGAAAATCTAAAACTTCCAAAATTATAATTATCTTTATGTAATCATTTTTCTAGAAAATTTACCTTTTATAAGTCAATTTATTGTGTCAAATTGTCTCAACAAAGCGGTTAGGAGATTCCTATCGATAACGTTGATCAAGCGTATCGACCGGAATTCTTAAAGCGCTCAATGGGCAATACAATCACAAAATCATCTTCTATATAATAAAAATGGCTCTTAAAAACTTTATTAATACTCTTTGTTCATTTCAAGAACAAAAATCCATTTATACTTATAAATATCTTATGAAAAAGATTTGCAAAATGTTAAATTGTTGTTTTCCATCTAAAACAATAAATACAAAAAGGAGTCATCGAAATATTCATAGAATACTCGATTCATAAAACGGATGAACAAGCTATACAAAATGAATTACATAAAAAGCCATTCATAAGAATCATAACGAGTACGGAATGCGGTAAATGGAAGGCTAACTTTCGCAACTCGAAGCTAGTGAAAGCCGGTGGCAAGGTCGAGCTGAAAAGACCTTAACACCACTCCAAAGATTACTTAGGAGATAATCCTAAGATAAGCTCAAAAATATCGAAATTTTTTACAAACTACCCAAATGAGAGAAATAACAATTTTCCTCATTGTTAACGTAAAAAGTCAGACGCTAACACCCCGATGCAAATAAAGATTTGAATGAAAGCACCACCCGTTAACACGGAAAACAGAAAAAGCAGTAATTCACTGAAAAAGCGGTAAGAGACACAGAGTTTATAGTGGTTCGGCTTATGATCAAGCCTACGTCCACTTCAATCCTTCTTTATTGCTAATATGATTACAATCCTTTACAATTTCCTTCAATTACAATTCACTTCAAAAGACAAGTAGCTAGAAAAACTTCGATGCAAGAGAATTCTCCGAATTCATGGTTGAATGTGTTGAATCATATTTGAAGTTGATTGAAGCTTCTTGTGAGTTTCAAGTGTTGGAGTAAGGCTTGGTTTGAAGATGGCAGAGTCTCGATGCTTTGAATAAAATGTTCCGAAAAGTCCCCCTCATGTTGGAGCTCATGCCGTATTTATAGAGAGTTTTGGATGGAGCTATAGGTTGCGCGCGACCTAGGGTACACCATAATTCCTTCACGAGTTAGGAAGATACGAGTCACGGCCTAACAGGCTCGTACCTAATCATTTGGTAGATCTCCCCTGCCTCTGGGAAAGCGGCTCTATTTATTCTCTAAGTATTAGGTCATGAGCGACTTAAGTCAGGTCATAGGTCGGTAGGTAGGGCGCGACGTAAGGTCACAGTAGAACAGGGTAGCATAGTTCCCGATCCTTTCTCAAATGAACTAAGGAGTTAGGCGACTTAGGGATAAGCCTGTTATAACTTAGGTCGTGGTCGACTTAAGTTGCGAGCGACTTAGTGGTTGTGGGACCTCGGTTTTTGCAGAAGATGTTAGGTCGCTGTTGCTTTAGCACTTTAGGTCGCAGAGTGTTTAGGCCGTTAGGTCGATAACTCCATGAGTCGCTTACTAGTTAAGTCGTTGCTGCCCTTAAGTCGCTCACCCCTCTTAAGCCGTTAAGTCCTTAAGTCGTCCAACCCTCTTAAGTCGTTAAGTCCTTAAGTCGTCCAACCCTCTTAAGTCGTTAAGCCCTTAAGTCGTTTACACTTTGAGTCATTGACCTCCTTATGTCGCTTACCCTTTGAGTCGCTGCTTCACTTCAGAAGTTAAGTCGCTTAGCCCGCTTCATATGTTAAGCCGCCAATTCCTTTGTGTCACTGAGTCGTTGAACATAGGAGTTAACATTTGCCCCTTGAAGTACATGCCTAGGTCGTAGGTCATGTGCTTCGATCTAGTCCCTAAGTTGTGGGGGACTCAAGAAGCTTGTTAACTCGCACGTCCATCCATCTTCTCCTCTACTTCCAATATATGCCGTTAAGTCGCTTCTCCCTCTTTACTTTATTGCTTATCATTCTGCCGCCATTGTTGCATCCGAGCTCAAAAGTTAACACTAATCCTCCTCTTTGCATCCTTGACCGCTATTTCAACATCAGGTTTAGGTAATTCCGATCATCTTTCCATTGTGTTTGCCACCAACCCCTCCATAACTATTTCAATACAGTTTTTGTTTCCATGCTGTGAGATTACACCCTGATTCGTCCTCTGACCATTGTCGACTGTTAGCAATTGCCTTAAAAAATGAATCGGCTTAGGATCATATGGAGTTATTTGGCAAGTGTTTGAATTCGTGTAGTTAGCAACAGTTTCTTGAAATTTGGAGGAGGTGATGGGATCTTAAATGTTTTGAGGAGACAAAGAAACAATTGGTTAACGGGTTAGTGGATTTTGGGTTTAGACATGATGCTTCAAACGACACAATGGTAGGTAAACATGTGGCAACGTGTAATTGGTGAGTAGTAGGGCTTATTGGTTCCAACGGGAGATAGCCTTGGATCGCTACATCATCCAGAAACGACCTAAGGAACCCAAGCGACTTAAAGATCCCCGCGACTTAGCAGATTTGCCCGGTCTGACAATTTTTGCGACTTAACCTCTAGGTCGTATGAGCGACTTAGCCTCTAGGTCCTTAACGCGACTTACCCTTTGGGTCGTGAACGACTTAAACTTTAGGTCGTGGACGACTTAACCTTTAGGTCGTGGACGACTCAGCACTTGGACAATTTTTCACAGCCGAATTGCTTCCTTTAGCCTAGACCAACTTCAACCCATCCTGTTAAGTCGTGAACGACTTAGGACTTAGAGAACTTCTGGACTACGACTAAATGGCTTGAACAAAACTTGAAAACTTCGAGATGTTGATAGAACTTGATTGTACTTCGAATTCGAACTTTGAACTGCCGAAATAGCTTGCATGACTTTGCTATGCTTTCTTAACAGATTATACCAAATTTGATGCTAATAACCTGTTAAATACAACATTTGCAGAAAACTAGGGCGAATATACTGCCACTGATTGCCCACATCAAATGACAGATTAGTCGATAATGGATAATTAACTTAAAGAAATTGTATGAAATGCTGTGAATCAACAAACTCAAGTGAAGCATTAAAACAATGTTAATCAACTAAAGTCGATTTGTTAGCATTAATATTGCACTTGTATTTGGACTTAAAGAGACAAGTCTTCAAATATTGCAATTGACACATGTTTAATTTCAATTATATTTGCTTGTTGCTTTGTTAGCTCTACACAGCACTTCACACATTTAGGAAACGTGCACCTTCATGTTTGAATATCCAGTTTTTTATGTAGAATGGCTTCACATCAAGAAGAAGTGGTAGCTCAAGATGGAGAGACCTTTCTGACAGCTATTCCCATAGTGAATCCTCCAAAAAGAACTCTGACTACCTTAACCCAGAGAGCATTTAACCAGTTACGCATTCAATTTGGCCTTGCTGAAATTGATGCTCTACTTCCCGGGCCGAGTGATACTGCCGATAATCCACCTTATGGTTTTGTAGCAGTCAATCGCCAGATGTGCCTAAGTGGATCAATTCCTCCTTTTCACGATTTTCTTCGAACGCTTCTCCTTCGGTTGACCATCTCTCCGTTTCAACTACGGCCCAATGGCTATGCTATCCTGATTGGGTTATGTGTTTTATTTAGGAGAACTCTTGATCGTTTGCCGAGCTTCGAAGAAATTTGCCACTTATGCTCATTTGCTAAGAATAAAGATCATCCCTCCATTACTGTTGTAAGAAGCACTAGGAATCGTAAACTCATTACCGATCTTTCCAAAAGCGCACATGGCTTCTTGAATCAGTTTTTCTTTGTTCGCTGCCCCCTAGGGTTTTATGCTATCTGGAGAGTAGGAAGTAAGATTACCTGCTTCTTATTTTTTCCATTCTTGAGCTTTTCGAGAACTGAGTTGCTAAGTGCTAATTTTACTCTTTCCTTTTTCAGCACTTCCTCCCCCTTCTAGAGATCCAGGCCACAAGCAAATTTTTGAAAGACTGAATGCCGTGGCTGCTGAGGAAAGGAGTCTAAAACTTCTGTTGAAGGATGAGTTTCTACATCAGCTTGGACTTCTACATTCTTCCCGCTCTACACAACCTCACGAAGTCCCTGATTCCGCAACTAAGGCATTAGATGCCCCAGTTTCTACTAACGAACCCGTACCGAAGGAACTTACAACTGAGGCTTCGTTGGTAAAATGTTCTACTCCAACTGTCATTGCGGGACCATCTTGTAAACTTGCTCTTGCCCCAGTTATCGAAGAAGAAGAAGATCTTCAACAAACCGAGAAGACTACTGATGAAGGAGTTGAGGTGAAGAGCCCTGTTGAACACAGTGGTGATGACACTTTCGAAGGATAGAGCGACTTTATGGTTACGTCTCAAGAACTCTTTAAAGATGATCTGTCCGCTGCTAAAATTGTATCTCTAGCGGTTGAAGCGACATCTACTCTTCAACAAACTCCTCCAGCTCAAGAGTCAACATTGGCTGTAAAATCTGTCACCACCCCCAACTGATGAGCGGTTCGTAGTTCGGTGCGTGTAGTTTGCACACACCACGCACACTTAGGATTTATTGGCACTAATATGCACTTAACTCCTTGTAATTTGAAAATTCTCAAGTTATGCTTCTTTTTCAATTTCAGGTTCTTCAATGGGGCAAAGTGGCTCGTATTATGATGACTTTAAGCAGTATGGCAGGCGCAGTCAATATGATTACAGGCGTTATCTTCCCCCTCATAGGGAAACTGATAAGGAAAGGGCTGCTTGAAAAGCTCAGGAGAGAAGAGCATACGAAGAACGGTACGGGAGAGGGGAAGAACGTCGTGACTCTTCCCACATAGAGGATGATTCCCTTCAACGGAAATCCCATGACGACAAAGGAAAAAGCCACGCCACCGAAGGTTCGAGCAAACGGACCAAGCATGATGAAAAGTCATCATCTGACATTCCTAAAGAGCCCATTGCTTCGGTGCCTCCTCAATCTCCCACTCTCGCTCGTACCGACATTCAGACGATCATTGGCAGGCCCTCATATCAGGTCGGACCAGGCCCAGCTACTCTTCAAAGTCGATTTCCAAACTGGTGCTTGAAGGGAGTTTGCTTTGATCTTGATCTGGTTCCAATAGGCAAACCAGCCATGTTGCGAAATCTTGACGCTGTCAAGCTTGATATTGAGAGAATGTCGAATTGGAAGAAACTTGTTGACGAACTCCAGAGAGTGAACCGTGCGAACCTTGAGGCTATGTTGACCATGGAGAATGATAAATCCGAATGGCAAAATACTCTTGATCAACATGACGCAGAGATGAGGAACATCGCCGCTTATAATGAAAAGCTTGAAGCGGAAGTTGGAAAGCTTAAAGAGGAGCTTGCTACGTCCTCCACTTCCTATTCTCAAAGGGAAAGTGTGCTTCTGCAGCAAGTGCGGGATGCTCATGCTAGTCAACGAGAGGCTGAAGATAAACTCATGCGGCAGGAAAAGGTTATAGAAGATTATCGCGCTGAAGTTGCACAGTTGCGACAACAGACCAGCTCTTAGAACCTTGAAATTGAGACGTTGAAAACTCGACTTGCTACAGTTGAGAAAGAGCGCGATGAGGCTGTTGCCGGTAAAATTGCAGCTGAAGAAGCTCATCAAGCCACCAAAGCCGATGTCAGCTCGACATTATTCGACTTTTACTTGCAAAGTGTCCTAGGGCGTGGCAGTCTGGATGACGGAGCTCGTGCAGCCCTTGCCAGAGGAAAAGAGGAACTCGCTAGAGAGCGTGCTGGGATGATGAAAGAAGCACCATCAATTGCCCTTGTCCCTCCTTCAATTTCGGCCGACATTGACATCACAGGCTCCGGTTCCCATTCTCCGTCCCCTGCTAAAGTTATAACTGAGATCACAAGTGCACAGGGTGGAGATGAAGGCGAAGAGAGCACCGAAGCACAAGCATATGAAGTTGACATTAGGAAGCCCACTTCTCCAGGTAATATTAACGTCGAACCAGGTCAAGTGGATTACACATTTGCTTCGGCCGAGCTTGATGAACTCATTGCTTATTACTTAAGACTCGATGAGCCGTTATCTCCTCTCTTCGCGGGAGATACTAATATTTTTTGCTTCTCTTCTGCAGTGAAAACGCCCAGTGTCGTAGAAACTTCTCCTCCTCCAGCAGTTCCTCCTACAACCTTTTAAATTACTCCTACTTCTCAACCGGGATCGCAGGAAGAATTAATAGGAGCCCTTCAAGACTTGGACGATCCAGCCGCCTCGAAGAGCAGATGGCCGAAGGACTTGAAGGAGGCGAAGTATCTCCGGAGCGAACCCTTTCCGATGACATAAAATTGTCTACTCTTGTCACCCCAAGAAGTGAGTCTTCTTCAAGAAGGAGGAGGAAGCGTACAACTTCAAAGAAGAAAGGGAGAAGCATTTCTGCTACTGAAAAGGAAACGGAAGTTGATCCAGCACTAACTCTCTCTCCTTCTCCCCCAACTCTCCCAAGTCAGCTTGAAAAATTGCCTATTAAACCAGGTGAAGGCTCTAAAGGTGGTGGGAGAAAGAAGCGATGAGCCCCGCTTTCCCTACTTTGCTTTACTTTTTGCTTTTTTGCATGTACTGGCCGGAGATTGTGCAGGTACCGGCCCCCTCTTTTCTTTATCCTGAAACATGTACCTGTATAAAATTTTCGTAGTATTGAATAAAATGTTCCTTTTACCTATACAAACTTCTATCTGTATTTGAGAATACATTTATTCTTTATTTTATACAAGTTCCTCGTTTCCTTTGTGTGATATTGCAATGAGCCTATGGTATGTTGTTTGAGCATTGTTTCCATTCTTGTACTTATGGTGTGCTGCCCCCATACCATGGTTTATCGCAATCTCTTTCACATTGGCAAACTTTTTTTAGAGAACAATTCTATTTCGAGAAGACTTATACTCTTTCTTTAGAGAGCAGCTTTTCCATTTGAAGGAGGCTTGCATCTGTACTTTATAGGATAATATTTCCATTTGAAGGAAATATTTTTCGTATTTAGTAGGATGTGCCTCATTTTGGAGGAGTTTTTTCTCTTTTCTTTTTTTTTTGTTGCGAAGTTTTTACACTTCGCTTTTTTGGAGAAAATCACTTTTATTTTGAGTGAATTTTCTTTCGCGGTAAAGTGGGCTTTGACTTGCTTGTGCCTCTGGTAAGAGGGCTTTTGTTTGATTGTGCCTCTGGTAAAAGGGCTTTTTGTTTGATTGTGCCTCTGGGAATAGGGCTTTTTGTTTGATTATGCCTCTGGGAAGAGGGCTTTTTGTTTCTGCCTCTTGGGAGAGGCTTTTATCTTTTCCCTGTTCGCTAGGAAGCGGGCCTCCGAAGAGGGCTTTTCACATTTCGACTCGTGTGAAGTTTTATTTCAGATCATGGTGAAATGTGTGCCTCTGAGTAGGGCTTTTACCTGGAAGTTTGGAGTTTCTTTCTCTTAGTTGGATGGATTCACGGGGCGGACACAAGTGTCCTGTGCTACAATCAGTCCACAACTTTATGTCGAGAAAGAACTCTCTTTTTCTGGCGAGGCCCGCTCGAGGTCTTTGGGCATTTCAACTATGGTGAAATGGGCCTCCGAAGAGGGCTTTTCACATCTCAGCACTTGTGAAGTTTTATTTCAGATCCTGGTGAGATGTGTGCCTCCGAAGATGCCTGGAAGTTTCTTCCTCATGGTTGGTTGGATTCACGGGCGAGCGTAAGTTACTTGGGCATTTGTTTTCGTAGATTGTCTCAACTAGTGAACGAGCGCCTTGCCTTCCACTTGGGAAGGTGCCTCCAGTCGTCTCATGGACTCACGGGGAAGACGCAAGTTACTTGGACGCTTGTCTACGCAAACTGTCTCAACTAGTAAACAAGCGCTTTGCCTTCCTGTTGGGAAGGTGCTTCCGATCATTCCATACCATGTTGAGAAAGTCTTCTGGCATGCCCCGTTTGAGGTCTTTATCATCCGAAGAGTTGTGCCTCCGAAGAGGGCTTGTGCCTTCGAAGAGGTCTTTTGCTGTTTGATGCTTGCTCGCCCATGTCTCTTTGCCATCTATTCATATCGGTGATCCCCGTTATCTTTTCCAAATATCATCCCCTTTTTGTTGCCAACAATTTTCCTTATCCAAATAAATATACTTCATAGTTAAGTGAGTTGGTGTTGGTAGACACAGGCTATTTAACCAGATGCTCGTTTGTACAAACATTCGCAGTTAGTTAGAAATGGCCCACTTCCAGCCACATCGCTAACTTTTGTTCGAAGCACTTCATTCGTAAGATTTGAGTATGGAAATTTTGAATGGTTTAGCGTTTGCTTGCTGGGTGATGTCGGAGATCGCTTGGTCTTGCGATGGGCAAGCTTTGTTTTTATGGCCTGCATTATTAAATCGACTTTTTAGTAACACAATTAACATATTTTATATGTCGAAATAAAACAAAGCAGTCTATAATAGTAAAGAACACAAGATTTATAATGGTTCGGCCAAGAACTGGGCCTACATCCACTTTATAGCTCTTATTATTCACTTGCACTAACTTTACAACGGCTTTCGTTACAAGAATCATAAATTCATCATTCTTTTACAATATTTCATTAAAGCCTTTAAGTAAAATATGGGCGCAAATGATTGCTGTTCCAAGCTCTTGGAATTGGGTCTCCTTCGACAGTTACAAGTTTGAATGTGCCATCAAGAAGTTTTTGGCCTATAACATACGGCCCTTCCCAGTTTGGTCCAAGCACGCTTGTAGGTGTCATAATTCTTTTTAAGATTAGATCCCCCACTTCAAAGCTGCGCCGTCGAACATTGGAATTGAAGTGCCTGGCTATTCTTTGCTGGTGAGCTGCAGTTCTGAGTTCAGTTTCTTCCCTTTTCTCATCAAGGAAGTCAAGGGCTTCAAGCTACAGCTTTTCATTTTCGGCTTGACTAAAATGGATTCTTCTATGTGAAGGGACCTCTATTTCTACCGGAATCATTGCCTCTGATCCATATGCCAATGAAAATGGAGTGTGCCCCGTCGCAGTTTTATGCGTAGTTCTATATGCCCATAGTGCTTGCGGAAGTTTATCGACCCAACCACCTTTTTCTTTTTCCAGCTGTTTTTTGATGGTTGATTTGATTATTTTGTTTACTGCTTCCACTTGCCCGTTTGCCTGCGGATGAGCCACTGCTGAGAAACTTTTCTGGATCTTGAATTTTTTGCAAAAATCTTGGAACTCTTCACTTTCAAATTGAGTTCCATTGTCCGTGATTATCTTTTGAGGCACTCATACCTGCAAATGATATTCTTAGTTACAAAGTTTATCATTTTCTTAGAGGTAATAGTAGCTAAGGGTTCAGATTCAGCCCGTTTAGTAAAATAATCCACAGCAACAATAGCATATCTAATTCCGGATTTTGCAGTCGGCAAAGGCCCGATGAGATCCATTCCCCAAATAGCAAATGGCCATGGACTGACCATCTGCGTTATCTCAGTGGAAGGTGCTCTTGGGATTTTTGCAAATCTCTGGCATCGGTCACATTTTCGGGCGTAACTCGCGGCATCACGATTAATATCTGGTTAAAAATATCCATAACGGAGAATTTTCTTTGCCAAAGTTTGACCCCCTGAATGGTCTCCACACTCTCCTCCGTGTACCTCAATTAGAATTGTTTCAGCTTCTTCCTTGGTCACACATCGAATTAATGGCATTGAGAATCCCCGCCTATATAATCGGCCATCTTGAATTACAAATCTGGATGCTTTTCTTAACAACATTTGCCGTTCTCTTGGGTTTTCTGGTAGAGAGCCGTCGCACAGGTATTCCAATATCGGAATCATCCATGATTCTCGCTCCAATGATACAGTCATGATCCAGTCAATATCCATTTCATCAATGCTTGGAGTTGACTGGACTTCTACAGGAGCTAATCCCAATAATTGAGCTTCCCCGGTGCTCGCATATTTTGCGAGGGAATCTGCCTTCATATTCTCTTCCCGGGGAATATGGCTTATTGTGTAATGGTCGAAATCATTAAGAAGCTCCCAGGCTTTGGACAAATATGTGGGTAGGTTCCCCCCTTTGGCTTGAAACTCTTTCTTGACTTGACACACGATAAGCTGTGAATCACTGAAGATCTGTAATGCCTTGATGTTCAGTTCTTTAGCAATTCTTAAACCGGCAATAAGAGCTTCATACTCTGCTTCATTGTTTGTCGAAGGGAAATCCAATCTTAAAGCATAACACAGTGACCGTCCTTCAGGGGTTTCAAGTACAACCCCGGCCCCAGAACAGTAATTGTTTCTTGCGCCATCAACATACAATTTCCATCGGATTGAAGGATTATTGGTCACCACATCTTCACCATCGCATTTGTCTGTACACTCTGCAATGAAGTCTGCCAAAGCTTGTCCATTGATTGCTCTCCGAGGGTGATAAGTGATGTCATATTGGCTGAGTTCGATATTCCATTTCAAAAGACGACCCGAAGTTTCAGGACGAAACAGGACTTGCTTCAAGGGCTGATCGGTGAGGACAGTGATGGGATGAGCTTGGAAATATGGCCACAATTTTCTTGATGCAATTAATAGACAATAGGCAAGCTTTTCCAACTTTGAATAGTTCAATTCTGCCCCAGTGAATCTCTTGCTGATGTAGTAGACCGGGCGCTGAATTTTCGCATCCTCCCGTATCAAAGCTGCGCTGAGGGCATGAGACGGGATTGCCAAATATACAAAAAGATCCTCACCATTGTACGGCTTAGAAAGTATAGGAGGCGTTTCGATATGACGAATCAGCTCATCGAAAACTTTCTGGCATTCAGGAGTCCAGTCAAAGTTTTTTCTTCCTTTCTTTAGAGCATCGAAGAATGGAATGCATTTATCAGTAGCTTTGGAAATAAACCGACTCAAGGCAGCAACTTTTCCATTGAGACTTTGCAATTCCTTCTTCGTTCTAGGAGCTTTGACTTCTCTTAAGGCAGTTATCTAAGCTGGATTAGCTTCAATGCCCCTTGCACTCACAATGAATCCCAGAAATTTTCCAGATTCTACCCCAAATGAACACTTCAAAGGATTCGACTTCATACCGTCCTTTCGGAGGATTGAGAACATTTCTGCCAAGTGATCCATGTGGTCCACTGCTTTCTTTGACTTTACCAGCATATCATCGACATAAACGTCCATAGTCTTGCCAATCTGTGGTTTAAACATGGCATTCACAAGTCTTTGGTAAGTTGCCCCTGCATTCTTAAGGCCGAAAGGCATGACTCTGCAGCAGTAGAGACCAACATCGGTGATAAAGCTCATGTCCTCCTGATCTGGCTCATGCATCATGATCTGGTTATATCCGGAATAGGCATCCATAAAAGATAGAAATTCATGCCCCGCCGTTCCATCCACCAACTGGACAATCCTGGGTAACGGGAAGCAATCTTTGGGGCAGGCTTTGTTTAGATTCAAAAAGTCAATGCACACTCTCCATTTCCCATTAGCATTTTTAACCAGTACTGGATTTGAGACCCAATTCGGATAAGTATATTCCCTGATAAAACCATTCTCCATGAGCCGATCATCCTCTTCTTTCAATGCTGCTGACCTTTCAGGACATTGAGTTATTCTTTTCTGCTATATCGTTGCAAACTTTGGATCAATATTCAAGGTATGCACCGCAATTTCTGGAGATATTCCACACATATCGGCATGAGTCCAGGCGAATACATCTAGATTTGCTTTCAAAAATGATATCAAAACATTTTGAACCGTTGCATTAAGCTGCAAACCCACATTCAACACTTTATTCGGGTGTTTCGGGTCAACAGGTACCGGGACTGTCACTTCAACTGGTACCACTCTATTTTCCCTTGCACTGGCATTTCTGGGATCCATCTCTCTTTGTGCACCGCTATGTTCTCCTGTGCAGGGTCCACCCTGTAATTGCTACAAGGTTGATTCTTTGATGGGACTGAGGCTGCCACATCTTTTCCCATTTCTCTCTTCCTCGATTCATGCAACTCTGTAAGATAATTCTCGTCCAGCATTCTGATCCCCTTTCACCACACCGACTCAATTATCTGTGGGGAACTTTATGGTCAGACACCATGGGGCAAGAATTGCTTTAAACGCTGCCAGAGTTGGTCGGCCTAGGAAGGCATTGTAGGCAGAAAATTCTTCAACAATAACAAAGGTCTGTTTTCGAGCCACTTTTATCTGACCCTCTCCAAGCTCTACGAACAAATCAATAGTCCCAATTGGCTGTTTCGGCTCACTAGTAAAACCAACAATCTTTAGTGATGAAGCTTGAACATCAGCCATAGGAATCTTCATTTGATCAAAAGTCTTCTTGAAGAGAATGTTGCATGAAGCTCCACAATCAACCAGAACTCTTTTCACAGTAGCTGGCCCAATACCAGCGGAGATGACCAAAGGATCAATGGTAGGAGCTTCAACAGCCATCGAATCCCTAGTACTGAATATAATGTCATCATTAAAGGTTTTCTGCTGCTTTAGGGGCTCAGCATCTTCTAACACAAAAACACTTTCATCTGTCGGTGCATACTTCAAAGCAAGGGCATATCTTTCCATCTCACCCCAACTCCTGCCAGCTGGGTGAGGGCCTCTTGTAACCACATTTATAATAAGCCTCTCTGATTCATGAGCTGCTGCCTTCTCATTTGAGCCAGGACAATGAACAGGAACTTGTTTTCCTTGAGTTGATGAGGTTGGGCCATTTTTGTTCCTTCTTACATATTGTTGGAGCTTGTTTTGCTTCAGTAGTTCCTCAATTACCTCCTTTAAGTGACGACACTCGTTAGTATCATGCCCGGGCTGGTTAAGGAACCAGCAAAACCTTCCATTCTTCTCAGCTCTTCCATTAACTCTTTGCTTAGCTGGTGTGGGGAATTCAACCATGTCTTTGTTTGCAAAGTAGATGTTTTCCGGGGTATCAGTCAAAGGGGTAAAGTTGAAGGGACGTCCTTTCTTTGCATCTCCTTGCTTCTTCTGGGCATCGTTCCTCCTCTTTTGATTGCCAGATTCCTTCTTATTCGGAGCGACATTACTATTTCCAGCCCCTGTCGATACCAATTTAGCTGGTACTTGGAGGCTCTCCAGACGCATGAATTCATCGGCTTTCTTATAAAATTTGTCAAGTGAATTTGGTTCCTTCATTTTCGACCATCTCCCGAACTCACTTGTCTTATCAATAGCCTTTATCAGGTACGTCAAAACCATTCTCGGCTCCGCATTGTCCACTTCAGCCAGAGCTATATTGAAGCGATGTAGGAAAGCTCTAATGGATTCTCTAGGATTCTGCTCCAAGCTGGATAACAACCTTATATCCTTCGGCTTTGACACATATAATCGAAACTGTTCCTTGAATTTTCGGGTCAAATCAGAAAATTGGTCTATCGATCAGACCGGCAGTTTTGTGAACTAAAGTAAAGCAACTCCTTCCAGGTATACCGGAAAATATCGGCATTTGATTTCATCAGAGGCTCTGGCACCCGTCATGTGCCAATCATACTTATACAGAAACTCATTAGGATCGCTCGTTCCCTTGTAAGCTGGAATAGTTGGAGGGACAAACTTCCTTGGGAATTCTGCCTTCAGGATTTTTTCCGTGAATGGAGTCTTGCTCGGAGCGAAACCCCATTCTTTCTCATCTTCATTTCTCTGCATATTTTCTTTCATAATCTGACGAACCATGCCTGAGAAATACTCTTCATCATTCTGAGGCTCAGCGGGACAAAGATCAGCCATTCTCTCCGAATTTTGCCTTGACAGTCGCTCACGGAGAGTCGGTTGCGGCCCCGATCCTCTGGCTTGGGGAGGTGTCCTTTCCACTGGATCAGCCGCCCTTTGAGGGATATTTCTTCCTTCCACATTCTGCACTTCATCAGCAAGATTTCCCTCTTTAGACACCGGTTGACGGTTTGTCTCAAATAAAGCATTCAACCTTTCCATCATTAGGTTATTCTGGGCTTCCATTTGCCGATGTAGCCCGGATACAACGGCATCTAGCTCTGCTCGTGTAACTCCGACAGTTGGAGTTGTTTGACTTAAAGGAGGAGAGGTTGCAGTAGTCTCGCGAACATCGTCAAATCTAACAGACTTGCGCTTCCTTCCTGGAGCCATTATTTCAGATAAACTCCTGGTTTTTAGAGAGTCTTCTCTAGAAATTTCTGTGAAGCTATGATGACAGTATCCTGAGTTCAACACTCAATGAAAGCACCAAAAATGTTAACGTAAAAAGTCAGACGCTAACACCCCGATGCAAATAGAGATTTGAATGAAAGCACCACCCGTTAACACGGGAAACAGAAAAAGCAGTAATTCACTGAAAAAGCAGTAAGAGACACAGAGTTTATAGTGGTTCGGCCTATGATCAAGCCTACGTCCACTTCAATCCTTCTTTATTGCTAATATGATTACAATCCTTTACAATTTCCTTCAATTACAATTCACTTCAAAAGACAAGTAGCTAGAAAAACTTCGATGCAAGAGAATTCTCCGAATTCATGGTTGAATGTGTTGAATCTTATTTGAAGTTGATTGAAGCTTCTTGTGAGTTTCAAGTGTTGGAGTAAGGCTTGGTTTGAAGATGGCAGAGTCTCGATCCTTTGAAGAAAATGATCCGAAAAGTCCCCCTCATGTTGGAGCTCATGCCGTATTTATAGAGAGTTTTGGATGGAGCTATAGGTCGCGCGCGACCTAGGATACACCATAACTTGTTCGCGAGTTAGGAAGATACGAGTCACGACTTAACAGGCTCGTACCTAATCATTTGGTAGATCTCCCCTGCCTCTGGGAAAGCGGCTCTGTTTATTCTCTAAGTATTAGGTCGTGAGCGACTTAAGTCAGGTCATAGGTCCGTAGGTCGGGCGCGACTTAAGGTCACAGTAGAACAGGGTAGCGTAGTTCCTGATCCCTTCTCAAATGAACTAAGGAGTTAGGCGACTTAGGGATAAGCCTGTTATAACTTAGGTCGTGGCCGACTTAAGTCGCGAGCGACTTAGTGGTTGTGGGACCCCAGTTTTTGCAGAAAATGTTAGGTCGCTGTTGCTTTAGCACTTTAGGTCGCAGAGTGTTTAGGCCGTTAGGTCGATAACTCCATGAGTCGCTTACTAGTTAAGTCGCTGCTCCCCTTAAGTCGCTCACCCCTATTAAGCCGTTAAGTCCTTAAGTCGTCCAACCCTCTTAAGTCGTTAAGTCCTTAAGTCGTCCAACCCTCTTAAGTCGTTAAGTCCTTAAGTCGTTTACCCTTTGAGTCGTTGACCTCCTTAAGTCGCTTACCCTTTGTGTCGCTGCTTCACTTCAGAAGTTAAGTCGCTTAGCCCGCTTCATATGTTAAGCTGCCAATTCCTTTGTGTCACTTAGTAGCTGAACATAGGAGTTAACACTCATCATGTGGCTTTAAAGAATAAAATGATGCCATCAATTTGGAATCAAATCACAAAGAAAAATAAAAACCTTCCAAAATAGAAGGAGATATACCTTATCCCTAAGAAGAACCTCCAGAAGCAACTGCTATACTTAGCTTGCCAGATTGAGAATTATTCGGAGCAATAAGACAAGTGGAAAGGCGATGGCCTTTCTTCTTGTAGTAGCGGCAGAAGAGAGGCATATGACAAGCTAGAATCATATGATTACAAGAACCACAATTGAAACACTTTCGAATGGATGGTGTTCCAGCAGACTGAGATTGAGAATCAGACTCAACGTGCTTTTTTCTTCTTAGAAGGGAAAATTTTCCGCTTATCGAATGGAAACTGCTTCTTGTTGGTGTTCTTGCGAACCTCAACATCATCCCCACAATCACACTCCTTCTCGAAGGCTTCGAGATGAAGTGCCGAATCAACCAACTCCTCAAAAGAAAGCTTAAGCTGGATCATTAAAGACTTCTTGAGACATTTCTTAAGACCAGATAAAAACTTAATATTCTTCCTATACGGGGTGCTAATGAATTCAAGACCATACATAGATAAGGCCTCGAATGATGCAACATACTCAAAAACGGAAGACTCCCCTTGCTTCAACTCAAGAAAGCGACGGGCCAATAAACTTTCTCAGATTCAGGAACGAACCTGAGTTCGAATCGTTCCTGAAACTGAGACCAAGAAAGAGCAGACTCATCAAATTCGGCTAAAAGAAGTTCGTACCAATCAAGAGCACGCTGTTGCAATAAGCTAGAAGTTACAAGAACTCTATCATGATCAGAAAGATCCATGCAAGAGAAAATATGCTCGTACATGCAAATCCAAGCTTGGACCTCAAGAACAATCTCGGAGCCTTTAAACGACTTCCCTCCAAGATGAGAAAAATCACTGCACAATCGTGCGAAGGTGGACATGCGTGAAGGAGATGTTCGAGTAGGAGCTGGAGGCTGCGTGCTCCTAAACCATTCCAAAAACTGATCGACAGACATATAAACGCCATCCGGATGCAAGCCATTGGATTGCCCAGCATCCGAACGTCGTCCCATGCCTCTTCCAGCCATACGCTGAAAGTAATATGAGAACAAGATTATTCACAAGGTAAATGTCATTAATTCAAATGCGGAATACTACGGAACATAATGCATTCCTAGACGTATTCCCACATTCTATCTACCACCAAAGGCACAGAAGGAATATAGAGGCACGATGGCTCAAAGATTTGTAGCACTTATACACTTTGGTGTACCAGAATATGTGCTTCTATTCTGTGTTTATTATATTTTGTTCTGAACTCAGCTCTGATACCAAGCTGTGAAGCCCCTCCTCTATACGCACGCTAGCCAAGGACACTACGGGGTAATGCCATCAACTAACGCGGAGAATAAAGCTGGTTAGGAGCGACCATCTATAGCCTTGCTCTAACTATCTATTGAATACATCGGCAATAGTCATACCAAGCAGATCGACATATCCAATGAATACTTAAAACAAAAGCATAGGTGGTAGGAGGATCTATTAGAACAGAATATAACAACTCACATGTAATATACATCACAGAACAGTAGGTCATCATATACACATATACCGATACATAACAGAGTATGCAAATTGATACATGTCAAGTGGTATAGAAATCCATAGTATACAGGAGAATCCAAAAGAATATATATATCAGAGTTACAACAAAATGGAACTACGCAAAAAGCCATAACAAAAGGAAGCTAGCGAAGTAGTCCATGCGGAAGCAAAATAGGCTAATTCCAAAAACACCTAACCTGAAACAACTCGGTCTGACCCGAGTATAAATACACCTATCAGTCTAGCTAAACAAATCACTTATATAAACTGAACAACAATAAACCTACAAGGTCATAAAGTATAACAAGTATCTCTAAAAGAGATAAGTCAATCATCTAACAAAAGATGAATCATAACAAACCTCATATCATCGACAAATCAATAAACAAAGGATATGAATATCCCAAAACAAGCCGAAAAGGCAAATAACAACTACCAATGAAGGTAATACAAGTTCCACAAGGTAACCGCTATACATCGTGTGGCTCAAAAAGACCAACACCGAAGGACGATACCTAGGTAATATACATATCAATGAAACAACAGAAAATTGCACATGCTCATTACTATACAAACTAGGATCCATTAGCCCGAAGGCTACAAAACCGAAGGTGCAAACCCGAAGGCAACGCACCCGAAGGCAACTAACCTGAAGGTGCAAACCCGAAGGCAACGCACCCGAAGGCAACTAACCTGAAGGTGCAAACCCGAAGGCAACACACTCAATGGCAACAAACCTGATGGTGCAAACTCGAGGGCAACACACCCGAAGGCAACAAACCTGAAGGTGAAAACCCGAAGGCACACACCCGAAGGCAACAAACCTGAAGGTGCAAAGCCGAAGGCAACACACCCGAAGGCAACAAACCGTAGTGGTGAAGGTCCGAAGGCCCAGTACTGGACACCACTAATTGGCAGAATGTGTCACAACTCTCGGAAAGGAACCCGAAAAGTGGTAACGTGAGTCCCATAACCACCCGTTTGCACTAAACAATTTACTATCCGTCAGTCAATTTCACACTCAAAGCAGTACAAAGTTTACCTCATCTCATTGGTAAACCACACCAAAGGTCAAAACGTTCAAACGAATTGATTAGGAATTAACTGAAAAGATGAACACACGTGTTCATTGCACGCGTTTTATCAAGTCATTTAATTCTCCTCCCTCTTCGCTCGGAGTGCAAAATTGTGTGTGTTTTAAATAAAATTTATAAATTGGAGAATCGAGCTTTTAATACAATTTAAAGATTATTTTATAAAACCCATAGATGAAGTCAAAAAAGGAATCATCAAAGTAAACAGGCGGTAACAACTAATTGGAATCAATACGAATCGATAAAAGTTGGAATCACAAGCAAATAGGCATACTAGGCAAAATTGAAGCAGGTCAGTCGACTAGCTCTTTGAGAACAGTCGACTGAACCAGAAGCATGGAAATTCCATTTCCTGTAGTCAGTCGACTGGTTACAGATGGTCAGTCGATTGATTGCAGAAAACTGAGGTTCCTAGCCTCTGCAACCAACCTCGGAACCCTCATTTTCTACGGCCAGTCGACTGGCTTCAATGATCAGTCGACTGACTGGCACTAGGACAGGTTTTCAGCCCATACAATGAAGAGCAAAACCCTTCTAAATTTCAATCGAACAAGCAAATACGCTAGGGGTTTATGCCAATCGACAACCCAGCACTATTGACTCTTCCATACACCTCCGAAAACATGATGAAACATAGAAGCTAAGGTTTTGTAACAACCCGCATATTTATCGGTTGAATATTTAAATATTTTATTTAAATATAATATCATTTTTCGGATTATAGTCCAAAAAGCTACTTTTTGCAAACGGCCGAATTGGGGCTCGAACCCATTTCCATTGGTTCCAAAATGGCGTCGATCTTTTTGAGTATAATCTTTGATATGTTTGGAGTAAGTTGAATTTCGCTACTTTTTCTATTGGGTTTAGGGTTTGGGTTCAACCCACTAGCTTAAACTAATACCCTAACTCAGCCCTCTCCTCTCCATTCGCTCATTCCACTCTTCTAAACTCAAGCTCCAACTGAAAATGGTGGAAGGGAAAGGGAAATAGAAATTGCAAACCCTAGTTCTTCTTGCTAGCTCATATTCTTGCTCCAAAATCAAAGAGAAGCAATTGGTAAGCCTCTTCTTCATCTTCTCTATCTCTTTCTCTCTTCAATCTCAGAAATTCCTAAACCTAAACTTAGGAAGTATTTGTTTGATCTTAGATTGAAGCTAGTAGGGTTGAAGTAGAGAGTGGTTGGCTTGTTCCTTTGCATTTGAGCTTCTTCTTCTTGTTCTTGAGTTAAAAAGGTGAGTTTTGAACTCACGTCTACTCCTCTTGATTTCAGGGGTGTTGGGTATGAATTCCTAGCAAGTATGCACATGCCATTGTTTCGGATTTTGAAAGAATTTGCATTTCATTGAAAACAGGGCAGGAGGTGCAAATCATCAGGTTCGGCCGACCGAACTCAGGGTCCGGTCGACCGACCTGCTACTTGGGCACTTCCCTGCCTCTGTTTTGGAAGTGCAGAAATTTGGGCTCCGGTCAACCGACCCAGAGGTCCGGTCGACCGACCTGATGCCCCGAGCTCTTCTCTGTTTCTGGCCCGGTCAACCGACCCATGGGGTCCGGTCGACCGACCTGCTCCTGTTTTTCCTGTTTTCCTATTTTTGCATATTTTGATTAGTTTTCCAAATTTTATCGATTCAAGTTGCTTTTTAGTAGTTGTCATTGCATCTTTGGCTTTGATAACTTATTTTTAACTTCATTCACGGGTTTATCAAAATAATCCCTTTAAATTGCATTAAAAGCTCGCTTCTCCAATTTATAAATTCTATTTAAAACACACACACGGTTTCGCACTCCGAGCGAACTCGGAGGAGAACCAGATGATTAGATAAAACGCGTGCAATGAACACGTGTGTTCATCTTTTCAGTTAATTCCCAATCTATTTGTTTAAACGTTTTGACCTTTGGGTTTGATTTACCGATGAGATGAGGTAAACTTTGTACTGCTTTGAGTGTGAAATTGACTAACGGATAGTAAACCGTTTAGTGCGAACGGGTGGTTATGGGACTCACGTTAACACTTCTCGGGTTCTTTTCTGGGAGTTTGTGACACATGCCGCCTTTGGGATAGTGTCTTCGGACTGTCTCCTTCTGGCTTGTTGCCTTTAGTATCGCTTTTGGAGTTGGTCCTTTGCCCCAACTCGAAAGATATTTGGGATTGTCTGTTGCCTTTGGGATAGTGTCTTCGGACTGTCTCCTTCTGGCTTGTTGCTTTTAGTAGCGCTTTCGTAGTGGTTTCTTCACCACCGCTCGAGAGATATTGGAGTGGTGTCTTCACCACCGCTCATGAGATATTTAAGTTTGTTGCAATTGGAATTTTCTGATGTTTCATTGATATGATTATATTCCCTTGGTATCGCCCATCGGTGTTGGTCTTTTTGAGCCGCATGATGTGTATCGCTTACCTTATGGAACTTGTGTACCTTATGGGTATTTGTTATTTTCCTTTTTGGCTTGCTTTGGGATATTTATATCCTTTGATTATCTATGTTGCCGATGATATGAGGCTTGTTTTATTATGTTCATCTTTTGTTAGATGATTGTGTTATCTCCCTTAGAGATATTTGTTATACTATATGATCTTGCAGGTTCATTATTGTTCAGTTTATCTAACCGATTTGTTTAGCTAGACTGACCCGTGTATTTTATACTCGGGTCAGACCGAGATGTTTCAGGTTAGGTGCTTTTGGACTTAGCCTCTTTTGCTTCCACATGGACTATTCCGCTAGTTTCTTGTTTGTCATTGCTTTTGTGTAGTCCTCTTCTGTTGTAACTCTGATATGTATTATTGACTCATCTGTATATTGTGATTTGCTATACCACTTGTCATGTATCGTTTTGTATACTCTGTTATGTATCAGTATATATGTGCATGTGATGATTTACTATTCTGTGATGAATATTACATTTGAGTTGTTATATTCTGTTCTGATAGATCCTCTAGCCAACTATGGTTTTGTTTTAAGTATTCATTGGACATGTCGATCTGCTAGGTAAGGGCAATTGTCGATGTATTCAATAGATAGTTAAAGCAAGACTATAGATGGTCGCTCCTATCCAGCCTTATTCTCCGTATTAGCAGATGGTATTATCTAATAATACTCTTTGCTAATGTGGGTATAGAGGTGAGGCGTTACAGCTTGGTACCAGAGCCAGGTTCAGAACAAAATATGATTGTTAACCCCGTTCCAGCCTACGAGTTAAAGGAGTCAACGACTTAAGGCCTGGGACGAGCCACGACTTAAGGTGTTTAACGACTCAGGAAGCCTCACGACTCAGGAAGCCTCACGACTCATCGAGTCACCGACTCAAGGAGTTAATGACCTAAAGCTCAAAACGACTTGAAGGGTTACGACTCAAGGGGTTAACGGTTCACAAGGCAGGACCGACTCAATGGATTACCGACTCATCAAAGGCTTTGCCCCAGCGATTCAACAGGTCCACGACTTATCATAAGAAACGACTCAAGAGAATTGACGACCTAAGGAATGACTGGATGACTCATAACTCAGGATGACTCGTCCGCGACTTAAAGCCACTGAGTCGTACTCCGTTGCTACAATGCATGACCCAGTGAGAATTGACTCGCCAACAACTCAGGACTTGACTTAGAAACCAGCAAGAGAATGAGCTAGTGAGAAGACCAAATGTTTAATCAGATAAGCCGGCCACGACTCAACTTGACTCGGTCACGGCTTAGCCTGAGTCGGTCACGACTCAGGACTTGGGCAAAAAACTTCTGTCCAGATTTGCCTATAAATACATGGCCACCCCCAACATTCAGGGGACTTTTTGGCTCATTCATTTCAAGCGCCGTTACTCTGCTGCATTCTGAACTACTTCAACACCCTCAAGGAACTTCACGAAGAAATCAAACATGTCGAACATGTGTTCAAAGATTTGGATCAACGTTGAAGTTTAGGCTACTTGTTCTAAGTCACTTGAAACTCAAAGTGTGTTGTAATCAAAGTGTAACTGCATTGACTTGTAATTAAATCATCAATAAAGATATTCAAAGTGGACGTAGGCTATCTCTTAAGCCGAACCACTATAAAATTGCTGTTGTTTACTGTTGTTTCACTACTATCTGCTTATAATCTGTTCCCGAGCTATCGGGTGGTGCTTTCACGATCTCACTTCATACACCGGGGTGTTAGCGTTCAAATTTTAGCGTTAACATTTTTGGTGCTTTCACTGAGAAATCGAACTCAGGCAAGTTATCATCATTGCTTCACAGAGGTTTGTAGAGAGAATTTCTTTGAAAACGAGAAGTCTATCCGAGATTATGGCTCCTGGAAGGAAAAGTAGATCTGTCAGATCTGGGAATATTCAAGAGTGAACCTCCGCTTCCCCTATATCGAATCAAGCCACTCCAGCTGTCGGAGTTACAAAGGCAGAGCTGGATGCTGCAATCTTAGGGCTGAACCAACAGATAAATGCCCAAAATGCACAATTCGAGGCTCAGAATGCCCAAAATGCCCTAATTCTGAATAGGTTGAACGATTTGCTTGGGGCAAACCGTCAACCGGCAGGTAATGAAAGGAATTTTGCTGGCAACATTCATGATGCTGAAGAAAGAAATGCTCCTGAAAGGGCTGCTAGCCCCTTTGAACAAACACTTCCAGAGGTTGGTGGATCTAGAACTCGACATGATGAGGAGTATCTTTCTGGAATGGTCCGACAAATTATGAAAGAGAGTATGCAGAGGGTTGAAGATGAGAAAGAATGGGGTTTCGCCCTAAGTAAAACTCCGTTTACTGAGAAAATCTTAAAGGCTGAATTCCCAAGGAAGTTTGTCCCTCCAACCATTCCAGCTTACAAGGGGACAAGTGATCCGAACGAATTCTTATACAAGTATGATTGGCACATGACAGGTGCCAGAGCCTCTGATGAAATAAAGTGCCGATATTTTCCTGTGTATCTCGAAGGAGTAGCTCTGCTTTGGTTCACCAAACTTCCAGTCCGATCTATAGATCAGTTTTCTGACTTAACCCGAAAATTCAAGGAGCAGTTCAGACTATACGCCTCAAAAGCCAAGGATATCATGTCACTATCAAGTTTGGAGCAGAATCCAGGAGAGACTATCAGATCTTTCTTAAACCGCTTTAATATAGCGCTAGCTGAGGTGGACAATGCAGAACCGCGAATGATATTGACTTATCTGATGAAGGGTATTGACAAGTCGAGCGAATTTGGGAAATGGCTAAACATGAAGGAACCAAATTCCCTTGAAAAATTCTATAAAAAAGCAGATGAATTCATACTCTTAGAAAGCCGTCCCGTACCGGTAAAGGCAGTGTTGGAAAAACATGAAGATAACACTGTTGCTCCACGCAAGAATGAATCTGTAGGGCAAAAAAGGGAAAATAACAATGGGAAGAAGCAGAGTAATCTGAAGAAGCCCCGATCCTTCAAGCCATCAGAATATACTCCTTTATCAGATACGCCGGAGCGTATCTACCTTGCCACTAAAGATTCTGTTGACTTTCCTAAACCTCCTCCTCTAAGGACCGGGAAAAAGGCTATACAGAGTGGGAAGTTCTGCCGCTTCCATAATCAACCCGGTCACGAGACCGACGAATGCCGCCAGCTGAAAAATCTGATTGAAGAGTTGCTAAGGGAAAACAAACTGCAGCAATTTGTGAAAAAGAATAGCAACAATCCTGCTTCATCTAGTCGGGGGCAACAGACTCCTACTCATCAGCCCAGGACGAGTGAGAAGGCTGCAGAGCATGAATCTGGAAGGCCCATCATCAATGTCATTACAGGAGGACCTCACCCAGTAGGCAGAAGCTGGGGTGAGATGGAAAGGTATACCCGAGCTTTAAAGTACGTACCGACCGAGGAAGATATATTCGTTTTGGAAGGTGCTACGCCCTTGAAGCAACAAAGAACTTTTGATGATGATATTGTGTTCAAAGCTAGGGATTCCGTAGGTATTGAAGCTCCTAACTTGGATCCCCTAGTCATCTCGGTTGGTATCGGGCCAGCTATTGTCAGAAGAGTTCTCATTGATTATGGCGCATCCTGCAATATCCTCTTCAAGAAAACATTCGACCAAATGAAGATCCCTATGGCTGATATGCAAGCCTCATCGCAGAAAATTGTTGGTTTCACTGGGGAGCCAAAGCAGCCGGTAGAGACTATTGATTTGTTTGTGGAACTGGGAGAAGGAGAGAGAAAAGTGGTCCGCAAGCAAACTTTTGTGATTGTCAACGAATTTTCTGCTTACAATGCTTTCCTTGGTCGTCCAACTCTGGCAGCGTTCAAAGCTGTTCTTGCCCCGTGGTGCCTCACTATTAAATTCCCTACAGACAATGGAGTAGGAGTTATAAAAGGGGATCAAAATGCTGGGCGAGAGTGTTATCTGACAGAGCTACGAGATACCAGAAAAAGAGAAATGGGAAAGAATGCGGCAGCCCTAGTCTGCATCAAAGAACCAGCCTTGTAGCAATTACAGGGCGGACCCTGCACTAGCGATCACAGCGGAGCAAGGAAAGAGATGGACCCTAGAAAAGTCAGTGCAGGGGAAAATAGAGTGGTACCAGTGGAAACGACAATACCAATACCTGTTGACCCAAAGGACCCAAACAAGGTGTTGAATGTGGGTTCACAACTTAATGTGTCAATTCAGAATATCTTAATATCTTTTTTAAAGGCAAATCTGGATGTTTTTGCTTGGACTCATGCCGATATGTGCGGAATATCTCCAGAAGTTGCAGTGCATGCTCTAAATATTGATCCAAAATTTACACCCGTGAAACAGAAGAGGAGAACTCAAGGTCCACAAAGGTCGGCGGCATTAAAAGAAGAAGTTGATCGGCTCATGGAGAATAATTTTATCAAAGAATCTACCTATCCGAATTGGGTTTCAAATCCCGTGCTGGTTAAGAAAGCCAACGGGAAATGGAGAGTATGCATCGATTTTTCAGATCTGAACAAGGCCTGTCCCAAAGACTGCTTCCCATTACCCAGAATCGACCAACTGGTAGACGGAACAGCGGGACACGAATTGTTATCTTTTATGGATGCTTACTCCGGGTATAACCAGATCATGATGCATGAGCCAGATCAGGAGGACACGAGCTTTAACACCGATGTTGGTCTTTACTGCTACAGAGTTATGCCCTTCGGGCTGAAGAATGCAGGGGAAACATACCAAAGACTTGTTAATGCTATGTTCAAACCGCAACTGGGCAAGACTATGGAAGTCTACGTCGATGACATGTTGGTAAAGTCTAAGAAAGCAGTGGATCACATAGAACACTTAGCAGACATGTTCGCAGTCCTCCGAAAATACAGAATGAAGCTCAATCCTTTAAAGTGTTCATTTGGAGTGGAATCCGGCAAGTTTTTAGGTTTCATCGTGAGCGCTAGGGGCATTGAGGCCAGTCCAGCTCAAATTACTGCATTGAAAGAAGTCAAAGCCCCTAGAACAAAGAAGGAATTGCAAAGTCTCAATGGAAAAGTCGCCGCCTTGAGTCGGTTCATTTCCAAAGCCACAGATAAATGCATTTCATTCTTTGACGCCCTAAAGAAAGGAAAGAAAAACTTCGATTGGACTCCCGAATGCCAAAAAGCCTTTGATGAATTGATTCGCCATATGGAAACGCCTCCAATACTTTCTAGGCCTGGCAATGGCGAGGATCTTCTTATATACTTGGCAGTATCATCTCATGCTTTAAGTGCAGCGCTGATACGAGAAGACAAAAGGATTCAACATCCAGTTTACTATATCAGCAAAAGACTCACTGGGGCAGAGATGAATTACTCTAAGTTGGAAAAACTCGCATATTGCCTACTAATTGCATCTAGAAAGTTGAGGCAATATTTTCAAGCTCATCCTATCAGAGTCCTCACTGATCAACCTTTAAAGCAAGTCCTGTTTCGCCCTGAGACTTCGGGTCGTCTTCTAAAGTGGAATATTGAACTCAGTCAGTATGACATCACTTATCACCCCCGAAAAGCAATCAATGGACAAGCTTTAGCAGATTTCATCGCAGAATTCACAGATAAGGGTAACAGTGAGGAGAAAACGGTCGACGATTCCCCAATCCAATGGAAGTTATATGTCGATGGTGCGAGAAACAACTACTGTTCTGGAGCCGGAGTTGTACTTGAGACCCCTGAAGGCCGATCATTATGCTGTGCACTAAGATTGGAATTTCCTTCAACAAACAATGAAGCAGAATACGAAGCCCTTATCGTTGGCTTAAGGATTGCTAAAGAATTAAACATTCGAGCGTTGCAGATATTCGGTGATTCTCAGCTTATTGTATGCCAAGTCAAAAAGGAATTCCAAGCAAAAGGGGGGAATCTGCCTGCCTACTTGTCAAAGGCTTGGGAACTCCTGGGTGATTTCGATCATTACATGATAAGTCACATTCCTCGAGAAGAAAACGTGAAAGCAGATTCTCTCGCAAAGTATTCTAGCACCGGCGAAGCTCAATTTCTGGGGTTAACTCCGGTGGAGGTCCTGTCGACTCCTAGCATTGATGAGATGGACATTGATTGGATCATGAGCATGTCTCAAGAGCAAGAATCATGGATGACTCCGATAACAGAATATCTGCTCAATGGATCCTTACCAGGGAACTCAAAAGAACGACAAAAGCTACTAAGAAAAGCCTCTCGATACATAATCCAGGATGGCCGATTATACAGACGAGGATTCTCAATGCCATTACTTCGATGTGTATCCAGGGAAGAGTCCAAAGCAATCCTAGCAGAGGTACACGGAGGAGAGTGTGGTGATCATTCAGGTGGCCAAACATTAGCAAAGAAAATTCTCCGATACGGATATTTTTGGCCAGAAATTAATCGGATGCAGCAGAGTATTCCCGAAAATGTGACAGATGCCAAAGATTCGCCAAAATTCCTAGAGCTCCTTCCACTGAACTCACACAGATGGTCAGTCCATGGCCGTTTGCAATATGGGGGATAGACCTTGTAGGACCGTTACCAACTGCCAAATCTGGAATTAAATATGCCATTGTTGCTGTAGATTATTTTACTAAGTGGGTAGAAGTTGAACCACTGGCTACTATCACCTCAAAGAAGATGATAAGTTTTGTAACTAAAAACATCATTTGCAGATACGGTGTGCCTCAAAAAATAATTACAGACAATGGTACTCAGTTTGAAAGTGAAGAATTCCAAGATTTTTGCAAGCGATTCAAAATCCGAAAAAGCTTCTCAGCAGTGGCTCATCCGCAGGCAAACGGGCAAGTGGAAGCCGTGAATAAAATTATTAAGTCAACCATCAAAAAGCAACTTGAAGAAGCAAAAGGTGGTTGGGTCGATAAGCTACCACTGGCACTATGGGCATACAGAACCACTTACAAAACTGCGACTGGGCACACCCCGTTGTCATTAGCATACGGGTCGGAGGCAATGATTCCAGTAGAAGTAGAGTTCCCTTCACATAGAAGAATCCATTTCGACCAAGCAGAAAACGAAAAGCTACAGCTTGAAGCGCTAGATCTCCTTGATGAAAAAAGAGATGAGGCTAATCTCAGAATTGCAGCTCATCAGCAAAGGATAGCCAGACATTTCAATTCCAAAGTTCGCCAACGCAACTTTGAGATTGGAGACCTAGTCCTGAAGAGAATTATGACAGCGACAGGTGTGTTTGGGCCAAATTGGGAAGGACCGTATGTCATAAGTCAGAAGCTTCTCGACGGCACATTCAAACTCACTACTGTTGAAGGAGATCAAATTCCAAGGGCATGGAACATCAATCATTTGCGTCCATACTTTACTTGAAAATTTTATTGAAATATTGTAAAAAGAATTATGAATGTATGATTCTTGTAATTGAAGGCAATTGTAAGACTGATGCAAGTAAATAATAAAAAATATAAAGTGGATGTAGGCCCAATTTCCTGGCCGAACCACTATAAATCTTGTGTTCCTTATTATTATTACATGTTTGCTTTATTTTCGATATAAAAAGTACATAGAATGTATTGCTGAAATGTCGATTTAAATTTTTGCAGACAATGGAAGTGAAACTTGCACATAATAAGACCAAATGATTCTCGCCAAATTTCAAGTCACAAAAGCACCGAATTCAAATCCTAGATAGGAAGTACTTCAATTGAACGGCCTATGATTTCGACAGAAACGGGCCTTTGCTAATAAATTGAGATCGTTTGAACAAACAAACATCCAATTAAGAAGCTGATGCTCGTTCTCACAAACTTTCCTGACAATGAAGTACACTTCCTTGGATTAAACAAGTTACTTGTAAAAAAAAAAAAAAAAGAGGATCGCTGAAAAGGCATAAGCAATTGGACAAGGGAACAACCAAAGCCATCATCGGCAGCACAAGTCCTCTTCGGAGGCACAACTCTTCGGAGGATAAAGACCTCTAATGGGTCATACGCCACAAAAAAGAAAGTTCTCTACTCAACAAAAAAGTTGGAGGAGTCATGACCCTCCAACCATGAGAGAGTAACTTCCAGGCGATGAAAACCCTCTCTGAGGCACATTTCACCAGGAGTTGAAGTGTAACAACCGCTCTTCGGAATTTCACTTCACCAGAGTTGAAATGCAATCAAAATAAAAGCCCTCTTCGGAGGCCCATTTCACCAGGAGTTGAAGTGTAACAACCGCTCTTCGGAATTTCACTTCACCGGAGTTGAAATGCAATCAAAATAAAAGCCCTCTTCGGAGGCCCATTTCAACAGGAGTTGAAGTGTTACAACCGCTCTTCGGAATTTCACTTCACCAAAGTTGAAATGCAAAACAAAATAAAGACCTTTCTGGAAGCCCACGTTTCACCGAGATTGAAATAAAACTTCCAAGTGTTGAAACGTGAAAAGGTTTTCTTCAAAGGCACAACTCTTTGGAGGTACACGTTTCGCCAAGATTGAAATAAAACTTCCAAGTGTTGAAACGTGAGAAATCCCTCCTCAGAGGTACAACCCCCTCCCGGGGACACAATCAAAAAGAAAGACTACTTCGGAAGCCCGCGTTTCACCGAGATTGAAATAAAACTTCCAAGTGTTGAAACGTGAAAAGGCTTTCTTCGAAGGCACAATTCTTTGGAGGTACACGTTTCACCAAGATTGAAATAAAACTTCCAAGTGTTGAAACGTGAAAAATCCCTCCTCAGAAGTACAAATTTCTATTTCAAAAAAAAAAAAAAAATATCCTCATCAAGGGCATACTTTAACTTTCAAAGGAAGAGTGATTTACCTATTCTAGAAAATAACCTTCCTCAAAAAAAAAAAAAAAGAGGAAGAAAGTTAAAGTACCCTTCAAAGGCCCGCTTTACCACATAGAAGAATTCACTTGGCAAAATGCATAAATAAGTAAAAAAAAAGTGATTTCTTCGAAGGACAAAGCGTAAAAACTTATGTGAAGGAAGTCGTACTCTACGAAAAATTTCTTCAAGAATGAAGTAATTACTCTTCAGAAAATAAGAGTGCAAGTCCCCTCAAAGTATAAAATATTGCAGCAAGCTTATGGTATGGGGGCAACATGGTATAGTTACATACAAAATGGTATAGCTATATCGGTAAAATACGCTCAAGCAACATACCACAAGTTCACCGCAATATCATATAAATAAACTTGTGCAAAAATGAATAATAAATGCATTCTCAAATTCAAACAAGAGTCTGTACAAATAAAGGATCATTTTATTCAATTGCAGATACAGGTTTCAAAATAAAAAAGCAGGGGCCGGTGCCTGCACAACATCCGACCATTACACAAAAAAGGAATCAAAAAGCACGAAGTCCGACTCTTCACTTCTTCTTACCACCTTTGGACCCTTTGCCTGGCCGAATGATTAGTTTTTCAGGTCTATCTATAGGCATAAGGGAAGAAGGAGAGGGAGGTGCAACCGGTGCAACTTCCGGTTCCTCTTCAGTAGTGATGATTTTCTTCCCCCTCCTCTTCGATGTTCCGTGCTTCTTTCTTCTCTTCGAAGAAGACTCACTCCCTAGAGTAACAAGAGCGGACAAAACTAGGTCATCAGAAGGAGTCCGCTCCGGAGAGATCTCGCCTCCTTCAAGTCCCTCGTCTTTCTGCTCTTGCGAAGCGATAGGGTCATCCAAGCCATGAAGAGCCTCAATCTGCTCCTCTTGTGACCCGGGCTGTGAAGCAGAAGGAGGAGTCACCTGAAGAGACGGAGGAGGGATAACCGGAGGAAGTGAAGTCTGCACAGCACTTGGTGTTTCAACTGTAGAAGAAGAGAAATTAAAAATATTAGTATCTCCCCAAAAGAAGGGAGATATGGGTTCGTCAAGATTCAAGAAGTAATCGAGAAGCTCATCAAACTTTTGAGGAGTAAGCAAGCGATCCACCTGAATCGGATCAATGTCAAAATTACCTGAAGATGTTTGCTTCGTTAGTTCAATCTCATAATTCTGAGCCCCGATATCCTCCAAAGCCTCATCATTAGGGGTAATTACCCCGGTTCTTGTAGGAGGCAGCGAATGAGCACTGGAACCTGTAATGTCCACTTCGGAAGAAACTAAAGGACGTTCGGAAGTGGTAGGTGGTATTTCTTTCTCAGAACGTTCCCCTTCCGCCATTCCGGCCCGTACCCTGGCGAGTTGCTCTTTTCCCTTGGCAAGAGCGGCGCGGGCATCATCATCGAGATAATGCTCTTCAAGAGCTGTCTCAGCGTAGCCAGCACCTTTACCACCTAGCATATCGAGTGCTGCCTCCCAAACTTCAGCTAGTGTAATTTCATACTTAGGGCCTAGAAAGGCGAGGCTGCCACGCCCCAAAATGCTGTGCAGATAAAAATCAAATAATGTGGAGCTAATGTCAGATTTGGTTGCTTGATGGGCCTCTTCGGCCGCGAGTTTACCAGCAACAGCCTCGTCACGCTCCTTTTCGGCCATAGCAAGTCGAGCTTTTAACATCTCTATCTCCAAGCTTTGAGAGCCGGTCTGTTCTCGTAGCTGTAAAATTTCAGCGCGATATTCTTCTATGACCTTCTCCTGGTGTGTAAGCTTATCTTCGACTACCCTTTGACTGGCATGCGCATCTCGTACTTGTTGCTGAAGCATGCTCTCCTTTTGAGAATGGAAAGTAGATGAAGTAGCTAATTCTTCCTTAAGCATTTCTACTTCCGTTTCCAGCTTTTCATTATAGGAAGTAATACTTCTCATTTCGGCGTCATGCTGTTCGAGAGTCTTCTTCCACTCAGCCTTATCGTTTTCCATTGTGAGCATGGCCTCGAGATTGGCTCGGTTAACCCTCTGAAGCTCGTCGACAAGTTTTTGCCAGTTCGACATTCTTTCAATATCGGTCCTGACAGAATCAAGATTTCGCAGCATAGCTGATTTGTCGAGAAGAACCAAGTCGAGATGAAATCGAACCCCTCTCAGGCACCACTGAGGGAATCGACTTTGAAGAGTGGGAGGACCTTGCCCAACTTGGTATGCGGGCCCGCTGATGATTGTTTGAATGTCGGAACGAACGGGGGCAGGAGATTCAGCAGGAACATTTTGAGAAACTGTCGGCATTGTTTCTTCAGTAAGTTTAGCCCGCTTGCTAGAAGAATCTTCCGTGTGACCTTTACCTCTCTCATCGTGAGTCTTTCTTTTTTGGGTATCATCATCTCTGTGGGGAGGGTCATGTCTTTCTTGCTCTCTTCGGTGACGTTCTTCATATGCTCGTCTCTCGTCTACTTTCCTGATGGCCCTCTCTTCATCCGATTCTCTGTAAGAGGGGAGGTGACGCCTATAATCATATTGACTCCGCCTCCCGTAGTGCTGGAAATCGTCATAATATGAACTACTGCGCCCCATTGGAGAATGTGGAATAAAAATAATAAGCTTTAGAAATCTTTAAAGTACAAGAAGATGAATGCGTAGAAGTGCTGAAAAGTCCTAAGTGTTGTGTAACATGTAAACTACACGCATCAAGTTACAGACCACTCTGTGGAGTAGAGGTAGTGATAACTTAAGTGGAAGGAGTTGACATTTGTTGTAGAGAGAATGTCGCCTCAATTACAGAAGAGATAGTTTTGGAAACATCATCTTTGAAAAGTTCTTGAGAAGTCACAATTAAATCGCTCAACCCCTCGAAAACATCATCGCCATCATGTTTTTTGGGGCTGGCTTTCTCAACTCCTTCGTCAGCAAATCTTCCGGAAGATCGTGGAGTTTCTTCCTCTTCGATAACTGGGGCAAGTGCGGATTTGTCGGACGGCCCCGCAACGTCCTTCGGAATTGAACACTTCACTAGTGGAGTTTCTATAGAGGTTCCTCCCTGCGTGTGCTCTTTAGTAGAGACCGGGGCATCAGGAGTTTCCGTCGGAGAATCAGGAATTTCAGTTGGGACTTCACGAAACCGAGTAAAGCGAGAGGAATGAAGAAGCCCATATTGATGTAAAAATCCTTCATTTAACAAGAACTTTATATTCCTCTCTTCTGCCGCCACGGCGTTCAATCTCTCAAAAATTTGTTTATAGCATGGATCTCTAGAGGGAGGAGGAAGTGCTAAAACAGAAGAAAAAAAAAGCCAAGTTAGCGTTTAGCAACTCAGATTTCGAAAAGCCCAAGAATGGAGAAATAAAAGCAGGAAAATCTTACTTCCTACTTTCCAGATGGCATAAAACCCTGGAGGGCAGCGGACAAAGAAGTACTGATTTAGAAATCCATGAACGCTTTCAGGAAGATCGGTGATGAGCTTGCGGTTTCGAGCACTCCTTATAACTACGATAGAGGGATGATCTTTAATTTTTGTGAATGAGCAGAAGTAGCAGATCTCCTCAAAGCTCGGTAATCGGCCCAGAACTCTACTAAATAGCACACATAACCCCATCAGAATGGCATGACCATTGGGGTGCAATTGGAATGGAGAGATAGATAGTCGAAGCAGGAACTGCTGAAGGAAGTCATTGAAAGGTGGTATGGCACCGCTCAAGCACATTTGGCGGTTGAAAGCAATAAAGCCAGAAGGGGGCCTATCTGCAGTATCATTTGGCCCCAGCAGTAAGGCATCAGCTTCGGCAATGCCAAACTGGTTGAGAAATTGGTTAAACACCCGCTGATTCAGAGTTGTGGGAGTTCTCTCCGGAGGGGTATCCAACAAGTTGGCTACTGGGAAGACATCTTCAGCCTGGCCCATCGGTTCTTCTTGTTGAGATGTCATTCTACACAAGCAACTGGGTGTTCAAATGCGAAGGTGCACGTTTCCTAAAAGTGTGAAGTGTTGTGCAGAACTAATGAAAATAACAAGTAAATATAACTGGAATTAAACTGGTTGACGATTGATCAACTATGGTAATTTCAGAACTTGTTAACTTAAAGTTCAAGCATAATATTAGTGCAGGCTGATCAGTTTCAATTGACTGTTTCAGTGTTGCTTTAATATTCTACTTGAAATCGATAGCACTTCGTTCACACAATTTGTTTAAGTTAATTATCCGTTATTAACTAATCTGTCATTTGATATGGGCAGTCGATGACAGTATATTCGTCCCAGTTTTCTATGAATGTTGTATTGAACAGATTGTTAGCCTGCAAGTCAAAATAACCTGTGAATGAATGCAATAAAATTCGACAGTTCAAAGTTTATGCAATGGTTCAAAGTTCGAGCAGAATTCATGCAAGTCCTAACTCGTCAACGGCTCAAAAATTTTGAGTCGGCAGTGCCCTCAGTCGTAAGTCGTAGAAAAAGGGAGAAGCTCTGGTTCAAAGTAATAAGAAAATCTCCAAGTCTTATCTCGGCCACGACTCAAGGGTTTTATCTCGGCCACGACTCAAGGGTCTTATCTCGGCCGCGAATCAAGGATTAGGTCGTGGAGCATGTTGAGTCGTATCATGGTTAAATCGCAAAGGTCGCTGGATCATACAAAAATAGCCGAGTCATACCTAAAGCAGTATTCGATTCTATCTGACCAACTAATCACCTAACTCCTAACCCGTTAATCTTCCAACTTCTAACCCATAAACCATTTCACTCCTAACCCGTTAATCTTTCAACTTTTAACCCATTAACCCAATAAAACTCTCAATAAACAACCCCGGTCTTATCACGCCGCTAAATCACCTCAAGACGAAAATCATCAGATCAAACAACCCTACATCCATTGATGGTTAGAATGACCGAACTCGCAAGGCTCAAGGGAGTAAAATGAAGGTAGGGACAGAGCGCATAGGTTAACGATGATCGATAATCAGAAGGGAAGCAAGATTGCTTACGTAATGTGGTGTCAAAGATGATCAGAGGAGAGTCGTGTTGGAATCACCTGTGAGAACTTAGAGGTGCGTTAATGGCGGATGCGGTTTAGAAGATCGCTGATAAGAAGTGGGAGATAGGAGGAACGAGTCAAGCGTTTTATATCTGGAAGAGCTGAAACTCGAATCGGCACGCCCGGGTTATGATAAGTCGAAGCACATGACTTACGACTTAAGCGTGTGCTTCGAGGGGCAAATGTTAACCCCGTTCCAGCCTACGAGTTAAAGGAGTCAACGACTTAAGGCCTGGGACGAGCCACGACTTAAGGTGTTTAACGACTCAGGAAGCCTCACGACTCAGGAAGCCTCACGACTCATCGAGTCACCGACTCAAGGAGTTAACGACCTAAAGCTCAAAACGACTTGAAGGGTTACGACTCAAGGGGTTAACGGTTCACAAGGCAGGACCGACTCAATGCATTACCGACTCATCAAAGGCTTTGCCCCAGCGACTCAACAGGTCCACGACTTATCATAAGAAACGACTCAAGAGAATTGACGACCTAAGAAATGACTTGATGACTCATAACTCAGGATGACTCGTCCGCGACTTAAAGCCACTGAGTCGCACTCCGTTGCTACAATGCATGACCCAGTGAGAATTGACTCGCCAACGACTTAGGACTTGACTTAGAATCCAGCAAGAGAATGAGCTAGTGAGAAGACCAAATGTTTAATCAGATAAGCCGGCCACGACTCAACTTGACTCGGCCACGGCTTAGCCTGAGTCGGTCACGACTCAGGACTTGGGCAAAAAACTTCTGTCCAGATTTGCCTATAAATACATGGCCACCCCCAACATTCAGGGGACTTTTTGGCTCATTCATTTCAAGCGCCGTTACTCTGCTGCATTCTGAACTACTTCAAGACCTTCAAGGAACTTCACGAAGAAATCAAACATGTCAAACATGTGTTCAAAGATTTGGATCAACGTTGAAGTTTAGGCTACTTGTTCTAAGTCACTTGAAACTCAAAGCGTGTTGTAATCAAAGTGTAACTGCATTGACTTGTAATCAAATCATCAATAAAGATATTCAAAGTGGACGTAGGCTATCTCTTAAGCCGAACCACTATAAAATTGCTGTTGTTTACTGTTTTTTCACTACTATCTGCTTATAATCTGTTCCCGAGCTATCGGGTGGTGCTTTCACGATCTCACTTCATACACCGGGGTGTTAGCGTTCAAATTTTAGCGTTAACAATGATAAACACCGAATAGAAGCACATATTAGGATACCTTAGAGTGTAACAAGTGTTACAAATCCTTGAATCTTCGTGTCTCTATTCCTTTCGTGTTTTTGGGTAGATAGAATTTGGGAATACGTCCAGGAATGTATTTTTATTCCGTAGTATTCCGTATTGAAATATCTACCTTGTGGTTAACCCTTATCTTCTTTAACTTTCAGCTTATGGCTGGAAGAGGTAGAGGACGACGTTCGGATGCTAGGCAATCCAGTAGCTCACATCCGGATGGCATTTATATGTCTGTCGATCAGTTTATGGAACTGTTTAGGAACATTCAGCCTCCAGCTCCTACTCGTGTATCTCCACCTCGCAGGTCTACCTTTGCACGCCTGTGCAGTGATTTTTCTCATCTTGGGGGAAAGCGGTTTAAAGGCTCCGAGTATGTTCTTGAAGTCCAAGATTGGATTCGAACGTGCGAACATATCTTCTCTAGAATGGATATTTCTGATCATGATAGAGTTCTTGTAACTTCTAGCTTATTACAAGAGCGTGCTCTTGATTGGTATGAGTTTCTTGTAGCCGAAATTGATGAGTCTGCTCTTTCTTGGACTCAGTTTCGGGAGCGATTCGAACTCAAGTTCGTTCCTGAATCTGAGAAAGCTTTGTTGTCGCGGCGCTTTCTTGAATTAAAGCAAGGAGAGTCTTCCGTTTCTGAATATGTTGCATCTTTCAAGGCCTTATCTAAGTATGGTCTTGAATTCATTAGCACTTCTTATAAGAAGAATTTGAAGTTTGTTTCTGGTCTTAAGAAATATCTTAAGAAATCGTTGATGCTTGAGCTTAAGCTTTCTTTTGAGGAGTTAGTTGATTTTGCGCTGCATCTCGAAACCATCGAGAGGGGGTGTGATAGTGATGATGATGTTGAGGTTCTCAAGAACCCCGAAAAAAGCAGTCTCCATTGGATGAACCGGAAATTTTCCATTCCAAGAAGAAATAGCCCGATGAATCTGATTCTCAATCTCAGTCTGCTGGAACACCTTCCATTCGGAAGTGTTTCAATTGTGGTTCTCCTGATCATATGATTCGAGCTTTTCCTAAGCCTCTCTTCTACCGTTATTGCAAGAAGGAAGGTCATCGTAGTTCCACTTGTCCCATTGCTCTGAATAATTCTCCATCTGGCAAGTTAAATGTAACAGATGCTTCTGGAGGTTGTTCTCAGGGATAAGGTATGTCTCCATCTATTTTGGAAAGTCTCTATTTTTCTGTGTGATTTCGATTTCCAATTTGATGGCATCATTTTATTTCTTTAAGCCCTCATGAGGAGGAAAGTGTTATTTCTCTCATTCTCGTAGTTTGAGAATTTTCTGGTATTTTTAGTCTTGTCTTAGGATTATCACCTAAGCAATCCTTTGAGTGGTATTAAGGTCTTTTCAGCTCGACCTTACCACCGGTTTTAATTTGGCTACGAGTTGCGGAAGTTAGCACTCCACTTACCGCATTCCGCACTCGTTCTGATTCTTATGAATGATTTATTATGTCATTCAGTTTGTCTAGCTCATTTCATCCATTTTATGAATCGAATATTCTGCGAATATCTCGATGACTCCATTCTCGTGTTTATTGATTTTGGGTGAAATTAGCAAACTAAAAATTTTTGTAAATCTTTTTCATAACATTTATTTATAAGTATAAATGGAATTTTTGTTTTTAAAACGAACAAAGAGAATTTTAAAAAGTTTTTAGAAACATGTTTATCATATAGAAGATGGTTTTGTGATTGTATTTCCCATTGAGTGCTTTAAGAATTCTGGTCGTTGCGCTTGATTGACGTTATCGATAGGAATCTCCTAAACACTTTGATGAGACAATCAGACACAGTAAATTGATTTGAAATAAGGAAATTTTTCCAGAAAGATGATTTCATGAAGGTAAATGAAATTTTGAAGCTTTAGCTTTTTTGTAAAGAATATTATTTGAAACAACTATTTTTGTATACTCTTATTCTTGGGATTCCCGAAGGGAACCAAGACTTTATCTTTTGTTCCAAAGCTAATTGTATTGGTTTGGATGTCGTTCCCTTGCAAAAGAGAACGTGTTATCACTTATGTTTCAAAACCATTAAAGCTTACCGAGACTAGATATGCCACCTATGATCTAGTGCTCGCGGCTATTGTTTTCTCTTTTTGTATTTGGCATCATTACTTTTGGGTGAGGGATTTTTCTCTCCTCACCGATCATAATTTTGAAATGTTTATCCTCTCATAGGGAACTTAATGTTAGTTCGAGTTCCTTGCATCTTATGACCTTGATATTTTTTAATTCTCGAAAAGGGGATCGTGTTGCCAATGCATTTAGTTATAAGCAACAAGTGATTGTTTCTTTGTTGATGTCCGAATGGAATGATCTTTTTACCAAGTTCATCGGACATTTTGTTGTATTTCATTTTGTTGAGCTTCGGATCATTTGACGTATTGTTTGTACCACGTCGGTGTTCCAATTTATTTGGAGCTTAGGAATCCATAGAATTCTCTGAGCAAGCAAGTTCGAACTTATCCTTTCGTGCACTTTATGGTGAACTTCTTATTCTGTTATGCTTTTGTGTTGATATGTTTGTGGTTGTTACTTCTTATTTTCTTCTTAAGAATTGCGAGGACGCAATTTCTTTAGGAGGGGAGTCTGTAACAACCCGCATATTTATCGGTTGAATATTTAAATATTTTATTTAAATATAATATCATTTGTCGGATTATAGTCCAAAAATCTACTTTTTGCAAACGGCCGAATTGGGGCTCGAAATCATTTCCATTGGTTCCAAAATGGCATTTGCGATCTTTTTGAGTACAATCTTTGATATGTTTGGAGTAAGTTGAATTTTGCTACTTTTCTATTGGGTTTAGGGTTTGGGTTCAGCCCACTAGCTTAAACTAATACCCTAACTCAGCCCTCTCCTCTCCATTCTCTCATTCCACTTTTCTAAACTCAAGCTCCAACTGAAAATGGTGGAAGGGAAAGGGAAATAGAAATTGCAAACCCTAGTTCTTCTTGCTAGCTCATATTCTTGCTCCAAAATCGTAGAGAAGCAATTTGCAAGCCTCTTCTTCATCTTCTCTATCTCTTTCTCTCTTCAATCTCAGAAATTCCTAAACCTAAACTTAGGAAATATTTGTTTGATCTTAGATTGAAGCTAGTAGAGTTGAAGTAGAGAGTGGTTGGCCTTGTTCCTATGCATTTGAGCTTCTTCTTCTTGTTCTTGAGATAAAAAAGTGAGTTCTGAACTCACATCTACTCCTCTTGATTTCATGGGTGTTGGGTATGAATTCCTAACAAGTATGCATGTGCCATTGTTTTGAATTTGGAAAGAATTTGCATTTCATTGAAAACAGGGCAGGAAGTGCAAAACATCAGGTTCGGCCGACCGAACTCAGGGTCCGGTCGACCGACCTGCTACTTGGGCACTTCCATGCCTCTGTTTTGGAAGTGCAGAAATTTGGGCTCCGGTCAACCGACCTAGAGGTCCGGTCGACCGACCTGATGCCCCGAGCAATTCTCTGTTTCTGGCCCGGTCAACCGACCTAGGGGGTCTGGTCGACCGACCTGCTCCTGTTTTGCCTGTTTTGCCTATTTTTGCATATTTTGATTGGTTTTCCAAATTTTATCGATTCAAGTTGCTTTTTATTAGTTGTCACTGCATCTTTGGCTTTGATAACTTATTTTTAACTTCATTCACGGGTTTATCAAAATAATAACTTTAAATTGCATTAAAAGCCCGCTTCTCCAATTATAAATTCTATTCAAAACACACACACGGTTTCGCACTCCGAGCGAACTGGGAGGAGAATCAAATGATTAGATAAAACGCGTGCAATGAACATGTGCATTCATCTTTTCGGTTAATTCCATATCTATTCGTTTGAACGTTTTGACCTTTGGGATTGGTTTACCGATGAGATGAGGTAAACTTTGTACTGCTTTGAGTGTGAAATTGACTAATGGATAGTAAACCGTTTAGTGCAAACGGGCAGTTATGGGACTCACATTAACACTTCTCGGGTTCCTTTCTGGGAGTTTGTGACACATGCCGCCTTTGGGATAGTGTCTTCAGACTGTCTCCTTCTGGCTTGTTGCCTTTAGTATCTCTTTTGGAGTTGGTCCTTTGCCCCAACTCGAGAGATATTTGGGATTGTCTGTTGCCTTTGGGATAGTGTCTTCGAACTGTCACCTTCTGGCTTGTTGATTTTAATAGGGCTTTCGTAGTGGTTTCTTCACCACCGCTCGAGAGATATTGGAGTGGTTTCTTCACCACCGCTCATGAGATAATTAGGTTTGTTGCAATAGGAATTTTCTGATGTTTCGATGATATGATTATATTCCCTTGGTATCGCCCATTGGTGTTGGTCTTTTTGAGCCGCATGATGTGTAGCGCTTACCTTGTGGAACTTGTATACCTTATGGATATTTGTTATTTGCCTTTTTGGCTTGCTTTGGGTTATTTATATCCTTTGATTATCTATGTTGCCGATGATATGAGGCTTGTTTTATTATGTTCATCTTTTGTTAGATGATTGTGTTATCTCCCTTAGAGATATTTGTTATACTATATGATCTTGCAGGTTCATTATTGTTCAGTTTATCTAACCGATTTGTTTAGCTAGACTGACCCGTGTATTTTATACTCGGGTCAGACCGAGATGTTTCAGGTTAGGTGCTTTTGGACTTAGCTCTTTTGCTTCCGCATGGACTATTCCGCTAGTTTCTTGTTTGTTATAGCTTTTGGGTAGTCCTCTTCTATTGTAACTCTGATATGTATTATTGACTTGTCTGTATATTGTGGTTTGCTATACCACTTGTCATGTATCATTTTGTATACTCTGTTATGTATCAGTATATGTGCATGTGATGAGTTACTGTTCTATGATGTATATTACATTTGAGTTGTTATATTCTGTTCTGATAGGTCCTCTAGCCAACTATGGTTTTGTTTTAAGTATTCATTGGACATGTCGATCTGCTAGGTAAGGGCAATTGTCGATGTATTCAATAGATAGTTAAAACAAGGCTATAGATGGTCACTCCTATCGAGCCTTATTCTCCGTATTAGCAGATGGTATTAACTAATAATACTCTTTGCTAATGTGGGTATAGAGGTGGGGCGTTACAGGTTTTTAGAGTTTTTGACCTCAAAACACCAAAAATTGCAATGCTCACAAAACCAATCCGAATCAAAAGCAATTACACATAAATAAGTGTTAGGAATTTATACCTAATGTGACGACCCGGAATTTTGAGCAATATCAATTTAATAATCTTTGTTAATAATTAAATTGATTTGATCATTTTACATTATAAATTGACAAGTTAAATTATTTTAAAGATTTATGATAATAATTTGTTAATATCTACTAATATTTTCTTTGCACTATAAATAGGCAAGATCAATTCTTTTGAAGTTTATAATAATTTAATTTGGAATATTTGTTTTGGTAAATAAGAAGTTTTTAATGTAATAAAACTTTATATTCAAATTATGATATATATAAATGTATTTATTGTGATTTGATATTTGTTTTAAAATTTAATATGGAAATTAACAAACTTAATGTTAGAATGTTTCTATTTGAAATGTGTATATGTTAGTATATATATATTTGAAATAGGAATTTTATTAATTTGAGTTTAATAAGTATTTCCAAACTTTATTTAGATATATATATAGTTTTGAAATTTGAAATGTTAATTTAATTTAATGACTTTGAATTGATAATTGAGATTTAAATTTTAAATAACAAAGTTAATTACTTATTTATGATAAATATGTACTTTAAGCTTTTAAATAAGATTTAAATTAAAAGTTCATTTGTTTTAATAGTCTTTCATTTTAATTTTAACATAAGATAAATTGTTTTAAAATTTCTATATAAAGAATTAAAATAGATATCTTAAGCTTATAAACATATGTTATATAAATTGAATAAAAAGGCACAAGTTATTTGTTAATAATTGTTAACATGAAATTACTTTTCTATTCATTAAAATCTAAAGATTTGTTTAAGTACACATTTTCTTCTTAATAATTACATATATACATTTCATGCAAGACTTAAAATAAATTTTAAAAAGAAAATCACATTTTAAAACATTTATAAAACATTAATTAAAATTTAAAATAACACTTGTAAGTATGTTAAATTATGTAAGTTACATTTGCAAGAATATAAACATTAAAGAGAGACACATGTCATTCTCTTTAGTAATTAAGTTTTAAATTAAATTGTAAATAATAAAAAGAAAGATTTTATTCTTCAGCAAATCTTTCTCTTCATTTTAAAAAAGATGAATACAAATATGAAAAAAATTGCTAATCAAAAACAAAGTTCAAATGAAGTAAATACTGGAATCTGTAAATCTGGATATTCAAATCAAAGATCATCTGCAAATTTATCAACCAACTCAGAAATCAACTACAAGTAGATTGATTTCATCATGCAATTCAGGTTCATCAAGCAATAAAATTCAACATTCATATAAATTGCAAGCCTGGAAAAATGCAGTTCTGTCTTCTGCAAGATTCAAAGTGAGTAAATGAATTTTTAAAAACAGTTCAAACTTGGATTCCACTTGTTATTGTGATTATATCATGATGTTATCTTTAGTAGTTGATTTAAATTAGATTCAAGTTTGAATTATGAATAATGGATTTTCCCGAAAGGTTAAAATATATACTCTGTGCAAAACAAAAGTTTAAAGTTTTATAATAAATTCAATAACTTGTTCTTGAATTCGAATTAGAACTTGAATTGTAAATAGAAGTTGTTTGAATTCAAGTAAACTATCATCTAGAAACAATTACGAGTTATTAAAGTGAACAAATGATTCTAAATACTTGAATTTATAGTAAAATATAAATTGGGTCAAAAATTTATTAAATCAATATTAAGTTTTGATTTCATAATTGGATTACATATTGAAAATCATGATTTTTAAGGTATGAATCATGATTTTTAGATTTATATTTGGATTGAAATCTGGGTATATTAATTTTGGGCAAATTGGTAAATTGGCGACGATCGACGGCGATCTGAGCGTCGATATTGAGCATGATGGTCGAGAGAGTGTCGTTGATTGTTGGAAAAATAGATTGGGATTTTATTTTATACTCGAGATGGCCGGAATTGATCAGAGTAGGGTTTTATACCCTGTATTGTGTCAACGTGTTCATCATGGTTTCGCGACATCGTGAGGTTACTGGAGGCGATCGCGGTGGTTGCTGAAGGTTAGGGAGGACGTGGCGAAGCTAGGGTGAGAACGGCGTGGCATTTCGGGTGGTGGTTCGTCGGTGTCGTAGATTTTTGTTGGTTGATGGGTTCTGACAATTGGGTTCGATAGTAAAATTTCGTTTTCGATCGAAGTTTTGTTTTCTGGGTTCTGTTGGTTGTTGAAGTGCCTGAGGACGACTTGTCGGAGGCATGAGGGGGTTCGCCGTTGACCGGCGTGGTCGTGCACGTTGATGTGCACGGCCTTGTGCATCTGAAGGGGTTCTAGAGAGAAGTTGAGGGGAACTCGAAGTATGCTCCGTGTTTTTGTCGTTCTGGCTCGAAGCAGGGGGTAGGTTGGGGAAACTCGGGGAAGTCTCTGGGTTTTTGTATAGTTTACTCGGGTTGTCGCGTGATTTGCTGTAGATTGCTCGAGTAATTGAATATTGTGTTAGTTTGGTTCAATGAAGTTTTAAATTTTTAGCTGTAATGTTATTAAAAGTTTAAAACAAAGGAACTTGATTTTTGGTAACTAATTAAAGTTTTAAAACTCAAGATTAAACAAGTATTAATTATAAAACTAAATTTGTTTAATGTTATGTTTTAAACAAAGTTCTTTTATTTTGAAATATATGAAAATTTTAAACAAAATAAGTAGAATTTTAATAACGATGTTTGTAAGAAATTTTATTTAATAACTTTGGGAAAGTTCTGGGTTTTATTTGAATGATAAAAACTATTTTAATTCTAATTGATTTCAAACATAATTTATTTTAAATAAGTTTATGATTTGAAATTTGATAATCAATTTTTAACTTATGTAAACTAGGTTTTTGATTCTTTAAAGATAAAGAGAATTGTGTGAATAATTAAGATAATTCACTTATTATTATAAATCAAATGTTATTGGTTAATATAGATGAATTAATTTAGATAATGTTTTCTTAATTAAGAATTTTTATAATATAGTAAGTTAAGAATCATTTAATTAATTTTAAATGATTAAGTTAAATAGTTAATTAAGTAATTAACTTGTGGTTAATTAAGATAATCACTTTGGATCAATCTAATATAATTACTTAGGGAAATAATTAAAGTAATTAAGTGGTTAACTACTAAAGGTAATTAAGTGAAGGATAATTACTTTATTAAAAGTAATTAGGTAAATGTGATTAAGAGTTAATCACTTTAGTTATTAATTAAAGAATCAATTAATAATTGGTTAAAGGTTTAAATTATTTGATTAATGATTAATTAATAAAAGGATTAAGAGTAATTATTATGTGATTAATTACTTGTTAAAGTAATTAATTAAGAAGAAATTTTAATTAATGAAGTAATCATTAATCAATGAAAATAATTAATTAATTATTAATTTATAATTTAAGAATAATTAGTTTATAATTAAGTTTTAATTACTAAATGTAATTAAAATAATTAATCAAAGGTGATTAATTAAAAGTAATTAATTAAGTATGATTAATTAAGAGTAATTAATCAAGTGTGATTAATTAAAAGTGATTAATCAGGTGTAATTAATTAAAGTTAATTAAGGAATAATTATCAGGATAATTAAAGAATAATTAATCAAGGTTGATTAATTTATAAGGTAATTAAGAGGTAAGTACTTAGTATAATTTGGAAGTAATTAATCAGTATGATTAATTACTATGGTAATTAAGTAAGGATTACTTAGAGTAATTAAGTGATAATTAATCAAGGAAGATTAATTGAAATGGATAATTAAGCGATGTTAGTTAATTAGTTAATTTGTAATTAATTAATGAATAAGAATGGATTAAAGATAATCCAAGTGATTAACTAAGGATTAATTTAAGGATTAATTAAATTAATCAAGTTTGAATCCAACTTGTTTATGAACGATTAATGATTGGATGCTATATATCATTGGATGAGTTAATGATTGGATGTTGTTGGATGACATTGATTGATGGGTGATGATGTGAATATGCTATATCTGAATGTGATATATATGCTGCTTTATGATATGTATAGATGCATGTGATAATAAATGCTTATCTATCTGTGTAATATGATACATCCATTTATGTTAAGTGATATTTTCTGAAATATCTATTTGTTTAAATCCCTTAAGTATAACTTGGACATTAAAATGGCGTTTGGTTTCGGTGAGACCGGGATCGGGTTTCCATATTTGGATATCCGAAAACCACATCGATTCCAATTAAACGTTAGGTCGTTAATCCAAGTGGAGCAAGTGAAGACTCGAGGTGTAAGGGCTATACGTCAGCATAACTCTGTGGGTGATTCTGTAATGAGTTTGATGGAATAGTGCTTATAGGTTCGAGATGGTGATTCAGAGTGCAAGGGCTATGGTCGTTGACTCTGAGGGTGATTCCAAAATGAGTGCAACGAGATAGTGCCTTCGGTTTCGTTCGAACCCGGAACGAACTTGTATGGATTGAATGCTTTCAGCACATCATCAGGCGGACGATGAGCATTCTAAGATAATTGGTCCTATAAAGGTAATCGCAGCCTCAAGCCTCATCAAACGGGAATGGCTAAAACAGGGGAGGTGCAGCAAGGCTTCGTGGGTCGCTCCCACTGGAGAGCGAGATACATCCCTGTCTAGATGTCCCTTTTTATTTCGGCTTTGTGGGCGGTTGGAACTGCAGCCAATTGCGTGGTGGTCTTGTTCGGGGCTGTTCAGTAAGGAATGGTTCCGGCCTTGTGTTGCAGGGGAGTGGGAGTACTCCTCGGTACGGTGATCTAGGCCACGTACTGTGACGGGCGGTACGCCAGTAGCCCTGCCATTGATGGAAACCCATTTTCCCTACGAGACCCTACAGTTTTGTTTGTATTACCCACTTTTGTGGCTAGTAGCTGGAATTAATCATGTAACAATTTCGGCTATTTCATATTTATTTGAAATCCCTAGACACTATTATAATATCACTGGATTTCCTATCAAATGTTTTGGTTAGCGTAAGGTAAAAAAATTTCCATGTTTATGTGTGGGAAGTCTTACATGATACCTTTTCTTTTCAAAGGATTTTCTAAAGTTAAGCAACTTTTAACCGTTTACTCACACCAGACCCCTGTCTGACCCGAGTGTTTATTTTCTGTTTTATTAAACTCTTGGGTACTCATATTATGTATGAGTAGTCAAGTCTTTCAGGTTATTCCTTGACGAAATCTGGAGGAGCTATGGAGCAGGAGGCTTTAGCGTGTAGATATATAGTTAGAGTTTTCCGCTGTGTTGTGTTTCTGTATGATGTCTTGTATTGTATTAGACAGAATTGTTATAACTGTCTAAATTGAAATGTTAGTTGTGTACTCTGATGTATATGATACTATGTATATGTCCTATATTATATTTAAATCGTTCCGCTTTGAGATTCTGATGTGTTGATTTCTCTTTCTTCTCTTTCTTTTCTTCTTCTATCCCTTTCTTTCTTAATTAGTGATGCGATTTTCCGGGAGTGGAAAGTCGGGTCGCTACAGTTGGTATCAGAGCATTAGGTTGAGTGAATACCTAGGCTCTAGAGTGGTGTCTATCTTGAGAGAGCGTACTTGTAATTTATATATATATATATATATATATATATATATATATATATATACAACTACCTAATCTGTTGGGTTATCTGTTCGGGTTTTCCAACATAGGTTATAAAGGTAGATAAGGTAGGAGTGTGTGGAACACGACTACCACTAATGAAAGAGGTTTATATGTTGTGGTTGGAGGTGTTTATCGAGATTGTAGATCTAATACAGTCTCGAATAAGTTTTGTAGATTGGTGAAAGGATTTCTTTGAGTCCAGAGGAAGTATTTTCAAGAATTGGAGTATATTCTTGGAGTGTGAGGTTGATTTGCTCTAAAGTGAGCGGGATTTCTAAAAGTTGAATTTGTCCGCTGAGGAGAAGCAAGTGGTTGTATCTTGATAGCTTCAGGAAGGAATAGTTGTGTGATGAGATGCAGTTTCCATAGATGGTTCTGAAGATGTTCTTTTGGAGCCAGATTAAGATGGTGTTGGGAGAGCATTTTGAAGTCCACTGCAGTGGAGATTAGGATGTTTGTAGATTTTCTGGATCTCTAGTAAGGGTTTCTCATCTTTATTGAAGTAGGAGACTAAGGTCGATGAGTTACCCCATTTCGTACATGGTCTCAATTGTTTTCTTAAAAAGATAAGTGGTCGGTGTTTGGTTCGGAGCCGAGTTTCTTTGAGGAGATGTCTACTCATCTCAAGGATCTTTTGGTGGAATTGGGTGATAGTTTTGAGTTTCAGGAATTGGTGGTTAAGGATGATCTTTTGGCATAGCAGAATCATTGAAGTGAAATTTGGAAGCGTGACCTATTTCTTCCATGATTCAGTAATCTTTGGGATTCTACTATCGACAGATCAGGCAGATAGTGGAGGTTATCCATTTCTTCGGGAAGCTCAGCAGAGTAGGATATTTGTTGGAAGTGATCCATCAGTTTTCTGATAGGTAAGCCATTCTTGAAGATTTATCTTGAATAGGAAAAGATGTTCTAGTTCGGGAGACAGTTCTTTGGAATCTGAACTGAGTGGAACCGCAAAAGTGACTTGCGACTAGTTTGGGAATCTTTGAATATTCTTTGGTTTGAGATTGAGGCATCTCAAGTGGGGGTAAAAGCTATAAAAGTAGTCGGAGGTTCTCCAGATGTTTTCGTGGGAATTAGAAGTTGACCCGAATCGGAGATTGAGTTTTCTCATCAATTTGGAATTCAGGAGTAATTTTGATGGTTCAACCTTGTAGTGGGATCTCTTAGAGCAAGAAGAGTTTGGTGAGGCAGCTCAAGATTCTTTGGAGAAGGATTGATCATCTTATTCTAAGTTGAGATTTTGTTGGAAAGTTTTGACCAAGTGGAAGGGTCAACAAGATTTTTATGGATTGGATGAGCAGTGTGTGGAGAAATATTTTGCTTGTATTCTTCGATTGCATTCTTATCTGCTCTAGATCAGAGTTGTGCAGCAAAAGCGAGTGGCATTTATTCTAATATGGAGCAACCAGATGTTGCAGTAAAGAAATTTCTACTGGAAATTCAAGTATGAAGGAATTTTCTGGAGTTTGAAGGTAAGGTTGTCTAGTGCAACTATTTGGTTATTCCAGATAGGAGAGGTAGGTTTAAAGTCCATTGATGCTTATGGAATATAGTCCTATTTTGGATTTCAGCAAATTATTTATGGGAAAGCCACTTTGTTGAGTAGAACCTGGAGATTTGGTTCGAGTTGGTCCTGTTGTTTCTTGAAGCAATCAGCAAGGGTTAGGCTAATCAGGAAAATTGGAGGTGACTCAGAGCATATGAAGAGTTGTGCAGTTAAGAATTGAGGAGATTTGGAATGTGCAGTTAGAGTTTGGATATTGACTTAGTTTTATCCGAACAAAAGAGATATAAGATTTGGTAAAACTGGAGAGCTAGCTCCGAAGGTATTTTGAGTTTTCCTGTGTTCTCTAGAGATTAGATTTTGATCTACATGATTTAATTGCCAGTTTGGATAGCTGGAATTCATTGCATTTCACATATCTCTGGGAAATATGTGTATGATTCTCCGAGTGATAGAATCAGCAGTTCAAAAGGGATCTGGTAGTTGAGCTGGTTATGAGTTTGGTCTGATATCTTGCTCAGATTTGAAGAATCAGATGAGGGAGTTCTTGGATTAATAGTGTAGTTACTTAAGATTCTGTAGAGCGAGTATTCCAGTATAGATGCCTGGAAAACTCTTGATAATATTAGTAGATTCTATTCAAAATTTTGTCTGAATAGATAAAATTGTTTGCTTGAATTGGTTGCTATGATTGATTGTATGATTGCTAATTTAAATTTAAATTCTTTAACTGGGTTATTAAATTATCTTTGCTATTAAATTTCGAGGAAGAAATTCTTTTAAGGAGGGAGGAATGTGACGACCCGGAATTTTGAGCAATATCAATTTAATAATCTTTGTTAATAATTAAATTGATTTGATCATTTTACATTATAAATTGACAAGTTAAATTATTTTAAAGATTTATGATAATAATTTGTTAATATCTATTAATATTTTCTTTGCACTATAAATAGGCAAGATCAATTCTTTTGAAGTTTATAATAATTTAATTTGGAATATTTATTTTGGTAAATAAGAAGTTTTTAATGTAATAAAACTTTATATTCAAATTATGAATTATATAAATGTATATATTTTGATTTGATATTTGTTTTAAAATTTAATATGGAAATTAACAAATTTAATGTTAGAATGTTTCTATTTTAAATTTGTATATATTAGTATATATATATATATATATTTGAAATAGGAATTTTATTAATTTGAGTTTAATAAGTATTTCCAAACTTTATTTAGATATATATATAGTTTTGAAATTTGAAATGTTAATTTGATTTAATGACTTTGAATTGATAATTGAGATTTAAATTTTAAATAACAAAGTTAATCCTTATTTATGATAAATATGTACGTTAAGCTTTTAAATAAGATTTAAATTAAAAGTTCATCTGTTTTAATAGTCTTTCATTTTAATTTTAACATAAGATAAATTGTTTTAAAATTTCTATATAAAGAATTAAAATAGATATCTTAAGCTTATAAACATATGTTATATAAATTGAATAAAAATGCACAAGTAATTTGTTAATAATTGTTAACATGAAATTACTTTTCTATTCATTAAAATCTAAAGATTTGTTTAAGTACACATTTTCTTCTTAATAATTACATATATACATTTCATGCAAGACTTAAAATAAATTTTAAAAAGAAAATCACATTTTAAAACATTTATAAAACATTAATTAAACTTTAAAATAACACTTGTAAGTATGTTAAATTATGTAAGTTACATTTGTAAGAATATAAACATTAAAGAGAGACACATGTCATTCTCTTTAGTAATTAAGTTTTAAATTAAATTTTAAATAATAAAAAGAAAGATTTTATTCTTCAGCAAATCTTTCTCTTCGTTTTAAAAAGATGAATACAAATCTGAAAAAAAATTGCTAATCAAAAACAAAGTTCAAATGAAGTAAATACTGGAATATGTAAATTTGGATATTCAAATCAAAGATCATCTTCAAATTTATCAACCAACTCAGAAATCAACTACAAGTAGATTGATTTCATCATGCAATTCTGGTTGATCAAGCAATAAAATTCAACATGCAGATAAATTGCAAGCTTGGAAAAATGCAGTTCTGTCTTCTACAAGATTCAAAGTGAGTAAATGAATTTTTAAAAACAATTCAAACTTGGATTTCACTTGTTATTGTGATTATGTCATGATGTTATATTTAGTAGTTGATTTAAATTAGATTCAAGTTTGAATTATGAATAATGGATTTTCCTGAAAGGTTAAAATATATACTCTGTGCAAAACAAAAGTTTAAAGTTTTACAATAAATTCAATAACTTGTTCTTGAATTCGAATTAGAACTTGAATTGTAAATAGAAGTTGTTTGAGTTCAAGTAAACTATCATCTAGAAACAATTACGAGTTATTAAAGTGAATAAATGATTCTAAATACTTGAATTTACAGTAAAATATAAATTGGGTCAAAAATTTATTAAATCAATATTATGTTTTGATTTCATAATTGGATTACATATTGAAAATCATGATTTTTAAGGTATGAATCATGATTTTTTGATTGATATTTGGATTGAAATCTAGGTATATTAGTTTTGGGAAAATTGGTAAATTGGCGACGAACGACGGCGATCTGAGCGTCGATATTGAGCATGATGGTCGAGATAGTGTCGTTGATTGTTGGAAAAATAGATTGGGATTTTATTTATATTTGAGATGGCCGGAATTGATCAGAGTAGGGTTTTATACCCTGTATTGTGTCAACGTGTTCATCATGGTTTCGCGACACCGTGAGGTTACTGGAGGCGATCGCGGTGGTTGTTGAAGGTAAGGGAGGACGTGGCGCAACCTGGGTGAGAACGGCGCGGCGTTTCGGGTGGTGGTTCGTCGACGTCGTAGATTTTTGTTGGTTGATGGGTTCTGACATTTTGGTTCGATAGTAAAATTTTGTTTTCGATCGAAGTTTTGTTTTCTGGGTTCTATTGGTTGTTGCAGTGCCTGAGGATGACTTGTCGGAGGCATGAGGGGGTTCGCCGTTGACTGGCGTGGTCATGCACATTGATGTGCACGGTCTTGTGCATCTGAAGGGGTTCTAGAGAGAAGTTGAGGGGAACTCGAAGTATGCTCCGTGTTTTTTTCGTTCTGGCTCGAAGCAGGGGGTAGGTAGGGGAAACTCGGGGAAGTCTCTGGGTTTTTGTGTAGTTTACTCGGGTTGTCGCGTGAGTTGCTGTAGATTGCTCGAGTCATTGAATATTGTGTTAGTTTGGTTCAATGAAGTTTTAAATTTTTAGCTGTAATGTTATTAAAAGTTTAAAACAAAGGAACTTGATTTTTGGTAATTAATTAAAGTTTTAAAACTCAAGGTTAAACAAGTATTAATTATAAAACTAAATTTGTTTAATGTTAAGTTTTAAACAAAGTTCTTTTATTTTGAAATATATGAAAATTTTAAACAAAATAAGTAGAATTTTAATAATGAAGTTTGTAAGAAATTTTATTTAATAACTTTGGGAAAGTTCTAGGTTTTATTTGAATGATAAAACTATTTTAATTCTAATTGATTTCAAACGTAATTTATTTTAAATAAATTTATGATTTGAAATTTGATAATCAATTTTTAACTTATGTAAACTAAGATTTTGATTCTTTAAAGATAAAGAGAATTGTGTGAATAATTAAGATAATTCACTTATTATTATAAATCAAATGTTATTGGTTAATATAGATGAATTAATTTAGATAATGTTTTCTTAATTAAGAATTTTTATAATATAGTAAGTTAAGAATCATTTAATTAACTTTAAATGATTAAGTTAAATAGTTAATTAAGTAATTAACTTGTGATTAATTAAGATAATCACTTTGGATTAATCTAATATAATTACTTAGGGAAATAATTAAAGTAATTAATTGGTTAACTACTAAAGGTAATTAAGTGAAGGATAATTACTTTATTAAAAGTAATTAGGTAAATGTGATTAAGAGTTAATCACTTTAGTTATTAATTAAAGAATCAATTAATAATTGGTTAAAGGTTTAAATTATTTGATTAATGATTAATTAATAAAAGGATTAAGAGTAATTATTATGTGATTAATTACTTGTTAAAGTAATTAATTAAGAAGAAATTTTAATTAATGAAGTAATCATTAATCAATGAAAATAATTAATTATTTATTAATTTATAATTTAAGAATAATTAGTTTATAATTAACTTTTAATTACTAAATGTAATTAAAGTAATTAATCAAAGGTGATTAATTAAAAGTAATTAATTAAGTATGATTAATTAAGAGTAATTAATCAAGTGTGATTAATTAAAAGTGATTAATCAGGTGTAATTAATTAAAGGTAATTAAGGAATAATTATCAGGATAATTAAAGAATAATTAATCAAGGTTGATTAATTTAGAAGGTAATTAAGAGGTAAGTACTTAGTATAATTTGGAAGTAATTAATCAGTATGATTAATTACTATGGTAATTAAGTAAGGATTACTTACAGTAACTAAGTGATAATTAATCAAGGAAGATTAATTGAAATGGATAATTAAGCGATGTTAGTTAATTAGTTAATTTGTAATTAATTAATGAATAAGAATGGATTAAAGATAATCCAAGTGATTAACTAAGGATTAATTTAAGGATTAATTAAATTAATCAAGTTTGAATCCAACTTGTTTATGAATGATTAATGATTGGATGCTATATATCATTAGATGAGTTAAAGATTGGATGTTGTTGGATGACATTGATTGATCGGTGATGATGTGAATATGCTATATCTAAATGTGATATATATGCTGCTTTATGATATGTATAGATGCATGTGATAATAAATGCTTATCTATCTGTGTAATATGATACATCCATTTATGTTAAGTGATATTTTCTGAAATATCTATTTGTTTAAATCCCTTAAGTATAACTTGGACATTAAAATGGCGTTTGGTTTCGGTGAGACCGGGATCGGGTTTCCATATTTGGATATCCGAAAACCACATCGATTCCAATTAAACGTTAGGTCGTTAATCCAAGTGGAGCAAGTGAAGACTCGAGGTGTAAGGGCTATACGTCAGTATAACTCTGTGGGTGATTCCGTAATGAGTTTGACGGAATAGTGCTTATAGGTTCGAGATGGTGATTTAGAGTGCAAGGGCTATGGTCGTTGACTCTGAGGGTGATTCCAAAATGAGTGCAACGAGATAGTGCCTTCGGTTTCGTTCGAACCTGGAACGAACTTGTATGGATTGAATGCTTTCAGCACATCGTCGGGCGGACGATGAGCATTCTAAGATAATTGGTCCTATAAAGGTAATCACAGCCTCAAGCCTCATCAACCGGGAATGGCTAAAACAGGGGAGGTGCAGCAAGGCTTCGTGGGTCGCTCCCACTGGAGAGCGAGATACATCCCTGTCTAGATGTCCCTTTTTATTTCGGCTTTGTGGGCGGTTGGAACTGCAGCCAACTGCGGGGGGGGGGGGGGGGTCTTGTTCGGACTGTTCGGTAAGGAATGGTTCCGGCCTTCTGTTGCAGGGGAGTGGGAGTACTCCTCGGTACGGTGATCTAGGCCATGTACTGTGACGGGCGGTACCCCAGTAGCCTTGCCATTGATGGAAACTCATTTTCCCTACGAGACCCTACGTTTTTGTTTGTATTACCCACTTTTATGGCTAGTAGCTGGAATTTAATCATGTAACAATTTCGGCTATTTCATATTTATTTGAAAACCATAGGCACTATTATAATATCACTGGATTTCCTATCAAATGTTTTGGTTAGCGTAAGGTAAAAACTTTTCCATGTTTATGTGTGGGAAGTCTTACGTGATACCTTTTCTTTTCAAAGGATTTTCTAAAGTTAAGCAACTTTTAACCGTTTACTCACACCAGACCCCTGTCTGACCTGAGTGTTCATTTTCTGTTTTATTAAACTCTTGGGTACTCATATTATGTATGAGTAGTCAAGTGTTTCAGGTTATTCCTTGACGAAATCAGGAGGAGCTATGGAGCAGGAGGCTTTAGCGTGTAGATATATAGTCAGAGTTTTCCGTTGTGTTATGTTTCTGTATGATGTCTTGTATTATATTAGACATAATTTTTATAACTGTCTAAATTGAGATGTTAGTTGTGTACTCTGATGTATATGATACTATGTATATGTCCTATATTATATTTAAATCGTTCCGCTGTGAGATTCTGATGTGTTGATTTCTCTTTCTTCTCTTTCTTTTCTTCTTCTATCCCTTTCTTTCTTTCTTAATTAGTGATGCAATTTTCCGGGAGTGGAAAGTCGGGTCGCTACACCTAACATCAATGATATCAAGAGAAGTAGATGTGAGTTCAAAACTCACCTTTTTAACTCAAAACAAAGATGAGAATCTCAAATGCAAAGAAAAGACCAACCACTCTTCACTTCTACTCTACAAGCTTCAAACTATGTTCAAAACAAGTATTTCCTAAGTTAGGTTTAGAAGATTTCTGAAATTGAAGGAGAAAAGAGTTGGAGAAGATGAAGAGGAGGCTTACCAATAGGTTCTCTTTGATTTTGGAGTAAGAATTCAAGTTCACAAGAATAACTAGGGCTTGGAATTTCTAATTCCCCTTCCTTTCCTCCATTTTCAGTTTTAGCTTGAGTTTTAAAGTGAAAATGAGTGAATGGAAGGAGAGGGGACTGATTTAGGCTATTTAGCTAGCTAGTGGGCTAGACCCAAACCCAAAACCCAACTAGAAAATGTAGAAAAATTCAACTTACTCCAAACATATCAAAGTTTATACTCAAAAAGATCGCCAATGCCATTTTGAACTCAATGGAAGTGGTTTCGAGTCCCAATTCGGCCGTTTGCAAAACGTAACATTTCGGACCTAAGTTCGACTAACGACGCTAAGTTCAAATAAACACTTAAATATAAAATCGTTAAATATGCGGGTTTTTAAAGTTTGGCTCAAGAGGAAATGGAAGAGGAGGAAGAGGAAGAATAAGAAGGTGAAACATCTTTGGAAAGCATTGATTATCATCCTAATCCAACCAACAAAACCCTTCTCAAAAGCCAAAAGACCATTGTTGAGAATCAACGTATTCTAAAACGATCCGTTAGTAAGAAGTTGGACAAATTTCATCCAAGATGAGCAATTTTATTTCCAAAGTCAGCAAGAAGCTTGGCTTATCTTCATCTTCATCATCTTATAACTAGTTCTATATTTTTATTTCATGTTGTATTAGTTTAGTTTGTTTTAATTTAAAAGTTCATGTAGTTCTTTGTGTTTAATCCTTGTATCGTGTTATCATTAAATGATATTGAATTCCTTTTCTATTATCTAGCTTATCTCATCTCCAGAATAAATGTTAGTATATTATATATATATACACACACACAATTATTCACAAAATCAAAATAAGCCATCAAAATTCACTACACCATGTTGATATCCCCTTATGGCTATGTCGACATGTACTGGTCAGAAATGACATTTCATTTTGAATTTGAAATTTGAATAACTACCTTATGTCTATTCATTTCAAATGAATTTCTACACCTCTAAATACCCATTTCTTCCATAATTCATCACTTAATATTATTTCTCATCTACTTTGTCTCTCATCTTCTCACAAACTCGAATATGGCCAATCCAATTCATAATTTAACCGAGAATCTTGAAGAAACTCTTAATTCTTTCAAGAATATCCTTTCGTTCATTCTTCGAAACCAGCGATACTTTGAGTTGAGTCAAATGGAGATGATCAAGGAGCAAGAAGGTCATTTTGATGCAATACGATGGATGATTTCCTCCCTGCACAAGGATGATAACGAAGCACATCCTCCAGTCTCTCTCGCTAATGATAATGAAAATTGGGATTCCATTAAAGCAGACCCTATATTTGGAGAAGAAGGATGGTTGGAAGTTCCTCGTAATGTTTGACTTGATTGGTTTGTTTGATTTGAATTGATTTCTTTGATTTATTTGATTTAATTTGGATTGATATTTTGTGTGAAAAACATGTATAAATATGCATTGATATTTATATGATCTTTAATTAAATATCATGTCTATCCGCATAATTATCTCTTAATCTATCTATTATATACTCCATTGTATAGTTTATTAATGCAGGTTGTTAACGCTAAAAATTGAACGCTAACACCTCGGTGTGTAGAAGGTAATTGTGAAAGCACCACCCGTTGGTACGGGAACAAAGTATAAGCAAAGAAATCACAGAAAAGCTATAAAAGACACGATATTTATAGTGGTTCGGTTTAAGATCTAGCCTACGTCCACTTTAAAGCTCTTTATTGCTGATTTGGTTACAATTCTTTACAATCAACTCCGATTACAACACACTTAGACAAATAGCTCAAACCCCGATGTAGAAGAATCCTTCGAATGCATGGCGAATGAGTTATTCTTCCTCTTGAGATTTGTTGAAATGTCTTTGATGATTGGAGCAATAGAAGTGTTGCTTGAGCGTTGTTTGAAGTCGAGACAATGGCAGAGTAATAGCGTCCAGGAAGTGAGCCCCCCCCCCAAAAGTCCCTTGAATGTTGGCGGTGGCCATCTATTTATAGGCAAATTTCTGGGCTGGAATTGTTGATCAAGCCATAAGTCGTGACCGACTCAGGATGAACCGTGACCGACTCAAGATGAGCCGTGACCGACTCACATACCACGAGTCAGCAGGCAGCGGCATAGGTGTATCGGTATTAAGCTTGTTCCTTGTTCGCTTGAGTCGCCAGCGACTTATGATAGGTCGTTAGTCATCCTGAGTCTTTGAAATCCTTAGGTCGGTCTGCCCCATGAGTCGCTAACTCCATGAGTCGTTAACCCGTTGAGTCGGCCGGCACCTTTAAGTCGCTAAGGTTGTAACCCGGTGAGTCGTTATCCCTCCTGAGTCGTTGAGTCGTAACCCTTCAAGGCCGTTAAGTCGGTAACTCCTCAAGGCTGTTGAGTCGGTAACTCCTCAAGGCTGTTGAGTCGGTAACTCCTCAAGGCTGTTGAGTCGGTAACCGTAGGCGGTGGCGTTGCCCCCGCACCCCCACCTTGGGGGGTTGGCACCCCCCCTGGACCCCCCCTCCGTAGGGGATCTTATTTGAAAATTCATTCAACAGAACTTGCTTTATTGGGAGGTTAAGTCGACCATCCTTCGAGATGAACTATCATTTGTTTCTCGGTCGATTTTTGATATCATGGCCATGCTGAAAAAGTGGAGCTAACACTTGCCCCTCGAAGTATACGCCTAGGGATTAGGTCGTGTGCTTCGATTCTTCTTAACTCGTGCTTTACTGAGCTGCTGAGCTTGTACTTAGGTAACTTTACTTTGTTTTGTCCTGAAGCCTTTTGAACTTGACCAGAACTTGTTGCATCTCTTTATAGATTATTTTAACAACATATTAAATGCAACATTTGCGGAAAAATGGGGCGAATATACTCATCACCGATTGCCCATATTGAGTGATGGATTAGATCAAAGAACTGATATTTTACGGTATGTAAATTAGTATGGATTTGATGAAGTGTTGCGAATCAACTATCTTGAATGGAGTATCAACAAAAAATTTACACAGTTATAACTGCTATTTGCATTGATACTGCACTTATTTTCAAATAACAAGCCTCGAATTTTTCTGAATTGAGATATTTGCCAACTGGTATTATTTCGAGTATTACTTTATTAGCTTGTTATTCAAGTAGCTTTGCACAACACTTCACACGCTTTTAGGAAACGTGCACCTTTATTTTCGAATACTCAGTTCTTTATGTAGAATGTCTTCTTGATAAGAAGAAATAGTGGAGCAAGCTGGATTTTTTTTCTTCTGAGATTTTCAGAATTCAAGTTGTTGAGTGCTAATTTCGTTCTTTACTTTGTAGCATTCCCTTCTCTTTCCGAATATTTCAGTCATAAGTCAATTTTAAAAGACTAAGTGCTGTGGCGGTTAAAGAGAGGAGCATAAAGTTTCTGCTAAACGATGAATTTTTACATCAATACGGACTCCTCCATCCCTCTCGCTTTACTCAGCCTCATGAAGCTCCAACGGAGGTTCCTGATTCTCCGGTGAAAACTCCTGATCTTCCGATCTCCACTAAAGAGCACATGCGAGGAGAAATTTCTGCAGAAACCTTACTAGTAAAGTGCTCTACTCCAAGAGACGATGCGGGACCCTCCGAAAAGCCCGCACTTGCTCCCATAATTGAAGAAGAAGAGGAGCCCCTTTCCCAAACCAGGAAGAGTGCCGACAAAGGAGCTGATGGAGGGAATCAGGTTGGGCATGATGGTGATGACGTCTTTGGGGATTTAAGTGACATAATCGTCACTTCCCAAGAGCTCTTTAAAGATGACCCTGCCTGTGGTAAAACTGTACCCCCGATGATTGAAGCGACATCTGCCCTCCAACAGACTCCAACTCCTTTATCCCAAGAATTGTCACCGACAGTGGGATCTATTACTTCCCCCCAACTGAGGAGTGGTTCGTTAGTCCAACGCGAGTAGTTTGTACTTCACACACAACTAAGGATTTTCCAGCACATTTATGCACTTATCTTCTCATACTTTAAAGATTTCTAAAGCTTATCTTTTCTTATTTCAGATCCTTCAATGACACGCGGCGGATCATATTATCAGGATTTCCAACGCTACGGGGGGCGTGGTCAATACGATTATAGGCGTTACTTTCCCTCCTACAGAGAATCTGATGAAGAAAGGGCTGCCCGAAAGGCTCATGAAAGGAGGACTGAAGAAGAACGTCGTGAAAGAAGGGAGAGAGAAGAGCGCCATGATTCTTGGCAAAAAGGCGATGACTCCCACAAGAGAAAAACTCATGACGATCGAGGAAAAGGTCACATGGGTGAAGACTTAAGCAAACGAGCCCGTCACAGTGAAAAGCAGGCCTCTACTACTCCTGAGAAAGTTACTACTCCTGCCTCGCTCGACATTCCTTCTGACTCTCCCGCTCTTGGGAAATCAGACATTCAAACGATAATTAGCAGGCCCAAATTTCAAGTTGGACCGGGTCCTGCCACTCTGCAGAGCCGGTTTCCTCAATGGTGCCTTAAGGGAGTGAGGTTCGACCTAGACTTGGTCCCCATCGACAAGTCTGCCATGTTGCGCAATCTTGATGCCGTCAAGCTCGATATTGAGAGGATGTCGAACTGGCAAAAACTTGTTGACGAGCTTCAAAGGGTTAACCGTGCCAACATAGAGGCCATGCTTACTATGGAAAACGATAAGGCCGAATGGCAAAAGGTCGTTGAGCAACACGACACCGAAATGAGGAACATTGCTTCTTACAATGAGGAGCTGGAAGCAAAAGTCGAGGAATTGAAACATGAGCTTGCTGCTTCCTCTACTTCCTATTCTCAAAAAGAAGAAGTGCTCCTGAAACAAGTGAGAGACGCTCACGCTAGCCAAAGGGATGCCGAAGACAGGCTCGAAGTACAAAAAAGAATCAGTGAAGGCTATGCTACTGATATTGCTGAGCTCCGAAAGAAAAACAACTCCCAGGAGGCGGAGATACAAATGCTTAAGCTTCAGCTTGCCAAAACCGAAAGGGAACGTGATGAGGCTGTCGCCGGCAGAATCGCAGCTGAAGAGTCTCATGAGGCGACCAAAAACAGCTTCGGCTCAACATTATTCGACTTCTACTTGCATAGCGTCTTGGGGCGTGGAAGCCTTGCTTTTCTAGGTCCCAAGTATGAGATCACTTTAGCTGAAGTGTGGGAGGCTGCCCTTGAGATGCTTGGTGCTGAAGGTGCTGGTTATGACGAATCAGCCCTGGAAAGGCATTACGTTGATGATGACACTCGCGCTGCCCTCGCCAAGGGAAAGGAACAACTTGCCAAATTAAGAACTGAAGTGACGGAAGGGGACCAGCTGGGAAAAACCACTTCAACTACTCTAGTCCAACCACCTTCTTCGTCTGAAGTCAACATTATTGGTTCCAGTTCCCATCTTGCATCTCCCACCAAAGTTACCACTGAGATTACAAGCATACAAGGTGGAGATGAGGGTGATGAGAGCGCTGATGCGCAAGCTTATGAAGTCGATATCAGGAAACCAGCTTCTCCAGGTAACTTCACTGTTAATCTCGCTACTGTCAATTCTGCTCAAGCGGGTTACTCATTTATTTCGCATGAGTTTCATGAGCTCCTTGGCTATTTTCTCAACCTTGATGAGCCTTCATCTCCTCTCTTTACTGACTTTATTAGTGAACCTTCATCTCCTCTCTTTACTGACTTTAACCTCTTTTCTTCTGTAGAGAAAGTATCAAGCACTGCTCAAATCTCTACTTCTCCGGTAATCCCTCCTCCATTTCTTCAGGTGGCTCCTCCTTCTGCTTCGCAGCCTGGATCACAGGAGGAACAAATAGAGGCTCTCCATGGCCTGGATGATCCCATTGCTTCGCAAGAGAAGAAAGATGAGAGACTTGAGGGAGGCGACATATCTCCGGAGCGGACTCCTTCTGACGACATAACTCTATCTAAACTTGTCACTCCAGGAAGTGAGTCTTCCTCAAAGAGGAGAAAGAAGCAAGGAGCATCAAGGAGGAGAGGGAAGATAATCACTGCCACTGAAGAGGAGCCAGAAGTTGGGCCAGCTGCGCCTACCTCTCCTTCCTCCCTTATACCCACTGGCCGACCTGAAAAGCTGGTCATTCGGCCGGGTAAAGGGTCCAAAGGCAGTAAAAAGAAGTGAAGACTTTAGCTTTTTGTCTTTTGTATGAACTGGCCGAGAGTTGTGCGGGTACCGGCCCCCGCTTTTATTTTGAAACCTGTATCTGCATTATAGTTGAATAAAATGATTCTTCGTTTGTACAAACTTCTGTTTGAATTTGAGAATGCATTTACTATTTATTTTTTGCACAAGTTTATTTACACGATATTGCAGCGAGCTTATGGCATGTTACTTGAGCGTTACCTTTTGCTGGTTTGGCTATACCATATTGTGTGTAATTATACTATATTGCCCCCATTCCATAAGTTTGCTGCAATATTCTATACTTCGAGGGGACTTGCACTCATATTTGCTAAAGAATAATTATTTTATTCTTTAAAGAAAATTTTTGCAAAGTACAACCCTCTTTGTATAAGTTTCTGCGCTTCGACCTTTGAAGAAATCACTTCTTTCTTTTGCTTAAGTACATTTTTTACCAAGTGAATTCTTTTATGCGGTAAAGCGGACCTCTGAAGGGTACTTTAACTCCCTCTCTCTCTTTTTCTCTCTTCTTTTTTTTTTTCGAGGAAGATTATTCCCCAGAATAGGTAAATTACTCTTTCTTCGGAAGTTAAAGTATGCCCCTGATGAGGATTTTTTTTTTTTATATAGAAAGTTGTACCTCTGAGGAGGGATTTTTTACGTTTCAACACTCGGAAGTTTTATTTCAATCTCGGTGAAACGTGTACCTCCAAAGAGTTTTGCCTTAGAAAGCCTTTTCACGTTTCAACACTTGGAAGTTTTATTTCAATCTCGGCGAAACGTGGGCTTCCGAAGAGGTCTTTCTTCTTGATTGTGCCTCCGAAGAGGTCTTTATTTTGTTCGTCTTTCAACTCTGGTGAAGTGAAATTCCGAAGAGCGGCCGTTACACTTCAACTCCTGGTGAAATATGCCTCCGAAGAGGTCTTTATTTTGTTTGCATTTCAACTCTGGTGAAGTGAAATCCGAAGAGCGGTCATAACACTTCAACTCCTGGTGAAATGGGCCTCCGAAGAGGGCTTTTATTTTGTTTGCATTCAACTTTGGCGAAGTGAAACTCCGAAGAGTAACTACTCCGACTCCTGGTGAAATGTGCCTCCGAAGAGGTCTTTTTCTTTGTTTGCATTTCAACTCTGGTGAAGTGAAATTCCGAAGAGCGGCTATTTCACTTCAACTCCTGGTGAAATGTGCCTCAGAAAGGGTTTTCATTGCCTGGAAGTTACTCTCTCATGGTTGGAGGGTCATGACTCCTCCAATCTTTTTTGTTGAGTAGAGAACTTTCTTTTTTGTGGCATATGACCCATTAGAGGTCTTTTACCCTCCGAAGAGTTGTGCCTCTGAAGAGGACTTGTGCTGCCGATGATGGATTTTGGTTGTTTCCTTGTCTTCTTGCTTATGCCTTTTCACCGATCCTCTTTTTTTTTTTTCTCTTTTCAAGTTTTCATTCCCCTTTTCTTGCAAGTAGCTTGTTTAATCCAAGGAAGTGTACTTCATTGTCAGGCAAGTTCGTGAGAACGGGCACTAGCTTCCTAATTGGATGTTTGTTTGTTCAAACAATCTCAATTTATCAGCAAGGGCTCGTTTCTATCGAAATCATTAGCCGTTCAATTGAAGTATTTCCTATCTAGGATTTGAATTCGGGGTCTTTGTGACTTGAAATTTGTTTGTTGAATGATGGTGAGAATCGCTCGGTCTTATTATGCGCAAGTTTTATTTCCATTGTCTGCAAAAATTTAAATCGACATTTCAGCAATACATTTTATGTACTTTTATATCGAAAATAAAGCAAACATGTAATAAAAATAAGGAACACAAGATTTATAGTGGTTCGGCCAAGAATTTGGGCCTACATCCACTTTATATTCTTTCATTAATCACTTGCATCAGTTTTACAATTGCTTTCAATTACAAGAATCATGCATCCACAACTCTTTTATATTATTTCAACAAAATTTTCAAGTAAAATATGGACGCAAGTGATTGCTGTTCCATGCCCTTGGAATTTGAACTCCTTCAACAGTAGTGAGTTTGAATGTGCCGTCAAGAAGCTTCTGACCTATCACATATGGTCCTTCCCAATTGGGCCCAAACACACCTGTCGCGGTCATAATTCTTTTCAGGACTAGATCTCCAATTTCAAAGCTGCGTTGACGAACTTTGGAATTGAAATGTCTGGCTATCCTTTGCTGATGAGCTGCAACTCTGAGATTAGCTTCGTCTCTTTTTTCATCAAGGAGATCTAGCGCTTCAAGTTGTAGCTTTTCATTTTCTGCCTGATTGAAATGGGTTCTTCTGTGTGAAGGGACCTCTGCTTCAACCGGAATCATTGCTTCCGATCCGTATGCTAACGAAAAAGGAGTATGCCCAGTCGCAGTTTTGTGAGTAGTTCCGTATGCCCATAGTGCAAGCGGTAGTTTATCGACCCAACCACCTTTTGCTCTTTCGAGTTGCTTTTTGATGGTTGATTTGATGATCTTGTTCACTGCTTCCACTTGCCCGTTTGCCTGCGGATGAGCTACTGCCGAAAAGCTTTTCTGGATTTTGAATCGTTTGCAAAAATCCTGGAATTCCTCGCTTTCAAACTGAGTACCATTGTCTGTGATTATTTTCTGAGGCACACCGTATCTGCAAATGATATTCTTGGTCACAAAGCTTATCATTTTCTTAGAAGTGATAGTAGCCAATGGTTCAGCTTCAGCCCATTTAGTAAAGTAATCAACTGCAACAATAGCATATTTAATCCCTGATTTGGCAGTTGGTAGCGGCCCAATGAGATCCATTCCCCAAATCGCAAACGGCCATGGACTGACCATCTGTGTGAGTTCGGTAGAAGGTGCTCTAGGAATTTTGGCAAATCTTTGGCATCTGTCACAGCTTCGGGAGTAATCTGCAGCATCTCGATTAATTTCTGGCCAAAAATATCCGTATCGGAGAATTTTCTTTGCTAATGTTTGACCACCTGAATGATCACCACATTCTCCTCCATGCACCTCAGCTAGGATTATTTTGGACTCTTCCCGGGATACACATCGAAGCAATGGCATTGAGAATCCCCGTCTGTACAATCGGCCATCCTGAATTACATAGCGAGAGGCTTTCCTTAGTAGCTTTCGTCTTTCTATCGAATTTTCTGGCAGAGAACCTCTGAGTAGGTAATCTAATATTGGAGTCATCCACGACTCTTGTTCTTGAGATACATTCATAATCCAATCTATATCCATCTCGTCTATACTTAGTGTTGAGAGGACTTCTACGGGAACCAATCCCAATAGTTGAGCTTCACCAGAACTTGAATACTTTGCGAGGGAATCTGCCTTCGTATTCTCTTCCCGGGGAATATGGCTTATTGAATAATGATCGAGTTCACATAGGAGTTCCCAAGCCTTTGACAAGTAGGAAGGCAAGTTTCCACCTTTTGTTTGAAATTCCTTCTTGACTTGACATACAATAAGCTGAGAATCACTGAAGATTTGTAATGCTCGAATGTTTAGCTCTTTAGCGATTTTCAGACCTGCAATAAGAGCTTCATATTCTGCTTCATTGTTTGTTGAAGGAAATTCCAGTCTTAGTGCATAACATAATGATCGACCTTCAGGAGTTTCAAGTACCACTCCGGCTCCAGAACAGTAGTCATTTCTTGCGCCATCAACATACATCTTCCACTGGATTGGTGAATCATTGATCACTTCTTCCTCACCATTATCTTTCTCTGTGAATTCTGCAATGAAATCAGCTAAAGCTTGTCCGTTGATTGCTTTTCGGGGATAATAAGTGATGTCATATTGACTGAGTTCAATGTTCCATTTTAGAAGGCGACCCGAAGTTTCAGGGCGAAATAGGACCTGCTTTAGAGGTTGATCAGTGAGTACTTTGATAGGATGAGCTTGGAAATACTGCCTCAGTTTCCTTGATGCAACTAGTAGGAAATAGGCGAGTTTTTGCAACTTGGAGTAATTCTGCTCTGCCCCAGTGAGTCTTTTGCTGATATAGTAAACCGGATGTTGAATCCTTTTGTCTTCCCGTATCAGCGCTGCACTTAGAGCATGAGATGATACTGCCAAGTATATAAGAAGATCCTCACCATTGCCTGGCCTAGAAAGTATTGGAGGCATTTCCATATGACGGATCAACTCATCGAAGGCTTTTTGGCATTCGGAAGTCCATTCAAAATTCTTCTTTCCTTTCTTCAGGGCGTCAAAGAATGGGATGCATTTATCAGTGGCTTTGGAAATGAACCGACTCAGGGCGGCGACCTTTCCGTTGAGACTCTGCAATTCCTTCTTCATTCTAGGAGCTTTAACTTCTTTCAAGGCAGTAATTTGAGCTGGACTAGCCTTAATGCCCCTAGCACTGACGATGAAACCTAAGAACTTTCCGGACTCGACCCCAAATGTACATTTCAGAGGGTTAAGTTTCATTCTGTATTTCCGAAGGACTGCGAACATTTCTGCTAAGTGTTCAATGTGATCCGCTGCTTTCCTGGACTTCACTAACATGTCGTCGACGTAGACTTCCATAGTTTTGCCCAATTGCGGTTTGAACATAGCATTAACAAGTCTTTGGTAGGTTGCCCCTGCATTTTTCAATCCGAAGGGCATAACTCTGTAGCAATAAAGTCCAACATCTGTGATAAAGCTTGTATCCTCCTGATCCGGCTCGTGCATCATGATTTGGTTATAACCGGAGTAGGCATCCATGAAAGATAACAATTCATGTCCCGCAGTTCCGTCTACCAGTTGATCGATCCTGGGTAGCGGGAAGCAATCTTTGGGGCAAGCCTTGTTTAGATCAGAAAAATCGATGCACACTCTCCATTTTCCATTAGCCTTCTTGACCAGCACAGGATTTGAAACCCAATTCGGATATGTAGATTCTTTGATGAAGTTATTTTCCATGAGTCGATCAACTTCTTCTTTTAATGCTGCTGACCTTTCTGGACCTTGAGTTCTTCTTTTCTGTTTAACTGGCGTAAACTTTGGGTCAATATTCAGAGCGTGTACTGCAACTTCTGGAGATATCCCACACATATCGGCATGAGTCCAAGCAAAGACATCCAGATTTGCTTTCAGGAAAGATATCAAGATATTCTGAATTGACACATTAAGCTGTGAACCCACATTCAACACCTTATTTGGGTCCTTCGGGTCAACAGGTACCGGAACTGTCGTTTCCACCGGCACTACTCTATTCTCCCCTGCACTGGCCTTTCTGGGATCCATTTCTTTCCGTGCCCCGCTGTGCTCGCCAGTGCAGGGTCCGCCCCGTAATTGCTACAAGGCTGGTTCCTTGATGCGGACTGGGGTTGCCGCATCCTTTCCCATTTCTCTTTTTCTTGACTCTCGCAGCTCTGTCAAATAGCATTCTCGCGCAGCATTTTGATCCCCTTTTATAACTCCTACTCCATTGTCAGTAGGGAATTTAATAGTGAGGCACCACGGGGCTAAGATAGCTTTGAATGCTGCGAGTGTTGGACGGCCAAGAAAAGCATTATAAGCAGAAAACTCATCGACAATCACAAATGTTTGCTTGCGGACCACTTTCCTTTCTGCTTCCCCAAGTTCTACAAGCAGATCGATGGTCCCAATTGGTTGCTTTGGCTCCCCAATGAAGCCAGCGATCTTCTGTGATGAGGCTTGTACATCGATCATAGGGATTTTCATCTGGTCAAATGTCTTCTTGAAGAGGATATTACATGATGCTCCGCAGTCAATGAGGACTCTTCTGACAATGGCCGGTCCAATACCAGCCGAGATGACCAAGGGATCTAGATTAGGAGCTTCAATACCTGTGGAATCTCTGGATCTGAAAATAATATCATCGCTGAAAGTTTTCTGTTGTTTCAGGGGCGTAGTGTCCTCTAAAACAAAGACATCTTCTTCGGATGGGGCATATTTCAAAGCCCTGGAATATCTCTCCATCTCACCCCAGCTCTTGCCAGCTGGGTGAGGCCCTCCTGTAATGACATTGATAACGGGCCTTCCAGATTCATGTCCCGTAGCTTTCTCACCCGTCATGGGCTGATGAACAGGAACCTGTTGCCCCTGACTTGACGATGCAGGATTGTTGCTATTCTTCTTCACAAATTGCTGCAGTTTGTTCTCTCTTAGCAACTCTTCAATCAGATTTTTCAACTGACGGCATTCATCAGTTTCATGACCGGGTTGATTGTGGAAGCGGCAGAATTTCCCACTCTGTATGGCTTTTTTCCCGGTCCTCAAAGGGATAGGTTTAGGGAAATCGACGGAATCTTTAGTGGCAAGGTAGATGTGCTCCGGCGTATGTGATAATGGAGTATATTCTGATGGCTTGAAGGATCGGGGCTTCTTCAGATTACCCTGTTTCTTCCCATTATTATTCTCCCTTTTTTGCCTCACCGATTCATTCTTGCGTGGAGCGACGGTGTTGTCTTCTGCTTTCTCCAACACTGTCTTTACTGGCAAAGGACGACTTTCCAAGCGAATGAATTCATCTGCTTTTTTGTAGAACTTTTCGAGGGAGGTTGGCTCTTTCATATTCAACCATTTCCCAAATTCGCTTGACTTATCAATAGCTCTCATCAGATAAGTCAATATCATTCGTGGTTCAGCATTGTCCACCTCGGCCAGCGCTATATTAAAGCGGTTCAAGAAAGATCTGATAGATTCACCAGGATTCTGCTCTGAACTTGACAGTGACATGATGTCCTTGGCCTTCGAAGCATATAGTCTAAACTGCTCCTTGAATTTTCTGGTCAAGTCTGAAAACTGATCAATAGATCGGACTGGCAACTTGGTGAACCATAGTAGAGCCACACCTTCCAAGTATACGGGGAAATATCGGCACTTTATTTTGTCCGAGGCTCTGGCACCTGTCATGTGCCAATCATATTTATACAAGAATTCATTCGGGTCACTTGTCCCTTTATAAGCTGGGATAGTCGGAGGTACAAACTTCCTTGGAAATTCTGCCTTTAAGATTCTTTCAGTAAACGGAGTTTTGCTTGGGGCGAAACCCCATTCCTTCTCATCTTCAACCCTTTGCATACTTTCTTTCATGATCTGCCGGACCATTCCAGAAAGATATTCCTCATCATGCCGAATTCTAGATCCACCGGCCTCAGGTAGTGCCTGCTCAAAGGGACTAGTAGCCCTTTCAGGAGCATTCCTTTCATTAACATCATGAACGTTGCCAGCATAGTTCCTTTCATTACCAGCCGGTTGATTGTTTGCCCCAAGTAAGTCGTTCAACTTATTTAGAATCAGAGCATTTTGGGCACTTTGAGCCTCTAATTGTGCATTTTGGGCGTTTATCTGCTGGTTTAGCCCTAGAATCACAGCATCCAGCTCCGCTTTCGTAACTCCAACAGATGGAGTGGGTTGATTAGGCACAGGGGAAGCGGAGGTTCCCTCTTGAATGTTTCCAGATCTGACAGATCTACTTTTCCTTCCAGGAGCCATAATCTCAGATAGACTTCTGGTTTTTAAGGAAATTCTTTCTACAAATCTCTGCAAAGCAATGATGACAGTTTTCCTGAGTTCAGTTCTCAGTGAAAGCACCAAAAATGTTAACGCTAAAAATTGAACGCTAACACCCCGGTGTGTAGAAGGTAATTGTGAAAGCACCACCCGTTGGTACGGGAACAAAGTATAAGCAAAGAAATCACAGAAAAGCTATAAAAGACACAATATTTATAGTGGTTCGGTTTAAGATCTAGCCTACGTCCACTTTAAAGCTCTTTATTGCTGATTTGGTTACAATTCTTTACAATCAACTCTGATTACAACACACTTAGACAAATAGCTCAAACCCCGATGTAGAAGAATCCTTCGAATGCATGGCGAATGAGTTATTCTTCCTCTTGAGATTTGTTGAAATGTCTTTGATGATTGGAGCAATAGAAGTGTTGCCTGAGCGTTGTTTGAAGTCGAGACAATGGCAGAGTAATAGCGTCCAGGAAGTGAGCCCCCCCCAAAAGTCCCTTGAATGTTGGAGGTGGCCATCTATTTATAGGCAAATTTCTGGGCTGGAATTGTTGATCAAGCCATAAGTCGTGACCGACTCAGGATGAACCGTGACCGACTCAAGATGAGCCGTGACCGACTCACATACCACGAGTCAGCAGGCAGCGGCATAGGTGTATCGGTATTAAGCTTGTTCCTTGTTCGCTTGAGTCGCCAGCGACTTATGATAGGTCGTTAGTCATCCTGAGTCGTTGAAATCCTTAGGTCGGTCTGCCCCATGAGTCGCTAACTCCATGAGTCGTTAACCCGTTGAGTCGGCCAACACCTTTAAGTCGCTAAGGTTATAACCCGGTGAGTCGTTATCCCTCCTGAGTCGTTGAGTCGTAACCCGTCAAGGCCGTTAAGTCGGTAACTCCTCAAGGCTGTTGAGTCGGTAACTCCTCAAGGCTGTTGAGTCAGTAACTCCTCAAGGCTGTTGAGTCGGTAACTCCTCAAGGCTGTTGAGTCGGTAACTCTTTAAGTCGTATACCGTTTTGGTCGGGGCGCTGCCCCGCACCCCGCCGGGGGCGCTGCCCCTTGGACCCCTGCGACCTGACCGGTCAGGTCGAACACCGTAGGCGGTGGCGTTGCCCCCGCACCCCCACCTTGGGGGGTTGGCACCCCCCCTGGACCCCCCCTCCGTAGGGGATCTTATCTGAAAATTCATTCAACAGAACTTGCTTTATTGGGAGGTTAAGTCGACCATCCTTCGAGATGAACTATCATTTGTTTCTCGGTCGATTTTTGATATCATGGCCATGCTGAAAAAGTGGAGTTAACACAGGTACTTTAGTCCAAGAATGAGATGGAGTTACATAGTTAGGAGATTATATAGTTTGGAGTTAGTTTTTGTTGATGAAAAAGGAGGAGAATTATAAAATAGGATAAATAGGCATAGATTAAGGGGGGTTTATTAGTTTTAGGGGGAGTTATTAGGATAGAAGTAATATTTTATAAACAAAGGTTGTCATCATCAAAAAGGGGGAGATTGTTAGTCCTCGAGATGATGGTTTTGAGGACAACAACCTTAGAATAGGATTATAAAATATAAATACTAACATTATAGTTTAGAAATATATGTATATGCAGGATTTAACCATGCAGGTACCAAGAATGAAGACTGCACGGTATAGGAATTCATGATATCAAGATTGAAGACTCATCAGTATCAAGAATATCAAGATTATCAAGAGTTCAAGATTTCAAGAATAAGTAATTTAATTAGGAATTTTGTTAAAACTCATAGAAAAGTACTGGCATCTTAAAGTACAATTTATTCGTGGAATGGAATCCACTTTGAGCATGTTAAAGGGATGGAACCCTAAGTAGGATGGAACCTACGAAAAATCTAGTGGAACATCGTTTTGTATACGCTAACCTTTTATTCAAAATGATTTTACAAAATTATACCCTATTTTCAAAATGTTTTCAAAACCTTCCTTTTAAAAGAATAAAAAACATTTATCCTGATTTTAAATACTTTTAGCCTCCGAATAATCTTCAATTTCAAAATCAAGCTACCCTTAGTTTTAAATTATCTTTATTAACAATATATTAACTTTTAATATTTATACTTAGATTTAAATATAAAATTATAGTAAAATTTTCTATATGCCAAAATATTATTCTCCATGTATATTTATGTATTTTAACTATATTTAAGTATATTTATAAAAGTTTAAAATAGTTTTAATATAAGATAAAAGTTATTTTCGAAGAAAATCAAAACACCAAAATTTCCTTTGGGATGTCGACATACCCAAGTTACCCATGTCGACTTAATGTCAGTTGATTTCAAAAATTTGAGTTTCAAAAGAAATGTCTGTTCGTCATATCCCTTCACGAATGGACATGGCTGTTGTTCTTCTATAAATAGGCCTGTTTTCAACGAATTTATAATCATATTTTTCTGGTTTTCACTTCTCTTCTTCTTCCACAATACTTTATACATATTCTTACCATTACTCTGCCGAAATCAACATTGAATCTAACTAGATCATTTCTGGTTTGATTCACTATCGCTATCTCAACAAGATTCTCAGTGCTATTCACAGTTATAGGCTTCTTTGTAATCATTTTTGTGAGAAAAGGTGTGATTGTTGCCTTGGAAGTCAATCAAGTGAGAAAAGGTGTGATTGTAGCCTAGAAAATCAATTGGGTGAACTTGTTACCCGTGAATCAAGTATCTCTACCCGGAGGATTGTGAATCTGGAGGGTGTATCTCGTAGCCTTGAAATCGAGGGTGTAATTTTACAATTTCTTTTGAAAGGAAATCTGTACTTGTGTGCGGGATTGGATGTAGGATAACTCTGAACAAGTATAAAATCCGATGTGTTCTTTCCTTTACTGCTTTTACTTTATTTCTGCATCTGTGTTTGTTTCTGTGATCATATCTATGTCTGAGTATTGCATACATTTGTGTTCAAATTAACATAAACTCAAAAAGATTTAGTAGTTCCTTAAAACACTATTCACCCCCTCTCAAGTGTTTATCCTAGCCTTATGATCCGTAATCTGCATTTCTAACACATAAGACTGGCCTACCCCTAACCTGGATAGACCGAACAAGATTACCCCACAACTGGGATCAACAATTGCATCACGCAGCCGAATAAAAGGTACTCTAGATAGGGTTAACTTACCCTACTTAGGTGCGACCCACTTAACCTTGATTCCTCTCCCATGTTTTAGTCTTCCCCGATCGATTAGGCTCGAGGCTAAGTGTTACCTTTCAAGAACATAATTTTTCTCAGAATTCTTATCATCCTCCAATGACAATGTTCTGATAGCATTCGTCCATACAAGTTGCCTTAGGTCTGGACAAACCGAATCACTATCTTCATTATCTTTACGGTATTATTTCATAACGTTCAAACGGGATCGAAGTGGTTTCCAGATAATTAAATATGATCCCGGTATCTTCGAAACAATTAACGAAACTGGACAAAATTAATAGTTGGTTATTTAACTATCAACTCACACATCCATACACAATCATCAGGCCTTTTTATAAATTTCAAAAATTTACCTCAAAATATCTTTATAAGACATTACTTTCAGTTTCTCAACATTTAAAAACAGTTGTCAAATCCTTATATTTAAAGCGGAACATTTCCAACCCTTCCCAATACTTAGAATATTTTCTCCACTTTATTTTACATTCAACACCAAGAAAAATACTTCTTTATTTCCTATTTCTCTTTTTAAAATCATTTACAATTTTATTTGCAAATTTCTTAAATTGTTTGCATGAATTCTATATATTCCGAAATTCTATAATTAATTTCCACCAATATTTCCAAAGTCAGTTATACTTACTTATAAATCCAATCTCTCTTTATACTTCTTTATTGAATTCCATTTCATTTTTCGAAGTTCGCTTTTATTTAACATCTTTGGAATTTTTCCTACTTTTCTCCCAATTCCATTTAAGAATTTTCTTATAAATCATATTTACTAAATAAGCCCATTTTCAGGTTTCCCAAAAGGTTTATAAATAAATTTAAGAAATTTCAAAGATTTACATACATATACATATGTAAATAAAGATAAGCATTTAAAGAAAATAGCAAACATATGTTTTTAAGACATACTCAAAAAATTATTTAAAATATTGAAAAAACTTTCTTATTACATCTCCTTTTTCAAAGAAGATTTAAACATATAGGATTTTATTAAAATAGATATTAAGTAATTTTTTAGAAATAATTCACTTCTAAAATATTTCAACACTAACTAAATTTAAAATTACATAGTTTAATAAATAAAAATTTCCCTTTTTAAAAATTTAAAACTTAACTTTATGTTAAAAATATATTTTTAAAATCTGGATAACCAAAACTTTCAATTTATAACCCTCTCAATTTCACCACATTTCTCCCATTCCGGTCCCCTTAACCATCTTCGTTTTAAAAATAGTATGCACTATTTTTCTCTCACCCTATTTCCATATTCTAATATAAATTCATTCGGTAAATTTATCTTCCAAACTTATCATCCAATGTCACTTCCCTTTTATTTATAAACTCCGTTCATAAATTTTTGTAACTCTTTTGAGTTTCACTAAAAATAACCTCTTTATGAATTCATTTTATAAATAAAATTTCTTATGAATTCCATTTATTTTTAACAATCTACTTCTAATATCGATTTCAAATTCTTTCTATATTTTTCTGAATATCACCGTAAAATCTAGTCTTTAAAGATACCTTTAGATAATTTATTTTAAATTCTCTATATAAAAATATTTTCCTGCATTGTTTAATACAATCAAAAATTCACTATTCCATATTTAAAACCATTCTCCTTTAAATAGTCCAAATTTCAGTATACATATTTTTATATTTAAATTCTCTTTTTTACCTCCTTAAAAATTAAAATAATATTTATGGTATTTAGTATTCCCAAAAATCAATTCCTATGCCGTTATACTATCTAAAAATTTACAACACGCAATAATCCAATATTTTTAAAATAATAACATATTCGAGGAATCCCGTTGGATCCCTCCAACCTGTTTTCCTTGCATCCACAGATGTTAGACAACATTAAAATACCAATCCCACTTCGAGGGGGATATCGCGGTATATAGGATCATCCGATGTTATGCGGGACGCATAGGGTCTCATCCGCTATAATGTCCCGGAATACCACTCCAATAATAATTTATATATACTACTATATATATTATACATCCAATAGACAATTATAATTTATTAATTTAATCCAGCATCTAATAATTTGAATTTAAACATTAAATTTAGATACGGTAATCCAAAAGAGTGAGAAATTCCCACTTTGATTTTTATTTTCCAATCATTCAAATTTAAATCCTTATGCCCAGGTTTCGCTCGCTTAAACCTCGTATGGATAAATTATTAAATTTATTAGTTTATCTCAAATTTAATCCTTAGCTAAATGGCTAATTATATAGTTAACTTAATTATATAATTTATACCTTCACTATCATTCGTCCATGGCAAGAAAACGCGGTCTTCTTTCTCACATCACGCCACCACACTGCCTCGCCGTCACTCGTGACCACTTCCACTACCTCATCAGCCAATATCGTGTTGCCAATCACTTCCTCCCCTTGCCTCCGTTAACCCAGCCATCCATAGACAAATAGACAGGCCCCCAAACTCAAAAACAACCTCGATTTCACCATTGCCTCACCCCTTCGGCCACCCCTCTACTTGCCTACCACGAGCCTAAAGGCAGAACCCCCTACCCCCAAATCGATCAACTTCTCGTGGATACGCGACTTCTTTCGTCGCTTTTCCCAAAATTGCGCTCTCGTCGACACTCTTTCCGTCCATCGACGTAGCCCTCTACTTCTTATATAGCGCCATCTCGATATAATCACATTCAATTCCTTTTTTTCTTCTGAGAACGCGAATAGATTTGAACGACGATTTTGAATTTCGAACAGGAAATATGAGGTGAGGGAAGACATGATTTTTTACAAAGGTGATTTTAAATGTAAAATGGAAGGGGACAGGAATTGATGTTGGCATCTAAGATGAAGGCGACAGTGTTATTCTGAAACGAAGGATAATGCACTGATGTGAATGCAGTCAATCAATCTAAATATAAATATTTTGTATTATTTGAATTTTAAAACGTCTCGATTTACACACACAAAATTTCGAACCCCTATAAAGGCATGCCGTTAGGCGTTTATAATGTTACACTCCTATTCCGAATATAGTGGAAAGGTGTTGAGTCCAAATTCGATCGTATGGAGAAGATAGCTTTTTGGACCCAGCTATTATTTTGAATTTCGATATAAATTTCAACGCATTTATATCCCGTGCAGCCAAACGATAATTCCAAACATCCCAAAACTTAAAATCGGTAATAATACACTATTACGAAGCCAAAGGAACTGGTTTCGTTGAATTCTGAGACTATGCCTCGGAAGGCTATTTTTAAAAGCCAATTTAAATGATATATTTTTAAAACTGAACATATCACATTTTTAATATGATTTTAAAACTTTTATTATCTTCATTATTATGAATATACATTTTACAAGCTTTTAAATTATTTTTAACAAGCCTAAAACTCAAGATTCACTGATTTACCAAATATTCAATTTATTAAATTAAAAAACTAAAATTATCCAATAAATTGCTATATTTTAAATTCTAAATTTATTTCATAAATAATCCACTTTTTCCTATTCAAAATCAATCAATAACTCAAATTCACTATTTAAAATCATTTAAATATTTACAATTTACTATTGAAAAATCCTGGTCGTTACATTCCTCCCCATTAAAATAATTTCGTCCCGAAATTGCTAAGAGAAGAAAATTGCTCCGAACCCATTACTTATCTAAAACCCACTTAGTTAACTTAGCATTTCACTTTTTTAATCTCTTAGTTTTTAATCAAACAATAAGTTTTCCATCCTAAACCAAAATCTGTTTTTTCGATTACAAATCCGAAGTCAAATTTTCGATAACAAAAAAATTTTCAAAAATTTTGAAAATTTTCCGAACATCATAAATTTCCGATTTTTTTGGTAGCCTCCCTTATACAGAGAGGCTGTTTTAGTTTGAAAAGAGAGTTAAATATATATACATCGACCCGCATGGTTGAAAAATAAAAATATATCATTATTTTCTATTTTTCAGTATTTAATCCGTAAACATACCTTATTTAGCATTTTTAAGCGTTATTAAGCAAGCATTAACTTCAAAAGCAATTTCGCAACCCCAAATCTAGCCAAATAATTCCTCTGGGTACTTGTACTTACTCAATTTAAACAAGTACCAAAATATGAAATTTTTATAACATTTCTTTTATTTAAATAGTCAAAACACATACTTTGCATAACCAAGCATGTTAAACAAGCATTTATAAGCAATTACAAGGTTTTAATACGAATCTAATCGCTTTCAATCAATTCACATATTCATTTATTTCAATTTGAAATGATTTATAACTAATTTAACTTGCATTCACTTCATATTTACCCCCAACAAATTTATATTTACCCCAAACTGATTAAAAATCAATTTTATTAACATTTTATTCATTCATAGAATATATGTTTACTTCTGTTTACATCGAACGACAAATTTTCTATGCAAATTTGGCAATATTCATTTAATTAAATAACCATTCCAGGCTATGAATTTTTAAGTCGATTTCAAATCAATTTATTCTTAATTCTATTCCGTTTTTAATCGATTTTCAATCAATTCCATTTTATTCACTCGGACTCATTCCCGCTACCTCATTAAATAACTATTCACAATTTATTTGAGCTAAGTTTTCATTCACATATTAACTCAAGTTACTTCACTTTTTTCAATTTATTCCCATTCTATCACTTAAGTTCATTATGCTTGCAAAAAAATACCATTTTAATTTTTAAATTGAGTCTTATTTAGTCACATTCCATTTCATTTTACTAATTAATTTAATTAACTCTTTCACTTTATTTAATCCACTTCAAACATTAATTCTATATTTAAATTCATTCTTGGACTCATTTAGAATAATATTAAACGCTCACTCAATTAATTCACCTCAATTCCATTTTATTCAATCACAATCAACATATATTTAATCAGCTTATATATAAGTCAAATTTTAATTATAACTCAAGTTTTCTTTCCAAATTCCATTTTTACTCATAATCCAAGTTTATTTAACCAGTTAATGTCCATTTTATATCCAATCAACTAAATACTTATCTAATTAGTTCATTTCCACTTTATACAATATCTGATTTATATATCAAAAATCACTTCAATCAATTTACTTGAGTTCAAATTTATTTTATAATTCAAGTTTGGGTTTTATTTCGTTTCCAAAATATCAAACTCGTTTTATTTTGGCTTATCTATTTCAGTTAAGTTCAACCATAACTCAATCTTACTTAGCTTAAGTTGAATTTATTCATCATACTTTCTCAAGTTAAATTTGATTCAGGAATTTAAATTCCACACTTTTCACTTTCTTTTAAAATTATTCCCAATTTTATAAGTTTACATTTATTTCCTGATGTTTCTAAAACATTTTAAATAAGGATTCTGAAATTTACACACTCGATCTTTATTTCAGATCATTTTGAAATCACAAATATCCCAAATCACACTTTTAAATTTAAACCAACCATGGTTTTTATCTAAAACAAATTTCTTGTAATTTCTAAACAATGATCGTTTTTCCAACAAAATCTCCAAATCAATTCTTTCTGTACCAACCTATTACTTAGAAACTCGAAATTAATACCGATGATGCAGCCGTCATTATCAGAATTACTTTCCAACGACTAAAGTGAGTTTAGTGCTATATCGCTTCCAAAATCCATTTAAAACCATTTTCTTCCAAAAATATCTCCAAAATAATATTACTATTTTTTTCTTTTTTTTAAAATAATTTGGAAAACATTTCCACAATTCCCTGAGATTTTAATAACTGAATTTCGGTTTAAATCCAATTTATAATTCATTCGTATAATTTATATTTATACAAATTTTTGTTTGGTTATATAAACCATTTCCAATTTTATAATCCCATATTATTATAACATTATCATCCAAACACTCCAAATGTATATAATAATTTAAAAAAATTATTTCTTTTATATCAAAATATATTTTTGGTGAAATTATTTCATTTGCGCACTTTTAAAACAATACTATGTCGGTTTTCCTAGTTTAAGAGTTTAGAAATCCCTATCGATATAGTTGTCCAGTCTGTACCGACCAGAATTTATAAACACTCAACTGATAATTCAACATAATATAAAATAATTTATATTCACTAACAAATGCATGCTCATACTATTAATACACTAAATTCTAGAGTACTACTGACTCTATCTTAAATGAGTAATCCCCATCAGAGCCAACGTTCTCGCTTAACCTTTAGCTCTGATACCAAATGTAAAGTCTCGCAAATCTGTACCCTTTTTAGCGAACAATATTTCCCATCAACACAACTCAAATGGAATGGAAATACGAATTTTAAGGGAAAATAATAAAAAAATAGAAGTAGAAATAGAAACAACAACACAGAATCTCACAATCACAGCGGAACAAAATATAATATATAATAATATATTTTTATACAAAATGATCTGTAATAGTTTATAATTACAATCATCAAAGTACAACAATGAATTCATCAAAAATTAATGGTTATAATAACCTGTCCTCATACAGCGGAAATAAATAAGTACGAGATATACTCTAGCTCGTCTGCTGAGCTTCATAGCATCCTAACCTGAATCTATAATGCTCGGTCTGACCCGAGCGTTATAATAAAATAACATCCGAGTCAGTCTGGAAAACGAGCATGATAAAACGCACTCAATTTGAATTATTAACCTTCCAAAATCCTTTGAAAAACAAAGGGTATCTCGAAAACCATGCCACAAATAAACAAAACGGGTTTTTACCATACGATAACCAAAACGATGTTTATAAAAACATCTGATATTATAAAGTGTCTATAGAAAGTAAATAGAAAATAGTTGAAATGCTTGCATCTCACGTTCTACCATAGTTGGGCACAATCAAAACCGTACAACGCTTATTGAAGAATGGGTTCCATCGAATGACTGGACCACTGGGGTACCGCCCACCACAGTACACCTCTAGAACAATTTACCGAGGACCACGTTGGGATCCCCTGCTACACAAGAATGGTATACCCCTAACTTGGATAGATCGAATAAGATTAACCCACGGTTGGGTTCAGCAACCACACCACACAGCCGAATAAAAGGGACTCTATATAGGGGTAACCTTACTCTACTTGAGTGCGACCTACTTAGCCTTGCTGCATCTACCATGTTTTATTCATTCCGTAGTTGATGAGGCTCGGGGCTAAGCATTACCTTTCAAGAACACAATTTTACTTAGAATGCTCATCGTCCTCTAATGACGATGTTTTGCTAGCATTCGTCCATGCAAGTTTTCGTGGGTCTGGATAAGCCGAATCACCATCTTCATTATCTTTATGGTATTCATTCGTAACGTTCAAACAGGATCGAAGTGGTTTTTCGAATAATTAAATCTAATCTCGGTCTCTTCAAAACGATTAAAAAAATTGGCCAAAATTGATAGTTGGTTATTTAACTATCAACACACACAAACATACACAATCATCAAGCCTTCTTATAAATTTCCAAAATTTATCTCAAAATATCTTTATAAGATATTACTTTCAGTTTCTCAATATTTGAAATAGATTTTCAAATCCTTATATGTACAACGGAACATTTCCAACCCTTCCTAATACTTAGAATATATTCTCCACTTCATTTTATATTCAACAACTAGAAAAATACTCCTTTATTTCCTATTTCTCTTTCTTAAAATCATTTACAATTTTATTTATAAATTTCTTAACTCGTTTACACGAATTTATAAATTTCGAAATTCTTTGAATAATTTCCTTCGATATTTACAAAGTCAACTATACTTATTTATAATTCCAATCTCCTTTTCTACTTCTTAAATGAATTCTATTTCATTCTTCGAGGTTCACTTTTATTTAACCTCTTCCGAATTTTTCTTACTTTTCTCCCAATTCCATTTAAGAATTTTCTTATAAATCATATTTACCGTATAACCACATTTTCAGGTTTCCTAGAAGGTTTATAAATAAATATAAAACATTTTCAAATATATATATATATATATATATATATATATATAAATATATATAAGTATTTAAAGAAAATAGTGAACATTTGTTTTTAAGACATACTCAAATAATTATTTAAAATATTGAAAACACTTTCTTATAACATCTCCTTTTTCGAAGCAGACATAAATATTTAGGATTTCATTAAAATAGATATTTAGTAAAAAAATTAAAAATTCACTTTTGAAATATTTCAATACTAACTAGCTATAAATTACATAGTTTACTAAACAAAAATTTCCTTTCTAAAAAAATTTAAACTTAACTTATTGTTAAAAATGTATTTTTAAAATCTAGATAACGAAAATTTTCAATTCATAACCCCTTGGATTTCATCACATTTCTCCCATTCCGGTCCCCTTAACCATCATCGTTTTAAAAATAGTATCTACTATTTTCCTCTCACCTATTTTCATATTCCAATATAAATTCTTTTCGTAAATTTATATTCCAAACTTATCATCCAATATCACTCCACTTTTGTTTATAAACTCTGTTTGTAAATTTTAATAACTCTTTGGAGTTTCACTAAAAATTATCTCATTTATGAATTCAATTTTATAACTTCAATTTCTCGTGAATTCCATTTATTTTTACCAATCTAATTTTAATATTGATTTCAACTTCTTTCTATATTTTTTCGAATATCACCATAAAATCCGGTCTTTTAAGATTTCTTTAGACAAATTATTTTAAATTCTCTATTTAAAAATATTTTCCCGTATTATTTAATACAATCAAAAATTCACTATTCCTTATTCAAAACAAATCTCCTTTATATAGTCCAAATTTCAATATACATATTTTTATATTAAAAATCTCTTTTTAATTCCTTAAAAATTAAAATAATATTTATGGTATTTATTTTTCCCAAAATTAATCCTCATGCTATTATATTATTTAAAAATGTACAACATACAATAATCCAACATTTTATGTATATGAAAATTAATAACATATTTGAGGAACCCGTTGGATCCCTCCAACCTATTTTCCCTACATCCACGAATGTTAGACAATAATAGAAATACTAATCCCACTTCGAGAAGGATACCGCGGTATATAGGGTCATTCGCTATTAGGCGCGGCGCATAGGGTCTCATCTGCTATAATGTGTAGGAATATCAATCCAATACTAATATATATACTACTATATATATATTATAACATCCAATAGATATTTATAACTTATCAATTTAATCCAACATCCAATAATTTAAATTTAAATTCGGTAATCCAAATGTGTGAGAAATTCTCACCTTGATTTTTATTTTGCCAATCATTCCAATTTAAATCCTTATGCCCAGATTCCGCTCGCTTAACCTCTTATGGATAAGTTATTAAATTTATTAGTTTCTCAAATTTAGTCCTTAATTAAATAGCTAATTATATAGTTAACTTAATTACAGAATTTATACCTTCGCTATCGTTCATCCTCGACAAGAAAACACAGCCTACTTTCTCGCCTAATGCCACCATGCTGCCTCGCTGTCACTTGCGACTACTTCCACTTTCTCATCAGCCAATATCGTATCACCGGTCACTTCCTCCCTTTGCCTCCGTTAACCCAGCCATCCATGGATAAACCGACTGGCCCCCAAACTCAAAAACAACCTCGATTTCACCACGGCTGTAACGAACCTGCATATTTATGATTATATATTTAAATACTTTATTTAAATATAACATCGTTAGTCGGATTAAGGTCCGAAATGCTACATTTTGTAAATAGTCGAATAAGGACTCAGGACCACTTTGATTGAGTCCAAAACGGCGTTAGCGTCCTTTTTGAGTACAAACATTGATATGTTTGGAGTTAATTAGAATTTGATATTTTCATTTGGGGCTTTGGGTTTAGGTTTCAACCCACTAACCTAACAAGGAACCCAACTCCTCTATCAAATTCCCTAACTCCACTCATCTTTATTCATTTCATTTCTAATTTCCTAGCACTCTCAAGCTAAAAGGAAATGGTGGAAAAGATGGAATATTAAAATTACTAAACCCTAGTTTTATTAGGAAATTCAAAATCAAGTTCTAGAAATCAAGAAGAATCTTAGGTAAGCATCCTCTTCATCGTCTCCATTTCAATTCGTCTCCAATTTTCAAAAATTTCCTATAACCTAACTTAGGAAATATTCGCTTATGAGCTTAGATTGGAGCTTCTAGATTTAAAGTTGAAGAGTGGTCGATCTTTCCTTTGTTTTAGAGCTTCTCATTCATTGTTTTTGGGTTTAAAGGCGAGTTCTTGAATTCACATCTACGTCTATAGTTTCATAGCTGTTAGGTATAAATTCCTAACAACTATTTCGTGTCCTTTTGCTTTTGAATTGAATTGGTTTGATATATTTTCCTATTTTGGGTATTTTGAAGTCAAAATCTATGAAAATCCCAATATGGATGTTTGGACATGTTGTTCGGAGTGTATTGGTACGTCTACATTGCTGGGTTGTCGCTTGGCATAAATCCTAGCCATCATGCTCGTCTGATAGCTTCCAATATGATTTGGCCATCATTGGCCTAGGATGATTTTTGCCTGAGCTTCAGCTTAGACGTTTGGTATAATACTCACACGTTTGGGCCATCGGAATAAAAATTCTGGATGTACAGCTCAAACGTCTGAGCTTACTTCCCAAAGAACTGGGCGATCTAGAATGAAAATTCCAATCTTTCAACTCTGACGTCTAGGATAACCACTAGACGTCTAGAGCTTTTAAATTTAGCCAATTTTCCTGTTTTATATGGCTTTCTATTTTATATCGATTTTTGGTTGATCCGGTTGGTTGTTGTCATTTATTATCGACTATGATGACTTATTCTTTGGATTTTTGGGAATATCCATTTGATGGATTTGATATCAATTTCTATGGTTTTGATTCACTTCATCATATGTGAATTTTTCGTGATTGATTGTTTTTACAATTAATTCGGTGATTTGTCACTTTAAAATATAAAGGTTTCTATACTAGCAGTAAATATTAGAATTCTTTCACAAAAAATGATTTCAATGTTATTCTTAATACAAAGCTCGTTTTTAACACTATTTTTCAATCTACTAGTACGTACAAACCTTTACCTTATTCGTATAAGAAATTCAATAAAACGACTTAGCCAAACAAGTGGTATAAAATGCTTGCATTTACTTCGTCAGTTAATTCTTAGACTTTTTTGATTGAAATCTTATGATAATTTTTGTGTGGAAATCTACAATTTGTTGGTAAATATTTAGGTTAAGCTAGCGGTTATGGGATATGAAGCTAAACTCGTTTATTTACTAGCATAGTGTAATTTACACTTATCGATCAATGATGATCATTTTGTGATTTAGACTAGCGATGTCTCTTTGTTTGCATGAGGGATTAAACCTCATTTGTGTACTTTTAGCTCAAAATTGGTGGGGTAGCGACCCATGATCTTCGTACCGTTTGTTGAGCTTCGGCTCAAATTTGATGGTTAGCGACCATTGAATAACGTTCCATTTATGATACACGTGTTGGTGAGTTTTCATGCTCCAATTTGTGATTGGCATCCCCCTTTGTGTTTTCTAGATTTCTAATTATTGATTTATGGAATTTGTATTTCACCAACTTTAGCAATTGGCATTGATATGTTTTATCAACATTTGTGGTTTGATGAATAAAACAAAGAATATGACATTCTTTTTGGGTGTTTAAGAAAGTTTGAGATATTTTACGATCTTTGTTGTTATCGTATATATATTAGTCTTGTCTCTTATCCTATCTCATTTTATCCAATATTTATAGCTAGAATGATACGTATATTATTTTTCTTCTTAAATAATACCTGGGGTCGGACGGAGGTGTTACTGGCTCTTCTACTTGACTTCTTATCAGGGACCATTATCTGACTTTCGGCTAACTACTTTAGCTTAGTATTTTTTGTTTTTATACATTTGAGATAGAGACCCTTGATGCATACATATTCTTTTGCCTAGCACTTGTACCTATTCTTTTGTGAGGTAGTGGATCTTGCATGGCCACTACTTTGATGTACACCTCTATGTGTTTTATTCATATCTGTTTCCGACTTTATGATATTAATATCTATGACTGATTCTGTGTTTTGCTTATTTTATACTTGTTTTCGAAGATACATAGCCACTGCGTAGTAGCTTTGAATTTGTATTGGTATGATGGATTTCCCCTTGAAAAGGAAAGCAATATTTTATCTGGAATATCTGTACTTGGGCAAAGCAATTACACAGATGGCCGCTCCTCAACAGCCTTATTCTTCGTACTAACTAACGGCATTACCCAGTAGTGTCCTTGTTTAGTGTGAGCATAGAGGTGGAGCGTCACAGCTTGTTATTAGAGCCAAACTTCGGAACAATGTAGAATAATCTAGCAAGGATCATTGTCTTAAGTCTCTCTTGGGAATCATGCCTTAGGATTTAATTCGTGTCTTAGGACCCATTCTATCCTATTTTCTTTTACGATGTCTTGCTTTATCAATCAAGTTTGTTTGAAATTCATTTTGAGAATAGCCTTCTTCTTCATTCTTTCTTTATTTCTTAAAGAAGAAGACATAGTTAGACTTGGCAGTCCTAGTGCTGGTTAATCCAGTAGTCTTCCTCTGGATGACGAATTCATGTCTGCCCAATAACTTTTAGATCTTGTAAAGAATCAAAGGTTTACCTATGCTTTGAGTAAGAACCCCAAAAAGGTTTTGCCTCTTAAACTAGAAGTGCCTTTCGTTCAGCTTGTAGCTATCACTCTTTGACTTAAAAGAGGCCGATAAAGGAAGTGATGGTGATGTTGGAGGTTCCAAAAAGAGCCCCAATAACAACAAGAAGAGGCATATTAAGTTCAAAAGCCCAAATTCCAACGAGAAAGAGAAGCAAGCAACTTCGGTAGCAAAGACTCTAATCCATAATCGTGGAGAGTGCTACAATTGTAGTTCTAAGTACCATTATGCAAATAAATGTCTGAAGCCCCTTACATGTTGCTATTGCAAAGGTTTAGGTCATCTTTTATCATCATGTTCCAAACTTCAAAGCAAGAAAGAGGGTAAGCTGAATGTTGTGCAATCCTCTAACAACACTTCTCTTGGTCAAGGTACTTCTCATTCTGTCCTTAATGGCATTATTATATTTCGTGATCTTCCTATTTGAGTTCTTTTTGATACGGGTGCATCTCATTCTTTTATATCAAAATAATGTGTTGAATTTAAATATTTTGGGCTTGAGGAATTCACTGAGGATACAAATCCATTTGGTGGATCCGCAACACTCCGTTTACTTTGAAAAAAATGTCGAGATTATTTTAAGTGATTATGCTTTCTGATCCGATTTGCATGTTATATGCTACTTAGGTTTCGAAATTGATATTTGGGAAAGAATTGGCTTAATCATTATGTAGCACATATCCTATATCCCGATAGGACTATCCATCTTCGACATTCTCAATCTGTTAAGTAGGTTTTTACTTTTCTTCTTGATTTTGATTCCAATTCGGTGGCATTATTTTATTCTTTAAAGCCACATGATGAGAAAAATACTACTTCCCTCATTCAAGTAGTTTGTGAATTTCCTAGTATCTTTGAGCTTGTCTTAGGATTATCTCCTGAGAAATCTATTGAGTGGTGCTAAGGTCTTTCCAGTTCAAATTTGCCACCAGTTTTCATTAGCTATGAGTTGTAGATGATAACATTCCAATAACTGCATTCCGTACTCATTATGATTCTTATGAATGGCTTGTTATGCCATTTGGTTTGACAGTCCATCCAGATTATTACATCCATCTTATGAATCAAGTATTCTACGAGTATCTCGATGACTCCATTCCTTGTATTCATTTATTATGGGTGAAAACAACAATTTAAAATCGCAAATCTTTCTAATAAGATATATTTATAAGTGTAATTGGAATCTGTTCTTAAAACGAACAAAGAATATTCGTTAAATTTTTAAGATATATCTTTATCATATAGAAGATGATTTTGTGTTGTATTGCCCATTGAGTATTTTAAGAATTTTGATCGATACGCCTGATCAACGTCATCGATAGGAATCTCCTAAACACTATGATGAGACAGTCAGAACGGTAAATTGACTTAGAATAAGTAATTTTTTCTTAAAAGATGATTACATAAAGTTATTTATAATTTTGAAAGTCTTAGCATTTCGAGAAAGAGGATCAATTAAAAAATCTCCTTTCCAATGCTCTTATTCTTGTGATTCCCGAAGGGAACCAAGACTTTATTGTTTATACTGATGCTAGTCGTATTGGTTTAGATGTCGTTCTCATGTAAAAAGGGAACGTGTTATTGCTTATGCTTCTAGACAATTAAAGTCTACCAAGACTAAATATGCCACACATGACTTAGAGCTCACGGCTATTGTTTTCGCTCTTAAAATTTGACGTCATTATCTATTGGAAGAGAAATTTGTTCTCTACACCGATCATAAATCTTTGAAGTATTTATTTTCTTAAAAGAAACTTAATTTGCATCAATAACGTTGGCTTGAATTCCTTGCATCTTAAGATTTTGATATTCTTTATACTACCGAAAAGGGAAATCGGGTTGCCGATGCCCTTAGCCGAAAGCAAAAAGCGGTTATTTCTATGATGATATCCCAATGGAAGGGTCTTTAGACTTTATCCACCTGTGAGATTTGAGATCGTGAATCCGATTCTTGTTCGTCTCTTATTTTATGCAGCCTAGAGGCTCATCCCACTCTTTTAGACCACATTCATGAAGCTCAAAAGCATGATCCCGACTTGGCTCATCTTAGCCAAAGTTGAAGGGATAGAAATATTGATGGTTTGAAAGATTTTGAAATCGATGCTCGTAAGGGTATTTGAAAGTTTGGTAGACTTATTGTGCCAAATATTAGTGATCTTTATAAAGACATTTTAGAAGATTCTAGTCATTCTAAATTTACCATTTATCCCGGTAGTAGTAAAATGTATGCGGACATGAAACGACTTTATTATTGGGATTGAATGAAATATGGTATTGCTAACTTCGTTAAGCATTGCATGACTTGCCAACTCGTAAAGCCCGAGCGTCAAAGTCCAGGTGGGTTGTTGCAACCTTTAGACATTCCTGTTTGGAAGTGGGATCAAATTTTCGTTGACTTTATTGATAGGCTTCCCCGTTCGCGTTTGGGTCGTGACAGCCTATAGGTGATAGTAGATAGACTTACAAAATCCGCCCATTTTATTCCCGTTCGGTCTAATCGAACCGTACCTCTTTTGGCTAAACTCCATGTTAAAGAAATTATTGAATTGCACAGTTTCAACTTCCAATATTTACTAGTGGATTTTGGAAAGGCCTTCAAAAAGCTTTGGGAACAAAGCTTAATTTTAGCACCGCTTATCATCCTCAGTCCGATGGAAAAACACAGCATGTGAATATAACTTGTTAACGTGAAAATTAGACGCTAACACCCCGGTGTAAATTGAAGTTGAGCGAAAGCACCACCCGTGAACACGGGAACTAAAACAAGTAGAAAAATCACAAACAAAGCAGAAAAGACAAGAGTTTTTATAGTGGTTCGGCTTAAGGCAAGCCTACGTCCACTTTAATTCTCTTTATTGCTGAACCAATTACAACTTTACAACAATCTTCAATTACAATTCCGACGAGACAAACAACTAGAACTTTGGTAGAGAAGAATTCTTTGAATCCATGTAGATTGCATTAAATTTTCCCTTGAAGTTAGTTGAGATGCTCTTCGAACTTGAAGTGTCGGGTGAGTTGAGAATTCAGCAGAGTATTGGCGCTTAAGGTGATCGGCCAAAATAAAAGGTCCCCTGAAAGTTGGAGATGTCCATGTATTTATAGAGAATTCTGGGCAGGAATTATTGTCAAGTCCTAAGTCGTGGCCGACTTAAGATAAGTCGTGGCCGACCTACCGAGTCAAGTCCACGGTTTAGTAGAGGCAAGCTTGTCTGAATTCATGTCATAAGTATTAAGTCGCCAATGCACTAAGATGATCCGGCATAAGTTTCACGGCATTGGATTTTAATTCAGTAGTTTTAGGTCGTGGTCGACTCAAGTTAGGTCGTGGGTCGTAGCTTAACTGGTAGGCTTGTTTATTTCAGGTGATAGCACGAGTTCTGAACCGTGTATGAGTCAGGAGGCTACGTGCTAAGTAGTTGTACCAAACTTACCCTTGCTTGCCTGGGTCGTGAACGACTCAGAACGAGTCGTAAGTCGGTATCCTTCTTAGGGCTTAGGCAGTTATCTTGAGTCGTTAAACCATCCCGTCCTTGAGCCGTGGATTTCCTTAAGCCGTAAAAACCTTTCATCGTGATCCATCCCTTCTTTCTTAAACCGTTAAGTCGTAGCCTCCTATATGTCGTAAGTCGTTCACTTCCGTAAGCTGTTGACTCCTTTAGGTCGACCAATCCCTGACTCGTTAAGTCGTGTAACTCCCTTGAGTCGTTAACTTGTTAAGTCGGTTACTTATTGAGTCAGGCCACTCCTTAAGTCGTGAGTCATCTCAGTTCTTAACTCGTTGATCAGACGGGGTTAACATTTGCCCCTCGAAGTGCGCGCCTAAGTTGTAGGTCGCATGCTTCGACTTTCCCTTGACCCGCGTGTGCCGTTTCGAGTTCCACTGTCCTGGTGTATAAAAGGCTTAAGTCGCTCCTTCTACTTCACCTTCCTGCTTAATTGTTTACTTCCGCCATTAGAAAATTTCGAAGCTTTCAGAGTCGAATTCATCCAGCTCACCTCACTTCCAACCAAATTCCTACAATCTTCATCATTACGCTACGTAAGTAAACTCATCGCCCGCTCTATTTCGCAATTACCGTTACCCTTCGATCGTGGACTTCCCATTTCTTAACCTCAATCCAAATCCTCGCACTGTGCTTTATTTCGGGTCATGTTATGATTGATTTCTGACAAGCTTGGAGCGGTTTGCTTTGAGTTTTTAGATGATTTGCAAGGAGGAGACGATGGGTTTTTATATTTCGAGTCAGTTGATCCATGAATTTAGAGGAGATGATACTGTCTTGTATGGGTTATCGGGTTAGGAGATAGGAGGATAACGGGTTAGGGGTTAGAAGGATAATGGGTTAGGAGTTAGGAGGATAACGGGTTACTAACTTGAGAAGAGGTTGGTCGGTTGAAGGAAACGTGACACTAGCTTGGAAGCGATTCAGTAATCTTGAGCGCAGTAATTTTGAGCGATTCAATAACCATCGCGACTTATCCTTTGACCGATTTACCAACCTTCACATAACTCTCAAGTCGTAGCCGGGATAGGACTTGGAGAATTTCACGTTGCTTCAGACTGAAGCCTTTTCTATTTTCCATGGTTCACGACATAGAGCACAGCCGACTTAAGGCACCAATAATCCAAGATTGAAACGACCTATCTTAACTCGCATCGTAATTCTTAGGTCGTGGACGAGTTAGCCAGATAACCAATGATTTGATTTAACCCGTAGGAAGAATTTCTTAAGTCGTTGCCAACACTTAAGCCGTCGCCGAGTCAACACTTAAGTTGTCGCAGTTTACAATTTGGCTTGAACCTTGAACTATTAAACTTTGATCTGTCAAACTTTGCTGCATTCTTTTACAGATCACTCTAACTTGCAGACTAACAATCTGTTTCATACAACATTTACAGAAAATTAGGACGAATATACTGCCACTGATTGCCCACATCAAATGACAGATTAATTAATTAACAAATAATCAACTTGGACAGATTGTGTGAACGAAGTGCTTTAAAACAACGAACTCAGGAAAAGTATCAAGGCAACATTGGAATAGTCAACCAATCTTTCCTGTTTGCATTAACACTGTACTTGAACTTCAAATTAACAAGTCCTGAAATTTGATAGTCGATCGATTGTCGACAAGCTTAACTCCAGTTATATTTACTTGTTTATTTTTATTAGTTTTGCGCAACACTTCACACTTTTAGGAAACGTGCACCTTCAAATTTGAATATCCAGTTGCTTATGTAGAATGGCCTCACATCAAGAAGAAGTAACGGAATAGATTGGAGAGGCTCTTCGAATGGCTGCTCCACTGACTGCTCCACCGGAAAGAGTCTCAACTTCCTTGAACAACCGGACGTTTAGCTCATTGTGCGCTCAATTTGGCATCGTTGAAACGGATGCTATATTACCCGGGCCAAATGATTTTGCTGATAGACCTCCCCGTGGTTTCGTCGCTGTCAACCGCCAAATGTGCTTGTGCGGTGCTATTCGTCCCTTCAACGAGTTTCTTCAGCAATTTCTACTTCGATTGACCATCTCTCCATTTCAACTGCACCCCAATAGTTACGCCATTCTGATGGGGTTGTGTGTTTTATTCATGAGAACCCTGGATCGGCTACCGAGCTTTGGAGAAATTTGTTACTTATGTTCCTTCACCAAGACTAAAGACCATCCATCTATTGTCGTCATAAGGAGTGCTAGGACTCGCAAACTCGTGACTGACCTTTCCGAGAGTGTTCATGGATTTTTAAATCAGTTTTTCTTTGTTCGCTGCCCCCCAGGGTTTTATACCATCTGGAGAGTAGGAAGTAAGATTACCTGCTTCTATTTTCCATTCCCGAGCTTTTCGAATTTCGAGTTGTTAATCGTTAATTTCACTCTTTCCTTTTTCAGCACTTCCTTCCCCCTCTAGAGATCCAGGCCATAAGCAAGTTTTTGAGAGATTGACTGTTGTGGCCGAAGAAGAGAGGAGCATAAAATTTTTGTTGAGGGATGAACTTTTTCATCAGTATGGGCTTTTGCACACTTCTCGCTCTACACACCCCCATGAGGTTCCTGACTCAACGGCTAGAGCGTCGGATGCCCCAGTTTCTACTGACACATCCATACCAAAAGAACCTGCTTTCGAGGCTTCTCTAGTGAAGTGATCCACTTCTGTTGATGTCGCGGGGTCATCTGACAAACTTGCCCCGGTCACTGAAGAAGAAGAGCTCCGGGAATCTCCTGCGCATTCAAAGAAGTCTGGTGACGAAGAAGCTGGGAAAACAAGCCCTGCCAAACAGAGTGGAGATGACACTTTCGAAGGGTTGAGCGACCTGTTTGTCACTTCACAGGAGCTCTTTAAAGACGACCCCGTTACCACCAGGGTTTCTTCTTCAGTAGCTGAGGCGACCTCTATTCTGCAACAGACTCCGTCGACTCAAGAGTTGATGCTAACTACTACACCCACAACTACTCCACAATTAAAGAGTGGTTCGTAGTTTGATGCGCGTAGTTTGCACATCACACACACTTAGAATCTTTCGGCACTTTTATGCTTCTGACTCTTTGTACTTTGAAGACTTCTAAAACTTATCTCTTTTTATTTCAGATTCTCCGATGTGACGCAGCGGCTCCTACTATGATGACTTCCAGCGCTATGGGAGGCGTAGCCAATATGGTTATAGGCGCTACCTCCCCTCTTACAGAGAATCCGACGAAGAGAGAGCCGCCCGAAAGGCTCAGGAGAGGAGGGCACAAGAAGAGCGTTCTGAGAGAAAAGAGAGAGAGGAGCGCCACGATTCTTCCCATAAAGGCGATGATTACCACAAGAGATAATCCCACGATGACCGGGGAAAAAGTCATATGGTTGAGGAACTAAGAAACGTACCCGACGCGGTGAGAAGCATACTTCTACAACTCCCGAAAAGATCACTACCCACGTCTCGCTTGACATTCCTTCCGGCTCTCCCGCTCTCGGGAAGACAGACATCCAAACAATAATTAGCAGGCCTAAATTCCAAGTTGGACCGGGCCCATCCACTTTGCAAAGACGGTTTCCACAGTGGTGCCTGAAGGGAGTGCGGTTCGATCTTGACTTGGTCCCTATCGACAAGCCTGCCATGTTATGAAATCTCGATGCCGTCAAGCTTGATATTGAAAGGATGTCGAACTGGAAAAAGCTTGTAGACGAGCTTCAAAGGGTCAACCGTGCAAATATAGAGGCCATGCTTACTATGGAGAATGATAAAGCCGAATGGAAGAAGGTTCTTGAGCGGCATGATACTGAAATGAGGAGCATCGCTACTTACAATGAAGAGCTTGAAGCAAAAGTTGAGGAACTTAAACAAGAGCTTGCTACTTCTTCTACCACGTATACTCAAAAAGAAGAAGTATTTCAGAAGCAAGTTCGCGATGCTCACGCAGCTCATCGACATGCCGAGGCACAACTGAAGCTGAGCAGAAAACAACAGGAATGTATCGTGCTGAGGTTATAGAACTACAGGAGAAAGTCAGCTCTCAAGAGGCGGAAATACAAATGCTGAAGCTTCAACTTTCCAAAGCTGAAAGAGAGCGTGATGAGGCCGTTGCCGGCAAAATTGCAGCTGAAGAATCTCATGAGGCAACGAAGACCAACATCAGCTCAACATTATTTGACTTCTACCTGCATAGCGTCTTGGGGCGCGGTAGCCTTGCCTTTCTAGGCCCCAAGTACGAAATTACTTTGGCTGAGGTATGGGAGGCCGCACTTGATATACTCGGTGCTAAAGGTGCTGGCTACGTCGAACCAGCTCTTGAGGAGCATTATTTTGATGACGATGCTCGCGCCGCTCTCGCCAAGGGAAAGGAACAACTTGCAAAATTAAGGGCCGAAATGGCGGTAGGGGAACATTCAGGAAAAACTATCTTAACTGCTCCGATTCAGCCTTCTCCTTCGGCCGAAATCGATATCATCGGTTCCAGTTCCCATTCTCCATCCCCTACTAAAGTTACCACCGAGATCACAAGTATACAGGGTAGAGATGAAGGCGACGAGAGTGCCGAGGCACAGGCTTATGAGGTTGATGTCAGGAAGCCGACTTCTCCAGGCAACTCTACTGTTAATCTTGCCCAAGTAGACTGCTCATCTGTTTCTTACGAGCTTGATGAGCTTCTTGACTATTTTCTGAACCTCAGCGAGCCTTTATCTCCTCTCTTTACTGACTTTAACTTCTTTTCTTCTGTAGAGAAAGCACCGAGCATTGTTCAAGCTTCTCCTCCTCCAATTATTCCTCCTTCGGTTCTCCAAGTCACTCCTCCGTCCGCCTCTCAACTCGGGTCACAAGAGGAGCAAATAGAAGCACTTCACGGCTTAGATGATCCTGTTGCTTCTCAAGATCCGAGAGGAGAAGAAACTGAAGGAAGCAAGAAGACCCCAGAACCAACTGGCTTCGATGATGAACTGTTAGCTAAACTTTTTTCTCCAGGGAGTGGGTCTACTTCCAAGAAGAGAAGAAAGCAGGGAGTCTCCAAGAAGAAGAAGGAATCTTCAACTGGCGAAGAAAAAACGGAAGAAAGTCCGACTGAGCCCCTTTCTCCTTCGTCCCCTACTCTTACAAGCCGGGCTCAGAAGTTGATCATCCGGCCAGGTGCGGGCTCAAAAGGTGGAAGGAAGAAGAAATGATGGCTCTGGTTCTGTGGCTTTCGTATCGCTCTTTGCTTTTTGCATATACTGACCGGAGATTGTGCGGATACCGGCCTCCGTTTTTCTTTTTCTTTTTATTTTGAAACCTGTACCTGTACAAAATTTTAACAGTGTTGAATAAAACGATTCTTTTTCTTTGTACAAACTTCTGTCTGTATATGAGAATGCATTTATTATTCCTCTTCGTGCAAGTTTCTTTACATGATATTGCAGCGAGCTTGTGGTATGTTGTACGAGCATAATTTTACCAATATAGTTAGACCATGTTGCCCCTATACCATATGCTTGTTGCAATATTTTATATTTTGAGGGGACTTGTACTTTTATTTTCTAGAGAATAATTATTCCATAGTTGGAGGAATATTATTTCGTTAAAAAAAACAGAGTACAACTTCCTCCATATAAGTTTTTACGCTTCATCCTTCGAAGATATCACTTTTTCTTTTGTGCATATACACATTTTACCAAGTGAATTCTTCTATTTGGTAAAGCGGGCCTCTGAAGGGTACTTTAACTTCTTTTTGAGGAAGAGTATTTTCCGGAATAGGTGAATTATTCTTCCTTTGAAAGTTAAAGTGTGCCTTTGATGGGGTTTTTTTTTTTTTACGCCTCAGTAAAGGGCTTTCTGACTTTTGCTTTGCGTTTCTGACGAAATGCTTCTTTGAAAAGTTGCACCTCTGAGGAGGGCTTTTTCACGTTTCAACACTTGGAAGTTTTATTTCAATCTCGGTTAAACGTGTGCCTCCGAAGAGTTGTGCCTCCAAGGAGGGCTTTTTCACGTTTCAACACCTGGAAGTTTTATTTCAACCTCGGTGAAACGTGTGCCTCCGAAGAAGTCTTTCTGCTCGATTGTGCCTCCGGGAGGAGGTCTTTTCATTTCTGCCTTTAGGAAGAGGTCTTTCTGTTTTGTTGTGCCTCTGGGAAGAGGTCTTTTTGTTTCTGCCCCTTGGGAGAGGCTTTTATTTTTCCCTGTTCGTTGGGAAGCGGGCCTCCGAAGAGGGCTTTTCACATTTCATTTCACGGAAGTGTATCGATCGATCACGATGAAATGTGTGCCTACGAGTAGGGTTAGTGCCTGGAAGTTTGGAGTTTCTTTCTCTCGGTTGGACGAATTCACGGGAGTGTATCAACCGATCATTCCGCAACTTTGTATCGAGAAGGATCTCTCTTTTTCTGGTTGGCCCGCTCGAGGTCTTTTAGCATTTCAACTGTGGTGAAATGGGCCTCCGAAGAGGACTTTTTTCATGTTTCAACACCTGGAAGTTTTATTTCAATCTCGGTGAAACGTGTGCCTCTGAGTAGGGCTTTTGCCTGGAAGTTTGGAGTTTCTTTCTCTCGGTTGGACGGATTCACGGGAGTGTATCAACCGATCATTCCGCAACTTTGTATCGAGAAAGATCCCTCTTGTTCTGGCTAGGCCCGCTCGAGGTCTTTATCCTCCGAAGAGTTGTGCCTCCGTAGAGGGCTTGTGCCTCCGAAGAGGTCTTTTGCTGATTGATGCTTGCTCGCCCATGTCTCTTTTGCCATCCATTCACGCTGGCGATCCCTGTTGTCTTTTGCAAGCGTCATCGCTTTTTAGTTTCCAATGATTTCCCTTATCCAAAGAAATACACTTCATAGTTAAGCAAGTTGGTGGTGGTAGACACAGGCTATTTAACCGGTTGTTTGTTTATTCAAACATTTGCAGTTAGTTAGGTATGGTCCACTTCCATCCACATTGCTCACTTTTGTTCGAAGCACTTCTTTTGTGGGATTTGAGTATAAAAATCCTGAATGGTTTAGTGCTTGCTTGCTGAGTGGTGTCGAAGATCAATTGGTCTTGCGATGGGTAAGCTTCATTTTTATAGCCTGCATTATTAAGTCGACGTTTTAGTAACACAATTAACGTATTTTATATGTCGAAATAAAACAAAGCAATTTATAATAGTAGAGAACAGAAGATTTATAGTGGTTCGGCCAAAAACTGGGGCTACATCCACTTTATAGCTTTTCATTATTCACTTGCTTTACAATTATTTTCAATACAAGAATCATATATTTGCAATTCTTTTACATTTCAGCAAAGCTTTCAAGTAAAATAAGGACGCAAATGATTGCTGTTCCAAGCTCTTGGGATTGGTTCTCCTTCGACAGTTGTGAGTTTGAATGTGCCGTCAAGAAGTTTCGTGCCTATAACATATGGCCCTTCCCAGTTTGGCCCAAACACACCTGTAGCTGTCATGATTCTTTTCAAAACTAGGTCCCCAACTTCAAAGTTGCGCCGACTAACTTTGGAATTGAAGTGCCTGGCTATTCTTTGTTGATGAGCTACAATTCTAAGTCTAGCCTCTTCTCTTCTTTCATCAAGGAGGTCAAGTGCTTCCAATTGCAGTTTTTCATTCTCATCTTTATCAAAATGGATCCTTCTGTGTGAGGGGACTTCAGTTTCCACTCGAATCATTACTTCTGATCCATATTCCAATGAAAATGGAGTATGCGCAGTCACAGTTTTGTGGGTGGTTCTGTATGCCCATAGTGCAAGCGGTAACTTGTCAACCCAACCACTTTTCGCTTTTTCCAGCTGCTTTTTGATGGTTGATTTGATGATTTTGTTTACTGCTTCCACTTGCCCGTTTTCCTGCGGATGAGCCACTGCTGAGAAGCTTTTTCGGATTTTGAATCGTTTGCAAAAATCATGGAATTCCTCGCTTTCAAACTGAGTACCATTGTGTGTGATTATCTTTTGAGGCACACCATACCTGCAAATGATATTTTTAGTCACAAAACTTATCATTTTCTTAGAGGTGATAGTGGCCAATGGTTCGGCCTCGGCCCATTTAGTAAAATAATCAATAGCAACGATAGCATATTTAATCCCTGACTTGGTAGTTGGCAAAGGTCCAATGAGATCTATTCCCCATATGGCAAACGGGCATGGACTGACCATTTGTGTTAGCTCAGTAGAAGGTGCTCTTGGAATTTTAGCGAATCTCTGGCATTTATCACACTTCCGGGAATAGTCAGCAACATCCTGATCCATTTCTGGCCAAAAGTATCCATAACGGAGGATTTTCTTTGTTAAAGTTTGACCACCTGTATGATCTCCACATTCCCCTCCGTGTACTTCAGTTAGAATTGTCTTAGCTTCTTCCTTTGTCACACATTGGAGTAATGGCATTGAAAATCCTCGTCTGTACAAACGACCATCTTGAACTATATATATGTAGGCTTTCCTCATAAGCTTTTGTCGTTCTTTTGAATTTTCTGGCAGAGAACCATCGAGTAGATATTTCAGTATCGGAGTCATCCATGATTCTTGCTCTTGGGATACATTCATAATCCAATCAACATCCATTTCATCTGTGCTTGGAGCTGACAAGACTTCGACGGGAACTAATCCCAAAAGTTGAGATTCACCAGTACTTGAATACTTCGCGAGAGAATCCGCCTTCATATTTTCTTCTCGGGGGATATGGTTTATCGAATAACTGTCAAAATCACGAAGGAGCTCCCAAGCTTTAGATAAATAGGCTGGTAAATTCCCTCCTTTAGCTTGAAATTCCTTCTTGACTTGACAAACAATAAGTTGAGAATCACAAAAGATTTGTAATGCCTTGATGTTTAGTTCTTTAGCGATCCTTAAACCAGCAATGAGGGCTTTAAATTCAGCTTCATTGTTCTTCGAAGGGAATTCTAGTATCAGCGCATAACATAGCGATCGCCCTTCTGGGGTTTCAAGGACAACCCCTGCTCCGAAACAGTAATCATTCCTTGTGCCATCGACATACAATTTCCATTGGATTGGGATGCTATCAATGACTTCTTCCTCACTATCACCCTTGTTCGTACATTCTGCGATGAAATCTGCCAAAGCTTGTCCGTTGATTGCTTTTTGGGGATGGTAAGTGATGTCATATTGGCTGAGCTCGATATTCCATTTCAAAAGACGACCCGAAGTCTCAGGACGGAATAGGACTTGCTTTAGAGGTTGATCAGTGAAGACTGTGATGGGATGAGCTTGGAAATATGGCCTTAATTTTCTCGATGCGATCAACAAACAATAGGCGAGCTTTTCTAATTCTTGAATAGTTCATCTCTGCCCCAGTGAATCTTTTGCTAATATAATAGACTGGGCGTTGAATCCTTGCGTCTTCCCGTACCAACACTGCACTGAGAGCATGAGACGAAATTGCCAAATATACGAAAAGAGCTTCACCACTGTCAGGCTTTGAAAGTATCGGAGGCACTTCCATATGAAGAACCAACTCATCAAATGCTTTCTGACAATCAGGAGTCCACTCGAAGTTCTTTCTTCCTTTCTTAAGAGCATCAAAGAATGGAATGCATTTGTCAGTAGCTTTGGAAATAAACCGACTCAAGGCAGCAACCTTTCCATTGAGACTTTGCAATTCCTTCTTCGTTCTAGGAGTCTTGACTTCTCTCAGAGCGGTGATCCGAGCTGGATTGGCTTCAATGCCCCTAGCACTCACAATGAAACCCAAAAGCTTTCCGGACTCCACTCCAAATGAACATTTCAGGGGATTATGCTTCATTCTGTACTTGCGGAGTACTGCAAACATCTCTGCCAAGTGATCCATGTGGTCCACTACTTTCTTAGACTTTACTAGCATATCATCAACATAAACTTCCACTGTTTTGCCAATCTGTGGTTTAAACATGGCATTAACAAGCCTCTGGTAAGTTGCCCATGCATTCTTGAGTCCGAAAGGCATGACCTTGTAGCAGTAGAGTCCAACATCTGTGATGAAGCTTGTATCCTCTTGATCTGGCTCATGCATCATAATTTGGTTATATCCGGAGTATGCATCCATAAAAGATAACAATTCATGCCCTCCCGTCCCATCCACCAACTGATCGATCCTGGGCAGCGGGAAACAGTCTCTGGGGCAGGCTTTGTTCAGATCTGAAAAATCAATGCATACTCTCCACATTTCGTTAGCTTTCTTAACAAATACTGGATTTGAGACCCAATTTGGATAAGTAGCTTCTCTAATGAACCCGTTCTCCATGAGCCGATCCACTTCTTCTTTTAATGCTACCGTTCTCTCAGGACCCTGAGTCCTTCTCTTTTGTTTCACAGGTGTAAACTTTGGATCAACGTTCAGAGTATGTACTGCAATATCTGGGGATATTCCGCACATGTCAGCATGGGTCCAAGCGAATACATCCAAATTAGCCTTCAAAAATGAAATCAGAACATTCTGGACTGTCGGATTGAGTTGTGAACCCACATTAAGCACTTTGTTTGGGTCCTTTGGGTCTACGGGCACCGGTACTGTTACCTCTACTGGTACCACTCTATTCTCCCCTGCACTGGCTTTCCTTGGATCCATCTCTCTTCGTACCCCACTACATTCACCAGTGCAGGGTCCACCCTGTAATTGCTACAAGGTTGGTTCTTTGATGCGGACTGGAATCGCCGCACCTTTTCCCATCTCTCTCTTCCTGGATTCTCGCAATTCTGCAAAGTAACATTCTCGCCCCGCATCTTGGTCTCCCTTAATCACACCAACTCCGCTATCCGTGGGGAATTTTAGAGTCAAGCACCATGGGGCAAGAACAGCTTTGAATGCAGCAAGAGTTGGTCGGCCTAAAAAGGTGTTGTAGGCAGAGAATTCTTCAACAATTATAAAGGTTTGCTTTCGAGCCACTTTCCTCAGTCCCTTTCCAAGTTCTACGAACAAATCTATTGTCCCAATCGGCTGTTTGGTTTCTCCAGTAAACCCAGCGATCTTAAGTGAAGAAGCTTGAACGTCAGCCATTGGAATTTTCATTTGATCAAAGGTCTTCTTAAAGAGGATGTTGCACGAAGCTCCACAATCTACTAGAACTCTTCTCACAGTTGCTAGCCCAATACCAGCGGATATGACCAAAGGATCTATGGTCAGAGCCTCGATACCCAAAGAATCCCTGGCACTGAACACAATATCATCTGTGGAAGTCTTTTGTTTCTTTAAAGGCGCATCATTCTCTAAAACAAAAACATTCTCTTCAGCTGGTACACGCCTCAAGGCCCGGGCATACCTTTCCATTTCTCCCCAGCTTCTTCCTGCTGGGTGAGGTCCTCCAGTTATTATATTGATAACTGGTCTTTCTGATTCCTGCTCTACGGCCTTCTCACTTGAGGCAGGACGGTGAGCGGGAATTTGTTGTCCTTGAGTTGAGGAAGCTGGGGCATTTCTGTTCCTTTTCACATACTGCTGAAGTTTGTTTTACTTCAAGAGTTGTTCAAGTACCTCTTTCAATTGGCGGCATTCATTGGTGTCATGGCCGGGTTGGTTGTGGAACCGGCAGTACCTTCCACTTTTTTCCATCTTAATCGCAACTCTCATTTTAGGTGGTGCCGGATAATTGACATCATCTTTAGTTGCGAAGTAGATGTTTTCAGGGGTATCGGTCAAGGGTGTGAAATTGAAAGAACGGCCTTTCTTAGCGTCTCCTTGTTTCTTTCCACCATCATTTCCCCTTTTCTGAGTGTTAGGCTCTTTCTTCTTCGAAGGAACACCATTGTTCCCGGCTTCTGCTGAAACCACTTTAGCCGGCGTTTGAAGGCTTTCCAAGCGCATGAACTCATCCGCTTTCTTGTAGAATTTGTCAAGTGAGTTTGGTTCCTTCATTTTTAACCATTTTCCAAATTCGCTTGACTTGTCAATTGCCCTCATCAAGTATGTCAAGACCATGCGTGGCTCAGCATTATCCACCTCAGCCAATGCTATATTAAAGCGATTCAAAAATGATCTGATGGATTCTCTCGGATTTTTCTCTAGACATGATAGTGACATTATATCCTTTGCTTTAGAAGCATACAATCGAAATTGCTCGTTGAACTTCATGGTCAAATCGAAGAATTGATCGATGGACCTGACCGGCAGCTTCGTAAACCACAATAGAGCTACACCTTCTAGATAAACCGGGAAGTATCGGCACTTAATTTCATCCGACACTCTGGCACCAGTCATATGCCAGTCGTACTTATACAGAAACTCGTTTGGATCACTCGTCCCCTTGTAAGCTGGAATAGTAGGGGAACGAATTTCCTTGGGAATTCTGCCTTCAAGATTTTTTCAGTAAATGGAGTTTTGCTCGGAGAAAATCCCCACTCTTTCTCGTCTTCATCTCTTCGCATACTTTCTTTCATGATTTGACGAACCATACCCGAAAAATACTCTTCATCATTTAGAGGCTCTGGAGGGCACACATCAGCCACTCTCTCTGAATTCTGCCTCGACAATCGTTCACGGAGGGTCGGTTGCGGTCCAGATCCTCTAGCCTGAAGAGGAGTCCTTTCTACAGGGTCTGCGGCTCTTTGAGAGATGATCCCTTCAACATCCTGAACTCCCACAGTAGGGTTCCCATTGTTATTGACTAGTTGACGATTTGCCCCTAGCAGATCATTCAACTTACTTAAGATCAAGGCATTTTGGGCATTCTGGGCCTCTAACTGCGCATTATGAGCATTCAATTGTTGATTTAGCCCCAAAACTACGGCATCCAACTCTACTCGAGTAACTCCAACAGTTGGAGCTGCTTGACTTGAAGGTGGAGAGGTAGCAGTATTCTCTTGAACATTATCGGACCTTGCAGAACTTCGTTTTCTTCCAGGAGCCATTATTTCCAATAAATTTCTGGTTTTAAAAGAAATCCTTTCAACAGACCTTTGCGAAGCAATGATGGAAGTTTCCTGAGTTGGGTTCTCAGTGAAAGCACCAAAAATGTTAACGTGAAAATTAGACGCTAACACCCCGGTGTAAGTTGAAGTTGAGCGAAAGCACCACCCGTGAACACGGGAACTAAAACAAGTAGAAAAATCACAAACAAAGCAGAAAAGACAACAGTTTTTATAGTGGTTCGGCTTAAGGCAAGCCTACGTCCACTTTAATTCTCTTTATTGCTGAACCAATTACAACTTTACAACAATCTTCAGTTACAATTCTGACGAGACAAACAAAGAATTCTTCGAATCCATGTAGATTGCGTTAAATTTTTCCTTGAAGTTAGTTGAGATGCTCTTCGAACTTGAAGTGTCGGGTCAGTTGAGAATTCAGCAGAGTATTGGCGCTTAAAGTGATCGGCCAAAAAAAAAGGTCCCCTGAAAGTTGGAGAAGTCCATGTATTTGTAGAGAATTCTGGGTAGGAATTATTGTCAAGTCCTAAGTCGTGGCCGACTTAAGATAAGTCGTGGCCGACCTACTTAGTCAAGTCCACGGTTTAGTAGAGGCAAGCTTGTCTGAATTCATGTCATAAGTATTAAGTCGCCAATGCACTAAGATGATCCGGCATAAGTTTCACGGCATTGGATTTTAACTCAGTAGTTTTAGGTCGTGGTCGACTCAAGTTAGGTCGTGGGTCGTAGCTTAACTGGTAGGCTTGTTTATTTCAAGTGATAGCACAAGTTCTGAACCGTCTACGAGTCAGGAGGCTACGTGCTAAGTAGTTGTACCAAACTTACCCTTGCTTGCCTGGGTCGTGAACGACTCAGAATGAGTCGTAAGTCGGTATCCTTCTTAGGGCTTAGGCAGTTATCTTGAGTCGTTAAACCATCCCGTCCTTGAGCCGTGGATTTCCTTAAGCCGTAAAAACCTTTCATCGTGATCCATCCCTTCTTTCTTAAACCGTTAAGTCGTAGACTCCTATATGTCGTAAGTCGTTCACTTCCGTAAGCTGTTGACTCCTTCAGGTCGACCAATCCCTGACTCGTTAAGTCGTGTACTCCCTTGAGTCGTTAACTTGTTAAGTCGGTTACTTATTGAGTCGGGCCACTCCTTAAGTCATGAGTCATCTCAGGTCTTAACTCGTTGATCAGGCGGGGTTAACATAACTCTTGAAGATCTTCTTCGTGCATGTGTTCTTGATTTTGGTGGAAGTTGGAAAGATCATATTTCTCTTGTTTAGTTTTCTTATAATAATTGCTTCCAATCTAGTATTAGTATGGCACCTTTCAAGGCACTCTATGGAAGGCCGTGTCTATCTCTTTCTTATTGGCATGAGGCCGATGAGAACCTGGTTTTATGTCTAGATTTTATTTGTGATTCCACAGAAAAGATTGACCTTATTCGTTATAGGAGGACAAGAAGCTCAAAGTAGACAAAAATCCTTTGCCGATAGCCGAAGAAGAAATTTAGAATCTCTGAGAGATTTTGTGTTCATTCGTATTTCACCTATGAAGGGTGTTGTGCGTTTCAGTCGATCGGGAAAATTAGCACCTCGATATATTGGCCCATTTCCCATCACCGAACGCATTGGTTCTACGGCTTATTGCCTTATATTACCGGCTCAATTTTCCGCTATTCGTGATGTTTTCCACATTTCTCAACTACGAAAATGCCTTAGGGATTCCGATTCAATTCTTAAGCCCAGTGTTATTGAAGAAATTAATGTTTCACCTAATTTGACTTGTGAGCAACATCATATTCGTATCATTGCTACAGAGGATAAACGCCTTCGAAATAAAGATGTTCCGCTTGTGTAAGTTCAATGGTCCTCAAATCCAAAGGATTAATCTTAAGAATTCATTGACCGAACACATCCCTACTTACTCTCTCTTTCTCCTTAGGGTAAACTTCTCACTTTAAAATTTTCTTTTGTTTTGATATGCTTTTATGCTTTTTACTCTTTATTTCGTTTTTAAGTATTGCGAGGATGCAATTTCTTTAAGGAGGGGAGTCTGTAACAACCCACATCTTTTACCATTATATATTTAAATATAGTATCGTTATTCGGATTAAAGTCCATGTGATGTCCCAAAAATGTAGGCAATATTTATTTAATAATTTCCATTACTAATTATTTTAAAATGTGAGATTTAACAATCCAATTATCTTTTCAAAAAATAATAACTGTTTAATTTGAAAAATGTTAAATTTTCAAAACTAATAATTTAATTTGGGAATTTTCTTCTTTTCAAAGTTAATAATATATTTAATTGATAAAATTTATCTTTCTAAGCTAATTAAAAATATATTCTTTTTATATGGTATATGTGAGTATACATTGTGAAACGTAAGTTGTTTTCAGTTTAAAATTTAATAAAAATATTTTCAAACTTATATTATATATATGTATATGTATTGTGAATTTGAAAGATTTGATTGAATTTAATATGGTAACTTTTCAATAGCTTATTTAAAAATCTATCTTATTTTCAAAAAGTAATTTAAGTAAATATTTATGTTATTTAAAAATAGAAAAGCTTTAAATAGTGTATTAAAATAAAAGTTTAATTTGTTTCCTTTTAAAAATTGTTTTTTGAAATAAATTTAGTATGAAACTTTGAAATAAGATTTAATTCAATATCCTTTTCTTTTTAAATTTTCTTTCTTGAAAATTTAGCTTTGAAAATTATATTTTAAAAGAATACAAATAAACATAAAAGAATGTACCTAATAAAGGTAATTTATATATGTAAACATTAAAGCTAAAATGGGAACAAACATTTAAAAACAAGTTAATATAAATAAGAGATCAATTTAAAAACATTTATAAAATTTAGTAGTTATTCTAATATTGAATTGTAACATGTGTAGGGCATTTAACTCTTGAAAATACATTTGTAAACATTCTAATAACTTAAGGTAACAAGTGGCATTTTCTAGATTATTTTTGAAAACATTTTATTTATAAATGTATTTTAGTTCAAACTCTTTTCCTCTTCTAAAAAGATGAAAACCAGATCTTAAGAAGAAATTAAAAATCTAAATCTAAATCTGATCATAAATCTGGAAAACTGAGGTCTTGCAATAATGAAGATCATCAGCAAATTCAATCCAAAACTGTAAATCAACTACTGCAAAGATATCCGGATCAAAAAAGCAAATTCAAAATTCAACTCCAAGATTTAACTCAAAAATAGTAAATTCAGCGGCAAGTTCAATTCAAATCAGCAAGATCAACAACAGGAATCAAAACTGCAATCAATCATCAAACTTTAGATTCAAAATGCAAATTAAAATAGTTCCAGGAAACAATGTTCTTTGCTCTACATGTTTAGTGAGTAAACTCTTATTTAAAAAACAATTTAAGGTTTTGCATGTGATGATCTTGTGTGATAGGGTTATGATATGGTTTTCATGCTTAGTTTTATCTGAATTTATGTATGAAAATGCTTGATATATGTGTGAATATCTATATATGTTCATATCTGTGCTCCATTATTAGCTACATACTCAACATTATCAAATTAACTCCTATCTTCTTAAACATTCTACATTAGACTTTGAATTCTGAAAATAAAATGTGAATAATAGTATGATCTAGTTTTTAAAAATAGTTTAAGGTAATTAAATTTAATAAATAGACTGTAAATATTGGGATTACAGTAAAATCTAGTTTTTGGTTAAACATCAATAACAACAATTTCACTTTTGAATTATATAGACTGGATCATCTAAATGAATCATGAATTTTAGTGAAAATCTTGTGATGTTTAATATTGTTTTGATCGAGAATTTGGGGATTTCTCGATTTTGGGTTTTTGGTGTATTGCCGTTGAACGGCGTTGACTGGAGCTTCGAGCTTTGGCACGGAGGAGGCTGGAGTATGGTAGAGTGATGGAAAAATATTGTTGGAATTTTCTATTGGCTGTGATAATGAGAATTGGTCGAGGTAGGGTTTTGCGCTATTTTGGGTCGTCCAAATTCAGGGGGTTCGTATAGCAATGGTGGCGCATCGAGTTCGACCACATATGGGGGGTTAGGTATGTCTTGACGTGGGCCAGCTCTGGGTGGGTCGGCGTGTGATCCGAAGGTCTGTGGCAATGGCGAATTGGAATTTTCGGTGATGGTCGAAATCTATGTTTCGACCTGATTGCTCGATTTCGTCATTTCGATTCATTTTCGTTTATGGGTGTTGCGTGGTGTTGCTGAGGTCAGAGTCGACTAGTAGGAGTCTGGAGAGTGGGTCGTCGGCGATCATGGTCGTTGTGAATGTGAACGTGCACGTTTCATGCTTCTAGGAAGTTTGGTTTGGGGAAGAACGTATTGGCCTGGGAGTTTTCATGCTCTCCTCGTGTTTGTCTCGGGGTAGTTTTGAAGGGAAGTTGCAAAGTTTTGCTGCATCGAGTTTTTGCGAGGATTGTCTAGTACCTGCCTCAAGAATTTGTTGTTTTATCAGATGTTTTATTTCCAGCATTTTAACTTTGTGCAGATTTTTAAACTTAAATGGTTTCAAATTTTTTAAAAGCAAAGCAATTTTTTTAAGCAAAGCATTGACCAGTTTTAAAAGTATGAAATGTTTAAAGTTAGAAATAAGGTTTAGACACATTTAAGTTTTAAAAGTAATGGATTTTAAAAGTTTAAATGTTGTTTAAAATAGTTTTGATTTATATGAATATTACATTAGAGTAAATTTGTAAGTTGTTTTTGAATATTTTCAACTTAAATATAATTATTGAAATATAATTAAGAATTAAGTTAAAAAGGTATTTAACTTTAATAAGTTAAATATGATGATTTGTATAAATCAAATTCAAGTTTTAAAATTTTAAATTTATTTTAAGGTGGAAGTTAAGAGTTAATGTAATAAATGATTTATTTTAATTTAATCATGTTTTATTAACTAAAGTAGTTAAAGTATAATTACTTAATTAACTATGATATTTAATTTGGTAATTAAATTAAGATAAATTAATTTGTGTAATTAATTAAGTGTAATTAATTACTTAATTAATATTTGATTAATCAAGGTTAATCAATTAAGAAATAATTAAGTAATTAAGAGATTAATAACTTAATGTTAAGATGATTATTAAAGGTAATTACGTAATAAAGTAATTAAAGGAAATTAATTACTCAGTGTAATTAATTAAGTTATGTGGTTAATTTTAATTATGTTTAATTAATTAAAGAGAATTACTTAATGTTGGAATTAAGAATAATTACTTAATGTAATTAATGAAGTGTAATTACTTAGTGAAGTAATTAATGAATAATTAATTGATGTAATCAATTAAAGGGAAATTACTTGATGGATAGTAATTAAAGTATAATTACCTAAGGGTAGTAATTAAGTGATGATTACTCAGTGTAATTAAAGGATTAATTAATGTAATTAATCAAGGAGTTGATTTAATTGATAAGTAATTAAGGGAAGTTAATTACTAATGTGATTAATCAGGGTTGATTAATGAATGTAATTAAGGTAAAGAGTAATTATTAAAAGGTAATTAAAAGAATAATTAATTAATGAAGGTAATTAGAGGATCATTAATCAATGTAATTAATGATAATAATTAAAGGTTTAATTGATTAATAAATGTGATTAATTATAAGATAATTAATCAATGAAGTGATTATGATATAATTAATTAATGCAATTAATTAAGGATTAATGTAATTAATTATAATTAATTGTGTAACGAAAGTAATCAAGATTAATTTCTAAGTGATTAAAGAATAATTAATTTGTGTAATTAATTTAAAGGCTTATTACTTAATGCAATTAAGTAATAACTAATCAAGGGTGATTAATTTAAGAAAATAATTAAAGGATAATTAATCTGTTAATCAAAGATTAATTAATTGGATTATAAAGTAATTAATGGTTGATTAATTAATTTAATGGTTTGTAATTAATTAATTAATGATTGAGTTAAATTGGTTTATTTGATTAATTCTCAAGTAATTAGTTTAATTTAAGATGATTAAATTAATTATAATATGGATTAATGATTCCTGTTTGTGGACGATTGATTGAGTGGAATGGTTGAATTGAATGATGCTTTTAGTTTGAATAAATCCTTTATGTGCTATGATATGTTATTGATTATAGCTGTGATAAATGTGTGATATTTATCTGTGATTAATGCTGTATGAATTCAATGTTTTAAATTGAATTAATTGTTCAAACTAAAACCACTTGGACATTAAGAAGGCGTTTTGGATTTCGATGAGACCGGGATCAGGTTTCCAAATTTGGAATTCCGAAAACAACATCGATCCAAATTAAACGTTAGGTCGCGAATCTCAAGTGAAGAGTGAAGACTCAAGGTGTAAGGACTATTCGTCGTTAAAACTCTTAGGGTGATTCCAATACGAGGTTAATGGGGTAGTACTTTCAGGCTATTGTCGTAAATTCTGAGGGTGATTCCAAAATGAGTGTAGTGAGATAGTGTCTTCGGTTTCGTTCGAACCCAGAATGAACTTGTGCGGAATGAATGCTTTCAAAACATTGTCGGGTGGACGATGAGCATTCGAAGATAGATGTGTTCTATAAAGGTAATCATAGCTTCAAGCCTTATCAACCGAGAATGGCTAAAACGGGGGTGGTGCAGCCAGGCTAAGTGGGTAGCACCCAAGTAGGACAAGATTTACCCCTGTCTAGAGGTCCCTTTTTATTCGGCTGTGTGGGCAGTTGGCGACGGCCATTTGTGGGGATGTCTTGTTCGGGACTATCCAGTAACGGTTGGTTCCGGCCTTGTGTTGTAGGGGATTTAGGGTATGTTAACTCTACTTTTTCAGCAAGGCTGTGATATCAAAAAATCGACCGAGAAACCAATGATAGTTCGTCTCGAAGGATGGTCAACTCAACCTCCCAACAAAGCAAGTTCTGTTGAATGGCTTTTCAGATAAGATCCCCTACGGAGGGGGGTCCAGGGGGCAGGGTGCGGGGCAGCGCCCCGTCCAAAACAGTATATGACCTAAAGCTTCAACAAGTTAACGGGTTAGAGGAAAGAGCGACCTAAGAAGTGCAACGACCTACCGATTTAAGGAAGGAACGACTTAGCGGCTTAAGAGAATAGACCGACTCAACAGCCTCGAGGAGTTACCGACTCAACAACCTTAACTTGTTACCGACTTATCATGAGTCCTCTACGAGTTATGACTTATCATGAGTCCTCTAAGAGTTAAGACTTATCATGAGTCATCTACGAGTTATGACTTATCATGAGTCCTCTACGAGTTATGACTTATCATGAGTCCTCTACGAGTTATGACTTATCATGAGTCCTCTACGAGTTAAGACTTATCATGAGTCCTCTAAGAGTTACGACTTATCATGAGTCATCTACGAGTTATGACTTATCATGAGTCCTCCACGAGTTAAGACTTATCATGAGTCCTCTACGAGTCAAGACTTATCATGAGTCATCTACGAGTTATGACTTATCATGAGTCCTCTACGAGTTAAGACTTATCATGAGTCCTCTACGAGTTAAGACTTATCATGAGTCCTCTAAGAGTTAAGACTTATCATGAGTCATCTACGAGTTATGACTTATCATGAGTCCTCTACGAGTTATGACTTATCATGAGTCCTCTACGAGTTATGACTTATCATGAGTCCTCTACGAGTTAAGACTTATCATGAGTCCTCTAAGAGTTAAGACTTATCATGAGTCATCTACGAGTTATGACTTATCATGAGTCCTCTACGAGTTATGACTTATCATGAGTCTTCTACGAGTTAAGACTTATCATGAGTCCTCTACGAGTTAAGACTTATCATGAGTCATCTACGAGTTATGACTTATCATGAGTCCTCTACGAGTTATGACTTATCATGAGTCCTCTACGAGTTAAGACTTATCATGAGTCCTCTACGAGTTAAGACTTATCATGAGTCATCTACGAGTTATGACTTATCATGAGTCCTCTACAAGTTATGACTTATCATGAGTCCTCTACGAGTTAAGACTTATCATGAGTCCTCTACGAGTTAAGACTTATCATGAGTCCTCTAAGAGTTAAGACTTATCATGAGTCATCTACGAGTTATGACTTATCATGAGTCCTCTACGAGTTAAGACTTATCATGAGTCCTCTACGAGTTAAGACTTATCATGAGTCATCTACGAGTTATGACTTATCATGAGTCCTCTACGAGTTATGACTTATCATGAGTCCTCTACGAGTTAAGACTTATCATGAGTCCTCTACGAGTTAAGACTTATCATGAGTCCTCTAAGAGTTAAGACTTATCATGAGTCATCTACGAGTTATGACTTATCATGAGTCATCTACGAGTTAAGACTTAACTCCGAAAAATGTCTATAAATACAACCATAGCTCCAACTAGAAGAGGACCTTTTGGCTCATTCTTCTCAAGCGCCGATACTCTGCTACATTCCAAACCGACTTTACACTCAAAGCTTTCCAGACACGTAGAACGCTACCAACAACTTCAAGAAGAAATCTCATACATCCGACATGGATTTGAAGACTTCCATTTACATTGAAGCTTAAGCTACTCGTTCAAAGTGTTTGATAGTTCAAAATGTATTGTACTTGGAAGAATTGTATCGACTTGTAACGAAATCATCAATAAAGATATTCAAAGTGGATGTAGGCAAACTCTTAAGCCGAACCACTATAAAATTGCTATTGTTTACTACTTATCTGCAATTTTCTGCTTATACTCTATTCCCGAACCATCGGGTGGTGCTTTCACGTTAATTCTATACTCACCGGGGTGTTAGCGTCTGATTTTTACGTTAACATTTTTGGTGCTTTCACTGAGAATTGAACTCAGGAGAATACTTTCACCATTGCTTCGCGAAAGTTTGTTGAAAGAATCTCTCTAAAGACTAGAAGTTTATCCGAGATAATGGCTACTGGAAGACAGCTTAGATCAGATAGATCCGGTGATGCTCATGAGAATACTACCACTTCTCTTGCTCCAAATGAAGCAGCTCCGAGTGTTGGAATTACACGAGCAGAATTGGACGCCGTAGTTTTGGGATTGAATCAGCAATTGAATGCTCAGAATGCGCAGTTGGAAGCCCAGAATGCCCAATATGCCTTGATTATGGATAGGTTAAACGCCCTACTTGAGGCAAATCACCAACGACAGGATAATGAAACAATCTATGCTGAAGATGCCTGTGACCCCCAAGAGAAAGGTATTCCTCAAAAAGCAGACAACACCACTGCAAGGGGACCTTCCCAAGCTGAAGGTTCAAGGCCGCAACCAACTGTTCGCGAAGATTTGCCCAGGCAAACTTCCGAAAGAACAGCGGACGCAGACGTCTGCCCGGCAAGACCTCTGAACGATGAGGAGTACCTATCAGGGGTGGTTCGCTCGATTATGAAAGAAAGCATGCAAAGGCAAGAGGATGAAAACGATTGGGGGTTTGCTCCAAGTAAGACACCGTTCACCGAAAAAATCTTGAAGGCAGAGTTTCCAAAGAAATTTGTACCTCCTACCATCCCAGCTTATCGAGGGACAAGTGACCCTAACCAATTCCTGTACAAGTATGATTGGCATATGACCGGGGCAAGAGCAACAGATGAGATCAAGTGTCGTTACTTTCCGGTATACTTAGAGGGAATAGCCTTACTTTGGTTCACAAAGCTGCCAGTTAGATCCGTGGATCAATTCTCTGACTTAACACGAAAGTTCAAGGATCAGTTCAGGCTATATGCTACAAAAGCCAAGGATATAATGTCTCTCTCTAGTCTAGAACAAAACCCCGGAGAATCTACCAGATCATTCTTAAATCGTTTCAATATAGCCCTAGCTGAAGTCGAGAACGCAGAGCCAAGGATGGTTTTGACTTATCTAATGCGGGCTATCGATAAATCGAGTGAATTCGGTAAATGGCTAAAAATGAAGGAGCCAAACTCACTTGAGAAATTCTATAAGAAGGCTGATGAATTTATGCGTTTGGAAAGCTTTCCTGCGACATCAAGAGCAATCGAGGCTGAAATTTTGAATGTCGGTGATACTTCTGATAAAAGAGAATCTAGAGGACAGAAGAGGAAGAACGATGGTGGAAAAAAGCAGAGAGACTTGAAGAAAGCTCGCCGCTTTAAACCTTCAAACTTTACTCTCTTAACTGATACTCTGGAGAACATCTTTCTCGCAACCAAGGATGCTTTTGATTATCCTAAGCCACCTGAGTTGAAGGTTGGGAAAAATGCTATGCATAATGGGAGGTTCTGTCAGTTCCACAACCAACCTGGTCATGACACCAACGAATGTCGTCATTTAAGGAATTTGATTGAAGAACTATTGAGACAGAATAAACTCCAGCAATATGTCAAAAGAGACAGGAATGACCCATCCTCATCCACTCAGGGGAGCCCCTCACCCGGCAGACAGGAATCATGATAAGATGGGAGGATACACTCATGGTCTAAGAAAAGCCCCAAAGGGAGAGAATGTTTCTGTTCTCACACCGGAGATTCGATCCCGAGAAGCTTGGGACAGCAATGACTTGCATCCATGTTTTACTTTAAGGCTTTGTTACAAATTTGTAAAAGAATAATGGATTTATCATTCTCATATTAAAAGTTGTTGTAAAAACATTGCAAATGAAATATAGGAACTATAAATCTTGTGTTTTCTATTACTATAAAAGACCTGTTTCATTTCGATATGCCAAATATCTTGAATATATTGCTAAAGTGTCGATTTAATATTGCAGGCAATCAAAGCAAAGCTTACCTAGTCAGCACATCGCAAAGCAAAGCGATTCCTATAAGTCATTGAGCGAATAAATGTCAAGACAAAAAAGGTTCCAAATTGAATTCCTGCATAAGAAATGTTCCTCGCGAACAGTTGATATAATCAAAAGGGCACCTTCCCAACGCGAAGGTTTCAGGACCTCGCTAACCGACGAAGATCGTTTGTGCAAACAGACATCTAGTCGGGTAGTTTGGGTCTGCCTTATGGATTTACTTAATAATGAGGAGCATTTCTCTGGAAAAGAGACAAATAACTGGCAAAGAAAAGAACATGGCTGTGTAAATGATAACGAGGAATCGTGCGGATGGTGAAGAGGCATGGGCAAGCAGAAAGAAAACACACATGCCCTCTTCGGAGGCAAAAGTCCTCCAATGAGGCACACTTCCCAAGTTTGAAGTGCAAACTAAAGTCCTCCAATGAGGCACGCTTCCCAAGTTTGAAGGGCAAACTAAAGTCCTCCAATGAGGCACGCTTCCGATGTTTGAAGCGCAAACTAAAGTCCTCCAATGAGGCACGCTTCCCATGTTTGAAGCGCAAACAAAAGTCCTCCAATGAGGCACACTTCCCAAGTTTGAAGTGCAAACTAAAGTCCTCCAATGAGGCACGCTTCCCATGTTTGAAGCGCAAACTAAAGTCCTCCAATGAGGCACGCTTCCGATGTTTGAAGCGCAAACTAAAGTCCTCCAATGAGGCACGCTTCCCATGTTTGAAGCGCAAACTAAAGTCCTCCAATGAGGCACGCTTCCCATGTTTGAAGCGCAAACAAAAGTCCTCCAATGAGGCACACTTCCCCAGTTTGAAGTGCAAACTAAAGTCCTCCAATGAGGCACGCTTCCCAAGTTTGAAGTGCAAACTAAAGTCCTCCAATGAGGCACGCTTCCGATGTTTGAAGCGCAAACTAAAGTCCTCCAATGAGGCACGCTTCCCATGTTTGAAGCGCAAACAAAAGTCCTCCAATGAGGCACACTTCCCAAGTTTGAAGTGCAAACTAAAGTCCTCCAATGAGGCACGCTTCCCATGTTTGAAGCGCAATCTAAAGTCCTCCAATGAGGCACGCTTCCGATGTTTGAAGCGCAAACTAAAGTCCTCCAATGAGGCACGCTTCCCATGTTTGAAGCGCAAACTAAAGTCCTCCAATGAGGCACGCTTCCCATGTTTGAAGCGCAAACAAAAGTCCTCCAATGAGGCACACTTCCCATGTTTGAAGTGCAAACTAAAGTCCTCCAATGAGGCACGCTCCCCATGTTTGAAGCGCAAACAAAAGTCCTCCAATGAGGCACACTTCCCAAGTTTGAAGTGCAAACTAAAGTCCTCCAATGAGGCACGCTTCCCATGTTTGAAGCGCAAACTAAAGTCCTCTTCGGGGGCACGCTTCCCATGTTTGAAGCTTAAACTAAAGCCCTACTCAAAGGCACAACCCTTCAGAGGATAAAGACCTCTTCGGGGGCACATTTCACCAGAGTTGAAGTGCAAACTCTTCGGAGGCCCACTTCTCCAGAGCTGAAGTGCCAAATAAAGACCTCTTCGGAGGCACATTTCACCGGAGCTGAAGTGCAATCTCTGTGGATGCCCACTCCTCCAGAGTTGAAATGTCAAATCAAAGCCCTCTAGCGAGGCGCAACAAAAAAAAAGGAAAAAGAAAAAAAAAATTCTTCTTCAAAAGAAGGCACACTGTACTAAAGCATAATAATATTTCCTCAAAAATGGAAAAGTTATTCTCTAACGAAAGAGTGCAGGTCTTCTCAAAATGGAAGAGTTATCCTCTTAAGTAAGAGTACAAGTCTTCTCAAAACAAAAGAATTGTCCTCCAAAATCTCCGCAAAAATGGAGAATATTACAATGAGATGTGGTATAGGGGCAATAAAATACTGCTATATTAGTCAAAGCAGTACCCAAGCAACATACCACAAGCTCACCGCAGTATTATGCAAAGAAAAAAAAAAACTTGTATGAAAACGAGCAATAATTGCATTCTCAAATACAGACAAAATTCTGTACAAGTAGGAAGAATCATCTCATTCCATACTATAAAAATTTCCATACATGTGCAGGTCTCTTAGATGCAAGTTCCTCTGCCGAATCTGGGTCACCTGAAGTCTCTGCTTGAAAATCAGGGGCACCATAAAGCTGAGTCAATCAAAAGAGGGCAAAAGTCCGAATTAAGTGCAGAAATTCACCTTTCAGCAGAAATTTAACGCTCCTCTCCTTAACCGCCACAGCATTTAGTCTTTTAAAAATTGACTTATGACTGGAATATTCAGAAAGAGGAAGCAAGTGTTGCAAAAGTAAAGAATGAGATTAGCACCGGACAACTCGAATTTTGAAAATCTCAGAAATGGAAAGATCCAGCTTGCCCCACTATTTCATCTTATCGAGAAGACACTCTTCATAAAGAACTGAATATTCGAATGTAAAGGTGCATGTTTCCTAAAAGCGTCTGAAGTGTTGTGCGAAGCTACTTAAATAACAAGTAAATAAAGTAATACTCGAAATATTAATGGTTGGCAAATATGTCAATTCAGAAAAATTTGAGGCTTGTTATTTGAAAACAAGTGCAGTATCAATGCAGATAGCAGTTATAACTGTGTAAATTTTGTGTTGATACTTCATTCAAGATAGTTGATTCGCAACACTTCATCAAGTCCATACTAATTTACTTACAGAAAAATATCAGTTCTTTGATCTAATCCATCACTCGATATGGGCAATCGATGATGAGTATATTCGCCCCATTTTTCCACAAATGTTGCATTTAACAGGTTGTTAAAATAATCTGTAAGGAGATGCAACAAGTTCTGGTCAAAGTTCCAGTAGTGGCACTGGTCAAGTCCAAAAGCCTTCAGGTCAAAGTGAAGCAAAGTTGCCTAAGTACAAGCTCAGCAGCGACGCAAAACCCAAGCCGCGAGAGGTTGAGTCGTCAATTCATTAAGTCGTTCTCGACCTAGCAACTCAGTAAAGCACGAGTTAAGAAGAATCGAAGCACACGACCTAGTCTCTAGGCGTATACTTCGAGGGGCAAGTGTTAACTCTACTTTTTCAGCAAGGCTGTGATATCAAAAAATCGACCGAGAAACCAATGATAGTTCGTCTCGAAGGATGGTCAACTCAACCTCCCAACAAAGCAAGTTCTGTTGAATGGCTTTTCAGATAAGATCCCCTACGGAGGGGGGTCCTGGGGGCAGCGCCGCCGGCAGGGTGCGGGGCAGCGCCCCGTCCAAAACAGTATATGACCTAAAGCTTCAACAAGTTAACGGGTTAGAGGAAAGAGCGACCTAAGAAGTGCAACGACCTACCGATTTAAGGAAGGAACGACTTAGCGGCTTAAGAGAATAGACCGACTCAACAGCCTCGAGGAGTTACCGACTCAACAACCTTAACTTGTTACCGACTTATCATGAGTCCTCTACGAGTTATGACTTATCATGAGTCCTCTAAGAGTTAAGACTTATCATGAGTCATCTACGAGTTATGACTTATCATGAGTCCTCTACGAGTTATGACTTATCATGAGTCCTCTACGAGTTATGACTTATCATGAGTCCTCTACAAGTTAAGACTTATCATGAGTCCTCTAAGAGTTACGACTTATCATGAGTCATCTACGAGTTATGACTTATCATGAGTCCTCCACGAGTTAAGACTTATCATGAGTCCTCTACGAGTCAAGACTTATCATGAGTCATCTACGAGTTATGACTTATCATGAGTCCTCTACGAGTTAAGACTTATCATGAGTCCTCTACGAGTTAAGACTTATCATGAGTCCTCTAAGAGTTAAGACTTATCATGAGTCATCTACGAGTTATGACTTATCATGAGTCCTCTACGAGTTATGACTTATCATGAGTCCTCTACGAGTTATGACTTATCATGAGTCCTCTACGAGTTAAGACTTATCATGAGTCCTCTAAGAGTTAAGACTTATCATGAGTCATCTACGAGTTATGACTTATCATGAGTCCTCTACGAGTTATGACTTATCATGAGTCTTCTACGAGTTAAGACTTATCATGAGTCCTCTACGAGTTAAGACTTATCATGAGTCATCTACGAGTTATGACTTATCATGAGTCCTCTACGAGTTATGACTTATCATGAGTCCTCTACGAGTTAAGACTTATCATGAGTCCTCTACGAGTTAAGACTTATCATGAGTCATCTACGAGTTATGACTTATCATGAGTCCTCTACAAGTTATGACTTATCATGAGTCCTCTACGAGTTAAGACTTATCATGAGTCCTCTACGAGTTAAGACTTATCATGAGTCCTCTAAGAGTTAAGACTTATCATGAGTCATCTACGAGTTATGACTTATCATGAGTCCTCTACGAGTTAAGACTTATCATGAGTCCTCTACGAGTTAAGACTTATCATGAGTCATCTACGAGTTATGACTTATCATGAGTCCTCTACGAGTTATGACTTATCATGAGTCCTCTACGAGTTAAGACTTATCATGAGTCCTCTACGAGTTAAGACTTATCATGAGTCCTCTAAGAGTTAAGACTTATCATGAGTCATCTACGAGTTATGACTTATCATGAGTCATCTACGAGTTAAGACTTAACTCCGAAAAATGTCTATAAATACAACCATAGCTCCAACTAGAAGAGGACCTTTTGGCTCATTCTTCTCAAGCGCCGATACTCTGCTACATTCCAAACCGACTTTACACTCAAAGCTTTCCAGACACGTAGAACGCTACCAACAACTTCAAGAAGAAATCTCATACATCCGACATGGATTTGAAGACTTCCATTTACATTGAAGCTTAAGCTACTCGTTCAAAGTGTTTGATAGTTCAAAATGTATTGTACTTGGAAGAATTGTATCAACTTGTAACGAAATCATCAATAAAGATATTCAAAGTGGATGTAGGCAAACTCTTAAGCCGAACCACTATAAAATTGCTGTTGTTTACTACTTATCTGCAATTTTCTGCTTATACTCTGTTCCCGAACCATCGGGTGGTGCTTTCACGTTAATTCTATACTCACCGGGGTGTTAGCGTCTGATTTTTACGTTAACAGGGTAGATCCTCGGTACGGTGATCTAGGCCCCGTAATGTGACGGGCGATGCCCAGTAGCCCTGCCATTGTATGGAATCCAATCTATAATAAGCGCCGTACGTTTTGATTGTGCCCAACTATGTGGTAACGTGAGATGTAAGCATTCCAGCTATTTCTGTAATTTACATGAAAACCCTACACCCTATTATAATATCACTAGATTTCCTATCAAATGTTTTGGTTAGCGTAAGGTAAAAACTTACCCATGTTTATTTGCGGGGAGTCTTACGTGATACCCTTGTTTTCAATGGTTTTCAAAGTTAAGCAACTTTAACCTGTTTACTCACACCAAACCCAAGTCTGACCCAAGTGTTTATTTTCTGTTTTACTAAACTCTTGGGCACTTATATTATGAATGAGTAGTCAAGGGATTCAGATTAGCTTTGACGAGTTCTGGAGGAGATATGGAGCAGGAGGCTTCAGCGTGTAGATATATAGTGGTTCCGTTGTGTAGTTTTGTATCTGTATTCCTGTGATACTTGAGTTGTAATAACTAGACAGATGTTTATAACTGCCAAGTTTGTGTTGTATTAAATGTATATCTCTGATGTATATGATACTATGTAATATTTGATGTGATATAATATAATTCTTTCGTTCCGCTGTGAGATTCTGATGCTCTTTGGTTCTTTCTTTTCTATCTTTTCTCTTGTATATCCCTTTCTTTCTTCTTAATGTTGCGTCTTTCTATGAAATGAAAGGCGGGTCATTACGTTGTGGTATCAGAGTGCTAGGACGAGTGAATACCTAGGCTTTGGAGTGATTTCTTTTCGAGAGAGCGTACTTGTATTTTTATATTTGTATATATATTTATATACCTACCTTTTGTTGGGTTACCTGTTCGAGTTTTCCAATATAAGTTCTAGAGGCAGGAGAGGTAGTGGTGTGTATAGCACGACTACGACTAGTAGGAGAAGTCTGAGTAATTGTGATTGGAAGAGTATCTTCCAAGGCAGTATTGGGCATCTTGAGTAAGCTTTGTAGTATAGTGTATGGATTTCACCGATCTCCGAAGGAGTCCATCTTTGGAATATAAGCTTGGTTGCGCTCGTACGAGGGAACTTTCTAGAGTTTGGATCAGTCGTAGTGTTGTAGCTATGATGGCATCTTGGCAACCTTAGGAAGGAGTTTTGTTTATATTGGAGTTTGAGACTCAATTCAGCAAGGTGGTTGTGCTTAGTTTGAAGCCGAGTTTCTTGAGATATCCGCCATCTTGAAGACTCTTTTGTGGAATTGGCTGATATAGCTTTGTGATTCGAGCAGCTTTTGGATAAGAAAGTATTTGGCTGCAATAGCAGCTCGGAGGTGTTGAGTGAGCTGTCAGAAAGGTTTATGTGCTTAGCAGTGTTCGAGAGGTGGAGTTCGAAAGCAGTAGAGTGGTTTGTTTCTTCGATGGTTCAGGAGTCTTTGTGATTCTTCTGTCTGTAAGCCGTGCAGATGGTGAAGGCTTGTCCATTTCTTCTGGAAGCTTAACTGGTATGATGTTGTGGTTTGGGTAGACCATCAGTTTCTTCTTTTGGGTTAAGAAGGTTTAGGCTATTCTGATTTGTGAAGAGAGAACGCTTTCTTTGGAATCTGAACTGGGTCAAATGGCAAAAGTGACTTGCGATGGTGTGGTAGTTCACTTTGTAATATTTGTTTGAGATTGAGGCATCTCTAGAGGATGTGGGAGCTATCGAAGTGGTTTAAGGTTTTCTAGTTTTGCATCTGCATCAGGAGATTGAGAATTGCATTGACTTGATTCTTGGGGTTTTACCAGTAGTTCAGCCTAGTAGGAGGGCTCCTAGAGAGAGAGGCCTGGTTAAGCAGTCAGGATTGATAGAATCTACTTTTATGGCTAAATTTTTCTATGGTGTGTGTGATCGAATCGGACAGGTCACTAAGATTTCATGGAATTTGATGAAAATGTTTCTGGGATGAGTGGATCAAGTCTATGCTTGTGTTCATCAACAACATTCTCATGTTCTTCAAATTAGAGTTATGTAGCGGAAGCAAGGTGGTAGCTATTCCGAAATAGAAGCAACCTTGGATTTCTCGAAAGTTTGTGTTGGTCTTGTATCAGAGGATTTCTACAGAAAGCTCATTCGGGATCTGAAGGCCTGGTTATCTAGTGCATCTATTATGTTGTGTTTCTGAATAGGTGGTGTATGTTTGAAATCTTCTAATGTTTGTGTAGTAGAGTTTTAGTGGTGGATTTTGATGGATCTTGGAAGAACCATCTTGTTGAGTAGGATCCGGAGATCATCTATTTATTGATCCAGATTTGATCAGTGAGGCATCTGCAAAGATTTGGATTGATCAAGAAGGTTAAAGGCAGCCCAGGATCGGCAGGAGAGTTTTGTTGATAAGAGTCAAAAGGATATTCTGAATTAGAAGTCGGAGATTTGATTTTAGGTAAGTTTTCTCCGATCGGAAGAGCTAAAAGATTTGGATAAGACTGGAAGCTAGCTCAAAAGTTTATTGGATTTTTTTGTATGCTCTTAAGGTTAAATTTGATCTACATGATTGTATTGCCAATTCAGATAGCTGGGATTCGTTTTATATTTCACGTATCTCTGAGGGAGTACGTGTATGGTCTATCACTGGTTTTAGAACCAGCAATTCTAGAGAGATTTGGAAGTTCAACAGGACTTGTCTATGGTCTGGTATCCTATTCAGATTGTATATCTAGATACAGGAGCTCTAGATCTGAGTTGTGTAGCTAATTTAGATTCAATAGAGCGAGTATCCCGGTGTTTACACCTGGGAAACTCTAGGAAGCTCTGTCCAGGATTTTGTCTGGATAGTTAGTGTTGTTTGTTTGAATTGGTTGTTGTGGTTGCTAGTATATGGTTGATAGCATATGCTTGCTGTTTTAAAACTAAAATCTGTGTGGGATTATTAAATTATCTTTTCTTTTAAATTTCGAGGGCGGAATTCTTTTAAGGGGGGAGGAATGTGATGTCCCGGAAATTTAGGCAATATTTATTTAATAATTTCCATTAATAATTATTTTGAAATATGTAATATTGATTTAATAATCCAATTATCTTTCCAAAAACTAATGATTGTTTAATTTGATAAATGTTAAATTTTCAAAACTAATAATTTAATTTGGGAATTTTCTTCTTTTCAAAATTAATAATATATTTAATTGATAAAATTTATCTTTCTAAGCTAATTAAAAATATATTATTTTTATAAGGTATATGTGAGTATACATTGTGAAAAGGAAGATGTTTTCAATTTAAAATTTAATAAAAATATTTTCAAATTTATATTAAATATATGTGTATATATATATTGTGAATTTGAAAGATTTGATTGAATTTAATATGGTAACTTTTCAATAGCTTATTTAAAATCTATCATATTTTAAAAAAGTAATTAAAGTAAATAATTATGTTATTTTAAAAATATAATAGCTTTAAATAGTGTATTATAATAAAAGTTTAATTCGTTTCCTTTTAAAAATTGTTTTTTGAAATAAATTTAGTTTATATATACTAAAATACAATAATTTAGTATGAAACTTTGAAATAAGATTTAATTCAATATCCTTTTATTTTTAAATTTTCTTTCTTGAAAATTTAGCTTTGAAAATTATATATTAAAAGTACACAAATAAATGTAATTGAATGTACTTAATAAAGGTAATTTATATATGTAAACGTTAAAGCTAAAATGGGAATAAACATTTAAAACAAGTTAATATAAATAAGAGATCAATTTAAAAACATTTATAAAATTAAGTAATTATTTTAATATTGAATTGTAACATGTGTAAGGCATTTAACTCTTGAAAATACACTTGTAAACATTCTAATAACTTAAGATAACAAGTGGCTTTTCTAGATTATTTTTGAAAACATATTATTTATAAATGTATTTTAGTTCAAATCCTTTTCCTCTTCTAAAAAGCTGAAAACCAGATTTCAAGAAGAAAGTTAAAAATCTAAATCTAAATCTGATCAAAAATCTGCAAAACCGAGGTCTTGCAATAATGAAGATCATCAGCAAATTCAATCCAAAACTGTAAATCAACTACTGCAAAGATCTCTAGATCAAAACAGCAAATTCAAAATTCAACTCCAAGAATTAACGCAAAAAATAGTAAATTCAACAACAAGTTCAATTCAAATCAGCAAGATCAACAACAGGAATCAAAACTGCAATCAATCATCAAACTCCAGATTCAAAATGCAAATTAAAATAGTTCCAGGAAACAATGTTCTCTGCTCTACATGTTTGGTGAGTAAACTCTTATTTAAAAATAGTTTAAAGGTTTTGCATGTGATGATCGTGTGTGATAAGGTTATAATATGGTTGCATGCTTTATTTTATCTGAATTTATGTTTGAAAATGCTTGATATATGTATGAATATCTGTATATGTTCATATTTATGCTCTGTTATTAGCTACAGACTCAACATTATCAAATTAGTTCCTATCTTTTTAAACACTCTACATTAAACTTTGAATTCTGAAAATAAAATGTGAATAGTAGTATGATCTTGTTTTTAAAAATAATTTAAGGTAACTAAATTTAATAAATAGACTGTAAATATTGAGATTACAGCAAAATCGAGTTTTTCGTTAAAAATCAATAACAACAATTTCACTTTTGAATTATATAGACTGAATCATCTAAACGAATCATGAATTTTAGTGAAAATCTTGTAATTTTTAATATTGTTTGGATCAAGAATTTGTGAATTTCTCGATTTTGGGTTTTTGGTGTATTGTCGTTGAACGATGTCGCCTAGAGCTTCGAGCTTTGGCGCGGAGGAGGCTGGAGTATGGTAGAGTAATGGAAAAATATTGTTGGAATTTTCTATTGGATGTGATGATGAGAATTGGTCGAGGTAGGGTTTTGCGCTGTTTTGGCTCGTCAAAGTTTAGGGTTTCGTACGACAATGGTAGCGCACCGAGTTCGACCGCATGTGGGGGGTTAGGTTCGTCGTTACATGGGCTAGCTATAGGTGGGTTAGCGTGTGATACGAAGGTCTGTGGCAATGGCGAATTGAAATTTTCGGTGATGGTCGAAATCCATGTTTCGACCTGATTGCTCGATTTTGTTTTTTCGATTCGTTTTTGTTTCTGGGTGTTGCGTGGTGTTGCTGAGGTCAGAGTTCTGGAGAGTGGGTCGTCGGCGATCGTGGTCATTGTGCATGTGAAAGTGCATGTTTCGTGTATCTGGAAAGTTTGGTTTGGTGAAGAACTTATTGGCCTGGGAGTTTTCATGCTCTCCTCGTGTTCATCTCGGGGTAGTTGCGAAGGGAAGTTGCAAAGTTTTGCTGCTTCGAGTTTTCACGAGGATTGACTCGTACCTGCCTCGAGAATTTGTTGATTTATCATATGTTTTGTTTCCAGCATTTTAACTTCGTGTAGATTTTTAAACTTAAATGATTTTAAATTTTTAAAAGAAAACCAATTTTTTTAAGCAAATCATTGACCAATTTTAAAAGTATGAAATGTTTAAAGTTAGAAATAAGGTTTAGACAAATTTAAGTTTTAAAAGTAATGGATTTTAAAAGTTTAAATGTTGTTTAAAATAGTTTTAATTTATATAAATATTACATTAGAGTAAATTTGTAATTTGTTTTTAAATATTTTCAATTTAAATATAATTATTGGAATATAATTAAGATTTAAGGTAAAAAGGTATTTAACTTCGATAAGTTAAAGATGTAATAAATGATTTATTTTAATTTAGTCATGATTTATTAACTAAAGTAATTAAAGTATAATTACTTAATTAACTCAGATATTTAATTTGGTAATTAAATTAAGATAAATTAATTTGTGTAATAATTAAATGTAATTAATTACTTAATTAATATTTGATTAATGAAGGTTAATCAATTAAAAAATAATTAAGTAATAACTACTTAAGAGATTAATTATTAATGTTAAGAAGATTATTAAAGGTAATTACTTAATAAATTAACAAAAGGAAATTAATTATTTAGTCTAATAAATTAAGTTATGTGGTTAACTTTAATTAATTAATTAAGTTTAATTAATTAAAGAGAAGGACTTAATGATGGAATTAAGAATAATTACGTAATGTAATTAATGAAGTGTAATTACTTAGTGAAGTAATTAATAAATAATTACTTAATGTAATTAGGTAAAGCGAAATTACTTGATGAATAGTAATTAAAGGATAATTACGTAAGGGAAGTAATTAAGTGATGATTACTCGGTGTAATTAAAGGATTAATTAATGTAATTAATCAAAGAGTTGATTTAATTGATATGTAATTATGGGAAGTTAATTACTAATGTGATTAATCAGGGTTGATTAATGAATGTAATTAAGATAAAGAGTAATTATTAAAAGGTAATTAAAAGAATAATTAATTAATGAAAGTAATTAGAGGATCATTAATTAATGTAATTAAAGATAATAATTAAAGGTTTATTTGATTAATAAATGTGATTAATTATAAGATAATTAATCAATGAAATGATTATGATATAATTAATTAATGCAATTAATTAAGGATTAATGTAATTAATTATAACTAATTATTTAATGATAGTAATTAAGATTAATTACTAGGTGATTAAAGAATAATTAATTTGTGTAATTAATTTAAAGGCTAATTACTTAATGTAATTAAGTAATATTTAATCAAGGGTGATTAATTTAAGTGAATAATTAAAGGATAATTAATTTGTTAATTAAAGACTAATTAATTGGATTATGAAGTGATTAAAGGTTGATCAATTAATTAAATGGTTTGTAATTATTTAATTAATGATTGAGTTAAACAGGTTTATGTGGTTAATTCTCAAGTAATTAGTATAATTTAAGATGATTAGATTAATTATAATATGGATTAATGATTCATGTTTATGGATGATTGATTGAGTCGTATGTCTAAATTGAATGATGCTTATAGCTTGAATAAATCTGTGATGTGCTATGACATCTTATTGGTTGTAGCTGTGATAAATGTGTGATATTTATTTGTGATTAATGTTGTGTGAATTCAACGTTTTAAATTGAAATAATTATTCAAATTAAAATCGCTTGGACCCGAAGATGGCGTTTTGGATTTCAATGAGACCAGGATCGAGTTTTCAAATTTGGAATTTCGAAGACCACATCGATCCAAATTAAATATTTGGTTATGAATCTCAAGTGAAGAGGGAAGACAAGAGGTGTAAGGACAATTCGTCGTTGAAACTCTAAGGGTGATTCCAAATCGAGTTTAATGGGTTAGTACTATTAACGTAAAAATTAGACGCTAACACCCCGGTGTAAATTGAAGTTGAGTGAAAGCACCACCCGTGTATACGGGAACTACAAACAAGTAGAGAAATCACAGAAAAAGCAGAAAAGACAACAGTTTTTATAGTGGTTCGGCTTAGGGTAAGCCTACGTCCACTTTAAATCTCTTTATTACTGAATTTGGTTACAACTTTACAACAATCTTCAATTACAACACACTTTAAACCAGTAGATCAAACTTTGATGGAGAATAATCTTCCAAATTCATGTTGAATGATGTAGATTTTCTCTTGAAGATCGTAGTAGAGTCCTTGGTGTTTGGAGTTCTTGAAGTATTGAATGAGTCGAGAATTCAGCAGAGTATCGGCGCTTGATATGATCAGCCAAAAAAAGTCCCCTGCTAGTTGGAGTTAGGGCTGTATTTATGGGGAATACTCTGGGCAGAATTTTATCTCCAAGTGCTAGGTCGCATACGACCTAAGGTAGGTCGCATACGACCTAAGGTAGGTCGCATACGACCTAAGGTAGGTCGTAGGTCATAGGTCGGCGACGACATAGGAGACTTATCTTGATTGCGTTTGGTTCTCTTCTGAGCAAATTAATAGGTCGTGTGCGACCTATCATAGGTCGTGATTCAACTGATATTTAGGTCGCTGAGACCACTTCGCTCTAAGGTCAGTAGGCTGTGGAATTTCTTAGGTCGCTAGAACCTTTCCATAGCTAGGTCGTTCACCTGTTTGTCTTGTTAGGTCGTAGCCTGTTAACTCGTTAGGTCGCTCCATCCTTTAGGTCGCTCTGGCCTTTAGGTCGTTAGGTCGCTTGAGACTTTAGGTCGTTAGATCGCTTGAGACTTTAGGTCGTTAGGTCGCTTGAGTCTTTAGGTCGTTAGGTCGCTTGAGTCTTTAGGTCGTTAGGTCGCTTGAGTCTTTAGGTCGTAACTTCCTATAGGTCGCTAGGTTAGTGCACTTCATAGGTCGCTGAAGAACCGAAGCACTAGGTCGCTAAAGACCTTAGGTCGTGGAGTGCTTCGTGATCTTAGGTTGCTGCTGTAGTTAGGTCGTTAGCGCCCTTAGGTCGTTAACTCGCGTAAGTCTTAGGTCACTTCAGAAATAGGAGTTAACACTTGCCCCTCGAAGTACAGGCCTATGCCATAGGTCGTGTGCTTCGATCTGTCCGGGTTAGGTCGTGAGCGACCTAAAACTTGTATTAGGTCGCGTTCCTATTCGTCTTCCCCTTTTTGCCCCATATTTGCTAGGTCGTGAACTCCTCCTCACTCTACTGCTCCAATCTCCCACTGCCATTGACGAATTTTCAAGCTTCCAAAAGCAAATACAACTCGTTCAGTCACCGATTCATCTTTACCATTATATCTCGTAAGTGAATCTGATCTCCATCCCACCATAATCACCATTGAATTATGAATCCCCATTTTCCGATCGTAGTTCAATTCCTCGTGCCGTGCTTCGTTTTGAGTGACTGTTATAGTCGACTGTTGATTGTCATTTGACTGATTTAGGAAGGCACGGAGATGCGTTGAATCTATGATGGATCAGGAATGTTTTGCATTGTTTTTGAAGTGATCAGGTGGTATGAAGAGATGGTGAATTTCAAGAGGAGGATGATGAATTTCTATGTGCAGTTGGTAATGGGTTATCGGGTTGCAGTCTGACGAGATGGATTGCGTGAGGAGGAAGCTAGCGATTTAGCAGATCTGAGCGACTTAAAACCTCCGCGACCTAAGAAACCTGGCCGACCTAACAAATTCTCGCGACCTAAGGATCCTTTAAATCTGCGACTTAACTTTTAGGTCGCGCTGGGATTTAAACGACCTAGGACTTAACAGATTTGCACATGAATTCCAAGCAGGATGACTTAAGAAATGAGCGACCTAATCTTTTTTGCGGCATAGGCTGTAGGTCGCGGCCGAGTTAGGACTAACGAATTGCCTTGAACCTTTTAACTTACACAGTGCGACCTAAAGAGGCCCTGACTTATGCTAGGTCACTGGACGACCTAAGACTTTGTCAAATTCTGAGAAGACTTGGCTGAATTGTTTGAACTTGAATTTTGTTGTACTTCTTTGCAGATCATTTTAACCTTTAAAGCTGCCAACCTGTTAAATACAACAATTGCAGAAAAATGGGACGAATATACTGTCATTACGGCCCACATCGAATGACAGATTAGTCGACAAAAAATAATCAACTTAAATGAACTGTGCGAATGAAATACTGCGAACTAAAGAATTCAAGTGAAGTATTAAAGCAAAAATAAAATATCCAATTAAAGCCGATTCGTTTGCATTAACACTACACTTGAATTTTATATTAACAAGTCCTGAAATCTCATAATCGACGAATTGTCAACTAGCTTAATTTCAGTTATGTTTGCTTTCTGTTTTTGTTAGTTCTACACAACACTTCACACTTTTTAGGAAACCTGCACCTTCTTATTTGAATGTCTACTTCCTTGTATAGAATGACTTCTCAACAAGGAGAAACAGAATCGGCTGAAGAAACATTCCCAATTGCTACTCCATTGGTTAATCCTCGAGAGAGAACTTCAACCACACTAACATACAAAGTTTTCCGCCAACTATGCGCTCTGTTCGACATTGCTGAAGCGGATGCCATTCTTCCTGGGAGAAGCGATACTGCCGATATACCACCTCATGGTTTTGTAGCAGTTAATCGTCAAATGTGCACGAGTGGAGCTATCCCTCCTTTTAATGACTTCCTTTAGCAACTTCTTCTCCGACTAGCTATCTCCCCCTTCCAGCTACACCCCAATGGCTATGCTATTCTGATGGGGTTATGTGTGCTATTCAGAAGGACGCTGGATCCCCTTCCGAGTTTTGATGAAGTTTGCTATTTGTGCACGTTTTCCAAAAATAAAGACCATCCCTCCATCATCCTTGTGAGAAGCGTTAGGAACCGTAAACTAATAATCAGCCTTCCCGAAAGTGCTCACGGTTCTCTAAGCCAATTTTTCTTCGTTTGCTGTCCTCCGGGATTCTATGCTACCTGGAGAGTAGGAAGTAAGAGCATTTATCTTTGTTCCTGATGCTTTTCTCTGAGCTTTTCATAGCCTGAGTTGTCAAATGTTAACTTCGCCTTTTACTTTTCAGCGCTTCCTCCTCCTTCTATGGATTCTAGTCATAAACCAACTTTTGAGAGGCTTATGTTCGTGCCAGTTGAGGAGAGAAGCATTCAATTTCTGTTGAAAGACGAATTTTTGCATCAATACGGACTTTTGCATACCTCTTGCTCTACACACCCTCATGAAGTCCCAGACTCCCCAACCCAAGCACTGGATGCCCTAGTTTTTACCGATGCACCCATACCGAAAGAACCTGCCTCCGAGGCTTCTCTAGTGAAGTGCTCCACTTCTGTTGATGTCGCGGGGTCATCTGGCAAACTTGCCCCGGTTACTGAAGAAAAAGAGCTTCGGGAATCTCCTCCACATTCGAAGAAGTCTGGTGACGAAGAAGCTGGGAAAACAAGCCCTGTCAAATAGAGTGGAGATGACACTTTCGAATGGTTGAGCGACTTGTTTGTCACTTCACAGGAGCTCTTTAAAGACGACCCCGTCACCACCAGGGTTTCTTCTTCAGTAGTTGAGGCGATTCTACTCTGCAACAGACTCCGTCGATTCAAGAGTTGACGTTAACTACTACTCCTACGATTACTCCGCAATCAAAGAGCGGTTCGTAGTTTGATGCGCGTAGCTTGCACATCACACACACTTAGAATCTTTTGGCACTTTTATACTCCTAGCTCTCTGTACTTTGAAGATTCTAAAGTCACACTTCTTTTCTCTGAAAACTTTTAAGACTTGTCTCTTCTTTTTATTTCAGATTCTCCGATGGGACGTAGCAGCTCCTACTATGAGGACTTTCAGCGCTACGGGAGGCGTAGTCAATATGATTATAGGCGCTACCTTCCCGCCCACAGAGAAAACGATGAAGAGAGAGCCGCTCGAAAGGCTCAGGAGAGAAGGGCTCTAGAAGAGCGTTACGAGAGGAAAGAAAGGGAGGAGCACCATGAATCTTCCCATAAAGGTGACGATTCCCACAAGAGAAAATCCCATGATGACGGGGGAAAAAGTCATATGGTTGAGGACCCAAGTAAGCGTGCTCGACACGGTGAGAAGCATACTTCTACAACTCTAGAAAAGTCACTGCCCCCGTCTCACTTAACATTGCTTCTGGCTCTCCTGCTCTCGGGAAGACAGACATTCAAACAATAATTAGCAGGCGAAAATTCCAAGTTGGACCGGGCCCAGCCACTTTGCAATGCCGATTTCCACAGTGGTGCCTGAAGGGAGTGCGGTTTGATCTTGACTTGGTTCCTATCGACAAGCCTGCCATGCTGCGAAATATCGATGCTGTCAAGCTTGATATTGAAAGGATGTCGACTGGCAAAAGCTTGTAGACGAGCTTCAAAGGGTCAGCCGTGCGAATATAGAGGCCATGCTTACTATGGAAAATGATAAGGCCGAATGGCAGAAGGTTCTTGTGCAGCATGATACCGAAATGAGGAGCATTGCTACTTACAATGAAGAACTTGAAGCGAAAGTTGAGGAACTTAAACAAGAGCTTGCTACTTCTTCTACCAGTATACTCAAAAAGAAGAAGTATTTCAGAAGCAAGTTCGCGATGCTCACGCAGCTCAGCGACATGCCGAGGCACAACTTGAAGCGGAGCAGAAAACAGCAGGAACGTATCGTGCTGAGGTTACAGAATTATAGGAGAAAGTCAACTCTCAGGAGGCGGAAATTTCCTGAGTTCGGTCTCTCAATGAAAGCACCAAAAATGTTAACGTAAAAATCAGACGCTAACACCCCGGTGTAAATTGAAGTTGAGTGAAAGCACCACCCGTGTACACGGGAACTACAAACAAGTAGAGAAATCACAAAAAAAGCAGAAAAGACAACAGTTTTTATAGTGGTTCGGCTTAGGGTAAGCCTACGTCCACTTTAAATCTCTTTATTACTGAATTTGGTTACAACTTTACAACAATCTTCAATTACAACACACTTTAAACCAGTAGATCAAACTATGATGGAGAATAATCTTTTGAATTTATGTTGAATGATGTAGATTTTCTCTTGAAGATCGTAGTAGAGTCCTTGGTGTTTGGAGTACTTGAAGTGTTGAATGATTCGAGAATTCAGCAGAGTATCGGCGCTTGAAATGATCGGCCAAAAAAAGTCCCCTGCTAGTTGGAGTTAGGGCTGTATTTATAGGGAATACTCTGGGCAGAATTTTATCTCCAAGTGCTAGGTCGCATACGACCTAAGGTAGGTCGCGTACGACCTAAGGTAGGTCGTAGGTCATAGGACGGCGACGACATAGGAGACTTATCTTGATTGCGTTTGGTTCTCTTCTGAGCAAATTAATAGGTCGCGTGCGACCTATCATAGGTCGTGAGTCAACTGAGATTTAGGTCGCTGAGACCACTTCGCTCTAAGGTCGGTAGGCTGTGGCATTGCTTAGGTCGCTAGAACCTTTCCATAGCTAGGTCGTTCACCTGTTTGTCTTGTTAGGTCGTAGCCTATTAACTCGTTAGGTCGCTCCATCCTTTAGGTTGCTCTGGCCTTTAGGTCGTTAGGTCGCTTGAGACTTTAGGCCGTTAGGTCGCTTGAGACTTTAGGTCGTTAGGTCGCTTGAGTCTTTAGGTCGTTAGGTCGCTTGAGTCTTTAGGTCATTAGGTCGCTTGATTCTTTAAGTCGTAATTTCCTATAGGTCGCTAGGTCAGTGCAGTTCATAGGTCGCTGAAGAACCGAAGCACTAGGTCGCTAAAAACCTTAGGTCGTGGAGTGCTTCGTGATCTTAGGTTGCTGCTGTAGTTAGGTCGTTAGCGCCCTTAGGTCGTTAACTCGCGTAAGTCTTAGGTCGCTTCAGAAATAGGAGCTAACAAGTACTTTCAGGCTTGAGATGAAGATTCAAAGTGCAAGGGCTATTGTCGATAACTCTGAGGGTGATTCCAAAATGAGTGTAGCGAGATAGTGCCTTCGGTTTCGTTCGAACCCGGAACGAACTTGTATGGATTGAATGCTTTCAGAACATCGTCAGGTGGACGATGAGCATTTGAAGATAGATGTGTTCTATGATGGTAATCGTAGCCTCAAGCCTCATCAACCGGGAATGGCTAAAATAGGGGAGGTGCAGCAAGGCTAAGTGGGTAGCACCCAAGTAGGACGAGATTTACCCCTATCTAGAGGTCCCTTTTTATTCGGCTATGTGGGCAGTTGGCGACGGCCATCTGCGGGGTTGTGTTATTCGGCACTATCTAGTAAGGGATGGTTCCGGCCTTGTGTTGTAGCGGATTTAGGTTAGATCCTCGGTATAGTGATCTAGGCCCTATACTGTGACGGGCGGTACCCCAGTAGCCTTGCCATTGTATGGAATCCAATCTATAATAAGCGCCGTACGTTTTGATTGTGCCCAACTATGTGGTAACGTGAGATGTAAGCATTCCGGCTATTTCTGTAATTTACATGAAAACCCTACACCCTATTATAATATCACTAGATTTCCTATCCAATGTTTTGGTTAGCGTAAGGTAAAAACTTACCCATGTTTATTTGTAGGGAGTCTTACGGGATACCCTTGTTTTCAAAGGTTTTTCAAAGTTAAGCAACATTAACCCATTTACTCACACCAGACCCATGTCCGACCTAAGTGTTTACTTTCTGTTTTATTAAACTCTTGCGTACTCATATTAAGTATGAGTAGTCAAGGGATTCAGGTTAGCTTTGATGAGTTCTGGAGGAGATATGAAGCAAGAGGCTTCTGCATGTAGATATATAGTGGTTCCGTTGTGCGGTGTTGTATCTGTATTCCTGTGATACTTGAGTTATAATAACTAGACAGATGTTTATAGCTATCTATTTTGTTTGTATTAACTGTATATCTCTGATGTATATGATACTATGTAACATTTTATGTGATATGATATAATTTATTCATTCCGCTGTGAGATTCTGATGGTGTTGTTTTTATCTTTTCTCCTTTCTATCCATTTCTTTTTACTTAATGACGCATCTTTCTGTGGAATGAAACGCAGGTCGTTACTGTCCAAAATGCTACATTTTGTAAATAGTTAATTAGTACTCGAGACCACTTCCATTGAGTCTAAAATGGCTTTTGCGACCTTCTTGAGTATAAGCATTGATATGTTTGGAGTTAATTATAATTTTGATATTTTCATTTGGGCCTTTGGGTGTGGGTTTCAACTCACTAACCTAAAAAGGAACCCAACTCCTCTATCAAATACCCTAATTCCACTCATCTTCATTCATTTCATTTCTAATTTCCTAGCACTCTCCTGCTAAAAGGAAATGGGGGAAAGATGTGAAATTAAAATTCCTAAACCTTAGTTTTATTAGGAAATTCAAGTTCTGGAAATCAAGGAGAAGCTTAGGTAAGCATCCTCTTCATTTCCCATCTCAATTCCTCTCCAATTTTCAGAGATTTCCTATAACCTAACTTAGGAAATATTTTCTTATGAGCTTAGATTGGAGCTTCTTGGGTTGAAGTTGAAGAGTGGTTTATCTTTCCTTTGTTTTAGTGCTTCTCATTAATTGTTTTTGGGTTTGAAGGTGAGTTCTTGAACTCAAATCTATGTCCATAGCTTCATAGGTTTTGGAATGAATTTCTAACATCTATTTCATGTCCTTTTGCTTTTGAATTGAATTGGTTTGATTAATTTTCCAATTTTTGTTATTTTGGAGCCAAAATCTATGAAAATCCCAATATTGATGTTTGGACATGTTTTTTGGAGTGTATGAGTCTATAGGGCTGGGTTTTCACTTAGCATAAATTCCTAGCCATCATGCTCGTCCGATCGCTTCCGATATGATTTGGCCATCATTGGCCTAGCTTGGTTTTTGCCTGAGCTTTAGCTCAGACGTCTGGTGTAATACTCAGACTTTGGGCCATCGGAAAAAAAATTCCAGATGTGCAGCTCAGACGTCTAAGTGTACTTCCCAGACGTCTGGGCGGTCTGGAATGAAAATTCATGTCTTTCAGCTCAAACGTCTGGGATAACTACCAGATGTTTGGAGTTGTTAAATACAGCCAATTTGCCTATTTTATATGGCTTACCATTTTATATCGGTTTTTGATTGATTCGGTTGGTTTCTGTCATTTATTATCGACTTTAATGACTTTTTCTCTGGGTTTTTAAGAATACCCATTTGATGGATTTGACATCGATTTCTATGGTTTTGATTCACGTCATCGTATGTGAATTTTTGATGATTGATTGTTTTTACAATCAATTCTGTGATTTGTCACTTTAAAATACAAAGGTTTCTATACTAGTAGTAAATACTCGAATTCTTTCGCAAAAAATGATTTCAACGTTATTCTTAATACAAAGCTCGTTTTGAAAACTGTTTTTCAATCTATTAGTATATACAAACCTTTACCTCATTCGTACGAGAAATTCAATTAAATGACTTAGCAAAACAAGTGGTATGAAACACTTGCGTTTACTTTGTCGGTTAATTCTTAAACTTATTTGATCGAAATCTTGTGACAATTTTTGAGTGTAAATCTACAATTTGATCATAAATATTTAAGTTAAGCTTGTGGTTATAGGACATGAAACAAAATTAATTTATTTACTGGCTTAGTGTAATTTACACTTATTAATCAATGGTGATCATTTTATGATTTAGACTAGAAATGTGCGATGTCTCTTTGTTTGCATTGGGGACTAAACCCCATTTGTGTGGCTAGACTCAAAATTGGTGAGGTAGCGAAACACGGTCTTTGGGCCGTTCATGGAGCTTCGGCTCAAATTTGATGGTTAGTGACCATGGAATAGCGTTCCTCTTGTGATATATGTGTTGTTGAGTTTTCATGCTCCTATTTGTGATAGGCCTCCCCCTTTGTGTTTTCTTTATTTCTAATTATTGATTTCTGGCATTTATGTTTCACTAATTTTTATGATTGACATTGATATTCTTTATCAATATTTGTGATTTGACGAATAAAACAAAGGATATGACATTCTTCTTGGGTGTTTAAAAAAGTTTGAGATATTTTTTGATCTTCGTTGTTAAGATATATATATATATATACATATATATATATATATATACATATATATATATATCTTATCCTATCTAATTTTATCTTATATTTATAGCTAGACTGATCCATTTATTTTTTTTCTTCTTAAATAATATTCGGGTCAGACCTAGGTGTTTCAGATGCTTCTACTTGACTTCTTATTAGGTCCCTCATCTGACTTTTGGCTTTCTACTTTAGCTTAGTAGTTTTTGTTTTTATGCATTCAAGATAATGTCTCGTTGATGCATACATATTGTTTTGTCTAGCACTCGTACCTATTCTTTTGTGATGTAGTGGATCTTGCATTACCACTACTTTGATGTACGCTTCTATGTGTTTTATTCATATGTTTCCGCCTTAATGATATCAATGTCTGCGACAGATTTTGTGTTATGCTTATTTTATATTTGTTTCCGAAGACAACATAACCACTTTGTAGTAGCTTTAAGTTAGTATTGGTATGTCGCATTTCCTCTTGAAAAGGAAAGGGATATTTCATCTGGCATATCGATACTCGCAAAAAGCAATTACACAGATGGTCGCTCCGCAACAGCCTTATTCTTCATAATAACTGACGGCAGTACCCAGTAGTTTCCTTGGTTAGTGTGAGCATAGAGATGGGGCGTCACAACTGCCTCACCCCTTTGGCCATCCCTCAGCATGTCACCGTGTCGTGAGCCTAAAGGCAAAAACCCTCTCCCTAAATCGGTCAGCCTCCCATGGATACATGACTTTGCTCGTCGCTTTTCCTAAAATTGTACTCGCGTGCTACACTCTCCCCATCCATCGATGTCGCCCTCTACTTCTTATCCAGCGCCATCGCAATATAATCACATCCAATTCCTTTTCTTGAGAACGCGAATAGATTTGAACGACGATTTTGAATTCAAACAGGAAAGATGAGGAGAGGGAACATGCGATTTTTTACAGAGACCATTTTTTCGTACACCCACGAACTGATTTCCATGGAAAATGATAAGGAGGCACGATTTCGATTTCGAACAGTAAGTCAAAGAATTATATCGGACGAGTAATTTGAATGAATGATTTTCTCTTTTTTTATGAGTTGACTTTTGTTTGAGAAGAGAAGGAGAGGCTGTGATTTTAAAAGTAGAGTGGAGGGGACAAGAATTGATGTTGGCGTGTAAAATGAAGGCTACAATGTTATTTTGAAAGGAAGGAGAAAGCATTGATGTGAATGCGGTCAATCAATGTAACTATAAATATTTTATATTATTTGAATTTTAAAACGTCTCGATTTACACAACTCAGAATCTCGAACCCCTATCGATGTATATCGCTAGGCGTTCATAATGTTGTACCCCTATTCTGAATGCAATGGAAAAGGTTTCGAGTCCTAATTCGCTCGTATGGTGTTCGTCGACAAAATTTCTATTGATTTAGAAATTTGTCAAAAAATTTCAAATTAAAATATAACCGCAAGCGCACGGCGTACACTTGAAGTACGTGGCGAATACGGGTCGATCCGCAGGGAATTGATGATTTAAAAAAAATCTATTCAATCAAATTATACCAAAGTCGAAGAGGATTTGTTAACTAGAAATAAAATGAGGCTAACACTAGAAAATGCGATTCAAAAATTATTAGACTAAAGAACAATTTAGAGGCAAATCCACTCCCAAATTTTTGTAAATCAACAAACACATAATTTATGATCTCTAACTTTGATATTAAGTGAAATAATCATTGCATTTATCATAAGTATGGTTTGTTTATGTTATTAGTTAACATAACTCAAACCATCAAACTATAATACAACAATTATACCACTTACAATTCTCATGAAAAAGAAGCCAAAGCAAAAACTATTTTAAGTATGATCTATTTACTATTGTAACTAGTACCATAGATCATCAAATTTCATTTTTACTTTCATTTCATAATCAAAAATTAATTAGCAAATGTTGATGTAAATTGTGTTTATGTTGAGTAAGAATAGCTCATTTGCATAAGCAATATAAGCTATCAAACCCACTTGTATAAACTTACATCAAAATTCACATTCATGAAGCATAAACAAAGAGATCATAAATCATAAAAAATGTTGAAATTACATAAAGTTAGAGAGCTTCATCACCCCTAAATTGAAGGGGTTTAGCTACTCATTTGTGGCATTGAAGCATCACAAGTAAGTTTCAACATTAAAGAAAAGAAAATAGAAAATAAGCAAAGAAAGCAAAAGAGATTAGCTACTAACTACTTGCATAAATGTAAATCTAAGCTATGAACATAAAGAGAAAGAGAGCATATAAATAAACATTAACAATAAAACAAAGAAAAACATGTAGAAAAGAGAGAAGAAAGAGGCTTGGAAGCCATTTTTATTTCATAGAACATTGAGCTTACACTTTGATTTCTTAATTTCCTAAGTAAAATGAAAGAGTAGATGATCCTCTTCATGTACATAAGAGGGCTATTTATACATGCATAAAACCCTAATTCTCTTTTTAGGGAGCTTCCCAAAATACCCTTGAGGTGGTGTAGCCTCCAAGTAATCGTTAACATTCACTAATCCCCCACTTAATATGTACATGAAGCTTTAAGTCCTTTTAGCATGTGCTTAGCTTCTAATTGGAAGTTAGGTAAGTGGGTGGGGTCCTCCATGATCTTGAACTTGAATTATTTCCTCTTCATTCCTTTGTATTTCCTTGTGCATGCAAGTATCTTCATATAAGCCTCTTCCATATGCATCCAAATTCCTATAAAAATAATCAAAAAATGTCCAAGTAAAAATTCTTACATTGACACATGCACAAAATTGACCGTTTTGCCCCTGAATGATGATGAAAATATGATGGTTTGGAAATAATTGAATTTTGGTTTTAAACATGTTAAAATGCCCAAATATGATGATTATTTAAAAAAAGAAATAAAATATGGATGTAAATATATGCACAATTACGTGCACATCAAATACCCCCACACTTATCTTTTTATTCGTCCTCGAATAAAGGATAACTAAGATAAATTCGTTTTCGTAGGGAGCACGATTGCATTGAGCGTATGCAACAAGCCGTTAAACCTCTGGGTGTCCCCAGTAGGACGAGTGTTGTCTCGTGAGGGTTTTCAGTGGATACTACCCACAAAATCCAAATGCAGGATGAAAATATTTACAAATTGCAAGATTTATTTACAAAGAGATGAATGCGAATTTTTTGGAAATATTTACAAATGAAGGATTTATTTTTAAATTGACACGATAAGTTAAATACAAGTTTTGGTCATTGTCTTGAAAATTTAAGTCATTTACTCATCAAAATTTTCAATAAAAATCAAGTTGTCATGACAGATAGACCATAGTTTGGCTAGTTGTTTCGGTTGATAACACAATGTAATTATGAAATGGATCCTTAGTTGATTATCAAAGTTTATTAAAGTGGTATTTTCATTTCTTTTCAATAACAAGTTAGGTCAAACAAGTTAAATTAGTGCTAGGATTTCAATTGCTTGCTCTCTCATTATTTGCAAGAAAAATTACACACCTAGCTCAGGTAAACTGAGGCCAGATATACCACCCATGCACTGCCTTTCGGGCTTATGTGAGGGGAGTACAGAGCATGGCGAGTGTACACACTTTCGTGCTTACACCTATCGACTGTAGGTGGTTTTTATTAAGTCTGTTCTTTTTTTTATATGTGTTTCATACATGCATAACCGTGAGGACTTTTAAATGAGTATGAAAGCACATAATCAAAGATTACAAGTAATTCACCCATGCATAACCGTGAGGACTTTTAAATGCGAGTGAATACTTTGGATGTTATTATTTTGTTTTTTATATATATATATATATTTTTTTTAAGAGAGAGAGAGTTTTACAAAATCATCTTAGCACCATTTAACTTAGAAGACAAAAATGTTATATCCTTTACTTTAAATTTACCACTTTTTAAACAACGATTTTCAATTAGAACATACTTCATAATTAACATAAGTGAACCTTCCTATATACTTGTAAAACCATTGTTATTTGTAATCAAACTTCATTTTTATTTTTGTTAAGACAAATAAATTTCCAAAAATTTCAATTTATTAACCAAAACTTATACTTATCCCATAGTGTTTCTTCAAAAATAAATCAAAATGGTAAAAAGAAAATGTTTCTGAGATTTAGGAGTTTTGAGATTTTTTTTTTGAAGAAAATGAAAATTAAAAAATGCCATGAAAAACTAAAAAATGAAAATGAGACTCCCCCCACACTTAATTTTGACTGTGTCCCCACAGTCGATGCATGATATAATGAGTGTAACGGGGAAAAATATGTACATATTTACAAAAGAGGGTTAACATTCTTACTAGACGTAGCTTGGCTCATGAAGGATCATGAGCTCCTCCTCTTGGTAACCAGGAAATTCCAAGAAGGGTTTTAAACGATGACCGTTGACTTTGAAAATCGATCCATCCTTTGGGGTTTCTATTTCTATGGCACCATGTGGAAAAACAGTTCGTACCACAAATGGTCCGGTCCACCTTGATTTAAGTTTCCTAGGAAATAAATGAAGTCTCGAGTCATATAAAAGAACTTTCTGGTTAGGCGAAAACTTTTTCCTTAGGATTGACTTGTCATGAAAAACTTTGGTTCTTTCTTTGTAAATTTTCTCGTTTTCATACGCGTCGTTCCTAAGTTCTTCTAGTTCGTTGAGTTGTAATTCTCGATTTTCGCCAGCTTCTTCATGATCAAAGTTTAAGTTTTTTATTGCCCACAATGCTTTGTGTTCAATTTCAACGGGTAAATGGCAAGCTTTACCGTAAACTAAACGAAAAGGGGACATCCCAAGGTTAGTTTTAAAAGCAGTACGGTAAGCCCAAAGCGCGTCGGTCAATTTTTGAGACCAATCTTTTCGATTTTTATTGACAGTTTTCTCCAAGATTTGTTTTATTTGTCGATTTGAAACTTCAACTTGGCCACAAGTCTGAGGATGATATGGAGTGGATAACTTGTGGGTTATCGAGTATTTTTTTTATTAAAGTTTCAAAAGAACGGTTGCAAAAATGGGTTCCGTTATCACTGATTATTGTGCGAGGTGTGCCGAACCTCGAAAAGATGTTTTCTTTAAGAAATTTCACAACAATCCTGTGGTCATTGGTTTTGCAAGGAACGGCTTCGACCCATTTTGAAACGTAATCGACAGCGAGAAGGATACACAAGTTTCCAAAGGAATTGGGAAAAGGTCCCATAAAGTCGATACCCCATACATCAAAGATTTCGATCGTAAGAATGGGGTTTAAAGGCATCATATCTCGTCGAGAAATTCGTCCAAGCATTTGACATCGATCATAAGTTTTACAAAATTCAAACGAGTCTTTGAAAAGAGAAGGCCAATAGAAACCACACTGAAGCACTTTTTCCGCAGTTTTTCGAGGACCGAAATGTCCACCGCACGCTTGATCGTGGCAAAACGAAAGAACACTCCTTATTTCATTATCCGGAATGCAACGTCGGATGATTTGGTCGGGACAATATTTGAACAAGTATGGATCGTCCCAATAGAAATATTTCACTTGGGACATGAATTTGCATTTGTCCTGTTTGGACCAAGATGAGGGAGTTTCTTTAGTGACTAAGTAGTTCACTATATCAGCGTACCATGGATCGATAGAAATAGAAAGAAGTTGTTCATCGGGGAAGTTTTCATTGATCGGCAAGGAAGATGGTGCGTTCGAAAGACGAGATAAATGATCGGCTATGACATTATCGGATCCTTTTTTGTCTTTGATTGTAAGGTCGAATTTTTGAAGTAAAAGGATCCAACGAATCAAACGAGATTTAGCATCCTTTTTAGCGAAGAGATATCGAAGCGCAGAATGGTCAGTGTAGACCGTAATGTGTGAACCTATCAAGTAAGGTCGAAACTTTTCAAGCACAAAAACGACAGCTAGAAGCTCTTTTTCAGTTGTTGTGTAGTTGAGTTGAGCGTCGTTCAAGGTCATACTCGCGTAGTAAATGACATGAAGGATCTTGTTGATGCGTTGTCCCATGACAGCACGAACGGCAAAGTTTGAAGCGTCGCACATTATTTCGAAAGGAAGATCCCAATTGGGTGCGCAAATGACTGGGGCAGAAATGAGTTCGCTCTTAAGACGTTCAAAAGAAGTGATACAATCAGAGTTAAAATCGAAAGGAACGTCTTTTCCAAGAAGGGTCGTCAAAGGACGGGCGATTTTGCTAAAGTCTTTCACAAAGCGTCGATAAAAGCCAGCGTGTCCTAAAAATGATCGAATGTCCTTAACAGATTTGGGAATGGGTAGATTTGCAATGACATCGATTTTCGCTTTGTCTACCTCAATGCCTTTGTTTGAGATGATATGTCCAAGGACAATGCCTTGTTTGACCATAAAGTGGCATTTTTCCCAGTTCAAAGTCAAGTGTTTTTCTTTACATCGATTCAAAACCAACTCGAGGTGATGTAAACATTGAGAAAAAGAATCGCCGAAGATAGAGAAATCGTCCATAAAGACTTCTAGAGAGTGCTCAATCATGTCAGAAAAGATTCCAATCATGCATCGTTGGAAAGTCGCAGGAGCGTTACAAAGTCCGAATGGCATACGTCGATAAGCGAAGGTACCGAATGGACACGTGAAAGTCGTTTTCTCCTGATCTTCGGGAGCGATTGGAATTTGGTTATAGCCGGAATAACCATCAAGAAAGCAATAGAATTCGTGACCGGCTAAACGTTCGAGCATTTGATCGATAAATGGAAGAGGAAAATGATCCTTACGTGTTGCGGCATTTAGTTTTCGATAGTCAATGCAAACACGCCAACCCGTTTGAGTACGAGTTGGAATAAGTTCGTTAGCGTCGTTTTTTTATAACAGTAAGTCCGGACTTTTTAGGCACGACATGAATTGGGCTAACCCATGGGCTATCGGAGATGGGGTATATGATACCGCTATCGAGGAGCTTAAGAATTTCGTCACGAACCACATCTTTCATTTTTGGGTTAAGCCTCCGTTGTGTATCACGAGTGGGTTTGGCTTCATCAATCAAATGAATGCGATGTTGGACAATAGCAGGGCTAATTCCCTTAATATCAGTAATGGACCACCCAATTGCTTCTCTATTTTTCAAAAGAATAGAGAGAAGAGAAGCTTCTTGGTCAAGAGAAAGATTGTTAGAAATGATGACATGACAAGTTTCGTTTTCACCTAAGTGTGCATACTTAAGGTGAGCGGGAAGTGGTTTGAGGTCCAATTTCGGGAGTTTTTCGATTGCAGAATTGGGTTGAGATTCGGACTCAACTTGAAGCGATTCAAAGGGAAGAGTGTGTTCGATCTCGTTGGGGACTTCATGAAACAATTTTTCGTACTTGGCCTCGCGTTCATCGTTAAGATCAAATGTTTCATTTTCAAAGTTTTCATGAATGGCACTAACTTCTAATGTTTGGTCACGAAGTTCGTTCGAGTGGCTTTCAAGATTGAAAATGTTAAGGTCCAAAGTCATGTTTCCAAAAGAGATTTTCATCGAACCGTTACGACAATTGATTAAGGTGTTTGAGGTGGCTAAGAATGGTCGGCCTAAAATCAATGGGATTTGACTCGCAGGGTTTGTCACGGGTTGTGTTTCGAGAACGATAAAATCAACGGGGAATATGAATTGCCCTACTCGAATGAGCACGTCTTTGATTTCTCCCACGGGCTTCTTAATGGAACGATCGGCAAATTGAAGCGTAACTTTCGTGGGTTTGAGCTCACCTAAGCCTAATTGTTCGTACACGGAGTATGGAATCAAGTTGACACTCGCGCCTAAGTCTATTAAACATTTGTTAATCGTCTTTTCTCCAATTGTACACGAAATCGTAGGGCAGCCAGGATCTTTGTATTTAACGGGTATGGATTGGGACAAGACTTCACTCAAACTAGCGGGTAAGAAGACTTTTTTGGGCACTTGAGTGTGTCGCTTTTGGGTGCACAAGTCCTTAAGAAATTTCGCGTAAGTGGGGACTTGCTGAACGATGTCAAGAAGAGGAATGTTAACTTTGACTTGTTTAAAAATTTCCAACATCTTTTCCATTTGATCCGAGTGTTTCTTTGGTCGAAGACGATGCGGAAATGGAACATGATACTCGGTAGGCGGGTCTACTCGAGTAGAAGAAGAAGAATTTTGATTGTCGTTCGATTCGACGTTTGGCTCCACGTTCTGTTCTGAGTCGTTCGTTGTTTTAGAAGTATCGAGAAAAGTTCCCAGTGAATCATTTGGATTAACGACTTGATTATCGATTTGTTTACCAGTTGATAGCATTCAACTGGGTGACATTGCTATCTTGAACAACATGGGCTTGATTTGAATTTGCGTTTTGATTTCTGGGATTTGGAAGCGGATGGCTTGGGAATGTTCCTTGTTCACGTTCACTTACAGACGTGGCTAATTGACTCATTTGCATTTCGAGTTTCGCAATCGATTGGTTTGTGTTTTGCATATATGAAGTCAATAAATTTTGCAAATTGCTGTTTGATTGAAGGCTTTGAGTAGTTGCCTTAGCCAACGTTTCAAGAGTTTTCTCAAGCGAAGTTAAACGTTTATCGTCTTGTGGAGGATGAGTAGAATTTGGTGGAAAATTTGGTTGTTGCGGTTGATTATGAGACGGGCCCGCAAAGTTTGGTTGAAAATTATTGGGCTGAAAGGGAGGATTCGAAGCATTATTCGGAAATGCTTGAAAATTGGGACGAATCGTATTCGTGTTGGGATTGTTTTGGTTCCACGAAAAATTCGGATGATTTCTCCATCCAGGGTTGTACGTTGGAGAAAACGGGTCGTTTTTGGTTTTATTGAAAGCATTGATTTGTTCGACGGAATTGGGACACTGATCGGCTATATGATTAGGATCGTTGCATTTATAACACATTGGTTGGGAAGCTTGGTTCGTTTGATTCGATGAGAAAACGTTATCGAATTTTTTAATCATTGCGTCGATCTTAGCTTCCAAAGCAAAAGAAGATCCCGTCGAGTGTGCACTCGATCGTGAGTAGATGGATTTTTCGTTCGAGCGTTCCCGTTGGGACGACTTTTCAGCGAGGTTTTCAAGAAATTGCCAAGCATCGTCATGATGTTGGGCAAGAAAATTGCCTTGACACATTGATTCGAGCATGGTTCGTGAGCTGTTTTCGAGTCCATCATATAAGATTTGGCAAATCGTCCATTTTTCAATGTTATGGTGTGGACATTTTATCAAAAGCTCTTTGAATCTTTCAAAATATTTTCCAAATGGTTCACCCTTGAATTGATGAAAATTTACAATTTCGTTTCGAATTCTACTTGTTTTTTCTAAGGGGTAGAACTTTTTTAAGAAAGCTTTTACAAATTCTTCCCACGTTTTAATTGAGTTCGAAGGTAAGCTGTACAACCATTTTTCAGCGTAATCCGTAAGAGCAAATGGGATTAATCGAAGTTTGATTCCGTCATCAGAAAGTTGTTGAAGTTTAATGGTTGCGCAAACTTGTTCGAATTTAGTCAAAAGATGTATGGGTCATCGTGTTCGAAATTGCCAAATTTTGGAAGCGTGGCAATATGGTTCGAATGGATTTCGAAATGGTTACCCGTAGGGGCGGGTAATGTGATGCAAGATGGAATAGAAACTCTATCGGGAAAGATTCTATCCATAAGAGTTCGAGGGGCGTTTTCGTTCGCCATTTCGGGAGGATTGTCTGTTCGAGTTAAACGGTTTGTAGAAGGGTCACGAATCCAAGTATTCGTTGTTGTGTCACGAGTCCAAGTACTCATGCACAAGTGAAAGTCGAGAGGAGAAAGAAATTAGAAACGAGTTTGGAGAATGAAAGAAGATTTGAAAATGTTTTTTTTTTTTTTTAAAGGGAAAAAAAACTATTTACCAAGTGAAGTTTATTTCAAAAGAAATGTTTGATTTTTGTTTTGTTTTTGAAATGATTTTACAAATTTTTTAGATTTTTGTTTTTGAGTTTTTTTTAAATATGCATGAACTAATGCAACTAAATGAATGCAAAGGACTTAATTACAGTTTTCTGTCCTTAGTAGCTCCTAACCCAAAATTGTATAATCACACTTTGTCTTAAATCAACAAAAATATTTCTCAGCCAGGTAACGGACAGGGGTTATCGGTGCACCACGAATCACCGTAGCAATGCAACCGAAGGTTTAAGTACCTTCAGAGGAACAACCAGTATAATATTTACGAATCACCGTAATTTTTATAACTGGTTATTACTCTGCCGTAGCCTAGACACCAAGAAATAAAATCGTTTAAGTAAAACAATTGTGAAGATACAATTAAGCCCTAAGTGAGCTCGTGACACCCTTAGGTCCAACGTCTAACCTTTATTATTAGTCAAATTCTATGATGAAATGCGTTTGTGGGCTAAGGAAAGGGTGATGAAATCCCTCACCTTATGTGAATTGGGGTATTGCCCTTAGAAAAGAAAAACAAGATGAGATGAATGCAAAGCAGAAATTAAACGTGAAATTATAATGCAACTAAAATGAAGTTTGTTTTTGTTTTTGGATTTTTTTGAAATTTTTTTTTTGTTATATATAAATGCAAATGCAAGCAACCAACAATGCACTAGAGATGGAAGCACAATACCAAAGCGTGCAGATTATTAGCAATTTTTTTTTTAGCGGCGGTTTTAGCAAAGCAAAGCAAAGCAATTATTTTTCCTTTTGGCAAGCAATTCCTTGTAATTTTCTGCTTTGACAACCTGAAATGAAAAACAAGATATATTCAACAATTTTTATTGTTATTATTTTTTTGTATGTTTATCAAAGATGAAAACAAAATAAGCGAAAAACAAAATAATTGAAAATAAAATAAATGAAAAATGAAAATTAAACAAACTTGAACTTGTTTTTTTTTTTTGAATTTTTTTTTTTGGAGAGGAAATTTAAAAGTAGGGTTTTACTTAAAAAAAAAAAATATTTGTAATCAAAGGGCAAAAGAATTTACAAAGGAACAAAAGAATGGCCCGACCGAAAACTAATATCTTGTTCTTAACACAGAATGTTTCGCACCCAATTTAACTTCACAAACCACGATATTACAAAATCGAAATCACGGAATCGAACTCTCAGAAATAACAAAATTCACAAAATCGAATTTGCAAATTCATTTCGCCATCATATACACAGCGAATTTTTTTTATTTTGATGTGGTTTTGGTGGTTTCGAATTGCGGTTATGAGGAGAGGTGGTAGTCGAAACTTTTGATTGAAGGGTGTTGGAGGTGTTGGATACGAGGTGAAGGGAGTGATTGGGGTTCGATTCTGAAGTGGTGGTCGCGAGGCAGAGTGGGGATGTTGGAGATTAGGAGAATTGGCGATTGGGGGATTGGGTTTTGAGCAGTGAAAGGCGCGGGTTTGGTGGAAGAGGAAGTGAAAGAGAATGGTTCTGGTGATCGAAAGTTTGGGTGGTTGACTTGGGAATTGGCGGCAGGCAATTTGAGTTGAAAGAAGATTGCGGTTGGCAATTGAATGGTGACTGTCGCGGTTCTGGGTTGCGAAGTGGTTGCTGATGAACTGTGGTATCGATAGGGTGATGATGTATGTGGAGATTGACACTGTGTTGAATGGTGCTAAGATGCAGGCGGAGTTTGTGGACAGGTAAAGCAGTAGTCTTTTTTTTTTTTAGTGGATGGTTGAAGTGTTGATTTGGTTGCTGTCAAAACTGCTGTAGGTGGTGCTGTGGAAGGAAGCCTATGGCGAAATGGTGAAGGAAGTGGTTTTCTTGGGCAGTAATAGTGTGTTCAGTGGATTGTATTGTGAGCAGTGAGTAAATGACAATGGGAAATGGGGAGTGGTGCAGTCTTAGGCAGTGGAAGTTTTGGTGATGTTTGTAGTTATGGTGAAACAGTAAGGTGGTTGAGGGGGATGTGAAGTTGAAGGTTGATGGAGGATGTGAATTTGTGGTATGTAGCAGCAAGTAGGAATGTTGAAGTTTGTGGTAAAGAAGATGATTAGTAGGCTGATGTTGAGTGAATGTGCACCTGTTATGGCAGAACTGTAGTATGGTGTTTGATGATGATGGAAAGTGGGAGCAATGGTTTCAGGTCGGGGATGGTAAGGGTGAAGTGGCAGTAACAAGTTGATGTGTGGTGATTGCTGGATGGTTTAGTTCGATTGGTACTGTAGTTTGGTGTGTAGTAGTGGGTAAGGAGTAACAGACGGAGCTATGGTGGCAGTTCTATTTTGTTGTCAATGTAGTAGATTGATTGTTGAACTGAGGTGGTGGAAGCAGTTGTCGAAGGGTTTGCGGGTCTGTCTCGGACTGAAAAATGAATGTTGAAGTGATGGTGGATGCGGAACTGCTGTATGAAGGCAGCAAGTAGTTGAAGTGGTAGTGTAAAGTGAGAGGGCAGCAGGCAACAGATGATGTTGTACTGAGGTTGTTGACTGTTTGTTATAAAAACAGTCATGCCTTCACAACCAAACAGTGATGTGCAGTAGGAGGTAGATGTCAGTGTGTCGGGTATGTATGATGGTGAGAAATGTACAGCTTGGTGATGGTTGTTCACTGCAGTGAGCAGAAGTGATGTGGACAACTGATAGGTATGATTTTGTGGATGTTGCTATGAGTGGTATGCTGTGTATTTTGATGTTTGGGTAAGGCAGTGAAGAAATTTGTAGATGTTAAGACAGAGATGAGGTGATGACTATGTAGGAAGATGAAGGAGCGTGGATGTGGTATGGAATTTGGATGGTAGAAATGAGGGAAGCACTGTTGAGGGGGAAGATGTTTGTAACAGGGGAATGTGGAATGAAGCAGAGGAAAGTTTGCAGGCTAATTTGCACAGTAATGCACAGCAATGTAACAGTGACTTCTAAAAGGAAAAGAAAGGAAAAAAATTGTAAAAACAGAAAATGAAATGTAATTTGCAGTGAAATAAAATATTGCTGTTTTGTTTTGAAGTTTTTTTTTTTCTTGTTTTTTGTTAAACAGAAGCAGAAACAGAAAAACAACAAGCACCACAAATCAACTTGAAGACAAATATCACACACAATCACACAAATTTTATTTTTTTTAAAATGCAAACACACACAAAATAAAAACACTCAAAAATCAAACAAACTAAAAATAATTCGAAGAATAGAAAATCAAAATCAAAACAACTCCCCGGCAACGGCGCCAAAAACTTGTTCGTCGACAAAATTTCTATTGATTTAGAAATTTGTCGAAAAATTTCAAATTAAAATATAGCCGCAAGCGCACGGCGTACACTTGAAGTACGTGGCGAATACGGGTCGATCCGTAGGGAATTGATGATTTAAAAAAAATCTATTCAATCAAATTATACCAAAGTCGAAGAGGATTTGTTAACTCGAAATAAAATGAGGCTAACACTAGAAAATGCGATTCAAAAATTATTAGACTAAAGAACAATTTAGAGGCAAATCCACTCTCAAATTTTTGTAAATCAACAAACACATAATTTATGATCTCTAACTTTAATATTAAGTGAAATAATCATTGCATTTATCATAAGTATGGTTTGTTTATGTTATTAGTTAACATAACTCAAACCATCAAACTATAATACAACAATTATACCACTTACAATTCTCATGAAAAAGAAGCCAAAGCAAAAACTATTTTAAGTATGATCTATTTACTATTGTAACTAGTAACATAGATCATCAAATTTCATTTTTACTTTCATTTCATAATCAAAAATTAATTAGCAAATGTTGATGTAAATTGTGTTTAGGTTGAGTAAGAATAGCTCATTTGCATAAGCAATATAAGCTATCAAACCCACTTGTATAAATTTACATCAAAATTCACATTCATGAAGCATAAACAAAGAGATCATAAATCATAAAAAATGTTGAAATTACATAAAGTTAGAGAGCTTCATCACCCCTAAATTGAAGGGGTTTAGCTACTCATTTGTGGCATTGAAGCATCACAAGTAAGTTTCAACATTAAAGAAAAGAAAATAGAAAATAAGCAAAGAAAGCAAAAGAGATTAGCTACTAACTACTTGCATAAATGTAAATCTAAGCTATGAACATAAAGAGAAAGAGAGCATATAAATAAACATTAACAATAAAACAAAGAAAAACATGTAGAAAAGAGAGAAGAAAGAGGCTTGGAAGCCATTTTTATTTCATAGAACATTGAGCTAACACTTTGATTTCTTAATTTCCTAAGTAAAATGAAAGAGTAGATGATCCTCTTCATGTACATAAGAAGGCTATTTATACATGCATAAAACCCTAATTCTCTTTTTAGGGAGCTTCCCAAAATACCCTTGAGGTGGTGTAGCCTCCAAGTAATCATTAACATTCACTAATCCCCCACTTAATATGTACATGAAGCTTTAAGTCCTTTTAGCATGTGCTTAGCTTCTAATTGGAAGTTAGGTAAGTGGGTGGGGTCCTCCATGATCTTGAACTTGAATTATTACCTCTTCATTCCTTTGTATTTCCTTGTGCATGCAAGTATCTTCATATAAGCCTCTTCCATATGCATCCAAATTCCTATAAAAATAATCAAAAAATGTCCAAGTAAAAATTCTTACATTGACACATGCACAAAATTGACCGTTTTGCCCCTGAATGATGATGAAAATATGATGGTTTGGAAATAATTGAATTTTGGTTTTAAACATGTTAAAATGCCCAAATATGATGATTATTTAAAAAAAGAGATAAAATATGGATGTAAATATATGCACAATTACGTGCACATCATATGGGGAAGATAGCTTTTTGGACCCAACTATTATATTGAATTTCGACATAAATTTCAACCGGTTATATCCCGTATGGCCAAACAATAATTCCAAACATCTTGAAATTTCAAATCCTATAATAATACTATTACGGAGCCAATGGAACTGGTTCATGGAATTTCGAGACTGTGTCTCGGAAGGCAAGTTTTAAAAGTCAATTTAACAGATATATTTTTAAAACTCAACAAATCACTTTTTAAATTCGATTTAAAAATTTTATTATCTTCGTTATTATGAATATACATTTTACAAGAAAATCATTTTTTACAAGCACAAAACTCAATATTCACTAATTTACCCAATATTAAATATATTAAATTCAAAAATTAAATTATCCAATAATTGTTGTATTTAAAATTCTGAATTTATTTTATAAATAACCCACTTTTCATATTCAAAATCAATCTTTAATTCAAATTCAATAATTTAAATCATATAAATATTCACAATTTATTGTTGAAAAATCCGGATCGTTACAGATACGCTCCTTCTTATGAAACCCTCCTCCAAAAGCTCACGGATTTGCTTGCTCAATTCCATCCCCTCCCTAGGTGCCATGTGCCTAATGGACAATGTCACTGGTCTAACATTATCAGTCAAATAAATCCTAAAGTTAATCTCTCTCTTTGGGGGGTAGTCCCTAACCTCCTCAAAGACGTTAGGAAAATCTGTAACGATAGGAACAAAATCATCCCATGCCCCAAAAATCCCAAAACACAGGCATCGCAGTCAATTTCTACACCTAGGATAAAAAATATTCAAACCCCTAAAAACCATAAATAAGTGTGCCGATCCATCTATGGGGTTTTAAACAACAATGTGATCTACTACTAAAGAGATGTCTAAGTGCAAACAACATACTAGAGAACTAGAGATGAGAGAGTCTGATGCCCCAGAATCGAAAAGAGCCGGAATGGAAAAATCAGGAGTAGAAATCAAATTTTCCTATCTCGATTTGGTCTGCTGCTAGAAGGTGCTGTATCAAAAATCTAAATCTATGCGGCATGTCGCTCATTGCCTACCCCGTTTTTTGAGGACCAATCTTACTAAAGTGACTAAGCTGTCCACAGTTGAAACATCTTCCCTTCATTCCTGCCTTCTTACAGCCTTTTGCGTAATGACCGGTTATTCTACAACACTTACATCTCCCACTTTTCTTGATTCGCTTCAAAGGTCCTCCCTCCTTCCTCTTATCCTTATCCTTCTTGTCCTCCCCCCACTTCTTCTAAGAGTTTGTGGGAACCTTCTCAAGCTCTTCCTTCAGCTGCCAAATGTAGGTTGACCACTCTGTCGGCCTTCCAAACCTAACCGACTAAACCTTTTCTCTATATTCTCCAACCTAGCTTGTGTCCCCTTTGAATTCTATGTGCCAAAAAAATTTCTGCCTCATATAGTAGCAAAGTCCTTACATAGCTTAGAAAAGTTGGCTGATGTTGGTTGGTTTAAGGGATTTTCACCTATCGGTGTTGTATTGGGAACTTGCCCTTGCACCTCTAGTGTCGTAGCTCTACGGAACTAGTCTGTCATACTATCTAAAGAAGAGAAAAACTTAGGCATGAAAGAATCGAAAGAAGTTTGAACTGGACCATTGAGGGGATTTTTTTTGAAAAAAATCTTTTAGATTAAAAAATAACTTCTTTTATAAGAGTGTATTTCTAGAAAAACATCTTTAAAACAAGTTATTTTGGAAAATACTTTACTTTTAAAACAATTCTTTAGAAATCTTGTAACCTCAGGCTTTGATACCAAGTGAAACAACCCGTACCCCTTAGTATCCCAAAAGGACACACTAAAAGATATTGTGCGTTGTAGGTATAACTAAGGCTCGCAAAGACTAAGATTCACAAGACAAAATAGATAGGTAACAACACAACGGAAGTAATTAAAAACAACAAATGATTTTAAAAATTAATACTTCATAAATAATTCAGACAAACCACATATCTTCCAAATACCAAATACAATTGTCTTATGGAAATAAAATCTCAATCTCATCAGAAAAGGCAGGGTACAAACACAAATTTTCCCTCAATATAGTGCCAGTACAATAGAAGAACAAAATGCTGGAAATAAAGGAAAGAATGCATGATAGGGCCTCCAAGTTTCCAAGAAGCTGCGGTCTATCTTCCTTGCCCCTAATTGCCTATCGGGGTAAAAAGGGGAAAATGGAGGAGTAAGTCGGAGTGAAAGTCAGGTGAATGATCGTAATTACTGAAATCTTTAAGCAAAGCAAAAGTAATAGACCTCACAATAGTTCTAGTATATATAAGGGAAACAAAGATAGTAGGAAGAAAGAGGAATAAGCTAGAAATGAAAACAAATTACTAAATTAATGCAATTGACTAACTTTGATTGTTTTCACTTGTCTTTGTTAGCTAATTAGGCTGAATCCTAATCTTATAATTAGGCTGAAATCCTAATTCTACCCTTTGATATTCCTGCTACTCCATTAACCATACTGCAGACTAGACGCTATATAACTCCCTACACATAAAGTAATGGCATCCACGAAAGACGCATAAAGTGCAATATTGTCTACGAAAGATGCACAAAGTATTTATTATGGACTAGAAATTATATAGCCGCCTATATAGAAGGCAATGGTGCCTACGAATGGCACACATACTTAAGCAATTGGAACTCATAGCGATTACTAAGCACCAAAACAGAAGTCGCACGTGTAACAACCACCATGCTTATGCTACCTGTTGCTCCACCTATTAGGTCTTCTTATTACCTGTGGGGAAGCATAAGTGTGCCCCTCACCTCACTTCAGGATTAGGTGAAACACCATGCCCATAGAAAAATAAGGGAAATGCTTTTGGTACTGGCCCACCATCCAAACAATATCTAGTTGCACCCCTTGTCCAAATCCCCCATGATTTGGACTTCTATTTTATGAATACTACCATTATTATCATAAGCGTGCCCTCATCTCACTTCAAGCTAATGTGAGACCACCATTTTGTCTAATAGGGAATTCTTTTTGGTACATGTCCTATTTCATCTTTGCTTATTACTTAGATGAATTACTTAAATAAGCCTTTGTTATTATCTTTTCTATCTTTGCTTCTTAATTTATCCTAAGTCTTAAAATAAGCTTCATTTTGTTCTATTTCTTATTATAACCTACGTTATAATCATGCTTATTACTTAACCCAAGGTCTAAGTGTAAAAATAAGCTCCTTTCATCTTATACTCTTTTTAATTATAATTCTAAGTTATAACTACGCCAATTATCTTTAATTAGTCCAATGCTAGCACTGATATCATAATTAGGCTCAATTTCAGTCTTAGTTCCATTTTTGTTATAGTCTTTACAATTCACATCTTATCTTCCGTTATTTCGGTATTTTTATAATTTTAATCCATATTCGCGTTTAATCTATTCTAATTCATATGTGAAGAAGAAGGAGAAATAAAATAAAACTGAAAATAGAAGAAAATCCAAAGCGTAGGAAAAAGGATGTAAGTAACGCATAAATAACATAAACAAATTAAAACAACGTAAATAAACTACAAATAAATAAAAATCTATGATTAACAGAAATAAACTAAAATTAACTGAAAAGAATAACTAAAAGAAACAGTGTGAAAATAGCTCTAAAAACTGTAAATAAACTACTAAAAAGGTTATTCCAAAAAGCGTAGTAAAACTACAACTATTAGAAACACTATTATTTTAAATCACTCACCTATGGTCCTAAGCTCTTCCTTTTAGGTCTTCCCAGATCCACATGGGGTTGTAAAATAATTTAATTTAAAATGATTTCCTCTTTGGAAAGTTATTTCGTTTAGGGTCCTTCCTGAAAAGGTGAACCTGATTGGAGAAAGTCTAACAAAGATAAAAAGTGTTAGGCCTAGGGTCCTATTTATAGGTGCAGGAGTGGATCTCAGACCGTTGGATTTGGGAATTGAATAGGATGCAACCACTTCATAGGCTGAATAGGAGCCATCAGATGGGAGCACGAAGGGACCAGATTGGGCAAAAGAACGAAAATAACGTGTCAAAATCGTACAGGGCGAAGAAGAAATTTTCTTCGCTTCTCAACTGTAGGCAGGTCGACCTAAGCCTTGGGATGGTTGACCTCTTGGTCGACCTTCCTACTTATATTTTTTTTATTCTTCTTTATTTTTTTAATTCATAACTCGTCATATTAGCTCAGATTCTGACATTCTATATATGAAAATTGACTAGAAAATTACCACAAACACAATAGTGCAACTCCCGTAGCTCAATTGTGATAATTGTACAAAGTTATTTTATTATTTCATTAATTAACGAACTAATTATTATGGGTTAAATTTCAGGTTGTTACATTAATACAGCTTCAAAAGCACCATTCACAGCACCTTTTGCAAATATTGTTCTAAACGCAATAATTCTTTTCCAAATATTTTGTAAATGTTTTTAAATGAATAGTAAATTATTTTACAGGTGATTTGAAAGATTTGTAAAGTGGTTAAATAAATAATAAAAGTTAATTAAGTATGTTAGAAGATTTAGAGTTGATCAAATAACTTGACTACCTTATTGGTGATAGAGAGAAAGTGTGTAGAATTGAATTAGAAATATCAGTTTTCTACTATCCTTGGCTATCTTGACTGGCCTAGCGATGGGGGTAGTAAATGTGATTTACTCGGATCAAAATTTCCCCAAGTATAATGGATATAATTTTCCAAATACAAATAACTTTAATTTTATGGAGAAAATCTTCTTATAGTTGGTGTTAAATTCCGAAGATAAATCGTACTACTCGTAGAATTTAAAAGATGCTTTCGCCATTATTTTGCCCACAGTACTTGTTGAATACGGGAATTGATATTGAGCAGAATAAGAGGATTTCTATATATTTTGCTCACTTATTATTTACTGGTTTTGGATTAACATCCTAGATAACATGGTTTCAACTCAATCTAAATTTTAAATTTGAATTAAGAAATCTTTGTTAAGATTTAAATAACTAATTTTCTATAGAGAGGTTTAATGATTCCGTGTGTACTAGAAAGAATGCTTTAAAGATATATATCTCCAGACGATATTATGATAAAAAGAAATTAATCAATCAAAGACTAATTCCTTATTCATGTAACCTATTTTTATCGATGATTGGTTCAAAGGAACCGGGGTTGAATTTGAGTAATTCTTATCCGGAAACCGCTTTGAACCAATTTATGTATTTGAAGTGAAGACATGGAAATGATTTAGAAGATGGAATGTAGGGTTGCTTGTCGTTGACCCTCGGAGGATATTTCCCACTACACCAAATACTGAGATTTGCAACTAGCCATCCGTGCATTTGGCAGCAGTTATTAACCGTTGCCATTTAGAAACGGTTAATCACCGTCTTGGTTCAGTTAGCAACGGTTTTTTTCGTTGCTAATTGGGAATGGTTATTAACCGTTGCTTCTTTGGAGACAAATGATGGCGGTGAATTTCATCCTTTCGTGCCATAATTTTTGGCGCGCTTCGTTCCAACTGGCAACGATTTTCAACCGTGGTTAATTAGCAACGATTTGTAACCGTCGTAAATGTTGTGGCAAATAATGGCGCTAATGTTGTGCCAAATATTCGCTGGGAGCCAAAATGAATTGGCCCGTCACTTTTCCTTCCCTCCTTTCCTTTGATATTCGTTTCGTCCTCTTTCAACGAAAAGAAAACCTAAATCAAAAAAAAAAAACCAATTCCACCAATTCGATTTGCTTCAACCCGCTCATCTTTCAATCTAATCGTGAAATCATCTTCCACCAACCGCGAACCCATCTTTCCACCTAATTGTGTCCAGGTGCGAACTCATCTTCCTTCCATCCACACCAGTTCTTCCTTCCTTCAACGCCAATCAGTGGCCCTCTCAGATCTGTGTTCGGAGAAGTATTACAACGTGAATTTATCGAATACCTACTCCAGGTTGGGTACTCATTTTTAATTATTTGATTTCTATTTTAAATTTGATTTTGTTTCATACTTGTATTATAAAATCTAATTTGAAATCTTAATTATCTCAGATCTTGTATCTTTGATATTTGGTTCCTCCAGTTTCATTGGCATAATCGAAAAGAGTGCATAACTTCCAGGTAAGCTTTGTTTTGTAATAATACTTGTTGTCAATTGAAATGGAAACTCTGTGTACATGTATTTGCGATGCATTGTTATATCACAGTACTCAGGCCCGGTTATTGGGCTAGGCGGGCTGGGCTACGGAATAGGGCAACCCAGCCTATCGGGGCAACCCAAAAAAAAAAACCCTAGTTCAAATTACACAATCGCGCAGAGATATACAAAAAAACCTACACTAACCCACCTGACCGCCTCCATCACCTCTGCACGGCCGCTCCCCATTCTCGACAACGGCGCTTCACAGCTCATCCTCCTCTGGACATCTACTCCAATCAGACCAGTTCAACTTCAGCCCTTAGTTTCAATTCCAAGGCTGGTATAGCCTGTAGCTCAAAGGTAATGACGAATTAACGATTCTAATGCTGATATCTCAAAAATTTTCTTGCTGACTCTCTTAAAAGCTTAAAAGATTTTTTTTTAGTAAATAAGGCTGTAAGAGTTAACTGATTGTTCCAATTGAAGGCTACAACAGCCTTGGATTGATGTTTACGTTTGTATTTTGAGTGTGTTTTGTCATTTTTGTGAGATTAATGAAATGATGTTCATAACGATATTACTACTATTATTGTTTTGTGAAAGGCAACAAAAAAATTTCCTCGTCTAGGGCAACTTATTGTATAGAACCGGCCCTGATAGTACTTATGTGTAGAATTAAAAGAACCTTTAACTTCATACGTTGCTCGGTTAAGTCTTGAAGAACCTGGTTCAAATTTAACGTGAATATCTTCATGGTGATAAGATAAACTTTTAACTATGTACCAAGGATTTTCTGATTCTTCTCGGCCAAAAATTTGCCACCTTTTGCTTGTTCCATGTCGTTGAAAAGAGATTTAGGACGAATGTTACAGTAACCTTGAAAACTGACTTATCACAACTTAGTTAAAAGATTATCAAATGCAATGATAACAAATTAATCTGTAATCCACACATGATTAATAGAAATCAGTAAATTATTTGGAAAACAAGCTTGTGTGTTTCTACTCAGTGCTTTATATGTATTATCGACGACTGGGTGTCTGTACACGGTGAATCCATTCGTTTCTATGGTTGAATAATAGGCAAAGATTACATGCTTATATTTGTAGTTTAGAATAATAAAGGAAGGGATGCAACACAAGTTAAGGAACAGTTTCTTCCCTATAATGCTTGCTTATGGGTTTGTTTAGTGTTACTATATAAGCTGTCATTTGAGTTCCATCATTATCTTCATCTTTTAGGATTGATGTTTCATTAAGTTTTTGGGGATTGATTATAGTCAATATCTACTACTCTTTAACAATTTGCCAAAGTAGAGATGCACCTTCTAATCTGAACCATCAGGATACATATTTGATGTTTTAAGTGTACAGTGTTAGAGGACCAAGAAACAATTGGTTATGCAAAGGATGATCTTTTTACATTTATATATGATTTGTTTTACAAATTGTACAATGTGAGATAATCTAACACGTCCCCGTACGTGTGGTGTATCATCAGCCAAACATTGCAACATGGAAGAGAAGTAGTGTTGTAGTGTGCATTCTCATATTTACTAAAGCCTAAATGTTGTACTATACTGCATGCTAGTTAAACATAGCTGCTTATAGTGACTGCTAGGGTATAAGTTGATGCAATGAATTTTGTTTTACTAAATATTAGACCATATTTAGTAAGTGGATAAAATTGTTGTTAATGGAGCAAGCCAAGTATCAGGAGAGGCGTAATGCATAGACATTACTCTAGTGCTACAAAATGGCACCGTTGTAATGGCAAATATTTTGGAAACAGTTTGATGCTAATGTTAAATTTCAAGTGAAATCAGAAGAATATACATCTGTTTAGTTAATATCAGAGTTGAACATGGTGGAAAGCCATAAGATATTGTTACCCATGATTTCTTATTAGATCTTGTTATTTTCTTTCAGTATGTATTTTAGTATAGACAAACAATGGATGAATCAATATAATCGAAGAAATACATAATATGTGGAAGGTGTGAGAAATTTCTTTAAATTTATTGCTGAAAACGGTGGCAATAAGGAAAAATATTCGCGCCCTTGCACGCTGTACAAAAATGAAGATACATTCAAATTAAATGACATTCATTTTCATTTTCTTAGATATGGTTCTTAACGCTAAAATTTGAACACTAACACCCCGGTGTATGAAGTGAGATCGTGAAAGCACCACCCGATAACTCGGGAACAGATTATAAGCAGATAATAGTGAAAAAACAGTAAACAACAGCAATTTTATAGTGGTTCGGCTTAAGAGATAGCCTACGTCCGCTTTGAATATCTTTATTGACGATTTGATTACAAGTCAATGCAGTTACACTTTGATTACAACACACTCTGAGTTTCAAGTGACTTAGAACAAGTAGCCTAAACTTCAATGTCGATCCAAATCTTTGAACACATGTTTGACATGTTTGATTTCTTCGTGAAGTTCCTTGAAGATGTTGAAGTAGTTCAGAATGCAGCAGAGTAACGGCGCTTGAAATGAATGGGCCCAAAAGTCCCTTGAATGTTGGGGGTGGCCATGTATTTATAGGCAAATCTGGATAGAAGTTTTTTGCCCAAGTCCTGAGTCGTGACCGACTCAGGCTAAGCCGTGGCCGAGTCAAGTTGAGTCGTGGCCGGCTTATCTGATTAAACATTTGGTCTTCTCATTAGCTCATTCTCTTGCTGGATTCTAAGCCAAGTCCTGAGTCGTTGGCGAGTCAATTCTCACTGGGACATGCATTGTAGCAACGGAGTACGACTCAGTGGCTTTAAGTCGCGGACGAGTCATCCTGAGTTATGAGTCATCAAGTCATTTCTTAGGTCGTCAATCCTCTTGAGTCGTTTCTTATGATGAGTCGTGGACCTGTTGAGTCGCTGAGGCAATACCTTTGATGAGTCGGTAATGCATTGAGTCGGTCCTGCCTTATGAACCGTTAACCCCTTGAGTCGTAACCCTTTAAGTCGCTTTGACCTTTAGGTCATTAACTCCTTGAGTCGGTGACTCGATGAGTCGTGAGGCTTCCTGAGTCGTGAGGCTTCCTGAGTCGTTAAACACCTTAAGTCGTGGCTCATCCCAGGCTTTAACTCGTTGACTCCTTTAACTCGTGGGTCCCTTAACTTGTAGGCTGGAACGGGGTTAACATTTGCCCCTCGAAGCACACGCTTAAGTCGTAAGTCGTGTGCTTCAACTTATCATAACCCGGGCGTGCCGATTCGAGTTTCAGCTCTTCCAGATATAAAACGCTTGACTCGTTCCTCCTATCTCCCACTTCTTATCAGCGATCTTCTAAACCGCATCCGCCATTAATGCACCTCCAAGTTCTCACAGGCGATTCCAACTCGACTCTCCTCTGATCATCGTTGACACCACATTACGTAAGCAATCTTGCTTCCCTTCCGATTATCGATCATCATTAACCTATGCGCTCCGTCCCTACCTTCATTTTACTCCCTTGATTCTTGCAAGTTCGGTCATTCTAACCATCAATGGATGTAGGGTTGTTTGATCTGATGATTTTCGTCTTGAGGTGATTTAGTGGCGTGATAAGACCGGGGTTGTTTATTGAGAGTTTTATTGGGTTAATGGGTTAAAAGTTGGAAGATTAACGGGTTAGGAGTGAAATGGTTTATGGGTTAGAAGTTGGAAGATTAACGGGTTAGGAGTTAGGTGATTAGTTGGTCAGATAGAATCGAATACTTCTTTAGGTATGACTCGGCTATTTTTGTATGATCCAGCGACCTTTGCGATTTAACCATGATACGACTCAACATGCTCCACGACCTAAACCTTGAGTCGTGGCCGAGATAAAACCCTTGAGTCGTGGCCGAGATAAGACTTGGAGATTTTCTTATTACTTTGAACCAGAGCTTCTCCCTTTTTCTACGACTTACGACTTAGGGCACTGCCGACTCAAAATTTTTGAGCCGTTGACGAGTTAGGACTTGCGTGAATTCTGCTCAAACTTTAAACCATTGCATAAACTTTGAACTGTCGAATTTTATTGCATTCATTCACAGGTTATTTTGACTTGCAGGTTAACAATCTGTTCAATACAACATTCACAGAAAATTGGGACGAATATACTGTCATCGACCGCCCATATCAAATGACAAATTAGTTAATAACAGATAATTAACTTAAACAAATCGTGTGAACGAAGTGCTATCGATTTCAAGTAATATTAAAGCAATACTGAAACAGTCAATTGAAACTGACCAACCTGCACTAATATTATGCTTGAACTTTAAATTAACAAGTTCTGAAATTACCATAGTCGATCACTCGTCAACCAGTTTAATTCCAGTTATATTTACTTGTTATTTTCGTTAGTTCTGCACAACACTTCACACTTTTAGGAAACGTGCACCTTCGCATTTGAACACCCAGTTGCTTGTGTAGAATGACATCTCAACAAGAAGAACCATGGGCCAGGCTGAAGATGTCTTCCCAGTAGCCAACTTGTTGGATAACCCTCCGGAGAGAACTCCCACAACTCTGAATCAGCGGGTGTTTAACCAATTGCTCATCCAGTTTGGCATTGCCGAAGCTGATGCCTTACTGCCGGAGCCAAATGATACTGCAGATAGGCCCCCTTCTAGCTTTATTGCTGTCAACCGCCAAATGTGCTTGAGCGGTGCCATACCACCTTTCAACGACTTCCTTCAACAGTTCCTGCTTCGATTATCTATCTCTCCATTCCAATTGCACCCCAATGGTCATGCCATTCTGATGGGGTTATGTGTGCTATTTAGTAGAGTTCTGGGCCGATTACCGAGCTTTGAGGAAATCTGCTACTTCTGCTCATTCACAAAAATTAAAGATCATCCCTCTATCGTAGTTATAAGGAGTGCTCGAAACCGCAAGCTCATCACCGATCTTCCTGAAAGCGTTCATGGATTTCTAAATCAGTACTTCTTTGTCCGCTGCCCTCCAGGGTTTTATGCCATCTGGAGAGTAGGAAGTAAGATTTTCCTGCTTTTATTTCTCCATTCTTGGGCTTTTCGAAATCTGAGTTGCTAAACGCTAACTTGGCTTCTTTTTTTTTCTGTTTTAGCACTTCCTCCTCCCTCTAGAGATCCATGCTATAAACAAATTTTTGAGAGATTGAACGCCGTGGCGGCAGAAGAGAGGAGTATAAAGTTCTTGTTAAATGATGGATTTTTACATTAATATGGGCTTCTTCATTCCTCTCGCTTCACTCAGCTTCGTGAAGTCCCAACTGAAATTCCTGATTCTCCGACGAAAACTCCTGATGCCCCGATCTCTACTAAAGAGCACATGCAGGGAGGAACCTCTATAGAAACTCCACTAGTGAAGTGTTCAATTCCGAAGGACGTTGCGGGGCCGTCCGACAAGTCCGCACTTGCCCCAGTTATCGAAGAGGAAGAAACTCCACGATCTTCCGGAAGATTTGCTGACGAAGGAGTTGAGAAAGCCAGTCCCAAAAAACATGATGGCGATGATGTTTTCGAGGGGTTGAGCGATTTAATTGTGACTTCTCAAGAACTTTTCAAAGATGATGTTTCCAAAACTATCTCTTCTGTAATTGAGGCGACATCCTCTCTACAACAAATGTCAACTCCTTCCACTCAAGTTATCACTACCTCTACTCCACAGAGTGGTCTGTAACTTGATGCGTGTAGTTTACACGTTGCACAACACTTAGGACTTTTCAGCACTTCTACGCATTAATCTTCTTATACTTTAAAGATTTCTAAAGCTTATTATTTTTATTCCATATTCTCCAATAGGGCGCAGCAGTTCATACTATGATGATTTCCAGCGCTACGGGGGGCGTAGCCAATATGATTATAGGCGTCACCTCCCCTCTTACAGAGAATCCGATGAAGAGAGGGCCATTAGGAAAGCAGACGAGAGACGAGCATATGAAGAACGTCACCAAAGAGAACAGGAAAGACATGACCCTCCCACAGAGATGATGATACCCAAAAAAGAAAGACTCACGATGAGAGAGGTAAAGGTCACATGGACGATTCTTCTAGCAAGCGGGCTAAACTTACTGAAGAAATAATGCCGACAGTTTCTCAAAATGTTCCTGCTCAATCTCCTGCCCCCGTTCGTTCCGACATTCAAACAATCATCAACCGGCCCGCATACCAAGTTGGGCAAGGTCCTCCCACTCTTCAAAGTCGATTCCCTCAGTGGTGCCTGAGAGGGGTTCGATTTGATCTCGACTTGGTTCCTCTTGACAAATCGGCTATGCTACGAAATCTTGACGCTGTCAGGACCGATATTGAAAGAATGTCGAACTGGCAAAAACTTGTCGACGAGCTTCAGAGGGTTAACCGAGCCAATCTCGAGGCTATGCTCACAATGGAGAACGATAAGGCTGAGTGGCAAAAGACTCTCGAACAGCATGACGCCGAAATGAGAAGTATTGCTTCCTATAATGAAAAGCTGGAAGCGGAAGTAGAAAAGCTTAAGGAAGAGTTAGCTACTTCATCTACTTTCTATTCTCAAAAGGAGAGCATGCTTCAGCAACAAGTACGAGATGCGCATGCCAGTCAAAGGGCAGTCGAAGATAAGCTTACACACCAGGAGAAGGTCATAGAAGAATATCGCGCTGAAACTTTACAGCTGCGAGAACAGACCGGCTCTCAAAGCTTGGAGATAGAGATGTTAAAAGCTCGACTTGCTATGGCCGAAAAGGAGCGTGACGAGGCTGTTGCTGGTAAACTTGCGGCCGAAGAGGCCCATCAAGCAACCAAAGCTGACATTAGCTCCACCTTATTTGATTTTTATCTGCACAGCATTTTGGGGCGTGGCAGCCTTGCCTTTCTAGGCCCTAAGTACGAAATTACACTAGCTGAAGTTTGGGAGGCGGCACTTGATATGCTCGGTGGTAAAGGTGCTGGCTACGCTAAGTTAGCTCTTGAAGAGCATTATCTTGATGATGATGCCCGCGCCGCTCTTGCCAAGGGAAAAGAGCAACTCGCCAGAGTGCGGGCCGGAATGGCGGAAGGGGAACGTTCTGAAAAAGAAATACCACCTACCACTTCTGCACGCCCTTTAGTTTCTTCTGAAGTTGACATCACAGGTTCCAGCGCTCATTCGTCGCCTCCCACAAGAACCGGGGTAATTACCCCTACTGATGATGAGGCTTTGGAGGATATCGGGGCTCAAAATTATGAGATCGAACTAACGAAGCAAACATCTTCAGGTAATTTTGACATTGGTTCGATTCAGGTGGATCACCTGCTTGCTCCTCAGAAGTTTGACGAGCTTCTCGATTATTTCTTGAATCTTGACGAACCCATATCTCCCTTCTTTTGGGGAGATACTAATATTTTTAATTTCTCTTCTTCTGCAGTTGAAACACCGAGTGCTGTGCAGATTTCGCCTCCTCCGGTTATCCCTCCTCTGTCTCTTCAGGTGACTCCCCCTTCTGCTTCACAGCCCGGGTCACAAGAGGAGCAAATTGAGGCTCTTCATGGCTTGGATGACCCTATCGCTTTGCAAGAGCAGAAAGACGAGGGACTTGAAGGAGGCGAGATCTCTCCGGAGCGGACTCCTTCTGATGACGTAGTTTTGTCCGCTCTTGTTACTCCAGGGAGTGAGTCTTCTTCGAAGAGAAGAAAGAAGCACGGAACATCGAAGAGGAGGGGGAAGAAAATCATTACTACTGAAGAAGAACCGGAAGTTGCACCGGTTGCACCTCCCTCTCCTTCTTCCCTTATGCCTATAGATAGACCTGAAAAGTTAATCATTCGGCCGGGCAAAGGGTCCAAAGGTGGTAAGAAGAAGTGAAGAGTCGGGCTTCGGGCTTTTTGATTCCTTTTTTTTTGTGTAATGGTCGGATGTTGTGCAGGCACCGGCCCCTGCTTTTTTTTATTTTGAAACCTGTATCTGCAATACAATTGAATAAAATGATCCTTTATTTGTACAGACTCTTGTTTGAATTTGAGAATGCATTTATTATTCATTTTTGCACAAGTTTATTTATATGATATTGCGGTGAGCTTGTGGCATGTTGTTTGAGCGTACTTTACCGATGTAGCTATACCATTTTGTATGTAACTATACCATGTTGCCCTATACCATAAGCTTGCTGCAATATTTTATACTTTGAGGGGACTTGCACTCTTATTTTCTGAAGAATAATTACTTCATTCTTGAAGAAATTTTTCGTAGAGTACAACTTCGTTCATATAAGTTTTTACGCTTTGTCCTTCGAAGAAATCACTTTTTTTTTCTTTTGCTTATGTACGCATTTTGCCAAGTGAAATCTTCAATGTGGTAAAACGGGCCTCTGAAGGGTACTTTAACTTTCTTCTTTTTTTTTTATTTTTTTTGAGGAAGGTTATTTTCTAGAATAGGTAAATCACTCTTCCTTTGAAAGTTAAAGTATGCCCTTGATGAGGAATTTTTTTTTTTTTTTTTAAATAGAAATTTGTACTTCTGAGGAGGGATTTTTCACGTTTCAACACTTGGAAGTTTTGTTTCAATCTTGGTGGAACGTGTATCTCCAAAGATTTGTGCCTTTGAAGAAAGCGTTTTCACGTTTCAACACTTCGAAGTTTTATTTCAATCTCGGTGAAACGTGGGCTTCTGAAGAGGTCTTTATTTTGTTGTGTCCCCGGGAGGGGGTTGTACCTCCGAGGAGGGATTTTTCACGTTTCAACACTTGGAAGTTTTATTTCAATCTCGGTGAAACGTGGGCTTCTGAAGAGGTCTTTATTTTGTTGTGTCCCCGGGAGGGGGTTGTACCTCCGAGGAGGGATTTTTCAAGTTTCAACACTTGGAAGTTTTATTTCAATCTTGGTGAAACATGTACCTCCAAAGAGTTGTGCCTTCGAAGAAAGCCTTTTCACGTTTCAACACTTGGAAGTTTTATTTCAATCTCGGTGAAAAGTGGACTTCCAGAAAGGTCTTTATTTTGTTTTGCATTTCAACTTTGGTGAAGTGAAATTCCGAAGAGCGGTCGTAACACTTCAACTCCTGGTGAAATGGGCCTCCGAAGAGGGCTTTTATTTTGTTTGCATTTCAACTCTGGTGAAGTGAAATTCCGAAGAGCGGTCGTTACACTTCAACTCCTGGTGAAATGGGCCTCCGAAGAGGGCTTTTATTTTGTTTGCATTTCAACTCTGGTGAAGTGAAATTCCGAAGAGCGGTCGTTACACTTCAACTCCTGGTGAAATGTGCCTCAGAGAGGGTTTTCATCGCCTGGAAGTTACTCTCTCATGGTTGGAGGGTCATGACTCCTCCAATCTTTTTTGTTGAGTAGAGAACTTTCTTTTTTATGGAGTATGACCCATTAGAGGTCTTTATCCTCCGAAGAGTTGCGCCTCCGAAGAGGATTTGCGCTGCCGATGATGGCTTTGGTTGTTCCCTTGTCCACTTGCTTATGCCTTTTCAGCGATCCTTTTTTTTTTAAATAACTTGTTTAATCCAAGGAAGTGTACTTCATCGTCAGGCGAGTTCGTGAGAACGAGCATCAGCTTCTTAATTGGATGTTTGTTTGTTCAAACGATCTCAATTTATTAGCAAAGGCCCGTTTCTGTAGAAATCATAGGCCGTTCAATTGAAGTACTTCCTATCTAGGATTTGAATTCGGAGCTTTTGTGACTTGAAATTTGGCGAGAATCACTTGGTCTTATTATGTGCAAGTTTCACTTCCATTGTCTGCAAAAATTTAAATCGACATTTCAGCAATACATTCTATGTACTTTTTATATCGAAAATAAAGCAAACATGTAATAATAATAAGGAACACAAGATTTATAGTGGTTCGGCCAGGAAATTGGGCCTACATCCACTTTATATTTTTTCATTATTTACTTGCATCAGTTTTACAATTGCCTTCAATTACAAGAATCATACATTCATAATTCTTTTTACAATATTTCAACAAAATTTTCAAGTAAAGTATGGACGCAAATGATTGCTGTTCCATGCCCTTGGAATTTGATCTTCTTCAACAGTAGTGAGTTTGAATGTGCCGTCAAGAAGCTTCTGACCTATGACATATGGTCCTTCCTAATTTGGCCCAAACACACCTGTCGCTGTCATAATTCTCTTCAGGACTAGGTCTCCAATCTCAAAGCTGCGTTGGCGAACTTTGGAATTGAAATGTCTGGCTATCCTTTGCTGATGAGCTGCAATTCTGAGATTAGCCTCATCTCTTTTTTCATCAAGGAGATCCAGCGCTTCAAGCTGTAGCTTTTCGTTTTCTGCTTGATTGAAATGGATTCTTCTATGTGAAGGGACCTCTATTTCTACCGGAATCATTGCCTCTGACCCGTATGCTAATGAAAACGGGGTGTGCCCAGTCGCAGTTTTGTGAGTGGTTTTGTATGCCCATAGTGCCAGTGGTAGCTTATCGACCCAACCACCTTTTGCTCTTTCAAGTTGCTTTTTGATGGTTGACTTAATAATTTTATTCACGGCTTCCACTTGCCCGTTTGCCTGCGGATGAGCCACTGCTGAGAAGCTTTTTCGGGTTTTGAATCGCTTGCAAAAATCTTGGAATTCTTCACTTTCAAACTGAGTACCATTGTCTGTAATTATTTTTTGAGGCACACCGTATCTGCAAATGATGTTTTTAGTCACAAAACTTATCATCTTCTTTGAGGTGATAGTAGCCAGTGGTTCAGCTTCTGCCCACTTAGTAAAATAATCTACAGCAACAATGGCATATTTAATTCCAGATTTGGCAGTTGGTAATGGTCCTACAAGGTCTATCCCCCATATTGCAAATGGCCATGGACTGACCATCTGTGTGAGTTCAGTGGAAGGAGCTCTAGGAATTTTGGCGAATCTTTGGCATCTGTCACATTTTCGGGAATACTCTGCTGCATCTCGATCAATTTCTGGCCAAAAATATCCGTATCGGAGAATTTTCTTTGCTAATGTTTGGCCACCTGAATGATCACCACATTCTCCTCCGTGTACCTCCGCTAGGATTGCTTTCGACTCTTCCCTTGATACCCATTGAAGTAATGGCATTGAGAATCCCCGTCTGTATAATCGGCCATCCTGGATTATATATCGAGAGGCTTTCCTCAGTAGCTTTTGTCGTTCTTTTGAGTTCCCTGGTAAGGATCCATTGAGCAGATATTCTGTTATTGGAGTCATCCATGATTCTTGCTCTTGGGGCATGCTCATGATCCAATCAATGTCCATCTCATCAATGCTAGGAGCCGACAGGACCTCCACTGGAGTTAAACCCAGAAATTGAGCTTCGCCTGTGCTAGAATACCTTGCGAGAGAATCTGCTTTCATGTTTTCTTCTCGAGGAATGTGACTTATCATGTAATGATCGAAATCACCCAGGAGTTCCCAAGCCTTTGACAAGTAGGCGGGCAGATTCCCCCCTTTTGCTTGGAATTCCTTTTTGACTTGGCATACAATAAGCTGAGAATCACTGAATATCTGTAACGCTCGGATGTTTAATTCTTTAGCAATCCTTAAGCCAGCGATAAGGGCTTCGTATTCTGCTTCATTGTTTGTTGAAGGAAATTCCAATCTTAGTGCATAGCATAATGATCGGCCTTCAGGGGTCTCAAGTACAACTCCGGCTCCAGAACAGTTGACGTTTCTCGCACCATCGACATATAACTTCCATTGGATTGGGGAATCGTCGACCGTTTCCTCCTCACTGTTACCCTTATCTGTGAATTCTGCGATGAAATCCGCTAAAGCTTGTCTATTGATTGCTTTTCGGGGATGATAAGTGATGTCATACTGACTGAGTTCAATATTCCACTTTAGAAGACGACCCGAAGTCTCAGGGCGAAACAGGACTTGCTTTAAAGGTTGATCAGTGAGGACTCTGATTGGATGAGCTTGGAAATATTGCCTCAACTTCCTAGATGCAATTAGTAGGCAATAGGCGAGTTTTTCCAACTTAGAGTAATTCATTTCTACCCCAGTGAGTCTTTTGCTGATATAGTAGACTGGATGTTGAATCCTTTTGTCTTCTCGTATCAGCGCTGCACTTAAAGCATGAGATGATACTGCCAAGTATATAAGAAGATCCTCGCCATCGCCAGGCCTAGAAAGTATTGGAGGCGTTTCCATATGGCGAATCAATTTATCAAAGGCTTTTTGGCATTCGGGAGTCCAATCGAAGTTTTTTTCCTTTCTTTAGGGCATCAAAGAATGGGATGCATTTATCTGTGGCTTTGGAAATGAACCGACTCAAGGCGGCGACCTTTCCATTGAGACTTTGCAATTCCTTCTTTGTTCTAGGAGCTTTGACTTCCTTTAATGCAGTAATTTGAGCTGGACTAACCTCAATGCCCCTAGCGCTCACGATGAAACCTAAAAACTTGCCGGATTCCACTCCAAATGAACATTTCAAAGGATTGAGCTTCATTCCGTATTTTCGGAGGACTGCGAACATGTCCGCTAAGTGTTCTATGTGATCCACTGCTTTCTTAGACTTTACTAACATGTCATCGACGTAGACTTCCATAGTCTTGCCTAATTGCGGTTTGAACATAGCATTAACAAGTCTTTGGTATGTTGCCCCTGCATTCCTCAACCCGAAGGGCATAACTCTGTAGCAGTAAAGACCAATGTCAGTGATAAAGCTCGTGTCCTCCTGATCTGGCTCATGCATCATAATCTGGTTGTATCCAGAGTAAGCATCCATGAAAGATAACAATTCGTATCCCGCTGTTCCGTCTACCAGTTGATCGATTCTGGGTAATGGGAAGCAGTCTTTGGGGCAGGCCTTGTTTAGATCTGAAAAATCGATGGATACTCTCCATTTTCCGTTGGCTTTCTTAACCAGCACTGGATTTGAAACCCAATTAGGATAGGTAGATTCTTTGATAAAATTATTCTCCATGAGCCGATCAACTTCTTCTTTTAATGTTGCCGACCTTTCTGGACCTTGAGTTCTCCTTTTCTGCTTCACAGGTGTAAATTTTAGGTCAATATTTAGAGCGTGTACTGCAAGTTCTGGGGATATTCCGCACATATCGGCATGAGTCCAAGCAAAAACATCCAAATTTGCCTTTAAAAAAGATATTAAGGTATTCTGAATTGACGCATTAAGTTGCGAACCCACATTCAATACCTTGTTTGGGTCCTTTGGGTCAACAGGTATTGGTATTGTCGTTTCCACTGGTACCACTCTATTTTCCCCTGCACTGACTTTTCTAGGGTCCATCTCTTTCCTTGCTCCGCTGTGCTCGCCAGTGCAGGGTCCGCCCTGTAATTGCTACAAGGCTGGTTCTTTGATGCGGACTGGGGTTGCCGCATTCTTTCCCATTTCTCTTTTTCTGGTTTCTCGTAGCTCTGTTAGATAACATTCTCGCCCAGCATTTTGATCCCCTTTTATGACTCCTACTCCATTGTCTGTAGGGAATTTAATAGTGAGGCACCACGGGGCAAGAATACCTTTGAACGCTGCCAGAGTTGGACGACCAAGGAAAGCATTATAAGCAGAAAATTCGTCGACAATCACAAAAGTTTGCTTGCGGACCACTTTTCTCTCTCCTACTCCAAGTTCCACAAACAAATCAATGGTTCCTACCGGCTGCTTTGGCTCCCCAGTGAAGCCGGCAATTTTCTGCAATGAGGCTTGCACATCAGCCATAGGGATTTTCATTTGGTCGAATGTCTTCTCGAAGAGGATATTGCAGGATGCGCCACAATCAATGAGAACTCTTCTGACAATAGCTGGCCCGATACCAGCCGAGATGACTAAGGGATCTAAGGTAGGAGCTTCAATACCTGCGGAATCCTAGCTTTGAACACAATATCATCATCGAAAGTTCTTTGTTGCTTCAAGGGCGTGGCACCTTCCAAAACGAATACATCTTCCTCGGTCGGTACATACTTTAAAGCTCGGTATACCTTTCCATCTCACCCCAGCTTCTGCCTGCTGGGTGAGGCCTCCTGTAATGACATTGATAATGGGCCTTCCAGATTCATGCCCTGCAGCCTTCTCACTCGTCCTGGGCAGATGAGTAGGAGCCTGTTGCCCCTGACCAGATGAAGCAGGATTGTTGCTATTCTTTTTCACATATTGCTGCAGTTTGTTTTCCCTTAGCAACTCTTCAATCAGATTTTTCAACTGGCGGCATTCGTCAGTTTCGTGACCGGGTTGATTATGGAAGCGGCAGAACTTCCCACTCTGTATAGCCTTTTTCCCGGTCCTTAGAGGAGGAGGTTTAGGAAAGTCAATAGAATCTTTAGTGGCAAGGTAGATACGCTCCGGCGTATCTGATAAAGGAGTATATTCTGATGGCTTGAAGGATCGGGGCTTCTTCAGATTACTCTGCTTCTTCCCATTGTTATTTTCCCTTTTTTGTCCTACAGATTCATTCTTGCGTGGAGAAACAGTGTTATCTTCATCTTTTTCCAACACTGCCTTTACCGATACGGGTCGGCTTTCTAAGCGTATGAATTCATCTGCTTTTTTATAAAAAAATTCAAGGGAATTTGGTTCCTTCATGTTTAGCCATTTCCCAAATTCGCTCGACTTGTCAATACCCTTCATCAGATAAGTCAATATCATTCGCGGTTCTGCATTGTCCACCTCAGCTAGCACTATATTAAAGCGGTTTAAGAAAGATCTGATAGTCTCTCCTGGATTCTGCTCCAAACTTGACAGTGACATGATATCCTTGGCTTTTGAGGCGTATAGTCTGAACTGCTCCTTGAATTTCCGGGTTAAGTCAGAAAACTGATCTATAGATCGGACTGGAAGCTTGGTGAACCAAAGCAGAGCTACACCTTCGAGATACACAGGAAAATATCGGCACTTTATTTCATCAGAGGCTCTGGCACCTGTCATGTGCCAATCATACTTGTATAAGAATTCGTTCGGATCACTTGTCCCCTTGTAAGCTGGAATGGTTGGAGGGACAAACTTCCTTGGGAATTCAGCCTTTAAGATTTTCTCAGTAAACGAAGTTTTACTTGGGGCGTAACCCCATTCTTTCTCGTCTTCAACCCTCTGCATACTCTCTTTCATAATTTGTCGGACCATTCCAGAAAGATACTCCTCATCATGTCGAGTTTTAGATCCACCAACCTCAGGAAGTGTTTGTTCAAAGGGGCTAGCAGCCCTTTCAGGAGCATTCGTTTCTTCAGCCTCATGAATGTTGTTAGCAAAATTCCTTTCATTACCTGCCGGTTGACGGTTTGTCCCAAGCAAATCGTTCAACCTATTCAGAATTAGGGCATTCTGGGCATTCTGAGCCTCGAATTGTGCATTTTGGGCATTGATCTGTTGGTTCAGCCCTAAGATTGTAGCATCCAGCTCTGCCTTTGTAACTCCGACAGCTGGAGTGGCTTGATTCGATATAGGGGAAGCGGAGGTTCCCTCTTGAATGTTCCCAGATCTGACAGATCTACTTTTCCTTCCAGGAGCCATAATCTCGGATAGACTTCTGGTTTTCAAGGAAATTCTCTCTACAAACCTCTGTGAAGCAATGATGATAGTTCACCTGAGTTTAGTTCTCAGTGAAAGCACCAAAAATGTTAACGCTAAAATTTGAACGCTAACACCCCGGTGTATGAAGTGAGATCGTGAAAGCACCACCCAATAACTCGGGAACAGATTATAAGCAGATAATAGTGAAAAAACAGTAAACAGCAGCAATTTTATAGTGGTTCGGCTTAAGAGATAGCCTACGTCCACTTTGAATATCTTTATTGACGATTTGATTACAAGTCAATGCAGTTACACTTTGATTACAACACACTCTGAGTTTCAAGTGACTTAGAACAAGTAGCCTAAACTTCAATGTCGATCCAAATCTTTGAACACATGTTTGACATGTTTGATTTCTTCGTGAAGTTCCTTGAAGATGTTGAAGTAGTTCAGAATGCAGCAGAGTAACGGAGCTTGAAATGAATGGGCCCAAAAGTCCCTTGAATGTTGGGGGTGGCCATGTATTTATAGGCAAATCTGGATAGAAGTTTTTTGCCCAAGTCCTGAGTCGTGACCGACTCAGGCTAAGCCGTGGTCGAGTCAAGTTGAGTCGTGGCCGGCTTATCTGATTAAACATTTGGTCTTCTCATTAGCTCATTCTCTTGCTGGATTCTAAGCCAAGTCCTGAGTCGTTGGCGAGTCAATTCTCACTGGGACATGCATTGTAGCAACGGAGTACGACTCAGTGGCTTTAAGTCGCGGACGAGTCATCCTGAGTTATGAGTCATCAAGTCATTTCTTAGGTCGTCAATCCTCTTGAGTCGTTTCTTATGATGAGTCGTGGACCTGTTGAGTCGCTGAGGCAATACCTTTGATGAGTCGGTAATGCATTGAGTCGGTCCTGCCTTGTGAACCGTTAACCCCTTGAGTCGTAACCCTTTAAGTCGCTTTGAGCTTTAGGTCATTAACTCCTTGAGTCGGTGACTCGATGAGTCGTGAGGCTTCCTGAGTCGTGAGGCTTCCTGAGTCGTTAAACACCTTAAGTCGTGGCTCATCCCAGGCCTTAACTCGTTGACTCCTTTAACTCGTGGGTCCCTTAACTTGTAGGCTGGAACGCGGTTAACAATGGTATTGTTCAATCATATACCGTGTGGTGTTTTCACGGGGAAAGAATACCACAGAAGCCAAAACAACAACCGGTTAGTCATGCCACAAATACTAATGAGTCCGAACAAATTAGAATGGAGGATTTGATCAATGATGCAGATAGATTCCATCATTTTCAACCTACAAGTCAGTTGCATGATAATGCTAATATTGGTGAGCAGTTTACGGATAAATCATTTTCTGATAGTGCAACTGCAACAGAGCGATTGTCCTTCTTGTCCAAAAGAGATTACAAAGTTGTATGCCATTGTGAAACTGAATAGCTTGAAGACCCAATACGGCTTTTCAGACAATGGTGTGACTGCACTACTTGAATTCATAAAGGAGTTACTCCTCGAAGGTAACACGCTACCTTCAAAGTACCCCGACGTGAAGAAGATCATTAAGCAAGTTGGGATGAATTACATAACTTATGATGCATGCATTAATGACTGCATCTTGTGCTGGAAAGATAATGCGAACAAAGTTTCAAGTACAAATTGCAACGCACCAAGATATAAGACATCATTCGACGAAGAGAGAAAAGCTACCACAGTACCTCAAAAGACCTTAAGACATTTTCCTTTAATTTCTATATTGAGAAGACTGTATATTGTACCATGGATAGCAGAAGCGATGACCTGGCATGGTCGTGCCAAGTCCGGTACAACCGTAATACGTCATCCGCGTGATACATCTCAATGGAAAACTAGTAGAATCAAATGCATTCGGAGGAGGTGGAGTTTTAAGGTTAGATATGTCCGAGCAACTTGTTCATATTACTTGATTTCTGGCTCAGTACAAATGGTGCAACATTGGACAAAAACCCAAAAATAGTGTAGTACTTAAGTGTAGTACTTGACCAAGCTAATGGTGTATGTTGTTGACAGGCAATAGGCAGTAGGGGGTGTGATGTAGTACTTAAGTGTGGATGAGATGAAAACGGAGAAAATGAGGAAGTGCTGTAGTGTGTAGGAGTGTGGTTGTGAGTGGAAGTGTATAGCAGAGGGGATGGGATGAAGTTGAAAGGCAGTTTTTTTGTTAGTGTTGTTATAGTTGTTTAAACGTTTGCTGCCACTTTTACTTGTGTATTATTATTGCTTACACAGGAATTCCGTTTCTCTATTAACTGAACTTGACCAAGCTAAAATTCACTGTATGATTTGAGTTTAAAACCTGTTTTTACTTTTGCGCAGGAATTGGATAGAATACTGTATGCACCACAGCATGAGCCAAAGAAATATCAACTTCGGCTAACCTGCTCAGCATCCTTTTAACGTGTTTATTATATGTAGACTTCACTGCTTGCAAAACAATGTAGTGTAATAAATGAAATCTTTGTAGTGTAGTGTAATAAACAATGCAGTGTAATAAGTATGATATTCTGGCACGGTAGCATTCTGTTTGCAAAACAATGAGTGTAATTATAAGTTTGATAATTTTATATGTATGGTATATGTGTTATATGTTTATAGTGCTTGTGTACCAATATTTTGATATTCTGGCATATTTTGATATATATTGATATTCTGGTATATATACTGAGATATGCGTGTAACGCAGTAGTGAGTTACTGATGTGATTTTGTAGGAGCAGGAGCAAACACTATGTGCAACGGGTGTTAACCATTGCTTTATGTGTGACTTTGGGCATAAAGCAACGGTTTTTAACCGTTTTTTGGTGGACATAAAGCAACGCTTTTTGGCCATAAAGCAACGCTTGCACCCGTTGCTTTTTGGACAGAAAGCAACGGTTTATATCATTGATTTTTTGCCCATTAAGAAACGGTTCGTAACCGTTGCCTTTTGTACATTAAGCAACGGTTTATACTTGTTGCCTATTGTCCATAAAGCAACGATTTATACCCGTTGCCTTTGGCCTAATTTGCAACGGTTTATACCCATTGCCTTTGGCCCAATTTGCAACGGTTAATACCCATTGCCTTTGGCCCAGTTTGCAATGGTTTATACCCGTTGCCTTTGTCCCAATTTGCAACGGTTTATACCCGTTGCCTTTTGGCCATAAAGTAACGGTTTTCTTCCGTCGCTAAATTCAACCACTCCTGTGTTGAAGACGGCTTTTACCCGTTGCTTTTAGACTTAACAACGGTTTTACCCGTTGTTAATAGCTTATAATGGTGTAGTGTCCTATTTTATATTATGTGATAGTAGTTCTTCATTTGAGATCCATCTCACTACTAATCCTAGGGGTAATCCCTGACAGGATGTGGTAGGAGAGCGCCTACGGTTTGTCCTGTTCCTGAACAACTTATATAGTCGAATGTTTGACATTGCATTTCTAATTACATTGATTGATCTCTATGAACATATCATCTGTTTGGTGGCAGAGAAGGCAACTTCTTTTAGCTTAACACCTTTTCCTAAGATCATGGAATGGTAGCGTGGCATTCAAAATGGAATGTGCTATGTGAAAGGTAAAGCATTACCTTAGGCTTCGTCAACCGGAAATGGCTAAATTAGGGTAGATGCGGCAGAGCTATGTGGGTCGTGCCCATTAGGAGTTGGTCATCACCTTTTTAGATTACTCTTTATATGTCGAGTATGTGGTGTATGCTTCGTGATCCCTTTAAAGGTTGGTAATTATCGGGGTGATGTCATATACGATACTATTCGAAGAAAGGGTCGGCGGGTTCTATGTTGGTATAGGCATTCAGTATCTGGACCCTAGGTATATCCTTCTAAAGGTATACTGCACGGATGATACTCCTCACCCCAATGTGGAATCCATTCTCCGAACGAGCCTCGTAAGATTTTGGTTGCAGAGCCTAACATATTCCAAATTTCAATAATGGTAACAATTTCGGTTAAGATTCATAAGTTTATTTGCAAGGGTTTTCAAAAGTTTTTCATTAAAATTAATATCAAATGATTTTACGTAGAAAATAATTTGGTTTGTTATAACGTAAAAACGCTTTCTGTGTTTGTGTGCGATGTGGTCTTATGAAATAACCTTTTGTTTTCAAAACATCCGTATTTTGAGTTTCTCACAACGGTCCTATGACTTGCATGGAGTTTATTTTTTTTCCTTCCCCTAAACTCTAGGTGACCTAATTTCCCCAAGTAGCCAAGTAGTTAGGAAAGTTTTAAGTATTTTGGAACAGAGCATGGTGCATGGAGAATTTTGGATCTTTTAAAGAACTTATCTATATTTTGTTGTATCTATATTTTGCATCTACTAGGACTCGTAAGGATGGACCATTATAACTATCTTGGTTAGGGTATATGCTGTAACTCTGATAAATTACTTGGAGTGATTGTATGTATCTTCCAAATGTAAAATTATAAGTTGTTTTAATGCGATGTGAGATTCTGTTTGTTTTATCTTCTACTTTATTTCTTTTACTCCATGATTATCCATCTCTCCGACACTTGATTTTGTGGCACATGAATACCAAGGATGTATTAGTGCAATCTTTGAGGGTCGAGGAGGTTGGTCATTAAAACATTAGAATTCTAGACAAAAAAATTCATGTGGGAACATTTGTTAAATGCAAATTGAATTGGAAATGTGCATTTTAGAAGGTTGGAAAGAGGAGTTGTTTCTTGGTTTTCAAATACACGGAGTGGTAAGAAATGAAATTTGGAGGGACAAAAGAAACATGAATGCAAAGTTGAAAAATGAGATTAGGAATTATGAAAATGGAATTAAATATAAAAATGAGGTATGCGTATATCGAGCATGAAATAAAAAAAATGTAATAGAATAAGCTAAAGACCAAAATGCCCTTTAATACATTTTTAAATTTTGCCATCAATTCCAACCCTCCAAAATTTCATTTTCAAAGACAATGCACTAGCCATATTAAAATATGTCTGATATTAGGAAGGTACATATACCTTCTCCAATTTTACACTTAAGCCATCACTTGGAATTTTAAATCTTTTTTGAGAAAAAATGTGTGATCCTCTATGCATAGAGGAGAGCACACATGTGAATATATATATATATATATATATATATATATATATATATATCACGAACATAATGAGCTGCCAACATGCCTGGCAGGTAACAAGAGTAAAAATACAAATAGCTAATTTCAGGTACTCCATAAATGAGTTCCTGCAAGGCCATCACCCATCATACCTCAATCCCAAGCTCCAACATGGCCACCGCCCGATACTAAGATGTTAGGAGTACCAAAAAAGACTAAGAGAAAAAACAAAAACACCGAGCGACAACTCAAACTAATAAGAAAGCTCCTAAAGTCAGAAACAGAAAAAGAGGATAAGCATCTGCTCTGGAGAGGATCAGCTAAAAAGATAGACTACTCTGAAGGTTCTGAACAAGAAGATGGGTCGCCAAACTGAAGAAAAGATCAACCTGAAAAGTACTCCATGCTGAAGATAGCAGCTTCGTATATCTAAGGGGAAAACTGCAAGAAGTCCTGGATAAAGAAAATCTGCTCTAATGACCTCTCTACAAACTGATAGCCAGCAATCTGAAGATAAGAGAAACCTGCAAAAAGAAGCTGATAACCAATCTCCCAAACCTGTACATGAAATAAGACTAGGAAAAAAATTAGAAAGATACATCTATATGTATATTCACAAATCAAATATACATATATATGTAATTATAAATTATGGAATAAAAACCCAAAATAAAACCAACAGGACAAAAAATAAAGGAAAGAATAAACTGAAAATAATAATCAAACAGAGACTAGAACTAAAATTGAGACAGATCATACATATTTAACTTAAATAATAAGTAAATTATGATTTAAAGAGAGATCATAATTAAAATTAGGAAAAATATTGATAATACTATTATTGGTGCTATAAAAGCTATTTCTATATTTAAAAAAACTAATATTATAACTAACCTTGTTAAGATACCGATTAAAAAGAACATTTTTGGTTAGTTTATATTTAGGATTAGAAATCCAACTAAACAAAATGAAGAAATTAAAAAAAACCAATTTGTTGAGAAGACAATAATTATTATTAAAAATTCTTTGATTTCTCTCAAACCAATTAAACCAACTAATAATAATAAATAAAGTGTCTAGTAAAAATATAATATTTTTATTGAATTTGAATCTATAATTTTTCCAGTAGAATTCACAATCCGAAATATTAGTTATTATATTAAAGTTAAAAAAATTAAGCGTATTAATTAGGATGTAATTAGTGTCCAAACAATCATATTATATATGGTTTATGTCCTCAAGATGTAGATTGCAAAATAACATTTATTATCACTATGAATGTTTTTTCTCTTTAAAAATTCAATTGTATTAAGTTTACCATGAAGAGTTAACCACATGTGAATTTTGAATTTAGGAGGAGCATTAGATTTCCACATATATTTAAAAGAGTTATTTAAAGTACCCAAGAAATTAATAAAACTATAAAAAGAATTTGGAGTATATTTCTTACTCTTATCTCATTCCCAACTAATAAAATCATGATCGTTATCAATATTGTAATGATTTAATTTGGCATAAAGCAAAGAAAGTTATCTAAGGGCAGGACCTATTAAAGTTCTGTTAAAGCTGAAGTTCCAAGGAGGATCATTTTCTGGAGAATAAACTTCATTAATTAAAGCACACTTAAAGTTGCAAATATCATACAATTCCTTGAATTCAAACTTTAGAGGCAAGATCGAAATCCAACAGTCATGCCAAAAAGAAGTACAATTTCCTGAATGTACTATCGTCTTAATTCCTAAACTAAAAATCTCATAATATTTTAAATATTTTTCCAAAAATTAGAAAAATTATGGGAGAAAGAATAATCATTTTGGTGCAAATTGAAATTACCTTTATAGTGATATTTGGAAATGATCTCTCTCCAAGTAATATTATCATTAGAATCTTTAAACTTCCAAAGCCATTTTCCTAAAAGGGACAAATTCATGTTGCGCAAATTGATAACTCCTAAACCACCCTCTTTCTTAGCTTTACAAACAGTGTCCCAGTTAACTTGACATTTTATACTATTATTAATATTTTCCCCGCTCTATAAAAAATATCTTCTAGTTTTATCGATTTATCGATAACCCAATCTAAAAACAGATGCATAGACATCTAATAGATTGGTAAGGCTGATAAAACCGAGTTTATTAAAACAAGCCTACCTGCTCTAGAAAGAAATGTCCCATTCCAATTAGAAATCTTATTTTTAATTTTATCTATAATAATAATCCAATCATCATGCTTGAGTTTGGAAGGTCTAATTACAAACCCTAGATATTCAAAAGGAAATTTCATAATTTTGCAACTTAGGGTATTAGCTAATAAGTTTTCTACTTTTCCAGAATCATTTAAAACTAGTACTGAACTTTTGTCAAAATTAATTTTTAAACCAGATAAAATTTCAAAACTATAAAGAATAAATTTGAGAGTAATAATGTGTCTAGGAAGATGAGAAGAAAAAAGTAAGGTATCGTCCGCAAATTGCAGAACCGATATACCATTACGCGATATGTCGTTTCCAACACTTCCTAGATAACCATTATCCACTGCTCTTTTAAAAAATTTAGCAAAAAAAATCAGCAGCTAAATTAAACAACAAAGGAGATAAGGGATCCCCTTGCCTTAAACCTCTCTTTTACTGAATTTTATTACCTATAATACCATTAACCATAATACTAGAGTTTCCCTTTTTAAGCAAAGACAAAATCAAACTAATACATCTAAGCCCAAATCCTCTAGCATGAAAAATATCAACAAGAAAATTCCAATCTACAGAATCAAAAGCTTTAGCAAAATCAAGTTTTAAAATCGCACAGGTTATATTGTTCTTACAATAGTAATTAATATATTCTTGAACAACAGCCACACCATCAGTAATATTTCTCCCTTTAATAAAAGCTGATTATGAACAATCTATTAAATCGTTCATTCTTGTACTAAGTCTACTAGCAAGAACTTTAGAAATGATTTAATTGAACAGTTAATCAAAGAAATAGGTCTAAAATCCTTTAAGTTGTTAGCGCCTACTTTTTTATGCAATAAAATAACAATTGCGAAATTAAATCTTCCTAATTGCAAATTACCATTATAAAAATCGTCAAACAAATTAACTAAGTCAGATTTTAAAACATTCCAAAAAGTTTTATAAAATAAAATAGGAAATCCATCAGGCCCAAGTGATTTATCACTAGGCATATCATTAATTGCTTTCCTAATTTCCTCTTCTTTAAAAGAACTATCTAATTCAGATAAATCTACAATAGAATCTGGTGGATATAGATCTGTCCATCTAACATTAATTCTATGTTTGATTTTAGAACCAAAAATATCTTTATAATAGTCAGCAAAAGCCATATGTTAGGTCTCCTTGATCTACAATCTCTATATTGTTAACAAACATAGAGTTAATTGTATTAGAACATTTTCTACCATTAGCAATATTATGAAAAAAATTGGTATTATTATCACCTTCGTTGATCCATTGAATTCTGGATCTTTGTTTCCTCATCACCTCCTCTTTTTCTAAAATAGAATTTAGTTCATCTTTTAAATTGGAAAGAACATTACGTTCACCTAGATTTAGAGGTCTAGATTCTTATATCTTTTTAATTTTAAACATTTCATTAAGAATATTATCTTTTTTAATTTTTAAATTGCCAAAAACAATTTTGTTCTAATTTTCAAGAAAAATCCTAAGATCCCTAAGTTTAGAAATAAAAACTTTAGCTGAATTATCCTTATTTCTGAAATTATGAAAACTTAAAGAATTCCATTTACGAATAACTATGTTCACAAAGTTAGACTCCAAAGGCCACATCTTTTCAAATTTAAAACTATTAATACAAACTGTATGGTATTCACAAGAAAGGATAATAGGTGTAACAACCCGCATATTTATCGATTTTATATTCAAATATTTTATTTAAATATTTTGTCGTTAATCGGATATTGGTCCGAAAAGCTACTTTTTGCAAACGGTCAAATTAGCACTCGAGACCACTTCCTTTGAGTTCAAAATGTCGTTTACAACTTTCTTAAGTATAAACATTGATAGGTTTGGAGTTAGTGGAATTTCACTTACTTTTCCCGCTTTGGACTTTGGGTTAGATTAGCCTTTATAACTCAAACCCACTTCTCTCCTTCTCCTCACTCTTCATAAATTCCTACCAAACACAAACTTTAACATTAATGGTGAGTGGAAAGGGAAATTAGAAACTCCAAGCCTAGGTTTCAACTCCAACTCCATCATTCAACTCCAGATTCAAGGAAAAAGCATTGGATTCAAGCTTGTAGTTGCTTCTCCATTCACCTTCAAGCTTTACCTTCATAATTTGGTGAAAAGGTGAGATTTTTATCTCACAATTCTAGTCTATAACTATATTGGACTATTGGGAATGATTCCGCATCACTTTAGCATGTACATTTGCATTTGGTTTGGATTGGATTGGTAAGAACCCCAATTTTGGTGTTTTAGGCGAAAAACTGCAGTTAGGTTGTTCTGCCTATGCTAGGTCGTTCGCATGGAAAAAATCTCGACCTGCATATTTCGTTCACCCTTAAGTCGTAGGTCATAGGTCGTAGGTCGTAGGTCGCTCGACACTAGGTCATAGGACGTAGGTCCCTCGGCACTAGGTCGTAGATCGTAGGTCGCTCGACATTAGGTCGTAGGTCGTAGGCCGTTTGGCCTTGAAATGCTCGGTCTAGTTCGATTTAGGTCGGCCTTCAGATAGGTCGCTCGACTGAGTTGGATCGTATACACCCTTTAGGTCGCGTGTTCCACTAGGTCACGTGGACCCTTAGGTCGTTGTACCTTATTTACTATAGGTCGTTGGACCTTTAACCCTCTAGGTCGCGTGACCCTATTTCCCTTAGGTCGTTAGACCTTAATACCGTTAGGTCGCATGACCTTTATACCTTTAGGTCGTGTACCCTATTAGGTCGTGAGTTTAATTAGGTCGTTCGGCCTTAAAATGTTAGGTCGCTTGGCATGTGCTTTTATTAGGTCGCGGGTCCTTTAAATCGCTCGCCTCTATTAGGTCGCTCGTTTCTGCTAACTCGCGAGCACCCCTAGGTCACAACCAATAGGTCGCTCGATCCTATCCTCCCTTAGGTCTTTGCTAGGTCGTACCGTTTTGGATGAGGCGCTGCCCCGGACCTCCGCGACCTGACCGGGCAGGTAGAACCCCGTAGCGGGGGTGTTGCCCCCGCACCACCACCTTAGGGGGTTGCCACCACCCCGGACCCCCCTCCGTAGGGGATCTTATCTGAAAAACATTCAACAGAACTTGCTTTGTTGAGAAGCTGAGTTTACCATTCTTCGAGACAAACTATCTTTGGCTTCTCGGTCGATTTTATGGTATCACGGCCTTGCTAAAAAGGCCGGATAACAACTTTAGAAATATGAATATTTCAATACTAGTAGTAAGTATCAAAACTCTTTCAACAAAATGATTTCAACTCTATTTTCAATAACAAAGCTCTTTTCTTAAACTGTTTTCCAATCTACTAGTATATACAAACCTTTACCTCACTCGGATGAGAAATCTAATTAAACGGCTTAGTAAAACAAGTGGTATGAAACGCCTGCGTTCACTTCGTCGGTTAATTCTTGGACTTGTTCGATTGAACCTCTTGTGGCAATTTTCTAGTGAAGATTTATAGTTTGGTCGTAAATATTTAAGTTAAGCAAGTGGTTATGGGACACGAAGATAAACTTTTATGTTTACTAGCTTAGTGTAATTGACACTTCTCGTTGATCATGACGATCATTTTATGATTTAGACTAGCAATTGTGCGATATCTCTTTGTTTGCAAGGTTAGACTAGACCTCATGGGTGTGATTCCTACTCACACATATCTCTTTGTCCGCAAGGTTAGTCTAGACACCATTTGTGTGATTCCACTCACACATACCTTTTTGTTGCGTGGTTAGGCTAGACACCATTTGTGTGATTCCACTCACACATACCTTTCTGCTTTTTGGTTAGCCTAGACCTCATCTGGGTGATTCCGACTCACCCATATGGGGTAGCTCCCCATGGTCTTCGGACCGTCATGTGATAGGCCTCTTTCTCTTTTTCTGTGATTTCTGGATTTCTTGTGCTGATTTCTGGAATTTATGTCATTGACTTGTTATGAGTACAAGTTTAGGGTATGATGCCCTCTTTGGATCTTTGAGAAGATTCTTATGATATCGATTTATCTCTTATTGATTGATCTTCTGTTGATCATCATTTGCATACTTATAGTAGTATGTCAGTGTGGATATTTTATGTTTATGCCATATCTTTTATTTCATACCATGTCATCTGATATTTATAGCTAGACTGATCCGTTTATTATTTTCTTAAATAATACTCGGGTCAGACCGAGATGTTACATGTGCTTCTGCTTAACTACTTCTCGGGATTTGCTATTCTGACTTTGTGCTAACTATTTAGATTAGCTGTTTTTGTTGTATACACTTGAGATAGCACATGTTGCTATTCTTTTGTATTATTGTGGATCTTTTTGACCACTACTCTGATGTACACTTTCATGTGTTAGTTATATATTCATATCTTCTTCCGCCTTTGTGATATGGATGTCTGTGACTGATTTGTGTTATGCTTATTTCTTTGTTTGTTTCCTAAGATTATTTATAGCCACCGTGTGATAAGCAATCACATGGATGGTCGCTCCTCAACAGCCTTATTCTCCGTGCTAGTTGACAGCACTACACCTTAGTGTTCTTGGCTAGCGTGGGTATAGAGGTGGGGCGTCACAATAGGACAATGGTCAGAGAAGGTATACGGTAAGCCATTAACTTTACAAATAGGAAATTTGTCCTCGATCTCAACGCTAACAAAAAATCTATCAAAAAGAGCCATGGAAGGAGACTCTCTAGAGTTACTTCAAGTAAACTCTTTATTAGAACGAGGAATTTCAATCAAATTAGAGTTAACAATAAATTGATCGAATCCCTCCATAGTAGAGTAATCTCCTTCTCTAGGAAAACGCTCACCTTCGAAACACGTAACATTAAAATCGCCCCCCAAAATCCAAGAACCCGGGGCAAGGGATCTAAAATCTAAGCATTCATTCCATAAAAGTCTCCGATTACTTTTAGACTTAGGCCCGTAAACATTAGAAATATTTAATAAAGAGTTATCAGAAAGATTAATAAGAATAACATGAAGAGAATGTTGCTTAACAATACGTTGAAGAAATTTAAAATAACTATCACGCCAACCTATCATTAATCCCCCAGAAGTGCCAACGGATGGTAAAAAAACCCATTTACTAAGATGATACCCACCTAATCTTCTAAAGAAACGAACATCAGGATAGTTAATATTAGTTTCTTGGAGTAAAGCAATATCAATAGAGTAATCCTTAAAAAATACTCTAATCTTATCACATTTTTTTAAAGCATTCAAACCTCTAATATGCCAACTCAAGATCCTCATAGATGAACTAAACTAGCCCTCTCTAATTCCCTACATCTAATAAACTCCCGATCTAACTCAATATCAGTAAAAATAAAAGATATGCCTTGAGCTATCTGACTAAACTCAGCAAAAGAAAGACTACCTAAAGCATAAGTAGAAAAAGTGCTACCCAAAGAAGAGCCCATACCTGAGCCTGGAAATGAAGTACCACTCATGGCACTCGATCCAGGTAACTCACTTAAAGGAGAAGGCCGACCGTTGCGGATTCTAGCACTTCGACGAACTGAACCGCTAGAAGCTATAGACCGCTTACGCTTTCCTTTCTTCGAGGAAGCAGAATTAGGGAAAGAGCAAAACTTATTCTCCAACCAGACAGACTGTAAAGCAACAAAAACATCTTTAACAGGCTCAGAAGCTACTTTGCTACCAGTATTCCCAAAATGAAAATCAGAAAGAGAGTCTGATTTATCCTTGACAATCAAGACATTATTAGCTAACTCCAAAATCTCATAAACAAGAGTAACATTACGAGCAACATTTACTATCTCGCACTTTTGCAGACAAGAAGAGGCAAGACCACCCCAATTTCTTTCCAAAAATAACGCACCCTCAACAGTTTCCAAACCGTTACAATTAACAACAGAACCAAAATCTGCCCCTGCGCCTTAAGCTACTTTGCTTTGAATTTTAAATCTAAATTTTCTTTTTATTGATTCTTATTATTATGATACTATTACATTTCAAAAATATGGTTTTATTAACTTAACCTAACCTTTTAAATGTAGTTTGAAATTTAAACAAAGGCTCAAAAACTGTTTTATAATTTGTCGTTCAATAAAGGTGAAAACCTAAAAAAGGGGTTTCGGTCACATTTTCAATTTTTCATCGAATTTTGCATTTTGTAAACGAAATTCAAAAATAAATTTTCTATCACTAAATATTAACTAAAAAAATTGATTATTAAACCTTTAACAAAATATTTAAAATAAATTAAATATTCCCTTATCAATTGATAAAAATTCGTGTGATTACATTGAATCATTTATTAAATTGTGCCACAAAGTTGCAAAATGTTATAGCGAGAAGAAGAACGCTATATGAGCATTTTGAAATACCTTTTTTTTGGGAATTTTTTTAATTAAATTTAAAGTCATCCTGGCCGCTTTTTTGCATTTTTTATAAGTACTTTACGTGTACTTATAACTGGAAAAAAATTGGTGTTTAAGCAATTCCGGAATTGGTCAAACAAAATGGCTAATGTTGGAGTAAAAAATTCACTAAAGGCACGTTTTAGTGAATACCGAGTTTTTAGGAAATTTTAGAAAAAAATTGGTAATTGCTCTTAAGGATTTCTTTACATGGTTTTTAAAACCCTATGGGTAGTAATTATTATAAAGATTTCAAGTCTTAGTTCGTTTATCGAGGTGGTTAAAACTTATTGTAAAGATTGTGCTTTTCAATGATGTTCTTTATCGAGCGTTTTTAACAGCATTTATAGATGTTATAGTAAGTTTTTGGTGGTTTTAGGTGTTAAAAAAATGATATTTCAATTTGATATATTTCCTTAAATTTTTAGAGATGTTTTGTAACAAGTTTTGCAATACTATAAAGTTCATATGGATTTTAAATATATTGGTAATAGTTATTTTTTTTTTAAAGTAAATATCTTTTATAATATAAGATATGTTGTTATTTATTTTGATCAAATTATAAATTAGTTATTTCAAGTAATATTTACATAGATATTTGGAACCTATTAATAACTATTATATATAAGTTTCAAAAAATTAATTAACCATGCTTAACACTAAAATCTATCGAATTAGGCTTATGTATTTGCAAGTGTTAAGATTGATGATCGAGTAGGGATAAAAGAAATAGTACTCTAACCTATCGGCTTCACTCTTGACAGAGGAATAGTTTAGTTGGAAATGTCGAAAACGTGTTAATCATGTTGTTTATTTTCTTGTTTATGAAAATTATTAATACTATACTTAACACTAAAAGCCGACAATGTAGACTTATCGGTTTGTGAGATTTAAGAATTAGGTGTCTGGGTAAGGCATTAATATGAAACCAGTGCTCTAACTTTTGTGGCTTCACTCTTGGCCTGGAAAGTTGAAAGCATGTAATGTATACGAACTTTGATTTCCATAAAGGTCGTCTTTAGAACTGGATAATTGACCTGTCAAAACCAAACTCAGCCAAATATTGAATTAGATATTTAAAAATAATGTTTTTAAAGATAATATGAGTATGAATGGTTTGGGGTTTGTTGTGACAGTATGTTAATAACATTGGTCTTTAACCGTTTTTTATTATACTTATGAATGTAAATAGATCTTTAAAAGAGTGGTTTAAATATAAGCATAAGTGAAATGGTTTTGGATTTGTAGTGATAATATTTAAATAGCATTATTCTTAAACCTTTTGAATGGATTTGCGGAAGTATTTAGATCCTTAAAATGGATATTTTGAAGGAAATTATAAGTATCAAATCTTTTGAAATAAAACAGAAAAAATAAAAGTTTAAAGTAAAAAACTTATTATTTATTTTTTAGTATACTTATACCATTTGAGATAAGCAAATGAATACTTTTTGAAGTATTAAAAGAGTAAAAATGAATAGCGGTGATTGATAAACAAGCTTTATTAGATAAAAGGAGTTTTACTAATAAAAGAGTTTTAATTAGTAAAAGTATTAATTAAAAAAAAGGGGTTAGAGGTCACTTATGCGACTTAATCGTGGTTTGCGTGACTTGATCATGCTTTGTGTGTTTATTTTGTTATGGAAAGTATATAGTCATATACTTAGCGCTAAAAGGCGATGAAGTGGGCTTGTCTATCTATGAAAGTTAAGACTAATATTCGAGTATGGCTATGAAGCAATAGCGCTCTAACCTATTGGCTTCACTCTTGACGGAGGGATAGTATGAGTCGAAAAGTTTGGAAACGTGATAAGTATGCGACACTTGGTTTCTATATGCGATCATCTATTTTGAACTTGATAGTTGATTATCAAACTTCATCGAAATTTTATTGAATTAGTTTTGAAAAGACCAGGGTCGATAAGTGTTTTACTTATCGAATACCTCTTCAAAATTGATATATGAGTTCTATGTTTTGGAAGCGGTTGTGAAGTGGTATTCTATAGAGTAGAACTATCTGCCTTGATAAGTATTCCAAGAGAGAGGACATCATTAGCATCAGTCGGAGGATATATGTAGGGATCTTTGTAGAGATGCTCAAATTCATGTAGATATTTGTGATATGTTCGAGATGTTGGAATCCATTTGGGGATTCATGTTCTATTTGAAAGATGAAGACACATGTAAGAGACGGAAAATGTGACCTCCACATTGGAAATGGCTAAAGATAGTGTAGGATGCACAACCTGGTTTAGAAAACCCATAAATGGGTATTTCAACTCCAAATCTAAAGTATGGTTTCGATATGTTGCTTGTGGAATTTATGATATTTTGTTCCACGTGGTTCATACAAGTGTTCGTGCATGGGCTAGTTATGTTTGGCTTATGGTATATTTTGTCTAGAGATATACAGTGCTCGCAAGGTAACTTCTAATCCTTGTGCATGGAGATCTGCTTCGATTTTTAGAGGCGTCTCAATGGAAAATCCATTACGCGAACGTACCTTAATAGTTTTGATTGTACCCTCAATATTATTGTGGTGTGATTAGTACAAACATCGCACAACTACTTGATCTAATTTATATTCTACACCCTACACATTATATATTATATCACCTTACATACTTACTAAAAAGATATTCTTCTGAGGGGATAATCATTAGAGCATTACGAGCAGCCTCAAACGTAATTTTACATATTGGTTGCATATTTCTTGAGTTTCTCATACGATAGTTATGTTTGCACATGGTTTATATGTAATGACACTTAATTTTCGTTAATTAAATATAGTTTATTTAATAAGGTTTGGTGATTTAATGTTGGAAGAAATAAAATTTTGTGATTAAGTAATAAGAATATAATTGGGTCAAAATGTAATAGTATTAATTTAAGGTAATTGGTAACTGCTTTAAATGAAATTCCAATTAATTAAAATGATTAAAAGTTATAATTAGATATAGATTATAATTTAATTATAATAATTGGACTAATTGCAATTAAATGAAATTAAATACTACGTTAACGAAAACTAAGATGATAATTGTAGAATATTAGTGTAATATTAGTATAATAAGATATCAACAAATGTTAACTGGGTCTATAAAGTAATATTGGATTGAATTAAAAGATTGAAATCAAACTAAATCAATTTACTGAAATTACATTATAGTTAACTGAATTTAAATTTCAGTTGAAATTGGACACTGTACTGATGAAACAATTAACACTAAAAATATATGTAGACTTCTTTTAAATTATTATAAATGTCTGCTTAATCAAAAATGATGAAAATTTGTTAGTTTATAAATATTGAGTTAAAAGGTGATTTAATCAATTTAATAATAATTTATTTAATTAACATGAAAATAGCCATTTTAGCCATCGTCTTGGATTTCGATGAAACAAATTTTATCGGATCCATAACGGTGAGTTATTTTAAGGTGTCAAGTTTCATAGCGATGACTTGTCGTTTGATCATACAGAGTTCGAAACGCGTAGAAATCACTTTAATTAAATTCAATTGAAATCAATCTGAAATGATCTGATATTAAACTAACTTCTTCATACGATTGAATTAGGACTTGAAACCTATTCCATTGAGTTTAAAATTATCGAAAACATCTATTTTGTGACGACCTATTTTCTTTCCGAAAGAAGAACGAGATTCTGGGTCGTATTTGTCGTTCCAAATCAATTCGGATATTATTCATTTCTTATCGGGCTTCGTTAATATATGTTATTCTGTTCTAACCCTAGTAGCATTTTTATTTATTAGTACTATATGTATCTTTCTATTCAACCTACAGCTTCTTCCTTCTTCTAATGGCCGCAAAATCAAAACCCTAAATCCAAAATCAAAAATCAATTTCAAAATCAAAATCCTCCAAACCATATCAAATTTTATATCAGTTCGAAGCTCTTGTTGAGTGTAATTCATTGGTGTGATTCATTTTTCAATCGCAATCACCATTTGCCTAGAAATTAGTGATTTAGTTTCGGCCGTTCATTGACTAGGGATACGATCCAATGGAGGATCTTCGTCCGATCAATAATCGAGAAGCGGCAATGGGAAGAGGTCGATGAGCAGGTCACAGAACTAAGTTCGTTTGATTTTGCTATGCTTGTTTCTTGGAATTGCATATAAAAACGTCAGCAGTGGCGGCTGATTTGAGGAGGTGGCTGAGTTGCAAGGCATGGGGGAATCTCGGTTTGAGGTTAGGAAGATTTTGGCGTAATCGGATCTTATCACGGTGGTTAGGAGGTGGTGTGATAATTCATGAAGGTCCAACGGCCATAGGTTGGCATGCACGAGATTTAGGGTTATGTTTGTTGAGATGCGTTGATTCTGATGTGGCTATTGGTGATGGTAATGCTTTTTACTTTATTTTATTTAGTTTTAAATTTTTATCATTCTGATCGTCATAACTCTCATATACGAGGTCCAATTCATGCGCAGTTTCTTCCGTTGGGATCATATCGAAATTCCAGACATTTTGATGCCGGTTTGGACTAATTTTGAGACTGTTGAATTTTGGGTCCTATTTCGGATTTTAAATCGATTTGAAATCAAAGTTGAGTGTTTATCCCACTCACAACTTCTAAATTTCTTATGCTAGTTAACTTAAAGTTATGATATGATTTGAAATCTATTTATGGATGTTTGGTGTATTTAAATCATCATTCCAGTTAATTTGAATTTATTTTGATTTAAATTTCCATTTATTTATTATTGAATTTAAATTGCCAATTAATTACATGTAAATGATAATCAGTTATTTGTTGTAATTTATTGGTCCAATTGGATAATGATTATGATGGATGTTTGATGATTGACACTAAATGATTGGATGTTAAGTTTAATTTATATACTGTTATCACTCTGCAAGTTAACTATGGGTTGAAATGATACATACCCGAATGATCTATAAATTAGGAAAAATCATTATGGGTTGAAATGATAGACTCGAGCGATTTTATGGATTTTTATTTAATTCGGGATTGCGGTTTGAAATGATATATAATCGTAAAATTTAAAGTGTGGATTGAAATGATAAATATATGTATCACTTGACCATACGGTATAAAATTATGTACGAACACTGAATTGGTTAAATTAGATGACTTTAATTCTTTAAATTTTGAATTTAGTTGATAGGTATTTTGAAATAGAAATTGATTTATACAAACTGAATTATTTTCGAAAATCCAAGCGCTGATGTTGAAATTGTAATTGATTTGACGAATTGTTCAAAGGATTTAAATTGGAATTTCAAAGTTAAAGTTTCAAACATAAATGAATTTATCGGAATTCAGTTATTGAAAAGGTATGGATATAACTTTGAAATCTATTTTAAATAAATTTAAACTATTTTACTTAAATTAACTATTTTAATTAATTTAAAACTATTTTAATTTATTTTAATCTATTATAACCTATTAATCCAATTTAATATATTTTACCTATTTTAAATTAAATAAATTTATTTAATCTATTTTTAATCTATTTAATATAAATTAAATCTATTTTAAATTTGTTTAATCTATTTAAGATAATTTAAATCTGTTCAAACCATTTTAAATGAATGTCAATCATTTTAAATCTAATGAAATTAAATTTAAATCTATGTAACCAGTTTCTACTATTGAAACTATTTCAATCTATTTTAAACTATTAAAACTATGTATGGCTATCTAAATTGTTTCTAAAATTTCAAATAATGTAAAGTTAAAGTATTTATATTTAACTCCCTTATGATGATACAACCTTTGATGGAATTTGAAATTGATGTCTTTTTGTGAAATGACATATTTGAGAAATATGATGATTTCGGAGCTAGGATTTAATTAACCTATCTTATCGATAAATTCAATAATGGACATGATTTTTGACGGTTAATATGATTTTGAATGTGAACATGGTTTTTAAGGTGAATACGATTTCGAAAGAGATATGATGTGAAATTGAATATGATATTTTGATATCAATTGTGAATTGACTTTTTTGAAATGTAAAAGAACCATCAGGTGTGAAATAAGCGTTTGGTTTTTAAAGAGATTGGGATAGGATATTGTCATACTCTCTGGCAATACCGAAAACCACTTTAACAACCATGTACGTGGTGGAGATTCCAGAAATGAAGTATGATGGTTTGGTGAACGATTCTGTATGTGGTACTTACGTGACCCTGACTCTCGTGAGTCAGCTTGGATGTGACTAAGACAGGAGCTATACCGAGTAAAGTGAGGTCATTCCTCCCATCGGACACATTTCTTCGATACTATATATTGACTTTGTGATTTATTTGGTGGCCACCCCACGATTTTCATTATATGTGTGTGTCTGAGGTGGGCGGTAGTAGCTACTATGCGTTACCACCAGTCTGGGAGTGCAATTGGTATGTCTACCCCGGCATTATCTCGAGTGTCGTGTTCACATAACCTATCATGCCTTCTATGAGTTTGGTTTGTACCATACTTACGGGATGCCCTATGATAGCCCCCAATTTGAGAAGTAATTACGGTACTATATATACTATGGGAATATATAAAAATGTGTTTAGGGGGATATGGGTAATGACTTAATGCTATTTTAAAACTTTACTTTATTGTAGACTAGATAGTTTAACGGATCCTCAGGAGATGGAAATCCCAAACATCTCTTAAGCTATTACACTCACATTTGCACTAGATAGGAGATGTCGAACTCCGTAACCATCTCTAACATCATTACACTCATATTTATATATTGTTGATTTAACTTACATAAGATCTTTTAGTTTTGACTCGAATGTTTTGTCTTTTCAATTCGCTCGGGTCACCCTAAGCATTTCAGTTTATCGAAGACTGCTTTCTAGAGGACGAAGACGAAGAAGTTGTACTACAATTATGTATTATATTTATTCTACTGCATCATGTTGTTCTGCTGCATTTATTTATTGTTTGTTTTGGTTGTATGAAACTTCGACCTGTTTTATATAAGTTTAATCGGTGTTATTTGTAAACAGCTTCATGAACTGTTTATTTGATTATTATATTTTGTCATTCCGTTGTGAGATTCAGTATTTGTTTCTTCCTTTCTCCTCTTTTTCTTATTTACCCCATAACAATCTTCCATTTTGAATGGTTTGAGTTTGACGCGTGTGTGTTCTTAAAATGTCCAAAAAGGCTAGTCATCACAGTTGGTATCGGAGCTTTGGTTTAGCGACGACCTTATCTTTGTGGGGTCTGACTCGTATAAACTAGGGTAGTAATACCCTAGAACGAGTCACTGAGCATTTATATATGAGAAAGCGTACTTGTTAGTATTATAAAAGGTTTTTTATTGTGTTAGTTTGTTCCGTTTTGTATTTATAAATTTTGGTCGGTGCATAGGATGCTATGACATCAATAGGGATTTCTAAGCATATAATATGGCAGACCGATACAACATTTGTTTTGAAATATAGGTAAATGAAATAATTTTTCCTATTATATATATTTTGTATACAAAATAGTTACTTTTATAAATGATATTGTTGGATGTAATATGATGTTTGTTTGGTAGAGAAATTTTATAAATATTAATTGGAAAATAGGACTTACAATTGAAATGAATATAAATTGAAATTTGAGAACTTAAGTACTAGGTTTTTGGAAATTTCTTTCAAAAGATTTTGGAATATAATCTTAGCATTATTTTGTAAACTGTAAATTAAAAATTTGTAAACTATAAATAAAAAATGAAATGGAAACAAGAAATGGTAACTATTGAACATTTTTTTAACTAAATAAATAAGCGAAACTTGGCTAATATTCAATTGTATTCTTAAGACATATATATAACTTACGAAAATGTTAAAAGTTGAAATGTTAATAAGAATATGTAAAAGAATATTATACAAGTAAAACTTGGAAAAACATTGAAAGCGTTCAATGGAATTACTTCTATAAACAAGAATTCTAATGTTATAAATTGTTAAAATTGAAGTTAATAGTTTGAAATGCTACTAGTTAAATGTAATAAAAGAGAATAATTGAAGAAAAATGATTATAAACTTAGGTTAACATTTTAAGCTATTTATAATTCGATTTAATGGTAAAGGTGAATACTATAAGTAAACAATTATAAACTTGAATTAGTATTGAAGCCATTTATAATTAAATGAATGCTGTATAAATTGAATGATTATAACTTCAGAGAAAATTGGAAATGATTTAGAAATGGAGTTAATATTCAATAATACTTTATATGGAAGAATGAATGTGAAAGAGAAATAATCTACAAATGGTGAATTGATTTGTAAAGAAACTTACCTAATAATGGATAATCCAAAAATTGATATAGAAATAACTTATTTAAGCAATGAATGTAAAGTAATTAAATGAAAGGAAATGGCACTGTATGGACAAAGGAGAAATGAACTTTTGCAAGTAATAACGAATGTAAATTAATGAAAATAAATATCATATGAATGAGAAAAGAAAAGCAAATAATGAAAAAAGGGAATATCAAACTAATTGTGAATGTGAAGTAAACTGAAATAAAAGGTATACAATACTTCAATAATGAATTCATTATGAGCCAAATAATTTAAATGGATATAAGTTATGTAAGTAAAGAATGTAAATTAATTAAATAAATCTTACATGAATGAATGAACATTAAAATTTTGTAAATAGTGAACTTGAATTAAAGAAAATCATTGTATTAAAAAAATAAACAATAAATGATGTGAAAAGGATAAATAGAGTAAACTTAAAAATGTGTTGAATTCTTTGTTTGTTGGGCTTATGGATTGGTTGGGAAAGGATACTACTATTTTATATAGAGATGTGTAAATAATCTATAAAGTTTTATCTACGACTGTTGAGTGTATGGTTAACTTCATAGTTTATTTATCATTTTATATAATTATAAGTTTTGAACCCGAACATAACATTTGTTTTGGCTGCTATGGATGAACAATTGCTCTCTTGTTGAAAATGATGTTTGTACTGTTTGATTGGCGAATGATTGGTGTTATTTTATGATTCATTTGTTGTTATTGACTGAAACAACTTATATGTAACGATTTTTCATAATTGTTAACTTCTTTAGATTATATAAGTGGGATACAGGTTTATGGAAGTAATAGCTACTGCTTTTAGATTCGTAAATTAAGCGTTGGTTGCCCAACAAATAGGTACGCTCTCGGATTACGGTTTTCTAGCGGTATTATATTGTTTTTCCCATGGTTTGGGATATATTTTATTTTGAAAAATATGATATATATTGTTATTATTTATATTACTATTTCTCTCAGACCGCTCAATACAAAGGAGACTCTGTTGAAATTTTCTGTGAGTTTTGGACCTAGAAAAAATTTATGAAATGTTTTTCAAACTTTTATTAACTTGAATATAAAAGGATTTAATCGATATATATTGATATATTTTATTTAAATTATTTAATCATGTAAATTAATTGTTATAAATTTAATATTTTAAATAAGATATGTTGATTACTTAATTCTTTCTTTTCCCTTCTTTTCCTTTTCGAGGACGAAAAATTTTGAGTAGGGAGAGTGTAACGACCCGTAATTTTCGATAATTAAAAATAGTTGATTTAATAAGGTCTTGTGATTTAATGTTGGAAGGAATTAAATTTTGTGATAAAATAATAAGAATGTAATTGGGTCAAAATGTAATAATATTAATTTAAGTTAATTAGTAACTGCTTTAATTGAAATCCCAATTAATTAAAATGATTAAAAGTTATAATTGGATATAGATTATAAATTAATTATAATAAATGGATTTATTGCGGCTAAACGAAATTAAATACTACGTTATTGAAAACTAAGACGATAATTGTAGAAGATCAGTGTAATATTAATAAAAAAAGATATCAATAAATGTTAACCGTGCTATAAAGTATAATGAATTGAATTAAAAGATTGAAATCAAACTAAATCAATTTATTGGAACTAAATTATATTTAACAGAATTTAAATTTTAGTTGAAATTGGAACTATAACCGATGAAATAATTAACACTGAAATTATATGCACACTTGTTTTAAATTATTATAAATGTCCGAGTAACCAAAAATGATGAAAACTTGTTAGTTTATAAATATTGAGTTGAAAAGTGATCTAATCAATTTAATAATAATTTATTTAATTAACGTGAAAATAGCCATTTTTGGCCACTGTCTAGGATTCTGACGAAACATGTTTCATCGGATCCATAACAGTGAATTATTGAAAGGTTTCGAGTTTCATAGTGATCAGACTTGTCGTTTGATCGTACAGACTCGAAATGTGTAGAAATCAATTTAAAATAAGCTAAGTTTAAGCAAACTTCTTCATATGATGGAATTAGGACTTGAAACCTGTTACGTTGAGTTTAAAATTATCGAAAACATCTATTTTGATAAGTGGAATGATTTGTTTTCGTTCTAGAAGTAGAACGAGCTTTTCAGGTCGTGTTTGGCATTTCAAATCAATTCGGAAATTATTCATTTCTCATCAGGCTTCGTTAGTACATATTGTTCTGTTCTAACCCTAGTAGTATATTTATTTCTTATTACTGTATGTATCTATCTATCCAACCTACAGCTTCTTCCTTCTTCTAATGGCTGCAAAATCAAAACACTAAATTCAAAATCAATAATTAATTTCAAAATCAAACTCCTCCGAACCATATAAAATTTTATATCAGCTCGAAGCTCTCGACAAATGTAATTCACTGATGTGATTCATTTTTCAATCAGAATCACGATTTGTCTAGATATCAGTGAATTAGTTTTGGATGTTCATTGACTGGGGTTTCGATCCAACGGTGGATCTTCGTCCGATCGACGATTGGGAAGCGGCGATAGGAAGAGGGCAATGAGTAGGTCATGGAACTAGGTTCGTATTGGTTCGCAGCGCCTTAGTGTCTTCTAGAATCATATTTAAATGCTGTGGCAGCTGATTGGAGGAGGTAGCAGCGTCGCGAGGCCTGGGGGAAGCTCAGCCGGAGGTGGGGTAGGTTTTGGCGTGGTCGAATCTTAACACGACGGTCAGGAGGCGTTGCGATAATTCGCGAATGGTTGGCGGCCGTAGGTTGCCGTGCAGGAGATTTAGGGTTACGGTTGTCGAGATGCGTTGGTGCTGGCATGGCTATTAGTGATGGTAATGGTATTAATTTAATTTTATTTAATTTTAAGTTTTTATAGTTCTAATCATCATAACTCACGTACGAGGTCCAACTCACGTGTGGTTTATTCCACAGGAATCGTATCGAAATTCTTGACATTCTGATACTGGTTTGGACAAATTCCGAGATTATCGAATTTTGAGTCCTATTTCGGATTTTAAAAAGATTTGAAATCAAAGGTGAGTGTTTTGACCCACTCATAAGTTCTAAATTTCTTATGTTAGTTAAATTAAAGTTATGATATGATTTGAATACTATTTATGGATGTTAGGTAAATTTAAATTTTCATTCCAACTAATTTGAATTTATTTTGATTTAAATTGCCATTTAATTTATTATTGAACTTAAATTGCCAGTTAATTACCTATAAATAATAATCAGTTATTTGTTGTAATTTATTGGTGAACTGGATGATGATTATGATGGATGTTTAATGGTTGTCATTGGATGATTGGATGTTATGTTTAATTTATATACTATTATCACTCAGCAAATTCCCTATCGGTTGAAATGATACAGACCTGAACGATCTACAGATTAGAAAAAATCATTATGGGTGAAAATGATAGACTCGAGCGATTACATGGATTTTTATTTAATTTAGGATTGCAGCTTAAAATGATGTATATTTGTAAAATTTAAATTGCGAACTGAAGTGATAAATATTCGTATCATTTGACGCTAGGGTAGAAAATTATATACGGATGCCAAATTGGTTAAATTAAATGATTTTAATTTTTTAAATTTTGAATTAGTTAATTGGTATTTTGAAATAGAAATAGAAATTGATTTATACAAACTGAATTATTTTCGATAATCCAAGCGTTAATGCTAAAATTGGAATTGATTTGATGAATTATTCAAAGGATTAAATTGGAATTTCAAAGTTGATGTGTCAAATATAAATGAATTTTTCGGAATTGATTTGTCGAAAAGGTTTGGATATAATTTTGAAATCTATTTTAAATAAATTTTTAATATTTTAATTAAATTAATTATTTTAATCAATGTAAAATTATTTAACATATTTTAATCCATTATAACCTATTTAATCCAATTTAATCTATTTTAACTATTTTAAACTAATTAAATTTATTTAATCTATTTTATATCTATGTAATATAAATTAAATCTATCCAATATAATTTAAATTTATTTGATCTATTTAAATCTATTTATATTAATTTAAATAGATTCAATCTATTTTAAATATACATCAATCTTTTTAAATCTAATGAAATCAAACTCAAATATATGTAAAATATTTCCACTATTTAAACTATTTCAATCTATTTTAAACTATTTTTAAACTATTTTCTAAAAATTTCAGACTGTGTAAAGTTGAAGTATTTATATCTAAATCCTTGATGATGATACAACCTAAGTTAGAATTTGGAATTGATATCTTTTTGTGAAATGACATATTTGACAAATACCATGATTTCGGAGCTAGGATTTAATTAACCTCTCCTTTCAATAAATTCACAAATGGACATGATTTTTGAAGGTGAATATGATTTTGAGAGTGAATATAATTTTTTAGGTGAATATGATTTTGAAAGAGATATGATGTGAAATTGAATATGATATTTCGATATCAATCATGAATTGACTTTTTTGAAGTGTAAAAGAACCATTCGGTGTGAAATAAGCGTTTGGTTGTTAAAGAGACTGGATCAGATATTGTCATACTTTCTGCCAATATAGAAAACCACTTTAACAACCATGTACTTGGTGGAGATTCCAAAAATGAAGTAGGATGGTTTGGTAAACGATTCTGTATGAGGTATTTACGTGCCCCTAACTCCCATGAGTCAGCTTAGATGTGACTAAATCAGGAGCTATACTGGGCCAAGTGAGGTCTTCCTCCTATCGGGCACATTTCTTCAATACTATATTTTGACTTTGTTATTGATTTGGTGGCCACCCCTCGATTTTGATTATGTAAGTGTGTCCGAGGTGGGTGGTAGTAGCTTCTATGCATTACCACTAGACCAGAAGTGCAATTGGTATATCTACGCTAGCATCGCCTCGAGTGTCATGTTCACATGCCCTGTCGCCCCTTCTATGAGTTTGGCTTGTATTATACCAATGAAGTGCCCTCTGATAGACCTCCAGTTTACGGGGGAATTATAGTACTATATAGATTATGGGAATATATAAAAATATGTTAAGGAGGATATGGGTTACACCTTAACGATATTTTAATACTTTACTTCATTGTAGACACTACTATAATAGTGTATTGTACTACATAGTAGATAGTTTAATGGATCAATAGGAGATGGAAATCCCAAATATATCTTAAGTTATTGCACTCATTTTAGATACTGGATAAGAGCTGCCAAACCCCGTAAACATCTCTAGCCGTTACACTCATATTTATACACTGTTGATTTAATTTACATAAGACCTTTTAGTCCTGACTCGAGTGTTTTGTCTTTTCTATTCGTTCGGGTCAGCCTGAGCTTTTCAATTTATCGAAGACAGCTTTTGGAGGACGAGGAAGATGATGTTGTACTATCACTATTTATTATATTTATTCCACTCATCATGTTGTTCCGTTGTATTTATTTATTGTTTATTCTAGTTGTATGAAACTCTAACCTGTATTATAAAAGTTTAATCGGTGTTATTTATAAAAAGCTTCATGAATTGTTTACTTGATTATATTATTTTGTCATTCCACTGAGAGATTCTATATTTGTTTCTTCCTTTCTTTTCTTTTTCTTATTCACCCCATAACCATCTATCATTTTTAGTGGTTCGATTTTGACACGTGTGTCTGCTTAAAATGTCCAAAAAGGCAGGTCGTTATATTTTGTTTACCCTAGATTCCTCGTGTGCCCTTTCGTGTAGTCTGAGAAGGCAGGTTTATGTTGATGTTCATTGGAGCTCGAGGAGATGAGCTGGATGTTTCATCTACCGTAGTGTTCTTATTTTTGTTGCATTACTATTATAAATATCGGCATTTATGAGAACGGATTATTGTAACTACCTGGCTGATGATAATATTTAGCATTGTAACTATGAATGTTGTGTTTCTTAGAATGACGGTTTTATACTATCTTTTATATTATATGTTACCGTTCCGATGTGAGATTCTGATACCGTATTCTCTTGTTTCTTTTTTTATTTTTGTTTTAATTTTATTTACCCTAACAATTTATCTTTCTAGCACTTGGATGCTCGACACGTGAATATTGTAGATGTATTAGAATCAACATCTAAGGGATGAAAAGACTAATCATTACAACTTGGTATAAGAGCTAAAGATTAAGACAGAACCTTGGCTTTTGTTGGGTATGACTCATTAAGAGATATGGTAATGGAATTACTGTAACGACCCACAATTTTCACTCCGCTGATTTTAAATATTCAATATATAGGTTTTATAATGAAAATAAAACTCTTTAAATGGTAAATAATGATGGTGAAATAGTTTTTCAAAAAAAATTACAAAAATATATGGTTCGAAGAAAAATAAAAAATGTGACCTGAATTCATTTTCCAATTTTTTTTTTACTTTTAGTTGACTAAAAATTATCGGAAATGTTGTGGTCAAAATAGCATATGTATATACTATCATTTATAACTAAAGTTAGGATTTCATTTCACATGCATATATATATGTATTCACTTAAATATCATATATATAAGTAAGATAAGTTTTCTTTGATTTAAATATATATTTGTTTAAATGTAAAGATGCTTAGGATAACATATGTAGACATAAGTACATACATGCATTAAAGGCATGGTGGCTTAGAAATTAAAGGGGGGACAAGGTAGTGAGGTGGCACAAGGTGGGTGGAGGACAAAGGACAAGGGTGTTTAGGTAATTCTTTTTTCCCTTGTTTGTAAATATATTTTCCTTCTTTTCATTTTACCTCCTCTTCCTTCTATCATATCTTCATCTTTTCCAAACCATACAGAGATTTTTTTCCAACTGTATAAAATTTCAATAGCTATAACTTCTATTTGTGTCACATTTTTAAATTTTGAGTGTAACTATGTCAAAAATTCAATTCTTTCATACATGTTTTTGGACTCAAAGATTCATGTCCGGAAATGGTCTTCTTATTTAGGCCATATCTTCCTCAAAATAACTGAAACTGAGCGTTTTTTATTGGAAAAGTGCTGAGAAAAGAATTTCCTTAAACTTTTCTTCTGGCCACTTTCCCAAAATCTGATAATTACATCTCCAAAATTCAAGGGGAAATTGACATATTTTCGAGTGGATTTTATGGTTTTCCAAGCTTTCCGAATTCCTAAATGTATCAAAATTTCAAAGGATTTTTGGTGAGTGAATTATTTAACTTTTGGAAATTTTGTACCTTTATTTGTATTTAATATTGGATGGTAAAAGAAGTTGGTTGTTTGATTGGAATAGTATGTGGTTTGAATATATTTATATGTTGCTAGTTGTGGTTTGGATATGACTTGTGAATCAAAAGCTAAAACATTGTGTTTCATCATAACGATGTGACTTATGGGTTTTTTCCATGATGGTGATATGCCTATGGATGTTTAGGCATGTGTATGTAATGTCATGCTAAGGAAGTGGACACTTTGATATGGTATTGACGATTGGATTTCTTTGTGGAAAAAAGTGTTTAGTTTAAAGGAAATTGAAAATCATTTCAAAGTTTTCAACTTTATTTTCACATGAAAACACTTATGCTATGTTTATTGTAAGTTGGTAAGTATTCAAATGTTAAGGTTTCAATAAGGAAAGTCAAAACATTTTCAAAGTTATGGTGTCCATAGTGATATCCCTATGGATGTAGTTTCTAATAAAAAAAACAGAATTTTTGCACATTTAGGTAGTGTTTGATTTGTTATTTTTAGCTTTTGGTTTTCATCCATAAGAAACGCACATGGTGCATTTATATTACCGAAAACGACCAATTTATACAATGAAGTTAACATACAAAATAGAAAACAACTTTTTTTATTTTTCGCGTTTGGAAAAATAACATGAGCACATGAAACAATCCATTCTTCTGTTGTCCTTCTGTCCTCTTCGTCCTCTCATCCGTCTTTCTTTCATCCCTTCCACCATCTCACTATTCTTCTCATATTTGAGATACATATTGAAAAATGAAAACATAAAATTCGTTTTTAAACCAAACACTACCTTAGTTTTTTATACTTAAAAGAGTGTTGAAAATGTTTTATAAACTTAATAATGATGTTTTAAAGTTAATTAAGTTTCCAATAATAAATTATTAATTAATTAAGTCTGATAATTAATAATTAATTAAGTATTAAACACAGTTTGTTTAACATAAATATGATGTTTAGTTTCTAATTAATTATCTTCTAAAGGTAAGATTAATTTTAATAAATTATTAATTAAAAATAGGGTTAATTATTTATTTATTAAATTGATCAAGTGTTAAATTATTTTGATTATTTATTAATTAAGGCTTAAATATAAAATAAATTATTTACTTAAAGTTTTAATTTATATTAAATTATTTATAAAAGGTTTAATTTATTATTTAATTTTTAATTAAAGATCATTTAATTAATTATCCAGGAGTACTTAATATTTAATTATTAATGGAGGTTTAAATAACTATGGAATAATTAATAAAGGATTAATTAAGGTATAACTAATAGTTAATAATTGTTTAATTATGTAATGAGCCGTAATTTTATCACTTTGATAAATTATATTTATCTTTTAATTTATTCAAATAAAAGGTTGATAATACAAATAATATTGTTTTGAGTGATAATCAGTAATGGTAATCTTATTTTGAATAAATATTAACAAAATTATTTTCCTCGAAATCTAAATCGATAAAATGGCCGAAAATTGTTTTATCAATAAACATCCCTATAATCGTAAATCATCACGCACGCAGATGGATACATACACTTATTTTTATAATTAAATAAGAGTATGAAATAAAATCAATTGATTTGTTTTTGAAAATAAAATTTGTTTTTGACATTGTTAGTAATGCCCATAAATATGATAATTGATTTATTAAATTAAATTAAGATTACTGATTAATAATTGTTTTAATTATTTAATATTTTTTTAAATGATGATAATTCATTTTGAATAGTTATAAAGTGATAATAAATCATTTATAATAGTTCTATAAAGAGATATATCGGATTTGAAAATATAAGGAAAAATCGATATCACTTTGTCGACATAATATTGATTTTCGTAAATAATTTTTAGTATTAATATATATATATATATATATATATATATATATATATATATATATATGCATGGTTTTACAAATGAAATGTGATCATTTCAACTCATCTAAAATGATAAGATAAATTTTTTCAAATTTTGTTTACAAATATATGTACGTTAAAGTATAAGTGAAAATGTGACCAGGAATCGGTTCTTCGATTGGCAACGGTTTTTCAAACGAAAGTTGTTTTGAATCAATGCAATGTTGTTTATATGACATGTACACGTATGTAACATGAAAATTCATCCACTAACATGCACATGAGCATATGTATACATACATATATACTTATACACTTACAAATACACACATAATACAAAAATCAATGATATTTTAAGTAAGCTTCCTCCTTAAGCTTTCATAAATCAACTTATGCAGACATGAAGTGGATGAAAGTGATGAGCACATGGGGGGGGGTGTTTTCTGGCCTAGGGAAGGGAAAGTTGTATTGGAGAAGGCATGAAGTGATTATGTGTGTATGGATTCCTGTACACCATTCTTTTAGCTATAAATAGCCCACCCTCTCATCACATTGTTTACACTTTATTCACTCTAGCCTAACTTCCTCATATTTGACCAAAAAATGGAGATACATTTCTTGAAACCATTTAAAATTTCAGTGGCTATAACTTTCTAGTTGACAACTTCTTCCCGTTTTAAAGTTAGCTATGCTCAAAACTCCATTTTCTCAAGCATTTTCCAGCCCAGTTTTAATGGCCGAAAATATCTCTTATTCATTCAAGTATAACTCCTCCAAAATCGACCCAAATGAGCTAATTCATTTTTCAAAACCATGTGAAATTCCATTGGCTACAACTTTCATGTGTAGCAATTCTACTAGTTTTGAGTCTAACTATGTCAAAATACCACTTTTTTACGATACATTTTTTAACTTCGTTTTTATGAATCCGATAATACGCTCTCTCCTTTTGATCATAACTTCCTCAAAGAAATCAAAATTGAATATTTCTTTATTGAACCCGTAAAGAAAAGAATTTTGCTACAACTTTCATGTTGAGAACATTTCGAAATTAGTTGTGTATCCAAAAACCCTAGAGAAAATGACCTATTTTTAGGTGTAGTTTTCGGTAAATTCAACAATAATCCAAGTCCTATACTTTATTTCCTATGCTTAGCCGAGCACCACTTTTGGCATGGAATGGCGGAGCAAGATGTTGGAGTTCGTGAGCTCGGATCGTGGGTTAGTGAAGCTATAGCCTTTTTCTGATAGGAAATCAAAGTGAGAACTCCTAAAATATTATTATTATATTTTTGGATAATGATATGATGTTAGCAATGGAAGTATAATATGCTTTACTCATTAAGCTTTGTACTTTTACGAATATATATATATATATATATATATATATATATATATATATATATATATGCAAGTCACAAATATATATATCGATAAGCACAAAGGAAATCAGTTTCCTTTAATTAATTAAATGGTGCATATGGAATCGCTAAACCTCTTAAAAATGGTCTAAAATGAGTTTGAAATTTTTTGTAAACATTTAAAAGTGTTTTGGTGAAGTTTGAAAAGAAATGAGAAATTTAGTTAAAAATAAGAGCGTCGCATAACAGTAGTTTGCGATTTCATGCCATAAAAGTCAAATAAGAGTAGAAGTTGGAATATAGCTTGGAATTCTTCAAGGTAAGAATTTTCCGAACTATTATATCCATAGTTTTCCAACGAAGAAAGAAAATTGAGATTTCGATAAGTATATTTGAAATATGAGTAAAACAAGTTTTTATAAAAATCCCGATTTTGCAATTCAGAATCCAAAACTTATTTTTTTTAAGATTATGTTTTAAATGTTTTAAAATGATTTCAATATTAAAAATGAATTTTCAAATGATGAAAGGTCGATTTGATCAATATAGCTTAAAATCACTTTCCACGGTACTTTTCCGCAGCACTTTTTTATAACTTTCTTTCCTAAATCTTTTGTAAATGTTTTTAAGTGATTAATATAGTGTTTTAAAGGTAATTTGAAGGATTTATTAAATGATTAAATATTTAAATTATTTAGAGCCGATCAAATTACTCGACTGCCTTGTGGGTGTTAGAGAGATAGTGTCTAGGCTTGGGTTTGGAAAACAAATTTCTTGCTCTCCCTAGCTATCCGATAGTAAATTTTATTTACTCGGATCGAAGTTTCAAAAAGAATAAAGAAAAAATATTTTCCAGATTTAAACAATTTGGATTTTATTGAGATAATCTTCTTGTATTCGGTGTTAAAGCTCGAAGAGGGAACTCGTACTATTCATGGATTTTAAAAGGTGTTTTCACCATTATTCCACTCATAGTATTTGTTGGATACGGGAATTGATGTTGAGTATAACTAGATGATTTCTATTAGTTCTGCTCACTTAATAATCACTGTTTTTGTATTAACATTTTAGATAACATGGTTTAACTCAATCAGAATTATGATTTTTTTGAATTAAGAAATTTGTGTTATGGTTTAAATGAAATGATTTGGAAATATTTTCCTAAGTGAAAAATGAAATGATTTAGAATTGTTCCAAAGTTTAAAAAGGGTTTTAAGTAATCAAAGGTTTTGATAAGTGAGGTTTAATAATCCCGTATATACCGGAAAGAATGCATTAGAAATGTATATCTCTAGAAGAGATTTTGATAAAAAGAACTTAATTCATTAAAGAATGATTCCATATTCATAATACCTCTTTTTATCGATGATTGGATCGAATGAACCGAGGTCAGATATTGAGTAATTCCTATCCAAAAACCACTTCGAACAATGTATGTGTATGAAAAATGAAGACCTGGTAGAGAGAATGAAGGATGAAGACCAACGGTTTATGGGATGATAGGACTACTTGTTGATATTTCAGGGCTCCTAAATAATAAAGTAGTAGTGGTCCCTTCATTTCTTAAATTCTTGGGGTCGCAAGGAATTCTCGCTACTAATCCTATGGTTAATTCCCGACAGGATGTGGTAGGAGAGTGCCTTCGGTTCTATTCAGTCCCAGAACGAACTTGTATGGATAGATATTTTACGTTGCATTCTTGAGATTTTATCGTTGATTTTTATAAACATACATCTGTTTGGTGGTGGAGAGGAATCTCTCTTGGATTAACACCTTCTCCGTAACGTATGAGCTCGGAGGTCGTATGTTTGTGGAAGTCAATAGGGATCGATGGAATGGCAGTGTTGCATTCAAAGGAAGATGATGTGCTATATGAAAGGTAATCGTGTCCTTAGGCCTCACACCCAGAAATGACTGAAAAAAGGTAAATGCAGCAAAGCTATGTGGTTCGCAACCATTAATGTATGATCATCCCCTTCTGGACATATTTTTACTCGCTGTGACATTCGGGTTTATATTAGTGTGGCGTATGCTAGTGTGCACTCAGATAGGTCGATAACGACAAGGGTGATGACATATTTGGTACTATCTTGAAAGAGGTATGCCATTCTTATGTTTGGAGGGGACCATTGTTGGGACTTGGTACATGTGACGACTCATATTTCAGAAGGTTTAAAATCGACAATAATCCATACTTGTTTGAATTAAACAATCCGGAACATAGATAATCGATGGGGATAGGTAAGAATAATGGGAAGACAAGAAGAAAACAAACACATCATCTCACAACGGAACGATAAAATATAATAATCAAATACTTGGGGTGATAAAGCAGTTTAATATAAATTTGATTATAATCTATATACATTTATCAGAGTTATATACATATACATTTGGGATATGTAACGACCCGGGATTTTGGACATTTGAAATAGGAATATTTGAACGATTTAAATATTTAAAAGTTAATTTCTACCTTGAATTTCAAATGCCACTATTTATTGAGTAATTTAATTGTGTAATAAAATAATTGGAAATTAGGTAAATGGTTGAATCTCAAATTTTAAGCTTGTTAAAAAATAATTTAAAGGCTGGTAAAATTTATATTTATAATACTGAAGATAACAGAAGTGTTAAAATTGAATTTGGGAGTGTTCTGCTCAGTTTTTAAATTATTTCGTTTAAATCGATATTCAAAAATGGCCTGTAACAACCCGATTATTTTTAGGGATACTAAATTGGGAATCAACTAATAAATTGATAATTAATCTGTTAATAATAACAAACAATTAAATATTTATGGGAAAAAAATAAATAAATAAAAATAAAATAATAATAAATGAAAACAAAAGAAAATAAAATGGAAATTTAATATTAATAGCATTGAGAGGAAAATAAATGGTAACAAATTCATTTACTTTCATTTGGAGTTAAATTATGTCTTTTTAGTCGTCGTGTAATTTATTTTAATAAATAAACCATTTTATTAACCTAAACTATTTGGGAAGTAAAACATTGAGAGTGTAATGTTTTTTTAATGAAAGAATGGTAACTAATTACATAAGATAAAATGCATTTTATGTATGAAAAGTTTAGATAAGAATTTTTTTATGTTGATTTACAATTAGGTATAAAAGGAAAAAAAAAAGGTAAAATAATAATAATAATAATAAATAATAATATCTTTTTTTATAATGTCATGTAGGAAAGATCTGGAAAGTGGATAAAATATTGTTAAGCAAAACAAAAATCTAGAATAAGGACAAAAAGATAATGAATAAATTGAATTTAAAAAAAAAGGAGAAATAATAAACTAAGGGTTTTATTGGGAGAAAATTCTAGAGGAGGGGCTTTATAATAAAAACAACATCCCCTCTCCTCTTTCTGTTATAGTACGTATAGAAAAAAACAGAAAGAAGAAAGAAAGGAAAAAAAAGTGAAATCCTAATTTCTAATCCCTTCATCCAAAACATGCCCACAACCAAATCTAAGAGGTAGATTCCCTATTCTAAGAGTAAGTATCCCTATAATCCCTTAGCATATTTCTTTTTCAGTGGATACCCATTTAGGGTTTTCTGATTTTGTTTGCAATTGAAAGAGGAAAGTCAAGCAATCAAGGGCTAGCTGAATTAAAGCTTGAAGATTGCAATTTGAAGCTTTAGGTGAGTGAAGTGATAATCATGTTTTGTTTTATTTTATTTATCGTATATGCATGCAAATATTGGGTGAAATTCTTGAATTATTGTTGTATGCTCATTCCCTAATTCATGTGTTGATTAAAAAAAAGAATGCATAAGACTAAATGCATGCATGGTATTTGTTTATTTGCCATAATGAGTTGCAACTTTCTCCTCTTTGCAAAAAAAAGAGAATGTTTTCCAAACTGCAAAATCACAGCACAGCTCAGGACGGAATTATGCCGCTTAGCCAGAACTGCGCTGTGCAGCCTAAGCGGAGCTGCAGGTGCAGCCCAGGCTGGCTGTACAAAAACAGCCCAGCTCGGAATGCATAGGAGCAGCCCAGGCGGTTGCACGTGCAGCCACTACGGGCTGCACAAATGCAGCCGCTACGGGCTGCACAAATGCAGCCCCAAGAGGGCTGCACAGGTGCAGCCCCTATGGGCTGCATGTGCAGCCCGGGGGGCTGCACACAGGTGCAGCCCTGTGCAGGCCCGTGGGGCTACACAGGTGCAGGCCCGGGGGGCTGCACAGGTTGATGCAACGCATCATGATAAGTAAGTTATGTCAACCACCTTAAGTCGCTCAACCACCTTATGTCGCCTGCCGTACCTTAAGTCGCCCAACCATCTTATGTCGCCGGCCTTATGTCGCATGTCGTGAGTCACATGCCTTATAAGATAGTGACTTAAGAAATCAAGCTGCATTTCTATAGGTCATTCACTTGTGCCGCGTTTCTATAGGTCGTTCAGCTATGTCGCATGGTTCACTTATGTCGCTTATGTCGCATGGTTCTCTTAAGCCGTATGTCGCTTAAGTCTTTCCTGAAGCCGTGCTATCTTCTTAATTCGTATGATGATTTCTTATGTCGCATTGTTGTTAAGTCGTGTGATGTTGTAACTCGTATGTTGTTAAGTCGTGTGATGTTGTAACTCGTATGTTGTTAAGTCGTGTGATGTTGTAACTCGTATGTTGTTAAGTCGTGCGATGTTGTAACTCTTATGTTGTTAAGTCGTGCGATGTTGTAACTCGTATGTGTTAGGTCGTGAGTGGTCTGATGTTAAGTCGTATGTGTTAGGTCATGAGTCATATGGTGTTAAGACGCACGTGTGTGTTGTAATTTCCTATAAATAGGGGTGTGTTGTCATTTGTAAAGTAGCGGTTGATTTGAAATAAAATTGTGTGTGAGCTTTGGCCACCATTGTTGGAAGTTGAGTGTGATCTTCTTCTTTCCATTAGCTGGTTATTCGTGAGCGAATCAACGAATTTGAAGCCAATTCTCTGTATCACTTACGAGTGATCAACGATCGAATTGTAGATCTTTCAACACGGCATCTTGCAAGATCAACGGGTTGGAGATAGCTAGTTTCCGGCATCATCACGATCAACGGAACTAAGAATTTATCGTTCTATCGGTTTATTTGACACGAAATCATCATTTCGTGAGGAAGATCCTTGATTGGTTGTGACAGTTTGTTATCTAAACTGTTCGAGCCTAGTCAAAACTACGTCAATTGGTATCAGAGCCAAATCAGAGACGGAAACGAGATTATTTAATCATGCCTCCGAGATGTGCTAATCTCTATCACAATGTTGAAGATTGTATAGAAGACAAGAAGCTGAGCAGATGGAGCAGCGTATCAATGAAAAGTTCAATGAGGGTATTGGAAAATTGGAGAAATTGATGAACGACATGAATCAAAATCAAAGGAGAACGTCACCAGTTTCGAACCAAGGTGGAAACAGGGTTTCACCATCGGTTTCGGAAGAAAGGAGGATGTCACCCCAGTCTTATCGAGATAGGAGAGAATCATCAGTTTCAATGATGCGAGACCACCATGGGTACCGAAATGAAGAGGGAATAACTCAACGTGGGTTCGTAAATGAACCATATCGTGATGCTGAAAGACAGGGTAGAAGGGACATGCGTGGTCGTAGGGACATAGACGGTGAGGATCAATGTCGAAATACATCTGTTTTGAGAAAGATGGTGATGGAGGTAGTATTCATTATCGAAATCGAGGCCAAGTGTGAAATCAATATCTGGATTCAGAAAATGATCGTAAATGGGAGTCAGGTATGAGGATGGAAATTCCAGAATTCAAAGGTGGAATGCAAGCAGAAGAATTTCTTGATTGGTTGTCGAATGTTGAAGAAATTTTGAAATTCAAGAAGGTGCCTGAGAATCGCAAAGTCCAATTAGTTGCAACAAAGCTAAGGGGAAGAGCTATGGCTTGGTGGCAACAAACTAAACTAACTCGGGAGCGAATGGGAAAATCAAAAGTTGTCACTTGGGAGAAGATGAGAAAGATGATGAAAGCGACTTTCTTGCCGTATAATAATCAATCTCTTATGTATCAACGTTTGCAAAATTTAAGACAAGGGACGGAGACAGTGAATGACTATGCAGATGAATTATATCAATTTATTGCAAGAAATGATATTATGGAAACCAAGGAACAGCTAATGGCTAGATATGTTGGAGGGTTATGAATGCAAATTCAAGACAAGATTAATATGTTTAATCCAACATCTATTGCTGAAGCACATCAGAAAGCTTTAGCTTGGGAGAAACAAGGGAGATGAGGAATTGGTGTGTTTCGACTATCAATATTGGCCAAATGCGTTGATCGTTTCGAAGAGATCGGGATCGGGATTTATTTCTCGAAAACCACTTCAATCTGGTTTGTACATTTTCATGGAAAACGAGTTTGGATTCGAAGATGGAGCAGTGAAGTGCCAGGGCTAGTCGCTACTAATCCGAAGGATGCTTCCAAAATGGATGTAGTAGGAGTAGTGCCTTCGGTTCCGTTCGAACCCGAGATGGACTTGAATGGATGAATGCTTTCAGAACATCGTCAGGTGGACGATGAGCATTCTAAGTGAAACGATCTAAAAGGTAACGCTTAGCCTCTAGCCTCATCAACCGGGAATGACTAAAAATCAGGGGTTATGCAGCAAGGCTAGGTGGGTAGCACCCACTTCAGGGTGAGGTCATCCCTGTCTAGATGTCCCTTTTTATTTCGGCTTAGTGGTGTGGTTGCTGATCACAACCGTTGGGTGATCTTACTCGGGATTATCCAGTAAGGGGTAGTCCCGGCCTTGTGTTGCAGGGAAATTAGGGTGGCTCCTCGGTATGCTGATCTAGACTAGGTACCGTGACAGGTGGTACCCCAATGCCTAGTAATTAGTTGGAAATCCATTCTCCGTACATGCATTTACGAGTTTTGTTTGTATTGCACACGATTGTGGCTAGTAGCTGGAATTTAATGAATGTAACAATTTCAGCTATTTGATAAGTATTTGTAAATAGACCCTATTGTAATATTAGAGGATTTTTATAAAAAGTTTTTTAGCTATCGTAAGGTAAAAACCTGACATGTTTATTTGTGGCGTGGTCTTACGAGATGCTTTTGTTTTCAAAGAATTTTTAAAAATTTAATAATCAATTTGGGTGTGACTTTAGCAGCTGGTATTCTAGACTGACTCGGGTGTTATTTCATTATAATGCTCGGGTCATACTGAGTATTATATGTTCAGGATAGGATGCTATGGAGCAGGAGAGGAGCTGGAGTCCAAGACGTATTATCAGTAATTGTTTATATCACTGCTGATATTGTATGAGATTGTCTGACTGGTAATTGTTATTTGTTCCTGATACTCTGATGATGTAATATATAAAATGGATATAGTTTTCATTTTGTGTAAAGCTATATTATTGACTATTATATTTTATTCCACTGCGACAGTGAGATTCTGATATTGTTTAGTTCTTTCTTTCTTCTATCTTCTTTCTTTCCCTTAACAATCTGTCTTTTTCGGCACTTGATCGCCGGCATATCATACTGTGGGGTATTTTGTGTCGATTTTCGAGGGTCGAGAAGGGCGGGTCGTCACAGGTATGTATTTAAATTTCTATATGAAATTTGATGATTTTCTTTTTCAGCCACTTGGCTTTTTGCTTTCTTTTGAAACTTGGGGGCCCAAAGAGGCATTTTGTAGTTGTACCAATCAAGCCGCGCAAAGCAGACGCTGGCGAAATTTTTCGAAAATTTAGGGAGTTAGAAAATTTTGAGGAAATTTTATTTTTCAAAATTTATCTTTTGAATTATAATTTGAATGGTTAAGCAAGTAATATTGTTAGGAATTTATGGATGAGTTTGGGAAAAGGTTAGTAAGATGATAGTGTGTCTTTAGTAAAAAGATTATGTTGGGAAAGTTATTTGAAACTATTTGGCTTTAGGAATGGTTAACGGGTTATGGACCATTCCTCTTAACTGGTAACTTCGGGGACGAAATTCTTTTAACAGGGGAGGGATGTGATGACTCTGGATTTTGGACATTTGAAATTGGAATATTTAACTGATTTTAAAAATTTAAAATTTAATTTCTAGCTTGAATATCAAATGCCACTATTTATTGAGTAATTTAACTATTTAATAAAATAATTGGAAATTGGGTAAATGGTTGAATCTGAAATTTTAAGCTTGTTAAAAATAATTTAAAGTCTTGTGTTAACGCTTAAATTTGAACGCTAACACCCCGGTGTGTGAAGTGTAGTTGTGAAAGCACCACCCGATAGATCGGGAAAGAATTACAAGCAAGTAATAACGGAAAAGCAGTAAACAACAGCAATTTTATAGTGGTTCGGCTTATGGGTACAGCCTACGTCCACTTTAAGTACTTTTATTGATGATCTTGTTACAAGTTGATACAATTCTTCCCAAGTACAATTCACTTTGAACTACAAGAAACTTAGAACAAGTATTTTAAACTTCGAAGGAGATGAGAGTCTTTGAATCCATGTTGGATGTACGTGATCTCTTGTTGAAGTTGTTTGTAGCGTTCTTAGTGTCTCGAGAGCTTCAAGTGTTGAATTGGTTTGGAATGCAGCAGAGTATCAGCGGTTGAAGAGAATGAGCAAAAAGTCCCCTTCATGTTGAATGTGGCCTTGTATTTATAGGCAAACTGTTTAGGCTGAAATTGCCAAGTCATGAGTCGTGACCGACTCATGATGAGTCGTGACCGACTCATGATGAGTCGTGAGTCGTCTGCGAGTCACCCCTTTGCAACATGATTTTGAACTTGCCTCTGAGTCTTGTGTCGTGCGTCGACCTATCCTTTGAGTCGTAGGCTTTCCTGAGTCGCGCCATCCTTAACCCAGAATCTCCTTAACCCGTCAGGTTCCTTAGGTCGTAGCGGCCTCTTGAGTCGTTCATCTCTTGAGTCGTAAACCCAATGAGATACTTAAGGACCCTGAGTGGATGAGTCGTGATCAGATGAGTCGGTCTTTGATGAGTCGGAACTCGAATGAGTCGTTGGATCGGTCTAGGCCTTGAGTCGCAGACCGCTGAGTCGTTGATTCATACTGTATCTTTAAGGCGCTAACTCGCTGAGTCGTTGCTATCAATGAGTCGTTGACCCATTGAGTCGGCAGTCCCTGAGTCGCTTCATCAGTTGAGTCGCTGATTCCTATGAGTCGCTGACTGCCTTATTTGTTGAGTCGGCCTAAGTTTCAGCACGGTTAACATTTGCCCCTCGAAGCACGCGCCTGAGTCGTAGGTCGCGTGCTTCGACTTATCTTAACTCGCTTGTGCCGACTCATGCCCTACTTCCTTGGTATAAAATGGATGAACCGTCACTTCTACCTTCTTCTCCCTTTATCAGTCTCTTGAGTCGTGCTTCGCCATTAACACATCTCCAAGCTCCCAAAAATAATTTCAACTCGAATTAGCACCCAATCCTCTCTAGCAACATACAATCGTAAGCGTTTTCTTCCCTTTCTTCGATCGTTGATCATTATTGTCTTACACGCTTAATCCTTCGTCTCCGATTTGCCTCTTCGTGTCTTACGAGTCTGGTTAGATTTGATTGCTGATGAACTTAGGTTTGCTTGATTTTACTTGCGGCGATTCATCACTCGAGGCAATCGTGTAGTGTGACGAACCCGTGGTTAACCATTGCAATGTTATTGGGTTATCGGGTTAGATGGTTAATGGGTTAGGAGCTAGAAGGTTAGTGGGTCAGAGTGATTCGAACATTGCCGTAGGTTAGACTTAGCTATTCCTGTATGACCCAGTGACTCCTATGATTTAGCCATGGTACGATTCATCATACTCCTCGACCTGAGCTTTGAGTCGCGGCCGAGACAAGACTTTTGAGTCGTGGCCGAGATAAAACTTTGAACCTGAGCTCTTTTAACATTCCCCACGGTCTAGCCTTTGAGTCGTTGCCGAGACAAGACTAGGAGATAATCTCCTTATTTCCACGACTTATGACTTGCCGACTCAGAACTTTTGAACCGTTGATGGGTTATGACTTGTGAATTCTGTCTGAACACTGGACCATTGTATTAACTTTGAACTGTTGAATTTTATTGCACTCATTCACAGGTTATTTTGACTTGCAAGCTAACAATCTGTTCAATATAACATTCACAGAAAACTGGGACGAATATACTGTCATTGATTGCCCACATCGAACGACAGATTAGTTAATGATAGATGAATAAACTGCATGTATGAAGTGCTTTTAACATATCAATTTCAAACAAAATACCAAAGCAATACTGAAATAGTCAATTGAAATCGACTTGCTTGCACTAATATTATGTTTGAACTCTTAGATTAACAAGTTCTGAAATGTTTACAATCGATCAAGCATCGATTAGTATAATTCCAGTTATGTATACTTGTCACTTTTATTAGTCTTGCACAACACTTCACACTTTTTAGGAAACGCGCACCTTCGCATTTGAACATCCAGTTGCTTGTGTAGAATGACCTCTCATCAAGAAGAGCCGATGGGCCAGGCTGAAGATGTCTTCCCAGTAGCCATCCCTATAGACAACCCTCCGGAGAGAACATCCACAACTTTGAATCAGCGGGTGTTTAACCAGCTGCGCGTCCAGTTTGGCATTGATGATGCTGACATCTTATTTCTGGGGCCAAATGACACCGCGGATAGTCCTCCCTACGGTTTTGTTGCAGTCAATCGCCAAATGTGCTTAAGTGGGGCGATTCCTCCTTTTAACGACTTTCTCCAACAGTTCCTGCTTCGGTTGTCTGTCTCTCCATTCCAATTACACCCCAATGGCTACGCCATTCTGATGGGGTTATGTGTTCTATTCAGGAGAGTTTTGGATCGATTACCAAGCTTCGGGGAGATCTGCTATTTTTGCTCATTCACGAAAACTAAAGACCATCCCTCCATCGTGGTTGTAAGAAGCGCTCGAAATCGCAAACTTATTACTGATCTCTCCGAAAGCGCTCACGGATTTTTGAATCAGTTTTTCTTTGTTCGCTGACCTCCAGGGTTTTATGCCATCTGGAGAGTGGGAAGTAAGATTTCCTGTCTTTACTTTTTCCGTTTTGAAACTTTCTCGAGATCTGAACTCCCAGCTGCTAATTTCATTCTTTTCCTGTTTTTAGCACTTCCACCCCCTGCTAGGGACCCAAGTCTTAAGCAAATTTTTGAAAGATTAAATGCCGTGCCGGTAGAAGAGAGGAGCATAATGTTTCTGCTAAACGATGAATTTTTACATCAATACGGACTCCTCCATCCCTCTCGCTTTACTCGGCCTCGTGAAGCTCCAACGGAGGTTCCTGATTCTCCGGTGAAAACTCCTGATCTTCCGATCTCCACTAAAGAGCACATACGAGGAGAAATTTCTGCAGAAACCTTATTAGTAAAGTGCTCTACTCCAAGAGACGATACGGGACCCTCCGAAAAGCCCGCACTTGCTCCCATTATTGAAGAAGAAGAGGAGCCCCTTTCCCAAACCAGGAAGAGTGCCGACAAAGGAGCTGATGGAGGGAATCAGGTTGGGCATGACGGTGATGACGTCTTTGGGGATTTAAGTGACATAATTATCACTTCCCAAGAGCTCTTTAAAGAAGACCCTGCTCACGGTAAGGCTATACCTCCGACGATTGAAGCAACATCTGCCCTCCAACAGACTCTAACTCCTTTATCTCAAGAATTGCCACTGACAGTGGAACCTATTACTTCCCCCCAACTGAGGAGTGGTTCGTTAGTCCAACGCGAGTAGTTTGCACTTCACACACAACTAAGGATTTTCCAGCACACTTATGCACTTATCTTCTCATACTCTAAAGATTTCTAAAGCTTATCTTTTCTTATTTCAGATTCTTCAATGACACGCGGCGGATCATATTATCAGGATTTCCAACGCTACGGGGGGCGTGGTCGATATGATTATCGGCGTTACTTTCCCTCCTACAGAGAGTCTGACGAAGAGAGGGCTGCTCGAAAGGCTCGTGAAAGGAGGGATGAGGAAGAGCATCGTGAAAGAAGGGAGAGAGAAGAGCGCCATGATTCTCTGCAGAGAAGTGACGACTCTCACAAAAGGAAATCTCACGACGACCGAGGAAAAGGTCATGTAGCTGAAGATTCAGGCAAACGAGCCCGATATGGTGAGAGACATGCTTCCACTATTCCCGAAAAGCCTACTGTCCCTGCCCCTCTTGACATTCCTTCCGACTCTCCTGCTCTCGGGAAGGAGGACATCCAGACAATAATAAGCAGGCCTAAATTTCAAGTAGGACCTGGCCCAGCCACTTTACAAAGTCGTTTTCCACAATGGTGCTTACAGGGTGTGAGATTCGACCTTGACCTGGTTCCTATTGACAAGCCTGCTATGCTACGAAATCTTGACGCCGTCAAACTTGATATCGAGAGGATGTCAAACTGGCAGAAGCTTGTTGATGAGCTTCAAAGAGTTAACCGTGCCAACTTAGAGGCCATGCTTACCATGGAAAATGATAAGGCCGAATGGCAAAAGGTCGTTGAGCAACATGACACCGAAATGAGGAGCATTACTTCCTACAACGAGGAGCTCGAAGCAAAGGTTGAGAAGTTGAAAGATGAGCTTGCTGCTTCCTCTACTTCATACTCTCAAAAAGAAGAAGTGCTTCTCAGACAAGTTAGAGATGCTCATGCCAGTCAGAGGGACGCTGAGGACAGGCTTGAAGCACAAAAAAGAATCAGTGACGGCTATGTCTCTGATATTGCTGAGCTTCGAAAGAAAAACAACTCCCAGGAGGCGGAGATACAACTGCTTAAGCTTCAGCTTGCCAAAACTGAAAGGGAGCGCGATGAGGCTGTCGCCGGCAAAATCGCAGCCGAAGAATCTCATGAGGCGACCAAAAACAGCTTCGGCTCGACATTATTCGACTTCTACTTGCATAGCGTCTTGGGGCGTGGAAGCCTCGCTTTTCTTGGTCCTAAGTATGAAATTACTTTAGCTGAAGTGTGGGAGGCCGCTCTTGAGATGCTTGGTGCTGAAGGTGCCGGTTACGACGAATCAGCCCTGGAAAGGCATTATTTTGATGATGACGCTCGCGCTGCCCTTGCCAAGGGAAAGGAACAACTTGCCAAATTAAGAACTGAAGTGACGGAAGGGGACCGGCTGGGGAAAACCACTTCAACTACTCTAGTCCAGCCGCCTTCTTCGTCTGAAGTCGACATTATTGGTTCCAGTTCCCATCTCGCATCTCCCACCAAAGTTACCGCTGATATTACAAGCATACAAGGTGGAGACGAGGGTGAAGAGAGCACTGATGCGCAAGCTTATGAAGTCGATATCAGGAAACCAGCTTCTCCAGGTAACTCCACTGTTAATCTCGCTACTGTCAATTCTGCTCAAGCGGGTTACTCATTTATTTCGCATGAGTTTCACGAGCTCCTTGGCTATTTTCTCAACCTTGACGAGCCTTCATCTCCTCTCTTTACTGACTTCATTGGTGAACCTTCATCTCCTCTTTTTACTGACTTTAACCTCTTTTCTTCTGTAGAAAAAGTACCAAGCACTGCTCAAACTTCTACTCCTTCGGTTATCCATCCTTCATCTCTTCAGGCGGCGCCTCCTTCTGCCTCGCAACCTGGATCACAGGAGGAACAAATAGAGGCTCTTCACGGCTTGGATGATCCCATCGCTTCGCAAGAGCAGAAAGATGAGAGACCTGAGGGAGGTGATATATCCCCGGAACGGACTCCTTCTGACGACATTGTTCTATCAAAACTTGTCACTCCGGGGAGTGAGTCTTCCTCACAAAGGAGAGAGAAGCGTGGGACATCAAAGAGGAGGGGGAAGAAAATCACCGCCACTGAAGAGGAGCTGGAAGTTGAACCGGTTACACCTGCCTCTCCTATTTCCCTTATACCCACTGGCCGACCTGAAAAGCTGGTTATTCGACCGAGTAAAGGGTCCAAAGGAGGGAAGAAGAAGTGAAGATTTTAGCTTTTTGCCTTTTGTATGTACTGGCCGAGAGTTGTGCGGGTACCGGCCTCCGCTTTTATTTTGAAACCTGTATCTGCATTATAGTTGAATAAAATGATTCTTCGTTTGTACAAACTTCTGTTTGAATTTGAGTATGCATTTATTATTCATTTTTGCACAAGTTTATTTATATGATATTGCAGCGGGCTTATGGTATGTTGTTTGAGTATTACTTTACCGATGCAGCTATACTACTATACCATGTTGCCCCCATACCTTAAGCTTGCTGCAATATTTTATACTTCGAGGGGACTTGCACTCTTATTTGTTAAAGAATAATTATTTTATTCTTTAAAGAAAATTTTTGTAGAGTACAACTCCCTTCGTATAAATTTTTACGCTTTGTCGTTCGAAGAAATCACTTTTTTCGTTTGCTTATGTGTATATTTTACCAAGTGAATTCCTCTATGTGGTAAAGCGGACCTCTGAAGGGTACTTTAACTTCTTTTTTTTTTTTTTTTTTTTTTTACGATCATTTTCCATAGTGGGCAAATTACTCTTCCTTTGAAAGTTAAAGTACGCTTTTGATGAGGATTTTTTTTTTTTTACAAAATTGTACCTCTGAGGAGGGATTTTTCACGTTTCAACACTTGGAAGTTTTATTTCAATCTCGGTGAAACGTGTACCCCCAAAGAGTTGTGCCTTCGAAGAAAGCCTTTTCACGTTTCAACACTTGGAAGTTTTATTTCAATCTCGGTGAAACGTGTGCTTCCAAAGAGGTCTTTGTTTTTGCATTTCAACTTTGGTGAAGTGAAATTCCGGAGAGCGGTTGCTACACTTCAACTCCTGGCGAAATGTGCCTCCGAAGAGGGCTTTTATTTTGTTTACATTTCAACTCTGGTGAAGTAATATCCCGAAGAGCGGTCATAACACTTCAACTCCTGGCGAAATGGGCCTCCGAAGAGGGCTTTTATTTTGTTTACATTTCAACTCTGGTGAAGTGATGTCCCGAAGAGCGGTCATAACACTTCAACTCCTGGTGAAATGGGCCTCCGAAGAGGGCTTTTATTTTGTTTACATTTCAACTCTGGTGAAGTGATGTCCCGAAGAGCGGTCATAACACTTCAACTCCTGGTGAAATGGGCCTCCGAAGAGGGCTTTTATTTTGTTTACATTTCAACTCTGGTGAAGTGATGTCCCGAAGAGCGGTCATAACACTTCAACTCCTGGTGAAATGTGCCTCAGAGAGGGTTTTCATCGCCTGGAAGTTACTCTCTCATGGTTGGAGGGTCATGACTCCTCCAATCTTTTTTGTTGAGTAGAGAACTTTCTTTTTTTGTGGCGTATGACCCATTAGAGGTCTTTTATCCTCCGAAGAGTTGCGCCTCCGAAGAGGACTTGTGCCGCTGATGATAGCTTTGGTTGTTCCTCTGTTCACTTGCTTATGCCTTTTCAGCGATCCTCTTTTTTTTCTTCTTTTCAAGTTTTCATTCCCCTTTTCTCACAAGTGGCTTGTTTAATCCAAGGAAGTGTACTTCATTGCCAGGCAAGTTCGTGAGAACGGGCACTAGCTTCCTAATTGGATGTTTGTTTGTTCAAACAATCTCAATTTATCAGCAAGGGCTCGTTTCTATCGAAATCATTAGCCGTTCAATTGAAGTATTTCCTATCTAGGATTTGAATTCGGGGTCTTTGTGACTTGAAATTTGTTTGTTGAATGATGGTGAGAATCGCTCGGTCTTGTTATGCGCAAGTTTTATTTCCATTGTCTGCAAAAATTTAAATCGACATTTCAACAATACATTTTATGTATTTTTATATCGAAAACAAAGCAAACATATAATGATAATAAGGAACACAAGATTTATAGTGGTTCGGCCATGAAATTGGGCCTACATCCACTTTATATTCTTTCATTACTTACTTGCATCAGTTTCACAATTGCTTTCAATTACAAGAATCATACATTCATAATTCTTTTTACAATGTTTCAACAAAATTTTCAAGTAAAGTATGGACGCAAATGGTTGCTGTTCCATGCCCTTGGAATTTGATCTCCATCAACAGTGGTGAGCTTGAATGTGCCGTCGAGAAGCTTCTGACCTATTACATATGGTCCTTCCCAATTTGGCCCAAACACACCTGTTGCGGTCATAATTCTTTTCAGGACTAGATCTCCAATTTCAAAGCTGCGTTGACGAACTTTGGAATTGAAATGTCTGGCTATCCTTTGCTGATGAGCTGCAACTCTGAGGTTAGCTTCATCTCTTTTTTCATCAAGGAGATCCAGCGCTTCAAGTTGCAGCTTTTCATTTTCTGCTTGATTGAAATGGATTCTTCTGTGTGAAGGGACCTCTGTTTCAACCGGGATCATTGCTTCCGATCCGTATGCTAACGAAAAAGGAGTATGCCCGGTTGCAGTTTTGTGAGTAGTTCTGTATGCCCATAGTGCAAGTGGTAGTTTATCGACCCAACCACCTTTTGCTCTTTCGAGTTGCTTTTTGATGGTTGATTTGATGATCTTGTTCACTGCTTCCACTTGCCCGTTTGCCTGCGGATGAGCTACTGCCGAAAAGCTTTTCTGGATTTTGAATCGTTTGCAAAAATCCTGGAATTCCTCGCTTTCAAACTGAGTACCATTGTCTGTGATTATTTTCTGAGGCACACCGTATCTGCAAATGATATTCTTGGTCACAAAGCTTATCATTTTCTTAGAAGTGATAGTAGCCAATGGTTCAGCTTCAGCCCACTTAGTAAAATAATCAACTGCAACAATAGCATATTTAATCCCTGATTTAGCAGTTGGTAGCGGCCCAATGAGATCCATTCCCCAAATTGCAAATGGCCATGGACTGACCATCTGTGTGAGTTCGGTAGAAGGTGCTCTAGGAATTTTGGCATATCTTTGGCATTTGTCACATTTTCGGGAGTAATCTGCAGCATCCCGATTAATTTCTGGCCAAAAATATCCGTATCGGGGAATTTTCTTTGCTAATGTTTGACCACCTGAATGATCACCACATTCTCCTCCATGCACTTCAGCTAGGATTGTTTTGGACTCTTCCTGGGATACACATCGAAGCAATGGCATTGAGAATCCCCGTCTGTACAATCGGCCATCCTGAATTACATAGCGAGAGGCCTTCCTTAGTAGCTTTCGTCTTTCTATCGAGTTTTCTGGCAGAGAACCTCTGAGTAGGTAATCCAGTATTGGAGTCATCCATGACTCTTGTTCTTGAGATACATTCATAATCCAGTCTATATCCATCTCGTCTATACTTGGCGCTGAAAGGACTTCTACAGGGACCAATCCCAATAGTTGAGCTTCACCAGAACTTGAATACTTTGCGAGGGAATCTGCCTTCATATTCTCTTCCCGAGGAATGTGGCTTATTGAATAGTGATCGAGTTCACATAGGAGTTCCCAAGCCTTTGACAAGTAGGAAGGCAGGTTTCCACCTTTTGCTTGAAATTCCTTCTTGACTTGGCATACAATAAGCTGAGAATCACTGAAAATTTGTAATGCTCGAATGCTTAGCTCTTTAGCGATTTTCAGACCCGCAATAAGAGCTTCATATTCTGCTTCATTGTTTGTTGAAGGAAATTCCAATCTTAGTGCATAACATAAGGATCGACCCTCAGGAGTTTCAAGCACCACTCCGGCTCCAGAACAGTAGTCATTTCTTGCGCCATCAACATACATCTTCCACTGGATTGGGGAATCATTGATTGCTTCTTCCTCACCATTATCTTTCTCTGTGAATTCTGCAATGAAATCAGCTAAAGCTTGTCCGTTGATTGCTTTTCAGGGGTGATAGGTGATGTCATATTGACTGAGTTCAATGTTCCATTTTAGAAGGCGACCCGAAGTTTCTGGGCGAAATAGGACTTGCTTTAGAGGTTGATCAGTGAGCACTTTGATAGGATGAGCTTGGAAATATTGCCTCAGTTTCCTCGATGCAACTAGTAGGCAATAGGCGAGTTTTTCCAACTTGGAGTAATTCAGCTCTGCCCCAGTGAGTCTTTTGCTGATATAGTAAACTGGATGTTGAATCCTTTTGTCTTCCCGTATCAGCGCTGCACTTAGAGCATGAGATGATACTGCCAAGTATATAAGAAGATCCTCACCATTGCCTAGTCTAGAAAGTATCGGAGGCGTTTCCATATGACGGATCAACTCTTCAAAAGCTTTTTGGCATTCGGGAGTCCATTCAAAGTTCTTCTTTCCTTTTTTCAGGGCATCGAAGAATGGGATGCATTTATCAGTAGCTTTGGAAATGAACCGACTCAGGGCGGCGATCTTTCCGTTGAGACTCTGCAGTTCCTTCTTTGTTCTAGGAGCTTTAACTTCTTTCAAGGCAGTAATTTGAGCTGGACTAGCCTCAATGCCCCTAGCACTGACGATAAAACCTAAGAACTTTCCGGATTCGACCCCAAATGTACATTTCAGGGGGTTAAGCTTCATTCTGTATTTCCGGAGGACTGCGAACATTTCTGCTAAGTGTTCAATGTGATCCGCTGCTTTCCTGGACTTTACTAACATGTCGTCGACATAGACTTCCATAGTTTTGCCCAATTGCGGTTTGAACATAGCATTAACAAGTCTTTGGTAGGTTGCCCCTGCGGTTTTCAATCCGAAGGGCATAACTCTGTAGCAATAAAGTCCAACATCTGTAATAAAGCTTGTATCCTCCTGATCCGGCTCATGCATCATGATTTGGTTATAACCGGAGTAGGCATCCATGAAGGATAACAATTCATGTCCCGCAGTTCCGTCTACCAGTTGATCGATCCTGGGTAATGGGAAGCAATCTTTGGGGCAAGCCTTGTTTAGATCAGAAAAATCGATGCACACTCTCCATTTCCCATTAGCTATCTTGACCAACACAGGATTTGAAACCCAATTCGGATATGTAGATTCTTTGATGAAGTTATTTTCCATGAGTCGATCAACTTCTTCTTTTAATGCTGCTGACCTTTCTGGACCTTGGGTTCTTCTTTTCTGTTTAACTGGCGTAAACTTTGGGTCAATATTCAGAGCGTGCACTGCAACTTCTGGGGATATTCCACACATATCGGCATGAGTCCAAGCAAAGACATCCAGATTTGCCTTCAGGAAAGATATCAAGATATTCTGAATTGACACATTAAGCTGTGAACCCACATTCAACACCTTATTTGGGTCTTTCGGGTCAACAGGTACCGGAACTGTCGTTTCCACCGGTACCACTCTATTCTCCCCTGCACTGGCTTTTCTGGGATCCATTTCTTTCCGTGCCCCGCTGTGCTCGCCAGTGCAGGGTCCGCTCTGTAATTGCTACAAGGCTGGTTCCTTGATGCGGACTGGGGTTGCCGCATCCTTTCCCATTTCTCTTTTTCTTGACTCTCGCAGCTCTGTCAAATAGCATTCTCGCGCAGCATTTTGATCCCCTTTTATAACTCCTACTCCATTGTCAGTAGGGAATTTAATAGTGAGGCACCACGGGGCTAGGATAGCTTTGAATGCTGCGAGTGTTGGACGGCCAAGAAAAGCATTATAAGCAGAATATTCATCGACGATCACAAAGGTTTGCTTTCGGACCACTTTCCTTTCTCCTTCTCCAAGTTCTACAAACAGATCGATGGTTCCTACTGGTTGCTTTGGCTCCCCAGTGAAGACAACGATTTTCTGTGATGAGGCTTGCACATCGATCATAGGGATTTTCATCTGGTCAAATGTCTTTTTGAAGAGGATATTACATGATGCTCCGCAGTCAATGAGGACTCTTCTGACAATGGCTGGTCCAATACCAGCCGAGATGACCAAGGGATCTAAAGTAGGAGCTTCAATACCTGTAGAATCTCTGGCTCTGAAAATAATATCATCACTGAAAGTTTTCTGTTGTTTAAGGGGCGTAGTGTCTTCTAGAACAAAGACGTCTTCTTCGGCTGGAGCATATTTCAAAGCCCTGGAATATCTCTCCATCTCACCCCAACTCTTGCCAGCTGGGTGAGGTCCCCCTGAAATGACATTGATAACGGGCCTACCAGATTCATGCCCCGTAGCTTTCTCACCTGCCCCAGGCTGATGAACAGGAGCCCGCTGCCCCTGACTCGACGATGCAGGATTGTTGCTATTCTTTTTCACGAATTGCTGCAACTTGTTTTCTCTTAGCAACTCTTCAATCAGATTTTTCAGCTGGCGGCATTCATCAGTTTCATGACCTGGTTGATTGTGGAAGCGGCAGAATTTCCCACTTTGTATGGCTTTTCTCCCGGTTCTCAAAGGGATAGGTTTAGGGAAATCGACGGAATCTTTAGTGGCCAGGTAGATGTGCTCCGGTGTATGTGATAATGGAGTATATTCTGATGGCTTGAAGGATCGGGGCTTCTTCAGATTACCCTGTTTCTTCCCATTACTATTCTCCCTTTTTTGCCCCACCGATTCATTCTTGCGTGGAGCGACAGTGTTGTCTTCTGCTTTTTCCAACACTGTCTTTACTGGTAAAGGACGGCTTTCCAAGCGAATGAATTCATCTGCTTTTTTGTAGAACTTTTCGAGAGAGGTTGGCTCCTTCATATTTAACCATTTCCCAAATTCGCTTGACTTATCAATAGCCCTCATCAGATAAGTCAATATCATTCGTGGTTCAGCATTGTCCACCTCAGCCAGTGCTATATTGAAACGGTTCAAGAAGGATCTGATAGACTCACCAGGATTCTGCTCTAAACTCGATAGTGACATAATGTCCTTGGCCTTCGAAGCATATAGTCTAAACTGCTCCTTGAATTTTCTGGTCAAGTCTGAAAACTGATCGATAGATCGGACTGGCAACTTGGTGAACCACAGTAAAGCCACGCCTTCCAGGTATACGGGGAAATATCGGCACTTTATTTCGTCGGAGGCCCTGGCACCTGTCATGTGCCAATCATATTTATACAAGAACTCATTCGGATCACTTGTCCCTTTGTAAGCTGGAATAGTTGGAGGGACAAACTTCCTTGGAAATTCCGCCTTCAAGATTTTTTCAGTAAACGGAGTTTTACTTGGGGCGAAACCCCATTCCTTCTCATCTTCAACTCTTTGCATACTTTCTTTCATGATCTGCCGGACCATTCCAGAAAGATATTCCTCATCATGCCGAGTTCTAGATCCACCGGCCTCAGGTACTGCCTGCTCAAAGGGACTAGTAGGCCTTTCAGGAGCATTCCTTTCATTAACATCATGAATGTTGCCAGCATAGTTCCTTTCATTAACATCATGAATGTTGCCAGCATAGTTCCTTTCATTACCAGCCGGTTGATTGTTTGCCCCAAGTAAGTCGTTCAACTTATTCAGAATCAGAGCATTCTGGGCACTTTGAGCCTCTAGTTGTGCATTTTGGGCGTTTATCTGCTGGTTTAGCCCTAGAATCACAGCATCCAATTCCGCTTTCGTAACTCCAACAGATGGAGTGGGTAGATTAGGTACAGGGGAAGCGGAGGTTCCCTCTTGAATGTTTCCAGATCTGATAGATCTACTTTTCCTTCCGGGAGCCATAATTTCCGATAGACTTCTGGTTCTTAAAGAAATTCTTTCTACAAATCTTTGCGAAGCAATGATGACAGTTGTCCTGAGTTCAATTCTCAGTGAAAGCACCAAAAATGTTAACGCTTAAATTTGAACGCTAACACCCCGGTGTGTGAAGTGTAGTTGTGAAAGCACCACCCGATAGATCGGGAAAGAATTACAAGCAAGTAATAACGGAAAAGCAGTAAATAACAGCAATTTTATAGTGGTTCGGCTTATGGGTACAGCCTACGTCCACTTTAAGTACTTTTATTGATGATCTTGTTACAAGTTGATACAATTCTTCCCAAGTACAATTCACTTTGAACTACAAGAAACTTAGAACAAGTATTTTAAACTTCGAAGGAGATGAGAGTCTTTGAATCCATGTTGGATGTACGTGATCTCTTGTTGAAGTTGTTTGTAGCGTTCTTAGTGTCTCGAGAGCTTCAAGTGTTGAATTGGTTTGGAATGCAGCAGAGTATCAGCGCTTGAAGAGAATGAGCAAAAAGTCCCCTTCATGTTGAATGTGGCCTTGTATTTATAGGCAAACTGTTTAGGCTGAAATTGCCAAGTCATGAGTCGTGACCGACTCATGATGAGTCGTGACCGACTCATGATGAGTCGTGAGTCGTCTGCGAGTCACCCCTTTGCAACATGATTTTGAACTTGCCTCTGAGTCTTGTGTCGTGCGTCGACCTATCCTTTGAGTCGTAGGCTTTCCTGAGTCGCGCCATCCTTAACCCAGAATCTCCTTAACCCGTCAGGTTCCTTAGGTCGTAGCGGCCTCTTGAGTCGTTCATCTCTTGAGTCGTAAACCCAATGAGATACTTAAGGACCCTGAGTGGATGAGTCGTGATCAGATGAGTCGGTCTTTGATGAGTCGGAACTCGAATGAGTCGTTGGATCGGTCTAGGCCTTGAGTCGCAGACCGCTGAGTCGTTGATTCATACTGTATCTTTAAGGCGCTAACTCGCTGAGTCGTTGCTATCAATGAGTCGTTGACCCATTGAGTCGGCAGTCCCTGAGTCGCTTCATCAGTTGAGTCGCTGATTCCTATGAGTCGCTGACTGCCTTATCTGTTGAGTCGGCCTAAGTTTCAGCACGGTTAACATCTTGTAAAATTTATATTTATAATACTGAAGATAGCAGAAGTGTTAACATAGAATTTGGGAGTGTTCTGTTCAGTTTTCAAATTATATCATTTAAATCGATATTTAAAAATAGCCTTCCGATACACAGTCTCGGATTTCGATGAAACTAGTTCCATTGGATCCGTAATGATGTATTATTATTGGATTTCAATTTTCGTAGTATTTGGAGTTGTCGTGTGATCGCACGATCGGAAAATACGTTGAAATTTATATCGGAAATTTAATATGATAAAAGGACCAAAAAGCTATCTTCTCCATATGATCGACTTTGGACTCGAAACCTTTTTCATTGCATTCAGAATAGGGGTTTAACATTATAAATGTCTAGTGGCATGCCTCAATAGGAAGTATAATTTTTCAGCTTTGAATTGAAGACGATTTAAATTTAAATTTAAATTTGAATAAATAATATTTTTTTACATTAAAATATTATGGCAACTTTTATAGACACGTGTAGAAATTTAATGCATGTGTTTTCCCTGTTGAGCACACGCGTCTTCTCTTTAGAATTGATAGCCAAACATGTAACGATCATGGATTTTAACTAAGTTTAAATTGATAATTAATTTAAATTTTAAATAAAAGATTGTGAAATTAATTGGTAATTAATATAAGATTCTAGTTAAATTATGAATTAATTGAGAATTAATTTGCATATTTGAAAATAAATATGTATATAAAATAGATTGAAAACAGAATTTGAAATTGGGGTGTAAATTTAAATATCTTAGAAAATAAATTTGTATTTGGATTTTGGATATGATTAAATTAGATATGCCTTTATTTATACAACTAAATCTTTTGAAAGTTATATTTTGAAATTGATATAAATTAATTTTCAAAGGATGTTTAAAGTTAAATTCTATATTTTATAATGTATCATATGTGTGTTTGTTTTATTAAAGTATAATTAAGTTTTAAAAACGATTTCTTTAAAGGTTAAATATTTATAAATAATAAATGAAAGCAAAATGTAAAAATAAGACAATAAGCATTTAAGTTAGAAATACATATTTAAATTAGAAATAGAAATAGATATATAAAAAAGATAAACCAAAATATAAAGTGATTTCATTAGGAAAATTTAAACAACATATTAAAATAGAAATTTGTTTATATTATAAAGTAATAAGACGAAAGAAGATATACATACATACATACATATATATATATATAAATTCAAGTATATTTAGGAAAAAATAATAATAATAATAAAACATAAATACTAAAGCAAAACATGACAAGTTGTGTATGCAAGAAAATAAAAGTAAGACAAAATAATTATGTACAAAAAAATATATAAATATGCAGGTATGAACGAGCTAATAAAGTATAAATATGAAACAAGAATTTATAAGTATCTATGAACAAATATAAGATAAGTATGAAAACATGTATATGAAAGGCTTGCATGAAAAGATAGTAATATATTTCAAGTATGTAGATTAAAATAAAATAAATAAAGACAAATAACATTAATGCAAGCCACCACAATAACATCTCAGCCGAAATCTGGTTTGGCTAAATAAGAAAAGAAAAGAAAAATCCGTAGTCAACATAAAACAAGAAAAAATCTCTGACCTTTTTGTACAAACAAGAATGATATAGCCTGTAAACTTCTTTTATATATATCAAGCTTTTTCATTTCAGTTTAAATCAAGCAAAAGTCAAGAAACTAAAGTAGGCTTCGTCTTTAAATTTAAAACGGAAATTCAATTTAAAACAGCAATTCAATCAATTAAAACGAAAGATCAAAAAGAAGATTTCAGCTTGCAATTTCAAGCCTGTTTCATCATAAATGAAACTCTTTTCATTTTGGAAGACAACTGTGAGTAACATCAAAATTAAAATGGTTTAAAATATATGGTTCTGTTGCATGCTTATTTCTCAATTTTAGTTTGTTTGTAAGTGTATTCTTTTAGCATATCTCTGTGTATATGTTGTAGTCCCTGTGTTTGTACTGTTTTAGTTTTCAAGCTTGTGTTTGATTCAAAAAAATTTATTCCCTGATCTGATAACTTTTAGGACTTAGAATACAAAGAAAAATTGTTTGTTTCATCCTAGATTAGAGTTTAAATTTTATTTAAGCTAAAACAATTTTGTTAATTGCTCTGGAAACCAAAAGAACAGAGCAAAACTCTAAAATGGTTAAAACTTAAGTTTATTAATTTACAAATTCAGGTAGGAAACTTGAATTCGTATACTTAAACATGAATTTTAAAGCAAAAATCACAATTTTTTGAGCCAGGATTTAAGAGCAATTTGGGTTTGTTCGAATTGGGCATTTCGAGTTGTCTCTGGTGATCGAGATGGTCGGAGGGGTCCAGCTTCCTCCTAGAGGTGGAGGAGCGATCAGGGGTTGTAGAAAAATTACTGTGGCGGTGAGCAGTTGGACGTGGAAGCGGCGGTGACGAGTTTTAGCTCGTAAACCTAGTTTTGATGAGGTTTGGTATTTCGATTCGTGCGCCATCTTTGGTTGATCGAGTTCAACGTGCTTTTGGGGATTGGTGGAAGGGTGGTAGTCGAAGTCGTAGCCGGAGTTGTGGACCTTCAGGTGGTTGGAGCTGCGAGGAAGAAGCGTTGACAAGTTTTGGGGTGGTGGTTGCTCTCGTGTTTCCAGGTTTTGGTTTAACTCGAATTTGAATTCGAGGAGATGATGGAGTTTCTGGCGATCGGGATTGGATGTGTGGATGGTCGTCGGCTTGTTCGACGATGCCGCGTCAACTGGAGGTGGACGGCGGTGATGTGCACGTACACCGTGCACTAACTTTAGTGATCTGGAAATTATGTAGTTGGGGAAAAAGTAGGGGTGGTACGCAAGTTTGACTCGAGTTTTACTCGAAGGAATGGGTTGGTTTGATCGAAGTTTTTAAGTGTTGAACTCGAAGTAAAAATAGTGAGCCTCGAGTTGTTTTGTTTTGCTACAGGTTTTAGCAAACCAGACAGTAAAAAAAATTGAATTCAAAGCAAATTTAAACATAACTTAAATGGTGAGATAGACTTAAAGACAAGTTTAAATCTAGATGAAGTTAGATTCAAAATGGCTTTGAAGTCCTAAAGTTTTAAAAATATTTAAAAGAGTGTTTTCAGGCTTTAAAACAAACCTGAAAGTTTTTCTAGATTTTAAAATTTAATTTAAAATCTGAAACCAGAATTTAAACTAGGTTTAAATTCAAAAGTTAAGTTTAGTTCTCAAATAAACTTTTGAATCTTAAGCTTTTAAAATGAATTGAGATTTTAAGTCAAGAATTTAAAAATCAAAGTTTTAAAAGTAAGTTTAAAGCGAAGTTTTAAATCAAAGTGTAAAGCGAAGTTTAAATCAAATGTTTAGATATGGATTCAAATTTCTTGAATTCAAATTTGTGATTTAAATCAGTTTTTAAATCTAAATGTTTTAAATAAGTTTAAATCAAATAGCATTTTAAAGCAATTTGTTTTTCAAATAAATATTTGAATTGGATTTTGATAAAGTTCTTTTATAAAAAGGATTTTTGAATGAAAAGTTTAATAATTTGTTTTAACTTGAATTTGCAGGTTAAAATGTAATGTATTTTAAAGCTTATATTTTTCAAATAAAAATTTAAGTAATTTAGTTAAAACTTTTCTTATATAGGTTTATAAGTTGATATTTAAATTTGGTTAATGTTGAGACATATATAATCATTTTGAATCTTAAATTCAAAATGAAATTTGAATCTAAATTTAGAAGTGTAATGTTTTAAATACACTTTAATATTAATGAAGTCATTAATAAAGAAATGGATTACCTTGGAGGTAATTGAGGTATTAAAATGATTTAATGAATAAGATAATTAAGGAATGACTTATTTATTTAATTTATAAATTAAAATTAATTTATAATTAGAGATTAATTAGGAAAGTAATTAAGGAATTATCATTAGTTGATGAAGGTCATTAACTAAGATTATTTAAATAGTTAATTAATGTGATTAATCTTAACAATTAATTAGATTAATTAATTAATGATAATCATTTATGAAATTGTATAAGTGTAATTACTCTATGAAAGTAATTAAGAAATTAATTGCTCATTGTAATTAATTGAGTTTAATTTGATTAATTTAAATTAATTGTCAAATTTGTATACTTGTTTGATATTTCTGATATGCGCTTGTGATATTGTGTGATGTGAATTGTTTTGTGCTGAACTGTGATTTGTGATTTGTTTCTATGTGTATGTGAAAACCCTTTTTTCCCATAAATGGCATTTAAATTTCGATGCGACAGGGTGTCGGATTCTAGTTGGTTATCCGAAACCCACATCGAATCGTAATGGTAAATCTTTGTGATTGATTAATTTACTTTATCTATGAATCTGTGATGATTGATGATGTTGCACTATTGTGTGAAACCCCTGGACTACACCATACACGCACAAATATGGATTGCACGTGGAAATGGGTTAAGTCACAGATTTTTGATATTGGTTTAAAATATTGAATTTTTGAATTCAAATAGTTTTGGAAATGGATTGGGATTAAAGTAAGAAGTTTTTTAAAAGGAATTTCAAAGATAAAATTTATTTTTGAATAACTTGATTAAGCCTTGAAGATTTAAATAATTTGATTTAAATTTAAAATTCAAATTTGAAACTGAATCCTATGATTTGAGACTAGGGATTAAAGATGTTATACAAGTTATATATGGGTTAAACCATTTTAAAGGTATTGATTTGGGAATATGAATTTAAATTTGGCTTTAATTCGTGCAAATATTATCGGATTCTTCCGAAACGAAAACTATTTGTTTTCAAATAACAAAATCTTTCGCATAAGAAATGAACTTCTAATTTGTGTTAAAAGGATCTCAAGGGTAAAATGAAAATGGTTTTCCAAGTAACGAATGAATCTTTGGAAATGGTTTGAAAGCTATAAGTTAAATCTTTAATTTAAAGATTTAACGAGTTAAGCCGATTTGAAATGGAAATTGTTTCGAAATCCGAGAATGGATCTTTGTGAAACTGGGTGAACTTTATGAAATAAATTTTTTTGTTTAAAATATTTGAAATTGAAATTTGTGTAAACCATTTGGAAGAAAAGTTTTGGATATTAAGTTGTGACTTAACTGAAATCCCATATACATATATTTTAAATATTGCGCTCATAATTCGGTTTAGCCAGAAGAGGACCTTGTGTCATATAACACATTTCGAATAATGATACGACGTTATGGATTGCATTGAAGACCAGTGGTGAAGACCGGGTATTTTCGAGAACGATAGGATAACCTATCGATTGACTCTGCACTGAGTTGCTCCGGTATAGAGTTCTCCCTAAGTGATGGGTAGTCCGATTGGGATTGTGAATACCCGAATTTGCAAGGGCTTCTTACAAAGTGCCTTTGGTTCTGTTCGAACCCGGGACAGAATTGTATGGATGTATATCTGACACTACACTTTCAGGTATAAAGTAGATTTCTTTCAAACGCATATCTGTTGGTGGCAGATAATTTATTCTCTTAGCTTAACACCCTTCTGTGAGACGTACGAGCTTAGAGGTTATGTAGTTGAAGGTTATCAGCGATATACTCCCAATTTGGTAGTGTGGCATGCTGAGTGCTGCTGTGTATTGATGATCATTTGTGATCAAAGCATGGCTTTTGTATAAAGCGTAGATTTGTGGACGAAACTACATCAGGACCTCACACCCCGAAAATGGTCGAAACAGGAAAGATGCGGCAAGGTTATGAGTGTCGCGCCCTTTAGGGTGTGTTATTCTTTTCTGGTAAAGGGTGGTATCATGGTATGGAGCCCAAATATTTACCTATGTTGTGGCTTCAATCTCATTTACTGTGTGGTTGTTGCTTTGTGGTTAGGGCGCCTCGGATAAAGGTCCTAAAGGACTGGGGGATGGCATGCTCGTGTAGTAGTTACCTAGTTACAGAGGTAGCCCGGGCTTGTGTTGGCAGAGAGCTGGTTAAGTTCTCGGGACGTCCCGCCAGAGGCGTACCCATGGACAGTAGGAAGTTCCTTAGCCTGACCATTTGTTGGAAATCCAATCAAAATAATACGCACCCTGTACGGTATCAGTTGTATAACCTGCCATGGAATGTGGCGGTAACCTGCTATTGAACATGGCAGCTATAGTAGGCATACAATAATGGTTGTATGCTGGCTAAGATTAATATTATGCTTTCGAAATGGTTTTTCTGCACTATGCATAATAACAATAATAATATTAAAAAAAATTCTCATATCGAGCATATTTGACTATCATAAGGAGAAATCTCCTCCAATTCTGTGTTTGCATTGTGTGTGTGGCGGGAGGCCTTATGGTAGTTTCATTTCCTAAAAAGCATTGCGGATTTATTTTCAATTCTCTTGTTGTTTGTTTTAAAGACCAACTGTTTTTGTTGCTCACACCAGTCCCATGACTGACCTAGAGTTTATTGTTCCTTTCCTAAACTCCGGGTGCCCATAATTTTTCCACACGGGCAGTCTAGAGTTGGGTTTTTCAGATAGTCAGATTTAGTAGATTATCTTGAGCTAGTTCAGTCTTTGGACGGACGAGACATGCTTGTCTAGGTGAAACATTATTGGAAGTTCGAGCTACTTCTGGATTGGTGCTTTGGAATTGGAGATATTGTTTCGCTACTGGCGTTATCATTATATTTTTGCTGCTATTTCTTGTATCTCTGATAGTATTGATATCTACTGTATCATTCTGTTGTATCATATTATATCAGATATTGTATATGTCATTGTATCAATGTTATATATATTGATATTCTTTTCTTCCACTGTGTTGTACTTAATGGTGTTATAAGCTCCGGCAAACCAGATTCTACGTTTGGATCTGTGGTATTTGAATATGAGTGTCGTATTCGGTGCCTATTTTCGAAGGTCGAGTCACGACCATCACATTTGGTATCAGAGCTGAGGGTTAGAACTTTAGTTCAGGAGTATAACACATTAGGTAGCTCATTAGAGATAGGTTGTAGTATAACCTAGAATGAGTATATCCCTAAGATATCTGTTCGAATACCTCAGTAAATTTTGTTAGTATCCACTGATAGTGAGTACGAGTGCGAGAAGAGAACGAGATAGGGGACAGGGAAGCACCACTATAAATGGTCAACACCCTGCAATAGCGAAAACAACTTTCTCTATCAATCTTCTTTGATTCGATTCAAATTTCTTTGATTTGCTTCGTAGCAGCTACAAGAAAAGTTTCGTTGTGATGGTGGCCGTACGAGTCATTGTAGAAAATCCTTACTTCGTATCTTCATCGGTTTCTTATCAGCTTTTCGATTTAAACTTTAATGAATTTGGAATTTGAAATTGAAAATTTTAAATGAATTGGAAATTTTAAATTGATTAATGGAATATGAAGCTAAATTTGAATTGTATCAATAAAACGATATCAGTTAAAACAAAATTTGAAATTCTATTATAATTTCTTGTGTAGATCGAAGTCCGAAGAGGGACAAGTTATATATACTTTGGGGTGTTCCGACCTAAGTTTGTAATCCATATCTAGTGTTTGAGAAATTGTAGAGATTGATTCTATCTATCATTTCTCTGGTTTTCGATATATTCTACGAGGGTTAGTTGTCCCTTCGAACTAACCAGTGCCCCTGCATATTTCGTAGATTGGATGACCCGAGTATCCTGTGTAGTATTGTATGAGTTTGTTCTCATATTGTCGATATTCTGTTTGGTAAGCCAAATACAGAATAGATATCCAATTTGACCTAGAAAACTGTTTCTCTATCATTGTGTATCTATCTTTGTTGTTTTCATGCCTGCAAATTTCGGGGACGAAATTTCTTAAGGGGGGAACCTGTAACGATCCCGGATTTTAACTAAGTTTAAATTGATATTTAATTTAATTTTTGAATAAAAAATTATGAAATTAATTGGTAATTTATATAAGATTCTAGTTAAATTATGAATTAATTGAGAATTAATTTGCATATTTGAAAATAAATATGTATATAAAATAGATTGAAAACAAAATTTGAAATTGGGATGTAAATTTAAATATCTTAGAAAATAAATTTGTATTTGGATTTTGGATATGATTAAATTAGATGTGCCTTTATTTATACAACTGAATCATTTGAAAGTTATATTATGAAATTGATATAAAATAATTTTCAAAGGACGTTTAAAGTTAAATTCTATATTTTATAATGTATCATATGTGTGTTTATTTTATTAAAGTATAATTAAATTTTAAAAACGATTTCTTTAAAGGTTAAATATCTATAAATAATAAATGAATGCAAAATGTAAAAATAAGACAATAAGCATTTAACTTAGAAATACATATTTAAATTAGAAATAGAAATAGATATATATAAAAGATAAATTAAAATATAAAGTGATTTCATAAGGAAAATTTAAACAACAAATTAAAATAGAAATTTGTTTATATTATAAAGTAATAAGACAAAAGAAGATATATATTCAAGTATAGTTAGGAAATAATAATAATAATAATAGTAGTAGTAATAATAGTAATAATAGTAATAATAAAACATAAATACTAAAGCAAAACATGACAAGTTGTGTATGCAAGAAAATTAAAGTAAGACAAAATAATTATGCACAAACAAATAAAATATAAATATGCAGGTATGAACAAGCTAATAAAGTATAAATATGAAACAAGAATTTATAAGTATCTATGAATAAAGAAAAGATAAGTATGTAAACATGTATATGAAAGGCTTGCATGAGAAGATAGTAATATATTTCAAGTATATAAATTAAAATAAAATAAAAACAAGACAAATAACATTAATGCAAGCCACCACAATGTCATCTCAGCCGAAATCTTGTTTGGCTAAAGTATGAAAAGAAAAAAAAAATCTTTATTCAACATAAAACAAGAAAAAATCTCTGACCTTTTTGTACAAACAAGAATGATATAGCCTGTAAACATCTTTTATATATATCAAGCCTTTTCATTTCAGTTTCGATCAAGCAAAAGTCAAGGAACTAAAGTAGGCTTCGTTTTTAACTTTCAAATAGAAATCAATTTAAAACAGCAATTAAATTAATTAAAACCAGAGATCAAAAAGAATATTTCAGCTTGCAATTTCAACCTTGTTTCATCATAAATGAAACTCTGTTCATTCTGGAAGACAACTGTGAGTAACATCAAAATTAAAATGGTTTAAAATATATGGTTCTGTTGCATGCTTATTTCTGAAATTTAGTTTGTTTGTAAGTATATTTCTTTTAGCATATCTCTGTGTGTGTGTTGTAGTCCCCGTGTTTGTACTGTTTTAGTTTTCAAGCTTGTGTTTAATTCAAAAAATTTATTCCTTGATCTGATAACTTTTAGGACTTAGAATACAAAGAAAAATTGTTTGTTTCATCCTAGATTAGAGTTTAAATTTTATTTAAGCTAAAACAATTTTGTTAATTGCTCTGGAAACCAAAAGAACAGAGCAAAACTCTAAAATGGTTAAAATTTAAGTTTCTTAATTTACAAATTCAGGCAGGAAACTTGAATTCGTATAATTAAACATCAATTTTAAAGCTTAAACCACAATTTTTTGAGCTAGGATTTAAGAGCAGTTTGGGTTTGTTTGAATTGGGCATTTCGAGTTGTCTCTGGTGATCGAGATGGTCGGAGGGGGCGAGCTTCCACCTGGAGGTGGAGGAGTGATCAAGGGTTGCAGGAAAATTACTGTGGTGGTGAGCAGATGGACGTGGAAGCGGCGGTGACGATTTTTAGCTCGTAAACCTAGTTTTGACGAGGTTTGGTATTTTGATTCGTACGCCATCTATGGTTGATCGAGTTCAACGTGCTTTTGGGGATTGGTAGAGGCGTGGTAGTCGAAGTCGTAGCTGGAGTTGTAGACCTTCAGGTTGTCGGAGCTGCGAGGAAGAAGCATTGACAGGTTTTGGGGTGGTGGTTACTCTCGTGTTTCCAAGTTTGGGTTTAACTCGAATTTGAATTCGATGAGATGATGGAGATTCTAGCGATCGGGGTTGGATGCATGGATGGTCGTCGACTTGTTCGAGAACACCGGCTCAACTGGAGGTGGACGTCGGCGAAGTGCACGTACACCGTGCACTAACTTTGGTGATCTGGAAATTGTGTAGTTGGGGTAAAAAGTAGGGATGGTACGCGTGTTTGAATCGAGTTTTACTCGAAGGAATGGGTTGGTTGGCTCGAAGTTTTTAAGTGTTGAACTCGAAGTAAAAATATTGAGCCTCAAATTTTTTGTTTTGCTACAAGTTTTAGCAAACCCGACAGTAAAAAAAATGAATTCAAAGCAAATTTAAACAGAACTTAAATGGTGAGATAGATTTAAAGACAAGTTTAAATCTAGATGAAGTTAGATTCAAAATGGATTTGAAGTCTTAAAGTTTTAAAAATATTTAAAAGAGGGTTTTAGGTTTTAAAAACAAACCTGACAGTTTTTCTATATTTTAAAATTTAATTTAAAATCTGAAACCAGAATTTAAAGTAGGTTTAAATTCAAAAGTTTATTTTTCAAATAAACTTTTGAATCTTAAGCTTTTAAAGTGAATTGGGATTTTAAATCAAGAATTTAAAAATCAAAGTTTTCAAAGCAAGTTTAAACCAAAGTTTTAAATCAAAGTTTAAAGCCAAATTTAAATCAAATGTTTAGATATGGATTCTAGTTTCTTGAATTCAAACTTGTGATTTAAATCAGTTTTTAAATCTGAATGTTTTAAATAAGTTTAAATCAAATAGCTTTTTAAAGCAGTTTGTTTTTCAAATATATATTTGAATTGGATTTTGATAAAGTTGTTTTATAAAAAGGATTTTTGAATGAAAAGTTAAATAATTTGTTTTAACTTGAATTTGTAGGTTAAAATGTAATGTATTTTAAAGCTTAAATTATTAAATAAAAATTTAAGTAATTTAGTTAAAAATTTTCTTATATAGGTTTATATGTTGATATTTAAATTTGGTTAATGTTTATATATAAATAATCATTTTGAATCTTAAATTCAAAATGAAATTTGAATCTAAATTTAGAAGTGTAATGTTTTAAATACACTTTAATATTAATGAAGTCATTAATAAAGAAATGGATTACCTTAGAGGCAAGTAAGGTATTAAAATGATTTAATGAATAAGATAATTAGGGAATGACTTATTTATTTAATTTATAAATTAATGATTTAGATTAATTTATAATTAGAGATTAATTAGGAAAGTAGTTGACGAATTGTCATTAGTTAATGAAGGTCATTAACTAAGATTACTTAAATAATTAATTAATGTGACTAATCTTAACAATTAATTAGATTAATTAATTAATGAAAATCATTTATGAAATTGTATAAGTGTAATTACTCTATGAAAGTAATTAAGAAATTAATTGCTCATTGTAATTAATTGAGTTTAATTTGATTAATTTAAATTAATTGTCAAATATTGTATACTAGATTGATATTTCTGCATGTGCTTGTGATAATGTGTGATGTGAATTGTTTTGTAATGAATTGTGAATTGTGATTTGTTTCTATGTGTATGTGAAAACCCTTTTTGCCTGTAAACGACATTTAAATTTCGATGCGGCAGGGAGTCGGATTCCAATTGGTTATCTGAAACCCTCATCAAATCATAATGCCAAATCTTTGTGATGGATTGCACGTGGAAATAGGTTAAGTCATATTTTTTTGAAATTGTTTTAAAAAATTGAATTTTTGAATTCAAATAGTTTTGCAAATGGATTGGGATTAAAGTAAGAATTTTTTGAAAAGGAATTTCAAAGATAAAATTTATTTTTGAATAACTTTATTAAACCTTGAAGTTTTAAATAATTGGATTTAAATTTAAAATTCAAATTTGAAACTGAATCATATGATTTGAGACTAGGGATTAAAGATGTTATACAAGTTATATACGAGTTAAACAATTTTAATGGTATTGATTTGGGAATTTGAATTTAACTTCGAAGGCTTTAACTCGTGCAAATATAATCGGATTCTTCCGAAATGAAAACTATTTGTTTTCAAATAATAAAAGCTTTCACATAAGAAATGAACTTTTAATTTATGTTAAAAGGATCTCAAAATGAAAATGGTTTTCCTAGTAATGAATGAATCTTTGGAAATGGTTTGAAAGCTATAAGTTAAATCTTTAATTTAAAGATTTAATGAGTTAAGCCAATTTGAAATGGAAATTATTTCGAAATCTGGGAATGGATCTTTGTGAAACTGGGTGAACTTTGTGAAATAAATCTTTTTGTTTAAAAGATTTGAAATGGTAATTTGTTTAAACTATTTGGAAGAAAAGTTTGGATATTAAGTTGTGACTTAACTGAAATCTCATATCCATAAATTTTAAATATTGCGCTCATTATTCGGTTTAGCCGGGAGAGGACCTTGTGTCATACAACCCATTTCGAATAATGATACGACGTTATGGACTGCATTGAAGACCGGTGGTGAAGACTGGGTATTTTCGAGAACGATAGGTAACATATCGATTGACTCTGCACTGAGTTGCTCCGGTACAGAGTTCTCCCTAAGTGATGGGAAGTTCGATAGGGATTGTAAATACCCGGATTTGCAAGGGCTTCTTACGAAGTGCCTTCGGTTTTGTTCGAACCCAGGACAGACTTGTATGGTTTTATGTCTGACACTACGCTTTGAGATATAAAACAGATTTCTTTCATATACATATCTATTGGCAGCGGAGAATTTATTCTCTTAGCTTAACACCCTTCTTTGAGACGTACGAGCTTAGAGGTTATGTAGTTGAAGGTTATCAACGATATACTCCCAATTTAGTAGTGTGGCATGCTGAGTGCTGCTATTTGTTGATGATCATTTGTTGATCATTTGTGATCAAAGCATGCCTTTTGTATAAAGCGTAGCTTTGTGGACGAAACTGCATCAGGACCTCACACACCGGAAATGGTCGAAACAGGAAAGATGCGGCAAGGTTATGAGGGTCGCGCCCTTTAGGGTCTGTCATTCCCTTCTGGTAAAGGGTGGTATCATGGTATGGAGCCCAGATATTTACCTATATGGTGGCTTCAATCTCATTTATTGTGTGGTTGTTGCTTTGTGGTTAGAGGCGCCTCGGATAAAGGTCCCAAAGGACCGGGGGATGGCATGCTCGTGTAGTAGTTACCTAGTTACAGAGGTAAACCGACCTTGTGTTGGCAGAGAGCTGGTTAAGTTCTCGGGAGGTCCCGCCAGAGGCGTACCCATGGGCACTAGGAAGTTCCTTAGCCTGACCATTTGTTGGAAATCCAATCAAAATAATACGCCCCCTGTACAGTATTAGTTGTATAACCTGCCATGGAATGTGGCGGTAACCTGCTATTGAACATGGTAGCTATAGTAGGCATACAATAATGGTTGTATGCTGGCCAAGATTATTATTATACTTTCGAAATGGTTTTTTTTCATATGCACTAATAATAATAAATTAAAGAATTTTCTCGCATCAAGCATATTTGACTATCATAAGGAAAAATCACCTCCAATTCTGCGTTTGCATTGTGTGTGTGGAGGGAGGACTTATGGTAGTTTCATTTCCTAAAAAGCATTGCGGGTTTATTTTTAATTCTCTTGTTGTTTGTTTTAAAGACTAACTGTTTTTGTTGCTCATACCAGTCCCATGACTGACCTGGAGTTTATTGTTCCTTTTCTAAACTCTGGGTGCCCATAATTTTTCCACACGGGCAGTGTAGAGTTGGGTTTTTTATATAGTCAGATTTAGTAGATTATCTTGAGCTAGTTCAGTCTTTGGACGGACGAGACTTGCTTGTCTAGGTGAAACATTATTGGGAGTTCGAGCTATTTCTGGATTGGTGCCTTGGAGATGGAGATATTTTTCCGCTGCTGGCGTTATCATTATATTTCCGCTGCTATTTCTTGTATCTCTGATAGTATTGATATCTCTTGTATAATTATGTTGTATCATATTATATCAGATATTTTATCTGTCATTGTATCAATGTTATATATATTGATATTCTTTTCTTCAGCTGTGTTCTACATAATGGTGTTATAAGCTCCGGCGAACCAGATTCGACGTTTGGATCTGCCGCATTTGAATATGAGTGTCGTATTCGGTGCCAATTTTCGAAGGTCGAGTCGGGGCTGTCACAAAACACGGTAAAAGAAAAATAAATAAAGTTATGGCCGAACAAAATCCTTTCCCTTCCTTTAAAGCACCAATTTCCTTCTTCCCTTTTCAAGTTAAACCAAGTTCCCTCTTCCAAATCATTCATAGAAAAATAATAAATCAATTAAATCATCAATCTCATATGGGACTCATGCGATGACTTTAAGTGACCTCACACCTTTCTTTGTACGCGCGACCTGATTTGGAAGAGGTCGATGTAGTATTCGAGGTGGGATGATTCCTTGGTTATAGATTGTCGATAGGGAAACATCTTGAATTCATGACCTCGGAGGGACCAGTGGTCGCGATGCATCGTTCGATGGAAGGTTGAACTGAGGCTACGCCATTAACACGCATGAGCACGCAGACGGCTGGATCTCGAACTCAAGTTCAAGATTCGATAGGGTTGGTGACTTCGTGTGCGTGACACGGTGGTGGAAGCTCGGTCGTCGTTCGAGGTTTAGTCGGAGTTCGTGCTTTTTGCAGTGTGGTATTCGCTGTTTCTTTCTTTTTTTTCGGAATTTAAAACAATATATATGTGTGTAGAGTAAAAATGGGGGGTTTTTAAAGTTGGGTTCATTTTACAAATACATATATATTTATATAAAACTTTCTATTTCGATTTAATATACATACACATACTTATTTTATTTTAATTATACATATATATAGATAAAATAAAGGTTGAAGGATTATATAAAAATTTGATTTTTGAATCTCTATAGACTATTTTATATATATATATATATATATATATATATATATATATATATATAACACACACACGCACACATGTAGTTCCAAAATGAAAGGAATATAAAAATAGATATACATATTTTAACTTACTAGTTATTTTTTTTTTTAAAATATGTATTTTGAGTGATCAATTTATTTAATAAGCTTATTTACTATAAACAATTTATAAAAAGGAAAATTAGTTTAAAAACCAAATTATTAGTTTAAATTAAATAAATAATTAGTCATAATTTTTTTGATTTATTCAATATTTAATTTAAAATATAATGTTCAACAAGGTCCAAAATCGTGAAGGAAATAATCGTGATGGATCAGATTGAAAATCAACATCAAAGGTAAGTTAATATCACTCTTATGGATTACATTTTAAATTTAAATAGATAAATTTAAACTATTGGTTGTTCGATTGCATTGATAATTGTTATCAGTTGGATGTGATAGTGTATATATATAGTAGTATATAGTATATATTGGAGTGATTGATTTCCCGCATTATATAGTGGATGAGACTGTATGCGCCCCGCATAACAGCGAATGACCTTTTATACCGCGACATCCCGTCTTAAAGTGGGATTGGTATTTTATTTGTTGTGCTAACATATGTGGATGCAGGAAAAACAGGTTGGGAGGATCCAACTGGATTCCTCAAAATATTTTGATTTTTTTAATATTCTATGATATGATTTATTTGATAATCTATGATAGATTATATTGGGAATGGAAAATTTTGGATGCCATGGTTTAATTGAACATATTTGGGCATATTGAGGTATCAGAATATAAAGATGGGATTTTTGAGGAAATTAAAAAAAGGATTTTAGGTAAATTTATAAAGAATATGGATAAATTAAAGAATGAATTGGAAAAGGATAAAGGTTGATTTTTAAATTCTAAAAATAAATTCCGAGCATGGTAAAGAAGATATTGAATAAATGGAAATAAATGATTGTTTTTAACTTAGGTGAAATTATTTATAGAAATAAATGATTTATTTTAAAATTCAGGATTTAAATGGTCTGGGAAGAAATAAAAGGGTATTTGTGAAATAAAGAATGAAATTTATAATTTCAGTTTTATATAAGATTTTTAAATCATAATTAAGATATAATATGGAATTAATAGATTTCTAAAAAAAGCTTTGAACAAATCGAGAAATAAATTTTCCGGGCTATTAAATTTAGAAAATCAAATTTTAAAATGATCAACTGATTGAAATAGTGTTTCAAAAGAGAATAAGATTATGGAATTTATAAACAGGGTTTATAAATAAAGTAAAATAATTATCAAAAGATAATCTGGAAATGTAAATTAAGGATGGGAATTTTTTAAAGGAATGGGTAATTTGTTTTAAAAATAAATAGTGGTTTGTTTTTAAAGGTGGAAAGGAAAATGTATTTCCCTGAAAAGCCAAGTACGTTTTTCAAGCGGATTTTTAAGTATAAGTTAATAGTTTTATAGTTGTTTTAAAAGTATGTTTTTGAGAAATTATTATTTAAGTTGTTTAAAATTTTAAAAGTAAAGATTTATTTAAATTAATTAGTAGTAATTTTTTGATAGGGTTGACTATTATTATGATTTTAAAGATAATACTTAATATTTATATTTTATAAAATAGTTTTATTTTAATGACAGTCCGGTTAAAGTTTTATTTGAAAACTTTTATAGAATTTCGTAACTCTTATTTTAAAATTTTAATTTGGCTTAACCTTTTTTTTTAAATTAGATTTTCATTTTATAAAGTAGTTTTATTTTAAATATTTTTAAAAGTATATATTTTGGAAAAAAGTGTTTAAGTAGTTTTAGTTTAAATGTTTTAAAGTATAATTTAGAATAAAGTGATTTAAATTATTTCGAAATCTAAAGTATTTGGACTTGGTGATTTTCAGTGGAAATAAACAATATCTGGGAAATTTATTCCACTAGAGAAAGATGGTTTGAAACTGTTTTCAAAGGGTTGAAGTATGGAAAATAGCTTGCAAAGTTATTTTGAAATAAATAATTTGAAAATTGTTTAAATATGATGATTGTTGTGAATATTATTTGATAGTTAAATAACCGACTATCAATGTTGGACAATGCGCTGATCGTTTCGAAGAGACCGAGATCAGGATTAATTTTTTGAAAACACTTCGATCCGATTTGAACGATTTCGTGGGGAAGACAAGAGCTTGGAGTCGAAGATGGAGCAGTGAAGTACAAGGGCTAATCGCTAGTAATCCTGATGGTGATTCCAAAATGGATGTAGTAGGAGCAGTGCCTTGGGTTTCGTTCAAACCCAGAACGGTCTTGTATGGATGAATGCTTTCAGAACATCATCAGGAGGATGATGAGTATTCTGATTGAATGTGTGCTAAAAAGGTAACGCATAGCCTCAAGCCTCATCAACCGGGAATGGCTAAAACAGGGTGGTGCACATAAGGCTACGTGGCTAGCAACCAATTAGGGTAAGGTCGCCCCTATCTAGATGTCCCTTTATTTCGGCTGTGTGCGCGGTTGCTGATCCCAACCGTGGGGTGAACTTATTTGGACTATCCAGTAAGGTGTAGCTCCGGTCTTGTGATCCAGGGGATTAGGATGGATCCTCGATATGGTGATCTAGACCATGTACTACGACGCACGGTACCCCAGTAGCCCTGCCATTGATGGGAATCCAGTCTTCCTACATGCCTTTACGGTTTTGTTTGTATACCTATTGGCTGGAATTTAATAATGTAACGATTTTGGCTAATTGAATAAGTATTTGTATATAGAGATTACTATAATATCGGAGGATTTTCTGAGAAATGTTTTGGTCATCGTAAGGTAAAAACCCGGCATGATTATTTGTGGCGTGGTCTTACGAGATACCTTCGATTTTCAAAGGATTTTGAAAACTTTAACAATCCAATAGAGTGTGTTTCTCATGCTGGTTTTCCAGACCGACTTGGGTATTATTTAACTATAATGCTCGGGTCAGACCGAGTATTATAGAATACAGATTCTTGATGGACTGCTGTGGAGCTCAGGAGACGAGTTGGATGACGAGGCGTATTTCCATAGATTCATATTTTTGTTCTGCAGTGTAAGCTATATATTCAGCTTTGGAAGGACGAGATCTATAACCGTCCTGAATTATGATGATGTAATATATAAAACAGATATAATTCTTTTGTTTTAAAAGATTAGTCATTTATCTATTATATATTATTCTGCTGCGTTTGTGAGATTCTGATGTTGTTTTCTATTCCTTCTTCTACCTCCTTCTTCTTTAACCCTAATAGTACGGTTTTTGGGCATTCGATTTTCGGCATTTGATACAGTGGACGTATATTGTCGATATTCGGGCGTCAAAAAATCGGGTCGTTGCAGGATAAATAACCAATACGGTAGAATAGCATGATGCAGGGTGTAATAATAAATACCAAATCTTCCTCTTCGTCCTCCAAAGAATAATCTTCAATACGCTGTAAAAACTCAGGACTGACCCAAGCGTAGTGAAAAGAAAAAACATTCGAGTCAGGACTAAAATACTTTTATGTAAGTCAAATCAATTTCACAAATATAAGTGCAATAACTTAAGAGATGTCATGGGATTTTCCATCTCCTAAGGATCCGTTAAACTATTTATATATAATAGTATACGTAATAATAGATAATGTCTATCAGTAAAATAAATATCAAAATAGCGTTAAGGCTTTACATTATCCCCCATAAAACATTTTTTAGGTTCAAAACCAAAGTTGTAATGGGCTCGTATAGGGATAAATTTGACAATGCACGTGAGGCAATGCCCAAGGTAGGATTCTACTAGTTTACTCTTTCAGGCTGGTCGTAACCCATCCGTAGTCGATCGTGACAATCAATCCAAATGACAAAGGTGCAACCATTGAATACGTAATCATAATAGTAATACGAGCGACCAACATTGCTAAAGGTTGCTAATCTCAGTAGCCAGACATAGGCTCCTCTTTTAGTCATTTTAATTATGACACGAGCGTGAAAGCTATCCATCATCGTTCTCTTACTTCATTCCAGCAAACCTCGCCAATTTAACCACTGCATTCTAGAAATCATCCACCTCGTACCCAGTTGTTAAAGTGGTTCTAATGTTGACAGAGAGTATGCCAATAAGAGATCCGATGTCTTTAACAACCAATCATCATTTTATACACTGGTCAATACTTTTATAATTCGAAAAAAATTCGCACATGATATCGAAATATCATATTTGCTTAAAATATCAAGTCCATTTCAAAATCATCATATTTACTTCAAAAGATCATCATTTGTTTCAAAATGTCAATTCAATTCGATATGTCGATTTCACTTCAAAATTTGATTCGAATTTCAATTTAGGTTATAACATCACTTTAACCAATTCGCATTTAAATCCAAGATTTAAATATAGACATTTCACCTTTTGACCAGTTTAAATTTTAGAAAATAATTTAAGTAGTTTTAAAATTGTATAATAGAAAATAGTTTGAGCAATGAAAATAGGTTATATAGTAAAATAATTTGGAAAATCAAAATAATTTGAATATTTAAGAATATAGATTTTAAACCGTTTGTGATAAAATAATTCATTTAAAAATAGTTTCAATGTCAAAACGGTTCAATTCCAAATTTCCTAATTAAAATCAATTCTAATTTTCATTCTGATTTAATCGATTCAATTCCCATTTCAAGTCGAATTTTAATTCGATTTCAAATTAATTTCAATGCCAATTCCAGATTAATTTCAACTCCAATTCTAAATTAATTTAAATTTCAAATTCCAAATTAATTTAAATCCCGATCTCAAATTAATTTCAACTCTTTTCCAATTTTAATCTGTTTCAGTTTATACCAATCACGAGTTCGATTTCCAGAATATCGGTTCAAAAGACTTAAATCAATTTTTCCAAAAATATTCAACTCAAAATCCAAATATTTAAATATAATGGACTTCCGAACTCAATTTTGAAATATCTTTCTTAATCACCTTTTCTTAGAAATATTCAAAGTTTGAATAAAAGTTCAATCTTTTAAAACAAATCAATTTTCTGAAATTCACATCTCACTTCGATTTTAGCTTAAAAATCTTAACTATGATTATTAAAACAATTGCATTTTCCAAATTTAAATCTCAACATTTCAAGCTCTAGTTCGAAAATAATTTGATTTCCATAAGTTCGATTTTTAATCCTTTAAATCAATTCATTTAAATAATTTCAAAAAAAAATTTATCATTTAATTTAAAAAATCTAGTTTCCGTATACAATTTCTATCCAATGGCCAAGTAAATCAATTTAAATTCCAGGATGGATATATATCATTTCAATCCAAAAATAAATGCCATAGGTATATATCATTTTAACTTATTTCTTAATTTATTCGAAATAATTCAATTTACAGTTTTATGTACTGTAAATAGTATACAAGATGATAACATGATATATTAAAAATAAATAAACAACCAAACATCCAAAACATCAATCAAATTTTAGTCCATCACAATCAATCACCCAAACAATCAACAATCACAATAATTAACCAATTTATCGTAAATCGGGTATTTTACTAACAGTTAAATTCTAATTCGATTTAACGATCAGTTTTCATCCTATTGATTTAATTAATCCAGATGTGAATTAAATGTCAACTTAATCTATCAACAACCATTAATAAATTTAAATCACTAAATATAGAAATTTTTACAACAAAAAAATATAATAGTCAAACGTGAGCGTAAAACACTCACCTTCACTCGAATTTGCAAATTCGATTGAAGCTAATTGCAGCAATTTCAACTTCATAGCGTAGACAATACCAATAAGATTCTAACACAATTCTACTCGCTCGAATTAGACCTCAAAAAAATGAACGAATAATTATAACAACATAATTATTATAATTCATTACCCTAATCCTCTATCAAGAACAATAATGCAACACGCTTATACATCGACTCTGAACCACGTCGCTCCACGTTCAAGAGCTCACCACGCTACCTACCTCTGACCAGGCTCTACCAGACAACTGCCTTCGACCTCCACACTCACCGCCGCAGCCCCAGCGTCGCTTCCTATCATGCACACAACACCCTCTAGCCACATACCAATCGAGCGCCAAAACCCTAAATATAGCGCCAACCAAGACCCACGGTCGCTGCATTCGCCGCTAGCTGTCGCGATACCTACGATCGAGAACCTAGCAACCTCTCCCCTTGCGTACGCACGCGCCTCCACATCATGATTCGATTGCTATTTTTTTCATCGAGATTGATTCTTTTTTTCTGTTCATTCATTTTTGTTTGGTCAATTATGAATTTAGAAGGGAGAAAGAAGATGGGGAACGGGTAAGAGGGGTGGCTATGTATAACGTTGGAAATAAAAGTAAATTTATATGATTATGTTAAATTAGAAAATTATCTAACTGCCAAATGCCTGAAATTATCGAACTTCAAACATAGCATGCCTTCTAGCGTTCATAATGCTTTACCCCCATTTCTAACGCAATGGAACTAGTTTTGGAATCCTATGTGATCGTTTGTAGAAGATTGCTTTTCAAATTGAATTATTTCAATTAAATTTCGAAATTAAATTTCTACACATTTCAAGCTTGCACAGCCAAACGACAAGTCCGATTGCTACGAAATTTGAAATCCTTCAATAACTCACTATTACTGATGCGATGAAATTAGTTTCATCAAAGTCCCAAACGCTAGGCAAAATGGCTATTTTTACTCGTTAATTATGATATAAAATTTCCACATTCTAATTATTCACATTTAAATCAAATTTTGAAAGTAAAAGATCTTCATTCATATTTATATAAAATTTTAATCAATTCCCAATGTCATTTCCATTTACATTAAATCCAGAATTCCATTATTTAAATATTTCCTATATTAAATTTAAATAATTTAATTATCCGATAAATTACAATAATAAGTCATTATATCTTATATCTAACCATTTTTATTCTATAGTTATATCAATACCTATAATTTAAAATAGGTAAAAATACAGGTTGTTACATACTTCCCTACTCAAAACTTTTCATCCTTGAAAAGGCGTTATACATAATTTAACATACAACATTTTTTTTCGAAATAATTAACTTATAAACATAAATATTTTATATGCAAAACTATTACTACTCTTTTAATACGCCACACCTATATCGGTTTTATGGAAAAATTAATTTATATATAAAACTAGTTATAATTTTTTTTTTAAACTTCAAAATTTTCTAACTGTCGGATTTAGGAAATTTTTTGGTAAAGTCTCTTTCGCGTGGCTTGTTCGAAAAATTTTACAATATCGATATATATCACAAATATACTAAATAGATATCAAATATACATCGCACCTCAATGATGAGGCATCCCGAATGGCAAAAATATAAAATCACGGTATGTAATCCGTGGTACGTACCTTATTAATAATACGAGCGAGTTCTCTCGTATTTAGCAAGCAACAACATATAAATTCTTGTATACGCCCCCAAACGGTCTTCATATGTACCTATCCCAACTCAATTTAAAATACTAGTCACATATAACGATATAGAAGCATGTATAAATCTAATATAACCATATAACATGGATTTTTTAATTCAACAATAAATACAAGCACAAATACACAACATACAACAATCATATGCAATCACAACGGTAATAACAATGGTTTGCAACAAAAGAAACCATGCAACCATCAATATCCATCCAATTAATCCAACTAATTCATAACCATGTGAATTTACATTATCCAATGTCGATTTTTAATTTATACCCTTCATTTCTTATTAACATTCATTTCATTAACATTTTAATTGATTCATTTCAATTCATTTGCATTAAACCAACCTTTATTTAATTAGATTCACGTTCAATTGATTTTTTATTCAATTTATTTGCCTCCAATTGATGCAATCCTAAACATTAATAAATTTACATTCTATTAATTTATACTCGTTTATAGTTACATTCATTTTGTTTTCCACATTCATTATTTCATTTCAATCATTCATATAATTAATTACACTAAAGTAATTTAATTCATACCACATTCCATATATTTAAAATTTATTCACCTTCACTTATTAACACTTATTTCGTTAATCATACAATGGATTTAAATTCAATTTATTTGCTTTTAATTTATTTACATTCAACTAATTTGGTTTCAATTCATTTTGTTCAATCAACCAGTATTCGTTGCATCCACATTTTATTGATTACAATCCAATGTATTTACATTCATTCGATTTATTTCAATTATTTATATTTGTTTCATCCACATTTAATTGGTTTACATTCCATTGATTTCTTTTAATTTATTAACATTCATTACAAATTTCATTATATTTAATTTTATTCAATTCAATTTGTGAAATTCCAATTGTTCCACCTTTTGTTTAACCTATTTCATATAAATTGATTGGTGAATCATTTATAAAATTATTCTGTTTAATCTTGCTTAAATTAAATTTGTTTTATTTCCACTTAGTATATCTCCTTTTTTAAGTATACTAACATCATTTATAAACCATCTATATTCAATATAAATAATTTATACAACATAATCACGTTTATTATTATTTTTATTACTTCATATGTTAAGTTCTTACTAATTCATCGATTCACTTCATTTTTTCAAATTTACATTATTAATTTACTAAATTAAATTTTATTTTATAACTCAATTCATATTAATAAAAAAAATTCCATAGTTTATATCGTTCAATTTTCTTAAGTTGCTTCCATACTTTAATTTATTTCACTACCTTATTTCATATGAAATTAGCGAACACATAATTTATTAAAACCCATTTCATTTGTATTTAATTAAACTGAATTTTTTTCTTCACACTTAAATTACATTTCAATTTAAAATTCAAGTTCATATTTATTTGATTAATTCATTTTTATCGCTTAATTGAAATTAATTCACTTTACTAATTTATCCAGTTTCACTTAATATCAAATGTGATTTTATTTAATATTAAGTTAAACTTCATTTTATTTTCATCCATTACCCATTTTATTTAATCTTATTCAAGTTGAATTTTCTTATCACTCCCATTCAACAGATTTAAATTCGTTTTTTTAGCTTACTAATTCTCAAGTCTATAAGTTATAAAAATTAACTCCTTAATAATTCATTTCATTATCTGCTTCATTTCATTAACTTAATTAATTTAACATTTCTTAATTGAAATAATTTATTTCATTTCTCGAATTCAAATTTCTTTTATCTGCTTGATCAAAATGTTTAACCATTTTAATTTTTTTACTTCCCTATTCAAATCTACGAGTTATAACTTATTTTTCATACTTAAATTTATATGTTAAAAACTTGTTTCTTATATACTATTTTCAATTTTTAAGTTCAAAACTATTTTCATGTAATTATTAAATCATGCTTATAATATATTATTATTATTTTCAATCAAAACTTGTTTAATCCAAAATAAATTTCTTTTGGTAGCAATTCTCACTAAAAACTCGAAAATGAACATTGGCGATGCTGCAGTCATTCTAGGATTATTTCCCAACGACTAAGCAAGTTTAATGCTTTTATTTCTTTAAATATCCTTTAAGAATATTTTTTTCCCATTAAAACTCTTCCAAATAATATTAATATTAATTTTAAAGTCTTCAAAAATAGTTTTTGAAACAAAAAGGATTTGAAATTCGAAAATCCTCAATTTTTAAAATCATTTCTATTTATAAGCTATATTATAAATATACTTATATAAATTTTCTTAACTTATTATCAAATATTCCTTTAATTTACAACTTGGTCATTTTAACCAATTCTTATTGCAATTATATTTCAATTCAATTTAATTTTCAAATGCTTCATAAAATAAAATTCATTAAATATTCGTTTTATTTTAATTCAACCAATGATAGATGATAACTAAATATTATCATCTCCTAACAATGATTTCATTAATAATTAAACTTTTATGTATAATGTAATTTAGATAAAATTATTTCATTTACTCAATTTAAAAACAATATCCACTTGCCTCGTTTAAAGGGCTTAGAAACCTTTATCATTAACATGACGTCCCACACACCGACAAGAATTCATAAAAAACTTAACGAATAAGTAAACATAACATAAAATAATTTATAACACTAACAAGTACGCTATCTCATATATATACACTCAAACAGACTAATTCTAGAGTATTACTACAATATCTCTAAAGAGTCGAACCCCCAGAAAGCCAAGGTTATCACTAAACCTTTGCTGTGATACCAACTATGACGACTCACATGTCGAAAGGTTTGAATCGATAATAATCCACACATGTTCGACTTAAAAAATCTGAAATGTAAATAATCAATGGGGTTAAATAAGCAAAATAAGAAAAGAAGAAGAAAACAAAAACAGAATCTCACAACGGAACGAGAAATTATAATAATCAAATAAACTGGGTGATAAAGCTGTGTACTATACATTTGATTATAATCTGTACACATTTATCAGAGTTATATACATATACATTGGGAATAAATAACCAATACTTCAGAATAGCATGATGTAGGGTATAATAATAATAGTTGTTAACGTGAAAATCGGACGCTAACAACCCAGTGTGATAAAGCGAGTGTGAAAGCACCACCCGTTTGCACGGGAATCAGATTTAAGAAGGATAAATTACAGAGAAAACAGTAAGAACACAACGTTTATAGTGGTTCGGCTCTCAATTGAGCTTATGTCCACTTTAATTCTTTTTTTTTATTGCTGGATCAAATACAATTCTATAACAATCTTCAATTACATCACTTGGAAAGACAAGTAGCTAAAACTTTGATACGAGAAAATCCCTTGAATCCATGTCCAATAAGTTGAATCTCGAGTTGAAGTTGATTGAAGCGTCCTAAGTGTTACAATTGTTGATGAAGTAGCTCGGTGGAATGTAGTTGCTTCCCCGAACAATCATTCCCAAAAGTCGCCCTAAGTGTTGGAGTTCGAGGGGTATTTATAGGAATTTTCGGTGTCAAGTTGTAAGTAGTGGCCGACCTAAAATTGGTCGTAGGTCGTCACCGACTCAGGATAGATCATAGGTCGCCTTCTCTTTCCCATGCATGTCTTACGGCTTAAACGGGAAGTGTATGCTCTTCGGGTTTCAAATCACAAGTCCCAAGTCGCCGCCGAGTTAACAGGCTGCGTGTTAAGTAGCTGCACCGGATTCTCCTTCGTTGCCTGGGTCGGTCACCACTCAAGTGTAGACCGTGAACCTGTTCCGAGCAGTTAGGTCGTCAACCTTCTTAGGTATTTAGATCGGTATCCTCCTTAGGTAGGTATCACTCTTAAACCTTAGGTCGGTATCCCTCTTAAGTCTGCTGAGTCGGCATACCTATTAAGTCTTAAGTCGGCATCCCTGTTAAGTCTTAAGTCGGTAACTATTAAGCCTTAAGTCGGTAACTATTTTAGGTCGTTGAGTCATGGCCTAGGTGGAGTTAACATTTGCCCCTCGAAGTATACGCCTAATGGTTAGGTCGTGTGCTTCGATATCCTTTAACCCGTCCCCCTTTAGGTCGTACGCGACCTAACAGTTAAATCGTATGTGCCGCTTCAGGTCCCTCCACTGCAAGGTATAAATCACACATCTTCTTCTTCCTTTTCATTACTTAGTCTCTTGCTTGATTCTGCCATTAAAATTTTCCCGAGCTCCAAAAGGCGATTTCATTCCAATCAATCACCGATAATCTTTGCTACTCATTGCGTAAGTGAACCTGCTCTTTTCTTGATCCCTTATTGTCATTGATTCATGAATTCCATTCAAACCTAACCCACCTCCTTGCACACTGCTTCATTGCGAATCTAATTACACATGTAGTTTATGAACCCGAGTTCGCTTGGTTTTGGCTTTAAATGATTGATGAGATGATGTCGATGGGTAACTGCGAAAGGCTCACTGATTTCTGATTTGCGTTAGGGTGGCAAAGCATTGATTTTGTGATGATTTCTAACTGTTTTATTGGATGATCCGATATCATGAATGAAATGAAGGTCGTCGTTGATGGAGCGACTATCGGGTTAATGGGTTGAGTGGAGTGAGATATTGGTTTGGACGCGACCCAGTGATTTTGGGTGACCTAACTTTTGGTCGATCTAATTTGATGCGACCTAAACCTTAAGTCGTGGCCGAACTAGCACTCGGGGAAATTTGCCGACCTAATCCTTAAATCGTGGCCGAACTAGCACTTGGGGAATCTTGCACCACTTTTTGAACCGGAGCCTTTCTCCTTACTACTCCTCACGACCTTGATCTGCTGGACTGAATTGCTTAAATCCTGGATTTTTTTAACTTTGTTGCCTTATTTCACAGACCACATTAACTTATAGGCTAACAACCTGCTGAAAACAACAATCACAGAAAACCAAGGCGATTATACTGCCATTGACTGCCCACATAAAATGACAGATTAGTCGACATAGAGTAATCAACTTAAATACACGGTATGAAATGCTGTGAATCAATCAACTAAAGTGAAGTATTAATGCAAAGCATCGCTAACTTGAACTGATTTGTTTGCATCAACATTACACTTGCATATTAGAACAACGAACCCTGGACTTTATAACTGACAAATACTTGCTAGTTTTTATTCCAGTTACATTTGCTTATTGCTTGATTGATTTTACACAACACTCCACACATTTTAGGAAACGTGCACCTTCATGTTTGAATATCCAGTTGTTTGTGTAGAATGACTTCCCTCCAAGAAGAAGAAGTGGTAGCTCAAGCGGGAGAGACTTTTCAGACAGCTGTTCCCATAGAGAATCCTCCAGAGAGAACTTCGACTATCCTAACTTCGAGAGCGTTTATTCAGCTACGTACTCAATTTGGTTTTGCTAAAAATGATGCCCTACTTCCTGGGCCAAATGATACTACCGACAGTCCTCCCCCCGGTTTTGTCGCAGTCAATCGTCAAATGTGCCTAAGCGGGGCGATTCCTCCCTTTAATGACTTCCTTCGAACCCTTCTCCTTCGGTTGACAATCTCTCCATTCCATCTTCAACCTAATGGTTACGCCATCTTGATGGGGTTGTGTGTTTTGTTTAGGAGAACTCTTGATCGCTTGCCAAGTTTTGAAGAAATTCACTACGTATGCTCGTTTGCAAAGAGTAAAGACCATCCTTCCCTTATTATTGTGAGAAGTGCTAGAAACCGCAAGCTTATTTCTGATCTTACCGAAAGTGTTCATGGATTTTTGAACCAGTTTTTCTTTGCTTGCTGCCCCCCAGGGTTTTATGCCATCTGGAGAGTAGGAAGTAAGATTACCTGTTTCTATTTTCTCCATTTTCAAACTTTTTCGAGATCCGAATTACCAATTGCTAATTTCGTTCTTTGCTCTTTTCAGCACTTCCTCTCCCCTCTAGAGATCCAAGCCATAAGCAAGTTTTTGAAAGATTAAGTGCTGTGACTGCTAGAGAGAGAAGTATAAAGTTTTTGTTGAGGGACGAATTTTTGCATCGGTATGGACTTTTACACGCTTCTCGCTCTACACATCCCCATGAGGTTCCAGACTCCCCGCCTAAAGCATTAGATGCCCCAGTTTCCACTTTCGAACCCATACCAAAAGAACCTGCCTCCGAGGCTTCTCTGGTGAAGTGCTCTATTACTGTCGATGTTGCAGGGCCATCGGGCAAATCGGCACTTGCCCCAGTTATTGAAGAGGAAGAATCTCTTCGTTGCTCTGAAGATGCGGCTGGTCTGGAAGCCGAAAAAGATACTCCCGTTGAACTTTGCGGTGATGGTACTTTCGAGGGGCTAAGTGACCTGATGATAACTTCACAAGAACTCTTTAAAGATGATGTCCCTAAAGCTTCTTCTCATGTTGTCGAGGCGACATCAGCTTTTCAACAAATTTTGATGCCTACCACTCAAGTCACTACCACCGCTGTGTTGAAGAGCGGTTTGTAGCCTCATGCATGTAGTTTGCACACCACACACATAGGACTTTTTGGCACTTTCATGCACCTAATTCTTTGTACTTTGAAGATTCTAAAGTCACGCTTCTTTTCTCTGAAGACTTTTAAGACTTGTCTTTTTTTTAAAAAAAATTCCAGATTCTCCGATGGGACGCAGTAGTTCTTACTATGACGACTTTCCGCACTACGGGTGGCATAGTCAATATGACTATAGGCGCTACCTTCCCGTTCACAGAGAAATCGACGAAGAGAGAGCCGCTCGAAAGGCTCAGGAGAGGAGGGCTCAAGAAGAGCGTTATGAGAGAAAAGAAAGGGAGGAGCACCATGATTCTTCCCAGAGAGGTGACGACTCTCACAAAAGAAAGTCGCATGATGATCGGGGAAAAAGCCATATAGTTGAGGTCCGAAGCAATCGTGCCCGGCACGGCGAGAAGCATGCGTCTACAACTCCTGAAAAGGCCACTGCCCCGTCTCACTTGACATCCCTTCTGGCTCTCCTGCTCTCGGGAAAACAGACATTCAGACGATAGTTAACATGCCTAAATTTCAAATTGGACCAGGCCTAGCCACTCTGCAAAGCCGGTTTCGACAATGGTGCTTGAAGGGGGTTCGCTTCGATCTCGACTTAGTTCCAATTGACAAGCCTGCCATGCTGCGAAATCTCGATGCCGTCAAACTTGATATTGAACGAATGTCGGGCTGGCAAAAGCTTGTTGACGAGCTTCAAAGGGTAAACCGTGCGAATCTCGAGGCCATGCTTACTATGGAAAATGACAAAGATGAATGGCAGAAGGTTCTTGAGCAGCATGATACCGAGATGAGGAACATCACTACTTATAGTGAAGAGCTTGAAGCGAAATTCGAAAAGCTCAAAGAAAAACTTGCCACTTCTTCTACTTCCTACAGTCAAAAAGAAGAAGTACTTCAAAAGCAAGTTCGCAATGCTCACGCTGCTCAGCGACATGCCGAGGCACAACTTGAGGCCGAGCAGAAGACAGCGGGAAAGTATCGTGCTCACGTTGGAGAGTTAAGGGAGAAGGTCAACTCCAAGGATTTGGAGATTATGAGGCTAAAGGCCCAATTACTAAAGAACGAGAAGGAATGCGATGTAGCTATCGCTGGAAGGCAGGCTGCCGAACAGTCGCATGAGGCGACTAAAGCCAATATCAGCTCCACTTTGTTTGACATCTACGTACATAGCGTTATGGGGCGTGGGAGCCTTTCATTCTTAGGACCGAAGTATGAGATTACCATGGCCGAGGTTTTGGAGTCAGTTCTTGACATGCTTGGAGGCGCAGGCGCCGGCTATGCTGAAGCATCTCTTGCAGAACACTTTCTAGATGATGACGCCAGAGCTGCCCTAGCCCGGGGAAAAGAGCAGCTCGCCAAAGCACGAGCTGAGGAAGATGAGCAACACTTTGTGAAAGAGGAACCATTAACTGCCCCCGTCCTTCCTTCGATTTCGGCCGATGTTGACATCACAGGCTCTGGTTCTCACTCTCCATCCCCTGTTAAAGTTACAACTGAGATCACAAGCACGCAGGGTGGAGATGAAGGCGAAGAGAGCACCAAAGCACAGGCTTATGAGGTTGACATTAGGAAGCCGACTTCTCCAGGTAACTCTATCGTTAATCTTGCCCAAGTGGACTATTTGTTTGCTCCTCAAGAGTTTGACGAACTTTTTGATTATTTCTTAAATCTCAATGAGCCGCTATCTCCTTTCTTCACGGGAGGTACTAATATTTTTGGCTTTTCTTCTTCTGTAGCAAAAACGCCAAGTGCCACACAGACTTCTCCTCCTCCAACTGTCTCTCCTCCATTCCCTCAAGTCACTCCGATTTCCCAACCGGGATTACAAGAAGAATTGATAGGAGCCCTTCAAGGGTTGGATGATCCAATCACTTCGCAGGAGCAGAAGGGCGAAGGACCTGAAGGAGGCGACAAATCCCCGGAGCATACTATTTCTAATGATGTAAAACTGGCTACTCTTGTTACTCCGGGAAGTGAGTCCTCTTCAAGGAGGAGGAGGAAGCGTACCACTTCCAAGAAGAAAACGAAAATCATTCTTGTTTCTGAAGAGGAAGTGAAGGTTGATCCGGCAGTAACCCTCTCTCCTTCATCCCCGACTCTCCCAAGCCGTCCTGAAAAGCTGCCTATTAGGTCAGGTGAAGGCGCTAAGGGTGGTGGCAAGAAGAAGTAAGGGGCCCTGCTTCGATTTATTTTTACTTTTTGCTTTTTGCATGTACTGGCCGGAGATTGTGCGGGTACCAGCCTCCGCTTTTCTTTTTCTTTTTATTTTGAAACCTGTACCTGTATAAAATTTTGATAGTATTGAATAAAATGATTCTTTTTGTTTGTACAAACTTCTGTCTGTATTTGAGAATGCATTTACTATTCGTTTTTGTACAAGTTTCTTTATACGATATTGCAGTGAGCTTGTGGTATGTTGTTCGAGCACAATTCTTACCAATGTGGCTTTACCATGCTGCCCCTATACCATAAGCTCGTTGTGATATTTTCAACTTTGAAGGGACTTGTACTCTTATTTTCTGGAGAATAATTATTCCATACTTGGAGGAATATTACTCTGCTCACAATAGAGTACAGCTCGTTTCATATGAGTTTTCACACTCTACCCTTCGGAGATATCACTTTTTCTTTTGCATATATACATTCTTACAAAATGAATTCTCCTATGTGGTAAAGCTGGCCTCTGAAGGGCACTTTAACTTTTTTGAGGAAGAATGGATGAACCAATCTTCTTTTGAAAGCTAAAGTGTGTCTTTAAAGAGGGCTTCTTTTTTTTTCTTTTTATATTGCGCCTCGGTGGAGGGCTTTCTGATCTTTGCTTTGCATTTCTGATGAAATGCTTCTTTGAAAAGTTGTACCTCTGAGGAGAGCTTTTTCACGTTTCAACACTTGGAAGTTTTATTTCAATCTCGGTGAAACGTGTGCCTCCGAAGAGTTGTGCCTCCGAGGAGGGCTTTCCACGTTTCAACACTTGGAAGTTTTATTTCAATCTCGGTGAAACGTGTGCCTCCGAAGAGGTCTTTCTGTTTGATTGTGCCTCTGTGAAGAGGTCTTTTTTGTTTGATTGTGCCTCTGGGAAGAGGTCTTTTTGTTTCTGCCTCTAGGAAGAGGTCTTTTTGTTTCTGCCTCTTGGGAGAGGCTTTTATATTTTCCCTGTTCGCTGGGAAGCGGGCCTCCGAAGAGGGCTTTTCACATTTCGACTCACGGGAGTGTATTACCGATCACGGTGAAATGTGTGCCTCTGAGTAGGGTTTTTGCCTGGAAGTTTGGAGTTTCTTTCTCTCAGTTGGACGGATTCACGGGAGTGTATCACCGATCAGTCCGCAGCTTTATGTCGAGAAAGAACTCTCTTTTTCTGGTTAGGCCCGCTCGAGGTCTTTTAGCATTTCAACTGTGGTGAAATGGGCCTCCGAAGAGGGCTTTTCATGTTTCAACACTTGGAAGTTTTATTTCAATCTCGGTGAAATGTGTGCCTCTGAGTAGGGCTTTTGCCTGGAAGTTTGGAGTTTCTTTCTCTCAGTTGGACGGATTCACGGGAGTGTATCACCGATCAGTCCGCAACTTTATGTCGAGAAAGAACTCTCTTTTTCTGGCGAGGCCCGCTCTAGGTCTTTATCCTCCGAAGAGTTGTGCCTCTGAAGAGGGCTTGTGCCTCCGAAGAGGTCTTTTGCTGTTTGATGCTTGCTCGCCCATGTCTCTTTGCCATCTATTCATGTCGGCGATCCCCGTTATCTTTTGAAAGTGTCATCCCTTTTTAGTTGCCAATAATTTCCCTTATCCAAAGAAGTATACTTCATAGTTAAGCGAGTTGGTGGTGGTAGACACAGGCTATTTAACTGGATGCTTGTTTGTACAAACATTCGCAGTTAGTTAGAAATGGTCCACCTCCATCCACATCGCTAACTTTTGTTCGAAGCACTTCTTTTGTAGGATTTGAGTATGGAAATTTTGAATGGTTTAGCGTTTGCTTGCTGGGGGACGTCGAAGATCGCTTGGTCTTGCGATGGGTAAGCTTTGTTTTTATGGCCTGCATTATTAAATCGACATTTTAGTAACACAATTAACGTATTTTATATGTCGAAATAAAACAAAGCAGTTTATAGTAATAGAGAACACAAGATTTATAGTGGTTCGGCCAAAAGCTGGGCCTACATCCACTTTATAGCTTTTCATCATTCACTTGCTTTACAATTGCTTTCTGCACAAGAATCATATATTCGTAATTCTTTTACAACATTTCAGCAAAGCTTTTAAGTAAAATATGGACGCAAATGATTGCTGTTCCAAGCTCTTGGAATTAGTTCTCCTTCGACAGTTGTGAATTTGAATGTGCCATCAAGAAGCTTCATGCCTATGACATATGACCCTTCCCAGTTTGGCCCAAACACACCTGTGGCTGTCATAATTCTTTTCAGGACTAGGTCCCCAACTTCAAAGCTGCGCTGACGAACTTTGGAATTGAAGTGCCTGGCTATTCTTTGTTGATGAGCTGCAATTCTAAGCCTAGCCTCTTCTCTTCTTTCATCAAGGAGGTCAAGTGCTTCCAATTGCAATTTTTCATTCTCATCTTGATCAAAATGGATCCTTCTGTGTGAGGGGACTTCAGTTTCCACTGGAATCATCGCTTCTGACCCGTATGCAAATGAAAATGGAGTATGCCCAGTCGCAGTTTTGTGGGTAGTTCTGTATGCCCATAGTGCAAGCGGTAACTTATCAACCCAACCACCATTTGCTTTTTCCAGCTGCTTTTTGATGGTTGATTTGATGATTTTGTTTACTGCTTCCACTTGCCTGTTTGCCTGCGGATGAGCAACTGCTGAGAAGCTTTTTGGGATCTTGAATCGTTTGCAGAATTCTTGGAACTCCTCACTTTCAAACTGGGTACCATTGTCTGTGATTATCTTCTGAGGCACACCATACCTGCAAATGATATTTTTAGTCACAAAACTTATCATTTTCTTAGAGGTAATAGTAGCCAATGGTTCGGCTTCAGCCCATTTAGTGAAGTAATCAACAACAACGATAACATATTTAATCCCCGATTTGGCAGTCGGCAAAGGCCCAATGAGATCTATTCCCCAGATGGCAAACGGCCATGGATTGACCATTTGTGTTAGCTCAGTGGAAGGTGCTCTAGGAATTTTGGCGAATCTCTGGCATTTATCACACTTTCGGGAATAGTCAGCAGCATCCTGATTAATTTCTGGCCAAAAGTATGCATAACGGAGGATTTTCTTTGCTAAAGTTTGACCACCTGTATGATCCCCACATTCCCCTCCGTGTACTTCAGTTAGAATTGTCTTAGCTTCTTCCTTTGTCACGCATCGGAGTAATGGCATTGAAAATCCTCGTCTGTACAAACGACCATCTTGAACTATATATCTGGAGGCCTTCCTCATCAGCTTCTGTCGTTCTTTTGAACTTTCCGGCAAAGAACCATTTAGTAAATATTCAAGTATCGGAGTCATCCATGATTCTTGCTCTTGGGATACATTCATAATCCAATCAACATCCATTTCATCTGTGCTTGGAGTTGACAGGACTTCGACAGGAACTAATCCCAATAGTTGAGCTTCACTAGTACTTGAATACTTTACGAGAGAATCCGCCTTCATGTTCTCTTTGCAGGGTATATGGTTTATTGAATAACGGTCAAAATTTTGAAGAAGCTCCCAGGCTTTTGATAAATAGGCGGGTAGATTCCCTCCTTTAGCTTGAAATTCCTTCTTGACTTGGCAGACAATAAGCTGAGAATCACTAAAGATCTGCAATGCTTTGATGTTTAGTCCTTTAGCGATCCTTAAACCAGCGATGAGGGCTTCATATTCTGCTTCATTATTTGTCGAAGGAAATTCTTGTCTCAGTGTATAACATAGCGATCGCCCTTCTGGGGTTTCAAGGACAACCCCTGCTCCGGAACAGTAATCATTTCTTGCGCCATCGACATACAATTTCCATTGGATTGGGACGTTATCAGTGACTTCTTCCTCACTATCACCTTTATCCGTACATTCTGCGATGAAATCTGCTAAAGCTTGTCCATTGATTGCTTTCCGGGGATGATAAGTGATGTCATATTGGCTGAGTTCAATATTCCATTTCAAAAGACGGCCCGAAATCTCAGGACGGAATAGGACTTGCTTTAGAGGTTGATCAGTGAGGAATTTGATGGGATGAGCTTGGAAATATGGCCTCAATTTTCTTGATGCGATCAACAAACATAGGCGAGCTTTTCCAACCTTGAATAGTTCATCTCTGCCCCAGTGAATCTTTTGCTGATATAATAGACTGGGCGTTGAATCCTTGTGTCTTCCCGTACCAATACTGCACTGAGAGCATGAGATGAAATTGCCAAATATACGAAGAGATCTTCACCATTGTCAGGCTTTGGAAGTGTCGGAGGCACTTCCATATGACGAACCAACTCATCGAATGCCTTCTGACATTCAGGAGTCCACTCAAATTTTTTTCTTCCTTTCTTCAGAGCATCAAAGAATGGAATGCATTTGTCAGTGGCTTTCGAAATGAACCGACTCAAGGCAGCAACCTTTCCATTGAGACTTTGCAATTCCTTCTTCGTTCTAGGAGCCTTGACCTCTCTCAGGGCAGTGATCTGACCTGGATTAGCTTCAATGCCCCTAGCGCTCACAATGAAACCCAAAAACTTTCCGGACTCCGCTCCAAATGAACATTTCAAGGGATTAAGCTTCATTATGTACTTTCGGAGTACTGCGAACATCTCTGCCAAGTGATCCATGTGGTCCACTGCTTTCTTAGACTTCACTAGCATATCATCAACATAAACTTCCATTGTCTTGCCAATCTGTGGTTTAAACATGGCATTAACAAGCCTTTGGTAAGTTTCCCCTGCATTCTCGAGTCCGAAAGGCATGACCTTGTAGTAGTAGAGTCCAACATCTGTGATGAAGCTTGTATCCTCTTGATCTGGCTCATGCATCATAATCTGGTTATATCCGGAGTATGCATCCATAAAAGATAACAATTCATGCCCTGCCGTCCCATCCACCAACTGATCGATCCTGGGCAGCGGGAAACAGTCTTTGGGGCAGGCTTTGTTCAGATCTGAAAAGTCAATACATACTCTCCACTTTCCGTTAGCTTTTTTAACCAGCACTGGATTTGATACCCAATTTGGATAAGTAGATTCTCTGATGAAACCGTTCTCCATGAGCCGATCCACTTCTTCTTTTAACGCTGCCGTCCTCTCAGGACCCTGAGTTCTTCTTTTCTGTTTCACGGGTGTAAACTTTGGATCAATGTTCAGAGTGTGTACTACAATCTCTGGGGATATTCCACACATGTCAACATGAGTCCAGGCGAATACATCCAAATTTGCCTTCAAAAATGAAATCAGAACATTCTGAACTGTTGTGTTGAGTTGTGAACCCACATTTAGCACTTTGTTTGGGTCCTTTGGGTCAACGGGTACCGGCACTGTTACCTCTACCGGTACTACCCTATTCTCCCCTGCATTGGCTTTCCTTGGATCCATCTCTCTTCGTGCGGCACTACATTCACCAGTGCAGGGTCCACCCTATAATTGCTACAAGGTTTGTTCTTTGGTGCGGACCGGAGTCGCCGCACCTTTTCCCATCTCTCTTTTCCTTGATTCACGCAGCTCTGTAAGATAACATTCTCGCCCTGCATCTTGATCTCCTTTAATCACGCCAACTCCATTATCCGTGGGGAATTATATAGGCAGACACCACGGGGTAAGAACAACTTTAAATGCAGCAAGAGTTGGTCGGCCTAAAAAGGCATTGTAGGCAGAGAATTCTTCAACAATTATAAAGGTTTGCTTTCGATCCACCTTCCTCGGTCCTTTTCCAAGTTCTACAAACAAATCTATGGTCCCAATCGGCTGTTTGGGTTCTCCAGCAAACCCAGCAATCTTAAGTGATGAAGCTTGAACGTCAGCCATTGGAATTTTCATTTGATCAAAGGTCTTCTTGAAGAGAATGTTGCATGAAGCTCCACAATCAACCAGAACTCTTCTCACAGTAGTCGGCCCAATACCAGCGGATATGACCAAAGGATCTATGGTAGGAGCTTCAATACCCAAAGAATCTCTGGTACTGAATACAATATCATCTGTGGAAGTCCTTTGTTGCTTTAAAGGCGCGTCATTTTCTAAAACAAAAACATTCTCTTCAGCTGATACATGCCTCAAGGCCCGGGCATACCTTTCCATCTCGCCCCAGCTTTTGCCTGCTAGGTGAGGCCCTCCAGTTATTATATTGATGACAGGTCTTTCCGATTCATGCTCTACGGCCTTCTCACTTGAGCCAGGACGGTGAGTGGGAACTTGTTCTCCTTGAGTTGACGAAGCTGGGGCATTTCCACACCTTTTCACATACTATTGGAGCTTGTTCTCTTTCAAAAGTTGTTCAATTACTTCTTTCAACTGACGGCATTCGTTGGTGTCATGGCCGGGCTGGTTGTGGAACCGGTAGAACCTTCCACTCTTCTCCGTCTTATTTCCCACTCTCATTTAAGCGGTGTCGGATAATTGACATCATCCTTGGTTGCAAAGAAGATGTTCTCAAGGGTATCGGTCAAGGGCGTGAAATTGAAAGGACGGCCTTTCTTAGCATCTCCCTGTTTCTTTCCACCATCATTTCCCCTTTTCTGAGTGTTAGGTTCTTTCTTGTTCGAAGCAGCACCATTGTTCCCGGCTTCCACTGATACCACCTTAGCCAGTGTTTGGAGGATTTCCAAGCACATGAACTCATCCGCTTTCTTGTAGAATTTGTCGACCGAGTTTGGTTCTATCATTTTCAACCACTTTCCAAATTCGCTTGATTTGTCAATCGCCCTCATCAAGTATGTTAGGACCATGCGTGGCTCAGCATTATGTACCTCGGCCAATGCTATGTTAAAACGATTCAAAAATGACCTGATAGATTCACCCGAATTTTTCTCTAGACTTGACAGGACATTATATCCTTTGCTTTTGAAGCATACAATCGAAACTGCTCCTTGAATTTCTTGGTCAAATCGGAGAACTGATCAATGGACCTGACCGGCAGCTTTGTAAACCACAATAGAGCCGCACCTTCCAGATAAACCGGGAAATATCGACATTTGATTTCATCAGACGCTCTGGCACCCGTCATATGCCAGTCGTACTTATACAGAAACTCGTTAGGATCACTCGTCCCCTTGTAGGCCGGAATAGTAGGGGGAACGAATTTCCTTGGGAACTCTGCCTTCAAGATCTTTTCAGTAAATGGAGTTTTGCTTGGAGAAAAACCCCAGTCTTTCTTATCTTCATCTCTTCGCATATTTTCCTTCATGATTTGGCGAACCATACCCGAAAAATATTCATCATTTAGAGGCTCTGGAGGGTAAACATCAGCCACTCTCTATGAATTCTGTCTTGACAATCGTTCACGGAGGGTTGGCTGCGGCCCTGATCCTCCAGCTTGAGGGGGAGTTCTTTCCACAGGGTCTGCGGCTCTTTGAGAAATGTTCCCTTCAACATCTTGAACTCCCACAGTAGGGTTTCCATCATTATTATCCGGTTGACGGTTTGCCCCAAGTAAATCATTCAACTTACTTAAGATCAGGGCATTCTGGGCATTCTGGGCATTCTGGGCTTCCAACTGTGCATTTTGAGCATTCAATTGTTGATTCAACGCCAAAACTACGGTGTCCAATTCTGCTCACGTAACTCCAACAGTTGGAGCTACTTGACTTGAAGGAGGAGAGGTAGCAGTATTCTCTTGAATATTGTCGGGTCTTACAGAACTTCGTTTTCTCCCAGGAGCCATTATTTCCAATAAACTTCTGGTTTTAAAAGAAATCTTTTCAACAAACCTTTGCGGAGCAATGGTAGAAATATCCTGAGTTGGGTTCTCAGTGAAAGCACCAAAATGTTAACGTGAAAATCGGACGCTAACACCCCAGTGTGATAAAGCGAGTGTGAAAGTACCACCCGTTTGCACGGGAATCAGATTTAAGCAGTAGAAATTACAGAGAAAACAGCAAGAACACAACGTTTATAGTGGTTCGGCTCTCAATTGAGCCTACATCCACTTTAATTCATTTTTTTATTGCTGGATCAAATACAATTCTATAACAATCTTCAATTACATCACTTGGAAAGACAAGTAGCTAAAACTTTGATACGAGAAAATCCCTTGAATCCATGTCCAATTAGTTGAATCTCGAGTTGAAGTTGATTGAAGCGTCCTAAGTGTTACAATTGTTGATGAAGTATATCGGCAGAATGTAGTTGCTTCCCTGAAGAATCATTCCCAAAAGTCTCCCTAAGTGTTGGAGTTCGAGGTGTATTTATAGGAATTTTCGGTGTGAAGTTGTAAGTAGTGGCCGACCTAAAATAGGTCGTCGGTCGTCACCGACTCAGTATAGATCATAGGTCGCCCTCTCTTTCCCATGCATGGCTTACGGCTTAAACGGGAAGTGTATGCTCTTCGGGATTGAAATCACAAGTCCCAAGTCGCCGCCGAGTTAACAGGTTGCGTGCTAAGTAGCTGCAGCGAATTCTCCTTCGTTGCCTGGGTCGGTCACGACTCAAGTGTAGACCGTGAACCTGTTTCGAGCAGTTAGGTCGTCAACCTTCTTAGGTATTTAGATCGGTATCCTTCTTAGGTAGGTATCACTCTTAAACCTTAGGTCGGCATCCCTCTTAGGTCTGCTGAGTCGGCATCCCTGTTAAGTCTTAAGTCGGCATCCCTGTTAAGTCTTAAGTCGGTAACTGTTAAGCCTTAAGTCGGTAACTGTTTTAGGTCGCTGAGTCATGGCCGAGGTGGAGTAACAATAGTAATATACCAAATCTTCGTCCTCCGGAGAATAATCTTCAATATGCTGTAAAAACTTAGTACTAACCCGAGTGTGATGAAAAGGCAAAACACTCAAGTCAGGACTAAAATACTCTTATGTAAGTCAAATCAATTTCACAAATATAAGTGCAATAACTTAAGAGATGTCACGGAATTTTCCATCTCCTCGGGATCCGCTAAACAATTTATATATAATAGTATACGTAATAATAAAATGTCTATCGGTAAAATAAATATCAAAATAACATTAAGTCTCTACATTATCCCCCATAACACATTTTTATAGGTTCAAAACCAAAGTCGTAATGGGCTCATATAGGTAGAAATTTCCCAATTCAAATCAGTTGTTGTTTTCATTCCGATTAGTTGATTCTGTGATATCCCGGAATTTTTAGCAATATCAATTTAATAGTCTTTATTTAAAATTAAATTGATTTGATAATATTGATTAATAAAATATGAATTGGTTTAATAATATAATTAAATAAATATTTAATTAGAGATTTACCTTTTAAAAGCCAAATAAATGTTTTTAATTATAATGTGTATATATATTTGTATATATATTATAGATAATCTTTGTTTTGGAATTTAATAAATGAATAATGTTTTGTTTTCAAATTCTAATAATATATTTAGTAATTGGGAAATTATGTTTTAAATTAATATTAAGCTTTTCAAAATTATTTAATCAATAACTATATGATTTGTAAATACTTAAGATAAATGTTAAATTGTTTAAAGTTTTATTTTAGCTTAATTTTTAAATTTAAATAAAAGGTTGTTTTATTTCTTTTTAAATATTACTTGATATAAATGTGATTTGGAAATTTTATATATAAGTTTAAAATACAAAATAGAATATGGTTTAAATTTATTTAATAATAAAAGTGATTTATAATCTCTTTTATAAATCATTTAAAATTTGTTGAATTTGTTATTTTCAATCCATATTTATAATGTATTATTTTTCCATAAATATAAAAAGAATTAAAATAATAAAATGAAATTTTCATTTTAAATTGAATATGTTGATTTTAATTTGGATTTCAAAAGTTTAATTTGAATTCAGAATTGATTTCGAGATTCAAAATAATAGATTCTTAAAAATATTTGAATAAGTTTTAATTTATAATTTGTTTTATTTACATTTTCTTTAAATAAGAAATTCATATATATTTATATAAGTATAAAATAAATTAAGTAAAATCCTTTATTTACATTTAAAATACAACTAATTTAAATAAACATGACGTGTGTTAACATATTAGTAATCTAAATACATGTGTTAATGGGTGAACTAAAAAAGGTGACAAGTGTCATTGTATTTTATCCTTTTCTTTTATTTTAATTAAATTAATTTTAGCCTTATAAACCTATTTTCTCCTTCATTCATTTTCTTTCATATTCTTTTACTCAACTAAGAGAAATTTAAACTTTCTCTCAAAAACAAAATCTACCTCAAAACAGAAATTACCAAACAAAAATCTGAAAATCCCTCAAACCAAATTGTGTAATCTCGTTTCCATTTTCAAATATCTGCAAATCCACCTCAAAAACATATTTGAAATCGTCTCCTCAAACATAGAATTCAATTCCTACAAAAAAGTCAAATTTTTGCATTTTCAAAATCCAAAGAAATCAACCTGCATTTCTTCCTCTAGAAAATCACCAGCATGCATGCAGTTTTATTTAGCATTTCAACAGCAAGCAACCTGGAATTAAAGCATTTTCAAGCCTCCATGCATGTGGTTTTTAGACCGGATTCAAAAGCCTTTCAAAATTTAGGAGGCTCTGTTTTTCTGAAGAAGATAAGTGAGTAACATTTGTTTTAAAATGAATTAAGTATAATGTTGGTTGCCTAATTTATCTCCGGAAATTAGATTGCTTGTGAACATTTGGATGAACGTGTGCATGTCTGCAATAAAAAATATATTCTTCTGTTCTTTGTTTTTTTGACCCAAATTTCAAACATAATTCTTATCCTTTGATCTATGATCTGTTAGAACCCTGATTATAGACAAATATTGTTTGTTTAGTTTTGAAGTAAGTTTAAAATTTTATTTTAGTTAAAATAAGTTTGACAATCTCATTGGAAACCTTTAAGAACAGTGGAAGCTTGATTAATGATTGGTTTCAAACATACGAATTCACTAATCTAAGTATAAAATCTTAAAGCTTAATCAAAATTTTGATTTTTAAAACTAAAAAAAAGTTTTTAGATTGGGTATGGATGTACATTACTATTTTGACCAGAAATGGAGTGTTGGATCGTCTTTGGTGATTCAATTGTTCTGGAGGGTAGTGTTTCTGTATGAAAGAAGAAGGTTGATCGGAGAATCATGGAAAATTGTCAGGTGGTGGATCAAGGAGACGTGGTGGCGGCAGAAGGTGGATCTTGCCTGTAGCCCTAGTTTTTGGGTTGGGAAATAAATGAGTTCGTTCATCATCTCCGGTGGATCGAGCTCCACCAAAGTTTGGGAATTTGATGAGGGGTTGTAAAGGAGGATGTGGCCGGAGTTTCAGCTTTTACGGTGGTTGGAGGAGTTGGGTTTTGGGTCGTTGACAGGTTTGAGTTTTGAGGCTCTGCATTTCAAGGTTTTTGGATTGATGCTGGTTTATGAATTCAGGTGGGTAGAGACGATCTGGTGATCGCAGGTTGGAGCATGGGTGGTTGCCGATGTGTTGAAGCCATGGTGAGAGGCTGGAGTTGATCGACGTCACGGTGCACGTGCACCATGCATTTCTTTTTGCTTGTGAAGTGGTTTTGGGATGGGTGTAATGTACTCGAGATTCACTCGAGTATTAGGAGTTTTTACTCGAAGATAGGAGATGGAAGACTCAAAGTAAATAGATTCTGGCTCGAGTATGTTAGTTTCAGGATTTTGAAACCTGACAGTGTGCAGGTTTTAAATTTAAACTAAATTTAAATAAAGAATCAAAGTAAGTTTTAAAACAAAAGTTTGAAATAAATTTAAAACTGAATTCAAATGAGTTTGGATTATACCTTTTTAAAAATAAATAATTTTATAAAAATGAAATATTTAAACAACTTTAAATGGTTAAAATGTTTTATAAAGTGCTTTAAAAATCTAAAATGATATTTAAATAGGATTTTAAATTAAATTTTAATTTTAAATCTGAATTCAAATTTGAATTTGAATCTTAAGTTTTGAAAAGAAAGTAAAGGTTATAAATTCTAATGTTGTAAATAAGTTGAATATTAAAGTAGTATATAACATATTTCAAAATCTAAAAATATAGGATTTTAAACAAAGTGTTCAAATCTAAGTTTAGAATCTAGAATTCAAAAATGAATTTGAATCCTAGGTTGAAATAAAATAATCTTTTGAATTTAAATGTTTTAAAAACAACTTTGAATGTTTTAAAGTATGGTCTAAGTTTAAAATTGAATTTGGTTTTAAATTCTTTTAAATTTCTTTATAAAACAAATAGATTCTTTAACATATAATTAAAAAGGTTTTGAATTGTTTTAAGAGTTTTGTTAAAGTTAAGAATTGTTTTCATTTTAAATCTTGAATTTAAAATGCAATTTAAAGGTAAATTTAAAAACAAGTTGTTTTTAAAAAACTTTGTTAATGATAATTTAATCATTAATAAGATTTATGTATATGTTAAGTTAATTAGAACTTAATAATTTATAATTCATTAAATGAATAAGGTGATTAAGTATTGTAATTAATTAATTTAATTAATTAATAATTTGGGTTAATTAATTAAATAATTAAGGGTTTTATTTAATTAAGTAATTAAAAGATTAAGTAAGTTAATTAAGATTGATTAGATAGTAATTAAGAAATCAATTAATTAGATAAGATTTGATTTTAATTTAATTAATAATTTGAATTCATTAATCAAGTAATTAAAAATTAATTAAGTTTTAGATTATCACTTAATTAATCAAGAATTAGAGGTTAATTAAACGGGTTTTATAGATAAATTAACTTATAATTAATATTGATTAATGTCAGTTAATTACTGTAAAGAAGTAATTGAAGATTTATTATTGGTTAATGAAGGTCATTAACTTAGGATTATTTAATAATTAATTAATGTGATTAATTTTATTGATTAATTGGATTAATTAATTTAAAGATAATCATTTGAGAATTGTTTAAGTGTAATTACTTAATGAAAGTAATTAAGAAAATTTATTACTAATTGTAATTAATTAAGTTTATTTTGATTAGTTAAGTTAATTAATTAAGTTTAATTAATTTAAAATAATCACTGGTTAATTTGAGAAGTAATTACCCAATGTAATTAAAAATGATAATTCCTTAGTGACGTAATTCAAAAGATAAATTACTTGATGTAATTAAATTGAAAGATAATTGGGTAATGAAGGAGTTTTGAAAATTAATTATTTTGTGTAATTAATATGTAATTAGTATGCAGAATAATTACTTAAAGGAAGTAATTAATAATTAATTACTTAGTGTTATTAATTTAGGATTTGTTAATTGAGTTACTTAAAGATAATAAAGAGATGTAATTAATTAAATATAATTAATTACTTAATGTGATTAGTCAAGAGTGATTAATCAATATGGATAATTGATAATTAATTATTTAATTTAAATATGGGAATTATAAATAAAATAATTAGAAAAATCATTAATTAATGATGTAATTAAAGATTGATTAATCAATGAAGGAATTAATTAATGTAATTAATTAAGGATTAATGTAATTAGTTACAATTAATTAATTAATGAAGTAATTACAGGTTAATTACTAAATTTGGTATAGAATAATTAATTTGTGAAATTAATTAAAGGCTATTTACATGAATGTAATTGAAAGATAATTAATTAAGGATGATTAATTAGGGTAATTTGTTGAGGGTAATTAATTGATTGATTTGTAACTAATTAATGGATACGTAAGCAAGATTTATATGGATGAAGTAATTAATTTAATTTATTTTAAATTAATTAGAGAAGAAGTAATTAATTTAATTCACTTTAAATTAATTATAGAATGGTGATTAATAAGTCATTTTTTATGAGTGTTGATTAATATTGATTACCCTGAATAGTTGAGATCTCAGATATAAGATAAGTGATGTTGAATGATTTGGATGCTATGGGTGCATTTGAGTTGATAATATGAATTATCTGGTTGGGATGATAGTACGGATTATCTATTGTGATGATAATGTTGATTATCTATTATGATGTTGTGAATTATCTATCTGTGTGTATATAGATAATATTGAATTGAATTGTTTTAAACATTAAAAAAACTTGGACCTAAAAGATGGCGATTTAGATTTCGATGAGACCAGGATCGGGTTTCCATATTTGGATATCCGAAAACCACATCGATCCAAATTAACGATAGGTCGTGAATCTCAATTGAAGATGAAGATTCAGAGTGCAAGGGTTATCGTCGTTAACTCTGAGGGTGATTCCAAAATGAGTGTAACGAGATAATGCCTTTAGTTTCGTTCGAACTTTGAACGAACTTGTATGGATTGAATGCTTTCAGAACTTCGTCAGGTGTACGATGAGCATTCTAAGAGATGTGTTCTCTAAAGCTAATCGTAGCCTCAAGCCTCATCAACCGGGAATGGCTAAAACATGGGAGGTGCAGCAAGGTTAAGTGGGTCATGCCCAAGTAGGACGAGTTTTTCCCTGTCTAGAGGTCCCTTTGTATTCGGCTGTGTGGGCGGTTGATTGCAACAACTGCCGGGGTTGTCTTGTTCGGGACTGTTCAGTAAGGAATGGTCCCAGCCTTGTGTTGCAGGGGATTGGGAGTGATCCTCAGTACGGTGATCTAGGCCACGTACTATGACGGGCGGTACCCTAGTAGCCCTACCATTGTGTGGAATCCAAAATCCAATAAGTGTCGTACGTATTAGTTGTGCCAAACTATGTTGGAACGTGAGATGTAATAAGCATTCCAGCTATTTCGGTATTTTACTTGAAAACCCTAGACACCGTTATAATATCATCGGATTTCCTATCAAATGTTTTGGTTAGCGTAAGGTAAAAACTTTTCCATGTTTATGTGTGGGAAGTATTATGTGATACCTTTATTTCTAAAAAGGTTTTTAAAATTAAGCAGCCTTAACCTATTACTCACACCAGACCCATGTTTGACCCGGAGTATATCTTTTGTTTTCTTAAACTCTTGGGTACTCAATTTTTTACGAGTAGCCAAGGGATTCAGCTTGTCTTTGATGAATTGTGGAGAAGCAATGTAGCAGGTGGCTTCGGTGTTAGATATATAGTTTCCACTGTGTGTTCTCTGTGTTGGTATCTCTTGTTGAGTTGTATTGAGTTGTAAATACTAGACAGGTGTTTGTAACTGTCTAGCATGTGTTGTTTATGCTGTGTAACTCTGATTGATGTTGTATATTATGTAAATAATTATGTTATTAATATAATTTATTCATTCTGCTATTGATACTCTGGTGTTGTTTCTTCTTTCTATTCTTTCTTTTCTCTTTCTATCCCTTTCTTTCTTAAAGATGATACGACTTTTTGTGGAGAAAAAGTCGGGTCGTCAAAGTTGCTATTAGAGCATTAGGTTGAGTGAATACCTCAGCTCTGGAGTGGTGTCTATCTTGAGAGAGCGTATTTGTAATTTTTAATATATTTATCTATATTTATTTATTTCTACCTATCTATTGGGTTACCTGATCGGGTTTTCCAATATGAGTCATAAAGGTAAATTGGGGTAGTGTTATGTGTAACACAACTTCCATTAGTTGGAGTTTGTATGTTTGAGGTTGGAAGTGTATCTATCGAGACTAGAGATCTAATACCGTCTCGAGTGAGCTTTGCAGTGGTGTAAGGACTTCGTCGATCTCTAAAGGTAACCTGTTAAGGTTCGGAGTTCATCTTTGAAGTTGATGAGTAGAGTTTGGATCTGTTGGCTGAGTAGAAGCGGGTGATGGTATCTTGATAACTCAGGAAATAGTAGCTATGTGATGAGATGCAGTGACTATGGATGTTTCCGAAGATGATTTCTTTGGAACGAGTTTAAGGAAGTAGGTCTGCTTCGGTGTTGTGGCTGAGTTCAGCAGGGTGTTTCTGTTTGATTTGAAGTCCGAGTTTCTCAAAGAGATTTGGACTGGGAATTCTTTGGCATTCGTGTCAGCAGTGCAGCTCGGAGTGTTCTGTGTGTCGGCAGAGTTGTCTGGCTTAGCAGTTTCTGAGAGTGGAGTTCAGAAGAAGCTGAGTGAATCCATTTCTTAAATGGATTGGAAAGACCAGCATAAGCTGTTCTGATTGGTAAAGAGAGAACAGTTTTCTTTGGATTTAATTTGGATTGATCGCAAAAGTGACTTGCGATAATAGAGTATTCCCTTGGATTGTTGGAGATTTTTTCTGGATGTTTTTAGGGAAGTCAGAGGTTGTCCGCATCTAGAGATTTAGTTTCCTTATCGACCAGGATTCCAAGAGTGGTGCCGGTGGTTCAACTAGTTGAAGGTTGGTTCCTTGAAATTGATTTTGATGAAGCAACTCAGGATTGGAGGAACTTCAGAGATTTTCTCTTGGTGGTGTTGTCCAATTGTGCTTGTGTTCTTCATCAACATTCTTTTCTACTCCAGATCAGAGTTGTGCAGCGGAAGCAGTTTGGGAGTGCATCTGCTTTTCTTTTCCGGTAGGAGAAGTTTGTTTTCTTCTGATGGTTGTGAGTGGAGTTTGTTCTTGATCTTGGTTGATCGTGGAGGATCATTCTGGTGGATTGGGTTTGGTCCAGTTTGTTTCTTGAGACATCGGCGAGGATTAAGCTGATCAGGTTGGAAGTAAGCAGCTAGGATCGTCTGAAGAGTTTTGTGATCTGAGTCGGAGGTCTGACTTTGGATAAGTTTTTTTCTCCGGTTTTAGGAGCTATAAGATTAGGTAAGTTGGGTAAGCTAGCTCTGAGATGTTTTGGATTTCTTCTTTGTTCTGTTATGGATAAGTGTTGATTTTCTGGATTGAATTGCCAGTTTGGACAACTGGAATTCGATGTGTTTCATGTATCTCTGAGGGAGTACGTGTATGATCTATTTCTGGTTTTGGAATCAGCTGTTCTGGGAAATTTGGTTGTCGAGTCAGACTTTTCTATAGTATGATGTATTGTTCAGTTGTAGATCTAGATGAGTAGGAGCTCTGTCGCTTAGTAGTGTTGATTGTTTGGACTTTGAAGAGCGAGTATCCTGGTGTTTACTTGGGAAACTCGAGGAAACTCTAACCAGAATTTTGTCTGGATGGTTATTTTTGTTTGGTTGGGTGAATTGATTGCTATGGTTGTTAGCATATGTTTGATGTATGCTTGTGTTTTGAAATTGAAAATCTAGGATAGATTATTAGATTACCTTTGTTTTAAATTTTGGGGACGAAATTCTTTAAAGGGGGAAGGAATGTGATATCCCGGAATTTTTGGCAATATTAATTTAATAATCCTTATTTAAAATTAAACTGATTTGATAATACTGATTAATAAAATATGAATTGGTTTAATAATCTAATTAAATAAATATTTAATTAGTGATTTTATCTTTTAAAAGCAAAATAAATGTTTTTAATTATAATGCGTATATATATTTGTATATATATTATGATAATCTTTGTTTTGGAATTTAATAAATAAATAAAGTTTTGTTTTCAAATTATAATAATATATTTAGTAATTGGGAAATTATGCTTTAAATTAATATTAAGCTTTTCAAAGTTATTTAATTAATAACTATATGATTTGTAAATACTTAAGATAAATGTTAACTTGTTTAAAGTTATATCTTAGCTTAATTTTTAAATTTAACTAAAAGGTTGTTTTATTTCATTTTAAATATTACTTGATATAAATGTGATTTGGAAATTTTATATATAAGTTTAAAATACAAAATAGCATATGGTTTAAATTTATTTAATAATAAAAGTGATTTATAATCTCTTTTATAAATCATTTAAAATTTATTAAATTTGTTATTTTCAATCCATATTTATAACGTATTATTTTTCCATAAATATAAAAAGAATTAAAATAAGAAAATGAAATTTTCATTTTAAATTGAATAAGTTGATTTTAATTTGGATTTCAAAAGGTTAATTTGAATTTGGAATTGATTTTGAGATTCAAAATAATAGATTCTTAAAAATATTTGAATAAGTTTTAATTTATAATTTGTTTTATTTACATTTTCTTTAAATAAGAAATTCATATATATTTATATAAGTATAAAATAAATTAAGTAAAATCCTTTATTTACATTAAAAATATAACTAGTTTAAATAAACAAAACATATGTTAACATATTAGTAATCTAAATACATGTGTTAACGTATGAAGTAAACAACATGACAAGTGTCATTGTATTTTACCTTTTTCTTTTATTTTAATTTAATTAATTTCAGCCTTATAACCTATTTTCTCCTTCATTCATTTTCTTTCCTATTCTTTTACTCAACTAAGAGAAATTTAAACTTTCTCTCAAAACCAAAATCTACCTCAAAATAGAAATTACCAAAAACAAAATATGAAAATCCCTGAAATCAAATTGTGTAATATCATTTCCATTTTCAAATATCTGCAAATCCACCTCAAAAACATATCTGAAATCATCTCCTCAAACATGCAATTCAATTCCTACAGAAAAAAAATCAAATGTTTGCAGTTTCAAAATCCAAAGAAATCAACCTGCATTTCTCCCTCTAGAAAATCACCAGCATGCATGTAGTTTTGGTCAAATTTCAATAGAAAGCAACCTGGAATTAAAGCATTTTCAAGCCTTCATGCATGTGGTTTTTAGACAGGATTCAAAAGCCTTTCAAAATTTAGGAGGCTCTGTTTTTCTGAAGAAGACAGGTGAGTAACATTTTGTTTTAAAATGAATTAAGTATAATGTTGGTTGCCTAATTTATCTCTGGAAATTAGATTACTTGTGAACATTTGGATGAATTTGTACATGCCTGTAATAAAAAAAATATTCTTCTGTTCTTTGTTTTTTTGACCTAGATTTCAAACATAATTCTTATCCTTTGATCTATGATCTGTTAGAACCCTGATTATAGACAAATAATGTTTGTTTAGTTTTGAAGTATGTTTAAAATTTTATTTTAGTTAAAATAAGTTTGACAATCTCACTGGAAACCTTTAAGAACAGTGAAAGCTTGATTAATGATTAATTTTCAAACATACAAATTCACTAATCTAAGTATAAAATCTGAAAGCTTAATCAAAATCTTGATTTTTAAAACTAAAAACAAAGTTTTTAGATTGGGTATGGATGTACATTACTGTTTTGACCAGAAATGGAGTGTTGGATCATCTCCGGTGATTCAATTGTTCTGGGGGGTCGTGTTTCTGTATGAAGGAGAAGGTTGATCGAAGAATCATGGAAAATTGTCAGGTGGTGGATCAAGGAGACGTGGTGGCGGCAGGAGGTCGATCTTGCCTGTAACCCTAGTTTTTGGGTTGGGAAATAAATGAGTTCGTTCATCATCTCTGGTGGATCGAGCTCCACCAGAGTTTGGGAATTTGATGAGGGGTTGTAAAGGAGGATTTGGCTGGAGTTTCATCTTTTACGATGGTCGGAGGAGCTGGGTTTTTGGCCATTGACAGGTTTGAGTTTTGAGGCCCTGTGTTTCTAGGATTTTGGATTGAGGCTGGTTTTTGAATTCAGGTGGGTGGAGACGATCTGGTGATCATAGGTTGGAGCATGGGTGGTTGCCGATGAGTTGAAGCCATAGAGAGAGGCTGGAGTTGATCGACATCACGGTGCACGTGCACCGTGCATTTCTTTTTGCTGGTGAAGTGGTTTTGGGATGGGTGTAATATACTCGGGATTCACTCGAGTATTTCAAGATTTTACTCGAAGATAGGAGATGGAAGACTCGGAGTAAATAGATTCTGGCTCGAGTATGTTGGTTTCAGGATTTTGAAACCTGACAGTGTGCAGGTTTTAAATTTAAACTGAATTCAAATAAAGAAGCAAAGTAAGTTTTAATACATAAGTTTGAAATAAATTTAAAACTGAATTCAAATGAGTTCGGATTCTACCTTTTTAAAAATAAATAATTTTATAAAAATGAAATGTTTAAGCCACTTTAAATGGTTAAAGTATTTAATAAAGTGTTTTAAAAATCTGAAATGAGATTTAAATAGGATTTTAAATTCCAGTTTAATTTTAAATCTGAATTCGAATTTGAATTTGAATCTTAAGTTTTGGAAAGAAAACAAAGGTTATAAATTCTATTGTTGTAAATAAGTTGAATATTAAAGTAGTATATAACATATTTCAAAATATGAAAATATAATATTTTAAACAAAGCGTTCAAATCTAAATTTAGAATCTGGAATTCAAAAATGAATTTGAATCCTATGTTGGAATAAAATTAGCTCTTGAATTTAAATGTTTTGAAAACAACTTTGAATGTTTTAAAGTATGTATTAAGTTTAAAATTTAATTTGGTTTTAAATTCTTTTAAATTTCTTTATAAAACAAATAGATTCTTTAACATATAATTAAAAAGGTTTTGAATTGTTTTAAGAGTTTTGTCAAAGTTAAGAATTGTTTTCATTTTAAATCTTGAATTTAAAATGCAATGTAAAGGTAAATTTAAAAACAGGTTGTTTTTAAAATACTTTGTTAATGATAATTTAATCATTAATAAGATTTATGTTAAGTTAATTAGAACTTAATAATTTATAATTCATTAAATGATTAAGGTAATTAAGTTTTGTAATTAATTAATTTAATTAATTAATAATTTGGGTTAATTAATTAAATAATTAAGGGTTTTATTTAATTAATGAATTAAAAGATTAAGTAAGATAATAAAGATTGATTAGATAGTAATTAAGAAATCAATTACTTAGATAAGATTTGATTTTTAATTTAATTAATAATTTGAATTCATTAATGAAGTAATTAAAAATTAATTAATTTTTAGATTATCTCTTGATTAATTAAATAATTAGAGGTTAATTAAATGGGTTTTATAGATAAATTAATTTGTAATTAGTATTGATTAATCTCAGTTAATTACTTTAGAGAAGTAATTTGTAACGACCGTGATTTTTGAATTACTGTCGTAATAAATGTTTTAATTAGAAATTATAAAATTAAAAAATTAGGAAAAAAATAGTAAATCATTTGGAAAAGTCAGTAAATGCTTAAATTGGTGAATGTGATAATGCACTGAATTTGTTTGTTTCACGTGTATGGTCTCGGTTCAATTCAAGAACAAGAAAATTGATCTATTGCTATCACATTTTTGTAAAACAAAGTTTGGACGGAATTTTGTGACAAAGTTTGTGAAACAAAGTGAAACATTTTTGTGTGCTTTGCTGTCACTTTAATTGGAAAGCATGAAGTCACTTTATCAGCCATCATCATTTTAGGCTAGAAAGTAGAAACACCTGCACGTTTGCTTTGTTCAAAAAGTGCAGCCGTGTCCTTTTATGTACTATTGCACATCTCTTTTAATGCAAAAGTACCAAGCACACATCATACTGTGACTTGGGCACATATTTGTGAAAATAAACATTCTTTATTTTGTTTTCATTTTGGAGTAGCCTACAATTTTCTTATCCTTGAAGCTCAGTGAGGCTTTAATGGCAGCTCACTTTCTCTCTTTTGGGTTTCTAGTAGCTTTTGAAGCGTGTTAAAAGTGAGTGCCAAACTCACATTTTCTAATTTATTCTTCTTCTTTGCGTGCATCATATAATTTGAAGTCTTTATTCTCACTACTCAGGGTAACATTCTCATAGTAGCCTCATTAGTCTTACTTTATGGGAATATCCATACAATAAATCGGAACGTTAACCAAAACATCTTGGAGATGCAAAGATATTTAATCCGCTGCACGGCATATAACATATCTTTTAGAGTACAGATTTAATGCAAAACGTGAAGGTGTTCATGTGTCTAAGGTCCACCAACGGAGTTGAACAATCAGTCCTTTGATGGATGTTAATTTTGGCATGAACACTGCAATAGAAACTACATAACAGAGACTAGCATTGAAGTATGTAGGTTATTTTACCCATAAGATGTTAGAACTTATTTTCACATGTTTTTCACTTGATATCACTTTGAGAAGAAAACAATTTCAACCATTTTACTTTTCGTTTGTTATCAAAGCAGAAACGCTTAAGGGGAATGTATCTTTGCCTAATGTCTCTTTTATATTATTTTTACATTGTTGATGATAATACACGTAAGTATTATGTTATTCTAAACATAGCTCACGCATGCTTGTTGGGTACAGTTTTTCTCACTATAGCATATTGTATAATGTATGAAATTCTTATTTGCATGATAACTTAATTATATTTTGCATGCCATTCGATGTTTGGATTCATGTTGGTTTGCAAGCTAAAAGATTCGGGGGTATCCACAGTATATCAGTTACTTAATCAAACATATATAGACAATGACGTGAATATGTTTACATGTATCAGTATAGATACATGTGTCAGTATAGATATGCTAAGTTTACATGTCTTTTAGTTTACATTATGCATGAAAATGTTTACATGTCTTTTAGTTTAAAAACTCTTCATTTTTATTACACCAAATATGTTCTTGCATGCATGCATGATATTGTTTTATACTTGCTTTGTTTCTATGCCAGGTCATTATAAATGGAACCTTAATTCATAGAACAAGAGCATAGGTTATAAAAAATACACTAACAGGCAATTGTTCAATTGCATGCATATTATACTATCAGGCATTGTTTTTGGGTTCTAAAATGTAGTGCCTGCGTGATTTTTTTTTTGAGTTAAAAAATGTAGTGCATGCGTGAGTGTAATTACTGTTATACGAAAATGTTACCAGGTTATAGTTATATAAAAAAATTTGCATGAAAATATGGCTTGGCCAAACTTGCGTACAAGTTATGTGCGTGCATAGCTAGCATATATTAAAGTGTGTATGCATGACACATTAGTCAAGTGTTGTCCTGTAACAACCCGCATATTTATCGATTTTATATTTAAATATTTTATTTAAATATTTTATCATTAGTCGGATTTTAGTCCGAAAAAGCTACTTTTTGCAAACAGCCGAATTAGGACTCGAGACCACCCCCATTGAGTTCAAAATGACGTTTGCGACCTTTTTGAGTATAAGCTTCGATATGTTTGGAGAAAGTTGATTTTTGCTACTTTTTACTTAGGGTTTTGGTTTGGGCTGAGCCAATTAACCACTTACTAACTAAGTCCCAATCCCCCTCTCCTCTTCACTACTTCATTCTAACTCCTCAAACTCAAGCTTTTATGTTAATGGAGGGTGGAAGAAGAAATTAAAACTCCAAGCCCTAACTTCCTTTGCAAATCCAAGCTTTAGCTCCAAACTCAAGAAGAACCCATTGGTAAGCTTCTCTTTTTCTTCTCCAACTCTTTCGCCATTCAATTTCAGAAAATTCCTAAACCTAATTTAGGAAATGTTTCTCTTTTAAGCTTAGATTCAAGCTTCTTGTGTTGAGATTGAAGTGTTGTTGATTCCCCTTTGCTTTCAAGCTTCATCTTCATAAATTTTAGTTCAAAGGTGAGATTTTTAATCTCACATCTAAGTCTATGAATTATCTTCGAATGTTAGGTATGAATTCCTAACACTTATTCGTGTGTACTTGCTTTTGGATTGGATTGAATTGGTGTATATTCCAATTTTTAGTGTTTTGAGTTCAATTCGTTAAAAATCCAAACTTTGATGTTTGAACATGTTTTTGGTGATGCATCGAGGAGCATATAGGGTCGGGTCGTCGATTGACAGAAACCCTTAGCGTCGTTGCTCGAGCGAATGCAATTTTGGCCACGATTGAATCTCATTTGTAATAGGCAGGGAAGAGGCTGGAAACAGGTTCGGCCGACCGACCCCCCTGGTTCGGTCGACCGACCTGCTTCCAAGTGCATAAGCACTTTCTGTTTTAAGGTTCGGTCGACCGAGTACAAGGTTTGGTCGACCGACCTGCTGTGCCGAGGGGTTTCCAACCTTTGGTTCGGTCGACCGACTCAGGGAGTCCGGTCGACCGACCTGATGATTTTTGCCAGATTAGCCTATTGGATAATCCGTTTGAATATCCAACTTTAATCGATTCGTGTTGTCTCCCTTTTGTTGTTGTTATTTATTATCGACTTTGATGACCTTTTCTTTGGGAATTTTAGATATATCCACTTTGATGGATTTTATATCGATTTCTTTGGATTTTATTCACGTCTTCGAATGTGAATTTTTATGCCCGATTGTTTCTACAATCTTCTTTGTGATTTGTCACTTTAAAAATATAAAGGTTTCCCATACTAGTAGTTAATATCAAAATTCTTTCTTCAAATGATTTCAACACTATTTTATTACAAAGCTCGTTTTCTCAAACCGATTTCCAATCTATTAGTATATACAAACCTTTACCTCACTCGTATGAGAAATCTAATAAAACGACTTAGTAAAACAAGTGGTATGAAACGCTTGCGTTTACTTCGTCGGTTAATTCTTGGACTTGTTCGATTGAATCTCTTGTGACAATTTTCTAGTGGAGATCTACAATTTGTTCGTAAATATTTAAGTTAAGCTAGTGGTTATGGGACATGAAGCTAAGCTCATATATTTACTAGCTTATTGTAATTGACACTTCTCGTTGATCGTGACGATCATCTTTGTGGTTTAGATTAGCAATGTGCGATGTCGCTTTGTCTATGTGGAGGACTGTTCCTCATTTTATTGAGTTTCGTCTCATTTTATACATGGGTCGTACCTTTCTAGGTGCGTCGATGTTTATTTATGCATGGGGTGTACCTTTCTAGGTGCATCGATGTTTATTTACTTCGTGGAGCAATCGGCTCAATAAGTCGGGACATGGGCGTATCTTTCTAGGTGCGTCGATATTCGTCTATGCATGGGGCGTATCTTTCTAGGTGCGTCGATGTTCGACTTTGCATGGGGTGTATCTTTCTAGGTGCACCGATGTTAGACATTACATGGAGTGTATCTTTCTAGGTGCATCGATGTTTATTTATGCATGGGATGTATCTTTCTAGATGCATCGATGTTTATTTGTGCATGGGGCGTATCTTTCTAGGTGAGTCGATGCTAGAGCATGGGGCGTATCTTTCTAGGTGCGTCGATGTTCGACTGTTCATGGGGCGTGTCTTTCTAGGTACGTCGATGTCCAGTTTGTGGGATTGGCCATCCTTTTTATTGTGATTTGGTTCATCGGATGTCCCGCTGTACGACGTCGTTGTTCCTTTTTATTGTGATTTCTGGATTTCGTGTGTTGATTTCTGGAATTTATGTTTCACCAACTTTTACGATGGGCATTGATGTATATATGTTATTTATTGTGGTTTGGTGAACGAAATTAGGAGTATGACATTCCTTTTTATCTTGAGTAGATTATTGTGATATTGATTAATCTCTTGTTGATTTTCAATTACTTATTTATCACAGCTTGGCATTGTGATTATTATTTTATGTCATATCTCTTATTATATATCACTTCATCTGATATTTATAGCTAGACTGATCCGTTTATTATTTTCTTATTAAATAATACTCGGGTCAGACTGAGATATTACAGGTGCTTCCTCTTGGCTTCCTATCTGGAACCATCTTCTGACTTTTGGCTAACTACTTTACTTCAATAGTTTTTGTTGTATACAGTTGAGATACAGACTCTATGATGTATGCTTATTCTTTTGTCTAGCACTTGTATCTATTCTTTTTGGATATTGTGGATCTTGTTTGACCACTACTCTGATGTACACTTTCATGTGTCATATTCATAACTATTTCCGCGTTTGTGATATGAATTGTTAGTGACTGATTTGTGTTATGTTTATTTCTATATTTGTTTCCGAAGACCTTTATAGCCACTGTGTAGTAGCTTTGAGTTTGTGCTGGTATGTCGGATTTCCTCTCGAGATGAAAAGTTATATTTTTATCTGGCATATCGGTACTCGCACAAAGCAATTACACGGATGGTCGCTCCTCAACAGCCTTATTCTCCATGCTAGTTGACAGCATTACTCCGTAGTGTTCTTGTCTAGCGTGGGTATAAAGGTGGGGTGTCACAGCTTGGTATCAGAGCGAAACTTCGGAACAATATGGAATATTATAACAAGGATCATCGTCCTAAGTCTTTCTTAGGTGTCGTGCTTTAGGATTTAATTCGAGTCTTCGTACCAATTCATCCTATTTTCTTTGTGATTCCTTGTTTTATCTATCAAGATTGCTTGATATTCATTTGTGAATAACCTTCTTCTTCTTCCTTCTTTCTTTCTTAAGGAAGAGAAATGGTTAGACCAGGCTGTCCCAGCGCCGGTCAATCTAGTGCTACTCCCCAAGATGGAGTTTTTGTGTCTGCCCAGCAGCTTTTAGATCTTGTTAAGAACGCTCAAGCTGCCGGACCCAATCCAGAGCCTACTCATCCTAGATCCGGTTTTGCACGCCTATGCAGAGACTATACCGATTTGTGTGGAGGGCCATTCATGGGATCCAAGAGCGTTATAGAAATTCAAGCTTGGCTCAAATCATGCGATCGCATCTTTCCTCGCATGAACCTTATTGATCTACATCGAGTCCAAGTGGCTTCTAGCATGCTCCAAGAAAGAGCATTAGATTGGTATGAGCTTTTAATTTCTGAAATCATTGAAGCGGATCTCACTTGGGAGCAATTCCGGGAAAGGTTCGAATTGAAATTTATGCCGGAGGCCGAAAATGTAACTTTGGCTCGGCGTTTTATTGACCTTGTTCAAGGTGAATCTTCTGTGACAGACTATGTCGCATCTTTCGAATCTCTTTCCAAATACGGGGTTGAATACATTAACACCCCAATGAAGAAAAATCAGAGATTCGTCTATGGCTTAAATAAGAATCTTAAGAAGCCATTACTTCTGAAACTTGAAGTTTCATTTGATCTTCTTGTTTGAGTTCTTTTTGATATGGGTTCCATCTCATTATTTTTATATCAAAAGAACTCGTCGATTCTTTTTCTTTGAATATATTGGGCTTGATGACTTCTTTGAGGATTGTGAATCCGGATGGTCGATCCGCAACACTCAATTTGTCTTTATTGATGTCGAAATTATTTTATGGGATTTTTCTTTCCGAGCCGATATTTTTACTTAGGCTTCGGAATTGATTTTTTTTGAAGGGATCGGATTGATCATTGTGAAGCCCATATCCTATTTTTCGAGTGGACTGTTCATCTTCGACATTTTCTATCTGTTAAGCAGATTTCTATTTTTCTTTGTGATTCCGATTTCAAATTTTTGAAGGCATCATTTTATTCTTTAAGCCTTTATGGTGAGGAAAGTATTACTTTTCTTATCTAAATAATTTGTGAAACTTTTCCGGTATTTTTGAGTTTGTCTTAGGATTATCACCTAAGAAATCTTTTGTGTGGTGATAAGGTCTTTCTAGTTTGACCTTGCCACCGATTTTCGTTTGCTATGAGTTGCGGAAATTAGCATTCCACTTACCGCATTCCGCACTCGTTATGATTCTTAGGAATATCTTATTTTGTCATTCAATTTGTCCAGCTTATTTCATCATTTTATAAATCGAATATTCTATGAATATTTCTATGAGACTATTCTTGTATTTATTGATTTTGGATGAAAATAGTAACTTAAAATTTTGCAAATCTTTTCCATAAGATTTATTTATAAGAAAAATTGGATTTTGTTCTTGAAATGAACGAAGAATGTTCTTAAAAGTTTTTAAGAAATATGTTTATTATCTAGAAGATGATTTTTTGATTGTATTGCCCATTTAGTGTTTTAAGAATTTTGGTCGATGCGCTTGATCAACGTTATCGATAAGAATCTCCTAAACGCTTTGATGAGACAATCAGACACGATATATTGACTTGAAAATAGTAAAATTTTCTAGAAAGATTATTACATAATGATAAATGTAATTTTGAAAGTTTTAACTTTTCAGGAAAGAAGATTATTTAAAAGAAATTCTTTCTTTTCGATACTCTTATTCTTGTGATTCCTGAAGGGGAACCAAGACTTTGCTATTTGTACCGATACTAGTCATATTGGTTTGGATGCCATTCTCTTGCAAAGGAGAATGTGCAATCACTTGTGTTTCTAAATCATTATAGCTTATCGAGACTAGATATATCACTCGTGATCTAGTGCTCGCGGCTATTGCTTTTACTTTTGGAATTTGGCTTCATCATATTTGGATGAGAAATTTGTTCTCTACCTCGACCATAAATCTTTGGAATATTTATTTTCTCATAAGGAACTTCATGTCGACTCGAGTTCCTAGCATCTTATGATCTTGATATTCTTTTTATTCCTGAAAGGGAAATCGTGTTGCCAATGCGCTTTGTCGTAAGCAACAAGTGGTTGATTCTTTGATGTTGTCTGAATGGAATTATCTCCTCATCAAGTTCACCGGACGTTTTGGTACACTTCGTTTTATTGAGTTTTATCTCATTCCTTTTATGGACTAGCGTCCAATGTCCTTTTATTGTGTTCGGTTCATTGGACGTACCGTTTTTGTACTACGTCGGTGTTCCGAAATCATTCGGGCTCTGATTCATTGGATGTACCGTTTGTACAACATCAATGTCTTTGCTATTTGATTCATTGGATGTACCGTTGTACTACATCAATGTCTTTGCTATTTGATTCATTGGATGTACCGTTGTACTACATCAATGTCTTCGCTTTTTGATTCATTAGGCGTACCGTTTTTGTACTACGCTGATGTTCCAAATTATTTGAGTTTCTAGCTTCTCGGGCATACCGTATTTGTATTACGCCGTTGCACCGACTCAACTTTCTGCTATTCTTGACGTTTTCCACGTCTTTTAACTATGGAAATGCTTTTATGTTTCCGGTTTTTATTCTTGGGCCCGGTGTTATTGAGGGATTGAAGTTTCACCAAATTTGACTTTTGAGCAACATTCTATTCACATCATCGCTTTGGAGGTTGAGCGCCTTCGATATAAAGATATTCTTTTTGATAAAGGTTCAATGGTTCTCAAATCCTAAGGATTGCTCATGTGAAATCTTGAAAATTCATCAAACGAAAACTTTCAGATTTACTCCTTCGTGCTCTTTATGGTGAACTTCTTGATTCAAATATTCTTTTGTGTTGATATGCTTCTATAGTTGTTACTTCTTATTTTCTTCTTAAGTATTGCGAGGACGCAATTTCTTTAAGGAGGGGAGTCTGTAACAACCCGCATATTTATCGATTTTATACTTAAATATTTTATTTAAATATTTTATCGTTAGTCGGATTTTAGTCCGAAAAAGCTACTTTTTGCAAACAGCCGAATTAGGACTCGAGACCACCCCCATTGAGTCCAAAATGACGTTTGCGACCTTTTTGAGTATAAGCTTCGATATGTTTGGAGAAAGTTGATTTTTGCTACTTTTCACTTAGGGTTTTGGTTTGGGCTGAGCCAATTAACCACTTACTAACTCAGTCCCAATCCCCCTCTCCTCTTCATTACTTCATTCTAACTCCTCAAACTCAAGCTTTTATGTTAATGGAGGGTGGAAGAAGAAATTAAAACTCCAAGCCCTAACTTCCTTTGCAAATCCAAGCTTTAGCTCCAAACTCAAGAAGAACCCATTGGTAAGCTTCTCTTTTTCTTCTCCAACTCTTTCTCCATTCAATTTCAGAAAATTCCTAAACCTAATTTAGGAAATGTTTCTCTTTTAAGCTTAGATTCAAGCTTCTTGTGTTGAGATTGAAGTGTGGTTGATTCCACTTTGCTTTCAAGCTTCATCTTCATAAATTTTATTTCAAAGGTGAGATTTTTAATCTCACATCTAAGTCTATGAATTATCTTCGAATGTTAGGTATGAATTCCTAACACTTATTCGTGTGTACTTGCTTTTGGATTGGATTGAATTGGTGTATAGTCCAATTTTTAGTGTTTTGAGTTCAATTCGTTAAAAATCCTAACTTTGATGTTTGAACATGTTTTTGGTGATGCATCGAGGAGCATATAGGGCCGGGTCGTCGATTGACATAAACCCTTAGCGTCGTTGCTCGAGTGAATGCAATTTTGGCCATGATTGAATCTCATTTGTAATAGGCAGGGAAGTGGCTGGAAACAGGTTTGGCCGATCGACCCCCCTGGTTCGGTGGACCGACCTGCTTCCAAGTGCATAAGCACTTTCTATTTTAAGGTTCGGTTGACCGAGTACAGGGTTCGGTCGACCGACCTGCTGTGCCGAGGGGTTTCCAACCTTTGGTTCGGTCGACCGACTCAGGGTGTCCGGTCGACCGACCTGATGATTTTTGCCAGACTAGCCTATTTTGCTAATCCGTTTGAATATCCAACTTTAATCGATTCGTGTTGTCTCCCTTTTGTTGTTGTCATTTATTATCGACTTTGATGACCTTTTCTTTGGGAATTTTAGATATATCCACTTTGATGGATTTTATATCGATTTCTTTGGATTTTATTCACGTCTTCGAATGTGAATTTTTATGCCCGATTGTTTCTACAATCTTCTTTGTGACTTGTCACTTTAAAAATATAAAGGTTTCCCATACTAGTAGTTAATATCAAAACTCTTTCTTCAAATGATTTCAACACTATTTTATTACAAAGCTCGTTTTCTCAAACCGATTTCCAATCTATTAGTATATACAAACCTTTACCTCACTCGTATGAGAAATCTAATTAAACGACTTAGTAAAACAAGTGGTATGAAACGCTTGCGTTTACTTCGTCGGTTAATTCTTGGACTTTTTCGATTGAATCTCTTGTGACAATTTTCTAGTGGAGATCTACAATTTGTTTGTAAATATTTAAGTTAAGCTAGTGGTTATGGGACATAAAGCTAAGCTCATATATTTACTAGATTATTGTAATTGACACTTCTTGTTGATCATGACGATCATCTTTGTGGTTTAGACTAGCAATGTGCAATGTCTCTTTGTCTATGTGGAGGACTGTTCCACATTTTATTGAGTTTCGTCTCATTTTATACATGGGTCGTACCTTTCTAGGTGCGTCGATGTTTATTTATGCATGGGGTGTGCCTTTCTAGGTGCATCGATGTTTATTTACTTCGTGGAGCAATCGGCTCAATAAGTCGGGATATGGGGCGTATCTTTCTAGGTGCATCGATGTTCGTCTATGCATGGGGCGTATCTTTCTAGGTGCGTCGATGTTCGACTTTGCATGGGGTGTATCTTTCTAGGTGCACCGATGTTAGACATTACATGGGGTGTATCTTTCTGGGTGCATCGATGTTTATTTATGCATGGGATGTATCTTTCTAGTTGCATCGATGCTTATTTGTGCATGGGGCATATCTTTCTAGGTGCGTCAATGCTAGAGCATGGGTCGTATCTTTCTAGGTGCGTCGATGTTCGACTGTTCATGGGGCGTGTCTTTCTAGGTACGTCGATGTCCAGTTTGTGGGATTGGCCATCCTTTTTATTGTGATTTGGTTCATCGGATGTCCCGCTGTACGACATCGTTGTTCCTTTTTATTGTGATTTCTGGATTTCGTGTGTTGATTTCTGGAATTTATGTTTCACCAACTTTTACGATGGGCATTGATGTATATATGTCATTTATTGTGGTTTGGTGAACGAAATAAGGAGTATGACATTCCTTTTTATCTTGAGTAGATTATTGTGATATTGATTAATCTCTTGTTGATTTTCAATTACTTATTTATCACAGCTTGGCATTGTGATTATTATTTTATGCCATATCTCTTATTATATATCACTTCATCTGATATTTATAGCTAGACTGATCCGTTTATTATTTTCTTATTAAATAATACTCGGGTCAGACTGAGATATTACAGGTGCTTCCTCTTGGCTTCCTATCTGGAACCATTCTCTGACTTTTGGCTAACTACTTTAGTTCAGTAGTTTTTGTTGTATACAGTTGAGATACAGACTCTATGATGTATACTTATTCTTTTGTCTAGCACTTGTATCTATTCTTTTTGGATATTGTGGATCGTGTTTGACCACTACTTTGATGTACACTTTCATGTGTCATATTCATATCTATTTCTGCCTTTGTGATATGAATTGTTAGTGACTGATTTGTGTTATGTTTATTTCTATATTTGTTTCCGAAGACCTTTATAGCCACTGTGTAGTAGCTTTGAGTTTGTGCTGGTATGTCGGATTTCCTCTCGAGATGAAAAGTTATATTTTTATCTGGCATATCGGTACTCGCACAAGGCAAGTACACGGATGGTCGATCCTCAACAGCCTTATTCTCCGTGCTAGTTGACAGCATTACTCCGTAGTGTTCTTGTCTAGCGTGGGTATAGAGGTGGGGCGTCACATGTCCTGACCATTTATCTTTATCTTGTACATTGCTTTGTTGACATGCAGGCGCTTAATTAAGTAAGAAGCCATATTGATTTGTTTGATTATTTCACTTTGAGTTGAGAACATTATAACAAGATCAGATCGTTTTTAGTGCCTGCATGTAGCTTTTTCCCAGACTGTGCAATATTTTGGTGAATATATAGTAGTTCAAACTACTGATTAATTTGCTTTGAACCGGTGTACGTTTTAAAACATATTTTTGCTCCGTTATTTCTGTAACGAAATTTCTACACCAGTGCTATAATTTTGAAGAGCGGTGTTTTGGTGACATTTTCGATGAATGAAAATTCATTGTTATTTTAACGTCAGTAATCGTTAATTTAAAATGACTTTTTAAGTGGTTATCCCGCAACGTTGATTTGGTATCCGTTTTTACGGTGTTTTGAGAAGTGCAATTTCCTTGTCGAAATTGCTACAGATATTGCTGTTTTAATCACGTGTTTTAAAAATCATTTTAAAATAAATTGGTTTTCAACAATTTTACAGTTTGCGCTTTCAAAAGAATGAGGAAGAGATTTTAATGCTTCAGAAAAATTGAGGACTATGAATCCTCACTTTTACTGATTTGCTTAATTCCGGACTTGTCCGTTTGAGAACGTAAAATATTATTTATTTAAAATACACAATTTTTCAATTTCAAGGAAACGATGAAGAGATTTAAACGATTTAGCAAAAGTGCGGAGTATGGAACCACACTTTTACTATTTCGGTTAATTCCGGACTCGTTAATTGAAATATTTGTTTTTGATGATTTTGATGATTTTATTTGGCTTTCGAGCCACTCTACTGGACCTTCGGGTCATTTGTTGGACTTTCGGGTCATATGTTGGACCTTCAGGTCAATACCAGTACTAGATCTTCGGGTCATTTGTTGGATCTTTGGGTCATTTGTTGGACCTTCGGGTCATTTGTTGGGCGCCAAAAATATAGTATCTGGTAGGCTTCGGCCATATGTTGATGCACGTGCGGCGTAGCTAAAACTCGCCATCTGCTGCGATCGATCCATCTTTTATGTTGATTTTCAAGTTATCTTATTTTGATTTCTAGATTTTGTGAATGCTGATTTTCTACTAATCTTGACCGATTTCTAGATTTTTGTGTATTGCTGTTTCGAATTCAATTGTGAATCTGAAAATTTATTTTGGTGATGTTTAATGGAATTTTTTCTTTAAACTGTGTTGATTACTATATTGTATAGTCTTTTCCGAGATTATAATTTTGTATATAGTCTCATCCGAGATTATAAATTTGCGTATTGCTGTTTTGAATTCAATTGGGAATTCAAAAGTTGATTTTGATGGAGTTTAAATTGAGATTTCTTCACTTAAACTATGGTGATTATTTATGTTGAATAGTCTCATTCGAGATTATTTATTTTAATGGAGTTTAGAATGAAATTTCTTTAGTTTGAACTATGTTGATTTCTTATGTTGAATAGCCTCATTCGAGAATATTATTATTTTGCTTGATGTTGTTTATGATGTATTCACATCTAAGTTTAAATTAGACTGATCTGTTTATTATTTTCTTTTAAATAACACTCGGGTCAGACCGAGTTATTTCAGGATAATCGCTATCTTTGATTCTGTTGCTGCTTCAGCTTTTGGGATTTCACTTCATCGTATGTCTTGCTTCGAGGAGTTCTTTTGGTTTATTCATTCTCATCTTATGTATGTTGGTATCCATGTATACGTGTATTGGTTCTTGTGAACTATCGATTGTTGTAGCATGTATTCCAGACTAATCTTCCGCTATATATCTAATGTTTCTGTTCTAATGTGATTATATCTATCTGTGTTGTTGTTATTATGAGTTGTTCTTGATTTTTCATTAACCACCATAGTTTCGTTTTAGATTTAGATTGAATATTATATCTTTAGGAGTAATTTTCACAACTCCTATCGATGTAATTAATACTCGTCTAAGGCATAACTTATGGATGGTCGCTTCTAACAAGCCTTATTCTTCGTAATAGCAGACGTTATTCCTTATAATAACTTTTTTTATTGTGAGCATAGAGGTGGGGCGGCACATAATTAAAGATTTGTTATTGGTTAATAAAGTTCATTAACTTAGGATTATTTAATAATTATTAATGTGCTTAATTTTATTGATTAATTGGATTAATTAATTTAAAGATAATCATTTGGGAATTGTTGAAGTGTAATTACTTAATGAAAGTAATTAAGAAAATTTATTACTAATTGTAATTAATTTAGTTTATTTTGATTAGTTAAGTTAATTAATTAAGTTTAATTAATTTAAAATAATAACTAGTTAATTTGAGAAATAATTACCTAATGTAATTAAAAATGAATAATTACTTAGTGAAGTAACACAGAAGATAAATTACTTGATGTAATTAAATTGAAGGATAATTGGGTAATGAAGGAGTTTTGGAAATTAATTACTTTGTGTAATTAAAATGTAATTAGTATGCAGAATAATAACTTAAAGGAAGTAATTAATAATTAATTACTTAGTGTAATTAATTTAGGATTTGTTAATTGAGTTATTTAAAGATAATAAAGAGATGTAATTAATTAAATATAATTAATTACTTAATCTGATTAATCAATAGTGATTAATCAATATAGACAATTGATAATTAATTACTTAATTTAAATAGGGTAATTATCAATAAAATAATTAAAAAAATCATTAATTAATGATGTAATTAAGGATTGATTAATTAAGATCAATTGATCAATGAAGGAATTAATTAATGTAATTAATTGAGGATTAATGTAATTAATTATAATTAATTAATTAACGAAGTAGTTACAGGTTAATTACTGAATTTGGTTTAGAATAATTAATTTGTGAAATTAATTAAAGGCTAATTACTTGAATGTAATTTAAAGATAATTAATCAAGGATGATTAATTAGGGTAATTTGTTAAGGGTAATTAATTGATTGATTTGTAATTAATTAATGGATATGTAAGCAAGATTTATATTGATGAAGTAATTAGTTTAATTTATTTTAAATTAATTAGAGAAGAAGTAATTAATTTAATTCATTTTAAATTAATTATAGTATGGTGATTAATAAGTCGTTGTTTGTGAATGTTGATTAATACTGATTACCCTGAATAGTTGAGATCTCAGATATAAGATAAGTGATGTTGAATGATTTGAATGCTATGGTTGCATTTGAGTTGATAATATGAATTATCTGGTTGGGATGATAATATGGATTATCTGTTGTGATGATAATGTTGATTATCTATTATGATGTTGTGAATTAACTGTCTATGTGTATATAGATAATGTTGAACTGAATTGTTTTAAACATTAAAACAACTTGGACCGAAAAGATGGCGATTTGGATTTCGATGGGACCGGGATCGTGTTTCCATATTTGGATATCCGAAAACCATATCGATCCAAATTAATGATAGGTTGTGAATCTCAATTGAAGATGAAGATTCTAAGAGATGTACGATGAGCATTCTAAGAGATGTGTTCTCTAAAGGTAATCGTAGCCTCAAGCCTCATCTACCGGGAATGGCTAAAACAGGGGAGGTGCGGCAAGGTTAAGTGGGTCATGCCCAAGTAGGACGAGATTTTTCACTATCTAAAGGTCCCTTTATATTCGGCTGTGTGGGCGGTTGATTGCAACAACTGCCGGGGCTGTCTTGTTCGGGACTGTTCAGTAAGGAATGGTCCCGGCCTTTTGTTGCAGAGGATTGGTAGTGATCCTCGGTACGGTGATCTAGGCCATGTACCGTGACGGACGGTACCCCGGTATCCCTGCCATTGTATGGAATCCAAAATCCAATAAGTGTCGTACGTATTAGTTGTGCCCAACTATGTTGGAACGTGAGATGTAAGCATTCCACCTAATTCTGTATTTTACTTGAAAACCCTAGACACTATTATAATATCATCAGATTTCCTATCACATGTTTTGGTTAGCGTAAGGTAATTTTTTTCCATATTTATGTGTGGGAAGTCTTACGTGATACCTTTCTTTCTAAAAAGGTTTTTAAAATTAAGCAACCTTAGCCTGTTACTCACACCAGACCCATGTCTGACCCGGAGTTTATCTTTTGTTTTCTTAAACTCTTGGGTACTCAAATTTTTACGAGTACCCAAGGGACTCAGGTTGGCTTTGACGAATTGTGGAGAAGCAATGGAGCAGGAGGCTTCGGTGTTAGATATATAGTTTCCGCTGTGTGTTCCCTGTGTTGGTATCTCTTGTTGAGTTGTATTGAGTTGTAAATACTAGACAGGTGTTTATAACTGTCTAGTATTTGTTGTTTATGCTGTGTAACTCTGATTGAAGTTGTATATTATGTAAATACTTATGTTATTATTATAATTTATTCGTTCCACTGTTGAGATTCTGGTGTTGTTTCTTCTTTCTCTTCTTTCTTTTCTCTTTCTATCCCATTCTTTCTTAAAGATGATACGACTTTTTGTGGAGAAAAAGTCGGGTCGTCACAGATTCAATTTCGATTTCAAGTCGAATTTTATTTCGATTTCAAATTAATTTCCATGCCAATTCCAAACTAATTTCAACTCTAATTCTAAATTAATTTAAGCTTTCAATTCAAAATTAATTTAAATCCTAATCTCAAATTAATTTCCACTCTTATTCAAATTCTAAACCGTTTCGATATTGTTAACGCTAAAATTTGAACGCTAACACCCCGGTGTATGAGTTGTAGTCGTGAAAGCACCACCCGATGACTCGGGAACAGATTACAAGCAGATAATAGCAGAAAAGCGGTAAACAACAACAATTTTATAGTGGTTCGGCTTAAGGGTATAGCCTACGTCCACTTTAAGTACTTTTATTAATAATCTTGTTACAAGCTGATACAATTCTTCCCAAATACAATACACTTTGAATTACAAGAGACTTAGAACAAGTAGCCTAAACTTCGATGAAGATGAGAGTTTTCGAATCCATGTTGGATGTATGTGATCTCTTCTTGAAGTTGTTTGTAGCGTTCTTAATGTCTTGAGAGCTTCAAGTGTTGAATTGGATTGGTTTGGAATGCAGCAGAGTAACGGCGTTTTAAGAAAATGAGCCCCAAAAAGTCCTCTTCTAGTTGGAGCTAGGGTCGTATTTATAGGCAATTCTAGGCAGGAAACATTACCAAGTCCTAAGTCGTAACCGACCTAAGTTGGGTCGTGGACGACTTAAATTAAGTCGTGGGTCAGTTATCACTTAAATGCTGGGTCGAGACTTCTTCAAGGCATCCCTGCTGAACCCTAGATATATCACAAGTCCTAAGTCGCAAATGAGTCAACCGGTCCTCTCATAAGCGATGCGGCATTGAACCTTAACTTCGTAGTCTTAAGTCGTGTACGACTTATCATATGTCGTAGGTCGTGACCGACCTAAACTGATTCTCGGCTTGTGGCTTAACTGGGGTTAACGAGTCATGGTGCAGTATTGAATTTGCCTCTGTGGCCTTAGGTCGTGAACGACCTAGTAAAGGTCGTAAGTCGGTCACGACTTAGGCGTAGTTGTCTTAACTCCTCGTCCCTCGAGTCGTTAAGTCATAGTCCCTTTAAGTTGTTGGACCGTTACTCCCTTGGGTCATTTAGGTTGTAATGACTTAAGTCGTAAACTTCCTTAAGTCGTGTCATCCTTAACTAGTAAGATTATGCAGACCTTAGGTCGTCAGGCCGTAATGTTCTTAGGTTGTGAAGGCCTTAAGTCGTAGACCTTATCTCGTAGACCCTTTAACCCGTGGAGGCCTTAAGTCGTAGACTCCTTAACTCGTAGAGGCCTTAAGTCGTGGATCCTATCTCGTAGATTCCTTAACCCGTGAAGGCCTTAAGTCGTAAACCTTAACTCGTAGAGGAAACTGGGTTAACACTTGCCCCTCGAAGCACATGCCTTAAGTCGTAAGTCGTGTGCTTCGACTCATCATAACCCTGGTGTGCCGATTCGAGTTCCACTTCCCTGAGGTATAAAATGCTTGGGTCGTTCCTCCTATTTCCTTCTTCCCATTACTTACCTCTGAGCTATTTCTGCCATTAACACGTCCTCGAGCTTTCGGAAACAAATTCAACCAGTTCATCTTACCGTTGATTCAGTCCCTATAATCCTCATCATCGCATCGCGTAAGTAAATCCGCAGTTCATTTGATTCCGCGATAGCTATTAACTTGCGAATTTAATCCAGTTCCTTATACCACGCTTCATCACAATTGTTGCCACGATCGATTGCTGGTGAGCTCGAGGAAGTTTGATTAGGTTTTGGATAATTCGCGAGGAGAGGATAATGGGTTTCAATCTATTTATATTTTATTTTTATCAGGCTGTTAGGGGTTTGGAGAAGACGAGATAATAGTTAGTGGGTTCATCGGTTTAGGGGTGAGACGGTCTATGGGTTTAGGAGTGGAGATAAGGTTATTCGTCTAGTTGGGGCATGAGTTTTAGGTCGTAACTGAGTTAAGACTTAGAAGAATTTGTATCTTTCTGACTTGAAGCCTTGTCTTTCTTTTATGATTCACGATTCAAAGGACTACCGACTCAAAGCCTCAACGACTCAAAAGTGAAGCGACCTATCCTGTTTCTCCTCATAATTCTTTAGGTCGTGGACGAGTCAACCAGAGAACCAATGACTTAACTTAAACCGAAGAAAAATTCTTAACTCGTAGACGAGTTGGCACTTAAGTTGTTGTCGAGTTATCACTTGAGTCGTTTACGACTTAGCTCTTGAGTCGTCTACGACTCAGCACTTGCATTTTTAAACTCTGCTTAGACCTTGAACTGTTGCATGGATTTTGATCTGTTGAACTTTGCTGCATTCTTTTACAGATTACTTTAACTTGTGGGTTAACAATCTGTTTAATATGATATTTACAGAAAATTGGGACGAATATACTGCCATCAACCGCCCACATCAAATGACAGATTAGTTAATAACAGATAATTAACTTAAGTAAATTGTGTGAACGAAGTGCTATCGATTTCAAGTAGAATATTAAAGCAACACTGAAATAGTCAATTGAAACTGACCAGCCTGCACAAATATTATGCTTGAACTTTAAATTAACAAGTTCTGAAATTACCGTAGTCGATCAATCGTCGACCAGTTTAATTCCAGTTATATTTACTTGCTATTTTTATCAGTTTTGCACGACACTTCACACTTTTAGGAAACGTGCACCTTCATATTTGAATATCCAGTTGCTTGTGTAGAATGACTTCTCAGGAAGAAGATGCAACAGTTCAGACGGGAGAGGCAACTGTTCTTCCAGCTCCACCAGTTAATCCTCCCGAAAGAGTTCCTACTACACTATCATATAAAGTTTTTCGCCAGCTGTGTGCTCAGTTTGGCATTGCTGAATCAGATGCCATTCTTCCTGAGAGAAGTAACACTGCTGACATAGCACCTTCCGGCTTTGTGACAGTTAACCGGCATATGTGCCTAAGTGGGGGCGTTCCTCCTTTCAATGACTTTTTCCAACAACTTCTTCATCAATTGGCCATTGCTCCATCCCAACTACACCCCAATGGCTACGCCATTCTAATGGGGTTGTGTGTGCTATTTAGGAGAACACTTGATCGACTTCCGAGCTTTGATGAAATTTGTTACTTATGCTCCTTTAGCCGGACCAAAGATCATCTATTACTGTTGTGAGAAGCGCCCGAAACCGCAAATTAATTGTTGGCCTTCCCGACACTGCTCACGGGTTTCTAACCCAGTTCTTCTTCGTTCGTTGCCCCCCGGGGTTTTATGCTCTGTGGAGGGAAGGAAGTAAGATCACCCATCCTTGCTTCGTTTGTTATCTGGCCTTTGTGAGACTGACCTGCTAAGTGTTAACTCTGCTTCTTTTATTTTCAGCGCTGCCTCCTCCCTCTAGGAATCCCAGTCACAAGTCGACTTTCGAGAGGCTTAAGGCCGTACCGGTTGAGGAGAGAGATATTCAATTTCTGTTGAAAGATGAGTTTCTGCATCAGTACGGACTTTTGCATACTTCTCGTTCTACGTGTCCTCATGAAATTCCAGACTCCCCAGCTAGAGTGTTGGATGCCTCAGTTTCTACTAGCACATCCATATCTAAAGGACCTGCTCCTGAGACTTCGCTAGTGAAGTGTTCCACTTCTGTTGATGCTGCAGGGCCGTCTGACAAACTTGCCCCGGTTATCGAGGAAGAAGAGCCTCAGGGATCTTCCCATCATTCACAAGAATCTGGTGAAAAAGCTGAGAAATCCAGACCTGTTAAGCAAAGCAGGGACGATACTTTCGAAGGACTGAGCGACCTTTTTGCTACTTCACAAGAGATCTTTAAAGAAGATCCTATCACTGCCGGGATTTCTTCTTCAGTAGTTGAAGCTACTTCTACTTTGCAACAGTTGCCGTCGACTCAAGAGTTGACGCTATCTATTACACCCACAACTACTCCCCAATTAAAGAGTGGTTCGTAGACTGAAGCGCGTAGTTTGCACATCACACACACTTAGAATTCCTGGCACTTTTATGCTCCCTCTTTTCTTTTTTAAACGTTTGAAGGATTCTCAAGTTTTATTTCTTCTTTTTAAATTTTAGGTTTACCGATGAGGCAAGGCAGCTCGTACTATGATGACTTTAAGCGATATGGGAAATGCAGCCAGTATGGCTATCAATCCTATCCTCCTATTCATAGAGAGACTGATGAAGAAAGGGCAGCCCGGAAGGCTCGGGAAAGACGTGATTATGAAGAACGCTTTGGAAGACCAGATAGTCGACATGATTCCTCCCACAGAGAGAGTGACTCCCTTAAACGCAAATCTCATGATGATAGAGGGAAGAGTCACACAACTGATGACTCGAGCAAACGAGCCAAAGTTATTGAGGAGCCAATGCCTGTGCCTTCAGAGAAGATTACTGCTCCTACTTCTTCTCAATCTCCTGCCCCTTCCCCTACTGATATCCAAGCAATCATTAATAGGCCATCTTACCAAGTTGGACCAGGTCCAGCCACTCTTCAACGCCGATTTCCTAATTGGTGTTTAAAAGGAGTTCGCTTTGACCTCGATCTGGTTCCTATAGATAAAAATGCTATGCTACGGAACCTTGATGCAGTCAGAACCGATATTGAGAGGATGTCATCTTGGCAGAAACTCGTTGATGAGCTCCAAAGGGTGAATAGGGCCAATCTTGAAGCTATGCTTACCATGGAGAACGACAAAACTGAATGGAAAAAGATCCTTAAACAGCATGATGCAGAAATGAGGAGTATCGCCGATTATAATGAGAAACTTGAGGCAGAAGTTGGGAAACTTAAAGAGGAGCTTGCTACTTCTTCCACTTCTTATTCTCAAAGGGAAAGTGTGCTTCTTCAACAGGTGCGGGATGCTCATGCCGCGCAAAGGGATGCTGAGGCCAAGGCTGATGAGTTGGAGCAGATTATAGAGGGCAACCGTACTGACATTACTCAGTTGCGAGGACAAACTGGCCTTCAGGCTGCAGAGATTGAAAAATTGAAAGTCCAGTTATCCAAAGTCGAGAGAGAGCGGGATGAGGCTGTTGCGGGCAGAATTACCGCTGAAGAGGCCCATGAAGCTACCAAAGCTGATATTGGCTCGACACTATTGGATTTCTACTTGCAATGTATATTAGGGCGTGGCAGTCTTGCATTCCTGGGCCCCAAGTATGAGATTACCCTGGCCGAAGTGTGGGAGGCCGCACTAGATATGTTTAAAGGGGCCGGGTACACTGAAGAGGAGTTGGAGGTGCACTACTTTGACTTTGAGGCTCGCGTAGCCCTTGCCAGAGGGAAAGAGCAACTCGCCAGATCGCGGGTTGAAATAGTGGGGGAAGAGCATCAAGAAAAAGAAACAAATTTGACTGTTCCTGTCCCTCCTTCAACTTCGGTCGATGCTGGCATTATTGGCTCTAGCTCTTATGTACTGATCCCTGCTCAAACTGATACCGGGGCCAAAATTACTCAAGTTACAGATGAATCGCAAGAGAGTGCTGAAGCCCCGGACTATGAAATTGATGTAATAAAGACAACTTCTGCAGGTAATTCCACTGTAAATTTCGCTCAAGTGGATTGCTCATTTACTTCACATGGGTTTAATGAGCTCCTTGACTATTTTCTCAACCTTGATGAGCCTTCATCTCCTCTCTTTACTGACTTTAACCTCTTTTCTTCTACAGAGAAAGTATCAAGCACCGCTCAGATTTCTCCTCCTCCGGTTATCCCTCCTCCATCTCTCCAGGTGGCTCCTCCTTCTGCTTCTCAGCCCGGGTCGCAAGAGGAACAAATAGAAGCCCTCCATGGTTTAGACGATCCCATCGCTTCGCAGGAGCATAGAGACGAGGGACTTGTGGGAGGTGAGATATCCCCGGAGCGGACCCCTTCTGATGACATAACTTTGTCTAAACTTGCCACTCCGGGAAGTGAGTCTTCCTCAAAGAGGAGGAAAAAGCACGGAACGTCAAAGAGGAGGGGGAAGATAATCACTGTTACTGAAGGGGAGCCAGAAGTTGGACCAGCTGCACCTACCCCTCCTTCTTCCCTTGTGCCAACTGACCGGCCTGAAAAGCTAATCATTCGGCCGGGAAAAGGGTCCAAAGGTAGTAAAAAGAAGTGAACATTTTAGCTTTTTGCCTTTTGTATGTACTGGTCGAGAATTGTGCGGGTACCGGCCCCCGCTTTTCTTTATTTTGAAACCTGTACCTGCATTTCGATTGAATAAAATGATCCTTTGTTTGTACAGACTTCTGTTTGAATGCATTTATTATTCATTTTTGCACAAGTTTATTTATATGATATTGCAGCGGGCTTATGGTATGTTGTTTGAGTATTACTTTACTGATGCGGCTATACTATTATACCATGTTGCCCCCATACCTTAAGCTTGCTGCAATATCTTATACTTCGAGGGGACTTGCACTCTTATTTGCTAAAGAACAATTATTTTATTCTCTTTAAAGAAATTTTTTGTAGAGTACAACTCCCTTCGTATAAGTTTCTAAGCTTTGTCGTTCGAAGAAATCACTTTTTTTTTTCTTTTACTTATGTGCATATTTTACCAAGTGAATTCTTCTATGTGGTAAAGCGGACCTCTGAAGGGCACTTTAACCTCTTCTTCTTCTTTTTTTTTTTTTTATATACAAAGTTGTACCTCTGAGGAGGGATTTTTCACGTTTCAACACTTGGAAGTTTTATTTCAATCTCGGTGAAACGTGTACCTCCAAAGAGCTGTGCCTTTGAAGAAAGCCTTTTCACGTTTCAACACTTGGAAATTTTTTTTCAATCTTGGTGAAACGTGGGCTTCCGAAGAGGTCTTTCTTCTTGATTGCGCCCTTAAAGAGATCTTTCCTTTGAACTGTGTCCCCGGGAGGGGGTTGTACCTCTAAGGAGGGATTTTTCACGTTTCAACACTTGGAAGTTTTATTTCAATCTCGGTGAAACGTGTACCTCCAAAGAGTTGTGCCTTCGAAGAAAGCCTTTTCACGTTTCAACACTTGGAAGTTTTATTTCAATCTTGGTGAAACGTGGGCTTTCAGGAAGGTCTTTTATTTTGTCTCTGCATTTCAACTTTGGTGAAGTGAAATTCCGAATAGCGGTTGTTACACTTCATCTCCTGGTGAAATGGGCCTCCGAAGAGGGCTTTTATTTTTGTTTGCATTTCAACTCTGGTGAAGCGAAATCTCGAAGAGCGGTCATAACACTTCAACTCCTGGTGAAATGGGCCTCCGAAGAGGGCTTTTATTTTGTTTACATTTCAACTCTGGTGAAATGAAATTCCGAAGAGCGGTTGTTACACTTCAACTCCTGGTGAAATGTGCCTCAAAAAGGGTTTTCATCGCCTGGAAGTTACTCTCTCATGGTTGGAGGGTCATGACTCCTCCAATCTTTTTTGTTGAGTAGAGAACTTTCTTTTTTGTGGCATATGACCCATTAGAGGTCTTTATCCTCCGAAGAGTTGTGCCTCCGAAGAGGATTTGTGCTGCCGATGATGGCCTTGGTTGTTCCTTTGTCCACTTGCTTATGTTTTTTCAGTGATCCTTTTTTTTTTACAAGTGACTCGTTTAATCCAAGGAAATGTACTTCATTGCCAGGCCAGTTCGTGAGAACGAACATCAGCTTCTCAATTGGATGTTTGTTTGTTCAAACGATCTCAACTTATTAGCAAAGGCCCGTTTCTATCGAAATCATAGGCTGTTCAATTGAAGTACTTCCTATCTAGGATTTGAATTCGGGGCTTTTGTGACTTGAAATTTGGCGAGAATCACTTGGTCCTTTTATGTGCAAGTTTCACTTCCACTATCTGCAAAAATTTAAATCGACATTTCAGCAACACATTCTATGTACTTTTCATATTGAAAATAAAGCAAACATGTAATAATAATAAGGAACACAAGATTTATAGTGGTTCGGCCAGGAAATTGAGCCTACATCCACTTTATATTCTTTCATTATTTACTTGCATCAGTTTTACAATTGCTTTCAATTACAAGAATCATACATTCATAATTCTTTTTACAATATTTCAACAAAATTTTCAAGTAAAGTATGGACGCAAATGGTTGCTGTTCCATGCCCTTGGAATTTGATCTCCATCAACAGTGGTGAGTTTGAATGTCCCGTCAAGAAGCTTCTGACCTATTACATACGGTCCTTCCCAATTTGGCCCAAACACACCTGTCGCTGTCATGATTCTCTTCAGGACTAGGTCTCCAATCTCAAAGCTGCGTTGGCGAACTTTGGAATTAAAATGTCTGGCTATTCTTTGCTGATGAGCTGCAATTCTGAGATTAGCCTCATCTCTTTTTTCATCAAGGAAATCTAGCGCTTCAAGCTGTAGCCTTTCATTTTCTGCTTGGTTGAAATGGATCCTTCTGTGTGAAGGAACCTCTGTTTCTACCGGGATCATTGCTTCCGACCCGTATGCTAATGAGAAAGGAGTGTGCCCAGTCGCAGTTTTGTGAGTGGTTCTGTATGCCCATAGTGCAAGTGGTAGCTTATCGACCCAACCACCTTTTGCTCTTTCAAGTTGCTTTTTGATGGTTGATTTGATGATCTTGTTTACTGCTTCCACTTGCCCGTTTGCCTGCGGATGAGCAACTGCTGAAAAGCTTTTCTGGACTTTGAATCGCCTGCAAAAATCTTGGAATTCCTCGCTTTCAAACTGAGTACCATTGTCTGTGATTATTTTCTGAGGCACTCCATACCTGCAAATGATATTCTTGGTCACGAAACTTATCATCTTTTTAGAGGTGATAGTAGCCAATGGTTCAGCTTCAGCCCATTTAGTAAAATAATCAACTGCAACAATAGCATATTTAATCCCTGATTTGGCAGTCGGTAGCGGCCCAATGAGATCCATTCCCCAAATTGTAAATGGCCATGGACTGACCATTTGTGTGAGTTCAGTTGAAGGTGCTCTAGGAATTTTGGCAAATCTTTGGCATTTGTCGCACTTTCGGGAATAGCTTGCAGCATCATGATTAATTTCTGGCCAAAAATATCCGTATCGGTGAATTTTCTTTGCTAATGTTTGACCACCTGAATGATCACCACATTCTCCTCCATGTACCTCAGCTAGGATCGTTTTGGACTCTTCCCTGGATACACATCGAAGCAATGGCATTGAGAATCCCCGTCTGTATAATCGGCCATCCTGAATTACATAGCGAGAGGCTTTCCTTAGTAGCTTCCGTCTCTCTATCGAATTTTCTGGCAGAGAACCTCTGAGTAGGTAGTCCAGTATTGGAGTCATCCATGACTCTTGTTCTTGAGATACATTCATAATCTAGTCAATATCCATCTCGTCTATACTTGGTGCTGAAAGGACTTCTACGGGGACCAATCCCAATAGTTGAGCTTCACCAGAACTTGAATACTTTGCGAGGGAATCTGCCTTCATATTCTCTTCCCGAGGAATATGGCTTATTGAATAGTGATCGAGCTCACACAGAAGTTCCCAAGCCTTTGACAAGTAAGCGGGCAGATTTCCCCCTTTCGTTTGAAATTCCTTCTTGACTTGGCATACAATAAGCTGAGAATCGCTAAAGATCTGTAATGCTCGTATGTTTAGTTCTTTAGCGATTTTCAGTCCTGCGATAAGAGCTTCATATTCGTCTTCATTGTTTGTTGAAGGAAATTCCAATCTTAGTGCGTAGCATAATGACCGACCTTCAGGAGTCTCAAGTACAACTCCGGCTCCAGAACAGTAATCATTTCTTGCACCATCGACATATAACTTCCATTGGATAGGGGAATTGTTGAACGTTTCTTCCTCACTATTACCCTTATCTGTAAATTCTGCAATGAAATCAGCTAAAGCTTGTCCATTGATTGCTTTCCGGGGATGATAAGTGATGTCGTACTGACTGAGTTCAATATTCCACTTTAGAAGACGACCCGAAGTTTCAGGGCGAAACAGGACTTGCTTTAAAGGTTGATCAGTGAGGACTCTGATAGGATGAGCTTGAAAATATTGCCTCAATTTCCTAGACGCAATTAGTAAGCAATAGGCGAGTTTTTCCAACTTAGAGTAATTCATCTCTGCCCCAGTGAGTCTTTTGCTGATATAGTAAACTGGATGTTGAATCCTTTTGTCTTCCCGTATCAGCGCTGCACTTAAAGCATGAGATGATACTGCCAAGTATATAAGAAGATCCTCGCCATCGCCAGGCCTAGAAAGTATTAGAGGTGTTTCCATATGGCGAATCAATTCATCAAAGGCTTTTTGGCATTCGGGAGTCCAAACGAAGTTCTTCTTTCCTTTCTTTAGGGCGTCAAAGAATGGGATGCATTTATCTGTGGCTTTGGAAATGAACCGACTCAAGGCGGCAACTTTTCCATTGAGACTTTGCAATTCCTTCTTTGTTCTAGGAGCTTTGACTTCTTTCAAGGCAGTAATTTGAGCTGGACTAGCCTCAATGCCCCTAGCGCTGACGATAAACCCTAAGAATTTTCCGGACTCGACCCCAAACGTGCATTTCAGAGGGTTAAGCTTCATTCTGTATTTCCGGAGGACTGCGAACATTTCTGCCAAGTGTTCAATGTGATCCGCTGCTTTCTTAGACTTTACTAACATGTCGTCGACGTAGACTTCCATAGTTTTGCCCAATTGCGGTTTGAACATAGCATTAACAAGTCTTTGGTAGGTTGCCCCTGCATTCTTCAATCCGAAGGGCATAACTCTGTAGCAATAAAGACCAACATCGGTGATAAAGCTTGTGTCCTCCTGATCCGGTTCATGCATCATGATCTGGTTATATCCGGAGTAGGCATCCATGAAAGATAACAATTCATGTCCCGCTGTTCCATCTACCAGTTGATCGATCCTGGGTAAAGGAAAGCAATCTTTGGGGCAGGCCTTGTTCAGATCTGAAAAATCGATGCACACTCTCCATTTTCCATTAGCTTTCTTAACCAACACAGGATTTGAAACCCAATTCGGATATGTAGATTCTTTGATGAAGTTATTTTCCATGAGTCGATCAATTTCCTCTTTTAATGCTGCTGACCTTTCTGGACCTTGGGTTCTTGTTTTCTGTTTCACTGGTGTAAACTTTGGGTCGATATTCAGAGCGTGTACTGCAACTTCTGGAGATATTCCACACATATCAGAATGAGTCCAAGCGAAGACATCCAGATTTGCTTTCAGGAAAGATATCAAGATATTCTGAATTGATACATTAAGTTGTGAACCCACATTCAACACCTTATTCGGGTCCTTCGGGTCAACAGGTACCGGTACCGTCGTTTCAACCGGCACCACTCTATTCTCCCCTGCACTGGCTTTTCTGGGATCCATCTCTTTCCGTGCCCCGCTATGCTCGCCAGTGCAGGGTCCGCCCCGTAATTGCTACAAGGCTGGCTCTTTGATGCGAACCGGGGTGGCCGCATCCTTTCCCATTTCCCTTTTTCTTGACTCTCGCAACTCTGTCAAATAGCACTCTCGCGCAGCATTTTGATCCCCTTTTATAACTCCTACTCCATTGTCTGTAGGGAATTTAATAGTGAGGCACCACGGGGCTAGGATAGCTTTGAACGCTGCGAGCGTTGGACGGCCAAGGAAAGCATTATAAGCAGAAAATTCATCGACAATCACAAATGTTTGCTTGCGGACTACTTTCCTTTCTCCTTCCCCAAGTTCTACAAGCAGATCGATGGTTCCTATTGGTTGCTTTGGCTCCCCGGTGAAGCCAGCGATTTTCTGCGATGAGGCTTGTACATCGACCATAGGGATTTTCATTTGGTCGAATGTCTTTTTGAAGAGGATATTACATGATGCTCCGCAGTCAATGAGAACTCTTCTGACAATGGCCGGTCCGATACCAGCTGAGATGACCAAGGGATCTAGGGTAGGAGCTTCGACACCTGAGGAATCTCTGGCTCTGAAAATAATATCATCACTGAAAGTTTTCTGTTGTTTCAGGGGCGTAGTGTCTTCTAAAACAAAGACGTCTTCTTCGGCTGGAACATATTTCAAAGCCCTGGCATATCTCTCCATCTCTCCCCAGCTCTTGCCAGCTGGGTGAGGCCCTCCTGTAACGACATTGATGATGGGCCTTCCAGATTGATGCCCCGTAGCTTTCTCACCTATCCTAGGCTGATGAACAGGAGCCTGTTGCCCCTGACTTGACGATGCAGGATTGTTGCTATTCTTTTTCACGAATTGCTGCAGCTTGTTTTCTCTTAGCAATTCTTCAATCAGATTTTTCAACTGGCGGCATTCATCGGTCTCATGACCGGGTTGATTATGGAAGCGGCAGAACTTCCCACTTTGTATAGCCTTTTTTCCGGTCCTCAAAGGGATAGGTTTAGGGAGGTCAACAGAATCTTTAATGGCAAGGTAGATATGCTCCGGCGTGTCTGATAAAGGAGTATACTCTGATGGTTTGAAGGATCGGGGCTTCTTCGGATTACTCTGTTTTTTCCCATTGTTATTTTCCCTTTTTTGCCCTACAGATTCATTCTTGCGTGGAGCAACAGTGTTATCTTCAGCTTTTTCCGACACTGCCTTCACCGGTACAGGACGGCTTTCCAGGCGTATGAATTCATCTGCCTTTTTGTAGAATTTTTCGAGGGAGGTTGGCTCCTTCATGTTTAACCATTTCCCAAATTTGCTCGACTTATCAATAGCCCTCATCAGATAAGTCAATATCATTCGCGGTTCAGCATTGTCCACCTCTACCAGCGCTATATTAAAGCGGTTCAAGAAAGATCTGATAGATTCACCAGGATTCTGTTCTATACTTGACAATGACATGATGTCTTTGGCCTTTGAAGCATATAGTCTAAACTGTTCCTTGAACTTTCGGGTCAAATCTGAAAACTGATCAATAGATCGGACTGGCAACTTGGTGAACTACAGTAGAGCCACACCTTCAAGGTATACGGGGAAATATCGGCACTTTATCTCGTCTGAGGCTCTGGCACCTGTCATGTGCCAATCATATTTATACAAGAATTCATTCGGATCACTTGTCCCTTTGTAAGCTGGGATAGTTGGAGGGACAAACTTCCTTGGAAACTCCGCCTTTAAGATTTTCTCAGTAAATGGAGTTTTACTTGGGGCGAAACCCCATTCTTTCTCATCTTCAACCCTTTGCATACTTTCTCTCATGATTTGCCGGACCATTCCAGAAAGATACTTCTCATCATGTCGAGTTCCAGATCCACCAACCTCAGGAAGCGTTTGCTCAAAGGGACTGGCAGCCCTTTCTGGAGCATTCCTCTCATTAGCATCATGAATGTTGCCAGCATAATTCCTTCCATTACCAGCCGGTTGATTGTTTGCCCCGAGCAAATCATTCAACTTATTCAGAATTAGAGCATTTTGGGCACTATGAGCTTCTAATTGTGCATTCTGGGCGTTTATCTGCTGGTTCAGTCCTAATATTACAGCATCCAACTCTGCTTTCGTAACCCCAGCAGATGGAGTGGGTTGATTAGGTACAGGGGAAGCGGAGGTTCCCTCTTGAATATTCCCAGATCTGACAGATCTACTCTTCCTTCCAGGAGCCATTATCTCGGATAGACTTCTGGTTTTCAGGGAAATTCTCTCTACAAACCTCTGTGAAGCAATGATGATAACTTGCCTGAGTTCAATTCTCAGTGAAAGCACCAAAAATGTTAACGCTAAAATTTGAACGCTAACACCCCGGTGTATGAGTTGTAGTCGTGAAAGCACCACCCGATGACTCGAGAACAGATTACAAGCAGATAATAGCAGAAAAGCGGTAAACAACAACAATTTTATAGTGGTTCGGCTTAAGGGTATAGCCTACGTCCACTTTAAGTACTTTTATTAATAATCTCGTTACAAGTTGATACAATTCTTCCCAAATACAATACACTTTGAATTACAAGAGGCTTAGAACAAGTAGCCTAAACTTCGATGAAGATGAGAGTTTTCGAATCCATGTTGGATGTATGTGATCTCTTCTTGAAGTTGTTTGTAGCGTTCTTAATGTCTTGAGAGCTTCAAGTGTTGAATTGGATTGGTTTGGAATGCAGCAGAGTAACGGCGTTTTAAGAAAATGAGCCCCAAAAAGTCCTCTTCTAGTTGGAGCTAGGGTCGTATTTATAGGCAATTCTAGGCAGGAAACATTACCAAGTCCTAAGTCGTAACCGACCTAAGTTGGGTCGTGGACGACTTAAATTAAGTCGTGGGTCAGTTATCACTTAAATGCTGGGTCGAGACTTCTTCAAGGCATCCCTGCTGAACCCTAGATATATCACAAGTCCTAAGTCGCAAATGAGTCAACCGGTCCTCTCATAAGCGATGCGGCATTGAACCTTAACTTCGTAGTCTTAAGTCGTGTACGACTTATCATATGTCGTAGGTCGTGACCGACCTAAACTGATTCTCGGCTTGTGGCTTAACTGGGGTTAACGAGTCATGGTGCAGTATTGAATTTGCCTCTGTGGCCTTAGGTCGTGAACGACCTAGTAAAGGTCGTAAGTCGGTCACGACTTAGGCGTAGTCGTCTTAACTCCTCGTCCCTCGAGTCGTTAAGTCATAGTCCCTTTAAGTTGTTGGACCGTTACTCCCTTGGGTCATTTAGGTTGTAATGACTTAAGTCCTAAACTTCCTTAAGTCGTGTCATCCTTAACTAGTAAGATTATGCAGACCTTAGGTCGTCAGGCCGTAATGTTCTTAGGTTGTGAAGGCCTTAAGTCGTAGACCTTATCTCGTAGACCCTTTAACCCGTGGAGGCCTTAAGTCGTAGACTCCTTAACTCGTAGAGGCCTTAAGTCGTGGATCCTATCTCGTAGATTCCTTAACCCGTGAAGGCCTTAAGTCGTAAACCTTAACTCGTAGAGGAAAGAGGAAACTGGGTTAACAGATATATATCAGTCGCGAGTTCGATTTCCAGAATATCGATTCAAAACATTTAAATCAATTTTTCCATAAATATTCAGTTTAAAATAAAAATATTTAAATATAATTGAATTCCGAGCTCAATTTTGAAATATCATTCTAAATCGCCTTTTCTTAGAAATATTCAAAGTTCAAATAAAATTTCAATCATTTAAAACAAATTAATTTTTTGAAATTCACATCATACTTCGATTTTAACTTAAAAATCTCAGCTTCGATTACTAAAACGATTTCATTTTCGAAATTTAAATATCAACATTTTGAGCTCCAGTTCGAAACTAATTTGATTTCCATAAATTCGATTTTTATTCCTTTAAATCAAATCATTTAAATAATTTCAAAAAATATATTTATCATTATATTTAACTAATCTACTGTCCGTATATAATTTTCTATCCTATGGCCAAGTGAATCAATTATTTCAATTTAAATTCCAGGAATGTATATATATCATTTCGATCCAAAAATAAATGCCAAAGGTATATATCATTTCAACCTATTTCTTAATTTATTCGAGATAATTCAATTTATAGTTTTATATAGTGTAATAGTATACATGGAAATAACACGATATATTAAAAATAAATAAACAACCAAACATCCAAAACATCAATCTAATATTTAGCCATCACAATCAATCACCCAACAATGAACAATTACAACAATCAACCAATTTATTGTAAATCGAGGATTTTATTGACAATTAAATTCTAATTCGATTTAACGATCAATTTACATCATATTAATTTAATTAATCTAGATGTCTATTAATTGTCAACTAAATCTATCAGCAATCATTAATAAATTTAGATCATTAAATTATATAAATTATTACTACATAAAAATATAATAGTCAAACATCAGCGTAAAACACAACTTTGCTCGTATCTGCAAATTTGAATGAAGTGAATTTTAGCAATTTCAACTTCATAGCGTAGACAATACCAATACAATTCCAACGCAATTCTACTCGCCCGAATTAGAGCTCGAATATTTGAATATTATAGATTTTAATCCACTAAACATAACAACATAATAATTAAAAAATATTACCCTAATCCTCTACCAACAACACTAACAGGGCATGTTTATACATCGACTGCGAACCAAGTCACTCCACGTTCAAGAGCTTACCGCGCCGCCTACCTCTGACCAGGCACCACCAGAACACTACCACCGACCTCCACCCTCACCGCTATAGCCGCCGGCACCGCTTCCTATCGCGCACGTAAAACCCTCCAGCCTCGTACCAATGGAGCGCCAAAACCCCAAATACAGCGCAACCGAAGACCCATGGTCGTTGCCTTCGCCACTACTATCGTGATACCCTACGATTGAGAACCTAGCTAGCTCTCCCCTCATGTACGCACGCGTCTCCACATCGTGATTCGATTGCTATTTTTTCATCGATATTGATTCGTTTTCTTCGGTTCATTAATTTTTGTTTGCTCAATTTTGAATTTAGAAGGGAGAAAGAAGATGGGGATGGGTAAGTGGGGCGGCTATGTATAATGTTGGAAATAAAAGTAAATATATACTATTATTTTAAATTAGAAAAATATCTAACTGCTAAACGCGTGAAATTCTCAAACTCTAAACAATGAGTGCCATCTGATTCATAATGTTTTACCCCCATTCCGAACGCAACGGGACTAGTTTCAGAAGCCAATTCGATCGTATGCAAAAGATAGCTTATCATATAGAATTATTTTAATTAAATTCCAAAATTAAATTTCTACACGTTTCAAGCTCGCATGGTTAAACGACAAGTCCGATCGCCATGAAATTTGAAATCCTTCAATAACTCACTATTATGGATCTGATGAAATTTGTTTCGTCATAATCCGAGACGGTGGCCAAAATGTCTATTTTTACATGTTAATTATGATATAAATTTTCCAAACTCTAATTATTCACATTTAATTCAAATTTTGAAAGTAAATAATCTTCATTCATATTTATATAAAATTTTAATCAATTCCTAATGTCGTTTTCATTCACATTAATTCCAGAACTCCATTATTTAAATAATTCCTATATTAAATTTAAATAATTACTTATCCGATAAATTACAATTATAAGTCATTAAATCTTATCTCTAACCATTTTTATTCGTTAGTTATATCCATACCTATAATTTAAAATAGTTAAAAATACTGGTCATTATAGTACATTCCTCTAGAGACGTACTGCTGGAAGGTAGCCCCATCATTTGATCATTTGTATGGAAATCCATTCTCCAATAAGTTCCTACAATTTTGTTTATAGAACCCGCGTTTGTGGCTAGTATTGCTGGAATTTAATCAATGTAACAATTTTGGCTAAGATTAATAAGTTTACTTGCAAATGTTTTCAATGACATTTCATTAAAAATAATTTCAAGTAATTTGACATAGAATGTAATGGTTACAATAAGGTAAAAAGCCGTTCCGTGTTTATGTGTGGCGTGGCCTTATGAGATACCTTTTTATTATCAAAAACATGTATTTCCAGTTCTCACACCAGTCCCATGACTGACCCAGAGTTTAGTTTTCCCTTTCCTTAAACTCTGGATGCCCTAAAGTCTGGTTTAGTTTTGAAGAAATCTGGATGAAGTTCAAATTAGGGAGTTAGAAGATTCTTCTGAAGATTTTTATCCATTTCCACCACACTTGTGTACTATAATATTCCGCAAATTTGTAAGGACATGAACTTATAACCGTCTACATTTGACTTTGATAAACGAATTTTAATTTCTGCTGTAAAGTTTTATTTGAAATAACCTATGTGAGATTTTTGTCCTGACTTTATTTTTCTTTCTTATCCTTGAGAATACGCTTCTCCAGCACTTGGATTTATGGCATGTGAATACCGAGGATATATTAGTGTCGATTTCTGCGAGTCGAAGAAACGTCCTGGAATTAGAGGTTAGGTTGAGCGAACACCTAAGCCTGATAGGGGTAAAAGATTAGAGATAGGTTTAGTAATACCATAGGTTGAGTAAATCATTAGAGATAGGGTTAGTAACACCCTAGAATGAGTTTGAGATTCTTATAAATGAATGTGTATTTGTTAATATTATATACAAATGATTTTCATTTTGGAATTTTGTAAACAAAACAATTTTACCTATGATTATATTTTGAATATAAAGAATATTTTTCAAATAATATAGTTATTTGAGTAAGAAAATGGTAATACTCGGTTATTATCATTGATTGATTGGTTGTTTAATTAAAAGTTTAAGTACAAACACCTCGTGAATGTAACTTCACAGTTTGACTATGATGTATTCAATAAATAATAAATGTTTATTAAAAGAATTTTTTTAAGATATGTAAATCTTATGAATATTATTTATATAAATGATTTATAAAATGGATTTATAAACATGCTTTATAAAGGAATTTTATGAGAATTTAAATTCTGGTATATTAGAAAGGAATTTCAAAAGATTATTTTGAAAAGGAGTAATAATGGAATTATTTCTAAAAATGGGATTTTTAAAATGAAAAACAATCTTATGATTAATGAATCCAAGGGGCTGGAAAGTAACTAAAAATGGGAGGAGATGTGTTCAGATGGTAAATGCTTCTCTTAAGTATTCCACTTCTTGTTAAAGAAATATGCGATACTATTGGTAGCACGTAGTTCTTTGGTATCATTTTTGAGTTACTCGAACAATATAATTTTCTAAAGTTAAAAAGATAGTCGGCATCGCTTATTTGACAAATTAACGGTTGTTAATTTTTATCAAAATGTATTATCTTAATTGATAAGCATGGGTGTGCGTTGATCTTTAACATAAATATTTAAAGTTATTAATGAATGGTTTTCGATTTGTATAAAACAATGTTTTAGCAACATTTGTTTTTAAACCCTTGCCTAATACTTTGGAAGAAATCTTACAGGTATATCTGGATCTTTAATTATGGGATTTTAAAGATAATAACAAGTATTAGAGTCTTTTGTAAAAAGATGAAAAATTAAATTAACATGTTATGAAAAGAAAAGTTCATTTTCGCAATGTTTTGGTAGTAATTGTTTTAATCTCTTCGATTATATATTAAAGTAAAACTTGTTAAGTAAATTATGAATATACTTAAAACATTTGAATAGGTATATAAATACTTTTTATTTATTAAAACGGGTATAATTAAAAAGAATATTTATACAAAGGATGTTTTAATTAATAAAGAGTGTTAAATTGATTAAGTAAGTTTTAGCTAAATAAAGAATGTTGTCACATTTGACATTAGTTAAAGGATGTTTATAGTGATTTATCAATTTAATGAACTATTTTGAAAATAAGTTTTTCAAAAACCATTCAGGTATGTCTAGAAATGTATTATAATAAAAAGATATTTATCATTTGAAGAGAAACATGTTTTTTAAGTATAAATATTTGGAAATGAAAATGTAAAATGGTTATGTATAATGTGACGACTCGACTTTCTTACCACAGAAAATCGCATCATTTTTAAGAAAGAAAGGGATAAAAAAGAGAATAGAAAGAAGAGAAGAAAGAAACAACATCAGAATCTAACAGCGGAACGAATAAATTATATTAATAACATAAACATTACATAGTTTACAACCATTATCAGAGTTACACAGATATACATCACATACTAGACAGTTAGAAACACGTGTCTAGTTATACAACTCAATACAGTACAAGGAACCACTCAGAGAAAGAAGCCTCCTGCTCCATTTGCTCCTCCACAATTCGTCAAAGCTAACCTGAATCCCTTGCCTTCTCGTAAAAATTTGAGTACCCAAGAGTTCTAGAAAAACAAAAATAAACTCCGAATCAGACATGGGTCTACTGTGAGTAACAGGTTAAAGTTGCTTAACTTTCAAAAACCTTTTTAAAAGAAAGGTATCATGTAAGACTTCCCATACATAAACATGGAAAAGTTTTTACCTTAAGCTAACCAAAACATTTGATAGGAAATCCGATGATATTATAATAGTGTCTAGGGTTCTCAAATAAATATGAAATAGCCGAAATTGTTACATTTGTTAAATTCCAGCTACTAGCCACAAAAGTGGGTAATACAATCAAAACCGTTGGCACTTATTGGATTTTGGATTCCATACAATGGTAGGGCTACTGGTGCACCCTCCGTCACAGTACGTGGCCTAGATCAACGTACCGAGGAGTACGCCCGCTTCCCTGCAACACAAAGCCGGACCCATTCCTTACTGAAAAGTTCCGAACAAGACAACCCCGTGGTTGTAGCTTGCAACCACCCACACAGCCGAATATAAAGGGACTTCTAGACAGGGGTAAATCTCGCTCTCCAGTGGGAGCGACCCACGAAGCCTTGCTGCACCTTCCCTGTTTTAGCCATTCCCGGTTGATGAGGCTTGAGGTTACGATTACCTTTATAGGACATATCACTTAGAATGCTCATCGTCCACCTGACGATGTTCTGAAAGCATTCAATCCATACAAGTTCATTCCGGGTTCGAACGAAACCGAAGGCACTATCTCATTGCACTCAATTTGGAATCACCCTCAGAGTTAACCCGATAACCCTTGCACTCTGAACCACCATCTCTGACCTATAAGAACTAATTCCGTCAAACTCGTTATGGAATCACCCATAGAGTTATGCTAACGTATAGTCCTTACACCTCGAGTCTTCACGAAGCTCCACTTTGATTCACGACCTAACGTTAATTTGGATCAATGTGGTTTTTGGATATCCAAATATGGAAATTGGAAACCCGATCTCGGTCTCATCGAAATCCAAAGCATGTCTTTTTAGTCTAAGTTGTTTTAAAGCTTAAAACAATTCAATACAGTATCTATATATACACAGATAGATAATTCATAAATCACAATTGATAATCAACATTATCAAATAACAGGTAATCCACATTATCAATATCAAAATAGATAATCCATATCAACATCCCAATTGAGAACTTTTTATCACCACAATGCAATCAAGCATTCATATCACACAACCATACTTATCTCATTACTGAGATCACAAAACATCCAAGACAATCAATGTCATCCAAATATATATGAGCAATGATTAACTCATCACAATATAATTAATTTAAATTAAATTAAATTAACTATCTCTATTACTAATTTATTTAAAATAAATTAAATTAATTACTCCATCTTCAATTAATTTAAAGTAAATTAAATTAATTACTTCATCTATATAAACCTTGCTTACCCAATCATTTAATTAATTACAATTAATTAATTAATCCTTCATTATTTCTCACCTTAATTAATCACTCTTGTTTAATTATCCTTAATTACATTTATGTAATTATCCTCAATTAATTTCTCAAATTAATTATTCTCAACCAAACAGTAGTTAACCTTTAATTACATCAATTAATTAATTAACAATAATTAATTACCCTAATCCTCAATTAATTACATTAATTAATTTCCTTTAATTATTTATCATTGATTAATTAATCATAATTAATCATTTTTTAATTACATTATTAATTATAATAATTAATGGCCTTTAATTTTACTTAATTAATTATCTTCCTAAATTAATTACCTTAAGTAATTAACTTATAATTATTAATCATCCCAGATTAATTACTTTCAGTAATTACTAACTTAATTACTATATTAAACAAATTAATTATCCTTTAATTAATTTCTTATTTAATTCCCTGATTAATTACTAAATAATTAACCACGATTACCTAATTCTTAAACATCTCCACTTAATTACAACCTGTAATTATTAATCAATTACTTAACTAAGAAATTTTCAATCCATTAACTACATACAGTAATTATCTTTAAAACTCAAGTGTTTAAAATTAATTAAACTTAAGTAATTAAATTAAACAATCATATTTAACTAAATTAATTACATTAAGTAATTAATTTCTTAATTACTTCATAAAGTAATTATACTCACACTATTCACAAATGATAATTATTAAATAAATTAATCTAATTAATTATAAAATATTAACCACATTAATTAATTGTTGAATAATCCTATTAATGACCTTCATTATCCATTCTTTAATTATTCATTGAGTAATTAACTTATATTAATCACAAATTAAATTATTTTTAATTATCCATTAATCAAAGTTAATTATTTAATAAATTAACCTTGATTTAAAACTTGATTAAATAATTAATAATTCCTTAATCGTTAATTTAAAAATCTAATTAACGATCTTAATTTTAAATTGATTAATCATTAATCAATATTTATTTAACCTTAATCAATAATTAATTAAATTAACTAACCATTCCTTAATTACCTTATTAATTAAATAATTTTTCAAAACATTTATCTTAATTAATTTAAGATAAAACATTTCTAAATTTTGTTTTTAAAACAAATTTATTTAAAATAAAGAATTTTTGAAAATTACCCTTAAATTCCATTTTAAATACAAGTTTAGAATAAGAACAATTAAAACTTATCAAAGTTAAATAATTTAAAAGTTTTTAAATTGCAAATCAAACAGGTGCTATAAAAATTTTAAAGTTAAATTCATTTCAGAATTTTAATAACTTCAATTTACATTTAGTTTTAAAACTTCAAATTTAAACCTTGTTTAAAATTTAAAAACCGAAGTTCAGTTTTAAAATCAAGATTTCCAGATTTAAATAACTTCAAATCTCACTCATATTTTAAAAGCTTCATTTTTAAAAGTCCAAACCATAATAAAGTAGTACTTAAGTTCAAATTTAAAAATTTATTTTTATTCAAAAATATGAGATTTTAAATTTGACTTAAATTCAAAAATTCAAACTTTGGATTTAAAACTTGAATTTAAACTTTCCTTAACCATACATTCCAGATTAAAAAAAAAAAATTCAAAACCTTAACTACAGGTTTCTGTAACCTGTAGAACCCAGAGTAAATCCTGAGAACTCCTTAAAACTACTTCGGGTTAAAAACACCTCTACTCCGAGTCTTCAATCCACCTGCTTCGAGCAAACCCCACATCTCCCCTGTAACAACCCGACCCAAAACATTTAACCAGAAAACTCATCGCCATGCATATGCACGGTGACCACTGCCTCTACTGATCATCATAGATGATCGAACTACTTCCAGAAACTCATCTAGGCCCAAGAGAAACCATCAGATCGAACATTAAATCAAGAATTCAAAATAGAGCTTCCCATTCCCAAACCTGGAAACTTCAAAACAGGTTTCTGCTTCAAGCCTGTCAATGGCGAATGTTCGCCACTCCGACCACCAGACCATCAACTTCTCCGGCCACGAACTCTTCTACACACCCTCTACCCATCCCCCAAACATCACAACACTCGATCCATCCTTCACCTCAAACTGACCCAAATTCTTAAACCCATTCACAACTAGGGTTTAACAAAAGATTTTCAAATTTCACCCTCCACACTTAATTTCAACATCACTAATGATTTTTACAAGAATCTATTGTAACGCCTCGGAGATTTTCGACTTTCGAAAATTCAACATCGGTACTCACTTTATCGACTGCCGAGAAATCGAAGGCCGAAAACCCGAAATGTAATGGTTTTAGAAAAAGAAAGAGGCAGAGAGAGAGAAGAAGAGAGAAAATAGAGGATAAAGAAAATAGAAAATAGAACGGAAAGAAAACAACAGAACAACATCAGAATCTCACAATCGCAGCAGAACAACATATAATAAATAAATTAATAATCTTTAAACAAAGAACTATATCAGTTATTACATTTTATACATTACATTTCATTAAATCATATAATCAGAGTGTATAACAACATACAACTACAAACAGCGGAAAAAGAAATACTATATACTAGTAATACGCCATGCCATCCAGCTTGCCTCCAGCAACTCCAGAATATCCTGATAAACCTGAACTCTTGACTGCCCGTGTGGAAATTGGTGGGCACCCAGAGTTTAGGAAGGAAAACAATAAACTCCGAGTCAGTCATGTGACTGGTGTGAGAACTCAAAACAGTTTATTTATCTTTAAAAATCAAAAATAGAGGAATATTTTTATTTCAATCCGCAATGTTTTTAAAAATGAGACTACCATAAGGCCTCCCGCACACACACACAATGCAAACGCAGAATCGGAGGAGATTTCTCCTTATGATAGTCAAAGATGCTTGATACGCAATAAAAAGAACATTTTATATTATTACTAGTGCATAGTGTAGGAAAAATTTATTTCGAAAGTAGAATATAAATCTTAGCCAGCATAGACATTCCGCACTTATGCCTACTATAGCTACTATGTTCAATAGCAGGTTACCGCCACATTCCATAGCAGGTTATACAACTAAAACCGTACAAGTTTCGTATTGTTTCTTTGGATTTCCAACGAATGATCAAGCCAAGGAACTTCCCATTGCCACATGAGAATGCCTCTGGATGGACATCCCCGAGAACCAAACCGGATCTCTACCAACACAAGGCCGGGTTACCCCTAACTGAGTAACAACTGACCGAATATGCCATCCCCCGGTCCTTTGGGACCTTTCACCGAGCGCTCGCAATCAATTCACACAATCATAAAGTGTTTTCAACATGAGTAAGTATATGGGCTCCATACCATGATACCACCCTTTTCCAGAAGGAAATGCACACATCCTAAAGGGCGCTACCCCTCATAACCTTGCTGCATCTTTCCTGTTTTGACCATTCACGGGGTGTGAGGCTCGACGAAGTCACGTCCACAAAAACATACTTTATACAAAAGCCATGCTTTGGGTCAACAAATGATCATAGAAATGATCACCAGGATAGACGATCAAATAAATGATCCTATCATAAATAATCAACACAATGATCATTTACAGCAACACTCAGCATGTCACATTACCAAATTGGAAATATATCGCCGATAACATTCAACTACATAACCTCTGAGCTCGTACGTCTCAGAGAAGGGTGCTAAGCTAAAAGAATAAATTCTCCGCCACCAAAAGAAATATATTTGAAAGAAATCTGCTTTATATCTCAATTTGTAATGTCAGACATACAATCCATACAAGTTTGTTCCGGGCTCGAACAAAACCGAAGGCACTTCTCACGAAGCCCTTGCAATCCGGGTATTCACAATCCCGATCGAATTTCCCATCACTTAGGGAATCTCTATATCAGGAGCTACCCAGTGCAGAGACAATCGATAGGTCATCCTATCGCTTTTGCAAATACCCGGTCTTCAACACCGGTCATCAAATGCAATTCATAACAACGTATCACATATTCGGAATGGGTTATACGACCCCATGGTCCTTTCCCGGTTAACCCGAATAGTGAGCGCTTATTCAAAAATAAGTGTGGCATTCAAATTCAAACAAATCACATCAATTACCAATTCAAAGGGGAATATTGATAGTCGGTTATTGAACTATCAATGAATATGCACACATCACCAGATTCCAAATAATTTTCCAATTTTTTTATTTTCCAAAATATCTTTACAAGATATATTATTTCACACTTCAAAAATAAATCAATATTTATTTTTTAAACAACTTCCTTTTCCATTCATAAATTCCATAATGAATTTGTATTTCACAATATTTATGAATAACGATTTCAATTATTCATTTCGATTTATCTTCAAAAAGATAAATTCTCAAAATATTCACTTTATATTGGAAAACATTTCCATACTTATTTATTCATAAGTAATTCACAGATTTTATTTATTTTCAATACTTAGAAAATATTCAATATACTTAAATCGAGATTAAGTATATATTTCATTCTTTAAGGAAATCATTCACTTAAACATATTTATTTGGGCCAAAACGAATGTTGCGTAAAACATCGTTACGACAACCCAAAATCACTAGTATAGGGATTCAAAATTAAAATAGATATATAAATCCCAATACTATACAAAACATTTCCTTTCGGAAAGCATTTACTATAACAACAGTGTTATAGTCCACCATTTCCTTTTATTTCTCGAAAACGTCTATTTCAACAATAAATGTTGAAATCTATGGTTTTGAATATCAACACATTTTAAAACATCGTTAGATCATTTTAATTCTACTTAAAACATCAAATTCAAAACAATTTCTTTAACATATTATTCACTATTCAAAAACGTGAATATACTACATTAACAAATTTCATCCTTTTATTCATTTTATTTCAAAGGATTATTCACAGTCAAAAATGTGAATATAACTCCATAAATAAGTTATAACAATTTTCTTATCAAAATAAGTCGTTTGCGGATTTATAAAACAACGTTTATAAATCCCTTTTCTATTTATTTTATAACAACTCCTTTTATAAATTCCTTTATTAACCTATTCGATTTATAACTCAATTATAAACCAAAAGTTCACATTATAAGTTAAATGCTTATGAAACGATTATTTTACAAAATCGTTCTTTTAAACTTCATAATTATAAATCTTAGAACTTATAAGATTCAATTATTTATCCAAATATATTCTTTAATAACTTCACAAAATTTATAAATCGTACTATTTATAAATTTCATTTATAACTTCACCATTTATAATTTTATAAATTCCATTCATTTACAAAATTCATTTTCACTTCATTCAAACACTTATAAAAACTCGTTTTACAATGTCAATATTTCAATTTATAAATGTCCATTTATAAATCTCTTAATATAAATCAATTTATATTATTCTTTAAAACATCTTTTATCTCCTTTATTATTTCACCATTTTGATTCATAAAATAATTAAATTTTATAAATCCTATATTTTCAACTCTTTATAATAATTTTAAAAATCCCGATTAAACTATTTTATAAAATCATTAGCATCATATTCTCAAAAATCAACCTTTAACTATATTTCTCAAAAATATAATTTTTATAACTTTAAAATTATAACTTTTATTTATTTAAAATGGATCAGTTCCAAAAATATTTTATAAACGTATACTTTCAAAAATCACTTTAAAAATCATTTTAAAATTCCAAAATTTGGTCCAAGGATGCTACATACCAAATAGTCAATCACGACAACAACGATATCATATATCGTATATGACAATCAACGAATATCAAAATATCCATAATCAAATATATACTGTTGAGGAATCCAGTTGGATCCCTCCAACCTGTTTTCCTGCATCCACAAACATTAGCACAATACCAATTCCGCTCCAGTACGGAATTATCGCGGTATATGGGATTCTAAATATTATCCGCTTAATAGACGGCGCAATAAGGTCTCATCCGCTATACAAATGCGGGAAATCAATAACTGCGATATATACATATGCCAATATATATATATATATTGCTATCATATATAATACCAATTTCACTGTTTATGAAATATTCGCGGTATATGTTTTTAATAAATAACATCCGCTTACTAACGGCGCATAATGTCTATTTTAACAATCAATAGATAACAATCATCATTCAAACATGCATTCAAATATTTTAAATCTAACTATTTAAAATAAAAATCAAAACTGATTCGATTGAGTGAGAAGTTCTCACCTTGATTCCAATTTCGTTTTAGCGATTTATTTCGAATAACGGACGTTTAATTTTACCCAAAATTCTCACTAACTCCAAATGACTCCAATCCAGCTCAATCGCGTAGTGCTCGTCCATACGATACCAACGCAACTGGTTTTGCGAGTTTTCGACCTCGTATGAAAAAGTTATACATTTCTGAAGTTTACACGAATTTTAATATATAAATTACAACATATATAATTATTTTCAAACCTAATCTAATACTAGCCGTTGATCTCCAAACCTCCACCATCAGATCCGTGCGTGCTTCTTTCTTCCTTCCTCTTCACGTACGCGCGCACGTTCCCAAAGAAGCCGAACCCATTATCAACACTTAGGGTTTTATATTGCAACCTCATCTCTCAACAATAATTCGATCAGGATACGCCGTATCGAAGGCCTCAACCAACTCTACCTTCGGACTCAAAGGCATGAAGCTCGGCCTTCATCTGTGCACACAAAACGAGGACGTGCGGCCATGAACACGCACGATTTTCTGGTCCATCCACAGCTCCAAATCACATCTCCACCGTTGATATTAAGGATCTCATCGAGCTCTTCAATCTTCATGTTGGGAGTTTTTGAAATTATTGAGTGGATTGGAAGATCGGAGGGGAAAAGCGTAGGAGCTTTATGGCCATCGAATTCAGAAATGGCGGCTAGGGCTTTAGAGAATTAGGTTTTTTTTTTTTGTGAATTTAAGGTGTATTTATAGGAAAAATCGAACACTATTTATCCGGATTTTGTAAACTCCGATTTACGCGCCGTAACCAGCGTTTCTAGGGTTTACCCCGCGTTCCGAACACAATGGAACAGGTTTCGGAAGCTAATTCAGTCATCTGTGCGAGTTCTGGCAATAAACGTTCAATTTAAATCAAACCGATTTAAATGATTTTCTAGGCGTTTTAATTTGTATCGGACAAACGGTAAATCCAATTGACACGAAATTTGAAACCTTACAATAATATCGCATTACGGATCCGATGAAACTGGTTTCGTCGAAATCCGAGACTTTTTGAAAAATGGCTATTTTAACTCGCCAAATTAATATTAAGAATAATTCGATGCGTTTCGAGCTGCCACGACCAAACGATAACTCCGATTGACACGAAAATTGAAATCCGGTAATAACTAACTACTACGGATCCAATGGAACTGGTTTCGTTCAATTCTGAGACTGTTCAAAAATTGGCTATTTTCACTAGTCGATTTTAATATTAAAATATTCAATTTTCACAAATTAACTTTTAATTCGATTTTAAAAGTTCTAAAATATCTTTCTAACTTCAATATGATAAAATAAAATTTTACAAATCATTTTCAATCATATTTTACCCAATTTTCAATTATTTCCATAATTTCACATATTAAATTATCAATTTAATTATCCAATTAAATCCAATAATTCAAAATAAAATTTATTCGACTTATAAATTCACTTCTTAATATTTAAAATTAATTAAATATTCAAATTTTAATTACTAAAAATCCTGGGTCGTTATAATCTTCCCCCCTTAAAAGAATTTCGTCCTCGAAATCAACAAGTAAGAAAATTTATAGAATCTATTAATTTTCAAAAATTCATAGTCAAACTTCTTACAATACTTACTAAGTTTTCAAATCATACTTAGTTATCTTTTCAAAAACAATTACTATTGTTTAACTTTCAACTCCAAATCAAAATTTAAGTTTTCAAAAATTTTCCAATTTTCTCAAAAATATTCTAACGCCTTAAATTTTCGGAAAAATTCGCCATAGTCTCCTTTGCGCGGCTCGATCCGAAAAAAAATGACAGTATATATATCACAAATATACATCTCATCAAGTAATGAGGCATCCCGAAGGGAAAAAGTATAAAAGTACGGTATGTAATCCGAGATATGTACCTTATATTTTATTAGCGGGCATATACGGCTAATATAGCGCGAAAGCGAGCTCCAAATGCGATGCAAACGCGATTCGCACCTACTAAACACTCAACAAACAACATGAGAACATGCATATAGACAATAGTATCGATATACAACATATAGCAACATAATAACTATATATGTCAACATAGCAAATGCAATAAAAGAAATATCTTCAACCATCAATCAACTATCATCCAACTAACATCCATAACCAATAAATATTCATTCATATTCTCATTAATATTCAATGAATTGGGTTTTCAATTTAATCACATTTGATTCATTTACAGTGGATGTTTTTACTAACATTCATTTTCAATTAGTTTATATTCACTAATTCATATTCAAGTTGGTTCACTTCCAAATCAAATTCAATTCTATTTAAGATTCACTTAACTTCCAATTGGATTTCAATTACTTCAGCTTTCAATTTCATTAATACTTAATGAATTATATACAATCAATCAACTAACAACCATATAACAATCAATGTATATTAATTACAACAAAATTACTTTGCTTACAATTGGTTTAATTAAATTGATTTTCATTCAATCTTTCAACTTTCAGTAACATTAGATTTTAATGAATTAACACTTACATCCATTATTTCATATCAACAAAATTTACATTTAATTGATTAACATTTAATCCATTCATTCAATTCAATTTCTAAAGTTGAATTTCATTTACATAACTTAAGTTCATATCTATCACTTCACTTTATTATTTTACTTTGATCTCTTAAGTTATATTCCATTTGACTTTAAATTCATTTTTATTTACAACTTATATTCATAAATATATTCGTTAGTTTCACTTCTTATATATATAAGTTTATTTCACAATTGTAAATCACATTAATTATAATTCAATTCTTATAATTCATTTGCTTATACAATAATTCTTTTATTTAGATTATTCAAACATCTAAATAATCAATTTATATACACTTTAATAATTCTGAAAAAATTATTTTTTTATATATAAAATATAATTAAGGTAAAATTATTTCATTTACCCAATTTAAAAACAATACTGTGTCGAATTGTTCTATTCAAGTGTTTAGAAACCCCTTCGGCATACTTGTCGACACCACGCTGACGAAGGTTCATATGCCACTCAACAAACCAATCATCACAATATAAAACAATTTTATATATTCACTAACAAATACGCTCTCTTAGCTATTATTACACTCAAACTCATTCTAGAGTACTGCTGACTCTATCTCTAATGAGTAATACCCAACAGAACCATGGTTGTCGCTTAACCATATGCTCTGATACCAAATGTAACGCCCCGGAGATTTTCGACTTTCGAAAATTCAACATCGGTACTCACTTTATCGACTGCCGAGAAATCGAAGGCCGGAAACCCGAAATGTTATGGTTTTAGAAAGAGAAAGAGGCAGAGAGAGAGAGAAGAAGAGAGAAAATAGAGGATAAAGAAAATAGAAAATAGAACGGAAAGAAAACAACAGAACAACATCAGAATCTCACAATCGCAGCGGAACAACATATAATAAATAAATGAATAATCTTTAAACAAAGAACTATATCAGTTATTACATTTTATACATTACATTTCATTACATCATATCATCAGAGTGTATAACAACATACAACAACAAACAGCGGAAAAAGAAATACTATATGCTAGTAATACGCCAAGCCATCCAGCTTGCCTCCAGCAACTCCAGAATATCCTGATAAACCTGAACTCTTGACTCCCCATGTGGAAATTGGTGGGCACCCAGAGTTTAGGAAGGAAAACAATAAACTCCGAGTCAGTCATGTGACTGGTGTGAGAACTCAAAACAGTTTATTTATCTTTAAAAATCAAAAATAGAGGAATATTTTTATTTCAATTCGCAATGTTTTTAAAAATGGGACTACCATAAGGCCTCCTGCACACACACACAATGCAAACGCAGAATCGGAGGAGATTTCTCCTTATGATAGTCAAAGATGCTTGATACGCATTAAAAAGAACATTTTATATTATTACTAGTGCATAGTGTAGGAAAAATTTATTTCGAAAGTAGAATATAAATCTTAGCCAGCATAGACATTCCGCACTTATGCCTACTATAGCTACTATGTTCAATAGCAGGTTACCGCCACATTCCATAGCAGGTTGTACAACTAAAACCGTACAAGTTTCGTATTGTTTCTTTGGATTTCCAACGAATGATCAGGCCAAGGAACTTCCCATTGCCACATGAGAATGCCTCTGGATGGACATCCCCGAGAACCAAACCGGATCTCTACCAACACAAGGCCGGGTTACCCCTAACTGAGTAACAACTGACCGAATATGCCATCCCCCGGTCCTTTGGGACCTTTCACCGAGCGCTCACAATCAATTCACACAATCATAAAGTGTTTTCAACATGAGTAAGTATCTGGGCTCCATACCATGATACCACCCTTTTCCAGAAGGAAATGCAAACATCCTAAAGGGCGCTACCCCTCATAACCTTGCTGCATCTTTCCTGTTTTGACCATTCACGGGGTGTGAGGCTCGACGAAGTCACGTCCACAAAAACATACTTTATACAAAAGCCATGCTTTGGGTCAACAAATGATCATAGAAATGATCACCAGGATAGACGATCAAATAAACGATCCTATCACAAATAATCAACATAATGATCATTTACAGCAACACTCAGCATGTCACATTACCAAATTGGGAATATATCGCTGATAACATTCAACTACATAACCTCTGAGCTCGTACGTCTCAGAAAAGGGTGTTAAGCTAAAAGAATAAATTCTCCGCCACCAACAGAAATATATTTGAAAGAAATCTGCTTTATATCTCAATTTGTAATGTCAGACATACAATCCATACAAGTCTGTTCCGGGCTCGAACAAAACCGAAGGCACTTCTCACGAAGCCCTTGCAATCCGGATATTCACAATCCCGATCGAATTTCCCATCACTTAGGGAATCTCTATACCAGGAGCTACCCAGTGCAGAGACAATCGATAGGTCATCCTATCGCTTTCGCAAATACCCGGTCTTCAACACCGGTCATCAAATGCAATTCATAACGACGTATCACATATTCGGAATGGGTTATACGACCCCATGGTCCTTTCCCGGTTAACCCGAATAGTGAGCGCTTATTCAAAAATAAGTGTGGCATTCAAATTCAAACAAATCACATCAATTACCCATTCAAAGGGGAATTTTGATAGTCGGTTATTGAACTATCAATGAATATGCACACATCACCAGATTCCAAATAATTTTCCAATTTTTTTATTTTCCAAAATATCTTTACAAGATATATTATTTCACACTTCAAAAATAAATCAATATTTATTTTTTAAACAACTTCCCTTTCCATTCATAAATTCCATAATGAATATGTATTTCACAATATTTATGAATAACGATTTCAATTATTCATTTCGATTTATCTTCAAAAAGATAAATTCTCAAAATATTCACTTTATATTGGAAAACATTTCCATACTTATTTATTCATAAGTAATTCACAGATTTTATTTATTTTCAATACTTAGAAAATATTCAATATACTTAAATCGAGATTAAGTATATATTTCATTCTTTAAGGAAATCATTCACTTAAACATATTTATTTGGGCCAGAACGAATGTTGCGTAAAACATCGTTACGACAACCCAAAATCACTAGTATAGGGATTCAAAATTAAAATAGATATATAAATCCTAATACTATACAAAACATTTCCTTTCGGAAAGCATTTACTATAACAACAGTGTTATAGTCCACCATTTCCTTTTATTTCTCGAAAACGTCTATTTCAACAATAAATGTTGAAATCTATGGTTTCGAATCTCAACACATTTTAAAACATCGTTAGATCGTTTTAATTCTATTTAAAACATCAAATTCAAAACAATTTCTTTAACATATTATTCACTATTCAAAAACGTGAATATACTACGTTAACAAATTTCATCCTTTTATTCATTTTATTTCAAAGGATTATTCACAGTCAAAAATGTGAATATAACTCCATAAATAAGTTATAACAATTTTCTTATCAAAATAAGTCGTTTGCGGATTTATAAAACAACGTTTATAAATCCCTTTTCTATTTATTTTATAACAACTCCTTTTATAAATTCCTTTATTAACCTATTCGATTTATAACTCAATTATAAACCAAAAGTTCACATTATAAGTTAAATGCTTATAAAATGATTATTTTACAAAAACGTTCTTTTAAACTTCATAATTATAAATCTTAGAACTTATAAGATTCAATTATTTATCCAAATATATTCTTTAATAACTTCACAAAATTTATAAATCGTACTATTTATAAATTTCATTTATAACTTCACCATTTATAATTTTATAAATTCCATTCATTTACAAAATTCATTTTCACTTCATTCAAACACTTATAAAAACTCGTTTTATAATGTCAATATTTCAATTTATAAATATCCATTTATAAATCTCTTAATATAAATCAATTTATATTATTCTTTAAAACATCTTTAATCTCCTTTATTATTTCACCATTTCGATTCATAAAATAATTAAATTTTATAAATCCTATATTTTCAACTCTTTATAATAATTTTAAAAATCCCGATTAAACTATTTTATAAAATCATTAGCATCATATTCTCAAAAATCAACCTTTAACTATATTTCTCAAAAATATAATTTTTATAACTTTAAAATTATAACGTTTATTTATTTAAAATGGATCAGTTCCAAAAATATTTTATAAATGTATACTTTCAAAAATCACTTTACAAATCATTTTAAAATTCCAAAATTTGGTCCAATGTTGCTACATACCAAATCGTCAATCACGACAACAACGATATCATATATCGTATATGACAATCAACGAATATCAAAATATCCATAATCAAATATATACTGTTGAGGAATCCAGTTGGATCCCTCCAACCAGTTTTCCTGCATCCACAAACATTAGCACAATACCAATTCCGCTCCAGTACGGAATTATCGCGGTATATGGGATTCTAAATATTATCCGCTTAATAGACGGCGCAATAGGGTCTCATCCGCTATACAAATGCGGGAAATCAATAACTGCGATATATACATATGCCAATATATATATATATATTGCTATCATATATAATACCAATTTCACAATTTATGAAATATTCGCGGTATATGTTTTTAATAAATAACATCCGCTTACTAACGGCGCATAATGTCTATTTTAACAATCAATAGATAACAATCATCATTCAAACATGCATTCAAATATTTTAAATCTAACTATTTAAAATAAAAATCGAAACTGATTCGATTGAGTGAGAAGTTCTCACCTTGATTCCAATTTCGTTTTAGCGATTTATTTCGAATAAAATTAAACGGACGTTTAATTTTACCCAAAATTCTCACTAACTCCAAACGACTCCAATCCAGTTCCATCGCATAGTGCTCGTCCATACGATTCCAACGCAACTGGTTTCGCGCGTTTTCGACCTCGTATGAAAAAGTTATACATTTCTGAAGTTTGCACGAATTTTAATATATAAATTACAACATATATAATTATTTTCAAACCTAATCTAATACTGGCCGTTGATCTCCAAACCTCCACCATCAGATCCGTGCGTGCTTCTTTCTTCCTTCCTCTTCACGTACGCGCGTACGTTCCCAATTGAAGCCGAACCCATTATCAACACTTAGGGTTTTATATTGCAACCTCATCTCACAACAATAATTCGATCAGGATACGCCGTATCGAAGGCCTCAACCAACTCTACCTTCGGCCTCAAAGGCATGAAGCTCGGCCTTCATCTGTGCACACAAAACGAGGACGTGCGGCCATGAACACGCACGATTTTCTGGTCCATCCACAGCTCCAAATCACATCTCCACCGTTGATATTAAGGATCTCATCGAGCTCTTCAATCTTCATGTTGGGAGTTTTTGAAATTATTGAGTGGATTGGAAGATCGGAGGGGAAAAGCGTAGGAGCTTTATGGCCATCGAATTCAGAAATGGCGGCTAGGGTTTTAGAGAATTAGGTTTTTTTTTTGTGAATTTAAGGTGTATTTATAGGAAAAATCGAACACTATTCATCCGGATTTTGTAAACTCCGATTTACGCGCCGTAACCAGCGTTTCTAGGGTTTACCCCGCGTTCCGGACACAATGGAACAGGTTTCGAAAGCTAATTCGGTCATCTGTGCGAGTTCTGGCAATAAACGTTCAATTTAAATCAAACCGATTTAAATGATTTTCTAGGCGTTTTAATTTGTATCGGACAAACGGTAAATCCAATTGACACGAAATTTGAAACCTTACAATAATATCGCATTACGGATCCGATGAAACTGGTTTCGTCGAAATCCGAGACTTTTTGAAAAATGGCTATTTTAACTCGCCAAATTAATATTAAGAATAATTCGATGCGTTTCGAGCTGCCACGACCAAACGATAACTCCGATTGACACGAAAATTGAAATACGGTAATAAATAACTATTACGGATCCAATGGAACTGGTTCGTTCAATTCTGAGACTGTTCAAAAATTGGCTATTTTCACTAGTCGATTTTAATATTAAAATATTCAATTTTCACAAATTAACTTTTAATTCGATTTTAAAAGTTCTAAAATATCTTTCTAACTTCAATATGATAAAATAAAATTTTACAAATCATTTTCAATCATATTTTACCCAATTTTCAATTATTTCCATAATTTCACATATTAAATTATCAATTTAATTATCCAATTAAATCCAATAATTCAAAATAAAATTTATTCGACTTATAAATTCACTTCTTAATTTTTAAAATTAATTAAATATTCAAATTTTAATTACTAAAAATCCTGGATCGTTATAATCTTCCCCCCTAAAAGAATTTCGTCCTCGAAATTAACAAGTAAGAAAAGTTATAGAATCTATTAATTTTCCAAAATTCATAGTCAAACTTCTTACAATACTTACTAAGTTTTCAAATCATACTTAGTTATCTTTTCAAAAACAATTACTATTGTTTAACTTTCAACTCCAAATCAAAATTTAAGTTTTCAAAATTTTTCCAATTTTCTCAAAAATATTCTAACGCCTTAAATTTTCGGAAAAATTCGCCATAGTCTCCTTTGCGCGGCTCGATCCGAAAAAAAAATGACAGTATATATATCACAAATATACATCTCATCAAGTAATGAGGCATCCCGAAGGGAAAAAGTATAAAAGTACGGTATGTAATCCGTGATATGTACCTTATATTTTATTAGCGAGCATATACAGCTAATATAGCGCGAAAGTGAGCTCCAAATGCAAACAAACGCGATCCGCACCTACTAAACACTCAACAAACAACATGAGAACATGCATATAGACAATAGTATCGATATACAACATATAACAACATAATAACTATATATGTCAACATAGCAAATGCAATAAAAGCAATATCTTCAACCATCAATCAACTATCATCCAACTAACATCCATAACCAATAAATATCCATTCATATTCTCATTAATATTCAATGAATTGGGTTTTCAATTTAATCACATTTGATTCATTTACAGTGGATGTTTTTACTAACATTCATTTTCAATTAGTTTATATTCACTAATTCATATTCAAGTTGGTTCACTTCCAAGTCAAATTCAATTCTATTTAAGATTCACTTAACTTCCAATTGGATTTCAATTACTTCAGCTTTCAATTTCATTAATACTTAATGAATTATATACAATCAATCAACTAACAACCATATAACAATCAATGTATATTAATTACAACCAAATTACTTTGCTTACAATTGGTTTAATTAAATTGATTTTCATTCAATCTTTCAACTTTCAGTAACATTAGATTTTAATGAATTAATACTTACATCCATTATTCCATATCAACAAAATTTACATTTAATTGATTAACATTTAATCCATTCATTCAATTCAATTTCTAAAGTTGAATTTCATTTACATAACTTAAGTTCATATCTATCACTTCACTTTATTATTTTACTTTGATCTCTTAAGTTATATTCCATTTGACTTTAAATTCATTTTTATTTACAACTTATATTCATAAATATATTCGTTAGTTTCACTTCTTATATATATAAGTTTATTTCACAATTGTAAATCACATTAATTATAATTCAATTCTTATAATTCATTTGCTTATACAATAATTCTTTTATTTAGATTATTCAAACATCTAAACAATCAATTTATATACACTTTAATAATTCTGAAAAAATTATTTTTTTATATATAAAATATAATTAAGGTAAAATTATTTCATTTACCCAATTTAAAAACAATACTGTGTCGAATTGTTCTATTCAAGTGTTTAGAAACCCCTTCGGTATAGTTGTCGAGACCACGCTGACGAAGGTTCATATGCCACTCAACAAACCAATCATCACAATATAAAACAATTTTATATATTCACTAACAAATACGCTCTCTTAGCTATTATTACACTCAAACTCATTCTAGAGTACTGCTGACTCTATCTCTAATGAGCAATACCCAACAGAACCATGGTTGTCTCTTAACCATATGCTTTGATACCAAATGTAACGCCCCGGAGTTTTTCGACTTTCGAAAATTCAACATCGGTACTCACTTTATCGACTGCCGAGAAATCGAAGGCCGGAAACCCGAAATGTTATGGTTTTAGAAAAAGAAAGAGGCAGAGAGAGAGAGAGAAGAAGAGAGAAAATAGAGGATAAAGAAAATAGAAAATAGAACGGAAAGAAAACAACAGAACAACATCAGAATCTCACAATCGCAGCGGAACAACATATAATAAATAAATGAATAATCTTTAAACAAAGAACTATATCAGTTATTACATTTTATACATTACATTTCATTACATCATATCATCAGAGTGTATAACAACATACAACAACAAACAGCGGAAAAAGAAATACTATATACTTGTAATACGCCATGCCATCTAACTTGCCTCCAGCAACTCCAGAATATCCTGATAAACCTGAACTCTTGACTGCCCGTGTGGAAATTGGTGGGCACCCAGAGTTTAGGAAGGAAAACAATAAACTCCGAGTCAGTCATGTGACTGGTGTGAGAACTCAAAACAGTTTATTTATCTTTAAAAATCAAAAATAGAGGAATATTTTTATTTCAATTCGCAATGTTTTTAAAAATGAGACTACCATAAGGCCTCCCGCACACACACACAATGCAAACGCAGAATCGGAGGAGATTTCTCCTTATGATAGTCAAAGATGCTTGATACGCATTAAAAAGAACATTTTATATTATTACTAGTGCATAGTGTAGGAAAAATTTATTTCGAAAGTAGAATATAAATCTTAGCCAGCATAGACATTCCGCACTTATGCCTACTATAGCTACTATGTTCAATAGCAGGTTACCGCCATATTCCATAGCAGGTTATACAACTAAAACCGTACAAGTTTCGTATTGTTTCTTTGGATTTCCAACAAATGATCAGGCCAAGGAACTTCCCATTGCCACATGAGAATGCCTCTGGATGGACATCCCCGAGAACCAAACCGGATCTCTACCAACACAAGGCCGGGTTACCCCTAACTGAGTAACAACTGACCGAATATGCCATCCCCCGGTCCTTTGGGACCTTTCACCGAGCGCTCGCAATCAATTCACACAATCATAAAGTGTTTTCAACATGAGTAAGTATCTGGGCTCCATACCATGATACCACCCTTTTCCAGAAGGAAATGCACACATCCTAAAGGGCGCTACCCCTCATAACCTTGCTGCATCTTTCCTGTTTTGACCATTCACGGGGTGTGAGGCTCGACGAAGTCACGTCCACAAAAACATACTTTATACAAAAGCCATGCTTTGGGTCAACAAATGATCATAGAAATGATCACCAGGATAGACGATCAAATAAACGATCCTATCACAAATAATCAACACAATGATCATTTACAACAACACTCAGCATGTCACATTACCAAATTGGGAATATATCGCTGATAACATTCAACTACATAACCTCTGAGCTCGTACGTCTCAGAGAAGGGTGTTAAGCTAAAAGAATAAATTCTCCGCCACCAACAGAAATATATTTGAAAGAAATCTGCTTTATATCTCAATTTGTAATGTCAGACATACAATCCATACAAGTCTGTTTCGGGCTCGAACAAAACCGAAGGCACTTCTCACGAAGCCCTTGCAATCCGGGTATTCACAATCCCGATCGAATTTCCCATCACTTAGGGAATCTCTATACCAGGAGCTACCCAGTGCAGAGACAATCGATAGGTCATCCTATCGCTTTCGGAAATACCCGGTCTTCAACACCGGTCATCAAATGCAATTCATAACGACGTATCACATATTCGGAATGGGTTATACGACCCTATGGTCCTTTCCCGGTTAACCCGAATAGTGAGCGCTTATTCAAAAATAAGTGTGGCATTCAAATTCAAACAAATCACATCAATTACCCATTCAAAGGGGAATATTGATAGTCGGTTATTGAACTATCAATGAATATGCACACATCACCAGATTCCAAATAATTTTCCAATTTTTTTATTTTCCAAAATATCTTTACAAGATATATTATTTCACACTTCAAAAATAAATCAATATTTATTTTTTAAACAACTTCCCTTTCCATTCATAAATTCCATAATGAATTTGTATTTCACAATATTTATGAATAACGATTTCAATTATTCATTTCGATTTATCTTCAAAAAGATAAATTCTCAAAATATTCACTTTATATTGGAAAACATTTCCATACTAATTTATTCATAAGTAATTCACAGATTTTATTTATTTTCAATACATAGAAAATATTTAATATACTTAAATCGAGATTAAGTATATATTTCATTCTTTAAGGAAATCATTCACTTAAACATATTTATTTGGCCCAAAACGAATGTTGCGTAAAACATCGTTACGACAACCCAAAATCACTAGCATAGGGATTCAAAATTAAAATAGATATATAAATCCCAATACTATACAAAACATTTCCTTTCGGAAAGCATTTACTATAACAACAGTGTTATAGTCCACCATTTCCTTTTATTTCTCGAAAACGTCTATTTCAACAATAAATGTTGAAATCTATGGTTTCGAATCTCAACACATTTTAAAACATCGTTAGATCGTTTTACTTCTATTTAAAACATCAAATTCAAAACAATTTCTTTAACGTATTATTCACTATTCAAAAACGTGAATATACTACGTTAACAAATTTCATCCTTTTATTCATTTTATTCAAAGGATTATTCACAGTCAAAAATGTGAATATAACTCCATAAATAAGTTATAACAATTTTCTTATCAAAATAAGTCGTTTGCGGATTTATAAAACAACGTTTATAAATCCCTTTTCTATTTATTTTATAACAACTCCTTTTATAAATTCCTTTATTAACCTATTCGATTTATAACTCAATTATAAACCAAAAGTTCACATTATAAGTTAAATGCTTATAAAACGATTATTTTACAAAATCGTTCTTTTAAACTTCATAATTATAAATCTTAGAACTTATAAGATTCAATTATTTATCCAAATATATTCTTTAATAACTTCACAAAATTTATAAATCGTACTATTTATAAATTTCATTTATAACTTCACCATTTATAATTTTATAAATTCCATTCATTTACAAAATTCATTTTCACTTCATTCAAACACTTATAAAAACTCGTTTTATAATTTCAATATTTCAATTTATAAATATCCATTTATAAATCTCTTAATATAAATCAATTTATATTATTCTTTAAAACATCTTTAATCTCCTTTATTATTTCACCATTTTGATTCATAAAATAATTAAATTTTATAAATCCTATATTTTCAACTCTTTATAATAATTTTAAAAATCCCGATTAAACTATTTTATAAAATCATTAGCATCATATTCTCAAAAATCAACCTTTAACTATATTTCTCAAAAATATAATTTTTATAGCTTTAAAATTATAACGTTTATTTATTTAAAATGGATCAGTTCCAAAAATATTTTATAAACGTATACTTTCAAAAATCACTTTAAAAATCATTTTAAAATTCCAAAATTTGGTCCAATGATGCTACATACCAATTCCTCCAAACTGTTTTCCTGCATCCACAAACATTAGCACAATACCAATTCCGCTCCAGTACGGAATTATCGCGGTATATGGGATTCTAAATATTATCCGCTTAATAGACGGCGCAATAGGGTCTCATCCGCTATACAAATGCGGGAAATCAATAACTGCAATATATACATATGCCAATATATATATATATTGCTATCATATATAATACCAATTTCACTGTTTATGAAATATTCGCGGTATATGTTTTTAATAAATAACATCCGCTTACTAACGGCGCATAATGTCTATTTTAACAATCAATAGATAACAATCATCATTCAAACATGCATTCAAATATTTTAAATCTAACTATTTAAAATAAAAATCGAAACTGATTCGATTGAGTGAGAAGTTCTCACCTTGATTCCAATTTCGTTTTAGCGATTTATTTCGAATAAAATTAAACGGACGTTTAATTTTACCCAAAATTCTCACTAACTCCAAACGACTCCAATCCAATTCCATCGCGTAGTGCTCGTCCATACGATTCCAACGCAACTGGTTTCGCGCGTTTTCGACCTCGTATGAAAAAGTTATACATTTCTGAAGTTTACACGAATTTTAATATATAAATTACAACATATATAATTATTTTCAAACCTAATCTAATACTAGCCGTTGATCTCCAAACCTCCACCATCAGATCCGTGCGTGCTTCTTTCTTCCTTCCTCTTCACGTACGCGCGTACGTTCCCAATTGAAGCCGAACCCATTATCAACACTTAGGGTTTTATATTGCAACCTCATCTCTCAACGATAATTCGATCAGGATACGCCGTATCGAAGGCCTCAACCAACTCTACCTTCGGACTCAAAGGCATGAAGCTCGACCTTCATCTGTGCACACAAAACGAGGACGTGCGGCCATGAACACGCACGATTTTCTGGTCCATCCACAGCTCCAAATCACATCCCCACCGTTGATGTTAAGGATCTCATCGAGCTCTTCAATCTTCATGTTGGGAGTTTTTGAAATTATTGACTGGATTGGAAGATCGGAGGGGAAAAGCGTAGGAGCTTTCTGGCCATCGAATTCAGAAATGGCGGCTAGGGTTTTAGAGAATTAGGTTTTTTTTTTTGTGAATTTAAGGTGTATTTATAGGAAAAATCGAACACTATTCATCCGGATTTTGTAAACTCCGATTTACGCGCCGTAACCAGCGTTTGTAGGGTTTACCCCGCGTTCCGGACACAATGGAACAGGTTTCGGAAGCTAATTCGGTCATCTGTGCGAGTTATGGCAATAAACGTTCAATTTAAATTAAACCGATTTAAACGATTTTCTAGGCGTTTTAATTTGTATCGGACAAACGGTAAATCCAATTGACACGAAATTTGAAACCTTACAATAATATCGCATTACGGATCCGATGAAACTTGTTTCGTCGAAATCCGAGACTTTTTGAAAAATGGCTATTTTAACTCGCCAAATTAATATTAAGAATAATTCGATGCGTTTCGAGCTGCCACGACCAAACGATAACTCCGATTGACACGAAAATTGAAATCCGGTAATAACTAACTATTACGGATCCAATGGAACTAGTTTCGTTCAATTCTGAGACTGTTCAAAAATTGGCTATTTTCACTAGTCGATTTTAATATTAAAATATTCAATTTTCACAAATTAACTTTTAATTCGATTTTAAAAGTTCTAAAATATCTTTCTAACTTCAATATGATAAAATAAAATTTTACAAATCATTTTCAATCATATTTTACCCAATTTTCAATTATTTCCATAATTTCACATATTAAATTATCAATTTAATTATCCAATTAAATCCAATAATTCAAAATAAAATTTATTCGACTTATAAATTCACTTCTTAATATTTAAAATTAATTAAATATTCAAATTTTAATTACTAAAAATCCTGGGTCGTTACATCTATAAACCTTCCTCTACGACTCAGCATAACCCCGAGTTTTCTCAAGTATCAGATCACAAGAATCTGCCTAAATTCCCTTTTTAGTTCAAGAACAAACTGCAACTAAATCTTACACCTAAAAATACTAATACTTGATTTAAAAATCAAGTTTTTGTTAATGCATTAAGTTTATGAAACTGAATCTCAAAAGTAACGTGTTTAATTTTAGGTTAAAATTTTTCTTTCAGTGATACCTCCTGTCTTTCCAGAAAAACTCTATAATTTTTTTCTTTTAAACTTACTTAAAAACTGTAAAAGTTAACTTAAGACAGTTAATAACCTTACTTTATAAATCTAACATATCAGAAACTAAAATTAAAAGATAAGGTTTTGATAAAAATTTGCCTGAAAATCAAGAAAACAGAACAAGTAAATAAAAACAACAGCCTATACACATTACATTTTCATTTATACACAGCAATACTGGTTTATATCCAAAAAAAATCTAGCATGCAATCCTATTTTAAAAATTTTAGATTTAAGGTTACTCACCTTTTTAATTGCAGAGCTCTGTTTCCCTTTTTGAAATTTCCAGAAGTAAAAATATACAGGCAGGATCTTTGTGTTTAAAATCTGAGTTTCAATTATGTTGAAATGCTCATGATCTCTGACTACAAATTCTTGCATGAAGATGCTTTTGACAATCTTCACATATGAAGTTGTGCAGAGAGTAGATGCAGTTGCTAATTTTCCGAATGCATGCAGAGTTAATTTGATTTCCAGGTTTAAAAACAGAATGCAGGTCTTTTTTTTTAAAGAGGAATTTGATGGTAGATTAATGTTTGAATTTGAGGAAGTGCGGAACTTCATGATAAAGGGGGTTTTGATTTTTATGAGGAGGTGTTCTTGAAGTTTAATGATTTTAAACTTTGTACAGGAATTGAATATGCAGGCTTTGATTGTTAATATGAAGATGATTTTGATTTTTGAAGAGTTTTGAAGTTCTCTCTTTTTGATCAAAGAAATGGAAAAACATATATGAAAGAAAATGCAAGTTTATAGAAATGTATTTTCAGATTTATCAAATAAAAGAAAAATTAAAACAAAATTTTACATTTGTCCAAATTTATACATTAGTCAATTTGTTATGTTAGTTTTTGAACACATGTTAAATGAATGTTAAAGAATGAAATGCTTGTTTCTTTAAAAATGTTTAGTATCTAATTTACAAACTAATGTGTGTATTAGCCAAATTTTAAATTTGTTAGTTTATATTTAAATATGTGTATAATTTAAAAATGAAATAAAAGCAAACCATGTTTATAAATAAACTTATGCATATAGAAGTTTAAAACAATTAATATTCATACTTTTGAATTTTAAATTCAAATTAAATTCAAAATCTAATATTTTAAATCAAGTTATATATATATAAATTCAATTTGAAATAACAACTTGCAAATTTTATTCAAACTCTATTTATAAAGATAATACACAATTGATATTGTTTTTATAAATATCTTATTATTAAATTAAAATCATTTTACAAGAAATTATATTTTTATTAGTAAAATATCTATTTTTATTAAGCCATAAAACCTTTTTATTAATTCATTCTAAATTTAAAACTCAAGACAATTTAATTTAAACAGTTAATATTTTACTTAACAATTTTAAAATCATATATTTATTTATGAAATAGTTTTTAAAAACTCAATACTAATTTGTATTAAAATTTCCAAATTAAATTGTATATATAGAATTTTAAAACATGATTCATTTATTAAGTTTAAACCAAGATTTATTCATTTAACTTTGAAAAGCTAATATTAAATAAAAACAAATTTCCAAATCACAACAAATATTAAAACTAGAAAATATGCTTTATTTATTAAAATTAAAACAATGCTAATCTATTTAAATATAAACCATATATTAATATTGGAAATAGAAAACAATTTATTATTTTTAAAAGATAAAATAACCAATTAGATAATTATTGAAGTTGATTATTAAATCTATTTGAATTATTATTAACAAAATATCAATATCAATTTAATTTTTAATATAAATTATTAAATTGATATTGTTAAAAATTACGGGATATTACATATAAAGAAGTACCTTTATGAATATTTTAATAAAGAACGAATTTTTTTGAAATGTTTTCATAAAATTTTTTGAAAGGTTAATGAATACATATGAAGTATATGGATTATTTTGTCGCACGATTTAATCTAGGATTCGAGTGTAGAACTTTGACATATTTGGCACTTATCCGAAAAAGAATTTATCACTCGATTCTTGACGACGAACATTGATGAGAGATGTTATTGGATACTTTAGTTTTCTATCATAGTTGAGACTATGCAAGGAAAACTAAAGTACTGATTAGAAAGTCTGGCTAAAGTCCGCACTAAATGATCGAGGGGTCAATACTAGTTCGGAAGTAAAGTTGTGGATTCGAACAGTGGATCAAATCAGATATTGCGTAATAGTGATCTATACATCATACGGGTAAAAGTATAAATAAATATTTCGGGAAAACCTTTGGGTTTTTATTTTGGGTAATTTCAGGGATGAAATTTTTTTAAGGGGTGGAGTCTGTAACGACCTGCAAATTTATCGCTTTGATAAATTATATTTATTTCTAGATTTATGTAAATAAATGGAACATTAAAAAAGTTGTTTTGAGTGATAATAAGCAATGGTAATCTTATTTTGAATAAATGTTTACATAAATATTTTCCTCGAAATCTAAATCGATAAAATGGCCGAAAACTATTTTATCAGTAAATCGCCCTATAAACGTAAAACATCATGCACATAGCTGGACGCATACATATATTTTTATAATTAAACAAGAATATGAAATAAAATCAATTAATTTGTTTTTGAAAATAAAATGTGTTTTTGACATTGTTAATAATACCCTTAAATATGATAATGAATTTATTAAATTAAATTGAGATTTAATAATTATTTTAAATGATGATACTTCATGTTGAATAGTTATAAAGAGATAATAAATCATTTATAATGGTTTTATAAAGAAATATATTTGATTCGAAAATATAAGGAAAAATCAATATCGCTTTATCGGTATAATAGCATTTTTGTAAATATTTGTTAATATTAATTTATAGGGTTTTATAAATGAAATGTAATCATTTTAATTCATCTAAAATGATAAGAAAATGTTTTCAATTTTTTTACAAATATATGTATGTTAAAGTATAAGTGAAAATTTCACCGGGAATCAATTCTCCGATTGGCAATGGTTTATCGTAAGAAAGTTGTTCTGAATCAATGCAACGTTGTTTATATATCATGTACACATATGTAACATACAAAGGCATACACTAACATACACATGAACATATGCATACATACATATGTACTTACAAATACGTACATAATACAAAAATCAAAGATATTTTAAGTAAGCTTCCTCCTTAAGCTTTCATAAGTCAACTTATTCATACATGAAGTGGAAGGAAGTGATGGGCATATGGCGGGAGTTTTTCGCTGGTCTAAGGAAGGGGAAGGTTTATTCGACAAGCCATGAAGTGATGATGTGCGTATGGATTCTTTTACACACTTCCTTTGGCTATAAATAACCCACCCTCTCATCACATTTTCTTACACTTTCACAGTGGCTACAATTTTCTAGTTGGCCACTTCTTCCCATTTTAAAGTTAGCCATGCTCAATACTCCATTTTCTCCAAAGCATTTTCGAGCCCAGTTTTAATAGCCAAAAATATCTTTTTCATTCGAGTAGAACTCCTCCAAAAAAAATCCAAATAAGGTAATTCTTTTTCTTCAAAACCATGTGAAATTCCAATGCCTAAAAGTTTCAAGTTTAGCACTTCTACTAATTTTGAGTCTAACAAGGTCAAAATACCACTTTTTATAGTGCATTTTAGGGCTTCGTTTTTACGAATCCGAGAACACCCTCTCTTATTTTGATCTTAACATCCTCAAAACAAATCGAAATTGAGTGTTTCTTTTTTTGAAACTGAAAGAAAAGAAATTCCTACAACTTTATTGTTGAGCACATTTCGAAATTCGGAGAGTTGTCCAAAACCCAAGAGAAAATGACCCAATTTTAGGTTTCAATTCAATAATAATCCAAAGTCCTACACCTCATTTCCCATGCTTGGCCGAGCACCCCTTTTGGCATGGAATGGCCGAGCATACTAGGAGGCAAGATGTTGGGGTTCGTGAGCTCGGATCACGAGTTAGTGAAGCTATAGCCTTTTTCGATAGGAAATCAAATTGAGAACTCCTAAACTATTATTATTATATTTTTGGATGATGATATGATGTTTAAAATGGATGTTTAATATGCTTTAATCATCAAGAAATGGGAAATTTAGTTAAAAATAAGTGTGTCGCGTAACGGTAATTCATTATTTCGCGTTGTAAAAGTCAAACAAGTGTAAAAGTTGGATTATAGCTCAAAATTCTTCGAGATAAGAACTTTCTGAACTATTATATCCATAGATTTCCAATCAAGAAATAAATTCGAGATTCCCATAATAAGATTTTGAAAAATAAGTGAAACAAGTTTTTTCGAAAAATCCCGATTTTGTAGTTCGGAATGCAAAACTGAATTTCTTTGAAAATGATGTTTTAAAAATGATTTAAAAATGGTTTGAGTAATAATTTTCTTCAACATAAGTAGATTTGAGTAATAATTTGTAATAAATAAAGAAAAATCAAGATTCTAGTACGAAGATTTTGAAATATGAGTAAAATAATTTTTTTGAGAAATCCCGATTTTGCGGTTCGAATTATAAAAGTGAATTTCTTTGAAAATAATGTTTTAGAATGTTTTAACATATATTAATCAACATAATACTTTACAAAGTATATGTTCTACTCTTTGCAAAATTATTTTTCGAACGCATACATTGGTTCGAATTGGTTTACGGATAGGAAATACCCCAGATCCGACCCTAGTTCCTTCGATCCAATCATCGATAAAAAAGGTTTTGTGAATAGGGAATCATTCTTTAGTTGATTAAGTTTTTCTTATCAAAATCTCTTTTAGAGATATACATTTCTAAAGAATTCTTTCAGGTATATACGGGATTATTAAACCTCACTTATCAAAACCATTGATTACTTAAAACTTTTTTAAAATCCTGGAATAGTTCTAAATCATTTCATTTATCACTTAGGAAAATATTTCAAAATCATTTCATTTAAATCTTAACAAAAATATCTTCATTCAAAAAACTCCTAATTTTGATTGAGTTAAAACCATGTTATCTGGGATGTTAATCCAAAACCAGTAATTATTAAGTGAGCAAAATCTATGAAAATCATCTAATTCTACTCAATATCAATTCCCTGATTCAACAGATACTATGGGTGGAATAATGTTGAAATCGCCTTTTGAGTTCCATGAATAGTACGAGTTCCCTTTTTGGGCTTTAACACCGAGCACAAGAAGATTATCTCAATAAAATCCCAATTATTTAAATTTGGAAAATATTTTTACTTTATTCTTTTTGAAATTTCAATTCGAGTAAATCAAATTTACTGTCCCCTCCATGTGCCAGTCCGAATAACTAGGAAGAGCAAGAAATTGGTTTTCTAAACCCAAGCTTAGACAATGTCTCTCACACCCATATGGCTGTTATGTAATTGACCGAATTTAAATCATTAAAGCATTAAATCATTTCATAAATCCCTCAAATTACCTTTCAAACACTACATTAATCATTTAAAAACATTTACAAAAGATTTGGGAAAGAACGGTTGCGTTTAATACTATATTTCAAAAGTTATAATAAAGTGCTGCGGAAAAGTGCTACGGAAAGTGCTTTTTAAGCTATATTGATCAAAATGACTTTTTATTAATTGAAAATTCATTTTTATTACTTGGATCATTTTTAAAACAATTAAAAACATCATTTTTAAATAAATTTAGTTTTGTTACTATCATTTGTAGAATTATTTACTAAATCTTCTCATACCAGGTCTTTACTTTTCGAACGCATACATTATACGAATGCATACATTGGTTCGACGGGTAGAACGCAAACTTTGTAAAGTATTATGTTGATTAATATATGTAATTACATTGCATCATGAGATTCTATTATTGTTTAGTTTCTTCTATGTCCTTTCTTTCCCCTAACAATTTTTTTGGCACTTAGTTGTTCGGGACACGAATACCGTGGATGTACTAGTGTCGACTTATGGGGTTCAAAAAGGCGGGTCGTTACATTGTGGTATCAGAGCGCAAGGTTAAGAAAGAACCTTGGCTTTGGTTGGGTAACTCATTATGAGATAAGGTAATGGAATGCCTTATTATGGGTTTGAGTTTATTATATAAGAGCGAATATTTGTTAGTGATATAAAATGTTTTGTATTAGTTGATTTATTGGTAGAGTGGGTTGTGTATTCTGGTCGATACGAAAGGTACAACCGTATCGGTAAGGGTTTCTAAACACTTGAACTAGGCAAATCATCATAATATTATTTTGTAAATTAGGTAAGTAAGATAATTTTACCCGAAGTTATATTTTATATATAAAAGAATGATTTTCAAAAATAGTATGGTATTTTTGAGGTGTTATTTGCTAAGAGATTAAATTATTTTATTATTATCATGCAGGATTGTTTAGTCATGCTCGTCCAGTTTGAGCATTGCTATTGTTAGTGTGTATAGGTAGCTTTTCGTTTTAAGATTTGGGTTAGGTAAGTAGTAATAGGAAAAACATAAAAGTGAACACCTTGTGAATTAAGTTTCACAATTTCATTATAAGGCGTTTGATTGATAATGTTGGGTTAAAATTGGGTTTAATATAAGGTGTTTATTAAAAGGAAATATTTTAGTTGATTTTACAAATCATAATTTTAAAATATATTTTTAAGATAAGATGAATTTTCAAAGAATTTAAATGCTGATGCTTTTTAAAATGGTTTGCCAGGTTTGGGAAAAATAGAAAAAATATTACTTAAAAATACTTTGGGGTATAAATATTCCAAGAAAAAAGGGAATTTAAGAGTAAGATTTATCTTTGAACGGTTCGGGAAATTAGTCTCGATATGTTTTGTGATGATCTGAATAATCTTTTGAGTGATAATCAATGTTTGCTTAGGCGGATGTGACAGCGCACTTAATAATTTATTCTCTTCGTTATTGTACGATTGAAACAAGTTCGAATCCAAATGAATCCAAAGAAAGTGGATGATAAATATTTTGTTAAAATTGATTTAGTTGGAAATATATATAGTATTGTTTTGAAAAGGGATCTGAAAATGAAAAAATATTTTTATAGTTAACAAGGTGACTCGAAAGTGACTAAAAATGGGAAAGGGATGTGTTCGGATGGTAAACACTACTCTTGAGTATTACTCTCTTGGTAAGGAGGTATATAGAATACTATTTGGTAGTAGATACTTCCTTGATATCATTTTTGTGTCACTCGGGCTATGTGTAAATTTTCTATGGGCTAAAAATAAAGTAACATTTCAAAAGATTTTTGAAATAAAACACGAGTATTTGGTTCTTATGTTTCCAAAATAATAAGGTATCTTTATTTTAAATGGGTTAATTAGTGAAGTTAAAATTAATTTAATAAGAGAGTTTAATAAACTTGGTTTCATTTAAAAGTGTCTTTTGAGTTTAACATCTAGGAAGTGAAAAATTATTTGATGTTATTGGGCCGACTAATAAATGTCATTACCTTAGAGGTGTCTAAGAAAAGGTTGACCTTAGGACAGTGTTTGGATGCTTACATCCTATTCTTCTTAGCTACTTACCAAACCGATTGGGTAATGAGGTTGGATTGGTCGACTCAATGTTGAGACCGAAATTATTTTGGGCCTACAATTTGAATAGTTAAAAGTTAGTAGAATTAATAATCAGATGTTTGGTATACTCTTAGGATGTATTAGAGTATTATAAAAATTTAATAAATTAAAATAATTTTATGAAAAAGTTTCATAAATAAGTTATGTCATTTTAAAGTGTTAAACCTAATTTGAAATTTCTATGAAATGTTCCATAGATAATTTTGTGAGGGGAAAAAGTAATTGGGTTGCTAGAACCTTTAAACGAGTATTTAAGTTGTACGTAGATCCTTCCTCTTTTTCACATAATTCTTGGTCATAGATTTGAGTACATGACTTCGAGGTGTTTCACACCATTTTGAATAAGGATCTATTATTCAATTTATGATGGCAATTATGAGGATTTTTGATATAGGGAAAATGTTTTCCATCATAGTTACACTTATGTAAGGAGAACAGAGGTTTCAAAATAGGGAGCCTAACCAAAGTACGCAATTGAAAATTGGATGAGTGATACTAGCTTATAAATGAAGTTATATATTCGAGTAGCGATCGAATCCAATTTTTGTATAAGACTGATCAATGCATAGCATACGAATTGGTATATAGTGTTAAGTGTTTTCAAGGACAGATTAAGGTGTAATTTCAAGGAAGAAATTCGTTTGAGAGGGGAGAGTGTAACGACCTCGAATTTTCACTCCTTTGATTTATGAATATTTTATTAACTTTAAATATTCAATATGTAGGTTTTATAATGAAAGTAAAACTCTGATAAATGGTAAATGATGATGGTGAAATAGTTATTAAAATTTGTTTACAAAAATATTTGGTTCGAAGAAAAATCGAAAATCTGATCGGAATTCATTTTCTGAATTTTTTTGACTTTTCGTCGACTAAAAGTTGTCAGAAATGTTGTGATAAAAATAGCATACGTATATATATTCATTTATAACTAAACTTAGGATTTCATTTCACATGTATATATGTCTATATTCACTTAAATATCATATATAAGTAAGATAAGTATTCTTTGATTTAAATATATAAATATTAGTTTAAATGTAAAATGCTTAGGAAAACATATGTAGACATAAGTACATATATGCATTAAATGCATGATGGCTTAGAAATGTAAGGAGGGCAGGGTTATGAGTTGGCGCAAAGTGGGTGGAGGGCAAAGGAAAAGGGTGTTTAGGCAATTCTTTTTTTTCCTCTTTTTTATATATTGTCTTTCCATCCTCACATTTTACCTCCTTTTCCTTATATCCTGTCTTCCTTTCCATACCCAATAGAGCTTTTCTTTTTTTCAAACCTTGTGAAATTTCATTAGCTACAACTTTTATTTGTACCACATTTTCAAATTTTTAGTGTAACTATGTCAAATTTGCATTTCTTTCAGACATGTTTTCGGACTCAAAGATCCATGTCTGAAAATGGTCCTACTAATTTGGGCCATATCATCCTAAAAAATAACTGAAATTGAGTGTTCTTTTTATAAAGTATAGACAAAAAACTTTTCATTTGACGATTTTTCAAAAATCCGATAATTGAATGTCCAAAATTCGAGTGGAAGTTGACCTATTTTTGAGTGGATTTTGTGGTTTTCCAAGCTTTCTGAATTCCAAAATGTATCAAGTTTTCTAAGAATATTTGGTGAGTAAATTCTTTAAATTTTGGAAAAGTTTTACCTTTATATGTATATAATATTGGATGGTAAAATAAGATGGTTGTTTGCTTGGAATATTATATGGTTTGAATATATATATGTATGTATGTTGCTTGTTGTGGTTTGGATATTGACTTGTGAATCGAAAGCTAAAATGTTGTGTTTCATCATAAAGATGTGATTTTGGATTTTTTGATGCAGCGCATCATGCTTTAGGTCATAGGTTGCGTGCCTTAAGTCGCCAGCGACCTAGCGGGTTACGGCCTAGCGAGATACGAGGGGAGGATGAAGCAGTGCACCAGGATAACGACTTATGCCTTGAGTCGTGCCATTCCTTATGTCGCCAGCATCCTAGCGAGTTAAGTCGCTCCAGTATGCCGCTTTCTCTATAAGTCGCTCAAGCTAAGGTCGCTCAAGCTTAAGTCGCTCAACTAATGCCGCAACTGTTATGTCGCTCTAGTGTTATATCGCTCCAGTTGTTAAGTCGCATAAGTCGTTGCTGAAGCTACTTAGGTCGTATCTTCTTAAGTCGCGAGTTGTTATGTCGCATGATGTTAAAGTTTCTTTATGTAGTTGGTTGTTATGTGTTGTAACATGATGTTGTAATATCTTAGATAGAATGTCGTAAGTCGTTACTGCTGTAACTTGCATTGTTGTAACTCGTGTATTGTTTGTGTTGTGTTGCATGTGTTATGTCTCTTGTATGTGGGTTGTAAACTCTTATAAATAAGGGTGTGTTGGCATTGTAAAAGGAGTTGATTTTTGAATAAAAATTTTTTATGTGCTTTTTTCCACTTTTGTTGAAGTTGAGTGTGATCTCCTTCTTCTTCCATCTTCGGATATTCGAGTGCGCTCGAATCAACGAACTTGAAGCCGATTCACGGAATCTCGTGTGCGAGATCAACGTCGAAGAATCGTAGATCTTCTAACGCGGAATTGTGCGCGATCAACGTGTTGAAGATAGCTAGAATCCGGTATCTCGAGAGATCAACTGATTTGGGCATTTATCTTGACACGAAATCATTTCGTGAGGAAGAAACTTGCGTCAATTTGTATCAAAACATTATTAGCACGTCAAGTTTGTTATTCCACTGCATCACTCATTTGGTATCAGAGCTAAGTAAAGTTAAGGGAGGTTTGAGCCGAACTAAGCTAGTTCAAAGCCGAGTTAAGCCGAGCCGGGTTAAGGAAGTTAGATCGAAAAAGAGATTGTTTGAAGATCATGCCTTTGAGACGTGCTAACCGTTATCATAATGTTGAAGATGTATATAGAAGACAAGAAGCTAAACAGATGGAACAACGTATCAATGAGAAGTTCGATGAAGGTATTGGAAAGTGGGAGAAATTGATGAAAGAGATGAATCAAAGTCAAAGGAGAACGTCACCAGTTTCACACCATAGTAGAAACAGAGTTTCACCATCAGTTTCGAGAGAAAGGAGAATGTCACCACAATCATATCGAGATAGGAGAGAATCTTCAGTTTCAATGAGAAGAGAACACCATGAGTATCGACATGAAGAAAGAAGAACCCCACGTGAGTTTGACAATGAACCTTATCATGATGTTGAAAGACATGATAGAAGGGACATGCGTAGTCATAGAGACATAGATGGATGGGATCGATATCGACATACATATGATTTTGAGGAATATGGTGATAGAAGAAGTATTCATTATTGAGATCGAGACCAAGTGCGAGATCGATATCTTGATTCAGAGAATGATTGTAAATGGGAATCAGGTATGCATATGGAAATTCCAGAATTCAAAGGTGGTATGTAAGAAGAAGAATTTCCTGATTGGTTGTCAAATGTTGAAGAAATTTTGGAATTCAAGTAGGTGCCAGAGAATCGAAGAGTTCAGTTAGTTGCTACGAGGCTAAGGGAAGAGCTATGGCTTGGTGGCAACAAACTAAACTAACTCGGGAGAGAATGGGAAAATCGAAAGTTGTCACTTGGGAGAAGATGAGAAAGATGATGAAAGCAACTTTCTTGCCGTACAATTATCGGTCTCTTATGTGTCAACGATTGCAGAATCTGAGACAAGGGACTAGGACAGTGAATGATTATGCAGATGAATTTTATCAGTTGGTTGCAAGGAATGATATTATGGAAACAGAGGAACAGCTAACAACTAGGTATATTGGAGGGCTACGAATGCAAATTCAAGACATGATGAATATGTTTAATCTAATGTCTGTTGCTGAAGCACATCAGAAAGCTTAAGCTTGGGGGAAACAAGGGAGACGAGGAGGTGGTGCGTTTACGAGTTCTAACAATAAGAATAAAGAAGCTAGTAGCAGTGCTAATGTTTCCAAGGCAGCTAGTAAACCAATTGTCAAAGAAGCCGCTAAAGCAAAGGTCAACAACAGTATCAAGTGCTATAATTGTCAGGAGTTTGGTCACAAAAGCAATGAATGTACGAAGCCAAAGAAGAGTGCATTGGTTGCAAAGGAATGTGAGTATGAGGATGTGGATGCTGAAGTTGACTATACTCAACCATCGAAGTTTGATGATGATGAAGAAGTTGTGTCAGGAGATGAAGGATGTAATTTGATGATAAGAAGGTCTTGTTTAGTGCCAAAGCATGAGAATGACTCTAGTTGGCTAAGAAGCAATATTTTTCAGCCTACATGTACTATCTTGGGGAAGGTTTGTCGGTTTTTATTGATGCGGGAAGCTTTGATAACATTATTTCGGAAGAAGCCGTCACGAAGTTAGGGTTGAAGACTGAAAAACATCCTAGATCTTATAAACTTTCATGGTTGATGAAAGGTGGAGAAGTTACAGTGGAAAGAAGAGCCTTTGTTACATTTTCTATTGGGAAGAAGTACAAAGATGATATTTGGTGTGATGTTATGGATATGGATGTGTGTCATTTACTTTTGGAAAGACCATGGAAATATGATAGAGCTGTACAACATAATGGTCGCACCAACAGCTACAGTTTCATGTTCGAAGGTATTCAAATTACTTTGGTTCCTAAGAAGCGTGAGCAAAGTGAAAGCAAAGCGGAGAAGAAGGTGGAATCAACTAGCCTATTATCTTCGAAAGAATTTGTTGAAGAAGTGAAGGATAGTCCTGAAATGTTTATGTTGATTGGGTATGAAGCAAGTGAGGATTGTGAAATTCCTGCGAAGGTCAGACCAGTGTTGAATGAGTTTGACGATGTCTTTCCTGCGGAATTGCCCAAGGAGTTACCACCATTTAGGGACATACAACATTAGATTGATCTAGTGCCAGGTGCTGTTTTACCGCATAGGCCACATTATCGGATGAGTCCAAAGGAGCATGAAGAATTAAGAAGACAAGTTGAGGTGTTGCTTGAGCAAGGGCGTGTTTGAGAAAGTCTCGGTCCTTGTGCTGTACCAGCTTTGTTAATGCTAAAGAAAGATGGTTCGTGGAGGATGTATACAGATAGCTGGGCACTCAACAAAATAACTGTCAGATACAGATTTCCTATGCAAAGACTTGATGATTTATTGGACCAACTTAGTGGGTTTGTAATCTTTTCAAAGATTGATCTTAAGAGCAGTTATCATTAGATTCGCATTAGACCAGGTAATGAATGCAAGACAGCATTCAACACACGGGAAGGATTATATGAATGGTTGGTCATGCTGTTTGGTCTATCGAATGCACCAAGTACATTTATGAGGGTGATGAATCAAATTTTCAGACCTTACGTTGGGAAGTTTGTTGTTGTTTATTTTGATGATATCTTGATCTACAGTGCAAGCACAGAGGAGCATATACAACACTTGCGAAACGTGTTAACTATTCTTCGTCAAGAACAATTCCATGCAGCGACGTAGAAATGCGTGTTCATGACGCAAAGTGTTTTATTTCTGGGTTATGTTGTGTCTGGGGAAGGGATACAGGTGGATCAGAGTAAAGTTGCCGCAATCAGAAACTGGCCACAACCCAAAACTATCACAGAAGTCAGAAGTTTTCATGGGTTAGCTTCGTTTTATCAAAGATTTATACCGCACTTTAGTAGTGTGATGGCCCCTGTTACTGATTATATGAAGGGAAAGAAGTTTTCATGGACGGAAGAGGCAGGATTTGCTTTTGAGCAAATCAAGGAACTTTTAACATCAGCACCGATTCTAGTGTTGCCAGATTTTCAAGTGCTCTTTGAGTTACATACTGATGCATCGAAGGTTGGGATTCGAGGAGTGTTGAGTCAGAAGGGTCGTCCAATTGCCTATTTTAGTGAAAAACTTTCTGGAGGAAAATGAGATACGACACTTATGATGTGGAGTTTTATGCTATTGTGCAGGCTGTGAAGTATTGGAGACATTATTTGTTCAATAAAGAATTTGTTTTGTATACGGACCATGAAGCATTGAAACATTTACCAGGGCAGAATAAAATTGCAGCTAGGTATGCATCGTGGATAGCTTATTTGCAGCAATTTACATTCATCGTCAAGCATAAGTCTGGAATAACTAATCGCGTTGTCGATGCATTGAGTCGAAGGAGTAGTTTGCTAACAACTATGCGAGTAGAGGTGATGGGTTTTGACTTACTTCCAGATTTGCTTACATCGGATTCTTATTTTTTCAACATCTTAAACAAAGTCAAGCAGGGAAACATGGATGAATATGTGTTGGTTGATGGTTTTCTATTTAAAGGAAATCAATTGTGTATTCCAGATTGTAGTTTGCGAATGAAAATTGTCAAAGAATTGCATTAAGAAGGACATGTGGGCCGTGACCGTACTATGCAGTTGATTTCGAAGTCTTATTTTTGGCCGTCAATGAGAAAAGAAGTTGAAAATTTTGTTCAATGGTGCCATATTTGTCAAGTTTCAATGGGGACCGCGACAAATGCAGGTTTATATTTGCCGTTGCCTATACCTACAAAGCCATGGGTGGATGTTAGTATGGACTTTGTATTGCGTTTGCCGAGAACGCAACGTGGCAATGATTCTATCTATGTGATGGTTGATCGTTTTTCCAAAATGGTACATTTTATTGCATGCAAGAAGATGCAGTCAATGTTGCATACTTATATTTCAAAGAGATCTATCGTCTTCATGGGTTGCCTGAATCTATTGTTTCAGATAGAGACACTCGTTTTTTGAGTCATTTTTGGATGAGTCTATGAAGAATGATCGGGACAAAGCTAAAATTTAGTAGTGCTTATCATCCACAAACGGATGGATAGACTGAAGTTGTGAACAGATCCCTAGGTAATCTATTGCGATGCCTCGTGAATGATAACTTGAAGAGTTGGGAGTCCAAGCTGTGTCAAGCTGAGTTTGCACACAAACATGCAGTTAATCGTAGCACTGGGTTCAGTCTATTTCAGGTTGTTTATTCAACTATTCCTAAAGGACCGTTAGATTTATCTACAGTACCACAGCAGAAAGGAGTGATCAAACGAGCTAGTGATTTTGTGAATGAGTTGCAAGAATGCCACAAGGTTGTGTAGGAACGATTTCTTAAGGCGAATGAGAAATATAAGCAATCCGTAGATATTAAACGACGAAATGTTGAATTTAAGGAAGGAGATTTTGTGTATGTAGTATTGACCAAGGATCGATTTCTTGTTGGTACATACACCAAACTAGTTGCTAGAAAGATTGGTACTTTGGAAGTCGTAAAGAAGATGAATGAAAACGCTTATCAGTTGAGATTGCCGGATCATATCCATACTGCTGACGTTTTCAACGTCAAACACTTGATTCCATATCATGAGAATAAGTGTGTCGAAGAAGAGGAAAGTGTGAATTCGGGGTCGAATTCTTTTCAACCAGGGGAGGATGATGCACCGCATCATGCTTTAGGTCGTAGGTCGCGTGCCTTAAGTCACTAGCGACCTAGCGGGTTACGGCCTAGCGAGATACGAGGGGAGGATGAAGCAGTGCACCAGGATAACGAGTTATGCCTTGAGTCGCGCCATTCCTTATGTCGTCGGCGACCTAGCGAGTTAAGTCGCTCCAGTATGCTGCTTTCTCTATAAGTCGTTCCAGTATGTCGCTTTCTTTGTAAGTCGCTCAGCAGTTAAGTCGCTCCAGTATGCCGCTTTCTCTGTACCGCTTTCTCTATAGGTCGCTCAATCTAAGGTCGCTCAACTAATGTCGCAACTGTTATGTCGCTCCAGTGTTATATTGCTCCAGATGTTAAGTCGCATAAGCCGTTGCTGAAGCTACTTAGGCCGTATCTTCTTAAGTCGCGAGTTGTTATGTCGCCTGATGTTATAGTTTCTTTATGTCGTTGATTGTTATGTGTTGTAACATGATGTTGTAATCTCTTAGGTCGTAAGTCGTTACTGCTGTAACTTCCATTGTTGTAACTCGTGTATTGTTTGTGTTGTGTCGCATGTGTTAAGTCGCTTGTATGTGGGTTGTAAACTCCTATAAATAGCAGTGTGTTGGCATTGTAAAAGGAGTTGATTTTTGAATAAAACTTGTTTGTGTGCTTTTTTCCACTTTTGTTGAAGTTGAGTGTGATCTCCTTCTTCTTCCATCTTCGGATATTCGAGTGCCCTCGAATCAACGAACTTAAAGCCTATTCATGGAATCTCGTGCGTGAGATCAACGTCGAAGAATCGTAGATCTTCTAACACGGAATCGTGCGCGATCAACGTGTTGAAGATAGCTAAAATCCGGAATCTCAAGAGATCAACGGATTTGGGCATTTATCTTGTTTTTACTTGATACGAAATCATTTCGTGAGGAAGAAACTTCATCAATTTGTATCAAAACATTATTATCACGTCAAGTTTGTTATTCCGCTGCATCATTTGTGCTATGATTTGATATGTTTATGGATGTTTAGGCATGTGTGATGTCATGCTAAGGAAGTTGACACTTTGATATGGCATTGACAATTGGATTTCTTTGTGGAAAAAAAGTGTTTAGTTTAAAAGAAATTGAAAATCATTTCAAATTTTCGGCTATTTTTCCTTATGCAAACCCTTATGTTATGTTTATGATAAGTTGGTAAGAATTTAAGTGGTGAGGTATCAAGGAGGAAAAAAAATTCAAGTTATGGTGTCCATAGCGATAGTCGCTATGGATGCGGTTTCGATAAAAAAATCAAAATTTATGGAAATTTAGTTTTTTATACTTAAAAGAGTCACAAAATTTTTTTGCACAGTTAATAATGATGTTTTAGAAGTTAACTAAGTATTCAATAATAAATTATTAATTAATTAATTTTGATATAAGTAAGTATTAAGCAAGGTTTATTTAATTTAATTAATGAGGTTTAGTTTCTATTAATTATTTTCTAAATATTAACTTCAACAAGTTATTAATTGAATATATTGTTAATTATTTGTTTTGTTAAATTGATCAGGTGTTAAATTATTTTAATTATTTATTAATTAAGGCTTAAATTTAAAACAAATTACTTATCTAAAGTTTTAATTTATAATAAACTATTTATAAAAGGTTCGATTTATTATTTAATATTTAATTAAATATTAATTAATTAATTAATTGAGATTAATTTATATTTAGTTATAAATGGAGGTTTAATTAGTTATTAAACAATTAATAAAGTATTAATTAGGGTTTAATTAATAATTGTTTAATTATTTAATTAAATTAAGATACAATTAAGATTAATTATACTTTAAATAATAATTTTGCATATAATTAATTATTTTAAAAGGAATTTTAAGTTCCTAACTCCTTTGTTTATCAAAGAATCAAATTGTTTTAAAGGAACTTCTTTATCAAAGATGGTTTTGAATTAAAGGGATTCTAGTGTCGATACCGTTAAGAAACCATATAACCGTGAATGAGTTATAATATAGATTGTTTGGATATATGTTAGCAGAATAAATCCCCACTCTGCTATAAATTAATTAAATTAGTTGGACATCGATTTAGCAGGACAAATCACCATCCTGCTATTATGTTATATGGACAAGTTCATATTGGTTAGTTTATTGACATATTATTTCTTGATTTGGATATGAAGTGTATTTACATTTATGTTGACTAATGTAAATTAATTGTTGAATGACTTGAGCATGAAACTGAAATTAAACGGTAACTTAAATTAGTACCATTGGGATTGATAAACCTCTTTTCGAATTTATGAAGTACGATTCTGAATTAACTTCAATTCTTTAAATAGTCTGGAGTATTAAAGTTTATAAATGACTTTCACGTAATATAATTATTTTATAAAGATATTTACAAGTAATAACTTCTTTAAAAAAGGGTTTTACTAATAAAAGGGTTTATTTAAAGTGGTATAAAATAAGAATTTGTAAATGATATTTTGTAATATCAAAGATATTTTATAAAGACGTTTATAGATGGAAATAGATTTTATAAATCATTTTAGATATTTTAAAAAGAAATTAAATCTAGTTTGAAGATTTATATGGAGGTTTGAAATATGAAGTGAACTTATAAAAAGAATTTTTGTAAGGGATAAGGGAATGGGTTTTATAAAGTGAAAGGTTTTATAGCAAGTGATGTTTTGAATAGGGAATTTCTTGGCCATTAATATGGAATTTGAAAAGAAGTAAAATTTTGTAAAGTTTGGTAAATATACTTATATCATTGAGATAAGTATATAAACGTTTTCTTTCAACTACAAAAGGAATGTAAAAGGTTTTAGGAACAGTGTTTTAAAAAGATCATTCAATCGAATTTTACAAAGCATTTTAATTAATTAAAGATTAACTAAAAAGACTTCGTGGATTCCATGTGGAAAAAAATAAATATTGAACAATTTTTTATTTCATAGTCAAATAACCGACTATCAAATCTCGACCTAAACTTAACTTTGAAAATATCTAGGAGAAACATGTAAGTTATATGACATAGTCATCCGCAATGATGTTGTACTATGCATATAAATCTCATTTCATTCTTCTAAGATAAATGATAAGGAAATCCGTGCACAAACAGTTAGGAGGTGAACTCCGCTCTTGTCTTTGTCTATTCATTTCCTACAGAACCGGGGCTGAGTTTACTGGAAATTATCGTAAGTAGGTTCGAAGAGACTGGGATCAGATAAGTTATTCGAAAACCACTTTGATTCAACTCAAGCATTATGAACTGAGGCTATCTTGAGGAATATGGAATCGAAGATGGAGCATTGAGATGCAAAGGCAGCTTGTTGCTAGTTATGAAGCCGATTCCAAAATGGATGTAGTAGTAGTAGTGCCTTCGGTTTGTCCTTATCCTAGACAACTTGTATGGATGAATGCTGGCACTGCATTACTGCCTAGAAGGCAGTATTAGTATTCCAAGTGGGATTGGTATTCAAAAGGTAAGCATAGCCTCAAGCCTCATCAACTGGGAATGACTAAAATCAGGGGAGATGCAGTAAGATTAAGCGGGTCATTCCCATTACGGTGTCATTACCTTTCTAGATACATCTACATATTTATGGATTAGTTGTGCATGGGATCTCAATAAAAAAGGTTGCAAAGCAAACGGGGTGATGACATATTCAGTACCATCTTGCCAGGGGTAGGCCGGTCTTGTGTTGGTAGGGGGTCGCGATGAGTTCCTCCGTACGTTTTCTAGACGTGTACCGTGAGAGAGGGTACCCTGGTGCGTTGTCATTGGATGGAATTCAATCTCCAATACATGCCTTTACAATTTTGATGTAGAATCTAGTATGCTGAAATCTTATTTACGTAATAATTTTGGCTATTATTATTAGGTATTTGTACTCTGGACATTATTATAACATCATTGGATTTTCTATAATAGTGTTCTAGTTACCGTAAGGTAAAAACCCACCCGTGTTTAAGTGGGGCGTTGTTTTAAGAGATACCTTTGATTTTAAAAATGTTTTAAACATAATAATTTAGTTGTTTGAGTTTACTCACACTTGACCCATGTCTGACGTGGAGTTTTACTTTCTTTCCCTAGAACTCTTGATCTCTCAAAATTTTATGAGCAGCCAAGTAGTTCAGGTTTTCCCACAGATGCATTTTGGAGGAGCTTGGAGCAGGAGGCTTCATGGATAGCCAGCTATTATCTTGTTTTCGATTTATTATATATATCTTATACTAGTTAAGTAGGGACGGGCTGCTATAACTGTCCAAGGGTAGAATTGAATTTGTATGACTTTGATATATCATTTTTGAAATGACTTTGTAAAGTATTATATTGATTAATATATCTTATGTCGTTGCATTGTGAGATCCTATCATTGTTTAGTTTCTTCATTCTTCTATCTTTTTTCTTTTTCATAGCAATCTATCTTTCCTACACTTAGTTGTTTGGCACACGAATACCGTGGATGTATCGATGTCGACTTTTAGGATTCAACAAGGCGGGTCGTTGCAATTACCAAGCATGAATTGAGTGTATTATACATATGATAGGGTATTTTAATTATTACAAGTGTAGAACTTAAAGGTAATTACAATATATAAGCCAACTTTTATGATATGGATTATTAAAGTATAGTTTAATTAATATAAGGATTAATGATGTTCATTCGTTACCATTCGCTAATTCGTTTAGCCATGTTCGGCCATTTTATGAGCATTGCTCTTCTTTGTAGAATGATTTGACATGCTCGACCAGTTTAAAAGCATTACTATCATTTATAGAATTATTAACTTAAATTGCTCAACCAATTTACAAGCATTGTTACCATTTGTTGACTGATTAGCCATGCTCGACCAATTTATAAGAATTGACTATTGTTTATTGATTGTTGATTTATGCTTGGCTAATTTATGTAAAGCTTTACCTTTTTACTTCGTGGCATAGGTAGATAGTAATTGTGGGTGCATTAAAATGAACATCTTGTGAATTTAATTTCGCAGTAATTTTGGGTGCATTAAAACGAACATCTTGTGAATTTGGTTTCACAGTTTGACTATTAGGCATTCAGTGATAATGTTGGGTTAATAGGTATTTTTATTAAAAGATGTTTATTTAGTCTAAACGAAAGATTAGATAGTTTGGAAATAAACATTTAGGAAAAATATTTTAAATAAGAAAGTGAATTTTATATAAGTATGGTTTATAAAATAGGGTTTATAAACATAGAGGATTTAAACTGACATTTTAAGAATTTAATCCCGATCTCTTTGAAAATGATTTTCAAGATTTTGACAAAATAATAATAGTGTTATTTGAAAGTAAACATTTAAGAAATTGGCTTATGAAATTGAGGTCATGGTACTTAGTAATATTTAAGGGGTATTCAATACCGCTTTGGAAATGATTTTGTTTAGTCTAAAAAATAAGGTTCGGATGTACTGAACTCGGTTCTACGGCTTAAAAGTAACTCTGGTGATGACTGGAACATTACCAATGTTCATTTTCAAGTTTCAAAATGAAGGAAGCAACAATAATTGTTTTCTACAATTTTTTTTATCAAAACTGTTTTCGATTTAACCCCAAAAGCATGATTTTATATACAAAAGATATATATATATATATATATATATATATATTTCAATTGATTTGTGGAAAAAACCTGGTGTTTAGATCCAAAGTTTTATTTAAAAGAGATTTGGTATAAAATATAGAGTAGTTTAAAAAAGGTTTTGAAATAAAATTTCAATATGGAAAAGATTTATATGTATGCTATGTTGGGGCCCAAGTAGTAGTGGCATAACCCGGAAAATATTGGAACTTTTCATGTTTTCAAATTTTTGAGTAAAGTGTGTTTATTGAATAATTGGAACTTTATTAAAATATTTTATGAACACATGCAATAGCCTAAGCATTAGGATTGTGTAGTATATAGGTCACGTTATAACATTTTTTTGGTAGTTTTCATTTGTTAAGATGAAATGAGATTCTCTACGATTTTGGACAGTTGGAAACATCCGAATTTTGATAGAAACTTGAAGCTAAATGTTTTTATAAAACTATAGATAAAGCGTTAGTAAGTCTCAAATTGAGAAGGTGGTAAGCTAAAACAGGTTTTGAATTTATTGAACATACTTGTTAAGTAGCACAAATTTGATATTTTTTATTCGCTCTTAGGATGCAGTAAGGTATAGTATGAATAATATAGGAAAGTAAGTTTTTATGTACTATTTTACGAATGAATTTATAAAATGTTTATAAATTTCAAGTTATATTTTTATGAAACGGTTCATAATGATTTGAGTAATTAATGACATACTATTTGTATAAAGGAATGTAGTATAAAAAGTAATTGGTGTACCTAAGAAACCGATAGGTTAAATACTTAAGTTATAGGTAGATCGTTTTATTCGCATGACTGTTCTTGATCCAGTATTCGAGTACATGATTTCGAGGTGATTTACACTGGTCCGAACAAGGATTTTTCATTCGATTCTTAACTGCGAACCCTTGATGTAGATTCTTTTTATGATCCCAAGTTTTCTGTTATAATATATGGCTATGTAATGAGAATGGAGGTTTCTAATTAAGGAACCTAATGTTAAGTTATCTATACTAGTTCGAAAGTGGAATTTATGTGATCTAGCAAGTTATCGAAATTGATATTGCATACAAATGATCCATGCACGTCGTATAGGATTTAGCAGATGCATATTATGTTTTTTTGGCTTATGGGGAGCTTTGGTGATGACCCTTTGAATTTTTATAAGGAGCATGAATAATTCACAAAGAAATGACCAGAGGTTGTTGAGCATAAGCTACTTTGGGGAAGCTTCTAGAAGAGGGGTAAAATGGTTATTGGCTAAGGAATGGAAGAGATATTTTCCTTTGGAAATGAAATGTAAAGGTGGCATGTGAGGGGGAGGTTACTTTGTGACCTTTCGTGCAAGGTAAAAATTGGTAGTAACCTCTTATTCTAGCCTACAAATACACCCTTAAGAATTGCACTATTCACCTTTTAGGAAACTAAGGTAGAAACTAATTAGTAGTAATCCACTTCTATCTCATTAATCATTTTTTAATGAAAGCAAATCAACTCTAAACATCACCAAACTTTGTCTATAGGCCTAAATCATCATACGATGCATGATCATAAAGTTGAAAGTGGGAGAAAGAAGGCACAAGGAGGACTTTTAGAGTGCGCCATGAGCACTTTGGGAGGGATGAAGGTGGCCTAGCACTTTTTGGCTAAAAAGGTTGGATCTTTAAGTTTGTGGATATTATAGGAGGTAGTCATGTTTGTACATGCTTGTGCTCATGTTTGGTTAGATTTGGGTGAGTTATCTCATTATTTCTGGGTATATGTTGGGTGTACGTATATGTATGTACAAATATAATGTTAAAGTGACACTAACTAATTAAAGTTGTAAACTTTGGACCCTTCTTGCTTTTGAAAGAAAATGATAACTTTATATTGTATAACATCACTTATATTACCTTCTGTAACATGTGTAATGGCCTAGACTTTGTTTTTACATGTTTGGTTGGCTTGTGGATTGAATTGAAGTGTGTTTGAAAGTGTTTGAAGTGAGAATAGTTGCTATAAGTGCAATTCGACATCCCTTATTTTGACTTCTGTAAATGGAAGATTTATGATCTTAAACTGGTATAATTTAATTCGGTTCTTCTCTAACATATTTTATGTATGGGATAGTAAAATAATGGTTGGAATATTATAGAGTTATGAAACCAAAATGTGAAAGTTAGAAGTGAAAAGGTCGTTATGGATACACTTTGAAAATGCCTTATGTTCAATGATTTTAACTTTGAGTGACATCCTAATGGCTTCTTTGCATCTTTGGTATGTACTATAAGTATACTTATTACTGAATTTGATAATTACTATAAGTGTACTTATTACTGGAAAAATTTGGAAGCTTAAATCATTCAATAACTTGTGAAACAAATTGCAAAATTTTACAGCGAGAAAAAGGACGCTATATGAGCATTTTAAATACGTTATTTTTGGGAAATTTTTAGTTAAATTAAAAGACATCATTAGAGGTTTCTTTCAATTTTTAATAAGTATTATAAGTGTACTTATTAATGGAAAAAAAAATTAGTTTGAAAGGTTTTGTAAATGGCTAGCAAAAATGGGAAAATTGGAGCAAAAATGTCGCTAGATGGCTATTTTAGTAAACAAATTATTTTTGGGAAGTTTAATAAATAAAATGGGAACTATTTGTAGGGGTTTATTTCCATGGTTTTTAAGTAACCTAAGATACACTTATGATAAAAATTTCAAGTTCTAGATCATTTATTAAAGTGGTAGAAACTAATCGCAAAGATTGTGCTTTTCTATATTGTCCGTTATCAAGGGGTTTTTATAGCATTTATAAATGCTATAGTATGCTGATAATGGTTTTAAGTGTTTAAAAAATTATATTTGAAATTGGTATTGTTCCCTCTTCTTTTTGGGGATGTTTTCTAACGTATTTTGTAGTATTCAAAAGTTTATTTAAAGTTTGAACATATTTTTAATAATTACTTATGAATATTTAAAGTAAAAAGCTTTTATAATACAAGACATGTTTTTATTTATTTTCAGTAAGTTATAAATTAGTTATTTTCAAGTAATGTTTTACATCGATATCTATACCAATTTATAAGTATTTATATATAAGTTTTGAAAAAGTAAATAACTATACTTAACACTGAAAGCCAACGAAGTAGGCTTATTTATTTATGAGTGTTAAGATAGATGTTCTAGTTGGTTTAGAAGCAATAGTGCTCTAACCTTTTGACTTCACTCTTGACAGAGGAATAGTTAAGTTGGGAATGTCGGAACGGTGTTAATCATGTTTTTCGTCTACTTATTTATGAAAATCATTAATATTGTACTTAACACTAAAATAAGACAAGGTATGCTTTTCTGTTTATGAGAGCTAAGAATGATGTGTCTAGGTAAGGCTTTGATATGCAGCCAGTGCTCTAACTACTTTGCTTCACTCTTGATTGAGGAACAGTATAAGTTGGAATGTCGAAAATGTGTTACTTATATGTACCTTAATTTCCATAAAAGACCGTCTTCCGAATTGGATAGTACGCTTGTCAATACCAAATTTAACCAAATATTTACTTGGATCTTAAAAAAGAATGTTTTAAAGATGATATGAGTATGGAATTGTTTTGGATTTTTTATGACAATGTGTTAATAACATTCATTTTTAACCATTTTATATTATATTAATGAATGCAAACAGATCTTTAAAAGAATGTTTTAAAGATAAGCATAAGTGAAATGGTTTTAGGTTTATAATGATAATGTTTAAGTAACATTAGTCTTAAAACTTTTGAATGGACTTGTGGAAGTACTAAGATCCTTAAAATGATTATTTTGAAGGAAATTATAACTATGGAATCTTTTGGAAAAGTTAGAAAAACTAAAGTTTTAACGTAAGAAAGCATATTAATGATTTGTAAATATAGTTATCTATTTTAGATAAGTATACGAATACTTTTTGAAGTATTGAAAGAGTACAAACGAGTAGGGGTGACGGACAAGGACACTTACTAATTAATTAAAATTATTAATTAAATAAAAAGGGGATTAGAAGTAGCTTATGTGACTTAATTGTGCTTTGTGTGACTTGATCATGCCTTGTACGTTTATTCGTTTATTGAAAGTATTTAGTCGTATACTTAGCACTAAAAGTTATCGAAGTAGGCTAGTCTATCTATGAGAATTAGGACTGATTTCCAAATAGGGCTTAGAAGCAATAGTGCTCTATCCTATGGGTTTTACTCCTGACCGAGCGATATTGTTAGACGTAAAGGTCAGAAACACGTTAAGTATAAGAGACTTATTTTCCTTATGCGATCGTCTATTTGAACTTGATAGTCGATTGTTCGATTAACTAAGTTGATCGGAAATTCATCGAATTAGTTTAAAAGAGAACGGTATCTGTAAATGTTTTACTTATCGAATACCGCATCAAAACTGAAATACAGGTTCTATGTTTTGGAAGCGGTTGTGATGTGGAATGTTATAGAGTTGAACTGTCTATCTTGAGTAGTATTACAAGAGAGAGGACAACGTTAGCATTCGTTGTAGGACTTATGCAGGAATCCATGTAGAGATTCAAGATCTGTCCGAGATGCTCGAATCCATGTAGAGATTCGTGATCTATTTGAGATCTTGAATCTTTTTGGGGATTTGCATTTTGTTCAAGTGATAAAGACACAGGTGAGAGAACCAAACGTGACCTTAATATCATAAATGGCTGAAGAATGGGTGGGATGCACAACCAATGGTTTAGCTAACTCAGGATAGGGTGTATCAACTCCAAATCTAGAGTATGATTTCAATATGTTGCATGCGAGAGTTGATGATATTTGATTCCACGTGATTCATACCAGTGTTCGCGCATGGACCAGTTGTGTTTGCCTTGTGGTATATTTTATCTAGAGATATACGACGCTCAGATGGTAAATTTTGATCCTTATGCATGGAGATCCGCTTAAGTTTATTAGAGGTGTCTCGGTAGAAAATCCATTATGTGTACGTATCTTAACGGTTTTTATTTAACCCTCAATATTGTTGTGGTGTGAACAATGTAGGCATTAGAGCTATTTGATCTGATTTATATTCTTCACTCTTGAAATGATCTATTATACCACCTTATGTACTTATCGGATGGTTGTCACTACCCAAAAATTCATCACATTAGATAAAAATTCAAATTATTCAAGTATAAGATATTTAACATAAAAGAACATGTTTTGAACGATAAATAATATTGGTGATCTTATTTTGAATAAATATTTACTAAAACATATACTTTGAATGATATGTCGATAAAATGATAGAAAATCATTTTAACAATAAACAGCTCTTGGATCATCCGACATCATACATAGATCTGGATACATACATTTATATATCTATATGAGTGAGAATATGTAATAAAGTAATTTATTATTTTCGAAAATTAAAAGTATCTATGACATCATTAATAATGTCGCTATTTCAAAATAATTAATTTTTGAATTTAGATTGAGCTTAAATGATTTAATAATTACTCTAACTATTAGAAAAGCCCTATTAATTATTATATAATGATATAAATATTATTATTAATTTTTTTACAAATATGTGTATGGTAACTAAGTAGCAAAAATATGAGTGGAATCGAAATCGAAATTTGTAATGATTAAACGTGTAGAAGTTGTGCAACATTGTAGATTATATGTAACATATATATGCACATATACGTGTACACATATATGAAGACATTCCCATGTACATGGATACACACACATATAAACATATACATTTTAATATAAAATAACAAAAAATATTAAGATATTTTATTCACTTTCCTTAACCCTTAAGCATCGCAAAGTCAATACTTACACTCACATGTACGACCATATGGCCTTGCACATAGGAAAGGAGGGGTCTCGGCCGAGCATTATGATGATGGAGTGTGGTGTGATGGTGGTGAAATAATGATGTATTTGTACTTAAAATTGATATTTTTTCCTTCCATTTGCTTATAAATATCCACCATCCTTCTTCACTTCCATTAATTTCTTTTGCTTCATTTTTGTGACGATACGAATTTTTGCGTTCGAAAATCGACATCAATACTTTACATCATGCTCGAATGCCGCAGAATCGACCGTTCAAATCCGAGTTGCCGGAGCTTATAAAAAAAATTAAGTAAACAACACAGCGGAAGAAAAACAATAATACATTGATATACAACATCGATACAATATCTGATACAACAGAGGATACAATAGATATCAATATACATCAAAGATAACATGCAACAAAATAGCAGCGGAAAAGAAAAATAGACAACATCAGCAGCGGAAAAAATAAATCTAAGATGGTCTCTAGAGAGAACTCCAAGGCAGCTCGATCCAACATCACGATGCACTAAGACAAGCAAGTCTCGTCTGCATCCAAAGATTGGACTAGCTCCAGATAATCTACTAAACCTAGCTATCTTAAAAACCCAACTTTAGACTGCCCGTGTGGAAAAATTTTGAGCACCTAGAGTTTAGGAAAGAAACAATAAACTCCAAGTTAGTCATGAGACTAGTATGAGTAACGAAAACAGTTTATCTTTAAAAACAAACAAAGAAATATTTTACATTAGATTCACAATGCTTTTAAAAAATGAGACTACCATAAGGCCTCCCGCACACACACACAATGCAAACGCAGAATCAGAGGAGATTTCTCCTTATGATAGTCAAAGATGCTTGATACGCAAATTTTCTTTGATATTATTACTATAAGTGCAAAGTGTAGGAAAACATTTCGAAAGCATGATATAAATCTTAGCCAACATACGACTATTATCGTATGCTTACTATAGCTACCATGTTCAATAGCAGGTTATCGCCACATTCCATGGCAGGTTATACAACTAAAACCGTACAAGGCTCGTATTGTTTTGATTGGATTTCCAACAAATGGTCGGGCAAAGGAACTTCCCAAGTAAAATGGAACGCCTTTGGAGGGACGTCCTCGGATCCTAACCGGATCTCTGCTGGACAAGGCTGGGTTATCTCTAGCTGGGCAACTACTGACACGAGTATGCCATCCCTCGGTTGTAAACAACCTTTATCCGAGGATCCTCTCAACCAACAACCACAAAATAATAAGTTTGTAGCAACCAAAAAGTAAGTATGTGGGCTCCATACCATGATACCACTCATAATCCAGAAGGAAATGACATACCCTCAGAGGGCGCTATCCTCAAATAACCTTGCTGCTACGATTCCTGTTTCGACCATAACCGAGTTGTGAGGTTCGACGAAATCTCATCAACAAAGCAACGCTTTTCACAAAGCAATGCTTCAATCAACAAATGATCAGCAGCACTCAACATGTCAGATTACCAAATTGGGAGTATATCAATGATAACCATTAACTACATAACCTCTGAGCTTGTACATCTCAGAGAAGGGTGTTAAGCTAAGAGAATAAATTCTCCGCCGCCAACAGAAATGTATTTGAAAGAAATCTGCTTTATATCTCAAAATGTAATGTCAGACATATAATCCATGCAAGTCTGTTCCGGGTTCGAACAGAACCGAAGGCACTTCCGAAGAAGCCCTTCAAATCTGATACTCACAATCCCGATCGGACTTCCCATCACTTAGGGAATCTCTATACCGGAGAAACTCAGTGCAGAGACAATCGATAGGTCATCCAACCATTCTCGCAAATACCCGGTCTTCACCACCGGCCTTCAAATGTTATCCATAACGTCGAATCACATATTCGTAATGGGTTATACGACACAAAGGTCTTCTCCCGGCTAAACCGAATAGTGAGCGCAACATTTAAAACATATGGATATGGGATTTCAATTAAGTCGCAACTTAATAATTCAAAGCTTTTCTTTCAAATGGTTTAAACAAATTACCATTTCCAATCTTTTAAACAAAAAGATTCATTTCACAAGGTTCACCCAGTTTCACAAAGATCCATTTACAGATTTCAAAACAACTCCCATTTCAATTGGGTTTACTCGTTTAAAATATTTAAATTAAAGATTTAACTTCTAGCTTTCAAACCGTTTCCATAACTTGGAAAATCACTTTTCATTTTTAACTTAAAATCCATTTTAACACAAATAGAAAGTTCATTACCTAAGTGAAAGCTTTTATTATTTGAAAACAAATAGTTTATGTTTCAGAAAGATCCAATTTTTATTTGCATGAGTTTAAAGCCCTTAAATTTTATTCACATTCCAAAATCAATACTTTCAAAATAGTTTAGCCCATATATAACTGGTATAACATCTTTAAAACCTAGTTTCAAACCATAGGATTTAGTTTCAAATTTTGAATTTAAATTTAAATCAAATTATTTAAATTCCAAACTTAATCAAGTTATTCAAATTAAATTTCATCTTTTAAATTCCATTTCAAAAGCTTTTCACTTTAAAACCCAATCCATTTCCAAAACATTTGAATTTAAAAATTCAAATTTAAAACTATTTCTAAAACCAGTGACTTAACCGATTTCCTCGTGAAATCCATATTTTTGTTTGTGTGTGGTGTGGTCCAGGGGTTTAACACAATAGTGCAACATCATTCAATCATCATAGATTAAAACACAAAAATACAGTTGATAAGCGATATAAACTATAACGCTTATCTTCATTCATAGATCACAGATATATATATATATATATATATATATATATATATATATATGTATGTATGTATGTATGTCACAGGTAATGAATTACATCACAGAAAATTAATTACATTACAGATCACAACACCAATCAGGATATAACACAAAGCATCACATATCAGGGATATCAAACAATTCATCGTCCATTATAATACGGTCGTCCATAAGTAAGGTTAATTTATTAATCATTTAATTAATGGAACTCATATTAATTACTAACCCCAGTTAATTAACATTAAATTTACTATCCTTAATAAATGAATAAATCATAGATAATTAACCTTTAATTATTTATTGTAATTAATTACATAATTTATTAGCACTTAATTAATTACAAAAAGGATTATCCCTAATCACAAATTAATTAAATTGAGTATTTAGCTTCTTAATTACTTCCATAAAGTAATTACACTTAAAAAATTTTATAAATGATTATCTATAATTAATCTAATACAATTGATTGTAACAATTTATCACATTTGTGAATTATTCAATATAAATTCTTAGTTAATGACTTCATTAACTATTGAATTTCTTTAATTACCATTCTAAAGAGATTTACTTATATTAATCATTATAATTTGATTCACCATTAAGAACTCATTTGTTAATGAATTAGAAATCATTTATCTTCATTACTTAAAGTCACTCATTCATGATTAAATATGTTCTTTACAACATGTTAAAAATGCTGTTTCAAATTTCCTTTTTTAAATCCATTTTTAAACTAAAGTTGTAACGACCTGGAAATTTCGAACCCAAAATTTCCAGATAATTAGTGAAAAGAAGAAAGAAAAAAAAACAGAAAATCAAACTCAAATTCTCATATTCGCAGCAGATAAAATATAATATCACATAAATAAAAGTTTTACAAAAAAGAACTGTAACATTACACTTATATTTTTATACATCAAAGTTACAACCATTACACAATACTGGACATTTTTTAAAGAACATGTCCCAGATAAACTATAATATATCGCAGCGGAAATACCCCGTACGTTCTTGCCATCCAGCTCATCTCCTAAGCTCCAGAACATCCTTACCAGAAAATCTGTAATACTCGATCTGACCCGAGAATTATATCAAAGTAACACCTGGGTCAGGATGGAAACCAGCGTGAGTAAACCCATCTAACATGAAATACACAACATACTGCTATTATAATACCCGGGGTAACTCATATCAATTTACAACTTCACAAGTTGTTATAGACATTACTTATTACACACATCAATTTCTAAGTGCCAAACTTAGATTAAATGGTTCAATTTACTTAAATCATTCCAAACCAGCTTATTAATTTCACATATCAATCTATAAAGGATCGAAGTGGTTTCGGGTATTTACTAATATCCGACTCCGGTCTCTTCGAACCCAATGTCATCTTAACTTAAATTATCTAGGTGAAATACGATTCAACTTTTAAATACAGGATGTCATAGTAATTCATCATCAATAGAAAACCACATCATCACAGTTTAAATTAAACATATCTTATCATAAAGCATCACGAAAACATATTAGGGATAACAATTAATCAAAGGCTTCCCATATCATTATATTTATCCCTTAAATTAATTTCACAAATTAATTTATCCTTAACCAAATACAGTAATTAACCTTTAATTACCTCATTAATAAATTATTAACCTTAATTATTAATCACCCTTGGTTAATAACATCCAGTAATTAACTACCCTTAATTACTTCATTGAATAAATTAATCCTTAATTTATTCTCTAATTAATCCCTTGATTAATCCCATCAACTATCGTTAATTACTTTATTTCAAAAATTAATTACCCTTAATTAATTATCTTAATTAATCCCCTGATTAATTACATAGGAATTTAATCCAAATTACTTTCGTCATCAACATCTTTAATTACATTCAGTAATTACCGTTAATTACTTCCTTACATAGTTACACTTCTATTAATTACACTAAGTAATTATTCATCAATCATCAAGTGTATAAATTAATTAAACTTAATTCATTAATCTAAATTTATCACCTTAACCCAATTAATTACATTAAGTAATTAATTCATTAATTACTTCCATTAAGTAATTAAACAAAAACAATTTTACAAGTGATTATTATTAATTAATTAATCTAATTAATTATTAAAAATTAATCACATTTATTAACTGTTAAATAATCTTAATTAATGACCTTCATTAACAATCTTTAATTACATTATTATGAAATTAACTCATATTAACCATCATTAATTAGAAATTAATTAATATTTAATTATTAATTAATTAATCTTTAATTATTAAATTAATTAAGTGTTAATTGTAACTTAATTAATCCTTAATCCCTTGATTAATTAATTCTTAATCATTAATTAAAATTTAATTAATAACCCTTAATTACAAATTAATTAACCTTAATTAATTAATATTAAACCCTAATTAATTGAAAAATTATTAATTACTGTTAACCCCGTTCCAGCCTATGAGTTAAAGGAGTTGACGACTTAAGGCCTGGGACGAGCCACGACTTAAGGTGTTTAACGACTCAGGAAGCCTCGCGACTCATCGAGTCACCGACTCAAGGAGTTAATGACCTAAAGCTCAAAGCGACTTAAAGAGTCACCGACTCAAGGAGTTAATGACCTAAAGCTCAAAGCGACTTAAAGGGTTATGACTCAAGGGGTTAACGGTTCACAAGGCAGGACCGACTCAATGCATTACCGACTCATCAAAAGCTTGGCCCCAGCGACTCAACAGGTTCACGACTCATCATAAGAAACGACTCAAGAGAATTGACGACCTAAGAAATGACTTGATGACTCGTAACTCAGGATGACTCGTCCGCGACTTAAAGCCACTAAGTCGTACTCCGTTGCTACAATGCATGACCCAGTGAGAATTGACTCGCCAACGACTCAAGACTTGACTTAGAATCTAGCAAGAGAATGAGCTAGTGAGAAGACCAAATGAGCCGGCCACGACTCAACTTGACTTGGCCACGGCTTAGCCTGAGTCGGTCACGACTCAGGACTTGGGAAAAAAACTTCTATCCAGATTTGCCTATAAATACATGGCCACCCCCAACATTCAAGGGACTTTTTGGCTGATTCATTTCAAGCGCCGTTACTCTGCTGCATTCTAAACTGCTTCGACACCTTCAAGAAACTTCATGAAGAAATCAAACATGTCAAACATGTGTTCAAAGATTCGGATCGACATTGAAGTTTAGGCTACTTGTTCAAAGTCACTTGAAACTCAAAGTGTGTTGTAATAAAAGTGTAACTGCATTGATTTGTAATCAAATCGTCAATAAAGATATTCAAAGTGGACGTAGGCTATCTCTCAAGCCGAACCACTATAAAATTGCTGTTGTTTACTGTTTTTTCACTATTATCTGCTTATAATCTGTTCCCGAGTTATCGGGTGGTGCTTTCACGATCTCACTTTACACACCGGGGTGTTAGCGTTCAAATTCTAGCGTTAACATTTTTGGTGCTTTCACTGAGAACTGAACTCAGGCGAGTTATCATCATTGCTTCACAGAGGTTTGTAGAGAGAATTTCCTTGAAAACCAGAAGCCTATCCGAGATTATGGCTCCTGGAAGGAAAAGTAGATCTGTCAGATCTGGGAATATTCAAGAGGGAACCTCCGCTTCCCCCATATCGAATCAAGCCACTCCAACTGTCGGAGTTACAAAGGCAGAGCTGGATGCTGCAATCTTAGGGCTGAACCAACAGATAAACGCCCAAAATGCACAATTCGAAGCTCAGAATGCCCAGAATGCTCTAATTATGAATAGGTTGAACGATTTGCTTGGGGCAAACCGTCAACCAGCAGGTAATGAAAGGAATTTTGCTGGCTACATTCATGATGCTGAAGAAAGAAATGCTCCTGAAAGGGCTGCTAGCACCTTTGAACAAACACTTCCAGAGGTTGGTGGATCTAGAGCTCGACATGATGAGGAGTATCTTTCTGGAACGGTCCGACAAATTATGAAAGAAAGTATGCAGAGGGTTGAAGACGAGAAGGAATGGGGTTTCGCCCCAAGTAAAACTCCGTTTACTGAGAAAATCTTAAAGGCTGAATTCCCAAGGAAGTTTGTCCCTCCAACCATTCCAGCTTACAAGGGGACAAGTGATCCGAACGAATTCTTATACAAGTATGATTGGCACATGACAGGTGCCAGAGCCTCTGATGAAATAAAGTGCCGATATTTTCCTGTGTATCTCGAAGGTGTAGCTCTGCTTTGGTTCACCAAACTTCCCGTCCGATCTATCGATCAGTTTTCTGACTTAACCCGGAAGTTCAAGGAGCAGTTCAGACTATACGCCTCAAAAGCCAAGGATATCATGTCACTGTCAAGTTTGGAGCAGAATCCAGGGGAGACTATCAGATCTTTCTTAAACCGCTTTAATATAGCGCTAGCTGAGGTGGACAATGCAGAACCGCGAATGATATTGACTTATCTGATGAAGGGTATTGACAAGTCGAGTGAGTTTGGGAAATGGCTAAACATGAAAGAACCAAATTCCCTTGAAAAGTCCTATAAAAAAGCAGATGAATTCATACGCTTAGAAAGCCGTCCCGTACCGGTAAAGGCAGTGTTGGAAAAAGCCAAAGATAACACTGTTGTTCCACGCAAGAATGAATCTATAGGGCAAAAAAGGGAAAATAACAACGGGAAGAAGCAGAGTAATCTGAAGAAGCCCCGATCCTTCAAGCCATCAGAATATACTCCTTTATCAGATACGCCGGAACGTATCTACCTTGCCACTAAAGATTCTATTGACTTTCCTAAACCACCTCCTCTAAGGACCGAGAAAAAGGCTATACAAAGTGGGAAGTGCTGCCGCTTCCATAATCAACCCGGTCACGAAACCGACGAATGCCGCCAGTTGAAAAATCTGATTGAAGAATTGCTAAGGGAAAACAAACTGCAGCAGTTTGTGAAAAAGAATAGCAACAATCCTGCTTCATCTAGTCAGGGGCAACAGGCTCCTACTCATCAGCCTAGGATGACTGAGAAGGCTGCAGGGCATGAATCTGGAAGGCCCGTTATCAATGTCATTACAGGAGGACCTCACCCAGCGGGCAGAAGCTGGGGTGAGATGGAAAGATATACCCGAGCTTTAAAGTATGTACCGACAGAGGAAGATGTATTCGTTTTGGAAGGTGCTACACCCTTGAAGCAACAAAGAACTCTTGATGATGATATTGTATTCAAAGCTAAGGATTCCGTAGGTATTGAAGCTCCTACCTTGGACCCCTTAGTCATCTCGGCTGGTATCGGGCCAGCTATTGTCAGAAGAGTTCTCATTGATTGTGGCGCATCCTGCAATATCCTCTTCAAGAAAACATTCGACCAAATGAAGATCCCTATGGCTGATGTGCAAGCTTCATCGCAGAAAATCGCTGGCTTCACTGGGGAGCCAAAACAGCCGGTAGGAACCATTGATTTGTTTGTGGAACTTGGAGAAGGAGAGAGAAAAATGGTCCGCAAGCAAACTTTTGTGATTGTCGACGAATTTTCTGCTTACAATGCTTTCCTCGGTCGTCCAACTCTGGCAGCGTTCAAAGCTGTTCTTGCCCCGTGGTGCCTCACTATTAAATTCCCTACAGACAATGGGGTGGGAGTTATAAAAGGGGACCAAAATGCTGAGCGAGAGTGTTATCTGACAAAGCTATGAGAAACCAGAAAAAGAGAAATGGGAAAGAATGCGGCAGCCCCAGTCCGCATCAAAGAACCAGCCTTGTAGCAACTACAGGGCGGACCCTGCACTGGCGAGCACAGCGGAGCAAGGAAAGCGATGGACCCTAGAAAAGTCAGTGCAGGGGAAAATAGAGTGGTACCAGTGGAGACGACAATACCAATACCTGTTGACCCAAAGGACCCAAACAAGGTGTTGAATGTGGGTTCACAACTTAATGTGTCAATTCAGAATATCTTAATATCTTTTTTAAAGACAAATCTGGATGTTTTTGCTTGGACTCATGCCAATATGTGCGGAATATCCCCAGAAGTTGCAGTGCATGCTCTAAATATTGATCCAAAATTTACACCTGTGAAACAGAAATGGAGAACTCAAGGTCCAGAAAGGTCGGCGGCATTAAAAGAAGAAGTTGATCGGCTCATGGAGAATAATTTTATCAAAGAATCTACCTACCCGAATTGGGTTTCAAATCCAGTACTGGTTAAGAAAGCCAACGGAAAATGGAGAGTATGCATCGATTTTTCGGATCTAAACAAGGCCTCCCCCAAAGACTGCTTCCCATTACCCAGAATCGACCAACTGGTAGACGGAACAGCGGGACACGAATTGTTATCTTTTATGGATGCTAACTCCGGATATAACCAGATCATGATGCATGAGCCAGATCAGGAGGATACGAGCTTTATCACCGACACTGGTCCTTACTGCTACAAAGTTATGCCCTTCGGATTGAAGAATGCAGGGGCAACATACCAAAGGCTCGTTAATGCTATGTTCAAACCACAACTGGGCAAGACTATGGAAGTCTACGTCGATGACATGTTAGTAAAGTCTAAGAAAGCAGTGGATCACATAGAACACTTAGCAGACATGTTCGCAGTCCTCCGGAAATACAGAATGAAGCTCAATCCTTTAAAATGTTCATTTGGAGTGGAATCCGGCAAGTTTTTAGGTTTCATCGTGAGCGCTAGGGGCATTGAGGCCAGTCCAGCTCAAATTACTGCATTAAAAGAAGTCAAAGCTCCTAGAACAAAGAAGGAATTGCAAAGTCTCAATGGAAAAGTCGCCTCCTTGAGTCGGTTCATTTCCAAGGCCACAGATAAATGCATCCCATTCTTTGACGCCCTAAAGAAAGGAAAGAAAAACTTCGATTGGACTCCCGAATGCCAAAAAGCTTTTGACGAATTGATTCGCCATATGGAAACGCCTCCAATACTTTCTAGGCCTGGCGATGGCGAGGATCTTCTTATATACTTCGCGGTATCATCCCATGCTTTAAGTGCAGCGCTGATACGAGAAGACAAAAGGATTCAACATCCAGTTTACTATATCAGCAAAAGACTCACTGGGGCAGAGATGAATTACTCTAAGTTGGAAAAACTCGCCTATTGCCTACTAATTGCATCTAGAAAATTGAGGCAATATTTTCAAGCTCATCCTATCAGAGTCCTCACTGATCAACCTTTAAAGCAGGTCATGTTTCGCCCTGAGACTTCGGGTCGTCTTCTAAAGTGGAATATTGAACTCAGTCAGTATGACATCACTTATCATCCCCGAAAAGCAATCAATGGACAAGCTTTAGCGGATTTCATCGCAGAATTCACAGATAAGGGTAACAGTGAGGAAGAAACGGACGACGATTCCACAATCCAATGGAAATTATATGTTGATGGTGCGAGAAACGACTACTGTTCTGGAGCCGGAATTGTACTTGAGACCCCTGAAGGCCGATCATTATGCTATGCGCTAAGATTGGAATTTCCTTCGACAAACAATGAAGCAGAGTACGAAGCCCTTATCGCTGGCTTAAGGATTGCTAAAGAATTAAACATCCGAGCATTACAGATATTCAGTGATTCTCAGCTTATTGTATGCCAAGTCAAAAAGGAATTCCAAGCAAATGGGGGGAATCTGCCCGCCTACTTGTCAAAGGCTTGGGAACTCCTGGGTGATTTCGATCATTACATGATAAGTCACATTCCTCGAGAAGAAAACATGAAAGCAGATTCTCTCGCAAAGTATTCTAGCACAGGCGAAGCTCAATTTCAGGGGTTAACTCCGGTGGAGGTCTTGTCAACTCCTAGCATTGATGAGATGGACATTGATTGGATCATGAGCATGTCTCAAGAGCAAGAATCATGGATGGCTCCGATAATAGAATATCTGCTCAATGGATCCTTACCAGGGGACTCAAAAGAACGACAAAAGCTATTGAGAAAAGCCTCTCGATATATAATCCAGGATGGCCGATTATACAGACGGGGATTCTCAATGCCATTACTTTGGTGTGTATCCAGGGAAGAGTCCAAAGCAATCCTAGCAGAGGTACACGGAGGAGAATGTGGTGATCATTCAGGTGGTCAAACATTAGCAAAGAAAATTCTTCGATACGGATATTTTTGGCCAGAAATTAATCGAGATGCAGCAGAGTATTCCCGAAAATGTGACAGATGCCAAAGATTCGCCAGAATTCCTAGAGCTCCTTCCACTGAACTCACACAGATGGTCAGTCCATGGCCGTTTGCAATATGGGGGATAGACCTTGAAGGACCGTTACCAACTGCCAAATCTGGAATTAAATATGCCATTGTTGCTGTAGATTATTTTACTAAGTGGGCAGAAGCTGAACCACTAGCTACTATCACCTCAAAGAAGATGATAAGTTTTGTAACTAAAAACATCATTTGCAGATACGGTGTGCCTCAAAAAATAATTACAGACAATGGTACTCAGTTTGAAAGTGAAGAATTCCAAGGTTTTTGCAAGCGATTCAAAATCCGAAAAAGCTTCTCAGCAGTGGCTCATCCGCAGGCAAACGGGCAAGTGGAAGCCGTGAATAAAATTATTAAGTCAACCATCAAAAAGCAACTTGAAAGAGCAAAAGGTGGTTGGGTCGATAAGCTACCACTGGCACTATGGGCATACAGAACCACTCACAAAACTGCGACTGGGCACACCCCGTTTTCATTGGCATACGGGTCAGAGGCAATGATTCCGGTAGAAATAGAGGTCCCTTCACATAGGAGAATCCATTTCAATCAAGCAGAAAACGAAAAGCTACAGCTTGAAGCGCTACATCTCCTTGATGAAAAAAGAGATGAGGCTAATCTCAGAATTGCAGCTCATCAGCAAAGGATAGCCAGACATTTCAACTCCAAAGTTCGCCAACGCAACTTTGAGATTGGAGACCTAGTCCTGAAAAGAATTATGACAGCGACAGGTGTGTTTGGGCCAAATTGGGAAGGACCATATGTCATAGGCCAGAAGCTTCTTGACGGCACATTCAAACTCACTACTGTTGAAGGAGATCAAATTCCAAGGGCATGGAACAACAATCATTTGCGTCCATACTTTACTTGAAAATTTTATTGAAATATTGTAAAAAGAATTAAGAATGTATGATTCTTGTAATTGAAGGCAATAGTAAAACTGATGCAAGTAAATAATGAAAAAATATAAAGTGGATGTAGGCCCAATTTCCTGGCCGAACCACTATAAATCTTGTGTTCCTTATTATTATTACATGTTCGCTTTATTTTCGATATAAAAAGTACATAGAATGTATTGCTGAAATATCGATTTAAATTTTTGCAGACAATGGAAGTGAAACTTGCACATAATAAGACCCAGTGATTCTCGCCAAATTTCAAGTCACAAAAGCTCCAAATTCAAATCCTAGATAGGAAGTACTTCAATTAAACAGCCTATGATTTCGACAGAAACGGGCCTTTGCTAATAAATTGAGATCGTTTAAACAAACAAACATCCAATTAAGAAGCTGATGCTCGTTCTCACGAACTTGCCTGGCAATGAAGTACATTTCCTTGGATTAAACGAGTCACTTGTAAAAAAAAAAGAGGATCACTGAAAAAGCATAAGCAAGTGGACAAGGGAACAACCAAAGCCATCATCGGCAGCATAAATCCTCTTCGGAGGCACAACTCTTCGAAGGATAAAGACCTCTAATGGGTCATACGCCACAAAAAAGAAAGTTCTCTACTCAAAAAAAAAGATTGGAGGAGTCATGACCCTCCAACCATGAGAGATTAACTTCCAGGCGATGAAAACCCTCTTTGAGGCACATTTCACCAGGAGTTGAAGTGTAACAGCCGCTCTTTTGAATTTCACTTCACCAGAGTTGAAATGCAAACAAAATAAAGACCTCTTCGGAGGCACATTTCACCCGGAGTTGAAGTGTAACAGCCGCTCTTCGGAATTTCACTTCACCAGAGTTGAAATGCAAACAAAATAAAGACCTCTTCGGAGGCACATTTCACCAGGAGTTGAAGTGTAATAGCCGCTCTTCGGAATTTCACTTCACCGGAGTTGAAATGCAAACAAAATAAAGACCTCTTCGGAGGCACATTTCACCAGGAGTTGAAGTGTAACAGCCGCTCTTCGGAATTTCACTTCACCAGAGTTGAAATGCAAACAAAATAAAGACCTCTTCGGAGGCACATTTCACCAGGAGTTGAAGTGTAACAGCCGCTCTTCGGAATTTCACTTCACCAGAGTTGAAATGCAAACAAAATAAAAACCTCTTCGGAGTCACATTTCACCAGGAGTTGAAGTGTAACAGCCGCTCTTCGGAATTTCACTTCACCAAAGTTGAAATGAATAAAGACCTTTCTGGAAGCCCACGTTTCACCGAGATTGAAATAAAACTTCCAAGTGTTGAAACGTGAAAAGGCTTTCTTCAAAGGCACAACTCTTTGGAGGTACACGTTTCGCCAAGATTGAAATAAAACTTCCAAGTGTTGAAACGTTAAAAATCCCTCCTCAGAGGTACAACCCCCTCCCGGGGACACAATCAAAAAAAAAAAAAGGACTTCTTCGGAAGCCCACGTTTCACCGAGATTGAAATAAAACTTCCAAGTGTTGAAACGTGAAAAGGCTTTCTTCGAAGGCACAACTCTTTGGAGGTACACGCTTCACCAAGATTGAAATAAAACTTCCAAATGTTGAAACGTGAAAAATACCTCCTCAGAAGTACAAATTTCTATTTTAAAAAAAAAAATATCCTCATCAAGAACATACTTTAACTTTCAAAGGAAGAGTGATTTACCTATTCTAGAAAATAACCTTCCTCAAAAAAAAAAGGAGGGGAAGAAAGTTAAAGTACTCTTCAGAGGCCTGCTTTACCACATAGAAGAATTCACTTGGCAAAATGCATACTTAAGCAAAAGGAAAAAAGTGATTTCTTCGAAGGACAAAGCGTAAAAACTTATATGAAGGAAGTTGTACTCTACGAAAAATTTCTTCAAGAATGAAGTAATTATTCTTCAGAAAATAAGTGTGCGAGTCCCCTCAAAGTATAAAATATTGCAGCAAACTTATGGTATAGGGGCAACATGGTATAGTTACATACAAAATGGTATAGCTACATCGGTAAAGTACGCTCAAACAACAGACCACAAGCTCACCGCAATATCATATAAATAAACTTGTGCAAAAATGCATTCTCAAATTCAAACAAGAGTCTGTACAGATAAAGGATCATTTTATTCAATTGTAGATACAGGTTTCAAAATAAAAAAAGCAGGGGCCGGTGCCTGCACAACATCCGACCATCACACAAAAAAGGAATCAAAAAGCCTGAAGTCCGACTCTTCACTTCTTCTTACCACCTTTGGACCCTTTGACTGGCCGAATGATTAGCTTTTCAGGTCTATCTATAGGCATAAGGGAAGAAGGAGAGGGAGGTGCAACCGGTGCAACTTCCGGTTCCTCTTCAGTAGTGATGATTTTCTTCCCCCTCCTCTTCGATGTTCCGTGCTTCTTTCTTCTCTTCGAAGAAGACTCACTCCCTGGAGTAACAAGAGCGGACAAAACTACGTCATCAGAGGGAGTCCGCTCCGGGGAGATCTCGCCTCCTTCAAGTCCCTCGTCCTTCTGCTCTTGCGAAGCGATAGGGTCATCCAAGCCATGAAGAGCCTCAATCTGTTCCTCTTGTGACCCGGGCTGTGAAGCAGAAGGAAGAGTCACCTGAAGAGACGGAGGAGGGATAACCAGAGGAAGTGAAGTCTGCACAGCACTTGGTGTTTCAACTGCAGAAGAAGAGAAATTAAAAATATTAGTATCTCCCCGAAAGAAGGGAGATATGGGTTCGTCGAGATTCAAGAAGTAATCGAGAAGCTCATCAAACTTTTGAGGAGTAAGCAAGCGATCCACCTGAATCGGACCAATGTCAAAATTACCTGAAGATGTTTGCTTCGTTAGTTCAATCTCATAATTCAGAGCCCCGATTTCCTCCAAAGCCTCATCATCAGTAGGGGTGCTTACTCCGGTTCTTGTAGGAGGCAGCGAATGAGCACTGGAACCTGTAATGTCCACTTCGGAAGAAACTAAAGGACGTTCAGAAGTGGTAGGTGGTATTTCTTTCTCAGAACATTCCCCTTCCGCCATTCCGGCCCGTACCCTGGCAAGTTGCTCTTTTCCCTTGGCAAGAGCGGCGCGGGCATCATCATCGAGATAATGCTCTTCAAGAGCTGTCTCAGCGTAGCCAGCACCTTTACCACCTAGCATATCGAGTGTTGCCTCCCAAACTTCAGCTAATGTAATTTCATACTTAGGGCCTAGAAAGGCAAGGCTGCCACGCCCCAAAATGCTGTGCAGATAGAAATCAAATAATGTGGAGCTAATGTCAGCTTTGGTTGCTTGATGGGCCTCTTCGGCCGCGAGTTTACCAGCAACAGCCTCGTCACGCTCCTTTTCGGCCATAGCAAGTCGAGCTTTTAGCATCTCTATCTCCAAGCTTTGAGAGTCGGTCTGTTCTCGCAGCTGTAAGGTTTCAGCGCGATATTCTTCTATGACCTTCTCCTGGTGTGTAAGCTTATCTTCGACTGCCCTTTGACTGGCATGCGCATCTCGTACTTGTTGCTGAAGCATGCTCTCCTTTTGAGAATGGAAAGTAGATGAAGTAGCTAATTCTTCCTTAAGCTTTTCTACTTCCGCTTCTAGTTTTTCATTATAGGAAGCAATACTTCTCATTTCGGCGTCATGCTGTTCGAGAGTCTTCTGCCACTCAGCCTTATCGTTCTCCATTGTGAGCATAGCCTCGAGATTGGCTCGGTTAACCCTCTGAAGCTCGTCGACAAGTTTTTGCCAGTTCGACATTCTTTCAATATCGGTCCTGACAGCGTCAAGATTTCGTAGCATAGCCGATTTGTCAAGAGGAACCAAGTCGAGATCAAATCGAACCCCTCTTAGGCACCACTGAGGGAATCGACTTTGAAGAGTGGGAGGACCTTGCCCAACTTGGTATGCGGGCCGGTTGATGATTGTTTGAATGTCGGAACGAACGGGGGCAGGAGATTCAGCAGGAACATTTTGAGAAACTGTCGGCATTATTTCTTCAGTAAGTTTAGCCCGCTTGCTAGAAGAATCGTCCATGTGACCTTTACCTCTCTCATCACGAGTCTTTCTTTTTTGGGTATCATCATCTCTGTTGGGAGGGTCATGTCTTTCTTGTTCTCTTTGGTGACGTTCTTCATATGCTCGTCTCTCGTCTGCTTTCCTGATGGCCCTCTCTTCATCCGATTCTCTGTAAGAGGGGAGGTGACGCCTGTAATCATATTGGCTACGCCTCCCGTAGCGCTGGAAATCATCATAATATGAACTGCTGCGCCCCATTGGAGAATCTGGAATAAAAATAATAAGCTTTAGAAATCTTTAAAGTATAAGAAGATGAATGCGTAGAAGTGCTGAAAAATCCTAAGTGTTGTGTAACGTGTAAACTACACGCATCAAGTTACAGACCACTCTGTGGAGTAGAGGTAGTGATAACTTGAATGGAAGGAGTTGACATTTGTTGTAGAGAGGATGTCGCCTCAATTACAGAAGAGATAGTTTTGGAAACATCATCTTTGAAAAGTTCTTGAGAAGTCACAATTAAATCGCTCAACCCCTCGAAAACATCATCGCCATCATGTTTTTTGGGACTGACTTTCTCAACTCCTTCGTCAGCAAATCTTCCGGAAGATCGTGGAGTTTCTTCCTCTTCGATAACTGGGGCAAGTGCGGACTTGTCGGACGACCCCGCAACGTCCTTCGGAATTGAACATTTCACTAGTGGAGTTTCTATAGAGGTTCCTCCCTGCGTGTGCTCTTTAGTAGAGACCGGGGCATCAGGAGTTTCCGTCGGAGAATCGGGAATTTCAGTTGGGACTTCACGAAGCTGAGTGAAGCGAGAGGAATGAAGAAGCCCATATTGATGTAAAAATCATCATTTAACAAGAACTTTATACTCCTCTCTTCTGGCGCCACGGCGTTCAATCTCTCAAAAATTTGTTTATAGCATGGATCTCTAGAGGGAGGAGGAAGTGCTAAAACAGGAAAAAAAGAAGCCAAGTTAGCGTTTAGCAACCCAGATTTCGAAAAGCCCAAGAATGGAGAAATAAAAGCAGGAAAATCTTACTTCCTACTCTCCAGATGGCATAAAACCCTAGAGGACAGCGGACAAAGAAGTATTGATTTAGAAATCCATGAACGCTTTCAGGAAGATCGGTGATGAGCTTGCGGTTTCGAGCACTCCTTATAACTACGATAGAGGGATGATCTTTAATTTTTGTGAATGAGCAGAAGTAGCAGATTTCCTCAAAGCTCGGTAATCGGCCCAGAACTCTACTAAATAGCACACATAACCCCATCAGAATGGCATGACCATTGGGGTGCAATTGGAATGGAGAGATAGATAGTCGAAGCAGGAACTGCTGAAGGAAGTCATTGAAAGGTGGTATGGCACCGCTCAAGCACATTTGGCGGTTGACAGCAATAAAGCCAGAAGGGGGCCTATCTGCAGTGTCATTTGGCCCCGGCAGTAAGGCATCAGCTTCGGCAATGCCAAACTGGATGAGCAATTGGTTAAACACCCGCTGATTCAGAGTTGTTGGAGTTCTCTCCGAAGGGTTATCCAACAAGTTGGCTACTGGGAAGACATCTTCAGCCTGGCCCATCGGTTCTTCTTGTTGAGATGTCATTCTACACAAGCAACTGGGTGTTCAAATGCGAAGGTGCACGTTTCCTAAAAGTGTGAAGTGTTGTGCAGAACTAATGAAAATAACAAGTAAATATAACTGGAATTAAACTGGTTGTCGATTGATCGACTATGGTAATTTCAGAACTTGTTAATTTAAAGTTCAAGCATAATATTAGTGCAGGCTGATCAGTTTCAATTGACTGTTTCAGTGTTGCTTTAATATTCTACTTGAAATCGATAGCACTTCGTTCACACGATTTGTTTAAGTTAATTATCTATTATTAACTAATCTGTCATTAGATATGGGCAGTCGATGACAGTATATTCGTCCCAGTTTTCTGTGAGTGTTGTATTGAACAGATTGTTAGCCTGCAAGTCAAAATAACCTGTGAGTGAATGCAATAAAATTCAACAATTCAAAGTTAATGCAATGGTCCAAAGTTCAAGCAGAATTCACGCAAGTCCTAACTCGTCAACGGCTCAAAAATTTTGAGTCGGCAGTGCCCTAAGTCGTAAGTCGTATAAAAAGGGAGAAGCTCTGGTTCAACTCAAGGCTTAGGCCTTAAGTCGTGAGTCGTGAGTCGTGAGTCGTGAGTCGTAAGTATCTCGGCCACGACTCAAGGCTTAGGCCGTGGGGCATGTTGGGTCGGATCATGGTTGTTGGATCATACAAAAATGACTGAGTCGTACCAAAAGCAGTATTCGAATCGATCTGACCAACTAATCACCTAACTCCTAAACCAGGTTGCCTTCTAACCCATTAACCCAATAAAACTCTCAATAAACAACCCCGGTCTTATCACGCCGCTAAATCACCTCAAGACGAAAATCATCAGATCAAACAACCCTACATCCCTTGATGGTTAGAATGACCGAACTCGCAAGACTCGAGGGAGTAAAATGAAGGTAGGGACAGAGCGCATAGGTTAACGATGATCGATAATCGGAAGGGAAGCAAGATTGCTTACGTAATCTGGTGTCAAAGATGATCAGAGGAGAGTCGAGTTGGAATCGCCTGTGAGAACTTAGAGGTGCATTAATGGCGGATGCGGTTTAGAAGATCGCTGATAAGAAGTAGGAGATAGGAGGAACGAGTTAAGCGTTTTATATCCGGAAGAGCTGAAACTCGAATCGGCACGCCCGGGTTATGATAAGTCGAAGCACATGACTTACGACTTAAGCGTGTGCTTCGAGGGGCAAATGTTAACCCCGTTCCAGCCTACGAGTTAAAGGAGTTGACGACTTAAGGCCTGGGACGAGCCACGACTTAAGGTGTTTAACGACTCAGGAAGCCTCACGACTCAGGAAGCCTCGTGACTCATCGAGTCACCGACTCAAGGAGTTAATGACCTAAAGCTCAAAGCGACTTAAAGAGTCATCGACTCAAGGAGTTAATGACCTAAAGCTCAAAGCGACTTAAAGGGTTACGACTCAAGGGGTTAACGGTTCACAAGGCAGGACCGACTCAATGCATTACCGACTCATCAAAGGCTTGGCCCCAGCGACTCAACAGGTTCACGACTCATCATAAGAAACGACTCAAGAGAATTGACGACCTAAGAAATGACTTGATGAATCATAACTCAGGATGACTCGTCCGCGACTTAAAGCCACTAAGTCGTACTCCATTGCTACAATGCATGACCCAGTGAGAATTGACTCGCCAACGACTCAAGACTTGACTTAGAATCCAGCAAGAGAATGAGCTAGTGAGAAGACCAAATGAGCCGGCCACGACTCAACTTGACTCGTCCACGGCTTAGCCTGAGTCGGTCACGACTCAGGACTTGGGCAAAAAACTTCTATCCAGATTTGCCTATAAATACATGGCCACCCCCAACATTCAAGGGACTTTTTGGCTGATTCATTTCAAGCGCCGTTACTCTGCTGCATTCTAAACTGCTTCGACACCTTCAAGAAACTTCATGAAGAAATCAAACATGTCAAACATGTGTTCAAAGATTCGGATTGACATTGAAGTTTAGGCTACTTGTTCAAAGTCACTTGAAACTCAAAGTGTGTTGTAATCAAAGTGTAACTGCATTGATTTGTAATCAAATCGTCAATAAAGATATTCAAAGTGGACGTAGGCTATCTCTCAAGCCGAACCACTATAAAATTGCTGTTGTTTACTGTTTTTTCACTATTATCTGCTTATAATCTGTTCCCGAGTTATCGGGTGGTGCTTTCACGATCTCACTTTACACACCGGGGTGTTAGCGTTCAAATTCTAGCGTTAACATTTACTTAATTAATTATCCTATCATTAATTAATTAAATAATTAATTACCCATTTAAATTAACTTAATAATTTAAATGAATCTAATCATTAAATTTATTTATCTTTAAGATAACATTTCTTACTTAATCAAAGTACTTAAAACAATTTGTTTTCAAATTTACTTTAAATTCTATTTAAATTTCGTTTTAAACTTAAGATACAAGGTTTTAAAAATAATTCAAAACCTTTTTATCTCTTATGTTAAAAGAAACGTCCACTTTATCAAATAGTTTAAAGAATTTAAATCTCGATTTTAATTTTAATTTCAAATCAATTTAAAAATACACTTAAACAAACCAAATTGTTTAAATCATTTTAAATTTAAAAATTTCCATTTATTTTAAAAGCTGAAACTCAACCCACCTTTCCAGATTTTAAATCTAGAATTTAAATTTAGTTTAAATTTCTATTTTACAATTTAAAACTTACAGTTTAAATTCTAAATCAATATGCTTTTATGCTTAAAAGTTTAAAACCAAATAAAAATTATAAAATTTAAATCATTTCAAATCCAAGATTCAAACTATTGAGATTCAGATTCAATCAAGATTTTAAACTTAGTTCAGCTTTTAGTTTACAATTAAACTTTCCTTTTAAAACTTAAAAAAAAAACAGAACAGGTTCTGTTTTACTTTAAAACCTGGAAAAATACATTACTCGAGCCTCTCCTAAATATCTCCGAGTCAAAACTATTTCTGTTTCGAGTTGAAACTCGAATTTCCCGAGACCCACGCGAGGCAACAAAAAACCTGAAACCAACATTCACCAGCACATCCCAAATGCCCTGTGCACATGCACCCACGACGCAGCCTTCACCGATCATCTCTAATGATCTCCACAAGTCGCCGATCAACCACAAATTCGAACACGATCATCGCATCGCCACCCAAGACTCAAATTTGAAATCAAGCTTCTCACTCAAACCTGGAACAGGCCGAACAACCTCAGTCTAAAACCTGTCAACGCCTCCCCTCTGAAGCTCCGACCATCGTCGCTTCTGGAACTCCGGCGAAGGCCTTGTCAACCCATCATCTACCGTTACCCAAAATATAGTTGAACTCGATCAACTAATAATGCCGAAATGATCGATTATAACAAACCTAGTTAAATTAGGGCTCCAAACTCAAAACTCCAACCACCACGTCTTCACTGAAATGCAACTCCATCAAATAATTTTCTCAACATCCCAGATAACTCCACCACCCCCAGGTGCAATCACGACACCTCCAGACAAATGAGGCAGCAGCAATGCTTCAAAATACAAAATGCAGAGAATAGGGAACTGCACTTTGTATATAGATTAAAAAATTTGATTTTGTTTTTAAAAATCATGATTTAGTATGATGATTCAATTTATAACTCTGAATCCATAAATTTCTAAACTTGAATTTTCTCTAATTTAATGTTCAATCCTCTATTTATAATTCCATAGCCATTTCCATATATATATTTTTTTAGTACAATTTTAATCTGAAGTTTATGATGAAACAAAATATTTTGTTTAAGTCTTAAACCCAAACGAAGATTAAATTAAGAGACAATAGTTTTTAAAACAACCAGAAGTTTGAAATCAAAGAATCAGTAATGCTATAGGTAAAACAAGCATGCACACCCATATATGTCCATACATATATACACAGCAGATATTATACAATACACATTCATCACATTTTTAACTAGCATGCAACCCAAATTTTTAACTGCTTAAATTTTTAAAATTTGAGTTACTCACCTGTGTTTTGAAGACAGAGAACAGGCCTTTGAAACTTGAATTGCTTGCTGAAACTTTAACTTATTACCTGATTAAATCTTGCTTTGATTTGGTTTCTAATTTGATTTTGAAAACATACTTTTGATTGAATTTTCCTTTGCTTCTAGATTTTGAAAACTTGATTGCCTTAATTTAAAAACTGGAAAGCTTGAATTGCAGAGAGGGTCTTAACACTTGATTTTCTTAAAACTGAAGCACATATTTCTGTTTAGCTTCGATTGATATTTGAGGCTGATACAATCTGGTTTTAAGTTTCAGATCTTTGAGTTTAAATGGATTTTGAGTTAATTAAATTTTTTGAGATGATCTAAATGCTTTGATCTTTTAGATCTGGTTTTCAGTTTTAGAAGAGAAGAAGAAAAATGTCTTTGAATACAAAAGATTTTTGCTAAGTTTGAAAGGCAATAAGCATGCCACTTGTTAAGTTGCATGTTAACATTATTACTTTTGTTTTAATGTTTATTAAGAGTTATTACACTTGTCTTTTATGCAATTATTTAAAAATTTTAATAAAAGCTTTTATTTTTATTTTCTATAAATAAATACTATCTTAATTTATATAGATAAATTCCTTTTAAGAAAATAATATAAAACAAATCCTATTCTAATAAAATCTTATTCATGTATTATATATCCAAAATATGTTAAGATATATATTCTTTGAGTTCAAATTTTAAATCCAAATTCAAATTTAATTCAAAATCCAACTTAAAAAATCAATTCAAATTAATATATATATATATATATTGATTTAACAAACATATTATTAAATTTATGTTGAAGATAATAAGTTTTTGTCTATTTTAAATAATCATATTAGGAGACTATTAAATAATTATTTTCCCAGATATAAATATTGATTTTTAAATTTATATGTTTCATTCTTAACAATCAGTATTTAAATAGTTAAAATTAGTATTTCTATTAACGAACCCAGTTAATTATCAATTAACAGATACTCAAAATTCAGGCTATCACATTCCTCCCCCCTTTGAATCATTTCGTCCCCGAAAAGGAACGAAGTCCGAATCTACAAAAATACTTGAAATCATATAAATTTTCTTTGATCATTTTAAAACACTTTTTAAATCTATATAATATTATGAAATGGTGTTATAAAAATACTTTTTATAACTCGATGGCTCAACCAGTCTATCCTTGTTCTCCTAGAAATTCGGTCATACATTGATCGGCATATGACTGAAAATCACAAGTGCTTGGTAGACCCGTTTTCAAAATCCAGTGAAAATATTTTGAAATTTTATTGAAAATATAGAATACAGTTTTGAAATCGAGGAAATATCTTTGGTGAGAATGCTTTGGAAATCATCACCCCCATCCATGGTCGCAGTTACATTCCAGGGTTACGTTGCCAACGCAGCAAAAGTCCACGTAACTGCAGGCTCTCCGCAGCCTCTCGATTACACCATGGAACCCCCGACAGATCACAGTTACATTCCAGGGTTACGTTGCCATCACAGCAAAAGTCCATGTAACTGCGGCCTCTTATTTTCGCTGTAAAAATGAAACGTCTCCACTCCTACATAGGTCGCAGTCTACCGATATATAATCAAACGCAGACTGTTAGCTCTCAGCGGCACACACGACTTTCTCTATGGTATACTCTACTCATAATCCGCAGGAACTAGTTTTGTCCGGACTCCTTACAGGATCAATTTTAGAACCCCCTCTTGGGCTCAAGGCAGCACCACCCGGTGGCACTCCTAAGAAGTTCATTTCAAGGGAGCGCCTTTTTCCCCAGAGACATCATAAAAACATTTTATACTATATACATATAGTATTTTTCAAATCATACACCTAGTATGATCTCATACAAATCTCCTTTACACAAAATCGATTATCCTAAAATCGATAGTTCTCAAACTAGGCTTTCCAAATTCAATATTGATTTCACCCAAAAATCAAAAGCCTTTCCAAATTCAAAGGTTCCCAAAACCTTTTCCAAAATCATCATATGATCCTTTATATATATATATATATATATATATATATATATATATAATCTTTAAAACTTTGGATCATTTCAAACTTGTATAAAACTCCTTTTATTCATCAAAACATCATCAAAATCCTTTCTTTTGGCAAAAGATTCAACAAGGGAAGGTTTATCTTATATAACAAAGATATATAACTTTATTTATTCCAAGTCAAATAATCAAATTTGATTACTCTTTAATAAACTACTTTCCTAATCACTTACTCATAATTACTTCAATCCATTTAGATTATCATCTCTATTCTTATCTTGATTGGGTATTTAACCAATAACAGTTTAAACTCTGTCCATTTTAAATTTAAAAATAGCTTGAAGAGTATTAAAAATAGATAAGTAGTTGAAAAACAATTTATAGTTTGTGAAATAGCTGTAAAATAGTTCAGTAATTGTAAAATAATTGGAAAATAGTTAAATAGTCAAAGACATTTTAAATAATTGCAAAATAACTATAAGAGAGTAATTAGTAGTTGAAAATAGTAATTAGTTTATAAAATAATTGAAAAATTGTCAAACGGTTTCAAAAAAATAATAAAACAAGTATAACATTGTATGGCTTTTTAAAAGAAAGGTTGTATATATATTAAATTGCTTGAAAAAAATAGGTGTTAACTCCCCACTGCTAGCGACCTAACTAATGAAGCGACCTAGAAGTAGTTGCGACCTAAGGAGGCCACGACCTAAAAAATAACGGCGACCTAAAGATTATAACGACCTAAGAAGACTCCACGACCTAAGAAGACTCCGCAACCTAGAAGATGTCTCGACCTATGAAACTCCGCGACCTAAGGAAGGCTGCGACCTAAGAGATTCAGCGACCTATAGAACTCACACGACCTAACAGAGTGCTTCGACCTAAGGAAGGCCGCGACCTAAGGGATTCAGCGACCTAAGATCTCGAGCTATGATAACAGGAAGATACTCACGACCTAAGATAGGTCGCTCATGACCTAAGGACATTGCATTAGAAGGCCGCCTTTTCTATGCCGCTACTGGTAAGGTCGCTTACGACCTAGAACTTGTTGAAACGAGCTTGCGTGTTCTTATGGAAGGGGGGCCAGTGCTTCTTAGGTCGGCTACGACCTACGACCTTACTTAGGTCGGTCTCGACCTAGGACCTAACTCCGAGCAAAGCCTATAAATACACCCCGAGTTCCAACTAGAAAAGGACTTTTGGCTTATTCATTTCAAGCGTCGTTACTCTGCTGCATTCCGAACTACTTCAACACTTAAAGCTTTTGAGATACAAAGAATGCTTCAAGGAACTTCACGAAGAAATCATACATGTTCAACATGAATTCAAAGATTTTAATCGACATTGAAGTTGAGGCTACTTGTTCTAAATGACTTTAAACTCAAAGGGTGTTGTAATCGATGAATCTTGTAAAGGGTTGTAATAATATCAGCAATAAAAGAGTTTAAAGTGGACGTAGGCTCTCTCTTAAGCTGAACCACTATAAATATCGTGTCTTTTAATACTTTTCTATGATTCTTACTAATTTCTTGTTCCCGTACCAACGGGTGGTGCTTTCACAACTACACTCTACACACCGGGGTGTTAGCGTTCAGTTTTTAGCGTTAACATTTTTGGTGCTTTCACTGAGAATTGAACTCAGGCAAATCGTCATCATTGCTCCACGAAAGTTTGTTGAAGTAACCTCTCTGAAGACTAGAAGTTTATCCGAAATCATGGCTCCGGGTAGAAAGAGTAGATCTGTAAGATCTGGAAATGCTCAAGAGGGAACCTCCGCTTCCCCTATATCGAATCAAGCAACTCCAGCTGTCGGAGTTACAAAGGCAGAGCTGGATGCTGCAATCTTAGGGCTGAACCAGTAGATAAATGCCCAAAATGCACAATTCGAGGCTCAGAATGCTCAAAATGCCCTAATTCTGAATAGGTTGAACGATTTGCTTGGGGCAAACCGTCAACCGGTAGGTAATGAAAGGAACTTTGCTGGCAACATTCATGATGCTGAAGAAAGGAATGCTCCTGAAAGGGCTGCTAGCCCCTTTGAACAAACACTTCCTGAGGTTGGTGGATCTAGAACTCGACATAATGAGGAGTATCTTTCTGGGATGGTCCAACAAATCATGAAAGAGAGTATGCAGAGGGTTGAAGACGAGGAAGAATGGGGTTTTGCCCCAAGTAAAACTCCATTTACTGAGAAAATCTTAAAGGCTGAATTCCCAAGGAAGTTTGTCCCTCCAACCATTCCAGCTTACAAAGGAACAAGTGATCCAAAAGAATTCTTGTATAAGTATGATTGGCACATGACAGGTGCTAGGGCTTCTGATGAAATAAAGTGCCGATATTTTCCTGTATACCTGGAAGGTGTAGCTCTGCTTTGGTTCACCAAGCTGCCAGTCCGATCTATCGAACAGTTTTCTGACTTAACCCGGAAGTTCAAGGAGCAGTTCAGACTATACGCTTCAAAAGCCAAAGATATTATGTCGTTGTCAAGTTTAGAACAGAATCCGGGTGAAACTATCAGATCTTTCTTGAATCGCTTTAATATAGCGCTGGCCGAGGTAGACAATGCAGAACCACGGATGATCTTGACCTATTTGATGAGGGCCATCGATAAGTCGAGCGAATTTGGAAAATGGCTTAACATGAAGGAACCAAATTCCCTTGAAAAATCCTACAAGAAAGCAGATGAGTTCATACGCCTGGAAAGCCGTCCTGTACCAGTAAAGGCAGTGCTAGAAAAAGCTGAAGATAACATTGCTGCTCCACGCAAGAGTGAATCTGCTGGACAGAAAAGGGAAAACAACGATGGAAAGAAACAGAAAAATCTGAAGAGGCCTCGTTCCTTCAAACCATCGGAATATACTCCTTTATCAGATACACCAGAGCATATATACCTTGCCACTAAAGATTCTGTTGAATATCCTAAACCTCCTGTTCTGAGAACCGGGAGGAAAGCTGTGCAAAGTGGGAAATTCTGTCGCTTTCATAATCAACCTGGTCATGATACCGACGAATGCCGCCAATTGAAAAATCTGATTGAAGAGTTGCTAAGGGAAAACAAGCTGCAGCAATTTGTGAAAAAGAATAGCAACAATCCTGCTTCGTCTAGTCAGGGGCAGCAAGCTCCTGCTTATCAGCCTAGGATAGGTGAGAAGGCAGCAGGGCATGAATCTGGAAGGCCCATCATCAATGTCATTACAGGAGGACCTCACCCAGCAGGCAGAAGCTGGGGTGAGATGGAAAGGTATACCCGAGCTTTGAAATACGTACCGACCGAAGAAGATGTATTCGTTTTGGAAGGTGCTATGCCCCTGAAGCAGCAAAGAACCTTCAATGATGATATTGTGTTCAGAGCCAGGGATTCCGTAGGTATTGAAGCTCCTACCTTGGATCCCTTAGTCATCTCGGTTGGTATCGGGCCAGCTATTGTCAGAAGAGTTCTCATTGATTGTGGCGCATCCTGCAATATCCTCTTCAAGAAAACATTCGACCAGACGAGGATCACTATGGCTGATGTGCAAGCCTCATCACAGAAAATCGCTGGCTTCACTGGGGAGCCAAAACAGCCGATAGGAACCGTTGATTTGTTTGTGGAACTTGGAGAAGTGTAACGACCCGGAATTTTGGGTCGCCAAAATTTAACATTTAATTCATTTTAAATGTTGGATATGGATTCTAATTTGAATCTTGATAATAGAAGACTATGGTTGAGTTAATAAGATGAGTTATAGTTTCAAAATATGGTGATTCCATTTGAATTGGAGTAATAATAATAATTATTAGAACTGAGAATAAATTGGAAATTGAATGGGAATTGTTATAAAATTTGATGTTTAAATGCATTTTTAAGTTCCATAGGTTATAAATGATATTGTTAGATTTTTGGAAGAATTTAAAAGTTAATAGATTATTATTTGGAATTTTATATGAATTTAAAATGAATTTAATATTATTAAATATTGCAATTAATCCGATTTAAGTCCAGAATGAACCAGAACGATTTTTAATGTGTTTATAAATTTTATATGAATTATTGTTAAGTTAATAAAATTTTAAAAGTGGAGATTTGGAGTGATTTCGATAATTTCGAAAATCGCTTAATTAAATAGACGAGTTAAAATAGCCTTCCGGGGCACAGTCTCGGAATTCGACGAAACCAGTTTCATTGGATCCGTAATAGTTAGTTATTATCGGATTTCAATTTTCGTAGCAATCGGAGTTGTCGTTTGACCCCGGCAGCTCGAAACGCATCGAAATCATTTTAATCGATTTAATTTCAAATTGAACGTTTAATTCCATAACTCGTGCATACGACCGAATTAGCTTACGAAACCTGTTCCATTGTGTCCGGAACGCGGAAAAACCCCAGGATAGCCTATCGGAACGTGAGAATTGGAGTTCGTTTGCATTAACGGTTAAATTGAGAAATTTGTTGATTTAAAATATTATTAAATAACTATTATATATATAATATTATCTTCCTAAACCCTAGTTTAAAGCAGCCGCCGTATGTTTTTATTCCATGGCCGAAATCGATTTACATTCTTCTTCCCAAATCTCTCAATCCTTGCTTTCATTTCGAAAACTTCCAACTGAAGAAAGGTAGATCTCTCCGAGCTCGTGAGATCCAACAGTTGATTTCGCATGTAGTCTTCGTTTGGAGGAGTTTTGTGGCGCCGTTCATTTGCCGTTCGTTCGAGAATTTAGGGAGGTGGGAAGCACCGAGCTTCGTGCTCGTCCAGCCACGGGTGGTGCTCGCGGAGACCTTCAATGCGGTAGTTCCTGATCGAGTTGAATGCGTTGCGAGTGGTGACGATTTCAAACCCTAATCACGTGAAATGGGTTCGAATTTGCTCCTGGAGCTTTCGCGTGTTGAGATGAGGGAGAAGAGGGGGTCGGCCGTATGTTTTGGTAATTTTAATAAAAAAAAAAAAAAAGAATTTGTTTTGAAATTAAATTCAAATCTTGTAATTTAAATAACTTGTTCATATGTAATCAGAAATCAACAATCTTGGTAGCGCCGGGATCGCAGCGACGAGCACTACGCGATGGTGAAAATCCGGAGTCATTCCGGGCAAGTAGAAATTTAGGTTAAATCGAACGTCGTTCGGTTTAATTTGAATTTCGAATGCTCGCCGAAACTCAAGGTGAGTTATTCTCACTCACATCTGGATACTAGTAAAGTAGATAGCTAGTATTGATTGTTTGTTTGGATGTTTAGCTGAATATGTTAGTTATTATCAAATTGAATTGATATATATACTGTTGTGCTAATATTTGTGGATGCAGGGAAACAGGTTGGAGGGATCCAACGGGATTCCTCACAATATAGTACTTACTTGATTATGATACCTGTTTATATATTGAGGTTGATAAATTTGGAGTTGAATTGCATTGTGATATTGTGAATTAGACTATAAACCTAGAATATTAATTATAAAGGAAATTGCAGTTTAAATTATAAAGAAATTAAATTTGGGTTTCAAAGAAATTGAGAAATTGTTAAATAAGAAAATAAGAGAATATAAATGTTTGAAAACCTGATTTGGATGGAAAACTGAAATGAATTTGTATAGAAATATTGTTGGATCAATTTATAAATCCAAAGTTAATTATAAATGGATAAATTGAGTTTAGAGAAATAAAAGATATGGTTAATAATGAATTTAAAAGGGTTAAATTGGAAATCTATTTAGAATGGAAAGTGAAAATTTATAAAATCTGGAATGGTAATCAAAGATAAATGTTATTAGTTGAAGATTTGGGAAATTAAATTTATGTTATTAAAATATAAAACTAAATTAAAATAAATGGACAGAAATCGTGTTAAGAATTTCTGTGATGATTTAGTAGAAATGAGATTTCCCTGGGAAAAACCAAGTTCGAGTTTTAACTTGATTTTATAAAAAGGAAGTTTTAAAATCTTAAACTAGTTTTAAAGAATGTTTTAAAAATTATTATTTTAAAGTGATTTTTTTTATAAATTAGCAATAGTAAAATTTTATAAATATTTTAATAATTATGTTTACAAATGGATTTGTTTTAAAAGCTAGTTTTGACCTAAGTATATTGAAATAAGAGTTAATCTTTTTACCACTTTATTTTAATATATAGTATAACTTAACCTTAATTTAAATTAAGCTATATCTTTTAAACAGATTTGCTTTAAATATTTTGGAATTATATTTTGATTAAATAATTAGTAGTAAATTTATCTATTTAAAATATACTTTAAATTAAAATGTTTTTAACTGTTTTAAATCTAAACTGTTTTGAACTTGGATATTTTCCAATGGAAATATATGGTAACGGATTTACCTTGTAAAAAATTGAATTTTGGGAAAGTGTTTTCAAATGAGATTTGGAAATTTGGTAATATATCTTTAAAAAGATATTTGAGATCAATAAATAATTTGGGAATTATTTATTGTGTGATGGATGCTATGGATGTTTATGCATATTAATTGATAGTTAAATCACCGACTATCAATATTGGACAAATGCGATGATCGTTTCGAAGAGACCGGGATCGAGATTTATTTCTCGAAAACCACTTCGATCCGGTTTGTACGTTTTCGTGCGATAAACGTTTTTCGGAGTCGAAGATGGAGCAGTGAAGTGCAAGGGCTAGTCGCTACTAATCCTGAGGATATTTCCAAAATGGATGTAGTAGGAATAGTGCCTTCGGTTCCGTTCGAACCCGGAACGGACTTGTATGGACGAATGCTTCGTGACATCGTCAGCGGACGATGGGCATTCTAAGGGATATGTGCTAAAGGTATCGTTTAGCCTCAAGCCTCACCAACCGGGAATGACTGAAAATCAGGGGATATGCAGCAAGGCTTCGTGGGTAGCCCCCACTGGAGAGTAAGGTCATCCCTGTCTAGAGGTTCTTTTTTTTTATTTCGGCTTAGTGGTGCGGTTGCTGATCCCAACCGCGGGGTGATCTTATTCGGAATTGCCCATAGGTGATTCCGGTCTTGTGTTGCAGGGGACGAAGGGAGTAGTCCTCGGTACTGTGATCTAGACCACGTACTGTGACAGGTGGTACCCCAGTGCCTAGTCATTGTTGGAAATCCATTTTCCCTACGAGCCTTTTACGAGTTTTGTTTGTATTACCCACTTCGGTGGCTAGTAGCTGGAATTTAATAGATGTAACAATTTCGGCTATTTTATAAGTATTTGTAAATAGACCCTATTATAATATCAGAGGATTTCTATAAAAAGTGTTTTAGCTATCGTAAGGTAAAAACCCGACATGTTTATTTGTGGCGTGGTCTTACGAGATGCTTTTGTTTTCAAAGGATTTTTGAAACTTTAATAATCAATTGTGTGCATTATTATCAGCTGGTATTCCAGACTGACTCGGGTGTTATTTCGTTATAATGCTCGGGTCAGACCGAGTATTATATGTTCAGGATAGGTTGCTATGGAGCAGGAGAGGAGCTGGAGTTCGAGACGTATTATATGTACCTATATATATATCCGCTGCTATGTTGTATGGTATGTCTGTTATGTGTTGATTGATGTATGAGTTACTCTGATTTGTGATGATGTGATATGTATAAACAGATATAGATTTCATTTTGGGTAAAGTTCTATAGTTACTATTATATTTTAATCCGCTGCGACTGTGAGATTCTGCTATTGTTTAGTTTCTTCTTCTTCTATCTCTTTTTCTTTAACCTCAATGGTTCGTATTTCTGTTCCACTTGAGTCAATTAGGGTAGAATAATGTTGATTCAAGGGGTACGGATTTGCGGGCTGTCACACTTGGTATCAGAGCTTAGGTTGGCGACAACCTAGGCTTTGGTGGGGTAATTTCTCATTTAATAGAGTCAATAGTACTCTATAATGAGCTGAGCGTATTTATAGCTATGAGAGCGTACTTGTTAGTGTTTATAAAATTGTTTTTATACTGTGTTGACTTATCGGTTGAGTGTTTATGAATTCTGGTCGGTGCGGGAAGTACAACCGTATCGATAGGGGTTTCTAAACTCTTAAACAAGATAAACCGACATAGTATTGTTTTTAAAATGGATAAATGAAATAATTTTATCCAAATTTATATTTTGATATAAAGAGAATAATTTTTTGGAAATTATATATATTTGACTGTTTGGTTGCCAAATATTGAAAATCAAATAAGAATCTTGAATTTGACCAAATTTGAAATGATAAGTGAATAAGATTATAAAATTTAAATGGTTTATAACCAGATAGAATTAATTAAATATGTTGCAAATAAGAAGTGAAATTAAAATTAGAATTTAACCAGAATTTAAAACCTGGAAGTTTTGGGAAGGATTTTAAATGCATTGAAAATAAAAGTTTGGAAATTTGAAATCCTGGGAAGTTTGAAATGTTTTCCAATGTATTGAAGGCAATAATGGAATGTTGTTTTGGGTAATATTTTTGAATGGCAACTGTTTTGAAATAAATTTGGGAAAGTAAGAAGCATTGAACTCACTGCAGTCGCTGGAAAATAATCCTGATGATGCTGGCCACATCATTAGAATTCATTTTCGAGTTTCTAAAGTGATGGATTGCTTCCCTAGTAATTGGTTATGGTATTGTTTGGATTTGTTGGGGATAACAGTTGTTTTGGATATTTCAAAAATGAGAATTTGTTTTGGGATATGAACAAATTGTTTTGGGTACAACCAAATTGGTTTGGAAAACATGGAGATTTGATTTGATATACCAAATGGGTATATATATATTTGATATATTTCAAAATGGTTTTGAGATAAAACCGGGTAAATTGAATTCTGGGAAAGTTCTTATTAAATAATGTGTAAAGTTGAAATGAATCAACTATTGAATTTGTTAAGTGAAGCTAATGCTAATAAGAAGGAAATGAGAAATTTCAAATCTTGGAATTAAAATTCAATTTGAGTAATTAAAGGTGAATAAAATATATTGAAGTAAATTGAAATTTGAATTTTACTTGGATAAGTAAATAAGTTGGACTTAAAATAAAATTGATTTGGATTAAATTGAAAGGTAAGTTGATTTTGAGATTGTGGGTCATTGAGTATTGGATTATACCCATAAGCTATTAAGTATTATACTTATAGTTTGAGGTTGTGGATTTGAAGTTTGCAAAGAAATAAATTAAGGGAATTTTTATCCTTAAGAATTCAGATATATATATATATATACATATGGAATTTAGAATTGTGATTATAAAATGTTGGTGGAGTAAAATGAGCAATATAAGTTTTTAAAGTAAATAAGTTGGTGAACTTATAAAATAGAAATAGAAATTATAATCACCATGAGAAATAATGAAATGGAATGGTGAATTTAAAAATCTAATCTCAAATGAATGTGAATTGAGATAAGATAAGGGGAATATAAAAGGAGTAAATAAACTTCACTTAGTAAACAAGTTTTGAACTTGTATTTGGAAAATTAAAATTGTGAATTTGAAATGAAATAAACCTAGATGAAATGGAAAATTAAAATTGAGGAATTGGGATTTAATTCAATCTTGATGAATTGGAATTAAAGTAAATAGTTATAAAGGTGAAATGTAAATTGTTTATAATTGCATAAAGGAATTCATATTTTTAAGTTATTAAGTGTTATAATTTGAATATGTGATTATGAAATGGAAAGGGTTGAATGGTGTGGAAAAATTCAAAACTTAACCATAAATGAAAAGCAAAGTCTAATGAAGCAAAGCGGGAATATAAATGTGAATGTTCTTAAGTGGCAAATAAGTTTTGGACTTATGTATGGAAAAATGGAATTTGTTTGATAATGAAATTGAAATTGAATTTCAATTGTGTAACAAATAATATTGAAAGAAATTTAAATTCTATTTAAAGAAGTATACGGGAAGGTAGGAATTTAAATTGTTAAATGAAATAATGGGAAAATGGTGATATTATAAATGGATTCAGAGTAAATTGGGAAAGTGAATTAAAACCTAATATGGATTAAGTTATTGACTGAATTAAATTACAAATTAATGGAATTTGTATTGTAATGGATAGAATTTGATAATCAGTCAAAATTTGAAGGTAAATAAAAATCCAATTTGGATTGGGATTTAATGTTGGTAATAAATATGGGAAGGGCAAATGAATAATGGGATTTGAATATATTAATGATGATTTGAATTGTGAATAAAATTCAAATGAGTGAAATAAATTTATATGGACTCTTTGTTAATAAAATAAATTTGTAAATGGATTGAATTAATAAACAAGGAGCATTCAAATTTATAAATAGATTGAAATTTGATTGGAATGGGAATCAAATGGAAATAAAATTTGATTTATAAGAAGATAATGGTAATATTGAGAAGAAAGCTTAAGTAAATTAAATAAATGTGATTAAGCTTTATAATGTAGTCTTGCATAAATTTTGTTGGGTGATAGGCATTGAATTGCAAGTGGAATGATAAGTGTAAACTTAAGTTAAGTAATGGATTTGAAAATATGAAAATCAAGGCATGATTTTAAAAGAATAATAATAAGAATAATAAAATAATAAAAATAAACTTGGATTGGTTAATGAAATAAGATGTAAGGAAATGTAATTTAACAATTGCATTGGAAAGAAAAAATGTTTGGTTTGTGAACCTTGTAATGGAGTAAAACTAATATAAATTTAAGTTGAATTAATTTTAAATGGTTTTAAGCTTAAGTGGCAATTGTTTTGTTTGAATGACATGAATATTTGAATGTGTTCAGGATTGGGTTGTTTAAACAACAACTAAATTGGTTTTGGATAAATTGGAATTTGATTAAGTGGAGTCCAATTAAAATGAAACTAAATTTGGTATGCAAGAAAGAATTGAGGTGTTATGCAATTGAATTGATGTTTGAATAAATTGATATGGATTGGAATCTAATTTAAGGAGTTTGTGAAAGAATGCAAGTGAATTGATTTAAAATAGCATATGGAATGGGTTTTTAAATCAATTGGAATAAATTGACATTTTAATAAAGAAAAGTTTGCATATGAATGGCAAATGAATCATAAGAGAATTGCGTATGATTCAAAGTTTAAAATAAAATTTGATTTATAAATCAAATAAGGAATATAAGCCAAAATAAAGAAATATAAGTAAGGCATATGTAATCATATTGAAATAGAAATAAATTGGTTGGAAATAAATATGCTTTGAATATAATGGACTTGAGTATAAAACATTCAAATGGAATAAAAATGAAGTTGGACTTGAATATGCAATTTGGAGGGTGTTTTAAAATCTTTGAATGATTGGGAATATGGCTAACATTGTTAAAAAAATGAAGATGGCTTGGTTTGGCTAGGAAATGGTTATGTTTAGCTTGCTTTTATATTGGAAATGATGATTAAAATGTTCATATTTTGAAACTGATGAGTTTGTTTGAGTTTAGCACAGGTGCGGGAGGCGTTTGAGAGAGTTGGAACGCGTAAATGCTAAAATGTTAGCCGCTTGCTTTTAAAATGCTAATAAAAGGTACGCCTACGCAAATAAAATGGGAAAATGATATATATTGTGATATATTTTGGTTTCCGGCCGAGTGGGCCGATGTATATATATTTGTGTATCCTGCGATGTCGCAGAAGCTCCTCCGTACAGGGGAGACTCTGCCAAAATTTTCCGTAAATTTTGAGAGTTAGAAAATTTTTTGGGTTTTTGGGAAAAGTTAAATAACTTGGAAAGTTATAAGTTAAAATTAAAGCTTTAGAGTTAATAAAGCAAATAGGTTTGGGAATTGAGAAAAAAAAAAGATTTTGTGAAGTATATATAAGCTTTTAACTAAGCAAATGGGATAAGTAAATGGGTTTAAGTGTATGTTCTACCTTATACAAATTTCGGGGACGAAATTTTTATAAGGGGGGAGGAATGTAACGACCCGGAATTTTGGGTCGCCAAAATTTAACATTTAATTCATTTTAAATGTTGGATATGGATTCTAATTTGAATCTTGATAATAGAAGACTATGGTTGAGTTAATAAGATGAGTTATAGTTTCAAAATATGGTGATTCCATTTGAATTGGAGTAATAATAATAATTATTAGAACTGAGAATAAATTGGAAATTGAATGGGAATTGTTATAAAATTTGATGTTTAAATGCATTTTTAAGTTCCATAGGTTATAAATGATATTGTTAGATTTTTGGAAGAATTTAAAAGTTAATAGATTATTATTTGGAATTTTATATGAATTTAAAATGAATTTAATATTATTAAATATTGCAATTAATCCGATTTAAGTCCAGAATGAACCAGAACGATTTTTAATGTGTTTATAAATTTTATATGAATTATTGTTAAGTTAATAAAATTTTAAAAGTGGAGATTTGGAGTGATTTCGATAATTTCGAAAATCGCTTAATTAAATAGACGAGTTAAAATAGCCTTCCGGGGCACAGTCTCGGAATTCGACGAAACCAGTTTCATTGGATCCGTAATAGTTAGTTATTATCGGATTTCAATTTTCGTAGCAATCGGAGTTGTCGTTTGACCCCGGCAGCTCGAAACGCATCGAAATCATTTTAATCGATTTAATTTCAAATTGAACGTTTAATTCCATAACTCGTGCATACGACCGAATTAGCTTACAAAACCTGTTCCATTGTGTCCGGAACGCGGAAAAACCCCAGGATAGCCTATCGGAACGTGAGAATTGGAGTTCGTTTGCATTAACGGTTAAATTGAGAAATTTGTTGATTTAAAATATTATTAAATAACTATTATATATATAATATTATCTTCCTAAACCCTAGTTTAAAGCAGCCGCCGTATGTTTTTATTCCATGGCCGAAATCGATTTACATTCTTCTTCCCAAATCTCTCAATCCTTGCTTTCATTTCGAAAACTTCCAACTGAAGAAAGGTAGATCTCTCCGAGCTCGTGAGATCCAACGGTTGATTTCGCATGTAGTCTTCGTTTGGAGGAGTTTTGTGGCGCCGTTCATTTGCCGTTCGTTCGAGAATTTAGGGAGGTGGGAAGCACCGAGCTTCGTGCTCGTCCAGCCACGGGTGGTGCTCGCGGAGACCTTCAATGCGGTAGTTCCTGATCGAGTTGAATGCGTTGCGAGTGGTGACGATTTCAAACCCTAATCACGTGAAATGGGTTCGAATTTGCTCCTGGAGCTTTCGCGTGTTGAGATGAGGGAGAAGAGGGGGTCGGCCGTATGTTTTGGTAATTTTAATAAAAAAAAAAAAAAGAATTTGTTTTGAAATTAAATTCAAATCTTGTAATTTAAATAACTTGTTCATATGTAATCAGAAATCAACAATCTTGGTAGCGCCGGGATCGCAGCGACGAGCACTACGCGATGGTGAAAATCCAGAGTCATTCCGGGCAAGTAGAAATTTAGGTTAAATCGAACGTCGTTCGGTTTAATTTGAATTTCGAATGCTCGCCGAAACTCAAGGTGAGTTATTCTCACTCACATCTGGATACTAGTAAAGTAGATAGCTAGTATTGATTGTTTGTTTGGATGTTTAGCTGAATATGTTAGTTATTATCAAATTGAATTGATATATATACTGTTGTGCTAATATTTGTGGATGCAGGGAAACAGGTTGGAGGGATCCAACGGGATTCCTCACAATATAGTACTTACTTGATTATGATACCTGTTTATATATTGAGGTTGATAAATTTGGAGTTGAATTGCATTGTGATATTGTGAATTAGACTATAAACCTAGAATATTAATTATAAAGGAAATTGCAGTTTAAATTATAAAGAAATTAAATTTGGGTTTCAAAGAAATTGAGAAATTGTTAAATAAGAAAATAAGAGAATATAAATGTTTGAAAACCTGATTTGGATGGAAAACTGAAATGAATTTGTATAGAAATATTGTTGGATCAATTTATAAATCCAAAGTTAATTATAAATGGATAAATTGAGTTTAGAGAAATAAAAGATATGGTTAATAATGAATTTAAAAGGGTTAAATTGGAAATCTATTTAGAATGGAAAGTGAAAATTTATAAAATCTGGAATGGTAATCAAAGATAAATGTTATTAGTTGAAGATTTGGGAAATTAAATTTATGTTATTAAAATATAAAACTAAATTAAAATAAATGGACAGAAATCGTGTTAAGAATTTCTGTGATGATTTAGTAGAAATGAGATTTCCCTGGGAAAAACCAAGTTCGAGTTTTAACTTGATTTTATAAAAAGGAAGTTTTAAAATCTTAAACTAGTTTTAAAGAATGTTTTAAAAATTATTATTTTAAAGTGATTTTTTTTATAAATTAGCAATAGTAAAATTTTATAAATATTTTAATAATTATGTTTACAAATGGATTTGTTTTAAAAGCTAGTTTTGACCTAAGTATATTGAAATAAGAGTTAATCTTTTTACCACTTTATTTTAATATATAGTATAACTTAACCTTAATTTAAATTAAGCTATATCTTTTAAACAGATTTGCTTTAAATATTTTGGAATTATATTTTGATTAAATAATTAGTAGTAAATTTATCTATTTAAAATATACTTTAAATTAAAATGTTTTTAACTGTTTTAAATCTAAACTGTTTTGAACTTGGATATTTTCCAATGGAAATATATGGTAACGGATTTACCTTGTAAAAAATTGAATTTTGGGAAAGTGTTTTCAAATGAGATTTGGAAATTTGGTAATATATCTTTAAAAAGATATTTGAGATCAATAAATAATTTGGGAATTATTTATTGTGTGATGGATGCTATGGATGTTTATGCATATTAATTGATAGTTAAATCACCGACTATCAATATTGGACAAATGCGATGATCGTTTCGAAGAGACCGGGATCGAGATTTATTTCTCGAAAACCACTTCGATCCGGTTTGTACGTTTTCGTGCGATAAACGTTTTTCGGAGTCGAAGATGGAGCAGTGAAGTGCAAGGGCTAGTCGCTACTAATCCTGAGGATATTTCCAAAATGGATGTAGTAGGAATAGTGCCTTCGGTTCCGTTCGAACCCGGAACGGACTTGTATGGACGAATGCTTCGTGACATCGTCAGCGGACGATGGGCATTCTAAGGGATATGTGCTAAAGGTATCGTTTAGCCTCAAGCCTCACCAACCGGGAATGACTGAAAATCAGGGGATATGCAGCAAGGCTTCGTGGGTAGCCCCCACTGGAGAGTAAGGTCATCCCTGTCTAGAGGTTCTTTTTTTTTATTTCGGCTTAGTGGTGCGGTTGCTGATCCCAACCGCGGGGTGATCTTATTCGGAATTGCCCATAGGTGATTCCGGTCTTGTGTTGCAGGGGACGAAGGGAGTAGTCCTCGGTACTGTGATCTAGACCACGTACTGTGACAGGTGGTACCCCAGTGCCTAGTCATTGTTGGAAATCCATTTTCCCTACGAGCCTTTTACGAGTTTTGTTTGTATTACCCACTTCGGTGGCTAGTAGCTGGAATTTAATAGATGTAACAATTTCGGCTATTTTATAAGTATTTGTAAATAGACCCTATTATAATATCAGAGGATTTCTATAAAAAGTGTTTTAGCTATCGTAAGGTAAAAACCCGACATGTTTATTTGTGGCGTGGTCTTACGAGATGCTTTTGTTTTCAAAGGATTTTTGAAACTTTAATAATCAATTGTGTGCATTATTATCAGCTGGTATTCCAGACTGACTCGGGTGTTATTTCGTTATAATGCTCGGGTCAGACCGAGTATTATATGTTCAGGATAGGTTGCTATGGAGCAGGAGAGGAGCTGGAGTTCGAGACGTATTATATGTACCTATATATATATCCGCTGCTATGTTGTATGGTATGTCTGTTATGTGTTGATTGATGTATGAGTTACTCTGATTTGTGATGATGTGATATGTATAAACAGATATAGATTTCATTTTGGGTAAAGTTCTATAGTTACTATTATATTTTAATCCGCTGCGACTGTGAGATTCTGCTATTGTTTAGTTTCTTCTTCTTCTATCTCTTTTTCTTTAACCTCAATGGTTCGTATTTCTGTTCCACTTGAGTCAATTAGGGTAGAATAATGTTGATTCAAGGGGTACGGATTTGCGGGCTGTCACAAGAAGGAGAGAGAAAAGTGGTCCGCAAGCAAACTTTTGTGATTGTTGACGAATTTTCTGCTTACAATGCTTTCCTTGGCCGTCCAACTCTCGCAGCATTCAAAGTTGTTCTGGCCCCATGGTGCCTCACCATTAAATTTCCCACAGATAATGGAGTGGGAGTTATAAAAGGGGATCAAAATGCGGGGCGGGAATGTTATCTAACAGAGCTACGAGAAACCAGAAAAAGAGAAATGGGAAAGGATGCGGCAGCCCCAGTCCGCATCAAAGAACCAGCCTTGTAGCAATTACAGGGCGGACCCTGCACTGGCGAGCACAGCGGAGCAAGGAAAGAAATGGACCCTAGAAAAGTCAGTGCAGGGGAGAATAGAGTGGTATCAGTGGAAACGACAATACCAGTACCTGTTGACCTAAAGGACTCAAACAAGGTGTTGAATGTGGGTTCACAACTTAATGTGTCAATTCAGAATATCTTAATATCTTTTTTAAAGGCAAATTTGGATGTTTTTGCTTGGACTCATGCCGATATGTGAGGAATATCCCCAGAAGTTGCAGTACGCGCTCTAAATATTGATCCAAAATTCACACCTGTGAAGCAGAAAAGGAGAACTCAAGGTCCAGAAAGGTCAGCAGCATTAAAAGAAGAAGTTGATCGGCTCATGGAGAATAATTTTATTAAAGAATCTACCTATCCGAATTGGGTTTCGAATCCAGTGCTGGTTAAGAAAGCCAACGGAAAATGGAGAGTATGCATCGATTTTTCAGATCTAAACAAGGCCTACACCAAAGACTGCTTCCCATTACCCAGAATCGATCAACTGGTAGACGGAACAGCGGGGCACGAATTGTTATCTTTCATGGATGCTTACTCCGGATACAACCAGATCATGATGCATGAGCTAGATCAGGAGGACACAAGCTTTATCACTGACATTGGTCTTTACTGCTACAGAGTTATGCCCTTCGGGTTGAAGAATGCAGGGGCAACATACCAAAGACTTGTTAATGCTATGTTCAAACCGTAATTAGGCAAGACTATGGAAGTCTACGTCGATGACATGTTAGTAATGTCTAAGAAAGCAGTGGATCACATAGAACACTTAGCGGACATGTTCGCAGTCCTCCGAAAATACGGAATGAAGCTCAATCCTTTGAAATGTTCATTTGGAGTGGAATCCGGCAAGTTTTTAGGTTTCATCGTGAGCGCAAGGGGCATCGAGGCTAGTCCAGCTCAAATTACCGCCTTAAAGGAAATCAAAGCTCCTAGAACAAAGAAGGAATTCCAAAGTCTCAATGGAAAAGTCGCTGCCTTGAGTCGGTTCATTTCCAAAGCCACAGATAAATGCATCCCATTCTTTGACGCCCTAAAGAAAGGAAAGAAAAACTTCGATTGGACTCCCGAATGCCAAAAAGCCTTTGATGAATTGATTCGCCATATGGAAACGCCTCCAATACTTTCTAGGCCTGGCGATGGCGAGGATCTTCTTATATACTTAGCAGTATCATCTCATGCTTTAAGTGCAGCACTGATACGGGAAGACAAGAGGATTCAACATCCAGTTTACTATATCAGCAAAAGACTCACTGGGGCAGAGATGAATTACTCTAAGTTGGAAAAACTCGCCCATTGCCTACTAATTGCATCTAGAAAGTTGAGGCAATATTTCCAAGCTCATCCTATCAGAGTCCTCACTGATCAACCTTTAAAGCAAGTCCTGTTTCGCCCTGAGGCTTCGGGTCGTCTTCTAAAGTGGAATATTGAACTCAGTCAATATGACATTACTTATCATCCCCGAAAAGCAATCAATGGACAAGATTTAGCGGATTTCATCGCAGAATTCACAGATAAGGGTAATAGTGAGGAGGAAACAATCGACGATTCCCCGATCCAATGGAAGTTATATGTCGATGGCGCGAGAAACGACTACTGTTCTGGAGCCGGAGTTGTACTCGAGACCCCTGAAGGTCGATCATTATGCTATGCACTAAGATTTGAATTTCCTTCAACAAACAATGAAGCAGAATACGAAGCCCTTATCGCTGGCCTAAGGATTGCTAAAGAACTAAACATCCGAGCATTACAGATCTTCAGTGATTCTCAACTTATTGTATGCCAAGTCAAGAAGGAATTCCAAGCGAAAGGAGGAAATCTGCCCGCCTACTTGTCAAAGGCTTGGGAACTTCTGTGTGACTTCGATCACCACACGATAAACCATATTCCTCGAGAACAAAACATGAAAGCAGATTCTCTCGCAAAGTACTCTAGCACCGGCGAAGCTCAATTTCTGGGGTTAGTCCTAGTAGAAGTTCTGTCGGCACCGAGCATTAATGGGATGGACATTGATTGGATCATGAGTATGTCTCAAGAGCAAGAATCATGGATGACTCCCATAACAGAATATCTGCTCAATGGCTCTCTACCAGGGAACTCAAAAGAACGACAAAAGCTACTGAGAAAAGCCTCTCGATATATAATCCAGGATGGCCGATTATACAGACGGGGATTCTCAATGCCATTACTTCGATGTGTATCCAGGGAAGAGTCCAAAACAATCCTAGCGGAGGTACATGGAGGAGAATGTGGTGATCATTCAGGTGGCCAAACATTAGCAAAGAAAATTCTCCGATACGGATATTTTTGGCCAGAAATTAATCGAGATGCTGCAAGCTATTCCCGAAAGTGTGACAGATGCCAAAGATTTGCTAAAATTCCTAGAGCACCTTCTACTGAACTCACACAGATGGTCAGTCCATGGCCATTTGCAATTTGGGGAATGGATCTCGTTGGGCCGCTACCAATTGCCAAATCTGGAATCAAATATGCCATTGTTGCTGTAGATTATTTCACTAAATGGGCTGAAGCTGAACCATTGGCTACTATCACCTCTAAAAAGATGATAAACTTTGTGACTAAAAATATCATTTGCAGATATGGTGTGCCTCAAAAAATAATTACAGATAATGGTACTCAATTTGAAAGTGAAGAATTCCAAGATTTTTGCAAGCGATTCAAAATCCGGAAAAGCTTCTCAGCAGTGGCTCATCCGCAGGCAAACGGGCAAGTGGAAGCCGTGAACAAAATTATTAAGTCAACCATCAAGAAGCAACTTGAAAGAGCAAAAGGTGGTTGGGTCGATAAGCTACCACTGGCACTATGGGCATACAGAACCACTCACAAAACTACGACTGGATACACCCCGTTTTCATTGGCATACGGGTCAGAGGCAATGATTCCGGTAGAAATAGAGGTCCCTTCACATAGAAGAATCCATTTCAATCAAACAGAAAACGAAAAGCTACAGCTTGAAGCGCTAGATCTCCTTGATGAAAAAAGAGATGAGGCTAATCTCAGAATTGCAGCTCATCAGCAAAGGATAGCCAGACATTTCAATTCCAAAGTTCGCCAACACAGCTTTGAGATTGGAGATCTAGTCCTGAAGAGAATTATGACAGTTACAGGTGTGTTTGGGCCAAATTGGGAAGGACCATATGTCATAGGTCAGAAGCTTCTTGACGGCACATTCAAACTCACTACTGTTGAAGGAGATCAAATTCCAAGGGCATGGAACAGCAATCACTTGCGTCCATACTTTACTTGAAAATTTTGTTGAAATATTGTAAAAAAGAGTTATGAATGTATGATTCTTGTAATTAAAGGCAATTGTAAAACTGATGCAAGTAAATAATGAAAGAATATAAAGTGGATGTAGGCCCAATTTCCTGGCCGAACCACTATAAATCTTGTGTTCCTTATTATTATTACATGTTTGCTTTATTTTCGATATAAAAAGTACATAGAATGTATTGCTGAAATGTCGATTTAAATTTTTGCAGACAATGGAAGTGAAACTTGCACATAATAAGACCAAGTGATTCTCGCCAAATTTCGAGTCACAAAAGCCCCGAATTCAAATCCTAGATAGGAAGTACTTCAATTGAACGGCCTATGATTTCGACAGAAACGGGCCTTTGCTAATAAATTGAGATCGTTTGAACAAACAAACATCCAATTAAGAAGCTAATGCCCGTTCTCACGAACTTGCCTGACAATAAAGTACACTTCCTTGGATTAAACAAATTACTTGTAAGAAAAGGGAACGAAAGCTTGAAAAAGAAAAAAAAAACAGAGGATCGCTGAAAAGGCATAAGCAAGTGGACAAGGGAACAACCAAAGCCATCATCGGCAGCACAAGTCCTCTTCGGAGGCACAACTCTTCGGAGGATAAAGACCTCTAATAGGTCATACGCCACAAAAAAGAAAGTTCTCTACTCAACAAAAAAGATTGGAGGAGTCATGACCCTCCAACCATGAGAGAGTAAATTCCATGCGATGAAAACCCTCTCTGAGGCACATTTCACCAGGAGTTGAAGTGTAACAACCGCTCTTCGGAATTTCACTTCACCAGAGTTGAAATGCAAACAAAATAAAAGCCCTCTTCGGAGGCACATTTCACCAGGAGTTGAAGTGTAACAACCGCTCTTCGGAATTTCACTTCACCAGAGTTGAAATGCAAACAAAATAAAAGCCCTCTTCGGAGGCCCATTTCACCAGGAGTTGAAGTGTTCCGACCGCACTTCGGAATTTCACTTCACCAGAGTTGAAATGCAAACAAAATAAAGACCTCTTCGGAGGCACATTTCACCAGGAGTTAAAGTGTAACAGCCGCTCTTCGGAATTTCACTTCACCAAAGTTGAAATGCAAAACAAAATAAATACCTTTCTGGAAGTCCACGTTTCACCGAGATTGAAATAAAACTTCCAAGTGTTGAAACGTGAAAAGGCTTTCTTCGAAGGCACAACTCTTTGGAGGTACACGCTTCACCAAGATTGAAATAAAACTTCCAAGTGTTGAAACGTGAAAAATCCCTCCTCAGAGGTACAACCCCCTCTCGGAGGCACAATCAAGAAGAAAGACCTCTTCGGAAGCCCACGTTTCACCGAGATTGAAATAAAACTTCCAAGTGTTGAAACGTGAAAAGGCTTTCTTCAAAGGCACAACTCTTTGGAGGTACACGTTTCACCAAGATTGAAATAAAACTTCCAAGTGTTGAAACGTGAAAAATCCCTCCTCAGAGGTACAAATTTCTATTTTAAAAAAAAAAATCCTCATCAAGAGCATACTTTAACTTTCAAAGGAAGAGTGATTTACCTATTCTAGAAAATAATCTTCCTCAAAAAAAGAAGGAAGAAAGTTAAAGTACCCTTCAGAGGCCCGCTTTACCACATAGAAGAATTCACTTGGCAAAATGCGTACATAAGCAAAAGAAAAAAGTGATTTTTTCGAAGGACAAAGCGTAAAAACTTATATGAAGGAAGTTGTACTCTACGAAAAATTTCTTCAAGAATGAAGTAATTATTCTTCAGAAAATATGAGTGCAAGTCCCCTCAAAGTATAAAATATTGCAGCAAGCTTGTGGTATGGGGGCAACATGGTATAGTTACATACAAAATGGTATAGCTACATCGGTAAAGTACGCTCAAACAACATACCACAAGTTCACCGCAATATCATATAAATAAACTTGTGCAAAAATGAATAATAAATGCATTCTCAAATTCAAACAGAAGTTTGTGCAAATAAAGGATCATTTTATTCAATTGTATTGCAGATACAAGTTTCAAAATAAAAAGCAGGGGCCGATACCCGCACAATTCTCGACCAGTACATGCAAAAGAAAAGAAGCTAAAAGCTGAAATCTTCATTTCTTCTTGCCACCTTTGGACCCTTTACCCGGCCGAATGGTTAGCTTTTCAGGTCGGTCTGTAGGCATAAGGGAAGAAGGGGAGGGAGGTGCAACCGGTGCAACTTCCGGTTCCTCTTCAGTAGCAATGATTTTCTTCCCCCTCCTCTTCGACGTTCCGTGCTTCTTTCTCCTCTTCGAAGAAGACTCACTCCCTGGAGTAGCAAGAGCAGACAAAATTATGTCATCAGAAGGAGTCCGCTCCGGAGATATCTCACCTCCCTCAAGTCCTTCGTCTTTCTGCTCTTGCAAAGCGATAGGGTCATCTAAGCCATAAAGAGCCTCTATTTGCTCCTCTTGTGACCCGGGCTGTGAAGCAGAAGGAGGAGTCACCTGAAGAGATGGAGGAGGGATCACCGGAGAAGGCGAAGTCTGAACGATGCTCGACGCTTTCTCTACAGGAGAAAAGAGGTTAAAGTCAGTAAAAAGAGGAGATAAAGGCTCATTAAGATTCAGGAGATAGTCAAAAAATTCATCAAAGACGTGGGAAGTGAACAAGCAATCAGTTTGAACTGGTCCAGCAATAAAGTTACCTGCGGCGGTTGTCTTTATCATTTCAATCTCATAATCCTGGGCTTCGGTGCTCTCCTGAGGCTTCTCTACAACATGGGGAGTTGTAACTCCGAGATCAGTTTTATCTTGAGGAATAGAAGATGAGCTAGGGCCAGCTATATCAACAACAGCTGAAACCGAAGGAGGAACAGGGGCATTTACAAGCGCTTCCTTCTCTGAGCACCCCTCCCTTGTCGTTTCAGCTCGAAATTTAGCAAGCTGCTCTTTTCCCCTAGCTAGTGCTTCCCGAGTTGCCTCGTCAAAATAATATTCTTGAAGATGGTCTTCGGAGTAACCAGCGCCTCCAAGCATATCTACGGCAGCCTCCCATACTTCAGCCAATGTAATCTCATATTTGGGACCCAGAAATGAAAGGCTGCCGCGCCCGAAGATACATTGAAGATAAAAATCAAATAATGTGGAGCCAATGTCAGCTTTGGTTGCTTGATGGGCCTCTTCGGCCGCGAGTTTACCAGCAACAGCCTCGTCACGCTCCTTTTCGGCCATAGCAAGTCGAGTTTTTAATAACTCTATCTCCAAGCTTTGAGAGCCGGTCTGTTCTCGCAGCTGTAAAGTTTCAGCGTGATATTCTTCTATGACCTTCTCTTTGTGTGTAAGCTTATCTTCGACTGCCCTTTGACTGGCATGCGCATCTCATACTTGTTGCTGAAGCACGCTCTCCTTTTGAGAATAGGAAGTAGATGAAGTAGCTAATTCTTCCTTAAGCTTTTCTACTTCCGCTTCCAGCTTTTCATTATAGGAAGCAATACTTCTCATTTCGGCATCATGCTGCTCGAGAGTCTTCTGCCACTCAGTCTTATCGTTCTCCATTGTGAGCATGGCCTCGAGATTGGCTCGGTTAACCCTCTGAAGCTCGTCGACAAGTTTTTGCCAGTTCGACATTCTTTCAATATCGGTCCTAACAGTATCAAGATTTCGCAGCATAGCCGATTTGTCGAGAGGAACCAAGTCGAGATCAAATCGAACCCCTTTCAGGCACCACTGAGGTAATCGACTTTGAAGAGTGGTAGGACCTTGCCCAACTTGGTATGCGGGCCGGTTGATGATTGTTTGAATGTCGGAACGAACGGGGGCAGGAGATTGAGCAGGAATATTTTCAGAAACTGTCGGCATTGTTTCTTCAGTATGTTTAGCCCACTTGCTAGAAGAATCGTCCATGTGACCTTTACCTCTCTCATCGTGAGTCTTTCTTTTTTGGATATCATCATCTCTGTGAGGAGGGTCATGTCTTTCTTGTTCTCTTCGGTGACGTTCTTCATATGCTCGTCTCTCGTCTGCTTTTCTGATGGCCCTCTCTTCATCAGTTTCTCTTCGAGGGGGGAGATGACGTCTATAGTCGAATCGGCTGCGTCTCCCGTATTATTTAAAGTCGTCATAATAAGAGCCGCTCCGCCCCATTGGAGAACCTGAAATTAAAGAAAAAACAAGGTTTGAGAATCTACCAGGAATAAGAAAGTCAAGTGCATCCTAAGTGCGTGTGACGTGTAAAACTACTCGCGGCAAACTAGACTAGAAACCAGTCATCGACTGAGGGGTAGTGGTAGTTATTGTGGAAAATTGCACTTCCGGGGCTGTGGAAGTGTGCTTGAGAGTAGAAGTTGCTTCAATCGCCGGAGATGTGACTTTGGCAATGGCAGGATCATCCCTAAAAAGTTCTTGAGAAGTGACTATTATGTCACTTAAACTCCCAAAAATATCAACTCCAAGATCAACGTTCTTATCAGTATGAGGAAGGGGCTCCTCTTCTTCAGTTATTGGGGCAAGTGCAGGCTTTTCGGACGGCTCCGCATCATCCCTTGGAGTGGAACTTTTTACTAGTGAAGTTTCTATAGAGGTTCCTCCCCGCATGTGCTCTTTAATAGAGACCGGGGCATCAGGAGTTTTCATCGGAGAATCGGGAACTTCAGTTGGAACTTCATGAGGTTGAGTAGAACGAGAAGAATGTAAAAGCACAAACCGATGAAGAAGTTCATCTGTCAATAGAAATTTTGCGCTCCTCTCTTCAGCAGCCACAATGCTTAGCTTTTCAAAGACTGGCTTATGACTGGAATCTCTAGAAGGAGGAGGAAGTGCTGTAAAAATAAGGAATGGAATCGGCATCTGGCAATACGAACCATGAAAAACTTAGAATAAAATTGAAGAGAGAAGGGAAAGAAGATCTCACTTCCTATTCTCTAGTCTGTGTAAAATCCTGCGGGGCAACGAATATAGAAGAATTGATTCAAAAAACCATGTGCACTCTTCGGCAAATCCAAAATTAGTTTGCGGTTCCTCGCACCTCTTACAAGTACAATTGAAGGGTGGTCCTTGTTCTTCGCAAAAGTGCACAAGTAACAGATTTCCTCAAAACTCGGAAGACGGTCAAGTGTCCTCCTGAACAGAACGCACAATCCCATCAAAATGGCATAGCCATTGGGATGCAGTTGGAAAGGAGAGATTGTTAGTCGAAGAAGGATTTGTTGAAGAAATTCATTAAAAGGAGGAATTACTCCACTTAAGCACATTTGGCGATTAATGGCAACAAAACCGTAAGGTGGTCTATCAGCAAAATCATTTGGTCCAGGGAGTAAAACTTCTGCCTCGGCAATGCCAAATTGAACGCATAGTTGATTAAGCACCCGCTGTTTCAGAAGGGTAGGAGTTCTTTCCGGAGGGTTCTCTAGTGGAATAGCAATCGGGAAAGCCCCTTCGACGTGTTCTATCATCTCTTCTTGTTGAGACGTCATTCTACATAAGCAACTGGATGTTCAGATGTGAAGGTGCACGTTTCCTAAAAGTGTGAAGTATTGTGCAAAACTAATAAAAATAACAAGCAAAATAACTGGAATTAAACTAGTTGACAACTGATCGATTGTGAGATTTCAGGACTCGTTAATTTAAAACTCAAGTGCAGTGTTAATTCAAACAAAATTTTAGCTTTGCTTTAATACTTCATTTGAGTCGGTTGATTTACAGTATTTCACACACACAGTTCATTTAAGTTGATTATTCTTTATCGACTAATCTGTCATTCGATGTGGGCAGTCAGTGACAGTATATTTGTCCCATTCTTCTGCAAATGTTATGTTTAAACAGGTTGTTAGATTAAAAGTTAGAGCAATCTGTAAAGAAGTGTAACGAATTTCAAACGGTTCAAGTCCAAGCAGTTCAATCAAATTCTTTCAAAATTTTACAAGTCATAAGTTATCCAGACTGTTTCCAGCGACCTAGCATAGGTGGAGCTTCATTAGGTCGCATTGTGCAAATCAAGGAGCTTAAGGCTTTATGTCAAAATAATGCAAATTAGTCAAGTCCTAACTCGGCTGCGACCTAAAGCCTATGCCACAAAAGATAGGTCGTTGACATGTTAAGTCCCTATGCAGTCATTCAGAGATGATAGGTCGCTAAATTGTTAATTCGTTCTGTTTAAAGTTCATGTGCAAATCTACTAAGTCGCTGACTTCCTATCCACGCAAAATCATCAAAGTACTAGGACGGCAACGACCTAATTTCTATGCCACAGGGATTTAGGTCAACAAGTTGTTAAGTCGCACCTTGGTTCAGGTTAAGGTGGTCCAGATTTGTTAAAGTATAAGGTCGGCCGCGACCTAAGATTTCAATCATCACTAAACTTAGGTCGTTACTTTCTTAGGTCGTTTTTAGGTCGCTCTGCTTTAAGTCTTATCTCATTCAAGAGAAAGTTAGATCGCTAGTATTAGGTCGCATGGTTCACTTTCAAACAGACACCCCTAAGGTCGATTCCCCACTCACACGCTGCCACATCATCTCCTCCATTAACTCGTTAACCCATTAGAGCCTTCCTCATCTCTTCCAAATTTACAAACCAGCTAATTCGAATCACTGTAATTTACCATCTTCCTCCCACATCATCACGAATCACCCGAAAATCCAATTCAAATTGCCTCAAATCAACCATACATCTGATGTATTTCCATATTCACAAGAATCACCACGATAACTCAATCAAAAGGTTAATCGAATCGTGACTTATGGGAAAACGCAGCATACGAAAATGTATTAAGAACGACAAGTGGAATATTCGCGGTTTGATGATGGACGTGGTCGAATGTTGATAGAATTCACTTACGCAATCTGATGATGGAAAAGATTAAAGATTGAGCTGATCGGAATCGTCCTCGAGAAGTTCAAAAGCTTGTTAATGGTAGAATGGATGCTGAAGCAGATGAAGAAGGGAAGGAGCGACCTACGGTATTTATATTCAGGGGCAGTGGAACACGAATCGACAGCATGCGACCTAATCCTCTCTCTAAGTCGTCTACGACCTAACGACCCTCCAGAGCACGAGTTAATGAAATCGAAGCACGCAACCTATAACTTGGTCACATACTTCGAGGGGCAAATGTTAACTCCCCACTGCTAGCGACCTAACTAATGAAGCGACCTAGAAGTAGTTGCGACCTAAGGAGGCCACGACCTAAAAAATAACGGCGACCTAAAGATTATAACGACCTAAGAAGACTCCACGACCTAAGAAGACTCCGCAACCTAGAAGATGTCTCGACCTATGAAACTCCGCGACCTAAGGAAGGCTGCGACCTAAGAGATTCAGCGACCTATAGAACTCACACGACCTAACAGAGTGCTTCGACCTAAGGAAGGCCGCGACCTAAGGGATTCAGCGACCTAAGATCTCGAGCTATGATAACAGGAAGATACTCACGACCTAAGATAGGTCGCTCACGACCTAAGGACATTGCATTAGAAGGCCGCCTTTTCTATGCCGCTACTGGTAAGGTCGCTTACGACCTAGAACTTGTTGAAACGAGCTTGCTTGTTCTTGTGGAAGGGGGGCCGGTGCTTCTTAGGTCGGCTACGACCTACGACCTTACTTAGGTCGGTCACGACCTACGACCTAACTCTGAGCAAAGCCTATAAATACACCCCGAGTTCCAACTAGAAAAGGACTTTTGGCTCATTCATTTCAAGCATCGTTACTCTGCTGCATTCCGAACTATTTCAACACTTAAAGCTTTTGAGATACAAAGAACGCTTCAAGGAACTTCACGAAGAAATCATACATGTTCAACATGAATTCAAAGATTTTAATCGACATTGAAGTTGAGGCTACTTGTTCTAAATGACTTCAAACTCAAAGGGTGTTGTAATCGATGAATCTTGTAAAGGGTTGTAATAATATCAGCAATAAAAGAGTTTAAAGTGGACGTAGGCTCTCTCTTAAGCCGAACCACTATAAATATCGTGTCTTTTAATACTTTTCTGTGATTCTTACTAATTTCTGGTTCCCGTACCAACGAGTGGTGCTTTCACAACTACACTCTACACACCGGGGTGTTAGCGTTCAGTTTTTAGCGTTAACAATAGGTTTATATTAAAATAATTTATATTAAAATAGTCCACAGTCAAACTGTTTAATTCCCAACCTCTATTTCCAATCAATTCAATTTAAATTTCCACTTCCCTTCAGATTGACCCAATTCCAATTTAAATAACTTCAATTTCCATTCAAATTGATTCAACCCCAATTCAAGTTGAATTAACCTCAGCTTCTTTCCAAATTTAACTTTATTCAACCTTCATCTCAAATTCTACATATTCCAATAAATTTCAAATGAACTAGTTCCAATTTCAATTTATTTCAACTCAAGTTTGAATTAATCCCAATTTCAAACTCCATTTCCAAATCAAGTTGAATTATTCTAGATTTCCTCCCAAATTAAATTCAAATTCCATTTGAATTTAAAACTATTCAACTTAATTACAATTCCAAATTATTCAAATCAATCCAATTCAAATTTTCCATTTGAATTTTATACTTATACATCTTCAATCACAATTTCAATTAATTCAAATCATATTCAATTTGAACTAATTCAAATCTCAAATTTAAACCATCTCGAATTATATAAATTCGAGTTAAATCTTTAAGTGTTGATTTAATCTTTAAATCAAATCAACTTATATCTTTAAACCATTTAATTCTGAATCCAAATTCCATTTTAAACAACTAAATCCTTTGAAATTCAATTTATCATCAAATTTAAATTTTGAAATCAAACTTTTGAAGTTTTATTTTAAACATTCAAATCTTAAGTCCAAAATGATCCCTTTTACCTTAATAATGGATAAATTACAACACCCCATTTCCTTAAACAAATCAAATCTATACTTTAAAGATTATTAATAACAACAGGATGGTATCATTCAAATTATTTTGAAATATCCATCAATTTCCAATTTCCAGATCTCAAAACCCATTTTGAGATCACTCATAACTACCATTATAAATCAACCATTTAACTTTCCAAGTTAAATCCCAATTTCATCTTGAAATTTTCAAATCAAGTTGATCATTCCAACTTATTTAACCTTTCCAAAGTTAAACTCAGTTCACTTAATCCTGTCAACCTTACCCAGTTTGAACTTCATCTTAAATTTTGAACTTTTCATAAATAATCTTCCCACTTATTAAGTTCATAAATTTATCACTTTGGGTATCACATCTCACTTCCAATTTAAAACTCAATATTTAAAGTTTATTTCAAACCATCTTTGATATTATGTATATCCACACATATATACATATTTACTTCTTGGCCCATCAAGCCAAATTTAAAAATTTAAACCATCTTGGTTTTAATTTAAATAAATTCTTTTAAAAATTTACAAACAACTTCTTATTCTAGAATAAGATTAGATTCAAAATAGTTTGAATAATATTGTTTCCTTTAACATTTTGAAAACAATTTTCAAATGTTTAAATTTAGAATTCAGATCTTCACGGTTTGAAACCCACTTCAATTTACATGTCATACTTATTTGAAGATTACCCTCTTAAAACATTTCCTTTTTAGCTTACTCATTAATATTTTTTATTATTAAATACAACAATTATTTACGATAATAACCCAATTTATCATACCTGAATTCCAATTTGTAATTATCTTATTCTGAAACTCTTTCCTAAATTCATGAATTAAATTTCAGTTTGAATTTATTTCAAACTTACCTTTATTCAATTTTAGTTTGGTTGTGTTCTAATACTTCTCAATTTAATTCCAGTAATTTAACAACCAATTCCCTTATTAGAAAGAAATATTGCTTTATATATCAAAATATATTCTTATATAAAATCATTTAAAATCTTTATATAAGAAAATAACAAGTACGCTCTCATATAAATATATACTCAACTCATCCTAGGTTACCACTTACCCTATTTTTAATGAGTAATCCCACCAGAGCCAAGGTTCTCGCTTAACCTTCAGCTTTGATAACAAATGTAACGACTTGGAAATTTTGAACCCGAAAATTCCAGATTGTTAGTGAAAAGAAGAAAGAAAAAAAAAGGAAAAAAGAAGAAACAGAAAACTCAAACTCAGATTCTCACATTCACAGCAGATAAAATATAATATCACATAAATAATAGTTTTACAAAGAAGAACTGTAACATTACACTTATATTTTTATACATCAGAGTTACAACCATTATACAATACTGGACAGTTTTTAAAGAACCTGACCAAGATAAACTATAATATATCGCAGCGGAAATACCCCGTACGTTCCTGCCATCCAGCTTGCCTCCTGAGCTCCATAACGTCCTTACCTGCAAATCTGTAATACTCGGTCTGACCCGAGCATTACATCAAAGTAACACCCAGGTAGGCTGGAAACCAGCGTGAGTAAACCCATCTAACATGGAATACACAACATAATCCTATCATAATACCTGGGGTAACTCATATCAATTTACAACTTCACAAGTTGTTATAGACATTATTTATTACACACATCAATTTCTAAGTGCCAAACTTAGATTAAATGGTCCAATTTACTTAAATCATTCCAAACCAGCTTATTAATTTCACATATCAATCTATAAAGGATCAAAGTGGTTTCGGTATTTACTAATATCCGACTCCGGTATCTTCGAACCCAATGTCATCTTACTTAAATTATCTAGGTGAAATACGATTCAACTTTTAAATACAGAATGTCATAGTAATTCATCATCAATAGAAAACCACATCATCACAGTTTAAATTAAACATATCTTATTACAAAGCATCACAAACACATATTAGGGATAACAATTAAGCAAAGGCTTCCCATATCATTCTATTTATCCCCTAAATTAATTTCACAAACTAATTTATCCTTAACCAAATACAGTAATTAACCTTTAATTACCTCATTAATTAATTATTAACCTTAATTATTAATCACCCTTGATTAATAACATCCAGTAATTAACTACCCTTAATTACTTAATTGAATAAATTAATCCTTAATTTATTCTTTGATTAATCCCTTGATTAATCCCATCAACTATCCTTAATTACCTTATTTCAAAAATTAATTACCCTTAATTAATTATCTCAATTAATCCCCTGATTAATTACATAGGAATTTAATCCAAATTACTTTCATCATCAACATCTTTAATTACATCCAGTAATTACCATTAATTACTTCCTTAAGTAATTAAACTTCCATTAATTACATTAAGTAATTATTCATCAATCATCAAGTGTTTGAATTAATTAAACTTAATTAATTAATCTAAATTTATCACATTAACCCAATTATTTACATTAAGTAATTAATTCATTATTTACTTCCATTAAGTAATTAAACAATTTTTTTTTACAAGTGATCATTATTAATTAATTAATCTAATTAATTATTAAAAATTAATCACATTTATTAACTGTTAAATGACCTTAATTAATGACCTTCATTAACAATCTTTAGTTACATTATTAAGAAATTAACTCAGATTAACCATCATATTACAAATTAATTAATATTTAATTATTAATTAATTAATATTTAATTATCAAATTAATTAAGTGTTAATTATAACTTAATTAATTCTTAATCATTAATTAAAATTTAATTAATAACACTTAATTACAAATTAATTAACCATAATTAATTAATATTAAACCCTAATTAATTTAAAAATTATTAATTACTTAATTAATTATCCTATCATTAATTAATTAAATAATTAATTACCCATTTAAATTAACTTAATAATTTGAATGAATCTAATCAATAAATTTATTTATCTTTAAGATAACATTTCTTACTTAATCAAAGTACTTAAAACAATTTGTTTTCAAATTTAATTTAAATCCTATTTAAATTTCATTTTAAACTTAAGATACAAGGTTTTAAAAATAATTCAAAACCTTTTTATCTCTTATGTTAAAAGAAACATCCACTTTATAAAATATTTTAAAGAATTTAAATCCTGATTTTAACTTAAATTTCAAATCAATTCAAAAATACACTTAAATGAACCAAATTGTTTGAATCATTTTAAATTTAAAAATTTCCATTTATTTTGAAAACTGAAACTCAACCCACCTTTTCATATTTTAAATCTAGAGTTTAATCTTATTTTACAATTTAAAACTTACAGTTTAAATTCTAAATCAATATGCTTTTATGCTTAAAAGTTTAAAACCAAATAAAAATTTTAAAATTTAAAGCATTTCAAAAACCAAGATTCAAACTATTAAGATTCAGATTCAATTCAGGTTTTAAACTTAGTACAGCTTTTAGTTTACAATTAAACTTTCCTTTTAAAACTTAAAAAAAAAGAACAGGTTCTGTTTTATTCTAAAACCTGGAACAATACATTACTCAAGCCTCTCCTAAATTTCTCCGAGTCAAAACTATTTCTACTTCGAGTTGAAACTCGAATTTCCCAAGACCCACGCGAGGCACCAAAAAACCTGAAACCAACATTCACCAGCACATCCCAAATGCCCTGTGCACATGCACCCATGACGCAGCCTTCACCGATCATCTCTGATGATCTCCACAAGTCGCCGATCAACCACAAATCCAAACACGATCATCGCATCGCCACCCAAGACTCAAATTTGAAATCAAGCTTCTCACTCAAACCTAGAGCAGGCCGAACCACCTCAATCTAAAACCTGTCAACGCCTCACCTCTGAAGCTCCGACCTTCGTCGCTTCTGCAACTTCGGCAAAGGCCTTTTCAACCCATCATCTACCGTTACCCAAAATATAGTTGAACTCGATCAACTAATAATGCCGAAATGACCGAATATAACAAACCCAGTAAAACTAGGGTTCCAAACTCAAAACTCCAACCACCGCCTCCTCACTGAAATGCAAACCCATCAAATAATTTTCTCAACATCCCCGATAACTCCACCACCCTCAGGTGAAATCACGACACCTCCAGACAAATGAAGCAGCAGCAATGCTTCAAAATACAAAATGCAGAGAATAGGGAACTGCACTTTGTATATAGCATTAAAAAATTTGATTTTGTTTTTAAAAATCATGATTTAGTATGATGATTTGATTTATAACTCTGAATCCATGAATTTCTAAACTTGAATTTTCTCTAATTTAATGTTTAATCCTCTTTTTATAATTTCAAAGCCATTTCCATATATATATTTTTTCAGTACAATTTTAATCTGAAGTTTATGATGAACAAACATATTTTGTTTAAGTCTTAAACCCAAACGAAGATTGAATTAAGAGACAATAGTTTTTAAAACAACCAAAAGTTTGAAATCAAAGAATCGGTAATGCTACAGGTAAAACAAGCATGCACACCCATATATGTCTGTACATATATACACAGCAGATATTATACGATACACATTTATCACAATTTTATCTAGCATGCAACCTGTTCGTTGATGGAAATTCTATCGGTTTAGAAAACCGTCGAACAAATTTAAATTAAAAAATAACCGTAAGCGCACGGTGTACGAATGTAGCACGCGGCGAATATGGGTCGATCCGCAGAGAGTTGATGATTTTAAAATTCTATTCAATCAAATTATACCGAAGTCGAGAGTGAATAGCTATAAATGTAAAAACTAACAAAAACTAGCAAAAGAAAATGATAAAAATATGAGAGTTAAAAGAACAATTTAGAGATAAATCCACTCTCTAGATCATATAAATCAACAAAATGAAGTTATGGTCTCTCTTTTTTTGTCATTAGTGAATTAGTTGATGTGCTTATCATAAGTATGGTATATTTGTGCTATTAATTAGCTCAATATAAACCATCAAACTATAACACAACCACTAATACACATTTAACTCTCATGAAATATGACAACAAAGTTGAAATAAAAATCTATTTTAAGCATAGCCTATTAACTATTGTTTAGAAATATAGGCTATCAAATTTCAATTTCAACATTCACTTCTTTGCCATAATCATATTTAGATAAAGAGGCAATTTGTGTTTTGTTTGTTTAAGCATAGCCTATTTGTTGTGAACAACATAGACTATCAAATTCAAAGCTAAACAACATCATTAGACCACTTCAAGTGTTTCCATTAAAGCACAATGTTAACTCCGCTTTGCTAACGACCTAAGAGATAACACGAGTTAACAACCTAAAAGTATAACGACTTAGCGAGTTAAGGTATTGAGCGACTTAACGACTTAAGAAGCCATGACTTAACAGTTTAAGAGGATGGACGACTTAAGGGACTGACGACTTACCAACTTAAGGAAGCTACGACCTAACGGCCTAAGAAAATAGACCAACTCAATACCATAAAGAAGTTGCCGACTCAGAGTACTTTACGACCTAAGGCATCCACGACTTAAGGTTTCTACGACTCAAGGGAAACAGCAACTCAACGGACCAAGAAGTCTACGACTTAAAGCCTCTGCGACTTAAGATATGTCATGTCTCAGGGGAGGCGCACGAGTTAAAGAGCCTGCGAGTTAAAAACTTACGAGTTAAGGAACTAACGACCTAACAGAATTAAGACCTAAGCGACTTAGGGAATGTCACGACTTAAGAAAGTCCACGACTTTAAGACGTTACGACCTAAGACTTAGAGAACAAGTTCAATACCATGCCGTAATAAGATGACTTGTAGACGACTTACGACCTAGTTTAAGTCGTACACGACCTAAAACCGCAGAGCCAAGATGTTAGTACTACTTCACTTTAAACCGTGACCTCTTAACTCGCGAACGAGTTAGGACTTGTATCCAAATGAACAAAGAAAAGCTCAGAACCACTTCACTTACTCCACTGCCTGCTGACTCTTGAACCTTGAGTCGAATGCGACTTACGACTCTCCATGAGTCGTGCACGACTCATGACTTGAGTGAAAAACTGCCCCCCAGAATCACACCTATAAATATGAGACCACCTCCAACATTCAAGGGACTTTTGGCTCATTCATTCCAAACACTGATACTCTGCTACATTCCAAACTAACTCAACACTCAAAGCTTTCAAGACACGTGGAACGCTATCAACAACTTCAAGAAGAAATCTCATGCATCCGACATGGATTTGAGGACTTTTACTTACATTGAAGTTTAAACTACTCATTCAAAGTGTTTAGTAGCTCAAAGTGTATTGTACTAGGGAAGAATTGTATCAACTTGTAACGAAATCATCAATAAAGATATTCAGAGTGGACGTAGGCAAACTATTGAGCCGAACCACTATAAAATCGTTGTCATTTACTGCTTTTTCTGTGGTTTTCTGCTTATACTCTATTCCTGAATCATCGGGTGGTGCTTTTACAACTACACTTTACACACCGGGGTGTTAGCGTTCAAATTTTAGCGTTAACATTTTTGGTGCTTTCACTGAGAATTGAACTCAGGCGAATTATCATCATTGCTCCACGAAAGTTTGTTGAAGTAATCTCTCTGAAGACTAGAAGTTTATCTGAAATCATGGCTCCGGGGAGAAGGAGTAGATCTGTTAGATCTGGAAATGTTCAAGAGGGAACCTCCTCTTCCCCAGTACCTAATCAAGCCACTCCACCTGTTGGGGTTACAAAAGCGGAGTTGGATGTTGTAATCTTAGGGCTGAACCAGCGGATAAATGCCCAAAGTGCACAATTGGAGGCTCAGAATGCCCAAAATGCCCTAATTTTGAATAAGTTGAATGATTTGCTTGGGGTAAACCGTCAACCAACGGGTAATGAAAGGAACTTTGCTGGCAACATTCATGAAGCTGAAGAAAGAAACATTCCTGAGAGGGCTGCCAGCCCCTTTGAGCGGACATTTCCTGAAGTTGGTGGATCTAAAGCTCGAAATGATGAGGGGTATCTTTCTGAAATGGTTCGACAAATCATGAAAGAAAGCATGCAAAGGAATGAAGACGAGAAGGAATAGGGTTTCGCTCCAAGTAAAACCCCGTTTACCGAAAGGATCTTAAAGGCCGAGTTCCCAAGGAAGTTCGTCCCTCCAACTATCCCAGCTTACAAGGGAACAAGTGATCCAAACGAATTCTTGTATAATATGATTGGCACATGACAGGTGCCAGAGCTTCTGATGAAATAAAGTGTCGATATTTTCCTGTATATTTGGAAGGTGTATCTCTGCTTTGGTTCACCAAGCTACCGATTCGGTCTATAGATCAGTTTTCTGACCTAACCCGGAAATTCAAGGAGCAGTTCAGACTATATGCTTCAAAAGCCAAAGATATCATGTCGTTGTCAAGTTTAGAACAGAATCCAGGGGAAACTATCAGATCTTTCTTGAATCTCTTTAATATAGCGCTGGCCGAGGTAGACAATGCATAACCATGGATGATCTTGACCTATCTGATGAGGGCCATCGACAAGTCGAGCGAATTTGGAAAATGGCTTAACATGAAGGAACCAAATTCCCTTGAAAAATTCTACAAGAAAGCAGATGAGTTCATACGCCTGGAAAGCCGTCCTGTACCGGCAAAGGCAGTATTGGAAAAAGATAAAGATAACATTGCTGCTCCACGCAAGAATGAATCTGTAGGACAGAAAAGGGAAAATAACGATGGGAAGAAAGAGAAAAATCTGAAGAAGCCTCGTTCCTTCAAGTCATCGGAATATACCCCTTTATCAGATACGCCGGAGTGCATTTACCTGCCACTAAAGATTCTGTCGATTATCCTAAACCCCCCGTTTTGAGAACCGGGAAAAAAGCTGTACAAAGCGGGAATTTTTGCCGCTTCCATAATCAACCCGATCATGATACCGATGAATGCCGCAAATTGAAAATTTTGATTGAAGAATTGATAAGGGAAAACAAGCTGTAGCAATTTGTGGAAAAGAATAGCAGCAATCCCGCTTCGTCTAGTCAGGGGCAACAAGCTCCTGCTCATCAACCCAGGACAAGTGAGAAGACTGCAGGGCATGAATCCGGAAGGCCTGTTATCAATGTCATTACGGGAGGACCTCACCCAGCAGGCAGGAGCTGGGGTGAGATGGAAAGGTATACCCGGGCTTTGAAGTATGTACCGGCCAAAGAAGATGTCTTTGTTTTGGAAGGTGCTACGCCCCTGAAGCAAAAAAGAACTTTCAATGATGATATTGTGTTCAGAGCCAGGGATTCCACAGGTGTTGAAGCTCCTACCTTGGATCCCTTAGTCATCTCGGCTGGTATCGGGCCAGCTATTGTCAGAAGAGTTCTCATTGATTGTGGCGCATCCTGCAATATCCTCTTCAAGAAAACATTCGACCAACTGAAGATCCCTATGGCTGATGTGCAAGCCTCGTCGCAGAAAATCGCTGGCTTCACTGGGGAGCCAAAACAGCCGATAGGAACCGTTGATTTGCTTGTAGAACTTGGAAAGGGAGAAAGAAAAGTAGTCCGCAAGCAAACTTTTGTGATTGTCGACGAATTTTCTGCTTATAATGCTTTCCTTGGCCGTCCAACTCTCGCAGCATTCAAAGCTGTTCTGGCCCCATGGTGCCTCACCATTAAATTCCCCACAGACAATGGAGTGGGAGTTATAAAAGGGGATCAAAATGCTAGGCGGGAGTGTTATCTGACAGAGCTACGAGAAACAAGGAAAAGAGAAATGGGAAAGGATGCGGCAACCCCAGTCCGCATCAAAGAACCAGCCTTGTAGCAATTACAGGGCGGACCCTGCACTGGCGAGCACAGCGGAGCACGGAAAGAGATGGATCCTAGAAAAGCCAGTGTAGGGGAGAATAGAGTGGTACCAGTGGAAACGACAGTACCAGTACCTGTTGACCCAAAGGACCCAAACAAGGTGTTGAATGTGGGTTCACAACTTAATGTGTCAATTCAGAATATCTTAATATCTTTTTTAAAAGCAAATTTGGATGTTTTTGCTTGGACTCATGCCGATATGTGCGGAATATCCCCAGAAGTTGCAGTACACGCTCTGAATATTGATCCAAAATTTGCACCTGTGAAACAGAAAAGGAGAACTCAAGGTCCAGAAAGGTCAGCAGCATTAAAAGAAGAAGTTGATCGGCTCATGGATAATAACTTTATCAAAGAATCTACCTATCCGAATTGGGTTTCAAATCCAGTGCTGGTTAAGAAAGCCAACGGAAAATGGAGAGTGTGCATCGATTTTTCAGATCTAAACAAGGCCTGCCCCAAAGACTGCTTCCCGATCGATCAACTGGTAGACGGAACAGCGGGACACGAATTGTTATCTTTTATGGATGCCTACTCCGGATATAACCAGATCATGATGCATGAGCCAGATCAGGAGGACACGAGCTTTATCACCGATGTTGGTCTTTACTGCTACAGAGTTATGCCCTTCGGGCTGAAGAATGCGGGGGCAACCTACCAAAGACTTGTTAATGCTATGTTCAAACCGCAATTGGGCAAGACTATGGAAGTCTACGTCGATGACATGTTAGTAAAGTCTAAGAAAGCAGTGGATCACATAGAACACTTAGCAGACATGTTCGCAGTCCTCCGAAAATACGGAATGAAGCATAACTCTTTAAAATGTTCATTTGGAGTGGAATCCGGAAAGTTCTTAGGTTTCATCGTGAGCGCTAGGGGCATTGAGGCTAGTCTAGCTCAAATTACCGCCTTAAAGGAAGTCAAAGCTCCTAGAACGAAGAAGGAATTGCAAAGTCTCAATGGAAAAGTCGCCGCCTTGAGTCGGTTCATTTCCAAAGCCACTGATAAATGCATCCCATTCTTTGACGCCCTAAAGAAAGGAAAGAAAAACTTTGATTGGACTCCCGAATGCCAAAAAGCCTTTGATGAATTGATTCGCCATATGGAAACGCCTCCAATACTTTCTAGGCCCGGCGATGGTGAGGATCTTCTTATATACTTGGCAGTATCATCTCACACTTTAAGTGCAGCGCTGATACGAGAAGACAAGAGGATTCAACATCCGGTTTAATATATCAGCAAAAGACTCACTGGGGCAGAGATGAATTACTCCAATTGGAAAAACTCCCCTATTGCCAACTGATTGCATCGAGGAAGTTGAGGAAATATTTTCAAGCTCATCCTATCAGAGTCCTCACTGATCAACCTTTAAAGCAAGTCCTATTTCGCCCTGAGACTTCGGGTCGTCTTCTAAAGTGGAACATTGAACTCAGTCAATATGACATCACTTATCATCCTCGAAAGGCAATCAACGGACAAGCTTTAGCGGATTTCATCGCAGAATTCACAGATAAGGGTAATAGTGAGGAGGAAACGATCGATGATTTCCCAACCCAATGGAAGTTATATGTTGATGGCGCGAGAAATGACTACTGTTCTTGAGCCGGAGTTGTACTTGAGACCCCTGAAGGTCGGTCATTACGCTACGCACTGAGATTGGAATTTCCTTCAACGAACAATGAAGCAGAATACGAAGCTCTTATCGCTGGCTTGACAATTGCTAAGGAACTAAACATCCGAGCATTACAGATCTTCAGCAACTCTCAGCTTATTGTATGCCAAGTCAAGAAGGAATTCCAAGCGAAAGGGGGAAATCTGCCTGCCTACTTGTTAAAGGCTTGGGAACTCCTGTGTGACTTCGATCATTACACGATAAGTCATATTCCTCGAGAAGAAAACACGAAAGCAGATTCTCTCGCAAAGTACTCTAGCACAGGCGAAGCTCAATTTCTGGGGTTGACTCCAGTAGAAGTCCTGTCGGCTCCAAGCATTGATAAGATGGATATTGATTGGATCATGAGCGTGTCTCAAGAGCAAGAATCATGGATGACTACAATAATAGAATACCTGCTCAATGGCTCTTTACCGGAAAATTCGAAAGAACGACAGAAGCTACTGAGGAAAGCCTCTCGCTATATAGTCCAGGATGGCCAATTATACAGACGGGGATTCTCAATGCCGTTACTTCGATGTGTATCCAGGGAAGAGTCCAAAACAATCCTAGCTGAGGTGCATGGGGGAGAATGTGGTGATCATTTAGGTGGTCAAACTTTAGCAAAGAAGATTCTCCGATATAGATATTTTTGGCCAGAAATTAATCGAGATGCAGCAGACTATTCCCGAAAATGTGACAGATGCCAAAGATTCGCAAAAATTCCTAGAGCACCTTCCACTGAACTCACACAGATGGTCAGCCCATGGCAATTTGCAATATGGGGGATAGACCTTGTAGGACGGTTACCAACTGCCAAATCTGGAATCAAATATGCCATTGTTGCAGTAGATTATTTTACTAAATGGGCAGAAGCTGAACCACTGACTACCATCACCTCTAAAAAGATGATAAGTTTTGTGACTAAAAGTATCATTTGCAGGTATGGTGTGCCTCAAAAGATAATTACAGACAATGGCACTCAATTCGAAAGTGAAGAATTCCAAGATTTTTGCAAACGATTCAAAATCCGAAAAAGCTTCTCAGCAGTAGCTCATCCGTAGGCAAACGGGCAGGTGGAAGCAGTAAATAAAATTATCAAGTCAACCATCAAGAAGCAACTTGAAAGAGCAAAAGGTGGTTGGGTCGATAAGCTACCGCTAGCACTATGGGCATATAGAACTACCCACAAAACTACGACTGGGCATATTCCGTTTTCATTGGCATACGGGTCAGAGGCAATGATTCCGGTAGAAACAGAGGTCCCTTCACATAGAAGAATCCATTTCAATCAAGCGGAGAATGAAAAACTACAGCTTGAGGCACTAGATCTCCTTGATGAAAGAAGAGAAGAGACTGAGCTTAGAATCGCAGCTCATCAGCAAAGGATAGCCAGACATTTCAATTCCAAAGTTCGCCAACGCAGCTTTGAGATTAGAGATCTAGTCCTAAAGAGAATTATGACGGCGACAGGTGTGTTTGGGCCAAATTGGGAAGGACCATATGTCATAGGTCAGAAGCTTCTTGACGGCACATTCAAACTCACTACTGTCGAAGGGGATCAAAGTCCAAGGGCTTGGAACAACAATCACTTACGCCCATACTTTACTTGATAGCTTTGTTGAAATATTATAAAAAGAATTATGAATGTATGATTCCTATAATTGAAAGCGATTGTAAAACCGATGCAAGTGAATAATGAAAGACTATAAAGTGGATGTAGGCCCAAATTCTTGGCCGAACCACTATAAATCTTGTGTTTCTTATTATTATTACATGTTTGCTTTATTTTCGATATGAAAAGTACATTAAATGTATTGCTGAAATGTCGATTTGAATTTTTGCAGACAACGAAAATAAAACTTGCACATTACAAGACCAAGTGATTCTGGTTATCATTTAGCAAACAAATTTCGAGTCACAAAAGCACAAAAGTCCCGAATTCAAATCCTAGATAGGAAGTGCTTCAATTGAACGGCCAATAATTTCGCCGGAAACGGGCCATTGCTCGTAAATTGAGATCGTTTGAACAAACAAACATTTAAGAAGCTTATGCCCGTTCTCGTGAACTTGCCTAACAATGAAGTAAGCTTCCTTGGATTAAACAAACTACTTGTAAGAGAAGGGAGTGCAAGCTTGAAAAGAAAAAATAGAGAATCGCTGAAAAGGCATAAGCAAGTGGACAAGGAACAACTATAGCCCTCTTCGGAGGCACGAGTCCTCTTCAGAGGCACAACTCTTCGGAGGATAAAGACCTCTAACGACGCATATGCCGCAAAAAAGAAAGTTCTCTACTCAACCAAAAAAGATTGGAGAAGTCATGACCCTCCAACCATGAGAGAGTAACTTCCAGGCAATCCTCGGAGGCACATTTCACCAGGAGTTGAAGTGCAACAGCCGCTCTTCGGAGCTTCACTTCACCGGAGTTGAAATGTAAAACAAAATAAAATCCCTCTTCGGAGGCCCATTTCACCAGGAGTTGAAGTGCAATAGCCGCTCTTCGGAGTTTCACTTCACCGGAGTTGAAATGTAAAACAAAATAAAAGCCCTCTTCGGAGGCCCATTTTACCAGGAGTTGAAGTGCAACAGCCGCTGTTCGGAGTTTCACTTCACCGGAGTTGAAATGTAAAAAAAAAAAGCCCTCTTCGGAGGCCCATTTCACCAGGAGTTGAAGTGCAACAGCCGCTCTTCGGAGTTTCACTTCACCAGAGTTGAAATGCAAAAAAAAAAAAAAGAGAGAGAGCCTCTCCCAAGGGGCAGAAACAAAAAGACCTCTTCCCAGAGGCACAATAAGACAGAAAGACCTCTTCCCAGAGGCAGAAATGAAAAGACCTCCTCCCGGAGGCACAATCAAGCAGAAAGACCTCTTCGGAGGCACACGTTTCACCAAGATTGAAACAAAACTTCCAGGTGTTGAAACGTGAAAGAGTCTTCCTCAGAGGAGCAACTTTTCAAAGTAAAAAAAAAATTCCTCATCAAAGGCACACTTTAACTTCCAAAGGAAGAATGAATTACTTATTCTAGAAAATTTTCTTCCTCAAAAAGAAGTTGAAGTACCTTTCAAATATCCGCTTTATCACATAGAAGATTTCATTCAGTAAAATGTGTATATGCACAAAGTAAAAAGTGATATCTTCGAAGGATGAAGCATAGAAACTTGTTTGTACTTTTTTTTAAACGAAATAATATTCCTCCAAATGTGGAATAATTATTCTCTAAAAAATAAAAGTACAAGTTCCTCATAAAATAAAATATTACAATGAGCTTATGGTATAGGGGCAACATGGTATAACTACATCGGTAAAATTGCGCTCAAACAATATATACCACAAGCTCACTGCAATATCGCACTGCAATATCGTACAAAGAAACTTGTACAAAAATGAATAATAAATGCATTCTCAGATAAAGACAGAAGTTTGTACAAAGAAAAAGAATCATTTTATTCAACACTATTAGAATTTTATACAGGTACAGGTCCCAAAGTAAAAAGCAAAAGAAAAGCTGGGGGCCGGACCCGCACAATCCCCGACCATTACATCCAAAAAAACGAAAAAGATAAAAACTGGAATCTTCATTTCTTCTTGCCACCCATGGACCCTTTACCCGGCCGGATGGTTAGCTTCTCGGGTCAATCTATAGGCATGAGGGAAGAAGGAGAGGGAGGTACAACTGGTTCAACTTTCGGTTCCTCTTCAGTAGCAGTAATACTCTTCCTCCTCCTCTTTGATGTTCCGTGTTTCTTCCTCCTCTTTGAAGAAGATTCACTTCCTAGAGTAACAAATTTAGACAAAATTATGTCATCAGAAGGAGTCCGCTCCGGGGATATCTCACGTCCCTCAAATCCATCGTCCTTTTGCTCCTGTGATGCAGCTGGGTCATCCAAACCCCGGAGGGCACCTATTATTTATTCCTGTGATCCCGGGTGAAGAGTAGGAGTGATTGGGGAAGGCAGAGGAACAGTAGCTGGAGGTGAAGAAGTTTGAATGACGCTCGGCGCTTTCTCTACAAAGGAAAAGTCAAAAATATCAGTAATTCCCATAAAAAGAGGAGACAATGGCTCGTCGAGATTCAAGAAGTAGCCAAAAAGCTCATCAAGCTCGTAAGAAACAGATGAGCAGTCTACTTGGGCAAGATTGTCAGTAGGGTTACCTGCAGAAGTCGGTTCCCTGACGTCAACTTCGTAATCCTGTGCCTCAGCAATCTCGCCGCCTTCATCTCCACCTTGTATGCTTGTGATCTCGGTGGTAACTTTAGTAGGAGATCGGGAATGAGAACTAGAACCGATAATGTCAATTTCGGCTGAAGGAGAAGGTTGAATTGGAGTAGTTGAGATGATTTTTCTTGAATATTCTCCTGCCGCTGTTTCGGCCCTTAATTTTGCAAGCTGTTCTCTACTCCTGGCGAGAGCGGCACGAGCATCATCATCAAGATAATGCTCCTCAAGAGCTGACTCAGCATAGCCAGCGCCGTTACCACCGAGCATATCAAGTGCGGCCTCCCAAACTTCAGCCAGAGTAATTTCATACTTGGGGCCTAGAAAGGCGAGGCTACCGCGCCCCAAGATGTTATGCAGGTAAAAATCAAATAACGTTGAGCTGATGTTGGTCCTCGTCGCCTCCTGAGATTCTTCAGCTGCAATTTTGCCGGCAACGGCCTCATCACGCTCCATTTCAGCTTTAGAAAGTTGAAGCTTAAGCATTTGAATCTCCACCTCTTGGGAGCTGTTTTTCTTCCGAAGCTCCTCAATATCAGCAACATAGCCCTCACTAATTCTTTTCTGCACTTCAAGCCTGTCTTCGGCATCCCTTTGGCTGGCATGAGCATCTCTCACTTGTTTTAGGAGCACTTCTTCTTTTTGAGAATAGGAAGTAGAGGAAGCAGCAAGCTCTTGTTTCAGTTCTTCAACTTTTGCTTCAAGCTCTTCATTGTAAGAAGCAATGCTCCTCATCTCAGTGTCATGTTGCTCAAGAACTTTTTCCCACTCGGCTTTATCGTTTTCCATAGTGAGCATGGCCTCTATGTTCGCACGATTAACCCTTTGGAGCTCGTCAACAAGTTTTTGCCAGTTTGACATCCTCTCAATATCAAGCTTGACGGCATCGAGGTTTCGTAACATAGCAGACTTATCAATGGGGACCAAGTCAAGGTCAAACCTTACTCCCTTCAGACACCACTGTGGAAACCGACCCTGCAAAGTTGTCGGACCCGGTCCGACTTGGAATTTGGGCCTGCTAATTATTGTTTGGATGTCTGTCTTCCCAAGAGCGGGAGAGCCGGAAGGAATATCAAGCGAGGCAGGGGCAGTAACCTTTTCAGGAGTTGTAGAGGTGTGCTTCTCACCATGTCGGGCTCGCTTGCTCGAATCTTCAACCATATGACTTTTTCCTCTGTCATCATGGGATTTTCTTTTATGGGAATCGTCGCCTCTCAGCGAAGAATCGTGGCGCTCTTCCCTCTCTCTTCTTTCATAATGCTCCTCTTGAGCCCTCTTTTCTTGAGCCTTTCGAGCGGCTCTTTCTTCATCAGATTCTCCATAAGAGGGGAGGTAACGCCTGTAATCATACTGGCTACGCCTCCCGTAGCGCTGGAAATCATCATAGTAGGATCCGCTGCGCCCCATCGGAGGATCTGAAATAAAAAAGAGCTAAATCTTAGAATTCTTCAAAGTACAAAAAGTCAGAAGCATAAAAGTGCAGAAAAAATTCTAAGTGTGTGTGACGTGCAAAATACGCGTATCAAACTATGAACCACTCTTTAATTGAGGAGTGGTTATGGGTGTAATAGTTAGCGTCAACTCTTGAGTCGACGGAGATTGTTGCAGGATAGAAGTCGCTTCAACTAATGAAGAAGAAACCCCGGTAGTGATAGGATCATCTTTAAAGATCTCTTGCGAGGTGGCAAAGAGGTCGCTCAGCCCTTCGAAAGTATCGTCCCTGCTCTGCTTGGCAAGGCTAGTTTTTCCGGCCTCTTCGCCAGATTTCGGTGACAATCGGGGAGATCCCTGGGGCTCTTCTTCCTCAATAACCGGGGCAAGTTCGACAGATGGCCCCGCAACATCAACAGAAGTGGAGCACTTCACTAGCGAAGCCTCAGGAGCAGGTCCTTTTGGTATGGATGTGTCTGTAGAAACCAGGGCATCTGATGCTTTAGGTGGGGAGTCTGGAACCTCGCAGGGGTGTGTGGAGCGAGAAGGGTGAAGAAGTCCGAATTGGTGAAGGAATTCGTCGTTCAGCAAAAATTTCATATCCCGCTCTTCAACTGGAACAGCTACAAGCCTCTCCAGAGTTGACTTGTGGCTGGGATCTTTACAAGGAGGGGGGAGCGCTGAAATAAAAAAAAATTGATGATGAAGTTAACACTTGGCAATTTGAACTTCAAAAAATTCAGAGTATAGAGGAGCGAAAGGTAGATGATCCTACTTGCTTCTCTCCACACAGCATAAAACCCCGGGGGGCAACGGACATAGAAAAATTGAGTCAAAAACCCATGAGCGCTGTCAGAAAGACCGATGATCAATTTACGATTTCGAGTACTTCTCACAACAGTAATAGAGGGGTGATCTTTAGTCCTGGTGAAAGAGCATCGGAAGCAAATCTCGTCAAAGCTTAGGAATTGATCAAGCGTCCTCCTAAACAATACACACAACCCCATTAAAATGGAATAACCATTGGGGTGTAATTGGGATGGGGCGATGGCCAATTGACGAAGAAGTTGTTGGGAAAAGTCATTGAAAGGAGGAACGCCCCCACTCAGGCACATTTGTCGATTGACCGCTACGAAGCCAGGGGGTGCTATGTCAGCAGTGTTACTTCTTTCGGGAAGAATGGCATCTGATTCAGCAATGCCAAACTGAGCGCACAATTGGCGGAAAACTCTGTACGATAAAGTAGAAGAGGCTCTTTCGGGAGGATTGACCAGAGGAGCCGGAATTACAGTTGCCTCTCCAGTCTGAACCGTTGTATCTTCTTCCTGAGAAGTCATTCTACACAAGCAACTGGATATTCAAATGTGAAGGTGCATGTTTCCTAAAAGTGTGAAGTGTCGTGCAAAACAAATAAAAATAGCAAGTAAATATAACTGGAATTAAACTAGTCGATGATTGATCGATTACAAAATTTCAGAACTTGTTAATATAAAGTTCAAGCATAATATTAGTGCAGGCTGGTCAGTTTCAATTGACTATTTCAGTGTTGCTTTAATATTTTGCTTGAAATTGATGAAAGCACTTCGTTCACACAATTTATTTGAGTTAATTATCTGTTATTAACTAATCTGTCATTTGACGTGGGCAGTCGATGGCAGTATATTTGTCCCATTTTTCTGCAAGTGTTGTGTTTAACAGGTTGATAGCATTAAAGTTAGAATAATCTGTAAAGAAACGCAACAAAGTTCAAGCAGTATATTCTGGCAATTCAAATTGGAAGTGCAATTAAGTTTTTTCGACATCTTGAAGTTTACAAATTTTTGTTCAAGCCATTTAGTCACAGTCCAAAAATCCTTTAAGCCCTAAGTCGTTCACAACCTAAAAGAGGGATGAAATTTTCTTAGGAAACAATTCGGCAGTAAAAGATTGTCCATGTACTGAGTCGTCCACGACCTAAAGGATAAGTCGTCCACGACCCAAAGGTTAAAGTCGCAAAGCTTCAAATCAAGATAGTATGAATCCGGCTAAGTCCTAAGTCGTCAGGAAATTAACACGACCTAAAAGTTGAGTCGTGTATAACCAAAGTCGGTCGATTCGAAAGAAAGCTAAGTGGTAAGAATTTTAAGTTATCCCCTCAACCAGCTAACCCCTCTCCAACCCGATACTCGTTATCGCCTAAATAACATTAAACCATCATCCCCTCAACTAAGCCTGTTATCCATTCACCCCATCAACTCATCAAACATCGATCCAAATCATCATGAAGCCTCCATATGTCTAGTGCGGTGCTGTAATCTTATGAATCGCGATGGCAACGTAGCTAACGGTGATTGTAATCGATCGCAACTTGACTCAAAAACTAGGCAAGGCGTGCGAAGATGATTTGGGGTCAGGGGGTAAAAGATTGGTGTTTCAGCAATAGTCGCAGTTGGTTTAGGGATCAAGTTCACTTACAATGTAATGGAAAAGATGAACTGTTGATCGATTATCTTGGATTTGCCTTCGAAAACTTGAAAAGTCGCTAATGGCGGAAAAGGATATTGAAGCAGTAAAGAAGGAGGAAACGGGTTAATAGGCTATATAGAGGAAGAAGAGGAAAGTGAATGGACGCACGGGTTAGCCTATCCCTTAGGTCGCTCACGACCTTGCAGAATTAAGTCGAAGCACACAACCTACGACCTAGGTGTATACTTCGAGGGGCAAATGTTAACTTCGCTTTGCTAACGACCTAAGAGATAACACGAGTTAACAACCTAAAAGTATAACGACTTAGCGAGTTAAGGTATTGAGCGACTTAACGACTTAAGAAGCCACGACTTAACAGTTTAAGAGGATGGACGACTTAAGGGACTGACGACTTACCAACTTAAGGAAGCTACGACCTAACGGCCTAAGAAAATAGACCAACTCAATACCATAAAGAAGTTGCCGACTCAGAGTACTTTACGACCTAAGGCATCCACGGCTTAAGGTTTCTACGACTCAAGGGAAATAGCAACTCAACGGACCAAGAAGTCTATGACTTAAAGCCTCTGCGACTTAAGATATGTCATGTCTCAGGGGAGGCGCACGAGTTAAAGAGCCTGCGAGTTAAAAGCTTACGAGTTAAGGAACTAACGACCTAACAGAATTAAGACCTAAGCGACTTAGGGAATGTCACGACTTAAGAAAGTCCACGACTTTAAGACGTTACGACCTAAGACTTAGAGAACAAGTTCAATACCGTGCCGTAATAAGATGACTTGTAGACGACTTACGACCTAGTTTAAGTCGTACATGACCTAAAACCGCAGAGCCAAGATTTTAGTACTGCTTCACTTTAAACCGTGACCTCTTAACTTGCGAACGAGTTAGGACTTGTATCCAAATGAACAAAGAAAATCTCAGAACCACTTCACTTACTCCACTGCCTGCTGACTCTTGAACCTTGAGTCGAATGCGACTTACGACTCTCCATGAGTCGTGCACGACTCATGACTTGAGTGAAAAACTGCCGCCCAGAATCACACCTATAAATACGCGACCACCTCCAACATTCAAGGGACTTTTGGCTCATTCTTTCCAAACACCGATACTCTGCTACATTCCAAACTAACTCAACACTCAAAGCTTTCAAGACACGTAGAACGCTATCAACAACTTCAAGAAGAAATCTCATGCATCCGACATGGATTTGAGGACTTTCACTTACATTGAAGTTTAAGCTACTCATTCAAAGTGTTTAGTAGTTCAAAGTGTATTGTACTTGGGAAGAATTGTATCAACTTGTAACGAAATCATCAATAAAGATATTCAGAGTGGACGTAGGCATACTATTGAGCCGAACCACTATAAAATCGTTGTCATTTACTGCTTTTTCTGTGGTTTTCTGCTTATACTCTGTTCCCGAATCATCGGGTGGTGCTTTCACAACTACACTTTACACACCGGGGTCTTAGCGTTCAAATTTTAGCGTTAACACACAAAAAGAGAGTATAAACATCAAAATGTTGCATCTACATACTAGAGAGCTTCATTACCCCTAAATTGTAGGGATTAAGCTCTCATATTTGTTATCAAATCAAAAAATGTAGAAAGCAACATGAAAGCAAAAAAAATAAGAAGAAAGAAAAAGAGAGCAAAGCAAAGAAACAAAACTAATCTACTTGCATGAAATAAGAGAAACCTACACTACAACATGAAAGTAAATGAACATGAAAAGGAAAGAGCATGTATTAAATTGCATAAAATAAAAAAGATTACAAGAAATAAAAATTGGCTAAGTAGCCATTAAAAGAGAAAGCGAGCTTTCTTTTATTTGATCTAAACTAAACTAAAGAGAAGGAGTCTTAAGAGAGACTAAGAGAGGAGAGCATGTTACATGAAACATATGGGTATTTATACATGTATGAAACCCTAATTCATATTTTTGGGGAATACCCAAAATGCCCCTTAGGAAGTGTGGAGGCCAAGTAACCATTAACATGTCTTAATACCCCATTAATTGTACATGAAACCATTAAGTCCAAAAGCATGTGCACTAGCCTTTAATTTGTACATTAAGGTAGGTGGGTAGGTGGGGTCCTCCATGTTCTTCACTTTGAATTATTTCCATCTTCATTCCTTTGTATTAATTTTGTGCATGCATATCTTCATGAAACCACTTCTATTTGAGATCAATTTCCTACAAAAATATATACAAATTTTCAATTAATTTTTCTCAAAGAAATATATGCACTTAAATGACCGTTTTGCCCCTATATGAAGATGAATATATGAAAATTTGGAATTAATATGAATTTTGGTTAAAACAAGTCAAAATACCCAATATGATCATTTATTTAATTTAAATAGAATAAATATGGTGGTGAAAATATGCACATTTACGTGCACATCACAACCCAAATTTTTAACTACTTAAATTTTTAAAAGTTGAGTTACTCACCTGTGTTTTGAAGACAGGGAACAGGGCTTTGAAACTTGAATTGCTTGCTGAAATCTTGACTTATTATTTGATTAAATCTTGCTTTGATTTGGTTTCCAGTTCGATTTTGAAAACATACTTCTGATTGAATCTTCCTTTGCTTCCAGATTTTGAAAACCTAACTGCCTTAATTTAAAAATTGGAAAGCTTGAATTGCAGAGAGGGTCTTAAGATTTGATTTTCTTAAAACTGAAGTACAGATTTCTGATTTGCTTTAATTGATATTTGAGGCTGATACAATCTGGTTTTAAGTTTCAGATCTTTGAGTTTAAATAGGTTTTGAGTTACTTAAAATTTTTGAGATGATCTAAATGCTTTGATCTTTTAGATCTGGTTTTCAGTTTTAGAAGAGAGGAAGAAAAATGTCTTTGAATACAAAAGATTTTTGCTAAGTTTGAAAGGCAATAAGCATGCCACTTGTTAAGTTGCATGTTAACATTATTACATTTGTTTTAATGTTTATTAAGAGTTATTACACTTGTCTATTATGCAATTATTTTAAAATGTTAATAAAAGCTTTTATTTTTATTTTCTATAAATAAATACTTTCTTAATTTATGTAGATAAATTCCTTTTAAGAAAATATTATAAAACAAATCCTATTCTAATAAAATCTTATTCATGTATTATATATCCAAAACATTTTAAGATATATATTCATTGAGTTCAAATTTTAAATCCAAATTCAAATTTAATTTAAAATCCAACTTAAAAAATCAGTTCAAATAAATAAATATATATATATATATATATTGATTTAACAAACATATTATTAAATTTATGTTGAAGGTAATAAGTTTTTGTCTATTTAAAATAATCATATTAGGAGATTATTAAATAATTATTTTCCTAGATATGAATATTAATTTTTAAATTTATTTGTTTCATTCTTAATAATCAGTATTTCAATAGTTAAAATTAGAATTTCTATTAACTAACCCAGTTAATTATCAATTAACAGATACTCAAAATTCAGGTTATCACAAAAGTTCTAAAAGTAAATCAATTTAAAAATCTTCAAATTAGATCTAAAATTTAATTTGTTTAAATTTCCATTTATAAATTTCAAATCTATTTTGAATTCAAATTTTTTCAAACATTTAATTGCTTTTGAGTTATTTAAACAATTTGAATTTTAAACTTTATTTATGTTCAAACTAAATTTCAATTCAAACTTGAATTATATTTGTATTTTGATTTAAACCTCAATGTAACACCTTGCTTTATAAATTTGAATTTAGTTTTTCAAATTATGGAAATAGAAAACAGGTTCAAGTTGAAATGCCTGGGACAAAATTTGACTCGAGCGCTTCCTATACCATTTCGAGTAAACTACTTGATTTGCTCGAGTATAACGGGAGAAACAAACCAACCATCCCTAGGCGACAAATACCCCGTTAACCACTCCAATGCTCGTGCACGTGCACTTTGCCGTTGGCCATCTTCTGGCATCGCCGCGGCGACAAGCACGTCGACGATCCTCCCTAGAACATGCTCCGACCACTTGAACTTCGTCGTCGCCTCGAAATTCGAATTCGAGACAAAACTCGAAACCTGGGAATACTTAAGCCATCACATCCCAAACCTATCAACGCCACGTCCACCAAACTCCGACCATTAGCCAGTCTACAACTCCGGCCATCGACTCGTCAACCCTCCAGCCACCATTACCCAGAAGCAAGAGTAACTCATCGCTCGAACAAAGGCGTGAGGCACGAGTTTCCTATTTGTGAAAAAATTAGGTTTACAAACTAAACTCCTACGCCGTTGTCGCCACCGTCATCTTCGCCACCTCCGACCATTTTTCCAGGCATCCCCGTAGGCTTCTACATTGCCATGAGAAAAACTCGACCTCCACGAATCAATTGATCACCGGAAATTGATCAAAATTCAATTTTCGAGAAAAAAAAACTGCTCTCGATCCAGTTGCTTAAAAATCATCAAACAAGGCTTAAAATCATAGCTTCCAATAGGGATTCAAGCTATATACTTGCACCAAAAATTCGTGACCTTCGAAATTTCCAGAGTTCAAAGTTTTGACTGTAAAAACTTGATTTTTCATCCTATATACATTTTTATGAAACTATTTTTAAGTTATCATCCATACTTAAATACAACTATTTGTTTCTGAAGCCAAAGTCTAATACTGATTAGGTAATTTGAAATTGAACTTCTTTGTAGTTTGGTACTCTGGAACTAAACAGAAAAGAAATCATTCACTGGCACATGCGTATGCGCACAGAGCAATGACAACATATTTTCAAGTTTAATAACTAACTGCTACTCACACAATGCATTACATATCATACATTCATATGCACTTAACAGAATTGAATTTATATATACACATTTCATACTCATTCAAAGATGAATATGCGACAGATATATATACTTAACCATTTAAAAGTGAGATTACTCACAGATTTTCAGAAGAAAGAATAGAGCCTTCCTTTATTTGAAATCTGTTTGTAGATTGTAAGCTGAAACCTTCAATTTGTTTCTCTTCTCTGGTTTGAGTTGAATTGTGTTTTAGTTTTAAGATAATATTTACTTTATATTTTTCTTAGCTTTGAATCAATGAATTGATGTGGGAGGTTGATACATATGAAGAGAAGTATGCAGTATATTGTTTGTACAATAAGCATGCTGAAGATGCTTGCATTAAATGCATGAGTACTTTGTTCCCATGCTTAGCCCATGTCTTCATACTTTATCTTTTTGTTTCGGCTGAAGTGATTTTGTATGTATTGGAGGTGATATTATGTACATTGATATTATTTTTTCTCTTGTACAAGCGTACATAACTATACTTGAATTTAATTTGTTTCTTTTACTTGCCTTATTTTACATAACTACTTACAGGCTTCATTCACATTTTTACTTTGCCTAGCATGTGCTTTCATACTTTATGTACAAATATATACCCTGTTTCAATATTTGTTATAAATTTTTAGCTTAAGTTTTTAGTTTCATTCTTACATAATTGCTTATTTTATCTCTCTTTTTATTTTAACTTAAATTATCAAATACTTAATTACTTATTTTGTAAGTATAGCTTGGTTGTATTTTATTTTACTTTACAACATTTATTTTTATAGTTTATATAATTCTAGAATTATTTACTATGGTCATTTCATATTTTATATAATTAAAATCTATATGAAATATTTTGTTTAACATTATATCAAAAAAATTATTTCCTTTTAAAGTTCAAACATCTAACATTTTATTTCTTACTTTTTGTTCTATTACTTTGTATTGACTTTTTAACATATTTTATTTGAATTTTGAAAATTGAAAATCAGTTTACGAATTAATTTCACAAATTTTATTCAAAATTAAATTATTCATTTGTTAAAAATAAATAAAAATCTAAGATCGTTACAGATTTCCTAAACTTTTCAATCTACTTTCAAGTCTTCCATACTTAGAGAAATAATGGAAAAAATATTTGAAAAAAAAAAATTATATAGTATATATAATACATACACACAAACACACACTCACACACACACACACAGAGATATATATATATATATCAACCACTTGAAAACTCAAGCAAACTCCTCCTCTCGATCTAAAATACCCACATCCAAGGCAAAGGCCCGAGTGTACGTAAGCTTTGGATCCTAGCTAGCGGAGCTATAGCCGATTTAAAATTAGTCCGATCAAAATTCAAGTGTCTACATATAATATTATATATTGGAAGATATATATGTTTTATTGTGCTTGGTTATGATGATTATTTATCAGGTTTGGATGTTGATTATATGTTGCTTGATTATAACAAGTCACTTTTAATACTCATCGAAAATCACTAAGGAAATTACTTTCCTTTAATAAAATTAAATTGTGTATATAAGATTGTTAAACCTCTTGAAAATGGTTTATAAATGTTTTATAAATACTAAAATACAATTTGGTAAAATTTTGACAATTTATGAAAATTGAGTCAAAAATAGACCTGTTACGTAACAGTAGTTTGCGATATTGCACCGTAGAAAGTTGAATTCATTTAAATGATGGATTCTGAGTCCAAATTCTTTGTAATAAGAATTTTTTGTATCCCTATAATAATAATATTCAAATGAAGTAAGAAAATCGAGATTTTGTTGAGTAGATTTTGAAATATGAGCAAAACAAATTTTCAAAGTAATCACGATTTGATAGTCAGAAACAAGAGCGACAAATTCTTCATAACTAATATCTTTAATTATTTTGAAATATGAAATAAATTCTAAAAATCTTTTAAAAGGTTTGAAAAGACATTTGGGTCATAAAAAATTGATTTCTAAATGATCGAAAAACTGTTTTGACTATAAAAGAGCTTTGGAAACACTATTCGTAGCATTTTCTAATAACTTTTGCAAACAAAGGTTTTTACTTAATATTATTTCCCGAATCATTTGTGAACCTTTTCAAATAAATAGTTAAGTAATTTAAAGACGATTAAAAGATTGAAAAATCAGCATGTAGTACATTTGTTCCATTTTTGAGTGTCATAGAAAATCAGATCAAGAAATAGAACAATTCGAAGGGAAAGCCCGGATGCTCTAAAATAATTAAAAGTAAATTAAGTATGTCAAAAGATTTAGAGTCGATCAAATAACTTGACCACTTGTGGGTGATAGAGAGATAGTCTCTAGGCTTGGATTTGGAAAACCGGTTGCCTGCCTTCCCTAGCTACATGGACTGGCCCGATGGAAGGGATAGTAAATTTAATTTACTTGGATCAAAAAAACTCCCAAAATATAAAAGATATAATTTTCCAAATTCAAACAACTTGGATTTCATAGAAATAATCTTCTTGTACTTGGTATTGAATTCCAAAGAGGGAACCCATACTATCCTGTGAACTTAAAAGATGATCTCACCATTATTCAACGTATAGTAAAGATTGAATATGGAAATTGATATTGAGTAGAACTAGTATAATTTCCATGATTCTATTTACTCAATAATTTTTTCTAAAATGAATTATGAAAATTATTTTTGAACTCTAAAGTTAAAGAGAGGTTTAATGATTCTGTATATACCGGAAAGAAAATTTTAAAGATACATATCTCTAGAAAATATTTTGACTAATCAATCAAAGAATAGTTCACTATTCACTTAACATATTTCTATCGATGATTGGTTCAAAGGAACCGGGGCCGGATTTAGGAGTCCACTTTGAACCAATTTACGTATTCGAAAATAAACGACATGGAATGATATGATTTGGAAGATGGAATGTGGGGCTGCTTGTCACTGACCCTCAGAGGAATTTCCCTTATCACTTATTAATGACAGTACTTCCCCATTTGAGATCATTGATGTAAGGACTTCTTACTATAATCCTAGGGGAGATTCCAAATAGGATGTAGTAGGAGAATACCTTCTGTTTATCTTGTACCTGGATAAATTGTATGGACGAATGTCTGAGATTGCATTTTTAAAATGCATATACATTGATTTTTACAAACGTATATCCTTTTTACAGAGGAGAAGGAAACTTCTCTTAGCTTAACAAACATTTCTAAGGCCTACAAGCTTAGAGGTTGTACATTTGTGAAAATCAATAGTGTGTGATGGAATTGGCGATGTGGCATTCAAAGTGGAATGTTCTAGGTGAATGGTAACCATTACCTCGGGTCCTATCACTCAGTAGTGGCTTAAACAAGTTACATCGTATGGTTGTGTAGTTAGCAACTATTAGGGTATGATCATCGCCCTTCTAGACTACTCTCTATATCTCGAATATACTGTGTATGCTATATGATAACATAAGGTTGGTTATGACCGGGGTTATGACATATACGGCTTCTATCCAGGCCATGTCTGAGTGCCAAAAAGGGATACTACCAAATGCGGAGGATTGTTAGTGTATCCTCAGTACATCCCTCTAGAGATGTACTGTAGGAAAGGTAATCTCTTACCTTGCCATTGTATGGAGTCCATTCCTCTATAAGTTCCTTTGAACTTGTTTGTAGAGCCTAACATATCTGGAATTTAATAATGGTAATAATTACGAATAAGATTAATAAGTTTAATTGCAAAGTGTTTTCAAAAGAATGTCAATAAAAATATTATCCCTAGATTTTGCATAGCAGTTGTTTTGATTATCATAAGGTAAAAAATCGTTCCATGTTTATGTGTGGCATGGTCTTATGAGATACCTTTATTTCCAAAACGTGTTTTTTGAGTTTCACGTACCAATGTCATCACTGACCCAGAGTTTATTTTTCCCTTTGAAATTTAGATGCCCTATTTTTTCGGGCAGCCAAATAATTATATTGTTTAGAGCATTTTGGGATGAAGCATAGAGCATGGAGCATTTTACGTCTTTTGTTTAATTTATCAATCACTTTCCGTTGTGTTTGTATTATGTATAAGTATCTACCAGCACCTATAGCGTTAGGCCATTATAACTATCCTAGCTGGGTTAGCACTTGCTATGACTCTAATATCTCATTTTGAGAGTTATTGTATATACTATCTATATGATTACAAGCTATTATGTACGATAAGACATTCTATTATTATATTGTCTTCTATCTTAATTTTCTTTTACTCCACGATAATCTGCCTCTCTAGCACTTGGATTTACGACATGTGAATACTGAGGATGTATTAATGTCGATTTCTGAGGATCGAGGAGGTAGGTTATCACATTTGGTATCATATCTTATGGTAGAGCTAATACCTAAGCCTGATGCAACGATCCGTATTTTTCCGACAATTAAAATATTGAATTTAATAAGATTTTAGGATATAACATCATATGAAATTAAAATGTATGATTTGTTAATAAGAAAGAAATTAGAATGAAATTTAATAATGTTAATTTAATGAAATCGATAACTATTTGAATGTACTCTCAAGTAATTGAATATAATTGCAAAGTTAAATTGGTTAGAAATTATAAATAAGGAAGTAAAGTAAATGTTATATTAAATGGTGAGATAGTATGTAATTAATTGAAATTGAATATAATCAGCGTGATGGAGGTAGTTATAACATTTGTTTGCAGATACCAAACATATAAATATGATTAAATTAAGTAAAGGTAAAAATTGTTATTTATCACCTATTTATTTAATCTATTGAGATTAAAGTGGAAATCAATTGCAATTAATCTAATTAAATATGGCGGTTAATATGAATTAAGATGATAATGGTAGAATATTAATGTAGTAAGGTGTAAATCAATGTTAATTATATCCATAAGATGATAGTTGATTGAACAATAAGATGTAAATCAAAATAAATACATTTATTGGAATTTTAAATTATAATTAATGAATTTATTGCGACTAAAATTGAACACCATCATTAATGCAATATTTAACATTTTATTTAGCGTGGAAATTTATTTTAAAAGATTATAAATTTCTAGGTAATCAAAAATGATAAAAAAATTGTTAGTTATAACTTTTAATTTAAAAGGTGATTTAATTAATTTAATAAAAATTTATTTAATTAACGTGTATAATAGCCATTTTTGCCACTGTGCCGGATTTCAACGAAATCAGTTTCATCAGATCCGTCGCACTGAATTATTGTAGGATTTCAAGTTTCGTAGCGATCGGACTTCTCGTTTGATAGTGCGGGCTCAAAACGCGTAGAAATCAATTTAATGAATTCAATTGAAATAAGCTGATTTCAAAAGTTAACCACTTCAGCAATGGAATTTGGATTTGAAACCTATTCCGTTGAGTTTAAAAATATCATAAACATTTATTTTGATAAATGGGATGACCAACTTTTGTTTCGGAAGCGGAACGGGTATTTCGGGTAGTTATTGTTGTTTCGAACCAATTCGATATGTTAATTCATTTTATCGAACCTTATCTATATAAATAGACTTTATATCTCAACCCTAGCAGTCTTTCAATTTATTCTCTATGTAAATCAACTTCTTTCTGTTCCTTTCTTCAATGGAAGAAACCAATTCCAGTTTAAAACCCTAAATTCAATTTCAAAACCAATTTCAAAAATCAAACTCCTCAAAACTCTATCATATAGTATACAGTTTCGAAGCTCTCGACAAGCACAACCCAAATCAGATGTTCGTTTTTGCAATTGATTTTTTATTTTTCCGAAATTGGCCAAAACATTCTCAACCATCCATTTTGGTGGTTGATGATCGGCGATGGATCGTCGATTCGAGGGTATAGTGTTGTGGAGATTCACATGGGGAATTCATCTGAGTGGTTCATGTAGGATAATAGTGGTTGGATCAACCTAAAAAATTCAATTTGGGTTTTGCATAATAGCGGCAAGGGCTATGTTCTTCCCAATGTCAATCGAGGTGGTGGGGTCGCGCGCGTCTAGTAAGGGCGACAGGCCGAGCGTGGGCGGTGTGAACGCCTGATTTTTGTTGTGACTGGCTAGTGGTGCGCAAGCGTGGATGTAGTGGTGGCGGCTATCGATTGCATTTCTCTATAGCATCTAGGGTTTCGAACGTGGGCGAAGGGCATGATGACATGGTGAGTTATTCACTTATATTATTATTTTATTTATTTTAATTTAAATCGTATAATGTCTAATGTCATATCTTTTGCATGCGAGCTCAAATTCACGCTTAGTTTCTCTGCTACCTTGTATCGATATTACAGACATTATGGGACTAGTTTGGACAAATTCTGAGATTGTTAATTTTTTTGCTATAATTGGATTTATATCAATTTGAAACAAAAGGTGAGTGTTTTAACCTACGCACGACTACTAAAATATCTTATGTTGGTTAAGTTAAATTTATGATGTAAATATAAATTGATTGATTGTTGTTTGGTATATTTAAATTATCATCTCAGTTAAATCTAAATTTTATTGAATTTAATCGCCGCATAATTTAATATTGAATTTTAAATTTGCTAGTTAAGTACCTATCAATGATAACTAGTTAATTATTGATATTTATTGGTTGATTTGAATGAGGATTGTGATGGACGTTAAATTGTTGATATTGGATTACTGGATGTTATGTTTATTTATGTGTTGTTAACATACTACAAGTTCCCTTGGTTATTTCTAGTAAATAACTATGGGTTGAAACGATACATACCCGAACGATCAATAGATTTGGGAAAAATCATTATTGGTCGAAATGATAGACACCAGTGATTTTATGGATTTTGGATTTAACTCAGGATTGTGGGTTGAAATGATACATACCCGTAAATTTAAATTATTGCGGTTGAAATGATATATCCATATCACTTGATCATAGGGTAGAAAATTATATACGAACACCGGATTTGGTTAAATTATGTGATTTTAAATCCTAAATTTTTAAATCCAGTTAAATCATATTTTGAAATAAAACTTTAGTTTGTTGATTTGAGAGCTGGATATGGTCCAAATGTATTGAAAAGGAAGAAATAGTTTAATTTGATGTTAATTTCAAACTAATTATTTTAATGTAAATTGTTTAAAGATATATTATTTTATATTCAAATTTATTTAGATTTTCAAACTATTTACTTTATAAACCATTTCCAACAATCTAGTTATTTTATATTAAACTGTTAAAATTGTATTAAATCTATTTTTAAACTATTTTAATCCATTTTAAACTATTTAACTATTTTAAATCTATTTTTATACTATTTTAATCTATTTTGAACTATTAACTATCCAAAACTGTTTTAATCTATTTTAAACTAATTTAAACCATTTAAACTATTTTAAAACTATTTAAACTATTTATGACTGTCTAAACTATTTTCTAAATTTCAGACTATGTAAAGTTGATGTGTTTTAATTTAAATCCTTGATTTAAAGGTGAATATGGTCAAATGATGTTATAACCTACATTGGAGTTTAAAATGATATTTTCTAGTAAAATGACATATTTTGGGTCAATATGATGATTCTGAAATGAGAATTTAACCTATTTGTGAAAATGGTTTCGAAAGTGAATATGATTTCAAAACTGATATGGTTTAGTGAATAAGATATTTTGATATGAATTATGAATTTGATTTTTGAATTGTAAAAGAATCATCCAGTGTGAAATAAGCGTTTGGTTGTTCAAGAGATTATGATCGGATATTATCATACTTTCTACCAATACAAAAACCACTTTAACAACTTTGCATGTAGTGAAGATTCTAGAATGAAGTAGGATGGTTTGGCGAACGATTCTATATGAAGCATTAACGTAGCCGTAACTCCCTTGATCTTCTTGATGTGACTTAAATAGGAGCTACACCTAAGCTAAGTGAGGTCGCACCTGCGATCGGACATGCTTCTTTGGTACCATATTATGACCTTGTGATTGATTTGGTGGCCACCCCTTGATTTGATAATGGGAGTGTGTTCCGAGGTGGGCGGTAGTAGCTGCTATGCTTTACCACCAGCCTGGTCCTGCAAACGATAGAATCCTACATTGGCATTGCCCTGCATGCCTTGTCACATGCCTTATCGTGCCCATTACGAGTTTGTTTTGTACCGTACCTATGCAGTGCGCTCTGCGTAAACCACCGGTTTGGTGGAGCTTACAATATCTGTATAGACTACAGGCATATGAAAAATGCGTTAAGGGGGATATGAGTAACTCCTTAACGCTATTTTAATACTTTACTTTACTGTCGACATATTATAATAGCATATTGTACTATGTATGTAGATAGTTTAACGGATCCGTAGGAGATTGTATCCCAAACATCTATTAACACGCACGTTTGATACAGGATAGGAGATGTAAAATCCCGTAAACATCTCTGAAGCGGTTACACTCATATTTATTTACTGTTTATTTAACTTACATAAAATCTTTAGTTCTGACTCTAGTGTTTTGTCTTTTCAATACGCTTCGGTCAGTCTGAGCTTTTTAGTGTATTGAAGACTATATTTCTAGAGGACGAAGACAAAGACTTAATATATTATTTATTTTATTTCATATATGTTCCACTGCATTATTTATTTATGTCTACTAAATGTATAACTCTAATCAATATTGTAAAAGTGTAATCAAATATTGTTTGTAAAACAACTTCATGAAATGTTTATTTAATTATTATATTTGGTCATTCCACTGTGAGTGTGACGCCCTACCTCTATGCTCACAATAACAAAGAGTATTAAAAGGAAATACTGTCTGTTATTACGAAGAATAAGGCTAGACACGAGCGGCCATCAATAGTTAGGCCTTACGCTAGTATTGGTTATCTCGATAAGAGTGGTATATATATGCATATATTCTTTTTTTTTCATCTCTTTGTTTATTTACTCCCAGGACATATTCAATTCCAGTATAAAATGAACTACGATGCTTCATAATAGTTTAGGACAACATATATAATACTAACTCAGATATGTTAAACACAGAACACAGATAATATCAAATCTCATATATATAACTGAAGTCAGTTACAATACATGTGATACAACTACAACTGTCGACATTGGAAATTACATATACAAGTACATTATTGTAAATAATATACATGAATACACGGGTATTAATAGCTAACTACTCCAAAATGAAACTAACTACTCCAAAAGATATGAAGAGACTTCATAGCTCAAGCAGCATCCCAAAGCGAAATATCAACAGCATGTAATAACTCAGTCTGACCCGAGTATTAATTCAAAAGAAAATAATACACGGGTCGGTCTAATTCAAACTCGGTAATTAATACACGGAAGAAATAACAATTAAATAAAAAATAGTCAACAATCACATAATCCAATTATCTAATAGATAATTAGATAACAACAAAATAATCATATTAAACCAAATCAAAATACATGAAGGTCACAGTGAAGTACGACAGCGGCCCATATACTTCGGAAACAAGCATTATGCAAACTTAACATCTCAATGACTACAATAACCAGAGACTACAAAGAAATAAAGGTCAGACAGATTCAAGAAGCATTTATGTACAGTAAAGACTGGAAGGCAACTCAACTCAAATGCAAAGTACAAAGGCCCGAATGACCAAGTGCACAAAGGCAGTGGTACAAACTACATGAAGATAGCAGAATGAAGGTGAAAGCACCAAAGATAAAGCAATACAGCATGACAAAATGCACAGATCACACTCGAGTGCACTGACTCGAGACAATGCAAACTATAACACAGCAGTGAATAAAGGCATACCAAATGAAACAATGAACAAGACTACAAGATGAACCAGACCAGGTAGCAAGCATACATGCAACTTAAACTTCTCAATGAATACACGAAACAAAAATGCCAACTGCCTCGAATGGCACAAACTACAACAACCAAATTTGATGCAACAGATATATGATGCAATGCACAACATACTTAGGGTTTAGTTACAACCTTAGGTATGCATACATGAACCAAAGATCAAGCTACAGGATGGCATGACCAAGTTGAATCAGAGACCTCAGAACCACGACCATGCTACAGGTATGAACAGAGAACACTTGCAACAGTGGTGATGCAGTGCAATACAACATGAATTACTGCAGTGAACCAAATCATGAATGAAAGTACTACCAGAGGCAGTGAACCAAATGTCCTAAGTCAAACTACAAATGCAACCGAATAGTTCAACATGATATCAACCCAATGCAGACTACATGAATGGTCACAGGCATGAACACAACTTCATCAGAGACTGGTGCAAGCTCATAGCCAAGTAAACAAAACAAGTCAGTAAATATTCATCGAAGCCAGAAGCAACAGAATTAAAAAACTCGAAGTCAAGTGATAAAAATCAAGTCAAAGTCCGGTAATATCAAAAACAAGTTAAAGCCGTGAGCTACTGAACGAAATCATGGAATCACATGCACAAAATCAAGACCGAAGTCAAATGAAAATCAAACCATAATGACCAAGGAGATCGTACAGATCCAAAAATCATCAAGCCATAGATAAAAAGAAATCGAACCAAGTCAGAAAACATCAACAGCCAAATATAATTCGAATGGTCGATGCACAACATTAAGGTTGAATTAGAATGTGAGTGAAAACCACTCACCTTATCTCAACGAGCCCAAATCCATCAACCGCGGTCCCTCTTCCCCTCCCTTTAGCTCGCCTTAGCACGACACCGGACAAGCTTTGGGAAATTTCGAAACCTTAGCAGCCAATTTTTTCGTTTATTTTTCTCGTTTGTTTTGGGCTTGCGAATAGAAAATTGAATGGAGGAGGGGGACGGGTATCTTCCTTTGATAATTATCACAGCACCAAGAAAAAGAAACGTGGACCAAGATTTTTATTTAAGCCCACAAAACCCTTAACACATTTTAAAAGAATCTCAACCCGATTAAAAACTACAAATAGCAATTAGCTAGCAAATTTAATAGTCTAATGAAGATAATTAACTGGTGCATAACCCTGGGTCGTTACGGACTCCCTTCCTTATAAAAATTGCATCCCTGCAATTTTCATGATTAAAGTCATCAATAACAATTATTTTTCTAACATAAACTGGTTAAGCTAGAAAAATAAAAGTCAAGAATACAAACGCCAAAGAAATCTTTTAATTTCATAAAAGAAATTCATAAATTCTCAACAAAATCTAATTATTAAATAAATAATCAGAAATGACAAAACTGAATAAATACAATTATCAGCAATATTTTAATTATCAATTAGATAATTAGAATACAGAAATCACAAAATAGCAATATCTAATTATCGATACGATAATTAGAAAACAGCAAAATTTAATTATCAACAAAGATAATTAGAAAACACCAATCACAAAACCGCAAATATCCATGAACTTCATAATCAACAAACTCTAACTATCAACAGAGATAATTAGAAAACAGAAATTCAATATAATAAACATAATCTAGAATCAATTAGAGACTAGAAAATCTCATAATCAGCAAAATTAGCAAATATCTAATTATCAAAAACGATTATCAGTAAACACAAGTATCCGATTATCAACAAAGATAATTAGAACTCAAATCAACAAATATCTAATTATCAACAAAGATAATTGGAACTCAAATCAGCAAATATCTAGTTATAAACAATGATAATTAGAACTCAAATCAGCAAATATCTAATTATCAATAAAGATAATTAGAACTCAAATCAGCAAATATCTAATTATCAACACAGATAATTTGAACTCTAATCAGAAAATATCTACTTATCAACAAAGATAATTAGAACTCAAATCAACAAATACCTACTTACCTGCAGATAATTAGAAACAACAAATATCTAGAAATCAAAAATAGATAACTAGACAAATCAACAGAAAAGATGGATCGATCCCAGCAGATGGGAGTTTTAGCTACGCCGCACGTGCATCTCAAATGGCCGAAGCCTACCAAGTAGTATAAATTTTGGTACCCATCAGATGACTCGAAGTTCCGCAGAGTAACCCGAAGGTCTAGTACTGGTAACTGACCCGAAGGTCCATCAGATGACCCGAAGGTCCAACAAATGATCCGAAGGTCCAACAGAGTGGCTCGAAAGCCAAATAAAATCATCAAAATCATCAAATAGCAAATATTTCAATTAACGATGTTCGGAATTAACCGAAATAGTAAAAGTGTGGCTCCATACTCTGCACTTTTTCTAAATCGTTTAAATCTCTTCATCGTTTCCTTGAAAGTGCAAAACTGTTTATTTTAAATAAATAACATTTTACGTTCTCAAACGGACAAGTCCGGAACTAAGAGAATCAGTAAAAGTAAGGGTTCACAGTCCTCAATTTTGCTGAAGCGTTTAAATCGCTTCCTCATTCTTTTGAAAGCGCAAACTATAAAATTTTTGAATTTTTTTTATTTTGTAACGGTTTGAAAATCCATGATTAAAACAGCAACATTTGGAGCAATTACGATAAGGGAAATGCACTTCTCAAAACACCGTAAAAAGGGTATCAAATCAGCATTGCGGGATAACCGCTTGAAAATTCACTTTAAATTTGACGGTTACTGAAGTTAAAGCAGCAGTAATTTTTATATGTCAAAATCTCATCAAAATAATTCGCATCAAAATATACTACCGGTGTAAAAATCCCGTTATAAAAATAACGAAAACCAAATACGTTTTAAAACCAAACATCGGTTCAACGTAAAATTAACGCAGTAACGTGCAACTCATATTTGCACGCATACTATAAGATGAACAAAGAAATCACTCGATTATATCTTCAATGAAGATAATTTAATACAGCAAAAATCTCAACAAAATCACATAATTGCAATCGCTGCGGATCCTCAAATCGGATTCGAATTTTTTTTTTCAAAGAAAACAAAAATAAACAAATTTAAGTAACAACACAATGAAATTTATTTCATTTTCATATTTTGATTTTTAAATCAAAAGGATTATCAGCCGTACTCAGCGAAGGCAGTCTCACTGTTTCCGCTGCGCACTCTGATAACAGAACACAAATTAATCAATCATCAAAACACAATTTCACTTTTATTTTTAAATAAAGATATTTAAAAATTTCATCATATTTTCAAAACTTTAGTTTTGACTCAAGGCACAATTAAAAACATCAACAAATAGTTGTAACACGTGTTCCATCTAAGTTATGTTCTATATTATATCCATAAACCCCTTGCTCTGATACCAACTGTGACGCCCCACCTCTATGCTCACAATAACAAAGAGTATTAAAGGGAAATACTGTCTGTTATTACGAAGAATAAGGCTGGATAGGAGCAGCCATCCGTAGTTAGGCCTTACGCTAGTATTGGTTATCTCGATAGGAGTGGTATATACATATGCATATATTCTTTTTTTCGTCTCTTTGTTTATTTACTCCCATCGACATATTCAATTCTAGTATAAAACGAAATACGATGGTTCATAATAGTTTAGGACAACATGTATAATAATGACTCAGATATGCTAAACACAGAACATAGATAATATCAAATCTCTTATATATAACTGAAGTCAGTTACAATACATGTGATACAACTACAACTATCGACACTGGAAGTTACATATACAAGTACATTATTGTAAATAATATACACGAATATATATCATCTTATAAAATAACACTAACTACTCCAAACGAAATGAAGCGACTTCATAACTCAAGCAGCATCTCAAAGCGAGATATCAACAGCCTGTAATAACTCGGTCTGACCCAAGTAATAATTCAAAAGAAAATAATACGCGGGTCAGTCTAATTCAAACTCAGTAATTAATACACGAAAGCAATAACAATTAAATAACAAATAGACAACAATCACATAATCCAATTATCTAATAGATAATTGGATAACAACAAAATAATCAAATTAAACCAAATCAAAATACATGAAGGTCACGGTGAAGTATGACAGCAGCCCATATACTTAAGAAACAAGCAATATGCAAACTGAACATCTCAATGACTACAATGACCAGAGACTACAAAGAAATAAAGGTCAGACAGATTCAAGAAGCATTCATGTACATTAAAGACTGACAGGCAACTCAACTCAAATGCAAAGTACAAAGGCTCGAATGACCAAGTGCACAAAGGCAGTTGTACAAACTACATGAAGACAGCAGAATGAAGGTGAAAGCACCAAAGATAAGGCAATACAGCATGACAAAATGCACAGATCACACTCGAGTGCACTGACTCGAGATAATGAAAACTGTAATACAGCATTGAATAAAGGCATACCAAATGAAACAATGAACAAGACTACAAGATGAACCAGACCAAGCAGCAAGCATACATGCAACTTAAACTTCTCAATGAATAGACGAAACAAAAATGCCAACTACCTCGAATGGTACAAACTACAACAACCAAAATCGATGCAACAGATATATGATGCAATGAACAACATACATAGGGTTCCAGTTACAACCTTAAGTATGCATACATGAACCAAAGATCAAGCTACAGCATGGCATGACCAAGTTGAATCGGAGCCCTTAGAACCACGACAATGCAACAGGTATGAACAGAGAACACTTGCAACAATGGTGATGCAGTGCAATACAACATGAGTTACTGCAGTGAACCAAATCATGAATGAAAGTGCTACCAGAGGCAGTGAACCAAATGGCCTAAGTCAAACAACAAATGCAACCGAACAATTCAACATGATATCAACCCAATGCAGACAACATGAATGGTCACAGGCATGAAAACAACATCATCAGAGACTGGTGCAAGCTCATAGCCAAGTAAACAAAACAAGTCAGTACAGATTCATCGAAGCTAGAAGCAACAAAATTACCAAACTCGAAGTCAAGTGATAAAAATCAAGTCAAAGTCTGGTAATGTCAAAAACAAGTTGAAGCCGTGAGCTACTGAACGAAATCATGGAATCACATACACAAAATCAAGACCGAAGTCAAATGAAAATCAAAACGTAATGACCAAGGAGTTCGAACAGATCCAAAAATCATCAAGCCGTGGTTAAAAAGAAATCGAACCATGTCAGAAAACATCAACATCCAAACATAAATCGAATGGCCGATGCACAGTATTAAGGTTGAATTAGAATGTGAGTGAAAATAACTCACCTTATCTCAACGAGCCCAAATCCATCAGCTGCAGTCCTTCTTTCCCCCCCTTTAGCTCGCCTTCGCACGGCGCCGAACAAGCTTTGGGAAATTTCAAAATCCTAGCAGCCATTTTTTTCGTTTATTTTTCTCGTTTGTTTTGGGCTTGCGAATATAAAAATGAATGAGGAGGGGGCGGGTATCTGCCTTTGATAATTATCACAGCACCAAGTAAAAGAAACGTGGGCCAAGATTTTTATTTAAGCCCACATAAGCCTTAACACATTTTAAAAGAATCTCAACCCGATTAAAAACTACCAATATCAATTAGCTAGCAAATTTAATCGTCTAATGAAGATATTTAACTGGTGCAAAACCCCGGGTCGTTACAGTGAGATTCTGCATTTTGTTTTTCTTTCTCTTCATTTTCTTTTTTACCCCAAAACAATCCTCCCTTTTGAAAGGTTTGTGTTCGACATGTGTGGTTTATTGTCGATTTGAACTGTCCAAAAAGGTGGGTCATTACATTTGGTATCATTGCTTTGGTTTAAACATAATTTTAGCGTTGTGGGGTCTGACTCATTAGAGATAGGGCGGTAATACCCATGAATGAGTTGTCTAAGTGTATATATATGAGAGAGTGTTTTTGTTAGTGTTATAAAATGTTTTGTATTATGTTAATTTGTTTTGTTTAGAATTTATAAATTCTGGCCAGCACATAGGACGCTATGGCATCGATAGAGATTTCTAAATACTTAATAGGCAAGACCGACACAACTTTGTTTTGAAATATAGGTAATGAAATAATTTTACTTGGTAGTATTTTTTTTATATAAAGGAATTATTTTTATAAATTATATAGTTGGATGTGATATGTTGTTTGTTAGGTAGAGAAATTCTATAAATATTGATTGCAAAATAGGATTTACAGATAAAGAGAATATTAATTGGAAATTTGAGAACATAATTTTGGGATTTTGAAATTTGCTTTTGAAAGATTTTGGAATACGATACTAGTATTATTTTGAAGTATTTGGATATAACTATTTTTAGTGTGATTTGAAAGAAATGTTTAAAGGAATTTAGGAAGGAAATAAGTTCTGTACCCCCCTCTATATAGTTGGAAATAATTTCAGCGATGAGTGCATGAATCATTGACGTTCATTTTCGAGTTCCAAAAGGTAAGACTGTTGTAGTAGTTTTACTGCGCATTTATTTCGACAAACAAATCTAAATTTTAAATTTCTAAATACGATCTGGATATATAAAAGATATGAATATATATATATATATATATATATATATATATATATATATATTTCAAATTGATTTGAAATGAACCTAGCATTTAGTTCTTAAGTTTTTATAAATTTGGGATTTGAATTATCATAATGAAAAAAAATCTTAACTATTCTAATAATTGGAAGCTTTTAAAATGAAAAATAAGAAATTAGATGCTAGATGATTAATGAAATGTATAAGAAATTGGAAATTCGTAACTTGTAAATCAGAATATATGAAATATCGAACATTTTATTAATTAAAATAAATAAAATAAACTTGTGCAACATTCAGTTGCATTCTAAAAACATATGACTTACAAGAAATATTAAAAAAGTTGAAATGTTAATAAGAATATGTAATAGAATATCATACAAGTAAAACTTAAGTAATGAAGGTGTTCATATGGAGTTATTTCTACAAATAAGAATTTGGATGTCACAAAGATGTTATAAACTTAAGTTAATAATTTGAAATGCTACTAATTAAATTTAACAGAAAAGGGTAAATTACTGTAAGTAAATGATTATAAACTTAAGTTAATGATTGAAGCTATTTATAAGTAAAGTAAATAGAAAAATAAAATACCATATTAAGTAAATGATTATAATTTCAAAAAAATGTTCAAATGATTCAGGAAATGGATGTAATATTCACTGACACTATATAAGGAAGGATAAATGTAAATTAAGAAGTTAAGGAACTTAAGAATGAATTTATGCACTAATGACAATTAATATTTATGGAAAGCAAGTATATAATTTAATAATAAATGTGAATTAAACTAAAATAAAATGTATGTAATCCATCAATAATGAATTCATTGATTATTTTAAATAATTTAATGGAAATAATTTATGTAAGTAAATTAATGTAAATTAACGGAAAAATTGCGTTGCATGAATGAATGAGAAAGTAATTTTGTAAGTAAATGAATGTAAATCCATGGAAAATTTTCATTCTATGAATGATGATAATAAATGAACAGTAAATGATATGAAAGGAAATTCATAAGAATAAACTAGAATGTTATTTGAAATTCTTGGTTGTTTGACTTATGGGATGTTTGGGAAAGGATACATCTAACTGTATAAGGATGTACAAATAATCTATCAAGTAATTAACTAAGGCTGTTGAGCGTAGCATATACTTGATAGTTTATTTATCACCTTATACGTTTAAAAGTTTCTGAACCGGAATAAACCATTTGTTTTGGTTGCTATAGATGTATGATGGATTGGTTGTATTATTTTGTTTGCATATGATTATGTCGTAGTGTTGTTTGTTGTGCTATTAATTCAAACAACTTAAATATTTCTATTTGAAATATTTAAGCATTTTACATAATTATTAACTTCTATGGATTATATAAGTGAAATATATGTTTATGGAAGCAATCGATACAACTTTTGGTTTCATAAATAATGCATTGTTTGCCCGACAAATTGCAAAGTTTTCGAATTATGATTTTATAGATATATTATATTGTTTTCCTGCGGTTTGGGATTTTTATTTTTGAAATATGATACACATATTGAGTTATTGATATAATTTTATTCCTGGACCTCTCCATACAAAGGAGACTCTACCGAATTTTTCCATGAATTTTAGACTTAGAAAATTTTGTGCCATGGTGTTTTTAACTAAACACGACGTTTTTAACTTCTTATAGCGTTTTATTAGTTATTGCAGCTTTTTATGTCTTATTGCATCGTATTATACTTTATTGCAGCATTTAACTTATCGCAGTGTTTTTAAAACCCTATGTGCTCGAAATGAATTTTTGTATTAGTACAACATTTATATCCACCAAAGATCTATATTCAAAAATATTACTTAATTTAAGTAAAACACACAAGTATAATCTAATAACGTTAGCATGTTATATATTAAATATAATCAAAGTTACACCAATTTCACGGACGAAATAGACAATAATCATGGATAAGATTTCATAAACAATATTCAAAGAAAATATGAGAGTAACATATTTTTAAAATAGGAGCTCGCTAGGAAAAGCAACATATAGAGCGTGGAAATTCCAAGCTCACCTTCTTTAAAAGCCCATTATCCTATAAGAAAATAAATTAAATTAGAACAATCGGTGTAATCAACAAATTCTGAATATTATAGTGGACTTAGAAACTATGCAGACAATAGAAGGCAATCATGAAAATAAATAGCTATTTTAAAGTAAGCAATCGCTCCAAACAGCTATAAAGAGAAATAATAGTTGTTTTACATTTAATTTAACAAACACCAATTATGATTTTGTACCAGAATGTATGTTGTTTCGCAACAATGTTTCGATATCAAAATTCAAAATTATAGAAAGTGGCCAAAACAAAATGATTTCTTATCCCCTTGTCTTTCTAACATGTTAAAGAACGTTCAAATCGAATCAAAATTGCAAATGTTATGGATAAAACAATGAGACATGTTACTTCAGTTTTGCAGTGCATGACAACTACCTTTTCTCAAACTTTCAACTTTTCACCCCAATAAACATCTTAAATCGTTAATGTATTCAATAGAAAAGTTGTTCTACACAAAGTTGTCTTTCCAGTGGATATAAAAATATGGGAATCGAATCAAGGAATCAAAAGTAATGATCCATTCAAAAGTTAACACAATTAACTTTTATAAAACTAATTTAATTTGTACAAACTTAGTTAATTTTACAAAGCTTAGTTAATTTTTTGGAAATCTTTATAAAACTTGATGAGTTTATGGATTTATAGATTTATAAATGAGTTTATATGGAAAGAGTGTTATTTTTTATTTAGAAATTAGTTTATACGGAAATTAGTTTATAAATGATTTATGGATTTAGAAATCAAAAGTTTTGATTGAGTTATTTTTTATAAATGAGTTTATGTATTTATAAAAGGAGTTTATAAATTGTTATATGGATTTGTAAAAAGAGTTTTATAAATTGTTTTATAGATTTATAAAAGAGTTTTTTAAATTGGTTAGAGATTTATAAAAGAGTTTTATAAAGGATTTTAGAGTTGTATAAAAAGGAAATTTATAAAAAGAAGATGAGAATGATTTCCAAAAAAATGGTCTTTAAATAATTATGGTGGTGTGGAACCTCTTTCTTTACTCAAAGCCAAATAGCAAATTTTTCTCTATGTTTTGTGAATATATTTATCCGTTGAGACAAGTATATGATTACATTTTCAAAGTAGGGAAAGTGTAGTGTTTCTTGAAATACTTATACTGTTGAGATAAGTATATGGATATTTTTCCAAGTATTGAAAAGAGTATAAATTGTTTGTGAATATATCTTTGTAAAAGTATTCTGATACAAATATTTTACAAAGTGACTCTATTACATTAGTGAAAGGATTTAATAAAGAGGCTAGTAGCTGCTTATGTGCTTAACTACTGTTGATTTCCCTATGGAAATAAATCTCTAATTTTATTCATGCTTGTTTTTTTATTTGATAGTTAAATAACCAACTATTAAACTTGGCCAGTTTTAAATTATCATTGTCAGTTGGAGAGACAACGATCGAATTTGCTTTGGCTTGTAGTGCAGCTTAATAGGGGGTTCATGCTTTATGTTTGGGGGCGAGCAAGAGACTATTACCACTGCATGTCCTCCTAGTTGGTGCAGTTGAGAGGCTGGTCGTAAAAGCAAATCGTGAGATACCAGTGTATGCCACGATGGTTGTGAACATTTCTATTAGGACTGAAGGCCCAATTGCTACAACATGTTATTAGAACTTAGGTTGAGCGAACACCTAGGCTTTGGTTGGGTTGACTCATTTAAGATAGGTTGGGTGAGACCCTAGGATGATTTTGAGTGTGTTTGTGTGTGTGTAAGAGCATGTATTTGTTAGTGATATAGAAATGTTTTACATTGTGTTAATTTATCGGTTGAATGGTTATGAATTCTGGTCGATACAATAGGAACAAGTGTATCGATAAGGGTTTCTAAACACATGAACAAGGCAAATCAACACAATATTGTTTTGAAATTGGATAAATGAAATAATTTTCCTAAATTATAATTTATATTAAAATAATAGTTTTTCAAAAATTATTCTAGTCATATATGGTGTGTTTGCTTGTTAGAATATGATAATATTCAATTATTATCATTTATTTTTGATTATTTATGCTAGATAGTTTATAGGCATTTTGTTGGGTTAAATTAGGCAAGAACACCTTGTGAATTCAGTTTCACAACTATAAGGCATTCGATGAATTAGTTGGGTTAGAAGTTAAAACTAAATTTTAATTAAGTTGTTAATTATAATCTATGCAAAGAGAAACAATTATGAAATTTTCTTATATAAGAAGTGAAATTATGTAAGTAGGATTTATAATTATAGTTTATAAATAAGAATTTAAATTGGGAATTTGAGTACTTAAATCCCAGAGACTTGAAATTGTTTTTCATAGTGTTGTTATAGTGACCTGCAGTTCCATACCCCTTGAGTTGATAAAAAAATCTTCTTCGTTCAACCCAAAGTGTACAAAAGAGCGAATAACTAGGGGTAAAAGAAGAAGAATTGCAGCGGAACGAAATATAATATATAATACAGCTTTTAAATATAAAGAAACCTTTACTGTTATATATACATACCATTATTAGAGTACAACAATCATCCATCACTTTGGACAGCTTATTATATGTCCTTACAGAGCGGAAAAATAAACCAAGTACGAAGATACGTCTCTGTCATTCTGCTCGCCTCCTAAGTTACATAGCATATTATCCTGGATCTGTTCAACTCTGTCTGACTCGAGCATCATAATAAAACAACACCCGAGTCAGTTTGGAAAAGCAGCGTGAGAAAACACACTCAATTGGATTATTATATTTTTGATAATCCTTTGAAAACAAAGGTATCCACTAAGACCATTCCACAAATAAACATGCCAGGTTTTAACCATACGATAACCAAAACATGTTACATAAAATCCTCTGATATTATGATAGTGTCTATGCACAAGTACGTATTCAAATAGCCAAAATTGTTATATTCATTAAAATCCGGCATAATAAGTATGCAAACGAGTTCGAAGGCATTTATTGTAGAATGGGTTCCCATAAAATGGCAGGGCTATTTGGGTGCCGCCGGTCATTGGTCTGGTCAAGATCAGAGTACTGAGGACCACTCCCGATCCCGTACAAAACAAGACCGAAGCTACCCCTTACTGGATAGTCCTAATAAGATCACCCCATGGTCGGAATCGACAACCACCTACACGGCAGAATTAAAAGGGACATTTAGACAGGGGAAATCATACCCTAATTGGGTGTTATCCACTTAGCCTTTGTAACGACCCACTATTTTGGACCATTCAAATCGACAATAATCCACACATGTCAGACTTGAATAATTCAAAATAACAGATTGTAATAAAATTTGGAGCAAAAAAAATCAATTACACGGAATCATAGACACAGAAATATTAGAATAACTCGCAGAGGAAATTAAAATACCATAGTAGTTCATGAAGCTACTATAAGAAAGCCTCAAAACATAATACATAATATCATTCTAAAACAACACGATAGAAACCCCAAATACATACAAGTTCACTAATACAAGAGCTGAAATAGAACAAATGAAACTGAAATAGATAGATAACTAGATAAGCGAAATCTCCAGTGATTCCTAGCTCCAGAAGGAGAAATCCAAAGCTGTTAATACTTAGGCTGACCCGAGCATAAAGAAAAACACAAAACACACGAGTCGGGACATACATACTTATGCAACGTAACCCAACTCAAGTGAACTGCAGTAAATGAACAAGTAACTTAAAGGATTCTTGGGACCGCCCATCCTCTAAGGATCCGTTAAACTATTTACTATGTAGTAATATTTCGCTATTATAATAATGTCTACAATAAAATAAACATACTTTAAAATAGCGTTAAGGAGTGACCCAGTATTCCCCTTAACACGTAATAGTCCCAGTAGTCCATCCAGTATCAGCATACCTCTAGATTGGGAGGCTACCCTAAATATCCATGGGCTACAGGAGAAAAACAAACTCGTAGTAAGGCTCGCTATGGTAGGTGACACGGCACACAAGGCAATGCCAGGGTAGATATACCAATTATGCACACGGTGTGGCGGTAACGTAGCAGCCACTACGCCCACCTTGGAACACACCTAATCAAAATCGGAGGGTGACCACCATACAATCATAAGTAATAGAATGGTACCGAAGGAATGTGTCCGACCAAAGGTGCTACCCCTTTTGGCCCGAGATCGCTCCTATTTTAGTCACCTTAAGCCAACTCACGGGAGTCGGGTCCATGTTCATACCACAATAGGAACGCCGCCTCCATCCTACTTCATTCTGGGAACTCCACCGCGTACACAGTTGTTAAAGTGTTTTTGGGTATCCATAGAGAGTATATCCATATCTGATCCCGGTCTCATTAACAACCAATCGTTATTAGAACCCGTGGTTATAAATTTCAAAATGGTATTTTATACTTCAAAGATCAAATATCATTTCAAATTCAAATATCATTTCAAATCCATTTCAAAATATCAAAATATTATTTTCCTTCAAAAAACCACATTCAATTTTATTTATTTAAAATACCATTCTAAATCACATTCAAAATAGTTTTAAATTTCGAATCAAATACTCCATTTAAACTATTTAAAGGCGAAGTCAATATACCTACAAATCAAATATTCAATTCCCAAAACTTTAGCCTTTACAGAGTTCATTTATTCACTTAAATACATTAAAAAGTGAAATTTCTGCTTTCGCAGCACTTAAAAAATGCTACGATAAGTTACATTTGAAGACAATTCAATTCAACAAAGACAGCATTTAAAACTACTGTAATAGTTCAGTTTTAGTTCAAAAATAGTTCAATTCAGCAAAGACAGCATTTAAAAAACTGCTGTAATAATTCAGGTTTCAAATTAAAAGATTTAATTCAATTCAGCAAAGACATCTTTTACAAACTTCTGCAGTAGTTCAATTATATTCAAAAATCTCATTTCAGCCAACTGTAGCACTTAACAAGCGCTACTTTAGCCCTTTTATAAATTTCAGGTTTTAGTTTCATTCTGCAACCACAGCACTTACAAAGTGTTGTAATATCACTTAGTTAAAATTTAGCCATAGTTCATTTGCATCAACCACAACACTTACAAAGTGTTGTAATATCCTTTACTTCAGTTTTCAAGTTAACTTCAGAAATGATAGCATTTCTGAATGATGTTAATTAAATTTCCAGATTTTCAATACAATTTCAGAAACAATTAAACTTTGATTTTAACCCTTTTAACTTATAAAAATATATTTTTCTACCCAAATGTTCATTTAAATGCCCTTTAACTTATGATTTTTATAAAAAAAAAATTATACATAAAATCAATTTTTTTTAAATAATTCACATATTAAATTCAAGCATGCATTTTTCTATTCTTTGCATTTTTAAAAATTAACTTAACACTTAAGTTTTAACTACCGTTTCAAAATATAGACTAAATTTCCATTTTATTTACTTACTTTAACTTCATTTTTAAACAAAATCTCAAATTTCAAATTTAAGTTATATTTCAAATTTCAAGCTAACCATTCATTTATTTACATTTTTACTTATAGAAAAATCATTAGCACTTTATAAAAATCATTTTTAATTCAGTTTAAATCAAAATATCATAATATTTACATTTTAAAAATACTTAAATATTCCAGAAAAACTTTATAAAATAACCACGAGTCTGTATAAAATTTTCTAACCTAAGTCAAGTGATACGGATAATATATCATTTCAATCCATAATTTATAAAGAAAAATCCAGGTTCTATCATTTCAAACCCACAATCCCAAGTTAAATAAAATAAATAAAAATCGTTCAGGCCTATCATTTCAGCCCATAACGATTTTTCCTTATTCTAAAGTCTGTTCGGTTATGTATCATTTCAACCCATAGTGATTCTGTTCTACAGGGAACTTGTAGTGTGAGAACAGAATAAAATAAACAATATAGTGACATAAAGCAGTATCAAATGATATGAAAGGTTTATGAACAAGTGTTAACATCGTATGATCCATATCACAGGCAGGTATAACATGATTATATTCTAGACATTCACTTGCTATCAATTCACTAATTATATAAGTATAAATGTCATGGGTGAATACTCACCTCTTTACGCTGGAGTTAGCCAATCAAAACACACAAACTAAAATCCAGAAAGCATGATAGCACAACTTTTGATTCAAGTGAGTGGAGAGCCAAGATAACGATATTGTAAACAACAACTAAATCAAGACATTGTAAACATAAATTTACAACACAAAATATCATTGAAACAACTTGAAATAAAAAGCAATAAGAACAAGATAACTTGACCATGCTTTTACCACTCAAATGCTCAGCTATAGGGGTTTATATTCTCGGCCATAGCTGTGTGTTTCAATCGGGTATGGGTCAATATGGCACAGCTAGCAAGGAGGTGATAATGGTAGGAGTTATAGCACGAAGCATACAAAAGGTCAATGCAAAAATAGAGTGGTTTGGTCACATTTTTGGCTTGACCAAAGGGCAAGCGGGCTCGGCCTAGGTCAGGCCATGTCTAGAGTGGTGGTTAGAGGAGATGTAGTTGCTGGTGGTGGTGGCTATAGTGGTGGCCGAAGTGAATATATGAAGGAGTTGGTGAAAACATGAGCTCGGCTAGGCAATTTTGTGGAGTTTGTGCAAATTTGAGGTGCTTGTATCAATTGGATGTCACGGCCAGATCTAGACAAGGTAAGTGAAGATGGTTGCTGCCGTGCATGGTGGAGGTGGTGGTCGGTGGTGATGAAGGGGTTTATTGCCGAGCAATACAAGAGGAAGCAAGGCAAAATTTCAATGAAAACTAAGAAGAAAACGTAAGAAATGTGAAGCCATGGCTTACCAAAGATTTTCAGAAATGAGTGGCCGAAAGTTTTGAGATGAAAAGAGATTTTTCTCACGTGAAAAATGAAGAGGATACACGGCTTAGAAAAGAAATGGACGGCAAATCAATGAAAAGCCAAAAGAAAAATGAAAAGGCAAGGTAAAATGAAAAGTCACAAGGAAAATGGAAAGGTTTTGTCTCTTTGCATTTCTTATTCTATTATTCAAGTTAATGCAATAAAAAGTAAGTAAGTAAAATATAAAAATGAAAACTAAATAAACTAGAAAAGAAAATAAATAAATATTTTTAGGAAAAATAGAAAATAAATAAGAAAATAGCTTAATAATTGAACCTAAAATTTAAAAATTGTAAACAAAATACAATAAGCATTGGAAAGTATAACCACACTTTTAAAAATGTTTTAAAATAAAATCTTGAAATAAAATAAATTTTAAAAATATTTTCAAAATGAAAAAAAAATCCAACTTAAAAATATTTCAAAAATCTAGGGTTGTTACAGCCTTACTGCACCTCCCCTGTTTTGGCCATTCCCGGTTGATGAGGCTTAAGACTATGCGTTACCTTTTTAGAACACATTCACTTAGAATACTCATCGTCCTCCAACGACGACGGTCTGATAGCGTTCATCCATACAAATTGCCCTGGGTCTAGACAAACCAAATCACCATCTTTATCATCTTCACGGTCTTCATTCGCTACGTTCAAATTGGATCGAAGTAGTTTTTGGATAACTAAATCCAATCCCAGTCTCCTCGAAACGATCGTCGCAATGGAAAATATTGATAGTCGGTTATTTAACTATCAAATAACATTAGCGAGCAACCATCAGGCCTTAAATAATTATCCAAACTATTTATCTCAAAATATTTACTCGAAATATTATTCCATATTTCAGCACTTTGAAAATATTCATTTCGTTTCTACTTCTTTTCTCAAACGTCATTTACAACTTAATTTTTTAAATTCCAACTCGTTTCACACGAATTCTATAAATCCCAGAATTTCTTAGTAAGTTTCCTTTAACATATCCAAAGTCGTTTATGCTTATTTAAAATTCCAGTTTCACTTCTACTTCCCTTGAATTTTATTTCACCTTTTGAAGTTCGTCTATCATATTCATTTTTATAAAACATCGCTTCCCATCTCGAGAGGACTTTATAATTGGATTTAAAATATCTAAAATTATATATGAAATATGAAAATGGTTTGTTCCCAAAATATGGTTTTAGGCAAACTAAAATATCAACATCTTAAGGCATTAAAATCCATATCCAGTTACTAATTTATTTGCAAAGCTGATTAGCTAACTTTTGGTATATTCTAAATTCAAATAATAGTTTAAATTATGTAATATAGTAGATTATAAAAATTCCTTTTAAACAATTTCTTTTTACCCAACAAAAGTCTATTTTTAGCAAATCCTATATTCACGTATTCAATTCATAAATTCCTCTTGATTCGTATCCCCATGACTATATCCAAATTAATCACCATTTCTTTTATTCGAAATATATTCCACTATTATTTTCAAAACAATTTCCATTCCCCGATATAAGTTTCTACCATTAACTTATATTTTCCGCATATCCATTGATATCATTGCCTCTCATTTATAAACTCTGTTTATAGATTTATAAACTCCTTTGAGCATTTCTTCTATTTATAAAAACAAATTATATTTATTAAACCATATTATAATTTATCCTTAATAAAATTTTATTTTAGTCAAATCTGTTTATTGGTTCTGATATCTCTTAAAGCCTTTAATATATAATTCCAATTTCAAGTCTTTACTTGAAACAACTCAAACAGTTAAGTATAACCCCATTTATTTAATATATTTTTATTCTACTTAATTCCCTTTAGAATAAATCAAATTTCCAATATAAATGATTTCTTTCAAATTTCCTATTAAATTCCTTCGATTTAATAATTTTTGATATTTAAAAATGCCAAAATCAATTTCGATACTATTTAACATTTATTAATTCAATTCACACAGAATACATATCAATTTATCCATCATATCACATACCAACACATATATGAATAATAAATATTTTTGAGGAATCCAGTTGGATGCATCCAGCCTGTTTTTTCCTGCATCCACACATGTTTGTCCACCAAAAAAATACCAATCCCGCTTCGAGGGGGATATTGCGGTATATATTGTCATCCGCGAGTATGCAGGGTGCATAGGGTCTCATCGGCTATATAATGCGGGAATATTAATCACTCTAATATGTATATACTACTATATATAATATCCAGTAGACAATAATTATTCAATTCAACCAAACATCTAATGATTTAAATTTAAATATTTAAATTAATTCTGGCATCCAAATGAGTGAGAAGATCTCACCTTTGATTTTATTTTTTGGCAATCCACTTCAATCTTGACTCAGTTTCCCAATGACTTTAGACTTTGCATAAACTTTTATATGGTTTATTTACATTAGAAATAAATCGAACAATTAATCTTCATTTAATAATTTATTAGCTAACAATTGAGTTTGAACTAATTTTACTTTTAATAAATTATTTTTAGTGACTAAACTAATTAAATAAGTTAGTTAGACAATTATTCTCCATAATACATTATTTTAAAATTAAACTAGTACATGAAAATAGGTATATATGTATATTTATTTTATTTTTCCTCTTTGAAACTACTTATACCAAAAATAACTTATATACATTTTAAAAATATAATTTTTATATAAACTTTCTAACAAATTTTAAAATTTCGATTTTTAAAATCTATATATGTATTTATTGTTTGCCTATATATATATATATATATATTATAAAATTCAAATTAAAATATGTATGTGGATATATATATATATATAAAATTAAAAACGGGATTATTTTATATCTTCTGTAAATATAATTTTTTTCTTCTATATATACATATAAATTGAAAAAAATCTACATATATTCCTTACTGTCATTTTCCTCTTTTCAATCCATATATATATATATTATTTATTTTAATTAAAAAAAGAATTATACCTCACTAGTTTATTGAAGCGAAAACCCAGCCTCGCGACTGATGCGCACTCGCCCCTTGGCTCATCACCAGACCGCCGCTCCTCTACTTCATCTCGATCGAATGCCTCCTGCAGGCAAACTCCACGCTTCGGCGCCCTACCACCGAGCTTGAATCCGAACTTTCCACGCTCGCCCCATCGTTGCCTTCGGTCTCCACACAATGCCTCCTCCGAGCTACCAACCACTGCGACCTCCTCCAGTGCTGATGTCGGCCTCGCATCAATCGGCCCGTAGGCCACAACCATGCTAACGAACGCGACTTCAATTTCGCCGCCCCTTTCTGATTTCGTTCGAACATCGAGTATTTAAAAAGGAAGGTTGCGAATTTTTTCTTCATCAGTCGCAAACGAAGAAAGCGGCTGCCATTTATTTTGATTTTTTTGAATCGATATGATTTTATTTGGCCATTTTTTTTGTTAATTCAATATGGTTTTGAAACTGCTTGTGTTTTAAAAAGGGAGAGCGGGGAACAGGAAAAGACGCTAACGTGGTTGAATAAGAAAAGGGGACAAGATTTGGTCAGCTAGGGTGGCTGCATAGGCTTGCTACAGTGTTCTGAAAAAGCAAAAAGTTGATGTGAAGGGAATTTCGGCTGAAAAGTGGATTGACTAAGCAATATTTTTACTTAAATTCCAAACGACTCGATTTATGCAACTCAAAATCTCAAGTCCCTATCGAGGCATGGAACTAAGCATTTATAATGTTATACTCCTATTTCGAACACAATGGAAAAGTTTTCATGTCCTAATTCGATGTATGGAGAAGATAGCTTTTTGGACCCAGTTATTATATTAAATTTTCGATTTAAATTTCATCGCGTTTACGAACCGTATCGCCACACGATAACTCCAAACACTCCAAAATTTGAAATCCGAGAATAATACAATATTACGGATCCAATGAAACTAGTTTCGTCCAATTCCGAGACTATGCCTCGAAAGGCAATTTTTAAATATCAATTTAAACGATATATTTTTAAAACTGAACAGATCACCTCCAATCTCAAATTTAAAATTTGCATTGTCTTCTGTATTATTAATATAAATTTTACAACCCTTTAAAATATTTTTAACAAGATTGAAACTCGAGATTCAATATTTTAACTAATTCTCAGTTATTAAATTCAATTATCCAATAACCCGCTATATTTAAATTCTGCATTAATTTTATAAATGAAAACCAAACTTTTCATATTAAAAATCAATTTATAATTCAAGATACTATTTAAAACCATTTATATATTCAAAATCTAATGTTGGAAAATCCGGGTTGATGTAGTTGTGACAATAATAATAGTATTATTGGAGAGTGTTTTGGAATAGAAATTTCTTAAAATATGGTTTACAAATAAAAATGGATTTAAATTAAGAAATTTAGAACTTAAAGCCGGTGTTTGGAAATTGTTTTCATATTTAGTAAAAATAATAGTGGTATTATTTTTAAAGTATTGATTAATAGAAGTATTGGATAAGGATTTGGAAGAGTTAAAAAGCACTGAAATCACTTCGATTGCTAGAAAATAATTCTAGTGAAGACTGCAGCATCATCGTTGTGACGACCCATCTCCTCGACCTTTTAAAATTGACGCTAATACATTCATTGTATTCGTGTGCCGTAATTCCAAGAGTCGGGGAGGCAGAGGGGTAAAGTAAAGTAAAGATAGAAACACAAATTTCCACATTCATTTACTTATAAAGATAGATAGTACATAAAACCACTCTCACGATATTACACCAGAGTTATGGTATGAACTAACCTATCTTGGAACAGTTATAATTGCTTTCTCCCACACTTGTTGGTACAAACAACTAGACACAACGAAAAATAAAAGATAGATAGTTATCCACATAAGATGCTCCAACTCTGTGACCCCCCACCTCTATACCCACACTAGCCAAGAACATTACGGTGTAATGCTATCAACTAGCCCGGAGAATAAGGCTGTTGAGTAGCGACCATCCATGTAATTGCTTTGTGCGAGCACCAATATGTCAGATAGTACAAGGAAGTTCGACATGCCGATACAAACTCAAGGCTACTACACAGTGGCTATATATATTCTTCGGAAACAAACACAGAAATATACATTACACAAATCAGTCACAGACATCCATATCACTAAGGCGGAAAAAGATATGAATATAACACATGTATGTTTACATCAGAGTGGGGTCAAACAAGATCCACAATGTCACAAAAGAATGGTTGCAAGTGCGAGACAAAAGAATATGTATACATCTAGGAGTCTATATCTCAAAGGTATACAACAAAAACTACTAATCTAAGTAGTTAGCCAAAAGTCAGGATGGTAACCTAGATGTGAAGTCAAGAAGAAGCACCTGTAACATCTCGGTCTGACCCGAGTATTATTTAATAAGAAAATAATAAACGGATCAGTCTAGCTATAAATATTAGATGAAATGATATAGAATAAGATATATGACTAAACGTATAATAATCACAATGCCAAGCTGTGATAAATAAGTAATTGAAAATCAATAAGAGATTAATCATATCACAACAATCTTCTCAAAGATCAAAAGGAATGTCATACTCTATGTTTTCATTCACCAAACCATGAATATTGACAATAATACCAATGCCAATCACAAAAGTTAATGACACACAAATTCACCAAGGCACAAAAATCGATAACAAATATCAATGAAAATCACGAAAATTGGTGAAACACAAATTCTAGATATCATCAATAGAAATCCAGAAATCACAAAAAAGGGGGAGGCCTATCACAAAACGGGAGTACGAAAACTCGCCAACACATGCATCACAAAATGAGACGCTATCTCATGGTAGGTAACCATTAATTTTGAGCCGAGACTCCACAAGAATGTACCGAAGACCGTGGGGCGCTACCCCACATATGTGAGTCGAAACATCACACAAACGGCGTTTAGTCTCCCTTGTAGACAAAGTGACATCGCACAATTGCTAGTCTAAATCACAAAAATGATCGTCATTGATCATAAAGAAGTGTCAATTACACTAAGCTAGTAAATATATGAGCTTAGCTTCATGTCCCATAACCACATGCTTAACTTAAATATTCACGAGAAAACTGTAGTTCTTCACTAGAAAATTGTCACAAGAGATTCAATCGAACAAGTCCAAGAATTAACCGACGAAGTAAACGCAAGCGTTTCATACCACTTGTTTTACTAAATCGTTTAATTAGATTTCTCATACGAGTGAGGTAAAGGTTTGTATATACTAGTAGATTGGAAAATGGTTTACGAAACGAGCTTTGTAATAAAATAGTGTTGAAATCGTTTTTTGATGAACAAGTTTTGATATTTACTACTAGTATTGAAACCTTTATATTTTTAAAGTGACAAATGACAAAATGATTGTAGAACAATCAATCACCAAAATTCACATACAAAGACGTGAATTAATTCCAAAGAAATCGATAACAAATCCATCAAAATGGATATTCCCAAAAATCCCAAAAAAATGTCATCAAAGTCAATAATAGACGATAACAACAAAAGGGAATCAACATGGATCGATTAAAGTTGGAAATTCAAGCTAAATAGGCAAATAGGCAAAAAAACTGCAGATTCAGACGTCTGAATCTGGAAAATAAAATATTTTCCAGAACAGAATTCAGACGTCCGAAATACAGATTCAGACGTCTGTAATTGGCACTTTTAGCCTATTTCCTTTCTGGTTCAAAACGAACCAATTCAGACGTCTGAAATATAAATTCAGACGTCTAAATTTGGGAATAAATATCTTCCTAGAATAATATTCAGACGTCTGAATCTAACGTTTCGGATGTCTGAAACTGGGGTTCAGGGCATTCCTTGAACCTAGACCAAAAATGGTCAAAATAAATACCGGAAGCGATCGGACGAGCGACAACGACTAAGGATTTACGCCAAGCGACAACCCAGCCTTAAAGGCTCTTCGATACGCCTCAAATATCAATGTCCAAATATCCATAACAGGATTTTCATAGATTTTGATTTCAAAACACCCAAAAATTCGAATATACACCAAATCAATCCAGACTAAAATCAATTGCACATGAATAAGTGTTAGGAATTCATACCTAACAATCGAAGATAATTATAGACTAAGTTGTGAGATAAAAATCTAACCTTTGATCCCAAAACAAATGAAGAAGAAGCTATAAAGTAATGGCAAGGACAATCACTCTTCAATTCTAACCAAACAAGCTTGAATCTAAGCTAAAAGGAGAAACATTTCCTAAGTTAGGTTTAGGAATTTCTGAAATTGGTAAGAGAATGAGTTGGAGGAGAAGAAGAGGAGGCTTACCAAGGCTTTTTCTATAAATTTGGAGCTAGAACTTAATTTGCAAATGGAACTAGGGCTTGGTGTTTTAATTTCCCATTCCTCTCTCCATTGTTGCAAAAGCTTGAGTACTAGGAAATATAAAGGAAGTAATGAAGAGAAGAGGGGTGAAGCTTGGGTCTAATGAGCTGAACCAAAACAAAAGCCCTAAGTGAAAAAGTAGCAAAATTCTACTATCTCCAAACATACCAAAGTTTATACTCAAAAAGATCGCAAATGTCATTTTGAACTCAATGGGGGTGGTCTCGAGTTCAAATTTGACTATTCGGAAAAAGTAGCTTTTTGGACTAAAGTCCAACTAACGATGAAATATTTAAATAAAATTTTTAAATACTCAATCGTAAAATATGCGGGTTGTTACAAACTCCATGCTCCAAAAACTCCTCTCATATTTCTTTACCCAAATTCTCCTAACATGATCTTGACTACTTGGCAGCTTGAAAAAATAGAGCACTTAGAGTTTAAAGAGAAAATAAAATAAAATCCAAGTCAGTCATTGAACTGGTGTGAGAACTCAAAATACGATGATTAAAAAAAAATTATCTCATAAGACCATGCCGCACATAAACATAGAATGTAACGTCCCAAAATTTTGGATTTCAAATTCGGTAAATTGTTTGAACGTATGAAATTTAATTTTACAAAATTTCAAGAGAAATGAAATATTATTGATATTAATATTATAAAGTTGCATGGATATAAATAAATGTTTGATAGTTTAAGTTTTTAAATGAATGATAAATAAAGCAAAATATATATAACAAACAAGAATTTGTGTTAAACTACAAGAAATATATGTTAAAATTTTATGGCAACATAAGATAAATACATATCAATAACCATAACCATTTTAACTCAAGCATAAAGTATAAAACAAAACTAGGAAAATGTATGTATATTGTGATATCCCGGAAATTTTAACAATAACAATTTAATAATCTATGTCAAAATTTAATAGATTTGACAATAATGTTAATAATGAATTTGAATTGGATTTAATAATCTTCTTTAAAATAAATATTTAGACTGATAATTTATCTTTAAAGGCTAATAAATTGTTTTCTATTTGTAATGTATATTTATTTGTATAAATTGTAAATAGATAATCTTTGTTTTAAATTTAATAAATAAAGTCATGTCTTCTAATTCAAATATTTTGGTAATTTTGAAATTTGAATTAAATTAATATTAAGCTATTAAATAACCATATGATTTTAAGATACTTAGGATAAAAGTTAATTTGTTTAAAAATAATTCTAGCCTAGATTTAAATTTAAACAAAAAAGAGTTTTTTTGTCCTTTTTAAATATATCTTGACAAAATAGGAAATTTATTAAATAAGAGACAAATTCTTTTATGAATGATTTTAATTTAATATTGAGTTATATTTGAACAATATTAATGATGAATGTCTTTACAAATGGATTTTTAATACAAAATTGTTATTTTAAATTTATTCATATTTATATATGTATATATATATATATGTATATATGTATTTTGGAAAGCTATGATTTGTAAATTTAAAATAAAATCTTTCAACAATGTATAAAATAAAATAAACTTTATAAATATTAAAATTAAGTACAAATCAAATGTATGGTGTTAAAATAAGTATAAAAATGGATAATAAGCAAATTAAGTGTTTGGTAAGTTTAAAAAAAATAAAAGAGTGATAAAAATAAACATAAGAAACTTTGATATTAACTTAAGTTAAAACTTATAACAAACAACTAAAAACAACTTTATATTGTGTACATGAAGTATAAAAAAAGTATATGAATGTAAATTAAGTAATAAACCTAAACAAATGACTTAAAAAAAATTATATTATGTACCTAAAGTATAAAGGCATATCCAGGCAAGAATGAAATAAAGGAAATATGTATGTAAAGTGGTATGCAGGCAAATAAACAAAGTTAGAAATAAGACAAAGTAAAAAGATCTATCTGCATACAAAATAAGTTAGGAATGAAGCCTGTAAGTAGTTATGAAAAGCAAGAACAAAGTAATAAATAAAATGTCTATGTACATGCATAAAGTAGATAAACAAACCAGGTTAAAGAATCTTGTATGGAAAAGTTTAGATATGTTGCTTGTAAATAATATGCAGAACAAAGAAGAAATAAGACAAAAAAAGGAAATATCTTAATACATACAAAATAAGACATGTATACAACATGAAGGACATTCCATTTAATACTAGCACACCATTTAGTCTACTAGAAATGTATAAACTCAATTCAGCCTCCGAAATAAAATAATCTTGCCTGATAAAACAAAAGTAAAGAAATATCTTTGAACAAACTAAAATAGCCTATACCAGATAATACCTTCCTGTATAAGCCCGTCTTCTCTATATATACGCAATACTCTTTGTTTCATTTTCTTTCATAACTTAGAAAACCAGAAAGCAAGAAAAGAAAGCATATCCATAAACAACATCATATAACTAAACAAAAGCAAGGAGTTTCAAAGCAGGAAGATCAAAGCAAAAAAATATTTTACAGTTTTCGAAGTTCAAAACAGTTTTCAAAGCTCTCTCTTCATTCTTCGAATCGGTGAGTAACATCACAAATTAAATAGTTTAAATTATAAATTTCTGGTGCATACTCATCTCTGAGAATGTGTTTGTGATGTGTATGTATAAATAGGTCCCTATATATATACGTGTGCAGTACTATGATTATGTTTGTACTCTGCAATGTTTCCCAGGCTCAAATTTTTAATTTAAATTTCCTTCCATATGATCTTGTTCATGATAAGATCTGGTTACCAGACCAATATTGTTTGATTCAAATTAAACTAATGTTTAAAATCTATGTTAGTTAAAATTGTGTTGTTTGTCTCAGGAAATATTAAGAACAACTGAGTATACTAAATATAATTAAAACTCAAACTATTTAAATTATAATTCCAGTATCACTAATCGAAAACCTCACACAAAATATGATTTTTAATATAAGAACTAGGATTTATAGTTTAGGATTGATGGTGGGGTTTGGGTTTTTACCGGAAATGTATTTCTGGGTTTTCCTTGTGATCAAGTGGATTGGTGAGCTCGTGGACTTTCCTGGAGATGGAGGATCGATCATCGATGTGGGGAAAAATAGTGGAAGGTTCGTCAGTGGGACATGGTGGCACCGGCGGCGTTTTCTTTTTCGTAGCCCTAAATTTTTGTAAGGATGAGTCTTCGATCTGTTCTCCTTCTTGGTGCTATCGAGCGTTACGTGCTCTTGAGGGGAGGTAGAGGATACATAAACGTGGTGATTGTAACAACCCTGTATTTTCTGATTATTGTAATTGTATATTTTAATTATTTTAATTTAAATTCCTAATTTAAAAACTTTATTTTATTTATTAAAATTAATATATTTTGTTAATTGAAATATAAATGTTGATTTTGATGTGGATTAGAATATCAAACATGCATAAATTGAATATTTCCAGAAAATGTTGATTTTGGTCAAAATAGTCAAACTTTGACTTTTAACTTAAAAATTTAAAAGTTTGAAATTTTAAATTTTATCTTTTATTATGAAAATAGATTTAATAACTTGAACATTGCTTTTTGTTTCATGGAAAACGGAGTTAAACTGCAAAAGATATGTACATTTCAATTTTGAGTATAAATTGTTTATTTTGCAATTTTGTTATTTTAAATTGTATAAATTTTATTTTTCTTTGTCATATTTTATTTTAATATGTTTTAATATGTTATATTATGTATATTTTCACTTTTAAATATTTTTGAAATGATAATAGAATTTTTCTAAAATTTACTATGATGATTTCCTATTTTTAAAAGGCTGTTTTCCTTTTTCTACTATTTTCTTCATCTAAACTATATTTAAATTAAAATTTATTTATTTACTTTTGTGATTTCCTTTTTATTTTGTTTTCTTATCTTTATTTATAAATACTCTTAAGTGCATAAAAATTTTCCCATGTTCATTGCACTTATTTTTCATATTTTCAAGACTAGTTGCAAATTTTGCTGTTTTATTTAATTAAACTATATATAATTAATAATTAATTTATTTATTTTTGTTTATTTACTATATTTTCGTATTTTAACCGAATTTATATTTTTTTTTAGTTATATAAAAATTTAAAAAGAAATAATGAATATATGAAGACTTTGAGATCTTTTGTATGCTTAGTCCTTTTGCATTCCGACCTTTCACTTTCCAAACTCCATTCATCAATTCTTTGGCCGTACCCCACTCCATCTTTCAGCCACATTCCTCACTCTTTCTCACGAAAATTTTATCATCTTTCTTGAGGGAAAAACTCATGGCCATTTGTTTTACAAAAATTTGGTAAATTCTATCATCTTTCTTCTTGTTTTTATGATTTTCCTATTGATTTTTGCATTGATCCTTCTTGTGTTTTGCTAGGCCTAGCCTCTACCACCACCACTACCATCCTCTCCACCATCATCTCCAGAAGCTCATAAGCCTCTACTCTGACCAAGACAGTAGCCAAGACCATCCGTTGATGTTGCACCACAAAATTTGCACAAAAGTTCCACCAAACTAGCCTAGCCAAACCCTTAAGGCCATAACCTTCATTTTTAACCTAAACCACCTCCATGGCCGCCACCACCAGTCCCTCCACCACCTCTGGCCGCCACTACATCCACCACCTGACCATCCCCTTACATGACCAAGCCCAAGCCATGGTAGGCCAAACCTATAGTTGCACCAAAAATCCACTTAATTGCCTTGACTTTTGTATTTCTCATGTCACAACTTCCACTCCTTCATATCCAAGTTAGGCCGAGCCATATGAACCCATATTGACCCAAACCTGAGCCATGTTGGCATCTAGGCTGAGCCTAGTATGATGAGAGCAAGCCCATTTGATCATGTGACAAGCTTATGTTGTCGTGTGCATGTCTTTTGCTTCTAAGGTTTGGTCATCTCTCTTGTTTTGCAACTGTTTTGAAAACTAAAGTTGTTAATTATATTTGTATGTCGATATCTATATTTGTGCTTATGTATGTTATATTTTGTGTTGTATACAAGGTTCTCCATCTATTCAAATCAAATCGTGCTTGTCGTGCCTTTGGAATCGCTCTTGTGTGTGTTGTTTGTCTCTAGCTTTGATAAAGGCGAGTCTTTCTCACTCTGACATTTATACTTATGAAATAGTGAATTGATGACAAGTGTTTGGTAATGTAAAATGTTATGCAAGTTAATGATGATCATATGATATGCTATGCCATGTTATTACCAAATTAAAACTGTTAGTTATCACCTGACATGTGATATATGACATTATATTGTGACACTGACATTGTTTATATTGTTTATGCATATATTCACACTGCAAGTTCCCTGTTAGAATAGAATCACTATGGGTTGAAATGATACATACCCAAACGGACTTTAGATTAGGGAAAATCGTTATGGGCTGAAATGATAGGCCTGAGCGATTTTTATTGTATTTTATTTGACTTGGGATTGCGGGTTTGAAATGATAGAACCCGGGTTTTCTTTGTAAACAGCGGATTGAAATGATATATATCTGTATCACTTGACCTAGGTTAGAAAATTTTATACAGACCCCATGGTATATTTTTAAATGATTTTTATTAAAATATGTATTTTTAAAAGTATGAAATATTGATTTAAAAATATATATTTTTATGGTTTTAAGAAAATTAACTATTAAGTCTTGAAATTGTGAATTTAAGTATGTAAATTTGAAGTAAATGTGATTTTGACTTTAAATTTTATTTTAAAATGTAAATAAATAATGGAAATTAAATTTAAAGTTTTGAAATGATATTTGAAGTAAAATTTTAAGTTTATTTAATTTATAAATTAATAAACATTGAATTTTGACTTAATAAATGTTGCAAAATTGAATATTCGATCTTAAAATTTTATTGTGTTAAATCAAATGTTAAAATGATTTTAAATGTGAAATTTTGAAGTCTAGAAATATGATTTTTAAGTTATAATAATAAAAATTTGGAGTTTTATTATTATTTTTGAAAAGTTAAAATAAAATCTGGAATTTTATATATAGCATTTCCAAAATGCTGTAGTCTTTTGACAGCAATTTTAAATGCTGTTGTTTTTGAATTTAACTATGATTGAAATAACTAAATATCTATTACGGCGTTTTATAAATGCCGTTATTCTTGAACTAAACCATTTTTGAAACTATAAGCCACGATAGCACTTTATAAATGTCGTCGTTGCTATAATTTGACAATGTTTTGAAATGTTATAGATTTTAACACTATCTGGGTTATATTTTAAAGTGTTAAATAATTTAACTTTTGAAATGGGTTATTTGTGAAATTTTAGAATTTTTGAATATTTAAATATGAATTTTTAAGGAATTTAAATTGAATTTGAATTTAAATAAAGTTTATTTGGTTATGTGTTAAACGGAATGAAATGTAATGAGATAAATGAATTTTGAAGGGAATTTTGAAATGTATTTTTGTAATGATATTTGAAATAATAAATGAGTGATGGATTTGAAAAAAAGAAGTATTTAAATTTGAGTGATTGAATTTGAACTCAAACAATGATTTGAAATGAGGTTTTGAAAGGATATGATATTTTTATGATTTGAAATGGTTTGGAAATGATTTGATCTTTATTTTGATAAAGAATATGAATTTGGAATGATATTTGATTTTTGATAAATGAATATTTGAAGTTTATATTTGTATGAAAAGATATTTGGTTTAATCATAATTTAAGTTTATTTAAATAATATTGGATTTATGAAATGAATATTTCAAAACTAAATAATAATGAAATTAGATTTGAGATATGAATATATGGAATTATAAAGTTTAGTTTTGAAATGTGGGATATCAAAGTTTGGAAATATATTAAAATTGGATTGTTATTTTGTAGATCAAATCTATATTTGAAATTTATAAGATTTGAAATGTTTTGTTAGAAAACTAAATTGAATTGAGACTGATGGCTTGATTTGAATTAAAATGGAAATTTGGAATTTTTGGTTTAATTGAATAAATTTGTAAAATGTAAAGAATTAAAAGAATGTTCCATGATTTCAAATGTATGATTTTAAAATGTTATGATTTTCAAGGTGCAACGATTTCAAGTATTTTGGTTTTGGAAGAGTTATAACTTTGAAAGTATTATGATTTTTGAAATTGAATATACGTTTGAAATGGAATTGATAAAGTATAAACTATTTTGATTTGAATATAGTTTTGAAATAAAATGGTTTTGGTTTCGAAGTATAACTATTTTGAAAGGGATATAGTTTTGAAATGAAATGATTTGATCCTTTTGAAATATAAACTATTTTGAAATGACCATGGCGTTATAATAACGTTTGGTTGTTAAAGAGACCGGGATCGGAAGTTGTCATACTCTCTGCCAACTCCGAAAACCACTTTAACAACCGTGTACGCGGTGGAGATTCCAGAATGAAGTAGGATGGTGGCGACGTTCTTGAGGTATATTACGTGGACCCAACTCCCGTGAGTTGGCATAAGGTGGCTAAAACAGGAGCGATCTCGGGCCAAAGGAGGTAGCACCTCTAGTCGGACACATTCCTTCGATACTGTACTCTTACTGGTGATTGATTAGATGGCCATCCTCCGATTTTGATTGGGAGTGTGTTCCGCGGTGGGCGTATGTGGCTGTTGCGTTACCACCAGCCCGTGTGCGTAATTGGTATATCCACCCTGGCATTGCCTTGTGTGCCATGTCACCTACCATACCGAGCCTTTACTACGAGTTTGTTTTTCTCCCGTAGCCCGTGTGGTATCCTCTGACAGTCACCCCGAGTGGAGATGGCATGATATTGGATGGACTACTGGGACTATTATGTGTGAAGGGTGATATGGGTAGCCCGGAACGCTATTTAAAAGTATGTTTATTTTACTGTAGACACTATTATAATAGCGCAATATTATTACATAGTAAATAGTTTAACGAATCCTTAAAGGATGGGCGATCCCAAGCATCCTTTAAGTTACTGATGCATTTTTGTTACTGTTCAATTGAGTTGATTTACAGTTCATAAGTATTTATGTCCTGACTCGAGTGTTTTGTGTTTTGCTTTACGCTCGAGTCAGATTGAGTGAGTTAGCATTCAAGATTCACCTTTGGAGCTGGAGCTTTCCTTGAAGATCTAGCCATCTATTTTGCTTTTTGTATCCAGTGATTTCAGTGATGTATTCTGATTTATACTTGATGTATCTTGTTACTCTTCTACTGTATATTATTTAACTCTGATGTATCTTATATATATAGTAGCTTCATGAACTACTATCTCTTTTACTTCCGCTGCATTATTAAATACTCTGTGTCTGTGATATGTGATTATGTATTTATTGTATATTCTGAGATTTGCCAAATTTTATTTACAACGCGGTATTTTGAGCAATTCAAGTCCGATATGTGTGGATACGAATGGTTGAAAATATCGGGTTGTTACGGTTGGTATCAGAGCTTTGGTAGCTCTAGGCAAAACTCAGTATATAGGGTAAATGTATTTACAGAATCACTTTCATTCGAGTTTAAACCTCTTCCTTTTTGACTCGATTCCTTTGAATTTTGGAACATTCCTTGTGGTTCCAAAATCCATTCGTGTCCCTCACTATTTATCTTCTTTTATTTCTGGAGTATCCCATAACTCCACTTCAAAAGATCTTCATAATGAGTCGGCGGTCTCGCCAACCTCAAATTTATTTGTTAAGGGGGAAAACTCCTTTACAACAACATCGATTCACCAGAGATTCTATATCCTCGGTTTAGATTCTAGTATCTCTTATAATTTCGAACTCTACATCTTGAGATCGAATGTCGATTTACCCAAGAAATCCACATCGATCTTATTCTTTAAGTCACGGTTGACCCGGTTAAGGTTGCCCGCGATTTATATAAACTCATCCATCTCCCTATTCTGTTATTTAATCATCTCATCTTTGTTTCCAACTTATCTTCAAATTATTCGTGAAGTGTATTTGTAAACTAATATTTAAAATGTTTTATATACTGTGTTGTTTGAGTTGTTGATGTTGATTTGGGTTTCTAATCGATTCGTCTGATCAACGCTATCGATAAGATTTCCAAAACACTTGAACAGAGCAAACTGACACAATATGTTTTTAAAATTTAGTAATGAAATAAATTTTGTGAAATAAATTTTGTAACTATATTATAAATCTTTATCTGGATTTTATTTGAATTGGTTGTTAAGAAATAATATTTGATTTATATATCATTTTCTATTGTTTCATATATCTGATTGAACTATAAAACATGGTTATAAATTTATTTGGAAATTTAAAATGAATGTAAAACAAGAACTTGAGAATTTAATTTCCGATGGATTTCAAACTTTGTGTTTAAAGTTTTAAGGAATATATTATTTAAAGTATTTTCGAATAGAAATTTGTTTCCAAAGAATTTTAAATTTAAATTTAGTGCTCTTCTCTTTGTCACTGGAAAATAATTTCGGTGATGACTGCAGCATCATTGACATTCATTTTCGAGTTTCGAAGTGAAGAGACCATTCTGTAGTCTTGCTATAGTTTTGTTTTGTGAAAATTTAATTGATTTTAATTTCTAAAATAAGAATGGATTATAACATATGCTGATATATGATTTAAATTTGAATGGATATATACATATAGTATATGAGCATTTATTTATCTCTAAATAGTTTGGAATTTATCGGAAATTTAATTCCTAAATTTTATCTTCAAAAATAATTTCTAAGTATAATTTCAAAATTTGGATAAATATTCAAGCTTGAAATAATTGAATTAGAAAGTTTTATTTGTATAATACACAATTTCATTCCAATATAACTTACCTTAATTTTCAGAAGTTGAATATGTAGTTGGATAATATACAATAAAAAAAAGATTTTTATAAATAAAATTTGAGTGGTTATTATAAATGTTATATACTTAAATTTTAGTTATAAAAGGATTAACGGAGGTAAATAAAGAAAAAGGGTAATGGAATAATTTACAATATAAAATGATGATAAAGGAACTAAGAATAAATTTAAGGCAGTTGCAATGAGTGTGAGTATATTTAGCATAGGTGATAAAATATATTGAGAGAAATAAATTTAATTTTAATTAGTAGTGGAGAAGAATTAAATTTTATTTGGTACATTTTGAGTATAATAAAAGATTTTTCAAATACATGTTTTAGGGATTTGTTAATTTAAGATAATTGGATGATAAGATAATGAAATTAGAGATGCTTAAGATTTATTTGACTTATGTAAAATTAATTTTCAGTTTAAGTTGAAATTTTATGGTTTCAAATTTTTTATTTTATTTTGTTTTTCAAACTATCTTTTGGTTGTCCTAATTTCCCTTATCTTGCTACAGAATGGGAGGCTATTGCATATACCAGTCTGTTTAGAAATCTTTCTAAAATCTTTCATAATCTTTGGCACTCATCTTTGAATCTAAGCACCGCTTGCCATCCACAGACCGTCGGTCAAACGGGAAGGGTGAATCAGATTCTAAAAGATTCTTTTCAGGCTTGTGTTCTTGATTCTGGAAGATCTTGGAAAGATCATCTCCACATTGTTAAACTTACCTATAGCAACAGTTATCAGGTATAATTTTAATCTTCTTGTCATCTTGTCTTAATACTATTTCATTCAATCTTTTTCTGTGCTTTCCCGTATCTCATTCCTTTTCGGGGACGAAAAGTTTTGAGTGGGGGAGAGTGTAACAACCCTGTATTTTCTGATTATTGTAATTGTATATTTTAATTATTTTAATTTAAATTCCTAATTTAAAAACTTTATTTTATTTATTGAAATTAATATATTTTGTTAATTGAAATATAAATGTTGATTTTGATGTGGATTAGAATTTCAAACATGCATAAATTGAATATTTCCAGAAAATGTTGATTTTGGTCAAAATAGTCAAACTTTGACTTTTAACTTAAAAATTTAAAAGTTTGAAATTTTAAATTTTATCTTTTATTATGAAAATAGATTTAATAACTTGAACACTGCTTTTTGTTTAGTGGAAAACGGAGTTAAACTGCAAAAGATATGTACATTTCAATTTTGAGTATAAATTGTTTATTTTGCAATTTTGTTATTTTAAATTGTATAAATTTTATTTCTCTTTGTCATATTTTATTTTAATATGTTTTAATATGTTATATTATGTATATTTTGACTTTTAAATATTTTTGAAATGATAATAGAATTTTTCTAAAATTTACTATGATGATTTCCTATTTTTAAAAGGTTGTTTTCCTTTTTCTGCTATTTTCTTCATCTAAACTATATTTAAATTAAAATTTATTTATTTACTTTTGTGATTTCCTTTTTATTTTGTTTTCTTATCTTTATTTATAAATACTTTTAAGTGCATAAAAATTTTCCCAAGTTCATTGCACTTATTTTTCATATTTTCAAGACTAGTTGCAAATTTTGCTGTTTTATTTAATTAAACTATATATAATTAATAATTAATTAATTTATTTTTGTTTATTTACTATATTTTCGTATTTTAACTAAATTTATATATGTTTTTTAGTTATATAAAAATTTAAAAATAAATAATGAATATATGAAGAGTTTGAGATCTTTTGTATGCTTAGTCCTTTTGCATTCCGACCTTTCACTTTCCAAACTCCATTCATCAATGCTTTGGCCGTACCCTACTCCATCTTTCAGCCACATTCCTCACTCTTTCTCACGAAAATTTTATCATCTTTCTTGAGAAAAAAACTCATGGCCATTTGTTTTACAAAAATTTGGTAAATTCTATCATCTTTCTTCTTGTTTTTATGATTTTCCTATTGATTTTTGCATTGATCCTTCTTGTGTTTTGCTAGGCCTAGCCTCTACCACCACCACTACCATCCTCTCCACCATCATCTCCAGCAGCTCATAAGCCTATCCTCTGACCAAGAAAGTAGCCATGACCATCCGTTGATGTTGCACCACAAAATTTGCACAAAAGTTCCACCAAACTAGCCTAGCCAAACCCTTAAGGCCATAACCTTCATTTTTAACCTAAACCACCTCCATGGCCGCCACCACCAGTCCCTCCACCACCTCTAGCCGCCACTCCATCCACCACCTGACCATCCCCTTGCATGACCAAGGCCAAGCCATGGTAGGCCAAACCTATAGTTGCACCAAAAATCCACTTAATTGCCTTGACTTTTGTATTTCTCATGTCACAACTTCCACTCCTTCATATCCAAGTTAGGCCGAGCCATATGAACCCATATTGACCCAAACCTGAGCCATGTTGGCATCTAGGCTGAGCCTAGTATGATGAGAGCAAGCCTGTTAACGCTAAAATGTGAACGCTAACACCCAGGTGTGTAAAGTGTAGTTGTGAAAGCACCACCCGATAGATCGGGAAAGAATTACAAGCAAGTAATCGCAGAAAAGCAGTAAACAACAACGATTTTATAGTGGTTCGGCTTAAGGGTATAGCCTACGTCCACTCTAAGTACTTTTATTAATAATCCCGTTACAAACTGATACAATTCTTCTCAAGTACAATACACTTCAAGTTACAAGTGATTTGGAACAAGTCTTAAGCTTCAATGTCGATTAAAGTTCTTAGATTCATGTTGAAGATGTGTGGTTTCTTCGTGAATTTCTTTGAGGTATTCCTCTAATCTTGGAAGCTCTAAGTGTTGATGAAGTTCTCAATGCAGCAAGGTAACGGTGTGTGAAGAGAATGTGCCCAAAAAGTCCCCTAAGTGTTGGAGGTAGTCGTGTATTTATAGGGATTCTGGGCTGGAATTACTGCCAAGTTCTAAGTCGTGGCCGACTTAGTATAAGTCGTGGCCGATTTACCGAGCCAAGTCCCCGGCTTAATAGAAGCAACCTTGTCTGAATTCATATCATCTGTCTTAAGTCGTCGCCGAGGTAACGTGCCGCACGTTCAACTGTTGCACTACTTCTTCCTTCATATCTCTAGGTCGGTTACGACTTATCACAAGCCATAGGTCGGTTACGACTTACCGTAAACCATAGGTCGGCCATGACTTGGGTGTGGACAACTTGTTCTTAACAGTTATGTCGGCAAACAACTTGAGTCGTTTAGATCGGTGATTGTGTTAGGTCGGTAGACCTTTGTAAGTCCTAGGTCAGAATCTCCTTGAACTTTAAGTCGGCATCTTCTAAGGCCCCTTAGGTCGGTAACTTGGTCGAGTCATTGAGTCGGCATTACTTCAAAGCGTTAGGTCGGCACACTCTTAGCAGTTGGGTCGGCAGACGATGTGAATGGCTAGGTCGGCAACAAGCTAAGGCTATTGAGTCGGAACTTCCTTTGAGCCTTAAGTCGGTCTCCTTCTCAAGCCTTTTAGGTCGGTATCTATCTTAAACCTTATGCAATTAGGTCGGTCTTCCGTGCTAAGATATTAGGTCGGCACCCCCTCGCTAAGTCGGCAGAATGTTAGGTCGTCTATCATTTTGGATCGGTGACCCACGGCCGAGGCGGGGTTAACATTTGCCCCTCGAAACATACGCCTAATAGTTAGGTCGTATGCTTCGATATCCTTTAACCCGTTCCTTTTTAGATCGGTAGGTCGTACGCGACCTAACAGTTGGTCGGCCTATGTCCCTTCAGTCCCTACCATAGTGAGATATAAATCGTCCATTTTCTTCTTCCTTCTCATTACCTATTTCTTCGATTCCGCCATTAAAAATCTTCTGGGCTCAAAAAAGACGATTTAATTCCAATCAACTACTGAAAACATCTGCTATTCATTGCGTAAGCGATTTCATTCTTTTTTCGACCATAGATTACCATTGATTCGTGAATTCTGTTGCCTAAACTCGAATCGCCTCCCTATATGACGCTCCATCACGAATCTCATTACGTTTATAGCTGATGGAGCCTAGGTTACTCAATCCGGCTTCAGATGATCGCTGGTACAACGAAGGTGATTTATCACCTTAGGCTCGATGATCTCTGATGGCAGGGAATTGGATTTGTGACAACTTCGAACTGTTGTATTGGGTGATTCGGTAGCATGAATGAAGGCTGTTGTTGATGGAATGGTTATCGGGTTAATGGGTAGATGGAGTGTGATGTTGGTTCGGGAGCGAGTCAGTGATTTTGGGTGGCTTATCCTTTAGCCGACCTGGCTCTTAGCAACCTTAAGTCGTGGCTGAGATAGTGCTTGAAGAACACTTGCCGATTTAAACTTTAAGGCCTGAATCGTGACCGAGTTAATACTTGGAAAAGTTCCTGTCTTTCGGACCGGAACTTACATTCTTATCTCTCCCTTGCGACCTAGAGGACCGAGTTGCCAAATTAAAATGCTTAGACTCTGACCCGCTACCGACCTAGCCTTATCTCGCGAAAAACTTTTGAACCGTAGCCGACTTAATACTTGAGCTTTAGACGACTTAATACTTGAGCTTTAGACGTGTTATCATTTAGGAGCATAGACCCACTTTGAGCATTTGTCTTGAGCTACCGAACTATATTGTTTGAATTTTGAACTGCCCCAACTTTAAACTTGCTTGAATCTCATTGTATTATTTCACAGGCCGCATTAACTTATAAGCTGCTAACCTGCTGAAAATAACAAACAAAGAAAACCAAGGCGAAAATACTGCCATTGATTGCCCACGTCAGATGACAGATTAGTCGAAACAAGACAAGCAACTTAAATATATTGCATGAAATGTTTGTGAATCAATCAATTAAAGTTAAACATTAATGCAAAGTATCAACAATCTGGACTGATTTGTCTGCATCAACATCATACTTGTATATTTAGGCTTAAAACAATAGTCCCTGGATTTCATAACTAACAAATGCTTGCTAGTTTTTATTCCAGTTATATTTGTTCACTGCTTGATTGATTTTACACAACACTTCACACACTTTAGGAAACGTGCACCTTCATGTTTGAATACCCAGTTGTTTATGTAGAATGACTTCCCACCGAGAAGAAGAAGTGGTAACTCAAGAGGAAGAAACTTTTCCGATAGCTGTTCCCATAGAGAATCCTCCGGAGAGAACCTCAACTATTCTAACTTCGAGAGCGTTTGTCCAGCTGCGCACTCAATTTGGCTTTGCTGAAAGTGATGTTCTTCTCCCTGGGCCAAGTGATACTGCTGACAATCCTCCCTATGGCTTTGTTGCAGTCAATCGCCAAATGTGCTTAAGTGGGGCGATTCCTCCTTTTAACGACTTCCTTCGAACTCTTCTCCTTCGGTTGACAATCTCTCCGTTTCAACTTCATCCCAATGGCTATGCCATCTTGACGGGGTTATGTGTTTTGTTTAGAAGAACCCTTGATCGCCTACCGAGTTTTGAAGAAATTCGTTATCTGTGCTCGTTTGCAAAGAGTAAAGATCATCCTTCCCTCAATATTGTGAGAAGTGCCAGAAACCGCAAGCTCATTTCCGATCTTACTGAAAGCGTTCATGGATTTTTGAACCAGTTTTTCTTTGCCCGCTGTCCCTCAGGGTTTTATGCCATCTGGAGAGTAGGAAGTAAGATTAGTGTTTCTATTTTTTCCGTTTTGAAACTTTTTCGAGATCGAACTTTCAGTTGCTAATTTCTTTCTTTGTTCCTTTCAGCACTTCCTCTCCCTTCTAGAGATCCAATTCACAAGCAAGTTTTTGAGAGGTTGAGTGCCGTGGCCACAGAAGAGAGGAGCACAAAATTTCTGTTGAGGGATGAATTTTTACATCAACATGGGCTTCTACACACTTCTCGCTCTATGCATGCTCATGAAGTTCCAACGGAAGTCCTCGATTCTCCGATAAAGACTCCTGAATCTTCGCTGGTGAAGTGCTCCACTTCTGTTGTTGCAGGGCCATCTGGTAAACTTGCCCCGGTTATCGAGGAAGAAGAGCCTCAGGGATCCTCTCACCATTCACAAGAATCTGGTGAAAAGGCTAAGAAATCCAGTCCTGTCAAGCAAAGCAGGGACGATACCTTCGAAGGATTGAGCGACCTCTTCGCTACTTCACAAGAGATCTTCAAAGATGACCCTACTACCGCCGGGATTTCTTCTTCAGTAGTTGAAGCTACTTCTATTTTGCAACAGTCGTTGTCGACTCAAGAGTTGACGTTAACTATTACACCCACAACCACTCCCCAAATAAAGAGTGGTTCGTAGATGAATGCGCGTAGTTTGCACAACACACACACTTAGAATTTCTCATCACTTCTATGCACCTATCTTCTTGCACTTTAAAGATTTCTAAAGTTTATTATTTTAATTCCAGATTCTCCTATGGGGCGCAGCGGCTCGTACTATGACGATTTCCAGCGCTACGGGAGGCGTAGCCAGTATGATTACAGGCGTTACCTTCCTTCTTACAGAGAGTCGGATGAAGAGAGGGCTGCCCGAAAGGCTCATGAAAGGAGGATTGAAGAAGAACATCGTGAAAGAAGGGAGAGAGAAGAGCACCATGATTCTTGGCAAAAAGGCGATGACTCCCACAAGAGAAAATCTCATGACGATCGAGGAAAAGGTCACATGAGTGAAGACTTAAGCAAACGAGCCCGCCACAGTGAAAAGCAGGCCCCTTATACTCCTGAGAAAGTTACTACTTCTGCCTCGCTCGACATTCCTTCTGACTCTCCCGCTCTTGGGAAATCAGATATTCAAACGATAATTAGCAGGCCCAAATTTCAAGTTGGACCGGGTCCTGCTACTCTGCAGAGCCGGTTTCCTCAATGGTGCCTTAAGGGAGTGAGGTTCGACCTAGACTTGGTCCCCATCGACAAATCTGCCATGTTGCGCAATCTTGACGCCGTCAAACTTGATATCGAGAGGATGTCAAACTGGCAGAAGCTTGTCGATGAGCTTCAAAGAGTTAACCGTGCCAACATAGAGGCCATGCTTACTATGGAAAGCGATAAGGCCGAATGGCAAAAGGTCGTTGAGCAACACGACACCGAAATGAGGAACATTGCTTCTTACAATGAGGAGCTTGAAGCAAAAGTCGAGGAATTGAAACATGAGCTTGCTGCTTCCTCTACTTCCTACTCTCAAAAAGAAGAAGTGCTCCTGAAACAAGTGAGAGACGCTCACGCTAGCCAAAGGGATGCCGAAGACAGGCTCGAAGTACAAAAAAGAATCAGTGAAGGCTATGCTACTGATATTGCTGAGCTCCGAAAGAAAAACAACTCCCAGGAGGCGGAGATACAAATGCTTAAGCTTCAGCTTGCCAAAACTGAAAGGGAGCGTGATGAGGCTGTCGCCGGCAGAATCGCAGCTGAAGAATCTCATGAGGCGACCAAAAACAGCATCAGCTCAACATTATTCGACTTCTATTTGCACAGCGTCTTGGGGCGTGGAAGCCTTGCCTTTCTAGGCCCCAAGTATGAAATCACACTGGCTGAAGTTTGGGAGACAGCACTTGATATGCTCGGTGGTAAAGGTGCTGGATATGCTGAGTCAGCCCTTGAAGAGCATTATCTTGATGACGAAGCCCGTGCCACTCTTGCCAAGGGTAAGGAGCAGCTTGCCAGAGTGCGGGCCGGGATGGCGGAAGAGGAGCGTTCTGAAAAAGAAGTACCGCCTACCATCTCCGAACGTCCTCTAGTTTCTCCCGAGGTGAACATTACAGGCCCTAGTGCTCATTTGCCGCCTCCTACAAGAACTGGGGTAATCACCCCTACTGATGAAGAGGCTTTGGAGGACATTGGGGCTCAGAATTATGAGATTGAACTGACAAAGCCAATATCTTCAGGTAATTTCGACATTGGTCCGATTCAGGTGGATTGCCTGCTTATTCCTCAAAAATTTGATGAGCTTCTCGATTACCTCTTGAATCTCGATGAACCCATATCTCCCTTCTTTCGGGAAGATACTAACATTTTCAATTTTTCTTCTTCTGCAGTTGAAACAACAAGTGCCGTGCAGACTTCGCCTTCTTTGGTTATTCCTCCTCCAACTCTTCAGGTGACTCCTCCTTCTGCTTCACAACCTGGGTCACAAGAGGAGAAAATTGAGGCTCTTCATGGTTTGGATGACCCTGTTGCCTCGCAGGAGCAAAAAGATGAGGGACTCGAAGGAGGCGAGATCTCTCCGGAGCGGACTCCTTCTGACGACGTAGTTTTGTCCGCTCTCGTTACTCCGGGGAGTGAGTCTTCTTCGCAGAGAAGAAAGAAGCATGGGACATCGAAGAGGAGGGGGAAGAAAATTATCACCACTGAAGAGGAACCGGAAATTGCGCCAGTTGTACCTCCCTCCCCTTCTTCCCTTATGCCTTCAGACCAACCTGGAAGACCCGAAAAGCTAACCACTCGGCCGGGTAAAGGGTCTAAAGGCGGCAAGAAGAAATGAAGAGTTGAGCTTTTTGATTCCTTTTTTGTGTAATGGTCGGATGTTGTGCAGGCACCGGCCCCTGCTTCTTATTTTGAAACCTGTATCTGCAATATATGATATTGAATAAAATGATTCTTTATTTGTACAGCCTTTTGTTTGAATTTGAGAATGCATTTACTATTTATTTTTTGCACAAGTTTATTTACATGATATTGCAGCGAGCTTATGGCATGTTACTTGAGCGTTACCTTTTGCTGGTTTGGCTATACCATATTGTGTGTAATTATACTATATTGCCCCCATTCCATAAGTTTGCTGCAATATTCTATACTTCGAGGGGACTTGCACTCGTATTTGCTAAAGAATAATTATTTTATTCTTTAAATAAAATTTTTGCAGAGTACAACTTCCTTCATATAAGCTTCTACGCTTTGTCCTTCGAAGAAATCACTTTCTTCTTTTGCGTATGTATATATATTTTGCCAAGTGAATTCTTCTATGTGGCAAAGCGGACCTCTGAGTGTACTTTAACCCCCCCTTTTTTTAAGGGAGATCATTCTCCATAATAGGTAAATTACTCTTCCTTTGGAAGTTAAAGTATGCTCTTGACGAGGATTTTTTTTTTTTTTTTATATATATATAGAAAGTTGTACCTCTGAGGAGGGATTTTTCACGTTTCAACACTTGGAAGTTTTATTTCAATCTCGGTGAAACGTGTACCTCCAAAGAGTTATGCCTTAGAAATCCTTTTCACGTTTCAACACTTGGAAGTTTTATTTCAATCTCGGTGAAACGTAGGTTTCCGAAGAGGTCTTTCTTCTTAATTGTGTCCCCGGGAAGGGGTTGTACCTCTGAGGAGGGATTTCTCACGTTTCAACACTTGGAAGTTTTATTTCAATCTTGGTGAAACGTGTACCTCCAAAGAGTTGTGCCTTCGAGGAAAGCCTTTTCACGTTTCGACACTTGGAAGTTTTATTTCAATCTCGGTGAAACATGAGCTTCCAGGAAGGTCTTTATCTTGTTTTGTATTTCAACTTTGGTGAAGTGAAATTCCGAAGAGCGGTTGTTACACTTCAACTCCTGGCGAAATGTGCCCCCGAAGAGGTCTTTATTTTGTTTGCATTTCAACTCTGGTGAAGTGTAATTCCGAAGAGCGGCTGTTACACTTCAACTCCTGGTGAAATGTGCCCCCGAAGTGGTCTTTATTTTGTTTGCATTTCAACTCTGGTGAAGTGTAATTCCGAAGAGCGGCTGTTACACTTCAACTCCTGGTGAAATGTGCCCCCGACGAGGTCTTTATTTGGTTTGCATTTCAACTCTGGTGAAGTGTAATTCCGAAGAGCGGCTGTTACACTTCAACTCCTGGTGAAATGTGCCCCAGAGATGGTTTACATTGCCTGGAAGTTACTCTCTCATGGTTGGTGGGTCATGACTCCTCCAATCTTTTTTGTTGAGTAGAGAACTTTCTTTTTTGCGGCATATGTCCCATTCGAGGTCTTTGTCCTCCGAAGAGTTGTGCCTCCGAAGAGGAGCATTTTGCCTCCGAAGAGGGCTTTGGTCTCTGAGGAGAAGCATTCGGTCCCCGTAGAGAAACTTTTTTGCCTCCGAAGAGGGCTTTGGTCCCTGAGGAGAAGCATTCGGTCTCCGTAGAGAAGCATTTTGCCTCCGTAGAGGGCTTTGATCTCTGAGGAGAAGCATTCGGTCTCCGTAGAGAAGCATTTTGCCTCCGTAGAGGGCTTTGATCTCTGAGGAGAAGCATTCGGTCCCCGTAGAGAAGCATTTTGCCTCCGAAGAGGGCTTTGGTCTCTGAGGAGAAGCATTCGGTCTCCGTAGAGAAGCATTTCGCCTCCGAAGAGGGCTTTGGTCTCTTGAGGAGAAGCATTCGGTCTCCGTAGAGAAGCTTTTGCGCCTCCGAAGAGGGCTTTGGTCTCTGAGGAGAAGCATTCGGTCCCCGTAGAGAAGCATTCCGCCTCCGAAGAGGGCTTTGGTCTCAGAGGAGAAGCATTCGGTCTCCGTAGTGAAGCTTTTCGCCTCCGAAGAGGGCTTTGGTCTCTGAGGAGAAGCATTCGGTCCCCGTAGAGAAGCTTTTCGCCTCCGAAGAGGGCTTTGGTCTCTGAGGAGAAGCATTCGGTCTCCGTAGAGAAGCTTTTTGCCTCCGTAGAGGGCTTTGATCTCTGAGGAGAAGCATTCGGTCTCCGTAGAGAAGCATTTTGCCTCCGTAGAGGGCTTTGATCTTTGAGGAGAAGCATTCGGTCCCCGTAGAGAAGCATTTGGCCTCCGAAGAGGGCTTTGGTCTCTGAGGAGAAGCATTCGGTCTCCGTAGAGAAGCTTTTCGCCTCCGAAGAGGGCTTTGGTCTCTGAGGAGAAGCATTCGGTCTCCGTAGAGAAGCTTTTTGCCTCCGTAGAGGGCTTTGATCTCTGAGGAGAAGCATTCGGTCTCCGTAGAGAAGCCTTTTGCCTCCGTAGAGGGCTTTGATCTCTGAGGAGAAGCATTCGGTCCCCGTAGAGAAGCATTTAGCCTCCGAAGAGGGCTTTGGTCTCTGAGGAGAAGCATTCGGTCTCCGTAGAGAAGCATTTCGCCTCCGAAGAGGGCTTTGGTCTCTGAGGAGAAGCATTCGGTCTCCGTAGAGAAGCTTTTCGCCTCCGAAGAGGGCTTTCGTCTCTGAGGAGAAGCATTCGGTCCCCGTAGAGAAGCATTTCGCCTCCGAAGAGGGCTTTGGTCTCTGAGGAGAAGCATTCGGTCTCCGTAGAGAAGCTTTTCGCCTCCGAAGAGGGCTTTGGTCTCTGAGGAGAAGCATTCGGTCCCCGTAGAGAAGCTTTTCGCCTCCGAAGAGGGCTTTGGTCTCTGAGGAGAAGCATTCGGTCTCCGTAGAGAAGCTTTTCGCCTCCGAAGAGGGCTTTTCACATTTCATCTCACAAGAGTATGTTGACCGGTTGTGGTGAAATGCGTGCCCCTAAGTAGGGTTATTGTCAGGAAGTTTGGAGTTTCCTTTTCTCGGTTGGATGGATTCTCGAGAGTGTGTCGACCGATAACTCCACGACTTTGTAACGAGAAAGACGCCTTTCTTCGGTGAAGCCCGCTTGAGGCCTTTATCCTCTGAGGAGTTATGCCTTCAAAGAAGGCTTGTGCTTCTGAAATATTCTTTTTGCTGGCAGACGCTTGCTCTCGCATGTCTCTTTGCCGTTGATTCATGTCGACAATCCCCATTGCTTCGCAAGTGTCACCACTTTCAGCTACCAGGCCTCTCCCTTACCCAAAGGAGTATATTTTATAGTTAAGCGAATTGGTGGTGGCAGATTTAGGTTCTTTAACTTGCTGTTTGTTTGTTCAAACATTTGTAGTTAGCTATATATGATCTGCTTCTATCCACCTTGCTTACTTTCGTTTGAAGTTCTCCTTTTGTAGGATTTGAATATGGGAATTTTGAATGGCCCAGTGCTTGATTGCCGGATGATGTTGCGGATCGCTTGGTCTCGTGACTGGTAAGCTTTGTTTTTATGGCCTGCATTATTAAATCGTTTTTTTAGTAACACGATTAACGTATTTCATATGCCGAAATAAAACAAAGCAGTTTATAATAGTAGGGAACATAAGAATTATAGTGGTTTAACCGAAACTGGGCCTATATCCACTTTATAGCTTTTGTTATTCGCCTGCCTTGCAATTGCCCTTAACAAGAGAATCACATATTTGTAAATTCTTTGCAATATCTTAGCAAAGTTTTCATGTAAAATATGGATGTAAATGGTTGCTGTTCCAAGTTCTTGGAATTGGTTTTCTTTTGACAGTTGCGAATTTGATTGATTATATTAGTAATTCCTTAGTGCCGTCTTTAAGTGTGCATCATCTTCTTCTGTTGGCGGGTGGTTTTAACTGAAGAAACATACTCTAGCCAAATCTTATTTGTTTGCTTAGAGTACTTCTTATTCAGGATTTGACCCTGGAATTCTGTTGTTTAAGGCTTGCTTTTGAATGCTACCAAGGGTTGCTTGATATTGCAATGAATCAGCTTGGTATTGATTGCCTGCAAATTTAGATCGATAATCTTAGTGATATTCTCAGAATATTTCACATATCGAAATAAAATAAGCGACTCGTAATAATAGGGAAAGCAAGACTTATAGTTTTTATTATTTATTGGCGTTGTTTTTACTACAGATTTTGAAACAAGAATCATTGGATCAGCATTCTTTTACAAATTTGAAACAAAGTGTTCAAGTAAGGTATGGAAGCAATTGCTGCCCCAGGCTTTAGGAATTGAATTTTTTGGCATAAGAGGACTGGATGGCAACATCTTTCAGAATCGAAACTTCCTTTCACTTTGAAGGTCTCCTTGGAGCGTGAGCACATCTTCCCGCCTCATCCAATTTTTCCCTGCCTGGTGAGGGCTTGCTGTGATGACACTGATGATAGGACCTTCATCTCCCTGTGCCACGGTTCTCTTACTTGAGCTACATTGTTGAGCGGGAACCAGCTGCACCTTAGAGGATGAGGAGTAGTTAATTTCATCTTTTTTCACATACTGTTGCAGTTCATTCTGCTTGATCAATTCTTCAATCTCCTTCCTTAGATGGCGACATTGGTTAGTTTCATGGCCAGGTTGATTGTGAAATTGACAGAATTTCCCATTGTCTGTCGCGCTTCTCCTCATCAGAGATGGTTTGGGGTAAACAACAACATCCTTTGTTGCCAAGAAGATACTTTCTGGAGTGTCGGTCAAGGGAGTGAAGTTGGAGGGTATGAAGCGTCGAGCTTTTTTCAAGAGTTTCTGTTTTCTTCTTCCCCCATTCTTCTCTTTCTGTTCAATCATTTCTGGTATGTATTCTTCATCGTTACCAGGACTCAATGGGTAATCATCAACTATTCTTTCAAAAGTTCGCCTTGACAAACGTTCGTGGATAGTTGGTCGTGGCCATGAATTCTCTGTTTGGGGGAATGTTCCAATAGTAATGCCAGTTGCTCGTTGAGGAGCATTCCATTCTTCTGAAACCTGGACCTCTTTGGCAATGGTTTTTATATCACTTTCTAGTCGATGGACTTCTTCCTGCAATGCGTTCATCTTATCCAGTATCCTATTGCTTTGAACTTCCATGTGTTGATATATTCCATATATCACGGCATTTAATTCAGCCCTTGTGACTCCAATACTTGAAGCTGTTTCACTTAGCGTGGGAAGAGCAATGGCATTGCTGCAAGTACCTTCAAACCTTAACAACTTCCGTTTCCTTTCTGAAGCCATGGTTTCTGTTAGAATTTTGTTGAACAATGGTTGAAGTTTGCCTATGAGTTCAATTCTCAGTGAAAGCACCAAAAATGTTAAAGCTAAAATGTGAACGCTAACACCCCGGTGTGTAAAGTGTAGTTGTGAAAGCACCACCCGATAGATCGGGAAAGAATTACAAGCAAGTAATCGCAGAAAAGCAGTAAACAACAACGATTTTATAGTGGTTCGGCTTAAGGGTATAGCCTACGTCCACTCTAAGTACTTTTATTAATAATCCCGTTACAAACTGATACAATTCTTCTCAAGTACAATACACTTCAAGTTACAAGTGATTTGGAACAAGTCTTAAGCTTCAATGTCGATTAAAGTTCTTAGATTCATGTTGAAGATGTGTGGTTTCTTCGTGAATTTCTTTGAGGTATTCCTCTAATCTTGGAAGCTCTAAGTGTTGATGAAGTTCTCAATGCAGCAAGGGAACGGTGTGTGAAGAGAATGTGCCCAAAAAGTCCCCTAAGTGTTGGAGGTAGTCGCGTATTTATAGGGATTCTGGGCTGGAATTACTGCCAAGTTCTAAGTCGTGGCCGACTTAGTATAAGTCGTGGCCGATTTACCGAGCCAAGTCCCCGGCTTAATAGAAGCAACCTTGTCTGAATTCATATCATCTGTCTTAAGTCGTCGCCGAGGTAACGTGCCGCACGTTCAACTGTTGCACTACTTCTTCCTTCATATCTCTAGGTCGATTACGACTTATCACAAGCCATAGGTCGGTTACGACTTACCGTAAACCATAGGTCGGCCATGACTTGGGTGTGGACAACTTGTTCTTAACAGTTATGTCGGCAAACAACTTGAGTCGTTTAGATCGGTGATTGTGTTAGGTCGGTAGACCTTTGTAAGTCCTAGGTCAGAATCTCCTTGAACTTTAAGTCGGCATCTTCTAAGGCCCCTTAGGTCGGTAACTTGGTCGAGTCATTGAGTCGGCATTACTTCAAAGCGTTAGGTCGGCACACTCTTAGCAGTTGGGTCGGCAGACGATGTGAATGGCTAGGTCGGCAACAAGCTAAGGCTATTGAGTCGGAACTTCCTTTGAGCCTTAAGTCGGTCTCCTTCTCAAGCCTTTTAGGTCGGTATCTATCTTAAACCTTATGCAATTAGGTCGGTCTTCCGTGCTAAGATATTAAGTCGGCACCCCCTCGCTAAGTCGGCAGAATGTTAGGTCGTCTATAATTTTGGATCGGTGACCCACGGCCGAGGCGGGGTTAACAAAGCCCATTTGATCATGTGACAAGCTTATGTTGTCGTGTGCAGGTCTTTTGCTTCTAAGGTTTGGTCATCTCTCTTGTTTTGCAACTGTTTTGAAAACTAAAGTTGTTAATTATATTTGTATGTCGATATCTATATTTGTGCTTATGTATGTTATATTTTGTGTTGTATACAAGGGTCTCCATCTATTCAAATCAAATCGTGCTTGTCGTGCCTTTGGAATCGCTCTTGTGTGTGTTGTTTGTCTCTAGCTTTGATAAAGAAGAGTCTTTCTCACTCTGACATTTATACTTATGAAATAGTGAATTGATGACAAGTGTTTCGTAATATAAAATGTTATGCAAGTTAATGACGATCATATGATATGCTATGCCATGTTATTACCAAATTAAAACTGTTAGTTATCACCTGACATGTGATATATGACATTATATTGTGACACTGACATTGTTTATATTGTTTATGCATATATTCACACTGCAAGTTCCCTGTTAGAATAGAATCACTATGGGTTGAGATGATACATACCCAAACGGACTTTAGATTAGGGAAAAATCGTTATGGGCTGAAATGATAGGCCTGAGCGATTTTTATTGTATTTTATTTGACTTGGGATTGCGGGTTTGAAATGATAGAACCCGGGTTTTCTTTGTAAACAGCGGATTGAAATGATATATACCTCTATCACTTGACCTAGGTTAGAAAATTTTATACAGACCCCGTGGTATATTTTTAAATGATTTTTATTAAAATATGTATTTTTAAAAGTATGAAATATTGATTTAAAAATATATATTTTTATGGTTTTAAGAAAATTAACTATTAAGTCTTGAAATTGTGAATTTAAGTATGTAAATTTGAAGTAAATGTGATTTTGACTTTAAATTTTATTTGAAAATGTAAATAAATAATGGAAATTAAATTTAAAGTCTTGAAATGATATTTGAAGTAAAATTTTAAGTTTATTTAATTTATAAATTAATAAACAGTGAATTTTGACTTAATAAATGTTGCAAAATTGAATATTCGATCTTAAAATTTTATTGTGTTAAATCAAATGTTAAAATGATTTTAAATGTAAAATTTTGAAGTCTAGAAATATGATTTTTAAGTTATAATAATAAAAATTTGGAGTTTTATTATTATTTTTGAAAAGTTAAAATAAAATCTGGAATTTTATAGCATTTCCAAAATGCTGTAGTCTTTTGACAACAATTTTAAATGCTGTTGTTTTTGAATTTAATTATGATTGAAATAACTAAATATCTATTACGGCGTTTTATAAATGCCGTTATTCTTGAACTAAACCATTTTTGAAACTATAAGCCACGATAGCACTTTATAAATGCCGTCGTTGCTATAATTTGACAATGTTTTGAAATGTTATAGATTTTAACACTGTCTGGGTTATATTTTAAAGTGTTAAATAATTTAACTTTTGAAATGGGTTATTTGTGAAATTTTAGAATTTTTGAATATTTAAATACGAAATTTTAAGGAATTTAAATTGAATTTGAATTTAAATAAAGTTTACTTGGTTATGTGTTAAACGGAATGAAATATAATGAGATAAATGAGTTTTGAAGGGAATTTTGAAATGTATTTTTGTAATGATATTTGAAATAATAAATGAGTGATGGATTTGAAAAAAAGAAGTATTTAAATTTGAGTAATTGAATTTGAACTCAAACAATGATTTGAAATGAGGTTTTGAAAGGATATGATATTTTTATGATTTGAAATGGTTTGGAAATGATTTGATCTTTATTTTGATAAAGAATATGAATTTGGAATGATATTTGATTTTTGATAAATGAATATTTGAAGTTTATATTTGTATGAAAAGATATTTGGTTTAATCGTAATTTAAGTTTATTTAAATAATATTGGATTTATGAAATGAATATTTCAAAACTAAATAATAATGAAAATAGATTTGAGATATGAATATATGGAATTATAAAGTTTAGTTTTGAAATGTGGGATATCAAAGTTTGGAAATATATTAAAATTGGATTGTTATTTTGTAGATCAAATCTATATTTGAAATTTATAAGATTTGAAATGTTTTGTTAGAAAACTAAATTGAATTGAGACTGATAATTTGATTTGAATTAAATTGGAAATTTGGAATTTTTGGTTTAATTGAATAAATTTGTAAAATGTAAAGAATTAAAAGAATGTTCCATGATTTCAAATGTATGATTTTAAAATGTTATGATTTTCAAGGTGTAACGATTTCAAGTATTTTGGTTTTGGAAGAGTTATAACTTTGAAAGTATTATGATTTTTGAAAGTGAATATACGTTTGAAATGGAATTGATAAAGTATAAACTATTTTGATTTGAATATAGTTTTGAAATAAAATGGTTTTGGTTTCGAAGTATAACTATTTTGAAAGGGATATAGTTTTGAAATGAAATGATTTGATCCTTTTGAAATATAAACTATCTTGAAGTGACCACGGCGTTATAATAACGTTTGGTTGTTAAAGAGACCGGGATCGGAAGTTGTCATACTCTCTGCCAACTCCGAAAACCACTTTAACAACCGTGTACGCGGTGGAGATTCCAGAATGAAGTAGGATGGTGGCGACGTTCTTGAGGTATATTACGTGGACCCAACTCCCTTGAGTTGGCATAAGGTGGCTAAAACAGGAGCGATCTCGGGCCAAAGGAGGTAGCACCTCTGGTCGGACACATTCCTTCGATACTATACTCTTACTGGTGATTGATTAGATGGCCATCCTTCGATTTTGATTGGGAGTGTGTTCCGAGGTGGGCGTATGTGGCTGCTGCGTTACCACCAGCCTATGTGCGTAATTGGTATATCTACCCTGGCATTGCCTTGTGTGTCGTGTCACCTACCATACCGAGCCTTTACTACGAGTTTGTTTTTCTCCCGTAGCCCGTGTGGTATCCTCTGACAGTCACCCGGAGTGGAGATGGCATGATATTGGATGGACTACTGGGACTATTATGTGTGAAGGGTGATATGGGTAGCCCGGAACGCTATTTAAAAGTATGTTTATTTTACTGTAGACACTATTATAATAGCGCAATATTACTACATAGTAAATAGTTTAACGGATCCTTAAAGGATGGGTGATCCCAAGCATCCGTTAAGTTACTGATGCATTTTTGTTACTGTTCACTTGAGTTGATTTACAGTTCATAAGTATTTATGTCCTGACTCGAGTGTTTTGTGTTTTGCTTTACGCTCGAGTCAGATTGAGTGAGTTAGCATTCAAGATTCACCTTTGGAGTGGGAGCTTTCCTTGAAGATCTAGCCATCTATTTTACTTTTTGTATCCAGTGATTTCAGTAATGTATTATGATTTATACTTGATGTATCTTGTTACTCTTCTGCTGTATATTATTTAACTCTGATGTATCTTATATATATAGTAGCTTCATGAACTACTATCTCTTTTACTTCCGCTGCATTATTAAATACTCTGTGTCTGTGATATGTGATTATGTATTTATTGTATATTCTGAGATTTGCCAAATTTTATTTACAACGCGGTATTTTGAGCAATTCAAGTCCGACATGTGTGGATACAAATGGTTGAAAATATCGGGTTGTTACAGTGATGGCCATAAATTCAGCGTCTCTGGTGGACGAGGTGGCGAGGATGGCGAACTTCCAGGTTTTGGAATTTGGGTTGTCTGTGTTTCTAGGTTCACGGCACGAACCCTCGAATTTGATTTCGAGTTGAAGATGTCGTGTTGATGCTTGCGAGGGGGTGTTTGGGTGATGGATGATGTGGGAGGATCATCGATGATGATCAGCGACGACCATCGGCACCGGGCATATGCACGGTGCACTGTGTTGTGCCTGGAGGAGTTTGCTGAAGCAGAAGGTACTCGATTCTTTAAGGGTTTGACTCGAGGAAACTTCATGCCGAACTCGAAGCAGGGAAGGTGAGACCTCGAGGCGATTTTGTTTTGGCTCGAGTCAGTAAGTTGTTTCAGGTTTTGGCAAACCTGATTGATTCAGGTTTAAATTTTGTTCAAAATTTAAAAACAAGATTTTTAAACTGTGTTTTAAATTAAAAGTTTAAAGTATAGATTCAAATGAACTTTGAATCTAAGGTTTAAAAAAAAACAAAGTTTAAATTGGAAGTGAGGTTTAAAATAAAAAGATTTAAATCTGGATTCAACATAAATTTGAATCCTAGATTTGAAATAAAAAGGAGTTTAGAATTGTTTTAAACTTGTTAAGATCAATTTGAATTCATTTTAAATCTTAAATTTAAAATGAAATTTAATAGTAAATTGTTTTAATACCTTATTGATGATAAATTGATCATTAAATAGAAAAGGTTTTAAAGACTTAAGGATTTGTAATTATTAAGTTAACTAAATGGATAATTAATGACTTGAATTAATTAACTTAGAAATTAAGAGTTTAAATTTATTTAAATAAAGTATAAGTTAATTAATTTAAGATAAATTAATTAGTAATTAAGGATCATTAATTAAATAAGGACTAAATATTAAAATTAATGATTAGTAATTAATTAATTAAATAATTAAGGATTAATTAATGAGTCGTTGAAGATTAATAAATCTGTAAATCTTAGTTAATTAGTTTAAAAAAGTAATTAAAGAATTGTAGATAGTTAATGAAGGACATTAACTAAGATATTTAAATAATTAATTAATGGGATTAAATAACTAGTTAGATTAAATAATTCAAGATAATCAATTATGAATTGTTTAAGTATAAATACTTAAAGGAAGTAATTAAGGAATTAATTACTCATTGTAATTAATTCAGTTTAATATGAATTGTTTAAGTTAATTAATTAAGTATAATTAATTTAAATAATTACTTCATGATCTGATAAGTATAATTACTTAGGGAAGTAATTAAAGATAATTACTGGATGTAATTAACTGAGGGTGATTTAATAATAAAAGTAATTGGAATATAATTAATTTGCATAATTAATCAAGGGATTAATTTAAAGCAAATTAATTAAGGAGTAATTTATTTATTTGATCGAGTAATTAAAGGAAGTTAATTACTGAATGGTACTAATCAGAGGTGATTAATAAATGTGGTTTAATTGAGATTAATTACTTAAGGTAATTAATATTAAAAGGATAATTAATTAAGATGGAATAGAAATCATTTATAAATATAATTAAATGATGAATTTAAGGATTGATCAATTAAGATCAATTAACCAATAATAAGTAATTAAAGAGAAATTAATTAGTGTAATTAAAGATTTAAGTAATTAATTATTGTTGATCAATTTAATAAGTAATTAGAGGTTAATTTCTGTATTTAGTTAAGGTTAATTAATTTTTGAAAACAAATTAAAGGATAATTACTTGGATGTAAGAGTGATTAATCAAAATCGAATAATTGGACGATGAGAAATTAATTGATTGGAAATTGACTAATAGTTATATAAGCAAGATTTATATTGGTGAATTAATTAATTTAATTTACTTTAAATTTATTAGAGATGCAATAATTAATTTAATTCAGTTGAAATTAATTATAGCTGATGTGATTGCTTATATATGGATTGATGATATTGTTTACCTTGAATGGTTTGAAATCTCAATATGAGATTAACGAATGCTATGTGAAATGTATGTTTTGATTTAAGAATGTGATAATATGGATTATCTGTTGGATGATAATATGGATTATCTGTTGTGATAATAATATGGATTAACTGTTTATGATGTTGATTATCTATTATGATATTGTGAATTATCTATCTGTGTGTATATGGATAATTGAACTAAATTTTTTTAAACTTTAAACAACTTGGCCTTAAAAGATGGCGTTTGGATTTCGATAAGACAGGGATCGGGTTTCCATATTTGAACATCCGAACACCACATCGATCCAAATTAAGTGTTAGGTCGTGAATTCTCAAGTGAAGATTCAGAGTTCAAGGGTTATCGTCGTTAACTCTGAGGGTGATTCCAAAATTTGTGTTACGAGATAATGCCTTCAGTTTCGTTCGAACCCGGAACAAACTTGAATGGATCGAATGCTTTCAGAACATCATCAAGTGGGCGATGAGCATTCTAAGAGATGTGTTCTCTAAAGGTAATCGCAGCCTCAAGCCTCATCAACAGGGAATGGCTAAAACAGGGGAGGTGCAGCAAGGTTAGGTGGGACATGCCCGAGCAGGACAAGATTTTCCCCTGTCTAGATGTCCTTTTTTATTCGACTGTATGGACAGTTGTGAGCTCCAACTGTCGGAGTTGTCTTGTTCGGGACTGTTCAGTAAGGAATGGTTCCGGCCTTGTGCTGTCGGGGGTCAGGAATGATTCTCGGTACATTGATCCAGGCCACGTACTGTGACGGGCGGTACCCCAGTAGCCCTGCCATTGTATGGAATCCAAAATCCGATAAGTGCCAACGATTTTGATTGTATTACCCACTTTTGTGGCTAGTAGCTGGAATTTAATAATGTAACAATTTCGGCTATTTCATATTTACTTGAAAACCCTAGACACTATTATAACATCATAGAATTTCCTATTAAATGATTTGGTTAGCGTAAGGTAAAAATTTACCATGTTTATTTGTGGGAAGTCTTACGTGATACCTTTTGTTTTCAAATATTTTCAAAGTTAAGAAACTTTAACCAGTTACTCACACCAGACCCATGTCTGACCCGAAGTTTATTTCTGTTTTTTTCATAATCTCTCGGGTACTCAAATTTTTACGAGTAGCCAAGGGATTCTGGTTAGCTTTGACAAATTCTGGAGGAGCAATGGAGCAGGAGGCTTCAGCGTTGTAGATATTTATATAGTTCTGCTGTGTTGATCTCTTTGTTGTATTGTATATTGATTTGTATAACTAGATAGGTGTTTATAACTGTCTAGTATGTGATGTATTACCTGTGTAACTCTGATGGATGTTGTATATTATGTAAATACTTATGTGATTAATATAATTTATTCGTTCCACTGTGAGATTATGATGTTGTTGTTCTTTCCTCTCTATCTTTTCTATTTTCTCATCCCTTTCTTTCTTCAAGATGAAGCGAATTTCTATGGTCAGAAATTCGGGTCGTCACAGTTGGTATTAGAGCGCTAGATTGAGTGAATACCTAGGCTGTTGAGTGTTTTCTTTCTTGAGAGAGCGTATTTGTAATTTATTTATATATATATATATATATATATATATATATATATATATATATATATATATATATATTTCTACCTATTTGTTGGGTTACCTCTTCGGGTTTTCCAGTATACGTTATCAAGGTAGATAGGGTAGTGGTGTGTGTAATACGACTACCAATGGTTGGAGTTTGAATATTTGAGCTTGGAGGTGTATCTGACGAGACTGTAGACCTAATACCGTCTCGAGTGAGCTTTGCAGTGGTGAAGATTTCATTGAACTCTAAAGGAAACCTGTTAAGGTTCGAAGTTCACTTTTGAAGCGTAAGTTAGGATGAGCTAGAGTTTGGACCCGTCGGTTTGGCATGTGCAAGACCAGATATCTTACCTCAGGATGTAGTAGCTGCGTGATGAGAGACAGTGACTATGGAAGTCTCCGAAGATGTTTCTTTAGAATCAGTTAAGGAAGTGTATCTGCTTCGGTGTTAGGGCTGACTTCAGTAGAATGTTTCTGTTGGTTTGAGGTCCGTGTTTCACGAAGAGCTTTGAATAGGAAGTCTTGGCATCTAAGTCAGCAGTGCACTCGGAGTGTTCTAGGTACCTTCAAGGAGATCTTCTGGCTTGGCAGTTTTTCTTTAGTGGGCTAGATTAATCGCAAAAGTGACTTGCGATAGCTGGGTGTTCTCTTGGGTTATCTGAATTTTCTGGATGTCTTCAGGAAATCAGAGTTTTGTCCGCATCTGGAGGTTGAGTTTTCCTATCAACTAGATTCTAGGAGTAGTACCGATGGTTCAGCTTAATAGTAGGATGGTTTTTGGATGAGAGAATTTGGTGAAGCGGCTCGGATTTTAGAGGAACTCCTGATTTTCTTTAGTGGATCTGTTGAACCATAGTTCTGGGATGTGTTGTCCAGCTTGTGTTCATGATCATCGTTAGCATTTTCATATGCTCAGTCAGAGTTGCGCAGTGGAAGCATGGTGGCAGCTGTTTGGTGTGGAAACAACTGGAATTTGCAGTGTTTAGATTTGAAGGTTTCTTCGGGAAATTTTTCAGGACCTTAAGGCCATATTGGAATGCATCTGTATTATCTTTCCATATGAGAGAAGTAAGATAAATCTACTGATTTTGGAATTGAGTTGTGTTCTGAATTTCGAAGTTAATCTTGGAAAGATCATTTTGTTGGATTGTTTTTTGTTCAATTTGTTTCTGGGGGTATCAGCAAGGGTTGAGCTGATCAAGAAGGATATAGGCAGCCCAGGATTGTTCGAAGAGTTTTGTGGATATGAGATGGAGGAATTTGGATTCCGAAGTCGGAGATTTGACTTTGGATAAGTGTTTGGTCTTATCAGTGTGTTACACGTATCTCTGAGGGAGCACATGTAAGATCTATCTCTAGTTGTAGAGCCAGCAGTTCAGGGAATGTTAGTTGTTGAGTCAGACTTGTCTATAGTCTGATCCTGTCTTGTTTTGTAGATCTAGATGAGTAGGAGCTATGTAGCTTAGTAGTATTGATTTTTTGAATTCTGTGGAGTGAGTATCCTACTATTTATACTTGGGAAACTCGATAAAATTCTATTTAGAATTTTTATCTGGATAATTAGACTTGTTGATTAGTTGAATTGGTTGCTATGGTTGTTAGCATATGATGATATATCCTGGTGTTTTTTAAAATTAATTTTTAATTAGATTATTAAATTACCTTTGTTTTAATTTCTGGGACGAAATTCTTCTAAGGGAGGAGGAGTGTGATATCCAGGAAATTTTGACAATTAATCATCTATGTCAAAATTTAATTGATTTGACTATAATATTAATAATGAATTTGAATTAGATTTAATAATCTTCTTTAAAATAAATATTTAAACTAATAATTTATCTTTAAAGGCTAATAAATTGTTTTCTATTTGTAATGTATATATACCTGTATATATTGTAAATAGATACTCTTTGTTTTAAATTTATAAATAAAGTCATGTCTTCTAATTGTAATATTTTGGTAATTTTGAAATTTGAATTAAATTTATATTAAGCTATTAAATAACCATAGGATTTTAAGATACTTAGGATAAAAGTTAATTTGTTTAAAAATAATTCTAGCCTAGATTTAAATTTAAACAAAAAAGAGTTGTTTTTTCCTTTTTAAATATAGCTTGATAAAATAGGTAATTTATTAAATAAGAGACAAATTCTTTTATGAATTATTTTAATTTGATAATGAGTTATATTTAAACAATATTAATGATGAATGTCTTTACAAATGGATTTTTAATACAAATAGAAATTGTTATTTTAAATTTATTCATATTTATATATGTGTGTATATATACGTGTATATATATATATGTATGTATGTATGTATGTATGTATGTATTTTGGAAAGCCATGATTTGTAAATTAAAAATAAAATCTTTCAATAATGTTTAAAATAAAATAAACTTTATAACTATTAAACTTATGTACAATCCAAATGTATGGTGTTAAAATAAGTATAAAAATGGATAATAAGCAAATTAAGTGTATCATAAGTTTAAAAAAATAAAAGAGTGATAAAAATAAACATAAGAAACTTTGATATTAACTTAAGTTAAAACATATAACAAATAACTAAAAACAACTTTATATTGTGTACATGGAGTATAAAAAAAGTATATGAACATAAATTAAGTAATAAACCTAAACAAATGACTTAAACAATTTTATATTATGTACCTAAAGTATAAAGGCATATCCAGGCAAGAATAAAATAAATGAAATATGTATGTAATGTAGTATGCAGGGAAATAAACAAAGTTAGAAATAAAACTAAGTAAAAAGATCTATCCACATACAAAATAAGTTAGGAATGAAGCCAGTAAGTAGTTATGTAAAGCAAGAACAAAGTAATAAATAAAAATGTCTATGTACATGCATAAAGTAGATAAACAAACCTGGTTAAGGAATCTTGTATGGAGAAGTTTAGATATGTTGCTTGTAAATAATATGCAGAACAAAGAAGAAATAAGACAAAAAAAAGGAAATATCTTAATACATACAAAATATGACATGTATACAACATGAAGGACATTCCATTAATATTAGCACACCATTTGGTCTACTAGAAATGTTAAAAAATCATTTCAGCCGAAATGTATAAACTCAATTCAGCCTCCAAAATAAAATAATCTCGCCTAATAAAACAAAAGTAAAGAAATGTCTTTAAACAAACTAAAATAGCCTATACCAGATAACACCTTCCTATACAAGCCTGTCTCCTCTATATATATGCAATACTCTTTGTTTCATTTTCTTTCATAACTGAGAAAACCAGAAAGCAGGAAAAGAAAGCATATCCATAAACAACATCATACAACTAAACAAAAGCAAGGAGTTTTAAAACAGGAAGATCAAAGCAAAAAAATATTTTACAATTTTAGAAGTTCAAAACAGTTTTCAACGCTCTGTCTTCATTCTTCGAATCGGTGAGTAACATCACAAATTAAATAGTTTAAATTATAAATTTCTGTGGCATACTCATCTCTGAGAATGTGTTTGTGATGTGTATGTATAAATAGGTCCCTGTATATATGTGTGTGCAGTACTGTGATTATGTTTGTACTCCGCAATGTTTCCCAGGCTCAAATTTTTAATTTAAATTTCCTTCCACATGATCTTGTTCATGATAAGATCTGGTTATCAGACCAATATTGTTTGATTCAAATTGGATTAATGTATAAAATCTATGTTAGTTAAAATTGTGTTGTTAATCTCTGGAAATATTAAGAACAACTGAGTATACTAAATATAATTAAAACTCAAACTATTTAAATTATAATTCCAGTATCACTAATCGAAAACCTCACACAAAATATGTTTTTTAACATAAGAATTAGGATTTATAGTTTAGGATTGAAGCTGGGGTTTGGGTTTTTACTGGAAATGTATTTCTGGGTTTTCCATGTGATCAAGTGGATTGGTGAGCTCGTGGACTTTCCGGGAGATGGAGGATCGATCATCAATGTGGGGAAAAATAGTGGAAGGTTCGTCAGGGTGATGGGGTGGTGCCGGCGACGTTTTCTTTTTCGTAGCCCTAAATTTTTTTAAGGCCGAGTCTTCGATTTGTTCTCCCTCTTGGTGCGATCGAGCGTTACGTGCTCGTGAGGGGAGGTAGAGGATACGTAGACGTGGTGATGGCCATAAATTCAGCGTCTCTGCTGGACGAGGTGGCGAGGATGGCGAACTTCCAGGTTTTGGAATTTGGGTTGTCTGTGTTTCCAGGTTTGCGGATCGAACCGTCGAATTTGATTTCAAGTTGAAGATGTCGTGTTGATGCTTGCGAGGGGGTGTTTGGGTGATGGATGATGTGGTAGGATCATCGACGATGATCAGCGACAACCATTGGCACCGTGCGTATGCACGGTGCACTGTGTTCTGCCTGGAAGAGTTTGTTGAAGCAAAGGGTACTCGAGTTTTTAAGGGTTTGACTCGGGGAAACTTCATGTCGAACTCGAAGCAGGGAAGGTGAGAACTCGAGGCGATTTTGGTTTGGCTCGAGTTAGTAAGTTGTTTCAGGTTTTGGCAAACCTCATTGTTTCAGGTTTAAATTTTGTTCAAAATTTAAAAACAGGATTTTTAAACCGTGTTTTAAATTAAAAGTTTAAAGTATAGATTCAAATGAATTTTTGAATCTAAGGTTTTTTTTTTAAAAAAACGAAGTTAAATTGTAAGTGAGGTTTAAAATAAAAAGATTTAAATTTGGATTCAACATAAATTTGAATCTTAGATTTGAAATAAAAAGGAGTTTGGAATTGTTTTAAACTTGTTAAGATCAAGTTGATTTCATTTTAAATCTTAAATTTAAAATGAAATTCAATAGTAAATTTAAATTAAATTGTTTGAAATACCTTATTGATGATAAATTGATCATTAAATGGAAAAGGTTTTAAAGACTTAAGGATTTGTAATTATTAAGTTAACTAAATGGATAATTAATGACTTGAATTAATTAACTTAGAATTAAGAGTTTAAATTTATTTAAATAAGGTATAAGTTAATTAATTTAAGATTAATTAGTAATTAAGGATCATTAATTAAATGAGGACTAAATTTTAAAATTAATGATTAGTAATTAATTAATTAATTAATTAAGGATTAATTAATGAGTCATTGAAGATTAATAAATCTGTAAATCTTAGTGATTACTTTAAAAATTTAATTAAAGAATTGTAGATAGTTAATGAAGGACATCAACTAAGATTTTTAAATAATTAATTCCTGGGATTAATTTTAATAACTAGTTAAATTAATTAATTCAAGATAATCAATTATGAATTATTTAAGTATAAATACTTAAAGGAAGTAATTAAGAAATTAATTACTCATGGTGATTAATTCAGTTTAATATGAATTGTTTAAGTTAATTAATAAAGTTTAATTAATTTAAATAATTACTTGATGATGTGATAAGTATAATTACTTAGGGAAGTAATTAAAGATAATTACTAGATGTAATTAACCAAGGGTGATTTACTAATAAAAGTAATTGGAATATAATTACTTTGCATAATTAATCAAGGGATAATTTAAAGCAAATTAATTAAGGAGTAATTTATTTATTTGATGGAGTTAAAGGAAGTTAATTACTGAATGGTATTAATCAGGGGTGATTAATAAATGTGGTTTAATTGAGATTAATTACTTAAGGTAATTAATATTAAAAGGATAATTAATTAAGATGGATTAGAAATCATTTATAAATATAATTAAATGATGAATTTATGGATTGATCAGTTAAGATCAATTAACCAATAATAAGTAATTAAAGAGAAACTAATTAGTGTAATTAAGGATTTAAGTAATTAATCATAGTTAATCAATTTAATAAGTAATTAGAGGTTAATTTCTATATTTAGTTAAGGTTAATTAATTTGTGAAAATAAATTAAAGGATAATTTCTTGGATGTAAGAGTGATTAATTAAAATCGAATAATTGGATGATGAGAAATTAATTGATTGGAAATTGACTAATAGTTATATAAGCAAGATTTATATTGGTGAATTAATTAATTTAATTTACTTTAAATTAATTGGAGATGCAATAATTAATTTAATTCAGTTTAAATTAATTATAGCTGATGTGATTGCTTATATATGGATTGATGATATTGTTTACCTTGAATGGTTTGAAATCTCAATATGAGATTAACGAATGCCATGTGAAATGTATGTTTTGATTTAAGAATGTGATAATATGGATTATCTATTGGATGATAATATGGATTATCTGTTGTGATGATAATATGGATTATCTGTTTATGATGTTGTTGATTATCTATTATGATATTGTGAATTATCTATCTGTGTGTATATGGATAATTGAACTGAATTGTTTTAAACTTTAAACAACTTGGCCATAAAAGATGGCGTTTGGATTTCGATGAGATCGGGATCGGCCTTTCCATATTTGGACATCCGAAAACCACAACGATCCAAATTAAGCGTTAGGTCGTGAATTCTCAAGTGAAGATTCAGAGTGCAAGGGTTAACGTCGTTAACTCTGAGGGTGATTTCAAAATGAGTGTAACGAGATAATGCCTTCGTTTTCGTTCGAACCCGGAACGAACTTGTATGGGTTGAATGCTTTCAGAACATTGTCAGGTGGGCGATGAGCATTCTAAGAGATGTGTTCTCTAAAGGTAATCGCAGCCTCAAGCCTTATCAACCAGGATCGGCTAAAACAGGGGAGGTGTAGCAAGGTTAGGTGGGTCATGCCCAAGCAGGACAAGATTTTCCCCTGTCTAGATGTCCCTTTTTATTCGGCTGTGTGGACAGTTGTGAGCTCCAACTGTCGGGGTTGTCTTATTCGGGACTGTTCAGTAAGGAATGATTCCGGCCTTGTGTTGTAGGGGGTCAGGAGTGATCCTCGGTACGTTGATCTAGGCCACGTACTGTGACGGGCGGTACCTCAGTAGCTCTGCCATTGTATGGAATCCAAAATCCAATAAGTGCCAATGATTTTGATTGTATTACCCACTTTTATGGCTTGTAGCTGGAATTTAATAATGTAATAATTTCTACTATTTCATATTTACTTGAAAACCCTAGACACTATTATAATATCATAGAATTTCCTAGTAAATGATTTGGTTAGCATAAGGTAAAAACTTTCCTGTTTATTTGTGGGAAGTCTTACGTGATACCTTTTGTTTTCAAATATTTTAAAAGTTAAGCAACTTTAACCTATTACTCACACAAGATCCATGTCTGACTCGTAGTTTATTTCTGTTTTTTTTTCATAAACTCTCGGGTACTCAAATTTTTACGAGTAGCCAAGGGATTCTGGTTAGCTTTGACGAATTCTGGACGAACAATGGAGCAGGAGGCTTCAGCATTGTAGATATATATATATAGTTCCGCTGTGTTGATATCTCTGTGTTGTATTGTGTATTGATTTGTATAACTAGATAGGTGTTTATAACTATCTAGTATGTGACGTATTACCTGTGTAACTCTGATGGATGTTGTATATTATGTAAATACTTATGTGATTAATATAATTTATTCGTTCCGCTGTGAGATTCTAATGTTGTTGTTCTTTCTTCTCTATCTTTTCAATTTTCTCATCCCTTTCTTTCTTCAAGATGAAACGGATTTCTGTGGTCAAAAATTTGAGTCGTCACATATATGAATTAAGTATAGAAGAAGATAACAAAACAAAATATATATTTATATATACACATAGTAAAAAAACTCAAACAACATGTTAATAAAGTATGAAAATTTGTACAAGGAGATAAGTGTAGATATGATGAAATAAGGCAAAGCAATAAATGCTAGCCTCTATAAAATCATAACAGCCACCATTAAAGAAAAAAAAATCAAATCCAACAGATTGCTGTTAACAAGAAGGAAGCAAAGTCATTTAATACTATTTACTCCTCGGCATGTACAAGGTCCTATCAGCCGAAGTTAAAGCATGGTTTAGTCAACAAATTAAAAAAAGTATAAATGTCTGAACAAAGTACAAATAAAAAAAAGAAAAGAAGTCTTACTTCAGTAACCTCAGCCTGTACACAACCTTTCATATATATGTACACATACATAAACCTTTAGTTCGTTCAACAACTTAGTAAAGATCAGAAAATAACAAAGAACAGAAATAAAAAAAGATCATCTCTTTATATTCAAATTTGGAAAGCAATTTATTGAAGAAAGAAGATCCAGGAAGATCAAAACTACAACCTTTAAATACAAAAATAGTTCTCTGTTTCAACCATATTGAGGTGAGTAAACGAATCACTTTAAACTTAAGTTAAGTAAAATTTGTATATATGATTCATGGTCAAATGTTGCTCTACATGTACATTTTTGTGATGCTTTGATATATCTATCAGACTGCTTTGTGTACAAAAGGAAAAAAATTAGTCTGTTCTTCTCTGTTTAGGATTCACAGGGAGGAAAATAATCAAGCAAATGAAATATATCTCCATTTAATCACTAGTCAGTTTACATCTTAAACCAAAACTAGTTGTTAAAACATAAATTAACAGTTAAAAATTTATTTCAACCATGTTGGTGAGATATAACAGCCGAAATCCTGGTTTTGCAAAGCAGATTGCAAATATATGTTGAATTCGAATCTCACGAAATATTAATTCAATTATATGGTTTGAATCCTTACGCAAGATACGATTTTTAAGCTAGGTTTGGTAATTTTTAGAAGTCTGGTTGGAGAGCACTTCCAGGTTGATCGAAAATCACATTAGACCAAGTTCAGGCGATCGGAGGCTCAATCGAGGCTGGGGTTTCGCGTGGAGGTGGAGAAGGCTACGGCGATGATGGGAAAAATATCCGGAATTGGTCCAGGTTACTGTGGAGACAATGGCGAGAAGTTTTTATTTTTAAAACTATTTTTTGAGGTGGTCGGGGATTTGATCACCGTGATTTCATACGTGCGTCGAGTCGCACGCGCTTTGGGCAGATGGTGACTAAATGGTTGACGAAGGCATGGTGGGAAGCTCGAAGCTTCTAGTGGTCAGCATGGGTCGTACGAGGCGATTCTTCGATGATGACTGTTGTACCCATGTTGATCGAAACACCTTGATTTTGTTTTCGAGCTTCATTCGAGTTTTTTTGTATTTGGGTAGCGAGAGTGGGTCAAAATTGATTTGCTAGTGGTGGTGGAGTTCGTTGGAGTGACGGCTAGACACCGTGCACGTATACGGCATGGGTTGGTGTCAGCATGGTTGATGGCGGGAAATCTCAAGGTGTTACTCGAGTTTGGGGATCATTTACTTCAAGTTATTATCGATTACGCCTGCGAGTTTCCGTTGCTATAGTTACACTTAACTAAACTTATCTGGAAAAAAAAAAGGTAGAAGAAGAAGGAATGTATGTGAGGAGTAGGGGTTACTCGGGTAAAATGATTTCCAAACCTGCAGTATAAAGTATTAAACAATTTTGAATATTAATGAAGTAATTAATGTCTAACCAATTTAATTGAGAGTTTAATTCTAGTTTTAATGAGTTAAGTAAGTACTTAGCAACGTTTTAAATCTAATTAATACTTAAGTCAGATAATTAATGTAAGATAAATTCTACATTAAATTTACCTTAAAAATTTTCTTAAAGTTAGTGGTAATTTGATTTTTTAGTAATTAAGTAATTAAGGATGGGTAATTAATAGTTAGGTGTTTAACTAAGTTGTAATTAAGAATTGTTAAATTTGATAATTTAAGTTGATTAATTCATAATTGATAATTAACTAAGATAATTTATTAAGGAATAATATATTAATATAGTTAATTGAGATTTAATTAATTTGTCATTACGAAGAATAAATTATTGGTTTTAAATAATAGATAAAAATAATTAAGTGGGTGATTTAATAAATCACATTCAACTTAAATTGAAGATGATTGACTATTATCAGATATTGTGTTCTGGATTGGTATTTCTGTTGTGATTGTGATGCGAAGTGCTCTGTATTGAACCCTGATTTGTGATTTAAGTCTATATTGATGTGAACACCCTTTGCCCGTAAAAAGAATTTAAACTTCGATGCGACAGGGAGTCGGATTTCAGTTTGTTATCCGAGACCCACATCGAACCAGTGAATTTTTGGTGAACGACATATCCACATGTTTTAAATTGACGCTCACTATTCGATTTAGCTGGTAGAGGACCTTCGTGTCATATAAACCATTCTGAATGAGTGACACGACGTTATGGATAGCATTTGAAGACCGGTGGTGAAGAACGGATGTCTTCGAAAATGATAGGATAACCTATCAATTGTGTTTGCAGTGAGTTGCTCCGATATAGAGATTCCCTAAGTGATGGAAAGTCCGATCGGGATTGTGGATACCGGAATTTGCAAGGGCTTCTTCCTTCATTAGACGAAGTGCCTTCGGTTCTGTTCGAACCCGGAATAGACTTGTATGGTTGTGTGTCTGACACTACACTTTGAGATATAAAGCAGATTTCTTTCAAAGACGTATCTTTGGTGGCGGAGAATTTATTCTCCTAGCTTAACACCCTTCTCTGAGACGTACGAGCTCAGAGGTTATGTAATTGAAGGTTATCAGCGATATACTCCCAATTTGGTAGTGTGACATACTGATTGTTGCTGTGTGTATTGATCCTTTATTGATCAATTGTGATCAAAGCATAGCTTTGTATAAAAGCGTAGCTTTGAGGACGAGACCTCATCGGACCTCACAACCCAAAAATGGTCAAAACAGGAAAGATGCGGCAAGGTTATGAGGGTCGCGCCCTTTAGGATATGTCATTTCCTTCTGGAAAAAGGTGATGTCATGGTGTCGAGCCCAGATATTTACCTGTGTGGTAGCTCCAATCTCATTTACTGTGTGGTTGTTACTTTGTGATAGAGGGCCCTCGGATAAAGGTCCCATAGGAGCGGGGAGTGGCATACTAGTGTAGTAGTTACCTAGTTACAGAGGTAACCTGGCTTTGTGTCGGCAGAGAGCTGGTTAAGTTCTCGGGACGTCCCGCCAGAGGCGTACCCATGTGGCAGTAGGAAGCATCATAGCCTGACCATTTGTTGGAAATCCAAAGAAACAATACGAGCCTAGTACGGTTTTAGTTGTCGAACCTTCCATTTAACATGGCAGCTACAGTAGGCATAGCATAATGGTACCTATGCTGGCTAAGATTAATATTCTATTTTCGAAATGTTTTCTACATATGCACAAATAATAATATCAAAGAATTTTTCTCGTATCAAGCATGTTTGACCATCATAAGAAGAAATCTCCTCCAATTCTATGATTGCATTATGTGTGTGGCGGGAGGTCTAATGGTAGTCTCATTTTTCAAAAGCATACCGACTTTTCTTTTATAAATCTAGTTATTTAAGAACAACTACTTTGTTTACTCATACCAGTCCCATGACTGACCCGGAGTTTATTGTTTCATTTCTGAACTCTGGGTGCCTATAATTTCAACACGGGCAGCCTAGTAGAAGGTTTCCGTATTTTGGAGTTAGCAGTATTTTGGAGCTCTTGCTTTGGTGATATCTTAGGAGCTTTTGGAGATCTCAGGTGTTTAGCTTTTAGGAGTCCGTTATCACTTCTTTCATTGTTGACTTTTTGGATATGTGATCACTGTTGTATTATTATGATGTTATTTGGAGTTGTGGTGTATGTATTAAATACTCTGATGTATTATTGGATATTATGATGTTGTACCTGTGATGCATGCATGATATTCATTTTGTTCCGCTTTTTTATTTTCATCTGATGTTCTTATAAGCTCCGGCTATATGAATTTGATGTCGTTTGTTGGACATCGAGTTCGGGTCATCACATAGAAAAAGTTTCTACCTTATGATAACCAAATCTTTACGATGTAAAATTAAGGGGTATTATCTTTATGACATTTCTTTGAAAAACATTTCCAAATAAACTTATTATTCTTAGCCGAAATTGTTACATTGATTAAATTCCAGCATACTAGCCGCAAAGTCGGTTCTACAACCAAAATGGCAAGCACTTATTAGAGAATGGGTTTCCATTCAAATGACTTGGTGAAGGGACTACCTTCAGACGGCACATCTCTAGAGGAAAGTACCGAGGCCCAACTAATGGTCCTCTGCCAACACAAGACTGGCCTACCTCTTCTTATATAGTACTAAATATGTCATCATCTCGGTCGTTATCGAGCTATCCGAGATGTCTCTTAGCATACAGAACAATAATTTAAACCCAAATGTTATAGATGGTAAAAATATATCTAGAAAGGGATGATCATACCCTGATGGTTGCAAACCACATAGCCTTGCTACATCTACCTTGTTTTGGCCATTTGCGCGCGTGAGGCTTGAGGTAACGATTACCTTTCACAAAGTAAATCATCTTTCATCTTTGAATGCCATTTTGCCATTCCATAATTACATAACTGATTCCTTTGAACATATAACTCCTAAGCTCATACATCTCAGAAACGGGTGTTAAACGAAGAGAAGTTGCCTTTTCCTCACCAAACAGATGATATGTTTATTGAGATCAATTAATGTGATTTTAAAATGCAATGTCAAATATTCGTCCATATAAGTTGCCCAAGAACAGGAAAATTGAAGGCACTTCTCCTACCGCATCCTATTTGGGAATCACCTCTAGGATCCTACCGAGTTGTCCTTGCAAATCAACGATTTTCATAACGGAGTACTCTAGGAAAATATATGATATGGTAAATTTTACCTTGAAGGACTAGTGGCCAGTAGCCATACATCATGAATATTCCCGTCTTCATCAATCTTAGCTTCCACATATTTTACTTCGAAACGTAAATTGGTTCGAAGTGGTTTTCGGATAGTAATTACCCAAATCCGACCTCGATCTCTTTGAAATCCAATCATCGATAAAAATGATGTTTTATAAGTGATGATTGTTATTTGATTTATTCTTTTCTTTACTAAAATAACTTCGAGAGATATATATCTTAAAAATAGTCTTTTAGTAAATATGAAATCATTTAAACCTTACTTTTGAAATTTATCAAATCGTTTTTAGAAAGTAACTTATAAGAAAATAGGATTATAGAAATCACTCTACTTCTTTTCAATTTCAACTTACATATTCAACAAGTACTCTCCATCGAATAACAGTGAAATCACCTTTAAAATTTGTACGGTTAGTAAAGTTCCCTCCTCGGACCTCAATACAAAGTGTAACGACCCATGTTTTTAACTATTTTAAATTATCAAATTTAATACGATTATCAAATAAAATTTGTTAAAAATAAAAATTTAATGATTTGTTAATATAGTTTATTTAATATTAACTTGGATAAAATCTTGAAGTAAACAATTTCGAAGATTTTGGACATAACAAGTATCGAAATGAAATTCAATCTATTGATTATGTTTATAATAAATAATTGGAGATGAATAATAAATGTTGAATTATTTAGATGGAAATAAAATAATTGTCGTTAACTTGAATTTATTGAGATTCTACTATTGGACAATTAAGTTATTTAATTTAATTTTGCAATTATTTAAATAATTGAATTCTGATTTTAATATGAATGAAAATGATATCGAAGGTTGATTTAAATTTTATTTAAATTAATGAAGATTGTTAACTTTTAGAATTGAACTTAAAAGTGAATAAACTGGAGTTGGAAATTACTTGTGTTAACGCATAAATTTGAACGCTAACACCCCGGTGTGTGAAGCGTAGTTGTGAAAGCACCACCCGATAGATCGGGAAAGAATTATAAGCAAGTAATAGCGGAAAAGCAGTAAACAACAGCAATTTTATAGTGGTTCGGCTTATGGGTATAGCCTACGTCCACTTGAAGTACTTTTATTGATGATCACGTTACAAGTTGATACAAATCTTCTCAAGTACAATACACTTTGAATTACAAAAGACTTAGAACAAGTAGCTCAAACTTCGATGTTGACAAAAATCTTCAAATCCATGGTGGATGTAGATGATTTCTTTATGAAGTTCTTTTAGACGTTCTTTGAATCTCAAAAGTTTTAAGTGTTGAAGTAGTCTGGAATTCGGCAGAGTAATGGCGCTTGAAATTGATCGACCAAAAGTCCTTTTAATGTTGGTGATGGCCGTGTATTTATAGGCTTTGCTCGGAGTTAGGTCGCAACTTTAGTCCGGTCTAAAGTTAGGTCGTAGGTCTGCTCCGGATTAGGCTAGGTCATGAGTTGGCGCCGAGACAAGGTAGGTTGTGGGTCGCCTCCTCTCTTTCTTATGCATGGTCTCCGGTTTCAGGTTGAAGTCCTAGATCGTGGCCGAGATAATGCGTAGTGCCTGAAGCTGCTACATCGGATTTGTCTGGGTCGTGAATGACTTAACATAGGTCGTAAGTCGGTCACGACTTAAGTATAGGTCACGAACTTTTTCCTGTCCTGAGCAATTAGATCGGTATTCAAATTAGGTCGGTAGGCTTCTTAGGTCAGCACCCCTTTTAAGGCATTAAGTCGGCAACCTATTTAAGCCTTAGGCCGGCAACCTATTCAAACCTTTAGGTCGGCAACCTATTGGATCTGTTAGATCGGCATCTTTTTAAACCTTAAGCAGTTAGGTCGGTATGCCCCTCTAACCTGTTAGCTTTTAGGTCGGCAGACCTGCACAAATCTTACTCAGTTGGGTCGGTAGCCCATGAGACGAGGCAGAGTTAACATTTGCCCCTCGAAGTATACGCCTAATGGTTAGGTCGTATGCTTCGATATCTTTTATCTCGTCCCTTCACTGGGTCGGCACGTTGTTAGATCGGGCACGGTCCAAAAGTTAGGCTGATGAATTGCCGCTTCAGTTCCTTTCACTACAAGGTATAAATCACATCCCCTTCTTCTTTCTCATTACCTGCTCTCTTGACTCCGCCATTAAAATTTTCTTAAATTCCTAAAGGCGATTTCAATTCAATCGATCTCCGATATTCTGCACTATCCTTTGCGTAAGTAATCCTCTTGATTGTAACTTACTGCCGATTCACGTATCTTGTTGTTCGAACTCGAATCGCCTCCTTGCACGACGCTTCATTATGAATCCCATCGCATTCATAGTTGATGAAACTTAGGTTGTGAAGTTTTGGCTTCAGATTGGTCGTTGAGGCGATGAAGACGGTTTACTACCTCAAGCTCGATTCCGAATCGTTCAATTGGGTGGTTCGACAGCATGAGTAGAAGCGGGTGTTGAAGGAATGGCTATTGGGTTATCGGGTTTAATGCTGTGGGATGTTGGCTCGAAGGCGAGTTAGTGGATTTAGGTGGCTTAGCCTTCGACCGACCTAGCTTTTACACGACCCTAAATCGTGGTTGAGATAATGCTTGAAAGAATCCTGTCGACCTAAACATTAAAGCTTAGATCGTGACCGAGTTAATACTTGGAGAAATTCCTGCCTTTCGACTCGGAGCTTGCCTTCTTATCTCCCCCATGCGAACTAGAGGAAAACTATTTGGATTCTGACCCGCTACCGATCTAGCCTTATCCCGTAAAAGACTTTTAAAACGTAGCCGAGTTGGTACTTAGGCTTTAGACGTGTTGACATTTAGGAGCATAGACCAACTTTATGCATTTTGACTTTGACTACCGGACTAAGTTGAATAAACTTTGAATTGTGGTCAAACTTTGAACAGGGATTAAAATTTGAACTGCCCCAACCTTAAATTTGTTTGAATGTCATTGTGTTACTTCACAGATCATTTTCACTTTTAAGCTGTAAACCTGTTGAGAATAACAGACAAACAAAGAAAACCAAGGCGCACATACTGCCATTGACTGCCCATATCAAATGACAGATTAGTCAAGACAAAACAAACAACTTAATTATATTGCATGAAATGTTTGCGAATCAATCAATTAGGGTTAAGCATTAGTGCAAAGTATCAACAATCTGAACTGATTTGTCTGCACCAACATCTTACTTGCATATTTAGGCTTAAAACAATAATCCCTGAATTTCATAACTAACAAATGTTTGCTAGTTTTTATTCCAGTTATATTTGTTTACCGCTTGATTGATTCTACACAACAATTCACACACTTTAGGAAACGTGCACCTTCATGTTTGAATACCCAGTTGTTTATGTAGAATGACTTCCCATCGAGAAGAAGAAGTGGTAACTCAAGAAGAAGAAACTTTCCCGACAACAGTTCCGATAAAGAATCCTCCGGAAAGAACTTCGACTATTCTATCTTTGAGAACATTTATTCAGCTGCGCACTCAATTTGGCTTTGCTGAAAACGATGTCCTATTCCCTGGGTCAAATGATACCGCTGATAATCCTCCCTATGGTTTCGTTGCAGTCAACCGCCACATGTGCTTAAGTGGGGCGATTCCTCCTTTTAATGACTTCCTTCGAACTCTTCTTCTCCGGTTGACGATCTCTCCATTTCAACTTCATCCTAATGGTTATGCCATCTTGATGGGGTTGTGTGTTTTGTTTAGAAGAACTCTTGATCGCCTACCGAGTTTTGAAGAAATTCGTTATCTGTGCTCGTTTACAAAGAGTAAAGATCATCCTTCACTCATTATTGTGAGAAGTGCTAGAAACCGCAAGCTCCTTTCCGATCTCACTGAAAGTGTTCATGGATTTTTGAACCAGTTTTTCTTTGCTCGCTGCCCTCCAGGGTTTTATGCCATCTGGAGAATAGGAAGTAAGACTAGTGTTTCCATTTTTTCGTTTTTGAAACTTTTTTCGAGATCCGAACTTTCAGTTGCTAACTTCATTCTTTGCTCTTTTCAGCACTTCCTCTCCCTTCTAGAGATCCGATTCATAAACAAGTTTTTGAGAGGTTGAGTGCCGTGGCTGCGGAAGAAAGGAGCATAAAATTTCTGCTGAAGGATGAATTTTTACACCAATATGGGCTTCTACACGCTTCTCGTTCTACGCATGCTCATGAAGTTCCAACAGAAGTTCCCGATTCTCCGATGAAAACTCCTGACGCCCCGGTTACTGTCGAACAACTCACATCAAAAGAGTCTAATATTGAAGCTTCATTGGTGAAGTGTTCCACTCCTACCGACATTATGGGGTCATCTAGTAAGACGGTGCTTGCCCCGATCGAGGAAGAAGAAGAACCTTCACGGCCTCTCGGGGGATTAGCTGATGTAGGAATTGAGAAAACAAGTCCCACCAAGCATGATGGTGACGATGTTTATGAGGGGTTGAGCGACATAATAGTGACTTCGCAGGAGCTTTTTAGAGATGACGTATCTAAAACTATCTCTCCTGTAATTGAGGCGACGTCTCTTCTTCGACAAACACCAACACAAACATCAACTCCTCATACCCAAGCTATCATCACCTCTGCACCAAAGAGTGGTTTGTCGCTTAATACGTGTAGCTTGCACATCACACAACACTTAGGATTTTCCAGCACATTTATGCACTTATCTTCTTATACTTTAAAGATTTCTAAAGCTTATCTTTTCTTATTTCAGATTCTTCAATGACACGCGGCGGATCATATTATCAGGATTTCCAACGCTACGGGGGGCGTGGTCAATATGATTATCGGCGTTACTTTCCCTCCTATAGAGAGTCTGACGAAGAGAGGGCTGCTCGAAAGGCGCGTGAAAGGAGGGATGCAGAAGAGCGTTATGACAGAAGGGATAGGGATGAGCACCATGATTCTCTGCAGAGGAGTGATGACTCGCACAAAAGGAAATCTCACGACGACCGAGGAAAAGGTCATGTAGCTGAAGATTCAGGCAAACGAGCCCGACATGGTGAGAGACATGTTTCCACTATTCCCGAAAAGCCTACTGCCCCTGCCCCTCTTGACATTACTTCTGACTCTCCTGCTCTTGGGAAGGAGGACATCCAGACAATAATAAGCAGGCCTAAATTTCAAGTGGGACCTGGCCCAGCCACTTTACAAAGTCGTTTTCCACAATGGTGCTTAAAGGGTGTGAGATTCGACCTAGACTTGGTCCCCATCGACAAGTCTGCTATGTTGCGCAATCTTGATGCAGTCAAGCTCGATATCGAGAGGATGTCAAACTGGCAGAAGCTTGTTGATGAGCTTCAAAGAGTTAACCGTGCCAACTTAGAGGCCATGCTCACCATGGAAAATGATAAGGCTGAGTGGCAAAAGGTCCTTGAGCAGCACGACACCGAAATGAGGAGCATTACTTCCTACAATGAGGAGCTCGAAGCAAAGGTTGAGAAGTTGAAAGATGAGCTTGCTGCTTCCTCTACTTCCTACTCTCAAAAAGAAGAAGTGCTTCTCAGACAAGTTAGAGATGCTCATGCCAGTCAGAGGGACGCTGAGGACAGGCTTGAAGCACAAAAAAGAATCAGTGACGGCTATGTCTCTGATATTGCTGAGCTTCAAAAGAAAAACAACTCCCAGGAGGCGGAGATACAAATGCTTAAGCTTCAGCTTGCCAAAACTGAAAGGGAGCGCGATGAGGCTGTCGCCGGCAAAATCGCAGCCGAAGAATCTCATGAGGCGACCAAAAACAGCTTCGGCTCAACATTATTCGACTTCTACTTGCATAGCGTCTTGGGGCGTGGAAGCCTCGCTTTTCTCGGTCCTAAGTATGAAATCACTTTAGCTGAAGTGTGGGAGGCCGCTCTTGAGATGCTTGGTGCTGAAGGTGCCGGTTACGACGAATCAGCCCTGGAAAGGCATTATTTTGATGATGACGCTCGCGCTGCCCTTGCCAAGGGAAAGGAACAACTTGCCAAACTAAGAACTGAAGTGACGGAAGGGGACCGGCTGGGGAAAACCACTTCAACTACTCTAGTCCAGCCACCTTCTTCGTCTGAAGTCGACATTATTGGTTCCAGTTCCCATCTCGCATCTCCCACCAAAGTTACCACTGAGATTACAAGCATACAAGGTGGAGACGAGGGTGATGAGAGCGCTGATGCGCAAGCTTATGAAGTCGATATCAGGAAACCAGCTTCTCCAGGTAATTTCACTGTTAATCTCGCTACTGTCAATTCTGCTCAAGCGGGTTACTCATTTATTTCGCATGAGTTTCATGAGCTCCTTGGCTATTTTCTCAACCTTGATGAGCCTTCATCTCCTCTCTTTACTGACTTCATTGGTGAACCTTCATCTCCTCTCTTTACTGACTTTAACCTCTTTTCTTCTATAGAGAAAGTACCAAGCACTGCTCAAACTTCTATTCCTCCGGTTATCCATCCTTCATCTCTTCAGGCGGCGCCTCCTTCTGCCTCGCAACCTGGATCACAGGAGGAACAAATAGAGGCTCTTCACGGCTTGGATGATCCCATCGCTTCGCAAGAGCAGAAAGATGAGAGACCTGAGGGAGGTGACATATCCCCGGAACGGACTCCTTCTGACGACATTGTTCTATCAAAACTTGTCACTCCGGGGAGTGAGTCTTCCTCACAAAGGAGAGAGAAGCGTGGGACATCAAAGAGGAGGGGGAAGAAAATCACCGCCACTGAAGAGGAGCCGGAAGTTGAACCAGTTACACCTGCCTCTCCTACTTCCCTTATACCCACTGGCCGACCTGAAAAGCTGGTTATTCGACGGAGTAAAGGGTCCAAAGGAGGGAAGAAGAAGTGAAGATTTTAGCTTTTTGCCTTTTGTATGAACTGGCCGAGAGTTGTGCGGGTACCGGCCCCCGCTTTTATTTTGAAACCTGTATCTGCATTATAGTTGAATAAAATGATTCTTCGTTTGTACAAACTTCTGTTTGAATTTGAGAATGCATTTACTATTTATTTTTGCACAAGTTTGTTTATATAATATTGCAGCGGGCTTATGGTATGTTGTTTGAGTATTACTTTACTGATGCAGCTATACTACTATACCATGTTGCCCCCATACCTTAAGCTTGTTGCAATATTTTATACTTCGAGGGGACTTGCACTCTTATTTGTTAAAGAATAATTATTTTATTCTTTAAAGAAAATTTTTATTGAGTACAACTCCCTTCGTATAAGTTTTTACGCTTTGTCGTTCGAAGAAATCACTTTTCTCTTTTGCTTATGTGCATATTTTACCAAGTGAATTCCTCTATGTGGTAAAGCGGACCTCTGAAGGGTACTTTAACTTCTTTTCTTTTTACGACCATTTTCCATTTGAAAGTTAAAGTACGCTTTTGATGAGGATTTTTTTTTTATACAAAATTGTACCTCTGAGGAGGGATTTTTCACGTTTCAACACTTGGAAGTTTTATTTCAATCTCGGTGAAACGTGTACCCCCAAAGAGTTGTGCCTTCGAAGAAAGCCTTTTCACGTTTCAACACTTGGAAGTTTTATTTCAATCTCGGTGAAACGTGTGCTTCCAAAGAGGTCTTTTTTCTTGATTGTGTCCCCGGGAGGGGGTCGTACCTCTAAGGAGGGATTTTTTACGTTTCAACACTTGGAAGTTTTATTTCAATCTCGGTGAAACGTGTACCCCCAAAGAGTTGTGCCTTCGATGAAAGCCTTTTCACGTTTCAACACTTGGAAGTTTTATTTCAATCTTGGTGAAACGTGGGCTTTCAAGAAGGTCTTTGTTTTTGCATTTCAACTTTGGTGAAGTGAAATTCCGAAGAGCGGTTGCTACACTTCAACTCCTGGCGAAATGTGCCTCCGAAGAGGGCTTTTATTTTGTTTACATTTCAACTCTGGTGAAGTGAAATCCCGAAGAGCGGTTATAACACTTCAACTCCTGGTGAAATGGGCCTCCGAAGAGGGCTTTTATTTTGTTTACATTTCAACTCTGGTGAAGTGAAATCCCGAAGAGCGGTTATAACACTTCAACTCCTGGTGAAATGGGCCTCCGAAGAGGGCTTTTATTTTGTTTGCATTTCAACTCTGGTGAAGTGAAATTCCGAAGAGCGGTTATAACACTTCAACTCCTGGTGAAATGTGCCTCAGAGAGGGTTTTCATCGCCTGGAAGTTACTCTCTCATGGTTGGAGGGTCATGACTCCTCCAATCTTTTTTGTTGAGTAGAGAACTTTCTTTTTTGTGGCGTATGACCCATTAGAGGTCTTTTATCCTCCGAAGAGTTGCGCCTCCGAAGAGGACTTGTGCCGCTGATGGTAGCTTTGGTTGTTCCTCTGTTCACTTGCTTATGCCTTTTCAGCGATCCTTTTTTTTCTTTTCAAGTTTTCATTCCCCTTTCTCTCACAAGTGGCTTGTTTAATCCAAGGAAGTGTACTTCATTGCCAGGCAAGTTCGTGAGAACGGGCACTAGCTTCCTAATTGGATGTTTGTTTGTTCAAACAATCTCAATTTATCAGCAAGGGCTCGTTTCTATCGAAATCATTAGCCGTTCAATTGAAGTATTTCCTATCTAGGATTTGAATTCGGGGTCTTTGTGACTTGAAATTTGCTTGTTGAATGATGGTGAGAATCGCTCGGTCTTATTATGCGCAAGTTTTATCTCCATTGTCTGCAAAAATTTAAATCGATATTTCAGCAATACATTTTATGTATTTTTATATCGAAAACAAAGCAAACATATAATGATAATAAGGAACACAAGATTTATAGTGGTTTGGCCATGAAATTGGGCCTACATCCACTTTATATTCTTTCATTATTTACTTGCATCAGTTTCACAATTGCTTTCAATTACAAGAATCATGCATTCATAATTCTTTTTACAATGTTTCAACAAAATTTTCAAGTAAAGTATGGACGCAAGTGATTGCTGTTCCATGCCCTTGGAATTTGATCTCCATCAACAGTGGTGAGCTTGAATGTGCCGTCAAGAAGTTTCTGACCTATTACATACGGTCCTTCCCAATTTGGCCCAAACACACCTGTCGCAGTCATAATTCTTTTCAGGACTAGATCTCCAATTTCAAAGCTGCGTTGACGAACTTTGGAATTGAAATGTCTGGCTATCCTTTGCTGATGAGCTGCAACTCTGAGGTTAGCTTCATCTCTTTTTTCATCAAGGAGATCCAGCGCTTCCAGTTGTAGCTTTTCATTTTCTGCTTGATTGAAATGGATTCTTCTGTGTGAAGGGACCTCTGTTTCAACCGGGATCATTGCTTCCGATCCGTATGCTAACGAAAAAGGAGTATGCCCAGTTGCAGTTTTGTGAGTAGTTCTGTATGCCCATAGTGCAAGTGGTAGTTTATCGACCCAACCACCTTTTGCTCTTTCGAGTTGCTTTTTGATGGTTGATTTGATGACCTTGTTCACTGCTTCCACTTGCCCGTTTGCCTGCGGATGAGCTACTGCCGAAAAGCTTTTCTGGATTTTGAATCGTTTGCAAAAATCCTGGAATTCCTCGCTTTCAAACTGAGTACCATTGTCTGTGATTATTTTCTGAGGTACACCGTATCTGCAAATGATATTCTTGGTCACAAAGCTTATCATTTTCTTAGAAGTGATAGTAGCCAATGGTTCAGCTTCAGCCCACTTAGTAAAATAATCAACTGCAACAATAGCGTATTTAATCCCTGATTTAGCAGTTGGTAGCGGCCCAATGAGATCCATTCCCCAAATTGCAAATGGCCATGGACTGACCATCTGTGTGAGTTCGGTAGAAGGTGCTCTAGGAATTTTGGCATATCTTTGGCATTTGTCACATTTCGGGAGTAATCTGCAGCATCCCGATTAATTTCTGGCCAAAAATATCCGTATCGGAGAATTTTCTTTGCTAGTGTTTGACCACCTGAATGATCACCGCATTCTCCTCCATGCACTTCAGCTAGGATTGTTTTGGACTCTTCCCGGGATACACATCGAAGCAATGGCATTGAGAATCCCCGTCTGTACAATCGGCCATCCTGAATTACATAGCGAGAGGCCTTCCTTAGAAGCTTTCGTCTTTCTATCGAGTTTTCTGGCAGAGAACCCCTGAGTAGGTAATCCAGTATTGGAGTCATCCATGACTCTTGTTCTTGAGATACATTCATAATCCAGTCTATATCCATCTCGTCTATACTTGGCGCTGAAAGGACTTCTACAGGGACCAATCCCAATAGTTGAGCTTCACCAGAACTTGAATACTTTGCGAGGGAATCTGCCTTCATATTCTCTTCCCGAGGAATGTGGCTTATTGAATAGTGATCGAGTTCATATAGGAGTTCCCAAGCCTTTGACAAGTAGGAAGGCAGGTTTCCACCTTTTGCTTGAAATTCCTTCTTGACTTGGCATACGATAAGCTGAGAATCACTGAAAATTTGTAATGCTCGAATGTTTAGCTCTTTAGCGATTTTCAGACCTGCAATAAGAGCTTCATATTCTGCTTCATTGTTTGTTGAAGGGAATTCCAGTCTTAGTGCATAACATAATGATCGACCTTCAGGAGTTTCAAGTACCACTCCGGCTCCAGAACAGTAGTCATTTCTTGCGCCATCAACATACATCTTCCACTGGATTGGAGAATCATTGATCGCATTTTCCTCACCATTATCTTTCTCTGTGAATTCTGCAATGAAATCAGCTAAAGCTTGTCCGTTGATTGCTTTTCGGGGATGATAAGTGATGTCATATTGACTGAGTTCAATGTTCCATTTTAGAAGGCGACCCGAAGTTTCTGGGCGAAATAGGACTTGCTTTAGAGGTTGATCAGTGAGCACTTTGATAGGATGAGCTTGGAAATATTGCCTCAGTTTCCTTGATGCAACTAGTAGGCAATAGGCGAGTTTTTCCAACTTGGAGTAATTCAGCTCTGCCCCAGTGAGTCTTTTGCTGATATAGTAAACTGGATGTTGAATCCTTTTGTCTTCCCGTATCAGCGCTGCACTTAGAGCATGAGATGATACTGCCAAGTATATAAGAAGATCCTCACCATTGCCTGGTCTAGAAAGTATCGGAGGCGTTTCCATATGACGGATCAACTCTTCAAAAGCTTTTTGGCATTCGGGAGTCCATTCAAAGTTCTTCTTTCCTTTCTTCAGGGCATCGAAGAATGGGATGCATTTATCAGTAGCTTTGGAAATGAACCGACTCAGGGCGGCGATCTTTCCGTTGAGACTCTGCAATTCCTTCTTTGTTCTAGGAGCTTTAACTTCTTTCAAGGCAGTAATTTGAGCTAGACTAGCCTCAATGCCCCTAGCACTGACGATAAAACCTAAGAACTTTCCGGATTCGACTCCAAATGTACATTTCAGGGGGTTAAGCTTCATTCTGTATTTCCGGAGGACTGTGAACATTTCTGCTAAGTGTTCAATGTGATCCACTGCTTTCCTGGACTTCACTAACATGTCGTCGCCGTAGACTTCCATAGTTTTGCCCAATTGCGGTTTGAACATAGCATTAACAAGCCTTTGGTAGGTTGCCCCTGCGTTTTTCAATCCGAAGGGCATAACTCTGTAGCAATAAAGTCCAACATCTGTAATAAAGCTTGTATCCTCCTGATCCGGCTCATGCATCATGATTTGGTTATAACCGGAGTAGGCATCCATGAAAGATAACAATTCATGTCCCGCAGTTCCGTCTACCAGTTGATTGATCCTGGGTAATGGGAAGCAATCTTTGGGGCAAGCCTTGTTTAGATCAGAAAAATCAATGCACACTCTCCATTTTCCATTAGCTTTCTTGACCAACACAGGATTTGAAACCCAATTTGGATATGTAGATTCTTTGATGAAGTTATTTTCCATGAGTCGATCAACTTCTTCTTTTAATGCTACTGACCTTTCTGGACCTTGGGTTCTTCTTTTCTGTTTAACTGGCGTAAACTTTGGGTCAATATTCAGAGCGTGTACTGCAACTTCTGGGGATATTCCACACATATCGTCATGAGTCCAAGCAAAGACATCCAGATTTGCCTTCAGGAAAGATATCAAGATATTCTGAATTGACACATTAAGCTGTGAACCCACATTCAACACCTTATTTGGGTCTTTTGGGTCAACAGGTACCGGAACTGTCGTTTCCACCGGTACTACTCTATTCTCCCCTGTACTGGCTTTTCTGGGATCCATTTCTTTCCGTTCCCCGCTGTGCTCGCCAGTGCAGGGTCCGCTCTGTAATTGCTACAAGGCTGGTTCCTTGATGCGGACTGGGGTTGCCGCACCCTTTCCCATTTCTCTTTTTCTTGACTCTCGCAGCTCTGTCAAATAGCACTCTCGCGCAGCATTCTGATCCCCTTTTATAACTCCTACTCCATTGTCAGTAGGGAATTTAATAGTGAGGCACCACGGGGCTAGGATAGCTTTGAATGCTGCGAGTGTTGGACGGCCAAGAAAAGCATTATAGGCAGAAAACTCATCGACAATCACAAATGTTTGCTTTCAGACCACTTTCCTTTCTCCTTCCCCAAGTTCTACAAACAAATCGATGGTTCCTACTGGTTGCTTTGGCTCCCCAGTGAAGCCCACGATTTTCTGTGATGAGGCTTGCACATCGATCATAGGGATTTTCATCTGGTCAAATGTCTTTTTGAAGAGGATATTACATGATGCTCCGCAGTCAATGAGGACTCTTCTGACAATGGCTGGTCCTATACCAGCCGAGATGACCAAGGGATCTAAAGTAGGAGCTTCAATACCTGTAGAATCTCTGGCTCTGAAAATAATATCATCACTGAAAGTTTTCTGTTGTTTAAGGGGCGTAGTGTCTTCTAGAACAAAGACGTCTTCTTCGGCTGGAGCATATTTCAAAGCCCTGGAATATCTCTCCATCTCACCCCAACTCTTGCCAGCTGGGTGAGGTCCTCCGGAAATGACATTGATAACGGGCCTTCCAGATTCATGCCCCGTAGCTTTCTCACCTGCCCCAGGCTGATGAACAGGAGCCCGCTGCCCCTGAATCGACGATGCAGGATTGTTGCTATTCTTTTTCACAAATTGCTGCAACTTGTTTTCTCTTAGCAACTCTTCAATCAGATTTTTCAGCTGGCGGCATTCATCAGTTTCATGACCTGGTTGATTGTGGAAGCGGCAGAATTTCCCACTTTGTATGGCTTTTCTCCCAGTTCTCAAAGGGATAGGTTTAGGGAAATCGACGGAATCTTTAGTGGCCAGGTAGATGTGCTCCGGTGTATGTGATAATGGAGTATATTCTGATGGCTTGAAGGATCGGGGCTTCTTCAGATTACCCTGTTTCTTCCCATTACTATTCTCCCTTTTTTGCCCCACCGATTCATTCTTGCGTGGAGCGACAGTGTTGTCTTCTGCTTTTTCCAACACTGTCTTTACTGGTAAAGGACGGCTTTCCAAGCGAATGAATTCGTCTGCTTTTTTATAGAACTTTTCGAGAGAGGTTGGCTCCTTCATATTTAACCATTTCCCAAATTCGCTTGACTTATCGATAGCCCTCATCAGATAAGTCAATATCATTCGTGGTTCAGCATTGTCCACCTCAGCCAGTGCTATATTGAAGCGGTTCAAGAAGGATCTGATAGACTCACCAGGATTCTGCTCTAAACTCGATAGTGACATAATATCCTTGGCCTTCGAAGCATATAGTCTAAACTGCTCCTTGAATTTTCTGGTCAAGTCTGAAAACTGATCGATAGATCGGACTGGTAACTTGGTGAACCACAGTAAAGCCACGCCTTCCAGGTATACGGGGAAATATCGGCACTTTATTTCATCGGAGGCCCTGGCACCTGTCACGTGCCAATCATACTTATACAAGAACTCATTCGGATCACTTGTCCCTTTGTAAGCTGGAATAGTCGGAGGGACAAACTTCCTTGGAAATTCCGCCTTCAAGATTTTTTCAGTAAACGAGTTTTACTTGGGGCGAAACCCCATTCCTTCTCATCTTCAACTCTTTGCATACTTTCTTTCATGATCTGCCGGACCATTCCAGAAAGATATTCCTCATCATGCCGAGTTCTAGATCCACCGGCGTCAGGTACTGCCTGCTCAAAGGGACTAGTAGGCCTTTCAGGAGCATTCCTTTCATTAACATCATGAATGTTGCCAGCATAGTTCCTTTCATTACCAGCCGTTTGATTGTTTGCCCCAAGTAAGTCGTTCAACTTATTCAGAATCAGAGCATTCTGGGCACTTTGAGCCTCTAGTTGTGCATTTTGGGCGTTTATCTGCTGGTTTAGCCCTAGAATCACAGCATCCAATTCCGCTTTTGTAACTCCAATAGACGGAGTGGGTAGATTAGGCACAGGGGAAGCGGAGGTTCCCTCTTGAATGTTCCCAGATCTGATAGATCTACTTTTCCTTCCAGGAGCCATAATCTCAGATATACTTCTGGTTTTTAAGGAAATTCTTTCTTCAAATCTCTGCGAAGCAATGATGACAACTGTCCTGAGTTCAGTTCTCAGTGAAAGCACCAAAAATGTTAACGCATAAATTTGAACGCTAACACCCCGGTGTGTGAAGTGTAGTTGTGAAAGCACCACCCGATAGATCGGGAAAGAATTATAAGCAAGTAATAGCGGAAAAGCAGTAAACAACAGCAATTTTATAGTGGTTCGGCTTATGGGTATAGCCTACGTCCACTTGAAGTACTTTTATTGATGATCACGTTACAAGTTGATACAAATCTTCTCAAGTACAATACACTTTGAATTACAAAAGACTTAGAACAAGTAGCTCAAACTTCGATGTTGACAAAAATCTTCAAATCCATGGTGGATGTAGATGATTTCTTTATGAAGTTCTTTTAGACGTTCTTTGAATCTCAAAAGTTTTAAGTGTTGAAGTAGTCTGGAATTCGGCAGAGTAATGGCGCTTGAAATTGATCGACCAAAAGTCCTTTTAATGTTGGTGATGGCCGTGTATTTATAGGCTTTGCTCGGAGTTAGGTCGCAACTTTAGTCCGGTCTAAAGTTAGGTCGTAGGTCTGCTCCGGATTAGGCTAGGTCATGAGTTGGCGCCGAGACAAGGTAGGTTGTGGGTCGCCTCCTCTCTTTCTTATGCATGGTCTCCGGTTTCAGGTTGAAGTCCTAGATCGTGGCCGAGATAATGCGTAGTGCCTGAAGCTGCTACATCGGATTTGTCTGGGTCGTGAATGACTTAACATAGGTCGTAAGTCGGTCACGACTTAAGTATAGGTCACGAACTTTTTCCTGTCCTGAGCAATTAGATCGGTATTCAAATTAGGTCGGTAGGCTTCTTAGGTCAGCACCCCTTTTAAGGCATTAAGTCGGCAACCTATTTAAGCCTTAGGCCGGCAACCTATTCAAACCTTTAGGTCGGCAACCTATTGGATCTGTTAGATCGGCATCTTTTTAAACCTTAAGCAGTTAGGTCGGTATGCCCCTCTAACCTGTTAGCTTTTAGGTCGGCAGACCTGCACAAATCTTACTCAGTTGGGTCGGTAGCCCATGAGACGAGGCAGAGTTAACAACTTGTTTTAATTGACGAGTAAAAATAGCAATTTTAGCCGTTGTCTTGGATTTCGATGAAACCAGTTTAATTGGATCTGTAATAGTGAATTATTATGTGGTTTCAAGTTTTGTAGCGATCGGACTTATCGTTTGGCCGTGCGAGCTTGTAACGTATGGAATTTAATTTCAGGATTTAATTAAAATAAATTGATTTGAAAATCTATCTTCTACATACGATCGAAATAGGACTCCAAACTAGTTCCATTGTATTCGGAATGAGCGTAATACATATAGAATGCCAGGCGGCATGCTTCGTTTGGAGTTTGAAATTTCACGGGTCAATGGGTTGGAGCATATATAAGGCCACGTTCATTTTGTTCAAACCCTAGCCCTTATCACGGCATCAATTCCTTGAACATTAATGGCAAAAAATGGCTATTGTTCTTTCCTTGATTTCACTTAATCTGTTCATCAAAATCAAAAACTTCCAAAAGGGAAAACATAGATCTCGATGAGATCTACACGTACAACGTCTAGATCATGCCGAAGCTTCACAAAAACGCCATATTTTGGGCACAAAGTTCGGCCAAGTTTTGTGTTCACATGAGCGAACAGAGGCGGCGGAAGGCGCCGCACTTGGCATGGTGGTGGAGCAGCATGTGGCGCACGCTGTGGTGAGGGTGGAACGGTGCCTGGTGGTCTTTAGTGGCATGCATAGGATTATACTCGAGCGCGATTATAGTTAACATCTGGTGTTGTTCGAGTTGGAGACGAGAGGGTAACGGATTTGTTCGTTTTTTTATATTATTTTGTTAGCTTAACTGTTGATTAAACTTTAATTATCATTATATTAATAAAATCGTTACTTGCTCGTAGGAGGTCCATTTCGGACGAAACGAGTGGCAATGGAATCATATCGACGTCGTCTGTAGCTTGAATCAAATTGGAGTTTATTTGAAGTAGGAAAAAAATTTCAGTTTCAAATAAAAGGTGAGTGTTTTAAACACTTACGAAGTCTTAAAATATTTTTATTCTAGTTAAATTAAAATCATGAAGTGATTTAATTTTATTAACTGTAATTTGGTAATCTATGTTGACATCTGAATTGACATTTGGAAAAATTAAATTCGATAGATAAATTGGAATTAGAATTAAATTGCCGGTTAAAAATCTGGTATTCAATAACTAGTTAACTGTCATGATTTGTTGGCTGATTTGGATGATTGATCGTGATGGATGTCATTTGGTTGATATTTTGGATGATTGGATGTTTATTTATTTTTATATATATATATCATGTTATCACCCTGTAAATTATTGACAGTATATAAAATTGTAAATTTAACTATTTCAAATAAACTAAGAAATGGTTTGAAACGATATATACCTATGACATTTATTTTGAATTGAAATGATATATCCATCCATGAAATTAAATTGAAATAACTGATCACTTGGCCATAGGATAGGAAATGATATACGGATGCCAGAATGGTCAAATGATTATAAATTCTTGAATTTGAATTTATTAAATGATTTTGACTTAAAGAATAAAAACTGGAAATTATGAAAATCGAATTAATATCGAATTCAAGTCTTCAAAATATTGAAATCGAAATTGGAAAAGGAATTATTTTAAGAAATTATATTGAAACGTGAAGTAAAAAAACGACATTGTTTGGAATTATTGAAATTGAAATTTTTTTAAGGGTTTGAACTTTTTCTTGAACTTCAAAGTTATTTAAGTAAAAATGATGTTAAATGGATATTTCTAAATTTGGCTTGGAATTGAATTATTTTAATTGATTTGAACCTTGAATTAAATATGTAAGTTTAAAAGTTAATTTAAGTGATTTAAATCAATATTTTGAAATCGAACTCGAAATTTGATATATATTGAAATGGTTTAAAATTAGAACTGAATTGAAATTTAAACCATTGACTCGAATTGTTGAATCGAATTCGAAGCTAAAAATGAAAATTGAAATCAAAATTAATTTGAATTGAAATTGGAATCAAAGTTAATTCGAATTGAAATCGAGATTGAATCAATTCAAACGGAAATGGAAGTTGAAATTGATTTGAATTCAAGACTTGGAATTGAATTGGTTTGACTTAGAAGCTATTTTTAAATAAATTATTTTAATATAAACCATTTAAAGCCTATCTTTTTAAATATTCAAAATGCTTCGGTTTTCCAAACTATTTTCTATATAAACCATTTTTAATATCTAAACCTTTTTATTAAACTACTTTATGTCAAACTATTTTAACCTTTTGAACTATTTTAAAACTATTCAAACTTTTTTTAAATTTTCAAACTAGTCAAAGTTGGACTGTTTATATTTAAATCGTTGATTTTGAATATGAATTGGGTTAAAATGAATATATAACCTAAATTAAAATTTGAAACAATTTTGGAAGGAAAATCGAGATATTAAGGCGAAAATGATTTTGAAATGAAATAGTATATTTTGAGTAAATACGATGATTTTGAAATGAATGGTATTTTGAAGCAAATATGATATTTTGATATCAAGTATGGATGGTTTTTGAAAAGTGAAAGTACCAACCGGTGTGTAAAACGATGTTTGGTTGTTAAAGAGACCCAAGCCTCTTATTGGCATACTCTTTGTCAATATTGGAACCACTTTAACAAATGTGTGCACGGAGGTGACTCCAGGATGATGTGGCCGGATTTGGCGTCGTTTGCTAGATTTGAAGAAAGAAAACAATGATGGGTAGACCCCCAACACTGGTGCCAATTTGAAATGACTAAAACAGGATGGCTTGACTGTAACGACCCGGAAAATTCGATGCCGAAAATTCCAGATAGTTAGAGAAAGAAGAAAGAGAAAGAAGAAGAAGAAGAAATAGAAACACCAAAACATAGGAAACCTCACATTCGCAGCGGATCAAAATATAATAATAAATAATATCAGTTTACAAAAGAATATTATATCTGTAGAATACAATCAGAGTAACAAATAAACAAGCATTGAATATACTCAATTTTCATGTCACAGTTACCCAACAATATTATACTTTACAGCGAAAGTATTCGATACGCTCTTGCCATCCAGCACGCCTCCTGAGCTCCAGAATGTACCTACCTGTTAATATGTAATACTCGGTCTGACCCGAGCATTACATCAAAGTAACACCCGGGTCAGGCCGGAAACCAGCGTGAGTAAACTTATTTAACAAGGAATAACAAAACATACAACCTATTTAAAACACGGGGTTCTCATTTAGATTTACAACTTCACAAGTCGTTATAAGCATTACTTATTTCACACATCAATTTCTAGTACCAAAACTCAGATCAAATGATCCAATTCACTAAAGTCATTCCATACCAACCCATTGATTTCACGTATCAATTTATAAAGAAGCGAAGTGGTGTTTCGGATATTTACGAATACCCGACTCCAGTCTCTTCAAATTCAATTTCATCTGAATTCAAGTTATTCAATTAAATACTACTCAACTTTCATTATCAGATAGCCTTTTTACGTAGCAATTCATAATTGATAAATAATCATATTATCACCGTCCATCTAACATAGCATATCGCAAAGCAACTCATATAAGAGATATCAACCAATAATATTCATCGGCATTCAATCACTGATAAGCAAGATTGATCACTTCCAATAATTACATTAATTAATGATCCCCTAATAACTTTCATTAGTTAATTATTCTTAAATTTCATTTAATAATTAACCTTTAATTTAATTACATTTATTAATCAACCTTGATAAATCATACTTAGAAAATTATCTTTCTTAATTTCTCCATCAGTTAAACTAACCCCTTGATTAATTATTAATTAATCTTTTAATTACACTGAGTAATTATCACTTAAATTTTTCCACCAAGTAATTATCCTTTAATTACTTCCCATCAATAATTTCCTTTAACTAATTACAACCAGTAATTAGCCACTAATTACTTCTCTAAATAATTATACCTCATTAATTGCTCGAATTAATTTTCTGTAATTATTTCCATTGATTAATTATCCTCTAATTAATTTTCTTCATTAATTAACTAACCCTTTTATTAATTCCCTTATTTAATCAATCCTTTAAGTAATTAATTAGTCACCAATTACAACATAATTACTTAATTAACCCTCCTGAATACATTAAATAATTTGTACTCCATTTAATCACAATTTTAATTCATCTTAAAGCATATAAGATTTAACTTATTAAATAATCACTCAATACAACCAACTTGAAACATTAAAAAATTTGGAAATTCATTTAAAACTTGCTTAATACTTTTCTTAAAACCTGATTTACATTTCCTTACTAAATAAACTAATTTAAAGATTCATGGAAAATTTAGTTTTTAAATAATTTCTTTGATTAACTTGTTCGAAAAAACATTTGGAAAGTTTAATCCAAAGATTTTACTGTTGTTTAACCTGGGCCAAAAGCTACATCCATACTTCACAATTTAAATTCTTAATTTAAAAAATAGGCCGAAGCCCAAAACGATGAAGCGCACTTTCGTCAAATATTCAATGCCACACTCGAGACCTTCTCCTCACTTTCTCAAGTATGCTCCCTGACATTCACCGAACCCAACTGCATCGAGTCTATCCCTCGTTCGCACGAGACAAATCTCGAGTTCAAACCCTTACTACTTCGAGTTACCCACGAGATCGCTTCGAGACAAAGCCTAGTTACATGCTTCTTTCCAAATTCACAAGCTCAGCAATGTCGATATGCACAGTGCACATGTGCACATGTCCCGATCATCAGACCACCTCCCTTCCTCGCCATGGTCACCAGCAAGGCGGCGACCATCCCCGTGACTTTACGGACCTTCAAACTCCGGCGATTTCCCAGTAGCGCGAATTTGAACATATCAACCCAAACTGGAACCATCACATCGATAGGAAACCCGCCTCGTCGCGCCTCCTCTGACAGCCAGCGCCCACCATATCTCCTCGAAAACTTCGCCATACCTCCCTCAATCTTTGCCCGTGGGTGCGTAGTCATACCATTCCATCACGTCGCCGCCATTTCCAAGAACAACCTTAACCCCAAAACTCGAATAAAAACCATAAATGCACCTCTTGCCGACGTCTCAGAAACTTAAAATTTAAGCGATCAATTTTCTCGCAATCGCCAACACCTAGGCTCTATTCAAAAAAAGTTTCGAAACCCCAAGATGCGTCGATCATCAGAGAATAGTGAAAACTCACTTCCAATTCAACAGCCCTTTTCTCTTGATTCTTAAATCTAAAATTCATGATTTTAATTTCAAAAATGATTATTTTTTATAACAATTTACATCGTATACTTGAATCACCAAATTATTAAGATTGATGTTTTGATATGGTGTGAAACTTTACTGTTCTTTCTTTTATTATTCAAAATAGTTTCAGATTTAGCTTGGAACCATTTTCAAAATTGAAACCTTGTTATAATAATCAATTCTTGTTTATACATTGAAGTCTAACAATTATCAGATGCAAAGCACTTAATTTTATACCCTATCTGAAATCTAGAAGTGAATAAGAGGGCTAACACTAACATGCATTCCAAAAATCTTTATAATATATACATATGAATTCACATATAACATTCAACAAAACTTTTACAATTTATCAGAAGTTTCACTGTATGCAACATGTTTACACAGATTTTTAAACTTAAATTAAGAATTGTCTACTCACCTGCAAAGTAGAAGAACAGAGAAGTTCTGATTTTGAAAAACTTCTGAAAATTTAAAACTTTGAGTAGCTGGATATGTTTGATTTAAGAATTTCAGTTGCATGCCATTGAAAATTGCTGAAGAAGACCTTGAGCTTGCTTCAGGATCGAATTTGTGGAAAGATTAATAGTTGTTTGTTTTTCTCAGATTTTGTTCTGGTTTCATTTTTCTTCTCTCAGGTTTTTCTTTTGAGCTGTACAAAATGAAACCTGGTTTCTTAATTTTTTTTTCTTTTATATATTTTTTTTCCATGAAAATCTTTAGGTTGCCACTTGTAGTTTTATAATAAAATCAAACTAACATTTGTCTTTACATGTTTATTTCTTTCTACACTTGTTTACTTCTTAAGTAAAATGATTTACATTTTTTTTACGCGTTTTTAGTATGAAAATAGTTATTATATAATATATATCCTTTATATTACGTATACTATATTTATTTATATATGTGTGTGTGTTATAAATTTATATTTCTACTTTTCTTTTATTTGTATTTATATATAACCTTTAAGAAAATAAATTTGAAACTAATTTATGCATAAATAAATAATCACATTCTCATATATGTATTCAAATCCAATTTTCGTTTCAAGTTATTTATCTTTTGAATTTTCAATCACAAATTTCAAATTAAATTTAATTCACTCATACATATATTTAAACAAACACACATTACATGCGTTTGAAATTAATGATTTTGCAAATTTTAAATAATTATACTTGAAGAATATCAAATAAATATTTATCCGAGTATAAATATTTATCTTCATATTTTTTTTGTTAAATCAATATCTATTAATTAATCCAATTACTTATCAATTACAGATGTCTAGAATTGCTGGATATCACATTCCTCCCCCTTTGAATCTTTTCGCCCTCGAAAAGGAACGAAACCAGAATTTTTATTGAAATACTATTTATTAGAAAAGTTATTCTTTGATTATTTTTAAAACACTTTAAAATCTATTTAATATTACATAAATAATTTTTATGAAATACTTTTATAACTCGATGTTTCAACCAGTCCATCCTTGTTCTCATAGAAATTCGGTCATACGTTGATCAGGCGTAAGACTAAAAATCTACAAGTGCTTGGTAGACCCGTTTTTAACATCCAGTGAAAATACTTTGAAAATTAATTTTACTAAAAGTATCGAAAACATTTTTGAAAATAGAGGATATATCATTGGTGAGAATGCTCTGGAAATCATCACCCCATCTATAGTCGCATTTACATTCCAGGGTTACGTTGCCATCGCAGCAAAAGTCCATGTAACTGCAGGCTCTCTACGGCCTCTCGACTACGCCATGGATCTCACAACAGATCGCAGTTACATTCCAGGGTTGCGTTGCCATCGCGGCGAAAGTCCATGTAACTGTAGGCTCTCAATGGCCTCTGATTTATGCTTTTGAAATGAAACTTCTCCGCTCCTACATAGGCCGCAGTCTACCGATATAAAATCAAACACAGACTGTTGGCTCTCGGCATCACACACGACTTTCGCTATGTTATACCATAGGTCGCAGTCTACCGATATAAAATCAAACGCAGACTGTTGGCTCTCAACGGTGCACACGACTTTCGCTATGGTATACTCTACTCATAATCCCCAGAAACTAGTTTTGTCCGGACTCCTCACAGGATCAACTTTAGCCCCCCTTAGGGCTCAAGGCAGCACCACCCGTGGCACTCCTGAGAAGTTCATTTCAAGGGAGCGCTTTTTCCCCCAAAGCCATCATCAAAACATTTTATACTATGCACATATAGTATCTTTAAATCATACACCTAGTATGATCTCATAGAAGGCTCCTTTACACAAAATCGATTATTCCAAAATCGATAATTCTCAAACTAGGCTTTCCAAATTCTCATATTGATTTTACCCAAAAATCAAAAGCCTTTCCAAAACCAAAGGTTCCCTAAACTTTTTCCAAAATCCTCATATGATCCTTTATATATAGAGATATATATAAAATCCTTGATAAAATCTTTGGATCATTTTAAACTTGTATAAAATCCTTTTATTCTTCAAACACTTTCAAAATCCTTTCCTTTTGGCAATAGATTCATTAAGGGGAGTTTTATGTTATGTAACAAAGATATATAACTTTAGTTATCCAAAATCAAATATTAAAATTTGATTACTCTTTTCAAAATCAATTTCATTCAAATCCGTACGATGTACACATATCATTCGTACGCCATACCAATCTGATCGCTCACTCGACCATCTAATTTCACTTCTGAACTAGTATCATCCACCCGACTTCCTAGTGCGGACACAGATCTGGTTTCTTGATCAGAACCGTCATTCTCCTTGCATAGCTTAACTATGATAGAGAATACTCAGAACCAATCAACAATCCATATCCAGGTTCGCCGTCGAAAATCGAGTGAAAAATCCTACTCGGATCGATATAACTATCTCGAAATTCTGTGCTCGAATCTGCATTAAACCACTATGCGAATAGAATAACATACGTACACCCTACGTATTTATCTTTATTGGTTATTAGCCAAATCAATTCTATTTCTATTCACATTCACTCTGATTTTCATTCACTTACTCACAATTGCTTCAATCCATTTGGATTATCATCTCTATTCTTACCTTAATTGGGTATTCAATCATAAACAGTTTAAAACTCCGTCCAGTTTAAATTTAGAAAATAGCTTGAAAAGTTGAAAATAGATAAGTAGTTGAAAAATAATTATTATTTTGTAAAATGGCTGTAAAATAGTTAAGTAATTGTAAAATAGTTAAGTAATTGTAAAATAGTTAAGTAATTGTAAAATAGCTGGAAAATAGAAATTTTAAATAATTTTAAATAATTGTAAAATAGTAATTAGTTATAAAATAGTTGAAAAATAGAAATTAGTTTATAAAACAGTAGAAAAATAGTTAAATAGTTCGAAAGATAATTGTAAAATAATTATAAGATAATTTGGTTTTTAAAAGAAAGGTTGTATATATAATGAATAGCTTAGAAAAATAGGTTTATTTAAAACAATTTATATTAAAGTTAATCCAGAGTCAAAACTGCTCACTACCAATCTCCATTCTCATCAATTTAATTTAAATTTCCATTTTCAATTAAATTGACCCCATTCAAATTTTAAATAACCTCAATTTCCATTGAAATTGATTCAAACCCAATTCAAGTTGAATTAACCTCAGTTTCATTCCAAATTCAACTTTATTTAACCTTGATCTCAAATTCTACTAATTCAAATAAATTTCAATTGAACTATTCCAATTTATTCATTTCAACTCCAGTTTGAATTAATCCCAATTTCAAACTCCATATCCAAATCAAGTTGAATTATTCATGATTTCCTCCCAAATTCAATTCAGATTTTCCATTTGAATCTTATATTCATACATCTTCAATCACAATTTCAATTAATTCAAATCAAATTAAATTTGAACTAATTCAAATTTCAAATTTAAACCATCTCAAATTATATAAATTCGAGTTAATACTTCAAATGTTGATTTAATTTCTTTAAATCAATTTTCCTTTAAAGTTTTTAAATAATTCAATTCTTGGCCCAAATTTCAAAATTCCATTTTAAATTATCTTTACTTAACTCATTACAAGGTTCAAGTAAGAGTTTCAAACAATTTTAATTTACAAATTCATTTCTTAACATTCAAATCTTGAGTTCAAAGGAATTCCATATCCTTAATTCTAAATTTAAGTTAAATTTATTTATCTCTACAATGGATATATTATCACAATCCACTTCTTTATTTATTTAAACAAATTCAATTCACAAATTAAAGATTATTAATAACAATAGGATGATATCATCCCATTCATTTTAAAACATCCATCGATTTCTAATTTCCAGATCTCAAACCCATTTTGAGATCACACAGAATCTCAATTCAGATTAACTATTTAAATTCCCAAGTTAAATTCCAATTTCATCTTGAAATTCCCAAATCAGGTTGATCATTCCAGCTTATTTAACTTTATCCCAAGTTAAAATCAATTCACTTAATCCAGTCAACCTTACCCAATTTGAACTTCCATTTCAAATTTTAAACTTCTCATAAATAATCTTTTCACTTATTAAGTTCAAAAACTTATCACTTCGAGTATTACATCTCATTCCAGATTTAAAAATCAATATTTAGAGTTTATATCAAACTAACTTTGATATTACGTATATCCATACATATATACATATTTACTTCTTGGCCCACCAAGCCAAATTTTAAAATTTAGACCACCTTTGGTTTTAATTCAAAATAAATTCTTTTAAAGTTCACAAACAACTTCTTATTCTATATTAAGATTACATTCAAAATAGTTTAAATAATATTGTTTCCTCTAACATTTTGAAAAAAAAATTTCAAATGTTTAAATTTAGAATTCAGATCTTCACAGTTTGAAACCCACTTTAATTTACATGTCATACTTATTTAAAGATTACCCTTTTAAAACATTTCCTTTTTAGCTTACTCATTAATACATTTTATTATTAAATACAACAATTATTTAAGATAATAACCCAAATTATCATACTTGAATTCCAATTCATTATTATCTTATTTTGAAACTCTTTCCCAAATCCGCGAATTAAATTTCAGTTTGCATTTATTTCAAACTTATCTTTATCAATTTTAGTTGGGTTGTGTTCTATTACTTCTCAATTTAATTCCAATTATTTTAACAACCAATTCCCTTAATATTTATTAGAAAGAAATATTGCTTTATATATCAAAATATATTCTTATATAAAAGCAATTTAAAATCTTTATATAAGAAAATAACAAGTACGCTCTCATAGATATATATACATGCTCAACTCATCCTAGGGTACCACTTACCCTATCCTTAATAAGTAATCCCACCAGAGCCAAGGTTCTCGCTTACCCTTCAGCTCTGATACCAAATGTAACGACCCAGAAATTTCGATCCCGAAAATTCCAGATAGTTAGAGAAAGAAGAAAGAGAAAGAAGAAGAAGAAGAAGAAATAGAAACACCAAAACACAGAAAACCTCACATTCGCAGCGGATCAAAATATAATAATAAATAATATCAGTTTGCAAAAGAATATTATATCTGTCGAATTACACTTTAATACAATCAGAGTCACAAATACACAAACATTGAATATACTCAATTTTCATGTCACAGATGCCCAACAATATTATACTTTACAACGGAAGTATTCGATACGTTCTTGCCATTCAGCACGCCACCGGAGCTCTAGAACGTACCTACCTGTAAATCTGTAATACTCGGTCTGACCCGAGCATTACATCAAAGTAACACCCAGGTCAGACTGGAAACCAGCGTGAGTAAACTCATTTAACAAGGAATTCCAAAACATACAACCTATTTAAAACCTGGGGTTCTCATTTAGATTTACAACTTCACAAGTCGTTATAAGCATTACTTATTTCACACATCGATTTCTAGTACCAAAACTCAGATAAAATGATCCAATTCACTAAAATCATTCCATACCAACCCATTGATTTCACATATCAATTTATAAAGAATCGAAGTGGTTTCGGATATTCACTAATACCCGACTCCGGTCTCTTCGAATTCAATTTCATCTGAATTCAAGTTATTCAATTAAATACTACTCAACTTTCTTTATCAGATATCCTTTTTACATAGCAATTCATAATTGATAAATAATCATATTATCACCGTCCATCTAACATAGCACATCACAAAGCAAATCATATCAGAGATATCAACCAATTTAAAATATTAATCATCATTCAACCATTGATAAGAAAGATTGATCACTTCCAATAATTACATTAATTAATGATCCTCTAATAACTTTCATTAGTTAATTATTCTTAAATTTCATTTAATAATTAACCTTTAATTTAATTACATTTATTAATCAACCTTGATAAATCACACTCAGAAAATTATCTTTCTTAATTTCTCCATCAATTAAACCAACCCCTTGATTAATTATTAATTAATCTTTTAATTACACTGAGTAATTATTACTTAATTTCTTCCGCCAAGTAATTATCCGTTAATTACTTCCCATCAAGTAATTTCCTTTAACTAATTACATCCAGTAATTAGCCACTAATTACTTCTCTAATTAATTATACCTCATTAATTACCTTAAGTAATTATACTTAACTCAACATCAAATGATTACCTTTAATTAATTAAATTTAATTAATTAACTAGTATTAACCACTTTATCTTAATTAATTACACAAATTAATTAGCTTACCCATACACATTGATTACATCAATCCATAATTAATTACTCGAATTAATTTTCTATATTTATTTCCATTGGTTATTTATCCTCTAATTAATCTTCTTCATTAATTAACTAACCCTTTATTAATTCTCTTAATTAATCAATCCTTTAAGTAATTAATTAGTCACTAATTACAACGTAATTACTTAATTAACCCTCTTGAATACATTAAATAATTTGTACTCCATTTAATCACAATTTTAATTCATCTTAAAGCATTTAAGATTTAACTTATTAAATAATCTGTGATGACCCGGAATTTCTGGCAATATCAATTTAATAATCTGAATTAAAAATTAAATTGATTTAATAATCTTTGTAATAAGATTTGAATTAATTTAATAATTCAATAAAATAAATAGTTAATTGATAGATTTTATCTTTTAAAATCAAATATTTTTTTTATATTTATAACATATATAGAATATCGTATATATTATAAATAGGTATTGTTTTAAATGAATCATGTTTTCTATAAAATTTATATCTTTAGTAAAATTGGAAATTATGATTTTTTTAAAAGTTAAACTTTTTTAAAAGCTATTTAATAAATAAAATAAGGTTTTAAATACATAAGATAAGTATTGAAATGATTTAAAACATTTTAATTCAAGTTTAAAATTTAAATAAATAACAATGAGGTCATTTTGGGTTTCTTTTAAATATAATGTAATAATAAATCATTTATTAATAAAGAAATAATTTCTTTTATAAGTTATGATTATTAAATATTGTTATTTCTAAAAATATAATAATACATTGTTTCAACAAATAAATTTTTAATAACAATAATTGTTTTCCAAAATTTAAATTGTGTAGTCTTATTTGTAAATAAACTGGATTTCAAAAATTTATTTTAAACATGAATTCAAAATTTTAAATCTAAAAGTATAATTGTTTTTAATTTATTTTGATTTTGAATCATTTGTATAAGTTTAATATTTATTCATTTTAAAATTTATGTACATATAAATAACTACATGATTGACTAATTAATTAAAACAAGCTTACATGTATCCTATATTAACATCTGACAAAAATATTAATTAACATTTAATGAATGATAACTCTTAAAAAGGCAAGTGTTTGCTTTTAAATTCACTTAATAACAAGTGTTAAAAGATTAAGTAGAATGTAAGACATGTGTCATTTAAATTTGGCTTTTCTTTTATTTGTTCAATAAAATTTAAATTTCGGTTTTATATATAAAACAAATTCTTTTTTTCATTTTTATTTCTTTTCTAGAGCTAAATAAAAAGGAATCACATTTTCTAAAACTTAACTCTGAAACAAAATTTCTCAATTATCAAATCTAAACCAACAACCTACACATCTTCAAAAAGAATCAAGCCTGTAAATCATCTTCCTGTTAATCAAAACCTTATTCACTCTCAAACAAACCTGTAACTACTTCAAAGCGTGCAAAATCTGTAGCCTGCATGCAAATCTTTTTACAAACCAAATCAAAGCATGCTTGCATTTTCTAAATCTGGAAGTAAAACCTATTGAAACCTGCATCAAAGAAAATCCTGTCACCCTGTTTAAGAATCTGGAAGCAGGCAAAACAAAGGGAGCAAACTGCATTTTTTTCAAAACTAAAGAAGAAAGCTACTACAGTTTCAAATTAAAGAAATGAAGCATGCACGGTTTATAAATCAGCAACAAAAGCACAAGTCTTATTCTTTCTAATTCACTGCTCTGCACATCAAGAAAAGGTGAGTAACTTTTAAACTTAAAATAAATTATGGTTGCATGTTATTATTGTAGAAAATGTTGCAATTGTGTTTGTTTATGAGTATGTTTGGGTAGATATTATTGATGAATTCTGCTGTATGAAGTGTGCACTTGATATGTTGAACATCTCTGTTCCCAGACTTGAAATTTCTGGATTATAATTTAAGTTCAAATTCTTTATATTTAATTTTTTTTAAAACTTGAGTTTTAAAAACAATCCTGTTTGTTTCAATTCAAACTTTAGTTTGATAATTTATTTAGGATCAAATAATTATGAAATGCCCCTTGAAACTATATATATAAACTGATCAAACTTTAAAATGGTGTAATTCAAATCCATGTAATATATTGTTTCAGGCCTAAGATCTGAAACATCACCTTGAAACTTGATTTTTAAAACCAAAATCCTAATTTTTAACGATGGAAAGAGTGTGTAACTTTGTGATGAACCGAAAATGGAAATGTGGGGTTTTCTGATGATCTATGTGGTTTTGGAGGAAGGGGTTCTTTCTGGTGGTAGTATGATGACCAGACAATAAGGGGAAAATGTCAAGATGATGATCAGAGCTTTGTGATGAGGGTGGTTGATTTTTGTAGTTTGTAAACCTAGTTCCTACTGGGATGAATGTTTTGATTGGTTCGTCATTTCTGGTCGATCGAGTATAGCAAAACTTAAGGGGATGGTAGAGGATGAGTCGATGATGGAGTGACCGGAGGCGCAAGCATTCAGATGGTCGGAGGAAGGTGGTTGAAGTGAAGACAGGTTTGGGAATTTGGTGCGTTCTGTGTTTCCAGGTTAGATTTTAAAGTTCGAATTTGATTTTGGACTGTAGAGGGGAGAATTGATGGACGTGTTTGGTCATGGGGTTGGTCGCCAACGTAGGGAAGCCACGTGAGGTCGCTGGTGATTGCCGGAGGCACGGTGCATGTGCACCGTGCACTTTTGTTTTCAGGTGGCCTAGGTGCAAGTATTGGGGCAACTCGAGAATCACTCGAGAGATGGTGGTATTGACTCGAAGAAGGAGTCCTCCTGACTCGAAGTAATTTTGTACTTGCTTGGGTTTTAGGCAGACAGGTTGCAGTTTTTGAAAACCTGTAGTTTTGTTTTTTTATAAAAATTTAAAAATGAATTTAAATGGAGTTAGGTTTAAAATCTGAGTTAAGTTAAATCTAATATGTATTGGAGTTTCAAATGATTTTGAAAACCTTATAAGTTTTCAAATTTTGAAATGGTTTCAGTTTTAAATAAAAAGGAAAAGGAGGGGAAACCTGGCAGTTTTTCTGTAAATTTAAATCTCATTTCAAAATTTGAATCATAATTTAAATCACCAGTTTGAATCTAAATTTAAGTACAGTTTTCTTAAAATTTTTGAATCTTCAAGTTTTAAAAATAAATTTGTATTTTAAATAAAAGTTTTAAAATCAAGGTTCAAATCAAAAGTTTATTTGAAGTTTAAATATAAATGATTTGAATAAGGAATGGTTTCAAGTGTATTGAACTAAAAATCTGAGATTTGAATAAGTTTAAATTTGAATGTTTTCAAATTAGTTTAAATTTAAATTGTTTAATTGAAGTAAAAATTATTTCAAACAAATATTTAAACTGATTTTTCTTTTTGAAATGAAATCATTATAAATAGTTTATAAAGGAAGTTAAATGATTGTTAAATTGAATTTGGAATTTAAATGTATTTTAAACTTAATATTTTTTTATTTATTAAATTAATTATATTAAGACTCATCTTATATAAGTTTTATTTTTAAGTAATGAAAGTGATTTACATTCACTTTGGAAAGAATAAATGGAATTTAAAATTTGATAATGCTATAATAAATATCATTTTGAATTTTTGATTCAAAATGAAATTTGAATTTCAAATGTTCTAAGTATACTGTAATAATTATACAATTATTAATAAGGAATGGGTTATCTTAGAACTTATTAAGATATTAAATATAATTAAATAAATTGGATAATTAAGGAATAACTTATTTATTTAATTTATTTAATTAATAGTTTGAATTAATTTAAATTAGAGATAATTAAGAAGTAATTAAAGAATTAAAATATAGTTAATGATGGTCATTAACTAAGGTTTATTTGATAATTAATTAATATGATTAATGTTTAATAATTAATTAGATTGATTAATTAATAAATTGTAAAATTTATTTAAGTTTAATTACCTAAACAAAAGTAATTAAGACACTAATTACTTAATGTAATTAATGGAGCTTATTAAGGTTGGTTTAAATTAATTAATTTAAGTTTAATTAATTTTAAACATGAGATTTGATAATAATTTCCTGATGTAATTATTGTAGTGTAATTACTCAGTGAAGTAATTAAAGATAATTACTAAATGTAATTAATAGATGATATTGGGATTGTGAAAATAATTTGGATTAAATTATCTTATATAATTAATCAAGAGATTAAGTAAGAAATTAATAAAAGGGTAATTAATTTGATAAGTAATTAAGGGTAGATAATTACAGAATGAGATTAATCAAAAGTGATTAATAATTATGGACTAAGTGAGACTAATTACTGAAAGTAATTAGTTTAATGAAGTAATTAACTAAGAGCCATTAATTAATATAATTAATGATGTGATTAAGATTGATTAATTAAAATTAAATAAATAATAAATGATTAAGTATAATTAATTAATTGTAATTAATTAGGGTTAAATGTAATTAATTATAATTAATTAATTAATGAAGTAATTAAAGGTTAATTACTGTATTTGGTTTAGGGTAATTAATTTTGTGAAATTAATTAAGGCATAATTAATCAAGATTGATTAATTAAGATGATAAATTAGAGGTTATTCAATTAATTAATTTGAAATTAATTAATGATAATGTAAGCAATATTTATATTTAGATAATAATTAATTTAATTCATTTTAAATTAATTAGAGATGATGTAATTAATTTAATTCATTTTAAATTAATTATAGATGGTATGATTATAGATCATTGCTTATGAATGGTTGTGATTGGTCGCTTTGAATGGTTTTGAATCTCAGCTATGAGATTAATAATGTTGAGTGATATGGATGTATTGGTTGCATTGTGATATTGATATGGATTCTTTTAATAATGATAATGTGGATTTATCAGTGGTTTTATAATGATAATTATCTGTTGTGAATCTATGAATTATCTATCTGTGTGTATATAGATAATGTAATTAAATTGTTTTAAAATTCTAAAACAACTTGGACCTAAAAGACACGCTTTGGATTTCGATGAGACCGGGATCGGGTTTCCATATTTGGATATCCGAAAACCACATCGATCCAAATTAACGATAGGTCGTGAGTCTTATGTGAAGAGTGAAGACTCGAGGTGTAAGGGGTATACGTCAGTATAACTCTGTGGGTGATTCCGTAATGAGTTTGACGGAATAGTACTTATAGATTCGAGATGAAGATTCAGAGTGCAAGGGTTATCGTCGTTAACTCTGTGCGTGATTCCGTAAAGAGTGTAACGAGATAATGCCTTCAGTTTCGTTCGAACCCGGAACGAACTTGTATGGATTGAATGCTTTCAGAACATCGTCAGGTGGACGATGAGCATTCTAAGTGATGTGTCCTCTAAAGGTAATCGTAGCCTCATGCCTCATCAACCAGGAATGGCTAAAACAGGGGAGGTGTAGCAAGGCTTCGTGGGTAGCTTCCACTGGAGAGCAAGATTGATCCCTGTCTAGAGGTCCCTTTTTATTCGGCTTAGTGGGCAGTTGTTAGTGCGCACCAACTGCGGGGTTGTCTTGTTCGGAACTATTCAATAAGGAATGGGTCCGGCCTTGTGTTGCAGGGGAGTGGGAGTACTCCTCAGTACGTTGATCTAGGCCACGTACTGTGACGGGCGGTACCCCAGTAGCCCTGCCATTGTATGGAATACAAAATCCAATAAGTGTCAACGGTTTTGATTGTATTACCCACTTTTGTGGCTAGTAGCTGGAATTTAATAAATGTAACCATTTCGGCTATTTCATATTTACTTGAAAACCATAGACCTATTATAATAGCACTGGATTTCCTATCAAATGTTTTGGTTAGCGTAAGGTAAAAACTTTTCCATGTTTATGTGTGGGAAGTCTTACGTGATACCTTTCTTTTCAAAAGGTTTTTGAAAGTTAAGCAACTTTAACCTGTTACTCACACCAGACTCATGTCTGAGCCGGAGTTTATTTTTGTTTTTCATAAACTCTTGGGTACTCAAATTTTTACGAGTAGCCAAGGGATTCAGGTTAGCTTTGACGAATATTGGAGGAGCAATGGAGCAGGAGGATTCTGCGTTACATATTAGTATTCCGCTGTGTGTTCTGTTATTGTCTCTGAGTTGTATTATGTTGTAAATACTAGACAGGTGTTTATAACTGTCTAGTATGTGTTGTATTGTCAGTGTACTCTGATAATGATTGTAAACTATGTAATATTTTATGTTATTAATATAATTTATTTGTTCCGCTATTTAGATTCTGATGTGTTGTTTCTTCTTCTTCTCTTTCTTTCTCTTTTCTATCCTCTTCTTTCTTATTAGCAATGCGACTTCCTGGAGCGTGGAAGTTCGGTCGTTACAGGTGGTATCAGAGCGTTAGGTTGAGTGAATACCTAGGCTCTGGAGTGATGTCTATCTTGAGAGAGCGTATTTGTAATTTTATATATATTTATATATATTTATTTATTTCTACCTATCTGTTGGGTTACCTGTTCGGGTTTTCCAATATAGGCTATAAAGGTAGATAAGGTAGTAGAGTTTATAACACGATTACTACCATTGGTTGGAGTCTGATGTTGAGATTTGAAGTTTATCTGTCGAGACTGTAGGCCTAATACCGTCTCAAGTAAGTTTTGTTGTGTTGAAGTATTTCATCGATCTCTAAAGGAAACCTGTTAAGGTTCGGAGATATCTTTGAAGTACAAAGTTTGCTGAGTAGGGTTTGGATCTGTTCGATTGAGCTGGAGCAAGTGAAGGTATTTTGATACCTCAGGAAGTTGTAACTGCGTGATGAGATGCAGTGACTACGGATTATTTCCGAAGATATTTTCTTTGGAACAAATTTTGGAAGTGAGTCTGCTTCGACGTTGTGGTATTTCTGTTTGCTTTGAAGTCCGAGTTACTTGGAGAACTTTGGATTAGGAAGTTTGGTATTGGTGTCAGCATTGCAGCTGGAATGTTCTGTGAGCCGACAGGGAGGTTTTAGCTGAGTAGTTTTTCTGGGAATGGAGTTCAGAAGCTGCTGAGTGAATCCGTTTCTTCAATGGATTGACTAGACCAGTGTAAGCTATTCTGTTTGGTAAAGAGAGAACATTTTTCTTTGGAAATTTATCTGGATTGATCGCAAAAGTGACTTGCGATTGTTTGAATATTCTTTTGGATTATTGAAGATTTTATGGATGTCTTCTGGGAAGACAGAGATTTGTCTATATCTGGAATTGAATTCTCTTATCGACCAGTATTCCAGGAGTGGAACTGATAGTTCTGTTTAGTTGGAGGATGATTCCTAGAGGCGGAGTTTGATGAAGTAACTCCATTTTGGAGGAATTTCTGAGTTTTCATTATGGATATGTAGAACCATATTTCCGAAGGTGATGTCCAGTTGGTGCTTGTGCTCTTCATCAGCTTTTTCTTATCTACTCCGGATCGGAGTGGTACACCAGAAGCTGTTTGGAGGTGTTTCTGATTGTCTTTTCCGGATTTGGAGAAGTTTGTAGTCTTCTGCTATTTATGGAATAGGATTGTGTTTTGGTTTTGGATTGATCTTGAGGAGATCATTGTGTTGGGTTGTTTATGGTTCGGCTTGTTTCTAGAGGAATCAGCAAGGGTTAAGCTGATCAGTTTAGATGTGGGCATCCTAGGATTTGCTTGAAGGCTTTTGTAGATAAGGGAAGGAGGAATTTGGAATTCGAATTTGGAGACTACGTTATTTTTGGAGTTTCTCTGATTCAGGAGCTATAAGTTTTGAATAAGTCGGAGAGGCTAGCTCAGTGATGTTTGGATCTCTTCTCTATGTTTGATTGGATCGGTGATTGGTTTTCAGAATTGAATTGTCAGTTTGGATAACTAGAATTCGATGAGTTTCGCGTATCTCTGAGAGAGTATGTGTATGGTCTATCTCTGGTTTTGGAACCAGTAGTTTTTGAGGTTTGGTTGTTGGGTCAGACTCGTCTGTAGTCTGATATGTTATCTAGTTCTGTAGATATAGATGAATAGGAGCTCTGTAGTTTAATAGTATTGATTGTTTGGAATCTATAAAGCGAGTATCCTGATATTTATACTGAGGGAACTCGTGAATGTTTTATCGAAAAATTTTCTGGATAATTAGATTTGTTTAATTGGATGAATTGATTGCTATGGTTGTTAGCATATCATTGGTATATGCTTGTGTTTAAAATTAAATCTAAATAGATTATTAAATTACCTTTGTTTTAAATTTCAGGGACGAAATTCTTTTAAGGGGGGAGGAATGTGATGACCCGGAATTTCTGGCAATATCAATTTAATAATCTGAATTAAAAATTAAATTGATTTGATAATCTTTGTAATAAGATTTGAATTAATTTAATAATTCAATAAAATAAATAGTTAATTGGTAGATTTTATCTTTTAAAATCAAATATTTATTTTATATTTATAATATATATAGAATATTATATATATTATAAATAGGTATTGCTTTAAATAAATCCTGTTTTCTATAAAATTTATATCTTTAGTAAAATTGGAAATTATGATTTTTTTTAAAAGTTAAACTTTTTAAAAGCTATTTAATAAATAAAATAAGGTTTTAAATACATAAGATAAGTATTGAAATGATTTAAAATATTTTAATTCATGTTTAAAATTTAAATAAATAACAATGAGGTCATTTTGAGTTTCTTTTAAATATAATATGATAATAAATAATTTATTAATAAAGAAATAATTTCTTTTATAAGTTATTTATGATTATTAAATATTGTTATTTCTAAAAATATAATAATACATTGTTTCAACAAATAAATTTTTAATAAAAATAATTGTTTTCCAAAATTTAAATTGTGTAGTCTTATTTGTAAATAAACTGGATTTCAAAAATTTATTTTGAACATGAATTCAAAATTTTAAATCTAAAAGTATAATTGTTTTTAATTTATTTTGATTTTGAATCATTTGTATAAGTTTATTATTTATTCATTTTAAAATTTATGTACATATAAATAAATACATGATTGACTAATTAATTAAAACAAGCTTTCATGTATCCTATATTAACATCTAACAAAAATATTAATTAACATTTAATGAATGATAACTCTTAAAATGACAAGTGTTAGCTTTTAAATTCACTTAATAACAAGTGTTAAAAGATTAAGTAGAATGTAAGACATGTGTCATTTAAATTTGGCTTTTCTTTTATTTGTTCAATAGAATTTAAATTTCAGTTTTATATATAAAACAAATTCTTTATTCCATTTTTATTTCTTTTCTAGAGCTAAATAAAAAGGAATCACATTCTCTAAAACTTAAATCTGAAACCAAATTTCTCATTTATCAAATCTAAATCAACAGCCTACACATCTTCAAAAAGAATCAAGCCTATAAATCATCTTCCTGTTAATCAAAACCCTATTCACCCTCAAGCAAACCTGTAACTACTTCAAAGCATGCAAAATCTGCAGCCTGCATGCAAATCCTTTAACACACCAAATCAAAGCATGCTTGCATTTTCTAAATCTGGAAGTAAAACCTATTGAAACCTGCATCAAAGAAAATCCTGTCACCCTGTTTAAGAATCTGGAAGCAGGCAAAACAAAGGTAGCAAACTGCATTTTTTTCAAAACTAAAGAAGAAAGCTACTGCAGTTTCAAATTAAAGAAATGAAGCATGCAAGGTTTATAAATCAACAACAAAAGCACAAGTCTTATTCTTTCAAATTCACTGCTCTGCACATCAAGAAAAGGTGAGTAACTTTTAAACTTAAAATAAATTATGGTTGCATGTTATTATTGTAGAAAATGTTGCAATTGTGTTTGTTTATGAGTATGTTTGTGTACATATTATTGATGAATTCTACTGTATGAAGTGTGCACTTGATATGTTGAACATCTCTGTTCCCAGACTTGAAATTTCTGGATTATAATTTAAGTTCAAATCCTTCAAATTTAATTTCTTTTAAAACTTGAGTTTTAAAAACAATCCTGTTTGTTTCAATTCAAACTTTAGTTTGAAAATTTATTTAGGATCAAATAATCATGAAATCCCCTTGAAACTGTATATATAAACTGATCAAACTTCAAAATGGTGTAATTCAAATCCATGTAATATATTGTTTCAGGCCTAAGATCTGAAACATCACCTTGAAACTTGATTTTTAAAACCAAAATCATAATTTTTAATGATGGAAAGAGTGTGTAACTTTGTGATGAACCGGAAATGGAAATGTGGGTTTTTCTGATGATTTATGTGGTTTTGGAGGAAGGGGTTCTTTCTGGTGGTAGTATGATTGTGATGTCCCGAAAATTTGGGACAATATCAATTTAATAATCTACATTAAAAATTAAATTGATTTGATAATATTTGTCAATAATTTAATAATCTTCTTTTAAATAAATATTTAACTGATAAATTATCTTTTAGAAGTTAATCAAATTGCCTTCTATTTATAATGTATATATATCTGTATATATATTGTAAATAGAAAATCGTTGTTTTAATTTAATAAATAGGTATGTTTTCTAATTCTAATATTTTTGAAAATTTAGAAATTTGATATTTAAGCTATTGAATAAATGGTTATATGATTTTAAATTACTCAAGATTTAAGTTTAATTATTTAAAATAATTTTAGCTTACATTTAAATTTAGCAAAAAGGTTTGTTTAATTTGTTTTAAATTTATCTTGATAAAAATAAACAGTTTATTAATAGATGAATGCTTTTATAAATCATTTGACTTAATAATGAGCTCTATTAATTATGTAAATGTTTACAAATGAATTTTTAATAAAATTGTTATTTCACCTTTACTTATGTATATGTGTGTTTGAATGAAATTTATGATTTGGTAATTAAAAATAAAGGTTTCAAAATGTTCAAATTAAAATAAACATCTACTAATATTAATGTAAGTATGAAGTAAAATACTAATAAGTAATCAAATATTGGTTAGTCTATGTTAAAAATAATAAAAGAAAGTAAAAGTGAAACATATGCTAGAAAATAGAATTAAATACCTAAGACTAAGTCATAGCAAAGAAAAAATATAAGGTCTGTAAGAAATTTATAGTGCAAGCTAATGCAAAAGAAAATTCAAAATACATATTTGTAAGTATACAAGACAAAATGATTGAAGTATGCAGATAAGAATAAAAAGAAAAAAAAACAAGTATGCAAGCTAAACAAAATATCTTCATTCAAGTCAAATGGAATTAGTCAAAGTCTGAAAAAACTGTTCACTAAGATGTATTATAGTTTGAACTAGAAACAATAAACAGATATTTATAAACATGTAGCTTCATATACAAGCTAAAGTTTGGCCTGCAGATTGTACACTTACACAGCTGTATATAATTATAATTATGTTAACTAATGGAGGAAACAAATCTTAATCACTATCGTATCAACACATAATTTTGTCAATTCACTTGGATATAAATCTGTACCCTCAGATAAAAAAAAAAAAAAATCTGCTATATCAAATACAAGTGAAACCTGTACATAGGGTAACCTACAGCTGTTCAACAGTTTTCTTATATATATATCCTACTATGTTAGTTCGTTCACAATCACTTAATAAATTTAGTAAACAAGAAAAGTAAAAAAAAAGGTAGGCATATCCATTTTTACAAATTGAAAACAACACTCATGCAAGATGATTAGAGGATCAAAGTAAGGGCTATTTCCAGTTTTACAAGTTCAACAACTGTTTACAATCAGAGGTGCTCTGTCCCTCTTTTCAATGCAATGGTGAGTAACACCCTTTTTTAAAATTTACTTAAGTTTAATCTGATGCATGCTAATGTCTGATTGCTTGACATATTGTGTGAATATTCATTTATTTCATTATCTGTGCAATGGTTGGTTGAAATTACTGCATATTGAATTATTAGCAAGTAACATCACAATCAAAACTTGTAAGTATAGTTGTTCTGTGCATATTTCTGCTTGAAGTTTAATTTAGTTGTAAATAACTTGTTCTTATACTTAAGTATCTATTTGTTAGATTTAAGTATTAGGATAACTATGTTTTTATGTTGATAAATGGCTCAAATTCTGTGTGATTATGAAATAAGATAATAACAGGTTCTATACTCCTGTAATGCATCCCTGTATGTAGAATTCAAACTCGGGTGATTTAAAAACTTAACATTTCTTGATTTATTTGTTGTGATGACTTAGATCTAAATAAGATATGTTGCCTGATTATAAAGCTAAAAATAACTTAAATTTGTTCTGGAATCTAAAGGAAGCAGGGAGGCTTTAATTTATGTAAAATTCAAATTTCCTAAATTTAACAATTCAGCATCATGAATTGAATCTTTATACTTAATAACGAATTTAGAAAGCAAAATTTCATCTTTTATATTAAGGGTTAAGGGTGCGGTAGCAGGTTTTCTCCTAGAACCCTACAGTTCTGCTGTGTATATAAAATTGATCACCACGGCCCATGTTGGTGATCGAGTGCAGGGACATTTGGGGTGGTGGTAGTTGGGTTGTTGTCGAACAAGGTGCCGGAGTTGTAGACCCACATATGAACGGAGAGTGGAGAACTCGAGGGTGACAGGTTTGGCAGTGGGATGTGTTGGTGTTTCAGGTTGCAGAGGGAAGTGTGTTTTTTTGTTTTCGAGCAAGTGGTTAGTATCTGGTGGTCGTGTTAGGATCTGGAGGTGACTGGCGTCATGTGGGGGTGTCGGGGATGGCCGGAGTATGCAAGGGCCACGGTACACGTGCACCGTGCCAGTGAAAATGGTGGTGTTGTGTTTTTGGGTGCAGAGTATTTTGCCTCGTGAAATCACTCGAGTCATATGAGTGTGTGACTCGAAGCACTGAAGTGGGTGGATATTTGTGATAACTCCAGGTTTATATGGTTACAGATTTTAGTATGCAAGATTTGGACTCGGGGAAGTCTCGAGTAAACTGCATTTTTACTCAAAGCACAGAGGTAGACGACCCGAAGAATTTTGTTTAGGTTCAGGTGAAAGTTTAACTTTCTACAGGTTGTATAAACAACCTGTACATTTCAAATTTAAACTAAATTTAAAGCAAAATTAAATGTATGATAGTTGAAATCCTGAGGTAATTGAATTTAAGTTAAGATTTTACAAAGCCTAAATCTAAATATAAGTATGAATTCAAATCTATAGTTTGAATCTAAAATGCAGTTTTGAAATATTTAAATGAGTTTCAGTTTTAAAACTTGATAAATTTCCAGACTTTAAAATTAGATCTGAAACAAAATGCTGCTGCAGTTAAATATGATTTTTTTTTTGTTAAAGTTTTGATTCAAATGGATATTTGAATTTTAAAGTTTAAAGTGAATTTGGATTTAAAAATCAAGTTTCTGACTCTAGTTGTTAAAAGAAAGTCAAATCGAAGTTTAAAAATCAAAATAAATTGAGAAATTCAAGTTTGCTTAGAATTCAAAATCTGAAAATTTAAATCAGTTTAAATATGAATATTTTAAGAATGAGTTCAAAATAAAATAGTGACAAGTAATTTGTTCCAATAAAAATTAACTTGATTTTGAGAATTCTTGATTTAAGATTTTTGAATGAAAAAATGAATTGTTTAACTTGAGGTTTGCAAGTTAAATATTAATGTAAATTTGGAAATTTAAATTTGAGTTAAAAATTCAAATAGTTTAATTTAAAAGATTTTAATTTGAATGTTAATTACAATCATTTTGAATCTTCAATTCTAATGATATTAGAATTTGAATTTAAAATGTAATGTTAATGAAGTCATTAATTAAAGAATGAATTATCTTAAGAATAATAGGGTAATTAAGGAATGACCTATGTATTAAAGTTAATAAATAAAGATCAATTAAGAAGTAAATTAAGAAATATTATTAAATGTAGACAATTAACTAAAAATCTTTAATTAATTAATATATATGATTAACTTTGGATAATTAATTAGATTAATTAGGTAATTACTTGATGGAAGTAATTAAGAGATTAAGTACTTATGGTAATTAATTTTGATAAGATGATGAATTTAAGTTAGTTAATTTATTTTAATTAATTTAATGAAATCATTTGCTAAATTTATTAATTACTAGTGTATGCAATGGAGCATAATTACTTAATGAAGTAATTAATGATAATTACTGAATGTAATTAGTGAAAGATGATATATTAATAAAGTAATTTGGATAATTACTTTTGTAATTAATCAGAGGATTAATTAATGAAGATAATTTATTTATATGAGTAATTAAGGATATTTAATTACTGGTTGTTATTAATCAAAGGTGATTAATAATTGTGTTTAGTTAAAGATTAATCACTTAATGTGATTAATAAAGTAATTTAATCAGAATTAGAGATCATTAATTAATAAAATTAATGATGTAAATTAAGAATTTTTTAATTTAGTAATAATTAATAATGTGGAAATTAATTTATATAATTAATTAAGAATAAATGAAATTAATGAAGTAATTAAAAGTAAATTACTATGAATTATTTAGAATAGTTAATTGGTAAAATTTATTAAAGACTAATTACTTACTGTAATTAGAAAATGATTGATTAGAAGAGTTAATCAAGATAACTATCTAGAGATAAATTAACGAATTTAATTATTGGTTGTATAAGCAGGATTTATGAATGAAGTAATTAATTTAATTTACTTTAAAATTAATTAGAGATAGAAGTAGTTAATTTAATTCATTTTAAATTAATTACAAATGGTAAGATTATAAATCACTGCTTATGGATGAATGAAATTAATATTTCATTTGATGGTTGTGAACTCAGATATGAGATGAATAATATCTAGGTGACTTGAATGTTTGTTTAAGTATGATATTTGTTTTTATCTGGTTAGATTGATAATTTTAATTATCTGTTTATGATGATGATATGATTGTCTATTGTGATATTATGAATTATCCATCTGTGTGTATATTGATTATGTTGAATTAAACTGTTAAGACTAAATAGACAACTTGGCCCTAAAAGACACGTTTTGGATTTCGATGAGACCGGGATCGGGTTTTCCGCATTAGGAACATCTGTAAACCACATCGTTTCCAAATTAACGATAGGTCGTGAATCTGAAGTGAAGATGAAGAATCAGAGTGCATGGGTTGTCGTCGTTAACTCTGAGGGTGATTCCAAAATGAGTGTAACGAGATGATGCCTTCGGTTTCGTTCGAACCCGGAACGAACTTGTATGGATTGAATGCTTTCAACACATCGTCAGGTGGGCGATGAGCATTCTAAGTAATGTTTTCTATAAAGGTAATCGTAGCCTCAAGCCTCATCAACCGGGAATGGCTAAAACAGGGGAGGTGCAGCAAGGTTAGGTGGGTCATGCCCAAGCAGGACAAGATTTTCCCCTGTCTAGATGTCCCTTTTTATTCGGCTTTGTGGGCGGTTGGATGTACACCAACTACGGGGTTATCTTGTTCGGGACTGTTCAGTAAGGAATGGTTCCGGCCTTGTGTTGCAGGGGATGAAGGGAGTAATCCTCGGTACGTTGATCTAGGCCACGTACTGTGACGGGCGGTACCCCAGTAGCCCTGCCATTGTATGGAATCCACAATCCAATAAGTGCCAACGGTTTTGATTGTATTACCCACTTTTGTGGCTAGTAGCTGGAATTTAATTGATGTAACAATTTCGGCTATTTTCTATTTACTTGAAAACCCTAGACCTATTATAATATCACAGAATTTCCTATCAAATGTTTTGGTTAGCGTAAGGTAAAAACTTTTCCATGTTTATGTGTGGGAAGTCTAACGTGATACCTTTTGCTTTCAAAAGATTTTCAAAGTTAAAAAACTTTAACATGTTACTCATACCAGACCCATGTCTGACCCGGATTTTATTTTTGTTTTTCATAAACTCTCGGGTACCCAAATTTTTACGGGTAGCCAAGGGATTCAGGTTAGCTTTGACGAAATCTGGAGGAGCAATGGAGCAGGTGGCTTCAGCGTTGTAGATATATATAGTTCCACTGTGTTGGTATCTCTGAGTCATTTGTTTGAGTTGAGTTTTATTAACTAGACAGGTGTTTATAACTGTCTAGTATGTGATGTATTTTCTGTATAACTCTGATTGATGTTGTATATTATATATACTTATTTGATTATTATAATTTATTCGTTCCGCTGTTGAGATTCTGATGTTGTTGTTCTTTCTTCTCTATCTCTTCTATTTTCTCACCTCTTTCTTTTCTTTTTAACGATACTTCTTCCTGGGCGTAGGAAGTGGGGTCGTTACAGTGGTATCAGAGCGCTAGGTTGAGTGAATACCTAGGCTCTTAAGTGATTTCTTCTTGAGAGAGAGTATTTGTAATTTTGATATATATATATATATATATATATATATATATATATATATATATATATATTTCTACCTATTGTTGGGTTACCTGTTCAGGTTTTCCAATATGTTATAAAGGTAGATAGGTAGTGGTGTGTGTAAAACAACAACCAATGGTTGGAAGTGTAATTGTCCAGACTGTAGGCCTAATACTGTCTTGAGTAAGTTTTGGATGGTGTAAGGATTTCATTGATCTCTGAAGGAAACCTGTTAGGGTTCGGAGTTCATCTTTGAAGTGTAAGAGTTTGGTTAAGCTAGAATCTATCGGGTAGACAGAAGTAAGTCAAGATATTTTGATACATCAAGGTGTAGCAGCTGTGTGATGAGACACAGTGACTATGGATATCTCCGACGATATTTCTTTGGAACATGTAAGGTGAAGTGACTGCTTCGGTGTTGTGGTTGTGCTCAACTGGGTGTTTTGTTTGTTTTGAGGTCCGAGTTTATCGAAGAACTTTGGATAGGAAATCTTGGCATCTGTGGCAGAAATTCAGCTTGGAAAGTTTTCGGTGTGGGCAAGGGATCTTCTGGCTTAGCAGTTTTTCTGGAATGGAATTCAGAAGTAATTATGTAGACCCGTTTCTTCGATGGATTGGCCACATAAGTGTAAGCTGTTCTGATTTGTAAAAAGGAGAGAGAGAAGTTTCCTTTGGAATTTGGCTGTATCGATCGCAAAAGTAACTTGCGATAGCTGAGTGTTCTCTTGGGTTGTCAGAGATTTTTCTAGATGTCTTCTGGAAGTTAGGGTTTTGTTATGGAAATTGAGTTGGTAAAGCAGCTCAGAATTTTGGTGGAACTTTTGAGTTTTATTTTTGGAAGGGTGTTGACCAGTCTGTGCTTGAGATCATCATCAACATTTTCATCTGTTCAGTCATAGTGGGGCAGTGGAAGCATGGTGGTAGCTGTTTTAGTTTGGAAGCAATTGGATGTTGCAGTATTTGGATTAGAGAGTTCGACAGGGAATTTTTCAGGATCTGAGGCCGGATTGAAGTGCACATGTTATATCTTTTCCGGATAAAAGAAGTGAGTTCTGTTTTCTGATTTGGAGTAGAGTTTGTGTTCTGAGTTTTGGTTGATCTTGGAAAGATAAATTTGTTGGATTGTTTTTGGTTCTGTTTTTTTCTAAGGACATCATCAAGAGTTGAGCTGATCAGTAAGGATGAGGGAAGCCAGGATCGTCCGAAGAATTTTGTGGATAAGAGACGAAGGAATTTGGAGTCCGTAATCGGGGATTTGATTTTGGATAAGTGCTTGGTCTTCAGGATTGGATTGTCAGTTTGGATAACTGAATTCGGAGTGTTTCACGTATCTCTGAGGGAGTACGTGTAAGATCTATCTTTGATTTTAGAATCAGCAGTACAGGTGTTAACCTCGCCTCGGCCGTGGCTCACCGATCCAAGATAATAAACGACCTAACACTCTACCGACTTAACAAAGGATGCCGACCTAAGGCTCGAATGGGCACCGACCTAACTACTTAATGCCTTAAAGGAGGACGACCTAACACTCTGCCGACTTAACAAGGGATGCTGACTTAGTATCTTAGCATGGAAGACAGACCTAACTGCATAAGGTTTAAGAAGGATACCGACCTAAAGGACTTGAGAAGCAGACCGACTAAAGGCTCAAAGGAAGTTCCGACTCAACAGCCTTAGCTTGTTGCCGACCTAACGTATGAACCGACTCAGAATGAGTGACGACTCAATTTATTGCCGACTTAACAGGGACAGCGACTCACCGGGTTATAACCTTGATGCTTTAAAGATGTTGGCCGACTCGTGGGGAAAACCGACCTAAGGCCTATGGTGGGTCGTTCATGACCTAAGCAAGCGAATCGGATACCTCATCATTTTATGTCATGGCCCCATAACTCGTACACGACTCATGACCTGGCCCCATAACTCGTTTACGACTTTGGACTTGCATGAAATCAGGTAAGTCGGCTTAACTCTACTAGACCGTGAATTTGCCTCTATAGGTCGGCCGTGACTCAACTAAAGTCGGTGACGACTCAGGATTTGGGTGAAAAAATTCTTACCCAGATTTGCCTATAAATAGAAAGCCATCTCCAACATTCGGAGGACTTTTGGATCATTCTCTTCGTGACATCAAGGCTCTACTATCTTCAAGACAATCTAAACTCCATCACTTCAAACTCACGCAAGATTTTTAGACCAAACTTCGCACAAAGATTCGACATATCCAATCATGGATTCAAAGAACTTTGTCACGACGAAGTCTTCTCTAGCTACTTGTCTTTTTGAATTGAGTTGGATTGTAATTGAAAGAGATCGTAATAAGTTGTAATTCAGTCAGCATTAAAAAGGATTGAAGTGGACGTAGGCTTGATCATAAGCCGAACCACTATAAAACTGCTGTTGTTTACTGTTTTTTCTACAGTTTTCTGCTTATACTCTGTTCCCGAATCATCGGGTGGTGCTTTCACAACTACACTTTACACACCGGGGTGTTAGCGTTCAAATTTTAGCGTTAACATTTTTGGTGCTTTCACTGAGAAGGCTGAACTCAGGAGAATTATCATCATTGCTCCATGTTAACTCCCTTCTGTAAGAGACTTAAGGAAAATGTAACGACCTAACCAATTCGAGAACCTAGCGACCTAAAAGGCTACGACTTAAAAATGGCTCGACCTAAAAAGGAGAATGACTTAAAAATGCTTCGCGACCTAAAGGAGGCCGCGACCTATGAAGCTCCGCGACCTAACAAAGAGCTGCGACTTAAGGAAGGCTGCGACTCAGAAGATGTTTCGACCAATCAAGCTTCGCGACCTAACAGAGAGCTGCGACCTAAGAAGTAGGACGACCTAAGAGTGAATGCGACCTAAAAACGGTCTCGGCCTATGGAACTCCGCGACCTAGGAATACTTCGCGACCTAAGGGAAGTCGCGACCTAAAGACTCCAGTTATAACTATAAGAAAAGTACTCACGACCTAGGATAGGTCGCTAACGACCTAAATGCCTGAGTAAAGAAGTTACCTATACTGTGCCGCAGGGGGATAGGTCGCTCGCGACCTAGGACATGTACAAATCAGCATGTGTATTCTTGCAGAGGGAGGAAAATGCATCCTAGGTCAGGGACGACCTGCGACCTAAGTTAGGTCGGTCTCAACCTACGACCTAACTCCGAGCAAAGCCTACAAATACACCCCGAGTTCCAACTAGAAAAGGACTTTTTTGGCTCATTCATTTCAAGCGTCGTTACTCTACTGCATTCCGAACTACTTCAACACTTAAAGCTTTTGAGATGCAAAGAACGCTTCAAGTAACTTCACGAAGAAATCATACATGTTCAACATGAATTCAAAGATTTTGATCGACATTGAAGTTGAGGCTACTTGTTCTAAATGACTTTAAACTCAAAGGGTGTTGTAATCGATGAATCTTGTAAAGGGTTGTAATAATATCGCCAATAAAGGAGTTTAAAGTGGACGTAGGCTCTCTCTTAAGCCGAACCACTTTAAATATCGTGTCTTTTAATACTTTTCTGTGATTCTTACTTTTTTCTGGTTCCCGTACCAACGGGTGGTGCTTTCACAACTACACTCTACACACCGGGGTGTTAGCGTTCAATTTTTAGCGTTAACATTTTTGGTGCTTTCACTGAGAACCGAACTCCGGCAAATCGTCATCATTGCTCCACGAAAGTTTGTTGAAGTAACCTCTCTGAAGACTAGAAGTTTATCCGAAATCATGGCTCCGGTAGAAAGAGTAGATCTGTAAGATCTGGAAATGCTCAAGAGGGAACCTCCGCTTCCCCTGTATCGAATCAAGCAACTCCAACTGTCGGAGTTACAAAGGCAGAGCTGGATGCTGCAATCTTAGGGCTGAACCAGCAGATAAATGCCCAAAATGCACAATTCGAGGCTCAGAATGCCCAAAATGCCCTAATTCTGAATAGGTTGAACAATTTGCTTGGGGCAAACCGTCAACCGGCAGGTAATGAAAGGAACTTTGCTGGCAACATTCATGATGCTGAAGAAAGGAATGCTCCTGAAAGGGCTGCTAGCCCCTTTGAACAAACACTTCCTGAGGTTGGTGGATCTAGAACTCGACATGATGAGGAGTATCTTTCTGGGATGGTCCGACAAATCATGAAAGAGAGTATGAAGAGGGTTGAAGACGAGAAAGAATCGGGTTTTGCCCCAAGCAAAACTCCATTTACTGAGAAAATCTTAAAGGCTGAATTCCCAAGGAAGTTTGTCCCTCCAACCATTCCAGCTTACAAAGGAACAAGTGACCCGAACGAATTCTTGTATAAGTATGATTGGCACATGACAGGTGCCAGGGCTTCTGATGAAATAAAGTGCCGATATTTTCCTGTATACCTGGAAGGTGTAGCTCTGCTTTGGTTCACCAAGCTGCAAGTCCGATCTATCAATCAGTTTTCTGACTTAACCCGGAAGTTCAAGGAGCAGTTCAGACTATATGCTTCAAAAGCCAAAGATATTATGTCGTTGTCAAGTTTAGAACAGAATCCGGGTGAAACTATCAGATCTTTCTTGAATCGCTTTAATATAGCGCTGGCCGAGGTAGACAATGCAGAACCACGGATGATCTTGACCTATCTGATGAGGGCCATCGACAAGTCGAGCAAATTTGGAAAATGGCTTAACATGAAGGAACCAAATTCCCTTGAAAAATCTACAAGAAAGAAGATGAGTTCATACGCCTGTAAAGCCGTCCTGTACCGGTAAAGGCAATGTTAGAAAAAGCTGAAGATAACATTGCTGCTCCACGCAAGAGTGAATCTGCTGGACAGAAAAGGGAAAATAACGATGGAAAGAAACAGAAAAATCTGAAGAGGCCTCGTTCCTTCAAACCATCGGAATATACTCCTTTATCAGATACACCAGAGCATATATATCTTGCCACTAAAGATTCTGTTGAATATCCTAAACCTCCTGTTCTGAGAACCGGGGGGAAAGCTGTGCAAAGTGGGAAATTCTGTCGCTTTCATAATCAACCTGGTCATGATACCGACGAATGCCGCCAATTGAAAAATCTGATTGAAGAGTTGCTAAGGGAAAACAATGCTGCAGCAATTTGTGAAAAAGAATAGCAACAATCCTGCTTCGTCTAGTCAGGGGCAGCAAGCTCCTGCTCATCAGCCTAGGATAGGTGAGAAGGCAGCAGGGCATGAATCTGGAAGGCCCATTATCAATGTCATTACAAGAGGACCTCACCCAACAGGCAGAAGCTGGGGTGAGATGGAAAGGTATACCCGAGCTTTGAAATACGTACCGACCGAAGAAGATGTATTCGTTTTGGAAGGTGCTATGCCCCTGAAGCAGCAAAGAACCTTCAATGATGATATTGTGTTCAGAGCCAGGGATTCCGCAGGTATTGAAGCTCCTACCTTGGATCCCTTAGTCATCTCGGCTGGTATCGGGCCAGCTATTGTCAGAAGAGTTCTCATTGATTGTGGCGCATCCTGCAATATCCTCTTCAAGAAAACATTCGACCAGATGAGGATCCCTATGGCTGATGTGCAAGCCTCATCGTAGAAAATCGCTGGCTTCACTGGGGAGCCAAAACAGCCGATAGGTACCGTTGATTTGTTTGTGGAACTTGGATAAGGAGAGAGAAAAGTGGTCCCCAAGCAAACTTTTGTGATTGTCGACGAATTTTCTGCTTACAATGCTTTCCTTGGCCGTCCAACTCTCGCAGCATTCAAAGTTGTTCTGGCCCCATGGTGCCTCACCGTTAAATTTCCCACAGATAATGGAGTGGGAGTTATAAAAGGGGATCAAAATGCGGGGCGGGAATGTTATCTAACAGAGCTACGAGAAACCAGAAAAAGAGAAATGGGAAAGGATGCGGCAGCCCCAGTCCGCATCAAAGAACTAGCCTTGTAGCAATTACAGGGCGGATCCTGCACTGGCGAGCACAGCGGAGCAAGGAAAGAAATGGATCCTAGAAAAGTCAGTGCAGGGGAGAATAGAGTGGTACCAGTGGAAACGACAATACCAGTACCTGTTGACCCAAAGGACCCAAACAAGGTGTTGAATGTGGGTTCACAACTTAATGTGTCAATTCAGAATATCTTAATATCTTTTTTAAAGGCAAATTTGGATGTTTTTGCTTGGACTCATGCCGATATGTGCGGAATATCCCCAGAAGTTGCAGTACACGCTCTAAATATTGATCCAAAATTCACATCTGTGAAGCAGAAAAGGAGAACTCAAGGTCCAGAAAGGTCAGCAGCATTAAAAGAAGAAGTTGATCGGCTCATGGAGAATAATTTTATTAAAGAATCTACCTATCCGAATTGGGTTTCGAATCCAGTACTGGTTAAGAAAGCCAACGGAAAATGGAGAGTGTGCATCGATTTTTCAGATCTAAACAAGGCCTGCCCCAAAGACTGCTTCCCATTACCCAGAATCGATCAACTGGTAGACGGAACAGCGGGACACGAATTGTTATCTTTCATGGATGCTTACTCCGGATACAACCAGATCATGATGCATGAGCCAGATCAGGAGGACACAAGCTTTATCGCTGACATTGGTCTTTACTGCTACAGAGTTATGCCCTTTGGGTTGAAGAATGCAGGGGCAACATACCAAAGACTTGTTAATGCTATGTTCAAACCGCAATTAGGCAAGACTATGGAAGTCTACGTCGATGACATGTTAGTAAAGTCTAAGAAAGCAGTGGATCACATAGAACACTTAGCGGACATGTTCGCAGTCCTCCGAAAATACGGAATAAAGCTCAATCCTTTGAAATGTTCATTTGGAGTGGAATCCGGCAAGTTTTTAGGTTTCATCGTGAGCGCAAGGGGCATCGAGGCTAGTCCAGCTCAAATTACCGCCTTAAAGGAAATCAAAGCTCCTAGAACAAAGAAGGAATTGCAAAGCCTCAATGGAAAAGTCGCCGCCTTGAGTCGATTCATTTCCAAAGCCACAGATAAATGCATTCCATTCTTTGACGCCCTAAAGAAAGGAAAAAAAAAACTTCGATTGGACTCCCGAATGCCAAAAAGCCTTTGATGAATTGATTCGCCATATGGAAACGCCTCCAATACTTTCTAGGCCTGGCGATGGCGAGGATCTTCTTATATACTTAGCAGTATCATCTCATGCTTTAAGTGCAGCGCTGATACGGGAAGACAAGAGGATTCAACATCCATTTTACTATATCAGCAAAAGACTCACTGGGGCAGAGATGAATTACTCTATGTTGGAAAAACTCGCCTATTGCCTACTAATTGCATCTAGAAAGTTGAGGCAATATTTCCAAGCTCATCCTATCAGAGTCCTCACTGATCAACCTTTAAAGCAAGTCCTGTTTCGCCCTGAGGCTTCGGGTCGTCTTTTAAAGTGGAATATTGAACTCAGTCAATATGACATCACTTATCATCCCCGAAAAGCAATCAATGGACAAGCTTTAGAGGAGTTCATCGCAGAATTCACAGATAAGGGTAACAGTAAGGAGGAAACAATCGACGATTCCCCGATCCAATGGAAGTTATATGTCGATGGCGCGAGAAACGACTACTGTTCTGGAGCCGGAGTTGTACTCGAGACCCTTGAAGGTCGATCATTATGCTATGCACTAAGATTGGAATTTCCTTCAACAAACAATGAAGCAGAATACGAAGCCCTTATCGCTGGCCTAAGGATTGCTAAAGAACTAAACATCCGAGCATTACAGATCTTCAGTGATTCTAAACTTATTGTATGCCAAGTCAAGAAGGAATTCCAAGCGAAAGGAGGAAATCTGCCCGCCTACTTGTCAAAGGCTTGGGAACTTCTGTGTGACTTCGATCACCACACGATAAACCATATTCCTCGAGAACAAAACATGAAAGCAGATTCTCTCGCAAAGTACTCTAGCACCGGCGAAGCTCAATTTCTGGGGTTAGTCCCAGTAGAAGTTCTGTCGGCACCGAGCATTAATGAGATGGACGTTGATTGGATCATGAGTATGTCTCAAGAGCAAGAATCATGGATGACTCCAATAACAGAATATCTGCTCAATGGCTCTCTACCAGGGAACTCAAAAGAACGACAAAAGCTACTGAGAAAAGCCTCTCGATATATAATCCAGGATGGCCGATTATACAGACGGGGATTCTCAATGCCATTACTTCGATGTGTATCCAGGGAAGAGTCCAAAACAATCCTAGCGGAGGTACATGGAGGAGAATGTGGTGATCATTTAGGTGGCCAAACATTAGCAAAGAAAATTCTCCGATACAGATATTTTTGGCCAGAAATTAATCGAGATGCTGCAAGCTATTCCCGAAAGTGTGACAGATGCCAAAGATTTGCTAAAATTCCTAGAACACCTTCTACTGAACTCACACAGATGGTCAGTCCATGGCCATTTGCAATTTGGGGAATGGATCTCATTGGGCCGCTACCAATTGCCAAATCTGGAATCAAATATGCCATTGTTGCTGTAGATTATTTCACTAAATGGGCTGAAGCTGAACCATTGGCTACTATCACCTCTAAAAAGATGATAAACTTTGTGACTAAAAATATCATTTGCAGATATGGTATGCCTCAAAAAATAATTACAGATAATGGTACTCAATTTGAAAGTGAAGAATTCCAAGATTTTTGCAAGCGATTCAAAATCCGGAAAAGCTTCTCAGCAGTGGCTCATCCGCAGGCAAACGGGCAAGTGGAAGCCATGAACAAAATTATTAAGTCAACCATCAAGAAGCAATTTGAAAGAGAAAAAGGTGGTTGGGTCGATAAGCTACCACTGGCACTATGGGCATACAGAACCACTCACAAAACTGCGACTGGACACACCCCGTTTTCATTGGCATACGGGTCAGAGGCAATGATTCCGGTAGAAATAGAGGTCCCTTCACATAGAAGAATCCATTTCAATCAAGCAGAAAACGAAAAGCTACAGCTTGAAGCGCTAGATCTCCTTGATGAGAAAAGAGATGAGGCTAATCTCAGAATTGCAGCTCATCAGCAAAGGATAGCCAGACATTTCAATTTCAAAGTTCGCCAACGCAGCTTTGAGATTGGAGATCTAGTCCTGAAGAGAATTATGATAGCGACAGGTGTGTTGGGGCCAAATTGGGAAGGACCATATGTCATAGGTCAGAAGCTTCTTGACGGCACATTCAAACTCACTACCGTTGAAGGAGATCAAATTCCAAGGGCATGGAACAGCAATCACTTGCGTCCATACTTTACTTGAAAATTTTGTTGAAATATTATAAAAAGAGTTATGAATGTATGATTCTTGTAATTAAAGGCAATTGTAAAACTGATGTAAGTAAATAATGAAAGAATATAAAGTGGATGTAGGCCCAATTTCCTAGCCGAACCACTATAAATCTTGTGTTCCTTATTATTATTACATGTTTGCTTTATTTTCGATATAAAAAGTACATAGAATGTATTGCTGAAATGTCGATTTAAATTTTTGCAGACAATGGAAGTGAAACTTGCACATAATAAGACCAAGTGATTCTCGCCAAATTTTGAGTCACAAAAGCCCCGAATTCAAATCCTAGATAGGAAGTACTTCAATTGAACGGCCTATGATTTCGACAGAAACGGGCCTTTGTTAATAAATTGAGATCGTTTGAACAAACAAACATCCAATTAAAAAGCTAATGCCCATTCTCACGAACTTGCCTGACAATGAAGTACACTTCCTTGGATTAAACAAATTACTTGTAAGAATAGGGAATGAAAGCTTGAAAAGAAAAAAGAAAAAAAAAACAGAGGATCGCTGAAAAGGCATAAGCAAGTGGACAAGGGAACAACCAAAGCCATCATCGGTAGCACAAGTCCTCTTCGGAGGCACAACTCTTCGGAGGATAAAGACCTCTAATGGGTCATACGCCACAAAAAAGAAAGTTCTCTACTCAACAAAAAAGATTGGAGGAGTCATGACCCTCCAACCATGAGAGAGTAACTTCCAGGCGATGAAAACCCTCTCTGAGGCACATTTCACCAGGAGTTGAAGTGTAACAACCGCTCTTCGGAATTTCACTTCACCAGAGTTGAAATGCAAACAAAATAAAGACCTCTTCGGAGGCACATTTCACCAGGAGTTGAAGTGTAACAACCGCTCTTCGGAATTTCACTTCACCAGAGTTGAAATGCAAACAAAATAAAGACCACTTCGGAGGCACATTTCACCAGGAGTTGAAGTGTAACAACCGCTTTTCGGAATTTCACTTCACCAGAGTTGAAATGCAAACAAAATAAAGACCTCTTCGGAGGCACATTTCACCAGGAGTTGAATTATAACAGCCGCTCTTTGGAATTTCACTTCACCAAAGTTGAAATGCAAAACAAAATAAAGACCTTTCTGGAAGTCCACGTTTCATCGATATTGAAATAAAACTTCCAAGTGTTGAAACATGAAAAGGCTTTCTTCAAAGGCACAACTCTTTGGAGGTACACGTTTCACCAAGATTGAAATAATACTTCCAAGTGTTGAAACGTGAAAAATCCCTCCTCAGAGGTACAACCTCCTCCCAGAGACATAATCAAGAAGAAAGACCTCTTCGGAAGCCCACGTTTCACTGAGATTGAAATAAAAATTCCAAGTGTTGGAACGTGAAAAGGCTTTCTCCAAAGGCACAACTCTTTGGAGGTACACGTTTCACCAAGATTGAAATAAAACTTCCAAGTGTTGAAACGTGAAAAATCCCTCCTCAGAGGTACAACTTTCTATGTAAAAAAAAATCTTCATGAAGAGCACACTTTAACTTTCAAAGGAAGAGTGATTTACCTATTCTAGAAAATAATCTTCCTCAAAAAAAAAAAAAAGGAAAAGTTAAAGTACCCTTCAGAGGCCCGCTTTACCATATAGAAGAATTCACTTGGTAAAATGCGTACATACGCAAAAGAAAAAAGTGATTTCTTCGAAGGACAAAGCGTAAAAACTTATATGAAGGGAGTTGTACTCTACGAAAAATTTCTTCAAGAATGAAATAATTATTCTTCAGAAAATAAAAGTGCAAGTCCCCTCGAAGTATAAAATATTGCAGCAAGCTCATGGTATGGGGGCAGCATGTTATAGTTACATACAATATGGTATAGCCACATCGGCAAAAGTAATGCTCAAACAACATATCATAAGCCCGCTGCAATATCATATAAATAAACTTGTGCAAAAATGAATAATAAATGCATTCTCAAATTCAAACAGAAGTTTGTGAAAACAAAGGATCATTTTATTCAATTGCATTGCAGATACAAGTTTCAAAATAAAAAGCAAGGGCCGATACCCGCACAATTCTCGACCAGTACATGCAAAAGACAAGAAGCTAAAAGCTGAAATCTTCATTTCTTCTTGCCACCTTTGGACCCTTTACCCGGCCGAATGGTTAGCTTTTCAGGTCAGTCTGTAGGCATAAGGGAAGAAGGGGAGGGAGGTGCAACCGGTGCAACTTCCGGTTCCTCTTCAGTAGCAATGATTTTCTTCCCCCTCCTCTTCGACGTTCCGTGCTTCTTTCTCCTCTTCGAAGAAGACTCACTCCCTGGAGTAGCAAGAGCAGACAAAATTATGTCATCAGAAGGAGTCCGCTCCGGAGATATCTCACCTCCCTCAAGTCCCTCGTCTTTCTGCTCTTGCGAAGCGATAGGGTCATCTAAGCCATGAAGAGCCTCTATTTGCTCCTCTTGTGACCCGGGCTGTGAAGCAGAAGGAGGAGCCACCTGAAGAGACGGTGGAAGGATAACCGGAGGAGGCGAAGTTTGCACAGCACTTGATGTTTCAACTGCAGAAGAAGAGAAATTAAAAATATTAGTATCTCCCGAAAAGAAGGGAGATATGGGTTCATCAAGATTCAAGAAGTAATCAAGAAGCTCATCAAACTTTTGAGGAACAAGCAGGCAATCCACCTGAATCGGACCAATGTCAAAGTTACCTGAAGATATTTGCTTCGTTAGTTCAATCTCATAATTTTGAGCTCCAATATCCTCCAAGGCCTCATCATCAGTAGGGGTAATTACCCCAGTTCTTGTAGGAGGCGGGGAATGAGCACTGGAACCTGTGATGTCAACTTCAGGAGAAATTAAAGGACGTTCAGAGGTAGTAGGTGGTAATTCTTTTTCAGAACGTTCCTCTCTTGCCATCCCAGTCCTCACTCTGGCAAGTTGCTCTTTTCCCTTTGCAAGAGCAGCGCAAGTTTCCTCATTTAAGTAGCGCTCCTCAAGCTCTTCCTCGGTATACCCGGCACCTTTGAACATGTCGAGAGCAGCTTCCCACACTTCAGCCAAGGTGATTTCGTACTTAGGACCGAGAAAAGAGAGACTGCCATGCCCTAAGACGTTGTGCAAGTAAAAGTCGAATAGAGTTGAACTGACATTGGCTTCCATGGCTTGAATAGATTCTTCAGCTGCGATTTTACCAGCCATGGCCTCATCTCGTTCTTTTTCCATTTTAGCAAGTTGAGCTTTTAACGCCTCAATCTCCATGTCTTGGGCGCTCATTTTATTCCGCAACTGAGCGGCATTAGTGCGGTAATTCTCTACGGCCTCTTCTAGCCTCTCAACTTTAGCTTCGGCATCTCTCTGGCCAGCATGTGCATCCCGCACTTGTTTTTGTAGTACCTCTTCTCTTTGAGTATAAGTGTTAGAAGAGGTGGTAAGATCGTCTTTAAGCTGCTTGACTTCAGCTTCAAGTTTCTCATTATACTCGGTGATGTTTTTCATCTCGATGTTGTGCTGGTCAAGAATCTTCTGCCATTCCGACTTATCGTTCTCCATAGTCAGCATCGCCTCGATATTGGCCCGACTGACCCGTTGGAGTTCATCAACAAGCTTTTGCCATCCAGACATTCTTTCAATGTCAAGTCTGACGGCGTCAAGATTTTGGTACATGGCTTCTTTGTCAATGGGAACTAAATCAAGATCGAAACGAACCCCCTTTAAGCACCAATTCGGGAATCGGCTCTGTAAGGTCGGTGGGCCCCTTTCAACACGATATGAAGGCCTATTTAGAAGTGTTTGAATAGCGCTTCCTTCAAGAGCAGGGGATTTGGAAGGAATGTCGATAGAGATGGGAGCGTCAAACTTTTCAGATGTTGCAGATGCGTGCTTCTCGCTAGGTTTGGCCCGCTTGCTCGGGTCCTCAACAATGTGGCTCTTCCCCCGACTATCATGTGTTTTACATTTGTGAGAGTCATCGTCTCTTGAAGAAGACTCATGTCGCACATCTATCCTCTCATGACGCTCTTCGTATTCTCTCCTTTCTCTAGCTTTTCGAGCAGCTCTCTGCTCATCGGTTTCTCTGGGACCAGTAAGGTAGCATCTATAATCGTAGTTGCCACGCCCTCCACAGCGCTGAAAGTCTTTATAGTAAGAACCGCTGCCGCTACGCTCCATTGAAGGATCTGAAAGGCAAAAATACAAGTCTTAAAAGTCTTTAGAGAAAAGAAGTCAAACACAAACAAGTGCTGAAAAATCCTAAGTGTTGCGTAATGTGTGAGCTACACGCATCAAGCTACAGACCACTCTGTGGAGTAGAGGTGGTGATAACTTGAGTAGGAGGAGTTGGCATTTGTTGTAGAGAAGATGTCGCCTCGATTACAGAAGAGATAGTTTTGGAAACATCATCTTTAAAAAGTTCTTATGAAGTCACAATTAGGTCGCTCAACCCCCCAAAACATCATCACCATCATGCTTTTTGGGACTTGCTTTCTCAACTCCTTCGTCAGCAGATCTCCCAGAAGATCGTGGAGGTTCTTGCTCTTCGATAACTGGGGCAAGTGTCAAATTGCTAGACGGCCCCGCAACATCAGTGAGAGTGGGGCACTTCACCAGTAAAGTTTCAGTGGAAAGATCTTTTGGCATAAACTTTTCAGCTTCCGCTGGAGAATTGAGGACTTCATGAATTTGAGTGGAACGAGAAGAATGTAGAAGCTCAAACCGATGAAGAAGTTCTTCTGTCAATAGAAATTTTGCGCTTCTTTCTTCAGCAGCCACAGTGCTTAGCCTTTCAAAGACTGGCTTATGACTGGAATCTCTAGAAGGAGGAGGAAGTGCTGTAAAAACAAGGAATGGAATCAGCATCTAGCAATACGAACCATGAGAAACTTAGAAAAAATTGAAGAAAGAAGGGAAAGAAGATCTCACTTCCTACTCTCCAGTCTGCGTAAAATCCTGCGGGGCAACGGATGTAGAAGAATTGATTCAAAAAACCATGTGCACTCTCCGGCAAATCCAAAATTAGTTACGGTTCCTCGCACCTCTTACAAGTACAATTGAAGGGTGGTCCTTGTTCTTCGCAAAAGTGCACAAGTAACAGATATCCTCAAAACTCGGAAGACGGTCAAGAGTTCTCCTGAACAGAACGCACAATCCCATCTAAATGGCATAGCCATTGGGATGAAGTTGGAAAGGAGAGATCGTTAGTCGAAGAAGGATTTGTTGAAGAAATTCATTAAAGGGAGGAATTACTCCACTTAAGCACATTTGGCGATTAATGGCAACAAAACCGTAAGGTGGTCTATCAGCAAAATCATTTGGTCCAGGGAGTAAAATTTCTGCCTCGGCAATGCCAAATTGAACGCATAATTGATTAAGCACCCGCTGTTTCAGAAGGGTAGGAGTTCTTTCCGGAGGGTTCTCTAGTGGAATAGCAATCGGGAAAGCCCCTTCGACGTGTTCTATCATCTCTTCTTGTTGAGATGTCATTCTACATGAGCAACTGGATGTTCAGATGTGAAGGTGCACGTTTCCTAAAAGTGTGAAGTGTTGTGCAAAACTAATAAAAATAACAAGCAAAATAACTGGAATTAAACTAGTTAGCAACTGATCGATTGTGAGATTTCAGGACTTGTTAATTTAAAACTCAAGTGCAGTGTTAATTCAAACAAAATTCTAGCTTTGCTTTAACACTTCATTTGAGTCGGTTGAGTTACAGCATTTCACTCACACAATTCATTTAAGTTGATTATTCTTTATCGACTAATCTGTCATTCGATGTGGGCGGTCAGTGACAGTATATTCGTCCCATTTTTCTACAAATGTCATATTTAGCAGGTTGACAACTTTAAAGGGATCTACAAAGAAGTGCAGCAGAATTTAAGTCCAAACAACTCAATCGAATTTTTTCAGAAAAAATTTCACAGGTCCTAGGTCGTCCAACGACCTAGTATAGGTCGAAGCTCCTTTAGGTCGCACAGTGCAAATCAAAGAGTTCAAGGCTTTATGTCAAAATAATGCGAATTGGTCAAGTCCTAACTCGGCCGCGACCTAGAGCTTATGTCGCAAAAGATAGGTCGTTGATGTGTTAAGTCCCTATGCATTCATTAAAAGGTGATAAGTTGCTAAGCTGTTAGGTCGTTCGGTTTAAAGTTCATGTGCAAACCATCCAAGTACTAGGTCGGCAGCGACCTAACTTCTGTGCCACAGGAATTTAAGTCTAAGGTCGGCCGCGACCTAAAACCAATGCCGCAAGAACGTAGGTCATTACAAAGTTAGATCGCTAAGAAGTTAGGTCACATGGTTAGTATTCAAGCAGACAGCCCTAAGGTCGATCCTCCACTCACACGCTGCCACATCATCTCCTCCATTACCCGTGTAGCTAAGAATCCATTAACCCGTTAACCCATCGGAACCCTCCTCGTCTCCTCCAAATTTGCAAGCCAACTAGTTCGAAACACCATAATTCACCATCTTCCTCCTACATCATCACGAATTACCCAAGAATCCAATCCAAATCGTCTCAAATTCATCACAAATCCGATATACTGCCATGTTCACAGGAATCGCGACAGAGACTCAGTCAAAAGTTAATTGAATCGTGACTTGTTGAGCGAACATAGCACATGAAATTACATTAGGGGCGACAAGTGAAACATTTGCGATTTGATGATAGATGTAATCAAATGTTGGTAAAGTTCACTTACGTAGTCTGATGATGGGATAATTGATGGTTAAGTTGTTGGAGTTGTCTTTGAGGGCTCAAAAATTTGTTAATGGCGGAATGGAGGTTGAAACAGATGAGGAGAAGAAGGAACGACCTAAGTTATTTATATTCCAGGGTAATAGAACACGAGCCGACACTACGCGACCTAACTTTCTCCTTAGGTCGTTTGCGACCTAACAATCCTTCAGAACGCGAGTTAAGAAAGTCGAAGCACACGACCTATGGCTAAGTCATATACTTCGAGGGGCAAATGTTAACTCCCTTCTGTAAGAGACTTAAGGAAAATGTAATGACCTAACCAATTCGAGAACCTAACGACCTAAAAGGCTACGACTTAAAAATGGCTCGACCTAAAAAGGAGAACGACCTAAAAATGCTTCGCGACCTAAAGGTGGCCGCGACCTATGAAGCTCCGCGACCTAACAAAGAGCTGCGACTTAAGGAAGGCTGCGACTCAGAAGATGTTTCGACCTATCAAGCTTCGCGACCAAACAGAGAGCTGCGACCTAAGAAGTAGGACGACCTAAGAGTGAATGCGACCTAAAAACGGTCTCGGCCTATGGAACTCCGCGACCTAGGAATACTTCGCGACCTAAGGGAAGTCGCGACCTAAAGAGTCCAGTTATAACTATAAGAAAAGTACTCACGACCTAGGATAGGTCACTAACGACCTAAATGCCTGAGTAAAGAAGTTACCTATACTGTGCCGCAGGGGGATAGGTCGCTCGCGACCTAGGACTTGTACAAATCAGCATGTGTATTCTTGCAGAGGGAGGACAATGCATCCTAGGTCAGGGACGACCTGCGACCTAAGTTAGGTCGGTCTCAACCTACGACCTAACTCCGAGTAAAGCCTATAAATACACCCCGAGTTCCAACTAGAAAAGGACTTTTTTGGCTCATTCATTTCAAGCGTCATTACTCTGCTGAATTCTGAACTACTTCAACACTTAAAGCTTTTGAGATGCAAAGAACGCTTCAAGGAACTTCACGAAGAAATCATACATGTTCAACATGAATTCAAAGATTTTGATCGACATTGAAGTTGAGGCTACTTGTTCTAAATGACTTTAAACTCAAAGGGTGTTGTAATCGATGAATCTTGTAAAGGGTTGTAATAATATCGCCAATAAAGGAGTTTAAAGTGGACGTAGGCTATCTCTTAAGCCGAACCACTATAAATATCGTGTCTTTTAATACTTTTCTGTGATTCTTACTTTTTTCTGGTTCCCGTACCAACGGGTGGTGCTTTCACAACTACACTCTACACACCGGGGTGTTAGCGTTCAATTTTTAGCGTTAACACTCCACGAAAGTTTGTTGGAGGAATCTCTCTGAAGACTAGAAGTTTATCTGAAATCATGGCTCCGGGGAGAAGGAGTAGATCTGTTAGATCTGGAAATGTTCAAGAGAAAACCTCCGCTTCCCCAGTACCTAATCAAGCCACTCCACCTGTTGGGATTACAAAAGCGGAGTTGGATGTTGTAACCTTAGGGCTGAACCAGCAGATAAATGCCCAAAGTGCACAATTGGAGGCTCAGAACGCCCAAAATGCCCTAATTTTGAATAAGTTGAACGATTTGCTTGGGGAAAACCGTCAACCAACGGGTAATGAAAGGAACTTTGCTAGCAACGTTCATGATGCTGAAGAAAGAAACATTCCTGAGAGGGCTGCCAGCCCCTTTGAGTAGACATTTCCTGAAGTTGGTGGATCTAAAGCTCGAAATGATGAGGGGTATCTTTCTGAAATGGTTCGACAAATCATGAAAGAGAGCATGCAAAGGAATGAAGACGAGAAGGAATGGGGTTTTGCTCCAAGTAAAACCCCGTTTACCGAAAGGATCCTAAAGGCTGAAATCCCAAGGAAGTTCGTCCCTCCAACTATTCCGGCTTACAAGGGAACAAGTGATCCGAACGAATTCTTATATAAGTACGATTGGCACATGACAGGTGCCAGAGCTTCTGATGAAATAAAGTGTCGATATTTTCCTGTACATTTGGAAGGTGTAGCTCTGCTTTGGTTCACCAAGCTACCAATTCGGTCTATAGATCAGTTTTCTGACCTAACCCGGAAATTCAAGGAGCAGTTCAGACTATATGCTTCAAAAGCCAAAGATATCATGTCATTATCAAGTTTAGAACAGAATCCAGGGGAAACTTTCAGATCTTTCTTGAATCGCTTTAATATAGCGCTGGCCGAGGTGGACAATGCAGAACCACGGATGATCTTGACTTATCTGATGAGGGCCATCGACAAGTCGAGCGAATTTGGAACATGGCTAAACATGAAGGAACCAAATTCCCTTGAAAAATTCTACAAGAAAGCAGATGAGTCCATACGCCTGGAAAGCCGTCCTGTACCGGTAAAGGCAGTATTGGAGAAAGCTGAAGATAACATTGCTGCTCCTCGCAAGAATGAATCTGTAGGACAAAAAAGGGAAAGTAACGATGGGAAGAAACAGAAAAATCTGAAGAAGCCTCATTCCTTCAAGCCATCGGAATATACTCCTTTATCAGATACACCGGAGCGTATTTACCTTGCCACTAAAGATTCTGTTGATTATCCTAAACCTCCCGTTCTGAGAACCGGGAAAAAAGCTGTACAAAGCGGGAAGTTCTGCTGCTTCCATAATCAACCCGGTCATGATACCGATGAATGCCGCCAATTGAAAATTTTGATTGAAGAATTGATAAGGGAAAACAAGCTGCAGCAATTTGTGGAAAAGAATAGCAGCAATCCTGCTTCGTCTAGTCAGGGGCAACGAGCTCCTGCTCATCAACCCAGGACAAGTGAGAAGGCTGCAGGGCATGAATCCGGAAGGCCTGTTATCAATGTCATTACGGAAGGACCTCACCCAGCAGGCAGGAGCTGGGGTGAGATGGAAAGGTATACCCGGGCTTTGAAATATGTACCAGCCGAAGAAGACGTCTTTGTTTTGGAAGATGCTACGTCGCTGAAACAACAAAGAACTTTCAATGATGATATTGTGTTCAGAGCCAGGGATTCCACAGGTGTTGAAGCTCCTACCTTGGTCCCTTAGTCATCTCGGTTGGTATCGGGCCAGCTATTGTCAGAAGAGTTCTCATTGATTGTGGCGCATCCTGCAATATCCTCTTCAAGAAAACATTCGACCAAATGAAGATCCCTATGGCTGATTTGCAAGCCTCGTCGCAGAAAATCGCTGGCTTCACTGGGGAGCAAAAGCAGCCGATAGGAACTATTGCTTTGCTTGTAGAACTTGGAGAGGGAGAAAGAAAAGTAGTCCGCAAGAAAACTTTTGTGATTGTTGACGAATTTTCCGCTTATAATGCTTTCCTTGGTCGTCCAACTCTTGCAGCGTTCAAAGCTGTTATGGCCCCATGGTGCCTCACCATTAAATTCCCCACAGACAATGGAGTAGGAGTTATAAAAGGGGATCAAAATGCCGGGCGGGAGTGTTATCTGACAGAGCTGCGAGAGGCAAGGTAAAGAGAAATGGGAAAGGATGCGGCAACCCCAGTCAGCATCAAAGAACCAGCCTTGTAGCAATTACAGGGCGGACCCTGCACTGGCGAGCACAGCGGAGCACGAAAAGAGATGGATCCTAGAAAAGCCAGTGAAAGGGAGAATAGAGTGGTACCAGCGGAAACGACAGTACCCGTACCTGTTGACCCGAAGGACCCAAACAAGGTGTTGAATGTGGGTTCACAACTTAATGTGTCAGTTCAGAATATCTTAATATCTTTTTTAAAAGCAAATTTGGATGTTTTTGCTTGGACTCATGCCGATATGTGCGGAATATCCATAGAAGTTGCAGTACACGCTCTGAATATTAATCCAAAATTTACACCTGTGAAACAGAAAAGGAGAACTCAAGGTCCAGAAAAGTCAGCAGCATTAAAAGAAGAAGTTGATCGGCTCATGGAGAATAACTTTATCAAAGAATCTACCTATCCGAATTGGGTTTCAAATCCAGTGCTGGTTAAGAAAGCCAACGGAAAATGGAGAGTGTGCATCGATTTTTCAGATCTAAACAAGGCCTGCCCCCAAAGACTGCTTCCCGTTACCCAGGATCGATCAACTGGTAGACGGAACAACGGGACATGAACTGTTATCTTTTATGGATGCCTACTCCGGATATAACCAGATCATGATGCATGAGCCAGATCAGAAGGACACGAGCTTTATCACCGATGTTGGTCTTTACTGCTACAGAGTTATTCCCTTCGGGCTGAAGAATGCGGGGGCAACCTACCAAAGACTTGTTAATGCTATGTTCAAACCGCAATTGGGCAAGACTATGGAAGTCTACGTCGACGACATGTTAGTAAAGTCTAAGAAAGCAGTGGATCACATAGAACACTTAGCAGAAATGTTCGCAGTCCTCCGGAAATACGGAATGAAGCTTAACCCTTTAAAATGTTCATTTGAGGTGGAGTCCGGAAAGTTCCTTGGTTTCATCGTGAGCGCTAGGGGCATTGAAGCTAGTCCAGCACAAATTACCGCCTTAAAAGAAGTCAAAGCTCCTAGAATGAAGAAGGAATTGCAAAGTCTCAACGGAAAAGTCGCCGCCTTGAGTCGGTTCATTTCCAAAGCTACTGATAAATGCATCCCATTCTTTGACGCTCTAAAGAAAGGAAAGAAAAGCTTTGACTGGACTCCCGAATGCCAAAAAGCCTTTGATGAATTGATTCGCCATATGGAAACGCCTCCAATACTTTCTAGGCCTGGCGATGGTGAGGATCTTCTTATATACTTTGCAGTAACATCTCATGCTTTAAGTGCAGCGCTGATACGAGAAGACAAGAGGATTCAACATCCAGTTTACTATATCAGCAAAAGACTCACTGGGGCAGAGATGAATTACTCCAAGTTGGAAAAACTCGCCTATTGCCTACTGATTGCATCAAGGAAGTTGAGGCAATATTTCCAAGCTCATCCTATCAGAGTCCTCACGATCAACCTTTAAAGTAAGTCCTGTTTCGCCCTGAGACCTCGGGTCGTCTTCTAAAGTGGAACATTGAACTCAGTCAATATGACATCACTTATCATCCCCGAAAAGCAATCAACGGACAAGCTTTAGCGGATTTCATCGCAGAATTCACAGATAAGGGTAATAGTGAGGAGGAAACGATCGATGATTCCCCAATCCAATGGAAGTTATATGTTGATGGCGCGAGAAATGACTACTGTTCTGGAGCCGGAGTTGTACTTGAAACCCCTGAAGGTCGGTCATTATGCTATGCACTAAGATTGGAATTTCCTTCAACGAACAATGAAGCAGAATACGAAGCTCTTATCGCTGGCTTGAGAATTGCTAAAGAACTAAACATCCGAGCATTACAGATCTTCAGTGATTCTCAGCTTATTGTTTGCCAGGTCAAGAAGGAATTTCAAGCGAAAGAGGGAAATCTGCCTGCCTACTTGTCAAAGGCTTTGGAACTTCTATGTGACTTCGATCATTACGCGATAAGCCATATTCCTCGAGAAGAAAACACAAAGGCAGATTCTCTCGCAAAGTATTCTAGCACGGGCGAAGCTCAATTTCTAGGGTTAACTCCAGTGGAAGTCCTGTCGGCTCCAAGCATTAATGAGATGGATATTGATTGGATCATGAGTGTGTCTCAAGAACAAGAATCATGGATGACTCCAATAACAGAATATTTGCTCAATGGCTCTTTACCGGAAAATTCAAAAGAACGACAGAAGCTATTGAGGAAAGCCTCCCACTATATAGTCCAGGATGGCCAATTATACAGACTGGGATTCTCAATGCCGTTACTTCGATGTGTATCCAGGGAAGAGTCCAAAACAATCCTAGCTGAGGTGCATGGGAGAGAATGTGGTGATCATTTAGGTGGTCAAACTTTAGCAAAGAAGATCTTCCGATACGGATATTTTTGGCCAGAAATTAATCGAGATGCAGCAGACTATTCCCGGAAATGTGACAGATGCCAAAGATTTTCCAAAATTCCTAGAGCACCTTCTACTGAGCTCACACAGATGGTCAGTCCATGGCCGTTTGCAATATAGGGGATAGACCTTGTAGGACCTTTACCAACTGCCAAATCTGGAATCAAATATGTCATCGTTGCTGTAGATTATTTTACGAAATGGGCAGAAGCTGAACCACTGGCTACTATCACCTCTAAAAAGATGATAAGTTTTGTGACTAAAAGCATCATTTGCAGGTATGGTGTGCCTCAAAAGATAATTACAGACAATGGTACTCAGTTCGAAAGTGAAGAATTTCAAGATTTTTGCAAACGATTCAAAATCCGAAAAAGCTTCTCAGCAGTAGCTCATCCGCAGGCAAACGGGCAGGTGGAAGCAGTAAACAAAATTATCAAGTCAACCATCAAGAAGCAACTCGAAAGAGCAAAAGGTGGTTGGGTCGATAAGCTACCACTAGCACTATGGGCATACAGAACTACCCACAAACCTGCGACAGGGCATACTCCGTTTTCATTGGCATACGGGTCAGAAGCAATTATTCCGGTAGAAACAGAGGTCCCTTCACATAGAAGAATCCATTTCAATCAAGAGGAGAATGAAAAACTACATCTTGAGGCACTAGATCTCCTTGATGAAAAAAGAGAAGAGGCTGAGCTTAGAATCGCACAAAGGATAGCCAGACATTTCAATTCCAAAGTTCGCGACAGGTATGTTTGGGCCAAATTGGGAAGGACCATATGTCATAGGTCAGAAGCTTCTTGACGGCACATTCAAACTCACTACTGTCGAAGGAGACCAAATTCCAAGGGCTTGGAACAGCAATCACTTGCGTCCATACTTTACTTGATAACTTTGTTGAAATATTGTAAAAAGAATTATGAATGTATGATTCTTGTAATTGAAAGCAATTGGAAAACCGATGCAAGTGAATAATGAAAGACTATAAAGTGGATGTAGGCCCAAATTCTTGGCCGAACCGCGATAAATCTTTTGTTTCTTATTATTATTACATGTTTGCTTTATTTTCGATATGAAAAGTACATTAAATGTATTGCTGAAATGTCGATTTAAATTTTTGCAGACAATGAAAATAAAACTTGCACATTACAAGACCAAGTGATTCTGGTTATCATTCAGCAAACAAATTTCGAGTCACAAAAGCACAAAAGTCCCGAATTCAAATCCTAGATAGGAAGTGCTTCAATTGAACGGCCAATGATTTCGCCGGAAACGGGCCATTTCTCATAAATTGAGATCGTTTGAACAAACAAACATCCAATTAAGAAGCTTATGCCCGTTCTCGTGAACTTGCCTAACAATGAAGTACACTTCTTTGGATTAAACAAACTACTTGTAAGAGAAAGGAGTGTGAGCTTGAAAAGAAAAACAGAGGATCGCTGAAAAGGCATAAGCAAGTAGACAAGGAAAAACTAAAGCCCTCTTCGGAGGCACTAGCCCTCTTCGGAGGCACTAGCCCTCTTCGGAGGCCCATTTCACCAGGAGTTGAAGTGCGACAGCCGCTCTTCGGAGTTCCATTTCACCAGAGTTGAAATGCAAAACAAAATAAAAGCCCTCTTCGGAGGCCCATTTCACCAGGAGTTGAAGTGCGACAACCGCTCTTCGGAGTTTCACTTCACCAGAGTTGAAATGAAAAACAAAATAAAAGCCCTCTTCGGAGGCCCATTTCACCAGGAGTTGAAGTGCGACAACCGCTCTTTGGAGTTTCACTTCACCAGAGTTGAAATGCAAAACAAAATAAAAGCCCTCTTCGGAGGCCCATTTCACCAGGAGTTGAAGTGCGACAGCCGCTCTTCGGAGTTTCACTTCACCAGAGTTGAAATGCAAAACAAAATAAAAGCCCTCTTCGGAGGCCCGTTTCAAAAAGACCTCTTCCCAGAGGCACAATAAGACAGAAAGACCTCTTCCCAGAGGCAAAAATGAAAAGACCTCCTCCCGAGGGCACAATCAAGCAGAAAGACCTCTTCGGAGGCACACGTTTCACCAAGATTGAAATAAAACTTCCAGGTGTTGAAACGTGAAAAAGTCTTCCTCAGAGGTGCAACTTTTCAAAGAAACAAAAATCAAGAAGCCCTTTACTGTGGCAAGTAAAAAAAAAAAATCCTCATCAAAGGCACACTTTAACTTTCAAAGGAAGAATGAATTACTTATTCTAGAAATTTCTCTTCCTCAAAAAGAAGTGGAAGTACCCTTTAAATACCCGCTTTACCACATAGAAGATTTCATTAAGTAAAATGTGTATATGCACAAAATAAAAAGTGATATCTTCGAAGAATGAAGCGTAAAAACTTATTTGTGTTTTTTTTTAACAAGATAATATTCCTCCAAATGTGGAATAATTATTATTTAAAAAATAAAAGTACAAGTTCCTCATAAAATGAAATATTACAATGAGCTTATGGTATAGGGGCAACATGGTATAACTACATCGGTAAAATTGCGCTCGAACAATATATACCCCAAGCTCACTGCAATATCATATAAATAAACTTGTATAAAAATGAATAATAAATGAATTCTCAAATTCAAAAAGGAGTTTGCACAAAGAAAAAGAATCATTTTATTTAACACTATTAGAATTTTATACAGGTACAGGTTCCAAAGTAAAAAGCAAAAGAAAAGCGGGGGCCGGTACCCGCACAATTTTCGGTCAGTACATGCAAAAAAGGCAAAAAGCGGTATGAAATCCACAGAACCAGAGCCATCATTTCTTCTTCCGCCCACCTTTTAAGCCCGCACCTGGCCGAATAACCAACTTTTTAGGCCGGCTTGTAAGAGTAGGGGATGAAGGAGAAAGGGGCTCAGTCGGACTTTCTTCCGTCTCTTCTTCGCCAGTTAAAGATCCCTTCTTCTTCTTCTTCTTGGAAACTCCCTGCTTTCCTCTCTTCTTGGAGGAAGACCCACACCCTGGAGAAAAAAGTTTAGCTAATGGTTCATCATCGGAACCAGTTGCTTCTGGAGTCTTCTCACTCCCCTCAGTTTCTTCTCCTTTGTGTTCTTGTGAAGCAATGGGATCATCCAAGTCTTGAAGAGCTTCTATTTGCTCCTCTTGTGATCCCGGTTGCGAGGCGGAAGGAGGAGTCACCTGAATAGATGGAGGAGGAATAATTGGAGGTGGGGAAGCTTGAACAATGCTCGACGCTTTCTCTACGGAAGGAAAAAAGTTCAAGTCAGTAAAAAGAGGAGATAATGGCTCGTCGAGATTCAAGAAGTAGTCAAAAAGCCCATCAAGCTTGTAAGAAACAGATGAGCAGTCTACTTGGGCAAGATTGTCAGTAGGGTTACCTGCAGAAGTCGGTTCCCTGACGTCAACTTCGTAAGCCTGTGCCTCGGCACTCTCGCCGCCTTCATCTCCACCTTGTAGGCTTGTGATCTAAGTGGTAACTTTAGTAGGAGATGGGGAATGAGAACTAGAACCGATAATGTCAATTTCGGCTGAAGGAGAAGGTTGAATTGGAGCAGTTGAGATGATTTTTCTTGAATATTCTCCTGCCGCTGTTTCAGCCCTTAATTTTGCAAGCAGTTCTCTCCCCCTGGCGAGAGCGGCACGAGCATCATCATCAAGATAATGCTCCTCAAGAGCTGACTCAGCATAGCCAGCGTCGTTACCACCAAGCATATCTAGTGCGGCCTCCCAAATTTCAGCCAGAGTAATTTCATACTTGGGGCCTAGAAAGGCGAGGCTACCGCGCCCCAAGATGCTATGCAGGTAGAAATCAAATAATGTTGAGCTGATGTTAGTCCTCGTTGCCTCGTGAGATTCTTCAGCTGCAATTTTGCCGGCAACGGCCTCATCATGCTCCCTTTCAGCTTTGGAAAGTTGAAGCTTAAGCATTTGAATCTCCGCCTCTTGGGAGCTGTTTTTCTTCCGAAGCTCTGCAATATCAGCAACATAGCCCTCGCTAATTCTTTTCTGCACTTCAAGCCTGTCTTCGGCATCTCTTTGGCTGGCATGAGCGTCTCTCACTTGTTTTAGGAGCACTTCTTCTTTTTGAAAATAAGAAGTAGAGGAAGCAGCAAGCTCTTGTTTCAGTTCCGCAACTTTTGCTTCAAGCTCTTCGTTGTAAGAAGCAATGCTCCTCATTTCAGTGTCATGTTGCTCAAGAACCTTTTGCCATTCGGCTTTATCATTTTCCATAGTGAGCATGGCCTCTATGTTTGCACGATTAACCCTTTGAAGCTCGTCGACAAGTTTTTGCCAGTTTGACATCCTCTCAATATCAAGCTTGACGGCGTCGAGATTTCGTAACATGGCAGACTTGTCAATGGGAACCAAGTCAAGGTCGAACCTCACTCCCTTTAGACACCACTGTGGAAACCGACTTTGCAAAGTGGCCGGGACCGGTCCAACTTGGAATTTGGGTCTGCTATTTATTGTTTGGATGTCTGTCTTCCCGAGAGCGGGAGAGCCGGAAGGAATGTCAAGCGAGGTGGGGGCAGTAAACTTTTCAGGAGTTGTAGAGGTATGCTTCTCACCATGTCGGGCTCGCTTGCTCGAATCTTCAACCATATAACTTTTTCCTCTGTCATCATGGGATTTTCTTTTATGAGAATCGTCGCCTCTCTGCGAAGAATCGTGGCGCTCCTCCCTCTCTCTTCTTTCATAACGCTCCTCTTGAGCCCTCTTCTCTTGAGCCTTTCGGGCGGCTCTTTCTTCATCAGATTCTTTGTAAGAAGGGAGGTAACGCCTGTAATCATATTGGCTACGCCTCCCGTAGCGCTGGAAATCATCGTAGTAGGATCCGCTGCGCCCCATTGGAGGATCTGAAATAAAAAAGAGCTAAATTTTAGAATTCTTCAAAGTACAAAAAGTCAGAAGCATAAAAGTGCCGAAAAAATTCTAAGTGCGTGTGATGTGCAAACTATGCGCATCAAACTACGAACCACTCTTTAATTGAGGAGTAGTTGTGGGTGTAATAGTTAGCGTCAACTCTTGAGTTGACGGAGTCTGTTGCAGGATAGAAGTCGCTTCAACTACTGAAGAAGAAACCCCGGTAGTGATAGGATCATCTTTAAAGATCTCTTACGAGGTGGCAAAGAGGTCGCTCAGCCCTTCGAAAGTATTATCCCTGCTCTGCTTGACAAGGCTAGTTTTCTCGGCTTCTTCGCCAGATTTCTGTGAACGTCGGGAAGATCCCTGAGGCTCTTCTTCCTCAATAATCGGGGCAAGTTCGACAGATGGCCCCGCAACATCAACAGAAGTGGAGCACTTCACTAGCGAAACCTCGGGAGCAGGTCCTTTTGGTATGGATGTGTCTGTAGAAACTGGGGCATCCAATGCTCTAGCCGGGGAGTCTGGGATTTCATAAGGATGTGTAGAAAGAGAAGTATGTAGAAGCCCGTATTGGTGCAAAAATTCATCCCTCAACAAAAACTTGATGCTTCTCTCTGCTACGGCCACGGCACTCAATCTGTCAAAAATCTGGTTATGGGCCGGATCTCTAGAGGGAAGAGGAAATGCTGCAAAGAGCAAAGAATAAAATTAGCAATTGGTAATTCGGATCTCGAGAAAGCTTAAAAATGGAGACAGGTAATCTTACTTCCTACTCTCCAATCGGCATAAAACCCTGGGGGAGAGCGAGCAAAGAAAAATTGGTTCAAAAATCCATGAACGCTTTCGGTAAGATCAGAAATAAGTTTGCGATTTCTAGCACTCCTCACAATTATAAGAGAGGGATGATCTCTACTCTTTGCAAACGAGCATAAGTAACGAATTTCTTCAAAACTTGGTAAGCGATCAAAGGTTCTTCTGAACAAAACACACAACCCCATCAAGATGGTATAGCCGTTAGGATGGAGTTGGGACGGAGATATTGATAACCGAAGGAGAAGAATTCGAAGAAAGTCATTAAAAGGAGGAATCGCCCCGCTTAAACACATTTGACTATTGATTGCAATAAAGCCACGGGGAGGACTGTCGGCGGTATCACTTGGCCCAGGGAGTAGGACATCACTTTAAGTAAAACCAAATTGAGTGCGCAGCTGAGTAAATGCTCTCGGAGTTAGAATAGTTGGGGTTCTCTCTGGAGGGTCCTCTATAGGAAGAGCCATCGGAAAAGTTTCTTCCTCTTGAGCTGCCATATCGAAAAAGTTTATTCCTCTTGAGCTGCCATTTCTTCTTGATGGGAAGTCATTCTACATAAATAACTGGATATTCAAACATCAAGGTGCACGTTTCCTAAAATGTGTGAGGTGTTGTGTAAAATTAACAAAGCAATAAACAAATATAACTGGAATGAAAACTAGCAAGCATTTGTTAGTTATAAAACCCAGGGATTATTGTTTTAAGCCTAAATATGCAAGTATAATATTGATTCAGACAAATCAGTTCAGATTGTTGATATTTTGCATCAATGTTTAACTTTAGTTGATTAATTCACAAACATTTCATGCAATATATTTAAGTTGCTTGTCTCGTCTCGACTAATCTGTCATTTGATGTGGGCAGTCAATGGCAGTATTTTCGCCTTGGTTTCTTTGTTTGTTATTTTCAGCAGGTTGGCAGCTTATAAGTTAATGCGGTCTGTGAAATAATACAATGGGATTCAGGCAAATTTAAAGTTGGAGCAGTTCTGAATTTAGGCAAACTTAGTTCGGCAGTTCAAGTCAAATACTCAAAGTGGGACTAGTCTCCTAAATGACGACACATCCAAAGCTCAAGTATTAGGTCGGCTACGACTTTAAAAGTCTTTCGCGAGATAAGGCTAGGTCGGTAACGGGTCAGAGTCAAAGTTAGTTCGGCAGCTCAGTCCTTTAGGTCGCAAGGAAGAGATAAGAAAGTAAGCTCTGATCCAAAAAGGCAAGAACTTCTCCAAGTATTATCTCGGCCGCGACTTAAGGTCACTAAGAGCCGGGTCGGCCAAGGCTAAGCCGCCCAAATTCACTAACTCGCTCCCGAACCAACATCACACTCCACCAACCCGTTAACCCAATAACCATTCCATTAGCAGCCGCCACCATTCATGACCAACCAATCACCCAATAATACGATTCAAAATTGTCACAAGTTCAATGCCATGCCGTTAGAAATCATCTAACTTGAGGTAGTAAACTGCCTTTGTTGCACCAATGATCACCTCGAGCAACCTACTCCTTGCCAATTATAAGTATGATGAATTTCGTGATGGGGCGTCGTGCAAAGGAACAATTTGAGTTTGAGCAACAAGGTTTACGAATCGACAGCGACCTGCAATCAAAAGAGGAATGAGGTTACCTACGCGATTAATGGTAGAGGTTATAGATGATCAGATGGGATGAGATCGCCTTTAGGAGCTTGAAAAATTTTAATGGCGGAATCGAACAAGGGAATAAGTAATAAAGAGGAAAAAGAAGAGAAAGTGGACGACTTATATCTCACTAAGGTAGAGACTGAAGCGACTTAGGCCATCTAACTGTTAGGTCGTTTACGACCTACCGATCTAAAAAAGGAACGGGTTAAAGAGTATCGAAGCATACGACCTAACCATTAGGCGCATGCTTCGAGGGGCAAATGTTAACCTCGCCTCGGCCGTGGCTCACCGATCCAAGATAATAAACGACCTAACACTCTGCCGACTTAACAAAGGATGCCGACCTAAGGCTCGAATGGGCACCGACCTACCTACTTAATGCCTTAAAGGAGGACGACCTAATACTCTGCCGACTTAACAAGGGATGCCGACTTAGTATCTTAGCATGGAAGACCGACCTAACTGCATAAGGTTTAAGAAGGATACCGACCTAAGGGACTTGAGAAGCAGACTGACTTAAGGCTCAAAGGAAGTTCCGACTCAACAGCCTTAGCTTGTTGCCGACCTAACGTATGAACCGACTCAGATTGAGTGACGACTCAACTTATTGCCGACTTAACAGGGACAACGACTCACCGGGTTATAACCTTGATGCATTAAAGATGTTGGCCGACTCATGGGGAAAACCGACCTAAGGCCTATGGTGGGTCGTTCACGACCTAAGCAAGCGAATCGGATACCTCATCATTTTATGTCATGGCCCCATAACTCGTACATGACTCATGACCTGGCCCCATAACTCGTTTACGACTTTGGACTTGCATGAAATCAGGTAAGTCGGCTTAACTCTACTAGACCGTGAATTTGCCTCTATAGGTCGGTCGCGACTCAACTAAAGTCGGTGACGACTCAGGACTTGGGCGAAAAAATTCTTACCCAGATTTGCCTATAAATAGAAAGCCATCTCCAACATTCGGAGGACTTTTGGATCATTCTCTTCGTGACATCAAGGCTCTACTATCTTCAAGACAATCTAAACTCCATCACTTCAAACTCACGCAAGATTTTTAGACCAAACTTCGCACAAAGATTCGACATATCCAATCATGGATTCAAAGAACTTTGTCACGACGAAGTTTTCTCTAACTACTTGTCTTTTTGAATTGAGTTGGATTGTAATTGAAAGAGATTGTAATAAGTTGTAATTCAGTCAGCAATAAAACGGATTGAAGTGGACGTAGGCTTGATCATAAGCCGAACCACTATAAAACTGCTGTTGTTTACTGTTTTTTCAACAGTTTTCTGCTTATACTCTGTTCCCGAATCATCGGGTGGTGCTTTCACAACTACACTTTACACACCGGGGTGTTAGCGTTCAAATTTTAGCGTTAACAACAGGGAGTAGTAGTGTTGGGTCAGACTTGAGTTTGGACTGATTTTTTTTATTTGTTTCGTAGATTTAGATGAGTGGAAACTCTGTAGTTTAGTAGTAGTATTGGGTGTTTGGATTCTATAGGGCGAGTAACCCGATATTTATATTTGGGGAAACTCGAGAAAATTCTATTTAGAATTTTGTCTGGATAGTTAGATTTGTTTGTTTGGATGAATTGGTTGCTATGATTGTTAGTTTATGTTGATATATGCTTGTGTTTCAAATTTAAATTTTTAATTGGATTATTAAACTACCTTTGTTTTAAATTTCGGGGACGAAATTCTTTTAAGGGGGGAAGAATGTGATATCCCGGAAATTTGGGACAATATCAATTTAATAATCTACATTAAAAATTAAATTGATTTGATAATATTTGTCAATAATTTAATAATCTTCTTTTAAATAAATATTTAACTGATAAATTATCTTTTAGAAGTTAATCAAATTGCCTTCTATTTATAATGTATATATATCTGTATATATATTGTAAATAGAAAATCTTTGTTTTAATTTAATAAATAGGTATGTTGTCTAATTCTAATATTTTTGAAAATTTAGAAATTTGATATTTAAGCTATTGAATAAATGGTTATATGATTTTAAATTACTCAAGATTTAAGTTTAATTGTTTAAAATAATTTTAGGTTACATTTAAATTTAGCAAAAAGGTTTGTTTAATTTGTTTTAAATTTATCTTGATAAAAATAAACAGTTTATTAATAGATGAATACTTTTATAAATCATTTGACTTAATAATGAGTTCTATTAATTATGTAAATGTTTACAAATGAATTTTTAATAAAATTGTTATTTCACCTTTACTTATGTATATGTGTGTTTGAATGAAATTTATGATTTGGTAATTAAAAATAAAGGTTTCAAAATGTTCAAATTAAAATAAACATTTACTAATATTAATATAAGTATGAAGTAAAATACTAATAAGTAATCAAATATTGGTTAGTCTATGTTAAAAATAATAAAAGAAAGTAAAAGTGAAACATATGCTAGAAAATAGAATTAAATACCTAAGACTAAGTCATAGCAAAGAAAAAATATAAGGTCTGTAAGAAATTTATAGTGCAAGCTAATGCAAAAGAAAATTCAAAATACATATTTGTAAGTATACAAGAAAAAATGATTGAAGTATGCAGACAAGAAAAAAAAGAAAAAAAAAACAAGTATGCAAGCTAAACAAAATATCTTCATTCAAGTCAAATGGAATTAGTCAAAGTCTGAAAAAACTGTTCACTAAGATGTATTATAGTTTGAACTAGAAACAATAAACAGATGTTTATAAACATGTAGCTCATATACAAACTAAAGTTTGGCCTGCAGATTGTACACTTACACAGATGTATATAATTATAATTATGTTAACTAATGGAGGAACCAAATCTTAATCACTATCGTATCAGCACATAATTTTGTCAATTCACTTGGATATAAATCTGTACCCTCAGATAAAAAAAAAAATCTTCTATATCAAATACAAGTGAAACCTGTACATAGGGTAACCTACAGCTGTTCAACAGTTTTCTTATATATATATCCTACTATGTTAGTTCGTTCACAATCACTTAATAAATTTAGTAAACCAGAAAAGTAAAAAAAAAAAGGTAGGCATATCCATTTTTACAAATTGAAAACAACACTCATGCAAGATGATTAGAGGATCAAAGTAAGGGCTATTTCCAGTTTTACAAGTTCAACAACTGTTTACAATCAGAGGTGCTCTGTCCCTCTTTTCAATGCAATGGTGAGTAACACCCTTTTTTAAAATTTACTTAAGTTTAATCTAATGCATGCTAATGTCTTAATGCTTGACATATTGTGTGAATATTCATTTATTTCATTATCTGTGCAATGGTGGGTTGAAATTACTACATATTGAATTATTAGCAAGTAACATCACAATCAAAACTTGTAAGTATAGTTGTTTGTGCATATTTCTGCTTGAAGTTTAATTTAGCTGTAAATAACTTGTTCTTATACTTAAGTATTTGTTTGTTAGATTTAAGTATTAGGATAACTATGTTTTTATGTTGATAAATGGCTCAAATTTTGTGTGATTGTGAAATAAGATAATAACAGGTACTATATTCCTGTAATGCATCCCTGTATGTAGAATTCAAACTCAGGTGATTTAAAAACTTAACATTTCTTGATTTATTTGTTGTGATGACTTAGATCTAAATAAGATATGTTGCCTGATTATAAAGTTAAAAATAACTTAAATTTGTTCTGGAATCTAAAGGAAGCAGGGAGGCTTTAATTTATGTAAAATTCAAATTTGCTAAATTTAACAATTCAGCATCATGAATTGAATCTTTATACTTAATAACGAATTTAGAAAGCAAAATTTCATCTTTTATGTTAAGGGTTAAGGGTGCGGTAGCAGGTTTTCTCCTAGAACCCTACAGTTCTGCTATGTATATAAAATTGATCACCACGGCCCATGTTAGTGATCGAGTGCAGGGACAATTGGGGTGGTGGTAGTTGGGTTGTTGTCGAACAAGGTGCCGGAGTTGTAGACCCATATATGAACGGAGAGTGGAGAACTCGAGGGTGACAGGTTTGGCAGTGGGATGTGTTGGTGTTTCAGGTTGCAGAGGGAAGTGTGTTTTTTTCGAGCAAGTGGTTAGTATCTGGTGGTTGTGTTAGGATCTAGAGGTGACTGGCGTTGTGTGGGGGTGTCGGGGGATGGCCGAAGTATGCAAGGGCCACGGTGCATGTGCACCGTGCCAGTGAAAATGGTGGTGTTGTGTTTTTGGCTGAAGAGTATTTTGCCTCCGGAAATCACTCGAGTCATATGAGTGTATGACTCGAAGCACTGAAGTAGGTGGATATTTGTGATAACTCCAGGTTTATAAGGTTACAGTTTTTAGTATGCAAGATTCGGACTCGGGGAAGTATCGATTAAACTGCATTTTTACTCGAAGCACAGAGGTAGATGACCCGAAGCATTTTGTTTAGGTTCAGGTGAATGTTTAACTTTCTACAGGTTGTATAAACAACCTGTACATTTCAAATTTAAACTAAATTTAAAGCAAAATTAAATGTATGATAGTTGAAATCCTGAGGTAATTGAATTTAAGTTAAGATTTTACAAAGCCTAAATCTAAATATAAGTATGAATTCAAATCTATAGTTTGAATCTAAAATGCAGTTTTGAAATATTTAAATGAGTTTCAGTTTTAAAACTTGATAAATTTCCAGACTTTAAAATTAGATCTGAAACAAAATTGTGACGCCCGACCTCTATACCCACGCTAGCCAAGAACACTACGGTGTAGTGCTGTCGACTAGAATGGAGAATGAGGCTGTTGAGGAGCGACCATCCGTGTAATTGCTTTGTGCGAGCAACGATATGTCAGATAGTAAAAACATACATTTCATTTCAGGAGGGAATCCAATATGCCGATGCAAACTCAAAGCTACTACACAGTGGCTATCAAGGTCTTCGGAAACAAATATAGAAATAAACATAACACAAATCAGTCACAGACAATTCATATCACAAAGGCGGAAATAGATATGAATATTACACATGAAAGTGTATATCAGAGTAGTGGTCTAAAAAGATCCACAATATCACAAAAGAATAGTTACATGAAGTACACAAAAGAATAAGTATACATTTTGGAGTCTATATCTCAAATGTATACAACAAAAAACTACTAATCTAAGTAGTTAACCAAAAGTCAAAGGAATCAATCCCAAGAGAGAGGTCAAGCAGAAGCACCTGTAACATCACGGTCTGACCCGAGTATTATTTAAGAAGAAAATAATAAACGGATCAGTCTAGCTATAAATATCAGGTGAAACGATATTTAATAAGAGATATGACTAAACACATAATAATCACAATTCCAAGCTGTGATATATATAAGTAATTGAAAATCAACGAGAGATTAATCAATATCACCAAATCTACACAAGAATCAAAGAAATGTCATACTCCTTATTTCGTTCACCAAACCACAAATATTGACGATTATATCAAAGTCGATCACAAAAGTCAATGACACACAAACTCACCAAGGCACAAATATTGATAAAACTTATCAATGGAAATCACGAAAATTGGTGAAGCATAAATTCTAGAAATCATCTCAAGAAATCCAGTAAATGACACACAAATTCACCTATGCACAAAAATTGATAAATCATATCAATAGAAATCACAAAAATAGGTAAAGAAGGAAATTCCAGAATTCGACACACGAAAACCAGAAATCACACAAAAATAGGGGGGAGGCCTATCACACGAACGGGAGCATGAAAACTCACCAACAGCTGTAACACACGAACGAGAAGCTATCTCATGGTAGCTAGCCATTAATTTGACACACGAATGGTCCGAAGACCGTGGGTTGCTACACCACCAATTTGAGTCGAAACTCCACAAAACGGGGTTTAGTCTACCTCGCAAACAAAGAGACATCGCACATTGCTAGTCTAAATCACAAAAATGATCGTCATGATCATCGAGAAGTGTCAATTACACTAAGCTAGTAAATATATGAGTTTAGCATCATGTCCCATAACCACTAGCTTAACTTAAATATTTACAAACAAATTGTAAGTTTCCACTAGAAAATTGTCACAAGAGATTCAATCGAACAAGTCCAAGAATTAACCGAACAAGTAAACGCAAGCGTTTCATACCACTTGTTTTACTAAGCCGTTTAATTAGATTTCTCATACGAGTGAGGTAAAGGTTTGTTTATACTAGTAGATTGGAAAACGGTTTTATAAATGAGTTTGATATTGAAAATATAGTTGAAATCGTTTTGATGAAGAGGTTTTGATATTTAATACTAGTATTGAAACCTTTATATTTTTAAAGTGACAAATCACAAAAATGATTGTAGAACAATCAATCACTAAAATTCACACACGAAGATGTGAATAAAAATCCAATGAAACCGATAAAGAATCCATCGAAATGGATATTCAAAAATCCCTAAAAAGGAGTCATCAAAGTCATAATAAATGATAACAACAAATAGTATCATCATGAATCGATTTAAATTGGAAATTCAATCCAAAAAGGCAAAATGGACTCAAACAGCAGGTTCAGACGACTGAACAGAGTTTTCAGTCGACTGACCCTGTACCTAGAAATTTTCCAGGTTCAGGAAACTTTCTGTTTCCAGGTTCAGTCGACTGAATCATGCCTGGAAACTTTCGGGTTCCAGGTTCAGTCGACTGAACAGACTTTTCAGTCGACTGAATCATGCCTGGGCTGTTTTTCAGCCTATTCAAATGAAGAGCAAATTCTTCCAAAATGCAACCGGACGAACATTGGCTCTAAGGGTTTATGCCAATCGGCAACCCGGCCCTATATGCTCCTCGGTGCATCACTAAAAGCATGATCAAACATCCATAAAATTATTTTCACACAAATTTGACTTAAAAACCCAAAAATTGGAATATTCACAAAACCAATCCAAATCAAGAGCAAATGCACATGAAGAAGTGTCAGGAATTCATACCCAACAACCAAACATAATTATAGTCATAGATGTGAGATAAAAATCTCACCTTTTCACAAAATCAAACAAGAAGAAGCTTGAAAGCAAATGGAGAATCAACCTCTCTTCAACACAACCCAATTGAGCTTGAATCTAAGCTCAAAAACAAGAACGTTCCCAAAATTAGATTTAGGAATTTCTGAAATTGGTAAGAGAATAAGTTGGAGAAGAAGAAGAGAAGCTTACCAATGGGTTCTTCTTGAGTTTGGAGCTAGGAATTTGATTTGCAAGAGAAACTAGGGTTTTGGAGTTTTTAATTTCCAATCTCTCCCACCATTAATGTTATAAAAACTGAAAAGAGAAGAGAATGAGGGTGAGTGGGGAAGAGTGGCTCAGATTTGAGCATAAGTTAACATAGGGCTGAGCCCAAAACCAAACCCAAAGTGAAAAGTAGCAAAAATCAACTTTCTCCAAACATATCGAAGCTTATACTCAAAAAGGTCGCAAACGGCATTTTAAACTCAATGGGAGTGGTCCCGAGTCCTAATTCGACCGTATGCAAAAAGTAGCTTTTCGGACTAAAATCCGACTAACGATAAAATAATTAAATAAAATAATTAAATATAAAAATCGATAAATATGCGGGTTGTTACAGACTCCCCTCCTTAAAGAAATTGCGTCCTCGCAATATTTAAGAAGAGAACATAAAGTAACAACCATACAAGCATATTCAATCACAAAAGAAACTTGAAATAAGAAGTTCACCTCAAAGAGCACGAGAAGGTAAGTCCGGATGTGTTCGCTCGATGTACTCTCTAGATTCCCAAGAACAATCCTTAGGATTTGAAGACCATTGAACTTTAACAAGCGGAACATCTTTATTTCGAAGTCGTTTGACTTACGAAGCAATGATACGAATATTCAGTGATAGGAAATGGCCCAATATATCTTCCACAACACCGGGCTCATAAGTTAAATTAGACGAAACTTCATTCTCTTCCACAACACCGGGCTCAAGAACAGAATCGGAATCTCGAAGACATTTCCGAAGTTGAGAAACGTGAAACACGTCATGGATAGCAGAAAATTGAGCAGGTAATAAAAGGAAATATGCCATGGAACCAATATGTTCAGTGATAGGAAATGTCCCAATATATCGAGGCTCTAACTTTCCCGATCGACTGAAACGCACAACACCTTTCATAGCTGAAACACGAATGAACACAAGATCTCCCTCAGAAAATTCTAACTTCCTTCTCCGGGTTTCGGCATAGGATTTTTGTCTACTCTGGGCTTCTTTCATCCTATGACGAATAAGATCAATCTTTTCTGTGGAATCACGAATAAACTCTGGACCTAAAACCGGCTTCTCACCGGCCTCAAGCCAACAATAAGGAGATCGGCATGGCCTTCCATAGAGTGCCTCAAAAGGTGCCATACCAATACTAGATTGGAAGCTATTATTATAGGAAAATTCAACAAGTGAAAAATGATCTTCCCAACTTCCACCAAAATCAAGAACACACGCACGAAGAAGATCTTCAAGAGTTTGATTCACACGCTCGGTTTGTCCATCGGACTGGGGGTGATAAGCGGTGCTAAAATTAAGCTTCGTTCCCAAAGCTTTTTGAAGACTCTTCCAAAATCCACTAGTAAACAATGGATCACGATCACTAACAATAGAAGTAGGAACTCCATGCAATTTAACAATTTCTTTATAAAGATTTTGGCCAAAAGAGGAACGGTTCGATTAGATCGAACGGGAATAAAATGGGCGGATTTAGTAAGTCTATCAATGATCACCCATAAGCTATCATGACCCGAACGAGAACGGGGAAGGCCGTCAATAAAATCCATGGAAATTTGATCCCACTTCCAAATAGGAATTTCTAAAGGTTGCAATAACCCACCGGGCCTTTGATGTTCGGCTTTAACGAGTTGGAAAGTCATGCAACGCTTAACGAAGTTAGCGATGTCAAGTTTCATTCCCTTCCAATAATAAGGTCGCTTCATATTCGCGTACATTTTACTACTACCGGGATGAATGGTGAATTTAGAACGATGTGAATCTTCTAAAATATCTTTACGAAGATCACTAATATTTGGCACGATGAGTCTACCAAATCTCCGAACGTCGCCACGAGAATCGATATGAAAGTCTTTCAATCCTTCAATATCAATCTTTTCCATAATATTTTGGCTAAGAAGAGCCAATTCGGGATCTAGCCTTTGAGCTTCAAGAATGCGGTCTGAAAGAGAAGGATGAGCCTCAAGGCTACATAAAACAAGAGATGAACATAAATCGGGAACACGCTCTCGAATCTCACAAGTGGTTAAGATCTCGAGATCGTTCCATTCGGATATCATCATAGAAACAACAGCTTGTTGTTTACGGCTAAGAGCATCGGCGACATGATTACCCTTACCGGGTGTATAAAGAATATCAAGATCATAAGGAGCAAGGAACTCGAGCCAACGTTGTTGACGCAAATTAAGTTCCTTTTGAGAAAATAAATATTTCAAAGACTTATGATCCGTGTAAAGAACAAATTTATCTCCTAAAAGATAATGACGAAGAGCGAAAACAATAGCCGCGAGTTCTAAATCATGAGTGGCATATCTAGTCTCAGCTGGCTTCAATTGCCTAGAAGCGTAAGCAATAACACGTTCTTTTTGCATAAGAACGGCACCAAAACCAACGCGACTAGCATCGGTACAAACAAAGAAATCTTGATTCCCCTCGGGAATAACAAGAATAGGAGCATCAGAAAGGAGTTCTTTTAATTTTTGGAAAGAAGCTTCACATTTGTCCGACCAAATGTATTTAACACCTTTCTTAGTCAAGCTAGTGAGAGGCACGGAAATCTTAGAAAAGTCTTTGATAAAACGACGGTAATAGCCCGCCAATCCGAGAAAACTACGAATCTCTGTCACACTCTCCGGTCTCTTCCAATCTTGAATCGCTTCAATCTTTGAAGGATCCACGGAAATTCCGGATTCGGAAATAATATGACCGAGAAACTTCACACTAGATTGCCAAAAGTGGAACTAAGAAAATTTTGCCCTTAATTTATTGCTCCTAAGAGTTTCCAACACAATCCGAAGATGTTTTTCATGCTCCTCCTCGGTTTTAGAATACACAAGAATATCATCGATAAAGATGAGAACAAACCGGTTGAGGAAGTCTTTGAAAACTCTATTCATAAGGTCAACGAAATACGCCGGAGCATTCGTTAGACCAAATGGCATAACAAGCCATTCATAAGATCCATAACGAGTACGGAATGATGTCAAAGGAATACTATCCTCTGCAATACGAAGCTGATGAAATCTAGTAGCTAAGTCTAATTGTGAAAAGACTCTAGCACCACTAAGTTGATCGAATAGATCATCAATCCGAGGTAGAGGATATTTATTTTTGATAGTAAGATCATTAAGCTTGCGGTAGTCAACGCAAAGCCTAAGTGTTCCATCGGATTTCTTCACAAAAATTGCTGAAGCTCCCCAAGGCGAGGAACTAGAGCGAATAAATTGCTTCGTCTCCAATTCGGATAATTGTTTGCGCATCTCCTCGTTTTCTTTATTGGACATACGATAAGGAGGACGAGTGATAGGTTGAGCTCCAGGAATAAGATTAATTCTGAACTCAATTGCTCACTTAGATGGTAATCCTAAAACGGGCTCGAATATGTCGGAAAATTCACAAACGACGTGAATAAGAGAAATAATATCACCCTCGTCATCATCATCGTCATCACCAGGATTTATAGAATAAAAAGATGCAACCAAGATGGAATCTGAATCTTTAAGATTAATAGAAATCTGCTTAACAGATTGAGAGTGTCGAAGATGAATAGTCCGCTCAGGACATAGGATTTGAGGTTCATAACGATTAAGCCAATCCATTCCCAAAATCATTCCAAAGCCTAAGTAACGCATGACATGCAAATCGGCTAGGAAAGGAAAAATCACACAAAATAATCTCGACATCTTTACACAATAAACTGATTGTCGCGGATCCACCAACCGGATTCGCGATTCTCAAAGAAGTCATCAAACACAAAACATCCAAAGAAAAAGCATCAACAAGTTCTTTTGATATAAAAGAATGGGACGCATCCGTATCAAAAAGAACTCGAATAGGATGATCACGAAATAAAATAATTCCATCAAGGATAGAATGAGAAATACCTTGGCCACGAGATGTGTTGCCAGGGGCTTGAGCAACATTAAGCTTTCCCTCCTTTCTAGTTTGAAGTTTGGGACACACATGCATAAAATGGTCCGGGCTTTTACAATAGCGACAAGTACGAGGCTTTGAACACTTGTTCGCAAAATGGTCTCTGGAACCACAATTATAGAATTTCCCTTGAGTAGAGGAAAAGGTCTTTTCAACAGGAGTTGTTTGCCTCCCTTTCTTATTGGGATAAGGGCCTTTGAATTTGTCTGGCCTCTTCTTGTTGTTGAAGTTTGGTTTGGAACCCACCACTTCAACATCATTCTCCTTATCCGCCTCTTCAAGACGAAGAGCAATATCAACGAGTTGGTCGAAAGAAACTTCTAACTTTAGAAGTAATGGCTTCTTGAGATTTTTGTTTAAGCCATAGACGAACCTCTGGTTCTTCTTTAAAGGGGTGTTGATATATTCAACCCCATATTTGGAAAGCGACTCGAAAGAGGCGACGTAATCAGTCACGGAGGACTCACCTTGAACAAGGTCTGTAAATCGTCGAGCCAATGTCACTTTCCCAGCTTCCGGTACGAATTTCAGCTCAAAGCATTCTCGGAATTTCTCCCAAGTGAGATCCGCTTCATTAGTTTCAGAAATACGAAGCTCATACCAGTCCAATGCTCTTCCTCGGAGCATACTTGAGGCTACCTGAACTTGGTGAAGGTCAATAAGATTCATGCGAGAAAAGATTCGATCGCATGACCTTAGCCAAGCCTATACTTCAATAACAGTTTCGGAACCTTTGAACGGCTCCCCACCCAAATTAGTGTAATCGCTACACAAGCGTGCAAATCTCGACTTTGGGTGAGTAGGTTCCGGGTTAGCTCCAGCTGCTTGAGCATTTGTCACTAAATCAAGAAGCTGTTGAGCAGTCATAAAAACTCCATCTTGGGGTGGAGTGCTAGATGGCACGGCTCTGGGGCGGCCTGGTCTAGACATTTCTCTTCCTTTAGAAAGAAAGAAGAAGAAGAAAAAGGTTATTCACCAAATTGAATATCAAGCAATCTTGATAGATAAACAAGGAATCATAAGGAAAATAGGATGAATCGGTACGAAGACTCGAATTAAATCCTAAAGCACGACTCCTAAGATTGACTTAGGACAATGATCCTTGTTATAATATTCCATATTGTTCTGAAGTTTGGCTCTGATACCAAGCTGTGACGCCCCACCTCTATACCCACGCTAGCCAAGAACACTACGGTGTAGTGCTGTCGACTAGCATGGAGAATGAGGCTGTTGAGGAGCGACCATCCGTGTAATTGCTTTGTGCGAGCACCGATATGTCAGATAGTGAAAACATGCATTTCATTTCAGGAGGGAATCCAACATGCCGATGCAAACTCAAAGCTACTACACATTGGCTATCAAGGTCTTCGGAAACAAATATAGAAATAAACATAACACAAATCAGTCACAGACAATTCATATCACAAAGGCGGAAATAGATAAGAATATTACACATGAAAGTGTATATCGGAGTAGTGGTCTAAAAAGATCCACAATATCACAAAAGAATAGTTACATGAAGTACACAAAAGAATAAGTATACATTTTGGAGTCTACATCAAATGTATACAACAAAAAACTACTAATCTAAGTAGTTAACCAAAAGTCAGAGGAATCAATCCCAAGAGAGAGGTCAAGCAGAAGCACCTGTAACATCTCGGTCTGACCCGGGCATTATTTAAGAAGAAGATAATAAACGGATCAGTCTAGCTATAAATATCAGGTGAAACGATATTGAATAAGAGATATGACTAAACACATAATAATCACAATTCCAAGCTGTGATATATATATATAAGTAATTGAAAATCAACGAGAGATTAATCAATATCACCAAATCTACACAAGAATCAAAGAAATGTCATACTCCTTATTTCGTTCACCAAACCACAAATATTGACGATTATATCAAAGTCGATCACAAAAGTCAATGACACACAAACTCACCAAGGCAAAAATATTGATAAAACTTATCAATGGAAATCACGAAAATTGGTGAAGCATAAATTCAAGAAATCATCTCAAGAAATCCAGTAAATGACACACAAATTCACCTATGCACAAAAATAGATAAATCATATCAATAGAAATCACAAAAATAGGTGAAGAAGGAAATTCCAGAATTCGACACACGAAAACCAGAAATCACACAAAAATAGGGGGGAGGCCTATCACACGAACGGGAGCATGAAAACTCACCAACAGCTGTAACATACGAACGAGAAGCTATCTCATGGTAGCTAGCCATTAATTTGACACACGAATGGTCCGAAGACCGTGGGTTGCTACCCCACCAATTTGAGTCGAAACTCCACAAAACGGGGTTTAGTCTACCTCGCAAACAAAGAGACATCGCACAAAGCAATTACACGGATGGTCGCTCCTCAACAGCCTCATTCTCCGTGCTAGTCGACAGCACTACACCGTAGTGTTCTTGGCTAGCGTGGGTATAGAGGTGGGGCGTCAGAAAAAAGCTGCTGCAGTTAAATATGATTTTTTTGTTGTTAAAGTTTTGATTCAAATGGATATTTGAATTTTAAAGTTTAAAATGAATTTGGATTTAAAAATCAAGTTTCTGACTCTAATTGTTAAAAGAAAGTCAAATCGAAGTTTAAAAATCAAAATAAATTGAGAAATTCAAGTTTGCTTAGAATTCAAAATCTGAAAATTTAAATCAGTTTAAATATGAATATTTTAAGAATGAGTTCAAAATAAAATAGTGACAAGTAATTTGTTGCAATAAAAATTAACTTGATTTTGAGAATTCTTGATTTAAGATTTTTGAATGAAAAAATGAATTGTTTAACTTGAGGTTTGCAAGTTAAATATTAATGTAAATTTGGAAATTTAAATTTGAGTTAAAAATTCAAATAGTTTAATTTAAAAGATTTTAATTTGAATGTTAATTACAATCATTTTGAATCTTCAATTCTAATGATATTAGAATTTAAATTTAAAATGTAATGTTAATGAAGTCATTAATTAAAGAATGAATTATCTTAAGAATAATAGGGTAATTAAGGAATGACCTATGTATTAAAGTTAATTAAAGATCAATTAAGAAGTAAATTAAGAAATATTATTAAATGTAGACAATTAACTAAAGAACTTTAATTAATTAATATATATGATTAACATTGGATAATTAATTAGATTAATTAGGTAATTACTTGATGGAAGTAATTAAGAGATTAAGTACTTATGGTAATTAATTTTGATAAGATGATGAATTTAAGTTAGTTAATTTATTTTAATTAATTTAAAGAAATCATTTGCTAAATTGATTAATTACTAGTGTATGCAATGGAGCATAATTACTTAATGAAGTAATTAATGATAATTACTGAATGTAATTAGTGAAAGATGATATATTAATAAAGTAATTTGGATAATTACTTTTGTAATTAATCAGAGGATTAATTAATGAAGATAATTTATTTATATGAGTAATTAAGGATATTTAATTACTGGTTGTTATTAATCAAAGGTGATTAATAATTTTTTTAGTTAAAGATTAATCACTTAATGTGATTAATAAAGTAATTTAATCAGAATTAGAGATCATTAATTAATAAAATTAATGATGTAAATTAAGAATTGTTTAATTTAGTAATATTTAATAATGTGGAAATTAATTTATATAATTAATTAAGAATAAATGAAATTAATGAAGTAATTAAAAGTAAATTAATAGGAATTATTTAGAATAGTTAATTGGTAAAATTTATTAAAGACTAATTACTTACTGTAATTAGAAAATGATTAATTAGAGGAGTTAATCAAGATAACTATCTAGAGATAAATTAACGAATTTAATTATTGGTTGTATAAGCAGGATTTATGAATGAAGTAATTAATTTAATTTACTTTAAAATTAATTAGAGATAGAAGGAGTTAATTTAATTCATTTTAAATTAATTACAAATGGTAAGATTATAAATCACTGCTTATGGATGAATGAAATTAATATTTCATTTGATGGTTGTGAACTCAGATATGAGATGAATAATATCTAGGCAACTTGAATGTTTGTTTAAGTATGATATTTGTTTTTATCTGGTTAGATTGATAATTTTAATTATCTGTTTATGATGATGATATGATTATCTATTGTGATATTATGAATTATCCATCTGTGTGTATATTGATTATGCTGAATTAAACTGTTAAGACTAAATAGACAACTTGGCCCTAAAAGACACGTTTTGGATTTCGATGAGACCGGGATCGGGTTTTCCGCATTAGGAACATCCGAAAACCACATCGTTTCCAAATTAACGATAGGTCGTGAATCTGAAGTGAAGATGAAGAATCAGAGTGCAAGGGTTGTCATCGTTAACTCTGAGGGTGATTCCAAAATGAGTGTAACGAGATGATGCCTTCGGTTTCGTTCGAACCCGGAACGAACTTGTATGGATTGAATGCTTTCAACACATCGTCAGGTGGGCGATGAGCATTCTAAGTAATGTTTTCTATAAAGGTAATCGTAGCCTCAAGCCTCATCAACCGGGAATGGCTAAAACAGGGGAGGTGCAGCAAGGTTAGGTGGGTCATGCCCAAGCAGGACAAGATTTTCCCCTGTCTAGATGTCCCTTTTTATTCGGCTTTGTGGGCGGTTGGATGTACACCAACTGCGGGGTTATCTTGTTCGGGACTGTTCAGTAAGGAATGGTTCGGGCCTTGTGTTGCAGGGGATGAAGGGAGTAATCCTCGGTACGTTGATCTAGGCCACGTACTGTGACGGGCGGTACCCCAGTAGCCCTGCCATTGTATGGAATCCACAATCCAATAAGTGCCAACGGTTTTGATTGTATTACCCACTTTTGTGGCTAGTAGCTGGAATTTAATAGATGTAACAATTTCGGCTATTTTCTATTTACTTGAAAACCCTAGACCTATTATAATATCACAGAATTTCCTATCAAATGTTTTGGTTAGCGTAAGGTAAAAACTTTTCTATGTTTATGTGTGGGAAGTCTTACGTGAAAACTTTTGCTTTCAAAAGATTTTCAAAGTTAAACAACTTTAACCTGTTACTCATACCAGACCCATGTCTGACCCGGAGTTTATTTTTGTTTTTCATAAACTCTCGGGTACCCAAATTTTTACGGGTAGCCAAGGGATTCAGGTTAGCTTTGACGAAATCTGGAGGAGCAATGGAGCAGGTGGCTTCAGCGTTGTAGATATATATAGTTCCGCTGTGTTGGTATCTCTGAGTCATTTGTTTGAGTTGAGTTGTATTAACGAGACATGTGTTTATAACTGTCTAGTATGTGATGTATTTTCTGTATAACTCTGATTGATGTTGTATATTATATATACTTATTTGATTATTATAATTTATTCGTTCTGCTGTTGAGATTCTGATGTTGTTGTTCTTTCTTCTCTATCTCTTCTATTTTCTCACCTCTTTCTTTTCTTTTTAACGATACTTCTTCCTGGGCGTAGGAAGTGGGGTCGTTACAATGATGACCAGAGAATAAGGGAAAAATGTCAGGATGATGATCAGAGCTTTGTGAAGAGGGTGGTTGATTTTTGTAGTTTGTAAACCTAGTTTCTACTGGGATGAATGTTTTGATTGATTCGTCATTTCTGGTCGATCGAGTATAGCAAAACTTAAGGGGATGGTAGACTATGAGTCGATGATGGAGTGATCGGAGGCGCAAGCATTCAGATGGTCGGAGGAAGGTGGTTTAAGTGATGGCAGGTTTGGGAATTTGGTGCGTTCTGTGTTTCCAGGTTAGAGTTTAAAGTTCGAATTCGATTTTGGACCGTAGAGGGGCGAATTGATGGACGTGTTTGGTCATGGGGCTGGTCGCCAGCGTAGGGAAGCCACGTGAGGTCGTTGGTGATTGCCGGAGGCACGGTGCATGTGCGCCGTGCACCTTTTTTTCAGGTGGCCTGGGTGCAAGTATTGGGGCAACTCGAGAATCACTCGAGAGATGGTAGTATTGACTCGAAGCAGGAGTCCTCCTGACTCAAAGTAATTTTGTACTTGCTTGGGTTTTAGGCAGACAGGTTGCAGTTTTTGAAAACCTGTAGTATTGTTTTTTTATAAAAATTTAAAACTGAATTTAAATGGAGTTAGGTTTAAAATCTGAGTTAAGTTAAATCTAATATGTATTAGAGTTTCAAATGATTTTGAAAACCTTATAAGTTTTCAAATTTTGAAATGGTTTCAATTTTAAATAAAAAGGAAAAGGAGGGGAAGTCTGACAGTTTTCTGTAAATTTAAATTTCATTTTAAAATTTGAATCATAATTTAAATCACCGGTTTGAATCTAAATTTAAGTTCAGTTTTCTTAAGATTTTTGAATCTTCAAGTTTTAAAAATAAATTTGTATTTTAAATAAAAGTTTTAAAATCAAGGTTCAAATCAAAAGTTTATTTTAAGTTTAAAAATAAATGATTTGAATAAGGAATGGTTTCAAGTGTATTGAGTTAAAAATCTGAGATTTGAATAAGTTTAAATTTGAACGTTTTCAAATTAGTTTAAATTTAAATTATTTAATTGAATTAAAAATTGTTTCAAACAAATATTTAAATTGATTTTTCTTTTTGAAATGAAACCATTATAAATAGTTTATAAAGGAAGTTAAAAGATTGTTAACTTGAATTTGGAATCTAAATGTATTTTAAACTTAATATTTTTTTATTTATTAAATTAAGTATATTAAGACTTATCTTATATAAGTTTTATTTTTAAGTAATGAAAGTTATTTACATTCACTTTGGAAAGAATAAATGGAATTTAAAATTTGATAACGCTATAATAAATATCATTTTGAATTTTTGATTCAAAATGAAATTTGAATTTCAAATGTTCTAAGTATACTTTAATAATTATACAATTATTAATAAGGAATGGGTTATCTTATAACTTATTAAGATATTAAATATAATTTAATAAATTGGATAATTAAGGAATTACTTATTTATTTAATTTATTTAATTAATAGTTTGGATTAATTTAAATTAGAGATAATTAAGAAGCAATTAGAGAATTAAAATATAGTTAATGATGGTCATTAACTAAGGTTTATTTGATAATTAATTAATATGATTAATGTTTAATAATTAATTAGATTGATTAATTAATAAATTGTAAAATTTATTTAAGTTTAATTACCTAAATAAAAGTAATTAAGACACTAATTACTTAATGTAATTAATGGAGCTTATTAAGGTTGGTTTAAATTAATTAATTTAAGTTTAATTAATTTTAAACATGAGATTTGATAATAATTTCCTGATGTAATTATTGTAGTGTAATTACTCAGTGATGTAATTAAAGATAATTACTGAATGTAATTAATAGATGATATTGGGATTGTGAAAATAATTTGGATTAAATTATCTTGTATAATTAATCAAGAGATTAAGTAAGAAATTAATAAAAGGGTAATTAATTTGATAAGTAATTAAGGGTAGTTAATTACAGAATGAGATTAATCAAAGGTGATTAATAATTATGGACTAAGTGAGATTAATTACTGAAAGTAATTAGTTTAATGAAGTAATTAATTAAGAGTCATTAATTAATATAATTAATGATGTGATTAAGATTGATTGATTAAAATTAATTAAATAATAAATGATTAAGTATAGTTAATTAATTGTAATTAATTAAGGTTAAATGTAATTAATTAAGGTTAAATGTAATTAATTATAATTAATTAATTAATGAAGTAATTAAAGGTTAATTACTGTATTTGGTTTAGGGTAATTAATTTTGTGAAATTAATTAAGGTATAATTAATCAAGATTGATTAATTAAGATGATAAATTAGAGGTTATTCAATTAATTAATTTGAAATTAATTAATGATAATGTAAGCAATATTTATATTGAGATAATAATTAATTTAATTCATTTTAAATTAATTAGAGATGATGTAATTAATTTAATTCATTTTAAATTACTTATAGATAGTATGATTATAGATCATTGCTTATGAATAGTTGTGATTGGTTGCTTTGAATGGTTTTGAATCTCAGCTATGAAATTAATAATGTTGAGTGATATGGATGTATTGGATGCATTGTGATATTGATATGGATTATCTTTTAATAATGATAATGTGGATTTATCAGTGGTTTTATAATGATAATTATCTGTTGTGAATCTATGAATTATCCATCTGTGTGTATATAGATAACGTAATTAAATTGTTTTAAAATTCTAAAACAACTTGGACCTAAAAGTCACGCTTTGGATTTCGATGAGACCGAGATCGGGTTTCCATATTTGGATATCCGAAAACCACATCGATCCAAATTAACGATAGGTCGTGAATCTTATGTGAAGAGTGAAGACTCGAGGTGTAAGGGCTATACGTCAGTATAACTCTGTGGGCGATTCCGTAATGACTTTGACGGAATAGTACTTATAGATTCGAGATGAAGATTCAGAGTGCAAGGGTTATCGTCGTTAACTTTGTGCGTGATTCCGTAAAGAGTGTAACGAGATAATGCCTTTGGTTTCGTTCGAACCTGGAACGAACTTGTATGGATTGAATGCTTTCAGAACATCGTCAGGTGGACGATGAGCATTCTAAGTGATGTGTCCTCTAAAGATAATCGTAGCCTCAAGACTCATCAACCGGGAATGGCTAAAACAGGGAAGGTGCAGCAAGGCTTCGTGGGTAGCTTCCACTGGAGAGCAAGATTGATCCCTGTCTAGAGGTCCCTTTTTATTCGGCTTAGTGGGCAGTTGTTAGTGCGCACCAACTGCGGGGTTATCTTGTTCGGAACTATTCAGTAAGGAATGGGTCCGGCCTTGAATTGCAGGGGAGTGGGAGTACTCCTCGGTACGTTGATCTAGGCCACGTACTGTGACGGGCGGTACCCCAGTAGCCCTGCCATTGTATGGAATCCAAAATCCAATAAGTGCCAACGGTTTTGATTGTATTACCCACTTTTGTGGCTAGTAGCTGGAATTTAATAAATGTAACAATTTCGGCTATTTCATATTTACTTGAAAACCCTAGACCTATTATAATATCACTGGATTTCCTATCAAATGTTTTGGTTAGCGTAAGGTAAAAACTTTTCCATGTTTATGTGTGGGAAGTCTTACGTGATACCTTTCTTTTCTAACGGTTTTTGAAAGTTAAGCAACTTTAACCTGTTACTCACACCAGACCCATGTCTGACTCGGAGTTTATTTTTGTTTTTCATAAACTCTTGGGTACTCAAATTTTTACAAGTAGCTAAGGGATTCAGGTTAGCTTTGACGAATATTGGAGGAGCAATGGAGCAGGAGTCTTCTGCGTTAGATATTAGTATTCCGCTGTGTGTTCTGTGATTGTCTCTGAGTTGTATTATGTTGTAAATACTAGACAGGTGTTCATAACTGTCTAGTATGTGTTGTATTATCTGTGTACTCTGATAACGATTGTAAACTATGTAATATTTTATGTTATTGATATAATTTATTCGTTCCGCTGTTTAGATTCTGATGTGTTGTTTCTTCTTCTTCTCTTTCTTTCTCTTTTCTATCCTCTTCTTTCTTATTAGCGATGCGACTTCCTATAGTGTGGAAGTTGGGTCGTTACATAATCAATCAATACAACCAACTTGAAACATTAAAAAATTTGGAAATTCATTTAAAACTTGCTTAATTCTTTGCTTAAAACAAGATTTACATTTCCTTACTAAATAAACTAACTTAAAGATTCATGGAAAATTTAGTTTTTAAATAATTTCATTGATTAACTTGTTCGACAAAACATTTGGAAAGTTTAATCCAAAGATTTTACTCTTGTTTAACCTGGGCCAAAAGCTACATCCATACTTCAAAATTTAAATTCGTAATTTATAAAACGGGCCGAAGCCCAAAATGATGAAGCACAGTTTCGTCAAATATCCGATGCCACACTCGAGACCTTCCCCTCATTTTTTCGAGTATGCTCCATGACAATCACCGAACCCAACTGCATGGAGTCTATCCCTCATTCGCACGAGACAAATCTCGAGTTCAAACTCTTACTACTTCGAGTTACCCACGAGATCACTTCGAGACAAAACCTGGTTACATGCTTCTTCCCAAATTTACGAACTCAGCAATGTCGATATGCATAGTGCACTTGTGCACATGTCCCGATCATCAGACCACCTCCCTTCCTCGCCATGGTCACCAACAAGTCGGCGACCATCCACTTGATTCACCTGACCTTCAAACTCCGACGATTTGCCAGTAGCGTGAATTTGAACATGTCAACCCAAACTAGAACCATTACATCGACAGGAAACCCGCCTCATCGTGCCTCCTCTGACAGCCAGCGCCCACCATATCTCCTCGAAAACTTCGCCATACCTTCCTCAATCTTTGCCCGTGGGTCCGCAGTCATACCATTCCATCACGTCGCCATCTTAGAAACTTAAAATTTAAGCGATCAATTTTCTCGCAATCGTTAATCTATTCAACCAAAGTTTCGGAACCCCTAGATGCGTCGATCATCAGAGAATAGCGAAAACTCACTTCCAATTCAACAGCCCTTTTCTCTTGATTCTTAAATCTAAAATTCATGATTTTAATTTTAAAAATCATTATTTTTAATAACAAGTTACATCGTATACTTGAATCACCAAATTATTAAGGTTGATGTTTTGGTATGGTGTGAAACTTTACTGTTCTTTCTTTTATTATTTAAAATAGTTTCCGATTTAGCTTGGAACCATTTTCAAAATTGAAACCTTGTTATAATAATAAATTCTTGTTTATACATTGAAGTCTAACAATTATAGATGCAAATCACTTAATTTTATACCCTATCTGAAATCTAGAAGTGAAGAACAGGGCTAACACTGACATGCATTCTAAAAATCTTTATAATATATACATACGAATTCATATATAACAATCAACAAATACATTTACAATTTATCTGAAGTTTTACTGTATGCAACATGTTTACACAGGTTTTAAAACAAATTAAAAATTGTCTACTCACCTACAAAGTAGAAGAACAGAGAACTTATGATTTTGAAAAACTTCTGAACCTTTAAATCTTTGAGTAGTTGGATATGTTTGATTTAAGAATTTCAGTTGCATGCCATTGAAACTTGCTGAAGATGACCTTGAGCTTGCTTCAGGATCGAATTTGTGGAAAGATTGATAGTTGTTTGTTTTTCTCAGATTTTGTTCTGGTTTCATTTTTCCTTTCTCAGGTTTTTCTTTTGAGCTGTACAAAATGAAACCTGGTTTCTTAATATATTTTTTCTTTTATATATATTTTTTTCCATGAAAATCTTAAGGTTGCCACTTGTAGTTTTATAATAAAATCAAACTAACATTTGTCTTTACATGTTTATTTCTTTCTATACTTGTTTACTTTTTAAGGAAAATCATTTGCATTTTTTTTACTTGTTTTTAGCACGAAAATAGTTATTATATAATATATATCCTTTATATTACTTATACTATATTTATTTATGTTAGGAACTGAGTTGATGATGTTTTGATGACAACAACCTTATGTAGTTATTATACTTTACTTTATAAAATATATACTAACATTTATATATATATATATACATACATATATATATATGTATATAGGAAGTATATGTAGGTATTATCGAAGACTGATCAGTATAAAGACTCAAGCATCAAGATGAAGAATAGAGATTCAAGATTCAAGACTCTAGAGAATCAAGATTTCAAGATCTCAAGATAAGTGTCTAGTATTTTGTTTAAACTTCATAATAGCACTCTCATCTTTCTTCCAATTTTCTTTTGGGATGGAACCCAATTTCTATCGAAACCAGTGGCTTACAAACCCACGACAAGTAGCTTACAAACCTACGACAAGTGGCATACAAACCCACGAAAATCAAAATCATTTAAACTACTTTGTACAAGTTCTCGAGTCCTATGGAGGAGCTCTATAGGAAGGTTCTTGCAATTTCAGTTTGAATAGATTTTTCAAAATGTTTTTAAATCTGTTTTCAAAATGTTTTTGCTTTCAAAATCATGTTTTCAAAAATGTTTTCAAACTTTGTTTTAGCCTTGAAATATTCCTCCATTCTGATTTTAAAAACTTCTATTTTTAAAACATCAAAACTTATTCTGATTTTAAATATTACTTATATAATTGACGGTCTATATCAATTATATATATATTTAAAATAATGTTTTATATTCGTTTTCTATCTCAAAATATTGTTTAAAAACTTTATTTTGCTTCAGAGATGTTTCAGCTTGTTTTAAATTCAAATGCTTTTACAAAACAACATCTCTACAATTTTGAACTGAGGGATGTCGACATATGGGGATACCCCATGTTGACATGGTGACAGTTGGATTCAAAATTCAAAAGAAGTTTCCATTCGTTCAAAAACCTTTCGCCAATGGTTATGACTGTTGTGCATCTATATAAAGGCTTCCAAAACGAATTTTTTTTAATAACTACTTTCTTATTTTCTTCACTCTTTCTTCTCCACCATTCCATATCCATAAAACTTCATATTTTAAAGATCATGCCATCATTCTGCCAAATTCTAAAAGGAAATCATTTAGATACTCTCTCTATTTGATTCTCCATCATTCTACTAAAGATCAAAGTGCTATTCAGAGTTATAGGATTAATTTGTATTCAAAAAGTCCATAGAGTCTATCCACTCAAAAGGATTGTTATTAAGAAGTATTGGGGTGATCTTGTGTCCCGTAAATCAAGAGAGTTTACCCCAGACTCGGAGATAGGAGGGTTCCAAAAGGCCTTAGAAATTGAGGGTTGTAATTTGGATATTGGCTTATAAAAATCTGTACAAGGATATTGCCTTGGTGCGGGACTGGATGTAGGAGAATTCCGAACCAGTATAAAATCCGGTGTGTTATTTCCTTTTACTTGCTTTACTTTACTATTTGCATTTGTTATATGTTCTGTGATCATTCTGTGTTAGAATTCTGTTCAGATTTGTGTTGAAAGTTTTAACTTAGTCATATAGTTCATATATTCTTTAAAACACTATTCACCCCCCCTCTAGTGTTATTTCTGCCTTAAGATCCTTAATCCGCACCCCCAACAATTGGTATCAGAGCATTGGTTTTCATTGTTTTCATAATCTGAAAATTTGAAAAGTTTTAATGGCACAACACACTAGTAATGTCACTCCTGTCACTACTACTTCTGTCAACACAAGCACTAACACTAGTTCATTTATAGAAGGTCAGTCTGCTGTCAGACCACCACTTTTTAATGGCAGTAATTATGCATATTGGGCATGTAGGATGAAAATTTATTTACAATCCATAAGTTTAGATACTTGGAATATGACACAAATTGAATATGTTGAACCAACTACTAATTTTTCCCAGTGGACTACTGAGCAAAAGACAGTTGCACAAAACAATTCTAAGGCTATGAATATAATATTTTGTTCACTAGATAGGAATGAGTTTAATAGAGTCTCTGTTTGTAAGTCTGCATTTGAAATCTGCAAAACTTTGCAAGTAACTCATGAAGGAACAAGCAAAGTTAAACAGACTAAAATTTCCATATTAACTAACCAGTTTCAATTGTTTAAAATGCATGAAAATGAGTCCATTTCCGACATGTATTGTCGATTTCAAGATATTGTACATTCATTGATTGCTTTAGGAAAGGGTTTCTCAGAAGAAGATCAAGTCAGAAAAATACTCAATTCACTCACTCCAGAATGGGATCAAAAGACACTTACTATTGAAGAGGCATATGATGTTAGTCAAATGAAGATCGAAGAGTTAATCGGTAATCTAATGTCTTATGAAGTTCAACTACAAGGGAGAAAAGAATCTAAGGCAACGGAAAAGAAATCGATCGAATTCAAAGCAACAACTGGAGATTGAGAACAAGAGAGTGATGAAGAAATTGCTTTCATGACCATAAATTTCAGAAAATTTCTGAAGTATGGAAAGATGAATAACTTTAAAAGAAATGATCAATGAAATTCCAGAAATACTTCGGAGAACAACAACAACTACTACTACTACAACAATAATGGTGATAGATGCTATAAATGCAACAAAACAGGGCACTACAAGATGGATTGTCGATATCCAGACAAACAGACATTTCAACCAAACAACGAGCAACCAAAGAAAAGAAAGAAGGCATATGCAGCAACTCTTGACGATTCAGATTCATCCAGTGATGACGAGAAGAAAACTGATAATTCAAATCTGTGCTTCACGGCTATTCTTGAATCAGAAGACGATCGAAGTTTGGATCTAAAAATAGGCACACATTTATTTTAATTTTATTGGATGCTTGCTTGCTTTGATTTTGTTTTCAATTTCTTGAATTTTTAAATTCAAAATCACGCTTTGAAATTTGAATTTTTAAATTCAAAATAATATTATTTTAATAATATTTTGAATAGTAAAATATTATAATATTATTATATTTAATATTATTACTGGAATTAAATATAGATATAGAATATAGATTAGTTTTCTTAGGATTTTAGGAATTTATTAGATTTTAGAAATAGACACCTCCTTTCAAATTCAACAGGCACATGTCGACATGCCATGATACCCCATGTCGACATGCCTCTCAGAAATTTGATTTCAAAATTTGAATTCAAACTTTTGAATTTCCCTCCACCTTTTCACTTACTTCAAAATTCTGAAAAGATACCTCTTGACCAGAGAAAATGACTTTAGAGAATCTATTTAATATACTTCTCTTCTCATCTCTTTTCACTTTATTCTCATAATTCAAACCTTCTTCATTATCTTCTACTCCTCTCAAACACTCATCAATGGCTTCCTCAAGTAACCCATCAACTATGAGGATGCCCAAATCCATCAAAAATGATCTTTTCAATGACCCGAAGTCTATCAAAGCTTACATAAGCTATGTAAACTATGGTAAAGTCAATACGGGAAAATTTGCCATTTTTGATGATTTTTCTTCCTATGAAATCGATCAACTTTTTGAAGAAAACTCCATTCTTAGCTTGATTGATAACAAGCAAAATGATTTTGTTTGTTATCCAAACCTTGTCAAAATGTTTTATGCAAACCTAAATCGTGGATTTTATAATGGAAATGAAGATAAAATTTGGAGTAGTGTTAAAGGAACACTTATTGTTTTGGATTCAGATATTTTGGGTACTATTTTGGGTTGCAAATCTACCGGTATGAATCTCTCGGAATTTCAAATCAATGAAACCGATCGAGAGACTTTTCATCACATTTTTAAAAGCGATGACCACATGGATTTTATGAATCGCTATTTCCGCCCAAAAGCAAGAATTGTCAACCTTCTTATTCAACACACAATTATTCCTAGGTCGGGAAACTACAATAATACCACCTCAAAAATGTGTAAAGCTCTTTTTGCTATTTTTGGAAAATATGATATTAATTGGGCACAAACTATTTTGGATGAGTTAAGATCCAAAAATTTTAATATGGGAGAAAACACTCTTTATCATGGAATTTACCTTACTCGGATTTTCAATTATTTTGGTGTGGATGTTAAAAAGGAAGAGTTTGTAAGTAGGAAAGTGTTCAATCATGAGAACATTTCTCTTATGAAAATCCCACTTATGTTTCAACCATATGAAACACTTGCTGAAAAGTAAGAGAGACTTGCTCATGAAGAGATGGAAGAAGAGGAAGAGGAAGAGGAAGAAGAAGGGGAAGGAATGGAAATTGAAGAAGAAGAGGAAGATGAAGATATCTCTTTGGAAAGTATAGAGTATCCACATACACCCGCCAATCCATCCAACAAAACCATACTCCAGAACCAAAAGATACTTGCTCAAAACCAAAAGGTTCTTAAGAGATCTATTAGCAAGAAAATGGATAAAATCTCCACCAAGATCGACAAGTTCTTTGGGAAGATAGGCAGGAAACTTGGCTTGTCTTCATCATCATCTTCATCAAACTAATCCTAGCCATTATCTCTCTAGCTATCATTTATCTATCTTTGTATTTTCTACCTTTTTAGTTAAGATTATGTAATGTTAACTAATATAAGTAATGCTATCTTATTCTCTTTTTTCCAGCTTTATATATCTCTGATAGTTATTTATTTTAAGTTTATATAGGTCCACTAGTATAAAAATAAACTTAAAAATTAAAAAGGGTCATTCTGTCTAGACCATGTCGACATGCCCCATCCCCCCATGTCGACATATAACAGTAAGAAAGTAGTTACAATTTCTAACTTCAAATTCTTGAAACTACCAAGTGACAATTCATTTTGAACGGCCAATAACTCCTATAAATACCTATTTTTTCCAGAAAAACTTCTCAACCTCCATTTCTATTCATCTCCTCTCATACTTCAACTTATTTCTTAAATTATGGCTTCTCCAATTAAGAATTTAAGTGAAAATCTTGAAGTAACTCTTAATTCTTTCATGAATATTCTTTCTTTTATACTTAGAAATCAAAGGCACTTAGAATTAAGCCAAATGCAGATGATCAAAGAGCAAGAGAAACACTTCGACGCACTTCGTTGGATGATCTCAAGCCTTAGCAAAGACGAACCCGAAGCAAATTCACCGGTCACTCTCGACAATGATAATTGGGATGTAATCAAAACTGATCCTATCTTTGGAGATGATGGATGGGTGGAAGTCCCAAGGAATGTCTGATCATTATGTATGTTTGTTTGTTTGTTTGATGTGTTTGATTTGATTTGACTTAGATTTGATTAGGATTTGATTGAATTGTTTACTTAAGTTTGATTTGGATTTGGTTTGTATATAACTTCATATACTATACATGATTGGTTTGCTATGTATGATATTGATTTGATTGTCAAGTTACACTTATATATATGCTCACACACTTGATCACTTACACGTTCACTTTACACTTTTATTCTATATATACTTGATTATCTTAGAACATGTAAATCTTTTATTCCTTTTTGTTGATGATAAAGGGGGAGAAAGTTATAAAAATATATGTGCTTGGTGTAAGGGGGAGTTGTAGTTTTAAGAAGAAATCGCGGAGTAAGGGGGAGTTATGGTATGGTAAGAATATTTTATAAATAAAGGTTGTCATCATCAAAAATGGGGAGATTGTTAGGAACTGAGTTGATGATGTTTTGATGACAACAACCTTATGTAGTTATTATACTTTACTTTATAAAATATATACTAACATTTACATATATATATATGTATATATGTATATGTATATATGTATATAGGAAGTATATGCAGGTATTATCGAAGACTGATCGGTATAAAGACTCAAGCATCAAGATGAAGATTAGAGATTCAAGATTCAAGACTCTAGAGAATCAAGATTTCAAGATCTCAAGATAAGTGTCTAGTATTTTGTTAAAACTTCATAATAGCACTCTCATCTTTCTTCCAATTTTCTTTTGGGATGGAACCCAATTTCTATCGAAACCAGTGGCTTACAAACCCACGACAAGTAGCTTACAAACCTACGGCAAGTGGCTTACAAACCCACGAAAATCAAAATCATTTAAACTACTTTGTACAAGTTCTCGAGTCCTATGGAGGAGCTCTGTAGGAAGGTTCTTGCAATTTCAGTTTGAATAGATTTTTCAAAATGTTTTTAAATCTGTTTTCAAAATGTTTTAGCTTTCAAAATCATGTTTTCAAAAATGTTTTCAAACTTTGTTTTAGCCTTGAAATATTCCTCCATTCTGATTTTAAAAACTTCTATTTTTAAAACATCAAAACTTATTCTGATTTTAAATATTACTTATATAATTGACGGTCTATATCAATTATATATATATATATATATATATATATATTTAAAATAATGTTTTACATTCATTCTCTATCTCAAAATATTGTTTAAACACTTTATTTTGCTTCAGAGAAGTTTCAGCTTGTTTTAAATTCAAATGCCTTTACAAAACAACATCTCTACAATTTTGAACTGAGGGATGCCGACATATGGGGATACCCCATGTCGACATGGTGACAGTTGGATTCAAAATTCAAATTTCAAAAGAAGTGTCCATTTGTTCAAAAACCTTTCGCCAATGGTTATGACTGTTGTGCATCTATATAAAGGCTTCCAAAACGAATTTTTTTTAATAACTACTTTCTTATTTTCTTCACTCTTTCTTCTCCACCATTCCATATCCATAAAACTTCATATTTTAAAGATCGTGCCATCATTCTGCCAAATTCTCAATAGGAAATCATTTAGATACTCTCTCTATTTGATTCTCCATCATTCTACTAAAGATCAAAGTGCTATTCAGAGTTATAGGATTAATTTGTATTCAAAATGTCCATAGAGTCTATCACACTCAAAAGGATTGTTATTAAGAAGTATTAGGGTGATCTTGTGTCCCGTAAATCAAGAGAGTTTACGCCAGACTCGGAGATAGGAGGGTTCCAAAAGGCCTTAGAAATTGAGGGTAGTAATTTGGATATTGGCTAATAAAAATCTGTACAAGGATATTGCCTTGGTGCAGGACTGGATGTAGGAGGATTCGGAACCAGTATAAAATCCGGTGTGTTCTTTCCTTTTACTTGCTTTACTTTACTATTTGCTTTTGTTAATGTTCTGTGATCATTCTGTTTAGATTTGTGTTGAAAGTTTTAATTTAGTCATATAGTTCATATATTCTTTAAAACACTATTCACCCCCGTCTAGTGTTATTTCTACCTTAAGATCCTTAATCCGCATCCCCAACAATTTATATATATGTGTGTGTTATAAATTTATATTTCTACTTTTCTTTTATTTGTATTTGTATATAACCTTTAAGAAAATAAATTTGAAACTAATTTATGCATAAATAAATAATCACATTCTCATATATATGTATTCAAATCCAATTTTCATTTCAAGTTATTTATCTTTTGAATTTTCCATCACAAATTTCAAATCAAATTAAATTCACTCATACATATATTTAAACAAACACACATTACATTTGTTTGAAAATAATGATTTTGCCAATTTTAAATAATTATACTAGAAGAATATCAAATAAATATTTGTCCAAGTATTAATATTAGTCATCATATTTTTTTTGTTAAATCAATATCTATCAATTATCCCAATTATTTATCAATTACAGATGTCTAGAATTCCGAGATATCACATTGACAGAGCCAAGCGGGCTAGCTACTGCTAGTGGACATCCATTTCGATTTCTTCTTTGACTTTGTCCACATTATTACCCTTGATGTTGGTTTTGACTGGTGCACCTTTATTTTGGGGTAAGCTCCCTTTTACTCGATATGGGATGGATGGACGCTGTAACAACCCGCATATTTAACGATTATATATTTAAATATTTTATTTAAATATAGCGTCGTTAGTCAAATTTAGGTCCGAAATGTTATTTTTGCAAACGGCCGAATTAGGACTCGAAACCACCTCCATTGAGTCCAAATGGCGTTTGCGATCTTTTTAAGTATAAACTTTGATATGTTTGTATTAAGTCGAATTTTGCTACTTTTTCTATTGGGTTTAGGATTTGGGTTCAGCCCACTTGCTAGCTTAATACCCTTAACTCAGTCCCCTCTCTTCTCCATTCACTCATTTACAGTTCTTTAACTCTAGCTCAACTGAAAATGGGGGAAGAAAATGGGAATTAGAAATTCCAAACCCTAGTTTACTTTGCGAACTCAAATTCTTGCTCCAAAATCAAAGTGAAGCTATTGGTAAGCCATCTCTTCATCTTCTCCAACTCAATTTGACGCAGCGGATAATTCGAAATAGACTTCGATCGATGAAATGTAGCAATCGGTGAGTTGAAGATACCAAAATGCCCAAGTTCGTTGATCCAAAGATACCGAACTCTAGCTATCTCAAACACGTTGATAGCGCACTATACCGTGTTCAAAGATCTACGATTCTTCGCACGTTGATCTAGCGCACTAGATTCCGTGAATCGGCTTCTACGATCGTTGAATCGAGCGCACTCGATTAACCGAAAGAGGAGATAGGAGATTACACTCAACTACCAATTGGTATGAAAGCACAAAGCTAACAAAAGAGAAATTTTATTCAAAATCAACTACTCAAAAATGTACAACACACGCGCTATTTATAGCTTTCACAACTCGACACACACCAATCCTTACCTGACTCCTAGGTCGGCACCGACTCACGACCCAACTTAGGTCGTGACCGACTTAACTCACGCGACTCAACGCCTTTACAATAGAACAAAATTCAACCGACTCAAGCTCTACAACACAGCACAATGAGACGACTCAAACCCTGGCCGACTTAACCAAGTATGACCTACTTACAACATACGACTCAACGTAATTATATACAGGACCGACTTAACACAGTAACACACCTTCGACCGACTCATCTTCATGTCGACCTACGACTCAAAGGCATATGGCTTAACTCCTTGCCGACTCATCTTAAGTCGCAGCGCGTTAGCTCGGCGCTACTGACCCGCTGGTCTCCCTTAGCTCGGTCCTGACTCAGCCCCTCTTCCCTAGCTCGTAGCTATTTCTCCTTAGGTCGGACTCGACTTAAAAAACAGTTAGGTCGGAAACGACTCAATCTTCCTCTACCAACTCGCCTGTCTTCCTTTTGTAACCCCTTAGGTCGGAGACGACCCAATATGCTTCTGATAGGTCGTGCCCTTGCTTTGTTGAGTCGGCCTACCTTCCCCCTTGGCTTGTTAACTTGTGACCCTTCTTCCTTAGCTCGGCAACGGCTCAAATCTTCATTGAGTTGTGGACGAGTCATCACACTACACCACAAACTCGTGTTTTCAGGAATCAAAGCTTGCATAACTTCTACTCTGGCCTTAGCTGCATCATCCTCCCCTGGTTGAGAAAAATTCGACCTCGAATTTGTAAATTCTTCCTCAACAATCTCACCCCCATGATATGGAATTAAATGTTTGACGTGAAAAACATCAGAAGTATATACATCATCTGGTAACTTTAATCGATAAGCATTCTCATTGATTCTCTTCAACACTTCAACTGGACCAAATTTTCGCGCCTTCAACTTGTTAAAAGCACCCACCGGAAAACGATCCTTTGTTAATACGGCATAAACCAAATCTCCTTCTTTAAATTCAACATTTCGACGTTTCAAATCTGCAGACTTCTTATACTTCTCATTCGATTTCTCCAATCGTTCCTGAACGATTTTATGACATTCAGTCAGCTCATCAACAAAGTCAGCAGCTCGTTTAACTGTTCCTTTTGACTGTGGTACTACAGCTAAATCCAACGGTCCCCTGGGTAAATTTGAATATACAATCTGAAATGGGCTGAATCCCGTGCTTCGATTCACTGCATGATTGTGAGCAAATTCTGCCTGGCATAGCTTCATGTCCCAACTTCTCAAATTATCCTGTACAAGACAACGCAACAAATTTCCCAATGACCTGTTAACAACTTCTGTCTGCCCATCAGTTTGTGGATGATAAGCACTGCTAAATTTCAGTTTCGTTCCCACCGTCTTCCACAAACTCAACCAAAAATGACTCAAGAAACGAGTATCTCGATCAGAAACAATAGATTCTGGTAAACCATGAAGTCGATAAATCTCCTTGAAAAATAACTGTGCTACTCGAACTGCATCTGCTGTCTTCTTGCAAGCAACAAAATGTGCCATCTTCGAAAACCTGTCCACCACAACAAATATCGAATCATTTCCCCTTTGAGTTCTCGGCAAACCCAAAACGAAATCCATGCTGATATCAACCCATGGCTTAGATGGTACTGGTAATGGCATATACAACCCTGCATTCGTTGCTGTCCCCTTTGAAACTTGGCAAATATAGCATCTCTCCACGAATCTTTCAACCTCTTTTCTCATCGACGGCCAAAAGTAAGACTGTGAAATCAATTGTAAAGTACGATCACGGCCCACATGTCCTTCCTCGTGTAACTCCTTGACAATTTTCAATCTCAAGCTACAGTCTGGAATACATAAACGACTTCCTTTAAACAGAAAACCATCAACCAACATGAATTCATCGGTACTCCCATCCTTCACTTTCTCAACATATTTCACAAAGTAAGGATCTCCTTCAATCATCTCAGGCAACATTTCAAACCCCGTCACTTCAATCTTCATTGTCGTTAGTAAATGACTCCTCCTACTCAAAGCATCAGCTACTCGATTTGTCACCCCTGATTTGTGCTTAACGACAAAAGTAAACTGCTGTAAATAAGAAATCCACGATGCATGTCTCGTAGAAATCTTATCTTGCCCCTGTAAATGTTTCAAAGCTTCGTGATCAGTGTACAGAACAAATTCCTTCTGAAATAAGTAATGTCTCCAATGCTTAACAGCCTGAACAACAGCATAAAATTCAACGTCATATGTACTGTATCTCATCTTTGCCCCTGACAACTTTTCGCTGAAATAAGCAACTGGCTTCCCATTCTGACTCAGTACTCCTCCAATACCAACCTTCGAAGCATCAGTGTGTAATTCAAACAATAACTGAAAATTCGGTAGAACAAGAATTGGTGCAGACGTCAACAATTCCTTGATCTTCTCAAAGGCAACCCCCGCTTCCTCTGACCACACAAATTGTTTACCCTTCATGCAATCAGTCACTGGAGCCATCACGCTACTGAAGTGTGGTATGAACCTTCGGTAGAATGATGCTAGCCCATGAAAACTTCTCACTTCTGTAATTGTCCTTGGCTGTGGCCAATTCTTGACTGCTTCAACTTTGCCCTGGTCAACTTGAATACCTTTCCCTGAAACAACATAACCCAGGAATAAAACACTAGGTGTCATAAACACACATTTCTTGGTAGCAGCATAAAATTGTTCTTCACGAAGAATAAGCAACACTTCCCTCAAATGTAGAACATGTTCCTCCGTACTCCTGCTATAAATCAAAATATCATCGAAATAAACCACGACGAACTTTCCAATGAATGGTCTAAAAATTTGATTCATCACCCGCATGAATGTACTAGGTGCATTAGACAAACCAAATGGCATAACCAACCATTCGTACAACCCCTCTCTAGTTTTGAAAGCTGTCTTCCATTCATCTCCAGGTCTGATTCGAATCTGATGGTAACCACTCTTCAAATCAATTTTCGAGAATATAGTTGCCCCACTCAACTGATCCAACAAATCATCCAACCTCGGCATAGGAAATCTGTAACGAACAGTGATCTTATTCAAAGCTCTACTATCAGTGCACAATCTCCAAGTTCCGTCCTTCTTTGGTACTAACAATGCAGGCACAGCACACGGACTCAAACTTTCCTGAATACGACCCTATTCAAGCAACTCTTCCACCTGCCTTCTCAATTCCTCATGTTCCTTCGGACTCATACGATAATGTGGTCGATGTGGTAACACTGCCCCCGGAACAAGATCAATCTGATGCTGAATGTCTCTAAGTGGTGGTAACTCCTGTGGCAACTCCTCTGGAAAGACATCTTCAAATTCTTTCAAAACTGGCTTTGCTTCTTCGGGAATCTCAACTTCTTCACTATTCTCTCTCCCAATCAACAAAAACACTTCCGGTTCTTCCTCCACTTCCTTGACAAACTCTTTCAAAGTCAACAGAGTTTTCAATTCTTCAATCTCTTCTAGCTTGCTCTCCTTCTGCTGCTGTTTCTTAGGAACCAAAGTGATTTTAGTACCCTCGAATATGAAACTGTAACTGTTGGCACGACCGTCATGCTGAACTGCTCTATCAAACTGCCATGGTCTGCCCAACAATAAGTGACAAACATCCATATCTACGACATCACACCAAATTTCATCCTTGTACTTCTTCCCGATCGAAAAATTCACACAAGCTCTTCGACACACTTTTACTTCACCTCCCTTCCTTAACCATGCTAGCTTGTATGGTTTAGGATGCTTCTCGGTCTTCAAGTTCAACTTTCTCACTGCTTCTGTAGAAATAATATTATCACAACTTCCTGCATCAATAACGAACTTGCAGACTTTTCCCAGAATAGTGCATGTCGATTGAAATATGTTGCTTCTCAACCAACTACAATCCTCCTCTTGCTTTGGTGTCAAACAACTTCTCCTCATCATAAGATTACATCCTTCATCTCCCGACACTTCTTCTTCCTCCTCAACATAAGGTACATTTGAATACTCTGCCTCCTCACCATCATCTGCTTCAACCTCTGCAACCATGGTTCTCTTCTTCGGCTTTGGACATTCGTTGCTTTTGTGACCCAACTCCTGACAATTATAACATTTGAAAACACTATTAGCCTTCGCCTTCTCAGCCTCCTTCACCACTGGCTTTGTAACAGGTTTAGGAACACTAGAACTTCCACCGGCACCTTTTACTGGATTATTAGAATTAGTAAACACACCACCTCCACGCCTTCCTTGTTTCTCCCAAGCTAATGCTTTCTGATGTGCCTCTGCAACGGATCTAGGATCGAACATATTAACCATATCCTGGATCTGCATTCTCAAACCCCCAATGAATCTAGCAGTTAGCTGTTCTTCTGTCTCCATAATATCATTCCTGGCAATGAGTTGGTAAAATTCATCAGCATAATCGCTAACAGATTTCGTCCCCTGCCTCAGATTCTGCAACCTTTGGTACATAAGTGACTGGTAGTTGTAAGGTAAGAAAGTAGATCTCATCAACTTTTTCATCTTCTCCCAAGATTCTATCTTTGACTTTCCCATTCGTTCTCGAGTAAGTTTAGTTTGCTGCCACCATGCCAAAGCTCTCCCCCTCAGCCTTGTAGCAACCAACTTCACCCTTCTATTCTCCGGCACCTCCTTGAAATCAAAGATTTCCTCTACATTAGACAACCAATCTAAGAACTCCTCAGCAACCATCCCGCCTTTAAACTCCGGAATCTCCATCTTCATACCCGATTCCCATCGACGATCATCTTCAACTTCTCGATAAGAATTTCGAATTTGGTCTCGATCTCGATAATGAATACTAGCTCTATCACCCTCTTCAACAAAATCAAAAGTACGCCTACATCGATCTCGACCATTATCATCCCTTCGTTCATGCATGCTTCTTTGACTATGTCTCTCTTCATCTCTATATGCTTCATTGTCAAATTCACGTTGACTTCTTCTCTCTTCATGTGCATAGTCATGATGATCTCTTCGTGATGAAATTGATGTTTCTCTTCGATCTCTACAAGAATGTGGTGATACCCTCCTCGCTTCCGTAACCGATGGCGAAACTCGGTTTCCTCCATGGTTCGAGTTTGGTGATCTCCTCCTTTGATTCAAATCATTCATCAATCTCTCCAATTTTCCAATGCCTTCATCAAACTTTTCATTAATACGTTGTTCCATAAGCTCGGCTTCTTCTCTACGATACAAAGCTTCAACGTTTTGATGTCGGTTAGCTCTCCTTGGTGGCATGGTTGTAAACTTCACAAACTTCAACAAATTGAACACAATACTTCAAAATTTCACACAATAAAACAATCTAGGCTCAACCTTAGATCGGCAATAGATGTTCACGGCTCACACTAACTCGGTTCAAGTTAGGTCGGCTCTACCTTGACTCGCTATGACTTGCCTCGGTACAACTTGTCTTGGCCACCTACTACAAACACTTCAATGCAATCAACAAGGCACGGCTACTCCCAAGTATACACGGCCTTCTTCAAATTCAAACTCCTTGGCGCGCAAAAACTCCAAGTCAAAATCCAAACAAAGTCCAACTCCTCGATCCAAAATGAAATGGATCAAACACTCCTAACTTGATGCAACTTCAATATGAACACGATGAACTCCTTCAACTTCAAAAACTTCAAAAACTTGGCTCCAAGAATCAAACTTATCTATGATTGGCTAAGAATGGCTCTGATACCAAAACTGACGCAGCGGATAATTCGAAATAGACTTCGATCGATGAAATGTAGCAATCGGTGAGTTGAAGATACCAAAATGCCCAAGTTCGTTGATCCAAAGATACCGAACTCTAGCTATCTCAAACACGTTGATAGCGCACTATACCGTGTTCAAAGATCTACGATTCTTCGCACGTTGATCTAGCGCACTAGATTCCGTGAATCGGCTTCTACGATCGTTGAATCGAGCGCACTCGATTAACCGAAAGAGGAGATAGGAGATTACACTCAACTACCAATTGGTATGAAAGCACAAAGCTAACAAAAGAGAAATTTTATTCAAAATCAACTACTCAAAAATGTACAACACACGCGCTATTTATAGCTTTCACAACTCGACACACACCAATCCTTACCTGACTCCTAGGTCGGCACCGACTCACGACCCAACTTAGGTCGTGACCGACTTAACTCACGCGACTCAACGCCTTTACAATAGAACAAAATTCAACCGACTCAAGCTCTACAACACAGCACAATGAGACGACTCAAACCCTGGCCGACTTAACCAAGTACGACCTACTTATAACATACGACTCAACGTAATTATATACAGGACCGACTTAACACAGTAACACACCTTCGACCGACTCATCTTCATGTCGACCTACGACTCAAAGGCATATGGCTTAACTCCTTGCCGACTCATCTTAAGTCGCAGCGCGTTAGCTCGGCGCTACTGACCCGCTGGTCTCCCTTAGCTCGGTCCTGACTCAGCCCCTCTTCCCTAGCTCGTAGCTCTTTCTCCTTAGGTCGGACTCGACTTAAAAAACAGTTAGGTCGGAAACGACTCAATCTTCCTCTACCAACTCGCCTGTCTTCCTTTTGTAACCCCTTAGGTCGAAGACGACCCAATATGCTTCTGATAGGTCGTGCCCTTGCTTTGTTGAGTCGGCCTACCTTCCCCCTTGGCTTGTTAACTTGTGACCCTTCTTCCTTAGCTCGGCAACGGCTCAAATCTTCATTGAGTTGTGGACGAGTCATCACACTACACCACAAACTCGTGTTTTCAGGAATCAAAGCTTGCATAACTTCTACTCTGGCCTTAGCTGCATCACAATTCCTCTTCAATTTCAGAAAGTTTCCTAAACCTAACTTAGGAAATACTTGTTTTGGTCTTAGATAGAAGCTTGTAGAGTTGAAGTGGAGAGTGGTTGGTATTTTCTTTACATTTGAGCTTCTCATCCTTGTTTTGAGTTAAAAGGTGAGATTTTTATATCACATCTATGTTTACAACTATGTTGGATTGTTAGGAATGAGTTGCTAACATATTTGCATGTTTATTTGCCTCCGATTTGGATTGATTCGGTGAAATTGCCAATTTATGATTTTTGAAGCCAAATCTATGAAATCGTTACATGGTCGATGTTTATGTTGTTCGGAGTGTATCGGTGAGTCGTTAAGGTTGGGCAGTCGTTGATGTAAGTCCGTAATCAACGCTCATCCGATCGCTTTCGATTATTTTGGCCATGTATGGCCTAGGTTCAGGAATTGCCTGAACAACAGGATTCAGACGTCTGAATCCTCATTTTCAAACGTCTGAATATTATACTGGGATATTTTATTCCCCAGTATTTAGACATTTGAATTGAAGTCCCCAAACGTCTGAGTTGGCTCGATTTCAAACAGAAAGGAAATAGGCTTAAAACGCCTATTTCAGACGTCTGAAACATTTGGTTCAGACGTCTGAATAACATTCTGGAAAACTTCTAATTTTCCAGATTCAGACGTCTGAACCACCTATTTCAGACGTCTGAATCTGCTGTCTTTTGCCAATTTGCCTATTTTGCTTGGTTTTCCAAATTTAATCGACGCGTGTTGATTCCAATTAGCTATTTATGCATATTTGACTTTGATGACTCCTTTTTGATTTCATACACGGGTTTCTATAAAATGATCTCTTCAAATGTTATTAAAGCTCGTTCTCTAATTTATAATTTCTATTTAAAACACACACACAATTTGGCACTTCGAGCAAAGTGGAAGGAAGATTAAATGGCTAGGTAAAACACGGACCATGAATCCGGACATTTATCTTTCCGATTAATCCCTGACCTATTCGATTGAATGTTTTGACCTTTTGATCTGTTTTACCAATGAGATGAGGTAAAATTTGTACTGCTTTGAGTGTGAAATTAACTAACGGATAGTAAACCGTTTAGTCCGAACGGGTGGTTATGGGACTCACGTTACAACTTTTCGGATTCCTTCTCGAGAGTTGTGACACATTCTGCCAGTTAGTGGTGTCCAGTACCGGGCCTCTGGACCTTCACCACTACGTTTTGTTGCCTTTGGGATAGTGTCTTCGGACTGTCTCCTTCAAGTTTGTTGCCTTCGGGTATGTTGCCTTCGGGTATGTTGCCTTCGGGTATGTTGCCTTCGGGTATGTTGCCTTCGGGTTTGTGCCTTCGGGTTTGTTGCCCTATTGTATCGCTTTTGGAGTTGGTCATTCGTCACGGCTCGAGTGATATTGTGTTTGGAGTCTTCGGTCTCATGGATCCTTGTTTATACAGTACTGAGAACGTGCAATTTTCTGATGTTTCATTGATATGTATATTCCCTAGGTATTGCCCTTCGGTGTTGGTCTTTTCGAGCCGCATGATATATATAGTGGTTACCTTGCGGAACTTGTATTACCTTCATTGGTATTTGATATTTTCCTTTTTCGGCTTGTTTTGGGATATTCATATCCTTTGTTTATTGTGTTGCCGATGATATGAGGCTTGTCTTGCTATGATTCATCTTTTGTTAGATGATTGTGTTATCTCTTTTAGAGATATTTGTTACACTTTATGACCTTGCAATTTTATTGTTGTTCAGTTTATCTAATTGATTTGTTTAGCTAATTGACCGTATATCCTATACTCGGGTCAGACCGAGAGGTTTCAGGTTAGGTGCTTTTGGACTTAGCCTATTTTGCTTCCACATGGACTACTCCGCTAGCTTCTTTTTGTTATAGCTTTTGTGTAGTCCCTTTTGTTGTAACTTCAATACGTATTCTTTTGACTCGTCTGCATATTGTGGTTTGCTATACCACTTGACATATATCGGTCTGTATACTCTGTTATGTATCAGTATACGTGTATATGATGATCTACTGTTCTGTGATGTATATTACATTTGAGTTGTTATATTTTGTTCTGATAGATCCTCCAACCACCTATGGTTTTGTTTTAAGTATTCATTGGATATGTCGATCTGCTTAGTATGACTATTGTCGATGTATTCAATAAATAGTTAGAGCAAGGCTATAGATGGTCGCTCCTAATCAGCCTTATTCTCCGTGTTAGTTAACGGCATTACCCCGTAGTGTCCTTGGCTAGCGTGGGTATAGAGGTGGGGCGTCACAGCTTGGTATCAGAGCAAGATTCAGAACAAAATATGATAAACACAGAATAGAAGCATATATTCCGGTACATCAAAGTGTATAAGTGTTATAAATCTTTGAACCATCGTGCCTCTATATTCCTTCTATGCCTTGGTGGTAGATAGAATGTGGGAATACATCTAGGAATGCATTTTGTTCTGTAGTATTCCACATTTGAATTAATGAAATCTACCTTGTGAATAATCTTGTTCTTATCTTACTTTCAGCGTATGGCTGGAAGAGGCAGGGGACGATGTTCGGATGCAGGGCAATTCAGTGGCTCACATCCGAATGCATTTACATGTCTGCCGATCAGTTTTTGGAATTGTTTAGGAGCACTCAGCCTCCAGTTCCTCCTCGAGTATCTCCACCTCGTAAGTCTGACTTTGCACGTCTGTGCAGTGATTTTTCTCATCTTGGGGGAAAGCCGTTTAAAGGCTCCGAGTCTGTTCTTGAAGTCCAAGCTTGGCTTCGCACGTGTGAGCGTATCTTCTCTCGCATGGATCTTTCTGATCATGATAGAGTTCTTGTAACTTCTAGTTTATTACAAGAGTGTGCCTTTGATTGGTATGAGCTTCTTATTGCCGAAATTGACGAGTCTACTTATCTTGGACTCAGTTTCGGGGATGATTCAAACTCAAGTTCGTTCCTGAATCTGAAAAAGTTTTATTGACCCGTCGCTTCCTTGAGTTGAAGAAAAGAAGTCTTCTGTTTTTGAGTATGTTGCATCATTCGAGGCTTTATCTAAGTATGGTCTTGAATTCATTAGCACTTCTTATAAGAATAATCTGAAGTTTGTCTCTGGCCTTAAGAAATATCTTAAGAAGTCTTTGTTGCTCCAGCTTAAGCTTTCTTTTGAGGAGTTGGTTGACTCTGCACTTCATCTCGAAGCTATCGAGAAGGAGTGTGATAGTGGTGATGATGTTGAGGTTTCCAAGAACCCCAACAAGAGGCATTTTCCATTTCAGAAGTCCAGGTCTTTTCCTTCTAAGAAGAAGAAGACTGGTGGTTCTAATTCTTTGCCTCAATCTGTTGGAACACCTTTCATTCGGAAGTGTTTCAATTGTGGTTCTCCTGACCATATGATTCGAGCTTGTCCTAAGCCTCTCTTCTGCCATTATTGCAAGAAGGAAGGTCATAATGTTTCCACCTGCCCTGTTGTTCCTGTTGGTGCCAAGTCTAGTAAGCTTTATACTGCTAAGGCTTCTGAAGGTTCTTCTCAACCCAAAGGTGTATCTCCATCTATTTTGGAAGGTTCTATTTTATTTCATGACCATAGTATACGAGTTCTTTTCGATACGGGTGCTTCACATTCTTTCGTATCGAAAAAGCTCGTTGATGATTTAACTTTGGATGTTTCTTGTACGGTTACTTCTTTAAGGATTGCGAATCCTATTGGGGGATCCACGACCCTTAGCATACTTTATGATGATACTGAGATTGTTTTATGTGGCTTTTCCTTCCGTGTGAATCTGCATGTTATTTCTTCTGTGGGATTTGAGATGATTTTGGGTATGGACTGGCTAGTGAGATACGATGCCAGGATTATTTGTTTTGAGAGGATTTTGTATCTTCGACATCCAGATTCATTTACTCAGCTATCACTTGTTCTTCGGGATGTGGATAATTCTGAAATGGCTTTATATTCTCTTGATTCTCGAGATGATGATGATATATCTCGTATTCCTATTGCTTTTGAATTTTCTGATGTTTTCGAGCCTGTTTCGGGTTTGCCACCCAAGGGGGCAATTGAGTTCCGCATTGATCTCATTCCAGGCACGTAGCCAGTTAGTCGTCCTCCCACGAGGATGTCTACAAGGAAAAATGAGGAACTCAAAAAGCAGCTTTTAGAGCTTGAGTCCAAGCAGTTGATTTAGTCCAGTTTTTCTCCATAGGGATCCGTGGTCAATTTCGTGAAGAAATCTGATGGAACTCTTAGGGTTTGCATTGACTATAGCAAGCTGAACGAGTTAATCATAAGGAATAGGTATCTATTGCCTAGGATCGATGATATGTTCGATTTATTATGTGGTGCTAAGGTCTTTTCTCAACTCGACCTTGCCAAGGGTTTTCATCGGTTACGAGTCGCGGAGGATAGTATACCTCTTACCGCTTTCCGCACTAGTTATGGTTCCATTGAGTGGCTTGTTATGCTATTCGGTTTGACAAACGCTCCTGCTTTCTTTGTCGATCTCATGAATCGAGTATTCCGGGAATATCTCGATAAGTTCGTCCTTGCGTTCATTGATGACATCCTTGTTCTTTCTTAGTCTGAAGCTGAGCATGCTAATCACTTGAGAATTGTCTTGAGTACCCTCCGTCATCATCAGCTTAGAGCTAAATTCTCCAAGTGCCATTTTTAGGAGAATAAGGTTAAGTTCTTAGGCCATGTTGTATCTTCCGACGGCATTTCAGTCGATCCCTCAAAGATCGAAGCTATCCGGAATTGGAAGAGGCCGGAGAATGTGCACGAGATTCGTAGTTTCCTTGGATTGGCGGGGTATTATCGTCGGTTCATTAAGGATTTTTCCCATGTTGTGCTTCCTCTCACCATCCTCACTTGGAAAGGCATTCGTTATATTTGGTCCGACCAGTGTGAAGCTTCCTTTCTGACATTAAAGGAACTTCTCACTAATGCTCCTATTTTGGTGGTTCCCGAGGGGAATCATGATCTTGTTATCTACACCGATGCTTGTGGTAGTGGTCTCGGTGCTGTTCTTATGCAGAAGGATCGGGTAGTTTCTTATGCTTCTAGGCAACTACGTCCGAATGAAGTTCGCTATGCCATACATGATCTTGAGTTGGCCGCCATTGTCTTTTCCTTGAAGATTTGGCGACACTATTTATTGGGCGAGCGCTTCATTCTCTATACTGATCATAAATCCTTAAAGTATTTGTTCACTCGGAAGGAACTCAATATGAGGCAACGACGTTGGCTCGAGTTTCTTGCCTCCTATGACTTTGATATCCAGTATACCCCGAGTAAGGGTAATCATGTTGCTGATGCGCTTAGTCGCACACATTCGGCTGTTGTTTCTATGATACTTGCCGAATGGGATATTCTTAAGACTCTATCTTTTTGTGAAGTTCGCGATCGAGCTTCATCTTCTGATTCTCCTATTCTATTATTTAGTTTGGGAGCTCGACCCATTTTGTTGGATCGCATTGCCGATGCTCAGCGGCGTGATCCTGATTTGTTGCACCTTATTCAGCTTTGTGAGTATGCATCCTGCGGTGAGGCATCGTGGGATTTCAGCATTGATTCTCATGGGTGTCTTCTCAAGAAGAATCGTCTTTTTATGCCTTCTGATTTTGCACTTGGGCATGACATTCTAGATGACTGTCACCGTTCTAGGTATACTATTCATCCCGGTAGTGGAAAGATGTATGCCGATATGTGTCGTCTTTATTATTGGGAAGGCATAAAGCGCGATGTGGCAAGTTATGTGAGTAATTGCATAACTTGTCAGCGTATTAAGGCCGAACATCAGTGTCCTTTGGGTCTTCTTCAGCCTCTAGAGATTCCATTGTGGAAATGGGATCAAATTTCTATGGATTTCATTGACGGCCTACCTCGTTCGTGATTGGGCCATTCTAGCATTTGGGTTATTGTTGATCGCCTCACCAAGTCTGCTCATTTTATTCCTATTAAGTCTAACAGGACTACTTCGCATTTGGCTAAGTTTTATGTCAAGGAAATCGTGAGAATTCACGGTGTTCCTAGTTCTATTGTGAGTGACCGTGATCCTTTATTCACGAGTCATTTCTGGCAGAGTCTTCAGCAAGATTTGGGACAAAGCTTAATTTTAGCAAAGCTTATCATCCGCAGTCTGACATACAGACTGAACGGGTGAATCGTATCTTGGAAGATCTCCTCCGTATTTGTATTTTTAATTTTGGTGGTAGTTGGGAGGATCACCTACCTCTTGTAGAGTTTTCCTAAAACAATATTTTTCAGTCTAGTATCGGTATGGCTCCTTTCGAAGCTTTATACGGAAGGCCATGTCGATCACCTTCTTGTTGGTTGGAATCTGGGGAGAAGCTTATTCTTGGCCCAGATTTTGTTCGTGACTCTTCTGAGAATATTGATTTGATTCGTTTGAGAATGAAAGAGGTACAGAGCCGCCAGAAATCCTACGAGGACAACCGTAGGAAGCCTCTCGACTTCTCGATTGGTGATCTTGTCTTTATTCGTGTTTCTCCTTTGAAAGGGGTGATGTGCTTTAGTACGACTGGGAAATTGGCTCCTCGCTTTATAGGACCATTTTTTATTACTGAACGTATTGGCTGGGATACCGTTTGCTTGCATAAACGCCATGGGGGCCTGGGCATCCCTAACCTCAGTGCCCTCAATATCGCCCTTTTAGCTAAATGGCTTTGGAAATGTCTCTGCCCCGATCATTACATTTGGAAAGATTTGGTCCTTTCGCAATACTATCGCTCCAAAATCCACCTTATCCTCCACTATCCTCCAAACATAAGACCCTCACCTTTCTGGGCGGGAGTGATTCAATGCTTACCTCGTGTCAAATCTTTATTCCACATGACCATTGGCAATGGTGAAAACTGCTCTTTCTGGTTTGACACGTGGCTTGATCAGCTCCCCCTCGCCAAAGTCTCACATAATCTCTTCCTCCACTCGTCCGATCCGACGATTACAGTCAGCGATTGTGTTCATCTTGGCCCTGACTCTCTTTGCCCTTCCTCTCTTTTCAGCCCTGCCACCTTCTCCGACCTTATCTCTGCCTCCATCATCCTTCGATCTACTCTCCTCTCCTCTCATCCAGACTGAGTCATCTGGGCGCTTGCACCCTCCAAAGGATTCTCCGTCGCCTCATGCTACGCCTTTCTGACCAACCCCGGTCGCTCCTTCGGTTTCTCCAGACTCTGGAAATGCCTAATTCAGCCCCGAGTTGTATTCTTTCAATGGTGCCTCTCTCACAACCGCGTCAACACTAAAGATCGTCTCACTCGTTTTCTTATTCAAATCAATCCACTTTGTGTCTTCTGCTCAGAACATAATGAAAGCATCCACCATCTGTTTAGTCATTGTGACATCACTTACTTAGTTTGGGCCGCCTCTAGCGCCCATACACTTGGATTTATTCCTGACAGGCCCATCATTTTCGATTACTGGCAGAACAACTCACATGATCCCAACCTCGACATACTCATTTTTATCTTCTGTTGGTGTATCTGGAAAGAGAGAAATGCTCGAGTGTTTGGTAAACCTACATCACATCTTGATGGCCTATGCAGGCGTATATCTCACCTATTCAATCTATATACAGGTTGCAGCCACTCAGCGCCTTTCAGGCTTCGCTTACCCTATCGCAGTCCGTCGCCAGCTAACTCACAATGCAGTAGTATAGATTTTCCTCCCGGAGGTGCTTGATAGCAGAAGACTTTATCTCCCTAACAGCTTGCTGTTTTGTTTTGATGTTCTGGTTCTTTTTGCTTGTTCGTAATATGACTTTGGGATTTTGATGTAGTTTTTATTTTGCTGATGGTGCTACCGATCAAGCATGTTGATCGGCTATTATACTGCTTTTCATATATATATACATATATCTAACCGGCTATGTAGTCTCGCGCTACATACCCGTCTTTCTCCAAAAAAAGACTCAGAACCACCTCCATTTAGTCCAAAATGACATTTGCGATCTTTTTAAGTATAAACTTTGATATGTTTGGAGTAAGTCAAATTTTGCTACTTTTCCTATTAGGTTTTGGGTTTGGGTTCAGCCCACTTGCTAGCTTAATACCCTTAACTCAGTCCACTCTCTTCTCCATTCACTCATTTTCAATTCTTTAACTCTAGTTCAATTGAAAATGGGGGAAGAGAATGGGAATTAGAAATTCCATGCCCTAGTTTACTTTGCAAACTAAAATTCTTGCTCCAAAATCAAAGTGAAGCTATTGGTGAGCCTTCTCTTTATCTTCTCCAACTCTTTTCCTCTTCAATTTCAGAAAAATTCCTGAACCTGACTTTGGAAATACTTGTTTTGGTCTTAGATTGAAGCATGTAGAGTTGAAGTGGAGAGTGGTTGGTCATTTCTTTGCATTTGAGCTTCTCATCCTTGTTTTGAGTTAAAAGGTGAGATTTTTATCTCACATCTATGTTTACGACTATGTTGGATTGTTAGGAATGAGTTCCTAACATATTTGCATGTTTATTTGCCTCCAATTTGGATTAATTCGGTGAAATTGCCAATTTATGATTTTTGAAGCTAAATCTATGAAATCCTTACATGGTTAATGTTTAAGTTGTTCGGAGTGTATCAGTGAGTCGTTAAGGTTGGGCAGTCATTAACGTAAGTTCGCAATCATCGCTCATCCGATCGCTTTCGATTGTCTTGGCCATCTATGGCCTAGGTTCAGGAAATGCCTGAACAACAGGATTCAAACGTCAGAATCCTCATTTTCAGACGTCTGAATATTATACTGGGAAATTTTTTTCCCCAGTATTCAGACGTCTGAATCAAAGTCCCCAGACGTCTGAATTGGCTCGATTTCAAACAGAAAGGAAATAGGCTTAAAATGCCTATTTTAGACGTCTGAAACATTTGGTTCAAACGTCTGAATTATGTTTTGGAAAACTTCTAATTTTCAAGATTTAGACGTCTAAACCACCTACTTCAGACGTCTGAATCCGTTGTCTTTTGCCAATTTGCCTATTTTGCTTGGTTTTCCAAATTTAATCGAGCGCGTGTTCATTCCAATTAGCTATTTATGCATATTTGACTTTGATGACTCCTTTTTGATTTCATATACGGGTTTTTATAAAATAATCTCTTCAAATGTTATTAAAGATCGTTCTCTAATTTATAATTTCTATTTAAAACGCACACACAATTTGGCACTTCGAGCGAAGTGGAAGGGAGATTAAATGGCTAGGTAAACACAGACCATGAATCCGGGAGTTTATCTTTCCGATTAATCCCCGACCTATTCGATTGATTGTTCTGACCTTTTGGTCTGGTTTACCAATGAGATGAGGTATACATTGTACTGCTTTGAGTGTGAAATTAACTAATGGATAATAAACAGTTTAGCGCGAATGGGTGGTTATGGGACTCACGTTACCACTTTTCGGATTCCTTTTCGAGAGTTGTGACACATTCTGCCAGTTAGTGGTGCCCAGTACTGGGCCTCCAGACCTTCACCACTACGGTTTGTTGCCTTTGGGATAGTGTCTTCGGACTGTCTCCTTTAGGTATGTTGCGTTCGGGTATGTTGCCTTTGGGTATGTTTCCTTCGGGTTTGTGCCTTCGGATTTGTGCCTTCGGGTTTGTTGCCCTATTGTATCACTTTTGGAGTTGGTCATTCATCACCGCTCGAGTGATATTGGGTTTGGAGTCTTCGAGCTCATGGATCCGTGTTTATACACTAGTGAGCACGTCCAATTTTCTGCTGTTTCATTGATATGTATATTCCCTAGGTATCGCCCTTCGGTGTTGGTCTTTTCGAGCCGCGTGATATATATAGCGGTTACCTTGCGGAACTTGTATTTCCTTCATGGGTATTTGATATTTGACTTTTTCGGCTTGTTTTGGGATATTCATATCCTTTGTTTATTGTGTTGCCAATGATATGAGGCTTGTCGTGCTATAATTCATCTTTTGTTAGATGATTGTGTTATCTCTTTTACAGATATTTCTTATACTTTATGACCTTGCAAGTTTATTGTTGTTCAGTTTATCTAACTGATTTGTTTAGCTAGGCTGACCCGTGTATCCTATACTCGGGTCAGGCCGAGATGTTTCAGGTTAGGTGCTTTTGGACTTAGCCTATTTTGCTTCCGCATGGACTACTCCGCTAGCTTATTTTTGTTATAGCTTTTGTGTAGTCCTTTTTGTTGTAACACTAATACGTATTCTTTTGACTCGTCTGTATATTGTGGTTTGCTATACCACTTGACATGTATCAGTCTGTATACTCTGTTATGTATCAGTATATGTGTATATGATGATCTACTGTTCTGTGATGTATATTACATTTGAGTTGTTATATTCTGTTCTAAAGATCCTCTAACCACCTATGGTTTTGTTTTAAGTATTCATTGCATATGTCGATCTGCTTGGTATGCTATTGTCGATGTATTCAATAGATAGTTAGAGCAAGGCTATAGATGGTCGCTCCTAACCAGCCTTATTCTCCGGCATTACCCCATAGTGTCCTTAGCTTGCGTGGGTATAGAGGTGGGATGTCACAGATGCGGTATGCGATCATGGTTGCGATGCGTTACCAATAGCCCTATGACCCAAACTGGCAGTATCCTACCTTGGCATTGCCTCGCATACCTTCTCATATTTTTATCCCTATATGGGACCCAAACGATTTTGGCCTAGTGTTGTCGTATCATGGCGCATCCCTATTCCCCGACATGCTACTGAGGTGTTATATGCAAGCTATACGACAATGCTTAAAACCGGGTTAAGGGTGATTAATATAAAGCCTTAATGGTAAGAAAAATATTTATTTTACCGTTACGGCATTATATATGTAGTGTGTTCTACTATATATAAATATTTTGAGAAATCCTTAAGAGATGCAAAATCCTGTAACAGTACTTGAGTTATTGCACACACATTATACACTGGATAGGAGAAGTGAAACCCCGTAAACATATCTGACGCCATTACACTCATGTTATATGTGACATCGATTAGACTCACATATGTCTATTTTAGTCCTGACCCGAGTGTTTTGTCTTTCCATTACGCTCTGATCAGCCCTCGGTATTTCTGCGCATTAAAGATCATTTCTAGAGGACGAAGACGAAGATTTAGTATATTATTATTTCTAGCATTATTCCCTTCATCATGTTGTCTGCTGCGTTGTTCATTTTGTTCTTTTGTATACATAACTCTGATAAATGTTGTATAAATTATAATCAAATGTATAGTATAAATAGCTTAATGAATTGTTTATTTGATTATTATATTTTGTTATTCCACTGCGAGATTCGGTGTTTGTTCTTCTTTTCTTATTTTTTCTTTATTAACCCTATTGATTATCCATGTTCCGGATTTTTTAAGTTGGACATGGGTGGATTATTATCAATTTAAACCTTCCAAAATATGGGTCATCACAGTTTGTATCAGAGCTTTGGTTTAGCAATAACCTTAGGTTTGAGGAGTTTGACTCATTAGAGATAGGGTAGTAATATCCTAGAACGAGTTTGTTTCGAGTGTAGATATGAGAGTACGTACTTGTTAGCGTCATAAAATGTTCAATATTATTTTTACTTATCCATTGAGTTGTTTACAAATTCCGGTCGATGCGTGGGACATGTTATCGACAAGGATTTCTAAACACTTAAACGAGGCAAGTTGACATAATATTATTTTAAGATCGGGTAAATGAGATAATTTTACCTAAATTATATATTATATATAAAAAGAAATTGAATGAAAATAAATGAGTAGTTGAAAATTGGATTTAAAGTGAATGTGTACATAAATTGAATGCAAATGAAATAAGTGAATGTAAAATAAAGAAATGTTGATACACTTAAGTACAAGTGATAAGGAATGCTTTAATTTTAGATTACGAAACGAATAAATTTATAAAATAAATTGAATATGAAGTGATACGTTGTAAAACTATGTTTGGAAATATCAACTTAAATAATTTGAGTTTCAAGATTTTTATAAACTTGAGTAATGAGTTATGAAATAAAAATCAAATCTTAGTTTTTAAGTTAAAAGAAATATTTTAAACCGAGAGTTTGAGAATTTAAATTCCGGTGCTTTTGAAATTGCTTCTAAGACTTTGAAAATAATATTAGTATTGTTTAAAAATATTTACAAGTAGAATCGATTCAAAAGGAATAAAAAGAAAATAAATCCTATACTCTCCGGTTTTTCATTACAAAATAATTTCTATGATGGCGGCTGCATCATCGACATTCATTTTCTAGTCTTTGGGTGGGGGAGGCCACTTAGTAGCTTTGCTATGCATTGGGTTGATAAATAGATTTTGATTTAAAATTTCTAAATATGATTTGATATATATATATATATATATATAGGATATGAGTATATATATTATTTCAAAATGATTTGAAATGAACCCGGTGTTTGAATTCTTAAGTTCTTGTTAATTAATGATTTTCAGTTGTAGAAATAAAGTGAATTATTTGAATAATGGGAAACTTCTAAAAATGAGAAATAAGAAATATAAGCTAAGTGTTTAAATACAATATGAGAAGTTGAAAGTGGGTCCACCTGTCAGGATTTCACTTCCTCGTCCACCTGTCAGGAAGTAGGTCCCGAAGGTTGCTCCTTATCCCCTTCCATAGACACCGACCATTTTATTGTTGCTCCTCCATCTGTTGACCCTGTCCTTTCTGTTGTCGCTTTTCCTTCTGCTAAACCAGCTGCTATCGTTTCTCCTGGAGTTTCTCTAGCTGTTATTGATCCTATTGGTGGGGCCCAGATTGAGAGTGCTTCTTTTGTTGTGCCCGATTCTATTATTTGGAATTCTAAAGAGCGGGCCTGGGTCCACGTTCCTTCTGAGATGCATTACTCACTGGAGTCTGAAACTTTTTATGCCATTATCAGTGATGTTGAGGGTGAGAGTCGATGTCTTATATATCATATTGACGGTGAGGGTCTGTCACTTACTAATGCTGGTGAGACTGGTGAGGAGAATAAAAGTAAGTTTTATGACATCTGCTAGGACAGGAAATTTATTTACTCTCCTGATTCTGAAGGTTATGATTCGCATCTGGCTGCTCTTTTCTTTAGGTATGTTTATGTTACTAGCCCGTAGTCTGTTATTGGTAGTGATTGTTCTTCTCCGAAGGCAACGTAGTCTTAGTTGGTTAGTAGTTTAGGCTACTATTTCCTAACTCCTGTTTTTTATCGTCTCTATGGTTTGGGCTCCTTGCACCCCTTAAGTTGTTTAGTGCATGTGCAGAACACATGTTTCCCCATATTTATACAATGGTATGGCCCACTATAAAGCCGGCTAGCTTTGCTATAAAAAAAAATATGAGAAGTTAAATTATTATTCTAAAATTTCAAGATAGTGGAAATTTAATTGGATAAATTATTGAATATTTTTGTTAACTGAAATAAATAAGATAAATTTGTATAATATTCATTTACATTCTAAAAACATACATAAAACTTACCAAAAATGTTTAAAAAGTTGAAATATTAGATATGAACAGTAATGGAATATTATACATGTTTGAACTTAAGTAATAACCATGTTCAAATTGAAATTGTGTCTTAAGAAATGTTTATAAAATTAAATTGAGTTGTTGAAAAAAAATGTTATAAATTTAGTTAATGATCTAAGAAATGATAAATGAACAATTTGAATAGTAAAAAGAAAATACTATTTAGATATATGAACTTAAGATAAAGTAAATCATATCTTTGTAAATTGTTTGAAGAAATAAATAAATAAATTTGCAAAGGATTCTTTAAAAATTAATTATAGCTTTCTGAGATAATTGCAATTTAAATAAGGGAGCGTTTGCATACATCCTTGGTAAGGTTTGAAAATACACAAAACACCCCTTTAGTTTTTTAATAAGTCTCCAGTCCTTGTTTTGAAATTCACATGCAAGCAAAGACCCAAATACCATTTACGTTTTTAACATTTCAACGTATAAATTTCTGTGAAACATCTGATCAGCATACAGTTTTTGTAACGACCCAGAATTTTTAGAAATTGAAAATTGAATATTTAATTAATTTTAAATATTTATAAGTGAATTTATAAGTCAAATAAATTTTTATTTGGATTTTTGGATTTAATTAGATAATTAAATCAATAATTTAATATGTTAAATTATGGAAATAATTAAAAATTGAGTTAAAAATGATTGAAAATAATTTGGAAAATTTTATTTAATCATACTGGAGTTATAGAAATATTTTAGAACTTTTAAAATCGAATTAAAAGTTAATTTGTGAAAATTGAATATTTTAATATTTAAATCGACTAGTAAAATAGTCAATTTTTGAACAGTCTCAGAATTGAACGAAACCAGTTCCATTGGATCCGTAATAGTTAGTTATTACCGGATTTCAATTTTCGTGTCAATCGGAGTTATCGTTTGATCGTGGAAGCTCGAAACGCATCGATTTATTTTTAATTTTAATTTGGCGAGTCAAAATAGCCATTTTCCAAAAAGTCTCGGATTTCGACGAAACCAGTTTCATCGGATCCGTAATGTGATATTATTGTAAGGTTTCAAATTTCAAGTCAATCGGATTTACCGTTTGTCCGGTACAAATTAAAACGCCTAGAAATCAATTTAAATCGGTTTAATTTAAATCGAACGTTTTCAGCCATAACTCGCACAGATGTCCGAATTAGCTTCCGAAACCTGTTCCATTGTGTCCGGAACGCGGGGTAAACCTTAGAAACGCTGGTTACGGCGTCTAAATCGGAGTTCGGAATTTACGGATGAATAGTGTTTCGTTTTTCTCTATAAATATGCACCCTACCCCCTTCATTTATAAAAAAAAAAAAAAAAATATAATAAAACCCTAGCCAGCCGCCACCCCATAATCAAAGGCCGAAATCATCCCAACTTCCCCCTCCAATTTCTCAAAATCCATGCGTCAATTCGTGAAAGTATCAACTACAATATCGTTAAGCATGATGAGAACTTCGATGTGAACGGCTGTGATGGGTTTTCGTTGAGTAAATGGACGGCAATTCTCAATTAAACGTCACGAGTTCGGCCTCGAACTGCGTGCGAGGGGGGGAACCGAGCTCAGTGCCATTTGGGCCGAGCGTGGAGTGGAGGGAGGCGCATCTCGTGGGGGTTCTTGATCGTGGTGGAGGTCGATGTTTTGCACGCGTAAATAAACGCTAATTTCTTATATGGGTTTCGGCTATAGCTGTAGCCGTGTGCGCGAGAGAGAAGGAGGGGGGCAGTGCGTCGTGCGGCCTGGATTCAAGAAAAAGGGATCCTACGGCTAAGGATTTGCTTAGGTTTAAAATTTTTATAATTTAGTTGTAATTTATATAATTAAATCGTGTAAACTTCATAAATTCATAACTTTTTCATACGAGGTCGAAAAAATGCAAACTCAGTTGCGTTGGAATCGTATGGACGAGCACTACACGATGGAGTTGGTTTGGAGTCGTTTGGAGTTAGTGAGAATTTCGGATAAAATTAAACGCGCGTTTAATTTTATTCGAAATAAAAGCTAAAACGGAAATTAAAATCAAGGTGAGAACTTCTCACTCAATCGAATAGGTTTCGATTTTATTTTAAATAGTTAGATTTAAAATATTTGAATGCATGTTTGAATGATGACTGTAAATTATTGATTGTTAAAATAGACATTATGCGCCGTTAGTAAGCGGATGTTATTTAATATAAACATATACCGCGAATATTTCATAAACAGTGAAATTGGTATTATATATAATATCAATATATATATATTGGCATATGTATATATTGCAGTTGTTGATTTCCCGCATTTTTTGTTTAGCGGATGAGACCCTATTACGCCGTTATTAAGCGGATAATATTTAATAAAAACATGTACCGCGATAATTTCGTACTGGAGCGAAATTGGTATTGTGCTAATGTTTTTGGATGCAGGAAAACAGGTTGGAGGGATCCAACTGGATTCCTCAACAGTTTTTAATTTATTTCAGATATTTTGATATTTGATGAATTGTCATATCGATATATGATATCGTTGTTAGTCGTGATTGACTATTTGGTATGTAGCATCATTGGACCCAGATTTTGGGATTTTAAAATGATTTTCAAAGTGATTTTTGAAATATAAAATATTTTTGGAATTGATCCATTTAAATAAATAAACGTTATATAATTTTAGAAGTTATAAAATTATGATTTTTGTGAAATATAGTTAAAAGCTGATTTTTGAAAAATAAGGAATTAATGACTTTATAAAAGAGTTTAAATGGAATTCTGAACTTGTTATAAAAAGTTTAAAAATAGGATTTATAAAATTTGATTATTTTATAAATCGAAATGATGAAATTATAAAAGAATTTAAAGATGTTTTTAAAGAATAATATAAATTGATTTATATTAAGAGATTTATAAATGGATATTTATAAATTGAAATATAGACATTATAAAACGAGTTTTTATAAGTGTTTGAAGGATTTGTAAATGAATTTCATTAATGAATGAAATTTATAGAATTATATAACGGTGAAGTTATAAATGGAATTTTATAAACAATAGGTTTATAAAGTTTGTAAAGTTCAAAGGAACGATTTTTTCCAAATAAATAAATTATAAGTGTTTGACTTATAATTTGGACTTTTGGTTTATAATTAAGATTATAAATCGAATAGGTAAATAAAGAAGATTTATAAAGGAAGTTGTTATGAAATAAATGGAAATGGAATTTTTAAACGTTGTTTTATAAATTCACAAATGATTTATTTTGATAAGTTAATTGTTATAACTTATAAATTGAGTTATATTCACGTTTTAGACTGTGAATAATCCTTAGAGTAAAATGAATAGAAAAGATGAAATTTGTTAACGTAGTATATTCACGTTTTTGAATAGTGAATAACACGTTAAAGAAAATGTTTGAATGTGATGTTTTAAATAAAATTAAAACGATCTAATGATGTTTTAAAATGTGTTGAGATTCGAAACCATAGATTTCAACATTCATTGTTGAAATAGACGTTTTCGAGAAATAAAAGGAAATGGTGGACTATAACACTGTTGTTATAGTAAATGATTTCCGAAAGGAAATGTTTTGAGTAGTATTGGGATTTATATATCTATTTATTTCGAATCCCTATACGAGTGATTTTGGGTTGTCGTAACGATGTTTTACGCAACATTCGTTTTGGCCCAAATAAATATGTTAAGAGAATGATTTCCTTAATAGAATGAAATATATACTTAATCTCGATTTAAGTATATTGAATATTTTCTAAGTGTTGAAAATAAAAAAAAAATTGTGAATTACTTATGAATAAATAAGTATGGAAATGTTTTTCCAATATAAAGTGAATATTAGAGAATTTATCTTTTTGAAGATAAATTGAAAATGAATATTATAAATCGAATTGAAGTCGTATATTCATTAATACTTTGGAATGTAAATTCACCAGTGAATTTATAAAAGAAGGTGGAATTGGTTTAAAAATAAATATTGATTTATTTTTGAAGTATGAAATTATATATCTAGTGAAGATATTTTGGAAAATAAATAATTTGGAAAATTATTTGGAAACTGGTGATGTGTGCATATCCATTGATAGTTCAATAACCGACTATCAATATTTCCCTTTGAATGGGTATTTGATGTGATTTGTTTGAATGTGAATGCCACACTTATTTTTGAATAAGCGCTCACTATTCGGGTTAACCGGGAAAGGACCATGGGGTCGTATAACCCATTCCGAATATGTGATACGTCGTTGTGAATTGCATTGAAGATCGGTGTTGAAGACCGGTATTTGCGAGAGTGATAGGATGAACTATCGATTGACTCTGCACCGAGTAGCTACGGTATTGAGTTCTCCCTAAGTGATGGGAAATCCGATCAGGATTGTGAATATCCGGATTGCAAGGACTTCTTTGTAAGTGCCTTCGGTTTTGTTCGAGCCCGGAACAGACTTGTATGGATTGTATGTCTGACATTACAAGTTGAGATATAAAGCCGATTTCTTTCAAATATATTTCTGTTGGTGGCGGAGAATTTATTCTTTGCTTAACACCCTTCTTTGAGACGTACGAGCTCAAAGGTTGTATAGTTGAAGTTATCAGCGATATATTCCCAGTTTGGTAATGTGACATGCTGAGTGTTGCTGAAATGATCATTGTGTTGATTATTTGTGATAGGATCGTTTATTTGATCGTCTATCCTTGTGATCATTGTGTTGATCATTTGTTGACCCAAAGCATGGCTTTTGTATAAAGTATGTTTTTGTGGACGTGACTTCGTCGAGCCTCACATCCCGTGAATGGTCAAAACAGGAAAGAAGCAGCAAGGTTATGAGGGGTAGCACCCTTTAGGATGTGTCCATTTCCTTCTGGAAAAGGGTGGTATCATGGTATGGAGCCCAGATACTTACTCATGTTGAAAACACTTTATGATTGTGTGAATTGATTACGAGCGCTCGGTTGATAAAGGTCCCAAAGGACCGGGGGATGGCATATTCGGTCAGTTGTTACTCAGTTAGGAGTAACCCGGCCTTGTGTTGGTAGAGATCCGGTTTGGTTCTCGGGGATGTCCATCCAGAGGCATTCTCATGTGGCAATGGGAAGTTCCTTGGCCTGATCATTCGTTGGAAATCCAAAGAAACAATACGAGACTTGTACGGTTTTAGTTGTATAACCTGCTATGGAATGTGGCGGTAACCTGCTATTGAACATAGTTAGCTATAGTAGGCATACGATAATGGTCGTATGTTGGCTAAGATTTATATTCTACTTTCGAAATAAATTTTTCCTACACTATACACTAATAATAATATCAAATGTTATTTTAAATGCGTATCAAGCATCTTTGACTATCATAAGGAGAAATCTCCTCCGATTCTGCGTTTGCATGTGTGTGTGTGCGGGAGGCCTTATGGTAGTCTCATTTTTAAAAGCATTGCGAATTGATTTAAAAATATTCCTCTATTTTGATTTTAAAGTAAATAAACTGTTTTGAGTTCTCACACCAGTCACATGACTGACTTGAAGTTTATTGTTTTCCTTCCTAAACTCTGGGTGCCCACCAATTTCCACACGGGCAGTTAAGAGTTAGGTTTATCAGGATATTCTGGATATTCTGGAGTTGCTGGAGGCAAGCTGGATGGCATGGCGTATTACTAGTTTATATAGTATTTCTTTTTCTGCTGCACTGTTTGTTGTTGTATGATGTTGTACACTCTGATGATATGATATGATGTAATGAAATGTAATGTAATAACTGATAGTTCTTTGTTTAAAGATTATTCATTTATTATTATATGTTGTTCCGCTGCGAATTGTGAGATTCTGATGTTCTGTTGTTTCCTTTCTGTCCGTTCTATTTTCAAATTCTTTTTTTTTATTTTAAAATTTTCTGTTTTCAAATTTTCTTTTTCTCTGTTTTCTCTATTTCTATCTTCTTCTTTCTTTTTCTTTTCTCAAATTTTTTTTAAAAACCCATAACATCTCGGTTTTCGGCCTTTGATTTCTCGGCAGTCGATAAAGTGAGTATCGATGTTGAATTTTCGAAGAACGAAAATCCGCAGACGTTACATTTGGTATCAGAGCTGATGGTTAAGCGACAACCATGGTTCTGTAGGGTATTACTCATTAGAGATAGAGTCAGTTGTACTCTAGAATGAGTTTGGGAGTAATAATAGCTATGAGAGCGTATTTGTTAGTGAATATAAAATTTGTTTTATATTGTGATGATTGGTTTATTGAGTGGTATACGAACTTTCGTCAGCACAGCCTCGAAACTGAGCCGAAGGGGTTTCTAAACACTTGAATAGAACAATTCGACACAATATTGATTTTAAATTGGGTAAATGGAATAATTTTGCCTTGATTATATTTTATATGTAAAGGAATAATTTTTCAGAATTATTAAAGTGTATATAAGTTGATTGTTAGGTTGTTTGAATAATCTAAATAAAAGAATAATTGTATAAGTAAAAGAATTATAAGAATTGAATTATAATTAAAGTGATTTACAATTGTGAAATAAACTTATATATATAAGAAGTGAAACTATATTAATATGAGTTGTAAATAAAAGTGAATTTTAAAGTTAAATGGAATATAACTTAAGTGTTGTTGGATGGAATTGATTTTGGTATCGAAGTAAATAATCAAGTGGATTAAATGAATATGAACTTGAGGTATGTAATAGAATTCAACTTTAGTAATTGAATTGAATTAATGGATTGGACGTTAATCAATTGAATGTAAATTTAATTGATATGAAATAATGAACATAAATGTAGATTCATTAAAATCTAATGTTATTGGAAGTTGAATAAATTGAATGAGAATAAATATAAGCAAAGGAATTTGGTTGTATTATATATACTTTGGTTGTTATATGATTGTTAGTTGATTGTATATAATTCATTAAGTAGTTAATGAAATGGAAAGCTATGTAATTGAATTCAAATTAAAAGCAAATAAATTTGAATGGAATTGAATGTGAATTGGATTTAATTAGTGAATGAAAACTAATTGAATTGAGAAGGAATGTTGATAAAATCCAATGTGAATAAATCAAATGTGATTTAAAGTGAAAACCAATTCATTGAAAATTAATGAGAATATGAATATTTATTGATTATGAATGTTAATTGGTTGATGGTTGCATTTGTTGCTTTAGTTGCATTTGCTATATTATGTAGCAGTTATGTTGATATATGTTGTATATCGATACTATGCTTTATATACATGATTCTCATATTGTTTGTTGAGTTTAGTAGGTGCGGATCGCGTTTGCTTCGCATTTGGAGTTCGCTTTAGCGCTATATTAGCCGTATATGCTCGCTAATAAAATATAAGGTACATATCTCGGATTAAATATCGTACTTTTACACTTTTTTCCCTTCGGGATGCCTCATTACTTGATGAGATGTATATTTGTGATATATATACTATCATTTTTTTTTTCGGATCGAGCCGCGCAAAGGAGACTATGGCGAATTTTTCCGAAAATTTAAGGCGTTAGAAAAAATTTGAGAAAATTGGAAAATTTTGAAAACTTTAACTTTGATTTTGGAATTGAAAGTTAAACAGTGTAGTTGCTTTTGAAAAAGATAACTAAGTATGATTTGAAAACTTAGTAAAGTTATTTATAGAAGTTTAACTATGAATTTGGAAAGTTAATAGATTCTGTAACTTTTCTTACTTGTAATTTCGAGGACGAAATTCTTTTAAGGGGGAAAGATTGTAACGACCCAGAATTTTTAGAAATTGAAAATTGAATATTTAATTAATTTTAAATATTTATAAGTGAATTTATAAGTCAAATAAATTTTTATTTGGATTTTTGGATTTAATTAGATAATTAAATCAATAATTTAATATGTTAAATTATGGAAATAATTAAAAATTGAGTTAAAAATGATTGAAAATAATTTGGAAAATTTTATTTAATCATACTGGAGTTATAGAAATATTTTAGAACTTTTAAAATCGAATTAAAAGTTAATTTGTGAAAATTGAATATTTTAATATTTAAATCGACTAGTAAAATAGTCAATTTTTGAACAGTCTCAGAATTGAACGAAACCAGTTCCATTGGATCCGTAATAGTTAGTTATTACCGGATTTCAATTTTCGTGTCAATCGGAGTTATCGTTTGATCGTGGCAGCTCGAAACGCATCGATTTATTTTTAATTTTAATTTGGCGAGTCAAAATAGCCATTTTTCATAAAGTCTCGGATTTCGACGAAACCAGTTTCATCGGATCCGTAATGTGATATTATTGTAAGGTTTCAAATTTCAAGTCAATCGGATTTACCGTTTGTCCGGTACAAATTAAAACGCCTAGAAATCAATTTAAATCGGTTTAATTTAAATCGAACGTTTTCAGCCATAACTCGCACAGATGTCCGAATTAGCTTCCGAAACCTGTTCCATTGTGTCCGGAACGCGGGGTAAACCTTAGAAACGCTGGTTCCGGCGTCTAAATCGGAGTTCGGAATTTACGGATGAATAGTGTTTCGTTTTTCTCTATAAATATGCACCCTACCCCCTTCATTTATAAAAAAAAAAAAAAAATATAATAAAACCCTAGCCAGCCGCCACCCCATAATCAAAGGCCGAAATCATCCCAACTTCCCCCTCCAATTTCTCAAAATCCATGCGTCAATTCGTGAAAGTATCAACTACAATATCGTTAAGCATGATGAGAACTTCGATGTGAACGGCTGTGATGGGTTTTCGTTGAGTAAATGGACGGCAATTCTCAATTAAACGTCACGAGTTCGGCCTCGAACTGCGTGCGAGGGGGGGAACCGAGCTCAGTGCCATTTGGGCCGAGCGTGGAGTGGAGGGAGGCGCATCTCGTGGGGGTTCTTGATTGTGGTGGAGGTCGATGTTTTGCACGCGTAAATAAACCCTAATTTCTTATATGGGTTTCGGCTATAGCTGTAGCCGTGTGCGCGAGAGAGAAGGAGGGGGGCAGTGCGTCGTGCGGCCTGGATTCAAGAAAAAGGGATCCTACGGCTAAGGATTTGCTTAGGTTTAAATTTTTTATAATTTAGTTGTAATTTATATAATTAAATCGTGTAAACTTCATAAATTCATAACTTTTTCATACGAGGTCGAAAAAATGCAAACTCAGTTGCGTTGGAATCGTATGGACGAGCACTACACGATGGAGTTGGTTTGGAGTCGTTTGGAGTTAGTGAGAATTTCGGATAAAATTAAACGCGCGTTTAATTTTATTCGAAATAAAAGCTAAAACGGAAATTAAAATCAAGGTGAGAACTTCTCACTCAATCGAATAGGTTTCGATTTTATTTTAAATAGTTAGATTTAAAATATTTGAATGCATGTTTGAATGATGATTGTAAATTATTGATTATTAAAATAGACATTATGCGCCGTTAGTAAGCGGATGTTATTTAATATAAACATATACCGCGAATATTTCATAAACAATGAAATTGGTATTATATATAATATCAATATATATATATTGGCATATGTATATATTGCAGTTGTTGATTTCTCGCATTTTTTGTTTAGCGGATGAGACCCTATTACGCCGTTATTAAGCGGATAATATTTAATAAAAACATGTACCGCGATAATTTCGTACTGGAGCGAAATTGGTATTGTGCTAATGTTTTTGGATGCAGGAAAACAAGTTGGAGGGATCCAACTGGATTCCTCAACAGTTTTTAATTTATTTCAGATATTTTGATATTTGATGAATTGTCATATCGATATATGATATCGTTGTTAGTCGTGATTGACTATTTGGTATGTAGCATCATTGGACCCAGATTTTGGGATTTTAAAATGATTTTCAAAGTGATTTTTGAAATATAAAATATTTTTGGAATTGATCCATTTAAATAAATAAACGTTATATAATTTTAGAAGTTATAAAATTATGATTTTTGTGAAATATAGTTAAAAGCTGATTTTTGAAAAATAAGGAATTAATGACTTTATAAAAGAGTTTAAATGGAATTCTGAACTTGTTATAAAAAGTTTAAAAATAGGATTTATAAAATTTGATTATTTTATAAATCGAAATGATGAAATTATAAAAGAATTTAAAGATGTTTTTAAAGAATAATATAAATTGATTTATATTAAGAGATTTATAAATGGATATTTATAAATTGAAATATAGACATTATAAAACGAGTTTTTATAAGTGTTTGAAGGATTTGTAAATGAATTTCATTAATGAATGAAATTTATAGAATTATATAACGGTGAAGTTATAAATGGAATTTTATAAACAATAGGTTTATAAAGTTTGTAAAGTTCAAAGGAACGATTTTTTCCAAATAAATAAATTATAAGTGTTTGACTTATAATTTGGACTTTTGGTTTATAATTAAGATTATAAATCGAATAGGTAAATAAAGAAGATTTATAAAGGAAGTTGTTATGAAATAAATGGAAATGGAATTTTTAAACGTTGTTTTATAAATTCACAAATGATTTATTTTGATAAGTTAATTGTTATAACTTATAAATTGAGTTATATTCACGTTTTAGACTGTGAATAATCCTTAGAGTAAAATGAATAGAAAAGATGAAATTTGTTAACGTAGTATATTCACGTTTTTGAATAGTGAATAACACGTTAAAGAAAATGTTTGAATGTGATGTTTTAAATAAAATTAAAACGATCTAATGATGTTTTAAAATGTGTTGAGATTCGAAACCATAGATTTCAACATTCATTGTTGAAATAGACGTTTTCGAGAAATAAAAGGAAATGGTGGACTATAACACTGTTGTTATAGTAAATGATTTCCGAAAGGAAATGTTTTGAGTAGTATTGGGATTTATATATCTATTTATTTCGAATCCCTATACGAGTGATTTTGGGTTGTCGTAACGATGTTTTACGCAACATTCGTTTTGGCCCAAATAAATATGTTAAGAGAATGATTTCCTTAATAGAATGAAATATATACTTAATCTCGATTTAAGTATATTGAATATTTTCTAAGTGTTGAAAATAAAAAAAAAATTGTGAATTACTTATGAATAAATAAGTATGGAAATGTTTTTCCAATATAAAGTGAATATTAGAGAATTTATCTTTTTGAAGATAAATTGAAAATGAATATTATAAATCGAATTGAAGTCGTATATTCATTAATACTTTGGAATGTAAATTCACCAGTGAATTTATAAAAGAAGGTGGAATTGGTTTAAAAATAAATATTGATTTATTTTTGAAGTATGAAATTATATATCTAGTGAAGATATTTTGGAAAATAAATAATTTGGAAAATTATTTGGAAACTGGTGATGTGTGCATATCCATTGATAGTTCAATAACCGACTATCAATATTTCCCTTTGAATGGGTATTTGATGTGATTTGTCTGAATGTGAATGCCACACTTATTTTTGAATAAGCGCTCACTATTCGGGTTAACCGGGAAAGGACCATGGGGTCGTATAACCCATTCCGAATATGTGATACGTCGTTGTGAATTGCATTGAAGATCGGTGTTGAAGACCGGTATTTGCGAGAGTGATAGGATGAACTATCGATTGACTCTGCACCGAGTAGCTACGGTATTGAGTTCTCCCTAAGTGATGGGAAATCCGATCAGGATTGTGAATATCCGGATTGCAAGGACTTCTTTGTAAGTGCCTTCGGTTTTGTTCGAGCCCAGAACAGACTTGTATGGATTGTATGTCTGACATTACAAGTTGAGATATAAAACCGATTTCTTTCAAATATATTTCTGTTGGTGGCGGAGAATTTATTCTTTGCTTAACACCCTTCTTTGAGACGTACGAGCTCAAAGGTTATATAGTTGAAGTTATCAGCGATATATTCCCAGTTTGGTAATGTGACATGCTGAGTGTTGCTGAAGTGATCATTGTGTTGATTATTTGTGATAGGATCGTTTATTTGATCGTCTATCCTTGTGATCATTGTGTTGATCATTTGTTGACCCAAAGCATGGCTTTTGTATAAAGTATGTTTTTGTGGACGTGACTTCGTCGAGCCTCACATCCCGTGAATGGTCAAAACAGGAAAGAAGCAGCAAGGTTATGAGGGGTAGCACCCTTTAGGATGTGTCCATTTCCTTCTGGAAAAGGGTGGTATCATGGTATGGAGCCCAGATACTTACTCATGTTGAAAACACTTTATGATTGTGTGAATTGATTACGAGCGCTCGGTTGATAAAGGTCCCAAAGGACCGGGGGATGGCATATTCGGTCAGTTGTTACTCAGTTAGGAGTAACCCGGCCTTGTGTTGGTAGAGATCCGGTTTGGTTCTCGGGGATGTCCATCCAGAGGCATTCTCATGTGGCAATGGGATGTTCCTTGGCCTGATCATTCGTTGGAAATCCAAAGAAACAATACGAGACTTGTACGGTTTTAGTTGTATAACCTGCTATGGAATGTGGCGGTAACCTGCTATTGAACATAGTTAGCTATAGTAGGCATACGATAATGGTCGTATGTTGGCTAAGATTTATATTCTACTTTCGAAATAAATTTTTCCTACACTATACACTAATAATAATATCAAATGTTATTTTAAATGCGTATCAAGCATCTTTGACTATCATAAGGAGAAATCTCCTCCGATTCTGCGTTTGCATGTGTGTGTGTGCGGGAGGCCTTATGGTAGTCTCATTTTTAAAAGCATTGCGAATTGATTTAAAAATATTCCTCTATTTTGATTTTAAAGTAAATAAACTGTTTTGAGTTCTCACACCAGTCACATGACTGACTTGGAGTTTATTGTTTTCCTTCCTAAACTCTGGGTGCCCACCAATTTCCATACGGGCAGTTAAGAGTTAGGTTTATCAGGATATTCTGGATATTCTGGAGTTGCTGGAGGCAAGCTGGATGGCATGGCGTATTACTAGTTTATATAGTATTTCTTTTTCCGCTGCACTGTTTGTTGTTGTATGATGTTGTACACTCTGATGATATGATATGATGTAATGAAATGTAATGTAATAACTGATAGTTCTTTGTTTAAAGATTATTCATTTATTATTATATGTTGTTCCGCTGCGAATTGTGAGATTCTGATGTTGTTCTGTTGTTTCCTTTCTGTCCGTTCTATTTTCAAATTCTTTTTTTTTATTTTAAAATTTTCTGTTTTCAAATTTTCTTTTTCTCTGTTTTCTCTATTTCTATCTTCTTCTTTCATTTTCTTTTCTCAAATTCTTTTTAAAAACCCATAACATCTCGGTTTTCGGCCTTTGATTTCTCGGCAGTCGATAAAGTGAGTATCGATGTTGAATTTTCGAAGAATGAAAATCCGCAGACGTTACAGTTTTCACCAAAAAATCAAAAAACTGATGGTCTTTAAAATGAGATCCGTTGTTGACACCAAAAAAATCATATTTGTAGTCATATGCAATTATTCCATTTATTTGCAGACAATTCAGCAAATTTTGAACATCCTCTATTTTTCTTTAAATCTGCAACAATTGTAGAAATTTTTACAACTATGTAGTATAGTTGTAGAAATTTCTGCAACTGTTGCATATAGTTGTAGACATTTCTGAAACTATATGGTATAGTTGTAGAAATTTCTACAACTATTACATATAGTTGCAGAAATGTCTGCAGCAATTGCATACAGTTGTAGTAATTTCTGCAACTAAATGGTATAATTGCAGAAATTCTACAACTATTGCATATAGTTGTAGAAATTTCTACGACTATTGAATATAGTTGCAGAAGTCTCTATAACTATTGCATATAGTTCCAGACATATCTGCAAGTATATGATGTAATTGCAGAAATGTCTGCAATTATTTCATATAGTTGTAGAAATGTCTGCAACTATAGCATATAATTGCAGATTATCTGCAATTATACGGTATTCTTATAATTTGTCCTGCCATCATTTTTACATATGCACAATGCCATTCGTTAGAAAGATAATAAAATTTATGATTTAATGGCGTAAACGGTTTGTTAATCCGTCGTTTCTACAACAAGTTATGCGTATTAAAGATTGATAATTAATATGGTGCAAATTTTAATTATGAATATGAGAATAACATCCATACATGGAGAATCAACATTGCTGCAATGCAAAAGAGGGGTACTGTAGGGAAGAAAATTGTAGTATTTGAAAACATGGATGTAATTTAAATATTTTTTATGAGGAGGATGTTTTCTGTATTAAGTTTGATTTTAGGGATGTGTCCCCTATTTTCACTTTAAATAATAGAATACAACTGTATAAAATGGTTATAAACATAAGAAGTGATTAATGAAATAATAAAGTTGAAATTTGAATTATGAAATGAAATTTTTCTTAAGTCAAGTTGAATGAAATTCAAAAATAAGTTAATGAAATGAATTACAAGATGGATAACTTAAGAAAATTTGAAAAAAATTGATTGCGATAAAAAAAATTATTAATATGAATTTAAGTTAACAAATAAAATTTACTTAAGTTAATGATATGAATAAATGAAATAAACTTATAAAGGGAATCAAAGAATTAATATTGAACTTAAGTTATAAAGAAAAAAATAAATGAACATGAGTTGCATTTTATAAAATGTTTATAACAAACTTAAATAATTTATAAATGAGAATAGTATCAAAGAGAATATACTAAGTGGTAACAAAATAAATTCTTATTTAAACAATGTTAAATGGAATAATTTTATAAAATGGTTCATAGATGAATTTATATGAAATATGTTAAAAAAAAAGTGGAACAATTGGAATTTAAAAAATTGAATTGAATAAATTGAATGTGAATGAAATAGATGTGAATAAATTTGAAGCAAACCAATTAAATTTCAATAAAAATTTGATGTTAAGAAGAAATGAGTGTATAAATTAAATATTGACATTGGGTAATGTAAATTCACATAGTGATGACTTAATTGGATTAGTTGGATGAATATTGATGTTTAAATGATTTCATCTGTTGCAAACCGCAGTTATTATTGTTTTTGATTGCATATGATTGTTGCATGTTATGTATTTGCGCTTGTGCTTGTGCTTATGATTTGGATTCAGAATCATGCTATATGGTACTATGTAACTCATATATGCTCTCTATATCTCTATATGTGACTAATGTTCTAAATTGAGTTGATATAGGCACGTACGAAGACTATTTGGACATATACAAAGGTTTTATTTGCTTTTGCTTGCTTAATATGAGTGAACTCGCTCGTATTAATAATAATAATAAGGTACGTATCTCGGATTACATACCGCACTTTTATATTTTTTCCTACGGGATGCCTCATCATTGAGATAGGATGTATATTTGGTATATTTGATATATGTTTATGTTATATATTGTATTGTAAAATTTTCCAATCGAGGCGTGCAAAGGAGATGCTACCGAAACTTATCGTAAATCCAGGTGTTAGAAATTTTTTGAAGTTTTAAAAAAATTCGTAACTGGTTTTATGTATAAGTTGTATTTTTCGTAAAACCGATATTGAAGTGGCTTAACGAGAGCATAGTAAAGGTTTTTTGAACAATGTTTTAATGTTTATAAGTTAATTTTTTTGAATAAAATATATCAAATGTTAAATTCACTACTTAACCCCTTTTCGAGGACGAAAAGTTTTGAGTGGGAAAGAGTATGAGGATCCGTATTTTTAACTATTTTAAGTTATTAAAATTAATAAGATTATTGAATAAAAATGGTTAAAAATAGAAATTGGTGATTTGTTAATGTAGTATATTAAATATTAACTTGGATAAAATCTTGAAGTTCGAAGATTTTGGGGATAACAAGTATTGAAATGAAATTCTATGTATTGACTGTATTTATAACCAATTATTCGAGTTGAATAATAAATGTTGAATTATTTAAATGGAAATAAAATAATTATTGATAACTAGAATTCATTGAGATTTTACTATTAGATAAGTAAGTTGTTTAATTTAATATTGCACTTTTTAAAATAATTTAATTCTTAATTTAGTATGAAGGAAAATGATATTGAAAGTTAATTTAAATTTGATTTAAATATGATTGAAGATTGTTTACTTTTAAAACTGAATTTAAAAGTAAATAAATCAGAATTGGAAATTATATGTTTTAATTAACGAGTAAAAATAACCATTTTGGCCACTTACTCAGATTTCGATGAGACTAGTTTTATCGGATCCGTAATAGTGAATTATTATAGGATTTTCAGTTTCGTAGCGATCGGACTTATTGTTTGGTCGTGCGAGCTTGAAACGCATAGAATATAATTTTAGAGTTTAATCAAAATAAATTGACTTTGATAAGCTATCTTGTGCGTATGATCGAATTAGGCTTTGAAACTAGTTCCATTATATTCAAAATGGGGGTAAAACGTATAGAACACCAGGCGGCATGCTTTGTTTGGAGTTTGGAAATTTCGTCGGTCAATCATGTCGGAACTTATATAAGGTCACGTTCATTTCGTTCAAACCCTAACTCTTATCTCGCAGCCGCTTCCTTAAACGTTAACAGCCAAAAATGGCTGTTGTTCTTTCTTCATTTCCTCTCAATCCGTTCATCGAAATCAAAAACTTCCAAAAGGGAAAACGTAGATCTCGATGAGATTTACAAGTCCAACGGTTGGATCGGGCTGATGCATCACGAAATCGCCAAATTTTGGGTGCAAAGTTCGATTGGATTTTGGATTCACGTGAGCGAACGAAGGTGGCGGAAGATGCCGCACTTGGCACGGTGTTGGAGCAGCATGTGGCGCACGCTGTGGTGAGGGTGGATCAGCGCCTGGTGGTTTCTGGTGGCACGTGTAGGGTTATAGTCGAGCGTGATTATAGTTAAACAAGCACCTGGTGTTGTTCGAGTTGGAGACGAAAGGGTAATGGGTTTGTTTGTTTTTTTATTTTATTTTGTTAATTTAAATGTTAATTATACTTTAGTTATCGTTATGTTAATAAAATCGTACTTTCTCGTACGAGGTCCGTTTCGAACGAAACGAGAGGCATTGGAATCGTATCAATGTCCTCTACAGCTTGGAGTAAAGTTGGAATTTATTTGAAGCTAGAAATTTTTTTTCAATTTCAAGTAAAAGGTGAGTGTTTTAAATTCTCACAAAGTATTAAAATAATTTTACGCTAGTTCAATTAAAATCAAGAAGTGGTTTAATTTTATTGATCGTTGTTTAGAAATCAAAGTTGACATCTAAATTGACATCTAAATTGATTTTTAAAAAATTAAATTTGACAATTAAATTGAAAGTGGAATTTGTAATTACTAGGAGATTTTCGACCCTAAAAAATCGACACTAATACGCTCACTGTGTAGAATATCAAGCAATCAAGTGCCAAAAATAGTAGGTTGCTAGGGTTTAAGAAGAAAAAGAGATAGAAGAAGAAACAGAATAAAATACAGAATCTCACAGTCGCTGCGGAACAAAAATATAATATAAAATAACAACATTCATACAAAGAAAGACTGTAACTGTAGATATACAAATAAGTTATCAGAGTACAATCATCAAAAATAATTCTAGATAGTTATAATAACTTGTCCATAAATGCTAAAAATATAGCCTGTAATATACAGCGGAATATAACTAATACGTGCAATATGCCTCTTCCATCCAGCTCGTCTCCTGAACTCCAAAAGCGTCCTAACTTGAAATTTTGTAATACTCGGTCTGACCTGAACATTACAATAAAATAACACCGGAGTCAAGCTAGAAACCAGCGTGAGTAAACCTACTTAAATTTAAATACTTAAGTCATGAAAATCTTTTGAAAACACAATTAACTTGTACAACACGACGAGTTTTATTTGATTGTAACCAAATGCTTTTACCTAAATCCATTGGTATTATAATAATGTCAAAGTATAGCTACTTATTTGAAATAGTTAAATTTGTTAAACAAATCCTATTTCAGCATATCGGACACCATAATCAAAACCATAAAGGGTCGTAGTGATTTTCAAATCGAAGTGGTTTCGGATAACACTGATATCTAATCCTAGTCTCTTCGAATCCAAGCAATAAATTTAAAAGGGTAAATTGTTTAAGATAAACACTTTATATTTAAAAGGGAGACAATATTCATTTATGGTAATTTATTACAGATGGTTATTTCAAATAAAACGAATCATCATTTTAATCTAATTATTCTAACTCGTTTGACCACTTGATGACACATAACAAAGGTAATTTAAATAGATATCCCATAGGATTAATCTAAGATATGGATTGTAACTATTTTAAGGATCAATAAAAAATGTCAAAATGGTTCACAAATCAGGATTTTATCAACCTTAATTGACTGAATCCATTATGTTTAATCCAAATAAAATTACACATTCAAAAAATTACATAATAATATATTTTGGGAAAAAAAATCAAGAAATCTAAATAAATAGCTAATCTTATTTTATTAACCTAAGATTTAATTAATTAAGAATTTGATTAATTACTTACCTCAATTATAATAAAACGATTTAAATTTTCTTTATACGAAATAATTTAAGCTTAAAATATAAGGGGATAGGATTTCGATGTAAAGAATTCAAGTTGATTGAATTTATAATGTAAATATGATTTGGGTTTTTAGTAATTTAAAATATATAAACTTCATTTTCTTCCCTCTTCCTCTTTTTCTTTTCCTTTTTTTTTCTCCTTTTCTCTTTTTCATTTTATTTTTTTCCTTTTCTCTCTTTTTCCCTTTTCTCTCTTTTTTCCCTCTTCGCCTTTTCCTTTTCTTTTCCTTTTTTCCCTTTTCTCTCTTTTTTTCCTTTTCTTTTCCTTTTTCCTTTTCCTTTCGTCCCTTTCCTTTTGGCCCACCTACCCGGCCCAGCTCTTCCCTTCCCTTGCTTCTCCCCTTCCTTCTCCTTTTTTTCACTTCGGAACTTAGACGTGAACTCACATGTGCATGTACACATCACCCCCGATCAACCATCGTAATCGCCAACAAACCACACAAGTCATCTTCGACCTCCCAAGCCTAACCCATTACCTGAAACGCTACTGAAGCCTATGCTCGAAATTTCAAACACCCACTTACAGCCTGGAATAATTCGTCCCCACTAAATACCTCCTCGCGACCAGCTCACACCATCATTCCCCACAAAATCCCACCGAGAAACTCGCCTCCCTCTCGTCTTCCATTTCACACACGACTACACCCCTATCCTTGCCTCATCATGTCGCCATTGCCTAAGAACAAACCCAAAAAATGCATCTTAAACCCTAGTCGTACCACGTATGGCCTCCCTAAGTATTAGATGAATGCCGCAATATTTTTCATGAGTGCACCCCTTCTACCCTTCCTCCACGACAATTCTCGTGCTCCTAAATCGGCCGTGTCGTCGGAAAATGACAAAAAATCAACTCCGTTCAACTCTTAATTATCAATTCCACACTCCTCTAAAAATTCCCAAATCATACCCTATCCATGACAATCATAACTATCTAATCCAATTTTAAAATAATTAAGGTATATTTTTATCCATGGTTAACTTGTCTAGTGTAAAGAGGGAGTTTTCCTCCTCCACACTTAATGAAATCACATAAAACAATATTTAAAATATCCTACACTCTAAAGCCAACAACTTTTTTTTTGAAATCAGAGGTTAAAACTAATTAGTTGTAGAGCTTTTGATTTTTAAAGTTAGTTGTTTAAATTGTTTGAACAAAATAAACATAGAACGGAGCATTCTCTTGGAAGAAGAATAGTATTCTTTAATGTACAGGTGGAATCCATTCATGTCTAAGCACATTTTCCTTTATATACATATATGCCAGATACATATACAATTATCCTAGCTCATAGATTCATCCAAACAACCCCTGTGTAAGTATATAAAACATAAAGCAGTATGAAGATATTTACTCACTGCTCTTAAAGGAATGACGAACTACTGCCTTCTTTTTGCTCTTCTATCTTTACTCCTTTTGTTTTTTAATGCCATAACATTTTTTTAGCATGTTAAATGTGAAGACAACCAGGTGTGTATTTATATATGGATGAGAGGGAAATTGGACGAAGCTTATTTCACAAGCACAATACTGTTTTCTTTTTATCAAACTTTTATTTTCCAATTTATTTTGAAATATGTTGATTTGATTTGATAAATTGTTGACTTGATTTAAACATAAGGTTAATTTGATTTTTCAAGTTGATTTGCCATTTTATGTGCTTGAAATGAAACCCTGTAGGCTTAAAATAAATGCTTGCCATGATGATGTCTCCTTGCCTATATACATGTATACATCATATATATATTTAGATAGATTTGTACTTATTTACATATACACTATTTTATATTAACATATATATTTACCAATTTATGTAACATATTTTACTTATGTTGCCACATATATTCACACACCTATAACACGCTCATGTTATCACATATATAGAGGTGTGTATATATTCCCATACGCATTACATTTTATAGACATATACCTATATAAATATATATATATAGTCATAAGTTTGAAATTGCCATTTTGGAGTTTATACATTCACGTATGTGTATGTGTGCATATATATGTGTTTGTATATATATACACATTTATGGTTATTTTACCTTATGTTTAAATGGTGGTGTTAACTCCTCTTCTCCGCGACTCAACGACCTAAAGGATTGAAAGGCTCAATGACCTAAAGTGATCGACGACCCTACGACCTACAAAGCTCAGCGACCTAAAGGAGTGGATGGTCCAGCGACCTATGAATCAACGAGTTAACAACGACCTAACTGCTGAAGTGGGTTAACGACCTAAGGGATACCACAACTTAACGACTAACAGAAGACCACGACCTAACAACCCAAGCGACCTAACATGGATGCAAGACCAATAGCGAGCAAGCGACATAAAGTACTAAATGAGTTAACCCACTCAGCGAGCTAATGAGTTTAACTATCTGAAGAATGTGCGACTTAAGGCAGAGTGTGACCTAGCGACTTAAGTATCCAACGACCAAGCGACTTAAGTATCCAACGACCTAGCGAGCCAAAAAAGGAAGCGACCTAGCGAGCTCCAAAACAAAGCCGCATCTATACTCTCTCTCATTAGGTCGCTTGCGACCTAAGCAAGCCGATATAACATTTATGCTTTAAATGCTAAGTCGCTAACAGCCAGAACCTGATTGAAAAGGGGCTTCACTAGGTCATGGACGACTTAAGCTACTTCAGGACCGACCTCCCACAGGTCGCTACTACCTACTAACTCGCTCAAATGACCTAGTACGACCTTATTAAGTCGTAAACCACATCCCCTAGGTCGCTTGCGACCTACGACCCATCCAAGGTCGCTCGCGACCTATGACCTAGTCCAGAAATCTCCTCTAAATACGGCACTAGCTCCAACGTTCGGGGGATCCTTTTTGGCTCATTCCTGGAATGCCGATACTCTGCTGAATTCTCGACTCACTCGACACTTCAAACATGAAAGGCATCTCAACTAACTTCAAGAGGAAATCTAACACAATCAACATGGATTCACAGAATTCTTCTACATCAGAGTTCTAGTTGTTTGTCTCATCGGTATTGTAATTGAAGATTGTTGTAAAGTTGTAATTGATTCAGTAATAAAGAGGATTAAAGTCGACGTAAGCTTAATCTAAAGCCGAACCGCTATAAAATTGTTGTCTTTTACTGCTTTCTCCAGACTTTCTTACTTGTTTCTAATTCCCATGTCCACGGGTGTTGCTTTCACTTAACCTCTACATACATCGGAGTGTTAGCGTTCAATTTTTAGCGTTAACATTTTTGGTGCTTGCACTGAGAACCCAACTCAGGGTTATCTTCGTCATTGCTTTGCAAAAATTTGTTGAAAGAGTCTCTACCAAAACCTGATGTCTATCAAAACTAATGGCTTCTAGAAGAAATCGTGGATATACAAGAACTAGTAATGTCCATGAAAATACTTCCACTTCTCATTCGTCAAGTCAAGTAGCACCAACTGCAGGAATTACACGAGCAGAGTTAGATGCTGCAGTATCTGGATTATACCAGCAGATGGAAACTAAGAATGCTTTAATGCTTGAGAGGATAAATGCGTTGCTCGGAGCAAACCGTCAACCGGTGAACAACGAAGAAAACCTTGCAGATGATATTAATGATCCTGAGGAAAGGAATATTCCACAAAAAGCAGCTAGTCCTCCCAAAGAAACACCTCCTCAAGCTGGATGATCGAGACCACAGCCAACTCTCCGCGAATGTTTGTCCCGACAAACTTTCGAGAAAATGGCCAAAGTTTGTCCTGCAGATCCTTTAAATGATGAGGAATATCTTTCGGGCATGGTGCGACAAATCATGAAAGAAAGCTTGCAGAGAGATGAAGATGAGAAGGAATGGGGATTCATTACGAGCAAAACTCCATTCACTGAGAAGATTCTAAAGGCAGAATTCCCAAGGAAGTTTGTTCCTCCGACCATCCCGGCTTATAAGGGAACAAGCGACCCCAATCAATTTCTGTATAAGTATGACTAGCACATGACTGGTGCTAGAGCGTCTGATGAGATCAAGTGCCGGTACTTTCCGGTATACTTGGAAGGAGTGGCTCTGCTCTGGTTCATAAAACTTCCGGTCCGATCCATAGACCAGTTCGCCGATTTGACTCGGAAGTTTAAAGAGCAATTCAGGTTGTATGCTTCGAAGGCAAAGGATATTATGTCGCTGTCAAGCTTGGAACAGAATCCTGGGGAATTCATCAGGTCTTTCTTGAACCGCTTCAACATAGCTTTGGCTAAAGTGGACAATGCAGAGCCACGAATGGTCTTGACATACCTGATGAGGGCAATTGACAAATCAACCGAAGTTGGGAAGTGGATGAAGATGAAAGAACCGAATTCACTTGAGAAATTCTATAAGAAAGCTGATGAATTCATGCGCTTGGAAAGCCTTCGGGCACCAGTTAAAGTGGCATTGACAGAAGTTAAGGATAATACTGCTGCCCCTATCAAAAAGGAATCCGGAAGTCAGAAAAAGGAGAACAATAGTGGGAAGAAACAGAAAGATATGAAGAAACCTCGCTTTTTAAAATCTTCAGATTTTACTCCTTTGACTGACACTCCGGAGAATATCTTCTTTGCTACCAAAGATGCGGTAGAATATCCTAAACCTCCTGAGATGAGAGTTAACAAAAAAGCTGCTCAAAGTGGGAGATTCTGTCGGTTTCATAATCAACCCGGTCATGATACCAACGAATGTCGCCATCTGAGAAATTTAATTGAAGAACTATTGAGAGAGAACAAGTTGCAGCAATATGTTAAGAGGAGTAGAAATGAACCAACTTCTACTAAGGGTCAGTAACTTCCTGCTCATCCATCTGGCTCGGGTGAGAGGAATACCGTGCATGAATCAGAAAGGCCTGTTATTAATGTGATTACAGGAGGTCCTCACCCAGCAGGCAGAAGCTGGGCCGAGATGAAAAGATATGCCCATGCCTTGAAATACGCACCAACAGAAGAAAGTGTTTTTGTGCTAGAAGATGCTACACCTTCGAAGCATCGGAAAACTTTTAATGATGATATTGTTTTCAGAGCCAGGGACGCTATGGGCACTGAGGCCCCGACCATGGATCCCTTGGTCATCTCTGCGGGCATTGGGCCGGCTATTGTGAGAAGAGTGCTTGTAGATTGTGGCGCTTCTTGCAACATTCTCTTCAAAAAGACATTCGATCAAATGAAAATCCCAATGGCTGATGTTCAGGCCTCATCTCAGAAGATTGTTGGATTCATTGGGGAACTGAAGCAGCCTATTGGAACTATCGACTTGTTCATAGAGCTTGGAGAGGGGCAGAAGAAGGTAGTTCAGAAACAGACTTTTGTAATTGTTGATGAATTTTCTGCCTACAACGCCTTTTTAGGCCGACCAACTCTTGCGGCTTTTAAAGCAATTCTCGCCCCGTGGTGCCTCACTATGAAATTCCCCACGGATAACGGAGTTGGAGTTATTAAAGGGGATCAGAATGATGGGCGAGAATGTTATCTAATAGAGCTGCGTGAAGCAAGGAAAAGTGAGATGGGAAAAGATGCGGCAGCCCCAGTCCGCATCAAAGAACCAACCTAGTAGAAATTACAGGGTGGACCCTGCACTGGCGAGCATAGCAGGGCACGAAGAGAAATAGATCCCAGAAAAGCTAGTGCGGGGGAGAATAGAGTGGTGCCATTAGAAGTAACGGTGCCAGTGCCCGTTGACCCGAAAGATTCGAACAAAGTGGTGAATGTGGGTTCGCAACTTAATATGACGGTTCAAAATTCCTTAATATCATTCTTGAAGGCAAATCTGGACGTATTCGCTTGGACTCATGCTGATATGTGCGGAATATCCCCAGAAATTACAGTACATACTCTGAATATTGATCCGAAGTTTACACCAGTAAAATAGAAAAGAAGAACCCAAGGTCCTGAAAGGTCAGCAGCGTTGAAAGAAGAGGTTGATCGGCTTATGGAGAATGGTTTCAGCAGGGAGTCTACTTATCCGAATTGGGTTTCAAATCCAGTACTGGTTAAGAAAGCTAATGGGAAATGGAGAGTTTGCATTGACTTCTCAGATTTAAACATAGCCTGCCCTCAAAGACTGCTTCCCGTTACCCAGGATAGATCAGTTGGTGGATGGAACAGCGGTGCACGAATTGTTATCTTTCATGGATGCTTACTCCGGATACAACCAGATTATGATGCATGAGCCGTATCAGGAGGATACGAGCATCATCACCGATGTTGGTCTCTACTGCTATAGAGTCATGCCTTTCAGACTTAAGAATGTAGGGGCAACTTACCAAAGACTCATCAATGCTATGTTCAAATCTCAGATTGGCAAAACTATGGAAGTTTATGTTGACGATATGTTGGTGAAGTCAAAGAAAGGGTAGACCATATGGACCACTTGGCGGAAAAGTTTGCAATCCTCCGAACGTACGGAATGAAACTTAATCCTTTGAAATGCTCGTTTGGGTGGAGTCCGGAAAGTTTCTGGGTTTCATTGTGAGTGCTAGGGGCATTGAAGCTAATCCTACTCAGATTGCTGCCTCAAAAGAAGTCAAAGCTCCTAGAACGAAGCCGGAATTACAAAGTCTTAATGGAAAAGTCGCTGCCTTGAGTCGATTCATTTCCAAAGCTACTGATAAATGCATTCCATTCTTCGATGCACTAAAGAAAGGAAGGAAATTTTTTGACTGGACTCCTGAATGCCAGAAAGCTTTCGATGAGTTGATTCGTCATATGGAAATGCCTCCAATACTTTCTAAGCCAAACAATGGTGAAGATCTTTTTGTATATTTGGCGATGTCATCTCATGCTCTCGGTGCAGTGTTGGTACGGGAAGACGCAAGAATTAAGCGCCCAGTCTATTATATCAGTAAGAGATTCAACGGGGCAGAGATGAATTATTCAAAATAGGAAAAGCGCTACTGATTGCATCCAGAAAGTTGAGGCCGTATTTCCAAGCTCATCCTATCAAAATCATCACTAATCAACCTTTAAAGCAAGTGCTGTTTTGTCCTGAGACTTTGGGTCGTCTTCTGAAGTGGAATATTGAACTCAGCCAATACGACATCACTTATCATCCCCGGAGAGCAATCAACGGACAAGCTTTGGAAGATTTTATCGCACAATGTATAGATAAGGGTGACAGTGATGAAGAAGTGACTGATAATCCCTCGATTCAATGGAAATTGTATGTAGATGGTGCAAGAAACGATTACTGTTACGCAGCTGGGGTTGTGCTTGAAACCCCTGAAGGGCGGTCGTTGTGCTATGCATTGAGATTGGAATTCCCTTCAACAAACAATGAAGCAGAATATAAAGCTCTTATTGCCGGCTTGAGAATTGCTAAAGAGTTGAATGTCAAAGTGTTGCAGATCTTCAGCGATTCACAGCTTATTGTATGTCAAGTCAAGAAAGAGTTTCAGACTAAAGGAGGAAATCTGCCTGCTTATTTGTCAAAAGCTTGGGAACTTCTGGATGATCTTGACCATTATATGATAAATCATATACCCCGAGAAGAGAACATGAAGGCAGATTCTCACGAAAGCACTGGTGAAGCTCAATTATTGGGATTAGTTCCCATGGAAGTCCTGTCAGCTCCAAGCACTAATGAGATGGATATTGATTGGATCATGACTATATCTCAAGAGCGAGAATCATGGATGACTCCGATAATGGAATATCTGCTCAACGGTTCTCTACCAGAAAGTTCAAAAGAACGACAGAAGTTGCTAAGAAAAGCTTCCAGATACATAATTCAAGATGGCCGATTGTACAGGCGGGGATTCTCAATGCCATTACTCCGATGTGTGGCCAAGGAAGAAGCTAAAACAATTCTAGCTGAAGTACACGGAGGAGAATGTGGAGACCATTCAGGTGGTCAAACTCTAGCAAAGAAAATCCTCCGTTATGGGTATTTTTTGCCAGATATTAATCGTGATGCTACAAGCTACGCCCGAAAATGTGACCGATGCCAGAGATTCGCATAGATCCCAAGAGCACCTTCCACTGAGATAACACAGATGGTCAGTCCGTGGCCATTTACTATTTGGCGAATAGATCTCATCGGGCCTTTGCCTACTGCCAAATCCGGAATCAGATATGCTATTGTTGCTGTCGATTATTTTACCAAATGGGCTGAATCTGGACCATTAGCTACTATTACCTCTAAAAAGATGATAAACTTTGTAACTAAGAATAACATTTGCAGGTATGGTGTGCCTCATAAGATAATCACAGACAATGGAACCCAATTCGAAAGTGAAGAGTTCCGAGATTTTTGCAAGCAATTCAAGATCCAGAAAAGCTTCTCAGCAGTGGCTCATCCGCAGGCAAACGGGCAAGTGGAAGCAATAAAAAAAATTATCAAATCAACCATCAAAAAACATCGGGAAAAAGCGAAAGGTGGTTGGGTCGATAAGCTTCCACTAGCACTATGGGCATATAGAACTACCCACAAAACTGCAACCGGGGACACTCCATTTTCATTAGCATACGGATCAGAGGCAATGATTCTGGTGGAAATAGAAGTCCCATCACATAGAAGAATTCATTTCAACCAGGCTGAAAACGAAAATTTGAAACTGGAAGCGCTTGACTTCCTTCATGAAAAAAGGGAAGAGGCTCAGCTATGAATTACAGCCTATCAGCAAATAATTGCCAGACATTTCAATTCCAAAGTTCGCCAACGCAGCTTTGAGATTGGAGATCTAGTCTTGAAAAGGATCATGACAGCAACAGGAGTGTTTGCGCCAAACTGGGAAGGGCCATATGTCATAGGCCAAAAACTTCTTGATGGCACTTTCAAACTGACAACTGTCGAAGGAGATCCAATTCCAAGAGCTTGGAACAGCAATCATTTGCGTCCATATTTTACTTAAAAGCTTCGCTTAAGTTTGTAAAAAGAATTATGAATGTATGATTCTTGTATTGAAAGCCATTGTAAAGCCAGTGCAAGTGAATAATAAGAACTATAAAGTGGATGTAGGCCCAGTTCTTGGCTAAACCACTATAAATCTTGTGTTCTCTACTGCTTGTTTTATTTCGATATATAAAGTACTTCAATTGTATTTCTAAAATGTCGATTTAATATTACATGCTATTAAAACAAAGCTTACCCATCATAAGACCAAGCGATCCCTAACATCACTCAACAAATGAATATCTAGCCACAAAAATTCCAGATTCAAATCCTATATAAGAAGCGCTTCAAGCAAACAGTTAGTGGTTCCGCCAGAAGTAGACCCTTCCTAACTAATTGTGATCGTTTGTGCAAACAAACATTCGATTAATTAGCTTGTGTCTATCCCTACGAACTCATTTAACAATGAAGTACACTTCTTTAGATAGAATAAGCTACTTGCAAAAGAAAGGAATGTGCGTTTGGAAATGATAACAGGAAACCGCTGATATGAGAAAATGGCGAAAAGACATGGGCGAGCAGGCAGCAAACAGCAAAAGACCTCCTCGGAGGCACAAGCCCTCTTCGAAGGCACAACTCTTCGGAGGATAAAGACCTCTAATGGGACGTACCAGAAAAAGAGAGTCCTCCTTCTCGATAGAAAGTTGTGGATTGACCGGTGGCACAAGACACTCGTTAAATAGCTGAGGACGTTTGTGCAAACAAACAATCCAAGTAACTTGTGTCCGCCCCGTGAATCCATCCAACCGAGAGAAGGAAACTCCAAACTTCCAGGCAACAGCCCTACTAGGAGGTACGCATTCCACCGAGATTTGAAATAAAACTTCACAAGTGCTGGAATGTGAAAAGCCCTCTTCGGAGGCCCATTTCACCATAGTTGAAATGCTAAAAATCCTTTAATGGGACTAGCCAGAAAAAGAGAGTTCTCTTTCTTGACAGAAAGCTATGGACTGATCGGTGGCACAGGACACTCGTTAACTAGCTGAGAACGTTTGCGCAAACAAACAATCCAAGTAACTTGTGTCCGTCTTGTGAATCCATCCAACCGAGAGAGAGAAACTCCAAACTTCCAGGCAAAAGCCCTACTTAGAGGCGCACATTTCACCGTGATCTGGAATAAAACTTCACACGAGTTGAAATGTGAAAAGCCCTCTTCAGAGACCCGCTTCCCAGCGGACAGGGAAAAGATAAAAGCCTCTCCCCAGAGCAGAAACAAAAAAGCCCTCTCCCCGGAGGCACAAACAAAAAGCCCTCTTCCCAGAGGCATAATCAAACAAAAAGCCTTCTTCCCAGAGGCATAATCAAACAAAAAGCCCTCTTCCCAGAGGCACAATCAAACAAAAGCCCTCTTTGGAGGCACAAGCAGGTCGAAGCCTTTTTTCGAAGGCCCGCTGTACCACGAAGGAAAATTCACTTGCCAAAATAAAAGTGACTTTCTCCAAAAGTGAAGTGTAAAAACTTCACGATTAAAAAAGAGGAAACTTCTCCAATACGAGTCGCATTCTACTAAATCAGAAAAATATTTCCTTAAAACGGAAATATTATCTTATAAAGTACAGATGCAAACCTCTTTCAAATGGAAAAGTTGTTTTTCTAAAGAAGGAGCACAAGTCTTCTTGAAACAGAAGAGTTGTTCTCCAAAATTCTTCCAATGTGAAAGAGATTGCAATAAACCATGGTATGGGGGCAATATAATATAGTCACAAAAATAAAAACAATGCTCAAGCAACATACCATAGGTTTACTGCAACATCACACAGGGAAAATAAAGACACTTGCATAAAAAAAAGAGAAGAATAAATGCATTCTCAAATACAGACAGAAGTTTGTACAAGTAAAAGAATCATTTTATTTCATACTATAAATTTTTTTATACATGTGCAGGTTTCAAAACAAAAGAAGGCGGGGACCGGTACCCGCACAATCGCCGGTCGACATAAGTCTTTGTATATACAAGCAAAAAAGCGAAAAAACAAGACAAGAAGCACAAGTCCCAAGCCCATCATTTCTTCTTCCTGCCACCTTTCGAGCCTACGCCTGGCCGGATGATCAATTTTTGGGGCCGGCTTGTGAGAGTAGGGGAGGAAAGAGGAAGAGGTGCAATTGGGTGTTCTTCTGTTTTTTCCTCGCCGGTAGAAGCTTCTTTCTTTTTCTTTGAGACTCCGCGTTTCCCCCTCTTCTTAGAAGAAGACTCACTACCCGTAGTGAAAAGAGTGGATAATGTTATATCATCAGAAGCAGTCTGCTACGGAGTTCTCTCCTCTTCTTCAGGTTCTTCGACCTTTTGTTCCTAAGAAGTAACAGGATCGTCCAACTCACGAAGAGCTTCTATCTGCTCTTCTTACGACCCCGGTTGGGAGATAGAAGGGGGAGTAATCTGAAGGGGCGGAGAGGAAACAACTGGAAGGGGGGAAAGCTGGGCGCTTTCACTACATGAGAAGAGAAGTTAAAGTCGGTATCTATCATGAAAAGAGGAGAAAGTGGCGCGTCAAGATTTAAGTAATAATCAAAAAGTTCATCAAGCTCATGTGAAGAAAGCAAGCAGTCCACTTGAGCAAGATCAACACTGAGGTTACATCCGATAAAAATGAAACGAATTTTGCTATAACTTTTTCGTTTCTTAACCAGATTTGAAAATTTTAGATGTTTTGGAAAGCACAGATCATTTGCTGAAAGTTTCATGTTTTGCGATTTTTGAAATTCTGAAGTTAAATTGATCAAAATTGCATTTTTTTGCTGCTATCCCGAGACTAAAGTTACAGCAGTGTTTAATTTAGACATCTAAACCATTTTATGCGTAACTCTTTCAATTTTTTTCCAAATTGAATAATCATTGATGCTCTGGAAAGCTAAGAAGTTTCTCTAAATGTTTCATGTTTTGAGATTTTTGAAATTCTGAAGTTAAATTGATCAAAATTGCATTTTTTTGCTGCTATCCCGAGACTAAAATTACAGTAGTGTTTAATTTAGACATCTAAACCATTTTATGCATAACTCTTTCAATTTTTATCCAAATTGAATAATCGTTGATGTTCTGGAAAGCTAAGAAGTTGCTCTAAAAGTTTCATGTTTTGAGATTTTTGAAATTCTGAAGTTAAATTGATCAAAATTGCATTTTTTTGCTGCTATCCCGAGACTAAAGTTACAGCAGTGTTTAATTTAGACATCTAAACCATTTTATGCATAACTCTTTCAATTTTTATCCAAATTGAATAATCTTTGATGTTCTGGAAAGCTAAGAATTTTATCTAAAATTTTAATGTTTTAGGATTTTTGAAATTCTGAAGTTAAATTGATCAAAACTGCATTTTTTTGTATTGCTATCCCGACTCTCCTACTCGGTTGTCTCTTATACTTTGGGATGTCGATGGTGATTCCAAAGCTTCTCTATTCTCTCTTGAATCTCGAGACAATGATGATGATGTGTCTTGGATTCCTGTTGTTCGTGACTTTCCAGACTTATTTGAGCCTGTTTTAGGGTTACCACCCAAGTGGGCCATCGAGTTCGGCATCGACCTTATTCCAGGCAGCAGCAAGATGTATGCCGACATGCACCGCTTGTATTACTGGGAAGGTATGAAGCGAGATGTGGCAAGTTATGTGAGTAATTGCATGACTTGTCAGGTTATTAAGGCCGAGCTCTGTACCGTTTTATTATCGAAATAAATTTTATTTTGTGTAAATAACAATTTTTGTTTCATAACAATTAGTTGCATATATTTTTGTTTGAGTTATATTGAGAAATATGTGAATTTAAGTTAAAATAGCCTAATACATATACATTGCCTTGCATTTTCTCCATATAATATTGCTTTGGGCTTTTTGGGTTAGGTTTAAAAACCTAAAATCCATTATCTAGATGTTTCTGGTGAGAAACAAACTACTATACGTAGTTTAGTTCTTCTTCCTCGGAAACAAAAAAATAAAACAAAAACTTACAGTAAGCTGGAAAAAAAAGAGTACAAATATCGACGTACTTATCTCTTATCTAATGCAAGACTATGATGGTCGCACTTAACCAGCCCTATTCTCCGCATTAGCAGACAAAATTACTATGTAATTCTCTTTGTTAATATGGGTCTCAGGGTGGGGCGTCACAGCTTGGAGAAGTAGACTTTACTATATCAACTTCGAAGTCCTGCGCTTCAGCACTTTCTTGAGTCTCATCTCCAGTGTGGGCAGCGGCACTTTCAATAATGCCTTTAGGAGGAGGAGGAGAATGGGAACTGGAGCCAACAATATCGATATCGGCTGAAGCTAAAGGTAGAACTGGGTCGGTTGAAATTGTCTTTCCTAAATGTTCTCCTTCTGTCGTTTCAGCTCTCTCTTTGGCAAGTTGCTCCTTTCCCCTAGCAAGAGCGGCACATGCATCATCATCTAAGTAGTGCGCCATTAAATCTACTTCGGCATACTCGGCTCCTCCAAACATATCAAGTATGGCCTCCCACACTTTGGCCAAAGTGATTTCATATGCCGGTCCCAAAAACTTAAGGCTACCGTGCCCCAGAACACTGTGGATGTAAAACTCGAATAAAGTGGAGCTGACTTCAGCTTTGGTTGACATATGAGATTCTTCGGCTACAGCTTTGCTAGCAACAGCTTCATCACGTTCCTTTTCAGCTTTAGAAAGTCGAGTTTTCAGCAGTTCAATCTCCAAGTTCTGGGCGTTGGTTTTCTCTTGAAGTTGAGAAACATCGGCTCGGTAGCTGTCCACAACTTGTTACTGTGCTTTAAATTTAGCTTCAGCATCTCTCTGTGCCGCGTGAACATCTCTCACTTGTTTTAGAAGCACTTCTTCTCTCTGAGAATAAGAAGTGGAAGAAGTGGCGAGCTCTTCCTTAAGTTTTTCGACCTCTGCTTCAAGCTTTTCATTATAAGCAGCTATGCTCCTCATTTTCGCGTCATGTTGCTCAAGAGTTTTCTGCCATTCAGATTTGTCGTTTTCCATTGTTAGCATGGCCTCAATATTTGCACGGTTTACCCTCTGAAGCTCGTCGACAAGCTTTTGCGAACCCGACATTCTCTCAATATCGAGTTTGACAGCATCAAGATTACGCACCATAGCCTGCTTATCAATCGGAACCAAATCAAGGTCAAAGCGCACTCCCTTCAAGCACCAATGCGGAAACCGACATTGAAGAGTGGTCGGGCCATGTCCTACTTGATATGAGGGCCTGCCAATAATTGTTTGAACATCAGTACGAGTAAGGGCAGGATATTGAGAAGGTACAGGAGCAGCGGGCCTTTCAGGAAGATCGGACGTCGGCTTTTCGCCATGTTTGACCCTTTTACTCGCATCTTCAGGGATGTGGCTTTTCCCTTTCTCATCACTAGATTTCCGTTTATGAGAATCATCTTCCCTCTGGAAGGAATCATGTCGCTCATCTCGTCTTTCGTGGCATTCTTCGTAGGCGCGCCTTTTACGAGCCTTCCTCGCAGCTCTTTCCTCGTCAGTTTCCCAAGAGGCAGGAAGATACCTCCTGGGGTCATAAGCACCGCGCTTCCCATAACGTTGGAAATCGTCGTAGTAAAAGCCACTTCTTCCCATTGGAGAATCTGAAAATGAAGAAAAGATAAACTCATAAATTTTGAAAGCAAGAGAGTTGAACGCATATAAGTGCTGAAAAGTCCTAAGTGTGTGTAACGTGCAAACTACGTGCGTCGAATCACGAACCACTCCTGGGTTGGGGGTGATGATGGATCTAACAGCCTGTGTCAACTCTTGGGTTGATGGAGTTTGTTGTAGAACGGATGTCACTTCGATTTCTAAAGAAGTAACTTTAGCAGTGATAGGATCATTTTAAAAAGCTCCTGTGAAGTAATCATCAGGTCGCTCAACCCCTCAAAAGTATCATCACCGTTGTGCCTAGCAGGACTCGTTCTCTCAGCTCCTTCGTCACCAGAATCCCTGGGTTGTTGAGGAGGCTCCTCTTCTTCGATGACCGGGGCAAGTGCATGTTTGACGGATGACCCCGCAACATTAATTGAAGTAGAACACTTTACCTAGGAAGCCTCAACAGTATGTTCTTTCGGTGCAAGTTCTCCAACGGGAACTGGGGCATCCGATATATTTACTGGGGAGTCGGGGACTTCATGAGGTTGGGTAGAACAAGAAGGGTGCAAAAGCCCGTATTGGTGCAGAAGTTCATCTTTCAGCAAAAACTTGACACTTCTTTCTTCAGCCGGCACGACACTTAATCTATCAAAAGTCGTCTTGTGACTTGGATTTCTAGAGGGAGGAGGAAGTGCTGTAAAAGAAAAGAATGAAGTTAGCACTCAATAATTCGGATCTTGAAAAGCTGAAACGGAAAGAGCGGGAATGAGCAATCTTACTTCCTTTTCTCCAGATGGCATAAAACCCTAGGGGGCAGCGGACGAAGAAGAATTGATTCAGAAAACCGTGATCACTTTCAGAAAGATCGATGATAAGTTTAAGATTTCTGGCACTACTCACGAGTATGAAGGAGGGGTGGTCTTTATTCTTTGCGAACGTGCATAAGTAACAAATTTCTTCGAAGCTTGGAAGACGGTTAAGTGTCCTCCGGAATAAAACACACAATCCCATCAGGATGGCGTAGCCATTGGGATGTAGTTGAAAGGGAGAGATGGTTAGCCGGAAAAGGAGTTGATGAAGAAATTCATTGAAAGGAGGAATGGCACCACAAAGACACATCTGACGGTTGACGGCGACATAACCGAGAGGTGGTGTGACGCCCCACCTCTATACCCACGCTAGACAAGAGCACTACGGATTAATGCTGTCGACTAGCATGGAGAATAAGGCTGTTGAGGAGCGACCATCCGTGTAATTTCTTTGCGCGAGCAACGATATGTCGGATAGTATAACATGCATAGAGGGAAATCCGACCTACCGACACAAACTCAAAGCTACTACACAGTGGCTATAATATCTTCGGAAACAAATATAGAAATAAACATAACATAAATCGGTAACAGACAATTCATATCACAAAGGCGGAAGAAGATATGAATATATAACTAACACAAGAAAGTGTATATCAGAGTAGTGGTCAAAAAGATCCACAATAATACAAAAGAATAGCAACACGTTCTATACAAAAGAATACATCTATGAGTCCATATCTCAAGTGTATACAACAAAATAAACTACTAATCTAAGTAGTTAGCCAAAAGATCATATGATAACCCCAGAAGAGAAGTCAAACAGAAGCACCTGTAACATCTCGGTCTGACCCGAGTATTATTTAAGAAGAAAATAATAAACGAATCAGTCTAGTTATAAATATCAGAAAAAATGATATAGAATAAGAGATATGACTAAACATATAATAATCACAATGCCAAGCTGTGATAAATAACAAACTGAAAAATCAATAAGAGATTAATCAATATCGCAAAGATCTTCTCAAAGATAAAAAGGAATTTCATACTCCTAATTTCATTCACCAAGCCACAGTAAATGACATATATATCAATGTCAATCGTAAAACTTGGTGAAACATTAATTCCAGAATTCAACACATGAAATCCAGAAATCACAAGAAAAGGATGGCCAAGACATTGATATAGTGCAAACGGTACATCCAATGTATCAAAAGCAAAGGCATTGATGTAGTGCAAACGGTACATCCAATGAATCAAAAGCAAAGACATTGATGTAGTGCAAACGGTACATCCAATGTATCAAAAGCAAAGACATTGATGTAGTGCAAACGGTGCATCCAATGAATCAAAAGCAAAGACATTGATGTAGTGCAAACGGTACATCCAATGTATCAAAAGCAAAGACATTGATGTAGTGCAAACGGTACATCCAATGTATCAAAAGTATATCATTGATGTAGTACAAACGGTACATCCAAAGAATCAAAAGCAAAGACATTGATGTAGTGTAAACGGTACATCCAACGTATCAAAAGCATATCATTGATGTAGTGCAAACGGTAAATCCAATGAATCAAAAGCAAAGACATTGATGTAGTGCAAAGGGTACATCCAATGTATCTAAAGAAAAGACATTGATGCAGTGCAAACGGTACATCCAATGTATCAAATGCAAAGACATTGATGTAGTGCAAATGGTGCATCCAATGTATCAAAAGTATATCATTGATGTAGTGCAAAGAGTACATCCAATGAATCAAAAGCAAAGACATTGCACATGCTAGTCTAAAACATAAAAATGATCGTCATGATCATCAAGAAGTGTCAATTACAGTAAGCTAGTAAATATATGAGCTTAGCTTCATGTCCCATAACCACTAGCTTAACTTAAATATTTGCGAACAAATTGTAGATCTCCACTAGAAAATTTTCACAAGAGATTCAATCGAACAAGTCCAAGAATTAACCGACGAAGTAAACGCAAGCGTTTCATACCACTTGTTTTACTAAGTCGTTTAATTAGATTTCTCATACGAGTGAGGTAAAGGTTTGTATATACTAATAGATTGGAATTCGGTTTGAATTTACTACTAGTATTGAAACCTTTATATTTTTAAAGTGACAAATCACAAAGAGGATTGTAGGAACGATCAATCACTAAAGTTCACATTCGAAGACGTGAATAAAATCCAAAGAAATCGATACCGAATCCATCAAAATGGACATTCCCAAAAATCACGAAGAAAATGTCATCAAAGTCGATAATAAGTGATAATAAAAAAAGGGAATCAACACGAATCAATTAACATTGGAAATTCAATCCATAAAGGCAAAATGGACTCAAACAGCAGGTTCAGTCGACTGAACAGAGTTTTCAGTCGACTGACCCTGTACCTGGAAATTTTCCTGGTTCAGGAAACTTTCTGTTTCCAGGTTCAGTCGACTGAACAGAGGATTCAGTCGGCTGAATCATGCCTGGAAACTTTCGGGTTCCAGGTTCAGTCGACTGAACAGAAGATTCAGTCGACTGAATCATGCCTGGGCTGTTTTTCAGCCTATTCAAATGAAGGGCAAACTCTTCCAAAATGCAACCGAACGAACATTGGCTCTAAGGGTTTATGCCAATCGGCTACCCGGCCCTATATGCTCCTCGATGCATCACCAAAAGCATGATCAAACACCCATAAAAGGATTTTCACACAAATTTGACTTAAAAACCCAAAAATTGGAATATTCACAAAACCAATCCAAATCAAGAGCAAATGCACATGAAGAAGTGTTAGGAATTCATACCCAACAACCAAAGATAATTATAGTCATAGATGTGAGATAAAAATCTCACCTTTGAACCCAAATCAATGAAGGAGAAGCTTTAAAACAAGCTAAGATCAATTCCTCTTCAATAACAACTCAAGAAGCTTCAATCTAAGCAATGGGTTCTCTTGAGTTTGGAGCAAGAAGATGGATTTGCTAATGGAAACTAGGGCTTAGGATTTCCTAATTCTTTTTTCTCTTCCCTCATTTTTTATGAAGCTTTAATGTATTAGGAAATTATGAAGGAATGAAGAGAAGAGGGTTGGAGCTAGGTTGATAAATGGGGTTAATGGGCTGAAACCTAAACAAAGGCCCTAAGTGAAAAGTAGCAAAATTTCACTAACTCCAAACATATCAAAGTTTACACTTAAAAAGATCGCAAACGTCATTTTAAACTCAATGGGAGTGGTCCCGAGTCCCAATTCGACTGTTTGCAAAAAGTAGCTTTTTGGACCAAAATCCGACGAACGATAAAATATTTAAATAAAATATTTAAATATAAAATCGATAAATATGCGGGTTGTTACAGACTCCCCTCCTTAAAGAAATTGCGTCCTCGTAATACATAAGAAGAAAATAAAGAGTAACAACCATAAAAGCATATCAACACAAAAGAAAATTGAAATAAGAAGTTCACCATAAAGAGCACGAAAGAGTTAGCACGAACGGGATTGCTCGATGAATTATCAAGATTCCCAAGAGTAATCCCTAGGATTTGAGAACCATTGAACTCTCACAAGAAGAACATCTTTATTCCGAAGGCGCTCAACCCCCGAAGCAATGATGCGAATGGGATGTTGCTCATAAATCAAATCTGGTGAAACTTCAATTTCTTCAATATCACAGGGCTCAAGAATAAAAACCGGAATCCCTAAGGCATTTCCGTAGATAAAAGACGTGGAGAACGTCAAGAAACGCAGAAAATTGGGCTGGTGCAACGACGTAGTATAGAAACAGTACACCCGATAAACTTGAAACTCGAATAATGTGGAACCCCGACGTAGTACAAAAACGGTACGTCCAATGAACCAAAGCCCGAATAATTTCGAAACACCGACGTAGTACAAAAATGGTACGTCCAATGAACCGATAAACCGGAACAATGATGTATATAATAATGGTACATCCATTGATCCAGATAAGATGGAACATCGATGTAGTATAATAACAATACCCCCGATGAACAGAACACCATAAAAGAACATCGGACGCTAGTCCATAAAAGAGATGAGATGAATCTCAATAAAAGAAGTACGTCAAAACGCCCGATGAACTTGATAAAAAGAAAATTCCATTCCGACAACATCAAAGAATCAACAACTTGTTGCCTACGACAAAGCGCGTTGGCAACACGATTTCCCTTTCGGGAATAAAAGAATATCAAGATCATAAGACGCTAGGAACTCGAGTCAACATGAAGTTCCTTATGAGAAAATAAATATTCCAAAGATTTATGATCGAGGTGGAGAACAAATTTCTCCCCCAAAAATGATGATGCAAAACTCTAAAAGTAGACACAATAACCGCGAGCACTAGATCACGAGTGGTATATCTAGTCTCGATAGGCCATAATGATTTAGAAGCACAAGTGATAGCACGCTCTCCTTTGCAAGAGAATGGCATCCAAACTAATACGATTAGCATTGGTACAAAAGATAAAGTCTTGGTTCCCCACGGAAATCACAAGAATAAGAGTATCGAAAAGAAAGAACTTCTTTTAAATAATTATCTTTCCCGAAAAGTTAAAACTTTCAAAATTACAATTATCTCGATGTAAAAATATTTCTAGAAAAATTTACATTTTACAAGTCAATATATCGTGTCTGATTGTCTCATCAAAGTGTTTAGGATATTCTTATCGACAACGTTGATCAAGCGCATCGACCAAAATTCTTAAAACACTAAATGGGCAATACAATCACAAAATCATCGTCTATATGACAAAAATGTCTCTCAAAAGCCTTTAAGAATATTCTTTGTTCGTTTAAGAGCAAATTCAAATTGTACTTATAAATAAATCTTATGAAAAAGATATGCAAAATTTTTAAATTGCTATTTTCCATCCAAAATCAATAAATACAAGAATGGTCTCATCGAAATATTCATAGAATATTCAATTTATAAAATGGGTGAAACAAGCTGGACAAACTGAATGACATAATAAGTCATTCATAAGAATCATAACGAGTGCGGAATGCGGTAAGTGGAATGCTAACTTCCGCAACTCGTAACTAATGAAAACTGGCAGTAAAGTCGAACTAAAAAGACCTTAACACCACACAAAAGATTGCTTAGGTGATAGTCCTAAGACAAATTCAAAAATACCGAAAAATTTCACAAACTACGTGAATGAGAGAAATAACACTTTCCATATAAGTGGGATTAAGGAATAAAATGATGCCTTCAAAAATTTGAAATCGGAATCACAAGAAAAAATAGAAATCTGCTTAACAGATAGAAAATGTCGGAGATGAATAGTCCACACGGAAAATAGGATATGGGCCTCACAACGACTAAGCCAATCCTTACAAAAATCAATTCCGGAGCCTAAGTAAAATTATCGGCTCGGAAAGAAAAATCACATAAAATAGTTTCGGCATCAATAGAAAGCAAATTGAGTGTTGCGGATCTACCATTCGGATTCACAATCCTCAAAGAAGTCATCAAGCCCAAAATATTCAATGAAAAAGAATCGACAAGTTCTTATAATATATAAAAAATGAGATGAACCCATATCAAAAAGAATTCGAATAAGAAGATCACGAAATAAAACAATGCCATCAAGGATTGAATGTAAAATACCTTGACCAAGAGAAGAGTTGCTAGGGGCTTGCTGCTCTCCTTCTCTCTTGCTTGGAAGCTTAGGACACGAAGATAAAGATGACCCGAACCTTTGCAATAACGACAAAAGAGGGGTTTCGGGCACTCCCTAGCACAGCGGTCTGTGAAATCACAATTGTAGCATCGTCCATGACTAGAGGTAGGTGCTTTTGCTACCGGGGTTTCTTGCCTCCCTTTCTTGTTGGGAATGGGGCCTTTGAATTTAATAGGCCTCTTCATGTTGTTGTTGATGTTTTGTTGGGCACGCACAACTTCAACATCACCTTCTCTATCGGCCTCTTCAAGACGAAGAGTGATATCAATAAGCTGATCAAATGAAACCTCAAGTTTCAGGAGTAATGGCTTCTTAAGATTCTTATTCAAGCCATAGACAAATCTCCGATTTTTCTTCAATAGGGTGTTGATGTATTCAACCCCGTATTTGGACAGAGATTCGAAAGATGCGACATAGTCTGTCACAGAAGATTCACCTTGAACAAGGTCTATGAAACACCGGGCTAAAGTTACTTTCTCAGCCTCCGGCACAAACTTTAATTCGAATCATTCCCGGAATTGCTCCCAAGTATGATCCGCTTCGATAATCTCCAAAGTCAAGAGCTCATACCAATCTAACGCTCTTTCTTGGAGCATGCTAGAAGCCACTTGGACTCGATGTAGATCAATAAGGTTCATGCGAGAAAAGATACGATCGCATGATTTGAGCCAAGCTTGAATTTCAATAACACTCTCAGATCCCCTGAATGGCCTTCCACCCAAATCGGTATAGTCTCTGTGCAAGCGTGCGAAACCGGGTCTTGGATGAGTTGGCTCTGGATTGGCTTCGGCTGCTTGAGCGTTCTTAACAAGATCTAAAAGCTGCTAGGCAGACATAAATACTCCATCCTGGGGAGTAGCACTAGATTAACCGGCGTTGGAACGGCCAGGTCTAACCATTTCTCTTCTTTAAGAAAGAAAGAAAGAAATAAGAGGAAAAAGTTATTCGCAAAATAAATTTCAATCAAACTTGATTGATAAAACAAGGAATCATAAAGAAAATAGGATGAATCGGTACGAAGACTCGAACTAAATCCTAAAGCATGACTCCTAAGATGGACTTAGGACGATGATCCTTGCTATGATATTCCATATTGTTCCGAAGTTTGGCTCTGATACCAAGCTCTGACGCCCCACCTCTATACCCACGCTAGACAAGAACACTACCGAGTAATGCTGTCGACTAGCACGGAGAATAAGGCTGTTGAGGAGCGACCATCCGTGTAATTTCTTTGCGCGAGCATCGATATGTCGGATAGTATAACATGCATAGAGGGAAATCCGACCTACCAACACAAACTCAAAGCTACTACACAGTGGCTATAATATCTTCGGAAACAAACATAGAAATAAACATAACATAAATCAGTCACAGACAATTCATATCACAAAGGCGGAAGAAGATATGTATATATAACTAACACATGAAAGTGTATATCAGAGTAGTGGTCAAAAAGATCCACAATAATACAAAAGAATAGCAACACGTGCTATACAAAAGAATACATCTATGAGTCCATATCTCAAGTGTATACAACAAAATAAACTACTAATCTAAGTAGTTAGCCAAAAAATCATATGATAACCCCAGAAGAGAAGTCAAACAGAAGCACCTGTAACATCTCGGTCTGAGCCGAGTATTATTTAAGAAGAAAATAATAAACGGATCAGTCTAGCTATAAATATCAGTAGAAATGATATAGAATAAGAGATATGACAAAACGTATAATAATCACAATGCCAAGCTGTGATAACTAACTAATTGAAAAATCAATAAGAGATTAATCAATATCACAAAGATCTTCTCAAAGATAAAAAGGAATGTCATACTCCTAATTTCATTCACCAAGCCACAGTAAATGACATATATATCAATGTCAATCGTAAAAGTTGGTGAAGCATAAATTCCAGAATTCAACACAAGAAATCCAGAAATCACAAGAAAAGGATGGCCAAGACATTGATGTAGTGCGAACGGTACATCCAATGTATCAAAAGCAAAAACATTGATGTAGTGCAAACGGTACATCCAATGAATTAAAAGCAAAGACATTGATGTAGTGCAAACGGTACATCCAATGTATCAAAAGAAAAGACATTGATGTAGTGCAAACGGTGCATCCAATGAATCAAAAGCAAAGACATTGATGTAGTGCAAACGGTACATCCAATGTATCAAAAGCAAAGACATTGATGTAGTGCAAACGGTACATCCAATGAATCAAAAGCAAAGATATTGATGTAGTGCAAACGGTACATCCAACGTATCAAAAGCATATCATTGATGTAGTGCAAACGGTACATCCAATGAATCGAAAGCGAAGACATTGATGAAGTGCAAACGGTACATCCAATGTATCAAAAGCAAAGACATTGATGCAGTGCAAACGGTACATCCAATGTATCAAAAGCAAAGACATTGATGTAGTGCAATGGTACATCCAATGTATAAAAAGTATATCATTGATGTAGTGCAAACGGTACATCCAATGAATCAAAAGCAAAGACATTGCACACGCTAGTCTAAAACATAAAAATGATCGTCATGATCATCAAGAAGTGTCAATTACAGTAAGCTAGTAAATATATGAGCTTAGCTTCATGTCCCATAACCACTAGCTTAACTTAAATATTTACGAACAAATTGTAGATCTCCACTAGAAAATTGTCACAAGAGATTCAATCGAACAAGTCCAAGAATTAACCGACGAAGTAAACGCAAGCGTTTCATACCACTTGTTTTACTAAGTTGTTTAATTAAATTTCTCATACGAGTGAGGTAAAAGTTTGTATATACTAATTGTAACGATCGCGGATTTTTCGTTGCCGAAAAACCGAAATGTTATGGGTTTAAGAAAGAAGAAAAGAAGAGAAGATAGTAAATAGAGAGAAAAGAAAGCAGAAAACAGAACGGAACTGAAAACAGAACAACATCAGAATCTCACAATTCGCAGCGGAACAACATATAATAGATAAATGAATAATCTTTAAACAAAGAACTATATCAGTTATTACATTACATTTCATTACATCATATCATCAGGGTGTACAACAACAAATAAATAGTGGAAAAAGAATACAATATACTAGTAATACGCCATGCCATCCAGCTTGCCTCCAGCAATTTCTGAATTTCAGAATATCCTGATAAACCTAACTCTTGACTGCCCGTGTGGAAATTGGTGGGCACCCAGAGTTTAGGAAGGAAAACAATAAACTCCGAGTCAGTCATGTGACTGGTGTGGGAACTAAAACAGTTTATTTTTCTTTAAAATCAAAATAGAGGAATATTTTTAAATTCAATTCGCAATGCTTTTAAAAATGAGACTACCATAAGACCTCCCACCACACACACAATGCAAACGCAGACTTGGAGGAGATTTCTTCTTATGTTAGTCAAAGATGCTTGATACGCATTAAAATCAAATCAATTTTGATATTATTATTAGTTCATAGTATAGAAGATATTTCGAAAGTAGAATATAAATCTTAGCCAGCATAGGTACCATTATAGTATGCTTACTATAGCTGCCATATTAGATGGCAGGTTCTACAACTAAAACCGTACAAGTCTCGTATTGTTTCTTTGGATTTCCAACGAATGATCAGGCCAAGGAACTTCCCATTGCCACATGAGAATGCCTCTGGATGGACATCCCCGAGAACCAAACCGGATCTCTACCAACACAAGGCCGGGTTACCCCTAACTGAGTAACAACTGACCGAATATGCCATCCCCCGGTCCTTTGGGACCTTTCACCGAGCGCTCGCAATCAATTCACACAATCATAAGGTGTTTTCAACTTGAGTAAGTATCTGGGCTCCATACCATGATACCACCCTTTTCCAGAAGGAAATGCACATACCCTAAAGGGCGCTACCCCTCATAATCTTACCGCATCTTTCCTGTTTTGACCATTCCGGGGTGTGAGGCTCGACGCAGTCTCGTCCACAAAAACATACTTTATACAAAAGCCATGCTTTGGGTCAACAAATGATCATAGAAATGATCACCAAGATAGACGATCAAATAAACGATCCTATCACAAATAATCAACACAATGATCGTTTCACAGCAACACTCAGTATATCACATTACTAAATTGGGAATATATTGCTGATAACCTTCAACTATATAACCTCCGAGCTCGTACGTCTCAGAGAAGGGTGTTAAGCTAAAAGAATAAATTCTCCGCCACCAACAGAAATATATTTGAAAGAAATCGGCTTTACATCTCACTTTGTAATGTCAGACATACAATCCATACAAGTCTGTTCCGGGCTCGAACAGAACCGAAGGCACTTACAAAGAAGTCCTTGCAATCCGAATAATCTCTAATCACGTCCGGATTTCCCATCACATATGGAGATCTCAATACCGGGGATCAGCCAGTGCAGAGACAATCAACAAGAAACCCTTACGTTTTCAAAAATATCCGATCTTCAACACCGATCTTCGAATGCAATTCATAACGACGTATCACATATTCGGAATGGGTTATACAACCCCAAGGTCCTTTCCCGGTTAACCCGAATAGTGAGCGCTTATTTTAAAAAAAATAAGTGTGGCATTCAAATTCAAGCAAATCACAACAAATACCTATTTAAAGGTAAATATTGATAGTCGGTTATTGAACTATCAATAGATATGCACAACATCACCAGATTCCAAATAATTTTCCAAATAATTTATTTTCCAAAAAATATCTTTACAAGACATATAATCTCAATACCTAAAAAATAAATCATTATTTATTTTTAAACCCAATTTCCAAATTCCATTAATAAATTCCATATTGAATTTATATTTCCAAAAATATTCATGAATATACGATTTCCATTCGATTTCTAATATTCATTTTCAATTTATCTTCAAAGAGATAAATTCCAAATATTCACTTAATATTGGAAAAGCATTTCTATACTTATTTATTTATAAGTAATTCACAATCTTTTTATTTTCTATACTTAGAAAATATTTAATATACTCTAATCGAAATTAAGTATATATTTCATTCTTTAAGGAAATCATTCACTTAACCATATTTATTTGGGCCAAAACGAATGTTGCGTAAAACATCGTTACGACAACCAAAAATCACTAGTATAGGGATTCGAAATTAAAATAGATATATAAATCCCAATACTATACAAAACATTTCCTTTCGGAAATCATCTATTATAACAACAGTGTTATAATCTACCATTTCCTTCTATTTCTCGAAACGTCTATTTCAACAATAAATGTTGAAATCTATGGTTTCGAATCTCAACACATTTTAAAACATCTTTAGATCGTTTTAATTCTATTTAAAACATCACATCCAAAACATTTTCTTTAACATATTATTCACTATTCAAAAATGTGAATATACTACGTTAACAAATTTCATTATTTCTATTCACTTTATTTTAAAGGATTATTCACTTCCTAAAACATGAATATAACTTCATTAACAAATTACAACAATTCCTTATCAAAATAAGTCGTTGCGGATTTATAAAACAATGTTTATAAATTCTATTTCTATTTATTTAATATCAACTTCCTTTTACAAATTCCTTTATTAACCTATCTCAATTTATATCCCAATGATATACTAAAAATTCATTTTATAAGTCAAACACTTATAATTTATTTGTTTACAAAATCGTTCCTTTAAACTTCATAAATTTTATAAATCTTATAACTTATAAGATTCATTTATTTATCCAAATTCCATTCCTTTAATAACTTTATGAATTTTATTTTATTTTCCTTTACATTTTTATGAACCTACTGTTTATAAAATTCTATTTATAACTTCATCGTTATAATCCCATAAATTTCATTCATTTGTGAAATTCATTCACAAATCATTCACAATTATAAAAGCTCGTTTTATAATTCCAATATTCTTAATTTATAAATATCAATTTATAAACCCTTTTAATATAAATCAATTTATATTACTATTTTAAAGCGTCTTTAAACTCCTTTATAATTTCACCATTTTCTTTGATTTATAAAATAGTCAAATTTTATAAATCCTATATTTAAACTCTTTATAATAAAATTCAGAAATCCCAGTTTAAACTATTTTATAAAATCATTAATTCCATATTTCAAAAATCAACCTTTAACTATATTTCTCAAAAATCTTAATTTTCATAATATTAAAATTATAACGTTTATTTATTTAAGATAAATCAATTCCAAAAATATTTTATAAACGTATATTTCCAAAAATCACTTTAGAAATCAAAATCGTTATTTTTAAACTTCAAAATTGGATCCGATGATGCTACACATCAAATAGTCAATCACGACTTTCCAATATCATATATCGATATGATAAACAATCAAACATCACAATATCTAAAATCAAATAAATATTTGTGAGGAATCCAGTTGGATCCCTCCAACCTGTTTCCCTGCATCCACAGACATTAGCACAATACCATTCCACTTCGAGGTGGAATATCGCGGTATATGGGATTTTATAAAATATTATCCGCTTACTAACGGCGCATAGGGTCTCATCCGCTATACAATGCGGGAAATCAATCAACTGCAATATATACATATGCCAATATATATATATTGCTATATATATATAATATAATACCAATTCCACTTCGAGGTGGAATATCGCGGTATATGTGTGTAATAAATAACCTCCGCTTACTAACGGCTTATAGGGTCTATTCACATCCAATATATATATATATATAACAATCATCATTCAAGCATTCAATCAACACAACTAACAAATTTAAATCTAACTATTTAAAATTTAAATAAACAACAAAATTCCTTTTGAGTGAGAAGTTCTCACCTTAGCTTTCATTAGCAATCCATTTCCTTCTTGACTCGATTTTCTTGATTTATACCTTGTATAAATATTTACACAATTTATTAATATTCGAAATAAATCGAATAATAAATTTTCATTTGATTTAACTAGTTTATAATTTAATTTGGGCTTAATCACTCATTTTACTTAAAATTGATATCTTTAAATCAATTTTTTTTTATAAATTTGTTTGACTAAAAATTTAAATTTCTTTTAATAAACTTTCTTAACTAACTATTTATTTAAATTAATCTTCCTTTTGAAAATAATCCTAACTAGAAATTTCCCATTGAACTTATTTTCCTTTTTATAAATTTTAAATCAACTAATTTCTCTTAAATAAAATTATTTTTCTTTGTTTAATAAATTTATTTTAACTAAAATTTTACTTTAAATTAATTTCTTTTAATAAATTATAAAAATTAAGTTTTAATCTAAATTTCCTTTAAAAATTTATTTAACCAATTTTCCTTTTTAAAACATTTTCTTTTTTTAACACTTTGATTTAACAAAAATTAAATTCAAAACTATTCTTTATAAATTCAAATCTTCATTTTATATAACATTTGGACAAATTGCATAATTTATTTGAATTTCTATCCAAATTTTTTTCAATAATTCTTTTAGTAACAAAAATAATTGAATGAACTAATGAAACCATCTTCCACTAATTTCATTATTTAAAATAACCTTTATTATCTTTCAATTAAATTTTGAACAAATTTTCCTTTTGACAAATTTCTGTTAACTAATTATTTATTTAAATAAATTTTCATTTTTTATAAATTAAATCAACTAATTATAAAATTCCTTTTTCTTACCAAAAATTTATATTTTATACTAATATCCATTTTTACTGTAAACTGATATTTCTTTTACACACATATATTTATTTTTCTCTGTTTGTATATATATATATATATATATATATATATATATATATATATATATATATTTACTGTACTTAATATAAATTTTGAAAAACAACAAGAAAAAAAATAAAATAAATAAAACTACCTCACTGCACCGAGTCACGCGAGTGCCCAGACACCATCGATCGAGATGAACGCCTCGACAGTGCCACCTCCATCGATCACCGCTGCATCCTACGCGATGATCTCCAGGCCGCCATCGCCCCACACGAGCACAAAGCCCCAAAAACGAGCCTCGATCGACCCTAATTGAACGCAGTCGCGTTCGTTCCCCTCCCCTTCGAGATGCTCGAAATCGAGCTCCCCCTCATCTCGCGCGCGCACGCGAGCTACTCGACGTCGCCGCCCACTCCACTGCCCTAGCCGCCGCTGCCTCGTGCCGCGCCTCCATGCGACGCCATTACCACGCGAGTCGCGCTCGTGATTACGATTTAGGGCTTCGGCCTCTTTTAATTTTTATACGAATTGATTTAGTTTTCGAACACGTAGAGGCTTCGGCCATAGGTTTCGATTGGGCTGAAGGGAGAGAGGAGAGCGCGATTATGGAAGAGGAGTTGTTTCTCTGAGGAGTTATGGTTTTTAATTTAAAAGTGGACTGCCATTTTTTTTTTCGTTTTGGATTTTGAACGAGAGAATCGAATGAGGGAGAGGAAGATTTTAAAATGAAAGGAACGTGCTTTCACGATTTTTAGCGTGATCCCTGCCGTGATACTCTGCTTGAATTTAGGCGTGATAAATGGGATGCTGTCTGTAATCAAAATTTAAATTTAAATTTAAATTAAATTAGTTTTCGATACAATTTTCAAATGCGTTTACTCATCGTGTGCTCACATATAAACTCCGAAAAATACGAAATTTGAAACCCGGCAATAATTCAATATTCCGGACCCAGTGGAACTGGTTTCGTCGAATTCCGAGACTGTGCCTCGGACGGCCATTTTTAAATATCGATTCAAATGATTAAAATTTCAAAACTGAACAATTCACTTTGAATTTCAATTCTGAATCTTCTATAATCCTCAATACTATCAATATGAATTTTACAAGCCTTGGAAATATTTTTAATTGGCTTAAAATTGAAGATTCAAATTTTTATTCAACTTTCAATAGATTAAATTCTATAATTTAATCGCTAATTTCATTCTGATAATTTGAAATTCAAGTCAAACCATCATTCAAATATTTAAAATTAATTAAATATTCTCATATTAAATTGTTCAAAATTCTGGGTCGTTACACTAATAGATTGGAATTCGGTTTGAATTTACTACTAGTATTGAAACCTTTATATTTTTAAAGTGACAAATCACAAAGAGGATTGTAGGAACAATCAATCACTAAAGTTCACATTCGAAGACGTGAATAAAATCCAAAGAAATCGATACCGAATCCATCAAAATGGACTTTCCCAAAAATCACGAAGAAAATGCCATCAAAGTCGATAATAAGTGATAATAACAAAAGGGAATCAACACGAATCGATTAACATTGGAAATTCAATCCATAAAGGCAAAATGGACTCAAACAGCAGGTTCAGTCGACTGAACAGAGTTTTCAGTCGACTGACCCTGTACCTTGAAATTTTCCAGGTTCAAGAAACTTTCTGTTTCCAGGTTCAGTCGACTGAACAGAGGATTCAGTCGACTGAATCATGCCTGGAAACTTTCGGGTTCCAGGTTCAGTCGACTGAACAGAAGATTCAGTCGACTGAATCATGCCTGGGCTGTTTTTCAGCCTATTCAAATGAAGGGCAAACTCTTCCAAAATGCAACCGGACGAACATTGGCTCTAAGGGTTTATGCCAATCGGCTACCCGGCCCGATATGCTCCTCGATGCATCACCAAAAGCATGATCAAACACCCATAAAAGGATTTTCACACAAATTTGACTTAAAAACCCAAAAATTGGAATATTCACAAAACCAATCCAAATCAAGAGAAAATGCACATGAAGAAGTGTTAGGAATTCATACCCAACAACCAAAGATAATTATAGTCATAGATGTGAGATAAAAATCTCACCTTTGAAACCAAATCAATGAAGGAGAAGCTTTAAAACAAGCTAAGATCAATTCCTCTTCAATAACAACTCAAGAAGCTTCAATCTAAGCAATGGGTTCTCTTGAGTTTGGAGCTAGAAGATGGATTTGCTAATGGAAACTAGGGATTAGGATTTCCTAATTATTTTTTCTCTTCCCTCATTTTTTTTATGAAGCTTGAATGTATTAGGAAATTATGAAGGAATGAAGAGAAGAGGGTTGGAGCTAGGTTGATAAATGGGGTTAATGGGCTGAAACCTAAACAAAGGCCCTAAGTGAAAAGTAGCAAAATTTCACTAACACAAAACAAATCAAAGCTTACACTTAAAAAGATCGCAAACGTCATTTTAAACTCAATGGGAGTGGTCCCGAGTCCCAATTCGACTGTTTGCAAAAAGTAGCTTTTCGGACCAAAATCCGACGAACGATAAAATATTTAAATATAATATTTAAATATAAAATCGATAAATATGCGGGTTGTTACAGGTGGCCTGTCGACAGTATCGTTTGGGCCAGGAAGTATAGCATTCGCTTCGGCAATCCTAAATTGAATACGTAATTGATTGAATGCCCGCTGACTCAGGGTAGTTGGAGTACTCTCTGGAGGATCGACCAATGGGTCGGCTATTAGGAAGACTCCTTTGGATTGCTCGATTATCTCTTCTTGAGAAGACATTCTACACAAGGAACTGGATATTCAAATGTGAAGGTGCACGTTTCCTAAATGTGTGTAGTGTTGTGCAGAACTAATAAAATAACGAGAAAACATAACTGAAATTAAACTAATTAATAGTTGTCAGTTAAAAAGCTTTAGGGCTTGTTGTTTTAAGTTCAAGTACAGTGTTGAAGCAAACAAATTAGCTTTGGTTGGTTAATTCAACATTGCTTTAATACTTCACTTGAGTTTATTGATTCACAACATTTCATATAATTTCTTTAAGTTTATTATCTTTTATCGACTAATATGTCATTTGATGTGGGATGCCAATGGCAGTATATTCGTCCCGTTTTCTGCAAATGTTGTATTTAACAGGTTAATAGCATTAAATTTAAAATAATCTGTAAAAAAGTACGACGAGTTCAAGCAATTCATTCTAGCTGTTCAAGTTGGAAATTCAGTCAAGTTCTGTCAAAGCTTTGCAAATGTCCAAGGCAAACTTTCTTAGGTCGCATTGTTCAAGTTAAAGAGTTCAAGGCATAGAACTTCAGGGCAAGGCAATGTAAATTTGGTTAAGTATTAGGTCGTTCAGACACTCTCACGACCTAAAAGCTTAAGTCGCAGGAAGTTAAGCCACAGCAAGTGTCGAAGTGTTAGCTCGTCCGCGACTTAAAAGTGTTCTAAAGGTTAGTTTTTCTGCGACTTAAAAGTTGTGATGCAAAGGTTAGCTCGCTCAAGTCATGACGCGATCTAGAGGTAGGTCGTTAAAGAGGATGATTCGTCCAGAGTAATGGGTCATGCATCATAGGTCGCAAGGCCCTTAGGTCGTCTAACTCATTACGTCGCGCTGAGAGCATTTCAGGAATATGCCTAGCTTTCTTCCATCAAGAAATCCTAAGTCTTATCCTCCACTCGCATGCTGCCACGTATTCATCTCCCTTACCTCACCGAAGTATCACAGTAAAGCCTAAAACCTACTAACCCGATAACCATTTCCTTGTCTCCTCCAAACTCCCAAAACATCCTTAATAACCCCTAATCGATTCTAAAAACTTTACATTCACCAAGATAACTCCATGAAACCCTAGGCCGATTCACATTTTGAAGAAATCGCCAACGATTCAACAATAATCGGAAGGCGGATCAGGACATAATCTTATAGCATGGTGGCGAAAATGATCGGAATTACCTTTGTTTGCTGTTGGAATCAACAATTAGGGATGAAAAAGAGGAGATTTTGCGATTAGCTTCTGAACTTGAATGACAATAATGGCGGTAAAGGGATAGGTGATAAAGTGAAAGGAACGAAGCGACTTACAGTTTATAAAGGAAACAGAGGAAGAAGGTGATTGGGTGCGCGAGTTAGCAATCTTCTTGAGTCGCTTACGACCTAGCAGAGTTATATCGAAGCATACGACCTATAACCTAGGCATACGCTTCGAGGGGCAAGTGTTAACTCCTCTTCTCCGCGACTCAACTACCAAAAGGATTGAAAGGCTCAACGACCTAAAATGATCGACGACCCTGCGACCTACAGAGCTCAGCGACCTAAAGGAGCAGATGGTCCAACGACCTATGAATCAACGAGTTAACAGTGACCTAACTGCTGAAGTGGGTTAACGACCTAAGGGATACCGCAACTTAACGACTCACAGAAGACCACGACCCAACAACCCAAGCGACCTAACATGGATGCGTGACCAATAGCGAGCTAGCGACATAAAGTACTAAACGAGTTAAGCCACTCAGCGAGCAAAAGATTTTAACTATCTGAAGAATGTGTGACTTAAGGCAGAGTGTGACCTAGCGACTTAAGTATCCAACGACCTAGCGACTTAAATATCCAACGACCTAGCGAGCCAAAAAAGGAAGCGACCTAGCGAGCTCCAGAACAAAGCCGCATATATACTCTCTCTCATTAGGTCGCTTGCAACCTAAGAAAGCCGATATAACATTTATGCTTTAAGTGCTAAGTCGCTGACAGCCAGAACCTGATTGAAAAGGGGCTTCACTAGGTCGTGGACGACTTAGGCTACATCAGGACCGACCTCCCTTAGGTCGCTACTACCTACTAACTCGCTCAAATGACCTCGTACAACCTTATTAAGTCGTAAACCACATCCCCTAGGTCGCTTGCGACCTACGACCCATCCAAGGTCGCTCGCGACCTACGACCTAGTCCAGAAATCTCCTATAAATACGGCACTAGCTCCAACATTCGGGGGATCCTTTTTGGCTCATTCCTGGAACGCCGATACTCTGCTGAATTATCGACTCACTCGACACTTCAAATACTAAAGGAATCTCAACTAACTTCAAGAGGAAATCTAAAACAATCAACATGGATTCACAGAATTCTTCTACGTCGGAGTTCTAGTTGTTTGTCTCGTCAGTATTGTAATTGAAGATTATTGTAAAGTTGTAATTGATTCAGTAGTAAAGAGGATTAAAGTGGACGTAGGCTTAATCTAAAGCCGAACCACTATAAAATTATTGTCTCCGGACTTTCTTACTTGTTTCTAATTCCCGTGTCCACGGGTGGTGCTTTCACTTAACCTCTACATACAACGGGGTGTTAGGGTTCAATTTTTAGCATTAACAAGTGGAGTTTATATGCACATTTCTATAATATTTATCATATCCAAACAGGATTCAATATCTAATAGAGTTTTTAATCAATTTATATATATCCAGATATTTTGAATATAAGAAAATATTCTTATTTGACTAATAAAAATTTATATTAAAATCGGTTAATTATCCCAATAATAGACGTTAGAAAAATCGGGCGTCACGTTCCACCCCCCTTAGAAGTTTTCATCCTCGAAAAGGAATGAAGCGAGAGTTTTAATTTTGATGTGTATTGTTAATTAAATCAACTTTAAAAATTTAATTCCTAACTCCTTTATTATACAATTTAAAACACTTTAAATTACATAGTATTACCAAACTAGTTTGGATAAAAATACATTTTGATAACTCAACGTCATAACTTGTCCATCCTTGTTCTCACAGAAATTTAGTAATACGTTGATCAGCCGTAGGACTAAAAATCTCTAAGTACTTATTAGACCCGTTTTCAACACCCGGTGAAAGTAGTTGAAAAGAAAACTCTTTTCAAAAATGCTATGGAAAGTATTACTCCCCTTAATCACCATGGGTCCCAGTTAACACGATGATTGTGCCGCTATCCAGACGAAATTCATAACAAAACGGTAGGCATCCACACCTCTCAACTTTCGCCATGGGAACATCACAGATCGCAACTACAACAAGGTTGCGTTGCTATCAAAAAAAACCATAAGTAGTCTGTAGGCAATTGTGGCCCCTCGAATTACGTTGCCAAACGAAACTTTACCACATAGATCGTAGGCTACACACTGCCACGCGAAATCCAATGTAGACTATAGGCACTCACTGCCACGCGAATTACTCTATGGAACCAAACCATATAGATCACAATCTACCAATGTTACGTCGCTATCTCAGCGAAGTCAAACGTAGATTCTAGGCAATCACTGCCACTCGACTTACTCTATGGAACTACGATAAATCGCAGTTACAACAAAGGTTATGTTGCCATCACAACAAAACCCAATGTAACTGTAGGCATCAACATCAATCGACTTACGCTACCCAACAAATGATCATCAAGAACTCATGAGTTTTGTCCGGATGTCTTCTGGGATCCAAATTTCATTGAACCTACCCTTAGGATTCCTAGGCAGAACCACCCAGTGGATGTCCTATTATAAGTTTCTACTTTCACGGGGGTGGCTTTCCACACTTTTGTCTCGAAAAAAGTCATAATATATATAGTACCATTCAAATCATAATCTTCATATATATCACATATAACTTTATCTATACAAAATAGATATCTGCAAAATCGATAGTTTTCAAAATTCGGTTTACCCAATTTCCAAAATTAACTATTTGCCAAAATCAAAAGTCTTTGAAAATCAATGGGTTCCAAAACTATTTCCACCTCATTTTCATATACATATAAAACCATTCCTTTCAACTCGAATGATTTTTATATCAATAATTTCTGATTCCACTTCTGGCTTATATAAACTCCATTTATTATTTCGAATATCCTTCAAAGTTCATTTCGTTCTGGTTATAATTTCAATAAGGGGAGTTTGACTATATAACAAATATATATAACCTCATTAATCCCAAATCAATTTTTTTCAAGGTCGCACTCTTTACAAAGTTATTTGGAACATTTCTTACTTCTTACGAAGTAAGTTTCAGTTATAGTAACTATTAGATCTTCATTTTTAAGTCATCATATTTACTCAAAATATACTCTTTCACTTCAAATCATTTTTGCCTTAATATCTCGATTCCGGTTCAAACTCAGAATTGCTTCGAATTCCATTTGGATTATAACTTTAATTTTATCCCAATTTTTATTTAAATCCATGATTTAAATATAAACAATTTCCACTATGACCAGTTTAAATTTAGAAAATAGCTTGAATAGTTTTAAAATAATTAAATAGTTGATATAAGATAGTTTGATTTTTAAAAACAGTTTGAATAGTAAAATATCTTGGAGAATCTAAAATAATCCGAATATTTAAGAAGATAGATTTAAAACAGTTTATATTAGAATAATTTATTTGAAAGAAAAAAATTTCAAAGTTAAACTGATTCAATTCCCAATCTCCAATTAAAATCTATTTCAATTCCCACATTATTAATCTAGTAATTATAAATTTTCGTTCAAATCAATACAAAAAGTGATTTTATATTAGATCGTATTCCCATAAAATATTTCACACATCGATAGCCTGCCACACTTGGGAGTTTAAACATTACATCCACCTATCCATATAAAAGTCTGAGAAAAGGTCATAAATCTAGACGCTTTAATAACTATCTAGAGTTTAGAAGAGAACAGAGCCCTAGAATCCTTCATAAACACTTCCTTAAGGACTTCCTACCAACTTGCTTAACTCGTCCATGAAATCTATAATAGAGTGTCCCCAATTATAGGATTTGCCACAAAATAATTTTACACTTCCATCTTCCTCGATAATTTTCACACCTCCCGCGGGGCTTTTAACAACTTTCACATTCTTCTGTCCCCTGGGACAATGACTAGCAATGTACCCCATCATTTTACAATGGTAGCAAATAGTTGATCCGTCGACTGGTACTATGGGTTCATGTTTTATCTTTATTACTTTAGGGCAACGGTGTATAAAATGTCCTTTCTTTTGACACTTAAAGCAAAAAATCTCAGAGCGAAACCGTTTGACTTTTTCATTCTTTTCCTTTCTTGGTTTACAGCACTTAGCTGCATAATGCTCTTAATTATGACATCTATAGCATGTGACACATCATAAGGACCTGGTCCAGCCCTTTCCCTAACCCGTTTCTCATGATCTAGTATTGCCTCTTCCCGTGCCTTACGTGTAGCTGCCCTCCGCTCCCTACACCTTGCCTTCCATTCTTCTCCTTTTTCCATCTCTTACAACTCGGACTAGACACTAGTAGGACTTCCTAACCTATAATTAAACCTTGATTAATTGAATTTCAACTTTATTCTTATTTCTAAATATTATTTTATTTGTTCTCGGTCATCTTTTATAATTTAATCCACCAATTTGACAACCTAGTTCATTTTAAATTTCTAGAATTCGAAACCCGTTCGATTCCATTTAAACTTGCTCAGTTTTAAATTTTTACATTCCTAATTTCAATTTCTTATCAATATCGCTTTCCACTTATGCGTTCAAAAACATAATTTTCCTTGGGTTATGCTTCTCATTTCAAAAGGGATTTCAGAATTCAAACATCAATATTTATTTCAAATCAACTTTGAAATCATACATATATACAGATACATCCTATTTTCATACCAAAACACACTTCAAACTATAGACCATCTTTGGTTTTTGATCCAAAACAAATTTTTTATATCAAAATATTCTAATAATATTATTTATTATTTCCTTAAACATTTTAAAACACATTTTAATTTTTCGAGGCTTTGTTTCAAAACCTCACAATTTAGACCCATTTAAATTTATAAATCATATTTATAAATTTCACTTCCATAAACATTTCATTCTGTTACGTCATTGTTTATTATGTAATAAACATCTTTTATTAAGACACACACCCATTTATGGTAATAATCTTATCACATCTAGAAACCAAACACACCATACTTTTCACAATAATTTCCTGAGAGATTATTCCTACATGTAAAAAATAATCAAAGTACATTTGTTTCATTTCAAAACACTTTTTGAAAAACATTCTCAAAATTTTCGGGCTTTAAAATTCTGTTTTCAGTCTACTTTTAGCTTAACTTATTTGTATAATTCATTCTTACATAAATCTCTATTTAGTTATATATGTATTACCACTTAAATTTTATAATTTTATTTAATAATTACAACCAATCACCTTGGTGTACTATAATAATTTAGAAATATTATTTCTTCATATATCAAAATATAATTTTATATAAAAATTATTTAAAAAAACCATTCTTAAATCATTATATAAGAAAATAACAAGTACGCCCTCATATACAATACACTAAAACTCATTCTTGGGTACTGCTGGCCCTATCTCTAATGAGTAATCCCCACTAGAGCCAAGTTTCTCTTTTAACCTTCAGCTTCGATACCACATGTAACGACCGAGCGATTTTAGACCTCTAAAAATCAACACTAATACGTTCACTGCATAGAGTGCCGGGCAATCGAGGGTCGAAATTACCAGGTTGCTAGGGTTTAAGAAGAAAACGAGATAGAAGAAGAAACGGAATAGAACACAAAATCTCACAATCGCAGCAAAACAAAAATATAATATACAATAACAACATTTATACAAAGAAAGGCTGTAACAGTTGATATACAAACAAGTTATCATAGTACAATCATCAACAAATAAATCTAGATAATTATAATAACTTGTCGCTAAATGTTGAAAATACCACCTATAATACACAGTGGAATATAACCAATATGTGCAATATGTCTCTGCCATCCAGATCATCTACTGAACTCGAAAAGTATCCAAACCAAAAATTATGTAATACTCGGTCTGACTCAAGCATTACAATAAAGTTACACCTTAGTCGGGCTAGAAACCAGTGTGAGTAAACTCAATTAAATTGAAATACTTCAGTCATGAAAATATTTTGAAAACACAGGTAACTCGTTCAATATGACGAGTTTTATCTGATTATAACCAAATTCTTTTACATAAATCCATTGATATTATAATAATGTCTAAGTACTGAGATAGATACTTATTTGAAATAGTTAAATTTGTTAAATAAATCCAATTTCAGCATATCAGACCCTATAGTCAAAACCGTAAAGCGTCGTAGTGATTTTCAAAATCGAAGTGGTTCCGGATAACACTAATATCCGATCCCGGTCTCTTTGAACCCAAGCAATAAATTTAAAAGGGTAAATAGTTTAAGATAAACACTTTATGTTTAGGGAGACAATATTCATTAATGGAAATTTATTACAAAAGTTAATTTCAAATAAAACGAATCATCGTTTTAATCTAACTATTCTAACTCGTTTGACCATTTGATGACATAGAACAAAAATAATTTAAATAAACATCCCATGGGATTAAGCCAAGATATGGATTGTTAACTAATTTAACGATCAATAACAAATGTCAAAATGATTCACACATCAGGATTTTATTAACCTTAATTGACCGAATCCATTTATGTTTAATCCAAATGAAATTACACATTCAAGAAATTATAAAATAATCTATTTTAGTAAAAAAATCAAGAAATCCAAATAAATAGCTAATCTTATTTTACTAACCTAAGATTTAATTAATTAAGAATTTGATTAGTCACTTACCTCAATTATAATAAAATTACTTAAATTTTCTTCACACGAAATAATTTAAGCTTAAAATATTAGGGGATAGGATTTCGATGTAAAGAATTCATGTTGATTGAATTTATAATGTAAATCGAATTTGGGGCTTTAGTAATTTAAATATATAAACTCCATTTTCTTCCCTCTTCCCTTTTTCCTTTTCCTTTCTTTTTTTCCCTTTTCTCTTTTTCCTTTTCCTTTTTTCCTTTTCTTTCTTTTTTTCTTTTTCTCTTTTTCCCTTTTCTTTTCCTTTTTCTTTTTCCTTTTCTCTCTTTTTTTTCCTTTTCTTTTCCTTTTTCTTTTCTTTCCTTTCCTTTTGGCCCACGTACCTGGCCCAACTCTACCCATTTTTCTTCCCTTCCCCAGCTTCTCCCCCTCCTTTTTATTTATTTTCTTGGAAGCATCGACATGCACGCAAATGACCAACCTTCCTGATTGCCAACAGTCCACATAAGCCGTCTTCGACCTCCCCAGCCTAGCCCATTACCTGAAACTCTACCGAAGCCCATGCTCGAAATTTCAAGCACCCACTCATAGCCTAGAATAATTCGTCCCCACCAAATCCCTCCTTGCGTCTACCTGACGCAGAAGATAATAACAAAACGATATAGATCGATGAAAGTAGCAAACGGTGGATCGAAGATACTGAAATGCCCAAATTCGTTGATCACAAAGATACCAAATTCTAGCTATCTTCGACACGTTGATCGCGCACGATACCGTGAAAGAAGATCTACAATTCTTCAAACGTTGATCAAGCGCACTTGATACCGTGAATTGGCTTCAACAATCGTTGAATCGAGCGCACTCGATTAACCGAAAGTGGAGATAGGAGATCACACTCAACTACCAATTTAGATGAAAGCACACAGCAATCAAAACAAAGTTTTATTCAACAATCCACTCCTTCAAGTTACAACGCACGCCCTATTTATAGCCTTTTTACAACCCAGACCCTTAAGTCGTACACGACTTACGACTCATCAGCAGCGACTCATCAACAGTGACTCAATATAGACGACATACGACTCACGACTCAACTGATTACGCGACTTAACAAACACACAGCGACTTAATACAAGACGACCTACGAGTTACGACTCATCAACATTACAACGAAATCACACCCGACCTATCATAAGTCGTCCACGACTCTTCACAGAAAGACCACACGACTCACGACTTAAGTTAGGTCGTACGCGACCTATCATCCAGCGACTCAATGCCTTTACAACACAGCACACCGTCGGCCGACATATCTACATGCCGACCTACGACTTATCACAACACAAGTTACCACGACTTAAAGCAATTACAACCATACGAACTAATCAAGTCCCATCGACATAACGGCTTAAGAACGACACGACTTAACAATTTACAACACAATGACTCAAGACACAACGACTTAAAATAACACGACTTAACTCTTCAGCGACTTAAGAGCATAGCTTCTTTATTACTTCACGCGACTCAAGCTCCATGTGGCATAACTCTTCAAACGACTTAACTAGGTCGTGAGCGACCTAAAGTTTTGTTAACTCGTGAAGTACTTATCTCGTAGGTTGATAAGTCGTGCTCTTTTAGGTCGTGACCCGCAAACTCGTTAGGTCGCGAGCTCAATGCAACTCCCTTTCTTGTTTCCTGTTAAGTCGTGAATGACTTAGCGCCTCTTCCTTAGGTCGTGAATGACTTATCCCTTAAAGAATTATGGGTTGCGTATTTTCATCTCTGGCCTGAGCTGCATCATCCTCCCCAGGTTGAGAAAAATTCGTCCTCGAATTTGTAAATTCTTCCACATCGGATTGTTTATTTCCATAATATGGTACGAGATGTTTAACATTGAACACGTCAGAAGTGTACACATCCTCCGGCAGCTTCAATTTATAAGAATTTTCATTAATCCGTTTTACAACTTCTACAGGACTAATTTTTCTAGCTTTCAACTTGTTATAAGCGCCCACTGGAAAACGGTCCTTCGTTAACACAGCATACACCATATCCCCTTCATTAAACTCAACATTTCTTCGCTTCAGATCTGCTGATCTTTTATACTTCTCATTTGCCTTCTCCAATCGTTCCTGAACGATCTTATGACATTCAGTTAATTTATCAACAAAATCAACAGCCCGTTTAACCGTCCCCTTCGGTTGTGGTACTACCGCCAAATCCAACGGTCCCTTTGGCAAACTTGAATATACAATCTGAAATGGACTGTAACATGTGCTTCTATTAACCACATGATTATGTGCAAACACTGCTTGGCATAACTTCATGTCCCAACTTCTCAGATTATCTTTCACCAAACATCGTAACAAATTTCCCAATGATCTATTAACCACCTCCGTTTGCCCATCGGTTTGCGGATGGTAAGCGCTACTAAATTTCAGCTTCGTTTCAACCATCTTCCACAAACTTAGCCAAAAGTGACTCAGAAAACGGGTATCTCTATCCGAAACAATAGACTCTGGTAACCCGTGTAAACGATAGATCTCTTTAAAGAACAACTGTGCGACATGAACAGCATCCGCCATCTTCTTACAAGCAATAAAATGTACCATCTTCGAAAAACGATCTACCACAACGTACATCGAGTCATTCCCCCTTTGAGTTTTCGGCAAACCCAGCACGAAATCTATGCTAATGTCTACCCATGGTTTTGTCGGAACAGGTAATGGTATATACAATCCCGCATTTGTAGCTGTCCCTTTTGAAACCTGACAAACATGACATCTACGCACAAACCTTTCAACCTCTTTCCTCATTGACGGCCAAAAATAAGATTGAGAAATTAATTGCAAAGTACGATCTCTACCCACATGGCCTTCTTTATGTAGCTCCTTTATAATCTTCATTCTCAAACTACAATCTGGTACGCATAAACCATTTCCTTTAAATAGAAAACCATCCATCAACACAAATTCATTAGCACTCCCATCCTTGACTTTCTCAACAAACTTCATAAAGTAAGGATCTTCTTTAATCAACTCTGGGAATAGTTCAAACCCCGTCACTTCAACTTTCATTATTGTCAACAAATGATTCCTCCTGCTCAATGCATCAGCTACACGATTCGTCACTCCTGACTTATGTTTCACAACAAACGTAAATTGCCGCAGATAAGCAATCCACGATGCATGCCTTGCTGAAATCTTATCCTGCCGTTGCAAATGCTTCAAAGCTTCATGATCCGCAAACTCCTTCTCAAACAGATAATGTCTCCAGTGCTTTACTGCTTGAACAATTGCGTAAAACTCAACATCATAAGTGCTATATCTCAACTTAGCTCCAGATAACTTCTCACTGAAATAAGCAACTGGTCTTCCTTTCTGACTCAAAACTCCACCAACCCCAACCTTCGATGCATCAGTATGTAATTCAAACAACAACTGAAAATCCGGTAAAACTAGAATTGGTGCTGTCGTCAAAAGTGTTTTGATCTTCTCAAAAGCAACCCCTGCTTCCTCTGACCACTCAAACTTCTTTCCTTTCATGCAATCGGTTACTGGTGCCATTACACTACTAAAATGTGGAATGAACCTTCGATAAAAAGATACCAACCCATGAAAACTTCTCACTTCAGTAATTGTCTTGGGTTGTGGCCAACTCCTGACAGCTTCTACTTTACTTTCATCCACTTGAATTCCTTCTTTCGATAGAACGTATCCCAGAAACAAAACACTGCGCGTCATGAACACACACTTCTTCGTTGCAGCTTAAAATTTCTCCTGCCGTAGAATCAACAGTACTTCACGCAAATGCTGGACATGCTTTTCCATACTCCCACTATAAATCAGAATATCATCAAAGTAAACTACTACAAACTTCCCAATGAATGGCCTGAAAATCCAGTTCATCACTCTCATAAAAGTACTAGGAGCGTTTGACAAGCCAAATGGCATAACCAACCATTCGTATAAACCCTCCCTGGTTTTAAAAGCAGTCTTCCATTCAACACCCGGTCTAATACGAATTTTATGGTATCCACTCTTCAAGTCAATCTTCGAGAACACAACAGCTCCACTCAGCTGATCAATCAAATCATCAAACCTTGGCATAGGAAATCTGTTTCTCACAGTGATCTTGTTCAGAGCCTGACTATCCGTACACATCCTCCACGAACCATCCTTCTTGGGAACCAATAAAGCAGACACTGCACAAGGACTCAAGCTCTCCTGAACACGCCCCTGTTCTAACAACTCCTCCACCTGCCTCCTCAGTTCCTCATGCTCCTTAGGACGCATTCTGTAATGTGGCCTATGTGGTAATACTGCCCCTGGCACAAGATCTATTTGATGTTGAATATCCCTCAACGGTGGCAACTCCGTTGGTAAATCTTCAGGAAACACATCACTGAATTCTTCCAATACTGGATTTACTTCTTCAGGAACTTCAACAGAATTAGTAGCTTCTCGTCCAATCAGCAAAAACACCTTTGGACTCTCCTCTACTTCTTCAATGAATTCCTTCAAAGTCAACAAAGTCTTCAACTCCTCAATCTCTTATGACTTGTTTCTTCTTGTTGTCTCTTCTTTGGAACCAAAATAATCTTAACACCTTGAAACATGAAACTGTAGCTATTGGTCCGACCGTCATGCTGTACTGCTCGATCGTACTGCCATGGTTCCCAAAAGCAAATGACAAACATCCATCTCCACAACGTCACACCAAATCTCGTCTTTATATTTCTTCCCAATAGAAAATGGAACTCGAACTCGCCTGTCCACCTTCACCTCTCCTCCTTTTCTCAACCACGCTAATTTGTAAGGATTTGGATGCTTCTCTGTTTTCAGCTTCAAATTTCTCACTGCTTCGGTACAAATAATATTGTCACAACTTCCTGCGTCAATCACAAATTTACAAACCTTCCCCAGAATAGTGCATGTCGACTGAAAGATACTACTCCTCAACCAACTAGCTTCTTCTTCATGCTTCGGTATTAAACAAGACCTCCTCATCATTAGATTACATCCTTCATCTCCTGACGCAACATCCTGTTCATCCTCCTCAACTGGACTAGGATAACCTTCACCAACATCCTCACCTTCAACTTCAGCAATCATAGTTTGTTTCTTCGGCTTCGGACATTCATTACTCTTGTGAGCCACTTCCTGGAAATTATAACACTTGAAACTGTTGTTGACCTTTGACTTCGCAACTTCATTCACAACTGGTTTACTGACAGCTTTCGAAACATTGGAACTCCCACTAGCACCTTTGTTCACAATATTGGAACTTGTAAACACACCACCACCTCGTCTTCCCTGCTTCTCCCAAGCCAACGCTTTCTGATGTGCTTCTGCTACAGATCTAGGATCAAACATATTCACCATGTCTTGAATCTGCATTCTCAACCCTCCAACAAATCTAGCAGTCAGCTGTTCCTCTGTCTCCATAATGTCATTTCGAGCAATCAGTTGATAAAATTCGTCAGCATAATCATTAACAGTCTTCGTCCCTTGCCTCAGGTTCTGCAATCTCTGATACATGAGTGATTGATAATTGTAAGGCAAAAATGTACCTTTCATCAGTTTCTTCATCTTCTCCCATGATTCAATCTTCGACTTCCCCATCTGTTCTCGTGTAAGTTTGGTATGCTGCCACCATGCCATAGCTCTACCCCTCAACCTAGTAGCAACCAACTTCACTCTTCTATGCTCAGGAACCTCCTTGAAATCAAAGATCTCTTCAACATTTGACAACCAATCCAAGAATTCCTCTGCAACCATTCCACCCTTGAATTCTGGAATTTCCATCTTCATACCCAACTATCATCGACGGTCATCTTCAACATCCCGATATACATTTCGTACTTGGTCTCGATCTCGATAATGAATTCTAGCTCTATCACCCTCTTCATTAAAATCAAATGTATGTCTATATCGATCTCGACCATCAACATCCCTTCGATCATGCATGTCTCTTCTACTATGTCTCTCTTCATCTCGATATGGCTCATCTTAAAACTCACGTGGAGTTCTTCTCTCTTCATGTCCATAGTCATGGTGATCTCTCCTTGATGAAATTGATGTTTCTCTTCTCTCTCTAAAAGATTGCGGTGATACGCTTCTCGGTTCCGTAACCGATGGCGAAACTCTGTTTCCTCCATGGTTCGAGACTGGCGATCTCCTCCTTTGAGTTTGATTCATATCAATCATCAACTTCTCTAGCTTTCCAATACCTTCATCAAATTTCTCGTTAATGCATTGCTCCATCTGCTCGGCTTCTTCTCTTCTATACAACGCTTATACATTCTGATGACGGTTAGCTCTTCTCGGCGGCATGATTAAATCAATACAACACTTCAAAATTTCACAAATCTTCTACAAATCAAACTTCAACTAGCTCGCACAAGCTCCTTAGCTCGGTTCAACTTAACTCGGCAATAGGCAACGACCTAAGGCTTAGGTCGGCTCGGCTTCAACAAAGCACGATTTCAATATCAAACTTTGGCGCGCAAACTCTCACGGCGAAATTCAAACAACTTCCACACTTTGATCCAAAGTGTAATGGATCGAAAGTTCTCCTCTTTGTTTCAACAAACTATGAACACGATGAACACCAACTTCAAACTCCTTGGCTCCAAGACTCGGCTAAGCTATGATTGGCTAAGTCTAGCTCCAATACCAAACTGACGCAGCGGATAATAACAAAACAATATAGATCGATGAAAGTAGCAAACGGTGGATTGAAGATACTGAAATGCCCAAATTCGTTGATCACAAAGATATCGAATTCTAGCTATCTTCGACACGTTGATCGCGCACGATACCGTGAAAGAAGATCTACAATTCTTCAAACGTTGATCAACGCACTTGATACCGTGAATTGGCTTCAACAATCGTTGAATCGAGTGCACTCGATTAACCGAAAGTGGAGATAGGAGATCACACTCAACTACCAATTTAGATGAAAGCACACAGCAATCAAAACAAAGTTTTATTCAACAATCCACTCCTTCAAGTTACAAAGCACGCCCTATTTATAGCCTTTTTACAACCCAGACCCTTAAGTCGTACACGACTTACGACTCATCAGCAGCGACTCATCAACATTGACTCAATATAGACGACATACAACTCACGACTCAACTGATTACGCGACTTAACAAACACACAGCGACTCAATACAAGACGACCTACGAGTTAATACTCATCAACATTACAATGAAATCACAACCGACCTATCATAAGTCATCCACGACTCATCACATAAAGACCACACGACTCACGACTTAAGTTAGGTCGTACGTGACCTATCATCCAGCGACTCAACCCCTTTACAACACAGCACACCGTCGGCCGACTTATCTACATGCCGACCTACGACTTATCATAACACAAGTTGCCACGACTTAAAGCAATTACAACCATACGAACTAATCGAGTCCCATCGACATAACGGCTTAAGAACGACATGACTTAACAATTTACAACACAACAACTCAAGACACAACGACTTAAAATAACACGACTTAACTCTTCAGCGACTTAAGAGCATAGCTTCTTTATTACTTCACGCGACTCATACTCCATGCAGCATAACTCTTCAAACGACTTAACTAGGTCGTGAGCGACCTAAAGTTTTGTTAACTCGTGAAGTACTTATCTCGTAGGTTGATAAGTCGTGCTCTTTTAGGTCGTGACCCGCAAACTCATTAGGTCGCGAGCTCAATGCAACTTCCCTTTCTTGTTTCCTGTTAAGTCGTGAATGACTTAGCACCTCTTCCTTAGGTCGTGAATGACTTATCCCTTGGAGAATTTTGGGTTGCATATTTTCATCTCCGGCCTGAGCTGCATCACTACCTCACACCACTGTTCCCTACAAAACCCCACCGAGAGACTCGCCGCCCTCTCCATTTCCATTTCCCCCACGACCGCAATTTTGTCCTTGCCTCATCACAACGCCATTGCCTCAAAACAAACCCAAAAAAATGCTTCTTAAACCTTAGTCGTACCTCGTATGGCCACTCCAAGTATTAGATGAATGACGCAATATTTTTCGTGAGTGCACCACCCTCTACTCTTCCTCCATGACAATTGTCACGCTCCCATAAAATGTCATTCAAATCTTAATTCCCCCTTCCACACTTCTCTAAAAATTCCCAAATCACTCTTAAAAATCATACCTTTCCACGACAATCATCACTATCTAATCCAATTGTAAAATTATTAAGGTTGATTTTTATTCGTGGCTGATCTATCTATAGTAAAAAGGGAGTTTTCCTCCTCCGTGCTTAACGAAATCACAGGAAACAATTTTTAAAATATCCTACACTCTAAAACCAACAACTTTTGTTTTGTAGGTTAAAACTAATTAGTTTTAGAGCTTTTGATTTTTAAAGTTAGTTTTTTAAACTATTTGAACAAAATAAACATGGAATAGAGCTATCTCTTGGAAGAAGAACAATATTCTTTAATGTAAAGGCGGAATCCATTCATGTCTAAGCACATATTCCTTTGTATACATATATACGAGATACATATAAAATTATCCTAGCTCACAGATTCATCCAGACAACCCCTATCAAAGTAAGTATATAAGACATAAAGCAGTTTGAATATGTTTACTCGATGTTCTTAAAGGAATGATCTGCCTTCTTTTTGCTCCTCTGTCTTGATTCCTTTTTTTGTTTAATGTAGCACTCTTTTTGTAGCATGTTAAAAATGAAGAAAACCAGGTGTGTATTTATATATGGATGAGAGGAAAACAGACCGAAGCTTATTTCACAAGCACGGTACTGCTTTCTTTTTATTCATATTTTATTTTCTAATTTTTTCTTAAAATAAGTTGATTTGGTTTTGATAAATTGTTGACTTGATTTAAACATAAGGTTGATTTGATTTTTCATGTTGATTTTCCATTTTATGTGCTTGAAATGAAACCTTGTATGCTTGAAATAAATGCTTGCAATGATGATGTCTCCTTGCTTACATACATGTATACATCATACACACACACACACACACACACACTATTTTATATTAACATATATACTTACCTATTTACCAATTTATGTCACATATGTACATTTACATTTAGTTATGTTACCATATATATTCACACACTTTTAACACACTCATGTTTTCATATATGTGTGTGTGTGTGTGTTCCCAAATGCACTACATTTTATAGACATATACCTAATAAATATATACACACACACACACATTCATAAGTTTGAAATTGCCATTTTGGAGTTCATACATTCATGTATGTGTGTATATATATTTACTTATTTTCATATACTATGTTTTTATAACCATATATATCTGGATTTATATATATATATTTAATCATCATAAACCTTGTGTATATTTTTATATATATACATTTATGGTTATTTTATCTTAAGTTTAAATGGTGGAGTTTATATACACATTTCTATAATATTTATCATATCTAGACATGATTCAATATATAATATAGTTTTTAATCAATTTATATATTCAGATATTTTAAATATCAAAAAATTTATTTATTCGACGATAAAAATTTATATTAAAATCAGTTAACTATCCCAATAACAGATGTCTGAAAATCCAGGTCGTCACAAAATTAAATTGCCAGTAAAAAATTTGATATTCAATAACTAGTTAACTATCATGATTTGTTGGCTGATTTGTATGATGGATTGTGATGGACGCCAATTAGTTGATATTTTGGATGATTGGATGTTTATTTATTGCTATATATATCTTGATTTTACCCTGCAAATTATTTACAGTATATAAAACTGTAAATTAAATTATTTCATATAAATTAAGAAGAGATTGAAATAATATATACCTATGATATTTATTTTGGATTGAAATGATATATTCATCCCTAAAATTGAACTGAAATAACTCATCACTTGGCCATAGGAAAAGAATTATATATGGGATCAGATTTGTTAAATGATTTAAAATTCTTGAATTTGAATTTATTAAATGATTTTTAATTAAAGAAATAAAATGAAATTTATGAGAATCGAATTACTTTCGAGTTCGTGTCTTGAAGATATTGAAATTGAAATTGGAAAAGAAATTGTTTTATGAATTTATTTTGAAATGTGAAGTAATAAAATTGATATGTGACTGGAATTATTGAAATTGAAATTGTTTTAATGGTTTGACCTTTGACTTGAACTTCGAAGTTATTTAAGTAAAAGTGATATTAAATGGATATTTCTAAATTTGCTCAAAATTGAATTAAATATTGAATTTAAAATTTAATTTAAATGATTTAAATTAATATTTTTAAATCAAACTCGAGATTTGATATATTGAAATGGTTTAAAATTAGAATTGAATTGAAATTTAACCATTAACTCAAATTGTTGAATCGAATTTGAAGCTAAAACGAAAATCGAAATTGATTTGAATTGAAATCGGAATCGAAGTTAATTCGAATTGAACTCAGGATTGAATCGATTTAAATTGAAATGGAAATGGAAATTGATTTGAGTTGAAGACTTGCACTTGAATCAGTTTAACTTTGAAATTATTTTTAAATGAATTATTTTAATTTAAACTGTTTAGAACCTATCTTTTTAAATATTCAAATTACTTCGGTTTTCCAAACTATTTTCTATATAGACCATTTTTAATATCTAAACCATTTTATTAAACTATTTGATATTATATCAAACTATATTAACTTTTAAACTATTTTAAAACTATTCAAACTATTTTCTAAAAATTCAAACTGGTTAAGGCTGGAATGTTTATATTTGAATTGTTGATTTAAATACGAATTGGGTTAAAATGATGTTATAACATAAATTGAAATTCAGAATATTTTTGGAAGTGAAATCGATATACTGAGGCAAAAACGATTTTGAAGTGAAACAGTATATTTTGACAAATTTGATGATTTTGAAAAGAATGGTATTTTGAAGCGAATACGATATTTTGGTATCAAGTATGAATTGTTTTCAAAATCTAAAAGTACCAACCCGTGTGTAAAATGATGTTTGGTTGTTAAAGAGACTGGAGCCTCTTATTGGCATACTTTCTACCAATATTAGAACCACTTTAACAATTATGTACGCGATGGAGACTCCTGAACGAAATGGTCTGATTTAGTGTCGTTTGTTAGATTTGAAGAAAGAGAACGGTGATGGATAGACCCTGGCACTTGTGCCAATTTGAAATGACTAAATAGGACGTCTTGGCAGGGCCAAGCAGGCTAGCTACCCCTAATGGACATCCATCATCGATTTTCTCTTGGACTTGGTCCACATTATTACTCTTGATGTTGGTTTCGATTGGTGCACCTTGATTTTGGAATAAACTCCCTTTGACTTGATATGGGATGGATGAATGTGGTGGGTAATCATGGCTATGATGCGTTACCACCAGCCTGCAACCTGAATTGGTTATATCCTACCTTGAGCATTGCCTCACGTGCCTTGTCATACATTTATCCCTATACAAGACCCCTACGATTTGGATTTAGTGTTGTCGTATCACGGCGCATCTCTATTCCCCGACGTGCTACTGGGGCGTTATATGCAAACTGTACGACTATGCTTAAAAATGCGTTAAGGGTTATCAATGTAAAGCCTTAACGCTAAGAAAGATATTTATTTTATTGATTAAGCATTATATATGTTGCATATTCTGCTATATATAAATATTTTGACGGATCCTTAAGAGATGGAAAATCCTGTAACATCTCCAAAGTTATTGCATGCATGTTATACACTAGATAGGAGATGTGAAACCCCATAAACATCTCTGATGCCATTACATTCATGTTATATATGATATCGATTTGACGCACCTAAGGATATTTTAGTCCTGACCTGAGTGTTTTGTTTTTTCATTACACTCGTGCCAGTCCTGAGTATTTCAGCGCATTGAAGATCATTTCTGGAGGATGAAGACGAAGATTTGGTATATTATTATTTCAAGTATTATTCCCTACGTCATATTGTCTACTGAATTATTCATTTTGTTCTGTTATATACATAACTCTGATAAATGTTGTATAAATTATAATTAAATATAGAGTTTAAACAGCTTCATGAACTGTTTTATTATTATTATATTTTGCTATTCCGCTGCGAGATTCTGTGTTTGTTCTCCTTCTTTTCTTATTTTTCTTAATTAACCTCATTGATTATCTGTGTTCCAGAATGTTTAAGTTGGACATGTGTTAATTATTGTCAATTTAAACCGACCAAAATGTGGGTCGTCACACAAAGTTTGACCAGAATATCCTTTAAATTATTAAAAAACTAGTTTAGTTAACTCTTTTGAAAATTCCTTACTTTTGGAAAAACTTCAATGATTTTTTTTTAGCATCCAGGCTTTTTCTTCGATATGTTCCACCCCTCGTCTAAAAAACAGAGGCCAGGTATGTTTAGGATACTGGATGCTCCATACCTAACCTTAATTACACATCTAGTTTTCATGTTTAGATCTCACAGGTAGGACAAATATACTAGTCGTATCCAAAGACTCCTTTCATTTTTAGAAATTATTTATAAAACTTCCAAATCATTTTTTGAAATAATTAAATACTATTTTTGAAACCGTTTATAAAAGATATGAAAAAGAATCATATTTCATAAGTTATTTAAAAGCCGTTGCGAAAAGTGCTGCAAACATATTTTAAAAGCTATATTGATCAAAACGAATTTTCTATCTTTGGAAAATTGATTTATATATCTCTAATTTCCTTTAGAACATTTTTAAATAAAAAAATTATTTCATATTTTTAAACATTTAAAAATATTCACTTCAAAGAATTTTTGACTTTGGCCGCATTCCTGTGAAAGTGCGAATTTTCTGGAAATTTGATTTGGACATATTTTAAAATCTACGAGATTAATCTTGATTTCTTTTTCTTCATTTTAAAACTATGCCGAAAATTCTTATCTCGAAGAATTCGGAGCTAAATTCCATTTCATATGCTCATTTGAATTTTTTTGGCGTGAAATCGCGAACTACTGTTATGCGACGTGCCTAGTTTTGGCTCATCTATTGTTTTTCATTTAACACTTATCGAAACAAGTTTATATGTTTGTGAAACATTTATAAAACATTTTCAATCATTTTAAAAGGTATTAAATGATTCCATACTACTTTACAAATTCATTCGAAATGTGTTTTCCATGTGAAATAACATGTATATCGTGACTTGTTCGAACATTCACAAGAGATAAATAATATATAATGTTCAAAATAATAAACAAACATCCATACAATCATATCACATCATCACATCCATATAAATATATATATATAATAATTAAGACTTCTCACCTTGAATAGAATTGAACTAACTTTAGACGGATATAACTTTCCTAACTTTAATCGAATGCGTACGAACTGTAACGACCCGTAATTTTGCTACTTCAAATATGAAAGATTTCGTTTGTTTTAAATTGAAAAAAGGTTTAAAACTTAAATAAATAAGTTATATATAATATATTATAAAAGAGAAATTAATTTTCCTAATAGTCAATAAGTTAAAAATTATAAATTTGGATTTTAGAACAAATCAGCCAAACTTAAGTTTTCTTAAAAATAAATAAATGCTTAAATAAATAGGTTTAAATATTTATTTAAAAAGATAAATCTTATTGAAAACATTTAATAAAGATAGTAAAAGTTATTAAAATATTTATAAGTATGTTAATAATCATTTTACAAAAATAACCAAATTTTGTCGCATTTTGTCAGTTTTACATACATCGTAAAATTAAAGATTTTGATATTAGTTAAATATGATTTTAAAATATAAAGATACATGTTTTAATTTGTTTAAAGAGGCAAAAAAGTTCAGTTTTAAATTCGGTTTACAGAAATAAATAGTTTAACTAAAACGTCAAATTGTGACTGTAAAACATTTTGTCAAAAATCAACGTTTTGTCAATTAAAAAATTTTGCAACGTCGTCGCACCTTTATTTTCTCATATAGGAACATATATTCAAATAGTATAAGTATTGATTAATTCACTAATCAAGTTTACTTTTACTAAACATACCTAGAAAATTCTAGAATATAATTGAGAAAAGGTAAGCGTAAAAGGACAAACATGTCACTTCAAAGCAAAAAAGTAAACATCAAATCAAAACAAACATAATTACTACTTTCTTTACTTAATACTTAATTGAAAATGACATAAAATAATGATTTAAATATGATGTTAAGTGTAGAAAAAATAAGATGGCTTAAAAAGTAAGTAAAGGATATTTTGGTCTTTTTATAAAATATTATTTTAATTTCAAACTTTTTCTATAAACAAGCATCCACATTCTCATTTTTACACTTCTTCTTCTTCCATTTTCAAGCTTTTCTTCCACTCTCTAATGGCTTCTTGTCTTTCCTTTTTCTTACTAACTTTTTCAAAACCATATCAAACAAAGTCAAAACTCCACCAAACTTTCCAAAAGACCTAAGCATACCACTAAAACATGATTTAGCATCTAAGAAGTGAAGAAATGATGAAGGAATGGGTGGAATAGGAGGTGGCCGAACCTATGGAGGAGGAAGGAGTAAGTCATGAAGCTCCAGAGCAAGAAAAAGAGGAAGAAAGTGCCGCCAATTTCATTCCAAGTAGCTAGGAGAAAATTAAAGGTGTTGCGGAAGATCCTCCGAATTTTTCGAAGTTTGTTGAAGTTGAAAATAATAGTGAAGTGCTGAGAAAAATGAATGTTGGCAGGAAGTTAAGAAATTTGGTAAAAGGTGAGTACTCATATTTACTAATTAATGCATAAATTATTTCAAGTATAATAATTTTAAAGTTTAAATATTGTTGAATGAATGTTTGATAACTTGGCTGCAAATTGGCTGATTACATGATTGTTTATATGGTTGATCACATGTTTGATAAATGATAAGAGAAATGATTACTAATTAACCGTAGTGAATTAAATGTGAATTAAATCCATATAAATATGTGTATGGACATTATTTAGCCTCTTAATGATTTTAAATGATCTAAAAAGGTTAGAAATGATATTATAATAATATGATATTACATAGTGAAATGAAATGGAATATGAGTTTGAAATATAAAAATATTATCTGAAATGATTTTAAAATGATGTAGAAATGTTTTATAAACATTTAAAGGTGTTTTCAAGAGTTTGAAAAGAAATTGAAAAACAAGTCAAAACTAGGCGCGTCGCCTAATGGTAGTACGCAATTTCACGCCATAAAATTTAAATGTGTGTACGAAGTGGAATGCGGCTCGGAATTCATCAAGAAAAAAAATTTCGGTCTATTATATCCATAGTTTTCCAACGAAGAAAGAAAAATCAAGATTTCATTAAGTATATTTTGAAATATGTCCAAAACAATTTTCTAAAAACATCGCGGTTTTGCAATTCGGAATCCAAATGGGGATTTCTTTATAAATGATATTTTAAATGATTAAAAATATGAAATAAATTTGATAAATCTATTAAAATGGTTTAAAAGAGATTTGGAATGGAAAATATGAATTTTCAAATATAAAAAAGTTATTTAAATCAAATAAGCTTATATAGCACTTTTCGCAGCACTTTTATTTTGCAAATTTATAACCTTTTGAATATGAGTTTTAAACTTAACAATTCATTCCTAAATCTTTTGTGAATGATTTTAAAGGAAAATTAAGAAATGTAAAGATGGTTTGGAATTTTTAATATGAGTTTTAATAAATGGTAAAGAGGAATTGTTTATATCACTTAAACAAAAAGTAAAGAATATAGAATGTAAAAAAACGGAGTAAGCGGATCGACTAGTACATTTGTCCGCCTGTGCAATCTGGGACGATAAAAAAAGGTGTTTAAATATGGTTAGGGATGGAGCAATTGGTGCCTTGAACTTAACTAGCCTTTGTTTTCTATTTTTAGGCGAGGGGTGAAATAGATCAAAAGGAAAGCCCGGATGCTCTAAAAGATCATATTTAAGGTTTTCAAGATAAAAAAAGAGACAAATTCTTAGAATGTTAATTAACCATTTTACATCTTTTGATCGATGATTAGTATGAAGGATCTCGGATCGGATTTGGGTGATGCCTATCCGAAGAAACCAGATTGGATTTGGGAGATTCCTATCCGAAAATCACTTCAAACTAATTTTCAAAACCCCATATTAAATTAACATCTTTTTATTCGATGATTGGTATGAAAGAACTGGGATCGGATTTGGGTAATTCCTATTCGAAGAACCGGGGTCAGATTTGGATGATTCCTATCTGAAAACCCCTTCAAACTAAATTTTAAAATAAAACATGTTGAAGAAAAAGATATTCATAACGTAGGATTACTTGCCATTAGTCCGTGGAGGTGAAATTTACCATATTTAAAGTGGCAGTAGTACTCTGTTATGAAAATCTTCGATTTGCAAGAATATGATTTGAAGTTAAGAAGTAAATCTTTGATTAAGATTTAATGAATGATTTGGGAATATTTTCCCTAAGTTAAAAGTTATAACTTGAATCTAAGAAATATTTGATTAAGATTTAATGAATAATTGGAAATGTTTTCCTACGTAAAAGATAAAGTGATTTGGAATTATTTCAAGATAAAAAGAAAGGTAAATAAACCAAATGATTTGATAAATGAGGCTTAATGATTCCATATACTTTTGAAAAGAAAATGGAATAAATTGAAAAGAGTATATCTAAGAAAGATATTTGATTTAAATAAAAGATGAAGTAATTGATTGATGATTGATATCCACGTATGAACTTAACATCTTTTTATCCGTAATTAGTTTGGAAGGAAACAGAGTCGGATTTGGGTGATTCCTATCCGAAAACAACTTCGAACCAATGTATACATTTGAAAGTGAAGACATGTTGAAGATGATGATTATTGAAGACTATAGATCTTCATAGCGTGAGGACTGCTTGTTGACATGCTCTGGGTCGCTCCCATTATAGAGTTATTTATAGCAGTGGTCTCCTCGTTGTGGAGATTTTTTGGATGGCACGGACTACTCGCTACTAGTGGTAGTAGGAGAGTGCCTTCGGTTTCGTTCAGTCCCACAATGAAATTGTTTGGACGAATGTCTGACATTGCATTTTCTAGATCCAACGTTTGACTTTTACAAATGCACATCTGCTTGGTGGTGGAGAAGGAAACTTCTATTAGCTTAACACCCTTCTCTGAGACATACGAGTTCAGAGGTTGTATGCTTGTGGGAGTCAAATAGTGATCAAAGGAAAGGCAATGTGGCATTCAAAGTGGAACTTGTTATGATCAAAGCGTGGTTTTGTATGAAAAGTGTGGCTTTATAGAAATTAATCGTAGCCTTGTGGGCCTCACACCCCGGTTAAGATAGGATTCTATGTGGTCAGATGTGCTCGCATTTCGAATAGTACTGATTTGGGTTATCAGATGTTCTGAGCCCCAGGTACCAGATATGTCTGGGCCTTATGGCATGGATGCGCGAAGTCCGAATCATTGGATGTTAGTAGTAGATTGTATCCCCTTTTATCCATTTGTGTTGTTGTATAACGGCGTTTGAGTCTTGGACGTAAGCCGTGGATATAGATTGACCTTTCCACTAGTTTCCGACCATCTTGGAAATCCAATTTCGATACAAGATTTACGGTTTTGATTGTATTCTAAAAATAACTGCAATGACTTGCAAACATTTCAGCTACCCCTTTTTGGTATCATATATTCCGTTCGGTATATTCCGTTGACCTAGTCCGGATATATTACCTTAGACTTAGTCCAGATATCGATACCTTATTCGAATAAGTTTATTTGAAAAGTGTTTTTCAAAGGAATGCCACTAAAAATAATATCAAGTGTATTTTGGTATAAAGTATTTTGGTTATCATAAGGTAAAACCTATCTGTATTTATGTTTGGGCACGGTCTTATGAGATACCCTTCTTTTCAAAGGTTTTGATAACATAGTCATTTTAAATTTCAAATATCTCACGCTGGTTTATCAAGCCTGATCTGGGTATTTGTGATACTCGGGTCAGATCCAGGTAGTTTCAGGTTGACTAGAAGATGGTTGGAGTTTCCAGAGTAGAGCTGGAAATCTTCATCATGTATGGACGTATTCTGTTATCTGCTACATCTATTGCATTTGTTTTGTTATTAGTCAGCATATGTAATGGCAGGTGTTATAACTGTTCAGGCTGAATCTAGGTTAGACTCTGATATTGTATTTTAAAATTTTCCGCTATAAAGATTATTATTAAAATAATATATGTTATTCCATTCGTGTGAGATTCTATTCTATCTTTATTTTCTTTCTATCTTTAATGATCCGCTTATTCGCGCAATTTGTGTTGGACATGTGTGGTTTATCGTTGATTCAATGGGTACGGAAAAATAGGCCATTAGACGAACACTTGCACGCCTGACTATAAATGGCTCGGCTTGGAAATGGAGAGGGAAGAGTTGCTCACGGCTTTGGGGTAAGGGAGAGGCGGGCTCGGCTTTAGTGGGTGGTGGGTGATGCCATGGGCAAGGGAGGAGAAAGGGAAGTTTCAAAGTGTTTTGGTAGTGTTTCGATGGATATTTGATTTAAATATATTTTTGGACTATATTTTGGCATTATTTTATTAAGGTTGGAAGCCATAAAAACGAAGATAGAAAGCTTTGAAACGAAGAAGGAGAAGTGTGAAGAAAGTGAAGAAATGGTTTGGTTTTTATAGAAAAAGTTTGGAATAAATTATTATTATGCGAAATGACCAAAATACCTTTACTTTAACATAAGTAAACTACATTTTCCAACACTTAACATCACCTTTCACTTCATAACTGTAATGACCCATAGATTTGTAATAATTAAAATTGTAATTTAATAAAATTTTGTAATTAAATCTAGTAAGAAATAAAACCTTTATAATTTAATATTGAAATGAATGCTAAAATGAAATATAGCAATGTCAACTAAAACTGATTTTTAGTAATTTGAATAAAATTTTAATAAGTGAAGTAGTGAAAGTGTTTTACTAGATATAAATTGAATATGAGAAAGTAAAAGTAAGTATTTGATCAATTAATGAATATACACATTGTTAACAGTAATTGAATGTAAATTAAGGAAATATGTTAATGCAAGTTGATAATTAACGAACTTGAATGAACATTCCAATTTAATAAAATAATTTAAATGTTATGGCATGGTTATAAATGGAATATAATAAAAACAAATGCAATTATTGTATTAATGTGTGAAATAATATAATAGATAGTAGTTGTTGTGAAGGATAAACATACAAGTACTATAAAGGGGTATAATGGTGACAAATGTTATAGTTACCACTAGTTTACCAATATATAAACAAAAGTAGATAAATGTTACTTTAATGATAATTAATATAATAACAGAAAGGGTGAATGTAAATTGAATAGAAACGTAAATTCAATTATAAGGCAGTAATTCATGAAATAAAAGGCATGAAACCAAGAAAATAAATTAATTGAGAATATTTAATCGTAATTAATGTATATATTTGGCAAAGAGATAATGTATGGAAATAGGATAGTTAATAACAAAGCAGTTAGAAATTTGAATATATTAGTGAACATTAATACAAATGTACGATGTAAATATGCATATATTAGTGTATGGGAAGTGTAACAAACCGCATATTTATCGATTTTATATCTAAATATTTTATTTAAATGTTTTATCGATACTCGGAATTTAGTCCGAAAAACTACTTTTTGCATACGGTCGAATTAGGACTCGGGACCACTCCCATTGAGTTTAAAATGCCATTTGCGACCTTTTTGAGTATAAGCTTTGCTACGTTTGGAGTAAGTTAATTTTTTTTGCTACTTTTTCACTTAGGGCTTTAGTTTGGGCTGAACCCTCTTACTAACTCAGTACCAACCCCCTCTCCTCTTCACTACTTCATTTCATATTCCTAACACTTCAAGCTTTTATAGAAATGGAGAGTGGAAGAGGAAATTAAAACTCCAAGCCCTAGTTTTCTTTTGCAAATCAAACTCAAGCTCCAAACTAATTGAAGAACTCATTGGTAAGCTTCAGTTCTTCTTCTCCAACTCATTCTCTTATCAATTTCAGAAATTCCTAAACCTAACTTTGGGAATGTTCTTCTTTTAAAGCTTAGAATCAAGCTTCTTGAGTTGGATTTGAAGAGTGGTTGATTCTCCTTTGCTTTCAAGCTTCTTCTTCAATCGTTTGGGTTCAAAGGTGAGATTTTTATCTCACATCTATGACTATAATTATCTTTGGTTGCTAGGTGTGAATTCCTAACACTTCTTCATGTGAATTTGCTCTTGATTTGGATTGGTTTTGTGAATATTCCAATTTATGGGTTTTTAAGTCAAATTTGTGTGAAAATCCTTTTATGGATGTTTGATCGTGCTTTTGATGATGCATCGAGGAGCATATAGGGTCGGGTTGCCAATTGGCATAAACCCTTAGAGCCAATGTTCGTCCGGTTGCATTTTGGAAGAGTTTGCTCTTCATTTGGATGGCTGAAAAACAGCCCAGGCAAGATTCAGTCGACTGAAAAGTCTGTTCAGTCGACTGAACCTGAAATCCGAAAGTTTCCAGGCATGATTCAATCGACTGAATCCTTTGTTCGGTCGACTGAACCTGAAAAAAAAAGTTTCCTGAACCTGGAAAATTCCCAGGTACAGGGTCAGTCGACTGAAAACTCTGTTCAGTCGACTAAACCTGTTGTTTCAGTCCATTTTGCCTTTTTGGATTGAATTTCCAACGTTAATCGATTCATGTTGATTCCCTTTTGTTATTATCACTTATTATCGACTTTGATGACATTTTCTTCGTGATATTTGGGAATATCCATTTTGATGGATTCGGTATCGATTTCTTTGGATTTTATTCACGTCTTCGAATGTGAATTTTAGTGATTGATTGTTCCTACAATCTTCTTTGTGATTTGTCACTTTAAAAATATAAAGGTTTCAATACTAGTAGCAAATATCAAAATTCTTTCATCAAAACGATTTCAACACTATTTTATTACAAAGCTCGTTTCTTAAAACCATTTCCCAATCTACTAGTATATACAAGCCTTTACCTCACTCGTATGAGAAATCTAATTAAACGACCTGGTAAAACGAGTGGTATGAAACGCTTGCGTTTACTTCGTCTGTTAATTCTTGGACTTGTTCGATTGAATCTCTTGTGACAATTTTCTAGTGGAGATCTACAGTTTGTTCGTAAATATTTAAGTTAAGCAAGTGGTTATGGGACATGAAGCTAAACTCATATATTTACTAGCTTAGTGTAATTGACGCTTTCTTGATGATCTTGACGATCATTTTTGAGATTTAGACTAGCAATGTGCGATGTCTTTTTGTCTGCGAGGGAGACTAAACCCTGTTTTGTGGAGTTTCGACTCAAGTTGGTGGGGTAGCAACCCATGGTCTTCGAACCGTTTGTGGAGCTTCGGCTCAATTTGTGATGGTTAGCAACCATGGAATTAGCGTTCCGTTTGTGATACACGTGTTGGTGAGCTTTATGCTCCCGTTTGTGATAGGCCTTTCCCCCTTTTGTGATTTTTGGATTTCTTGAGATGATTTCTAGAATTTGTGCTTCACCAATTTTCGTGATTTTCATTGATAAGTTTTATCAATATTTGTGCATTGGTGAATTTGTGCGTCATTGACTTTTGTGATTGATATTGATATAATCGTCATTATTTATGGTTTGGCGAATGAAATAAAGAGTATGACATTTCCTTTGATCTTTGAGTAGATTTTTGTGATATTGATTAATCTCTTGTTGATTTTCAATTACTTATTTGTCACAGCTTGGCATTGTGATTATTATGTGTTTAGTCGTACCTCTTCTTCTATATCGCTTCATCTGATATTTATAGTTAGACTGATCCGTTTATTATTTTCTTATCAAATAATACTCGGGTCAGACCGAGATGTTACAGGTGCTTCTGCTTGACTTCTCACTTAGGATTGATTTCTCTGACTTTTGGCTAACTACTTAGATTAGTAGTTTATTTTGTTGTATACACTTGAGATATGGACTCATAGTTGTATTCTTCTGTATAGCACGTGTTGCTATTCCTTTGTATTATTGTGGATCTTTTTGACCACTACTCTGATATACACTTTCATGTGTTAGTTATATATTCATATCTTCTTCCGCCTTTGTGATATGAATTATCTGCGACTGATTTGTGTTATGCTTATTTCTATATTTGTTTCCGAAGATTATTATAGCCACTGTGTAGTAGCTTTGAGTTTGTATCAGTGCGTCGGATTTCCTCTCGAAATCAAATGCATGTTATACTATCCGACATAGCGGTACTCGCACAAAGCAATTGCACGGATGGTCGCTCCTCAACAGCCTTATTCTCCATGCTAGTTGACGGCATTACCCCGTAGTGTCCTTGGCTAGCGTGGGTATAGATGTGGGACGTCACAGCTTGGTATCAGAGCGAAACTTCGGAACTATGTAGAATAATTTAACAAGGATCATAGTCCTAAGTCCTTCTTAGGAGTCGTGCCTTAGGATTTAAATCGGGTCTTCGTACCGATTCATACTATTTTCTTTATGATTCCTTGTTTTATCTATCAAGATTTCTTGATATTCATTTTGTGAATAACCTTTTTCTTCTTCTTTATTTCTTTCTTAAGGAAGAGACATGGTTAGACCTGGCCGTCCCAACGCCGGTCAATCTAGTGCTACTCCCCAAGATGGAGTTTTTATGACTACCCAGCAACTTCTTGACCTTGTCACGAATGCTCAAGCAGCTGGTTCTAATCCGTAACCTACTCACTCTAAATCTGGGTTTTCACGTTTGTGCAATGATTACACCAACCTGGGTGGGAAGCCATTTAAAGTTTCTGAAACTATCATCGAAGTCCAGGCTCGGTTAAGGACATGCGATCGAATCTTTTCTCGCATGAACCTCATTGATCTCATCGAGTTCAGGTGGCTTCTAGTATGCTCCAAGAAAGAGCATTAGACTGTACGAGCTTCTGATTTCTGAAATAAATGAAGCGGATCTCACTTGGGAGAAATTCCGAGAGCGCTTCGAGTTAAAATTCATACCAGAAGCTGAGAAGGTGACTTTGGCTCGCCGTTTTATTGACCTTGTTCAAGGTGAATCTTCTGTGACTGACTATGCCGCGTCTTTTGAATCTCTCTCTAAATACGAGGTTGAATATATCAACACCCCATTGAAGAAAAATCAAAGATTTGTCTATGGCTTAAACAAAAATCTCAAGAAGCCATTACTTCTAAAATTAGAAGTTTCTTTCGACCAACTCATTGATATCGCTCTTCGTCTTGAAGAGGCGGATAGGGAGAATGATGTTGAAGTGGTGGGTTCCAAAACAAGCTTCAACAACAACAAGAGAAGGCCCAGTAAATTCAAAGGTCCTTATCCCAATAAGAAAGGGAAGCAAGCAACCCCAGTGGCAAAGACTTCTTCCTTTGGTTGTGGGGATTGCTATAATTGTGGTTCGAAGGACCATTACGCGAACAAGTGTCCAAAGTCTCTCTCTTGTCGCTACTGCAAAGGTCTCGGTCATGTTATATCTTCATGCCCCAAGCTTCAGGGCAGGAAGGAGGGAGAGTTAAATGTTTCTCATGTCCCTGGCAACACATCTTGTGGTCAAAGTATTCCGCATACTATCCCTGATGGTATTATTATATTTCGTGATAAACCTATTTGGGTTCTTTTTGATACGGGTGCATCCCATTCTTTTATATCAAAAGAACTTGTTAATACTTTTTCTTTAAGTGTTGTTTCTTTAATGACTTCTTTGAGAATTGCGAATCCGGTTGGTGGATCCGCAACAATCAGTTTATTGTGTAATGATGTCGAGATTATTTTGGGTGATTTTTCTTTCCGAGCCGATTTGCATGTTATGCGTTATTTAGGCTTTGGAATGATTTTGGGAATGGATTGGCTTAACCGTTATGAAGCTCATATCCTATGTCCTGAGCGGACTATTCATCTTCGACATCCTCAATCTGTTGAGCAGATTTCTATTAATCTTAAAGATTCGGATTCCAGCTTGGTTGCATCTTTATATTCTTTAAATCCTCATGATGACGATAATGATGATGAGGAAGATATTATTTCTCTTATTCACGTTGTTCGTGAATTTTCCGACATATTTGAGCCCATTTTAGGATTACCACCTAAGCGAGCAATTGAGTTCAGAATTAATCTTATCCCTGGAGCTCAACCTATTACTCGTCCTCCTTATCGTATGTCCAATAAAGAAAATGAAGAGATGCGTAAACAATTATCCGAATTGGAGATGAAGCAATTTATTCGCTCTAGTTCCTCGCCTTGGGGAGCTTCAGCTATTTTTGTAAAGAAATCCGATGGTACGCTTAGGCTTTGCGTTGACTACCGCAAGCTTAATGATCTTACTATCAAAAATAAATATCCTTTACCTCGGATTGATGATCTATTCGATCAACTTAGTGGTGCTAGAGTCTTTTCACAATTAGACTTAGCTACTGGATTTCATTAGCTTCGTATTGCAGAGGATAGCATTCCTTTGACATCGTTCCGTACTCGTTATGGATCTTATGAATGGCTCATTATGCCATTTGGGTTAGCAAATGCCCCGGCTTATTTCGTTGACCTTATGAATAGAGTTTTCAAAGACTTCCTCGACCGATTTGTTCTCATATTTATTGATGATGTTCTTGTGTATTCAAAAACCGAGGAGGAGCATGAAAAGCATCTTCGGATTGTGTTGGAAATTCTAAGGAATAATCAATTAAAGGCAAAGTTTTCTAAATACCACTTTTGGCAATCTCGTGTGAAGTTTCTCGGTCATATTATTTCCGAATACGGAATTTCCGTGGATCCTTCAAAGATTGAAGCGATTCAAGATTGGAAGAGACCGGAGAGTGCGACGGAGATTCGTAGTTTTCTTGGATTGGCGGGTTATTACCGCCGTTTTATAAAAGACTTTTCTAAGATTGTCGTGCCTCTCACTAGCTTAACGAAGAAAGATGTTAAATACATTTGGTCGGACATATGTGAAACTTATTTTCAGAAACTAAAGGAACTTCTTTCTAATGCTCATATTCTTGTTATTCCCGAGGGGAATCAAGATTTCATTGTTTATACCGATGCCAGTCGCGTTGGTTTAGGTGTCGTTCTTATGCAAAAAGAACGTGTTATTGCTTATGCTTCTAGGCAATTAAACCGGCCGAGACTAGATATGCCACACATGATTTAGAGCTCGCGGCTATTGTTTTCGCCCTTCGTATTTGGCGTCATTATCTTTTAGGAGAGAAATTTGTTCTTTATACGGATCATAAGTCCTTGAGGTATTTATTCTCTCAAAAGGAACTTAATTTGCTTCAACAGCGTTGGCTCGAATTTCTTGCACCATATGATCTTGATATCCTTTATACCCCCGGAAAGGGGAATCGTGTCGCCGATGCTCTTAGCCGTAAACAACAAGCTGTTGTTTCTATGATGGTATCCCAATGGAATGATCTCGAGATTTTATCCACTTGCGAAATTCGAGACCATGTTTTCGATTTATGTTCATCTCTTGTTTTATATAGCCTTGAGGCTCATCCTTCTCTTTTGGACCGCATCCTTGAAGCTCAAAGGCTAGATCCTGGATTGGCTCTTCTTGGCCAAAATATTAAGGATAAAGTTGATATTGAAGGTTTGAAAGACTTTGATATCGATTCTGGTGGAGGCATTCAGAAATTTGGTAGACTTATCGTGCCAAATATTAGTGATATTCGTAAAGATATTTTAGAGGATTCTCATCATTCTAAATTTACCATTCATCCCGGTAGTAGTAAAATGTACGCGGATATAAAGCGACTTTATTATTGGGAGGGAATGAAATTTGATATTGCTAGCTATGTTAAGCGTTGCATGACTTGCCAACTTGTTAAGGCCGAACATCAAAGGCCCGGCGGGTTATTGCAACCTTTGGAAATTCCAATTTGGAAGTGGGACCAAATTTCCATGGATTTATAGATGGCCTTCCCCGTTCTCATTCGGTTCATGATAGCTTATGGGTGATCGTTGATAGACTTACTAAATCTGCCCATTTTATTCCCGTTCGGTCTAACCGAACTGTTCCTCTTTTGGCCAAACTCTTTGTTAAAGAGATTGTTAAATTACTTGGAGTTCCTACTTCTATAGTTAGTGATCGTGATCCATTGTTTACTAGTGGATTTTGGAAGAGTCTTCAAAAAGCTTTAGGAACGAAGCTTAATTTTAGAACCGCTTATCACCACCATTCCGATGGACAAACCGAGCGCGTGAATCAAACTCTTGAAGATCTTCTTCGTGCATGTATCCTTGATTTTGGTGGAAGTTGGGAAGATCATATTCCTCTTGTTGAATTTTCCTATAATAATAGCTTCCAATCTAGTATTGGTATGGCACCTTTTGAGGCACTCTATGGAAGGCCATGCCGATCTCCTTCTTGTTGGCTTGAGGCCGGTGAGAAGCTGGTTTTAGGTCCAGATTTTATTTGGGATTCCACAGAGAAAATTGACCTTATTCGGCATAGGATGAAAGAAGCCCAGAGTAGACAAAAATTCTATGCCGATAATCGAAGAAGGAGGTTATAATTTTCTGTGGGAGATCTTGTGTTCATTCGTGTTCCACCTATGAAAGGTGTTGTACGTTTCAGTCGATTGGGAAAGTTAGCACCTCGATATATTGGGCCATTTCCTATCACAGAACGTATTGGTTTTGTGGCTTATCGCCTTTTACTACCGGCTCAGTTTTCTGCTATTCATGACGTGTTTCATGTTTCTCAACTAAGGAAGTGCCTTCGAGATTCCAATTCTATTCTTGAGCCCGGTGTTGTAGAAGAAATTGAAGTTTCACTGAATTTAACTTACGAGCAACATCCTCTTCGTATTATAGCTTCGGAGGTCAAGCGCCTTCGAAATGAAGATGTTCTGTTTGTTAAAGTCCAATGGTCCTCAAATCCTAAGGATTTCTCTTGGGAATCTAGAGAGTTCATCGAGCGAACACATACGGACTTACTTTCCCGTGCTCTTTAAGGTGAACCTTTTATTTCAAATTTCTTTTGTGTTAATATGCTTTTATGGTTGTTACTATATATCTTCTTCTTAAATATTGCGAGGACGCAATTTCTTTAAGGAGGGGAATCTGTAACAACCCACACATTTATCGATTTTATATTTAAATATTTTATTTAAATGTTTTATCGATACTCGGAATTTAGTCCAAAAAGCTACTTTTTGCATACGGTCGAATTAGGACTCGGGACCACTCCCATTGAGTTTAAAATGCCGTTTGCGACCTTTTTGAGTATAAGCTTTGATATGTTTGGAGTAAGTTGATTTTTTTGCTACTTTTTCACTTAGGGCTTTAGTTTGGGCTGAACCCTCTTACTAACTCAGTCCCAACCCCCTCTCCTCTTCACTACTTCATTTCATCTTCCTAACACTTCAAGCTTTTATAGCAATGGAGAGTGGAAGAGGAAATTAAAACTCCAAGCCCTAGTTTTCTTTTGCAAATCAAACTCTAGCTCCAAACTAATTGAAGAACCCATTGATAAGCTTCTCTTCTTCTTCTCCAACTCATTCTCTTATCAATTTCAGAAATTACTAAACCTAACTTTGGGAATGTTCTTCTTTTAAAGCTTATAATCAAGCTTCTTGGGTTGGATTTGAAGAGTGGTTGATTCTCCTTTGCTTTCAAGCTTCTTCTTCAATCGTTTGGGTTCAAAAGTGAGATTTTTATCTCACATCTATGACTATAATTATCTTTGGTTGTTAGGTGTGAATTCCTAAAACTTCTTCATGTGAATTTGCTCTTGATTTGGATTGGTTTTGTGAATATTCCAAATTTTGGGTTTTTAAGTCAAATTTTTGTGAAAATCCTTTTATGGATGTTTGATCGTGCTTTTGGTGATGCATCGAGGAGCATATAGGGCCAGGTTGCCAATTGGCATAAACCCTTAGAGCCAATGTTCGTCCGGTTGCATTTTGGAAGAGTTTGCTCTTCATTTGGATAGGCTGAAAAACAGCCCAGGCAAGATTCAGTCGACTAAAAAGTCTGTTCAGTCGAATGAACCTGAAACCCGAAAGTTTCCAGGCATGATTCAGTCGACTGAATCCTATGATTTAGTCGACTGAATCCTCTGTTCAGTCGACTGAACCTGGAAAATTCCCAGATACAGGGTCAGTCGACTGAACCTGCTATTTCAGTCCATTTTGCCTTTTTGGGTTAAATTTCCAACGTTAATCGATTCGTGTTGATTCCCTTTTGTTATTATCACTTATTATTGACTTTGATGACATTTTCTTCGTGATTTTTGGGAATATCCATTTTGATGGATTCGGTATCGATTTCTTTGGATTTTATTCATGTCTTCGAATGTGAATTTTAGTGATTGATTGTTCCTACAATCTTCTTTGTGATTTGTCACTTTAAAAATATAAAGGTTTCAATACTAGTAGCAAATATCAAAATTCTTTCATCAAAACGATTTCAACACTATTTTATTACAAAGCTCGTTTCTTAAAACCGTTTCCCAATCTACTAGTATATACAAGCCTTTACCTCACTCGTATGAGAAATCTAATTAAACGACCTAGTAAAACGAGTGGTATGAAACGCTTGCGTTTACTTCGTCGGTAAATTCTTGTACTTGTTCGATTGAATCTCTTGTGACAATTTTCTAGTGGAGATCTACAGTTTGTTCGTAAATATATAAGTTGAGAAAGTGGTTATGGGACATGAAGCTAAACTCATGTATTTACTAGCTTAGTGTAATTGACGCTTTCTTGATGATCTTGACGATCATTTTTGTGATTTAGACTAGCAATGTGCAATGTCTCTTTGTCTGCGAGGGAGACTAAACCCCGTTTTGTGGAGTTTCGACTCAAGTTGGTGGGGTAGCAACCCATGGTCTTCGGGCCGTTTGTGGAGCTTCGGCTCAATTTGTGATGGTTAGCAACCATGGAACTAGCGTTCCGTTTGTGATACACATGTTGGTGAGCTTTATGCTCCCGTTGGTGATAAGCCTTTCCCCGTTTTGTGATTTCTGGATTTCTTGAGACGATTTCTAGAATTTGTGCTTCACCAATTTTCGTGATTTTCATTGATTAGTTTTATCAATATTTGTGCATTGGTGAATTTGTGCGTCATTGACTTTTGCGATTGATATTGATATAATCGTCAATATTTATGGTTTGGTGAACGAAATAAAGAGTATGACATTTCCTTTGATCTTTGAGTAGATTTTTGTGATATTGATTAATCTCTTGTTGATTTTCAATTACTTATTTATCACAGCTTGGCATTGTGATTATTATGTGTTTAGTCGTACCTCTTCTTCTATATCGCTTCATCTGATACTTATAGTTAGACTGATCCGTTTATTATTTTCTTATTAAATAATACTCGGGTTAGACCGAGATGTTACAGGTGCTTCTGCTTGACTTCTCACTTGGGATTGATTTCTCTGACTTTTGGCTAACTACTAGGATTAGTAGTTTATTTTGTTGTATACACTTGAGATATGGACTCATAGTTGTATTCTTTTGTATAGCACGTGTTGTTATTCCTTTGTATTATTGTGGATCTTTTTGACCACTACTCTGATATACACTTTCATGTGTTAGTTATATATTCATATCTTCTTCCGCCTTTGTGATATGAATTATCTGCGACTGATTTGTGTTATGCTTATTTCTATATTTGTTTTCGAAGATTATTATAGCCACTTTGTAGTAGCTTTGAGTTTGTATCGGTGTGTCGGATTTCCTCTCGAAATCAAATGCATGTTATACTATCCGACATAGCGGTGCTCGCACAAAGAAATTGCACGGATGGTCGCTCCTCAACAGCCTTATTCTCCGTGCTTGTTGATGGCATTACCCCGTAGTGTCCTTGGCTAGCGTGGGTGTAGAGGTGGGGTGTCACAGGAAGTGTAATACAATGTTAAGGAACTGTTAAATTAGAGTATATTAAGAAATAGAAATTAGATTTGGAATCAATTGCAATAATTCTAAATAAATAAATAAATATTACGTTAATGTTAATTAAAGTAATATTTGAGAATAATGTTAATATTATCTATAATAGAACAATTTGTTGAATTGGAAGAATGGAAATGAAAACTTACCAATTTAATGGGATTTGAACTATAGAAATTTAATTTAATTGCAAATAAATGAAATTAAATATCTATATATTACGTTAATTGTACTAAAGATGGAATGTTAGAATATTTGTACATAGACTTTAAATCTAAGGTTAATTTCATCCGTTTGACAATAATGAATGGAATAATTATTAATGTATGTAATTATATTGAATTAGTGGGAATTTTATTATAAATTCTGAATTCAATAAATTAAGGTTAGTGCTGAAATTTATAAATTAATCAACTTTAAATTGACATCTGAGCTTGTTTAAATTTTTATGAAAGATTAAGAAATCAAAAAGGATGAAATTTGTCAGTTAAAGAATTGAAATTTGAAGTTTTGTTTAATTAGCTAATTTATTAATTTAATTAAATAGTGTAAAAATAGCCATTTTGGCCACAGACTCTGATTTCGATGAAACTAGTTTCATCGGATCCGTAATGGTGAATTATTGTAGGATTTCAACTTTCGTAGCCATCGGACTTGTCGTTTAATCGTACCGACCCGAAACGCCCAGAAATCAATAAAATTGAAATCAATTGAAATCGATTTTGAAAAAAATATTGATTATTACCATAACTTCTTCATACGATGGAATTTGGACTTGAAACCTGTTCCATAGCGTTTAAAATATTTAAAAACATCTATTTTGATATATGGGTTGACCTAATTTCGTTTCGCAGTCAGAACGGGCTTTTCGGGCCATTCATCGTTCAGCGCGTTTATAAATCGGGTCCATCTATTTTATTTCAACCTTGCCTATATATACCCTGTTATAAACCCAAGCCTACCTTTATTTCTCATTTGTCTGTGTGTACAATTCCTCATCACCTCCACATGTCAATGGCAGACAATTCTAAATCCAATTGCAATTCAAAAATCAAAGTGAAATTTCAAACTCCTCAAATATGCTTCTCAAATCTGCAGTTCGTTTTTGGTTTTGAATCACCGTTTGTCCAGAAATCGAAAATCCATTCACGGCCATTCATCGCGCGACGATGAACGATGTCAGATCGTCGATCGATTTCTGGGTTTTGTAGAGGAGACTAAGGAGATGTCATCGGCATGATTCGTTCTTGGTTGGACGGTTAGATCGTCGTGTAAATTCGAACTAGGGTTGCAAGGAGCGGCGGTGGCTGTCACCTCGTCGACGCAAACGACGAGGTGAGTTGGTCTGGGGTGACGCTGCTGGATGGGGGGTGAGTCGTGATGTCGCGATGTTGACCGAGTTTGATCACGTGCGTTTACTGTTCGTGGCAGTTAGGGTTTCGAAGCGTGCATGTTACTGGAGATAATTGCGTGAAGAAGGAAATGACGTGGCCGTGAGATGAAGTTTGTACCCTTTTTTATTTTATTTAATTTTGTTTTAATTTAAATTCAACTTGTTCTAATGTTAATGACTTTTGCCTATGAGGTCCGTTTCACGCGCGGTTTTCTCCGCTAGGTTCGTATTGGATTTTCGGACATTTTAGCGCTTGTTTGGACAGATTTTGAGACTGTCCAATTTTTGGGTTTAAATTGGATTCAAATTCAATTTAAATTCAAAAGGTGAGTGTTTTAACCTACTCATAATTTCTAAAATTTCTTATTTTTGTTAAATTAATTTCTGATGTGATTGGAAATTAATTTATTTCTATTTGATATATTTTTATCATCATTTCAGTTTAAATTGAATTTATTGAACTAAATTGGTTTTCAATTTATTATTACATATAAACTGCTAGTTAAAGTAATTTATTATTGAGTATAAACTGCCAGTAATTACTTTTATTCATTTCTATTATATGTTGATGTTATTGTTTGAATTGGATGATGATCATGACAAATGTTTGATGATTGATATTGGATGAGTAGATGTTTATATATATTGTTATAAACTGCAAGTTGTTATCAAATTTTTATTTCATTCGGGATTGCGATTTGAAATGATATATAACCGTAATTTTATTTTAAATTACGGATTGAAATGGTAAATATCTGTATCACTTGACATAGGATAGAAAATTTTATACAAACATCGTCGGTCTATATATATAAATGTTTTGAAAATGATTTCTACGGGTTTGGATATAATTATACGGTTTATAAATATTTAATTTTTTGATATTGTATAAAAATATTTTATATATAGTTAAATTCAGGTATTTAAGCCTTGAAATTGAATTGAAATTATCAAATTTAGTTTTGAAATTTTGGAATATTTAAAGCCTTGAAATATATCGAAATTGAAATGTCTTATCGAAATTGAAATGTTTCAAAGTTATGAATTCCAAAGTATTATGTTTTGAATGTGTTAAAATTTTCAAATGTTGGGTTTTGCAGTGTAAAATTTGGAAGTGCTATGATTTTAGAAAAGGGATATATTTGAAATAAAATGATATTATATTGATTTGAGATAAAAAGGATATCATATTGATTTGGTTTAAAAATGGAAATGATATCGTAATTATATGGTTTTGAAATGGATATTATATTCTGGTTTTAAAAGTATAAACTATTTTGAAAAGACCACGGTGTTATAATAACGTTTGGTTGTTAAAGAGACCGGGATCGGAAGTTATCATACTCTCTGCCAACTCCGAAAACCACTTTAGCAACCGTGTACGCGGTGGAGATTCCAGAATGAAGTAGGATGGTGGCGGCGTTTTCCTTTGAGGTAAATACGTGGACCCGACTCCCGTGAGTTAGCATAAGTTGGCTAAAACAGGAGCAACTGACGGGCTAATGAGGTCATTCCTCTGATCGGACACACTCCTTCGATATTATATTCTGACTTTGAGATTTATTCGGTGGCTACTTTTGATTCTTTTGATTTGGGGGTGTGGCTCGAGGTGGGCGGTAGTAGCTGCTATGCGTTTCCACCTGCCCGGAAGTGTAATTGGTATATCTGCCCTGGTATTGCCTAGTTGTGCCATGTCACCTACCATAGCGCACCATGTATGAGTTTGGTTTTCTCCCACAGCCCGTGTGGTATCCTCTGGTGGCTTCCCAATCAGGAGGGACCATGATATTGGATGGACTACTGGGACTATTATTGTGTTTAGGGGAATATTGGGTCACTTCTTAACGCTATGTAAAAGTAAGTTTATTTTATTAATACACATTATTATAATAGCGAAATATTACTACATAGTAAATAGTTTAACGGATCCTTAGGAGATGTGAATCCTGAACATCTCTTAAGTTACTACACTCACATTAGACACTGGATAGGAGATGTCAAATCCCATAAACATCTCTGACGCCGTTCCACTCATATTTTTTCGTTGATTTAACTTACATAAGATCTTTTACTTTTGACTCGAGTGTTTTGTCTTTTCAATTCGCTCGGGTCAGCTTGAGCATTTCAGGATTTGAAGACTTTATTTCTGTAGGATGAAGATGAAGATTTTGTTAGTATTATTTATTATATTATTCCACTACATCACATTGTTCCACTGCATTAATTATTATTCGCTGGTATATGCAACTCTGATATGTATTGTATAAATGTAAGCGAATATTTTGTAAAACAGCTTCATGAACTGTATATTTGATTATTATATTTTATCGTTTCGCCGCAAGATTCTGTTTGTTTATTTCTTTCTCTCTTTTTCTTATTCACCCTAATAACAATTCGCTCTTTTGTATGGTTTGAGTCTGACCTGTATGGTTTATCGTCGATTTAAGCCGTGCACAAAGGCGGGATGTTACATCTGGTATCAGAGCTTTGGTTTAGTGATAAACCATAGATTTGTGGGGTCTGACTCTTTATTGATAGGGTAGTAATACCCTATCATGAATCGCTGAGCATATATGTATGAGAGAGCTTAATTGTTAGTGTTATGAAAGGTTCTAATATTGTGTTAATTTGATTCGTTTTGTATTTATAAATTCTGGTTGGTGCATAGGACGCTATGACATCAATAGGGATTTCTAAACACTTAATAAGACAGACCGACAAAATATCTGTTTTGAATATAGGTGAATGAAACAATTTTTCCTATTATATTTTCTATATATAAAATAAATTTTTTATAAAGGTTATATTTGGTTTTAATATATTTGTTGTTAAGTAGTGTAATCTATAAATATTAGTAAAATAAGACTGAAAATAAAATAAATGAAAGATTAGAAATTTAGAACTTAAGTTCCGTGGTTTTTGAAAATTTCTTTCAAATGATTTGGAATAAAATAATAATATTATTAGAAGTATTTTCTGATATATTTCAATATAATTTGAAAGAAATTTTTTTTTTAAAAAGGAATTTTAGAAAGAAATAAGTTTTGTACTCCCCTCTGTGTCGCTGGAAAATAATTTCGGTGATGAGTGCACGCATCATCGACATTCATTTTCGAGTTTCGAAGTGGGAAGGCCACTGTAGTAGTTTTACTACAGATTTATTTTGATAACCAAATATAAATTTCTAATTGTTTTAAGTATAATTGGACATATAAGTTTTAAGTACAAACATTTATCTATTATTTTAAAATGATTTGAAATCAACCCAGTATTGTTCTTAAGTCTCGTTAATTAATAGTTTCAATTACTATAGTGAAATGGAATGTAACTAGTTAATAATTGGAACCTCTAGTTAAAATAAGAGATTAGATGCTAGGTTATAAATAAAATTACCAGCAAGTCTAAAATTGTAACTTATAAAGCAAAAGATAAAATTTGAACATTATATTAATGAGGTAAACTTGTATAATTTTTCAATTTGCATTCTTTAACACACATATATATAACTTACCAAATATTATAAGTTGTAATGTTAAATAAGAAAATGTAATGGAAAATTGTACAAGAAAAACTTATATAATGGAAGTATTCAATGAAATTGTTTAAGAAATAAGAAATTGATGTTGTAATTGTTATAAACTTAAGTTATAATGGAAATCTTACTATAATAAAATATGATAGAAGGTAAATGTTGTAAGTAAGTAATTATAGACTTAAGTATATGTTGAAGTTATTTATTTTGAAAATAAGCAGAAAGATGAATACTGCAAATAAATGAAATTAAGCAGTGAATAAATGAATATAGTATAATAAAAGGAAAATTTCATGATATGAAAAGTGAAAATGAGATTTTGTTAGAAATGAATAAAAGTAAATGAAACTGTAAGAAATAAAATGTAAATTAAAAAGAAAAATTATTATATGAATGAAATTAAAAGGAATGAACTTAATTTATTGTTTGGATATTGTTGTTTGTTTTGGTTTATGGTTGTTTGGGCAAGGATACATTAAAATTGGTTGGATGAATAAATAATCTATTTTGTTTCATCTAAGACTGCTGAGTAAATGGTGCACTAAGTTCTTTATTTTCCATTATGTATAATTTAAAGTTTGAATCCGAACAACTATTTGTTTTGTTTGATATGAATGAATGATTGATTTGTGTTGATTCTATGGGATGGTTGTATGCCTTGTTGCAAATGATTGATGTTTGTATTGATTTGTTTGTTTATGAATGAAACCATTTTAAATATTTCATTTTATATAATTGTTAACCTTTTGGATTATATAAGTGAAATACAGGTTATGGAAGCAATTGCTACTGCTTTTGGTTTCATAAAACAAGCGTAAATTGCCCGACAAATAGGTACGTTCACGGATTACAGTTTATAGCGTTATTATATTGTTTTCCCGTGTTAGATATATATTATTTTGGAAGATATATGTTATATATTGTTATATTTGATATTATATTTTCTTCCGAGCCTCTCCGTACAAAGGAGACTCTGCCAAATTTTTTCGTAAATTTTGAACGTAGAAAAATTTTGGAAAAAGTTTTCAAACTTTATTTATTTGAGTATAAAAGATTTAATGCTTATAAATTGGTATATTTTATCAAAATTAATTAATTTATAAAACTCATTTATACATTCACATTACCAATTTCATTCCATTAATGAAATTTATTCCAACTTATAAATATTTTCAATTCCCATTTTTATATAAATTCATTCCTTTATCCTTTGTTTATTATTTCAATTTCTTATTTCAAATTCCATTTTAATAATGATAATATTTCAATATCATCGTTTCCTAACAACCAAGCAACCATATAATATAATAATTTACAGAAAATTTATTTCTTTTAATATACAAAAATAGTTTGGGTAAAATTATTTCATTTACCCAATTTCAAAATAATACTGTGTTAGTTTATCTTGTTTAAGAGTTTAGAAACCCCTATCGATCAAGGTTGTACTTCCCGCACCGACCAGAATTCATAAACAATCAACCGATAAGTCAACACAATACAAAAAAATTTATATTCACTAACAAATACGCGCTCATAGCTATTATTAGACTCAAACTCATTCTAGAGAACTATTGACCCTATCACTAATGAGTAACACCCAACAGACCCATGGTTGTCGCTTAACCATATGCTCTGATACCACTTGTAACGATCGGGGTTGTTCGACGCTCGAAAACCGACATCAATACGTCCACTGTATCAACTGCAGAGGAATCGAATGTTGGAAAACCGAAATGTTATGGTTAAAGAAGAAGAAAAAGATAGAAGAAGAGAGAAAAAGATAGCACAGAACAGAAAGAAACAACAGAACACTATCAGAATCTCACAATCGCGGCGGAACAACATATAATAGATAAATGAATAATCTTTAAACAAAGAACTATATTAGTTATTTCATTACATCACAATACATTACATTACATCATCAGAGTTTACAACAACAAACAGCGGAAAAAAAAATACTATATACTAGTTGATACGCCATGCCATCCAGCTCTCTACAGCAACTCCTGAATTACAGAATATCCTGATAACCTGACTCTAGACTGCCCGGGTGGAAATTGGTAGGCACCCAGAGTTTAGGATGTAAATAATAAACTCCGAATCAGTCATGGGACTGGTGTGAGAACTTAAAACGGTTATTTATCTTTAAAACAACAACAAAGGAAGTATTTTAAAAAAAATAGATCCGCAATGTTTTTGAAAAATGAAACTACCATAAGGCCTCCCGCCACACACACAATGCAAATGCAGAATTGGAGGAGATTTCTCCTTATGATAGTCAAAGATGCTTGCTACGCAAAAATCAAATCATTTTTGATATTATTATTAGTGCATAGTGTAGAAAACATTTCGGAAGTAGAATATAAATCTTAGCCAACATACGACCATTATCGTATGCCTACCATAGCTACCATGTTCAACAGCAGATTACCGCCACATTCCATGGCAGGTTATACAACTAAAACCGTACAGGGTTCGTATTGTTTCTTTGGATTTCCAACAAATGGTCAGGCCAAGGAACTTCCCATTGCTACATGGGTACGCCTCTGGAAAGACGATCCGAGAACCTAACGTGACGGTTAGATCTCTTCCAACACAAGGCCCGATTACCCTTCAAACTTGGTAACTACTGACACGAATATGACATCCCCCGATCGTAACCGATCTATATCCGAGGATCCTCGATTCCAACAACCACAAAGTAATAAATTTGCAGCAACAACAAAGGTTAAGTATCTGGGCTCCATACCATGATACCACCTCTATCCAGAAGGAATGACATACACTAAAGGGGCTCTACTCCTTAATAACCTTGCTGCATCCTTCCTGTTTTGGCCATTTCCGGGGTGTGCGGTCCGACGAATTCTCGACCACAAAGCCACGCTTTATACAAAAGCTATGCTTTATTCAACAAATTCTCAACCGCACTTCATATGCCACATTACCGAATTGGGAATGCATCACTAGTAACCATCAACTACATAACCTCTAATGGTGTTAAGCTATGAGGATAAATTCTCCTCCACCAACGAAAATATATTTGATAGAAACCAGCTTTACATCTCAAATTGTAATGCCAGACACACATCCATACAAGTCCGTTGCGGGATCGAACGGAACCGAAGGCACTTCCAAAGAAGTCCTTGCAATCCAGATATTCACTAATCACGACCGGACTTCCCATCACAAAGGGTAATAAATTTCTATATCGGAGATCAACCAATGCAGAAACATTCGACGGTAATCCTTCCGTTTTCACAAATATCCGGTCTTCAACACCAGTCTTCAAATACTATCCATTACGACGTATCACTATTCGGAATGGGTTATACAACCAAAGGTCCTTTACCGGCTAACCCGAATAGTGAGTGCTTATTTTGAAGATAAGTGTGGCATTCAAATTCAGGAAAATCACAGCAAATACCCATTTAAAGGTAAATATTGATAGTCGGTTATTTAACTATCAATAGATATGCACAACATCACCAGATTCCAAATAATTTCCTAAATTATTTATTTTCCAAAAATATCTTTACAAGATATATATTTTCCACACTTAAAAATTTGAAAACAAATTTCAAATTGTTTCCCTATACGGGATATATTCGCAAATCTTTATTCATTTTCATTTCAAAATGGTTCATTTAAACCAATTAAATAAATCCTTACCGATTTACTTTATATTTACATTCCAATTCCTTGAATTTATTTCCACACTTCAAAAATAAATCAACGTTTATTTTTAAACAAATTTCCCTTTCTTTTGTAAATTCCATAGTGAATTTACAATTCCAAAATATCTATGAATATACGATTTCCAAATCGATTTCGAATATTCATTTCAATTTATCTTTAAAAGATAAAGTGTCAAAATATTCACTTCATATTGGAAAAACATTTCCATACTTTTTTAATAATAAGTAATTCACAAATCCATTCATTTTCAACACTTGGAAAATATTCAATATACTTAAATCACAATTAAGTATATAATTTATTCTCTAAGGAAAACATTCTCTTGAACATATTTATTTGAGTCAAAATGAATGTTGGGTAAAACATCGTTACGACGACCCAAAATCACTAGTGTAGGGATTCGAAAGTAAGATAGATATATAAATCCCAATACTATATAAAACATTTCCTTTCGGAAATCATTTACTATAACAACAGTGTTATAGTCCACCATTTCCTTCTATTTCTCAAAAATGTCTATTCAACAATAAATGTTGAAATCTATGGTTTCGATTGTTAATCAATTTTAATACATCTTTAAAACAATTAACTTCATTTTATAATATCGCTTCCTCGAAAATATCCATTTTATTTAATAATATATTCACCGTCTAAAATCGTGAATATTCTTCGTTAACCAAATTCAACATTTTTCTACACATTTTATTTAAAGGATTATCCACTATCCAAAATCGTGAATATATCTCCTTTAAAAATCTAAAATAATTGACTTGTCAAACTAAGTCGATTTCGGATTTATAAAACAATGTTTATAAATCCCATTTATATTTTATAACAACTTCAACTTATAAAACCACTTTATTAATCAATTCTATTTATATCCCAATTAAATGCCGAAATCCAATTTATATTTTAATTACTTATAAATCTTTTATTTTACAAAATCTATTCATTTTAGAACTTCACAATTGATAAATCTATAATTTTCATTCACTGATGAAATCCATTTATACTTCATTTTAACACTTAATAAAACTCATTTTATAATTCCTATATTTTTAATTTATAAATATTAATTTTATAAATCTTTTATATGCATCGTTTAAAATAATTCAAAAATCCCAATTTAAACTATTTTATAAATTAATCGACTATTTATTTCAAAAATCACATTTCGGTTATATCTCACAAAAATCATAATTTTTATAACATTAAAATTATAACGTTTATTTATTTAAAATGAATCAATCCCAAAATTTAAATAAAACGTATACTTTCAAAAATCACTTTAAAACTTTTTTTTAAAATTTGAAAATCATCACATTAAAATCCTTTTATAATTCCAAAATTGGCCCAATGATGCAACACAACAAATAGTCAATCACGACAACAAAGACATCATATATCAGTATATGATAATTAACATATATCAAAATATCTGTAATCAAATAAATACTGGTGAGGAATCTAGTTGGATCCCTCCAACCTGTTTCCCTGCATCCACAGATGTTAGCACAATACCAATTCCGTTCCAATACGGAATATCGCGGTATATGGGATTCATAAAATATTATCCCTCTATTATACGGCGCAATAGGCTCTCATCCGCTGTATAACTCGGGAAATCGACTCCAAGTACATATATAATACCAATTCCACTTCACGGTGAAATTATCGCAGTATATGTTTTTAATAAATAACCTCCGCTTAATATACGGTGTACAATGTATATTTTAACAATCAATAGATAATAATTTATCATCTAGGCATACAATCAAGAAATTTTAAATCTAACTATTTATAAATTAAAGCGAAACAATTTTGATTGAGTGAGAAGTTCTCACATTGGTTTCCAATTTCCAGCGTTTTATTTCGAATAAAATTAAACACGCGTTTAATTTTACCCGAAATTCAAACTAGCCAAACCAGCTCCATTGCGTAGTGCTCGACAAAACGAACCCGACGCAAGTCGTTTCGTAATTTTCCAACCTCGTATGAACAAGTTATGATATTTATAAGTTATACGAATATTAATATAAACAAATTACAATTTTTTTTTTAATTTTAACCTAGAACTCAGATCGGCCATTGATTTCAACTCCCACATCAGGGCCGCACGTGCGTTACCCTCCTTCCCTCTCGTTCGTGAAAAACTCACGCAACTCATGCCGTTCAAAATCTTTACAAGCCGCACACATCCCATCGGCTTCCAGGACGATCAACAAACACCACTTCGAAGCCACTGCGAGCACGACCTTCGGCCAGAGCGTCGTTCATCTCGGCTGCGAGTAAGCCTCGAAAATCGCGAATGAATACTGGTCTTTCATGAACAATTTGCAATCGATTTTCTCAACGAAAATCGATCATCCCCGTATGGATTTATAGATCTCACTTAGATCTACAACTTTCATGTTGAAGATTTCTCAAATTAATTGATGGATTAGAAGAGATTAAGGAGAGAAGAATTGAACAATTTCGGCCATTAACATTATACTGGCGGCTATAATTAGGGTTTTGGGTTGTGTTGTAATTTGTGACCAAGGAGGGCCATTTATAGAAAATTTGCAAACACCATTCACCCCAAAAATTTCCGAACTCCAAACGAAGTGTGCCGGCTGGCGTTTTTAGGGTTTACCCCGCGTTTCGAACACAATTGAACAAGTTTCGAAGGCTAATTTGATCATATGTGCGAGTTACGGAAATAAACGATCAATTTTAAATTAAATCGGTTAAACTAATTTCTAGGCGTTTTGGCTTGCCTCGGACAAACCGTAAATCCGATTGACACGAAATTTGAAATCTTACAATAATATAACATTACGGATCCGATGAAACTAGTTTCGTAGAAATCCGAGACTGTTTGAAAAATGGCTATTTTAACTCGTCAATTAAATATTAAAACATTCAATTTTCACAAATTAACTTTAAATTCAATTTTAAAAGTTCTATAACATCATTCTAACTCCAATATGATTAAATAAAATTTACAAATAATTTTCAATCATATTTAACCCAATTTCCAATTATTTCTGTAATTTGAAATATTAAATTATCGATTTAATTATTCAATTAAATCTAGATATTCAAAATAAATTATTGGACTTATAAATTTCACTTATTAATATTTAAAATCAATTAAATATACGAATTTTAATTAACAGAAATTCTGGATCGTTACAAACTTCCCCCTTAAAAGAATTTCGTCCTCGAAATTATCAAGTAAGAAAAAGGTTATAGAATCCATTAATTTTTCAAAACAAACTGTTCAATTTAGATTTTTCAAATCTCTTAAGTGTTTAACTTTTCCAAAATTCATGGTTAAACATCTTACAACAAATTTACTATGTTTTCAAATCATACTTAGTTATCCTTTCAAAACCAACTATATTGTTTAACTTTTCAACTCAAAATCAAAACTATAGTTTTTAAAAAATTTCCAATTTCTCAAAAATATTCTAACGCCTTAAATTTTCAGAAAATTTCGCCAGCTTCTCTTTTGCGCGGCTCAATCCGAAAAAATAAATGGCAGTATATATATCACAAATATACATCTCATCAAGTGATGAGGCATCCCGCAAGGAAAAAGTGTAAAAGTACGATATGTAATCCGAGATATCTACCTTATATATTACTAGCGAGCATATACAGCTAATATAGCGCGAGAGCGAGCTCCAAAATGCGAAACAAGCGCAATCCGCACCTACAAAACACTCAACAAACAATGAGAAACATGTATATATGAAAGTAATATTAATATACAACATATATCAACAACTATATATGCCAATATAGGAAATGCAACAAAACAACAAATCCAATCATCATCTATCTAGCATTTAACTAACATCCATAACCAAATCAATTACATTCGCTTCTCATTAATATTCAATAAATTGGTTTTAAATTTAATCACATTTGATTTGTTGACATTGGATGTTTTTTTACTAACATTCACTTATTCATATTTAGGTTGGTTCATTTCCAAATCAAATTCAGTTCTATGTAAGATTCACTTAACTTCCAATTTGATTGCAATGATTTATAGCTTTCCATTTCATCAATTCAACTTCATTAACGCTTAATGAAATATACACAATCAATTAACAATCAAATAACAACCAATGTATATTCAACATAACCAAATTATTTAATTTACATTTAATTTGGTCCAACACTTTTAATTCCAATTGGCTCATATTAAATTGACTTCCATTCAATTTATTCAATTTCTCAACTTCATTAGCTTCTAATGAATTTACATTTACATTCATTATCACATATCAATTCTTTTACATTCGGCTGATTTACATTCCATCCATTAATTAATTCAATTGCTAATTCCTTTAACAATATAAGGTTGAATTTCATTTATACAACTCAAGTTCATATTCATCACTTCATTTCATTAATTCGCTTATTAATTTACTTCGACACCAAAATCAACTTCATTCAACATCACTTAAGTTATATTCCATTTCAAACATAATTTGTTTAACTTAACTTAAATTCCCACTTATAAATCCAATTCAGATTTCATTTCTATTTAACTTTTACCAAAGTCAAAATTTTCATTACTTATTCAAATTCAGATTTATTTTGCTTAACAAAATTGTTTAACCATTTATCATTTGGTTTTACTTATATTCAACTATTACATCTTGGATTTTATTGATTCACTTATACTTACTTTAATTTAACTCAATCCTTTAAGTTGAATTTATCCAACTTAATCCCAATCAAATCTCATTTCAATTTATAAAACTCATTTATACATTCACATTACCAATTTCATTCCATTAATGAATTTTATTCCAACTTATAAATATTTTCAATTCCCATTTGTATATAAATTCATTCCTTTATCCTTTGGTTATTATTTCAATTTCTTATTTCAATTTCCATTTTAATAATGATAATATTTAAATATCATCGTTTCCTAACAACCAAGCAACCATATACTATAATAATTTACAGAAAATTTATTTCTTTTAATATACGAAAATAGTTTGGGTAAAATTATTTCATTTACCCAATTTCAAAACAATACTGTGTCAATTTATCGTGTTTAAGAGTTTAGAAACCCCTATCGATCAAGGTTGTACTTCCCGCACCGACCAGAATTCATAAACAATCAACCGATAAGTCAACACAATACAAAACAATTTATATTCACTAACAAATACGCGCTCATGGCTATTATTACACTCAAACTCATTCTAGAGCACCACTGACTCTATCTCTAATGAGTAACACCCAACAGATCCATGGTTGTCGCTTAACCATATGCTCTGATACCACTTGTAACGATCGGGATTTTTCGACACTCGAAAACCGACATCAATACGTCCACTGTATCAACTGCCGAGCAATCGAATGTTGGAAAACCAAAATGTTATGGTTAAAGAAGAAGAAAAAGATAGAAGAAGAGAGAAAAAGATAAAACAGAACAGAAAGAAACAACAGAACACTATCAGAATCTCACAATCACGGTGGAACAACATATAATAGATAAATGAATAATCTTTAAACAAAGAACTATATTAGTTATTTCATTACATCACAGTGTTAACGCTTAAAATCGTACGCTAACACCCCGGTGTGTGAAGTGTGAATGTGAAAGAACCACCCGACGGTTCGGGAACAGAATATCAGCAAAAATAACAGAAAACACAGTAAGAGATAGCGATTTTATAGTGGTTCAGCTTAAGGAGTAGCCTATGTCCACTTTAAGTGTCTTTATTACTGATCTTGTTACAAAACAATACAATGCTCTTCAAGTACAAATCTCTTTAGTTACAAAACACTTTGAGCAAGTAGCTTAAGCTTCGATGTAGATGAAAGTCTTCGAATCCATGTCGGATGTGTGAAAGTCTTTCAAAGTAGCTTGCAGTGTTCTTCGAAACTTCAAGTGTAAAGTCGGTTTAGAAACTGGCAGAGTATCGGCGCTTGAAGAGATTGTCCAAAAAGTCCCTTGAAAGCTGGAGATGGCAATGTATTTATAGAGAATTCTGGGCAGGAATTATCGCTACGTCCTGAGTCGTGGCCGACTTAGGATAAGCCGTGGCCAACTTAGGATAAGTCGTGGCCGACCTATCGAGCCAAGTCCACGGTTCAGTAGAGGTAAGCATGTCTACCTGAATTCATGTCATAAGTCCTAAGTCGCGAATGAGTTGAGAGGATGCGGCATAAGTATCATAGCATTGGATTTTAACTCGGTAGCTTTAGGTCGTATGCGACTTAGCATGGGTCATAAGTCGGTCGTGGCTTAAGTGAAGTTTCTTTTGAGCCTTTCTTGTCTCGAGTCATTAGGTCGGCCATTTGTTGATTCTTTTGCCCCCCCCCCTTAAACCATTGAGTCGATGTCTCCCTTGAGTCGTTGAGTCGCTGTCTCCCTTGAGTCGTTGAGTCGGTCATTTCCTTAAGGTATTAAGTCGGTAACCCTTCAAGGCTATTGAGTCGTTCCATTTTCTTAACCCGCCAATCATGGCTTCCTTAATTCGATAGGTCGTACCACTTCATGAGCCGTTAAGTCGTGGCTTCCCTTAACTCGTTAAACCGTTAAGTCGTACTACTCTTTATGCAGCTAAGACGTCATTTCTTTAAGTCCTTAACTCATGTTGTTATCTCTTGGGTCGCTAGCAGAGTGGAGTTAACATTTGCCCCTCGAAGTTCACGCCTAAGTCGTAGGTCGTGTGCTTCGACTTTCCTTAACTCGCGTGCCGTTTCCAGTTCCACTGCCCTTAAGTCGTAGGTTGATAACTCGATGAGTCGCTTATCCTTTGACCCGTCCCCCTCTAAGCCGCTGAGTCGTGTGCGACCTAAAGGTTAGGTCGTATGAGCCGCTTCAGGCCTCTCTACTATAAGTTGTCTATCCCCTCCTTTCTTTTCATTACCTGCCTTTTCATTCGCTTTTGCTGTTAACTCTTTCATGAGCTTCCAAAGGCAATTTCGATTCAATCAGTCACCGATTAGTCTTGAGATTACATCGTGTAAGTGATCTTGATTTCTTCTCCTGATCCTTTACCATCTCTGATTCGTGAATTCCATTTTTCTCCATCCTAACCTACCTCTCCACGTAATGCACCATCGTGAATTTTCGATATTTGAGGAACTCTAGTTGGCTCGATTTAGATTTAAACGTTTGATTGGTGGGCTTCAATGCTTCAAGCTAATCGATTTTCGAGTTGCGTTGGAGTGACAGGCATTGAATTTGCGGTGGTTTAGTCTTTGAATGATTCTTCATCAGGTGAAAACTAGGGCTTGTGTTGGTGGAGAGGCTAACGGGTTAGCGGGTCAAGAAGGTGAAGGGTTTCTGATTAGATGGGGGGTTTCGTCGATTGAGTGAAGTGAAATGCTCACTTGGACACGACTCGGTAATTTTGGGCGACCTATAACCCTTCACGACTTAACTGGATACGACATAAGTTTTGAGTCGCGGCCGAGCTATAGGACTTTGAGAACCGAAGCCTTTTCTTCTCAACATGCTTTGCGGCGTATAGGACCAACGATTTAAGGAGCCAACGACTTAACTTGCAGGAAACTTTTAAGTCGTGGACGACTTAACCTTTAGGTCGTGGACGACTCATGACTTAGAGAACTTTTGAACCGTGACTCAATAATCTGAACAAAATTTGAAAACTTAGAGATGTTGACAGAACTTGATTGTATTTCCAATTTGAGTTGCCAGGATAAACTGCTTGAACTTGAACTGTTACTTGAACTTTGAACTGTTAAACTTTGCTGCATTCTTTCACAGATCACTTTTGACTTGCAAGCTAACAATCTGTTCAATACATTATTTACAGAAAATTAGGACGAATATACTACCACTGACTGCCCACATCAAATGGCAGATTGGTTAATAACAGATAACCAACTTAAATAGATTGTGTGAACGAAGTGCTTTTAAATTATCAAATTCAAGTAAAGTACTAAAGCAACATTGAAATAGTCAACTGAAACTGCCCAGTTTGCACTAATACTATACCTGAACTTTTTAAATTAACAAGTACTGAAATTTGGTAATCGATCAATTGTCGACTAGTTTAATTCCAGTTATATTTACTTGTTATTGTTATTAGTTCTGAACAACACTTCACACTTTTAGGAAACGTGCACCCTCACATTTGAATATCCAGTTGCTTGTGTAGAATGACTTCTCAACAAGAAGAGACAACAACCCAGACTGGAGAAACCACTCTTATTCCGGCTCCCCTAGTTAATCCTGCAGAGAGAGCCTCTACCACTTTATCATACAAAGTTTTTCGGCAGTTATGCACTCAGTTTGGCATTGCTGAAGCAGATGCCATTCTTCCTGAGAAAACTAGCATTGCTGATGTGGCGCCTCTTGGCTTTATAGCAGTCAACCGCCAAATGTGCTTGTGCGGTGCTATTCCTCCCTTCAATGACTTTCTTCAACATTTTCTTCTTCGATTGACCATCTCTCCATTCCAACTGCAACCCAATGGTTATGCCATTCTGATGGGGTTGTGTGTTTTATTCATGAGAACTCTAGATCGACTGCCGAGTTTCGAGGAAATTTGTTATTTTTGTTCTGTCACAAAGACTAAAGATCATTCCTCTATTGTTGTTATAAGAAGCGCTAGGAATCGCAAACTCATCACTGATCTTTCCGAAAGCGTTCATGGCTTCTTAAATCAGTTTTTCTTTGTTCGCTGCCCCCCCAGGGTTTTACGCCATCTGGAGAGTAGGAAGTAAGATTACCTGCTTCTATTTTCGATTCCTGAGCTTTTCGAGATCTAAGTTGCTAATTTTAATCTTTCCTTTTTCAGCGCTTCCTCCCCCCTCTAGAGATCCAGGCCACAAGCAAATTTTTGAAAGATTGAATGCTGTGACCGCTAAAGAGAGAAGTATAAATTTTTTGTTGAGGGACGAACTTTTGCATCAGTATGGACTTTTACACACTTCTCGCCCTACACACTCCCATGAGGTTCCAGACTTCCCTTCTAAAGCATTATATGCCCCAGTTTCCACTGACGAACCCATACCAAAAGAACCTGCCTCCGAGGCTTCTTTGGTGAAGTGCTCTACTACTACCGACGTTGCGGGGTCGTCTGGCGAATTCGCACTTGCCCCAGTTACTGAGGAGGAAGAAACTCTTCGTTTCTTTGAAGATGCGGCCGATTTGGAAGCCGAAAAAGAAACTCCCGTCGAGCATGGCGGTGATGATACTTTTGAGGGGCTAAGCGACCTGATCATAACTTCACAGGAACTTTTTAAAGATGATGTTCCTAAAGCTGCTTCTCCAGTTGTCGAGGCGACATCCACTTTTCAACAAATTTTGACGCCTGCCACTCAAGTCACTACCACCCCTGTGCCGAAGAGTGGTTTATAGCCTGGCGCGTGTAGTTTGCACACCACACGCACATAGGATTTTCATCACTTATTCGTACTTAACTTCTTTTCTCTGAAGACTTTTAAGACTTGTCTTTTTTCAATTTCAGATTCTCCGATGGGACGCAGCGGCTCTTATTACGACGACTTTCAGCGCTACGGGAGGCGTAGTCAATATGACTATAGGCGCTACCTTCCCGTTTACAGAGAAACTAATGAAGAGAGAGCCACCCGAATGGCTCAGGAGAGGAGGGCTCAATAAGAGCGTTATGAGAGAAGAGAAAGGGAGGAGCACCATGATTCTTCCCAGAGAGGTGACGACTCTCACAAAAGAAAGTCGAATGACGACCGGGGAAAAAGTCATATAGTTGAGGACCCAAGCAAGCGTGCCAGGCACGGTGAAATGCATGCATCTACAACTCCTAAAAAGGCCGCTGCCCCCGTCTCAATTGACATCCCTTCCAGCTCTCCTGCTCTCGGGAAGACAGACATCCAGACAATAGTCAACAGGCCTAAATTCCAAATTGGACCAGGCCCAGCTACTCTGCAAAGCCGGTTCCCGCACTGGTGCCTAAAGGGAGTGCGGTTCGATCTTGACTTGGTCCCTATTGACAAACAAGCAATGCTGCAAAATCTTGATGCTGTTAGACTTGATATCGAGCGGATGTCAGGGTGGCAAAAGCTTGTTGATGAGCTTCAGAGGGTCAACCGCGTGAATGTAGAGGCCATGCTGACCATGGAAAATGATAAGGCTGAGTGGCAGAAAACTTTAAGCCAGCATGATACTCATATACTCAAAAAGAAGAAGTACTTCAAAAGCAAGTTCGCGATGCTCACGCTGCTCAGCGATATGCCGAGGCACAACTTAAGGCTGAGCAGAAAACGACGGAAAGGTATTGTGCTGACGTTGCAGAGTTACGGGAGAAGGTCAACTCCTAGGATTTGGAGATTATGAGGCTAAAGGCCCAATTATTAAAGACCGAGAAGGAACGTGATGAAGCTATTGCTGGAAGGCAGGCTGCCGAACAGTCGCATGAGGCGACTAAAGCCAATGTCAACTCCACTTTATTTGACTTCTATATGCATAGCGTTATGGGGAGTGGGAGCCTTTCATTCTTAGGACCGAAGTATGAGATTACCCTGGCCGAGGTTTGGGAGTCATTTCTTGACATGCTTGGAGGTGCAGGCGCTGGTTATGCTGAAGCATCTCTTGTAGAGCACTTTCTAGATGATGACGCCAGAGCTGCCCTAGCCCGGGGAAAAGAGTAGCTTGCCAAAGCACGAGCTGAGGTAGGGGAGCAGCATTTTGTGAAAGAAGCACCATTAACTGCCCCCGTCCCTCCTTCGGTTTCGGCCGATGTTGACATCACAGGCTCCGGTTCTCATTCTCCGTCCCCTGTCAAAGTTATAACTAAGATCACAAGCACGCAGGGTGGAGATGAAGGCGAAGAGAGCACCGAAGCACAGGCTTATGAAGTTGACATTAGGAAGCCGACTTCTCCAGGTAACTCTACCGTTAATCTTGCCTAAGTGGACTGTTTGTTTGCTCCTGATGAGTTTGACGAACTTTTTGATTATTTCTTAAATCTCAATGAGACGCTATCTCCTTTCTTCACGGGAGATACTAATATTTTTGTCTTTTCTTTTTCTGTAGCAAAAATGCCAAGTGCAACACAGACTTCTCCTCCTCCAGCTGTCCCTCCTCCATTCCCTCAAATCACTCCTATTTCCCAGCCGGGATCACAGGAAGAGTTAATAGGAGCCCTTTAAGGCTTGGGTGATCCAATCGCTTCGCAGGAGCAGAAAGACGAAGGACTTGAAGGAGGCGACACATCCCCGGAGCGTACTATTTCTGATGACACAAAACTGGCTGCTCTTGTTACCCCGGGAAGTGAGTCTTCTTCAAGGAGGAGGAGGAAGCGTACCACTTCCAAGAAGAAAAGGAAAAGCATTCTTGTTTCTGAAGAGGAAGCGAAGGTTGATACGGCAGCAACCCTCTCTCCTTCATCCCTAACTCTCCCAAGCCGTCTTGAAAAACTGCCTATTAGGTCAGGAGAAGGCTCTAAAGGTGGTGGCAAGAAGAAGTAACGGGCCCAGCTTCCCCTTATTTTTACTTTTTGCTTTTTGCATGTACTGACCGGAGATTGTGCGGGTACCGGCCTCCGCTTTTCTTTTTATTTTGAAACCTGTACCTGTACAAAATTTTGACAGTATTGAATAAAATGATTCTTTTTGTTTGTACAAACTTCTCTCTGTATTTGAGAATGCATTTACTATTCGTTTTTGTACAAGTTTCTTTATATGATATTGCAGTGAGCTTGTGGTATGTTGTTCGAGCGATATTTTTACCAATGTAGCTATAACATGTTGCCCCTATACCATAAGCTCGTTGCAATATTTTCAACTTTGAGGGGACTTGTACTCTTATTTTTTGGAGAATAATTATTCCATACTTGGAGGAATATTATTCTGCTCAAAATAAAGTACAGCTCGTTTCATATGAGTTTTCATGCTCCACCCTTTGGAGATATCACTTTTTCTTTTGCATATATACATTTTTACAAAGCGAATTCTCTTATGTGGTAGAGCGGGCCTTCGAAGGGCACTTTAACTTTTTTGAGGAAGAGTATTTTCAAGAACAGATGCATCAATCTTCCTTTGAAAGCTAAAGTGTGCCTTTAAAGAGGGCTTCCTTTTTTTTATTGCGCCTCGGTGGAGGGCTTTTTGATCTTTGTTTTGCATTTCTGATGAAATGCTTCTTTGAAAAGTTGTACCTCTGAGGAGGGCTTTTTCACGTTTCAACACTTGGAAGTTTTATTTCAATCTCTGTGAAACGTGTGCCTCCGAAGAGTTGTGCCTCCGAAGAGGGCTTTCCACGTTTCAACACTCGAAAGTTTTATTTTGATCTCGGTGAAATGTGTGCCTCCGAAGAGGTATTTTTGTTTGATTGTGCCTCTGGGAAGAGGTCTTTTTGTTTGATTATGCCTCTGGGAAGAGGCCTTTTGTTTGATTGTGCCTCTGGGAAGAGGTCTTTTTGTTTCTGCCTCTTGGGAGAGGCTTTTATATTTTCCCTGTTCGCTGGGAAGCGGGCCTCCGAAGAGGGCTTTTCACATTTCGACTCGTGTGAAGTTTTATTTCAGATCACGGTGAAATGTGTGCCTCTGAGTAGGGCTTTTGCGTGGAAGTTTGGAGTTTCTTTCTCTTAGTTGGATGGATTCACGGGAGTGTATCACCGATCAGTCCGCAACTTTATGTCGAGAAAGAACTCTCTTTTTCTGGCGAAGCCCGCTCGAGGTCTTTTAGCTTTTCAACTGTGGTGAAATGGGCCTCCGAAGAGGGCTTTTCACGTTTCAACACTTGGAAGTTTTATTTCAATCTCGGTGAAACGTGTGGCTCTAAGTGTGGCTTTTGCCTGGAAGTTTGGAGCTTCTTTCTCTTAGTTGGATGGATTCACGGTAGTGTATCACCGATCAGTCCACAACTTTATGTCAAGAAAGAACTTTCTTTTTCTAGGGAGGCCCGTTCGAGGTCTTTATCCTCAAAGAGTTGTGCCTCTGAAGAGGGCTTGTGCCTCCGAAGAGGTCTTTTGCTGTTTGGTGCTTGGTCGCCCATGTCTCTTTGCCATCTATTCATGTCGGCGATCCCCGTTATCTTTTCACATTTATCATCCCTTTTTAGTTGCCAACAATTTTCCTTATCCAAAGAAATATACTTCACAGTTAAGCGAGTTGGTGGTGGTAGACACAGGCTATTTAACTGGATGCTCGTTTGTACAAACATTCGCAGTTAGTTAGAAATGGTCCACTTCCATCCACATCGCTAACTTTTGTTCGAAGCACTTCTTTCGTAGGATTTGAGTATGGAAATTTTGAATGGTTTCGCATTTGCTTGCTGGGTGATGTCGGAGATCGCTTGGTCTTGCGATGGGTAAGCTTTGTTTTTATGGCCTGCATTATTAAATCGACATTTTAGTAACACAATTAACGTATTTTATAGGTCGAAATAAAGCAAAGCAGTTTATAGCTGTAGAGAACACAAGATTTATAGTGGTTCGCCAAAAGCTGGGCCTACATCCACTTTATAGCTTTTCATTATTCACTTGCTTTACAATTGCTTTCAATACAAGAATCATATATTCGTAATTCTTTTACAACATTTCAACAAAGCTTTTAAGTAAAATATGGACGCAAATGATTGTTGTTCCAAGCTCTTGGAATTGGTTCTCCTTCGACGGTTGTGAGTTTGAATGTGCCATCAAGAAGTTTCGTGCCTATGACATATGGCCCCTCCCAGTTCGGCCCAAACACACTTGTGGCTGTCATAATTCTCTTCTGGACTAGGTCCCAAACTTTAAAGCTGCGCTGACGAACTTTGGAATTAAAGTGACTGGCTATCCTTTACTGATGAGCTGCAATTCTAAGCTTAGCCTCTTCTCTTCTTTCATCAAGGAGGTCAAGCGCTTCCAGTTGCAGTTTTTCATTCTCTTCTTGATCAAAATGGATCCTTCTGTGTGAGGGGATTTCAGTTTCCACTAGAATCGTCGCTTCTGATCCATATGCCAACGAAAATGGAGTATGCCCAGTCGCAGTTTTGTGGGTAGTTCTGTATGCCCATAGTGCAAGCGGTAACTTATCGACCCAACCACCTTTTTCTTTTTCCAGCTGCTTTTTGATGGTTGATTTGATGATTTTGTTTACTGCTTCCGCTTGCTGTTTGCCTACGGATGAGCCACTGTTGAGAAGCTTTTTCGGATCTTGAATCGTTTGTAGAAATCTTGGAACTCCTCACTTTCAAGCTGGGTACCATTGTCTGTGATTATCTTCTGAGGCACACCATACCTGCAAATGATATTTTTAGTCACAAAACTTATCATTTTCTTAGAGGTAATAGTAGCCAATGGTTCGGCTTCAGCCCATTTAGTGAAATAATCAACAGCAACGATAGCATATTTAATCCCTGATTTGGCAGTCGGCAAAGGCCCAATGAGATCTATTCCCCAGATGGCAAACGGCCATGGACTGACCATTTGTGTTAGCTCAGTGGAAGGTGCTCTAGGAATTTTGGCAAATCCTTGGCATTTATCACACTTTCGGGATGTTTGCACAAAAAATGGACAAACACCTCCAAGTCGTATTATTTTAGTTGAGTATGTGTGATTTTCAATGATTTTAGATGAGTATGTAAATATGAGAAAAGTAAGGGCTGAAATGTAAAAGACACGCAGATTTATAGTGGTTCGGCCAGAATGTGCCTACGTCCACTTTATATGTTATTATCTTTCTTCTTCCAGATTACAAGTACAATGCTTTGTATACAAGTGTATGAAAGTAGTTTGAAAGTTCCTTCCTTGCTTGAGCTCTCAAACTTGTCTGCCATTGTTGTACCCCTGCCCCTCTATTTATAGAATGAGGTAGGGGGCAGGGGTCATGGAAGTATATAGCTGCTAGTGGGCCCGGGCTGAAGCAATCTGGACTGGCAGTTGTCTGGTTCGGCGAGGTCTCATTCGGCATGGAGCTTGGACCGGTGGTAGGCTTGGACCGGTTGTGAGTGTGGAACGGTGGTCCGGTGCTTGTTTGGACCGGCTGTGGGGTTGGTCCGGTAGGTCATTTGGTCCGGTGGTTGCAATTGCTTTGGTTCGGTTATGGTTGGACCGGAAGTGGGGATGACCGAATGGCCTTCGGTTCGGCATGAATTGGAGATGCCGAATGGACTCATGCCGAATGGACCTTCACACTTGGAGTGCCGAATGAGCTAATAGGCTTGTATAGCCGGATGAAAAGGTACTCCGGATGGACCATCACTGCCGAATGAGCTTGTTCCTTCGAATCGCCGAATGGACATAGGAGCTGATGGAATGGAGGTTGCAAACCCGGGTGAAACTGACACTTCTTGGTCTCGAGATCTTCTGGGTGAGAATTCGCCCAACATTTGCCCCCCAAAGTGGGGCGCGTGCTTGCACGTGTCGCGCTTTGTTTCCCGGTGATAGAAAGGCTTGTTTCGTAACGCCATGGGCTGGACGTTCGTATCCTGCTGATGTCCTGCAAAGGAATTTACAGTTTTAGTGTGGTTTCAAATAACGACCGTTCATGATCGAAATATTTGAGATGAAGTGAACTGTGTCGCTCGGGACGAGCAAGTGTGCCCCGAAGGGGCTTAGCATCGTCGATGCCAGGTTCACGTTAGAGTGGGTCCCTGGGTCGTTTGCCAAGGTGGCTTATCGCCAGCTCAGAGCATGCCTAGGGATCGTTCGCGACCCCGTACATGTGTAAGTAGCTTAGCCATTTCACAATTATCAAATATCCATTTGACCGATGGGCTTAAAAATGCGTGTCAAAGTGTAAATTCCCACGATGATAGGGTTAATGACCATTCAGAGCGTGCCTATGGACCATTCGTGGTCGCGTACACGTGTGAACGATTTAATTCATGCTAGTGGGAGTTTTACGACTTATTCATCGTTGTCATAATCTTATTTTATTAGTTAGTTCTGGAGTTCGGTACTTATCTGAGTGAAGCGCCTTGCGTGCCCCCTGTTTCTGGTTTCTGCTGGTAGAGACAGTTTTATTCGGTTGTTGGTTGGACCGGTACGCTGGTCCGGTATGTTGGTCCGGTAGGCCGAACCAGCTGGTTCGGCAATCCTGAGTTTGCCTATATATAGAGGCTACCCCCCTTAGTTTTCCCTTACCGAACCAAAGAGAGCCGAATCAATTTTTAGCCGAACCAAACTTCTGCCGAACCAAGCTTATACCGAATTAGGTATATATTCTTTTGCCGAATGGTTTTTTATCACCGAATGAATATGATTGCCGAATGCACACGAAGGGTTTTGTTTTACCGAATGATATGTATACCGGATGTGTTTTTTAGTGCCGAATGGACTTATGACCCCATTGCCGAATGAACTTAAGTCCCTAGTGCCGAATGAGCATAAGACCCTAGTGCCGAATGAACTTTGTATTCGGTCTTTGGGTGGAACTCTGGACTTATGTATGCTTGCTTGTATTCTTGTTCTAACATCATGTTTTTCACTTTTGTGTATGCAGATAAATGTCTCGCAAGGCGGAAACACGATCAGACAGACGGAAATCCAAGGATGGAGGAGAGTCTTCTTCTGTGCCCCCAGCCCAACCAGGATCCGGGCAACATCGACCTGTTCCGAGGTCGTTGGTGGACGGACATGGTCCACAGGAACTTCTGGTCTCCCCTCCCGACTGCTTTCCTAGCTCCCTAAAGGAGGAGCAACTTGACGTTATATCCCGTTCCTTTGGGATAGACAGGGCTCTTATGCTGTTACCGGGGGAGGGGGTCATGCCATATGATCCCCCTGAGGGGTACTTCGCTTACAGCCGTTACCATTGTATGTGCGGGGCTATTCCTCCAGTCAACGCCTGGATATTAAGCTTCGTCACTTATCTGAAGGTGGCTCCATTCCAGCTCCAGCCCAACTCTTATGCCATTCTGGTTTGCTTGTATGCTATCTTCCAGAAGAGATACGGGCGTGCCCCCTCCAACCGGGAAATACGATATCTGTACAATCTGAGGGGGTACAGGAAGGGGTCCCCATATATTAGCTTGGAGTCAGCCGTTTCCTTCAAGCCGGTTTTGGATTTATACTCGAAGTATAGCATGTTCAAGAAGGAATGGTTCTTTGTTAGGGATGACTCCGTCTCTATTCGCCGATTTACCTCCGGATGTAAGTCAAAACTCTACTCATAATTCCTGTCTTGGCTGTAATTCTCTCTCTTATGCGCTTTTATTTCTTGCTAGCGACAGGTGGTTTTGCGGTTGTGGAAGATGATCGCTTGGTTCAGATGGCAGCTGAAATTGAAGCTATTTCCGGGAGAGACAGATCGGCTGCTTATTTGATTAGGAATGCCAGGCTCTTGATGTATAATTTGATCCTCCCACATCAGTCCGTAGTCAAGCAGAGGGACACGGCAGAAGAGAAGGCTGCCCAGCCTAAAGGTGGGGTGACAGCGAAGGGTGGCAAGAGGAAGCCCTTTGCACAACGTCCAGTCGTAGGAGGCAAGAAGCTCAAGGAGTCCGATGGCCCTTCTCCAAGTACTTGCCCGGATGTCCCGGAGGAGGAAGGCGTAGAAGAGGAGGAAGGAGGTGAAGTTGGAGAAGGGTCGGAGGGTGGAGGAGACGACGATGGTCAGGGTGGTAGCGGTGTTGCTGCTCTAACCTCTGAGCAGGACCTCGAACTGGATGAGGCTCTCCGTCGGGCCTTCGGGGAGTCAGAGGGGGAGTCGGAAACAGAGAAGGAAACGGAGAAGGCAGAGGAAACCGGCAAAGCTGTGGTTAGCACTGACCCATCCTCTAAGGGTTCCTCAGCTAGGGTGACCCCGGCGATGCAAGGTGAACTTTTGTCTTCTGCCGATTCCATTTTCGATAGGGACTTAGAAATTTTTTACGGTTCACTTCCGTCCTGGAATGAGATCCAGGACTTATTGCAGTATCCCACTCCTCCGCCGGGTTTGTATAACAGATGTGTCTCCTCACTTTTCTTTCTTTTTAACTTAGCACATTTTTTGAATTGCGGATTATTGTATGTTCGTAACATTTGTTCTTTATTCCAGGGGCAGGCCAGGCGGGTAAAACGTCGGATGTTCGACACCGCCTTGAACAATTTAAGTCGAGGAGAGCTTCCGCGAAACCTTCTACTGATCGCACTGGGGACGTAGTCAAGTACCGCCCTCTTCTTGGGGTCATCGAAGAGGGCATTCAGAAGAGGAAGCGGAGCCGTTCCTTATTTGAGTCTTCTTCTGCTTCGCAGCTTCCTACTCTGTCTCCCCCTACTCAGCCTCCTTGTGATACTACGGAGGAGAGCACGGAGCCCTGCCCCCCTCCTCCTCCTTCCAAGAGATCTACTGTCATTCATATAAGGCGTCCCGATGTGCCTCGCCCCGTGCCTCGTGACCCTTTTGCCGGTCATCCTGATTTAGACCCAAGTTTTCGGGATATTTCATTTGATGAGACCACGGGCGAGCACCTACTTCCCCGCAACCCCATGGTACGTGTGCTGGATGAGGCCAAGTCCCTAGATCTTGATCTGCTTACTACTCGGGTAGTTACTATGGGGGACGAGGCCAAGGCTAATATTGACCGGGTGGCCGAAGAGACTAAGAAGTTAATGGAGCATCATGCTCGATTGGTCAAGGCCGGGGAGGAGATTGGGAGTGCTAATATTCGGTTAAGGCTAAAGGTTGCCGATCAGGCCAAGCAGCTTGCCGACCAAGCCATCCAGATCTCCCAGCATGAGGAAGCCTCCCAGCGTCTGAAAGAGACCATGGAGAAGGCCAGTAGGGCGGAGTTACGGAAGATGGAGGTTACCTGCAGGGAGCGGATTAACATGGCCATTACAACGGTGGATGAGGTTCGAAATGCGGATCTCGAGCGGGTAGAGGAGTTGTCGGGGAGACTCGAGGCTGCGGAGATGGCTCAGGCTGAGTTGAAGGAGGAGATGGAGGAGATGAGGAGGTCCCTTAGGTTGAAGGAGGAGGAAATGAGGAGGTCACTCCAGGCTGACTGCTTGAGATACCAATCAGAGAGGGACGTCGCCGTCGCTAAGTTGCAAGCTTCCGAGGCTCGGGTGAGGGAGTTTGAGGAAAATGAGGGGATGATGGATGAGATGCTTCAGGATATGTACTTCCATACTTGGAAAGAGGGCGGCTTGTCTTGGATGGACGATTACCCTCGGGTCATGGCCAAGGTGTATCTCCAGGCTTTAGAGGAGGCCGGGGTGAATGCGGGTAAGGAAGGCGGAGAGGCTTTCAACTTGAGCGCGGTTACTGCTCAGTTCTCAAAGGAGGAGCAAGCGGCGGTGAAGGAGGGGATGCGGCTACTCGCTGCAGAGGAAGCGGGCGTGCAGTTGGATGATGAGGATCAAGCGGCGGATGCTGGTGAGTTATTCTTTTCCCTTTCTTTTCTTTTCGTGTTTTCATAACTTGATCGTTCGTTTAATGAATTCCTCTTCTGATCTGGACAGGTGGGACTTCAGATCCACATGCTGGGGGCTCCGATCCTGCGGCTAAGTAGGCTGGGGGAGTTGGTGATGGAGTGTGGATGCATCTGCCATCTTTTTGTTTCTTTTTTATCACTGTTCATGTTAGTCTTTGATATGCAACTGTAATAAAATTATTTGCAAAGAATAACTTCGTGTGATCTTATAATATAAGCTGATTTTGTCATGTTTAAATGTTGTTGCTATCTTTATGCGCTGTGTGAGAAGTATAATTATGTATATGCCTGTGATTCCACTTGTGTTTGATGTTAAGTTTTTGCTTGAAATATAATTTCACGTTTTGCAATGTCAGTGTATGAATAAGTTATAGTTACGCATTTATGTACAAGAGAAGAGAGTACCGCCCTTTATGTTTTATTCGCAGGCGGTAGCTTTGAGTGTCTTGTGTAACTGTTCACGGGTATAGCAGAGCGCCCTGCTACCCAGCACGCAGGCTTAGAGCCTCATGAGTGAATGTTTCCTATTTGGTTTCCTGTACTTTAGAGTTTGTTATACAGGATAGGAGAAAAATATTTAAATGAAATGGAAATATAGTAAAAGTAAAACTTCCAGTCACGGAAGGCCGTCGATGTGCTTAAGTTCGTGGCAAACGGGTTTTGTAGTCACTTTCCCTAGCTGTGGGTCTTGGAGACATTTGTCACCCATCTTACGCCTCCGCGGGGAGTTTTCTTTTTTACCACAGCCGCACTTAAGACACATCGGAGCCGAGATCGCGCACGGTAACTACCCGAACCGTTATGGTCCGTAATCGTGGGTATTATTCGATTTACCGTGGCCGGCTAGCGTGGGTGCCGTTGGCCGTGAACTACCCCTGGCTGGCCACACCTTATGTTGGGGCTTAAAGTAGGTTCACGGTTACCGACGAGCCGAACGCCGTAATGAGCTGCCATCGGCTATAGTCGGCCTTTATGATGACTTATAATCGGCTCATTACAGTTGGCTTTGAGGGCAGGCGCGCAATGAGTTAACCCGCAGCAGAGGGATGCTGGAGCAAAAGAGTCTCATTGGCGAGTGCATAGAATCGTGGCGTACCTGTTAGGCCTAGTCTAGATGAGGCCGCGGTGCGTCTTGAGTGGAGATGCCATAGGATTTTGTTCAACAGAAAGGGATAAAACTTAACAAGTAGCCAAGACATAAAGGAACAAGTTAAAAAGAGACAAGATTTTTTAAAGTGGTTCGGCACGAAAATGCCTACGTCCACTGGTTCTCTTTGTTAATTCACTTCATATGGGCAGTACAAGTTAAGAAAAGTATCGACGGAGGTGTCGGATGTTCCATGCCCTCTGGAACACCTCTCCGTCCACTGTTGACAAAATGTAAGCTCCGTTGTGGAGATCTTTGTGAATTACATATGGTCCGTCCCAGATGGGGTCCAGTGCCCCGGGGCGCGGAAAGATTCGCCTGAGGACAAGATCTCCTTCTTGTAAGCTGCGATGCTTGACTTTGGAATTGTATAGTGCTGCCACTTTTTGTTTGTGAGCTGCTGCTTTGAGTGCTGCATCGTTTCTCCTTTCCTCAATCAGTTCCAAAGACATGAGGAGGAGTTCTTCGTTTTCTTCTGGGTTGTAGTGGATTCTACGGTGGGAAGGCACAATAGTCTCAACTGGGAGCATTGCCTCCGATCCATATGCCAAAGAGAAAGGAGTATGTCCCGTTGATGTTCTGAAAGATGTGCGGTATGCCCATAGTGCCGTAGGAAGTTCGTCCACCCAAGCGCCTTTTGACTTTTCAAGTTTCTTCTTGATTAGGGTTTTGAGAATTTTGTTGACAGCTTCAACTTGTCCGTTTGCCTGAGGGTAAGCTACTGATGAGAAGCTTTTATGAATTCCATGCTCTTGGCACCAGTCGGCAAATTCTTCGCTGTCAAATTGGAGTCCGTTGTCTGATACGATCTTGAGGGGGACTCCATACCTGCACAGAATGTTTTTGATCAAGAAGTTAATAATTTTTGCTGAAGATATTTTATTTAAAGGTTCCACTTCCACCCATTTGGTGAAATAATCGACTGCCACTATAGCATATTTGGCTCCGCCTCGGCCCGTTGGCAGTTCGCCAATTAAGTCAATTCCCCATACAGCAAAGGGCCAAGGGCTGGTCATTTGAGTAATTTCGTTTGTGGGCAGTCGAGGGATCTTGGCGAACTTCTGACATCTGTCGCATTTCTTAACGAAGTCTAGGGTATCTTTGTTTAGTGTGGGCCAGTAATATCCATATCGGAGTATCTTTCTTGCCAAAGTCTGTCCTCCAGTGTGATCTCCGCATCCTCCCTGATGGATGTTTGTTAATATCTCCTTGGCTTCCCTTCCGGCGACGCATCTTAATAAGGGGCTAGAGAAGCCACGCCGGTAGAGGATGCCTTCTTGTATTGTGTAGTGGGGAACTTTCCTCAAGATCTTCTTGGCTTCGTCACGCCTGTCGGGTAGTATGCCATCTTGCAAATATTTCCGGATAGGAGTCATCCAGGTTCCTTCTTCGATTGCAGTTATCAGATTCGCTTGTTCGAAACTCGGGGCTAGCTGCCTTGAGATTACTAGTGCTCCGGGAATGGTGCCGTCCTTCATACTAGCTTGCTTTGCAAGTTCATCTGCCTCTTGGTTTTCTTCTCGAGGAATGTGTTTGATTAGATAATGGTCCAATCGATCGAGCAGCAGTCTGGTTTTCTTTAGGTATGCTGCGAGCCGTTCTCCTCGAGTCTGGAATTCTCCTAGTACCTGGTTTACGATAAGCTGAGAATCACTATGAATACATAAGGAATTGATCCCAATTTCTAGGGCCAGTTCCAATCCCGCTATTACTGCTTCATATTCAGCATCGTTGTTAGTGGCCGTGAACTCCAATCTTAATGCATAGTACAACTTTCTTCCCCTGGGGGTGACGATCACAATACCTGCCCCCGAGCCTTGTTCGTTCGATGCTCCGTCTACAAAGAGGTTCCACTTGATGTTTTTTGCTACTTCGGATTGTTCCTTGCCTTCGTTGGTAGTGAATTCGGCAATGAAATCAGCCATGGCTTGTCCTTTGATAGCGGTGCGGGGATGGTAGGTGATATCATACTGACTTAGTTCGATGCACCATTTGAGGAGTCGCCCAGAAGTGTCAGGACGATGGAGCACTTGTCTTAGTGGTTGATCGGTTAGAACCCTGATGGAGTGAGACTGGAAGTAGTGTCGCAGTTTCCGTGACGCGATCAATAAACAATATGCTAACTTCTCAAGTTTAGGATATCTGGCTTCTGCCCCCGTAAATCTCTTGCTTACAAAGTAAACCGGACGTTGTGTGCGGTCTTCTTCTCTTACCAAGGCGGCGCTTAGAGCATGAGATGATACAGCGAGGTATAGGTATAACACTTCACCTTCATTTGGAGTTGAGAGTACTGGTGGTCTCTGAAGGTGTTCGATTAGGTTGAGGAAGGCTTTTAAGCATTCGTCGGTCCACTCGAACCTCCCTTTGTCTTTCTTGAGTGCTTCGAAGAAAGGGACACACTTGTCAGTTGCCTTGGAAATGAATCTGCTTAGGGCGGCCACCTTTCCGTTTAGGCTCTGCATTTCTTTTCGAGTGGAAGGTATCCTTATTTCTTTTAAAGCTCGGATTTGTTCAGGGTTTGCTTCGATTCCTCTGGCGTGGACGATGAATCCTAAGAATTTTCCCGATGATACTCCGAAGGAGCACTTTAGAGGATTCAGCTTCATTCCATATCGGCGAAGTACCCGAAACATATCGTCCAGATGGCTTACATGGTCGTTGGCTTTCCTGGACTTCACCAACATGTCATCCACATATACTTCCATAGTACGTCCTATCAGTTCTGCGAACATTTTGTTGACGAGGCGTTGATAGGTAGCTCCAGCATTTTTGAGTCCAAAAGGCATGACTTTGTAACAATATAATCCGCGGTCGGTGATGAAGCTAGTGTGGTCCTGATCGGGAGCGTGCATGGGGATCTGGTTATATCCGGAGTATGCATCCATAAAAGATAGGAGTTCGTGCCCAGCTGTGCTGTCCACGAGTTGGTCAATTCGGGGAAGTGGGAAGCAGTCTTTCGGGCAAGCGTCATTCAGATTGGAGAAGTCAATACATGTTCGCCACTTTCCATTGGCCTTTTTTACTAGCACTGGGTTAGCGATCCATTCTGGGTAGATGGCTTCCCGTATGAAGTCATTAGCAAGTAGATTTTTTACTTCCTCATCAAGGGCTGCTGATCGCTCTGCCCCCATGCTCCTCTTTTTCTGCTTTACTGGTACCTTGGTGGGATCGATGTTCAACATGTGGCATGCTACGTCTGGGGAGATTCCCGTCATATCGGCATGGGTCCACGCAAATACATCTAAGTTGTGGCGGAGAAAGTCAATGAGTCGATCCTTCAATTCCGTTTTCAGCTGAGATCCGATTTTTAAGAGTCTACTTGAATCATGCTTATCTACAGATACGAATTCCATAGCCTCTGCAGGCTCGGCGGTAGCCTCCTCCTCTTTATCCCGGGGGTCTAGTTCATTGAAGGGATCGCTTGTGTATCGAAGAGGAGGGGCTTTCTTTAGTTGCTATGCCTCCCAGCTTTTCATGCAGAGAGTAGTCTCTGCATCTTTTCCTTTATTCTTTCTGCGGTTGTTGCGAAGCTCAGTTACATAGCAGTCTCGGGCAGCGTCTTGATCTCCTTCTACTTCTCCTATTCCGTTGTCTGTCGGGAATTTCATCTTCAGGCACCAGGGGGCTAGGACAATTTGGAAGTCAGACAAGGCTGGTCTCCCCAAGAAGGCGTTGTAAGCCGAGTGGTTCTCTATTAGCACGAACGTTTGTTTTCGCACCACGGAGCGGGGATGACTTCCTATTTCGACGAAGAGGTCAAGTTGCCCGAGGGGCATTTTTGCATCTCCAGTGAAACCGTGCAGTGGTTTGTCGCAGGGAGACACATCCTTCATTGATAACTTCATTTTGTCGAAAGCATGTTTGAACAAGATGTTTACGGAGCTTCCCGTGTCTATTAGAATCCGAAAAACTTTAGCAGGGCCGAACCAGGCAGAGATGACCATAGGATCCATATGTGGGTACTGTCTTCCTTCCAAATCGCGTCTACTGAATATGATGTCGTCGCTCTCTTTTCGTTTCGGTTGGCGTTCTTCTGTGACGGAGTTAACGTATCCTTCGGTATTTCTAAGCGACTTGCCGTACCTTTCCATCTCTGCCCAACTTCTGTCGGCAATGTGTGGTCCTCCTGAGATGGTAAGGACTACTATCTTCTCTTGACTAGAGCCACTGGTGTTGTGATTGTTGCGACTCCCTCCGCCTACTTCTGGGAGGGGTTGCTTTGAGTTCTCATTGGCAGGAGTTGGAGTCCTGTTCTGACTTTTCACATAACGTTCCAGTCTTCTTCTTCTAATGTGTTCTTCGATCAAGTCCCGAAGATGGTGGCATTCATTGGTGTCATGTCCGTGGGATTCGTGGAAGCGACAGAACTTTCCGGACTTGAGTGCGTTATCTGATTCTTTCTTGTGCGGGGGGCGCTTGTATCCGAGTTCGCCCTGAGTGGCTAGGTAGATGTTTTCGATTGTTTCATTCAAAGGAGTGTAGGAGTCAAATCTTGGCCCTGGTCGATATTGGCGTTTCTCACCCTTTCTGCCCCCAGCATTGTCTCTAGATTCATTTCTTCGAGCGTCCTTAGCTGCAGTGGGAACCTTGTCCTGAATTATCTTGCCTTGTTGCCCTGGCTGCCTCTCCGTAGCAGCGTCTTCAAGTCTCATATACTTTCCAGCTTCATGGAAGAAATCAGGCAAGGTAACTGGTTTTTCCTTAGTTAATCTTCTGGCAAACTTGGTGTCTGGATGCACACCACTACAGAGGGCCATTAGAGTGAGTTTTTCATCGGCATCTTGAACTGCTGCCGCTGCGGCGTTGAACCGTGTTAGATATTGTTGTAGCGTCTCTCCGGTTTTCTGTTTGACATTGGATAGAGAATAAGCATCCCTGGGTTGTTCCACATGGATGCGGAACTGGCTAATAAACCTTTCTTTTAACATCTCCCATGAGTTGATGGATCCTTGGGGTAGATGGCAGAACCAGGAGGTAGCTAGATCTGATAGGAATAGCGGAAAGCATTTACATAATACTCCTTCTGTTGCTCCACTCATGAGCATATGCTGGGTGTATCTCTGCAGGTGTACGATGGGGTCGGAAGTTCCTTTGTAAGGTTCCATGGTTGGCATTTTCCATTCCCGGGGAGTGATGGCAGTTTCGATATTTCGGGTAAAGGGACTGGTGACCCTAGCGCCTATTCCCCGGTCCCTTTGCTCCCGTTGGACACATTCTCTGAATAATCGTGCCATCCGCTCGTCAGAACTTGGAGCGGACAAAAATGAGCTCGGTTCTTCCCTGCGGGATCTATCTCGTCCAGATGACCTGTAGGGATGGTACAGTCTATCACCTCTAGCATTATCCAGTGGTTGTCTTTGGCTGCTTGGATGCACGCTAGGACCAGCTACAGTTGCCCCCTGCCTTGATCTTCCCCTGTGGGGTTCTGTTTCGAGCACATCCATGGGGTCAACTTCGGGCTGAGTTCTAGCTCGGCTCCGTTCAGCGGGGTTTCTATGATTAGGTGGCATGACTGGCTCAGCTACATCCGACCCTCGCCTGGTGCCTCCCCCGCTAGGTTCGGTTCCAAGGGCTTCCTCGAGTCGGAATTCGGGCTGAGTCCGGGCGCGGCCCCTATCATTGTTTTTCCTGTTGATAGCTTGTTCGAAGAGTGAAGACCTTTGTTGCCTCCGGGATCCTCCGGATTGGGATTCACCCCATGATTCAGTGTTGCGGTTGGACTCTTCAGCGTCCCTTAAGCGTGTCATGAGTTGGTCCACCAAAGTTTCTTGTTGGGATGTGAAGCGGTTAGTTACTTCAGCCACAACCCTGTCCAGATCTGCCCTAGTGATTGGTTGTTCCGTTGCGGGACCAGTTGGATTTTCCTGATTTTCATCGGGTACTGCTGTTGAAGTGGGCTGATCTGTGATTGCTGGATCTGGAAGGCCGCTAGTTGCGGTGTTCTTTCCTTTGTTAACATCCCTTCTCTGTTTGGAAGGCATGATTTCTAAGCAACGAGTGATGTCGTTAGGAAAAAGGTTGAGTGGGAGAAGATGAAGTTTGAGTTCAGTTCTCAGTGAAAGCACCAAAAATGTTTGCACAAAAAATGGACAAACACCTCCAAGTCGTATTATTTTAGTTGAGTATGTGTGATTTTCAATGATTTTAGATGAGTATGTAAATATGAGAAAAGTAAGGGCTGAAATGTAAAAGACACGCAGATTTATAGTGGTTCGGCCAGAATGTGCCTACGTCCACTTTATATGTTATTATCTTTCTTCTTCCAGATTACAAGTACAATGCTTTGTATACAAGTGTATGAAAGTAGTTTGAAAGTTCCTTCCTTGCTTGAGCTCTCAAACTTGTCTGCCATTGTTGTACCCCTGCCCCTCTATTTATAGAATGAGGTAGGGGGCAGGGGTCATGGAAGTATATAGCTGCTAGTGGGCCCGGGCTGAAGCAATCTGGACTGGCAGTTGTCTGGTTCGGCGAGGTCTCATTCGGCATGGAGCTTGGACCGGTGGTAGGCTTGGACCGGTTGTGAGTGTGGAACGGTGGTCCGGTGCTTGTTTGGACCGGCTGTGGGGTTGGTCCGGTAGGTCATTTGGTCCGGTGGTTGCAATTGCTTTGGTTCGGTTATGGTTGGACCGGAAGTGGGGATGACCGAATGGCCTTCGGTTCGGCATGAATTGGAGATGCCGAATGGACTCATGCCGAATGGACCTTCACACTTGGAGTGCCGAATGAGCTAATAGGCTTGTATAGCCGGATGAAAAGGTACTCCGGATGGACCATCACTGCCGAATGAGCTTGTTCCTTCGAATCGCCGAATGGACATAGGAGCTGATGGAATGGAGGTTGCAAACCCGGGTGAAACTGACACTTCTTGGTCTCGAGATCTTCTGGGTGAGAATTCGCCCAACACGGGAAAAGTCAGTAGCATCTTGATTAATTTCTGGCCAGAAGTATCCATAACGGAGGATTTTCTTTGCTAAAGTTTGACCACCTGTATGATCCCCACATTCCCCTCCGTGTACTTCAGTCAGAATTGTCGTAGCTTCTTCCTTTGTCACGCATCGGAGTAATGGCATTGAAAATCCTCGTCTGTACAAGCGACCATCCTAAACTATATATCTGGAGGCTTTCCTTATCAACTTCTGTCGTTCTTTTGAACTTTCGGACAAAGAACCATTGAGAAAATATTCAAATATCGGAGTCATCCATGATTCTTTCTCTTGGGATACATTCATAATCCAATCAACATCCATTTCATCTGTGCTTGGAGCTGACAAGACTTCGACGAGAACTAATCCCAATAGCAGAGCTTCACCAGTACTTGAATACTTTGCGAGAGAATCCTCCTTCATGTTCTCTTCTCGGGGTATATGGTTTATTGAATAACGGTCAAAATCTTGAAGAAGCTCCCATGCTTTTGATAAATAGGCGGGTAAATTCCCTCCTTTAGCTTGAAATTCCTTCTTGACTTGGCAGACAATAAGTTGAGCATCACTGAAGATCTGCAATGCCTTGATGTTTAGTTCTTTAGCGATTCTTAAACCAGCGATGAGAGCTTCATATTCTACTTCACTATTTGTCGAAGGAAATTCTAGTCTCAGTGCATAACATAGCGATCGCCCTTCTGGGGTTTCAAGGACAACCCCTGCTCCGGAACAGTAATCATTCCTTGCGCCATCGACATACAATTTCCATTGGATCGAACGAAACCGAAGGCACTTCCAAAGAAGTCCTTGCAATCCGGATATTCACTAATCACGACCGGACTTCCCATCACAAAGGGTAATAAATTTCTATATCGGAGATCAGCCGATGCAGAAACATTCGACGGTAATCCTTCCGTTTTCATAAAATTCCAGTCTTCAACACTGTTCTTCAAATGCTATCCATTACGACGTATCACTATTCGAAACGGGTTATATGACTGAAGGTCCTTTCCCGGCTAACCCGAATAGTGAGCGCTTATTTTGAAGATAAGTGTGGCATAAAAATTCAAGCAAATCGCAACAAATACCCATTTAAAGGTAAATATTGATAGTCGGTTATTTAACTATCAATAGATATGCACAACATCACCAGATTCCAAATAATTTCCTAAATTATTTATTTTTCAAAAATATCTTTACATGATATAAATTTTCCACATTTCAACATTTGAAAACAAATTTCAAATTGTTTCCCTATACGGGATATATTCGCAAATCTTTATTCATTTTCATTTCAAAATGGTTCATTTAAACCAATTAAATAAATCCTTACCGATTTACTTTATATTTACATTCCAAATCCGTAAATTTATTTCCACACTTCAAAAATAAACCAACGTTTATTTTTAAATGAATTTCCCTTTCTTTTATATATTCCATAGTGAATTTACAATTCCAAAATATCTATGAATATACGATTTCGAAATCGATTTCTAATATTCATTTCAATTTATCTTTAAATGACAGAATCTCAGAATATTCACTTCATATTGGAAAAACAATTCCATACTTATTTAATAATAAGTAATTCACAAATCCATTTATTTTCAACACTTGGAAATATTTAATATACTTAGACCACAATTAAGTATATAATTTATTCTTTAAGGAAAAAATTCTCGTGAATACATTTATTTGAGTCAAACGAATGTTGCGCAAAACATCAGTACGACGATCCAAAATCAATAGTATAAGCATTCGAAATTAAGATAGATATATAAATCCCAATACTATATAAAACATTTCCTTTCGGAAATCGTTTACTATAACAAAGTGTTATAGTCCACCATTTCCTTCTATTTCTCGAAAACGTCCATTTCAACAATAAATGTTGAAATCTATGGTTTCGATAGTTAATCCATTTTAATACATCTTTAAAACAATTTACTTCATTTTATAGTATCACTTCCGCAAATATATCCATTTTATTTAATAATATATTCACTGTCCAAGATCGTGAATATTCTTCATTAACCAAATTCAACATTTTTCTACACATTTTATTTAAAGGATTATCCACTATCCAAATTTTTGAATATAACTCCTTTAAAAATCTAAAATAATTGACTTGTCAAAATAAGTCGGTTTCGGATTTGTAAAACAATGTTTATAAATCCTATTTATATTTTATAACAACTTCAACTTATAAAATCACTTTATTAACAAATTCTATTTGTATCCCAATTAAATGCCAAAATCCAATTTATATTTTAATTACTTATAAATCTTTTATTTTACAAAATCTATTCGTTTTATAACTTCACAATTTATAAATCTATAATTTTCATTCACTGATGAAATCCATTTATACTTCATTTTAACACATAATAAAAGTCATTTTATAATTCCTATATTTTTAATTTATAAATATTAATTTTATAAATCTTTTATATACATCGTTTAATATAATTCAAAAAACCCAATTTAAACTATTTTATAAATTAATCGACTATTATTTCAAAAATCACATTTCGGTTATATTTCACAAAAATCATAATTTTTATAACATTAAAATTATAACGTTTATTTATTTAAAATGAATCAATCCTAAAATTTAAGTAAAACGTATACTTTCAAAAATCACTTTAAAAATTTTTTTTTAAATTTGAAAATCATCACTTTAAAATCCTTTTATAATTCAAAATTGGCCTAATGATGCAACACACCAAATAGTCAATCACGACAACAAAGACTTCATATATCACTATATGATAATTAACATATATCAAAATAGCTGTAATCAAATAAATACTGGTGAGGAATCTAGTTGGATCTCTCCAACCTATTTTCCTGCATCCACAGATGTTAGCACAATACCAATTCCGTTCCAATACGGAATATCGCGGTATATGGGATTCATAAAATATTATCCGCTATTATACAGCACAATAGGGTCTCATCCACTATATAACGCGAGAAATCAACTCCAAGTACATATATAATACCAATTCCACTTTACGGTGAAATTATCGCGGTATATGTTTTTAATAAATAACCTCCGCTTAATATACGGTGTATAATGTCTATTTTAACAATCAATAGATAATAATTTATCATCCAGGCATACAATCCAGAAATTTTAAATCTAACTATTTAAAATCCAAATCGAAACAATTTCGATTGAGTGAGAAGTTCTCACCTTGGTTTCCAATTTCTAGCGTTTTATTTCGAATAAAATTAAACATGAGTTTAATTTTACCCGAAATCCAAACTAGCTCCAAATGACTCCAAACCAGCTCCATTTCGTAGTGCTCGACAAAACGAACCTGATGCAAGTCGTTTCGTAATTTTCAAACCTCGTATGAACAAGTTATGATATTGATAAGTTATACGAATATTAATATAAACAAATTACAAATTTTTTTTAACCTAGAGCTCAGATCGGCCATTGATTTCAACTCCCACATCAGGACCGCACGCGTTACCCTCCTTCTCTCTCGTTTGTGAAAAACTCACACAACCCATGCCATTCAAAATCTTTACAAGCCACACCCATCCCATCGACTTCCAGGACGATCAACAAACTCCACTTCGAAGCCCACTGCGAGCACGACCTTCGGCTAGAGCCTCGTTCATCTCGGCTGCGAGTAAGCCTCGAAAATCCTAAATGAATACCGGTCTTTCACGAACAATTTGCCATCGATTTTCTCAACGAAAATCGATCATCGCCGTATGGATTTGTAGATCTCACTTAGATCTACAACTTTCGTGTTGAAGATTTCTCGAATTAATCAATGGATTCGAAGAGATTAAGGAGAGAAGAATTGAACAATTTCGGCCATTAACATTATACTGGCGGCTATAACTAGGGTTTTTGGTTGTGTTGTAATTTGTGACAAAGGAGGGCCTTTTATAGAAAATTTGCAAACACCATCCACCCCAAAATTTTCCGAACTCGAAACGAAGCGTGCCGGCTGGCGTTTCTAGGGTTTAACCCACGTTCCGAACATAATTGAACATGTTTCGAAGGCTAATTTGATCATATGTGCGAGTTACGGAAATAAACGATCAATTTTAAATTAAATCGGTTAAACTAAGTTCTAGGCGTTTTGGCTTGCCCCGGACAAACCATAAATCCCATTGACGTGAAATTTGAAATCTTTCAATAATATAACATTAAAGGTCCGATGAAATCGGTTTCGCCGAAATCCGAGACTGTTTGAAAAATGGCTATTTTAACTCGTCAATTAAATATTAAAATATTCAATTTTCACAAATTAACTTTAAATTCAATTTTAAAAGTTCTATAACATCATTCTAACTCCAATATGATTAAATATAATTTTACAAATCATTTTCAATCATATTTAACCCAATTTCCAATTATTTCTGTAATTTGAAATATTAAATTATCGATTTAGTTATCCAATTAAATCTAGATATTCAAAATAAATTATTGGACTTATAAATTTCACTTATTAGTATTAAAAACCAATTAAATATACGAATTTTAATTAACAGAAATTATAGGTCGTTACAGTTAATAACAAAGGAGCTAGAAATTTGAATATATTAATGTAACATTAATACAAATGTATGGTGTAAATAGGCGTATATTAGTGTAATGGAAAGTGTGATACAGTGTTTGGGAATTGTTAAATTGGAGTATATTAAGAAATAGAAATTGGATTTGGAATCAATTGCAATAAATCTGAATAAATAAATATTGCATTAATGTTAATTAAGGTAATATCCGAGAATAATGTTAATATTATCTATAATAGGACAATTTGTTGAATTTAAAGAATGGAAATGAAGACTTACCAATTTAATGGGATTTGAACTATAGAAATTTAATTTAATTGCAAATAAATGAAATTAAATATCTAAATATTACGTTAATTGAACTGAAGATGGAATGTTAGAATATTTATGTATAGACTTTAAATCCAAGGTTAATTTCATCCGTTTGACAATAATGAATGGAATAATTATTAATGTATATAATTATATGGAATTATTGGGAATTTTATTATAAATTCTGAATTCAATAAATTAAGGTTAGTAATGAAATTTATAAATTAGTCAACTTTAAATTGACATCTGAACTTGTTTAAATTTTTGTGAATGATTAAGAAATCAAAAAGGAAGAAATTTGTCAATTAAAGAATTGAAATTTGAAACTTGATTTAATTAGCTAATTTATTAATTTAATTAAATAGTGTAAAAATAGCCATTTTGCCCGCTGACTCAGATTTCGACGAAACTAGTTTCATCGAATCCGTAACTGCGAATTATTGTAGGGTTTCTAGTTTCGTAGCAATCGGACTTGTCATTTGATCGTACGGGCCGAAAACGCCCAGAAATCAGTAAAATTGAAACCAATTGAAATCGATTTGAAAAATATGTTGATTTTAGTATAACTTCTTCATACGATGGAATTTGGACCTGAAACCTATTCCATCGCTTTTAAAATATTTAAAAACTTCTATTTTGATATGGGTTGACCTAATTTCTTTCCGGAGTCAGAACGGGTTTTCGGGCCATTCATCGTTCAATGCGTTTATAAATCGGGTCCATCTATTCTATTTCAACCTTGCCTATATAAACCCTGTTATAAACCCTAGCTTACCTCTATTTCTCATTTGTCCATGCGTACAATTCATCTTCACCTCCTTATTTCAATGGCAAACAATTCCAAATCCAATTGCAATTCAAAAATCAAAGTGAAATTTCAAAATCCTCAAAAAAATTCAGAAAAATTATATATCGAAGATCTCGGTGTACGCATCTTGGATCTGCAGTTCGTTTTTGGTTTTGAATCACGGTTTGTCCGAAAATTGAAGAACCGTTCACGGCCGTTCATCGCCCGTCGATGAACGCTGTCTGATCGTCGAACCATTTCTGGGTTTTGTAGAGGAGAATGAGGAGATGTCATCGGCATGATTCGTTCATTGGTTTACGGTTAGATCGTCGTGTAAATTCGAACTAGGTTTGCAAAGAGCGACGACGACTGTCACTTTGTAGGCGCGAACGACGAGGCGAGTAGGTCTGGGTGACGCTGGTGGATGGCGCGCACGGAGGGGGAGTGAGTCGCGATGTTGACCAAGTTTGATCGCGTGCGGCTTACTATTCGTGGCAGTTAGGGTTTCGAAGCATGCGTGTTGCTAGAGATAATTGCATGAAGAAGGAAATGACGTGGTCGTGTGATGATGTTTGTACCCTTTTTATTTTATTTAATTTTGTTTTAATTTAAATTCAACTTGTTCTAATGTTAATAACTTTTGTGTACGAGGTCCATTTCACACGTGGTTTTCTCCGCTAGGTTCGTATTGGAATTCCGGACATTATGGCACTGGTTTGGACGGAATCTAAGACTGTCCAATTTTTGGGTTTAAATTGGATTCAAATTCAATTTAAATTCAAAAGGTGAGTGTTTTAACCCACTCACAATTTCTAAAATTTCTTATGTGTGTTAAATTAATTTCTGATGTGATTAGAAAATTATTTATTTATATTTGATATATTTTTATCATCATTCCAGTTTAAATTGGTATTCAATTTATTACTACATATAAACTGCCAGTTAAAATAATTAATATAAACTGCCAGTAATTACTTGTTATTTATTTCTATTCTATATTGATGTTATTGTTTGAATTGGATGATGATCGTGATAAACGTTCGATGATTGATATTAGATGAGTGGATGTTTATTTATATTGCTATAAACTTCAAGTTGTTATCAAATTTTTATTTCATTCCGGATTGCGATATGAAATAATGCATAATCGTAATTTTATTTTAAATTACGGATTGAAATGATAAATATCCGTATCACTTGACCATAGGATAGAAAATTTTATACAGATACCGTCGGTCTATATATATAAATATTTTGAAAATGATTTCTATGGTTTTGGATAGAACTATACGGTTTAATAAATATTGATTTTTTTTGATATTATATAAAAATATTTCATATATAGTTAAATTCAGGTATTTAAGCTATGTATAAATTTGTTTAATAATAATAAGTTTAATGATGGAGTTTGATTTATTAAATAAATTGCGATTAAGTATTTAGATCATACTTTAATATTGGGGTTATATTGATTTAAATGAATTAAGATTTGGAAGGTAAATTGGAAATTTAATTGAAATTGAGCCTATTTAAGAATTTAACTCCATAAGTTGATGTAAAATTTATTAACTTGAAATTTTAAAAAGGTATGATATTTATAACTGGATTTTTATTTCTAGGTGAATTAAATGATTATTTCAAGTATAATGAATTGAAGGCAATATCTAGTTATATGAAATTTGAGTCTTATTTAAATGATAAGGGTTTTATTATGTAAAATATTTCAAACTAAAAAATAGAAAATTTAATTGTTGAATTGAAATTAATGAATTTTGTTTTGAAATTTTGGAATATTTAAAGCCTTGAAATATATCGAAATTGAAATGTTTCGAAGTTATGAATTTCAAAGGATTATGTATTAAATGTGTTAAAATTTCAAACGTTGGGTTTTGAAGTGTAAAATTTGAAAGTGATGATTTTAGAAAAGGGGTATATTTGAAATAAAATGATATTATATTGATTTGAAATAAAAAGGATATCACATTGATTTGGTTTTAAAATGGAAATGATATCGTATTTATATGGTTTTGAAATGGATATTATATTCTGGTTTTAAAAGTATAAACTATTTTGAAAAAACCGTTGTGTTATAATAACGTTTGGTTGTTAAAGAGACCGGGATCGGAAGTTGTCATACTCTCTGCCAACTCCAAAAAACACTTTAGCAACCGTGCACGCGGTGGAGATTCCAGAATGAAGTAGGATGGCGACGGCGTTTTCCTTTGAGGTAAATACGTGGACCCGACTCCCGTGAGTTGGCATAAGGTGGCTAAAATAGGAGCAAATGACGGGCTTATGAGTTCATTCCTCTGATCGGACACACTCCTTCGAAATTATATTCTGACTTTGAGATTTATTCGGTGGCCACTTTTGCTTCTTTTGATTTGGGGGTGTGGCTCGAGGTGGGTGGTAGTAGCTGCTACGCGTTACCACCGGCCCGGAAGTGTAATTGTTATATCTACCTTGGCATTGCCTAGTTGTGCCGTGTCACCCACCATAGCGCACCTTGTACGAGTTTGGTTTTCTCCCGTAGCCTATGTGGTATCCTATGGTGGCTTCCCGATCAGGAGGGACCATGATATTGGATGGACTACTGGGACTATTATTGTGTTAAGGGGAATATTGGGTCACTCCTTAACGCTATTTAAAAGTAAGTTTATTTTATTAATAGATATTATTATAATAGAAAAATATTACTACATAGCAAATAGTTTAACGGATCCTTTGGAGATGTGAATCCCGAACATTTCTTAAGTTACTACACTCACGTTAGACACTGGATAGGAGATGTCAAATCACGTTAACATCTTTGACGCCTTTCCACTCATATTTTTCCCTTGATTTAACTTACATAAGATCTTTTAGTTCTGACTCGAGTGTTTTGTCTTTTCGATTTGCTCGGGTCAGCCTGAGCATTTCAGGATTTGAAGACTTCATTTCTAGAGGACGAAGATGAAGATTTTATTACTATTATTTATTATATTATTCCACTGCACCACATTTTTCCACTTCATTAATTATTATTCGCTAGTATGTGCAACTCTGATATGTATTGTATAAATATAATCGAATATCTTGTAAAACAGCTTCATGAACTGTATATTTAATTATTATATTTTATCATTCCGCTGCAAGATTTTGTTTGTTTGTTTATTTCTCTCTTTTTCTTATTCACCCCAATAACAATCCGCTCTTTTGTATGGTTTGAGTCTGACGTTTATGGTTTATTGTCGATTTAAACCGTGCGCAAAGGCGGGATGTTACAATAACTTTATGTCTTAATCACTTAAGTATAAGTAAAATAAAGTAAGATTTTTGTTTTGATTTGATTTTGGCATGTTTGTCTTTTTGTGCTTACTTATTGTCAATGATATTCTAGAAATTTCTAAACTTGTTTAGGAAAAGTAATCTTATTTAGGGACTTTATTAATACTTACCCTATTTTAATATGTGCACACGTATATGTAAATAAAGGCACGGCAATGTTGCGACAACTTTTATTCGGCAAAAATGTTGATTTTTGACAAAACGTTTTACGGCCACATTTTAACGTTTTTGTTAAACTTCATATATTTGTAAACAATACTTGAAAATAAACTTGTATATTTTTATTTAAAAATAAAAATTCTTATTGTATAAATAAAATATTTTATTTTAACCATCCGAACATATTTTTCTAAAATTAGACTTTTGTCACTTTTACCTATATAAGCAACGGTTCTTATTTTTGTGTGTACTTCTATCTCCAAATCCTATCTAATACTATTTGAATTATAAGATTTTATATGTAAAATCAATTTAAACCATATATTTTGGCGTAATCAAATTCTTTGTCGCAACATTCTCCCCTCCTTAAAAGAATTTCGTTCTCGAAATTTAAGATAAGAGGAAAATAGAACAAAAGAAAATATAATCGGTAAGATAGAATATATACAAGAGCATGGATAAGTGACTACACCCTAGGCGGTGAGTACACTATAACGGTACAAGTTATATAGTCTATACATCAATCCTAAACTCAAGATATGCCTTCCTCATTCTATCCTCCGTTTCCTAAGTGCAATCCTCAACATCTCCACTTCATTAAACTTTGACTAACCTTACCCCTTCCTTCTTAAAGTTTCTCATCAAGATCAACGGTTCGAACGAGCTGCCTAATAACTGCCAAATTTGGTTCCACCTCCAAGTCTTCCTAAGCAGCTTCTTCTATGATTTGTTCTAGGTCATGCATATGTTTCTGCAAATGAGACACGTGAAAGACATTGTGCACTCCTGACAATCTTTCGGGCAATTGCTCTTGATAAACTACTGTGCCGATTCATTCAAGAATGGGATAAGGTCCAATATATCAAGGTGACAAGTTCTCAACCCTTCCAAACCTCACCACTCCTCTAATTGGAAAGACTTTAAAAAAATGGATTCTCCAATTGAGAATTCCAGATTTCCACACCTTTGGTCTGCATAACTTTTCTGCCTGCTTTGGGCATCCTTTAGCTTCTTTATAATCATATCAACCTTCTCTGAAGCTTTTCTTATCATTTCTGGACCCAGTACTAGTGATCTTCGGTTTCGATCCAACATGCTGGTCACTTGTATGGTTGACCATATAGAGCTTCATACGGTGCCATGCCGATACTAGCATGGTAGCTATCGTTATAGGAGAACTCTAGTAAATGAAAATGATCTACCCATGAGCCTCTGAAGTCTATAATACATGCTCTTAGAAGATATTCCAAATTATAATTGACTCTTTCTGTTTGCCCATCAGTTCGGGGAAGATAAGCAGTGCTTATATTCGGCTTTCGTTCCTAAAGTTGTCTGTAATGCTTCCCAAAACTAACTAGTAAAGAATGGATCTCGATCGCTTACCATACTACTTGGAACTCCATGCAATCAGACAATCGCCCTTATATTTAAACAAGGGTTGTCGCGGTCCTTTTTGGCTTCACTGGTTTAAAGTGTGCACTTTAATTAATCGGTCTATGATAACCCAAATGCCTATGTTTCCCTTCATCGTTTTGAGGTAAGCCATCAATGAAATCCCTTCATATTTAATCCCACTTCCAAACTCGAATCTCCAGAGGTTGAACTACCCCTGCAATTTTCTGTCTGTCACTCTTGACTTTTTGACAACTTGTGCATCGATTGAGATAAATGGATATGTCCCCTTTCATACTTCTCCACCAAAAGGTTCGTTTTATGTCTTTATACATTTTGTTAACTCCCCAATGATGTTAAGTTTGGATTTGTGGCATTCAGATAACACCTCCTGCCCAAGATTTTCCACATCTGAAACACAAATTCGCGCATTCAGTCACAATACTCCATGGTTATCTACTTCAAAGCATGAATTTTTCTCTTTCTGTGTATCTTCAATAATTTCTTTTAGTAATCGATATTCTTTTTACTTGCTGGTAATTCTTTCCAAAACGATTGGAGTTAATACCAAATAAGAAATAAAAATATTCTTCCAACTTAACACATCTACTAGTACATTGACTTTCTCGAGTGTATATAGAATATCTAGATCATAAGATGCGAGAAATTCTAGCCAACACTCTTGTCTCATGTTTTAGTCTTTCTAAGTGAAAAGATATTTCAGAGATATGTGATTCGTGAAGAGATCAAACTTTTTATCCAGTAAATAATGCCTTCATATTTATAATGAAAACATAATGGCTAGTAGCTCAAAGTCGTGTGTTGCATAATTTCGCTCATGAGGCTTTAGCTGCCTACTTACATAAGCGATCACCTTGCCTTCCTGCATTAGAATTGCACCAACTCCTTTCCCACATGCATCCGTATAAATGGTAAACTCACTATTTCCATTTATAATTGCTTGGAGCGATCATTAACTTTTTTTAAGTTCCTGGAATTCTTCTTCACATTTAACAGTCCAGATAAATTAAGCATCCTTCATTGTCTACTTTGTTAGGTGATAGGATATCTTTGAAAAGTCTTGACTGAATCTTCTATGATATCCTGCCAAACCTTAGAAGCTATGAATCTCTTTAGGAGTTTGTGGTTCCTTCCAATTTTGAACAACTGCAACCTTTACAGGATCTATTGAAATCTCATCCCTTGACACTATATACCCAAGGAATATTTCCTCCTTTTTCTAGAATTAGCATTTTGAGAATTTGGCTTTAAGCACATTATTCCATAATATCTCCAACACAATTTCTAGATGTATTTCGTGTTCTTCTTCTATCTTAGAATAGATAAGGATATCATCGATAAAGACTAATGTACATTTATCGAATATATCTATAAATACTATATTCATAAGTTCTAAAGAATAAGTGGGTGCACTGGTCAGCCAAAAAGGCATGCCCAACCACTCGAAGAAAGTATTTGGACCACTAAATGGAGTTAGATGGATGCATTCTTCTGTGATCTTTAGTTGATAGAATCCCATGGTTAGATCCTTTTTTTGAGAATACTCGAGCACCATGTAACTAGTCTAACAAGTCATCAATTCGGGGTAGGGGTACTTTTTCGTAATTATTTGCTTATTCAGGTCTCGATAGTCTACACAAAGCCTTGAAGACCCATCGGACTTGGCAATAAAACCTACCATCGATCCCCAACTTAAATGACTAGGTCATATCAACCCTTTCTTTAATAACTCATGGGTTTGTATATTCTGCTCATCTCTTTCCTTCAGAGCCATCCTTTGATTAGATTGTTTAATTGGCCTTCCACTAGGGATTGGATCGATACGACCATGATTTCTCGATGTGGGGGTAAACTCTTTCCTTCTTCGAAGGCGTTTGGAAATTCTTTAACAATAGGTATTGTTTCTAGTCCTTTCCAAGACGAATCTAATGCATATGGAAAACTATCACTCCTTAGACTATGATCTTAACATGATATTTCTATAAACTTCCCAAAGCTGGTCCACAAAGATATCGTCCTTCTACCGCAATCGAGAGTAGCTTTATACTTAGTCAACTAATCCATACAAAGTAAAATTTCAATTCCAATAAAATCCAAGACAAACAGGTCAAAGGAAATTTATAGGAAGAGTGGGAAATTTGGACTTTTTCATAATTCATACCAAGTTTAGTGGTACCTCATATAGGATTTGTTATGTAGATATGGATATCAACTAATTTAAGGTCAAGTTTTAATTCATCAACAGTTTCTTTAGCAATAAGACTATGAGGAGCTCCTGTATCAAATAATTCTCCAACTAAAGCATATTTGATAAAAATATTATCTTTCAATATTCCTTTGCCATCCACATCCTGAGAGGTTGAAGATTCATCCTTTATGGCGTAAACTCTAGCTTGCTCTCCCATCCTCGTTATTGGACAATCCTTTATCAAGTGCCTTGGTTGATGAAAATTATAGCAGTTCCTTAGTGGTGGCCTGTGAACCTTGGTGTTCTTGCAACTAGTTTCTAGGTGGCCCTTTTGTTGGCAATTATAACATGTAGCATCGTCCAAATAGTTACCTTACGATCCTCCTCCAGATTTTCCTTAACTGACTTTTTCCCACTGTGATTAAACTTTCTCTTATTCCAGTTGTTGTTTTTGTGGGCCTGAGCTACCACTGAATTCTTCTTCTCCAATGTTTCATAATGAAATACCATATCCACCAAGTCTATAAATGATCCATTTACACGAGCAGTCATCCTTCTCTGGTACTTCTCGTTCATTGCAGAAATAAACTTCTAGTTTTTTCTTAAAAGTCGTATTAATTAGACCTAACCCAAAACAAGATAATTCATTGAATTTATTTTCATGCTCCTCAATAGTCATTTCGTCCTGCTTCAGATCCATAAAGCGTCAATAAAGACGAGATTTTCCATCTGATGGCATATACTGTTCCTCCAAGACGTCCTTAAACTTTTACTAAGATAAATTATCTTTCGCTTCATTTAGGGTAATGGACTGCCACCAAGCTAGAGCCCCTTCCTATAGTAGCCATGAGGCTAATAACCTCTTTTCTTCATTGCTAATATCCAATGCCTTAAAGATTCTTTCGCATCATTTGATCCAAGCCCATACTTCAATTTTAGCTTCCATGCCTTTGAATGGGTTTCCCTCTAAGCAGTTAATTTTTTGCAAATGGTAGCAAAGTTAGCCTAGGGTTGTATGGGAGCTATTTCTTATGCTATAGCAACGGTTGAAGCTCGACCTTTGGTTATTGTGGTGCTGCCACTTCCCCGTCTTTATCCCATATGAGTACTCGTATCTTAATACCTGAATATAGTAAGATAACTGTAGAATACAACGGTAAAATTATCTTGGGGAATGGGTGTAACGATCGGGATTTTCGACCCTCGAAAATCGACACTAATACGTCCACTGTGTCTAACGCCGAGAAATCGAATGCCGGAAAACCCGATTGTTAGGGGAAAAGAAAAGGAAAGATAGAAGAAATATGAACATCACATAGAATCTCACAATCGCAATGGAATAATATATAATAAATAATAACAGATCTTTATACAAAAGAAAATGTAATTGTTAATATACATACCATCATCAGAGTACAACAATAAACCAATCAATCTGGACAGTTATAATAACATGTCCTCACAAGTGCTGAATATACAACATACACACACAACGAAATATAATCAAGTACGTGGAATACGCGTGAGACTCCTCCATCTCATCTCTTTAGCCTCATAGCATCCTAACCTGAATTTGTAATACTCGGTCTGACCCGAGCATTATAATAAAATAACACCCGAGTCAGTCTGGAAAACCGGCGTGAAAAGAACACTCTCAATTTGAATTATTGCTGTTATCAGATCCTTTGAAAACAAAGGCATCTCGTAAGACCACACCATACATAAACACAATGGGTTTTTACCTTACGATAACCAAAACCTTTTGTATAAAAATCCTGTGATATTATAATAGTGTCTAAGGACAAATACTTATTAAAATAGCTGGAATTGTTACATTAGTTAAATTCCAGCATATAAGGTTCTACAATCAAAACCGTAAAGACTTGTATTGGAGAATGGATTCTATACTATGACTAGGTAAGGAACTGCCTCTGATGGGTACATCTCTTGAACAACACACCCGGGTTTGACAAGAACATCTTCTACGCTACCACATAGAACCGGCCTAGCACTTGACTACTAGTGTCGGATATGTCATTATCCCGGTCTTCCGACCTTAATTTAGATCTCTCATACACAACCAAATCCATAAATACCTAGATGTGTGGTACCTAGAAAGATAATGACATACCCAAATAAGAGCGACCTACTTAGCCTTACTGCATACCCTGTTTTAGTCATTTCCCGGTTGGTGAGGCTTGAGGCTTGAGGCTACAATTACCTTTCAAGAAACTTACACTTAGAATGCTAACTGCCTTTCAATTCCAGTGTGTTGATAACATTCATCCATACAAGTTGTTCTGGGTCTGAACAAACGAAATCTCCTTAAAAATGACCGTCTTCATTATCTTCACGATTTCACAATCCGTGATGCTCAAATTGGATCGAAGTGGTTTTCGGATAATTAGTTCCCCGTCTCTTCGAAACGATCAACGAATTTGGTCAGATTTGATAATCGGTTATTAACTACCAAATTACACACATAAGCAGTCACTAGGCGCATATTATAAATTTTCCAACATGTATTTCAAGATATCTTTACAAAGATATATATTCAAATCTCTTTCAGTATTTCAGTATTGAAAATAATTTCGAATTCTTGTACTCATAACGGGATAATTCTAACACTTAGAAAGATATCCCATTTTAACTTGTAATCCATCACTTAGAAAAATATTTCTATAAAATCGTTTCGTAGTTAAAATATTTTCAAAGCCATTGATTTCAATACTTAGGAAAATAGTAAAAGTCTATTTCCGAAAATCATTTCTATTATCCATCCTTAGGAAATATTTCGTACTTATCTCTTAAATCTTCAGAATTTTTATTAATTCCTGTACAATTTCCAAATATTGTCGATTATACTTATTTATAATCCATCTAATAATTTTTAATTCATATTCATTTCCTAAGTTCAATATCTAAACACTTTGGAAATTCCCTTAAATTTCTAGAATTCCTTCATAAGATTCCAATTATCCAATTTCATCCGTAAATTAAACCCGGTTTATAATACCTCGGGAGGATTCATAAACAAATTTCAAACACTTCCCATTAAATCCTATATAAAACAATAAGTATATATAAAGAATGATAATTTATTTTCAAAACATTTTTAAGTAATTTTTTATACATCAAACCCTATTTAAATAAACATCGATAGCGCATTCCAAATTCATTTTTAAATAAAACTAATTAATTTACAAAGCCTATTATAAAATTTTAATTTATTTTCAACTACTATTCATATTTAAATAACCATCTTTATGAAATATTTCAATACTACAAACAATTTCAAATTATATAGTTAAATAAGTAAAAAAAAATCTTTAAAACAAACTTAACTTCTCAATAAAAAATATTTTTAAAATTCCAATATAACCAATCTCAATTTATAAATCGCCCCTCAATTTATCACAAATCAATTACATTTCCAATTTCATAATCTGTCTCACATTTCAAAAATAGAATCCACTATTTCTTTCAATAACAGATTTTCACCTCTCGTTATAAATTCTCCCTGTGAATTTATATTCAAATGATAATCATTTCAATTTATTTATAAACATCGTTTATAAATTACAAACTCATTTAAGTTTCACTTGTTTTATGAAATATTCTTATTATAAGATTTCATTAATAAATCCATCCCTTTATAAATTCCATTATATTTTCAAACTATTTAAAATCTCGATTGCAGCTCCTTTTGCATACTCTCTGAAATATCACTTAAAATTCATTATACAAATACTTTATTCGTCATTTAAAAATCTCTACTAAAAATCTCTTAGGAGATAGTTCAGTAAAAATCCGAAAAATCAATTAATTTTATACAATAAATTTCTTTTTATATAAATTCAAGATTTTCTAAGAAACACTCAATATTTAAAAAAATTATTTTTTTAACTTTTTTAAAACTCAATATATTACTTATAGTTTTCAAAAAATCAACCTTTAGTTCTATTCAAATTCATCCCTTTAAATTAACTCAAATTCAATATAAATATTATTATTTCCAAAATTGCCGTTATAATTCCTTTTAAAATTTAAAAAATATGTTATTTATGGTATTTATAATACCAAAATTAAGGCCAGTGCTACTATATCATCCAATAAATGAATCCACATCATAATATATCACAGATTGTTCAAACACATCATATATCACTATATATGAACTTAAAATCAACAGTTTTAAGGAATCCAATTGGATCCCTCCAACCTATTTCCCTGCAACCACAGATGTTATATAACATAAAATACCAATCCTGCTACGAGGCGTGATATCGCGGTAATATAGGGTCGTCCGCTATTGTGTGAGGCACATAGTGTCTCATCCGCTCAAACGGCGGGAATCTATATCCAACTACTAATATATACTACTGATATATAATATAACATCAAACTGATAATAATAATTTATCAATTCATCCAACCAACTAATAATTTTTTTTAACTATTCAAAATAAAACCAATTATCCAAGATGTGTGAGATTTGCTCACTTGGATTGTAGTAGTCCCTTCCGCGTTTCCGTTCCACTAATTTCAGGCAGCTTTCGAATTTTGCTTAAAATTCTACAAGCTTTAAAATGCTCCAAGCCAGTTCCATCATGATGAGTTTGCAATAATGAGCATAACGCAACTCGTTTCGTTCGATTTTGATCTAAAATGAGCAAAGTGTCACAATTATAAGTTAACGATTTTAGTAACATATTTAATTCAACTAATTAAAATTATAATCCTTAATAAGCCTACTAATTATCTTCCACATTCAAAAGCCCACTCCTCTTCCAGTATGCATTCTCCATGGCCAAACCTTCCATCCACCTCCCACTCCTCATCTCTCCGCCGAATCACCCGAAACCAGCGCCATTCTTCCTCTCTTCAAACAAGCTTCCATCTCCACCCATTGAAGTAGACCACGCCTCCCGCTAGAAAAACCCATCCTCGGCCTCTATGGTCTTTTCATAGCAGGTCGCACAAGGCAAATATGGACCGAGCTACGCCATTTCTTCATTGAAGATGCACTTATCCATGACGAACCAAAATCAGTAAATGCCATAGCCCAAATCGCACTAAATCCATTAAAAACTCAAGCCCCTAGGTCAAAACCCATCATGGCCAAACTGTCACTCACCGAAAACTACTTTTGCTCCTTCCATTAATTACAAGTTAAATCACTTCTAAATCAAAATTAAAAGCTTTATTACCTTTATTATTACTAATAGAAATTTAATAAGCCATTAAATAATTTTATCCAAATAAAATCTAAGATTTAAATTATTTTGCACAATTTCAATTATTAAATCTAATAATAAATCATAAAATAAATCCCTATATTTGAATTTCAAGTTATTTAATCTATAAATTTAACTTTCAAATATTTAAAATTAATTAAATATTCTAATTCCAAATAACCAATATTCTAGGTCGTTACAATGGGTATTTAGGTATAACACAACATTAGTTTATCTTGATAAGGGTTTTAAACGCGCTCTCCCATAGATTAAACTCACTCCAGGGTATTACTAACCCTATCTATAATGAGCCATGCCCTACCAAAGCCAAGGTTCTTGCTTAACCTTTAACCCTGATATTAAATGTGAAGACCGGTCTCCTCGACCCTCGAAAGTTGACATTAATGCATCCACGGTATTCGCGTGCCGTAATCCTAAATGTCGGCAAGGCAGATTATAAGGGCAAAGTAAAGTAATGATAGAAACACAAATTTCCACATTTATTTAACTATAAATAGAGATAGTACATACAACCACTCTCACTAGGGTACATCAGAATTAAGGTATGAACTAATCAAGCCAGGAACAATTATAACTGCCTGTCCCACAATTGCTAGTTCAAACAACTAGACATAGCAGAAAATAAAAGATAGATAGATATGCACATAAGATGCTCCAGCTTCATGCTCCAAAAACTCCTTTCAAATTTCTTTACTAGAATGCTCCCAACATGATCTTGACTACTTGGCTTCCCAAAAAAATAGGGTACCCAGAGTTTAAAGGTAAAACAAAATAAACTACGAGTCGGTAATGGACTAGTGTGAGAACACAAAATATGATGATTAAAAACAAAAAAAGTTACGCCAAAAACCATTCCATACATAAACATGGAATTGGTTTCTACCTTATGATAACCTAATCTTTATTACGTAAAATTGAGGGATATTATCTTTAATGACATTTCTTTGAAAAAAAATTCCAAACAAACTTATCAATCTTAATTGAAATTGTTACATTGATTAAATTCCAACATACTAGCGACAAAGTGGATTCTAATAACAAAATGGAAAGCACTTATTGGAGAATGGTTTCCGTACAAATGACCAGGTGAAGGGACTATTTTCCGGCAATGCATCTCTAGAGGAACGTACTAAGGCCCAACTGATGGTCCTATACCAACACAAGACCGACCTACCTCTTCTTAGATAGTACCGATTATGTCATCACCCCGGTCGTTATCGACCTATCCGAGATGTCTCTTAGCATACACTACAATAATTTAAACCCGAACTTTATAGTGTGTAGAAATATATTTAGAAGGGGATGATCATACCACAATGGTTGCGAACCACATAGCCTTGCCGCATCTACCCTTTTTTGGCCATTTCCAGACGTGAGAATTAAGGCAATGATTAACCTTCACAAAGCACATCACCTTTCCTTTTTGAATGCCACATTTTTAGTCCACAGTCACACAACTAATTTCCATAAATGTATAACTCTTGAGCTCCTACATCTCAGGAATGGGTAAAAAGCTAAGAGAAGTTTTCTTCTTTGCCACTAAATAGATGATATGCTTATAGGGATCAATCAATGTGATTTTAAAATGCAATGTCAGACATTCGTCCATACAAGTTGTCAAGGAAAAGGAATAACTGAAGGCACTTCTCCTACCGTATTCTATTTGGAAATCACCCCTAGGATCAATGGCTAGCAGTCCTTGCAAATCGAAGATTTTCATAATGGAGTACTACTACCATGTGATATGGTAAATTTCACCTTGACAGACTAGTGGCAAGTACCCCTACATCATGAATATCCTCGTCTTTAATGATCTTGTGTTCAATATTTTATAGTTCAAAACGTAAATTGGTTCGAAGTGATTTTTGGATAAGAATCACCCAAATCCGACCGCGGTCTCAACGAAATCCAATCATCGATAAAAATGATGTTTTATAAGTAGATGATTGTTCTTTGATTTATTCATTTCTTCACCAAAATATCTTCAAGAGATATATACCTTAAAATTATTCTTTTTGTAAATACAGAATCATTTAAACCTTCGTTTAGAAATTTATCAAATCTTTTTTAGAAAGTAACTTATGAGAAAATAGGATTATACTCTATTTCTATTCAATAGCAATTTCATTATTCAATATAAGTACTCTCCATCGAATAAAGGTGAAATCACCTTTTAAATTCATATAGTTAGTACGAGTTCCCTCCTCGAACCTTAATACAAAGTTTTACCAGAATATCCTTTAGATTGATAAAATCCAGTTTAGTTAACTCTTTTGAAAATTCCTTACTTTGGGAAAAACTTAAATGAGATATTCTTTAGAGCATCCAGGCTTTCCATTTGATCTGTTCCACCCCTCATCTAATAAGAGAACAGATGCCATATAAGTTTAGGGCACTAGTTGCTCCATCCCTAACTTATTTACATATCTTATTTTCATGTTTAGATCTCAGAGGCGGGATAAATATACTAGTCATTTCTACAAACTCGTTTCATTTTTAGAAATGATTTATAAAACTTCCAAATCATTTTTTAAAAGACTTAGTTATTCTTTTAAAAACCATTTATAAAAGATATGAAAAAGAATCATATTTCACAAGTTATTTTAAAACTACTACGAAATATGCGGTGGAAAGTGTTTTTAAAAGCTATATTGATCAAAATGACTTTTCTAACTTTTGAAAATTTATCTATATGACTCAAATTTCCTTTAAAACACTTTAAATGATCTATAAAATTTATTTCACATTTTTAAACATTTAAAAATATTTATTTCAAAGAATTTTTTACTTTGGTTGCTTTTATATAAAAGCGTGATTTTTCTACAAACTTGATTTGGACATATTTTAAAATCTATAAGGTGAAACCTTGATTTTTTTTCTTCATTTTAAAACTATCGATATAATAGTCCGAAAAATTCTTATCTCGAAGAATTCTGAGCTAAATTCCAATCCTTATACTCATTTGAATTTTTTCGACGTGCTTTTGACACATTTATTCTTTTTCATTTAAAACTTGTCGAAACAAATTTATATGTTTGTCGAACATTTCTAAAACATTTTCAATCATTTTAAATGGTATTAATTGATTCCTTAGTACTTTTCAAATTCATTCGAAAAGTGTTTTCTATGAAGACCTATATCCTCGACTCTCGAAAACCTACACTAATACATCCAGGGTATTCACTTGCCGTAAATTCAAGCGCCGAGGAGGCATATTTTTCGGGGTAAAGTAAAGTAAAAGATTGAAATACACATTCTCCAATTATGTTAAAATAGATAAATAGTACATACAACCACTCTCACTAGGGTACATCAGAGTTTTTGTACAAACTACCCCAACCAAGAACAAATATAACTGCTTGCTCCCACACTTGCCAGTATTAACTAACTCAGACACACTGGAAAAATAAAAATAAATAGATAGATAGACATCCACATCGGATGCTTCAGCTCCATGCTCCAAAAACCTCTTCCAGCATACTCTTCCCCAAAATACTCCAAACAGAATCCTGACTAATTGGCTGCTTGGAAAAATAGGGCTCCTGGAGTTTAAAGGGAAAACCAAATAAACTCCGGATTAGTCATGGAACTGGTGTGAGAACTCAATATATGTTGTTGAAAACAAAAAGGTATCTCATAAGACTGCACCACATATAAACACGGAATGGCTTTTTACCTTATGATAACCAAAACACTTACGTAAAAATACTTGATATTATTTTAATGGCGTATATTTGAATACATTTGCAGGTAAACTTATCCATCTTAGCCGGAATTGTTACCACTGTTAAATTCCAACATACTAGACTCTACAAAAAAAACAGAAGGCACTTATTTTAGAACGGATTTCCATATAAGTGACCAATGAAAGGACTACCTTCTAGCAGTACATCTCTAGAAGAATGTACTGAGGTCAATAGAATATCTACACCTCTACCAACACAAGACCGGACTACCTTTCTCATTGGATAGTGCCGAATATTTCATCACCCGGGTCGTTACTGACCTATCCGAGACAACTCTTAGCACACACCGTAATAATTTAAACCCGAACGTCATAGTGTGTAGAAATATATCTAGAAAGGGATGATCGTACCCTAATGGTTGTGAATCACATAGTCTTGCCACATCTACCCTGTTTTGGCCATTTTCGAGTGTGGATTTGAAGTAACAATTACCTTTCACATAGCACATCATGTTTCTTTGAATGCCATACTTCCATTCCATGGTCACACAACTAATCTTTACAAACATATAACTCTTGAGCCCATTCGTCTCAGGAAAGGGTGCTAAGCTAAGAGAAATTTCCTTCTCTTCTACCAAGCAGATAATACGTTTATAGAGATCACTTATGTAAGTAGAAATGTAATTTAAAACATTCTTCCATACGAATTCATTCTGGGACTGAACAAAACCGAAGGCATTCTCCAAACACATCTTGTTGGGAATTTACCCTAGGATTAGTAGCGGCAAGTCCTTGCATTGAAAATTATGAAACGAAGAACTACTGCCACATATTATGATATGGAAAATTTCCCCCAAGGGTCGGTGACAAGTAGCCCTACATTCCATCTTCCACAATTATCATCAAGTCTTCACTTCAAATACGTAAATTGGTTCAAAGTGGTCTTCAGATAGGAATTATCCAAATCCGACCACAGTTCCTCAAACCAATCATCGATAAAAGAGGACAAGTGAATAGAACATCATTCTTTAATTAATTAAATTCTTGTTTAAAAATCCCTTTTGGGGATATACATTTCCATAACATTATTTCTGATATATATGGAGGTATTAAACCTCTCTTATAAAATCCCTTGATAACTTTTAACCTACTTTTTAATAAGAATAAATACAAAATTGTTTCATTTTTTATTTAGGAAGATATTGATCCGAGTAAACCAAATTAACTAACCCCACCGTCGGGCCAGCCCGGATAGCCAGGGAGAGCAGGAAACTGGTTTTCCAAACTTAAGCCTAGACACTATCCTCTAACACTTACAAGGCAGTCAAATTATTTGATCGACTCTAAATCTTTAATCATTCCAAAATTCCTTCAAATCATATACAAAACACTTTATTAATAATTTTCAAACATTGGTAAAATAACTAGAAAAGAATTGTTAAGTTTAACACTTTATTTCAAAAATGCTGCGAAAACTGCTGCAAAAAAGTTCTATGGAAAGTGGTTTTGAGCTATATTGATCAAAACGACTTTTTATTAATTAAAGAATAATTTTTATTACTCAAATCAATTTTAACACATTTTAAAACAATTATAAGATTGATTCCATATTTTTAAACAAAATAAAAATTTTATTTCCAAAGAAATCCAGTTTTGGATTCCAAACTGCAAAAACCACGATTTTTTCCAAAACTTGTTTTACTCATAATTCAAAAATCTACTTATTGAAATCTCAATTTTCTTTCTTAGTTGGAAAATTATGGATATAATAGTTCGAAAAAAATTTATGCCGAAGAATTCCGAGCTATACTCCAACTTTTACACTTGTTTGACTTTTATGGCACGAAATCGCAAACTGCCGTTATGCGACGCGCTTATTTTTAACTAAATTTTCAATTTCTTTTCAGTCTTTATGAAAATGCTTTTCAATGTTTATAAAACAATTCAAACTCATTTCAAACCATTTTTAAAGAGGTTTACCATTCCATACACACCATTTCATTGATCGAAAGAAATGTTTTCCTTTATGCTTACCGACGTGTATCTTTGTAACTTGCATATATATTCAGTATGCATATGAAAACATCCAAACTTGATGAACAAAGCATAATAAACATGCCTTGCAAACATCATATCATCATACAAAATATAATATAATAGTTTAGGAGTTCTCACCATGAGTTTTCAACGATTAATTAAAAATTTGTTATAGCTCCACTACTCGGTTTCCGAAGCTCACTATTCTTCGAATTTTAGCTCCTTGACGCCTCAACCAAGGCTAGAGATGGCTTGGGTGTGCATGGCCTAGAGTGGAGCAAAGAAGTGCTAGGCCTAATGATGATGTGCGGTGGAGGTTTGAAGAACAAAGAGAAAAGGTGGAGTTTCGGGATTGTTTTTAAGGTTGTAAGTATATATAACTATATATTATAATTTAAGTTCTTTCTGAAACAAATTTTGACATTATTTCTCTTAGGATGGAAGCCATTAAAGTGGAAGACAAAGCTTAGAAATATGAAGAAGAAGATGAATGGAAATGAAAAGAAGAGTGTAGCGTATTTATAGGAAAAGAAGAGTATGAAAGTATCCATGCATACAGCATCATCTTCATCACCATTTCATGGCTTCATCAACACACCTCCCCCTCCCTAGGCATGACAATTATCCCCCTTCCATGTGCCCATCACTTCCATCTTCTCATGTATGCATATATTGACTTATATATATATGCTTAAGGAGTAATAAATCTTAAAATATATTTTATATTTTTGAACAATATTTTGACATTATTTTATTAATGTTGGAAGCCATGAAAATGAAGATGGAGAAGTGTGAAAATTGTGAAGAAATGGTTTGGCATTTATAGGAAAACTTTCGAATAAAATATTATTATGTGAAATAACTAAAATACCCTTACTTCAACTTAAAGTAAACTACATTTTTCAACACTTAACATCACCGTTCAATTCACTACATTATATCTTAATCACTTAAGTAGTAAGTAAAATAAAGTAAGAATATTTAAATATGTATACATGTATATGTAAATAAAGGTGCAACAATGTTATTACACATTTTGTTTGAAAAAATGTTGATTTTTGACAAAACGTTTTACGGTCACATTTTGAATTTTTTTAATTCATAAATTTGTAAACAAAACATGAAAATAAACTTATATATTGTTATTTAAAAAGTTCCTTTATTAGATAATTAAATAATTAAAATAATTTATTTAACCAGCCAAACTTACTTTTTTGAAATTAGACTTTTGTAGCTTTTACCAATATAAGCAACGGTTCTTATTTTTTGTATATTTCTATCTCCAAATCCTATCTAATACTATTTGAATCACAAGATTTTATATATTTTATATTTGAAATCGATTTAAATAACATATTTTGGAGTAACAAAGTTTGGGTCGTTACATTCTCCTATCCTTAAAAGGATTTCATCCTCGAAATTAAGATAAGAGGAAAATAGCTCAAAATAAAATATATTCAATAAGATAGATTATATACAAGAGTATGGATAAGTGACAACATCGCAAGCGATGAGCACACTATGACGGTACAGTTTATATAGTCTATACATCAATCCTAAACTCAAGATATGCCTTCCTCATTCTATCCTTCGTTTCCCTAGTGTAATCCTCAGCATCTCCACTCCATCGAACTTTAACTAATCTTACCACCTTCCTTCTTAATTTTTTCTCATCAAGATCAACGATTTGAACAGGCTGTCTAATAACCGCCAAATTTGGTTCCATCTCCAAGTCTTCCTAACCAGCCACTTCTATGATTTGTTTTGGGTCATGCACATGTTTTAGCAAATGAGGCACATGAAAGACATTGTGCGCTCCTGACAATCTTTCTGGTAATTGCACTTGATAAGTTTGTGGGCCGATTTGTTCAAGAATGGGCAAAGGTCCAATATATCGAGGTGCTAACTTCCCGACCCCTCCAAACCTCACCACTTCTCTCATCGGAGAAACTTTCAAAAAGAATGAATCTCCAACCGAGAATTCCAGATTCCTACGCCTTTGGTTTACGTAACTTTACTGCCTACTCTGGGCTTCCTTTAACAACTCTTTATTCATATCAACCTCCTCTGAAGATTCTTGTATCATATCAGGGCCTTGTATTAATCGATCGTCTGTCTCGATCCAACATGCTGGTATGTTGCATAGGTGACCATACAGAGCTTCAAACAGTGCCATGCCTATACTAGCTTGATAGTTGTTGTTATAGAATAATTCTACTAAATGCAAACGATTTTCCAATGAGCCTTCGAAGTCTAGAATACATGCTCTTAGAAGATCTTCCAAAACTTGATTGACTCTTTCTATTTGCTCATCAATCTGGGAATGATATATAGTGCTTATATTCAGCTCGTTCCAAAAGCTTTCTGTAATGCATCCCAGAACTAACTAGTAAAGATTGGATCTCGATCGCTTACGATACTACTTGGAACTCCATGAAATCAGGCAGTCTCCCTCAAATATATTTTGGCAAGGCTTGCGGCGGTCCTTATTGGATTCACTGGAACAAATTGTGTACTTTTAGTTAATCTGTCTATGACAACCCAAACGCCTTCGTTTCCCTTCCTTATTCGAGGTAAGCCATCAATGAAATCCATTGATATTTGATCCCTCTTCCAAGCTAGAATCACCATTGGTTGAAGTAATCCTACAATTGTCTATTGATCACTCATGGCTTTTGACAATTTATGCATCAGCTGACATAAATGGATATGTCTCTTTTCATACTTCTCCACCAAATGATTCGTTTTATGTCTTTGAACATTTTGTTAACTCCTTGATGAAAGTTAAGTTTGGACTTGTGGCATTCAGCTAACACCTTCTGCCTAAGATTTTCTATATTCGGAACACAAATTCGCCCATTCAATCGTAATACTCCACGGTTATCTACTTCAAAGCTTGAATTTTTTCCTTTGTGCATATCTTTAGTAATCTCCTTTAGGAAGCGATCTTCTTTTTTCTTGTTGGTAATTCTTCCAGAAGAGTTAGATTTTCTACCAAATAAGAAATAACAGCATTCTTGCTTTCAGCGCATCTGCTACTACGTTGGCTTTCCCGGGTGTATATAGAATATCTAGATCATAAGATGCAAGAAATTCTAGCCAATAATGTTGTCTCATGTCCAAGTCTTTCTGAGTGAAAAGATATTTTAGAGATTTATGATCTATGAAGATATCAAACTTTTCACTCTATAAATAATGCCTTTACATTTTAATGAAACACAACGGGTAGTAGCTCCAAGTCGTGTATTGCATAAATTCGCTCATGAGGCTCTAGCTGCTTATTTGCATAAGCGATCACCTTAACTTCTTCCATTAAAACTGCCCCAACATCTTCCCCATAAGCTTCCGTATAACCTGTTAACCCACTATTTCCATTTATAATTACTAGGACTGGAGCAGCCTTTAACCTTTTTTATGTTCCAGGAATGCTTCTTCACATTAAGGAGTCCAGAAAAATTTAGCTTCTGTTAACGCTAAAAAATTGAACGCTAACACCCCGGTGTGTAGAAGGTAATTGTGAAAGCACCACCCGTTGGTACGGGAACAAAATATAAGCAGAGAAATCACAGAGAAGCTATAAAAGACACAATATTTATAGTGGTTCGGCTTAAGATCCAGCCTACGTCCACTTTAAAGCTCTTTATTGCTGATTTGATTACAATTCTTTACAACAATCTTCAATTACAACACACTTAGACAAATAGCTCAAACTCTGATGTAGAAGAATCCCTCGAATGCATGGTGAATGAGTTAGATTTCCACTTGAGATTTGTTGAAATGTCTTTGGTGATTGGAGTGATAGAAGTGTTGCTTGAACGTTGCTTGAAGTCGAGTCAATGGCAGAGTAATGGCGTCCAGGAAGTCCGTCCAAAAGTCCCTTGAATGCTCGATGTGGTCATGTATTTATAGGCAAATTTCTAGGCTGAAATTGTTAAGTCATGAGTCGTGACCGACTCAAGATGAGTCGTAAGTCGTGACCGACTCAGGATGAGTCGTATGTCGTAGGCGACTCAACTGGTTGAGCCCAGACTTCCTATCAGAGCGTCTCTGGTCCTCTGTATACAGCACAAGTCCTAACTCGTCTGCGAGTTAATAGGTCGTGGTCCAAGATGAGGCGGCGTTGGATTTCTACATAGTAGCTTTAAGTCGTGGACGACTCAAGCTAGGTCGTGAACGACCTATCATAAGTCGTAGGTCGGTTCTTTGTTGTTTTGGGATTTTAGTCAGTTAGGTCATTTGACACCTTAGGTTGTTGAGTCATTAGAGAACTTGAGTCGCTAGCTCCATGAGTCGTTAACCCGTTGAGTCGGCCGGCACCTTTAAGTCGCTAAGGTTATAGCCCGGTGAGTCGTTATTCCTCCTGAGCCGTTGAGTCGTAACCCCTCAAGGCTGTTGAGTCGGTAACTCCTCAAGGCTGTTGAGTCGGTAACTCCTCAAGGCTGTTGAGTCGGTAACTCCTCGAGGTTGTTGAATCGGTAGCTTCCTGAGTCGGTAGCTTGTTGAGTCGGTAGCCTTATGAACCGTTAAGAACCTTAAGTCGTGAGTCGGCCCAGACCTTGACTCGTTGCCTAAACGGAGTTAACATTTGCCCCTCGAAGTTCACGCCTAAGTCGTAGGTCGTGTGCTTCGACTCATCATAACTCGTGTGCCGATTCAACTACCACTGCTCAAAGCTATAAAAGACTTGAGTCGTTCCCCTTACTTCCTTCTTCTCATTTCTTATCCTTTGAACCGTGTCTGCCATTAACGCATCTTCGAGCTCTCAAAGGCGATTCCAACCTGATTTATTTTCGATCATCTTTAGCATCACACCGTGTAAGAGATTTCGCATCATTTTTCAATTGCTGATGATTGCCGATCTCCGCCTCTGTTTTTCCCCCTTGACCCTTGCGAATATTGTTACATCGGACATTGATGGATTAAAAGCAGGCGGTTTTACCCTACTTGTAATGATTCGAAATTTAAGACGACCTAGTGGTGTGATGGAACTGGGGTTAACCATTGCGAGGTTATTGGGTTATCGGGTTATGGATTAGATGATCAATGGGTTAGGAGTTAGATGGTTAATGGGTCAGGAGTTAGATGGTTAACGGGTCAGATTGATTTGAACGTTGCCGTAGGTTTGACTCGGCTACTTTTGTATGATCCAGTGACCCTTGTGATTTAACCATGATATGACTCATCATGCTCCTCGACCTAAGCCCTGAGTCGTGGCCGAGATAAAACCCTTGAGTCGTGACCGAGATAAAACCCCTGAGTCGTGACCGAGATAAGCCCCCTGAGTCGTGGCCGAGATAAGACTTGTAGATAATCTCCTTATTTCTACGACTCAAGGCATAGGGTACTGCCGACTCAGGACTTTTGAACCGTTGACGAGTTATGACTTGTGTGAATTCTGTTTGAACTTTGGACCATTGCATTAACCTTGAACTGTTGAATTTTATTGCATTCATTCACAGGTTATTTTGACTTACAGGCTAACAATCTGTTCAATACAACATTCACAGAAAACTGGGACGAATATACTATCATTGATTGCCCATATCAAATGACAGATTAGTTTATAACAGATAATTAACTTAAACAAATCGTGTGAACGAAGTGCTATCGATTTCAAGTAGAATATTAAAGCAACACTGAAACAATCAATTGAAACTGACCAGCCTGCACTAATATTATGCTTGAACTCTAAATTAACAAGTTCTGAAATTACCATAGTCGATCAATCGTCAACCAGTTTAATTCCAGTTATATTTACTTGTTATTTTCATTAGTTTTGCACAACACTTCACACTTTTAGGAAACGTGCACCTTCGCATTTGAACACCCAGTTGCTTGTGTAGAATGACATCTCAACAAGAAGAACCGATGGGCCAGGCTGAAGATGTCTTCCCAGTAGCCAACTTGTTGGATAATCCTCCGGAAAGAACTCCCACCACTCTGAATCACCGGGTGTTTACTCAACTGCTCACCCAGTTTGGCATTGCCGAAGCTGATGCCTTACTGCCGGGGCCAAACGATACTGCAGATAGGCCTCCTTCTGGCTTTATTGCTGTCAACCGCCAAATGTGCTTGAGCGGTGCCATACCACCTTTTAATGACTTCCTTCAGCAGCTCTTGCTTCGATTGTCTATCTCTCCATTCCAATTGCACCCCAATGGCCATGCCATTCTGATGGGGTTATGTGTGCTTTTTAGTAGAGTTCTGGACCGATTACCGAGCTTTGAGGAAATCTGCTACCTCTGCTCATTCACAAAGATCAAAGATCATCCCTCTATCGTAATCATAAGGAGTGCTCGAAATCGAAAACTCATCACCGATCTTTCTGATAGCGTTCACGGATTTCTAAATCAGTATTTCTTTGTTCGTTGCCCTCCAGGGTTTTATGCCATCTGGAGAGTAGGAAGTAAGATTTTCCTGTTTTTATTTCTCCATTCTTGGGCTTTTCAAAATCCGAGTTGCTAAATGCTAACTTTGTTTCTTTTCCCTGTTTTAGCACTTCCTCCTCCCTCTAGAGATCCATGCTATAAACAAATTTTTGAGAGATTGAACGCCGTGGCGGCAGAAGAGAGGAGTATAAAGTTCTTGTTAAATGATGGATTTTTACATCAATATGGGCTTCTTCATCCTTCTCGCTTCACTCAGTCTCGTGAAGTCCCAACTGAAATTCCTGATTCTCCGATGGAAACTTCTGATGCCCCGGTCCCTATTAAAGAGCACATTTAGGGAGGAACCTCTATAGAAACTCCACTAGTGAGATGTTCAGTTCTGAAGGACGTTGCGGGGCCGTCTGATAAGTCTGCACTTGCCCCAGTTATCGAAGAGGAAGAAACTCCACGATCCTCCAGAAGATCTGCCGACGAAGGGGTTGAAAAAGCCAGTCCCAAAAAACATGAGGGTGATGATGTTTTCGAGGGGTTGAGCGATTTAATTGTGACTTCTCAAGAATTTTTCAAAGATGATGTTTCCAAAACTGTTTCTTCTATAATTGAGGCGACATCTTCTCTACAACAAATGTCAACTCCTCCTACTCAAGTTATCACTACATCTATTTCACAGAGTGGTCTGTAACTTGATGCGCGTAGTTTACAAGTTACACAACACTTAGGATTTTTCATCACTTCTACGCGTTTATCTTCTTGTACTTTAAAGATTTATAAAGCTTATTATTTCTATTCCAGATTCTCCTATGGGGCGCAGCGGCTCGTACTATGATGATTTCCAGCGCTACGGGAGGCGTAGCCAGTATGATTACAGGCGTTACCTCCCTTCTTACAGAGAATCGGATGAAGAGAGGGCCATCAGGAAAGCCGACGAGAGACGAGCATATGAAGAACGTCGCTGAAGGGAACACGAAAGACATGATCTTCCCCACAGAGATGATGATACCCAAAAGAGAAAAGCTCATGATGAGAGAGGAAAGAGTCACATAGACGATTCTTCTAGCAAGCGGGCTAGACTTACTGAAGAAACAACTCCTTCAGCTTCTGAACATGTCCCTGCTCAATCTCCTGCTCCCGTTCGCTCCGACATTCAGGCAATCATCAACCGGCCCGCATACCAAGTCGGGCAAGGTCCTCCCACTCTTCAAAGTCGATTTCCTCAGTGGTGCCTGAGAGGGGTTCGATTTGATCTCGACTTGGTTCCTCTCGACAAACCGGCTATGCTGCGAAATCTTGATACTGTCAGGACCGATATTGAAAGAATGTCGAACTGGCAAAAACTTGTCGACGAACTTCAGAGGGTTAACCGAGCCAATCTCGAGGCCATGCTAACAATGGAGAACGATAAGGCTGAGTGGCAGAAGACTCTCGAACAGCATGACGCCGAAATGAGAAGTATTGCTTCCTACAATGAAAAGCTGGAAGCGGAAGTAGAAAAACTTAAGGAAGAATTAGCTACTTCATCTACTTTCCATTCTCAAAAGGAGAGCATGCTTTAGCAACAAGTACGAGATGCACATGCCAGTCAAAGAGCAGTTGAAGATAAGCTTGCACACAAGGAAAAGGTCATAGAAGAATATCGGGCTGAAACTGTACAACTGCGAGAACAGACCGGCTCCCAAAGCTTGGAGATAGAGTTGTTAAAAACTCGACTTGCTATGGCCGAAAAGGAGCGCGACGAGGCTGTTGCTGGTAAACTTGCGGCCGAAGAGGCTCATCAAGCAACCAAAGCTGACATTAGCTCCACATTATTCGATTTTTATCCGCACAGCATTTTGGGACGTGGCAGCCTTGCCTTTCTAGGCCCCAAGTATGAAATCACACTGGCTGAAGTTTGGGAGGCAGCACTTGATATGCTCGGTGGTAAAGGTGCTGGATATGCTGAGTCAGCCCTTGAAGAGCATTATCTTGACGATGAAGCCCGCGTCGCTCTTGCCAAGGGAAAAGAGTAGCTTGCCAGAGCGCGGGCCGGGATGGCGGAAGAGGAGCGTTCTGAAAAAGAAGTACCGCCTACTACCTCTGAACGTCCTCTAGTTTCTTCCGAAGTGGACATTACAGGCTCTAGTGCTCATTCGCCGCCTCCTACAAGAACCGGGGCAATTACCCCTACTGATGAAGAGGCTTTGGAGGACATTGGGGCTCAGAATTATGAGATTGAACTGACGAAGCCAACATCTTCAGGTAATTTCGACATTGGTCCGATTCAGGTGGATTGCCTGCTTGTTCCTCAAAAATTTGATGAGCTTCTCGATTACTTCTTGAATCTCGATGAACCTATATCTCCCTTCTTTTGTGAAGATACTAACATTTTCAATTTCTCTTCTTCTGCAGTTGAAACAACAAGTGCTGTGCAGACTTCGCCTTCTCTGGTTATTCCTCCTCCATCTCTTCAGGTGACTCCTCCTTCCGCTTCACAACCCGGGTCACAAGAGGAGAAAATCGAGGCTCTTCATGGCTTGGATGACCCTATTGCTTCGCAGGAGCAAAAAGATGAGGGACTTGAAGGAGGCAAGATCTCTCCGGAGCGGACTCCTTCTGACGACGTAATTTTGTCCGCTCTCGTTACTCCAGGGAGTGAGTCTTCTTCGAAGAGAAGAAAAAAGCATGGGACATCGAAGAGGAGGGGGAAGAAAATTATCACCACTGAAGAGGAACCGGAAATTGCACCAGTTGCACCTCCCTCCCCTTCTTCCCTTATGCCTTCAGACCGACCTGAAAGACCTGAAAAGCTAACCATTCGGTCGGGTAAAGGGTCTAAAGGCGGCAAGAAGAAATGAAGAGTTGGGCTTTTTGATTCCTTTTTTGTGTAATGGTCGGATGTTGTGCAGGCACCGGCCCCTGCTTTTTATTTTGAAACCTGTATCTGCAATATCTGCAATTGAATAAAATGATTCTTTATTTGTAAAGACTTTTGTTTGAATTTGAGAATGCATTTATTATTCATTTTTGTACAAGTTTATTTATATGATATTGCGGTGAGCTTGTGGTATGTTTTTTGAGCGTACTTTACCGACGTAGCTATACCACTTTGTATGTAACTATACCATGTTGCCCCCATACCATGAGCTTACTGCAATATCGTATACTTTGAGGGGAATTGCACACTCGTTTTCTAAAGAATAATTACTTCATTCTCGAAGAGAATTTTCGTAGAGTGCAACTTCCTTCATATAAGTTTCTACGCTTTGTCCTTCGAAGAAATCACTTTTTCCTTTTGCGTATGTATACATTTTGCCAAGTGAATTCTTCTATGTGGTAAAGCGGACCTCTGAATGTACTTTAACTTTCATCCCCCCTTCTTTTTTTTTAGAATAGGTAAATCGCTCTTCCTTTGAAAGTTAAAGTACGCTCTTGATGAGGATTTTTCTTTTTATTATAAAAAATTGTGCCTCTGAGGAGAGATTTTTTCACGTTTCAACACTTGGAAGTTTTATTTCAATCTTGGTGAAACGTGTTCCTCCAAAGAGTTGTGCCTTTGAAGAAAGCCTTTTCATGTTTAAACACTTGGAAGTTTTATTTCAATCTTGGTGAAACGTGGGCTTCTGAAGAGGTCTTTCTTTTTAATTGTGTCCCCGGGAGGGGGTTGTACTTCTGAGGAGGGATTTCTCACGTTTCAACACTTGAAAGTTTTATTTCAATCTTGGTGAAACGTGTACCTCCAAAGAGTTGTGCCTTCGAGGAAAGCCTTTTCACGTTTCAACACTTGGAAGTTTTATTTCAATCTCGGTGAAACATGGGCTTCTGAAGAGGTCTTTCTTTTTAATTGTGTCCCCGGGAGGGGGTTGTACCTCTGAGGAGGGATTTCTCACATTTCAACACTTGGAAGTTTTATTTCAATCTTGGTGAAACGTGTACCTCCAAAGAGTTGTGCCTTCGAGGAAAGCCTTTTCACGTTTCAACACTTGGAAGTTTTATTTCAATCTTGGTGAAACGTGTACCTCCAAAGAGTTGTGCCTTCGAGGAAAGCCTTTTCACGTTTCAACACTTGGAAGTTTTATTTCAATCTCGGTGAAACATGGGCTTCCAGGAAGGTCTTTATCTTGTTTTGCATTTCAACTTTGGTGAAGTGAAATTCCGAAGAGCGGTTGTTACACTTCAACTCCTGGAGAAATGTGCCTCCGAAGAGGGCTTTTATTTTGTTTGCATTTCAACTTTGGTGAAGTGAAATCCCGAAGAGCGGTCATAACACTTCAACTCCTGGTGAAATGGGCCTCCGAAGAGGGCTTTTATTTTTTTTGCATTTCAACTTTGGTGAAGTGTAATTCCGAAGAGCGGTCATAACACTTCAACTCCTGGTGAAATGTGCCTCAGAGAGGGTTTTCATCGCCTGGAAGTTACTCTCTCATGGTTGGAGGGTCATGACTCCTCCAATCTTTTTTGTTGAGTAGAGAACTTTCTTTTTTGTGGCGTATGACCCATTAGAGGTCTTTATCCTCCGAAGAGTTGTGCCTCTGAAGAGGACTTGTGCTGCCGATGATGGCTTTGGTTGTTCCTCTGTTCACTTGCTTATGTCTTTTCAATGATCCTCTGCCCCCCCCTTTTTTTTTACAAGTAACTTGTTTAATCCAAGGAAGTGTGCTTCATTATCAGGCAATTTCGTGAGAACGAGCACTAGCTTCTTAATTGGACGTTTGTTTGTTCAAACAATCTCAATTTATTAGCAAAGACCCGTTTCTGTCGAAATCATAGGCCGTTCAATTGAAGTACTTCCTATCTAGGATTTGAATTCGGGGCTCTTGTGACTTGAAATTTGGCGAGAATCACTTGGTCTTTTTTTGTGTGCAAGTTTCACTTCCATTGTCTGCAAAAATTCAAATCGATATTTCAGCAATACATTCTATGTACTTTTTATATCGAAAATAAAGCAAACATGTAATAATAATAAGGAACACAAGATTTATAGTGGTTCGGCCAGGAAATTGGGCCTACATCCACTTTATATTCTTTCATTATTTACTTGCATCGGTTTTACAATTGCCTTCAATTACAAGAATCATACATTCATAATTCTTTTTACAATATTTCAACAAAATTTTCAAGTAAAGTATGGACGCAAATGATTGCTGTTCCATGCCCTTGGAATTTGATCTCCTTCAACAGTGGTGAGTTTGAATGTGCCGTCAAGAAGCTTTTGACCTATGACATATGGTCCTTCCCAATTTGGCCCAAACACACCTGTCGCTGTCATAATTCTCTTCAGGACTAGGTCTCCAATCTCAAAGCTGCGTTGGCGAACTTTGGAATTGAAATGTCTGGCTATTCTTTGCTGATGAGCTGCAATTCTGAGATTAGCCTCATCACTTTTTTCATCAAGGAGATCTAGCGCTTCAAGCTGTAGCTTTTCGTTTTCTGCTTGATTGAAATGGATTCTTCTGTGTGAAGGGACTTCTATTTCTACCGGAATCATTGCCTCTGACCCGTATGCCAATGAAAATGGGGTGTACCCAGTCGCAGTTTTGTGAGTGGTTCTGTATGCCCATAGTGCTAGTGGTAGCTTATCGACCCAACCACCTTTTGCTCTTTCAAGTTGCTTCTTGATGGTTGACTTAATAATTTTGTTCACGGCTTCCACTTGCCCGTTTGCCTGCGGATGAGCTACTGCTGAGAAGCTTTTCCGAATTTTGAATCGCTTGCAAAAATCTTCGAATTCTTCACTCTCAAACTGAGTTCCATTGTCTGTAATTATTTTTTGAGGCACCCCGTATCTGCAAATGATGTTTTTAGTCACAAAACTTATCATCTTCTTTGAGGTGATAGTAGCCAGTGGTTCAGCTTCTGCCCACTTAGTAAAATAATCTACAGCAACAATGGCATATTTAATTCCAGATTTGGCAGTTGGCAACGGACCTACAAGGTCTATTCCCCTTATCGCAAACGGCCATGGACTGACCATCTGCATGAGTTCAGTGGAAGGAGCTCTAGGAATTTTGGCGAATCTTTGACATCTGTCACATTTTCGGGAATACTCTGCCGCATCTCGATTAATTTCTGGCCAAAAATATCCGTATCGGAGAATTTTCTTTGCTAATGTTTGGCCACCTGAATGATCACCACATTCTCCTCCGTGTACCTCTGCTAGGATTGCTTTAGACTCTTCCCTGGATACACATTGAAGTAATGGCATTGAGAATCCCCGTCTGTATAACCGGCCATCCTGGATTACGTATCGAGAGGCTTTTCTCAGTAGCTTTTGCCGTTCTTTTGAGTTCCCTGGTAAGGATCCATTGAGCAGATATTCTATTATCGGAGTCATCCATGATTCTTGCTCTTGAGACATGCTCATGATCCAATCAATGTCCATCTCATCAATGCTAGGAGTCGACAGGACCTCCACTGGAGTTAGCCCCAGAAATTGAGCTTCGCCTGTGCTCGAATACTTCGCGAGAGAATCTGCTTTCATGTTTTCTTCTCGAGGAATGTGGCTTATCATGTAATGATCGAAATCACCCAGGAGTTTCCAAACCTTTGACAAGTAGGCGGGCAGATTCACCCCTTTTGCTTGGAATTCCTTTTTGATTTGGCATACAATAAGCTGAGAATCACTGAATATCTGTAACGCTCGGATGTTTAATTCTTTAGCAATCCTTAAGCCAGCGATAAGGGCTTCGTATTCTGCTTCATTGTTTGTTGAAGGAAATTCCAATCTTAGTGCATAGCATAATGATCGACCTTCAGGAGTCTCAAGTACAACTCCGGCTCCAGAACAGTAGTCGTTTCTCGCACCATCGACATATAACTTCCACTGGATCGGGGAATTGTCGACCGTTTCTTCCTCACTGTTACCCTTATCTGTAAATTCTGCAATGAAATCCGCTAAAGCTTGTCCATTGATTGCTTTCCGGGGATGATAAGTGATGTCATACTGACTGAGTTCAATATTCCACTTTAGAAGACGACCCGAAGTTTCAGGGCGAAACAGGACTTGCTTTAAAGGTTGATCAGTGAGGACTCTGATAGGATGAGCTTGAAAATATTGCCTCAACTTCTTAGGCGCAATTAGTAAGCAATAGGCGAGTTTTTCCAACTTAGAGTAATTCATCTCTGCCCCAGTGAGTCTTTTGCTGATATAGTAAACTGGATGTTGAATCCTTTTGTCTTCCCGTATCAGCGCTGCACTTAAAGCATGAGATGATACTGCCAAGTATATAAGAAGATCCTCGCCATCGCCAGGCCTAGAAAGTATTGGAGGCGTCTCCATATGGCGAATCAATTCATCAAAGGCTTTTTGGCATTCGGGAGTCCAATCGAAGTTTTTCTTTCCTTTCTTTAGGGCGTCAAAGAATGGGATGCATTTATCTGTGGCTTTGGAAATGAACCGACTCAAGGAGGCAACTTTTCCATTGAGACTTTGCAATTCCTTCTTTGTTCTAGGAGCTTTGACTTCTTTCAATGCAGTAATTTGAGCTGGACTGGCCTCAATGCCCCTAGCACTCACGATGAAACCTAAAAACTTGCCAGATTCCACTCCAAATGAACATTTTAAAGGATTGAGCTTCATTCCGTATTTTCGGAGGACAGCGAACATCTGCTAAGTGTTCTATGTGATCCAGTGATTTCTTAGACTTTACTAACATGTCATCGACGTAAACTTCCATGGTTTTGCCCAGTTGCGGTTTGAATATAGCATTAACGAGTCTTTGGTATGTTGCCCCTGCATTCTTCAACCCGAAGGGCATAACCCTGTAGCAGTAAAGACCAGTGTCGGTGATAAAGCTCGTGTCCTCCTGATCTGGCTCATGCATCATGATCTGGTTATATCCGGAGTAAGCATCCATAAAAGATAACAATTCGTGTCCCGCTGTTCCGTCTACCAGTTGATCGATTCTGGGTAATGGGAAGCAGTCTTTGGGGCAGGCCTTGTTTAGATCTGAAAAATCGATGCATACTCTCCATTTTCCGTTGGCTTTCTTAACCAGCACTGGATTTGAAACCCAATTCGGATATGTAGATTCTTTGATAAAATTATTCTCCATGAGCCGATCAACTTCTTCTTTTAATCCGCTGACCTTTCCGGACCTTGAGTTCTCCTTTTCTGCTTTACAGGTGTAAATTTTGGATCAATATTTAGAGCATGCACTGCAACTTCTGGTGATATTCCGCACATATCGGCATGAGTCCAAGCAAAAACATCCAGATTTGCCTTTAAAAAAGATATTAAGATATTCTGAATTGACGCATTAAGTTGTGAACCCACATTCAACACTTTGTTTGGGTCCTTTGGGTCAACAGGTATTGGTATTGTCGTTTCCACCGGTACCACTCTATTTTCCCCTGCACTGACTTTTCTAGGGTCCATCTCTTTCCTTGCCCCGCTGTGCTCGCTAGTGCAGGGTCCGCCCTGTAATTGCTACAAGGCTGGTTCTTTGATGCGGACTGGGGCTGCCGCATTCTTTCCCATTTCTCTTTTTCTGGTTTCTCGTAGCTCTGTCAGATAGCACTCTCGCCCAGCATTTTGATCACCTTTTATAACTCCTACTCCATTGTCTGTAGGGAATTTAATAGTGAGGCACCACGGGGCAAGAACAGCTTTGAACGCTGCCAGAGTTGGGCGACCAAGGAAAGCATTGTAAGCAGAAAATTCGTCGACAATCACAAAAGTTTGCTTGCGGACCACTTTTCTCTCTCCTTCTCCAAGTTCCACAAACAAATCAATGGTCCCTACCGGCTGCTTTGGCTCCCCAGTGAAACCAGCAATTTTCTGCGATGAGGCTTGCACATCAGCCATAGGGATCTTCATTTGGTCGAATGTTCTCTTAAAGAGAATATTGCAGGATGCGCCACAATCAATGAGAACTTTTCTGACAATAGCTGGTCCGATACCAGCCGAGATGACTAGAGGATCCAAAGTAGGAGCTTCAATACCTGCGGAATCCCTGGCTCTGAACACAATATCATCATCGAAAGTTCTTTGTTGCTTCAAAGGCGTAGAACCTTCCAAAACAAATACATCTTCCTCAGTCGGCACATACTTTAAAGCTCTGGTATACCTTTCCATCTCACCCCAGCTTCTGCCTGCTGGGTGAGGTCCTCCTGTAATGACATTAATAATAGGCCTTCCAGATTCATGCCCTACAGCCTTCTCAATCGTCCTAGGCTGCTGAGTAGGAGCCTGTTGCCCCTGAATAGATGAAGCAGGATTGTTGTTATTCTTTTTCACAAATTGCTGCAGTTTGTTTTCCCTTAGCAACTCTTCAATCAGATTTTTCAACTGGCGGCATTCATCAGTCTCGTGACCGGGTTGATTATGGAAGCGGCAGAACTTCCCACTCTGTATAACCTTTTTCCCGGTCCTTAGAGGAGGAGGTTTAGGAAAGTCAACAGAATCTTTAATGGCAAGGTAGATACGCTCCGGCGTATCTGATAAAGGAGTATACTCTGATGGCTTGAAGGATCGGGGCTTCTTCAGATTACTCTGTTTCTTCCCATTGTTATTTTCACTTTTTTGCCCTACAGATTCATTCTTGCGTGGAGCAACAGTGTTATCTTCAGCTTTTTCCAACACTGCCTTTACCGGTACGGGACGGCTTTCTAAGCGTATGAATTCATCTGCTTTTTTATAGAATTTTTCAAGGGAATTTGGTTCCTTCATGTTTAACCATTTCCCACATTCGCTCGACTTGTCAATACCCTTCATCAGATAGGTCAATATCATTCGCGGTTCTGCATTGTCCACCTCAGCTAACGCTATATTAAAGCGGTTTAAGAAAGATCTGATAGTCTCTCCTGGACTCTGCTCCAAACTTGATAGTGACATGTTATCTTTGGCTTTTGAGGCATATAGTCTGAACTGCTCCTTGAACTTCCGGGTCAAGTCAGAAAACTGATCGATAGATCGGACGGGCAGCTTGGTGAACCAAAGCAGAGCTACGCCTTCGAGATGCACAGGGAAATATCGGCACTTTATTTCATCAGAGGCCATGGCACCTGTCATGTGCCAATCATATTTGTATAGGAATTCATTCGGATCACTTGTCCCCTTATAAGCTGGAATGGTTGGAGGGACAAACTTCCTTGGGAATTCAGCCTTTAAGATTTTCTCAGTAAATGGAGTCTTACTTGGGGCGAAACCCCATTCTTTCTCGTCTTTGACCCTCTGCATACTCTCTTTCATAATTTGTCGGACCATTCCAGAAAGATACTCCTCATCATGTCGAGTTCTAGATCCACCAACCTCTGGAAGTGTTTGTTCAAAGGGGCTAGCAGCCCTTTCAGGAGCATTTCTTTCTTCAGCATCACGAAGGTTGCCAGCAAAATTCCTCTCATTACCTGCTGGTTGACGGTTTGCCCCAAGCAAATCGTGCAACCTATTTAGAATTAGGGCATTCTGGGCATTTTGAGCCTCGAGTTGTGCATTTTGGGCATTGATCTGTTGGTTCAGCCCTAAAATTGCAGCATCCAGCTCTGCCTTTGTAACTCCGACAGCTGGAGTGGCTTGATTCGATATAGGGGAAGCGGAGGTTCCCTCTTGAATATTTCCAGATCTGACAGATCTACTCTTCCTTCCAGGAGCCATAATCTCGGATAGACTTCTGGTTTTCAAGGAAATTCTCTCTACAAACCTCTGTGAAGCAATGATGATAACTCGCCTGAGTTCAGTTCTCAGTGAAAGCACCAAAAATGTTAACGCTAAAAATTGAACGCTAACACCCCGGTGTGTAGAAGGTAATTGTGAAAGCATCACCCGTTGGTACGGGAACAAAATATAAGCAGAGAAATCACAGAGAAGCTATAAAAGACACAATATTTATAGTGGTTCGGCTTAAGATCCAGCCTACGTCCACTTTAAAGCTCTTTATTGCTGATTTGATTACAATTCTTTACAACAATCTTCAATTACAACACACTTAGACAAATAGCTCAAACTCTGATGTAGAAGAATCCCTCGAATGCATGGTGAATGAGTTAGATTTCCACTTGAGATTTGTTGAAATGTCTTTGGTGATTGGAGTGATAGAAGTGTTGCTTGAACGTTGCTTGAAGTCGAGTCAATGGTAGAGTAATGGCGTCTAGGAAGTCCGTCCAAAAGTCCCTTGAATGCTCGATGTGGTCATGTATTTATAGGCAAATTTCTAGGCTGAAATTGTTAAGTCATGAGTCGTGACCGACTCAAGATGAGTCGTAAGTCGTGACCGACTCAGGATGAGTCGTATGTCGTAGGCGACTCAACTGGTTGAGCCCAGACTTCCTATCAGAGCGTCTCTGGTCCTCTGTATACAGCACAAGTCCTAACTCGTCTGCGAGTTAATAGGTCGTGGTCCAAGATGAGGCGGCGTTGGATTTCTACATAGTAGCTTTAAGTCGTGGACGACTCAAGCTAGGTCGTGAACGACCTATCATAAGTCGTAGGTCGGTTCTTTGTTGTTTTGGGATTTTAGTCAGTTAGGTCATTTGACACCTTAGGTTGTTGAGTCGTTAGAGAACTTGAGTCGCTATCTCCATGAGTCGTTAACCCGTTGAGTCGGCCGGCACCTTTAAGTCGCTAAGGTTATAGCCCGGTGAGTCGTTATTCCTCCTGAGTCGTTGAGTCGTAAACCTTCAAGGCCGTTGAGTCGGTAACTCCTCAAGGCTGTTGAGTCGGTAACTCCTCAAAGCTGTTGAGTCGGTAACTCCTCGAGGTTGTTGAGTCGGTAGCTTCTTGAGTCGGTAGCTTGTTGAATCGGTAGCCTTATGAACCGTTAAGAACCTTAAGTCGTGAGTCGGCCCAGACCTTGACTCGTTGCCTAAACGGAGTTAACAACTTCCTTCATTGTGAACTTTGTTAGGTGATATACGATCTTTAAAAAGTCTTGAATGAAACTTTTGTAATATCTTACCAAACCTAAGAAGATACGAATCTTATTAGGAGTTTGTGGTTGCTTCCAATTTTGAACAGCTACAACCTTTACATAATTTATTGAAATCCAGTCCCTTGACACTATATGCCCAAAGAATCTTACCTCCTTCTCCCAGAATTGTCATTTTGAGAAGTTTTCTTTATGCATATTATTCCTTAATATCTCCATCACAAATGCTAGATGTCTTTCGTGTTCTTCTTCTATCTTAAAATAGATAAGGATATCATCGATAAAGACTAACACGAATTCATTTAGTACTTCTCTAAATATTCTATTTGTGAGGTCTACAGAGTAAGCGAGTACATTAGTCAACCCAGAAGGCATAACCAACCACTTGAAGAAAGTATTCAAACCTTTAAATGTAGTTAGATGGATGCATTCTTCCATGAGCCTTAGTTGATGGAATCCCATGGCTAGGTCCATTTTCAGGAATACTCGAGCACCATTTAACTGATCAAATAAGTCATCTATTTAGGGTAGGAAGTACTTTTCATTATTGTTTTCTAATTTAGGTCTCGATTGTCTACACAAAGCCTCAAAGATCCATTGGACTTGACAATAAAAAATGCCACCGATCATCAACTTGAACGACTAGGTCATATCAATCCTTACTTCAATAGCTCCTGGGTTTGGATATTCAGCTCATCCCTTTCCTTTAGAGCCATCCTTCGATCGTATTGTTTAACTGGCCTTGCACTAGGTATTAGATCGATACAAAACTTGATTTCCCGATGCAGGGGTAAACTATTTACTTCTTCAAAGACGTCCAGAAATTCTTTAGCAACATGCATTATTTCTAATTCTTTTTGGGATCAATCTAATGCAAGAAAACTATCCCTCCTTGTACTAGGAACTTCACAAGATATTTCCATAAACTTCCCAAAGCTGTTCCATATGGATATCGTCCTTCTATCGCAATCGAGAATAGCTTTATACTTAGTCAACCAATCCATACTACGTAAAATTTCAAAACCAATAAAATCCAAGACAAACATGTCAAAAGGAAATTTATGGGAAGAATGAGAAATTTGGACTTTTTCATAATTCATACAAAGGTTAGTGGTACCTCCTATAGGATTTGTTACGTAGATAGGGGTATTAACTAATATAAGGTCAAGTTTTAATTCATCAACGGTTTATTTAGCAATAAAAAAATGAGAAGCTCCTGTATCAAATAATACTCTAACTAAAACTATTCTGATAAAAATATTACCTTCCAATACTCCTTTTCCATTCATATCCTGAGAGGTTGAAGGTTTATCCTTTATAGCATAAACTCTGGCTTGCTCTCACATCCTAATTATTGGACAATCCTTTATAAGGTGCCCTGGTTGATGACAATTATAACAGTCCGTTGGTGATGGCCTGTAAGCCTTGGGGTTCTTGCAATTAGTTTCTAGGTGACTATTTTGTTGGAAATTATAACATGTAGCACCCTTCAAATACTTACCTTGCGATCCTCCTCCCGGTTTGCCTTGAACTGGTTTTTTCCCACTGTGATTGAACTTCCCCTTCTCACAATTGTTGTTGTTGTTGGCCTAAGCTACCATCGGATTCTTCTTATCCGATGTTTCATAATGAAATCCCATGTCCACTAAGTCTATAAACGATTCTTTTACATGAGCAGTCAACCTACTCCGGTACTTATTGTTCATCTCGGAAATAAACTTCTCGTTTTTCTTTAAAGGCGTAATAATCATACCTTGGCCAAAACAAGATAATTCATTGAACGTATTTGCATACTTCTCAATAGTCATTTTGTCTAGCTTCAGGTCTGTAAATCTTCTATAATGATGAGGTTTTCCAGCTGTCGGCATATACTTTCCCTCCAAGACTTCCTTACACCTTTACCAAGAGAAATTGTCTTCCGATTTGTTTAGTGTAATGGACTCCCAGCAAGCTAGAGCCCCTCCTACAGTTGCCATGAGGCCAAAAACCTTTTTTGCTCATTACTAGATCCAATGACTTAAATATTATTTTGCATGATTTGATCCAAGCATGTACTATAATGATAGCTTCCGTGCCTCTGAATGGTTTTCCCCCTAAGAAGGTAATTTTTTTGCACGGCGTGGCAAAGTTAACCTGGGGTTGTATAGGAGCAACTTCTACTATAGCAGCGGTTGTAGCTCGACCGTTGGTTGTTCTGGTGTTGTCGTTTCCCCATCTTCTTCCCCTACTAGTACTTATGTATTACTACCTAAATATAGTAAGATAACTTTAGAATACAAAGGCAAAATTATCTTGGGGAATGGGTATTTAAGCATAGCGTAATTTGATTTTATTAAGATAAGGGTTTTAAATGTGCACTCTTATAGATTAAACTCATTCTAAGGTATTACTAACCCTATCTATAATGATCCATGCCCCCACCAAAGCCAAGGTTCTTGCCTAACCTTAAGCTCTGATACCAAATGTAAAGAATCGTCTCGTCGACCCTCGAAAATTGACACAATGCATCCACGTTATTCGCGTGTCGTAATCCTAAGTGCCGGGGAGGCAGATTATAAAGGCAAAGTAAAGTAAAGATAGAAACACAAATTTTCACATTTATTTAACTATAAACATAGATAGTACATACAACCACTCTCACAGGGGTACATCAGAGTTATGGTATGAACTAACCCAGCCAGGAACAGTTATAACTGCCTGCACCCCACACTTGTTGGTTCAAACAACTAGACACAACAGAAAATAAAAGATAGGTAGATATCCAAATAATATGCTCCAACTCCATGCTCGAAAAACTCCTTTTAAATTTCTTCACCAAAATGCTCCCAACATTATCTTGACTACTTGGTTACCTGAAAAAATACGGCACCCATAGTTTAAATTGAAAATAAAATAAACTACGAGTCGGTCATGGGACTGGTGTGAGAACTCAAAATACGATGATTGAAAGCAAAAAAAATGTATCTCATAAGACCACACATAAACACGAAAGGGGTTTTTACCTTATGATAACCAAATCTTTATTACGTAAAATTAAGGGATATTATCTTTAGTGACATTTCTATGAAAAACATTTCCAAATAAACTAATTAATCTTTACCGAAATTGTTACATTAATTAAATTCCAGCATACTAGCCACAAAGTGGGTTATACAAACAAAATGGAAAGCACTTATTGGAGAATGGGTTTCCATACAAATGACCAAGCGAAGGGACTACCTTCCGACAGTACATCTCCAAAGGAATGTACCGAGGCCCAACTTATGGTCGTCTACCAACACAAGACCGGCTAACCTCTTCCTAGATAGTACTGAATATGTCATCACCCCAGTCATTATCGACCTATCCGAGATGCCTCTTAACATACACCATAATAATTTAAACCCAAACATTATAGCAGGTAAATATATTTAGAAGGGAATGATCATATCGTAATGGTTGCAAACCACATAGCCTTGCTACATCTATCCTAATTTGGCCAATTTCAGGTGTGAGGGTTGAGGTAACGATTACCTTTGACAATAAAATCATTTTACCTCTTTGAATGCCACATTTCCATTCCATAATCATGCAACTGATATATATAAACATATAACTCCTCGTCTGTCTCAGGAATGAGTGTTAAGCTAAGAGAATTTGCATTCTCCACCACCAAACAGATGACTCGTCTGTATAGATCTATTAATATTATTTTAAAGTGCAATGTCATACATTCGAACATACAAATTGTTTAGGAACCGGTCAAACCGAAGGCACTTCTCCTACTGCATCCTGTTTAGGAATCACCCTTAGGATCAATAGCGAGCATTTCTTGCAAATCAAATATTTTCATAATAAAGTACTACTGCCAAATATATGATATGGTAAATTTCACCTCGAGGGACTAGTGGTAAGTAGCCCTACATCATTAATATCCTCATCTTCAATGATCTTATATTCAATATATTTTACTTCGAAACGTAAATTGGTTCAAAATGGATTTTGGACAAGAATCGCCCAAATCTGACCCTGATCTTTCAGAATCCAACCATCGATAAAAATGATGTTTTATAAGCAGATGATAGTTGTTTGATTTATTCATTTTTTTATCAAAATATCTTGGAGAGATGAATATCTTAAAAAATATTCTTTTAGTAAATACGAAATCATTTAAACCTTCCTTTTGAAATTTATCAAATCATTTTTAGAAAGTGACTTATGAGAAAATAAGATTATATAAATCAATCTACCTCTATTGAATATCAATTTTCGTATTTAACTAGCACTCTCTGTCGAGCAGCGGTGAAATCACCTTTTAAATTCATATGGTTAGTGTGAGTTCCCTCCTCGGACCTTAATACAAAGTTTGACCAGAATATCCTTTAAATTATTAAAAATCAAGTTTAATTAACTCTTTTGAAAATTCCTTACTTTTGGAAAAACTTAAATGAGATCTTTTCCAAAGCATCCGGGCTTTCTCTTCGATCTGTTCCAAACCTCGTATAAAAAAGCAAGCAGAGGTCAGGTAAGTTCAGGGCACTGGTTGCTCCATTCTAACCTTATTTACACACCTTGTTTTCACTTTTGTATCTCACAAGCGGGACAAACATACTAGTTGTTTCCGTAGACTCCTTTCATTTTTAGAAATGATTTATAAAAATTCGAGATCATTATTTAAAACACTAATTTTTTCTTTAAAAATCCATTTATAAAAGACACGAAAAAGAATCATATTTCATAAGTTATTTTGAAACTACTGCGAAAAGTGTTTTAAAAGCTATATTGATCAAAACGACTTTTCTATCTTTTGAAAATTGATTTATATAACTCAAGTTTCCTTGAAAACATTTTAAAATATTTAGAAAGTTTATTTCATATTTTCATATTTTTAAACATTTAAAAATATTTATTTTAGAAAAAATTATAATTTGGCTGCTTTATCGCAAAAGCGCGATTTTTTTGGAAATTTGATTTGGACATATTTTAAAATCTGCAAGATGAAATATTTATGTTCTTTCTTCATTTTAAAACTATGGATATAATAGTTCGAAAATTCTTAGCTCGAAGAATTCTAAGCTAAATTACATTTTGTATGCTCATTTGAATTTTTTCGACGCAAAATCGCGAACTACCATTACATGACGCGCCTAGTTTTGACTCATTTATTTCTTTTCGTTTAAAACTTGTCGAAACAAGTTTATATATTTGTGAAACATTTCTATAATATTATCAATCACGTAAAAAGGTATTAAATAATTCCATACTACTTTTCAAATTCATTCGTAAAGTGTTTCCATGTGAAATAACGATGTGTATATCGTGACTTTTTCAAACATTCACATGAGATAAACAATATATAATGATCAAATTTCATAAATAAACATCCATACAATCATATGACATCAATCACATCTATATATATATATATGTATATAATTAGGAGTTCTCACCATAAATAGAGCTAAAATAAGTTTAAACGGATATACCTTTCCTAACTTTAATCTAACGCTCACAAACACTTGCACGCTTGACTTTAAATGGCTCGGCTTGGACTTGGAGAGGTAGGAGGTGTTCACGGCTTTAGGTTAGGGGAGAGGTGGTCTTGGCTTTGGTGGGTGGTGGGTGTGTCCATGGAAAGAGGGGAGGAGAAAGGGAAGTTCCAAAGTGCTTTGGTGGTGTTTGGATGGATATTTGATTTAATATATTTTTAAACTATATTTTAGAATTATTCTATTAAGGCCGGCAACTATGAAAATGAAGAGGGAAAGCTTTGAAATGAAGAAGGAGATGTGTGAAAAAAGTGAAGAACTGGTTTGGTATTTATAGAAAAGTTTGGAACAAAATATTATTATATCAAATGACCAAAATACCCTTACTTCAACATAAAGTAGACTACATTTTTCAACACATAAAATCGTCTTTCACTTCACAACTTTATGTCTTAATCACTTAAGTAGTAAGTAAAATAAAGTAAAAAAAAATTAGATTTGATTTTGACATGTTTGTTTTTTTGTGCTTACTTTTTGTTAATGATATTATATAAATTTTTAAACTTGTCTAGAAAAGTAATCTTGTTTAGTGACATTATTAAAACTTACCCTATTTAAATATGTGTGCGTGTATATGTATGTAACGCCCCACCTCTATACCCACGCTAGCCAAGAACATTACGGAGAATGCTGTCAACTAGCACGGAGAATAAGGCTGTTGAGGAGCGACCATCCGTGTAATTGCTTTGCGCGAGTATCGATATGTCAGATAGTATAACATGCATTTCTTTATCAAGAGTGAAATCCGACATACCGACACAAACTCAAAGCTACTACACAGTGGCTATAATATCTTTGGAAACAAATATAGAAATAAACATAACATAAATCAGTCACAAACAATTCATATCACAAAGGCGGAAATAGATATGAATATTACACTAGGAAGTGTACATCAGAGTAGTGGTCTAAAAAGATCCACAATATCATAAAAGAATAGTTACATGAACTACACAAAAGAATAAGTATACATTATGGAGTCTATATCTCAAATGTATACAACAAAAACTACTAATCTAAGTAGTTAACCAAAAGTCAGAGAAATCATTCCCAAGAGAGAAGTCAAGCAGAAGCATCTGTAACATCTCGGTCTGACCTGAATATTATTTAATAAGAAAATAATAAAAGGATCAGTCTAACTATAAATATCAGATGAAACGACATAGAATAAGAGATATGACTAAACACATAATAATCACAATTCCAAGCTGTGATATATATAAGTAATTGAAAATCAACGAGAGATTAATCAATATCACCAAATCTACACAAGAATCAAAGAAATGCCATACTCCTTATTTCGTTCATCAAACCACAAATATTTACGATTATATCAATGTCAATCACAAAAGTCAATGACACACAAATTCACCAATGCACAAATATTGACAATAATATCAATGTCAATCACAAAAGTCAATGACACACAAATTCCAGAATTCAATATGCGAAATCAAGAAATCACAAAAGTCAATGACGCACAAATTCACCAATGCAGAAATATTGATAAAACTTATCAATGGAAATCACGAAAATTGGTGAAACACAAATTCTAGAAATCATCTCAAGAAATCCAGAAATCACAAAGAGGGGAGGCCTATCACAAACGGGAGCATAAAGCCCACCAACACGTGTATCACAAACGAAACACTAATTCCATGGTTGCTAACCATCACAAATTGAGCCGAAGCTCCACAAACGGCCCGAAGACCATGGGTTGCTACCCCACCAAATTGAGTCGAAACTCCACAAAACGGGGTTTAGTCTCCCTCGCAGACAAAGAGACATCGCACATTGCTGTCTAAATCACAAAGATGATCGTCATGATCAACGAGAAGTGTCGATTACAGTAAGCTAGTAAATATATGAGCTTAGCATCATGTCCCATAACCACTAGCTTAACTTAAATATTTACGAACAAATTGTAGATCTCCACTAGAAAATTGTCACAAGAGTTTCAATCGACCAAGACCAAGAATTAACCAACAAAGTAAACGCAAGCGTTTCATACCACTTGTTTTACTAAGTCGTTTAATTAGATTTCTCATACGAGTGAGGTAAAGGTTTGTATATACTAATAGATTGGAAAACGGTTTTATAAACGAATTTGGTATTAAATAGTATTGAAATCGTTTGAGGAAAGAGTTTTGATATTTACTACTAGTATAGAAAACCTTTATATTTTTAAAGTGACAAATCACGAAGAAGATTGTAATAACAATCAATCACTAAAATTCACATACGAAGACGTGAATAAAATCCAAAGAAATCGATAAAGGATCCATCGAAATGGGTATTCAAAAATCCCTAAAAAGAGTCATCAAAGTCATAATAGATGATAACAACAACTAGGAAACAACTCGAATCGATCAAAGATGGAAATTCACGAGACTAGGCGAAAATAGGCAAAATGCATCAGGGCGGTCGGCCGGCCACAGAGCTCGGTCGACCGAACCCTATTTTGATAACTTCTCGGGCATCAGGTCGGTCGACCGAACCAGGGGGGTCGGTCGGCCGAACCCGAAACAGAGAAGTACAACTGCACTTTTACTAGCAGGTCGGTCGACCGGACCAGGGGGTCGGTCGGCCGAACCTGATGCTCTGCAAATTGATGCCCATAAATTGATATGCAACCTCCACCAATTCGCAACCGAACGAGCACGGACGCTAGGGAATTATGCCTAACGGCTACCCGGCCCTATTGGCTCCTCGATGCATCACCAAAAACACATTTGAACCTCAAAGCTATGATTTTTAAGGATTTGGCTTTCAAACACTAAAATTGGAATATTCTCAAAAGCAATCCAAATCAAAAGCAATTGCACAACAATAAGTGTTAGGAATTTATACCAAACAATCGAAGATAATTCATAGACTTAGATGTGAGATTAAAAATCTCACATTTTCACAAAATCAAACAAGAAGAAGCTTGAAAGAAAATGGAGAATCAACCTCTCTTCAACACAACCCAAATGAGCTTGAATCTATGCTCAAAACAAGGACATTCCCAAAATTAGGTTTAGGAATTTCTGAAATTGGTAAGAGAATAAGTTGGAGAAGAAGAAGAGAATGCTTACCAATGGGTTCTCTTGAATTTGGAGCTAGGAATTGGATTTGCAAGAGGAACTAGGGTTTTGGAGTTTTAATTTCCAATCTCACCCACCATTAATGCCTTAGAACTGAAAAGAGAAGAGAATGAGGGTGAGTGGGGAAGAGTGGCTCAGATTTGAGCATAAGTTAACATAGGGCTGAGCCCAAAACCAAACCCAAAGTGAAAAGTAGCGAAAATCAACTTTCTCCAAACATATCGAAGCTTATACTCAAAAAGGTCGCAAACGGCATTTTAAACTCAATGGGAGTGGTCCCGAGTCCTAATTCGACCGTATGCAAAAAGTAGCTTTTCGGACTAAAATCCGACTAATGATGAAATATTTAAATAAAATATTTAAATACAAAATCGATAAATATGCGGGTTGTTACAGACTCCCCTCCTTAAAGAAATTGTGTCCTCGCAATATTTTAAGAAGTAGATATATAGTAACAACCATAAAAGCATATTCAACACAAAAGAAGTTTGAAATAAGAAGTTCACCTCAAAGAGCACGAGAAAGTAAGTCCGGATGTGTTCGCTTGATGTACTCTCTAGATTCCCAAGAACAATCCTTAGGATTTGAAGACCATTGAACTTTAACAAGCGGAACATCTTTATTTCGAAGTCATTTGACCTCCGAAGCAATGATACGAATAGGATGTTGCTCATAAGTTAAATTAGGCGAAACTTCAATCTCTTCCACAACACCGGGCTCAAGAACAGAATCGGAATCTCGAAGGCACTTCCGTAATTGAGAAACGTGAAACACGTCATGAATAGCAGAAAATTGAGCTGGTAATAAAAGGCGATAAGCCATGGAACCAATACGTTCAGTGATAGGAAATGGCCCAATATATCGAGGCGCCAATTTTCCCGATCGACTGAAACGTACAACACCTTTCATTGGTGAAACACGAATGAACACAAGATCTCCCACAGAAAATTCTAACTTCCTTCTCCGGTTATCGGCATAGGATTTTTGTCTACTCTGGGCTTCTTTCCTCCTATGACGAATAAGATCAATCTTTTCTGTGGAATCACGAATAAAATCTGGACCTAAAACCAGCTTCTCACCGGCCTCAAGCCAACAAGAAGGAGATCGGCATGGCCTTCCATAGAGTGCCTCGAAAGGTGCCATACCAATACTAGATTGGAAGCTATTATTATAGGAAAATTCAACAATTGAAATATGATCTTCCCAACTTCCCCCAAAATCAAGCACACATGCACGAAGAAGATCTTCAAGAGTCTGATTCACACGCTCAGTTTGTCCATCGGACTGAGGATGATTAGCGGTGCTAAAATTGAGCTTCGTTCCTAAAGCTTTTTGAAGACTCTTCCAAAATCCACTAGTGAACAATGGATCACGATCACTAACAATAGAAGTAGGAACTCCTTGCAATTTAACAATCTCTTTGATAAAGAGCTTGGCCAAAAGAGGAACGGTTCGGTTAGACCGAACGGGAATAAAATGGGCGGATTTAGTAAGTCTATCAATGATCACCCATAAGCTATCATGACCTGATCGAGAACGGGGAAGGCCATCTATAAAATCCATGGAAATTTGATCCCACTTCCAAATTGGAATTTCTAAAGGTTGCAATAACCCACCGGGCCTTTGATGTTCGACCTTAACGAGTTGGCAAGTCATGCAACGCTTAACGAAGTTAGCGATGTCAAGTTTCATTCCCTTCCAATAATAAAGTCGCTTCATATCTGCGTACATTTTACTACTTCCGGGATGAATGGTAAATTTGGAACAATGAGAATCTTCTAAAATATCTTTACGAAGATCACTAATATTTGGTACGATAAGTCTACCAAATCTCCGAATGCCGCCACGAGAATCGATATCAAAGTCTTTCAAACCTTCAATATCAATTTTATCCTTAATATTTTGGCCAAGAAGAGCCAATTCGGGATCTAGCCTTTGAGCTTCAAGAATGCGGTACAAAAGAGAAGGATGAGCCTCAAGGCTACATAAAACAAATGATGAGCATAAATCGGATACGCGGTCTCGAATCTCACAAGTGGATAAGATCTCGAGATCGTTCCATTTGGATATCATCATAGAAACAACAGCTTGTTTTTTACGGCTAAGAGCATCGACGACACGATTACCCTTACCGGGTGTATAAAGAATATCAAGATCATAAGGAGAAAGGAACTCGAGCCAACGTTGTTGATGCAAATTAAGTTCCTTTTGAGAAAATAAATATTTCAAAGACTTATGATCCGTGTAAAGAACAAATTTCTCTCCTAAAAGATAATGGCGCCAAATCCGAAAAGCGAAAACAATAGCCGCGAGTTCTAAATCATGAGTGGCATATCTAGTCTCAGCTGGCTTCAATTGCCTAGAAGCGTAAGCAATAACACGTTCTTTTTGCATAAGAACGGCACCCAAACCAACGCGAATAGCATCGGTATATACAACGAAATATTGATTCCCCTCGCGAATAACAATAATAGGAGCATCAGAAAGGAGTTCTTTTAATTTCTAAAAAGAAGCTTCACATTTGTCCAACCAAATGTATTTAACACCTTTCTTAGTCAAGCTAGTGAGAGGCACGACAATCTTAGAAAAGTCTTTGATAAAACGACGGTAATAGCCCGCCAATCCGAGAAAACTACGAATCTCTGTCACACTCTCCGGTCTCTTCCAATCTTGAATCGCTTCAATCTTTGAAGGATCCATGGAAATTCCGGATTCGGAAATAATATGACCGAGAAACTTCACACGAGATTGCCAAAAGTGGCATTTAGAAAATTTTGCCCTTAATTGATTACTCCTATGAGTTTCCAACACAATCTGAAGATGTTTTTCATGCTCCTCCTCGGTTTTAGAATACACACGAATATCAACAATAAAGATAAGAACAAACCGGTCGAGGAAGTCTTTGAAAACTCTATTCATAAGGTCAACGAAATATGCCGGAGCATTCGTCAAACCAAATGGCATGACAAGCCATTCATAAGATCCATAACGAGTACGGAACGAGGTCAATGGAATACTATCCTCTGCAATACGAAGCTGATGAAATCCAGTAGCTAAGTCTAATTGTGAAAAGACCTTAGCACCACTAAGCTGATCGAATAGATCATCAATCCGAGGTAAAGGATATTTATTTTTGATAGTAATATCATTAAGCTTGCGGTAGTCAACGCAAAGCCTAAGTGTACCACCGGATTTCTTCACAAAAATAGCCGAAGCTCCCCAAGGCGAGGAACTAGAGCGAATAAATTGCTTCGTCTCCAATTCGGATAATTGTTTACGCATCTCCTCGTTTTCTTTATTGGACATACGATACGGAGGACGAGTGATAGGTTGAGCTCCAGGAATAAGATTAATTCTGAACTCAATTGCCCGCTTAGGTGGTAATCCTAAAATGGGATCGAATATGTCGGAAAATTCACGAACGACGTGAATAAGAGAAATAATATCACCCTCATCATCATCATCGTCATCACGAGGATTTAAAGAATATAAAGATGCGACCAAGCTGGAAACTGAATCTTGAAGATTAATAGAAATCTGCTTAACAGATTGAGGATGTCGAAGATGAATAGTCCGCTCAGGACATAGGATATGAGCTTCATAACGGTTAAGCCAATCCATTCACAAAATCATTCCAAACCCTAAATAACGCATGACATGCAAATCGGTTAGGAAAGGAAAATCACACAAAATAATCTCGACATCTTTACACAATAAACTGATTATTGCGGATCCACCAACCGGATTCGCAATTCTCAAAGAAGTCATTAAACACAAAACATCCAAAGAAAAAGTATCAACAAGTTCTTTTGATATAAAAGAATGGGACGCACCCGTATCAAAAAGAACTCGAATAGGATGATCACGAAATAAAATAATTCCATCCAGAATAGAATGAGAAATACCTTGGCCACGAGATGTGTTGCCAGGGGCTTGAGAAACATTTAACTTTCCCTCCTTCTTGCCTTGAAGTTTGGGGCATGAAGATATAACATGACCGGGAACTTAGCAGTAGCGACAAGAGAGAGACTTTGGGAACTTATTCGCATAATGGTCCTTCGAACCACAATTATAGCATTCCCAACGGCCAAAGGAAGAAGTCTTTGCCACGGAGGTTGCTTGCTTCCCTTTCTTATTGGGATAAGGTCCTTTGAATTTATTTGGACTCTTCTTGTTGTTGAAGTTAGGTTTGGATCCCACCACTTCAACATCATTCTCCCTATCCGCCTCTTCAAGACGAAGAGCGATATCAACGAGTTGGTCGAAAGAAACTTCTAATTTTAGAAGTAATGGCTTCTTGAGATTTTTTTTTAAGCCATAGACAAGCCTCTGGTTCTTCTTTAAAGGGGTGTTGATGTATTCAACCCCATATTTGGAAAGCGACTCGAAGGAGGCGACGTAATCAGTCACGGAGGACTCACCTTGAACAAGGTCTATAAATCGTCGAGCCAATGTCACTTTCTCAGCTTCCGGTACGAATTTCAACTCGAAGCGTTCCCGGAATTACTCCCACGTGAGATCCGCTTCATTAATCTCAGAAATAAGAAGTTCGTACCAGTCCAATGCTCTTTCTTGGAGCATACTAGAGGCCACCTGAACTCGGTGAAGGTCAATAAGGTTCATGCGAGAAAAGATTCGATCGCATGACCTTAGCCAAGCCTGTACTTCAATAATAGTTTCGGAACCTTTGAATGGCTCCCCACCCAAATTGGTGTAATCGCTGCACAAGCGTGCAAATCCCGACTTTGGGTGAGTAGGTTTCGGGTTAGCTCCAACTGCTTGAGCATTTGTCACTAAATCAAGAAGCTGTTGAGCAGTCATAAAAACTCCATCTTGGGATGGTGTTCTAGACGGTACGGCTCTGGGGCGGCCTGGTCTAGACATTTTTCTCCCTTTAGAAAGAAAGAAGAAGAAGAAAAAGGTTATTCACCAAATTGAATATCAAGTAATCTTGATAGATAAACAAGGAATCATAAGGAAAATAGGATGAATCGGTACGAAGACTCAAATTAAATCCTAAAGCACGACTCCTAAGATGGACTTAGCACGATGATCCTTGTTATATTATTCCATATTGTTCCGAAGTTTGGCTCTGATACCAAGCTGTGACGCCCCACCTCTATACCCACGCTAGCCAAGAACATTACGGAGAATGCTGTCAACTAGCACGGAGAATAAGGCTGTTGAGGAGCGACCATCCGTGTAATTGCTTTACGCGAGCATCGATATGTCAGATAGTATAACATGCATTTCTTTATCAAGAGGGAAATCCGACATACCGACACAAACTCAAAGCTACTACACAGTGGCTATAATATCTTCGGAAACAAATATAGAAATAAACATAACATAAATCAGTCACAGACAATTCATATCACAAAGGCGGAAATAGATATGAATATTACACTAGGAAGTGTACATCAGAGTAGTGGTCTAAAAAGATCCAGAATATCACAAACGAATAGTTACATGAACTACACAAAAGAATAAGTACACATTATGGAGTCTATATCTCAAATGTATACAACAAAAACTACTAATCTAAGTAGTTAACCAAAAGTCAGAGAAATCAATCCCAAGAGAGAAGTCAAGCAGAAGCACCTGTAACATCTCGGTCTGACCCGAGTATTATTTAATAAGAAAATAATAAACGGATCAGTCTAACTATAGATATCAGATGAAACGATATAGAATAAAAGATATGACTAAACACATAATAATCACAATTCCAAGCTGAGATATATATAAATAATTGAAAATCAACGAGAGATTAATCAATATCACCAAATCTACACAAGAATCAAAGAAATGCCATACTCCTTATTTCATTCATCAAACCACAAATATTGACGATTATATCAATGTCAATCACAAAAGTCAATGACACACAAATTCACCAATGCACAAATATTGACAATAATATCAATGTCAATCACAAAAGTCAATGACACACAAATTCCAGAATTCAATATGCGAAATACAGAAATCACAAAAGTCAATGACGCACAAATTCACCAATGCATAAATATTGATAAAACTTATCAATGGAAATCACGAAAATTGGTGAAACACAAATTCTAGAAATCATCTCAAGAAATCCAGAAATCACAAAGGGGGGAGGCCTATCACAAACGGGAGCATAAAGCCCACCAACACGTGTATCACAAACGGAACGCTAATTCCATGGTTGCTAACCATCACAAATTGAGCCGAAGCTCCACAAACGGCCCGAAGACCATGGGTTGCTACCCCACCAAATTGAGTCGAAACTCCACAAAACGGGGTTTAGTCTCCCTTGCAGACAAAGAGACATCGCACATTGCTAGTCTAAATCACAAAGATGATCGTCATGATCAACGAGAAGTGTCGATTACAGTAAGCTAGTAAATATATGAGCTTAGCATCATGTCCCATAACAACTAGCTTAACTTAAATATTTACGAACAAATTGTAGATCTCCACTAGAAAATTGTCACAAGAGTTTCAATCGAATAAGTCCAAGAATTAACCAACAAAGTGAACGCAAGCATTTCATACCACTTGTTTTACTAAGTCGTTTAATTAGATTTCTCATACGTGTGAGGTAAAGGTTTGTATATACTAATAGATTGGAAAATGGTTTTACAAAACGAATTTGGTATTAAAATAGTATTGAAATCGTTTGAGGAAAGAATTTTGATATTTACTACTAGTATAGAAAACCTTTATATTTTTAAAGTGACAAATCACGAAGAAGATTGTAATAATAATCACTCACTAAAATTCACATACGAAGACGTGAATAAAATCCAAAGAAATCGATAAAGGATCCATCGAAATGGATACTCCAAAATCCCTAAAAAGAGTCACCAAAGTCATAATAGATGATAACAACAACTAGGAAACAACTCGAATCGATCAAAGTTGGAAATTCACGCGGCTAGGCGAAAATAGGCAAAATGCATCAGGTCGGTCGGCCGGCTACAGAGCTCGGTCGACCGAACCCTGTTTTGAAAACTTCTCGGGCATCAGGTCGGTCGACCGAACCAGGGGGGTCGGTCGGCCGAACCAGAAACAGAGAAGTGCAACTGCACTTTTACTAGCAGGTCGGTCGACAGGACCAGGGGGGTCGGTCGGCCGAACCTGATGCTCTGCAAATTGATGCCCATAAATTGATATGCAACCTCCACCAATTCGCAACCGAACGAGGACGGACGCTAGGGAATTATGCCTAACGGCTACCCGGCCCTATTGGCTCCTCGATGCATCACCAAAAACACATTTGAACCTCAAAGCTATGATTTTTAAGGATTTGGCTTTCAAACACTAAAATTGGAATATTCTCAAAAGCAATCCAAATCAAAAGCAATTGCACAAGAATAAGTGTTAGGAATTTATACCTAACAATCGAAGATAATTCATAGACTTAGATGTGAGATTAAAAATCTCACCTTTTCACAAAATCAAACAAGAAGAAGCTTGAAAGAAAATGGAGAATCAACCTCTCTTCAACACAACCCAAATGAGCTTGAATCTATGCTCAAAACAAGGACATTCCCAAAATTAGGTTTAGGAATTTCTGAAATTGGTAAGAGAATAAGTTGGAGAAGAAGAAGAAGAGAATGCTTACCAATGGGTTCTCTTGAATTTGGAGCTAGGAATTGGATTTGCAAGAGGAACTATGGTTTTGGAGTTTTAATTTCCAATCTCACCCACCATTAATGCCTTAGAACTGAAAAGAGAAGAGAATGAGGGTGAGTGGGGAAGAGTGGCTCAGATTTGAGCATAAGTTAACATAGGGCTGAGCCCAAAACCAAACCCAAAGTGAAAAGTAGCGAAAATCAACTTTCTCCAAACATATCGAAGCTTATACTCAAAAAGGTCGCAAACGGCATTTTAAACTCAATGGGAGTGGTCCCGAGTCCTAATTCGACCGTATGCAAAAAGTAGCTTTTCGGACTAAAATCCGACTAACGATGAAATATTTAAATAAAATATTTAAATATAAAATCGATAAATATGCGGGTTGTTACAATGTAAATAAAGGTGCAACAACGCCGCGATAACTTTTGCTTAACCAAAACATTGATTTTTTACAAAACGATTTACGGTCACATTTTGATGTTTTTTACTAAACTTCGTATATTTGTAAACAAAACTTGAAAATAAACTTGTATATTGTTATTTTAAAATAAAATCCCTTATTAAATAATTAAAGCAATTTATTTAACCATCCAAACTTACTTTTCTAAAATCAGACTTTTGTCACTTTTTGGATATAAGCAATGGTTCCTATTTTCTTCTATCTTTAAATCCTTTTTAATATTATTTGAATCATAAGATCTTATATATTTATATTGAAAATCAATTTAAGTACTACATTTTAGTGGGATCAAATTCTAAGGCGTTATAATCGACGTTCATTTTCGAGTTTATAAGTGATGGATTGCAACCATGGTAGTTTTGCATCAAAATTGTTTTGGGTAAAATAACCTTTTCTTTAAAATTTCTGAAAGTATGACTTAATGTACAACAGAATATACGTATATTATTATTAATATTTCAAAAAGGAGATTTGAAATCAAACCCTAGTGTTTTGGTTTTTAAAAGTTTTCAGTTAAGTAAAATTATAGACTCATGTATCTTAACCATTTGGATAGTTTATTTTGTGCATCTGGTTTTGAAATGTTACTTAGCAATTTTCATGTAGTAAGATGAAATGGAATTTTCAATGTTTCGAATAGTCGAAACTCCTGAGGTAAATTGGAAAAAAATTAAGCTAAGTGTTTTGTCAAAACATAAGAGAATAAGGTTATATAACTTATGAATTTGAGATCATAATAAATTTAAGACAAGTTTAAATTTTTTTGAACATTCATGTTTAGTACAAAAATCTGTTATTGTACATATACTCTTAGGAAAGAGAAAAGTATTTCGCAAATATAAATTGAGTTATGAAATGTTAATTGACTTAAGTAAAGTAATATGAAATAACATAGAAAATGAATTCTAGTGTTAATTATGAATATAAACTTAAATTTTAAGGTGTTAATAAAACTCAAATTGTATTATAAAAACGTTTATAAACTTAAGTAAGGGTTTTATGCAATACTTCATAAATAATTTTAGTATTAAAAGAAATAACTAAGAAATAATAAATGTGAATTAAAATAGTTGGTATAATTAAGAAAGGTAGATTTGAAAATTGAGCTATGGGATGAAATTTAACTCAAGTAAAGTAAAGTTAAATAAAATGATATATGAAATGGTTTTTAAATTAATAAATGTGTCAGACGTACATAGATCATTCTGTTTATACTTGTTTTGATCCAAATTTGAGTGCATGATTTTTATGTGAGGAACACTGGTCCGAGTTAGAATTTTTCATTCGATTCTTGACAGCGAACACACAATACAGACTTTTGATTTGATACCAAAGTTTTCTATCATAGCATATGGCTATTTCAGGAGAACAGAGGTTTCTAATCAAGGAACTGGAACAGAGTTCGCACTAGAGATGCTGAGTGGGCGATAATAGTTCGGAAGTGAAATTTGTGTGTTCGAGACAGTGATTGAATTTGATACTTCATATAGATGATATATGTGCATCTTACAGACTTTGTTACAACTATATGTTTAAATTTGGAAATGCAAAATTATATGGCTATGAATCATATGTATGGATATCATGTGTAAGCAAGATGCAGGTTTATCGAAGCAAAGTCTAGTTGAATCTTTTGGTTTCTTCAGTTGAGTTTGTTTGCCCGACAAATAGGTAGTGTTTATATTATTGTTTGGACTGATGATTTTATGCCCTAGATATGGAAAGCCACTTGGCTTTTGTTTTCTTTGCTGGTTTGGGCTTATAGTTGCAATTTGTAGCTTTCCGATTGAGCCACAAAAAGAAGACACTGGCAAAAATTTCCTTAACTTTAGGACTTAGAAAATTTAATGATACGATTCAGCTAATTTATTTTGAAAAGTTAATGGGTTTGGACACATTTTCCTTACCTTGGAAATTTCGGAGACGAAATTCTTTTAAGGGGGAGAATGTAATGCTCTGGAGTTTTCGTCATTTGATTTTGAAATATTTAATTGATTTTGAATATTTAAATTTTGGTTTAAAAAGGTTTAGTCACTTAAATTCAACATAGGGGTTATTTTAAAAGTTAATATCTGGAATTCAAATATAAGGATTGTTTCAATTATTTGAATTGAGAATTAATATTTGAATGGCATTTAAATTAACGGGTTTTATAATTGAATGTTAATTTTAATTGATTAAATGGTCCCTTAATTCCTTGTAAAATATAAATAATAACGTGGAATTTATTTATAAATTTATTTCCAATAGTAAATGGTTCAAATAAATAATATAAAATTTATTTTTATTATTACAACTCGATTTCTCTTGATGTATTTTAAATTTAATTTATTTGGTTTTTCCATAATTTTTGATTTGGAAAATTTTGAAATTAATCATTTGACGATTTATCGACAAATGGCCATGTTTTTGTGATTTTACAGAATTGAATAACCGGTATATATTATGATTGTTTTAGGGTTGCGTCGCTATTCTGAGCACGACCGTATTTCTTTTTTACCATTCGGGGTCCATATGCAACCAAAATACTGTGCAGCGTAATGTTGGAAAATTTTAAATTATAAACTAACAAAAGACAACTTGTACACAGCAGCACGCATTTGTGTCTCCCCCTTTTGATTTTCGTTCTCTAGTGAACGAACAAAGAAGATAAAGTGCCTCTCAAAAATTTGAAATCAATTCAAACAAAAATCAAATAAATGGAAAGGCATTATCTTTGAATTCATTGAGCCTAGATCTACTCCTGCGGAGTTCATGAAGGGTGCGGCTGCGTTTCCTGGTGATCGGCAATGGAAGCATGGCAGTTTGACATAGGGTTTAAGTTAGCAATCAATTCGGTAGGAATTTGGAAAATCTAAGCTTGGTTCGGGGATCATGACTTTGAAGAGCAACTAGTGGATGAGTTTTCGGAGGTAAAGTGCTATAGGGAGGATTGCAACTTGGCAGTTTCGCAACTTGGGCCTGGGGTGTCGGATTTCGGTCAGTGGGGCTGATGGCAAGGGTGGTGTTGCAATCTTGTAGATCTTGAGAAGGGGGAAGTGATGGAATTGTTGGATCATCGATTCAAGGTGAGGGAGGTTGTGCAAGGTGCGTGGTCGTGCACAAATTTGGGTTACTTGATATTTGAAATGAACAGAGGGGTATAGAAGAAGGAAGGGGGCTTGCAGATCAAAGTTGTAGCTAGATGGGCCTTGGTCTTGGACAAATTTCTGGTCCAAATCGAACACGGTTAATCGTGTTAGGCTTGTATCGACGTTATCTACGTTATGGAATTGGATTGGCTTAGATAGGAGCTTGTAGAAATTTCAACTAAAATCAAATACTGTTTGATCTTAGTTGGAACTAAAATGCTTCAGTGATAACAGGAATTTCAGTAAGTATAACTCACCTCTTTGGATATATCAGTTTTTTATATAGTAAATAAATTTCACTGTTTATGTTTGGTTGAAATTATTGGTTGTTTGATTAATTATTTGCTTTTACAAGCGATTGTTATTTAGAATTTAAATGCAGGAAATACATTGAGAAATCCAGATTTCTCGCCGTAGTGATTTTAATTTCCAGTGAAATACACCTATTGATTCTATTTCAGTTATAACTATATTATATAGATTGTAAGTTGTTGAATCTTGATTGTCTAGTATATTGGATATGACATTGTTTTATGTTCAAAACTTGACCCTATAGTGATAAACTCAATAACAATATTGGTTAAGTGCATTAGTGGTTATTGGCCTCAATTTAGTATTTTGAAAATACTACTGATTTGTAGTTTAGCTTGAAATTGGATTTTGATTTTGAGAATTACTTTAAAATCTAACCTTTAGGTTTTCTGCAATATTTTTATTTAAGTGGATTTGAACTTCTTGATTTTACGCAGCCTTTTTACTTATCTTCTCTAAATCGTTTAGAAATGTTTTAAAGTTGTTTAGTTGTCGTTTAATAGTGTTTTAAAATTATTTATTTATATTTTATTGGTTTGAAATCAATATTTTAATAGATATTATTTATTTAAAAAATATTGTTTGAAGATAATTAATATTTATTTATTATGTTTTGGAATTTGTAATTAACATTTATTAGTAATGTTTAAGAAGTTAATTATTATTTATTATAATAATGTTTGAAGACTAATTATTACTGTTTTATTAATAATCTTTGAAATTATTAACTATTATACGTTTATTGTTTTGAAGTTAATAATTATTATTTATTAGAAATGTTTTGATGCTTATAGCTATTATTATATAATGATGTTTTGAAATGAATAGTTATTATTTATTCATACTATTTTGAAGTAATTAATTGACATATTAATAATCTTTTGGAGTTAATAAATTATTTTACTAATGACATTGCAAATTTAATTTACTATATATTTAGGATGTTTAAAGTAAATTAATTTATCTGATTAATATTACTTATAGATAATAAATTTATTTATAAAGGAATCTAATTTAATAAAAGAGTTACAAATGGAAATGGGAGTTTTGGAACTATAAGAGACTTTTATAAAGGCCTTATAAAGGATTTTTATAAAGGAGTTCTACAAAAGAATAATGTTTTATAAATAAGTTAATGGATTATAAAAGGAGTTTACAAATTGTTTTATGGATTTATAAAAAAATTATAAATTGTTTTATAGATTTATAAAAAAGTTTTATAAATTGTTTAGAGATTTATAAAAGATTTTATAAAGGATTTTAGAGTTCTATAAAAGGGATAACTATAAAATAGGATGAGAATGATTTCCAAAAAAAATGATCTTTAAATAATTATGGTGGTGTGGAACCTCTTTCCATACTCAATGCCAAATAAGAAAATTTTTTCTATGTTTTGTGAATATTCTTATCCGTTGAGATAAGTATATGAACAAATTTTCTAAGTAGGGAAAGTGTAGTGTTTTTGTGAATATACTTATACCATTGATATAAGTATATGGATATTTTTCCATGTATTGAAAAGAATATAAAGGTTTTGTGAATATGTCTTTGTAAAAATACTTCGATACAAGTATTTCACAGAGTGGTTTGAATAAATTAACGAAAGGATTTAATAAATAGGTTAGTACTGCCTATGTGCTTAACCAATGCTTATTTCCCTATGGAAATAAATCCCTGATTTGATTGATGCTTGTACGTTTATTTGATAGTTAAATAACTAACTATCAAACTTTGCCAATTTTATATTATCATTGTCAGTTTGGAGAGATCGGGATCGGATGTTATCCGAAAACCACTTCTAACCAGTATAAACGTTCAAATTGGAACATCTTGAAGATGATTGAGGACGGGGCTTTTGAAGTGCAAGGTCTAATTTCTACAAATCAAGAGGGTTATTCCAAAATGAATGTAGTAGAGGTAGTGCCTTCGGATTCGTTCAGACCAAGAATGAACTTGTATGGATGAATGCTGCATTGCATTTCGGCTTGGAGGGCAGTGTTAGCAATCTAAGATGGTTTGTTATATATAAAAAGGTAATCGTGGCCACAAGCCTCATCTACTAGGGAAATGACTAAAGCAGAGACATAAGGCAAGGCTTTTTGAATTGCTCTCGTTAGCGTATGATCATTCCATATCTTGTGTCGAAATTTATGTATGCCTTGGGGCCTACTATGGTTGTTTATGAGCCATGGGGCGATCATATTCGATGTTGTCTAGTATGGGGTAGGGTCGGTCCTGAATAGCAGAGGTGCAACATGTTGTAGCCTCCCGTACATTTTATCTAGAGGTGTATGGATTCGGTGGGTAGACCCTTGCCTTTTCATAGTTGGAATCCATTTTCCAATACGAGCCTTCGGACTTAATGGTATACCTATTATGTTGGAATTTAATAATGTAACAATTTTGGCTTATATGTATGTATGTATTGATATATGTATGTATGTATTTATGTATGTGTGTGCATGTTACCATGTGCATGTGACATATATATGTATGTACATGTAGGTGCATAACACTTCGAACGTCTTCAAACAACCTTAGTTCTTTAAATAGTTGGAATCCGGAGAACCGATTATCGGTCATATTTTCACTTATTTATTAATGTACATATTTTTGTAAAAAAAAAATTCAAAAAAAAATTTCTTATCGTTTTAAACTAATTAAAATGATCTCATTAGAAAAATAAAACCATATAAATTATAATTAAAAATTATATACAAAAATTTCCATTATACCGATAAAGCAATATCGATTTTCCTTATATTTTAAAATCATACATATATATATATATAACTGTTATAAATGATTCATTATCACTTTATAACTATTCAAAATGAATTAACACCATTTAAAATAATTATTTGGATAACTAAATAATTATTAGATCAATAAATCTTAATTTAAATTCATAAATCTTAATTTAAATTCAATTTTATCTTATCTATATAAATTTCAAGGAAAATATTTTATCTAAATATTTATTCAAAATAAGATTACTGTTACTTAAAATAATATTATCCTTTTATTTGCATTAATTTAAAAATAAATCCAATTTATCAAAGTGATAAATTGGTGGGTCGTTACAGACTCCCCTGCTTAAAAGAATTTAATCCTCGGAATTATCCAAAACAAAACCCAAAGGTTTGCCTAAAATATTTATTTTAAATTTATACTCGTACAATGTATATAGATCACTTGTATGCAATATCTGATTCGATCTTCTGTTTGAATCCATAACTTTACTTCCGAATTAGTATTGATCCCCAGATCCTCTAATGTGGACTTTGACCAGGCATTCTGGTCAAAACTTTATTTTTCCATGGATAGCTCTCAAATATGACAGAAAACTCGTATCTAACCATAAACCCTCATCAATGTTCATCGTCAAGAATCGAGCGATAAATCCTTTTTTGGATAAGTGTCAAACACATCAAAGTTCTCTATTTGAATCATACACTAAATTGTGTGTCGAAACAATATATATGTTTCATATGTACTTATTAACTCTTCAAAAAAATTATTAAAACATTTCATAAAACTTCCATTCTATATTCAAACTATTTATAAAAATACTTCTTTATACATAACCATTTTACATTTTTATTTCCAAATATTTCTACTTTAAGAAAACATGTCTTTCCAAAAGAAAAACATCCTTTTATTATATTACATTTCTAAACATATCTTAGTAGTTTCTAGAAACTTATTTTCAAAAAAATTCATTAAATTTGTAAATCACCATAAACCTCTTTTATCCCATAAACCTCTTTTATCTAGTATCAACTTTTAAAACATTCTGTATTTCGTTAAAACTTTCTTTATCAATTAATATTCCTTTATTAATTGAAAGTTCCTTTATATATATATATATATATATATATATATATATATATATATATGTTCTCTTTACTTATATCAGTTTTAATACTTAATAAGTATTTATATACATATTCAAATATTATAAGTATATCCACAAATTACTTAACAAGTTTTACTTACTTTAAATATAATCGAAGTGATTAAATCAATTATTACCAAAACATTGTTAAAATGAACTTTTTCTTTTATAATTTGAACTATTAACGTTTCTACCTTTGTATAAAAGATTCTAATATCTGTTATTATCTTTAAAGTCCCATTATTAAAGACTAAATCTGCCTTTAAAATTTCATTCAAAGTGTCATTCAGGAGTTGAAGAACAAATGTTGCCAAAACGTAATTTTCTACAAACCCAAAACCATTCATTAGTAACTTTAAATATTTATTTTAAAGATTGGTACTAATGAGAAGATAGGACAACATCATACTGTAAATTATCACATGCTTACATCATTTAAATAAAATCAAAGCATGGGTTCAAAAAAAACATTGAAATCAAAAATAAACATCCCATCTATACTCATACATACTAGAATTATCCTTATTTCCCTAAATGATATTCCTACTCTTCTGAGTCCGAAGATAATGGTGGTGTCACAACCCGACTTTCTACTCCCAGAAAATCGCATCATGAATTAAGAAAGAAAGGGATAGAAGAAGAAAAGAAAGAAGAGAAAGAAGAAAACAACACAAGAATCTCAACAGCGGAACGAATAAATTATATTAATAACATAAGTGTTACATAGTATGCATCAAATATCAGAGTACACAGACATATACAACACATACTAGACAGTTATAAACACCTGTCTAGTAATTACAACTTAATACAATAGAGAAACACTCAGAGATACCAACACAGCGGAACTATATAACTATACGCAGAAGCCTCCTGCTCCATATGCTCCTCCACAATTCGTCAAAGCTAACTCGAATCCTAACCTGAATTCTCTTGACTACTCATAAAAATTTGAGTACCCAAGAGTTATAGAAAAACAGAAATAACTCCGGGTCAGACATGGGTCTGGTGTGAGTAACAGGTTAAAGTTGCTTAACTTTCAAAAACCTTTTAAAAAGAAAGGTATCACGTAAGACTTCCCACACATAAACATGGAAAAGTTTTTACCTTACGCTAACCAAAACATTTGATAGGAAATTTGGTGATATTATAATAGGGTCTAGGGTTTTCAAGTAAATAGAAAATAGCCGAAATTGTTACATTCATTAAATTCCAGCTACTAGCCACAAAAGTGGGTAATACAATCAAAACCGTAGGGTCTCGTAGGGAAAATTGGTTTCCATCAATGGCAGGGCTACTGGGGTACCGCCCGTCACAGTACGTGGCATAGATCACCGTACCGAGGATTACTTCCTTCATCCCCTGCAACACAAGGCCGGAACCATCCCTTACTGGATAGCTCCGAACAAGACAACCCCGCAGTTGTGGCCAACAACTGCCCACACAACCGAAATAATAAGGGACTTCTAGACAGGGGTAAATCTCACTCTCCAGTGGGGGCTACCCACGAAGCCTTGCTGCACCTCCCTTGTTTTAGCCATTCCCGGTTGATGAGGCTTGAGCCTACGGTTACCTTTATAGGCCATATCACTTAGAATGCTCATCGTCCACCTGACGATGTTCTGAAAGCATTCAATCCATACAAGTTCGTTCCAGGTTCGAACGAAACCGAAGGCATTATCTCGTTACACTCATTTTGGAATCACCCTCAGAGTTAACGACAATAACCCTTGCACTCTGAATCACCATCTCGAATCTATAAGTACTATTCCGTCAAACTCATTACGGAATCACCCACAGAGTTATACTGACGTATAGCCCTTACACCTCGAGTCTTCACTCGCTCCACTTGGATTAACGACCTAACGTTAATTGGAATCGATGTGGTTTTCGGATGTCCAAATATGGAAACACGATCCCGGTCTCATCGAAAACCAAAGCGTGTCTTTTAGGTCCAAGTTGTTTTAATGTTTAAAACAATTTAATTCATTATCTAAATCAACACAGATAGATAATTCACAACACAATAGATAATCAACCTTATCATTATCAACAGATAATTCATATCAAAATCAGATAATCCATATTATCATCTAAAAGCAACCAATGCATCCATATCACATACATTACTCATCTCATTGCTGAGATTACAAACCATACCAAGCAACCAATACCAATCATCAACATAAGCAATTTATCTAATGATCACACTTCTATAATTAATTTAAAATGAATTAAATTAATTATTCAATCTCTAATTAATTTAAAATGAATTAAATTAATTACTTCATCATTAAAATTCTGCTTAACTTAACCATCCATTGATTTCAAATCAATTTATAGATCATCATCTAAATATTCATTGATTAACTATCTTTAATTACAGTAGGTAATTAGCTTATAAGTTAATCACAAGTTAATTACTTAAATCCTTTGCAAACAATTAACTTGTAATTACTAAATTAATTGATTAACTAAAATTAATCACATTAATTATTTTTTTCATTATTAATTATACCTTAATTAATCATTTCCAAATTACATAAGTAATTAATCTTCAATTTGAACCATATATATTAATTGCCCATGATTAATATTCAGTAATTAACTACCTTAATTACTCGTCCCATAATTAATTATTCTTAATTAATTATCTAAATTAATCCCCTTGATTAATTTCAAAGTAATTTAAATCCAATTACTTCTATATCAAATATCTTTAATTACATCCTGTAATTAAATTAATTAATTACTTCCTTAAGTAATTACAAATTCATACATTACATAAAGTAATTATCAACAATCCACAAATATTTAAATTAATTCAACTTAATTAATCTAAACTAATCACATTCATTAAATTAATTATACCAAGAAATTAATTCATTAATTACTTTCGTAAGTAATTAAACTTAAACAATTTATTATTGTTAATTAATTAATTTAATTAATTATCAAAATTAATCACATTAATTAATTGTTAAATAATCTTATGTTAATGACTTCATTAACATTTCTTAATTACTTAATTAAGAATTAACTTAAATTAATCATTATTAATTATCAATTAAATAATATTTAATTATCATTTAATTAATCTTTAATTAAAATCTTAATTATCATTAATCACTTGATTAATGAATTTTTATCATAAATTAAAGTTTAATTAACCATCCTTAATTACAGATTAATTTACCTTAATTAATTAATCTCAAATTAAATTAATTAACTTAAAATCATTAATTACTTAATTAAACATCCACATAATTAATTATTTAAAAAATTAATTTCAACTTAATTACCTTAATAATTAAATGAATCCAATCATTTAATTTTATTTATCTCTTAGATAATCATTTCTTATTTAATTAAGTATTTAAAAACAAAATGTTTTTAAATTTTACTTTAAATCCCATTTAACGTTTCATTTTAAACTTAAGTCTCAAATTTATTTTAAATAATATTTTAAAACAATTCAAAACTTAATCTTATGTGTTTAAAACATCTACCCTATCAATAAGTTAAAACAATTTAATTTTAATTCAATTTAAATTCAAATCAATTTAAAATTACTTTAAAATTTCAAAATTGAAATACAACTTCCAAATTCATTTTATTTTTAACTCTTTAGAACTCTTTCCATATTTTACACCTTCAATTCAAATGCAAATCATTTTAATCAATTTAAAACAATTTAAATTTAAACCTTTATTTTAAAAACTGAAGTTTAAATTTATTTTCAGATTTAAAAACTCAGATTTGAGTTCACTTTGAATTTCAAATTTAAATATTTAACCTTCCAATTCAAATGCAAATCACATATGCATTTACACTTGTAAGTTTGAAAATCAAGTTTAAATTTAAAAACATGAATGATTTGAAATCTCAGAAAATCAAATTTGAATTCACATTCAAATTTCAAATTTAAAACTCAGTTAAATTTCCACTTGCAAATTTAAATTTACCTTTATATTAAAAAACAGAATACAGTTTCTGTTTTATTTAAAAACCCAAACTTTGAAATTTTTTTGAATTTAAATTATTTTAAAGAAACCAAAATTCAAACTTATTTGATTTCATATTTAAACTCAGTTTCAAAATCCTAAGTTAAAACTTAAGTTTGCATTTATTTCAAACTAAATAAAACTGGAAACAGGTTTTCATGTTCTCCTTTTATATATATATATATATATATATATATATATATATATATATATATATATATTTAAACAACTTGAATTTCTGCATTTAAATTATTCCAAAATAAGAATTCAATCTGTTTGAATTCATCTCTAGATTCAAGTTTAATCCTAAGTTTAATTTCCAGATTTAGTTTAAACTTTACTCTTTAAATTCCTGGAAAAAAAGAATAGGTTCTGTTTTACTAAGATCTGAAACAAAAATACCCGAGCAAACCCCTATTTACTTCGAGTCAGTAAACCACTAACTTCGAGTTTCCCTTCAAAAATCCCGAGACTATCCCGAGACAAAAATACCTGCACCCAACAATTAACACCCAAACCTGCACAACTCCTCTGTGCACCACTTAACCCATCTCAGGCCACCTCTGACCATCTTCTCTGGTCATCCCTCATCGACCAGTGACAACACTTCAATCTTTAAACCCCCAGATCCCCTGAGATCAACTTGAATTTGAATTCAAGTTTTAAAACTAAAACCTGTAACATTAACCCCACTGCAGTGTCTAACCTGTCATTCACCTATTTTCCACTTCTCGACCATCATCAACATCCATACTCCGGCAATAACCTCAACAATACACTATCTACCATTGCCCACAAAATCTTTGAACTCGATTCACTGTAGAAACCGCAGCGCCCAAAATTTCTTAAACCCAGTGAACTAGGGTTCATAACCAAAAATCCCAAATTTCAATCCCAAACTTGAATTGCAAACCCATTCAGTAATTTTCCTATGATCTATGATAGATAAATCACCTCCAGAAACAAATTCAACCAAACCAAATTCAAGCTTCAATTGAACTTGACTAAAATGTAAAATACAGTGTTCTAGAGACTGCACCATATTTCAATCACAATAAATTGAAATTTTTCTTTTAAAATTCTTGAATTTACTCACTGATTCTATTAATAAACCTGGAACATTAATTTACAACATTTGAATTTTTACTCTAGGCAATTTGGTTCTGTGTAACTTTATTTTATTAAGTTACAGACAATTATATGTAGTTCATATACTATTAGACTTACACCATTCTAATGCAAACATAATTTGTTCAAAAATTTAAGTCCTAAACAGCAATCAAGACAAAGGAAAATTCAGAAATCAAACATAAGTTTGAAATTTTGAAGATCACACATGCACAATCATATACCTGTTTACTGACACATACTTGCAGGTCATTTCATATATATTTATCTGTAATTTATAAGCATGCACAACTACCTATTAAATAGTTTATAAAAGTTAAGTTACTCACCTGTATTTATAAAATGCAGAGTACATTTCCAATTGCATGTTCCAGATTTGAAATGCAGTAGCTTGAATGCTCTTTAACTTGAATGTTGCTTTTTAAAACATGCAGGCTTCCAACTTTGCTTCCATATTTGAGAATTCATGTATGCAGACCTATGCTTGCTTTTAATCTTTGTTTGTAAATGATGCTAGCTTGATGATTTCAGATGCAAATTTCCCAGGTTCTACATGCAGATAGCCTATTTCCAGGCTTTGGAAAAATGCAGGTCTGCAAACATGATTGGAAATGCAGAATCTTGCATTTCAGATGAATGCAGATTTTTTTTTTCAGGTTTTGAAAATGAATGCAGGTTTGTATTTTGGAAAAGAGGAGTTGAATGCAAGTTTGTTTTGCTAGGCATTTGAATTTTCAGGTTTGAGGAGTTATTGTTTACTGATTTTCAATAAAATGAGGATTACTTTGGTATGAAATGTTTCTTTAGTTAAGAATATGGAACTGAGAAAATCAGAAATGAAAGAATGCCTTGTTATAAAAACTAAATTTTATGATTTATTAAAAACAAATAAAAGATGTATCTTGACACTTGTCATTTAAAATTGGCGATAAGTTTACATTTGTTAGTTTAAGCTTTAATATATTCACACTTGTATCCTTATGATTACATATGTCTTTAAAAATGTTTTTGTTATTAAATTTAAGATTAATTAAACTTAGTTAATTAGTTCATATACATAGTTATGCATTTAAATAATTCTAAAGAACAAAGCAAAACAATACACAATTAAATCATTTGAAAAAGAAACTTTTAAATAGTTAAAATGAATTTATAAAAGAGTTTGCAATAACTTACATGAATACATGTTTCATATATTAAATTATATTTTAAACTTCATATTAATTTTACAAATCAAAATTATCAATTAATAATTTGTAAAGAATTAACACAACATTTTTAACCTTATTTTAATATTCAAACTTTAAAATAAAAATGAATTTTAAACTAATTAAAGCATTTATCTCTTATTTAAAATCATATGGTTATTTAATTAAATATTTTTGAAAAGCCTAAATCCAAAATAAATCACAATTTCTATTTTTAAAACATTATAATTATGCTATACTAATTTAACTAAAAACAACTTGTCTATATAAATATACATATACATAGAAAATAATTTATTAACTTACTAAAAATAATTTCACAAATTAATTATCTAAATAAAGAAGATTATTAAATCAAATCAAATTTATTAACAAAAATTTATTAATTCAATTCAAATTTAAACACAGATTACCAAATTTATATTGTCTAAAATTGCGGGATATTACAATCCTTCCCCCTTAAAGGAATTTCGTCCCCGAAATTTAAAACAAAGTTAATTTAATAATCTATTTACAGATTTTATTTTAAAACACAACATATGCTAATCATATGCCAATAACCAAAGCAACCAATTCACACAATCAGAACTAATCTAATTATCCAAAAGAATTTTGGATAAAACTTTACGAGTTTCCCCGGTATATATATATATCGGGATACTCGCTCTATAAAATACAAACAATCAATACTACTAAACTATAGAACTCCTAATAACAACTCTATACAGAATATCAGACTACAAACGAGTCTGACTCAACAAACAAACCATCCCAAACTGCTGGTTCTACAACCAGAAATATCAAACACGTACTCCCTCAGAGATACGTGAAACACCCTGAATCCCAGTTATCCAAACTGGCAATTCAACTCTAGGAAACCAAACACTGATCTTACCAATCAAAGAAGAAACCAAAACACTTCGGAACTAGATTCAAAAACTTATTGCTCCCTGGATCAGAGAATAACTTAACCAAAATCCAATCTCCGATTCCAAAATCCAAATTTCTCTGTCTCTTATCTATAAAAACTCTTCGGACAATCCTGGGCTACCAACATCACTCCTAATCAGCTCAACTCTTGCTGATTCCAAAAGAAACAGACTGAATCAGAACAATCCAATGATCTCCTCAAGATCACTCAAAAACCAAGAACACACCCTGCTTCTCAACAACAGAAGACAGAACAAACTTCTCCTCATCCGGAAAAGAAACATTCCCAAACTGCTTTCGCTGCACAACTCTGATCCGAAACAGAAGAAAATGATGACGAAGAACACAAGCACAGACTAGACAACCCAACACAGAAATATGGTTGTAACGCCCCGGAAATTTTCGACTTTCGAAAATTCAACATCGATACTCACTTTATCGACTGTCGAGAAATCGAAGGCCAAAAACCCGAAATGTTATGGTTTAAGAAAAAGAGAGAAGAAGAGAGAAGAATAGGAAATGGAGAAAATAGAAGGGAAAAGAGAACAGAGAATAGAAAATAGAACGGAACAGAAAACAACAGAACAACAGAATCTCCCAATTCGCAGCGGAACAACATATAATAATAAATGAATAATCTTTAAACAAAGAACTATATCAGTTATTACATTACATCACATTTCATTACATCATATCATCAGAGTGTACAACAACAACAACAAACAGTGCAGCGGAAAAAGAAATATTATATAAACTAGTAATACGCCATGCCATCCAGCTTGCCTCCAGCAACTCCAGAATATCTAGAATATCCTGATAAACCTTAACTCTTGGCTGCCCGTGTGGAAATTGGTAGGCACCCAGAGTTTAGGAAGGAAAACAATAAACTCCAAGTCAGTCATGTGACTGGTGTGAGAACTCAAAACAGTTTATTTATCTTTGAAAACAAAATAGAGGAATATTTTTAAAGTCAATTCGAAATGCTTTTAAAAATGAGACTACCATAAGGCCTCCCGCACACACACACAATGCAAACGCAGAATCGGAGGAGATTTCTCCTTATGATAGTCAAAGATGCTTGATACGCATTTAAAAGAACAGTTGATATTATTACTAGTGCATAGTGTAGAGAAAAATTCATTTCGAAAGTAGAATATAAATCTTAGCCAACATACGACCATTATCGTATGCCTACTATAGCTATCATCTAAACAATGGTGACCACCATAAGTAAATGGCAGGTTCTACAACTAATACCGTGCAAGTTTCGTATTGGGAATTGGATTTCCAATGAATGATCAGGCCAAGGAACTTCCCATTGCCACATGAGAATGCCTCTGGATGGACATCCCCGAGAACCAAACCGGATCTCTACCAACACAAGGCCGGGTTACCCCTAACTGAGTAACAACTGACCGAATATGCCATCCCCCGGTCCTTTGGGACCTTTTCACCGAGCGCTCGCAATCAATTCACACAATCATAACAAAGTGTTTTCAACATGAGTAAGTATCTGGGCTCCATACCATGATACCACCCTTTTCCAGAAGGAAATGCACACATCCTAAAGGGCACTACCCCTCATAATCTTGCTGCATCTTTCCTATTTTGATCATTCATGGGGTGTGAGGCTCGACGAAGTCACGTCCACAAAAACATACTTTATACAAAATCCATGCTTTGGGCCAATAAATGATCATAGAAATGATCACCAGGATAGACGATCAAATAAACGATCCTATCACAAATAATCAACACAATGATCATTTACAGCAACACTCAGCATGTCACATTACCAAATTGGGAATATATCGCTGATAACATTCAACTACATAACCTCTGAGCTCGTACATCTCAAAGAAGGGTGTTAAGCTAAAAGAATAAATTCTCCGCCACCAACAGAAATATATTTGAAAGAAATCTGCTTTATATCTCAATTTGTAACGTCAGACATACAATCCATACAAGTCTGTTCCGGGCTCGAACAAAACCGAAGGCACTTACAAAGAAGTCCTTGCAATCCGGATATTCACAATCCTGATCGGATTTCCCATCACCTAGGAAGTCTCTATACCGTTGCAACTCAGTGCAGAGACAATCGACAGGTCATCCTATCGCTCTCGCAAATACCGAGTCTTCAACACCGATCTTCAAATGCAATTCACAACGACGTATCACATATTCGGAATGGGTTATACGACCCCATGGTCCTTTCTCGGTTAACCCGAATAGTGAGCGCTTATTCAAAAATAAGTGTAGCATTCACATTCAAACAAATCACATCAAATACCCATTCAAAGGGAAATATTGATAGTCGGTTATTGAACTATCAATGGATATGCACAACATCAGCAGATTCCAAATAATTTTCCAAATTATTTATTTTCCAAAATATCTTTACAAGATATATAATTTTCACACTTCAAAAATAAATTAATATTTATTTTTAATCAAGTTCCCCTTTCTTTTATAAATTCCATAGTGAATTTATATTTCACAATATCTATGCATATACGATTTCAATTATTCATTTCATTTATCTTCAAGAAGATAAATTCTCAAAATATTCACTTTATATTGGAAAACATTTCCATACTTATTTATTCATAAGTAATTCACAAATTTTATTTATTTTCAACACTTGGAAAATATTCAATATACTTCAATCGAAATTAAGTATATATTTCATTCTTTAAGGAAATCATTCTCTTAAACATATTTATTTGGGCCAAAATGAATGTTGCGTAAAACATCGTCACGACAACCCAAAATCACTAGTATAGGGATTCGAAATTAAAATAGATATATAAATCCCAATACTATACAAAACATTTCCTTTCGGAAATCATTTACTATAACAACAGTGTTATAGTCCACCATTTCCTTTTCATTTCTCGAAAACGTCTATTTCAACAATAAATGTTGAAATCTATGGTTTCGAATCTCAATGCATTTAAAACATCGTTAGATCATTTTAATTCTGTTTAAAATATCACATTCAAAACAATTTCTTTAACATATTATTCACTATTCAAAAACGTGAATATACTACGTTAACAACTTTCATCACTTCTATTCATTTTATTTGAAAGGATCATTCACAGTCAAAAATGTGAATATAACTCCATTACTAAGTTTCAACAATTTACTTATCAAAATAAGTTGTTTGCGAATTTATAAAACAACGTTTATAAATTCCATTATTAACCTATTCCAGTTTATAACTCAATTATAAACTAAAAGTCCATATTATAAGTTAAATGCTTATAAAACGATTATTTTACAAAATCGTTCTTTTAAACTTCATAATTATAAATCTTATAACTTATAAGATTCAATTATTTATCTAAAACCATTATTTTAATAACTTTTCAAATTTTATAAGCTTACTGCTTAAAAAATTCCATTTATAACTTCACCGTTTATAAATCTACAAATTTCATTTTATATGAAATTCATTCATAATTTATTCTAACACTTATAAAAACTCGTTTTATAATGTCAATATTTCAATTTATAAATATCCATTTATAAATCTCTTAATATAAATCAATTTATATTATTCTTTAAAACGTCTTTAATCTTCTTTATTATTTCACCATTTTGATTCATAAAATAATTAAATTTTATAAATCCTATATTTAAACTTTTCACAATAAATTCTAAAATCCCGATTAAACTATTTTATAAAATCATTAGCATCATATTCTCAAAAATCAGTTTTTAACTATGTTTTCTCAAAAAACCATAATTTTTATAACTTTAAAAATTATAACGTTTATTTATTTAAAATGGATAATTCCAAAATTATTTTATAAAACGTATACTTTTCAAAAATCACTTTAAAAATCATTTTAAAAGTTTCAAAATTTGGTCCAATGATGCTACATACTAAATAGTCAATCACGACAACAACGACATCATATATCGATATGATAGTCAATCAAATATCAAAATATCTGAAATCAAATAAATACTGTTGAGGAATCCAGTTGGATCCCTCCAACCTGTTTTTCCTACATCCACAAACATTAGCACAATACCAATTCCGCTCCAGTACGAAATTATCGCGGTATATGGGATTTAAAATATTATCCGCTTAATAGACGGCGTAATAGGATCTCATCCGCTAAACAAAAAATGCAGGAAATCAATAGCTCCAATATATACATATGCCAGTATATATATATTGCTATTATATATAATACCAATTTCACTGTTTATGAAATATTCGCGGTATATGTTTTTAATAAATAACATCCGCTTACTAACGGCGTATAATGTCTATTTTAACCATCAATAGATATTAATCATCATTCAAACATGCATTCAAATATTTTAAATCTAACTATTTAAAATAAAATCAAAACTGATTCGATTGAGTGAGAAGTTCTCACCTTGATTTCAATTTCGTTTTAGCGATTTATTTCGGATAAAATTAAATGGACGTTTAATTTTACCCAAAATTCTCACTAACTCCAAACGACTCCAATCCAATTTCATCGCGTAGTGCTCGTCCACACGATTCCAACGCAACTAGTTTCGCGCGTTTTCGACCTCGTATGAAAAAGTTATACATTTTTGAAGTTTACACATATTTAAATAAAATAAATTTACATCTCTTTTCTTATTTTATACCCTATAGCATCTGGACCGTCCACCATTTCATCCTCACATCTCAGCCGTGCACTGCTACTCATCTTCCACGCGCAACATCAGTAACCCAAAACCCATAGCTCTTCACCTTTGACCGGCCGCCGCTCCCTCATACGTCGTCGAGAAGCTGATCAGAAACCACCAAATTGAAGGCCAAGTCGACACGCACCCATGGCCGCGACATCTCCAAGCTCGGTAAAGCCCTTTGCCTTGATTTTCGTGCGCAAACGTGGATGAACGCGGCTCATTATCTCCCACCTCGTCGCGAATTAGACGATCTCCTCCGCTCAAAACAAAGATCTCGCTTCCCTCTCCGCTTTTGTAGTTAAAGATTTCTTGAATAGGTGTACAGATTGGAAGATTTTGTGGAGAGAAGAACTGTACATTTCGGCCATTGATTTTGAAGTGGCAGCCACGAACGTGATGAAACCTTAGCTAATTTTTTTATTTTTTATTTTGTGATTAAATCGTTTATTTATAGGAAATAAACGAACACTATTCATCTGGGTTTTCAAAACTCCGATTTACGCGCAGTGACTGACGTTCCTAGGGTTTATCCCGCGTTCCGGACACAATGGAACAGGTTTCGGAAGCTAATTCGGACATCTGTGCGAGTTATGGCAATAAACGTTCAATTTAAATTAAACCGATTTAAGCAATTTTCTAGGCGTTTTAATTTGTATCGGACAAACGGTAAATCCAATTGACACAAAATTTGAAACCTTACAATAATATCACATTACGGATCCGATGAAACTGGTTTCGTCGAAATCCGAGACTTTTTGAAAAATGGCTATTTTAACTCGCCAAATTAAAATTAAAAATAATTCGATGCGTTTCGAGCTGCCACGATCAAACGATAGCTCCGATTGACACGAAAATTGAAATCCGGTAATAACTAACTATTACGGATCCAATGGAACTGGTTTCGTTCAATTTTGAGACTGTTCAAAAATTGACTATTTTCACTAGTCGATTTAATATTAAAATATTCAATTTTCACAAATTAACTTTTAATTCCATTTTAAAAGTTCTAAAATATCATTCTAACTTCCATATGATAAAATAAAATTTTGCAAATCATTTTCAATCATATTTAACTCAATTTTTTAATTATTTCCATAATTTAACATATTAAATTATCGATTTAATTCTTTAATTAAATCCAATAATTCAAATAAAAATTTATTCGACTTATAAATTCACTTATTAATATTTAAAATTAATTAAATATTCAAATTTTAATTATTAAAATTCCTGGGTCGTTACAATCTTCCCCCCTTAAAAGAATTTCGTCCTCGAAATTATTAAGTAAGAAAAGTTACAGAATCTATTAACTTTCCCAAATTCATAATTAATTTCTTATAATAACTTACTAAGTTTTCTGTTACATCCCGCCTTTTCGCACACTTTAAACCGACACACGTGCCAATTCAAAGCATACGCAAGGGCGGATTGTTATGGGGTAAATAAGAAAAAAACAGAGAAGAAATAAAACAAAATAGAATCTCACAGCGGAAGGATAAAATATAATAATCAATATACAGTTCATGATAACTGTTTACAAAATATTTATTTTACTTATACAATGAATATCAGAGTTACACATACCAATACAATCAATGCAGCGGAAATTTAGAGTGTGGTGCAATACTATAGATAATAATAATACGACTCCTTCGTCTTCGTCCTTCAAAGCTAAAGTCTTCGATCCTGAAACGCTCGGACTGACCTGAGCGAATTTGAAAAGACAAAAACACTCGAGTCAGACTAAAAGATCTTATGTGAGTTAAATTAACAGAAATAAATATGAGTACAGTAACTCAAGAGATGTTCGGGATTTACATCTCCTAAGGATCCGGTAAACTATTTACTATGTAGTATATTGCGCTATTATAATAGTGTCTATTTATAAAATAAACTTACTTTTAAATAGCGTTAAGGGGTTACCCATATAGCCCTTAACACAAATAATGCCAATAGTCTATACAGTACCGTAATACCTCCTGATCGGGAAGCTACCAGAGGATACTCCATAGGTACGACACAAATAGAAACTCGTAGTAAAGGCTCGGTATGGTAGGTGACACGGCACAACTAGGCAATGCCAGGGTAGATATACCAATTGCTATCCAGGCTGGTGGAAACGCGTAGCCGCAGTTACCGCCCACCTCGGACTAACTCCCCAAAATCAAAATATAGAAGTGGCCACTGAATCAATCCAAAATCAAAGTATAATATCGAAGAGGAGGGTCCGATCAGAGGAATGACCTCATTGGCCTGAGAATCGCTCCTGTTTTAGCCACCTTATGCCAACTCACGGGAGTCGGGTCCACGTATTTACCTTACAGGAAACGTCGCCACCACCTACTTCATTCTGGAATCTCCACCGCGTACACGGTTAGTCAAAGTGGTTTTCGGTATCGACAGAGAGTATGTCAGATATCCGATCCCGGTCTCTTTGCCAACCCATCGTTATTATAACACCGCGGTCATTTAAAAATAGGTTATACTTTAAAATCAGAATAAACATTCCATTTCATAACCATGAATACGATATCATTTCAAAACCCAAAACCATATTTTATCACTTATCCCAAATATAATTCTTTTCCAAAATCAAAATGCTTTAACTTCATATCGTCTGAAAATCAAATATTTTCAAAGCATAGTATTTTGAAAATCATAATTTAAAACCATAACTTCTATAAAAAAAAAACTTGAATGGTTTGGACATTCAACGGTATATGAATTAAATGGTTTAACTTAAATGTTACTTTGTAAAGAAAATAGTTCTCATGGCTTTACAAATACATTTCTTTATTAAAGTCTAAACCAAAATTTATATTATCTCTCTCAAGTTCCAAAACCACTTCAATTTATTTATATATACGTATATCCATTTTGAGTAACAATATTTCAAACTAAAATTGGATTTTATTCTTTCAACAGATCAATTGTTCTATTAATTAGTCTTGAATATTCACATAAAATCCATAAATAATAAGACTTCAATTTCTAGTAATAAAATATATATATTTTCCCAATTCAAATCATACAAGAATATTCATTTCAATTTATTTTGGGAAAAATCCAATTATAAATATCATATCTTAAAATTTCCAAACTTAACATTTAAACATATGATATAAATTATTAAACTCCATTTTCTTAATTTTCTTCCATTTTTAATAAAGATTTTTATACACCTTTTAATTTCAAAATTTTCAACTTCATATGTATATATATGGAAGAATAATATTTATACAATATAAAATTTAAGATTTTTAGAAACCGTATTCCATCCAAACCATAGAAATCACATAAAAATAGTTATATATAGACCGCGGTGTCTGTATAAAATTTTCTATCCTATGGTCAAGTGATACGGATATTTATCATTTCAATCCGCAATTTAAAAGATATAAAAATTTGCGGTTATATATCATTTCAAACCACAATCCCGAATGAAATGAAATATGCATGATAATTTGCAATTTAATGATATCCAATAAACATCCATTCATCAACATCATCCATAATCCAAATCGCAATCATCAATCAATATCAATCAATAACAATATTATTTTTGGTACTACATAACAGGTAATACTGGCAATTTTATTCAAATTAAATTTAACAGCTATTAATCTACAGTCTATATTCAGAAATAAATTATATAACTGTTAACTAGCAGTTCATATACAAACAAATAAATTTTAACTGTAAATTTATACGCAATAAATGAATTAAATTAACAGTTAAATTTAATAAATGCATTTCAACAAATATGAGTGAAATAAACATGCCAAATACTCATAAATAAATTTCTATTCATTTCTAAAATTAATTTAACAAACATAAAAGCTTTTAGTAGTTGTGAGTGGGTTAAAACACTCACCTTTTGAATTTAAATCGAATTCAAATCCGATTTAAACCCAAAAATTTGACTATCTCCAAATCTGTCCAAACCAGTGTCAAAAGATCTGGAATTAAATTTCGATCCTAGCAAAAAAAATTGCGTGAAACGGAGTCCGTATGTACGAGTTATGATTATTAGAACTAATTGAAATCAAAATTAACAAAAATAAATTAAACAGAAATAAAATACCGTGCCACATGCACTCTTCCCTCGTGAAAAACGCGTATGCTTCTTCTTGATTGCTAACTTTGTTCCGTAATTTTTCTTTTATTTCGATTTACTTTAATTTTCCTCCTTATTATATGAATGTATGCATTTTTAAAAGGTTTGGAAAAAAAAGATTTGAAAAAGAAGAATTGAAAAAGAAAATGATTAAAATAAAAACTGAAAATGGAAGAGAAAATCTAGATTTGAAAAGAAAGAAGAAGGTTTGAAATAGAAGAAAATTTGAAAAAGAAGTATATTTGAAGAGGAAGGAAAAATTAAAATCAGAGATAATAAGGAGATTTGAAGGAAAAAAAGGAAAAAAAGAAGAAGATTATAATGGAGGCTGTGGTTTCATTTGCGTCATATCTTATTTATAAGGTTAGAGTTAGGTTTAGGATCAAAGAGATTTGGAAAGAGAGACCGCTATTAATTAGAAATAAATGAAATGACGTTTCAGAAAATGAAGTTGGAAAATGAATGGAAAAAAATAAAGTAAATATGAACAAACTTGGTTTTGAAATATAGTAAATATGAACAACCTTTTTAAAAGTAGAAGGTATTAAAAGGAGGTAATTATTTATTAGAAAGGGAATGAATGGACTAACTCTATACTGTAAACATACTTTTAGGATTCAAATTTCAAAACAATTGTTTACTTAATGAATTTTGTTAACCCTAAACACACCAAAATTAACTTCATTAACTCAAGTAATATTCGAATTTCTACGCATTCGGGTTTTTGTCTATGCATAATAATTTTTTTATAATTACCTTAAAAATGAAAACATTTGATTTGTTTTTCCCAAAATGATCTCTAATTACCATTAAAACACCCTTTTTGTTTACCATAAAACGCGCGTTTTTTTTATTAAATCTATTAATTGCAATCACCATTTTCTTTTCTTTTAATTGAAATATTTGAACTACATTAATTGCAATCACACAAAATTAAATTTTAAAACAGACAACTAAATTGCATAAAAAAAATAGAAAAATTATTTATACATAAGACTAATAAATAGATTATTTTCCTATTCTTGTAATTAGTTTGTAAGCTAAACACAGTTCAAATAAACATATATTTCTTTCTTTAAAAATCAATCTTTCTATATTTTTATTTAAATTAAATTAAACCTACATTCATAGATGAAACATTCATTTTATTGATGTAAATGTTTTTTTTTTTTGAATCAAAACTTTTCTTATATTTCACAAAACATAAGCTGCTTTTATTTGCTCCTATTACAATTAGTATTCTCTCTCCTATTAGTTTCAGTTGATTAAGTTTCAAAATGGGCTAAATGAATGTAATGATAAGTAGAATAATTACTTCCTATTAACGTAATATTTAGATGTTAAATTCTCATTTATTTTGCAATACTTCAATTAAATTAATAAATATTGCTCTCTATACTTAAATCTATATTAACAAAACGTTAGCTTTGGATTGGTAGAATTTGATTTACCGAAGTTTACTTACATAATACAAACTATATTAATTTGCCACCTATTAGTTCTTAATTATATTTTTAAGTTCGTTACCTATCCACCTTGATTAAAATTCCATCTATAAAGCAAATTTAGTTAGCCTTAACATTACTACACTAAATCTACAATCAGTTTCAATTAATATAGAATTATATCTTAAATACTTACCATTTATTTATAAATTAGGTTACCTTCCAATAAATTTTATTCCTAAGTATTTGATTGGATTGCCATCTTTACTATGTCTATTATTAATTAGCTTCAAATTCTGCAATTTCACTTCTTAAATCCACCCTTTGCTATATTATAAATAAAATTTACATTGGTTACATTTCACATAAATGTATCATTTATTTACATTTATTACAAACTTATTTCCAATTCCAACTAAAAATCTAAATAAACGAATAGGCAACCTACCATAAACATTACCGTTACCTTTTTGTCACATACAAAATCTTTTATTACAAAAATCAATTTTTGCATATATTTTCATACTACAAATTCAATTTACTTATGTTCAAATTGTAGCCAAACCTGACTTTTAAATTATTTTATACAAAATTGGGATTTCATTAAGTTTATTAATTATTACCCTTAATTAGCATTTATCACCTTGTATTCTCGTTATCATTTCATAGATATGATTCCCAATTCCTTATTATTGACTTAAATTGGCATTACTAACATTGCATTAAACATTGTTACTTAAATCTCTACCCAATAGTAACTAATACTCTAAATAAATACGCTTACTCCTTTCGTTATTTATTAATTATCACAAGAAACGTTTAATCATTTCAACAACATTGTAATTTCAAATTACCTACATTGATTGTATACGTTTTCCATTATTATCATTTATTAGAATTCTATTCAACTTTCCATCTTATGCATATAGTTAACCTTTCTATTGATTTTTCCTTCAAAATTTTCAGTTACTTCGTAACTTACAAAAAGGCAATGATTAATTACATTTAATCGCTATAAATTAAATGCATTGGTAACGAACAATATCTGTCACCATTATACAATTTATAACATTTGTAATTTATTCTCTACAACAATTATTACCTATCAATATTATTTCGCCCATAAATACAAACTTGCAATTGTTCTTATTATCATATTCCATTTACTGTTAACAATGTTTATTACATTATATTAGTTTAATATTTTCCTCAAATTCCTCATATTCAACTCATATATAGGTAAAATTCTTTTCACCACTTAAAATCATTTGAATTAACTTCGAATTACTATAAGTAGGTTTTTAATTTATTTTTCTTCTAAATTTAATTACAACTTATTAATTTAACCAAATTAAATCCATAAAATCTACGGGTCATTACATTTTCAAATCATACTTAGTTATCTTTTCAAAAACAACTACTATTGTTTAACTTTCAATTCCAAATCAAAGTTAAAGTTTCCAAAAAATTTCAATTTTTCTCAAATTTTTTCTAACGCCTTAAATTTCCGGAAAAATTCGCCATAGTTTCCTTTGCGCGGCTCGATCCGAAAAAAAAATGACAGTATATATATCAAAAATATACATCTCATCAAGTAATGAGGCATCCCGAAGGGAAAAAAGTATAAATTTATGGTATGTAATCCGAGATATGTACCTTATATTTTATTAGCAAGCATACACGGCTAATATAGCGCGAAAGCGAGCTCCAAATGCGAAGCAAACGCGATCCGCACCTACTAATCACTCAACAAACAACATGAGAATCATGCATATAGACAATAGTACCAATATACAACATATAGCAACACAATAACTATATATGCCAACATATCAATTGAAACAAAAGCAACAAATGCAAACATCAACCAACTATCATTCATAACCAATAAACATTCATTCATATTCTCATTAATATTAAATGAATTGATTTTTCAATTTAATCACATTCGATTCATTAACAGTGGATGTTTACTAACATTCATTCTCAATTAGTTTATATTCACTAATTCATATTCAAGTTGGTTCACTTCCAAATCAAATTCAATTCTATTTAAGATTCACTTAACTTCCAATTGGATTCCAATTACTTTAATTTCCAATTTCATTAATACTTAATGAATTTATATTCAACCAATTAACAATCAAATAACAACCAATGTACATTCAACATAACCAAATTATTCACTTTACATTAAATTTGGTTCAACACATTTAATTCTATTTGGTTTAACATTAAATTGATTTCCATTCCAATTTATTCAACTTTCAATAACATTAGATTTTAATGAATTTACACTTTCATTCATTATTCAATATCAATTATTCACATTTAATTGGTTAATATTAAATCCATTCATTCAAACATTTATTAAGTTATATTTCCATTTAACTTTAAATTCATTTTTTATTTACAACTCATATTCCTACACATATTCATATAGTGTCACTTCTTATATATATAAGTTTATTTCGAAATTGTAAATCACCTTAATTATAATTCAATTCTTATAATTCTTTTGCTTATACAATTATTCTTTTATTTAGATTATTCAAACAACTAAACAATCAACTTATATACTTTAATAATTCTGAAAAATTATTTCTCTTATATATAAAATATACTCAAGGCAAAAATTATTTTATTTACCCAATTTAAAACAATATTGTGTCGAATTGTTCTATTCAAGTGTTTAGAAACCCCTTCGGCATAGTTATACAGACCGTGCTGACGAAGGTTCATATGCCACTCAATAAACCAATCATCACAATATAAAACAATTTTATATTCACTAACAAATACGCTATCATAGCTATTATTACACTCAACTCATTCTAGAGTACTGCTGACTCTATCTCTAATGAGTAATACCCAACAGAACCATGGTTGTCACTTAACCATAAGCTCTGATACCAAATGTATATTCAACGGAAATTTTCGACTTTCGAAAATTCAACATCGATACTCACTTTATCGACTGCCGAGAAATCGAAGGCCAAAAACCCGAAATGTTATGGTTTAAGAAAAAGAGAGAAGAAGAGAGAAGAATAGGAAATGGAGAAAATAGAAGGGAAAAGAGAACAGAGAATAGAAAATAGAACGGAACAGAAAACAACAGAACAACAGAATCTCTCAATTCGCAGCGGAACAACATATAATAATAAATGAATAATCTTTAAACAAAGAACTATATCAGTTATTACATTACATCACATTTCATTACATCATATCATCAGAGTGTACAACAACAACAACAAACAGTGCAGCGGAAAAAGAAATATTATATAAACTAGTAATACGCCATGCCATCCAGCTTGCCTCCAGCAACTCCAGAATATCCAGAATATCCTGATAAACCTTAACTCTTGACTGCCCGTGTGGAAATTGGTGGACACCCAGAGTTTAGGAAGGAAAACAATAAACTCCAAGTCAGTCATGTGACTGGTGTGAGAACTCAAAACAGTTTATTTATCTTTGAAAACAAAATAGAGGAATATTTTTAAAGTCAATTCGAAATGCTTTTAAAATGAGACTACCATAAGGCCTCCCGCGCACACACACAATGCAAACGTAGAATCGGAGGAGATTTTTCCTTATGATAGTCAAAGATGCTTGATACGCATTTAAAAGAACAGTTGATATTATTACTAGTGCATAGTGTAGAGAAAAATTCATTTCGAAAGTAGAATATAAATCTTAGCCAACATACGACCATTATCGTATGCCTACTATAGCTACCATTTAAACAGTGGTGACCACCATAAGTAAATGGCAGGTTCTACAACTAATACCGTACAAGTTTCGTATTGGGAATTGGATTTCCAACGAATGATCAGGCCAAGGAACTTCCCATTGCCACATGAGAATGCCTCTGGATGGACATCGCCGAGAACCAAACCGGATCTCTACCAACACAAGGCCGAGTTACCCCTAACTGAGTAACAACTGACCGAATATGCCATCCCCCGGTCCTTTGGGACCTTTTCACCGAGCGCTCGCAATCAATTCACACAATCATAACAAAGTGTTTTCAACATGAGTAAGTATCTGGGCTCCATACCATGATACCACCCTTTTCCAGAAGGAAATGCACACATCCTAAAGGGCGCTACCCCTCATAACCTTGCTGCATCTTTCCTGTTTTGACCATTCACGGGGTGTGAGGCTCGACGAAGTCACGTCCACAAAAACGTACTTTATACAAAAGCCATGCTTTGGGTCAACAAATGATCATAGAAATGATCACCAGGATAGACGATCAAATAAACGATCCTATCACAAATAATCAACACAATGATCATTTACAGCAACACTCAGCATGTCACATTACCAAATTGGGAATATATCGCTGATAACATTCAACTACATAACCTCTGAGCTCGTACGTCTCAGAGAACGGTGTTAAGCTAAAATAATAAATTCTCCGCCACCAACAGAAATATATTTGAACGAAATCTGCTTTATATCTCAATTTGTAACGTCAGACATACAATCCATACAAGTCTGTTCCGGGCTCGAACAAAACCGAAGGCACTTACAAAGAAGTCCTTGCAATCCGGATATTCACAATCCTGATCGGATTTCTCGTCACTTAGGAAGTCTCTATACCGTTGCAACTCAGTGCAGAGACAATCGACAGGTCATCCTATCGCTCTCGCAAATACCGGGTCTTCAACACCGATCTTCAAATGCAATTCACAACGACGTATCACATATTCGGAATGGGTTATACGACCCCATGGTCCTTTCCCGGTTAACCCGAACAGTGAGCGCTTATTCAAAAATAAGTGTAGCATTCACATTCAAACAAATCACATCAAATACCCATTCAAAGGGAAATATTGATAGTCGGTTATTGAACTATCAATGGATATGCACAACATCACCAGATTCCAAATAATTTTCCAAATTATTTATTTTCCAAAATATCTTTACAAGATATATAATATTCACACTTCAAAAATAAATCAATATTTATTTTTAATCAAGTTCCCCTTTCTTTTATAAATTCCATAGTGAATTTATATTTCACAATTTCTATGCATATACGATTTCAATTATTCATTTCAATTTATCTTTAAGAAGATAAATTCTCAAAATATTCACTTTATATTGGAAAACATTTCCATACTTATTTATTCATAAGTAATTCACAAATTTTATTTATTTTCAACACTTGGAAAATATTCAATATACTTCAATCGAAATTAAGTATATATTTCATTCTTTAAGGAAATCATTCTCTTAAACATATTTATTTGGGCCAAAATGAATGTTGCGTAAAACATCGTCACGACAACCCAAAATCACTAGTATAGGGATTCGAAATTAAAATAGATATATAAATCCCAATACTATACAAAACATTTCCTTTCGGAAATCATTTACTATAACAACAGTGTTATAGTCCACCATTTCCTTTTCATTTCTCGAAAACGTCTATTTCAACAATAAATGTTGAAATCTATGGTTTCGAATCTCAATGCATTTAAAACATCGTTAGATCGTTTTAATTCTGTTTAAAATATCACATTCAAAACAATTTCTTTAACATATTATTCACTATTCAAAAACGTGAATATACTACGTTAACAACTTTCATCACTTCTATTCATTTTATTTTAAAGGATCATTCACAGTCAAAAATGTGAATATAACTCCATTACTAAGTTTCAACAATTTACTTATCAAAATAAGTTGTTTGCGAATTTATAAAACAACGTTTATAAATTCCATTATTAACCTATTCCAGTTTATAACTCAATTATAAACTAAAAGTCCATATTATAAGTTAAATGCTTATAAAATGATTATTTTACAAAATCGTTCTTTTAAACTTCATAATTATAAATCTTATAACTTATAAGATTCAATTATTTATCCAAAACCATTACTTTAATAACTTTACAAATTTTATAAGCTTACTCCTTAAAAAATTCCATTTATAACTTCACCGTTTATAATTCTATAAATTTCATTTTATATGAAATTCATTCATAATTTACTCTAACACTTATAAAAACTCGTTTTATAATGTCAATATTTCAATTTATAAATATCCATTTATAAATCTCTTAATATAAATCAATTTATATTATTCTTTAAAACGTCTTTAATCTTCTTTATTATTTCACCATTTTGATTCATAAAATAATTAAATTTTATAAATCCTATATTTAAACTTTTCACAATAAATTCTAAAATCCCGATTAAACTATTTTATAAAATCATTAGCATCATATTCTCAAAAATCAGTTTTTAACTATGTTTTCTCAAAAAACCATAATTTTTATAACTTTAAAAATTATAATGTTTATTTATTTAAAATGGTTCAATTCCAAAATTATTTTATAAAACGTATACTTTTCAAAAATCACTTTAAAAATCATTTTAAAAGTTTCAAAATTTGGTCCAGTGATGCTACATACCAAATAGTCAATCACGACAACAACGACATCATATATCGATATGATAGTCAATCAAATATCAAAATATCTGAAATCAAATAAATACTGTTGAGGAATCCAATTGGATCCCTCCAACCTGTTTTTCCTGCATCCACAAACATTAGCACAATACCAATTCCACTCCAGTACGAAATTATCGCGGTATATGGGATTTAAAATATTATCCGCTTAATAGACGGTGTAATAGGGTCTCATCCGCTAAACAAAAAATGCGGGAAATCAATAACTCCAATATATACATATGCCAATATATATATATTGCTATTATATATAATACCAATTTCACTGTTTATGAAATATTCGCGGTATATGTTTTTAATAAATAACATCCTCTTACTAACGGCGTATAATGTCTATTTTAACAATCAATAGATATTAATCATCATTCAAACATGCATTCAAATATTTTAAATCTAACTATTTAAAATAAAATCGAAACTGATTCGATTGAGTGAGAAGTTCTCACCTTGATTTCAATTTCGTTTTAGCGATTTATTTCGAATAAAATTAAACGGACGTTTAATTTTACCCAAAATTCTCACTAATTCCAAACGACTCCAATCTAATTTCATCGCGTAGTGCTCGTCCATACGATTCCAACGCAACCGGTTTCGCGCGTTTTCGACCTCGTATGAAAAAGTTATACATTTTTGAAGTTTACACATATTTAAATAAAATAAATTTACATCTCTTTTCTTATTTTATACCCTATAGCATCTGGACCGTCCACCATTTCATCCTCACATCTCAGCCGTGCACTGCTACTCATCTTCCACGCGCAACATCAGTAACCCAAAACCCATAGCTCTTCACCTTTGACCAGCCGCCGCTCCCTCATACGTCATCGAGAAGCTGATCAGAAACCACCAAATTGAAGGCCTAGTCGACATGCACCCATGGCCGCGACATCTCCAAGCTCGGTCAAGCCCTTTGCCTTGATTTTCGTGCACAAACGTGGATGAACGTGGCTCATTATCTCCCACCTCGTCGCGAATTAGACGATCTCCTCCGCTCAAAACAAAGATCTCGCTTCCCTCTCCGCTTTTGTAGTTAAAGATTTCTTGAATAGGTGTACAGATTGGAAGATTTTGTAGAGAGAAGAACTGTACATTTCAGCCATTGATTTTGAAGTGGTGGCCAAGAACGTGATGAAACCCTAGCTAATTTTATTTTTTTATTTTGTGATTAAATCGTCTATTTATAGGAAATAAACGAACACTATTCATCCGGGTTTTCAAAACTCCGATTTACGCACAGTGACCGACGTTCCTAGGGTTTATCCCGCGTTCCGGACATAATGGAATAGGTGTCGGAAGCTAATTCGGACATCTGTGCGAGCTATGGCAATAAACGTTCAATTTAAATTAAACCGATTTAAGCGATTTTCTAGGCGTTTTAATTTGTATCAGACAAACGGTAAATGCAATTGACACGAAATTTGAAACCTTACAATAATATCACATTACGGATCCGATGAAACTGGTTTCGTCGAAATCCGAGACTTTTTGAAAAATGGCTATTTTAACTCGCCAAATTAAAATTAAAAATAATTCGATGCGTTTCGAGCTGCCACGATTAAACGATAGCTCCGATTGACACGAAAATTGAAATCCGGTAATAACTAACTATTACGGATCCAATGGAACTGGTTTCGTTCAATTCTGAGACTGTTCAAAAATTGACTATTTTCACTAGTCGATTTAATATTAAAATATTCAATTTTCACAATTTAACTTTTAATTCCATTTTAAAAGTTCTAAAATATCATTCTAACTTCCATATGATAAAATAAAATTTTACAAATCATTTTCAATCATATTTAACTCAATTTTTTAATTATTTCCATAATTTAACATATTAAATTATCGATTTAATTCTTCAATTAAATCCAATAATTCAAATAAAAATTTATTCGACTTATAAATTCACTTATTAATATTTAAAATTAATTAAATATTCAAATTTTAATTATTAAAATTCCTGGATCGTTACAATGGTTCTACAGATCCATAAAGAAAACTCAGATGTTTCTCCGAAACCAGAGTTACTTCACCAATTTCTATCTCAAGGAACCTTCCATCTATTAACTGAACCACCAGTTCCATTTCTGGAAAGAAAACTCGATCTCCAGACGCGGACAAACTCTGCCTTCCTGGAAGAAATCCGGACAATCTCCAACAAACATAAGAGAACATACTATCACAAGTCACTTTTGCGATCAACTCAGCCTAAATTCAAAGAAAACTGCTCTCTCTTAACCAAACAGAACAACTTATGCTGGCTTAGCCCACTTACCAGAGAAATGGATCCACTCTGCTGCTTTTGAACTCCACTTCTGAAAAACTATTCAGCCAGAAGACTCCCTATCAACACAGAATACTCAGCTATACTCAGCCACATCACCTAGCAGACTCACTTCTTACTCTCGTTCCAAAGAAATATCTTCGGAAATATCCATAGTCACTGCATCTCATCACGCAGCTACTACTTCCAGAGGTATCAAGATACCATCACTCGCTTGCTTCTGCCCTACCGACAGATCAAGACTCAATTCTGCACTTCAAAGATGAACTCCGAACCTTTACAGGTAACCTTCAGAGATCGATGAAGTCTTTCATCACTACAGAACTCACTCGAGACGGTATTAGGTCCACAGTCTCTACATATACACTTCCAACCTCATCCATCAAACTCCAACCAATGGTAGTCGTGTTACACACATTTCTATCTCATCTACCTTTATAACTTATATTGGAAAAACCTGAACGGGTAATCCAACATATAGGTAGAACCAAATATATATATATATATATATATATATATATATATAATAAAAATACAAATACGCTCTCTCAAGATAGACATCACTACAGAGCCTAGGTATTCACTCAACCTAATGCTCTGATACCAACTGTCACGACCCGACTTTCTACTCCCAGAAAATCGCATCATGAATTAAGAAAGAAAGGGATAGAAGAAGAAAAGAAAGAAGAGAAAGAAGAAAACAACACAAGAATCTCAACAGCGGAACGAATAAATTATATTAATAACATAAGTATTACATAGTATACATCAAATATCAGAGTACACAGACATATACAACACATACTAGACAGTTATAAACACCTGTCTAGTAATTACAACTTAATACAATAGAGAAACACTCAGAGAGATACCAACACAGCGGAACTATATAACTATACGCAGAAGCCTCCTGCTCCATATGCTCCTCCACAATTCGTCAAAGCTAACTCGAATCCTAACTTGAATTCTCTTTACTACTCATAAAAATTTGAGTACCCAAGAGTTATAGAAAAACAGAAATAACTCCGGGTCAGACATGGGTCTGGTGTGAGTAACAGGTTAAAGTTGCTTAACTTTCAAAAACCTTTTAAAAAGAAAGGTATCACGTAAGACTTCCCACACATAAACATGGAAAAGTTTTTACCTTACGCTAACCAAAACATTTGATAGGAGATCCGGTGATATTATAATAGGGTCTAGGGTTTTCAAGTAAATAGAAAATAGCCGAAATTGTTACATTCATTAAATTCCAGCTACTAGCCACAAAAGTGGGTAATGCAATCAAAACCGTAGGGTCTCGTAGGGAAAATTGGTTTCCATCAATGGCAGGGCTACAGGGGTACCGCCCGTCACAGTACGGGGCCTAGATCACCGTACCGAGGATTACTCCCTTCATCCCCTGCAACACAAGGCCGGAATCATCCCTTACTGGATAGCTCCGAACAAGACAACCCCGCAGTTGTGGCCAACAACTGCCCACACAGCCGAAATAATAAGGGACTTCTAGACAGGGGTAAATCTCACTCTCAAGTGGGGGCTACCCACGAAGCCTTGCTGCACCTCCCCTATTTTAGCCATTCCCGGTTGATGAGGCTTGAGGCTACGATTACTTTTATAGGCCATATCACTTAGAATGCTCATCGTCCACCTGACGATGTTCTGAAAGCATTCAATCCATACAAGTTCGTTCCGGGTTCGAACGAAACCGAAGGCATTATCTCGTTACACTCATTTTGGAATCACCCTCAGAGTTAACGACAATAACCCTTGCACTCTGAATCACCATCTCGAATCTATAAGTACTATTCCGTCAAACTCATTACGGAATCACCCACAGAGTTATACTGACGTATAGCCCTTACACCTCGAGTCTTCACTCGCTCCACTTGGATTAACGACCTAACGTTAATTGGAATCGATGTGGTTTTCGGATGTCCAAATATGGAAACCCGATCCCGGTCTCATCGAAAACCAAAGCGTGTCTTTTAGGTCCAAGTAGTTTTAATGTTTAAAACAATTTAATTCATTATCTAAATCTACACAGATAGATAATTCACAACACAATAGATAATCAACCTTATCATTATCAACAGATAATTCATATCAAAATCAGATATCCATATTATCATCTAAAAGCAACCAATGCATCCATATCACATACATTACTCATCTCATTACTGAGATTACAAACCATACCAAGCAACCAATACCAATCATCAACATAAGCAATTTATCTAATGATCACACGTCTATAATTAATTTAAAATGAATTAAATTAATTATTCAATCTCTAATTAATTTAAAATGAATTAAATTAATTACTTCATCATTAAAATTCTGCTTAACTTAACCATCCATTGATTTCAAATCAATTTATAGATCATCATCTAAATATTAATTGATTAACTATCTTTAATTACAGTAGGTAATTAGCTTATAAGTTAATCACAAGTTAATTACTTAAATCCTTTGCAAACAATTAACTTGTAATTACTAAATTAATTGATTAACTAAAATTAATCACATTAATTATTTTTTTCATTATTAATTATACCTTAATTAATCAATTCCAAATTACATAAGTAATTAATCTTCAATTTGAACCATATATATTAATTACCCATGATTAATATTCAGTAATTAACTACCTTAATTACTCGTCCCATAATTAATTATTCTTAATTAATTATCTAAATTAATCCCCTTGATTAATTTCAAAGTAATTTAAATCCAATTACTTCTATATCAAATATCTTTAATTACATCCTGTAATTAAATTAATTAATTACTTCCTTAAGTAATTACAAATTCATACATTACATAAAGTAATTATCAACAATCCACAAATATTTAAATTAATTTAACTTAATTAATCTAAACTAATCACATTCGTTAAATTAATTATACCAAGAAATTAATTCATTAATTACTTTCGTAAGTAATTAAACTTAAACAATTTATTATTATTAATTAATTAATTTAATTAATTATCAAAATTAATCACATTAATTAATTGTTAAATAATCTTATGTTAATGACTTCATTAACATTTCTTAATTACTTAATTAAGAATTAACTTAAATTAATCATTATTAATTATCAATTAAATAATATTTAATTATCATTTAATTAATCTTTAATTAAAATCTTAATTATCATTAATCACTTGATTAATGAATTTTTATCATAAATTAAAGTTTAATTAACCATCCTTAATTATAGATTAATTAACCTTAATTAATTAATCTCAAATTAAATTAATTAACTTAAAATCATTAATTACTTAATTAAACATCCACATAATTAATTATTTAAAAAATTAATTTCATCTTAATTACCTTAATAATTAAATGAATCCAATCATTTAATTTTATTTATCTCTTAGATAATCATTTCTTATTTAATTTAGTATTTAAAAACAAAATGTTTTTAAATTTTACTTTAATTCCCATTTAACATTTCATTTTAAACTTAAGTCTCAAATTTATTTTAAATAAGATTTTAAAACAATTCAAAACTTAATCTTATGTGTTTAAAACATCTACCCTATCAATAAGTTAAAACAATTTAAATTTTAATTCAATTTAAATTCAAATCAATTTAAAATTACTTTAAAATTTCAAAATTGAAATACAACTTCCAAATTCATTTTAGTTTTAACTCTTTAAAACTTTTTCCATATTTTACACGTTCAATTCAAATGCAAATCATTTTAATCAATTTAAAACAATTTAAATTTAAACGTTTTTTTAAAAACTGAAGTTTAAATTTATTTTCAGATTTAAAAACTCAGATTTGAGTTCACTTTGAATTTCAAATTTAAATATTTAACCTTCCAATTCAAATGCAAATCACAAATGCATTTACACTTGTAAGTTTGAAAATCAAATTTAACTTTAAAAACATGAATGATTTCAAATCTCAGAAAATCAAATTTGAATTCACATTCAAATTTCAAATTAAAAACTTAGTTAAATTTCCACTTGCAAATTTAAATTTACCTTTATATTAAAAAACAGAATACAGTTTCTGTTTTATTTAAAAACCCAAACTTTGAAATTTTTTTGAATTTAAATTATTTTAAAGAAACCAGAATTCAAACTTATTTGATTTCATATTTAAACTCAGTTTCAAAATCCTAAGTTAAAACTTAAGTTTGCATTTATTTCAAACTAAATAAAACTGGAAATAGGTTTTCCTGTTCTCCTTCTTTTTATATATATATATATATATATATATATATATATATTTAAACAACTTGAATTTCTGCATTTAAATTATTCCAAAATAAGAATTCAATCTGTTTGAATTCATCTCTAGATTCAAGTTTAATCCTAAGTTTAATTTCTAGATTTAGTTTAAACTTTACTCTTTAAATTCCCGAAAAAAAGAACAGGTTCTGTTTTACTAAGATCTGAAACAAAAATACCCGAGCAAAACCCTATTTACTTCGAGTTAGTAAACCACTTACTTCGAGTTTCCCTTCAAAAATCCCGAGACTATCCCGAGACAAAAATCCCTGCACCCAACAATTAACACCCAAACCTGCACAACTCCTCTGTGCACCACTTATCCCATCTCAGGCCACCTCTGACCATCTTCTCTGGTCATCCCTCATCGACCAGTGACAACACTTCAATCTTTAAACCCCCAGTGTAACGACCCGCCTTTTTGGACAGTTTAAACCGACGACCAAATACACATGTCGATTCCAAACCATTCAAAAGGGCAGATGGTTATTGGGGTAAATAAGAAAAGGAAAGGAAAAGAAATAAAGGAAATGAAACAACAGAGAATCTCGCAGCGGAACGATAAAATATAATAGTCAAATAAACAGTTCATGAAGCTGTCTACTATATTTTGGCAATTATTTATACAACATTTATCAGAGTTATACATATACAACAGAACAATTTAAATAATGCAGCAGATAGCGTGATGTAGAGATAATAATAGTAATAGCATACCAAATCTTCGTCTTCGTCCTCCAGAATAGATCTTCAAAAATCTGAAAACTCAGGACTGACCCGAGCGTAATGAAAAGACAAAACACTCGAGTCAGGACTAAAATATCCTTATGAAAGTGAAATCAATCGTAAATAAATATGTGTGTAACGGCGTCAGAGATGTTTACGGGGTTGACATCTCCTATCCAATCGACGTGCGTGCAATAACTCAAGAGATGTTACGGGATTTTCCATCCCTCAAGGATCCGTGAAACTATCTACTATGTAGTAATATACGCTAAGTAGATAATGCCTATCAGTAATATAAAATATCAAAATAGCGTTAAGGCGTTACCATAATCCCCCTTAACACATTTTATATTCCCAAAAGCATATACAAGACCGTAGTTTCCCCAAAACCGAAAGTCACCAGAGGGCAATCCATATACTCAAGGAACAAATCAAAACGTAGTGGTCGCGAATAGGATAATCAGTATGACAAGGTACATGAGGCGATACCAACTAGGATACTAGTAGTTGCGTGATCCGGACTGATGTTGGGCATAGCCAGCAGCCACCCCAACACCGCGAAACAACACTCCCAAATCAAGGGGTGCACCCAAATCGCATCACAAATGTAATAGATATGGTATCGAAGAAGTGTGTCCGCTAGAGGTGGCGAACCTCAATGGCCCGGCGGGGCTTCTGTTTTAGTCATGTCAGGGGTCATCCAATAATCGTTCTCTTTCTTCAGTCAACGCGTTCACCATACCGTACACTTCATTCTGGATCAACACTCCGCGTATAATAGTTATTAAAGTAGTGTTCGGTATCGACAGAGAGTATGTCCATATCTGATCCCGGTCTCTTTAATAACTACGTATTATTATACCATTGGCCCTTTTATATTTCAAATCGATTCATAATTGATATCAAAATATCATATTCAATTCAAAAATCAAATCCATTTCAAATATCGACATAGCCATTCAAAATATAAGGTTCCTTTTCAAAAATCATTTTTCGTCTCAATATCTCATTTCGATTTCAAAATCATTCTGAATTTCAATTTAGGTTGCAACTTCATTTAATCCAATTCGTATTCAAATTCAAGATTTAAACATAAACATTTCACCTTATTAACCATTTTGGAATTTTAGAAAATAGTTTTAAGTAGTTTAAAAATAGTTTAAATAATTAAAATAGTTAAAAATAATTGAACCTTTAAAATGGATTTAAAATAGATAAAATAGTTTGAAATAATTTAAATTGGGTTAAGTAGATTAAAATAGTTTAAGTATTCAAAATGGTTTATATAACTGAGAAATTTGGAAAACAAAATAAAACAGCTTCAAAACCAAACCGTTCAATTATAGCTTCCCAGTTCAAATCAATTCAATTTCCATTCTACCGATTCAATTTCGATTTCAATTAAAATCAATGTCAACTTTGACTTCAAATTAATTCAATTTTTCATATTCACTTTCAATTAATTCAATTTTCAATTTACATCGATTTAGAGCTTGGTTTTCAAAATATCCATTTAGAACACTTACAAAATTATCCATCAATATACGAGTTTAAATCCAAATTTGAAACATGATTCAATTCCAAGCTCGGTTTCAAATATCGCTTATATCTCACTTTTACTTAATTTTCCTTCAATACTCAAATGTAAATCTAAATTTCAAATATGATTCAATTTCAAACTCAATTCCAAAAATATCATCTTTATGTCGCTTTTACGTAGTAATACTCAAAGTTCGAAATAATGTTCACTCTTTAAATCCAATAGATTTTCGAAATTCAATCATATCCCAAATTTTATTCTCAAAGTCTCAACTTAAATTTATTCAACAATTTCTTCTAACCAAATTTTTTATTTCAACATTCCAAACTCAATTTTCGATAAATTCGATTTCCATAAATTTATTTCTATTTATAACTTTTAAATCAAACATGTAAATAAATTTCAAATCGACGATTTTAAAGTTTTAAATTCAGCCAATTCGGTGTCCGTATATAATCTTCTATCCTATGGCCAAGTAATTATTTATTTCAATTAATGTCGGGGATGAATATATATCACTTAAACCAATCACAGTGTCATATACATGCATAACAATATATATAAGCAAATAAACATCCAAACATTCAAATATCAACCAATAGCATCCATCGAAATACAACATCCAATAGACAATACAATTCATGGCAATTTCATAGTTATCAATGTCAGGTAATTTAATCGCAATTCAATTTCAATTTCAATTTAACTGTCAATTTAATTTTTCAACGGTTAATTCAAATAGCAAGCTATATGACAATTAAATTTATATCAAACAACGACAAATAAAATTCATATCACTTCATAATGTCAATTTAACTAGCATAAAGATATTTAGTACGGTGCGAGCGTTATAAAACACTCACCTTGATTTTTCCGTTGTTCCAGCGTTTTATTTCGAATAAAATTAAATGAGCGTTTAATTTTTCCCGAAATTTTCAATAGCTCCAAATGATTCCAATCCAGTTGCATCGCGTAGAGCACGTCCATACGATTCCAACGCAAAAAGTTTCGTCTGAATCCGACCTCGTACGGAAGAGATACAATGTTTCAAAGTTTTAAACGAATTAATATAATAATTAAACCAATTTCTTTTTATAATTTATACCCAAACAATCAGGGCCGCACGTCCTTTTGATTCAGAGATCCAGCCCGTTCTCTACTATCTTCCCTAACCTGTTATCACGCTCGCGACCCAGTAAAAGAAATCGAACCCATCACCGAAAGTAGGGTTCCAAATAGCTCCTCCACCGATCCACTTGAAGGCGATCAGAGACTACCGCGTCGAAGGCCATTGCTCCCTCCACCCACGTCCTGGCTGCGGTCAAGCTCGGCCTCCCCCTACTCTCTCAAAAAGCGTGCGAACGGCCCTTGAACGCGAGCAAAATTCGAGCAATCCATTTCATTAAACCACATCTCGGCCGTTGGATCTGGAGTTCTCGATGAGTACTTCGACTTTCCAGTTGATGATTTTCGCTAACGATCTACAGATGTGAAGAAAAATGAGGAAGAAGGAGGGAGTGTATCGTCCATTGATGGATATAAGAGGCGGCTGTAGCAAATTAGGTTTTCTTTTTTCTTTTTTTGTGAATAAAGGGCTATTTATAGGAAACGACGAACACTATCCATTCCGGGGTTTCCAAACTCCGATTTACGCGCGGTGACTGACGTTTCTAGGGTTTATCCCGCGTTCCGGACACAATGGAACAGGTTTCGAAAGCTAACTCGGCCATCTGTGTGAGTGACAGAATTAAACGATCAAATTTACATTAAACCGATTAAACGATTTTCTAGGCGTTTTGGCTTGCCCCGGACAAACAATAATTCCAATTGACACGAAATTTGAAACCTTACAATAATATCACATTACGGATCCGATGAAACTGGTTTCGTCGAAATCCGAGAACGTTTGAAAAATGACTATTTTAACTCGTTAAATTAATATTAAAACAATTTCGATGCGTTTCGAGCTGCCACGGTCAAACGACAACTCCGATTGCTACGAAAATTGAAATCCGATAATAACTAACTATTACGGATCCAATGTAAATTGTTTCGTCCAATTCTGAGACTGTTCAAAAATTGGCTATTTTTCAATCGATAATTAAATATTAAAATATTCAATTTTCACAAATACATTTTAAATTCAGTTTTAAAAGTTCTATAGCATCATTATAACTCGAATATGATAAAATAAAATTTTACAAATCGTTTTTAATCATATTAAACCCGTTATTCAATTATCCAATAAATTCCAATTTTAAAATCTTATTAACTCTATCAAAATCCCAATATAACTTACATTCGCTTTGGAACCCAATTTGAATCATATTAAATCAAATTCCAATTATTCACTCTAATTTCATATATTAAATTTCAATATCAAATTAATCATATCAAATTCGAAATTTAATTATTCAAACATTTATAATATTAAATTTTAAACAAATTTGATTATTCTTAAATCACTATCTTTTGAAATATTCAAAACAAACTTAAAAATTTAACTTTTGAAACGAATTAAAATTATAGAACAACCATTCCCATTATACGGTTATTCAATTCCCATTATTAAATTATTCAATAAATTCCAATTATTAAATTTAAACAATTTCGATTATCCACTAATTCATTATCTTTTGAAATATTGAAATTGAACTTATAAGGTTCAATTTTTAAAACCAATTCACAATTTAGAACACTATTTCCAATTTACAGTTATTCAATTATTCAATAAGTTTTAAAATTTAACTTAAACAATTTACCTGTTCTATATTCGATATTTTATTTTAAATAGATTTTACTAATCAATCAATTACTCTATTATGCCCAATGAATTCAACATTTATTATCCTATTTAACTATTGATTACAAAGTCATTCACTAAGTAGCTTTTATTTTTCATTACTTGGATAATTATTGTTGCAATTCATTCTAGTTATTTATTATTCCAAACGAATTACAAATTTTTTTCTAACATTAAACCACGAAATCTTTTAAATTAGCTATTTTAATTATCGAAAATTTACGGGTCGTTACGCCCAGATCCCCTAAGATCAACTTGAATTTGAATTCAAGTTTTAAAACTAAAACCTGTAACATTAACCCCACTGCAGTGTCTAACCTGTCATTCACCCATTTCTCCACTTCTCGACCATCATCAACATCCATACTCCGGCAATAACCTCAACAATACACTATCTACCATTACCCACAAAATCTTTGAACTCGATTCACTGTAGAAACCGCAGCACCCAAAATTTCTTAAACCCAGTGAACTAGGGTTGATAACCAAAAATCCCAAATTTCAATCCCAAACTTGAATTGCAAACCCATTCAGTAATTTTCCTATGATCTATGATAGATAAATCACCTCCAGAAACAAATTCAACCAAAACAAATTCAAGCTTCAATTGAACTTGACTAAAATGTAAAATACAGTGTTCTAGAGACTGCACCATATTTCAATCACAATAAATTGAAATTTTTGTTTTAAAATCCTTGAATTTACTCCCTGATTCTATTAATAAACCTGGAACATTAATTTATAACATTTGAATTTTTACTCTAGGCAATTTGGTTCTGTGTAACTTTATTTTATTAAGTTACAGACAATTATATGTAGTTCATATACTATTAGACTTACACCATTTTAAAGCAAAAATAATTTGTTCAAAAATTTAAGTCCTAAACAGCAATCAAGACAAAGGAAAATTTAGAAATCAAACATAAGTTTGAAATTTTGAAGATCACACATGCACAATCATCTACCTGTTTACTGACACATACTTGCAGGTCATTTCATATATATTTATCTATAATTTATAAGCATGCACAACTACCTATTAAACAGTTTACAAAAGTTAAGTTACTCACCTGTATTTATAAAATGCAGAGTACATTTCCAATTGCATGTTCCAGATTTGAAATGCAGTAGCTTGAATGCCCTTTAACTTGAATGTTGCTTTTTAAAACATGCAGGCTTCCAACTTTGCTTCCAGATTTGAGAATTCATGTATGCAGACCTATGCTTGCTTTTAATCTTTGTTTGTAAATGATGCTAGCTTGATGATTTCAGATGCAAATTTCCCAGGTTCTACATGCAGGTAGCCTATTTCCTGGCTTTGGAAAAATGCAGGTCTGCAAACATGATTGGAAATGCAGAATCTTGCATTTCAGATGAATGTAGACTTTTTTTTTCAGGTTTTGAAAATGAATGCAGGTTTGTATTTTGGAAAAGAGGAGTTGAATGCAAGTTTGTTTTGCTAGGCATTTGAATTTTCAGGTTTGAGGAGTTATTGTTTACTGATTTTCAATAAAATGAGGATTACTTTGGTATGAAATGTTTCTTTAGTTAAGAATATGGAACTGAGAAAATCAGAAATGAAAGAATGCCATGTTATAAAAACTAAATTTTATGATTTATTAAAAACAAATAAAAGATGTATCTTGACACTTGTCATTTAAAATTGGTGATAAGTTTAATTTGTTAGTTTAAGCTTTAATATATTCACACTTGTATCCTTATGCTTACATATGTCTTTAAAAATGTTTTGTTATTAAATTTAAGATTAATTAAACTTAGTTAATTAGTTCATATACATAGTTATGCATTTAAATAATTCTAAAGAACAAAGCAAAACAATACACAATTAAATCATTTGAAAAAGAAACTTTTAAATAGTTAAAATGAATTTATAAAAGAGTTTGCAATAACTTCCATGAATACATGTTTCATATATTAAATTATATTTTAAACTTCATATTAATTTTACAAATCAAAATTATCAATTAATAATTTGAAAAGAATTAACACAACATTTTTAACCCTATTTTAATATTCAAACTTTAAAATAAAAATGAATTTTAAACTAATTAAAGAATTTATCTCATATTTAAAATCATATGGTTATTTAATTAAATATTTTTTAAAAGCTTAAATCCAAAATAAATCACAATTTCTATTTTTTAAACATTATAATTATGCTATACTAATTTAACTAAAAACAACTTGTCTATATAAATATACATATACATAGAAAATAATTTATTAACTTATTAAAAATAATTTCACAAATTAATTATCTAAATAAAGAAGATTATTAAATCAAATCAAATTTATTAACAAAAATTTATCAATTCAATTCAAATTTAAACACAGATTACCAAATTTATATTGTCTAAAATTCCGGGATATTACAGGAGGACACCAACATCTTAGGCCAATCATCACTTCACTTTCTCCTTCTTCATCACTAACTAGTTCACCATCGGCCTCATTGTCATCTTTTCTTGTTATGTCTCCCATTACCTGGGTAGCCATGGCTAGTTCCATGGGACATGTCCCATGCTGATTGGTATTCCAGGAATGACTCCTCCAAGCCTTGCATGTTTTCCTCCAAAGGGTTCTTAAATTCTTCGAACCGCTCCTTTTCTTCTTCTGTTACTTCTTCATTGTTTCTTTCTATCTCGTTCTAATTTATGCATGAACTGGATGATACCTCCTGCCATACGACACGCTCCTCGTCCATATCCCATGACACACCCTACACCCCTTAGTATACCCAAAAAGGGCATGCTAAAAGAAGTGTGCGTTACAGGTATAGCTCAAGCATCACAGAGACTAAGATTCACAAGACAAATAAATAAAAATGGCAGAAACATTTAAAATAATTATCATTGAACTTCATTTCAAAATGAGTCAATAAAACATAACATGTCTCAAAATAACTTAAATTCATGTCTCATGAAAATTACATCTTAGTCTTACATAATCATAGTGCGAAAGTAACAATAATAATAATTAACATAGCCCCTCTCATAAGTGCCAAGTCCATAAATGAAAAGGATGAAAACTAGAAGAATACATCTGAAATGAGAGAACTCCGGGAACATATCTCCAAGCAACCTGTATCTACTCAACTCTGCTGACCTATGAGGGATAAGGAGAAGTAGAGGAGTGGTCAGACTATAAGTCTGGTGAGTGAAAGTAATTACTAGCATTTCTAAGCAAGATGAAGATAATAGAATTAGCAACAGTTCTACTATAAAAGGAAAATACAAGAAAGTTAAAACTGGGATAAAGTACGGTTTCTGATTTTGTTTGACTGCTTGCTTTGATTGATGATTGTTTGCACTTGTCTTAGATTTCGGTGATTAGGCTGAAATCTTAATCCTATTTTAATAAGGCTGAAGTAATAATTCTACGCGTTGATCGGCCTTTTATCTCTGTTGTGACAATGTGAATTGGTCCAATCCTGTAACGACCCGTATTTTACGTGTCGATAAATCGTAGAATTTATAGGTCATTAGTGTTGTTTATGTCATCTATAGCCTAAGTCGTATGGTAGTTAGATCATGTGGGGAAGCTAACTCGTGTAGGGGAGAATTAAGTTAGGTCGGTAGTTAACGAGTTACGACCTATAGGAATGACCGACCTAAGAGTTAGCGAGTTAAGGCTTAGAGCCGTTTAGGTCGTGAGAGAGTTAGGTCGAGTGGAGCGACCTATAGATATGAGCGACTTAGGGTTAACGACCTAGCAGTTAGACGAGTTAATGGGTTAGAGGTAGTTAACGACCTAAGGAATTTAACCTACATAAGTATTTGACCGACCTAGGAGGATTAACGACCTAAGTTTGCTGTGTATAGATAGGTCGTAAGCGACCTAAGATAGGGGTGTGTTAGGTCGAGTGGATTTGATAGGTCGTAACCCAGTTAGGTCGTGAGCGACCTAAGTAAGTCGTTGAGTTTTTAGGTCGTGTGATAAGCCTCGTCCCAGTTAGGTCGTAGGTCGTTGGGTTCGATGAGTCGTAGGTCGTTGGGAATGGTAGGTCGGCAATAGTTAGGTCGCTGGGTAGTTATGTGGTGCAGTTAGGTCGTTAGACGACCTAAGGTAGGTTGCATAGATTGTTAGGTCGCGCGCTTATGTTTTTAGGTCGCGTGCATACTGTGGGTCTTAGGTCGTAGTATAGTTAGGTCGAGACTTTTTAGGTCGGCAACGACCTAATAGCGAGCCTACGAGTTAAGATCTGGGCGACCTAAGGGGAATTCAGCCTATAAATAGAGGGGTTTGGCTCACTTTTTGGCACCGGTTTTTGAAGTGACGAAGTGCTTCCATTTTGAGAGCTCGACTATAACATTTCTTCACTTCTTTTCTCCACTTTGATCGAGTGCTAACATCCATCCAAGATCGAAGATCAAGATTGAATATTGAAGAGCCAAAGTTGAAGATCTTCATCCAACAAAGCTAGATTTCATCATTTCAAGCGAGATTTCGACAAATCAAGCTTGAATCCTTGCTGTCCAGATCTGAAGTGATTTGTTTTTGAAGTGTTTGGGTGATTCGGTGAGTGGTAGTTATCTCTCACGCGGACCCAAAGGAGTATATTGGTTTGGTGGTTTGTTGGAGTGTTGTAGATAGTTATTTCATGCATTTTTCCTTAGATTCGAGTGTAGATCCATTACTTATGAAGATGTTTACTTATGCAAGTTCATTCATCAAGTTGTAGAAACAAAACCCATGATTTATAATTGTTAGATCTATGCTAAAAACCTATGATCCATGCATGTTAGACTTATGCTCATTTATTTACGAAATTGCCATTATAGTTAATATTGCTTATTAGATCTTGTTCGAATGCTTGATTGTTTGGATGTGTGATTGATTTGATGGTTTCAAGTTAGCTAGTAGTTGATTTGGAACAAGATGGTTGAAGATGATTCAAAAGCTAAGTGGAAAGGCTCTTGAATGGTGAAAGCTGCTTGTGGCATATGAAGCGGATGATGAAGCTCATATGGATGGATTCGATGATGATGGACTTTGCTATGATTAGAGGAAGCAAAGCATGACGAGAGTTGGACTTTGCCATGATGTGTTAAGGCGAAGCATGATGTTGAGATGGACTTTGCTATGATGCGATGAAGCAAAGTATGATGTGAGATAGTCTTGGTCTAATCCAGGCGGGATCATTCCAAGCATGTTGATGACTCGATGATGCGGTTCGAGTTGGTTGATAATGGATGGCTCGAGAGGCGCTTGGGCTAGTATGAGAATAGTCGTCGAGGAAGATGACTAGGAGGCTGAGACTTCATCGTTGTTGAAGGTTCTAGCATGCTCAAAACAAGAGTACGTTGGGTAGTTGCGAAAATTCCCAAGCACGGGCTGCGACGACGTGCTAGTACTCTGGGTAGTTGCGAAAAGTTCCTAGGCACGAGCTGCGACGACGTGCGAAGTTATGTCTAGAACCGGGGTTACCATTAGCCCTTGACAGATGGATAAAAGAATGAGTTGGTCATTCAATTAACGGTGAAATCAAGGCAATGATAACAGTGATAGCCAGAGTCATGGATGTTTGGCTGTACCATCATTCGGTCTCAAGAGCGGTGTTTTCTGGGTGCTTATCTGATCTTGGTTTAGGCCTTGGGGGTTTGTATTTGGAAAACATCGACCTTGACTCGAGTGATTATTGCTTTACTTTAATTATCTGCTTTGCTATGTTTGCCTCTCCTTAGTGTGTGTCTGGGGGCTATCACTGTAGAAAGTGGTGGAGTGGGATGGTTGGGTTCCTATTCCTTTTTATCCTTTATGCTCTTTTGGTATGTTTGATAGCTGATTTACTGCTCACTATGACTTTGTCTGACTCAAGGTTTTATGTCTCCTCTTATTACCTTGGGCTGTTCATCCATGTTGGGATGGGCAGACTAGGTAGCAGGTGACAGGTGCTATTCTTGGAGATTTACGCCGATGATGACGAAGATGAGCTGGAGGCTTTTGCATATTACTTTTTTATTATTAGTACTGGGTGTTCCACTGCTGTATTTGTTTTGAGTGCTTTGTAGTGAGGCTTGATGTATTGACTTTCAGATGCTTGTATCAAACTTATATGAAGTCTATATGATGGTTTTCTGTTATGGAGCTTCACTATATATTTCTCTATTGTATTTTGTCCATGCGCTGTGAGTTATACGATAGATTCTGCGATGTTTATTCTACCCTTGACGGTCACCCATGGCTGCCTGGCACACTTTCAGCGCACTATTCCCTTGTTTTCCGTGTGGGAGTCATGGGAGATCGTCACATTTGGTATCAGAGCTTTGGTTAATCGATTTTAGCCAACGCTCGCTGACGTAACTACGTAAGAGAGACGTAATTGTATTTTGATGGATGATTACTATATATATTATAGTAGCTTAGAAGGATTTGAACTCCTTATGCAGTTGTTTCTCAAAGGTGTTCTAATCATTCCTTTTTGTAGATATTAAGGATGAGTCGAAGAGGGAGACCAGCTGCCAGGGAAGGTCGTGCTGCTGATGGAGTTGCTGGTTATGGAGCTATGTTTGAGGCTATGATGACTTCTATCATGAGAAGGATACCAGCTCCAAGGCCATCAGTGGATGTTGGAGTTCAAGTTCAAGCTCCAAGACCGGTGGATTTTGCTAAGTTGTGTAAGGACTATACTGCTCTTGGAGGGAAGGTTTTCTTAGGGATAGAGTCAACCATTGAAGTCCAAAGATGGATAGATGCTTGTAGAAGGATCTTTGGTGACATGGGAATTGATGATGCAACTAAGAGGAAGCTTGCATTGAGACAGCTTCAAGGAAGAGCTTCTGATTGGTGGAACTCTATCACCATTGATACTCCGGAGGAAGAAATTACTTGGGTACAGTTCCAAGCTAGATTTGAAGCTAAGTTTATTTCTACGGCTTAGAAGTTTGTCTTGTTCAAGAGGTTTGTGGAGCTCAAGCAAGGTGGAAGATCAGTTCTTGAGTATGTTTCTGAGTTTGAAGCTTTGTCCAAGTATGCTCGATCATATATTGAATCTTATTATCAGAAGAATGAGAAGTTCGTGACAGGCTTGGATAGTTATCTTGGGAGGCAGTTGGTGGATCATCTGGACGATCCGTTTGAGAAGCTTGTGGAGAAAGCTCTTAGGCACGAGAGTTTGTTTCCTAAGGAAGGATCTGTTGTTGCTGTGACCAGGGAGGAGTCTAAACCACAGCAGGGTGGAAACAAGAAGAGGAAGCAGCAACATCAGAAGGGTAAGAATGGCCAGAAGAAACCGAAGGGCGAAGTGACCTGCTACAATTGTCAGCAGAAGGGCCATCTCTCCAGGGATTGCAAGAATCCGAAGGCGCCGACGAAGTGCCACAACTGCAACAAGCCAGGGCATTTCAGGAAGGATTGTCCGGAACCACAGAGGGACAAACAGATTGTGCAAGCTTATGCTTTGGGGGCTGTTCCATCATCTTCGAAAGCTCCTACTACTGAAGAGAAGGGGAAGAGTGTGGTGGTTCAAGGTACTCTTTCTATTTGTGGTGTTCAAGTTAGAGTGTTGTTTGATACTGGGGCGTCACATTCCTTTGTTTGTAATGAGTTGGTAGACCGGTTGGGTTTGGAACCGGACATTGTTGATAGACCATTGGTTGTGACTAATCCAGTTGGGGGTTCGTCTTGTTTGTGTATGCTATGCCGTGGTCTAGTTGTATCGAGTCATGATTGCTCTTTCGATTGTGATTGTTTTGTTCTGAACATTGCGGGGTTCGGAATTATTGTGGGTATGGACTGGCTTAAGAAGTATGCGGCAAAGGTTGATTGTGAGAGATTGGAGGTGACAGTCGAGAATGTGGAGGGGCGAAAGGTTGTGATACGATGTAAGCATGAAGAAGGCGTCTTCATGAGCTTCATGTATTCGCTGGTTGTTCCACGGGATGGACTGTCATCGGTGCCAATCGTGAATGGATTCGAGGATGTCTTTGACGAGGTCAAAGGGTTACTGCCGCATAGAGAGATTGAGTTTCGTATTGATCTAGTTGAGGGAGCAAGACCCGTTGTGATGCCTCTTAGGCGGATGGCGCCTAGGGAACAGCAAGAGTTGAAGGTGCAGGTTGATGACCTTTTTCGGAAAGGATTCATTCGGCTTAGTGTGTCTGAATGGGGTGCACCTGTTGTGTTCGCAACCAAAGCAGATGGATTGTTGAGGTTGTGTGTTGATTATCGTGAGCTGAATAAAGGGACTAAGAAGAACAAGTATCCATTGCCGAGAATAGATGACTTGTTTGATCAGCTTCACGAAGCTAAGGTGTTTTCTCAGATGGATTTGGCAATGGGATTTCACCAGTTGAGAGTGGCGAAGGATAGTGTGCAAAAGACTGCTTTTAGGACACCATCCGGTTTCTTTGAGTGGCTGGTGATGCCATTTGGACTGACTAATGCACCAGCATATTTTGTGGATCTTATGAATAGAGTATTCAGAGATCAGTTGAATAAGTTCGTACTTGTGTTCGTGGATGATATTCTGATTTATTCCAGAACTGAAGAAGAGCACAAGACACATTTGCGGATTGTTTTGGAAATCTTGCGGAAACATCAGCTGAAGGCTAAGATTTTGAAGTGTCACTTCTGGAAGAGCGAAGTGAGGTTCTTAGGCCATGTTATTTCTGGAAATGGAATAGCGGTTGATCCCGCTAAGGTGGCAGCAATCCAGGATTGGATTAGACCTAAGAATGCATCTGATGTGAGAAGTTTTCTTGGATTAGCAGGATATTATCGTTGATTTATCAAAGACTTTTCCAAGATAGCTGCACCGTTAACAGGATTGACGAAGAAGAACCAAGTGTTCAGTTGGGATGCTAAGTGTGAGCAAGCTTTCGGAATCCTGAAAGAGCGACTGACGAGTGCTCCTGTTTTGACTATTCCAAGTGGGAATGATGAGATGGTGGTTTACACCGATGCATGTGGTACTGGACTTGGAGCAGTGCTAATGCAGAAGGATAAAGTTGTTGCGTATGCAAGTCGACAATTGAAGCCGCATGAAAGGAATTACCCGACTCATGATTTGGAGTTAGCGGCGATTGTTTTTGCTCTGAAGATGTGGAGACATTATCTATTGGGAGTTCGATTCGAGTTGTTTACAGATCATAAGTCGTTGAAGTATCTTTTCTCAACGATGGCTAGAGTTTTTAGCATCATATGATTTCGGTATAGCCTATACTCTGGGAAAAGGTAACGCAGTAGCTGATGCATTGAGTCGAAGACATGCAGGATTGGGAGCCATGTTTTCAGAATGGAAGAGTCTCGAGTATTTGGCTGGATTTGACTTCAGGCCTAGATGTGAATTGGAACCTGAAATGTTGGCAAACTTATCTATAAGACCCACTTTAGTGGAAAGAATTGGCAAGAGCCAAAAGCGAGACGATAAGCTTGTCAAGATTATCCGTGATTTGGAATCTGGATTGGACCCAGAGAAGGATAAAGAATTCGAGGTCGATCGAGAGGGTTGGCTTCAGAAACAAGGACGACTAGTTGTTCCCGATATAGATGAATTGAGAGATGAAGTTCTGAGGGAAAGTCATCACTCGAAGCTGACAATTCATCCAGGTGGAAATAAGATGTATCGGGACATGAAGAGAACCTCTTACTGGGAAGGTATGAAGAAGGATATTGGAAATTTTATTTCCAAATGCCTGAACTGTCAGTTGGTAAAAGCTGAACAGAAGAAGCCAAGCGGATTGCTTCAGCCATTAGAAGTTCCTACGTGGAAGTGGGAGCAAATATCAATGGATTTTATCGATGGTTTACCTAGAACCAGAACGGGAAATGAAGGGATTTGGGTCATTGTAGATCGATTGACCAAGAGTGCAAGATTCATTCCTGTTCGATCAACTAGGACTGCATCGAAGTTGGCTGAGTTGTATGTCAAGTGGATAGTTCGATTCCATGGTATTCCGAAGAGTATAGTGTGCGATCGAGACCCATTGTTCACTAGTGGATTTTGGAAGAGCTTTAAGGAAGTTTTGGGAACCGAGTTGTGTTTGAGTACAACTTATCATCCCCAAACAGATGGTCAGACTGAGAGAGTCAACAGAGTTTTGGAAGATCTCCTCAGAGCATGTGTTTTGGATTTCGGAGGATCATGGGAGGATCATCTTCATTTGGTGGAGTTTGCATATAATAACAGTTACCAGTCAAGCATTGGTATGGCACCATATGAAGCCTTGTATGGAAGACCGTGTAATTCTCCGACATGTTGGTTGGAAACAGGAGAAAAGCTGATACTTGGGCAGAGATGATTCGACAGACTTCGGATTGTATAGAGATCATTCGGCAACGAATGAAGGCAGCCCAAGATCGTCAGAAAAGTTATGCCGATAAGCGTCGTAAGGATTTGGAATTCGACGTAGGTGATATGGTTTTTGTGAAGATTTCTCCACTGAAGAATGTTATTCGATTCGGGAAGAAAGGAAAATTGACTCCGAGATTTGTTGGACCATTCCCGATCATCGAGCGAATTGGAAAGCTCGCTTATAGATTGGAGTTACCGGAAAAGATGGCGGGTGTGCACAATGTTTTTCATGTATCCTATCTACGGAAGTATGTGCATGACTCGAATACGGTGGTTTCTGCTGATAGCTGTGAAGACTTGGAGGTTGATCCAGTGGTTACGAGACCTCCTAAGCCGCTTCGTGTTGTTGAAACCAACACGAAACAGCTTAGGAGGAAGACGATTACGTTGCTCAAGATACAATGGAGTGATGATGTTAACGACTGTACATGGGAGGAGGAAGAGAGGATGAAGGCAGCTCATCCTGAACTCTTCGAGGTATGGCCCTAAGGTGTCGTGGCATCTCATGAATTTGTAACTTGTTCTAATCTTAGAATTCTACATGCTAGGATAGTAATTGGATGCATGGTTTGTTGATTGCTATGGATGGTAGGCATGCAGAATAGTTTTGGTTGCTCTTGTTTGTTTGGAATTTCGGGGGCGAAATTCCTAAGGGGGAGAGAATGTAACGACCCGTATTTTACGTGTCGATAAATCGTAGAATTTACAGGTCATTAGTGTTGTTTATGTCATCTATAGCCTAAGTCGTATGGTAGTTAGATCGTGTGGGGAAGCTAACTCGTGTAGGGGAAACTTAAGTTAGGTCGGTAGTTAACGAGTTACGACCTATAGGAATGACCGACCTAAGAGTTAGCGAGTTAAGGCTTAGAGCCGTTTAGGTCGTGAGGGAGTTAGGTCGAGTGGAGCGACCTATAGATATGAGCGACTTAGGGTTAACGACCTAGCAGTTAGACGAGTTAATGGGTTAGAGGTAGTTAACGACCTAAGGAATTTAACCTACATAAGTATTTGGCCGACCTAGGAGGATTAACGACCTAAGTTTGCTGTGTATAGATAGGTCGTAAGCGACCTAAGATAGGGGGTGTGTTAGGTCGAGTGGATTTGATAGGTCGTAACCCAGTTAGGTCGTGAGCGACCTAAGTAAGTCGTTGAGTTTTTAGGTCGTGTGATAAGCCTCGTCCCAGTTAGGTCGTAGGTCGTTGGGTTCGATGAGTCGTAGGTCGTTGGGAATGGTAGGTCGGCAATAGTTAGGTCGCTGGGTAGTTATGTGGTGCAGTTAGGTCGTTAGACGACCTAAGGTAGGTTACATAGATTGTTAGGTCGCGTGCATACTGTGGGTCTTAGGTCGTAGTATAGTTAGGTCGAGACTTTTTAGGTCGGCAACGACCTAATAGCGAGCCTACGAGTTAAGGTCTGGGCGACCTAAGGGGAATTCAGCCTATAAATAGAGGGGTTTGGCTCACTTTTTGGCACCGGTTTTTGAAGCGACGAAGTGCTGCCATTTTGAGAGCTCGACTACAACATTTCTTCACTTCTTTTCTCCACTTTGATCGAGTGCTAACATCCATCCAAGATCGAAGATCAAGATTGAAGATTGAAGAGCCAAAGTTGAAGATCTTCATCCAACAAAGCTAGATTTCATCATTTCAAGTGAGATTTCGACAAATCAAGCTTGAATCCTTGCTGTCCAGATCTGAAGTGATTTGTTTTTGAAGTGTTTGGGTGATTCGGTGAGTGGTAGTTATCTCTCACGCGGACCCAAAGGAGTATATTGGTTTGGTGGTTTGTTGGAGTGTTGTAGATAGTTATTTCATGCATTTTTCCTTAGATTCGAGTGTAGATCCATTACTTATGAAGATGTTTACTTATGCAAGTTCATTCATCAAGTTGTAGAAACAAAACCCATGATTTATAATTGTTAGATCTATGCTAAAAACCTATGATCCATGCATGTTAGACTTATGCTCATTTATTTACGAAATTGCCATTATAGTTAATATTGCTTATTAGATCTTGTTCGAATGCTTGATTGTTTGGATGTGTGATTGATTTGATGGTTTCAAGTTAGCTAGTAGTTGATTTGGAACAAGATGGTTGAAGATGATTCAAAAGCTAAGTGGAAAGGCTCTTGAATGGTGAAAGCTTCTTGTGGCATATGAAGCGGATGATGAAGCTCATATGGATGGATTCGATGATGATGGACTTTGGTATGATTAGATGAAGCAAAGCATGACGAGAGTTGGACTTTGCCATGATGTGTTGAGGCGAAGCATGATGTTGAGATGGACTTTGCTATGATGCGATGAAGCAAAGTATGATGTGAGATAGTCTTGGTCTAATCCAAGCGGGATCATTCCAAGCATGTTGATGACTCAATGATGCGGTTCGAGTTGGTTGATAATGGATGGCTCGAGAGGCGCTTGGGCTAGTATGAGAATAGTCGTCGAGGAGGATGACTAGGAGGCTGAGACTTCATCGTTGTTGAAGGTTCTAGCATGCTCAAAACAAGAGTACGTTGGGTAGTTGCGAAAATTCCCAAGCACGGGCTGCGACGACGTGCTAGTACTCTGGGTAGTTGCGAAAAGTTCCTAGGCACGGGCTGCGACGACGTGCGGAGTTATGTCTAGAACCGGGGTTACCATTAGCCCTTTACAGATGGATAAAAGAATGAGTTGGTCATTCAATTAACGGTGAAATCAAGGCAATGATAACAGTGATAGCCAGAGTCATGGATGTTTGGCTGTACCATCATTCGGTCTCAAGAGCGGTGTTTTCTGGGTGCTTATCTGATCTTGGTTTAGGCCTTGGGGGTTTGTATTTGGAAAACATCGACCTTGACTCGAGTGATTATTGCTTTACTTTAATTATCTGCTTTGCTATGTTTGCCTCTCCTTAGTGTGTGTCTGGGGGCTATCACTGTAGAAAGTGATGGAGTGGGATGGTTGGGTTCCTATTCCTTTTTATCCTTTATGCTCTTTTGGTATGTTTGATAGCTGATTTACTGCTCACTAGGACTTTGTCTGACTCAAGGTTTTATGTCTCCTCTTATTACCTTGGGCTGTTCATCCATGTTGGGATGGGCAGACTAGGTAGCAGGTGACAGGTGCTGTTCTTGGAGATTTACGCCGATGATGACGAAGATGAGCTGGAGGCTTTTGCATATTATTTTCTTATTATATGTACTGGGTGTTCCGCTGCTGTATTTGTTTTGAGTGCTTTGTAGTGAGGCTTGATGTATTGACTTTCAGATGCTTGTATCAAACTTATATGAAGTCTATATGATGGTTTTCTGTTATGGAGCTTCACTATATATTTCTCTATTGTATTTTGTCCATGCGCTGTGAGTTATACGATAGATTCTGCGATGTTTATTCTACCCTTGACGGTCACCCATGGCTGCCTGGCACACTTTCAGCGCACTATTCCCTTGTTTTCCGTGCGGGAGTCATGGGCGATCGTCACAAATCCTGTTGGTCCAGAGCAAAAGACATCTGTTTAGTGCTTGGAAAGCCGTAGCGAATTATATACCCTAATCATTATCGCACGCTCGGTCATCGCCTGTGCACGCAAAATGCCGTCCCCTCTTATGACCTCTTATTTATCCTAATCAGCATAAGCTTGCCCAGTCTCACCTAATCTGTTGTGAGACCATCTGTCCTAGTCTGAAAGTGATGCTGCCCAGCCACACCTAAGTGTTGTGAAACCATCAGTCCTAGTCTAAAAGGGAACGCTGTCGGTACTGGTCCTAACAAACAAATTCTAGTTTGCGCCCCTTGTCCAAATACCTAGATTTGAGCCTCTATCTGTTTGCCACTTATTTACCCTAGTTAGCATAAGCGAGTCCCAGCCTCACCTAACTATTGTGAGACCACCTGTTCCTAACTGAAAGGGAATGTTGTTGATATGGACCCTGCTTCTATCTTTGCCTATTAACTTAGTGTAATTTTTATAATAATCCTCTTCTGTTATTTCTGCTTTATTTTCTTATTAACTTAATATAAGCCTTAAAATAAGTCTTTTCTATTATTTCTGATATATTTGCTTATTAACAAGATCTAAGTTTTAAACTAAGGCTCTTCTGTTATCTCTGCTATATTCGCTTATTAACAAGACCTAAGTTTTAAAATAATCCCCTTCTGTTATTTCTACTATATTTAATTATTAAAAAGATCTAAGTTTTAAAATAAGTGTGACGACCCGCCCTTCTACGCCCAGAAAGACGTATCGTCTTTAAGAAAGAAAGGGATGAGAAAATAGAAAAGATAGAGAAGAAAGGACAACAACATCAGAATCTCACAGCGGAACGAATAAATTATAATAATCACATAAGTATTTACATAATATATAACATCAATCAGAGTTATACAGATAATACATCACATACTAGACAGTTATAAACACCTGTCTAGTTAATACACCTCAATACAATACAGCTCAAACAATATGACTCAGAGATACCAATACAGCGGAACTATATATATCTATAACGCTGAAGCCTCCTGCTCCATTGCCCCTCCAGAATTCGTCAAAGCTAACCTGAATCCCTTGGCTACCCGTAAAAATTTGGGTACCCGAGAGTTTATACAAAACAAAAATAAACTCCGGGTCAGACATGGATCTGGTATGAGTAACAGGTTAAAGTTTGCTTAACTTTGAAAATCCTTTTGAAAACAAAAGGTATCACGTAAGACTCCCCACATATAAACATGGAAAAGTTTTTACCTTACGCTAACCAAAACATTTGATAGGAAATTCTGTGATATTATAATAGGTCTAGGGTTTTCAAGTAAATAGAAAATAGCCGAAATTGTTACATCTATTAAATTCCAGCTACTAGCCACAGAAGTGGGTAATACAATCAAAACCGTTGGCACTTATTGGATTGTGGATTCCATACAATGGCAGGGCTACTGGGGTATCGCCCGTCACAGTACGTGGCTTAGATCAACGTACCGAGGATCACTCCCAACCCGCAGAACACAAGGCCGGAACCATTCCTTACTGAACAGTGCCGAACAAGATAAACCCCGCAGTTGTTTGCAACCAACTGCCCACACAGCTGAATAAAAAGGGACATCTAGACAGGGGATTATCCTTGTCCTGCTTGGGCATGACCCACCTAACCTTGCTGCACCTCCCCTGTTTTAGCCATTCCCGGTTGATGAGGCTTGAGGTTACGATTACCTTTACAGAACATATTTCTTAGAATGCTCATCGCCCACCTGACGATGTGTTGAAAGCATTCAATCCATACAAGTTCGTTCCGGGTTCGAACGAAACCGAAGGCATTATCTCGTTACACTCATTTTGGAATCACCCTCAGAGTTAACGACGATAACCCTTGCATTCTGAATCTTCATCTTCACTTCAGATTCACGACCTATCGTTAATTTGGAATCGATGTGGTTTTCGGATATTCATAATGTGGAAACCCGATCCCGGTCTCATCGAAATCCAAAACGTGTCTTTCAAGGCCAAGTTGTCTATTTAGTCTTAACAGTTTAATTCAATATAATCAATGTACACACATATGGGTAATTCATAATATCACAGTAGATAATCACAGATAATCTCATAAACAAATAATCAAATATTATCATATAAACAGATAACCAAATATTATCATATTTAAACCGAGCATCCATGACACACAGATATAATTCGTGCCAGATCACAATCATCAAATGCAATATCAATATCATTCATCCATAAGCAATGATTTATAATCATACCATTTGTAATTAATTTAAAATGAATTAAATTAACTACTTCTATCTGTAATTAATTCAAAGTAAATTAAATTAATTACTTCATCTATAAATTCTGCTTATACAACCATCAATTAATTATAAATCAAATTAATTAACCATCTTCTATATCCATCTTGATTAAACACCTTTGATTAATCATTTTCTAATTACAATAAGTAATTAGTCTTTAATTAATTTTACAAATTAATTATCCTAAATTATTTATAGTAATTAACATTTAATTACTTTATTTATATTAATTAAATATAATTAATTACATTTTTCCTTAATTAATCACAACATTATTAATTATTTCTTAATTAACCAATTCTTAATTTACATCATTAATTATATTAATTATTGATTCCTAATTTAGATTTAAAATAAATTACTTTATTTAAATTAATTACCTTGAGTGATTAATCTTTAATTTAACACAATTATGAATCACCTTTGTTTAATATCAACCAGTAATTAACCACCCTTAATTACTCATATAAATAAATTAATTATTCCCATAATTAATTATCTCCACTAATTAATCCCAAAATTAATTATAAAAGTAATTATCCAAATTACTTTATTATCACATCATTTTACATTAATTACATTCAGTAATTAACATTGATTACTTCCTCAAGTAATTGTGCTCCATTGCATACACTAAGTAATTACACTTATCAATTTATCAAATGATTTTCTTAAATAAATTAAAAAAAATTAATTAACTTAAATTAATCATTTATCAAAATTAATTACAATAAGTAATTAATCTCTTAATTACCTTTATCAAGTAATTCCATTTAACAATTTACAATAGATTATCTAATTAATCTGAAAATTTATCACATTAATTAATTTATTAGTAATCTTTAGTTAATTATCTTTATTAACTAATAACATTACTTAAGTTACTTTCTTAATTACTTCCAATTATAAATTGATCTAAACTATTAATACATAAGTCATTTCTTAATTAACCTTTTATTCTTACGATAATTGATTTCTTTATTTATGACTTTATCAACATTACATTTTAAATTCAAATATCATTTGAATTTAAGATTCAAAATCATTGTAATTTAAATTCAATTTAAAATCTTTTAAATAAATGTAAATAACATTTATTATTTACATATATGATCTTGTATAAGAAAATCTTTTAAATTAAATTACTTGAATCTTAATTTAAATTTAAATTTCCAAAATACATTTATATTTTAACTTGCAATTTCAAGTTAAACAATTTTATTTAACTTCCATTCAAAAGAACTTTGTAAAAACCAATTCAAATATTTAATTGCAGACAACACTTTTTAAAACGAACTATTTGAATTTATCCTTGCTTTATACATTTAGATTTTAAAACTGATTTATATTTTCAGATTTTTAGTTCATTAGTTTAACTTTGAGTTTTAAAACTTGGGTTTTATCTTGCTTTTTAAGAATTTGATTTTTTATTCTTGATTTACAATCCAATTCATTCTTAAAAACTTAGATTCAAAAATTCATTTGAACCTATATTTTTGAACTTTTAAAATTTCAAACACAGTTTACATTTGTTTCAGATTTTACCATTGAATTTTAAACCTAAAGTTGTCAGGTTTTTAAACCTGAAAGAAACCCATATTCCATTATTTTTTTTATAAAAACTTTATTTATTTCAGATTTGAATTCAAGTAAACTTTGAATTCAAGCTTCAAACTAGATTTACACTCGGTTTAAATCCATTACTATTGTTAAATAGGTTTCATTTACATTTTGTTGAAAAATCAAATTTTGTTTCCAGGTTTCTGCGAAAACCTGAAGCACACATTTACTCGACGCGAACCAAACTGCACCGAGTCATCCTGTCCCCTACTTCGAGTCACGTACTCGATTCTCTCGAGTATTTCCCTAGCTCAAATAATCCTCTGCACATAAAGTTCACCAGAACTTCACAAATGCACGGTGCACATGCACCGTGACTATGGCCATCTCCGGCCATTCACTCAGGCTTCAACACATCACCAGCCATCACCAGACCCAAACACGATCATCCAAAGCCACCTCACCTGCTCGAAACCAAATCGAGTTCCCCAAATCACAACCTGGAACATAGACTCGCGACCAACCACAAACCTGGAAACATCTCGCATACCCAATGCCGATCATCAGAAAATCAGCAGCGCCAGCCAACCCCTCGCCTACGACTAAGCTTCCACCCCTCAAAAACTTAAAACACTCGATCGACTATAGAGGGCGAGCTGATCGAATTTTCCAGTCCTGTTAAATTTAGGGTTCTAAAAAAAAAATCCACCACCGCTGCCTCCTCAATGCAATATATCACCATCAACCATCTTTTCCATCAACTACAGTCACTCAACCATCACTACCCACGATTCCGACCTCTCCAAACATTTGGGTCATCAGCAAACTCCACCAATTCATTTCCAGTTCATCGTAGTACTGACCCTCAATTCCCAAATTAAAAATTATGGTTTTGTTGTTAAAAATCATGTTATAGTTTTTGTTTTCACCTTAATATACTGAATTCACAATTTACAAATTTTGAGTTTTTCACTTTTGTTTATTATACACTGTTATTTCCATATTTCAGAAACACTGAAGCTTGACATTTAGCTTAATTAAGTTTTAAACATTAGTCCATAACAAATCAAACAGCTTTGTTTGAAATCCAAGCTCTAACAACAATTTATTGAAGAGAAAATGCATTTAAATCATAGAACAGGAAACTGGAAAACTAAGTACAGAGAACATTCATATGGTAATAGACAGGCACACATCATATTTCTTTACATGTATACATACTACCAAGTTTACCACCGAAATAACAAGCAACCATATTTAATCTTACGTTTGTATGATGTTACTCACCAGATTCGAAGAATGAAGAAAAATCTTTGAAAACTGTTTTTGAACTTCTGAAACTATTTGAACTTTATAAACTGGAAATGATTTTCTTGCTTTTCCTTCAATTCATCTTTCTTTCTTCAGTTGTAAATATTACTAAGTTTGTATAATTGAAAATGTTTGCCATTTTTCTTTGTTTCAGGTTTTTAATGAACGAACTAAAAACAGTATGCATATATAAAGAAGTTTACAGGGGTAGGTATTTACTGGGTTTAGGAAAATTTGCAGGTACAATATTTCATTTTGTTTGTATTAGGCAAGATATTTATTTCAGAGGCTGGAATGATTTTGCATCCAATTCGTATGGACATGTATAGTGCTAGAAATGAAAGCATTTATTGTTTTAAGTACTCTATGTTTACTGCTAACCTTGTTTAATGTTTAGATATTTTATGTACTTTTACTTTGTTTTGTATTTCTTCTTGCCTTCTTATATCTTACAACACAATTATCTTGCTTGAGTCTTCACCTACAAGCTACCTGCACAACATTTTATTTTTACTTTACTTAGCAATTTTGTTCTAGAGTCACCCTGCAACTATTTCTCTTACTTTATTTAGTTTTATACTTGCTGTTTATACATGTCAGAATCTTAATCTTACAAGCTACTAACATTTTATTTTATGTTTTCACACCTGTCTTCTTTCTACTCTTGCCTGCATATTTTTTTTTTATACTTCATGTTCAGATATTTCATTTTGCATTCCAACAGGTTACATTTATATTTATACTACTCTTTGCATACTTACTGTACTTTGCATTGTTAACCTGACTTTTCCATGTTTACTTTTATTATTTTACATAGATATTTATGTTTTTTTTAGCCTTGCATTTTATTTTTATTTTGTTTAGTTGCCAACATAATTGTTGTGTAGACATGATTACATGTTTCTGCATTTTACATACACATTTCAAAATTTGTTTTAGTTATTTGCTTTCTTAACTATGCTTTGCATTACTTTCTCTAACCTGCATATGTTTAGATATTTTATTTATTTATTTTCTTTTATTTTGTTTTTGTCTCATAACTTTGCTTTACTTTTACTACTTGCTTGCATGTTATATCTCATTTTTGTTCTTAGCTTATTCTTAGTGATTATTTATAAACTTTACTTATGTTAAATATCATACATTTGATTTATTCTTAAGTTTAATAATTATAAAATTTACTTTATTTTAAATTACAAATCATAGCTTTCCAAAATACATGTATATAAATAAATTTAAAATAACAAATTCTTTTTATATTAAAATTTATTTGTAAAGATATTGCATTATTAATGTTGTTTAAATATAACTCATTATTAAATTAAAATGATTCATAAATGAAATCACTTCATAAATGACTTACTTATTTTGTAAAGTTGAAGTAAAAAGACAAAACAATCTTTTATTTAAATTTTAAACCTAGGCTAGAATACTTTTGAACAAATTAAATTTATCTTGAGTATTTTTAAGATCATATTATTATTTATACAATATTAAATTTCCAAATTATCAAAAATAGTAAAATTAGAAAACACAGCTTTATCTATTAAATTTAAAAACAAAACTGATCTATTTATAATATATACCAATATATACATATATACATTATAAATAGAAACAATTTAAATTAGCTTCTAAAAAGAAAATTTATCAGTGAAATATTTATTTAAACAAAGATTATTAATTCAAATTTAAATTATTATCAAATCAATTTAATTTTTTAATGCAGATTATTAAATTGATATTGCCCCAAATTTCCGGGATATCACATTCTTCCCCCCTTAAAAGAATTTCGTCCCCGAAATTTAAAACAAAGGTAATTTAATAATTTAGTTAAAGATTTAATTCTAAAACACAAGCATATATCAACCATAAGCTAACAATCATAGCAACCAATTCATCCAAACAAACAAATCTAACTGTCCAGCTAATATTCCAGATAGAATTTTCTCGAGTTTCCCCATGTATAAATACAGGGACACTCGTTCCACAAAATCCAAACAACCAATACTACTAAGCTACAGAGCTTCCACTCATCTAGATATGCACTGGACAGGATATCAGACTATAGACAAGTCTGAATCAACATCCAAAACTCCCTGAACTGCTGGTTCTACAACCAGAGATAATCTTACACGTACTCCCTCAGAGATACGTGAAACACAACGAATTCCAGTTATCCAAATTAGCATTTCGATCCTGAAGACCAAACACTTTCCAAAATGAAATCTCTGATTTCAAAAAAAATCCAAATTCCTCCGCCTCATATCCACAAAACTCTTCGGACGATCCTGGATCGTCTACATTCTTACTGATCAGCTCAACTCTTGTTGATGTCCTTAGAAACAAACTGGACCAAAGAAAGTCCAACAAAACGATCTTTCCAAGATCAACCAAAACTTAGAATACAACTCTATTCCAAATCAGAAAACAGAACGCACTTCTCTCATCTGGAGAAAATAAAATAGGTGCAATCCAATCTGGCCTCAGATTCTGAGAAATCTCCCATAGAACTTTCTAATCCAAACATTGCAACATCCAATAGCTTTCCAACTAAAACAGCTACCACCATGCTTCCACTGCGCAACTTTGATTAAACGGATGAAAATGCTGAAGTCGAACCCAGACTGGACAACACATTCCAAAATTAAAGTACACATATCCAAAAAGAAAACTCCGTAGTTTCTCCAAAACCTGAGCTACTTCCACCACTAAAAAACCATCCTATTACTAAGCTGAACCATTGGTACCACTTCTGGGATCCAGTCGATACCAAACTCAATCTCTATATGTTGACCAAAGTTCTAACTTCCAGAAGACATCCAGAAAAATATCTCTGAAAATCCAAGAGAACACTCAAACCATCGCAAGTCACTTTTGCGATCAATCCAGCCTCATTCCAAAATATTGCTCCCTCTTTACCATATAGAAAAGCTTACACTTATGTGACCAATCCATCGAATAAATGGATCTACTCTGCTGCTTCTGAAGTTTCCTCAAGAAAAACTGCTAAGCCAGAAGACCTCCTAATCCAAAGCTCTTCGAGAAACTCGGACTCCAACCAAATAGAAACTCCCAGCTGAACACAGCCACACACCGAAACAGACACTCTTCCTTAACTTGTCCCAAAGAAACATCTTCGGAGACATCCATAGTCACTGTGTCTCATTACATAGCTACTTCACCTTGACGTATCAAGATATCATGACTTTCTTCTGCCCAACCGACAGATCCAAACTCTAGCTCAATCAAATTACACTTCAAAAATGAACTCCGAGCCTTAACAGGTTTCCTTCAGAGATCAATGAAATCCTTTCACCACCCAAAGCTTACTCGAGACGGTATTAGAGTCTCGACAATTACACTTCCAACCTCAATCATTCAAACTCCAACCATTGGTAGTTGTGTTACACACACCACTACTCAATCTACCTTTATAACTCATTGGAAAACCTGAACAGGTAACCCAACAATAGGTAGAAATAATATACATACATACATACATACATATATATATATATATATATCAAAATTAAAAATACGCTCTCTCGGGGAAGAAAACACACAAGAGCCTAGGTATTCACTCAACCTAGCGCTCTGATACCAACTCTGACGACCCGCCCTTCTACGCCCAGAAAGACGTATCGTCTTTAAGAAAGAAAGGGATGAGAAAATAGAAAAGATAGAGAAGAAAGGACAACAACATCGGAATCTTACAGCGAAACGAATAAATTATAATAATCACATAAGTATTTACATAATATATAACATCAATCAGAGTTATACAGATAATACATCGCATACTAGACAGTTATAAACACCTGTCTAGTTAATACACCTCAATACAATACAGCTCAAACAATATGACTCAGAGATTCCAACACAGCGGAACTATATATATCTATAACGCTAAAGCCTCTTGCTCCATTGCTCCTCCAGAATTCGTCAAAGCTAACCCGAATCCCTTGGCCACCCGTAAAAATTTGGGTACCCGAGAGTTTATACAAAACAAAAATAAACTCCGGTCAGACATGGGTCTGGTATGAGTAACAGGTTAAAGATTGCTTAACTTTGAAAATCCGTTTGAAAACAAAAGGTATCACGTAAGAATCCCCACACATAAATATGGAAAAGTTTTTACCTTACGCTAACCAAAACATTTGATAGGAAATTCTGTGGTATTATAATAGGTCTAGGGTTTTCAAGTAAATAGAAAATAGCCAAAATTGTTACATCTATTAAATTCCAGCTACTAGCCACAAAAGTGGGTAATACAATCAAAACCGTTGGCACTTATTGGATTGTGGATTCCATACAATGGCAGGGCTACTGGGGTACCGCCCGTCACAGTACGTGGCCTAGATCAACGTACCGAGGATCACTCCCGACCCCCTGCAACACATGGCCGGAACCATTCCTTACTGAACAGTCCCGAACAAGATAAATCCCGCAGTTGTTTGCAACCAACTGCCCACACAGCCGAATAAAAAGGGACATCTAGACAGGGGAATATCCTTGTCCTGCTTGGGCATGACCCACCTAACCTTGCTGCACCTCCCTTGTTTTAGCCATTCCCGGTTGATGAGGCTTGAGGTTACGATTATCTTTACAGAACATATTTCTTAGAATGCTCATCGCCCACCTGACGATGTGTTGAAAGCATTCAATCCATACAAGTTTGTTCCGGGTTCAAACGAAACCGAAGGCATTATCTCGTTACACTCATTTTGGAATCACCCTCAGAGTTAAAGACGATAACCCTTGCATTCTGAATCTTCATCTTCACTTCAGATTCACGACCTATCGTTAATTTGGAATCGATGTGGTTTTCGAATATTCCTAATGTGGAAAACCGATCCCGATCTCATCGAAATCCAAAACGTGTCTTTTAAGGCCAAGTTGTCTATTTAGTCTTAACAGTTTAATTCAATATAATCAATATACACACAGATGGGTAATTCATAATATCACAGTAGATAATCACAGATAATCTCATAAACAGATAATCAAATATTATCATATAAACAGATAACCAAATATTATCATATTTAAACCAAGCATCCATGACACGTAGATATAATTCATGCCAGATCACAATCATCAAATGCAATGTCAATATCATTCATCCATAAGCAATGATTTATAATCATACCATTTGTAATTAATTTAAAATGAATTAAATTAACTACTTCTATCTCTAATTAATTTAAATTAAATTAAATTAATTACTTCATCTATAAATTCTGCTTATACAACCATCAATTAATTGTAAATCAAATTAATTAACCATCTTCTAAATATCCATCTTGATTAAACACCTTTGATTAATCATTTTCTAATTACAATAAGTAATTAGTCTTTAATTAATTTTACAAATTAATTATCCTAAATTATTTATAGTAATTAACATTTAATTACTTTATTTATATTAATTAAATATAATTAATTACATTTTTCCTTAATTAATCACAACATTATTAATTATTTCTTAATTAACCAATTCTTAATTTACATCATTAATTATATTAATTATTGATTCCTAATTTAGATTTAAAATAAATTACTTTATTTAAATTAATTACCTTGAGTGATTAATCTTTAATTTAACACAATTATGAATCACCTTTGTTTAATATCAACCAGTAATTAACCACCCTTAATTACTCATATAAATAAATTAATTATTCCCATAATTAATTATCTCCACTAATTAATCCCAAAATTAATTATAAAAGTAATTATCCAAATTACTTTATTATCACATCATTTTACATTAATTACATTCAGTAATTAACATTGATTACTTCCTCAAGTAATTGTGCTCCATTGCATACACTAAGTAATTACACTTATCAATTTATCAAATGATTTTCTTAAATTTTTTAGCATGGCATGATTTTCTTAAATTAATTAAACTAAATTAATTAACTTAAATTAATCATTTATCAAAATTAATTACAATAAGTAATTAATCTCTTAATTACTTTTATCAAGTAATTCCATTTAACAATTTACAATAGATTATCTAATTAATCTGAAAATTTATCACATTAGTTAATTTATTAGTAATCTTTAGTTAATTATCTTTATTAACTAATAACATTACTCAAGTTACTTTCTTAATTACTTCCAATTATAAATTGATCTAAACTATTAATACATAAGTCATTTCTTAATTAACCTTTTATTCTTACGATAATTTAATTCTTTATTTATGACTTTATCAACATTACATTTTAAATTAAAATATCATTTGAATTTAAGATTCAAAATGATTATAATTTAAATTCAATTTAAAATCTTTTAAATAATTGTAAATAACATTTGTTATTTACATATAATATCTTGTATAAGAAAATCTTTTAAATTAAATTACTTGAATCTTAATTTAAATTTAAATTTCCAAAATACATTTATATTTTAACCTGCAATTTCAAGTTAAACAATTCTATTTAACTTCCATTCAAAAGAACTTTGTAAAATCCAATTCAAATATTTAATTGCAGACAACTCTTTTTAAAACGAACTATTTGAATTTATCCTTGCTTTATACATTTAGATTTTAAAACTGATTTATATTTTCATATTTTGAATTCATTAGTTTAACTTTGAGTTTTAAAACTTGGGTTTTATCTTGCTTTTTAAGAATTTGATTTTTTATTCTTGATTTACAATCCAATTCATTTTTAAAAATTTACATTCAAAAATTCATTTGAACCTATATTTTTGAACTTTTAAAATTTCAAACACAGTTTACATTTGTTTCAGATTTTACAATTGAATTTTAAACCTGAAGTTGTCAGGTTTTTAAACCTGAAAGAAACCCATATTCCATTATTATTTTTTATAAAAACTTTATTTATTTCAAATTTGAGTTCAAGTAAACTTTGAATTCAAGCTTCAAACTAGATTTACACTCGGTTTAAATCCATTACTATTGTTAAATAGGTTTCATTTACATTTTGTTGAAAAATCAAATTTTGTTTCCAGGTTTCTGCGAAAACCTGAAGCACACATTTACTCGACGCGAACCAAACTGCACCGAGTCATCCTGTCCCCTACTTCGAGTCACGTACTCGATTCTCTCGAGTATTTCCCTAGCTCAAATAATCCTCTGCACATAAAGTTCACCAGAACTTCACAAATGCACGGTGCACATGCACCGTGACTATGGCCATCTCCGGCCATTCACTCAGGCTTCAACACATCACCAGCCATCACCAGACCCAAACACGATCATCCAAAGCCACCTCACCTGCTCGAAACCAAATCGAGTTCCCCAAATCACAACCTGGAACACAGACTCGCGACCAACCACAAACCTGGAAACATCTCGCATACCCAATGCCGATCACCAGAAAATCAACGGCGCCGGCCAAACCCTCGCCTACGACTAAGCTTCCACCCCTCAAAAACTGAAAACGCTCGATCAACTATAGAGGGCGAGCTGATTGAATTTTCCAGTCCTGTTAAATTTAGGGTTCCAAACAAAAAATCCACCACCGCTGCCTCCTCAATGCAATATATCACCATCAACCATCTTTTCCATCAACTACAGTCACTCAACCATTACTACCAACGATTCCGACCTCTCCAAACATTTGGGTCATCAGCAAACTCCACCAATTCATTTGCAGTTCATCCTAGTACTGCCCCTCAATTCCCAAATTAAAAATTATGGTTTTGTTGTTAAAAATCATGTTATAGTTTTTGTTTTCACCTTAATATACTGAATTCACAATTTACAAAGTTTGAGTTTTTCACTTTTGTTTATTATACATTGTTATTTCCATATTCCAGAAACACTGAAGCTTCACATTTAGCTTAATTAAGTTTTAAACATTAGTCCATAACAAATCAAACAGCTTTGTTTGAAATCCAAACCCTAACAACAATTTATTGAAGAGAAAATGCATTTAAATCCTAGAACAGGAAACTGGAAAACTAAGTACAGAGAACATTCATATGGTAATAGACAGGCATACATCAGATTGCTTTACATGTATACATACTACCATGTTTACCATAGAAATAACAAGCAACCATATTTAATCTTACGTTTGAAAAAAATTATGTTACTCACCAGATTCGAAGAATGAAGACAAATCTTTGAAAACTATTTTTGAACTTCTGAAACTATTTGAACTTTATAAACTGGAAATGATTTTCTTGCTTTTCCTTCCATTCATCTTGCTTTCTTCAGTTGTAAATATTACTAAGTTTGTATAATTGAAAATGTTTGCCATTTTTCTTTGTTTCAGGTTTTTAATGAACGAACTAAAAACAGTATGCATATATAAAGAAGTTTACAGGGATAGGTATTTACTGGGTTTAGGAAAATTTGTAGGTACAATATTTCATTTTGTTTGTATTAGGCAAGATATTTATTTTGGAGGCTGGAATGATTTTGCATCCAATTCGTTTGGACATGTTTACTGCTAGAAATGAAGGCATTTATTGTTTTAAGTACTTTATGTTTACTGCTAACCTTGTTTTATGTTTAGATATTTTATGTACTTTTACTTTGTTTTGTATTTCTTCTTGCCTGCTTATATCTTACAACACAATTATCTTGCTTGAACCTTCACCTACAAGCTACCTGCACAACATTTTATTTTTACTTTACTTAGTAATTTTGTTCTAGGGTCACCCTGCAACTATTTCTCTTACTTTATTTAGTTTTATACTTGCTGTTTATACATGTCAGAATCTTAATCTTACAAGCTACTAACATTTTATTTTATGTTTTCACACCTGTCTTCTTTATATTCTTGCCTGCATTTTTTTTTTTATACTTCATGTTCAGATATTTCATTTTGCATTCCAACAGTTTACATTTATATTTATACTACTCTTTGCATACTTACTGTACTTTGCATTGTTAACCTGACTTTGCCATCTTTACTTTTATTATTTTACATAGATATTTATGTTTTTTTTTTAGCCTTGCATTTTATTTTTATTTTGTTTAGTTGCCAACATAATTGTTGTGTAGACATGATTACATGTTTCTGCATTTTACCTACACATTTCAAAATTTGTTTTAGTTATTTGCTTTCTTAACTATGCTTTGCATTCCTTTCTCTAACCTGCATATGTTTAGATATTTTATTTATTTATTTTCTTTTATTTTGTTTTTGTCTCATAACTTTGCTTTACTTTTACTACTTGCTTGCATGTTATATCTCATTTTTGTTCTTAGCTAATTCTTAGTTATTATTTGTAAACTTTACTTATGTTAAATATCATACATTTGATTTATTCTTAAGTTTAATAATTATAAAATTTACTTTATTTTAAATTTACAAATCATAGCTTTCCAAAATACATGTATATAAATAAATTTAAAATAACAAATTCTTTTTATATTAAAATTTATTTGTAAAGATATTGCATTATTAATGTTGTTTAAATATAACTCATTATTAATTTAAAATGATTCATAAATGGAATCACTTCATAAATGAATTACTTATTTTATAAAGTTGAAGTAAAAAGACAAAACAATCTTTTATTTAAATTTTAAACCTAGGCTAGAATACTTTTGAACAAATTAAATTTATCTTGAGTATTTTTAAGATCATATTATTATTTATACAATATTAAATTTCCAAATTATCAAAAATAGTAAAATTAGAAAACACAGCTTTATCTATTAAATTTAAAAACAAAACCGATCTATTTATAATATATACCAATATATACATATATACATTATAAATAGAAACAATTTAAATCACCTTCTAAAAAGAAAATTTACCAGTGAAATATTTATTTAAACAAAGATTATTAATTCAAATTTAAATTATTTTCAAATCAGTTTAATTTTTTAATGCAGATTATTAAATTGATATTGCCCCAAATTTCTGGGATATCACAATAAGCCTCTTCTGTTATCTCTGCTGCTTGCTTATAGGTTCTAAAATAAGCCTCTTTTGTTATTTCTTTCTTTCTAATTATAACTTGTTTTATAATTGTTCTTGCGGATATTATTCTCTTTATTTTCTCTTTTTAGTTATAACCACTTGTTATAATTATGCTTGCAAATATCTTAAATTTTCCTATTTCAGTCTAGCTTTATTTTTATTTCATTTCTTCTTACTTTACATCTGATTTTTGTAAATTTAGTGTTATTCTATTTTAATCCATATCAGCGAATTCTTCTCTTTTTAATTTATTTGCGTAAAAAGGTATTAAATCTCTATAAAAAGAAACTAGAATTTACAGGCTAAATTCCAACATAAAACAGATGAAAATAATTCTAAATAACTGAATAAAATAGCTGAATAAAAATAGACTGAAAAGAACTTCTAAAAGTTTCTTAAAAATTGATTGTAAATAAACTTATATGAAAACTGTCTACAAATTATAGAAAAACCACAACTATTGAGAACTCTATTATTTTAAATTACTTAAAAGTCTAAATTATTACAAAACACTCACCTGTGATCCTTAGCTCCAGTCCTCGGCCTTCCTGGATCTACTCCTAGGGTGTAAAATATTTCAATTAAAAAAAATCTCCTTTAGAGAAAAAAATTCTTTTTAAGGTCCAGCCTCAGGCAATGAACCCAATTGGAAGAAAATCTGAATGAGAAAAATATCTAGGGTCTGGAGTTTTATTTATAGTTTCACTTAGGGATCTTAGACCATTGGATTTGATGATTAAATCTGGTACATCACAGGCTCGCTAGGGACCCTCGGATGGAAGCATGAACGCACAGGATTGAAGAAAATTGCAAAATACATTTATTGGTACGCACCTAGACGATTCTACTTCCAAAACAAAAGGTGGGTCGACCTAAATACAATGGTGAGCGACCCTAAGGTCGACCTATGTATGGTTTAGGTCGACCCTAAGGTTGAGTTGATCATTGGCATGGGTCGACCCATGCCTTCTATTTTTTTAATTTTGTTCATTTCTTGTTTCTTGCGTGTCTTCTTCGCTCAATTTTGATAATTTCGCAAACTTATTTTATTATCTAAGTAATTCGTTAATTAATTATTATAGCTCAAACTTTGGATTGTTATATCTCATATTGTATTGCTACATTCACTTGATTTGACAGCATCATGGTCTTCCATCAGCTCTGATTCTTCCTCCATGGGCTCTATTTCCTCTTCCATGGGTGTTGATTCTTATTCCATCTGCTCAATCTCTTATATTGGTTTCAAAATGGAGCTAGCGGGATCTACCATCCAATTTCCCCCCGAGGCATGCCTGGGTTCATCGTTGCTAGAAATCATAATTACTTCTGAAACTGGGGGCGGTATAAGCATTCCAGCCATAGGATATCCAGCTTCACCCCTTCGAGTTTTATGGCGTATTTTCCTTCGATCGGAAACCCACCATTGCTAGGCAGATATTCTGGTTGCTCCTCTTCGTCGCTAGAGAGAACATTGAGGGTATCCTTCTTTCCCCAATTCGCTCTATACGATTCCCATTTCGCGTAACTTCCCCTTATGGTTTCTACAAGGCAAACAATTATTCTTTCAGCCATAAATACTAGGTATTTGCTAGCGTATTATTAGGTAGATAGGTTTCGTCAATACTCAAAAAATGTTTCGAGATTTATGTCTAAAGATGGCTTTTAAGTTTATTTGTACAAAATGTTTATCATTTCGAAAACCTTTGAAAATTTTATCAAAATATTCTTTTTTTCCAATATATTTATAAGGTAAAAATGATTTCATTTAAAAACAAATTCAATTGTATATTTTATTAACAAATACGCGCTTATATATACACACACACACACACAAACATATACACATACACACTCTCCAAGTCATTCTAGGGGGTTACTGACCCTATCTCCAATATGTTACCCATCCTAGGGTATTACTAACCTTATCTCGAATGAGTCTTTTACCCTTATCAGGCTTAAGTATTCACTCAACCTAAGCTCCGATACCACGTTATGAGGACCCATTTCTTCGACCCTCGAAAATCGACATTATTAAATCCTCAGTATTCAAGTAGAGAAGCGGATTCTCAAGGGTAAGAAAGAAAATTAAAGACGGGACTGAATCTCACATATGTTATTTCACAAAAAAAAATTTACAGCTAAAATTTAAAATTCATTTATCAGGGTTAAACGTGAACAGTTAGAAATTCTTGTCCTTGCAAATGCATAATACTATAGTACAAGAGTGTGGTGAAAACAATCTTTAGAAAATATTCTAATTCCATGCTTCGAGTTCCATCAAGATTTCTTCAGAACTAAACCTGATTGCTAGGCTGCCTAGGAAAATTAGGGCATCCAGAGTTTAAGGGAAAGGAAATTAAACTCTGGGTCAGTCATGGGACAAGTGTGAGAACATATAAATACGCATTTTGAAAACAAAAGGGTGCCTCAGAAGATCACACCAAACATAAACATAGAACAGGTTTTTACCTTATGATAACCAAATCTTTATTACATAAAAATAAGGGATACTATTTTTAATAACATTACTTTAAAAAAACATTTGCAAGTGAACTTATTAATCTTAGCCAAAAATGTTATATTATCGAATTCCAGAAAACTAGACATAAAAGCGGGTTATACAAATAAAACGGCAGGCACCTATTGAAGAATGGATTTCCATACAAATAACTAGGTAAAGTGACGCAGCGGATAATAATTAAACGATATAGATCGATGAAAGTAGCAAATGGTGCATTGAAGATACTGAAATGCCCAAATTCTTTGATCACAAAGATACCGAATTCTAGCAATCTTCGACACGCTGATCGCGCACGATACCGTGAATGAAGATCTACAATTCTTCAAACGTTGATCAAGCGCACTTGATACCGTGAATTGGCTTCAACAATCGTTGAATCGAGCGCACTCGATTAACCGAAAGTGCAGATAGGAGATTACACTCAACTACCAATTTAGATGAAAGCACACAGCAATCAAAACGAAATTTTATTCAACAATCAACCCCCATTACAATAACCCCACACGGCCTATTTATAGGCGTTACAACCCAGACCCTTAAGTCGTTGAGCGACTTACGACTTATACAAGTCGGCAACGACCTATCATTATCACACAGATGGCCGACTTAACTGTCTGCCGACTCACGAGTTACACACACAAGTACCAACGACTCAACAAGTTATCACACGGCATTACAATCACACGACCAAAAGATGATACGACTCACGACTCACGACTCATATTACAACACAACACATATTACAACCCCTAGGTCGTATACGACCTAACGACTTAACTAGGTCGTTGCCTACCTAACCTTCTTCCGTAGGTCGTAACTCTTTAGTTCGAAACCCTTTAGGTCGTAGCTCCTTTCCCCTTGCTTTGTTAAGGCGCAGCCGACTTAAGCCCTTAAGTCGCAGCCGACTTAAGTCTTCACTACGACAATGCGGCAGATCACTAGGTCCTTGGCTTTTAACTCGCAGCTCCTCCTCACGTGACTCCTTAGGTCGAGGCCGACCTTCATTAACTCGTGAATGACCTAAGCCTTGTGCTTCCGTAGGTCGTGCTGCATCATCCTCCCCTGGTTGAGAAAAATTCATCCTCGAATTTGCAAATTCTTCCACATCAGATTGTTCATCTCCATAATGTGGCAAAAGGTGCTTAACATTGAACACGTCAAAAGTGTACACATCCTCCGGCAGCTTCAACTTATAAGTATTTTCATTGATTTTCTTTAGAATTTTAACTGGGCCAATTTTCCTGGCTTTCAACTTGTTTATAAGCGCCTACTGGAAAACGATCCTTTGTTAACACAGCATATACCAAATCTCCCTCAATAAACTCAACACTTCTGCGCTTCATGTCTGCAGATCTTTTATACTTCTCATTTTCTTTCTCCAATCGCTCCTAAACGATTTTATGACATTCAGTCAACCCATCAACAAAGTCTACAGCTCGTTTAACCGTCCCCTTCGTTTGTGGTACCACCGTTAAGTCCAACGGTCCCCTTGTAAATTTGAATATACAATCTGAAATGGACTGAATCCCGTACTACGATTCACTGCATGATTGTGAGAAAATTCTGCTTGGCATATCTTTATGTCCCAACTCTTCAGATTGTCCTTTACAAGACATTGTAACAAATTTTCCAATGATCTGTTGACAACTTCTGTCTGTCCATCTGTTTGCGGATGGTAAGCGCTACTAAAATTCAGCTTCGTTCCAACCATCTTCCACAAACTTAGCCAAAAGTGACTCAGAAAATGAGTATCTCTATCCGAAACAATAGATTCAGGTAAACCATGAAGTCTATATATCTCTTTAAAGAACAATTGTGCGACATGAACAGCATCCGCCGTCTTCTTACAAGCAATAAAATGTACCATCTTCGAAAGACGATCCACCACCACATATATAGAGTCATTTCCCCTTTGAGTTCTCGGCAAACCCAACAAAAAATCCATGCAAATGTCTACCCATGGTTTTGTAGGAACAGGTAATGGCATATACAATCCCACATTTGTAGCTGTCCCTTTCGAAACCTGACAAACATGACATCTACGCACAAACCTTTCAACTTCCCTTCTCATTGACGGCCAATAATAAGACTGAGAAATCAACTGCAATGTTCGATCTCTACCCAGATGCCCTTCTTCATGCAACTCTTTCACAATTTTTATTCTCAAGCTGCAATCTGGTACGCATAATTGATTCCCTTTGAATAAGAATCCATCTATCAACATAAATTCATCAGTACTCCCATCCTTGACTTTCTTAACGAACTTCGTAAAGTAAGAACCTTCTTTAATCAACTCTGGCAATATCTCAAATCATATCACTTCCACCTTCATCATTGTCAACAAATGGTTCCTCTTGCTCAATGCATCAGCTACACGATTGGTTACACCCGACTTGTGCTTCACAACAAAAGTTAACTGCTGCAAATAGGCAATCCACGATGCATGCCTTGCTGAAATCTTATCCTGCCCTTGTAAGTGCTTCAACGCTTCATGATCAGTGTAAAGAACAAACTCCTTCTGGAACAGATAATGTCTCCAATGCTTCACTTCTTGAACAATTGCGTAAAACTCAACATCATAAGTGTTATACCTCAACTTAGCTCCAGACAACTTCTCACTGAAATAAGCAACTGGTCTTCCTTTCTGACTCAAAACTCCACCAACCCCAACCTTCGATGCATCAGTATGTAATTCAAACAACAACTGAAAATCCGGTAAAACTAGAATTGGTGTTGTCGTCAATAGTGTTTTGATCTTCTCAAAAGCAACCCCTGCTTCCTCTGACCACTCAAACTTCTTTCCTTTCATGCAATCGGTTACTAGTGCCATTACACTGCTGAAATATGGAATGAACCTTCGATAGAAAGATACCAATCCATGAAAACTTCTCACTTCGGTAATTGTCTTGGGTTGTGGCCAACTCCTGACAGCTTCTACTTTTCTTTCATCCACTTGAATTCCTTCTTTCGATAGAACGTATCCCAGAAACAAAACACTGTGCATCATGAACACACACTTTTTTGTTGCCGCATAAAATTTCTCCTGCCGTAGAATCAACAGTACTTCACGCAAATGTTGGACATGCTTTTCCATACTTCCACTGTAGATCAAAATATCATCAAAGTAAACTACCACGAACTTCCCAATGAATGGTCTGAAAATCTGGTTCATCACTCTCATAAAAGTACTCGGAGCATTTGATAAGCCAAACGGCATAACCAACCATTCGTATAGACCTTCCCTGGTCTTAAAAGCAGTCTTCCACTCATCGCCCGGTCTAATACGAATCTGATGGTATCCACTCTTCAAGTCAATCTTTGAAAACACAACAGCTCCACTCAACTGGTCAATCAAGTCATCAAACCGCGACATAGGAAATCCGTATCTCACAGTGATCTTATTCAGCGCCCGACTATCGGTACACATCCTCCATGTTCCATCCTTCTTGGATACCAATAAGGCTGGCACGACACAAGGACTCAAGCTTTCCTGAACACGCCCCTGTTCTAACAACTCCTCCGCCTGCCTTCGCAACTCCTCATGTTCCTTTGGACTCATTCGGTAATGTGGCCTGTGTGGTAATACTGCCCCTGGCACAAGATCAATCTGATGCTGAATATCCCTCAACGGTGGTAACTCCGTTGGTAACTCCTCAGGAAACACATAACTGAATTCTTCCAATACCGGCATCACTTCCTCTGGAACTTCTACAGATTCAGTGGCTTCATGTCCAATCAACAAAAATACCTCTGGACTCTCCTCTACTTCTTTAATAAATTCCTTCAAAGTCAATAAAGTCTTCAGCTCCTCAATCTTTTCTGACTTGCTCTCCCCTTGCTGTCTCTTCTTTGGAACCAAAGTGATTTTAACACCTTCAAACATAAAACTGTAGCTATTGGTCCGACCGTCATGATGTACTGCTCGATCATACTGCCATGGTCTTCCCAAAAGCAAGTGACAAACATCCATTTCCACAACATTACACCAAATCTCGTCTTTATACTTCTTTTCAATGGAAAATGGAACTTGAACTCGCCTGTCCACCTTCACCTCTCCTCCTTTTCTCAACCACGCTAACTTGTAAGGATTAGAATGTTTCTCTGTTTTCAACTTCAACTTTCTCACAGCTTCTGTAGAAATAATATCGTCACAACTTCCAACGTCAATCACAAATTTACAAACCTTTCCCAAAATAGTGCACGTTGACTAAAAGATGTTACTCCTCAAACAGCTAGCTTCTTCTTCTTGCTTCGGTATTAAACAAGACCTCCTCATCATTAGATTACATCCTTCATCTCCTGACGCAACATCCTGTTCATCCTCCTCAACTGGACTAGAATAACCTTCCCCAACATCCTCACCTTCAACTTCAACATTCATAGCTCGTTTCTTCGGCTTCGGACATTCACTACTCTTGTGACCCACTTCCTGGCAATTGTAACACTTGAAACTGTTGCTGACCTTCGCCTTCGCAACTTCATTTACAACTGGCTTACTGACAGCTTTCGAAACATTGGAACTCCCACTAGCACCTTTGTTCTGAATATTGGAACTTGTAAACACACCACCTCCACGTCTTCCCTGCTTCTCCCAAGCCAACGCTTTCTGGTGTGCTTCAGCAACAGACCTAGGATCAAACATATTCATCATATCTTGAATCTGCATCCTCAACCCTCCAACAAATCTAGCAGTCAGCTGTTCCTCTGTCTCCATAATGTCATTTCGAGCAATCAGTTGATAAAATTCATCAGTATATTCATTAACAGTCTTCGTCCCTTGCCTCAGATTCTGCAATCTCTGATACATAAGTGATTGATAATTGTAAGGTAAGAAAGTAGCTTTCATCAGTTTCTTCATCTTCTCCCATGTGACAATCTTTGACTTCCCCATTTTCTCCCGCGTAAGTTTAGTCTGCTGCCACCATGCCATAGCTCTCCCCCTCAACCTAGTAGCAACCAACTTCACTCGACGATTCTCCGGAACTTCTTCGAAATCAAAGATCTCTTAAACATTAGACAACCAATCCAAAAATTCTTCTGCTACCATTCCACCCTTGAATTCTAGAATTTCCATCTTCATACCTGATTCCCATCGACGGTCATCTTCAACATCCCGATGTACATTTCGCACTTGATCTCGATCTCGATAATGAATGCTAGCCCTATCACCCTCTTCATTAAAATCAAATGTATGTCTATATCGATCTCGACCATCAACATCCCTTCGATCACGCATATCTCTTCTACTATGTCTCTCTTTATCTCTATATGGCTCATCTTCAAACTCACATGGAGTTCTTCTCTCTTCATGTCTATATTCATGGTGATCTCTTCTTGATGAAATTGATGTTTCTCTTCTCTCTCTAAAAGATTGTGGCGACACCCTTCTCGCTTCCGTAACCGATGGCGAAACTCTGTTTCCTCCATGGTTCGAGACTGGCGATCTCCTCCTTTGAGTTTGATTCATATAAATCATCAACTTCTCTAGCTTTCCAATGCCTTCATCAAATTTCTCATTAATGCGTTGTTCCATTTGCTCGGCTTCTTCTCTTCTATACAAAGCTTCAACATTTTGATGACGATTAGCTCTTCTTGGTGGCATGATTAAATCAACACAAACACTTCAAAACTTCACACTTCAAACTTGGCTTGAACAAGCAAGATGATGCACGGCTCAAAGTTTAACACAAAGTTATGCTCGGCCTTCACTCAAACACCTCAAACTCTTTTCCAAAAAAATTCAAACACTTTCCGGACTTTGATCCAAAATGAACCGTATCGAAAACACCCAACTTGTTGCAACTTCAAGATGAACACGATGAACACCAACTTCAAACTCCTTGGCTCCAAGACTCGGCTTAGCTATGATTGGCTAAGTCTAGCTCTGATACCAAAAAACTGACGCAGCGGATAATAATTAACCGATATAGATCGATGAAAGTAGCAAACGGTGGATTGAAGATACTGAATTGCCCAAATTCGTTATTCACAAGGATACCGAATTCTAGCTATCTTCGACACGCTGATCGCACACGATACCGTGAATGAAGATCTACAATTCTTCAAATGTTGATCAAGCGCACTTGATACCGTGAGTTGGCTGCAACAATCGTTGAATCGAGCGCACTCGATTAACCGAAAGTGGAGATAGGAGATTACAATCAACTACCAATTTAGATGAAAGCACACAGCAATCAAAACGAAATTTTATTCAACAATCAACCGCCTTTACAATGACCCCACACGGCCTTTTATAGGCGTTACAACCCAGACCCTTAAGTCGTTGAGCGACTTACTACTTATACAAGTCGGCAATGACCTATCATTATCACACAGATGACCGACTTAACTGTCTGCCGACTCACGAGTTACACACACAAGTACCAACGACTCAACAAGTTATCACACGGCATTATAATCACAGACCTAAAGACAATACGACTCATGACTCACGACTCATATTACAACCCAACACATATTACAACCCCTAGGTCGTATACGACCTAACGACTTAACTAGGTCGTTGCCGACCTAACCTTCTTCCATAGGTCGTAACTCTTTAGTTCGAAACCCTTTAGGTCGTAGCTCCTTTCCCCTTGCTTTGTTAAGTCGTAGCCGACTTAAGCCCTTAAGTCGCAGCCGACTTAAATCTTCACTACAACAATGCGGCAGATCACTAGGTCCTTGGCTTTTAACTCGCAGCTCCACCTCACGTGACTCCTTAGGTCGGGGCCGACCTTCATTAACTCGTGAATGACCTAAGCCTTGTGCTTCCGTATGTCGTGCTGCATCATAAAGGGACTAACTTTCAAAAGTACATCTCTAGAGGAATGTACCGAGGCACAGAACATCCACCCTCTACCAACATAAGACTGGCACACCTTTCTCGCTAGATAGTACCAAATATGTCATCACCCTAGTCGTTACTGACCTATCCGAGGGCCCTCACAGCATACATCCACAATAATTTAAACCAAAACATCATGGCGGATAGAAATATATCTAGAAGGGGATGATCATATCCTTAGGGTTGCGAACCATATAGCCCTGCTGCATCTGGCCTGTTTCAGCCATTTCCGAGTGTGAGGCTTAAGGTAACGATTACATTTTTCTTTACACATTTCACTTTGAATGCCACATCGCCATTTCATCGATCACTATTGACTTCCACAAATATACAACCTCTGAGCTCATACGTCTCAGAGCAGGGTGTTAAGCTAAGAGAAGTTGTCTTCTCCGCCACCAAATAGATGTATATTTATAAAAGTCAATGATTAAATCTCAAGAATGCAAATTCAAACATCCATCCATACAGGTTCATTATGGGACTGAATGAAACCGAAAGCACTCTCCTACCACATCCTGCTAGGAGTTACCTCTAGGATCAGTATCGAGAAGTCCTTGCAACCCAAAGAGTTTCGAAAATGAAGGGATCGGTACTACTTTAGTATTTGGGAGCTAATCAGAATTATCAACAAGTAGTCCTTTCACCCTGAAAATCCACGGTCTTCATCCTTTATTTTCTTTATCATGTCTTCATTTTTCGAATGCATACATCCGTTTGAAGTGGTTTTTGGATATGGATTTACCCCAGATCCGACCCCAGTTCATTTGAACCAAGCGTCGATAAAAAGACGTTTTGTGAATAAGGAATCGTTCTCTAATTGATTAAGTTCCATTTATCAAAATCTTTCCTGGTTCTAAAACATTCTCTTCGGTATATACGGAATCATTAAACCCCTCTTATCACGTCTTTTGATTACTTATATCCCTTTTCAAACTTAGAATAATTCAAATCATTTCATTTTTTGACTTAGTATATTTCCAAATCATTTCATTTAAATCGTAACAAAGATTTCTCGATATAAAATTTATAATTTTGATTGAGTTAAAACCATGTTATCTAGGATATTAATCCAAAGCCGGTAAATATTTAATGAATAGAATCTATAGAAATCCGTTTACTCTACTCAATATCAATTCCCGTATTCAAAAAATACTATGGATGGAAAAACGGTGAAATCACATTTTAAATTCCATGAATAGTATGAGTTTCCTCTTCGGGCTTTAACACTAAGTATAAGAAGATCATCTCTATAAAATCAAGGTTATGTTTAATTAAAGTTTGGAGAACTTAAATCTTTTTATACTTCACTCGTTTCCGACATTTCAACCTTATCTATCCCTCGACTAGGGAAGAGGCCAGGTGATCCAAGGAATTGGTTGCTTCCGAACATCTCCTTAGTTTAAGAACCTTACATCTAAATCTCATGAATAGAAAAATCCAGCCTACTCGTCGGCTTTTAGAGCCAAGTTTAAACCACTTAATTTGTAATAGCTTTTCTGTAAATCATTTATTTAAACTTTCTTAAATAAGATAGAAAGTCTCCAATCGCTATTAAAACACCTAATTATCCTTTAAAAACATTTATGAAAGATTGGAAAAGAATCGTTAAATTTAACACTATATTTCAAATGTTATATAAAAGTGCTGCGGAAAAGTGCTACCAAAAGTGCTTATATAAGCTATATTAATCAAAACAGCTTTTATTATTTGAAAATTGATTTTTATTACTCAAATCACTTTAAAAACATTTTAAAAGATTTATAAGATTCATTCCACATTTTAAAACATCGTTTCCCAAGAAATTCAGTTTTGAATTCCGAACTACAAAAGAGCGATTTTTCAAAAAGGTTGTCTTACTCATATTTCAAATCTACTTACCGGAATCTCGATTTTGTTTCTTTATTGGAAAACTATGGATATAATGGTTCAAAAAATTCTTATCTCGAAGAATTCTGAGCTATATTCCATCTTTTACACTTGTCTACTTTTATGGCGCGAAATCGCGATCTACAGTTACGCGACGCGCCTATTTTTGACTAAATTTTCAATTCTCATTCAAACTTCACCAAAACATTTTTGAATGTTGATGAAACTTTTAAAACTCATTTTAAACCACTTTTAAAGAGGTTTAACATTCATACACATTATTTCATTAATTCAAGAAAAGTGATTTGCTTTGTGCTTAACAACGTGTATTTTCGTGACTTTCATTTATGTTCAACATTCATATTTAAACAACCAAAACTGATGATAAAAGCGTATTAAAATTCCAATGCAAAACATCATATCATTATCCAACATATAAAATAATAGTTTAGGATTTCTCACCTTCATTTTCCCTTCGAGCTAATAGAAAATCGGCTATAGCTCTATTATTACAAAATTAAACTCCAAGAAGTCGAGCCTTGGACCCTTGAAGTGCCTCGACCTAGCCTTGGTACTCATGGCCTAGTTGGTGTGGGGTGGTGGTCGTTTACTTTGAAAGAGCAGTGGAGGTGTTTAGAACTAGTTTTGAAGTGGATCGATATTATAAACTAACGTATACATTTTCCTTTTTTATTTGATTTTTTTGCTAACTTTTTTGATATTTTCTTTTATGAATAAGAGCTATTAAAGTGGCCCTTAGAAGGCCTAAAAAGAAGAGGAGGAGGAAGTGTAATGGTATTATGATTTTTGTGAGAAGTGGGGTGGTATTTATAGGAAAAACCTTATAATAAAATATTATAGTGCATAATTACCTAAATACCCCTAGCCCACACCCTTTCCCTAGCCCCAAGCGCACGGCTTCCCCTCCCCCTAAATCCATGTGATGGTCGATGTGAGGTGATGGTGTGGTACAATGTAGAGATGTTCGATTTATGGCTACTAAATGTTAAGCTTAGGAATTATTAAATCACTTTTGTAATATATATGTATGTATGTATGTATGTATGTATTTATGTATGTATGTATGTATGTATGTATGTATAAGCATGTTACCATGTGCATGTGACATATACATGTATGTACATGTTGGTGCATAACACTTCAAATGTCTTCGAACAACCTTTGTTCGTTAAATCGTCGAAATTCGAAGAGCCGCTTATTGGTTACATTTTCACTTATTTATCAACGTACATATTTTTGTAAAAAAAATTCAAAAATAAATATCTTATGATTTTAATCTAATTAAAATGATCACATTTGAATTATAAAACCATATAAATTATTATTAAAATTTATTTACAAAAATTGCCATTATATTGATAAAGCGATACCGATTTTTCCTTGTATTTTCAAATCAAATAATCACTTTATAACTATTGAAAATGAATTCTCATCATTTAAAATAATTATTAAATCCGTAAATCTTAATTTAAATTCATAAATGTAAATTTAAATTCAATGCTATCTTCTCAATATTAATTTCGAGGAAAATATTTTATTTAAATGCTTATTCAAAATAAGATTACTATTTATTATTATCTCTTGAAATAGTATTATCATTTTATTTGCATAAATTTAAAAATAAATCAAATCTATCATAGTGATAAATTGGTAGGTCATTACAAAGAGTGCTCAACAACTAGAGGTATGCAAGTAACTTATTAATATATGAATGTTAGAGGACAATTTTATATTAATGATTCATAATCTTCAATATGTTATATCAAGAGATATCTACTTATGGAACAATATATTTCTTATAAAACACCCTTATGATTCAAGTGTCAAACACATCGTAAATCATGGTATACATACTATATGTATTTATTTATTTCTGAATTCTTATTGGGTTTATTACAGTTCCACCTTTAGTTTATACATTCATATTATACAAGCATATTATTATACAACTTTTATACTGAATTTAACTTATATAATATATTTTTTGTAACATTTATTTATTAAATTTTATTTAATTAATTAAAACTTCAATTAACTGTTATATTATCAATTATAACATATTATATTGAATATATATATATATATATATATATATATATATTATGACCTTTGTAGTAACACACATATATCTTATATATGTATTCTATTTATTAATTAACTTTTAATTAATTTATTTAATTAATCAATTTTAATTAAATTTTATTCATTTCATAAATTGTTTTATACACACATGTAAACTCACATTGCCTTAAACAACACAAGGCAATACAACATATATCATTATCTAACATGTACGTATGTATGTATAAATTCAACTTATTTAGTTATCTTATTTAATTAATAAATTAATCTTATTAATAAATAATATTTTTGAAATAATTTTATAAAATTTTCTAGTTTTTAAAAAATTATATTATAACTTTTATATTATATGTTTTATTTTATATTTAAACTTTGAAGTTAAAATTTTTATTTTTATTTTCAAAATAGTTTAAAATATATATTATAGCATTTATATGAATTTTCTAATTTTATATTTAACTTTTAAATTTAAAATTTTTATTTTAATTCCAAAATAATTTTGAAATTAGCCCAAGGCCTAATTAAAATTGAGCATTTCCTATTAGGGATAATCTTTAGGCTTACTTCACCCTTTCAGGCCAGGTTAGTCATAGGCGGGCTAGAATACTTGACTTCCCAAACATAAAATCAAACACTACTTTTCTAGACATCCTACAATATGGGTGTTTTAATAAGTTGCCCTAATACTGCTAATTTAGACAGCATAGGCTATATGATCCTGATACCATTGTTGAAATTAGGTTAGCATGCAACTGGTTTAATGGGTAAATATAAAAAAATCATTATTGGATATTTATTGTGGCTATGTAGTCTAGTTCATTTAGAACTTTTCTAAATTTTCTTTTAGCAAATCCTAAACCTCACATATTGAAATGAAAAAATTAACTCTCTGGATCAAATTCCAACCCCGAAGTTGCTAACTCCAGAATTGTCTTACCATTGATGATTATTTGATTTTAATTTGTATTTAAATTTCTTGAATATTTAATGAGAAGGAGGGGTATATTTTTGCCAAAATGGGAAGATGGAGGCAACAAAATCCTTAAAAGAATGTGAGGGTCAAGATGTCTACTGATGTGCATGTAACTGTGCATATTTTTCTTCCATATTTTATCGAATTTAATTAAATAAATGAGCATATAGGGTGTTTTAATATTTTAAACCAAAATTCAAATTATTTTCAAACCATCATTTATTCATCTTCATATATGGGCAAAATGATCATTTTTGTGCATATACTAATTTTAGAAAATTTACTTGGACATTTTTGAAAGTGTGTAGGACGGTGTAATATGGATATATAATAATGCAGAGTATAGTGATGATAGCAATATAGTAAATAGTGCGGAATAGAAAAAGCAGTATAATAAAAATAACACCATAAATTTTTATACTAGTTCAGAGCTCTGTCCTACATCTAGTCCCAGACTCCTTCTGGAATTTCACTAAAACAACAACCCTCACTTAACTCGGAGGAACAGGTATACACAGTCTGAGCAGCAGAACAGACACCTAAGCAGCAGAACAGGATTTTCGCCTCAGCAGCAGAACAGGACTTCACTAATACAAAAGAATATCTGACAATGTGTGTTCTTGATAACACTGATTTGTCTGTGATAGTACAAACCTCCTATAATCAAATCCTCAATTATATGAAGTGTGTGTGAAGATATAAAGAGAAGGTAATGCTAAGAATCAAAGATTATGAAAGTTTATTTGAAGATTCGAAGCAGCAAAAATGTTTTTTCGGTGTTTGAATGAAAGTATGAGAGCACAAGAAGAATATAAGATAGTTAGAATGATTTTCGGTGAATATGAAGTGTTTGGGAGTATCTATATATAGTAGTTGAAGAGTTACTGCCATTGGTGAAGGGTTCTGACGAAGAGGAGCTTCTATTTCCGTTCATAGAAGGGTTGCATCCTTTCGGAGAAGAAGTTGTCTTTTCAAAAATATGGCAGTTGGTCTCGGGTCAGTCGACTGGTCGTTCATGGTCAGTCGACTGACTATGCAAAAGATTTAAAAAATAAACAGTGCATATGTATATGTACACAGTCAGTCGACTGGATGGTTATGGCCAGTCGACTGACTGTGACATTTTTACGTAGTATGCTTCTGTTTTGATTTTTTATGTGAAATATGAAGTGCGGTGTGACGCCCTCCCTCCATACCCACGCTAGCCAAGGACACTACAGGGTAACGCCGTCGACTAGCGCGGAGAATAAGGCTGTTGAGGAGCGACCATCCGTGTAATTGCTTTATGCGAGTACCGATATGCCAGATGAAAATATAACTTGCATTTCAAGAGGGAATCCGACATACCGATGGAAACTCAAAGCTACTACACAGTGGCTATAATATCTTCGGAAACAAATATAGAAATATCATAACACAAATCAGTCATAGAAGTTCATATCTCAAAGGCGGAAACAGATATGAATATTACACATGAAAGTGTATATCAGAGTAGTGGTCAAACAAGATCCATAATATCACTAAATAATAGTTACAAGTGCAACACAAAAGAATAAGTATACATCAATGGGTCTATATCTCAAATGTATACAACCAAAAACTACTAATCTAAGTAGTTAGCCAAAAGTCAGGATAATAATCTCAAATAAGAAGTCAAGCAGAAGCACCTGTAACATCTCGATCTGACCAGAGTATTATTTAATAAAAAATTAATAAATGGATCAGTCTAGCTATAAATATCATATAAAATGATATAGAATAAGAGATATGACAAAAACGTAAGATAACCATAAAGCCTACTATGATAAGTATGTAATTCAAAATCAACCAGAGAGTAATCAATATCAGAAGAATCTTCTCAAAAATTAAAAGAATGTCATACTCTTTAGTTTTGTTCACCAAGTCACAAATATTGACATCATATCGATGCCAATCATAAAAGCTGGTGGAACACAAATTCTAGAAATCATCAAAAGAAATCCAGAAATCACAAAAGAGGGAGGCCTATCACAAAACGGGAGCTTGAAAACTCACCGACACGTGTATCACAAATGGGACGCTATCCCATGGTCGCTAACCGTAGAGCCGGTGCAACGACGTAGTACAATATCGGTACGCCCGAGGAACCTGAAACTTGAATAATTTGGAACAACGACATAGTACAACGGTATGCCCGATGATCCTGATAAGCTGGTGCAACAACGTAGTACAAAGGTACGTCCGATGGACCGAACTCCATAAAAGAACATGGGTCGCTAGCCCACAAAAATTGAGTCGAAACTCCAAATAATACATAGGTCGTTAGCCTATAAAAGAAATGAGACTAAACTCAATAAAACGAGGTACCTCCCCCTACGTGGACAAAGAAACATAGCATATCGCTAGTCTGAATCACAAAATGATCATCATCGATTATCAAGAAGTGTCAATTACACTAAGCTAGTAAATATATGAGCTTAGCTTCATGTCCCATAACCACTAGCTTAACTTAAATATTTACGAACAAACTGTAAGTCTCCACTCGAAAATTATCAAAAGAAATTCAATCGAACAAGTCCAAGAATTAACCGATGAAGTAAATGCAAGCGTTTCATGCCACTTGTTTTACTAATCCGTTTAATTAGATTTCTCATACGAGTGAGGTAAAGGTTTGTAGATACTAGTTGATTGGAAAATGGTTTTATAAACAAGCTTGATATTTAAAATAGAGTTGAAATCGTTTTGATAAAAGAGTTTTGATATTTACTACTAGTATTGAAACCTTTATATTTTTAAAGTGACAAAGCACAAAAATGATTGTAGAAACAATCAATCACTAAAATTCACATACGAAGACGTGAATTAATTCCAAAGAAATCGATATCAAATCCATCAAAATGGATATTTTCAAAAATCCCAAAATAGAAGTCATAAAGTTTGAATAACAATTTATAACAACAAGTGGGAATAAACCCGAATCGATTAAATTTGGAAACATAAGAGAAATAGACAAAAATAGGCATTTAAGAGCAGGTCTGTCGGCTGGCTCAATGAGTTCAGTCGACTGACTGCAGGAAACAGAGACTTCCTGTCTCTGTTATCTGCCTTTGGTACGCCAATTGGCTACAGCCAGTCGACTGGATTCAAAGTCCAGTCGATTGACGGTAACCTAGGCAGTTTTTCTGCCTATACAAATGACGTTCAAACCCAACCAATTCGCGACCGATCGAGCAATGGCGCTAGGGATTTATGCCAATCGGCAACCCGGCCCTATAGGCTCTTCGATACATCACCAAGAACATGTTCAAACATCCATAAAAGGATTTTCATAGGTTTTGCTTCCAAAGCACCAAAAGTTGGAATATATACCTAATCAATCCAAATCAAAAGCAAATGCACATGAATAATTGTTAGGAACTCATATCCAACATCAAAAATAGATATAGACACAGATGTGAGATAAAAATCTCACCTTTAAACCCAAAACAAATGAATGAGAAGATTGAAGACAAGGGAAGATCAACCACACTTCAATCTCAACACGAGAAGCTTGAATCTAAGCTTAAAGGAGAAACATTTCCTAAATTAGGTTTAGGAATTTTCTAAAATCAAAGAGAGAATGATTTGGAGAAGAATGAGATGATAATTACCAATGCTTCTCTTTGAATTTGGAGCTAGAACTTGATTTGCAAATGGAAACTAGGGCTTAGGATTTTAATTCTTTTTCTTTTACCCCATTATTCTCTTTAGAACTGAAAAGATAAGGAAGAGGGAATGAATGAAGAGAAGTGGTTCAGTTTGAGGTATTAAGTTGGCTAGTGGGCTGAACCCAAACCCAAAGTGAAAAAGGTTAAATTTTTAGCTAGCTCCAGACATATCAATGTTTATACTCAAAAAGGTTGCAAATGGCATTTTGAACTCAATGGAAGGGGTCTCGAATCCCAATTCGACTGTTTGCAAAAAGTATGTTTTCAGACTAAAATCCGACGAACGATGAAATATTTAAATAAAATATTTAAATATACAATCGATAAATATGCGGGTTGTTACATGCGGACTACTTGAGGATAGGTTTTAACAAATTTCTAAGACTCAATCATACATACTAGACAGTGGTCTTTGATATAGCCATAGTCTGTTGATTATTTCTAATTCTCTTTTTCTTCTAATTTGCTTTGTCATGGATCAAAAACTAGTGATTCAACAAATTTTATGTTATTTATAGGAATTTGATTCAAATGGAAGAGGCTTCATGGAAAATATGCATGCACAAGATAAAACATAGGAATAAAGATGGAAATAATTTAAAGCATGCAACATGGAGGACACCACCTACCTACTTACCTTGATGTACAATTAGGAGCTAATGCATATGCTAATGAAGCTTAAAGTTTCATGCATATTTAAATAGAGGATTATCTCATGCTGATGATAGCTTGGTGTCCACACTTCCTAAAGGGATAGTTTGGGTAGCCCCCACAAATATGATTAGGGTTTCCAAACATGTATAAATACCCCTTATGTTTCATGTAATGATCTCTTAGCCTCCTTTGAGCCTCCTCTTTAGTTAATTTAGTTTGAGGCTCAAAAATAAATATAAGCACATTTTATTTTCATGGCTACTTTGCCATTTTCTTCTTATGTAATTTTCTTCTTAATGCAATTCTAATTCTTACTCTTTTTTTATTTACATGCTTTTTTCTTTCATGTTAGTATTGTAGATCTTTTTATTAATGCAAATGGATTAGCTTTTATTTTATTTTGATTAGCTCTCTTCTTAATTAGCTTGTATTTTTCCTATTGTTTTTATTTCATGTCGAATGCTGCATTTGTCGAAATAATAACAAATATGAAAGTCTAAACCGCTTTAATTTAGGAGTAATGAAACTTTCTTAATAATGTAGGTTCAAAATTTTGATAATTTTTTATCTCTTTTTGTGCTTAAATAAAATGTTTGATGTGGTTAAACTTTGTTTTTTTAGCTTTGAATTTGATAGCCTATGTTGTTGACACCAAATAGGCTATGTTTAGACAAACAAAAATACAAATTATCTCTTCATCTACATATGATTATGCTAATGAAGTGAATATTAAAATCAAAATTTGATGGTATATAATAAATCAATAGTTTATAGACCATGCTTAGAATAGATTTTATTTTCAAGTTCATTGTCATTTTCATAAGAGTTAAAAAGTGGTTTAGTGGGTATATTAAAGTTTGATGGTTTATATTAGGCAAATTAATCGCGTAAATATTTCATACTTATGATAAACATATCAACTAAATTCACTAATGACCAAAAAAGAGATCATAATTTCATATATGTTGATTTATGTGTCTAGAGAAGGACGTTGCCTCTAAATTGCCTTCTACTCTCATATTTTTATCCACTTTCTTTTGTTAGTTTTCTAGGAATTTTTAGTTAATCACAATTTCAAACTCATGGTTAATTTGATTGAATAGAAATTTAAAATCTAAACAATTTCCTACGGATCGATCCGTATACGCCACGCACTAACATTACACCGTGCACTTGCGGTTGTTTTTATTTAAAATTTGATCGACCATTTTCTATTCCGATGGGAAATTAGCCGTCAAACAAGTTTTTGGCGCCGTTGCCCGGGAATTTGATTTGATTTTTTTCCTATTCTTCGAATTATTTTTGTGTAATTTTATTATGTGTTTGTTTTGTTTGTTAATCTGCATTTAAAAATGAATTTTTTTTTTGTTTTTTGTTGTGTGTTGTGTGTGATTGTCCTCTTGATTTTTAGTTGCATTTGAATTGCAATTTTTTTTTAAAGAGGAAAAAACGAGACATGTCATTTCATTTCTAAAAAATTTCGCTTTATTTTTGCATTTACAACTTTCATATTGCCATATTACGACTTACATTTGAGCTTTCATATTACAAAAAACAAGAAGATACACCATTTACAACTTTCATTTAAACTTCTCCTTGCCACTGCTCTGGCCATTCACTGCTGCCATTCACTGCTCTAGCCACACCATCCCACTGTTGCCACAGTGCCACTTCCATCAAGCATCCCACGTCAAAGCACATCTGCCATTGCCTTCATCAATTCCACCGACTACTATGTATAATTTCACCATATCAACCCACTTCTAACTACCTGCCACACATTTAACTTATTTCACTGCCACACACTTCATCAAATCCAAACTTTCATACACAATCACACATACAATTCATAACGCCATCATTTCAGCCTTCATGTACATCAACACTTGCAGTCATCCCTGATTTTTTCTCACTACAAATCAAAACTGCCATCACTGATTTCTCCATACTGCCTTCCTCATCAAGTAGTTCCCTATCCCCTCTGCCTCATCCTCTATCATATCACCTAACTGCCTTCAAAACTGTGACAGTGCACATCTGCATTTCCCCTCACCACTACCACAACACTTTGCAAAACAGTCAATACTACGACATCATCCATCCTTACCCACATATCATTTTGCAGCACACAACTATGCAACCGTGCACATATATCAGTGCGCTTCATTCCCACAACTTCATCAACAAGCAATCAAATACCCCCACACTTTTTTGTTTAAAAAATAAAATAATTTATGTTTGTGTGATTTTTGTTTTCATTTTATTTGGCGCTTGTTCTTTTCTATTTGCATTGCATTTGCATTTTCTATTCAATACACACACACACACACACATACATATTTATACATACATACATACATTCATACATACATACACACACACACACAAGTTCATTTCAAAAAAAAAGAAACAACCAAAAATATTTTATTGCATTCCATTTACATTTTGACATTTACAATTTTCTTTTCCTTCTTTTGTTTACATTGCTTTCAAAATAAATAAAAAGACACACTGTGTGTATCATCAAAACTGTCGCTGCTCTCCACAACCTATCAGTCTTCCTACCACATTCACAACACCACGGTGCCTTGTTTCATCACTTGCTACCTGTCACTGCGTTGCCTCCACCTTGTCTCCACAAACACCCCTGCTCTTCTTCACTTCAGCCATCCACGATCATATTACTTCAGCCATCCATCATTGCACATCAACTTCTGCTGTGCATCACCACATTACAGCAACACAACATTCAACGCTTCCCTCTGCACACATACCCAAACTTCCAGTAACCATACTACAACTGCTGCCACATTACTACCCATAGTTCCACCCTCTTCACCATTCTCCTTACTGCCTTAACAACATCATGCACCACAGACCACTGGTACCCAAACTCCAGCATCTACCAACATCACTCTTTTTCCCACTGTCATTTCTACCATTATCCACTACATGCTGCGCACAAAACAGTGCACATATAACCAACCCCCTCCGCTGTTGCTCATATACACCACATCATGGAACAACCCCTCTACATATCCACTTCAACCTTACTGCACATTGATGCAACACCCTGTCATCCATATCTACACGTTGTCATTCACTGATGCATATCCATTACTGGACGTTGTCATCCATATCATTGATACAACACCCTGTCATCACTACACATATACAACTATCCCCTCAGCTTCGCTTCCTACTGCCTAAAACCTCACATCATTTTTAATCTCCACCACCACCCCTCATTAGTGCACTGTTGCACGTCATTCATCTTCATCTCTATCTCTATCTCTACTACTAAAGAAAATTCATTGAATTAATTTACTCGGCGTCCTTTTGAAAATCTGAAAATGCCTTTGCTTTTCGTTTACAATAATATAAAAAGCCCATGTGCGAAGCACGGGCCAATTCTAGTACATATAACCACTTCAAAACCCTGCAATATATCACCAACCCCACAGTATTTCACTGCAACAGTTCCAGACAATCATCTGCACAAACCAAGCCACCTGCACATAACATAAACTTCTCAAAAATCTTCACCACAAACTTCCTACAACACTGCCGTGCCATTTCAGTGCCATCACAAACTGTTAAACACAGTCCTCCTCCATAAAAATTCCTTCCCACTTTCGATAGTAGCCTTGCATACCATCATCATAACTCTGCACACTTCCAACAAACAACACTGCTTACCCCACCATATATCACACTATCTGTTGAATGTTTTTTCAAATATGATCCCCTACGGAGGGGGGGTTCCAGGGGGTGGCAACCCCCCATGGTGGGGGTGCGGGGGTAACGCCTCCGCTACCACCTGTAGGCGAATAGACACCTCTCTCTATATATAACTGAGCATTCCATCAACGCACAGACTTACTTCTTCTTTTTCTTCTATATCAAACTCGTCTGGCATAAAAAAACTTCTAAGTGTTTCTTCTGATCTGAGCAAGTAATCACAACTTGCTCGGATAAATCTCCATTGTATCCTGAAAGAAGGTTTTCATTCTTCCACTGTGATAAAGAAGGGGAAAACATTCTTGAAAGACAACGATTTTTCATGCCTTGGAGTGATCAGTCTTACATTAGCATATATTTCACAACACTGTCAATGTTAACGCTAAAAATTGAACGTTAACACCCCGGTGTATGTAGAGATTAAGTGAAAGCACCACCCGTGAACACGGGAATTAAAAACAAGTAGGAAAGTCACAGAGAAAGCAGTAAAAGACAATAATTTTATAGTGGTTCGGCCTCAGGTTAAGCCTACGTCCACTTTAATCCTCTTTATTACTGAATCAATTACAACTTTACAACAATCTTCAATTACAATACTGATGAGACAAACAACTAGAACTCCGATGTAGAAGAACTCTTTGAATCAATGTTGATTATGTTAGATTTCCTCTTGAAGTTAGTTGAGATGCCTTTCGTGTTTGAATCGAGTGAGTCGAGAATTCAGCAGAGTATCGGCGTTTCAGGAATGAGCCAAAAAGATCCCTTTTTAGTTGGAGTAGGTGGGGTATTTATTGGAGAGTTCGGCTTTAGGTCGTAGGTCGCGAGAAACCTTGGATAGGTCGTAGGTCGCGAGCGACCTTGGATGGGTCGTAGGTCGTCTGCGACCTAATGGGAGTTGTCTACGGCCTATGCATGGAACACTCGATCGCTCTGGAGAAACTAAAAAGTCATAGGCTGTGGCCGACCTAGGTAGGAAGTGGCATAGGAAGCTCCTTCGGTTTGTTTAGGTCGTGAGCGACTTAGGTATAGGCCGTAGGTCGTGGTCTATTTAGTAGACACGGTTTACGGCCTAACAGAAGCATCCTTGATCATTCAAGTCATAGATTGTAGGCGACCTAGGGAAGGAACGACATAGGGAAGACAAGTTACCTCGGCTTTGTGTAGCTCGCTAGGTCGCTAAGTCACCTCAGTCCATAGGTCATTTATACACTAGGTCGCTCAGTCCATTTAGCAACTAGGCCGTTTAACTTGCTGGGCTGCTTTATGTGTTAGGTCGCTTACTCCCTTAGGTAGTTAGGTCGCGTTCTTCTGTAAGTCGTTAGGTCGTAGTACCCTAAGGTCGTTAACCCGCTTCAGCAGTTAGGTCGATGTTAACTCGTTGATTCATAGGTCGCTGGACCATCTACTCCTTTAGGTCGCTGAGCTCTCTAGGTCGCAGGGTCGTCGATAACTTTAGGTCATTGCGCCTTTCAGTCCTTTAGGTCGTTGAGTCGCGGAGAAGAGGAGTTAACACTTGCCCCTCGAAGTATACGCCTAAGGATTAGGTCGTGTGCTTCGATATCTTTTAACCCGTGCAAGCTTAGATCGTTAAGTCGCGGGCGACTTATGAGAGAGTTAGGCCGCTCGTGTCGATTCGCGTTCCTTTCTCTCCCCTATATAAGTTATTAGGTCATTTTCTTCTTCCTTCACCTTACTGACTGTTCGAAACCGCCATTAACGAATTACTGAGCTCTCGAAGGCAAGAATTCAACCAAGTAGTCACCGATCATCTTCATCGTGTAAGTGGATTTGCTCACTATTCGACCCTTGATCATCATCGAGTTATGAACTCCACATCTTCCTTCCCTAACCTAATTCCTTACGCTGTGCTTCACCAAAAGTCATATTACGGTTGATTGTTGCTTGTCACCGGCCGCACTATCATTATGATTCCCGCGATCATGGCAATGTATCAGGTTCATGATGGATTTGAGATAATTTGGCTCGATTTTAGGTGATTTTGGTGATGAGGGGTTATCGGGTTAATGGGTTAGTGGATAGCAAGCTATGCTGTGATGCCTCTGGGCGATACACATGAAGTAGACGCATGGCAAAATGTAATTGGAGAGCAGGATTAGGGTTGTTGGTTTGAATGTGACTCATGCGACCTATCTTGCTCGCAACTTTACTTACTGGAACAACTCAAAGCTTAAAGTAGAACGACCTAACAGATTAACAACCGATATTCCTGCGGCATAGGTTTTAGGTCGCGGCCAAGTTAGAATAGCCGACTTAACTTTTAGATCACGTGAGCGACCTAGTCTTTTGGTCGTGTGAACGACTTAGTGCCTAGGTCGTTCGAGCGACTTAGGACTTAAACAAATTTTGAGTTGCTTCTTGCGACCCAGACCAATCTCAATCCAACCTGTTAGGTCGTGAGTGACCTAGAACTTAGAGAATTTTTTGACTTGGATTATGACTTAAGGACTTGAACAAAACTTGAAAGCTTCAGAATTTTGATAGAACTTGATTGTACTTCTAACTTGAACTGCTAGAATAAACTGCTAAGATAACTTGTATGACCTTGCTGTACCTCTTAACAGATTATGTTCACTTGTAAGCTAACAACCTGCTGAACATAACATTTGCAGAAAACTAGGGCGAATATACTGCCATTGACAGCCCACGTTGAATGACAGATTAGTCGATAAAAAGATAATCATCTTAAAGAAATTATATGAAATGCTGTGAATCAACAAACTCAAGTGAAGTATTAAAGCAATGCTGAATTAATCAACCAAATCTAATCTGTTTGCTTCAACACTGTACTTGAACTTAAAACAACAAGCCCTGAAGCTTTTTAACTGACAACTATTAACTAGTTTAATTTCAGTTATATTTTCTCGTTATTTTATTAGTTCTGCACAACACTTCACACATTTAGGAAACGTGCACCTTCACATTTAAATATCTAGTTGCTTGTGTAGAATGTCTTCTCAAGAAGAGATAATCGAGCAATCTGAAGGAGTCTTCCCGATAGTCGACCCATTGGATAATCCTCCAGAAAGAACTCCAACAACCCTGAGTCAGCGGGCATTCAACCAATTATGTATTCAATTTGGGATTGCCGAAGCGGATGTTATACTTCCTAGCCCGAATGATACTGCTAACAGGCCACCTCTCGGTTTTGTCGCTGCAACCGTCAGATGTGCCTTTGTGGTGCCATTCCACTTTTCAATGAATTTCTTCATCAACTCCTTTTCCGACTAACCGTCTCTCCCTTTCAACTGCATCCCAATGGGTATGCCATCCTGATGGGATTGTGTGTCTTATTCAGGAGGACACTTAATCGTCTTCCGAGCTTCGAAGAAATTTGCAACTTATGCACATTCACAAAGAATAAAGACCACCCCTCCATTATACTTGTGAGAAGTGCCAGAAATCGTAAACTTATCACCGATCTTTCCGAAAGCGCTCACGGTTTTCTGAATCAATTCTTCTTCGTCCGCTATCCCCTAGGGTTCTATGCCATCTGGAGAGTAGGAAGTAAGATTGTTCATCCCCGTTCTTTCCGTTTCAGCTTTTCAAGATCCGAATTGCTAAGTGCTAACTTCATTCTTTTCTTTTACAGCACTTCCTCCTCCCTCTAAAAATCCCAGTCACAAGATGACTTTTGATAGATTAAGTGCCGTGCCTGTTGAAGAAAGAAGTGTTAAGTTTTTGCTGACAGATGAACTTCTGCACCAATATGGGCTTCTGCATCCCTCCCGTTCCACTCAACCTCATGAAGTACCCGACTCTCCAGTAAAGGCACCGGATGCCCCAGTTTCCGTTGGAGAACCTATGCCGAAAGAACGCACTGTTAAGGCTTCATTGGTAAAGTGTTCTACTTCAACTGATGTTGCGGGGTCATCCGTCAAACATGTACTTGCCCCGGTCATCGAAGAAGAGGAGCCTCAACAACCCGGGAAATCTATTGTTGAAGGGGCTGAGAGAACAAGTCCCGCTAGGCACAGCGGTGATGATACTTTTGAGGGGTTGAGCGACCTGATGATTACTTCACAGGAGCTTTTCAAAGATGATCCTATCACTGCTAAAGTTACTTCTTCAGCAGTCGAAGCGACATCCGTTCTGCAACAAACTCCGTCAGCCCAAGAGTTGACACTAGCTGTTAAATCCATCATCACCTACCAACCCAGGAGTGGTTCGTGATTCGACGCACGTAGTTTGCACGTTACACACACTTAGGACTTTTCAGCACTTATATGCGTTCAACTCTCTTGATTTCAAAATTTCAGAGTTCATATTTTCTTCATTTTCAGATTCTCCAATGGGAAGAAGTGGTTCCTACTATGACGATTTCCAGCGTTATGGGAAGCGCGGTGCTTATGACCCCAAGAGGTATCTTCCTGCCTCTTGGGAAACTGACGAAGAAAGAGCTGTGAGGAAAGCTCGTGAAGGGCGCTCCTATGAAGAACGCCATGAAAGACGAGATGAGCGACATGACTCTTCCCAGAGGGAAGATGATTCTCATAAACGGAAATCCCGTGATGATAAATGGAAAAGCCACATCCCTGAAGATGCTAGTTGTGACGCCCCACCTCTATGCTCACAATAACAAAGAGTATTAAAAGAAATACTGTCTGTTATTACGAAGAATAAGGCTGGATAGGAGCGGCCATCCATGGTTAGGCCTTACACTAGTATTGGTTATCTCGATAGGAGTGGTATATATTTTTATTTTTCATCTCATATTTATTTACTCCCATCGACATACCCAATTCTAGTATAAAACGAACTGCGATGGTTCATAATAGTTTAAGACGATATATATAATAATAACACAGATAAAGTAAATGCGGAACACAAATATAACAGAAAGTCTCATATGTATATAACTGATGTCAGTTGATATACATGTGATACAATACATATGATACAACTACACTGTCGACTCTGGAAGTTACATATACAAGTACATTATCGTGAATAATATACATGGATATACAACATCCTATACAAATACACTGACTACTAAACATGACGACGACTACTCATAAGATATGAAGAGACTTCATAGCCCAAGCAGCAACTCAAAGTAAGATATCAACAACCTGTAAATACTCGGTCTGACCCGAGTATTAAATTCAGAAGAAAATAATACACGGGTCAGTCTAATTCAAACTCAGTTATTAGTGCACAGAAGCAATAATAATTAAATATGAATAGATGACAGTCACAATAAATTCCGTCTATCCAACTCTTCTAGAAGAGAATCGGATAACGGTAAATATAACACGTAATAGTGTTAAACAACAAATCAGCAGATTCAAAATATCAACAAAGATAAGTGAAAAGACTATCAATGAAGATAATTTAGAAAACATAAGAATTGCCTAATTGGCAATTAAAAACAAAATCCAATTATTAAATAATAATAATTAGAAACTCAGAATCTAATTATCAATTAGATAATTAGATAACAACAAAATGATCAATTGAAACTAAATCAATTTAAACAATTGAAATATCACTTAAAAGACATCCAAACCGATTGGCTGATGTACACGCACACGTGCACTGCCTCGCCAATCTTGTCTATGAAATACGCAGAATATCAATGAATCAAAAATAAATGAAATATCAAAGAAATCAATACTGTGTGGCTGCAGTACACGCACGCGTGCACTACCTCGCCACAACAGTGAAGAAATAGAAATCAGCACAAGGTCAAATCCAAGCTACAAGCTGGATTCAACTCAAGTGAATTCTATAAACACATCCAAATGCAATCAAGTGGAACAAGGCTATATATATGCAGTAAAATGGCTGCAACATAATCAGAGATGCAGTACTGTGCACCATACGGCAAACCCATATAAACATGCACACGAGAATCTCAAGTGTGGACCAAATGCCCTCAAATGAACGTGGGACAAGACCAGACCTAATACCATGGAGGTGGCTACCTAGAACTGCAGACCACGGGGATTGAAAACTAAGCATCGTATGCAAATCAGATAAGGTTGCCAACCAAGCATCATACAAATGCAAGAATTAACTGGGGATACAATTGTATCACAATTCACAGCAACAGGGACAAGCAAGCAAGACCAAAATGCAACTGCACAAGGCAGGTGCAGGCACAAGTAATGGACCAAGTATATATGTAAACCCAATTGTACACAAATTAATGTACATAACAATCTGCACATGGACAAAATAAATGAGAGGTGCAATATGGAATTGCAAAAAATACGACAAGTATATCATAGTGAAACTGGACAGTAACATCAAAATGCATGACTAAAGCATGCTACAGGTCTTACAGCATGGATGGACAATTACCTATAGGCAACAGTGGAAGGAACATAACCAACCTTACAACTGACACATATATGCAACAAAGATCACATGTGCAGCAGCCTAACCAATGAAATAACCATGTTCGAGACCCAATTCAGTGAATTACATGACAAACAGGAATGCAGTGACAACATCAGTGAATGTATGCAGAGTCAAGGCCACAATGAAATCACAAACCAAAGGAGTGATAGGAACAAAGATAAAACATGTATGCACTGTAAACTGGATAGCGCAACTATCGTACTCACGACCAAAGGCCGTATTACATCTCGACTCAACTATAGGTGAATTAGTGAAACAACAAAGTCCAAGTGAAACTGGACCAGTAAACAAAACCAAAGTCTGGTGGATAACCAATGCAACACTCAGGCCAGTGAGTACTTCATAAATGCAGACCAGATCAGAGTGACAACACTTACAAGCTCAACCAATTCAAAAAAATGGATATTTCACGGCTGGACAGAACTATCTGATAAAAATGTGAATTCTAACAAGTATAATGACGACTTGAACATTTCAATGTTTGCAAAAATAATTACCCAAGCATTGGATCTAGGAAGTATAGCATTTCAATAATGCAAAGTGCTTATTCACGTGTGTAGCTAGTAGTAAAGATTTTAATATTGTAAACTACGTGCGCACATATGCAGTAGGAAGTATAACAGTTCAACATTATAAACTACATGCACCCACATGCAGTAGGAATTAAAACACTTCAAGTTTGCAAAATACTAAACAACATGAATTACTGGAGAAAATGTAGCAGTAACTCGAAGCCAAGTGATACATTCAAACAACAAATGGATGCATAGAATTAACTCAATGCAGTCTCGAATCAAGCCAAAAAGAAACAAATGCTACAGTCTCAAAGCACCATCAACAAAAGGGAACAATAGAGAAACGAAGCCAGTGCCCGAAATCGAACCAAATCTATTTTGATTTAAAAATCAAGCTAAAGCATAGTATGGTCCACCAAACAAAAGTCCCCAAAATCAAGTGACTGAAGTCACAAAAATCGAAACCGTGCGTGAATTGAAACCATCAAAAAAACATCGACATTCAAACAAAACTAAATGTCGAAACACGAGTGGAATTAGATGTGAGTGATGGGGATCACTCACCTTGTTGAAGAGCACGAATTCGAATTGAAGTTGGGACCTCCCCATATCGAAGCAGCAACGATCATCAAGCGGCCGAAGGTATCTCGAGACGAATGACAACCGAAGCTAAGAAATCGAGTTGGATCGAGCTTTTGGAGTCGCCATCTTCGAATTACAGAAAACCCAAGTTTTTTGTAGGAGGTCGAGCAGCCATTTTTCTTTGTTCGATTAGGGTATTGCGAAAATGAAAAAAAAAAGATAAGGAGGAACGGTTATACCCTTAGTTAATTATCGCTACCCAAACAGAGAAACATGACCCGAGATTCAAATTTACGTAGCTCAACCCTTAACCAAAATTTTCAAAAGAATATCAACTTGATTCAAAACTTCTAATAGCAATCAGTCAACAGATTAATCGTTTAATGACGATTATAAATTAGGCAAAACACCAGGTTGTTACAGACTCCCCTCCTTATAAAAATTGCGTCTCCGCAATTTTCATAATTAAAGTCGTCAGTAACAATTATTTTTCTAACATAAACTGGTTAAGCTAGAAAAATAAAGTCGGAAATACAAACGCTAAAGAAATCTTTTGAATTCAATAAAAGAAATTCACAAATTCTCAACAAAATCTAACTATCGAAAAGATAAACAGAAAACAACAAAACTGAAGAAATGCAATCATCAGCAATATTCAATTATCAATTAGATAATTAAAATTCAGAAATCACAAAACAGCAATATCTAATTATCGATACGATAACTAGAAACCAGCAAAATCTAATTATCAACAAAGGTAATTAGGAAAAAAAATTCGCAAATCGCAAAACTGCAAATATCTAGTTATCCAACAGATAAATAGAAAACACGAACTTCATAATCAGCAAACTCTAACTATCAACAGAGATAGATAGAAACAGCAATTCAATATAATCAACATAATCTAGAATCAATTAGAAACTAGAAAATTTTATAATTGGTAAATTTAGCAATTACCTAATTATCAAAACGATAATTAGAATTCTCAAATCAAAAAATATATTTAATTATCTCAAGCGATAATCAAATCTCAAATCAACAAATATTCAATTATCAAAAACGATAATCAAATCTACAAATATTTGATTATCAAAACGATAATCAAATCATCAAATATTCGATTATCAAAAACGATAATCAAATCAACAAATATTCGATTATCAAAAATGATAATCAAACCAACAAATATTCGATTATCAAAAACGATAATTAAACCAATAAATATTCGATTATCAAAAACGATAATTAAACCAACAAATATTCGATTATCAAAAACGATAATCAAAATCTCAGACGAACAAATATTCGATTATCAAAAACGATAATCAATTCTCAAATCAACAAATATTCGATTATCAAAATCGATAATCAAATCAACAAATATCTAATTATCAAAAACGATAATTAGAACTCATATCAACAAATATCCAATTACCTGCAGATAATTGGAAACAACAAATATCTAGAAATCAATTAAGATATTCTAGAAAATCAACATAAAAGGTGGATCGATCCCAACAAATGGCAAGTTTTAGCTACGCCGCACGTGCATCAACAAATGGCCGAAGCCTACCAAGTACCCAACATAATTTTGGCGCCCAACAAATGACCCGAAGGTCCGGTACTGGTATTGACCCGAAGGTCCAACATATGACCTGAAGGTCCAACATAGTGGCTCAAAAGCACACGAAAATCATCATATATTCAATTAACAAGTCCGGAATCAACCGAAATAGCAAACGCACATGTCCCATACCACGTGTTTTACTAAATCGTTTGATTCTCTTCATCGTTTCCTTGAACGTGTAAAGTCATCAAAATCATCAAATAGCAAATGTTTCAATTAACGAGTCCGGAATTAACCGAAATAGTAAAAGTGTGGTTCCATACTCCGCACTTTTGCTAAATCATTTAAATCTCCTCATCGTTTCCTTGAAAATGCAAAATTGTGTATTTTAAATAAATAACATTTCACATTCTCAAACGAACAAGTCCGGAATTAAGCGAATCAGTAAAAGAAAGGGGTCATAGTCCTCGATTTTACTGAAACGTTTAAATCGCTTCCTCATTCCTTTGAAAGCGCAAAATGCAAAACTTCTGAAAACAATTTCATTTATTTCATAAAAATAATAATTTACATTCTCAAACGGACAAGTCCGGAATTAAGCGAATCAGTAAAAGAAAGGGTTCATAGTTCTCGATTTTGCTGAATCGTTTAAATCTCTTTCTCATTCTTTTGAAAACGTAAAATGAAAAATTTTGAAAACAATTTTTATTTTATTTTTTTTATTTTTTTAAAACGCTTTTTATAATCACGTGATCAAATCAGCAACATAAGTAGCAATTCGATAATGAAATTGTACTTCTCAATACACCATAAAAACAGATCTCAAAATAAGCATTGCGGAATAATCGCTTGAAAATCCACTTTAAAATTTGACGGTTACTGAATTCAAAGTGACAGTAATTTTTAAACGTCAAAATCTCATCAAAATAATTCACATCAAAATATAATATCAGTGAATTTTCATTCACTAAAAATGTCAACAAAACACCTTGCTTCCAAAATATAGCATTGGTGTAAAAATCCCGTTATAAGAATAACGGTACCAAAATACGTTTCATAACCAAGCATCGGCTCAACGTAAAATTAGTGCAGTAACGTGCAACTCAAATTTGCACGTACACTACAAAATGAACAAAGAAATCATTTAATTATATCTTCAATGAAGATATTTTAAAACAGCAAAAATCTAATCATGTATGATTAGCATCAAAGAAAACCAGCAAGAATTCCAACAAATCAAAACCACTGGTTAAACAACATAATGAAATTAAATTCATTTTTTTTTCTTTTTGATTTTTAAATCAAAATAATTATCAGTTGTACTCAGCGAAGACAGTCACACTGTTTCCGCTGCGCATTCTGATAAATAGAACAGAAATCAATCAATCATCAAAACACAATTTCACTTTTATTTTTAAATAAAGATATTTAAAATTTTCATCTAATTTTCCAAACTTTAGTTTTGACTCAAAGCACAAATAAAACATCGATAAATAGTTGTAACACATGTTCCATCTAAGTTATGTTTTATATTATGTCCATAAATGTAACGATCCCGATTTTCAATTAAATTTAAATTGATAATTAGAACGAATTTTGGAGTAAAATTGTAGATTAATTTGGATTTTTCAAATTTAAATAGGATATTTGATTATTTGAACATTGATTTTTAAAATTTAACTGTGGATTTGAATTTGTATATTTAATATCTTATAAATAAAATAAAATAAAATAACATCCTAAAATTTGATAATATAAATTAATAATATATTTTAAACTTTTGGAAATTTAATTTGAAAATATAAAGAAAAATCTTAAATAAATAAATAAAGTGAAAAAGTATACATAAATAAATTCCAATTTATTTTGATTTTAAAAATCTTGAAAAATCATTTGAATTCAATACTTATAAATATGTAATACGAATTTTCTTTTGTGAAAAAAAAAATCACTTATTAATAAAAATCAGTTTTTAAAATCATTTCTTTCTTTAAAATTGGTATAAGTAGAAGTGTTGGACATAAAGGTTTATATTTCAAAACTTAAAATTTTAGATTTGGATTTAAATTTAAAGTGAATGTTTTTAAAAATAAATGGCATTTAAAATTCATTAAGATGTAATGTATATGTATAAATATTAGTTAAATACTTTCAACATTGTAAATGTATGTATACATATACATAAGTAGGAAAATGAACAAAATCTTACTTTCATCATTGCTTTTTACAAATGGCATGAATTGTCTTTATAAAAAATAAAATATTCAAATAAAAAAAAATTAAAAACCTTTCCTTCTTCCCATGTGAAATCAAACCATATCTCAGCAAAAATCTGAACAAAAAGATTTAGTCTCACCATTCTCAATATCAAAAGCTGTTCAAAACCCAAAACCAAGAAAAAAATCAGTTTTTAAAACCAAAAGAAAAAAAAGGGTATACAGTTTCAAACCTGGAGAAAAAAGAAAAAAAAAAGAAAATTAGACAAATCAAATTCAATTCGACCTGAAGCCAAGTTTTTTACCTGGAAACAAGGCTCCAGTTCAAGGAGGAAATCTTCAACCTGAGGTGATCAACTCAGGAAATTAAAGAACTCAAACAAATTTAGAGAATTGTCAAAACAAGTTGCAGAAAAAAATAAAAAGCAGTACAAAGTAAGCCTGGAAATCAACTACAACAAGAATTCAAACAATCCAACTTAGTCTAAATGGCAAAGAAAGAAATCGAAGCAGTCTTCCAAAGCTAAACAATGTCAACTCAAACCTGTTCTTTCTTCTCTGTTTCATCAGACTTCAAGGTGAGTAAACTAAATTTTAAAAATAGTTTAAACCCTTTGATCCTAACCTGATGATGATTATGTGTGAATGTGGTTGCCTATGTTTATGTGTATGGATGCATGTATGTATATGATGTGCTGTGTATAAATGGATGCATGCCTTGAAACAAGGATCATTTCTCTGCTTAAAATTTGGTGAATAAACATTGAATATAAAACCAGCCTTGAAAATCTGTAAGTATGTTTATAATGTCGATGAATTTTTGAAAGAAAATGTATTTCAAGTTGGAAACAAAAGCATGCAGTAAGATGTAGTAAATGAATCAAACACAAGTTCTTTCTTTCCAAAGTTCATTTCCTATTGATCAATTCACTGATAGGCCTGGGTACTTAAGCAAAACTTGTTTGTATATTGATAGAGTAAAATTTTAAAATCTATTTAAGTTAAAAATAGTTTAGAAATCTCACTGGAAAAAAAAGAAGGAAGAGAAAACAGTGTTCTTCCCTATCATGACACAGGGATTAAAAACATAAGTTAAAATTCCAAATCTTTGCATTTGATGAATGATTAACCTTGCATTCAAAATGAGTAGTTAAGTTTAAAACTCAATGTTAACCCTGTTCTGCCAACGAGATGAAACTTGGGCCGACTCATCCATTAAGGTCTTTAACGACTCATTGGATTTACGACTCAAGGGGCTTCAGCAACTTAAGGAAAGGACCGACTCAACTGGTAGCGACTCAATTGGCTGACGAGCTAAGGCTCAAGGCAACTTAGAGGAATGGAACGACTCATGGAGGTTAGCGGTTCATGATACAGGCCGACTCATTGAGTTACCGACTCAACGAAGTTCACGGCTCATACGAGACGACTCAAGGGCTGAACCGACTCATCCACTCAAGGACTGGACCGACTCATCTACTCAAGGACTGGACCGACTCATCTACTCAAGGTTCGTAATGACTCAGTGGACCAACGACTCAACGAGTTAATGCCTTAGAAGAGCAGAGTGGTTTAACTAGTTAGTGGTTTATGGGGTAGACCGACTCAGGGCTTCCAACGACTCAAGGTGACTAACGACCTATCATAAGTCGCTGGCGACCTAAGCATACGAGGAACAAGCTCAATGCCATTTCATCTATGCCACTGCTTGCTGACTCGTGGTATGTGAGTCGGTCACGGTTCATTCTGAGTCGGTCACGACTCATGACTTAACAATTCCAGCCCAGAAATTTTCCTATAAATACATGGCCACCTCCAACATTCAAAGGACTTTTTGGCTCATTCATTTCAAGCACCATTACTCTGCTGCATTCTAAACTACTTCAACACCTTCAAGAAACTTCACGAAGAAATCAAACATGTCAAACATGTGTTCAAAGATTTAGATCGACATTGAAGTTTAGGCTACTTGTTCAAAGTCACTTGAAACTCAAAGTGTGTTGTAATCAAAGTGTAACTGCATTGACTTGTAATCAAATCGTCAATAAAGATATTCAAAGTGGACGTAGGCTATCTCTTAAGCCGAACCACTATAAAATTGCTGTTGTTTACTGTTTTTTCACTATTATCTGCGTATAATCTATTCCCGAGTTATCGGGTGGTGCTTTCACGATCTCACTTCATACACCGGGGTGTTAGCGTTCAAATTTTAGCATTAATATTTTTGGTGCTTTCACTGAGAAGGTCGAACTCAGGCGAGTTATCATCATTGCTTCACAGAGGTTTGTAGAGAGAATTTCCTTGAAAACCAGAAGTCTATCCGAGATTATGGCTCCTGGAAGGAAAAGTAGATCTGTCAGATCTGGGAATATTCAAGAGGGAACCTCCGCTTCCCCTATATCGAATCAAGCCACTCCAGCTGTCGGAGTTACAAAGGAAGAGCTGGATGCTGCAATCTTAGGGCTGAACCAACAGATAAATGCCCAAAATGCACAATTCGAGGCTCAGAATGCCCAGAATGCCCTAATTCTGAATAGGTTGAACGATTTACTTGGGGCAAACCGTCTACCGGCAGGTAATGAAAGGAATTTTGCTTGCAACATTCATGAGGCAGAAGAGAGGAATGCTCCTGAAAGGGCTGCTAGCCCCTTTGAACAAACACTTCCAGAGGTTGGTGGATCTAGAACTCGACATGATGAGGAGTATCTTTCTGGAATGGTCCGACAAATTATGAAAGAGAGTATGCAGAGGGTTGAAGACGAGAAAGAATGGGGTTTCGCCCCAAGTAAAACTCTGTTTACTGAGAAAATCTTAAAGGCTGAATTCCCAAGGAAGTTTGTCCCTCCAACCATTCCAGCTTACAGGGGGACAAGTGATCCGAACGAATTCTTATACAAGTATGATTGGCACATGACAGGTGCCAGAGCCTCTGATGAAATAAAGTGCCGATATTTTCCTGTGTATCTCGAAGGTGTAGCTCTGCTTTGGTTCACCAAACTTCCAGTCCGATCTATCGATCAGTTTTCTGACTTAACCCGGAAGTTCAAGGAGCAGTTCAGACTACACGCCTCAAAAGCCAAGGATATCATGTCACTGTCAAGTTTGGAGCAGAATCCAGGAGTGACTATCAGATCTTTCTTAAACCGCTTTAATATAGTGCTAGCTGAGGTGGACAATGCAGAACCGCGAATGATATTGACTTATCTGATGAAGGGTATTGACAAGTCGAGCGAATTTGGGAAATGGCTAAACATGAAGGAACCAAATTCCCTTGAAAAGTTCTATAAAAAAGCAGATGAATTCATACGCTTAGAAAGCCGTCCCGTACCGGTAAAGGCAGTGTTGGAAAAATCCGAAGATAACACTGTTGTTCCACGCAAGAATGAATCTGCAGGGCAAAAAAGGGAAAATAACAATGGGAAGAAGCAGAGTAATCTGAAGAAACCCCGATCCTTCAAGCCATCAGAATATACTCCTTTATCAGATACGCCGGAGCGTATCTACCTTGCCACTAAAGATTCTGTTGACTTTCCTAAACCTCCTCCTCTAAGGACCGGGAAAAAGGCTATACAGAGTGGGAAGTTCTGCCGCTTCCATAATCAACCCGGTCACGAGACCGACGAATGCCGCCAGCTGAAAAATCTGATTGAAGAATTGCTAAGGGAAAACAAACTGCAGCAATTTGTGAAAAAGAATAGCAACAATCCTGCTTCATCTAGTCAGGGGCAACAGGCTCCTACTCATCAGCCTAGGACGAGTGAGAAGGCTGCAGGGCATGAATCTGGAAGGCCCATTATCAATGTCATTACAGGAGGACCTCACCCAGCAGGCAGAAGCTGGGGTGAGATGGAAAGGTATACCCGAGCTTTAAAGTATGTACCGACCGAGGAAGATGTATTCGTTTTGGAAGGTGCTACGCCCTTGAAGCAACAAAGAACTTTTGATGATGATATTGTGTTCAAAGCTAAGGATTCCGCAGGTATTGAAGCTCCTACCTTGGATCCTCTAGTCATCTCGGCTGGTATCGGGCCAGCTATTGTCAGAAGAGTTCTCATTGATTGTGGCGCATCCTGCAATATCCTCTTCAAGAAAACATTCGACCAAATGAAGATCCCTATGGCTGATGTGCAAGCCTCATCGCAGAAAATTGCTGGTTTCACTGGGGAGCCAAAGCAGCCGGTAGGGACCATTGATTTGTTTGTGGAACTTGGAGAAGGAGAGAGAAAAGTGGTCCGCAAGCAAACTTTTGTGATTGTCGACGAATTTTCTGCTTACAATGCTTTCCTTGGTCGTCCAACTCTGGCAGCGTTCAAAGCTGTTCTTGCCCCGTGGTGCCTCACTATTAAATTCCCTACAGACAATAGAGTAGGAGTTATAAAAGGGGATCAAAATGCTGGGCGAGAGTGTTATCTGACAGAGCTACGAGAAACCAGAAAAAGAGAAATGGGAAAGAATGCGGCAGCCCCAGTCCGCATCAAAGAACCAACCTTGTAGCAATTACAGGGCGGACCCTGCACTGGCGAGCACAGCGGAGCAAGGAAAGAGATGGACCCTAGAAAAGTCAGTGCAGGGGAAAATAGAGTGGTACTAGTGGAAACGACAATACCAATACCTGTTGACCCAAAGGACCCAAATAAGGTGTTGAATGTGGGTTCACAACTTAATGTGTCAATTCAGAATATCTTAATATCTTTTTTAAAGGCAAATCTGGATGTTTTTGCTTGGACTCATGCCGATATGTGCGGAATATCCCCAGAAGTTGCAGTGCATGCTCTAAATATTGATCCAAAATTTAACACTGTGAAACAGAAGAGGAGAACTCAAGGTCCAGAAAGGTCGGCGGCATTAAAAGAAGAAGTTGATCGGCTCATGGAGAATAATTTTATCAAAGAATCTACCTATCCGAATTGGGTTTCAAATCCAGTGCTGGTTAAGAAAGCCAACGGAAAATGGAGAGTATGCATCGATTTTTCAGATCTAAACAAGGCCTGCCCCAAAGACTACTTCCCATTACCCAGAATCGATCAACTGGTAGACGGAATAGCGGGGCACGAATTGTTATCTTTTATGGATGCTTACTCCGGATATAACCAGATTATGATGCATGAGCAAGATCAGGAGGACAAGAGCTTTATCACCGACATTGGTCTTTACTGCTACAGAGTTATGCCCTTCGGGCTAAAGAATGCAGGGGCAACATACCAAAGACTTGTTAATGCTATGTTCAAACAGCAATTAGGCAAGACTATGGAAGTCTACATCGATGACATGTTAGTAAAGTCTAAGAAAGCAGTGGATCACATAGAACACTTAGCGGACATGTTCGCAGTCCTCCGAAAATACGGAATGAAGCTCAATCCTTTGAAATGTTCATTTGGAGTGGAATCCGGCAAGTTTTTAGGTTTCATCGTGAGCGCTAGGGGCATTGAGGCCAGTCCAGCTCAAATTACTGCATTGAAAGAAGTCAAAGCCCATAGAACAAAGAAGGAATTGCAAAGTCTCAATGGAAAAGTCGCCGCCTTGAGTCGGTTCATTTCCAAAGCCACAGATAAATGCATCCCATTCTTTGACGCCCTAAAGAAAGGAAAGAAAAACTTCGATTGGACTCCCGAATGCCAAAAAGCCTTTGATGAATTGATTCGCCATATAGAAACGCCTCCAATACTTTCTAGGCCTGGCGATGGCGAGGATCTTCTTATATACTTGGCAGTATCATCTCATGCTTTAAGTGCAGCGCTAATACGAGAAGACAAAAGGATTCAACATCCAGTTTACTATATCAGCAAAAGACTCAATGGGGCAGAGATGAATTACTCTAAGTTGGAAAAACTCGCCTATTGCCTACTAATTGCATCTAGAAAGTTGAGGCAATATTTTCAAGCTCATCCTATCAGAGTCCTCACTGATCAACCTTTAAAGCAAGTCCTGTTTCGCCCTGAGACTTCGGGTCGTCTTCTAAAGTGGAATATTGAACTCAGTCAGTATGACATCACTTATCATCCCCGAAAAGCAATCAATGGACAAGCTTTAGCGGATTTCATCGCGGAATTCACCGATAAGGGTAACAGTGAGGAGAAAATGGTTGACGATTCCCCAATCCAATGGAAGTTATATGTCGATGGTGCGAGAAACGACTACTGTTCTGGAGCCGGAGTTGTACTTGAGACCCCTGAAGGCCGATCATTATGCTATGCTCTAAGATTGGAATTTCCTTCAACAAACAATGAAGCAGAATACGAAGCCCTTATCGCTGGCTTAAGGATTGCTAAAGAATTAAACATCCGAGCGTTGCAGATATTCAGTGATTCTCAGCTTATTGTATGCCAAATCAAAAAGGAATTCCAAGCAAAAGAGGGGAATCTGCCCGCCTACTTGTCAAAGGCTTGGGAGCTCCTTGGTGACTTCGATCATTACATGATAAGTCACATTCCTCGAGAAGAAAACATGAAAGCAGATTCTCTCGCAAAGTATTCTAGCACAGGCGAAGCTCAATTTCTGGGGTTAACTCCAGTGGAGGTCCTGTCGACTCCTATCATTGATGAGATGGACATTGATTGGATCATGAGCATGTCTCAAGAGCAAGAATCATGGATGACTCCGATAACAGAATATCTGCTCAACGGATCCTTACCAGGGAACTCAAAAGAACGACAAAAGCTACTAAGAAAAGCCTCTCGATACATAATCCAGGATGGCCGATTATACAGACGGGGATTCTCAATGCCATTACTTCGATGTGTATCCAGGGAAGAGTCCAAAGCAATCCTAGCAGAGGTACACAGAGGAGAGTGTGGTGATCATTCAGGTGGCCAAACATTAGCAAAGAAAATTCTCCGATACGGATATTTTTGGCCAGAAATTAATCGAGATGCAGCAGAGTATTCCCGAAAATGTGACAGATGCCAAAGATTTGCCAAAATTCCTAGAGCTCCTTCCACTGAACTCACACAGATGGTCAGTCCATGGCCGTTTGCAATATGGGGGATAGACCTTGTAGGACCGTTACCAACTGCCAAATCTGGAATTAAATATGCCATTGTTGCTGTAGATTATTTTACTAAGTGGGCAGAAGCTGAACCACTGGCTACTATCACCTCAAAGAAGATGATAAGTTTTGTGACTAAAAACATCATTTGCAGATACGGTGTGCCTCAAAAAATAATTACAGACAATGGTACTCAGTTTGAAAGTGAAGAATTCCAAGGTTTTTGCAAGCAATTCAAAATCCGAAAAAGCTTCTCAGCAGTGGCTCATCCGCAGGCAAACGGGCAAGTGGAAGCCGTGAACAAATTTATTAAGTCAACCATCAAAAAGCAACTTGAAAGAGCGAAAGGTGGTTGGGTCGATAAGCTACCACTGGCACTATGGGCATACAGAACCACTCACAAAATTGGAACTGGGCACACCCCGTTTTCATTGGCATACGGGTCAGAGGCAATGATTCCGGTAGAAATAGAGGTCCCTTCACATAGAAGAATCCATTTCAATCAAGCAGAAAACGAAAAGCTACAGCTTGAAGCGCTAGATCTCCTTGATGAAAAAAGAGATGAGGCTAATCTCAGAATTGCAGCTCATCAGCAAAGGATAGCCAGACATTTCAATTCCAAAGTTCGCCAACGCAGCTTTGAGATTGGAGACCTAGTCCAGAAGAGAATTATGACAGCGACAGGTGTGTTTGGGCCAAATTGGGAAGGACCATATGTCATAGGTCAGAAGCTTCTTGACGGCACATTCAAACTCACTACCGTTGAAGGAGATCAAATTCCAAGGGCATGGAACAGCAATCATTTGCGTCCATACTTTACTTGAAAATTTTGTCGAAATATTGTAAAAAGAATTATGAATGTATGATTCTTGTAATTGAAGGCAATTGTAAAACTGATGCAAGTAAATAATGAAAAAAATATAAAGTGGATGTAGGCCCAATTTCCTGGCCGAACCACTATAAATCTTGTGTTCCTTATTATTATTACATGTTTGCCTTATTTTCGATATAAAAAGTACATAGAATGTATTGCTGAAATGTCGATTTAAATTTTTGCAGACAATGGAAGTGAAACTTGCACATAATAAGACCCAGTGATTCTCGCCAAATTTCAAGTCACAAAAGCTCCAAATTCAAATCCAAGATAGGAAGTACTTCAATTGAACGGCCTATGATTTCGGCAGAAACGGGCCTTTGCTAATAAATTGAGATCGTTTGAACAAACAAACATCCAATTAAGAAGCTGATGCTCGTTCTCACGAACTTGCCTGACAATGAAGTACATTTCCTTGGATTAAACAAGTCACTTAATAAAAAAAAGAGGATCACTGAAAAAGCATAAGCAAGTGGACAAGGGAACAACCAAAGCCATCATCGGCAGCACAAATCCTCTTCGGAAGCACAACTCTTCGGAGAATAAAGACCTCTAATGGGTCATACGCCACAAAAAAGAAAGTTCTCTACTCAACAAAAAAGATTGGAGGAGTCATGACCCTCCAACCATGAGAGAGTAACTTCCAGGTGATGAAAACCCTCTCTGAGGCACATTTCACCAGGAGTTGATGTAACAACCCGACTTTTAGGGATACTAAATTGGGAATCAACTTAATAAATTGATAATTAATTAGTTAATAATAATAAATAATTAAATATTTATTAAGAAAATAAAATAATAGATAAATGGGAAAAAATGAGAATTTAATATTAATAGCGTTGAGAGGAAAATAAATGGTAACAAATTAGTACGCTTTTATTTGGAGTTATAAATTGTTCCTTCTTGAGGTAGTGTAATTTATTTTAATAAATGAACCATTTTATTAACCTAAACTATTTAAAAAAAAAAAAAATTTAAATTAAATTAAACATTGAAAATGATAAGTTTTTTTTTATGAAAGAATGGTAACTAATTACATAAGATAAAACGCGTTTTATGTATGAAAAGTTTACATAAGAATTTTTTTTATGTTGATTTACAATTAGATATAAAAGGAAAAAAAAAGAGAAAAGGGTAAAATAATAATAAATAATAATAAATAATATCTTTTTATAATGTAATGTAGGAAAGATCTAGAAAGTGAATAAAATATTGTTAAGTAAAAGAAAAATCTAGAATAAGGACAAAAGATAATGAATAAATAATTTTAAAAAGAAAGAAAGGGGGGAGAAATAATAAATTAAGGTTTAATTGGAAGAAGATTCTAGAGGAGGGGCTTTGTCATAAAAATACCATTCCCTCTCCTCAAATCTTTCACTGTACGTACAGATATCAGAAGAAAAAAAAACAGAGAGAAGGAAAAAAAACCCTAAAACCTAATTTCCAATCTTTTCATCCAAATCCAACTTTGCAATTGAAAGATAAAAGAAAAGATTCCCAATTCTAATAGTAAGTATTCCTAAATCAGCTCAATTCCATCTCTTTCCTCTTTTGTTTTCACAAATAGGTATTTAGGGTTTTCTTTCATTTTGTTAGCAATTGAAAGGGGAAGGTCAAGCAATCAAGGGCTAGCTGTATAAGAGCTTAAAGATTGCAATTTGAAGGTTTAGGTGAGTGAAATTATAGTCTTATTTTATTTTCATGTATGCATGCAAATATGATGTGAGATATTTGAATATGATGGTTGTTTGCTCATTTCATAAACCATGTTACTTGATTGAAATATTATGTTGAAGAAGAAATGAGAAATAATGCATATAATTTGAATGCATGCCTTGTGTTTGCTTAATTGCCACAATGAATTACAGCGGCCTTTGGGGAAAAAAAAAAAAGAGAAAAAAAAAATTGATTTCAGAACTGCACTGTGCAGCCTAGACGAGGCTGCAAATACAGCCCCGCCAGCAGTTCAGCCAGGGGCTGCACAGGTGCAGCCAGGGGCTGCACAGATATGCAGCCCAGACTGGCTGCACAGGTGCAGCCTGGGGCTGCACAGAGGTGCAGCCCAGACGGGCTGCAAATGTGCAGCCAGGGGCTGCACACCTGTGCAGCCCAGACGGGCTGCAGAGTGTGCAGCCCAGGGCTGCAGAGTGTGCAGCCCAGGGCTGCAGAGTGTGCAGCCCTGGCGGGCTGCCCGGGCCCAGCCCGGGGGCGGCCCGGGGCCGGCCCGGTGGTGCAGCCCAGGTGGGCTGCACCCGGGCAGCCCGGGCCCGCCCAGGGCGGTGCAGCCTAGGCTGCACCGGTGCAGCCCCTATGGGCTGCACCCGTGCAGCCCAGGGCAGCACAGGGGCAGCCCGGGCGGGCTGCACCTGTGCAGCCCATGCGGGCTGCACAGTGGCAGCCCGGGCGGGCTGCCCTGTGCAGCCCGGGCGGGCTGCATCTGTGCAGCCCAGGGCTGCACAGGGGCAGCCCGGGCGGGCTGCCTGGTGCAGCCCGGGCGGGCTGCACTGTGCAGCCTGGGGCTGTACAGCCCAGGGCTGCACTGGTGCAGCCCAGGCAGGCTGTACAGCCCAGGCAGGCTGCACAGTTACAGCCCAAGTCGGAGCTGCACCAAATTTGGAAAAAAAAAAAAAATTATTTTTTTAAAATTAATTTAAATTATTGAATTAAACTTATTTTGTTTAAAGAAGAAAACTATTGTATTATCGATAAATATGTGTTTGAAAATAATAATAATAACAACAATATGTAAATAAAACATTTTAGAATTTTGATTACGTTTTTGAGTACTAAGCTTGCTTTTTTTAATTGAATTTATTGTTATCAATTTTTAAACTTAACGAATTTTTCCAATGAATGAGCCTTTTGCGTTTCGTCTTAATACATAAGTATTATGGGGTACTTATGTGTTAATGCGAAATGGGGATGTAATTATTTTCTTTTGTACACACAATTATTTGCTAAACACTATTCGCTTTTGAATCTTATACTGGGTTTATTAATGAAATTTTTGAAAGGCGATTGTCATTGTTGACTTTTAAGAAGTGTTTTAAAATTATAAACACTTTGATTTTTGGGTCGGGATAGATTGGACTCTGTTGTACCAATGGGCCAAAACTCCATCTTGGCCGACCTGATTCAGGATCGCTACCTGAATCGGTGGTATATCACATGCCCTTTTACCACCAAAGGTCAACGGTCTGCTACATAGGGCTAATCTTATTTTGATTGGGATCTCCGATCGGCGGGTCACGGACTATGAAGGATGGAGGCGTGGGGGTCCAACGTGTAGATCCGTGAACGGGTAGCATACGGCCTTTGCCTTAGACCGTCTTGGTTATCCTGGGTTGATCGCCAGGTGTATTATGGCGTTATGAGTAGGTTACGGGGTTGATGTCTCCGCGCGCGCTCGAGCTCTACCACTGTGATTTTACAATATTAGCGTCTGTTTATTTGGTATATTTTATGGGTCATGTTATATTTATCCCATAATTCCCATAATGCAATTTTCTTTACTTTATGATTTTGGAAGTATTAAAGTTGATTTTGAAAACCCAGTATCTTTGGAGAATGTGTGTATGAACTTATCCTTGTGTTACAAATAATAATTGGGAAGGTATCGTATTGGATTATATACGATAGGTTTGGCCTAAATCATTGTTTGATTAAAGGAATTGTTTATGAAACTAAATTTGCATGTTAGTTCTCACACACATATATGCCTCATGTTGGTTTATACATGCGGCGTTTTCTTTCGTTGATTGAGACAATTAGTGTTCATAGACCTTACTTCACTCACACTAGAAATAGTCTGACCCGTGTGATTTGTTTTATAATCCTCGGGTCAGTCTGAGGATTGTGCTTGCAGGTTAGGTTGCGTGGATTGTAGCAGAATTCTTATCACTTTCCACGTTTTGGGGTTTTGGACTTTTCAGCTTGGACTTACAAGTAGTTAATATGTATTATGGTATGTATGTTATTATGTATTTTGGAAGTGATATGTACTATGGACTATGTATCGTGGACATTATGATATGTATTATGCATTATGCTGTTTTTGGTGCTGAATTATACATTCTATTATATTCTATACTATGTAACCTGGAAAATTTTTATCTTGTACCATTGCTTTGAACCAACACTGCGCACAAAAGGGTAAGTAGAAGGAAAAAAAAAATCGAAAAATTTCTCGTGCCAGTGTTAGTTCAAGGGAATGAGTACAACATTTAGCCCTATCGAGTCTCATTCTCCGTGCTTTCCGACAGTAATACTTAGTATTGCTCTTGGTTGGCATGGGTATAGAGGCCGGGCCTTACATTTTTGGTATCAGAGCCCAGGTTAACAATAGCATAGAATATATTTAGAATATAAGTTAGCACAAAGCAGTAGAAGCATTGTACATGTCTATATAACATAAGTATCACTTCCATAATATAATAATAGTCATACATACCTAAACCAAAACCCCAAATCTTTGATCTTTTTTAGTATGAGAGCTATTTTGATTCCAGCATAATAACATTTCTCGCTATGCAGAGTAGTGAGAAAGATGGCTGGAAGAACTCCCCGTTTGACCATGGAGCAGTGGTTAGACTTAATGCGGAACATGCCACAGGCCGCACCTGCTCCTAATGCTGCTCCTAGAGTTGATTTCGCTCGTATGTGTAAGGATTTTGTGAGCCTTGGAGGGAAGCCTTTTCATGGTAATGAAGGTGTGGTTGGAGTTCAGGCTTGGTTGAAGACTTGTGAACGAGTCTTTGGACACATGGGTGTGACGGACCGTCAGAAGGTCCAGATTGCTTCCAGCTTCCTCCAAGACGGTGCATCTGACTGGTTCGATGTGGTTAGTGCTGAGATAGGCGAGGAGGAGCTTACATGGGAGAGATTTAGAGAACGATTCGAGTTAAGGTTCATTCCTGAGGCGGAGAAGGCCATCCTCGCTCGTAGATTTATTGAGCTGAAGCAGAGAGATATGACAGTTCAGGAGTATGTCAATACCTTCAACTCCCTCTCTAAGTATGGCCCCGATTTGGTCAACACTCCCTTCAAAAAGAACCAGAAATTTGTGGATGGTCTACGTAGGAAGTTGAAGGAACAGCTTTTGACTCAGCTTCGCTCCACTTTTGATGAGATTGTTGATTTGGCCATGAGGTATGAAGACTTGTATCGGGAAAGAGATGATGATGCACCACCGAACCGACAGAGCTTTGCGCCTAAGAGGAAAGCTCCATTCTTCCCTAAGAAGAAGCAAAATCCTCAGAAGAAACAAAAGAAAGGTCAAGCTTCAGGCTCCCAGAAGCAAGATAAAAGTGGAGTGAAGTGCTATAAGTGTGGAGTAATGGGACATTTTGCTAATAATTGTCCCCAGAGGCAGTGTTATGAGTGTCATCAGACTGGTCATTTGAAGAACAACTGCCCACAGCTTATGAAGAAGAAGCAAGCAGCTAAGCTGAATGTGATGGAAGGAGATCCAGGCCCGAGTCAGAGGAAGGGAAAGCAAGTGGCGGTCATGGAAGGTACGATTCCTTTTAGAGATACTTTCATTCGTATACTCTTTGACACCGGTGCCTCTCATTCTTTCATATCTAAGGAATTAGTGGATAGATATGATTTGGAAGTTGTTTACCTCGTGACATCTCTAAGGGTTGCGAATCTCATTGGTGGGTCCGCAACACTTGGAATGTTGTGTAAAGGCTTTGAGCTTTCCTTATGCGGGCTCTCTTTTCCCTGTGATTTGCATGTTTTTGAGTGCCTTGGCTTTGATATTATCTTGGGGATGGACTGGTTGGATCGTTATGATGCACAGCTTTCCTGCTCAGACAGAGTTGTTACTTTGAAGCATCCATCCTATAAAGGGCTTGTTAATATGACTCTGGATGTACAGAGCTCTAGTGCTTATGTTTCTTTGTTTTCCATGGAGTCACGAGAGGAAGATGAGATAGCCAGGGTACCAATTGTCAGAGATTTTGGTGATATATTTGAGCCTGTTACAGGCTTACCACCAAAGAGGGCCGTGGAGTTCCGCATAGATCTAATCCCTGGAGCACAACCAGTCAGTCGACCACCTACTCGTATGCCGCGAGTCGAGATGGAGGAACTTCGTAAGCAGTTAACTGAATTGGAAGGGAAGCAGTTTATCCGATCTAGTAGCTCTCCTTGGGGAGCTGCTGCTGTGTTTGTAAAGAAGGCTGATGGCTCTCTTCGTTTATGCATTGACTACAGGAAGCTTAATGAGCTGACTATAAAGAATAAGTATCCATTACCTCGTATTGACGATCTTTTTGATCAGTTGAGTGGAGCAAAAGTCTTTTCCCAGCTGGACTTAGCCACTGGATTCCATCAGTTGAGAGTAGCGGAAGATAGCATTCCCCTTACTGCTTTCCGCACTCGTTATGGTTCATATGAGTGGCTGGTGATGCCGTTTGGGCTTACGAATGCTCCTGCATATTTTGTTGACCTGATGAATAGAATATTCAGAAGCTATCTTGACCAATTTGTCCTGGTCTTTATTGATGACATCCTAGTGTATTCCAAGTCCGAGCAAGAGCATGAAGGGCATTTGAGGATGGTTTTGGAGACCTTAAGGGAACATAAGCTAAAAGCTAAGTTCTCCAAGTGCCACTTTTGGCAGAAAGAGGTAAAGTTTTTGGGCCATATAGTCTCCGAAGCCGGTCTGGCAGTGGATCCTTCTAAGATTGAGGCCATACAGAATTGGAAGAGACCAGAATCTGTTACCGAGATACGGAGCTTCTTGGGACTAGCTGGTTACTACCGGCGTTTCATTAAAGATTTCTCCAAGATTGTGACTCCTTTGACGAGGCTGACGAGGAAAGGAGTTAAGTATGAATGGTCAGATAAATGTGAAGAAGCTTTCACAAAGTTGAAGGAGATGCTCACTAACGCCCCAGTTTTGGTGATTCCAGAGGGTAATCAGGATCTTGTGGTCTATACGGATGCTTGTGGCTCTGGCCTGGGAGCGGTACTTATGCAGAAAGGGCGAGTTGTAGCTTATGCATCTAGGCAATTGAGGCCCAATGAGATTCGGTATGCTATTCATGATTTGGAGCTAGCAGCCGTGGTTTTTGCTTTGAAGTTGTGGCGACACTATCTTATGGGGGAGCGGTTTGTTCTCTATACAGACCATAAGTCCTTGAAATACCTATTTTCCCAGAAGGAACTGAACATGCGCCAACAAAGGTGGTTGGAGTTTTTGGCAGCCTATGATTTTGATATTCAGTATACTCCTGGGAAAGGAAATCGTGTTGCGGATGCCCTCAGCCGTAAACACCAGGCAGTTGTATCGATGATGGTGGCTGAATGGCGTGACTTAGAGGTGTTAGCTTCTAGTGGGATCTGTTACGGTATGCCTACTCATAGCTCAGGGAGGATGTTAGCTAGCTTGGTTGTGAGACCAAGTCTTATGGACAGGATTTCTCTTGCTCAGAAGGAGGATTCAGTTGCTTTAGATCGTGTTCATCGGTTGAAGAATGGAGAGGAAGCGGATGACCTGAAAGGTTTTGAGATGGATGCTCATGATTGTTTGAGGAAGAAGGGTAGAATCTTTGTACCAAATGTTGCAGGGCTTAGACAAGAGGTGATGAAGGACTGCCATTGTTCACGATACACTATTCACCCAGGTGGCAGCAAGATGTACATGGACATGAAGCGCCTATATTACTGGGAAGGAATGAAGCGTGATATAGGTGAATATGTTAAGAATTGCATTACTTGCCAACTGGTGAAATGCGAGCATCAAAAGCCTAGCGGTCTTCTTCAGCCCTTGGAGATTCCATTATGGAAATGGGATCAGGTATAAGTGAATTTTGATTTTATAACAGTTCACTTATATAAACCCTTATTTGTGATCCAATTAGTGTTCCATTAATACTTTATTTAGGTATCAATGGATTTCATTGATGGCTTGCCTCGATCGAAGCAAGGGCATGATAGCATATGGGTAGTAGTGGATCGTTTGACGAAATCTGCCCATTTTATTCCTGTCAAGGCAAAGAGGACTGCATCTTATTTGGCGAAGCTGTATGTGAAGGAAGTTATTCGTCTTCATGGTGTACCTAATGCTATAGTTTGTGACAGAGATCCATTATTTACTAGTGGATTTTGGAGGAGCTTACAAGCAGCTTTGGGGACGAAGTTGAATATTAGCTCAGCCTATCATCCTCAGTCTGATGGACAAACTGAGCGAGTCAACAAGATATTAGAGGATTTGTTGCGATCCTGTATTCTGGACTTTGGAGGCTCTTGGGAGGACCACCTGTACTTGGTAGAGTTTTCATATAATAACAGCTTTCAGTCTAGTATAGGCATGGCTCCTTTCGAGGCACTGTATGGAAGACCATGTAGATCTCCTGCATGCTGGCTTGAGACTAGAGATAAGTTAGTTCTTGGTCCCGACACGGTACGTGAAGCTTCAGAAAAGGTAGAGATAATTAGAAGGAGGATGAAGGAAGCACAAGATAGACAAAAGTCCTATGCAGATAAAAGAAGAAAGGACTTGGAGTTTAGCGTCGGCGATCATGTGTTCGTGAAGGTTACTCCTTTAAAAGGGGTAATGAGGTTCAGCAAGACTGGTAAGCTTGCTCCTAGATTTATTGGGCCTTATCCTATTATGGAGCGGATTGGGAAGCTTGCCTATAGAGTTGCTTTACCTGAACACTTATCAAGTGTGCACAATGTCTTTCATGTGTCACACTTGAGAAAGTGTTTGAGGGATTCTGAGGAGGTGATAGAGCCAAAGCAGTTGCAGCAGCTTGGGATCGCTCCTAATATGACATATACTCGAGAGCCTATCTGTATCATTGCCTCTGAGACGAAGAAGTTGCGTAGTAAGGTGGTTCCACTAGTCAAGGTGCAATGGTCGAGCAATCCGAAGGACTGCACCTGGGAAACACAAGAGTCGATGCAGAGGCATTATCCTGAATTGTTTGGCACTCGAGTAAGGTATGTCTTATTCTTTTTGAAATTTAAATCAACTAATAAAGTTACAGATATCGCCCTTACGTAGAAATTGCGAGGACGCAATTTCTGTAAGGGGGGAAGTCTGTAACAACCCGACTTTTAGGGATACTAAATTGGGAATCAACTTAATAAATTGATAATTAATTAGTTAATAATAATAAATAATTAAATATTTATTAAGAAAATAAAATAATAGATAAATGGGAAAAAATGAGAATTTAATATTAATAGCGTTGAGAGGAAAATAAATGGTAACAAATTAGTACGCTTTTATTTGGAGTTATAAATTGTTCCTTCTTGAGGTAGTGTAATTTATTTTAATAAATGAACCATTTTATTAACCTAAACTATTTAAAAAAAAAAATTTAAATTAAATTAAACATTGAAAATGATAAGTTTTTTTTATGAAAGAATGGTAACTAATTGCATAAGATAAAACGCGTTTTATGTATGAAAAGTTTACATAAGAATTTTTTTTATGTTGATTTACAATTAGATATAAAAGGAAAAAAAAAGAGAAAAGGGTAAAATAATAATAAATAATAATAAATAATATCTTTTTATAATGTAATGTAGGAAAGATCTAGAAAGTGAATAAAATATTGTTAAGTAAAAGAAAAATCTAGAATAAGGACAAAAGATAATGAATAAATAATTTTAAAAAGAAAGAAAGGGGGGAGAAATAATAAATTAAGGTTTAATTGGAAGAAGATTCTAGAGGAGGGGCTTTGTCATAAAAATACCATTCCCTCTCCTCAAATCTTTCACTGTACGTACAGATATCAGAAGAAAAAAAAACAGAGAGAAGGAAAAAAAACCCTAAAACCTAATTTCCAATCTTTTCATCCAAATCCAACTTTGCAATTGAAAGATAAAAGAAAAGATTCCCAATTCTAATAGTAAGTATTCCTAAATCAGCTCAATTCCATCTCTTTCCTCTTTTGTTTTCACAAATAGGTATTTAGGGTTTTCTTTCATTTTGTTAGCAATTGAAAGGGGAAGGTCAAGCAATCAAGGGCTAGCTGTATAAGAGCTTAAAGATTGCAATTTGAAGGTTTAGGTGAGTGAAATTATAGTCTTATTTTATTTTCATGTATGCATGCAAATATGATGTGAGATATTTGAATATGATGGTTGTTTGCTCATTTCATAAACCATGTTACTTGATTGAAATATTATGTTGAAGAAGAAATGAGAAATAATGCATATAATTTGAATGCATGCCTTGTGTTTGCTTAATTGCCACAATGAATTACAGCGGCCTTTGGGGGAAAAAAAAAAAGAGAAAAAAAAATTGATTTCAGAACTGCACTGTGCAGCCTAGACGAGGCTGCAAGTACAGCCCCGCCAGCAGTTCAGCCAGGGGCTGCACAGGTGCAGCCAGGGGCTGCACAGATATGCAGCCCAGACTGGCTGCACAGGTGCAGCCTGGGGCTGCACAGAGGTGCAGCCCAGACGGGCTGCAAATGTGCAGCCAGGGGCTGCACACCTGTGCAGCCAGGGGCTGCACACCTATGCAGCCCAGACGGGCTGCAGAGTGTGCAGCCCAGGGCTGCACAGTGTGCAGCCCTGGCGGGCTGCCCGGGCGGGCTGCCCGGGCCCAGCCCGGGGGCTGCCCGAGCGGGCTGCCCGGGCCCAGCCCGGGGGCGGCCCGGGGCCGGCCCGGTGGTGCAGCCCAGGTGGGCTGCACCCGGGCAGCCCGGGCCCGCCCAGGGCGGTGCAGCCTAGGCTGCACCGGTGCAGCCCCTATGGGCTGCACCCGTGCAGCCCAGGGCTGCACAGGGGCAGCCCATGCGGGCTGCACCTGTGCAGCCCATGCGGGCTGCACAGTGGCAGCCCGGGCGGGCTGCCCTGTGCAGCCCGGGCGGGCTGCATCTGTGCAGCCCAGGGCTGCACAGGGGCAGCCCGGGCGGGCTGCCTGGTGCAGCCCGGGCGGGCTGCCTGGTGCAGCCCGGGCGGGCTGCCTGGTGCAGCCCGGGCGGGCTGCCTGGTGCAACCCGGGCGGGCTGCACTGTGCAGCCTGGGGCTGTACAGCCCAGGGCTGCACTGATGCAGCCCAGGCAGGCTGTACAGCCCAGGCAGGCTGCACAGTTACAGCCCAAGTCGGAGCTGCACCAAATTTGAAAAAAAAAAAAAAATATTTTTTTAAAATTTATTTAAATTATTGAATTAAACTTATTTTGTTTAAAGAAGAAAACTATTGTATTATCGATAAATATGTGTTTGAAAATAATAATAATAACAACAATTTGTAAATAAAACATTTTAGAATTTTGATTACGTTTTTGAGTACTAAGCTTGCTTTTTTTAATTGAATTTATTGTTATCAATTTTTAAACTTAACGAATTTTTCCAATGAATGAGCCTTTTGCGTTTCGTCTTAATACATAAGTATTATGGAGTACTTATGTGTTAATGCGAAATGGGGATGTAATTATTTTCTTTTGTACACACAATTATTTGCTAAACACTATTCGCTTTTGAATCTTATACTGGGTTTATTAATGAAATTTTTGAAAGGCGATTGTCATTGTTGACTTTTAAGAAGTGTTTTAAAATTATAAACACTTTGATTTTTGGGTCGGGATAGATTGGACTCTGTTGTACCAATGGGCCAAAACTCCATCTTGGCCGACCTGATTCAGGATCGCTACCTGAATCGGTGGTATATCACATGCCCTTTTACCACCAAAGGTCAACGGTCTGCTACATAGGGCTAATCTTATTTTGATTGGGATCTCCGATCGGCGGGTCACGGACTATGAAGGATGGAGGCGTGGGGGTCCCACGTGTAGATCCGTGAACGGGTAGCATACGGCCTTTGCCTTAGACCGTCTTGGTTATCCTGGGTTGATCGCCAGGTGTATTATGGCGTTATGAGTAGGTTACGGGGTTGATGTCTCCGCGCGCGCTCGAGCTCTACCACTGTGATTTTACAATATTAGCGTCTGTTTTTTGGTATATTTTATGGGTCATGTTATATTTATCCCATAATTCCCATAATGCAATTTTCTTTACTTTATGATTTTGGAAGTATTAAAGTTGATTTTGAAAACCCAGTATCTTTGGAGAATGTGTGTATGAACTTATCCTTGTGTTACAAATAATAATTGGGAAGGTATCGTATTGGATTATATACGATAGGTTTGGCCTAAATCATTGTTTGATTAAAGGAATTGTTTATGAAACTAAATTTGCATGTTAGTTCTCACACACATATATGCCTCATGTTGGTTTATACATGCGGCGTTTTCTTTCGTTGATTGAGACAATTAGTGTTCATAGACCTTACTTCACTCACACTAGAAATAGTCTGACCCGTGTGATTTGTTTTATAATCCTCGGGTCAGTCTGAGGATTGTGCTTGCAGGTTAGGTTGCGTGGATTGTAGCAGAATTCTTATCACTTTCCACGTTTTGGGGTTTTGGACTTTTCAGCTTGGACTTACAAGTAGTTAATATGTATTATGGTATGTATGTTATTATGTATTTTGGAAGTGATATGTACTATGGACTATGTATCGTGGACATTATGATATGTATTATGCATTATGCTGTTTTTGGTGCTGAATTATACATTCTATTATATTCTATACTATGTAACCTGGAAAATTTTTATCTTGTACCATTGCTTTGAACCAACACTGCGCACAAAAGGGTAAGTAGAAGGAAAAAAAAAATCGAAAAATTTCTCATGCCAGTGTTAGTTCAAGGGAATGAGTACAACATTTAGCCCTATCGAGTCTCATTCTCCGTGCTTTCCGACAGTAATACTTAGTATTGCTCTTGGTTGGCATGGGTATAGAGGCCGGGCCTTACAGTTGAAGTGTAACAACCGCTCTTCGGAATTTCACTTCACCAGAGTTGAAATGTAAACAAAATAAAGACCTCTTCGGAGGCCCATTTCACCAGGAGTTGAAGTGTAACAACCGCTCTTCGGAATTTCACTTCACCAGAGTTGAAATGTAAACAAAATAAAAGCCCTCTTCGGAGGCACATTTCACCAGGAGTTGAAGTGTAACAGCCGCTCTTCGGAATTTCACTTCACCAAAGTTGAAATGCAAAACAAAATAAAGACCTTTCTGGAAGCCCACGTTTCACCGAGATTGAAATAAAACTTTCAAGTGTTGAAACGTGAAAAGGCTTTCTTCAAAGGCACAACTCTTTGGAGGTACACGTTTCGCCAAGATTGAAATAAAACTTCCAAGTGTTGAAACGTGAAAAATCCCTCCTCAAAGGTACAACCCCCTCCCGGGGACACAATCAAAAAGAAAGACTTCTTCGGAAACCCACGTTTCACCGAGATTGAAATAAAACTTCCAAGTGTTGAAACGTGAAAAGGCTTTCTTCGAAGGCACAATTCTTTGGAGGTACACGTTTCACCAAGATTGAAATAAAACTTCCAAGTGTTGAAACGTGAAAAATCCCTCCTCAGAAGTACAAATTTCTATTTCAAAAAAAGAATAAAATATATATCCTCATCAAGGGCATACTTTAACTTTCAAAGGAAGAGTGATTTACCTATTCTAGAAAATAACCTTCCTCAAAAAAAAAAAAGAAGGAAGAAAGTTAAAGTACCCTTCAGAGGCCCGCTTTACCACATAGAAGAATTCACTTGGCAAAATGCATACATAAAAAAAAAGTGATTTCTTCGAAGGACAAAGTGTAAAAACTTATGTGAAGGAAGTCGTACTCTACGAAAAATTTCTTCAAAAATGAAGTAATTACTCTTCAGAAAATCAGAGTGCAAGTCCCCTCAAAGTATAAAATATTGCAGCAAGCTTATGGTATGGGGGCAACATGGTATAGTTACATACAAAATGGTATAGCTGTATCGGTAAAATACGCTCAAGCAACATACCACAAGTTCACCGCAATATCATATAAATAAACTTGTGCAAAAATGAATAATAAATGCATTCTCAAATTCAAACAAGAGTCTGTACAAATAAAGGATCATTTTATTCAATTGCAGATACAGGTTTCAAAATAAAAGAAGCAGGGGCCGGTGCCTGCACAACATCCGACCATTACACAAAAAAGGAATCAAAAAGCCTGAAGTCCGACTCTTCACTTCTTCTTACCACCTTTGGACCCTTTTCCTGGCCGAATGATTAGTTTTTCAGGTCTATCTATAGGCATAAGGGAATAAGGAGAGGGAGGTGCAACCGGTGCAACTTCCGGTTCCTCTTCAGTAGTGATGATTTTCTTCCCCCTCCTCTTCGATGTTCCGTGCTTCTTTCTTCTCTTCGAAGAAGACTCACTCCCCGGAGTAACAAGAGCGGACAAAACTACGTCATCAGAAGGAGTCCGCTCCAGAGAGATCTCGCCTCCTTCAAGTCTCTCATCTTTCTGCTCTTGCGAAGCGATAGGGTCATCCAAGCCATGAAGAGCCTCAATCTGCTCCTCTTGTGACCCGGGCTGTGAAGCAGAAGGAGGAGTCACCTGAAGAGACGGGGGAGGGATAACCGGAGGAAGTGAAGTCTGCACAGCACTTGGTGTTTCGACTGCAGAAGAAGAGAAATTAAAAATATTAGTATCTCCCCGAAAGAAGGGAGATATGGGTACGTCGAGATTCAAGAAGTAATCGAGAAGCTCATCAAACTTTTGAGGAGCAAGCAAGCAATCCACCTGAATCGGACCAATGTCAAAATTACCTGAAGATGTTTGCTTCGTTAGTTCAATCTCACAATTTTGAGCCCCGATATCCTCCAAAGCCTCATCATCAGTAGGGGTAATTACCCCGGTTCTTGTAGGAGGCAGCGAATGAGCACTGGAACCTGTAATGTCAACTTCGGAAGAAACTAAAGGACGTTCAGAAGTGGTAGGTGGTATTTCTTTTTCAGAACGTTCCCCTTCCGCCATTCCGGCCCGTACTCTGGCGAGTTGCTCTTTTCCCTTGGCAAGAGCGGCGCGGGCATCATCATCGAGATAATGCTCTTCAAGAGCTGTCTCAACGTAGCCAGCACCTTTACCACCTAGCATATCGAGTGCTGCCTCCCAAACTTCAGCTAGTGTAATTTCATACTTAGGGCCTAGAAAGGCAAGGCTGCCACGCCCCAAAATGCTGTGCAGATAAAAATCAAATAATGTGGAGCTAATGTCAGCTTTGGTTGCTTGATGGGCCTCTTCGGCCGCGAGTTTACCAGCAACAGCCTCGTCACGCTCCTTTTCGGCCATAGCAAGTCGAGCTTTTAACATCTCTATCTCCAAGCTTTGAGAGCCGGTCTGTTCTCGCAGCTGTAAAGTTTCAGCGCTATATTCTTCTATGACCTTCTCCTGGTGTGTAAGCTTATCTTCGACCGCCCTTTGACTGGCATGTGCATCTCGTACTTGTTGCTGAAGCATGCTCTCCTTTTGAGAATAGAGAGTAGACGAAGTAGCTAATTCTTCCTTAAGCTTTTCTACTTCCGCTTCCAGTTTTTCATTATAGGAAGCAATACTTCTCATTTCGGCATCATGCTGTTCGAGAGTCTTCTGCCACTCAGCCTTATCGTTCTCCATTGTGAGCATGGCCTCGAGATTGGCTCGGTTAACCCTCTGAAGCTCGTCGACAAGTTTTTGCCAGTTCGACATTCTTTCAATATCGGTCCTAACAGTATCAAGATTTCGCAGCATAGCCGATTTGTCGAGAGGAACCAAGTGGAGATCAAATCGAACCCCTCTCAGGCACCACTGAGGGAATCGACTTTGAAGAGTGGGAGGACCTTGCCCAACTTGGTATGCGGGCTGGTTGATGATTGTTTGAATGTCGGAACGAACAGGGGCAGGAGATTGAGCAGGAACATTTTGAGAAACTGTCGGCATTGTTTCTTCAGTAAGTTTGGCCCGCTTGCTAGAAGAATCTTCCATGTGACCTTTACCTCTCTCATCGTGAGTCTTTCTTTTTTGGGTATCATCATCTTTGTGGGGAGGGTCATGTCTTTCTTGTTCTCTTCGGTGACGTTCTTCATATGCTCGTCTCTCGTCTGCTTTCCTGATGGCCCTCTCTTCATCCGATTCTCTGTAAGAGGGGAGGTGACGCCTATAATCATATTGGCTACGCCTCCCATAGCGCTGGAAATCATCATAATATGAACTGCTGCGCCCCATTGGAGAATCTGGAATAAAAATAATAAGCTTTAGAAATCTTTAAAGTATAAGAAGATGAATGCGTAGAAGTGCTGAAAAATCCTAAGTGTTGTGTAACGTGTAAGCTACATGCATCAAGTTACAGACCACTCTGTGGAGTAGAGGTAGTGATAACTTGAGTAGAAGGGGTTGACATTTGTTGTAGAGAAGATGTCGCCTCAATTACAGAAGAGACAGTTTTGGAAACATCATCCCTAAAAAGTTCTTGAGAAGTCACAATTAAATCACTCAACCGCTCGAAAACATCATCGCCATCATGTTTTTTGGGACTGGCTTTCTCAACTCCTTCGTCAGCAAATCTTTCGGAAGATCGTGGAGTTTCTTCCTCTTCGATAACTGGGGCAAGTGCGGACTTGTCGGACGGCCCCGCAACGTCCTTCGAAATTGAACACTTCACTAGTGGAGTTTCTATAGAGGTTCCTCCCTGCATGTGCTCTTTAGTAGAGACCGGGGCATCAGGAGTTTCCGTCGGAGAATCAGGAATTTCAGTTGGGACTTCACGAAGCTGAGTGAAGCAAGAGGAATGAAGAAGCCCATATTGATGTAAAAATCCATCATTTAACAAAAACTTTATACTCCTCTCTTCTGCCGCCACGGCGTTCAATCTCTCAAAAATTTGTTTATAGCACGGATCTCTAGAGGGAGGAGGAAGTGCTAAAACAGAAAAAAGAAAAAGAAGCCAAGTTAGCATTTAGCAACTCAGATTTCGAAAAGCCCAAGTATGGAGAAATAAAAACAGGAAAATCTTACTTCCTACTCTCCAGATGGCATAAAACCCTGGAGGGCAGCGAACGAAGAAATACTGATTTAGAAATCCATGAACGCTTTCAGGAAGATCGGTGATGAGCTTGCGGTTTCGAGCACTCCTTATAACTACGATAGAGGGATGATCTTTAATTTTTGTGAATGAGCAGAAGTAGCAGATTTCCTCAAAGCTCGGTAATCGGCCCAGAACTCTACTAAATAGCACACATAACCCCATCAGAATGGCATGACCATTGGGATGCAATTGGAATGGAGAGATAGATAATCGAAGCAGGAACTGCTGAAGGAAGTCATTGAAAGGTGGTATGGCACCGCTCAAGCACATTTGGCGGTTGACAGCAATAAAGCCAGAATGGGGCCTATCTGCAGTATCATTTGGCCCCGGCAGTAAGGCATCAGCTTCGGCAATGCCAAACTGGATGAGCAATTGGTTAAACACCCGCTGATTCAGAGTTGTGGGGGTTCTCTCCGGAGGGTTATCCAACAGGTTGGCTACTGGGAAGACTTCTTCAGCTTGGCCCATCGGTTCTTCTTGTTGAGGTGTCATTCTACACAAGCAACTGGATGTTCAAATGCGAAGGTGCACGTTTCCTAAAAGTGAAGTGTTGTGCAGAACTAATGAAAATTTCAAGTAAATATAACTGGAATTAAACTGGTTGACGATTGATCGACTATAGTAATTTCAGAACTTGTTAATTTAAAGTTCAAGCATAATATTAGTGCAGGCTGGTCCGTTTCAATTGACTATTTCAGTGTTGCTTTAATATTCTACTTGAAATCGATAGCACTTCGTTCACACGATTTGTTTAAGTTAATTATCTGTTATTAACTAATCTGTCATTTGATATGGGCAGTCGATGACAGTATATTCGTCCCAGTTTTCTGTGAATGTTGTATTGAACAGATTGTTAGCCTGCAAGTCAAAATAACCTGTGAATGAATGCAATAAAATTCAACAGTTCAAAGTTTATGCAATGGTTCAAAGTTCAAGCAGAATTCACGCAAGTCCTAACTCGTCAACGGCTCAAAAAATTTGAGTCGGCAGTGCCCTAAGTCGTAAGTCGTATAAAAAGGGAGAAGCTCTGGTTCAACTCAAGGCTTAGGCCGTAAGTCGTAAGTCGTGAGTCGTAAGTCGTATCTCGGCCACGACTCAAGGCTTAGGCCGTGAAGCATGTTGGGTCGGATCATGGTTGTTGGATCACACAGAAATGACTGAGTCGTACCTAAAGCATTATTCGAATCAATCGGACCAACCAATCACCTAACTCTTAACCAGGTTACCTTCTAACCCATAAACCATTTCACTCCTAACTCCTAACCCGTTAATCTTCCAACTTTTAACCCATTAACCCAATAAGCTCTCAATCAACAATCCTAGCTCTATCGCACCGCTAAATCGCCTTGAATCGTAAACCATCAGAACAGATAACCCTAAGTCCATTGATGACCAAAGCAACCAAGTTCGCAGGGCTCAAAGGGGCAAATCGAAGATGGAGATGGGGCGCATAAGCTAGGGATAATCGAAAATCATAAGGAGAGCGAGATCGCTTATGCAATATGATGATAGGGATGATCGATGGAGAATCTGGTCGAAATCGCTTTTGAAAGCTTGAATGTGCGTTAATGGCAGACACGGTTTAAAGGTTAGGGAATGAGAAGAGAAGGTGAACGACTCAGGTTTTTATAACGTTGGGCAATAGAGTTTGAGTCGGCACACGAGTTAAGATAAGTCGAAGCACACGACCTACGACTTAGGCATGTACTTCGAGGGGAAAATGTTAACCCTGTTCTGCCAACGAGATGAAACTTGGGCCGACTCATCCACTTAAGGTCTTTAACGACTCATTGGATTTACGACTCAAGGGGCTTCAGCAACTTAAGGAAAGGACCGACTCAACTGGTAGCGACTCAATTGGCTGACGAGCTAAGGCTCAAGGCAACTTAGAGGAATGGAACGACTCATGGAGGTTAGCGGTTCATGATACAGGCCGACTCATTGAGTTACCGACTCAACGAAGTTCATGGCTCATACGAGACGACCCAAGGGCTGAACCGACTCATCTACTCAAGGACTGGACCGACTCATCTACTCAAGGACTGGACCGACTCATCTACTCAAGGTTCGTAACGACTCAGTGGACCAACGACTCAACGAGTTAATGCCTTAGAAGAGCAGAGTGGTTTAACTAGTTAGTGGTTTATGGGGTAGACCGACTCAGGGTTTCCAACGACTCAAGGTGACTAACGACCTATCATAAGTCGCTGGCGACCTAAGCATACGAGGAACAAGCTCAATGCCATTTCATCTATGCCACTGCTTGCTGACTCGTGGTATGTGAGTCGGTCACGGTTCATTCTGAGTCGGTCACGACTCATGACTTAACAATTCCAGCCCAGAAATTTTCCTATAAATACATGGCCACCTCCAACATTCAAGGGACTTATTGGCTCATTTATTTCAAGCGCCGTTACTCTGCTGCATTCTAAACTACTTCAACACCTTCAAGAAACTTCACGAAGAAATCAAACATGTCAAACATGTGTTCAAAGATTTGGATCGACATTGAAGTTTAGGCTACTTGTTCAAAGTCACTTGAAACTCAAAGTGTGTTGTAATCAAAGTGTAACTGCATTGACTTGTAATCAAATCGTCAATAAAGATATTCAAAGTGGACGTAGGCTATCTCTTAAGCCGAACCACTATAAAATTGCTGTTGTTTACTGTTTTTTCACTATTATCTGCTTATAATCTGTTCCCGAGTTATCGGGTGGTGCTTTCACGATCTCACTTCATACACCGTGGTGTTAGCGTTCAAATTTTAGCGTTAACACTCAATCTAATAAAAAAAGAAAAAAAAATGTGTGAGCAAACTTCTTTTCCTTAAACTTGAACTTCTTCATTTCCTTGAATCTGTTTATCTTTCTTTTTTTGGTTTGTGAGCAATCTCACTTTCCTCTATTCTTGTTGTGTTCTGTTACATGTGATTAGTGTTTAAATATGAAATGAAATCTTGCCTAGGTGTTGGATATGAAATCAAAATATTTGTATACAGGCATATATGCCTGTCCTTATAGTTACAGGCACAAGTAGATTTAAAAAGAATTAACTTTTCAATCGAGTCAGTGCTACCTTTGACATGAAAAAAAAAAAATTGTTGAAGCCTGTAAATGATTATAAAAAAAAAATAGTTTCGAAGATTTAAATTCAAACAAAGGTGAGTCAGATTCAAGTTTACAAATAAACAAACAAAGCAAAGCTTCAGTTTGAAATGCAACTCCAGGTTTCACTGTGCTTGGTCTTCAACCAGTGAGCAAATCCCTTAGCCCTGCTATGTTTTTGCCTTTAAAATATGATATGAATGATGCTTGAATGATTGTGTTTGCATGCTTTTATATATATACATGTATATACATATGAAAGATTGTTAGTGTACAGGCAGGAAAAAATAATATAGACCATGCCTCTGTTCATATGCTACAGGTTTCAACCTGTATAAAACAAAAATTCAAAATTCCCTTTCTTTGAACCTTGTTAGGTTAGAAACTTTAAATAAAACATGTATGTATATAGACAATATGACTTTTAAAAATAGCTACAGGTGTTTATATGAGATAATTATTTCAAGATAAAAAATTTTACAGTTAAAATCAAAATAGGTCAGAAAATTGATCATAAAAATTTCACGTTTTGATTATTGGAATAGATTCATGGTTAGGAATGGAGATTTTCAAAGCTATTTTCAAGATTTTTAAGCAAGTGAATGTTGGGAAAATTTGAGTTGAACTGAAAAAAATATTGTCGTCAAACTTCGTCTTTCGTCGTCGAATTATGGGTCGTGGTTTTCGGCGAAGCTAGCTGAGGCATCAATGGGTTTGAGAGAAATTCGAATTCAATTTATAAATCACTGTGGCATTAGGAATTGGTCAATCTAGGGCACGAAAGTGTTTCTTTGTTGATGTGATTCTCGGTGGAGCCGTGTCGCCTTGGAGGTGATTCATGCGATCGCGACTATGGGAGAAATTATAGGGGTCATAAGGGAAGCTTTGGTCAAAGTAGCATGGTCGCTGGTGGCCTTGGCGCAGTGGTGCGAGGTGGATTTGCGAATTGGGTTTTGGGTTCAGGAAGAATCGTAGTGCTCGATTTCGAGTTTCAGGCAATACGACGAATCTGAATAGTTAAGTGACTTGGGCAGGTCATCGATGACCCGATAACAACGTGGACGATGGTCGGAGGCGCGGCGATGGCATGCGCACGTACACGCGTGTCACTGTGTATCAGAGGTGATTTGTTTTTTTTGGAAAGAAGTTGTCCTCGGGTTCGACTCGAAGATGTTGAAGGGTTTTCTCGAAGCACGATACGAGGAGGGTGAGGTAAGGCTCGGGTAAAACAGAAGGAGTTCGATTTTTTTTGGGTTAAGGTACCAAGTTTTTGAATTTTAAAGAGAATTTGGTAGCAGGTTTTGAAGCAACCAGTAATTAAAGTTTTAAAACAAAGTGAACGTTTTAACTAAGTTTCTTATATAAAGGAAATGTTAACAAGTTTCAAGATTTAAACTTTAAAGTAAAATTTGTAAAAAAAAATGTATTAAGGATAATTAATGTTTGTAATGGGAATTCTTAAGCTTATTTAAAACTGAATTAGTAGTGTGATAAAGAATTTAGTATAGAATTAATTGATGATTTAAGTTTAATTAATCAAGTCAGCTATGAATTAATTTATTTAAAATTTATAATTAAGGGTTAAAAGTTAGTTAATTAGAGGTTAACAAATTTATGATTAAGTATAATTAATTAGTAATTAGAGATTATTAATTAATGATTAGAGATTAATTAATTAATCAAGGTTAATTTATTTGTAATTAAAGATTTAAGATAAAGTGATTACTGAATTAACCTTTAATATTGATACTGATTAAATAAACGATTAAGGTTAATAAATTTGTAATTAATTATTAGTTAATTGAGAAGTAATTAATTTTGTAACCAAGTAATGATAATTAATTTAATAGTAATCAATTTATTAAAGGTCAATTAATAAATTAAAATATTTAATTAAACGGTGAAAAAAAAAATTTAAGTTTAGTTATTAAAGGTCGATTAATTCGTCAGTTAAGGTTAATTAATTATTATTAATGGTTAATTAATAAATGACTAAAGAATAATTAAATCAAAATGATTTGTAATTAACCAGGACTAATAAATTATTCATCGGTAATTAAATCTGATTTGAATTTACCAAAAGATTAACTGATCTTACTTATGAATGTTTGGATTCGATTGAATGATTGGATTGTTTGATATCCCTGATTGTGATGCTTTGTTTTGATTTAAGCTATGTTTACTGTAATTTATTATCTATGATACATACCTGTGATCTGTGAATGGAAGATAAGCGCTACCAGTGGTTGATACCGCTTATCGAATATAAGCGTTATAATTTATACCGCTTATTAAGTATATTGCTATATTTGAATCTGTGCTGATTGATGGTGTGGCACTTTTATTGTGTAAAACCCCTGGACCACACTTATACACACACAAATATGGAATGCACGTGGAAATGGGTTAAGTCACAGATTTTTGAAATTGTTTTAAAATTAAATTTTTAAATCCAAAATAGTTTTGGAATTAGAATTGAAGCTTTCGAAAATGAGTTTCAAAATATAAAAGTTATTTTGAATAACTTGATTGAGTTTTGAAATTTAAATAATTTAATTTAAATTTGAATTCAATATTTGAAAATTGAATTCTATAATTTGGGAACTAGGGTTTAAAAAGGTTATTCAACTTATAAATGTGTTATATAGGTTTTTAAACCATTTTAAAAGTGTTGTTTTGGGGACTTCAAATTCAACCCAAGATTTCAACTTGTATAGATAAAATTGGATTTTTATGGAACGAAAACTATTTGTTTTCAAATAATAAAAGCTTTCACATAAGGAATGAACTTCCAATTGGTGTTAAAAGGATTCAAGTCTAAAATGAAAATGGTTTTCCAAGTTATAGATATATCTTTGGAAACGTGTTTTGAAAGCTATAAGTTAAATCTTTAATTTAAAGATTTAATGAGTTAATCCATTTGGAATGGAAGTTTGTTTTGGAAATCTATAAATGGACCTTTGTGAAACTGGGTGAAACTTTGTGAAATAAGTCTTTTTGTTTAAAGATTTAAAATGGTAATTTGATAACCATTTGAAAGAAAAGCTTTGGATTTTTAAGTTGTGACTTAACTGAAATCCCATATCCATATATTTTAAAATATGACGCTCATTATTCGGTTTAGCCGGGAGAGGACCTTGTGCCATATAGCCCATTCCGAATAGTGATACGACATTATGGATTGCATTTGAAGACCGGTGGTGAAGACCGGGTATTTGTGAGAACGATAGGATAACCTATCGATTGTCTCTGCACCGAGTAGCTACGCTATAGAGATTCCCTTAATGATGGGAAGTCCGATCGGGATTGTGGATACCTGGATTTGCAAGGGCTTCTTCGGTAGTGCCTTCGGTTCTGTACGAACCCGGAACAGACTTGTATGGTTGTATGTCCGACATTACACTTTGAGATATTAAACCGATCTCTATCAAATACATTTCTGCTTGGTGGCGGAGAATTTATTCTCTTAGCTTAACACCCTTCTTTGAGACGTACGAGCTCAGAGGTTATGTAGTTGATATTTATCAGTGATATATTCCCAATTTGGTAGTGTGGCATGCTAAGTGCTGCTGTGTGTTGATGATCATTTGTTAATCATTTGTGATCAAAGCATGGCTTTTGTATAAAGCGTAGCTTTGTGGACGAGACTGCATCAGGACCTCACACCCCGGAAATGGTCGAAACAGGAAAGATGCGGCAAGGTTATGATGGTCACGCCCTTTAGGGTGTGCCATTCCCTTCTGGTAAAGGGTGGTATCATGGTATGGAGCCCAAATACTTACTCATGTGGTTGCTCCAATCTCATTTACTATATGGTTGTTGCTTTGAGGTGCCTCGGATAAAGGTCCCAAAGGACCGGGGGATGGCATATTCGTGTAGTAGTTACCTAGTTACAGAGGTAACCCGGCCTTGTGTTGGCAGAGATCTAACCGTAACGTTAGTTCTCAGGACGTCCCGCCAGAGGCGATTCCATGTGGCAGTAGGAAGTTCCTTAGCCTGACCATTTGTTGGAAATCCATTCATCCAATACGTGCCTTGTATGATTTTAGTTGTAGAACCTGCCATTTAACATGGCAGCTATAGTAGGCATAATATCATGGTACCTATGCTGGCTAGGATTTATATTATACTTTCGAAAGATTTTCCACTGTGCACTAGTAATAATATCAAAGAAATTTTCTCGTATTAAGCATAATTGACTATCATAAGGAGAAATCTCCTCCAAGTCTGCGTTTGCATTGTGTGTGTGGTGGGAGGCCTTATGGTAGTTTCATTTTCTAAAAAGCATTGCGGATTTCAAATTTAAATTCTGTAGTTTGTTTTAAAAAGACCAAATGTTTTTATTTGCTCATACCAGTCCCATGACTGACCTGGAGTTTATTGTTCCTTTCCTAAACTCTGGGTGCCCACTATTTTCCCACACGGGCAGTCTATAGTTGGGTTTTTCAGATAGTCAGGTTTAGTAGATTATCTGGAGCTAGTTCCGTCTTTGGATCGGGACTGCTCTTGCTTAGCTTTGTGCATCGTTATTGAGAGTTCGAGCTATCGCTGGATTGGTGATTTGGAGATGGAGATTACCGATGCTGGAGTTCTTTCTTGAAGACCATATTAGAGATTTTTGTTCCGCTGCTGTGTTATCCTTTCTTTTCCGCTGCTATTATCTTGTATCATATCTCTGATGTATATTCATTGTATCATCTGTTGTATCATATTGTATCTGATATTGTATCAATGTTGTATATTGATATATGCTATTCTCTTTCTTCCGCTGTGTTGTTATACTTAATGTGTCATATGCTCCGGCGAAGCAGATTCGACGTTTGGATCTGCGGCATTTGAATACGAGTGTCGTATTCGGTGCCGTTTTTCGAAGGTCGAGTCAGGGTCGTCACATTTGGTATCAGAGCTGAGGATTAAAACTTTAGCTCAGGAGTATGACACATTAAGTAGCTCATTAGAGATAGGGTGAAGTATACCCTAGAATGAGTATATCCTTAAGATATCTGTTCGAACGCCTCAGTAAATTCTCTTACTATTCACCGATAGTAAGTATGAGTGTGAGAAGAGGACGAGATATGGGACAAGGGAAGTACCACTACAAATGGTCAGTACCCTACAACAGTGGAAACACCTTTCTTCTCAATCTCCTTTGATTCGATTTCAAATTCTTTTGATTGCTTCGTGACAGCTCGAGAAGAAGTTTCGGTGTGATGGTGGCCCTACGAATCGTTGTAGAAAATTCTTACTTCGTATCTTCATCGTTTTTTTATCAGCTTTTCGATTTAAACTCTAATGAAATTGAAATTTGGAATTGAAAATTTTAAATAAATTGGAAATTTTAAATTAAATTAAATTGGTTAATAGAATATGAGGATAAATTTGAACTGTATCGATAAAACGATAATAGTCAAAACCAAAGTTGGAATCCATACCTAGCGTTTGAGAAATTGTAAAAGATTGAATCCATCTATATATTCTTTTGGGATCCGATATATTCTACGAACGATTAGTTATTCCTTCGAACTAATCAATGCCCTTGCATATTCGTAGACCGGTGGACCCAAATATCTTGTGTAATATTATATGAGTTTGTTCTCATACTGTTGATATTCTGATTTGGTAAGCCACATACAGAATTGATATCCGGTTCGATTTAGAAAGACATTTCTCTATCTTTCATCTATTCTTTATCGTCTTCCTTGCAAATTTCGAGGACGAAATTTTTCAAGGGGGGAAATCTGTAACGATCCCGATTTTCAATTAAATTTAAATTGATAATTAGAACGAATTTTGGAGTAAAATTGTAGATTAATTTAGATTTTTCAAATTTAAATAGGATATTTGATTATTTGAACATTGATTTTTAAAATTTAACTGTGGATTTGAATTTGTATATTTAATATCTTATAAATAAAATAAAATAAAATAAAACAACATCCTAAAATTTGATAATATAAATTAATAATATATTTTAAACTTTTGGAAATTTAATTTGTAAATATAAAGAAAAATCTTAAATAAATAAATAAAGTGAAAAACTATACATAAATAAATTCCAATTTATTTTGAGTTTAAAAATCTTGAAAAATCATTTGAATTCAGTACTAATATATATGTAATACGAATTTTCTTTTGTGAAAAAAAATCACTTATTAATAAACATCAGTTTTTAAAATCATTTCTTTCTTTAAAATTGGTATAAGTAGAAGTGTTGGACATAAAGGTTTATATTTCAAAACTTAAAATTTTAGATTTGGATTTAAATTTAAAGTGAATGTTTTTAAAAATAAATGGCATTTAAAATTCATTAAGATGTAATGTATATGTATAAATATTAGTTAAATACTTTCAACATTGTACATGTATGTATACATATACATAAGTAGGAAAATGAACAAAATCTTTCTTTCATCATTGCTTTTTACAAATGGCATGAATTGTCTTTATAAAAAATAAAATATTCAAATAAAAAAATTAAAAACCTTTCATCTTCCCATGTGAAATCAAACCATATCTCAGCAAAAATCTGAACCAAAAGATTTAGTCTCACCATTCTCAATATCAAAAGTTGTTCAAAACCCAAAACCAAGAAACAACTCAGTTTTTAAAACCAAAAGAAAAAAAAGGGTATACAGTTTCAAACCTGGAGAAAAAAAAAAGAATATTAGACAAATCAAATTCAATTCGACCTGAAGCCAAGTTTTTTACCTGGAAACAAGGTTCCAGTTCAAGGAGGAAATCTTCAACCTGAGGTGATCAACTCAGGAAATTAAAGAACTCAAACAAATTCAGAGAATTGTCAAAACAAGTTGCAGAAAAACAATAAAAAGCAGTACAATGTAAGCCTGGAAATCAACTTCAACAAGAATTCAAACAATCCAACTTAGTCTAAAAGGCAAAGAAAGAAATCGAAGCAGTCTTCAAAAGCTAAACAATGTCAACTCAAACCTGTTCTTTCTTCTCTGTTTCATCAGACTTCAAGGTGAGTAAACTAAATTTTAAAAATAGTTTAAACCCTTTGATCCTAACCCTGATGATGATTATGTGTGAATGTGGTTGCCTATGTTTATGTGTATGGATGCATGTATGTATATGATGTGCTGTGTATAAATGGATGCATGCCTAGAAACAAGGATCATTTCTCTGCTTAAAATTTTGGTGAATAAACACTGAATATAAAACCAACTTTGAAAATTTGTAAGTATGTTTATAATGTTGATGAATTTTTGAAAGAAAATGTATTTCAAGTTGGAAACAAAAGCATATAGTAAGATGTAGTAAATGTATCAAACACAAGTTCTTTCTCTCCAAAGTTCATTTCCTATTGATCATTTCACTGATAGGCCTGGGTAATTAAGCAAAACTTGTTTGTATATAGATAGAGTAAATTTTTAAAATCTATTTAAGTTAAAGATAGTTTAGAAATCTCACTGGAAAAAAAGAATAAAGAGAAAACAGTGTTCTTCTCTGTCATGACACAGGGATTAAAAACATAAGTTAAAATTCCAAATCTTTGCATTTGATCAATGATTAACCTTGCATTCAAATGGAGTAGTTAAGTTTAAAACTCAATCTAATAAAAAAAGAAAAAAAAAAAGAAAAAAATGTGTGAGCAAACTTCTTTTCCTTAAACTTGAACTTCTTCATTTCCTTGAATCTGTTTATCTTTATTTTTTGGTTTGTAAGCAATCTCACTTGCCTCTATTCTTGTTTTGTTCTGATACATGTGATTAGTGTTTAAATATGAAATGAAATCTTGCCAAGGTGTTGAATATGAAATCAAAATATTTGTATACAGGCATATATGCATGTCCTTATAGTTACAGGCACAAGTAGATTTAAAAAGAATTAACTTTTCAATCGAGTCAGTGCTACCTTTGACATGAAAAAAAAAATAATTTGTTGAAGCCTGTAAATGATTATAAAAAAAAATAGTTTCGGAGATTTAAATTCAAACAAAGGTGAGTCAGATTCAAGTTTATAAATAAACAAACAAAGCAAAGCTTCAGTTTGAAATGCAACTCCAGGTTTCACTGTGTTTGGTCTTCAACCTGTGAGCAAATCCCTTAGCCCTGCTATGTTTTTGCCTTTAAAATATGATATGAATGATGCTTGAGCGATTGTGTTTGCATGCTTTTATATATATACATGTATATACATATGAAAGATTGTTAGTGTACAGGCAGAAAAAAATAATATAGACCATGCCTCTATTCATATGCTACAGGTTTCAACCTGTATAAAACAAAAATTCAAAATTCCCTTTCTTTGAACCTTGTTAGGTTAGAAACTTTAAATAAAACATGTATGTATATAGACAATATGACTTTTAAAAATAGCTACAGGTGTTTGTATGAGATAATTATTTCAAGATAAAAAAATTTACAGTTAAAATCAAGATAGGTCAGAAAATTGATCATAAAAATTTCACGTTTTGATTATTGGAATAGATTCATGGTTAGGAATGGAGATTTTCAAAGCTATTTTCGTGATTTTTAAGCAAGTGAATGTTGGGAAAATTTGAGTTGAACTGAATAAATATTGTCGTCAAACTTCGTCTTTCGTCGTCGAATTATGGGCTGTGGTTCTCGACGAAGCTAGCTAAGGCATCAATGGGTTTGAGAAAAATACGAATTCAATTTATAAATCACTGTGGCATTAGAAATTGGTCAATCTAGGGCTCGAAAGTGTTTCTTTGTTGATGTGATTCTCGGTGGAGCCGCGTCGCCGTGGAGGTGATTCATGCGATCGCGACTATGGGAGAAGTTGTAGGGGTCATAGGGGAAGCTTTGGTTAAAGTAGCATGGTCGCTGGTAGCCTTGGCGCGGTGGTACGAGGTGGATTTGCGAATTGGGTTTTGGGTTTAGGAAGAATCGTAGTGCTCGATTTCGAGTTTCAGGCAATACGACGAATCTGAATAGTTAAGTGGCTTGGGCAGGTCATCGAAGACCCGATAGCGACGTGGACGTGGTCGGAGGCGCGGCGATGGCATGCGCACGTACACGCGTGTCACTGTGTATCAGAGGTGATTTGTTTTTTTTTAAAGAAGTTGACCTCGGGCTCGACTCGAAGGTGCTGAAGGGTTTTCTCGAAGCACGATACAGGGAGGGTGAGGTAAGGCTCGGGTAAAACAGAAGGAGTTCGATTTTTTTTGGGTTAAGGTACCAAGTTTTTGAATTTTAAAGAGAATTTGGTAGCAGGTTTTGAAGCAACCAGTAATTAAAGTTTTAAAACAAAGTGAACGTTTTAACTAAGTTTCTTATATAAAGGAAATGTTAACAAGTTTCAAGATTTAAACTTTAAAGTAAAATTTGTAAAAATAAATAAATTTATCAAGGATAATTAATGTTTGTAATGGCAATTCTTAAGCTTATTTAAAACTGAATTAGTAGTGTGATAAAGAATTTAGTATAGAATTAATTGATGATTTAAGTTTAATTAATCAAGTCAGCTATGAATTAATTTATTTAAAATTTATAATTAAGGGTTTAAAGTTAGTTAATTAGAGGTTAACAAATTTATGATTAAGTATAATTAATTAGTAATTAGAGATTATTAATTAATGATTAGAGATTAATTAATTAATCAAGGTTAATTTATTTGTAATTAAAGATTTAAGATAAAGTGATTACTTAATTAACCTATAATATTGATATTGATTAAATAAACGATTAAGGTTAATAAATTTGTAATTAATTATTAGTTAATTGAAAAGTAATTAATTTTGTAACCAAGTAGGGATAATTAATTTAATAGTAATCAATTTATTAAAGGTCAATTAATTAATTAAAATATTTAATTAAACGGTGAAAAAAAAAATTTTAAGGTTAATTATTAAAGGTCGATTACTTCGTCAGTTAAGGTTAATTAATTATTATTAATGGTTAATTAATAAATGATTAAAGAATAATTAAATCAAAATGATTTGTAGTTAACCAGGACTAATAAATTATTCATCAGTAATTAAATCTGATTTGAATTTACCAAACGATTAACTGATCTTACTTATGAATGTTTGGATTCGATTGGATGATTGGATTGTTTGATATCCCTGATTGTGATGCTTTGTTTTGATTTAAGCTATGTTTACTGTAATTTATTATCTATGATACATACCTGTGATCTGTGAATGGAAGATAAGCGCTACCAGTGGTTGATACCGCTTATCGAATATAAGCGTTATAATTTATACCGCTTATTAAGTATATTGCTATATTTGAATCTGTGCTGATTGATGGTGTGGCACATTTATTGTGTAAAACCCCTGGACCACACTTATACACACACAAATATGGATTGCACGTGGAAATGGGTTAAGTCACAGATTTTTGAAATTGTTTTAAAATTAAATTTTTAAATCCAAAATAGTTTTGGAATTAGAATTGAAGCTTTCGAAAATGAGTTTCAAAATATAAAAGTTATTTTGAATAACTTGATTGAGTTTTGAAATTTAAATAATTTAATTTGAATTTGAATTCAATATTTGAAAATTGAATTCTATAATTTGGGAACTAGGGTTTAAAAAGGTTATTCAACTTATAAATGTGTTATATAGGTTTTTAAACCATTTTAAAAGTGTTGTTTTGGGGACTTCAAATTCAACCCAAGATTTCAACTTGTATAGATAAAATTGGATTTTTCTGGAACGAAAACTATTTGTTTTCAAATAATAAAAGCTTTCACATAAGGAATGAACTTCCAATTGGTGTTAAAAGGATTCAAGTCTAAAATGAAAATGGTTTTCCAAGTTATAGATATATCTTTGGAAACGTGTTTTGAAAGCTATAAGTTAAATCTTTAATTTAAAGATTTAATGAGTTAATCCATTTGGAATGGAAGTTTGTTTTGGAAATCTATAAATGGACCTTTGTGAAACTGGGTGAAACTTTGTGAAATAAGTCTTTTTGTTTAAAGATTTAAAATGGTAATTTGATAACCATTTGAAAGAAAAGCTTTGGATTTTTAAGTTGTGACTTAACTGAAATCCCATATCCATATATTTTAAAATATGACGCTCATTATTCGGTTTAGCCGGGAGAGGACCTTGTGTCATATAGCCCATTCCGAATAGTGATACGACGTTATGGATTGCATTTGAAGACCGGTGGTGAAGACCGGGTATTTGTGAGAACGATAGGATAACCTATCGATTGTCTCTGCACCGAGTAGCTACGGTATAGAGATTCCCTTAGTAATGGGAAGTCCGATCGGGATTGTGGATACTCGGATTTGCAAGGGCTTCTTCGGAAGTGCCTTCGGTTCTGTTCGAACCCGGAACAGACTTGTATGGTTGTATGTCCGACATTACACTTTGAGATATTAAACTGATCTCTATCAAATACATTTCTGCTTGGTGGCGGAGAATTTATTCTCTTAGCTTAACACCCTTCTCTGAGACGTACAAGCTCAGAGGTTATGTAGTTGATATTTATCAGTGATATATTCCCAATTTGGTAGTGTGGCATGCTAAGTGCTGCTGTGTGTTGATGATCATTTGTTGATCATTTGTGATCAAAGCATGGCTTTTGTATAAAGCGTAGCTTTGTGGACGAGACTGCATCAGGACCTCACACCCCGGAAATGGTCGAAACAGGAAAGATGCGGCAAGGTTATGAGGGTCGCGCCCTTTAGGGTGTGTCATTCCCTTCTGGTAAAGGGTGGTATCATGGTATGGAGCCCAGATACTTACTCATGTGGTTGCTCCAATCTCATTTACTGTGTGGTTGTTGCTTTGAGGCGCCTCGGATAAAGGTCCCAAAGGACCGGGGGATGGCATATTCGTGTAGTAGTTACCTAGTTACAGAGGTAACCCGGCCTTGTGTTGGCAGAGATCTAACCGTAACGTTAGTTCTCAGGACGTCCCGCCAGAGGCGATCCCATGTGGCAGTAGGAAGTTCCTTAGCCTGACCATTTTTTGGAAATCCATTCATCCAATACGTGCCTTGTACGGTTTTAGTTGTAGAACCTGCCATTTAACATGGCAGCTATAGTAGGCATAATATCATGGTACCTATGCTGGCTAGGATTTATATTATACTTTCGAAAGATTTTCCACTATGCACTAGTAATAATATCATAGAAATTTTCTCGTATTAAGCATATTTGACTATCATAAGGAGAAAACTCCTCCAAGTCTGCGTTTGCATTGTGTGTGTGGCGGGAGGCCTTATGGTAGTTTCTTTTTCTAAAAAGCATTGCGGATTTCAAATTTAAATTCGGTAGTTTGTTTTAAAAAGACCAAATGTTTTTGTTTGCTCATACCAGTCCCATGACTGACCTGGAGTTTATTGTTCCTTTCCTAAACTCTGGGTGCCCAGTATTTTCCCACACGGGCATTCTAGAGTTGGGTTTTTCAGATAGTCAGGTTTAGTAGATTATCTGGAGCTAGTTCCGTCTTTGGATCGAGACTGCACTTGCTTAGCTTTGTGCATCGTTATTGAGAGTTTGAGCTATCGCTGGATTGGTGATTTGGAGATGGAGATTACCGATGCTGGAGTTCTTTCTTGAAGACCATATTAGAGATTTTTGTTCCGCTGCTGTGTTATCTTTTCTTCTCCGCTGCTATTATCTTGTATCATATCTCTGATGTATATTCATTGTATCATCTGTTGTATCATATTGTATCTGATATTGTATCAATGTTGTATATTGATATATGCTATTCTTTTTCTTCCGCTGTGTTGTTATACTTAATGTGTCATAAGCTCCGGCGAACTAGATTCGACGTTTAGATCTGCGGCATTTGAATACAAGGGTCGTATTAGGTGCCGATTTTCGAAGGTCGAGTCAGGGTCGTCACAATAAACCCCAAGCTCTGATACCAACTGTGTCGCCCCACCTCTATGCTCACAATAACAAAGAGTATTAAAAGAAATACTGTCTGTTATTACGAAGAATACGGCTGGATAGGAGCCGCCATCCGTGGTTAGGCCTTACACTAGTATTGGTTATCTCGATAGGAGTGGTATATATTTTTATTTTTCATCTCATATTTATTTACTCCCATCGACATACCCAATTCTATTATAAAACGAACTACGATGGTTCATAATAGTTTAGGACAATATATATAATAATAACACAGATAAAGTAAATGCGGAACACAAATATAACAGAAAGTCTCATATATATATAACTGATGTCAGTTGATATACATGTGATACAATACATATGATACAACTACACTGTCGACTCTGGAAGTTACATATACAAGTACATTATCGTGAATAATATACATGGATATACAACATCCTATACAAATACACTGACTACTAAACATGACGACGACTACTCCATAAGATATGAAGAGACTTCATAGCTCAAGCAGCAACTCAAAGTAAGATATCAACAACCTGTAAATACTCGGTCTGACCCGAGTATTAAATTCAGAAGAAAATAATACACGGGTCAGTCTAATTCAAACTCAGTTATTAGTGCACAGAAGCAATAATAATTAAATATGAATAGATGACAGTCACAACAAATTCCGTCTATCCAACTCTTCTAGAAGAGAATCGGATAATGGTAAATATAACACGTAATAGTGTTAAATAACAAATCAGCAGATTCAAAATATCAACAAAGATAAGTGAAAAGACTATCGATGAAGAAAATTTAGAAAACATCAGAATTGCCTAATTGGCAATTAACAACAAAATCCAATTGTTAAATAATAATAATTAGAAACTCAGAATCTAATTATCAATTAGATAATTAGATAACAACAAAATGATCAATTAAAACTAAATCAATTAAACAATTGAAATATCACTTAAAAGACATCAAAACCGATTGGCTGCAGTACACGCACACGCACACTGCCTCGCCAATCCTGTCTATGAAATATGCAGAATATCAATGAACCAAAAATAAATGAAATATCAAAGAAATCAATACTGTGTGGCTGCAGTACACGCACGCGTGCACTACCTCGCCACAACAGTGAAGAAATAGAAATCAGCACAAGGTCAAATCCAAGCTACAAGCTGGATTCACTCAAGTGAATTCTATAAACACATCCAAATGCAATCAAGTGGAACAAGGCTATATATATATATATGCAGTAAAATGGCAGCAACATAATCAGAGATGCATTACTGTGCACCACAAGGCAAACCCATATAAACATGCACACAAGAATCTCAAGTGTGGACCAAATGCCCTCAAATGAACGTGGGACAAGACCAGACCTAATACCATGGAGGTGGCTACCTAGAACTGCAGACCACGGGGATTGAATACTAAGCATCGTATGCAAATCAGGTAAGGTTGCCAACCAAGCATCATAATAATGCAAGAATTAACTGGGGATACAATTGTATCACAATTCGCAGCAACAGGGACAAGCAAGCAATACCGAAATGCAACTGCACAAGGCAGGTGCAGGCACAAGTAATGGACCAAGTATATATGTAAACCCAATTGTACACAAATTAATGTACATAACAATCTGCACATGGACAAAATAAATGAGAGGTGCAACATGGAATTGCAAAAAATACAACAGGTATATCATAGTGAAACTGGACAGTAACATCCAAATGCATGAACAAAGCATGCTACAGGTCTTACAGCATGGATGGACAATTACCTATAGGCAACAGTGGAAGGAACATAACCAACCTTACAACTGACACATGTATGCAACAAAGATCACATGTGCAGCAGCCTAACCAATGAAATAACCATGTTCGAGACCCAATTCAGTGAATTACATGACAAACAGGAATGCAGTGACAACATCAGTGAATGTATGCAGAGTCAAGGCCACAATGAAATCACAAAACAAAGGAGTGATAGGAACAAAGATAAAACATGTATGCACTGTAAACTGGATAGCGCAACTATCGTACTCACGACCAAAGGCCGTATTACATCTCGACTCAACTATAGGTGAATTAGTGAAACAACAAAGTCCAAGTGAAACTGGACCAGTAAACAAAACCAAAGTCTGGTGGATAACCAATGCAACACTCAGGCCAGTGAGTACTTCATAAATGTAGACCAGATCAGAGTGACAACACTTACAAGCTCAACCAATTCAAAAAAATGGATATTTCACGGCTGGACAGAACTATCTGATAAAAATGTGAATTCTAACAAGTATAATGACAACTTGAACATTTCAATGTTTGCAAAAATAATTACCCAAGCATTGGAGCTAGGAAGTATAGCATTTCAATAATGCAAAGTGCTTATTCACGTGTGTAGCTAGTAGTAAACATTTTAATATTGTAAACTACGTGCGCACATACGCAGTAGGAAGTATAACAGTTCGACCTTATAAACTACATACACCCACATGCAGTAGGAATTAAAACACTTTAAGTTTGCAAAATACTAAACAACATGAATTACTGGAGCAAATGCAGCAGTAACTCGAAGCCAAGTGATACATTCAAACAACAAATGGATGCATAGAATTAACTCAATGCAGTCTCGAATCAAACCAAAAAGAAACAAATGCAACAGTCTCAAAGCACCATCAACAAAAGGGAACAACAGAGAAACGAAGTCAGTGCCCGAAATCGAACCAAATCTATTTTGATTTAAAAATCAAGTTGAAGCATAGTATGGTCCACCAAACAAAAGTCCCCAATATCAAGTGACTGAAGTCACAAAAATCGAAACCGTGCGTGAATTGAAACCATCAAAAAAACATCGACATTCAAACAAAACTAAATTGTCGAAACACGAGTGGAATTAGATGTGAGTGATGGGGATCACTCACCTTGTTGAAGAGCACGAATTCGAATCGAAGCTGGGACCTCCCCATATCGAAGCAGCAACGATCATCAAGCGGCCGAAGGTATCTCGAGACGAATGACAACCGAAGCTAAGAAATCGAGTTGGATCGAGCTTTTGGAGTCGCCATCTTCGAATTACAGAAAACCCTAGTTTTTTATAGGAGGTCGAGCCGCCATTTTTCTTTGTTCGATTAGGGTATTGCGAAAATGAAAAAAAAAAGATAAGGAGGAACGGTTATACCCTTAGTTAATTATCACTACCCAAACAGAGAAACATGACCCGAGATTCAAATTTACAAAGCTCAACCCTTAACCAAAATTTTCAAAAGAATATCAACTTGATTCAAAACTTCTAATAGCAATCAGTCAATAGATTAATCGTTTAATGACGATTATAAATTGGGCAAAACCTCGGGTTGTTACACTAGTAAAAGGGCCAAACATGGCGAAAAGCCGGCGTCCGAACTTCCTAAAAGGCCCGCTACTCCTGTACCTTCTCAATCTCCTGCCCTTACTCGTATTGATATTCAAACAATTATTGGCAGGCCCTCATATCAGGTTGGACAAGTCCCGGCCACTCTTCAAAGTTGGTTTCTGCATTGGTGCTTGATGGGAGTACGCTTTGACTTTGATTTGGTTCCGATTGACAAGCAGGCTACGCTGCGCAATCTTGATGCCGTCAAACTCGATATTGAGAGAATGTCGGGTTGGAAAAAGCTTGTCGATGAGCTTCAGAGGGTAAACCGCGCAAATCTTGAGGCCATGCTAACAATGGAAAACGACAAATCTGAATGGTAGAAAACTCTTGAGCAGCATGACACGGAAATGAGGAGCATAGCCACTTATAAGGAAAAGCTTGATGCAGAGGTCGAAAAACTTAAGGAAGAGCTCGCCACTTCTTCCACTTCTTATTCTCAGAGAGAAGAAGTGCTTCTAAAACAAGTGAGAGATGCTCACGCGGCACAGAGAGATGCCGAAGCTAAATTTGAAGCACAACAACAAGCTGTAGAAAACTACCGGGCTGATGTTGCTCATCTTCGAGAGAAAACCAACGCCCAGAACTTGGAGATTGAACTACTGAAAACTCGACTTTCTAAAGCTGAAAAGGAACGTAACGAAGCCGTTGCCGGAAAAGCTGCAGCAGAAGAATCTCATATGGCAACCAATGCTGAAGTCAGCTCCACTTTATTCGAGTTTTACATCCACAGTGTTCTGGGGCACGGTAGCCTTATGTTTTTGGGACCGGCATATGAAATCACTTTGGCCAAAGTGTGGGAGGCCATATTTGATATGATTGGAGGAGCCGGGTATGCCGAAGCAGATTTAATGGCGCGTTACCTAGATGATGATGCATGTGCTGCTCTTGCTAGGGGAAAGGAGCAGCTTGCCAAAGAGAGAGATGAAACGACAGAAGAAGAACATTTAGGAAAGACAATTGCAACCGACCCAGTTCTACCTTCAGTTTCAGCCGATATCGATATTGCTGGCTCCAGTTCCCACTCTCCTCCTCCTACTAAAGCCGTTACTAAAAGCGCCACCTCCTACACTGGAGAAGAGACTCAAGAAAGCGCTGAAGCGCAGGACTTCGAAGTTGACATAGTAAAGTCTACTTCTCCAGGTAACCTCAATGTTGATCTCGCTCAAGTGGACTGCTTGTTCGCTTCGACCAAGTTCGATGAGCTCCTTGCTTATTTCTTAAGTGTCGATGAGCCATTATCCCCACTTTTTATGAGGAATACTGACTTTAACTTTTCTTCTCCTGTAGAGAAAGCACCAAGTATTGCTCAGCCTTCCCCTCTTCCAATTATTTCCTCTCCGCCTCTTCAGATTACTCCCCCTTTCGTTTCTTAACCGAGGTCACAAGAGGAGCAGATAGAAGCTCTTCAAGGCTTGGATGACCCGGTCTTTTCTCAAGAATAGAAGGCCGAAGAACCTGAAGAAGGCGAGAGAACCCCGGAACAGACTGCTTCTGATGACATAACATTATCCACTCTTTTCTCTCCGGGCAGTGATCCTTCCTCAAGGAAGAAGGGGAAGCGTGTAGTTTCAAAGAAAAGGAGAGAAGCTTCTGCTGGCGAAGAGAAAACTGAAGAAAGTCCAATTGCACCCCTTCCTTTTTCTTCCCCTACTCCCACAAACCGGCCCAAAAAGTTAATCATTCGGCCAGGTGAAGGCTCAAAAGGTGGCAGGAAGAAGAAGTGATCGGTTTAGGACTCATGCTTTTCACCTTGCTTTTTGCTTTTTTGCTTGTATATATAAAGACTTATGTTGACCGGCGATTGTGCGGGTATCGGTCCCCGCCTTCTTTTGTTTTGAAACCTGCACATGTATAAAAAAATTTATAGTAAGGAATAAAATGATTCTTTTACTTGTACAAACTTCTGTTTGTATTTGAGAATGCATTTATTCTTTTTTTCCCTTTTATACAAGTTTCTTTATTTTCCCTGTGTGATGTTGCAGTAAACCTATGGTATGTTGCTTGAGCATTGTTTTTATTTTTGCGACTATATTATATTGCCCCCATACCATGGTTTATTGCAATCTCTTTCATATTAGCAGAATTTTGGAGAACAACTCTTCTGTTTCGAGAAGACTTGTGCTCTTTCTTTAGGGAACAACTTTTCCATTTGAAGGAGGTTTGCATCTGTACTTTATGGGATATATTTCCGTTAAGTAAATATTTTCCTGATTTAGTAGAATGTGCCTCGTATTGGAGAAGTTCTCTTTTTTTTGTGTCGCGAAGTTTTACACTTCACTTTTGTTTTAGCAAGCGAATTTTCCTTCGTGGTACAGTGAGCATCCGAAAAAGGGCTTTGACATGCTTGTGCCTCCGAAGATGGTTTTGTTTGATTGTGCCTATGGGAAGAGGGCTTTTTGTTTGTGCCTCTGGGGAGAGGGCTTTTTTTGTTTCCGCCTCTGGGGAGAGGCTTTTATTTTTTCCCTATCCGCTGGGAAGCGGGCCTCCGAAGAGGGCTTTTCACATTTCGACTCGTGTGAAGTTTTATTTCAGATCACGGTGAAATGTGTGCCTCTGAGTAGGGCTTTTGCCTGGAAGTTTGGAGTTTCCTTCTCTCGGTTGGATGGATTCACGGGGCGGACACAAGTTACTTGGGTTGTTTGTTTACACAAACGTTCTCATCTAGTTAACGAGTGTCATGTGCCACCGGTCAGTCCACAACTTTCTGTCGAGAAAGAGAACTCACTTTTTCTGGCTAGTCCCATTAGAGGTTTTTTAGCATTTCAACTATGGTGAAATGGGCCTCCGAAGAGGGCTTTTCACATTCCAGCACTTGTGAAGTTTTATTTCAAATCTCGGTGGAATGCGTGCCTTCGAGTAGGGCTGTTTCCTGGAAGTTTGGAGTTTCCTTCTCTCGGTTGGATGGATTCATGGGGCGAACACAAGTTACTTGGGTTGTTTGTTTGCACAAACGTTCTCAGCTAGTTAACGAGTGTCCTGTGCCACCGGTCAGTCCACAACTTTCTATCGAGAAGGAGGACTCTCTTTTTCTGGCACGTCCCATTAGAGGTCTTTATCCTCCGAAGAGTTGTGCCTCCGAAGAGGGCTTGTGCCTCCGAGGAGGTCTTTTGCTGCTTGCTGCCCGCTCGCCCATGTCTTTTCGCCATTTGCTCATATCAGCGGTTTCCTGTTATCATTTCCAACCGCACATTCCTTTCTTTTGCAAGTAGCTTATTCTATCCAAAGGAGTGTACTTCATTGTTAAATGAGTTCACAGGGATAGACACAGGCTAATTAATCGAATGTTTGTTTGCACAAACGATCACAATTAATTAGGAAGGGTCTACCTCTGACGGAACCACTAACTGTTTGCTTGAAGCACTTCTTATATAGGATTTGAATTAGGAATTTTTGTGGCCAGATATTCATTTGTTGAGTGATGTCAGGGATCGCTTGGTCTTATGATGGGTAAGCTTTGTTTTAATAGCCCACAATATTAAATCGACAATTTAGCAATATAATTGAAGTACTTTATATATCGAAATAAAACAAGCAGTAGAGAACACAAGATTTATAGTGGTTCGGCCAAGAACTGGGCCTACATCCACTTTATAGTTCTTATTATTTACTTGCACTGGCTTTACAATGGCTTTCAATACAAGAATCATACATTCATAATTCTTTTTACAAACTTAAGCAAACCTTTTTAAGTAAAATATCGACGCAAATGATTGCTGTTCCAAGCTCTTGGAATTGGATCTCCTTCGACAGTTGTCAGTTTGAAAGTGCCATCAAGAAGTTTTTGGCCTATGGCATATGGCCCTTCCCAGTTTGGCGAAAACACTCCTGTTGCTGTCATGACCCTTTTCAAGACTAGATCTCTAATTTCAAAGCTGCGTTGGCAAACTTTGGAATTGAAATGCCTGGCAATTCATTGCTGATGGGCTGTAATTCTGAGCTGAGCCTCTTCCCTTCTTTCATCAAGGAAGTCGAGCGTTTCAAGTTGCAACTCTTCGCTTTCAGCCTGGTTGAAATGAATTCTTCTATGTGAAGGGACTTCTATTTCCACCAGAATCATTGCTTCTGATCCATATGCTAATGAAAATGGAGTGTGCCCGGTTGCATTTTTGTGGGTAGTTCTATATGCCCATAGTGCTAGTGGAAGCTTATCGACCCAACCACCTTTTGCTTTTTCCAGCTGTTTTTTGATGATTGATTTGATAATTTTGTTTACTGCTTCCACTTGGCCGTTTGCCTGCTGATGAGCCACTACTGAGAAGCTTTTCTGGATCTTGAATCGCTTGCAAAAATCTTGGAACTCTTCACTTTCGAATTGGGTTCCATTGTCTGTGATTATCTTTTGAGGCACACCATACCTACGAATGATATTCTTAGTTACAAAGTTTATCATCTTTTTAGAGGTAATAGTAGCTAATGGTTCAGATTCAGTCCATTTAGTAAAATAATCAACAGCGACAATAGCATACCTGATTCCAGATTTGGCGGTTGGCAAAGGCCCGATGAGATATATTCCCCAAATAGCAAATGGCCACAGACTGACCATCTGTGTTATCTCAGTGGAAGGTGCTCTTGGGATTTTTGCAAATCTCTGGCATCGGTCGCATTTTTGGGCATAGCTTGCAGCGTCACGATTAATATCTGGCCAAAAATACCCATAACGGAGAATTTTCTTTGCTAGAGTTTGACCACCTGAATGGTCTCCACACTCTCCTCCATGTACTTCAGCTAGAATTGTTTTAGTTTCTTCCTTGGTCATACATCGGAGTAATGGCATTGAGAATCCCCGCCTGTACAATCGGCCATCTTGAATTATGTAACGAATGCGATTTTTGCCCGTTCGAAAATCGACATCCATACTTTACATCATACTCGAATGCCGCAGATTCGACCATTCAAATCTGATTCGCCGGAGCTTATAACATAATTAAGTAAACAACACAGCGGAAGAAATAATGAATATCCATATACAACATCTGATACAACATCTTGATACAACAGATGATATAATAGATATCGATATACATCAGAGATATGATGCAATATAATAGCAGCGGAAAGGAAAAGTAGATAACCCTAGCAGCGGAACAAATAACTCAAAATAGTCTTCGAGAAAGAACTCCAAAACTGCAGCTCCATCTCCAAGAACCAATCCAGAAATAGCTCGAACTCCCAATAACAATGCACTAAGCTGAGCAAGGTCAGTCATATCCAAAGACTGAACTAGCTCCAGATAATCCACCAAACCTAACTATCTGAAAAACCCAACTCTAGACTGCTCCTGTGGAAAATAGTGAGCACCCAGAGTTTAGGAAAGGAACAATAAACTCCGGGTCTGTCGTGGGACTGGTGTGAGTAACAAAAATAGTTTATCCTTTAAATAAAACAAGATTTATAAAAGAAAATCCGATATGCTTTTCTAGAAAATGAAACTACCATAAGACCTCCCACCACACACACAATGCAAACGCAGAATTGGAGGCGATTTCTTCTTATGATAGTCAAAGATGCTTAATACGCAGAAAATTTCTTGGATATTATTATTATAAGTGCACGGTGCAGAAAAGTATTTCGAAAGTAGAATATTAATCTTAGCTAGCATACGACCATTATCGTATGCCTACTATAGCTACCATGTTCAATAGCAGGTTACCACCACATTTCATGGCAGGTAATACAACTAAAATCGTACAAGGCGCATATTGTTTTGATTGATTTCCAACAAATGGTCAGGCTAAGGAACTTCCTACTGCCATATGGGATCGCCTCTGGCGGGACGTCCCGAGAACCTATCCGGATCCCTGCCAACACAAGGCCGGGTTACCTCTGTAACTAGGTAACTACTACTCGAGCAAGCCATTCCCCGGTCCTTTGGGACCTTTATCCGAGGTACCTCTAAGCAACAACCACACAGTAAATGAGGTTGGAGCAACCACATAGGTTAAATATCAGGGCTCCATACCTAATATCACCCTTTACCAGAAGGGAATGACACACCCTAAAGGGCGCGACCCTCATAACCTTGCCGCATCTTTCCTGTTTTGACCATTTCCGGGGTGTGAGGTCTTGATGCAGTCTCGTCCACAAAGCTACGCTTTATACAAAAGCCATGCTCTAATCACAAATGATCAACAAATGATCATCAACACACAGCAGCACTCAGCATGCCACACTACCAAATTGGGAGTATATCGCTGATAACCTTCAACTACATAACCTCTGAGCTCGTATGTTTCAGAGAAGGGTGTTAATGCTAAGAGAATAAATTCTCCGCCACCAATAGAAATGTATTTGAAAGAAATCTGCTTTATGTCTCAAAGTGTAGTGTCAGACATACAACCATACAAGTCTGTTCCGGGTTCGAACAGAACCGAAGGCACTTCCAGAGAAGCCCTTGCAATCCGGGTATTCACAATCCCGATCGGACTTCCCATCACTTAGGGAATCTCTATACCGGAGCAACTCAGTGCAGAGACAATCGATAGGTCATCCTATCGTTCTCGCAAATACCCGGTCTTCACCACCGGTCTTCAAATGCTATCCATATACGTCGAATCACATATTCGGAATGGGTTATATGACACAAAGGTCCTCTCCCGGCTAAACCGAATAGTGAGCGCAACATTTAAAACACATGGACATGGGATTTCAATTAAGTCATAACTTAATAATTCAGAACTTTCCTTCAAATGGTTTAAACAAATTACCATTTTCAAATCTTTTAAACAAAAGATTTATTTCAAAAACCTTCAAAGTTTTAAACAATTTCCACACCTTAATCTTTTAAAAAAAAGATTTAATTCACAAAGTTCACCCCATTCACAAAGATCAATTTATGGATTTCAAAACAATTCCCATTTTAATTGGATTAACTCGTTAAAAATCTTTAAATTAAAGATTTAACTAATAGCTTTCAAATCGTTTCCATAACTTGGGAATCAGTTTCATTTTTAACTTGAAATCCTTTTAACACAAATTGGACGTTCATTACTTATGTGAAAGCTTTTATCATCTGAAAACAAATAGTTTTCGTTCCAGAAAGATCCAATTTTGTTTATACGAGTTAAAGCCTTTGAATTTAAATTCAAATTCCCAAATCAATACCTTTAAAATAGTTTAACCCATAGAAACTCATTTATAAGTTGAATAACCTTTCTAAACCCTAGTTTCCAAATCATAGAATTCAATTCCAAATATTGAATTCAAATTTAAATTAGAATATTTAAATTTTAAAACTCAATCAAGTTATTCAAATAAATTTCATCTTTGAAATTCCATTTCAAAAGCTTTTCATTTTAAAACCCAATCCATTTCCAAAACATTTGAATTTAAAATATTCAACTTTGAAAATCATTTCAAAATCTGTGACATAATCGATTTCTCGTGAAATCCATATTGGTGTGTGTATAAGTGTGGTCCAGGGGTTTAACACAATAGTGCAACAACATTCAATCATTACAGATTAAAACATAGAAATATAGTCGATAAGCGACATAAACTATAACGCTTATCGTCCATCACAGATAATAAACTACATCACAGATAATTAATTACAGATCACAACATGAATCATGATATATCACAAAGCATCAATATCGGGGATATCAAACAATACAATCATCTAATACAATCTAAACATCCATAAATAGGAGAAATTTAATTATCTGATTGGTTTAAATCAGATTAATTCCTATGAATAAATTTGCCGGTTATGGCAAATTAACAATCAATTAATTACGATTAGCAATCAATTCCTTAATTACTTTAAATTAATTAATTAACCTTTAATAGATTAATTATTCTCAAATTAATTACCAAATTAATATATCACATTATCCTTAATTAATTAATTTAATTAATCCAAATCATCAATTAATTAAATAAATAGATTATCCAATTTGATTAACTTAATAATCAATGAATTATAATTATTAAGTTTTCATTAATCTTGAGATAAAACTTACCTTTATTAATGATTTTATTATCACTTAACAAATATGTTTGAAACATTTATATTTAACTCACTTTTAAATATCAAGATTTGAAATGAATACCAATCGATTTTAAATAAAATTTAAAACCAACCTTGTAAAGCTTTAAATTCTCATGTTAAAGTAGTACTTTTGTTAAAAAGATATTTAATGAGTAAAAATTGACTTTTCCATCAACTCACATATTCAAGGATAATTTAACATTTAACTTATTTGAACATTTCATTTATAAACTAAAGTTTTATTTCAAAATCTGGAATTTAAGTTAAGTTCAGGTTACAATTAGACTTTGTTTAACTTTCTTACTTTACCATTCCAACTTCCAATTTAAATTCAAATCCTTTTAATCATTTAATCACTTTAAAGTTATTTAAACAAGTTTAAATTTTAAAAACTTATTTATTCACAAACTAAGTTTCAAACTATACTCGAAGTTATATTTAAACGTGATAAAAAAAATTCAGTTTAACCTTGCTTTAAAAATTTAAATTAAACTTTAAAATTTCAAAACAGAACAGGTTCTGTTCTGTTAAACCTGTTCAACATTCCTACCCGAGCCACACCAGAATTTCTTCCAGTCAAATCCCCGTCCACTTCGAGCAAAACGCTGGAGCCACTCGAAAAACTCGAGTATACCCCTCTGCCCAAACCAGTCTTCACCAGGGAAACAACCCATGGCACCGTGCGCGACTTCGAGTTTCTACCCCAATTTCCCGAGCATTACTTCGGGTTATCTGCCTTCTTCCCCAACCTGTTGCAACTGACACCACCACCTCCTCGTGCATGTGCACAGCTGGAAACGCTGCCGATGGTCGGTGCTACGGCCACCAACAGATCGACGTCCATCCCCCAAAACATCACCAGTACCCAGAATTTGGAAAAAATTCGAAACGAAAATTTGAGCATCTCGACCCAACTACTCAGCGGCACGTCACCAGAAAAAAACGACTCGCGCTCCCTCCTCTGGCCATCAGAGGCGTTGAGAATTCGGCCAAGCCTTCGTCATCTCACCTCCTTCCATCGCCCCAATTCTCTTCGCACTCGGTCAAGCATGCATGACAAATGAATTGAGAAACCAAGCCGTAACAAAATTAGGTTTACAGAAAGAAATTGTTCGCCGTTGTCACCACCGTAGTCGAGAGCGCCTCCGACCATTTTTCCCACCAACTACAAACACTCCTACATCTCCAAGCAAAATTCCGACCACCCCATTCCACTAGATCGCTAGAAATGCTTAAAATATCCAAAACAGTGCAAACCAGAATTGCAAACTCAAATCATTTCTAAAAAATGTGATTTAAGTTTTAAAAATCAGTATTTTTCTTAGGGATTCAGTTTATAAACTTGAATTGATAATTCAAGATATTCGAAAATGTCACTTATATTAAACTTTAAGGTTTTTCGGAGCAGATCAAGTTTGTTTAACTTGAATTCAAATCTTAAAATTTACTTTATAATCAAACCAACATGTTTTGTTTAGATGCTTTGTCCTAACAATCAATAGATTGAGCAGTAATGATCTTTGAATTATATCTGAGTGTGCAATTTTAATACAGAGAGGTTTAACAGGGTTCCAACATACTGATATCCCACTCCACAATTATACAGAGAAGTGAACTTATAAATACCCACGCAAATATCATCAATAAATGAACACAAATTTGATTATCTTCATACTTAAATCAAGCAACCAGATACTTAGATTGTAGAAAATAAAGGTACTCACAGAATTTCTACAAAAGAAGAACAGAGCTAGTTCATTTGAATCATGCTTTATTCTTGTTTTTCCCTTCTTCCTTTAATCTCCCTTTTTCTTTCTCTGTTTTGTTGAATTATTTTTTGTTTGTTCAGTTTTGTTTAAGTTTTTAAGATAATATTTACTATATTTTTCTTAGCTTTGAATGAACAAAACTAAGATAAGAAACTTGATATAAATAAAAGAGTTTACAGGAAAGGTATTTTCTGGAACAAGCTTATTTCCAAGGGTCAGAGATATTTTTCTAGCCTCCTTTTTTGACCAGGCAAGATTTAGTTTCAGAACTTAAATGATTTTAACATACTTCGAATGACCTTACTTTTGGACTAAGATGATGGCATTAAATGTATGTGTTTCTTTTCTTGTTTACAGCATATCTGTTTTGAATCTTGTATGTACATGTTTGTTTTATTTTCTTGCATACACACAATTTTCATTCATACAAACTTGTCAGCACTGCTAATTAAATGCATATGTCTTCAAATATGTCTACACCTAATTATGATTGCTGATCTTTATATTTTTATTTTGTTTATTTGTACCAGGATATTTTGTATTGTGAATAGTTTACTTTCTTTTGTATTGTACAACTGTGTATACAGCAAACTTCTTGTTATTTTCTTCTATGTTTATATTTTGGTGGCTGAGAGATATACTTTGTGTGCTACAGATATGATATTGTTTGTAGATGTTTTTCTCTTGCATACTTTTTGTTTCTATCATACTTCATTTGTATAACTTCTTTTGCAAGCTTCATGGATATTTTTGTTTTACTTTGCAAGTTAATTCATACTGAACTATACATGTTTGTTCTATTGCTTTGTAGTGAAGTGTTAAAGTCAGTATATTGTATTGACTTTATATCTTTTGAACTATACCATTTATCTATATGCTGTTTGAATTTGTCTAATTTCTTTCTTTCTTTTCTTTTGTCTTATTACTTTATAGTATAAAGGAAGTTCTAAAATCTAACATATCGTTTGAATTATTTTATAGTTTACATAACTAAAATTTTAAGGTATTTATTTATTTTCCTATTTATATTATAAATTCAAATTATCTTTAAACCATTTACTTAAAACTCAATTTAAATGATTTAATACATATTTAACTGGAATTTGGGGAAAACTCAAACCAATTTATCAATTAATTTCACAATTTTATTTCAAATTTAATTTAATTATCGATTTAAAATAAATTAAAATTCGGGATCGTTACAGACTTCCCCCCCTTAAAAGAAATTTCGTCCCCGAAATTTACAGGCATGAAAATAACAAAGTAGATACACCAGGATAGAGAAACAATTTTCCAGATCAAACTGGATATCTATTCTGCATTTGGCTTACCAAAAGCAGAATATCGACAATATGAGAACGAACTCAATCAATACTACATAGGATACTTGGGTCACCAAATCTACGAAATATGCAAAGCACTGGTTAGTTCGAAGGAATAACTAACCGTCCGTAGAATATATTTGGACTCAAATTGTATTCACATATCTGTCTACTTTTGGGTATAATTTCAAAAAATTTAGTTTAGAAACCAAAGTATATCTATCAACCATAGCAACCAAAGCAAACAAAACAACCAATACATCCAACAAACAATTTTGGCCTATCTGGAGTTTATGTCCCATATTAATATATCGAACTTGCCTTCTTGAATCTACCAGGAACCATCGAAGAATTGAAAAGAGATGCTGAACAAAAGAGATAGATTTAACCTTCTATAAGTGTTTCAAATACTAGGAATGGATTCAAGTCGGAACATCTCAAACTATATATATAATTTGTCCCTCTTCGAACTTCGATCAACCCAAGAAATTATAATAGAATTTTCTAATTCGGTTTTAAACGAAATCTTTTTATGGATACAATTCAATTTATCCTTTATATTCTATTAATCGAGTTAACTCAATTTTAAAATTTTCAATCTATTTCAAATTTCAGTTTCAAATTTTCGATTCATATTCATTAAGGTTTAAATTGAAACCGATAAGAAACCGATGAAGATACGAGTAAGGATTTCCTACAACGATTCGTAGAGCATCATCACACCGAAACTTCGTCTGGAGCTGGCACGAAGTAATCAAAAAGAATTTGGCAACGAATCAAAGGAAACTGATAGAGAAATTTATTTCCACTGTTGCAGGGTATTGACCATTTGTAGTCGTATTTCCCTGTCCCCTATCTCATCCTCTTCTTGCACTCATACTCACCATCAGTGGATTGAAAGAGAATTTACTGAGGCATTCAAACAGATATCTTAGGGATTACTCATTCTAGGGTTTACTTCACCCTATCTCTAATGAGTTACTTAATGTGTTATACTCCTGAGCTAAAGTTCAACCTTAGCTCTGATACCAAATGTAACGAATGTGATTTTTGCCCGTTCGAAAATCGACATCCATACTTTACATCGTACTCGAATGCCGCAGATTCGACCGTTCAAATCCGATTCGTCGGAGCCTATAACACAATTAAGTAAACAACACAGCGGAAGAAATAATGAATATCCATATACAACATCTGATACAACATCCTGATACAACAGATGATACAATAGATATCGATATACATCAGAGATATGATACAATATAATAGCAGCGGAATGGAAAAATAGATAAACCTAGCAGCGGAACAAATGACTCAAAATAGTCTTCAAGAAAGAACTCCAAAACTGCAGCTCCATCTCCAAGAACCAATCCAGAAATAGCTCGAACTCCCAATAACAATGCACTAAGCTAAACAAGGTCAGTCATATCCAAAGACTGAACTAGCTCCAGATAATCCACCAAACCTAACTATCTGAAAAACCCAACTCTAGACTGGTCGTGTGGAAAATAGTGAGCACCCAGAGTTTAGGAAAGGAATAATAAACTCCGGGTCAGTCGTAGGACTGGTGTGAGTAACAAAAACAGTTTATCCTTTAAATAAAACAAGATTTATAAAAGAAAATCCGATATGCTTTTCTAGAAAATGAAACTACCATAAGACCTCCCGCCACACACACAATGCAAACGCAGAATTGGAGGAGATTTCTTCTTATGATAGTCAAACATGCTTAATACGAAGAAAATTTCTTGGATATTATCATTATAAGTGCACGGTGCAGAAAAGTATTTCGAAAGTAGAATATTAATCTTAGCTAGCATACGACCATTATCGTATGCCTACTACAGCTATCATGTTCAATAGCAGGTTACCACCACATTACATGGCAGGTAATACAACTAAAACCGTACAAGGCGCGTATTGTTTTGATTGGATTTCCAACAAATGGTCAGGCTAAGGAACTTCCTACTGCCATATGGGATCGCCTCCGGCGGGACGTCCCGAGAACCTATCCGGATCTCTGCCAACACAAGGCCGGGTTACCTCTGTAACTAGGTAACTACAACTCGAGCAAGCCATTCCCCGGTCCTTTGGGACCTTTATCCGAGGTACCTCTAAGTAACAACCACGCAGTAAATGAGATTGGAGCAACCACATAGGTTAAATATCAGGGCTCCATACCTAATATCACCCTTTACCAGAAGGGAATGACACACACTAAAGGGAGCGATCTTCATAACCTTGCCGCATCTTTAATGTTTTGACCATTTCCGGGGTGTGAGGTCTTGATGCAGTCTCGTCCACAAAGCTACGCTTTATACAAAAGCCATGCTCTGATCACAAATGATCAACAAATGATCATCAACACACGGCAGCACTCAGCATGCCACACCACCAAATTGGGAGTATATCTCTGATAACCTTCAACTACATAACCTCTGAGCTCGTACATCTCAGAGAAGGGTGTTAATGCTAAGAGAATAAATTCTCCGCCACCAATAGAAATGTATTTGAAAGAAATCTGCTTTATGTCTCAAAGTGTAGTGTCAGACATACAACCATACAAGTCTGTTCCGGGTTCGAACAGAACCGAAGGCACTTCCAAAGAAGCCCTTGCAATCCGGGTATTCACAATCTCGATCGGACTTCCCATCACTTAGGGAATCTCTATGCCGGAGCAACTCAGTGCAGAGACAATCGATAGGTCATCCTATCGTTTTCGCAAATACCTGGTCTTCACCACCGGTCTTCAAATGCTATCCATATACGTCGAATCACATATTCGGAATGGGTTATATGACATAAAGGTCCTCTCCCGGCTAAACTGAATAGTGAGCGCAACATTTAAAACATATGGACATGGGATTTCAATTAAGTCACAACTTAATAATTCAGAACTTTCCTTCAAATGCTTTAAACAAATTACCATTTTCAAATCTTTTAAACAAAAGATTTATTTCAAAAACCTTCAAAGTTTTAAACAATTTCCACACCTTAATCTTTTAAAAAAAGATTTAATTCACAAAGTTCACCCCATTCACAAAGATCCATTTATGGATTTCAAAACAATTCCCATTTTAATTGGATTAACTCGTTAAAAATCTTTAAATTAAAGATTTAACTAATAGCTTTCAAATCGTTTCCATAACTTGGGAATCATTTTCATTTTTAACTTGAAATCCTTTTAACACAAATTGGACGTTCATTACTTATGTGAAAGCTTTTATCGTGTGAAAACAAATAGTTTTCGTTCCAGAAAGATCCAATTTTATTTATACGAGTTAAAGCCTTTGAATTTAAATTCAAATTCCCAAATCAATACCTTTAAAATAGTTTAACCCATAGAAACTCATTTATAAGTTGAATAACCTTTCTAAACCCTAGTTTCCAAATCATAGAATTCAATTCCAAATATTGAATTCAAATTTAAATTTGAATATTTAAATTTTAAAACTCAATCAAGTTATTCAAATAAATTTCATCTTTGAAATTCCATTTCAAAAGCTTTTCATTTTAAAACCCAATCCATTTCCAAAACATTTGAATTTAAAATATTCAACTTTGAAAATCATTTCAAAATCTGTGACTTAATCGATTTCCTCGTGAAATCCATATTGGTGTGTGTATAAGTGTGGTCCAGGGGTTTAACACAATAGTGCAACAACATTCAATCATTACAGATTAAAACATAGAAATATAGTTGGTAAGCGACATAAACTATAACGCTTATCGTCCATCATAGATAATAAACTACATCACAGATAATTAATTACAGATCACAACATGAATCATGATATATCACAAAGCATCAATATCGGGGATATCAAACAATACAATCATCCAATACAATCTAAACATCCATAAATAGGAGAAATTTAATTATCCGATTGGTTTAAATCAGATTAATTCCTATGAATAAATTTGCCGGTTATGGTAAATTAACAATAAATTAATTACAATTAGCAATCAATTCCTTAATTACTTTAAATTAATTAATTAACCTTTAATAGATTAATTATTCTCAAATTAATTACCAAATTAATATATCACATTATCCTTAATTAATTAATTTAATTAATCCAAATCATCAATTAATTAAATAAATAGATTATCCAATTTGATTAACTTAATAATCAATGAATTATAATTATTAAGTTTTCATTAATCTTGAGATAAAACTTACCTTTATTAATGATTTTATTATCACTTAACAAATATGTTTGAAACATTTATATTCAACTCACTTTTAAATATCAAGATTTGAAATGAATACCAATCGATTTTAAATAAAATTTAAAACCAACCTTGTAAACCTTTAAATTCTCATGTTAAAGTAGTACTTTTGTTAAAAAGATATTTAATGAGTAAAAATCGACTTTTCCTTAAACTCACATATTCAAGGATAATTTAACATTTAACTTATTTAAACATTTCATTTATAAACTAAAGTTTTATTTCAAAATCTGGAATTTAAGTTAAGTTCAGGTTACAATTAGACTTTGTTTAACTTGCTTACTTTACCATTCCAACTTCCAATTTAAATTCAAATCCTTTTAATCATTTAATCACTTTAAAGTTATTTAAACAAGTTTAAATTTTAAAAACTTATTTATTCACAAACTAAGTTTCAAACTATACTCGAAGTTATATTTAAACGTGATAAAAAAAATTCAGTTTAACCTTGCTTTAAAATTTCAAATTAAACTTCAAAATTTCAAAATAGAACAGGTTCTGTTCTGTTAAACCTGTTCAACATTCCTACCCGAGCCACACCAGAATTTCTTCGAGTCAAATCCCCTTCCACTTCGAGCAAAACGCTGGAGCCACTCGAAAAACTCGAGTATACCCCTCTGCCCAAACCAGTCTTCAACAGGGAAACAACCCATGGCGCCATGCGCGACTTCGAGTTTCTACCCCAATTTCCCGAGCATTACTTCGGTTTATCTGCCTTCTTCCCCAACCTGTTGCAACTGACACCACTACCTCCTCGTGCATGTGCACAGCTGGAAACGCTGCCGATGGTCGGTGCTACGGCCACCAACAGATCGACGTCCATCCCCCAAAACATCACCAGTACCCAGAATTTGGAAAAAATTCGAAACGAAAATTTGAGCATCTCGACCCAACTACTCAACAGCACGTCACCAGAAAAAAACGACTCGCACTCCCTCCTCTGGCCATGAGAGGCGTTGAGATTCCGGCCAAGCCTTCGTCATCTCACCTCCTTCCATCGCCCTAATTCTCTTCGCACTCGGTCAAGCATGCATGACAAACGAATCGAGAAACCAAGTCGTAACAAAATTAGGTTTATAGAAAGAAATTGTTCGCCGTTGTCACCACCGTAGTCGAGAGCGCCTCCGACCATTTTTCCCACCAACTACAAACACTCCTACATCTCCAGGAAAAATTCCGACCACCCCATTCCACTAGATCGCTAGAAATGCTTAAAATATCCAAAACAGTGCAAACCAGAATTGCAAACTCAAATCATTTCTAAAAAATGTGATTTAAGTTTTAAAAATCAGTATTTTGCTTAGGGATTCAGTTTATAAACTTGAATTGATAATTCAAGATATTCGAAAATGTCACTTATATTAAACTTTAAGGTTTTTCGGAGCAGATCAAGTTTGTTTAACTTGAATTCAAATCTTAAAATTTACTTTATAATCAAACCAACATGTTTTGTTTAGATGCTTTGTCCTAACAATCAATAGATTGAGCAGTAATGATCTTTGAATTATATCTGAGTGTGCAATTTTAATACAGAGAGGTTTAACAGGGTTCCAACATACTGATATCCCACTCCACAATTATACAGAGAAGTGAACTTATAAATACCCACGCAAATATCATCAATAAATGAACACAAATTTGATTATCTTCATACTTAAATCAAGCAACCAGATACTTAGATTGTAGAAAATAAAGGTACTCACAGAATTTCTACAAAAGAAGAACAGAGCTAGTTCATTTGAATCATGCTTTTATTCTTGTTTTTCCCTTCTTCCTTTAATCTCCCTTTTTCTTTCTCTGTTTTGTTGAATTATTTTTTGTTTGTTCAGTTTTGTTTAAGTTTTTAAGATAATATTTACTATATTTTTCTTAGCTTTGAATGAACAAAACTGAGATAAGAAACTTGATATAAATAAAAGAGTTTACAGGAAAGGTATTTTCTGGAACAAGCTTATTTCCAAGGGTCAGAGATATTTTTCTAGCCTCCTTTTTTGACTAGGCAAGATTTAGTTTCAGAACTTAAATGATTTTAACATACTTCGAATGACCTTACTTTTGGACTAAGATGATGGCATTAAATGTATGTGTTTCTTTTCTTGTTTACAGCATATCTGTTTTGAATCTTGTATGTACATGTTTGTTTTATTTTCTTGCATACACACAATTTTCATTCATACAAACTTGTCAGCACTGCTAATTAAATGCATATGTCTTCAAATATGTCTACACCTAATTATGATTGCTGATCTTTATATTTTTATTTTGTTTATTTGTACCAGGATATTTTGTATTGTGAATAGTTTGCTTTCTTTTGTATTGTACAACTGTGTATACAGCAAATTTCTTGTTATTTTCTTCTATGTTTATATTTTGGTGGCTGAGAGATATACTTTGTGTGCTACAGATATGATATTGTTTGTAGATGTTTTTCTCTTGCATACTTTTTGTTTCTATCATACTTCATTTGTATAACTTCTTTTGCAAGCTTCATGGATATTTTTGTTTTACTTTGCAAGTTAATTCATACTGAACTATACATGTTTGTTCTATTGCTTTGTAGTGAAGTGTTAAAGTCAGTATATTGTATTGACTTTATATCTTTTGAACTATACCATTTATCTATATGCAGTTTGAATTTGTCTAATTTCTTTCTTTCTTTTCTTTTGTCTTGTTACTTTATAGTATAAAGGAAGTTCTAAAATCTAACATATCGTTTGAATTATTTTATAGTTTACATAACTAAAATTTTAAGGTATTTATTTATTTTCCTATTTATATTATAAATTCAAATTATCTTTAAACCATTTACTTAAAACTCAATTTAAATGATTTAATACATATTTAACTGGAATTTGGGGAAAACTCAAACCAATTTATCAATTAATTTCACAATTTTATTTCAAATTTAATTTAATTATCGATTGAAAATAAATTAAAATTCGGGATCGTTACAGACTTCCCCCCCTTAAAAGAAATTTCGTCCTCGAAATTTACAGGCATGAAAATAACAAAGTAGATACACCAGGATAGAGAAACAATTTTCCAGATCAAACTGGATATCTATTCTGCATTTGGCTTACCAAAAGCAGAATATCGACAATATGAGAACGAACTCAATCAATACTACATAGGATACTTGGGTCACCAAATCTACGAAATATGCAAAGCACTGGTTAGTTCGAAGGAATAACTAACCGTCCGTAGAATATATTTGGACTCAAATTGTATTCACATATCTGTCTACTTTTGGGTATAATTTTAAAAAATTTAGTTTAGAAACCAAAGTATATCTATCAACCATAGCAACCAAAGCAAACAAAACAACCAATACATCCAACAAACAATTTTGGCCTATCTGGAGTTTATGTCCCATATTAATATATCGAACTTGCCTTCTTGAATCTACCAGGAACCATCGAAGAATTGAAAAGAGATGCTGAACAAAAGAGATAGATTTAACCTTCTATAAGTGTTTCAAATACTAGGAATGGATTCAAGTCGGAACATCTCAAACTATATATATAATTTGTCCCTCTTCGAACTTCGATCAACCCAAGAAATTATAATAGAATTTTCTAATTCGGTTTTAAACGAAATCTTTTTATCGATACAATTCAATTTATCCTTTATATTCTATTAATCGAGTTAACTCAATTTTAAAATTTTCAATCTATTTCAAATTTCAGTTTCAAATTTTCGATTCATATTCATTAAGGTTTAAATTGAAACCGATAAGAAACCGATGAAGATACGAGTAAGGATTTCCTAAAACGATTCGTAGAGCATCATCACACCGAAACTTCGTCTGGAGCTGGCACGAAGTAATCAAAAAGAATTTGGCAACGAATCAAAGTAAACTGATAGAGAAATTTATTTCCACTGTTGCAGGGTATTGACCATTTGTAGTCGTATTTCCCTGTCCCCTATCTCATCCTCTTCTTGCACTCATACTCACCATCAGTGGATTGAAAGAGAATTTACTGAGGCATTCAAACAGATATCTTAGGGATTACTCATTCTAGGGTTTACTTCACCCTATCTCTAATGAGTTACTTAATGTGTTATACTCCTGAGCTAAAGTTCAACCTTAGCTCTGATACCAAATGTAACGAATGTGATTTTTGCCCGTTCGAAAATCGACATCCATACTTTACATCGTACTCGAATGCCGCAGATTCGACCGTTCAAATCCGATTCGTCGGAGCCTATAACACAATTAAGTAAACAACACAGCTGAAGAAATAATGAATATCCATATACAACATATGATACAACATCCTGATACAACAGATGATACAATAGATATCGATATACATCAGAGATATGATACAATATAATAGCAGCGGAAAGGAAAAATAGATAAACCTAGCAGCGGAACAAATGACTCAAAATAGTCTTCAAGAAAGAACTCCAAAACTGCAGCTCCATCTCCAAGAACCAATCCAGAAATAGCTCGAACTCCAAATAACAATGCACTAAGCTAAACAAGGTCGGTCATATCCAAAGACTGAACTAGCTCCAGATAATCCACCAAACCTAACTATCTGAAAAACCCAACTCTAGACTGGTCGTGTGGAAAATAGTGAGCACCCAGAGTTTAGGAAAGGAACAATAAACTCCAGGTCAGTCGTAGGACTGGTGTGAGTAACAAAAACAGTTTATCCTTTAAATAAAACAAGATTTATAAAAGAAAATCCGATATGCTTTTCTAGAAAAAGAAACTACCATAAGACCTCCCGCCACACACACAATGCAAACGCAGAATTGGAGGAGATTTCTTCTTATGATAGTCAAACATGCTTAATACGAAGAAAATTTCTTGGATATTATCATTATAAGTGCACGGTGCAGAAAAGTATTTCGAAAGTAGAATATTAATCTTAGCTAGCATACGACCATTATCGTATGCCTACTACAGCTATCATGTTCAATAGCAGGTTACCACCACATTCCATGGCAGGTAATACAACTAAAACCGTACAAGGCGCGTATTGTTTTGATTGGATTTCCAACAAATGGTCAGGCTAAGGAACTTCCTACTGCCATATGGGATCGCCTCCGGCGGGACGTCCCGAGAACCTATCCGGATCTCTGCCAACACAAGGCCGGGTTACCTCTGTAACTAGGTAACTACAACTCGAGCAAGCCATTCCCCGGTCCTTTGGGACCTTTATCCGAGGTACCTCTAAGTAACAACCACACAGTAAATGAGATTGGAGCAACCACATAGGTTAAATATCAGGGCTCCATACCTAATATCACCCTTTACCAGAAGGGAATGACACACACTAAAGGGCGCGATCCTCATAACCTTGCCGCATCTTTAATGTTTTGACCATTTCCGGGGTGTGAGGTCTTGATGCAGTCTCGTCCACAAAGCTACGCTTTATACAAAAGCCATGCTCTGATCACAAATGATCAACAAATGATCATCAACACACGGCAGCACTCAGCATGCCACACCACCAAATTGGGAGTATATCTCTGATAACCTTCAACTACATAACCTCTGAGCTCGTACATCTCAGAGAAGGGTGTTAATGCTAAGAGAATAAATTCTCCGCCACCAATAGAAATGTATTTGAAAGAAATCTGCTTTATGTCTCAAAGTGTAGTGTCAGACATACAACCATACAAGTCTGTTCCGGGTTCGAACAGAACCGAAGGCACTTCCAAAGAAGCCCTTGCAATCCGGGTATTCACAATCTCGATCGGACTTCCCATCACTTAGGGAATCTCTATGCCGGAGCAACTCAGTGCAGAGACAATCGATAGGTCATCCTATCGTTTTCGCAAATACCTGGTCTTCACCACCGGTCTTCAAATGCTATCCATATACGTCGAATCACATATTCGGAATGGGTTATATGACATAAAGGTCCTCTCCCGGCTAAACTGAATAGTGAGCGCAACATTTAAAACATATGGACATGGGATTTCAATTAAGTCACAACTTAATAATTCAGAACTTTCCTTCAAATGCTTTAAACAAATTACCATTTTCAAATCTTTTAAACAAAAGATTTATTTCAAAAACCTTCAAAGTTTTAAACAATTTCCACACCTTAATCTTTTAAAAAAAGATTTAATTCACAAAGTTCACCCCATTCACAAAGATCCATTTATGGATTTCAAAACAATTCCCATTTTAATTGGATTAACTCGTTAAAAATCTTTAAATTAAAGATTTAACTAATAGCTTTCAAATCGTTTCCATAACTTGGGAATCATTTTCATTTTTAACTTGAAATCCTTTTAACACAAATTGGACGTTCATTACTTATGTGAAAGCTTTTATCGTGTGAAAACAAATAGTTTTCGTTCCAGAAAGATCCAATTTTATTTATACGAGTTAAAGCCTTTGAATTTAAATTCAAATTCCCAAATCAATACCTTTAAAATAGTTTAACCCATAGAAACTCATTTATAAGTTGAATAACCTTTCTAAACCCTAGTTTCCAAATCATAGAATTCAATTCCAAATATTGAATTCAAATTTAAATTTGAATATTTAAATTTTAAAACTCAATCAAGTTATTCAAATAAATTTCATCTTTGAAATTCCATTTCAAAAGCTTTTCATTTTAAAACCCAATCCATTTCCAAAACATTTGAATTTAAAATATTCAACTTTGAAAATCATTTCAAAATCTGTGACTTAATCGATTTCCTCGTGAAATCCATATTGGTGTGTGTATAAGTGTGGTCCAGGGGTTTAACACAATAGTGCAACAACATTCAATCATTACAGATTAAAACATAGAAATATAGTTGGTAAGCGACATAAACTATAACGCTTATCGTCCATCACAGATAATAAACTACATCACAGATAATTAATTACAGATCACAACATGAATCATGATATATCACAAAGCATCAATATCGGGGATATCAAATAATACAATCATCCAATACAATCTAAACATCCATAAATAGGAGAAATTTAATTATCCGATTGGTTTAAATCAGATTAATTCCTATGAATAAATTTGCCGGTTATGGTAAATTAACAATAAATTAATTACAATTAGCAATCAATTCCTTAATTACTTTAAATTAATTAATTAACCTTTAATAGATTAATTATTCTCAAATTAATTACCAAATTAATATATCACATTATCCTTAATTAATTTAATTAATCCAAATCATCAATTAATTAAATAAATAGATTATCCAATTTGATTAACTTAATAATCAATGAATTATAATTATTAAGTTTTCATTAATCTTGAGATAAAACTTACCTTTATTAATGATTTTATTATCACTTAACAAATATGTTTGAAACATTTATATTCAACTCACTTTTAAATATCAAGATTTGAAATGAATACCAATCGATTTTAAATAAAATTTAAAACCAACCTTGTAAACCTTTAAATTCTCATGTTAAAGTAGTACTTTTGTTAAAAACATATTTAATGAGTAAAAATCGACTTTTCCTTAAACTCACATATTCAAGGATAATTTAACATTTAACTTATTTAAACATTTCATTTATAAACTAAAGTTTTATTTCAAAATCTGGAATTTAAGTTAAGTTCAGGTTACAATTAGACTTTGTTTAACTTGCTTACTTTACCATTCCAACTTCCAATTTAAATTCGAATCCTTTTAATCATTTAATCACTTTAAAGTTATTTAAACAAGTTTAAATTTTAAAAACTTATTTATTCACAAACTAAGTTTCAAACTATACTCGAAGTTATATTTAAACGTGATAAAAAAATTTCAGTTTAACCTTGCTTTAAAATTTCAAATTAAACTTCAAAATTTCAAAATAGAACAGGTTCTGTTCTGTTAAACCTGTTCAACATTCCTACCCGAGCCACACCAGAATTTCTTCGAGTCAAATCCCCCTCCACTTCGAGCAAAACGCTGTAGCCACTCGAAAAACTCGAGTATACCCCTCTGCCCAAACCAGTCTTCACCAGGGAAACAACCCATGGCACCGTGCGCGACTTCGAGTTTCTACCCCAATTTCCCGAGCATTACTTCGGTTTATCTGCCTTCTTCCCCAACCTGTTGCAACTGACACCACCACCTCCTCGTGCATGTGCACAGCTGGAAACGCTGCCGACGGTCGGTGCTACGGCCACCAACAGATCGACGTCCATCCCCCAAAACATCACCAGTACCCAGAATTTGGAAAAAATTCGAAACGAAAATTTGAGCATCTCGACCCAACTACTCAATAGCACGTCACCAGAAAAAAACGACTCGCACTCCCTCCTCTGGCCATGAGAGGCGTTGAGATTCCGGCCAAGCATTCGTCATCTCACCTCCTTCCATCGCCCTAATTCTCTTCGCACACGGTCAAGCATGCATGACAAACGAATCGAGAAACCAAGCCGTAACAAAATTAGGTTTACAGAAAGAAATTGTTCGCCGTTGTCACCACCGTAGTCGAGAGCGCCTCCGACCATTTTTCCCACCAACTACAAACACTCCTACATCTCCAGGAAAAATTTCGACCACCCCATTCCACTAGATCGCCAGAAATGCTTAAAATATCCAAAACAGTGCAAACCAGAATTGTAAACTCAAATCATTTCTAAAAAATGTGATTTAAGTTTTAAAAATCAGTATTTTGCTTAGGGATTCAGTTTATAAACTTGAATTGATAATTCAAGATATTCGAAAATGTCACTTATATTAAACTTTAAGGTTTTTCGGAGCAGATCAAGTTTGTTTAACTTGAATTCAAATCTTAAAATTTACTTTATAATCAAACCAACATGTTTTGTTTAGATGCTTTGTCCTAACAATCAATAGATTGAGTAGTAATGATCTTTGAATTATATCTGAGTGTGCAATTTTAATACAGAGAGGTTTAACAGGGCTCCAACATACTGATATCCCACTCCATAATTATACAGAGAAGTGAACTTATAAATACCCACGCAAACATCATCAATAAATGAACACAAATTTGATTATCTTCATACTTAAATCAAGCAACCAGATACTTAGATTGTAGAAAATAAAGCTACTTACAGAATTTCTAGAAAAGAAGAACCGAGCTACTTCATTTGAATCATGCTTTTATTCTTGTTTTTCCCTTCTTCCTTTAATCTCCCTTTTTCTTTCTTTCTTTTGTTGAATTATTGTTTGTTTGTTCAGTTTTGTTTAAGTTTTTAAGATAATATTTACTATATTTTTCTTAGCTTTGAATGAACAAAACTGAGATAAGAAACTAAATATAAATAAAAGAGTTTACAGGAAAGGTATTTTCTGGAACAAGCTTATTTCCTAGGGTCAGAGATATTTTTCTAGCCTCCTTTTTTGACCAGGCAAGATTTAGTTTCAGAACTTAAATGATTTTTACTTCGAATGACCTTACTTTTGGGCTAAGATGATGGCATTAAATGTATGTGTTTCTTTTCTTGTTTACAGCATATCTGGTTTGAATCTTATATGTACATGTTTGTTTTATTTTCTTGCATACACACAATTTTCATTCATACAAACTTGTTAGTACTGCTAATTAAATGCATATGTCTTCAAATATGTCTACACCTAATTATGATTGCTGATCTTTATATTTTTATTTTGTTTATTTGTAGCAGGATATTTTGTGTATTGTGAATAGTTTGCTTTCTTTTGTATTGTACAACTGTGTATACAGCAAACTACTTGTTATTTTCTTCTATGTTTATATTTTGGTGGCTGAGAGATATACTTTGTGTGCTAAAGATATGATATTGTTTGTAGATGTTTTTCTCTTGCATACTTTTTGTTTCTATCATACTTCATTTGTATAACTTCTTTTGCAAGTTCATGGATATTTTTGTTTTACTTTGCAAGTTAATTCATACTCAACTATACATGTTTGTTCTATTGCTTTGTAGTGAAGTGTTAAAGTAAGTATATTGTATTGACTTTATATCTTATGAACTATACCATTTATTTATATGCTGTTTGAATTTGTCTAATTTTTTCTTTCTTTTCTTTTGTCTTGTTACTTTATAGTATAAAGGAAGTTCTAAAATCTAACATATCGTTTGAATTATTTTATAGTTTGCATAACTAAAATTTTAAGATATTTATTTATTTTCCTATTTATATTATAAATTCAAATTATCTTTAAACCATTTACTTAAAACTCAATTTAAATGATTTAATACATATTTAACTGGAATTTGGGGGAAACTCAAACCAATTTATCAATTAATTTCACAATTTTATTTAAAATTTAATTTAATTATCGATTTAAAATAAATTAAAATTCGGGATCGTTACAAATTATGTATCTGGAGGCTTTTCTTAGTAACTTATGTGGTTCTTTTGAACTTTCTGGTAGAGAACCGTTGAGAAGATATTCCATTATCGGAGTCATCCGTGATTCTTACTCTTGAGATATAGTCACGATCCAATCAATATCCATCTCATCAGTGCTTGGAGCTGACAGGACTTCCACAGGAATTAATCCCAATAATTGAGCTTCACCGGTGCTTGTGTACTTTGCGAGAGATTCTTCCTTCATGTTCTCTTCTCGGGGTATATGATTTATCGTATAATGGTCAAGATCATCGAGAAGTTCCCAAGCTTTTGACAAATAAGCAGGCAGATTTCCTCCTTTAGTCTGAAACTCTTTCTTGACTTGACATACAATAAGCTGTGAATCACTGATGATCTGCAACACTTTGACATTCAACTCTTTAGTAATTCTCAAGCCGACAATAAGAGCTTCATATTCTGCTTCATTGTTTGTCGAAGGGAATTCCAATCTCAATGCGTAGCACAACGACCGCCCTTCAGGGGTTTCAAGCACAACCCTAGCTCCGGAACAGTAATCATTTCTTGCACCATCAACATATAATTTCCATTGAATTGGCGGATTATCAGTTACTTCTTCCTCACTATCACCTTTATCTGTACATTCTGCGATAAAATCTGCCAAACCGTGTCCATTGATTGCTCTCCGGGGATGATAAGTGATGTCGTATTAGCTGAGTTCAATATTCCACTTCAGAAGACGACCCGAAGTCTCAGGACGAAATAGGACTTACTTTAGAGGTTGATCAGTGAGGACTTTGATAGGATGAGCTTGGAAATACGGCCTCAACTTTCTTGATGCAATCAGTAGACAATATGCGAGCTTTTCCAATTTTGAATAATTCATCTCTGCCCCGGTGTATCTCTTGCTGATATAGTAGACCGGGCGCTGAATTCTTGCGTCTTTCCGTACCAACGTTGCACTGAGAGCATGAGATGAGATTGCCAAATATACAAAAATATCTTCACCAATATCCGGCTTAGAAAGTATTGGAGGCGTTTCCCTATGACAAATCAACTCATCGAAAGCTTTCTGGCATTCAGGAGTCCAGTCAAAAATTTTCCTTCCTTTCTTTAGTGCATCAAAGAATGGAATGCATTTATCAGTAGCTTTGGAAATGAATCGACTCAAGGCAGTGAATTTTCCATTAAGACTTTGCAATTCCTTCTTCGTTCTAGGAGCTTTTACTTCTTTTAGGGCAGCAATCTGAGTAGGATTAGCTTCAATGCCCCTAGCACTCACAGTGAAACCCAGAAACTTTCCGGACTCCACCCCAAACGAACATTTCAAAGGATTAAGTTTCATTCCGTACTTTCGAAGGATTACAAACATTTCCGCCATGTGGTCCATATGGTCTACCGCTTTATTTGACTTCACCAACATATCGTCAACATAAACTTCCATAGTTTTGCCAATCTGCGGTTTGAACATAACATTGACGAGTCTTTGGTAAGTTGCCCCTGCATTCTTAAGTCCGAAAGGCATGACTCTATAGCAGTAGAGACCAACATCGGTGATGAAGCTTGCATCCTTCTGATCCGGCTCATGCATCATAATCTGGTTGTATCCGGAATAAGCATCCATGAATGATAACAATTCGTGCCCCACTGTTCCATCCACCAACTGATCTATACTGGGTAATGGAAAGCAGTCTTTGGGGTAGGCTTTGTTTAAATCTGAGAAGTCAATGCAAACTCTCCATTTCCCATTAGCTTTCTTAACCAATACTGGATTTGAAACCTAGTTCGGATAAGTAGACTCCCTGATGAAACCATTCTCCATAAGTCGGTCAACCTCTTCTTTCAACGTTGCAAACCTTTCAGGACCCTGGGTTCTTCTTTTCTAATTTACCGGTGTAAACTTCGGATTAATATTCAGAGTATGTACTGCAATTTCTGGAGATATTCCGCACATATCAGCATGAGTCCAAGCGAATACGTCCAGATTTTCCTTCAAGAATGATATTAAGGAATTTTGAACCATCACATTAAGTTGCGAATCCACATTCACCACTTTGTTCGGATCTTTCGGGTCAACAGGTACTGGCACCGTTACTTCCACTAGCACCACTCTATTCTCCCCTGCACTAGCTTTTCTGGGATCCATTTCTCTTCGTGCCCCGCTATCCTCGCCAGTGTAGGGTCCACCCTGTAATTGCTATAAGGTTGGTTCTTTGATGCGGACTGGGGTCGCCGCATCTTTTTCCATTTCTCTCTTCCTCGCTTCACGCAACTCTATCAGATAACATTCTCTCCCAACGTTCTGATCCCCTTTAATAACTCTAACTCCGTTATCCATGGGGAATTTCATAGTGAGGCACCACGGGGTGAGAATTGCTTCAAAAGTCGCAAGATTTGGTCGGCCTAGAAAGGCGTTGTAGGGAGAAAATTCATCAACAATTACAAAAGTCTGTTTCCGAACTACCTTCTTCTGCCCCTCTCCAAGCTCTACGAACAAGTCAATAGTTCCAATGGGCTGCTTCGGTTCCCCAGTAGACCCAACAATTTTCTGAGGCGTAGCTTGAACGTTAGCCATTGGAACTTTCATTTGGTCGAACGTCTTTCTGAAGAGAATATTGCAAGAAGCGCCGCAATCTACAAGTACTCTTCTCACAATAGCCGACCCAACGCCCGCAGAGATGACCAAGGGATCCATGGTTGGAGATTCAATACCCATAGAGTCCCTGGCTCTGAACACAATATCATCGTTAAAAGTTTTCTGCTGCTTCAAAGGTGCAGCGTCTTCTAGCACAAAAACACTCTCTTCTGTTGGTGCATACTTCAAGGCACGGGCATATCTTTTCATCTCGCTCCAGCTTCGCCTGCTGGGGGAGGACCTCCTGTAATCACATTAATAACAGGTCTTTCTGATTCATGCACAGTATTCCTCTCACTCGAGCCAAATGGATGAGCAGGAAGTTGTTGACCCTTAATATACGAAGTTGGGTCATTTCTTCTTCTCTTAACATATTGCTGTAACTTGTTCTCTCTCAATAGTTCTTCAATTAAATTTTATAGATGGCGACATTCGTTGGTATCATGACCGGGTTGATTATTAAACCGACAGAATCTCCCACTTTGAGCAGCTTTTTTGTTAAATCTCATCTCAGGCGGTTTAGGATATTCTACCTCATCTTTGGTAGCAAGGAAGATATTCTCCGGCGTGTCAGTCAAAGGAGTGAAATCTGATGATTTTAAGAAGCGAGGTTTCTTCATATCTTTCTGCTTCTTCCCACCATTGTTCTCCCTTTTCTGACTTTCGGATTCCTTTTTGATAGGGGCAGCAGTATTATCCTTAACCTCTATCAATGCTACTATAACTGGTGCCCGAAGGCTTTCCAAGCGCATGAATTCATCAGCTTTCTTATAGAATTTCTCAAGTGAATTCGGTTCTTTCATCTTCAGCCACTTTCCAAATTCGCTAGATTTGTCAATCGCCCTCACAGGTATGTTAAGACCATTAGTGGCTCTGCATTGTCCACTTCAGCCAAAGCTATATTGAAGCGGTTCAAGAAAGACCTGATAGATTCCCCAGGATTCTGTTCCAAGCTTGAAAGCGACATAATATCCTTTGCCTTTGAAGCGTACAATCTGAATTGCTCTTTAAACTTCCGAGTCAAATCAGCGAACTGGTTTGTGGATCGGACCGGAAGTTTTGTGAACCAGAGCAGAGCCACTCCTTCCAAGTATACCGGAAGTACCGGAATTTGATCTCATCAGACGCTCTAGCACCAGTCATGTGCCAATCATACTTATACAGGAATTGATTGGGCTCGCTTGTTCCCTTATAAGCCGGGATGGTCGGAGGAACAAACTTTCTTGGGAATTCTGCCTTTAGAATCTTCTCGGTGAATGGAGTTTTGCTCGGAGCGATTCCCCCTTCCTTCTCATCTTCATCTCTCTGCATGCTTTCTTTCATGATTTGTCGCACCATGCCCGAAAGATATTCCTCATCATTTAAAGGATCTGCAGGACAGACTTCGGCCATTTTCTCGGAAGTTTGTCGGGACAAACGTTCGCAGAGGGTTGGCTGTGGTCTCGATCCTCCAGCTTGAGGAGGTGTTTCTTTGGCGGGACTAGCTGCTCTTTGTGGAATATTCCTTTCCTCAGGATCATGAATATCATCTGCAAGGTTTTCTTCGTTATTGACCGGTTGACGGTTTCCTCCGAGCAACGCATTTATCCTCTCAAGCATTAAAGCATTCTGAGTTTCCGTCTGCTGGTATAATCCAGATACTGCAGCATCTAACTCTGCTCGTGTAATTCCGGCACTTGGTGCTGCTTGACTTGACGAAGGAGAAGTGGCAGTATTTTCATGGACATTATAGGTCTTGTATATCCACGCTTTCTTCCAGGAGCCTTTATTTCTGATAGACTTTTGGTTTTGATAGAGACTCTTTCCACAAACTTTTGCAAAGCAATGACAAAGATAGCCTGAGTTCGATTTCTCAGCGAAAGCACCAAAAATGTTAAAGCTAAAAATTGAACGTTAACACCCTAGTGTATGTAGAGATTAAGTGAAAGCACCACCCATGAACACGGGAATTAAAAACAAGTAGGAAAGTCACGGAGAAAGCAGTAAAAGACAACAACTTTATAGTGGTTCGGCTTCAGGTTAAGCCTACGTCCACTTTAATCCTCTTTATTACTAAATCAGTTACAACTTTACAACAATCTTCAATTACAATACTGATGAGACAAACAACTAGAACTCCGATGTAGAAGAACTCTTTGAATCCATGTTGATTGTGTTAGATTTCCTCTTGAAGTTAGTTGAGATGCCTTTCGTGTTTAAAGTGTCGAGTGAGTCGAGAATTCAGCAGAGTATCGGCGTTCCAGGAATGAGCCAAAAAGATCCCTTTTTAGTTGGAGTAGGTGGGGTATTTAAAGGAGAGTTCGGCTTTAGGTCGTAGGTCACGAGCAACCTTGGATAGGTCGTAGGTCGCGAGCGACCTTGGATAGGTCGTAGGTCGTGACCTAATGGGAGTTGTCTACGGCTTATACATGGAACACTTGATCGCTCTAGAGAAACTAACAAGTCATAGTTCGTGGCCGACCAAGGTAGGAAGCGGCATAGGAAGATCCTTTGGTTTTTTAGGTCGTGAGCGACTTAGGTATAGGTCGTAGGTCATGGGCGACTTAGTAGACACGGTTTACGGCCTAACAGGAGCACCCTTGATCATTCAAGTCATAGATCGTAGGCGACCTAGGGAAGGAACGACATAGGGAAGACAAGTTACCTCAGCTTTGTGTAGCTCGCTAGGTCGCTAGGTCGCGTATACCTTTAGGTCGCTAAGTCACCTCAGTCCATAGGTCATTTATACACTAGGTCGCTCAGTCCATTTAGCAACTAGGTCGTTTAACTTGCTGAGCCGCTTTTTGTGTTAGGTCGCTTACTCCCTTAGGTAGTTAGGTCACGTTCTTCTGTAAGTCGTTAGGTCGTAGTACCCCTTAGGTCGTTAACCCGCTTCAGAAGTTAGGTCATTGTTAACTCGTTGATTCATAGGTCGCTGGACCATCTACTCCTTTAGGTCGTTGAGCTCTGTAGGTCGCAGGGTCGTCGATAACTTTAGGTCGTTGCGCCTTTCAATCCTTTAGGTCGTTGAGTCGCGGAGAAGAGGAGTTAACAGTCAACCTTCACTTCTTAATACCAAAACCATCACCACAAACAGTCAAACTCCCTTATCCTCCCACATCAGTTCAACAGTCACTACACTCGATCAACATTGTCAACTGCTACATCACCAACATTTCTTCCATTCATTAGCCTTCATTAACCATCATGCCATCCCAGTAACAATTCACATACCAGTCACATACCATCAACCACTGTGACGACCATCTTTCCACCATTGTGCACATACAAGCCTCCGACCATAATCCGACCATAACCCTTACCATACTGCCCTCGCCTCTATCACACACATTGCCAACTCCAACATCCACAATAACCACATCATCTTGCCCAAAAAAGCAGCCTACTCAACAAACCAACATGACCTACATACAAACTCCTCACATCGCACATCCAAATCTAGTTCATCCCTCACAACAATTCGCCATTGAAGCCGCAAACCACCGGAACCACCACGAATGCCTGAACCTTCGCTCGACCGAACTCCAAATCACATACTACCACGACCATCACCTCGAATTGAAAACGACGGCTATGAAGCAATCTCTCTGATTTATGAATTTTAAAAAAAAAAAACCATTTGAACTTGTTGAGAACGAGATTGGAATTGATTGAAAAATTTTGGAATTGATTTTAACAAGTTTTTATTGTAACGCGTTTGTTTTAAGAACGAGAAAACTGTGGTTTGGGTTAGTATCGGATTTGGGTTGGGCTGTGTTTTGGTTTTTTCTTTTTTTTTTTTCCTTTTTCCTTTTTGTTTAAGTTTCCTTCAAAAAAAAGAGAAATTGTTTTGTTTGTCTTTGCTTTCTGTTAAGCTTTGTTTATCTCTAAAAAAAGTTGCTTTCTTTTCATTTTATTATGTTATATCCATTTAAAAAAGCTTAAGTTTGTTTTGTCTTGTTCAATTATTTACTTAAAAAATGAAAAAATACATATAATATAACAAGTTTCAATTGTTTTGTTTTGTTTTCTTTTGTTTTGTGGTGTTTTCATTTGTTTTGTTTTACTTTACTTTGTTTTCTTTCTTCATTTAAAAAAAACATAAAAAGAACCGTATATATCTTTTTTTAGGTTGCATGTGACATATGTGCTTGCTAAAAAACTAAAAAACTACTTGCTTGCTTATAAAAAATTCTGCTTAAAATAAAATTGCTAATAAATTCTGCATGCTCTGGTATCGTGCTTTCATCTCTTGCTTTAGTTGCTTTGCATGGTTGGTTGCTTGAATTTGCATATATATACATACATATATATATATATATATATATATGTATATATATATATATATATAATTCATAAACAAAAACAAACTTTATTGTACTTGCATCGTTAATACACGTTTAATTTTGGTTTTGCATTTCATCTTAGAATTTTGATTAATAATAACGGTTATACATCTACCTTAAGGGTGTCATGATCTCACCTAAGGCTTAATTGTATATTGATAAGTTGTCCTCTTTCGACAATTTAATTTCTTAGTGTCTAGGCTACGGTGGAGCAATAACCATTTATACATATTACGATGCTTCGTATATATTATAGTGGTTGTTTTTCTGAAGGTACTTAAACCTTCGGTTGTATTGCTACGATGATTCGTGATGCATCGATAAATCATGTCCGTTACCTGGCTTAGAACAATCTTGCTGAATTAGGACAAAGTGTGATTATATAATTTTGGGTTAGGAGCTACTAATATTTTCTTAATTAAGTCATTTGCATTCATTTAGTTGCATTGGTTCATGCATATTTAAAAAAAAAAGAAAAAAAATCATAATCCAAAGCTAAAAAAATTGTAAATATTTCTTTACTTAGTTTTTAATCCTTTTCATTTGAAATTTTTCAATCAAAAATTTTAAAAGTCCAAAAAAAATAAATTCAAGTTAGTTTTTTTTTTTCAAAAGCGAAAATCCAAAAAAAAATATGTAACCTTTTCAAAAAAAAACAAAACAAAAATCAAATTCCCTTTTGAAAAAAAAATTCTTTTTGGTAAATAGTTTTCCTTTAAAAACATATTCTTGAATATGTCTGAGTTTCCCTATCCGCTAGAATTTTACAATAGTTGTGAAAATAAATATAATCCATATAGTTTTACACAAAATTCTTATGGATATTTTAATGACAACTATTGTACGAACAATTCAAATTTTGAAACATAAAATTTTCAAAAAGTTGACCAACCCTCAATTTCTGAAAATAGATTAAAATGATATCGTCTTTACTTGAACTCTCTACATAACTAAATCAAATGATAAATGATTTGTGTAATTCATATTTATGCGATGGTTCAAGTCAAAATTTTCAAAATAATCAGAATTTGAATTCACTTCAAAATTTAAATGATTTCGAGTATAACCTATGCCAATTCAATTTCGAACATCAAAATGAGTTTCGAAACCAAAATGAAAATGGAAACAACTGTTTAAATGATTTTGGCTATGGGAGTTGTTTCAATGATGATGAATTTTTTTATTCTCAACAAGTTCAAATCGAAAATTCTCAAGTTAATAATTATAAATTTGATTTTATTGAGCAAATGGAAGAGATTTACAAGTTACATTATATTTGAAAAACTTTGATAATCAACTAAGGATCTATTTCATAGTTACATTATGTTATCAACCAAAACAACTAGCTAAACTAGAGTCTATTTGTTATGATAACTTAGTTTTTATTGGAAATTTTGACGAGTAAATTGACTTAAATTTCTTGATAATGACCCAAATTTATATTTAACTTATTTGTGTCAATTTAAAAGTAAATCTTCATTCGTAAATATTTTTCAAAACTTGCATCCATCTATTTGTAAATAAATCTTGCATTTAGGAATTTTTCACTTTGCATTTGGATTTCATGGGTAGTATCCGCTAAAAACCTTCATGAGGCAACACTCTTCCTACTAGAGACACTAAGAGGATTAACGACTTATTGCATACGCTTAATGCAATCGTGCTCCCTACGAAATGGATTTATCCTAGTTTTAGTTTATTTGTGGACGAATAAAAAGATAAGTGCGGGAGTATTTGATGTGCACGTGAACGTGCATATTTTTACTTTCATATTTAATCGAATATAATTAAATAAATTAGCATATAGGGTGTTTTAATATGTTTAAACCAAAATACAAATTATTTTCCAATCATTATTTATTCATCTTCATATAAGGGCAAAATGGTCTTTTTTGTACATATATTAATTTTAAAAAATTACTTGGACATTTTTTATGTTATTTTATAGAAATTTGGATTCAAATGGAAGAGGCTTCGTGGAAAATATGCATGCATAAGAGAAAACAAAGGAATGAAGATGGAAAGAATTCAAACCATGCAAAATGGAGGACCCCACCTACCTACTTACCTTGATGTACAATTAGAAGCTAATTCACATGAAAATAAAGCTTAAAGTTTCATGCACATTTAAATGGAGGATTATCTCATGTAATGATAACTTGGTGGCCACACTTCCTAGATGGTAGTTTGGGTAGTCCCCAAAAAAATGATTAGGGTTTTCAAACATGTATAAATACCCCTTATGTTTCATGTAATGATCTCTTTGCCTTATTTAAGCCTCCTTTTTAGTTAGTTTAGTTTGAGGCTCAAAAATAAATATAAGCTCTTTTCTTTTTCATGGCAACTTAGCCATTTTCTTCTTATGTAATTTTCTTCTTAATGCGATTTTAATTCCTTCTCTTTCTTTATTTACATGCTTTTCCTTTCATGTTAGTAGTGTAGATCTTTTTATTTATGCAAGCAGATTAGCTTTTATTTTATCTTAATTAGTTTGCATTTCCCTCTTATTTTATTTCATGTTGAATGCTACATTTATTGAAATGATAACAAATAGGAGAGGCTAAACTTTTTTAATTTAGGGGTAAGGAAGCTCTCTTAATCATGTAGATTCAGCATTTAGATAATTTTTTACCTCTTTTTGTGTTTAAGTGAAATGTTTGATGTGGTTAGACTTTGTTGTTTTAGCTTTGAATTTTATAGCCTACGTTGTTGACACCAAATAAGCTATGCTTAAATGAATAAAAACACAAATTATCTCTTCATCTACATATGATTATGGTAATGAAGTGAATATTAAAATCAAAATATGACGGTCTATATTTCTAACCAATACTTAATAGATCATGTTTAGAATAGATTTTATTTTCAAGTTCATTGTCATTTTCATGAGAGTTAAAAAGTGGTTTAGTAGGTATGTTAAAGTTTGATGGTTTATATTGGGCTAATTAATAGCACATATATATTGACCGAAAAAGAGATCAAAATTTCATATATGTTGATTTATGTGATCTAGAGAAGGATGTTGCCTCTAAATTGTCTTCTACTTTTATATTTTTATCCACTTTCTTTTCTTAGTTTTCTAGAAATTTTTAATTAATCACAATTTCAAACTCTTGGTTAATTTGATTGAATAGAATTTTAAAATCTAAACAATTCCCTACGGATCGACCTGTACTCGTCATGTACTAACATTGTATGCCATACGCTTGCGGTAATTTAGTTTAACTTTTTTGACTATTTTCTAGCCGATAGAAAAACCACCTTTAAACATATATATGTGTGTGTGTATATATATATATATATATATATATATATATATATATATATATATATGAAAGAGAGAGTAGAGAGCAAAAGTAGGATCAAGAACCTTAATTTTCTCTTACATGTTCTCCTCTTTTTAAACATTTAAAACTCCCCATAAGCCATCAAAAGGCTAGCCTATCATGCCCCCTTCATAGACGAAATTATCAAGCCCAATATGGGCCTCAAATCCACGTCATTCCCAAACAATATTTATTGCATTTAAATACAGTTTAAAGACATATCGATATTGTATATCGATTACTGTTTATATAACTATTATATGCATACTAATTTATATGATGATAAATGCACTTCAAATTAAATTTAATATTTAATATTTCATAAATATTAACTTATTTAATTAATTTGTAACAATTACAAATTAATTAAATTTTATGGAAAATGAAGTATTTAACATTTCTGTTGTGCGACTCTTAGGTGTAAATTCGGTCTTTGTAGTAGTGACCATATGCATTGTGGCATATCTTATCAATCTTATTAGTATTGAGCGTTGTTTTGGGATCATAGTTTGATCATGGTATGTTTGTACTGTATTATTAGTAGCTTTGGGCTAATATACTGCAATGGAAGATATTATGCTAACTTGTTGTTACAGAAGAAGAGCAAGTTAAGGTATGATCCCCTACTTTTGAGATGGATTTACTATACTTGATTACAAGCAGTCCGGATTACCACTGAGCCACATTTGTGGAGAGTCCTGACTGTGATTTAGTAGTTCCTTTTTATTTGTATACAGTTTTAATATGCATTATTTGTAAGATATTTCACTCGTATTAGACTTTATGCCTGACCTACGTTTTGTCTTTATCTTCTTATGTTATGAGAACTCTCGAGTACTCAATTGAGTAGTTCGGGAGTCAGGTGCTTTTGGGGATACGCTAGCAGAGTGCGTAGTTGGAACTCTTTTGAGGTGTGGCATCAATGTCTAGAGATATATATACTTGTTAGTTTATTTGTACATGACAGGGTTGTTATTTGTAAATGAGACTATTATATTAGATATTCATTCAGAACTCTGTGCTTTTGGGAGTTGATGTATTCTAAAATTCTATACAGATATTTGTTTATCAGTTACTTATACTAGTAAGGGCTCTTACATATTGTTATTCTATTCCGTTCATGTACTCAGTATATTATATGTTGTCATTCCTTTGTGAGATCTTATCGATGTCTTGGTTTTGTGTTTTGCTCTAATTTTACCATACGGTCTGTCTATTACGGTATTTGAAAGTCGTGTGATGATGTAAGGCGCTGATTTTCAGGTATTACAAGGGGCGGGTTGTTACAGTGACAGTATCTAGAACATTTTTCACTTTCTAGAGCTAACAACGGAAGAATTAAAATATGCACTGAAAATAGATATTTCAGAAAAACAGTCTCCAAAAATACTTCGTTCATTAAAAATGTTTCCAAAGTATAGTATAAAGTCTGACAGACATTTGACACAGTAAATAGCTACATGAGGACAATGAAGAATAATGGGATCCAGTGCTTAGCTTTTTTTTCCACGTATTATACAAAATCAACTGCTATCCTATCTTCCTACAGTAGAGGAAAATGAAAGGAATGGGTCAAACAAAACTCTGTTGAATGACTTATATTACTAAACAGATAGTGATCATAGGAAATTTACTTCATTTATAATCTATGTAACCTAGGGTGTCCTACTTGTGTTTGTGAACTACTTACTAAGGTTGGTTTCATTAACCTAAGGGATATAGTTCTAAATACACCTGTCCTAATAACATATGAAAGTTTACAGTTATGGTCGAACAACTAATCGAACCTCAAAAACAATGGTGGATCAAACTAATAGTGTAACAACCCATAATTTTGTAAATATTTTAATTAAGTTTTACTTGAAAACGTTGTTTTTTTTGTAAAATTTTCAATAATTATAATTTTAAGTTAATAAGTTTTGTTAAAAAAAGGGAAAAACCTTATTGTAATTTAAATTTAAGCCTTAATTAATGTAATATTTCTGTTATTGATTCAAATAGAAAACATATGTAGTTTATTAATGTTTGCATGTGTTCATTATTTAAATCCAATCTTTTGGTTTTTGCATACTTTTGTTTAAAGTTTAAAAAAAAGGGGCTTCTTTATAAAAATAACATGAATTTATTTCAAAATATCACGATTCCTTTTATTTCCTTTTAAATTAACGTTAGACCTTAATTTATTGCTTAATATTAAAGAATTTACTAAGTTATAAATTTTAACATAAAGATGTTGTATTAAGTTTAAGACATTATTTACAATGATTTGTACATACATATGTGTGTGCGTTAATTTGACCTAAGATTTAATAAGATTTTTGTAATTAAATTTAAGAAGAAGAAAAAAAAGAAAAAAAAACCTTTGTAGTTTATAATCAAGTGAGTGTTTAAAATGAAATGAAAATAAAAACGATATAGTAACGGTTGTAACTTACTATTTAATTGGTCTATTAATGTAGTACATTTGGGTATTAAATTGAATATATGCAAATAAACGTATGGTAATGGAGTGAATTCAACATTATATAAGCAATTCAACATTATATAAGAAATTCTGATAATTAGTGGAAATAATAAACTTGAGTGTAATATAAAGTTAGTGACAACATTTATGCAAGTCACCTTTTTATTTAGGGCTGCTAAATTCAGAGTAGGAAGTCAATTACATTTAAATGTAGGTAAATGTTCATAAATGTGAGAGAGGACTGTAACTGTAATGTGTGAATGTAAATGAAATGACATAAATGGAAAATTATATTTTATTCATGAGATGAAATAAAGGAATGAAACCAAGTTGAATAAATTGATTTAGGTTTTATTTATGATAAATGTATATATTTGGGAAATTCAATATAATTGAAAATAACAAGTTGTTACAAAAGAAAGATGAAAATTGGAATATATATTTTTGTAAGGAAAGATAAACAAATAATAACTAGGTTTATAGAGTGATAACAGATTTAATAAAAGAGTAGAATGGAAGCATGGTAGTTATTGGAAAGTAATTAATTGAAATTTGGATGAATTGGGATTTTTTTTTATGTATTAGTATATAAACAAATTTTAATATTACCCATAAGAGGATAAGTTAATAGTTGATTCAATAACATGATTGAGAAATCAAATATATGGATTTATTGGGAATTTAAAACTTATACTCTTTTTTGATAAAATACAGCGTTTTACACGCAATAAATTTTTCTACTTTTATTACATATTACATATTATATATATATATATATATATATATATATTATTTTCTTATATCCACCTCTATTTTATCTTTCTATTTTTATTTTGTCTAGATAGTCATGTTTATTTATTGGGTTGTTGCTTGTTTATATCTTTTATTTATGGCTTGGAAGAAAGTAAAAGGGTATGCGTTATATTGTCTTAATTGCTTGCCTTTTTAATTGCCTACTCTTTATTTCTTTTAGCTGTTCATCTTCTTTTGGCCGTGTATTGTACTTGCTATTCACGTACAAAGCTAATCATTCTCATCTCTCATGCAATTCTACAAAGAAAGAAAATTTAATACATCAAGTTATTCATTTATACCCTCTTTCTTTCTTACCTTAGCCCTCCACCTCATTCATAACTGTGTATTTCTTTTTGCCATTCAAATAAAGAGATTTATTTCCCACTTCTCATTTTTATTTGCCTAGTCTCTGTATTATTTTCCTATGTCTGTCTCTTGACATTTATTTCTTTATTTATTTGTCTATACCTTATTTTATCTATTAAATATTTCTTATGTGTATCTTTTATTTAATAGCTTGAAAAAAAAAATTCGATTACACATACGTTACTTTGTTTTAAATTACGCATACGCTAAATTGTTTATTTCTTACCTTTTTATCTACCTATCTATTTAATTACCATACTTTAGTTATGTATTACTCTTCCTAATCACTCCAAAATCTTCTCCTTATCTCATTCCTTTTTTCATTTGCATATAAGATTAAATATATATGTTTCTTTTACCTTAACTCATGACCATTTCAATTCTAGCCTCTTTATTTCTTGCCATTCTTGTAGCCATTCATTTTCCATAACCCTAGCCGCCACTTTTATTATTATTTCATGTGAAAAGTTCTCACCTCACATATTTCATTGGCATGAAAAAAAATAGGAAGCTCTAATCCCATGGCTTCTTCCACTTTCATCCCCTTCTTCCATCTTGTTTTTGTTTTTGTTCTTCAGACTATTGCTCGGCCTCCACCACCATGACCACCTCCATAACCTCCTCACTTCCTCCACCTTATGGCCATGACCACCTAGTGGCCATACATTGCCAAAAGTTAATACAAACCCTAACCAAGCTATGTATTGATCACCTTGCTTTGATTTATCAAGGTTATGTCATTTTAATCCCTATCTTTCATTGTTTTATCTATATTCCTTTGTATTGAATCATGTTTTTATGTCGTGATATTTGTTTTCTTTATTTTGTTATGTACAAGATGTGGATCTTGGCTCTCTTTTCACTCAAGTTTGCATCTTGCCTTGTTTTATCAAAAGGTTATGTCCCTTGATTCATATTGTTCATAGTTTGATTCATAATCTTGTATGTTGAATTATACACTTATGTTTGTATAATTGTTTGTATACAAGATTTGGATCCGACTCTTCATCTACTCAAAAGAATATAGTTGTGCTTTGTCATCACTTTTCATGCTTTGCGGAGTTTAGATTTGGGTTTGAATTTCAATTCTAGCTGTTAAAGGTGAGTATTCCTCACCAGACAAACATACTTGTATATTTGTGAATTAATCACAAGTGTAATTGTAAACTTATTTTATTTAATTTTATCTGTCTGTGATATTAACTTATGATGTTAAACCCCATTATTTAATTGACACGTCATCGGTTGTATTATCTATTGTTATATTTTGATGTTATACAATTTATTATTATTTACTGTTTAAAAATCACACTGCAAGTTCCCTGGAAAAAAAAGAGATCATTACAGGCTGAAATGATAGGCCTGAACGATATTTACTTATTTATGCATTCATTTATTTATTTAGTGATTTATTTAACTTGGTATTATGGGTATGAAATGATAGAACCCGGGTTTTCTTTGTAAATTGCGGATTGAAATGATATATATCTGTATCACTTGACCTAGGCTAGAAAACTATATACAGACCCGTGGTTTATATTATATTTTTCTGAAATGTTTTAAAAACATTTTAAATGGAAAATTTATAATATTCTGGTTTAAAATGTATTTAAATGATTTTTATAAAATTTATAATGATTTTTCAATGAGTCAAATGTTAAATAAATAAATGTTTAAGCAAAATTTTGAAACATTACTTATTTTGGGAAATTTTGAATTTTTGTTAAAAGTGAGATTTTATAAAGTAAAATAATTGATAATAAGTTATATTCTGGGAATTTAAAACTTAATTGTTAAGTTAATAATTTAATTAAAGAAATGGGAATTTAATACTTGGATTTAAATAAGAGATTCATAATAAAATTTGATTTTTTGTATGAAATTTACTTATAAATTCATAAAAATATGAGTATTGAAATTATGACTTCATCATGTGAAAATATATGATTTGTAAGTTAAATATGATTTAAATAAAAATTTACTTAGTTATGAAATTATAGTTAAACCTTGAAATTTTAAATATAAAGGATATTACAACATTTGTGAATGTTGTAGATAAATTTAAATGAACTTAATGGCTAATTTGAACTAAAAGCTATTATAGCACTTTGTAAGTGCTATAGTTGATAAAGATAACTAAAGTTTAGTTGGAAATAAGGAAATCTATTACAGCACTTAAATGCTGTCTTTTGTAAATGAACTGTTTAACCTATAACTTTAGGTAGCATTTATAAGTGCTACGGAAACTGAATTTTTGATTGTTTTAATAAAATTTAATAATCTTTGGGAAAAAGGCTTAAATTTTGGTATTTAATATGTAATTAATAAAAATAAGGAATTGACTTTAAATGGTTTTAAATGGAAGAATTTAACTTTTAAATGTGAGTTGAAAGGCAATGAATTCCTAAATAAATTGAATAGATTTAAATGGTGTTTTATATTTGATGCAGCCCAGCCGAGTGACAAAGCAATGGAATTCACCAACTCATTGGATTTGAGTCGTTCCAAGGCTTTAGGTCGCTCACGACCTAATGTGGAGGTAGTGGAGATAGGTCGGCAGCGACCTAGTGTGAAGACCGGTCGTTCAAGAGACCTAAGAAGTCTAAAGGTCCAACCCAGCGAGTTAACAAAACAGTTTTTAGGTCGCTCGCGACCTAGTGGAGACTCGCGACATAACGAAGGTCGCTCACGAGTTAACGAGCAAAGCCTGAAGACACTTAGGCGAGTTAACGTGTTAAACCATAGGTCGCTAACGGGTTACGACCTAACGAAGCAACGACCTAACGAGATAAGCAAACCAGTGAGCATTTCCTTAGGTTGCTCCGATCCTTCAAGTTGCGACCTTGCGTGTTACGACCTATGTTAGGTCGCTGGAGGGGGATATGATTATGCCGAAGTGCGATAGGTCGCGGCAACGAGTTATGACCTAAGTTGGGTCGCATGAAGGTTTCCTGAAACTATTTTCTTGAGTCGCTACAGTTTTGGGTCGTGTTTGTTTAGGTCGCGTGGGTTGTATTTTAGGACGTAAGTCGTTTGTTTCTTGAGTTGTTTGTGTTGTAAATATGTGTTGCATTCTGTTGTGTCTTTAGCGACCTTGTTAGGCCGTAGGTCGTCTTGTATTGAGTCGCTGTGTGTTTGTTAAGTCGTGTAATCCGTTGAGTCGAATATGGGTAGGTCGCTAACGATCTAAGTTGAGTCGTGTGAATTGATAGGTCGCGAACGACCTAGTGAGGCGTGAGTTGTAAGCCTATAAATAGGCATGGTGGTGGTCATTTTGTTGGTTGTTGATTTTGAATAAAACTTTTGTTTTGTAAGCTTTGTGCTTTCATTAAATTGGTAGTTGAGTGTGATCTCCTATCTCCACTTTCGGTTATTCGAGTGCGCTCGAATCAACGATCGTTGAAGCCAATTCGCGGAATCAAGTGCGCTTGATCAACGCTCAAAGAATTGTAGATCTTCTTTCATGGTATCGTGCGCGATCAACGTGTCAGAGATAGCTAGAATTCGGTATCTTCGGATCAACGAATTAGGGCCTTTCAGTATTTCTCAATCCACCGATTGCTACTTTCGCCGTTTCGTCTAGATTTTCATATATCCGCTGCGTCAGTTTTGGTATCGGCGCTAGACTTAGCCAATCATAGCTAAGCCGAGTCTTGGAGCCAAGGAGTTTGAAGTTGGAGTTCATCGTGTTCATCTTGTAGTTGCAAAAAGTTAGAAGCTTTCGATCCATTTCATTTTGGATCAAAGTTGGAAAGGTGTTTGAGTTTGAGCCGAGTTGGGTAGAGCCGTGCATCACTTTGTGAGAAGAATTTGAAACCGAGCTAGTGGTTGAGCGAGCTAAGGAAGGAGCTTGTGCGAGCTTGAGATAGGTCGCTCCAGACCAAACCGAGCTAAGTTTTTGGTTGAGTTGAAGTTTTAATTGAAAATATGTGAAGTTATGAAGTATTTGTGTTGATTCAATCATGCCGCCAAGAAGAGCTAACCGACATCAAAATGTGGAAGCGTTGTATCGAAGGGAAGAAGCCGAGCAGATGGAACAACGCATTAATGAGAAATTTGATGAAGGCATTGGAAATCTATAGAAGTTGATGATTGATATGACTCAAACTCAAAGGAGGGGATCACCAGTCTCGAACCATGGAGGAAACCGAGTTTCGCCATTGGTTACGGAAGCGAGGAGGGTATCACCGCAATCTTTTAGGGAAAGAAGAGAAACATCAATTTCATCAAGGAGAGATCACCATGACTATGGACATGAAGAGAGGAGAACTCCAAGAGAATTTGAAAATGAGCCATATAGAGTTGAAGAGAGACATAGTAGAAGAGACATGCATGATCGAAGGGATGTTGATTGTCGAGATCGATATAGACGTACATTTGATAAAGAGGGTGATAGAGATAGCATTCATTATCGAGATCAAGACCAAGTTCGAAATTCATATCGGGATGTAGATGATGATTGACGATGGGAGTCGGGTATGAAGATGGAAATTCCAGAATTCAAGGGTGGAATGGTAGCAGAAGAATTTTTGGATTGGTTGTCTAATGTTGAAGAGATCTTTGATTTCAAAGAGGTTCCGGAAAATCGTCGAGTAAAGTTGGTTGCTACTAGGTTGAGGGGGAGAGCTATGGCATGGTGGCAGCAAACCAAACTTACACGAGAACGGATGGGGAAGTCGAAGATTGCATCATGGGAGAAGATGAAGAAACTGATGAAAGCTACATTTTTACCTTACAATTATCAGTCGCTCATGTATCAAAGGTTGCAGACTCTGAGGCAAGGGACGAAGACTGTTAATGATTATGCTGATGAATTTTATCAACTGATTGCTCGAAATGACATTATGGAGACAGAGGAACAATTGACTGCTAGGTTTATTGGGGGGTTGAGAATGCAGATACAGGATATGGTGAACATGTTTGATCCTAGATCTGTTGCAGAAGCACATCAGAAAGCGTTGGCTTGGGAAAAACAAGGGAGACGTGGAGGTGGTGTGTTTACAAGTTCCAATATTCAGAACAAAGGAGCTAGTGGGAGTTCCAATGTTTCTAAAACTGTCAGTAGACCAGCTGTGAATGAAGTTGCGAAGGCGAAGGTCAACAACAGTTTCAAATGTTATAATTGCCAGGAGGTGGGTCACAAGAGTAATGAATGTCCGAAGCCGAAGAAACGAACTATGATTGTTGAAGTTGAAGGTGAGGATGTTGGGGTAGGTTATCCTAGTCCAGTTAAGGAGGTTGAACAGGATATCGCGTCCGGAGATGAAGGATGTAATCTTATGATGACGAGATCTTGTTTGATACCGAAACAGGAAGAAGAAGCTAGTTGGTTGAGGAGTAACATCTTTCAGTCGACATGCACTATTCTGGAAAAAGTTTGTAAATTTGTGATTGATGCAGGAAGTTGTGACAATATCATTTCTACTGAAGCTATGAGGAAGTTGAATTTGAAGTCGGAGAAGCATCCAAATCCTTACAAGGTAGCGTGGTTGAGAAAAGGAGGAGAGGTGAAGGTGGACAGGCGAGTTCATGTTCCATTTTCTATTGGGAAGAAATATAAAGATGAGATCTGGTGTGATGTAGTTGAGATGGATGTTTGTCACTTGCTTTTGGGAAGACCATGGCAGTATGATCGAGCAGTGCAGCATGACGGTCGAACCAATAGCTACAGTTTTTTGTTTGAAGGTGTTAAGATCATTTTGGTTCCAAAGAAGAGACAGCAAGGAGAGAGCAAATCAGAGGAAATCGAGGAGTTGAAGACTTTGTTGACTTTGAAAGAATTTGTTGAAGAAGTAGAAGGGAGTCCAGAAGTATTTTTGTTGATTGGGCGTGAAACGACTGAATCTGTTGAAATCCCTGAGGAAGTAAAGCCGGTATTGGAAGAATTCAGTGATGTGTTTCCTGAAGAGTTGCCAACGGAGTTGCCACCGTTGAGGGATATTCAACATCAAATTGATCTTGTGCCAGGGGCAGTATTACCACACAGACCACATTATAGGATGAGTCCTAAGGAGCATGAGGAGTTGAGAAGGCAAGTGGAAGAGTTGTTAGAACAGGGGCGTGTTTAGGAGAGCTTGAGTCCATGTGCAGTGCCAGCTTTATTGGTGCCAAAGAAGGATGGTTCGTGGAGGATGTGTACGGACAGTCGGGATCTAAACAAGATCACTGTGAGATACAGGTTTCCTATGCCGAGGTTCGATGATTTGATTGATCAGTTGAGTGGGGCTTTTGTGTTTTCCAAGATTGACTTGAAGAGTGGATACCATCAGATTCGTATTTGACCGGGTGATGAGTGGAAGACTGCTTTTAAAACGAGGGAAGGTTTATACGAATGGCTAGTTATGCCGTTTGGCTTGTCAAATGCTCCGAGTACTTTTATGAGGGTGATGAACCAGATTTTCAGACCATTCATTGGGAAGCTTGTAGTAGTTTACTTTGATGATATTTTGATCTACAGTGGGAGTATGGAAAAGCATGTCCAGCATTTGCGTGAAGTACTGTTGATTCTACGACAGGAGAAATTTTATGCCGCAACAAAGAAGTGTGTGTTCATGGCGCACAGTGTTTTGTTTCTGGGATATGTTCTGTCGAAGGAAGGTATTCAAGTAGATGAAAGTAAAGTGGAAGCTGTCAAAAGTTGGCCACAACCCAAGACAATTACTGAAGTAAGGAGCTTTCATGGGTTGGTATCCTTTTATCGAAGATTCATTCCACATTTTAGCAGTGTAATGGCACCTGTAACCGATTGCATGAAAGGGAAGAAGTTTGCATGGTCAGAGGAAGCAGGGGTTGCTTTTGAAAAGATCAAGACATTATTGACGTCAGCACCAGTTCTAGTTTTACCGGATTTTCAGTTATTGTTTGAGTTACATACTGATGCTTCGAAGGTTGGGATTGGTGGAGTACTGAGTCAGAGAGGAAGGCCAGTTGCTTATTTCAGTGAGAAATTGTCTGGAGCCAAGTTGAGATATAGTACTTATGATGTTGAGTTTTACGCAATTGTTCAAGCAGTGAAGCACTGGAGAGATTATCTGTTTCAAAAGGAGTTTGTTCTTTATACGGATCATGAAGCTTTGAAGCATTTGCAAGGGCAGGACAAGATTTCAGCTAGGCACGCTTCATGGGTCACGTATTTGCAGCAGTTTACGTTTGTCGTGAAACACAAGTCAGGGGTGACGAATCGTGTAGCTGATGCTTTGAGCAGGAGGAATCATTTGTTGACAACAATGAAGGTTGAAGTGACTGGGTTTGAAGTATTGCCATAATTGTTTGAAGGAGATCCTTACTTTGCGAAATTTGTTGAGAAAGTCAAGGATGGGATTACTGACGAGTTTGTGTTAGTAGACGGATTCTTATTCAAGGGGAATCAATTATGCATACCGGATTGCAGCTTGAGAATGAAAATTGTGAAAGAGTTGCATGAAGAAGGGCATGTGGGTAGAGATCGAACATTGCAGTTGATTTCTTAGTCTTATTATTGGCCGTCAATGAGAAGGGAAGTTGAAAGGCTTGAGCGTAGATGTCATGTTTGTATATGCCATTACCTGTTCCTACAAAACCGTGGGTAGACATTAGCATGGATTTCGTGTTGGGTTTGCCGAGGACTCAAAGGGGAAATGACTCGATATATGTTGTGGTGGATCGTTTCTTGAAGATGGTACATTTTGTTGCTTGTAAGAAGATGGCAGATGCAGTTCATGTAGCACAGTTGTTCTTTAGAGAGATCTATCGCTTGCATGGTTTACCAGAATCTATAGTTTCAGACAGGGATACTAGATTTCTGAGTCATTTTTGGCTGAGTTTGTGGAAGATGGTGGGAACTAAACTGAATTTTAGTAGTGCTTATCATCCGCAAACAGATGGGCAAACAGAGCTAGTGAATAGATCGTTGGGAAATTTATTACGATGCCTTGTGAAAGATAATCTGAAGAGCTGGGATGTGAAGTTATGTCAAGCGGAATTTGCTCATAATCATGCGGTGAATCGTAGCACAGGTTTCAGTCCATTTCAGATTGTATATTCTAGCTTGCCGAAGGGGCCGTTGAATTTGAGGATAGTGCCACAACCGAAGGGGATAGTTAAACGAGCTGCTGATTTTGTTGATGGTTTGACAGAATGTCACAGAATCGTTCAAGAACGATTGGAAAAGTCGAATGAGAAGTATAAACAATCTGCGGACTTGAAGCGACGAAGTATTGAGTTTAATGAAGGAGATTCGGTGTATGCTGTCTTAACGAAGGATCGTTTTCCAGTGGGAGCATACAATAAACTTAAAGCTCGAAAGATTGGTCCTGTAAAGATTGTGAAACGGATCAATGAAAACTCTTATAGGTTGGAGCTACCGGAGGATGTGTATACTTCTGATGTGTTTAATGTTAAAAATTTAATACCTTATTATGGGGATGAACAAACCGATGGGAAAGAACTTTTAAATTCGAGGGCGAATTTTTTCCAACCAGGGGAGGATGATGCAGCCCAGCCGAGTGACAAAGCAATGGAATTCACCAACTCATTGGATTTGAGTCGTTCCAAGGCTTTAGGTCGCTCATGACCTAATGTGGAGGTAGTGGAGATACGTCGGCAGCGACCTAGTGTGAAGACCGGTCGTTCAAGCGACCTAAGAAGTCTAAAAGTCCAACCCAGCGAGTTAACAAAACAGTTTTTAGGTCGCTCGCGACCTAGTGGAGACTCGCGACATAACGAAGGTCGCTCGCGAGTTAACGAGCAAAGCCTGAAGACACTCGGGCGAGTTAACGAGTTAAACCATAGGTCGCTAACGGGTTACGACCTAACGAAGCAACGACCTAACGAGATAAGAAACCGGTGGGCATTTCCTTAGGTCGCTCCGATCCTTCAAGTTGCGACCTTGCGTGTTACGACCTATGTTAGGTCGCTGGAGGCGGATATGATTATGCCGGGGTGCGATAGGTCGCGGCAACGAGCTACGACCTAAGTTGGGTCGCATGAAGGTTTCCTGAAACTGTTTTCTTGAGTCGCTACAGTTTTGGGTCGTGTTTGTTTAGGTCGTGTGGGTTGTATTTTAGGTCGTAAGTCGTTTGTTTCTTGAGTTGTTTGTGTTGTAAATATGTGTTGCATTTTGTTGTGTCGTTAACGACCTTCTTAGATCGTAGATCGTCTTGTATTGAGTCGCTGTGTGTTTGTTAAGTCGTGTAATCCGTTGAGTCGAATATGGGTAGGTCGCTAGCGATCTAAGTTGAGTCATGCGAATTGATAGGTCGCGAACGACCTAGTGAAGTGTGAGTTGTAAGCCTATAAATAGGCATGGTGGTGGTCATTTTGTTGGTTGTTGATTTTGAATAAAACTTTTGTTTTGTAAGCTTTGTGCTTTCATTAAATTGGTAGTTGAGTGTGATCTCCTATCTCCACTTTCGGTTATTCGAGTGCGCTCAAATCAACGATCGTTGAAGCCAATTCGCGGAATCAAGTGCGCTTGATCAACGCTCGAAGAATTGTAGATCTTCTTTCACGGTATCGTGCGCGATCAATGTGTCAGAGATAGCTAGAATTTGGTATCTTTGAATCAACGAATTTTGGCCTTTCAGTATTTCTCAATCCACCGATTGCTACTTTCACCGTTTCATCTAGATTTTCATATATCCGCTGCGTCAATATTAAATAAAATGACTGATGTTTAAATAAATGACGTTTGAAATGATATTATGATATTGAAATGTATTTGAAATTTATTTTGATTTTTAAAGTATAAATACCATTTTTAAAAGTTGTAACCACGGGTTATAATAACGTTTGGTTGTTAAAGAGATCGGGATCGGATATATGGCATACTCTCTGTCGATACCGAAAACCACTTTGACAACCGTGTACGCGGTGGAGATTCCAGAATGAAGTAGGATGGTGGAAACGTTTCCTTCGAGGTAAATACGTGGACCCGACTCCCGTGAGTTGGCATAAGGTGGCTAAAACAGGAGCGATCGACGGATTAATGAGGTAGCACCTCTGATCGGACGCACTTCTTCGTGTTCCATTCTATTACTTTTGTGATTGTATTGGTGCTCACCTTTGATTTGGGAGTGTTGTTAGAGGTGGGCGGTAGCTGCGCGCTACGCGTTACCGTCGGTCCGGAAGCGTAATTGGTATATCTACCCTGGCACTGCCTAGTTGTGCCGTGTCACCTACCATAGCGAGCCTTGTACGAGTTTGGTTTTCTCCCGTAGCCCGTGTGGTATCCTCTTGTGGCTTCCCGATCAGGAGGGACTATGATATTGGATGGACTACTGGGACTATTATGTGTTAAGGTGGAAAATGTAAAGCCTTAACGCTATTTAAAAGTAAGTTTATTTTACTAATAGACACTATTATAATAGCGAAGTATTACTACATAGTAAATAGTTTAACGGATCCTTAGAGGATGGGCGGTCCCCAGCATCCTTTAAGTTAGTTGTTCTTTAATACAGTTCACTTGAATTAACTTACACTATATAAGTATGTATGTCCTGACTCGAGTGTTTATGTTTTATTTTACGCTCGGTTCAGCCTGAGTTGCAGTTCAGTTTTCATCCCGGAGCTAGGATTTCTGTAGATCACTTTCAAGCTGCTGGCAAACTTCCTTTCCAGTTCTTTATCTAAATTTTTTGAAATCAAGACTAGTGGACATTTGTATTGTTCTACTGATGATTTAAAACTATATTTCGATTAAAGACTATGTAATTTCTATTTGATTGAGACTATTTATAGTGGCTTCATGAACCACTAAGTATTTTTAAATTCCGCTGCGAGTATTCTGATTCTGTGTCTGTGATTCTGTGATTATTTATTTACTGTATATTTTGAGATTTGCCAAATTTTATTTACAACGCGGTATTTTGAACAATTCAAGTCAGTAATGTGCGGATGCGAATGGTTGAAAATATCGGGCCGTTACAAATAGTTAATGAATTATTCTTTATCATAGGATCACCTTCAATATCAACCTTGGGACTACATTCCCAAACTTTGACTACACGTATCGTATTTACACATTGAGGATAAGCCCGCAATGTCGGCTCGTGACGAAGATGTCTTAAGGTCTGCTGCGTTTATGTCCAATCTCAATGGTAATACCACTTAGTGGGAGTCCATAATGTCAACTTGCGTCAAGAACGACTCAGAGTTTGTTGCATTTATGTCCACCTCTCATTGGCAACGTCGCTTATTACACAACATCAGGTATCATACAATAGTATCACATTCTAGTTGTTGTATGTACCAAGGAACCTCCCGTTAATGTCTGGCTATACACTACTCTAGGAAGCCTCATTAGTAGCATACAACATAGAACCTCCCATGAGTGCAATTTGTGATCGAATCGCCCCTGTCGAATATTAACTTCGTCGAATAACTAATGTCTAGGTTGTATTAACTGTGTACACATCTATCCAGCCCATATCATCAAAGTGTCACCAACTTAGGGAACTAATTTCCTTGCTGATATAATATATATATAATAGAAATATATAACCCCAGCCTTAAACCGAGGTTCAACCTGGGCATGAAAATCGATGACCGGTTGACCGTAGGTGCTGTAGCGCTCGATCGCTTGCTGTCGACTGGCTCAAGTGAGACTATCAACCGGTCGAAGTTAATTATCGTTAATGTCTAATTTTTCCATTCCTTCATTCTTAATTAATTATCGTTTTGACTTAGTTACAGTAAACTTCTTCTTTGTTAATCTTTAATTCCTAATATTCATGGTTTCAGCTTCTAACCATATTTCGCCCATCCATTCAGGTCTACAATTATGCATGTAATTCCAACGATTTCCATGTTTAGTCTATAATTTCATTTGTACGGTTTCAACTTAACAACTATCTTTTTTTTATAATCATTTATGTATTTCCAAAATTGGTTTGGGGTGAAATCAATAGGGTGTTTACTTTTTAAATTTGAAATTCAATTCCAATCAAATAAAAGATGTATCAAATGAAATCAATTCAAATCATGTCTCAACATTACTTCAAAGCAATCCATTTCTATATACTTGCAGTTATTAATATCTCAAATTTCAGTGATCATCAAATAAAATTTTGTCTTCGTATAATTGTAATTAAAATAATATTCAAACTAATTAAGCACTTCATTTTAGATTCAAATTAAATAAATTCCTAAATCAAATCGATATGTAAATAAATCAAATTATTTGTTACTCCTCATATTTTATTAATGAACCCACTCATATTTTTAGTTCGCTTGGAATCGCCTTCGCTTAGTTCGTCTATCTCTCCTTGATTTGATTTGATTTGATTCCTACTTCTTTAATCTTTTAAATTTAATCTAAGTTTTGTTTTTGAAGAAAATTGATTTGAAGAGAAAGAGGGTTGAGTTTTGGGAGAGACGGAGTTTTGTTACAATTTGTAATTAATTAAGGTTCTTAGTATTAGGTCAGGATTATATTTATAGGGGTATAGATCGTTTTCAGCCTTTTGATCAATTTATATAAAATTTGAGGGTTCGACCTACCTATACCCTAGCCCGGAAACCTCAACCAGTCGACTGCTTAGTCATGAGTAGTCGACTGCTATGGGTTGCCTGTTCCAAACTAGGATGTTACAGTTGGAGCTTTCCTTATTTAAAATATTTGTTTTCTTATTTAATAATTTTCAATTTCGCACTTTTAAACAATAATAGTTTTTTCATACGAGCTCCGATTTCAAAAGATTATATGTGAAAATTGTCTAAAAAATCGCTAAGAATGCAACGGTGCAAATTTCATAGCCAAATTTGGATGTTTGTCAAAATTTTATTTTCGCTCTTGTTTTATTTAATTTAATTTCTTTCATTAAATTTTCGGTTAATTTTTCCGGAGTCTTGCATTCTTTCCCCCTTAAAAGGATTTCATCCTTGAAATACTTAAAGATGTAAAAAAAATTACGACTCATTTGTATGGAAAATAATACTTACTCAACCATCAATCACGGGCAATGTAACGACCCGACTTCCTACGCCCAGGAAGACGTCTCGTTTTTAAGAAAGAAAAGGGTGAGAAAATAGAAAAGATAGAGAAGAAAGAACAACAACATCAGAATCTCACAGCGGAACGAATAAAATATATTAATCACATAAGTATTTACATAATATATAACATCAATCAGAGTTATACAGATAATACATCACATACTAGACAGTTATAAACACCTGTCTAGTTAATACACCTCAATACAATACAGCTCAAACAATATGACTCAGAGATACCAACACAGCAGAACTATATATATATATATATATATATATATATATATATACAACGCTGAAGCCTCCTGCTCCATTTCTCCACCAGAAATTCGTCAAAGCTAAACCTGAACCCCTTGGCTACCCGTAAAAATTTGGGTACCCGAGAGTTTATGAAAAACAAAAATAAACTCCGGGTCAGACATGGGTCTGGTATGAGTAACAGGTTAAAGTTGCTTAATTTTGAAAAATCCTTTGAAAACAAAGATATCACGTAAGACTCCCCACTCATAAACATGGAAAAGTTTTTACCTTACGCTAACCAAAACATTTGATAGGAAATCCAGTGATATTATAATAGGTCTAGGGTTTTCAAGTAAATAGAAAATAGCCAAAATTGTTACATGATTAAATTCCAGCTACTAGCCACGAAAGTGGGTAATACAATCAAAACCGTTGGCACTTATTGGATTGTGGATTCCATACAATGGCAGGGCTACTAGGGTACCGCCCGTCACAGTACGTGGCCTAGATCAACGTACCGAGGATCACTCCCGACCCCCTACAACACAAGGCCGGAACCATTCCTTACTGAACAGTCCCGAATAAGATAAACCCCGCAGTTGGCTGCAGACCAACTGCCCACACAGCCGAATAAAAAGGGACATCTAGACAGGGGAATATCCTTGTCCTGCTTGGGCATGACCCACCTAACCTTGCTGCACCTCCCCTGTTTTAGCCATTCCCAGTTGATGAGGCTTGAGGTTACGATTACCTTTATAGAACATATCTCGTAGAATGCTCATCGTCCGCCTGACGATGTGTTGAAAGCATTCAATCCATACAAGTTCGTTCCGGGTTCGAACAAAACCGAAGGCATCGTCTCGTTACACTCGTTTTGGAATCACCCTCGGAGTTAACGACGATAATCCATGCATTCTGAATCTTCATCTTCACTTCAGATTCACGACCTATCGTTAATATAGAATCGATGTGGTTTTCGGATGTTCCAAATAAGGAAAACCGATCCCGGTCTCATCGAAATCCAAAACGTGTCTTTTAAGGCCAAGTTGTGTATTTAGTCTTAACAGTCAATTCAATATTATCAATATACACACATAGATAATTCACTTCTCATAATAGATAATCACATTATCAACCATAAAAAGATAATTAATATCATCATCCAAACAGATAATTAAATATTATCATACTTAAACCATACATCCATATCACATAGATATTACTCATCTCATATCTGAGATCACATCAAACAATGAAATATCAATATCATCCATAAGCAATGATTTATGAATCACAAGCTATAATTAATTTAAAATGAATTAAATTAACTACTTCTATCTTAATTAATTTAAAATAAATTAAATTAATTACTCATTCCATAAATCCTGCTCTCACAATCATTAATTAATTATAAATCAAATTAATTAATCATTCTCTAATTACAAGAATAATTTAGTCTTTAATTAATTTCTCAATTGAATTATTCTAAATCATTCATAGCAAATTAACATTTAATTACTTCCTATTAGTTATTCCTTAATTAAACAATTCTTAGTTACATCATTAATTATATTAATTAATGATCTTCAATTTATATCAAATTACTTATTTAAATTAATTATATTAAGTGATTAAATCTCTATTTAAACACAATTATTAATCACTCTTGATTAATAACAAACCAGTAAGTAACTACCCTTAATTACTTATTAACAAATTAATCATTCCATGATTAATTAATTCCATAAATTAATCCTTTGATTAATTACAAAAGAAATTACCCAAATTTCTCCACTTACAAATCATCTTGTATGAACTTCATCAAGTAATGATCATCTAATTACTTTCCTAAGTAATTATACTCCATTAATTTCACTAAGTAATTACGCATACCAAATCATCAAATGATTTCTAAAATTAATTAATTAACTTAATTTAAATCTTATTATCAATTACTTATATATATTCAAATTAATCATTTTTGATTTAAATATCTTTTGCTACATTCCAGTAGTTTTCCTTAATTTATTTGCAGAAATTAATCTTGAATAAATCCATTAATTAATTTCATTTATATAGATTTATTACCGTTTAATTACCTTGTTGATTTATTATTCTCAAATAAATCAATCTCTAATCCCATTATTAATTATATTAATGAATGATTTCTAATTACATTTCCATTTGTTATTTTATATTAAGAATACAAATCTTCAAATCACATATATTAACTCTCTTAATTAATAACATACAGTAATTAACTGTCCTTGGTTAATTACTTCTCAATAATAAGCTTAATCCCTTGATTAATTTCATGTAATTATACTCCAGATATTCCTATTAACAACATCAACCAATTAATTACATCCCGTAATTATCCTTCAATTACTTCTCTAAGTAATTTACTTCCAAAGTATCAGTTAATTAAACTAAATTAATTAACTCAAATCAATTTACACAATTAATAAGTAATTGATTTCTTAATTACTTTCCAAATAAATAATTACATTTAAACTATTACAATGATTATTATTGAATTAATTAATCCAATTAATTTATTAAAAATCAATTACATTAAATAATTATAAATAATCCAGTTAATGATCTTCATTAACACTTATTTAATTATTCTCCAAATAATTAACTTATATTAATCATTATTAATTATAAGTTTGATTAACCATTCAAATTTATTAATTCAAATAAAATCTAATCTATGGTTCTTAATCATATATTAATTACTTAATATATTATTCAACTTTGATTTATACATTTAAATTCATAATTTCTAATTTAAATAATATCAATCATTAATTATTCATACTTAATTAACTTAAAGCTTAATGCATATAAATTCTAAATCTTCATGAATTAAAGTAAACCATTCTTATTATTGATTATGTTTTCAATTCCAATATGTTTAAAACATTTAGTTCAATTTACTTTCTAAATAAAATCAATTTATCCTTAATAAAGTTTTAACACTAATTTTTTTTTCCCAAAACCCATTGTAAACTCACGTGTTTAATTACACTTAAAAATTATTTGAATAAATTTAAATTATAAAACTTTATTTTATTTCCAAATTTAGAATTTCATATCTAAGACCTGATTTCTATTTTTGGAGTTAACCTGTTTCAATCTTTTCTTAACAGTTTAAATTTCATTCGAACTCACTCTCGTTTGAAAATACTTTAATTATTAACCACTTTTAAGTCATTAAAATAATTTAAATTTTGAAACTTTATTATTTCCAACTCTCTTTCAAAATTAACTTAAATTCACTATTTAAACTTGAGTTAGAGCTAGTTTCAACTTTGATTACATTTTAAAACCAAGTTTCCAAAACTGTAAAAGACAGCTACAGGTTTTAAAACCTGAATACCAATAACCCGACCCCCCCCCTCTTTTTACTTCGAGTAAACCCACGAAATTCCTGAGAAAACAACATCATTGCTTCGAGTCTACCCCAGGCGCGCGCGAAAATGAATTCGAGAAACCAAACCTGGAAACATAACTTCACCTCCCTTTCCCAAACCTGTCACCGCCACGTGTGCGACGCTCCGACCCCCAGAGGCCACCAAACTCCGACCGTGACATCATTCATCTCCCCTCTACCTCCCCTCAAAGCCACGTGCCACTCGAACCCTTGTACAGGCCGCGGCGATCAAACTCCATGCACATCAAAAAATTAGGTTTAGGCACTTAATTCCATCGTCGTCGACGCCACGGCCATCTGACACCCTATCCCCTATTTTTCCTTGATCCACGGTAGCCTCCTCCACCCCCAGTCAGAAGCTCAACACCGACCACCGTGTTGATCACCAGAAACCACCCCATATGCAAAAACTGAACACACTCGAACTGCTCCCATAATCAAACACTAAAAATTATGATTTCACTCCTAAAATTTATGTATTTGGAGAGAGTTTCATATTACATGAACAAAACAATTAATTAAGATGTTGCATTTTGAACAAAACTTAAACTTGCTCTGTTCTACTTGATTTTTCCAGAGCATTTCAATTTTACTTCAATAAAATTTTAAACTTAAGTTCATGATTAAACAAACAAAATTCATTTGAGTCCTAAGTCCTAATAATGCTTGGTTCAAGAGATAATGAATTTTATCAAAATCTTAATGTAAAACAAAAACAGGCAAGAACAAATACTACAGCAAGCATTCACCTATACAACAAATCCAATCATATACATACACACAGTACATACTTTACTTTCAAAAATCTATATGCAACCATATATTCATACTTAAGATTTCTATCATTTTTAAAACAGATGATGTTACTCACCAATTTGCAGAGAAGAACAGAGGCTCCTCTATTCAGCAACAGGCTTGAAATTTACAGGCTAACACTCTTCTTTGATCCTCAGTGGTATAGAATCTTGGTTGATGATCAAGTAGAAGCTTTGTTGAGTTTGAATAGGTTTTTAATGAAGTTATTTTAGTCTTTACCCAGCTCGAACTGAAATGAAGATTTATAGAAAAGAAAGAAGACAGGGGTATATTATTATGTTTCATACACTTGTGACAATATAGCATACAAATCTTGTTTGTACAGATTTTTAGAATAGAGATATTTTATAATAGAGGCTGATATGAAATACAATTGTGTACTAGAAAGATTCACATTAATTACTTTTGTTTGTTTGTTTAAGAATACATAACAATGTCTTCCCTAACAATCCTTCACACATATATATTTTTATATCTTTATTTTGTTTTATTTCAGCCTGCACACTTTTGATTTGCTCCTAGATTTTGTTCGTACAATCATATATTAGTCTTGATGCTTTACACTTATATATATGTATACTGCAGTTCATTTTTATGTTAGTTTACAAACTTGAAAATCATATGTTTCTAGTTTCATTGTTGACTTGTTATTATATTTTTGAAATGTATGTGAATGTTGTCATTTTTGTTTTGTTGTTTGAAAACTAAATGAACCTTATAGCTGTTATGTTATTATAATTTAACCAATGTACTTACTTTACATTTTCCCTAATTTATCTTATATCTTGTATGTTTATATGTATATTATTTAAAAGTAACTCATTTATCAATTTGAAATGGTAAATAAATAAATTATCTTTTTATTATAAACTACATATTTTATAAATGTGCCATTTGACAAAAATTGCATTAAAACTCATATATACTTTTAAATCCATATTTTAATCAAGCTATACTAAAAAGAAAAAAAACAAACCTTTTTGTTAATAAATTAAAATTTAACTTAAGTTAAAATAAGTTTCAAACTATTTAAGCATTTATCCTATGTATTTAAAACCCTATATTTATTTATTTATTTAGCTTTGAAAAGTCTATGTTAAATAAAACATAATTTCCAATTCACTAAAATGTATATTAGAATTTGAAACACATTTTATTGGTTAAACTTTAAAACAAAGCTTTCCTATTTACAATGTATACAAATATATACATTATAAATAGAAAACAATGAATTTATTTTAACAGATAAAATTTACCAATTAGATATTTATTAAAAGAAAATATCAATTCAGATTTAATTAACGTAAATATATCTAATCAATTTAATTTTTAATGCAGATTATTAAATTGATATTGCTAGAAAATTCCGGGTTGTCACATTCCTCCCCCCTTAAAAGAATTTCGTCCCCGAAATTTTAAAAGCAAAGGTAATTTAATACTATATTTAAGATTTTTATTAATTTTAAATCATAAGCATATATCAATCACATGCTAACAATCATCACAACCAATCTACTCAATCAACAAAGCTAACTATGCAGACAAAATTCTGGATAGAGCTCCCTAGAGTTTCCCAGTATAATACCGGATACTCGATCTATAGAATCTAAATAGTCTATACTACTAATCTACAGAACTCCTTTGAATCAGAGAAAATTCATACAAAATCAAATCTCCGACTTCCAAACCAAATTCCTTCGTCTTTTGTTCAGCAAATTCCTCTGATGATCCAGAGCTGCCTTCAACCTACTGATCAGCTCAACCTTTGCTGATAATTCCTAAAACAATCTGAATCCAAAAACAATCCAGGAGAATGATTTTCTCAAAACCAACCAAAATCAAGAAAACAACCTTTACTATCATCAATAGAATACAATTTCCCCTTTTCCAGAAAAGAAAAACAGATGCACTTCCCACTGCTTCCGCTGCACAACTCTGATCTAGGGTAGATGAAAATGCTGATGATACACATGAGGATAAACTGGACAACACATTACAAAAATATGATTCAACGGATCCAAAATAAAACTCAGAAGTTCCTCCAAAATCTGAGCTGCTTTACCAATCTCTCTCTCTCCAGAAACCATTTTACTACTAAGCTGAACCATCGGCACTACTTCTGAAATCCAGTCGATACCAACTCAACTCCTCAGATGCTAAGGCAAACCACTGACCTCTTCAAAGATATCCAGAAGAATTTCTGCCATCCCAGAGAGTACTTAACTATCGCAAGTCTCTTTTGCGATCATCCCAGGCTAATATCCAAAGAAAACTGTACTCTCCTTACCAATCTGAACAGCTTAAGCTTATCTAACCAATCCATTGAAGAAATGGGTTCACAAAACTGCCTCTGAACTTCACCTCTAAAGAACTGCTGACAAAGGACCTCCTCGCGTGCCGGTAGAACAATCTGAGCTGCAACACTGCTACTGATGCCCAAAAAATTTCTTAATCCAAAATTCCTCGGAAAACTCAGGCCTCAAAGCCAAACACAACATTCAGCTGAACTCAGCCTCAAAACTAATGCAGACACACTTCCTTATCCAAAGATCTTTGAGAACTATCCATTTCTACTGCATCTCAACACTCAACTACTCCCTCTTGAGTTACCAAGATAATATTTCTAACTTCTGCTCAACTGTCAAAATCCAAATTCTACTCATCCAAACTTGTACAACAAAAAAGGACTCCAAATCTTAATAGTTTTCCTCGAGAGATTTGGTGAAATCCGTACATCACAAATTTACTTGAGACGGTATTAGGTCTACAGTCTCGTCAGATATACTTCTAACCACAGGTAGTCACCACTACCCTATCTACCCTTATACTTATATTGGAAAACCCGAACAGGTAATCCAACAAATAGATGAAATATATATATATATATATATATATCAAAATTACAAATACGCTCTCTCAGGAAAGAAATCACTCAAGAGCCTAGGTATTCACTCAACCTAGCGCTCTGATACCACTGTAACGACCCGACTTCCTACACCCAGGAAGACGTAACGTTTTTAAGAAAGAAAAGGGTGAGAAAATAGAAAAGATAGAGAAGAAAGAACAACAACATCAGAATCTCACAGCGGAACGAATAAAATATATTAATCACATAAGTATTTACATAATATATAACATCAATCAGAGTTATACAGATAATACATCACATACTAGACGGTTATAAACACCTGTCTAGTTAATACACCTCAATACAATACAGCTCAAACAATATGACCCAGAGATACCAACACAGGGGAACTATATATATATCTACAACGCTGAAGCCTCCTGCTCCATTTCTCCACCATAAATTGGTCAAAGCTAAACCTGAATCACTTGGCTACCCGTAAAAATTTGGGTACCCGAGAGTTTATGAAAAACAAAAATAAACTCCGGGTCAGACATGGGTCTGGTATGAGTAACAGGTTAAAGTTGCTTAATTTTGAAAAATCCTTTGAAAAGAAAGGTATCACATAAGACTCCCCACACATAAACATGGAAAAGTTTTTACCTTACGCTAACCAAAACATTTGATAGGAAATCCAGTGATATTATAATAGGTCTAGGGTTTTCAAGTAAATAGAAAATAGCCGAAATTGTTACATGATTAAATTCCAGCAACTAGCCACGAAAGTGGGTAATACAATCAAAACCGTTGGCACTTATTGGATTGTGGATTCCATACAATGGCAGGGCTACTGGGGTACCGCCCGTCACAGTACGTGGCATAGATCAACGTACCGAGGATCACTCCCGAGCCCCTGCAACACAAGGCCGGAACCATTCCTTACTGAACAGTCCCGAACAAGATAAACCCCGCAGTTGGGTGCAGACCAACTTCCCACATAGCCGAATAAAAAGGGACATCTAGACAGGGGAATGTCCTTGTCCTACTTGGGCATGGCCCACCTAACCTTGCTGCACCTCCCCTATTTTAGCCATTCCCGGTTGATGAGGCTTGAGGTTACGATTACCTTTATAGAACATATCTCTTAGAATGCTCATCGTCCGCCTGACGATGTGTTGAAAGCATTCAATCCATACAAGTTCGTTCCGGGTTCGAACGAAACCGAAGGCATCATCTCGTTACACTCGTTTTGGAATCACCCTCAGAGTTAACGACAATAATCCTTGCATTCTGAATCTTCATCTTCACTTTAGATTCACGACCTATCGTTTATTTGGAATCGATGTGGTTTTCGAATGTTCCAAATAAGGAAAACCGATCCCGGTCTCATCGAAATCCAAAACGTGTCTTTTAAGGCCAAGTTGTCTATTTAGTCTTAACAGTCAATTCAATATTATCAATATACACAAATAGATAATTCACATCTCATAATAGATAATCACATTATCAAACATAAACATATAATTAATATCATCATCCAAACATATAATTAAATATTATCATACTTAAACCTTACATCCATATCACATAGATATTACTCATCTCATATCTCAGAGCACATCAAACAATGAAATATCAATATCATCCATAAGCAATGATTTATGAATCACAAGCTATAATTAATTTAAAATGAATTAAATTAACTACTTCTATCTTAATTAATTTAAAATAAATTAAATTAATTACTCATTCCATAAATCCTGCTCTCACAATCATTAATTAATTATAAGTCAAATTAATTAATCATTCTCTAATTACAAGAATAATTTAGTCTTTAATTAATTTCTCAATTGAATTATTCTAAATCATTCATAGCAAATTAACATTTAATTACTTCCTATTAGTTATTCCTTAATTAAACAATTCTTAGTTACATCATTAATTATATTAATTAATGATCTTCAATTTATATCAAATTACTTATTTAAATTAATTATATTAAGTGATTAAATCTCTATTTAAACACAATTATTAATCACTCTTGATTAATTACAAACCAGTAAGTAACTACCCTTAATTACTTATTAACAAATTAATCATTCCATGATTAATTAATTCCATAAATTAATCCTTGAATTAATTACAAAAGAAATTACCCAAATTTCTCCACTTACAAATCATCTTGTATGAACTTCATCAAGTAATGATCATCTAATTACTTTCCTAAGTAATTATACTCCATTAATTTCACTAAGTAATTACGCATACCAAATCATCAAATGATTTCTAAAATTAATTAATTAACTTAATTTAAATCTTATTATCAATTACTTATATATATTCAAATTAATCATTTTTGATTTAAATATCTTTTGCTACATTCCAGTAGTTTTCCTTAATTTATTTACAGAAATTAATCTTGAATAAATCCATTAATTAATTTCATTTATATAGATTTATTACCGTTTAATTATCTTGTTGATTTATTATTCTCAAATAAGTCAATCTCTAATCCCATCATTAATTATATTAATGAATGATTTCTAATTACATTTCCATTCGTTATTTTATATTAAGAATACAAATCTTCAAATCACATATATTAACTCTCTTAATTAATAACATACAGTAATTAACTGTCCTTGGTTAATTACTTCTCAATAATAAGCTTAATCCCTTGATTGATTTCATGTAAATATACTCCAGTTATTCCTATTAACAACATCAACCAATTAATTACATCTCGTAATTATCCTTCAATTACTTCTCTAAGTAATTTACTTCCAAAATATCAGTTAATTAAACTAAATTAATTAACTCAAATCAATTTACACAATTAATAAGTAATTGATTTCTTAATTACTTTCCAAATAAATAATTACATTTAAACTATTACAATGATTATTACTGAATTAATTAATCCAATTAATTTATTAAAAATCAATTACATTAATTAATTTTAAATAATCCAGTTAATGATCTCCATTAACACTTATTTAATTATTCTCCAAATAATTAACTTATATTAATCATTATTAATTATAAGTTTGATTAACCATTAAAATTTATTAATTTAAATAAAATCTAATCTATGGTTCTTAATCATATATTAATTACTTGATATATTATTCAACTTTGATTTATACATTTAAATTCATAATTTCTAATTTAAATAATATCAATCATTAATTATTCATACTTAATTAACTTAAAGGTTAATGCATATAAATTCTAAATCTTCATGAATTAAAGTAAACCATTCTTATCATTGATTATGTTTTCAATTCCAATATGTTTAAAACATTTAGTTCAATTTACTTTCTAAATAAAATCAATTTATCCTTAATAAAGTTTTAACACTAATTTTTTTTTCCCAAAACCCTTTGTAAACTCACATGTTTAATTACACTTAAAACTTATTTGAATAAATTTAAATTATAAAACTTTATTTTATTTCCAAATTTAGAATTTCATATCTAAGACCTGATTTCTATTTTTGGAGTTAACCTGTTTCAGTCATTTTTTAACAGTATAAATTTCATTCGAACTCACTCTCGTTTGAAAATACTTTAATTATTAACCACTATTAAGTCATTAAAATAATTTAAATTTTGAAACTTTATTATTTCCAACTCTCTTTCAAAACTAACTTAAATTCACTATTTAAACTTGAGTTAGAGCTAGTTTCAACTTTGATTACATTTTAAAACCAAGTTTCCAAAACTGTAAAAAACAGCTACAGGTTCTAAAACCTGAATACCAATAACCCGACCCCCCTATTTTTACTTCGAGTAAACCCACGAAATTCTCGAGAAAACAACAACATTGCTTCAAGTCTTCCCCAGGCGCGCGCGAAAATGAATTCGAGAAACCAAACCTGGAAACATAACTTCACCTCCCCTTCCCAAACCTGTCACCGCCACGTGCGCGACACTCCGACCCCCAGAGGCCACCAAACTCCGACCGTGACATCGTTCATCTCCCCTCTACCTCCCCTCAAAGCCACGTGTACAGGCCATGGCGATCAAACTCCATGCACAGCAAAAAATTAGGTTTAGGCACTTAATTCCATCGTCGTCGACGCCACGGCCATCTGACACCCTATCCCCTATTTTTCCTTGATCCACGGTAGCCTCCTCCACCCCCAGTCAGAAGCTCGACGCCGACCACCGCGTTGATCACCAGAAACCACCCCAAATGCAAAAACTGAACACACTCGAACTGCTCCCATAATCAAACACTAAAAATTATGATTTCACTCCTAAAATTTATGTTTTTCGATAGAGTTTCAGATTACATGCACAAAACAATTAAATTAAGATGTTGCATTTTGAACAAAACTTAAACTTGCTCTATTCTACTTGATTTTTCCAGAGCATTTCAATTTTATTTCAATAAATTTTAAACTTAAGTTCATGATTAGACAAACAAAATTCGTTTGAGTCCTAAGTCCTAATAGTGCTTTGTTCAAGAGATAATGAATTTTATCAAAATTTTAATGTAAAAACAAAAACAGGCAAGAACAAATACTACAGCAAGCATTCACCTATACAACAAATCCAATCATATACATACACACAGTACATACTTTACTTTCAAAAATCTATATGCAACCAGATATTCATACTTAAGATTTCTATCATTTTTAAAACTGATGATGTTACTCGCCTTGCAGAGAAGAACAGAGGCTCCTCTATTCAGCAGCAGGCTTGAAATTTACAGGCTAACACTCTTCTTTGATTCTCAGTGGTATAGAATCTTGGTTGATGATCAAGTAGAAGCTTTGTTGAGTTTGAAATAGGTTTTTAATGAAGTTATTTTAGTCTTTACCCAGCTCGAACTGAAATGAAGATTTATAGAAAAGAAAGAAGACAGGGGTATATTATTATGTTTCATACACTTGTGACAATATAGCATACAAATCTTGTTTGTACAGATTTTTAGAACAGAGATATTTTATAATAGAGGCTGATATGAAATACAATAGTGTGCTAGAAAGATTCACATTAATTACTTTTGTTTGTTTGTTTAAGAATACATAACAATGTCTTCCCTAACAAGCCTTCACACATATATATTTTTATATCTTTATTTTTTTTTATTTCAGCCTGCACACTTTTGATTTGTTCCTAGATTTTGTTTGTACAATCATATATTGGTCTTGATGCTTTACACTTATATATATGTATACTGCAGTTCAATTTTATGTTAGTTTACAAACTTGAAAATCATATGTTTCTAGTTTCATTGTTGACTTGTTATTATATTTTTGAAATGTATGTGAATGTTGTCATTTTTGTTTTGTTGTTTGAAAACTAAATGAACCTTATAGTTGTTATGTTATTATAATTTAACCAATGTACTTACTTTACATTTTCCCTAATTTATCTTATATCTTGTATGTTTATATGTATATTATTTAAAAGTAACTCATTTATCAATTTGAAATGGTAAATAAATAAATTATCTTTTTATTATAAACTACATATTTTATAAATGTGCCATTTGACAAAAATTGCATTAAAACTCATATATACTTTTAAATCCATATTTTAATCAAGCTACACTAAAAAGAAAAGAAAACAAACCTTTTTGTTAATAAATTAAAATTTAACATAAGTTAAAATAAGTTTCAAACTATTTAAGCATTTATCCTATGTATTTAAAACCCTATATTTATTTATTTAGCTTTGAAAAGTCTATATTAAATAAAACATAATTTCCAATTCACTAAAATGTATATTAGAATTTGAAACACAATTTATTAGTTAAACTTTAAAACAAAGCTTTCCTATTTACAATGTATACAAATATATACATTTATAAATAGAAAACAATGAATTTATTTTAACAGATAAAATTTACCAATTAGATATTTATTAAAAAAAAGTATCAATTCAGATTTAATTAACGTAAATATATCAAATCAATTTAATTTTTAATGCAGATTATTAAATTGATATTGCTTGAAAATTCCGGGTTGTCACAGGCAATCATTGTTCTTAGTTCAAATTCTAATGCAACGTGTACATATAGGCATGGAATACATATAAAGCTATACTAATTGAAAAATTAGGCGGCCTCCTGATCTAGTCGACCTCCTAAAATGCTAGTGCTTATGCTATGTATCCAAGTGTATGCAACGATCTATGTAAATGTATTGGCAATTCTATATGAATGCGCAACCATTGAATCCATATGCAACAACCATATGCATATAACTCAGCAAAGTAGAACAAGGTGATCGTGTGAGAGTATGCTAACTTAAGAATATTTGCCTTAGTTTGCCATGATCAATTTAGTAAATACATCCATCAGCCACCATCATCCTAAACATGTCCTAATGACACGTTCGCAACCATCCGTAGAATCAAAATATCCCTACCAACGGTATATTCTAAGCTAAATCCTAAGTGCATAAATAATTAGCTATTCCAAATAGAGACTCACCTTAAAAAAGCCCTAAATGGGTAGCTTGGAAATTTTTCCAATAGTTAGGCCAAACGTAGAACAGTGGTCATATAAACATATCTTTCTAAACTTCCCCTTTAAAAATATGAAAATTTCACAAAAATCTATTTTAAAAGAAAACACGTTATTTTAATTTACTATTATTTTTATTTTAAAGTGCGATAAAAATATTTATAAAAGACATTTTCAAGCAGTGACAATTTTATATTTAGAAGAAAAAAATCCAAAAGCTAGGAATTTATGTACTTCTCAATTTTCCTTTCAAAAGATTAATATCAAAAGAAAAGTATACATCAAAGGTAAGTGCAATAATGTGCCCTAAAAATAAAAACATTACTGTGGTTATTGAAAATTTCTTTTTGTCAAATTCATTTAATTCTACTTTTCAATAAATTCATAAAGATTGTCTGATCGTTTGATCGGAAACCATAACCCAACTTATTTTTCCTTTCAAAATATCAGAACATCTATCGTTTTTAACGTTTAGAAAACATTTCCACTGATTTATTACCAAAAACAGAGTACATAAAAGCAACTTAATTTACACTAACCTTATTTCACCTAATAATGCTTATAGGATTTCCATCCCTCTTGCTATTGACAACATGCCTAATGATAAATCACTGGGTCCGGATGGGTTCCCAATTTTATTTTATAAAATGTTTTGGGATGTTTTAAAATTAGATTTAATTAATATGTTTAATGATTTCTATAATGGAAATTTACAATTAGGAAGATTCAATTTTGCAAATGCTATTTTATTACACAAAAAAGTAGGTGCTAACAATTTAAAAGATTTTAGACATATTTCATTGATTAATTGTTCCGTTAAAATTATTTCAAAAGTTTCAGCTAATAGACTTAGTATAAGAATGAATGACCTAATTGACTGTTCACAATCTGACTTCATTAAAGTGAGAAATATTTTCGATGGGGTGGCAGTTGTTCAAGAATATGTTAATCACTGTTGTAAGAATAATATTACCTGTGTTATCTTAAAACTAGACTTCGCTAAAGCTTTTGATTCGGTAGATTGGGATTTTCTAGTAGATATTTTTCATGCTAGAGGTTTTAGTCATATATGGATTAGCTGGATCATGAATTTGCTTAAAACTGGTAACTCTAGTATTATGGTTAATGGTATTTTTAGGTAATAAAATTCAATCTAAGAGAGGTTTTAGGCAATGGGATCCTTTATCGCCTCTTCTGTTTAACTTAGCCGCTGACATTTTTTGTAACAACCCGCATATTTATCGACTTTTATATTTAAATATTTTATTTAAATATTTTATCGATACTCAGAATTTGGTCCGAAAAGCTACTTTTTGCATACGGTCGAATTAGGACTCGGGACCACTCCCATTGAGTTTAAAATGTCGTTTGCCATCTTTTTAGTGTAAGCTTCGATATGTTTGGAGTTAGTCAAGTTTTGCGACTTTTTCACTTTGGGTTTGGGTTTGGGTTCAGCCCTATGTTTAACTGATACTCAAATCTGAACCACTCCTCACCATTCACTCTCACTTCCTCCCCTATTCAGTTCTAAAACATCAATGGTGGGAGAGATGGGAAATTAAACTCCAAACCCTAGTTTTCTTTTGCAAATCAAGCTCTAGCTCCAAACTAATAGAAGAACCCATTGGTAAGCTTCTCTTCTTCTTCTCCAACTCATTCTCTTATCAAATTCAGAAATTCCTAAACCTAATTTAGGATGTTTCTCTTTTTAGCTTAGATTCAAGCTTGTTGAGTTGGAATTGAAGAGTCATTGTCCTTCTCATTGTTCTATAGCTTCTTCCTCCTTGTTCTTGTGCATAAAGGTGAGATTTTTATCTCACATCTTTTTCTATATCTATCTTTGTGGTTAGGTATGAATTCCTAACATTTGTGCATATTCATTTGCTTCTGATTTGAATTGAATTGGTGAATATTCCAATTTTTGTGAAAATCCTTTTATGGATGTTTCTTCATGATATTTGGGGTGTATCGAAGAGCCTATAAGGCCGGGTTGTCATTTGACGTGAATCCTTAGTCGTCGTTGCTCGCTCGATCGCTCCCGACATTGTTTTGGCCATATGGCCTAGGAAAATTGTTTCCCTTACCAGGTTTTCAGACGTCTGGAGGACAATGCCAGACGTCTGGTTTTGCAACCTGGAGAAAAATAAAATATGGCAGAAAAATAAATAAGGCAGTGCCTAATTTCAGACGTCTGAATTATCGTTTCAGGCGTTTGGAATAAGGTTAGACGTCTGATTGTGTTTTCAGACGTTTGGTTGGTTTTCTGGAATATTTCCAGAAACCAAAAGTAGACGTTTGGACTTTCCCCCAAACGTCTGAATGTTTTTCAGACGTCTGATTTTAGGTTTCAGACGTCTGGTTGGTTTTCTGGGAAATTTCCAGAAACCAAATGCAGACGTCTGGACAACCCCTCAGATGTCTGGAAATCCCTAGTTTTGCCTATTTGCCTAATTTTGAGTAAAACTTACAATATTAATCGATTTTTGTCGATCCGATTAGTTGTTATCACTATTACCGTCTTTGATGACTCTTTTTATGGATTTTTGGGAATATCCACTTTGATGGATTCGGTATCGATTTCTTTGGATTTTATTCACCTCTTCGTAGGTGAATTTTAGTGATCGATTGTTCCTACAATTTTCTTTGTGATTTGTCACTTTAAAAATACAAAGGTTTTCTATACTAGTAGTAAATATCAAAGTTCTTTCATCAAAACAATTTCAACATTTATTTTATTACAAAGCTCGTTTCTTAAACCATTTTCCAATCTATTAGTATATACAAATCTCACTCGTATGAGAAATCTAATTAAACGACCTAGTAAAACCAGTGGTATGAAACGCTTGCGTTTACTTCGTCAGTTAATTCTTGGACTTGTTCGATTGAAACTCTTGTGACAATTTTCTAGTGGAGATCTACAATTTGTTCATAAATATTTAAGTTAAGCTAGTAGTTATGGGACATGAAGCTAAGCTCATATATTTACTAGCTTACTGTAATTGAAACTTCTTGATGATCATGACGATCATTTTTGTGATTTAGACTAGCAATTGTGCGATGTCTCTTTGTCCACGTGGAGGACAGTAACTCATTTTATTGAGCTTCGTCTCATTTCTTTGTGGGGTAGCTCCCCATGATCTTCGGGCCATTCGTGTGTCAAAAATTAATGGCTAGCTACCACGGGATAGCTTCTCGTTCGAGTGATACATATGTTGGTGAGCTTTAATGCTCCCGTTCATGTGATAGGTCTCCCCCCTTTCTTGTGATTTCTGGATTTCATGTGTTGAATTCTGGAATTTGTGTGTCATTGACTTTTATGATTTCTGGATTTCGTGTGTTGAATTCTGGAATTTGTGTTTCACCAATTTTCGTGATTTCCATTGATAAGTTTTATCAATATTTGTGCATTGGTGAATTTGTGTGTCATTGACTTTTGTGATTGACATTGATATAATCGTCAATATTTATGGTTTGGTGAACGAAATAAGGAGTATGACATTTCTTTGATTCTTGTGTAGATTCTGTGATATTGATTAATCTCTTGTTGATTTTCGATTACTTATATATATATATATATATATATATCACAGCTTGGCATTGTGATTATTATGTGTTTAGTCATATCTCTTATTCAATATGGTTTCATCTGATATTTATAGTTAGACTGATCCGTTTATTTTTTCTTATTAAATAATACTCGGGTCAGACCGAGATGTTACAGGTGCTTCGGCTTGACTTCTCACTTGGGATTGATTTCTCTGACTTTTGGTTAACTACTTAGATTAGTAGTTTTCGTTGTATACATTTGAGATATAGACTCCATGATGTATACTTATTCTTTTGTGTAGTTCGTGTAACTATTCTTTTGAGATATTGTGGATCTTTTTAGACCGCTACTCTGATATACACTTTCATGTGTTAGTTATATATTCATATCTTCTTCCGCCTTTGTGATATGAATTATGTGTGACTGATTTGTGTTATTCTTATTTCTATATTTGTTTCCGAAGACCTTTATAGCCACTGTGTAGTAGCTTTGAGTTTGTGTCGGTATGTCGGATTTCTTCTTGAGAAGAAAAGTTATATATTTTATCTGGCATATCGGTGCTCGCGTAAAGCAATTACACGGATGGTCGCTCCTCAACAGCCTTATTCTCCGTGCTAGTTGACAGCATTACACCGTAGTGTTCTTGGCTAGCATGGGTATAGAGGTGGGGCGTCACAGCTTGGTATCAGAGCCAAACTTCGGAACAATATGGAATATTATAACAAGGATCATCGTCCTAAGTCTTTCTTAGGAGTCGTGCTTTAGGATTTAATTCGAGTCTTCGTACCGATTCATCCTTTTTTCTTTGTGATTCCTTGTTTTATCTAGCAAGATTGCATGATATTCATTTGTGAATAATCTTCTTCTTGTTCTTCTTTCTTTCGAAAGGAAGAGAAATGTCTAGACCAGGCCGTCCCAGAGCCATACCATCTAGCACTCCACCCCAGGACGGAGTTTTTATGACTGCTCAACAGCTTCTTGATTTAGTGACAAATGCTCAAGCAACTGGAGCCAACCCGAAACCTACTCACCCAAAGTCGGGATTTGCACGCTTGTGCAGCGATTACACTAATTTGGGTGGGAAGCCATTTAAAGGTTCTGAAACTATTATTGAAGTATAGGGTTGGTTAAGGACATGCGATCGAATCTTTTCTCGCATGAACCTCATTGATCTTCACCGAGTTCAAGTGGCTTCTAGTATGCTCCAAGAAAGAGCATTGGACTGGTACGGACTTCTTATTTCTGAGATTAATGAAGCGGATCTCACCTGGGAGAAATTCCGAGAGCGCTTCGAGTTAAAATTCGTACCAGAAGCTGAGAAGGTGACGTTGGCTCGCCGTTTTATTGACCTTATTCAAGGTGAATCTTCCATGGCAGATTATGTCGCGTCTTTTGAATCTCTCTCCAAATATGGGGTCGAATACATCAGCACCCCATTGAAGAAAAATCAAAGATTTGTCTATGGCTTAAACAAAAATCTCAAGAAGCCATTACTTCTAAAATTAGAAGTTTCTTTCGACCAACTCATTGATATCGCTCTTCGTCTTGAAGAGGCGGATAGGGAGAATGATGTTGAAGTGGTGGGTTCCAAACCAAACTTCAACAACAAGAAAAGGCCTAACAAGTTCAAAGGCCCTCATCCCAACAAAAAGGGAAAGCAAGCATCTACATCAGCGAAGACTCCTACCTTTAGTCGTGGGGAATGCTATAATTGTGGTTCAAAGGACCATTATTCAAATAAGTGTTCGAATCCCCTCTCTTGCCGCTACTGCAAAAGTCCCGGCCATGTTATACCTTCATGCCCCAAACTTTAGGGCAAGAAGGAGGGAAAGTTAAACGTTGCTCAAGCCCTTGGCAACACATCTCGTGGCCAAGGTATTTCTCATTCTATCCTTGATGGCATTATTGTGTTTCGTGATCATCCTATTCGTGTTCTTTTTGATACAGGTGTGTCCCATTCTTTTATATCAAAAGAACTTGTTGATACTTTTTCTTTGGATGTTTTGTGTTTAATGACTTCTTTGAGAATTACGAATCCGGTTGGTGGATCCGCAACAATCAGTTTATTGTGTAAAGATGTGGAGATTATTTTGTATGATTTTTCCTTCCTAGCCGATTTGCATGTCATGCGTTATTTAGGCTTTGGAATGATTTTGGGAATGGATTGGCTTAACCGTTATGAAGCTCATATCCTATGTCATGACCGGACTATTCATCTTCGACATCCTCAATCTGTTAAGCATATTTCTATTAATCTTAAAGATTCGGATTCCAGCTTGGTTGCATCTTTATATTCTTTAAACCCTCGTGATGACGATAATGATGATGAGGAAGATATTATTTCTCTTATTCACGTTGTTCGTGAATTTTCCAACATATTTGAGCCCGTTTTAGGATTACCACCTAAGCGAGCAATTGAGTTCAGAATTGATCTCATTCCTGGAGCTCAACCTATCACTCGTCCTCCTTATCGTGTGTCCAATAAAGAAAACGAGGAGATGCGTAAACAATTATCCGAATCGGAGACGAAGCAATTTATTCGCTCTAGTTCCTCGCCTTGGGGAGCTTCGGTTATTTTCGTGAAGAAATCCGATGGTACACTTAGGCTTTGCGTTGACTACCGCAAACTTAATGATCTTACTATCAAAAATAAATATCCTTTACCTCGGATTGATGATCTATTCGATCAGCTTAGTGGTGCTAGAGTCTTTTCACAATTAGACTTAGCTACTGGTTTTCACCAGCTTCGTATTGCAGAGGATAGTATTCCTTTGACATCGTTCCGTACTCGTTATGGATCTTATGAATGGCTTGTTATGCCATTTGGGTTGACGAATGCCCCAGCTTATTTCGTTGACCTAATGAATCGAGTTTTCAAAGACTTCCTCGACCGGTTTGTCCTCATCTTTATTAATGATATTCTTGTGTATTCTAAAACCGAGGAGGAACATGAGAAGCATCTTCGGATTGTGTTGGAAACTCTTAGGAGTAATCAATTAAAAGCAAAGTTTTCTAAATGCCAATTTTGGCAATCTCGTGTGAAGTTTCTTGGTCATATTATTTCCGAATCCGGAATTTCCGTGGATCCTTCAAAGATTGAAGCGATTCAAGATTGGAAGAGACCGGAGAGTGTGACGGAGATTCGTAGTTTTCTTGGATTGGCGGGTTATTACCGCCGTTTTCTCAAAGACTTTTCTAAGATTGCCATGCCTCTCACTAGTTTAACGAAGAAAGGTGTTAAATACATTTGGTCGGACAAATGTGAAACTTCTTTTCAGAAATTAAAAGAACTCCTTTCTGATTCTCCTATTCTTGTTATTCCGAGGGGAATCAAGATTTCATTATTTATACTGATGCCAGTCGCGTTGGTTTGGGTGCCGTTCTTATGCAAAGAGAACGTGTTATTGCTTATGCTTCTAGGCAATTGAAGCCTGCCGAGATTAGATATGCCACACATGATTTAGAACTCGCGGCTATTGTTTTCGCCCTTCGAATTTGGCGTCATTATCTTTTGGGAGAGAAATTTATTCTTTATACGGATCATAAGTCCTTGAAGTATTTATTCTCTCAAAAGGAACTTAATTTGCGTCAACAACGTTGGCTTGAGTTCCTTACTCCTTATGATCTTGATATTCTCTATAACCCCGGTAAGGGTAATCGTGTAGACGATGCTCTTAGCCGTAAACAAAAAGCTGTTGTTTCTATGATGATATGCGAATGGAACGATCTCGAGATCTTATCCACTTGTGAGATTCGAGACCGCGTATCCGATTTATGCTCATCATTTATTTTATGTAGCCTTGAGGCTCATCCTTCTCTTTTAGACCGCATTCTCGAAGCTCAAGGGCTAGATCCTGAATTGGCTCTTCTTGGCCAAAATATTAAGGATAAGATTGATATTGAAAGTTTGAAAGACTTTGATATCGATTCTCGTGGCGGCATTCGAAGAATTGGTAGACTTATCGTACCAAATATTGGTGATCTTTGAAAAGATATTTTAGAAGATTCCCATCGTTCTAAATTCACCATTCATCCCGGTAGTAGCAAAATGTACGCGGATATGAAGCGACTTTATTATTGGGAGGGAATGGAACTTGACATCGCTAACTTCGTTAAGCGTTGCATGACTTGCCAACTCGTTAAGGCCGAGCATCAAAGGCCCGGTGGGTTATTGCAACCTTTAGAAATTCCAATTTGGAAGTGGGATCAAATTTCCATGGATTTTATAGATGGCCTTCCCCGTTCTCGTTCGGGTCATGATAGCTTATGGGTGATAGTGGATAGACTTACTAAATCCGCCCATTTTATTCCTGTTCGGTCTAACCGAACTGTTCCTCTTTTGGCCAAACTCTTTGTTAAAGAGATTGTTAAATTACATGGAGTTCCTACTTCTATTGTTAGTGATCGTGATCCATTGTTTACTAGTGGATTTTGGAAGAGTCTTCAAAAAGCTTTGGGAACGAAGCTTAATTTTAGCACCGCTTATCACCCCTAGTCCGATGGACAAACCGAGCGCGTGAATCAAACTCTTGAAGATCTTCTTTGTGCATGTGTTCTTGATTTTGGTGGAAGTTGGGAAGATCATATTCCTCTTGTTGAATTTTCCTATAATAATAGCTTCCAATCTAGTATTGGTATGGCACCTTTCGAGGCACTCTATGGAAGGCCATGCCGATCTCCTTCTTGTTGGCTTGAGGCCGGTGAGAAGCTGGTTTTAGGTCCAGATTTTATTCAGGATTCCACAGAGAAAATTGACCTTATTCGACATAGAATGAAAGAAGCTCAGAGTAGACAAAAATCCTATGCCGATAACCGGAGAAGGAAATTAGAATTTTCTGTGGGTGATCCCGTATTTATTCGTGTTGCACCTATGAAAGGTGTTGTGCATTTCAGTCGATCAGGAAAGTTAGCGCCTCGATATATTGGGCCATTTCCTATCACTAAACGTATTGGTTCCATGGCTTATCGCCTTTCTTTACCAGCTCAGTTTTCTGCCATGCATGACGTGTTTCACGTTTCTCAATTACGGAAGTGTCTTCGAGATTCCGATTCTATTCTTGAGCCCGGTGTTGTGGAAGAAATTGAAGTTTCGCCTAATTTGACTTATGAGCAACATCCTATTCGTATCATTGCTTCGGAAGTCAAACGACTTCGAAATAAAGATGTTCCGCTCGTTAAAGTTCAATGGTCTTCAAATCCTAAGGATTGTTCTTGGGAATCTAGAGAGTTCATCGAGCGAACACATCCGAACTTGCTTTTCCGTGCTCTTTAAGGTGAACCTTTTACTTCAAATTTCTTTTGTGTTGAATATGCTTTTATGGTTGTTACTTTATATTTTCTTCTTAAATATTGCGAGGACGCAATTTCTTTAAGGAGGGGACTCTGTAACAACCCGCATATTTATCGATTTTTATATTTAAATATTTTATTTAAATATTTTATCGATACTCGGAATTTGGTCCGAAAAGCTACTTTTTGCATACGGTCGAATTAGGACTCGGGACCACTCCTATTGAGTTTAAAATGCCGTTTGCGATCTTTTTGAGTGTAAGCTTCGATATGTTTGGAGTTAGTCAAGTTTTGCTACTTTTTCACTTTGGGTGTGGGTTTGGGTTCAGCCCTATGTTTAACTTATATTCAAATCTAAACCACTCCTCCCCATTCACTCTCACTTCCTCCCCTATTCAGTTCTAAAACATCAATGGTGGGAGAGATGGGAAATTAAAACTCCAAACCCTAGTTTTCTTTTGCAAATCAAGCTCTAGCTCTAAACTAATAGAAGAACCCATTGGTAAGCTTCTTTTCTTCTTCTCCAACTCATTCTCTTATCAAATTCAGAAATTCCTAAACCTAATTTAGGATGTTTCTCTTTTTATCTTAGATTCAAGCTTGTTGAGTTGGAATTGAAGAGTGATTGTCATTCTCATTGTTCTATAGCTTCTTCCTTCTTGTTCTTGTGCATAAAGGTGAGATTTTTATCTCACATCTTTTTCTATATCTATCTTTGTGGTTAGGTATGAATTCCTAACATATGTGCATATTCATTTGCTTCTGATTTGAATTGAATTGGTGAATATTCCAATTTTTGTGAAAATCCTTTTATGGATGTTTGATCACGATATTTGGGGTGTATCGAAGAGCCTATAAGGCCGGGTGGTCATTTGATGTGAATCCTTAGTCATCGTTGCTCGCTCGATCGCTCACGACATCATTTTGGCCATATGGCCTAGGCAAATTGTTCCCCTTACCAGGTTTTCAGACGTCTGGAGACCAATGCCAGACATCTGATTTGCAACCTGGAGAAAAATAAAATACGGTAGAAAAATAAATAAGGCAGTGCCTAATTTCAGACGTCTGAATTATCGTTTCAGACGTCTGGAATAAGGTTAGACGTATGATTTGTGTTTTCAGACGTCTGGTTGGTTTTCTGGAATATTTCCAGAAACCAAAACCAGACGTCTGGACTTTCCTCCAAACGTCTGAATGTTTTTCAGACGTCTGATTTTAGGTTTCAGACATCTGGATGGTTTTCTGGGAAATTTCCAGAAACCAAATGCAGACGTCTGGACAACCCCTTAGACGTTTGGAAATCCCTAGTTTTGCCTATTTTCCTAATTTTGAGTAAAATTTACAATATTAATCGATTTTTGTCGATCCGATTAGTTGTTATCACTATTACCGTCTTTGATGACTCTTTTTATGGATTTTTGGGAATATCCATTTTGATGGATTCGGTATCGATTTCTTTGGATTTTATTCACCTCTTCGTATGTGAATTTTAGTGATTGATTGTTCCTACAATCTTCTTTGTGATTTGTCACTTTAAAAATATAGACGTTTTCTATACTAGTTGTAAATATCAAAATTCTTTCATCAAAACGATTTCAACATTTATTTTATTACAAAGCTTGTTTCTTAAACCGTTTTCCAATCTATTAGTATATACAAGCCTTTACCTCACTCGTATGAGAAATCTAATTAAACGACCTAGTAAAACGAGTGGTATGAAATGCTTGCGTTTACTTCGTCGGTTAATTCTTGGACTTGTTCGATTGAAACTCTTGTGACAATTTTCTAGTGGAGATCTACAATTTGTTCGTAAATATTTAAGTTAAGCTAGTGGTTATGGGACATGAAGCTAAGCTCATATATTTACTAGCTTACTGTAATTGACGCTTCTTGATGATCATGATGATCATTTTTGTGATTTAGACTAGCAATTGTGCGATGTCTCTTTGTCCACGTGAGGACAGTAACTTATTTTATTGAGCTTCGTCTCATTTCTTTGTGGGGTAGCTCCCCATGGTCTTCGGTCCATTCGTGTGTCAAAAATTAATGGCTAGCTACCATGAGATAGATTCTCGTTCGTGTGATACATATGTTGGTGAGCTTTAATGCTCTCGTTCGTGTGATAGGCCTCCCCCCTTTCTTGTGATTTCTAGATTTCGTGTGTTGGATTCTGGAATTTGTGTGTCATTGACTTTTGTGATATCTGGATTTCGTGTGTTGAATTCTGGAATTTGTGTTCCACCAATTTTCGTGATTTCCATTGATAAGTTTTATCAATATTTGTGCATTGGTGAATTTGTGTGTCATTGACTTTTGTGATTGACATTGATATAATCATCAACATTTATGGTTTGGTGAACGAAATAAGGAGTATGACATTTCTTTGATTCTTGTGTAGATTCTGTGATATTGATTAATCTCTTGTTGATTTTCAATTACTTATATATGTATCACAGCTTGGCATTGTGATTATTATGTGTTTAGTCATGTCTCTTATTCAATATCGTTTCATCTGATATTTATAGTTAGACTGATCCGTTTATTATTTTCTTATTAAATAATACTCGGGTCAGACCGAGATGTTACAGGTGCTTCGGCTTGACTTCTCACTTGGGATTGATTTCTCTGACTTTTGGTTAACTACTTAGATTAGTAGTTTTTGTTGTATACATTTGAGATATAGACTCCATGATGTATACTTATTCTTTTGTGTAGCTCGTGTAACTATTCTTTTGAGATATTGTGGATCTTTTTAGACCGCTACTCTGATATACACTTTCATGTGTTAGTTATATATTCATATCTTCTTCCGCCTTTGTGATATGAATTACCTGTGACTGATTTGTGTTATTCTTATTTCTATATTTGTTTTCGAAGACCTTTATAGCCACTGTGTAGTAGCTTTGAGTTTGTGTCGGTATGTCGGATTTCTTCTTGAGAAGAAAAGTTATATTTTTATCTGGCATATCGGTGCTCGCGCAAAGCAATTATACGGATGGTCGCTCCTCAACAGCCTTATTCTCCGTGCTAGTTGATAGCATTACACCGTAGTGTTCTTGGCTAGCATGGGTATAGAGGTGGGGCGTCATATTTTTGCTAAGATAATTAAAAAAACGGTTGATAATGGATCATTGGGAAATATAGGTAATGATATATCGCGTAACATATATTAGTCCTTCAATTTGCAGACGAACCTTGCTTTTTTCTTCTCATTTACCTAGACACATTATTTCTCTTAAGTTTACTCTATATAGTTTTGAACTTCTAACAGGTTTAAAAATAAACTTTGATAAAAGTTCTGTTTTAGTTTTAAATGATTTTTATAAAGTTGAAAATTTAGTGGCTAATACGCTAAATTGTCAAACTATGATATTTCCTTTTGACTATCTAGGTTTTTTCATTAGACCTACTAAACTAAAACATGAATATTGGTTTATAATCACAGATAAAGTCAAAAATAGGATTTCTAATTGGAATGGAAGATTTTTATGTAGATCGGGTAAAGTAGTACTAATTAATTCTATTTTATCATCTCTTTCGATTTATTGGATATCTGCGCATCTTTTTCCTAATTGAGTGATTGATAAAATAGATAAAATTAGAAGAGATTTGTTATGGAGTGGTGAAAATTCAAACAGCTGCATAAAATGTTTGGTAAATTGGGAAACTATTTGTAAATCCAAAAAGGATGGTGGTTTAGGAGTCATTAATTTGTGTAATATGAATTTGTCTCTTCTAGGTAAATGGTTATGGAAGTTCAAGGATATAACTGATGATGCCACTTGAAAAGAAATTATTTCTAAATATTATTACAATGGTAGTAATAATTTATATCAGATTACTCCTTCGGTCATCCGTAAACAGTCTTATATTTGGAAATCCATTTTAAGAAATCTTATAATTTTTAACTTAGGCGCTAATATTATAGTTCATTCAGGCAATAATACTTCTTTTTGGCATGAAGTTGGATTTCCGTTATTCCTCCTAGGATTGAGTTTAGAGAGTTGTACGATATTTGGAATTTTAAATATGCATTAATTTCAGAAGTTTTTTCTCCCAAAAACCTCCCTCCTTGGAATTTTAGTTTTAACAGAATTCTTTTAGCTTCAACCCTTAGGAAGCTCTCTTTGCTTTACGCAAGATTAAATATTTATAATATTGATAATGATAATGATTATATTGTTAGGAGTGGGATAAGAGTAGGAAATATTCTTCTAATTCTTTTTATTGATTTATTAACTTTTCGGGTGTAACTAATAAGTTTTTTAAATTTATTTGGAAATCACTCCTCCTAAGTCTAAAATTCACATGTGGTTAATTATGCATGGAAAACTAAATACTATAGAATTTTTAAAAAGAAAAAATATACAAATTGATAGCAAATGTTATTTTTGTAATTTGCATTTTGAAGATATATTAGTCATATTTACTTCGAATGTATGGATACTTACTTCATTCTAACTAATACCCTTAAAAATTTTGATCTTAATATTTTTACAAGAATTACTAATTGTGAATTCTATTGGAATACTTTTAGATTTAAGTTCAATATAGATAATGGATACTTACTTGATACTTTATTCATTATATGTTGTTGGTATATCTAGTTTGAAAGAAATCATAGAATATTTAATAATAATAATAATAATAATCACATTAATAAATTGATTTTTTTTAATTTCATCTTTCTGTTTAATTGGATATGTAATCCTAAATATAAATTAGCTAAAAATAACCTTTTTAAGGAATATCATAATAAGGTTAGTAATAATATTAATGTATTCAAACATAACAATAATATTTTTGACATTAATAATAATAGTACTAATATTTTTTCAAACTTAAATAATGATCCTGCTGTGTGTCATAATTTGCTTTTGATTACAAGTCCACAAAAATAATTCTAGAATTGTTTGCGATTTTATTTTAGTTATTATAGTATTTTTATAATTTTTTAATTTTCTTCGGTATGGATCATATTACCTTTACTTTTTTAGAGCTTTTAATTTTTGTACAAATTTATCTTTGCTTTATTATGTCCTATTAGATTTTTATGTACACATATTGGTATATAAATTTCATTTATATACATATATGTGTACCATTCTAACTACTAGTTTATTTTCAGTTACAAGTCTGGGATGGATTGGATATTAGTGTCTTTTCGCAGGTGCACGGGATTGCTATTTCTAGGATTGCCGATAGCAGTGAGGGATTTTTCCCAGTACATCTTCAGCTTCACTTAGGCGTTCTATCGTTAGGAGGATTCACTTCTCAGCCAGATGCTACTTCAGCTTTACCGAGTCTTTAGAGTGGAGTTTTACGTTCTATATTATTAGTCATTCTTTCCCAGATTAGCCACAGCCCTATTTCTTCTGAGGCAGCAGCTTAGAGTATCCTTACCAGATGGTGAGGTTTTCAGTATCTTTGGTTTTTGATTTTTTTTTAAGTTTTTCAAGTACTTCTCACACCTTAATATTGGGAGGTGGCCATGTCGAAGCTCAATGTCGGGGTGAAATGGGCGGTGGTTTTGCCGGAGCTCATATAGGGGTACTTGGGTTTTTCCTTGGATACTTGTACTTAGATCTGTTACCTGGCAGGCATGTTGGCAGCATTTTGTTATGTTTTATATATATGGTTTCATGTGTGCTCTCCTCTTTTGCTAGAGGATCACACATTTTTCTCAAAAAAAAGGATTTCCTTCCCTCTTCCTCAAATATGGTTAACTCGAGTATATTTTCCAATACGATGTCCAACTCTAATATAGAAAACTCTAGCTATAAATTTAGGTCAAATGGGGTTTATAAAACTACTACCAATATAAGAATAGGATTTCTACTTTAATTGGGGAGATTTCCTCTAAGTTTGTAAAGTCCTTCTTCATATTTCCATTACGCCTTATTACATCACACTTTTATTATATGGGTCCAATGGTAATAATCTTCTTCCACTCACCTTTAAATCCATAATTTACTTCCAACTTCTAGTTGGTATAGGAAACTTTTGATAGCATTTCTTTATGGAGTAAATCATATTAAATGTAAAGGGTTTATTCTTCATCTCAGCTATTATTATCTCAAATGTACAGGCTGATTTACCTACATACACATCTATCTAGTCCTATATCATCAAAGTGTCGTCAACTTAGGAAATAATTTCCCTACTAATATATATATATATATATATATATATATATATATATATATTGAAAGTGGGTAAATTTTATTAGGCATATTTCAGCCGGTAATGATCAGCCCAAAGGCCTTTACATACGCATGCTAGTACAAGTACAAAAGAATAATACAGCACCCACTAGACAAAAGGTAACAAGTATCAGAGAATAATTGAAGTGATTACTTTCAAAATCTAAAATCTCTTTCTTCTTCATGGCGGCCGAGAATTTCGTTTCTTGTACTTAGGATTTCTTCCTATTCAAGCCGATGATCCACTCCTTCAAACAAAACTGATGCTAATTCCAAGTTGTTGGCGAGGATTTTTTTTATTTTATTCTTTTACCTAAAATTTTCATGTCGATTATAGGAAGCCTGCTGACCTCTTGAGCATTTCTGACTTTGCTTTGAAATATTCGACGATTTCTCTCCCTCCAAATGCTCCAAACAACGGGTGTCAAAGCATTCTTTTCACTACGGTTTCCAAGTTTTCAGTATTTCCACGCTCAGTCATGTAATCAATAATTTCATTTAAGTTATGGCTTGAATTGTTGAAATTAATCGATATTTTACAATTTTCCCAAACCTATTTTGCGAATTCACACTAAAAAAGAGATGCATTTGACTTTCCTTTACATTGTTGCACAAAACACACATTTTTTTCCTAAGTAATTACTCATTTTGATAGCCTATCATGAGTTGGCAGTCTGCATATGAATGCTTTTGAAGTAGTCAAAGCCGTTTTAGAATAGTTAGCATGATCCCACAAAATTTTGCTCCATGCGGTTTTGTGAAATTTAGTTCTAATTGCATTCCAGGCAGACTTAGTAGTAAAGTCCTTAGTTGAGTGTTCCATTCCCAAATGTCATTTTCTCCTCTAGTATATAATGGCATAGCCTCAATTTTTTAGCTTATGTGCCGATTACAGGAATTCTTTCACAGTTCCACTTATCTTCTTGTACAATTCATTCCACCATGTTTGTCAGAGATCCATAGGCTTAAAATGTGTCCCACCTCATAATATCAATTAGAGTTTCACCTTCTATCCATGGGTCACACCATTAGTCTGTTTCTCTCCCTCTAGCTATTTCTTCAGAGCAACTATCCACAAGTTTTCCTTTGATTTTCAAATTTCCTTCCAAGTTAGTGAAGGGTTATTATCCACTGCCATTTGCCAGAAATTCTTTTTAATGTATCATTGTCTCATCCACCTAGCTCATAGTTCCTTTCAATTTAATAATCTTCCAGCCTTGTTTTATGGTAAATACATCTCTCATTTCTCTTAAATTCCCCCCTTCATTTTCGGTCTATAAAGATCCTAAAATTTTGTTTTATGAAGCCCTCCTTTCCAAGTAAAATCAGCATATGCACTTTCAATTTTGGATATAGATGCATCAGGTAGTTGAAAAGTTTGCAACCAGAATTTAACTTTAGCTTGTACCACTGTGTGCACTAATTGAATTCGACCAACAAATGATAATAGCCTCGAACTCCATCCATGCAACATTTCTCTCATCTTTTCGACCAATTTCGCACATTCTCTATCTATTTTTTTATTAGAAGACATGGCACCCCTAGGTATTTTATTAGCAGTTCTCCTTCCTTTACTCCTAAAGTCTAAAGTACTTTGGTTTTGCTTCTGCGATACTTGTTAAAATAGCATTTTGTTTTAAGTTTGTTCACTTTTAGACCCACATTATCTTCCATTTTACATGAAATATCTTTTATAGTGTCAGTTGTTTCAACACTTGATTTTATGCAAATTATCAGGTCATTTGCATATAGTAGGTGGCTTACTTTAGGTTGGAAACTATGAATAGTCCGAAATAGCTTATTGTGTTCAAAATCTCCATTTGGAGGGGAAATGCTCCATTTCAAAGTAAAAAAGGTAAGGAGACAGGGGATCTCCTTTCCTAATGCCCATGTTACTGCTAATGTGGCCATTGGGAATACCATTCACCACAGTATAGAGACGGTAGAAGTGGTAGTATATTCATTAATAAACTTGACAAATTTTTTGGGAACCCCATACTTCTACACATATATAAGATGAAATGTCTATTGATCTTATCTTATGCTTTGTGGAAGTCAACCTTTAGACAAAATTTATCAGCTCCTTGTTTATTGAAATTTCTAATCAATTCGTGTGCCAATAATGCATTTTAGATATAATCCTCCCTTTAATAAATGCACTTTGGCATTCAGTAATTATGTCCGATAAAATTTTCTTCATTCCATTGCATATAACTTTACTTAAGATATTATAGATAACATTAGAATAAGCAATAGGTCTATAATCTTCATTTCTAAAAGGGTTATCCTTTTTTGGTATAAGGCATAGAAAAGTATGATTCACCTCCTACAAGATTTTACCAGTACTAAAGATTCCTGAATTGCTGACAAAATGTGTTGTTTTAGGTTATCAAAATGCTATTTAAAGAAAGTGGATCCCCAACCATCAAATTCGAGGATCGAGTCCCTATGTATCGAGGCCAGGGCTTCCTAAATTTCGGTTTCGGACACTCTTCGACGTTGTATAGACCTGCTAGTGGTATTTACGAGCCCTCTATATTCAATACTGGGTAAGTTCATTTCATAAGAACCAATATATAGATCATGATAGTAAGTAATTACTTCTTTTTCCATCTTCTATCAGTCATTTTGCATCTCCCCTTGTTGATCAATACATTGGATATTATACTTAATGTTTTTCCTGAATGATATTTTAGTATAGAAAAATTTGGTACACTCATCCCCCTCTGTGATCCACTTCTCCTTGGCGTTTTGTTTATGTTGCATAGCTTTGGTCTTCAGTGCACCTTTAAGTTGATTCCGAGCTTCATAATATGCTTGCCAGATTCCATCTCCAATGTCAGGGTTATCATCAACATGACTATGATGATCTTTACTTAGCTTTTGCAATTGGTTAATTTTGTCATTTTTTTTGGATTTGCACCTATTCCATTCCTTTAGTCTTTGTTTGGCAAAATTTTAGCATGTGAATAAGTGTATAAGATTGAAAATCTTCAACTTGGGGACATATATCAAAATTAACAACATCATTATAACCATTCTATGTGTGCCAATCATTTGTGTATCGAAAAGGCTTACCTATTTCATTGTTAGATTGTTCTGTTAGCTTAATATGCAGAGGACTGTGATCACTGGTAGGGTTGGGAAAGATACTAACCTTGATGTTAGAGAATAAATTCATGCACTCGGAATTAATAAGTACTCTATCCAGCTTGCATTAGATTCTCTTACACTCACTACTTCTCCATGTATACTTTAGGCCAATGTGAATCGGCTCCAACAACCCTATGGCAACAATGCAGCTATTGAATTCTGCTAACTGGGAAACTTTCAACGTAAGACCACCTTTCTTCTCTTTTGCTTTAAGTACTGCATTAAAATCACCCATGACTAGCAAAGGTGTATGGATTGTCTTTGATAAATCACATAGTTTAGAACATAATTTATTTCTGCTAAATGCCAAGTTACTAGCATAAACACATGTTGCAACCAAAACCAATCCACCTGTATTATGTGCATTCACCATGGTCTACTATTCATTTTTATCCATCACTTGTACTTGCCACACTACCTCATTCCACATAAATAAGATTCTACCTTTGCCTCCAGTGTCATTATTGTGAATGAATTTCCAATTATCATCCATAGTAACATAAAATAATTCAATATTTTGGTCAGCGAACTTATTCCTCAACATATCCATAATAGAAGGCAGGTAAGTCCTTCTAAGATTATAGTGGTCTAATTTGCGAGTATCACTATTTAGACCTCATTCATTCCAGCAGATTATAGGCATTTAGAGTTTAGGGAATTACTTCTCCATTTTCTAGGTTCCTTCCTTGTTGAATTGCTTATCCTTAGACATTTCGGGGTATCCTCAAATGACTCAGCATGGTCCTATACTTCATCAGCTTTCTAACCTCATGGACAAACTCACCCAATAACGACCCCACCGTAATACCCATATTATTGAAAAACGTTATAAATAATGTCATCTAATAATACGAAGAATATGGCTTGATAAGGGCGACTAAATGTGAACATATCTTTAAACTAACATTGACAAGTCATACTTACGGTCTATTTAATATTTGGAATAAAATTTGACATGTACAGTCGAAGTTCAAAGTAATAATCACATAAGTTTCTTAGAATCAGAAGAGTATATCATATAAACAATAATACGGCGGAATAATAAACATCATATACACATACAAAATTGAGAATGTATCAAATATAACACTAAATTCATATAATATACATCTAACACAAATCTCTATCTCAATTCTACTCTTAACATAAAAAATGAAACCTAAATGAGCTAAACTAAAAGTCAAAAGTGTTTATCTCCTTGCTAACAAGCGTTATAATTTTCCATAAATCTGAATTGTTCCAAAGTTGCACTTACACACACACACACACACACATACATATAGTTGTCTCAAATTTCCATAAAGTTATATTATTCACAAACTATATTTCAAAACTATGTATATACATATATTTAAGGAGCCTTTTATTTTACAAAACCCTTTTTGTTACTCTACCAAATCCATTTTAATATTTAACCATTTTATTTTGAAGTAAACTAAATTTATATTTCCAAAACCATATTTTCAAATTTATGCGCATTTTTCTAACAATACATAATATATAGTAACTGCTCGCTAGAAATCATTTATAAAAGAACTGGATTAATTTAGAAAATAAGTTTGATATTTGTAAAATTAAATGACTCTCTTTCCTAAAATTATCTATATATATAATTTGATTTTATATTTATAACATAAATGATATAAGTTTATAAAATTCCAAACTTTTGAATCATAGTGATTCAAAGTCCATAGCACATAATAGAACTCACTACAATAAATATTAAGTCGTCGCAAGGTTATAGCCATGAATTGGTCCATAAAATTTCTACTCTAATTCATTTCGAATTCTATTTTATAGATTAGCAAATCAATGGAAATGGACATCCAAAGGGCTACAAATAAACACGTAAAACACAACACAACAACATCAAAAAAAAGACAAAAATGAGGTAAGAAACAGGCGAGCCGGGGACGCACCTGAAGCTGATAGAGCTCCAGGTGTGCACGCCATCGGTGGTGACTCAACTTGGGGACATTTCAACTCCAGGTTGTTCCTCTAGCAGTTCGCTAGCGTTGATTTCTTCGACGGTGATTGTACTGACAACTAGAGCACTGATTTTGCCACATGCACACATATATTCAACTACAAATTAATGTTAAAGGTGATCACAGGATGATGGTTTCAAAAAATAAAGAATTTCATAACCTAAGTTATAATTAATACAAGAAATAGAGAGTAACTCAATCCAATATACAGCCAATTACTAAACCGCGAACATGATTTCATTTAAAGATAGTAGTGTAAGGTAAACTCATCTTTTTCTTTCCATAGCTTTCAAGAATCCAGTTTTCATCCATTTCAACAATTCATAGTTAAATTTTAGCAATTTGAAAGAAAAAAGATTATAACCCTAAACTAAAACTGAGATTAATTAACTCAATAATACACTAGATGATGCAGGAGATTACCTGAAGTTGATTTCTATAATTATTAGCGGAAATCCCTATGATTTGCAACCTGAGTTAGCGATTTTTAGGAACTAGGGTTTAGAAAGTGTATGAGAGTTTATCCTCTGGTTTGAAAATAAGAAAAATGAGAATGAGAAAGTAACGTATAACTTATTTTCTCTTCCCTACCTACTCAATATTGACCAAAAGGGTTTTGGTTATGAACCCATTAACAAAGTGTTACAATTCTAAGCGATGTGTAGCTATTTCCTTGTGTTTACTCTTACAAAATGCTATCTTTTACTTAGGTAATGTTTTGAAAAATCACAAATTGATTTCTCAGATTTACCAAAACTAATCAACAAGTTAATAATTCTTATTTCTATTGACATTGAGATATTTTTTAAAACTACATATAACTTTTGAAAATAAAAGTTTTTCTCGTTATTTTTTAATAAGAAAATAAACTATAATTTAAAAATTCTCATTTTAAACAATAATTCTTCACATTAGCATTTTATCCTAAATGCAAAATTTAAATAATTGATTTTATTAATGTTTTAAATTTAAATTAGAATCCTCTATAAGAAATAAAACCCATTTCTTAAAATAAATCAAATCAGCAATTCTCAAAAACTAGATTTTATAATTAAATTTCACAAAACCACAAATTAGAATTAATTATCATAGTTAAATTTAATTAATTAGGTAATTAACAACAGCGTTATTACACTTCTTCTCTTGGACTCTAGTCTTTTCTGTATTATGATTTGACTATGTATATGTAGATTTTTGGTTTGTAGTGGTTTTGGTGGTCGCCAGTTTCTCTTCAGGAGAGGGCTCATTTTTGCTTGTTTGATCACCATAGGATATAAATATGCTACTGTATGAATGATTAGTATCTGATGTTTGTGGATCTTTTTTCATGCAAACTTGTTTAAGAGGTGGAATAACCATGGAGTATTGTACATCAGAGTGTCTAAAGCAATTGCATTGCTTACAAATCTGAGGTATAAATTCATACTCAATGTCCAAGATATAGACATTACCTTTCCTATCCTTTTGCCCGAACTGGCTTTCTGAGCTCATCAATAGCCTTAATATCAATTAGGACTCTAGCATATTGTAATCTCTTTACATTTCGTGTAAAATCATCCATAGCTAACAAGTTCTCAATCAGGATAGCTACCTTACTAATACCTCTAGAATTCCATGGCAATAGGTCTAAATTACACATTCGTAACCAGATTGGGTGGGATTCGAGCATATTCCTCCCCAATCTCAAGTTTGGTTCTCACTTTTTGATAAATATCAACTCGTTGTCCATGAATCATGGTCCACTATTTAATGCTTTCTTACAATCTTGCTCATTAACAAATTTAATCAAGTAAAACTCATTCTCATTAGCAAAGACATCATAAGATCCAGTTGGTTTCCATTCACGTTCGATATAATCCATAGACCGAGGTTCAACCAATGCCTGAAAACCAATGATCAGTCAGCTGCAGCTACTAGAGTGGTCGACCTCTTGTTATCAACCGACTCAAGTTAGCTTGTCGATCGGTCGAAGTAAATTATCGTTAATTTTTAATGTTTGCTTTATTCATTCTCTGTTAACTATCATTCTGTTCGATGCTCTAAATTTTAGTTCCTAACCATATTTCACCTATTCGTTCAAGTCTACAATTCATGTGTACTTCCAACGATTTTTGTGTTTAATCTATAATTTCATTTATATGGTTTTGACTTAACAAATGTATTTTATTATCGCGTCCGTATATTCAAAATTGGTTCGGGTTAATCAACAAGGTGTATACATTTTAAATTTCAAATTCAATTCCAATCGAATAAAAGGTGCATAAAGTTAAATCAATTTTAATCAGATATCAACATTACTTTGAAACTATCAATTTCTCTATACTTGCAATGATTAATATCTTAGATTTCAATGATCATCAAGTAAAAATTTATCTCCATATAATTACAATTAAAATAATCTCCAAATTAAATAAACTTTTCATTTCATATTCAAATCAGATAAATTCTCAAATCAAATAGACATATAAATTAATTAAATTACTTGTTAATCCTAGTATTTTGTCAATCAACCAACTTAACTCTTGTAAGCTTTTTCCTTTTTAGTTGGCTTGGAATAGCTTGCACTTGTTTCATTGATCTCTCCTTGATTTTGTTTGATTCCTCGTTCTTTAATCTTTTGAATTTAATTTTGATTTTGTTTTTAAAGAAAATTGATTTCGAAAGAAAGAGGATTGAGATTTGGGAGAGACAAAGTTTTGTCAAGATCAATAATGAATTAAGGTTCTCAGTATTAGGTTAGGGTTTTATTTATTGGGACATGAATTGTCATCGGCCATTAGATTAATTTATATAAAATCTAGGTCATTCGGCCTGCCCAAACCCTATCCTAGAATGCTCGATCAGTCAACTGCTTGGTAATAGGCGGTCTACCGCTAATGATCAATCGGTTCAAACTAGGGTGCCGACCAATGGATCTTTGATTATTTAAAATATTTTTTTCGATATCTAAATATTTTCGATTTTGAACTATTGAACCTTAATAACTTCTTCATATAAGCTCCAATTTCAAAATATTAATTATGAAAATTGTTCAAAAAATCGCTACGAATGTAATGATGCAAGTTTTGTAGCCAAATCCGATGTATGTGAAAATTTCCTTTTTACTCTTGTTGTATTTAATTTAATTTCTTTTATTAAATTTCTAATAATACATGTCCTCTTTGAAAACTATTAGGACATGGAATTTTTATAATTTTTTATAAGAGGCGTGATATTCAATTTAAGAAGAGCACCAATTTAAGTACATGAGGGATCAAACCCAAGACCTCTAGAATCACAGTTTAGAGATCATACTTCTTGAGCTAATTGTCCTTGATAAAATGCAATTTTCATACTATTAGATTTTAGAAGCCATTCGCTTCATATACACGACATTCAATGTAGTCTTAGTAACGTCGATTAAAATTATTAGCTTTGTCAAATAAGAACACCATTAAAATAATTCTTTGTTTTGTTTGACAAACAACATGATAGTTAATAACCAGTGACATAACGTTGAATATTAACAATGCTTAACGTTGTTTATAATACTGTTGACATAAAAAATAAACGATGATTTGTTGTGGATTAAATAAATGGAAAAACTATGAAGGAGGTAAAACAATGCAGGATTTGTATAGGAAAGAAATATACGGAGGTTAAAATAAATCAAAGGAAAATAAAAGGATAATGGGTAGATCTTTCAGATGAATATTATTTCATCAATAAAATGTGTGACAATCGAGCTGACTTACAATGTGATCCCCTTCCTCTTTTTGCACTACTTCAAACATTGAATATTAACAATACTTAACGTTGTTTATAATACTAGTGACATAAAAAATAAACGATGATTTGTTGTGAACTAAATAATAGAAGAAACTACGACGGAGATCAAACAAAGCAGGATTTGTATAGGAAACAAATACATGGAGGAAAATTAAAATAAATCGAAGGAAAATAAAAGTGTAATAGGCAGACCTTTCAGATGAATATTGTTTCACCAATAAAAGGTGTAACAATCGAGCCGACATATAATGTGATACCCTTCTTCTTTTTCCGCTACTTCAAACATCGAATATCAACAATACTTAACGTTGTTTATAATACCGGTGACATAAAAAATAAACGATGATTTGTGAATTAAATAAATGGAAGAAACTATGACGAAGATAAAATAAAGCATGATTCATATAGGAAACAAACATATGGAGGAAAACTAAAACAAATCGAAGGAAAAAAAAATGTAGCAGGCATATCTTTCGGATGTATATTGTGTCATCAATAAAAGGTGTAACAGTCGAGCCGACGTACAATGTGATCCCCCTCCTCTTTTTCCACTACTTCAAACATTGAATATTAACAATACTTAACGTTGTTTATAATACTAGTGATATAAAAAATAAACAATTATTTATGAATTAAATAAATGGAAGAAACTGCGTAGGAGATAAAACAAAGTCGGATTTGTATAGGAAACAAATATATGGAGGAAAACTAAAATAAATCGAAGGACAATAAAAGCGTAATAGGCAGATCTTTCGAATGAATATTGTTTCATCAATAAACATAAAAGGTGTAACAATCGAGCCAACATACAATATGATCCCTTCCTCTTTTTCCACTACTTCAAACACTGAATATTAACAATACTTAAAGTTTTTTTTACAATACTTGTGACATAAAAATAAACGATGATTTGTGAATTAAATAAAAGGAAGAAACTATGAAGGAGATAAAACAAAGCAGAATTTGTGTATGAAACAAATATATGGAGGAAAACTAAAATAAATCAAAGGAAAATAAAAGCATAATAGGCTAATCTTTTGGATGAATATTGTTTCATCAATAAAAATAAAAGGTGTAGCAATGCAGTCGGCATACAATATGATCCGCTTCCTCTTTTTCCACTACTTCAAACACTGAATATTAACAATACTTAACGTTGTTTATAATACTAGTGACATAAAAAACAAACGATGATTTGTGAATTAAATAAATGGATGTAACGACCCGTAAAATTCGGTAATTAAATTTCTTAATTTAAGCAGATTTTGGTAACTTAATGTTGAAGGAAATAAAAATTTAATGAATTAATAATGGAAATAATAACTTGGATAAGAGTGGTAAGTTAATTTTTAATAACTTGAATGTAACAGTATAAATGTAAGTTAATTGTTAACAACTTGGATGTAATTCCAATAAGTGAAACTATGTCAATGTTAATTATATTCCTATCGTAATAAAAGAATGTTACCAAGATGAAGTGATTAATTTGATTTATAATCTTAATTAATGCGTGCATTAGTTTATAATAGAATATAAAAGGTAAATTAATAATTTAAAATGTTGGCTTACTAATAAAATAATGTATAAGGAAAGGAAATGAAAGAAATTAGTGTATGAACTAATTGTAGGACTTGTTGTAAGCTAATAAGCAAATTTAAAACGTAACAATGCTAATTTAGGTTAATTAATTAATAGGTTGAATAAAATGACAATTAATGAATTTATTAAAATTGCAAAGTTATAATATAATAGAGGTAACTGGTTGGGAAGAATGAACATACAAGTATTATAAAAGGTAAAATGGTGACAAATGGTTGTTACCAGTTAATTCACCAATTACAAATAAAGATAATTTAATGTGCTTTAATGATAATTAATGTAATAACGGAAAGTGTGAATGTAAATTAAAAAGGAAACGTAAAATTTATTTATAAGGCAGAAATTGGTGTAATATAAAGCATGAGTCCAAGTAAATAAATTTATTGAGAATATTATTTGTAATTAATAGGGATCAAAGTAATAGTAACGGTCGAAAGTTACTATTTAATTATCCTATTAATTTTTGTAACTGTTATATTTGGGAATGAGATTTTATTATAAGTAAATAAAGGTAAGTATTGTATGAATATATAAATTAATGTATGATTTATGGTAAAAGAATGAATCCATATGATGTAAGTAATTTTAATAAATAGTTGAAATAATAAGCCTAAGTGAAATTTTAAGGCTATGGTAACAATCATCATAAATTACCAGAATATATCTAGTCTACCAAATTAATTTTAAAACAATTACATTTAAATGAAAATAAATGTCTCATTTATGTGGGTAAGAACTATAATTGTGAAGTGTAAATGTAATAAGCAACAGAAATGCATATTTTATTCATAATTTAATATAAAGGAATAAAACCTATTTAATGAATTAAACCGAGGTTCTAATTTTAACAAATGTATATTTTGACAACTTCAATATATTTGGAAATGATAGATAATACAAAGGGAAGTTGAAAATTTGAATATAATGGAATGAAATGTGAGACAAATATAACTGCATTACAAAGTAATAAAAGACTCAACTAAAGGGCTGGAATTGAATCTAATCAGTTAAATTGGAATTTATTAAAATTAATTGGATTCAATTTATAATAAAGGGATTATTTTAAGTAAATGAAATAAATACTACAATTGGTGAATTCATTTACTTTAAATTGACATGGGAATGGGTTATAAAGGGGTTATAAATAACTAAAGTAATCTAAGATGATAAAATTTATGAATTTTGGAATTTGAATTAAATGGTGATTTAATTTATTAATTATTAATTTATTTAATTAATGTAAAAATAGCCATTTTGGCCTCTGGCTCGGATTTCGATGAAACCAGTTTCATCGGATCCGTAACGGTGAACTATTGTAGGATTTAAAATTTCGTAGAGATCGAACTTGCCGTTTAATCGTACGAACGTGAAACGCCTTGAAATCAATGAAATTGAAATCAATTTGGAAAATATTGATTTTAGCTTAACTTCTTCATACGATGGAATTTGGACTTGAAACCCTTTCTATTGTGTTTAAAATATTTTAACACATATATTTTGATATACGGGTTGACCCAATTTCGTTCTGGGGTCAGAACGGGCTTTTTGGGCCATATATCGTCCAACGCGTACATCCAATTGATCCGATCCATTCTATTTCAGCCTTGTCTATAAATACCTTGTTATAAACCCTAGCCTACCTCTATTTCTCATTTGTCTATGTGTAAAGTTTCTTTCAGCTCCTCATTTCAATGGCAGACAAATACCTAATATCAGTTACAATTCAAAAATAAGTGAAATTTCAAACTCCTCAAAAAAATTCAGAAAAATTATATATCGAAGCTCTTGATGTACGCATCTCAGATCTACAGTCCGTTTCTCGATCTGAGTTTGTGGGTGGCCAGAAATTGAAGGTTTACCCTCGGCCCTCCGTTGCATCGCGATCTACTATGTCAGAACGTGTGACGACCCGTCTTTCAATACCCAGAAAGACGTATCATCAATAAGAAAAGAAAGAGATAGAAATAGAAAAAGATAGAAAGAAAAGAACAACAATCATCAGAATCTCATAGCAGAAATGAACAAAATATAATATTACACATATCCATTACATAGTTTTACATTTCAGAGCACACAAAATAATACGACTTCATTACATCTGATATTCATAAGAGTCTTCCAAACCATACAACTCAAAACACAACATCAAAATGTCACTACAGCGGAAAGAGATAGATAGGTACGTCTGGACTCTAGCTCTAGCTTCCAAAACATTTGCTAATCCCAACCTAATCACTTGGATACTCATAAAAATTTGAGTACCCAAGAGTTTATGAAAAACAAAATAAACTACGGGTCAGACAAGGGTCTGGTGTGAGTAAATCAGTTAAAGCTGTTTAACTTTAAAATCATTTTAAAACAAAAGGTATCACGTAAGACTCCCCACAAATAAACACGGGTAAGTTTTTACCTTACGCTAACCAAAGCACTTGATAGGAAATCCAGTGATATTATAATAGGGTCTAGGGTTTTCAAATAAATAGAAAATAGCCGAAATTGTTACATTATTAAATTCCAGCTACTAGCCACGAAAGTGGGTAATACAATCAAAACCGTAGGGTCTCGTAGGGAAAATGGGTTTCCATCAATGGCAGGGCTACTGGGGTACCGCCCGTCACAGTACGGGGTCTGGATCACCGTACCGAGGAGCCACCCTAACTCCCCTGCATCACAAGGCCGGAACCATCCCTTACTGGACAACTCCGAACAAGATAACCCCACAGTTGTGGCCAACAACTGCCCACACAGCCGAAATAATAAGGGACTTCTAGACAGGGGGAAATCTCGTCCAACTTGGGCATGACCCACTTAACCTTGCTGCACCTCCCCTGTTTTAGCCATTCTCGGTTGATGAGGCTTGAGGCTACGATTACCTTTAGAGAAGACATCTCTTAGAATGCTCATCGTCCACCTGACGATGTTCTGAAAGCATTCAATCCATACAAGTTCATTCCGGGTTCGAACGAAACCGAAGGCATTATCTCGTTACACTCATTTTGGAATCGCCCTAAGAGTTAACGACAATAACCCTTGCACTCTAAAACTCCATCTCGATCTTCCTTTGAAATGTCACGACCTACGTTTAACTTGGATCGATGTGGTTTTCGGAAAATCAAATTTGATTTCCGATCCCGGTCTCATCGAAATCCAAATGCCATATTAAAGATCAAGTTGTTTAAAGTTTTAAACAATTCAATTCAATTTTAAAACACTGAATCCACACAGCATTATCCACAGATAATAACAATCATCCAACTCAGATAAATACAAATCTAATCATAGAATATCTTAGACTATCATCCAATAAATATCAACCAATTCCAGATATTCAATCCAAAACAATCATTCATAAGCAAGCATATCTCTAATCCATATTATAATTAATTAATTAATACAAATTAAATTAATTACTTACCAATTAATCACTTTACCTTGCTTAACCAATCATTAATTAATTAATCACAATCATTTAATTAATTAATTAATCACTTCTTAATTAACCTCATTTTAATTAATTAATCTTTAATTAATTAATAATCCTTTAATTATTAATCAATTAATCTAATTAATCATTATCAAAAACTTGATTAAAAATTAATCTTTTCTTAATTGATTATTAATTAACCCTTAATTTATGATTAATTAATCTTAATTTATTTCTTAATTAATTACAAATTAATATCTTAATTACATAATTAATTATAAACTAATTAACCTTAATTATTTAATTAATTAAATATTAACCACTAATTAATTAACTATTAATTATAAATTAATTAATATTTAATTACTTTATTAATTAACCTTAATCAATTAATTAATTCTTAATTACTAATTAATCACTAATCACTTAATTAATTAGTTACTAATCACATATGAATTAATCTTTAATTATTTAATTAATTATCTATTAATTATTATTTAATTTAATCCTTAATTATCAAATTATTAATCCATAATTAATTAATTAAGTCTTAATAAATTAATTAATCTAAAATTATCAATTAACTTTAACCTTAATTACTTTATTAATTAAAGTAAATTCTAATTTCAAAATTTAATTAACTTTCAAAACAAAACAATTTAATTAATTACTAAAAATTGTTACATACTTAGAACATTTCAATTTTGTTTAAACTAATTACCTTTTTAAATAGTTGAATTTAAGTGAATGTAAAATCATCTATAAACTTAATTATCGTAATATAAAATATTTTGAATTTAAAGGTTTGGCATTTCACAAAATAGTTGAAATAAAATTTTAAAGTTTCAAACTTAAAATAAATTTGAAAAACTCTTTGTAAAACAAAACTAACTAGTTCCGGGTTCGAACGACTCAAGCTCGATCACTTGAACCTAACTACATCTTCCCTTACCTATTTCTTCTTTAGATTAAGTTACAACTAACCCAAAACAAAAATACTAGAAATAACAACACTTCCTTCTTCCCAAACCCTAACACGAGCAACAGCGACTTCTCCCCGTGCACAAGCATGAGCCACAAACTCTTCAACTCGAACGCAAACTCGAGTCACCACAACTGACGCAGCGGATAAATCAAAAATAAACTTCAATCGGTGAAAGTAGAAATCGATGTAATGAAGATACTGAAATGCCCAAATTCGTTGATCCGAAGATACCGAATTCTAGCTATCTCAAACACGTTGATAGCGCACTATACCGTGTTCAAAGATCTACGATTCTTCGTATGTTGATCTAGCGCACTAGATACCGTGAATCGGCTTCAACAAACGTGGATTCGAGTGCACTCGAATGACGTAAGTGGAGATAGGAGATTACACTCAACTACCAATTGAAGAAGAAAGCACAAAGCAATCAACAAGAAATTTTTATTCAAAATCAACCTCCTCAAATGTTACAACACACTCCCTATTTATAGTGTTTTTCACAACTGTCCCTTAAGTCGTATACGACTTACGACCCATCTTAAGTCGGCACCGACTTAACACAAGCGACTCAACCCTTTTACAACAGAACACAATGCAAATGACTTAGGCAAGGTCGTTACCGACCTAACATACCACAACATTCACGACTCACAGCAACTACATCACACAGCGACTCACCCGACTCAATCTACATACCGACTTAAGGAAACCCACGACATATGACTTAACAGAATACACACTTAACCCGTATACGACTTATCTTCCAAGCGACTCAACTCCTAGCGCCTTAACTCCTCCGAGTGACTTGAGGCTTCATTAAGTCGTGGCGCATTTTCACTTGGCTCCTTAGGTCGCGGCCGACCCAAAACATGCTCCGGGTTATTTAACTCGTTGTTAACTCGTGGCCGACTTAAATCCGAGGCTTCCTCCACACGACTTAAGGTGTTGTTAACCCGTGATGCTCCTCCTGTAGCGTTAGACCGTACACGACTTAAAAGCCCCGAACGACTTAAACCCATGCTAGGTCGGAAATGACTTAGGACTTCTTCATTAACTCGTACGCCTTCCCCCCGTGACTCCTTAGGTCGGAAATGACATATAGGTTCCATCTTAAGTCGTGAACGACTCATGCTAATGGTTTGCAATTGTTCGACCTTGGTCTGAGCTGCATCATCCTCCCTGGGTTGAGAAAAATTCGCCCTCGAATTTGTAAGCTCTTCCCCATCAGCTTGTTCATCTCCATAATATGGCACAATATGTTTAACATTGAACACGTCAGAAGTGTATACATCTTCCGGTAGCTTCAACTTATAAGCATTGTCATTAATTCGTTTCACAACTTCTACTGGACCAAATTTTCTGGCTTTCAACTTGTTATAAGCGCCTACTGGAAAGCGATCCTTCGTTAACACAGCATACACCAAATCTCCTTCGTTAAATTCAACATTTCGTCGCTTCAAGTCTGCAAATTTCTTATATTTCTCATTTGACTTTTCCAATTGTGCCTGAATGATCTTATGACACTCATTTAACTCACCAACAAAATCAACAGCTTGTTTAACTGTCCCCTTCGGTTGTGGTACTACTGCCAAATCCAACGGTCCCCTTGGCAAACTTGAATATACAATCTGAAATGGACTGAATCCTGTACTACGATTCACTGCATGATTATGTGCAAATTCTGCCTGGCATAACTTCATGTCCCAACTTCTCAGATTATCTTTCACCAAACATCGTAATAAATTTCCCAATGATCTGTTAACAACTTCTGTTTGTCCATCAGTTTGCGGATGATAAGCGCTACTAAATTTCAGCTTCGTTCCAACCATCTTCCACAAACTCAACCAAAAATGGCTTAGAAATCTAGTATCCCGATCAGAAACAATAGATTCTGGTAACCCATGTAATAGATACACCTCCTTAAAGAATAATTGTGCCACTCGGACTGCATCCGCTGTCTTCTTGCAGGCAATAAAATGAGCCATCTTCGAAAATCTATCCACCACAACAAATATAGACTCATTTCCCATTTGAGTTCCAGGCAAACCCAAAACGAAATCCATACTGATATCAACCCATGGTTTAGACGGTACAGGTAACGGCATATACAATCCTGCATTTGTCGCTGTTCCCTTCGAAACCTGACATATATGACATCTTTCCACAAACCTTTCAACCTCTTTCCTCATCGACGGCCAAAAGTAAGATTGAGAAATCAAATGCAACGTACGATCACGGCCCACATGTCCTTCCTCGTGCAACTCTTTGATAATCTTCATTCTCAAATTGCTCTCAGGAATACACAACCGATTTCCTTTAAACAAGAATCCATCAACTAACACAAATTCATCAGAATTCCCATCCTTAACTTTTTCAACAAACTTTGCAAAGTAAGGATCTTCTTCAAACAATTCTGGCAATAATTCAAACTCTGTCACCTCAACTTTCATTGTAATCAACAAATGGTTCCTTCTACTCAAAGCATCAGCCACACGATTCGTCACCCCAGATTTGTGCTTAACAACAAAGGTAAATTGCTGTAAATATGCAATCCACGATGCATGTCTCGCTGAAATCTTATCCTGTCCTTGCAAATGTTTCAACGCCTCTTGATCAGTGTAAAGAATAAACTCTTTATGAAATAGATAATGCCTCCAATGTTTAACAGCTTGCGCAACAGCATAAAACTCAACATCGTATGTACTGTATCTCATCTTTGCCCCTGATAACTTCTCACTGAAATATGCAATAGGTCTTCCCCTCTGACTCAACACTCCTCCAATCCCAACCTTTGATGCATCAGTATGTAGCTCAAACAACAACTGAAAATCTGGTAATACAAGAATTGGTGCTGTCGTCAAAAGTTCTTTGATTCGTTCAAAAGCAACTCATGCTCCCTCTGTCCAAGAAAATTGTTTCCCCTTCATGCAATCAGTAACTGGTGACATCACGCTACTGAAGTGTGGAATGAATCTTCGGTATAATGATGCCAATCCATGGAAACTTCTAACTTCAGTGATAGTTCTCGGCTGTGGCCAATTTCTAACTGCTTTAACTTTACTCTGGTCCACCTGGATTACCTTCTCAGATACAACATATCCCAAAAATAATACACTTCGAGTCATGAACACACATTTCTTCGTAGCTGCATAAAATTGTTCCTCACGAAGAATAATTAACACCTTTCTCAAATGCTCTACATGCTCCTCCGTACTCCTGCTATATATCAGAATATCATCAAAGTAAACTACAACAAACTTTCCAATGTACGGTCTGAAAATTTGATTCATCACCCTCATGAATGTACTTGGTGCATTCGATAGACCAAACGGCATAACCAGCCATTCATATAAACCTTCCCTCGTCTTGAATGCGGTCTTCCATTCGTCTCCCGGTCTAATTCGAATCTGATGATAACCACTCTTCAAATCAATCTTCGAAAAGATAGTAGCCCCACTCAACTGATCTAGCAAGTCATCCACCTTGGCATAGGAAACCTGTAACGAACAGTAATCTTGTTCAAAGCTCTACTATCGGTACACATTCTCCATGTTCCATCCTTCTTCGGCACCAACAAGGCTGGTACTGCACAAGGACTCAAGCTTTCCTGAACACATCCCTACTCTAACAACTCTTCCACCTGCCTTCGTAACTCCTCATGTTCCTTCGGACTCATTCGATAATGTGGTCTATGCGGTAATACTACTCTCGGAACAAGATCAATTTGATGTTGAATGTCTCTTAATGGCGGTAACTCCTTAGGCAACTCTTCTGGAAATACGTCTTCAAATTCTTTCAAAACTGGCTTCGCTTCTTCTGGAATTTCAACCTCTTCATGACTCTCTCGTCCAATCAACAAATAGACTTCAGGCTCATCTTCAACTTCCTTAACAAACTCCTTCAAAGATAGCAAAGTTTTCAGTTCTTCGATCTCCTCCAACTTGTTCTCCTTCTGTTGTTGCTTCTTGGGAACCAAAGTGATTTTAGTACCCTCGAACATGAAACTATAGCTATTAGCACGACCATCATGTTGTACTGCTCTATCAAACTGCCATGGTCTGCCCAACAACAGATGACACACATCCATGTCTACAACGTCACACCAAATTTCGTCTTTGTATTTCTTCCCAATAGAAAAATTAACACAAGCCCTTCGACACACCTTCACTTCACCACCCTTCCTTAACCATGCTAACTTGTACGGTTTAGGATGCTTCTCAGTTTTCAAGTTCAACTTCTTCACAGCCTCTGTAGAAATAATATTATCACAACTTCCAGCATCAATAACGAACTTGCAAATTTTTCCCAGAATAGTGCATGTCGACTGAAAAATATTGCTTCTCAACCAACTAGAATCCTCTTCTTGCTTTGGTGTAAGACATGACCTCCTCATCATAAGATTACAACCTTCATCTCCAGACAATTCTTCTTCCTCCTCAACATAAGGTGCATTTGAACACTCTGCCTCCTCACCATCATCCTCAATTTCAGCAACCATTGCTCTCTTCTTCGGCTTTGGGCATTCATTGCTTTTATGACCTAACTCTTGGCAATTGTAACATTTGAAACCACTGCTAACCTTCGCCTTCTCAGCCTCCTTCACCACTGGCTTACTGACAGGTTTAGGAACATCAGAACTCCCACTAACACCCTTCCTTGATTATTTGAATTAGTAAACACACCACCTCCACGCCTTCCTTGCTTCTCCCAAGCCAACGCTTTCTGATATGCCTCTGCAACAGATCTTGGATCGAACATATTAACCATATCCTGGATCTGTATTCTCAATCCCCCAATGAATCTAGCAGTTAGTTGTTCTTTCGTTTCCATAATATCATTCCTAGCAATGAGTTGGTAAAATTCATCAGCATAATCACTAACAGACTTTGTCCCTTGCCTCAAATTCTGCAACCTCTGGTACATAAGTGATTGATAGTTGTAAGGCAAAAATGTAGCTCGCATCAACTTCTTCATCTTCTCCCATGATTCAATCTTTGACTTTCCCATTCTCTCCCTTGTAAGTTTAGTTTGCTGCCACCATGCCAAAGCTCTCCCCCTCAACCTAGTAGCAACCAACTTCACTCGACGATTCTTCGGAATCTCCTTGAAATCAAAGATTTCCTCCACATTTGACAACCAATCAAGAAATTCTTCTGCTACCATTCCACCCTTGAACTCTGGAATTTCCATCTTCATACCCGATTCCCATCGACGATCATCTTCAACATCCCGATAAGAATTTCGAACTGGGTCTAGATCTCGATAATGGATACTTGCTCTATCACCCTCTTCATTAAAATCAAATGTACGTCTATATCGATCTTGACCATTATCATCCCTTCGTTCATGCATGCTTCTTCGACTATGTCTCTCTTCATCTCTATACGCCTCATTGTCAAATTCACGTTGACTTCTTCTCTCTTCATGTCCATAGTCATGATGATCTCTCCGTGATGAAATTGATGTTTCTCTACTATCTCTAAAAGAATGCGGTGATACCCTCCTCGCTTCCGTAACCGATGGCGAAACTCGGTTTCCTCCATGGTTCGAGTTTGGTGATCTCCTCCTTTGAGTTTGATTCAAATCATTCATCAACTTCTCTAACTTTCCAATGCCTTCATCAAATTTCTCATTAATACGTTGCTCCATAAGCTCGGCTTCTTCTCTTCGATACAAGGCTTCAACGTTTTGATGACGATTAGCTCTCCTTGGTGGCATGATTGGAAATTCTTCACAAACACTTCAAAACTTTCCAAAGACTTCAACAAATAGAACACAAAACTTCAACACAAACAAACAAGTCTCGGTTCACTTCAACTCGGCTTGGCCTCACGGCTTAATTCCTTAACTCGGCAACAAGTTAACTCGGCCTCAATAATTCACGGCTTAACTTGGCTCGGCTCAAGGTTTCCAAGCAACTTCAAATTCAAACACTTCTCCAACTCTAGATCCAAAATGAGATGGATCAAAATCTTCAATCTTGTTGCAACTTCAAGATGAACACGATGAACTCCAACTTCAAACTCCTTGGCTCCAAGACTCGTCTTAGCTATGATTGGCTAAGTCAAGCTCTGATACCAAAAAACTGACGCAGCGGATAAATCAAAAATAAACTTCAATCGGTGAAAGTAGAAATCGATGTAATGAAGATACCGAAATGACCAAATTCGTTGATCCGAAGATACCGAATTCTAGCTATCTCAAACACGTTGATAGCGCACTATACCGTGTTCAAAGATCTACGATTCTTCGTACGTTGATCTAGCGCACTAGATACCGTGAATCGGCTTCAACAAACGTGGATTCGAGCGCAATCGAATGACGTAAGTGGAGATAGGAGATTACACTCAACTACCAATTGGAGAAGAAAGCACAAAGCAATCAACAAGAAGTTTTTATTCAAAATCAGCATCCTCAAATATTACAACACACTCCCTATTTATAGTGTTTTTCACAACTGTCCCTTAAGTCGTATACGACTTACGACCCATCTTAAGTCGGCACCGACTTAACACAAGCGACTCAACCCTTTTACAACAGAACACAATGCAAATGACTTAGGCAAGGTCGTTACCGACCTAACATACCACAACATTCACGACTCACAGCAACTACATCACACAGCGACTCACCCGACTCAATCTACATACTGACTTAAGGAAACCCACGACATACGACTTAACAGAATACACACTTAACCCGTATACGACTTATCTCTCAAGCGACTCAACTCCTAGCGCCTTAACTCCTCCGAGTGACTTGAGGCTTCATTAAGTCGTGGCGCATTTTCACTTGGCTCCTTAGGTCGCGGCCGACCCAAAACATGCTCCGGGTTATTTAACTCGTTGTTAACTTGTGGCCGACTTAAATCCGAGGCTTCCTCCACATGACTTAAGGTGTTGTTAACCCGTGATGCTCCTTCTGTAGCGTTAGACCGTACACGACTTAAAAGCCCCGAACGACTTAAACCCATGCTAGGTCGGAAATGACTTAGGACATCTTCATTAACTCGTACGCCTTCCCCCCGTGACTCCTTAGGTCGGAAATGACTTATAGGTTCCATCTTAAGTCGTGAACGACTCATGCTAATGGTTTGCAATTGTTCGACCTTGGTCTGAGCTGCATCAACAACCCCCAACCTCACTGACACGGTCGTTGACACATGCACGTGCACCTCGCGCTGACGCCGTCGCCACCATCCACGACACCACGCGTAGATCCCACATCAACCCCTGATGTGAACCCCCACTGTTGATCAGCAAATACACGACCCAATCGAAAATTAGGTAGTCGCACCATTACTGGAACTCACCCCTTCATCAGAAAACTCGTCGTAACCCTCAACCTCGTTCAACGTTCGCTACGCGACTTCGGTCACATCACTACAACGTCACGATGCAACTATATCCAAGCGCACTCGAGACTCGATCCATTCAAACACTCACAGTCACGAAATTCTCAAACTCAACTAAACATAGAACACAAACCCTAGTTTCCCAAATTCCAAACTCCTTGATGTTAGATTTCCACTTCCACTATTTTTCTCGAGTTGATCCATCTACAATACAACTTCACCCCAAATCCCAAATCCTAAAACCATTACAGTCACCTAAATTTTCTCAAAGACCAATTTCAGGTTATCAACAAAATTCTCCTTCAATTCTAATTTAAAAATTATGAACTTTGCCTTAAAAATCATTTTATACGAAGTAGATTCAAGATGCAAACTTGATTCAACAAAATTCCATACACGATTTAATCATGTTATTTAAATAATTTCACTGTAACCCTGATATAGAAGATTTCAGATAAAATTCTTTTTGAATAAGATTTTAAACCTCAATTCATATTTAATAAGCTTACTGCATTTGGGAATTCAAGCTTAACAATAATTTGTTGAATAAATTTTGAAGCTTTTGTTCAAATTTACTCTGTAACTTGAAGATACAGAGAAGCATCAGTAATATTTTTAAACATGCACAGTTAAATTATAACATGTAAACAAGATTTTACAGAAATAGGTACATGCAAGCATCAACAGATCTAACATTCACATGCAAACATTTTTACTTACTTAAATTTCCAATTTTAAAATTTACTCACCTAATTTATTGCTAAGCAGAGACCAAAATTTTACTTCTGGAAAATGACTGCAGTTTTTAACTTGATGATGTTGCTTCAATCATTAAATTAATCAGCACTTAATGGAAGAACTTCAAATTTTTGCTTCCAAAAAATTGATTCTTCAAGAAATCCTGATTTTGCAGATTCCTAATGTATATTTGTATGCAGATTTTCTCTGTAATTTGCTTTACAGATTGAAGTTTTAGAATTGAAGCTAGAATGTTCGATGAATTTTGGTTAAAGTGAAGATTTGAAGAATTTTCAGATTTGTTAATGGAGGTGTGCTTTTCTTTCTTTCTTTTTTTCTTGCTTTAGAAAAATTAGAGTGAGAAAATTATAGAAAGAATAGGAAATGGCTTATTATAGAAATAGTTTTGTTTTATAAAAATTTAAAGAAAATAAATTAAAAACTTTGATTTTTGTCATTATACCTTGCTAACATCTTAACACATGTTATAAGTGTGTTTTAAATTTTAACAAGTGTAATTTTTCATGCAAAAAGAATTTTAAAATGTTTTTATTAATTAATTTTCTAAATTTAAATACATTTTTAATTCATATTAAATCAATTCTTCTTAAAGAAATAAATATAAAACAAATTTGGTGTCTTAAATAAAATCGTAGAAATACATCTTTAAAATCAAAGTATAATATAATATAAATAACTCTATTATGAAATTCAACTTAACAATTCAAACTCAAATTAAATTTTCAAATTCAATTCAAAAATCAAATTTGATATGAATACAATTTTAACAAATCCATTTCCCTTTGTACATATTAATTTTAGTTAAAATCAGTATACATTTACAACCTATTTATTTACTATTGTCTAAAAATAACAAATTTATCAATTTAATTTAATTTATTACAAAGATTATCATATTTAAATTGGGTTTGAAATTCCGGAGTATCACAGATCGTCAAATCAGAGTACCATCGCGTAGAGGAGAGGGAGCGCAGTGCATCGATGTTGTTAGTCCGTCGTTTCATTGGCTTGATTGGCATGAAAAATTCGAGTAGGGTTTCTAGTTGGGGCGGCGGCTGCTCTAACTCGAGCACACCGGGGGGTGCACAGTCTTCACGGTGGAGCTGCGCGCGTGCCTAGGTGTGGCGCTGGCCGTGGCGTCGATGTGGAAGGCGAACGTGCGGCGCATGGTGATGGTATCGTGGTCAACGTGGGCAGGGTGTATGCGTCGTTCATGAACAGGTTTCGTGTCTCGCGTGTTGACTGTTGGGAGAGAGGGGTTAACGTGGCCAATGAGTATGTTTTTTTTATTTTATTTTATTTTAATTTCTATTTCATTAATTCGAATAATCATAACTTTTGCGTACAAACTCCGTTTTATGTGCGATTTTCTTTGTTAGGATCGTAATGAAATTCCAGATTTTTTGACACTAGGTTGGACGAATTCCAAGACTGTACAAATTTGGGTTTAAATTGGATATGAATTCAATATAAATTCAAAAGGTGAGTGTTTTAACCCACTCACAACTTCTAAAATTTCTTATGTTTGTTAAATTTATTTATGTTGTGATTATGAATTTATTTATGACAGTTTATATATTTTTATTCATCATCTCAGTTAATTGCATTTATTTAAATTAAATCGTCATTTAATTGATTATTGAATATAACTGCCTATTAATTACCTGTTATATATTATCAGTTATATGTTAATATTGATTGATTGTTTTGGATGATGATTATGATGGATGTATGATTTTATGATGGATGAATGGATGTTTTATTTATATCATCATAACCTGCAAGTTCTTATGCATTCATTTCCTTCGGGATTGCGGTTTGAAATGATATATAACCGCAAATATTTATTTTAGATTACGAATTGAAATGATAAATATCCGTATCACTTGACCATAGGATAGAAAATTTTATACAGACCCCACGGTCTATATATAATAATATTTTGAAATGAATTCTATGGTTTTGTAAAGCGTATATGTATAATTTTATGAGATATTGATTTGGATATTTAATAAAGGTTATTTTATATACAGTTAAATTTTCGGTTTTATGCTATGTGCAAAATTGGTTTAAAGTATAAAATAAAGTTTGATTTTATTAAAATATAATATGGATAAGTATTACTTAAATTATACTTTAATGTAGAGTTTATATTGACTTTATAAATCAAGGCTGAGATGATAGTTTGAAATTGATTTGAGATTTTATTTAATTAAGAGTTATATTTAGTAAGGATCCATTTAGAACTTATTGAAATTGATATTTTAAAGAATATGGTTTTATAACTTAATTCGGGTTTAAGGTGATTTAAGCGAATATATTGAGGAATATTCAGTGTTGAATTTGTGGTTTTATTTAAAGGATATTGGATTTAGTAAGCAAATATTTTAAAACTAAATAATAGTAAAAGAGAAATGGGTATGTATATAAGTTATAAAAATTTAGTTTTGAAATATTGAATATTTAAGCTTTGAAATATATTGAATTGGAAAGTGTCTATGTTGTGAGTCAAATCGGCTTTGAAATCAACAAAATTTGGAAAAGTTTATTTGGAAACTGAATTTAATTGAAGTATATTATTTTGGGATTTGGATTAAATTCAATATCTAGAAATTCGAGTTTTGAAATTGATTTGTGAAAATTAAAGAGGCTATTTGGGTATATGAAGTATTTTAAATATTTAAGCCACATAAGTAGTGGAAGTTATAAGTTACGAGGTAGAATAAATTGAAAGGGTTATATTTCTAGTATTTTTATTTCGAAGTGTTAAACGTTGAAAATTTTATGACTTTTGAAAAGGATATCCTTGAAATAAAATTATATCATATTGATTTGGGTTTTTTATAAAAATGATATCAAATGATTTGGTTTTAAAAATGGAAAGGATATCTTATTTATATGGTTTTGAAATGGATATTATATTCTGATTTTATAGTATAAACTATTTTGAAAAGACCGCGGTGCCTTAAAAATCATGTTATACGAAGTAGATTCAAGATGCAAACTTGATTCAACAAAATTCCATACATGATTTTATCATGTTATTTTAAAATTTTCACTGTAATCCTGATACAGAAGATTTCAGGCAAATTTCTTTTTGAATAAGATTTTAAACCTCAATTCATATTTAATAAACTTACTGCATTTGGGAATTCAAGCTTAACAATAATTTGTTGAATAAATTTTGAAGCTTTTGTTCAAATTTACTCTGTAACTTGAAGATACAGAGAAGCATCAGTAATATTTTTAAACATGCACAGTTAAATTATAACATGTAAACAAGATTTTACAGAAATAGGTACATGCAAGCATCAACTGATCTAACATTCACATTCAAACATTTTTACTTACTTAAATTTCTGATTTTAAAATTTACTCAGCTAATTTATTGCTAAGCAGAGACCAAAATTTTACTTCTGGAAAATGAATGCAGTTTTTAACTTGATGATGTTGCTTCAATCCTTAAATCAATCAGCACTTAATGGAAGAACTTCAAATTTTTTCTTCCAGAAATTTGATTCTTCAGGAATCCTGATTTTGCAGATTCCCGATGTATATTTGTATGCAGATTTTCTCTGTAATTTTCTTTACAGATTGAAGTTTTAGAATTGTGGCTAGAATGTTTGATGAATTTTGGTTAAAGTGAAGATTTGAAGAATTTTCAGATTTGTTAATGGAGGTGTGCTTTTCTTTCTTTTTTCTTGCTTTAGAAAAATTAGAATAAGAAAATTAGAGAAAGTATAGGAAGTGGCTTTTTATAGAAATAGTTTTGTTTTATAAAAATTTAAAGAAAATAAATTAAAAACTTGGACACTTGTCATTATACCTTGCTAACATCTTAACACATGTTATAAGTGTGTTTTAAATTTTAACAAGTGTAATTTTTCTTGCAAAAAGAATTTTAAAATGTATTTATTAATTAATTTTGTAAGTTTAAATACATTTTTAATTAAAATCAATTCTTCTTAAAGAAGTAAATATAAAACAAATTTGGTGTTTTAAATAAAATCATAGAAATACATCTTTAAAATCAAAGTATAATATAAATATAAATAACTCTATTTTGAAATTCAACTTAACAATTCAAACTCAAATTAAATTTCAAAATTCAATTCAAAAATCAAATTTGATATTAATACAATTTTAACAAATCCATTTCCCTTTATATATATTAATTTTAATTAAAATCAATATACATTTACAACCTATTTATTTATTATTGTCTAAAAATAACAAATTTATCAATTTAATTTAATTTATTACAAAGATTATCATATTTAAATTGGGTTTTAAATTCCAGAATATCACATTCCTTCCCCCTTAAAAGAATTTCGTCCCCGAAATTTAAACAAAGGATAATCCAAAATTTCATTTCATTCCAACAATTCAAGCATATATAGCATCTATACATAAGAAATCAACAAACAAAACATCCAAACAACAATACATCCAGTACAAACACCACTAGCTATCCGGACACATATCCGGATAAGCCTTCGTAAAACTATCCAGAGTCTCCCAGGTACAATCTTTGGGATCCTCACTCCATTGGACTTTAAAGAGCTTCACTATCTTGCTTCTGAGTTGCCTCTCGTCCTGATCAACAATTCGAATAGGATGTCTGACAACTGATAAGTCCGGCTCAACCTCTAAGTCTTCCTGCACAGATAGTTCCAAAATAAGAGATGGATCATGCACATATCTCCGTAGATGAGATACGTGGAAAACATTGTGAATTCCACTCATCCGGACTGGCAATTCAATCTTGTATGCTACGGTACCAATCCTCTCGAGCGCTCGGAACAAACCAATGTATCTCAGAGCGAGTTTCCCTGTCTTCCCAAATCTTACTGCTCCTTTAATAAGGGAAACTTTGACAAAGACTAAATCACCAATCTCGAACTCCAATTGTCTTCGTCTTTTATCTGCATATTTCTTTTAACGATCCTGAGAAGCTCTCATCCTTTTCTTGATAAGCTCGACTTTAGCAGATGCTTCACGGATCAGATCTGGTCCAAGTACAAGACGGTCTTTTGACTCTATCCAATAGGCTGGGGATCTACATGGCCTTCCATACAGTGCTTCATAACGAGCCATCTTGATACTTGCTTGGTTACTGTTATTATAAGAGAATTCCACTAGATGTAGGTGGTCTTCCCACGATCCACCAAAATCCAATACACAGGCTCTCAGCATATCTTCTAGAATTCGATTTAGCCTCTTCGTTTTCCATCTGTCTGGGATGATATGCTGTACTTAATCTCAAACTTGTTCATATAGCTGATTGCAATGCCTCCCAGAATTTGCTGGTGAAGATAGGATCTCGATCACTTAATATACTGACTGGAACACCATGCAATCTCACTATCTCTTTCAAGAAAATTTCTGCCAGTGAAGCTGCAGTACAGGTTGCCTTAACTGGTATAAAATGGGCGCTCTTGGTTAGACGATCAACAATCACCCATATTCCTTCATTCCCCTTCTTAGTTCTAGGCAAAACGTCGATAAATTCCATCGAAATCATCTGCCACTTCCACATCGGGATCTCCAAAGGTTGTAACAAACCAGCTGGCTTCTGCTGATCTCCTTTAACTTGCTGGCGGATAGCATAACTATTAACGTAAGTAGTTATATCTTCCCTCATATTCGGCCACCAGAAAACTCTTTTAGTATCCTTATACATCTTTGAGATTCCTGGATGGATATTTAATCTGGAGCGATGACTTTGTGACAACACCTCCTGTCGCAGATCCCTATCATTCGGAACCCAAATCCTTCCATTAATCCTCAATGTTCCTTGGTCATCAATCTCAAAACTAGGACACTGACCTTTCCCAACTCTTCTGATGATTCCTCTTAATTTACTATCAGATTCCTTCTTGCTCGAAATATTTTCCAGAAGAGATGGAACCACTTCCAAAAGAGATAGAACTGCATTTCTGCTAAGTGCATCTGCCACCACGTTTGCCTTTCCCGGGGTATACAGAATATCCAAATCATACGATGCCAAGAACTCGACCCATCGATGCTATCTTAGACTAAGATCTTTTTGAGAGAAAAGATATTTCAACGGTTTGTGATCCGTGAATAACTCAAACTTTTATCCTAAAAGATAGTGCCTCTAGATCTTTAAAGCAAAAAACAATGGCCAACAGCTCTAGATCGTGCGTAGCGTTGCCGACTCGCATACGCAATTACCCTATCATTTTGCATTAGCACAGATCCCAATCCAATAATACAGGCATTAGTGTAAACTTCAAACTTGCTCTATCCATCTGGAATAGCTAATACAGGAGACTTGTCAACCTTGCCTTCAGATTCTGAAAAGCCTCCTCACATTCCGATGTCCACTTGAATTTAGCTCCCTTCCTTGTCAGCTTTGTTAGGTGAGAAGAGATCTTGGAATAATTCCTAATAAACTTCATGTAGTAACCGGCCAATCCCAGAAAACTGCGAACTTCTGTTGGTGTCCGAGGCTTCTTCCACTCCAAAATAGTCTCAACTTTAGCTGGATCTACAGAGATTCCCTCACCAGAAACAATGTGGCCCAAATATTTTACTTCGGATTTCAAAAAATGACACTTAGAGAACTTCGCCTTCAGCGCATTCCTTCTTAGAGTTTCCAAAACTATTCTCAAGTGCTGCTTGTGCTCTTCTTTCGACTTAGAGTAAACCAAGATATCATCGATGAACATCAAAACAGACTTATTCAAAACATCTCTTAAGACTCGGTTCATCAGATCTACAAAGTAGGCAGGAGCGTTGGTCAATCCGAAAGGCATAACCAACCAGCCATAGAAACAATTAGGTCCTCTAAATGAAGTTAAGGGAATACTGTCCTTAGCTACCCTTAACCGATGGAAACCTAATGCTAGATCCAATTGAGAAAAGACTGATGCTCCATGAAGCTGGTCGAAGAGATCATCAATACAAGGAAGAGGATACTTATTTCGAATGGTCACTTTGTTCAATTCACGATAGTCTACACAGAACCTTAGTGACCCATCCGACTTGGTGACAAATACTGCAGCAGAGCCCCAGCAAGAAAAACTGGGTCTAATCAAGCCCTTCTCCAACAGATCTTGAGTTTGCTTCACTAGTTCCTCCCTCTCCCTTGGAGCCATCCTCCTACTATGTTGAATTACGGGTACTGCTCCAGGAACCAAATCTATAAGAAACTATATTTCTCAGTGCGTGGCAAACACTTAACTTCCTCGAATACGTCAGAGAAATCCCAGACTACTTCAATATCTTCATCCTCCTCTTGAGAATTCTCAACTCCATGTAAAAGACTACTCAAGTGAATTCCAGAGTTATCACACATTACTCTGGCAATCCTACCTAGATCAGTTTCCAACGAAACTGTTCTTTCATCACAATTTAAAACAGCCTTATATTTGTCAAGCAAAACCATTCCCAATATAAGGTCAAAACCCTTAAAATCCAACATATAAGGGTCACAGGAAAAACTATAGGATAGATAGGAGATTCTCAAATCCTTACAGATCCTATCTAATTTGGTTACCCCTCCTATAGGATTAGATACACAAATGGGCTTGTCTACGGTACTAGGGGTAAGAAAGAAATTCTCTACAGATTCCAGAGAAATAAAACTTAAAGAAGCACCATAATCAAACAAGACTTTAATATATTTTCCATCTAAAAGAAAGGTACCTTCTAAAACTCCTTTGCCCTTAGACGAGTTTGATGGTGCGTCTTCTAAAGCAAATACTTTGTTCTGCTGGACTTTATGAAGGATCGGGCAATCTTTAACCATATGTCCAGGTTGATGGCAGTTAAAGAAAAGAGACTTCTAAACTAAAGCTGACCCTGGTCCACTATAATGCTGTTGTTGCTACTTTCTCTTTTATGGACACTGATTTGCCAAATGTCCCACTTGATGACAATTATAGCATTTTCGGGGTCCATTGTTGTTTTCGGACTTGTTCTTGTTTTGCTTCTTCCAATTAGGATTGAATTTTCTTTTATTAGGGTTAGAAGAATTTCCTCCTGATGCAGCTACTCGCGCCTTACATCTTTTGTTCATCAAGTCTTCATATCTTAGCGCCATGTCAATAAGCTCCACAAAAGACCCTTTCAAATGTGCTGTCATTTTTTCATGATACTCTGGCCTCAACCCTTAGACAAACATCTCATTCTTTTTAAGAGGGGTGTCTATAAGTCCTGGACCATAGCAAGAAAACTCGTTGAATTTAGTCTCGTATTCAGCTATAGACATGTTTCCTTGTTTCAGATTCAGAAAATCCTTATAAAGACGAGTTCTCCCTGCAGCGGGCATAAACTTCTCCTCAAACAACTCCTTAAACTCTTCCCAAGACATATCATCTTCCAAGACATTTGCAGTCACTGAATTCCACCAGACTGCGGCACCACCTTGTAATTTCTACGAAGCCATTATTCTCTTCTGCTCATCCGATAACCTCATGCTTGTAACAACCCGAGATTTCCGATCCCGAAAATTCCTGATAGTTAGAGAAAAGAAGAAAGAGAAAGAAGAAGAACATAAAAGAAACACACAAACTCACATTCGCAGCGGATAAAATATAATATCAATAATAGTCATACCAAAGAAAACTGTATCTATCAATTTACATCGATATATCAGAGTTACAACAATTTTATACAACATTGGATAGATACAATTTAACATGTCTCAGATATATACAATATCATAGTGGGAACTCTCCATACGTCCCTGCCATCCAGCTCGCCTCTTGAGCTCCAGATCGTCCTTACCTGAGAATCTGTAATACTCGGTCTGACCCGAGCATTACATCAAAGTAACACCCGGGTCAGGCTGGAAACCAGCGTGAGTAAACCCATCTAATAAGGAATACAAAAGCATAACACTTATATAAACCCGGGGTACTCGTCTCAATTTTCAAATTCACAATTTGTTATAGACATCATGATATCACACATCAATATTTAAATACCAGAACTTATATTAACAGTCAAATTCATTTAAATCATTCCATACCATCCTGTTGATTTCACATATCAAATAAAAATCAAAGTGGTTTTGGGTATTTACTAATACCCGAATCCGGTCTCTTCGAAACGAATATCATCTTAACTTAAATTGTTCAAGTGAAATAAAACTTAATTTTTAATACATGATGTCACATAATTCATCAACAATAGATAACCACATCTTCTCAATTTAAATCAAACATCTCTTATCACATAACATCACAAACCGTACTAAGAATAACAATTGATCAAAGACTTCCAATATCGTTCTATTTATCCTTTAATTTCATTTAAGTAATTATCCCTTAATTAATTCCACAAATTAATTACCCTTATCCCAATACGGTAATTAACCTTTAATTATTTCATTAATTAATTTCTAACCATAATTATTAATCACCCTTGACTAATAACATCAGTAATTAACTGACTTTAATTACTTCATTGAATAATTTAATCCTTAATTTATTCTCTAATTAATCCTTTGATTATTTACAAAGTAATTATATCCAAATTACTTTCATCATTAAACATCCTTAATTACATTCAGTAATTACCATTAATTTCTTCCTTAAGTAATTACACTTCCATTAACTACATTAAGTAATAAATTTCTAAATTACTTACATTAACCATACTTTAATTACTCCATTAATTACCCTCCTTAATTAATGACATTCACAATTCCCCTAATTAATTTCATTAAGTAATTAATCTTTACTAAAATTAATCATCTTTTATATTAATAAATCAATCCTTTAAATTGATTACCAATCAATTAACCTTTATTAATTATCTTAAGAGTTTACTTAACTGATTCCATTAATCAATTTAAACATTCCTAATATATTAAATAATTTATACTTAATTAAATTCATCATTTAATTTTTTTTTTCTTTGAAAACATTTTTAAAGTTTATCTTAATTTGTTAAACCTTATTAAGTTTATAGTGTTAAAACTGTTGAAACACAACCTGGTTAACTTATACTTCTTTTTATTTATTAGTATATTGTAGTTTTGAAAGACCCGAGAATCTCTTGTGAAAACTCGAGTAATACTTCGAGCTCCCCATGCTTTTCCCCGAGTCGCTCTCACTTCCTCTCGTACTCATCTTCTTCTTCTTTTATTTTATTTTATACCTGTAGTTAAGTTTAAACTTAGATCAACAATAACATCAGATACTCATTCGAACGCAAATGCTACCCCAAAGAAATCACCTTACTAACTCGAGTAACGACTCGAGTAACACCACTGACACAGAAAATACATCACCGTATACGTGCACGGCGACGACACTGAGCTCCGGCGAACTCCATCATCAACGGCAAGTCGAAAATCTCCAGCAAGCTCGAAAAACAAACTCGACTCAACCCTAAAACCTTCGAATCAAAATTAAGCCTTCTAGCTCGAACCAGAAGCTTACCCCAATAACATAACCGCCTCTTTCTCGCGCCTCCGACCATGGAGTGCCTACTCCTCCAGCCACGCCTTCGTCAACTCGCCTTCTTTCATTTTCCTAAACCCTATAAAACTCGAGCTACAAACGAAGACGTGCCAATCAAAAATCTCATCCTAGTCCAAATCTAGGTTTACAGCCTTCTCCGGTCAACACCCATCACCTCGGCAACTTACACACCCATCTGAAAATTTTGCCAAACTGCCTATCACTCCTCTATCACCAGAGAGAGCCCCGACCCTCCAGCACACAAAGGTCAACAGAATTTCCCAATTAACCTATTTCTGGTTAAACCAGAAATACACCCATATTCATTTACTAAAAATCATAAGATTTTCACTAAAATTCATGATTCGTTTAGACGATTCAATCCATATAATTCAAAAGGGAAAAATGTTGGTGTTGATTTTTCTCCAAAACTTGATTTTTACTGTAATCCAAAAATTTACAGTTTAATGATTAAATATAATTTTCTTAAACTATTATTAAAAACAAAATCATACTATTATTCACATTTAATCTTCAGGATCCAAAGCCTAATATTGTCAGTTTAAGGAGATAGGAATCAAATTAATAGGAAATGTTTGAATTCTCATTGTAATTCTAACCTGTAATTTAGAAATAGAAGTGTAGAGATACATGCACATACATATTACTTTATATTTATAACATGAAGGGTTAAATTCACTTATGCAATCTATTGCCACAACATTGATCGTTAAAGTCATTATATACACCAAAATATCCGGAGGTTGTCTTGATTTCTTACTTGACCAAAACTTGAACAGAGTACAATTTCTGTTTTAAAAGAACTTTATTGTTATTCCTTATTTTCTTATTTTAATTTAATACTTTCTCCTGAAATTCTTTTTAGAAATGAAGTTGCATTACCTTAATCAATTTTCCCTTTTAAAATTCTTGTTTAATATGGTCTGTATACAGAGAATTAGGATTTAAAAATTTGATTTATAATCCTGTATCAATTATCAGAGGCTTATAAACATGTACAGGGCTACTTGTATAATGATTGCATAATAGTCCACCTACAGACATATCTTCACCATGCAAATAAATTTCCCATATTATGTTAATGATAAGTCACAAACATCATTGTTATCATGTGGAAGCATTAACAATAGCAGTAGTTTACTCACAAGCAAAAATTTCAAACAAAATTTAGTATTCAAAGGGTAACAGTTTACTCACCTGTTCTGTAAAAAAAACAGAAAGCAGCTTCAGTTTGAAAAACCCCTTTTTGAACACCTTTTGCAATTTTGCTAGAATGCTTTTAAGACTTGAGTTGCTAATGTCTTTAACTTGCTTTTGATTGTTGCATGCAGGTAGCTTAATTAATCTTTAGTTGAAACTGCTGGTTTACTCATCAGATTTTGAAAATCTCTGGCTTTTAAAAATGCATGCAGGTTTCAGATTGTTTGATTTTCAGGAATTTGATTTTTAAGGTGGTGACAGGTTGTTGTTTCTGGAAAAATTGAAAGTGATATGCAAGCTTGATATTGGAAGTGGATTAGAAAGTAATGATTTACAGGCGTTGCATGATTGAAGATAAGATTTCAATTTGTTCTTTTTTCTCTGATTTTGGTTCAAAGGAAGTGTGATTTTTTCTTCATTATAGATTTAGAAAATAAAAATAAAAAGGAAAGAGGATTTGTTTTTAAAAAAAAACTGAAATAAAAATAAAAGAAAAAGCTAAAAATGCCACTTGTCCCTTCATGTTTTAATTATCTTACACATATGCATAATGATTTACAATTGTCTCTAGCATGTATTAAAATGTTTACAAGTATTTTAAATGCTTAATTAATGATTTACAAATATTACTTTTCTTTTTAATAATTTATTTAAGCTATGTATGTAATTATGTAATATTCACATGAATAAATTGTGTATTTATTTTATATAAATGAGCTTTAGATTATTATTTTTTTAAATATACATATGAATTTATATATACATTTATTTACACATAACTTATGTTTTGATCAAAACAATATAACATATATTTAAGATATATTATTTTTTTTCTTTCTAACTCTATTTATCTTAAAATAACACATAAATATTATTGGTTTGAGAATTAACAATTTTGTCTAATTTAAATGAATTTACTTATATAAACAATCATCATTATTTATTTTTAAAAGAATATTTTTGTCAAATTTTAAGTGATTATATTAAGATATGATCAAATAAATATTTATCCAAACATAAATATTTACGATTAGATTCATTTGTTAAATTTACAATTCAGTATTTTCATTAATTAACCCAATTATTATCAACTAATAGATATTCCAAAATCCGGGTTATTACACTCCTCCCCCCATTGAATATTTTCGTCCTTGAAAAGGAACGAAGCCAAAAAAAATTTAAATATTTAAAACCAGTTAAAATATTCTTTAATCATTTTTCAAACACCTTTAAAATTTATATAATATTGTCAAAATAGTTTTTATAAAAATACTTTTATAACTCGATGTCTCAATAAGTCCATCCTCGTTCTTATAGAAATTCGGTCATACGTTGATCAGGCGTAAGACTGAAAATCTATAAATACTTAGCAGACTCATTTTCAACATCCATTGAAAATATAGAAAACAGTTTTTGAAAATAGAGGATATATATTTGGTGAGGATGCTCTGGAAATCATCACCCCCATCCATGGTCGCAGTTAACCCGATGGTTTCGTTGCCGTCCCGAAAAAATCCACAGATAACTGTAGGGCTCTGCGCCCCTCGATTACACCATGGAACCCGCTATAGATCGCAGTTACAACTGGGGTTACGTAGCTGTCACAGCAAAAACCCATATAACTGTAGGCATCAGCGCCCTCGAATTTCGCTGCCAAAAGAATGAAACTTCTCCACTCCACTTGACCATAGATCGCAGTCTACCGATGTTGCGTTGCCTTCCCGGCAAAATCAAGTGTAGACCGTTGACACTCATCCTCCACACGATTTTCGCTATAGTCCCCATAGTAGATCGCAGTGACATCGAGTTACACTGTCGTCACAGCATAACCCAAATGCCTCTGTAGGCATCAGCGCCCTCGACTTTCGCTACCCAATAAACCTCAGGAACTAGTTTCGTCCGGACTACTCATAAGATCAACTTTAGAACCCCCTCTTCAGTCTCAAGGCAGCACCACCCGGTGGTACTCCTGAGAAGTCCATTCCAAGGGAGCGCCTTTTCCCCCAGAGTGTCATCAAAACATTTTATACTATATATATAGTATCTTTAAATCATACACCTAGTATGATCTCATACAAAGCTTCTTTACACAAAATCGATTATTCCAAAATCGATAATTCTCAAACTAGGCTTTCCAAATTCTCATATTGATTTTACCCAACAATCAAAAGCCTTTCCAAATCCATAGGTTCCCAAAACCTTTTTCCAAAATCCTCACAAGATCCTTTGTACATATATATACAGATATATATAATTTTTAAAAGCTAGGATCATCTCAAATTTGTATAAAACTCCTTTATACTTCAAACACCTCCAAAAACCATTTTCTTCCGGCAAAAGATTCATCAAGGGAAGTTTTATCTTGTAAAACAAAGATATTTAACTTTGTTTACTCAAAATCAATTATTCAAATTTGATTACTCCTTTCAATATCATTTTCATTCAAATCTGTACGATGTACACATATTATTCGTACGCTATACCAATCTGATCGCTCACTCGATCACACAATTTCACTTCCAAACTAGTATTGTCCACCCGACTTCCTAGTGCGGACACAAATCTAGTTTCTTGATCAGAAACCGTCATTCTCCTTGCATAGTCATAACTATGATAGAGAATATCCAGAATCAATCAACAATCCATATCCAGGTTCGTCTTCAAAAATCGAGTGGAAAATTCCAACTCGGATCGTAATAACTATCTCGAAATTCTGTGCTCGAATCTGGATCAAATCACTATGCGAATAGAATAACATACGTACACCCTACGTATTTATCTTTATTGGTTATTAGCCAAATCAATTCCATTTTTATTCACATTCACTTTGCTTTTCATTCACTCACTCACAATTGCTTTAATCCATTTGGATTATCACCTCTATCTTTATCTCGATTGGGTATTTAACCATTAACAATTTGAAACTCTGTCCAATTTATCTAGAAAATAGTTTGAAATTTTTTTAAAATAGATACGTGGTTAGAAAATAATTACTAGTTTGTAAAATAGGTATAAAATAGATAGAAACTAGTTAAAAATAATTATAGAAATTTTAGATAATTGCAAAATAATAGTAAGATAGTAATTAGTTTATAAAATAGTTGGAATATAGTAATTAATTTATAAAACAGTTGGAAAATTGTTAACAGTTTTCTAAAATAATTGTAAAACAAGTATAAGATAATTTGGCTTTTAAAATAAAGGTGGTATATATAATGAATAGCTTGGAAAAATAAGTTTATATTAAAACAATTTATATTAAAAATAGTCCAGAGTCAAAACTGTTCACTCCCCAATCTTCATTCTCAATCAATTCAATTTAAATTTCCTCTTCCGTTTAAATTGATCCAATTCAATTTTAAATAATTCAGTTTCCACTAAAATTTATCCAACCCCAATTCAAGTTGAATTAACCTCAGTTCTTTCTAAATTTAACTTTAATTACAATCCCTAGTTATTCCAATCACTTTGGACTAATATCCATTCAACTGAACCCACTTCAATTCCAATCCATTTCAACTCCAGTTTGAATTAATCCCAATTTCAAATTCCATTTCCAAATCAAGTTGAATTATTCTTGATTTCCTCCAAATTCAATTCAATTCCATTTGAATTTAAAACTATTCAATTTTAGTTACAATTCCAAATTATTCAAATCAATACGGACTAATTTCAAATTGAACCACTTCAATTTCAAATTGTTTCAAATTAATCCAATTCAAATTTTCCATTTGAATCTTATACTCATACATCTTCAATCACAATTTCAGTTAATTCAAATCAAATTCAATTTGAACTAATTCAAATTCCAAATTTAAACCATCTCTCATTCATTTAGACATTTCCAATTGATAACTTAAAGTTTTTTTTTGACAACAATAGGATGATATTATCTAATTATTTCAAAACATCCATCCATTTTCAATTTTCGGATCTCAAATCCAATTTGAGATCACTCAAACTCCATAATTCAAATCAACCATTTAACTTTCCAGGTTAAATATTAATTTCATCTTAAAATTTACAAATCAGGTTGAACATCCCGACATATTTAACTTTTCCCAAGTTAAACTCAATTCACTTAATCCAGTCAACCTTACCTAGTTTGAACTCCCATTTCAAATTTTGAACTTCTCATAAATAATCTTCTCGCTTATTAAGTTCAAAAACTTAGCATTTCGGGTATCACACCTTATTCCATATTCAAAACTCAACATTTAGAGTTTATTTCAAACCATTTTTGATATTATGTATATCCACATATATACATATTAACTTCTTTTACATACCAAGTTATACTTTAAAATTTTAAACCACCTTTGGCTTTAATTCAAAACAATTTTTTTTTTTAAATTTTCAAACGACTCTTGTTTGCAATATGACCATTTCATTCAAATACATTAAATAATATTATTTATTATCTCTTTAAATTAATTACATCGTTAATTAATTCCAATTAATCACATTCGATAATTAACTTATTTCTTAATTACCTTCATTAAGTAATTATCCTTTAAATTACTTACCTCTAGTTACTTCATTGAGTAACTTCCTCTTAATTTATCATTTCCAATTATTATCCATTAATTAATCTCATTAAATAAAGTTTAATTAATTACATAAATTAATTGATTATCCTTATTCTGAAACCTTTTCCAAATTCAAGATTTAATTTCAGTTTGGTTGTATTTCTATTACTTCTTAATTTACTTCAATAATTTAACAACCAATTCCGTTACTATTTGTTAGAAAGATATATTGCTTTATATATCAAAATATAATCTTATATAAAATCTTTTAAAATCTTTATATAAGAAAATAACAAGTACGCTCTCTCATATATATACACTCAACTCATTCTAGGGTACCACTTACCTTATCCTTAATGAGTAATCCCAACAGAGCCAAGGTTCTCGCTTAACCTTCTGCTCTGATACCAAATGTAACAACCCGAAATTTCCGATCCCGAAAATTCCTGATAGTTAGAGAAAAGAAGAAAGAGAAAGAAGAAGAACAAAAAAGAAACACACAAACTCACATTCGCAGCGGATAAAATATAATATCAATAATCGTCATACCAAAGAAAACTGTATCTATCAATTTACATCGATATATCAGAGTTACAACAATTTTATACAACATTGGATAGATACAATTTAACATGTCTCAGATATATACAATATCATAGTGGAAACTCTCCATATGTCCCTGCCATCCAGCTCGCCTCCTGAGCTCCAGATCGTCCTTACCTGAGAATCTGTAATACTCGGTCTGACCCGAGCATTACATCAAAGTAACACCCGGGTCAGGGTGGAAACCAGCGTGAGTAAACCCATCTAATAAGGAATACAAAAGCATAACACTTATATAAACCCGGGGTACTCATCTCAATTTTCAAATTCACAATTTCTTATAGACATCATGATATCACACATCAATATTTAAATACCAGAACTTAGATTAACAGTCAAATTCATTTAAATCATTCCATATCATCCTGTTGATTTCACATATCAAATAAAAATCGAAGTGGTTTCGGGTATTTACTAATACCCGACTCCGGTCTCTTCGAAACCAATATAATCTTAACTTAAATTGTTCAAGTGAAATACAACTTAATTTTTAATACATGATGTCACATAATTCATCAACAATAGATAACCACATCTTCTCAATTTAAATCAAACATACCTTATCACATAACATCACAAACCGTACTAAGAATAACAATTGATCAAAGACTTCCAATATCGTTCTATTTATCCTTTAATTTAATTTAAGTAATTATCCCTTAATTAATTCCACAAATTAATTACCCTTATCCCAATACGGTAATTAACCTTTAATTATTTCATTAATTAATTGCTAACCATAAGTATTAATCACCCTTGATTAATAACATCAGTAATTAACTAACTTTAATTACTTCATTGAATAATTTAATCCTTAATTTATTCTCTAATTAATCCCTTGATTAATTACAAAGTAATTATATCCAAATTACTTTCATCATTAAACATCCTTAATTACATTCAGTAATTACCATTAATTTCTTCCTTAAGTAATTACACTTTCATTAACTACATTAAGTAATAAATTTCTAAATTACTTACATTAACCATACTTTAGTTACTCCATTAATTACCCTCCTTAATTAATGACATTCACAATTCCCCTAATTAATTTCATTAAGTAATTAATCTTTACTAAAATTAATCATCTTTTATATTAATAAATCAATCCTTTAAATTGATTACCAATCAATTAACCTTTATTAATTATCTTAAGAGTTTACTTAACTGATTCCATTAATCAATTTAAACATTCCTAATATATTAAATAATTTATACTTAATTAAATTCATCATTTAATTTTTTTTTCTTTGAAAACATTTTTAAGGTTTAACTTAATTTGTTAAACCTTATTAAGTTTATAGTGTTAAAACTGTTGAAACACAACCTGGTTAACTTATACTTCTTTTTATTTATTAGTATACTGTAGTTTTGAAAGACCCGAGAATCTCTTGTGAAAACTCGAGTAATACTTCGAGCTCCCCATGCTTTTCCCCGAGTCGCTCTCACTTCCTCTCGTACTCATCTTCTTCTTCTTTTATTTTATTTTATACCTGTAGTTAAGTTTAAACTTAGATCAACAATAACATCAGATACTCATTCGAACGCAAATGCTACCCCGAAGAAATCACCTTACTAACTCGAGTAACAACTCGAGTAACACCACTGACACAGAAAATACATCACCGTATACGTGCACGGCGACGACACTGAGCTCCGGCGAACTCCATCATCAACGGCAAGTCGAAAATCTCCACCAAGCTCGAAAAACAAACTCGACTCGACCCTAAAACCTTCGAATCAAAATTAAGCCTTCTAGCTCGAACCTGAAGCTTACCCCAATCAACATAACCGCCTCTTTCTCGCACCTCCGACCACAGGAGTGCCTACTCCTCCAGCCACGCCTTCGTCAACTCGCCTTCTTTCATTTTCCTAAACCCTATAAAACTCGATCAACAAACAAAGACGTGCCAATCAAAAATCTCATCCTAGTCCAAATCTAGGTTTACAGCCTTCTCCGGTCAACACCCATCACCTCGACAACTTACACACTCATCCAAAAATTTTGCCAAACTGCCCTATCACTCCTCTATCACCAGAGAGAGCCCCGACCCTCCAGCACACAAAGATAACCAGAATTTCCCAATTAACCAATTTCTGGTTAAACCAGAAATACACCCATATTCATTTACTAAAAATCATAAGATTTTTACTAAAATTCATGATTCGTTTAGACGATTCAATCCATATAATTAAAAAGGGAAAAATGTTGGTGTTGATTTTTCTCCAAAACTTGATTTTTACTGTAATCCAAAAATTTACAGTTTAATGATTAAATATAATTTTCTTAAACTATTATTAAAAACAAGATCATACTATTCTTCACATTTAATCTTCAGGATCCAAAGCCTAATATTGTGAGTTTAAGGAGATAGGAATCAAATTAATAGGAAATGTTTGAATTCTCATTGTAATTCTAACCTGTAATTTAGAAACAGAAGTGTAGAGATACATGCACATACATATTACTTTATATTTATAACATGAAGGGTTAAATTCACTTATGCAATCTATTACCACAACATTGATCGTTAAAGTCATCATATACACCAAAATATCCAGAGGTTGTCTTGATTTCTTACTTGACCAAAACTTGAACAGAGTACAATTTCTGTTTTAAAAGAACTTTATTGTTATTCCTTATTTTCTTATTTTAATTTAATACTTTCTCCTGAAATTCTTTTTAGAAATGAAGTTGCATTACCTTAATCAATTTTCCCTTTTAAAATTCTTGTTTAATATGGTCTGTATACAGAGAATTAGGATTTAAAAATTTTATTTATAATCCTATATCAATTATCAGAGGCTTATAAACATGTACAGGGCTACTTGTATAATGACTGCATAACAGTCCACCTACAGACATATCTTCACCATGCAAATAAATTTCCCAAGTTATGCTAATGATAAGTCACAAACATCATTGTTATCAGGTGGAAGCATTAACAATAGCAGTAGTTTACTCATAAGCAAAAATTTCAAACAAAATTTAGTATTCAAAGGGTAACAGTTTACTCACCTGTTCTGTAAAAAAAAACAGAAAGCAGCTTCAGTATGAAAAACCCCTTTTTGAACACCTTTTGCAATTTTGCTAGAATGCTTTTAAGACTTGAGTTGCTAACGTCTTTAACTTGCTTTTGATTGTTGCATGCAGGTAGCTTAATTAATCTTTAGTTGAAACTGCTGCTTTACTCATCAGATTTTGAAAATCTCTTGCTTTTAAAAATGCATGCAGGTTTCAGATTGTTTGATTTTCAAGAATTTGATGTTTAAGGTGGTGACAGGTTGTTGTTTCCGGAAAAATTGAAAGTGATATGCAAGCTTGATATTGGAAGTGGATTAGAAAGTAATGATTTACAGGCTTTGCATGATTGAAGATAAGATTTCAGTTTGTTCTTGTTTCTCTGATTCTGGTTCAAAGGAAGTGTGAGTTTTTCTTCATCATAGATTTAGAAAATAAAAATAAAAAGGAAAGAGGATTTGTTTTTAAAAAAAAAACTGAAATAAAATTAAAAGAAAACACTAAAAATGCCACTTGTCCCTTCATGTTTTAATTATCTTACACATATGCATAATGATTTACAATTGTCTCTAGCATGTATTAAAATGTTTATAAGTATTTTAAATGCTTAATTAATGATTTACAAATATTACTTTCCTTTTTAATAATTTATTTAAGCTATGTGCGTAATTATGTAATATTCACATGAATATATTGTGTATTTATTTTATATAAATGAGCATTAGATTATTTATTTTTTTAAATTTACATATGAATTTATATGTACATTTATTTACACATAACTTATGTTTTGATCAAAACAATATAACATATATTTAAGATATATTATTATTATTTTTCTTTCTAGCTCTATTTATCTTAAAATAACACATAAATATTATTGGTTTGAGAATTAACAATTTTGTCTAATTTAAATAAATTTACTTATATAAACAATCATCATTATTTATTTTTAATAAATATTTTTGTCAAATTTTAAGTGATTATATTAAGATATGATCAAATAAATATTTATCCGAACATAAATATTTACGATTAGATTCATTTGTTAAATTTACGATTCAGTATTTTCATTAATTAACCCAATTATTATCAACTAATAGATATTTCAAAATCCAGGTTATTACAATGCTCTTAAAGATTTTCTCACATGAGAGAAGCCATAATTGGACCTCTATTATAGTTTCTGATCCTTGAAATGGTTTTCCTCCAAGATTAACGAAGTCCTTGCATAATGCAGCAAAACTGACTGGAGACGAAACTGGATTAACGGCCTCATTATCAGTCTACTCTCTCATATTACTAGTTGATGTACTTCCAACAACCCTTTCGGCCTCTTGAACTCATTCTGGCTACCTGAACAGGTAACCAACCAATTTAGATAGGGATATAGTTATATAAGAAAATTACAAATACGCACTCTCAAGATAGATACTACTCCAGAGCCTAGGTGTTTCTCAACCTATGCTCTGATACCAACTGTGACAACCCGTCTTTCAATACCCAGAAAGACGTATCATAAATAAGAAAAGAAAGATATAGAAATAGAAAAGATAGAAAGAAAAGGACAACAATCATCAGAATCTCATAGCGGAAACGAACAAAATATAATATTACACATATCCATTAAATAGTTTTACATATCAGAGCACACAAAATAATACGACTTCATTACATCTGATGTTCATAAGAGTCTTACAAACCATACAACTCAAAACACAACATCAAAATGTCACTACAGCGGAAAGAGATAGATAGGTACGTCTGGACTCCAGCTTCAGCTTCCAAAACATTTGTTAATCCCAACCTAATCACTTGGCTACTCATAAAAATTTGAGTACCCAAGAGTTTATGAAAAACAAAATAAACTCCGGGTCAGACATGGGTCTGGTGTGAGTAAATCAATTAAAGTTGTTTAACTTTAAAATCATTTTAAAACAAAAGGTATAACGTAAGACTCCCCACAAATAAACACGGGTAAGTTTTTACCTTACGCTAAACAAAGCATTTGATAGGAAATCCAGTGATATTATAATAGGGTCTAGGGTTTTCAAATAAATAGAAAATAGCCGAAATTGTTACATTATTAAATTCCTGCTACTAGCCACGAAAGTGGGTAATACAATCAAAACTGTAGGGTCTCGTAGGGAAAATGGGTTTCCATCAATGGCAGGGCTACTGGGGTACCGCCCGTCACAGTACGGGGTCTGGATCACCGTACCGCGGAGCCACCCTTTTAAAACAAATTTGAAAAACTCTTTTTAAAACAAAACTAACTAGTTCCGGGTTCGAACGACTCAAGCTCGATCACTTGAACCCAACTACATCTTCCCTTACCTATTTCTTATTTAGATTAAGTTACAACTAACCCAAAACAAAAATACTGGAAAGAACAACACTTCCTTCTTCCCAAACCCTAACACGAGCAACGGCGACTTCTCCCCGTGCACAAACACGAGCCATAAACTCTTCAACTCGAACGCAAACTCGAGTCACCACAACCCCCAACCTCACTGACACGGTCGTTGACACGTGCACATGCACGTCGCGCCGACGACGTTGCCACCATCTACGACACCACGCGCAGACCCCACATCAACCCCTGATGTGAACCCCCACTATTGATCAGCAAATACGCGACCCAATCGAAAATTAGGTAGTCGCACCATTACTGGAACTCACCCCTTCATCAGAAAACTCGCCGTAACCCTCAACCTCGTTCAACATTCACCACGCGACTTCGGTCACATCACTACAACGTCACAATGAAACTATATCCAAGCGCACTCGAGACTCGATCCATTCAAACACTCACAGTCACGTAATTCTCAAACTCAACCAAACATAGAACACAAACCCTAGTTTCCCAAATTCCAAAATCGATGATGTTAGATTTCCACTTCAACTATTTTTCTCAAGTTGATCCATCTACAATACAACTTTCACCCAAATCACAAATCCTAAAACCATTACAGTCACCTGAATTTGCTCAAAGACCAATTTCAGGTTATCAACAAAATTCTCCTTCAATTCCAATTTAAAAATTCTGAACTTTGCCTTAAAAATCATGTTATATGAAGTAGATTCAAGATGCAAACTTGATTCAACAAAATTCCATACATGATTTTATCATGTTATTTTAAAATTTTCACTGTAATCCTGATCCAGAAGATTTCAGGTAAATTTCTTTTTGAATAACATTTTAAACCTCAATTCATATTTAATAAACTAACAGCATTTGGGAATTCAAGCTTAACAATAATTTGTTGAATAAATTTTGAAACTTTTGTTCAAATTTACTCTGCAACTTGAAGAAACAGAGAAGCATCAGTAATATTTTTAAACATGCACAGTTAAATTATAACATGTAAACAAGATTTTACAGATATAGGTACATGCAAGCATCAATAGATCTAATATTCACATGAAAACATTTTTACTTAAATTTCTGATTTTAAATTTACTCACCTAATTTATTGCTAAGCAAAGACCAAAATTTTACTTCTGGAAAATGACTGCAGTTTTTAACTTGATGATGATGCTTCAATCCTCAAATCAATCAGCACTTAATGGAAGAACTTCAAATTTTTGCTTCCATAAATTTGATTCTTCAGGAATCCTGATTTTGCAGATTCCTAATGTATATTTGTATGCAGATTTTCTCTGTAATTTGCTTTACAGATTGAAGTTTTAGAACTGAGGCTAGAATGTTTGATGAATTTTGGTTAAAGTGAATATTTGAAGAATTTTCAGATTTGTTAATGGAGGTGTGCTTTTCTTTCTTTCTTTTTTTCTAGCTTTAGAAAAATTAGAATGAGAAAATTATAGAAATAATAGGAAGTGGCTTATTATAGAAATAGTTTTGTTTTATAAAAATTTAAAGAAAATAAATTAAAAACTTTGACACTTGTCATTATACCTTGCTAACATCTTAACACATGTTATAAGTGTGTTTTAAATTTTAACAAGTATAATTTTTCATGCAAAAAGAATTTTCAAATGATTTTATTAATTAATTTTCTAATTTAAATACATTTTTAATTCATAATAAATCAATTCTTCTTAAAGAAATAAATGTAAAACAAATTTGGTGTTTTAAATAAAATCATAAAAATACATCTTTAAAATCAAAGTATAATATAAATATAAACAACTCTATTTTGAAATTCAACCTAACAATTCAAATTCAAATTAAATTTTCAAATTCAATTCAAAAATCAAATTTGATATGAATACAATTTTAACAAATCCATTTCCCTTTGTATATATTAATTTTAGTTAAAATCAATATACATTTACAACCTATTTATGTATTGTTGTCTAAAAATAACAAATTTATCAATTTAATTTAATTTATTACAAAGATTATCATATTTAAATTGGGTTTGAAATTCCGGAGTATCACAGATCGTCAAATCAGGGGTACCATCGCGTAGAGGAGAGGGAACGCAGTGCATCGATGTTGTTAGTTCGTCGTTTCAGTGGCTTGATTGGCATGAAAATTTCGAGTAGGGTTTCTAGTTGGGGCGGCGGCTGCTCTAACTGAGCACACCCGGGTGTGCACAGTCTTCACGGTGGAGCTGCGCGCGTGCCTAGGTGTGGCGCTGGCCGTGGCGTCGATGTGGAAGGCGAACGTGCGGCGCGTGGTGATGGTAACGTAGTCAACGTGGGCAGGGTGTATGCATCATTCATGAACAGGTTTCATGTCTCGCGTGTTGACTGTTGGGAGAGAGGGGTTAACGTGGCCAATGAATATGTTTTGTTTTTATTTTATTTTATTTTAATTTCTATTTCAGTCATTCGAATAATCATAACTTGTGTACGAACTCCGTTTTACGTGCGATTTTCTTTGTTAGGATCGTAATGAAATTCCAGATTTTTTGATGCTAAGTTGGACGAATTCCAAGACTGTGCAAATTTTGGATTTAAACTGGATTTGAATTTAATATAAATTCAAAAGGTGAGTGTTTTAACCCACTCACAACTTCTAAAATTTCTTATGTTTGTTAAATTTATTTATGTTGTGATTATGAATTTATTTATGACTGTTTATATATTTTTAATCATCATCTCAGTTAATTGCATTTATTTAAATTAAATCGTTATTTAATTGATTATTGAATATAACTGCCTATTAATTACATGTTATATATTATCGGTTATATATTAATATTGATTGATTGTTTTGGATGATGATTGTGATGGATGTATGATTTTATGATGGATGAATGGATATTTTATTTATATCATCATAATCTGCAAGTTGTTATGCATTCATTTCCTTCGGGATTGCGGTTTGAAATGATATATAACCGCAAATATTTATTTTAAATTACGACTTGAAATGATAAATATCCATATCACTTGACCATAAGATAGAAAAATTTATACAGACCCCACGGTCTATATATAATAATATTTTGAAATGAATTCTATGGTTTTGTAAAGCATATATGTATAATTTTATGAGATATTGATTTGGATATTTAATAAAGGTTATTTTATATATAGTTAAATTTTTGGTTTTATGCTATGTACAAAATTAGGTTAAAGTATAAAATAAAGTTTGATTTTATTAAAATATAATATGGATAGGTATTTACTTAAATTATACTTTAATATAGAGTTTATATTGACTTCATAAATCAAGGCTGAGATGATAGTTTGAAATTGATTTGAGATTTTATTTAATTAAGAGTTATATTTAATAAGGATCCATTTAGAACTTATTGAAATTGAGATTTTAAACTATATGGTTTTATAACTTAATTCGGGTTTAAGGTAATTTAAGTGAATATATTGAGGAATATTCAGTGTTGAATTTGTGGTTTTATTTAAAGGATATTGGATTTAGTAAGCAAATATTTCAAAAATAAATAATATTAAAAGAGAAATGGGTATATATATAAGTTATAAAAATTTAGTTTTGAAATATTGAATATTTAAGCTTTGAAATATATTGAATTGGAAAGGGTCTATGTTGTGAGTCAAATCAGCTTTGAAATCAACAAAATTTGGAAAAGTTTATTTGGAAATTGAATTTAATTGAAGTATATTATTTTAGGATTTGGATTAAATTCAATATCTAGAAATTCGAGTTTTGAAATTGATTTGTCAAAATTAAAGAGGCTATTTGGGTATATGAATTATTTTAAATACTTAAGCCACATAAGTAGTGGAAGTTATGAGTTACGAGGTAGAATAAATTGAAAGGGTTATATTTCTAGTATTTTTATTTCGAAGTGTTAAACGTTGAAAATTTTATGACTTTTGAAAAGGATATCCTTGAAATAAAATGATATCATATTGATTTGGGTTTTTTATAAAAATTTTATCAAATGATTTGGTTTTAAAAATGGAAAGGATATGGTATTTATATGGTTTTGAAATGGATATTATATTCTGATTTTATAGTATAAACTATTTTGAAAAGACCGCGGTGTTATAATAACGTTTGGTTATTAAAGAAACCAGGAATCGGAAGTTGTCATACTCTCTGCCAACTCCGAAAACCACTTTAACAACCGTGTACGCGGTGGAGATTCCAGAATGAAGTAGGATGGTGGCGACGTTTCCTTTGAGGTAAATACGTGGACCCGACTCCCGTGAGTTGGCATAAGGTGGCTACAACTGGAGCGATTCTCGGGCCAATGAGGTAGCACCTTTGATCGGACACATCCCTTCGATATTATACTTTTGACTTTTGGATTGATTCGATGGCCACTTTTGATTTTCTTTTTGGGGGTGTGGCTCGAGGTGGGCGGTAGCTGCGCGTTACCACCAGGTCGATGCGTAATTGGTATATCTACCCTGGCATTGCCTACTTGTGCCGTGTCACCTACCCTAGCGTGCCTTGTATGAGTTTGGTTTTCTTCCGTAGCCCGTGGAGTATTTAGGGTAGTCTTCCCATCTGGAGATGCGTTGATACTGGATGGACTACTGGGACTATTATGTGGTAAGGGCTATACGGGTAACCCCTTAACGCTATTTAAAAGTAAGTTTATTTTATAATAGACATTATTATAATAGCGATATATTGCTACATAGTAAATAGTTTAACGGATCCTTAGGAGAAGTGAATCCCGAGCATCTCTTAAGTTACTGCACTCACGTTAGATACTGGATAGGAGATGTCAAACCCCATAAACATCTCTGATGCCGTTACACTCATATTTATTTTAGTTGATTTAACTTGCATAAGATCTTTTAGTTCTGACTCAAGTGTTTTGTCTTTTCAATTCGCTTGGGTCAGTCTGAGCATTTTAGGAATCGAAGACTTTATTTCTGGAGGACGAAGATGAAGATTTCATTATTATTATTATTATATTATAGTGTTCCACTACACACTGTATTTCGCTGCATTGTTATTATTCTTTGGTATGTGTAACTCTGATATATATTTTATAAGAATAATCAAATATTTGGTAAACAGCTTCATGAACTGTATATTTGATTATTATATTTTATCGTTCCGTTGCAGGAATCTATTTTTGTTTATTTTTCTTTCACTGCTTTTTCTCATTTACCCCATAACAATTGTGACGACCCAGAATTTTCAAGCATTTAAAATCGGAATATTTAATTGAATTGAAATATTCAATACAATAATTTTAACTGGAATTACAAATATCGCTATTTGTTTGATAATAATTAAATAATAGAATTTAGTTATTAGGAGTTGAGTAAATTGTTGAATCTCGAATTTTTAAGCCTATAAAACAATAATTTGAAGGCTTGTAAAATTTATATTGATAATACTGAAGATAATAGAAGTTGTAAAATTAAATTTAATAGTGATTTGTTCAGTTTTAAAATTTTATAGTTTAAATTGAATTTAAAAAATAATAATAGCCTTTCGAGGCGCAGTCTCGGAATTCGACGAAACCAGTTACATTGGGTCCGTAATATTGAATTATTATCAGATTTCAAATTTCGTATTAATCGGAGTTGTTATGTGAGCATACCATTTATAAACAGGTTGTGGTTTATACCGAAAATTTAACTTAAATATATATTTTTATATCTGGTCACTTTCAGCCGTTTCCTTTCCTATCAGCCGCGATTCTATCATTTTTCAAAATACTGTAGCGAGTATTCTCCCACATGCTTCCATCTTTAATAAATCAAAGCCGAGCTTCACTCTTCTTTCGAAATCCATCCATAGAATAATAGTAATGGCATCTCCTTCGTTAAAATCAAACCAAACCCCTCCTAAAAATTGAAGCCAGTAATTAATAAAAAAGGGCAGAGCGAAGTAATGGGTTCTCAATGAATTCGATATTCTTTTTAAACTCGAGCTTCCCTTTCCTCTTCTGTTCTTTAATTCACGAATCAGATTCCTAAAAAAAAAGGAAAGAGTGAACGAAGTCGCGGCCGATTTTTGAAGGGGCTTCTTCGATTCGAGCAAGGCAAGGCAGCGTGGTGCGAGTTGGGCGAGGCGGCGCATGAGGAAGGGGGGTTCGGTGGCCAGTAACGACAGACGCGACTTCGTCGCGATGGATCAATGGCCGATGGGAGACGTCGCTTGGGGTACTGGTGTTGAGGTTCGAGTTGCGCGAAGCCGAGGGGGGTTGCTCGTCGTTGCTGCGAGGGTTAGCGTCAGTTAGGGATGTTCGCGTGTGGTGATTACCGGGGTTGTTGAGGGACTGCAGTGATTCTGGGGATGATATTGAAGGTAAATAATTTTACCTTAATTTATTCATACCAGACTTGAGTGTATATGTAAGTTTAAGGACAGGAATTCATTTACAGAGAAAAAAAAGATGTTCATTGAAATAAGACAGTAAATATACAAGTTAATGAAATTTATTTAACAATAAGGTTTTTAAATTAAGCTGTTTTAAACTTTAACATATACAAGTGTATGTACGCAGAAATTTATTTAACAATATGTATGCACACAGACATATTTTGGAATTTCATACATATAAGAATTTTCAATACGAAGAGTTTATGTAACCTTATGTATATTATCTATAAGGGTTATTTTATCGGTTTAAATATATATATGAGTATTTATTTAAGTAATAAATTAGTTGTAAATTTAGTTTTTAGTTAAATAAATTTATTAAGAGGGATTGGTTTTATAATCTAAGATGTTAGTCTAAAATAAAATCATTGGTTAATTAAAATTGTTATATGGCAGTTAAATGTTCGATTAATCCAAATGATAATAAAATCATCCAATGTTTATACAAGGTAAAAATTTAAAGGAAGCAAGAAGAACTGGGTCGGATTGCAAACGTTAAAGGTGAGTTAATCTCACTCAGTTAAATTTAGATTTAAATGATTAAATTTAAATAATTGTTTGGATGATTGGATTGATTGATGTGCTATATTGTGATATATATATTTGGAATTGGCATTTTATATTGTGCTAATATCTGTGGATGCAGGGAAACCAGGTTGGAGTGATCCAACTGGATCCCTCAACATTTATTTAAATTATTTAATACCCCTGTTGTGATTACTTTATATTCTGTGATGAATATTGTTGATAATTGGGATATTGGATGATATGGTTTACCTGAATATTTCCGGTGCACTAAGTTATCAAGATATATAGAATTTGAATTTGGAAATAAAATGCAGAGAATTTGTAAGTGAAATAATTATAGAAATTTTAAATAAATTAAGAATAAATTGGATAAGAATAATAGCAGTGTTTAGTGCTAATTAATAAAATTTTGTATATGGAAAGGAAATTTTGAATAAACAGAAGGTTAATGAAGTTTGAAACTTCAATAATATTATTTAATAGAACAAAACATTTATTTAATATTTAATATTTAATATTTAAATTATTGAAGGAATACAGAAGAAACGGGGAAAAGTCTGGAATCTGTATATTTTAGTTAAAGGATTTAAAATCAAACGGAAAATAACAAAAATAATAATAAGTCCATAACTAATGAATTTTTAAATGAAGTGAGAAAATTAAAGAAACCTATTTCAAATAAAATGGATTGGAAATCAATTTGGGGAAATTGATTTAGGTGATTGAAGATGGACTTTTCTCTGGATGGCCAAGTACAAGTTTTTAAAAGTAAATTTGTAAATATAAATTAAATGTTTTAAAGTTGTTTTTAAAGAAAACATGTTTGTAAAATTTATTATTTCTAATATTTAATTTCTAAAGCAAGTATTTCCTTTTAATATATTATAGCATTAATTATTTTAAATTGACTTAGTATTTGTTTAAAAGTGAAAAACTGGTTTTATATTTTATAAAGTAACCTTGTTTTCTCAAATTCATATAGTATGTATTTTTAACAAATTATTTAAGTAGTTGTATCCTAAGTGTTTTAAAGTATATATTTCAAAGTAAAGTGTTTTAGATTATTTTAAAAATCTAGTTTTGTGCTTGGTGATTTTAGAGGAGATAGAAAATATTTGAGAAAGTTTATTCTGAAAAGGAAGGTGGTTTTGAAACTGATTTCAAAGGATTGAAAATAGAATTTATCTTGTAAAGATATTTTGAGATAAATAAATAATTTGGGAAATTCTTTATTGTTTGATGGATGTTTATGCATATTAATTGATAGTTAAATAACTGACTATCAATATTTGACAATGGTTGATCGTTTCGAAGAGACCGGGATCGAGATTTATTTCTCGAAACCCACTTCGATCCGGTTTGTACGTTTCGTGTAAACGATTTTAGATTCGAAGATGGAGCAATGAAGTGCAAGGGCTAGTCGCTAGTAATCCTGAGGATATTTCCAAAATGGATGTAGTAAGAATGGTGCCTTCGGTTCCGTTCGAACCCGGGACGGACTTGTATGGATGAATGCTTGCGAAACATCGTCAGGTGGACGATGGGCATTCTAAGGGATATTGTTCTAAAAAGGTAATGCTTAGCCTCAAGCCTCATCAAATGGGAATGACTGAAAATCAGGGGTTATGTAGCAAGGCTAGGTGGGTAGCACCCAAGCAGGGTGAGGTCATTCCAGTCTAGATGTCCCTTTTTATTTTCGGCTTAGTGGGCGGTTGCTGATCCCAACCGCGGGGTGATCTCACTCGGGATTATCCAGTCAGGGGTAGTCCCGGCATTGTGTTGCAGGGGAGCGGGCGTACTCCTCGGTACAATGATCTAGGCCCCGTACTGTGACAGGTGGTACCCCAGTGCCTAGTCATTGTTGAAAATCCATTCTCCCTACAAGCCTTGTACGAGTTTTGTTTGTATTACCCACTCTGTGGCTAGTAGCTGGAATTCAATAATGTAACAATTTCGGCTATTTTATAAGTATTTGTATACAGACCCTATTATAATATCAGAGGATTTCAATAAAAATTGGTTTAGCTATCGTGAGGTAAAAAACCGACATGTTTATTTGTGGCATGGTCTTACGAGATGCTTTTGTTTTCAAAGAAATTTTGAAACTTTAATAATCAATTGGGTGTGATATTCTCACGCTGGTATTGCAGACTGACTCGGGTGTTATTTAACTATAATGCTCGGGTCAGACCGAGTATTATAGGATACAGGATTTGATGCTATGGAGCTCAGGAGATGAGCTGGATGACGACACGTACTCTCGTACTTGTTTATATATATATATATATATATATATATATTCCGCTGTATTGAGTTGCTATGTATTCATTTGTATGATATTGATGTTGAGCTGTGATTGATGTACTCTGGTGATGTAAAATATAAACAGAGATATATTTGATTGAGTAAAGATTATGTATTATCTATTATATTTTATTCCGCTGCGATGGTTAGATTCTGATGTTGATTTTGTTTTCTCTTCTTCTACCTCTTCTTCTTAAAACCCAAATGGTTCGTATTTCTGTACAACTTGAGTTGATTGTTGTAGAATAGTGTTGACTCAAGGGGTTTGGATTTGCGGGTCGTTACAGTTGGTATCAGAGCTTAGGTTGGTGATAACCTTGGCTCTGGTGGGAATTACTCATAAAATAGAGTCCGTAGAACTCTAAATGGGTTTGAGCGTATTAATAGATATGAGTGCGTATTTGTTAGTGAGTATAAATTGTTTTAATATTGTGTTGATTGGTTTATTGAGTGGCATATGAACCTTTGTCGGCACAGTCTGCGCAACTGTATCGAAGGGATTTCTAAACACTAGAATAGAACAATCGACACGGTATTGTTTTAAATATGGGTGAATGAAATAATTTTACCCAAAAATATATTTTTGATATAAAGAAAGTTTTTGGTAAACTATATAGCTATTATATGGTTGCTTGGATGTTAGAAATGATAATGTTAAATTACTATCATTATTAAGTGAAAATTTAACTAGAAATTGTAAATATAACCCAAGTTTAAGGGAGTAAACTCAATATAAAATGGAATTTGTAAATATGAATTATAAATGTAATTTATAAATTGAAATATAATCAAACGAGGATTTGTATGAGAATAAGCTGTGCAAATGAATTTGTAGTTAAAATTGATTTAAGCAGGATTTGGAAATTTAAATCCCGAAGATTTTGGAAGTGTTTTGAAAATAAATAATAGCACAATTGTTTTGGAGAAAATTCTGAAAGGAAAATTGTTTTAAATAAATTTTGGGGAGGAGATATAGCATTGAATTCACTTCAGTAGCTGGAAAATAACTTCGGTGATGACTGCAGCATCATCGATGTTCATTTTCGAGTTTCTAAGTGATGGATTGCTGCCTAATTGATTTGTTTAGAAAAGTTAGTTGTTTTTGAAAATCTCAAAGGAAATTTGTTGGGAATAAAACCAGGATTGGTTTAATTTTTGAGAAATATGATTTGAGGTGTTGGAGATTTTAAAATAATTTGAAACCAAAGCTGGGTGTTTAAAAATCTGGATAAGATAAGTTGTAAGCTTATAAATGGAAATGATTTGTAAATCAGGAAGAAATTTTAAGCCTTGGATAATGGATTTTAAATTTACAAGGTGAAAAGTTAAAAATGAAATTAACTTGGATTGGGAAATAAATTTTAACTGGATTGAAATTGATTGAATAGGCTAAAAATAATATCCAGTTGTATTCGAATCATGTTGGAATCGAATTGAGTTAAAGAAAACTGAGTTAAAATAAAATTGAATTGGAATAAGAATTCAATTGAATTAATGAATGGAATTAAATTCTTACCTGGATAAATGAGAAAAAAATTGGATAAGAAATGAGAATTTAAATAAATAAACCAGAATAACTTATAAGAGAATTAAAAATCCATAGAAATAAAATATGCTTGGGATATAAATAAATAGCAGGCTTGAGTTAAAAATAAAGGATGGATATATTCAAGCCCAGAATGAGTGTGATTATATGAAATATAAGTTGTGACTTGTAAAATTTAAAATGGAATGAAAAGCCCACAAAAAAATTAATATTGTTTGATGAACTGAAAAATAAAAGGAAGATCAAACTTGAATTATAAAATAAATTTGTACCTAAGAAAAATTAAATGAAGTGATATTTGGAATAAAAATTCAAGTGTTGGATTATAAATAAGGGAAGAACTAATTAATAATAAATTAGTTAGTGAAATGTGTAAATGGAGTTCAATGTAGTTAAATAGAAGCTGAATTGTAAGTTAATAATGAAGTTTGAAAATAAAACTCAAGTTATAAATCAAATTTGACATGAATCATTAGTGAAGAAATATAATTGAAAGTGGCCTTGCGATTAATTAAATGAACTGAGAATGTAATTGAATTGCGAGTCCATGAAATTTGGGGGAAAATTGAAAATGGATAGTGGGTTCAGAACTTGAGTTTTAAATTAAAATTTAACTTGAAGTGTTAACAAATTAAATATAATTGGAATGTAACGAATAAAAATGAAATTGGATTGAAATAGTAATGGTTTGAATGTGCAAATGAAATGCAATAAGTGGAAATAAATTGGATATGGCCTTGTAATCAATTGAGTAAGTTGAGTATTAAAGAGAAAAAATTTACTTGTAAAATGAAAATGAACTTAAGTATATAATTTGAAATAAATTGTAGTAAATTGACTTAAGCTGAATTGATGGAGGAGAGTTGAATTTAATTCAACTTAAACTAAGTTTAATGATATTGGGTTGGGTTTAAATCAGGTGGAAATAAATTTAAATCGAAATAAAATTCGGTGAGTTATAGATAATATTTAATGGAATGAAAATTCTTAAATAAATAAAACTGAAATGGAATAGCCTGAATTGTTGTCGAGCTAAATAAATGTTCGTGAATGAATTAAAATAAAAAGGAAATTAATTGGTAATGAAATAGGGAGATGGAACTTGAATTGGTTGAATGAAGTCGAATACCAATTTAATGAGGCAAATGTTTAGTTTGCAAATTCATTATGAAATGAGTATTTGATGTAACCAATGTGTAATGTTTCAAGATAAATAAATGGATTCAAATAAAATAATGAGAATATAGCACTGAATTTGCATAAAATTGGTTTTTGAATCAATTGAAATAAATATGGGTTTGTTGGAATGAATAATAAATTGAATGTAAACAATGGATGTAAATGGGAGTAATTAAAATTCTATAAATTGATAGGAGTAAAATAAATTGTTTTTGAAAGCAATTGAATTAAATATGAGTTCAGTTTGCTTAAGAATAAATTAAATGTAAGCGATTGAGTTTTAAACCATTTAAATTGATGAAGTGGTATACGAATGGATTGAAAACCATTCAAATTGAATGAAAATGGTTTATAAATTAATTGAAACAGTTGAATTAGTAATAAAGTTGTAAAATTGCTTACGGAAAATGTTGGATGTGCATTTCTTTAGAATTCATATGTTTTTAACCATTGCAACTAAGTGAAATATAGTTAAACTGCATATATTTGACACTTACATGTTTAAACTGAGTAAGTACAGGTACCTGGAAGCCGTGTGGCTGGATTTGGTTGTGCTATTTGCTAAAAATAATAAGTCGCTTGCTTAAAATGCTAAATAAGGTACGCCTACGCAATAAATATAGGAAATATGAACTGTTTTTGATTTTTCCGACCGGGTTGGTCGATGTATATATATTTATCTCTTTTGTCAAATTGCAAAAGCTCCTCCGTACAAAGGGGACTCTGCCAAAAATTTCCGAAAATTTTGGGAGTTAGAAAATTTTTGAAAAATTTTGGAGAATTTTTGTTAACGACGAACGATTTCAAAACTGAAAATTGAAATATAATTAGTAAATGAAACTAACTTAAACAATGACATGAATTGGTTATAAATGAAAAATAAAATTTAAATATTCAAAGTTAAAGATAAATTGAATTCGTATGGAAATGAAAGAATCAATGTGAATAAAAACAGATATAAAATGAAGTGGTAAGACGAAAATAAATAAAGAAAACATATATCATGCTTATGTTAACTTAAGTAAGGAATGGTTAATTCTTAATTGGAAATTGACTATTGCAAATATGTTCTAAGTTGATATTTGGATGAATATTGACATTTGGTAAGGAAATCGATAAAATGTTTTTGGAATGTTGTGATTGGATATTAGTGCTAACAGGTTATGCAGGCACTATAAAAGGGAAAAGAGAATTGATTTGATTTCAGATGATAAATTTGAAATGCTCGACAAAAAGGTATGTATTTAAATTTGGTATGAAATTTGATTGGGATTTGGATTGAGCCTCTTGGCATTTTGTTTTCTTTTGGGATTTGGGAGGCCGCAGAGCCATTTTTGTAGTAGTACCGGGCTAGCCGCGCAAAGGAGACGCTGGCGAAATTTTCCAGGAATTTAGGGAGTTAGAAAAATTTTATGAAAATTTTGATAATTCAAAATTTTAGTTTTGAATTACAATTGGGATAGTTGATCAAGTAACTTATTCGAAAACTATAGAAGGTTTTGGAAAAATTTGGAAAGTTAATAAGAATAATAATGGATCTTTGTAAAAAGATAATTGGTAAAGATGTTGAATTGTTAGAAACTATTTAGTTTTAGGGAAATAATAAACGGGAATTGGATCATTCTTCCTAACTAGTAATTTCGGGGACGAAATTCTTTTAAGGGGGGAGGAATGTGACGACCCGGAATTTTCAAGCATTTAAAATCGGAATATTTAATTGAATTGAAATATTCAATATAATAATTTTAACTCGAACTACAAATATCGCTATTTGTTTGATAATAATTAAATAATAGAATTTAGTTATTAGGAGTTGAGTAAATTGTTGAATCTCGAATTTTTAAGCCTATAAAACAATAATTTGAAGGCTTGTAAAATTTATATTGATAATACTGAAGATAATAGAAGTTGTAAAATTAAATTTAACAGTGATTTGTTCAGTTTTAAAATTTTATAGTTTAAATTGAATTTAAAAAAAAATAGCCTTTCGAGGCGCAGTCTCGGAATTCGACGAAACCAGTTACATTGGGTCCGTAATATTGAATTATTATCGGATTTCAAATTTCGTATTAATCGGAGTTGTTATGTGAGCGTACCATTTATAAACATGTTGTGGTTTATATCGAAAATTTAACTTAAATATATATTTTTATATATGGTCACTTTCAGCCGTTTCCTTTCCTATCAGCCGCGATTCTATCATTTTTCAAAATACTGTAGCGAGTATTCTCCCACACGCTTCCATCTTTAATAAATCAAAGCCGAGCTTCACTCTTCTTTCGAAATCCATCCATAAAATAATAGTAATGGCATCTCCTTCGTTAAAATCAAACCGAACCCCTCCTAAAAATCGAAGCCAGTAACTAATAAAAAGGGGCAGAGAGAAGTAATGGGTTCTCAATGAATTCGATATTCTTTTTAAACTCGAGCTTCCCTTTCCTCTTCTGTTCTTTAATTCATGAATCAGATTCTTTAAAAAAAAAGGAAAGAGTGAACGAAGTCGCGGCCGATTTTTGAAGGGGCTTCTTCGATTCGAGCAAGGCAAGGCAGCGCGGTGCGAGTTGGGCGAGGCGGCGCATGAGGAAGGGGGTTCGGTGGCCAGTAACAACAGACACGACTTCGTCGCGATGGATCAATGGCCGATGGGAGACGTCGCTTGGGGTACTGGTATTGAGGTTCGAGTTGCGCGAAGCCGAAGGGGGTTGCTCGTCGTTGCGGCGAGGGTTAGTGTCAGATAGGGATGTTCGCGTGTGCTGATTGCCGGGGTTGTTGAGGGACTGCAGTGATTCTGGGGATGATATTGAAGGTAAATAATTTTACCTTAATTTATTCATACCAGACTTGAGTGTATATGCAAGTTTAAGGACAGGAATTCATTTACAGAGAAAAAAAAAGATGTTCATTGAAATAAGACAGTAAATATACAAGTTAATGAAATTTATTTAACAATAAGGTTTTTAAATTAAGCTGTTTTAAAATTTAACATATACAAGTGTATGTATGCAGAAATTTATTTAACAATATGTATGCACACAGACATATTTTGGAATTTCATACATATAAGAATTTTCAATACGAAGAGTTTATGTAACCTTATGTATATTATCTGTAAGAGTTATTTTATCGGTTTAAATATATATATATATGAGTATTTATTTAAGTAATAAATTAGTTGTAAATTTAGTTTTTAGTTAAATAAATTTATTAAGAGGGATTGGTTTTATAATCTAAGATGTTAGTCTAAAATAAAATCATTGGTTAATTAAAATTGTTATATGGTAGTTAAATGTTCGATTAATCCAAATGATAATAAAATCATCCAATGTTTATACAAGGTAAAAATTTGAAGGAAGCAAGACGAATTGGGTCGGATTGCAAACGTTAAAGGTGAGTTAATCTCACTCAGTTAAATTTAGATTTAAATGATTAAATTTAAATAATTGTTTGGATGATTGGATTGATTGATGTTCTATATTGTGATATATATATTTGGAATTGGCATTTCTATTGTGCTAATATCTGTGGATGCAGGGAAACCAGGTTGGAGGGATCCAACTGGATCCCTCAACATTTATTTAAATTATTTAATACCCCTGTTGTGATTACTCTATATTCTGTGATGAATATTGTTGATAATTGGGATATTGGATGATATGGTTTACCTGAATATTTCCGATGCACTAAGTTATCAAGATATATAGAATTTGAATTTGGAAATAAAATGCAGAGAATTTGTAAGTGAAATAATTATAGAAATTTTGAAAAAATTAAGAATAAATTGGATAAGAATAATAGCAGTGTTTAGTGCTAATTAATAAAATTCTGTATATGGAAAGGAAATTTTGAATAAACAGAAAGTTAATGAAGTTTGAAACTTCAATGATATTATTTAATAGAACAAAACATTTATTTAATATTTAATATTTAAATTATTGAAGGAATACAGAAGAAACGGGGAAAAGTCTGGAATCTGTATATTTTAGTTAAAGGATTTAAAATCAAACGGAAAATAACAAAAATAATAATAAGTCCATAACTAATGAATTTTGAAATGAAGTGAGAAAATTAAAGAAACCTATTTCAAATAAAATGGATTGGAAATCAATTCGGGGAAATTGATTTAGGTGATTGAAGATGGACTTTTCTCTGGATGGCCAAGTACACGTTTTTAAAAGTAAATTTGTAAATTTAAATTAAATGTTTTAAAGTTGTTTTTAAAGAAAACAAGTTTGTAAAATTTATTATTTCTAATATTTAATTTCTAAAGCAAGTATTTCCTTTTAATATATTATAGCATTAATTATTTTAAATTGACTTAGTATTTGTTTAAAAGTGAAAACCTGGTTTTATATTTTATAAAGTAACCTTGTTTTCTCAAATTCATATAGTATGTATTTTTAACAAATTATTTAAGTAGTTGTATCCTAAGTGTTTTAAAGTATATATTTCAAAGTAAAGTGTTTTAAATTATTTTAAAAATCTAGTTTTGTGCTTGGTGATTTCAGAGGAGATAGAAAATATTTGGGAATGTTTATTCTAAAAAGGAAGGTGGTTTTGAAACTGATTTCAAAGGATTGAAAATAGAATTTATCTTGTAAAGATATTTTGAGATAAATAAATAATTTGGGAAATTATTTATTGTTTGATGGATGTTTATGCATATTAATTGATAGTTAAATAACCGACTATCAATATTTGACAATGCGTTGATCGTTTCGAAGAGACCGGGATCGAGATTTATTTCTCGAAAACCACTTCGATCCGGTTTGTACGTTTCGTGTAAACGATTTTGGATTCGAAGATGGAGCAATGAAGTGCAAGGGCTAGTCGCTACTAATCCTGAGGATATTTCCAAAATGGATGTAGTAAGAATGGTGCCTTCGGTTCCGTTCGAACCCGGGACGGACTTGTATGGATGAATGCTTGTGAAACATAATCAGGTGGACGATGGGAATTCTAAGGGATATTGTTCTAAAAAGGTAACGCTTAGCCTCAAGCCTCATCAAATGGGAATGACTGAAAATCAGGGGTTATGTAGCAAGGCAAGGTGGGTAGCGCCCAAGCAGGGTGAGGTCATTCCAGTCTAGATGTCCCTTTTTATTTTCGGCTTAGTGGGCGGTTGCTGATCCCAACCGCGAGGTGATCTCACTCGGGATTATCCAGTCAGGGGTAGCCTCGGCCTTGTGTTGCAGGGGAGCGGGCGTACTCCTCGGTACGGTGATCTAGGCCCCGTACTGTGACAGGTGGTACCCCAGTGCCTAGTCATTAGTTGGAAATCCATTCTCCCTACGAGCCTTGTACGAGTTTTGTTTGTATTACCCACTCTGTGGCTAGTAGCTGGAATTTAATAATGTAACAATTTCGGCTATTTTATAAGTATTTGTATATAGACCCTATTATAATATCAGAGGATTTCAATAAAAATTGGTTTAGCTATCGTAAGGTAAAAACCCGACATGTTTATTTGTGGCGTGGTCTTACGAGATGCTTTTGTTTTCAAAGAATTTTTGAAACTTTAATAATCGATTGGGTGTGATTTTCTCACGCTGGTATTCCAGACTGACTCGGGTGTTATTTAACTATAATGCTCGGGTCAGAACGAGTATTATAGGATACAGGATTTGATGCTATGGAGCTCAAGAGACGAGCCGGATGACGACACGTACTCTCGTACTTGTTTATATATATATATATATATATATATATATATATATATATATTCCGCTGTATTGAGTTGCTATGTATTCATTTGTATGATATTGATGTTGAGCTGTGATTGATGTACTCTGGTGATGTAATATATAAACAGAGATATATTTGATTGAGTAAAGATTATGTATTATCTATTATATTTTATTCCGTTGCGATGGTTAGATTCTGATGTTGATTTTGTTTTCTCTTCTTCTACCTCTTCTTCTTAAAACCCAAATGGTTCGTATTTCTGTACCACTTGAGTTGATTGTTGTAGAATAGTGTTGACTCAAGGGGTATGGATTTGCGGGTCGTTACAGCAATCCACCCTTTTGTATGGTTTAAGTCTGACTGTGTGGTTTATCGTCGATTTAAAATGTGCGGAAAGGCGGGACGTTACATCTGGTATCGGAGCAAGGTTTAGCAATAAACCTTAGCTTTGTGGGGTTTGACTCTTTACTGATAGGGTAGTAATACCCTATGATGAGTCACTGAGTGTATATATATGAGAGAGCATATTTGTTAGTGTTATAAAAAGGGTTTTAATATTGTGTTAAATTGTTCTGTTATGTGTTTATAAATTCTGGTTGGTGCATGGGACGCTATGACTTCAATAGAGATTTCTAAACACTTAATAGGACAGACCGACATAATTTTTTTTTTAATATAGGTGAATGAAATAATTTTTCCTATTATATTTTCTATATATAAAATAAATTTCATAAAGGTTATATCTGGTTGTAATACATTGGTTTTAAGGTAGTGTAATCTATAAATATTAGTGAAGGAGGATTTGAAAGGAACAAATTGGAAATTTTAGAACTTAAGTTCCAAGGTTTTGAAAATTTCTTTCAAATGATTTTGGGATATAATAATAATATTTTAGAAGTATTTTCTGATAGAAGTATTCCAATATAATTTGAAGAAAATGTTGTAAAAAGAAATTTTGGTAAAAATAAAATTAGTTCTGTACTTCTCTCTCTGTCGCAGGAAAATAATTTCGGTGATGGCGGCCGCATCATCGACGTTCATTTTCGAGTTTCGAAGTGGAAAGGCCACTGTAGTAGTTTTACTACAAGATTTATTTTGCTAAGCAAATAAAAAGTTAAATTGTTTTAAATATAATTGGATATATAAATGCGTTTATCTATTATTTTAAAATGATTTGAGATTTAACCTGGTATTTAGTTCTTAAGTTTCCATTAATTAATAGTTTCAATTTTTGTAGTGAATTGGAACGTACGTAATTAATAATTGAAACCTCTAAGGGAAATAAGAGATTTAATGCTAACTTATAAATTAAATAAAAAGAAAATTTAAATTTATAACTTATAAAACAAAGGATTATTATTGAACAGTAAATTAATTAAAAGAAATGAGAAAACTTGTTAACAACCCGCAAATTTATCGATTGTATATTTAAATATAGCATCGTTCGTCGGATTTTAGTCCAAAAAGCTGCTTTTTGCAAACATTTGAATTAGGACTCGAGACCACTTCCATTGAGTTCAAAATGCCGTTTGCGAACTTTTTGAGTATAAACTTCGATATGTTTGGAGATAGTAGAATTTTGCTACTTTTCTCTTAGGGCTTTGGGTTGGGTTTCAGCCCATTAACCCCACTTATACTCTAGCTCAATCCACCTCTCCTCTTCACTTCATTCTTATTTTCCTAACACTCAAGCTTCATCAAAAATGGAGAGAGGAATGGGAAATTAAAACTCCAAGCCCGAGTTCATCTTCAAAATCCAAGCTCTAGCTCTAAATTCTAAGAGAAGCCATTAGTAAGCATCTCATTCTTCTTCTCCAACTCATCCTCCTTTTAATTTCAGAATTTCCTAAACCTAACTTAGGAAATATTTTACTTGTAAGCTTAGATTGAAGCTTCTTGAGTTGTTATTGAAGAGGAATTGATCTTAGCTTCTTTTAAAAAGCTTCTCCTTCATTAATTTGGGTTTAAAGGTGAGATTTTTATCTCACATCATTGTCTATAACTATCTTTGATTATTGGGTATGAATTCCTAACACTTATTCATGTGAACTTGCTTTTGGTTTGGATTGAATTGGTGAATATCCAAATTTTTAGTGTTTTGGATTCAAATCTTTAAAATCCTAACTTTGATGTTTGAACATGTTTTTGGTGATGCATCGAGGAGCCAATAGGGCCGGGTAGCCGATGGGTGTAATCCCCTAGCGTCCGTGCTCGACCGGTTGCAAATTGAGTGAGTTTGCACTTCTATTAAATAGGGTAGAAAATGCAGGATTTGGGGTTCGGCCGACCGAACTCTCTGCGTCAGTCGACCGAAGCTGTAGCCGAAACTTTCTGGGCTATTTCGGTCGGCCGACTCAGGAAGTCCTGTCAACCGACCTGCTCCTATTTCCCTGTTTTGCCTATTATGCTCATTTTGCTTTGCTTTTCCAATCTTTAATCGATTCTTCTTCTTCGATTAGTTGTTATCACCTTTTTCGACTTTGATAACTTCTATTTTTGGAATTTTTGGGTATTTCCATTTTGATGGATTCGGAATCGATTTCTTTTTGATTTTATTTACGTCTTCGAATGTGAATTTTGATGATTGATTGTTTCTACAATCATTTTTGTGATTTGTCACTTTAAAATATAGAAAGGTTTCTATACTAGTAGTAAATATCAAAACTCTTTCATCAAAACGATTTCAGCACTATTTTATTACAAATCTCGCTATCTAAAACCGTTTTCCTACCTATTAGTATATACAAACCTTTACCTCACTCGTATGAGAAATCTAATTAAACGGCTTAGTAAAACAAATGGTATGAAACACTTGCATTTACTCCATCGGTTAATTCTTGGACTTATTCGATTGAATCTCGTGTGACAATTTTCGAGTGGAGATTTACAATTTGTTTGTAAATAATTAAGTTAAGCTTGTGGTTATGGTACATGTAGCTAAACTCATTTATTTACTAGCTTAGTGTAATTTACACTTATCGATCAATGATGATCATTTTGTGATTTAGACTAGCAATGTGCGATGTCTCTTTGTCTGCGAGGGAGACTAAACCCCATTATTAGTGGAGCTTCGGCTTGGTGGGGTAGCGACCCATGGTCTTCGGGCCGTTTTAGTGGAGCTTCGGCTCATGGTCTTCGGGCCGTTTTAGTGGAGCTTCGGCTCATGGTCTTCGGTCCATTTTAGTGGAGCCTCGGCTCAAAATTAATGGTTAGCAACCATGGAATAGCTCTCCATTTTAGTGATACACGTGTTGGTGAGTTTTTATTCTCCCGTTCTAGTGACAAGCCTCTTTCCCCTTTTTGTGATTTATGGATTTCTATTGATTGATTTCTAGAATTTTTGTTTCATCAATTTTCGTGATTTACATTGATAAGCTTTATCATTATTTGTGCATCGCTGAATTTGTGTGTCATTAACTTTTGTGATTGGCATTGATATTATTGTCAATATTTATGGTTTGGTGAATGAAATAAAGAGTATGACAATCCTTTTTATCTTTGAGAAGATTCTTGTGATATTGATTAATCTCTTGTTGATTTTCAATTACATACTTATCATAGTATGGCATTTTGGTTATTATATGATTTTTTCATATCTCTTATTCTATATCATTTCGTCTGATATTTATAGCTAGACTGATCCATTTATTATTTTCTTATTAAATAATACTCGGGTCAGACCGAGATGTTACAGGTGCTTCCACTTGACTCCACTTCTGGTGTTTACTGTTCTGACTTTTGCCTAACTACTTAGATTACTAGTTCATTTTGTTGTATACATTTGAGATATAGAGTCTATGATGTATACTTATTCTCTTGTGTAGCACTTGTAACTATTCTTTTGTGATATTGTGGATCTTGTTTGACCACTACGCCGATGTACTCTTTCATGTGTAATATTCATATTTTTTTCCGCCTTTGAGATATGAATTATCTGTGACTGATTTATGTTATGCTTATTTCTATATTTGTTTTCGGATATTATATATATAACCACTATGTAGTAGCTTTAAGTTTGTATCGGCATGTCGGATTTCCTCTTGAAATGGAATGCATCTTAAACTATTTGATATATCGGTGCTCGCACAAAGCAATTACACGGATGGTCGCTCCTCAACAGCCTTATTCCCCACGCTAGTTGACGGCACTACCCCGTAATGTCCTTGGCTAGCGTGGGTATAGAAGTGGGGCGTCACAAAACTTGTATAACTTTCAAGTACATTCTTAAAAAGCACATATATAACTTACCAAATATTAAAAGTTGAAATGTTTAATAAGAAAATATAATGGAAATTGTACAAGTAAAAGTATCTAATAAAGTGTTCAATAAATTGCTTTTAATAAAAAGAATTTTGTGTTGTAGTTGTTATAAACTTAAGTATAATTGAAATAATACTAATTAAATATAATAGAAGGCATGTATTGTAAGTAAGAAATTTAAACTTAAGTAAATAAGCTGAAGTTATTTCTAAATAAAATGGTAAGAAATAAATGTAATTAAAAAGATAAACCATTATATGAATAGAAAAGAGAAATCAAACAACAAATGTATGAATGGAATTAGTAAGGATAAACTAAATTTGTTGTTTGAAATAATTGTTGTTAGTTTTGGTTTATGGTTGTTTGGGTAAGGATACTTTAAAATTGTTTGGATGTATGAATAACCTATTTAGCTTCATCAGAGACTATTGAGTAAATGGTGCGCTTAGTAATTTATTTTTCATTCTGTACAATTTGACGTTTTGAACCCGAACAACTATTTGTTTTGTTTGATATGAATTAATGATTGATTGTGTTGATTCTATGTGATGGTTGTATGCCCTGTTGCAAGTGATTGATGTTTGTATTGATTTGTTTGTTTATGGTTGAAACCATTTTAAATATTTCATTTTATATAATTGTAACCTTTTTGGATTATATGAGTGAAATAAAGGTATGGAAGCAAATGTTACTGCATTTGGTTTCATAATATAAGCGTAAATTGCCCGACCAATAGGTACATCTTCGGATTACGGTTTGATAGCGTTATTATATTGTTCTTCTGTGTTAGGATATATATTATTTTGAAAAATATATGTTGTATATTGTTATATTGATATTATATTTTCTTCTAAGCATCTCCGCACAAAGGAGACTCTGCCGAAATTTTCCATGAATTTTGGACTTAGAAATTTTTTTTTTTTGAAAATATTTTCCAAACTTTACTAATTTGAGAGTGAAGGGGTTTAATAGTTATAAATTGATATTTTATTTAAATTATTAAATTTTGCAAATTTATTTGTGTATAAATCTAATATTTTAAGTAAGATATATTGATTTCTTAATTCTTCTTTTCCCTTCTTTTTCCTTTTGCGGGGACGAAAAGTTTGGAGTGGGGGAGAGTGTAACGATCCGTAAAATTCGGTACTTAAATTTCTTAATTTAAGAAGATTTTGGTAACTTAATGTTGAAGGAAATAAAAATTTAGTGAATTATTAATGGAAATAATAACTTGGATAAGAGTGGTAATTTAATTTTTAATAACTTGAATGTAACAGTATAAATGTAAGTTAATTGTTAACAACTTGGATGTAATTCCAATAAGTGAAACAATGTAAATGTTAATTATATTCTTATTGTAATAAAAGAATGTTACCAAGATGAAGTGATTAATTTGATTTAAAATCTTAATTAATGTGTGCATTAGTTTATAACAGGATATAAAAGGTAAATTAATAATTTAAAACGTTGGCTTACTAATAAAATAATGCATAAGGAATGGAAATGAAAGAAATTAGTGTATGAACTAATTGTAGGACTTGTTGTAAGCTAATAAGTAAATTTAAAACGTAACAGTGCTAATTTAGGTTAATTAATAGGTTGAATAAAATGACAATTAATGAATTTATTAAAATTGTAAAGTTATAATATAATAAAGGTAACTAGTTGGGAAGAATGAACATACAAGTATTATAAAAGGTAAAATGGTGACAAATGGTTGTTACCAGTTAATTCACCAATTACAAATAAAGATAATTTAATGTACTTTAATGATAATTAATATGATAACGGAAAGTGTGAATGTAAATTAAAAAGGAAACGTAAAATTTATTTATAAGGCAAAAATTGGTGTAATATAAAGCATGAGTCCAAGTAAATAAATTTATTAAGAATATTAATTGTTATCAATAGGAATCAAAGTAATAGTAACTGTCGAAAGTTACTATTTAATTGTCCTATTAATTTGTGTAGCTGTTATTTTTGGGAATGAGATTTTATTATAAGTAAATAAATGTAAGTATTGTACGAATATATGAATTAATGTATGATTTATGGTAATAGAATGAATCCATATGGTGTAAGTAATTTTAATAAATAGTTGAAATAATAAGCCTAAGTGAAATTTTAAGGCTATGGTAACAATCATCATAAATTACCAGAATATATCTAGTCTACCAAATTAATTGTAAAACAATCACATTTAAATGAAAATAAATGTCCCATTTATGTGGGTAAGAACTATAATTGTAAAGTGTAAATGTAATAAGCAACGGAAATGCATATTTTATTCATAAGTTAATATAAAGGAGTAAAACCTATTGAATGGATTAAATTGAAGTTCTAATTTTAACAAATGTATATTTTGACAACTTTAATATATTTAGATATGATAGTTAATACAAAGGGAAGTTGAAAATTTGAATATAATGGAATGAAATGTGAGACAAGTATAACTGCGTTACAAAGTAATAATAGACTCAACTAAAGGGTTGGAATTGAATTTAATCAGTTAAATTGGAATTTATTAATTGGATTCAATTTATAATAAAGGGATTATTTTAAGTAAATGAAATAAATATTATAATTGGTGAATTCATGTACTTTAAATTGATATGGAAATGGGTTATAAAGGGGTTATAAATTACTAAAGTAATCTAAGATGATAAAATTTATGAATTTTGGAATTTGAATTAAATGGTGAGTTAATTTATTAATTATTAATTTATTTAATTAATGTAAAAATAGCCATTTTGGCCTTGGGCTTGGATTTCGATGAAACAAGTTTCATCGGATCCGTAACGGTGAATTATTGTAGGATTTCAAGTTTCGTAGAGATCGGACTTGCTGTTTGATCGTACAAACGTGAAACGCCTTGAAATCAATGAAATTGAAATCAATTGAAACTGAACCAATTGAAATTAATTTGGAAAATATTGATTTTAGCTTAACTTCTTCATACGATGGAATTTGGACTTGAAACCTTTTCCATTGCGTTTAAAATATTTTAAAACAAATATTTTGATATACAGGTTGACCCAATTTCGTTCCGGGGTCAGAACGGGCTTTTTGGGCCATATATCGTCCAGCGGTACATCCAATCGATCCGATCCATTCTATTTCAGCCTTGTCTATAAATACCCTATTATAAACCCTAGCATACCTCTATTTCTCATTTGCCTGCGCGTAAAGTTTCTTTCAGCTCCTCATTTCAATTGCAGACAAATACCTAATATCAATTGCAATTCAAAAATCAGTGAAATTTCAAACTCCTCGAAAAAATTCAAAAGTTATATATCAAAGCTCTTGATGTACGCATCTCAGATCTACATTCCGTTTCTCGATCTGAGTTGTGGGTGGCCAGAAATTGAAGGTTTATCCTCGGCCGTCCGTTACATCGCGATCAATTGTGTCAGATCATCAAATCAGGGGTACCATCATGTAGAGGAGAGGGAGCGCAGATTCGTCGTTTCAATGGCTTGATTGGCGTGAAAAATTCGACTAGGGTTTCTAGTTGGGGCGGCGACTGCTCTAACTCGAGCACATCAGGGGGTGTGTGGTCTTCACGGTGGAGCTACGCGCGTGCCTAGGTATGGCGCTGGCCACAACGTCGATATGGAAGGCGAACGTGCGACGCGTGGTGATGGTATCATGGTCAACGTCGGCAAGGTGCGTGCCTCGTTCGTGAACAAGTTCCATGTCTCGCGTGTCGACTGTTGGGAGAGAGGGGTTGACGTGGCCAATGAGTATGTTTTGTTTTTATTTTATTCTAATTTCTATTTCATTCGTTCGAATAATCATAATTTTTGCGTACGAACTCCGTTTTACGCATGATTTTCTTTGTTAGGATCATAAAGAAATTCCAGACTTTTTGACGCGGGTTTGGACAAATTCCGAGACTATGCAAATTTGGGTTTAAACTGGTTTTGAATTCAATTTAAATTCAAAAGGTGAGTGTTTTAACCCACTCACAACTTATAAAATTTCTTATGTTTGTTAAATTTATTTATGTTGTGATTATGAATTTATTTATGACTATTTATATGTTTTTAATCATCATCTCAATTAATTGCATTTATTTAAATTAAATCGTTATTTAATTGATTATTGAATATAACTGCCTGTTAATTGCCTGTTATATATTATCAGTTATATATTGATATTGATTGATTGTTTTGGATGATGATTGTGATGGATGTATGATTTTATGATGGATGAATGGATGTTTTATTTATATCATCATAATCTACAAGTTGTTATGCATTCATTTCATTCAGGATTGCGGTTTGAAATAATGTATAACCGTAAATTTTTAAATTACCGATTGAAATGATAAATATCTGTATCACTTAATCATAGGATAGTAAATTTTATACAGACCCCGTGGTCTGTATATAATAATATTTGAAATGATTTGTATGGTTTTGCAAAGAATATATATATGATTTTATGAGATATTGATTTGGATATTTAATAAAGGTTATTTTATATATAGTTAAATTTTTGGTTTTAAGCTATGTACAAAATTGGGTTAAAGTATAAAATAAAGTTTGATTTTGTTAAAATATAATATGGATAAGTATTTACTTAAATTATACTTTAATATAGAGTTTATATTGACTTTATAAATCAAGGCTGAGATAATAGTTTGAAATTGATTTGAGATTTTATTTAATTAAGAGTTATAATTAATGAGGATCCATTTACAACTTATTGAAATTGAGATTTTAAAGAATATGGTTTTATAACTTAATTCGGGTTTAAGGTGATTTAAGCGAATAGATTGAGGAATATACAGTGCTGAATTTGAGGTTTTGTTTAACGGATATTGAGTTTAATAAGCAAATATTTCAAAACTAAATAATAGTAAAAGAGAAATTGGTATATATATATAAGTTATAAAAAATTGGTTTTGAAATATTGAATGTTTAAGCTTTGAAATATATTGAATTGGAAAGGGTCTATGTTGTGAGTCAAATCAGCTTTGAAAGCAACAAAATTTGGAAAAGTTTATTTGGAAACTGAATTTAATTGAAGTATATTATTTTGGGATTTGGATTAAATTCAATATCTAGAAATTCGAGTTTTGAAATTGATTTATGAAAATTAAAGTGGCTATTTGGATATATAAAGTGTTTTAAATATTTAAGCCACTTAAGTGGTGGAAGTTATGAGTTGCGAGGTAGAATAAATTGAAAGGGTTATATTTCTAGTATTTTGATTTCGAAGTGTTAAACGTTGAAAATGTTATGACTTTTGAAAAGGATATCCTTGAAATAAAATGTTATTATATTGATTTGGGTTTTCTATAAAAATGATATCAAAATGATTTGGTTTTAAAAATGGAAAGGATATCGTATTTATATGGTTTTGAAATGGATATTATATTCTGGTTTTAAAGTATAAACTATTTTGAAAAGACATTTGGTTGTTAAAGAGACCGGGATCGGAAGTTGTCATACTCTCTGCTAACTCCGAAAACCACTTTGACAACCGTGTACGCGGTGTTGATTCCAGAATGAAGTAGCATGGTTGCGGCGTTTCCTTTGAGGTAAATACGTGGACCCGACTCCCGTGAGTTGGCATAAGGTGGCTAAAACAGGAGCGATTCTCGGGCCAATGAGGTAGCACCTTTGATCGGATACATCCCTTCGATATTATACTTTGACTTTTGGATTGATTCGGTGGCCACTTTTGATTTTCTTTTTAGGGGTGTGGCTCGAGGTGGGCGGTAGCTGCACGCTACGCGTTACCACCAGCCCGGATGCGTAATTGGTATATCTACCCTAGCATTGCCTAGTTGTGTCGTGTCACCTACCCTAGCGCGCCTTGTACGAGTTTGGTTTTCTCCCATAGCCCGTGGAGTATTTAGGGTAGTCTCCCAATCTTTAGATGCGCTGATACTGGATGGACTACTGGGACTATTATGTAGTAAGGGCTATATGGGTAACCCCTTAATGCTATTTAAAAGTAAGTTTATTTTATAATATACATTATTATAATAGCGAAATATTACTACATAGTAAATAATTTAACGGATCCTTAGGAGATGTGAATCCCGAGCATCTCTTAAATTGCTGCACTCACGTTAGACACTGGATAGGAGATGTCAAACCCCGTAAACATCTCCGTAGCCATTAACTCATATTTATTTCAGTTGATTTAACTTGCATAAGATCTTTTAGTTCTGGCTCGAGTGTTTTATCTTTTCAATTCGCTCAGGTCAGTCCGAGCATTTCAGGAATCGAAGACTTTATTTTCGGAAGATGAAGATGAAGATTTCATCATGATTATTATTATTATTATATATTATAATGTTCCACTACACACTGTATTCCGCTGCATTGTTATTATTCTTTGGTATGTGTAACTCTGATATATATTTTATAAAAATAATCGAATATTTGGTAAACAGCTTCATGAACTATATATTTGATTATTATATTTTATCGTTCCGCTGCAGGATTCTATTTTTGTTTATTTTTCTTTCTCTGCTTTTTCTCATTTACCCCATAACAATTCGCCCTTTTGTATGGTTTAAGTCTGACGTGTGTGGTTTATCGTCGATTTAAAACGTATGGAAAGGCGGGGCGTTACAATGGAAGAAACTACGAAGGAGATAAAACAAAGCAGGATTTGTGTGGCAAATAAGTAATGGAGGAAAACTAAAATAAATCGATAGAAAATAAAAGCGGAATATTGTTTCATCAATAAAAGGTGTAACAATCGAGCCGACGGGTTTGACTTAGTTGATTGACAGTTCAGATTACGAGATTACATGCCATGCGTAACGACCTCCGAGATCGATACTTGTTGACATTAATGAACTATGTTAAAAAACAAGGTAAACAGATTTTTTATAAGCTTAAATGTTTATAGAACAAATATCAATCTTATAGAAGTTTGTTGTAACGACCCAGAATTTTGAACAATTTAAATTTGAAAATATTTAATTAATTTTAAATATTTGAATGATGGTTTGAACTGAATTCCAAATTTTCATAATAAATTGGCGATAAAATTCTAAGATTAAATCTATTGAAAGTCGAATAAAAATTCGAATCTTCAATTTTAAGCTGATTAAAAATATTTCAAAGGCTTATAAAATTTATATTGATAATATTGAAGATAATAGAAGCTTCAGAATTGAATTTAATAGTGGATTGTTCAGTTTTGAATTTATATCGTTTAAATCGATATTTAAAAATAGTCATTTTTCATACAGTCTCGGAATTTGACGAAACCAGTTCCATTGGGTCCGTAATATTGTATTATTGTCGGATTTCAAATTTCGTATTTTTCGAAGTTGTTATGTGAGCACACGGTGAGTAAACGCGTTGAGGTTTTATCGAGATTCGATTTAATTTTAAATTTTAAATTTTAAATTTTTATCAACATCGGCCGGCCTACCTTCCTCAAGCGGACCTAGCAATGTACGTTGAGCAGAAAAAAAAAAAAATAAATAGTCGCGTACTTTTGTCTCCCCGTTGCTTTACAAATCTCACGCGAATCAAACGCAAGCAGTAAGAAAAATATAAAAATGGCCACTGCCTTCATTTAAAATCTTCTGTAAACTAAATCTCGTTCCCATTCGAAAGCTTCAGAGAAAATAAAAGAAAATATGGCCGCGTGAATCATTCTTCTTCCCCAAATCCTTTTTCGTCCATTCGAAAATCAAATAATAGCCACATTCACCCCTCTCGAATCTAAAAACAAAATCCAATGGCCGAGCTTCCATTCCCCTCTCTCGTTCAATTTAAAATCAACGGCGGCGTTCAGGCGCATGAGGCAACAGAGCTCGAGGAGGGCGTAGCGTTCGTGCTCGCGTTGGCTGTTAGGAGGGGGACGGCGATGTTGGTGGCCGCGAGATGGGATTTCGGTGGCGGCGACTCATCAATGGCCGTGGGCTTGGTGGAGCATCACACAGGCAGGGGGATTCGCGATAGCTAGGGCGTGCGATCGATTGGGGTCTTGGGTCGCGTGGTCGGGGTTTCAGCAGTTAGGTAGAAATTTTGTTTCTTGTTCGTTTTAATTTAATTTATGCTGTAGATGGAAAAAAAATATACCTGCAGAAAAGTTTACAGTAATAAAATTGTTATTTATGTTATTTACAGGAAACGTACATTTATGTTTAAAATATAGAAAAATAATATATGCAGCAGATTTTTATAAAGACAGTTTATATATATATATATATATATTTTCAAAAGGAAGATGAATTTATTTGACTTACCTGTTTAATTTATTTTTAGGAATGATTAAGGAAAATTTAGTTTCAAAGTTTAAATTTTAGTTAAACAAATTTAGTTAAAAGAAATCGATTTAAAGATATTAATTCAAAAGCAATAATTAGTTAAATAAATTTATTAAAAGAGGAATTGGCTTAAAACAAAATCAAATTGTTAATTTAAAAATTTTAAATGAAAATTTAATTGTTCAATTTAAATCGAATATTAATAAATTTATGTAATGTTTATATAAGGTCAAAACTACAAAGGAAACAAACTGGATGGGAAATGGACTGCAAAATAATAGCTAAGGTGAGAACTTCTCACTCAAAAGGGTTTGTTAAATTTTAAATAGTTATATTTAAAATTTATTGATTGATTGATTGTTTGCTTGATTGTGATATTAGATATTGTAGGATATATATATATAGCAATATATATATATATATATATATATATATATTGGCATATGTATATATTGCAGTTGATTGATTTCCCGCCTTGTATAGCGGATGAGACCCTATTGCGCCGCCTATTAAGCGGATAATATTTTAAAAATCCCATATACCGCGATATTCCACCTTGAAGTGGAATGGGTATTGTGCTAACATCTTTGGATGCAGGGAAACAGGTTGGAGGGAACCAACTGGATTCCTCACAAATATTTATTTGTTTATAAATATTGTGATGACTGTTGACTATCATATCGATATATGATGTTGTTCACGTGATTGACTGTTGGATGTTGTTGCATCATCGGATTCATTTTTTTTAAGTTAAAAATAACGATTTTTATTTTTAAAAGGATTTTTAAAGTGATTCTTACAAAATATATGTTTTATTTAATTTTTGAATTGATTCACTTTAAAATAAATAAACGTATAAGTTTTTATGTTATAAAAATTGATACTTTTATAAAATATAACCCAAAAGGAAAATTTTAAAATAAATAGATTTATAAAATAGTTAAATTTGGGTTTTGAATAATTATCATAAATAGTTATATGAGAGATTTTATAAATTGATATTTATAAATTAAATTTATTGGAATTATGAAACGAGTCTATTAAGTGTTAAGTTGATGTATAAAATGAATTTCATTAAAATTTATAGATTTATAAATCGTGAAAGTTATAAAATGAATAGATGTTGAAAATAAAAGTTTTATAAGTAATTAACTTATAAAAATGGATTTTTGCCATTTAAAGAGGATATTTATAGAAATTGTTAATAAAGGAGGTTTTTATAAGTTGAAAACTGTTAAAAAAATAAATAAAGGAATCTTATCAGTGATAAGATTTAAAAATTTGTGAAGTTGTAAAAGAACAGTTTAGTAAATAAATGGATTATAAGCTCTTAACTTATAATACGAACCTTTGTTATAGAAATTGGATTTATAAATTGAATTGGATTAGTAAAAGAGATTTATAAATCGAAGTTTATAAATAGGAATGGAATTTATAAACATTGTTATAAATTCGAAAATCAATTGAATTTGATAAATTCAATATTGAAATTTATTAAAGGAAATATATTCACGATTTTGAACAGTAAATATATTATTAAAGAAAATGGATATATTCTAGAAAGGAATGTTTTAAATAGAATTTAAAATGATTTAAATATGTTTTAAAATGCATTGAGTATCGAATACATAGATTTCAACATTCATTGTTGAAATAGACATTTTCGGGAAATAGAAGGAAATGATTACGTAGATTTCAACATTCATTGTTGAAATAGACGTTTTCGAGAAAATAAGAAAATGGTGGACTATAACACTGTTGTTATAGTAAATGGTTTCCGAAAGGAAATATTTTTGTATAGTATTGGGATTTATATATCTATTTAATTTCGAATCCCTATACTAGTGATTTTGGGTTGTCGTAACGATGTTTTACGCAACATTCGTTTTGACCCAAATAAATGTGAATAAAAGAACGTTTTCCTTAAAGAATGAAATATATGCTTAACTATGAGTTAAGTATATTGAATATTTTCAAATTGTTGAAAATAAATGAGATTTATGAAATACTTATTACTAAATAAGTATGGAAATGCTTTTCCAATATGAAATGAAACGTTTTTGAGAATTTATCTTCTTAAAGATAAATTGGAATTGAATAATTGAACCTATTGAAAACGGTAGATCAATAGATAATTTGAAATATAAATTCACTATGAAATTTATAAATGGAAAGGGAAAATTTGTCTCAAAATAAATGTTGTTTATTTTCAAAGTGTGGAAAATTATATATCTTGTAAAGATATTTTTGTAGAAATAAATTATTTGGAAAATTATTTGGAATCTGATGATGTTGCTCATCTCTATTGATAGTTAAATAACCGACTATCAATATTTACCCTTGAATGAGTATTTGTTGTGATTGCTTGAATTGAATGCCACACTTATTTTAAAATAAGCGCTCACTATTCGGGTTAACCGGGAAAGGACCATGGGGTCGTATAACCCATTCCAAATAGTGATACGTCGTTATGAATTGCATTTGAAGACTGGTGTTGAAGACCGGATAATTGTGAAAACGGAAGGATTACCGTCGAGTTACTCTGCATCGGCTGATCTCCGGTACAGAGGTTTTATCACCCTTGGTGACGGGAAGTCCGGACGTGATTAATGAATATCCGGATTGCAAGGACTTCTTTGTAAGTGCCTTCGGTTCTGTTCGAGCCCGGAACAGACTTGTATGGATTGTATGTCTGACATTACAAGTTGAGATATAAAGCTGATTTCTTTCAAATATATTTCTGTTGGTGGCGGAGAATTTATTCTCTTAGCTTAACACCCTTCTCTGAGACGTACGAGCTCAGAGGTTATATAGTTGAAGGTTATTAGTGATATACTCCCAATTTGGTAGTGTGGCATGCTGAGTGATGTTGTGAAATGATCATTGGTTGATCGTTTGTGATAGGATCATTTGTTTGATCGTCTATCTTGATGATCATTGCTTTGATCATTTGTTGACCCAAAGCACTGCTTTTGTAAAGCGTGGCTTTGTGGACGAGACTTCATCGAGCCTCACACCCCGGAAATGGTCAAAACAGGAAAGATGCGGCAAGGTTATTAGGGGGTAGCACCCCTTTAGTGTATGTCGTTCCTTCTGGATAGAGGTGGTATCATGGTATGGAGCCCAGATACTTAACCTATGTGGTTACTGCAAATTTATTACTTTGTGCTTGTTGGAAATCGAGGATCCTCGGATATAGATCGGTTACGATCGGGGAATGACATATTCGTGTCAGTAGTTACCCAGTTAGGGGTAACCCGGCCTTGTGTTGGCAGAGATCCGGTTAGGTTCTCGGGACGTCATTCCGGAGGCGTTTCCATGTGGCAATGGGAAGTTCCTTGGCCTGACCATTTGTTGGAAATCCAAAGAAACAATACGAGCCTTGTACGGTTTTAGTTGTAGAACCTGCCATTTAATATGGTAGCTGTAGCAGGCATAATATAATGGTACCTATGCTGGCTAAGATTTATATTCTATTTTCGAAATTGTTTTCTATACTATGCACTAATAATAATATCAAAAATGATTGGATTTTGCGTAGTAATCATCTTTGACTATCATAAGGAGAAACCTCCTCCAAGTCTGCGTTTGCATTGTGTGTGTGGCGGGAGACCTTATGGTAGTTTCATTTTCAAAAAAGCATTGCGAATTTTCTTTTAAAATTTCTCCTGTTCTTTGTTTAAAAGATAAATAACTGTTTTTAGTTCTTACACCAGTCACATGACTGACCTGGAGTTTATTGTCCCCTTCCTAAACTCTGGGTGCCCACAAATTTCCACACGGGCAGTCTAGAGTTAGGTTGTCAGGTCATTCTGGATTCCGGTGTTGCTACAGATATCTGGAGGCGAGCTGGATGGCGTAGCATATTATCTATTGTATATAGTTTTTATTTTCCGCTGTTTGTTGTTGTACACTCTGATAATGAATGTAATGTGATGTAATGTATAAAATGTATAGTTCTTTTGTTTTAATGATTATTCATTTATCTATTATATGTTGTTCCGCTGCGATTGTGAGATTCTGATATTGTTTCTGTTGCTGTTCTGTTTTCTTCTTCTCTCTTTTTCTCTCTTCTTCTACCTCTTTCTTCTTCTTCAACCCTAACATTTCGGTTTTTCGACAATGAAAAATCGCAATCGTTACATTTATATGTTAAACTTCAAAGATGCTTAAAGTTGAATATCCAACTAAAATTGAATAAAATTAATAATAAGAAAATAGGGAAAAAAGGAAAGAAGTATAAATTTTGTTCATCTTATATTTATTAATTACTAATAGTTGGAATTATCGTTTATGTAACGACCCACCTTTTCGGACGGTTTAAATCGACAATAAACTACACATGTCTAATTCAAACCATTCAAAAGGGAGGATTGTTAATGGGGTAAATAAGAAAATAAAAGAAAAGGAGGAAAAATAAAACACAGAATCTCGTAGTGGAATGACAAAATATAATAATAAAATAAACAGTACATGAAGCTTTACAAATAACATTTGCTTACACTTTTACAATTCAAATCAGAGTTATACATACATCAGAAATAAAAAAATAATGCAGCGGAACACAGAATGTAGTGGAATAATAAACAGCAATAATATATTCAATCTTCGTCTTTGTCCTTCAGAAAATAGTCTTCAATACACTGAAAAGCTCAGACTGACCCGAGCGTAATGAAAAGACACAACATTCGAGTTGGAACTAAAAGATCTTATGTAAGTCAGATCAAAATAAATAAAATAGAAATACTAGTGCAATGATTTTATAGATGTTACGGGATTTTCATCTCCAAGTGTACAACGTGGATATAATTATTTAAAGGTTTCAAATAATTTGAAATATCAATCTTAATCATCTAACTAAAGTTTAACTTAAACCTTTTGGATAATTCAATTGCAATTCATAATCCAAATTCAAGAATTTATATGGATATATATATATATATATATATATATATCATTTCAACCAGTATCTAAAATTAAAATTTTCAAATCAATGAAAACCGCTTGGGTTTATCATTTCAACCAAAAATGATTAATCTATAAGATATTTCGGGTATGTATCATTTCAACCCATAGTGATAACAGAGATATAGGCATAAATAAATATCCAATCATCCAAAATTTCAACCAATAACATCAATCACAATCAACATCCAAATTAGGAAATAAATCACAATAATTAGTTGGTTATCATTATTAGGTATTTAACTAAAAATTATATTCAATATTAATTAGATGGCTATAAAATTCAATATTAATTCAAATTTAATCTAAATAACAAATTAAAACACCAAACAGAAATAAATAAACTTCTAATACACCATAAATCCAATTTAACCAATATAAGATAATCTAGTCGTTTTGAGTGGGTTAAAACACTCACCGTTGATTTATCGACGATTAAAATCTAATTAAATGCCCAAATTTGAACAGCGGACAACCAGAAAATAGGTCATCTTTAAGAAAATATATGGACCAACATATTATTGAATCTATAAAAGTGACTAACTAGAATGTTGTTGCAAATTATTTTCTTTCTACTTTCAAAAAAAGAATCACTTAAAAAGCTTCTGTCAAGAGGAAGTTATGGTCGAAACAAATAGAGGTGTTTTCTGAGTTGAAAATCTATGTTCAAATATACTACGAAAAGATTTGAGATTTTTACATAGAAAATTAAGGAATTTGAAGAACTGGTCTAAAGTAACGATCCCGGTTTAAAGACGAAATTAAATTTGTAATTTAATTAAATTTTTGGGTTAAATTGTGGATTTATTTCAATTTTTCAAATTAAATAAGAGATACATACTTATTTATTTTAAAATTTGAATTTGAAACTCAAAATAAATATTTTCAATTGAATTAAATTATAAATAAAATTATGATTTGGAAATTCAAAATGAAATTCAAAATGAATTAGACTTAAAAAAATATACTTTGGAAAGGAATAATATGTATGATTATTTATTAAAGGTATAAATTATGTTTTAATTCATTTTCTTCAAAATTTATAAAAAGTATAAAATAAAATTTATCCTATCAATATTAAATATAAGTGTAAAATATAAGTACAAAATATATGTTATAAATTTAATGTTTGAGAATGAAACTATAAATAGAAATAAAACTAAGAATTATGTTAATAATTAATATATAGGGTAACTCATATGGATATATAAGATTATTTTAGTGAAAATAAAACATAAATACTTAAGTAAACATATGAAGTACATGTATGTTTGTATGTGAGTTGTGTATGCATGCAAAAAGATAGATAAAACATCTATGTACATGTATAAAGAAAAGAAAAAAAATATCTACAAAGAAAAACTGTATATACATAATTCAAATAGCATAACTTGTAAACAAGAAAGGACACATGCATTTAATAACATCTTCTCAGCACAAAAGAAAATCATCTCAGCCGAAATGTTAAAATCACTTTATTTCAGAAAAAATCTTTAGTCAAAACAAAGATAAACTCATACCAGATAATACCTTCCCTTATGCAAACTGTTTCTCTATATGTATGTGTTCATCCTATTCCAGTTCGTTCAGTAAAGTAAAAAAAACTAAGCAAACTAGAAAAAAAGAAATAAACATCATTGTCTACAAATTCAGAACATCATTCAATTCAAAGAAAGCAAAACAGGGTTAAAGGAAGATTAAATCTGCAGCCTTCAAACAACAATTTCTCTCTTTTCAATCTTGTTTCCAGGTGAGTGAACATAATTTTAAAAAGACTTAAGTTTAATTAAATCTGTGTGTATAATTCCTTGATAATAATATGTTTGCATATGTATTTGTTTATATAGTTCTGTGTTCATATATGGGTATTCTGTAAAGTTTGAATACATAGCTTTTTTAGTTACATAGTTAAGTAGATAAAGAAAAAATTCAAAATATCTTCGTTCAATCATTTATAGGCTTACATTTTAAAACAAAGTAAGTTTGTTTGAACATAAATCAAGTTTTTAAAATTTGTTTCAACCTGTTAATGAAGTATATCAACTGGAAAGTTGATTTACAGGGTAACCAAAAATTTTATGTTTAATTCAAGTATTTTGAGTTGCTAATTCAACACAAAAGTAAGATTTTTAAAACAAAAATGGGATTTTTTTAGTTAAGTATTTTACTAGCAGTTCGTAGTTGATCAGAAAACGCATTTCGATCAAATTTTTGGTGGCCGAAGAATTTTTGGATGGTAAAACTTTGCATGAAGCAAGTATGGCCATCGATGATCTCAGGAAAAATGTTACAAAAATTATCTATTTCAAGAATCAATAGGACGAGAGCATTTTAGGGTTTAAGGACTGTGAAAAATGGCATTTGGGTTTTGAGCTCATGCACACTCGGCAATGCATCGAGCGTGGCCAAATTTGGAGGGGATGTACTGGAGCCATAGATGGAGGCGTGGACAGAGGCGCAGCGATTCCGATGGCAGCGTGAGGGTGACGAGACGATTTGGGTTTGGTGTGTTCGAGTTGTAGTTTGAACGAATAGGTAAATTTCGTTTTCGAGTTCTTAGATTCGAATCGAACCTTGATTTGGAGTATAGGGAATTTTTGCGACTTGCCGAAGCTAATGGAGTTTGCCAGAGGGACTGTGCGATGCCGTGCACATGTACGGCGACGATATGTGTCGGCGTGGTTGAAATGGTGGATGACTTGAGTCGTTACTCGAGAAAATGGGAGGCGTGCTTCGGGTTGGAACGTGATTACTCGAGCTGGAGCAGTTGTTTAAGTTTAAACTTAAGCCAGGGAAAAGAAGAAGAAAGGATGGTGAGGACGAGAGGGTGACTCAGGGAAACGTAGAAAAAACTCAAGTAACACTCGAGTAAAACTTGTAAAATTTCGGGTTTGTTTTCAAATGGGTTAAGCCCAATAAATTTCAAGTTATAATGTTAAACAAACTTTAGTAATTATGAAGTAATTAATGTTTGACTATTTGAGTTAAGAACTTATTACAAGTTTTAATTAACTAAGGGAATACATAACAATGTTTACTAAAATCTTGATTAATATTTTAAATTAAGTAGTTAATATAAATAAGTTTTAATTTTAATTAAAAATTAAAGTTCTCTAAGTTATTAACAATTTGATTTCAAAGTATTATGGAAGATTTTTAAAGTGTTAATTAAGATAAACAATTACTATTAATTAATTGTTTGGAAAGTAATTAAGAATGATTAATTTCTAATTTTAATTAAAGATTGGTTAGTTAATATTTAAGTATCTAATTAATTTGAAATTAAGAATTGTTAATTAGAAAATTTAAGTTGATTAATTTATAATTGGTAGTTAATTAATGATTAATTTATAAAGTTGATTAAGATTTAATTAATTTATTTATCATTAAGAACAATTAACCATTGATTTAAATCCATCAATAAAAATAATTATATGGTTAATTCTTTTAAACAACATTCACCTTGATTGAAAAATAATTAACTATTGTTGTGCACTGGATTGTTATTTCTGTTGTGATACTATGTGATGTGAATTATGCTGAACTATGATTTGTGATCTGTTTCTGTATGTATGTGGAAACCCCTTTGCCCGTAAAACGGCATTTAAACTTCGATGCGACATGGAGTCGAATCCCAGTTGCTTATCCGAAACCCACATCGAATTGTAATGATGAATTTTTGTGATTAATAAATTTACTTTATCTGTGAATCTGTGAATGAAGATAAGCGTTATGGATTATATCACTTATCGAGATTGATATGATTGAATTTGTGATGATTGATGCTGTGCACTATTGTGTAAACCCCTGGACTACACTATACACACAAAAATATGGATTGCACGTGGAAATTTGTTAAGTCACGGATTTTTGAAAATAATTCTTAAATCAAATTTTGGAACTCAAATGGTTTTGGAAATGAATTGAGTTTAATATAAAAAGCTTTTAAAAAGGTGTTTTAAAAAATTAAAGTTATTTTGAATAACTTAATAAAGATTTGAAATTTGAATAATTTGATTTAAATTGGAATTCAATATCTGAAATTGAATTCTATACTTAGTATTTAAGATTTAAAAACGGTATACAAGCTTATACGGGTTTTAAACAATTTTTTAAAGTGTTGTTTTTAGGAAATTGAGTTAACCCAAAGATTTTAACTTGTATAAATGAGATCGGATTTTTCCGAAATAAAACTATTTGTTTTCAAATGATTAAAACTTTCATATAAGAAATGAATTTCCAATTAAAAGGATTTCAAGTTTGAATTGGAATTGGTTTTCCAAGTTATGAATGAATCTTTGAAAACGGTTTTGAAAGCTATAAGCTAAATCTTGATTTAAAGATTTAATAAATTAATCCAATTAAAATGGAAATTGTTTTGAAATCCATGAATAGATCTTTGTAAAACTGGGTGAACTTTGTGAAACAAATCTTTTTGTTTAAAAGATTTGAAATGGTAATTGGTTTAAACCATTTGAAGTAGTTTTGAATTTTAAAGTTGTGACTTAATTGAAATCCTATATCCATATGTTTTTAAATTTACGCTCATTATTCGGTTTAGCCGGGAGAGGACTTTGTGTCATATAACCCATTCCGAATAATGATAGGTCGTTATGGATAGCATTTGAAGACCGGTGGTGAAGACCGGGTATTTGCAAGAACGATAGGGTGACCTATCGATTGTCTTTGCACTGAGTAGCTACGGTATAGAGATTCCCTAAGTGATGGGGAGTCCGATCGGGATTGTGAATACCCGGATTTGCAAGGGCTTCTTCGGAAGTGCCTTCGGTTCTGTTCGAATCCGCGATAGACTTGTATGGTTGTATGTCTGACACTACACTTTGAGATATAAAGCAGATTTCTTTCAAATACATATCTGTTGGTGGCGGAGAATTTATTCTCTTAGCTTAACACCCTTCTCTGAGACGTACGAGCTCAGAGGTTATGTAGTTGAAGGTTATCAGCGGTATACTCCGAATTTTGTAGTGTGGCATGCTAAGTGCTGCTGTTTGTTGATCATTTGTGATCAAAGCATGACATTGTGAAAAAGCGTAGCTTTGTGGACGAGACCTCATCGAGCCTCACAAACCAATAATGGTCGAAACAGGAAAGATGCGGCAAGGTTTCAGGGGTAGCTCCCCTAGGGTATGTCCATTCCTTCTGGAAAAGGGTGGTATCATGGTATGGAGCCCAGATACTTACTCATGTGGACACTGTAGTATATTTATTACTGTGTGATGTTGTTGGTGTGGAGAGCTCTTGGATAAAGGTCGCAAACGACCGGGAGTGGCATATCTTAGGTTCTACTTCCCGGGAAGGGGGTAACCGGCCTTGTGTTGGCAGAGACCCGGGTAGGTTCTTGGGGCGTCCCTCAAGAGGCGTTCCCATGTGGCAGTAGGAATTTTCTTAGCCTGACCATTTGTTGGAAAATCCAATCATCCAATACGAGCCTTGTATGGTTTTAGTTGTATAACCTACCATCTACTTATGGTGGCGCCCCACTGTTTGGATGGTAGCTATAGTAGGCATAGTTTGAAATGTCTATGCTGGTTAAGATAATATTATACTTTCGAAATGTTTTCCACTATGCACTAATAATAATATCAAAAAAAATTTTGCGTAGTAAGCATTTTTGACTATCATAAGGGGAAATCTCCTCCAATTCTACGTTTGCATGGTGTGTGTGGCGGGAGGCCTTATGGTAGTTTCATTTCCAAAAAGCATTGCGGATTTCAAACTTTAAATCTTTTGATTGTTTTTAAAGACAAACCGTTTTTGTTTTCTCATACCAGTCCCATGACTGACTCAGAGTTTATTATTCCGTTCCTAAACTCTAGGTGCCACAATTTTCCACACGGGTAGTCTAGAGTTTGGTTTTTCAGATAGTCAGATAGTAGATATCGTTTGGTAGCTTCAACTTCCTGTTTGATACATTTTGGAGTCCTTGGAGTCCACGACTGATCTTGCTTATCTTTGTGAAACCTTGATGGTGGATCGAGTTTGAAGTTTTTAGAGTTCTGGCTTTGGAGTTTGGATTGGAGTTGCAGTATTGGTTCTATTCAAGACTTATCTCATATTGCGTCGTGTTCCGCTGTATTTTGGGTTATATTCTCTGATGTTGATGATTATCATTGTATCAAATTGATGCATTGGATATTGTATTCATGTTGTATCAGTGATATCATCTTTTATTTCCGCTGTATTATTTATCATCTAATGTTGTTGCAAGCTCCGGCAATACGAATTTGATGTTGTTTGTCGGACATCGAGTTCGGGTCGTCGCATTTAGTTTCAGAGCTAGAGGTTGAGTAAGAACTTTAGCTACGGAGTGTAACACATTAGACGGCTCATTAGAGATAGGGTGAAGTATACCCTAGAATGAGTACAACCAGTGAAACCAAAACCTAAATTTCTTAGTCTATTCTCTTTATCTGTTGTTATTCTCTAAGATATTTCGTCTGAATGCCTAAATCGGTCTTCTTACTATTCACAGATAGTAAGAATGAGTGGAAGAAGAGGACGAGATTGGGGACAGGGAAGTACCACTTTAACTGGTCAAGGCCCTGCAACGACAAATATTCCCATTCAATCTCAACCAAGTTTGGCTGAATTATATCAAAGTTTTTCTAGAATTGGTAGAAAGTCGTTCACAGGCAAGGTAACCGTTATCGAAGCACATGCCTGGATTCGATCGTGTGAAAGGATTTTCAAAGGACTAAAATTGGAAGATGATCAGATGTGATTGATAGCTTCTTGGCAACTACAGGAAGAGGTTTTAGTTTGGTAGGAAACGGTTGCATTGGATGAGCCGGCGGATGAGTTTACTTGGAGTCGTTTCAAGGAAGTACTCGAGCAGCGATATATGCCGTCTGGTATCTCTAGAATGTACGAGGAGTTCATGGATTTGAAGCAAGGAAGTTTATCATTTGAGGAATACTTGAACAAATTCAATGAATTATCTCGATTTGGTCTAGAATTGGTGAATACACCGTTAAAGAAGAATGAAAAGTTTATTCAGGGAATGTACAAGGAGTTTCAGGAAAGATTGACTACTCACGTTAAGGAATCTTTTTCGGAATTAATTGATATGGGCTATAGATACGATACTCTGGATAAGCAAGAAGATCCAAAGGAGAATGGAGATACAAGTAATCTGAATTGGAGAAAAAGGAAGTTTGGCGGAAAGAAATTGAGGAAAGATAAAGGAGAGAAGAATATACAGAAGAAAAAGGTGAAGGATGTTACTTGTCTCAATTGCTTGGAGAAAGGCCATTACTCGGATAAATGTAAGAATCCTTGGAAGCCAGGAATGAGAGAGCCATTTATGAGGACAGATGAGGAATATACGGGATGTTATTACTGCCGCAAGCCATGACATAGGACCAACGACTGTCCAAATCATAAGCAAGCTCTAGTAAAGAAAGTGTATAAAATCAAAGATGATTCCTCAACCTCAAAAGTTAATTAAGGAAAAAAAATTATAAGGCAACCTTCTCGTTTACGATTAAATTGTTCGAATTTTATTCGACACAGGAACTACCCATAGTTTTATTTCTCAGCAAATCGTAAATGAGTTAAATCTTGAATTTGAGGTCGTAATCGAATCTATTTCTATCTATTTCATTGGGTTTCGATATAATCTACGAACGGTTAGTATCCCTTTGAGCTGGCCAATACCTCTGTATACTTCGTAGATCAGATAACCCAATTGTTCGTAGTTGATTGAGTTTGTTCTCATATCTATTGTTGATATTCTGATTTGGTAAGCCAAATGCAGAATAAACATTCGGTTTGATCTGAAAAGATATTTCTCTATCTTTCATCTATCTTTTTTATCTCTCTGGCAAATTTCGAGGACGAAATTTCTTAAGGGGGGAATCTGTAACGATCCCGGTTTAAAGACGAATTTAAATTTGTAATTTAATTAAATTCTTGGGTTAAATTGTGGATTTATTTGAATTTTTCAAATTTGATAAAAGATATATACTTATTTATTTTAAAATTTGAATTCGAAACTCAAAATAAATATTTTAAATTGAATTGGATTATAAATAAAATTATGATTTGAAAATTCAAAATGAATTGGATTTAAAAAATTATACTTTGGAAAAGAACAATATGTTTGATTATTTATTAAAGGTATAAATTGTGTTTTAATTCATTTTCTTTAGAAAGTTATAAAAATTATAAAATAAAATTTATCCTATCAATATTAAATATAACTGTAAAATATAAGTACAAAATATATGTTACAAATTTAATGTTTGAGAATCAAACTATAAATAGAAATAAAACTAAGAATTATGTTAATAATTAATGTACAGGGTAACTCATATGGATATATAAGATTGTTTTAGTGAAAATAAAATATAAATACTTAAGTAAACATATGAAGTCCATGTATGTTTGTATGTGAGTTGTGTATGCATGCAAGAAGATAGATTAAACATTTATGTACATGTATAAAGAAAATAAGAAAAAAAATATCTACAAAGCAAAACTGTATATACATAATTCAAATAGCATAAGTTGTAAACAAGAAAGGACACATGCATTTAATAACATCTTCTCAGCACAAAAGAAAATCATCTCAGCCGAAATGTTAAAATCACTTTATTTCAGAAAAAAATCTTTAGTCAAAACAAAGATAAACTCATACAAGGTAATACCTTTCCTTATGCAAACTGTTTCTCTATATGTATGTATTCATCCTATTCCAGTTCGTTCAGTAAAGTAAAAAAAACTAAGCAAACCAAAAAAAAAGAAATAAACATCATTATCTACAAATTCAAAACATCATTCAATTCAAAGAAAGCAAAACAGAGTTAAAGGAAGATTAAATCTACAGCCTTCAAACAACAATTTCTCTCTTCAATCTTATTTCCAGGTGAGTGAACATAATTTTAAAAAGACTTAAGTTTAATTAAATCTATGTATATGATTCCTTGATAATAATATGTTTGCATATGTATTTGTTTATATAGTTCTGTGTTCATATATGGGTATTCTGTAAAGTTTGAATATACATTTTTTTTAGTTACAGAGTTTAGTAGATAAAGAAAAAATTAAAAATTTCTTTGTTCAATCATTTATAGGCTTATGTTTTAAAACAAAGTAAGTTTGTTTGAACATAAATCAAGTTTTTAAAATTTGTTTCAACCTGTTAATGAAGTATATCAACTTGAAAGTTGATTTACAGGGTAACCAATAATTTTATGTTTAATTCAAGTATTTTGAATTGCTAATTGAACTACATGGCTTGAATCTATATACAAAAGTAAGATTTTTAAAACAAAAATGGGATTTTTTTAGTTAATTATTTTACTAGCAGTCCGTGGTTGATCAGAAAACGCATTTCGATCAAATTTCTGGTGATCGAAGAATTTTTGGATGGTAAAACTTTGCATGAAGAAAGTATGATCTTAGGAAAAATGTCACAAAAATTATCTATGGCAAGAATCAATAGGACGAGAGTATTTTAGGGTTTAAGGATTGTGAAAAATGGCGTTTGGGTTTTGGGCTCGTGCACACTCGGCAATGCATCGAGCGTGGCCAAATTTGGAGGGGACGTACTGGAGCCATAGATGGAGGCAAAGACGGAGGCGCGGTGGTTCCGGTGGTCGGCGTGAGGGTGACGAGACGATTTGGTTTTGGTGTGTTCGAGTTGCAGTTCGAACGAATAAGTAAATTTCATTTTCGAGTTCTTGGATTCGAATCGAACCTCGATTTCGAGTATAGGGAATTTTTGCGACTTGCCGAAGCTAGTGGAGTTCGCCAGAGGGACTGTGCGATGCCGTGCACGTGTACGGCGACGATATGTGTCAGCGTGGTTGAAATGGTGGACGACTCGAGTCGTTACTCGAGAAAATGGGAGGCGTGCTTCGGGTTGGAACGTGATTACTCGAGCCTGGAGCAGTTGTTTAAGTTTAAACTTAAGCCAGGGAAAAAAAGAAGGAAAAAAGAAGAAGTAGAAGAAAGGATGGTGAGGACGAGAGGGTAACTCAGGGAAACGTAGAAAAAAACTCGAGTAACACTCGAGTAAAACCTGTAAAATTTCGGATTTGTTTTCAAATGGGTTAAGCCCAATAAATTTCAAGTTATAATGTTAAACAAACTTTAGTAATTATGAAGTAATTAATGTTTGACTATTTGAGTTAAGAACTTATTACAAGTTTTAATTAACTAAGGGAATACATAACAATGTTTTCTAAAATCTTGATTAATATTTTAAATTAAGTAGTTAATATAAATAAGTTTTAGTTTTAGTTAAAAATTAAAGTTCTCTAAGTTATTAACAATTTGATTTCAAAGTATTATGGAAGATTTTTAAAGTGTTAATTAAGATAAACAATTACTATTAATTAATTGTTTGGAAAGTAATTAAGAATGATTAATTTCTAATTGTAATTAATGATTGGTTAGTTAATAATTAAGTATCTAATTAATTTGAAATTAAGAATTGTTAATTAGAAAATTTAAGTTAATTAATTTATAATTGGTAGTTAATTAAGAAAATTAGTTTAGGAATGATTAATTTATAAAGTTGATTAAGATTTAATTAATTTATTTATCATTAAGAACAATTAATCATTGATTTAAATCCATCAATAAAAATAATTATGTGGTTAATTCTTTTAAACCACATTCACCTTGATTGAAAAGTAATTAACTATTGTTGTGCACTGGATTGATATTTCTGTTGTGATACTATGTGATGTGTTGAACTATGATTTGTTTCTGTATGTATGTGGAAGCCCCTTTGCCCGTAAAACGGCATTTAAACTTCGATGCGACAGGGAGTCGGATCCCAGTTGGTTATCCGAAACACACATCGAATCGTAATGATGAATTTTTATGATTAATAAATTTACTTTATCTGTGAATCTGTGAATGAAGATAAGCGTTATGGATTATATCACTTATCGAGATTGATATGATTGAATCTGTGATGATTGATGCCGTGCACTATTGTCTAAACCCCTGGACTACACAATACACACACAAATATGGATTGCACGTGAAAATTGGTTAAGTCATAGATTTTAGAAAATAATTTTTAAATCAAATTTTGGAGCTCAAATGGTTTTGGAAACGAATTGAGTTTAATATAAAAAGCTTTTAAAAAGGTGTTTTAAAAAATTAAAGTTATTTTGAATAACTTAATAAAGATTTGAAATTTGAATAATTTGATTTAAATTGGAATTCAATATCTGAAATTGAATTCCATATTCAATATTTAAGATTTAAAAACGATATACAAGCTTATAAGGGTTTTAAACCATTTTTTAAAGTGTTGTTTTTGGGAAATTGATTTAACCCAAAGATTTTAACTTGTATAAATGAGATCGGATTTTTCCGAAATAAAACTGTTTGTTTTCAAATGATTAAAACTTTCATATAAAAAATGAATTTCCAATTAAAAGGATTTCAAGTTTGAATTGGAAATGGTTTTCCATGTTATGAATGAATCTTTGAAAACGGCTTTGAAAGCTATAAGCTAAATCTTGATTTAAAGATTTAATAAATTAATCCAATTAAAACGGAAATTGTTTTGAAATCCATAAAAAGATCTTTGTGAAATTGGGTGAACTTTGTGAAACAAATCTTTTTGTTTAAAAGATTTGAAATGGTAATTGGTTTAAACCATTTGAAGTAGTTTTGAATTTTAAAGTTGTGACTTAATTGAAATCCCATATCCATATGTTTTTAAATTAAGGCTCTTTATTCGGTTTAGCCGGGAGAGGACTCTGTGTCATATAACTCATTCCGAATAATGATACGTCGTTATAGATAGCATTTGAAGACCAGTGGTGAAGACCAAACGATGGGGTGACCTATCGATTGTCTCTGGACTGAGTAGCTACGGTATAGAGGTTCCCTAAGTGATGGGGAGTCTGATCGAGATTGTGAATACCCGGATTTGCAAGCGCTTCTTCGGAAGTGCCTTTGGTTCTGTTCGAACCCAGGACAGACTTGTATGGTTGTATGTCTGACACTACACTTTGAGATATAAAGCAGATTTCTTTCAAATATATATCTGTTGGTGGCGGAGAATTTATTCTCATAGCTTTACACCCTTCTCTGAGACGTACGAGCTCAGAGGTTATGTAGTTGAAGGTTATCAGCGATATACTCCCAATTTGGTAGTGTGGCATGCTAAGTGTTGTTGCTTGTTGATGATCATTTGTTGATCATTTGTGATCAAAGCATGACTTTGTGAAAAAGTGTAGCTTTGTGGACGAGACCTCATCGAGCCTCACAAACCGGTAATGGTCGAAACATGAAAGATGCGGCAAGGTTTTAGGGTAGCTCCCCTAGGGTATGCCCATTCCTTTTGGAAAAGGGTGGTATCATGGTATGGAGCCCAGATACTTACTCATGTGGAAACTGTAGTGTATTTATTACCGTGTGATGTTTTTGGTGTCGAGAGCTCTCGGATAAAGTCGCAAATGACCGGAGGCGGCATATCTTAGGTTCTACTTCACGGGAAGGGTGTAACAGACCTTGTGTTGACAGAGATCCAGGTAGGTTCTCGGGGCGTCCCTGTGACGACCCGTAATTTTTGAGCGTTTGAAATCGGAATATTTAATTGATTTTAATATTTAAATGTAATTTTTTAACTTGAATTCAAATATCACTAATTATTGATAATTAAATTTTTGAATTAAATAATTAGAAGTTGAGCTAAATGTTGAATCTGAAGTTTCTAAACCTGTTGAAAATAATTTAAGGGCTTGTAAAATTTATATTGATAACACTGAAGATAATAGAAGTTGTATGATTGAAATTAACTGTGGTTATTCCGTTTAAAATTTTATAATTTAAATTGAATTTAAAAATAGCCTTCCGAGGCGCAATCTCGGAATTCAACGAAACTAGTTCCATTGGATCCGTAATATTGAATTATTATCGGATTTCAAATTTCGTATTGATCGGAGTTGTCGTGTGATCGTACAAGATAAAAACGCATAGACAATAATTTATCTTTTTGATTTAAATATAATTTATTATATCACCAATCAAATCACAGTCGCCCTATGTTTCTTTTGCCGACCTATTATCCTCTGTCTCCTGAAGCAAGCCGACCTAATCTCTGCTTAATCATGCTACCTATCCCTTTGTTCACATCAAGCAGTTCCTTCTCATTCCTTTTATAATTGCATGTTCCTCTCTCTTTGTCGTTATTCAATTCGAAAAAAAATAAATGGCCGAGCTATACCAAATAAGAAATCCCTTTCCCCTTTGTTTTTCAAAATCGAAACCTTCAAATTAAATGGCCGAAGAAAATAACGAATGAAGATCTTAGGTTTGATTTTGCGTTCAACTTTCCCCTCCTCCTTTCTGTCGACAGTAGCCTCAAATTTTTGAAGGCCTTCCCAATGAAAACCAGCTCCTTCCTAATCGAATTAAAGGCCGCTCACTTGCTTTTTCTCAAAAACTAAGCAATTGAATTCAGCTCGAATTTGAAATCCACCTCCAAAAGGAAATCACGATCTCGCCTTAGAGAAGCAAATCGCGATCGACGTGGATGCCTTGGCATGTCGACATGAGCAAGAAGAGATCGCGAACGATAATCTGGGTTGTGAGGGAAACCTAGGGGCGTAAGCAATGCTGTCGCAAATCGAGGTGGTGGGTGGATCGAGATTGGTGTGGCACAGTGCGATGGCGTTCGCGAAGGGAGGTCAAGTTTGGAAACAGTGGGAAGCACGAGTGGTGAGAAGCAGTAGGGTATTTTCTCTTTATTTTGTTCTTAATTCTATATTTATATTTGAATAGATTAAGAACATATAATATCTCAACCCTCTGATTTAGATTTAAATTGATATGCAGAAATTTATATAAGTTGGATTTATAGAGTTTTCTGGTATATGTTGTTTCAGAAAAATAATAATTACAGTAAAGAAAAATCATGTTTTGTTTATTTATAAAAGAAGGTTTAAATATAAATATACTATATATACGTGTGTATATAGTTAAGGAAAGTATATAAGGATTTTAAATGCCAAAAATTTTATAAAGGGCTAGATGTTTGAATCTAAAAAAAATATAGTGTATATTTGAAAATTTATTTATTTAATTAACTTATTTAATTATTTGGTTGCTAAAATCTATTAAAAAGTGAATTAGTTTAAAACAAATTTACTTGTTTAAAAATGAAATCACTGGTTAATTAAATTATGAATGGAAATTTAATTGTTCAAATTGACTCGAATGTTGATAAAATTATGTAATGTTATACAAGGTTATAAACCGGGAAACCAAGACAGGATTGAAGCGGACTGCAAATAAAGCAAAGGTGAGTTAATCTCACTCAGCTGAGTTAAAACAAAATTTAAATGATTAAATTTTAATAATAGTTTGAATGGTTGAAATGATTGTTGTGCTCTAGTATGGTAATTTTGGAATTGGCATATTATATTGTGCTAACATCTGTGGATGCAGGGAAAACAGGTTGGAGGGATCCAACTGGATCCCTCAACATTTATTATTTAATATTCTCTGTTATGATTACTTGATATTCTATGATGAATATATTGGAATACTGAATGTTATGATTTGATTGGATATATTTGGGTATAATGAATTACCAAAAATATATAAATTTGATTTTGGAAAGAAAGTAAAGGAAGTAAATTCGTAAACGGAACAATTTTAGAGAATTTAATAAATTAAGAATGAATTGAAAAAGAAATGGAAGTATGTTAAATACTAATAAATAACTTCGAGCATAGAAAGAAAAGGATTTGAATAAACAGTAATTAATGAATTGTAAAATTATGTGATACTAATTTAAGGGAATAAAGAATTATTTTTAAATTTAAAGTTTTAAACTTATTTAAAAGGATTAAGAAGTAATTTGAGGAACCTAAAATTTGGATTTTCAGTTCAAAGTATTTTAAATCATAAGTAAGGAATGAAATCTGAAATTAAAGGATTTTGGAATAAATGAAGTAAGTTGGAAATCAATTTGGAAATTGATTTAAGTGTTTGAAATTTGATATTTGGAAGAATAAATTCAGGGTGGGAATTTATTTAAGGGAAATGAGAAATTTGTTTAAAGATAAATAGTGATTTATTTTTAAAGGATGTGAAGAGAAGTATATTTCCTTGGATAACCAAGTACGTTTTCAAATTAAATGATTAAATATAAATTAAAAGTTTTTAAGTTGTTTTAAAAAGCAAGTTTTGGAAAATTTACTATTTCTAATATTTAATTTCTAAAGTAAGTATTTCCTTTTAATCTATTATAGCAATAATTATTTAAAGGGTGATTTAGTATTTGTTTAAAAAGTGAAAATTTAGTTTTATATTTTATTTAGAAACCTTGTTTTCAAGTATTTATATAGTATGTATTTTTAATAAATTATTGAAGTAGTTTTTAATTAAATGTTTTAAAGTATATTTCAAAGTAAAGTGTTTTAAATTATTTTAAAAATCTAAAGTTTTGTGCTTGGTGATTCTAGTGGAAATAGAAATACATGGAATTTATTATGAGAAAGGAAGATAGTTTTGAAAACTGTTTTCAAAAAGGTTTGAAAAGTGAAAATTTACCTTGTGAAGATATTTTTGGGATTAATAAATAATTTGGGAAATTATTTATTGTTTGATGGATGTTTGTGAATATTAATTGATAGTTAAATAACCAACTATCAATATTGGCCAAATGCGTTGATTGTTCCGAAGAGACCAGGATCGAGATTTATTTCTCGAAAACCACTTCGATCTGGTTTGTACATTCGTGATAACGAGTTTGGATTTGAAGATGGAGCAGTAACGCGCAAGGGCTAATCGCTACAAATCCTGAGGATATTTCCAAAATGGATGTAGTAGGAATAGTGCCTTTGGTTCCGTTCGAACCCGAGACGGACTTGTATGGATGAATGCTTTCGGGATATCGTCAGGTGGATGATGGGCATTCTAAAGGATATTGTTCTAAAAGGTAACGCTTAGCCTCAAGCCTCATCAAATGGGAATGACTGAAAATCAGGGGATATGCAGCAAGGCTAGGTGGGTAGCACCAAAGCAGGGTGAGGTCATCCCTGTCTAGATGTCCCTTTCGGCTTAGTGGGCGGTTGCTGATCCCAACCACGGGGTGATCTCACTCGGGATTATCTAGTAAGGGGTAGTCTCGGTCTTGTGTTGCAGGGGAGCGGGCGTACTCCTTGGTACTGTGATCTAGGCCACGTACTGTGACAGGTGGTACCCCAGTGCCTAGTCATTAGTTGGAAATTCATCCTCCTTACGAGCCTTGTACGAGTTTTGTTTGTATTACCCACTCTGTGGCTAGTAGCTAGAATTTAATAATGTAACAATTTCGGCTATTTTATAAGTATTTGTATATAGACCCTATTATAATATCAGAGGGTATTTATAAAAATTGTTTTAGCTATCGTAAGGTAAAAAACTGACATGTTTATTTGTGGCGTGGTCTTACGGGATTCTTTTGTTTCAAAGAATTTTTGAAACTTTAATAATCAATTGAGTGTGATTTTCTCACGCTGGTATTCCAGACTGACTCGGGTGTTATTTAACTATAATGCTCGGGTCAGACCGAGTATTATAGGATACAGGAGATGCTGTGGAGCTCAGGAGACGAGCTAGATGACGATACGTACTCTCGTACTTGCTTTTTTATATATTCCACTGTGTTGAGTTGCTGTGTATCCAGTTGTATGTTATTGACGTTGAACTTTAATTGATGTACTCTGATGATGTAATATATGAGCAGATATATTTGTTTTTGTGTAAAGATCATTTACTATCTATTATATTTTATTCCGCTGCGATGGTTAGATTCTGTTGTTGATTTCTATTATCTTCTTCTACCTCTTCTTCTTTAACCCAAATGGTTCGTATTTCTGTACAACTTGAGTTGATTTAGTTAGAATAGTGATGACTCAAGGGGCACGGATTTGCAGGTCGTTACAGTTGGTATCAGAGCTTAGGTTGGTGATAACCTTGGCTCTGGTGGGAATTACTCATTGAAATAGAGTCAATAGTACTCTAGACTGAGTTTGAGCGTATTAATAGATATGAGCGCGAATTTGTTAGTGAATATAAAATGATTTTATATTGTGTTGATTGGTTTATTGAGTAGTTTATGGATTCTGGTCAATACGAGTAATTAACGTTATTGATAGGGATCTCTAAACACTTGAATAGAACAATTTGAAACGGTATTGTTTTAAAGTAGGGTAAATCAAATAATTTTTCCCAAATTATTTTTGTATATAAAAGATATAATTTTTGTAAAGTATTATAGTATTTGGATGCTTGATTGTTAAGGAATGATAATATTAAATTATTAATACTATTGTGTAGAAATTGAATAAGAAATTGAAAACTTATAACCAAAGTTGAAGAATAAATTTATATAACAAAATGGAATTTGAAATATGGATTATAAATGTAGTTTATAAATTGAAATGAACTTCATATGCAAATGAGATTTGTAAATGTAAACTGTAAAGGTGATTATAATTTTGGAGTAGAATTTCAGAGAACCATTTGAAATTGAAATGAGATAAAATTCCAGAGAATGTTTGAATATAGATTTAAAGGATTTGCAATTTGGAATTTTTAGGAAAATTTAAATTCCTTTGGATTTGAAAGTGGTTTTCAAAAGGGTTGGAGGAATAATATTAATATTTTGGAAAAAAAATTGAGTTGTATTTGAAATCTTGTGAGATTTAGAAATTAAAAATAATTGAAATATTGTTAAAGGGATAAAAGCATTAAACTCTTTCGGTCGCTGGAAAATAACTCCGATGATGATCGCGACATCATCGGTGTTCATTTTCGAGTTTCCAAGAGAGGAATTACTACCTGAATATTTTAAATTGCAATTGTTTGTAAACTGGGTTTGGTTTTGAATTCAAAGGGATAATTGAATTTACCAAAGGATTTTGGATGTAGTAGATTTCAAAGTGGTTTTGAAATTTTGGGAAATTGTTTAAACTCTGGAATCTTATTTTAAATGTTTATGGAGTAATAAAAATATATTGGCTAAATAAAATGTATAATTCCGAGTTAAAAGTAAAACGTGAATGGGATTGATTGTCCATTGATGAAAGTATGAAAAATAAATAAGGTTGTGACTTATAAAATTTAGAAGTGAAATAAATAAGCCAAAATAAAATCGATTTGAATATTGGGAAGTGAATGAAAAATTCAAAACTTAAATTATAAAATAAATTGACCTCCAGTAAAATAGTTAAAGTGATTTTGAGATAAAAAAATAAAATATTGGGATAAACCTTGAATAAACAAATTAATAATTAATTGGTAATGAAATATGGAGATGGAACTTGAATTGGTTAAATGAAAGTCGAATACCAATTTAATGTGGCAAATGTTTAGATTGCAAATAAATTATGAAATGAGTGTTTGATGTAACGAATATGAAATGTTCCAAGATTAATAAATGGATTTAAATAAATGAATGAGAATATAGAATGCAAAATAAATTAAACGGAATCAGTTAAAATGAAATCAAATTAAGTATAGATTAAATTGGTATTAATTTAAAATAGTTATAAACAGGAATGGATATTCTTTTAAGTAAATATCACTGGATTTGCATAAAAATAATTGTCGTTTGACTTAAATGAGATTATATAAATTCTACGGATTAACAGAAGCCAATAAATTGGTTTTCGAATCAATTGAAATAAATATGAGCTTGTTTGAATGAAAAATAAATTGAATGTAAGCAATGAAGTGTAAATGAATCCAGCTTGGATTGTCGGTGAATTGAATATAATTGGAAGTATGAAATTCAAAATGGTTGACTGAATAAACTAATTTAAATTAGTTAGTAATGAAATTGGTTGGTAATTAAAATCAAATTAAGGATTTGAATTGGAAAGTGTTTATAAAATATATATAATTTGAGTTTAAAAGTTGAAATAACTTCGCGAAAATAAAATAACTTAAGTAATATTTGAATAAAAGCTTGATTTAAGTAAAATTGTGAAATGGTTGTATCGAGTTTTATGAAATGATTTTGAATAAAACAATTAACGAGAGAAAAATAAAAAAAAATATTAATCCAGGATGGAATTGAAAATTTCTGATAAGATGAGTTATAGACTCATAACTTGAATGGGAGTGGGAAAAAGTAATAAGTGTATGACTTATAAAAGTCTGCAAGAAAAGTGTAAGCCTGAGTAAATTTGTTAGGTACTTTGGAATTTGATGAGAATAGAATAAAATGGAAATGAACTTACGTTATGAAATTGAAATGTTTTGAAGTAAATTAATTTACGTTTGAATTTATGGAAGCTTGGCTTCGGATGAAAATGAAATCCATTAAATAAAAGTTTGAGTTCAATTACTTAGGAAATGGTTATTAATATGCAAGCAAGAGAAGTGGTCGAGCCTAAATAAATGGTTTCCAATGAAAATTATGCAAATATATAATGGAAATAGGTGTTGAAACCATATAAATTGCTTATGAAATGTTTTTCGGATATATTGCTTATGTTATACATGTGTATAGCTATTGTAATTTTAGTGAAATGTTAATAAACTCTATATATTTCTCACTTACCTGTTTAAATTGAGTAAGTACAGGTTTTTGGAAGCCGTTGACTGATTTTGTCGCGCTAACAGCTAAAATAAATAAGTCGTTTGCTTAAAATGCTAAATAAGGTACGCCTACGCAATACAAATAGGAAATATGAACTGTTTTTCTGTTTTCCGACCGTGTGGGTCGATGTATATATATTTATATCTCTTGTCAAATTGGAAAAACTCCTCCGTACAAAGGAGACTGCCAAAAAAAATCAAAAATTTTGAGAGTTAGAAATTTTTTGAATCTTTTGAAAATTTTCACTAACGACAAATAATTTAAATTTGTTAAGCAATAGAATTATAACTGAATGTTGAAATTTAATTTAAATTGTATAAGTAAAGTAAGATGAACTGAAGAATTGTTCAAAGAAACTAAAAGAAGGAAAAAGTTTGCAAATAAACTTTTATTTGAGATTTTAAATAAATTAGTAAGTAAAACTAATACAGGAAATGGTTAATTAAATATGGATTGAGATAGGGTGAATCAAAATTCAATATTCAAAGTTTGGAAATGAATTGAATTCAAGTAAAATTGGGAAGAAGTTTTTATATTTGAAATTAATTAATAAAGTGAAGCAAATTGAAATTTTTATGGAATTGTAAAGGCAAATTGAATAAAATGGATACAAACTCCTATAGTGAAGTGAAAAACAAATTCAAGAGCTATATAAAATATTTATATTGAACTTAAGAAATGAAGGTGAAATTCTTAAGCAAGTTGGCATTGGAAATATGCTAAGTGAATAATTGAATGAAGATTAAAACTGGAAGTTGTGACAAGGGAAAGTGAGAATAAGTGAATAACAATTAAAATAAACGTGAATAAAAAGGAAATTGATGTAATTGATAATCAATTGGGGCAAATACTTAGGATGTTCGTATATTATTTATTCGCATAGATATTTTATCCAGAATTCGAGCATAGAATTTCGAGACAATTTTATCGATCCGAGTTAGGACTTTTCACTCGATTTTCGACGGCGAGCTTGGATATGGAATTTTGGTTGATTCTGGAAATTCTCTACCATAGTTATGACTATGTAAGGAGAATGACGGTTTCTGATCAAGAAACCAGATCTGCGTCCGCACTAGGAAGTCGGGTGGACGATACTAGTTCGGAATTGAAATTGTGTGATCGAGTAAGCGATCGGATTCAGTATTGCGTACGAATGATATAGGTACATCGTACGGGCTTAAGTGGAATGAATATTGAAATTTTGAAAATGAGTCAAGTAAATGATTTTGAATGTTGTGATTGGATATTATTGCTAAGTGGAATGTACAGGTATTTTGAAGAAAAGAAAAATTGGATTTGGTTTCATAAGATAAATTTGAATTGCTCGACAAAAAGGTATGTGTTCAAATTTCTGTGAAATTTGATTGGGTTTTTGGATCGAGCCACTTGGCTTTTTGTTTTCTTTTTGGATTTGGGAGCCTATAGAGCCATTTTGTAGTGGTACCGAGCTAGCTGTGCAAAGGAGAAGCTGGCGAAATTTTTCGGAAATTTAGAGAGTTAGAAAATTTTTGAGAAAATTCTGATAATTTTAAATTTGATTTAGAATTGAAATTTGAATGATCGAGCAAATAATATTGTTTGAAAACTATGGGGGAATTTGGGAAGTTAGTAGGATTGATAATGGGTCTTTTATAAAAGATAGTTGGTCGGATGTGGCATTGTTGATTTTTGGGAAAAGTAAACGGGTATTGGACCCTTCTTCCTAACTAGCAATTTCGGGCACGAAATTCTTTTAAGGGGGGAGGAATGTGACTACCCAGAATTTTTGAGCATTTGAAATCGGAATATTTAATTGATTTTAATATTTAAAAGCAAATTTTTAACTTGAGTTCAAATATCACTAATTATTGATAATTAAATTTTTGAATTAAATAATTGGAAGTTGAGCTAAATGTTGAATCTGAAGTTTTTAAACCTATTGAAAATAATTTAAGGGCTTGTAAAATTTATATTGATAACACTGAAGATAATAGAAGTTGTAAGATTGAAATTAACAGTGGTTGTTCAGTTTAAAAATTTTATAGTTTAAATTGAATTTAAAAATAGACTTCCGAGGCACAGTCTTGGAATTCAACGAAACCAGTTCCATTGGATCCGTAATATTGAATTATTATCGGATTTCAAATTTCGTATTGATCGGAGTTGTCGTGTGATCGTACGAGATAAAAACGCATAGACAATAATTTATAGTTTTAATTTAAATATAATTTATTATGTCACCAATCAAATCACAGTCGCCCTATGTTTCTTTTGCCTACCTATTCTCCTCTGTCTCCTGAAGCAAGCCGACCTAATCTCTGCTTAATCACGCTACCTATCCCTTCGTTCACATCAAGCAGTTCCTTATCATTCCTTTTATAATTGCCTGTTCCTCTCTCTCTCGTTATTCAATTCGAGAAAAAAATGGCCGAGCTATACCAAATAAGAAATCCCTTTCCCCTTAGTTTTTCAAAATCGAAACCTTCAAATTAAACGGCCGAATAAAATAACGAATGAAGATCTTAGGTTTGATTTTGCGTTCGACTTTCCCCTCCTCCTTTCTGTCGACAATAGCCTCAAATTTTTGAAGGCCTTCCCAATGAAAACCAGCTCCTTCCCAATCGAATTAAAGGCCGCTCACTTGCTTTTTCTCAAAAATTGAGCAATTGAATTTAGTTTGAATTCGAAATCCACCTCCAAAAGGAAATCGCGATCTCGCCATAGAGAAGCAAATCGCGATCGACCTAGATGCCTTGGCATGTCGACATGAGCAAGAAGAGGTCGCGAACGATAATCTAGTTTGTGAGGGAAACCTAGGGGCGTAAGCAATGCTGTCGCGAATCGAGGTGGTGGGTGGATCGAGATTGGTGTGGCACAGTGCGATGGCGTTCGCGAAGGGAGGTCAAGTTTGGAAACAGTGGAAAGCACGAGTGGTGAGAAGCAGTTGGGTATTTCCTTTTTATTTTGTTCTTAATTCTATATTTATAGTTGAACAGATTAAGAACATATAATATCTCAACCCTCTGATTTAGATTTAAATTGATATGTAGAAATTTATATAAGTTGGATTTATACAGTTTTCTGGTATATGCTGTTTTAGAAAAATAATAATTACAGTAAAGAAAAATCATGTTTTGTTTATTTATAAAAGAAGGTATAAATATAAAAATATTATATACATATGTGTATATAGTTAAGGAAAGTATATAAGGATTTTAAATGCCAAAGAATTTTATAAAGGGCTAGATGTTTGAATCTAAAAAAATAGTGTATATTTGAAAATTTATTTATTTAATTAACTTATTTAATTATTTGGATGCTAAAATCTATTAAAAAATGAATTAGTTTAAAACAAATTTACTTGTTTAAAAATGAAATCCACTGATTAATTAAATTATAAATGGAAATTTAATTGTTCAAATTGACTCGAATGTTGATAAAAATTATGTAATGTTATACAAGGTTATAAACCGGGAAACCAAGACAGGATTGAAGCGGACTGCAAATAAAGAAAAGGTGAGTTAATCTCACTCAGCTGAGTTAAAATAAAATTTAAATGATTAAATTTAAATAATTGTTTGAATGGTTGAATTGATTGATGTGATATAGTATGGTAATTTTGGAATTGGCATATTATATTATGCTAACATCTGTGGATGCAGAGAAAACAGGTTGGAGGGATCCAACTAGATCCCTCAACATTTATTATTTAATATTCTCTGTTATGATTACTTGATATTCTATGATGAATATATTGGAATACTGAATGTTATGATTGGATTGGATATATTTGGGTATAATGAATTACCAAAAATATATAAATTGGATTTTGGAAAGAAAGTAATGGAAGTAAATTCGTAAACGGAACAATTTTAGAGAATTTAATAAATTAAGAATGAATTGAAAAAGAAATTGAAGTATGTTAAATACTAATAAATAACTTCGAGTATGGAAAGAAAAGGATTTGAATAAACAGTAATTAATGAATTGTAAAATTATGTAATACTAATTTAAGGGAATAAAGAATTATTTTTACATTTAAAGTTTTAAAATTATTTAAAAGGATTAAGAAGTAATTTGAGGAACCTAAAATTGGGATTTTCAGTTCAAAGTATTTTAAATCATAAGTAAGGAATGAAATCTGAAATTAAAGGATTTTGGAATAAATGAAGTAAGTTGGAAATCAATTTTGAAATTGATTTAAGTGTTTGAAATTTGATATTTGGAAGAATAAATTCAGGGTGGGAATTTATTTAAGGGAAATGAGAAATTTGTTTAAAGATAAATAATGATTTATTTTTAAAGGATGTGAAGAGAAGTATATTTCCTTGGATAACCAAGTACGTTTTCAAATTAAATGGTTAAATATAAATTAAAAGTTTTTAAGTTGTTTTAAAAAGCAAGTTTTGGAAAATTTATTATTTCTAATATTTAATTTCTAAAGTAGGAATTTCCTTTTAATCTATTATAGCAACAATTATTTATAGGGTGATTTAGTATTTGTTTAAAAAGTGAAAATTTAGTTTTATATTTTGTTTAGAAACCTTATTTTCAAATATTTATATAGTATGTATTTTTAATAAATTATTGAAGTATTTTTAACTTAAATGTTTTAAAGTATATTTTAAAGTAAAGTGTTTTAAATTATTTTAAAAATCTAAAGTTTTGTGCTTGGTGATTCTAGTGGAAATAGAAATACTTGGAATTTATTCTGAGAAAGGAAGATAGTTTTGAAAACTGTTTTCAAACAAGTTTGAAAAGTGAAAATTTACCTTGTGAAGATGTTTTTGGGATTAATAAATAATTTAGGAAATTATTTATTGTTTGATGGATGTTTGTGAATATTAATTGATAGTTAAATAACCAACTATCAATATTGCCAAATGCGTTGATCATTTCGAAGAGACTGGGGATCGAGATTTATTTCTTGAAAACCACTTCGATGCTGTTTTATGTTTCGTGATAACGAGTTTGGATTCGAAGATGGAGCAGTAAAGTGCAAGGGCTAATTGCTACTAATCATGAAAATATTTCCAAAATGGATGTAGTAGGTATAGTGTCTTCGGTTCCGTTCGAACCCTGGACGGACTTGTATGGATGAATGCTTTCGGGACATCGTCAGGTGGACGATGGGCATTCTAAGGGATATTGTTCTAAAAGGTAACGCTTAGCCTCAAGTCTCATCAAATGGAAATGACTGAAAATCAGGGGTTATGCAGCAAGGCTAGGTGGGTAGTACCCAAGCAGGGTGAGGTCATCCCTGTCTAGATGTTCCTTTTTATTTCGGCTTAGTGGGCGGTTGCTGATCCCAACCGCGGGGTGATCACACTCGGGATATCCAGTAAGGGGTAGACCCGGTCTTGTGTTGCAGGGGAGCAGGCGTACTCCTCGGTACTGTGATCTAGGCCACGTACCGTGACAGGTGGTACCCCAGTGCCTAGTCATTAGTTGGAAATCCATCCTCCCTACGAGCCTTGTACGAGTTTTGTTTGTATTACCCACTCTGTGGCTAGTAGCTGGAATTTAATAATGTAACAATTTCGGCTATTTTATAAGTATTTGTATATAGACCCTATTATAATATCAGAGGATTTCTATAAAAATTGTTTTAGCTATCGTAAGGTAAAAACCCGACATGTTTATTTGTGGCGTGGTCTTACGAGATGCTTTTGTTTCAAAGGATTTTTGAAACTTTAATAATCAATTGAGCGTGATTTTCTCACGCTGGTATTCCAGATTGACTCGTGTGTTATTTAACTATAATGCTCGGGTCAGATCGAGTACTATAGGATATAGGAGATGCTGTAGAGCTCAGGAGACGAGATAGATGACGATACGTACTCACGTACTTGCTTTTATATATATTCCGCTATGTTGAGTTGCTGTGTATCCAATTGTATGTTATTGACGTTGAGCTTTAATTGATGTACTCTGATGATGTAATATATGAACAGATATATTTTTTTGTGTAAAGATCATTTACTATCTATTATATTTTATTCCGCTGCAATGTTTAGATTCTGCTGTTGATTTCTATTTTCTTCTTCTACCTCTTCTTCTTTAACCCAAATGGTTCGTATATCTGTACAACTTGAGTTGATTTAGTTAGAATAGTGATGACTCAAGATGTATGGATTTGCGGATCGTTACAGTCCCTCCAAAGGCGTTCCCATGTGGCAGTAGGAAGTTCCTTAGCCTGACCATTTGTTGGAAAATCCAATCATCCAATACGAGCCTTGTACGGTTTTCGTTGTATAACCTGCCATCTACTTATGCTGGCGCCCCACTGTTTGGATGGTAGCTACAGTAGGCATAGTTCGAAATGTCTATGCAGGCTAAGATTAATATTATACTTTCGAAATGTTTTCCACTATGCACTAATAATAATATCAAAAGAATTTTTGCATAGTAAGCATTTTTTACTATCATAAGGGAAAATCTCCTCCAATTCTGCGTTTGCATGGTGTGTGTGGCGGGAGGCCTTATGGAAGTTTCATTTCCAAAAAGCATTGCGGAACTTTAAATCTTTTTATTGTTTTTAAAGACAAACCGTTTTTGTTTGCTCATACCAGTCCCATGACTGACTCGGAGTTTATTGTTCCGTTCCTAAACTCTAGGTGCCCATAATTTTTCACACGGGCAGTCTAGAGTTTTGTTTTTCAGATAGTCAGATAGTAGATATCGTTTGGTAGCTTCAGCTTCCTTTTTGATACATTTTGGAGTCTTTGGAGTCCACGACTGACCTTGCTTATCTTTGTGAAACCTTGATGGTGGATCAAGTTTGAAGTTTTTGGAATTCTAGCTTTGGAGTTTTGGATTGGAGTTGCATATTGGATTCTGTTGAAGACTTATCTCATATTGTGCCGTGTTCCGCTGTATTTCGGGTTATATTCTCTGATGTTGATGATTATCATTCTATAAAATTGATGCATTGGATATTGTATTCATGTTGTATCTGTGATATCATCTTTTATTTCCGCTATGTTATTTATCATCTAATGTTGTTGCAAGCTCCGACGACGAATTTGATGTTGTTTGTCGGACATCGAGTTCGGGTCGTCACATGAAAGTTTAAGCCACTAGAAAAATAAATGGTTTGAAAAAAAACATATAATTTAGTTAATTTCTGAAGGAGATATGATTGATAGGTATTTTCGTTCAAAATTGGACCCGAGAAAGGACTTGAAAAATGGAGTTTTTAATATAGAAATATTCGAAAAACAAAGAAAAGTTCAACAACAAAGTAGTTTCCATTGAAATTATACACGGTTTCGAAGAAAAAATATATATTTGATTTGGAGTAGTTTAGTGGAATATAGAAGCCATGGACATAAGAGGAAGGAAGAGGGAAAAGGGAAGGGAAAAAGAGAAAGAAAAGAAGAGGAAAGGTGGGCTTTGGCTATGGGTTGTGGGTGGTGATGGAAGCGGGTGGCGGTAAGAGGAGCGAGGCAAGCTACGATTTTGAAGGAGGAAGGATGGAATTTGATTTGGAGATTTAGGAGTTTAGGTTTGGAGTTTTCTGTAGATTTAAGGAAGAATAAGAAGAGTAAGCAGAAAGTTTCTCAAATGAGGATTTTTTTTATACGTACTTGGTTTTAGTCAGATATGAAAATAGATGGTCAAAATGTGAGAAAAGGAAGGAACCAAAATCTCTTAGGTTTCCTAAGGTCTCTTGGTTTACTAGGAGCCCATTAGTCTAAAATAAACCCAATAAAACTTAACAAAAAACGAACACAAATATATACTATAAATGAAACAAATAAGCTGCATGTTATTTAATAATTAGGAAATTAAAGTGGAGAGACAAAAATAAATGTCACGTTTTATTTTAAAAGCTTCGGGCATTAATAATGCGTAACAAATGTACGTAGAAATGTAAAAGTTTGCAAATCAAAGGAAAGTGAAATTTTGTTTACGCGAAAACGAGGTGGCAAGAATTAAATACAAACTAAAAGTCTAGACTCAGGTATTAAAAAGAAGGAAAAATGAACAGATCATGTATTAATAATGAAGTAACTATTTTAAAAAGTACATGCAACAATTAATAATAAAAGAAATGAAGGGACCACGTACATCGCACAACCCTTATGAAATTCAATTGGTGAAATCAAACTAACTTCGTTAACTCAAACAATATTCAAATTTGTACGCCTTTAGTTATTTTTTATCTATGCATAATAAATAAAAGTACTTGCCCCAAAAATGAAAAATGTTCAATTTGGTTTTCCCAAAATGATCTTTTATTTCCAATAAAACATCCTTTCTGTTTGACACAAAATGTGCGTTATTTTTATTAAATCTATTAATTGCAATCGACGTTTTCTTCCCTTCTAATTGAAATATTTCAATTACATTAATTGCAATTACTTACAAAGTTAAATATACACTAGCATTTGTTATCATCCTTACATTATTTCAAACATGTTTCATTAGTTGAAATTTTACTTAAGCTCATAACTTATATTATAATTTAAATTGTATCAGTAAAATCTTAATTTTTTGTTTTTTAACAATTTTATTAAAAAACTTATTTAATTTAATACTTTTAAATGTTTAAAAATACGGGTCGTTACACTCGCCCATTCAAAACTTTTCGTCCCCGAAAAGATACAAGAAGTAATCCAAAATTTGTTATATTTTATTTAAAACGGTCGATTTATAAACAGTTAAACCTATATATTAAGGTTTAATAAAATTTGAAAATAACTTAAATTCTACAAATATTTTCTAAGTCTTAAATTTTTGAAATTTTTTTTGACAGAGTCTCTTTTGCCGGATACGTCCGAAAATAATGATACCAATAATTTCAATATTTGTATCATATTTCAAAAATAAAACATATACAAACAAACAATATAACTATTTATGCAACCAAAGAATCTATCATACGTCTATAGTAACCAAAACCAATGGTTTGTTTAGTTCAGAAACCTTAAATCATGCAAGGTGATGAATAAACTATCAAGTGTACCCTATGCTTAACAGCCTTAGATAATTACTTAATATATTAGTCAAACAACCTCAACAACTTGAAGTATTCTTTCCTAAACTTACCGTCAGCCAAATAATAAGAATTTTAAATTTATTTAAGTTTATTCGAATAGTTTTTTTCATCATTTACCTTCCATTCATTTATTTATATAAAGATCAATCACTCACATAATTTGGTTTCCATTAAATATTTAAGTCATTAATGAATCATTTCAAAAAAATATTACTTAAGCTTCTACTGTCCTACTTATTTTTATAACTCCATTTGGTTATTGAATAAAAATTTAAGTTTTTGGTACTTGCCCTTGAAGAGAAAAGAAATATTTCAACATATCTACAAGTTCAGTTAAAACATCCTCGTTCACTTAGTAAAAATATAAGATATATTTAAAACATCCTCATAACATTATGCAAAGATTTTACAAAAGTGTAAAACAATGTTAGAAATTTATTTCAAAACATTATAATAAACTTTAAAATAAAGTTCCTTAAATCCGATAATTTATTAGACTTATTATTTTTAAAATAATTATAAACTCAAGGTTATTAAACTGAAACTAATAGAGCACTCAAATCTTACATTAAATTTCTAAATCAAAGTTTAAAATTTCATATCTTCATAATTAATTTTACACACTTGTTTTAAAATGAATATTCAAATCATGGAAAAACATTTTTTATGGTTTAATACAAAAATTCAAACTGTAAATGAACTAATAAATTTACTATTAGTACTTCGAAATCAATTAAATATTCCAAACTATACTTGCAAAATAGAGATTCAAATTTATTTTCCAAGTATATTTACTACTATAAATAAACTTCTCAAATCAATTGTTTTTCCACTTACATAATTTCTTTAAATTCTACATTCAAAGAAATTTATATAAATTTTACTTGCAATATTCATTTGAAAGCTTCATTTGCAAATAAATCATCTTTAGTACTTTAATACTTTTCAAAAATTCATTTGTAAAATTTCTTGCTTCATTTTTAAATACCATTTAAATATTTTAAATAACATCTTTATAAATATATGTACATTATTTGAAAATAATTATTTACATCATTACTTATATTTACAAAGAAGCTATTGAAACCCTTAAATCCATTATTTATAAATTTATTAGTTTTATCTCAAGATACTTTTCAAACATTATTAATAAATCAATAATCATTTGCTTTAAATTTGTTTTATTGAATTAATAATTTCTCACGATATTTACAACACTAATAAACCATGTTGTACATAAATAGATAATATTTTAAACATTTTAAAGTATTTAGAAAAGAAAAAAAATGACCAAAATATCTTTTATATAAAACTTTATCAAAATACTTTTATAACTCGATGTCTTAGCAGGTTTATCCTCGTACTTGCAGACTCTGGCCATGCGTTGATCAGGCGCAAGGCTAGAATCCTCTAAGTACTTAGTAGACCTGTTTCAACACCTAGTGAAAATACTTAAAACTTTCATAACCGATATGGAAAGTTCAATCCAAAGAAATCACTTGGAACGCAAATAGACAATGGTTATGCTTGGATCCCCCAGGAAATATCCATACCCTTTAAGCAATCTCTGTCTTGCGGATTACGCTACACAAAAAAATGACCATGGGTTACGCCATGGTAGGACACTCGAGTATCACATCCGGAAAATAAAAATCAAAGAGAATAATATCGGTAGAATGAATCCACAATGTGGCGACAAAGCGGATATCAAGCAGAATGCACTTTCCATATCTTTACTTCGAAAATATGTATCTTATAGTACCTTTTCAAATCAATTTCAAATATCATATTTATATAAAGTTCATTATATATAAGATTTCATTTTCAAATCGAATACTTTCCAAAATCAATAGTATCAAATCACACTTATATAGACTTCGGTTATATAAGATTTCGCTTTCAAATTAAGTACCTTTCCAAATCAATAGTTTTCAAATCAACTTCATACTTAATATTTGTTTCACAAAATTTCTCCTTTTGATATAAACATTAATATATCCATTCTCACAATATTGCTTATATTTCTCTTTAATTTAAATTACATTCATTTCCCATGTAATATTTCTCATTTAATACTACATTTATTTGCAAATCATTTCATAAGAAATTTTCTTACGTTTATAACCAATTTATTAAACTTAATTCCTTTTTATAAGGCATTTTTCGAGTTTAAAGTTATCACAACTTTATTTATAACCATTTATTTCATACAATTTATAAGTCAAGGCTTTATTTATAATCATTTCACTTTTAATTCATATTTGCTTATTCCATTAGTTTCACCTTTACCTTTCAATTTATTTATCACACGTTTCATAAATGTTAATTAAGTTTGTAAACATATTTTCTCAATTTAATCTCATTTACAACATTTCCTTAATCACAATTTCAATTTAAAGATCCCAAGGCTTAAATCGCACACTTGTATATTATTACATTACATGCTAAGAATGTATACACCAATTCTATTCATTTACTAAACATAGATATAACAAATTAAACCTTGTTTTACTTGCTTTAAAATTAAGATTATCGATTCAACTATATAATTCAATCCAATTATCAAGGTTCACTCATGAATTAATTCAAAAGGTATCGATTATCCAAAATAACCAAATATTCCATTTTTTTCAACAGTCGAAACTACATGTCAACAAACAACAAAATTCACAACAACATTTCAATTTCATAAACATATATCCTAATTACTCATTTTATTCTCTTTAATACATCATTATTAAACTAGTGTTTAGTCCATTAATTCAATCAACAATAATTAACCAATGTTTATAATTTGATTAAATACAACAAGTCAACAAAAATGATAATAATTAAATATTACCATTTAATAAATTAAACATATTACAAATAACTATATTAGTTATAAAACATTATTCCTTTATATATGTCATATAATATTAGGAAAAATAATTTCATTTCAAAATTTATACAAAACATATTTGTAACACTAACAAATATGCGCTCTCGTATATACACTCATGCAACTCATTCTAGGATATTACTACCCTATCCCTAACAAGTTAACCCCAACAGGCTAAGGTATGTCTAAACCAAAACTCTGATACCAATTGTAACGACCCACCTTTTTGGACGGTTTAAATCGACAATAAACTACACATGTCTAATTCAAACCATTCAAAAGGGAGAATTGTTAATGGGGAAAATAAGAAAATAAAAGAAAAGAAGAAAAAATAAAACACAGAATCTCGCAGCGGAATGATAAAATATAATAATAAAATAAACAGTTCATGAAGCTGTTTTACAAATAACATTTGCTTACACTTTTACAATTCAAATCAGAGTTATACATACATCAAAAATAAAAAAAATGCAACGAACACAGATTATAGTGGAATAATAAATAACAATAATATATTGAATCTTCGTCTTTGTCCTCCAAAATATAGTCTTCAATACACTGAAAAACTCAGACTAACCCGAGCGTAATGAAAAGACAAAACACTCGAGTCAAAACTAAAAGATCTTATGTAAGTCAAATCAAATAAATAAAATTAAAATACTAGTGCAATGATTTCATAGATGTTACAGTATTTTCATCTCCTATCAAGTGTACAACGTGAGTATAATTATTTAAAAGGTTTCAAATAATTCGAAATATCAATCTTAATCATCTAACTAAAACAAATCTGAAGTTTAACTTAAAACTTTTGAATAAGTCAATTGCAATGCATAATCCAAATTCAAGAATTTATATGGTTATATATATATCATTTCAACCAGTATCTAGAATTAAAATTTTCAAATCAATGGAAACCGCTTGGATTTATCATTTCAACCCAAAACAATTAATCTATAAGATCTTTCGGGTATGTATAATTTCAACCCATAGTGATAACATAGATATAGGCATAAATAAATATCCAATCATCCAAAATTTCAACCGATAACATTAATCACAATCAACATCCAAATTAGGAAATAAATCACAATAATTAATTAGTTATCATTATTAGGCATTTAACTAAAATTATATTCAATATTAATTAGATGGCTATAAAAATTCAATATTAACTCAAATTTAATCTAAATGACAAATTAAAATGCCAAACAGAAATTAATAAACTTCTAATTACATCATAAATCTAATTTAACCAATATAAGATAATTTAGTCGTTGTGAGTGGGTTAAAACACTCACCTTTGATTTGTCGACGATTAAAATCCAATTAAAGGCCCAAATTTGAACAGCGGACAAACCAGAAGCTAGATCATCTTTAAGAAAATATACGGACCAGCATATTACTGAATCTATAAAAGTGACTAACTAGAATGTTGTTGCAAATTCTTTTCTCTTAACTTTCAAAAAAAGAATCACTTAATTTTTTTTTTAAACTGGTACTTTATATACAACAAATCATTAGGATAACATATCCCATGTCAAATAAACGTTCGAAAGCAAGTTTCGAACTTGTGACATCCTGCACCAAAGCCGAATCAATTAACCACTTAAAAAATTTCTGTCAAGAGGAAGTTATGGTCAAAACAAAGGTGTTTTCTGAGTTGAAAATCTGTGTTCAAATATACTACGAAATGATTTAAGTTGCATAGAAAATTAAGGAATTTGAAGAACTGATCTAAATGAAAGTTTAAGCCACAAGAAAAATAAATGGTTTGAAAAAAGAAACACATAATTTGGTTAATTTCTGAAGGAGATATGATTGATACAATATGGGGTATTTACGTTCAAAATTGGACCCGAGAAAGGACTTGAAAAATGGAGTTTTTAATATAGAAATATTCGAAAAACAAAGAAAAGTTCAACAACAAAGTAGTTTCCATTGAAATTATATACGGTTTCAAAAATATATATATTTGATTTGGAGTGGTTTAGTGGAATATAGAAGCCATGGAAATAAGGGGAAGGAAGAGGGAAAAGGGAAGGAAAGAGAATGAAAAGAAGAGGAAAGGTGGGGCTTTGGCTATGAGTTGTGGGTGGCGATGGAGGTGGGTGGCGGTAAGAGGAGTAAGGTAAGCTACGATTTTGAAGGAGGAAGGATGGAATTTGATTTGAAGATTTAGGAGTTTTGAAGTTTGGAGTTTTCTGTAGATTTGAGAAAGAAGAAGAAGAGTAAGTAGAAAGTTTCTCAGATGAGGAATTTCTTTTGTACCTAACTTTTTTAGTCAGATAGGAACCAAAGTCTCTTAGGTTTTCTAAGGTCTCTTGGTTTACTAGGAGCCCATTAGTCTAAAGCAAACCCAATAAAACTTAACAAAAAAATGAACACAGCTATATACTGTAAATGAAAGAAATAAGTTGCAGGTTATTTAATAATTTGGAAATTAAGGCGGGGAGACAAAAATAAATGTCACGTTTTATTTTGAAAGCTTCAGGCATTAATAATGTGTAAAGAAACGCATGTAGAAATGGAAAAGTTTGCAAACTAAAGGAAAGCGAAATTTTGTATATGCGAAAATGAGGTGGCAAGAATTAAATACAAACTAAAAATATAAGCTCAGATATTAAACAGAAGGAGAAATGAACTATTAATAATGAAATAACTATTTTAAAACGTATATGCAACAATTAGTAACAAAAGAAATGAAGGGACCATGTACATCGCACGACCCTTTTGAAATTCAATTGGTGAAACGTAACCAAATTAACTTCATTAACTCAAATAATATTCAAATTTGTACGCATTTAGTTTTTTTTATCTACGCATAATAAATAAAAGTACTTACCCTAAAATGAAAATGTTCAATTTGGTTTTCCCAAAATGATCTTTTATTTCTAATAAAACATCCTTTCTGTTTGACACAAAAGGTGCGTTATTTTTATTAAATCTATTAATTGCAATCGACGTTTTCTTCCCTTCTACTTGAAATATTTCAATTACATTAATTGCAATTACTTACAAAGTTAAATTTCAAAACAGACAACTAAAATGGATGAAAAATATAATAATTGTTTCCTTTATTCATCTAAACATGTTTATAAATTTGTTGTTTATACAGCAGAGTAATAAATAACTTACTTAAATAAATTATTTTTCTACCCTTGTAATCCATCTATATGCTAAAACACAATTCAAATATGCATATGTTTCTTCCTTTAAATCAATCATTCTATTCTTTATTTTAATGAAATTAAACATGCATTCACAAATGAAACGTTTATTTTAATTGATATAAATGTTCTTTTTATTAAATCAACCTTCCTTATATTTTCACAAAACATAAGCTATGATTAATTACACCTATTAATTTACAATTTGATGTACTCTCTACCATTAACTGAAACTATTCAATTACATTAATTTCAATTGTTTACAAAGATGAATTTCAAAATGGACAAAATAAATGTAATGAAACACAGAACAATTATTTCCCATTTAATAGTAATTTAAACATATTATACACTATTGGATACAAATAGGAATTATACATTTCTACCAAATAATAGTTTCTCGTCTCTACAGTCAATCTTTAAGCTACCAAAAATTTCAAATAAATAAAAATATGATTTCTTCTTTAATAAAGAAACATTTATTTTTTCTTTATTAACCTTTATTATTCCAATCAATTAAACTAATACAGTCAAAATTATTATACCGTAAGTTTAGGATTAATATCGTAAATATATTATCGAAGAACTTGACTAAATTATTATGGTCTGCAAGGTGGTGTAAATAGCGCTCTGAATCAAAAAGTTCTCCATTATCTTTAGAGCTATTATAATGAATGCTCTAATTACAGTCCAATCCACACCAAATACAGTCAAAATTTAATGTCAAATCTCCGTCAATCATCTATCACCATGCCAACCTCCTCCACCCTCCTCCTAACCCTAATACTTTCCCTTACCCTAACTCTAACAATAATAACCGCCGCGGTTGCCGAAGACGACGTGACCTGCCTCCGCCAGTTCAAATCCTCCATCTCCGATCCCGACTCCAAACTCTCATCCTGGACCTTCTCCCCTTCCTCTCCCGTTGGATTCATCTGCGGCTTCACCGGAGTCTCCTGCTGGAACCAGCGCGAAAACCGCGTGGTCTCTCTTAGTCTATCCTCCTCATCCCTGTCCGGCCAGATCCCTTCCTCCCTTGAGCTCTGCTCCTCCATTAACACCCTCGACCTGTCGCACAATTCGCTCTCCGGCCCCCTCCCCTCCTCCCTATGCACCTGGCTCCCCTATTTGGTCAGTCTCGACCTTTCCTACAACTCTTTTAGTGGCCCTATTCCTACCAACCTTTCGGACTGCAAATTCTTAAATTCACTAGATTTGTCCAATAACATGCTTTCCGGAGACATTCCTCCTGTATTGGGCAGCCTGAGCAGGCTCAGGAAGCTGGATCTCAGTTCCAATGACCTAAGAGGTCAGATTCCTTCTGATCTGGTTTCAAAATTTGATTCTTCAAGCTTTGAAGGCAACAACGATTTGTGCAGTGAATCAGGATGCAGTAAGTCGGGATCCAAGAGTGTTATTATCATTGTAGTAGCTGGTGTTTTCGGAGCTTTGGCTTCACTGGCTATAGCATATTTGGTTTACAGGCTTTGCTTTGCAAAAAAGAGTGTAGCAAAGAAGCATGCTGGAGTAGGAGGAGGAGAAGAAGGAAGCTGGTGGTCGGATAGGTTAAGAACTTCACATAACAGATTATTACCTGTTTCACTCTTTCAAAAGCCAATAGTTAAGGTGAAGGTAGCAGATTTAATGGCAGCTACTAATGACTTTCGACCTGAGAACATGGTTGTAGGTGGAAGTTCAAGGGTTGGAACTTGTTACAAAGCAGTTTTGCCAGATGGGTCAGGGTTGATGGTGAAAAGATTGCATGAGTGCAGGATTCCAGAGAAGCAGTTTAAAGTTGAGGTCGGAAAGATCGGACAAGTGAGGCATCCGAATTTGGTGCCATTGCTAGGCTACTGTGTTGTAGAAGACGAGAGGTTGTTGATTTACAAGGACATGGCAAATGGAGCGCTTTCCAAGTTGCTTCATGCTAAGGATTCAAATCTTGATTGGAAAACAAGGTTGAGGATTGGGATCGGTGGAGCAAGAGGGCTTGCTTGGCTTCACCATGGCTTTCAAGTTCCTAACCTGCATAGGAATATAAGTTCTAGCGCCATACTTCTTGATGAAGAGTACGAACCGAGGATAATGGATTTCGGTGTTGCTAGATTGCTTAGACCGGTTATCGACGACGACGGTTCAAACAATACAAGCCCGTTTTTGAATGGGGATGTTGGAGAGTTTGGTTATGTTGCGCCTGAATATGCTAGTCATCCCGTGCCTTCTGTTAAAGGAGATGTGTATGGTTTTGGTGTTGTGTTGCTCGAGCTAGCTACTGGCCAGAAGGCTGTGGAAGTTGGTAGTGATTTGGCTGGTGATGGTTTTAAGGGCAGTTTGGTGGATTGGGTCACTCAACTTTGTAATGCAGGACAAATCGGGGAAGCTATTGATAGGTCCTTAAAAGGCAAAGGCCATGACAACGACATTGTTGAGTTTATGAAGATCGCTTGTGGGTGTGTTGTTGCTCGGCCCCAGGAGAGGTATTCTATGTATAAAGTCTATCACTTGTTGAAGAGCGTTGGTGGCGGTGAGTTTGAGAGCTCGGAACAGTTTGATGAATTTCAGCTTGTCTTTGGAAAGGATAAAGATGAGTTGGAGACTAACTCTGCTTAGCTTGGAACGGATGAGTTGTACTTGGAACAGGTTAGTTGTACTTGTATTTATCTATTGGTATATGATTTCACTATTATTAACTTCTTTTGCTATTATTGATTTGATTTGAAGTCCTTTTAGGAAAAATTATTATTACTTTCTGCTGTTATAAATTCAAATGTAGCATGTCATTGTAAAATTTTCGGGTTGTAACGAAATTTGAATTTTCGATTTGTTTCTGTACAAGTTTCCACATTTCAATTGTTTCTATAGATAATGCACAAAATTATAGTAATTGAAAATGAGGCTGAAGGGATTCTCATTCAAAGTAGTAAGTTTTAAGTAAAACACCTCTGAGCAATTAGTTTCAACGACAATTTATTTTTTCAAGGACAATTTACAAGGTAACGATAAATTTATTTATCTTTTTAAGTTAAATAATAAAATGATAAATTCATATATCATTTTTTTCTGTATGACTGGGAATGATAACTTTGTTTATTATTTTCTAGTAAGTTATACTTGAAACTAATTTTTCAAAAGTCAGTGGTTTTCCACTTCAATGTCCACGTTTCGAAATCATTCTTTACCATCTTACTAATTACCGATGATATAGAAATTTTATATCGGTTTCTAATGCTTTTAAGCTATCATGATTTGTAGCTGATTAAAAAGTTGTATCATTGCGTCTTAATGAAGAATGAGCTCCTTCTTCGTCCGACCCAGATTGGATATCCTCATGTTCAAACAAAATATTATCTATACAAATCGAATTAAAAACAATCGTTAATCTCTACTATTAACAAAGGGAATTCAATGAATATGATTTCGACAGTGTCTTTTTGAAATTTCAAAAATATCCTTCATCCGTCTCATATCTGTTTGCCACTTCAACCATCTTCCCCTCTTTGATGAAGTATTTCTACCGTGCTGTTTACACTTGTAACTAATAAAGAAATATTCAGCGGCTTGGATCTTATGGGCAGAAAGGGTGCATCTATGTTTACTAAAATGGAAAATGTTATGATATATGCCATAAGGAACATGTGAAGATTTATTATATTATCTTAATATCCACTTTGAATTTCATCTACGTTTAAAGGATAAAATATGTGTTTTGAACAAATAAATTTGTCCTTTAGCACATAATGGATGTGGTTAGGTGCATATTAATAACACCTTACTAAAATTTAGATAGTAAAATTAAACTCGTATTACCTATGAATCTATATGACCATTCCCAATCGTTATTTTATTCACTTTATACTTTTAAAAACCGTACAAAACGAGTCTTTAATACAGAAACACCCAAACCATAACTTGTTTATCAAGTTAGTCAACTTGACTTTAAAACGGCAATCTTATCTCCGTTTTATTGTTTAAACAACGAAGCAATTGCTGTTTAATTAAACAGTAATCACTTTGTCATTTTATTTTCCGTCTAATCCACCGCACCAAATCTTAAAAACGCTTTTCTCTTCATTCTCGCCAAATCCAACTTAACCATTTTTGCATAAATTTTTTTCTTTTCAGTTTTCACCAAATTTGACACAATAAATTTCAAACATATATAGGCGGTTTGTAATGGGTAATAGATTCAAAATATTTATAAAAAAGCTTATGCAGTGAGAAGGAAGCAACGACAATGGTTCGAGTAGAGGTTAAGGTGGTGAAGATAGAAATATTGAGTCCGACGTGGTGTCTTTTGGACATTAATTCGTGTAGAAACTCCTTTTGGAGAGAGACCATGCGGCGTAGGATGAAGGCAATGTCGATAGACGTAGAGGATGTGGTGGTCGTAAGGGCTGTAGAGACAGCATACCCACACGTAATTGTCGAGGTGCGTGTGTTTGGAGTGGTAGAGTAGCTGAATTGGATGGGTGCGATGATATTGACTTCAATGCAGAAACTATGGTAGTGTTTGGTTCATTGATTTTAGTTTTGGGTTTTCATCCACACAAAAATGCACGTGCCACATGTATATTGTCAAAAACGATTAATTTAGAAAACGAAGTTAACATACAAAATAAAAAACAACTTTTTTTTAATATTTTTCAGTGTTTTGAGAAATATCACAAGCATGTGAAACAATCCATTCAACCGTCATCCCTCTATTCCATTCGTCTTCCAATCCGTCTTTTTTTTCATCCCCTCCGTCGTCTCTCCATTCTTCACATATTTGACATTCATATTGAAAACTGAAAACACAAAATTCATTTTTAAACTAAACACTACCTAAGCTTTCTAGTATTCATCTGCTTCCAAATGACGAAGTGCATGTTAGCGTGCAGTCGAGTGACTATGTGATATATGTGAAATGTTAAACATAAATCTTAAGTTTTATGTTAAATTCATACAGTCCGGTAGTCTTAGAGCGTATAGTTCGTTATCCTCCACTATTATATTCTATCACAAATACATGAGAAGCATACCACAAATTGTATTGTTTTCACAACATATTGGATTTGGCCATTTTGTAGGTAATGTTTTGTTTGTCAAAATTAAAACTATTTCCTTTAACTGTTTTTTAAAATAGGTTTTAATTTACTGTTTAGTTTAACCTTACATATATTTGTGGAGTTATTAGCACTATAAGTGCTAATGTTCAGTTAGTTTTAACTATTGCTTATAGGTGCTACAAAACCACCTACATCTCATTTTCCTTTAGGAAAAGATAGTATGGAGATCTGTCGCTTTTGATGCCTCGAAACAACGCTTGCTTATCAATTCAATTCACAAGTATCGGAATACGACGTTCCTTCGACTTTGACCGATAAAAACTAAAACTATCTATCTTACATCGTCATCTGTAAACTCATTGCAGAAGGAAAAACATATAATTGAAAATACTGTTGTATAACATGGCAGATGAACTATACAAGATACATTAGAGTACTATAGATATGAAAGTTCATCTAATATATGCGTGCATGCTCTTTATTAATAAAAAAAATGATAATAGCCAACAGCGTCTCCAAGCTCCACCATCTGCTTGAAAACCTGCTAGGCAGTGTACCTCAACATCGGCTCTCAAGCTACTCGTAAGAGTACCCTAGAATTGTCAAAGAAAACAAAATAGAGACAAAATACGAGTCAGACATAATATCTTCTTGTATAAGGAGGAGATTGGCCTAGGATAGCAGGTACAAAAATGTGCATATACTAGATATATGAAACAATGGATAGGAGACAAATGGGTACGTGGAACCCTACCTCAATCTGTCTCATCTGCGTCCAACAAGTTAAAACAATAACAACGTGTCTAATCGCAAAGGCATAATAAAGTATGCGGTCTATGCTATTATTATTAATACCTCAAATATTTATTTTGATGACAACAACCATATAAATATAGATGCTAATGTGTTGTTAAGTTGTATAATACATATTGTAGAATATTATACAGATATAGAATAATTAAACTTGAAGACTGGTCAATATAAAGACCAAGAATGAAGATTTAGAGATGATGACTAAGACCCATAAGTTTAGAGACAAAAGATTTGAAGAGCTCAAAACTTTAGTACGAGTCACTAGAACAAACTGTTAAAGTCCTTAATAGCAGATTCTGATCTTTATCATAAATTTCTAATCTTTGATATTTTAATCAAAATAAATTATTTTAAATTCAAAATATATTTCTATAAATATTTTATAACAAAAAATTATGAGTTCAAAATATTTAAAAATTATGCTTAAAATTATTTTACAAAAATATAGAAGTTTGAAAACAATTTAAAAGAAAAATCATTTTTCAAAATTAACAAGGGTGTGTCGACATACCCTTCCTAGATATCTCGACATTGTGACCACTGGTTACTTTTTTAATTTTTGAACAGAAGTGTTTTTTGGATGCATCACTTCATGAATAGATACTTCTATTCATTCACTACATATAGAGGAGTGCAAACGAATTTTTTAACTTATTTTCTTCTTACTCCTCATTATCTTGAAATATTTCTTGAAAACTACTTTCTATATTCCTCAAAATCTATATAAAATTAAGGGGCCGGCTATTTGAACACAAATTGATGATACAAATGAGAACACAAAAGATCTGGACTATCGGATCTTTTTGTCTTTACATGGAAGGTTGAGTTCAGGGGGCAATCTAATGGTAGAGATCTCTTGTGTCACCAATTGTGTCACCAAATTGTGTTCAAGTAGACTTCCATACTCTACAATACTGATTCTCTACAAACTATCTACTATTTTGGAAGCATTTTCTCTACAAATTTAAAGATCAAACCGCTATCAGAAGGGAAGGGCTGTAGGATATCTTGTATCCCAAGTACAACCATTTGTCTTTAGAAATCAACAATTCTGCACTAATTTGTTTAGGTGTGCTTGTTGCCGTTCAAATCAAGGGTGTGCTTGTTGCCCATTCTAATCAAGTGGGTGATATTGTTGTCCGGTAAATCAAGAGAGTTTGTATCGGACTCGTAAGACATCAGGGTGTGTCTCGTAGCCTTGAAAATAAGATTGTATTCTGTTTTGCTTGCTATCTAATTAAAGTAACCAATTGAAAAAAACATGTACAATATTGTACAGGACTGGATGTAGGATTAGTTAATCCAAACCAGTATAAAAATTCCTATTGTCATCTCTCTTACTTTGCTTCTACTATTGCTTTTATATTCATCTGTGAGTGCATCATGACTACTTGAATAGTATAGATCTGTGTTTATAATCCGTGATTTGATTTAAAACTTGAAACAATGTTAAAACATTCATAAAAGTTGTAAAACACCTTCATCTAATCTTAAAATAGCCTTAAGATTGACTACGTCGTAACTCACATTTGGTATCAGAGCATTTGGTTTTCAAAAGATTCATTGTTTGATTTTTGAAAAGTACAAATGGCTAGTAATACTATTAGTACAATTCTTAACACTTTTTTAGACAGACAATCAATTGCCAGACTCCCACAATTTACTAGTAGTAATTACACTTATTGATCATGTAGGATGAAGATCTATTTATAGTCTAATGGTTTAGATATTTGGAATATTACATAGAATGAGTAATGTAAGCATCCCCACCTCTATACCGCTACTATTCAAGAGTAATACAGAGTAATACTGACGGAAAATACAGAAAATAAGACGATATAAGGTACACATGTGAATATTACCTATGGCTAACATTGGTATATGTATTAATACATCAAATATAACCCACTAACAAACATGCATAATATTAACACAAAGCAATTGTAACATCCTGGTATTTTCAACCATTCGCATCCGCACATGTCGAACTTGAATTGCTTAAAATATTCGATTGTTAATTTAAATTTGGCAAAACTCAGCATATACAGTAAATAAAATAATTATAGAATCACAGACACACAGTAATGTAACAATAATGCAGCGGAAACAAAATGATAGTAGTTCATGAAGCTACTATATATATATATATATATATATATATATATATAACAGAGTATATATATATATATATATATATATATATATATATATATATATATATATAACAGAGTTAAACAAGATACAACAGAAGTCTCAAATACATAGATTTCTCAATACAATAGTCAAATATAAAATCCGAATATCACTGGAGTCAACTGAATAACTGAAAGCTGAATAGATAGCTGGATCTCCAAGCGAAGCTCCAACTCCTAAGGTGAGCCTTGAATACCGGTACACCCAGTCTGACCCGAGCGTAAAGCAAAACACAAAACACTCGAGTCAGGATTAACATTCTTATATCAATAAATCCAACACAAGTGAAATATCAACTGAAATACAAGTAACTTAAAGGATGTTTGGGATACCCATCCTCTAAGGATCCGTTAAACTATCTACTATGTAGTAGTATACGCTATTATAATAATGTCTAAAGTAATATATACTATTTAAAAATAGCATTAATGTAACGATCCCAATTTTGGATTAAATTTGAATTAGTAATTAATGTAAATTTTGGAATTTAGTTAAGTTTTTTTTTCAAAATAAACAAATTAAGTGTTGATTTGTATATATAAATAAGATTGTAAAAATTCATTTGAGTTTAAAAATTCAAAATAATAAATGTTTTAGAATTATTTGAATTTGAATATTGAATTTGTATTTGAATTTGAATTTTAAATTTAAATAAATGACTTAGCGAGATGATTTGGATTTAAAAATATTATTTATGTACATTATTTAATGTATAGTAGTTTTAAAAGCATATTCTTTAATTAATAGTATATAATAATGTAAAAGGAATGTATTTATAAGAAGAATGTAATATAAATTTAATTAAAACCTTTAATATGTGCATAATACAAGTGTAATGGTTTTATGGTGGAATTAAACAAGTGTAGTGATCTTATCAATATTTTAACAAGTGTCATTTTATTGTGTTTATTTTTGAGAATTTTTTTAATTAAAATAGAAACAAGCTATAAAAACACAACATCTTCCTCCTTTGCATTCTTTTATCTTCATTTGCAAAATCCGGTAAAACAAATCAAATTCTCAAACCAGATCATCTAGCAAGTTTTTAAAACAAATAATCAAACTCAAGTATGTAAACAAAAGCTCAAGCCTGTATAACAAAGCAAATCAAAGACATGGGAATTCAAAACCAAAGTAAACAATTTCAAACCTGAGAAACAAGAATTCAATAAAACTTCAGCAACTTCAAGCTCGAACATGAATCAAGACAATTCAACAAGAAGATCAAAACTATGATCAACTCATGCCCATCAAAATAAAAAATCAGATCAGTTTTTAAACTCAAATATCATTTCCAGGTTTGGTTTCTCCTCTGTTCTTCAATACGAGGTGAGTAAACCCTTTGATTTCTGAATTTAGATCTGTTGTTTGAAAACATGTTAAAGTAGGTTGAAAAATTACATGCATGTGTATAAATTTGTGAATATATGTGTGTATATAGCTCTGCATGTCTGAGAACAGACATTGGTCTCTGTTTTAAGTATTACAGGGTTCAATCCTGTTTGAAAATCGAGAACTCACCCTCTGATCATCTATTGATCTTAATGTTCAAAGAAAATAAGTTAGAATTGTCAAGATCTCTTCCTTAAAAATATTTGTAAGCACTAAAGATAAATAGGTTTCTGGAAAATATCAAAACAAAGTGGAATCTCATTTTTTTTAAAATGTAATTGATTAAAATTTAAGTTTTAAATGTATGATCTTGTTCACTTTTACAAATCACGATTTTTAAAATAAAAATCCAGATTTTTAGTGCGAGTTTGGGTGAGAAATCGCGAGATGAACAGATTTGATTTTTTGGGCAAATTATGGTGGTCGGTGACTTCGTTCGTCTCGTGATCGGAGTTGTAGCAAGCCGAGAGGTCGTAGAGTTTAGGAAAAATACTCGATAAATTTTTAGATCACCGTAGTGGGTGATCGGAGTAGAATTAGGGTGTAAGCCTAATAATTGTCAAGGTCAGGAAACCTCCTAAGTATCGCCTCGTCAATGCATCGAAAATCATTGGACCGGGGGGAAAAGCTTCGAGGATCTTTGGAGCAGCTGTGGTTGAAGTGGTGTGGCCTCTGGCGTCGTCACGCGGCGGAGCGGATCGAGTTTTGTGATCAAGTAGGCTTCAGGAAAGAAAAAAATTGGACTCGAATTCGCTCGATTTTGATTTAGGAAAAATTCTGTATATTGGGTTGTTCGAATTGATTCTGGTGATCACCGATGATGTTTGGGTGGCTGCGGCGTTGACCGGAGTTGGTCGTGAGGTTTGTGCATGTGTACGTGCCTATGTACGTATCTAGGTTGAGATGGTTGGGGAAGAAGATGAGGGAGCTCAAGTTCAAGCGCGTGCAAATAGGGGATGGACTCGAAGCATTCGAGTAATCGTCTCAAGGAAAAGAAATTTTGGGTTGGATCGGAGTGAAGGTCGGGTAGAACGAGTTTCTGCTTGGGTTTTTGGTTTGATACAGGAAATGGTTTTAAAACTAAAAAGAAATCTTTGAAAACAAATTTTGTTCAAACCAAGTTTCTTTTTATATTGGATGTTATCTAAGTTTTTAAAATTGGTTAAAAGGTTTTTAAATAAATTGTTTCAATTAACCAAGTTTTAAAATGGTTTAAAATATATGTAACGGCTCGCAAATCCGTACCCCTTGAGCCAACACTGTTCTACATCAATCAACTCAAGTTGAACAGAAATACGAACCGTTTGGGTTAAAGAAGAAGAGGTAGAAGAAGAGAAAACAGAAAACAACAATAGAATCTTACCATCGCAGCAGACTAAAATATAATAGATATTCAATGATCTTTACAAAAAGAAAATTATTTCTGTTTATACATACATCATCAGAGTTCAACAACATCAATAACATACAACTGGACAATAACCATAATCTGTCCATACAATCTGAATACACAGCGGAATATTTAAACAAATATGGAAGTACGTATCGCCATCCAGCTCCACAACTGTTAACGCTAAAATGTGAACGCTAACACCCCGGCGTGTGAAGTGTAGTTGCGAAAGCATCACCCGATAGATCGGGAAAGAATTACAAGCAAGTAATAGCGGAAAAGCAGTAAACAACAACAATTTTATAGTGGTTCGGCTTAAAGGTATAGCCTACGTCCACTCTAAGTACTTTTATTAATAATCCCGTTACAAGCTGATACAATTCTTCTCAAGTACAATATACTTCAAGTTACAAGTGATTTGGAACAAGTCTTAAGCTTCAATGTCGATTAAAGTCCTTAAATTCATGTTGAAGATGTGTGGTTTCTTCGTGAATTTCTTTGATGTATTCCTCTAATCTTGAAAGCTCTAAGTGTTGATGAAGTTCTCAATGCAGCAAGGTAACGGTGTATGAAGAGAATGTGCCCAAAAGTCACTTGAATGTTGGAGGTGGTTGTCTATTTATAGAAAGTTCCGGTCTGGAATTATTGCCAAGTCCTAAGTCGTGGCCGACTTACGTTAAGTCGTAGCCGACTTAATATGAGTCGTGGCCGGTCCATCTGGCCCCTTCATGGCTTCACAAGAGTTCACTTGCACAAGTCCTAGGTCGCCTCCGAGTCAACACCACCCCTTCTTAGTAATATGGTCTCGGGTTTGCATTTAATAGCTTTAAGTCGTTCACGACTCAAATTAGGTCGTGAGTCGTGACCGAGATGACTGGGAGCTGAATCGTGCACGAGTTAAGAGGCTGCTGTGCTGAGTAGCTGCATTGAACTCATCTTCCTTTTCTTGAGTCGTGAACGAGCTAACATTGGTCCTAAATCGGTTGTGACTTGGGTCGGCAACTATTCTAGGTCGCCAGCTTGGTAAAACATTAGATCGGTAACTCGGTCAAGTCACTGAGTCGGCATCTCTTTTAGGCCTTAGGTCGGCCTTCCTATTAAGTCGGCATCCTCTGAGTCTTAAGCCAGTACCCACGTTAGGTCGTCCACTGTTTTAGCCTTAACTCGGTATTTCTTAAGTCGGTATGCCTCTCAAACCCTTAAGTCGGTAACCCTTTGAGCCTTAAGTCGGTCTCCCTGATAAGGCAGTTAGGTCGGTATCTATGTTGAGTGTTAGGTCGGCATACCCCTTAGGCCTTAGGTCGGCATGCTTCTAACTGTTAGGTCGGAACCTCTTGATGCACTAGATCGGTAAGTCATGGTCGAGGCGGAGTTAACATTTGTCCCTCGAAGTATACGCCTAAATGTTAGGTCGTGTGCTTCGATAGCCCTTAACTCATCCCTTCTTAGGTCGGTAGGTCGTATGCAAACTAACAGTTAGACCGTATGCATTGCTCCAAGTCCTCCACCGCAGGGTATAAGTTGACTTTCTTCCTCTTTCTTCGTCACTTACTCTCTTGCCTGATTCCGCCATTAAAGTATTCTCAAGTTCCTAGAAGCGATTTCCTTCCAACTAATCACCGATAACCTCTACCATCCATTGCGTAAGTGATTCTATTCCTCTTTCGATTGTAGATTACTGTCGATTCATGAATCCTGTCGCTCGAACACGAATCGCCTCTTTGCGTGATGCTCCATCAAGAATACCATTGTTTTCGTAATTGATGAAGTTTAGGTTGCTTGAGATGATCGTTGATACAATGAAGGTGGCTTATCGTTTCAGGCTCGATGGTCTTTGATGGCAGGACATCGGATCTGTAACAATTTCAAATTGTTTTATTGGGTGATTGGATTACATGAATGAAGGCGGCTGTTGATGGAATGGTTATTGGGTTAACGGGTTGAATGTAGTGAGATGTTAGTCCGGAAGTGACTCAGTGAATTTGGGTAGCTTAACATTTGGCCGACCTTACCCTTAGATCGTAGCCGAATTAATTCTTGGGAAAATCTGCCGATCTAATCTTCTACTGATTTAAGCTTTAAAACTGTGACCGAGTTAATCCTTCAATCGTAGCTGAGTTAAGCCTTCAATCATAGCCGAGTTAAGCCTTCAAACCGTGATCGAGTTGACACTTAAACCGCTGCGGAGTTAACACTTAAACCGCTGCCGAGTTAACACTTAGACCGTTGCCGAGTTAACACTTAGACCGTTGCCGAGTTAACACTTAGAGAATTTCACACCACTTCTTGAACCAGAGCCTTCCTCTCTTACTATCCTCCACGACCTAAAGAACTGCCGCTTTAAGGAACCAGAAACCTAACCTTAACTCGCGAGAAATTCCTTGGGTCGCAGCCGATTTAACACTTAGATGCCCAACTCGAATTCCCACTTAAAAGCATAGTTCCAATTTGAATTCTTAACTTGATCTACTGTGCTAAACAGCTTAAATTTTGGATCATTTTAACCTTGTTGCTTTACTTCATAGACCACATTGTCTCATAGGCTAACAACCTGCTGAAAACAACAATCACAAAGACCAAGGCGAATATATTGCCATTGACTGCCCACATCAAATGACAGATTAGCTGACATAAAGTAATCAATTTAAATACACTGTATGAAATGCTGTGAACCATTCAACTAAAGTGAAGTATTAATGCAAAGCATCGCTAACTTGAACTGATTTGCTTGCATCAACATTACACTTGCATATTAAAACAATGAATCTTGGACTTTATAACTGACAAATGCTTGCTAGCTTTTATTCCAATTACATTTGTTTACTGCTTGATTGATTTTACACAACACTTCACACACTTTAGGAAACGTTCCAACATAGAGGTCATGCTTACTATGGAAAACGATAAGGCCGAATGGCAAAAGGTCGTTGAGCAACACGACACCGAAATGAGGAGCATTGCTTCTTACAATGAGGAGCTTGAAGCAAAAGTCGAGGAATTGAAACATGAGCTTGCTGCTTCCTTTACTTCCTATTCTCAAAAAGAAGAAGTGCTCCTGAAACAAGTGAGAGACGCTCACGCTAGCCAAAGGAATGCCGAAGACAGGCTCGAAGTACAAAAAAGAATCAGTGAAGGCTATGCTACTGATATTGCTGAGCTCCGAAAGAAAAACAACTCCCAGGAGGCGGAGATACAAATGCTTAAGCTTCAGCTTGCCAAAACTGAAAGGGAGCGTGATGAGGCTGTCGCCGGCAGAATCGCAGCTGAAGAATCTCATGAGGCGACCAAAAACAGCATCAGCTCAACATTATTCGACTTCTACTTGCACAGCGTCTTGGGGCGTGGAAGCCTCGCTTTTCTAGGTCCCAAGTATGAAATCACTTTAGCTGAGGTGTGGGAGGCCGCCCTTAATATGCTTGGTGCTGAAGGTGCTGGTTATGACGAATCAGCCCTGGAAAGGCATTACTTTGATGATGACGCTCGCGCTGCCCTTGCCAAAGGAAAGGAACAACTTGCCAAATTAAGAACTGAAGTGACGGAAGGGGACCGGCTGGGAAAAACCACTTCAACTACTCTAGTCCAGCCACCTTCTTCGTCTGAAATCAACATTATTGGTTCCATTTCCCATTTTGCACCTCCTACCAAAATTACCACTGAGATTACAAGCGTACAGGGTGGAGATGAGGGTGATGAGAGTGCTGACGTGCAAGCCTATGAAGTCGATATCAAGAAACCAGCTTCTCCAGGTAACTTCACTGTTAATCTCGCTACTGTAAATTTCACTCAAGTAGACTGCTCACTTGTTTCTCATGGATTCAATGAGCTTCTTGATTATTTTCTGAATCTTGATGAGCCTCCATCTCCTCTCTTTACTGACTTTAACCTCTTTTCTTCTGTAGAGAAAATACCTTCTCCGGTTATCCCTCCTCCGTCTCTTCAAGCGATTCCTCCTTCTGCTTCACAGCCCGGATCACAAGAGGAGCAAATAGAGGCTCTTCATGGCTTAGATGATCCCATTGCTTCACAAGAGCAGAAGGACGAGGGACTTGAGGGAGGTGAAATATCCCCAGAGCGGACTCCCTCTGATGAGATAACTTTGTCCAAACTCATTACTCCAGGGAGCGAGTCTTCCTCAAAGAGGAGAAGGAAGCAAGGAACATCAAGGAGGAGAGGGAAGAAAATTGTTGCTACCGAGGAGGAACCAGAAGTTGGGCCAGCTGCACCTCCCTCTCCTTCTTCCCTTATGCCCACAGACCGACCTGAAAAGCTAACTATTCGGCCGGGTAAAGGGTCTAAAGGCGGCAAGAAGAAATGAAGAGTTGAGCTTTTTGATTCCTTTTTTGTGTAATGGTCGGATGTTGTGCAGGCACCGGCCCCTGCTTTTTTATTTTGAAACCTGTATCTGCAATATCTGCAATTGAATAAAATGATTCTTTATTTGTACAGACTTTTGTTTGAATTTGAGAATGCATTTATTATTCATTTTTGCACAAGTTTATTTATACGATGTTGCGGTGAGCTTGTGGTATGTTGTTTGAGCGTACTTTACCGACATAGTTATACCGCTTTGTATGTAACTATACCATGTTGCCCCTATACCATGAGCTTACTGCAATATCGTATACTTCGAGGAGACTTGCACTCTCGTTTTCTAAAGAATAATTACTTCATTCTCGAAGAGAATTTTCGTAGAGTGCAACTTCCTTCATATAAGTTTCTACGCTTTACCCTTCGAAGAAATCACTTTTTCCTTTTGCGTATGTATACATTTTGCCAAGTGAATTCTTCTATGTGGTAAAACGGACCTCTGAATGTACTTTAACTTTCTTCCCCCCCCCCCTTTCTTTTTTTTTTTTTTTTTTTTTTGATAAAAATTTGTGCCTCTGAGGAGATATTTTTTCACGTTTCAACACTTGGAAGTTTTATTTCAATCTTGGTGAAACGTGGGCTTCTGAAGAGGTCTTTCTTTTCAATTGTGTCCCCGGGAGGGGGTTGTACCTCTGAGGAGGGATTTCTCACGTTTCAACACTTGGAAGTTTTATTTCAATCTTGGTGAAACGTGTACCTCCAAAGAGTTATGCCTTCGAGGAAAGCCTTTTCACGTTTCAACACTTGGAAGTTTTATTTCAATCTCGGTGAAACGTGGGCTTCCGAAGAGGTCTTTCTTCTTGATTGTGTCCCCGGGAGGGGGTTGTACCTCTGAGGAGGGATTTCTCACGTTTCAACACTTGGAAGTTTTATTTCAATCTTGGTGAAACGTGTACCTCCAAAGAGTTGTGCCTTCGAGGAAAGCCTTTTCACGTTTCAACACTTGGAAGTTTTATTTCAATCTCGGTGAAACGTGGGCTTCCGAAGAGGTCTTTCTTCTTGATTGTGTCCCCGGGAGGGGGTTGTACCTCTGAGGAGGGATTTTTCACGTTCCAACACTTGGAAGTTTTATTTCAATCTTGGTGAAACGTGTACCTCCAAAGAGTTGTGCCTTCGAAGAAAGCCTTTTCACGTTTCAACACTTGGAAGTTTTATTTCAATCTCGGTGAAACGTGGACTTTCAGAAAGGTCTTTATTTTGTTTTGCATTTCAACTTTGGTGAAGTGAAATTCCGAAGAGCGGTTGTTACACTTCAACTCCTGGCGAAATGTGCCTCCGAAGAGGGCTTTTATTTTGTTTGCATTTCAACTTTGGTGAAGTGAAATTCCGAAGAGCGGTTGTTACACTTCAACTCCTGGCGAAATGTGCCTCTGAAGAGGGCTTTTATTTTGTTTGCATTTCACCTTTGGTGAAGTGAAATCCCGAAGAGCGGTCATAACACTTCAACTCCTGGTGAAATGGGCCTCCGAAGAGGGCTTTTTATTTTGTTTGCATTTCAACTCTGGTGAAGTGAAATCCCGAAGAGCGGTCATAACACTTCAACTCCTGGTGAAATGTGCCCCCGAAGAGGTCTTTATTTTGTTTGCATTTCAACTCTGGCGAAGTGTAATTCCGAAGAGCGGCTGTTACACTTCAACTCCTGGTGAAATGTGCCCCAAAGATGGTTTACATTGCCTGGAAGTTACTCTCTCATGGTTGGTGGGTCATGACTCCTCCAATCTTTTTTGTTGAGTAGAGAACTTTCTTTTTTGTGGCATATGTCCCATTAGAGGTCTTTTGTCCTCCGAAGAGTTGTGCCTCCGAAGAGGAGCATTTTGCCTCTGAAGAGGGCTTTGGTCTCTGAGGAGAAGCATTTGGTCCCCGTAGAGAAGCATTTCGCCTCCGAAGAGGGCTTTGGTCTCTGAGGAGAAGCATTCGATCTCCGTAGAGAAGCATTTCGCCTCCGAAGAGGGCTTTGGTCTCCGAGGAGAAGCATTTGGTCTCCGTAGAGAAGCTTTTTGCCTCCGAAGAGGGCTTCGGTCTCTGAGGAGAAGCATTCGGTCTTCGTAGAGAAGCATTTCGCCTCCGAAGAGGGCTTTGGTCTCTGAGGAGAAGCATTCGATCCCCGTAGAGAAGCATTTCGCCTCCGAAGAGGGCTTTGGTCTCTGAGGAGAAGCATTCGATCCCCGTAGAGAAGCATTTCGCCTCCGAAGAGGGCTTTGGTCCCTGAGGAGAAGCATTTGGTCTCCGTAGAGAAGCTTTTTGCCTCCGAAGAGGGCTTCGGTCTCTGAGGAGAAGCATTCGGTCTCCGTAGAGAAGCATTTCGCCTCCGAAGAGGGCTTTGGTCTCTGAGGAGAAGCATCCGATCCCCGTAGAGAAGCATTTCGCCTCCGAAGAGGGCTTTGGTCTCTGAGGAGAAGCATTTGGTCTCCGTAGAGAAGCTTCTTGCCTCCGAAGAGGGCTTCGGTCTCTGAGGAGAAGCATTCGGTCTCCGTAGAGAAGCATTTCGCCTCCGAAGAGGGCTTTGGTCTTTGAGGAGAAGCATTTGGTCTCCGTAGAGAAGCATTTCGCCTCCGAAGAGGGCTTCGGTCTCTGAGGAGAAGCGTTTGGTCTTCGTAGAGAAGCATTTCGCCTTCGAAGAGGGCTTCGGTCTCTGAGGAGAAGCGTTCGGTCTTCGTAGAGAAGCATTTCGCCTCCGAAGAGGGCTTTGGTCTCTGAGGAGAAGCATTCGATCCCCGTAGAGAAGCATTTCGCCTCCGAAGAGGGCTTTGGTCCCTGAGGAGAAGTATTTGGTCTCCGTAGAGAAGCTTTTTGCCTCCGAAGAGGGCTTCGGTCCCTGAGGAGAAGCATTCGGTCTCCGTAGAGAAGCATTTCGCCTCCGAAGAGGGCTTTGGTCTCTGAGGAGAAGCATTCGATCCCCGTAGAGAAGCATTTCGCCTCCGAAGAGGGCTTTGGTCTCTGAGGAGAAGCATCCGATCCCCGTAGAGAAGCATTTCGCCTCCGAAGAGGGCTTTGGTCTCTGAGGAGAAGCATTTGGTCTCCGTAGAGAAGCTTCTTGCCTCCGAAGAGGGCTTCGGTCTCTGAGGAGAAGCCTTCGGTCTCCGTAGAGAAGCATTTCGCCTCCGAAGAGGGCTTTGGTCTTTGAGGAGAAGCATTTGGTCTCCGTAGAGAAGCTTTTTGCCTCCGAAGAGGGCTTCGGTCTCTGAGGAGAAGCGTTCGGTCTTCGTAGAGAAGCATTTCGCCTCCGAAGAGGGCTTTGGTCTCTGAGGAGAAGCATTCGATCCCCGTAGAGAAGCATTTCGCCTCCGAAGAGGGATTTGGTCTCTGAGGAGAAGCATTCGATCCCCGTAGAGAAGCATTTCGCCTCCGAAGAGGGCTTTGGTCCCTGAGGAGAAGCATTTGGTCTCCGTAGAGAAGCTTTTTGCCTCCGAAGAGGGCTTCGGTCTCTGAGGAGAAGCATTCGGTCTCCGTAGAGAAGCATTTCGCCTCCGAAGAGGGCTTTGGTCTCTGAGGAGAAGCATTCGATCCCCGTAGAGAAGCATTTCGCCTCCGAAGAGGGCTTTGGTCTCTGAGGAGATGCATTCGATCCCCGTAGAGAAGCATTTCGCCTCCGAAGAGGGCTTTGGTCCCTGAGGAGAAGCATTTGGTCTCCGTAGAGAAGCTTTTTGCCTCCGAAGAGGGCTTCGGTCTCTGAGGAGAAGCATTCGGTCTCCGTAGAGAAGCATTTCGCCTCCAAAGAGGGCTTTTCACATTTCATCTCACGGGAGTATGTTGACCGGTTGTGGTGAAATGCGTGCCCCTAAGTAGGGTTATTGTCAGGAAGTTTGGAGTTTCCTTTTCTCGGTTGGATGGATTCTCGGGAGTGTGTCGACCGATAGCTCCATGATTTTGTAACGAGAAAGACGCCTTTTTTCGGTGAAGCCCGCTTGAGGTCTTTATCCTCTGAGGAGTTATGCCTTCAAAGAGGGCTTGTGCTTCTGAAAAATTCTTTTTGCTGGCTGACGCTTACTCTCGCATGTCTCTTTGTCGTTGATTCATGTTGACAATCCCCATTGCTTCGCAAGTGTCACCACTTTCAGCTGCCAAGCCTCTCCCTTACCCAAAGGAGTATATTTTATAGTTAAGCAAATTGGTGGTGGCAGATATAGGTTCTTTAACTTGCTGTTTGTTTGTTCAAGCATTTGTAGTTAGCTATATATGATCTGCTTCTATCCACCTTGCTTACTTTCGTCTGAAGTTCTCCTTTTGTAGGATTTGAATATGGGAATTTTGAATGGCTCAGTGCTTGACTGCTGGATGATGTCACGGATCACTTGGTCTTGTGACTGGTAAGCTTTGTTTTTATGGCCTGCATTATTAAATCATTTTTCTTAGTAACACGATTAACTTATTTCATATGCCGAAATAAAACAAAGCAGTTTATAGTAGTAGGGAACACAAGAATTATAGTGGTTTAGCCGAAACTGGGCCTATATCCACTTTATAGCTTTTGTTATTCGCCTGCCTTGCAATTGCCCTTAACAAGAGAATCATATATTTGTAAATTCTTTGCAATATTTCAGCAAAGTTTTCATGTAAAATATGGATGTAAATGGTTGCTGTTCCAAGTTCTTGGAATTGGTTCTCTTTTGACAGTTGTGAATTTGATTGATTATATTAGCAATTCCTTAGTGCCGTCTTTAAGTGTGCATCATCTTCTTCTGTCGGCGGGTGGTTTTAACTGAAGAAACATACTCTAGCCAAATCTTATTTGTTTGCTTAGAGTTCTTCTTATTCAGGATTTGACCCTGGAATTCTGTTGTTTAAGGCTTGCTTTTGAATGCTACCAAGGGTTGCTTGATATTGCAATGAATCAGCTTGATATTGATTGCCTGCAAATTTAGATCGATAATCTTAGTGATATTCTCAGAGTATTTCACATATCGAAATAGAATAAGCGAGTTGTAATAATAGGGAAAGCAAGACTTATAGTTTTTATTATTTATTGGCATTGTTTTTACAACAGATTTTGATACAAGAATCATTGGATCAGCATTCTTTTACAAATTTGAAACAAAGTGTTCAAGTAAGGTATGGAAGCAATTGCTGCCCCAGGCTTTAGGGATTGAATCTTTCGGCATAAGAGGACTAGATGGCAACATCTTTCAGAATCGAAACTTCTTTTCACTTTGAAGGTCTCCTTGGAGCGTGAGCACGTCTTCCCGCCTCATCCAATTTTTCCCTGCCTGGTGAGGGCTTGCTGTGATGATACTGATGATAGGACCTTCATCTCCCCGTGCCACGGTCCTTTTATTTGAGCTACATTGTTGAGCGGGAACCAGCTGCACCTTAGAGGATGAGGAGTAGTTAATTCCATCTTTTTTCACATACTGTTGCAGTTCATTCTGCTTGATCAATTCTTCAATCTCCTTCCTTAGATGGCGACATTGGTTAGTTTCATGGCCAGGTTGATTGTGAAATTGACAGAATTTCCCATTGTCTGTCGCGCTTCTCCTCATCAGAGATGGTTTGGGGTACACAACAACATCCTTTGTTGCCAAGAAGATATTTTCCGGAGTGTCGGTCAAGGGAGTGAAGTCGGAGGGTATGAAGCGTCGAGCTTTTTTCAAGAGTTTCTGCTTTCTCCTTCCCCCATTCTTCTCTCTCTGTTCAATCATTTCCGGTATGTATTCTTCATCGTTACCAGGACTCAATGGGTAGTCGTCAACTATTCTTTCAAAAGTTCGCCTTGACAAACGTTCGTGGATAGTTGGTCGTGGCCATGAATTCTCTGTTTGGGGGAATGTTCCAATAGTAATGCCAGTTGCTCGTTGAGGAGTATTCCATTCTTCTGAAACCTGAGCTTCTTTGGCAATGGTTTTTATATCACTTTCTAGTTGATGGACTTCTTCTTGCAATGCGTTCATCTTGTCCAGTATCCTATTGCTCTGAACTTCCATGTGTTGATATATTCCATATATCACGGCGTTTAGTTCAGCCCTTGTGACTCCAATACTTGAAGCTGTTTCACTTAGCGTGGGAAGAGCAATGGCATTGCTGCAAGTACCTTCAAACCTCAAAAACTTTCATTTCCTTTCTGAAGCCAGGATTTCTGTTAGAATTTTGTTGAACAATGGTTGAAGTTTGCCTGAGTTCAATTCTCAGTGAAAGCACCAAAAATGTTAACGCTAAAATGTGAACGCTAACACCCCGGCGTGTGAAGTGTAGTTGCGAAAGCACCACCCGATAGATCGGGAAAGAATTACAAGCAAGTAATAGCGGAAAAGCAGTAAACAACAACAATTTTATAGTGGTTCGGCTTAAAGGTATAGCCTACGTCCACTCTAAGTACTTTTATTAATAATCCCGTTACAAGCTGATACAATTCTTCTCAAGTACAATATACTTCAAGTTACAAGTGATTTGGAACAAGTCTTAAGCTTCAATGTCGATTAAAGTCCTTAAATTCATGTTGAAGATGTGTGGTTTCTTCGTGAATTTCTTTGATGTATTCCTCTAATCTTGAAAGCTCTAAGTGTTGATGAAGTTCTCAATGCAGCAAGGTAACGGTGTATGAAGAGAATGTGCCCAAAAGTCACTTGAATGTTGGAGGTGGTTGTCTATTTATAGAAAGTTCCGGTCTGGAATTATTGCCAAGTCCTAAGTCGTGGCCGACTTACGTTAAGTCGTAGCCGACTTAATATGAGTCGTGGCCGGTCCATCTGGCCCCTTCATGGCTTCACAAGAGTTCACTTGCACAAGTCCTAGGTCGCCTCCGAGTCAACACCACCCCTTCTTAGTAATATGGTCTCGGGTTTGCATTTAATAGCTTTAAGTCGTTCACGACTCAAATTAGGTCGTGAGTCGTGACCGAGATGACTGGGAGCTGAATCGTGCACGAGTTAAGAGGCTGCTGTGCTGAGTAGCTGCATTGAACTCATCTTCCTTTTCTTGAGTCGTGAACGAGCTAACATTGGTCCTAAATCGGTTGTGACTTGGGTCGGCAACTATTCTAGGTCGCCAGCTTGGTAAAACATTAGATCGGTAACTCGGTCAAGTCACTGAGTCGGCATCTCTTTTAGGCCTTAGGTCGGCCTTCCTATTAAGTCGGCATCCTCTGAGTCTTAAGCCAGTACCCACGTTAGGTCGTCCACTGTTTTAGCCTTAACTCGGTATTTCTTAAGTCGGTATGCCTCTCAAACCCTTAAGTCGGTAACCCTTTGAGCCTTAAGTCGGTCTCCCTGATAAGGCAGTTAGGTCGGTATCTATGTTGAGTGTTAGGTCGGCATACCCCTTAGGCCTTAGGTCGGCATGCTTCTAACTGTTAGGTCGGAACCTCTTGATGCACTAGATCGGTAAGTCATGGTCGAGGCGGAGTTAACATTTGCCCCTCGAAGTATACGCCTAAATGTTAGGTCGTGTGCTTCGATAGCCCTTAACTCATCCCTTCTTAGGTCGGTAGGTCGTATGCAAACTAACAGTTAGACCGTATGCACTGCTCCAAGTCCTCCACCGCAGGGTATAAGTTGACTTTCTTCCTCTTTCTTCGTCACTTACTCTCTTGCCTGATTCCGCCATTAAAGTATTCTCAAGTTCCTAGAAGCGATTTCCTTCCAACTAATCACCGATAACCTCTACCATCCATTGCGTAAGTGATTCTATTCCTCTTTCGATTGTAGATTACTGTCGATTCATGAATCCTGTCGCTCGAACACGAATCGCCTCTTTGCGTGATGCTCCATCAAGAATACCATTGTTTTCGTAATTGATGAAGTTTAGGTTGCTTGAGATGATCGTTGATACAATGAAGGTGGCTTATCGTTTCAGGCTCGATGGTCTTTGATGGCAGGACATCGGATCTGTAACAATTTCAAATTGTTTTATTGGGTGATTGGATTACATGAATGAAGGCGGCTGTTGATGGAATGGTTATTGGGTTAACGGATTGAATGTAGTGAGATGTTAGTCCGGAAGTGACTCAGTGAATTTGGGTAGCTTAACATTTGGCCGACCTTACCCTTAGATCGTAGCCGAATTAATTCTTGGGAAAATCTGCCGATCTAATCTTCTACTGATTTAAGCTTTAAAACTGTGACCGAGTTAATCCTTCAATCGTAGCTGAGTTAAGCCTTCAATCATAGCCGAGTTAAGCCTTCAAACCGTGATCGAGTTGACACTTAAACCGCTGCGGAGTTAACACTTAAACCGCTGCCGAGTTAACACTTAGACCGTTGCCGAGTTAACACTTAGACCGTTGCCGAGTTAACACTTAGAGAATTTCACACCACTTCTTGAACCAGAGCCTTCCTCTCTTACTATCCTCCACGACCTAAAGAACTGCCGCTTTAAGGAACCAGAAACCTAACCTTAACTCGCGAGAAATTCCTTGGGTCGCAGCCGATTTAACACTTAGATGCCCAACTCGAATTCCCACTTAAAAGCATAGTTCCAATTTGAATTCTTAACTTGATCTACTGTGCTAAACAGCTTAAATTTTGGATCATTTTAACCTTGTTGCTTTACTTCATAGACCACATTGTCTCATAGGCTAACAACCTGCTGAAAACAACAATCACAAAGACCAAGGCGAATATATTGCCATTGACTGCCCACATCAAATGACAGATTAGCTGACATAAAGTAATCAATTTAAATACACTGTATGAAATGCTGTGAACCATTCAACTAAAGTGAAGTATTAATGCAAAGCATCGCTAACTTGAACTGATTTGCTTGCATCAACATTACACTTGCATATTAAAACAATGAATCTTGGACTTTATAACTGACAAATGCTTGCTAGCTTTTATTCCAATTACATTTGTTTACTGCTTGATTGATTTTACACAACACTTCACACACTTTAGGAAACGTGCACCTTCATGTTTGAATACCCAGTTGTTTATGTAGAATGACTTCCCACCGAGAAGAAGAAGTGGTAACTCAAGAGGAAGAAACTTTTCCGATAGCTGTTCCCATAGAGAATCCTCCGGAGAGAACCTCGACTATTCTAACTTCGAGAGCGTTTATCCAGCTGCGCACTCAATTTGGCTTTGCTGAAAGTGATGTTCTTCTCCCTGGGCCAAGTGATACTGCTGACAATCCTCCCTATGGTTTTGTTGCAGTCAACCGCCAAATGTGCTTAAGTGGGGCGATTCCTCCTTTTAACGACTTCCTTCGAATTCTTCTCCTTCGGTTGACGATTTCTCCGTTCCAACTTCATCCTAATGGCTATGCCATCTTGATGGGGTTGTGTGTTTTGTTCAGAAGAACTCTCGATCGCCTACCGAGCTTTGAAGAAATCCGTTATCTGTGCTCGTTTGCAAAGAGTAAAGATCATCCTTCCCTTATTATTGTGAGAAGTGCTAGAAACCGCAAGCTCATCTCCGATCTTACTGAAAGCGTTCATGGATTTTTGAACCAGTTTTTCTTTGCCCGCTGTCCCCCAGGGTTTTACGCCATCTGGAGAGTAGGAAGTAAGATTAGTGTTTTATTTCTTCCGTTTTGAAACCTTTTCGAGATCCGAACTTTCAGTTGCTAATTTCATTCTTTGTTCCTTTCAGCACTTCCTCTCCCTTCTAGAGATCCAATTCATAAGCAAGTTTTTGAGAGGTTGAGTGCCGTGGCCGCAGAAGAGAGGAGCATAAAATTTCTATTGAGGGATGAATTTTTACATCAACATGGGCTTCTACACGCTTCTCGCTCTATGCATGCTCATGAAGTTCCAACGGAAGTCCCTGATTCTCCGATAAAGACTCCTGAGTCTTCGCTAGTGAAGTGCTCCACTTCTGTTGATGTTGCGGGGCCATCTGATAAACTTGCCCCGGTTATCGAAGAAGAAGAGCCTCTGGGATCTTCCCATCATTCACAAGATTCTGGTGAAAAGGCTAAGAAATCCAGTCCTGTCAAGCAAAGCGGGGACGATACCTTCGAAGGATTGAGCGACCTCTTCGCCACTTCACAAGAGATCTTCAAAGATGACCCTACTACTGCCGGGATTTCTTCTTCAGTAGTTGAAGCTACTTCTATTTTGCAACAGTTGCCGTCGACTCAAGAGTTGACGTTAACTATTACACCCACAACCACTCCCCAAATAAAGAGTGGTTCGTAGATTGATGCGCGTAGTTTGCACATCACACACACTTAGAATTCCTGGCACTTTTATGCTCTCTATTTTTCTGAACTTTGTATGCTGCTAAAGCTTGTCTTTTTATTTCAGATCCTCCGATGGGACGTAGTGGATCTTACTACGATGATTTCCAGCGCTTCGGGGGGCGCGGCCAATATGATTATAGGCGTTACTTTTCCTCCTACAGAGAATCTGATGAAGAAAGGGCTGCCCGAAAGGCTCATGAAAGGAGGACTGAAGAAGAACGTCGTGAAAGAAGGGAGAGAGAAGAGCGCCATGATTCTTGGCAAAAAGGCGATGACTCCCACAAGAGAAAATCTCATGACGATCGAGGAAAATGTCACATGGGTGAAGACTTAAGCAAACGAGCCCGTCACAGTGAAAAGCAGGCCTCTACTACTCCTGAGAAAGTTACTACTCCTGCCTCGCTCGACATTCCTTCTGACTCTCCCGCTCTTGGGAAATCAGACATTCAAACGATAATTAGCAGGCCCAAATTTCAAGTTGGACCGGGTCCTGCCACTCTGCAGAGCCGGTTTCCTCAATGGTGCCTTAAGGGAGTGAGGTTCGACCTAGACTTGGTCCCCATCGACAAGTCTGCCATGTTGCGCAATCTTGATGCCGTCAAGCTCGATATTGAGAGGATGTCGAACTGGCAAAAACTTGTTGACGAGCTTCAAAGGGTTAACCGTTCCAACATAGAGGCCATGCTTACTATGGAAAACGATAAGGCCGAATGGCAAAAGGTCGTTGAGCAACACGACACCGAAATGAGGAGCATTGCTTCTTACAATGAGGAGCTTGAAGCAAAAGTCAAGGAATTGAAACATGAGCTTGCTGCTTCCTTTACTTCCTATTCTCAAAAAGAAGAAGTGCTCCTGAAACAAGTGAGAGACGCTCACGCTAGCCAAAGGAATGCCGAAGACAGGCTCGAAGTACAAAAAAGAATCAGTGAAGGCTATGCTACTGATATTGCTGAGCTCCGAAAGAAAAACAACTCCCAGGAGGCGGAGATACAAATGCTTAAGCTTCAGCTTGCCAAAACTGAAAGGGAGCGTGATGAGGCTGTCGCCGGCAGAATCGCAGCTGAAGAATCTCATGAGGCGACCAAAAACAGCATCAGCTCAACATTATTCGACTTCTACTTTTCTCAAATATTGGCCAATACTGATAGTCGATGATTTAACTATCAATTAACGTTCATAAACATCCATCACAAAATAAATAATTTCTCAAATTATTTATTTATCTCAAAATATCTACGCAAGATATATTTCCACTTTTCAAACCCCTTTGAAAACAGTTCCAAACTATCTTCCTTTTGCAGAATAAATTTCTCAAATATTGTCTATTTCCACTGAAATCACCAAGCACAAAACTTTAGATTTTTAAAATAATTTAAAATCACTTTATTATAAAATATGCTTTAAAACATTTAAATTGACAATTACTTTAATACTTAATTAAAAATATTACTTTAGGAATATTTAAAATAAGGTTACTTCATAAATATAAAACTACATTTTCTACTTTAAAACAAAATACTAAGTTGCCTTCAAATAATTTCTACGATAATAGATTTGGAAAATACTTACTTTAGAGTTTAAACATTTAGAAATAATAAATTCTCTAAAACATGCTTTTTAAAACAAATTAAAACTTTTATCTTATATTTAAAAATTTACTTTGAAAACGTACTTGGCTATTCGGGGAAATATACTTCTCTTCACATTCTTTAAAAATGAATCACTATTTATTTTAAACTAATGTTCCCATTTCTTTAATAAATTCTCATCGTGAATTTATTTTTCCAAATATCCACTGATATATTACTTTGCTTTTATAAACCTAGTTTATTAATTCCATGGCCACATTCTCCTTTAAAAATCCCGGTTTTACACACTTAAATCAATTCCCAGATTGATTTCCAATTTACTCCATTTATTCCAAAATCCATTAACTTCGGAATTTTATTCCTTAATTATGATTTAAAATACTTTTAACTGAAAATACCAATTTTAGATTTCCTAAATTACTTCTTTATCCTTTTAAATAAATTTAAGCTTTGAGTTTTAAAATAATTCTTTATTCCTTTAAATAAGGTCACTTAAGTTTACAATTCATTAGTTCTATTTATTCAAAATCCTTTTTTTTCAATACTCGAAATTATTTATTAGTATTTTAATATCACTTCCATTCATTTTCAGTTCATTCTTAATTTATTCAAATTCGCTATAATTATTTTACTTAAAACTCCACTCTTTTATTGTCTTTCCAAAAATCCAATTTATATATTTTGATAACTCAGTGTACCGAAATATATTCAAGCAAACTATAGCATTCAATATTCCAATATAATTCATCATAGAATATCAAATAATCACGACAGAGAATATTAAATAATTTAAATAAATGTTGAGGAATCTAGTTGGATCCCTCCAACCCGTTTCCCTGCATCCACAGATGTTAGCACAATATAAGATACCAATTCCACTTCGAGGTGGAATATCGCGGTATATGGGATTAAATATAATATCATCCGCTATTATGCGGCGCATAGGGTCTCATCCGCTATATAATGCGGGAAATCAATCATTCCAATATGTATTATATACTATAATATAGCACATCAAATCAATTCAACCATTCAATCAATTGTTTAAGTTTAATCATTTAAATTTAAATTAAACCAGATGAGTGAGATCAACTCACCTTTGATTTTATTTGCAATCCAATCCAAACGGCTTGTTTCCTTCCCGATTTCAGATCTTGTATAACCAATTATACAATTCATTAATATTCGAAATAATCGAATAACCAATGTTTGATTTGGTAATTTCGTTATCAATGATTTTATTTTAAACCGATTTCTTTTAATAAATTTATTTAACAAAAATTAAAATTAGATTTCCTCTTAAATAAATTAACCAACAAAAATTTAGGTTAAACAAATTTTTTCCTTTTTTTTAAAAAAAAAATATCTTTTAGTAACTAAAAACAATTAAATAAGTTAACCAAATAATTTAACCACTATAATAAATTGTATTTTGTTTTTATTTTCCATTTTTTCTCTCAAACTACATATAAAAATAAGCTATATGGGTTTTTAATAAAAATATTATCTTTATATAAACCCTACAACATTTACGATTCCTATATTTTCTCAAAATATTACATACACGTATATTTACTGTTTCATATATACATACATACATATTTAATTTAAAACACAATTGTATTTCACCTTGCTGTAATTATATTATATTTTTATTTTTTTGAACAAATTAAAATATTAACGAGTTAGGAACTTATACTTTTCCACACAAATTTAAATGCTCAGAAGAGAAAGAAAAAGAAACAGAGGTTACCAGCAAGGGGTCAGTCAACGATGGCGACTCTACCTCCTCCCTCGTCGAAGACCACCTCGTCGCTCGCCCTACCACGCATGTTCGAGCCACCCTAACGCGACTCCGAACCCTACCAGACCTCACCGTCGAACGCAGTCGCGCCTTGCAACCCCTTGCCCTAGCTCAACCCCGCACCCCCAAACAACGATTCTCCTTCGTCAATCACTTGGTCGCGTCTACCAACGCGAACTACTGTGCTCCCTCCTTGTCAAGTCGAAGTCGACATCCCCCTAACCCCTCGACCATGAACGCGACTACACCTCCCGATCCAAACTCCGCCGTCCACTTCACCTACCGCTGCCCCAAAATCCACGAACACGGAACCCTAGCAGCATCAAATCAATGAAACCGCCGAGCCCTTAAACCGTGCTTGCCCCATTGCAACGACGTTGCGTAAATTTAGAGAAATGAGTGAGCGCGGCCATTCGATTTTTTTTTATTTTTTTTTGATTATGCTGAATTGAAGATAGGAGGAAGATAAATATAAGCCATTTCCATTTTTTTAGCTTGGAAGAGAAGGAACGAAGGCTCGAGTTATATAAAAGAAGTGAAGAGGTTGCGTGAGATATTAAAACGAAATCGATGGGAGACAAGAGGAGACATTAACGTACTTGAATAAACAAACTACAGTGCTCTGGAATGATGGGAAAAAGTTTTGAAGTGATAGGAAATTTGACTGGTCAAATATTATGTTTAAATTTTAAATTTAAACCATCTTAAAAATCGTAGCTCAAAATCTCGACCTCCAATCGAGACGTGCCGCTAGGCGTTCATAATGTTATACCCCTATTCTGAATGCAGTGGAAAAAGTTTTGATTCCTAACTCGATCGTATGGAAAAGATAGCTTTTTGGACACTGTTATTATATTAAATTTTCGATATAAATTTTCAGCGCGTTTATATATCTTATGCTCACACAACAACTCCAAATTCTACGAAAATTGAAATCCGACAATAATTCAATATTACGGATCTAATAGAACTGGTTTCGTCAAAATCCAAGACTGTGCCTCAGAAGGTTATTTTTAAATATCGATTTAAACGATATATTTTCAAAACTTAACAAAACACTTCCAAATTCAATTTTAACACTTTTACTATTCTCAGCACTATCAATATAAATTTTACAAGCATTCAAATTATTTTTAGCAGGCTTAAAATTCCAGATTCAATATTTTACCCAGCTTCAGATTATTTAATTCAAAAATTAAATTACCCAATAAATGGTAATATTTGAATTCAAGTTAAAAATTAAACTTTTAAATATTTAAAATCAATTAAATATTCTAATTTCAAACATTCAAAAATTCCGGGTCGTCACAATATAAATATAACTTTTATTTTGAAAGTTTATTTTTTTTATAAATTTAATACTATTAAAGGTTAGTTAATTAATATAAAGAATGTTTTGATGGTTAATTAACGTTTAAAGTTTAAATTAATATATTTGTTAAAGGAAATTAATTACTTAAAGTGAATTACTTAATAAAAGTAATTAAGGTAAATTTGTTAATAATGTAAGTTTGATTAATAAAGTAATTAATGAATAATAATTTAAGGATAATTAATTACTTAAAAATAATTACTTAATGGAAGTAATTAAGGATGGATAATTAATGATTAAATATTGATTTAATCAAGTATTTAAAGGTTAATTAATTAAGGACAATGAATTAATGTAATTAGGTAATTAAATTAAGAAGTAATTAATTAATTAAAAGTTAGTTAATTAATAAAAGTAATTTATTAATGGTAAAGGTTAGTTAAGTAATTAGGAATAATTACTTATTTTGAATTAATTAGGATTAATTAATTAAATAATAATTAATTAAGGGTTAATTAAATGATTAATTAATTAAGGGTAATTAATTAATTAAGATTAATTTTTTTATAATTAAAGGTTAATTAATTCATTAATTAAGGTTAATTGGTTTGTAATTAATAATTAATTAATTAAGGAAAAATTAATTAATAAAAGTAATTAAGATTTAATTAATTACAATTAAGGATTAATTAATTTAGATAATTAATTATGGAATAATTAATTAATGAGGGTGATTAAGATTTAATTAATTTATAATTAAAGATAATCAATCATTGATTAAGGATAATTAATAAAATTAATTATGTGACTAATTTATTCTAATCACATGGTTAATTCATCCTATTTATAGATGGTTGATTTTTATTGAATGCCTTGAGCTGATTGATACCCCTGTTATGTGATTGTGATATTTTGTGATGTGAGTTGCTATGTGATATCCGTGATATGTTTCTGTGTGAATGTGAAAACCCCTCGGCTCGTAAAACAGCATTTGAATTTCGATGCGACAGGGAGTCGGATTCCAGTTGATTATCCGAAACTCACATCGAATCGTAATTGTGAATCTTTGTGATTGATAATTTGATTTTATTTGTGAATCTATGAATGAAGATTAGCGTTATGGATTATACCACTTATCGATATTGATATGGTTGAATCTGTGATGATTGATGTTGTGCACTATTGTGTAAAACCCTCTGGACTACACTGTACACACACAAACATGGATTGAACGTAGAAATTGGTTAAGTCATTGATTTTTGAAATAATTTTAAAATTGAATTTTTGAATCCAAATGGTTTTGAGAATGGATTGGGTTTAAAGTGAAAAGCTTTTGAAAAGGAATTTCAAAGATGTATTTTTGAATAACTTGATTTAGTTTTGAAATTTGATTTAAACTTGAATTCAAATTGAAAATTGAGTTCTATGTTGAGAATTTATGATTTAAAAAGGTTATACAAGTTTATATGGGTTTTAAACCATTTTAAAGTGTTGTTTTGGGAATTTGAATTTAACCCAAAGATTTTAACTTGTATAAATGAAATCGGATTTTTTCCGAAATGAAAACTATTTTTTTTTCAAATAATAAAAGCTTTCATATAAGGAAGGAATTTCCAATTTGTATTAAAGGGATTTCAAATTTGAAATGAAATGGTTTTCGAAGTTATGAACGAATCTTTGTAAACGGTTTTGAAAGGCTATGTATGAAACTTTGTTAAAGATTGGTATACTTTATTTTCAAATTGAAAAGGGATCTTAAAAGTGTAACCTTTCTATAAAAGATTAGAAAGGGAAATTGTTTTGAAAAAGCTATGAATGAATCAGTGTGAAAGATTGGTGAACTGTAACGACCTGTATTTTACGGATCGAAGGATCATAGAACTGTTGTCATTAGGTTGTTAGTGTTGTTAAGTCGTTTGGAGCTTAAGTCGTCCAGAGATGAGTCGTCCAGGGTTAGGTCGTGTCGTAGCATAAGTCGGTGGAGCGACTTAGGGGATGGAGCGACCTAAGGAAAGTGAACGGCTTAAGAAGGTGAGCGATTTAAGAGATTAGACGACTTAGAGGAGTTAGTGATAGTGGTTGCCGACTTAAGAGATTTGACCGACTTAAGGAATGAGACCGACTTATAGGGGTGACCGACCTATAGGAGTGGCCGACCTAAGGGAACTAACGACTTAAGGGTTAACGGCTTAAGTTAGTAAGCGACTTAAGGAATTCTCGTGTTGAGGCTTAGGTCGTGTGTTGGATTAGGTCGGGAACGAGTTAAGGTTAGGTCGGCTATGCCATGTTATAGTTAGGTCGTTCGAGCGACTTAAGGCAATAGGTTAAGTTGTTGGGTCGGCTATTTAGCTAGGGCGCTAGGTCGTCTCTTGTGTTAGGTCGGCAGTGTAGTTAGGTCGGTGGGTCGTCTCCTGTGTTGAGTCGTTGAGTCGTGAGTCGGTAGGTTGTTGAGTCGTCCAAACGACTTAGGACTTAGGAAGAAATGCGGCAGTGTGTTAGGTCGCTAAGCCGTATCCTGTTGAGTCTTAGGTCGTGCCTAAGTGTTAGGTCGCATTTGTGTTAAGTCGTAGGTCGCTAAGCTGTGTGTGTAGTTAGGTCGTAAGTCGCATGATGGCTTGAGTCGTTAGGTCGTGTCTATGTTAGGTTGCGTAGAGGCTTGAGTCGGTAGGCCGTGGGGTTGATGAGTCGTAAGTCGTGGGGCCTTGATAAGTCGTGACCGACTTAAGGGGGGCCGAACGACTCATAGGTTTGGCCTATAAATAGAAGTGCCTATCTTCATTTTTGGGATCCGAATTTTGAAGCGACGAAGTACTGCCATTTTGAGGGCTCGACTACAACACTTCTTCACTTCTTTTCTCCACTTTAATCTTGTGCTTACATCCATCCAAGATTGAAGATCAAATCGAAGATCGAAGAGCTTAGATTGAAGATCTCCATCCATTGAAGAGAGATTTCATCGTTTGAAGGGAAATCTGGTCGGATCAAGCTAGATCCTTCGCTGTCCAGATCTGAAGTTAGTTGCTTTTGAGGTGTTTAGGTGATTCGGTGAGTGGTGGTTATCTCTCACACGGACCCAAAGGAGTATATTGGATCGGTGGCTTGTTTGTGTGTTAAAGATAGTGATTTCATGCATTTTCCTTAAGTCTGCATGTAGATCCATCGTTCATAAAGTTTTGATATCCACTTTACTACATGTTAACCTATGCTAGTTCATTCATCAAGTTATTACTTAGAATTCATGCTTGTTAGATTTGGACTCTTTATTTACGAAATTTCCATTATTGTTATAACTGTTTATTTAGATCTTGTTTGAATGATTGATTACTTGGATTAATGATTGATCTGATTGATTGTTATAAATTAGTTGATTGATGATTTGATTTGGACAAGTTGGTCGAAGATGATTCAAAAGCTAAGTGGAAAGGCTCTTGAATAAGGAAAGCTGCTTGTGGCATATGAAGCGGATGATAAAGCTCATATGGATAGATTTGATGATGATGTTGAGATGGGACTTTGCTATGATGCGATGAAGCAAAGCATGATGTGAGATAGCCTTGGTTTAATCCAGACGGGATCATCCCAAGCATGTTGATAACTCGGTGATATGGTTCGAGTTTGTGGATAATGATTGGCTTGAGAGGCGCTTGAGCTAGTATGGAAATAGTCGTCAAGGAGGATGACTAGAAGGCTGAAATCTCATCGTTGTTGAAGGTTCTAGCAGACTCAAAGCAAGAGTACGCTGGGCAGATTCGATAGTCCCAAGACTAATAGTTGATGGTCTAGTACTCTGGGCAGATTCGATAGTCCTAGGCACGGGTCACGATGACGTGCGGAGTTCTGTCTAGAACCGGGGTTACCATTAGCCATTGACGGACGGATGAAAGAATTAGCCGGTCATTCAATTAACGGTGATATCGAGGCAATGATAATAGTGATAGACAGAGTCATGGATGTTTGGATGCTTTGGTTGTATCGTCACTCGGTCTCAAGAGCGATGTTTTGTGGGTGCTTATCTGATCTTGGTTTAGGCCTTGGGGTTTGTGCTTGGAAAACATCGACCTTGACTCGAGTGATAATTGTTTTACTTTAAATATCTGCTTTGCTAGTTTATTTCTGCTTAGTGGGTCTGGGGACTATCGCTGTAGAAAGAGGTGGAGTGGGAGGGTTGGATTCCTATTCCTTTTTCCTTTATGCTCTTTTGGTATTTTTGATAGTTGATTTACCGCTCACTAGGACTTTTTTCTGACTCAAGGTTTTATGTTCAACTCTTATTACCTTGGGCTGTTCATCCGTTTTGGGATGGGCAGACTAGGTAGCAGGTGACAGGTGCTGTTCTCAGTGACCAACGCTGTTGATGACGAAGACGAGCTGGAGGCTTTTGCATATTATTTTCTTACTATATGTACTGGATGTTCCGCTGCTTGTATGATTCTCTGAGTGTTATGTAGTGAGGCTTGATGTATTGACTATTCAGATGTTTGTATCAAATTGTTTTGTAGTGTATGATGAGATTCTGTTATATGGAGCTTCACTATGTATACTTTTCTATTGTATTTTATCCCTGCGCTATGAGTAATACGATAGACTCCGCTGTTTTACCTTACCTTGATGATCATCCATGGCTGTCTGGCACTCTTTACAGCACACTATTTTCTTGTTTAGTGCAGGAGTCATGGACGGTCGTCACATGAACTTTGTGAAGTGAGTCTTTTTGTTTAAAAAATTTGGAAATGGTAATTTGTTTAAACCATTCGAAAGAAAGGTTTTGGATAATAAGTTGTGACTTAACTGAGATCTTAATATCCATATGTTTTTAAATATTGCGCCCACTATTCGGTTTAGCCGAAAGAGGACCTTTGTGTCATATAACCCATACCGAATAGTGATACGTCGATATGGATAGCATTTGAAGACCGGTGGTGAAGACCAGGTATTTTCGAAAACCAAATGATAACCCGTCGATTGACTCTGCACTGAGTAGCTATGGTATAGGGATCTCTATATGTGATGGAGGGTCCGATCGGGATTGGGGATACCCGGATTGCAAGGGCTTCTATGGAAGTGCCTTCGGTTCTTTTCGAACCCAGAACAGACTTGTATGGATGTGTGTCTGACGTTACACTTTGAGATGTAAAGCTGGTTTCTATCAAATACATTTCTGTTTGGTGGCGGAGATTTATTCTCTTAGCTTAACACCCTTCTCTGAGACGTACGAGCTCAGAGGTTATGTAGTTGATGGTTACTAGTGATACATTCCCAATTTGGTAATGTGGCATACAAAGTGCTGCTGATCATTTGTTGATCGAAGCATGGCTTTTGTGAAAAGCGTAGCTTTGTGGACGAGACTTCGTCGAGCCTCACACCCGGATATGGTAGAAACAGGAATGTTGCAGCAAGGTTTTTAGGGGCCGCACCCCTAGGGTATGTCATTTCCTTCTGGATAAAAGGTAATATCATGGTATGGAACCCAGATATTTAACCTATATGGTTGCTACAAACATATTGCTTTGTGTTTGTTGGTTGAGAGGCGCCTCGGATAAAGGTCGGTAATGACTGGGGATGGCATACTCATGTGGTAGCTACCTATGTTATAGCTTGGTTAAAGCGTGAGGTAGCGTCGGCCTTGTGTTAGCAGAGATCCGGTTAGGTTCTCGGGGGCGTCCTTCCAGAGGCGTACCCATTTCGGTGCAGGAAATTCCTTTGCCTGACCATTTGTTGGAAATCCAAAGAAATAATATGCGTCCTGTATGGTTTTAGTTGTATAACCTGCCATGGAATGTGGTGGCAACATGCTATTGAACATGGCAGCTATATTAGGCATACGACGAAATGTGGTATGCTGGCTAAGACTAATATTATACTTTCGAAAGGTTTTATTCACTTTGCACTAATAATAATATCAAATGGTTTTTGCGTATCAAGCATTTTTAACTTTCATAAGGAGAAATCTCCTTCAAGTGTGCGCTTGCATTGTGTGTGTGGTGGGAGGCCTTATGGCAGTTTCATTTTCCAAAAAGCATGAACGGATTTCTTTTTATAAATTATTTTGTGCAAACAACTGTTTTTGTTTACTCATACCAGTCCCATGACTGACCCGGAGTTTATTGTTCCCGCCCTAAACTCTAGGTACCCATAATTTTCCACACCGGCAGCCTAGAAGTAGGTTATCCTTGTTTTGGAGCTAGCTTGGATTCGGAAGTCTTTTGGAAGCCGTCAGATTTTGTAAAGCTTTTGGGTTTGGAAATCTTTCAAAGTGCTTGGAGTTTTTGAAGACCTTATCGAAGTTGATGCATGTTGGAAGCATTTTTTGAACTCTCTATTGTTCCGCTTTGGAGTGGTCATTTTGTTGTAGTATCTTTTGTGTATCGCTCTGATATTAGTGATCAATGTTTTAATGGATATTGTATCAAAGTTTTATCCGTGTTATGATCAATGATATTCATTTTATTTTCGCTGTTTTCATCTAAGGTTGTTATAAGCTCCGACGATGCGGATTTCGATGTCATTTGTCGGGCATCGAATTCGGTTCATCACGAGTGGTATCAGAGCTAAAGGTTGAGTAAGAACTTTAGCTACGGAGTATAACACATTAGATGGCTCATTAGAGATTGGGTGAAGTATACCCTAGAATGAGTACAACCCGTGAATCGAAAACCCCAATTACTCAGTCTATTTATTTAAACTGTTGATATCCCTAAGATATCTTGTCCATGTACCTAAATTGAGTTTCTTACTATTTACAGATAGTGAGAATGAGCGAAAGAAGAGGGCAAGGTAGGGGACAGGAAAATACCACTACATATGGTCAAGTCCTTGTAACAGCAGCTATTCCCACTCGACCTCAGCCGGATCTGGCTGATTTGTATCGAAGTTTTTCCAGACTAGGTGGAAAGCCGTTCACTGGCAAAGAATCCATTATCGAAGCCCAATCCTGGATCCGATCATGTGAAAGGATTTTCAGGGGACTAAAATTGAAAGACAATCAATTGCAACTAATAGCTTCTTGGCAACTCCAAGAGGAGGCCCTAGAATGTTGAGAGACAGTTACTGTAGATGAACCAGAAGAAGAATTTACTTGGAGTCGATTTAAGGAGGTGTTTGAGAAGCGTTATATGCCGTCGACTGGTATCTCCTGAATGTACCAAGAATTCATGGACTTGAAGCAGGGGAGTTTTTCATTTGGGGAGTATTTAAACAAATTTAATGAATTATCTCGTTTCGGTCCAGAATTAGTGAACACGCCTCTAAAGAGAAATGAAAGATTCATTCGTGGGATGAATAAGAAGTACCATGAAAGGATGACAGCACACGTGAAAGAATCTTTTTCAGATTTGATAGATATGGGGTATAGGTACGCTACCCTGGATATGCAGGAAGTCCCGAGGGAAGGAGGAAATACGAGCAATCAAAATTGGAAAAAAAGAAAGTTCGAGGGTAAGAAACCATATCAAGACAAGGAAAAGAAGGACAATCGGGGAAACTCAGCGAAAGATATAGCTTGTTACAATTGCCAAGAAAAGGGCCACTATTCAAACAACTGTAAGAATCCGAAGAAACAAGTTAAGAAAGAACAACCTGTGGAGACTGGTCAGGGAGTTAAGAAATGCTATTAGTGTCACAAGCCAGGTCACGAAGTTAAAGATTGCCCGAAAAAGAAGCAAGCTCATATAGCAACGGTGTATGCAATCAAAGAAGATCCTTCAACCTCAAAGGCTGATAATGGAAAAGGAATTTTAGAAGGTAACCTTCTCATTTACGATAAAAAATTTCGAGTTTTGTTCGATACGGGAACTACACATAGTTTTATGTCTAAGCAAATCGTAAGTGAGTTAAACCTTGAATCTGAGATCGTAGTCGAACCTATTTTTGTCTGTTTCATTGAGTTTCGATATATTCTACGAATGGTTAGTTATTCCTTCGGACTAACCAATGCCCCAATGCCCTGCATATTTCGTGGATCAGATGATACAATTATTTCGTAGGATGTTAAGTGAGTTTATTCTCATATTTGGGGATATTCCGGCTAAATCTGATAAGCCATTTCTCTTTCTTTTTCTGTGTTCTTATATTCTTAGTTTGTCTTTCTCTCTCTTCCAAATTTCGAGGACGAAATTTTCGCCGGGGGGGGGGGGGGGGGGATTTGTAACGATCCCAATTTTGGATTAAATTTAATTTAGTAATTAATGAAAATTTTGGAATTAATTTAAATTTTTTTCGAAATAAAAAAATTAAATGTTGATTTGTATATATAAATACGATTGTAAAAATTCATTTGAGTTTAAAAATTCAAAATAATAAATGTTTTAGAATTATTTGAATTTGAATATTGAATTTGTATTTGAATTTAAATTTTAAATAAATGACTTAGCAAAATGATTTGGATTTAAAAATATTGTTTATGTACATTATTTAATGTATAGTAGTTTTAAAAGCATATTCTTTAATTAATAGTATATAATAATATAAAAGGAATGTATTTATAAGAAGAATGTAATATAAATTTAATTAAAACCTTTAATGCATGCATAATACAAGTGTAATGGTTTTATGGTGGAATTAAACAAGTGTAGTGATCTTATCAACATTTTAACAAGTGTCATTTTGTTGTGTTTATTTTTGGGAATTTTTTTAATTAAAATAGAAATAAGCTATAAAAACGCAACATCTTCCTCCTTTGCATTCTTTTATCTTCATTTGCAAAGTCCTGTAAAACAAATCAAATTCTCAAACCAGATCATCAAGCAAGTTTTTAAAACAAATAATCAAACTCAAGTCTGTAAACAAAAGCTCAAGCCTGTAAAACAAAGCAAATCAAAGACCTGGGAATTTAAAACCAAAGTAAACAATTTCAAGCCTGAGAAACAAGAATTCAAAACAACTTCAGCAACTTCAAGCTCGAACCTGAATCATGACAATTCAACAAGAAGATCAAAACTAAGATCAACTCATGCTCATCAAAACAAAAAGTCAGATCAATTTTTAAACTCAAATATCATTTCCAGGTTTTGCTTCTCCTCTGTTCTTCAATTCGAGGTGAGTAAACCCTTTGATTTCTGAATTTAGATCTGTTGTTTGAAAACATATTAAAGTAGGTTGAAATATTACTTGCATGTGTATAAATTTGTGAATATATGTGTGTATATAGCTCTACATGTCTGAGAACAGACACTGGTCTCTATTTTAAGTATTACGGGGTTCAATCCTGTTTGAAAATCGAGAACTCACCGTCTGGTCATCTATTAATCTTAATGTTCAAAGAAAATAATTTAGAACTGTCAAGATCTCTTCCCTAAAAATATTTGTAGGCACTAAAGATAAATAGGTTTTCTGGAAAATATCAAAACACAGTGGAATCTCATTTTTGTAAAAATGTAATTGATTAAAATTTAAGTTTTGAATGTATGATCTTGTTCACTTTTACAAATCATGATTTTTAAAATAAAAATTCAGATTTTTAGTGCGGGTTTGGATGAGAAATCGTGAGATGAACAGATTTGATTCTTTGGGCAAATTACGGTTGTTGGCGACTTTGTTCGTCTCGTGATCAGAGCTGTAGCTAGCCGGGAGGTCGTAGAGTCTAGGAAAAATACTCGATAAATTTTCAGATCACCATAGTGGGTGATCGGGGTAGAATTTGGGTTTAAACCCAATGATTGTCAAGGTCAGGAAACCTCGTCAGTATCGCCTCGTCAATGCATCGGAATTCATTAGACCGGGGGAAAAGCTTCGGGGATCTTTGGAGCAGCTGTGGTTGAAGTGGTGTGGCCTCTGGCGTCGTCACACGGTGGATCGGATCGAGTTTTGTGATCAAGTACGCTTCAGGAAAGAAAAAAATTGGACTCGAATTCGCTCGATTTTGATTTAGGGAAAATTCCGTACATTGGGTTATTCGAATTGATTCTGGTGATCACCGATGATGTTTGGGTGGCTGCGGCGTTGACCGGAGTAGGTCGTGAGGTTTGTGCACGTGTACGTGCCTATGTACGTATCTGGGTTGAGATGGTTGGAGAAGAAGACCGGGGAGCTCGAGTTCAAGCGCGTGCAAATAGGGGACGGACTCAAAGCATTTGAGTAATCGTCTCAGGGAAAAGAAATTTTGGGTTGGATCGGAGTGAAGCTCGGGTAGAACGAGTTTCTGCTTGGGTTTTTGGTTTGATATAGGAAATGGTTTTAAAACTAAAAAGAAATCAAAGTTATTGAAAACAAATTTTGTTAATACCAAGTTTCTTTTTATATTGGATGTTATCTAAGTTTTTAAAATTGGTTAAAAGGTTTTTAAATAAATTGGTTCAATTTACGAAGTTTTAAAATGCTTTAAAATATAAATATAACTTTTATTTTGAAAGTTTATTTTTTTTAATAAACTTAATACTATTAAAGGTTAGTTAATTAAAATAAAGAATGTTTTGATGGTTAGTTAACTTTCAAAGTTTTAGTTAATATATTTGTTAAAGTAAATTAATTACTTGAAGTGAATTACTTAATAAAAGTAATTAAGGTAAATTTGTTAATAATGTAAGTTTGATTAATAAAGTAATTAATGAATAATTAATTTATGGATAATTAATTACTTAAAAATAATTACTTAATGAAAGTAATTACGGATGGATAATTGATGATTAAAGATTGATTTAATCAAGTGTTTAAAGGTTAACTAATTAAGGATAATGAATTAATGTAATTAGGGTAATTAAATTAAGAAGTAATTAGTTAATTAAAGATTAGTTAATTAATAAAAGTTATTGATTAATGGAAAAAGTTAGTTAAGTAATTAGGAATAATTACTTATTTTGAATTAATTAGGATTAATTAATTAAATGATAATTAATTAAGGGTTAATTAAATGATTAATTAATTAAGGATAATTAATTAAGGGTAATTAATTAATTAAGATTAATTCTTTTATAATTAAAGGTTAATTAATTCATTAATTAAGGTTAATTGGTTTGTAATTAATAATTAATTAATTAAGGAAAAATTAATTAATAAAAGTAATTAAGATTTAATGAATTACAATTAAGGATTAATTAATTAAGATAATTAATTAAGGAATAATTAATTAATGAGGGTGATTAAGATTTAATTAATTTATAATTAAGGATAATCAATCATTGATTAAGGACAATTAATAAAAGTTATTAGTTGATTAATTTATTCTAATCACACGGTTAATTCATCTTATTTATAAATGATTGATTATTATTGAATGCCTTGAGCTGATTGATACCCCTGTTATGTGATTGTGATATTTTGTGATGTGAGTTGCTATGTGATATCTGTGATATGTTTCTTTGTGAACGTGAAAACCCCTTGGCCCGTAAAACGACATTTGAATTTCGATGCGACAGGAAGTCGGATTCCAGTTGACTATTCGAAACCCACATCGAATCGTAATGGTGAATCTTTGTGGTTGATAAATTGACTTTATTTGTGAATCTGTGAATGAAGATAAGCGTTATGGATTATACCGCTTATTGATATTGATATGATTGAATCTGTACTGATTGATGTTGTGCACTATTGTGTAAAACCCCCTGGACTACACTATACACACGCAAATATGGATTGCACGTGGAAATTGGTTAAGTCACAAATTTTTGAAATAATTTTAAAATTAAATTTTTGAATACAAATGATTTTGAAAATGGATTGGGTTTAAAGTGAAAATATTTTGAAAAGGAATTTCAAAGGTAAAAGTTATTTTTGAATAACTTGATTTAGTTTTGAAATTTGATTTAAATTTGAATTCAAAATTTGAATGTTGAGAATTTATGATTTAAAAAGGTTATACAAGTTTATATGGGTTTTAAACCATTTTAAAGTGTTGTTTTGAGAATTTGGATTTAACCCAAAGATTTTAACTTGTATAAATGAAATCGGATTTTTTTCGAAATGGAAACTATTTGTTTTCAAATAATAAAAGCTTTCATATAAGGAAGGAATTTCCAATTTGTATTAAAGGGATTTCAAATTTGAAATGAAATGGTTTTCGAAGTTATGAACGAATCTTTGAAAACGGTTTTGAAAGGCTATGTATGAATCTTTGTTAAAGATTGGTATACTTTATTTTCAAATTGAAAAGGGATCTTAAAAGTGTAACCTTTCTATAAAAGATTAGAAAGGGAAATTGTTTTGAAAAATCTATGAATGAATCTTGTGAAAGATTGGTAAAATTTATGAAGTGATTCTTTTCATTTAAAAGGTTTGGAAATGGTAATTTGTTTAAACCATTTGAAAGAAAGGTTTTGGATAATAAGTTGTGACTTAACTGGGATCCCAATTGTAACGACCGCAAATCCGTACCCCTTGAGTCAATACTATTTCTACATCAATCGACTCAAGTTGAACAGAAATATGAACCATTTGGGTTAAAGAAGAAGAGGTAGAAGAAGAAAATAGAAAACAACATCAGAATCTAACCATCGCAACAGAATAAAATATAATATATAATAATAGATCTTTACATGAAAGAAAACTATATCTGTTTTATACATACATCATCAGAGTACATCATCAGAGTGCCACATCAGTAACATACAACTGGATAAACAGCGGAATAATAATCAAATACGGAAGTATGTATCGCCATCCAGCTCGTCTCCTGAACTCCACAGCACCATATCCTGTATCCTATAATACTCGGTCTGACACGAGCATTACAGTTAAATAACAACCGAGTCAGTCTGGAATACCAGCGTGAGAAATCACACTCAAATTGATTATTAAAGTTTCAAAATCCTTTTGAAAACAAAAGCATCTCGTAAGACCACGCCATAAATCAACATGTCGGGTTTTTACCTTACGATAGCTAAAACACTTTTTATTAAAATCCTCTGATATTAGAATAGGGTCTATATACAAATACTTGTTAAAATAGACGAAATTGTTACATCTATTAAATTCCAGCTACAAGCCACAGAGTGGAAAATACAAACAAAATTTGTAAAGGGCGCGTAGGGAGAATGGATTTCCAACTGATGACTAGGCACTGGGGTACCTCCTGTCATAGTACCTGGTCTAGATCAGCTTACTGAGGATCACTCCCGACCCCCTACAACACAAGACCCGGACTACCCCTTACTGGATAGTCCCGAATAAGATCACCCCGCGGTTGGGATCAGCAACCGCACCACTAAGCCAAAATAAAAGGGACATCTAGACAGGGATGACCTTACCCGGAAATGGGTGCTGCCCACCAAGCCTTGCTGCATAACCCCTGATTTTCAGTCATTCCCGGTTGATGAGGCTTGAGGCTAAGCGTTACCTTTTAGAACATATCCCTTAGAATGCCCATCGTCCACCTGATGATGTTCCGAAAGCATTCTTCCATACAAGTCCGTCCTGGGTTTGAACGGAACCGAAGGCACTGTTCATACTACATCCATTTTGGAAATATCATCAGGATTAGTAGCGACTAGCCGTTGCACTTCACTGCTCCATCTTTGAATCCAAACTTTTTTCCACGAAAACAAACAAACCGGATCGAAGTGGTATTCGAGAAATAAATTTCGATCCCGATCTCTTCGAAATGATCAACACGTTTTGGCCAATATTATTAGTCGGTTATTTAACTATCAATTAATATTCAAAACAATCACCAAACCATAAATAATTTCCCCAAATTATTTATTTATTTCAAAATATCTTCGCAAGATATATCTCCACTTTTCAAACCCTTTTGAAAACAGTTTCAAACTCTCTTCCCTTTTCGGAATAAATTTCCCAAATATTTTCTATTTCCACTGAAATCACCAAGCATAAAAATTTAGATTTTTAAAATAATTTAAAACGCTTTACTTTGGAATATACTTTAAACATTTAAGTTAAACTACTTCAAAAATTTGTTAAAATACGTACTCTATGAATATTTGAAAATAAGGTTGCTTTATAAAATATAAAACAAGGTTTTCACTTTTTAAAACAAGATACTAAGTCACCTTTTAAATAATTACTACGATAATAGATTTGAAAAATATTTACTTTAGAATTTAGATATTTAGAAATAATAAATTCCTAAAACATGCTTTTAAAACAACATTAAAAACTTTTTATCTTATATTTAAAAATTTATTTTGAATGTACTTTCCTATCCAGAGAAATATACTTCTCTTCACATTCTTCTAAGTTTCCAATTTTGAACGCTTGAATCAATTTTCAAATTGATTTCCAATTTACTCCCTTTTATTCCAAAATCCATTAATTTCAGATTTTATTCCTTAATTATGATTTAGAATACTTTTAACTGAAAATACCAATTTTATATTTCTCATATTACTTCTTTATCCTTTTAAATAAATGTGAACTTTAAATTTTAAAATAATTCTTTATTCCTTTAAAATAATATCACTTAATTTTACAATTCATTAATTTCTGTTTATTCAAAATATTTTTTCTTTCCATACTCGTAGTTATTTATTAGTATTTTAATATCACTTTCATTACTTTTCAATTCATTCTTAATTTATTCAAATTTTCTATAATTATTTCGCTTACGAATTCACTTCTTTTATTTTCTTTCCAAAATCCAATTTATATATTTTTGGTAACTCATTATACCCAAATATATTCAATCAAACCATAGCATTCAATATCCCAATATAATTCATCATAGAATATCAAGTAATCACAACAGAGAATATTAAATAATTTAAATAAATGTTGAGGGAAATCCAGTTGGATCCCTCCAACCTGTTTTTCCTGCATCCACAGACGTTAGCACAACATAAATACCAATTCCACTTCGGGGTGGAATATCCCGGTATGTGGGATTAATATAAATCATCCGCCATTATGCGATGCATAGGGTCTCATCCGCTATAAAAATGTGGGAAATCAATCGTTCCAAGATATATTTTATACTATAATATAGCATAATAAATCCATTCAATCATCCAATCAATTATTTAAATTTAACTATTTAAATTTAAATTAAAAATTCAGCTGAGCGAGATTAACTCACCTTTGCTTTTAATTGCAATCCACTTCCAAACGGCTTGTTTCCTTCACGATTTTAGACCTTGTATACATATTAGATTATTTTATTAATATTTGAATTGATCAAACAATTTATTACCACTTAGTTAACTAATAATTTTAATTTAACTAAAAGTTTGGTTTTTAACTTAATAATTTAATCTTACTCATAATTTCCTTTTGAAACCTTTTTGTGACTAAAATAAATTAATAGGTTATAAACAAAATAATCACTAAAATACATTATCAACAATAAACTAGAAGATAAATAAAAATATGTATTTTTATTTTTCTTTCTCGTTTCATATATATATAAATAATTTCAAAATCTTCCTGTTTATATTTTTCTCAGTTTACCATTAATTTAAAATAGGCAGATTTATTTATTGTTATTGTTATTTAAAATACATAAACTGTATTTATAAATTTAAAACTAAAATAGATTTCACTTTTTTTAAAATTAACTAACTAACTTAGAAATTTAATAATTTAAATTGATGGGAAAAAGATACCTCACTGACTCTTCTTTCCTTTTCACTGACCAGCTCCAAACCCTAGAATGCCTTGCCCAAATTGTCGCACTCTAGAATCGCGCTTCCCCTCCACAACATCCTTAACCCAAAGTCAAACCACCCAGTGCCTCTCGCGAATCCACCCTACGCTAGCGCCAAAACCAGACGCGAAGCCCCAAATCCGTCGCCACGTCAAAGCCTCCTCGAAGTCGCACCTACCCCCTTGTTCGACCGCCATCAAGCCTCGTGTTTCTTTGATTTGTGTTCGATTACTTGCTGAGCGACTTAGGGCTTAGAAATTTGATCGAATTTCCCCCCAGGATGCCGATGAAATCGAGCAACGGCTCGTTTTCGAATCGAGCTTCGTCCACAAATCGAAGTGAATTTGATTCGCATATTTCTATCGCCATTTTTTTTACGATTTGAAAAAAAAGTAGACGGCGAATTAAGAAGATGAGTTGGTTTATGAAGAACGAAACAGATCGTACTTGTTATATTTTTTCTTTGAATCTTCCAGTGAAAGGCTTCGTAAAAAATAAAATAAAGCTAAAGGACTATGATTTGGCCTTAAGAACGGCTGAAGTGACAATTTTGTATATATATATATATATATAACTATTTAATTATATCGTCACAGTTCCGCAATCCGAATTATCAAACTCCTGTTGAGGCATGCCGCTAGGTGTTCATAACATTATACCCCTGTCTCGAACACAATGGAAAAGGTTTCGAGCCCTAATTCGATCGTATGGAGAAAATAGCTTTTGGACCAGTTATCATATTAAATTTTCGATATAAATTTCTACGCGTTTATATATTGTACGCTCACACAACAACTCCTAATGCTACGAAATTTGAAATCCGATAATAATACAATATTACGGATCCAATGGTACTAGTTTCGTCAAATTCCGAGACTGTGTCTCGGAAGGCTATTTTTAAATTCAATCTAAACTATAAAATTTTAAAACGGAACAAATCACTGTTAAATTCAATTTTAAAACTTCTATTATCCTTATCACTATCAATATAAATTTTACAAGCCTTCAAATTATTTTTAACAGGCTTAGAACTCCAGATTCAACATTTAGCTCAACTTCAAATTATTTAATTCAATAATTTAATTATGAAATAATTAGTGATACTTGAATTCAAGTTAATAATAAGATTTTAAATATTTAAAATCAATTAAATATTCCAATTTTAAATGATTAAAAATTCCAGGTCGTTACAATCCTCCCCCCTAAAAGAATTTCGTCCCCGAAATTACTAACTCGGAAGAATGGTCCAATACCCATTTACTTTTCTCAAAACTAACAATCCAACATCCTACCAGTTATCTTTTGTAAAAGACCTACTACCATTCTTACTAACTTCTCAATTCTCCTATAGTTTTCAAACTATACTATTTGCTCAATCATTCAAGCTTCAATTTAAAACCAAATTTCGAATTACCAAAATTTTCTCAAAATTTTTCTAACTCCTTAGTTTTCCGAAAAATTTCGTCAGCGTCTCCTTTGCGCGGCTAGCTCGGTACAACTACAAAAGGCCTCTACGGGCTCCCAAATTCCAAAAGCAAACAAAAAGCCAAGTGGCTCGATCAAAAACCCAATCAAATTTCACACAGAAATTTAAACACATACCTTTTTGTCGAGCAATTCAAATTTATCTTCTGAAATCAAAACCAATTTTCTTTTCCTTTATAATACCTGTATATCCTACATAGCAATAATATCCAATCACAACTTTCAAAACATTTTATTGACTTCCTTACCAAATGTCAATATTTATTCCTTCAAATATTAACTTAGAATATATTTGTAGTATAAATTTCCAATTAAGAATTCACCATTCCTTTCTTAAGTTTAGTATAAGCATTATATACGTTTCTTTATTTATTTTCACTTCACCACCTTAGTTTATATATATTTCTATTCACATTAGTTCTTCCATTTCCACATAAATTCAAATTTTATTTTTAACTTTGTATATTTAATTTTTTTTATAATTGATTCATATCGTTATTTAAAATTAGTTTCATTCCCTAATTTATTTCAATTTCCAATTTGAAATCGTTTTGTCGTCAACAAAAAAATTTACCCAAAAATTTTCGAAAATTTTTGGCAGAGTCTCCTTTACACGGAGGAGATTTTGCAATTTGACAAGAGATATAAATATATATACATTGACCCATACGGTCGGAAAAACCAAAAACAGTTCATATTTCCTATTTTTATTGCGTAGGCGTACCTTTATTTAGCATTTATAAGCAAGCAGCTTATTATTTTAGCATTATGCGCGATCAAATCCAGCCAAACGGCTTCCCAGTACCTGTACTTACTCAATTCAAACATATAAGTACTAAATATAAGCAGTTTATTAACATTTCACTTATATTCAAATAGCTGACACATAGATTTCATAAGTAATGCATGTAATATACATTCATAAGTACATATGCAAGGTTTTCAACACTAGTTTTAAATTGTTGGCATCCAAATTACATACCATTCCATTCAATTCATTTTTAAATAAAACGAACTCATATTCATTTCAATTGATGCCAAAATCAATTTATTAAACTGCTATTGATTCATATAATTTTGTTTACTTCCGTTTACATTGAACGACCAAATTTCTAATGCAATTCGACAATATTAATGTGAATAAATAATAACATAAGCTTTATAACCAATTTAAATTGATTCCAACTCAATGTATATAAATTCCATTCCAATCTAACTCATTTACAAACCATATAGTTGCATTCCATCTCGTTTCACATTGGTTTTGTTCAAAGCCATTTTGTTATACTCGACATCATCCCATGCTTGTATTAACTTCAAACTTAAGTTAATTTATTTCAATTCACTACCATTTTATAACTTAAGTCCATTCCCGTTTTAATTTATTCATACTCGAATTGGATTTATTTTCATCTCAAATCATTTTTATTTTAATCCAATTCCATACAACTTCAATTCATATTTAATTCACTCACAATTCTAGGTTAACGATTTCAAGTTCCATTTCCATATTTCATCAACTAATTTATTATCTAATTAGTTTTCCCCTGATTTAATCTCATTTTATCTAATTCACTCACAATTCTAACTCATTTTCAATACTTGATTTTTAATCTCAGAATCTCTTCATTAAATTTCTTAAGTGCAATTTATTTTATAATTCAAGTTTGGATTTTTCATTTTATTTTCCAATTCATCACAAATATTTATTTTGGATTTTCTATCCCAATTTTAAATTTTATAAGTCACAACTTATTATTTTACACATTTCCATTCATTCTAGGATTGAATATATTCATCCTTTATTTTTAACTCAAGATTTACGCTTATTTATAGCCCAAGTATATTTTATTCTAAGGATTTTTAATTCTTTTATAATTTATTCTAACTATTTATTCCAACTTATTTCTTGTCCAACTTACTTCCATTTATTCAGGTAAGAATCTAATTCCATTCAATAACACCCATAACTCAATTGAATTTTACTCCAATTCAATTCTATTTAACTTAACCCCAGTTAAATCTTGTTACATACCATTCGTTTGAATTTTTGTTAAGCAAGGACTTAATTCCATTTAATATCATCATGGCACAACTGACTTTTGATTCAATTAAATCCAAATTTAATTCAATTTCAATTACAATTTTATTTAACTTATCTCAAGTTAAATTCATATATATTTTCTTCACTTTCATTCACTTAAGTTAAATTTTAATTTCCATTAACAATTCATTATAAAATTTATTAATAATAAGGTCATTCAATTTATGCTTGAATTGGATTTGTTTACAACCCACACCAAATCTATTTTAATCCAATTCAATACTTACTTAGTTTACATTTATTTATTTAAGTAAGAATTTTATTCCATTCAATATTATCTATAACTCGACTGAATTTATTTCAACCCAATAAATTTTATTTCCAAACATTAATTAATTTTTAGTTCATTTGAACTAATTCTGCACTTATTTTTATACAATTTTAAATCAAACATCATCCAATATTCAGTTTCATTTCAGTTGCATACCATATAAATCATTCAGTTACTTACTAATTTTAATTCTCAAAACTTTGTTTTATTTAGTCCAACTTGACTAATTTTTCCATTTCACATAATTTAACACAATTCAAATTTTAAATTCCAGTATTCAGTTTTCACCTTTACTTACTTACAAAGTTAAATTTTATTTCAACAAATTCCAAATTTACAAGTTATCAAACTTTTTATATGCCATAAACATTCTTAGTTAAAATTCCAAAATTTGAACAATCTTTCAATATTTCAAAATTCCCTTTGAAATCACTTATATCCAACATTCCTTGCATTTTCAAAATCAAACCCAATTTCGCAAACAAACATTAATCCAAAACATCCAGGTAGCAATCCCCCTTTTGGAAACTCGAAAATGAACACCGATGATGTCGCGGTCATCATCGGAATTATTTTCCAGCGACCGTAAAGAGTTCAATGCTTTTTTCTATTTTAAAACCCTTCAAATATTTTAATTTCCAAATCTCTCTACATTTCAAACACGGTTCAAAAATATTTCTTACATATATATTATTTTTCCCAACCTTTGGGAATCATTTTCAAATTCAAAGGAACTTAAATTTCCAAATTTTCAAATTCCAAATCCTTTAAATTTATATTCACACATTACTTTGGAATTGTCTTATTTTAATTATTAATCACACTATAATTCACATTTATAGTTACATTTACAAATCTTATTTGTATATGAATTTTTTCTAGGATTTAATTATGATTTCAATTCCGTATTCAATTATGAATTACATTTACAAATTTCATTTATTTATAATTTATTCCTTAATCTTTGGTTATTATTTCAATTTCTTATTTAATTTTACACATTAATAATAATAATTTAATATTATCATCCCTAAAAACCAAGCATCCATATTTAACTATAATAATTTACGAAAAACCATTGCTTTTATATACAAAAATAATTTTGGGTTAAATTATTTCATTTACCCTATTTAAAATAATACTGTGTCGGTTTATCTTGTTTAAGAGTTTAGAAATCCCTATCGATAATATGGCGTCCCATATATCGACCAGAATCCATAAACACTCAACAGGCAAGTCAACACAATATAAAAACAATTTTATATTCACTGACAAATATGCGCTCATATCTATTAATATACTCAAACTCATTCTAGAGTACTACGGACTCTATTCTACGAGAAATTCCCACCAGAGCCAAGGTTATCACCAACCTAAGCTCTGATACCAAGTGTAACGATCCGCAAATCCGTACCCCATGAGTCAGCACTATTTCTACATCAGTCGACTCAAGTTGAACAGAAATACGAACCATTTGGGTTAAAGAAGAAGAGGTAGAAGAAGAAAATAGAAAACAACATCAGAATCTAACCATCGTAGTGGAATAAAATATAATATATAATAACTTATCTTTACACGAAAGAAAACTATATCTGTTTTATACATACATCATTAGAGTACATCATCAGAGTTCCACATCAATAACATACAAATGGATACACCGCGGAATAATAATCAAATACGGAAGTACGTAACGCCATCCAGCTCGTCTTCTGCTCCACAGCACTATATCTTGTATCCTATAATACTCGGTCTGACCCGAGCATTACAATTAAATAACACCCGAGTCAGTCTGGAATACCATCGTGAGAAATCACACTCAAATTGATTGTTAAATTTTCAAGATCCTTTAAAAACAAAAGCATCTCGTAAGACCACGCCACAAATAAACATGTCGAGTTTTTACCTTATGATAGCTAAAACACTTTTTATTAAAATCCTCTGATATTATAATAGGGTCTATATACAAATACTTATTAAAATAGCCAAAATTCTTACATCTATTAAATTCCAGCTATTAGCCACAGAGTGGGTAATATAAATAAAACTCATAAAGGGCGCGTAGGGAGAATGGATTTCCAACTAATGACTAGGCACTGGGGTACCACCTGTCATAGTACCTGGTCTAGATCAGCGTACCGAGGATCACTCCCGACCCCCTGCAATTCAAGACCCGGACTACCCCTTACTGGATAGTCCCGAATAAGATCACTCCGCGGTTGGGATCAGCAACCACACCACTAAGCCGAAATAAAAGGGACATCTAGACAGGGATGACCTTACCCGGAAATGGGTGCTGCCCACCAAGCCTTGCTGCATAACCTTTTATTTTCAATCATTCCCAGTTGATGAGGCTTGAGGCTAAGCGTTACCTTTCTAGAACATATCCCTTAGAATGCCCATCGTCCACCCGACGATGTTCCGAAAGCATTCATCCATACAAGTCCATCCCGGGTTTGAACGGAACCGAAGGCACTGTTCCTACTACATCCATTTTGGAAATATCCTCAGGATTAGTAGCGACTAGCCCTTGCACTTCACTGCTCCATCTTTGAATCCAAACTCATTTCCGCGAAAACGTACAAACTGGATCGAAGTGGTTTTCGAGAAATAAATCTCGATCCTGGTCTCTTCGAAACGATCAACGCATTTTGGCCAATATTGATATTCGATTATTTAACTATCAATTAACATTCACAACAATCACCAAACAATAAATAATTTCCCCAAATTATTTATTTATTTCAAAATATCTTCGCAAGATATATCTCCACTTTTCAAACCCTTTTGAAAACAGTTTCAAACTCTCTTCCCTTTTTAGAATAAATTTTCTAAATATTTTCTATTTCCACTGAAATCACCAAGCACAAAACTTTAGATTTTTAAAATAATTTAAAACGCTTTACTTTGAAATATACTTTAAACATTTAAGTTAAACTACTTCAAATATTTGTTAAAATACATACTATAAGAATATTTGAAAATAAGGTTACTATATAAAATATAACCATTCAATCATCCAATCAATTATTTAAATTTAACTATTTAAATTTAAATTAAAAATTCAGCTGAGTGAGATTTACTCATCTTTGCTTTTAATTTGCAATCCACTTCCAAACGTCTTGTTTCCTTCACGATTTTAGACCTTGTATAAATATTAGATTATTTTATTCATATCTGAATTGATCAAACAATTTATTACCACTTAGTTAACTAACAATTTTAATTTAACTAAAAGTTTGGTTTTTAACTTAATAATTTAATCTTACTCATAATTTCCTTTTGAAACCTTTTTGTGACTAAAATAAATTAATAGGTTATAAACAAAATAATCACTATAATACATTATCAACAATAAACTAGAAGATAAATAAAAATATGTATTTTTATTTTTCTTTCTATATATAAGTACTTTCAAAATCTTCCTGTTTATATTTTTCTCAGTTTACCTTTAATTTAAAATAGGCAGATTTATTTATTGTTATTTAAAATAAATAAACTGTATTTATAAAATTTTAAAACTAAAATAGATTTTACTTTTTTTTTAAATTAACTAACTAACTTAGAAATTTAATAATTTAAATTGATGGGAAAACGATACCTCACTGACTCTTTTTCCCTTTTCACTGACCACCTCCAAACCCTAGAATGCCTTGCCCAAATTGTCGCACTCTAGAATCGCGCTTCCCCTCTACAACATCCCTAACCCAAAGTCGAACCACACAGTGCCTCTCGTGAATCCACCTTATGCGAGCGCCAAAATCAGACGCGAAGCCCCAAATCCATCGTCACGTCAAAGCCTCCTCGAAGTCGCACCTACCCCCTTCTTCGACCGCCATCTCGCCTCGTGTTTCTTTGATTTGCGTTCGATTACTTGCTGAGCTATTTAGGGCTTAGAAGTTTGATCGAATTTCCCCCCAAATGCCGATGAAATCGAGCAACGGCTCGTTTTCGAATCGAGCTTCGTCCATAAATCGAAGCGAATTTGATTTGCATATTTCTGTTGCCATTTTTTTTGCGAATTGAAAAAAAACAAAGTAGACGGCGAATTAAGAAGATGAGTTGGTTTATGAAGAACGAAACATATCGTACTTCTTATATTTTTTCTCTGAATCTTCCACTGAAAGGTTTCGTGAAAAAATAAAATAAAGCTAAAGGACTGTGATTTCGCCTTAAGAACGGCTGAAGTGACAATTTTGTATATATATATAACTATTTAATTATATCGTCACAGTTCCGCAACCCAAATTGTCAAACTCCTGTTGATGCATGCCGCTAGGCATTCATAATGTTATACCCCTATCCCGAACATGATGGAAAAGGTTTCGAGCCCTAATTCGATCATATGTAGAAAATAGCTTTTGGACCAGTTATCATATTGAATTTTCGATATAAATTTCTACGCATTTATATATCGTATGCTCACACAACAACTTCAAACGCTACAAAATTTGAAATCCGAGAATAATACAATATTACAGATCCGATGGAACTGGTTTCTTCAAATTCCGAGATCGTGTCTCGGAAAGCTATTTTTAAATTCAATCTAAACTATAAAATTTTAAAACGGAACAAATCACTGTTAAATTCAATTTTAAAACTTCTATTATCCTTAGCACTATCAATACAAATTTTACAAGCCTTCAAATTATTTTTAACAGGCTTAGAACTCCAGATTCAACAATTAGCTCAACTTCAAATTATTTAATTCAATAATTTAATTATCAAATAATTAGTGATACTTGAATTCAAGATAAAAATAAGATTTTAAATATTTAAAATCAATTAAATATTCCAATTTCAAATGCTTAAAAATTCTGGGTCATCACACCAATATCTATGTGTTTTAAATATTACGCTTACTATTCGGTTTAGCCTGGAGAGGACCTTTTCTGTCATCTAACCCATTCCGAATAGTGATACGACGATATGGATAGCATTTGAAGACCGGTGGTGAAGATCGGGTATTTTCAAAAACGAAAGGATAACCCGTCGATTGACTTTGCACTGAGTAGTTACGGTATAGAGATCTCTATATGTGATAGGGCATCCGATCGGGATTGGGGATACCCGGATTGCAAGGGCTTCTTTGGAAGTTCCTTTGGTTCTGTTCGAACCCGGAATAGACTTGTATGGATGTGTGTCTGACGTTACACTTTGAGATGTAAAGCTGGTTTCTATCAAATACATTTCTGTTTGGTGGCGGAGATTTATTCTCTTAGCTTAACACCCTTCTCTGAGACGTACGAGCTCAGAGGTTATGTAGTTGATTGTTACTAGTGATACATTCCCAATTTGGTAATGTGGCATACGAAGTGCTGCTGATCATTTGTTGATCGAAGCATGGCTTTTGTGAAAAGCGTAGCTTTGTGGACGAGACTTCGTCGAGCCTCACACCCTGGAAATGGTAGAAACAGGAATGTTGCAGCAAGGTTTTTAGGGGTCGCCCCCTAGGGTATGTCTTTTCCCTCTGGATAAAAGGTGATAGTATGGTATGAAGCTTAGATATTTAACCTATGTGGTTGCTACAAACTTATTTCTTTGTGGTTGTTGGTTGAGAGGAGCCTCGGATAAAGGTTGGTAACGACCAAGGATGGCATACTTGTATGGTAGCTACCTATGTTATAGCTTGGTTAAAACGTGAGCTAGCATCGGCCTTGTGTTAGCAGAGATCCGGTTAGGTTCTCGGGGATGTCCTTCCAGAAGCGTAACCATTTCGGTGTAGGAAGTTACTTTGCCTGATCATTTGTTGGAAATCCAGAGAAACGATACGCGCCCAGTACGGTTTTAGTTGTATAACCTGCCGTGGAATGTGGTGGTAACCTGCTATTGAACATGGCAGCTATAATAGGCATACGATGAAATGTGGTATGCTGGCTATGATTAATATTATACTTTCAAAAGGTTTTCTGCACTATGCACTAATAATAATATCAAATAGTTTTCGCGTATCAAGCATTTTTAACTGTCATAAGGAGAAATCTCCTCCATGTGTGCGCTTGCATTATGTGTTTTGTGGGAGGCCTTATGGCAGTTTCATTTTCCAAAAAGCATGAACGGATTTCTTTTTATAAATTGTTTTGTGCAAACAACTGTTTTTGTTTACTCATACCAGTCCCATGAATGACCCAGAGTTTATTGTTCCCTTCCTAAACTCTGGATGCCCATAATTTCCCACATGGGCAGCCTAGAAGCAAGTTATCTGTGTTTTGGAGCTAGCTTGGATTCGGAAGTCTTTTGGAAGCCGTCATATTTTGGAAAGCTTTTGGGTTTGGAAATCTTTCAAAGTGCTGGGAGTTTTTGAAGACCTTATCGAAGTTGATGTATGTTGGAAGCTTTTTTTGAAGTCTCTATTGTTCTACTTTGGAGTGGTCATTTTGTTGTAGTATCTTTTACGTATCAATCTGATATTAGTGATCAATGTTGTAATGGATATTGTATCAAAGTTGTATATGTATTATGATCAATGATATTCATTTTGTTTCCGCTGTTTTCATCTAATGTTGTTATAAGCTCCGGCGATGCGAATTTCGATGTCGTTTGTCGGGCATCGAGTTCGGGTCGTCACAATTAAGGCTTTACATTTTCCACATTAACACATTTTATAGTGCCAATAGTCTATACAACACCGTAATACCTCCAGATCGGGAGGCTACCAAAGGACACTCCATAGGTACGACACAAAACAAACTCGTAGAAGGCACGCTAGGGTGGTGACACGGCACAACTAGGCAATGCCGGTGTAGATATACCAATTATGCATTCAGACTTGTGGTAGCAAATAGCAGCCACTATCGCCCACCTCAGAAAACACTCCCAAATCAAAAGAACAAGTGTGGCCACCCAATCAATCACAAAATCAGAATATAGTATCGAATGAATGTGTCCCATTGGAGGTGCTACCTCACTTGGCCCAGAATCGCTCTTATTTTAGCCACCTAACGCTAACTCACGGGAGTTAAGTCCACATAAATGTACCTTTAGGATCGTCACTACCATCCTACTTCATTCTGGAATCTCCACCTCATGCACAGTTGTTTAAGTGGTTTTCGGTATTGGCAGAGAATATGACAATATCTGATCCCAGTCTCTTTAACAACCAATCGTTATTACAACATCGCGGTCATTTTAAAATAGTTTATACTTCAAAACCAACATATCATTTCCATTTCAAGACCATATAAATAAGATATCATTTCCATTTCAAAACCAAATACGATATCATTTCCAATTCAAATATATCCATTTCCGAAAATCATAGCACTTTCAAAGTTATAACACTTTTGAAACCAAACACTTGAAATTATAACACTTTCAAAACATAATACTTTGAAATTCATAACTTTGAAAACATAACTTCCACCACTAAAATAATTTAGATATTAAAATAGTATATATAATAAATAGTTTATAAAGTAAAATAACTTATATAAAAGATTTATAAGTTAAAATATTTTATATTAAAATAATTAGTATATTAAAACAGTTTATATTAAAAATAGGTTTATATTAAAAATTATTTATAATAAAAAAGGTTTATATGAAAATAATTCATAAAGTAAAATATATAAATAGTTTAAATATAATTTAAAAAACTTTATATAATAAAATAGCTTTCTCAATCGATTCCAAATCAACTCAAATTCCAAAATTCAAATTTAATTCAATCTTAAATCTTCAATTTTAATTTAATTTAGTTTCTCAACAAACAATTAAAATTATATCGATTTCAAATACAGATTTGAACTACAAAATAAACCATTTTAATTTCGACATATTTTAAAGTTTTAAATATTCCACATTTTCAAAACTAAATTTGATCAATTCATATATATCTCAAATTAACTTCATAAATATTTAGTTTTGAAATATTCACTTAATAAAATCCAACATCATTTAAATAAAACTTCAAATTACAAATAGACTAAATATTTCCTTCAATTTATTTTAGCTCAAAACATTTATTTAAATCACCTTAAATCGAAATCAAGTTATAAAATCATATCCTTTAAAAATCTCAAATTCCATAAGTTTCAAATCGATTTAATTGAATAAATTCTTAATTAAATACCATTTCAAATCAATTTCAAATCTCTCTTCCCAACCTTAATTTATTAAAAATTATTATGAACTCTATATTTAAAAATAAAATTTAAATAATACTTAAAACATATTATATATAACTTAAATCAAACTTTATTAAATTAAATCTTATTATCAAACTTATTTTATAATAAAACTAATTTATACATACTTTAAAATAGTGAAATCATAAGTAAATCTTAAAATTTATAATTCCAAAACTACTTATAAATTTAAATTTTTTTGAAGCATATAATTTAAAATCAAGAATTTAACTATATAAAATAAAATTTGTATATAATGTTTAAAAATGGAATTTGTTAAACCATATATTTCTTCCAAAAACATAGAAACCCTTTTCAAAATATTTATATATATTGACCAACGGTGTTTGTATATAATTTTCTATCCTATGGTCAAGTGATATGGATATTATCATTTCAGTCCGTAATTTAAATCTATACGGGTATATATATCATTTCAATCCGCAATCCCAAATTCAATTCAATGAAAATCGCTTCGGTTTGTCATTTCAACCTATAATGATTTTCTCCCATTCTACAGATCGTTCGGGTATGTATCATTTCAACCCATAGTGAATTCTATACTATCAGGGAACTTGCAGAGTGATAACAGATATGATAATAATATAACAGACATATATCATCAATATAAATAACAGATAATGGTGCTAGATGTCACAGGTGAAGAGATACTGATAATATCATAAATAGTAATGTAAATAACTAAAAACAACATATTCCAATTGTCGTTTCACTTGAAATGAAATTTAATAAATATAAAATTGTTAATCGTGAGTGATTGTTCACCTTTTGAGGCTAGAGAGATTATACAATAGAATAAGTTACGGATCCAGGCACGAATTTCGAAGCAAAGCACGATGGACTCGAGTTCGACGGACAAGCTGATAAATAGGAATAGATGAAATTAAATCAGAACTGGATCGATGAAGATAATGGTATAAGTGAATTCATATAACTATATATAACTATATATTCTATATTCAAAACACATATTAAATTTTAAATATTTAATTATTTCAAAATTATTGTTTTAAATTAAAACACATGTCAAAACCATTTCCTTATATCTATTAATATCAATATTTAATTCAAATCTATCAATGGTAAATCTATATGTAATATAATATTATCATTACTTGGTTCACCTATATTTTAAATTAAAATGTATATATCTAAAGAAAAAAGTCAATATTAAAATTTTAAAAAATCAAAACATATACGTATATTTTAAAAGTCGATAATTAACGTATATACCTGTATACTCCAAAATCCAAAACTTATATATGTAAATAATTTAAAATCGATACTCACTTATACATATAGGTTTTACACCAATATTATTATAACATATAAACTGACGTATGTTGTAACTTGCATAAATTTATATCATAGAACAGAAAAAAAATCATACTTTACAACAACGGTTTATAAAGTACAAACTGGGTATGCAAACTCATATACAAAAATCAAAAACACATATACATATTGTATTCAAGATCCAACCAACAATATATAAGATATGCATATACATGTTGAAGATCTTATAATATACATATACTTCATATAAACAAAAAAACCAATATATATCTTAAAGGTTATGTAAACTTACTTCGAAATATAAATACACATATATAACTGTTTAATATAAATAGAATATATAACTTATATGTATTTAACTCATATATAACAGTTTAAAATATATATAAACCAACATACTATATATAAAACAAACAAAAAAATACATATATATACAACTTTATAAAATAATGTACATAAACTGAAATATAACATCGATTTCTTATAACTAAATATACAAAATATATATACACGAACGGTTATAAAAATATATATACTTAAAACAAATCATGTACACACATATATATTTACTCAGAAACAGAGAGGTTATAAGCCGAGCATGTATCAAATATCAATTTATATATATATATATATATATATATATATATACATACATACATACATATACATATATACATATACATACACACACACTCATATGCACACACACATACTAGACCTATGCAAAACACACACACACACACAGATATATATATATATATATATATATATATATATATATATATATAAAACTGTCGTGTGTATATGTATATATATATTTAAACAAATAGATCATACAGCTTATATAACATAACATAAAATAACTTAATAGCATATATAATTTATGTAAACAGAGTTCTAACCCAAATAAGAGATGGCCAGAGGCGAGCTCGGGTTTGACGAGGCTCGGAAATTGAGGAGGAGGGGAGGAGTTTTGGGCTTGGAGGCATAGGTACTCGGCCTTAGACACGAGCGGTTGATGGTGGAAGCGGATAAGAAGGCACGGTCGATGTTTGGAGACCGACGTGGGTTGTCAGACGGGAAAGGCTGTGTCGGAGCGAAATGAATGAGAGTGGAGTATGTACAGCTCACAATTACATGCACATTTGATTATAGGACAATTGTATATTTTTTTGTGTAGAAGAAACTAATGAATCTCTGTTAAATAGAAGAGGAAAGAGCAGGTAAGGTTTCAATAATAATGATAACCACTTTGGATTGTATAAATATTATTTTGTTTCAGAAGCAAACTGCAGAGAGAACAAAAGAAGAAAGGAAAGAGACTAGAAAATAACATGAACCAACATATAATTTAATAAAGTGAGAATACCTAAAAGCAACTACGTTGAATTTCAAAAAAAAAAAAAATAGCTAATGACTGTTTTTTCAACAATTAGATAGATGAAAGGAGGAGAAGCCCAAAAGGTTGAGATCGGATGTCGGTATGGTCAAATCGTTTCGCAGATTCCACTGTGCACCGGACATTGAAATTTGAAAATTGAATATACCGTAGAGATCAGCACGACAAGACGATCAAAACGGTATACAAATATCGATGGTACGACCATCAAATCAAAAGTCGATATTCGGTATCGAGAATGCAGCTATTTTGCCGAAAATAAGATAAATGGAGCTATAGCATTCAAAATTTTGAGAAACGAAATATGACGTCTCACTTAGAAGTTTACAAATTTATTGTATATAAAAATATTCAGATTTGGAAATTATTTGATTACCATCAATTATTAACTGATATAAATTTAAATAGAATTACACAAGAAAATAAATTTCCGTATTTTTTGATGCAAATTTACCAATTGCTATGTTTAATTAGTCGCATTCCAAATAGTAAATTTTTAATTTTAAATATTGTTATTTAAAATTTCCCAAAAATTCAATTAGTTAAATAATCAAAACTACTAAAATTTACGGGTCGTTACACTCTACCCCACTCAAAACTTTTCGTCCCCGAAATGGAAGGAGATAGGAGAATAGAAACAACCAGAAAGGAAAATAGATTGGAAAACAAAATAAAACAACTAGTTTAAATCATATAAATTTCAATTTTAATTAATTACTATTCAACAATTTACTTTAAATTCAAGGTGTTTCATTAAGTTGATTAAATTTCAAATTATAAATATTTCATACAAAAAGGTTTGTTTCAATCAGAATTTTATTTAATTTATCTCATTTACTATTCAATCAACTTATTATTCTATTTATTTCTATTAACACTTTATAATTAGAATTTAAGTGTATAACATTTATTATAACCACTCAAATTTTATTTATAAAATCATTTTATATTGTATATTATTCAATTACATATTCAACTTCTGAATGATTTAGATAAGTTATATTAGAATGAAATTGGGTATTATACAAGAAAAATTTTCCCAACTCGATTATTTCAAATTAAATATTTATTCAAAATTTTTGACTTCCTTTTATAATTGAAATCATCCTCCAACATAAAATTTAAGAATTAAATTTTCGATTAACTTCAAACAATTTAGAGATAAATATATACTATATATATCAAATCAAATTTCTAACCATATACCTATATAATATATATCAAGTCATACTTTAGAAATTCAAATCAATTTAATTTTCAAAACAAAAGTGCAGCAAAGCTACTGAATGGTCTCTCCACTCTGAAACTCAAAAATGAATGTCGATGACGCGGCCGCCATCACCTAAATTATTTTTCAGCGACAAAATAGGAGAGCACTGATTATAAATTCTTTTGGAAACAAATTTCTGTTCGAAATACTTAAATAATGTGCATTTTAAAACTTTAAAACTATAGTTTGAAATCATCGAAGATTAAATTCTCAAATTCTAAATTCTAAATTCATTTAAATTCTAAATCAATTTATAAACCATGTTTTATTGTTCAATTATTTGCATATGAGACAAAAGTCAATGGTTTACAAAACCATAAATAAAACAAAATTATATTATTTCTTAACAACCAATTCAATTAACAATTTAACTTCAAAAAATTATACTTATATATATAATATAATCATATAAAAATATTAAATTTTGAAAACAATTGTGTCAGTTTGCTCTGTTCAAGTGTTTTGGAAATCCTATCGATAGCGTTGATCAGATGAATCGATCGAAAACCCAAATCAACATTAACAACTCAAACAACACAATATAAAAATATATTTAATATTAATTACCAATACACTCCCTCACTCAAGGCTTCCAGAATGGTTTTCAAACAAAGATAGAGATCAAATTAGATGAATCCTAATTCAAAAGAATTCAAATTCAAAAATAGGCTCGAAAGAGAGATAAGATAATTTAATTTCAAATAAGGAAGATGGATAGACTTATATAAGTCGCGGGCGACCTTAACCGGGTCAAGCGTGACCACAAGAATACGATCGATGTAGGATTTTGAGGTAAATCGACATCTGATCGCAAGAGATAGAATTCGGCCTAACAAGAGATATCAGCATGTAAATCGAGGATATATAAATCTTCGGTGAATCGATGCTATTTTAAAGGAGTTTCACCCTTTACAAATCATTCAAAGGTTGGTGAGATTGCCAATTTATTATAGAGATCATTCAAAGTGGAGTTATGGGATACTCCAAAATTAGAAGAATACGAATAGGGAGAGACAAGAATGAATTTCAGAACGTAGGGAAGTGTACCAAAATTCAAAGGAAACTGAGTCAAAGAGGAAGAGATTCAAGCTCGAACGAAAGTGATTCCATAATTAAATTTACTTTATATGCTGAGTTTTGCCTAAAATCACTCTGCTACCACATGTAACATCCTGGTATTTTTAACTATTCGCATCCGCACACGTCGGACACGAATTGCTCAAAATATCATATCGTTAATTTAAATTTGTCAAAACTCAACATACACAACAAAATAAAATAATCAAAGAATCACATATACGGAGTAATATAACAATAATGCAGCGGAAACAAAGGATAGCAGTTCATGAAGCTATTATATATATATATAATAGAGTTAAACAAGATACAACAGAGGTCTCGAATACATAGATGTCTCAATACAATAGTCAAATAAAAAATTTGAATATCACTAGAGTTAACTGAATAACTGAAAGCTGAATAGACAGCTGGATCTCCAAGCGAAGCTCCAACTCCAAAGGTGAGTCTCCAATACTGGTACACTCAGTCTGACCCCAGCGTAAAGCAAAACACAAAACACTCGAGTCAGGATTAACATTCTTATATCAATAAATCCAACTCAAGTGAAATATCAGCTGAAATACAAGTAACTTAAAGGATGTTTGGGATAGCTATCCTCTAAGGATCCGTCAAAACCATTTCTTTATATCTATTAATATCAATATTTAATTCAAATCTATCAACGGAAAATCTATATGTATTATATTACAATGTCATTACTTGGTTCACCTATATTTTAAATCAAAATGTATACACATAAAAAAGCCAATATTAAAATTTTAAAAAATCAAAACATATACCTATATTTTAGAAGTCAATAATAAACGTATATACCTATATACTCCAAAATCCAAAATATATGTACGTATATAATTTAAAATCGATGCTAACTTATACATATATGTTTTACACCCGTATTATTATAACATATAAACTGACGTATATTGTAGCTTGCGTAAATCTATATTATAGAACAAAAAAAAACTCATACTTTACAACAACCACTTATAAAGTGCAAACTGGTTATACAAACTCATACACAAAAATCAAAAACACATATACATATTGTATTCAAAATCCAACCAACAATTTATAAGATATGCATATACATGTGACAGTTCTTATAGTATACATATACCATATAAACAACAAAACTAATATATAACTTACAGGTTATGTAAACTTACTTCGAAATATAAACACATATATAACTGTATAATATAAACAGAATATATAACTTATATATATTTTACTCGTATATAATAGTTTAAAATATATATATATATATATATATATATATATAAACTAACATACTATATATAAAACAAACAAAACAATATATGCACAACTTTGTAAAATAATGTACATAAACTAAAATATAACATTGATTTCTTATAACCAAATATACAAAATATATATACTTAAACCAAACTACGTAAACACATATATACTTACTTAAAAACAGAGAGGTTATAAGCTGAGCATATATCAAATATCAATTTATATATATACACACAAGATCTATGCAAAACTAATAGATGTATGTAACTATCGTGTGTGTGTGTGTCTATATATATATAAACATATAGTTCATACAACTTATATACCATGACATAAAATAACTTAGTAGCATATATAATTTATATAAACAGATTACTATAAACAAGGGATGGCCAGAGGCGAGCTCGAGGTTTGATGAGGCTCGGCAGTTGAGGAGGAGGGGAGGAGATTTGGGCTTGGAGGCATAGATTCTCGGCCTTAGACATGGGCAGTTGATGGTGGAAGCGATAAGAAGGACAGTCCATGTTTGGAGACCGGCGTGGGTTGTTAGACGGGGAAAGGCTGTTTTGGAGCGAAATGAATGAGAGTGGAGGATGTACAACTCATAATTAAATGCACGTTTGATTGTATGACAATTTTATTTTATTTTTGTGCAGAAGAAACCAAAAAAAATCTATTTTAAGCATGGTCTATTTACTATTTTTGATTAATAACATAGATCAGAATTTTTTTATTCTATTTTAATTCCATGAACAAAGTCACTTCGTTAGATGTCAATGTAAATTGTGTTTATATCGAAGTAAGATTAGCCTATTTGTGATAAATCTATCAAGTTCACTAATAAACTTACATCAACATCTAAATATCCATGAAGCATAAAAAGAGAGCGTAAATTAGCAAATATGTTGAATCCACATGATTTGTGAGAGCTTCATTACCCCTAAATTGAAGGAGTTTTGCTTCTCATTTTTATTATCATTTTAACACATGTAGGTTGCAACATTAAAAAGCAAGAAAAGTAAGAGAAACTTATAAGAAAAGTGAACTAAAGTACTTTCATAAATTAAATCTAAACTAATTGCAATGAAAAGAAAGCTAATCTACTAACACAAAATAGAAGAAAGCATGTAAATAAAAGTAAGCATGAAATGAAATGTAGAAAAAGAAGAAGAGGCTTAAGAAGTCCTTTTATTTCTCACTGATTTTGTGGATACTACTGCATAATAATGATAAGAAGATTAAAAACTCTATTACATGAACATAAGAGAGTTATTTATATATGACCAAAACCCTATTCCATTTTAAGGAAACTCCCTAAAATGCTCTTTAGATAGTGTTGTCCCCAAATTATCTTTAACATGAAATTAATCTCTATTAAATGTACATGTATTTTTAATTTCCATTTACATGTGCATTAGCTTTAAATTATAGTTCATGGTTAGTGGATATGTGGGGTCGTCCATGATTACATGAATTCTTTTATTTCTTCATTTCTTTGGCTTCTAACTCTTGTACATGCATATTTCCATAAAAGCTTCTTCACAATTGATCTCAATTTCCTACTGTTCAAAAATAAAAATGTGCAAGTGAATTTTCTTAATTTGCATCATACACAAAATTGCCATTTTGCCATCATGTAGATGCATGAATGATGAATTGAAAGCATTTTTGAAATTTGGTTTTAAACATGTAAAAACATTCAGTTATGACATTTATTTTACTAAAATGAGATTAAGTGTGTGGGTAAAAATATACTTTTTTACGTGCACATCAAATACCCCACGTTTATCTTTTTATTTGTCCTCAAATAAACCAAAACTAAGATAAATATGTTTTCGTAAGAAACACAATTGCAATGAGTATATGCAACAAACCGTTAAGCCTCTAGGTATTCATAGTAGGACGAGTGTTGTCTTGTGAGGGTTTTCAATGAATCTATCCACAAAATCCAAATGCAACATGAAAAGTTCCTAAATGCAAAATTTATTTACAAAGATTTGAATGTAAGTTTCCAAAAATATTTTCAAATGAAGAATTTACTTTTAAATTGACAAAAATAAGTTAAATATAAGATCTGGTCATTATCAAGAAATTTAAGTCCTTTTACTTATCAATATTTCCAATAAAAATTAAGTTATCATCACAATTGAACTTTAGTTTGGCTAGTTGTTTTGGTTGATAACATAGTGCAACTATGGAATGGATCTTTAGTTGATGGTCAAAGTTTTTCATAGTGGTATTTTCATTTCTTTTAAATAACAAGTCGAATCAACTAAGTGAAAATAGTGCCTAGATTTCAATTGCTTGCTCTCTCTATTTTTGAAAGGTATTAACATTATTATTATTTACGCACCTAACTCAAATAAACTAAGGCTATTATACTTATCATGCACTGTCTTTCGGACTTACGTGAGAAGAGTATGGAGCGTGGCGAGTGTATACACTTTCGTATGAACACATGACTCTACGTGGTTATTTTTATTAAAAATTTATTTACGTACACCTAACTCAGATAAAATGAGGCCAAATATACCGATCATGCACTACCTTTCGGGCTTACATGAGAAGGATACAGAGCATGGCAAGTGAACACATGACTCTAGGTGTTCCTTATTTTCACAAAAACCATTTTTGTATGTTTTCTTTTTCTTTCTTTTTTTTAAAGAGAGAGAGTTATGCAAATCATTTTACCACCACTTAACTTAGAAGATTGCAAACGCTATCGCCTTTACTTTTAGTCGACCGCTTTTGTAAACAAAGATTGCAATTAGGATATACTTCATAATTATCACCTATGAACCTTCCTATATACTAGTTAAACCATAGTTACTTGTAATAAATTTTTTATTTTTATTTTTTTGAGACAAATAAAATTTCAAAATTTTCAATTTAATAACCAAAAACACATGCTTATCCTTTAATGTTTCTTCAAAAGTAAATCAACATGCTAAAAAAATTGTTTTGGGATTTTTTGTTTTGTTAATTTTGGATAGAAAATGCAAAAACTTAACCCTGAATAATCAAAATAAAACATGAGACTTTCCCTCCGCCACACTTAATTTTGACTATGTCCCCATAGTCGATGCATGATATAATAAGTGTAAAGGGAAACACACACACTTACATATATTTACAAAAGAGGGTAACATTTCTTACTAGAGTAGTATGGCTCATGAAAAACATGAGTTCCTCCTCTGGATCACTTGGCAATTCCAAGTAAGGCTTTAAATTATGACCATTACTTTTAAAATTGTTCCATCCCTGAGGTTTTGTATTTCCATGGCACGTGTGGAAAAAAAGTTCGTACCATAAATGGCCCCGTCCATCTAGATTTTAATTTTCCAAGGAAAAAGTGAAGTCTAGAGTCATACAAAAGAACTTTTTGGTTTGGCAAAAACATCTTTCTTAAGATAGATTTGTCATAAATTTTTTTAGTTTTTTCCTTGTAAATATTTGAGTTTTCGTTCCTAAGTTCTTCTAACCCATTGAGTTGTAATTTTAGGTTTTCGCCAGCTTTGTCGAGATCGAAATTTAACTTCTTCGCTGCCCACAACACTTTATGTTCGATTTCAACTGGTAAATGGCACGCTTTTCCTTCTACTAAATGTAATGGAGACATCCCAAGGTTAGTTTTAAAAGCGGTATGGTAAGCCCAAAGCGCATCCGTTAATTTTTGAGTCCAATCTTTACGATTTTTGTTAACGATTTTTTCCAAGATTGTTTGATTTGCTGATTTGAAACTTCAACTTGACCACAGGTTAAGGGTGGTAAGAAGTGGATAGCTTGTGGGTTATTGAGTATTTCTTCATTAGATTTTCCAATGAACGATTATAGAAATGGTTTCCATTATCGCTTATTATTATGTAAGGTGTTCCAAACCTCGAAAAGATGTTTTCTTTTATGAATTTCATAATAACTTTATGGTGATTTGTTTTTCAAGCAATGCTTCAACCATTTGAATACGTAATCGACAACAAGGAGAATTTAAAGATTTCCAAAGGAGTTTGGGAATTGTCCCATAAATTCAATACCCCAAACAACAAAGACTTCAATCTAAGAATGAGGTTCAAATGCATCATATTTAGTCGAGAGATTCTCCTAACGTTTGGCAGCGATCGCAAGTTTTATGAAACTTGAATGCATCTTTGAAAAGCATATGCCAATAAAAACCACGTTGAAGCACCTTTTCCATGGTTTTTTTGGACCGAAGTGACCACCACAAGCTTGGTCGTGATAAAATGAAAGAATACTTTTGATTTCATAATCTGGAATGCTACGTCGAATGATTTGGTCGAAAAAATATTTAAACTAGTATGGATCATCCCAATTGAAGTATTTGACTTGGGAAAGAAATTTGTATTTATCTTGTTTCGACCAAAATGACGATGTTTCTGCAGTGACTAGATAGTTCACTATGACTGCATACCATGGATCGACAGAAAAAGAAAGGAGTTGTTCTTTAGAAAAGTTCTCATTGATCTGTAAAGAAGATGGTGCGTTTGGAAGACATGACATATGATCAGCAATAACGTTGTCAGATCCTTTTTGTCTTTGATCGTAAGGTCAAATTCTTGGAGTAGAAGGATCCAATGGATCAAACAAGACTTAGCATCTTTTTTAACGAAAAGGTACCTAAAAGTGAAATGGTTAGTATAAACAGTAATGTGTGGCAAATAAGGTCGAAATTTTCGAGCGCAAAGACTACCGCTAGAAGTTCTATTTCAATGGTCATGTAATTGGGATGAGCATCGTTAAGAGTTATACTAGCATAGTAGATGACATGAAGAATTTTGTTGATGCACTGTCCTAAGACAGAACAACTGCAAAGTTAGAAACGTTACATATTATGTCAAAAGGAAGATTCTACCAATTAATTGGAGCAGAAATGAGTTCATTTTTGAGACGTCCGAAAGTAGAAACATAGTCAAAATTAAATTCAAATGGAACGTCTTTTCCAAGAAGATTCGTAAGAGGTCGAGCAATTTCACAGAAGTCCTTCACAAAGAGTCGATAGAAACCAACACGTCCAAGAAATAAACAATTTCCTTGACAGATTTGAAAATGGGTAGATTTGCAATTACATCAACGTTCGCTTTATCTACCTCAATGCATTAGATTGACATGCCCAAGGACAATGACGTGTTTGATCGTGAAACAGCATTTTTTCTAATTTAACCATGCAATCGAAAAAAGAGTTTCCAAAGATAGAAAAATCGTCCATGAATACTTTCAGAAAGCGTTTGATCATGTCAGAAAAGATGTTAGCCATGCATCTTTGAAAAGGAGCAGGAGGTTGCAAACGCCAAAAGGCATACGTCGATATGCAAAAGTGCCAAAGGGACATGTGAAAGGTTTTTTCTCTTAATCTTCGAAAGCGATTGGAATTTGGTTATAACCGAAATAATCATCAAGAAAGCAATACAATTCATGACTGGTTAAAAGTTCAAGCATTTGGTCAATGAAGAAAAGAGGGAAGTGATCTTTATGTGTTGCAGCATTTAATTTTTGATAATCAATGCAAACATGCCTACCCGTTTGAGTATGAGTTGGAATGAGTTCGTTATAGTCGTTCTTGATAATGGTAAGTCCAGAATTTTTCAACATGACATGAATTGGGTTAGCCCATGAACTATATGAGATTGGGTATATGATTCTGTTGTTAAGAAGTTTAAGAATTTCATCACGAACTGCATCCTTCATTTTTGGGTTAAGCCTTCATTATGCGTCATGAATAGGCTTGGCATTGTCAACTAAATGGACACGATGTTGAACAAGAGTGGGACTAATTTCCTTTATTGGCGATCGACCATCCAATTGCTTCTTTGTTTTTCGATAGAATTGAAAGTGAGGAAGCTTCTTGATCGAAAGAGAGTTGCAGAAATTATGACGAGAAACATTTCGTTGTCACCTAAGTATGCATATTTAAGGCGATCAGGAAGGGGTTTAAGGTCCAACCTCGGAGATTGCTCAGTCAAAAAAATAGGTGGAAGTTCTGACTCAATGGTAGGAGGTTAAAATGGAAGCGCAATTTCAATTTCGTTAGGCTCATCTTGAAATAGATGTTCGTATTCGGTCTCGCGTTCGTTGCTTAGGTCAACTGTTTCGTAATCAAAATTTTCTTGAATAAAGCTAACTTCCAGCGTTTGGTCATGTGGTTCGTTCAATTGATTTTCAAGATTGAAAATGTTAAGATCCAAAGCATGTTTCCAAAATAAATTTTCATTAAACCACTTTGACAATTGATGAGAGCATTTGAAGTGGCTAAGAAAGGTCGGCCTTATCAATGGAATATGACTCGTTGGATTATCCACGGGTTGAGCCTTCAAAATGAAGAAATCAACGGGGAATATGAACTGATCAATTTTGATGAGTTCGTCCTCCATTTCTTCCATGGGTTTCTCTATTGAATGATTGGCAAATTGAAGAGTTACTTTCGTCGGTTTTAGTTGACCTAAGCCAAGTTGCTGGTAAATTGAATAAGGAATCAAATTAACACTCGCACCCAAATCGAGTAAGCACTTGTTAATCATTCTGTCTCCTATCATGCATGAGATCGTCGAACAACCGAGATCTTTGTATTTGATGATAATTGACTGTGTCAAAACTTCGATAAGATCGACAACTAAGAAAACTTTCTCGGGTACATGAGTGTGTCGTTTTTGAGTACACAAGTCCTTGAGAAACTTAACATAAGTTCTGACTTATTGAATGATATCAAGAAGTGGAATGTTTACTTTGACATTTGAAAATTTAAGCATCTTTTCCATTTGATCAAAGTGTCCTTGGGTCGAAGACGATGTGGAAATGGAAAACGATACTCAGTAGGCGGATCTATTTGAGTAGAAGAAGAATTTGTAGTGGAATTGGTTTCGACGTTTGGCTCAACGTTTTGTTCAGATTCGTTTGTTTTTTTAGAAGCGTCGAGAGGAGTTTTCGGTAAATCGTTTGGATTAAGGACTTGATTATTGATTTGTTCACCAGAACGTATAGTCGTGATAGCATTTATTTGGGTTACGTTGCTATCTTGAACAACATGGGCTTGATTCAAATTCGTGTTTCGATTTTTGGGATTCGGAACTGGCTGATTGGGAAATGTGCCTTATTCACGTTCGTTTATAGATGTGGCTAATTTACTCATTTGCATTTCAAGTTTAGCAATTGTTTGACTCGTATTTTGCATGTACGAGGTTAACAAATTTTGCAAATTACCATTTGATTGAAGGCTTTAAATGGTTGCTTTAGCCAAAATTTCAAGACTTTTTTCAAGTGAAATTAATCCTTTATCATCTTGGGGAGCAAAAAATTATTGCGGTTGCTTTTGAGACGACCGGAAAATTTTGGTTGAAAATGATTGAGTTGAAAGAGAGGATTCAAAGCATTGTTCAGAAATGCTTAAAAATTAGGACGAACTAAATTCATGTTGGAATTATTTTGGTTCCAAGAAAAGTTCGAATGATTTCTCCAACCATGATTGTAAGTTGGAGGAAACGGGTCATTCCTAACCTTATTGAAAGCATTGAGTTGTTCACCCGAATTAGGACACTGATCAGCAATGTTATTCAGATCGTTGCATTTATAACACATTGGTTGGGAAGCTTAATTCATTTGGTTGTATGAGAAAACATTATCGAATTTATTAATTATTGCATCGATCTTAGCTTCCAAAGCCAAAAATGACCCTATCGAGTGTGCGCTCGATCGTAAATAAATGGACTTTCCATTAGAACGTTCCCATTGGGATAACTTTTCGGTAAGTTTTTAAGAAATTGCCAAGCATTATCGTGATGTTGAGAAAGAAAATTTCCTTAGCACATCGATTCAAGCATGGTTCGTGAGCTATTTTCAAGTCCATTATATAAAATTTGGCAAAGAGTTCATTATTTGAAATTATGGTGTGGACATTCTATCAAAAGTTCTTTTGTAACGACCCACTTTTTCATATAGTTTAAGCTGACAATGAACCACACATGTCCAACCCAAATTGAACGAAAGGCAGATAGTTAGGGAGAAGAAAGAAGACAAGAGGAAATCAAGCAACACAGAACCTCACAATAGAACGAATAATCTATAATATATAACAAGTCTTTACACAAAAACAAAACTGTAATATATGTATATACAGACATCGATTAGAGTATACTAACCTATTCAGCTCGGACAGTGATAACAACATGCCCTCACAATTTGCTGATAAACACAACCATGTATGCAACAGAAATATAATCATCTACATGAATACATCTCTAGGACTCCAGCACCTCTCCTGAAGTTCCAAATATCCAAATAAACCTAGAAATATGCTCGGTCTAACCCGAATGTTATAGGAAAACAACACCCGGTTCGGTCTGGTAAAACTAGCATGAGAACTTAAATCACAAGGAATTTCATTTATTATAACTTTTAAAATCTTTTAAAATCAAAGTTATCTCGTAAAACCACACCGCGCATAAACACGAATGGATTTTTACCTTACGATTACCAAAACCTGTTGTATCGAAAAATCCAGTGGTATTATAATAATGTCTAGAGGTCAAATAAAATATGAAAATAGCTGAAATGCTTGCATATCACATTTCAGCATATTTGGGCACGGTCAAAACCATACGGCGCTTATTGGAGAATGGATTCCATACAATGGCTAGGCAATGGGGTACCACATATCATGGTACATGTCTACAAAATGCATCGAGATTGAACCTATCGATCCCTGCTAACTAAGACCGACCTACCCCTTACTAGATAGTACTGAATACATCATCACCCATGTTGCTTTGCAATCCTTTTTATCGCGATATCATGCACAACCAATCCATAAATATGTAGATGTATCTAGAAGGGTGATAACTACCCTAATGGGTGCGACCCACTTATCCTTGCTACAACTCCCCTGATTTTCAGTCATTCCCGGTTGATGAGGCTTGAGGCTACGTATTACCTTAGATTTATCATTCATATACTTGGAATACTAACACCACCTTTCAGGCAACAATGCAATGATAGTGTTCATCCATGCAAGTTGTTCTGGGTCTGTACAAACTGAAACTCCATCTTCGGTTCCATGCTGTTCACGATGTCTTCACTTCAAAATGCATTCGTTGGATCAAAGTGGTTTTTGGATAACATATCTGATCCTGGTCCCTTTGAAACAACATATGATAATTTCAATTAAACTCAACCTCGGTTCCCTAGGAAATAAACTGACAAAGATAAGATCGGAGATCACCTCCTAACCGTTAGTGGACGGATTTCCTTATCATCATCCCAGAAAGAACGAAACGAGATTATACATAGAGTATAGCAGCACCGATGGTAACTATATCATATAATTCCTATGTTTCTCCTAGATATTTGCAGAGTTACGTTTTAGTCCAGATTTGATAGTCGGTTATTTAACGATCAAATAAAAACCATTCAAACCACAGATTACATTTCCCATAGAAATCACCAAGCCTCATTAAAATTAATCTTTCATTAATTTAAAATCACATTTTCCATATACTTATCTCAATGGAATAAGTATATTCACAAACTATTATAGTTTTAGACACTTAGAAAATATAACCATATACTTATGGCACCGGTATAAGTATATTTAACCATCCAACTTTTAAACTTGCGAGGTGTATTCACCAACATTTGGAAAGATTTACTATTTTAACCCAAATATCACTTAAACGGAGAAACCCAAAATACCAGACCCTTTATAAAACATCATTAATAAATCTCAAACCCCATTTACAAAACTTCTCCTTTTTAGTTCTTTATTACTCGCTTACAAATCCTTTTATAAATATCCAAACCACTTATAAAACTCTTCCTCTATTTTAAACAACTTATTTATTAAACTATGCAAGTCCATAAAGTCCTCTTCATAAATCATAACTTATTTAAAATAACTTAAAAAAATAAGATATTATTTAAACGTCCCTCTATTTCATTCATTTTAAATCCCTTTTCAACTAATAACTTTAAAATATCATTAATAATATATTAAATTAATTTTAAAACATTATTGTTATATAAGTTAACTTCAAAATAATATCAAGATAATAATTAATTAACTTTTAAATGTTATTAAAAGGGTTACTAATTAATTTCAAACTAATATTAATATAAAAATTAATTATCCTTAAATACAATTAAATAACTTAAGTCAGTATAATTAATTAACTTCAATTAAAATTAAAGTATAGATAATCATTTTATATAATAATTAAAATACAATTAAAACATTTTTCAACCATAACTACATAACTTTTAAGTAGTAATTAAACATTCTTAAATAACATTTAGAAATAACTTTTAAGAATCATATTAATAAGTAGTTAGCTTTTAAGTCATTGTTAAAAAAATTATAATTATCTTGAAATATTACAAATAAATAATTATTACCCTTTTTAAAACTTATTACTAAATAATAATTTCCTTTAAGTCTTATCATAAAAGTAATTGTTCTTAAAGTAACCTTCAAAACAATAATTTATTTTTTTCGAATTTGAAGGAGGCTTAACGATCATCATGGTACTTAAGAAGCTACCATATTATTCAATTAACATTTCCAGTTAACAGCAGATATTTACATAATCAGCGACTACGTAAATAAATTCAACACTTAACCATCATTAATTAATATATCATATATTCAAGGCGGAATATCAACTAAAGGTTTTAAATCAAATGTCCTAATCCATAAAATAGAAGAACTAGGATTTATTCTGCTAATTAAATGTCAAATTAATTTAATTAGAAAAACGGTGTTTTATTCCACTAAACAAATATCTAATGAACATATTCAATCCAATTTAACTGCGCGGTAATTTATTTTGCCAAATAAACATTATTGTCTAAGGTATATAAATTTTAGTCATCGTTATTCCTAAAATAACGTGATTTAAATTATTTCCATTTTAATATATCATAAAATTCTACTCATCCAAAATTATCAACAAATTAAACCATAGTGTTCTACCCATTAATACAAGTCCAACGCAAAAAAATTCGAATTAAAAGGATTCAAATGACCAAGATATGATTTTTGAAGTTAACAACTATATAAATAAATTAAAAGCCTAAGTTTAAAAATAATTTTCTCACCAACATAATTAGGTCGAGCCCAACAACCTAGCAACCGCATCCCATCTAAACAGTGCATCTTCTTCCTTCCCTTCTATTTTTTCTTTGCCATTAACCTGCATGCACAAGCACATTGCATGCCAAATTGATCATTGAACCAAAGAACTAGCACCACTAATCAACTCTTCGTCTCGAGCTCACCAAATTGGCTAACCAAGTCGATGCCTCCGGTCCAATATTTCAAAAAGAAACCAAGCCCTAAGCGCTACAGTCTAACAAAAATTACGACAACAGTAATCATGAAAATCCACCAAAAACTCCCCATTCGAAGCTCTCTCCTCCACTGTCAAGATGCCATACTCCAATACGATCACCTCTTCCCGAATCAGAAGCTAATCTCAACCATTGTTTTCAACATCGTCAAACATCGCCACCAAAAGCCACCGAAACATCCTTAAAAGTACTGCAAGCTCATACGAACCTAATGGTACAAACGGCGATGCTCAATTCAACTTGGATTGAGAGAAAACAATTTTTGAAGTTTAAAACAATATTGTTTCTATTCTAATATTCAGCGATTTCTCAATCATCGTTTGACAAAATCAGGCGCCATCAATTTAAAAAAAAATTAAGACAAGGACGGACAACTTCGTTCGGATCACTTGAGCTAAAATTTGATAGTTTGGGATATTTTGATTTTTAAAAAATGAAGTGGAGGGGGTTTTCCATGGTTTTAGACATTACACAGGAAACGTATATGAAGAAGGAGGAGAGTTCTACTATCACAAGGTATTCTAAATATATACATGCTTACATGCTCTCATCCAAACCAAAAACCCATATTCATATCAAATCAAGAAGACAAGTGGGCAAAAAGGCTGCTAGGTGAAGAATAAGAGCTGGGGAGACAACTTCAACATGTAGGGAAAAAGGAAAGTCATTTAGGTGGCCACTATGCACTGTGAGTATAAAAATATATTTGGTTTTAAAATTGAATAAATTAGGGTATTCGGCTACTCAATATCGCGTCCGTATCCGAGCGGTGAATGATAAGAAATAATATACGATCACATATAGCAACGTTACAATATTATAAAATAAAAATAAAATAGACAAGTTATTAAATTCTATGAAGTTCCAAAATGCCAGCTTTTGCCGTAAAATATGTCAAACGAAAATTGTATTTATTTTCCCAAATCAAAAATCGTGGAACAATTCTATAAATTAAATTAAAAATATGTCAACGAAAACCAAGTCTCAATTTGAAACAGATAATTTTTCAACATTTAAATTCAAATCCGAATGTTTAAATAAATTAAATATTCAAATTTGAAGACCCAAAAATACGGATCGTTACATTCTTCCCCCCTTAAAAAGAATTTCGTCCTGAAGTTCCAGTATAAGAATACTCAACACTATTCATAAGCCAACATGATGCCTATACATCATTCATATACAAAATCAGATTCGATCACTATTCGAATACATAACTCTTTCCAAACTAGCATCTCTTACTTGATTTTTTAGTGCGGACTCTGATCAGGCTCATTGATTAGGAACCTCTGCTTTCCTTGCATATTTATAGCTATGATAGAAAACCTTGGTTCCGTATTAAGAACCCTCATCAAGTGCTAGCCATCAAATTCTAGTAATAATCCTTATTTGAAAAGGCGTAAAACACCTCAAAACCTTTTACTCGAATATATGATCAACTATACAAAAATAGAAATGATCTACTTCAACCTTCGCACTTATTTAATTGGTTATTTCTAATACTAATTCTATTCTCATTAAATATTTATGAGAAGCATTTTATATAATTCCATTGGATTTGTAAAAGTTATAAAACACTCCACCACATTTCAAGAGTATACCCAACCATCCAAATTTTAATTTTACCTTTTGGAATTCACTTTAGAATTTTAAACACCTAGGTTTTATTCAAAAACCCTTTTGAAACAATACCATATCTCTAGGAACTTAAGGGTCAATTACCAGGGTATTTATTTTCAAAACTTCTAAAATGATATTATATATATTTTAATCCATAACATATATGCATATTTATAGCCCGAGTAACCCCAAGAGTATATAAATGAATTGGGTACTACCAAACAGTATCACACATTTCCTTAATACAAGGGTAATACTCAAGAGAAATGTTTTTCTATCCGAACGTGTCTCTTACCCATTTTTATTTATTTTCAAGCCACTCGAACTTGGTAACTTAAAACTATGTCTTTCTTTCAAACCCTTTTAGCAACAATATCATAAGTATATTTCTAATGAAATATCTCAACAACATATCAAATTCCAATTTTCTTTGGATTCGTTCGGATTTGAACTCGTCCTAACTGTACAATGACAAAGTGAATAATTTACCAAGTGCATAATAGCGTTCGTCTTAACCAGCATCCGACCGTCACTTAGAAGATTATTCTAATCACCATAAAAAAATTGGAACTCATTTCCCGAACCAATCCAAATAAAATATACCTCTTTTTTTTAAATTCTCTTTTCAAAAGAAATACACTTTAAATATATTTTAGGTAAATATCATTTCCATTTCCAAAATCATTTATACTCTAAAACTATCTCAAATAAATCATTCTTTCTTTTCTTCAAAATCATTTAAAATAGTAATATACCCATTTACATTATAGTAAATCAAACCATACTTTTGGCATCAAATCAAAATTATTTAATCAAACAATTATGTAGCAAGGTCCTAATGGTAACAATTCCCTATTAAGAAACTCAAAAATATTTTCAACTACTATTATTAACCTGTAAACCATGAAAATCATTTGGTCAAAAACCATCGAGATTTAAACTCTTGAATTTCTTTTATTTATAAGACACATTTTTATAAATCAAATTTATAGAATTTATTCACTTAAAGGAAATCATTCCTTAAATATCAATTTCAAAATTATTCTAGCTTCCTTATATAAATCATTCTTCAAGTATTTATTTCAGAAATGTTTGAACATTCTTTTTAATAAACTTCTCTTATAAAACTCCAATTAATCTAATCAACCTTCATATTCAATTATTCCAAATATTATTTCAAAATATTACAAGTTTTCTTTTAATAAAACAATATTTATCTAAACTTAATCAAATCAGTCTTTATATTTCTAGAATATTCATTCCAGAATGTTCAAATCCTCTTTTTAAATAAACACCCTTAGAAATCAAATAGTAAGTCAACGTTATCAATGAATGCCTTATATCTAAATTGTGAAATTTAATTCACAAGGTACTCGTTTCAATGCTCCTGAAGTTCCTATCTATTCCAAAAGGAAGATTCAAGATAAATTAATGAATAATGGTTATTGCTCAAAAATGGGCAAGCATGACTAATCAAACTCTAGAAGATAATGATGGAATACTATCAGTTCCTAACAATCAAGCACATACAAGAATAACTATGTTAAATTTCTATGAAAAATTATTCTTTTGCAGATATAAAATATATTTCCAGGTAAAATTATTTCATTTACCCATTTCTTAAATCAATATTGTGTCAATTGGTCTTTTTCAAGTGTTTAGGAAATCACTATTAATAATGTTGGTTAAACGCATTGACTAGAATTCTTAAGCCACTCAACAGATCAAACAATACAATACAAAACATTTTTATATCACTAACAAATATGTGCTCTCATATATACTCTCAAACTCATCCTTGGGTCTCACCAACCCTATCTCAAATGATTAAACCACACCAAAGCCAAGGTACTCACTCAACCTAAGCTTTGATACAACGTTGTAACGACCCACTTTTCCATACAGTTTAAGCTGACAATGAACCATGCATGTCCAACCCAAATTGAAAGGAAAAGCAGATAGTTAGGGAGAAGACAAAAAAAAGAAGACAAGAAGAAATCAAGCAACGGAATCTCATAGCTGAACAAATAATCTATAATATATAACAAGTCTTTACACAAAAACAGAACTATAATATATGTATATATAGACATCAATCAAAGATACTATCCTGTCAAGCTTGGACAGTTATAGCAACCTTCCTCACAATTTGCTGATAAACACAACCATGTATGTAACAAAACTATAATCATCTACATGAATATGTCTCTAGGACTCTAGCTCCTCTCCGGAAGCTCCAAATATCTAAATAAAGCTGAAAATATGCTCGGTCTGACCCGAGCATTATAGGAAAATAACACCTGGGTCAGTCTGGTAAAAAAACCGGTAGAACTTGAGTCACAAGGAATTTCATTTATTATAACTTTTAAAATCCTTTAAAATTAAAGGTATCTCATAAGACCACATCGCACATAAATATGGACGGGTTTTACCTTACGATGACCAAAAACTTTTATATCAAAAAATCCAGTGATATTATAATAATGTCTAGAGGTCAAAGTAAAATATGAAAATAGATGAAATGATTGAATCTCATATTTCAACATACTTGTCATAATCAAAATCGTACGGGGTATTTGGAGAATGGATTCCATAAAATGACTGGGCACTGGGTACCACCTATCACGGTACACATCTAGAATGTAGATCGAACCTATCGATCCTTGCAAACATAAGACCGGCCTACCCTTTATTAGAGAGTATCGAATACGCCATCACCCCGGTTGCTTTGCAATCCCATTTGTCGTGATCTCATGCACAACCAATCCATAAATATGTAGATGTATCTAGAAGGGTGACAACATACCCTAATGAGTGCGACCCATTTAGCCTTGCTGCATCTCCTCTGATTTTCAGTTATTCTCGGTTGATGAGGCTTGAGCTATGTATTAACTTAGATTTAGCATTCATATATTTGGAATGCTAAAACTGCCTTTCAGGAAACAATGCAATGATAGCATTCATCCACACAAGTTGCTTTGGGTCTCAACAAACCGAATCTCCATCTTCAATTCCATGCTCTTCATGATGTCTTCACTTTGAAACACATTCGTTGGATCGAAGTGGCTTTTGGATAACATATCTGTTCCTGGTCTCTTTGAAACAATTTCCATAATTTTCGGTAAACTCAACCCCGGTTCTCTTGGAAATAAACAGACAAAGATAAGATCAGATATCACCTCCTAACCATTAGTGTGTAGAATATAGTAGTGTATGATTTTTGTCTGATGATAATAAACATATATATTTTTGTTTAAATGTATTTATTATTGCACTATTTTATTTTTCTATAATTAAATAAATATTTGTTGAATAAAATAGATAACTCAGAATTCATATTTAAACAAGTATTTTATTTAAACAAATATTTTATTATTTAAATAAATATTTTATAACAAATTCAAATAGTACAAATTTGAGCTCTCACTACATTTACACATTTTCAATTACAATACAATTTCAATTACAATACAATTTTCACTCTACAATTCTCAACTTACTATATATATTCACTCATCGCTCGTATTTAACCTTCAGCTCTGCTCCAGCCTATGTCCAGCATCTGAACTATCTGAAAAATAAACATTGACATAGAAAAATTGAAAAAGAAATATTTTGCAGTACACAATGAAATGTGTGTTTGAAAATGCAATTTGCCTCGGTTATGTGGGTTGTTCTTCGTCATTTCTTTTGATTCATCTTACACGAACAACTTGTGATATGCACAGTGTATAACTATACATGCCATAAGTTCGTGCACACGATATACACTTGCTTTTTAAAATTGCAGGGATAGGTGAGTACGAGGTCAAACCCAAGCCTAGGCTGTATTCAACTCAAGTGAAACATGCAAATAACTCAACATAGAAATGACATCAAATGGATGGTCAGAGCAAATGCAGACACCCACATGAATCATTTCAAACATGGACTCGAAGCAAATGCAAAGCTGGAATAAGACTCAATGCAACATGAAATCGTACCAGATGATTGAAGATCCACATGACAACATGCAACCTTAATTCAAATGAAACTAGACCATCATACATATATGCAGTGGCCAACCAAATACCAAAGAGCACCAGAAAAGTACGCTGAAGTGCAACCAGACCAGATAGGTATCTAATGGATGCACAAGTCTTTCAACTAGACTACAGAACAAGGCTCAAGTACAAGGATGGCACAAGTACATGTAGTCTAGGCAAACCACAGAACATAATAAAAAGGAACCAAATTTATCAGACCAAGTCAGTGAAGATTCATAGCTACATGAGATCACCAGAACAGACTACAATAACCATGGATAAAGTGCACCAGCTCAACTCAAGTGCAACAAATACAAACCAACATGCAAAAAGACTTAGATCAGGCAACTCAACAAGCCAGTGCAACAAGAATAGCCCAAATTCTCATGAAACCAAAAAGAAGAAGCTTCACAAGGATAAGCGAGCACTTGAAGTCCAATGCAACTAAACATGTACAAAGCAGCGGGTAACACACAAATGCATTCAAACATGATCCACATGAAAACAGACAACCAAATACAAATGGAACCAAACTTGACTTCAAGTGGAACTAGATCAGTCAATATTAACATGAATGCAAAGTTTCAACTCAACATACATATATACATGCATGTTCACACATGTATACATGTGTGTATGTGTAGTGGCAAAGCAATCAATAGAGGAGACTTCAATATGAGGAAATGGATATGAAACTTGAAGCAACTAGCGCAGTGACAAACATATGTAACAAAGGAGACAGCAATACATATATACATGCACCAATCACACACATATATATACATACATACATGTATGTACGTATGTACATGGTAAAAAAACACATTAAAACTCAAGCAAACAGAGAGTAAAGCAATGAAATGACAGTGAAGTAGTTTACATGGTTCATAATACAGTAATTATTAGTAGCAATTCGCAAAAATTCAGGAGGTGTTTCAAAAAGAAATGGGCAAACAAAAACACTATTGATGTGTTCAAAAAATTTGAAGATTATCTGTTGTAGTGAAGTCAATCATAGGATGATGAAGTTAACCAACGAATTAGACAATTTTCAAGAGGTCAACACTATCTCAAATTCAAGTATCAAGCCTTAAGCGAACGATGAACAACTCATGGGAGTAAACCATGGAACAATTAAAATGTGCTTAAACAATTACAAATATATCGGAAACATATTCAACCGAGGATCAAATGAATGATTCAAAAATCATCTCAATCATTATACAGAAAATCGCATGGCTGAGCAAATAAATGAACGAATTTAAACCAAAATATATAGACGATAAAATAGGGCTTCGTTCCCTATAAATTCCCATTATCATCATGGGCAGAATCTTGTGTAGTTAATGCCCCACTATTACCCCGCTATAACCCCGCTATATCTTATAGCGGACTTCTACCGCTACGATTTTTCCACATAGCCCCAAAATATATCCTTTCAGCTTTAATCCCTGCTATTTCCGCAATATCCCGTTATTCCCGCTATATTTTGCTACTTCTGCTATATCCTCTTTAATAAAATGAATTAAAAAATTGCATTTATACATTATAAAAATTATGAAATCAATTTATTTGATTTAATTTTTAATATATTTTCAGAAATGTAAATACTAATATTATACTAAATTCAATTATGTTATATATAACAGTTTTACGTTTATTTAAAGTATAGCTGCACATGTTTTTTGTTTAAAATTATTCATGTATTAATTATAATTCAATTGAATGATAATTTTTCATTTAATTACCATTTATATATATGTAAAAACATTAAGTACGAGTTTTATATGCTATTTTAGAGCCATCTGCTATATCCCGCTATATCCTCGCTGTTAACGGTAAAAATGATTTTAACGCTAACACCCGGTGTAGGTCGTGATGAAGTGAAAGCACCACCCGTCTGCACGGGAAACAAAGTAAAAAGAAAATAGCAGAAAAGTAAAAGAGACAGAGATTTTTATAGTGGTTCGGCTTCTAACCAGCCTACATCTACTTTACATCCTCCATTATCTTCTTTGTACACGCTTTTACAAGATTACAGCACTTTTACAGCACGATCTTTCGATTACAACACCTTTACAGCACGATTTTACAATTACAATACGATTGAAGAGAGAAGTTAGGATTTTGATGATCAATTGCTCTTTGAATCACTCTTGAATGAAGTAGATCTCTTGATGAAGAATCTTCGACGGTTGAAGTGTTGGAAGAATGGAGAAAATTGCGGAGTGTCGGCGTCTTCGAATCTGGGAAAAGTCCCCCTCTAGTTGGAGTAAGCGGAGTATTTATAGAAGAGCTCGGAGTTAGGTCGGCTGGGTTTAGGCCGTGAGCGACCTAAGATAGGTCGTAGGTCGTGGGTTGATGAGTTACAACCTAAAGGGATTGACTATAGGTCGTGGGCGACTTATGGAGTGGCAGAGGAAGGAGTAACGACTTAAGGGATAACGGCAGTAGGAGTTATGGCATGGAGCGACCTAAGAGAAAAGGCGGGCTCTCCTTTAGGTCGTGAGCGACTTATCTTTGTGGAGTGGATAGGTCGTAAGCGACCTATGGGTTAAGGAGAGGAGTTAGGTTGCGAGCGACCTAACTTTGATGAGGCGAGATTGGTTAGGTCGTTTAAGTATTAAGTCGTTAGGTCGGTAGAATTTGCCTTAAGTCGTGAACTCTTTAGGTCGTGAACTCTTTAAGTCGTCCCACTTTTAGGTAAATGCACCCTTAGGTCGCGACTTCCTGTGAGTTGTTAACTCGTTTAGTTTTAGGTCGCTGGACCACTTTATGCCTTAAGACGCTGAGCCGCTTAGGTCGGTCATGCTTTAGGTCGCGAGGTCTTCGTTGTAGCTTAAGTCGCCTGCATGTTAGCTCGTAAAGTCTTTAGGTCGGAGTCTGCAGTTAAGTCGTGAGCTTACTGTAGCTCCTGGAGAAGTTAAGTCGCGATATCTCTTAGGTCGCTGCAGCCTTGAGTCGCGACTTCCTGTGAGTCGTTAACTCGTTGGAAGCTTTAGCTCGTTGGAGACTCCATGCTCTAAGTCGCATACCGTTTTGGACAGGGCGCTGCCCCGCACCCCGCCGGGGGCGCTGCCCCCTGGACCCCTGCGACCTGACCGGTCAGGTCGAACACCGTAGCGGTGGCGTTGCCCCCGCACCCCCACCTTGGGGGGTTGGCACCCTCCTGGACCCCCCCTCCGTAGGGGATCTTAGAGGAAAAGTCATTTAACAGAACTTGCTTTGTTGAGCTATTGAGTTGACCAATCTTTGAGACGAGCTATCTTGCTTTTCTCGGTCGATCTTTTGATATCACGGCCTTGCTAAAAAGGCGGGATAACACTCGCTGTATCCCTGCTATGACTTTTTGCACCTCCGCCGCTTCGAATCTGCCAAGCGCTTTAACTGCACAGGCAGAATTAACAACTCGAGCGAAATCAAAATCGAAAAAGAGAAAATCACGTACCAATTCAAACCAGCGTTCAAGATCAACATTTGAAGAAACCGTATGAAATCCAAGCCACGGGTCAATTGACGAAGCCAATCAAAGCAGTATATTCACTCCAATCGATCGATTTTAAAGCAGCAACTTAAAATTCACCAAAACCCTTTTTCCATATTGCAAACGAAATAAGCGACCGCAAAATAAAAGAGAAAATGGAATGGAATTCTTTTTGTTATTGCATTATATTTTTTATTGGGCCGGCTTCATTTAATTATATTGGGATTGACTAATAAAATATAGGATTTTGTTTTGTTAGTTTTAGTTTTTAATTTTCTTTTAAAATTGTGTAAATTTCTAGTTGTGTAACTAGGCACAAACCATGGGGCATAGTTTGAGAATTCACAACTTGGTGGCTGAGTTGTGGCACGGTTTTGAGCTTAGAGTTAGGCTAATCAAGTAGCGGAAATCGCAAGTTTATGTGTGTTTATAAGCATCTGATTACTTAATTTCTAGTAGAAACCTTAGGGGCAGCACGTAGGCAGGTTTTTACTGAAGTTGGATAAATCTGTATGTGATTTCTACTGCATTACTTTCTGTGTTTATTTTTATTTTCGCATTAATTTTTATTATTGCACCCTATCCACCTCCCTCTTGGGTGAAAACGATCCTATATAGTTGATGGATTTCCTTATCATCGACCTAGAAGAACGAAACAAGATTATACAAACAGTATAGCACCATCGAAGGTAACTGTATCATATAATTCCCGTGTTTCTCTTAGGTATTTCCAGAGTTATGTTTTAGTCCAGGTTTGATTGTCGGTTATTTAACTATCAAATAAATAACCATTCAAACTAAAAATTACATTTCCCATAGAAATCACTAAGCCTCTTTAAAATTAACCTTTCATTAATTTAAAACCACATTTCAAATATTTCAAAATCACTTTCATATACTTATCTCAACGGAATAAGTATATTCCCAAACTACTATAATTTTAGACACTAAGATAACATAACCATATGCTTATCACACAGGTATAAGTATATTTAACCAACCCACTTTCAAACTTAGGAGGTATATTCACCAACACTTAGAATGATTTACTATTTTGAAATCATATTTTAAATGATCGACCCAAAAATCACTTAAATGGAGAAACCCAAAATACCAATCCCTTTATAAAACATCCTTAATAAATCCCAAACCCCATTTACAAAACTTCTCCTTTTTAGGTCTTTATTACTCATTTATAAATCCTTTTATAAATATATAAACCATTTATAAAACTCTTTCCATATTTTAAACAACTTATTTATTAGACTCTACAAGTTCGTAAAGTTCTCTTGATAAATCATACCTTATTTAAAATAACTTAAAATAATAAGTTATTATATAAACTCCCCCTGTTTCATTCATTTTAAATTCCTTTTAAAATAATAACTTTAAAATCTCATTAATAATATATTAAATTAATTTCAAAAAATTATTACTATATAAGTTAACTTCAAAATAATATCAAGATAATAATTATTTAACTTTTAAATGTTATTAAAACAGTGATTAATTAATTTTAAACTAATATTAATATAAAAATTAATTATCCTTTAAATACAATAAAATAACTTAAATTAATATAATTAATTAACTTTAATTAAAAATTAAAGTATAAATAATCATTTTAAATAATTAATTAATATATCATTAAAACATTTTTAAACCATAACTATATAAATTTTAAGTGGTAATCAAACATTCTTAAATAACATTAAGAAATAACTTTTAAGAATAATATTAATAAATAATTAACTTTTAAATCATTGTTAAAACAGTTACAAATTATCTTAAAAATATTACAAATAAATAATTATTAGCCTTTCTAAAACTTCTTACTAAATAATAATTGCCTTTAAACTTTATCATAAAAGTAATTATTCTTAAAGTAAGCTTCACAACAATAATTAGTTTTTCTTTCCGAATTTGAATGAGGCTTAACGATCACCATGGTACTTAACAAACTACAATATTTTTCAGTTAACTTTTCAAATTAACAATAGATATTTACATTATCGGCAACTACGTAATTAATTAATATATCATATATTCAAGGTGAAATATCAATTAACGGTATTAAATCAAATGTTCAAATCCATAAAATAACAGAACTGGGATTTATTCTGCTAATTAAACGTCAAATTAATTTAATTAGCGGAATGTTGTTTTATTTCGCTAAACCAATATCCAATTACCATATTCAATCCAATTTAACTCAACAGTAATTTATTTGGCCAAATAAATATCATTATCCAAGGTATATAAATTTTAGTCATCGTTTTTCTTAAAATAATGTGAATTAAATTCTATCAATTTTAATATATCACAAAATTTTACTCGTCCAAAATTATCAATAAATTGTACTATAGTATTCTATCCGTCAATGCGAGTCCAATGCAAAAATTCGCGGATTAAATGGATTTGAAATGATCAAGATGTGATGCTTTGAAGTTAACAATATATTTATAAATTAAACGACTAAGTTTAAAAATAATTTTATCACGAACATAAATGGGCTGAGCCCAACAGCCTAGCAACCGCATCCCATCTTGCAATGCGTCTTCTTCCTTCCCATCACTTTTTTCTTTGCCATTAACGTGAATTCACGTGCATGTTGCACGCCAAATTGTTGTCGAACCAAAGAACTAGCTCCACCAATCAACTCCTTGTCTCGAGCTCACCACGAGGCTACCCAAGTCGATGCCTCCAGTCTGCTATTCAAAAAGGCTACCTAGCCCCAAGCGCTACAGTTGAACAAAAATCGTGACAACAATAATCACGAAAATCCACCAAAAAATCCCCATTCGAAGCTCTCTCCTCCGCAACAAGATGCCATACTCCAATACGATCACCTCTCCGAATCAGAAGCTAATCTCAACCCTAGTTTTCAATACCATCAAACATCGTCATGGAAAGCCGTCGAAACATCATTAAAAATACTACAAGCTCATATGAACCCAATGGTACTAACAACGATGGCCAATTCGATTTGGATTGAGAGAAAATGAATTTTCAAAGTTTAAGAAAAATATTGTTTCCTTTTTTATTTTTGGTGATTTCTCGATCGTCCTTTGACGAAATCAGGTGCCGTCAATTTTAAAAATACTAGAGACAAGGACGGACAACTTTAGTTTAGACTACTCGAGCTAAAACTTGATAGTTTGGATATTTTGATTTTTGAAAAATGTAGTGGATAGGGTTTTCCATGGTTTTAGACATTACAAAGAAAACGAATATGAAGAAGGAGGAGAGTTCTGCTATCATAAGGTATTCTAAATATATACATGCCTACATGCTCTCAACCAAACCAAAATTCCATATTCAAATCAAATCAAGGAGACAAGTGAGCAAAAGGGCTGCCAGGTGAAGAACAAGAGCCGGCAAGATAACTACAACATGTAGGGAAAAAGGAAAGGCATTTAGGTGGCCGCTGTGAGTATATAAATATACTTGGTTTTAAAATTGAATAGAGTAGGGTGTCCGACTACTCCATATCGCGTCCTCGTCCGAGCGTTGAATGATAGGAAACAATAAATGATCGTGTATAGCAACGTTACACGGTCACAAAACAAAATAAAGTAGACAAGTTATTAAATTCTGTGAAGTCGCTAAATGCCAGCGTTTCCCATAAAATACGTCACGCGAAAATTATATTTATTTTTCAAATTAAAAATTATGGAAAAATTCTATAAATTAAATTAAAAATACGTCATTGAACATCAAGTCTCAATTTGAAATAAATAATTTTTCAAAATTTAAATTCAAATCTGAATGTTTAAATAAATTAAATATTCAAATTTGAAGGCCCAAAAATACGGGTCATTACATATTTAAATCTTTCAAAATATTTTCTTAACGGCACACCCCTGAATCGATGAAAATTTACGTTTTCATTTTGGATTTTAGTTGTTTTTTTCCAAAGGGTTAAACTTTTTCAAGAAGATTTTAGCGAATTCTTTCCAAGTTCTAGTCGATTTGATGGTAAGCCATGCAATAATTTTTCAGCATAATCAGTAAGAGAAAATAGAATTAATCAGAGTTTGATTTCATCATCACAAAGTTCTTTGAGTTTATTGGTTGCGCAAACTTGTTCAAATTTAGTTATGAAATTGTATGGGTCATCGTGTTCAAAACTGCCAAATTTCAAAAGCGTGGCAATATGATTGGAATGATTTTCAAAAATCGTTTCCCATTAGGGTGGGTAGCATGATACAAGAAGGAATAGAAACTTTATTGGGAAAGATTCCATACATAAGAGTTCGATGGGTGTTCTCTTTCGTCATTGTTGGAGGATCGTTTGTTTAAAATAAACGATTCGTAGAAGGGTCATGAGTCCAACGTTCATAAAAGTGTTACGAGTCCAAATACTCATGCACTAGCGAGAAGGTCAAGGAGAGAAAGAAATGAAAATCGAGTTTAAGAGAATAACATAAGATTTAGAATATGAAGCGAGAAACTATTTTTTTTATAATTTTTTTTAAAAGGTAAAATATTTACCACAAAGATTTATTTTTCAAAAGGAAGATTTGATTTTTGGATTTTCAAATTTTTTTCTTTTTTAATTGTTTTTGTTTTTTAAAGTTTTGTTGCTTTTGTTTTCGAAAAGACTATATATATATATTGGATTTTTGTTTTTCTAGAAAAAAGCTAACTTAATATTTTTTGATTTTCAAAAGTAAAATGCTTGTTTTTTTTTTTTTTTTTTTCGATTTTTGGTTTTTGATTGAAAATTTTCAAAGGAAAAGTTTAAAAAGATTTTATTATTAAATTTTGGATTAAACAAGAACTAAGTTAAGTAGAATGTACAATTTTTTTAGTTTTGGATTTTGTTTATATATATGCATAAACTAATGCAACTAAATGAAAGCAGGGACTTAATTACAAATTTTCTGTTCTTAGTAGCTCATAACCCAAAATTGTATCATCACGCTTTGTCTTAATCCAACAAAATAGTTCTTAGCCAGGTAACGGACAGGAGTTATCGGTGCACCATGAATCATCGTAGCAATGCAGCCAAAGGTTTAAGTACCTTCAGAGAAACAATCACTGTAATATTTACGAAACACCATAATATTTATATATAATTATTGCTCTGCCGTTGCCTAGACACCAAGAATATAAATTATCGAAATAAGACAATCTGTTAAGATACAACTAAGTCCTAGTGAACTTATGACGCCCTTAAGTCCGAAGTCTAATCGTTATTATCAGTATGATTCTACTGGGAAATGCAATTTATAGGCCAAGGAAGGGGTGATGAAATCCCCAACCTTATGTGGATTTGGGTGTTGCTCTTAGAAAGAAAAAACGAGATGAATGCAAAATTGAAATTAAACGTGAATTAACGATGCAACTACGAATGAAATTTTATTTTGCTTTTGAATTTTTAAAAAATGCAAGCAACCAACAAACAATGAAGATAACAATAAGGGATGAGTTCACGATACCAGCACATGTAGAATTATTAGCAAATTATTTATTTTTCAAAGCAGCGATTTTTTAAGTAAGCAATTTTGCAAGCAGAGCGAAATAGCAAGTGATTCTTCCGTTTGAATTTCTACTTTTGCAACTTGAAACTAAAAACAAGATATATAGAGTTTTTTTCATACATATCAAAGAAGAAATTAAAAAAAAAATGAAAACAAAACAAATGAAACCAAAACAAATAAAAACAACTTGTTAATTTGTTTTTTTATCAACTCCACTAGGTCCAGCCTAATAAGCACTCAACAATCCAACAACTGAAATAAAAGAACTCAGCAAGCCAAGGGATAACACAATTCTTCACACGAATATTAAAAAACCAAAACTGTTTCACTCAAAATCCACAAACGCAGGAAATATAAAATTCGCTCAAACTCAAAACTCAAATTTCACTTTTGGTTTAAGTTGATTGTTCAGTTAATGTTCAAAGTATGGTGATTGCGATTAGGGTTGTGGAATTTAGGTGTAGATGGAAGTAGTTCAATTGCTGGATTGGGTGAATTTCAATAGCTATTGGTTGCGGTGATGTATGGAGGAGGTGTTGGATCGCGGTTTGATGTTTGGTCGAGTCGTAGAGTTGGTGTGACGATGGGTTTAGGGTTCGGCCAATTCTCGGTTGGAATGCCGGGATTGAAGTGAAAAGGCAGAAAGGGGATTTGAAGTGTGGAGATAGGTATGTAAGAGCTTTGATGTTGCTATTCGGATGGTAGGGTGGAGATAGTTTAGGGTGGTTCAGGAAGTGGGGGGAGTTGAAGCACGGGGGAGATGCAGGTAGAGGATAGTGATGGCTGTGCAGATGAATGAAGTAGTGGACAGTGGATGTTGATTTGGGAAGAGGAGGGTTGCAGGCAAAAGTGTGTAGGCATAGGAGTGAATGTAGTTTGTCAGAGCATTCAATTTGCGGTGGAGTGGCGAAGGCAATTTAGGTGGTGACTGGCTTCGGTTGTGGGCAAATTCTGGTGATGGTAGGAGAATGTTTGATGTTGAAAGGAGTAAAGATGGTTCAGGGATGATTGAGTTGTATATGGGGAGATATATGCAGTGTAGAGAAACTGTTGAGTACAACAGCAGGTTGTGATGTATGCATAGTTGTATATATATGCACAGAAGTGTGCAGTAGGTTGAAGAAGGCAGTGGCAATGAGATTGTGACAGCATGCAGTGAGAATGGTGTTTGATGTGCACGTAATGGGTGATGATAGTTGTAGGTTTGTGCACAGAGAATGGTTGAGTGGTGAATGAAATGCACATAGAAGTGTAGATTATGATAGTGTAGTCTTTTTGGTGTTATTTGTTGCAAGTAGTAAGTTTGTGTGGTGATGATCTATGTTGATGATGATATGTGTTGAAGTTCGAGGATAATGGCAGTAGAGAAGTTTATATGTGATGTGGTGGGTAGGCAATTGAAGTGGATGGATTTATAATGCAAAGTAATGCAATTGCAGGTTGTATTGTAGAGGCAGATTGTATGATTTTTTTGGCTGGTGGCGGAAATGTTGATGCAGGAAGCAGCAGAGGTTGGTGATGTTTATGTAGGATGAACCATGGGGAGATGAAGCTTGTATGAAGGTAGGTTTGTAGCAGGTTGATGATATAGTTAAGTTTGAGTGTGAAGTTATAGAAGTAGTGTGTTGTGATGAGGATAGTGGAGAATATGGAGAAGCGCACTGTGGAAGCAGGGGGAGGATGGTTGAGTTAAGAGGTGATGGTATAGTTAAGAAGTGAGGTAGTGATGACGGCAACAGTATGGGAGGTAGGCAGAGTAGGTTGTGCACTATTTTTTATGTGCACTGTGATCAATGGGGGAGCAGTGGCTGTTGATGGTGGGATGGAAGTGAATGGTGATGAAGGGGAAGTGTTTTGGTTGCTGTGAGGTGATATTGGTATGCAGTGTTAGACAGGGAGGGTGAATGAAAGCAGTAAAACAGAGAAAAATTGTAAAACAATTGCAATATAGAGAAGATGACTGAAAGCAGTTGCAACATAGAGAATGAAAAGTAAAATAGAAGTTGATGGAAGAACTAAATTGTAATATAGAGAATCAAATGTACATGGTAATGTAAATGAAATAAAATAATTTTGTTTTGATTTGAAATGCAATTTTGTGTGTGTATGTATTTACAGTGCAAATGTAACAAGAAAAACAACAAGCACACAAATTAAACTACACACACAACACAGCATATTCTTATTTTTTTAAATGCAATTCAACATACAAAACTAACACACGATAAAATCAAACAAAAATAATTCAAAGAATACAAATAAAATCAAATTGCAATTCCCTAAAGACGGCGCCAAAAACTTGTTTGATAATCGTGGGGATTTCTATCAGTTAAAAACCGCCGTTAAAGAATATATCATTCTGAAATAACCGTAAGTTCACGGCATACAATTATAATATGTACACAAGCATATGTCGATCAGTAGGAAAATGAATTGATTTCAATTTTACTCGATCAAATTAACCCAAATTTGAAAGTTTGTTTTAAACTAAGAAAAATAGCAAAATTTAAACTAGAGCAAAGTTGAATAAAAATATGAGATTAAAGACAATTTAGAGGGAAACCACTCTCATACTCTCGCATAAGTCAACACAAAATCAATCTATGATATCTCATTTTAATCTAAGTAGAATTAGTGATGTATTTATCATAACTATAGTCTATTTATGTTATTAATCAACATATTTTAAACCATCAAACTTTAATACAACAACTAAATTCACTTTGTTAAATATCATGAAAATGAATTTGAAACTAAAACCAAATCTATTTTAAGCATGATCTATTTACTATTTTGATTAGTAAAGCAACATAAATCATCAAATTTTGATTCTATTTTAGTTCCATGATCAAAACCACTTAATTAGATGTTAATGTAAATTATGTTTATATTTGTTTAAGAATAGCCTATTTTTTGTAAACAACATATACTATAAAATTCACTATCAAACTTACATCAACATCTAACTAACCATGAAGCATAAAGAGAGATCATAAATTAGAAAATATATCGAATCTACATGATTTAAGAGAGCTAACTTCTCATTTTTGTTATTCTTTCAACACATGTAGATTGCAACATTAAAAAGCAAGAAAAGTAAGAGCAACTTAAAGGAAACGAGAGTTAAACTACTTGCATAAATTGAATATAAACTAATTGCATTGAAAAGAAAGCTAATCTACTAACATGAAATAGAAGAAAACATGCAAATAAAAGTAAGCATGAAATGGAAAAGCATGTAGAAAAAGAAGAAGAGGCTTAAGAAGCCATTTTATTTCACATTGATTTGTGACTACAACTTCCGTAATGATGATAAGAAGATTAATTTTTTTTATTAAATGAACATAAGAGAGGGTTATTTATACACGATTAAAACCACAATCCATTTTTAGGGAACTTCCTAAAATGCACTTGAAGTAGTGTGACCTTCAAGTTATCATTAGCATGAAAATAATCTCCAATTAAATGTGCATGTGCCTTTAATCCCTATTAACATATGCATAAGCTCTTAATTGCAGTTCATGGTTAGTGGGTATGTGGGATCCTCCATGATTACATGAATTCTTTTATTTCTTCATGGCTTTGGCTTCTAACTCTTGTACATGCATATTTCCATGAAAGCTTCTTCATAATTGATCTCCATTTCCTATAATCTAAAAATAAAAATGTGCAAATGAATTTTCTCAATTCAAATCATACACATAATTACCATTTTGCCCTCATGTAGATGCAAGAATGATGACTTGAAAGCATTTTTGGGATTTGGTATTAATCATGTAAAAACACCCAATTTTGACATTTATTTTACTAAATGAGATTGTATGAGTAAAATATACATTTTTACGTGCACATCACATACCACCGCGTGATACTCAAATGTTTGCTCACTGTTTATAAACTACACTTAATCTCCTTAATATTCTATATAACAAGTCCAATAAAATGGGAAAATTTTATCGAATGCCTCATCTCAAACGGTATTATAACGTCGTTTACTCAAATTTCTCATCACACAGAATGGAAAATAATCAAAAAATTCATGGTAAATTTAGGAAATAGATCGTATTTATGAAATATAATAAAACTTCTAAAATCAATTCTTATATTCAGAAAATAATAAAAACCTTTAAAACACTTATACACATTGAATAAAATATTCGCTTTGTTTATTCAATCCCAATACAAGATTCAATTGCCATAATTTATTTCCAAAACTTACAAATTGCTTACAAATAAAAATAATTATAAAAACTATTTAAGAACTTTTTATAATTAAATAATAGTTTAAAATAAATTTGTAAGCTTCAAGAATTATTTTTTTCATTTCAAACCACAATTTATAATTCAAAACCTTCATTATATACTAAAAATATCAAATTCTCTTATACTCATATTGAAAGTCAATTAATACTGCTTTAAATTAATTTCATAATTTTTTATAAAAAATACTATTTCAAAATAAATTTGTAAATTACAAATATTTTCATTTCAAGCCCTAGAACATAATTCAAAACTTTCACTATATATTCGAAACCTACAAAATCTCTTTAAAAATTAAATATAATTTAGAAAAACCATTTAACTATTTTCTATAATTGAATAATATCTTTAAAATAAATTTATAAATTACTTTGTACTCAAAATCGACAGTTAATATTAAAAATCACATAACGCTGTTGAGAAACCATTTTACTAAAATAGTTCAAATCCTCCAACTCAATTTAAAGGAGATAAATATTTTTTTTTACAAAGGCATAGACCACTAAAGTAACATTTTAGAACTCTTTCAAAAGAATTTAAATAATCTTTATATAGAATCGCTTAAACTAATACTATCATTTTCATAATATATTTTATAAAATAGAAATATATTGTAATTTGCCTTTTAAACGATTCCAGACTTGTAATATTTTGAAATACTGATTTAAAAAGGAGTTTTATAACCAAAAGAAAACTCTATTTATCTTATGTTATAAAGCGGAACCCATGGTCAAGGGGTCAAATTGAAGCTTTTTTTGAACTTCAAAGATTACCTGCATATCTTTCAAAGCAAAATAAATGAAATAACACACTATACCGAAGGGTATTTTCATCATTTTATTTTACTATGTTTCATAAACAGAATTGGTAATGTTCACGATCCTACTTACAGCAGTTTCATCTTCCGCTCCTTTTCTCTTTTCCTTCGCCAGAAACCTTCTCCTCACCTTTTTCATTCACTCAAAGATTCAACTTTCATTCACATCCTGACTACATTCATTGCGCTTTTAAAAGTTTAATGTTGGATCTTCAATTGAGACAATCGCCTTTTGAATATTTTCCTATTCGGTCTTCCACTACGGGGAAGAGGAGGGTTTCCAAGCATAAAAGGATGCTTTATGCTGTTAGGGTTGTCTCGCATGTTTAGTGGAGGAACGATGGTTCGGATTGGAATAAGTCCCACATCGCTAAATAATATGGAAAAATGGGGTATAAATATGGGTTGGTAGGCATGTAGCATTGGGAATTCCTTTTGTTACAACAAAGTGTGTGTCAACCCATATGTATACGCCACGTGCGGGAGATGGGGATCTTTGTTCCGATCGTCGTTACACAACAGTGGTATCAGAGCCGAAGGTTACGGACTGGGCCATGCTGACACGGCAGTACTCTCAAAGGTTACCGCAAGGGTGTTGAATATGCGCTTTGCGCTTATATGATTTTTGTTTGATGATAATAAACATATATACATTCGTTTAAATGTATTTGTTAATGTACTATTTTATTTTTCATAGAATAAATAAATATTTGCTGAATAAAATTAAATGACACAGAATTTGAATTCAAACAGATATTTTATTCAAACAAATATTTTATTACAATTTTGAATAGTACAATTTCAATCTCTCACTATAACTATACAACTTTGATTACAATCACATCACATTTCACATTTACAGTTAACCTCACTACATATCACTCACACTCGTGTTTTTGCCTTCAACTGCATTCCGGTTTGAATCCAGCATCTGAGTAATCTGCAAAAATATTCTCAAACGCAGTAAAATTGAAAGAGAAATATTTTTGAAATTTGAAAGAAACGATGTTTTTGAAAACATTGTTTGCCTCAGTTATTTGGGTTGTTCGTCATCATTTTTGACTGTGCAATATCTGTGCATATCAGTATTTTTATCAGGGACAGGCAATTATAAGTGGCTGCAGTACACACGTGTACATTCGTATACGTGTGCACTGCCCCGCCAACTCGTGTTCACAAATCAAACAAAAGCACTACTAACAATTCAACACAAGGTCAAATCCAAATAACACATGAATTCAACTCAGCATGCAAACATGATCTCAACATCTAAGCATAAAGATCAATATGCAGTGACACATGCAGTGGATACACAAAACCAAATACACAACGAGTTCCCAACATTGTCCAGACAGAATTCAAGTGCAGACCAAGTGCGGGATCGAAGTCAACAACTCAAGTGCTACCAGTGAAACACAAATGAACAAATATCACAATGAACCAACAGTACATGCAGGTGAACAGAAGTTTTGAATCGAAACATAATCAAGGCCAGTTGATAACAGGGAACACAAGTGTGGCAAATGCAAACTGTGGTGAAGCAACAAAGATGAACCAGAGCTAGTAATACATGTACAGGCCGCAACAAAATGCACCACCAAGAAAAGCCATGGTCAATGCAAGGCAAAAAGCGAAGTTACAGAGAAACTTGAACTCAATAGCAACAACTCAATGGACCAAACTGCAAGTACAAGGCACAATGCACACCAAACCAGGTTCAAATTACACAAGCTCGAGATGAAAGTGTCGAAGTTATCCGAAGCCAACAGCAATACATGTATTATGAATATACACAATGCAGTACAACTACAGGTATAAGGCTAAATGACCAATGAATGCAACTACAGGACTGCAACAGGTCAAGACTGTGTACCCAGCAAATACAACGACCAAAACCATCAATGAACAAGACTACAGATGAAGCCAGAAACAATGCAAGTAGACCAAACAAAGAGTGCAGGTGAACAAATGTACAAATGATCTCGACCAGTAACCAAGTACTACAAAGACCATGTCGAACACAGTGACAACATTAAGTATGCAATATGGTGAAGCAGCATGTAATGACATTATATACAAATGTAAAGAACAATGGTGATGCACTGCAGATATCCAGACAGCAAGCACATGTATCCAAGTACAAGCTCGTGTCGAAGTTACCGAAGTCAGCATGAAATTTTACAGGGCAATCAACAGAGATGATCAAGTGACCAAATTTAAAGCTAACACATATATATATATACATGATGCAAATGCACAAGTACAGGCTGATCAAAATTTCAAAAATGACCAAAGCCAAATGTGACAGTAGTTTTAAAAAATCAATTCAAAGGCCGAAGCCAATTGTGAACCAGTCAAAAATCAAAACCGTGTCAACCAAGCATCAAAAATACGAAATTGACAAAGTCAGATTTTATCACAAGCATCCAAGTGTAATCGAGTGGCCGAGATGAACAAATTGACAAATTCAAACACGAATAAACGAACGCAAAAATAGGATTTCAAATCCTATATAAGCCCAATCATCATCGGCATAACTAAAATCGAGTTCGAATACAAGTATCAGAGAAAAAAATTGTTACCGAATCAATAATCGAACTCACCGAAGCAACCGAAGGAAGCAACACGAAATCGATCAAGGCAGGATAAATCACGAACAATCAACAAAGATCGAAGTAGTATCGGAGCTTTGCAAAAGCCCTAATCTGGAACAGAGAGCGCAAGGACGAGATCCCCAAATTTTAAAGAGACGAGAAGAACAAACGGCCACCATTATCAAGAGAAAAAGGAACGGGCCGAAGTTTATCAAAAGGGAAATTAAAAAATACTATTTACTTTTTTTTTGGGCCGGCCTTATTATTAAAAGGAGGGGTTTTAATTTTATAATAGGGGTTTTAGTTTTTAATTTTATAATAGGGGTTTTTAGTTTGAGCAAAAATCACGTGTCCAAAGTTCATATTTTAATTTCTTGCTCCTGGTTGTATTTTTGAAGTTGTTTTTTCTTTTCAAGTCAAAGGAGTAGTAAATCACCACCTAGGTTTAGGTAGTGTCAGATTGTCTATTTTGAATTAGTTCAGTGAGCAGGGTGTGCGAGTTTGCAAAGCTCTATAGGCGGGAGCAGTGTTTGCGAGTAAGCGAAACTCTATAGGCGGGAGCAGGGTGTGCGAGTCTAGTAGAGTGTTTGTGAGCGGGAGCAAAAGGGTCTGCAAGTCTAGTAGAGTGTTTGTAAGCGTGATACTGTTTAATTCTAATAGAAATCTGTGAATGCAGCAGTAGGCAGGGGTTGCCGAAGCTGGGTAAATTTTGTGTGTGATTTACTTTTCAGCATATTTATTTCTGCTATTATATTTCTGTGTTTAAATCGAGAAAATTTGCAATAACCCTATTCACCCCCCCTCTAGGGTTAATCTAGATCCTACAAGTGGTATCAGAGCCCGGTATATTTTTTTTATTTAACTCTAGAGTCATGAGTCTACAAAATAATGCTTTTTCTGAGGGGCAATCTATTGCTAGGCCACCCATGTTTAACGGGAACGATTATGCTTATTGGAAAGTTAGGATGAGTATTTATCTTAGTTCCGTTGATTATGATGTTTGGGATATTATTGAAACTGGCTATAAACCTCCCACTATAATCGTTGGTGGTACTGAGATTCCTAAACCTAAGGATAGGTGGGATGCTAACGATAAGAGATTGAAAACGACAAATGCTAAAGCCATGAATGCTTTGATATGTGCTCTTGATAAAAATGAATTTAATAGAATTTCTCATTGTACAACAGCACAGGAAATTTGGCACACTTTGGAGGTGACACACGAAGGAACTTCTCAAGTCAAGGAGTCTCGTCTAGCCCTATTCAGCAATGAATACGAGAACTTTGTGATGGACAAAGGCGAGAGCATAAAGGACATGTTTGGACGCTTTTCAACTTTGGTGTACAACGCTAGAGCACTTGGGAAGGTATTCACTGAGGTAGAGCTTGTGCGGAAGATACTACGAGTTTTACCAATGAACTTTGAGGCAAAAGTCACAGCAATCCAATAATCAAAAGATCTGAGCAAACTAAGCATGGAGGAGTTGATTGGCAACTTGATGACATATGAGCTTGAGTTAAAAGCAAAGGAAGAACGCAACAACTCTGAACCAAAGAAGAAGACGATTGCCTTAAAGAGCAAAGAAGAAAGCGATGAAGAAGATCCAATTGAAGAGCTTGCAATGGCTGTCAATAATCTTAGAAGATGGTCTAGATTCAAGCCACGCAAGAAGAAAACAAAAGGCAATAGGTCAAAAGATTCCGAAAATTCCGATAATGAACTGACGTGTTATAACTGCAACAAGCCTGGCCACATCAAACCAAAATGCCCACTTCTCAAAAACAACAAAGAAAAGAAAAAGGCGAAGAAGGTATTTGCAGCGACTTGGGATGATGAAGAAGGAGAGGAAGCTTCGGATAGCAGCTCAGAGGAGGCTAACTTGTGTTGCATGGCAAAATCAGAATCAGAAGCAACCTCCGACGAATCTAGTGAGGCAGGTGAGTTTTCTTATAAAGAACTTGTTTTTATGTGTTCTGATCTTACTAAAGTAGTTGATACTCTTGAATCTAAAATTGAAAAACTGAAAACTGATGGGAGAGAACTTGCTCGTAAAAATTTTAGGTTAGAAACTAAACTTGAAAATATTCAAAACCTAGAATGTAAAAGATGTAAAGTTTTAGATTCAGAATTGACAAGACTTAAGAATAACTCTGAGAATCTTGAAAAAGAAAACTTGAATCTTAAGGAAACCATCGACACTAGGAAAAAGGATTTTATAAATCGATGCACCTCACTTGTCACTGAAAATACAACACTAAAAACCAAAATCCAAAATCTTGAGAAATCTTTGAATAACTTTTCAAGAGGCGAAAAATCTTTCAACATGCTATTGGGAAATCAAATTTTTGCTAACAATAGAAAAAGACTAGGTTTTGGGAAATCACAAAATGATGATAATGCAAAAAGTAAAAGTGTTTTTGCTCGATCTGAAATAATTGGAAATCATGTTGAAAATCATAGTCATAGGAACACAAAATTTAATCAAGTCAATTTAATGTGCACGTTTTGTAGAGAATTTGAACATAATCGAAATAATTGTTGGTATAGACCCAAACACGTGAAAACTATACCAATTTGGGTTCCAAAAGGCACAAATATAAAATCTTTGAAAGTCAAACAAATTTGGGTGCCAAAAGGAACATATATAAATAGTTTTGGGTCTCCACAAACATATGTTTCATATTCTGCCACTAACAATCATGGACCTATAAAAACAAATAGGTCACATAAATCTTTCATCGTGTAGGTGTGGTGGCAGGCTAAGGAACAACAACTCTGTTCTCTGGATTTTGGCTGTTCCAGAAACACAACGGGCGACAAAGCAAAGTTCCTTAGCCTAGTTCAAAGGTGACAGAATCACAATGGACAATGATGAAAAATTATCGTAAAGGTAAAACAGGTAAATTTATTTTTGAACGATATATCAAATGTGATAATCTGCACCATAATCTGAATTAAATCAGCCAATATTGAGATAAACAAAAGATGATGATTTTGATGCTATGATTCTTCTTCAAAATATTGACCAACCATCTTTAAATAGAATTACTTGGAGTAATTATGATGGTTGACTGATTCGAACTTAATTGATATTTTTTTTTGACTTGTTCTTATTTATGACATTGATTTGTGCTTAATTGATGACCAATCAGATTTTCAACTTTGAACTAATCCATATAAATTTGTTCGGTCAAATGATGGTATTTGATTACTCATGCTACATGTAGATATATTTTGGTCACTACTTGTAAATTTGCACGATTTAAAATTTCATGTGAAAGCTGTTAAAAAGGATTTTTTTGAAATTGTTGAAACTTTATGAAATTGTTGAAACTTCAAGAAATTGTTTTTGAAATAATTATGATGTTGATTGGCTGTTGATTACTCATGAATATAATTGTTTATCCTACGGTTTCTGAAATTAACATCATGATATGTGTTTGAGTGTTAACACGGCTTCAATTCAAATTCAAAAGAATGTCATTTAAATTGATGTTAAGTTTGAAATTCTTGGTGCACACTTCATGTTTGGTCAATCAAATTCAACGAGTGAATATTGAGTGAAATTTAAATTCAGATGCAGATTACACTGGTAATATGGTTGATAGAAAAATTACTAAGTGTAACGTGATTAATTATTTTGAAACATTCATTTGCTGCATCGTTTTTTTTTCTTTTTTCAAAGAAAATATCTGCATATTTTTCACTTGAAATAATTTTTAAATAACAGATTTTCTTATGAAACCCCCTCGAGAAAATCATGTTTGACCATATTTACAGCTTAATCATTTTTGAAAAATTGATTTTATAATTTTTAATTTGATTTTAAATGACAAATTTTGACTAATCTGACTCCCTTTGATTATCGAAAAGATGAATAGTGATTGAAAAAGAGATGAGTGTTGATATTTATCATATATTATAACTCGAGAAAGTATAATTAGAAAATTTCTTTAGAATTTCATAACAAGAGTTATAAAAACTTTTTGTTGGGTAAAAATTCCATGACCATTTTATTTCTATCATCTTTCGATCGACCATCACTCATCAAGATCATATTTAGTATGTAAATTTGTGGTAGTTTACAAAGGAAATCATTTGTTCTTCAATATCTTTAAATCTGTGAAGGAAATTATTTGTGCTTCAACTTATTATATTTAGCAATAAAAATAAATATCCAAAGTATTCACTCTCATTTAAAAGTCCTCACAGTTATGCATGGGTGAATTACTTGGATTTTTGATTATGTGCTTCCATGCTCATTTAAAAGTCCTCACGGTTATGCATGTATGGAACGCATATCAAATTTAATTGATTTAATAGACAAGTTGATTCTAATCCCATTTAAAAGTCCTCACGGTCATGCGTGGTTAGAAGATACTTGATTTCATTTTTAAATTAAATTGGAATACTACTAATATCATTTAAAAGTCCTAACGGTTATGCATGGTTAGTAGATATTCAAATTTCCAGAAATAAATATACCACAAATAGACATATCTATATGAATTTTTGATGATTTTATCTCCATCACTTCTGAAAGTGGAATATGCGCTTGACAAGGGTAATTATGATTTTTGTTTGAGTTTTATTGAAATTTGAAATTTGAAATTTATATTTAATTGAGTTAAATGTTTGATTCATGTCTATCACTTCATCTCTATTTTATAACACTATTATTCTTTTGCTGATAACAAAAGGGGGAGAGAAAAGTTAAGATTTTGTCGAATAGAATCAAGCAAAGGTTAAATAATTTTCAATTTGCATATAGGCTCATTTACATATTTTTATTTGTATGCATATATGTAGGGGGAGTATTGTGTAGAGAGGAGCATTCAAATAGGGGGAGCAAATTGAACGATCAAATACATTTAATACATTCAAAATCTTAAATATATGTTTGTTATCATCAAAAGGGGGAGATTGTTGAATATGCGCTTTGCGCTTATATGATTTTTGTTTGATGATAATAAACATATATACATTCGTTTAAATGTATTTGTTAATGTACTATTTTATTTTTCATAGAATAAATAAATATTTGCTGAATAAAATTAAATGACACAGAATTTGAATTCAAACAGATATTTTATTCAAACAAATATTTTATTACAATTTTGAATAGTACAATTTCAATCTCTCACTATAACTATACAACTTTGATTACAATCACATCACATTTCACATTTACAGTTAACCTCACTACATATCACTCACACTCGTGTTTTTGCCTTCAACTGCATTCCGGTTTGAATCCAGCATCTGAGTAATCTGCAAAAATATTCTCAAACGCAGTAAAATTGAAAGAGAAATATTTTTGAAATTTGAAAGAAACGATGTTTTTGAAAACATTGTTTGCCTCAGTTATTTGGGTTGTTCGTCATCATTTTTGACTGTGCAATATCTGTGCATATCAGTATTTTTATCAGGGACAGGCAATTATAAGTGGCTGCAGTACACACGTGTACATTCGTATACGTGTGCACTGCCCCGCCAACTCGTGTTCACAAATCAAACAAAAGCACTACTAACAATTCAACACAAGGTCAAATCCAAATAACACATGAATTCAACTCAGCATGCAAACATGATCTCAACATCCAAGCATAAAGATCAATATGCAGTGACACATGCAGTGGATACACAAAACCAAATACACAACCGAGTTCCCAACATTGTCCAGACAGAATTCAAGTGCAGACCAAGTGCGGGATCGAAGTCAACAACTCAAGTGCTACCAGTGAAACACAAATGAACAAATATCACAATGAACCAACAGTACATGCAGGTGAACAGAAGTTTTGAATCGAAACATAATCAAGGCCAGTTGATAACAGGGAACACAAGTGTGGCAAATGCAAACTGTGGTGAAGCAACAAAGATGAACCAGAGCTAGTAATACATGTACAGGCCGCAACAAAATGCACCACCAAGAAAAGCCATGGTCAATGCAAGGCAAAAAGCGAAGTTACAGAGAAACTTGAACTCAATTGCAACAACTCAATGGACCAAACTGCAAGTACAAGGCATAATGCACACCAAACCAGGTTCAAATTACACAAGCTCGAGATGAAAGTGTCGAAGTTACCCGAAGCCAACAGCAGTACATGTATTATGAATATACACAATGCAGTACAACTACAGGTATAAGGCTAAATGACCAATGAATGCAACTACAGGACTGCAACAGGTCAAGACTGTGTACCCAGCAAATACAACGACCAAAACCATCAATGAACAAGACTACAGATGAAGCCAGAAACAATGCAGGTAGACCAAACAAAGAGTGCAGGTGAACAAATGTACAAATGAACTCAACCAGTAACCAAGTACTACAAAGACCATGTCGAACACAGTGACAACATTAAGTATGCAATATGGTGAAGCAGCATGTAATGACATTATATACAAATGTAAAGAACAATGGTGATGCACTGCAGATATCCAGACAGCAAGCACATGTATCCAAGTACAAGCTCGTGTCGAAGTTACCGAAGTCAGCATGAAATTTTACAGGGCAATCAACAGAGATGATCAAGTGACCAAATTTAAAGCTAACACATATATATATACATGATGCAAATGCACAAGTACAGGCTGATCAAAATTTCAAAAATGACCAAAGCCAAATGTGACAGTAGTTTTAAAAAATCAATTCAAAGGCCGAAGCCAATTGTGAACCAGTCAAAAATCAAAACCGTGTCAACCAAGCATCAAAAATACGAAATTGACAAAGTCAGATTTTATCACAAGCATCCAAGTGTAATCGAGTGGCCGAGATGAACAAATTGACAAATTCAAACACGAATAAACGAACGCAAAAATAGGATTTCAAATCCTATATAAGCCCAATCATCATCGGCATAACTAAAATCGAGTTCGAATACAAGTATCAGAGAAAAAAATTGTTACCGAATCAATAATCGAACTCACCGAAGCAACCGAAGGAAGCAACACGAAATCGATCAAGGCAGGATAAATCACGAACAATCAACAAAGATCGAAGTAGTATCGGAGCTTCGCAAAAGCCCTAATCTGGAACAGAGAGCGCAAGGACGAGATCCCCAAATTTTAAAGAGACGAGAAGAACAAACGGCCACCATTATCAAGAGAAAAAGGAACGGGCCGAAGTTTATCAAAAGGGAAATTAAAAAATACTATTTACTTTTTTTTTGGGCCGGCCTTATTATTAAAAGGAGGGGTTTTAATTTTATAATAGGGGTTTTAGTTTTTAATTTTATAATAGGGGTTTTTAGTTTGAGCAAAAATCACGTGTCCAAAGTTCATATTTTAATTTCTTGCTCCTGGTTGTATTTTTGAAGTTGTTTTTTCTTTTCAAGTCAAAGGAGTAGTAAATCACCACCTAGGTTTAGGTAGTGTCAGATTGTCTATTTTGAATTAGTTCAGTCAGCAGGGTGTGCGAGTTTGCAAAGCTCTATAGGCGGGAGCAGTGTTTGCGAGTAAGCGAAACTCTATAGGCGGGAGCAGGGTGTGCGAGTCTAGTAGAGTGTTTGTGAGCGGGAGCAAAAGGGTCTGCAAGTCTAGTAGAGTGTTTGTAAGCGTGATACTGTTTAATTCTAATAGAAATCTGTGAATGCAGCAGTAGGCAGGGGTTGCCGAAGCTGGGTAAATTTTGTGTGTGATTTACTTTTCAGCATATTTATTTCTGCTATTATATTTCTGTATTTAAATCGAGAAAATTTGCAATAACCCTATTCAACCCCCCTCTAGGGTTAATCTAGATCCTACAAAGGGGATGCGAGTCAAGGGGGAGACTGTTAGGCTTGTCTCACATGTTTAATGGAGGAACGACGGTTTGTATTGAAAAAAAAGAAGTCCAACATCGCTAAATAATATGGAGAAGTGGTGTATAAATATGAGTTGGTAGGCACGTAACATTGGGGATTTCTTTTGTTACAACAAAGTGTGTACCAATCCATACGCATACGCCACGTGCTGGAGATGGGGATCTTTGTTCCGACCGTCGTTACACAACAGTGGTATCAGAGCCGAAGGTTACGGACTGGGCCATGCAGACACGGCAGTACTCTCAAAGGTTACCGCAAGTGGATGCGAGTCAAGGGGGAGACTGTTAGGGTTGTCTCGCATGTTTAATGGAGGAACGATGGTTCAGATTGGAGAAAGTCCCACATCGCTAAATAATATGGAAAAGTGGGGTATAAATATGGGTTGGTAGACATGTAGCATTGGGGATTTCTTTTGTTACAACAAAGTGTGTGCCAACCCATATGCGTACGCCACATGCAGGAGATGGGGCCTTTGTCCGACCGTCGTTACACAAAAGTGGTATCAAGGTGGAGATTGTAGGATTTTGTAATACAATATTTCCAAATCAAAATAGATTTTGGGGATATTTTGATGGAGGTGGATTTGTGGCTAAAATACATTGCCACTTTTACGGATTGTGCAGATTTTTAAAGATAATTAATTGCCTTTTTTTATTGCACTAAAAAGAAAAAGAATTATCTACGTGGGAAGAATTTCTTTTGGAAGATGGAAATAAAAATGGTTGATTAAAAAATGCATTTAATCAAAACTATTATAAAATGATATGCATATGGTCCATTAATCAGGTGTGCTAGAAAAGTATTTTGTAGGATGCTTGGGATTGATATTTCTTCTCAATTTTAAGTCTTTTTTGTATTTTCTTGGTTGAATCAATAAAAATATTTTGTTTTTTGGGAATTAATTTTGTTTGCTATCTTCACTACTTTCTCTTCTGAATCTAATTGTGTAGTGATCCTGGAAAATTGTTAACATATGCTCTTACTTTTCTACTCTGAATTTTTGACATATTTAACTAATTGTTCCAGATGTTGCAGTCTAGAATAAGACTTAGGAAGCTACTGCTATAGATCTTCACGACGATTTGAAGGTTTGCATGCATAAAATGAAACTCTATTCTGTATGTATTCTGTGAATGCGTGAAACTATATTTCCATCATTTGTTGATACCTACTGTAGGATGTGAAGCAAAAGCATAGAAAAATAGCTTGACACCTTACCAGGTACTGTGTTTAGACTCTCAATTAATCCGTTTTATTTTTGAAATATATGATATTTTCTTAACACGATTAATTGCCAGAATCTTGAATTTCACCCTTTGCGTGCATTTAATATATATTCATTTTGCCGGGACCATCAGTAATGGATGCTTACAAGAATGACATGGATACTGAATATGCTGTAACTAGCTTTAAAAATATATGTACAATAAATGACTATTCATCGGTTATTTCACCATGAACAATATTGGTATTTCATCATCTTCAATGATACGCTATTTCATCATCTTCGAAATATATGTACAATACATTTAATGGATTACATCATGACCAATAATTGCTATTTCATCATCTTCAATGGTAAATGATATCTCTTCTTCAATAGTTTGTATAATTTTTGGGTATATTCACTTTAAATAAATTTAATTTTGACAATCGTTGTTTTCTGTTCTTACAAAACTCCACTAGCTACATCAATTTCCATTATATTTGCCCATTTTTTCCCTCCAGTGCCTACTCTCTTTTTTTCTTTCAACCTCATTGTTCCATCCTTTTTGGCATTATGCTCATACTGTTATGATTCGATTTTATGTGTTCATATGATGTAATGAATTCCAAATATGCTCCATTGTTCTCCTTTGATTTTGGGATTTGATTAAAGGTTCAAGTCAAGTGCCCATACACACACATGTAACACGAATTTTAACTCAAGTGCATTAAATTGATTATTTCTTGACCTTATATAATTTATAAATACATCACTTTCTATATATGCATTTTTATGTTATTTTATTATAAAATTAAGATACTGCTATATCGTCATTAACAGTGCTTCACATACCAACAAATTTTACCATAGGGTTAAGGCGACTTAGTGCATGAGTTTCTACACACACACTTACAGTGCATTTTACGTTAGATTACACATAGTGATGTGCTTATATATTCTAATAATGTGCATGTCTTGAAACTCTGCAGAAGCTGGCAAACATAAAACATTGAGAATTGCTTCTTATAAGTGAACGAGATCAAGTGGTATTGTAGTCAAAAGTAGTGCATCAATTACAGTTGGCATTCTGACAATTTTTTCATTGGATTTACCCTTTGTTGAGAAGTGAAAGAAACTAAATGCAACTTCGCAAGCCCGAACAACTAATGTTCATACGTTTGGTTCAATAATTATTATATATTAATATGCTGTATCATGCCATTGTTCAAAAATTATAATCTGTAATATTGGTAAGATAAAACAAATTAGTACAGTGAAAAGAAGTTAAAGCTCACATGTTCTTTGGTCACGTCCATCGGACGTGCCTTAGTACTATAAATATATAAAAACTCATTCTAAAAATAGAAAAAAAGCAAACCTGCTTACACTCCTTCAATACTTGTATCTATAATTCAAATTATATTTGTAAATACAAAAATAGCCAAATTGAATAAAATTTAGTAAATTATTTATAAAATACTTTCAACAAAATTTCAGAACCCTGGAATAAATTTTGAAAGTTATGACAGGAAAGTAAAAGTTGGTCTAATTTAAATTATATGGAATAAAATTACTCGACGAACTTATTAACCAAATATCACTATAAACACATATTATATGATCCGAGTCAAGTTCCACCTAACTTTGTTCATCCATAAAATACGCACATACACATACAAGTAAATATTAAGTTTAATTCATAATCGAACAAAGTTTCATTTGCAAATTGATACATCTAACCATTTCCAAAACTAATATTCTCGACAACCCAAACAACAACAATCACAAACAAACAATCAACCAATCGATTCAATTAGGTATATAAAAAAATTCATTCTACTGAGCAATTTAAGTAATAGTTTGAATAAATATATAAAAATTATATAAAAAATGAAATTTAGAAATAGTTGTGAGTATAGAACTCACCGAAACGGTGCTCGAAATCCAAATCAACGATTACCCTTAACTTAGCATAATCTCCTAGCACTGTCTTTATACTCTGGTCACTGCCAAACCTGTGCCATGTCGTTACCAGCCACTGCTCTCCCCACTGTTGCCTTCAGCTCTACCTGCACAACACCTAAATTACCAATGTTGCCAATTCCTGAGGCCAATCACCACCTCTCTTTTTCCCAATCGCCTACGATCTCAACCCACTAGTGCTTCCCACTGGTGTCGTTCGTCGATTCTAACATCCAATCGCCACAATCGTCCTGCGCTCTTCCATTACTTTGCAATGCCACATCACAATAATCTATGTCCCAATCATCAACATGTTGTTTTCTTGTCGAGCCAACCATCATCACGGTTGTTTCCAGGCATGACTACTTTTTTATTAAATAGGGATGAAATGATAAAGGGGGTTCGGGTTCCACTTGGATTGATGAAGCAAGGAGTGATTTAGAAAATATATTTAGATGAGCTGTGTAATGACCCACAATTTTGGACCATTCAAATCGACAATAATCCACACATGTCAGACTTGAATAATTCAAAATAACAGATTGTAATAACATTTAGAGCAAATAAAATCATTCACAGAATCACAGACACAGAAATATCAGAATAATGCAGCGGAAATAAAGTACAATAGTTGTTCATGAAGCTATTATATACAAACTCTCAAAACATATACAAAATATCATAGTTTAAAAATGGATACAATAGAAGTCTGGATAAATAAATCAATAATATAGAGACATATACCGAATAGGAACTAACTGGAAGAAGTAGACGAATAGATAGACAGATAAGCTCTAGCTAAACTTTAGCTCCAGAAAGTGAATCCAAAGCTGTGATTCCCAGGCTGACCCGAGCGTAAAGTAAAACACAAACACTCGGGTCAGGACATACATACTTATATAATGTAAACCAACTCAAGTAAACTGCAATAGCAATGCACAATAACTTAAAGGATGATTGGGATCTCCCATCCTTTAAGGATCAATCAAACCATCAATTAAATAGTAATAACCACTATTCTAGAAATATCCATATTAAAGTAAACAATGCAAATAACAGTGTTATTGTGACTAGGGTAACATAGAGTTGCAGTAACCGCTCACCTCTAGCCACACGTTTAAAATCAAAGGTGTGCATCAAATAATTACAAGGAAATCACATGACACACAAAACATCGTGCCCATGGTAATAAATTTCAAAATGATTTATAATTCTAAATTAAAATCATTTATTTAAACCATTAAAAAGTGAAGTCATTATTCCTTCAAATCAAATATTCAATTCCAAAAAATTTAGCCTTTTCTGAGTTCATTTATTCAGTTAAACACTACAAATATTGAAATTTCAGCCACAAATAAACTTTGATTTTAACCCTTTAAACATTACAAAAATTATATTTTAGCACTCAAAATGTTCATTAAAATACCTTTAACTTATGATTTTTATAGAGTAAATTTCCTATAATAAAATCAAATTTTCAATAATTCACTTAATAAATTCAAGCGTACAATTTCCTATTCTTCACATTTTAACAAATTTCTTAACACTTAAATTTTTATTACCATTTTTCAAATATAATTAAATTTCCATTTTATTTATATAACTTAAATTCCATTTTTAATTTCTTAATTTAACCTTTAATTTCAAACCTAATTTCACATTTTCAAGTTAAGTTAAATTCCAAAATTTCCATTTAACTATCCATTGATTTAACATTTTAAACTAATTTCGTAAATTCAAAATACACTGTAAGTTGCTTAACTTTATTTTACAAATAACTTGATATTTCTTTTACTTTATATTTATCCAATTCATACATCAATTATATCAATTACCAAGTTCATCTTATAATTCCATTTTTTTACTTAAATTCCCATTATTAAGTTAAATCAAACTTTCACACTACAACTCAAACCATCTATTAACTTATACCATTTATCCTGTTAGAAAATCACTGCTTAACCATTTTAATCCAATATAAGTCAAATTTAATATTATTTTTTCTTTCATTTACAATACATGAAATTTATAAGAAATCATATTTTGAAATCAACCACGGGTCCGGATAATATTTTACGCCTAAATCAAGTGATACAGAAATTATCATTTATATCCGAAATCAGTAAATTTTTCGAGTTTTGATTATTTCAAACCCGCAATCCCAAGACAAATACAAATAAATAAAAATCACTCAGGCCTATCATTTCAGCCCATAATGATTTCCCTACTCTAAAGTCCATTCGGGTATGTATCATTTCAACCTATAGTGATTTCTATACTAACCGTGAACTTGCAGTGATGATCGAAATAAACTGAATAGTAACAACATATAGTAGTATCTGATGATGTGATAGATAAATAAATAGGATTAACATTATATAATTTATAACACAGGTAGGTATAACATGATAATAAAATCTACAGATTCACATGGTGTCAATTTACTAATTATATAAGTACAGATGTCATGTGTGAATTACTCACCTTTTATGCTGGAGTTAGCAAAACAAACAACACGAATGAATTCCAGAAGGCATGATGACATGACAAAAGATTCAAGTGGAAGAGAACTAAGCTAATGATCTTGTCACAACCCATAAACAAAACCAAATATAAATATAAATTCAATACACATTGAATTTGAAACAACTTTGAAATTAAAGCAAATTGAACACAATAGTTTTTGCCATGCTTTCAAGATCTACTTTCTCGGCCTAGAGGGTGAATATGGTCGGGTTTGGTATGGTTTTGGATCACGTTTGAGTCTATAGAGGCACGTCTACATGTGCTAGAAGTGGCAAAGGAGTCACAACACATGAATGTGAGGAGACAAGGCAACATAGTGGAGTTTTTGTCAACTTTTGGGCTCGGTTACATGGTCCTAGCACTCGACCATGACATGTTTCAGATCTGTACAGAGGTAAGGCAGAGGGTAAATGGTCATATCATGGTGGTGGTGGAGCATGGGGAGATTCCAAGGCAATCCCAGGTGATGGTGATGAAGACTAGGCTCGGTTAGGCATGTTTTAAGGAGTTTGCAACATTTTTGTGGAGTTTTTGGTCACGGGGAAGGTATGGCTAGATCTGGTCAGAGGAAGAGGATGTGATAGGTGGTTGATGATGATGATGAGGAGGAGGTGGTGGAGGTGATGGCCAAGGCACTAGAGTGGAGAGCATGCAAATATGTGAATAAATCATGGCCAAAACGAGGCAAAAGTAAGAAGAAAAAAAAGAAAATGAAATATATATGTACACACAGCCATTACTTACAGAGGAGCAAGCTTCACACGAGAAGATGATCAAGTGAGATGTGGCAAAGAAATTTGTACGTGAGTTTGTATTTAACAGAGAAGTTTCATGTTGATTTAGAGGGAAGAACGGTAGGAAATAAATAATGGAAACGTTAGAGAAATTTAAGGATTTTATTCCTATTAAATCAAGAGAAGCAAATGGAAAAGTGGAATGAGATGAAATGTTATACGTGAATTGCAAAGAAAATAGGCGGCTGTTGCTTTGAATGGCTAAAGTATGGAATCAAATGGGTGTGCATTATAAAGGCAATAAATATATTGAAACGTATGCCCAAAATAAATAACAAAGTAACGTATCTTATATTTATTTGTTTCCTATTTATTCAATAAAACATATGCTAAAGAATAATTCAGTAAATAACGTACCGTATAAATAAACATCAGAGAAATAAACATGAAGCAAATATAAAACGTGTCAAATACAACGTATAATTTAATTGCTACTTACAACTTTGTTTATTACTCAACTTAAAAAAATTTGATTTATTACATATCCATTTGATTTGTTTATTACTTAACTAAGAAAACACATGTAGAACATATACAATAAAACGTATAGATTAGTTGCTTTTTACAACATTGTTTATTACTTAATTCACAAAGTATATATCCAAATTAAATGGAAAAACGGAACAAATGTTGTAAATATACACAATTTAAATAAAGATTGGAAGTTAGAATTTAAATTTTAAATTTTCAATTAGAGTCAACATTTAACTCAAAATCTAAAATTCCAGAAATTGTTTATATTAAATAAAATTGGGCAAATGATTTATAACCAATTCAGGAAAATTCTAAAATTCAAACTTTTAAATAATTAAACACCAAAGTTTTTTAAAATAAAATGAATATATATATATATATATATATATATATATATATATAAATTTTGGGCTGTTACATAAAATATATGCATAACATATCATGCTACACAAACTAGAACATGATTTTACAAACAAAGATATTATTTATGTAAATTTAAAATAAACAAATTGGTTAAATAAAACAATTTACACACAATATTGTAAAAAGCATAACTTTCACAATATTAATCCAATTTCAACGAAACGAAAAGTAGTATTCTTGAAATTAAATCTAAAAGATAAAATTCGAAAATTCAAATATTTAAATTTTAAATTTAAAAGTCAAAGTTTGACCATTTTGATCAAAATCCACTTTTTTGGAAAATATTATATTTATTCATGTTTGGAATTATAATTCACATAGAAAAAAATTTATATTTAAATTTTTTTTATCCATTTTAATAAATAAAATAAAGTTTATTTTAATCAGAAATTTCAGTTAAAATAATTAAAATAAAAATTTAAAATAATCACAAAATACAGGGTTGTTACACTCTCCCCCACTCAAATCTTTTCGTCCTCGAAAAGGAACGAGGTACGGGAAAACACAAAATAAGACAGAATGAAATAGGATTAAGACAAAATGACAAGAAGATTAAAATTATACCTGATAACTGTTGTTATAGGTAAGTTTAACAAAGTGGAGAATAGGAATAGCTAGAAGGGAAAATAGGTGGATAGGAATATATAGGAAGGAAAATAGGTTGAAAGACAAGGATGAACCATTATTTTAAAGCTATATAAATTTCAATTATTTAGGAAGGTAAAGTAAATGATCAAAATATCTTTTGTATAATACTTTATCAAAATACTTTTATAACTCGATGTCTTAACAAGTTTGTCCTTGTTCCTGCAGGCTCTGGCTATGCGCTGATCAGGCGCAAAGCTAGAATTCTCTAGGTACTTAGTAGACTTGTTTCAACATCCAGTGAAAATACTTGAAAAACTTTCAAAACTAGATATGGAAAGTATAATCCAAACAAAACAACCAAACCAAAACCTTTGTCTAACCATGGTTCGCAGATACACAATGGTTACGCCTGGATCCCCCAGGAAACAATCCATATCCGTAAGCTTTCTCAGCCCTACGAGTTACGCCATGATGACTAGTAGACTGTAGGATACACAATGATTACGCCTGGATCCCCCGGGAAACAATCCGTACCCCTAGGCCATCTCAGCCAGGCGGATTTCGCTACTATGCGACCTACATAGTTCACAGGATACACAATGATTATGCCAGGATCCCCCAAGAAACAATCCGTACCCCTAGGCCAGCTCAGCCAGGTGAATTGCGCTACGCAGTCGTGCCCAAAAGAAAAACCATGGAGATCGCCATGGTGGGACACTCGAGTATCGCATCCGAAAAACCAAAAATCAGAGAGAATAATATCGATATAATGAATCCACAGTGTGGCCACAAAGCGGATATCAAGCAGAAGGCACTTCACGTATCTTTACTTCGAAAATATATATCATATAGCACCTTTTCAAATCACTTTCAAATATCATACTTATATAAGGTCCATTGTATATAGGATTCCATTTTCAAATCGAATACTTTCCAAATCAATGGTATACCAAATTACACTTATATAGGCTTCGATTATATAAGATTTATCTTTCCAAATTGAGTACCTTTCAAATCAATAGTTTTCAAATCAACTTCATACTTATACAAATCCATTTTATATAAGTTTGACAACTCCCAAATCAAGTGCTTAATAATACAAGGTTCTCAATTTCAAATCATTTCAACATCAATTCAGTTTCAAAATCATATACGATTTCACCAGGTTATTTCTTTCAAATTAACATCTTCAATTTCAAAGTTTCCAAAAATAATAGGTTTAGAAAATAATTCCAAGTTTCCAAATCGATATAATTTAGGTCAAACAAATTCATTTCCAAAATCATCATATAAATACTGGGTTTACATTCCAATCTATTTTCAAAACCAAATATTTTCTCGAAATCAATTATACCCAAACTGGTTACTAAGTTTAAAACCATCCCCTTTAAAAACCTTTAAACTATTTTTTTCAATTCAAAAGATCCAATTTACCTTTTGCAAATTATTTACTTAATAAAAGTTCCAAATTTATTCAAGTCATCCTCTTCATACTTTACACATACAAAACTAAACTTATATACTTTATCAATTGTTTTATACTTTTCAAAATTACTTAGCTTGGAAAAGTTAACCTTGATTTGGAAGTGTTCGAACCTTCAAAAAAGTTGGTGAAATCAAATTTCAAATCCAAGAGTTGGAAATCTACAACAATCAGTAAATCAGTTTTTGTAAATAGAGTTATACTAAATCAAATCCCAAACTCGAGGACTGAACACCAGGCTCACTTCAAATCATTTCAAATATACATACATATGTCTTTCGAAAATCAAATCATCCTTCGAAATTTTGAAATCAAAATTGGTTTCACAAAAAAAAATCACTCGCATAGCAAAGCTACTAAAGTGGCCACTCCCTCACTCTGAAACTTGAAAATCAATGTCGATGATGCGTGCACTCATCACCGAAATTATTTTCCAGCGACATAAGTGAGTTCCGGACTTCTATTTCTAGAAAATTTCTTTGGAATTTCTTTAAAATCATTAGAATTAATTTGAACTCATTTGAAACATTTCTTATACGGAAAAATACTTTCAAATTGTATTATTATATATTTTCGAAATCTCTAAACCAAATTTCAAAATACCAGAGTTCAATCTCTCAAATTTCAATTTCAAAACCATTCCATTAAAATCATTTTTATATAAACCAAATTCTTATATAATTTTCAAAATTTAAAATCCTTTGAAAACTTCATATTTCCATTTGTAAAGGGTATATAATCCTTATCGAAAACATGTCGCTTTTATATAAAAATATGGTCATCCTTATCAAAATAATAACTTCGATGTATGCGCCATTTCAAAAATACAATCAACCACAAATTTTTCAGGGGATTTATCAAGGATGGATTTCGAAACAAACAGAGATTCAAATTTAAAGGAACTCCAATCAAATAAAATTATGGTTTGAAGATAAGCTCGAACGAAGATGAGATAATTTAAATTATCAAATAGAAGATGGATAAGCCCATATAAATCGTAGGCGACCTCAATAGGGTCAACTGCGACTTCAGGAATAAAATCAAATGCGGAAATCTAAGGCAAATCGACATTCGATCTCCAGAGATAGAATCCAGGTATAGTAGAAGGTAGATAGCATCGTAAACCAAGGATACAGAAATCTCAGGTGAATCAATGCCAATTGTAAAGGAGTTTCACCCCTTTACAAATCATTCAAAGATTGGCGGAATCACCGATCTTTACAGAGGTCATTCAAAAATGGAGTTATGGAATTCTCCAAAATCAAAGGAATACAAATAGGGGGGACAGGAATGGATTTCAGAAAAAGTGAGAGTGTTCCAAAGTTCAAAGGAATCCTATCGACAAGAATCCTATCCAAGAGATTACTAACAGGGTGGATACAGAAGGGATGAAGTTTAGAAAATCTTGATTTCAAAATAAGAAAATTTATACCAAAATAATATTTAAAAATCCTTTAAAATCATTTGAAAATCATTTTATACTTCAAAAATACGTTCCCCCATAAGGAAATGATTCTGAGATTGATTTCACTCATTCTAGGGTATTTCTACTCTATCTCTAATGAGTTTTTGCTCCTCAGGCTAAGGTTTGTCTAAAACCAAAGCTCTGATACCAAATGTAACGAACCACTGTTTTGGACTATTCAAATCGACAATAATCCATACATGTCAGACTTGAATAATTCAAAATAACAGATTGTAATAAAATTTGGAACAAATAAAACCATTCACAGAAATATCAGAATACTCGTAGCGGAAATAAAGTACCATAGTAGTTCATGAAGCTACTATATACAAACTCTCAAAACATATACAAAATAACATAGTTTAAAAATGGATACAATAGAAGTCTGGATAAATAAATCAATAATAGAGAGATAGATACCGAATAGGGACTAACTGGAAGAAGTAGACGAATAGATAGACAGATAAGCTCCAGCTAAACTCTAGCTCCAGAAAATGAATCTAAAGCTGGGATTCTCAGGCTGACCCGAGCGTAAAGTAAAACATAAACACTCAAGTCAGGACATACATACTTGTAGCGATCCCAATTTTTAATTAAATTTAAAATTGATAATGAAAATAAATTTTTGGATAAAATTGTAAATTAATTTGAATTTTTTCAAAGTAAATGGGATATTTGTTTATTTGAGTATTGATTTTAAAATTTAATTGAGGTTTTGAATTTCTATATTTAAAATCTTATAGATAAAAAGTAACATCCCAAAGTTATCAATTTAAATAAATAATATATTCAAACTCTTGAGATTTAATTTGGAAATAAATTAAGAAAAATCTAAAACAAATAAAATAAGTGGAAATAATATATGAATTAAATATCAATTTTATCTTGAGATTAAAATATTGAAATAATAAATATTGTAAAAAGTCATTTAAAATTTAAAATCATATATATATATATATATATGTATGTATGTATGTATATTACAAATATGAGTAAATTGAAGGCATATTTAAAATTTTCAGGGTGAGTGTGGATATAACAAATGGACATGAAAGTTTATATTTCAAGTTTGAAATTGAAAATTGAATTTAAATTTAAAATAAATGTTTTAAAAATTAGTAGCATGTAAAATCATTAAGATGTAACATATGTAATGTAAATTTGGTTAAACTTTTCTTTTAACATTGTATATATGTATGTATATATACAAAAGAATAAAGATATACATTTATTTTTAAAGTGTATAAGTTATAAATATAAAACTTATAAAATTCATTTGCTTTGTAAACATCAAAGGCTGAATATACATTGCACATGGAAGGTAGATTAGCATAATCAACAAAATCTAAAGCATATGATTTTCTCTTTACAAATGGCATGAAGGTATCATTGCTCAAAATAAAATAATCAAATAAAAAAATTCAGAAAACTTTTCACCTTCCAATTCGAATTTTAAATCTCCTAACATCTGAAGTTCAGTAATCATAAAGATCTTTGCAATCTTTAAACTTCAACACCCAAGCAAGAACAAAGTTCAGAAAAAAAAAAATCTGGAAGCTACCAAACCTGGGAACAAATGCAAGGTGATGTTCAAAACTGGAAGCAATTCATCCGGGAAACAAAATCAAGTAGGAGTTTCTTTTCAAATCATAAGTAAAAACAGAAGATTCAAACTTGAAACTAAGACAAGTGCTTCAGGTTTTTGACAGTGCAAGGGCAGTATATTTCTGAAGTAATTAAAGGCAAGTATATTTTTTAAAATTTGAGTTTGAAGTTACAATCTATAATAATAAAAAGAATTAAGTACAATAACAATCAATCTATCGCAGGAAAATTGAAGATTTAAAGACTCAAAACCATTTCTAGTTTTCAAGCTTAAAAGAGAAAAAGAAGCTTCTCTGACTAAAAAAAAATCTTAACTGTGAGTCAATTAAGATTGTGGTTATTGATTTAATAAGTGAATACAACAAGAAGTAATCATAGATCTATGACCATCATTTGCAGATCTAAACTCCAAATCAAAATAAGAAAAGTAGGGAGTTGTAGGCTTCATCTTCTTTTAATTTTGCCAGGAAACTCTTCTGTCTTCTGAAAAAAATGTGAGCAAACTTTCAACCCATTATCTTTTGATTCTGATGCATGTGATATTCCTGTGCTGTGATGATGTACGTGTGATTGTCTGGATGTATTCAACTTGAATACGGTTGAATTAGGCTATATACCGTGTAAGCATACCTGGATATGTATGCATATGCATATGTTTTGTGTGGATATTTGAATCCTGTACAAGTCATAGGTTTTCAAAACAAGATTTTTTTTAAAAAAAATCTGAAAGTGAAGCAATAAAAACAAGCGGATTCAAATCTTCAATTCAATTAAAATCAAATATTTTCAGACCAAAGTTTCTCAAAGTTCAAACCCAAAGTGGAGAACAAATAAAAATCTGGAAATAGCAAAGAAATAAAAACCAGATCTGGTCTCTGTCCATCCTATCTACATGTGAGTAAACTCCATGCTTTATTCTGCTATTGGAGTTTAAATGCCTGCATGGATGTGAGTGGCTTTTGCTTGTAAATGAATTGCTAGGATTGAGCTTTTCTTTGCCTGAAAGTGTGATTTTTTGCTTCCTATTTGATACAGGGTTTTAAAATTTGAAATTAAAAGTGCCAGTTCTTTTTTTTATGATCATTGTTAAACCTTGGCTTCAACAAGTTAGTTGAGTTTTAGTTTAAGCTAGGATCTAAAAAAGTACGTTCAAATGTTTTAAATTTAAATATGTTTCAAAAACAAAACAAAAACAAAGAAAAATAAAACAAACAAAATCTGGAAGTGAATAAAGCCTGGGAATAAAAACAAGCAAATAACAATGGAGTGTCCCTTTTTTTTATTACAGAGATTTAAATAATGAACCAAATTTTGAAAGCTCCCTATCTAATCACTTTAAAGCTTTGATTTTCAAACAAGCTAGTTTAGTCTAACATCATCTAATTTAAATAACAAGTTTAAGCATTTTCAAGCTGGAAATTTACTGGGATCAAGGTAAAGCTTTCAACAAACTAAGATTTTTAACTTGAAGTCATGCAAAGGAAAGCCTGAAGCCTCAAACAACCTGAAGCAGCTAAAATCAAAACCAGGCAGAGAAAAGAATATACAAACCCGGAAATAGAATTCAAAAACTAAAAGCAAACAAAAAAAATGGAATTCAGAAACAAAGGCAATTTAAAGTTTTCAAACCCAGAAAAATGAAGATCAAGCTTAAAACAAAGCCTGGAGGGAAAAAAAAAGAGAAGAAATCATCAACCTGATTCACAAAACAACTTGAACAAATTCGAGCTGGAGCAAATCAAAACTGTGAGCAAAACCCACTTATCTACCTCTGTGCTTTGATATTCTGTTTTATACTTGTAGTGTGATTGTTTAAAAATGCTTCATGTTGTCTAAATATGAAGTTGTGAATGGGCATGCCTGTATATGCTCTTGATTGCTGTTTACAGACATAAGATAGGTTTAGAAATCTGAAATCTCACCCTTCAAACTCCTTTAAGATTTGATGTTTGAACAATTAATGTTTGAATTGGCAAGATCCAAGTTTTAAGAATACTGTTAAGTATTAAAAATGAAAGGTTTACTGAGAATGTGAAAGATACAGTAAGAAGCAAATTCAAGTCAAAGTTTTGATCATCGAAATTTCAAGCTTTTATTTCATGTCTGGATTCAAACTTAGAAATCATGATTTTTGATATAAAATTCACAATTTTTAGTATAAGGGTTATCGAGATGTTGCGAGTTGAACGAATAATGAGTTTTGGCCGATTGCCGATGTCGGCAACGACGTTTGCTGCGAGACTTGGATTGGAGGCGGCCAGAGGGCGGTGGATCACAGGAAAAATGAACGTTGATTTTTCTGATGATTGGGCGGTGAGGTCGGAGCCATATTAGGGTTCCAAGTTCGGAATTGGGAGGGAGGTGTTCGTGAGGCAATGGCGATGGCCATGGAGGATCGAGGATGATCACATGGTAGGGAGTAGGTGCGGAAGATAGCGATGAAGGTTCGGTGGTGTTCGTGACTGATCTCACGGTCGAGATCAACGGCAATAGTAGAGGTTTTCGATGGGTTTGTTTTTCCCAGTTTTTGATTGAACGTCGAATTTCTGATTTTGCTTTCGATTTCTTTTTATGGGTTATCGCACTGATGGTCGAAGTCATCAGTGATGTGTTGAGAGCGGCGACGGTGACCATAGTTGATCGGCGGTCATGTGCACGTGCACGAGTTGATGTTGTGTCTGGGTTGATGGGGATGGGTGCTGTCTCGAAGCGTGCCTCGGGAAGAAGAAGTTTTGGCCCGCGTCGTCGTTGAGTGGTTCGCGTGCAACAAGTTTTAAAAAAAAAAGACAGGAGTGGGAAATTTTTCTCAGGGGGAATTCGAATGTAACTCGAAGTTGGGTATAGGGGAAACAGGAATTGGCTCGGGTAAACGTGAGTTGGTCTTGGGTCTGGAAATTGTGTATGAAACAACTGTGTTTTTTTTAAAACCCAAATCTAGTAATATTTAAAACGTTTTCTTTTTGTAAAACAGTTCTTTTGCAAACAATACATGTTATCCAAGTTGTATGGGTCAGAAGTTTTATAAGGATTTAAAACTACACATAGAATTTTATTTTAAAAAGTTATTTCAAAAAAAAAAAAACTCAATTACATTAAAGGTTAGTTAATTAATATAAAGAACGTTATAATGGTTAATTAACTTGTTGAAGTTAAGTTAAATTATTTAGAGGAAATTAATCTACCAAAAGAAAAGTATTAACAAAATTTTCAAAAAAAACTCCAAACCTAAATTTAAATGATTTTAAACTTGTTTTAGTTTTAAATAGTCATATTAAGTTACCTAAGTGCCTTCAAATTTAATTTGATTATGTAATTAAGTGATAGCCGAGATAAATAATTTATCTTAAATATTTGGGGTCTTATTAATAAAAGTAATTAAAGATTAATCACTCAAAGAAAAATTTGCTTAATTAGAGGGTTAATTAAAGATTAATCAAAGATTTATTTAAGATTGATTAAGGATTAATCATTTTTTTGTAATTAATTAAGAATAATTAATCAAAAGATTAATTATAAATTAAAATTTAAATGATTAAGGAGTAATTAATCAAATTAATTTGTGATTTATTAATATTAATTAACTAGGATTAAAAATTTATTCATAAGTGATAAATCTGATTTAATTTAAATAAGATAATTCAATTTACTTTTACTATTGGATGTTTGGATTCTATTGGGTGTTTGGATGGTTGATATTCCTCATATTTGATGCTTTGTGATATTTTGTGATGTGAGTTGCTGTGTATTGATTTGTGATATCTGTGATATGTTTCTGTGTAAATGCCCCTTGACCCGTAGAACGGTATATGGGATTCGATGTGACAGGGAATCGAATTCCAATTGGTTATCCGAAACCCTCATCGAATCATATTAGTGAATCTTTGTGATTGATAAATTTATTTTATCTATAAATCTGTGCGTTATGGGTTATACTGCTTATCGATATGATTGAATCTGTGATGATTGATGTTGTGCACTATTGTGTTGAACCCCTGGACCACACTTGTACACACACAAATATGGATTGCACAAGGAAATGTGTTAAGTCACAGATTTTTGAAATATATTTAAAATTGAATTTTTGAATCCAAAATAGTTTTGGAATTAGAATTGGAACTTTGATAATGAATTTTCAAAAATAAAAGTTATTTTGAATAACTTGATTAAGTTTGAAATTTAAATAATTTGATTTAAATTTAAATTCAATATTTGGGATTGAATTCTATGGCTTGGAAACTATGGTTCAAAAGGGTTATTCAATTTATAAATGGGTTTTTAAACCATTTTAAAAGCGTTGATTGGGAATTCAAATTCTAAACCCAAAGATTTTAACTTGTATAAATATAATTGAATTTTTCTGAAACGGAAACTATATGTTTTCAAATAATAAGAGCTTTCACATAAGAAATGAATTTCCAATTCGTGTTAAAAGGATTTCAAGTCTAAAATGGAAATAGTTTCCCAAGTTGTAGATTAATCTTTGGAAACGTGTTTTGAAGGCTATAAATTTAATCTTTAGTTTAAAAATTTAAGGAATAAATCCAATTGAAATGGAAATTGTTTTGAAATCCATGGATGATCTTTGTGAAATTAGGTGAACTTTGTGAAATGAATCATTTTATTTAAAGATTTAAAATGGTAATTTGTTTAACCATTTAAAAGATAAAACCTTGGATTTTCAAGTTGTGACTTAACTGAAATCCCATATCCATATGTTTTAAACTATTGCGCTCATTATTCGGTTTAGCCGGGAGAGGACCTTGTGTCATATAGCCCATTTCGAATAGTGATACGACGTTATGGATTGCATTTGAAGACCGGTGTTGAAGACCGGGTTTCTTCGAGAATGATAGGATAACCTGTCGATTGACTCTGCACTGAGTTGCTCCGGTATAGAGTTCTCCCTTAGTGACGTGAAGTTCGATTGGTATTGTGGATACCTGGATTTGCAAGGGCTTCTTCGGAAGTGCCTTCGGTTCTGTTCGAACCCGGAACAGACTTGTATGGTTGTATGTCTAACACTACACTTTGAGATATTAAACTGATCTCTATCAAATACATTTCTGCTTGGTGGCGGAGGATTTATTCTCTTAGCTTAACACCCTTCTCTGAGACGTACGAGCTCAGAGGTTATGTAGTTGATATTTATCAGTGATATATTCCCAATTTGGTAGTGTGGCATGCTAAGTGCTGCTGTGTGTTGATGATCATTTGTTGATCATTTGTGATCAAAGCATGGCTTTTGTATAAAGTGTGGCTTTGTAGACGAGACTGCATCAGGACCTCACACCCCGGAAATGATCGAAACAGGAAAGATGCGGCAAGGTTATGAGGGTCGCGCCCTTTAGGGTGTGTCATTCCCTTCTGGTAAAGGTGGTATCATGGTATGGAGCCCAAATGCTTACTCATGTGGATACTGCAGATCTATTACTTTGTGATTACTTTATGGTTTTGAGGTGCCTCGGATAAAGGTCCCAAAGGAACGGGGGATGGCATGCTCGAGTAGTAGTTACCTAGTTACAAAGGTAACCCGGCCTTGTATTGGCAGAGATCCGGTTAGGTTCTCGGGACGTCCCGCCAGAGGCGATCCCATTGACAGTAAGAAGTTCCTTAGCCTGACCATTTGTTGGAAATCCATTCATCCAATACGCGTCTTGTATGGTTTTAGTTGTATTACATGCCATCTACTTATGGTGGCGCCCCACTGTTTGGATGGTAGCTATAGTAGGCATAGTTTGGAATGTCTATGCTGGCTAGGATTTATATTATACTTTCGAAATGGTTTTTCACACTTTGCACTTATAGTAATAATATCAAAGAAAATTTCTCGTATTGAGCATATTTGACTATCATAAGGAGAAATCTCCTCCAAGTCTGCGTTTGCATTGTGTGTGTGGCGGGAGGCCTTATGGTAGTTTCATTTTCTAAAAAGCATTGCGGATTTCAAATTTAAATTCCTTTGTTTGTTTTAAAAGACCAAATATTTTTGTTTGCTCATACCAGTCCCACGACTGACCTGGAGTTTATTGTTCATTTCCAAACTCTGGGTGCCCACTATTTTTCCCACACGGGCAGTCTAAAGTTGGGTTTTTCAGATAATCAATAGTAGGTGTAGATTCGATAGCTTTCTGCCTTAGGATTTGGCAATCGCATGTGGATCAAGTAGCTTCTCTTCATCTTGATTTGGGAGTTCGTGCTATTTCTGGATTGGCGCCTTGGAGATGGAGTTACAGTACTGGAGTTCTTTCTTGAAGACCATATTGGAGATTTTTGTTCCGCTGCTAGTGTTATCTTTTCTTGTCGCTGTTATTTCTTGTATCTCTGATGTATATTCATTGTATCATCTGTTGTATCATATTGTATCAATGTGTATATTGATATATGCTATTCTTTTTCTTTCACTGTGTTGTACTTAATGTGTTATAAGCTCCGGCGAACCAGATTCGGCGTTTGGATCTGTGGCATTTGAATACGAGTGTCGTATTCGGTGCCGATTTTCGAAGGTCGAGTCAGAATCGTCACAATACTTATACAATGTAAACCAACTCAAGTGAACTGTAATAGAAATGCACAATAACTTAAAGGATGCTTGAGATCGCCCATCCTTTAAGGATCAGTCAAACCATCACTTAAGTAGAAATAAGCACTATCCTAGAAATATCCATATTAAAGTAAACAATGCAAATAACAGTGTTATTGTGACAAGGGTAACGTAGAGCTGCAGTAACCGCTCACCTCTAGCCACACTCTTAAAATCAAAGGTGTCCATCAAATAATTACAAGGAAATCACATGACACACAAAACAACGTACCCATGGTTATAAATTTCAAAATGATTTACAATTCCGAATTAATATTATTTAGTTAAACTATTGAAAAGTGAAGTCATTATTCCTTCAAATAAAATATCCAATTCCCAAAAATTTAGCCTTTTCTGAGTTCAGTTATTCAGTTAAACACTTCAAATATTGAAATTTCAGCCACAAATAAACTTTGATTTTAACCCTTTAAACATTATAAAAATCATATTTTAACACTCAAAATGTTCATTAAAATACCTTTAACTTATGATTTTTATAAAGTAATTTTCATATAATAAAATCAATTTTTCAATAATTCACTAAATAAATTCAAGTGTACAATTTCCTATTCTTCACACTTTAACAAATTTCCTAACACTTAAATTTTATTACCATTTTCCAAATATAACTTAATTTCCATTTTATTTATATAACTTAAATTCCATTTTTAATTTCTTAACTTAACCTTTAATTTCAAACCAAATTTTACATTTCCAAGTTAAGTTAATATCCCAAATTTCCATTTAACTATCCACTGATTTAACATTTTAAACTAATTTCCTAAATTCAAAATACACTGTAATTTGCTTAACTTTATTTTACAAATAACTTGATATTTTCTTTTACTTTATATTTATCCAATTCATACATCAATTATATTAATTACCAAGTTCATCTTATAATTCCACTTTTTTACTTAAATTCCCATTATTAAGTTAAATCAAACTTTCACACTACAACTCAAACCATCTATTAACTTATACCATTTATCCTGTTAGAAAATCACTGCTTAACCATTTTAAATCCAATATAAGTCAAATTTCATATTTTCATTTTTTTCTTTCATTTACAATACATGAAATTTATAAGAAATCATGTTTTGAAATCAACTACGGGTCCGGATAATATATCACACCTAAATCAAGTGATACAGAAATTATCATTTATATCCAAAATCAGTAAAATTTCAGGGTTTTGATTATTTCAAACCCGCAATCCTAAGATAAATACAAATAAATAAAAATCACTTAGGCCTATCATTTCAACCCGTAATGATTTTTCCCTATTCTAAAGTCTGTTCGGGTATGTATCATTCAGCCCATAGTGATTTCTATACTAACAGGGAACTTACAGTGATGATCAAAATAATTGAATATGTAACATCCCTGAAATTTTAGTTAAGATAATTTGGCAATTAATTTAATTTTAAAAATTAAATTGTGAATTTGATTATGAAATAATTAGAAATTTTTTAGAATGAATAAAACTTTTGGATTATAAACAGAATTTGAATTTTTTTTAAGATTTATTAAAGATATGTTCTATTGTTTATTTATATTTATAGATTTAGTTTAAATTAAACTTTGAAACTGAAATTCAAAATCAAAAATCTTATAAATATATTGGGTTTGAAACATTATCTTTTCAATTAAAAAAAAATCTGTTTTCCCAATTTTATTAAATAGATTTTTTGAATATTGAGAATTTTAGAACATGTATTTATTAATAAGTTTAATATCTTAAGTTTAAGATAAATATATTGAAAATAAAGTTTGAAAAAAATTATAATTGGGATAAAATTTATATTTGTTTACTCATTTATAAATTGATTTTTATATTAATTTTTGAACTGATATCTAAAAATAAATGTTTTAAATAATACATTTGAAAATAATAAATACATTGGAACATATGAACATATGTTAAGTTATAAAAACATAAGAGATGAATTGATACAAAAATGTTTAAAATAAAAATAAAATAAGATTTAAATATAAAGGCTTGCACTCGAAAGTATATAACATTAAAACAAATACATATTATATTTATTTATAGTTTGATTTATTTTAAAATTCCATTCATTGAAGTTGTAAATTTAGATATAATTATTAGATTTGATTAAAAGATTTAAAGCACATTTTCTTTTGAAATAAATAAAGGGTTTAAAATAAAAAATTGCAAACTAAAAATAAAACAAGGGTTTACAACAAAATTTATAAAAAATATGTTTCATAAATTTAATTGAAATAGGGGTTTAAACACAAATTTTAAATAAATTTAAGAAAAGGATTTGGACATAAAAATACATATATAGGATAAACGTAAAACAAGTAATAATATAGATGAACAAGTGTTAATTGAATGAACAAGTGGCGATGTTATTTTTTTTTCTTTTGAAAATTTAAATTTTACAAAATATGAATTAAAGAAAATAATCAGATGTATCATTTTCAAAACCGAAAAAAAACTTGAGCAATCAAATCCTGGCTATTTCCAAACTCCTCATTTCTTTTCCTCTCATTTTTCATCTCTTCTGTTCTTAACTGAAACTAAAGATCTTTAAGCAAAGCAAATTCAAAAGCAAATTAGAATTTGGAAGCTACAACCTGAAAACAAACTACAAATCAAAAACAGAACAAAAGCTTCAAACCTGGAAACAAGAGACGTTATTAAGCAAACAAAAACATTGAAAAAAAAGAAAAAGAAGAAGCATCAAACAAAACAAAAACTGAAGCATAAAAGCATGCAACCTGGAAATTTAATTCAACTTGAAAGCAAACCTGGAAGAAAAATAAAATTTTTCTGGAAAAACAAATAGATCAACCTCGCAACTCAAATTCTTCAACCTGAAGTGATTCACTCAAGTATTCAAGCAGAGACTTAAATTTGGAACAAAACTGGAATCAAGCAGTGGATTAGATTTACACTCTAGTTGCAGTTCAAATCTGAGACAAATCAAAAGTAAAGATATGAAGAAATACAACAGATAAAACAAAGAAGAAAAATCAAAAGAAAAAGGAAAATCAGGCTCTGGTTCTCTTCAGGAAACCGGTGAGCAACTTTAATTTTTTTTTTAAAATATATTCTTTGAATCTAATGCTTAAGAATTTGAAGCTTTAAGTATTGTTTTGTGATGATGTTGAAAAAAATGGTGAAATATTAACATGCATGCAAATCTGCATATGTTTGTATGCTGAGGAAAATGTGCATGTTCAAGCTACAGGCACATTTGCCTCTGTTCATTCTCAGGTTGCTAAAACCTGTTAAAAATTTCAGTTCCTCTTTATTTGATCCCTATCTAACTTTATAATCTGAGCAAACTTTGTTTATTTAGCCTTATTTTGAAGTTTTGAATTTTATTTGAGTAAATTTAAAGTAAGTTTATTTTTGAAATGCTGGAAACTACAGGAAAATCAAACTACATTAAAAATTGATTTTTAAAATTTTTGTTCTCAATTATATGAATGAAAACGTTTCTAAAATCTATGATTTTTAAAAGAAAAATTGGAATTTTTAATAAGGTATTATTAGTGAAATTCGAAGAAGAATGGCGTGGCCATTTCTGCAAAAATCAGATGATAAGGAAAGTGTAAATTCTCGTGATTGAAATTGGAGCTTCCTGGTAGATCATGAAGCTTGGGAAAAATGCTTGATAAAATTTTAAATCAACGTGGGGGTAGATTTTGATCGAAGTAGGGTTTTAAAGCCATGGTTGTACTAGCGTCATTCTTGAATTGTTTTTGAGGTCACGCGTAGATCGAGGTGAACCAGACTTCGAGGAGAGACGAGTGGGATAGTGGAGCAGCTGTGGGGGTCGGTCGCATGATCGTCGGTGGCCGGAGGTGGCCACGCGGAGCGAATTTGTGAAACTGGGTTGGGTTTTTGGGTCGATGCAGTTGTTTCCAATTGAGCTTGGAAGCTCAATTTCGATTTCACGCTTGAATCGATGATTGGGTGGTCGGAATGGGGTGCGAGAATGGTTGTCGACTTATCGACGCTGGCGGTGATGGCCGGAGCCGCTGCACTTGGATGTGCATATGCACGCGAGACGTTGTGTACCTACATTAATTTAGAATTGGGGAAGATGATGTTATCTGGGTCGAACTCGAAGTATACCTCGAAAAAACTTGCGTATTAATTCGAGTTTAACTCGAAGTAGGAATTGGGACGAGAGGGAAATTGCTTAGAAATCTTGTAGGTTGAACTTTTGGGGCACTCGGGTTAATTGGTTAGGAAACTCGAAGCAAGGCACGAATTTTTCAGGGTTTAGCTCGGGTTATTGGTTTTGGGTAGGAGCAGTTCCAGTTTTTTTTAAAAGAAAAAAATCAAATTTCACTTTAAAAAAAAAATTAGGTTAAACCAGTTTCGATTTTGGTTAAAAATTTAATGTTAACCATTTGTTTTAAACTACCAAGTTTTTTTTTAAAAAGATTTAAAATACAACCTTTATTTTGGAAAGTTATTTTAACTTAATAATATTAGAATGTTTTAAATGATTAATAAACTTTATTTGTTGGGTCAAATAATTTATGTTTTAGTGGTTAATAGATTTTATTTGTAGAAAGGTTTAATTACTTGAAGTAAATTGCTTAATGTAAGTAATGAAAGTAAATTAAGTAGAAATTCAAGTTAATTAATCAAATGATTAATGAATGATTTAATAAAAATAATAATTACTGAGTGAAAGTAATTAGGGATAGAATAATTAAAGATTAAAGATTAATTAATCAAATATTAAGGGTTAATGATTTTAAAGAATAATTAATGTGGTTAATTAATTAAGGTAGTTAAATTAAAAATAATTAATTAACTTAAAGTGATTAAGAAGTCATCATTAATTAAGGAATAATTAATTGCTAATTAAGGATTATTAATTAACGACTAAAATTGATTAATCAAGTGATTAAGCAATAATAATTTTTTTTAGATAATTTATTAATGGGAGTAATTAATTAGGGAAATTAACTTAAGAATAATTAATCATTTAAAGGTTAATTACATAGTGAAAGTAATTAAGAGATACTATTAATTAAGAATTAAATAATTTTGTAATTAACTTGGGTTTAATCAATTTTTGGCAATTAATTAAGTATAATTATTGTAATGGTTAATAAATCAATGTTATTAATTTAGATGATTAATTAAAAGTCAATTCATTAATGAGAGGGATTAAGGAAGGATTATTTATTAAGGATTGATTAAATTTTTGTGAGTAATCAAGAATAATTAATAAAGAGATTAATTATAAATTAAAATTTAATTAATAAATGATTAAGGAGTAATTAATAAAATCGATTTGTATTTATTTATATTAATTAATCAAGATTTAAATTTATTCATAAGTAATTAATCTGATTTAATTTGAATCAGATAATTTAATTTATTTTTACTTATGGATGTTATGGGATTCTATTGAATTTTTGGATGGTTGATATTTCTCATATGTGTTGCTTTGTGATATTTTGTGATGAAAGCTGCTATATATTGATCTGTGATTCCTGCGATATGTTTATGTGTAAATACCACTTGACCCGTTAAACGACAATTGAATTTCGATGCGACAGGGAGTCGGATTCCAGTTGGTTATCCAAAACCCACATCGAATTGTAATGATGAATCTTTGTGATTTATAAATTTATTTAATCCATGATCTGTAAATGAAGATAAGCGTTATGAGTTATACCGCTTATTGATATTGTTATATGTATGATGATTGATGCTATGCACAATTTTGTATAAACCCCTGGACCACACTATACACACACAAATATGGATTTCACAAGAAATCGTTAAGTCACATATTTTTTTAAAAAAAGTTTCGAATTTGAATTTTAAATTCAAATGGTTTTGGAAATGAATTGGGTTTAAAGTGATAAACTTTTGAAAAGGTGTTTTAAAAATAAAAGTTATTGTGAATGACTTAATAAAGGTTTGAAATTTAAATCATTTGATTTAAATTCGAATTCAATATCTGAAATTGAATTCTATATTTAGTATTTATGACGTAAAAAGGTTATACAAATTAAGATTCCAATTCTGAAATGGAATGATTTTGAAAGCTATATCTTTGTGAAAGATAGTTGAACCCTAATTTGAAATTGAAGAAGGTTTTAAATGATGTGTCTTTTATATATAAAAGATTGAACCGGGAACTGTTTTGAAAGTTGTAAAATGAGTCTTTAATTTAAAGTCCGGATGAGTTAATCCAACTTGAAAATGGAATTGTTTTGAAAAGCTATGAATGAATCTTTGTTTAAAAGATTGGTGAACCTTGTTTAATTTGAAAGGGGTCTTAAAAATGAATCTTTTGTTTAAAAGATTTAAGTGTGGAAAAGGTTTAAACCATTGTAAGTTTTTGAAATGAATCTTTTTGTTTAAAAGATTTGTAAATGGTAATTTGTTTAACCATTTGAAAGAAAAGTTTTGGATAATAAGTTGTGACTTAACTGAGATCCCATATCCATATGTTTTTAAATATTGCGCTCACTATTCGAATTAGCCGGGAGAGGACCTTTGTGTCATACAACCCATTCCGAATAGTGATACGACGTATATGGATAGCAATTGAAGACCGGTGGTGAAGACCGGATACTTTCGAAAGCGAAAGGGTTTCTTGTCGAATGTCTCTGCATCGGCTGATCCCCGGTATAGAGATTCTAGCACCCATTGTGATGGGAAGTCGGAACGTGATTAGAAATTATCCGGATTTGCAAAGGCTTCTTCGAAAGTGCCTTCAGTTCTGTTCGAACCCGGAACAGACTTGTACGGATTGCGTGTCTGACGTTACACCTTGAGATGTAAAACCGGTTTCTATCTAATACATTTCTGTTTGGTGGCAGAGATTTATTCTCTTAGCTTAACACCCTTCTCTGAGACGTAAGAGCTCAGAGGTTATGTAGTTGATGGTTACTAGTGATACATTCCCAATTTGGTAATGTGGCATACGAAGTGTTGCTGATCATTTGTTGATAAAAGCATGGCTTTTGTGAAAAGCGTAGCTTTGTGGACGAGATTTCATCGAACTTCACAACCCGGAATGGTCGAAACAGGAAGAATGCAGCAAGGTTGTTTTGGGGGTAGCGCCCCCTGAGGGTATGTTCATTTCCTTCTGGATAGAGGTGGTATTATGGTGTGGGTCCCAGATACTTAACCTATGTGGTTGCTGTAAATTTATTACTTTGTGGTTGTTGGTAAATCCCGGGATAAAGGTTGGTTACGACCGGGGGATGACATACTCGTGTAGTAGTTACCTAGTTATAGAGGTAACACGGCCTTGTGTTGGCAAAGATCTGGTTAGGTTCTCGGGGCGTCCCTCCAGAGGCGTACCCATATGGCCCAGGAAGTTCCTTAGCCCGACCATTTGTTGGAAATCCAAAGAAACGATACGAGCCTTGTACAGTTTTAGTTGTAGAACCTGCCATCTAATATGGTAGCTATAGCAGGCATAATATAATGGTACCTATGCTGGCTAAGATTAATATTATACTTTCGAAATGATTTTCCACACCGTGCACTTATAATAATAATATCAAATGTTTCCTCGTATCAAGCATATTTGACTATCATAAGGAGAAATCTCCTCCAAGTCTGCATTTGCATTGTGTGTGTGGCGGGAGGCCTTATGGTGGTTTCATTTTCTAATAGCATTGCAATTCAAATTTAAATTCTTTTATTGTTTTAAAAGACCAATTGTTTTTTTTGTTTGCTCATACCAGTCCCATGACTGACCCGGAGTTTATTGTTCCCTTCCTAAACTCTGGGTGCCCACTATTTTCCACACGGGCAGTTTAGAGTTGGGTTTTTAGATAGTAGATATAGACATATATTCGGTAGCTTTTGGCTCTCTCTTGGTATTCTCTGGAGATCCTGGATTTGGAGTCTTTGGATTCTCAGACGAGACTTGCTTGTCTAGGTGAAAATTGATGGGGGTTCGGGCTATTGCTGGATTGGTGCTTTTGGAGCTAGAGTTGCTGTTGCTGTTTTAGAGTTTTGTTTTCCGCTGTTAGTTCATTTGAGTTTTTCGCTGTAGCATTATCTTGTATCTCTGATATTGTTTCATATTGTATCATTGTTGTATCATTGGACATTATATTCATTTGGAATTGTATATGATATTCATTTCTTTTCTTCCGCTGTGTTGTTATACTTAATTGTGTTATAAGCTCTGGCGAACCAGATTCGACGTTTGGATCTGCGGCATTGGAATATAAGTGTCGTATTCGGTGCCGATTTTGGAAGGTCGAGTCAGGGTCGTTACATCTGGTACCAGAGCTGAAGGTTGAAACTTTAGCTCAGGAGTAAAACACATTAAGTAACTCATTAGAGATAGGGTGAAGTATATCCTATAATGAGTAATCCCTCAGATATCCGTTCGAGTGCCTCAGTAAATTCTCTTACTATCCACTGATAGTGAGTATGAGTGCAAGAAGAGGACGAGACAAGGGACAGGGGAGTACGACTACAAATGGTTGGTACCCTGCAATAGCGGAAACAAATTTCTCTATCAATCTCCTTTGATTCGTCTTTTCAATTCTTTGATGATTCCTGGCAGCTCCAGGAAGTAGCTTTGATATATTTGCATGGGACATAAACTCCAGATAGGTCAGAATTGTTCGTTTGGATGAATTGTTTTTATGGTTGATAGGTATATTTTGGTTGTTTAAACTAAAAGGTTTTGAATTGCATCCATATATCTGTTTATTCTGTTGGGTTCTGGTATATATCTACGAGGGGTTAGTTATCCTTAGAACTAATCAATACCCCTGTGTACTCGTAGATATGATGGCCCGAGTATCTTGATTCGTTTTGAAATCCATTATTGATATTCTGATTTGGGAAGCCAAATCAGAACGGATATTCAGTTTAATCCGGTGATTCATCTCTCTATCTCTCTATATTCTTTTGTCGTCTCCCTACTTTCAAATTTCGAGGACGAAATTTTCTAAGGGGGGAATCTTTAACATCCCTGAAATTTTAGTTAAGATAATTTGGCAATTAATTTAATTTTAAAAATTAAATTGTGAATTTGATTATGAAATAATTAGAAAATTTTTAGAATGAATAAAATTTTTGGATTATAAATAGAATTTGAATTTTTTTTAAGATTGATTAAAGATATGTTCTGTTGTTTATTTATATTTATAGATTTAGTTTAAATTAAACTTTGAAACTGAAATTCAAAATCAAAAATCTTATAAATATATTGGGTTTGAAACATTATCTTTTCAAAAAATAATATGTTTTCCCAATTTTATTAAATAGATATTTTGAATGAGAATTTTAGAACATGTATTTATTAATAAATTTAATATCTTAAGTTTAATATAAAAATATTGAAAATAAAGTTTGAAAAAAAATTATAATTGGGATAAAATTTATATTTGTTTACTCATTTATAAATTGGTTTTTATATTAATTTTTGAATTGATATCTAAAAATAAATGTTTTAAATAATACATTTGGAAATAATGAAAACATTGGAACATATGAATATATGTTAAGTTATAAAAATATAAGAGATGAATTGATACAAAAATATTTAAAATAAAAATAAAATATGATTTAAATATAAAGTCTTGCACTCAAAAGTATATAACATTAAAACAAATATACATATTATATTTATTTATAGTTTGATTTATTTATAATCCCATTCTTTGAAGTTATAAATTTGGATATAATTATTAGATTTGATAAAAAGATTTAAAGCACATTTTCTTTTGAAATAAATAAACGGTTTAAAATAAAAAATTGCAAATTAAAAATAAAACAAGGGTTTACAACAAAATTTATAAAAAACATGTTTCATAAATTTAATTGAAATAGGGGTTTAAACACAAATTTTAAATAAATTTAAGAAAAGGATTTGGACATAAAAATACATATATAGGACAAATGTAAAACAAGTAATAATATAGATGAACAAGTGTTAATTGAATGAACAAGTGGCAATGTTATTTTTTTTCTTTTGAAAATTTAATTTTACAAAATATGAATTAAAGAAAATAATCAGATGTACCATTTTCAAAACTGAAAAAAAAACTTGAGCAATCAAATCCTGGCTATTTCCAAACTCCTCATTTCTTTTTCTCTCATTTTCATCTTTTCTGTTCTTAACTGAAACTGAAGATCTTTAAGCAAAGCAAATTCAAAAGCAAATTAGAATTTGGAAGCTACAACCTGAAAACAAACTGCAGATCAAAAACAAAACAAAAGCTTCAAACTTGGAAACAAGAGATATTATCAAGCAAAGAAAAATATTGAAAAAAAGAAAAAGAAGAAGCATCAAACAAAACAAAAACTGAAGCTTAAAAGCATGCAACCTGGAAATTTAATTCAACTTGTAAGCAAACCTGGAAGGAAAAGTTTTTTCTGGAAAAACAAATAGATCAACCTGGCAACTCAAATTCTTCAACCTGAAGTGATTCACTCAAGTATTCAAGCAGAGATTTAAATTTGAAACAAAACTGGAATCAAGCAGTGGATTGGATTTACACTCAAGTTGCAGTTCAAATCTGAGACAAATCAGAAGTAAAGATATGAAGAAATACAACAGATAAAAAAAGAAGAAAAATCAAAAGAAAAAGGAAAATCAGGCTCTGGTTCTCTTCAGGAAACAGGTGAGCAACTTTAATTTTCTTTTTAAAAAAATAATATATTCTTTGAATCTAATGCTTAAGAATCTGAAGCTTTAAGTATTGTTTTGTGATGATGTTGAAATAAATGGTGAAATATTAACATGCATGCAAATCTGCATATGGTTGTATGCTGATGAAAATGTGCATGTTCAAGCTACAAGCACATTTGCCTTTGTTCATTCTCAGGTTGTTAAAACGTGTTAATAATTTCAATTCCTCTTTATTTGATCCCTATCTAACTTTATAATCTGAGCAAACTTTGTTTATTTAACCTTATTTTGAAGTTTTGAATTTTATTTGAGTAATTTTAAAGTAAGTTTTTTTTGGAATGCTGGAAACTACAGAAAAATCAAACTACATTAAAAATTGATTTTTAAAATTTTTGTTCTCAATTATAGGAATGAAAATGTTTCTAAAATCTATGATTTTTAAAAGCAAAATTGGAATTTTTAATATGGTATTATTGGTGAAATTCGAAGATGAATGGCGTGGCCATTTCTGCAAAAATCAGATAATCAGGAAAGTGTAATTTCTCGTGATTGAAATTGGAGCTTCCTGGTAGATCATGAAGCTTGGGAAAAATGCTTGATAAAATTTTAAATCTACGTGGGGGTTGATTTTGATCGAAGTAGGGTTTTAAAGCCATGGTTGTACTAGCGTCATTCTTGAATTATTTTTGAGGTCATGTGCGGATCGAGGTGAACCGGACTTCGAGGAGAGACGAGTGGGATGGTGGAGCAGCTGTGGAGGTAGGTCGCACGATCGCTGGTGGCCGAAGGTGGCCACGTGGAGCGAATTTGTGAAACTGGGTTGGGTTTTTGGGTCGATGCAGTTGTTTCCAGTTGAGCTGGGAAGCTCAATTTCGATTTCACGCTTGAATCGATGATTGGGTGGTCGAAATAGGGTGCGAGAATGGTTGTCGACTTGTCGACGCTGGTGGTGATGGCCGGAGCCGCTGCACTTGGATGTGCATATGCACGCGAGACGTAGGTACCTACGTTAATTTAGAATTGGGGAAGATGATGTTATCTGGGTCAAACTCGAAGTATACCTCGAAAAAACTTGCGTATTAATTTGAGTTTAACTCGAAGTAGGAATTGGGACGAGAGGGAAATTACTTAGAAAATCTTGTAGGTTGAACTTTTGGGGCACAACTTTTGGGGCACTCGGGTTAATTGGTTAGAAAACTCGAAGCAAGGCACGAATTTTTCAGGGTTTAGCTCGGGTTATTGGTTTTGGGCAGAGCAGTTCTAGTTTTTTTTAAAAGAAAAAAATCAAGTTTCGCTTTGAAAAAAAAAATTAGGTTAAACCAGTTTCGATTTTGGTTAAAAATTTAATGCTAACCATTTGTTTTAAATTACCAAGTTTTTTTTTAAAAAAGATTTAAAATACAACCTTTATTTTGGAAAGTTATTTTAACTTAATAATTTTAGAATGTTTTAAATGATTAATAAACTTTATTTGTTGGGTTAAATAATTTATTTTTTAAAAGTTAATAGATTTTATTTGTTAAAAGGATTAATTACTTGAAGTAAATTGCTTAATGTAAGTAATGAAAGTAAATTAAGTAGAAATTCAAGTTAACTAATCGAGTGATTAATGAATGATTTAATAAAAATAGTAATTACTGAGTGAAAGTAATTAGGGATAGAATAATTAAAGATTAATTAATCAAATATTAAGGGTTAATGATTGTAAAGAATAATTAATGTGGTTAATTAATTAAGGTAATTAAATTAAAAATAATTAATTAACTTAAAGTGATTAAGAAGTCATCATTAATTATGGAATAATTAATTGGTAATTAAGGATTATTAATTAACGACTAAAATTGATTAATCAAGTGATTAAGCAATAATAATTTTTTTTAGATAATTTATTAATGGGAGTAATTAATTAGGGAAATTAACTTAAGAATAATTAATCATTTAAAGGTTAATTACTTAGTGAAAGTAATTAAGAGATACTATTAATTAAAAATTAAATAATTTTGTAATTAACTTGGGGTTAATCAATTTTTGGCAATTAATTAAGGATAATTATTGTAATGGTTAATAAATCAATGTAATTAATTTAGATGATTAATTAAAAGTCAATTCATTAATGAGAGGGATTAAGGAAGGATTATTTATTAAGGATTGATTAAATTTTTGTAAGTAATCAAGAGATTAATTATAAATTAAAATTTAATTAATAAATGATTAAGGAGTAATTAATAAAATTGATTTGTATTTATTTATATTAATTAATCAAGACTTAAATTTATTCATAAGTAATTAATCTGATTTAATTTGGATCAGATAATTTAATTTATTTTTACTTATGGATGTTTTGGGATTCTATTGAATTTTTGGATGGTTGATATTTCTCATATGTGATGCTTTGTGATATTTTGTGATGAAAGCTGCTATATATTGATCTGTGATTCCTGTGATATGTTTATATGTAAATACCCCTTGACCCGTTAAACGACAATTGGATTTCGATGCGACAGGGAGTCGGATTCCAGTTGGTTATCCGAAACCCACATCAAATTGTAATGATGAATCTTTGTGATTTATAAATTTATTTTATCTGTGATCTATAAATGAAGATAAGCGTTATGAGTTATACCGCTTATTGATATTGTTATATCTGTGATGATTGATGCTGTGCACAATTTTGTATAAACCCCTGGACCACACTATACACACAAATATGGATTCACAAGATATCGGTTAAGTCACATATTTTTTTTTAAATAGTTTCGAATTTGAATTTTAAATTCAAATGGTTTTGGAAATGAATTGGGTTTAAAGTGATAAACTTTTGAAAAGGTGTTTTAAAAATAAAAGTTATTGTGAATGATTTAATAAAGATTTGAAATTTAAATCATTTGATTTAAATTCGAATTCAATATCTGAAATTGAATTCTATATTTAGTATTTATGACGTAAAAAGGTTATACAAATTATGATTCCAATTATGAAATGGAATGATTTTGAAAGCTATACCTTTGTGAAAGATAGTTGAACCCTAATTTGAAATTGAAGAAGGTTTTAAATGATGTGTCTTTTATATATAAAAGATTGAACCGGGAACTGTTTTGGAAGTTGTAAAATGAGTCTTTAATTTAAAGTCCGGATGAGTTAATCCAACTTGAAAATGGAATTGTTTTGAAAAGCTATGAATGAATCTTTGTTTAAAAGATTGGTGAACCTTGTTTAATTTGAAAAGGGTCTTAAAAATGAATCTTTTGTTTAAAAGATTTAAGTGTGGAAAAGGTTTAAACCATTGTAAATTTTTGAAATGAATATTTTTGTTTAAAAGATTTGTAAATGTTAATTTGTTTAACCATTTGAAAGAAATTTTTTGGATAATAAGTTGTGACTTAACTGAGATCCCATATCCATATGTTTTCAAATATTGCGCTCACTATTCGGATTAGCCGGGAGAGGACGTTTGTGTCATATAACCCATTCCGAATAGTGATATGACTTATATGGATAGCAACTGAAGACCGGTGGTGAAGATCGGATACTTTCGAAAGTGAAAGGGTTTCTTGTCGAATGTCTCTGCATCGGCTGATCCCTGGTATAGAGATTCGAGCACCCATTGTGATGGGAAGTCCGGACGTGATTAGAAATTATCCGGATTTGCAAGGGCTTCTTTGGAAGTGCCTTCGTTTCTGTTTGAACCCGGAACATACTTGTGTGCATTGTGTGTCTGATGTTACACCTTGAGATGTAAAACCGGTTTCTATCAAATATATTTCTGTTTGGTGGAGGAGATTTATTCTCTTAGCTTAACACCCTTCTCTGAGACGTACGAGCTCAGAGATTATGTAGTTGATGGTTACCAGTGATACATTCCCAATTTGGTAATGTGGCATACGAAGTGTTGCTGATCATTTGTTGATAAAAGCATGGCTTTTGTGAAAAGCGTAGCTTTGTAGATGAGACTTCATCGAACTTCACAACCCGTAATGGTCGAAACAGGAAGAATGCAGCAAGGTTATTTGGGGGTAGAGCCCCCTGAGGGTATGCTCATTTCCTTCTGGATAGAGGTGGTATCATGGTATGGAGCCCAGATACTTAACCGATGTGGTTGCTGCAAATTTATTACTTTGTGGTTGTTGGTAAATCCCGGGATAAAGGTTGGTTACGACCGGGGGATGGCATACTCGTGTAGTAGTTACCTTGTTATAGAGGTAACCCGGCCTTGTGTTAGCCGAGATCCGGTTAGGTTCTCGGGGCGTCCCTCCAGAGGCGTACCCATATGGCCTAGGAAGTTCCTTAGCCTGACCATTTGTTGGAAATCCAAAGAAACGATACGAGCCTTGTACGGTTTTAGTTGTAGAACCTGCCATCTAATATGGTAGCTATAGCAGGCATAATATAATGGTACCTATGCTGGCTAAGATTAATATTATACTTTCGAAATGATTTTCCACACCGTGCACCTATAATAATAATATCAAATGTTTTCTCGTATCAAGCATATTTGACTATCATAAGGAGAAATCTCCTCCAAGTTTGCGTTTGCATTGTGTGTGTGACGGGAGGCCTTATGGTGGTTTCATTTTATAAAAGCATTGCGGATTTCAAATTTAAATTCTTTTGTTGTTTTAAAAGACCAACTTTTTTTTTTGTTTGCTCATACCAGTCCCATGACTGACCCGGAGTTTATTGTTCGCTTCCCAAACTCTGGGTGCCCACTATTTTCCACACGGGCAGTCTAGAGTTGGGTTTTCAGATAGTAGATATAGTCATCTATTTGGTAGCTTTCGGCTCTCTCTTGGTATTCTCTGGAGATCCTGGATTTGGAGTCTTTGGATTCTCAGACGAGACTTGCTTATCTAGGTGAAAATTGATGGGGGTTCGGGCTATTGCTGAATTGGTGCTTTTGGAGCTAGAGTTGCTATTGCAGTTTTAGAGTTTTGTTTTCCGCTTTTAGTTCATTTGAGTTTTCCGCTGTAGCATTATCTTGTATCTCTGATATTGTTTCATATTGTATCATTATTATATCATTGGATATTATATTCATTTGGAATTGTATATGATATTCATTTCTTTTCTTCCGCTGTGTTGTTATACTTAATTATGTTATAAGCTCCGGCGAACCAGATTCGACGTTTGGATCTGCGGCATTGGAATACATGTGTCGTATTCGATGCCGATTTTCGAAGGTCGAGTCAGGGTCATTAAAGAATAGTAACAACATATATCAGTATCAGATGATATGACAGATAAATAAATAGGATTAACATTACATAATTTATAACACAGGTAGGTATAACATGATAATAAAATCTACAGATTCACATGGTATCAATTTACTAATTATATGAGTATAGATGTCATGTGTGAATTACTCACCTTTTATGCTGCAGTTAGCAAAACAAACAACACAAATGAATTGCAGAAGGCATGATGACATGACAAAAGATTCAAGTGGAAGAGAACCAAGCTGATGATCTTGTCACAACCCATAAACAAAACCAAATATAAATATAAATTTAATACACATTGAATTTGAAACAACTTTGAAATTAAAGAAAATTGAACACAATAGTTTTTGTCATGCTTTCAACAACTACTTGCTCGGCCTAGGGGGTGAATAGGTCGGGTTTGGTGTGGTTTTGGATCAGGTTTGAGTCTATGGAGGCATGGGTACATGTGCTAGAAGTGGCAAAGGAGTCACAACACATTAATGTGAGGAAACAAGGCAATATAGTGGAGATTTTGTCAACTTTTGGCCTCAGCTACATGGTCCTAGGGATCGGCCATGACATGTTTCAGATCTGGACAGAAGTAAGGCAGAGGGTAAATGGTCATATCATGGTGGTGGTGGAGCATGGGGAGGTGGCCAAGGCAATCCAATGTGACGGTGATGAAGACTAGGCTCGGTTAGACATGTTTTAAGGAGTTTGCTACATTTTTTGGAGTTTTTGGTCATGAGGAAGGTATGGCCAGATCTGGTCAGAGGATGTGATAGGTGGTTGATGATGAGGAGGAGGCGGTGGAGGTGATGGCCAAGGCACTAGAGTGGAGAGCATGCAAATATGTGAAGAAATCATGGCCAAAATGAGGCAAAAGCAAGAAGGAAAAAAAGAATATGAATACACACACACACAGCCATTACTTACAGAGGAGCAAGCTTCATACGAGGAGATGATCAAATGAGATGCGGCAAATAAATTTGTAAGTGAGTTTGTATTTAAAGAGAAGTTTCACGTTGATTTAGAGGGAAGAACGGTAGGAAATAAATAATTGAAACGTTAGGGAAATTTAAGGATTTTATTCCTATTAAATCAAGAGAAGCAAATTGAAAAGTGGAATGAGATGAAATGTTATACGTGAATTTCAAGGAAAATATGCGGCTGTTGATTTGAATGGCTAAAGTATAGAATCAAAGGGGTGTGCATTATAGTGGCAATAAATAAATTGAAACGTATGCCCAAAATAAATAACAAAGTAATGTATCTTATATTCATTTGTTTCCTATTTATTCAATAAAATATATGCTAAACAATAATTTAGTAAATAACGTACCGTATAAATGAACATCAGAGAAATAAACAAGAACGGGTATAAAACGTATCAAATAAAACGTATAATTAAATTGCTATTTACAACTTTGTTTATTACTCAACTTAAAAATATTTGATTTGTTACATATCCATTTGATTTTTTTATTACTTAACTAAGAAAACGGATGTAGAACATATACAATCAAACGTATAGATTAGTTGCTTTTTACAACATTGTTTATTACTTAATTCACAAAGTATATATCCAAATTAAATGGAAAAACGGGACAAATGTTGTAAATATATACAATTTAAATAAAGATTGGAAGTTAGAATTTAAATTTTAAAGTATCAATTTGGGTCAACATTTTACCAAAAATCTAAAATTCCAAAAATTGTTTATATTAAATAAAATTGGGTAAATGATTTATAACCAATTCAGGAAAATTCTAAAATTCAAACTTTTAAATAATTAAACACCAAAGTTTTTTAAAATAAATTCAATAAAAATATTTATAAAAATTTTGGGTTGTTACATAAAATATATGCATAACATATATCATACTACAAAAATTAGAACATGATTTTAAAAACAAAGATATGATTTATATAAATTTAAAATAAACAAATTTGTTAAATAAAACAATTTACACACAATATTTTAAAAAGCATAAATTTCACAATATTAATCCGATTTCAACGAAACGAGAAGCAATATTCTTGAAATTAAATCTATTTTCATAATAAAATATAAAATTCAAAAATTCAAAAATTTAAATTTAAAACTTAAAAGTCAAAGTTTGACCATTTTGACCAAAATCCACTTTTTTGGAAAATATTAATTTATTCATGTTTGGAATTATAATTCACATAGAAAACAAAATTTATATCTAAAATAACAAAATTTATCCATTTTAATAAATAAAATGAAGTTTTTTTTAAATTAGGAATTTTAGTTAAAATAATTAAAATAAAAATTTAAAATAATCACAAAATACAGGGTTGTTACAAGCTGAGCTTATTTATCTTGGGAAATCTATACTTACTTTCTTTTCTTTTTCCTTCAAATAACTCTTAATTTATTTACGAAAAGAATTCAATTCAATACAATTTGATTTACACCTTATTCTACTAGTGTATTTCGATTATCGCACAATTTCTTTCAAATTAACAAAATATATATTTAATTATTCATTGTTTTGATGTAAAGTGAATTTATTTTTAATTATATCGATCGTTAGAAAATTATTTACTATATAAAAATATTTCATATTTGGTAAAATAATTTATTCACTTTCAATGTAATATCCATAAAGAATTTATTATTAAAAGTTCAATTTATTAAAACAAAATCTTCTATTAAATAGACTTCAAATAAATGCAAATATCATATTCAAAATAATAGTCATCAAAAATTGAATTCAAAAAGTTTGATTTTAATGAAATTTACACATAATTACGACGTTGAAAGAAAGAATGTTACAAGCATACAAAACCTCAAACTGAATATTAAGCATGGACACCAAACCAAAAGACACACGCACTTAATAGTTCTATGGCCATGAATATTTTATTCAATTTATTAGATAAAAATGAATTCAATTCAGTGTTTATTTGTATGTCTTTATATAAAATCTGGAGAACACTGCAAGTTACACATGAGTGCACTAGTAAAGTAAAACAGACAAAAATTTCCATGCTAACTAATCTGTTTTAATTCTTTAAAATGAAACCAAATGAGTCTATTTCTAATATGTATTCCAGATTTCAAGATATAGTTCATTCGCTAGTATCATTAGGTAAATATTTTCCCGAAGAAGATCAAATTAGAAAAAAAAATTAATTCACTATCTTTGGAATGAGATCAACAGACATGAGCAATAGAAGAGGCTAATCATATAGTACTTTAAAAATTGAAGAATTAATTGGTAATCTAATGTCCTATAAAACTGTGGAGTTAAAGCACTCGATCGATTCAATGCGGCGGAGGTGCAAAAAGTCATACTGAGGATACAACGAGGATAAAGCAGGATATAGTGGATGACTCTAAAATAGCGCATAAAACTCGTACTAACATTTTTACAAGTATATAAATGGTAATTAAATAGAAAATTAATGTTCACTTGAATTATAATTAATACATAGATAATTTTAAATAAAAACATGTGTAAATACTGTATGTAAACATAAACCTGTTATATGACGTAATGGAATTTACTAGAATATTAGAGTATTTCATTCTTGAAAATATATTAAAAATTCAGTTAAATAAATTAATTCATAATTTTTATGTCATTTTTCAATTCATTTCTTTTAAAGAAGATATAACAGAAATAGCGGAGTATAGTGGGAATAATGGGATATAGCAGAAATAGCGGGGCTTCAAGCGGAAAGGCTATATCGAAAAATCGTTACAGTAGAAATTCGTTATAAGATATTGCTAGGTTATAGTGGGGCATTAACTACACAGCTATGAAGGACAACTGCAGTGTAGGAAGGAAAGCAAGGCAACTTAAAAGAAATTAATTGCATTTAATGCTACAACTGACGATTAGGATTCAGATAATGATGATAATGATGAGGTGATTGCTTTTATGACGCAAAATTTCAAAAAATTCTTGATGTACAGAAAGATGAGCAATGTTCGTGTAACGACCCACAAATCCGTACCCCTTGAGTCAACACTATTCTACATCAATCAACTCAAGTTGAATAGAAATACGAACCATTAGGGTTAAAGAAGAAGAGGTAGAAAAAGAAAATAGAAAACAACATCAGAATCTAACAATCGCAGCGGAATAAAATATAATAGATAATCATAAATCTTTACATCAAAAACAAATACTATATCTTTTTATACATACATCATCAGAGTTCAACATCCATAACATACAACTGGATACAAAGCTGAATAATAATCAAATACGGAAGTACATCTCGCCAACCAGCTCGTCTCCTGTGCTCCACAACATCCTTATCCTGTATTCTATAACACTCGATCTGACCCGAACATTAAAGTTAAATAACACCCGAGTCAGTCTGGATTACCAGCGTGAGAAATCACACTCAACTTGATTATTGAAGTTTCAAAATCCCTTTGAAAACAAAAGCATCTCGTAAGACCACGCCACAAATAAACATGCCGGGTTTTTACCTTACGATAGCTAAAACACTTTTTATTAAAATTCTCTGATATTATAATAGGTTCTATATACAAATACTTATTAAAATAGCCGAAATTGTTACATTATTAAATTCTAGCTACTAGCCACAGAGTGGGTAATACAAACAAAACTCGTAAAAGGCGCGTAGGGAGAATGGATTTCCAACTAATGACTAGGCACTGGGGTACCACCTGTCACGGTACGTGGCCTAGGTCAAAATACCGAGGATCACTCCCGACCCCCTGCAACACAAGACCAGGACTATCCCTTACTAGATAATCCCAAGTAAGATCACCCCATGGTTGTGATCAGCAACTGCACCACTAAGCCGAAATAAAAGGGACATCTAGACAGGGATGACCTCACCCTGAAGTGGGTGCTACCCACCTAGCCTTGCTGCATAACCCCTGATTTTCAGTCATTCCCGGTTAATGAGGCTTGAGGCTAAGCATTACCTTTTAGATTGTTTCATTTAGAATGCTCATCGTCCACCTGACGATGTTCTGAAAGCATTCATCCATACAAGTCCGTCTCGGGTTCAAACGGAACCGAAGGCACTACTCCTACTACATCCATTTTGGAAATATCCTCAGGATTAGTAGCGACTAGCCCTTGCAATTCGCTGCTCCATCTTCGACTCCGAACTCGTTTTTCCCACAAAAACATACAAACCGGATCGAAGTGGTTTTCGAGAAATTAATCCGGATCCCGTTCTCTTCGAAACGATCCGTGCATCTGGCCAATATTGATAGTCGGTTATTTAACTATCAGTTAACATTCACAACAACCATCAAACAATAAATAATTTCCCAAATTATTTATTTATCTCAAAATACCTTCACAAGATATATTTCCACTTTTCAAACCCTTTTGAAAACAGTTTCAAACTACCTCCCTTTTACAGAATAAATTTCCCAAATATTTCTATTTCCACTGAAATCACCAAGCACAAAACTTAAGATTTTTAAAACAAATTTAGAAACTCTTTATTGTAAAAATATGCTTTAACATTTAAATTTAGAAAAACTACTTTAATACCTTATTAAAAATAAATACTTTAGAAATAATTAAATTAAGGTTACTTTATAAAATATAAACCTAGATTTTCTCCTTCAAAAACAAAATACTAAGTCACCTCTAAATAATTACCATGATAATAGATTTGAAAAATACTTACTTTAGAATTTAAGCATTTAGAAATAATTAATTTTCTAAAACATGCTTTTGAAAAAAACATTAAAACTTTTATCTTATATTTAAAAATTTACTTTGGAAACGTACTTGGCTATCCAGGGAAATATACCCCTCTTCACATTCTTTAAAAATAAATCATAATTTATGTTAAACAAAATTTTCCTATTTCTTTAATAAATTCCCATCGCGAATTTATTCTTCCAAATATCCACTGATATATTACTTTTCTTTTATAAACTCAGCTTATAAATTTCACAGCCACATTCTCCTTTTAAAAATCCCGGTTTTACACACTTAAATCAATTCCCAAATTGATTTCCAATTAACTCCATTTGTTCCAAAATCCATTAACTTCAGATTTTATTCATTAATTGTGATTCAAAATACTTTTAACTGAAAATACCAATTTTAGATTTCCTAAATTACTTCTTTACCCTTTTAAATAAATATAAACCTTAAATTTTAAAATAATTCTTTATTCCTTTAAATGATATCACTTAAGTTTATAATTCATTAATTTCCGTTTATTCAAATTCCTTTTTCCATACATGAAATTATTTATTAGTATTTTAATATCACTTTCATTCCTTTCAATTCATTCTTAATTTATTCCAGTTCGCTATAATTATTTTACTTAAAACTTCACTCTTTTATCGTCTCCCAAAAATCCAATATATATATATATATATTTTGATAATTCAATGTACCGAAATATATTCAAGCCAACTATAGCATTCAATATTCCAATATAATTCATCATAGAATATCAAATAATCACAACAGAGAATATTAAGTAATTTAAATAAATGTTGAGGAATCCAGTTGGATCCCTCCAACCTGTTTCCCTGCATCCACAGATGTTAGCACAACATAAAATACCAATTCCACTTCGAGGTCGAATATCGCGGTATATGGGATTAAATATAATTCATTCACTATACAATGCGGGAAATCAATCATTCAAAGATGTAATATATACTATAATATAGCATATCAAATCAAATAAACCATTCAACCAATTATTTAAATTTAACCATTTAAATTTAAATTAAACCAGATGAGTTAGATTAACTCACCTTTTACTTAATTTTGCAGTCCATCCAAACTAGCTTGATTTTCCATGATTTCGGACCTTGTACAAACATCATACAGTTTACTCATATTTGAATTGATCGAACCATTAATTACTATCTATTTATTTTATTTAAACTAATAATTTCCTTTTTGAAACCTTTTTGTGACGATAATAAATTACATAAGTTAATTGAACAATTTAATCACCAAATCCATTATTTTGAAATAGACTGGTAAATGGAAATTTGTAAGTATATTTTTATAGAGAAATGTTTACATTTTATATTTTTTTCTTTGTCTTTGAAACTCATACAGTTATAAAATTAATTTATATAGCTTTAAAAAACCAATTTTACATACTGTTCAACATTTTAAAATTCATATACATATAATTTTTTTTTCAAAACCTTATCCGTATCTAATTTTTCTAGCTTACCTATATAATTAAATTAAAATAGTTAGGTATAAATATATCAATATTTATATTATAAATCTGTATGTGTATAAACATTATATTCATCCAGTTAAAATCAAACAAAAGGAATCCCAATACCTTACAGATGCAAGCCAACAGCAGGAACACAAATCAAACCAATGCACTCGCCAACACCATGCGAGAATCTCGAGTTCGCCGAGCTCTATGACACGACCGAGCTTCGAATCAACCAGCTTACACAATACTCGTCGATCACATCGACCAAGCTCCACGCCAGATACAGCTTCATCACTATCAGCATTCGAAGCGGTCCTTCCCCCACACCTCATTTGCCTCAATGCGACTCCGACGAACTGGTGCCTCCAATCCCCAAACGCGAGCTTCCCCAGAATTTCACGCGTCTTGGGTCGCGACTTCCCTCCACCTCCACGATCCCGTGACTAATCACCAATCACTTCGTTCACTCCCCGAAATCCAAACCCTAGAACAACCGAACCCGAACGCCCTCACATTGCACTCGCCAAGAAGTTCGCGAGCTAAATCGTTCGCATCGCCAACCTCCTTCAGAGCATCACTCCCAAGTCTCGCATAGACATCGCGACTCCATCGCATGAGATCGCGATCAATTTCGTTTTGACTTAGAGGAAAAGAAGAGAAGGAGAACGCGGTTGAAATATGAGGTGCAAACATTTAGATTTTCTTTAAACAGAGGGAGCGGCCATTGAATTTCTCTCTGAGAATTAAATCTTGATTGTGAAAGGAAGCAGCATGATTTTAAGAAGAACGAAGGTGGCTTTCGATTAGATTTTAGCCTCTGATGGAAGACAAAAAGTACGAGATTAAGCAGAGAGTAGGTCGGCTTGTGTGTTTTCAGGGAACGAAATGATGTTTTATAGGCTGATGTGAGTATATGTCAATCAAGGAATATATATTTATTTAGATTTTTAAATCGTCTCAATAAATGCAACTTACAATTTTGAATTCCTATCGGGGTGTGTCGCTAGGCGTTAATAATGTTATACCCCTATTCCGAACGTAATGGGAAAGGTTTCGAGTCCTAATTCAATCGTATGGAGAAAATAGCTTTTGAACCCAGTTATTATTTAATTTTCGATAAAGATTTCAACGCGTTTATATATCGTACGCTCACACAACAACTCCAAACGCTACAAAAATTGAAATCCGATAATAATTCAGTATACGGATCCAATGGAACTGGTTTCGTCGAATTTCAAGACTATGCCTCGGAAGGCTTTTTTCAGATATCAATTTAAACGATATAAATTTCAAATCTTGACAAAACACTTCCAAACTCACTTTTAACACTTCTACTATTTTCAGTACTACCAATATAAATCTTACAAGCCTTCAAATTATTTTTAACAGGCTTGGAACTCCAGATTCAACATTTTACCCAACTTCAAATTATTTAATCCAATAATTTAATTATGAAATAAATTGTGATATTTGAATTCAAGTTAAAATTAACTTTTAAATATTTAAAAATAAATTAAATATTCCAATTGAAAATGCTCAAAAATTCCGGGTCGTCACAGTTTGTAAAATAGAAAACAAAAATTCTATAAACAGATGTATGATTAAGTGTTATAATTGCAGTGAATCTGACCATCTATGAGGAGACTACCCGCAATAGAAGAAAACACCAAACATTGATTCATTCAAAAGGGGAAAAAGATCTTACAACGCAACTTTGGATGATTCGGTTACTACATCAAGTGACAATGAACCATATATAGAAAATATCCACATGTGTTTCACAATCATGGAAGTTAATCAAAAAAGACAAAAAAATGACAAAATCGGTACATTTTATATTTAATTTTTATTTATTTGAATTATTGAATTTAGGAATAAGTATAAATTGATAATAATAGGTTTACTTAAGTACATATACTTGTGTGTGTATATATATATGTATGTGTGTGCATAGGTATATATTGCCTTCGTTTTAATTTTAAATTTTTGGCCTATATGTTGACATACGTCACATAGGTATGTCGACATACCTGCTAGAAAATTGGAGAATATTTTCAAATTCAAAATTTAACTTTCGCTCTCTTTGCATTATTTTCAAAAATTGATCAGGCATCTGTACTAAATGCAAATTACGGATCTTAAGGCTGAATTAACACTAGAGGGTGAATAGTGTTTAATTAATTTTATAAATCTTTTTGAAGTATTTTCAAATTAAATCCAAACAGATGCAATTCAAAACACAAAAACAATAGCAGAATCAGACACAGACGTAGATAGTAAATAAAAGCAGTAAAGGAAAGAATACATCGGAATTTTATACTGGTTCGGAGTTACCCTACATCCAATCCCACACTATTCCTTGTGCAAATTTCTTTTCAAATATAATGTCGATATTACAACCTCGATTTCAAGGCCACGGCATACACTCTCCTGTCCCCGAGTCTAGGGCAAACTTTCTTGCTTTAACTAGGTCCAAGATCGCTTTACTGATTTACGGGCTATGATCACTCCCAATTGATTTATGGGCCACAATCACACTGATTCCAATATCGCTTTGATAGATAGAGAGACTTGATACACTTCTTTGATTACAAATGATACGATAACTCTAAATAGCACTGAGATCTTTAAGAGAGAGTAAAAAAGAATCAAATTAGAGACAATCGAGTTTGATTAACTTAGAATTTCGTAAGAGTTTAGTTGAAGCATTTGAAATATGAGAGAATATTTGAGTGGAGAAAAAGGAGTGAAGAAATAAAAAACTAACTTAAAATTCGTTGAAAATAAATGGTATTTATAGAAGGATAACAGTCATGTCCATTCACGAAAGGTTATGATGAATAGACAATTCTTTTGAAAATTTGAATTTTAAATTCTATGGCTACCATGTCGGCATGCGAGGATGAGGGATGTCGACATGCCTATGTGAATTTTGAAAATTAATTTTGCTTTATAATGATTTCTATACTAAAACTTGTCAAAACAATTTCTAATCTTTGTAAACCATTTTGAATATAGCTTAAACTTATAAAAGAGATTGAAAATGAAATTAAAAATATATAATCTATAATATAAAAGTAATAAAAGCTCAATATAAATGTTTTTCGATTAAAGCTAAAACCATTAAAACTAGAAGATAGTTTAAAAACAAGAAATGATTTTGAAATTAAAAAATAGTTAAGGATAAAATATATTACTTAGAGAGATAGCTTTTAAAAAGATAGTTTTGAGAAAAAAATTTAAAAATAAATCATTTTGAAAATTTCATGGATTCCATTCCACTAGAGATGGTCGTGGTTTCCATTCCACTAAAGAGGTCGTGTGTAACGACCTAGAATTTCAGTCATTCGAAATTGGAATATTTAATTGATTTTAAATAATCACAAGTTAATTTTGAAAGTTGAATAACTTGTATTTCAAATATGATAATTTACTTGGATAATTAAATTGTTAATCTAATATTTGAAATTGTAGAAATAATTTGATTTTGAATTTAATGCGAGTGAAAATGATTTATAAAGTTGAAATAAATTCTACTTGACTTAGTGTGATGTCAGTAAACTTTTAAAATTGTATAGAAATTGGAAAATTTAATATTTAATTAACGTGTAAAAATAGTCATTTTTGACACTGTATCGGATTTGGACGAAACAAGTTTCATCGGATCTGTAATGTCAAATTATTATAGGATTTCAAATTTCGTGTCATTCAAATTTACGGTTTAGTCGTGTGAAGCTGAAACGCATAGGAATTTATTTAAGTAGATTTTAACTAAATAAGTCGATTTGGAGAGCTACCTTCTAAATACGATGGAATTTGCTCCGGATATATATTCCATTCTGTTTGGAATAGGGGTAAAATATTATAAACGCCAGGCGGCATGCTTCGTTTGGAGACAGAATTATTTTGAGTGAATTGTGATTTATATGCCAAAACCCTTGGACCTAAGTCTAGCCACCACCCTCTTCTTCAATGGCCAGAAATGCGCTAGTTTCGTCCTCGTTTATCTCTCAATCCATTGAGAATTAGCAAAAACATTAAACAGAATATCGTAGAGCTCGTTGAGCTCAACCTATCCAACAGTGGGAATCTTGTATAGTCGTCAATTGAAGGAGAAATGAGGTCGTGTTCGTGGGCGTTTGGGAGGCGATTCCACAACAGGCAGTTGACCGATCTCGTCTATAATCAGGGTGAAGGTGGAGCTCGTGATGGCCATTCGAATGGCATTGCTCGATCGTGCTTTTAGGCATCATTGGTGGTGCGACATCGAGGGCTTGAACGCATGTAAATGGGTGTCGCATGCATACTTTTACCTTGAGTGAACATATATTAAGAAAAAAAGAATAAAAATAATATGGCCAAGATCTTGTCTTCTGGAAGCAACGGCCTGGATAGACTAAGGTTTAAAATAAAAATAAGAAATTGAAATTATATTATATATAAATTCGCGCAATCTTACAATTGCAATAACTTTGCCATACGAGGTCAGAATTAGACGAAACAAGCGGATTTGGGTTCGTATTCTCGAACAATACGCAATAAAGCTGGCTTGGATTCATTTGGAGCTGCTAGGAATTTTGGTAATTTTACTCGAAACAGAACGCTGCAACGACTATTGGAATCAAAGTGAGCACAACTCACTCTTTTTGACTCACTAATATTTTCATATAAGTGAGAATATATTTTTTTATGCTGATTGATGATTGTTTGGGTGATATATTATATATTACATATATATTAGTTGGTTTGGACATATTTCCGCATATTTTAATGGGTGAGATCCTATACGTTCCCATGTATGAGCGGACGACCCTTTGTACGTGTGTCTGCCTCGAAGCAGATATTGTACATATTTTCTCATATGTATATTTGTTGCAGATGACAGGTTGGAGGGATCCAACAGGATTCCTCATAATTGTTGATTTTGTTTACAAATATTGTTATATATGTTGATATCATGTGATTTTTGTTGTGTTGGATTCGATGGTTGTTGTTATCTGTGAATCACCCTTTTTTAGTGCTGTTGTAGCATTGGGCCATATTTTGGAATTTCAAAATAATGAAATGGTGTTTTTTCTGAAAAAGGATTTCAAAATGATTTTAAAAATATATATGTTTTATTAATTTTTGAATTGTTAAGGAATGGATTTATTATAAAATAGATAAATTTTTTAATTTTTATGTTATAAAAATTATGATTTTTGTGAAATATATCTAAATATGATTTTTTGAAACATGAAGTTAACTATGTTGTAAAATAAGTTAAATTGGGATTTTGGACTTGTTATAAATGGTTTATGTATAAGACTTATAAAATTGATATTTTATAAATAAAAGCAATGGAATTTTAAATAATGTCTTATAAATAATAGAAATGGAATTGCAATCAAATTTGTATATGGATTAGGAATTGAAATTTAGAAATGGATGTATAATGGATTTTACAAATAATAGGACTTTAAAAGAATGAATTCGTAAATAAGAGAATTGTGAGTAAATTAACTTATTATTGGATTTTGACATATAAATGAGATATAAATGGAATTAGTCATAAAGGAATTCTATAAATGGAAGTTTTTATAAAATAGTTGAATTATAAAGATTGTTTTATAAATGTGAAATCAACTTATTTTGATAAGTAAAATGTGAAAGTTTATTAAAGGAACTATATTCACGATTTTTGAACATTGAATAATCCTTTAAATTAAATGTGTAGAAGTAATGAATTTGATAAGAGAATTATATTCATGATTTTGGACAGTGAACAATCCTTTGAATTAAATAAATGTTTTGGGAAGTGATATTTTAAAAAGGAGTTTGAATGGTTTGAAAATAAAGTAAATTGTAAATTACTTACTATTAAATAAGTATATGGAAATGTTTTCCAAAGAGTGAAATGTTGAAATGGTTTTGAGAATATACCTTTTTAAAGATAATCTGAAGTGAGTACGTGGAAAGAGATTTAATCAATAAAGGATTAATAAAAAAGGCCTAATGATTGCTTATTGGGTTAGATATTTTTTTGTTGCTTTGACATTTAAATAACCAACTATCAAATTTGGCCATTTTGGTTTCTTAACTTGATTGGGGAGCTAATTAGTCGTACAGTTAGTACATAACAGACTGTGTAGGCTTGATTACCGTTTCTGTTGAGAATGTTGATTCGTGAGTGTGGATAGATTACTCTAATCTACCGAGCTTCCTTCTTAGCCGAAGGATAGCAAGTTGAAAGTTGGAGATGTGATAAATCTATGAGACTTAGTTTCTATATGAGGTTGAGAAACGCATTTGTGTTGTTGGTGCAGAGAGATCGAGGTCGGATTTATTCAGAGAACCACTTCAACCAACATATATGCGTTTGATTGTGCAGGTTATTAAAGATATTGATATTTAGGATTTTCATAGTGAAGGACTGCTTGTTGATCGTTTGGGGTGAAAATCCTAATATACATCTATTAGCAGTAGTCTCTTCGTTATGAAATATCATTTAGAAGGACTATTCGCTCCTAATCCTAGGGATTTTCCGACAGAATGTTGTAGCAAAGTGCCTTCAGTTTGTCCTGTTCCTGGACATCTTGTATGGACGAGTGTCTAACATTCCATTTCTATGATTACGTACATTGGTTTTTTATAAATGTACTTCTGTTGGTAGCGGAGAAGACAACTTCTCTTAGCTTTATACCCTTCTTGAGACATACGAGCTCAAGGGTTGTATTTTTGTCGAAGGAAATTAGTATTCAATGGAAACGACAATATGGCGTTCAAAGTGATTTGATATGTGAAATGTGAAAGGCAATCCTTACTTAGGGCCTCATCAACCTGAAACGACCGAAACAAGGTTAGATGTGGCAAGGCTAAGTGGATCATTCCCATTTAGGATATGATCATCCCTTTATAGATATATTTCTTCCCACTATGACGCTCAGGATGTAAATTAATGTGGTTTGCATGCTTTGAGAGCCCTCGGAAAGGTCGGTAACGACCGTGGGATGACATATTCGGTATTATCTAGTTATAAAGATATGCCGACCTTCTGTTGGTAGAGGGTAGATGTTCTATGCCTCGGGACATCCATTTAGAGTTGTACCCATCGGAAGGTAGTTCCTTCACCTGATTATTTGTATAGAAATCCGGACTCCACTATGAGCTTGTAGTCTTGTTTGTATTGGCATAATGAATAGCCTCGTAATGCTATATGGGTAACCATTTCGGCTATGATTAATATTATTTGTATGCTCGACACTAGTATAATGTAACTTGATTTGATATGAAAGGTTTTGGTTATTGTAACGTAAAAACCCGTCCATGTTTATGGGTGGGCGTGTCTTACGAGATACTTTTGTTTTGAGAAGAAAAGTTTTGGTAATTTAATAAATTCAGTTGAGTGTGATTTCTCACGCTGGCATACCAGATTGATCTGGATGTTCTTCCTTTTCAATGCTCGAGCTAGAACGAGTATATTTACAGGTTCAGATTTGGTGCTTTTGGAGCTTCAGCAGGCGAGCTGGAGATCTCCATGTCGTATATACGTATCTTTTTATTTTTCCACTGCTTTGTCATTTAAATTATCGGTAATTGTAAGGACGGGTTATTATAACTGCCTAGGATGATGTTTAGTGATTAATTGTTGAACTCTGATGGATGTATTTATGTATATTTCTATTTTGTAAAGATCATTGATATGATATTACATGTTTTCCGCTGCGATGTTGGATTCTGTATTCTTCTATTTGGTTGTTTCTTCTCTCTTTCTCCCTTTCTCTTCTTCTCTCTTTTTTCTTTTTTCTTGACTTTCCGTCATTTTGTACTTTTTGGATCGGACATGTGTGGTTTATTGTCGATTCAAAGGATACGGATTTGCGGGTCGTCTCACATGGTATCAGAGTTTGGGTTCAGTATATTCCTAGGCTTTGATGTGTACTCAATATAAATAGGGTCGGTAGCACCCTAGATTGAGTTTGAGTGTATTATATATATGAGCACGTATTTGTTAGTGATATAAAAATGTTTTATATTATGTTTACTTATCTGCCGAGTGACTTATGAATTCTGGTCAGTACATGGGACGCCATATGATTGATAGGGGTTTCTAAACACTTCAACAAGGCAAGTCGACATAGTATTACTTTAAATTGGGTAAATGAAATAATTTTACCTCAATTATATTTTGATATAAAGGAACAATTTTTCAAAAATTATTATAATTCATGTAAATTGATAGTTGGTTATTTGAAAATGTGAAAATATATAAGTTAATAAAATCTATTTGAATAATTTAAATGAAAACAACAATTGTAAAAGAACAAGTTATATAAGCAAGTGAATTATAAAGTGTGGAATTATAATTAATATGATTTACTATTGTAAAATAATCTTATATATAAGAAATGAAACAACATGAGTATATTTTCAAATATGAGTTGTAAATAAAAAATGAATTTAAACTATGAATTTGAATCCCATTAGTTTTGACAGTTTTTTTCATAGTTTAAAGAGGTTATATTATTATAAAACTAAATAAGACAAATAAATTTGAAATGGATCTTATATAAGTGAAGTAAAATAGTGAAATTATATACGTAAGAATTTATAAATGTGATTTGTAAATAAAAAGGGATTTTAAAAGAATATAAAGCACTGAATTCACTATCGTTGTTGGAAAATAACAAGGGTGATGACTACAACATCATCAATATCATTTTCGAGTTTCTGTGTGATTGATTTATCATTTTCGAGTTTCTGTGTGATTGATTTGCTACTATTAGTAAATTCAAAATTTAAGTTTTGTTGTAACAAACAAATTTGAATTTGAAATCCAAGTGGAAATTGATAAACATAAGTGAAATGAGTTTTGAACTTATAATTGGAATTAGTATAAATAAGAAAAAGGAAATTAAAAATTTAAGTGAGAAATTGAGATATGAAATTAAAAAGTTAACATAAGTAAGGTAAAATTGAATTGAGTTAGTAAGTGAATTATATAAATTGATCTTTAACTTAGGGAAAGTTTAAGAGAATTGGATTTGAACTAGATTAGATAAGTTATTGAAATGAAAATTAAACTTAAGAAGTAAGTGATTATACAACATGAATTTGAGAGTTTAAATAACTAAGTTGTATAACTTATGCATTTAGTAATAACAGGTTAAAACTAGAGTTTGTGAACTTGTAATTAGAAAAATATTAATGTGGGAATATGAAATTAGAATTTAATTTCGTCATGGTTTAATAAATTGGAGTTAGTGATTTGAATTAAGTATATAAATGAATCAAATAAAAGTGAATATACCTTAAGTTATAAAGTGATTGTATAATTGAATTATAAATATAATATGTGAATAAACTTAAGTCAAATAAATATTCATGAAAGTTGTAGAGAATAAGTATAACTTATGAATTTTGTAACAATAAGTTGGAAACAAAAATTTAGATTAGCTAATTATGAAATGTTAAGAAATGAAATTTGAATTGGATTTATAAGTTGAAGTTTAAGTTAAGTGAAACAACTGATGTTTTAAAAAAAAGAAATTTAACTTAAGTGATGTTGAATAAAGTTGGAATTGACATTAACAACGAATTAATAAAGTAAGTTAAAAAGTTGAAGTGATGAATGAGTATGAACTTGAGTTAGATAATTAAATTCAACTTTAATTGTAAAGGTGAATTAGTGAATAAACATGGATTAGAAATGCTGTTAAGAATGGAATAATGGATGTAAGTGTTAATTCATTAAAAGCTAAAGAAATTGGGAATTGAACAATTGAATGAAAGTCAATCAGATATTAAACCAATTGAAATTAAAAGTGTTAAACCAAATTGTAGGTAAATGAAGTGAATATGAATGTTGAGTGTAAATTAAATAAATTTGGTAATGTTGGATATGCATTGGGTGTTAGATGAATGTTAGTTGATTAAGTAGAAATTCATTAAATATTATGGAGTTGAACTAATGAAATTTAAAGCTAAATAATTGAATTCAAATTGGAAGTAAAGTGAATCTAAATAGAATAGAATTGAATTGATTTGAATTGAAAGCGATCTAATTTGAATGTAAACTATGAATGTAAACTAATTGAGTATGAATAAATGAAAGTTAGTAAAATCCAATATTAATGAATCAAATGTGATTAAATTAGAAACCAATTGTGACGACCCGCCCTTCTACTACCAGAAAGACGTATCATCATTAAGAAAGAAAGGGATGAGAAAATAGAAAAGAAAGAGAAAGAAAGAACAACTACATTAGAATCTCACATCGGAACGGAACAAAATATAATATCACATAAATATTTAAAAGTTTTACATATATCAGGGTTATACAGATAATACATCAATACTAGACAGTTATAACACCTGTCTAGTTAATACAACTCAATACAACACAACTCAAACAATATGACTCAGAGATACCAACACAGCGAAACTATATATATATCTACAACGCTGAAGTCTCCTGCTCCATTGCTCCTCCAGAATTCGCCAAATCTAACCTGAATCCCTTGGCTACCCGTAAAAATTTGGGTACCCGAGAGTTTATGAAAAACAAAAATAAACTCCGGGTCAGACATGGGTCTGGTATGAGTAAACGGTTTAAGGTTGCTTAACTTTGAAAACATTTGAAAATAAAGGTATCACGTAAGACTCCCCACAAATAAACATGGGTAAGTTTTTACCTTACGCTAACCAAAACATTTTATAGGAAATCCAGTGATATTATAATAGTGTCTAGGGTTTTCAAGTAAATAGAAAATAGCCGAAATTGTTACATGATTAAATTCCAGCTACTTGCCACAAAAGTGGGTAATACAAATCAAAACCGTAGGGTCTCGTAGGGAAAATGGATTTCCAACAATGGCAGGGCTACTGGGGTACCGCCCGTCACAGTACGGGGCCTAGATCACCGTACCGAGGATTACTCACTTCATCCCCTGCAACACAAGGCCGGAACCATTCCTTACTGAACAGTCCCGAACAAGATAAACCCCGTGGTTGGCGCGACCAACCACCCACTAAGCCGAAATATATATAAGGGACATCTAGACAGGGGAAATATCTTGTCCTGCTTGGGCATGACCCACCTAACCTTGCTGCATCTCCCCTGTTTTAGCCATTCCCGGTTGATGAGGCTTGAGGCTGCGATTACCTTTAAGGAACATATCACTTAGAATGCTCATCGTCCGCCTGACGATGTGCTGAAAGCATTCAATCCATACAAGTTCGTTCCGGGTTCGAACGAAACCGAAGGCATTATCTCGTCACACTCATTTTTGAATCACCCTCAGAGTTAACGACGATGACCCTTGCATTCTGAAATACCATCTCGATCTTCATTTTAGGATTCACGACCTAACGTTTAAATTGGATTGATGTGGTTTTTGGAGAATCAAAATTGATTCTTCCGATCCCGGACTCATCGAATCCAACCGCCATTTTAAGGGCCAAGTTGTCTAATTAACACACAGTTTAAATAATTTAAATTCAACAATTGAATTAACATAGCATTTATCATAGATAAAACATATAGAAGCATCATAGATATAACATAACATATCACAGAACATCACAGAATATCATCACATAAATATCCAAAACAGATATTCAATCACAACAGTCCATAAGCAATCACTTTTAAGTCTTATTTGTAATTAATTCTGTTTAGGATTAATTACCTGAGAGTTAAACACTTAACTCTGTTTAATTAATTATTAATCAACGATTAATTACCTATTTCAGTTCAAACCATCGAATTAATGGTTTCTTAATTAATCATTTAGTCTAAACTACGTAATTATTCTATACTATTAATAAATTACTTCCTCAATCAAGTGATTTTAACTTTAATTACTTAATTAACTGTTTTTACGATCATTAGTTAATATCTTTAATTATCTATCAATAAAACTTAATTATCCAATTATTATCTGCTAATTGCTTAATTAATTAATTCTAAATCAAGCTACTCTATCAATTCATAATCCAGTTTACTAGATTAACTAACTATTAATTCGTTTAATAACTTAAGTAGTTGATTTCAATTATTTGTTTACTTATAACCCATCACTAACTGTGTCTGAATTATTCTTAATTACTCAACCACTAATCATCTATTTATCACAAAATAGTTACATAACCCAAACTCTATTTAAGTTTTCATATGTTAATCGTTCTTAATTACTTTCGAAAATAATCTATTGATATCAATCATTTAACTTAATTAACGTTTAAAAGTTCTCTTTTCTTATATTTTGAAAATAAATTCTAGTGTTAACTACAAACTTTAATTATTAGTTAACTTATATTCCTTAATTAAAATGATGATTTAAGAGTTTAAGAAAGTCATTAAACTTTTGACTATGATAATTAAAATTTGAACAAATCTTAGCTTAATCCCCTTTTTACACAATTTCTAAGCTCAAACGTTAAAACAAGTCTGAAGGAAACAAATTTGGAAAAAACACAAAACCCACTTGCGACTTCTCAAGTAAAACCCGAGTCATTCCCTGCATTGCACTCGGGGTTACTTCGAATTTCACACGCGCAAAACTCCCTGAGACTCCCCTGCAAAATCTTCTTCTCCTTCAACTACCTGTTCTTCCTCTTCTCTCTTTATATTATTGCAGTTAAGATAAGTTATAAAACTGAAAACTTACTAACTCACGAACACGAGACTAGACCCATGCGATCTCCCCGCTTGCTCGAGTTCCACTCGAGACCACCACGCTCAAACCTTAAAACTCGAGGACTACAGAGCTTCCAACCCAACCTCCCACTGGCACACTGGCACAACGTGCACGTGCACGGAACAGCGACGCCGCTCTGGCGTTAGATGAGGCTCCCCACAAGTCACAAATCGTCACGCAAATCGGTATGAAAATCCAAAATGGCGAAATCAAGTTCTGGAGGAAATCGAGCATCCAGACCCAAAACTCGAACATCCTTCTTCATCTAAAACCGCCTCGACCAAGCGAACCCAACCACCAGAGGCGAAACCACCTCGCCAACGCCATGGCCATACCTTCCTCGGCCTTCACCCAAAACCACGAGCCACTCGATCAAAGCACGACGATGAAAATCAAAATTTACAGAGCATAAAAACAAACGCGAACTAAACCCTACTTTCGATTCAAACCCAAAGTCTTTGCATTAGAAAATTATTTTAGCATTTTTCTAGTGATCTCGCATCACCGTTTTAGCTTCATGTTAAATTACAATAGCTAAAATTGTTTAAATCATCAGAATTTCATGAAAATACATTTTTGGTTCACTGACTAATTTCTCTTTGCATAGTTGACTCAAAATTATAAAGTTTGTCTTAAAAATCATAGTTTTATATGTTGTTTCAAATTATAAGTTCAAGTTTACGATTCGAGATATTCGAATTTTTGCCTTTATATTTATGTTTACTGTAAATGTAAGTTTACAGTACCTATACCTTTAGCATAAACAATATTTATTTAGTTTAGGTATTAATTACAGGAAATGATTTTATAAAGCAATATATATGATATATTCTCTGTTTCCTTTGCCTCAGATTTTAGAAAGAACTTGAAGAACTCAACTACAGTTCATCCAGAATTTACAAACATAACAGAGCATTATTATATCAACACAGTAATTCATTCATGAGTCAAATATTTAAAACCAAATTTCACAAAAACATTAGTTTACTCACCAAACAATATGAACAGCAAGCAAATGTTGAAGAAGACACTTCAGAAATACTCTGAAACCTTCTTAAGTTTTCTGTCTTCTGTTTTTTTTTCTTTCTTTTTTTACTTGTTTCTCTGTTTTTAAATTAAGGTATATTGCAAAGCAAGACAATGCTTTCAGGTTTGTATATATAAACTGATGATATATAGATAGATTGATATAGAAGCTACTAATTAGGTTGTATCTAGGCAGTTCATATTTGTTTGTCATTCTTTCTTGTAATTGGTTAAGAAAAATTCTATAGAAAAAGATTATGACAAGAATTTCGGCTACATGTACTAGTTAAGCAAGAAGTTAGGCTATTAAATGTTCATGCTTTTAATTATGATAGCATGTATTTAATGTATACTGATAATTATATTGTGTTGTACAAAGATATTTAATTTATTTCGGCCAACATATCTAGCAAGACACAGATTTTGTTTTATGATATTGAAGTCAAACTTTGTTTTCTTGTTTGCTTATGTCTAACAAATGTTTATGCTTCATTTATGCTAACAAGTAATAAATGTTTCAGTTTTCCTATTTGTTTTGTACAAGCTACAGATTTTTGTTTATTATTATTTTGAAGTGAACTCTTTTGTTCCCTGATGCATATACACATCACATAAACTTTATGTTTATTTCATAGCATTGATTGTACAAAGATATCTATATGTTTTTCTTGTACCTATAAATTGTACAAAAGCACAAATATGATTATAACTGGTTTACATTTATTTATAACATTCTATTTGTATACTTATATTTCTAGTTTCTACTTATATTTTATAATTATGTTCTTAGTACAGTTTATATTTTATAATTATGGTGTATATTTATGTTTATGTTTTAACTTTATCATTTTAAAAACTAAAACTGCATTCATATGTATTTTATCAAATAACAAAAATATAAAGTCTTTGATTTGATTTTATTGAACATGTCAGATTTGTTTTAATAGTTTTGAAGTATTCTATTTAAAATTTTCAAATCAAAATTTTCTTTTACAAACATATATAACTGTTAAATATCCAAGATCTCATCAATTTAAACATTGACAAGCTTATATTTAATTTAAATTAGATTAAATATTTATTAAAATATATCGTCAAAATTCCGGGTCGTTACATTCCTCCCCCCTTAAAAGAATTTCGTCCCCGAAATTTAAACAACAGTTAATTCAAAAGTTTTTGTATTAATCATTCAAACATACATATCATTTATATATTAACAACAAACAAACAGTCTATTCTAACAAACAACACTAGCTATCCGAATACAAGTTCGGATAAGTTTACCTAAAACTATCGAGAGTTTATCTCTCGATGATCAATAATCCAAACTGGATTCTTGACCACAATTCAATTCAATTCAACTTCAAATTTACTGAATTACTGGTTTAACAATCAATGATGAATCATGAACAAATTTCCTGAGATATATGGAATATACAATAAATTCCAGACATCCATTCTAGCAATTCAATTTTAAAAGTTACAGTATTAACTCTTTCCAAATTTAATTGACTCTTTTACAGAATTCAATATCTTTTCAATCAAGCCCGTACGATGTACATATACTATCCGTACACAATATCAACTCTGATCGTTCGCTCGATCACACAATTTCACTTTCGAACTAGTATCGTCCATCCGACTTCCTAGTACGGACACAGAACTGGTTTCTTGATCAGAACTGTCATTCTCCTTGCATAGTCACAACTATGATAGAGAATCCCCAGAATCAATCGAAATCCAAATTCATGGTTCGTCGTCGAAAATTGAGTGAAAAATCCTAATTTGGATCGATATAACTATCTCGAAATTCTGTGCTCGAATCTGGATCAAATTGTTATGCGAATAAAATAATATACGTACATCCTACGTATTTATATCCATTGGTTATCAACTATATCAATTTTCTTTTATTCACATTATTCTGATTCTGTCCACTTGGAATAATTTTCTCAGTATCAATTTTACTTAAGAATTTCACCATTCATTCTTAAGCTTACAATAAACATTATATATACTCTTATATTATTACTCTACAACCATAGCCTTTATATCTTCTTATTATTATTATTTTTCCACTTTAAATCTGAATTACCAATTCCATATGAATTCACTTTTCTTAACTCTGAATACTGAACTTTTAGTGACTAACTCTATTTATAACTGATTCATATTATATTTTTTTAAATTAGTTTCATTTATTAGTTTACTTTAAATTTTCAATTTGAAATTGTTTTATTGCTAATAATTTTTTTTTATATAGTTTCAAATTCTGAAAAGCTTTGACATATTCTCCATTACATATTTCCATAAGCACATATGTAAGGTTCCAACCCTCAACACAATTAACTTCAATCAATTCTCAAACCATTCCTTTTTAATTAAAAGGAATTTACAACTTACTTTCTTATATAATCCATTTAAGCAATACAAACTCATATTCAAAATCATCCTATTTTGCTTCCAATAATTCATAGAATTTATCTAATTCTCATTTACTTCAAACATCACATTTTCTTATGCAATTTAACAATATCATTGTGAATAGATAATCACTTAAGCTTTATAAGAAATCTTAAATTGATTTTAACTAAATTTACACTTGAGTCCATCTTATTTAATTTATTCACAATCCTTAAATTGCATTTTCTTCCATTTCAATCAGGTTTGATTCCAAACCATATTATTAAACTTGACAACCCATATTAATCGTCTCACAATTTATTTCAGTCATTAACTGTCTTATCCAATAACTTAAGTTCATTCTATTCCACCAATTCCCAATCAAATCTTTGATTTGATTTTTCTTTAATCAAAGCCCAACTATTTACTGATTAGTTTATCTTTTTATCCACTCTTTAATTTACATTAACAATTCATTATTGAATTTATTCATAATAAGGTTATTCAATTTATGCTTGAATTAGACCTGTTTACACTCACATCAATTTTAACTCAATTCATTACTTATTTACTCAAGGATTTTATTTCATCCAATATTATTTATAACTCGACTGAATTCATTTAAACTTAAGTTAAATTTAGCTACTTACCAATCTTTAAATTTTATTTCTCAATATATGAACTCAAACTTATTTACCCACTTGGTATAGAAAATCAAAATTTTCAAACACTTGTTTTTACCAAAACAAATTTTCTCTTTTTGAAAATCTCTAAAACAACTTGTATACCCAACAAGCCTAAATAATATCCTGATAAGCCAACCTGGTAGCAATCCATCACTTTAGAAACTCGAAAATGAATACTGATGATGTGGCCATCATCATCAGGATTATTTTCCAGCGACTGAAATGAGTTCAGTGCTTCCTTATTTCCACAAATTCTTTCGAAACAATTTCCATTCAACAATGTTTTCCAAAACAATACTCCATTATTGCCTTCAAATCTTTGGAAAAACATTTCAAACCTTGCCAAGATTTTTAAATTTCCAAATCCTTTTATTTAAATTCATTTAAACACTTTCAAATTTCCGGGACTTAAATTCTGGTTTAATCAAATTTAGTCATATTCCTTTTGTATTAAAGATCATACTTAGACAAATTTATTTGTTTATAGCCCACTCAAATTTAAATTTTTATTTGGTTGTAGTATTAACAACCAAACATCCAAATATATAATCATTTCAGAAAAATACTTCTTTTATATCAAAATATAACTTTTGGGTAAAATTATTTCATTTACCCTACCTTTAAAAACAATATTGTGTCGAATTGCTCTATTTAAGTGTTTAGAAACCCATTCGATACAGTTTTCGAGGCTGTGCCGACGAAGTTTCATATACCACTCAATAAAGCAATCAACGCAATATAAAACAACTTTATATTCACTAACAAATACGCACTCATATCTATTAATACACTCAAACTCATTTTAGAGTCCTACCAACTCTATTTTATGAGTAATCACTACCAGAGCCAAGGTTATCACCAACCTATGCTCTGATACCAACTGTGACGACCCGCCCTTCTACTACCAGAAAGACGTATCATCATTAAGAAAGAAAGGGATGAGAAAATAGAAAAGAAAGAGAAAGAAAGAACAACTACATTAGAATCTCACAGCGGAACGGAACAAAATATAATATCACATAAATATTTAAAAGTTTTACATATATCAGGGTTATACAGATAATACATCAATACTAGACAGTTATAACACCTGTCTAGTTAATACAACTCAATACAACACAACTCAAACAATATGACTCAGAGATACCAACACAGCGAAACTATATATATATATCTACAACGCTGAAGTCTCCTGCTCCATTGCTCCTCCAGAATTCGCCAAATCTAACCTGAATCCCTTGGCTACCCGTAAAAATTTGGGTACCCGAGAGTTTATGAAAAACAAAAATAAACTCCGGGTCAAACATGGGTCTGGTATGAGTAAACAGTTTAAGGTTGCTTAACTTTGAAAACATTTGAAAATAAAGGTATCACGTAAGACTCCCCACAAATAAACATGGGTAAGTTTTTACCTTACGCTAACCAAAACATTTTATAGGGAATCCAGTGATATTATAATAGTGTCTAGGGTTTTCAAGTAAATAGAAAATAGCCGAAATTGTTACATGATTAAATTCTAGCTACTAGCCACAAAAGTGGGTAATACAAATCAAAACCGTAGGGTCTCATAGGGAAAATGGATTTCCAACAATGGCAGGGCTACTGGGGTACCGCCCGTCACGGTACGGGGCCTAGATCACCGTATCGAGGATTACTCCCTTCATCCCCTGCAACACAAGGCCGGAACCATTCCTTACTGAACAGTCCCGAACAAGATAAACCCCGTGGTTGGCGCGACCAACCACCCACTAAGCCGAAATATATATAAGGGACATCTAGACAGGGGAAATATCTTGTCCTGCTTGGGCATGACCCACCTAACCTTGCTGCATCTCCCCTGTTTTAGCCATTCCCAGTTGATGAGGCTTGAGGCTGCGATTACCTTTAAGGAAAATATCACTTAGAATGCTCATCGTCCGCCTGACGATGTGCTGAAAGCATTCAATCCATACAAGTTCGTTCCGGGTTCGAACGAAACCGAAGGCATTATCTCGTCACACTCATTTTGGAATCACCCTCAGAGTTAACGACGATAACCCTTGCATTCTGAAATACCATCTCGATCTTCATTTCAGGATTCACGACCTAACGTTTAAATTGGATTGATGTGGTTTTTGGAGAATCAAAATTGATTCTTCCGATCCCGGACTCATCGAATCCAACCGCCATTTTAAGGGCCAAGTTGTCTAATTAACATACAATTTAAATAATTTAAATTCAACAATTGAATTAACATAGCATTTATCATAGATAAAACATATAGAAGCATCATAGATATAACATAACATATCACAGAACATCACAGAATATCATCACATAAATATCCAAAACAGATATTCAATCACAACAGTCCATAAGCAATCACTTTTAAGTCTTATTTGTAATTAATTCTGTTTAGGATTAATTACCTGAGAGTTAAAAACTTAACTCTGTTTAATTAATTATTAATCAACGATTAATTACCTATTTCAGTTCAAACCATCGAATTAATGGTTTCTTAATTAATCATTTAGTCTAAATTACGTAATTATTCTATACTATTAATAAATTACTTCCTTAATCAAGTGATTTTAACTTTAATTACTTAATTAACTGTTTTCTTGATCATTAGTTAATATCTTTAATTATCTATCAATAAAACTTAATTATCCTATTATTATCTGCTAATTGCTTAATTAATTAATTCTAAATCAAGCTACTCTATCAATTCATAATCCAGTTTACAAGATTAACTAACTATTAATTCGTTTAATAACTTAAGTAGTTGATTTCAATTATTTGTTTACTTATAACCCATCACTAACTGTGTCTGAATTATTCTTAATTACTCAACCACTAATCATCTATTTATCACAAAATAGTTACATAACCCAAACTCTATTTAAGTTTTCATATGTTAATCGTTCTTAATTACTTTCGAAAATAATCTATTGATATCAATCATTTAACTTAATTAACGTTTAAAAGTTCTCTTTTCTTATATTTTGAAAATAAATTCTAGTGTTAACTACAAACTTTAATTATTAGTTAACTTATATTCCTTAATTAAAATGATGATTTAAGAGTTTAAGAAAGTCGCTAAACTTTTGACTATGATAATTAAAATTTGAACAAATCTTAGCTTAATCCCTTTTTACACAATTTCTAAGCTCAAACGTTAAAACAAGTCTGAAGGAAACAAATTTGGAAAAAACACAAAACCCACTTGCGACTTCTCAAGCAAAACCCGAGTCATTCCCTGCATTGCACTCGGGGTTACTTCGAATTTCACACGCGCAAAACTCCCTGAGACTCCCCTGCAAAATCTTCTTCTCCTTCAACTACCTGTTCTTCCTCTTCTCTCTTTATATTATTGCAGTTAAGATAAGTTATAAAACTGAAAACTTACTAACTCACGAACACGAGACTAGACCCATGCGATCTCCCCGCTTGCTCGAGTTCCACTCGAGACCACCACGCTCAAACCTTAAAACTCGAGGACTACAGAGCTTCCAACCCAACCTCCCACTGGCACACTGGCACAACGTGCACGTGCACGGAACAACGACGCCGCTCTGGCGTTAGATGAGGCTCCCCACAAGTCACAAATCGTCACGCAAATCGGTCTGAAAATCCAAAATGGCGAAATCAAGTTCTGGAGGAAATCGAGCATCCAGACCCAAAACTCGAACATCCTTCTTCATCTAAAACCGCCTCGACCAAGCGAACCCAACCACCAGAGGCGAAACCACCAAGCCAACGCCATGGCCATACCTTCCTCGGCCTTCACCCAAAACCACTAGCCACTCGAACAAAGCACGACGATGAAAATCAAAATTTACAGAGCATAAAAACAAACGCGAACTAAACCCTACTTTCGATTCAAACCCAAAGTCTTTGCATTAGAAAATTATTTTAGCATTTTTCTAGTGATCTCACATCACCGTTTTAGCTTCATGTTAAATTACAACAGCTAAAATTGTTTAAATCATCAGAATTTCATGAAAATACATTTTTGGTTCACTGACTAATTTCTCTGTGCATAGTTGACTCAAAATTATAAAGTTTGTCTTAAAAATCATAGTTTTATATGTTGTTTCAAATTATAAGTTCAAGTTTACGATTCGAGATATTCGAATTTTTGCCTTTATATTTATGTTTACTGTAAATGTAAGTTTACAGTACCTATACCTTTAGCATAAACAATATTTATTTAGTTTAGGTATTAATTACAGGAAATGATTTTATAAAGCAATATATATGATATATTCTCTGTTTCCTTTGCCTCAGATTTTAGAAAGAACTTGAAGAACTCAACTACAGTTCATCCAGAATTTACAAACATAACAGAGCATTTTTATATCAACACAGTAATTCATTCATGAGTCAAATATTTAAAACCAAATTTCACAAAAACATTAGTTTACTCACCAAACAATATGAACAGCAAGCAAATGTTGAAGAAGACACTTCAGAAATACTCTGAAACCTTCTTAAGTTTTCTGTCTTCTGTTTTTTTTTCTTTCTTTTTTTACTTGTTTCTCTGTTTTTAAATTAAGGTATATTGCAAAGCAAGACAATGCTTTCAGGTTTGTATATATAAACTGATGATATATAGATAGATTGATATAGAAGCTACTAATTAGGTTGTATCTAGGCAGTTCATATTTGTTTGTCATTCTTTCTTGTAATTGGTTAAGAAAAATTCTACAGAAAAAGATTATGACAAGAATTTCGGCTACATGTACTAGTTAAGCAAGAAGTTAGGGTATTAAATGTTCATGCTTTTAATTATGATAGCATGTATTTAATGTATACTGATAATTATATTGTGTTGTACAAAGATATTTAATTTATTTCGGCCAACATATCTAGCAAGACACAGATTTTGTTTTATGATATTGAAGTCAAACTTTGTTTTCTTGTTTGCTTATGTCTAACAAATGTTTATGCTTCATTTATGCTAACAAGTAATAAATGTTTCAGTTTTCCTATTTGTTTTGTACAAGCTACAGATTTTTGTTTATTATTATTTTGAAGTGAACTCTTTTGTTCCCTGATGCATATACACAGCACATAAACTTTATGTTTATTTCATAGCATTGATTGTACAAAGATATCTATATGTTTTTCTTAGACCTATAAATTGTACAAAAGCACAAATATGATTATAACTGGTTTACATTTATTTATAACATTCTATTTGTATACTTATATTTCTAGTTTCTACTTATATTTTATAATTATGTTCTTAGTACAGTTTATATTTTATAATTATGGTGTATATTTATGTTTATGTTTTAACTTTATCATTTTAAAAACTAAAACTGCATTCATATGTATTTTATCAAATAACAAAAATATAAAGTCTTTGATTTGATTTTATTGAACATGTCAGATTTGTTTTAATAGTTTTGAAGTATTCTATTTAAAATTTTCAAATCAAAATTTTCTTTTACAAACATATATAACTGTTAAATATCCAAGATCTCATCAATTTAAACATCGACAAGCTTATATTTAATTTAAATTAGATTAAATATTTATTAAAATATATCGTCAAAATTCCGGGTCGTTACACCAATTTAGTGAATATTAATGAGAAGTGAATGAATATTGATTTGGTTAAGGATTGACTGGATAGAGATTGGTTTGTTGGACGTTAGTTGGATGATAGTTATTTGATGGTCGAATTCGTTTTTTTGATTGCATTTGCTATATTGGCAGATATAGCTGTTATATTTCTATATGTTGTACATTGACATTACTTTCCATATATACATGTACTTATTGTTTTTTGAGTGCTTAGTAGGTGCGGATGGCATATGCTTCACATTTGGAGCTCGCTTTTATGCTATGTTAGCCGTATATGCTCGCTAATAATATATATGGTACATATCTCGGATTCGTATCGTACTTTTATATTTTTTTCCCTAAGGAATGCCTCATCCTCAAAGATGTGATGTATATTTGTGATATATACATACATACATACATACATACAGACACACACACACACACAAAAAAATATATATATATATATATATATTGTGATTTTTCGGATCGAACCGCACAAAGGAGACTCTAGCGAATTTTATTGAAAATTTAAAGCGTTGGGAAAATTTTGGGAAAATCGGGAAATTTTTGATAACTAAAATTTGATTTTGATTTACAATTTCAAATGATATTAGTTGACTTTTGAAATGGTATTAGTAAATAACTATAAAGGAATTTGGAAACTTAGTAAAAGTTTCTATAAGGAGTTTAACTAAATGGTTTTGGAAAAGCTAAACACTTAAGAGATTTGGTAATCCAACTTAACAAATTGTTTTGAAAAGTTAATGGATTTTGTGGCTTTTTCTTACTTGGTAAGTTCGAGGACGAATTTCTTTTAAGTAGGAGAGAATGTAATAACCTGGAATTTTAATCATTCGAAATCAGAATAGTTAATTGGTTTTAAATATTCACAAGTTAATTTTATAAGTTGAATAACTTATATTTCAAATATAATAATTTATTTGGATAATTAAATTGTTAATTTAATATTTGAAATTGCAGAAATAACTTGATTTTGAATTTAATGTGAATAAAAATGATTTATAAAGTTGATATAAATTCTATTTGATTTAGAATGATATTTGTAAACTTTTAAATTGATTTAAAAGTTAACTTAAAGAAATTTGATATTTTAATATTTAATTAGCACGTAAAAATAGTCATTTTTGACACCATCTTAAATTTTGACGAAAATAGTTTCATTGGATCTGTAATGTTATATTATTAAAGGATTTCAATTTTGTGTCAATTGGATTTACGGTTTGGTCGTGTGAAGCTGAAATTCATAGAAATTTATTTAAGTAAATTTTAATTAAAATAAGTCGATTCGAAAACCTATCATCCAAATACGATGGAATTGGCTCCGGTTATATATTCCACTATGTTCGAAATAGGGGTAAAATAATATAAACGCCAGGCGGCATGCTTCATTTGGAGTTCGGAATTAATTTGAGTGAATAGTGATTTATATTTGCCAATAAATATAAGACTAAATTTTCCAAAACCCTAGAAACATAGGTCTAGCCACCACCCTCTTCTTCAATAGCTGGAAATGCGTTAGCATCTTCCTTGTTTGTCTCTCAATCCATTGAGAATTAGACAAAACATTTAACTAGAATATCGTAGAGATCGTTGAGTTCGATCTATCCAATGGCGAGAATCTTGTATCATCGTCGATTAGACGTGAAAAGGGGTCGTGTTCGTGGGCATTTGGGGGCAATTCCACGGTAGGGAGTTAACCGAGCTCGTCCATATTCAGGGTGAAGGTGGAGCTCGTGAAGGCCTTTCAAATGGCGTTGCTCGATCGTGTTCTAGGGCATCATGGATGGTGCGGCATCGAGGGTTCGAAAATCAGTGTCGCGTGCATATTTTACCTTGAGTGAACATAGATGAAGAAGAAAAGAAAAAATAACACGGCCAAGATATTGTCTTCTAGAAGTAATGGCTTGGATTGACTAAGGTTTAAAATAAAAAAAGAAAATTGAAATTATATTATATATAAATTCATGTAATTTTATAATTGCAATAATTTTGTCGTATGAGGTTGGAATTAGACGAAACAAGCAGCATTTGGTTCATATTCGCTATCACTACGCAATAGAGCTTGATTGGATTAATTTAGAGCTACTAGGAATTTGGGTAAAATTAAGCGCTCATTTAATTTTATTTAAAATAAAACGCTACAATGACTATTGGAATCAAAGTGAGTACAACTCACTCTTCCTGACTTGCTTATATTCTAAATAAGTGAGAATTAATTTACTTTATGATGATTGATGATTGATGATTGTCTGGGTGATATATGATATTATGTATATATTAGTTGGTTTGGATATATTCCCGCATATTTCAGCGGATCAGACCCTATACGTTCCCGTGTATGAGCGGATAACCCTTCGTAAGCGCATATGCCTCGAAGTAGACATTGTACATATTTTTTCATATGTATATTTGTTGCAGGTGACAGGTTAGAGGGATCCAACATTATTCCTCATAATTGTTGATTTTGTTTACATATATTGTTATATATGCTGTTATCATGTGATTTTTGTTGTGTTGGATGCCATGGTTGTTATTATCCATGTGAATAACGTTATTTAGTGCTATTGTAGCATTAGGCCGTATTTTGGAATTTCAAAATAATGAAATGATTTTTTTATTGAAAAAAGGATTTCAAAGTGATTTTGAAAATATATATGTTTTATTAATTTTTCAATAGTTAAGGAATGGATTTATTTTAAAATAGAATTTTATTTTTATTTTTTATGTTATAAAAATTATGATTTTTGTGAAAATACCTAAATATGATTTTTTGAAATATGATGTTAACTATTTTGCAAAATAAGTTAAATTAGGATTTTGGACTTGCTGTAAATGGTTAATATATAAGATTTATAAAATTGAAAATTTATAAATAAAAGTAATGGAATTATAAATAGTGTCTTATAAATATTAGAAATGGAATTGGAATCAAATTATATATGGATTTGGAATTGAAATTTAGAAATGGATTTGTATTGGATTTAATAAATAATAGGAGTTGAAAAGAATGAATTTGTAAATAAGAGAATTATAAGTAAATTAATTTATAACCGGATTTCGACATATAAATAAGACACAAATGGAATTGGTCAATAAAAGAATTTTATAAATGGAAGATTATATAAAATAGAAATGTGAATTATAAAGATTGTTTTATAAATGTGAAATCAACTTATTTTGATAAGTTAAATATGAAAGTTTATTAAACAAACTATATTCATGATTTTTAGACAGTGGATAATCCTTTAAATTAAATGTGTAGGAGTAATTAATTTAGTAAGAGAATTATATTCACAATTTTTGATAGTGAATAATCATTTGAATTAAGTAAATGTTTTGGGAAGTGATATTTTAAAATGGAGTATGAATGGTTTGAAAATAAAGTAAACTGTAAATTACGTATTATTAAAATAAGTATATGCAAATGTTTTCCAAATAGTGAAATATTGAAATGGTTTTGAGAATATATCTTTTTAAAGATAATTTGAAGTGAATATTTGAAAAGAATTTAATTAATAAAGGATTAATTAGAAGGGCCTAGTGATTGCTTATGAGGTTAGATATTTGTTTGTTGCTTTGATAGTAAAATAATCGACTAAAAATTTGGCCATTTTAGTTTCTCGACTTGATGTGGTAACGAATTAGTCGTACACTTAGTACATAATTGACTATGTGGGCTTGATTATCCTTTGTGTTGAGAATATTGATTTGTGTAGTGCGGAGTGATTACTCCAATCTACCGAGCTTCCTTCTTTTCGGAAGTACAGCAAGTTGAATGTTGGAGACGTGATAATTCTATGAGACTTAGTTTCTATGTGAGGTTGAGAAACGCTTTTGCGTTATTGGTGCGGAGAGATCGGGATCGGATTTATTCCGAGATCCACTTCGGCCAACGTATATGCGTTCGATTGTGTAGGTTATTGAAGTTATTGATATTTAGGATTTTCATAGTGAAGGACTGCTTGTTGACCGTTTAGAGTTAAAATCCCAATATGTATCTGGCAGCAGTAATCTCTTCGTTATGAAATGTCCATTGCAAGGACTATTCTCTACTAATCTTAGGGATTTTTCGACAGGATATGGTAGGAAAGTACATTTGGTTTATCCTGCTCCTGGACAACTTGTGTGGACGAGTGTCTAACATTGCATTTTTATGATTACATACATTAGTTTTTACAAACGTACATCTGTTGATGGCAGAGAAGGAAACTTATCTTAGCTTAGCACCCTCCATGAGACATACAAGCTCAAGGGTTGTATTTTTGTGGAAGACAATTAGTAGTCAATGGAAATGGAAATGTGGTATTCAAAGTGATGTGAAATGTGATATGTGAAAGGTAATCGTTACCTCGGGCCTCATCAATTGGAAATGACCGAAACTTGGTTAGATGCAGCAAGGCTAAGTTAGTCATTCCCAATTAAGATATGATCATCCCCTTGATGATATATTTCTTCCTGCTATAACGTTCGGAATGTAAATTAATGCGGTTTGTATGCTATGAGGGCCCTCGCAAACGTCGATAATGACCAGGGGATGACATATTCGGTACTATCTACTTATAGAGATAGGCCAGTCTTGTATTGGTAGAGGGCAGATGTTTTATGCCTTGGGACATCCATCTAGAGGTGTACCCATCAGAAGATAGTGCCTTCACTTGGTCATTTGTATGGAAATCCAAACTCCACTACGAGCTTGCGGTTTTGTTTGTATTGGCGTAATGAATAGCCCCAAAATGCTATATGGGTAACCATTTCGGCTATGACTAATATTATTTGTATACTAGAGACTACTATAATATAACGTTATTTGATTTGAAAGGTTTTGGTTATCGTAAGTTAAAAACCCGTTCGTGTTTATGTGTAGGCATGTCTACGAGATACTTTGTTTTGAAAAGAAAAGTTTTGGTAATTGAATAAATTCAGTTGAGTGTGTTTCCTTATGCTGGTTTACCAGACTAATCCAGGTGTTCTTCCCTTTCAATGCTTAGGTCAGACCGAGTATGCTTACAAGCTCAAATTTGGTGCTTTTGGAGCTTTAGCAGGCGATCTAGAGATCATCATGTTGTATATACGTATTTTTTAGTTTTTCCGCTGCTTTGTTATTTAAATTATCGGTAATTGTAAGGACGGGTTGTTATAACTTCCCAGGCTGATGAATAGTTATTGATTGTTGAACTCTAATGGATGTATGTATGTATGTATGTATATTAGAGTTTCTATTTTGTAAAGATCATTGATATGATATTATATATTTTCCGCTGCAATGGGAGATTTTGTACCGTTATGTTTGCTTCTTTCTTCTCTCTTTCTTCTCTTTCTTCTTCTCTCTTCTTTCTTTCTCTTGACTTTCCATCGTTCTATGCTTTTTGGGCCGGACATGTGTGGTTTATTGTCGATTCATAGTGTATAGATTTGTGGGTCGTCACATCATGGGTTCTATCCCACCATTAAAGCGAGAAGGTGGATTCCATTCTACAATAAAAAAACCAAATAAAGATTTTAGTGCTATTATGAAGTTTTAACATAAATTTAGACATTACTACTTATCTTGATATCTTGAAATCTTGAAATCTTAAACTCTTAGTATCTCGAACTCTTGATACTCATGAGTCTTCAGTCTTGGCTTCTTCAATCTTTAATTTGTCGGTCTTGAATCTCTATACTGTACAGTCTTCATTCTTCAGTATCTGCATATATATCCTGCATAGACATATATATCTCGGTAAGAATATTAGTATTTTAATTTTATAACAAATCCTAGGGTTATTGTCATCAGAACCATCATCTTAGGAGCTAACAATCTCCCCTTTTTGACGATGACAACCTTTGTTTATGAAATATACTCCACCAAACTCTAATTCTACTCTAACTCCCTCTTACTCCAACAACTCCCCCTTAATCTACTAACCCCCCCTTAATCTAAGCCTATCTAACCTATATTATAATTCTTCCCCTTTGTCATCAACAAAAACTAAGCCTAAACTTCATAACTCCCCCTTTTACTAATACTAAGGAACTAAATGCTAATAACGAAGTATAATAAGCGAAACATAAATCTAATTTTATTATACACGATGTTACTTTACACATATATAGACTCAAATATGTACAAGTACACAAAACGTAAAAATATTAATAATATAATAACATTCTAAAGAGTGTCCTTGACAATTGGTGACTTGTGAATCGAAAAATTAGGGTAATGGAGACAAAAGTTTCCACGTTGTTCGAACAAATTACCATCTTTGTCAAAACAGACTTCTTCGACGCAAATAATTTTATCATCCTCATCCATTTGCTCTTCATCCTCTTCTTCTTCGCTGTCGTCCTCTAATGGATTATGAATACGTATGTTAGAGGAATCATTTTCAATCACGATAGGATCTGCATGATTATCCATTAGAAATTTTTGCAAATTTCTAAGGATCTTGCCTTGTTTCTCCTGTTCCTTTGCCATCTTTATTTACACGACTTGTAATTTAGTCAGCATTTGTAGGGAATCCTTCAAAGTTGACCTTCATCACTCGAGCCAATGTAGTTCGTTGAAATGGACCAGAATTAGGAGAACGGAAGAAAAAGGTTGCATTTTGGTTTTATTTAGAAGAGGAGGCCATTATTTTATATTTTCAGAAGTTTAATACAGAGAAAATGAAGAGAGAAGACAGAAGAATTCCAAATATTGTGGTTTTTATAATCGCCAAACTGATTTTAAAGGGAAAATTAAAATTAAAATTTTACCATTGTATGTCAACATGGGGAGTAAGGGCATGTCGACATCCTTATGAAAATTTTGTTTTTCTACATTTATTTAAATATATATGTTACTATCTATAATCTATATCTCAGTTATATAACAAATATCTAGTCCACTTCTTAATTTAGGAAAGATTGGTTGATTCAAGGGTTTGATCATAATATTAGCTATTTGATCTCAGTGTTGATAAACTCAAGAGAAATAATCTCATTACATATATTATCTCTAAGAAAATGATGTCTGATATCAATGTGTTTGGTTTTGGCATGATGAGTAGGATTTTTGAATAAATTTATTGCGCTTATATTGTCACATTAAATTGGTGATTTAGAAATATTTAATCCAAAATTCTTTAGGGTCTGTTGCATATAAATAACTTGAGAATACGCCAAAGCAGCAGAGATATATTTTGCTTCAGTTGTGGACAGTAAGACAATATTTTTCTTTTTACTAAACCAAGAAACCAGAGAATGTCCAAAAAATGACAAGTTCCACTCATGCTCGTTCGGTCTGATTTACAACCAGCATAGTCAGCATCACAATATGAGATTATATCAAATGAATTATTTTTAGGGTAAAATAGGCCATAGTCTAAAGTGTGTTTGACATATCTTATACGTTTAACAACTTTAAAAGGGTTTCTTTGGGTCGAGATTGGTACCTTGCAAAGAGACAGACATTATGCATGATACGAGGCCTACTCGTAGTTATATAGAATAGTGATCCAATCATTCACCTATATACTTTTTGATCAATGTCTTCTTTATTTAAGGCTTCATTGGTTGCCTTGGAAGTGGGTTTTCCACTCGCAGTGGTCATACCAAACTTACTAATTAGATCCCTTGCATACTTTTCTTGACTAATGAAAATACTACTATCTAATTGTTTTATTTGCACTCCTAAAAAGAAAGTAAGTTCACCCATATGCCTCATCTCAAACTCTCTTATCATCATTTTAGAAAACTCTTTGTTCATTTCAATGTTTGTTGATCACCAAAATTATATCATCTACATAAATCTTTACTAATTGGATATCATTTTTGTTTCTTTTAATTAAAAGAATATTATCTACTTTATCAATTTCAAAATTTGATTGGAATAGGTAAGATATTAGTCTATCATATTAGGCTCTAGAAGTTTGTTTCAGACCATATAAAGCTTGTTTTAAATTGTAAACATGATTTGAAAAATTTTCATCTTCAAATGTAGGGATTGTTCAACATAAATATATTCTTTAATAAAACCATTTAAAAGTGCACTTTTGACATTCATTTGAAATTGTTATGGTTTGTGAAAGCAAGTAAATTATAACGGTTTCTAATCTTGCTATGGGTGCAAATGTTTCATCATAGTCTATTCCTTCTTCTTGGCAATAACTTTACATGACTAACCGAGCTTTATTTCTAAAGACCTCACCTTATGCTTTCATTTTAATTCTATAAACCCATTTAGTTCCTATTATAGTTTTGTCCTTAGGTCTAGGAACAAGTTCCCATACATCATTTCTGGTGAATTGATTCAGTTCTTCTTTCATAGTAAGAATCCATGAATCATAAGATGATGCTTCCTTTGGATTTTTGGGTTCAATAGTTGATATAAAAGCTACATTAATCATGTTGTTTAGTTGATTTCTAGTTCTAACAACAAATTCTATATTTCCTAGTACATTTTCTACAAGATGATCTTTTAAAAGCCTGATCTTTTTATTAGGATGAACAGTTTTATAATTTGTTTCACTTGATTCATTATTTAGAGTAACAAAATCATCTTCATCATTTATTTGAACAAAATCTTTGAAATTTTCATCAAAAGAGACATGTAGAGTTTCTTCAACGATGTTTGTTTTAAAATTGAAAACTCTATATGCTTTACTTCTATTAGAATATCCGATAAAGAATCCATTTTCAGATAAATGATCAAATTTATCCAAATTGTCCTTTGTATTTAGAATAAAGCATTTACTTCCAAAAACTTAGATATCTTTGGTTTCTTATTAAAAAGAAGTTCATATGGTGTTTTATTGGTTAGAGGTCCAATTAAAATCCTGCTCAAAATGTAACAAACTGTAGCGACTGCTTTAGCCCAAAAATTTCTTGGTAATTTTGAAACGACCCGGAATTTTCGATCTCGAAAATTCCAGATAGTTAGGAAAAGAAGAAAAGAGATAGAAGAAGAAGAAACGGAAAACCAAACTCAGAATCTCACATTCACAGCGGATAAAATATAATATCATAAAATAACATTTATACAAAGAAAACTGAATCAGTCAAATACATTTTAATACATCAGAGTTACAACATTTGCACACACTGGACAGATTCAATCAACCTGTCCCAACTAAACTACGATATCACATCGGTATACACTCCATACGTTCCCGCCATCCAGTTTGCCTTCTGAGCTCTAGATCGTCCTTGCCTGAAAATCTATAATACTCAGTCTGACCCGAGCATTACATCAAAGTAACACCCGGGTCAAGCTGGAAACCAGCGTGAGTAAACCCATCTAACAAGAAATACTAATGCATAAAACATACATAAAAACCAGAGGTAACTCGTTCATCATTACAAGTTCACAACTTGCCATAGTCAACACTTATATTCACAATCAATTCCTGAGTATCTTTACTTGGTTTTAAATGGTCCAGTCATTTAAGTTATTCCATTTCAACCTTTTGGTTTCACATTTCAATCTATAAAGAATCATAGGTCACAAATCGAAGTGGGTTCGGGTATTTACTAATACCCGACCCCGATCTCTTCGAATTCAATATCATCTTAATCCAAGTTATTCAAGTGAGATACAGTTCAACTTTAAATACATGATGTCACTTTTATACACAGCAATTCATCAACAATAGATAACCTTACTATCATTGTCTACTCAAACATATCATATCAGAAAATATTTCATATCAGAGATATCAACCAATTTAACGCATTTAATATCATTCAATAATTCATAAGCAAGATTAATTAGTCATACCATTTCTAATAAATTAAATTAATAGAATCCCTTACTAAAAATCCTGCTTACTTAGCCATTAATTAATTTCAAACCAATTAATTAATCATCCTTTAATTATCCATCTTAATTAATTATCCTTGATTAATTATTCATTAACTACATTAAGTAATTAACCCTTAATTAATTACACAAAATAATTATCCTTAATCATTTACAGTAATTAACCTTTAATTGCTCTCATTAATTAATTAATAGTTACTTACATTAATTAATGATCATTAACTAATTGCTTCCATTACTTAATTAACTATAATTAATTACTTTGCATTAATTAATCAACTTCAATTAATCCCTTCCATTAATAAACCTTGATTAATGTCATTAATTATATTAATTAATGATCCTCTAGTTACTTCATTAATTAATTATCCTTCTAATGAATTAAATAATTAATCTTTAATTAACCAAACTCATTAATTAATCATAATTAATTATAAACAATAATTAAACATCCTGTAATTACTTATCTTAATTAATTAACTCCTTAACTAATATTATTAATCCATTGATTAGTTACATTGAGTAATTAACCCTTAATTACTTCCATTAAATACTTTCCCTCTAATTACTTACATCAAATGATTATCCCATAATTACTTAAGTTAAATTAATTAACCGTTAATCACTTTTATTAGTTAATTAACTTTAACTAATTACATTCATTTATTAACCTTTAATTAATCACATTTAAGTAATTAATTATCCTCTAATTAATTACATTCAGTTATTTCTTTAATCACTTATACTAATTAGTTAACTATCCATTATCTACATTTCTAAAGTATATACAAACTTGATTAATTCCAATCCTTTAAATATATTTCTAAACTTGGCCAAACATTCTCTTTTAAAACTAATAATAACTTTTTAAAAGAAACTTTTTAAACATTTTACTTTTGAAAACTTAGCAAACACTTTAACTTTGCAACTTATTTTACTTTGCCTTTAAAACTTGAAAACTTGAATTTACTTTACTTTTATAAAACTATACATTTTATTTTAGTTCAAAAACCTGGTTGCCAAAGAAATTTAAAACCAGACTAGCTTACCTATAGACCTGAGGCAAGAACAAATGAACCCAAGACAACACACGAGTTCATCCCTTCCTCAACTCCTTCGAATCGTCTCTCCACTTGCACGAGAACCCACCCAAGGTTTCAAAATAAAAGCTATATTTATTTTAAACCATTTTAAAACTAGGTTAATTAAAACAATTTATTCAAAACCCTTCTTAACTAGTTCAAAAACTTAGATAACCTTTAATATTGAAAGAAAATCGATTTTAACAAAATTTTATTTTCAAAAACTTGATTTTTCTTTGAAACTTAAAATTGTTTTGGCCAAACGTCAACAAACCCAAGAAAATCCATTATTTGCTCGAGTTTGAAACCTGGGCAAACCCCTGCTTCACCCGGCTTCGATAAAATCGATCAAAATCACGCACTCCCCTCCGAGATTCTTACGTTCTTCCCCAAATTCATCGAACCCAGATATGTACGTTTGCATGTATACGTGCACAAGCACGTTGACCATCGTCGATCGACGACGACACCACCTGAATACCCATGATGACCTCCAGCATCGATTCAGACACCCACAAACACGAAACTGCTATGAAATCAAAATCAAGCCAAATTCGAACCAAATATTACTTCTGGAACCATATGCTCATCTGAAACCCTTCCGCCTCGCCGCTACACACCACCATAACCCACGCCATTCAGGCCGAAGATGCTTCGACCCACCACGAAATCGAACCCCCAGGTGCGATCGCCTGCATCACAGTGTCAATGGCGAGATTTCCTCGTGACTACAACCATCCAAACATAGGGCTTAAACCCTAATTTGATTCAAACCATCATCCACAACGAATTAAAAATTTACTTTCGTATTTTTCCTGTGATTATTGATTATCCCAGCACCCACTACCAAGATCCCCAGGTCCAAATCTTGCTCGATCACCAGAAAATCGCTATAACCCATTTCTCGTTCATCCTATAATTACAACCTTAATACGCAACTAAAAATTCTAGTTTTTGTTTTAAAAACCGTTGTTTTCGAAATGGGTTTAGATGATATAATCAAATCTGGAATTCATGCAAATCAAAACTTGGGTAAATCTTGGATTTTTCACTGTATCTCTTCTTTCAGACAAAACCATTCCATATTATACTAAAAATATATTTTTCAAATTAATTTATGATGATTTTAAACATGTTTTGTTTTAATATTACAAGCTGGAAGAGATTGAGGAAGATAGAACTGAATTTTCAATTTAATTAGGCCCTGTAATTTTAACAGAGACATCATCTTCTTGATTCTAGATACATGCACACCATTATACATGTATACAGGCATGAATATATATCCATTTCAGCACATTTAATTCATAACTTTCCATATCATCACATGCAAACCAGTGATTCAAACAAATTCAGGTTTAAAAATGAGTTTACTCACCTATTTAGTAGAGAACAGAGAACCTGTTCTTGATTTCCAGGCTTGTTTCATTTTGAACTTGAATTTCCTTTGCCTTTGTATTTTATCTGGAATTGATCTTCAAATTTAGTTGTTTTTTGAAATTCAAATCTTATTGTTGGTCTTTTAAATCTGAAATTGATCTTCGCATTGATGTTGAACTCGCCACCTTGATTTTCTTATTGCTCTTGAATTTCTTGTCTCGGATTTAGTTTTCAAATTTTATTTTCTTTGAGCTTTTATTGCAGATTTTCACTTCTTCTTTTGATTCGAATTAGATTTTTGTCGAAATGGAGAAAAGAATCCAGCTGAAAAGTGAAAACAAATTTCTTCTTTAATTTTTTTAATTTTAATCATCAAAAAGAAATGTTGACAGTTGTCCTCTTAAGTGTTAATTAGCTTACACATATGCATTTATCTTTACAAATGTCTTTAACCCACTTTAATATACTTACAAGTGTTATACTTGTCTTTTATTAATTTATTTAAGCCATATCTATGTATTTATGTAATATTTACATGTATATAATGTATTTATCTTTTTATAAATTTAAGCTTTTAGATTTTATATAAATATACAAATATGAATTCATGTAAACATTTATTTATAAACAATTATGCTTTGATCAAATTAAATGTATCATATGTTTATATACTTTGTAAATTTTATTTTAACCTTTTGTATATATATATATATATATATTATATTTTAAAATTAATTTAAAATCAACTCATATATATACATTTTAAACAAACATAAATTCAATTTATAAATAATAATTCTATTTAATACCCATTTATATATATAAATAACACATTATAATTATTGTTTTAAAAACAAATTTTTTTACCAATTTTAAATGATTATAAAGGAGATTATCAAATACATATCTTAGAATTCCATTTGTTTAATTTACAAATAAGTTTTTTAATAAATTTAATCCTGTTAATTTCCAATTAACATATGCCTAAAAATTCGGGTTATCACATTCTTCCCCCTAAGAATCTTTTCGTCCTCGAAAAGGAACGAAGCCAAAATTTATTCAGTACTTAAAATCAGATAAATCACTTTTTGATTATTTTTTAAACACCTTTAAAATCCATATAATATTACCAATTAGTTTTATTAAAATACTTTTTATAACTCGATGTTTTAATAAGTCCGTCCTCGTTCTCATAGAAATTCAGTCATACGTTGATCAGACGTAAGACTGAAAATCTATAAGTACTTGGTGAACCCGCTTTCAACTCCTAGTGAAAATACTTGGAAAATAATTTTACTCAAAATATAGAAAACCTTTTTGAAAATATTAGAAATATCTTTGGTGAGAATGCTCGGGAAATCATCACCCCCATCCATGGTCGCAGTTACACCCTGGGTTACGTTCCCAACACAGCGAAAGTCCATGTAACTGTAGGCACTCCGCGCCCCTCGATTACACCATGGAACCCACAACAATCACAGTTACACTCCATGGTGACGTTGCCATCACAGCAAAAGTCTATGTAACTGTAAGCATCAGCGCTCTTGATTTCCGCTACACACTACACAAAATCCTTAGGAACTAGTTTTATCCGGACTCCTCACATGATCAACTTTAGAACCCCCTTAGGGTTCAAAGCAGTACCACCCTGTGGCACTCCTGAGAAGTTCATTCCAAGGGAGCGCCTTTTTCTCCAGAGCCATTTTCAAAACACTTTATACTATACACATATAGTATCTTTCAAACCATACACCTAGTATAAATCTCATATAAATCTTCCTTCTCAAAATCGATTGTCCCAAAATCGATAATTCTCAAATTATGCTTTTCAAATCCTAATTGATTTTTCCTAAAAATCAAAAGCCTTTCCAAAGTCCATAGGTTCCAGAAACCTTTTCCCAAAATCCTCATAAGATCCTTTATATATATAGATAGATATATATAATTTTTAAAAACTTTGGATCATTTCAAACTTGTATAAAACTCCTTTTATACTTCAAATATTTTCAAAACCCTTTCTTATGGCTTTATATTCAACAAGGGGAGATTTATCTTATATAACAAAGATATATAACTTTATTTATTCCAAATCAAATATTCAAATTTGATTACTAACCATATTACTTACTTCCATAAAGAAAATTTCTACCATAGAAATATCCAGTTTCCACTTTATTTCATCATATATTTTACAAATATACTTTTCATTTCAAAAACCATTTCACATTTCTTATCTATAAATTTCTATATTAATTTCATTCAAACCAGTACGATGTACTCATATCATTGCAATATCAATTTGATCGCTCACTCGATCACACAATTTCACTTCCGAACTAGATCATCCACCCGACTTCCTTATGCGGACTCAGATCTGGTTTCTTGATCAGAAACCTTCATTCTCCTTGCATAGCCACAACTATGATAGAGAATATCCAGAACCAATCAACAACCCATATCCAGGTTCTCCATCGAAAGCAAGTGAAAAATCCCAACTCGGATCGTTATAACTATCTCGAAATTCTGCGCTCGAATCTGGATCAAATCACTATACGAATAGAATAATATACGTACATCCTACGTATCTATCTTTATTGATTATTAGCCAAATCAATTCTCCTTTCTATTCACATTCACTTTAATTTCTGTCCACTTACTCACATTTGTTTCAATCTCATTTGGATTATCACCTCTATTCTTATCTCAATTGGGTATTTAATCATAAACTATTTGTACTCTGACCTGCTTAAATTTTTAAAATAGCTTGAAGAGTTTAAAAAAATAGAAAAGTAGCTGAAAAATAATTATTAGTTTGTAAAATAGCTGCAAAATAGTTAAGTAATTGTAAAATAGTTGGAAAATAGTCAAATGGTTATAGAAATAATAGTAAAATAGAAATTAGTTATAAAGTAGTTGAAAAACAGTAATTAACATATAAAATAGTTGAAAAATTGTTAAATAGTTTCAAAAATAATTGTAAAACAAGTATAAGATAATTTAGGTATAAAAAGAAAAGTTGTATAGTAAATAGTTTGAAAAGAATAGATTAATATTAAAACAATTTATTTTGAAAATAGTCCAGAGTCAAACTGTTCAATTCCCAATCTCCAATCCCATCAATTCAATTTAAATTTCCACTTCCATTTAAATTGACTCAATTCCAATTTAAAAAACTTCAATTTCCATTGAAATTGAGTTATCTTCAATTCAAGTTGAATTAATTCTCAATTTCTTTCCAATTTCAAATCAAATTCCAGTTGAATTTTAAATCTATTCAACCTTAATCACAATTCCAAATTATTTAAATCAGTTTGGACTAATTTCAAATTAAACCCTTTTCAATTTCAAATCAATTCTAGTTTGAATTAATCCCAATTCCCATTTGAATTTGAACTCATTCAACCTAAATTTCATTTCAAATTTTCCGTTTGAATTTTTAAACTTATACGTCTTCAATCATAATTCCAATTAATTCAAATCAAATCAAATTTGAACTAATTTAATGTAACAACCCTAGATTTTTTTGCATATAATTTAAATTTGACTTTATTTTATTTTGAAATTATTTTAAACTTGTTTTATTTCAAACATTTCATTTTTAAATTTAAATTTTGATTATTATATGAATTATAATTTCAAACTGGTATAAATTGAATATTTTCCTGAAAAATGGATTTGTGGTCAAAACTTGTCAAACTTTGACTTTTAAATTTTAAAATTTAAATTTAAATATTTAAATATTTTAATTTTTATCTTTTATTATGAAATTAAATTTAATATCATGAATACTGCATTTCGTTTCGTTGAAATTGGATTTAAATTGTGAAAGTTATACCCTTTACAATATTGTGTGTATATAGGGTTATTTAACAATTTTCTTTGTTTGAATTTATATAAATGATATTTTTACTTGATATATCTTATTATAATTTGTATATTTATGTTATATTATGTATATTTTGACTTTTAAATATTTTTAAAGTAATTATAAAATTTTTCTAAAGCTTATTGAATTTATTCCAAATTTTTAAAGCCTAGTTTGCAATTTTAAGCCATTTTCTTAATTTAAATTGTATTTAATTAAAATTTACTCATTTATTTTTGTGAATGCATTTTTATTTTATGTTCTTATCTTTATTTATAAATATTTTTCAAATACATAATAATTTTCCAAAGTTTGTTCCATTTATTTTCAAATTTGCTAGACTAGTTTACATTTTCTTTGTTATTTTCTTAATTTGATTATATATATTTAATATTTATTTATTTATTTTTGTTTAATTACTATATTTTCATGTTTATTTCTGAATTTATACATATTTTTCAGTTATATAAATTTGCAAAAGAAAAGGGTGGAAATTTGAAGAGTTTTGACTTTTGTTATTCCTTAGACTTTTTATATTCTTGTCTCTTCATTTCTCAACCAACACTTTAATTCATTTGCTGCCTTAACTCCTAATCTTCAGCCAACTTCTCCCATTTCTTTTCACGTGAATTACCATCTCTAACCTAAGAAAAATTGTTCGACCTTCATCTTTGTGAAAAACTTTGGTAAACTTCTCTTTTCTTTTCACTTTTCAATGTTTTGTTCTTTGAATTTACACTTGCTCTCTTCTATTTCAGGTTTGGCCTCACCACTCCAGCCACCTTGTCACCTCCACCACTACCTGAACCAGTCACCAACACCTCCAGCCCAACCCCAAGCCCAAGCGGTGGCCTCCCATGATGTTGATCCACACAAAAATCCACAAAACTCCACCTATATCCCTTAGCCGAGGACATCTATGATCACCACCTCCAAACCACCACCTAGGCCAGCCATACACCACCACCACCTGCTGTTCCAGACTTGGCACACCTTGCCACATCACCACCCGACGCCTTGAAGCCTGGCCATGCCCTCCTTGGCCTTGGTTGAGCCTTGTAGTTGCCTAGAATCCTTGCTATTGCCTTGTAATGTTAGATTTTGCATCACCAAATGTTGAACCACTTTCCCTAGGATAGGCCGACTCCTAAAAGTCCACAACTAGACCTTACAGCTAGTCTTAGTCATGTGTTTTCCTTCCATGGCTGAGCCTATGCTAGATGGAGGCTGGTGCAATTGATTTGGATTTGTTTTGTGCTTGAATTTATAAGTTGTTTAAAAGTTTGTGTAGTGTTTATTAATGTATATTTGAATTGTTTTGCCTCATGTGTTCAAAGCAATTTATCTTTGGCTCTCTCAAACTCGAATCATTGTCATTCCATAGTGCTTTTGAAGATCTCAGTTTGTGCATTCGACTGTTGCCTCCAGCTTATACCAGTGAGTTATTCTCACCTGACAATATGTACATATATAACTAGTAAATTGACCCCTTTTGAATCTGTAAAAATGCATAACCATATCACATCAGCTATGCTATGGTTATATGATGTTTTACCATGCTTAAACACCTGTTATATTATATGTTACTGTTATATTATACTGTTTCTTTTTATTTTTATCAGTTTATCACACTGCACGTTCCCTTTAGATTAGAATCACTATGGGTTGAAATGATACATACCCGAACGGACTTTAGAATAAGAGAAAATCGTTATGGGCTGAAATGATAGGCCTGAGCGATTTTCAATTTATTTCATTTACTTGGGACTGCGGGTTTGAAATGATAAAACCTGGATTTTTTTTGTAAATTACGGGTTGAAATGATATATTACCCGTATCACTTTACCTAGGCTAGAAAATTATATATAGGCCCATAGTTAAAATATATTTTTCTAAAATTTTAAAAATATGTTTGAAATTGTAAGCTATGATTTTTTGATATATTAAACTGAATGGAAATGAAGTTTTGTAAAGATATGATATTTTGATATATTAAAATGATTGGAAATGAAGTTTTGGAAGATATGATATTTTGTATATTAAAATGATTGGAAATGAAGTTTTGTGATGATATGATATTTTGATATATTAAAATGACTGGAAATGAAGTTCTGTAAGGATATGATATTTTGACATATTAAAATGATTGGAAATGAAATTTTGTAAAATATGATATTTTGATATATTGAAATGATTTGACAGGAAGTTTTGGAAAGATATGATGTTTTTGAAATGGTTTGGAATTAATTTAATCTTTATTTTGATAAAGATTTCGATTTGAAATGATATTCTATTTTGAAGTATAAATATTATTTTAAAAGTTATAACTGTGGGTTATAATAACGATTGGTTGGCAAAGAGACCGGGATCGGATATTTGGCATACTCTCTGTCGATACCGAAAACCACTTTGACAACCGTGTACGCGGTGGAGATTACAGAATGAAGTAGGATGGTGGCGACGTTCTTGAGGTATATTACGTGGACCCAACTCCTGTGAGTTGGCATAGGGTGGCTAAAATAGGAGCGATCTCGGGCCAAAAGAGGTAGCTCCTCTGGTCGGACACATTCCTTCGATACTATACTCTTATGTAACAACCCGCATATTTCACGATTGAATATTTAAATATTTTATTTAAATATTTCATCGTTAGTCGGATTATAGTCCGAAAAGCTACTTTTTGCAAACAATCGAAATAGGACTCGAGACCACAACCATTGAGTTCAAAATGATGTTTGCGACCTTTTTGAGTATAAACTTCGATATGTTTGGAGTTAGAGGAAATTTGCTACTTTTTCACTTAGGGCTTTGGTTTAGTTTCAGCTCATTAGAGCCAAGCTTCACCCCTCTTTTTCATTACTTTAATTCTATTTCCTAATACTCAAGCTTTAGCAACAATGGAGAGAGGAATGGGAAATTAAAACTCCAAGTCCTAGTTTCCATTTGCAAATCAAGTTCTAGCTCCAAATTTATAGAAGAAGCTTTGGCAAGCCTCCTCTTCTTCTCCTCCATCTCATTCTCTTACCAATTTCAGAAATTCCTAAACCTAATTTAGGAAATGTTTCTCTTTTAAGCATAGATTCAAGCTCTTTGGGTTGGAACTGAAGAGTGATTGTCCTTGACATTGCTCTATAGCTTCTTCTTCATTTGTTTTGGGTTTAAAGGTGAGATTTTTATCTCACATCTATGTCTATATCTATTCTTATTGTTAGGTATGAATTCCTAACACTTATTCCTGTGCATTTGCTTTTAGTTTGAATTGCTTTGGTGAATATTCCAATTTTTGGTGTTTTGAAAGCAAATTTATGAAAATCCTTATATGGATATTTGGACATTGATATTCGAGGCGTATCAAAGAGCCTTTAAGGCTGGGTTGTCACTTGGCATAAATCCTTAGTCGGTTGTTGCTCGTCCGATCGCTTTCGATATTCGTTTTGGCCATTTTTGACCAAGGTTCAAGAAAGGCCTGAGAAACAGGATTAAGACGTCTGAATGCTCCATTTCAGACGTCTGAATATTATACTAGAAAAATTTCTATTCCCAGATTCAGATGTCTGAATCAATATTTCCAGACGTCTGAATTGGATCGAATTGAACCAGAAAGGAAATAGGCTAAAATTTAGCATTTCCAGACATCTGAATTTATTGATTCAGACGTTTGAATTCTGTTTTGGAAAATATTTTATTTTCTAGATTCAGACGTCTGATTCATGCACTTCAGACGTCTAAATCTGCTTGTTTTTGCCTATTTTGCCTATTTAACTTGAGTTTTCAAATTTAATCGATTTGTGTTGATTCCCATTTGTGGTTATCATTTATTATCGACTTTGATGACATTTTCTTTGGGATTTTTAGAACATCCACCTTGATGGACTCGGTATCAATTTCTTTGGATTCAATTCACGTCTTCGTATGTGAATTTTGGTGATTGATTGTTTCTACAATCATTTTTGTGATTTGTCACTTTAAAATATAAAGGTTTTTGATACTAGTAGTAAATATCAAAACTCTTTTATCAAAACAATTTCAACACTATTTTATTACAAAGCTCGTTTCTTAAACCGTTTTCCAATCTACTAGCATATACAAACCTTTACCTCACTCGCATGAGAAATCTAATAAAACGACTTAGTAAAACAAGTGGTATGAAACGCTTGCGTTTACTTCATCGGTTAATTCTTAGACTTGTTCGTTTGAATCTCTTGTGACAATTTTCTAGTGGAGATCTACAATTTGTTCATAAATATATAAGTTGAGCTAGTGGTTATTGGACATGAAGCGAAGCTCATATATTTACTAGCTTAGTGTAATTAACACTTCTTTATGATCGATGATGATCATTTTGTGATTTAGACTAGCAATATGTGATGTCTCTTTGTTTGCGAGGGAGACTAAGTCCCGTTTCTGTGGAGCTTCGGCTCAATTTGGTGGGGTAGCGACCCATGGTCTTCCGACCATTTAAGTGTTCTATATTCATATCTTTATCCGCCTTTGTGATATGGATATATGTGACTGATTTGTGTTATACTTATTTCTATATTTATTTCCGACGACATTATAGCCACTGTGTAGTATCCTTAATTGTGCATCGATATGTCGGATTTCCTCTTATGATGAAAAGTTGTATTTTTATCTGACATGTCGGTACTCGCACAAAGCAATTATACAGATGGCCGCTCCTTAACAGCCTTATTCTCTTCGCTAGTTGACGACATTATTCCGTAGCGTTCTAAGCTAGCGTGAGTATAGAGGTGGGGCGTCACAGCTTGGTATCAGAGCCAAACTTCGAAACAATGTAGAATAATTTAACAAGGATCATCGTCCTAAGTCCATCTTAGAAGTCGTGCCTTAGGATTTTATTCGGGTCTTCGAATCGTTCTATCCTATCTTCTCTTGTGATACCTTGTTTTACCAATCATTATTGTTTGATATTCTTTTTGTGAATAACCTTTTTCTTCTTCTTCCTTTCTTTCTTAAAGAAGAGAAATGGTTAGACCAGGCCGTCCCAGCGCCGGTCAATCTAGTGCTACTCCCCAGGATGGAGTATTTATGTCTGCACAACAGCTTCTTGATCTTGTAAAGAATGCTCAAGCTGCCGGACCCATTCCAGAACCTACTCACCCTGAATCCGGGTTTGCACGCTTGTGCAGTGACTATACCAACTTGGGTGGGAAGCCATTCATGGGTTCCGAAAGCTTTATTCAAGCCCAAGCTTCGTTATGAACATGCGATCGAATCTTTGCTCTCATGAATCTTATTGATCTTCACAGTGTTCAGGTGGCCTCTAGTATGCTCCAAGAAAGAGCATTAGACTGGTACGAGCTTCTGATTTCTGAAATAAATGAAGCGGATCTTACTTGGGAGAAATTTCGGGAACGATTCGAATTAAAGTTTGTGCCAGAAGCTGAGAAGGTGACGTTGGCTCGCCGTTTTATTGACCTTGTTCAAGGTGAATCCTCTATGGCAGATTATGTCGCATCATTCGAGTCACTTTCTAAATACGGGGTCGAATACATAAACACCACATTGAAGAAGAACCAAAGATTTGTCTATGGCTTGAATAAAAATCTCAAGAAGCCATTACTTCTAAAAGTAGAAGATTCTTTTGATCAACTCATTGATATCGCTCTTCGACTTGAAGAGGCGGATAAGGAAAGTGATGCTGAAGTTGTAGGTGCCAAACCAAACTTCAACAACAACAAGAAAGGGCCTAATAAGTTCAAAGGTCCTTATCCCAGTAAGAAAGGGAAGCAAGAAACTCTGGTGGCAAAAACTTCTGCCTCTAGTAGTGGGCAATGCTACAATTGCGATTCTAAAGACCATTATGCTAATAAGTGTTCAAATCCCCTTGCTTGTCACTATTGCAAAAGTTCGGGCCATTATATATCCACATGTCCTAAACTTCAAGGCAGGAACGAGGGAAAGCTTAATGTGGTGCAAACTCCTAGTAACACTTCTCGTGGTCAAGGTACTTCTCATTCTATCCTTGATGGCATTATTGTGTTTCGTGATCATCTTATTCGAGTTCTTTTTGATACGGGTGCGTCCCATTCTTTTATATCAAAGGAACTTGTTGATACTTTTTCTTTAAGTGTTGTTTCTTTAATGACTTCTTTGAGAATTGCAAATCCGGTTGGTGGATCCGCAACAATTAGTTTACTTTGTAAATATGTCGAGATTATTTTGTGTGATTTTTCTTTCCGAGCCGATTTGCATGTCATGCGCTACTTAGGCTTTGGAATGATTTTGGAAATGTATTGGCTTAACCGTTATAAAGCTCTTATCCTATGTCCTGAGCGGACTATTTATCATCGACATGCTCAATCTGTTAAGCAGATTTCTATTATTCTTAAAGATTCAGATTCCAACTTGGCGATATCTTTATATTCTTTAAATCCTCATGATGACGATAATGATGATGAGGAAGATTTCATTTCTCTTATTCATGTTGTTCGTGAATTTTCCAACGTATTTGAGCCCGTTTTAGGACTACCACCTAAGCGAGCAATTGATTTCAAAATTAATCTCATCCCTGGAGCTCAACCTATCACTCGTCCCCCTTATCGCATGTCCAATAAGGAAAATGTGGAGATGCGCAAACAATTATCCGAATTAGAGACGAACCAATTTATTCGCTCTAGTTCCTCACCTTGGGGAGCTTCAGCTATTTTCGTGAAGAAATCCGATGGTACACTTAGGCTTTGCGTTGACTACCGCAAGCTTAATGATCTTACTATCAAAAATAAATATCCTTTACCTCGGATTGATGATCTATTCAATCAACTTAGTGGTGCTAGAGTCTTTTCACAATTGGACTTGGCTACCGGTTTTCATCAGCTTCGTATTGCAGAGGATAGCATTCTTTTGACATCGTTCCGTACTCGTTATGGATCTTATGAATGGCTTGTTATGCCATTTGGTTTAACGAATGCTCCAGCTTATTTCGTTGACCATATGAATAGAGTTTTCAAAGACTTACTCGATCGATTTGTTCTCATCTTTATTGATGATATTCTTGTGTATTCAATAACCAAGGAGGAGCATGAAAAGAATCTTCGGATTGTGTTGGAAACTCTTAGGAGCAATTAATTGAAAGCAAAATTTTCTAAATGCCATTTTTGGCAATCTCGTGTGAAGTTTCTCGGTCATATTATTTCCGAATCTGGAATATCGGTGGATCCTTCAAAGATTGAAGCAATTCAAAAGCGGAAGAGACCGGAGAGTGTGACGGAAATCCGCAGCTTTCTTGGATTGGCGGTTTATTACCGTCGTTTTATCAAAGACTTTTCTAAAATTTCCGTGCCTCTTACTAGCTTAACAAAGAAAGGTGTTAAATACATTTGGTCGGACAAATGTGAAGCTTCTTTACGGAAATTAAAAGAACTTTTTTCTGATGCTCCTATTCTTGTAATTCCCATGGGAAACCAAGATTTTATTGTTTATACCGATGCTAATCGCATTGGTTTGGGTGCCCTTCTCCTGCAAAGAGAACGTGTTATTGCTTATGCTTCTAGGCAATTGAAGCCAGCCGAGACTAGATATGCCACTCATGATTTGGAGCTCGCGGCTATTGTTTTCGCCCTTCGAATTTGGCGTCATTATCTTTTCAGAGAAAAATTTATTCTCTACACCGATCATAAATCTTTGAAGTATTTATTTCCTCAATAGGAACTTAATTTACGTCAACAACGTTGGCTCGAGTTCCTTACATCTTATGATCTTGACATTCTTTATACTCCCAGAAAGGGAAATCGTGTTGCCGATGCACTTAGTCGTAAGCAACAAGTGGTTGTTTCCATGAGGATATCCGAATGGAATGATCTCGTAATTTTATCCACTTGTGAGATTAGAGATCGTGTATCCGATTTATGTTCATCTCTTGTTTTATGTAGCCTTGAAGCTCATCCTTCTCTTTTAGACCGCATTCTTGAAGCTCAAAAGCTAGAACCCGAATTGGCTCTTCTTAGCCAAAGATTAAGGGATAAAGTTAATATTGAAGGTTCGGAACACTTCGATATTGACTCTAGTGGAGGCATTCAAAAATTTGGTAGAATTATCGTGCCAAATATTAGTGATCTTCGTAAAGATATTTTAGAAGATTCGCATCGTTCTAAATTTACCATTCATCCCGGTAATAGTAAAATGTACGTGGATATGAAGCGACTTTATTGTTGGGAGGGAATAAAATTTGATATTGCTAACTTTGTTACGCGTTGCATGACTTGCCAACTTGTCAAGGCCGAGCATCAAAGGCCCGGTGGGTTATTGCAACCTTTAGAAATTCCAATTTGGAAGTGGGATCAAATTTCTATGGATTTTATTGAGGGCCTTCTCTGTTCTCGTTTGGGTCATAATAGCTTATGGGTGATAGTTGATAGACTTACTAAATCCGCCCATTTTATTCCCGTTCGGTCTAACCGAACCGTTTCTCTTTTGGCCAAACTCTTCATTATAGAAATTATTAAATTGCATGGAGTTCCTTCTTCTATTGTTAGTGATCGTGATTCATTGTTTACTAGTGGATTTTGGAAGAGTCTTCAAAAAGATATGGGGATGAAGCTTAATTTTAGCAACACTTATCATCCTCAATCTGATGGACAAACCAAGCATGTGAATCAAACACTTGAAGATCTTTTTCGTGCATGTGTTCTTGATTTTGGCCGAAGTTGGGAAGATCATATTTCTCTTGTTGATTTTTCCTATAATAGTAGCTTCAAATCTAGTATTGGTATGGCACCTTTTGAGGCACTCTATGAAAGGCCATGCCGATGTCCTTCTTATTTGCTTGAGGCCGATGAGAAGCTGGTTTTAGGTCCAGATTTTATTCGTGATTCCACTAAAAAGATTGATCTTATTCGTCATAGGATGAAGGAAGCTCAAAGTAGGAAAAAATCCTATGCCGATAACCGACGAAGGAGATTAGAATTTTCTATGAGAGATTTTGTGTTTGTTCGTGTTTCACCTATGAAGGGTGTTGTGCGTTTCAGTCGATCGAAAAAGTTAGCACCTCGATATATTGGTCCATTTCCCATCACCGAACGTATTGGTTCCGTGGCTTATCGCCTTTCATTACCGGCTCAGTTTTCTGCTATTCATGACGTGTTTCACGTTTCTCAACTACGGAAATGCCTTTGAAATTCCGATTCTATTCTTGAGCCCGGTATTGTAGAATAAATTGAGGTTTCACCTAATTTGACTTATGAGCAACATCTTATTCGTATTATTGCTTCGGAGATTAAACGCCTTCGAAATAAAGATGTTCCTCTTGTGAAAGTTCAATGGTCCTCAAATCCTAAGGATTGTTCTTGGGAATCCAGAGAATTCATCGAGCGAACACATCCGGACTTACTTTCTCGTGCTCTTTGAGGTGAACTTCTTATTTTAAAATTTTCTCCTTTTTGTGTTGATATGCTTTTATGGCTGTTACTTTTTGTTCATTTATTCCTTATGATTGCGAGGACGCAATTTCTTTAAGGAGGGGAGTTTGTAACAACCCGCATATTTTGCGATTGAATATTTAAATATTTTATTTAAATATTTCATCGTTTGTCGGATTATAGTCCGAAAAGCTACTTTTTGCAAACAATCGAATTAGGACTCGAGACCACACCCATTGAGTTCAAAATGACGTTTGCGACCTTTTTGAGTATAAACTTCGATATGTTTGGAGTTAGAGGAAATTTGCTACTTTTTCAGTTAGGGCTTTTGTTTAGTTTCAGCTCATTAAACCCAAGCTTCACCCCTCCTCTCTTCATTACTTTACTTCTATTTCCTAATACTCAAGCTTTAGCAACAATGGAGAGAGGAATGGGAAATTAAAACTCCAAGCCCTAGGTTCCATTTGCAAATAAGTTCTAGCTCCAAATTTATAGAAGAAGCTTTGGTAAGCCTCCTCTTCTTCTCCTCCAACTCATTCTCTTACCAATTTCAGAAATTCCTAAACCTAATTTAGGAAATGTTTCTCTTTTAAGCTTAGATTCAAGCTCTTTGGGTTGGAATTGAAGAGTGATTGTCCTTGACATTGCTCTATAGCTTCTTCTTTATTTGTTTTGGGTTCAAAGGTGAGATTTTTATCTCACATCTATGTCTATATCTATTCTTGTTGTTACGTATGAATTCCTAACACTTATTCATGTGCATTTGCTTTTGGTTTGGATTGCTTTGGTGAATATTCCAATTTTTGGTGTTTTGAAAGCAAATTTATGAAATTCCTTATGGATATTTGGACATTGATATTCGAGGCGTATCAAAGAGCCTTTAAGGCTGGGTTGTCGCTTAGCATAAATCCTTAGTCAGTTGTTACTCGTCCGATCACTTTCGATATTCGTTTTGGCCATTTTTGGCCAAGGTTCAAGAAAGGCCTGAGAAACAGGTTTCAGACGTCTGAATGCTCAATTTCAGACGTCTGAATATTATACCGGGAAAATTTCTATTCCTAGATTCAGACGGCTGAATCAATATTTCTAGACGTCTGAATTGGTTCGAATTGAACCAGAAAGGAAATAGGCTAAAATTTAGCATTTCCAGGCGTTTGAATTTATTGATTCAGACGTCTGAATTCTGTTCTGGAAAATATTTTATTTTCCAGATTCAGACGTCTGAATCATACACTTCAGACGTCTGAATCTGCTTGTTTTTGCCTATTTTAGCTTGAGTTTCCAAATTTAATCAATTTTTGTTGATTCCCATTTGTGGTTATCATTTATTATCGACTTTGATGACATTTTCTTTGGGATTTTTAGAACATCCACCTTGATGGACTCGGTACCGATTTCTTTGGATTTAATTCACGTCTTCGTATGTGAATTTTGGTGATTGATTGTTTCCACAATCATTTTTGTGATTTGTCACTTTAAAATATAAAGGTTTTCAATACTAGTAGTAAATATCAAAACTCTTTTATCAAAATGATTTTAACACTATTTTATTACAAAGCTCATTTCTTAAACCGTTTTCCAATCTACTAGCATGTACAAACCTTTACCTCACTTGTATGAGAAATCTAATTAAACGACTTAGTAAAACAAGTGGTATGAAACGCTTGCGTTTACTTCGTCGGTTAATTCTTAGACTTGTTCGATTGAATCTCTTGTGACAATTTTTTAGTGGAGATCTACAATTTGTTCGTAAATACTTAAGTTGAGCTAGTGGTTATGGGACATGAAACTAAGCTCATATATTTACTAGCTTAGTGTAATTGACATTTCTTTATGATCGATGATGATCATTTTGTGATTTAGACTAGTAATATGCGATGTCTCTTTGTTTGCGAGGGAGACTAAACTCCGTTTCTGTGGAGCTACGGCTCAATTTGGTGGGGTAGCGACGCACGGTCTTCGGACCGTTCTGTGGAGCTTCAGCTCAAAATTAATGGTTAGCAACCATGGAATAGCGTTCCATTTTGTGATACACGTGTTGGTGAGTTTTCATACTCCCGTTTTGTGATAGGCCTCCCCCCTTTTCGTGATTTATATATTTCCATTGATGATTTCTAGAATTTGCGTTTTCACCAATTTTCGTGATTTACATTGATAAGTTTAATCAATATTTGTGCATTGGTGAATTTGTGTGTCATTAACATTTGTGATTGGCATTGATATAATTGTCAATATTTATGGTTCGGTGAATAAAAATAAAGAGTATGACATTCTTTTTGATCTTTGAGAGGATTCTTGTGATATTGATTAATCTCTAGTTGATTTTCAATTACATACTTATCACAGTATGGTTTTATTGTTATCATACATTTTTGTCATATCTCTTAGTCTATATCATTTCACCTGATACTCGGGTCAGACCGAGATGTTGCAGGTGCTTCTGCTTGACTCCTCATCTAGGAGTATTATCTGACTTTTGGCTAACTACATTAGATTTGTAGTTTTTGTTGATATACATTTGAGATATAGACTCATTGATGTATACTTATTCTTTTGTGAAGCACTTGTAACTATCCTTTTTGTGATAATGTGGATCTTGTTTGACCACTACTCTGATGTACACTTTCAAGTGTTATATATTCATATCTTTTTCCGCCTTTGTTATATGGATATCTGTGACTGATTTGTGTTATACTTATTTCTATATTTGTTTTCGAAGATATTATAGCCACTGTGTAGTATCCTTGTGTTTGCATCGATATGTCGGATTTCCTCTTGTGATGAAAAGTTGTATTATTATCTGGCATATCGGTACTCGCGCAAAGCAATTATACAGATGGTCGCTCCTCAACAGCCTTATTCTCCATGCTAGTTGACGACATTACTCCGCAGTGTTCTTGGCTAGCGTGAGTATAGAGGTGGGGCATCGCATCTTACTTGTGGTTGATTAAATGGTCGTCCTCCGATTTTGATATGGGAGTGTGTTCTGAGGTGGGCGTATGTGGCTGTTGCGTTACCACCAGCCCGTGTGCGTAATTGGTATATCTACCCTGGCATTGCCTTGTGTGCCGTGTCACCTACCATATCGAGCCTTTACTACGAGTTTGGTTTTCTCCCATAGCCCATGCATATCTTCTCGTAGTCTCCTGATCAGGAGATATGCAGATATTGGATGGACTACTGGGACTACTACTTGTCTAGGGCTATATGGGTAACCCCGTGATGCTATTTTAAAGTAAGTTTATTTTACTGATAGGCATTATTATTATAGCGCAATATACTATATAGTAAATAGTTTAACGGATCCGTAGAGGATGGGCGGTCCCAAGCATCTTCTAAGTTATTTGTACCTTTACTACAGTTCACTTGAGTTAGTTTACATTATATAAGTATATATTGTCCTGACTCGAGTGTTTTATTTTTATTTACGCTCGGGTTAGCCTGCGTTATTCACAGATTTAGATTCCACTTTCTGGAGATTGGAATCGCTAGAGGTTATCTGCTTATCTAGTTTTATCTATTCCAGTTCTATTGTTCTATTCAGCTTGTACTTGGTTATCATCTTGAGACTTCTTTTGTACTTTATTTAGTCTGTTGTATTTTATTTAACTCTGATATATTTACATAGTAGCATCGTGAACTACTATCTCTTTTACTTCCGCTGCATTTCTTACTCTGTGTCTGTGTTCTGTGATTATTATTTACTATATGTTCTGAGATTTGCCAAATTTTATTTACAACGCGGTATTTTGAGCAATTCAATTCCCGCATGAGTGTCTACCTATACACATATAATGGATGCGAATGGTTGAAAATATCGGGTTGTTACAGTTGGTATAAGAGCTTTGGCTTTGAGGCAAAAACTTAGAATGTATGGTAAATTTGGTTACAGAATCACTTTCATCCAAACTTGAATTTCTTCCTCTTTGATTCAAATTCCATTTGAACTTTGGAACGTTCCCTGCGGTTCCAAAAATTCATTCGTGTCCCTCACTATTCATCTCCTTTTGATCTGGAGTATCCCATAACTCCACTTTGAATGAGCTTTATAGTGAATTGGCGGTCACGCCAATCTCAAGAATTCATTTGTAAAGGGGGAAACTCCTTTACAATAAGGATCGATTCACCAGAGATTTATATCTATCCTCGGTTTAGATGATAGTATTTCTGATTATCCCAAACTCTATCTCTTGAGATCGAACGTTGATTTACCCCTGCAATCCACATCGATCTTATTCTTGAAGTCACGGTTGACCCGGTTAAGGTTGCCTGCGATTTATTTAAGCTTATCCACCTCCCTATTTTGTTATTCAATAATCTTGTCTTTTGTTTCCAATCTATCTTCCAAACATTTTGAATTGTACTTGTAAATCAACATTAATGTTTTGTTTTACATTGTGTTGTTTGAGTTGTTGGTGTTGATTTGAGTTTCCGATTGATTCGTCTGATCAATGCTATCAATAGGATTTCTAAAACACTTTGACAGAACAAACTGACACAATATTATTTTAAAATTTGGTTAATGAAATAAATTTTGATATAAGTAAATTTATGGAACTTAATAAATTGATTTAAATTAATCATTTGAAATTATAATACTTAATTTATCATTTATTGTTCTATAAATGAATATATAAATAGTTGTTTATAAATTGATTTTGGGAACTGAAATGAGTTTAAAACAAGAAATTTGAGAATTTAATTTCCGATTGTTTCAAACCTTGTGTTCAAAGTTTTAAAATGGGTATATTATTTAAAGTATTTTCTAATAGAAATTTACTTCCATGAAATTTTAAAGTTTAAAATTAGTGCTCTTCTCTTTGTCGCTGGAAAATAACTTCGGTGATGACCGCGGCATCATCGACGTTCATTTTCGAGTTTCGAAGTGAAGAGACCGTTATGTAGTCTTGCTACAGCTTTATTTTGGGAAATTTAATTGATTTGAATTTCTAAAATAAGACTGGACTTATAATATATATATAGTTATATAATTTAAATTTGATTTGACATATTATGTAAATATATTTATTTATCTCTAAATGGTTTGAAGGATTCGGAAATTTTATTCTTAAACTTTATCTTAAAAATCATTTCAATTATAAAAAGAAAATCAAAATTTTAGATAAATGATTCAAACTTAAGATGAGGGAATTAGAAATTTTTATTTGTATAATACTCAATTGCATTTAAATACTTACCCAAATTATACAAAAGTTAACAATGTAATTGGATAATATACAATATAAAAAGATTTTATAAATGAAATTTGAATGGTTAAAATAAATGTTATACACTTAAATTTTAGTTATAAAATGATTAACAAGAGTAACTAGAATAAAAGGTTAATTTAATAATTTACAATATAAAATGATGTTAATCGAACTAACAATAACTCAAAGCAGTTATAATAAGAGTAAGTATAATGGGCATAGATGATAAAATATATTGAGAGGAATAAATTTAACTTTAAGTAGGAATAAAGAAGAATTAAATTTTATTGAGTACATTATGAGTATAGTGAATGAATATTTTTTTCAAATCCATGATCTTAGAAATTGTTAATTTAAGATGATTACAAGATAAGATAATAAAATTCGAAATAGTTAAGATTTATTTAACTTGTGTAACAAAAAGTTAATTATCTATTTAAGTTGAAATTTCCATGGTTTCTAACTTATTATCTTATTTTCTTTTTCAAATGATCTTTTGGTTGTCCTTATTTTCCTTATCTTGCTTCAGGCTGGTGTAGGCATTTTTCTATAATTTTTCTGTTTAGAAATCTTTCTATAATATTTGATGATCTCCACCTTGTAAAACTTACCTATAACAATAGTTATCAGGTATAATTTCAATCTCCTTGTCATCTTCTCTTAATCTTATTTCACTTTATCTTTTTCCGTGCTTTCCCGTACCTCATTCCTTTTCGAGGACGAAAAGTTTTGAGTGGGGGAGAGTCTAACAACAATAGACTTTTTTGCATATAAATTAAATTTGAATTTGTTTTATTTTTAAATTATTTTAAAATTTTTTATTTCAAATATTTAATTTTTAAATTTAATTTTTGATTATTATATGAATTATAATTTCAAACTGGTATAAATTGAATATTTTCCTGAAAAATGGATTTGTGGTCAAAACTGGTCAAACTTTGACTTTTAAATTTTAAATTTAAATATTTGAATTTTTAAATTTTATCTTTTATTATGAAATTAGATTTAATATCATGAATACTACTTTTCATTTCGTTGAAATTGGATTTAAATTGTGAAAGTTATACCCTTTACATTATTGTGTATATATAGGGTTATTTAACAATATTCTTTGTTTTAGTTTATATAAATGATATTTTACTTGATATATCTTATTCTAATTTGTATATTTATGTTATATTATGTATATTTTGACATTTAAATATTTTTAAAGTGATTATAAAAAATTTCTAAAGCTTATTGAATTTATTCCAAATTTTTAAAGCCTAGTTTGCAATTTTAAGCCATTTTCTTAATTTAAATTGTATTTAATTAAAATTTATTCATTTATTTTTTTGAATGCATTTTTATTTTATGTTCTTATCTTTATTTATAAATATTTTTCAAGTACATAATAATTTTCCAAATTTTGTTCCATTTATTTTCAAATTTGCTAGACTAGTTTACATTTTCTTTGTTATTTTCTTAATTTAATTATATATATTTAATATTTATTTATTTTTTTAATTACTATATTTTCGTGTTTATTTCTGAATTTATACATATTTTTCTGTTATTTAAATTTGCAAAAGGAAAGGGTGGAAATTTGAAGAGTTTTGACTTTTGTTATTCCTTAGCCTTTTTATATTCTTGTCTCTTCATTTCTCAACTAACACTTTAATTCATTTGCTGCCTTAACTCCAATCTTTAGCCGACTTCTCCCATTTCTTTTCACGTGAATTATCATCTATAACCTGAGAAAAATAGTTCGGCCTTCATCTTTGTGATAATCTTTGGTAAACTTCTCTTCTCTTTTCACTTTTCAATGTTTTGTTCTTTGAATTTACACTTGCTCTCTTCTACTTCAGGTTTGGCCTCACCACTCCAGCCACCTTGTTACCTCCACCACCACCTGAACCAATCACCACCACCTCCAGCCCAACCCCAAGCCCAAGCCGTGGCCTCCCATGTTGTTGATCCACACAAAAATCCACAAAACTCCACCTATATCCCATAGCCGAGCACATCTATGATCACCACCTCCAAACCACCACATAGGCCAGCCATACACCACCACCACCTTTTATTCCAGACCTGGCACACCCTGCCACATCACTACCCGACCCCTTGAAGCCTGTTCGTGCCCTCCTTGGACTTGGCCGAGCCTTGTAGTTGCCTAGAATCCATGCTATTGCCTTGTAATGTAAGATTTTGCATCACAAAATGTTGCACCACTTTCCCTAGGATAGGCCGACTCCTAAAAGTCCACAACCAGACCTTAGAGCTAGCCTTAATCGTGTATTTTCCAGCCATAGCTGAGCCTATGCTAGATGGTGGCAAGTGCAATTGATTTGGATTTGTTTTGTGCTTGAATTTATAAGTTGTTTAAAAGTTTGTGTAGTGTTTATTAATGTATATATGAATTGTTTTGCCTCATGTGTTCAAGGCAATTTATCTTTGGCTCTCTTAAACTCGAATCATTGTCATGCCATAGTGCTTTTGAAGATCTCAGTTTGTGCATTCGACTGTTGCCTCCAGCTTATACCAGTGAGTTATTCTCACCTGACAATATGTACATATATAACTAGTAAATTGACCCTTTTGAATCTGTAAAAATGCATAACCATATCACATCTGCTATGTTATGGTTGTATGATGTTTACCCATGCTTAAACACTTGTTATATCATATGTTACTGTTATATTATGTCGTTCTGTTATTTTTATCAGTTTATCACACTGCAAGTTCCCTTTAGATTAGAATCACTATGGGTTGAAATGATACATACCCGAACAGACTTTAGAATAGGGGAAAACCGTTATGGGCTGAAATGATAGGCCTGAGCGATTTTCAATTTATATCATTTACTTAGGAACGTGGGTTTGAAATGATAAAACCTGGATTTTTCTTTGTAAATTACGGGTTGAAATGATATATTACCTATATCACTTTACCTAGGCTTGAAAATTATATATAGACCCGTAGTTTTGTAAATGATTGGAAATGAAGTTTTGTAAAGATATGATATTTTGATATATTAAAATGATTGGAAATGAAGTTTTGTAAGATATGATATTTTGATATATTAAAATTATTGGAAATGAAGTTTTGTAAAGGTATGATATTTTGACATATTAAAATGATTGGAAATGAAGTTTTGTAAAGATATGATATTTTGATATATTGAAATGATTGGAAATGAAGTTTTGTAAAGATATGATATTTTGATATATTGAAATGATTTGACAGGACGTTGTGGAAAGATATGATGTTTTTGAAATGGTTTGGAATTAATTTAATCTTTATTTTGATAAAGATTTGGCTTTGAAATGATATTCTATTTTGAAGTACGAATATTATTTTAAAAGTTATAACTGCGGGTTATAATAACGATTGGTTGGCAACGTGATCGGGATCGGATATCTGGCACACTCTCTGTCGATACCGAAAACCACTTTGACAACCGTGTACGCGGTGGAGATTCCAGAATGAAGTAGGATGGTGGGGACGTTCTTGAGGTATATTACATGGACCCAACTCCCATGAGTTGGCATAAGGTGGCTAAAACAGGAGCGATCTTGGGCCAAAAGGGGTAGCTCCTCTAGTCGGACACATTCCTTCGATACTATACTCTTTTTTGTGGTTGATTAGATGGCCATCCTCCGATTTTGATATGGTAGTGTGTTCCGAGATGGGCGATGTGGCTGCTGCGTTACCACCAGCCCGTGTGCGTAATTGGTATGTCTACCCTGGCATTGCCTTATGTGCCGTGTCACCTACCATATCGAGCCTTTACTACGAGTTTGGTTTTCTCCCGTAGCCCATGCATATCTTCTCGTACTTTCCCGATCAGGAGATATGCAGATATTGGATGGACTACTTGGACTATTACGTGTCTGGGGCTATATGGGTAACCCTGTGGTGCTATTTTAAAGTAAGTTTGTTTTACTGATAGACATTATTATAATATCGCAATATACTATATAGTAAATAGTTTAACGGATCCTTAGAGGATGGGCGGTCCCAAGCATCTTCTAAGTTATTTATACCTTTACTACAGTTCACTTGAGTTGGTTTACATTATATAAGTATATATTATCCGGACTCGAGTGTTTGTATTTTTATTTACGCTCGGGTCAGCCTGAGTTATTCACAGATTTGGATTCCACTTTCTGGAGATTGGAATCGTTGGAGATTATATGCTTATCAAGTTTTATCTATTCCAGTTCTGTTGTTCTATTCAGCTTGTACTTGGTTATCTTCTTGAGGCTTCTGTTGTACTTTATTTAGTCTGTTGTATTTTACTTAACTCTGATATATTTACATAGTAGCTTCATGAACTACTATCTCTTTTACTTCCCTGCATTTCTTACTCTGTGTCTGTGTTCTGTGATTATTATTTATTGTATGTTCTGAGATTTGCCAAATTTTATTTACAACGCAGTATTTTGAGCAATTCAATTCCAGCATGAGTGTCTACCTATACACTTATAATGGATGCGAGTGGTTGAAAATATCAAGTTGTTACATTTAATTTAAATCTCAACTTTAAACCATCTCGAATTATATAAATTCAAGTTAAATTTCCACATGTTGATTTAATCCTTTAAATCAAATCAACTTATATCTTTAAACCATTTAATTCTGAATCCAAATTCCATTTTATCTTAATCATGGTTATATTACCACACCCCATTTCTTCATTCGTTTAAACTAATCCAATTTCGGCTTAAAGATTATTAATAACAACAGGATGGTCATTCAAATTATTTTAAAACAACTATCCATTTCCAATTTCCAGATCTCAAACCCATTTTGAGATCACACAAACTTCCAATTCAAATTAACCATTTAACTTTCCAAGTTAAATCCCAATTTCATCTTGAAATTTCCAATTCAGGTTGTTCATTCCAACTTATTTAACTTCCTCGAAGTTAAATTCAATTTACGTAATCCAGTCAACTTTACACATTTGAATTCCCATTCAAATTTTAAACTTCAGATTAATAATCTTCCCACTTAAGTTTAAAAACTTACTACACTTTGGGTTTCACATTGTTAACTCCTCATTTATTCAGCAACCCAGCGACCTAATGGTGCAGCAAGCATTAGGACCTAACGAGGTACAGGACCTAAAGGTATCGCGACTTAGCGACCTAATGCTAAGCGACCCAGCGACCTAAAGGATTAGATGGTACAACGACCTATGACTCAACGAGTTAACAACTTATGTGAAGGCGCGACCTAACTACCTAAGGGAGTAAGAGACCTAACACATAAAGCGGCTCAGCAAGTTAAACGACCTAGTTGCTAAATGGACTGGGCGACCTAGCGCACCAACAACCTATGGACTGAGGTGACTTAGCGACCTAAAGGTATACGCGACCTAGCAGTCAAGAAGGGGAGCGACTTAGCAATATGCTCAACCTAATGATCCAACGACCTACGACCTATACTAGGTCGCGCTCTACCTGCTGACCCGTTAGGGGAGGACGAAGTGCAACCTATTTGAACCAAAGCTCGTATCTGTTAGGTCGCACGAGGGTTACGACCTACCATAGGTCGCCGAACGACCTACGACCTATGTCCAGGAATTCCCTATAAATACGGTGCTAGCTCCAACATTCAAAGGATCTTTTCGGCTCATTTCTGGAATGCCGATACTCTGCTGAATTTGCGACTCACTCGACATTTCAAATACGAAAGGCATCTCAGCAAACTTCAAAAGGAAATCTAACGCAATCAACATGGATTCAAAGACTTCTTCTACATTGGAGTTCTAGTTATTTGTCCCATCAGTGTTGTAATCAAAGATTGTTGTAAAATTGTAATTGATTCAGCAATAAAGAAGATTAAAGTGGATGTAGGCTTAACCTGAAGCTGAACCACTACAAAACTGTTGTCTTTTACTGCTTTCTTTGTGACTTTTCTACTTGTTTCTAATTCCCGTGTTCACGGGTGCTGCTTTCACTTAATCTCTACATACACCGAGGTGTTAGCGTTCATTTTAAGCGTTAACATTTTTGTTGCTTTCACTGAGAACCCAACTCAGGCTATCTTCGTCATTGCTTCGCAAAATATTATAGAAAGAATCTCTCTCAAAACCAAAAGTCTGTCAGAGATAATGGCTCCTGGAAGAAAGCGCGGATCTACAAGACCCAGTAATGTCTATGAGAATACCACAACTTCTCCTTCGTCCAGTCAAGCAGCACCAAGTGCCGGAATTACACGAGCGGAGTTAGATGCTGCAGTATCTGGGTTATACCAATAGATGGAAACCCAGAATGCTTTGATGCCTGAAAGGTTAAATGCATTGCTCGGAGCTAACCGTCAACCGGTGAATAATGAAGAAAACCTTGCAGATGATGTTCATAATCCTGAAGAGAGGAATATTCCTCAAAGAGCAGCTAGCCCCGCAAAAGAAACACCTCCTCAAGCTGGAGGATCGAGACCACAGCCAACTCTCCGCGAACGTTTGTCCAGACAAACTTCCAAGAAAATGGCCGAAGTCTGTCCTGCTGATCCTTTAAATTATGTAGGAATATCTTTCGGGCATGGTGCGACAAATTATGAAAGAAAGCATGCAGAGGGATGAAGATGAGAAGGAATGGGGATTCGCTCCGAGCAAAACTCCGTTCACTGAAAAGATTCTAAAGGCGGAATTCCCAAGGAAATTTGTTCCTCCTACCATCCCGGCTTATAAAGGAACAAGCGACCCCAATCAATTCCTATATAAGTATGATTGGCATATGATTGGTGCTAGAGCATCTGATGAGATCAAATGCCGGTACTTTCCTGTATACTTGGAAGGAGTGGCTCTACTCTGGTTCACAAAGCTTCCGGTCTGATCCATAGACCAGTTCGCCGATTTGACTCGGAAGTTTAAAGAGAAATTCAAGATGTATGCTTCAAAGGCTAAGGATATTATGTCACTCTCGAGTCTGGAGCAGAATCCTGGGGAATCTATCAGGTCTTTCTTGAACCGCTTCAACATAGCTTTGGCTGAAGTGGACAATGCAGAACCACAGATGATCTTGACGTACTTGATGAGAGCAATCGACAAATCAAGCGAATTTAGGAAGTGACTGAAGATGAAAGAACCGAATTCGCTTGAGAAATTCTATAAGAAAGCTGATGAATTCATGCGCTTGGAAAGCCTTCGAGCACCAGTTAAAGTAGCATTGACAGAGGGTAAGAATAATACAACTGCTCCTACCAAAAGGGAATCCGGGAGTCAGAAAAGGGAGAACAATGGTGGGAAGAAACAGAAAGATATGAAGAAACCTCGCATCTTAAAATCTTCAAATTTCACTCCTTTGACTGACACTCCGGAGAATATATTTTTTGCTACCAAAGATGCAGTAGAATATCCTAAACCGCCTGAGATGAGAGTCAGCAAAAAAGCCGCTCAGAGTGGGAGATTCTGTCGGTTTCATAGTCAACCCGGTCATGATACCAACGAATGTCGCCATCTGAAAAGTTTAATTGAAGAACTACTGAGAGAGAACAAGTTGTAGCAATATGTTAAGAGAAGTAGAAATGACCCAACTTCATCTACTAAGGGCCAGCAACTTCCTGCTCATCCATCTGGCTCGGGTGAGAGGAATACTGTGCATGAATCAGAAACGCCTATTATCAATGTGATTACAGGAGGTCCTCACCCAGCAGGCAGAAGCTGGGGCGAGATGGAAAGATATGCCCGTGCCTTGAAGTATGCACCAACAGAAGAGAGTGTTTTTGTGCTAGAAGATGCTGCACCTTTGAAGCAACAGAAAACTTTTAATGATGATATTGTGTTCAAAGCCAGGGACTCTATGGGCATTGAAGCTCCAACCATGGATCCCTTGGTCATCTCTGCAGGCATTGGGCCGGCTATTGTGAGAAGAGTGCTTGTAGATTGCGGCGCTTCTTGCAACGTTCTCTTCAAAAAGACGTTCGATCAAATGAAAATCCCAATGGCTGAGTTCAAGCCTCATCTCAGACGATTGTTGGGTTCACTGGGGAACCGAAGCATCCAATTGGAACTATCGAATTGTTCGCGGAGCATGGAGAGGGGCAGAAAAAGGTAGTTCGGAAACAGACTTTTGTAATTGTTGACGAATTTTCTGCCTACAACGCCTTCCTGGGCCGACCAACTCTTGCGGCTTTTAAGGTAATTCTCGCCCCGTGGTACCTCACTATGAAATTTCCCACGGATAATGGCGTTGGAGTTATTAAAGGGGATCAGAATGCTGGGCGAGAATGTTATCTAATAGAGTTGCGTGAAGCGAGGAAGAGAGAGATGGGAAAAGATGCGGCAGCCCCAGTCCGCATCAAAGAACCAACCTTGTAGCAATTACAGGGTGGACCCTGCACTGGCGAGCATAGCAGGGCACGAAGAGAAATGGATCCTAGAAAAGCTAGTGCAGGAGAGAATAGAGTGGTGCCAGTGGAAGTAACGGTGCCAGTACCTGTTGACCCGAAAGATCCGAACAAAGTAGTGAATGTGGGTTCGCAACTTAATGTGACGGTTCAAAATTCCTTAATATCATTCTTGAAAGAAAATATGGATGTATTCGCTTGGACTCATGCTGATATGTGCGGAATATCCCCAGAAACTGCAGTACATACTCTGAATATTGATCCGAAGTTTACACCGGCAAAATAGAAAAGAAAAACCCAGGGTCTTGAAAGGTCAGCAGCGTTGAAAGAAGAGGTAGACCAGCTTATGGAGAATGGTTTCATCAGGGAGTCTACTTATCCGAATTGGGTTTCAAATCCAGTACTGGTTAAGAAAGCTAATGGGAAATGGAGAGTTTGCATTGTTTTCTCAGATTTAAATAAAGCCTTCCCCAAAGGCTGCTTCCCGTTACCCAGGATAGATCAGTTGGTGGATGGAACAGCGGGGCATGAATTGTTATCTTTCATGGATGCGTACTCCGGATACAACCAGATTTGATGCATGAGCCGGATCAGGAAGACACAAGCTTCATCACCGATGTTGGACTCTACTGCTATAAAGTCATACCCTTCGGACTTAAGAATGCAGGGGCAACTTACCAAAGACTAGTCAATGCTATGTTCAAACCGCAGATTGGCAAAACTATGGAAGTTTATGTTGACGATATGTTGGTGAAGTCAAAGAAAGCGATAGACCATATGGACCACTTGGCGGAAATGTTTGCAATCCTCCGAAAGTACGGAATGAAACTTAATCCTTTGAATTGTTCGTTTGGGTAGATTCCGGAAAGTTCTTGGGTTTCATTGTGAGTGCAAGGGGCATTGAAGCTAATCCTGCTCAAAACGCTGCCTTAAAAGAAGTCAAAGCCCCTAGAACGAAGAAGGAATTGCAAAGTCATAATGGAAAAGTCGCTGCCTTGAGTCGATTCATTTCCAAAGCTACTGATAAATGCATTCCATTCTTTGATGCTTTGAAGAAAGGAAGGAAAATTTTTGACTGGACTCCTGAATGCCAGAAAGCTTTCGGTGAGTGGATTCGTCATATGAAAACGCCTCCAATACTTTCTAAGTCGGACAATGGTGAAGATCTTTTTGTATATTTGGCAATCTCATCTCATGCTCTCAGTGCAGCGTTGGTAAGGAAAGATGCAAAAATTCAGTGCCCGGTCTATTATATCAGCAAGAGGTTCACCGAGGCAGAGATGAATTATTCAAAATTGTAGAAGCTCGCCTATTGTCTACTGATTGCATCAAGAAAGTTGAGGCCGTATTTCCAAGCTCATCCTATCAGAGTCCTCACTGATCAACCTCTAAAGCAAGTCCTGTTTCGTTCTGAGACTTCGGGTTGTCTTCTGAAGTGGAATATTGAACTAAGCCAATATGACATCACTTATCATCCCCGAATAGCAATCAATGGAAAAGCTTTGGCAGATTTCATCGCAGAATGTACAGATAAAGGTGATAGTGAGGAAGAGGCGACTGATAATCCTCCAATTCGATGGAAATTATATGTTGATGGCGTAAGAAACGATTACTGTTTCGGGGCTGGGGTTATACTTGAAACCCCTAAAGGCGGTCATTGTGGTATGCATTGAGATTGGAATTCCCTTCGACAAACAATGAAGCAGAATATGAAGCTCTTATCGCCGGCTTGAGAATTGCTAAAGAATTGAATGTCAAAGTGTTGCAGATCTTCAGTGATTCACAGCTTATTGTAAGTCAAGTTAAAAAAGAGTTTCAAACTAAAGGAGGAAATCTGCCTGCCTACTTGTCAAGATCCTGGGAACTTCTCGATAATCTTGACCATTATACGATAAGTCATATACCCCGGGAAGAGAACATGAAGGCAAATTCTCTCGCAAAGTACGCAAGCACTGGTGAAGCTCAATTATTGGGATTAGTTCCTGTGGAAGTTTTGTCAGCTCCAAGCACTGATGAAATGGATATTGACGGGATCATGAATATATCTCAAGAGCAAGAATCATGGATGACTCCTATAATGGAATATCTGCTCAACGGTTCTCTACCAGAAAGTTCAAAAGAACGACATAAGTTTCTAAGAAAAGCCTCCAGATACATAATTCAAGATGGCCGATTGTATAGGCGGGGATTCTCAATGCCATTACTCTGATGTGTGACCAAGGAAGAAGCTAAGACAATTCTAGCTGTAGTACATGGAGGAGAGTGTGGAGACCATTCAGGTGATCAAACTCTAGCAAAGAAAATTCTTTGTTATGGGTATTTTTGGCCAAATATTAATCGTGATGCTGCAAGCTATGCCCGAAAATGTGACCGATGCCAGAGATTTGCAAAAATCCCAAGAGCACCTTCCACCAAGATAACACAGATGGCCAGTCCGTGGCCATTTGCTATTTGGTGAATAGATCTCATCGGACCTTTGCCAACCGCCAAATCCGGAATTAAATATGCTATTGTTGCTATTGATTATTTTACTAAATGGGTTGAATCTGAACCATTAGCTACTATTACCTCTAAAAAGATGATAAACTTTGTAACTAAGAATATCATTTGTAGGTATGGTGTGCCTCAAAAGATAATCATAGATAATGGAACCCAATTCGAAAGTGAAGAGTTCCAAGATTTTTGCAAGCGATTCAAGATCCAGAAAAGCTTCTCAGCAGTGGCTCATCCGCAGGCAAACAGGCAAGTGGAAGCCGTAAACAAAATTATCAAATCAACCATCAAAAAACCCCTGGAAAAAGCGAAAGGTGGTTGGGTCGATAAGCTTCCACTAGCACTATGGGCATATAGAACCACCCACAAAACTGCGATCGGGCACACTCCATTTTAATTAGCATATGGATCAGAAGCAATGATTTCGGTGGAAATAGAGGTCCCTTCACATAGAAGAATTCATTTCAACCAAGCTGAAAATGAAGAGTTGCAACTTGAAGCACTTGACTTCCTTGATGAAAAAAGGGAAGAGGCTCAACTCAAAATTGCAGCCCATCAACAAAGAATTGCCAGGCATTTCAATTCCAAAGTTCGCCAACGCAGCTTTGAGATTGGAGATCTAGTCTTGAAAAGGGTCATGACAGCAACAGGAGTGTTTGCGCCAAACTGGGAAGGGCCATGTGCCATAGGCAAAAAACTTCTTGATGGCACTTTCAAACTGACAACTGTCGAAGGAAATCCAATTCCAAGAGCTTGGAACAGCAATCACTTGCCCATATTTTACTTAAAAGCTTTGCTTAAATTTGTAAAAAGAATTATGAATGTATGATTCTTGTATTGAAAGCCATTGTAAAGCTGGTACAAGTGAATAATAAGAACTATAAAGTGGATGTAGGCCCAGTTCTTGGCCGAACCACTATAAATCTTGTGTTCTATACTGTTATAAACTGCTCGTTTTATCTCGATATATAAAGTACTTCAATTGTATTGCTAAAATGTCGATTTAAATATTGCAGGCCATTAAAACAAAGCTTACCCATCATAAGACCAAGCGATCCCTGACATCACTCAACAAATGAATGTCTAGCCACAAAAATTCCAAACTCAAATCCTATAAGAAGTGCTTCAAGCAAACAGTTAGTGGTTCCGCCAGAGGTAGACCCTCCCTAACTAATTGTGATTGTTTGGGCAAACAAACATTCGATTAATTAGCCTGTGTCCGCCCCTGCGAACTCATTTAACAATGAAGTACATTTCTTTGGATAGAATAAGCTACTTGCAAAAGAAAGGAATGTGTGCTTGGAAATGATAACAGGGAACCGCAGATATGAGCAAATGGCGAAAAGACATGGGCGAGCAGGCAGCAAACAACAAAAGACCTCCGCGGAGGCACAAGCCCTCTTCGGAGGCACAACTCTTCGAAGGATAAAGACCTCTAATGGGACTTGCCAGAAAAAGAAAGTTCTCTTTCTCAACAAAAAGTTGTGGACTGATCGGTGGCACAGGACACTCGTTAACTAGCTGAGAACGTTTGTGCAAACAAACAATCCAAGTAACTTGTGTCCGCCCCGTGAATCCATCCAACCGAGAGAAGGAAACTTCCAGGAAAAAGCCCTACTCGGAGCACACATTTCACCGTGAACTGAAATAAAACTTCACACGAGTTGAAAGGTGAAAAGACCTCTTCGGAGGCACGCATTCCACCGAGATCTGAAATAAAACTTCACAAGTGCTGGAATGTGAAAAGCCCTCTTCGGAGGCTCATTTCACCATAGTTGAAATGTTAAAAGACCTCTTCGGATGCACACATTTCACCACGATCTGAAATAAAACTTCACACGAGTCGAAATGTGAAAAGCCCTCTTCGGAGGCCCGCTTCCCAACGGACAGGGAAAAGATAAAAGCCTCTCCCTAGAGGCAGAAACAAAAAAAGCCCTCTCCCCAAAGGCACACACACAAAAAAGCCCTCTTCCCAGAGGCACAGTCAAACAAAGAAGCCCTCTTCCCAGAGGCACAGTCAAACAAAAAAGCCCTCTTCCCAGAGGCACAATCAAACAAAAGCCCTCTTCGAAGGCACAAACAGGTCGAAGCCCTTTTTCGGAGGCCCACTTTACCACGAAGGAAAATTCACTTGCCAAAATAAAAGTGAATTTATCCAAAAGTGAAGTGTAAAAACTTCGCAACAAAAAGTAAAGAATTCTCCAATACGAGGTGCATTCTACTAAATCAAAAAAATATTTCCTTAAAACGGAAATATTATCCTATAAAGTACAGATGCAATTCTCCTTCAAATGGAAAAGTTGTTCTCTAAAGAAAGAGTACAAGTCTTCTCGAAACAGAAGAGTTATTCTCTAAAAATTTTCCAATGTGATAGAGATTGCAATAAACCATGGTATGGTGGCAATATAATATAGTTGCAAAAATAAAAACAATGCTCAAGCAACATACCATAGGTTTACTGCAACATCACACAAAGAAAATAAAGAAACTTGTATGAAAAAGAAGAATAAATGCATTCTCAAATACAGACAAAAGTTTGTACAAGTAAAAGAATTATTTTATTCCATGCTATAAAATTTTTATACACGTGCAGGTATCAAAACAAAAGAAGGCGGGGACCAGTACCCGCACAATCTCCGGTCAACACAAGTCTTTATATATACAAGCAAAAAAGCAAAAAGCAAGGTGAAAAGCATAAGTCCTAAACCCATAACTTCTTCTTCCTACCACCTTTTGAGCCTTCGCCTGGCCGGATGATTAACTTTTTGGGCCGGCTTGTGAGGGTAGGGGAAGAAAGAGGAAAGGGTGCAATTGGACTTTCTTCTGTTTTTTCTTCGCCAGCAGAAGCTTATCTCCTTTTCTTTGAAACTACACGCTTCCCCTTCTTCCTTGAAGAAGAATCACTGGCCGGAGTGAAAAGTGCAGACAACGTTATGTCATCAGAAATAGTCTGCTCCGGGGTTCTTTCGCCTTCTTCAGGTTCCTCGGCTTTCTGTTCTTGAGAAGCGACCGGGTCATCCAAGCCTTGAAGAGCTTCTATCTGCTCCTCTTGTGACCTCGGTTGAGAAACGAAAGGAGGAGTAATCTGAAGAGGCGGAGAGGAAATAGCTGGAAGAGGGGAAGGCTGAATAACACTTGGCGCTTTCACTACAGGAGAAGAGAAGTTAAAGTTAGTATCTCTCATAAAAAGAGGAGAAAGTGGTGCGTCAAGGTTTAAGTAATAGTCAAAAAGTTCATCAAGCTCATGTGAAAATGCAAGCAGTCCACTTGAGCAAGATCAACATTTAGGTTACCTGGAGAAGTAGACTTTACTATGTCAACTTCGAAGTCCTGCGCTTCAGTGCTTTCTTGAGTCTCATCTCCAGTGTGGGCGGTGGCACTTTCAATAACAGCTTTAGCAGGAGGAGAATGGGAACTCGAGCCAGCAATATCGTTATCGGACGAAACTAAATGTAGAACTAGGTCGGTTGAGATTGTCTTTCCTACATGTTCTCCTTCTGTCATTTTGGCTCTCTCTTTGGCGAGTTGCTCCTTTCCCCTGGCAAGGGCGGCACATGCATCATCATCCAGATAGTGCGCCATTAAATCTACTTCGGCATATTCGGCTCCTCCAAGCATATCAAGTATGGCCTCCCACATTTGGCCAAAGTGATTTCATATTCAGGTCCCAAAAACTTAAGGCTACCGCGCCCCAGAACACTATGGATGTAAAACTCGAATAGAGTGGAGCTGACTTCAGCTTTAGTTGCCATGTGAGATTCTTCGGCTGTAGCTTTGCCGGCAATAGCTTCATCATGCTCCTTTTCAGCTTCAGAAAGTCGAGCTATGAGCAGTTCAATCTCCAAGTGCTGGGATTTGGTTTTCTCTCGAAGTTTAGCAACATCAGCTCGGTAGTTTTCTACAGCTTGCTGCTGTGCTTCAAATTTAGCTTCAGCATCTCTCTGTGCCGCATGAGCAGCTCTCACTTGTTTTTAAAGCACTTCTTCTCTCTGAGAATAAGAAGTGGAAGAAGTGGCGTGTTCTTCCTTAAGTTTTTCGACCTCTGCTTCAAGATTCTCATTATAAGAGGCAATACTCTTCATTTCGGCATCATGCTGATCAAGTGTTTTCTGTCACTCAGATTTGTCATTTTCCATAGTCAGCATGGCTTCAAGGTTTGCGCGATTCACTCTTTGAAGCTCGTCAACGAGTTTCTGCCAGCCAGACATTCTCTTGATGTCGAGTTTGACGGCATCAAGATTTCTCAACATGGCTTGCTTATCAATCGGGACCAAGTCAAGATCGAAGCGTACTCTGTTTAAGCACCAGTGCAGAAATCGGCTCTAAAGAGTAGCCGGACCCTGCCCAACTTGATAGGGGGCTATTTATGATTGTTTGAATATCGGTTCATGGAAGGGGAGGAGAGCCGGAAGGAATTTCCAAAGAGACGGGAGCAGCAGGCTTTTCAGAGAGTTCGGATGTCAGTTTTTCACCAAGTTTGGCCGTTTACTCGGGTCCTCAGTAACATGGCTTTTTCCCTTGTCATCACGGGACTTTCGCTTGTGGGAACATCCTCTCTTTGGGAAGAGTCATGTCGTTCATCCCGTTTCCCGTAGCGCTCTTCATAAGCGCGCTTCTCACGAGCCTTCCTCGCAGCTCTTTCTTCGTCAGTTTCCCAAGAGGCAGGAAGATGCCTCCTGGGGTCATCAGAACCGCGCCTCCCATAACGCTGGAAATCATCGTAGTAGGAGCCGCTTCTTCCCATTGGAGAATCTGAAAATAAAAAATAACATAAACTCAGAAATCTTGAAAGCAAGAAAGTTGAACGAATATAAGTGCTGAAAAGTCCTAAGTGTATGTAATGTGCAAACTACGCGCGTCGAACTACGAACCATTCCTGGGTTGGGAGATGATGATGGATTTTACAGCTAGTGTCAACTCTTGGGCTGATGGAGTTTGTTGCAGAACGGATGTCGCTTCAACTGCTGGAGAAGTAACTTTAGCGGTGATAGGATCATCTTTAAAAAGCTCCTGTGAAGTAATCATCAGGTCGCTCAACCCTCAAAAGTATCGTCGCCGCTGTGCCGGGCGGGACTTGCTCTCTAAGTTCCTTCGTCACCAGGTTTCCCAGATTGTTGGGGAGGTTCCTCTTCTTCGATGACTGGGGGAAGTGCAAGTTTGCCGGATGACCCCGCAACATCAATTGAAGTAGAACACTTTACCAATGAAGCCTCAACAGGACGTTCTTTTGGCGTAACTTCTCCAACGGAAACTGGGGCATCCGATGCCTCTGCTGGAGAGTCGGGGACTTCATGGGGTTAAGTGGAACGGGAGGGGTGCAGAAGCCCATATTGGTGAAGAAGTTCATCTTTCAGCAGAAACTTAATACTTCTTTCCTCAACCGGCACGACGCTTAATCTTTCAAAAGTCATTTTGTGACTGGGATTTCTAGAGGGAGGAGGAAGTGCTGTAAAAGAAAAGAATGAGATTAGCACTTAGCAATTCGGATCTTAAAAAATTCAAAAACGAAAAGAACGAGGATGAGCAATCTTACTTCCTATTCTCCAGATGGCATAAAACCCTAGGGGCAGCGAACGAAAAAGAATTGATTCAGAAAACCGTGAGCACTTTCGGAGAGATCGGTGATAAGTTTACGATTTCTGGCACTTCTCACGAGTATAATGGAGGGATGGTCTTTATTCTTTGCGAACGTGCATAAATAGTAGATTTCTTCGAAGCTTAGAAGACGGTTAAGTGTCCTCTCGAATAAAACACACAATCCCATCAGGATGGCGTAGCCATTGGGGTGCAGTTGAAAGGGAGAGATGGTTAGTCGGAAAAGGAGTTGATGAAGAAATTCATTGAAAGGGGGAATGGCACCACAAAGGCACATCTGACGGTTGACGGCGACAAAACTGAGAGGTGGCCTGTCAGAAGTATCATTTGGCCCAAGAAGTATAGCATCCGCTTCGGCAATCCCAAATTGAATACGAATTTGGTTGAATGCCCGCTGGCTCAGGGTAGTTGGAGTTCTTTCCGAAGGATTATTCAATGGGTCGGCTATCGGGAAGTCTCCTTCAGATTGCTCGATTATCTCTTCTTGAGAAGACATTCTACACAAGGAACTGGATATTCAAATATGAAGGTGTACGTTTCCTAAATGTGTGTAGTGTTGTGCAGAACTAATAAAATTACAAGAAAATAAAACTGAACTGAAATTAAACTAGTTAATAGTTGTCAAATAAAAAGCTTCAGGGCTTGTTGTTTTAAGTTCAAGTACAGTGTTGAAGCAAACAGATTAGCTTTGTTTGATTAATTCAGCATTGCTTTAATACTTCACTTGAGTTTGTTGATTCATAGCATTTCATATAATTTCTTTAAGTTGATTATCTTTTATCGACTAATCTGTCATTCGATGTGGGCTGTCAATGGCAGTATATTCGCCCTAGTTTACTGCAAATGTTGTGTTCAGCAGGTTGTTAGCTTACAAGTGAATATAATCTGTTAAGAAGTACAGCAAGGTCATGCAAGTTATTTCGGCAGTTGAAATGAAGAATTCAAGTTAAAGTTCTGTCAATTAAAGTTCAAATAGTTCAAAATTCAAACAGTTCAAAGTTGAAGCAGTTCATTCTAGCAGTTCAAGTTGGAAATACAATAAGTTCTATTAAAATTTTGAAGCTTTCAAGTTTTGTTCAAGTCCTTAAGCTACAGTCCGAATAAAGAATTCAAGGCAAGGCAGCGTAAATCTGGATAAGTCCTAGGTCGCCTGGATACTAACGCGACCTAAGAAGTTAAGTCGTGTGCAATTTAAGTCGCAGGCTCTCAGGTCTGTCAAATGCGGTAGGTCGCAAAGGCTCTTAAGTCGCTCAGATTCGTTAGGTCGCCTCTGGTGAAACTTAGCAATCTCGAACCATTTTCTGTCAATGTCACTATACTCTACTTTCCCTAACTCGCTAACTTCCTCTCTGTCCAATAACTCCTACCTCCTAACCCGATAACCTGTTAGCTTCTCCACCAACAAAAATCCATTATTTATCCATACCACCAAATCACCTGCACTGATTCGAATCGCTCCAACTCCATTATAAATCCAACGCGCTGTTATGCTCTCATGAGTCGCAATAGCAGCATGGCTAATGGCGATCAGAATCAATCGCAACTTGACTCAAAAGCTAAGCGAGGCGTACAAAGTTGATTTGGGGTCAGAGGGTAGAGATTCGTAGTTCAGCGATAATTACGGTTGGATAAGGATCAAATTCACTTATGCAATATAATAGCAAAGATGAATCGTCGATTGATTAGCTCGAATTCGCCTTTGGAAGCTTGAAGTTTCGCTAATGAAGGAGCGGGATAGTGAAGCAGATAAGTAGGGAAGAAGAAACGAGTTATCAATTTATATGGAGCGAAGGGAAGGAGACGAATGGGCACGCGAGCTATTAAACCTCATGGGTCGCACGTGACCTAAAAGAATTAGATCGAAGCACACGACCTATGGCATAGGCATGTACTTCGAGGGGCAAGTGTTAACTCCTCATTTATTCAGCGACCCAGCGACCTAATGGTGCAGCAAGCATTACGACCTAACGAGGTACAGGACCTAAAGGTATCACGACCTAACGACCTAATGCTAAGCGACTCAGCGACCTAAAGGATTAGATGGTCCAACGACCTATGACTCAACGAATTAACAACTTATGTGAAGGCACGACCTAACTACCTAAGGGAGTAAGCGACCTAACACATAAAGCATCTCAGCAAGTTAAACGACCTAGTTGCTAAATGGACTGAGCGACCTAGCACACCAACAACCTATGGACTGAGGTGACCTAGCGACCTAAAGGTATACGTGACCTAGCGAGTCAAGAAGGGGAGAGACTTAGCAATATGCTCAACCTAATGACCCAACTACCTACGACCTATACTAGGTCGCGCTCTACCTGCTGACCCGTTGGGGGAGGACGAAGTGCGACCTATTTGAACCAAAGCTCGTATCTGTTAGGTCGCACGAGGGTTACGACCTACCATAGGTCGCCGAACGACCTACGACCTATGTCCAGGAATTCCCCATAAATACGACGCTAGCTCCAACATTCAAAGGATCTTTTCGGCTCATTTCTGGAACACCGATACTCTGCTGAATTCTCGACTCACTCGACACTTCAAACACGAAAGGCATCTCAGGAAACTTCAAGAGGAAATCTAACGAAATCAACATGGATTCAAAGACTTCTTCTACATTGGAGTTCTAGTTATTCCCATCAGTGTTGTAATCAAAGATTGTTGTAAAGTTGTAATTGATTCAGCAATAAAGAAGATTAAAGTGGACGTAGGCTTAACCTGAAGCCGAACCACTATAAAACTGTCGTCTTTTACTGCTTTCTCTGTGACTTTTCTACTTGTTTCTAATTCCCGTGTTCACGGGTGGTGCTTTCACTTAATCTCTACATACACCGGGGTGTTAGCGTTCAATTTTAAGCGTTAACACACATCACATTCCAAGGAAAATTCAAAACTCAACCTTAGAGTTTATTTCAAATAAATATATTTATTTTCCTTTACATACCAAGTTATCCTTAAATTTTGAAACCACCTTTGGTTTTTAAATTCAAAACAAATTCCTTTAACTTTTAAACAACTTTTGTTTAAAACGAGACCCTTTATTCAAATACATTAAGTAACTTTTCTTTATCACTTTGAAACAATTTTCAAATTCCGGACCCAGATTTAAAACTTTACAATTCAGATCATCTTCAATTCCAATTTATAAGTCATGCTTGCCTAACATTTTATTTCCCTAAATCATTTCATTATTATCTAATTCTGAAACTCTTCCCCAAATTCAAGATTTTAATTTCAGTTTGAATCCATTTCAAACTTATCTTTATTTAGTTTCAATTTGGCTGTATTTCTATTACCACTTAATTTAATTCCAATAGTTTAACAACCAATTACCTCAATATTTATCAGAAAGAAATATTGCTTTGTATAACAAAATATATTCCTATATAAAATCATTTAAAAACTTTATATAAGAAAATAAAAAGTACGCTCTTATATATATAGACACACACACACACACACTCAACTCATTCTAGGGTACCATTGACCCTATCCTTAATGAGTATCCCACCTAAGTCAAGGTTCTCGCTTAACCTTGAGCTCTGATACCAAGTATAACGACTTGGAATTTTCGATCCCGAAAATTCCAGATAGTTAGGAAAAGAGGAAAAGAGATAGAAGAAGAAGAAACAGAAAACCAAACTCAGAATCTCACATTCGCAACGGATAAAATATAATATCATAAAATAACATTTATACAAAGAAAATTGATTCAGCCAAATACATTTTATACATCAGAGTTACAACATTTACAAACACTGGAAAGATTAAATCAACCTGTCCCAGCCAAACTACAATATCACAGCGGTATACACTCCATACGTTCCTGCCATCCAGTTCGCCTTCTGAGCTCCAGATCGTCCTTACCTGAAAATCTAGAATACTCGATCTGACCCGAGCATTACATCAAAGCAACACCCTGGTTAGGCTGGAAACCAGCGTGAGTAAACCCATCTAACAAGAAATACTAATGCATAAAACAGACTTAAAACCCGGGGTAACTCGTTCATCACTACAAGTTCACACCTTGCGATAGTCAACACTTATATTCATAATCAATTCCTAAGTATCTTTACTTAGTTTTAAATGGTGCAGTCATTTAAATTATTCCATTTCAACCCTTTGGTTTCACATATCAATCTATAAAGAATCATATGTCACAAATTGAAGTGGGTTCGGATATTTACTGATACCCGACCCCGGTCTCTACGAATTCGATATTATCTTAACCTAAGTTATTCAAGTGAGATACAATTCAACTTTAAATACAGGATGTCACTTTTATACACAACAATTCATCAATGATATATAACCTTACTATCACTGTCTACTCAAACATATCATATCATGAAACATTTCATATCAGAGATATCAACCAATTCAAGGCATTTAATATCATTCAATAACTCATAAGCAAAGATTAATTAATCACATCATTTCTAATAAATTAAATTAATAACATCCCTTACTAAAAATCCTGCTTACTTAGCCATTAATTAATTTCAAACCAATTAATTAATCATCCTTCAATTATCCATCTTAATTAAGCATCCTTGATTAATTATTATTTAACTACATTAAGTAATTAACCCTTAATTAATTACATAAAATAATTGTCCTTAATCATTTACAGTAATTAACCTTTAATTACTCTCATTAATTAATTAATAATTACTTACATTAATTAATGATCCTTAACTAATTGTTTCCATTTCTTAACTAACTGTAATTAATTGATTTACATTAATTAATCATACTTCAATTAATCCCTTCCATTAAGCAACCTTGATTAATGTCATTAATTATATTAATTAATGATCCTCTAATTACTTTATTAATTAATTATCCTTCTAATGAATTAAATAATTAATCTTTAATTAACCACACTCATTAATTAATCATAATTAATTATAAACAATAATTAAACATCATATAATTACTTACCTTAATTAATTAACTCCTTAATTAATTTTATTAATCCTTTGATTAATTACACTGAGTAATTAATCCTTAATTACTTCCATTAAATACTTTCCCTCTAATTAATTAGTTACATTAAGCGATTATCCCATAATTACTTAAGTTAAATTAATTAACCATTAATCACTTTTATTAGTTAATTATCTTTAACTAATTACATTCATTTATTAACCTTTAATTAATCACATTTAAGTAATTAATTATCCTCTAATTAATTACGTTCAGTTATTTCTTTAATCACATATACTAAGTAATTAACTATCCATTATCTACATTTCTAAAGTATATACAAACTTGATTAATTCCAATTCTTTAAATATATTTCTAAACTTCGCCTAACATTCTCTTTTAAAACTAATAATAACTTTTTAAAAGAAACTTGTTAAACATTTTACTTTTGAAAACTTAGCAAACACTTTAACTTTGTAACTTATTGTACTTTGCCTTTAAAACTTGAAAACTTGAATTCACTTTACTTTTATAAAACTATCTATTTTATTTTAGTTCAAAAATCTGGTTACCGAAGAAATTTAAAGCCAGACTTGCTTACCTATAGACCCAAGGCAAAAACAAATGAACCCGAGACAACACAAGAGTTCATCCCTTCCTCAACTCCTTCGAGTCGTCTCTCCAATTGCACGAGAACCCACCCGAGGTTTCCAAATAAAGGTTATATTTATTTTAAACCATTTTAAAACTAGGTTAATTAAAACAATTTATTCAAAACCCTTCTTAACTAGTTTAAAAACTAAGATAACCTTTAATATTGATAGAAAATCGATTTTAACAAAATTTTATTTTCAAAAACTGGATTTTTGTTTAAAACTTAAAACTATTTTAGCCAAACATCAACAGACTCGAGAAAATCCCTTATCTACACGAGTTTGAAACCCGGGCAAACCCCTGCTTCACCCTGCTTCAAGAAAATCAATCGAAATCACGCGCTCCCCTACGAGATTCTTACCTTCTTCCCCAAAATCTTCGAACCCGGATATGTACGTTTGCACGTATACGTGCACAAGCACGCCGACCATCGTAGGTCGAGGACGACACCACCCGAATACCCACGATGACCTCTAGCATCGATTCAAACACCCACAAACATGAAACTGCTATGAAATCAAAATCGAGCAAAATTAGAACCAAATATTACTTCCTGAAACCACATGCTCATTAGAAAACCCTTCCGCCTCGCCGCTACACACCACCAGAACCCACGCCATTCTGGTCGAAGGTGCTTCGACCCACCACGAACTCGACCCCCCAGATGTGATCGCCTGCATCGCAGTGTCGACGACGAGATTTCCTCGCGACTACAACCATCCAAACACAGGGCTTAAACCCTAATTTTATTCAAACCATCATCTACAACGAATTAAAAATTTACTTACGTATTTTTCCTGTGATTAATGATTATCCCAACACCCACTGCCACCCGAAGTCCAAATCTTGCTCGATCACTAGAAAATCGCTATAACCCATTACCCATTTCCCGTTCATCCCATAATTACAACCTTAATACGCAACTAGAAATCCTAGTTTTTGTTTTAATAACCGTTGTTACAAAATGGGTTTAGATGATATAATTAAATCTGGAATTCATGCAAATCAAAATTTAGGTAAATCTTAGATTTTTCATTATATCTCTTCTTTCAGACGAAGCCATTCCATATTATATTAAAAGTATATTTTTAAAATTAAGTTATGATGATTTTAAACTTGTTTTGTTTTAATATTACAAGCTGGAAGAGATTGAGGAAGATAGAACTGAATTTTGAACTTAATTAGGCCCTGTAATTTTAACAGAGACATCATCTTCTTGATTCTAGATACATGCACACCATTATACATGCATACATGAATGAATATATATCCATTTCAGCACATTTAATTCATAACTTTCCATATCATCACATGCAAACCAGTGATTCAAACAAATTCAGGTTTAAAAATGAGTTTACGCAGAGAATAGAGAACCTGTTCTTGATTTCCAGGCTTGTTTCATTTTGAACTTGAATTTCCTTTGCCTTTGAATTTTATCTGGAATTGATCTTCAAATTTAGTTGCTTGTTGAAATATAAATCTTGCTGTTGGTCTTTTAAATCTGAAATTGATCTTTGCATTGATGTTGAACTTGCCACCTTGATTTTCTTATTGCTCTTGAATTTCTTATCTCAGATTTAGTTTTCAGGTTTTATTTTCTTTGAGCTTTGATTCTAGATTTTCACTTCTTCTTTTCATTCGAATTAGATTTTAGTTGAAATGGAGAGAAGAATTCAGCTGAAAAGTGAAAACACACTCCTCCTTTCATATTTTTTTATTTTAATCATCAAAAAGAAATGTTGACATTTGTCCTCTTAAGTGTTAATTAGCTTACACATATTTACAAATGTCTTTAACCCACTTTAATATACTTACAAGTGTTATACTTGTCTTTTATTAATTTATTTAAGCCATATCTATGTATTTATGTAATATTTACATGTATATAATGTATTTATCTTTTATAAATTTAAGCTTTTAGATTTTATATAAATATTCAAATATGAATTCATGTAAACATTTATTTATAAATAACTTATGCTTTGATCAAATTAAATGTGTCATATGTTTATATACTTTGTAAATTTTATTTTAACCTTCTACATATATATATTTAAAATTAATTTAAAATCAACTCATATGTATATACATTTTAAACAAACACAAATTCAATTTATAAATGATAATTCTATTTAAAACCCATTTATATATATAAAAATAACACATTATAATTATTGTTTTGAAAACAAAAAATTTAACAATTTTAAACGATCATAAAGGAGATTATCAAATACATATCTCAGAATTCCATTTTTTTAATTTACAAACAAGTATTTAAATAAATTTAATCCTGTTAATTTCCAATCAACAGATGCCCAAAAATTCGGGTTATCACAAACTTACTATCTGAAAGCATAGTTCTTTCACACTCTTGAATCTTCCTATTTTTATGCTCTACTACTCTATTTTGTTATGGAGTTCTTAGAAAGAAAAAATTATGAGCTATTCCTTTTTATTACAGAAATTCCTAAAATTTTCATTTTCAAATTCTCCGTCGTTATCACTACGAATAGTTTTGATTTTTAAAGAAAGTTGATTTTGAATTCTTTTTACAAAAATTTTAAATAAATCAAAAGCATCACTTTTATGTTTCATAAAAGTTGTCCACGTAAATCTTGAACAATCATCTACAATTATAAAAACATATTTACAATGATTTATTGACTGAATTTGGGATGGATCAAACATATTTGAATGAAGTAACTAAAAGGGTTTTGAAGTTGAAATCATATCTTTCAATTTGAATGAACTCTTCCTAAGTTTTCCTAATTGACAAGCATCACATATACTATCTACTTTAAAATCCATTTTAGGGAGACCACTTACTAGATCAAGTTTTGAAAGACTAGTTAAGAGTTTGAAATTCAAATGTCCAAATCTTTTATGCCAAATCCGAGGGTCACTTGTACTAGCCAAAAGACATAGGTTATCGTTTGAGGTTTTCATACTAAGAATATAAATATTTTTCTTCCTAATTCCTTCAATGATACTATTTGATTTATTATCTTCAATGTGGCATTTATCCTTTTCAAATTAATTTTGTAGCCCATATCACATAGTTGGCTTATGCTAAGTAAATTGTGTTTTAGATTCCTATCTAGCAGAACATTAGAAACAGTATGAGTTTTAGAGTTACTGCATTGCCGATGCCAATCACATATCCGTTTGAGTTGTCTCCAAAGTTGATCAATCCTGTGTCTTCATAAATTATGTCATTCAGTATCTTCGGATTGCCAGTCATGTGTCTTGAACATCCACTATCAAGTATCCATTTTTTTCTTGATTTGCACCATTTATCCATTGAATGTTATTCTTCAAAAACCATATAACATATATGTTCCTGCACAACACACCAATTCGGTAGATAACTTGATTTTCTATAATAACAATATGCAGAGTTATAAGACAATGATGATTTGGATAGTTTTGAACTAATGTTAATAGAATTTCCAAAAATTGCCACTTTAAAATTTTTCAAATTCAAATTACGATAACTTTGAAAACCAATGCTTTGATGCCAAATGTAGGAAATGCGAATTACGGATCTTAAGGAAAAATTAACACTAGAGGAGGGGGTGAATAGTGTTTAATTAATTTTATGAATCTTTTTGAAATCTTATCAAAATAATTCAAAATTGATGCAATTCAAAAACACAGAAACAATTATAGAATCAAACATAGATGCAAATAGTAAATAAAAGCAGCAAAGGAAAGAACACACCAGAATTTTATACTGGTTCAGAGTTACCGTACATCCAGTCTGTAACACCCCGATATTTTATGGGAAATATAATTTTAATGAAATTAGAAGCGCATTTGTTACAGTGGTAAAGGCGCATGTTGACTTCCTTAGTGACCAGGGATTAAGTCCCGTAGTCGTCCAAAATCTAGAGTGATGTTTTCCTTTGCTCGTTCATTTCCAGCGATTTTCCTACGTATTTCAGCATATCTTGACTTATGGCGGCTTCCCATTTGCTCCGGTGATGTAATAGGATAAGATTGATAAATTTTATTGGTTGAGTGATGTGTATGGGCTAGAATGAATAACCGTTAAGCGTATGAAAGAATCAGATTTAATCTAAAATAATCTAGTGGATTATATTCACTCAAACAATCTATAAATAAACCATCTAACCTAAACCTAATCTCTTCTTCAGTCGTCGACATAATTCTATATTAAAATTAGTGCATATTATTCTTCCTTCTTTTCTCTACTAAATAAACAAATCTCTACCAAATTAAATTTGTCTATATATATTCAAGAAATTTGGGGAATTTAGAAGAATCAAAGGGAAAAAGATTAAAGAAATGCCTTTTTAAATTGATACAAGCTCAAGTGTCAGGTGAATGGGAATTAATATGGAATAGAAAAATAAAGTAGTTCAATTTCAGTTCTTTTTTAGCACGTTAATATGAATTAATTTCTATTATTAATTGATAATAGATGTAAATTATCGCAACTTCTTCCTCTTTCACTTCTCGAATCTAATTCAACTTTGGTTTAAAATATGGGACATATAAATTATCTATTCACATTTTATAGCATAAATAAGATTGAAATTTATGTAAATTATTGTTTCTTCTTCCTATTCTTCCACTTTTCAATTCTAATTCATATTTGGGTTGAAATTTGGAATAAACAAATTGTTATTCACGTTTCATGGCGTAAATAAGATTAGTTTAATTGAATTGAATTAGAATTGTTATTCAATTTCTAACGGTAGAACAGGTTAGTTGAATAAATTCAGAATATGTTACTTGAATAAAATTATGGTTTTGATTGATATAATTACATAATTTTTGCGACGATGAGGGATTTTCGACTCACGAAAGTCAACATCAATACGTCCAGTGTATCAACTGCCGAGCAATCGAAGGCCGGAAAACCGAACCGTTAGGGTTAAAGATATAGAAGATATAAGAAGAAAGAAAAAGCAACAGAAAAAATATCAGAATTTCACAATCGCAGCGGAACAACATATAATAGATAAATGAATATCTTTAAAACAAAGAACTATATCAGTTATTACATTACATCACATTACATTACATTATCAGAGTTTACAACAATAAACAGTGGAAAAGAAATACTATATACTAGTTGATATGCCATGCCATCCAGCTTGCTCCTGATCTCCATAGCAACTCCTGAATTCCAGAATGACTTGATAACCTGACTCTAGACTGTCCGTGTAGAAAATGATGGGCACTCAGAGTTTTAGGAAGAGAACAATAAACTCCAGGTCAGTCATGGGACAGGTGTGAGAACGTAAACAGTTTATCTTTTAAAATAAACAAAGAAATATTTTAAAATAGATTCACAATGCTTTTGGAAAATGAAACTACCATAAGGCCTCCCGCACACACACACAATGCAAACGCAGAATCGGAGGAGATTTCTCCTTAGGATAGTCAAACATGCTTGATACAAGAAATTTTCTCTGATATTATTATTATAAGTGCAAAGTGTAGGAAAACATTTCGAAAGTATAATATAAATTTAGCCAACATACGACCAGTATCGTATGCCTACTATAGCTACCATCTAAACAGTGGTGACCACCATAAGTAAATGGCAGGTTCTACAACTAAAACCGTACAAGGTGCGTATTGGAGTTAGGATTTCCAACAAATGGCCAGGCCAAGGAACTTCCCATTGCTACATGAGTACACCTTTGGAAAGACATCCCGAGAACCTACCTGGATATTTGCCAACACAAGGTCGGGTTACCCCTTGCTGGGTAACTACTGACACGAGTATGCCATCCCCCGATCGTAACCGATCTTAATCTCGGGATTCACCAACAACCATAAAATAATAAGTTTGCAGCAACAACATTGGTTAAGTATCTGGGCTCCATACCATGATACCACTTCTATCTAGAAGGAATGACATACACTAAGGGGGCGCTGTCCTCTAGTAACCTTGTTGCATCTTTCCTGTTTTGACCATTTTCGAGGTGTGAGGTCCGACGAAGTCTCATCCACAAAGCTACGCTTTTCATAAATGCCACGCTTTGATCAACAAATGCTTAGCAACACTCTGTATGCCACATTACAAATTTGAGAATGTATCACTAGTAACCATCAACTACATAACCTCCGAGCTCGTACGTCTCAGAGAAGGGTGTTAAGCTAAGAGAATAAATTCTCCGCCACCAACAGAAATATATTTGATAGAAACCAGCTTTACATCTCAAATTGTAACGTTAGACACACATCCATACAAGTCCGTTCCGGGATCGAACGGAACCGAAGGCACTTCCAAAGAAGCCCTTGCAATCCGGATATTCACTAATCACTACCGGACTTCCCATCACAAAGGGTGATAAAAATCTCTATATCAGAGATTTTCTGATGTAGAGTCATTCGACGGTTATCCTTCCGTTTTCGAAAATATTCGGTCTTCAACACTGGTCTTCAAATGCTATCCATTTTGACATATCGATATTCAGAATGGGTTTTGTGACACAAAGGTCCTCTCTCGACTAAACCGAATAACGAGCGCTTATTTTAAAAATAAATGTAGCATTCAAATTCAAGCAAATCACACAAATACCCATTTAAAGGTAAATATTGATAGTCGGTTATTTAACTATCAAGGCCAACAAACAAATATCCAGCACCATAACAATCACTAGGCCCTTTTTATTAATCTTCTATAAATTAAATAACTTGCAAGATATGCACTTCAATTTAGCTTTAAAAGGATATATTCTCTAAACCATTTCAATTTCTACATTGGAAAACATTTCCAAATGCTTATTTAATAGTAAGTAATTCACAAATCTATTTATTTTCAATACTTCGAAAATATTCAATATACTTAAAACACGATTAAGTATATATTTTATTCTTTAAGGAAAACATTCTCTTAAACACGTTTATTTGGGTCCAAACGAATGTTGCATAAAACATCGTTACGACAACCCAAAATCACTAGTATAGGGATTCAAAATTAAGATAGATATATAAATCCCAATACTACAATAAATTTTTCCTTTCGAAAATCATTTACTATAACAACAGTGTTATAGTCCGCTATTTCCTTTTATTCCTTGAAAACGTCTATTTCAACGATGAATGTTGAAATCTATGGTTTCGATACTTAATACATTTTAAAATATCTTTAAATTGTTTTAATTCAAGATCACTTCCTAAAACATTTCTTTAATATATTATTCACTGTCCAAAATCATGAATATACTTCGTTAACCAAATTCAACGTTTCTACACATTTTATTTAAAGGATTATCCATTGTCCAAAATTGTGGATATATCTCCTTTAATAAGCTAAAATAATTAACTTATCAAAATAAGTCGTTTTTGGATTTATAAAACAATGCTTATAAAATCCATTTATATTTTATAACAACTTCAACTTATAAAAGCACTATATTAACAAATTCTATCCATTCTCATTTACACGCAAAAATCCAAATTATAAGCAAATTTCTTATAATTCTCTATTTACAAATTCATTCTTTTTATAACTTCAAAATCGTAGATTCTATTCTTTTATAAAATCCATTTATAATCATCATTTTGAAATGTCTTTAATACTCCTTTATAATTCCATCACTTTGATTTATAAAAATCCCATTTTATAAATCATATATATAAAGCTTTTATAATAAATTCAAAAATCTCAATTTAAACTATTTTATAAAATCATTAACTCCATATTTCAAAAATCACATTTCAACTATATTTCTCAAAAATCATAATTTTTATAGCATTAAAATTATAACGTTTATTTATTTAAAATGAATCAATTCCAAAATTCAATAAAACGTATACTTTCAAAAATCACTTTAAAATCCTTTTAAATTTAAAATTCATCACTTCAACACTTTTAATTTTCCAAAATAGGCCCAATGCTGCAACATCACTAAATATAACAATCACGGCATCCAAAACATCATATATCATATGATGACAGAATATATCACAATATCTGTAAATAAATCAATACGGGTGAGGAATCCAATTGGATCCCTCCAACCTGTTACCCTGCATCCATAGATGTTAGCATAATACCAATCCCGTTTCAAGACGGAATATCACAGTACATGGGTTTATATAAAATATTACACGCTATTATGCGGCGCAATAGGGTCTCATCTGCTATATAACGCTGGAAAATCAACTCCAAGTACATATATAATACCAATTCCACTTCAACATGGAATATCGCGGTATATGTGTTTAATAAATAACATCCGCTTAATATACGGAGTATAGGGTCCATTTCAAAACATTAGATAATAATTTATCATCCAAACATATAATCAAGAAATTTTAAATCTAACTATTTAAAATTTAAATCGAAACTATTTCGGTTGAGTGAGAAGTTCTCGCCTTGTTTCCAATAACCGTTGTAGTGTTTTATTCCGAAAAAAATTAAACGTGCGTTTAATTTTACCCAAAATTTTCACTAGCTCCAATCGACTCCAATCTAGCTCCATTACGTAGTGCTCGTCAATACGAAGCAAACACAATTCATTTCGTAATTTTTTGACCTCGTGTGAGCAAGATGTCAATTTTTAAAGTTTATACAAATTTATATAATAATTTACAAATTTATTTTAAATTTTCAAACCCTTCAAACCATATGGGCCGCACGTTCTACAACACTAAATCAAGGCCGTCCCCTATTCCTTCGTCCACATCAGTAAACGCACGCACATGAAACCAAATCGGCCGCCATTTCATTCGAATTTTCGCGTCCATCCCCATCACTTAGTCGTCGATCAACAACCACCTTATCGAAGCCTCGATCGCCACGCACTCATGGTCTGAATTGGGTCGAGCTCGGTCGCCCATTAACGATGGAAATCTTGCTCAAACGCACGGGATTTGGACGAGGTTTGTCTTCGATTGACTGCGCTAAAGATGATCTCCACCGTTGATATGAGAGATCTCCTCGTGCTCGACGTTTTTGTAGTTGAAAGTTTGTTGAATCATTGCACGGATTTGAAGAAATTAAAGGAAGAAGATGATGCAATTTCGGCCATTAATTTTCTAGGGTGGCGGCTGAAGCTTAGACCTAGGGTTTGATGCAAAAGTGAAAATATGAGGTCCTTTTATAGAAAATATTCGCGCACTATTCACCCAAAATTTTTCCGAACTCCAAACAAAGCGTGTCGCCTGGCGTTTATAATGTTTTACCCCTATTCTGAACGCAATGGAATATATATCGGGAGCCAATTCGATCAAATTTGAAAGATAAATTTTCGAATCGAATTATTTAAATTTAAAATTCCCTCAAATCAATTTCTACGCGTTTTAGCTTCCCCCGGACAAACCGTAAATCCGATTGACACGAAATTTAAAACCATACAATAATATAACATTACGGATCCGATGAAACTGGTTTCATTAAAATCCGAGATTGTTTGAAAAATGGCTATTTTTACTTGTCAATTAAATATTAAAATATTCAATTTCTACAATTTAACTTTTAATTCAATTTTAAAAGTTTAAAATATCATTATAACTCCAATATGATTTAGTACAACTTTATAAATCATTTTTAATCACATTAAACCAAATTTCCAATTATTTCTCTAATTTCAATATTAAATTATCGATTTAATTATCAGTTAAATCTAGATATTTGAAATAAAATTTATTCGACTTACAAATTTTACTTGTTAATAATTAAAATCAATTAAATATAAGAATTTCAAATGACAGAAATTCTGGGTCGTTACAAACTTCCCCTTTAAAAGAATTTCGTCCTCGAAATTACCAAGTAAGAAAAAGTCTTGAAATTCATTAACTTTTCAAACATCCATTCAAATTAGATTTAAAATTCACTTAAGTGTTTAACTTTTTAAAAATCCATAGTTAAACTTCTTACAGTAACTTTACTAAGTTTTCAAATCTACTTAGTTATCTTTCCAAAAGTACTAATATCGTTTAACTTTTCACCCCAAAATCTAAGTTATAGTTTTCAAAATTTTCCCAATTTTCTCAAAAATATTCTAACGCCTTAAATTTTCAGAAAATTTCGCCATAGTCTCCTTTGCGCGGCTCGATTCGAAAAAAAATGGCAATATATATATCACAAATATACATCTCATCAAAGTAATGAGGCATCCCGCAGCGAAAAAAGTGTAAAAGTACGATATGTAATCCGAGATATGTACCTTATATATTATTAGCGAGCATATACGATGAATATAGCGTGAAAGCGAGCTCCAAATGCGAAGCAAGCGCATTCTGTACCTACTAAACACTCAACAAACAATGAGAAACATGTATATATAAAAGTAATATCAATATACAACATATACCAACAACTATATATGTCGATATAGCCAATGCAATCAAAAGCAATAAATTCAACCGTCAACCAACTAGCATTCAACTAACATCCATAACCAAATCAATACACTTTCACTTCTTATTAATATTCAATGAATTGCTTTTCCAATTTAAATCACATTTGATTCATTAACATTGGATGTTTTTACTAACATTCATTTATTCATATTCAATTAGTTTACATTCACTAATTTATATTCAAGTTAGTTCACTTCCATATTCAAATCAAATTACATAGCTTTCAATTTTATCAATTCAGTTTCATTAACACTTAATGAATTATATACAATCAACTAACAATCATATAACAACCAAATCATAACCAACATAACCAAATTATTTAATTCACATTCAATTTGGTTTAACACATTTAATTAGCTTTAATGAATAAACACTTACATCCATTATTTCATATCAATTTATTTACACTCAATTGATTTACATTCAATTCATTAATAATTCAATTGCTAATTCATTTAACCACAAAAGTTGAATTTCATTACATAACTCAAGTTCACATCCATTTAATACACTTTATTATTTTACTTCGGTACCAAAATCAACTTCATCCAACACCACTTAAGTTGTATTCCATTTCAAACATCATTTGCTTAACTTAACTTAAATTTCCAAATCCATTAACTTTACCAAAGCTAAAATCTTTATCATTTCATATTATAAGTTCAAAACTTGATTACTTATATTCAACAATTATAGCTTGGATTTTTAATTTAAAATTTGTTTATCACAACCAAACTTCAATTTTCCAATTACTATGGTAACAAATCCATCACACAGAAACTCAAAAATGATACTGATGATGCTACAGTCATTACCCTTATTATTTCCCAGTGACAGTAGTGAATTAGGTGCTTAATATTCTTTCAAAATTTTCCTTTATTCATAAATCATATTTATAAATCTCTTTCTTATCTAATTTCACTATTTAACTTTAAATTAAAGAAGTTACACCTAGCAGCTCCAACTCTAAAAGACGGGGAAATTACACCTTCCAAATTAAACATGATTCAACATTTCCAATTCATAGTTCAAATTCATTTTTATTTACAACTCATATTTATAAATATATTCACATAGTTTCACTTCTTATATATAAGATTATTTCACAATTGTAAATCACATTAATTATAATTCCATCTTAATAATTCATTTGCTTATACAATTTATTCTTTTCATTAACTTATATATATTCTTACATTTTCAACAACCAAATAATCAATTTATATACACTTTAATAATTCTGAAAAATTATTCCTTTATATATAAAATATAATCAAGGTAAAATTATTTCATTTACCCAATTTAAAATGATATCGTGTCGAATTGTTCTATACGGGTGTTTAGAGATCCCTATCGATAGAGTTGTACGGACTATACCGACCAGAATCCATATACCACTCAACAAACCAATCATCACAATATAAAAAAATTATATTTACTAACAAATATGCGCTCATAACTATTATTACACTCACACTCATTCTAGAGTACCGCTGACTCTATCTCTAATGAGTAATTCCCAACAGAGCCAAGGATGTCACTTAACCATATGCTCTGATACCAGATGTGACGATAAGGGATTTTCGACTCATGAAAGTCGACATCAATACGTCCACTGTATCAACTGTCGTGCAATCGAAGGCCGGAAAACCGAACCGTTAGGGTTAAAGAAGAGGTAGACGATAGAAGAAGAAAGAAAAAGAAACAGAAACAATATCAGAATCTCACAACCGCAGCGGAAGAACATATAATAGATAAATGAATATCTTTAAAACAAAAAACTATATCAGTTATTACATTACATCACATTACATTATCAGAGTTTACAACAACAAACAGCGGAAAAGAAATACTATATACTAGTTCATACGCCACGCCATCCAGCTTGCTCCTGATCTCCACATCCAGCTTGCTCCTGATCTCCACAGCAGCTCCTGAATTCCAGAATGACCTGATAACATGACTCTAGACTGCCCGTGTAGAAAATGATGGGCACCCAGAGTTTATGAAGAGAACAATAAACTCCAGGTCAGTCATGGGATTGGTGTGAGAACTTAAACAGTTTATCTTTTAAAATAAACAAAGAAATATTTTAAAATAGATTTGCAATGCTTTTGGAAAATGAAATTACCATAAGGCCTCCCGCACTCACACACAATGCAAACGCAGAATCGGAGGAGATTTCTCCTTATGTTAGTCAAACATGCTTGATACGAGAAATTTTCTTTGATACTATTATTATAAGTGCAAAGTGTAGGAAAAAATTTCTAAAGTATAATATAAATCTTAGCCAACATACGACCAGTATCGTATGCCTACTATAGCTACCATCTAAACAGTGGTGGCCACCATAAGTAAATGGCAGGTTCTACAACTAAAACCATACAAGGTGCGTATTGGACTTTGGATTTCCAACAAATGGTCAGGCCAAGGAACTTCCCATTGCCACATGGGTACGCCTCTGGAAAGACGCCCCGAGGACCTAACCGGATCTCTGCCAACACAAGGCCGAGTTACCCCTTGCTGGGTAACTACTGACACGAGTATGCCAACACCCGATCGTAACAAACCTTAATCCCGGGATTCACCAACAACCACAAAATAATAAGTTTGCAGCAACAACATAGATTAAGTATCTGGGCTCCATACCATGATAACACCTCTATCTAGAAGGAATGACATACACTAAGGGGGAGCTGTCCCCTAATAACCTTGCTGCATCTTTCCTGTTTTGACCATTTTCGGGGTGTGAGGTCCGACGAAGTCTCATCCACAAAGCTACTACCAATGGTTAGAGTTTGAATGATTGAGGTTGGAAGTGTATTTGTCGAGACTGTAGACCTAATACCGTCTCGAGTGAGCTTTGGGTGGTGTAAGGATTTCATTAATCTCTGAAGGAAACCTGTTAAGGTTCAGAGTTCATTTTTGAAGCGTAAGTTTGGCTGAGCTAGAATTTGGATCTGTCGGTTGGGCAGAAGAAAGTCATGGTATCTTGATACATCAAGGTGTAGTAGCTGTGTGATGAGACACAGTGACTATGGATATCTCCGAAGATGTTTCTTTGGAACAAGTTAAGGGAGAGTGTCTGCTTCGGAGTTGTGGCTGTGTTCAGCTGGGTGTTTCTGTTCGGTTTGAGGTCCGAGTTTCTCGAGGAACTTTGGATTAGCAAGTCTTCTGGCTTAGCAGTTTTCTTGGGTAACTTCAGAAGCAGTAGAGTAGATCCATTTATTCGATGGATTGGCCATATAAGCGTAAACTGTTCTGTTTGGTAAAGAGAGAGCAGTATCTTTGGAATTAGGCTGGATTGATCGCAAAAGTGACTTGCGATAGTTTGAGTATTCTCTTGCTTTTCAGGGATTTTCTAGATGTCTTCAAGAAGTCAGAGATTTGCTAACATTTGGAGATTGAGTTTGGTATCGATGGGATTCCAGGAGTGGTACTGATGGACCAGCTTAGTAATAGGATGATTTTTGAGTTTGGTGAAGTAGCTCAGATTTTGGAGGAACTTCTGAGTTTTCTTTTTTGATCTGTGGAACCCTAATGTTGTGATGTGTTGTCCAGTCTGTGTTTGACTTCAGCATTTTCATCTTCTCAGTCAGAGTTGCGCAGTGAAAGCATGGTGGCAGCTGTTTTAGTATGGAAGCAACTGGATGTTGCAATGTCTGGATTAGAGAGTTCTACAGGAGATTTTTCAGGATCTTAAGGCCAGTTTAGAGTGCACCTGTTTAATCTTTTCCAGATGAGGGAAGTGAGTTCTGTTTTCTGATTTTGGAATAGAGTTTGTGTTCTGAGTTTGGTTGATATGGGAAAGATAATTTTGTTGGATTGTCTTTGGTTCAGTTGTTTCTAAGGACATCAGCAAGAGTTGAGCTGATCAGGAAAGATGCAGGCAGCCAGGATCGTCCGAAGAGTTTTATGGATAAGATACGGAGGAATTTGGATTCCGAAGTCGGAGATTCGATTTTGGATAAGTGTTTGGTCTTCAGGATTGAATTGTCAGTTTGGATAACTGGAATTCGTTGTGTTTCACGTATCTCTGAGGGAGTACATGCAAGATCTATCTCTAGTTGTAGAACCAGCAGTTCAGGGAGTTTTGGTTGTTGATTTAGACTTGTCTATAGTCTGATATCCTGTCTTCTTTTGTAGATCTAGATGAGTGGGCTCTGTAGCTTAGTAGTATTGGTTGTTTGGATTCTGTAATGCGAGTATACCGGTATTTATATTTAGGGATACTCGAGAAAATTCTATCTGGAATTTTGTCTGGTTAGTTAGATTTGTTTGATTGGATAAATTGGTTGCTATGATTTTTAGCATATGATTTATTTATGCTTGTTTTTTAAAATTAAAATCTTTAATTGAATTATTAAATTACCTTTGTTTAAATTTCGGGGACGAAATACTTTTAAGGGGGAAGAATGTGATATCCCGGAAATTTTGGCAATATAAATTTATTAATCTGTGTAAAAATTAAATTAATTTGATAATAATTATTAATAAGATTTAAATTGATTTAAATTATCTTCCTTTAAATACATATTTAACTGATAATTATCTTTTAAAAAAAACTAATAGATTGTTTTCTATTTGTAGTATGTATATATTTGTATATATTATAAATAGATAAGCTCTATTTTAAATTAATAAATAAGGACATGTTTTCTAATTCTAATATTTCTGATAACTTGGAAATTTGATTTAATTTAGTATTAAGTTATTAAATAATAACTATATGGTTTTAAATAATTAAAATAAATGTTTAATAGTTAGAACTTATTCTAGCTTAAGTTTTAGTTTTAAATTTATTAACAAAAAGATTGTTTTATTTTCTTTTTGGTATAGATTGATGAAAATATGTTTTATTTACTCAAGATCAAAGTTATTTGTTTAAAAGTATTCTAGCCTAAGTCTAAATTTAAATAAAAGTTTGTTTTATTTTCCTTCTAAATAGAGGTTGATGAAAATAAGTAATTAAGTGATAATTTCTTTTATAATTTATTTTAATTTAATAATGAGTAATTTTTAAACAATAATAATAATGTAATATCTTTACAATGGATTTTAAATAAATAGGAATTGTTATTTTAAACTTATGTTTATATATATACACATATTTTGGGAAGCTATGATTTGAAATATAAAATAAAATCCTTCAAGTATGTTAAGATAAAATAAATCTTATAAAATATTTAAACATAAGCATAAACAAAGCAAAATACAATAAAATAGCTATGGATAAAAAGCATACCCTATGAACTTCTTTATATATGTACATGAGATAAATTGTATATGTGTAGCCTATAGGTTTTAAATGGTGAAGCTAAGAAAACAAAGCAAAGTAAAAATAAAAAGGGCAGGCAGCCTGTTAATATGACTCAGGCAAGAAATAAAAGAAAATAGAAAAATATGCAAAACAAAAATATCTGAACATAAGACTTATAGGAGACATAAAGTACAACAAAACACATACAAGCAAATGAGTAAGCTAGGTGTGTAGCTGCAATATAGTATGCAGGTTAGAGAAAAAAAATGCAAAGCAAAAATATCTTTGTACACATAAGATAGGGTTAGTAGGAAACATATAGTACATTAGCATTAAAATACTTTCATCTCAGCACAAACTTAAGTCATTTCGAATTGTATAAAAATCATCACAGACCCATTTGAAAGAAAAAACTTGCTTGATAGAAACAAAAATATAAATAGTGTACCTGCATTTGCATAAACCAGTAAACACCTACCTTCTACAAAACTTAGCATTCTATATAAACATCTTTCTGTTTCATTTCGTTCTCAAGACTAAGCAAAACAAAACAAAAATATAATAGGAAGTGTACCTGCAAAACAGCTACCCAGATCACCTAACCCTGTACAAACTCCTCTATATCTATCCTTATTTTCATTTGTTCAACATAGCATAGAAAACCTGAATATATAAGTAGCATTTCCATTGATATAAACTAAAGCTTTATACAACAACAAGCAAGAAGATTTTAGGGGAAGATCAAAGAAAATCATTTCTCAGTTTTAAAGTTCAAAGATTTTCAAATAAAAAGTGCTATGTCATTTCTCAAGCAATGGTGAGTAACATTTTTTAAAATTAACTTAAGTTTTAAACTTGTTGCATGTCAATACTTGAAAGCTTAAAAATATTTGGGTGAATATTTATGGGTTCATTTCTCTGTGCATTTGTGAGATGATATATCTGCATATTGTATACCCTGTAAGACCATCCTGTTTATGAATCTTGAGCTCATATCTTACTTCAAAAAACATCTCTGCTTGATATATTGATTTATAGGGATTAGTATCTAAACAAGATGGGTTTCTTTGATCATAAAGTAAAATTTAGAAATATGAATTCAAGTTAAACAAGGTAGAACTGCTTTGAAAACCTTAAAAACAGTCAATACTTAATAGGAGTGAAATTTCAAACATCTTAAATTATTAATTAAGGTTTATAAATTGAATTCTTATCTGAAATTAGGATTTTTAAAACTAAAATTTTATTTTTTTAGTTAAGGTTTATAATGGCATTTTTGGTTTGATCAATTTGGGAATTTTGGGTTGCCTCTGGCAGCACAGTTGATTGGAGTAGCAGTGGTTCTTCATGGAGGTGGAGAAGTGACTGGAGAAGCCAGGAAAAATGGGTGGTGGATGGTCAGTGACCAGTGGCGACTGTGGTGGTTGAGTTTTTGTTGTTAAACCTAGTTTGGCCATGCTGGAGAAGCGAGTGCACTGTGAGGTATCTGGTGTATCTAGTGCTTTGGTGTTTTGGGGATCGCTAGAGGGTTGGTGGACGAAGCTGTGGCCGGTGGCGGTGGCACTAAGGTGGTCGGAGTTTCGAAGGAGGACCGTTGTCAGGTTTTGGGGTGTTTGCTTGTTGCGTTACCAGGTTTGAGTTTCGAACTCGTTTTCGTTTCAGATTGCCGTAGTAGCTCTGGGCGGTCGTGGACATATCTGGTGATGGTCAGCGTCATGTTGGAGTTCCAGTGGGTGGCCGGAGGTGACTGGGGCCACGGTGCACGTGCACCGTGCCAGTGAAGTGCTGAAGCAATTGTGGGTGGTGCAGGGTTTTGAGCTCGGGAAGTACTCGGGTCATTCGAGTTGTTTACTCGAAGCAGGGGAGGGTTTGACCCGAAGCATTTTTGCTTTGGTCTCGGGTTGAGTAGTTTGCTACAGGTTGTTTAAAACTGCCCGTAGTTTTAAATTTAAATCAAATTTAAAGCAAATTAAATTGTAAGCTAGTTGTAACCAAAAGTTAAAACTAGTGTGATGTTAGATTCAAATGAAAGTTAAATCCAGTTTGAATTTTGAATTCAAATTTGTATTTCTGAATTCATATTTGAAATGAACTAAAAGTTAAAAAGTTTAAAGATGGGTTTCAGGTTTAAAACCTGATAGTTTCCTGGATTTTAAAATCTAAAATATATAATTTAAACAGTGATTTAAATCCTAAGGTTAAGTTCATTCTTGAATAACTTTGAATCTTAAAGTTTTAAAATGGATTTGGATTTGAAAAATCAAGTTTTTAAAAAGAAAGTTTAAATCAAAGTTTTAAATCAAAGATAAATTGATGAATTCGAGTTTACTTCGAATTCAAATCTGAAAAGTTAAATCAGTTTTTAAGCATGATTGTTTTAAAAATAAGTTCAAATAAAATAGTTTTGGAAAGTAAATTTTGTTTCAAATAAATGTTTAACTTGATTGTGAGAGAATTCTTTTATAAAAGGGTTTTTGAATGGAAGTTAAATAAATTGTTTAACTTGAATTTGCAAGTTAAAATATTAATGTAATTTGGGGATTAAATTTAAATAAAAAAATTACGTAGTTTAAATTAAAGGCTTTTCTTATATGAGTACATATGTAAATAATAAATGTTATTTACATTATTTAAAAGATTATAAATTGAATTTAAATTATAATCATTTTGAATCTTAAATTCTAAATGGAATTTGAATTTAAATTTAAAATGTAATGTTCTAATACACTTTAATATTAATGATGTCATTAATGAAGAAATAAATTATCTTAGGCATAATTTAGATATTAAAATGATTTGATAAATAAGTTAATTAAGAAATGACTTATGTATTTAATTTATAAATTACTAATTTTGATTAATTTATAATTAGAGATTAATTAAGAAGTAAATTAAGTAATGTTATTGGTTAATGAAGATATTTAACTAAGTATTATTAATTAGTTAATTAATGTGATTAATTTTGATAATTAATCAGAGTAGTCTAGATAATCTATTGTAAATTGTTAAATGTAATTACTTGATAAAAGTAATTAAGAGATTAATTACTTATTGTAATTAATTTTGATAAAATGATTAAATTAAGTTAATTAATTTAGTTTAATTAATTTAAGAAAATCATTTGATAAATTGATAAGTGTAATTACTTAGTATATTCAATGGAGCATAATTACTTAGGAAAGTAATTAACGTTAATTACTGAATACAATTAGTGAAAGATGATGTGTTAATGAAGTAATTTGGATAATTACTTTTGTAATAAATCAAAGGATTAATTAATGAAGATAATTAATTGTGGGATAATTAATGTATTAATATAAGTAATTAATGATAATTAATTACTGGAATGTTATTAATCAAGGGTGATTAATAATTGAGTTAAATTAAAGATGAATCATTTAATGTAATTAATTTAACCAAAGTAATTGAATTTAAATCTAAATTAGAAATCATTAATTAATACAATTAATGATGTAATTAAGAACTGATTAATTAAGGAATAATTAATAATGTGGTGATTAATTTATGTAATTAATTAAGAATAAATGTAATTAATTATATTTAATTGATATAAATAAAGTAATTATATGTTAATTACTATAAATGATTTAAAATAATTAATCTGTGAAATTAAATAAGACTAATTACTCATTGTAATTAGAAGATGATTAATCAAAGGTATTTAATCAAGATGAATATCTAGGGAATGATTAAATAATTTGATTTATAATTAATTAATGGTTGTATAAGCAGGATTTATAGATGAAGTAATTAATTTAATTTACTTTAAATTAATTAGAGATAGAAGTAGTTAATTTAATTCATTTTAAATTAATTATATATTGTGATTATAAATCATTGCTTATGAATGATATTGATATTTCATTTGATGATTGTGCGTTCAGATATGAGATGAACAATATCTATGTGATATGGATGCTTGGTTTAAGTATGATAATATTTAATTATCTGTTTTGATGATAATATGAATTATCTGTTTATGATGATAATGTGATTGTCTATTGTGATATGGTGAATTATCTATTTGTGTGTATATTGGTAATATTGAAATAAACTGTTAAGACTAAATAGACAACTTGGCCTTAAAAGATACGTTTTGGATTTCGATGAGACCGGGATCGGGTTTCCATATTTGGACATCCGAAAACCACATCGATTCAAAATTAACGATAGGTCGTGAATCTGAAATGAAGATGAAGATTCAGAGTGCAAGGGTTATTGTTGTTAACTTTGAGGGTGATTCCAAAATGAGTGTAACGAGATAATGCCTTCGGTTTCGTTCGAACCCGGAACGAACTTGTATGGATTGAATGCTTTCAGAACATCGTCAGGTGGGCGATGAGCATTCTAAGAAATGTATTCTCTAAAGGTAATCGCAGCCTCAAGCCTCATCAACCGGGAATGGCTAAAACAGGGGAGGTGCAGCAAGGTTATGTGGGTCATGCCCAAGCAGGACAAGATATTCCCCTGTCTAGATGTCCCTTTATTTTTCGGCTGTGTGGGTGGTTGATTGCAACAACTGCCGGGTTTATCTTGTTCAGGACTGTTCAGTAAGGAATGGTTCCAGCCTTGTGTTGTAGGGGGTCGGGAGTGATCCTCGGCACGTTGATCTAGGCCACGTACTGTGACGGGCGGTATCCCAGTAGCCCTGCCATTGTATGGAATCCACAATCCAATAAGTGCCAACGGTTTTGATTGTATTACCACTTTTTTGGCTAGTAGATGGAATTTAATGAATGTAACAATTTCGGCTATTTTCTATTTACTTGAAAACCCTAGACCTATTATAATATCACTGAATTTCCTATCAAATGTTTTGGTTAGCGTAAGGTAAAAACTTACCCATGTTTATTTGTGGGGAGTCTTATGTGATACCTTTTGTTTTCAAAGATTTTCAAAATTAAGCAACTTTAACTTGTTACTCACACCAGACCCATGTCTGACCCGAAGTTTATTTCTGTTTTTCATAAACTCTTGGGTACTCAAATTTTTACGAGTAGCCAAGGGATTCAGGTTAGCTTTGACGAGTTCTGGAGGAGCAATGGAGCAGGAGGCTTCAGCGTTGTAGATATATATAGTTCCGCTGTGTTGGTATCTTTGTGTTGTTTGTTTGAGTTGTATCGAGTTGTATTAACTGGACAGGTGTTTATAACTGTCTAGTATGTGATGTATTATCTGTATAACTCTGATTGATATTGTATATTATGTAAATACTTATGTGATTAATATAATTTATCCGTTCCGCTGTGAGATTCTGATGTTGTTGTTCTTTCTTCTCTATCTTTTCTATTTTCTCACCCCTTTCTTTCTTCAAGACGGAAAGGATTTTTGGTAGTAGGAACCCGGGTCGTCACAGTTTTTGGGGGAAAACCTGAATATACAAGTAGCATTTCCATTGATATAAACTGAAGCTTTATACAACAACAAGCAAGAAGATTTTAGGGGAAGTTCAAAGAAAATCATTTCTCAGTTTTAAAGTTCAAAGATTTTAAAATAAAAAGTGTTATGTCATTTCTCAAGCAAAGGTGAGTAACATTTTTTAAAAATAACTTAAGTTTTAAACTTGTTGCATGTCAATACTTAATGCTTAAAAATATTTGTGTGAATATTTATGGGTTCATTTCTCTGTGCATTTGTGAGATGATATATCTGCATATTGTACACCGTGTAAGACCATCCTGTTATATGAATCTTCGGCTCATATCTTACTTCAAAAATCATCTCTCCTTGATATATTGATTTATAGGGCTTAGTATATAAACAAGATGGGTTTGTTTGATCATAAAGTAAATTTTAAAAATCTGAATTCAAGTTAAACAAGGTAGAACTGCTTTGAAAACCTTAAAAACAGTCAATACTTAATAGGAGTGAAATTTCAAACATCTTAAATTATTAATTCAGGTTTATAAATTGAAATCTTAACTGAAATTAGGATTTTTAAAACTAAAATTTTATTTTTTTAGTTAAGGTTTGTAGTGTCATTTTTGGCTTGATCAATTTGGGAATTTTGGGTTGCCTCTGGAAACACAGTTGATTGGAGTGGCTATGGTTCTTCATGGAGGTGGAGAAGTGACTGGAGAAGCCAGGAAAAATGGGTGGTGGATGGTCAGTGACCAGTGGCGACTGTGGTGGTTCAGTTTTTGTTGCTAAACCTAGTTTAACCATGCTGGAGAAGCGATGCACTGTGAGGTCTCTGGTGTATCGAGTGCTTTGGTGTTTTGGGGATCGCTAGAGGGTTGGTGGACGAAGCTGTGGACGGTGGCGGTGGCACTAAGGTGGTCGGAGTTTCGAAGGAGGAGCGTTGTCAGGTTTTGGGGTGTTTGCTTGTTGCGTTTCCAGGTTTGAGTTTCGAACTCGTTTTCGTTTCAGGTTGTCGTGGTGGCTCTGGGCGGTCGTGGTCGTATCTGGTGATGGTCAGTGTCGTGTTGGAGTTCCAGTGGGTGGCCAGAGGTGACTGGGGCCACAGTGCACGTGCACCGTGCCAGTGAAGTACTGAAGCAATTGTGGGTCATGCAGGGTTTTGAGCTCGGGAAGTACTCGGGTCATTCGAGTTGTTTACTCGAAGCAGGGGAGGGTTTGACCCGAAGCATTTTTGCTTTGGTCTCGGGTTGAGTAGTTTGCTACAGGTTGTTTAAATTTGCCTGTAGTTTTAAATTTAAACCAAATTTAAAGCAAATTAAATTGTAAGCTAGTTGTAACCAAAAGTTAAAACTAGTGTGATGTTAGATTCAAATGAAAGTTAAATCCAGTTTGAAGTTTGAATTCAAATTTGTATTTCTAAATTCATATTTGAAATGAACTAAAAGTTAAAAAGTTTAAAGGTGGGTTTCAGGTTTAAAACCTGACAGTTTCCTGGATTTTAAAATTTGAAATATATAATTTAAATAGTGATTTAAATCCTAAGGTTAAGTTCAGTCTTGAATAACTTTGAATCTTAAAGTTTTAAAATGGATTTGGATTTGAAAAATAAAGTTTTTAAAAAGAAAGTTTAAATCAAAGTTTTAAATCAAAGATAAATTGATGAATTCGAGTTTACTTCGAATTCAAATCTGAAAAGTTAAATCAGTTTTTAAGCATGATTGTTTAAAAAATATGTTCAAATAAAATAGTTTTGGAAAGTAAATTTTGTTTCAAATAAATGTTTAACTTGATTGTGAGAGAATTCTTTTATAAAAGGGTTTTTGAATGGAAGTTAAATAAATTGTTTAACTTGAATTTGCAAGTTAAAATATTAATGTATTTTGGGAATTTAAATTTAAATTTAAATAAAAGAATTAAGTAGTTTAAATTAAAGGCTTTTCTTAAATAAGTACATATGTAAATAGTAAATGTTATTTACATTATTTAAAAGATTATAAATTGAATTTAAATTATAATCATTTTGAATCTTAAATTCAAAATGGAATTTGAATTTAAATTTAAAATGTAATGTTCTAGTACACTTTAATATTAATGAAGTCATTAATAAAGAAATAAATTATCTTAGGCATAATTTAGATATTGAAATGATTTGATAAATAAGTTAATTAAGAAATGACTTATGTATTTAATTTACAAATTAATAATATAGATTAATTTATAATTAGAGATTAGTTAAGAAGTAAATTAAGTAATGTTATTGGTTAATGAAGATAATTAACTAAGGATTATTAATTAGTCAATTAATGTGATTAATTTTAATAATTAATCAGATTAGTCTAGATAATCTATTGTAAATTGTTAAATGTAATTACTTGATAAAAGTAATTAAGAGATTAATTACTTATTGTATTTAATTTTGATAAAATGATTAACTTAAGTTAATTAATTTAGTTTAATTAATTTAAGAAAATCATTTGATAAATTGATAAGTGTAATTACTTAGTATATTCAATGGAGCATAATTACTTAGGGAAGTAATTAACGTTAATTACTGAATACAATTAGTGAAAGATGATGTGTTAATGAAGTAATTTGGATAATCACCTTTGTAATTAATCAAAGGATTAATCAATGGAGATAATTAATTATGGGATAATTAATGTATTAATATAAGTAATTAATGATAGTTAATTACTAGAATGTTATTATTCAAGGGTGATTAATAATTGAGTTAAATTAAAGATGAAGCATTTAATGTAATTAATTTAACTAAAGTAATTAAACTTAAATCTAAATTAGAAATCATTAATTAATATAATTAATGATGTAATTAAGAACTGATTAATTAAGGAATAATTAATAGTGTGGTGATTAATTTATGTAATTAATTAAGAATAAATGTAATTAATTATATTTAATTAATATAAATAAAGTAATTATATGTTAATTACTATAAATGATTTAAAATAATTAATCTGTGAAATTATATAAGACTAATTACTCATTGTAATTAGAAGATGATTAATCAAAGGTATTTAATCAAGATGAATATCTAGAGAATGATTAATTAATTTGATTTATAATTAATTAATGGTTGTATAAGCAGGATTTATAGATGAAGTAATTAATTTAATTTACTTTAAATTAATTAGAGATAGAAGTAGTTAATTTAATTAATTTTAAATTAATTATGTATTTGTGATTATAAATCATTTCTTATGAATGATATTGATATTTCATTTGATGATTGTGCATTCAGATATGAGATGAATAATATCTATGTGATATGGATGCTTGGTTTAAGTATGATAATATTTAATTATCTGTTTTGCTGATAATATGAATTATCTGTTTATGATGATAATGTGATTATCTATTGTGATATGGTGAATTATCTATCAGTGTGTATATTGATAATATTAAATTAAACTGTTAAGACTAAATAGACAACTTGGCCTTAAAAGATACGTTTTGGATTTCGATGGGACCGGGATCAAGTTTCCATATTTGGACATCCGAAAACCACATCGATTCAAAATTAACGATAGGTCGTGAATCTGAAATGAAGATGAAGATTCAGAGTGCAAGGGTTATTGTCGTTAACTCTGAGGGTGATTCCAAAACGAGTGTAACGAGATAATGCCTTCAGTTTCGTTCGAACCCGGAACGAACTTGTATGGATTGAATGCTTTCAGAACATCGTCAGGTGGGCGATGAGCATTCTAAGAAATGTATTCTCTAAAGGTAATCGCAACCTCAAGCCTCATCAACCGGGAATGGCTAAAACAGGGGAGGTGCAGCAAGGTTAGGTGGGTCATGCCCAAGCAGGACAAGATATTCACCTGTCTAGATGTCCCTTTATTTTTCGGCTGTGTGGGCAGTTGATTGCAACAACTGCCGGGGTTATCTTGTTCAGGATTGTTCAGTAAGGAATGGTTCCGGCCTTGTGTTGTAGGGGGTCGGGAGTGATCCTAGGTACGTTGATCTAGGCCACGTACTGTGACGGGCGGTACCCCAGTAGCCCTGCCATTGTATGGAATCCACAATCCAATAAGTGCCAACGGTTTTGATTGTATTACCCACTTTTTTGGCTAGTAGCTGGAATTTAGTGAATGTAACAATTTCGGCTATTTTCTATTTCTGAAAACCTTAGACCTATTATAATATCACTAAATTTCCTATCAAATGTTTTGGTTAGCGTAAGGTAAAAACTAACCCATGTTTATTTGTGGGGAGTCTTACGTGATACCTTTTGTTTTCAAAGATTTTCAAAATTAACCAACTTTAACCTATTACTCACACCAGACCCATGTCTGACCCGAAGTTTATTTCTGTTTTTCGTAAACTCCCGGGTACTCAAATTTTTACGATTAGCTAAGGGATTCAGGTTAGCTTTGACGAGTTCTGGAGGTGCAGTGGAGCAGGAGGCTTCAGCGTTGTAGATACATATAGTTCCGCTGTGTTGGTATCTCTGTGTTGTTTTTTTGAGTTGTATCGAGTTGTATTAACTAGACATGTGTTTATAACTGTCTAGTATGTGATGTATTATCTGTATAACTCTGATTGATATTGTATATTATGTAAATACTTATGTGATTAATATAATTTATCCGTTCCGCTGTGAGATTCTGATGTTGTTGTTCTTTCTTCTCTATCTTTTCTATTTTCTCACCACTTTCTTTCTTCAAGACGAAACGGATTTCTGGTAGTAGGAACCCGGGTAGCACATTATCGAAGCCTCGATTGCCATGCACTCATGATCTGAATTGGGTCGAGCTCGGTGCCCATTAATGATGGAAATCTTGCTCGAACGTAAGGGGTTTGGATAAGGTTTGTCGTCAATTGGCTGCACTAAAAATGATCTCCACCGTTGATATGAGAGATCTCCTCGTGCTCGACGTTTTTGTAGTTGAAAGTTTGTTTAATCACTGCCCGGACTTGAAGAAATTAAGGGAAGAGGATGATGCAATTTCGGCCACTAATTTTCTAGGGTGGCGGCTGAAGCTTAGACCTAGGGTTTGTTGCAAAAGTGAAAATATGAGGTCCTTTTATAGAAAATATTCGCGCACTATTCACCCGAAATTTTTCCGAACTCCAAACGAAGCGTGCCGCCTGGCGTTTATAATGTTTTACCCCCGTTCCGAATGCAATGGAGTATATATCGGGAGCCAATTCGACCAAATTTGAAAGATAAGTTTTCAAATCGAATTATTTAAATTTAAAATTCACTCAAACCAATTTCTACGCGTTTTGGCTTCCCCCGGACAAGCCGTGAATCAAATTGAAACAAAATTTGAAACCATATAACAATATAACATAACGAATCCGATGAAACTAGTTTCGTCGAAATCTGAGACTGTTTGAAAAATGGCTCTTTTTACTCGTCAATTAAATATTAAAATATTCAACTTCTACAATTTAACTTTTAATTCAATTTTAAAAGTTCTAAAATATCATTCTAACTCCAATATGATTTAGTACAAATTTACAAATCATTTTTAATCACATTAAACCAAATTTCCAATTATTTCTATAATTTCAATATTAAATTATCGATTTAATTATCCAATTAAATCTAGATATTCGAAATAAAATTTATTCGACTTACTAATTTTACTTGTTAATATTTAAAATCAATTAAATATACGAATTTCAAATGACAGAAATTCTGGGTCGTTACAATTTTGAAAATGGTTTTGGAACAAAATTGGAAAGTCTAATTAACATAATTGTTTGTTTCATTTCTGGCTAAAATCTAAAAGTGGAATTTTGTGTAATTAAATGGTTTATGGCTATTGGATAAAAATTTTGTACATATTAAATCTCTAAAGGAGAACGTAAATTAGGGTGGGAAAAAATGTAAATTAAATGGACCCTAAAGGCTAGTGTAAATCTATAATAAAATGGCATAAAAATTACAGACAAAACATATGGACTGAACGAACATGAAATTGAAATATCATTTATGTAAGAAAAAGGAAAACTGTGAAATAACCAAATCGGATGTAAAAATGACCTAAAGCATATTAATAGAAATAAACAGTATGTAAACTACAACGGTAAAATTAATTAATGTGGAAGCGATTTGGTAGGCATACCTTGTAAAGGTTTGGATAGGTGTTTCATACAGTTAAGACCAAAATATTGTTTTTGTTATACGTACTGGTAGCGGGCAAGTATGTTCGCTAGGATGTTTGTTACCTTCCATAAGTTGCTAGTATGTTGGATAGATAGCATCCACAATTGTAGGCTTCTTTATGCAGATCAAAGCGGACGGAATAGGACAAATATGCTCCGACATAGGCTTCTTTAGGCAGATCATTGGACGATTTTACATTGCCGACCCAGCTGTAGGAGCTCTTTCGGAGGACCGACACTTTAAATAGGGGAAAGTCCACATTGTTGATCGAGGAGACAAAAGGATAGGAGTCCAGCTTGGCGGAGCCTTAGCGCAACATCAGAGTCCTGCGGGGTTATTTGAGTCGGTGTCCGTCAGACGTAAGAGGCGTCTAGTCATAGTGCATAGGTGAAGAGCATGACTTTCACGCTATAGTACATGGATAGGGAAGGACAGCTGGTCCAACATGCCGATTGACCTTTAGTATTATTGCGTGGTTGACTTCCTTAGAGTGACCATGGACATTGGCATCATAGGAACTATATCTAAGAAGGATTCGCTACATTATATAATTCACCTTCTATGATAACAGGGTAAAAACTGGAATTAAACTATTTTATTCTTTCTACTTCATTTTAATTCTCATTCACCGGACTTTATGTCTCACTTATTCCAATATTTTCTATTTTCCCCAAATCAAAATAAGGGCTGGTGGTCGCGGTTCTTTGCAGTTTGGAGGGTTATTGGAGCAGTTTTACCTTCAGCTTTCTTTGCTTTTGTTTTATGTACTTCGTTTCTCGTTTTCGTACTTTACACTATATACGGGGACCTATACTATGAACTTTGTTATGTTTTATGTTTTGGTGGAGACTACTTGGTACTTCGATTTCAAAAATAAATTTGGGATAATGTTGTTTTTAATGAAGTTTTTTTGCTATTAATTTATAGTTGGTGAAAGTTTTCTTCCGTTGTAATATTTTAATTATTTAATGTTGTCACCTTAATCTTTGTGCTCTGTTATGGATTTTTATTTCATCCGACCACCCGTGCTTCTAGTCAAGTCCGAACTTCGGGGTGCCTAGAGGTGCGAGGTTTCACAAAATCCCACATAATTTCTTGTACGGATTTCTTTTCAAATATAATATCGATATTACAACCTTGACTTCAAGGCCACGGGATACACCTTCCTGCCTTCGAGTCCAAGGCCAATTCTTATGATTTAACCAGGCTACAAGATCACCTCATTGATTTACGGGCTACAATCGCACCCAACCGATTGACAGGCCACAATCACATCGTTTCCAATATCACTTTGATAGATAAAGAGACTCAATACACTTCTTTGATTACAATTGATCCTATAACTCTGAATAGCACTAAGATCTATGAGAGAGAGTGATAGAGAATCAAACTAGAGACAATCGAGTTTGATTAACTTAGAATTTCGATAGAGTTTAGTTAGAGCATATGAAATATAAGAGAATATTTGAGAGGAGAAGGAGTAAAGAAATGAAAAAACTAACTTAAAATTCGTTGAAAACAACTGGTGTTTATACAAGAATAACAGTCACGTCCATTCGCGAAAGGTTATAATGAATATACACTTCATTTGAAAATTTGAATTTTAAATTCTACGGCTACCATATCGACATGGAAGTATGAGGGATTTTGACATGCCTATGTGAATCTTGAAAGTTAATTTTTCTTTGAAATGATTTTTATTTTAAAACTTGTCAAAACAATTTCTAATCTTTGTAAACCATTTCAAACATTGTTTAAACTTATCAAAGAGATTTAAAAAGCAATCCTAAAAATATATAATCTATAATATAAAAGTAATAAAAGCTCAATATAAATATTTTAAGATTAAAGCTAAAACCATTAAAATCATAAGATAGTGTAAAAAAAAAGAAATGATTTTTAAATTAGAAAATAGTTAGGGCTAAAATATTTAAATCGTAGAGAGATAACTTTTAAAAAGATAGTTTTGAAAAAAATCTTAAAAATAAATCATTTTGAAATTTCATAGATTCCATTCCACCAAAGAAGGTCGTGGGTTCCATCTCACTAAAGAGGTCGTCGGTTCCATCCCACTATTAAAGCGAGAAGGTGGATTCCATTCCAGAATAAAAATCCAAATAAATTTTTTAGTGCTATTATGAAGTTTTAACGTAAATCTTGACACTATTACTTATCTCGATATCTTGGACTCAAGAACTCTTGAAATATTGAACTCTTGAACTCTTGATATCTTGAACTATTAATACTCATGAGTCTTCAGTCTTGGTTTCTTCAATCATGAATTCGTCAGTCTTGAATCTCTATACTGTACAGTCTTCATTCTTTAGTACTTGCATATATATATATACACACACATACATATATATCCTGTATATACATATATATCTTGACGAGAAAATTATTATTTATATTTTATAACAAGTCCTAAGATTGCTGTCATCAAAACCGTCATCTCAAGAACAGACATCATCATTTCAAACTGAAAACAACTATTCACTCTCTATTAAATCATCTCATTCCTATCCCTTCATTCACTCGCACTTTATTTCAAAATTTAAATACATTCTTTACTCTCTTCCCTTCAACACTACACAACATTTTCTTCCTCAAGCCAACCCTCCCCATCCAAAGCTAATAGGCTTACCAAAAATGTAAAGACCCGATTCTTCGTCTTTCGAAAATTCAACATCGATACTCACTTTATCGACTGCCGAGCAATCGAACGACGGAAAACCGAACACTTAGGGTTTTAAGAAAAAGAAAGAGCTAGAAGAAGAGATAAGAAGATAGAAAATAGAGAGGAAAGAAAATAGAAAATAGAACGGAACAGAACACAACAGAACAACATCAGAATCTCACAATTCGCAGCGGAACAACATATAATAAATAAATGAATAATCTTTAAACAAAGAACTATATTAGTTATTACATTTCATACCTTACATTTCATCATATCATCAGAGTGCACAACAACATACAACATCAAACAGCGGAAAAGAAATACTATATACTAGTAATACGCCATGCCATCCATCTTGCCTCCAGCAACTCCAGAATATCAAGAATATCCTGATAAACCTAACTCTTGACTGCCCGTGTGGAAATTGGTGGGCACCCAGAGTTTAGGAAGGAAAACAATAAACTCCGAGTCAGTCATGTGACTGGTGTGAGAACTCAAAACAGTTTATTTGTCTTTAAAATCAAAATAGAGGAATATTTTTAAAGTCAATTCGCAATGCTTTTTAAAAATGAGACTACCATAAGGCCTCCCGCACACACACACAATGCAAACGCAGAATCGGAGGAGATTTCTCCTTATGATAGTTGTTAACGCTAAAAATTGAACGCTAACACCCCGGTGTGTAGAAGGTAATTGTGAAAGCACCACCCGTTGGTACGGGAACAAAGTATAAACAGAGAAATCACAGAGAAGCTATAAAAGACACAATATTTATAGTGGTTCGGCTTAAGATCTAGCCTACGTCCACTTTAAAGCTCTTTATTGCTGATTTGTTTACAATTCTTTACAATCAACTCCGATTACAACACACTTAGACAAATAGCTCAAACCCCGATGTAGAAGAATCCTTCGAATGCATGGCGAATGAGTTAGATTTCCTCTTGAGATTTGTTGAAATGTCTTTGGCGATTGGAGTGATAGAAGTGTTGCTTGAACGTTGCTTGAAGTCGAGACAATGGCAGAGTAATGGCGTCCAGGAAGTCAGCCCAAAAAAAAAAGAAAAGTCCCTTGAATGTTAGAGGTGGCCATGTATTTATAGGCAAATTTCTATGCTAGAATTGTTGATCAAGTCATAAGTCGTGACCGACTCAGGATGAACCGTGACCGACTCAAGATGAGCCGTGACCGACTCACATACCACGAGTCAGCAGGCAGCGGCATAGATGTATCGGTATTAAGCTTGTTCCTTGTTCGCTTGAGTCGCCAGCGACTTATGATAGGTCGTTAGTCATCCTGAGTCGTTGAAATCCTTAGGTCGGTCTGCCCCATGAGTCGCTAACTCCATGAGTCGTTAACCCGTTGAGTCGGTCTGCCCCATGAGTCGCTAACTCCATGAGTCGTTAACCCGTTGAGTCGGTCTGCCCCATGAGTCGCTAACTCCATGAGTCGTTAACCCGTTGAGTCGGCCTGCCCCATGAGTCGCTAACTCCATGAGTCGTTAACCCGTTGAGTCGGTCTGCCCCATGAGTCGCTAAGGTTATAACCCGGTGAGTCGTTACTCCTCCTGAGTCGTTGAGTCGTAACCCTTCAAGGCCGTTAAGTCGGTAACTTCTCAAGGCTGTTGAGTCGGTAACTTCTCAAGGCTATTGAGTCGGCAACCAGATAAGTTGAGTCGCTGGCTTACTTCACTCTTTAAGTCGTATACCGTTTTGGTCGGGGCGCTGCCCCGCACCCCGCCGGGGGCGCTGCCCCCTGGACCCCTGCGACCTGACCGGTCAGGTCGAACACCGTAGGCGGTGGCGTTGCCCCCGCACTCCCACCTTGGGGGGTTGGCACCCCCCCTGGACCCCCCCTCCGTAGGGGATCTTATCTGAAAATTCAATCAACAGAACTTGCTTTATTGGGAGGTTAAGTCGACCATCCTTCGAGATGAACTATCATTGGCTTCTCGGTCGATTTTTGATATCACGGCCTTGCTGAAAAAGCAGAGTTAACAATAGTCAAAGATGCTTGATACGCATTTAAAAGAACATTTGATATTATTACTAGTGCATAGTGTAGAGAAAAATTCATTTCGAAAGTAGAATATAAATCTTAGCCAGCATAGACATTCCGAACTATGCCTACTATAGCTAACTATGTTCAATAGCAGGTTACCGCCACATTCCATAGCAGGTTATACAACTAAAACCGTACAAGTCTCGTATTGTTTCTTTGGATTTCCAACGAATGATCAGGCCAAGGAACTTCCCATTGCCACATGAGAATGCCTCTGGATGGACATCCCCGAGAACCAAACCGGATCTGTACCAACACAAGGCCGGGTTACCCCTAACTGAGTAACAACTGACCGAATATGCCATCCCCCGGTCCTTTGGGACCTTTCAACCGAGCGCTCGCAATCAATTCACACAATCATAAAGTTTTTTCAACATGAGTAAGTATCTGGGCTCCATACCATGATACCACCCTTTTCCAGAAGGAAATGCACATATCCTAAAGGGCGCTACCCCTCATAACCTTGCTGCATCTTTCCTGTTTTGACCATTCACGGGGTGTGAGGCTCGACGAAGTCACGTCCACAAAAACATACTTTATACAAAAGCCATGCTTTGGGTCAACAAATGATCATAGAAATGATCACCAGGATAGACGATCAAATAAACGATCCTATCACAAATAATCAACACAATGATCATTTCACAGCAATACTCAGCATGTCACATTACCAAATTGGGAATATATCGCTGATAACCTTCAACTACATAACCTTTGAGCTCGTACGTCTCAGAGAAGGGTGTTAAGCTAAAAGAATAAATTCTCCGCCACCAACAGAAATATATTTGAAAGAAATCTGCTTTATATCTCAATTTGTAACGTCAGACATACAATCCATACGAGTCTGTTCCGGGCTCGAACAAAACCGAAGGCACTTACAAAGAAGTCCTTGCAATCCGGATATCCACAATCCTGATCGGATTTCCCATTACATATGGAGAACTCAATACCGTAGCTACTCGGTGAAGAGTCAATCGACAGGTCATCCTATCGCTCTCGCAGATACCGGGTCTTCAACACCGATCTTCTAATGCAATTCACAATGACGTATCACATATTCGGAATGGGTTATACGACCCCATGGTCCTTTCTCGGTTAACCCGAATAGTGAGCGCTTATTCAAAAATAAGTGTGGCATTCAAATTCAAACAAATCACATCAAATACCCATTCAAAGGGAAATATTGATAGTCGGTTATTGAACTATCAATGGATATGCACACATCACCAGATTCCAAATAATTTTCCAAATTATTTATTTTCCAAAATATCTTTACAAGATATATTATTTTCAATACTTCAAAAATAAATCAATATTTATTTTCATACAAATTCCACTCTCTTTTATAAATTCCATAGTGAATTTTCATTCTAAAATATTCATGAATATACGACTTCAATTCGATTTCTAATATTCATTTTCAATTTATCTTTAAAAAGATAAATTCAAAATATTCACTTAATATTGGAAAACATTTCCATACTTATTAAATAAGTAATTCACAAATCTTTTTATTTTCTACACTTGGAAAATATTCAATATACTTAAATCGAGATTAAGTATATATTTCATTCTTTAAGGAAATCATTCTCTTATCCATATTTATTTGGGCCAAAACGAATGTTGCGTAAAACATCGTTACGACAACCCAAAATCACTAGTATAGGGATTCGAAATTAAAATAGATATATAAATCCCAATACTATACAAAACATTTCCTTTCGGAAATCATTTACTATAACAACAGTGTTATAGTCCACTATTCCCTTTTATTTCTCGAAAACGTCTATTTCAACAATAAATGTTGAAATCTATGGTTTCGAATCTCAACACATTTAAAACATCGTTAGATCGTTTTAATTTCTATTTAAAACATCAAATCTAAACATTATCTTTAACATATTATTCACTACTTAAAACGTGAATATACTACGTTAACAAATTTCATCCTTTTATTCATTTTATCTCAAAGGATTACTCACAGTTCAAAAACGTGAATATAACTCCATTAATAAGTTTCAACAATTTACTTATCAAAATAAGTCGTTTGCGAATTTATAAAACAACGTTTATAAATTCCTTTTATTAACCTATATTCAATTCATAACTCAATTATAAACTAAAAGTTCATATTATAAGTTAAATGCTTATAAAACGATTATTTTACAAAATCGTTTCTTTGAACTTCATAATTATAAATCTTATAACTTATAAGATTCAATTATTCATCTAAGTATATTCTTTAATAATTTCACAAAATTTATAAATCTTACTATTTATAAATTTCATTTATAACTTCACCATTTATAATTTTATAAATTCCATTCATTTACAGAATTCATTTTCACTTCATTCAAACACTTATAAAAACTCGTTTTATAATGTCAATATTTCAATTTATAAATATCCATTTATAAATCTCTTAATATAAATCAATTTATATTATTCTTTAAAACGTCTTTAATCTCCTTTATTATTTCACCATTTTGATTCATAAAATAATTAAATTTTATAAATCCTATATTTAAACTTTTCACAATAAATTCTAAAATCCCGATTAAACTATTTTATAAAATCATTAGCATCATATTCTCAAAAATCAGTTTTTAACTATATTTCTCAAAAATCATAATTTTTATAACTTTAAAAATTATAACGTTTATTTATTTAAAATGGATCAATTCCAAAATTATTTTATAAAACATATACTTTTCAAAAATCACTTTAAAAATCATTTTAAAGTTTCAAAATTTGGTCCAATGATGCTACATACCAAATAGTCAATCACGACAACAACGATATCATATATCGTATATGATAGTCCATCAAATATCAAAATATCTGAAATCAAATAAATACTGTTGAGGAATCCAGTTGGATCCCTCCAACCTGTTTTCCTGCATCCACAAACATTAGCACAATACCAATTCCGCTCCAGTACGGAATTATCGCGGTATATGGGATTTATAATATTATCCGCTTAATAACGGCGCAATAAGGTCTCATCCGCTAAACAAATGCGGAAAATCAATAACTCCAATATATACATATGCCAATATATATATATTGCTATTATATATAATACCAATTTCACTGTTTATGAAATATTCGCGGTATATGTTTTTAATAAATAACATCCGCTTACTAACGGCGTATAATGTCTATTTTAACAATCAATAGATAATAATCATCATTCAAACATGCATTCAAATATTTTAAATCTAACTATTTAAAATAAAATCGAAACTGATTCGATTGAGTGAGAAGTTCTCACCTTGATTTCAATTTCGTTTTAGCGATTTATTTCGAATAAAATTAAACGGACGTTTAATTTTACCCGAAATTCTCACTAACTCCAAACGACTCCAACCCAATTTCATCGCGTAGTGCTCGACGATACGATTCCAACGCAACTGGTTTCGCATATTTTCGACCTCGTATGAAAAAGTTATGATTTTTATAAGTTTATACGAATTTGTAACTAAATTTACAACATTTTTTCTTTATATTTATAACCTTGCTTTTATCCTGGCCCTTGGATCCAAACCCCACCATCGTGACCGTGCATACCCCTCCCCCTTCTCCTTCATTCTCCCTACAGAACAAAGCCGCACACATAACCCATAAACATCACGAACTAGGGTTCGTTTTTGCTCCTCCATCAACCCACTTGAACACGATCAGCCAACGTCAACTCGACCACCTACGCAAGCTCTCCACTCGGTTGCAACAGCTCCAGGCTCGGCCACCCCTACATGCACGCGCACAAAGATGAACGGCCACGCACGCACGCCCCTAGCTCCCTCCACGTCACGCCATACCTCATCATCACCGTATAGATTGAAAGCTCTCTTCGCGCTCTTCGACTTCCGTGTTGAACACTTTGGCTAATTATCGACGGATTGGAAGTAATTGAGGAGGAAAGATCGTGAGTTTCTGGCCTTCGGTTTATAAAGTGGCGGCTGTGCATATAGATTAGGGTTTAGAATTTTATATTTTTTTTCCTTGAGTGAAGGGTCTATTTATAGAAGATTTTCTCAAACACTATTCAATCCGGAAATTCCGAACTCCGATTTACGCGCCGTAACCAGCATTTCTAGGGTTTACCCCGCGTTCCGGACACAATGGAACAGGTTTCGAAAGCTAATTCGGATATCTGTGCGAGTTATGGCTATAAACGTTCAATTTAAATTAAACCGATTTAAACGATTTTCTAGGCGTTTTAATTTGTAGCGGACAAACGGTAAATCCAATTGACACGAAATTTGAAACCTTACAATAATATCACATTATAGATCCGATGAAACTGGTTTCGTCGAAATCCGAGACTTTTTGAAAAATGGCTAATTTAACTCGCCAAATTAATATTAAAAACAATTCGATGCATTTCGAGCTGCCACGATCAAACGATAACTCCGATTGAGACGAAAATTGAAATCCGGTAATAACAAACTATTACGGATCCAATGGAACTGGTTTCGTTCAATTCTGAGACTGTTCAAAAATTGACTATTTTCACTAGTCGATTAAATATTAAAATATTCAATTTTTACAAATTAACTTTTAATTCGATTTTAAAAGTTCTAAAATATCATTCTAACTTTGACATGATAAAATAAAATTTTACAAATCATTTTCAATCATATTTAACTCAATTTTCAATTATTTCCATAATTTAACATATTAAATTATCGATTTAATTTTTCAATTGAATCCAATTATTCGAATTAAAATTTATTCGACTTATAAATTCACTTATTAATATTTAAAATTAATTAGATATTCAAATTTTAATTACTTAAAATCCTGGGTCGTTACAAAAAAGATCAAAAGTCAACTTTCAATGATCAAGAGTCCATTGAAACTTACGATGAGTATTCTACATATGGAAAAGGTATTTTTAGGAAGGTTTGCAATTTTTAATAAATTTTCTTCTTATAGTTTACAAGATCTTACTTTTGAAAATGGTATTTTTGGTTTAACCAATTTGTCTCCAAATGATATTGATTATTATCCCGATTTGGATAAAATGTTTGATGCAAATTTAAATGAAAAATATATTTAGGGAGAACAAGGTCAAATTTAGAGCAGTTTCAAAGGTACTACTATTGTTTTGGATTGCGAAATTTTTTATTGTAAAAGTACTGGAAATGACCTCCCTACTCTTGAAATTGATTATGTTAATATAGAAGCTATGCACAATTTGTTTTCTAACGATGAAGAGTATGGTTTTAAGGGCAAGAGTATTGGCCATAAATCAAGATTAATGAGTCTTATTTTACAACAAAGTACTACACCAAGAATGGGAAATTATAGTAACCCGACTCAAAAAGTATTCAAAGCTCTTTTTGTTAATTGTGGAAAATATGATATAAACTATGCTTATGTGATTTTGTATGACTTTATTAAAAAAAAATTCTCTAGGCATGAGAACACACTTTGCCATGGTGTATATCTTACTTGAATTTTCAATTATTTTTGTATTAATCTAAGAAGTGAAAACATTTTGCCTCATAAATTTTTTGACAGAACCTACCTTTCTCTTATGCACATTCCTCTTGAATTCAAACCTTATGAATCTCTTCCCAAACAGGAAGAGGGACTAGCACGGGAAGAAGAATAAGATATTCTTTAAGAAGAAGAAGAAAGCGAAGGTACCGAAATTGAGAGGAGGAAGAACAAGACGTGGAATATGAGAAAATGGACAATTATCTAGAAAGCACTGACAAACCATCTCACTATTCCAATAAAGAGATTTTCAAAAAATCAATAGAAGCTTCTCAACAACCAAAAGAGCTTAAATGCTCCTCTAATATAAATTCACTTCTCTCTCCAACAAAGTGGGCAAATACTTTGGGAAGATCATAAGGAAGCTTAGTGGAAACTCTTCTTCATCATATCATCTTTTTTGATCATTGTCTACCTTTATATCTTATTGTTGTATATTGTTTTTCATTTTATGTATTTTTCTTTGAATTCCTGTATCTCTATATTTTGTTTAATGAAATTTACTTCTTGTTGTTCAGTTATAATATCTTAGTCTCTGCCAATCATTAAAATAAAATAGTATTAAGTAAGGAAAATAAGAACAAAATATAAATGTGAAAATTATGGCACATATGTTGACATATCCTACATAGATATGTTGACGTACTAGCCTTTTTTGAAAGTTTTAAATTTTGAAAATTGTGTAACTACTTTTAAATCGGTTATTTAATCCGACTTTTCACCTCTATTTAAACCATTCCCACTTTATAACCAATTTAGTAAATATGTGGAGAAAGTTTGGAATCTTATAGGCTTCGTTGGTATCTATTATAAACATGAGGCTTCATTTTTATCCGATTTGAAAAGGTACATGACTGTATTAGAGTTATTAAGTCTGGCTCGTACGCTTTCAGTTCGAAGATTATTATCCTTAAACTCTGGAAATCTGCTGTGCAACTTACTAGAGATTACATTGCATCAATTCCAATTTGAGTTAAACTTTTGAAATGGAGATGCAATAGGTCGAATAGCTTGCACTTAGGGAAAACCAATTTGTACGGATAATACTACTGCAAAAGAAATTCAACTTAATTATGCTCGCATTCTGGCCACAATTGAACCTAACTTCGATTATCCACAAACTATGTAAGGTTTTAATTTTAGTGGCTAATATATTAAAATACAATCTATATATGAATATAAAGAAAACCTTGCGTAAAGTTCGATTCATCCAGTTTATTCAAACACTGGCTGGTCAAAAGGCTGCATAACACCTGCCCTTCAAGGCACATCTTGTTTCAAACATGGCCTTTTTTGAATCGAGACAAGTCGGGATTGTCATATCGGACTCCAATCCGTGCTTCTAGTAGTTGGTATCCTTCCTTCAGACCTTTTTGGTGAAGTGTTGTGTCTCGATTTATTCATTGCAACGTTTTATTAGCATTTAGCACTATAATACTGGAATGTACTCTCATGATGTTTCATTCTGGGCTTAGTAATTTTGAACTAGTTCCTTTTCTGGGTTTTTCAGGCTTGAATCCGCCTTCCTTTTATCCCAGTAGTTGAATGTCAAGAATGTATATGCACATGCACTCTGATTATCCTTAATGTTTCAATTCATGTGCGCATATACCCTTGTGGATTCCATGCATATATGCACACATACACACACACACACATCATCAAGCCTCATCATTTTTTATATGGATTGTTCGGTCCTGATCCATGAGCATGGGTCGCTACCGATCCAATCTATGGAAATAGGCGAGTCAAGTGCTTGAAAACTTGGGTTTAGGGTATTGTATAACTGATCCTACCCTTCTCTCCTCACTTCACTTCTTCTCTTTGAGTTCAAGCATTTGTCTAACATTAAAGTTTTTCACCAAAAAACTTAAACTTGTGACGCCAAAATTTAGAACTGTGTTCTTCTCTTCTTCCAACTTTCTTTGCCGTCGCTGCCCTTTGTTTGAACTCGATGCCGTACACCTTGTAATAGTCAGATCCGAACCATCACCACAAACCCAATCCAACTTCCAGATCTGAGCCAACATTCAAATCGATCATTTTCTTCGATCTTCGACGCTCTAAAGTACGCGGCAACGTAGGTGGTGAGGCTGGATGATCATCAGATGAATGGTCGTGCTTTGGATTAGGAGAGAAGATGGAGGAAGAGGCCAGAATCCATCCAAGGGGATGGATTGGTACCGATCCAACCGTTGTTGGACTTTCGGTTCTTTATCCATATTAGAGCTTCGCAATGTTGGACAATGCTTGTGTTTTTCCTTAATGCTATCTTACTAGTTCCAAGACATTTCCAATGCATGGCCGATGACGTGAAGCGGATTAGGATGGCCACTTTGGATAACGTTTAGACTTTAAAATGAACTGTTGCATAATATTGGAAAGACACTACATGACGCTGCATAACACGAAAATTTGCATCGTATTGCACTATGCTTTCACTATAACACGGGGCGGTCTTTTAATCTATCTGATATAAGAGTAATAATATAAATTTCAATTATTAAAACTAATGTAACATATTCATCATTCAATATGCTTATGTTAATTCAGATTTTACACATGAATTATTGCTTAACATGATTTTGAATTTTTTATACATGCATATTAAACCATAAATTCTAAATAATCATTCAAATATGTTATTTGCTCATAACAAGCAAAGTATTAAGAAGTCAATGAGAGTTATGCTGAGTTTATAGGTTTCGAATAGGATCAAATAACAGATAAAAAAGTATCGTTTAACAAGTATTAGAGCTGACAAAAAAAATTTGGTTGTCTAACATGTATCAAAGTTATAATCTTACAAGCTCTCAAACGACCCGTAAAATTTTAGTGGTTTTAAAAATGTATTTAACTGAAATTTTGTGAATTTTTAAATAATTGAATTTTGAAATAGAAATTTAATTTTTGGAATACGTCTAACTAAATATAGCAATTGGATAATTTTTATCAGTATTACAAGCTCTTTATTAGGGGTATATATTTTATGTTAGTATATATAAGTTTAAAATTAGTTAATATAATACGTTTGTGTATATACGTTAGTTGTATAAAACATTTGTTTATATATGATATTTTGAGAAGTATGATTTAAAACTTCTTTGTCCCATTTGTTTGTATTTTCCAGTTTCGTGTTCAGGGGTATTCAATGCTGGTTATACATTTGATTTAAGTATTGATATTTGAAAAAGTATAACGTTTATAAAACACATATAGAAAAGTTAAGTTTTGATGTATAACCTATAATAGTTTTATTTTATATCCACATGTTTTATTTATAAAAATTGGATATAAATAATATACATATGTTTTCTTTTCTAAGTTCCGCACAAGGGCTATTGTGTCACATATATATATATACACAGTAATATTGATTTCAATGTAAATATATATATATATCTGTTAGTTTATATGGCAGATATGATATTTGTTTTTAAACTGTAATGTATAAAAAGGTATATAACGATAATATTGTTAACTCATATAGATATGTACAAGTTTTGTTATACTATAATTAATATAGGTGAGTTCGATTTATATATAAGGTATATTAGTTTTTTATGTTGTATAATGTCTGTTAGTTATATATTAATTACATATGTTAGTTTATATAGATATGCTATTAGTTTATATAATATGTCAGATAATTTGTTTTTATATAGGCCTGCATACATGTGTGTGCGCATACACATACATACATACATACATACATACATACATACATACATACATACATACATACATACATATATTAACCGAGTATGTATATTTTGTTGTATATTTTATAAACTATGTCTGCATATGTTGTTCATAGATCTAGTCTACCTTTTAGCTACATGCATATATTATTTTAATAGTTTAATTTATATATGTATTTATTTATATATGTAATCTGATTTTATAGTTTAAATTTATTTTATTTTTAAACACTTATTTGAAATGTTAGAATTTTATATCTATTTTATTTTGTTTGTATGTGCTTTTAAACTTTATTTTTATTTTTGAGGAAATGTATAACGGTATAATTTACATTTTGTCTTAATTTATGTCAAACTGATTGTTCCATCGATTCCTATTTATCAGATTTGTCGTCAAATTCGTGCCATCTCACTTTGCTTTGGAATTCATTACTCATCCTATTCTCATTCATCTCTAGCCTCGAAAGGTGAGTAATCACTCACGATTAACGTTCTTATATGTATTAAATTTGTTTTTAATTGATACGACAATCGAAATATGCTGCTGTTAGTTATTTACATTGTTATATATGCTATTATCTGTAACCGTTCACCTATGACATCTGACACCATTATTTATTATTTATATTGGTTATATATGTCTGTTATATTATTATCATATATGTTATCACTCTGCAAGTTCCCGGTTAGTATAAAATTCCCTATGGGTCGAAATGATACATGCCCGAACGATCTGTATAATAAGAGAAAATCGTTATGGGTTGAAATGATAAATCCAAACGATTTTCATTGAATTGAATTTGGGATTGCGAGTTGAAATGATATATACCCGTACACACACACATATATTTAAATTCCAGATTGAAATGATAAATATCCCTATCACTTGACCATAGGATAGAAAATTATATACAGACGCCGTTGGTCTATAAATAAATATTTTGAAACTGATTTCTATGGTTTTGGAAAAAAAATATTTTGGTTTTAAGAAATATTGATTTAAAGATATTATATGTATGTTATTTTATAAAGCTTAAAATGTAGGCTTTTAAATTTATATGTTTGAAAATTTTAAAGTTTATAAGTTTGTTTTGAAATTATGTTTTAAAATAGATTTTATGATGATTTTTGTAAGTTAGGTTAAATTTGAATTTATTTGAAATTGTATTTAATTAAGAATTTTATTTTATTTAAATTGATTTGAAACTTATTGAATTCAAATTTTAAAGGATATGATTTTATAACTTTATTTTCATTTAAGGTAATTAAATGAATAAGTCAAGTTTAAAATAAATTGAAGGAAATATTTAGTTATTTGAAATTTGAGGTTTTATTTAAATGATATTGGATTTAGTAAATATTTCATAACTAAATAATAGTAAATTGAATTTGATATATATATATATATATATATATGAAATTATCAATTTAGTTTTTGAAAATGTTGATTACTTAAAGCTTTGAAATATATATAAACTGAGATGGTTTATTTTGTGGTTTAAATCGGTATTTGAAATCGATATAATTTGAAATGGTTTATTTAGAAACTGAATTGAATTGAAATTAATGATTTGAAATTTGATTAAATTTGAATTTTGGAAGTTGAGTTGATTCGGAATTGATTTGTGAAATTTGAGGAAGTTGTTTTATTATATAAGTTGTTTTTAAATTTTATTTAAACTATTTTATATTTTACTTTATAAATTATTTTAATGTAAATTATTTTAATATTAACTAATTTAATATAAATCATTTTAATATAAACTATTTTAATATAAATTATTTTAATTTACTAACTATTTTATTATAAACTATTTTAACCTATAACTACTTTATATAAACAATTTATTTTATAAACTACTTTATTATATATACTATTTTAATATCTAAACCTATTTAAGTGGTGGAAGTTAATGTTTTCAAAGTTATGAATTTCAAAGTATTATGTTTTGAAAGTGTTGTAATTTCAAGTTTTTGGTTCCGAAGTGTTTTAACTCCTAAGTGCTATGATTTTTGGAAATGGATAAATTTGAAATGGAAATGATATCGTATTTGGTTTTGAAATGGAAATGATATCATATTGATTTGGTTTTGAAATGGAAATGAAATTTGATTTTGAAGTGTAAACTATTTTGAAATGACCGTGGTGTTAAAATAACGATTGGTTGTTAAAGAGACCGGGATTGGATATTGCCATACTCTCTACCAATACCGAAAACCACTTTTACAACCGTATACATGGTGGAGTTTCCTGAATAAAGTAGGATTGTGGCGACAATCCTATATGAGGTATATACGTGGACCAACTCCCGTGAGTTGGCATAAGGTGGCAAAAACAGGACCAATCGACGGGCCAAGTGAGGTAGCTCCTCCGACCGGGCACACTCCTTCGTATGCCATTCTATTACTTTATGATTGATTTGGTGCGCACCTTTGATTTTTTTTGGGGAATGTGGCTTGAGGTGGGCGGCAGTGGCTGTTATGCATTACCACCAGCCCGGAAGTGCAATTGGTATATCTACCTTGGCATTGCCTAGTTGTGTGTGTCTCCTACCATAGCATGCCTTATATGAGTTTGATTTATGTCGTAACTATGGAGTATCCTCTGGTGGCCTCGCGATCTAGAGGTATTACGGTACTGTATAGACTATTGGCACTATAAAGCTTGTTAAGGTGGAAAATGTAAATCCTTAACGCTATTTTTAAATAATATACTTTACTTTAGACATTATTATAATAGCGCGTGTTACTACATAGTAGATAGTTTAACGGATCCTTAGAGATGGTTATCCCAAACATCCTTTGAGTTGCTTGTATTTTGGTTGTTATTTCTTGAGTTGGATTTGTTGATATGAAAATGTTAATCCTGACTCGAGTGTTTTGTCTTTTGCTTTATGCTAGGTCAGATTGAGTGATACAGCTTTTGAGACTCACCTTTGGAGTTGGAGCTTCGTTCGGAGATCCATCTTCATCTTTTCAGCTTGCAATTATTCAGTTAATTCCAGTGATGTATTCCGATCTTGTATTTGACTAATGTATTTGAAACTTCTATTGTATCATATTTAACTCTGATATATATATTAGCTTCATGAACTACTATTCATTTGGTTTCTACTGCATATTGTATATTACCCTATGTCTGTGAATCTGTGATTTATTTATTTACTGTATATGCTGAGTTTTTCTAAATATAAATTAACAATCTAGTATTTTGGGAAATTCAAATCTGGCATGTGTGGATACGAATGGTTGAAAATATCGGGATGTTACATGTGATAGCAGAGCTTTGGTTTTAGGCAAAACTTAGCATATGGGGTAAATTTAATTATAAAATCACGTTCGTTCGAGCTTGATTTCTTTCCTCTTTGATTCGGTTTCCTTTTAATTTTGGAACCCCCCTATTTGTTCTGAAATTCACTCTTGTCTACCTGTATCCAAATTCTTCTTGATTTTGGAGTATCCCATAGCTCCATTGAATGATTGTAAAGGGGTGAAACTCCTTTACAACAAGAATTGATTCACCAATGATTTCTGTATCATCGATTTACGATGCTATTTATCTCCTACTATGCCTGAATTCTATCTCTTGTGATTGAATATCGATTTGCTGTAGAATTCTGCATCGATCTTATTCTTGAAGTAACGGTCGACCCGATTAAGGTCGCCCGCGACTTATATAAGTGTATCTATCTTTCTCTTTTGTAATTTAATCGTCTTATCTCCATTCCTGACCTATCTTCCGGTTAGAATTTTCTTTGATTAGTATTTGAAATCCATCCTTAAATAGTTGAGTGAGGGAGTGTATTTACATTAATATAAGAATGTTTATAGGTTGTGTTGCTCGAGTTGTTAATGTTGATTTGGGACTTTGATCGATTCGTCTAATCAGTGATATCGATAGGATTTCCAAAACACTTGAACAGAGCAAACTGACACAATATTCTTTTCAAAATTTGTTAAGTGAAATAAATTTTTGTATGATTATATATATATATATATATATATATATATATATATATATATATAATTTTCTGAGATTTAATAGTCAACTAAATTGGAAATATTTGATTTTCATCTATTGTTTTGTAAACCATTGATTTTCCAATATATGAATAAATGAATTTATCAAAAATGGTTTATAACTTAATTTGGAGTTTAAATGAATACAGATTAGAATTTGAGAATTTAATTTTCAGTGATTCCAAACTTTAGTTTGAAATCTTTAAATATACATTATTTAAAGTATTTTCAAATAGAAATTATTTCCAAAGAATTTTAAATGTTTAAATCTGTGCTCTCTTGTTTTATCGCTGGAAAATAATTTCGGTGATGGCGGCCGCATCATCGACGTTCATTTTCGAGTTTCGAAGAGGAGAGGCTATTATGTAACTTTGCCACACTTTTGTTTTGGAAAATAATTTAATTTGAATTTCTTAAAATGACTTGGTTTATAATATATATAGGTATTTTTTATAAATTTGATTTGATATATATATATATATATATATATAGTGTGTGTTAACTCCATCTCGGCCATGACTCACCGATCTAGCATATCAAACAGTTAGCGACCCAAGTTCTGCCGACCCAAGGCACAAAGGGATGCCGACCTAGTATCTTAGCATGGAAGACCGACCTAACTGCATAAGGTTTAAGAAGGATACCGACCTAAGGGACTTGAGAAGCAGACCGACTTAAGGCTCAAAGGAAGTTCCGACTCAACAGCCTTAGCTTGTTGCCGACCTAACCTATGAACCGACTCAGAATGAGTGACGACTCAATTGGTTGCCGACTTAACAGGGACAGCGACTCACCGGGTTATAACCTTAATTCCTTAAAGATGTTGGCCGACTCATGGGGCAGACCGGACTAAGGCCTTTGGTAGGTCGTTCGCGACCTAAGCAAGCGAATCGGATACCTCATCATTTTATGACCTGGCCCCATAACTCGTTTACGACTTTGGACTTGCGTGAAGTCAGGTAAGTCGGCTTAACTCTACTAGACCGTGGATTTGCTTCTATAGGTCGGCCGCGACTCAACTAAAGTCGGTCACGATTCATGACTTGAGCGAAAAACTACTGCCCAGAATCACACCTATAAATACGCGACCACCTCCAACGTTCAAAGGACTTTTGGCTCATTCTTGCCAAGCACCGATACTCCGCTACATTCCAAACTGGCTCGACACTCAAGGCTTTCAAGACACGTAGAACGCTACTAATAACTTCAAGAAGGAATCTCATTCATCCGACATGGATTTGAAGACTTTCACTCACACTGAAGTTTAAGCCATTCGTTCAAAGTGTTTAGTAATTCAAAGTGTATTGTACGTGGGAAGAATTGTATCGATCTGTAACGAATTCGTTAATAAAGATATTCAAAGTGGACGTAGGCAAACTATTAAGCCGAACCACTATAAAATCGCTGTTGTTTACTGTTTTTTCTGCAGTTTTCTGCTTATACTCTGTTCCCGAATCATCGGGTGGTGCTTTCACAACTACACTTTACACACCGGGGTGTTGGCGTTCAAATTTTAGCGTTAACATTTTTGGTACTTTCACTGAGAGCTGAACTCAGGCTAATTATCATCATTGCTCCACGAAAGTTTTTTGAAGTAATCTCTCTGAAGACTAGAAGTTTATCTGAAATCATGGCTCCGGGGAGAAGGAGTAGATCTGTTAGATCTGGAAATGTTCAAGAGGGAACCTCTGCTTCCCCAGCACCTAATCAAGCCACTCCACCTGTTGGGGTTACAAAAGCGGAGTTGGATGCTGTAATCTTAGGGCAGAACCAGCAGATAAATGCCCAAAGTGCACAATTGGAGGCTCAGAATGCCCAAAATGCCCTAATTTTGAATAAGTTGAACGATTTGCTTAGGGAAAACCATCAACCAACGGGTAATGAAAGGAACTTTGCTAGCAACGTTCATGATGCTGAAGAAAGGAACGTTCCTGAGAGGGCTGCCAGCCCCCTTGAGCAGACACTTCCTTAAGTTGGTGGATCTAAAGCTCGAAATGATGAGAGGTATCTTTCTGAAATGGTTTGACAAATCATGAAAGAGAGCATGCAAAAGGATGAAGACGAGAGAGAATGGGGTTTCGCTCCAAGTAAAACCCCGTTTACCGAAAGGATCTTAAAGGCTGAGTTCCCGAGGAAGTTCGTCCCTCCAACTATTCCAGCTTACAAGGGGACAAGCGACCCGAACGAATTCTTGTATAAGTATGATTGGCACATGACAGGTGCCAGAGCTTCTGATGAAATAAAGTGCCGATATTTTCCTGTATATCTGGAACGTCTAGCCCTGCTTTGGTTCACCAAGCTACCAATCCGGTCTATAGATCAGTTTTCTGACCTAACCCGGAAATTCAAGGAGCAGTTCAAACTATATGCTTCAAAAGCCAAAGATATCATGTCATTGTCAAGTTTAGAACAGAATCCAGGGGAAACTATCAGATCTTTCTTAAATCGCTTTAATATAGCGCTGGCCGAGGTAGACAATGCAGAACCACGAATGATCCTGACTTATCTGATGAGGGCCATTGACAAGTCGAGTGAATTTGGAAAATGGCTAAACATGAAGGAACCAAATTCCCTTGAAAAATTCTACAAGAAAGCAGATGAGTTCATACGCCTGGAAAGCCGTCCTGCACCGGTGAAGGCAGTATTGGAAAAAGCTGAAGATAACATTGCTGCTCTACGCAAGAGTGAATCTGTAGGACAGAAAAGGGGAAATAATGATGAGAAGAAACAGAAAAATCTGAAGAAGCCTCGTTCCTTCAAGCCATCAGAATATACTCCTTTATCAGATACGCCGGAGCGTATTTTCCTCGCCACCAAAGATTCTGTTGATTATCCTAAACCTCCTGTTCTGAGAACCGGGAAAAAAGCTGTACAAAGCGGGAAGTTCTGCCGCTTTCATAATCAACCCGGTCATGATACCGATGAATGCCGCCAATTGAAAATTTTGATTGAAGAGTTGATAAGGGAAAAGAAGCTGCAACAATTTGTGGAAAAGAATAGTAGCAATCCTGCTTTGTCTAGTCAGGGGCAACAAGCTCCTGCTCATCAGCCCAGGACAAGTGAGAAGGCTGCAGGGCATGAATCCGGAAGGCCTGTTATCAATGTCATTACGGGAGGACCTCACCCAGCAGGCAGGAGCTAGGGTGAGATGGAAAGGTATACCCGGGCTTTAAAATATGTACCGGCCGAGGAAGATGTCTTTGTTTTGGAAGATGCTACGCCCCTGAAACAACAAAGAACTTTCAATGATGACATTGTGTTCAGAGCCAGGGATTCCACAGGTGTTGAAGCTCCTACCTTGGATCCCTTAGTCATCTCGGCTGGTATCGGGCCAGCTATTGTCAGAAGAGTTCTCATTGATTGTGGCGCATCCTGTAATATCCTCTTCAAGAAAACATTAGACCAAATGAAGATCCCTATGGCTGATGTGCAAGCCTCGTCACAGAAAATTGCTGGCTTCACTGGGGAGCCAAAGCAGCCGATAGGGACCATTGATTTGCTTGTGGAACCCGGAGAGGGAGAAAGAAAAGTAGACCGCAAGAAAACTTTTGTGATTGTTGACGAATTTTCCCCTTATAATGCTTTCCTTGGCCGTCCAACTCTTACAGCGTTCAAAGCTGTTCTGGCCCCATGGTGCCTCACCATTAAATTCCCCATAGACAATGGAGTAGGAGTTATAAAAGGGGATCAAAATGCCGGGCGGGAGTGTTATCTGACAGATCTGCGAGAGGCAAGAAAAAGAGAAATGGGAAAGGATGCAGCAACCCCAGTCCGCATCAAAGAACCAACCTTGTAGCAATTACAGGGCGGACCCTGCACTGGCGAGCACAGCGGAGCACGAAAAGAGATGGATCCTAGAAAAGCCAGTGCAAGGGGGAATAGAGTGGTACCAGTGGAAATGACAGTACCAGTACCTGTTGACCCGAAGGACCCAAATAAGGTGTTGAATGTGGGTTCACAACTTAATATGTCAATTCAGAATATCTTAATATCTTTTTTAAAAGCAAATTTGGATGTTTTTGCTTGGACTCATGCCGATATGTGCGGAATATCCCCAGAAGTTGCAGTACACGCTCTGAATATTGATCCAAAATTTACGCCTGTGAAACAGAAAAGGAGAACTCAAGGTCCAGAAAGGTCAGCAGCATTAAAAGAAGAAGTTGATCGGCTCATGGAGAATAACTTTATCAAAGAATCTACCTATCCGAATTGGGTTTCAAATCCAGTGCTGGTTAAAAAGCCAACGGAAAATGGAGAGTGTGCATCGATTTTTCAGATCTAAACAAGGCCTGCCCCAAAGACTGCTTCCCATTGCCCAGGATCGATCAACTGGTAGATGGAACAGCGGGACATGAATTGTTATCTTTTATGGATGCCTACTCCGGATATAACCAGATTATGATGCATGAGCCAGATCAGGAGGACACGAGCTTTATCACCGATGTTGGTCTTTACTGCTACAGAGTTATGCCCTTCGGGCTGAAGAATGCAGGGGCAACCTACCAAAGACTTGTTAATGCTATGTTCAAACCGCAATTGGGCAAGACTATGGAAGTCTACGTCGACGACATGTTAGTAAAGTCTAAGAAAGCAGTGGATCACATAAAACACTTAGCAGACATGTTCGCAGTCCTCCGAAAATACGGAATGAAGCTTAACCCTTTAAAATGTTCATTTGGAGTGGAGTCCGGAAAGTTCTTAGGATTCATCGTGAGCGCTAGGGGCATTGAAGCTAGTCCAGCTCAAATTACCGCCTTAAAAGAAGTCAAAGCTCCTAGAACGAAGAAGCAATTGCAAAGTCTCAACGGAAAAGTCGCCGCCTTGAGTCGGTTCATTTCCAAAGCTACTGATAAATGCATCCCATTCTTTGACGCTCTAAAGAAAGGAAAGAAAAACTTTGATTGGACTCCCGAATGCCAAAAAGCCTTTGATGAATTGATTTGCCATATGGAAACTGTTTGCACCAAAATTGGGCAAACAACCTTCGGAAGTTTTTGAAGAGATAGTAAATGAAGAACTTGAATTGGAAATAGGGACTATCTAACAAAAACTCCAAGTCACAGAAAAGTAAATTGCGCAGAAGACAAGGATTTAGAGTGGTTCGGCCATGCGCCTACGTCCACTATGAAGTTTTATCACTTTATTTCTTAATACTTGAAGATTACAAGTGCTTTTCAGCAAATTACAACAGCAAATGGACTTAAATTCGAAATTAACAGCAATTGAGATAGTATGGAGTGATTCTGGCAGCGTTTAGGCTTGTTCTCCTTCTCCAAATTCTCCGACCCCTTCTCTGAATGACCAGGGGCTCTATTTATAGGTGTGGAAGGCCAAAATCTCGCCTAAATCATGGAGAGGCTGCTTGGCACGTGACGGGGGGCCCACAGGCCCGCGTTCTTGAAGTGCGTGCCGAGTTTGGGATCGATTCGAAGTGAACTTCGAATCGATCAAAAAATTGTCCAATTGCGATGAAACTTGGCGTGGACGTTCTTCATCATGTAGACAAACTTCTGTAAAAATTTCATGGGATTTGGATCAGTAAATTGGGAGTTATGATCGGTTCGAAATTGGGTGTTCGGCATGCTGTTTGGTTCGAATCGATGGAATCGATTCGTTCGAATCGATGCATGGCCGAAGCGAATACTTCGAATCGATTGGGGCGCGCCTGTCTTCGAGCCGATCCATGTTCGTGCTAGCGTAGCCGCTTTGTTGGATTCGAAGTTGTCGAAGTCGATGGAGTCGAAGGTGAGTGGTGGTGTCGAAGATGATGGATGGATTCGAAGGTGAGCGATGGAGTCGAAGATGATGGATGGATTCGAAGGTGAGCGATGGAGTCGAGGCTGTGATGGGTTCGAAGCTATTAATGGACTCGAATTTGTGATGGATTCGAAGTAGGGAGTTCCTTAGATGGATTCGAATGTCGCCTCTTCCTATGGGTTCGAATATGATGGGTTCGAAATAGATGGTTTCGAACACGATGGTTTCGAACACGATGGGTTCGAATATGATGGGTTCGAACATGATGGGTTCGAACCGAGCAATGTGCACCTTCTTAACTTGAATCCATCATAACTTGAGCATACTACCTCGGATTGACTTGAAATTTGAAATGCTGGCTTCTATGGTCTTTCTTATCATGCCTTATCAATTGCGGCCCGATCCGGGCTCAGACAGAATTCATCGATATCCATAGGGAAGTGAAATACGACCAATCTCTGAGGTGAACTGTTTTCTGTTTTTGACCAATCTTTTGGTATCACGGCTTTTGCCCAAAAAGCGGGATAACAGAAACGCCTCCAATACTTTCTAGGCCCGGCGATGGTGAGGATCTTCTTATATACTTGGCAGTATCATCTCATGCTTTAAGTGCAGCGCTGATACGAGAAGACAAGAGGATTCAACATCCGGTTTACTATATCAGCAAAAGACTCACTGGGGGCAGAGATGAATTACTCCAAGCTGGAAAAACTCGCCTATTGCCTACTGATTGCATCGAGGAAGTTGAGGCAATATTTCCAAGCTCATCCTATCAGAGTCCTCACTGATCAACCTTTAAAGCAAGTCCTGTTTCGCCCTGAGACTTCGGGTCGTCTTCTAAAGTGGAACATTGAACTCAGTCAATATGACATCACTTATCATCCCCGAAAAGCAATCAACGGACAAGCTTTAGCGGATTTCATCGCAGAATTCACAGATAAGGGTAACAGTGAGGAGGAAATGATCGATGATTCCCCAATCCAATGGAAGTTATATGTTGATGGCGCGAGAAATGACTACTGTTCTGGAGCCGGAGTTGTACTTGAGACCCCTGAAGGTCGGTCATTATGCTATGCACTGAGATTGGAATTTCCTTCAACGAACAATGAAGCAGAATACGAAGCTCTTATCGCTGGCTTGAGAATTGCTAAAGAACTAAACATCCGAGCATTATAGATCTTCAGTGATTCTCAGCTTATTGTATGCCAAGTCAAGAAGGAATTCCAAGAGAAAGGGGGAAATCTGCCTGCCTACTTGTTAAAGGCTTGGGAACTCCTGTGTGACTTCGATCATTACACGATAAGCCATATTCCTCGAGAAGAAAACACGAAAGCAGATTCTCTCGCAAAGTACTCTAGCACAGGCGAAGCTCAATTTCTGGGGTTGACTCTAGTGGAAGTCCTGTCGGCTCCAAGCATTGATGAGATGGATATTGATTGGATCATGAGCGTGTCTCAAGAGCAAGAATCATGGATGACTCCAATAACAGAATATCTGCTCAATGGCTCTTTACCGGAAAATTCAAAAGAACGACAGAAGCTACCGAGGAAAGCCTCTCGCTATATAGTCCAGGATGGCTAATTATACAGACGGGAATTCTCAATGCCGTTACTTCGATGTGTATCCAGGGAAGAGTCCAAAGCAATCCTAGCTGAGGTGCATGGGGGAGAATGTGGTGATTAGTAAGGTGGTCAAACTTTAGCAAAGAAGATTCTCCGATACAGATATTTTTGGCCAGAAATTAATCGAGATGCAGCAGACTATTCCCGAAAATGTGACAGATGCCAAAGATTTGCCAAAATTCCTAGAACACCTTCTACTGAACTCACACAGATGGTCAGTCCACGGCCGTTTGCAATATGGGGGATAGACCTTGTAGGACCATTACCAACTGCCAAATCTGGAATCAAATATGCCATTGTTGCTGTAGATTATTTTACTAAATGGGCAGAAGCTGAACCACTGGCTACTATCACCTCTAAAAAGATGATAAGTTTTGTGACTAAAAGTATCATTTGCAGGTATGGTGTGCCTCAAAAGATAATTACAGACAATGGTACTCAGTTCGAAAGTGAAGAATTCCAAGATTTTTGCAAACGATTCAAAATCCGAAAAAGCTTCTCAGCAGTAGCTCATCCGCTGGCAAACGGGCAGGTGGAAGCAGTAAATAAAATTATCAAGTCAACCATCAAGAAGCAACTCGAAAGAGCAAAAGGTGGTTGGGTCGATAAGCTACCACTAGCACTATGGGCATACAGAACTACCCACAAAACTACGACTGGGCATACTCCGTTTTCATTGGCATACGGGTCAGAAGCAATGATTCCGGTAGAAACAGAGGTCCCTTCACATAGAAGAATTCATTTCAATCAAGCATAGAATGAAAAACTATAGCTTGAGGCACTAGATCTCCTTGATGAAAAAAGAGAAGAGGCTGAGCTCAGAATCGCAGCTCATCAGCAAAGGATAGCCAGACATTTCAATTCCAAAGTTCGCCAACGCAGCTTTGAGATTGGAGATCTAGTCCTGAAAAGAATCATGACGGCGACAGGTATGTTTGGGCCAAATTGGGAAGGACCATATGTCATAGGTCAGAAGCTTCTTGACGGCACATTCAAACTCGCTACTGTCGAAGGAGATCAAATTCCAAGGGCTTGGAACAGCAATCACTTGCGTCCATACGTTACTTGATAGCTTTGTTGAAATATTGTAAAAAGAATTATGAATGTATGATTCTTGTAATTGAAAGCAATTGTAAAACTGATGCAAGTCAATAATGAAAGACTATAAAGTGGATGTAGGCCCAAATTCTTGGCCGAACCACTATAAATCTTGTGTTTCTTATTATTATTACATGTTTGCTTTATTTTCGATATGAAAAATACATTAAATGTATTGCTGAAATGTCGATTTAAATTTTTGCAGACAATGAAAATAAAACTTGCACATTACAAGACCAAGTGATTCTGGTTATCATTCAGCAAACAAATTTCGAGTCACAAAAGTCCCGAATTCAAATCCTAGATAGGAAGTGCTTCAATTGAACGGCCAATGATTTCGCCGGAAACGGGCCATTGCTCATAAATTGAGATCGTTTGAACAAACAAACATCCAATTAAGAAGCTTATGCCCGTTCTCGTGAACTTGCCTAACAATGAAGTACACTTCTTTGGATTAAACAAACTACTTGTAAGAGAAGGGAGTGTGATCTTGAAATGAAAAAACAGAGGATCGCTGAAAAGGCATAAGCAAGTAGACAAGGAACAACTAAAGCCCTCTTCGGAGGCACAAGCCCTCTTCGGAGGCACAACTCTGCGGAGGATAAAGACCTCTAACGAGGCATACGCCGCAAAAAAGAAAGTTCTCTACTCAACAAAAAAGATTGGAGGAGTCATGACCCTCCAACCATGAGAGAGTAACTTCCAAGCAATAGAAGCCCTCTTCGGAGGCCCATTTCACCAGGAGTTGAAGTGCGACAGCCGCTCTTCGGAGTTTCACTTCACCATAGTTGAAATGCAAAACAAAATAAAAGCCCTCTTCGGAGGCCCATTTCACCAGGAGTTGAAGTGTGACAGCCGCTCTTCGGAGTTTCACTTCACCAGAGTTGAAATGCAAAACAAAATAAAAGCCCTCTTCGGAGGCCCATTTCACCCGGAGTTGAAGTGCGACAGTCGCTCTTCGGAGTTTCACTTCACCAGAGTTGAAATGCAAAACAAAATAAAAGCCCTCTTCGGAGGACCATTTCACCAGGAGTTGAAGTGCAAAAGCCGCTCTTCGGATTTTCACTTCACCAGAGTTGAAATGCAAAAAAAAAGAAAAAAAAAGAAAGAGAGAGCCTCTCCCAAGGGGCAGAAACGAAAAGACCTCTTCCCAGAGGCACAATAAGACAGAAAGACCTCTTTCCAGAGGCAGAAATGAAAAGACCTCCTCCCGAAGGCACAATCAAGCAGAAAGACCTCTTCGGAGGCACACGTTTCACCAAGATTGAAATAAAACTTCCAGGTGTTGAAACGTGAAAAAGTCTTCCTCAGAGGTGCAACTTTTCAAAGAATAACTTTCAAAGGAAGAATGAATTACTTATTCTAGAAAATTCACTTCCTCAAAAAGAAGTTGAAGTACCTTTCAAATACCCGCTTTACCACATAGAAGATTTCATTCAGTAAAATGTGTATATGCACAAAATAAAAAGTGATATTTTCGAAGGATGAAGCGTAGAAACTTATTTGTACTCTGTTTTTTAACGAAATAATATTCCTCCAAATGTGGAAAATTTATTCTTTAAAAAAAAAAAGTACAAGTTCCTCATAAAATATAATATTAGAATGAGCTTATGGTATAGGGGCAACATAACATGGTATAACTACATCGGTAAAATTGCGCTCGAACAATATATACCACAAGCTCACTGCAATATCGTACAAAGAAATTTGTACAAAAATGAATAATAAATGCATTTTCAGATACAGACAGAAGTTTGTATGAAGAAAAAGAATTATTTTATTCAACACTGTTAAAATTTTGTACAGATACATGTCCCAAGGTAAAAAGTAAAAGAAGAATGCGGGGGCCGGTACCAGCACAATTTCCGGTCAGTACATGCAAAAAAGGCAAAAAGCGATATGAAAGCCACAGAACCAGAGCCATCATTTCTTCTTCCGCCCACCTTTTGAGCCCGCACCTGGCCGAATAACCAACTTTTTAGGCCGGCTTGTAAGGGTAGGGGATGAAGGAGAAAGGGGCTCAGTCGGACTTTCTTCCGTCTCTTCTTTGCCAGTTAAAGATCCCTTCTTCTTCTTCTTCTTGGAAACTCCCTGCTTTCCTCTCTTCTTGGAGGAAGACCCACTCCCTGGAGAAAGAAGTTTAGCTAATGGTTCATCATCGGAACCAGTTGCTTCTGGAGTCTTCTCACTCCCTTCAGTTTCTTCTCCTTTGTGTTCTTGTGAAGCAATGGGATCATCCAAGTCTTGAAGAGCTTCTATTTGCTCCTCTTGTGATCCCGGTTGCGAGGCGGAAGGAGGAGTCTCCTGAATAGATGGAGGAGGAATAATTGGAGGTGGGGAAGCTTGAACAATGCTCGACGTTTTCTCTACAGAAGGAAAAAAGTTCAAGTCAGTAAAACGAGGAGATAAAGGTTCGCTGAGATTCAAGAAGTAGTCAAAAAGCCCATCAAGCTCGTAAGAAACAGATGGGCAGTCTACTTGGGCAAGATTGTCAGTAGGGTTACCTGCAAAATTCGGTTCCCTGACGTCAACTTTGTAAGCCTATGCCTCGGCACTCTCGCCGCCTTCATCTCCACCTTGTATGCTTGTGATCTCGGTGGTAACTTTAGTAGGAGATGGGGAGTCGGAACTGGAACCGATGATATCAATTTCGGCTGAAGGAGAAGGTTGAATCTGAGCAGTTGAGATAATTTTTCCTGAATATTCTCCTGCCGCTGTTTCGGCCCTAAATTTTGCAAGCTTTTCTCTCCCCCGGCGAGAGCGGCACGTGCATCATCATCAAGATAGTGCTCCTCAAGAACTGACTCAGCATAGCCAGCGCCTTTACCGCCGAGCATATCGAGTGCGGCCTCCCAAACTTCAGCCAGAGTAATTTCATACTTGGGGCCTAGAAAGGCGAGGCTACCACGCCCCAAGATGCTATGCAGGTAGAAATCAAATAATGTTGAGCTGATGTTGGTCCTCGTTGCCTCGTGAGATTCTTCAGCTGCAATTTTGCCGGCAACGGCCTCATCACGCTCCATTTCAGCTTTAGAAAGTTGAAGCTTAAGCATTTGAATCTCCGCCTCTTGGGAGCTGTTCTTCTTCCGAAGCTCTTCAATATCAGCAACATAGCCCTCACTAATTCTTTTCTGCACTTCAAGCCTGTCTTCGGCTTCTCTTTGGCTGGCATGAGCATCTCTCACTTATTTTAGGAGCACTTCTTCTTTTTGAGAATAGGAAGTAGAGGTAGCAGCAAGCTCTTGTTTCAGTTCCTCAACTTTTGCTTCAAGCTCTTCATTGTAAGAAGCGATGCTCCTCATTTCAGTGTCATGTTGCTCAAGAACCTTTTGCCATTCGGCTTTGTTATTTTCCATAGTGAGCATGGCCTCTATGTTTGCACGATTAACCCTTTGGAGCCCGTCAACAAGTTTTTACCAGTTTGACATCCTCTCAATATCAAGCTTGACGGCATCGAGGTTTCGTAACATGGCAGACTTGTCAATAGGAACCAAGTCAAGGTCGAACCTTACTCCCTTCAGACACCACTGTGGAAACCGACTTTGCAAAGTGGCCGGGCCCGGTCCAACTTGGAATTTGGGCCTGTTAATTATTGTTTGGATGTCTGTCTTCCCGAGAGCGGGAGAGCCGGAAGGAATGAAAAGCGAGGCGGGGGCAGTAACCTTTTCAGGAGTTGTAGAGGTGTGCTTCTCACCATGTCGGGCTCGCTTGCTCGAATCTTCAACCATATGACTTTTTCCTCTGTCATCATGGGATTTTCTTTTATGGGAATCGTCGCCTCTCTGCGAAGAATCGTGGCGCTCCTCCCTCTCTCTTCTTTCATAACGCTCCTCTTGAGCCCTCTTCTCTTGAGCCTTTCGGGCGGCTCTTTCTTCATTAGATTCTCTGTAAGAGGGGAGGTAACGCCTGTAATCATATTGGCTACGCCTCCCGTAGCGCTGGAAATCATCATAGTAGGATCCGCTGCGCCCCATCGGAGGATCTGAAATAAAAAAGAGCTAAATTTTAGAATTCTTCAAAGTACAAAAAGTCAGGAGCATAAAAGTGCCGAAAAAATTCTAAGTGTGTGTGATGTGCAAACTACGCGCATCAAACTACGAACCACTCTTTAATTGAGGAGTGGTTGTGGGTGTAATAGTTAGCGTCAACTCTTGAGTTGACGGAGTCTGTTGCAGGATAGAAGTCGCTTCAACTACTGAAGAAGAAACCCCGGTAGTGATAGGATCATCTTTAAAGATATCTTGCGAGGTGGCAAAGAGGTCGCTCAGCCCTTCAAAAGTATCGTCCCTGCTCTGCTTGACAAGGCTAGTTTTCTCAGCTTCTTCGCCAGATTTCTGCGAACGTCGGGGAGATCCCTGAGGCTCTTCTTCCTCAATAACCGGGGCAAGTTCGTCAGATGGCCCCGTAACGTCAACAGAAGTGGAGCACTTCACTAGCGAAGCCTCGGGAGCAGGTCCTTTTGGTATGGATGTGTCTGTAGAAACTGGGGCATCCAACGCTCTAGCCGGGGAGTCTGGGATTTCGTGAGGATGTGTAGAACGAGAAGTATGTAGAAGCCCGTATTGGTGCAAAAATTCATCCCTCAACAAAAACTTGATGCTTTTCTCTGCTACGGCCACGACACTCAATCTGTCAAAAGTCTGCCTATGGACCGGATCTCTAGAGGGAAGAGGAAGTGCTGAAAAGAGCAAAGAATGAAATTAGCAATTGGTAATTCGGATCTCGAAAAAGCTTAAAAATGGAGAAAGGTAATCTTACTTCCTCCTCTCCAATCAGCATAAAACCCTGGGGGGCAGCGAGCAAAGAAAAATTGGTTCAAAAATCCATGAACGCTTTCGGTAAGATCAGAAATAAGTTTGCGGTTTCTGGCACTCCTCACAATTATAAGGGAAGGATGATCTCTACTCTTTGCAAACGAGCATAAGTAACGAATTTCTTCAAAACTTGGTAAGCGATCAAAAGTTCTTCTGAACAAAACACACAACCCCATCAAGATGGCATAACCATTAGGATGAAGTTGGGACGGAGAGATTGACAACCGAAGGAGAAGAATTCGGAGAAAGTCATTAAAAGGAGGGATCGCCCCGCTTAAGCACATTTGACGATTGATTGCAATAAAGCCACGGGGAGGACTGTCGGCGGTATCACTTGGCCCATGGAGTAGGACATCACTTTCAGTAAAAACAAATTGAGTGCGCAGCTGAGTAAATGCTCTCGGGGTTAGAATAGTTGGGGTTCTCTCTAGAGGGTCCTCTATAGGAAGAGCTACCGGAAAAGTTTCTTCCTCTTGAGCTGCCATTTCTTCTTGATGGGAAGTCATTCTACATAAATAACTGGATATTCAAACATCAAGGTGCACGTTTCCTAAAATGTGTGTGAGGTGTTGTATAAAATTAACAAAGAAATAAACAAATATAACTGGAATGAAAACTAGCAAGCATTTGTTAGTTATGAAATCCAGGGACTACTGTTTTAAGCCTAAATATGCAAGTACAATGTTGATACAAACAAATCAGTTCAGATTGTTGACACTTTGCGTTAATGTTTAACTTTAGTTGATTGATTCACAAGCATTTCATGCAATATATTTAAGTTGCTCGACTAATCTGTCATCTGATGTAGGCAGTCAATGGCAGTATTTTCGCCTTGGTTTTCTTTGTTTGTCATTTTCAGCAGGTTGGCAGCTTATAAGTCAATGCAGTCTGTGAAATAATACAATGAGAATCAAGCAAGTTTAGGGTTGGGGCAGTCCAAAATTCAGACAACTTAGTTCGGCAGTTCAAGTCAAATACCCAAAGTGGGTTTATGCTCCTAAATGACAACACGTCCAAAGCTCAAGTATTAAGTCGGCTACGATTTAAAATTCCTTCGCGAGTTAAGGCTAAGTTCCTTCGTTCCTTAAATCGGTAGTCCTCTAGGTCGTGAAGGAGTAATCAGGAGAAAGGCTCCGGTTCGAAGAAGTGGGAATTTCCCCAAGTGTTAACTCGGCCACAATTCAATTCTTAAAGTTTAGGTCGGCCAAAAAATTAGGTCATCTGAATTTGCTGAGTCGCCTTCGGACCAACATTTCACTTCATTCAACCCATTAACCCGATAACCATTTCATCAACAACAGCCTTCATTCCTGCTCTCGAATCACCCAATACAACAATTCGAAATTGTTACAAGTCCAATACCCTGCCATCAGAGATCATCGAGTCTAAGGTGATAAACCATCTTATTTGTATCAACGATCATCTGAAGCCGAATCGAGCAACCTAGGCTTCGTCAACTATAAATGCGATTGGATTCGTGATGGAGCATCGTACAAGGAGGCAATTCGAGTTCGAGCGACAGAATTCATGAATCGATGGTAATCTACGGTCAAAAGAAGAGTAAAATCACTTACGTAATGAATGGTAGAGATTATCGGTGATCAGTTGGAATGAAACCGCTTTCAGGATCTTGAGAATATTTTAATGGCAGAATTGAGCAAGGGAACAAGTAATGAAAAAGAACGAGATGGATGTTTTATACCTTACAGTAAGGATGCCTGAAGCGGCAGATATAACTGTTGGGTCGCAACCGACCTAGTGGCGGACGAGTCAAAGGACATCGAAGCACACGACCTAACCATTAGGCGTGTACTTCGAGGGGCAAATGTTAACTCCATCTCGGCCATGACTCATCGATCTAGCATATCAAACAGTTAGCGACCCAAGTTCTGCCGATCCAAGGCACAAAGGGATGCCGACCTAGTATCTTAGCATGGAAGACCGACCTAACTGCATAAGGTTTAAGAAGGATACCGACCTAAGGGACTTGAGAAGTAGACCGACTTAAGGCTCAAAGGAAGTTCCGACTCAACAGCCTTAGCTTGTTGCCGACCTAACCTATGAACCGACTCAGAATGAGCGACGACTCAACTGGTTGCCGACTTAACAGGGACAGCAACTCATCGGGTTATAACCTTAATGCCTTAAAGATGTTGGCTGACTCATGGGGTAGACCGACCTAAGGCCTATGGTAGGTCGTTCGCGACCTAAGCAAGCGAATCGGATACCTCATCATTTTATGACCTGGCCCCATAACTCGTTTACGACTTTGGACTTGCGTGAAGTCAGGTAAGTCGGCTTAACTCTACTAGACCGTGGATTTGCTTCTATAGGTCGGCCACGACTCAACTAAAGTCGGTCACGACTCATGACTTGAGCGAAAAACTGCTGCCCAGAATCACACCTATAAATACGCGACCACCTCCAACGTTCAAAGGACTTTTGGCTCATTCTTTCCAAACACCGATACTCCGCTACATTCCGAACCGACTCGACACTCAAGGCTTTCAAGACACATAGAACGCTACTAACAACTTCAAGAAGGAATCTCATACATCCGACATGGATTTGAAGACTTTCACTCACATTGAAGTTTAAGCCATTCGTTCAAAGTGTTTAGTAATTCAAAGTGTATTGTACTTGGGAAGAATTGTATCGATCTGTAATGAATTCGTTAATAAAGATATTCAAAGTGGACGTAGGCAAACTATTAAGCCGAACCACTATAAAATCGCTGTTGTTTACTGTTTTTTCTGCAGTTTTCTGCTTATACTCTGTTCCCGAATCATCGGGTGGTGCTTTCACAACTACACTTTACACACCGGGGTGTTGGCGTTCAAATTTTAGCGTTAACATAGTGTGTGTATCTCTAAATTGTTTGAAGTGAATCGGAAGGGAAATTCTTAAATTCTTGATTAAGGGATGTTTTCGATTATTAAAATGAGCCAAAAATTTTGAATAAATATTTAAACTTGAAACAATTGAATTAGGAAAATTTTACTTGTATAACACTCAATTGCATTCCCACATAACTTACTAAATTATTCAGAAGTTAATATGTAATTGAATAATTTACAATTAAAAATAATGTTAAATGATTTTATAAATAAAATTTGAGTGGTTAAAATTTTATACCCTTAATTTTAATTATAAAATATTAATAGAGATAAATAGAATGAGTTAACTGAATAATAAATAAGATAAATAAAATAAATTTTGTTTTGAAGGAATTAATAAATGGAAATTAAATCAACTTAATAAAATACCTTGAATTTAAACCACTTGTTGAATATTAATTAATTTAAATTGAAATTTCTATGGTTTTAAATAAATTGTTTTATTTTGTTTCCAATCTATTTTCCTCTGGTTGTTTCTATTCTCCTACCTCCCTTTTCGAGGACGAAAAGTTTTGAATAGGGGAGAGTGCAACGACCCGTAAAATTTTAGTGGTTTTAGTAAAATATTTAAACTGAAATTTTGTGAATTTTTGAATAACTGAATTTTGAAATAGAAATTTAATATTTGGAATAAGTCTAATTAAACATAGCAACTGGTAAATTTTTATCAGATAATATTGAAGTTTATTTTCCTGCGTAATTTTATTTCAATTGAAATCAGTTAATATTCGATGGTAATAAAATGTTTTTCAAACCTGAATATTTTTCTATAGAAAATTTGTAGATCATTTTCTGAGTGAGACGTCATATTTCATTTCATCAAATTTGGACCGCTATTGATCCATTTATCTTATTACTGGCAAATTAGCAGCATTTTCGATACTGATTATCGCCTTTTGATAAGATGATCGTATCGTTGATATCTGTGTACCGTTTTGCTTGTCTCGTCATGCTGATCTCCACATTATATTCATTTGGATGTATCGGCGTCCGTAGACAGATTTGATAAGATGGACTGTATTTGTACCAAAATTATCGGCGATATATTCCACAATTATATGGACTGTGCTTGTACCACAATTATATGGACTGTACTTGTAACTGTACACTATTTGGTAAGATGGACTGTACTTTTGATCTCCACAATTATATATATATCTGTTAGTTTATATGGCAGATTTGATATTTGTTTTTGAACTGTAATGTAGAAAGGGGTATATAATGATAATATTGTTGAGCCATATAGATATGTATAGGTTTTGTTATACTATAATTAATATAGCTGAGTTCGATTTATATATAAAGTATATAAGTTATTTTATGTTGTATAATGTCTGTTAGTTATATATTAATTACATATGTTAGTTTATGCAGATATGCTATTAGTTTATATAATATGTTAGATAATTTATTTGTATATATTTATACATATATGTGTCGGTCTGCATAGAGGTATGTATGTATTAACCGAGTATGTATATTTTGTTGTATATTTTATAAACTATGTCGGCATATGTTGTTTGTATGTATATTTTGTTGTATATATTATAAACTGTGTCGGCATATGTTGTTTATAGATCTAATCTGCCTTTTAGCCACATGCATATATTGTGTTAATAGTTTAATTTATATATGTATTTATTTATAAATATATTCTGATTTTATGGTTTAAATTTATTTTATTTTTAAACACTTATTTGAAATATTCGAATTTTATATCTATTTTATTTTGTTTATTTGTGCTTTTAAACTTTATTTTAATTTTTGAGGAAATGTATAATGGTATAATTTACATTCTGTCTTAATATAGTCAAACTAATTGTTCCATCGATTCCTATTTATCAGATTTGTCGCCAAATTCGTGCCATCTCACTTTGCTTTGGAATTCGTAACTCACCTTATTCTCATTCATCTCTAGCCTCGAAAGGTGAGCAATCACTCACGATTAACGTTCTTATATTTATTAAATTTGATTTCAACCGAAACAATAATTAAAATATGCAGTTCTTAATTATTTACATTGTTATATATGCTATTATCTGCATCTGTTCACTTGTGACATCAAACACCATTATCTATTATTTATATTGATTATTCATGCCTGTTATATTATTATCATATCTGTTGTCACTCCGCAAGTTCCCTTTTAGTATAGTATTCCTTATGGGTCGAAATGATACATACCCGAACGATCTATAGAATAGGAGAAAATCGCTATGGGTTGAAATGATCAATCCAACTTATTTTCATTGAATTGAATTTGGGATTGCGGGTTGAAATGATATATACCCGTATACGTACATATATATATATATATATATGTATATATAAATTGCGGGTTGAAATGATAAATATCTGTATCACTTGACCATAGGATAGAAAATTATATACAGACACCGTTGGTCTATATATAAATATTTTGAAATTGATTTCTATGGTTTTGGAAAGAAATATTTTGGTTTTAACAAATACTGATTTTAAGATATTATATATATGTTATTTTATAATGGTTAAAATGTAGATTTTTAAATTTATATGTTTGGAAATTTCAAAGCCTATAAGTTAGTTTTGAAATTATATTTTAAAATAGATTTTACAATGATTTTTGTGAGTTAGGTTGGGAAGATAAATTTGAATTTATTTGAAATTGTATTTAATTAAGAATTTTAGTTTATTTAAATCGATTTGAAACTTATTGAATTGAAATTTTAAAGGATATGATTTTATAACTTTATTTTGGTTTAAGTAATTAAATGAATATTTCAAGTTTAAAATAAATTGAAGGAAATATTTAGTTATTTGAAATTCAAGGTTTTATTTAAATGATATTGGATTTAGTAAATATTTCAAAACTAAATAATCATAAATTGAATTTGATATATATATATATATATATGAAACTATCAGTTTAGTTTTTGGAAATGTTGATTACATAATGCTTTGAAATATATATAAATTGAGATGGTTTATTTTGTGGTTCAAATTGGTACTTGAAATCAATATAACTTGAAATGGTTTTATTTAGAAACTTAATTGAATTGAAAATTGATGATTTGAAATTGGATTAATTTTGAATTTTGGAAATTGAGTTGATTTGGAATCGATTTGTGAAATTTGAGGAAGTTATTTATTATATAAAGTATTTTTAGATTTTATTTAAATTATTTTATATTTTAATTTATAAATTATTTTAATATGAATCATTTTAATGTAAAATATTTTAATATAAACTATTTTGATATAAACTATTTTAATATAAACTATTTTAATGTACTAACTATTTTATTATAAACTATTTTAACCTATATCTATTTTATATAAACTATTTTACTTTATAAACTATTTTATTATATATACTCTTTTAATATCTAAACCTGTTTAAGTGGTGGAAGTTATGTTTTCAAAGTTATGAATTTCAAAGTATTATGTTTTGAAAGTGTTACAATTTCAAGTTTTTTGTTTCGAAGTGTTATAACTTTGAAGTGTTATGATCTTTGGAAATGGATAAATTTAAAATGGAAATGATATAGTATTTGGTTTTGAAATGGAAATGATATCTATTGATTTGATTTTGAAATGGAAATGATATTTGGTTTTGGAGTATAAACTATTTTGAAATGACCACGGAGTTATACTAACGATTGGTTGTTAAAGAGACTGGGATCGGATATTGTCATACTCTCTACCGATACCGAAAACCACTTTAACAACCGTGTACACGGTGGCTATTCCATAATGAAGTAGGATACTGGCGACGATCCTATATGAGGTATATACGTGGACCCAACTTCCGTGGGTTGGCATAAGGTGGCTGAAACAGGAGCAACCGACTGGCCATGTAAGGTAGCTCCTCCGATCGGACACACTCCTTCTTATACCATTCTAATACTTTGTGATTGGTTTGGTGCGCATCTTTGATTTTTTTTTTGGAGTGTGGCTCAAGGTGCGGGGTAGCGGCTGCTATACGTTACCACCAGCCCGGAAGTTAATTGGTATATCTACCTTGGTATTGCCTAGTTATGCCATGTCACCTATCATAGGACGCCTTTTATGAGTTTGATTTGTGTCATACCTATGGAGTATCCTCTGGTAGCCTCCCGATCTGAAGGTATTATGGTACTGTATATACTATTGGCACTATAAAATGTTTTAAGGTGGAAAATGTAAAGCCTTAATGCTATTTTTAAATAATATACTTTACTTTAGACATTATTATAATAGCGTATATTACTACATAGTAGATAGTTTAACGGATCCTTAGAGGATGGTTGTCCCAAACATCCTATGAGTTACTTATATTTCAGTTTTTATTTCACTTGAGTTGGATTTATTGATATAAGAATGTTAATCCCGACTCGAGTGTTTTGTATTTTGCTTTACGCTCGGGTCAGACTGAGTGATACAGCTTTCGAGACTCACCTTAGGAGTTGGAGCTTCGTTTGGAGATCCATCTACATCTTTTCAGCTTGCAATTATTTAATTGATTCCAATGATGTATTTCGATCTTGTATTTGACAATTGCATTTGAAACTTCTATTGCATCTTATTTAACTTTGATATATATAGTAGCTTCATGAACTACTATTCATTTTGTTTCCGCCGCATATAGAATATTACTCGGTGTCTGTGATTGTATGATTTATTTATTTACTGTGTATGCTGAGTTTTGCCAAATATAAATTAACAATCTGGTAATTTGAGGAATTCAAATCCGGCATGTGTGGATGTGAATGGTTGAAAATATCAGGATGTTACAAGCTCCACATTAAATATTTTAATATGGTGTCTATGTATATCATTTGAGATGTTTTTTACATTCTTTTATATTGAATGTGAAAGATGTCCTTTTAAAATTAAAAAATCAAAATATAATGATTTTTAACATGGTTACGTTGTTAACAATCGTAATTATATTGTTTTCTTATAGTTTTTAGAAATATTCTAATACCTTTATAGCTCGTTCTTATAGTCGCAAGTTTTCTCTACATCTTGATTGAAATATCGAATAAATAAGTGTATTCCAACAGTTTGAATTTCGATCAAAATGCAGAGGAAGCATGGGTATGTAAGAGAGAGCTATAAAGGTACTAGATTATTTCTAAAACTATAAGTACACAATATATTTACGATTGTTAACAATGTGACCATGTTAAAATCACTACAGTTTAGTTGTTTACTTTTGAAAGGACATCTTTCATATTCAATACACAGAAATGTTAAGAATGTCTCAAATAATATACATAAGCATTATATTAAAATGTTTTATGTGGAGCATGTAAGATAGATCCATTATACATGGAAATAAGAATTATCACGCATTTGTATCCTCTACAATATTGCATTTCGCTTATGTATTTGATACATAAATTAAGTATTAAATCTGAATTAAGATCACTAGTTGAAAATATAGAGTGTTCTTGAGTATTTATGAAATACTAGTGAATTTTTAATAGAAAAAAAACTTCTTGTGAAGAAGTATTCGAACTTGAAATTCATAAGTGATAGCAAGAATATTACGGGTACTAATTTTCATAGAAGCACTTTAACATCTATAAATATGCAAAGATTCTAACAATTCACTAGAATTTTCTATATCTCATATCTATATTATTTGAATATTATGATTCCCAAAAGCAAACCATATCAGTCTTTATAACTTCTTGAAATCAAAGCTTCACGTATACATACTGCTCAAATAAGATTATAGGAAGATTTGTACTGTGCAGTCAAATTAGAGTTTATCACAATACATACTTGTCTCAGAAAGAACTTTTGTATCAAGCCTACTCCTCCGGGCAAAGAGAGGGTTGTTTGCTAGTTAAAGCCGAAAAGAGCTTCGGGACTAAATATAGGATGGGAGGTTCGAACTAGTATAAAAATTATGGTGTGATTATTTCTTTACTATTATTTATTAGTTATAAAGCTAGTTTTTATTACACTTTCACATTAGATATAAACAACGATCCATACGTCCTTTTATTTGGTATTAGAGCGAAGTTATCTCAATTCACGATAACACATACATTGAAACATATTTAATATGGCATGTACATTTCAAGAAGGACAATCAACTATCATCCACCACTATTCACTGTATCAAATCATGCTTACTGGTCTACACGTATGCGTATTTTTATGGAAGAAAATGGTTTAGAAATTTGGCAAGCTACACAAGTTAAATATGTAGCACCATAAACAGATATAAGCTCTTAGATAGAAGCCCAAAAGAACACAGTAACAAACAACGCTAAAGCTATGAATGTTCTATTCTGTTTGCTTGACAAAAACGAATTCTCACATGTCATGTTGTGCACTACTGCATATGATATATGGTGTACACTACAAATCACTCATGAAGGCACTAAAAGAGATAACAAACAAAGATTTTCACTTTACAGAATCATTTTTCTTCATTTAAAAAGAAAGCAAATGAATTTATTGGTGATATGTATGCTAGATCTCAAACTCTACAACATGATCTCATGGGACTTGGAATCAAATTCACATATTTTGATTTAGTAACATAAATTTTAAATTCCTTAACTGATGAATGGGAATGAAAAGTGCTGGCCATCAAAGAGGCAAATGACTTATCTCAACTAAAATTTGAAGAATTTATAGAAAATTTGATGTCGAACGAAGCAAATTTCCAGGCAAGAAAAAACAAATCAATGAAAAGAAAACTATAGCATTTCAAGCCAATGACAATAATTCAGACTTAGATGAAGATTAGACCGTATTTATTACCAAAAATTACAACAAATTCATGAAATTCAAAAGGATGACGAGATCCTAAAAAGAAGGAAATTCAAATTCATCCAACCATACTTCGATCAAATTCTTTGGGTGTGAAAAGTTCGGACATATGAAGAAACAATGCCCAGAATAAGAAAAGCAAGTTCGAGAAGTTGAAGAAAAGGCTTTTCAAGTAACTTGGGATGACTCAGATTCGCCTTCATCATCCGATAGTGACAGCAATAGTGATTCTGAGCAGGCTAATGTATGCTTCATGGCAAATATAGAGGAGGTATGTGCTGATCTTACTTATAATGAAATTTTAGAACTCAAACTGGAATTAGATGAAAATTATAGGGAAACTAAAAGTATAAATAAAGAATATATTGCAAAAATTAAGTGAATGGATTGGATTATTCAAAGATGTGAATAACCATTTTAGAAGAAGAATTGGAAACTACATAAGAGAAACATAAGAATCGATCTATTCAAAATGACTCATTATTATGTGAAACAGAAAAGGTTAAACTAGAAAATCATAATATTAGAAAAGAAAATGTTATATTAAAGAACGATTTTGAAGTGTTAAAACCCAAAATTTCTCCTCTTAATGATAAGTTGGATAAGATTACGAACAATGTTTCGAAATTCAATGAAGGAAAGTAGAAGTTGGATAACTTGATCAAAATTTCTAAACCATCTCGAAATCGCAATGGTTTAGGATTTAAGAAATCTTTAAAACATAAAAACTAGGGCTCGCTATATAATATGTTCGAAAAGTCAAATACTATAGAAAAGATTACTAACGCCAAAATAATTAAATTATGGATTATGAAATTCAATAACAAGCTAATTAGACAAAAAACATAGATTACTGTCTAAAAAATGTTGTTCATAATAATTTTTTTTTAAAGGTCCCAATCCCTCTTGGGTATGGCAACCTACTCTTTCTAACACACAGGACCCTAACAAAGGAAGTGGGTACCAATTAACATATTTTTATCTTACATGTACCCAAAGGAAAAGCAAAAAACATGGAGAAATGGATACTCGATAGCGGATGCCCCAAACAGATGACTAGAAATGCACAAATGTTATTGAATATAACATACAAAGATGGTGGTACTGTAACATTTGGAAAAAATTCAATAGGATTTATCATTGGGATTGGAGATGTCATCAATGTTGGTATGTCTACTTCACCTGTTATTACAAATGTTCTTTTAGTTAAACATTTAAAACATAACCTTTAAGGCACTAGTCAACATTATGACAAAGGATTTAAAATTGATTCTGAAAAGAATAAATGCAACATATTTGATCAAAATAAAAATCTGATTTTTGAAGGATTAAGGAAAAGAAACATCTATATATTAAATATGAAATTTAATAACTCGAGTGATTTATGCCTAGCTGCAGATTTTAATGACCATGGATATGGAACTAACGATCATGTCACTTAAACTTTTAAATCTTTAAACAAACTAACCAAACACAATTTGGTTAGAGGTCTCCCTAAAATATATTATGCAGTTAAAAATTTATGTAATGCATGTCAACATGGAAAATAGAAAATGAGTTCTATAAAATATAAAAAGAAAATTCTACCAAATATCCTTTTGAATTATTACATCTTGATTTATTTGGACTTACTCAAATATGATCAATAAATCATAACAAGTATGTATTTGTTATTGTAGATTATTTTTCACAATATACATGGACATTATTCCTAAAACATAAAAGTGATACTTTTGAAATGTTTAAAAAAATTTCTAAAAAATTAAAAATTGAATGATTCTTAAAATAAAAAGTATAAGAAGTGATTACAGAGGTGAATTTGAAAAAGAAATTTCTGAAAAAATTTGTAACAAAAAGGGACTTATGCATAAATTCTCATTTCCATGAATACCATGACAAAATGGCATTATAGAAAGTAAAAATCGTGCACTCCAAGAATGTGCACGAACTATGCTTAACAGTAGTAACCTACCAAAAAGCTTTTGGGCAGAAGCTGTAGCTACGGCTTGTTATGTATTGAATCGTGCCACATTACGTCTTTTAACTAAGAATACTTGTTATGAAAAGTTTTATGGTAAAAAACCCAAAGTATCATATTTTCAAATATTTGGTTCAAATTTTTTTATTATAAATACAAAGATAATCTTGGAAAATATGATTCAAAAGTCGACGAAGGAATCTTTTGGATATTCAGATCGTAGCAAAGTTTTTAGAGTATTTAATAAACGTACCAGTAATATAGAAGAAAGTCTACGTGTTTCTTTTGACGAAAACTTTTCCATTAATAAAAACAGAGATGATGATGAAATTTTAATAAAACGTTCTGAAAATAATACAACTATACAGAACAATAATAAGAATATCGTCAACAGTAATAATACACTAAGATCATCACCTCCTATTTTAAAAAACCATCCAGTTAACAATATAATTGGTGATTTAAACACAAAGGTTTCTACCAGACATCAACTAAATCAAATGAGTCACATTGCATTTATTTCAAATTTTGAATCTAAAAGCTGTAAAGAAGCTTCAAACAATGAATCATGGATTACCACAATGCAAGAAGAACTCTATTGATTCGAAAGAAATGAAGTATGGGAACTTGTGCCGAGACCTACGGATCCATTCTTAACTGGTACAAAATGGGTATATAAAAATAAAACTGATGAAAATGGTAACAAAGAAAGGTTATTAGCACAAGGGTAAATCAAGATGAAGGCATTGACTATGAAGAAACCTTTGCTCTGGTCGCACGTCTAGAAGTCATCCAAACTTTACTTGCTTTTGCATGTCTTCAGAACTTTAGACTTTTTCAATTGGATGTTAAAAGTGCATTTTAAATGGTTTTATAAAAAAAACAAGTTTATGTTGAGCAACCCACATTGTTCATGCATTATAAATTCCTTGAACATGTATATAAAATAAAAAGCTTTATATGGTTTAAAACAAGCACCTCGTGCTTGGTATGATAGACAAAAAATTCATTTAATAATTTATGGTTTTCATGTTAGAAAGATAAATACAACCTTAATTATAAAAATAAATTACAATGATATTTTAATTATTCAAATATATGTAGATGACATAATTTTTGGATCGACTAATGAAAATTTATGTAACGAATTTGCAGATATTATGAAAAATGAATTTGAAATGTCATATATGCGAGAATTAATTTTTTTATTAGGATGACAGATTAAAAAATTAGAAAACGACATTTTTATAAATCAGGAAAAATATTATCACAATTTGTTAAAAAGTTTTGAAATGGAGAAAACATCAAATAAACCAACTCTCATGAGCATAAGAATCATTTAGATAAAGATGAAAATGGAAAGGATTTTGATCAAAAATAACATCGAATTATAATAGGATCGCTATTATACTTATTGGCTAGTGGACCTAGTATCTTGAAGTGTCTGTGTGTAGGAATTCAAGCACAACCTAAAGATTTACGCTATCGGGCAGTTAAATGTATTTTGCGTTACTTCATCAGCACTACAAATTACGGTTTATTTTATCCTAGCAATAGCTCCTTTGAACATGTATCCTATAGCGATAGCTCCTTTGAACATGCTAGAACTCAATGTCGTACGCCTTGTAATAGTCAGATCCGAACCATCACTAAGAACCCAATCCAACTTCTAGATCTGAGCCAACATTCGAATCGATCATTTTCTTTGATCTTCGACACTCTAAGGTACGCGGTAACATCGGTGGTGAGGCTGGACGATCACATATGAAAGGTCGTGCTTTGAATTGAAAGAGAAAATGGAGGAAGCGGCCAGAATCCATCCAAGGGGATGGATTGGTATGGATCCAACCTTTTTGGACGTTCGGTTCTTTATCCATATTAGAGCTTTGCAATGTTGAACAATGCTTGTGTTTTTCCTTAATGCTATCTCATGAGTTCCAAGACATTTCCAACGCATAACCGATGATGTGAAGCGCACTGGGATGGTCACTTTGGATAACGTTTAGATTTTAAAATGAACCGTTGCATAATATTGGAAACTGACACTACATACGCTGCATAACACTAAAATTTGCATCGTATTGCACTGTGCTTTCACTATAACAGTGGGGCGGTCTTTTGATCTAGATGATATAAGAGTAATAACATAAATTTCAATTATTAAAACTAATGTAACATATTCATCATTCAATGTGCTTAAGTTGATTCAGATTTTACACATGAATTATTGCTTGACATGATTTTGAATTTTTTATACATGCATATTAAACCATAAATTCTAAATAATCATTAAAATATGTTATTTGCTCATAACAAGCAAAGTATTAAGAAGTCAGTGAGAGCGATGCTGAGTTTGTAGGTTTCGAATAGGATCCAATAAATGTTAAAAAAGTATCGTCTAACAAGTATTAGAGTTGACTATCAGAGTTATAATCTTACAAGCTACACATTTAATATTTTAATATGGTGTCTATGTATATCATTTAAGATAACTTTTACATCCTTTTATATTGTGTATGAAAGATGTCCATTTAAAATTAAACAATCAAAATATAATGATTTTAACATGGTTACATTGTTAATAATCATAATTATATTGTTTACTTATAGCTTTTAGAAATATTCTAATACCTTTATGGCTCTTTCTTATAGACGCAAGTTTTCTCTACATCTTGATTGAAATATCAAATAAATGAGTGTATTCAAACAGTTTGAATTTCGGTCCAAATGCAGAGGAAGCGTGGGTATGTAAAAGAGAGCTATAAAGGTACTAGAATATTTCTAAAACTATAAGTAAACAATATATTTGCGATTGTTAACAATGTAACCATGTTAAAATCATTATAATTTGTTTGTTTTCTTTTGAAAGGACATCTTTCATATTCAATATACAGGAATGTTAAGAATGTCTCAAATAATATACATAGACATTATATTATGGTGTTTTATGTGGAGCATGTAAGATAGATTCATTATACATGGAAATAAGAATTATCATACATTTGTGTCGTCTACAATATTGCATTTCGCTTATGTATTTGATACATAAAGCAAGTATTAAATCTGAATTAAGATCACTAGTTGAAAATTTAGAGTGTTCTTGAGTATTTATGAAATACTAGTGAATTTTTAATAGAAAAAAACTTCTTATGAAGAAATATTCGAACTTGAAATTCATAAGTGATAGCTAGAATATTATGTCAATCCCAAATTCATAATAAATTCTAGTTCGGGAGCACTAAGTTGGAACAGTTCCATATGGAAGATTATCGGCTAACCAAAAGTCTAAGTACGTGGCCTTGGATATGACCGCAACAAAACTTGTATAATGCAAAAAGTTATAACTGAGCAAGGATGGTTTCAATTATTGAAAATTGCTTAACATTGTTATGCAACTACATTGTCGTAAAATTGTGAAGACCCAGAATTTTTGAGCATTTGAAATTAGAATACCTAATTGATTTTAGACATTTGAAAAGATTAATTTCAACTTGAATTCCAAACATCAATATTTATTTGATAATTGAATTATTGAATTGAATAATTGGAAGTTGGGTGAAATATTGAATCATCAGTTTTAAGCTTGTTAAAAACAATTTGAAGGCTTGAGAAATTTATATTGATAGAACTGAAGATAGTAAAAGTGTTGAAATTGAATTTGGAAATGTTGCATTAAGTTTTGAAATTTATCGTTTAAATTGACGTTTAAAAATAGCCTTCCGAGGCACAGTCTCGGAATTAGACGAAACCGGTTCCATTGGATATGTAATATTGTATTATTATCGGATTTCAATTTTCGTAATATTTGAAGTTGTTGTGTGAGCGTACGATATATAAACGCGCTGAAATTTATATCGAATCCAATATAATAACTGGGTTCAAAATGCTATCTTCTCCATACGATCGAATCGGGACTCGAAACCTTTTCCATTGCGTTCGGAATATGGGTATAACATTATAAACGCCTAGCGGCACGCCTCGATAGGAGGTCAAGTTTTTAAGTTGCATTTATCGGAACGGTTTAAATCTGAATTTAAATTGAATATTTATACTAGTCAACTACAGTTGAAATTATCTCACATCAACCCTTTTTCAGTCCTTTCAAAAGCACGCAACCTTCCTTTCAAAATCATGTTCCCTCTTTTTAAAACATCACGCAACCTATCCCTTCACTTCAAATCGAGCCTCTCTCATCTCCTATTTCATCTTCGAGCTCACGAAGACAGAGAGCCAAAAATGGCAGCTGAAATCAAATCATTCGTTCCCCTCTATTCTATTCATTATAGAAACTATCTCAAAATCAAATTTCCCCAGTTAAAATCGAATCAAAACGAGAATCAAAACAAAAAGAAATCGCAGCATATAAAAAAAGAAAGGGATCGTGCGCCCAGATCCTCCTGCCTAGCATCGAACGCGCGAGTGAGGGGGATTGCGATCGCGAGTGCCGTTGGTTGCGTACATGTAGGCACGCCTTTCGGGGTGGCGTGAGGCAGTGGGGTCGGTCAAAGTCCTGAGAGTCGAGCACCGTGACTTCGGGTCACGCATGCTAGGGTTCCGATCGTGTATTGGGGGAGGTATTGGAGCGGTCGATGATGATGTTGCGGGTTGCTGCTTCGGTTGCCTAAAATGTTGCATCTTGAAGTTTAGTTGAGGTATTCGAGTTAGTTTTTTTTTCGTTTTCTAAGTTTTCACGGTAACTAAACTCTTGGTACTTTTATAAATCGAGAAAAATAAATTATCTAACAAAATTACTAATTTGAAATTGATTAATTACGTTTATTAACTGATAATACTATGTTGTTGAACAGTTAAATTGATTAGTCAAAATGATACTAATAATTAGTTTATGAACTGTTAAAAAAAAGAATAAAAATAGGTTTTGGTTTACTGTTAGATTAGGTATATTGCAGTATTTGATTTAAAAAAAATGGATTTCTAAACCTATATAATTTATTTTGGAAATAAGAGAAATATATATATACATACATATTTTATTTACTAGTTTAATTTTAAGGTAATATATTTGTTTAAAATTATTTTGGTCACTGGAAGGTTATTAAAGGAAATTAGTTTGAAATTTAATTATTCATAAAAAATTTAATTATTAGTTAAGATTAGACCATTTGCCAATTAAATCATTATATGGAAATTGATTAATAAGTTAATTCAAATATTAATAAATCATATAATGTTGTTCAAGATCTAAAAACAGTGAAGAAGCAAGGCGTGTTGGAAATGGATTGCAAACAAAATTAAAGGTGAGTAAATCTCACTCCTCTGGATTTTTATTTAAATTTAAATGGTTAAATTTAAATAATTGGTTGAATGATTGAATTGATTTGATGTGGTATATTATATATAGTTGTATATATATTATATATATTGGAGTGATTGATTCCCCGCATTATATAGCGGATGAGACCCTATGCGCTGCATAATAGCGGATGATATTATATAAATCCCATATACCGTGATATTCCACCTCGAAGTGGAATTGGTATTTTGCTAACGTCCGTGGATGCAGGGTAACAGGTTGGAGGGATCCAACTGGATTCCTTAAAATTATTTAGATTGTTTAATATTCCGTGTTATGAATTGTTAACGTGAAAATCGGACGCTAACACCCCGGTGTCAATTGAAGTTGAATGAAAGCACTACCCGTGTACACGGGAACTACAAGAAAGTAGAGAAAATACAGAAAAAAAAAGCAGAAAAGACAACAATTTTTATAGTGGTTCGGCTTAGAGTAAGCCTACGTCCACTTTAACTCTCTTTATTACTGAATTTGATTACAACCTTACAACAATCCTCAATTACAACACACTTTAGACCAGTAGATCAAACTTTGATAGAGAATAATCTTCCGAATTCATGTTGAATGATGCAGATTTTCTCTTGGAGATCATCGTAGTGTCCTTGGTGTTTGGAGTACTTGAAGTGTTGAGTGAGTCGAGAATTCTGCAGAGTATCGGCGCTTGAAATGGTCGGCAAAAAGTCCTTTGCTAGTTGGAGTTAGGGCTGTATTTATAGGAGTGATTCTGAGCATGATTTTCTTTCCAAGTCTTAGGTTGTGGACGACCTAAGTTAGGTCGTAAGTCGTAGGTCGGCGATGACCTAAGGAATCTCTCGTGTCTGTTGCTTCTTGAACTTGTTGTTAACTCTGCCTCGGCCGAAAGTTACGACCCAGAGGAGTTGCCGACCTAAGGCTATGCCGACCTAACAACCCAAAGGGTTTGCCGATCTAAGAGCTCAGGACTTAATTCGATGCCAACCTAACTAGTTAAGAATCGTACTGATCCAATGCCTTATCACGGGTGCCGACTTAGTGCCTCAGAAGAGACTGGCCTAACGACTTAAGAGATAACAAAGGGTCCGACTTAACATGGTTGCCGACCTAACTGCCTAATAGGGTTACCGACCTAAGGGGAATTACAAGGACACCGACCTAAGGCTTGAAGGGATGACGACTTAACTGTTTAACCTTATGAAGCATGCTAACCCAAATGATACCGATCTAAGGCATGAAGGGATGCCGGTCTAACGAGGCTATGCCGACCTAAGGAGAGTTCCGACCTAGTATGGAAGCCGACCTAGTACTTTACAAGGTTTACGACCTAAGGCAGCTACCGATCTAGTGCCTTAGAAGGACCCGATCTAAAAACTTATAAAAGCCCACCGACTTAACCTATTTACCGATTTAACTATCCAAGATGCTAGCCGACTTAACTATCAGGCACAAACTCAGCCAATCTAAACCGTGGCCGGCTTATGACTCATGATGAGTCGTGACCGATCTATGGATTTGAGGAGTGAAGTTGCGCAGGAGTTTAACACGTAACACATTATCTCGGTAACGACCTAGGACTTAGCACATGACGTCAACTTAAACTGAAGACCATGCATAAGAGAAGGGGGGCGACCTACGACCTAGCCTAGCTCGGCACCAACTCACGACCCAGTTTGACCCGGCTACTACCTATAACTCAACACCGAGAACCTCTATAAATACACGACCCTCACCAACATTCAGAGGACCTTTGGGCTAATTCTCGAAGCACCGTTACTCTGCCATTTTCTCAACTCAAGCAACACTCCAAGCACTCCAAACTCCAAGGACGCTACTACACACTTCAAAGAAGAATCACAATCATTCAAGATGAATTCGAAAGATTATTCTTCATGGGAGTTTGAGCTATTTGTCTGAAGTTAATTGTAATTGAAGAAAGTGATATAAATTGTACTCATATCAGCAATAAAGAGAATCTAAGTGGACGTAGGCCTGATTTTGGGCCGAACCACTATAAAACTTGTGTTTTTACTGCTTTTCTGCAATCTCTTTACTTGTATCTTGTTCCCGTATTCACGGGTGGTGCTTTCACAACAGTCATCTACACACCGGGGTGTTAGCGTTCAAATTTAGGCGTTAACATTTTTGGTGCTTTCACTGAGAATTGAACTCAGGACAGCTGTCATCATTGCTTCGCAGAGATTAGAAGAAAGAATTTCCTTAAAAACCAGAAGTATATCTGAGATTATGGCTCCTGGAAGGAAAAGTAGATCTATCAGATCTGGGAACATTCAAGAGGGAACCTCTGCTTCCCCTGTGCCTAATCTACCCACTCCGTCTGTTGGAGTTACAAAAGCGGAATTGGATGCTGTGATTCTAGGGCTAAACCAGCAGATAAACGCCCAAAATGCACAACTAGAGGCTCAAAGTGCCCAGAATGCTCTGATTCTGAAAGTTGAACGACTTACTTGGGGCAAACAATCAACCGGATGGCAATGAAAGGAACTATGCTGGCAACATTCATGATGTTAATGAAAGGAATGCTCCTGAAAGGCCTACTAGTCCCTTTGAGCAGGCAGTACCTGACGCCGGTGGATCTAAAACTCGGCATGATGAGGAATATCTTTCTGGAATGGTCCGGCAGATCATAAAAGAAAGTATGCAAAGGGTTGAAGATGAGAAGGAATGGGGTTTTGCTCCAAGTAAAACTCCGTTTACTGGAAAAATTTTGAAGGCGGAATTTCCAAGGAAGTTTGTCCCTCCAACTATTCCAGCTTACAAAGGGACAAGTGATCCGAATGAGTTCTTGTATAAATATGATTGGCACATGACAGGTGCCAGGGCCTCCGACGAAATAAAGTGCCGATATTTCCCCGTATACCTGGAAGGCGTGGCTTTACTGTGGTTCACCAAGTTGCCAGTTCGATCTATCGATCAGTTTTCAGACTTGACCAGAAAATTTAAGGAGCAGTTTAGGCTATATGCTTCGAAGGCCAAGGATATCATGTCATTGTCCAGTTTAGAGCAGAATCCTGGTGAGTCTATCAGATCTTTCTTGAACCGTTTCAATATAGCATTGGCTGAGGTGGACAATGCTGAACCACGAATGATATTGACTTATCTGATGAGGGCTATTGATAAGTCAAGCGAATTTGGGAAATGGTTAAATATGAAGGAGCCAACCTCTCTCGAGAAGTTCTACAAAAAAGCGGACGAATTCATTCGCTTGGAAAGTCGTCCTTTGCCAGTAAAGGCAGTGTTGGAAAAAGCTGAAGACAATACTGTCGCTCCACGCAAGAATGAGTCGGTGGGGCAGAAAAGGGAGAATAATAATGGAAAGAAACAGGGTAATCTGAAAAAGCCCCGGTCCTTCAAGCCATCAGAATATACTCCATTATCACATACGCCGGAGCACATCTACCTTGCCACCAAAGATTCCGTCGATTTCCCTAAACATATCCCTTTGAGAACTGGGAGAAAAGCCATACAAAGTGGGAAATTTTGCCGCTTCCACAATCAACCAGGTCATGAAACTGATGAATGCCGCCAGTTGAAGAATCTGATTGAAGAGTTGCTAAGAGAAAACAAGTTGCAGCAATTTGTGAAAAAGAATAGCAACAATCCTGCATCATCGAGTCAGGGGCAGCGGGCTCCTGTTCATCAGCCTGGGGCAGGTGAGAAAGCTACGGGGCATGAATCTGGAAGGCCCGTTATCAATGTCATTTCCGGAGGACCTCACCCAGCTGGCAAGAGTTGGGGTGAGATGGAGAGATATTCCAGGGCTTTGAAATATGCTCCAGCCGAAGAAAACGTCTTTGTTCTAGAAGACACTACGCCCCTTAAACAACAAAAAACTTTCAGTGATGATATTATTTTCAGAGCCAGAGATTCTACAGGTATTGAAGCTCCTACTTTAGATCCCTTGGTCATCTCGGCTGGTATTGGACCAGCCATTGTCAGAAGAGTCCTCATTGACTGCGGAGCATCATGTAATATCCTCTTCAAAAAGACATTTGACCAGATGAAAATCCCTATGATCGATGTGCAAGCCTCATCACAGAAAATCGTGGGCTTCACTGGGGAGCCAAAGCAACCAGTAGGAACCATCGATTTGTTTGTAGAACTTGGGGAAGGAGAAAGGAAAGTGGTCCGAAAGCAAACATTTGTGATTGTCGATGAGTTTTCTGCCTATAATGCTTTTCTTGGCCGTCCAACACTCGCAGCATTCAAAGCTATCCTAGCCCCGTGGTGCCTCACTATTAAATTCCCTACTGACAATGGAGTAGGAGTTATAAAAGGGGATCAGAATGCTGCGCGAGAGTGCTATTTGACAGAGCTGCGAGAGTCAAGAAAAAGAGAAATGGGAAAGGGTGCGGCAACCCCAGTCCGCATCAAGGAACCAGCCTTGTAGCAATTACAGAGCGGACCCTGCACTGGCGAGCACAGCGGGGCACGGAAAGAAATGGATCCCAGAAAAGCCAGTACAGGGGAGAATAGAGTAGTACCGGTGGAAACGACAGTTCCGGTACCTGTTGACCCAAAAGATCCAAATAAGGTGTTGAATGTGGGTTCACAGCTTAATGTGTCAATTCAGAACATCTTGATATCTTTCCTGAAGGCAAATCTGGATGTCTTTGCTTGGACTCATGCCGATATGTGTGGGATATCTCCAGAAGTTGCAGTACACGCTCTGAATATTGATCCAAAATTTACGCCGGTTAAACAGAAAAGGAGAACCCAAGGTCCAGAAAGGTCAGCAGCATTAAAAGAAGAAGTTGATCGACTCATGGAAAATAACTTCATCAGAGAATCTACATATCCGAATTGGGTTTCGAATCCTGTGTTGGTCAAGAAAGCTAATGGAAAATGGAGAGTGTGCATCGATTTTTCTGATCTAAACAAGGCTTGCCCCAAAGATTGCTTCCCATTACCCAGGATCGATCAACTGGTAGACGGAACTGCGGGACATGAATTGTTATCCTTCATGGATGCCTACTCCGGTTATAACCAAATCATGATGCATGAGCCAGACCAGGAGGATACAAGCTTTATCACAGGTGTTGGACTTTATTGCTACAGAGTTATGCCCTTCGGATTGAAAAACGCAGGGGCAACCTACCAAAGACTTGTTAATGCTATGTTCAAACCGCAATTGGGCAAAACTATGGAAGTCTACGTCGACGACATGTTAGTGAAGTCCAGGAAAGCAGTGGATCACATTGAACACTTAGCAGAAATGTTCGCAGTCCTCCGGAAATACAGAATGAAACTTAACCCTCTGAAATGTACATTTGGGGTCGAATCCGGAAAGTTCTTAGGTTTTATTGTCAGTGCTAGGGGCATAGAGGCTAGCCCAGCTCAAATTACTGCCTTGAAAGAAGTCAAAGCTCCTAGAACAAAGAAGGAATTGCAGAGTCTCAACGGAAAGATCGCCGCCCTGAGTCGGTTCATTTCCAAAGCTACTGATAAATGCATCCCATTCTTCGATGCCCTGAAAAAAGGAAAGAAGAACTTTGAATGGACTCCCGAATGCCAAAAAGCCTTTGAAGAGTTGATCCGTCATATGGAAACGCCTCCGATACTTTCTAGGCCAGGCAATGGTGAGGATCTTCTTATATACTTGGCAGTATCATCTCATGCTCTAAGTGCAGCGCTGATACGGGAAGACAAAAGGATTCAACATCCAGTTTACTATATCAGCAAAAGACTCACTGGGGCAGAGCTGAATTACTCCAAGTTGGAAAAACTCGCCTATTGCCTACTAGTTGCATCGAGGAAACTGAGGCAATATTTCCAAGCTCATCCTATCAAAGTACTCACTGATCAACCTCTGAAGCAAGTCCTGTTTCGCCCTGAAACTTCGGGTCGTCTTCTAAAATGGAACATTGAACTTAGTCAATATGACATTACCTATCACCCCCGAAAAGCAATCAACGGACAAGCTTTAGCAGATTTCATTGCAGAATTCACAGAGAAAGATAATGGTGAGGAAAAAGCGATCAATGATTCTCCAATCCAGTGGAAGATGTATGTTGATGGCGCAAGAAATGACTACTGTTCAGGAGCCGGAGTGATACTTGAAACTCCTGAAGGTCGATCATTATGTTATGCACTAAGACTGGAATTTCCTTCAACAAACAATGAAGCAGAATATGAAGCTCTTATTGCATGTCTGAAAATCGCTAAAGAGCTAAACATTCGAGCATTACAAATTTTCAGTGATTCTCAGCTTATTGTATGCCAAGTCAAGAAGGAATTTCAAGCGAAAGGTGGAAACCTGCCTTCCTACTTGTCAAAGGCTTGGGAACTCCTATATGAACTCGATCACTATTCAATAAGCCACATTCCTCGGGAAGAGAATATGAAGGCAGATTCCCTCGCAAAGTATTCAAGTTCTGGTGAAGCTCAACTATTGGGATTGGTCCCTGTAGAAGTCCTTTCAGCGCCAAGTATAGACGAGATGGATATAGACTGGATTATGAATGTATCTCAAGAACAAGAGTCATGGATGACTCCAATACTGGATTACCTACTCAGGGGTTCTCTGCCAGAAAACTCGATAGAAAGACGAAAGCTTCTAAGGAAGGCCTCTCGCTATGTAATTCAGGATGGTCGATTGTACAGACGGGGATTCTCAATGCCATTGCTTCGATGTGTATCCCGGGAAGAGTCCAAAACAATCCTAGCTGAAGTGCATGGAGGAGAATGCGGTGATCATTCAGGTGGTCAAACACTAGCAAAGAAAATTCTCCGATACGGATATTTTTGGCCAGAAATTAATCGGGATGCTGCAGATTACTCCCGAAAATGTGACAAGTGCCAAAGATATGCCAAAATTCCTAGAGCACCTTCTACCGAACTCACACAGATGGTCAGTCCATGGCCATTTGCAATTTGGGGAATGGATCTCATTGGGCCGCTACCAACTGCTAAATCAGGGATTAAATACGCTATTGTTGCAGTTGATTATTTTACTAAGTGGGCTGAAGCTGAACCATTGGCTACTATCACTTCTAAGAAAATGATAAGCTTTGTGACCAAGAATATCATTTGCAGATACGGTGTGCCTCAGAAAATAATCACAGACAATGGTACTCAGTTTGAAAGCGAGGAATTCCAGGATTTTTGCAAACGATTCAAAATCCAGAAAAGCTTTTCGGCAGTAGCTCATCCGCAGGCAAACGGGCAAGTGGAAGCAGTGAACAAGATCATCAAATCAACCATCAAAAAGCAACTCGAAAGAGCAAAAGGTGGTTGGGTCGATAAACTACCACTTGCACTATGGGCATACAGAACTACTCACAAAACTGCAACTGGGCATACTCCTTTTTCGTTAGCATACGGATCGGAAGCAATGATCCCGGTTGAAATAGAGGTCCCTTCACACAGAAGAATTCATTTCAATCAAGCAGAAAATGAAAAGTTGCAACTTGAAGCGCTGGATCTCCTTGATGAAAAAAGAGATGAAGCTAACCTCAGAGTTGCAGCTCATCAGCAAAGGATAGCCAGACATTTCAATTCCAAAGTTCGTCAACGCAGCTTTGAAATTGGAGATCTAGTCCTGAAAAGAATTATGACCGCGACAGGTGTGTTTGGGCCAAATTGGGAAGGGCCATATGTAATAGGTCAGAAGCTTCTTGACGGCACATTCAAGCTCACCACCGTTGATGGAGATCAAATTCCAAGGGCATGGAACAGCAACCACTTGCGTCCATACTTTACTTGAAAATTTTGTTGAAAAATTGTAAAAAGAATTATGAATGTATGATTCTTGTAATTGAAAGCAATTGTGAAACTGATGCAAATAAATAATGAAAGAATATAAAGTGGATGTAGGCCCAATTTCTTGGCCGAACCACTATAAATCTTGTGTTCCTTATTATCATTATATGTTTGCTTTGTTTTCGATATAAAAATACATAAAGTGTATTGCTAAAATGTCGATTTAAATTTTTGCAGACAATGGAAATAAAACTTGCGCATAATAAGACCGAGCGATTCTCACCATCATTCAACAAACAAATTTCAAGTCACAAAGACCCCGAATTCAAATCCTAGATAGGAAATACTTCAATTGAACGGCTAATGATTTCGATAGAAACGAGCCCTTGCTGATAAATTGAGATTGTTTGAACAAACAAACATCCAATTAGGAAGCTAGTGCCCGTTCTCACGAACTTGCCTGGCAATGAAGTACACTTCCTTGGATTAAACAAGCCACTTGTGAGAGAAAGGGGAATGAAAACTTGAAAAGAAAAAAAAAAAAAAAAGAGGATCGCTGAAAAGGCATAAGCAAGTGAACAGAGGAACAACCAAAGCTACCATCAGCGGCACAAGTCCTCTTCGGAGGCGCAACTCTTCGGAGGATAAAAGACCTCTAATGGGTCATACGCCACAAAAAAGAAAGTTCTCTACTCAACAAAAAAGATTGGAGGAGTCATGACCCTCCAACCATGAGAGAGTAACTTCCAGGCGATGAAAACCCTCTCTGAGGCACATTTCACCAGGAGTTGAAGTGTTATAACCGCTCTTCGGGATTTCACTTCACCAGAGTTGAAATGCAAACAAAATAAAAGCCCTCTTCGGAGGCCCATTTCACCAGGAGTTGAAGTGTTGTGACCGCTCTTCGGGATTTCACTTCACCCGAGTTGAAATGCAAACAAAATAAAAGCCCTCTTCGGAGGCCCATTTCACCAGGAGTTGAAGTGTTGTGACCGCTCTTCGGAATTTCACTTCACCAGAGTTGAAATGTAAACAAAATAAAAGCCCTCTTCGGAGGCACATTTCGCCAGGAGTTGAAGTGTAACAACCGCTCTTCGGGATTTCACTTCACCAAAGTTGAAATGCAAAAACAAAGACCTTCTTGAAAGCACACGTTTCACCGAGATTGAAATAAAACTTCCAAGTGTTGAAACATGAAAAGGCTTTCGTCGAAGGCACAACTCTTTGGGGGTACACGTTTCACCGAGATTGAAATAAAACTTCCAAGTGTTGAAACGTGAAAAATCCCTCCTTAGAGGTACGACCCCCTCCCGGGGACACAAAAAAAAAAAAAAAAAAAAGACCTCTTTGGAAGCACACGTTTCACCGAGATTGAAATAAAACTTCCAAGTGTTGAAACGTGAGAAGGCTTTCTTTGAAGGCACAACTCTTTGGGGGTACACGTTTCACCGAGATTGAAATAAAACTTCCAAGTGTTGAAACGTGAAAAATCCCTCCTCAGAGGTACAATTCTGTAAAAAAAAATTCCTCATCAAAAAGCGTACTTTAACTTTCAAATGGAAAATGATTGTAAAAAGAAAAGAAGTTAAAGTACCCTTCAGAGGTCCGCTTTACCACATAGAGGAATTCACTTGGTAAAATATGCACATAAGCAAAAGAGAAAAGTGATTTCTTCGAACGACAAAGCGTAAAAACTTATACGAAGGGAGTTGTACTCAATAAAAAATTTCTTTAAAAAATAAAATAATTATTCTTTAACAAATAAGAGTGCAAGTCCCCTCGAAGTATAAAATATTGCAACAAGCTTAAGGTATGGGGGCAACATGGTATAGTAGTATAGCTGCCTCAGTAAAGTAATACTCAAGCAACATACCATAAGCCCGCTGCAATACTATATAAACAAACTTGTGCAAAAATAAATAGTAAATGCATTCTCAAATTCAAACAGAAGTTTGTACAAACAAAGAATCATTTTATTCAACTATAATGCAGATACAGGTTTCAAAATAAAAGCGGGGGCCGGTACCCGCACAACTCTCGGCCAGTTCATACAAAAGGCAAAAAGCTAAAATCTTCACTTCTTCTTCCCTCCTTTGGACCCTTTACTCGGTCGAATAACCAGCTTTTCAGGTCGGCCAGTGGGTATAAGGGAAGTAGGAGAGGCAGGTGTAACCGGTTCAACTTCCGGCTCCTCTTCAGTGGCGGTGATTTTCTTCCCCCTCCTCTTTGATGTCCCACGCTTCTCTCTCCTTTGTGAGGAAGACTCACTCCCCGGAGTGACAAGTTTTGATAGAACAATGTCGTCAGAAGGAGTCCGTTCCGGGGAAATGTCACCTCCCTCAGGTCTCTCATCTTTCTGCTCTTGCGAAGCGATGGGATCATCCAAGCCGTGAAGAGCCTCTATTTGTTCTTCCTGTGATCCAGGTTGCGAGGCAGAAGGAGGCGCCACATGAAGAGATGGAGGAAGGATAACCGGGGGAGAAGAAGCTTGAGTTTGGCTCGGTGCTTTCACTACAAAGGAGAAAAAACTTAAAATATCAGTATCTTTCGAAAAGAGAGGGGATGACGGCTCGTCAAAAGTCGGGAATTCATTGACATTTGAAGAATAATCAAAAGTCGGGAATTCATTGACATTCGAAAAATAATCAAGAAGATCGTCAAGTTCACAAGGAGCAAACGAGCAGTTCACCACTTGGACTGGTTCGGTGTCAAGTTTACCTGGGGCAGTTGGATCTCTGATGCTGATTTCATATCGCTGCGCTTCGTTGCTTTCACCGCCTTCATCCCCGCCTTGTTCACTTGTAGTTTCAGTTACTATCTTAGTCGCAGGCGGAGTGTAGGAGCTAGAACCCGTGATGTCAACCACGGGAGAAACTGGAGGTTGGACAGAGGGAGTAAGTGGTAATTCCTTTCCAGAATGTTCCTCTTCCGCCATTCCAGCTCTCATCCTGGCAAGTTGTTCTTGCCCCTTCACAAGAGCAGCGCGAGCTTCCTCATCCAGGTAACGCGCCTCAAAATCTTCATTGCCATACCCGGCGTCTTTAAACATGCTAAGAGCAGCTTCCCACACCTCGGCCAGGGTGATTTCATATTTAGGACCAAGAAAAGAGAGGCTGCCGCGTCCCAAGACACAGTGTACATAAAAATCGAATAAAGTCGAATTGATGTCGGTTTCCATGGTCTGAACAGTTTCTTCGGCTGCAATCTTACCAGCCATGGCCTCATCTCGATCTTTTTCGGTCTGAGCAAGTTGGGCTTTTAGCGCTTCAATCTCCATGTCCCGGGCGCTCAGTTTATTCTGCAACTGGGTGACATCAGTGCGGTGGTTCTCTACAGCTTGCTCTAGCCTCTCAGCTTTAGCTTCGGCGTCCCTCTGGCTGGCGTGCGCATCTCGCACTTGTTTTTGCAATACCTCTTCTCTTTGGGTGTAAGTACTAGTAGAAGAGGCAAGATCATCTTTGAGCTGCTTTACTTCGGCTTCGAGTTTTTCATTGTATTCGGCTATCTCCTTCATCTCAACGTTGTGTTGATCAAGAATCTTCTGCCATTCTGATTTATCATTTTCCATGGTCAGCATTGCTTCGATGTTAGCCCGATTAACTCTTTGAAGTTCATCAACAAGCTTTTGCCATCCAGACATTCTGTCAATATCAAGCCTGACAGCATCGAGATTTCTGTACATGGCTTCTTTGTCGATGGGGACCAAATCAAGGTCGAAGCGTACCCCCCTCAAACACCAGTTCGGGAATCGGCTCTGCAAAGTCGGGGGGCCCCTTTCAACATGGTATGAAGGCCTGTTGAGGAGTGTTTGAATGGCACTTCCTTCAAGAGCAGGAGATTTGGAAGGAATGTCAGTAGAAACTGAGGCGCCAGGTGTAACGATCCTAAATTTTGAACAATTTAAATTGTGAATATTTAATTAATTTTGAATATTTGAATGATAATTTAAACTGAATTTCCGATATAACAATGAAATTGGTGATTAAATATTTAAAATTTAATCTATTTAAAGTTGAATAAAATGTGAATTTGACTTTCGAGTTTGAAATTGAATGATTGAATTGATATTTAAAAATTCGAACTAGTGAATTAGAAAAATAAATTGGATATAAGAATTATTATTTATGAAAATTTATAAATTGATGGTAGATTTTAAAATAACCTTCTTTAACTAAAATAAAAAGGAATAAATTTTATCAATACAAAATACAAGAACAAAAAACTAATGGGAAAACGTGTTAATATAAATAAATTTTTGATAGTTAAACTTTAAAATGTTTATATATTTACTAAAGGAAATATATACAAAATAAATTGAAATTGAAGTGAAAAAAAAAATTTATTAAAGTATAAGTAAAATAATAATAATGAAAAAAAATATAGCATGGTACCTTAGTATTAAATGCAGCCACCCTGCAAGTTGGAAAAATCACCCTAAACCCACGCCCCCTCCCCTTTATTCATTCGTTCATTTCTAAACCCTAGTTCTAAAATAACATACGAGAAATAATGGCGGCCTCTCAAAAATCATCTTTCGTTCCTTCTTCATTCGTTCTGCTTTGCAAAATTAGGGCTTTCGTGAAAATTGGGGATGCCGCGACTTCAAATTGTTCGACTACTTCGAATTTTGGTCGAGCTCGAGTATGCTTCGGCTGCTTCGATTTTGCAATGGTGAGTTTCTAGCTCACGATTAATCTTCATGCAAGTGCTTATATTTGGTTGGATCGAATATTGGTTGCATGCTATGTTTTGGGGTGATTTTGTTATCTTTTGCTCGGCTAATTTAATTTGAAACTGATATGGGTAGATTGGCTACTGCATGTTGGATTTTCGGTTGCTATTTGCTGTCATTTGCTCGATTTGCTTGAATTGTTAAACTGTTAAGAACAGATGGTACCCAATTTTAAACTGATAACCATTGACGCTTTCAAAAATTTGTTCTTTTTAAATTTATAAAAACAAATGCTATTTGATTTTTGTTTTAAATTGATAAAACAGATGCTGCCCAGTTTTAATTTTTAAATTGATTTGAACAAATGCTACCTGATAATTTGTTTTATTTTAAACTGATGAGAACAGATGCTTCCAAATTTCTTTGATTTCAGATGTTGTTTGAAATTTGTTTTTTTTTAAATTGATAAGAAAAAAATGCTAATTGATATTTGCTTTTAAACTAATAATAACAGATGTTATATTTGTGATTTGTTTTAAACTGATAACAACTGATGTTTTTTTTTTAAAATTAATTTTTTTTAAAATTGATAAGAACAGATGCTACTTGGTACTTTGTTTTAAACTGATGAGCACAGATGCTATCGAAAAACTTGACTTGCTTTGTGTTGTTATTGATGTGTGATGAAAAGAAAATTTGGTTGATTTGTTGATGAATATTGCTGCATGCCTGTATTTAGGTGTAGTCATATGAATGCATGCCTGTAGACACACTTGTTCTAGTTATATTCATAACAGCCTTAAACTTTAGATAAGCATCAACAATTCTCTGATCTTTGTCTCTGCCTCAAACCCTTAAATGTGGACAAATACACTTGAATCTATTTATATACTTTGGTTTTGGACTGGTACTTGAGGTGTGTTATGAATATGGTTGTTTATTATGCCTGCAGTTTTGAATGTATATGCATACATTGATATGTATGTTTGCATATATGATAATATTGAGTCTGTTCTTAAGTCACAGATTTAATTCAACCTAAACAAAATTAATATCTGTTCCTATTTTACAAGCCTCTGTTTAAAATCTATAATTATAAACCACTTTAAAATTTGATGCATTTCCTATGAATTCATGTTTAAACTGGACCATTTGTAATTGCTTTGTGTATACTGCTGTTGTAGTTAAGATAAGCTATGCTTGATGATGTTTATGTTCTTTTGTCCACTGTTCAGTTTCATTTATTTGTTACATTGTGCCTCACTGCCCTTGTACATAATCTGAGTTGCATGCTTACAGCTGCATGCTTGTTTGTTGCATTCATGTCTGTTTAGTTGAGTTGCAGTCTTGTTCAAAAGTTTATGCATACTTGTTCTTCATTTAGTCCACTGTATTTATTTTGGAACATGGCTATTTCATTTTGTGTCTGCATTCATAGATGCATCCACCTTTGCACTTGTTCATCATGTAGCTTGTTCTCAACATTCACTTGACTTGGTTTGAGTTTTCTTGGCTTTGAATTTTTTTTTTAAGTGGCCACCACGGCTTGGAATTTTTGACCTGTTCAACTTTGGCCATGTCCCTGATTTCGACTTGGACTTGTTTAGGGCTTTTGACTTGAATTTATCTCGAACTTGCATGTTTTACTGAGTTGCTTCTTTGCCTTGAGTTACTTGGACATTTATTTGGGTCTGCACATTACTGTTTGTTGTTAGTCGAGTTGAGTTGTTTCTGTTGCGTTGTGAACTTTGGTGTTGGTTGCCGTTCTTGAATGCATATTTGATTTTGAGGCAGTTGCATGTATTTTGTGAAGGTCAGTGTTGTATTCCCTGTTTGCTTTAGAAATAACTATAGTTATATTCCAACTTTCTCTCCTCTTATTCCTTTTGAGATAAATTGAAAACAAGTTAAAAACCTTGTCTTGAACCTGTACCATGTTTCAAAAATAAATCAAACTTGAGTTGTTCTTGAGTGTTATCTCTGGCCTTTGTAGTACTTGGTTGTTGTTGTTTGCATTTGGTTTCAGATTGCTATTTCTACTTGGATGTTGAGAACTTTGAGTTGTTTCATGCTTTTGAACTTGCTTAATTTTGCATTGCAACAGGTCAGATTTGCAGTTTGAAATTGTTATCACCCAGGAGATTCAATACACTCAATTCAACATGCATTCAATTTTAAACAAATATTTCATATAACATCCTGATATTCATTCATAGTAGCAAGTTGAAACCAAGTTTAACACTGTTTTAAAAATCTTAGTTTACTCACCTTTATTCAAAAGCAGAAGACAGAAACTATTCCAGGTTTTTCAAATTTCTTCTACATGTTCTTGAACTTTAATCCGTATCTATCCTTGCATGTTGAAAGCAATTTTCTGCTTTTGTGACTTGTGGTTGCCACTGTGTTATTTGAGTTGCCTGCAGTCTGATGCATTCATGTTTCTTGACTTTGAATGTTGCACCTGAGATATGTCACTGGACTTCACTGGACTTACTGATTTCGACTGTCCATGTGCGTGTCTGCTGCTGTTCCTTATCATTCCTGTACTTGTGTTACTCCCTGTTGTTGTAATCCTATGTGTTGTTGTTATTTTCAGTGGCCTTTAGTTGAAATATGTTTGCAGTGATTGGTCTGACTCGTGCACATGTGTTGACGAGGCAGTGTACATGGGTATGAGTACACGTGTGTACTGCAGCCACACATGTGTATAAAAATTTGGAATCGTTAATGTGAAAATCTATAATAGACTTAAATTGATTTATCTGTTTCACCATAACTGTAACCATTTATTTCAGTTCATTTCAAATTTAATTACTTGAATAAAGATTAATCCTGACTCGAGTGTTTTTGTGTTTTGCATAAACGCTCGGGTCAGACCGAGTATTTTTGCAGCTTAAAGATTTGCTCGCAGCGAAGTTAGAGAGAGGGGGATTTCAGCACCACTAAAGTTTAGCTAAAATTTTTTCTCTTGTACTTATAAATATAAATTGTTTCCGCTGTATAAATTCAAATGTAATTTATTGTATATCTCTGATATTTGTATATAAAAGAAAAGTTTGTTTATAAAATATGATTACTATTCTGTGATTCTGTAGCTGATTCTGTTTAAATGTTATAAACTAAATAACAATCCGTCATCTTGATCGTTTCTAGTTGGTTTAATTACCGACTAGAGGCGGTTAGGGCGGCGGGTCGTTAGAAAGTGGTATCAGAGCTTTGGTTTACACAAAGCTTAGTTTATGACGTTTAATATGAATAGTTACTAGAATCACTTTAAAAGAAAGTGTTTTCAAATCTAAAGAAGTTTAAGATTGTTTTCTTTAAAATAAAAGGTATTTTGAAAATTAGAATTATTTTTGGAAATTCCCCTCTCTAAATTTAGGTTTGCGACTGTTTCTCTTCGGTGAGGTCTCGTTAGACTTGAGTTTCGATCGTTCGGAAACTCATTATCGAATCTTTGAGAGTTATGGAAAATGAAATGTAAGTCAAGTGGATTAATGAATTGGTTTAAATTGGCTTAAATCAAATATTTTGAATATCTCCAAAGTAGTAATTGGAAAATAAAATGATATGTCAATTTGATTATAATCAAGTGGATTATTGAACTATAACTTGGAAATTTAATTTTGAATTCTTTTGAAAATTGATTTCAAATGTGGTGAAGAACGATTTAGTAAATGAATGGATTATAAGTATTTAACTTATAATATGGACTTTTGGTGTATATAACTAAGTTATATAAATTGAATTGAATCAAATTAAGAAAGGAGATTATAAAACGAAGTTTTATAAATAAAAATAGAATTTCTAGAGATGTTTGTAAAATCCGCAAACGACTTATTTTGATAAGTAAATTGTTGTAACTTATTAAAGGAATTATATCTATGGGTTTTGAACGGTGAATAAAATATCAAAAGAGATATGAATCTAATGAAAATTCGAAATAGGTTTAAATAGATTCAATGATGCATTTGAATTTGAACGGGCATGGAATTAAGTTGAGTGGAAAACTTAGTATTGGGAATTTGAAATCGGTTTAAAACCAATATTTTTGAAGTGTATGTGGAATTCAAACCATGAATTAAGTTGAAGTTGAAAACTTAAATGGGAATGTTTTTGGGAAGAAACATTATGTAAATGAAGATAATTCATTTTGAAATGTGTTAAGAATCGAAAGCATAGATTTCAACACTTGTTGTTGAAATAGACGTTTTCGAGTGGAAAAATGGAAATGGTAGATTATAACATTTGTTGTTATAGTAAATAATTTCAAAAGGGAAATGATTTTGTTTAGTATTGGGATTTACATATCTATTTTTAAATTTGAATCCTTATACTAGTGGTTTTGAGTCGTCGTAACGATGTTTTACGCAACATTCGTTTTGACTCAAATAAAATGTGTTTAAAAGAATGTTTTTTTTTAAGAATGAATATATACTTGATTTTGGTTTGAAGTATATTGAATATTTTCAAAGTGTTGAAAATAAGTGGATTTGTAAATTACTTATTATTGAATAAGTATGGGTATGTTTTCCTATATGAAATGAATGGTTTGAAATTTTATCTTTTAAAGATAAATTGAAAATGAATAGGTGAAATCGATTTGAAAATCGTATATTCATAGATAATTTGGAAATGTTTCCGTTTAAGGAAATCGCTTTGAAATTTGTTTTCAAAGATTAAAAGGTGAAGAAATGGTTTGAAATTTGTTTTCAAATGGTTAAGTGTGAAATTATATATCTTGTAAAGATATTATTTTTGGGAAATTTGAACAATTAGTTCAATTTGAAAATTTTCAAATGATTGAAATTTGAGCTAAATTGAGTTTAACTTTGTCACCCAAAACAAAGTAAGTTGAACTTTGAATTTTAAATGGATGATTTGGATTGTATGTCTAACGTCGTGAATTGACGACATATCAGTTGATTTCTATTAAATATATATCTGTTGGTGGCGGGGAATTTATTCTCTTAGCTTAACACCCTTCTCTGAGACGTACGAGCTCAGAGGTTATATATCGATAGACATCAATTATGTGTTGAGAATTGACGATGTAGCGTGAAATCCAAATCGAGTGTGTGAAGTCGATAATAAATTGGATTGTGAATGTGTATTAGGTTTGATATAACCTTAAAATTCCAAATCGACTTAGAGGAAAATTTTAAATGGTTAGTGAAATGGAAAATTGTGAATCCTCTATTTGTTATGGGTATGAAATGTTGTGGTTTTCATAACGTATATGTGTGAATACGATTAATTCGAAAACCAATTAGTTTGGAAAAGTAATTGTTGTGGAAAACTTATTTAAGTACATGGGTTGTACTAAGTGTGAAGTGAAATATTATATATGTATGTATAATATTATGTTTTCCAAAATTGAGGATATGGAAAGGTACCTTCCATTTATACTGTGTGACTGTGTGATGGTGATGGAACTCGAGATGAGTATCCATTTAAAAATCGTAGCTACGTAGTATTTCCATTAGTTGGATGACCATTTATATTTCCATTAGTTGGATGACCATTTATATTTCCATTAGTTGGATGACCATTTATATTTCCATTAGTTGGAATGTCCTTTTGGACTGGTATAGTGTGCTAGCGTAATTCGAGGGGCGAGATGCCTATGGTTACAAGCGATTCCACTGGGATAGTGGCGTAACCGCCGAGTATACCGCGATCTAGTTACACTCGGGTGGTAGCGTAATTTGAGGGGCGTGATGCCTACAGTTACAAGCGATTCCACTGGGATAGTGGCGTAACCGCTGAGTAAACTGCAATCTACAAACCAAAGCATAATTCGAGGGGCGAGATGCCTACGGTCACGAGCGATTCTACTGGGATAGTAGCGTAACCGCCGAGTGAACCGCGATCTTTGGCAACAACCATGGCGTAATTCAAGGGATGAGATATCCACAGTTACAAGCGACTCTACTGGGATAGTAGCGAAACCGCCGAGTAAACTGTGATCCATGGGGGAATGTGCTTTCCATATCCATTTTTTAAAAGAATTTTTAAAAGTATTTTCACTGGGAATTGAAGCAAGTATATTTAGTACTTGGAGATTGTTAGACTTGCGCCTGGCCAGCGTATGCCTAATGTCTTTAAGAACGACAATAGACTTGTTAAATTTCGAGTTATCAAGTATTTTCAAACTTTAAATAGAAAATCAATTATCTGAAATTAAAGTGATGTAAATTCCAACCTAATGAATTAAGGAAGAGGATTTTTGAAATGTTTTGAAAAATCCACAGCTTTGGAAAAGTTATAATATGTAAAATTTCTTAAATGTAGTGTTTCAAATTTAAAATTTGGGTTTTGTAAGTTGAAAATTTTAGTAAAGATTTTTGTGTCTTGATTGTAGAAAATAATAGACAAAAGAGTTAATTAGCAAAGCTAGCAAGATAAAACAAATAGAATGAATCCTATATTCATTCATCTTTAATAAGTGTTGAACTTGATAAAATTGAGTAAAATATAAATATTAGTGAAATTTTAACAATCATTTTTCCTTACTTGCAATCATTTTTCCTTACTTGTAATTTCGGGACGAAATTCTTTTAAGGAGGGGAGATTGTAACGATCCTAAATTTTGAACAATTTAAATTGTGAATATTTAATTAATTTTGAATATTTGAATGATAATTTAAACTGAATTTCCGATATAACAATGAAATTGGTGATTAAATATTTAAAATTTAATCTATTTAAAGTTGAATAAAATGTGAATTTGACTTTCGAGTTTGAAATTGAATGATTGAATTGATATTTAAAAATTCGAACTAGTGAATTAGAAAAATAAATTGGATATAAGAATTATTATTTATGAAAATTTATAAATTGATGGTAGATTTTAAAATAACCTTCTTTAACTAAAATAAAAAGGAATAAATTTTATCAATACAAAATACAAGAACAAAAAACTAATGGGAAAACGTGTTAATATAAATAAATTTTTGATAGTTAAACTTTAAAATGTTTATATATTTACTAAAGGAAATATATACAAAATAAATTGAAATTGAAGTGAAAAAAAAAATTTATTAAAGTATAAGTAAAATAATAATAATGAAAAAAAATATAGCATGGTACCTTAGTATTAAATGCAGCCACCCTGCAAGTTGGAAAAATCACCCTAAACCCACGCCCCCTCCCCTTTATTCATTCGTTCATTTCTAAACCCTAGTTCTAAAATAACATACGAGAAATAATGGCGGCCTCTCAAAAATCATCTTTCGTTCCTTCTTCATTCGTTCTGCTTTGCAAAATTAGGGCTTTCGTGAAAATTGGGGATGCCGCGACTTCAAATTGTTCGACTACTTCGAATTTTGGTCGAGCTCGAGTATGCTTCGGCTGCTTCGATTTTGCAATGGTGAGTTTCTAGCTCACGATTAATCTTCATGCAAGTGCTTATATTTGGTTGGATCGAATATTGGTTGCATGCTATGTTTTGGGGTGATTTTGTTATCTTTTGCTCGGCTAATTTAATTTGAAACTGATATGGGTAGATTGGCTACTGCATGTTGGATTTTCGGTTGCTATTTGCTGTCATTTGCTCGATTTGCTTGAATTGTTAAACTGTTAAGAACAGATGGTACCCAATTTTAAACTGATAACCATTGACGCTTTCAAAAATTTGTTCTTTTTAAATTTATAAAAACAAATGCTATTTGATTTTTGTTTTAAATTGATAAAACAGATGCTGCCCAGTTTTAATTTTTAAATTGATTTGAACAAATGCTACCTGATAATTTGTTTTATTTTAAACTGATGAGAACAGATGCTTCCAAATTTCTTTGATTTCAGATGTTGTTTGAAATTTGTTTTTTTTTAAATTGATAAGAAAAAAATGCTAATTGATATTTGCTTTTAAACTAATAATAACAGATGTTATATTTGTGATTTGTTTTAAACTGATAACAACTGATGTTTTTTTTTTAAAATTAATTTTTTTTAAAATTGATAAGAACAGATGCTACTTGGTACTTTGTTTTAAACTGATGAGCACAGATGCTATCGAAAAACTTGACTTGCTTTGTGTTGTTATTGATGTGTGATGAAAAGAAAATTTGGTTGATTTGTTGATGAATATTGCTGCATGCCTGTATTTAGGTGTAGTCATATGAATGCATGCCTGTAGACACACTTGTTCTAGTTATATTCATAACAGCCTTAAACTTTAGATAAGCATCAACAATTCTCTGATCTTTGTCTCTGCCTCAAACCCTTAAATGTGGACAAATACACTTGAATCTATTTATATACTTTGGTTTTGGACTGGTACTTGAGGTGTGTTATGAATATGGTTGTTTATTATGCCTGCAGTTTTGAATGTATATGCATACATTGATATGTATGTTTGCATATATGATAATATTGAGTCTGTTCTTAAGTCACAGATTTAATTCAACCTAAACAAAATTAATATCTGTTCCTATTTTACAAGCCTCTGTTTAAAATCTATAATTATAAACCACTTTAAAATTTGATGCATTTCCTATGAATTCATGTTTAAACTGGACCATTTGTAATTGCTTTGTGTATACTGCTGTTGTAGTTAAGATAAGCTATGCTTGATGATGTTTATGTTCTTTTGTCCACTGTTCAGTTTCATTTATTTGTTACATTGTGCCTCACTGCCCTTGTACATAATCTGAGTTGCATGCTTACAGCTGCATGCTTGTTTGTTGCATTCATGTCTGTTTAGTTGAGTTGCAGTCTTGTTCAAAAGTTTATGCATACTTGTTCTTCATTTAGTCCACTGTATTTATTTTGGAACATGGCTATTTCATTTTGTGTCTGCATTCATAGATGCATCCACCTTTGCACTTGTTCATCATGTAGCTTGTTCTCAACATTCACTTGACTTGGTTTGAGTTTTCTTGGCTTTGAATTTTTTTTTTAAGTGGCCACCACGGCTTGGAATTTTTGACCTGTTCAACTTTGGCCATGTCCCTGATTTCGACTTGGACTTGTTTAGGGCTTTTGACTTGAATTTATCTCGAACTTGCATGTTTTACTGAGTTGCTTCTTTGCCTTGAGTTACTTGGACATTTATTTGGGTCTGCACATTACTGTTTGTTGTTAGTCGAGTTGAGTTGTTTCTGTTGCGTTGTGAACTTTGGTGTTGGTTGCCGTTCTTGAATGCATATTTGATTTTGAGGCAGTTGCATGTATTTTGTGAAGGTCAGTGTTGTATTCCCTGTTTGCTTTAGAAATAACTATAGTTATATTCCAACTTTCTCTCCTCTTATTCCTTTTGAGATAAATTGAAAACAAGTTAAAAACCTTGTCTTGAACCTGTACCATGTTTCAAAAATAAATCAAACTTGAGTTGTTCTTGAGTGTTATCTCTGGCCTTTGTAGTACTTGGTTGTTGTTGTTTGCATTTGGTTTCAGATTGCTATTTCTACTTGGATGTTGAGAACTTTGAGTTGTTTCATGCTTTTGAACTTGCTTAATTTTGCATTGCAACAGGTCAGATTTGCAGTTTGAAATTGTTATCACCCAGGAGATTCAATACACTCAATTCAACATGCATTCAATTTTAAACAAATATTTCATATAACATCCTGATATTCATTCATAGTAGCAAGTTGAAACCAAGTTTAACACTGTTTTAAAAATCTTAGTTTACTCACCTTTATTCAAAAGCAGAAGACAGAAACTATTCCAGGTTTTTCAAATTTCTTCTACATGTTCTTGAACTTTAATCCGTATCTATCCTTGCATGTTGAAAGCAATTTTCTGCTTTTGTGACTTGTGGTTGCCACTGTGTTATTTGAGTTGCCTGCAGTCTGATGCATTCATGTTTCTTGACTTTGAATGTTGCACCTGAGATATGTCACTGGACTTCACTGGACTTACTGATTTCGACTGTCCATGTGCGTGTCTGCTGCTGTTCCTTATCATTCCTGTACTTGTGTTACTCCCTGTTGTTGTAATCCTATGTGTTGTTGTTATTTTCAGTGGCCTTTAGTTGAAATATGTTTGCAGTGATTGGTCTGACTCGTGCACATGTGTTGACGAGGCAGTGTACATGGGTATGAGTACACGTGTGTACTGCAGCCACACATGTGTATAAAAATTTGGAATCGTTAATGTGAAAATCTATAATAGACTTAAATTGATTTATCTGTTTCACCATAACTGTAACCATTTATTTCAGTTCATTTCAAATTTAATTACTTGAATAAAGATTAATCCTGACTCGAGTGTTTTTGTGTTTTGCATAAACGCTCGGGTCAGACCGAGTATTTTTGCAGCTTAAAGATTTGCTCGCAGCGAAGTTAGAGAGAGGGGGATTTCAGCACCACTAAAGTTTAGCTAAAATTTTTTCTCTTGTACTTATAAATATAAATTGTTTCCGCTGTATAAATTCAAATGTAATTTATTGTATATCTCTGATATTTGTATATAAAAGAAAAGTTTGTTTATAAAATATGATTACTATTCTGTGATTCTGTAGCTGATTCTGTTTAAATGTTATAAACTAAATAACAATCCGTCATCTTGATCGTTTCTAGTTGGTTTAATTACCGACTAGAGGCGGTTAGGGCGGCGGGTCGTTAGACCAGGTCTCTCAGATGTCACAGGCGCGTGTTCCTCGCCAAGTTTGGTCCGCTTTCTCGAATCCTCAATATGGCTCTTCCCCCTATCATCATGCGTTTTACGTTTATGGAAATCATCACCCCTTGGGAAGGATTCGTATCACGTGCCTGCTCCCTCGTGGCGTTCTTCATACTTTCTCCTCTCTTCAGCTTTTCGCGCAGCTCTCTGCTCATTGGTCTCTCTGGAATCGGTATAGTATTGCTTGTAATCATAGCTGCCACGCCCTCCATAGCGTCGAAAGTCTTTGTAATAAGAACCGCTGCCGCTGCGCCCCATAGAGGAATCTGAAAGGCAAAAATAACAAGTCTTAAAAACTTCCAGAGAAAAGAAGTTAAATGTGAACAAATGCCAAAAAATCCTAAGTGTTGTGTGATGTGCAAGCTACACGCATTAAGCTACAAACCACTCTTTGGTGTAGAGGTGATGATAGCTTGGGTATGAGGAGTTGATGTTTGTGTTGGCGTTTGTCGAAGAAGAGACGTCGCCTCAATTACAGGAGAGATAGTTTTAGATACGTCATCTCTAAAAAGCTCCTGCGAAGTCACTATTATGTCGCTCAACCCCTCATAAACATCGTCACCATCATGCTTGGTGGGACTTGTTTTCTCAATTCCTACATCAGCTAATCCCCCGGGAGGCTGTGAAGGTTCTTCTTCTTCCTCGATCGGGGCAAGCACCGTCTTACTGGATGACCCCATAATGTCGGTAGAAGTGGAACACTTCACCAATGAAGCTTCAATATTAGACTCTTTTGATGCGAGTTGTTCGACAGTAACCGGGGCGTCAGGAGTTTTCGTCGGAGAATCGGGAACTTCTGTTGGAACTTCATGGGCATGCGTAGAACGAGAAGCGTGTAGAAGCCCGTATTGGCGTAAAAATTCATCCTTCAGCAGAAATTTTATGCTCCTTTCTTCCGCAGCCACGGCACTCAACCTCTCGAAAACTTGTTTATGAATCGGATCTCTAGAAGGGAGAGGAAGTGCTGAAAAGAGCAAAGAATGAAGTTAGCAACTGAAAGTTCGGATCTCGGAAAAAGTTTCAAAAACGAAAAAATGGAAACACTAGTCTTACTTCCTATTCTCCAGATGGCATAAAAACCTGGAGGGCAGCGAGCAAAGAAAAACTGGTTCAAAAATCCATGAACACTTTCAGTGAGATCGGAAAGGAGCTTGCGGTTTCTGGCACTTCTCACAATAATTAGTGAAGGATGATCTTTACTCTTTGTAAATGAGCACAAATAACGAATTTCTTCAAAACTCGGTAGGCGATCAAGAGTTCTTCTAAACAAAACACATAACCCCATCAAGATGGCATAACCATTAGGATGAAGTTGAAATGGAGAGATCGTCAACCGGAGAAGGAGAGTTCGAAGGAAGTCATTGAAAGGGGGAATTGCCCCACTTAAGCACATTTGGCGATTGGCTGCAACAAAACCGTAAGGAGGATTATCGGCAGTGTCGCTTGGCCCGGGCAATAAGACATCACTTTCAGCAAAGCCGAATTGAGTGCGTATCTGAATAAACATTCTTGGGGTTAGAATGGTTGAAGTTCTCTTCGGAGGATTCTCTATGGGAACAGCCACCGGGAAAGTCTCTTCCTCTTGAGCAACCATTTCTTCTTGTTGATGAGAAGTCATTCTACACAAACAACTGGATATTCAAACATGAAGGTGCACGTTTCCTAAAGTGTGTGAAGTGTTGTACAAGTATCAATCAAACAATAAGAAAAGGCAACTGGAATAAGACCTAGCAAACATTTGTTAGTTATAAAGACCAGGAATCTTTGTTTTGAGTTTGATTATGCAAATACAATGTGGATGCAAACAAATCATTTCAAATTGTTAATACTTTGCATTAATATTTTACTTTAGTCAGTTAATTCACAACATTTCATGTCTCTTATCTTGTCTTGACTAATCTGTCATTTGATATGGGCAGTCAATGGCAGTATGTGCGCCTTGGTTTTCTTTGTTTGTCTGTTATTTTCAGCAGGTTAGCAGCTTACAAGTTAATACGATCTGTGAGATAATACATTGAGACTCAAACAAATTTTAAGTTGGGGCAGTTCAAGATGTTCAAAATAAAGGCAATTTAGTTCGGTAGTCCGGGTCAGAATACTTAAAGAAGGCCTATGCTCCTAAATGTCAATATGTCCAGAACCTAAGTATTAACTCGGCTACGGGTCAAAAGTCTCATGCGAGATAAGATTAACTCGGCTACGGATCAAAAGTCTCATGCGAGATAAGATTAACTCGGCTACGGGTCAAAAGTCTCATGCGGGATAAGACTAAGTCGGTAACGGGTCAAAGTCTAGGTGGTTCAGCTTGGCGACTTATTTCCCTAGGTCGCAAGGGGAAAAATAAGAAGGCACGTTCCAGTTCAAGAGGCCGAAATTTCCCCAAGTTTTAACTCGGCCACGGTCCAAGCCTTGTTCAGATCGGCGAGTTTCTTTCAAATATTATCTCAACCACAACTTAAGGCCATTTCAAGGTCAGATCGGTCAAAAGTTAGGCCACCCAAATTCACTGAGCCACTTCCGAGTCAAACATCTCTGTCGGTTTCAACCCATTAACCCGATAGTCATTCAATCAACAGCAGCCTTCATTCAAGCTATCGGGTCACCCAATAAAACAGCTCCAAATTGCATAAATCCATTGCTCTGCCTTCAGAGATCATTGAACCTAAGTGATAAACCATCTTCATCATCTCAACGATCATCTGAAGCCAAAATCGAGTAACCTAAACTCCATCGACTACAGGTATAGTGGGATTCGTGATGGAACGTTGCGCAAAGAAACGATTCGTATTCAAATGACAGAATTCATGAACCGACAGCAACCTATGATCGAGAAGGGGACGGATTCACTTACGCAATGGATAGTAGTGATTATCGGTGATCGACTGGAATGAGGTCGCTTGTAAGAGCTTGAGAAAATTTTAATGGCGAAATCGAGCAAAGGAGTAAGTGATGAAAAGAAAGAAGAGGATGGATGTTTTATACCTTACATTGGGGAGAACTGTTGGATCGCGTACGGTCTAAATACTTACCGACTTGGTGGAGGACGAGTTAAAGAATATCGAAGCACACGACCTAACCAATAGGCGTGTACTTCGAGGGGCAAATGTTAACTCTGCCTCGGCCGAAAGTTACGACCCAGAGGAGTTGCCGACCTAAGGCTATGCCGACCTAACAACCCAAAGGGTTTGCCGATCTAAGAGCTCAGGACTTAATTCGATGCCAACCTAACTAGTTAAGAATCGTACTGATCCAATGCCTTATCACGGGTGCCGACTTAGTGCCTCAGAAGAGACTGGCCTAACGACTTAAGAGATAACAAAGGGTCCGACTTAACATGGTTGCCGACCTAACTGCCTAATAGGGTTACCGACCTAAGGGGAATTACAAGGACACCGACCTAAGGCTTGAAGGGATGACGACTTAACTGTTTAACCTTATGAAGCATGCTAACCCAAATGATACCGATCTAAGGCATGAAGGGATGCCGGTCTAACGAGGCTATGCCGACCTAAGGAGAGTTCCGACCTAGTATGGAAGCCGACCTAGTACTTTACAAGGTTTACGACCTAAGGCAGCTACCGATCTAGTGCCTTAGAAGGACCCGATCTAAAAACTTATAAAAGCCCACCGACTTAACCTATTTACCGATTTAACTATCCAAGATGCTAGCCGACTTAACTATCAGGCACAAACTCAGCCAATCTAAACCGTGGCCGGCTTATGACTCATGATGAGTCGTGACCGATCTATGGATTTGAGGAGTGAAGTTGCGCAGGAGTTTAACACGTAACACATTATCTCGGTAACGACCTAGGACTTAGCACATGACGTCAACTTAAACTGAAGACCATGCATAAGAGAAGGGGGGCGACCTACGACCTAGCCTAGCTCGGCACCAACTCACGACCCAGTTTGACCCGGCTACTACCTATAACTCAACACCGAGAACCTCTATAAATACACGACCCTCACCAACATTCAGAGGACCTTTGGGCTAATTCTCGAAGCACCGTTACTCTGCCATTTTCTCAACTCAAGCAACACTCCAAGCACTCCAAACTCCAAGGACGCTACTACACACTTCAAAGAAGAATCACAATCATTCAAGATGAATTCGAAAGATTATTCTTCATGGGAGTTTGAGCTATTTGTCTGAAGTTAATTGTAATTGAAGAAAGTGATATAAATTGTACTCATATCAGCAATAAAGAGAATCTAAGTGGACGTAGGCCTGATTTTGGGCCGAACCACTATAAAACTTGTGTTTTTACTGCTTTTCTGCAATCTCTTTACTTGTATCTTGTTCCCGTATTCACGGGTGGTGCTTTCACAACAGTCATCTACACACCGGGGTGTTAGCGTTCAAATTTAGGCGTTAACACTTGTCTTTATCTGCTTAGGCCTTATGCGACTTATCATAGGTCGTAGGTCGCGAGCAGTTTTAAGTTGTGGTGGGACAAGGTCATACTCAACTCTGGAACGGGTTACGGGTTAGTAAGTTGTAGGTCGTAGATGACTTATGAGAGTAGTTGGTGATCTTAGAACGCTGAGGCATTCAATGTAGCGACCTAGGCTAAGTCGTTAACTCCTTAGGTCGCTAAGTCTTAAATTCCCTCAGGTCGGTAGGTCGTTGGCTTTTTAGGACGCTTGATAAATGAGTCGTGTATGAACGAGTTAGTAGATCGTGAGCGACCTAATATAGGTCGTGAGCGACCTATGATAGTAGGTGAAACTTTTCTTTGCTTTAACTTGCTAAGTCGCTACCTTGCTAGGTCGTGAAATTATAGAAATCTTTAGGTCGCAGATAGCTTTAGGTCGTTGAGGAATGAAGTCACTAGGTCGCTAAAAACTTTAGGTCGCTGAATGCTTTGTGACGTTAGGTCGCTAAGACAATTATGCCGTTAGGTCGTTGAGACTATTAGGTCGTCAGGTACTCTTAGGTCGTTGGGCTGCTGAGTTATAGGTCACGAAGTTTTAGGTCGTAGAGTTTTAGGTCGCCGCAGAAATGGGAGTTAACATTTGCCCCTCGAAGTACAGGCCTATGTCATAGGTCGTGTGCTTCGACTTAACTTTGCTAGGTCGTGAGCGACCTAAAACATATACTAACTCGCGCGTCTACTCGTCTTCTTCTTTCAGCCCCATATAAATTTGTTAGGTCGCTACTCCCTCCTTACTCACCTGCTTCAATTTCCCGCGCTGCCATTAACAGAATTCCACGATTTTAAATACGAATTCAAGTTAATCATTCAGCGATTCGTCCTTGCTATCAAATTACGTAAGTATCTTCGATCTTTATCCATTCCACGATCACCATCAAACCACGAACTCTAACCTCCGAACCCCAGACCAATTTTGTATGTCGTGCTTCACTTTGAGTCATGTTGTGATCGATTTTTGATCATCACTGGTTATTGTTGTTGTTGTGATTCACGAACGCACAGTAGTGAGTTAGATTTATGATAGATCGGAGATACGTTGAATCGGTTTTCGAATGATTTGGTGGTATGAAAAGATGATGAACTTCACGAATAGGATGATGGATTTCGTGGTGTTGGCGTTAACGGGTTATCGGGTCTGGTGAGTTTTTGCGTGAATAGGAAGTCAGCGACTTAGTGGATCTGAGCGTTCTAAGATAACTCACGACCTAAGGGAAGCTGGATGACCTTCAAACACGCGACTTAACTTTTAGGTCGCGTTGGGATTTGAACGACCTAGGACTCAGCAGATTTGCACATGAACTTTAAGCAGAACGACTTAACAATTTAACGACCTAACTTTCTTGAATGACTGCATAGCGACTTAACATATCAACGACCTATCTTTTGCGGCAAGGTTCTAGGTCGCAACCGAGTTAGGACTTGACAAATTTGCATTGCCTTGAAATTTTTAACTTGCACAGTGCAACTTAAGATAACTCCAACCTATGTTAGGTCGCTGGACGACCTAGGACTTGTAATTGGGAAAATTTGACTGAACTTGATTTTGAACTTTGAACGTTGAACCGCCTAGACTTTGTTGCATCTCTTTACAGATAGTTTTAACTTTAATGCTAATAACATGTAAGACACAATATCTACAGAGAATTGGGACGAATATACTGCCATTGACTGCCCACATCGAATGACAGATTAGTCTATAAAGAATAATCAATCTTAAATGAACGGTGCGAACGGAATGTTGTAAACCAACCAATCCAAGTGAAGTATTAAAGCAAAACTAAAATAGTCAACTAAAGCTGATTCGTTTGCATTAACACTACACTTGAGTTTTAAATTAACAAGTCCTGAAATCTCGTAATCAACCAATTGTCAACTAGTTTAATTTCAGTTATGTTTGCTCTCTATTTTTGTTAGTTCTGCACAACACTTTACACTTTTTAGGAAACGTGCACCTTCTTATTTGAACATCCAGTTCCTTGTATAGAATGACTTCTCAACAAGAAGAAACAGAATTGGCTGAAGAGACCTTCCCAATCGCTACTCCATTGGTTAATCCTCCAGAGAGAATTTCAACCACGCTGACATACAAAGTTTTCCGCCAACTATGCACTCTGTTTGGCATTGCTGAAGCAGATGCCATTCTTCCTGAGAGAAGCGACACTGCCGATATACCACCTTCTGGTTTTGTAGCAGTTAATCGTCAAATGTGCATGAGTGGAGCTATCCCTCCTTTTAACGACTTTCTCCAACGGCTTCTTCTCCGACTAGCCATCTCCCCCTTCCAGCTGCACCCCAATGGCTATGCTATTCTGATGGGGTTATGTGTGCTATTCGGAAGGACGCTGGATCGCCTTCCGAGTTTTGATAAAGTTTGCTATTTGTGAACATTTGCCAAAAATAAAGATCACCCTTCCATCATTCTTGTGAGAAGCGCTAGGAGCCGTAAATTAATAATTGGCCTTCCCGAAAGTGCTCACGGTTTCCTAAGCCAATTTTTCTTCGTTCACTGTCCTCCGGGATTCTATGCTACCTGGAGAGTAGGAAGTAAGAGCATTTATCTTTGTTCCTTATGTTTTTCTATGAGCTTTTCATAGCCTGAGTTGTCAAATGTTAACTTCGCCTTTTATTTTTCAGTGCTTCCTCCTCCTTCTAGGGATTCCGGTCATATACCAACTTTCGAGAGGCTTAAGGCTGTGCCAGTTTAGGAGAGAGGCATTCAATTTCTGCTGAAAGACGAATTTTTGCATCAGTACGGACTTTTGCATACTTCTCGCTCCACACATCCTCATGAAATCCCGGACTCCCCGGCTAGAGCATCGGATGCCCCAGTTTCTACCGACACATCCATACCAAAAGGACCTGCTCCCGAGGCTTCACTAGTGAAATGCTCCACTTCTGTTGATGTTGCGGGGCCATCTGACGAACTTGCCCCGGTTATTGAGGAAGAAGAGCCTTAGGGATCTCCCCAACATTCACAGAAATCTGGTGAAGAAGCCGAGAAAACCAGCCCTGTCAAGCAGAGCAGGGACGACACTTTCGAAGGGCTGAGCGACCTCTTTGCCACCTCACAAGAGATCTTTAAAGATGATCCTATCACTGCCGGGGTTTCTTCTTCAGTGGTCGAGGCGACTTCTACTCTGCAACAGACTCCGTCGACTCAAGAGTTGACGCTAATTACTACACCCACAACTACTCCACAATTAAAGAGTGGTTCGTAGTTTGCCACGCGTAGCTTGCACAACACACACAGTTAGAATCTTTCGGCACTTTTATGCTTCTGACTCTTTGTACTTTGAAGAATTCTAAAGTTGTGTTTTTTTCCAATTTTAGGTTCTTCAATGAAGCGAGGTGGCTCGTATTATGATGACTTCCAGCGATACGGGAGGCGCGGCCAGTATGACTATAAGCATTATCTTCCTGTTCACAGAGAGACTGATGAAGAGAGGGCCGCTCGGAAGGCTCGGGAGAGACGTGCCCATGAAGAACGTTATGGAAGACCGGATGACCGATACGATTCTTCCCACAAAGAGGGTGACTCCCACAAACGCAAATCTCACGATGACAGAGGGAAGAGTCACATAACTGATGACCCAAGTAAACGGGCTAAAGTCAGTGAGCAACCAATGCCTGCAACTTCTGAAAAGATTACCGCTCCTATTCCTTCTCAGTCTCCTGCCCCTTCCCGTACTGATATCCAGGCAATCATTAACAGGCCTTCTTACCAAGTTGGACCAGGTCCAGCCACTCTCTAAAGACGATTTCCAAATTGGTGCTTAAAAGGAGTTCGCTTTGACCTTGACCTGGTTACCATAGATAAAAATGCCATGTTACGGAACCTTGATGCCGTTAGAATTGACATTAAGAGGATGTCAAATTGGCAAAAACTTGTTGATGAGCTCCAAAGGGTGAATCGGGCCAATCTCGAAGCTATGCTGACCATGGAGAACGACAAAACCGAATGGCAAAAGACCCTTAAGCAGCATGATGCAGAAATGAGGAGCATTGCCGATTATAATGAAAAACTTGAAGCGGAAGTTGGGAAACTCAAAGAGGAGCTTGCCACTTCCTCCGCTTCTTATTCTCAAAAGGAGAGTGTGCTCCAGCAGCAAGTGCGGGATGCTCATGCTGCGCAAAGGGATGCCGAGGCCTAGGCTGATGGGCTGGAGCAAATTGTAGAGGGCTACCGTACTGATATTACTCAGTTACAAGGGCAAACTAGCTTTCAGGTTGCGGAAATTGAAAAATTGAAAGCTCAACTATCTAAAGTCGAAAGAGAGCGAGATGAGGCTATTGCTGGTAGAATTGCAGCTGAAGAAGCTCATGAAGCTACCAAAGCTGACATCGGCTCGACATTATTTGAATTCTATTTGCAAAGTGTGTTAGGGCGTGGCAGTCTTGCATTTCTGGGTCCCAAATACTAGGTTACCCTAGCTGAAGTATGGGAAGCCGCGCTTGATATGTTTAAAGGCACCGGGTACACTGAAGAGGAGCTAGAGGCGCACTATTTAGACTTCGAAGCTCGCGCAGCTCTTGCTAAAGGGAAGGAGCAACTCGCTATATCGCGAGTTGAAATGATGGGGGAAGAGCATCAAGAAAAAGAAACAACTTTGATTGCCCCTGTCCCTCCTTCAACTTCAGTCGATGTTGACATTGCTGGTTCTAGCTCTCATACACCGATTCCTACTAAAGCTGATACCGGAGCCATAATTACACAAGCCGTAGATGAGCCACAAGAGAGTGCTGAAGCTCTAGACTACGAAATTGAAGTGATACCACCAACTTCTCCAGGTAACCCTAATAATGCTCATGGGAACAACTTGCAAGTTTCTTACGGATTTGACGAGCTTCTTGATTATTTCTTGAATCTCGACAAGCCATTGTCTCCTCTTTTTGCGGCAAATACTGACACTTTTAACTTTTCCTTTGTAGAGAAAGCGTTGAGCGTCATTCAAACTTCTCCTCCTCCAGTTACTGTTCCTCTGCCTCCCCCAATCACTCCTACTCCTCATCTAGGATCACAGGAAGAAATAATAGGTGCCCTTCGGGGCTTGGATGACCCAGCTGCTTCGCAAGAGAAAAAGGACGAAGGACTTGAGGGAGGTGAGATATCTCCGGAGCGGACTCCTTCCGATGACATAACTTTGTCTAAACTTGTTACTCCAAGAAGTGAATCTTCTTCAAAGAGGAAAAAGAAGCGCAGAATATCAAAGAAGAGGAGGAAGAGCATCATTGCTACTGAAGAGGAACCGGAAGTTGAACCAGTTGTACCTCCCTCTCCTTCTTCCCTCATGCCTAAAGATCGACCCAAAAAGCTAACCATCCGGCCGGGTGAAGGGTCCAAAGGTGGCAAGAAGAAATGAAGATTCCAGTTTTTAGCTTTTTGTTTTTTGCACGTACTTGTCGGGGATTGTGCGGGTACCGGCCCCCGCTTTCTTTATTTCGAAACTTGTATCTGTAAGAAATTGTAATAGAATTGAATAAAATGATCCTTTATTTGTACAAACTTCTTGTTTGTATTTGAGAAAGTATTTATTTTTTTATTTTTGTACAAGTTTCTTTATATAATATTGCAGTGGGCTTATGGTATGTTGTTTGAGCATTACTTTTGCCAATGTAGCTATACCATGTTGCCACCATACCATAAGCTCGTTGCAATACTTTCAATTTCGTGGGGACTTGTACTCTTTTCTCTTTTTGGAGAATACTTATTCCGTTCTCGGAGGAATACTATTCTACTTGAAATAGAGTTCTCCTCGTTTCGTATGAGTTCTCACGCCCTACCCTTCGGAAATATCACTTTTTCTTTGCATATATATATATATATATATATATATATATATATATATTTACAAAGTGAATTCTCCTATGTAGTAGAGCAGGCCTCCGAAGAACAATCTAGTCTTTGTAGGAAGGGTCTTTTTTTAAAAAAAAATAAAATATAGATGAACCGATCTTCCTTCAAGAGCTAGAGTGTATCTTTAAAGAGGACTTTCTTCTTCTTTTTTTTGTTTCGCATTTCTGATGAAATGCTTCTTTAGAAAGTTGTACCTCTAAGGAGGGATTTTTCACGTTTCAACACTTGGAAGTTTTATTTCAATCTTGGTGAAACGTGTACCTCCAAAGAGTTGTGCCTCTGAAGAGAGCCTTTTCACGTTTCAACACTTGGAAGTTTTATTTCGATCTCGGTGAAACGTGGGCTTCCGAAGAGGTCTTTTTATCATTTCAGCTCCTGGTGAAGTGGACCTCCGAAGAGCGACTCTTACACTTCAACTCCTGGTGAAATGGGCCTCCGAAGAGGGCTTTCCACGTTCCAGCACTTGGAAGTTTCATTTCAATCTCGGTGAAACGTGTGCCTCCGAAGAGGTCTTTTTATCATTTCAGCTCCTGGTGAAGTGGACCTCCGAAGAGCGACTCTTACACTTCAGCTCCTGGTGAAATGGGCCTCCGAAGAGGGCTTTTTCACGCTTCAACACTTGGAAGTTTTATTTCAATCTTGGTGAAACGTGTGCCTCTGAGTGAGGCTACTGCTTGGGAGTTACTCTCTCATGGTTGGATGGATTTACGGGGCGGTCACAAGTTACTTGGACATTCGTTGTGCAAACTGTCTCAACTAGTGAACAAGTGCCTTGCCTCCCCGCGGGGAAGAAGGTGCCTCTGGTCGTCTTATGGACTTCCAAGGCGAACACAAGTTACTTGGACATTCGTTGCACAAACTGTCTCAGCTAGTAAACAAGCGCCTCGCCTTCCCATAGGGAAGGTGCCTCCGATCGTCTCACCCATAGAGGAAGAAAACTCTCATTTTGCGGCCTGAGCCGTCAGGGGTCTTTATCCTCCGAAGAGTTGTGCCTCCGAAGAGGGCTTTTCCACGTTTCAACACTTGGAAGTTTTATTTCAATCTTGGTGAAACGTGGGCCTCCGAAGAGGTCTTTTGTTGGTGCTGGTCAGCTTGCCCACTTCTTTTTGCTGGTTGTCCATATTGGTAATCTCTTGGTACCATCTTTAAGCATGCCTCATTTTATTATTGGGTTGCTTTATCCAAAGGAATATATTCCAGCGGAACTATGGTTTGCTTAAAGTACTTCTCAAAGGAATGTACTCCAGTGGAACCATTGTTTGCTTAAAGTACTTCCTATATAAGACTTTGGCCCTAGAGTCTTTTGCTGCTTAAAGCTTGCTTGCTTTAGAGTAATGCCAAGGATTGCAATTGCTTGGTACTGCGATGGGTAAGTCTGCTTTTTTTTTTTAAATTGCCTGCGAATTTAAATCGATATTTCAGCAATATATTCGAAGTATTTTACCTATCGAAATAAAATAAGCGACTTGTAACAGTAAAGAACACAAGATTTATAGTGGTTCGGCCAAAAGTCGGGCCTACATCCACTTTATAGTTCTCATTATTCACTCGCAGTGGTTTTACATGAGCTTTCAATACAAGAATAATACATTCATAATTCTTTTACAACATTTCAGTAAAGCTTTTAAGTAAAATATGGACGCAAGTGATTGCTGTTCCAGGCTCTCGGGATTGAATCTCCTTCAACAGTTATGAGTTTGAATGTGCCATCAAGAAGTTTGCTACCTATGACATATGGCCCTTCCCAGTTTGGCCCGAACACTCCTGTTGCTGTCATAATTCTTTTCAAGACTAAATCCCCAATTTCAAAGATGCGATGGCGGACTTTGGAGTTGAAATGCCTGGCTATTTTTTGCTGATGAGACACAACTCTGAGCTTAACCTCTTCTCTTTTTTCATCAAGGAGGTCAAGTGCCTCAAGTTGAAGTTTTCTTTTTCAGCTTGATCGAAGTGAATTCTTCTATGTGAAGGGACTTTCGTCTCTACTGGAATCATTGCTTATGATCCATATGCCAATGAGAATGGAGTTTGTCCAGTTGCAGTTTTATGAGTAGTTCTGTATGCCCATAGTGCCAGTGGTAGCTTATCGACCCAACCACCTTTTTCTTTTTCCAATTGCTTTTTGATGGTTGACTTGATGATTTTGTTTACTGCTTCCACTTGCCCGTTTGCCTACGGATGAGCCACTGTTGAAAAACTCTTCTGGATTTTGAATCGTTTGCAGAAGTCCTGGAATTCCTGCAACAATAGCATATCTAATCCCTGATTTGGCAGTCGGTAATGGCCCAATGAGATCCATTCCCCAAATGGCAAATGGCCACGGACTGACCATCTGTGTTAGTTCAGTGGAGGGTGCTCTAGGAATTTTGGCGAATCTCTGGCACTTGTCACATTTCCGAGAATATGCAGCAGCATCTCGATTAATTTCCGGCCAAAAATATCCATAATGGAGAATTTTCTTTGCTAATGTCTGACCACTCGTGTGATCTCCACATTCCCCTCCGTGTACTTCAGCTAGAATTCTCTTGGTTTCATCTTTAGTTACACATTGGAGTAATGGCATTGAAAAACCCCGCCTGTACAATCGGCCGTCTTGGACTATATATCTGGAGGCTTTCCTTAGAAGATTCTGTCTTTCTCTCGAATTTTCTGGCAAAGAACCTCTAAGTAGATAGTCCAGTATTGGAGTCATCCATGATTCTTGTTCCTGAAATACATTCATAACCCAGTCAACATCCATTTCGTCTGTACTTGGTGCTGACAGGACTTCTACGGGGACTAATCCCAATAGTTGAGCTTCACCAGTACTTGAATACTTTGCGAGGGAATCTGCCTTCATATTCTCTTCCCGAGGAATATGGCTTATTGAATAATGATCGAAATCCTCAAGAAGCTCCCAGGCCTTTGACAAATAAGAGGGTAGATTTCCTCCTTTATCTTGGAATTCCTTCTTGACTTGGCATACGATAAGCTGAGAGTCACTGAAGATCTGTAATATTCTGATATTTAGCTCTTTAGCGATTCTCGAACCTGCAATGAGAGCTTCATATTCTGCCTCATTATTCGTCGAAGGAAATTCCAGCCTCAGTGCATAACATAATGATCGTCCTTCAGGGTTTCAAGGACAACCCCTGCCCCAGAACAGTAGTCATTCCTTGCGCCATCAACGTATAATTTCCGTCTCACCGGGACGTCATTAGTTTCCTCTTCCTCACTATCACCTTTACCTGTGCATTCTGCAATGAAGTCTGCTAAAGCTTGTCCGTTGATAGCTCTTCGGGGATGGTAAGTGATGTCATATTGACTGAGTTCAATATTCCACTTTAAAAGACGGCCCGAAGTTTCAGGGCGAAACAGGACTTGCTTCAGAGGTTGATCAGTGAGGACTTTGATGGGATGAGCTTGAAAATACGGCCTCAATTTCCGTGATGCAATCAATAGGCAATAGGCGAGTTTCTCCAGCTTCGAGTAATTCATCTCTGCCCCAGTGAATCTTTTACTAATGTAATAGACTGGTCGCTGGATTCTTGTATCTTCTCGAACCAATGCTGCACTCAGAGCGTGAGATGATATTGCCAGATATATGTAGAGATCTTCACAATTGTCGTGCTTTGAGAGTATTGGAGGCACCTACATATGACGAACTAGCTCATCAAATGCGTTCTGGCACTCGGGAGTCCAATCAAAGTTTTTTCTTCCTTTCTTTAGAGCGTCAAAGAATGGAATGCATTTATCAGTAGCTTTAGAAATGAATCGGCTCAAAGCAGCAACTTTTCCGTTAAGACTCTGTAGTTCCTTCTTTGTTCTAGGAGCTTTGACCTCCTTCAAGGCAGTGATTTGAGCAGGATCGGCCTCAATGCCCCTAGCGCTCACAATAAATCCCAAAAACCTTCCGGACTCCACTCCGAATGAACATTTCAATGGGTTAAGCTTCATTCCCTATCTGGAGGACCGCGAACATTTCCGCCAAGTGATCCATGTGGTCCACTGCTTTCTTTGACTTTACCAACATATCATCGACATAGACTTCCATCGTCTTTCCGATCGGCGGTTTAAACATGGTGTTAACAAGCCTTTGGTAAGTTGCCCCCGCATTCTTGAGTCCGAAGGGCATGACTTTGTAGCAGTAAAGACCAACATCTGTTATGAAGCTCGTGTCCTCCTGATCTAGCTCATGCATCATGATCTGATTGTACCCGGAGTAAGCATCCATAAAAGAAAACAATTCATGTCCCGCCGTTCCGTCCACCAGCTGATCAATTCTAGGCAGCAGGAAACAGTCTTTGGGGCAAGCTTTATTCAGATCTGAGAAGTCAATGCATACTCTCCACTTCCCATTAGCCTTTTTAACCAGGATAGGATTTGAGACCCAATCCGGGTAAACAGATTCTCTGATGAAACCATTCTCCATGAGTCGGTCGACTTCTTCTTTCAGCGCTACTGACCTCTCTGGACCCTGAGTTCTTCTTTTCTATTTTACTGGCGTGAACTTTGGATCGATGCTCAGAGCGTGTACCACAATCTCTGGTGATATTCCGCACATGTCGGCATGAGTCCATGCAAATACATCTAAATTTGCCTTCAAGAACGAGATCAGAATATTCTGAGCTGTAGTGTTGAGTTGTGAACCCACATTCAGCACCTTGTTTGGGTCCTTTAAGTCAACAGGTACCGGCACTGTCACCTCTACCGGCACTACTCTATTCTCCCCTGCACTAGCTTTTCTTGGATCCATCTCTCTCCGGGCAGCGCTATGTTCGCCAGTGCAGGGACCAACCTGTAGTTGTTACAAGGTTCGTTCTTTGATGCGGACTGAAGGCGCCACATCTTTTCCCATTTCTCTCTTCTTTGTTTCACGTAGCTCTGCAAGATAGCATTCCCGTCCCACGTTCTGATCCCCTTTAATTATCCCAATTCCGTTATCAGTGGGAAATTATATAGTTAGACACCATGGGGCGAGAACAGCTTTAAATGCAGCCAGGGTTGGTCGGTCCAAAAAAGCATTATAATCAGAAAATTCTTCAACAATTATAAAGGTCTGCTTTCGAGCCACCTTTCTCGGCCCCTCTCCGAGCTCTACAATCATGTCTATAGTCCTAATCGGCTGCTTTGGCTGCCCAGCGAAGCCAGCAATTTTCAATGACAAAGCCTGAACGTCAGCCATTGGTATCTTCATCTGGTCAAAAGTTTTCTTCAAGAGAATATTACATGAAGCCCCGCAATCGATCAGAATTCTTCTCACAGTGGCCGAGCGAATACCGGCAGAAATGACCAGAGGATCTATCGTAGGGGCTTCAATACCCATAGAGTCCCTGGCACTAAATATGATGTCATCAGGGAAAGATTTTTGTTGTTTCAATGGCGCAGCATCCTCTAACACAAAAACACTTTCCTCTGTGGGTGCATGCTTCAGTGCACGAGCATACCTTTCCATCTCACCCCAGCTCCTGCCTGCTGGGTGAGGACCTCCCGTTATCACATTAATGACAGGCCTATCTGACTCATGCTCTACGGCCTTCTCACTCGAGCTTGGATGATGAGCGGGGACTTGTTGCCTTTGGACTGATGAGGTTGTTGTGTCCCTACCCCTTTTAACATACTGTTGGAGCTTGTTCTCTTTCAACAGTTGCTCAATTACTTCCTTTAAGTGTCGGCATTCGTTAGTGTCATGACCAGGCTGATTGTGAAACTGACAGAATCTTCCACTTTTCTCCATTTTACCTCCAACCCTCATCTTAGGTGGCGTAGGATAACTGATATTATCTTTGGTTGCAAAGAAGATATTTTCAGGGGTATCAGTCAAGGGTGTGAAGTTGAAAGCCCGACCCTTCTTTGCATCCCCTTGTTTCTTTCCGCCGTCATTCCCCCTTTTCTGAGCATTGGATTCCTTTTTGTCTGGAGCATTACTATCATTCTTAGTTTCTGCTGACGCCACCTTAGCCGATGATTGAAGGCTTTCCAAGCGCATGAACTCATCGGCTTTTTTGTAGAATTTATCGAGTGAATTTGGTTCTTTCATTTTCAACCATTCTCCAAACTTGCTCGATTTATCAATGGCCCTCATCAAGTATGTTAAGACCATGCGTGGCTCAGCATTATCAACCTCGGCCAAAGCTATGTTGAATTGATTCAAAAACGATTTGCTGGATTCCCCTAGGTTTTGTTCCAGACTTGACAATGACATTATATCCTTTGCTTTGAAGGCGTACAACCGAAACTGCTCCTTGAACTTCTTAGTTAAGTCCGAGAACTGATCAATGGATCTAACTGCCAGCTTAGTAAACCATAATAAAGCTACTCCTTCCAAATACACCGGGAAGTATCGGCACTTAATCTCATCGGATGCCCTGGCGCCAGTCATATGCCAATCATACTTATACAGAAATTCGTTAGGATCACTTGTTCCTTTGTAAGCTGGAATAGTGGGCGGAACAAATTTTCTCGGGAATTCAGCTTTCAGAATCCTCTCGGTGAATGGAGTTTTGCTTGGAGCAAAGCCCCACTCTTTCTCATCCTCGTCCTTTCGCATACTTTCTTTCATGATTTGACGGACCATCCCTGAAAAATACTCTTCATCATCCACAGGCCCTACGGGGAAAACGTCAGCCATTCTTTCATAGTTCTGCCTTGACAGTCGTTCACGAAGGGTCGGTTGAGGTCCCGATCCTCCATCCTGAGAAAGTGGCCTTTCAACGGGGCTTACCGCCGTTTGAGAAGTATTCCCTCTAACATCCTGAGCTCTATTAGTAGAGTTTCCTTCCTTATTTGTTGGCTGACGATTTGCCTCGAGCAAATCATTTAGCTTATTCAATATCAAGGTATTCTGAGCATTCCGAGCCTCTAATTGTGCATTCTGAGCATTTAACTGTTGATTCAATCCCAAAACCACAGCGTCCAATTCCGCTCCCGTAACTCCCACAGTTGGAGTTGTCTGACTCAGAGGAGGAGAAGTGGCGGTGTTCTCTTGAACATCATCAGATCTGGCAGATCTACGTTTCCTTCCAGGAGCCATAATTTCTGTCAAACTTCTGGTCTTAACGGAGATTCTTTCCTCAAAGTTTGGTGAAGCAATGATGTAAATACCCTGAGATCGATGATTCTCAGTGAAAGCACCAAAAATGTTAATGTGAAAATCGGACGCTAAAACCCCGTGCCAATTGAAGTTGGATGAAAGCACCACCCGTGTACACGGGAACTACAAGCAAGTAGAGAAAATACAGAAAAAAGCAGAAAAGACAACAATTTTTATAGTGGTTCGGCTTAGAGTAAGCCTACGTCCACTTTAACTCTCTTTATTACTGAATTTGATTACAACCTTACAACAATCCTCAATTACAACACACTTTAGACCAGTAGATCAAACTTTGATAGAGAATAATCTTCCGAATTCATGTTGAATGATGTAGATTTTCTCTTGGAGATCGTCGTAGTGTCCTTGGTGTTTGGAGTACTTGAAGTGTTGAGTGAGTCGAGAATTCTGCAGAGTATCGGCGCTTGAAATGGTCGGCAAAAAATCCTTTGCTAGTTGGAGTTAGGGCTGTATTTATAGGAGTGATTCTGAGCATGATTTTCTTTCCAAGTCTTAGGTTGTGGACGACCTAAGTTAGGTGGTAGGTCGTAGGTCAGGGATGACCTAAGGAATCTCTCGTGTCTGTTGCTTCTTGAACTTGTCTTTATCTGCTAAGGTCTTGTGCGACTTATCATAGGTCGTAGGTCGCGAGCAGTTTTAAGTTGTGGTGGGACAAGGTCGTACTCAACTCTGGAACGGGTTACGGGTTAGTAAGTTGTAGGTCGTAGACGACTTATGAGAGTAGTTGGCGATCTTAGAACGCTGAGGCATTCAATGTAGCGACCTAGGCTAAGTCGTTAACTCGTTAGGTCGCTAAGTCTTAAATTCTCTCAGGTCGGTAGGTCGTTGGCTTTTTAGGTCGCTTGATAAATGAGTCGTGTATGAACGAGTTAGTAGATCGTGAGCGACCTAATATAGGTCGTGAGCGACCTATGATAGTAGGTGAAACTTTTGTTTGCTTTAACTTGCTAAGTCGCTACCTTGCTAGGTCGTGAAATTACAGAAATCTTTAGGTCGCAGATAGCTTTAGGTCGTTGAGGAATGAAGTCACTAGGTCGCTAAAAACTTTAAGTCGCTGAGTGCTTTGTGACGTTAGGTCGCTAAGACAATTATGCCGTTAGGTCGTTGAGGCTATTAGGTCGTCAGGTACTCTTAGGTCGTTGGGCTGCTGAGTTATAGGTCGCGGAGTTTTAGGTCGTAGAGTATTAGGTCGCGGCAGAAATGGGAGTTAACATGAATATTTGATATTCTGTGATGAATTATATTGATAATTGGAATATTGAATACAATGGTTTGCCTGAATATATTTCAGTACACCGGGCCATCAAAAAATTTAGAATTGGATTTTTGGAAGAAATATAAGAGTAAATTTTGGAGGTGAAATAATTATAGAATAGGAATAAGAATGAGTTGGAAAGAAATAAAAGTGATATTTAAAAACTGAAGTTAAATTGTAAAGTAGAGATTCAAAACAAGTTTTAAATCAAAGTTAAATCTGGAATTCAAGTAAGTGAGCCGCAGTTTTAAACAAATAAAGTTTTTAAATTTAAATTGTTTTAACAACTGAATGTTAAAGCGCATTTTTAAACTGATTTGAATTTAAAAATAAATTTGGTTTTAAATTCCTTTAAATTTCTTTATAAAATGAGTAATTATTATTTAATGAAGTAAATAAATAGGTAGTTAATTATTGGTTGAGATTAATCAAGAGTGATTAATATTTTTGGTTTTGTATCGGTCTAATTTTTCGACTTTCGAAAGTCGGCATCGATACGTCCACTGTACCCAATGCCGCACAGTCGAATGCTGGAAAACCGAACCGTTAGGGTTAAAGAAGAAGAAGATAGAAGAAGAAACAGAAACAACATCAGAATCTCACATTTCATAGCAGAACAAATATAATAGATAAATGAATAATCTTTAAAACAAAGAACTATATCAGTTTTACATACATCACATTATCAGAGTTTACAACGACACCATTCAACACTAGGCAATTACAACATCTAATCCAAATTAAAAATGGACTTACAGCAATCCCAAAGCAGCGGATAATACATAATATAATGATACGTCTCACCATCCAACTTGCCTTCAGATCTCCACAGCAACTCTTTTTCTGACTTCGCTCTAGAATATCATAAACTGACTCTAGGCTGCCCGTGTGGAAAATTATGGGCACCCAAAGTTTAGAAAGGGAACAATAAACTCAAGGTCAGTCATGAGACTCGTGTGGGATCTTAAAAACAGTTATTTTCACAAAGAAAAGAAAAAATCCGTTATGCGTTTTGGAAAATGAAACTAGCATAAGGCCTCCCGCCACATACACAATGCAAACGCAGAATTAGAGGAGATTTCTCCTTATGATAGTCAAACATACTTAATACCCAAAATCTTTTTAATATTATCATTAGTGCACAGTGAGGAAAACATTTTGAAAGTATAATATTAATCTTAGCCAGCATACAACCATTATTGTATGCCTACTATAGCTACCATATTCAATAGCGGGGTACCGCCACATTCCGTGGCAGGTTATACCACTAAAACCGTACAGGGCGCGTATTGTTTCTTTGGATTTCCAACAAATGGTCAGGCTAAGGAACTTCCTACTGCCACATGGATACGCCTCTGGAGGGACGTCGCGAGAACTTAACCAGCTCTCTGGCAACACAAGGCCGAGTTACCTCTGTAACTAGGTAACTACTACACGAGTATGCCATCCCCCGGTCGTTTGCGACCTTTATCCGAGGATCCTCAACCATAAAGAAACAACTACAAAGTATAATAAATTTGCTGCAACCACATGGGTCAAATATATGGGCTCCATACCATGATACCACCCTTTTCCAAAAGGAAATGACATACCCCAAAGGGCGCGACCCTCATAGCCTTGCTGCATCTTTCCTATTTCGACTAATTTCGAGGTGTGAGGTCCGACGAAGTCTCGTCCACAAAGCTAACTTTTCACAAAGTCATGCTTTGATCAATAAATGATCAGCAGCACTTCGTATGCCACGTTACCAATTTAGGAATATATCACTAGTAACCATCAACTACATAACCTCTGAGCTCGTACGTCTCACAGAGGGGTGTTAAGCTAAGAGAATAAATTCTCCGCCACCAACAGAAATGTATTTGATGGAAACCAGCTTTACATCTCAAAGTGTAACGTCAGACACACATTCATACAAGTCCGTTTCGGGATCGAATGGAACCGAAGGCACTTCAAAGAAGCCCTTGCAAATCCGGATGTTCACAAATCACGTCCGGAATTCCCATCACAAAGGGTGATAAAATCTCTATACCGGAGCAACCCGGTGCAGAGACATTTGACAGGTAATCCTTTCGTTTTCAAAAATACCCGGTCTTCAACACCGTCTTCAAATGCAATCCCATTTCCTCGTATCCTTATTCGAAATGGGTTTTATGACAAAAAGTCCCCTCCCGACTGATCCAAATAATGAGCGCTTATTTTTTTAAAAAATAAGTGTTCAACCATATTTCAAACAAATCACAACAATTTCTACTTCGATCTTTTAAATAAAAGGTCCATTACAATCACAAAGGTTCGATGTGGTTTTCGGATATCCACTTGCAATCCAACCCCGGTCGCATCGAAATTCAAATGCCATTAAAAGGCCAATAATGATAGTCGATTATTTAACTATCAATCAACATTCACAACAACCACCAAGATTTAAATTATTTTTCCCTCAATTATTATTATTATTAATATATCTTCGCAAGATATAATTTTAATGCTCCAACCATTTGAAAACAAATTTCAAATTAATTTCCACCTTTCAATCCTTTGAAAACAAATTTCAAATTACTTTTCCACATTTCAATACCTTGAAAACAAATTTCAAATCATTTTTTCCCTTACGCGGAAAACATTTCCAAATATTTATTCGTTTCCACTGAAAATCGACCGAGTTCAAATATTTTAAAATAATTTAAAATGATTATCCAAAATATACTTAGAGATATTTAAAATAAAACTATTTTGAAACACTTGCTTAAATATTAGTTATGAAAATATTATGCTAATGTCTCATAAAAAAATTCAAGTTCAAACTAACTTTTAAATAAAATTAATATATAGGATATAACTACTTAAATATTCAATTTCTAAATCCAATATCAATTAAATCTTTAAATCGTTACTTCCATAATTAATTAAATAAATCATTACTTTAAAGTTTTACAAAATAATTTAAGAAACTAATTTCTCCAAAATATTCTTTTAAAACCAACCCTAGAACTTTTAATTTGTATTTCGAAAGCTATTTTACAAACGTACTCAGTTTTTCAGGGAAAATACACCTTCCTTTTCAAAATGGATCATTTTTAATCAATTAATAAATCCTTCTAGATTTATTTTAAATTTACATTCCAAATCCTTAAATTTCTTTCCACATTTAAAAAAAACAATATTTATTTTCAAAACAAAATTCGCTTATAAAATTCCCATTTTAAATTTTAAATTTTAAAATATCCAAAGATACAAGATTTTCAAATCGATTCCCAAATATTCACTTTCAACACCAAACCAATTTTCAAATTGATTTCCAAATTTATTTCAAATACCAAATCAAATCCCACATTTATTTTTCCAAACAATCACTTCAAAACACCAAATTGATTTTCAAAATTGGTTTTCCAAAATTATTTTTTAACACCAAGTCAATTTTAGATCAATTTCCCAAATATTCATTACTTTTACCAAATCAATATCAAATTTATTTTCTAATTTATTTTCAAAACACCAAATCAAATTTCAAATTGATTCTCAAATTTATTTCAAACATAAAATTTATTTCAAACATCAAATTTATTATCTTTTGAAACAAATTCCTTCTTTTAAATTTATTCAATTTTCTAAAATTAATTTATTATAAATTTTCTACTAAATTTCAGAAATCCAATTTGATTTATTTCTGGTATCCTACGATACCAAAAATATATTCGGCTAAATTATAGCCTTCAACAGTTTCAATCACAAATAGTCACACACATATTATAAATAATCAATACACAATAACCTCTGAGCTCGTACGTCTCAGAGAAGGGTGTTAAGCTAAGAGAATAAATTCTCCGCCACCAACAGAAATGTATTTGATAGAAACCAGCTTTACATCTCAAAGTGTAACGTCAGACACACATCCATACAAGTCCATTCCGGGATCGAATGGAACCGAAGGCACTTCGAAGAAGCCCTTGCATATCCGGATATTCACAAATCACGTCCAGAATCCCCATCACAAAGGGTGATAAAATCTCTATACCGGAGCAACCCAGTGCAGAGACATTCTACAGGTAATCCTTTCGTTTTCAAAAATACCCAATCTTCAATACCGTCTTCAAATGCAATTCCATTTCGTCGTATCATTATTCGGAATGGGTTTTATGACAAAAAGTCCCCTCTCGACTAATCCGAATAATGAGCGCTTAATTTTTTTAAAGTAAGTGTTCAACCAGATTTCAAACAAATCACAACAATTTCCACTTCGATCATTTAAATAAAAGATCCATTACAATCACAAAGGTTCGATGTGGTTTTCGAATATCCACTTGGAATCCGACCCCTCGGTCGCATCGAAATTCAAATGCCATTAAAAAGGCCAATATTGATAGTCGGTTATTTAACAATCAATCAATAATTCACAATAACCACCAATTTTCAAATAATTTTCCCTAATTATTTATTTTCAACATATCCTCGCAAGGTATATTTTCATATTTTAACCTTTGGAAAACAAATTTTAAATCAATTTCCGCATTTTAATCCTTTGAAAACAAATTTCAAAGTATTTCCCTTATACGGAATATATTTCCAAATATTTATTCATTTCCACTGGAAATCTGCCGAGTTAAAATAATTCAAATCACTTATCTAAAATATTCTCCGGAATATTTAAAATAAAACCATTTTAAATACTTACTTAAAATATTGGTTATGAAAACATTATATTAATTGTCACATATAAGATTTTAAGTTCCAACTAATTTTAAAATTAAATTAGTAGATAAGGTATAATTATTTAAATATCCAATTCCTAAAATAAATATCATTTTAAAACATTATATAATCACTTCTATAATGGTTTAAAATATATTTTACTTTGAATATTTTCAAAATAACCTAAGAAAAAAAAATCTTCCAAACATTCTTTCCCTTAAACCATCTTTACAATTTCAATTTATATTTATAAACTATATTGAAAACTTTCTCGGCTTTTCAGGGAAAATATACATTTCATTCTAACATGGTTCATTCAAATCAACTAACAAATCTTTTTGGATTTATTTTAAATTTACGTTCCAAATCTGTAAATTCCTTTCCACACTTTTAAAAATAAAATAATATTTATTTTTAAAACAAATTTCCCTTTCTTTTATAATATTCCCATTGTGAATTTAAAATTCTAAATATCCATTGATATACGATTTTCAAATCGAATTCCAAAATATTCATTTTCAGCCCAAATTAAATTCTAAATTGATTTCCAAATTTATTTACAAATACCAACTCAATTTCCAAAATTGATTTCTAAATTTATTTCAACACCAAATTTATTTTCTTTTGAAACAAATTCCTTCTTTTAAATCTATTCAATTTTCTAAGATTAATTTACTATAAATTTTCTACTAAATTTCAAAAATCAAATTTTATTTATTTTAGGTATCCTACGATACCAAAAATATATTTGGCTAAATTATAGCCCTCAACAGTTTCAATCACAAATATTCACACACAGATTATAAATAATCAACAAAGAATATTGAAACAAATTCAAATATTTGAGGAATCCAGTTGGATCCCTCCACCTGTTTTCCCTGCATCCACAGACGTTAGCGCAACAATTAAATACCAATTCCACTTCGAGGTGGTTATATGGGATTCATAGAATATCATCCGCTATTATGCGGTGCAATAGGGTCTCATCCGCTATATAATACGGGATATCAATCACCCAATATATAATATATACTACTATATATATAATATCATATAGTGAATAATTATTATAAATCAATCATCCAAGCACACAGTCAACAATTAAATTTAACTATCACAATTCAACCATAAATTAATAACTGAAAATTTCAATTATTATAATTTGACTGAGAAGATCTCACCTTTGATTTTAATTTGCAGTCCGTTCCAACTCATTCTCATTCCAATTCCATGCCAGCTTGTTTTCACGATTTTAACCTTGTATAAAACAATTATATAATTTTATTAATACTCGAACTAATCGAATAATTTATTTCCCTTTTAATAAATTTAATTAATCAATGATTTTTATTTTAAACAAATCATTCAAATTTAAACAAATTTTCCTATTATAATCTTTTGTAACATAAATAAATTAAATCAGTTTATTTTGACAAATTAACCACATACATATATATTATCTTAAAATCACTGGTAAATTTAAAATGCTTATACGAATTATTATTTTACTGTTTATATCCTTATTTACTATTTTTTCAAATTTACAGAAATCCTATACTTAATGTGAAAATTTACAAATCATGCTCATATGTCCATACCTATATGTAAAAAAAAATTGTTAGTACCTTACTGCCTGAAACCACAACGTGGAACCCTCACTACTAAACTACAGTCACCTTGCCGAACCCTAGCTCAACTTGCAATCAAACGTGGCCCCAATCTCCTTTCCAGTTGCTTCCCCCATCACGAGCTCGATCCTCATCTGACGCGACTTCGACCACACGAACCCCATCGCCTCGATGCCTTCGCTTCCACCCAAATCGAAGATGAAATCAATAGTCGATTCGAGATTGCGGCTCGATGTCGCAATTGAACTTTGACTCTAACCACGTGCTCGCAAAGTTCTCTGACACCGCGCTCGATATTCATCCAGGCGTCGCCGCTTGCTTGCACGCGACCTCGCGGTTTTGAATTCCGACATTTTTTTCTCATGGAAACGAAATCGATTTTCGATTTTAGAGGAGGGATGCGATTTGAAAAGAATGAAGCTCGGCCATTTTTTATTTTCTTCTGATGGAGAAGAAAAATTTTTGTTCTGCCTTTTTTTTTACTTCGAGCTTGAAGATGTTCATATTTTTTCCATTCGGATTCAAGGAGATAAGGTGAAGCGATACGGGGCTATAATTGAGATGGAGTGGCGTGAAGGGGAAGACAATAAAAACGTGTAATTTTTCTTTATGAAACATTATTATATTTAAATTTAAATTTAAATTCGAATTACTCCGATAAACACAACTAAAAATCCCAGCCTCCAATTAAGGCGTGCCGTTAGGCGTTTATAATGTTATACACCTATTCCGTATGCAATGGAAAAGGTTTCGAGTCCTAATTCGATCATATGGAGAAGATAGCTTTTCGAATCCAGTTATTAAATTAAATTTCGATTTAATTTTCAACGCGTTTTCTTATCGTACGGACAAACGATAACTTCAAACGCTATGAAAAATGAAATTCGATAATAACTAACTATTATGGATCCAATGGAACTGGTTTCGTCAAATTTCGAGATTGTGCCTCGGAAGGCTATTTTTAAATATCGATTTAAACGATAAATTTTCAAAACTGAACAAAACATTTCCAAATCCAATTCTGAAGCTTCAATTATCTTCAGTATTATCAATATGGATTCTCTAAGCCTTTAAAATATTCTTAACAAGCTTAAAATTGAAAATTCAAATTTTTACCCAAGCTTTAATAACCAAATTAAATAATTTAATTAAATTTCCAAATTCATAGTTATACTTTGAAATTCGAGTTAAAATAACTTCCAAAAATTTAAAATCTATTAAATATTTCAATTTCAAATGCTAAAAATTTCCCGGTCGTCACAACCTTTATCCGAGGATCCTCAACCACAAAGCAACAACCATAAAGTATAATAAATTTGCAGCAACCACATAGGTTAAATATCTGGGCTCCATACCATGATACCACCCTTTTCCAGAAGGAAATGACATATCCTAAAGGGCGCGACCCTCATAACCCTGCCGCATCTTTCTTATTTCGACAATTTTCGGGGTGTGAGGTCCGACGAAGTATCGTCCACAAAGCACCTTTCACAAAGTCATGCTTTGATCAACAAATGATCAGCAGCACTTTGTATGCCACGTTACCAATTTGGAAATGTATCGCTAGTAATCATCAGCTACATAACCTCTGAGCTCGTACGTCTCAGAGAAGGGTATTAAGCTAAGAGAATAAATTTTCCGCCACCAACAGAAATGTATTTGATAGAAACCAGCTTTACATCTCAAAGTGTAACGTCAGACACACATCCACACAAGTCCGTTCTGGGATCGAATGGAACCGAAGGCACTTCAAATAAGCCCTTACAAATTCGGATATTCACAAATCACGTCCGGAATCCCCATCACAAAGGCTGATAAAATCTCTATACCTGGGCAACCCAGTGCAGAGATATTTGACAGGTAATCCTTTCGTTTTCAAAAATACCCGTTCTTCAACACCGTCTTCAAATGCAATCCCATTTCGTCATATCATTATTCGTAATGGGTTTTATGACACAAAGTCCTCTCCCGGCTAATCCGAATAATGAGCGCTTATTTTTTTTAAATAATTGTTCAACCAGATTTCAAACAAATAACAATAATTTCCACTTCGATCTTTTAAATAAAAGATCCATTACAATCACAAAGGTTCGATGTGGTTTTCGGATATCCACTTGGAATCCGACCCCGGTCGCATCGAAATTCAAATGCCATTAAAAGGCCAATATTGATAATCGGTTATTTAAGTATCAATCAACATTCACAACAACCACCAAGATTTAAATAATTTTTCCCTCAATTATTATTATTTTCAATATATCTTCGCAAGATATAATTTTAACGCTCCAACCATTTGAAAATAAATTTCAAATCAATTTCCACCTTTCAATCCTTTTAAAACAAAATTCAAATTACTTTTCCACATTCATTACCTTGAAAACAAATTTCAAATCATTTTTTCCCTTACGCGGAAAACATTTCCAAATATTTATTCGTTTCCACTGAAAATCTGCCGAGTTCAAATATTTTAAAATAATTTAAAATGCTTATCCAAAATATACTTAGAGATATTTAAAATAAAACTATTTTGAAACACTTGCTTAAATATTAGTTATGAAAATATTATACTGATGTCTCGTAAAAAAATTTCAAGTCCAAACTAATTTTTAAATAAAATTAATATATAGGACATAGCTATTTAAATATTCAATTTCTAAAACCAATATCAATTAAATCTTTAGATCGTTACTTCCATAATTAATTAAATAAATCATTACTTTAAAGATTTACAAAATAACTTAAGAAATTAATTTCTCCAAAATATTCTTTTAAAACCCCTATAACTTTTAATTTAAATTTCAAAAGCTATTTTACAAACATACTCGGCTTTTTAGGGAAAATACACCTTCCTTTTCAAAATGGATCGTTTTTAATCAATTAATAAATCCTTCTGGATTTATTCTAAATTTACGTTCCTAATCCGTAAATTTCTTTCCACTTTTTTTAAAAAAATAAAACAATATTTATTTTTAAAACAAATTTCTCTTATAAAATTCCCATTTTGAATTTTAAATTTTCAAATATCCATAGATACAAGATTTTCAAATCGATTCCCAAATATTCACTTTCAACACTAAATCAATTTCCTAATTGATTTCCAAATTTATTTCAAATACCAAATCAAATCCCAAATTTATTATTCCAAACATTTACTTCAAAACACCAAATCGATTTTCAAAATTGGTTTTCCAAAATTATTTTTAAACACCAAGTCATTTTTAGATCGATTTTCCAAATATTTATTATTTTTACCAAATCAATATCATATTGATTTTCTAATGTATTTTCAAAACACCAAATCAAATTTCAAATTGATTCTCAAATTTATTTCAAACATCAAATTTGTTATCTTTTGAAACAAATTCCTTTTTTAAATTTATTCAATTTTCTAAAATTAATTTATTATAAATTTTCTACTAAATTTCAAAAATCCAATTTGATTTATTTCTGGTATCCTACGATACCAAAAATGTGACGCCCCACCTCTATACCCACGCTAGCCAAGAACACTACGGAGTAGTGCTGTTGACTAGCACGGAGAATAAGGCTGTTGAGGAGCGACCATCTGTATAATTGCTTTGTGCGAGCATCGATATGTCAGATAGTATAACATGCATTTCTGTCGAGAGGAAATCCGACATACCGACACAAACTCAAAGCTACTACACAGTGGCTATAAAGGTCTTCGGAAACAAATATAGAAATAAACATAACACAAATCAGTCACAGATAATTCATATCACAAAGGCGGAAATAGATATGAATATTACACATGAAAGTGTACATCAGAGTAGTGGTCAAAAGGATCCCCAATAATACAAAGGAATAGATGCAAGTGCTAGACAATAGAATAAGTATACATCAAGGAGTCTGTATCTCAAATGTATACAACAAAAACTACTAAACTAGAGTAGTTAGCCAAAAGTCAGAAGATGGTTCCAGGTAGGAAGCCATGAGTAAGCACCTGTAATATCTCAGTCTGACCCGAGTATTATTTAAGAAGAAAATAATAAACGGATCAGTCTAGCTATAAATACCAGATGAAGTGATATATAATAAGAGATATGACATAAACATATAATAATCACAATGCCAAGCTGTGATAAATAAGTAACTGAAAATCAACGAGAGATTAATCAATATCACAAAGATCTACCCAAGATAAAAAGGAATGTCATACTCCTAATTTCATTCACTAAGCCACAATATATGACATATATATCAATGCCCATCGTAAAAGTTGGTGAAACATAAATTCCAGAATTCAACACACGAAATCCAGAAATCACAAGGAAAGGATCAACGACGTCGTACAGCGGGACATCCGATGAACCAAATCACAATCAAAGGGAACAACGACGTCGTACAGTGGGACGTCCGATGAACCAAACCACAAAGACATAGCACGATGCTAGTCTAGGACCTAAAATGATCGTCATGATCAAAGAGAAGTGTCGATTACAGTAAGCTAGTAAATATATGAGCTTAGCTTCATGTCCCATAACCACTAGCTTAACTTAAATATTTACGAACAAATTGTAGATCTCCACTAGAAAATTGTCACAAGAGATTCAATCGAACAAGTCCAAGAATTAACCGAAGAAGTAAACGCAAGCGTTTCATACCACTCATTTTACTAAGTCGTTTAATTAGATTTCTCATACGAGTGAGTTAAAGGTTTGTATATACTAATAGATTAGAAATCGGTTTGAGAAAACGAGCTTCGTAATAAAGTAGTGTTGAAATCATTTGAAGAAAGAGTTTTGATATTTACTACTAGTATAGAAAACCTTTATAATTTTAAAGTGACAAATCACAAAGAAGATTGTAGGAACAATCAATCACAAAGATTCACATTCGAGAACGTGAATAAAATCCAATGAAATCGATATAAAATCCATCGAAGTGGATATATCTAAAATTCCCAAAGAAAAAGTCATCAAAGTTGATAATAAATGACAACAACAAAAGGGAGACAACACGAATCGATTAGAGTTGGATATTCAATCCAAAAAGGCAAATTGGACTAAAAGAGCAGGTTCAGTCGACTGAACAGAAGTTTCAGTCGACTGACCCTGTACCTGGAAATTTTTCAGGTTCAGGAAACTTTCTGTTTCCAGGTTCAGTCGACTGTGCAGAGTTTTTCAGTCGACTGAATCATGCCTGTAAACTTTCGGGTTTCAGGTTCAGTCGACTGAACAGACTTTTCAGTCGACTGAATCATGCCTAGGCTATTTTTCAGTCTATTCAAATGAAGATCAAATTCTTCCAAAATGCAACCAGACGAACATTGGCTCTAAGGGTTTATGCCAATCGGCAACCCGGTCCTATATGCTCCTCGGTGCATCACTAAAAGCATGATCAAACATCCATAAAAGGATTTTCACACAAATTTGACTTAAAAACCCAAAAATTGGAATATTCACAAAACCAATCCAAATCAAGAGCAAATTCTCATGAAGAAGTGTTAGGAATTCAAACCTAACAACCAAAGATAATTATAGTCACAGATGTGAGATAAAAATCTCACCTTTGAACCCAAATCAATGATGGAGAAGCTATGAAGCAATGGCAAGAACAAGCACTCTTTAATTCCAACTCAACAAGCTTGAATCTAAGCTTAAAGGAGAAACATTTCCTAAATTAGGTTTAGGAAATTTCTGAAATTGAATGGAGAAAGAGTTGGAGAAGATGAAGAGGAAGCTTACCAATGGGTTCACATAGATTTTGGAGCAAGAACTTGAGCTAGCAAAGGAAGCTAGGGCTTGAGTTTTAATTTCCTCTTCCACCCTCCATTAACATAAAAGCTTGAGTATTAGGAAAATAGAAGAGAAGTGAATGAAGAGGAGAGTGTTGGAACTGCGTTAAGTGGCTAATTGGCTCAGCCCAACCAAAGCCCTAAGCGGGAAAAAGTAGCAAAAATCAACTTTCTCCAAACATATCGAAGCTTATACTCAAAAAGGTCGCAAACGGCATTTTGAACTCAATGGGGGTGGTCTCGAGTCCTAATTCGACCGTATGCAAAAAGTAGGTTTTCGGACCAAAATCCGACGAACGATAAAATATTTAAATAAAATATTTAAATATAAAATCGATAAATATGCGGGTTGTTACAAAAAATATATTCGGCTAAATTATAGCCTTTAACAGTTTCAATCACAAATAGTCACACACAGGTTATAAATAATCAACACACAATATTGAGACTAATTCAAATATTTAATGAATCCAGTTGGATCCCTCCAACCTGTTTTCCCTACATCCACAGACGTTAGTTCAACAATTAAATACCAATTCCACTTCGAGGTGGATTATTGCGGTATATGGAATTTACAAAATATCATCCGCTACTATGCGGCGCATAGGGTCTCATCCGCTATTTAATGCGGGAAATCAACAACTCCAAATACATATATAATGCCAATTCCACTACAAGGTGGAATATCGTGGTATATGGGTTTAATATAATATCATCCGCTATTATGCGACGCATAGGGTCAATTCCAATACAACCGATAATAATTTATCATCCAAGCACACAATCAACAATTCTAAATTTAACTATCACAATTCAACAATCAATCAATAACTGAAATTTTCAATTATTATTTTGAGTGAGAAGATCTCACCTTTGTTTCGCATGCAATCCATTTTCATTCCATATTATTTTCTTCGTAATTTTGACCTTGTATAAACATTAGATGATTTAATTAATATTCAAACAAATCGAATAGTCACTTATTATTAAATAATCTAATTAACTATTTAAATATCCATTTGACAATTTTAATTAACCAGTGATTTATTTTGAACTAATAGTTTTGAATTTTAAACAAACTTCCTTTTAATAAATTTATTTAACAAAAAATTAGATTTAAAAAAAATTTCCTATAATAATTAATTAACTATAAATTTAAATTTAACTAATAATTTCCTTTTTAGCAACTAAAATAGATAAAACAAATTAATTACCATAAACTATTGTTTAAAACAACTTAGACAAACAAATTTAAATATATGTATACGTATATTTATTCTTATCTTTATTATTTTGAAAATAGATATATATAAAAATCTACATGTATATGTACAATTTTATATATAACTTTCAATACTTAAATTCCATTTTTTTTCAATTCCTAATCTGTGTACATATTCTTTTTTTAACCCTACATACATATATTTATATTTAAAATACATCTCTGCATATACGTAAAAAAAAAAGAAATTACCTAACAGCCCTTAGTATCAAACCCTAGCTCAGGACATCGAATTCGACCACCACCAAAATGCCACAAATGGATCCCAACTCTGATCGCAAGCACCATCACCTATTCGTCGATCGAGACCCTTCTACCTCTAGTCGATATCACTGTCGCTAATCGAGATGCGCACGGCCTCCCAAATCGATCGAACTTGGTCGAGATTGCTAACCCTAGATCCTTCGAATTTTGCCTCCAACATCTATGGCTCGACTATCCCTTGCGGCCCCCGCCTCCTCGCGCACGAGCCTGCCCTCGCAATGCCCTCGGTGTTTTTTTATTGATTTTGATAACCTGGAGCAAGATATGGGAAGGTGGGGGTCGCGATTGAATTTGCTCGGTGATTTCTTGAATTTGATTTTTTGAATTCCCCAGGCTTCGGCCATAGATTAGAATTAGAGAGAAAAAAATAAAGTCTCGACTGTTTGTTTTGTTTTTTTATTTTAAACGAAGAGAGTTTTGTTCGATTTTTTTTCTTTCTTTTAAGACATATATGAAGAAAAATGACGCGTGTCGCAAGATGAAGGACACGTATTGAAAATTCAACAACGTGTAAACTGCCTTATAAAATATTATTAAAATAAACATATATATTAAAATTTGTATTTGAATTTAAATTTAAATTCAAACCGTCACGATTACGCAACTCAAAATCTCGACCTCCAATCGAGGGGAGCGGCCAGACATTTATAATGTTATACACCTACTCCACACGCAATGGAAAAGGTTTCGAGTCCTAATTTGATCGTATGGAGAAGATAGCTCACTGGACCAGTTATTACATTAAATTTTCGAAACCGAACAAATCGCTTTCAAATTCAATTTTATAAATTCTACTATCTCCAGTATTATCCATATAAATTTCCGAAGCCTTGAAAATATTTTTAAACAGCTTAAAACTGAAGATTCAAATTTTTACCCAATATCAATAAATTAAATTTAATAATTAGATTGCCAAATTTATAGTTAAATTTGAAATTCAAGTTTAAAAATAACTTCCAATATCTAAAATCAATTAAACATTTTAATTTCAAATGTTGAAAATTTTGGGTCGTCACATTTTTAATTATCGATTAATTACTTAAATTAGATTAGGATAAATTAAAATGTAATATGAAATCATTAATTTATATAATTAATGATGTAATTAAAGGTTGATAAATTAAGATTATTTAATAATAAGTGATTTGTGAGAAATTAATTAATATAAGTGATTAAGGATTAATTATTGTTAATTAATTTGTGAAGTAATTAATGATTAATTTCTGTTTTTGGTTAAGAATAATAAATTTGTGTAATTAATTAAAGATTACTTGAATGTAATTGAAGGATAATTAATCAAAGGTGATTAATTAAGATGCATAATTAAGGGATGACTAATTGATTGATTTGAATTTAATTAATGTCAAGTGAAGGAATCTAAGTGATTGAGGTTAGTAATTCAATTAGAAGTGAATTAATTTATTTAGGAAGTGATCAATTTGTTTATGGATGATTGAATGGCATTGGATGCCTTGAATGAGTTGATATCTCTGATATGAAATGATTTATCGTATCATATGTTTGAGAGGACAGGATACTGTGGTTATCTATCAATGGTGAATTGTTGTGTAAAGGAATATCCTGTGTTTAAAGTTTGAAGTGTATTTCATTTGGATAACTTGGGTTAGAATGAGATGAGACTCGAAGAGACAGGGGTCGGGTATTAGAAAATCCCCGAAACCACTTCGATTCTTTAGAAATTGATATGTGAAATCAATAGGCTCATATGGAATGATTTAAGTGAATTGGACCATTTAATCTAAGTTTTTGGTACATAGAGATTTGATGTGTGAAATTAGTGACATCTATAACAAATTGTGAATTTGAAAATTTACATGAATTACCCCGGGCTTAAATAGTTTTATGCTTTGGTATTTCATGTTAGATGAGTTTACTCACGCTGGTTTCCAGCATGACTCAGGTGTTACTTTGATGTAATGCTCGGGTCAGCCAAGTATTACAGATTTTCAGGAAAGGACGTTCTAGAGCTCAAGAGGCGAGCTGGATGGCAAGAACGTACGGAGTGTTTCCGCTGTATTCTATTGTTGTATATCTGAGACATGATGATTATGTATATCTAGTGTCTGTATATATGTGTAACTCCGATGTATTATAAAGGTATTTCGACAGATACAGAATTCCTTTGTATAACTATTATTATTTGTTATTAGATTTTATCCGCTGCGAATGTGAGATGTAGGTGTTTCTGTTCTTCTTATTCTTCTATCTCTTTCTTCTTTTTCCTAACTATCTGGAATTTTCGGGATCGGAAATTTCGGTTCATTACATTTGGTGTCAAAGCTGAAAGGTTAAGCGAGAACCTTGGCTCTGGTGGGATTACTCATTAAGGATAGGGTCAACGGTACCCTACAATGAGATGAGTGTGTGTGTGTGTGTATATATATATATACGAGAGCGTACTTGTTATTTTCATATATAAAGATTTTAAATGATTTTATATAAGCTTATATTTTAATATATAAAGCAATAATATTTCTAATATTAAGTTAATTGGTTGTTAAATTGTTGGAATTAAATTAAGAAGTAATATAATTCAACCAAACTGAAATTGAAATCTTGAATTGGGATTAAATTAAGTGGTAATAGAAATACAACCAAATTAAAATTAAATGAAGATAAGTTGAAATGGATTCAGAATTAAACAGTTTAAAGAAATAAGTTGATTTGATTTAAAGGATTAAATCAACATTTAAAAATTTAACTCGAATCTATATAATTCGAGATGGTTTAAAATTGAGATTGAAATTGAATTAGTTCAAAATTGAATTTGATTTGAATTAATTGGATTAGTAATTGAAGATGTATAAATTTAAAAATTTAAATGGAAAATTTGAATTGGATTGAATTGAAATGACTTGAAATTGAAGTGGGTTCAATTGATTGTAACAACCCGCATATTTAACGATTTTATATTTAAATGTTTTATTTAAATATAACGTCGTTAGTCGGATTTTTGGGTCCGAAATGTTACTTTTTGCAAACGGCCGAATTGGAGCTCGAAACTACCTCCATTGGTTCCAAAATGGCGTTTGCGATCTTTTTGAGTATAATCTTTGATATGTTTAGAGTTTGTGAAATTTTGACCCTTTTTTCTACTTGGGCTTGAGTTTGGGTTCAGCCCCAATCTCCTCTTAACCCTCTAGCTCATTAACTCTTCATCCATTCACCCTCATTTCATTCCTTCAACTTAAGAAAACTGAAAATGGTGGAAGGGAAGAGGAAATAGAAATTGCAAGCCCTAGTTCCATTTGCAAACTCCAAATTATTGCTCCAAAATCAAAGAGAAGGCATTGGTAAGCCTTCTCTTCATCTTCTCCAACTCTTTCTTCTTCAATTTCAGAAAATTTCCTAAACCTAACTTAGGAAATACTTGTTTTGATCTTAGATTGAAGCTTGTTGGGTTGAAGTAGAGTTTGGTTGGTCTTCTCCTTGTTATTGAGCTTCATCTTCTTTGTTTTGGATTAAAGGTGAGTTTTGAACTCACATCTACTTCTCTTGATATCATTGATGTTGGGTATGAATTGCTAACAAGTGTGCATGTGCCATTGCTTTCGATTTGAAAAGGATTGACATTCATTGAAAATAGGGCAGGAAGTGCAAATCATCAGGTTCGGCCAACCGAACTCAGGGTCCGGTCGACCGACCTGCTACTTGGGCACTTCCCTGCCTCTGTTTTGGGAAGTGCAGAAATTTAGGCTTTGGTCAACCGACGCAGAGGTCCGGTCGACTGACCTGATGCCCCGAGCACCTCTCTGTTTCTGGCCCGGTCAACCGACCCAGGAGGTCCGGTCGGCCGACCTGCTCCTGTTTTGCCTGTTTTGCCTGTTTTTGCATATTTTGATTGGTTTTCCAAATTTTATCAATTCAAGTTGCTTTTTAGTAGTTTTTATTGCATCTTTGACTTTTATAACTTATTCTTGACTTCATCCACGGGTTTTTATATAATAATCCCTCTAAAACACATTAAAAGCTCGTTTTCTCCGATTTATAAATTCTATTTAAAACACACACACAATTTCGCACTTCGAGCGGAGTGGAAGGGAGATTAAATGGTTAGGTAAAACACAGACCATGAATCCATGCGTTTGTCTTGCCGATTAATCCCCGACCTATTCGATTGATCGTTTTGGCCTTTTGGTCTGGTTTACCGATGAGATGAGGTGAACTTTGTACTGCTTTGAGTGTGAAATTAACTAACAGATAGTAAACCGTTTAGTGCGAACGAGTGGTTATGGGACTCACGTTACCACTTTTCGGATTCCTTTTTGAGAGTTATGACACATTCCGCAAGTTAGTGGTGTCCAGTACTGGGTCTTCGACCTTCACCACTACGGGTTGTTGCCTTCGGGTATGTGCCTTCGGGTTTGTGCCTTCAGGTTTGTTGCCCTTTAGTATTGCTTCCGATGTTGGTCGTTATGAGCCGTATGGGTGATATTGGGTTGCCCTTTAGTATCGCTTCCGATGTTGGTCGTTATGAGCCGCATGAGTGATATTGGGTTTGAAGTCTTCGGGCTCATGGATCCTTGTTTATACAGTACTGAGCTCGAGCATTTTTCTGATGTTTCATTCATATGTATATTCCCTAGGTATCGCCCTTCGGTGTTGGTCTTTTTGAGCCGCATGATATGTAGTTATTACCATGTGGAACTTGTACACCTTATTGGTATTTGTTATTGCCTTAAGGCTTTTTTTGGGATATTCTTATCCTTTGTTTCTATGAGTTGCCGATGATATGAGGCTTGTTATGTTATCATATGATTCATCTTTTGTTAGATGACTGTGTTATCTCCCTTAGTGATATTTGTTATACCTTGTGACCTTACAGGTTTATTGTTGTTCAGTTTATCTAACTGATTTGTTTAGCTAGACTGACCCGTGTATTTTATACTCGGGTCAGACCGAGATGTTTCAGGTTAGGTGCTTTTGGACTTAGCCTATTTTTCTTCCGCATGGACTATTCAGCTTGTTCCTTCTTGTCGTAGCTTTTTGTGTAGTCCTTTTGTTGTAACTCTGATATATGTATTCTTTTGACTCGTTCGTATATTGTGGTTTGCTATACCACTTGACATGTATTATTTTGTAAACTCTGTTATGTATCTGTATATGTGTATATGATGATCTACTGTTCTGTGATGTATATTACATTTGAGTTGTTATATTCTGTTCTGATAGATCCTTCAACCACCTATGGTTTTGTTTTAAGTATTCATTGGGTATGTCGACCTGCTTGGTATGTTTATTGTCGATGTATTCAATAGATAGTTAGAGCAAGGCTATAGATGGTCGCTCCTAACCAGCCTTATTCTCCATGTTAGTCGACGGCATTAACCTGTAGTGTCCTTGGATAACGTGGGTATAGAGGTGGGGCATCACAGCGTGGTATCAGATCTGAGTTCAGGACAAAATATGATAAACACAGAATAGAGCACATATTATGATACATCAGAGTGTGATAAGTGATACAGATCTTTGAATCATTGTGTCTCTCTATTCCATCAAGGTTAGACAGAAATTGGGAATACGCCTAGGAATGCATTTTTGTTCCGTAGTATTCCATCTTGATTATATACCTTGTGAATAATCTTGTTCTTATCTTACTTTCAGCGTATGGCTGGCAGAGGCAGGGGACGACGTTCGGATGCTGGGCAATCCAGTGGCTCACATCCGGATGGCGTTTATATGTCTCCTGATCAGTTTTTGGAGTTGTTTAGGAGTACTCAGTCTCCAGTCCCTCCTCGTGTTTCTCCACCTCGCAAGTCTGCCTTTGCACGCCAATGCAGTGATTTTTCTCATCTTGGAGGAAAGCCGTTTAAGGGCTCCGAGTCTGTTCTTGAAGTCCAAGCTTGGTTTCCCACGTGCGAGCGTATCTTCTCTCGTATGGATCTTTCTGACCATGATAGAGTTCTTGTAACTTCTAGCTTATTACAAGAGTGTGCCTTTGATTGGTATGAGCTTCTTGTAGCCGAGATTGATGAGTCTACTCTTTCTTGGACTCAGTTTCGGGAGCGATTTGAGCTCAAATTCGTTCCTGAATCTGAAAAAGTTTTATTGACCCGTCGCTTCCTTGAGATGAAGCAAGGGAAATCTTCTGTTTCTAAGTATGTTGCATCATTCGAGGCTTTATCTAAGTATGGTCTTGAATTCATTAGCACTTCTTATAAGAAGAATTTGAAGTTTGTCTCTGGTCTTAAGAAATATCTTAAGAAGTCCTTGTTGCTCCAGCTTAAGCTATCTTTTGAGGAGTTGGTTAATTCGGCACTTCATCTTGAAACCGTCGAGAAGGAGTGTGATAGTGATGTTGATGTTGAGGTTTCCAAGAACCCCAACAAGAGGCCGTTTCCAATTCAGAAGTCCAGGCCTTTTCCTTCTAAGAAGAAGAAGACTGGTGGTTCTAGCTCTCCTGATCATATTATTCGAGCTTGTCCTAAGCCTCTCTTCTGCCGCTATTGCAAGAAGGAAGGTCATCATGTTTCAGCATGCCTTACTGTTTCGGCTGGTGCCAAGTCTAGCAGGCTTTATGCTGCTAGGGCTTCTGAAGGTCCCTCTCAGCCCAAAGGTATATCTCCATATATTTTGGAAGGTTCTATTTTATTTCATGATCATAGTATACGAGTTCTTTTCGATACGGGCGCTTCACATTCCTTCGTATCGAAGAAGCTCGTTGATGATTTATCTATGGATGTTTCTTGTTTGGTTACTTCTTTGAGGATTGCAAATCCGATTGGGGGATCCGCGACCCTTAGTATGCTTTGTGATGATGTTAAGATTGTTTTATGTGGCTTTTCTTTTCGTGCAAGTCTACACGTTATTTCTTGTCTGGAATTTGATATGATTTTGGGTATGGACTTGCTAGTGAGATATGATGCCAGGATTATTTGTTCGAAGAGAATTTTGTATCTTCGACATCCGGATTCGCCTACTCAGTTATCTCTTGTTCTTCGGGATGTGGATAATTCCGAAATGGCTTTATATTCTCTTGACTCGCGAGATGGTAATGATATATCTCGTATTCCTATTGCTTGTGATTTTTTTGATGTTTTTGAGCCTGTATCAGTTTTTCCACCCAAGAGGGCAATTGAGTTCCGCATTGATCTCATTCCAGGTGCGCAGCCAGTTAGTTTCCCTCCTACGAGGATGTCTACAAAGGAAAATGAGGAACTCAAGAAGCAGCTTTTAGAGCTAGAGTCCAAGCAGTTGATTCAGTCCAGTTTTTCTCCGTGGGGATCCGCGGTCATCTTCATGAAGAAGTCCGATGGAACTCTTAGGCTTTGCATTGATTATCGAAAATTTAACGAGTTAACCATCAGGAATAGGTATCCATTGCCTAGGATCGATGATATGTTCGATCTATTGAGTGGTGCTAAGGTCTTTTCTCAGCTTGACCTTGCCACAGGTTTTCATCAATTACGAGTCGCGGAGGATAGCATACCTCTTACAGCTTTCCGCACTCGATATGGTTCTTTTGAGTGGCTCGTTATGCCATTCGGTTTGACGAACGCTCCTGCTTTCTTTGTTGATCTCATGAATCGAGTATTCCGGGAACATCTCGATAAGTTCGTCCTTGTCTTTATTGATGATATCCTTATTTATTCTAAGTCTGAAGCTAAGCATGCTAATCACTTGAGAATTGTCTTGAGTACTCTCCGTCATCATCAGCTTAGAGCCAAATTCTCCAAGTGCCACTTTTGGAAGAATAAAGTTAAGTTCTTAGGCCATGTTGTATCTTCCGATGGCATTTCTGTCGATCCCTCAAAGATCGAAGCCATTCAGAATTGGAAGAGGCCCGAGAATGTTCATGAGATTAGTAGTTTCCTTGGATTGGCGGGTTATTACCGTCGGTTAATTAAGGATTTTTCCCATGTTGTGCTTCCTCTCACTTGCCTTACTCGGAAAGGCATTCGTTTTGATTGGTCCGACAAGTGTGAAGCTTCCTTTCTGACATTGAAGGAACTTCTCACTAATGCTCCTATTTTAGTGGTTCCCGAGGGGAATCATGATCTTGTTGTCTACACCGATGCTTGTGGTAGTGGTCTCGGTGCTGTTCTTATGCAGAAGGATCGGGTAGTTGCTTATGCTTCTAGGCAACTGCGTCCGAATGAAGTTTGCTATGCCACTCATGATCTTGAGCTTGCCGCCATTGTCTTCGCCTTGAAGATTTGGCGACAATATTTATTGGGCGAGCGCTTCATTCTCTATACCGATCATAAATCCTTGAAGTATTTATTCATCAGAAGGAACTCAATATGAGACAACAACGTTGGCTCGAGTTTCTTGCCTCCTATGACTTTGATATCCAATATACCCCTGGTAAGGGTAATCGTGTTGCTGATGCGCTTAGTCGCAAACATTCGGCTATTGTTTCTATGATGCTTGCCGAATGGAATATTCTTGAGACTCTATCTTTTTGTGAAATTCGTGATCGAGGTTCATCTTCTAATTCTCCTATTCTATTATTTAGTTTGGAAGCTCGACCTATTTTGTTGGATCGTATTGTCGATGCTCAGCGGCGTGATCCTGATTTGTTGCATCTTATTCGGCTTTGTGAGTCTGGATCTTGTGATGAGGCATTGCGGGATTTTAGCATTGATTCTTATGGGTGTCTTCGTAGGAAGAACCGTCTTTTTGTGCCTTCTGATTTTGCACTTAGGCATGACATTCTTGATGATTGTCACCGTTCGAAGTATACTATTCATCTTGGTAGTAGTAAGATGTATGCCGATATGTGTCATCTTTATTATTGGGAAGGCATGAAGCGCAATGTGGCGAGTTATTTGAGTAATTGCATAACTTTTCAGCATAGTAAGGCCGAACATCAGCGTCCTTCGGGTCTTCTTCAGCCTCTAGAGATTCCATTGTGGAAATGGGATCAGATTTCTATGGATTTCGTTGACGGCCTACCTCGTTTGAGATCAGGCCATTCTAGCATTTGGGTTATTGTTGATCGCCTTACCAAGTCTGCTCATTTTGTCCCTATTAAGTCTAATAGGACTGCTTCGCATTTGGCTAAGTTGTATGTTAAGGAAATCGTGAGACTTCACGGTATTCCTAGTTCTATTGTGAGTGATCGTGATCCTTTATTCACGAGTCATTTTTGGAAGAGTCTTCAGCAAGCTTTGGAAACAAAGCTTAATTTTAGTACAGCTTATCATCCACAGTCTGACGGGCAGACTGAACGGGTGAATCGTATCTTGGAAGATCTTCTCCGTATTTGTATTTTTGATTTCGGTGGTAGCTGGGAGGATCATCTACCTCTTGTTGAGTTCTCCTACAACAATAGTTTTCAGTCTATTATCGGTATGGCTCCTTTTGAAGCTTTATACGGAAGGCCATGTCGATCTCCTTCATGTTGGTTGGAATCTGGGGAGAAGCTTATTCTTGGTCCAGATTTTGTTCGTGATTCTTCCGTGAAGATTGATCTTATTCGGTTGAGAATGAAAGAGGCACAGAGCCGCCAGAAATCCTACGCGGATAACCGTAGGAAGCCTCTCGAGTTCTCAGTTGGTGTTCTTGTCTTTGTTCGTGTTTCTCCATTGAAGGGGGTTATGCGTTTCAGTACGATTGGAAAATTGGCTCCTCGTTATGTAGGGCCATTTTCTATTACTGAACGTATTGGCCCTGTGGCTTATAGAGTTTCGCTTCCAGCTCATTTATCTAGCATTCATGACGTGTTCCACGTCTCGAAACTTCGGAAGTGTCTTCGGGAGTCGGATTCTGTCATTACTTCTCCTGATTTGCAAGAGCTTGAGGTCTCACCGGACTTATCTACGGTACAGAAACCTAGTCGCGTGCTTGACACGGAGGTGCGACACCTTCGAAACAAGGACGTGCCGCTCGTTAAGTTCAATGGTCCGCTAATCCCAATGACTGTACTTGGGAAACCAGAGAGTTTATCGAGCGATCTTATTCGGGTTTTCTATCTTATCTTGTGAACGGTGAGTATGTCTTTTCATCTCAAGCTTATTTCCTTTTTCTTTTGAATATTGTATGTATGTAGTTGTTACAAATATCATCTCTAGGAATTGCGGGGACGCAATTTTGTAAGGAGGGGAGACCTGTAACAACCCGCAAATTTAACGATTTTATATTTAAATGTTTTATTTAAATATAACGTCGTTAGTCGGATTTTTGGGTCCAAAATGTTACTTTTTTCAAATGGCCGAATTAGAGCTCGAAACTACCTCCATTGGTTCCAAAATGGCATTTGCAATCATTTTGAGTATAATCTTTGATATGTTTGGAGTTTGTGAAATGTTGACCCTTTTTTCTACTTGGGCTTGAGTTTGGGTTCAGCCCCAATCTCCTCTTAACCCTCTAGCTCATTAACTCTTCATCCATTCACTCTCATTTCATTCCTTTAACTTAAGAAAACTGAAAATGGTGGAAGGGAAGAGGAAATAGAAATTGCAAGCCCTAGTTCCATTTGCAAACTCCAAATTCTTGCTCCATAATCAAAGAGAAGCCATTGGTAAGTCTTCTCTTCATCTTCTCCAACTCTTTCTTCTTCAATTTCAGAAAGTTTCCTAAACCTAACTTAGGAAATACTTGTTTTGATCTTAGATTGAAGCTTGTTGGGTTGAAGTAGAGTTTGGTTAGTCTTCTCCTTGTTATTGAGCTTCATCTTCTTTGTTTTGGGTTAAAGGTGAGTTTTGAACTCACATCTACTTCTCTTGATATCATTGATGTTGGGTATGAATTCCTAACATGTATGCATGTGCCATTGCTTTGGATTTGAAAAGGATTGACATTCATTGAAAATAGGGCAGGAAGTGCAAATCATCAGGTTCGGCTGACCGAACTCAGGGTCCGGTCGACCGACCTGCTGCCTGGGCACTTCCCTGCCTCTGTTTTGGTAAGTGCAGAAATTTAGGCTTTGGTCAACCGACGCAGAGGTCCGGTCGACCGACCTGATGCCCCGAGCACCTCTCTGTTTCTGGCCTGGTCAACCGACCCAGGAGGTCCGGTCGACCGACCTGCTTCTGTTTTGCCTATTTTGCCAATTTTTGCATATTTTGATTGGTTTTCCAAATTTTATCAATTCAAGTTGCTTTTTAGTAGTTGTTATTTCATATTTGACTTTGATGACTTATTCTTGACTTCATCCATGGGTTTTAATATAATAATCCCTCTAAAACGCATTAAAAGCTCGTTTTCTCCGATTTATAAATTCTATTTAAAACGCACACACAATTTCGCGCTTCGAGCGGAGTGGAAGGGAGATTAAATGGTTAGGTTAAACACGGACCATGAATCCATGCATTTTTCTTGCCGATTAATCCCCGACCTATTCGATTGATCGTGTTGGCCTTTTGGTCTGGTTTACCGATGAGATGAGGTGAACTTTGTACTGCTTTGAGTGTGAAATTAACAAACGGATAGTAAACCGTTTAGTGCGAACGAGTGGTTATGGGACTCACGTTACCACTTTTCGGATTCCTTTTTGAGAGTTATGACACATTCCGCCAGTTAGTGGTGTCCAGTACTGGGTCTTCGACCTTCATCACTACGGTTTGTTGCATTCGGGTATGTGCCTTCAGGTTTGTGCCTTCGGGTTTGTTGCCATTTAGTATCGCTTCCGATGTTGGTCGTTATGAGCCGCATGGGTGATATTGGGTTGCCCTTTAGTATCGCTTCCGATGTTGGTCGTTATGAGCCGCATGGGTGATATTGGGTTGCCCTTTAGTATCGCTTCCGATGTTGGTCGTTATGAGCCGCATGGGTGATATTGGGTTGCCCTTTAGTATCTCTTCCGATATTGGTCGTTATGAGCCGCATGGGTGATATTGTGTTGCCCTTTAGTATCGCTTCCGATGTTGGTCGTTATGAGCCGCATGGGTGATATTGGGTTTGGAGTCTTCGGGCTCATGGATCCTTGTTTATACAGTACCGAGCTCGAGCATTTTTCTGATGTTTCATTCATATGTATATTCCCTAGGTATCGCCCTTCGGTGTTGGTCCTTTTCAGCCGCATGATATGTAGCGATTACCTTGTGGAACTTGTATACCTTATTGGTATTTGTTATTGCCTTATGGCTTGTTTTGGGATACTCTTATCCTTTGTTTCTATGAGTTGACGATGATATGAGGCTTGTTATGTTATCATATGATTCCACTTTTGTTAGATGATTGTGCTATCTCACTTAGAGATATTTGTTATACCTTGTAACCTTACAGGTTTATTGTTGTTCAGTTTATCTAACTGATTTGTTTAGCTAGACCGACCCGTGTATTTTATACTCGGGTCAGAACGAGATGTTTCAGGTTAGGTGCTTTTGGACTTAGCCTATTTTGCTTCTGCATGAACTATTCAGCTTGTTCCATTTTGTCGTAGCTTTTTGTGTAGTCCTTTTGTTGTAACTCTGATATATGTATTCTTTTGACTCGTCTGTATATTGTGGATTGCTATACCACTTGAAATGTATTATTTTGTAAACTCTGTTATGTATCTGTATATGTGTATATGATGATCTACTGTTCTGTGATGTATATTACATTTGAGTTGTTATATTTTGTTCTGATAGATCCTTCAACCACCTATGGTTTTGTTTTAAGTATTCATTGGGTATGTCGACCTGCTTGGTATGTTTATTGTCAATGTATTCAATAGATAGTTAGAGCAAGGCTATAGATGGTCGCTCCTAACCAACCTTATTCTCCGTGTTAGTTGACGGCATTACCCTGTAGTGTCCTTGGCTAGCGTGGGTATAGAGGTGGGGCGTCACATTGATATTAGTCCAAATTGATTGGCATAATTTGGAATTGTAATTAAAGTTGAGTAGGTTTAAAATCAAATGGAATTTGATTTGATTGAGTATAGAAATCAAGATTAATTCAACTTGAATTAGGGTTAAATCAATTTCAATGGAAATTGGAGTTATCAAATTGGAATTGGGTCAATTTAAATGGAAATGGAAATTTAAATTGAATTGATGGGGAAGTGAACGGTTTTGACTATGGACTATTTTCCATATAAATTGTTTTAACGTAAACTTATTTTTCCAAGCTATTTAATATATACTACCTTTCTTTTTGAAGCCAAATTATTTTATATTTATTTTACAATTATTTTTGGAACTATTTAACAATTTTTCGACTGTTTTATAAACTAATTACTATTTTTCAACTATTTTACAAATTTATTATTATTTCACAACTATTTTATAATTGTTTAAATTTTCTGTAACTATTTGACTATTTTACAATTTCTTAACTATTTTACAGATATTTTACAAACTAATTATTTTTCAACTACATGTCTATTTTTAAAATTTTCAAGCTATTTACTAAATATCAACTGGTCGGAGTTCAAACTATTATTGATTAAATACCCAGCTGAGATAAGAATTAAAGTGATAATCCAAAGAGGGATTAAGGCAAATGTGAATTGTAACATCCAGAGATTTCGCAGTGATTTATAATCGTTATCAGACGATTAATCTATTGGTTAATTGCAGTTTGTCGTTTTAAAAATCTAGTTGATATTTGTTCAAAAAAAATTGTTAAGTGTAAATTTGGGTTTCGAATCTAGTTGAATTCTTGTAAACATTTATTTAAGAAATTTTTCGGGCTTTGAATGTTGGCCCATGGAAGTTGCGCCGTGTTGTCTCGAGTCATACCCGTTCCCCCCTTCTCATTTTTCATTGGAAACCCTTAACCTAAAAAACAACCAAAGGAAGAGAAATAATAGCGGCTCAGCTCTTCGTTCTTCCTTCTCCAAATCAAGCACGCGAGATTTTGTGAAGTCGCTGAACTCTGGTTGCTCGTTCGAAAGCATCTACGATCGACTTTCCCTGGGTGTTGCCTCGGCCGCTTCTTCGTTGGCGAGTTCTTCTTCGCTTCAATCAAGGTGAGCAATTTTAAATTACTCACATCTGATTCGATTTCATGGATATGTGATTATGAGTTTTCAGGCCTTGAGTTTTGGTACTTTGACTTCGGTCACTTGGGATTTGTGATAGTATTTGATTTCGATCTCATTTTGCTTTGCGTTGACTTGGTTGCACCATTGGTGATTTCTGACTTGATTTTATCTTAGTTTGATTTTCAAATTTGTTTCGATCGAGGGTTGCTTGAATGCGTCTCGGCCATTCGAGTATATGCTGTTGTTGATGATTTATAGTGGCCATCTGATTTTGTTTTAATGCTTTGGCAATGATGTTTTCGTTTGACTTTGGCTATATTGGTTACTGCCGTTGATAGTACTTTCGACTTTGTTCGATTTTACTTGTTATTTCATAACTTCGGCCATTAGCAGTTGACTTTGTGAATTCTTTGATTTCGGTAGAGGATGATGCAACTGACTCGCGTTGTTGCATTGGTTATCCACTTGACTTTGTTGAGCCACCTCTGTTGTCTCTCTGACCTGGAGCCTCTGGTGATGCATACATCAGTGCCTGTGTGCACTGGTGTACTTTCTTTTGAAAGCATACATCAGCGTCTATGCTCACTTACTTGACTGGTCAGTAGCTTGACCTTTGCAATTTTGTTAATATTTTGGCCTTGCAATTTCATTTTATTGCCGTCTCATCTTGTTCATATGGTGTTGGGTTCAGTCTCGTGCCAATTGATTCTGCACTTGCACTGTCCCTGACCATTTGGCACTCCTGTTCATCTCAATTACCTTTTGTGGTGATCTGGTGCCTCCATATGTTTTGTTTTTCTTGGAGTACTCATGTCGTTTCCTTTTGAACTGGTCGAGTTTATTGCAGTAGTTTATTTTGTGTACACTACTTTATTTAGTTCACCTGAACTTGGAACCAATCCATTGTGTTGTTAAATACTTTTGCAACTACTGCCACAATTGTTGGCACTGCTAACATTACATATGTACACTTATTTGTGTCCTCATTTATATACATGAATGTGGTATGACTCGAGCATTGCCTCTTTGTTGCATATGTTTTGTGTCACTGTTGCATACATGTTGAAATCATTCCTCTTTTTGCATTTCCAGATTCATTTCGATGAATTCTGTTTCTTTGTTCATTTTCAGTTTCATAATATTTTGGCATGTCTTTGTCACATATATGAATTAGTTGCCATGTTCATGAACACTGGTTTTAGACCTTGGTCCATGTGCCTCACTCTTTATCTGTTGCATCTATTGGTTTGTTTGCACATATCTCTAGCTTGACCTTTGCATATGCTCTCTGGTCGAAGCATTGGCTGTTTGAACTTATACTCTAACAATTGCTGAGTTGTAGCTCTGTAGTATGTGTCATTTGATTCATTGGGTGGTCAGTTCCATTTATTGTTCTGGTTTCACTCGAGTTTTGTTCAAGATCTTCAGTGTACCATGCACTGCTCGATGGGTGTCTGGTTCATTTGATTTGAGTTCCCTTTTGTTCCAGAAAGTTGATTGATCATATTTTTCCTGTCTGCATAAAGTTGTACCATGGCCTTGTATATTTGGTCATTTGAGTTGAGTTGCTTCGCCGTTGTGTTGCGTCAAGGACTCGACCACTGCAGTTTCGATCTTCTGTCACAACTGGGTCTGCACTTTGATATTGTGTAGCCAGTCGGGGCACGTGCGCTTCATGTAGTCTTCTTTTGACTTCATGTAGCATTTTCTGTTATCAGTTGGCTTATGTTTGAGCATCACAGTTCTGATATACTTTGGAATTGTTCTTCAATCCACTTGAGTTGAATCCAGCCTAAGCGCTCGGATTTGACCTTGTGCTAATTCCTATTTCATCACTGTAGTGGCAAGGCAGTGCACGCAAGCGTGAACTCCAGCCATACAGTATTCGTTGGGTACATCATCACTGTAGTGGCAAGGCAGTGCACGCAAGGTTGAACTGCAGCCACACGGTATTTCTTTTATTGATATTTCAATTACTTTTGATCCATTGATCTTTTGCGTATTTCATATGCCGTATTGGCGAGGCAGTACACGTTAGCGTGTAGTGCAGCCAATTAGAATTGATGTTTTTAAGTGATATTTCAATGGTTCGAATTGATTTACTTTCATTTGTTCATTTTGTTGTTATCTAATTATCTATTTGATAATTAGATTACGAGTTTCTAGTTATTTATTAATAATTAGATTTTGATGTTAATTACCGATTAGGCAATTCTGATGTTTTTCTAAATTATCTTCTTTAATAATCCTTTCATCTATCTTTGTTGATAATTTGAGTTTGCTGAATTGTTGTTTAACACTATACGTGTTATATTAACCGTTATCCGATTTTCTTGTTAAAGGATCGGATAGGTGAATTTATTTTGACTGTTTCTAATTGTTAATTAATTATTACTGATTCTGTGAATTAATAACTGAGTTTGAATTAGACTGACTCGTGTATTATTTTCTTTTGAATGTAATACTCGGGTCAGACCGGGTATTTACAGGTTGTTGATATCTTACTTTGGGTTGCTGCTAGAGCTATGAAGCCTTTTCATACTTTTTGGAGTAGTCGTTGTCTTAGTATAGGATGTTGTATATTCATGTATATTATTCACGATAATGTACTTGTATATGTAACTTCCAGAGTCGATAGTTGTAGTTGTATCAAATGTATTGTACCACATGTATATCAACTGACATCAGTTATTTATATATATATATATATATATGTATTTGAGACTTTCTGTTATATCTGTGTTCCGCATTTACATTATATGTGTTATTATTATATATATTGTCCTAAACTATTATGAACCATCGTAGTTCCTTTTATACTGGAATTGGGTATGTCGATGGGAGTAAATAAATAAGAGATGAAAAATTAAAAATATATATATCACTCCTATCGAGGTAACCAATACTAGTGTAAGGCCTAACTACGGATGGCCGCTCCTATCCAGCCTTATTCTTCGTGATAACAGACAGTATTTCTTTTAATACTCTTTGTTATTGCGAGAATAGAGGTGAGGCGTCACAGTTGGTATCAGAGCTTGGGGTTTATGGACATAATATAAAACATAACTTAGATGGAACATGTGTTACGACTATTTGTCGATGTTTATTTGTGCTTTGAGTCAAAAATAAAGTTTTGAAATTTTGATGGAAATTTTTAAGTATCCTTAAAAAAAAATTGTGTTTTGATGATTTGATTTGTTTGTGCTTTGTTTATCAAAGTGCGCAGCAAAAACAGTGTGACTGCTTCGCTGAGTACAGACGATGATTATTTTGATTTAAAAATCCAAATATGAAATTGAAATAAATTTCATTTGTTGTTTACATAGCTGTGTTTATTTTGTTTTCTTTGAAAGTCTCGAATCTGATTTGAGGATTCGAAGCGATTGCAGCTATGTGGTTTTGTTGAAATTTTTCCTGGCTTCCTTTGATGCTAATCACATGTTGACTAGATTTTGCTGATTTGAATTATCTTCGTTGAAGATATATTTGAATGATTTCTTTGTTCATTTTGCGGTATTCGTGCTAATTTATGTTGCACGTTACTGCATTAATGTTACGTTGAACCGATGTTTGGTTTTAACGTATTTTGTTGCCATTATTTTATAACAGGATTTTTACACCGGTGCTAGATTTTTGAATCACGGTGTTTGTTGACATTTTGATGAATGAAAATTCACTGATATTATATTCTAATGCAAATTATTTTGATGAGATTTTTGACGTTTAAAAATTACTGTCGCATTGACTTCAGTAACCGTCAAATTTTAAAGTGGATTTTCCAGCGGTTATCTCACAATGCTGATTTTGTTGTCCGTTTTTACGGTATTTTGAGAAGTGCAATTTCCTTGTCGAAATTGTCACTAATGTTGCTGTTTCGTCACGGATTTACAAATTGTTTTAAAAATAAAATTGTTTTCCAAATTTTTTATAGTTTGCGCTTTCAAAAGAATGAGGAAGCGATTTAAACGATTCAGCAAAATCGAGGACTATGAACCCTTTCTTTTACTGATTCGCTTAAATCCAGACTTGTTCGTTTGAGAATGTAAATTATTACTTTTAAAAAATAAATGAAATTGTTTTCAGAAGTTTCGCATTTTGCGCTTTCAAAGGAATGAGGAAGCGATTTAAACGTTTCAGAAAAATCGAGGATTATGATCCCTTTCTTTTACTGATTCGCTTAATTCCGGACTTGTCCGTTTGAGGATGTGAAGTGTTATTTTTGAAATACACAATTTTGCACTTTCAAGCAAACCATGAAGAGAATTAAACGATTTAGTAAAACTCGTGGTTATGGGACATGTGTGTTTGCTATTTTGGTTAATTTCGGACTCGTTAATTGAAATATTTGCTGTTTTGATGATTTTGATGATTTTCGTGTGCTTTCGAGCCACTATGATGGACCTTCGGGTCATATGGTGGACCTTCGGGTCAAATACCAGTACCAGACCTTCGGGTCATATGTTGGACCTTCAGGTCATATGATGGGCGCCAAAATTATGATGACGATACTTGGTAGGCTTCGGCCATATGAGATGCACGTGCGGCGTAGCTAAAACTCGCCATATGATGGGATCGATCCAACCTTTTATGTTGATTTTCTAGAGTATGTTAATTGATTTCTAGATATTTGTTGTTTCCAATTATTTGCAGGTAATTGGATATTTGGTGATTTGATTATCGCTTGTGATAATTAAATATTTGTTGATATGAGTTCTGATTATCGTTTTTGATAATTAGATATTTGATGTTTCTGGTTATCGTTTTTGATAATTAGATATTTGATGTTTCTGATTATCGTTTTTGATAATTAGATATTTGATGTTTTTGATTATCGTTTTTGATAATCGAATATTTGTTGATTTGATTATCGTTTTTGGTAATCGAATATTTGTTGATTTGATTATCGTTTTTGATAATCGAATATTTGTTGATTTGATTATCGCTTGTGATAATTAAATATTTGTTGATATGAGTTCTGATTATCGTTTTTGATAATTAGATATTTGATGTTTCTGATTATCGTTTTTGATAATTAGATATTTGATGTTTCCGATTATCGTTTTTGATAATTAGATATTTTATGTTTTTTATTATCGTTTTTGATAATCGAATATTTGTTGATTTGATTATCGTTGTTGATAATCGAGTATTTGTTGACTTGATTATTGTTTTTTATAATCGAATATTTGTTGATTTTATTATCGCTTGTGATAATTAAATATTTGTTGATATGAGTTCTGATTATCGTTTTTGATAATTTGATATTTGATGTTTCTGATTATCGTTTTTGATAATTAGATATTTGATGTTTTTGATTATCGTTTTTGATAATCGAATATTTGTTGATTTTATTATCGTTTTTGATAATCGAATATTTGTTGATTTGATTATCGTTTTTGATAATCGAATATTTGTTGACTTGATTATGGTTTTTGATAATCGAATATTTTTTGATTTGATTATCGTTTTTGATAAATGGATATTTGTTAAATTGAGATTTCTAATTGTCGTTTTGATAATTGGACCTCTGTTGTTTTCTGATTATCTACTTGATAGTTAGATTTTGTTAAGAATTTGCGAATTTCTTTTATGAAATTAAAAGATTTCTTTGACATTTGTGTTCTTGACCTTTATTTTTCTAGCTTTACCAGTTTATGTTAGAAAAATAAACTGTTAACGACGACCTTAATTGTGAAAATTGCGGGGACGCAATTTTTATAAGGATGGGAGTCTGTAACAACCCGAGATTTCGCAGTGATTTATAATCGTTATCAAACGATTAATCTATTGGTTAATTGCAGTTGGTCGTTTTAAAAATCAAGTTGATATTTGTTTAAAAAAAAATTTGTTAAGTGTAAATTTGGGTTTTGAATCTAGTTGAATTCTTGTAAACATTTATTTAAGAAATTTTTCGCGCTTTGAATGTTGGCCCATGGAAGTTGTCACTGTGTTGTCTCGAGTCATACCTATTCCCACCTTTTCGTTTTTAATTGGAAACCCTTAACCTAAAAAAAAACCAAACGAAGAGAAATAATGGCGGCTCAGCTCTTTGTTCTTCCTTCTCCAAATCAGGCACGCGAGATTTTGTGAAGTCGCCGAACTATGGTTGCTCGTTCGAAAGCATCTACGATCGACTATCCCTAGGTGTTGCCTCGGCCGCTTCTTCGTTGGCGAGTTCGTCTTCGCTTCATTCAACGTGAGTAATTTTAAATTACTCACATCTGATTCGATTTCATGGATATGTGATTATGAGTTTTCAGGCCTTGAGTTTTGGTACTTTGACTTCGGTCACTTGGGATTTGTGATAGTATTTGATTTCGATCTCATATTGCTTTGCGTTGACTTGGTTGCACCATTGGTGATTTCTGACTTGATTTTTTCTTAGTTTGAATTTCAAATTTGTTTTGATCGAGGGTTGCTTGACTACGTCTCGGCCATTCGAGTATATGCTATTGTTGATGATTTATAGTGGCCATCTGATTTTGTTTTAATGCTTTGACAATGATGTTTTCGTTTGACTTTGGCTATATTGGTTACTGTCGTTGATAGTACTTTCGACTTTGTTCGATTTTACTTGTTATTTCATAACTTCGGCCGTTAACAGTTGACTTTGTGAATTCTTTGATTTCGGCAGAGGCTGATGCAACTGACTCGCGTTGTTGCATTGGTTATCCACTTGACTTTGTTGAGCCACCTCTGTTGTCTCTCTGACCTGGAGCCTCTGGTGATGCATACATCAGCGCCTGTGTGCACTTGTGTACTTTCTTTTGAAAGCATACATCAGCGTCTATGCTCACTTACTTGACTGGTCAGTAGCTTGACCTTTGCAATTTTGTTAATATTTTGGCCTTGCAATTTCATTTTATTGCTGTCTCATCTTGTTCATATGGTGTTGGGTTCAGTCTGGTGCCAATTGATTCTGCACTTGCACTGTCCCTGACCCTTTGGCACTCCTGTTCATCTCAATTACCTTTTGTGGTGATCTGGTGCCTCCATATGTTTTGTTTTTCTTGGAAATACTCATGTCGTTTCCTTTTGAACTGGTCGAGTTCATTGCAGTAGTTTATTTTGTGTACACTACTTTATTTAGTTCACCTGAACTTGGAACCAATCCATTGTGTTGTTAAATACTGTTGCAACTGCTGTCACAATTGTTGGCACTGCTAACATTACATATGTACACTTATTTGTGTCCTCATTTATATATATGAATGTGGTATGACTCGAGCATTGCCTCTTTGCTGCATATGTTTTGTGTCACTGTTGCATACATGTTGAAATCATTCCTCTTGTTGCATTTCCAGATTCATTTCGATGAATTCTGTTTCTTTGTTCATTTTCAGTTTCATAATATTTTGGCATGTCTTTGTCACATATATGAATTAGTTGCCATGTTCATGATCACTGGTTTTAGACCTTGGTCCATGTGCCTCACTCTACATCTGTTGCATCTATTGGTTTGTTTGCATATATCTCTAGCTTGACCTTTGCATATGCTCTCTGGTCGAAGCATTGGTTGTTTGAACTTATACTCTAACAATTGCTGAGTTGTAGCTCTGTAGTATGTGTCATTTGATTCATTGGGTGGTCAGTTCCATTTATTGTTCTGGTTTCACTCGAGTTTTGTTCAAGATTTCAGTGCACCATGCACTGCTGGATGGGTGTCTGGTTCATTTGATTTGAGTTGCCTTTTGTTCCAGAAAGTTGATTGATCATATTTTTGCTGTCTGCATAAAGTTGTACCATGGCCTTGTATACTTGGTTATTTGAGTTGAGTTGCTTTGCCGTTGTGTTGCGTCAAGGTCTCGACCACTGCAGTTTCGATCTTCTATCACAACTGGGTCTGCACTTTGATATTGTGTAGCCAGTCGGGGCACGTGCGCTTCATGTAGTCTTCTTTTGACTTCATGTAGCATTTTCTGTTATCAGTTGGCTTATGTTTGAGCATCACAGTTCTGATATACTTTGGAATTGTTCTTGAATTCACTTGAGTTGAATCCAGCCTAAGCGCTCGGATTTGATCTTGTGCTAATTCCTATTTCATCACTGTAGTGGCAAGGCAGTGCACGCAAGCGTGAACTGCAGCCACACGGTATTCGTTGGGTACATCATCACTGTAGTGGCAAGGTAGTGCACGCAAGCGTGAACTGCAGCCACATGGTATTGCTTTTATTGATATTTCAATAACTTTTGATCCATTGATCTTTTGCGTATTTCATATGCCGTATTGGCGAGGCAGTACACGTTAGCGTGTACTGCAGCCAATTAGAATTGATGTTTTTAAGTGATATTTCAATGGTTTGAATTGATTTAGTTTCATTTGATCATTTTGTTGTTACCTAATTATCTATTTGATAATTAGATTATGAGTTTCTAGTTATTTATTAATAATTAGATTTTGATGTTAATTGCCGATTAGGCAATTCTGATGTTTTTCTAAATTATCTTCTTTAATAATCCTTTCATCTATCTTTGTTGATAATTTGAGTTTGCTGAATTGTTGTTTAACACTATACGTGTTATATTCACCGTTATCCGATTTTCTTGTTAAAGGATCGGATAGGTGAATTTATTTTGACTGTTGCCTAATTGTTAATTAATTATTACTGCTTCTGTGAATTAATAACTGAGTTTGAATTAGACTGACCCGTGTATTATTTTCTTTTGAATGTAATACTCGGGTCAGACCGAGTATTTACAGGTTGTTGATATCTTACTTTGGGTTGCTGCTAGAGCTATGAAGCCTTTTCATACTTTTTGGAGTAGTTGTTGTCTTAGTATAGGATGTTGTATATTCATGTATATTATTCACGATAATGTACTTGTATATGTAACTTCCAGAGTCGACAGTTGTAGTTGTATCATATGTATTGTACCACATGTATATCAACTAACATCAGTTATATATATATATGAGACTTTCTGTTATATTTATGTTCCGCATTTACAATATATGTGTTATTATTATATATATTGTCCTAAACTATTATGTACCATCGTAGTTCGTTTTATACTGGAATTGGGTATGTCGATGGGAGTAAATAAATAAGAGATGAAAAATTAAAAATATATATCACTCCTATCGAGGTAACCAATACTAGTGTAAGGCTTAACTACGGATGGCCGCTCCTATCCAGCCTTATTCTTCGTGGTAACAGACAGTATTTCTTTAAATACTCTTTGTCATTGCGAGCATAGTAGTGGGGCGTCACTTGAATAAGTGAATAAAACCAAAGTGAGGATGAATAGAAAGGAAATTGATTTGGCTAATAATCAATGAAGTTAAATACGTAGGATGTATGTATATTATTTTATTCGCATAGTGATTTGATCCAGATTCGAGCATAGAATTTCAAGATAGTTATATCGATCCGAGTTGGGATTTTTCATTCGATTTTCGATGGAGAACGTGGATATGGATTATTGATTGGTTCTGGATATCCTTTATCATAGTTTGCCTATGCAAGGAGAATGAAGATTTCTGATCAAGAAACCAGATCTGGGTCCGCACTAGGAAGTCGGGTGGACGATACTAGTTCATAAGTGAAATTGTGTAATCGAGTGAGCGATCAGATTGGTATTGTGTATGGATGATAAGTGTACATCGTATGGATTTGAATGAACTTGGTATTGAAAATTTGTGAATAAAAAATGTGTAATGATTTCTTTTGAAATGAAAGTATATTTTGTGAAATATACAATGGATAAAAGTGAAAGTTGGATATTTTTATGATGATAAGTAAGATGGAAACAACTTTATAAAAAAGAGTAATCAAATTTGAATATTTGGTTTTGAATAAACAAAGTTATATATCTTTGTTATGTAATATAAATCTCCCCTTGTTGAATCTATTGCCGGAAGGAAAGGATTTTGAAAATGTTTGAAGTATAAAAGGAGTTTTATACAAGTTTGAAATGATCCAAAGTTTTAAAAAAAATTATATATATCAATATATATATATATATATATAAAGGATCTTATGAGGATTTTGAAAAAAGGTTTTGGGAACCTTTGGATTTGGAAAGGTTTTTGATTTTTGTGTAAAATCAATATTGGAATTTGGAAAGCCTAGTTTGAGAATTATCGATTTTGGGATAATTGATTTTGAGAAAAGGAGATTTATATGAGATTCATACTGGGTGTATGATTTGGAAGATACTATATGTGTATAGTGTAAAGTGTTTTGATAATGGCTCTGGGGAAAAAGGCGCTCCCTTGAAATGAACTTCTCAGGAGTGCCACAGGGTGGTGCTGCCTTGAACCATAAGGGGGGTTCTAAAGTTGATCCTGTGAGGAGTCCGGACAAAACTAGTTCCTGAGGATTATGTGTAGCGTGTAGCAGAAGTCGAGGGCGCTGATGCCTACAGAGGAATTTGGGTTATGTTGTGACAATAGTGTAACTCGATGTCACTGCAATCTACTACAGACCATAGCGAAAGCCGTGTGTGCTGCTGAGAGCCAACAGTCTACGTTTATTTTATATCGGTAGACTGAGACCTATGGTAACATAGCGAAAGTCATGTGTGCTGCTGAGAGCCAACGATCTATGTTTGATTTTACATCGGTAGACTGCGACCTATGTGGGAGTGGATAAGTTTTATTTTTAACAGCGAAAATCGAGGGCGTTGATGCCTACAGTTACATGGACTTTTGCTGCGATGGCAACGTAACCCAGGAATGTAACTGCGATCTTTGTGGGTGTAATCGAGGGGCGTGGAGTGCCTACAGTTACATGAACTTTTGCTGCGATGGCAACGTAACCCAGGATTTAACTGCGACCATGGATGAGGGTGATGATTTCCAGAGCATTCTCAACAAAGATATTTCTTCTATTTTCAAAAATTGTTTTCTATATTTTCAATAAAATTATTTTCCAAAGTATTTTCACAAGGTGTTGAAACGGGTTTACCAAGTACTTATAGATTTTTAGTCCTACGCCTAATCAACGTATGATTGAATTTCTATAAGAACAAGGATGGACTGGATAAGACATCGAGTTATAAGAAGTATTTTTATAAAAAGCTATTTTAATAGTATTATGTGAATTTAAAACTATTTCTAAAATTTTAAAATAAGTGTTGGAATTTTGGAAAATGAAAGAAAATCCAAACTAGAAATATAATATAAAAAATTGAACACAGGAAAATTAAATGAAGTGGTTTTTGTAATGAACTCGAATTATAATAGAATTCGACTTGGATTGATAATGAATTAAAATAAGTGGAGATGTTGTAAAAATAAAACGGAATTGGATTATAATAGAAATGATTTGAGTTACAAATAAAATCCAATTCGAGTATAAATGAGTTAAGTATGTGCTTGGATATTATTTTGATAAATTGAGAAGGTGGATTAGAATAAAATGGATGTGAATGAATTAAAATGGAAGGAATTAAATATAAATTGAGCCATAATCAATTTAAATTGGTTATAAAACTTAAGTAATTATTCACATGGATATCATCAAATTGCATAGAATGAATTGTCATTTGATGTAATCAAAGGTAATTAAAATTCTATGAGTTGATAAAGACTAAATAAATTGGTTTTAAGATCAATTGAAGTGGATATGACTTTGTTTTGCTTAAAAATGAATTGAATGTAAGCGATTGTATTGTAAACCATTTAAATTTAATGAAGTTGTATACGAATTAATGGCAAACAATTAAAATTAATGTCGGAACCCTATAAGTTGCTTATAAATATTGTTTAACCAGCATTGCTTATAGAAACTCGTATGTGTACTAGTTAAATATGTAAAATGTTATTAAGTTACATGATTTGGCACTTACATATTTAAATTGAGTAAGTACAGGTACCTAAAGGCCGTTTGGATAGATTTGGACGTGCTAATTGCTAAATTAAAATGACATTTGCTTTAAATGCTAAATAAGCTACGCCTACATAATAAAAATAGAAAATATGAACTGTTATTGTTTTTCCGACTGTGTGGGGCGATGTATATATATTTATATGCCATGTCAAATTGCAAAAGCTCCTCCGTACAAAAGAGACTCTACCAAAAAAATTTGAAAATTTTGGGAGTTAGAAAATTTTGGAAAATTTTTTGTTAGCGACAAAGCGATTTTAGATTTGAAATTGAAATAAATTAGTGGATGAAACTAATTTAAAATAATGATATGAATCAGTTATAAATGGAAGATAAAATTCAATATTCAGAGTTGAAGATAAATTGAATTCATATGGAAATGGGAAAACTAATTTGAATAGAAGTAGATATGAAAATTTCTGTAAGGAAATGTATAAGTTGATTTTAAAAGCTATGATTGAATATTATTGCTACGTAGGATATGCAGGTTTGTGAAGGGAAAGGAAAATTGGTTTTGATTTCAGAAGATAAATTCGAATTGCTCGACAAAAAGGTGTGTGTTTAAATTTCTACATGATTGGGTTTTTGATCTTGCCACTTGGCTTTTTGTTTTCCTTCAGGATTTGGAAGCCCGTAGTGGCATTTATAAAGTTATACCGAGCTAGCCATGCAATGGAGACGCTAGCGAAATTTTTCAAAAATTTAGAGAGTTAGAATTTTTTTTGAGAAAGTCTTGGTAATTTAAATTTAAATTTGAATTGTTAAGTAAATAATATTATTGGGACTTAAGGATAAGTCTCGAAAGCTAGAAAAGGGGTTAGTGTGTCTTTAATAAAAAGTTTGTTTTGAGAATGGTTTGGAATTGTTTGGTATTGGAAAAAGTAAATGGGTATTGGACCATTCTACTTAACTAGCAATTTCGGGGACAAAATTCTTTTAAGGGGGAGGAATGTGATGACCCGAAATTTTTGAGCATTTGAAATTGAAATATCTAATTGATTTTAGATATTTGAAAAGATTAATTTCAACTTGAATTCCAAACATCGCTAATTATTTGATAATTGAATTATTGAATTTAATAATTGGAAGTTGGCTGAAATATTAAATCTTCAGTTTTAAGCTTGTTAAAATAATTTGAAGGTTTGAGGAATTTATATTGATAGAACTGAAGACAGTAAAAGTGTTGAAATTGGATTTGGAAAAGTTGTATTAAGTTTTGAAATTTATCGTTTAAATTAACGTTTAAAAATAGCCTTCCGAGCCACAGTCTCGGAATTCGACAAAACCAGTTCCATTAGATCCGTAATATTGTATTATTATCATATTTCAATTTTCGTAATATTTGAAGTTGTTGTGTGAGCATACAATATATAAACGCGCTGAAATTTATATCGAATCCAATATAATAACTGGGTTCAAAAAGCTATCTTCTCCATACGATCGAATCGGGACACGAAACCTTTTCCATTGAGTTCGGAATAAGAGTATAACATTATAAACGCCTAGCGGCACGCCTCGATAGGAGGTCAAGTTTATAAGTTGCATTTATCGGAACGGTTTGAATCTGAATTTAAATTGAATATTTACACTCGTCAACTGCAGTTGAAATTGTCTCACAACAACCCTTTTTCGCTCCTTTCAAAAGCACGCGGCCTTCCTTTCAAAATCTTGTTCCCTCTTTTTAAAACATCACGCAACCTATCCATTCACTTCAAATCGAGCCACTCTCATCTCCTATTTCATCTTCGAGCTCACGAAGACAGAGAGCCAAAAATGGCAGCTGAAATCAAATCTTTCGTTCCCTTCTGTTCTATTCGTTATAGAAACTATCTCAAAATCAAATTTCCCCAGTTAAAATCAAATCAAAATGAGAGTCAAAACAAACAAAAAAAATCGCAGCATATAAAAAAAAGGGATCGTGCGCTCAGATCCTCCTGCCTAGCAACAAGCACGGGAGCGGGGGGATTGCGATCGCAAGTGCCTTGGGTTGCATACACGTAGGCGCGCGTTTCGAGGAGGCGTGAGGCAGTGGGGTCGGTCGAAGTCCTAAGAGTCGAGCATCGTGACTTCAGGTCGCGCGTGCTAAGGTTCCGATCGTGTATTGGGGGAGGTATTGGAACGGCCGGTCGATGATGTTGTGGGTTGCTGCTTCGGTTGCCTGAAGTGTTGCGTCTTGAAGTTTAGCTGAGGTATTCGAGTTAGTTTTTTTACCATTTTCTAAGTTTTCATAGTAACTAAACTCTTGTTACTTCTATAAATCAAGAAATATTAATTAGATAGCAAAATTAGTAATTTAAAATTGGTTAATTAAGTTTATTAACTAATAATACTATGTTGTTGAACAGTTAAATTGATTAGTCAGAATGATACTAATAATTAGTTTACGAACTGTTGAAAAAAAAGAATAAAAATAGTTTTTGGTTTACTGTTAGAATAGGTGTATTGCAGTATTTGATTTAAAAAAATATGGATTTCTAAACCTATATAATTTATTTTGGAAATAAGAGAAATATATATATACATACATATTTTATTTACTAGTTTAATTTTAAGGTAATATATTGTTTAAAATTATTATTTTCACTGGAAGATTATTAAACGAAATTAGTTCGAAAGTTAATTATTCATAAAAAATTTAATCATTTGCCAATTAAATTATTATATGGAAATTGATCATTAAGTTAATTCAAATATTAATAAATCATATAATGTTGTTCAAGGTCTAAAAACGGTGAAGAAGCAAGGCGTGATGGAAATGGATAGCAAACAAAATTAAAGGTGGGTTAATCTCACTCTTTTGGATTTCTATTTATATTTAAATGGTTAAATTAAAATAATTGGTTGAATGGTTGAATTGATTTGTTGTGTTATATTATATATAGTAGTATATATATAGGATATATTGAAGTGATTGATTTCCCGCATTATATAGCGGATGAGACCCTATGTGCTGCATAATAGCGGATGATATTACATAAATCCCACATACCGCGATATTCCACCTCGAAGTGGATTTGGTATTTTGCTAACGTCTGTGGACGCAGGGAAACAGGTTGGAGGGATCCAACTGGATTCCTCAAAATTATTTAGATTGTTTAATATTCTGTGTTATGAATATTTGATGTTCTGTGATGAATTATATTGACAATTGGAATATTGAATACTATGGATTGCTTGAATATATTTCAGTACACTGGGTCATCAAAATATTTAGAATTGGATTTTTGGAAGAAATATAAAAGTAAATTTTGGAGGTGAAATAATTATAGAATAAGAATAAGAATGAATTGGAAAGAAATAAAAGTGATATTTAAAAACTGAAGTTAAATTGTAAAGTAGAGATAAAACAAGTTTTAAATCAAAGTTAAATCTGGAATTCAAGTTAGTGAATCGCAATTTTAAACAAATAAAGTTTTTAAATTTAAATTGTTTTAACAACTTGAATGTTAAAGTGCATTTTTAAATTGATTTGAATTTAAAAATAAATTTGGTTTTAAATTCTTTTAAATTTCTTTATAAAATGAGTAATTAATTTATTTAATGAAGTAAATAAATAGGTAGTCAATTATTGGTTGAGATTAATCAAGAGTGATTAATATTTATGGTTTAATTATTGATTAATTACTTAATGTAATTAAATTAGATTGGGATAAATTAAAATGTAATTAGAAATCATTCATTTATATAATTAATGATGTAATAAAAGGTTGATAAATTAAGATTATTCAATAATAAGTGATTTGTGAGAAATTAATTAATATAAGTAATTAAGGATTAATGTAATTAATTATAGTTAATTAATTTGTGAAGTAATTAAAGATTAATTACTATTTTTGGTTAAGAATAATAAATTTTTGTAATTAGTTAAAGATTATTACTTGAATGTAATTGAAGGATAATTAATCCAGGGTGATTATTTAAGATGGATAATTAAGGGATGATTAATTAATTGATTTGAAATTAATTAATGTCAAGTGAAGAAATCTAAGTGATTGAGGTCAGTAATTCAATTAGAAGTGATTTAATTTATTTTGGAAGTGATCAAGTTGTTTATGGATGATTGAATGGTATTGGATGCCTTGAATGAGTTGATATCTCTGATATGAAATGACTTATAGTATCATATGTTTGGGACAGGATACCGTGGTTATCCATCAATGGTGAATTGTTGTGTAAAGGAACATCATGTATTTAAAGTTTGAAGTGTATTTCATTTTGACAACTTGGGTTAAGATGAGATGAGACTCGAAGAGACCGGGGTCGGGTATTAGAAAATACCCGAAACCACTTCGATTCTTTAGAAATTGATATGTGAAATCAACAGGCTCGTATGGAATGATTTAAGTGAATTGGACCATTTAATCTAAGTTTTTGGTACTTAGATATTTGATGTGTGAAATTAGTGATGTCTATAACAAATTGTGAATTTGAAAATTTACACGAATTACCCTGGGTTTAAATAGTTTTATGCTTTGGTATTTCATGTTAGATGAGTGTACTCACGCTGGTTTCCAGCCTGACCCGGGTGTTACTTTGATGTAATGCTCGGGTCAGACCGAGTATTACATATTTTTAGGTAAGGACATTCTGGAGCTCAGGAGCCAACCTGGATGGCAAGAACGTATGGAGTGTTTCCGCAGTATCATATTGTTGTATATCTGAGACATGATGATTGTGTATATCCAGTGTCTGTATATATGTGTAACTCTGATGCATTATACAGGTATTTTGACAGATACAGAATTCCTTTATATAACTATTATCATTTGTTATTATATTTTATCCGCTGCGAATGTGAGATATAGGTGTTTCTGTTCTTCTTATTCTTCTATCTCTTTCTTCTTTTTCCTAACTATCTGGAATTTTCGGGATCGGAAATTTCAGGTCGTTAACAAATATAGATCCCAATAGAACCTAGATCTCAACATAAGTTAAGAAAAAAATCCAAAAAGTTCCCCTAATAATGACGATTGATCAAAGTCATGGAGAGTTAAATGAAAAACATGATGGTTAAGACGATATAACTCATAGGTTTACTAAAGGACCAGCTCAATCAGGATGAGGTTCCATAACTGAACCCAAGTGCAAGAAAGAGATTGATAGAGTTAGAAGTATATGCCTCATGGTAATTATATAATTTTTTACATATATCTAACTCTATGACCTATCGTTTTTATTGTAGAGGTATTTTATTTCTATTAAATACTTTGTGATATAGTGATATAAGTAATTAAGAAATTAGTTTAAAGTATATAAATAAGAAAACCCTTAAATAATGTTATGTGATTGTAGTTGCAAATAGTTGCAATCGTGAGTAATTAATCACAATATAAAATAATGTTTTATTTTAAATATTCTTGGTCGAGATGTTTTGAGAAAGGATATCGATACATATGTTAAGACAGGTATACATAACACTCTCCTAATGTTGGGTAGTGTATTACTCATGACTGCTAGGTGCATCAAGGGGTAATGTATTGATATTTATTTGATTTTTTGGTGTTAGGAAATGTATTATTCATAAATATTGGGGCACCAAGGGGTTACAAACTGACATTTATTGGATGACCATAGAATGGCTCATTCAAGAGTTACTTATTGGTTAATAATAACTAAGGTTATATAGGAAATCTCAATGTCATAATATTACAAAGTTCCCCCAACTTGAGAATACTATTAAATTTCAGTGTAGACACTACACTTTGATTGTAGTTAAACTATGACTTGGCATCCTTCGAATAACTATTGTTGGGTCTGAGTTGAAGCGTTGAAAGTGAAAACACAGTTCAATAAAGAATTCATCTCTATGGTTATATGAGGTTAGTACCAGGGTCAACTATAGTCAATTCAAAGTCAAAATCCCTAACCAGAGCAGCACAGTTAATAATAACCCTTGTTAGTAAACCAAGGATTAGTTTATGTAAGAACTGTATTGAATGTGAATGATATTAGAATTTTGACCAAAGCCAAATTTCGTAAGTCATAATTTGGCATAGTATTGATGAAGAGAGTGGGTGTAAATAATCATTACTAGTTGGTACCGCTTAAGAAATTATGAAATGTGATTTTACTAAAAAGGTCTATAAATGTTGAATCCACCAAACTATCTTGCCGCTAGCTAAGGTGATGTGTGAAGGTTAATATTTAAGATGTTCAATATTAACTGTTAATAGAATTCACACCTTTGAGTCATATTGTCGTATCTCTGGATTCTCTAAAAAATCATAGGTGTTAACTTTTGAGAGAAATGTTGATCCTCTAAAGTAAAGGAGAGAATACATGTGCATATATTTATTTCATCGAAAATAAAGGAGCTTCCAACATGCCTAGCAGATAACAGTATCATAACATATAAAAACTATAAACTCTAAGATAACAATTCAACAGCTAAAAGTAACTTCTCAAATGAGTTCCGGCAATGCCAACATTACATTTCAGTGTCGAACTCCATTAAAGTCACCGCTCGATAGTGAAGTGTTAGAAGCACCCAAAATAAGACATGGTGCATCCAAATACATAAATGAGATCAACAAGTAGCTCCGCTAGTGAATGAATGCCTCACAATTAGCTTTGACAATCTGGATCCAACATATAAAATCTCTCCTACCAGGAATTCTTTAGGCAGTAACCCTAAAACCCTGTAAACAGCAAACCTGCAACCTTCCAAATTGTAGTCCTACACTATCTTTAGCCTAGATCTAAACCTGTTGAGAAACTTAACAAAAATGTAAGAATAATACAATACATACATACATACATACATACATATATATATATATTTATACATACATATATATATATATGTACATGTATACAAATACAATTTATATACATTTATATGCGTTTGATTACAAATTTTAAAAACTATAGCTTATACTATATAGCAGCAACGAACATATAGTACAAGCAAGACAAATAAAAATCAATCTCAATAAGAAAAATATTATTCTATATAAAGAGATATTAGTATATACATCAAAAGTCATATATTTGTACATAATATAAATTTTTATACTAATATATTTAAAATAACAACATAAAATAATACTAACTTTATGTTCCTGCGATCAAAAGTACGTTAAAATAATCCATAAAAACATCTTTTGAATTCAAATAAATGCTAATGCTAAAGTTATTATTATTAAAAATATTTATTTTTCATTTAAATAAATCAATGTTTATTCCAACCTTATTAAGATATTCTTTAAAATGATTATTTTTTGCCAATTTATATTTTGAATTTGAGATCCTACTAAAACAAATTAGAGCGGTAATCATTACCAAATTATAAATATGGCAATTATTATTTTTAAATAATCTGTGACTTCTTTCAAACCAAATAAACCAACAAATTATAGTAAATAGAGTGTCAAGTGAAACTCTATAATCACTTTTTACTTTAAATCTTAAATAATTCCAGTTAAAGTGACAATGAGTTACCATAGTTGTAAAATTAAAGTTAAAACTTTTAAGAGTATTATTAAGAATGTAATAAGTATCCTCAAATTAGTAATATATATGATTAATATTTTCTAAATGCAAGTTACAAAAAATACATTTATTATCAAATATAACTACTATAATCATTTGATTAGTATTTAATAGTATTAATGAATTTATAAATTATTGTAGGTTAATTAATGTTCGAGAAAAATTGATTAGTATTTAATTTATCTAGTGTTTTGGTGTTGTTGGTAATCATTTGGATGCATATATAAAAGTTATATATGCATGTGTCAATATACGACATTAGTATGTATTTAAACGGGTTTTAAATATGGATAATTATCGAACAAGCTTTTGGAAATAATGATCCATGTGGTGGAATGATGTGGCTAACCTTGCTAGAGAGAGGAATGGATATGGACAAGATATGATTAAAAATAAATTGAGAGATAAAAGTGGAAGTTTTATAAAGAGAATAACCAATATTTTTATTCTCTCATTAACACTCCTCTTGTTCATTTTTCTTTTTAGTGTTCGTTTATTCTTTCATTTTCTTCTCTTTTTTCTTCTTCTCCTCCTCTTTATGCAATGGCTGAATTTTCATTGTCCCCTTTCCAAAATATTTTCAACTACAAATAATAATGAAAAAATCAAATGAAATAAACATATGTGGTTTATACATCTCGTGCAAGGTTGGATGTAGAACTTGAAGATTTGAGGAGAAATCTCAAGTTAAGGTGTCACGAAGAGCTAGATCTCAAGGTAAATTTATATTTGTTTTAAACATTTAGACATGTTTACCTTTGAGCCAAATTTATATATATGATATATATTTGAATTTCCATTGTTTTTAAATTTAATTCTAATTTACTACATGTATTGTTAATAAACAAAAAAAATTGCAATAATAGCATTTGTCCTCTATATTACGAACTTATGTATTTGTTAGTCGTCTCTTTTAAATGCATTTTATGCAGCACTGAATGATTTACACGTACAAAAACACACACATACACACACATACGCACACACACACACACATATATATATATATATAATGATTATTAGTTTTTGATATAATCAAACTTATATATATGTATGTACATATATTGATGTTAATTTAAAATTGTTGTCTTGAATTTTTTTTTGAATCATGATAATTTATTGTACACTCAATCAAGGAATAATTATGAGACGTTTTTTTAATTACTTTGACATATGTGCGTGTGTATGAATACATATATAAATTAATTATTTTGACTAATATATACACACACATACATAAATTTAAACTGGGAATCATGTTTTAGTGACCATTATGTATACCATATTTTTTTTTAGGACAGTTGTTCAAAAAATTAAGTTTACAGGACATTTCCTTTTCTCAATCGTTATTTTGTTAAGTAAATTTCGCTCCTCCTCATTACGTTTTCAGATTAGCTTCGTTCTTTGCTCCTCTCCCTTCCTTTTACTGGTCGCTCCTCTTCGCTTCTACATGGGTATGTAAATCTCTTCGTCCTCTTTATCTCAATTTCCGCTCCTCTTAATCTCAATTTTCTTTTCAGCTTTGATTTAAATCTCGATTTCATTGTCGATTGAAATTTTTTTACCAGATATATAATTTTCGTTCTTCTTCCTTCCTTTTACCGTATCCTTACTTTTAGTGTAAGTCCAATTTGTGTTTATTTTTTTTATTTTTGTAGCAGTATCCATATTTCGTTTTTGCGTGTGATATGTTAAAATTTTGCTGATTTGAAAATATTATGCTGATTTTCTTTTGGCCACATGAAGATGATAAATATTGATGATCAAAGGTATGTAATGTTTTTACTGTATTTTTTTTATTGTTTTTTGATATTTTTGTATACTGAAGTTTTTTATATATTTTTTCATTTCTAGTCTTAGCACTGCAGCAACTCTTTTGGTTGTTTTTGATTTCAACAAGAACAACTTTAGTTTAGGTTTTTGTTGGTGTCTCCTATTTCTACTGTTCGAAATAAGAGATGTGAATTTGGGATCAACTTTCTTATTTGTGCTTTGATATCTTTTATGTTGGAGATTCCAAGACTACTTTCATTGAGACAGATAGTGATTTGCAAGCTATTTTGTGCTTGTCATTTTTTAGAAAAGGGGAATTTCTGGTTTTGTTTGTTAAATTGAAGAAATTGTCTCAGAATAATGTTGGTTGTAGTAGTAGTAGATCTTGCTCCAGCAACAAATCACTTGGTATTGAAGATTGTGTGAGTAAGGCATATGATGGGGGCTGATAGTTTGGAATTTTCTTCTGATATAGAGATTGCTTTTCATGACTTGATGAAGAAAGGTTCTACTTTAGAATTTTTTACTGGTGTTGGTCAAAAATTTCAGTCTGCATCTGATTTTCTTAAGACTTCATTGCATATTGTGCAAAAAGTAGATTCAAACCTAAGTTCATGAAGAACTGTAAAGAGCGAATTACCGTGTAGTGAGCTGTAGAAGGTTGTAGTTTTAAATTCACACTTTTTGCAAGTTTAAACAATTGGATCATTTTTTTGTTAGAAGGTTTGAATCTGATCATTCATGTGGTGGTGGTTGTAGATCGATTAATTGTAACGTACGCGGATTTTCGTTGCTGAAAAACCGAATAATTATGGGTTTTAGAAAAAGAATTTAGGAAAAGAAAAAGAAGAGAAGATTTAGATAGGGAAAAGAAGATAGAAAGATGGAAGATTAGAAAATAGAGAGAATAGAAAATTTTAAAATAGAAAGAAAAAGAGAATATAGGAAAAAGAAAAACAGAACAAAATAGGACGGAACAGAAAGAAAACAGAAACGGAATAGAAAACAACAGAACAACATCAGAATCTCACAATTCGCAGCGGAACAACATATAATAAATAAATGAATAATCTTTAAACAAAGAACCATATCAGTTATTACATTACATCACATTTCATTACATCATATTATCAGAGTGTACAACAACAACAAATAGTGCAGCGGAAAAAGAAATACTATATAAGTAATATGCCATGCCATCCATCTTGCCTCCAGCAACTCCAGAATATCCTGATAAACCTTAACTCTTAACTGCCCGTGTGGAAATTGGTGGGCACCCAGAGTTTAGGAAGGAAAACAATAAACTCCAAGTCAGTCATGTGACTGGTGTGAGAACTCAAAACAGTTTATTTATCTTTAAAATCAAAATAGAGGAATATTTTTAAATTCTATTCGTAATGCTTTTAAAAATGAGACTACCATAAGACCTCCTGCCACACACACAATGCAAACGCAGACTTGGAGAAGATTTCTCCTTATGATAGTCAAACATGCTTGATACGCATTTAAAATCAAATCAATTTTGATATTATTATTAGTGCATAGTGTAGAAGAAATTCATTTCGAAAGTAGAATATAAATCTTAGCCAGCATAGGTACCATTATATTATGCCTACTAATAGCTACCATATTAGATGGCAGGTTCTACAACTAAAACCATACAAGTTCGTATTGTTTCTTTGGATTTCCAACAAATGGTCAGGCCAAGGAACTTCCCATTGCCACATGAGAATGCCTCTGGAAAGACATCCCCGAGAACCAAACCGGAACTCTGCCAACACAAGGCCGGGTTACCCCTAACTGGGTAACTACTGACACGAGCACGCCATTCCCCGATCGTAAACGACCTATCTCACGGGATCCCGATAGCCAACAACCACAAAGTAATAAATTCGTAGTAACCACATAGGTTAAATATCTGGGCTCCATACCATGATACCACCTCTATCCAGAAGGAAATGTACATACCCTAAAGGGTGCTACCCCTCATAACCTTGCCGCATCTTTCCTGTTTTGACCATTTCCGGGGTGTGAGGTTCGACGAAGTCACGTCCACAAAAACATACTTTATACAAAAGCCATGCTTTGGGTCAACAAATGATCAACACAATGATCACTAAGATAGACGATCAAATAAATGATCCTATCACAATAATCAACACAATGATCATTTCAGCATCACTCAGCATATCACATTACCAAATTGGGAATATATCGCTGATAACTCCAACTATATAACCTTTGAGCTCGTACGTCTCAGAGAAGGGTGTTAAGCTAAAAGAATAAATTCTCCGCCACCAACAGAAATATATTTGAAAGAAATCGGCTTTATATCTCAACTTGTAATGTCAGACATACAATCCATACAAGTCTGTTCCGGGCTCGAACAAAACCGAAGGCACTTACAAAGAAGTCCTTGCAATCCGGATATTCACAATCCTGATCGGATTCACCATCACATATGGAGAACTCTATACCGGAGCAACTCGGTGCAGAGTAAATCGACAGGTCATCCTATCGCTCTCGCAAATACCGGGTCTTCAACACCGATCTTCAATGCTATCATAACGACGTATCACATATTCGGAATGGGTTATACGACCCCATGGTCCTTTCCCGGTTAACCCGAATAGTGAGCGCTTATTCAAAAATAAGTGTAGCATTCACATTCAAACAAATCACCTCAATTACCCATTCAAAGGGAAAATATTGATAGTCGGTTATTGAACTATCACTGGATATGCACACATCACCAGTTTCCAAATAATTTTCCAAATTATTTATTTTCCAAAAATATCTTCACTTGATATATAATTTCAATACTTCAAAAATAAATCAATATTTATTTTTAAACAAATTCCACTTTCTTTATAAATTCCTTAGTGAATTTATAATTCCAAAATATCAATGAATATTCGATTTCAATTATTCATTTCAATTTATCTTCAAAAAGATAAATTCTCTAAATGTTTCATTTCACATTGGAAAAACATTTCCATACTTATTTATTCATAGGTAATTCACAAATTTTATTTATTTTCAACACTTGGAAAATATTCAATATACTTAAATCGAGATTAAGTATATATTTCATTCTTTAAGGAAATCATTCTTTTAAACATATTTATTTGGGCCAAAACGAATGTTACGTAAAACATCGTTACGACGTCCCAAAATCACTAGTATAGGGATTCGAAATTTAAAATAGATATATAAATCCCAATACTATACAAAACATTTCCTTTCGGAAATCATTTACTATAACAACAGTGTTATAGTCCATTATTTCCTTCTATTTCTCGAAAACGTCTATTTCAACAATAAATGTTGAAATCTATGGTTTCGAATCTCAACACATTTAAAACTTCGTTAGATCGTTTTAATTCAATTTAAACATCTCATTCAAAACATTTCCTTTAACATATTATTCACAGTTTAAAAACGTGAATATACTACGTTAACACATTTCATCCTTTTATACATTTTAATTCAAAGGATTATTCACTATTCAAAAACGTGAATATAACTCCATTTATAGGTTTCAACAGTTTACTTATCAAAATAAGTCATTTGCAAATTTATAAAACAACGTTTATAAATTCCATTTCTATTTATTTATAAAAGCTTCCTTTTTATAAATTCTTTTATTAACCTATTTCAGTTTATAACTTAATTATAAACTAAAAGTTCGTATTATAAGTTAAATACTTATAAAACGATTATTTTACAAAATCGTTCCTCTAAAGACTTTCCAAACCATAAATCTTATAACTTATAAGATTCATTTATTTAACCAAATCTATTCTTTCAATAACTTCACAAATTTATAAATCTTACTATTTATAAATTTTATTTATAACCTCACAGTTTATAATTCTATAAATTTCATTCATTTATGAAATTCATTTTCACTTCATTCAAACACTTATAAAAACTCGTTTTATAATTTCAATATCTCAATTTATAAATATCCATTTATAAATCTCTTAATATAATTCAATTTATATTATTCTTTAAAACGTCTTTAATCTCCTTTATTATTTCACCATTTTGATTCATAAAATAATTAAATTTTATAAATCCTATATTTAAACTTTTCACAAAAATTCTAAAATATCTCGATTAAACTATTTATAAAATCACTAGCATCGTATTCTCAAAAATCAGCTTTTAACTGTATTTCACAAAAACCATAATTTTATAACTTTTAAAAATTATAACGTTTATTTATTTAAAATGAATCAATTCCAAAAATATTTTATATTTTCAAAAATCACTTTATAATCATTTTAAAATCCCAAAATTTGGTCCAATGATGCTACACACCAAATAGTCAATCACGACTACAACGATATCATATATCGATGTGAAAATCCATCAAATATCAAAATATCTGAAATCAAATAAATACTGTTGAGGAATCCAGTTGGATCCCCCCAACCTGTTTTCCTGCATCCAAAAACATTAGCACAATACCAATTTCGCTCCAGTACGAAATTATCGCGGTATATGTTCTTATTAAATATTATCCGCTTAATAACGGCGTAATAGGGTCTCATCCACTAAACAAATAAATGCGGAAAATCAATAACTCCAATATATACATATGACAATATATATATATTGATATTATATATAATACCAATTTCACTGTTTATGAAATATTCGCGGTATATGTTTTTATTAAATAACATCCGCTTACTAACGGCGTATAATGTCTATTTTAACAATCAATAGATATCAATCATCATTCAAACATGCATTCAAATATTTTAAATCTAACTATTTAAAATAAAATCGAAACTGATTCGATTGAGTGAGAAGTTCTCACCTTGATTTTAATTCCGTTTTAGCGATTTATTTCGAATAAAATTAAACGGACGTTTAATTTTACCCAAAATTCTCACTAACTCCAATCGACTCCAAACCAACTCCATCGCGTAGTGCTCTTCCATACGATTCCAACGCAACTGGTTTCGCGCGTTTTCGACCTCGTATGAAAAAGTTATGAATTATTGAAGTTTACACGTGTTTATATACATAGATTTATAACATAACTTTAATAATTTAAACCCACATCACATATGGACCATTAGATTTTGCCTCCATCAGATCCTAGCCGTGCGCATGATCTTCCTCTCCCTCACGCATCTCCTTCCAGGTTATCAACGTGAGCATGAACCCATGACTTAGAAACTAGGGTTTGATCTTGCTCCTCCATTTCTCAACGATACTTCATCAAACTACATGCAATAGGAAGCTCTCGACCAAGGCTACGCTCGGCCAGAAGCATATGGAGCTCGGCCACCTCCTCTTCATCAAAGTGCGTGCGCAGGCCTGAAGAGAACGGCCTCCTTTTCCCCTCCATCGTCGCTCCAAATCGCATCTCCACCGTTCAGATCGTAGCTCTCATCACCCTCTACATCTTTCATGTTGAAAGTTTTAGCCAAAACTTGATGGATTGAGAGATCAAAGGGAAAAAATGAGATCAATTTCTGGCCGTTCATACCTAGGTGGCGGCTGCAGTTTTGCTAGGGTTTTGTTTCTTTTTTATTTTTTTTTATTTTGAAGGGGTGGTGCATATTTATAGAGTTTCGTTCGACACTATTCATCCGGAAATTCCGAACTCCGATCTAGGCGCCGTAACCAGCGTTTCTAGGGTTTACCTCGCGTTCCGGACACAATGGAACAGGTTTCGAAAGCTAATTCGGACATCTGTGCGAGTTATGGCTGTAAACGCTCAATTTGAATTAAACCGATTTAAGCGATTTTCTAGGCGTTTAAATTTGTACAGGACAAACGGTAAATCCAATTGACTTGAAATTTGAAACCTTACAATAATATCACATTACGGATCCTATGAAACTGGTTTCGTCGAAATCCGAGACTTTTTGAAAAATGGCTATTTTAGCTCGCCAAATTTAAATTAAAAATAAATCGATGCGTTTCGAGCTGCCACGATCAAACGATAGCTCCGATTGACACGAAATTTGAAATCCGGTAATAACTAACTATTACGGATCCAATGGAACTGGTTTCGTTCAATTCTGAGACTGTTCAAAAATTGACTATTTTTACTAGTCGATTTAATTATTAAAATATTCAATTTTCACAAATTAACTTTTAATTCGATTTTAAAAGTTCTAAAATATCGTTCTAACTCCAATATGGTAAAATAAAATTTTACAAATCATTTACAATCATATTTAACTATATTATCAATTATTTCCATAATTTAACGTATTAAATTATTGATTTAATTATCCAATTAAATCCAATAATTCAAATAAAAATTTATTTGACTTATAAATTCACTTATTAATATTTAAAATTAATTAAATATTCAAATTTTAATTAATAAAAATTCTGGGTCGTTACAATCTTCCCCACTTAAAAGAATTTCGTCCTCGAAATTAACAAGTAAGAAAAGTTATAGAATCTATTAATTTTCCATAATTCATAGTTAAACTTCTTACAATCTTTACTAAGTTTTCAAAATCATACTTAGTTATCCTTTCAAAAACAACTACTATTGTTTAACTTTCAATTCCAAAATCAAAGTTAAAGTTTTCAAAATTTTCCAATTTTCTCAAAAAATTTCTAACGCCTTAAATTTTCGGAAAAATTCGCCATAGTCTCCTTTGCGCGGCTCGATCCGGAAAAAAAAATGACAGTATATATATCACAAATATACATCTCATCAAGTAATGAGGCATCCCGAAGGGAAAAAAGTGTAAAAGTACGATATTTAATCCGAGATATGTACCTTATATTTTATTAGCAAGCATATACGGCTAATATAGCGCGAAAGCGAGCTCCAAATGCGAAGCAAACGCGATCCGCACCTACTAATCACTTAACAAACAACATGAGAATCATGCATATGTGACAATAGTATCAATATACAACATATATTAACATAACAACTACATAATATAGCAAATGCAATATATATTCAACCATCAACCAACTATAATCCATAAATAAATCAATATTCATTTATATTCTCATTAATATTCAATGAATTGGTTTTCAATTTAAATCACATTTGATTCATTAACAGTGGATGTTCTTATTAACATTCATTTTCAATTAGTTTATATTCATTAATTCATATTCAAGTTGGTTCACTTCCAAATCAAATTCAATTCTATTCAAATTTCACTTAACTTCCAATTGAATTTCAATTACTTTAGCTTCCAATTTTATTAAATCAATTTCATTAACACTTAATGAATTATATACAATCAACTAACAATCATATAACAATCAATGTATATTAATTACAACCAAATTACTTCGCTTTCAATTGGTTTAATTAATTGATTTTCATTCAATTATTCAGCTTTCTAATAACACTAGATTTTAATGAATTTCACTTACATTCATTATTCCATATCAATTTAATTCACATTTAATTGATTAATATTCAATCCATTAATTCAATTCAATTACAAAAGTTGAATTTCATTTACATAACTTTAGTTCATATTCATTCACTTTGATAACTATATCAACTTCATTCCATATCACTTAAGTTATATTCCATTTATAAACATCACTTGTTTTTACTTAACTTTTAAATTCACTTTTATTCACAACTCATATTCATAAATATATTCACATAGTTTCACTTCTTATATATATAAGTTTATTTCACAATTGTAAATCACTTTAATTATAATTTAACTCTTATAATTCTTTTACTTATACAATTATTCTTTTATTTAGATTATTCAAACAACCTAACAATCAACTTATATACTTTAATAATTCTGAAAAAATTATTTCTTTATATATAAAAATATAATCAAGATAAAATTATTTCATTTACCCAATTTAAAACAATACTGTGTCGAATTGTTCTATTCAAGTGTTTAGAAACCCCTTCGGCATAGTCTTGCGGACCACGCTGACGAAAGTTCATATGCCACTCAATAAACCAATCATCACAATATAAAACAATTTCATATTCACTAACAAATACGCTCTCATAGCTATTATTACACTCAAATTCATTCTAGAGTACTACTGACTCTATCTCTAATGAATTATACCCAATAGAACCATGGTTGTCGCTTAACCATAAGCTCTGATACCAAATGTAACGTACGCGGATTTTCGTTGCCGAAAAACCGAATAGTTATGGGTTTTAGAAAAAGAATTTAGGAAAAGAAAAAGAAGAGAAGATTTAGATAGGGAAAAGAAGATAGAAAGATGGAAGATTAGAAAATAGAGAGAATAGAAAATTTTAAAATAGAAAGAAAAAGAGAATAGAGGAAAAAGAAAAACAGAACAAAATAGGACGGAACAGAAAGAAAACAGAAACGGAATAGAAAACAACAGAACAACATCAGAATCTCACAATTCGCAGCGGAACAACATATAATAAATAAATGAATAATCTTTAAACAAAGAACCATATCAGTTATTACATTACATCACATTTCATTACATCATATTATCAGAGTGTACAACAACAACAAATAGTGCAGCGGAAAAAGAAATACTATATAAGTAATATGCCATGCCATCCATCTTGCCTCCAGCAACTCCAGAATATCCTGATAAACCTTAACTCTTAACTGCCCGTGTGGAAATTGGTGGGCACCCAGAGTTTAGGAAGGAAAATAATAAACTCCAAGTCAGTCATATGACTGGTGTGAGAACTCAAAACAGTTTATTTATCTTTAAAATCAAAATAGAGGAATATTTTTAAATTCTATTCGCAAAGCTTTTAAAAATGAGACTACCATAAGACCTCCTGCCACACACACAATGCAAACGCAGACTTGGAGAAGATTTCTCCTTATGATAGTCAAACATGCTTGATACGCATTTAAAATCAAATCAATTTTGATATTATTATTAGTGCATAGTGTAGAAGAAATTCATTTCGAAAGTAGAATATAAATCTTAGCCAGCATAGGTACCATTATATTATGCCTACTAATAGCTACCATATTAGATGGCAGGTTCTACAACTAAAACCGTACAAGTTCGTATTGTTTCTTTGGATTTCCAACAAATGGTCAGGCCAAGGAACTTCCCATTGCCACATGAGAATGCCTCTGGAAAGACATCCCCGAGAACCAAACCGAAACTCTGCCAACACAAGGCCGGGTTACCCCTAACTGGGTAACTACTGACACGAGCACGCCATTCCCCGATCGTAAACGACCTTTCTCACGGGATCCCGATAGCCAACAACCACAAAGTAATAAATTCGTAGTAACCACATAGGTTAAATATCTGGGCTCCATACCATGATACCACCTCTATCCAGAAGGAAATGTACATACCCTAAAGGGTGCTACCCCTCATAACCTTGCCGCATCTTTCCTGTTTTGACCATTTCCGGGGTGTGAGGTTCGACGAAGTCACGTCCACAAAAACATACTTTATACAAAAGCCATGCTTTGGGTCAACAAATGATCAACACAATGATCACTAAGATAGACGATCAAATAAATGATCCTATCACAATAATCAACACAATGATCATTTCAGCATCACTCAGCATATCACATTACCAAATTGGGAATATATCGCTGATAACTCCAACTATATAACCTTTGAGCTCGTACGTCTCAGAGAAGGGTGTTAAGCTAAAAGAATAAATTCTCCGCCACCAACAGAAATATATTTGAAAGAAATCGGCTTTATATCTCAACTTGTAATGTCAGACATACAATCCATACAAGTCTGTTCCGGGCTCGAACAAAACCGAAGGCACTTACAAAGAAGTCCTTGCAATCCGGATATTCACAATCCTGATCGGATTCACCATCACATATGGAGAACTCTATACCGGAGCAACTCGGTGCAGAGTAAATCGACAGGTCATCCTATCGCTCTCGCAAATACCGGGTCTTCAACACCGATCTTCAATGCTATCATAACGACGTATCACATATTCGGAATGGGTTATACGACCCCATGGTCCTTTCCCGGTTAACCCGAATAGTGAGCGCTTATTCAAAAATAAGTGTAGCATTCACATTCAAACAAATCACCTCAATTACCCATTCAAAGGGAAAATATTGATAGTCGGTTATTGAACTATCACTGGATATGCACACATCACCAGTTTCCAAATAATTTTCCAAATTATTTATTTTCCAAAAATATCTTCACTAGATATATAATTTCAATACTTCAAAAATAAATCAATATTTATTTTTAAACAAATTCCACTTTCTTTATAAATTCCTTAGTGAATTTATAATTCCAAAATATCAATGAATATTCGATTTCAATTATTCATTTCAATTTATCTTCAAAAAGATAAATTCTCTAAACGTTTCATTTCACATTGGAAAAACATTTCCATACTTATTTATTCATAGGTAATTCACAAATTTTATTTATTTTCAACACTTGGAAAATATTCAATATACTTAAATCGAGATTAAGTATATATTTCATTCTTTAAGGAAATCATTCTTTTAAACATATTTATTTGGGCCAAAACGAATGTTACGTAAAACATCGTTACGACGTCCCAAAGTCACTAGTATAGGGATTCGAAATTTAAAATAGATATATAAATCCCAATACTATACAAAACATTTCCTTTCGGAAATCATTTACTATAACAACAGTGTTATAGTCCATTATTTCCTTCTATTTCTCGAAAACGTCTATTTCAACAATAAATGTTGAAATCTATGGTTTCGAATCTCAACACATTTAAAACTTCGTTAGATTGTTTTAATTCAATTTAAACATCTCATTCAAAACATTTCCTTTAACATATTATTCACAGTTCAAAAACGTGAATATACTACGTTAACACATTTCATCCTTTTATACATTTTAATTCAAAGGATTATTCACTATTCAAAAACGTGAATATAACTCCATTTATAAGTTTCAACAGTTTACTTATCAAAATAAGTCATTTGCGAATTTATAAAACAACGTTTATAAATTCCATTTCTATTTATTTATAAAAGCTTCCTTTTTATAAATTCTTTTATTAACCTATTTCAGTTTATAACTTAATTATAAACTAAAAGTTCATATTATAAGTTAAATACTTATAAAACGATTATTTTACAAAATCGTTCCTCTAAAGACTTTCCAAACCATAAATCTTATAACTTATAAGATTCATTTATTTAACCAAATCTATTCTTTCAATAACTTCACAAATTTATAAATCTTACTATTTATAAATTTTATTTATAACCTCACAGTTTATAATTCTATAAATTTCATTCATTTTTGAAATTCATTTTCACTTCATTCAAACACTTATAAAAACTCGTTTTATAATTTCAATATCTCAATTTATAAATATCCATTTATAAATCTCTTAATATAATTCAATTTATATTATTCTTTAAAACGTCTTTAATCTCCTTTATTATTTCACCATTTTGATTCATAAAATAATTAAATTTTATAAATCCTATATTTAAACTTTTCACAAAAATTCTAAAATATCTCGATTAAACTATTTATAAAATCACTAGCATCGTATTCTCAAAAATCAGCTTTTAACTGTATTTCACAAAAACCATAATTTTATAACTTTTAAAAATTATAACGTTTATTTATTTAAAATGAATCAATTCCAAAAATATTTTATATTTTCAAAAATCACTTTATAATCATTTTAAAATCCCAAAATTTGGTCCAATGATGCTACACACCAAATAGTCAATCACGACTACAACGATATCATATATCGATATGAAAATCCATCAAATATCAAAATATCTGAAATCAAATAAATACTGTTGAGGAATCCAGTTGGATCCCCCAACCCGTTTTCCTGCATCCAAAAACATTAGCACAATACCAATTTCGCTACAGTACGAAATTATCGCGGTATATGTTCTTATTAAATATTATCCGCTTAATAACGGCGTAATAGGGTCTCATCCGCTAAACAAATAAATGCGGGAAATCAATAACTCCAATATATACATATGCCAATATATATATATATATTGATATTATATATAATACCAATTTCACTGTTTATGAAATATTCGCGGTATATGTTTTTATTAAATAACATCCGCTTACTAACGGCGTATAATGTCTATTTTAACAATCAATAGATATCAATCATCATTCAAACATGCATTCAAATATTTTAAATCTAACTATTTAAAATAAAATCGAAACTGATTCGATTGAGTGAGAAGTTCTCACCTTGATTTTAATTCCGTTTTAGCGATTTATTTCGAATAAAATTAAACGGACGTTTAATTTTACCCAAAATTCTCACTAACTCCAATCGACTCCAAACCAACTCCATCACGTAGTGCTCGTCCATACGATTCCAACGCAACTGGTTTCGCGCGTTTTCGACCTCGTATGAAAAAGTTATGAATTATTGAAGTTTACACGTGTTTATATACATAGATTTATAACATAACTTTAATAATTTAAACCCACATCACATATGGACCATTAGATTTTGCCTCCATCAGATCCTAGCCGTGCGCATGATCTTCCTCTCCCTCACGCATCTCCTTCCAGGTTATCAACGTGAGCATGAACCCATGACTTAGAAACTAGGGTTTGATCTTGCTCCTCCATTTCTCAACGATACTTCATCAAACTACATGCAATAGGAAGCTCTCGACCAAGGCTACGCTCGGCCAGAAGCATATGGAGCTCGGCCACCTCCTCTTCATCAAAGTGCGTGCGCAGGCCTGAAGAGAACGGCCTCCTTTTCCCCTCCATCGTCGCTCCAAATCGCATCTCCACCGTTCAGATCGTAGCTCTCATCACCCTATACATCTTTCATGTTGAAAGTTTTAGCCAAAACTTGATGGATTGAGAGATCAAAGGGAAATAATGAGATCAATTTCTGGCCGTTCATACCTAGGTGGCGGCTGCAGTTTTGCTAGGGATTTGTTTCTTTTTTTTTTTTTTTTTTGAAGGGGTGGTGCATATTTATAGAGTTTCGTTCGACACTATTCATCCGGAAATTCCGAACTCCGATTTAGGCGCCGTAACCAGCGTTTCTAGGGTTTACCCCGCGTTCCGGACACAATGGAACAGGTTTCGAAAGCTAATTCGGACATCTGTGCGAGTTATGGCTGTAAACGCTCAATTTGAATTAAACCGATTTAAGCGATTTTCTAGGCGTTTAAATTTGTACAGGACAAACGGTAAATCCAATTGACTTGAAATTTGAAACCTTACAATAATATAACATTACGGATCCGATGAAACTAGTTTCGTCGAAATACGAGACTTTTTGAAAAATGGCTATTTTAGCTCGCCAAATTTAAATTAAAAATAAATCGATGCGTTTCGAGCTGCCACGATCAAACGATAGCTCCGATTGACACGAAATTTGAAATCCGGTAATAACTAACTATTACGGATCCAATGGAACTGGTTTCGTTCAATTCTGAGACTGTTCAAAAATTGACTATTTTTACTAGTCGATTTAATTATTAAAATATTCAATTTTCACAAATTAACTTTTAATTCGATTTTAAAAGTTCTAAAATATCGTTCTAACTCCAATATGATAAAATAAAATTTTACAAATCATTTACAATCATATTTAACTATATTATCAATTATTTCCATAATTTAACGTATTAAATTATTGATTTAATTATCCAATTAAATCCAATAATTCAAATAAAAATTTATTTGACTTATAAATTCACTTATTAATATTTAAAATTAATTAAATATTCAAATTTTAATTAATAAAAATTCTGGGTCGTTACCTTAACAGTCCTTTAATTAAGAGTAATCTTGTGAAGACCTAGATTTTGGATGAAATTCGTGATGAACCAACAAGAATGACTAGTGATATTATTGCTTTTTAAATGAAATTATGATATTAGTTTAAGTTATTACTATGCATATGTGGGCAAGAAGATGGCTTTGAAGAAATTTTTTGTAATGAAGAACAATCTTGTAATGATTTGGTTTGGTATTTGAAAGTAGCTGATAGAAGTAATCATAGTAGTCATGCATCTATGGTGTTGATGAAAATACTAATCAGATTGAAAAAGTCTATATATCTTACGAAGCATGTATTTATGGATTCTATCATTGTTGCCCTATGATATTTCTTGATGCCACTCTTTTAAAAGTTAGGAATGGTTGTTTAATGGCTGCTACTGCAAAAAATGGGAACCAAGGTATGATTTTTTGCTTTAATATTTATAAGTTAATTTAAAGTGATAATGATAATTGATTTAATTTAATTACAGGTTGTTTAGTACTTTTTTTCATTTCTTTTACATTTTTCCATAAAGTTTTGTTTGTTAAGTATATAATGTCGTTACTAAATTTCTGTATTAGTATTGTTAGTAATTGGAAAGTGAAAGTTATTAAATTAGTTATCTCTACTGTGATTGTTACATTACAATTTTGTGTAATGATAAAAGTATTTATCTTTATGCTATTTTAGATAATAGTAAGGTAATAAGAATTTTAATTGATTGTCAATGGATAACATGCATAAATATGTAAGAGTTGTAAGCGCAATACCACCTATTAGCATTTAATTATGTATTCTCCACTTTTTATTGTGCTGGATGATCAACAATGATAACTCGGGATAGAAGCTATGTATATTTGTGTATTTGGTTAAATAATAGATCTATGTATATTTGTATGTGTATATTTATAGATTCATACAATCATGTAAGTGTTTTATAATTAACCTTGAAGGAATATAAACGTAAATATCCATCTTCTACTAAATTAGTAGATAAAACAAAAGGTATAAACGAATGGATGATTGAGAGTAATCCACATGTTGATAAACAACAAATATGTTACACGTGAAACAAAATACATGTAACGACCCGTAAATTTCGACAATTTTATTTGTTTATTTAATAGGATTTTTGTAATTTATTTTAGTACAAACAATAAAGGGGATAAATAAATGTTAAAATGAAGGCTAAAATAAATTATGTAAATGGTGATTTAAAACCTATTTATAGAAATTTGAATAAAATCCAAATGAATTAAGTAGAAAAAGGATTCTTACCTGGATATAAAATTTAATATGAGAAATTTATGAAAATATTAAATTGATTTAATGCAATAAAAGAGTGTAAACGGTAATTGGAATAAATTAAGGAATCATGTTAATGCAAATTAATAATTTATGAGTTGAATGAAATTCCAATTCAATAAAATCATTTAAATGTTATGATTTGATTTTAAGTGGAATATGAGAAAAGAAAAAATGTAAGGATTTGATTAATATATATGTTATTTATTCAGGGTATTGAATAAAATTGGGAATCCAATTGTAATTAATGGTAATAATGTTGGTATTAGCTACTAAATTAAATTTCAATGCAATACCCATAAATGAATGGAATGAAATGAATGTATGTAAATGTATACTAGGTTATTTATCATCAAATAGAAGGAAAGAAAAGTAAATACCGAATTGATTGATGAATAAATATGCATTGAATAGTAAATGAATATTTCGTTAGTATGAATTTAAAGGAATATGGGGTAATTTGATTAAATCAATAAAAGACAATAAATGCAATGATGGTGGGTTATTATAAAAGTGAATAGGGAAATGATTGTTATAGTAAGAATGGAATTCCAACTTATCAAAATGGAGTAAATACACTTAGTAATAAATTTAGTATAGGAAAACAAAATGGAAATATTGAATTAATTTATTCGTATATATATAGTAAATGGCGATTATTGGATTGTAAATAATAGACTTATAAAATGTGATCAAGAGTTGTGACCACAAGTTATTATGAGTGATACATATATATTTAATTCATTCAATTGATTTGGAAATCATTGCAATAAATATAAATTAAATGTTACATTAAATAAATTAAGGTAATAAATGGAGAATAACGTAAATGTTCTTCATAAATATGATGATTTGTGAATAAAGAATGGAAATAAAGTTTCATTAATACATCGGAAATTGATTTACCATAAAGAGGTTAATTGCAATCAATTGAGTTAAATGTTTAAACAGGAATCAAGCTTTATGTATTTATTTAGGGTTTATTGCAATTAATTTAAAATTTAATTATAAAATTTTACGTTAATTGGAAATTAAGTTGAAAACGGGAAATATTTATGCAATTATATTAAATCGAATGGTAAACCCTTCTAGTTGAAATTTTGAATGGAATAATAAGTAATTTATTTAACTAAATGGAAATTTGAGGATTTTATTTATAATTTTTTGAATTAAATGAAGTTAATTTTTAAAAGTGAGATTTACATTTGGAATTGATAAATTTATCTTCTCTATATGGACATTTAAATTAGGTAAAATCATTGTAAATGTTGAGTAATATAAAGATGATAAGATTGTCAATTTTAGAATTTAAAACATAAAATTGGATTTAATCAATCTATTTAATTTATTTAATTAATATAAAAATAGCCATTTTGGACACTGACTCGGATTTCGACGAAACCAGTTTCATCGGATCCGTAACAGTGAATTATTGTAGGGTTTCAAGTTTCGTAGCGATCAGACTTGTTGTTTGATCGTACGAACGCGAAATGCCTTGAAATCGATTTAATTGAAATCAATTTGGAAATTTTGTTTTCAGCATAACTTCTTATACGATCGAATTTGGACGTGAAACATTTTCCATCGCATTCAGAATATTTTAAAATACCTATTTCGATAAATGGGTTTACCCAATTTCGTTCCGGGGTCAGTACGGGCTTTTTGGGCCACGTTAGCGGAAGCACGTATACCTATCCAACCTGAACCGTCTATTCAAATCTCTAGCCTACCTATATGAACCCAATTTTAAACCCTAGCCTCCATCTATCTCCATTTCTGTGTGCATTCATTTCCCTCAACTCCACTTTTTCAATGGTTGCAAACCCTAGACCCAATTACAAAATCAAATCAAAAGTCAAAAAATTAAATCCTCAGAAAAATTCCAAAAAAATATATGTTGTTGCTCTCGACGAGTGTAATTCAATGATGCAATTCGTTTTTCAACTCGTTGCATCATTGGCTCTGAAATTCATGTTGAACCTCGGCCATCCATTGACCTCGGGTTTAAATCGACGGTGGATCGCCAATTACATGGCGATCGAAGGGCACAGCCGAGTAGAGGGCGATTTGGGCTTCCCATCCATATGTCAGAGTAGTGTCAAAGGCACTTAGATTTGCCATGATTTGGCCGAGAACATGGCGGCACCACTGACGAAAGGGGAGGTAAGAGGGGACCGGAAGGACACGGTTGTGGTCGGCCTGGGTTATAGGTCACAACGGAGTTCGCTGATCGGGGTGCAGGACGGCGAGTTGGGAGGCGTTCACGAAGAAGGTGGCGGCTAGGTTTTTATCGAAGGAACGAAGGCCGAGGGTTTCGAGCTTGGAAGTGGTTTTTGTGTGCGGCTGTAACGTGGTGATGTGGAAAAAATTTGGTTGGTGAGTTGTTTTGTTAAATTTAAATTAATTTTGTTTCTCAAACGATTCAACACGTGTAACTTCGTCATACAATATCCGTTTCACGCGAGACTTTTTTTGTTGGGATCGTAATTAAATTCCAGATCTTTTGACGCTGGTTTGGACTGGTTTGGACAGATTTGGAGACCGTCGTATTTTTGGGTTTAAATCGGATTTAAATTCGATTTAAATCCAAAAGGTGAGTGTTTTAAACCCACTCACAACTTCTAAGATTTGTTATGTTTGTTAAATGGATTTTAGATATGAGTAGAAATTTATTTATGATTGTTTGGCATGTTTTATTCATTATCTCTGTTAAATCGCATTTATTTAATTTGACTGTTAATTAATTTTATAATTACATATAAATTTGGCAGTTAAAATTTATTTACTTGCAAAAACTGCTAGTTAAACAGTTATTAAATTTATTTTGAATATAAACTGTTAGTTAATAACTGTCATTTATTTCCTATTATATTGCATATGTTATATATTGATGTTGTTTAAATTGACGATGATTGAAATAAATTAATGATGATTGAAATAAATTGGTTGATGATTGATATTGGGCGAATGGATGATGTGTTCTATCTTATATAAACTACAAGTTATCATGCATTTTCATTTCATTCGGGATTGCGGATTGAAATGATATACAACCGCATTTTTATTTTTAAATTGCGGATTGAAATGATAAATATCCGTATCACTTGACCATAGGGTAGAAAATTATATACAAGCACCGCGGTATATATATAAAATTATTTTTGAAATTATTTTATGGTTTGGATATGATACGGTTAAATAAATATTAAATTTGGATATGATATAAATATATTGTATATATACATACATAGTTAAATTGTTGAATTTAAGCTATGCATAAATCTGTTAAATAAAAATGAATAAGTTGAAAAATGGCATTTGATAATTTATATTATACGTTTATGTACAAGTTTAAGATCTTGTGTATATATATATATAGAGTTAAATGTTTTAAATCAATAAAGATTGAAAGATAAATTTGAAATTTAATATAAATTGAGCTTATTTGAAAATTTAACTCCATAAGTTGATGTTAACTTGTTAAAATTAGAAATTTTAAAGGTATGATATTTATGACGGGATTAAATAAATAATTTTAGTATAAATAAATGGAAGGAAATTTTTAGTGTAATAAATTTAGTTTATTTTAAATGGTTATGGATTTATCATGTAAACCTTTCAAACTAAATAATAGGAAAATGAATTGTTGATTTAAATTCACAACCTTAGTTTTGAAATTCATTAAATACTCAAAGTTAGAAAATATTGAAATCGAAGTGTTTATTTAAACTGAAAGTGAATCTAAAAGTTATGGGTTTAGACTGGAATTAAAGTGAATAAAAATTGTGAAGGAGTGGAATTTATTTATTTTTAAAGAAATTTTAGATTAAACTGTTTTATTTTATATATTGTTGAATATCCAAACCATTTAAGTTTGAAAGTTATGGTTTTAAAACTATGGATTTCGAAGTATTATGTTGAAAGTTAAAATTCAAATATTTGGTTTCGAGGTATTATAAATTTTAAAAGTGACATGATTTTGGAAAAGAAATATATATGAAATAAAATGATATCATTTTTATTTCGGTTTTAAAAGGGAATGATATCGTATTTATGGGTTTTGAAATGGAAATTTTTATTCTGGTTTTAAAGTATAAATTACTTTTAAAAGACCGCAGTGTTATAATTACGTTTGGTTGTTAAAGAGACCGGGATCAGAAGTTGACATACTCTCTGCCAACTCCGAAAACCACTTTAACAACCGTGTACGCGGTGGAGATTCCAGAATGAAGTAGGTTGGTGGAGGCGTTCCTGTAAGGTAAATACGTGGACCCAACTCCCGTGAGTTGGCATAAGGTGGCTAATATAGGAACGATTGACGGGTTAATAAGGTAGCACCTTTGATCGGACACATCCCTTCGATATTATACTTTGACTTTTGGATTGATTCGGTGGCCGCTTTTGATTTCTTTGATTTGGGGGTGTGGCTCGAGGTGGGCGGTAGCTGCGGCTATGCGTTACCACCGACCCGGAAGCGTAATTGGTATATCTACCATGGCATTACCTAGTTGTGCCGTGTCACCTACCCTAGCGCACCTTATACGATTTTGGCTTTGTACCATACCTATGGAGTGCCCTCTGACGACGCCCAGTACGGGGGAGATTACGGTACTCTATAGACTATGGGATTGTGTTAAGGGCTATATGGGTAACCCCTTAACACTATTTAAAAGTAAGTTTATTTTATAAATAGACATGATTGTAATAGCGCAATATACTACATAGTAAATAGCTTAACGGATCCTTAGGAGATGTAAATCCCGAGCATCTCTTGAGTTACTGCACTCATATTTATTTCTGTTAATTTAACTCACATAAGATCTTTTAGTTCTGACTCGAGTGTTTTTGTCTTTTCAAATTCGCTCGGGTCAGTCCGAGCATTTCAGGATTTGAAGACTTTATTTCTGGAGAAAGAAGACGAAGATTTTATTATTATTATTATTATATTATATGGTTCCACTACACTGTATTCCGCTGCATTGAGATTTATTGGTTTGTGAACTCTGATATTTATTGTATAAAGAAGAATCAAATGTTTTGTAAACAGTTTCATGAACTGTATATTTATTATTATATTTTATCCTTCCGCTGTGAGATTCTATTTAGTTTTTTTCTTTCTTTCTTCTCTGTTTTCTTATTTACCCCATAACAATCCAACCTTCCGAATGGTTTGAATCGGCACGTGTGTCTGTTTAAATCGTGCGAAAAGGCGGGACGTTACAGTTGGTATCAGAGCATTGGTTTAGCGATAAACCTTAGCTTTGTGGGGTTTGACTCTTTATTAATACGGTAGTAATAACCTATGGGAGTCGTTGAGTGTATATATATGAGAGAGCGTATTTGTTAGTGTTATAAAAAGATTTTAATACTGTGTTAATCCGTTCCGCTTCGTATTTATAAATTCTGGTTGATGCATGAGACGCTGTGACATCATTAGGGATTTCTAAACACTTAATAGGACAGACCGACATAATATTTGTTTTAATATAGGTGAATGAAATAATTTTGCCTATTATATTTTCAATAAAAATAATAATTTTCAAATGATATCTATATTTGGCTGCAATAGATTGGGTGTTAGGTATTAAAATGTATAAATAATAATAGAAACAAGATTGAAAAATAAAACAAATGAATTTGGGAAATTTAAAACTTAAGATCCGTGGTTTTGAAATTTTTTTCGAATAAATTTTGGAATATAATAATATTGTTTATAAGTATCTTCTGATATAAATATTTATTATAATTTGGAAGAATTGTTTTAAAAGAAGATTTTGGAGAAAATAAGTTTGTACTTTTCTCTCTGTCGCTGGAAAATAATTTCAGTGATGGCGGCCGCATCATCGACTTTAATTTTCAAGTTTCGAAGGGGAAAGGCCACTGTAGTAGTTCTACTGCAGATTTATTTTTGAAAAATATATAAATTTTGAATTGTTTTTAAATATAATTAGAGATATATAAGTTGTAAGAATATATTTATCTATTATTTTTAAAATAAATTGAAATTTAACCGGTATTAAATTCTTAAATTTCCATTAATTAATTGTTTCAATTATTGTAGTGAATTGAAACATAGATAATTAATAAATTAAAACCGCTAAAGGAAATAAGAGATTTAATGACAAGTTATAAATGTTATTAAATGAAAATTGAAATTATAACCTACGAAATAAAGGATATTATTATTGAACGTTAAATTAATCATAGATAATGAGGAAACTTGTGTAACTTTTAAGTACATCCTTTAAAAACATATATAACTTACCAAATATTAAAAGTTGAAATGTTTAATAGGATATGTAACACAAGTAAAAGTAGGTAATGAAGTATTCAATGAATTTGCTATTATAAGTGAGAATATAATGTTATAAACTTAAGTTATAATTGAAATTTTAAAGGTAAGTAATTCAAATAGATGATTATCAACTTAAGTAAATAAAATGGAAATGCTAAGAAATTAAATGGGACATGAATACTATTGATAAACAAATGTAAATAAATGAGGGCATGCAATAAATGAATAAATAATTATAATGAAATAAAAAGAACTGGCATGACCTGAGATATGGGAAAGGAATAATTGTAAGTAATAAGTAAAAACAAATGAAACAAACAGTGAATGTGTAAATGAAATTAAAAATTTGTTAGAAATAAATGTAAATTATAAAAATTTATGTGGTATGAATAAAAAGAGAAATTAAAATATATGAGATGGAATTAATAATAGGATAAGTCGATTGTTATCTAGATTGTTGTTGTTTAATTAATGGTTGTATGGGCAAGATACTTTAAAATTGGTTTGGGTGAATGAATAATCTATTTAGTTTTATCTAAGACTGTTGAGTAAATGATGCGCTAGTAGTTTGTTCTTCATTCCGTACAATTTAAAACTTTTGAACCCGAACAACTATTTGTTTGATTGATTGAATGGTTGCTTTGTATTTGTTGTATATGTTGTTGTTGAAATTGATGGTTGTTTATTGATTGTTGACATTGAAACCACTTAGATATTTCACTTTATGTAAATTGTTAACCCTTTGGATTATATAAGTGAAATGCAGGTTATAGAAGAAATTGCTACTGCTTTTGGTTTCATAAATTAAGCGTAAATTGCTCGACAAATAGGTACGTTGGATTACAGTTTATAGCACTATTTTATATATTTTCCCGTGTTGGGATATAATGTTTTGGATATTATATATGGTATTTTGTTATATTTAATATTATATTTTCTCTCGAGCCTCTCCGTACAAAGGGGACTTTGCCAAAAAATTCCGTAAATTTTGGACTTAGAATATTTTGAAAATGTTTTTCAAACTTCAGTAATTTAAGTATAAAAAGATATAATGATTATGAATTGAGATATTGTATCTAAATTAATTAATTTTATAAATATAATTGGTTATAAAGTTAATGTTTGAATAAGGTATATCGATTTCTTAGTTCTTCGTTTCCCTTCTTTTCCTTTTCGGGGACGAAAAGTTTTGAGCGGGGGAGAGTGTAACGACCCGTAAATTTCGATAATTTTATTTGTTTATTTAATAGGATTTTTGTAATTTATTTTAGTAGAAACAATAAAGGGGATAAATAAATGTTAAAATGAAGGCTAAAATAAATTATGTAAATGGTGATTTAAAACCTATTTATAGAAATTTAAATAAAATCCAAATGAATTAAGTAGAAAAAGGATTCTTACATGGATGTAAAATTTAATATGAGAAATTTATGAAAATATTAAATTGATTTAATGCAATAAAAGAGTGTAAACGGTAATTGGAATAAATTAAGGAATCATGTTAATGCAAGTTAATAATTTATGACTTGAATGAAATTACAATTCAATAAAATCATTTAAATGTTATGATTTGATTTTCAATGGAATATGTGAAAAGAAAAATGTAAGGATTTGATTAATATATATGTTATTTATTCAGGGTATTGAATAAAATTGGGAATCCAATTGTAATTAATGGTAATAATGTTGGTATTAGCTAATAAATTAAATTTCAATGCAATACCCATAAATGAATGGAATGAAATGAATGTATGTAAATGTATACTAGGTTATTTATCATCAAATAGAAGGAAAGAAAAGTAAATACCGAATTGATTGTTGAATAAATATGCATTGAATAGAAATTGAATATTTCGTTAGTATGAATTTAAAGGAATATGGGGTAATTTGATTAAATCAATAAAAGACAATAAATGCAATGATAGCGGGTTATTAATAAAAATGAATAGGGAAATGATTGTTATAGTAAGAATGGAATTCCAACTTATAGGAATGGAGTAAGTACACTTAGTAATAAATTTAGTATAGGAAAACGAAATGGAAATATTGAATTAATTTATTCGTATATATATAGTAAATGGCGATTATTGGATTGTAAATAATAAACTTATAAAAGGTGATCAAGAGTTGTGACCACAAGTTATTATGAGTGATACATATATATTTAATTCATTCAATTGATTTGGAAATCATTGCAATAAATATAAATTAAATGTTACGTTAAATAAATTAAGGTAATAAATGGAGAATAAGTAAATGTTCTTCATAAATATGATGATTTGTGAATAAAGAATGGAAATAAAGTTTCATTAATATATCGGAATTTAATTTACCATAAAGAGGTTAATTGCAATCAAATGAGTTAAATGTTTAAACAGGAATCAAGCTTTATGTATTTATTTGGGGTTTATTGCAATTAATTTAAAATTTAATAATAAAATTTTACGTTAATTGGAAATTAAGTTGAAAACGGGAAATATTTATGCGATAATATTAAATCCAATGGTAAACCCTTCTAGTTGAAATTTTGAATGGAATAATAATTAATTTATTTAACTAAATGGAAATTTGAGGATTTTATTTATAATTTTGTGAATTAAATGAAGTTAATTATTAAAAGTGAGATTTACATTTGGAATTGATAAATTTATCTTCTCTATATGGACATTTAAATTTGGTAAAATCATTGTAAATGTTGAGTAATATAAAGATGATAAGATTGTCAATTTTAAAATTTAAAACATAAAATTGGATTTAATCAATATTTTTAATTTATTTAATTAATATAAAAATAGCCATTTTGGACACTGACTCGGATTTCGACGAAACCAGTTTCATCGGATCCGTAACAGTGAATTATTGTAGGGTTTCAAGTTTCGTAGCGATCGGACTTGCTGTTTGATCGTACGAACGTGAAATGCCTTGAAATCGATTTAATTGAAATCAATTTGAAATCAATTTGGAAATTTTGTTTTCAGCATAACTTCTTCATACGATCGAATTTGGACGTGAAACTTTTTCCGTTGCGTTCAGAATAATTTAAAATACCTATTTCGATATATGGGTTTACCCAATTTTGTTCCGAGGTCAGTACAGGCTTTTTGGGCCACGTTAGCGGAAGCACGTATACCTATCCAACCTGAACCATCTATTCAAATCTCTAAACTACCTATATAAACCCAATTTTAAACCCTAGCCTCCATCTATCTCCATTTCTGTGTGCGTTCATTTCCCTCAACTCGTCCTTTCCAATGGCTGCAAACCCTAGACCCAATTACAAAATCAAATCAAAAGTCAAAAAATTAAAGTCCTCAGAAAAATTCCAAAAAAATATATGTTGTTGCTCTAGACGAGTGTAATTCAATGATGCAGCTCGTTTTTTAACTCGTTGCATCGTTTGCTCTGAAATTCATGTTGAACCTCGGCCATCCATTGACCTCGGGTTTGAATCGACGGTGGATCGCCAATTTCATGGCGATCGGAGGGCACAGCCGAGTAGAGGGCGATTAGGGCTTCCCATCCATACGGCCGAGTAGTCTTAAAGGCACTTAGATTCACCGAGATTTGGCCGAGAATGTGGCGGCACCACTGACGATAGGGGAGGTCAAAGGGGACCGGATGGACACGGTTGTGGTCGGCCTGGGTCATAGGTCACAACGGAGTTCGCTGATCGGGGTGCAGGACGGTGAGTTGGGCGGCGTTCACGAAGAAGGTGGCGGCTAGGTTTTTATCGAAGGAACATAGGCCGAGGGTTTCGTGCTTGGAAGTAGTTTTCGTGTGCAGCTGTAACGTGGTGATGTGGCAAAAATTTGGTTGGTGAGTTGTTTTGTTAAATTTAAATTAATTTTGTTTCTGAAACGATTCAACACATGTAACTTCGTCATACAATATCCGTTTCACGCGAGACTTTTTATGTTAGGATCATAATTAAATTACAGATCTTTTGACGTTGGTTTGGACAGATTTGGAGACCGTCGAATTTTTGGGTTTAAATCGGATTTAAATTCGATTTAAATTCAAAAGGTGAGTGTTTTAACCCATTCACAACTTCTAAGATTTCTTATGTTTGTTAAATGGATTTTGGATATGAGTTGTAATAACCCTGGTTTTGGTGATTACCTGCAAAAAATTAAATTATAGTGGTAGTATAATTTAATAATAGGTAAATAAAATAAATTGGAGATAGAGAATTTGTTAAAACTGTTTATTTTGAATAAACAATGAGTTTTCAATAAATAAAAATGGAATTAAGATGTTAATGTTGGTAATAAATGATGAATAATGGTAATATGTCAATTTGGGTATTAATTGAATTAATTAAGTGAGATAAAAGAATTTAATTCAATAATAATCTGTTGAACTAAGTAAATAATATTGGAAATAAATGTAAAATGTTAGAAATAAAGTATGAAAACTTTATTATGTTTGTTTGTGATAAAAATGAACATATATGGTTTCATTTGATAAAATGCAATAATTTTGCAAATTATTGCCAAATGTTAAGTTTGGTAAATTTTAATGAAGCATTAAAATTTATTATGATGTATTTTACAAATAAATGGGTGTAATATTGTTTAAATATAATATTTGGATGTAAAATATTTTTAACATGGTTTGTTAAGACAAAATAAACAAGAGAAGTGATTTTATGTAATTTTTGTTGTTAAAATATTGATTTGTTTGAATAAAAGTTATAATTGAAGTATTTAATTAAAAATGAGAATCTAATGATAAAAATAATTTTAAAATGGTTAAAATAACTTTTATATGTGGTAAAATATTTTGTAAACATAAAACATGTTAGTTTGATTTTATATAAAATTGAAAACTTGAGAATATATGTTGTTTTGGGTAAAATATATGTGCTTAAGTGTTAATTAGTATTATAGGATAATTATTTCTTTTTGGGTCTAAGCCCATTAACCATCCTAACAAAGAAGAAAATAATCTTCTTCTTAGAAATTAGTACGTACAGTAAATTGGAAAAGGGGAGAAACCAGAAAGAAGTTGAAACCTATTTCTCCTTTCAAACCTAAAACCTAAATTTCAGTCTCTCCAAATCTTTGTGGAAAAGTAATCAATTGAAACCTTTTAAACAGGTAATCCATTCAAAAATAAATAAAAAAACCAAGATCTACTCATTTATTTCTGGTTTTGAGAGATTGTTGTTTGTAATTGGTTTTCTTCTTGCTGCATGTTTTCCTCTTTTCAAGTTTCTGGTTTCTATAACTAATTCATGGTAGAAGATTCAAGCTTGCAAATCTAATTCGCTGAAACAAATATAAGGTGAGTATCAAAACTCACAATTTCTAGCTTTGATTGAGATTTCAAGGTAAGAAATCTCAATTTTATTTGTTGCATTTTCATTTGTGTATTGCTGTCAGTAAATTAGGTATATCTTTTTCGTTTTAAATCGAAATTTCGTTTCTTTGATGTTCTGGAAAGCTTGAAAAGAGTGTGATAACTTTCATGTTAAACACTTTCGAAAATTTTGAGCTTAAAGTGTCGAAAAACCCAATTCAAACTCGCTGTCCTGTCACTGTAAAACTGTGACTTTCAGTGCTAAGTACTGTTGGTAATTAGGGCATAACTTTTTCGTTTAATGTCCGAATTTGATGATTCTTGATGATCCTGAAAGCCTAGATTATATGCTACAATTTTCATGTTTTGAGTTTTATCAAATTTTGATGTTTACATGGTCGAAAGTTCATTCTAGTATAGCTGTCCCGAAACTAAAACAACAGCTGTAGTGAAATTCATATCTAAAATTTGTTTTGGCCATATCTTACATGTTTCTTTTCCAAATTTAATAATTCAAGATGTTCCAGAAAGCTTAGTCTTTGTGATAGAAGTTTTATGTTTTGAGTTTTTTGAAATTTCGAAGTTAGCTTGGTTAAAACTATATTTGTTTGTTGCTGTCTCGAGAGCAAAACGACAGCAATGACAATCATTGAACTGAGAATTGTATTGGCTTATTTTTGCTCTCATTCTTGTTCGATTTTGATGTTGTTTTTGAGATGTTTTGAGAGCTATGATGCCTATCAATAGGCTAGCTATATTTAGAGAATTTGAAACGCAAATTTAAATAGAATTTGAATTGACTTTGGGTTAAATTTGAATTGAATTCGTATTGAATTCAAGTTATCGGTCTTGAGTAATCTCTCTTGCTTTTCATTATTTTCGAGCATGATTTTCACTAAACCATTTTGAAGTGATTTTTGAAATAAATGGACATTTTAAATTATTATTACATTGTACTTTAAAATTATTTTTCTAATATAAAATCTATTTATTTCCTATAATAAAGAAATTTTAAATATTGGTTTTATTAATATTTTTGGTAAAAAGTTTTAAAAGCTTGTTTTCTCAAATAAATTATTTTATATATAAAATACACACTTTTATACTATTCGATGGTATGAGAAAGAGAATTAAACGATTTAGTAAAACACGTGGTATGGGACATGTGCGTTCACTATTTCGGTTAATTCCGGACTTGTACGATCGAAGCTATTTGAGATTATTGATTCTGAGATGTTCTGCCATTTTATGGCGTATTTTGAGTTTTATAATTCCTATTTATTGGACTTATTTAAGATGGCCAATATTTGACAAGTATTATGGTTTGAGACCTCCTATGTAAGAGTATGGTCGATGAGAACCATCACGATGTTTATTTACTTGTCAATGATATAAGGCAAGTCTTTAGTATATGATTTCATATTTTGAGATTTATGGTTTATGAGGAACCATCACGATGTTTTCACTTGTCGATGAAATGAGACAAGTTACGATGTTATTTAATACTTGTCGATGAGATGAGACGAGTATGGTGTCTCTTTATCACTCGCCAATGAGATGATGCGAGATATGATTTTATGAGTTTTATGATGTTCCTAGTGTGGCACCGACTAGCGGCTAGTAAATCGCTAAGTGCGAACGAGTGGTATGGGACACACGTTAACACTTTTCGAATTCCTGTCCGTGAGTTTGTGACACATTCACGATGTTTACCTAATAGAACTGCTTTGAGAGGTGTCAGCGACCTTGTCATGAGGACGAACTGCTTAGGGAGGTGTTAGCGACCTTGTTAGGGCTGACAAAATAGCTTGGAGAGGTGTCAGCGACCTTGTCATGAGGACAAACTGCTTAGAGAGGTGTTAGCGACCTTGTTAGGGCTGACAAAATGGCTTGAAGAGGTGTCAGCGACCTTGTCATGAGGACGAACTGCTTTGAGAGGTGTTAGCGACCTTGTCAGAGGCTTCGGCCATCTGAGAATGGCACATGCAGCATCGCTTCGGCATGAAAATGGGATTTGGCCAATCTGGGGAATTTTTATAAGTTTTTGATTTCGATTTCACTAATTTGAGATGATGAATTTACTTATAGCCTTGAGTTAGAGAAAGGCATATATATATATATATATATATATATATATACATTGTTTTATGGTGATTTCAATATGGGGATTATAAACTCTTATTGAGTTTCATGAGTTTTGATTTGGAGATTTTCATCGGTGATTGTTTATATTATTCGAGCATTATTATTGAATTTACCTCTTTTGAGGTCTTTGTATACTTAAGTGACATTAGTTCACTTAAGTCATGGGTTGTATTCTTTCTGTTGCCTTTTCTCATTCGAAAAGAATTATCACCTTGTATCTTATGCTTCATATTATTGCCCATCCTCATTAACTGATTGTTTTAGCTAGACTGACCCGTGTATTTTATACTCGGGTCAGACCGAGTTGTTTCAGGTTAGCTATCAGTTACAAGACTTAGCTCTGATGCATCTGCTTGGATATGAGCCTAGTACTTTTGTCTAGTTTATATGTTTCTTTCCGCTTGACTCTGATATGTATTTTATTAGATGTTTATAGTGTGGCCTTTGTACCACTTTTGTGTATCAGTTTGTATCATACTAGGATGTATCTATGTATATGTATTTATATATATGATGATTATTGTTCTGTGATGTGATATGCATTCTGTTATTGTATTTTGTTCTGATAGATCCATTAACCACCTATAGTTTTTTATTAAGCATTTATTGGATATGTCGATTCACTTGAAATAGAAAATAAAATATAGAGCATTTATCGACGTATGCAGTAGATGTTTAAGACAAGATTATAGATGGTCGCTCCTAACCAGCCCTATTCTCCACATTAGCAGACAGAATTACCTAGTAATTCTCTTTGTTAATGTGGGTCTCGGGGTGGGGCGTCACAGCTTGGTATCAGAGCGAGATTCAGAACAAAGTATGATAAACACAGAACAGAAACACATATGAAGGTACATCTAAGTGTAATACAAGTGTTACGAATTCCTTAATCATCGTGTCCTTTACCTTATCGTGCCTTTTGGGGTAGATAATTTGGGATATGTCTAGGAATATGTTTTATTTCGAAATATTCCCAAAATTAATTGATGACATCTTATCTTAGGAGTAATCCTAATCGTGATTGTTTTATTCAAGTCCTCTTCAATACGGGTGCTTGACACCCATCTGTATTAAAGGAGTTTGTTGATGATCTTTGACGTTCTTATTTTGTGATTTCTTCGAGGATTGCGAATCCTATTGAGGCAATTTGCAATATTTGTTATGATGTTAAGGATTTTGGGATTTTTCCTTATAGCTTATCTTTTCAAGTGAATTAGCACGCTTTTTCCTCTTTAGAGTTTGGAATGATTTGAGTTGGGGTAGCTTGGGTATTTTCTAGTTGCATTCTATAATCCGAAGGAAGCTAAAATTAGGTATCCTAATTTTAGCTGATTTGTTGTTTCTTGCTCTTCGGAATGTTATTGATGATTTTGAAGTATCTGTATTCACTCTTGAGTTTCGAGATGTTGATGATATATCTCAAATTCCTGTCATTGTGACTCTATTGATTTCTTTGAGTCTGTTTTGGATATGACACACAATCGGACAATCGAATATTGTATTTACTTCATTCTCGATTTTTAGCCTATCGATAGTCCTTTCATGAGGATGTCCACTAGGGAAATGAGGTGTTTTCAAATTTTTCAAAAAAAAAAAAAATTTAACTTAAGACCTGTTTTAAGAGAAATAGTTTATATTTTTGGAGAAAAACAAAAAATATTTTAAGTATTATATATGAGGTATTTCTTTTTAAAAAAAAACGAATTTTGTGTTGGATTGTCCGTCTAGTGCTTTAAGAATTCTGGTCGATGCGTTTGGCCAACGTTATCATAGGGATTTCCTAAACGCTGTGATGAGACAGTCAGACACGGTAAATTGAGTTTCGATAAGTAAAGTTTGAAAATAATTTATATGGTGGAGTATTGGTTTTATTTTAACTGTACAATGAAACAATTGAACCATAGTGAGTACTGGAGGAGTGGCGAGGCAGTTTTGATCATTTGATCAACTCTGCAGCCAATCGATTGGGTCATTCACTATAAATCAATCGGAGGAAATATCCTTAAATTATTTGAAATTTGAGAAATTGAATATGGTAATTTGTGTAAGTAAAGTGAATAATTCTAATTAAGGGGATGTCTTAATTAGAATAAAATATCATTTGATGTTTTGATTGATAAAATGATGTATTTAAGGTAAAAGAATACGTTGGTTTGAAAATTAAATTATTAATTGGATATTTTAATACAAGTTATTAATGAAGACTATAAAATTTATTTTGATGGATAAACAATAATCATCTCTTTATAATGCAAGAAATTAGTTATCTCTTCGAAAATGAGTTTTCATTGTTAATTTATTTTTTAAAGCTAGATTTTGGAAAGTAATGAAAATATTTCCACTTAATAAAATGTTTTGTGGTGATTATGTAAAGTTGATCATAATTTTATATGCCTTAGCTTTCCAGGAAAAAAAAAAGAGGATCATTTAATAAATGATTTATCCAAAAGCTTGTTTGAAATTGTAGTTTGAAATTAAAATGGTTTGGAAGAATTTCAAATTTCAAATTGATTTTAAAAGCTAAAAATTTCATTTAGAAAAGTGATGTAATAAAATAGCGATAACTAGAGATTTATTACTCCAAATGAGCTCAATCTTTTTGCAGATAAAAGAGCTTTCAGTAAGCTATAGAGTTTCTTTGTACCACTTTTAAATATTTTGCTATGTACTAAGTCTAAAATGGGTTTGAATGGAGATAGGCAATTCTGTCCTATTACAAAATTCTCTAAGATTAAGCTGAAAGTAAATTTACCATAACTTTCGAACCGTAAATCCGATTTTTATGATCTTTATATTACTGGAAATCCCAGACTAATTAGAACAACTTTCATTTTATAAAGTTCTTCACATTTTGTTGTTTTCATGGTCAAAATAGGTCTTCTTTACAGCAGGTCTGAATTAAAATTGATTTATTTCCCCTCAATAGTTAAGTGTAGCATTTCTTATTTATGATCATGAACTAATATCATCTATTTGAGTTAAGTACAGGTGAAAAGAGGATAGATGGAATATATTTTGATCAAAAATATTATAGATGTAAGTTTGTGCAAAACCGCTTTAAAATGCAAAAAGGGAAAGGTATGTTTTCGGATTAATTTTAAGTGTTAAATAATGATATATATCCTATGTTTCTGACTAATGGTCGATGTATATTATATAAATCATTTTTGTAATACTGTATACGACCCTCCGTACAAAGGAGACTCCGCCGATTTTTTTGAAAATTTCTAACACTTAGAAAATTTGAGAAATAAATTGAAAATAATATGTTGCAAACTAGAGTATGCCTATGGAAGATTTAGACAATAAACAACTTAAACTTTATTTACTCTAATAAAGAGTAATGAATTTAAATTTAATATCTAAGCAAGAAGTTTGAAAATTTTCAAGTGTGGAAAATTTAGAATTTTAAATCTTAAAGATAACGGGTTGGAAAACTTTAAGAATATTTGTTTAGTAAAATAGGAGTATAAAAATCCATTCCTTGATTTTATTTTATTTTTATTTTTATTTTTTTGCCTTTGCACAATTATCCAACGACTTGCATTTACGCGGTCGTTTGGGTTGGTGGTATTATATAAACCACCTACCTCTTGTTTACCTCTACTGTTGTCCATCTTTTATCCGTGTGATTCCTTTCATAGTGACACACAGAAGGTTATGTCAGTAATTATCTAGTTGGTTAGAATCGGGATAAAGTTATGTTAAAATTCTGACTCTTTCTAGAAGCTTCTGAGAAATCAATCTCACTCGATTAATCTTTTATGTAGCATTCTGTCTGTGTTCTTGTTTCGAAGGTATGACGTCTTCGAAATTATGGCGTATTACTCCTATTTTAAAATTAATGGTTCGATAATCCCAATGCCTACACTTGGGAAACCATAGAATTAATCAAGCAATCTTATCTTGTTTTTTCATCATCTTGTGTTGATGGTGAGAAAATTTAAACTCAAGCCTATCTATCTTCCTTTGCTAGATGAAATAATTGTGTTGAATACAACTCTCCTCTTGAAATTGCGAGGACGCAATTTTTATAAGGGTGGGAGTCTGTAATAACCCTGGTTTTGGTGATTACCTGCAAAAAATTAAATTATAATGGTAGTATAATTTAATAATAGGTAAATAAAATAAATTGGAGATAGAGAATTTGTTAAAACTGTTTATTTTGAATAAACAATGAGTTTTCAATAAATAAAAATGGAATTAAGATGTTAATGTTGGTAATAAATGATGAATAATGGTAATATGTCAATTTGGGTATTAATTGAATTAATTAAGTGAGATAAAAGAATTTAATTCAATAATAATCTGTTGAACTAAGTAAATAATATTGGAAATAAATGTAAAATGTTAGAAATAAAGTATGAAAACTTTATTATGTTTGTTTGTGATAAAAATGAACATATATGGTTTCATTTGATAAAATGCAATAATTTTGCAAATTATTGCCAAATGTTAAGTTTGGTAAATTTTAATGAAGCATTAAAATTTATTATGATGTATTTTACAAATAAATGGGTGTAATATTGTTTAAATATAATATTTGGATGTAAAATATTTTTAACATGGTTTGTTAAGACAAAATAAACAAGAGAAGTGATTTTATGTAATTTTTGTTGTTAAAATATTGATTTGTTTGAATAAAAGTTATAATTGAAGTATTTAATTAAAAATGAGAATCTAATGATAAAAATAATTTTAAAATGGTTAAAATAACTTTTATATGTGGTAAAATATTTTGTAAACATAAAACATGTTAGTTTGATTTTATATAAAATTGAAAACTTGAGAATATATGTTGTTTTGGGTAAATATATGTGCTTTAGTGTTAATTAGTATTATAGGATAATTATTTCTTTTTGGGTCTAAGCCCATTAACCATCCTAACAAAGAAGAAAATAATCTTCTTCTTAGAAATTAGTACGTACAGTAAATTGGAAAAGGGGAGAAACCAGAAAGAAGCTGAAACCTATTTCTCCTTTGAAACCTAAAACCTAAATTTCAGTCTCTCCAAATCTTTGTGGAAAAGTAATCAATTGAAACCTTTTAAACAGGTAATCCATTCAAAAATAAATAAAAAAACCAAGATCTACTCATTTATTTCTGGTTTTGAGAGATTGTTGTTTGTAATTGGTTTTCTTCTTGCTGCATGTTTTCCTCTTTTCAAGTTTCAGGTTTCTATAACTAATTCATGGTAGAAGATTCAAGCTTGCAAATCTAATTCGCTGAAACAAATATAAGGTGAGTATCAAAACTCACAATTTCTAGCTTTGATTGAGATTTCAAGGTAAGAAATCTCAATTTTATTTGTTGCATTTTCATTTGTGTATTGCTGTCAGTAAATTAGGTATATCTTTTTCGTTTTAAATCGAAATTTCGTTTCTTTGATGTTCTGGAAAGATTGAAAAGAGTGTGATAACTTTCATGTTAAACACTTTCGAAAATTTTGAGCTTAAAGTGTCGAAAAACCCAATTCAAAGTCGCTGTCCTGTCACTGTAAAACTGTGACTTTCAGTGCTAAGTACTGTTGGTAATTAGGGCATAACTTTTTCGTTTAATGTCCGAATTTGATGATTCTTGATGATCATGAAAGCCTATATTATATGCTACAATTTTCATGTTTTGAGTTTTATCAAATTTTGATGTTTACATGGTCGAAAGTTCATTCTAGTATAGCTGTCCCGAAACTAAAACAACAGCTGTAGTGAAATTCATATCTAAAATTTGTTTTGGCCATATCTTACACGTTTCTTATCCAAATTTAATAATTCAAGATGTTCCAGAAAGCTTAGTCTTTGTGATAGAAGTTTTATGTTTTGAGTTTTTTGAAATTTCGAAGTTAGCTTGGTTAAAACTATATTTGTTTGTTGCTGTCTCGAGAGCAAAACGACAGCAATGACAATCATTGAACTGAGAATTGTATTGGCTTATTTTTGCTCTCATTCTTGTTCGATTTTGATGTTGTTTTTGAGATGTTTTGAGAGCTATGATGCCTATCAATAGGCTAGCTATATTTAGAGAATTTGAAACGCAAATTTAAATAGAATTTGAATTGACTTTGGGTTAAATTTGAATTGAATTCGTATTGAATTCAAGTTATCGGTCTTGAGTAATCTCTCTTGCTTTTCATTATTTTCGAGCATGATTTTCACTAAACCATTTTGAAGTGATTTTTGAAATAAATGGACATTTTAAATTATTATTACATTGTACTTTAAAATTATTTTTCTAATATAAAATCTATTTATTTCCTATAATAAAGAAATTTTAAATATTGGTTTTATTAATATTTTTGGTAAAAAGTTTTAAAAGCTTGTTTTCTCAAATAAATTAGTTTATATATAAAATACACACTTTTATACTATTCGATGGTATGAGAAAGAGAATTAAACGATTTAGTAAAACACGTGGTATGGGACATGTGCGTTCACTATTTCGGTTAATTCCGGACTTGTACGATCGAAGCTATTTGAGATTATTGATTCTGAGATGTTCTGCCATTTTATGGCGTATTTTGAGTTTTATAATTCCTATTTATTGGACTTATTTAAGATGGCCAATATTTGACAAGTATTATGGTTTGAGACCTCCTATGTAAGAGTATGGTCGATGAGAACCATCACGATGTTTATTTACTTGTCAATGATATAAGGCAAGTCTTTAGTATATGATTTCATATTTTGAGATTTATGGTTTATGAGGAACCATCACGATGTTTTCACTTGTCGATGAAATGAGACAAGTTACGATGTTATTTAATACTTGTCGATGAGATGAGACGAGTATGGTGTCTCTTTATCACTCGCCAATGAGATGAGGCGAGATATGATTTTATGAGTTTTATGATGTTCCTAGTGTGGCACCGACTAGCGGCTAGTAAATCGCTAAGTGCGAACGAGTGGTATGGGACACACGTTAACACTTTTCGAATTCCTGTCCGTGAGTTTGTGACACATTCACGATGTTTACCTAATAGAACTGCTTTGAGAGGTGTCAGCGACCTTGTCATGAGAACGAACTGCTTAGGGAGGTGTTAGCGACCTTGTTAGGGCTGACAAAATAGCTTGGAGAGGTGTCAGCGACCTTGTCATGAGGACAAACTGCTTAGAGAGGTGTTAGCGACCTTGTTAGGGCTGACAAAATGGCTTGAAGAGGTGTCAGCGACCTTGTCATGAGGACGAACTGCTTTGAGAGGTGTTAGCGACCTTGTCAGAGGCTTCGGCCATCTGAGAATGGCACGTGCAGCATCGCTTCGGCATGAAAATGGGATTTGGCCAATCTGGGGAATTTTTATAAGTTTTTGATTTCGATTTCACCAATTTGAGATGATGAATTTACTTATAGCCTTGAGTTAGAGAAAGGCATATATATATATATATATATACATTGTTTTATGGTGATTTCAATATGGGGATTATAAACTCTTATTGAGTTTCATGAGTTTTGATTTGGAGATTTTCATCGGTGATTGTTTATATTATTCGAGCATTATTATTGAATTTACCTCTTTTGAGGTCTTTGTATACTTAAGTGACATTAGTTCACTTAAGTCATGGGTTGTATTCTTTCTGTTGCCTTTTCTCATTCGAAAAGAATTATCACCTTGTATCTTATGCTTCATATTATTGCCCATCCTCATTAACTGATTGTTTTAGCTAGACTGACCCGTGTATTTTGTACTCGGGTCAGACCGAGTTGTTTCAGGTTAGCTATCAGTTACAGGACTTAGCTCTGATGCATCTGCTTGGATATGAGCCTAGTACTTTTGTGTAGTTTATATGTTTCTTTCCGCTTGACTCTGATATGTATTTGATTAGATGTTTATAGTGTGGCCTTTGTACCACTTTTGTGTATCAGTTTGTATCATACTAGAATGTATCTATGTATATGTATTTATATATATGATGATTATTGTTCTGTGATGTGATATGCATTCTGTTATTGTATTTTGTTCTGATAGATCCATTAACCACCTATAGTTTTTTATTAAGCATTTATTGGATATGTCGATTCACTTGAAATAGAAAATAAAATATAGAGCATTTATCGACGTATGCAGTAGATGTTTAAGACAAGATTATAGATGGTCGCTCCTAACCAGTCGTATTCTCCACATTAGCAGACAGAATTACCTAGTAATTCTCTTTGTTAATGTGGGTCTCGGGGTGGGGCGTCACAGCTTGGTATCAGAGCGAGATTCAGAACAAAGTATGATAAACACAGAACAGAAACACATATGAAGGTACATCTAAGTGTAATACAAGTGTAGAAATTTATTATGACTGTTTGGAATGTTTTATTCATTATCTCTGTTAAATCGCATTTATTTAATTTGACTGTTAATTAATTTTATAATTGCATATAAATTTGACAGTTAAAATTTATTTACTTGCATAAAACTACTAGTTAAACAGTTATTAAATTTATTTTGAATATAAACTGTTAGTTAATAACTGTCATTTATTTCCTGTTATATTGTATATGCTATATATTGATGTTGTTTAAATTGACGATGATTGAAATAAATTAATGATGATTGAAATAAATTGGTTGATGATTGATATTGGGCGAATGGATGATGTGTTCTTATATAAACTGCAAGTTATCATGCATTTTCATTTCATTCGGGATTGCGGATTGAAATGATATACAACCGCATTTTTATTGTTAAATTTCGGATTGAAATGATAAATATCCGTATCACTTGACCATAGGGTAGAAAATTATATACAGGCACAGCGGTATATATATAAAATTATTTTTGAAATTATTTTATGGTTTGGATATGATACGGTTAAATTAATATTAAATTTGGATATGATATAAATATATTTTATATACATGCATAGTTAAATTATTGAATCTATGCTATGCATAAATCTGTTAAATAAAAATAAATAAGTTGAAAAATGGCATTTGATAATTTATATTATACGTTTAAGTACAGGTTTAAGATCTTGTGTATATATATATAGAGTTAAATGTTTTAAATCAATAAAGATTGAAAGATAAATTTGAAATTTAATATAAATTGAGCTTATTTGAAAATTTAACTCTATAAGTTGATGTTAACTTGTTAAAATTAGAAATTTTAAAGGTATGATATTTATGACGGGATTAAATAAATAATTTTAGTATAAATAAATGGAAGGAAATTTTTAGTGTAATAAATTTAGTTTATTTTAAATGGTTATGGATTTATCATGTAAACCTTTCAAACTAAATAATAGGAAAATGAATTGTTGATTTAAATTCACAACCTAAGTTTTGAAATTCATTAAATACTCAAAGTTAGAAAATATTGAAATTGAAGTGTTTATTTAAACTGAAAAGGAACCTAAAAGTTATGGGTTTAGACTGGAATTAATGTGAATAAAAATTGTGAAGGAGTGGAATTTATTTATTTTTAAAGAAATTTTAGATTCAACTATTTTATTTTATATATTGTTGAATATCCAAACCATTTAAGTTTGAAAGTTATGGTTTTAAAACTATTGATTTCGAAGTATTATGTTGAAAGTTAAAATTCAAATATTTGGTTTCGAGGTATTACAAATTTTAAAAGTGACATGATTTTGGAAAAGAAATATGTATGAAATAAAATAATATCATTCTTATTTGGGTTTTAAAAGGGAATGATATCGTATTTATGGGTTTTGTAATGGAAATTTTTATTCTGGTTTTAAAGTATAAATTATTTTTAAAAGACCGCGGTGTTATAATAACGTTTGGTTGTTAAAGAGACCGGGATCGGAAGTTATCATACTCTCTGCCAACTCCGAAAACCACTTTAACAACCGTGTACGCAGTGGAGATTCCAGAATGAAGTACGCTGGTGGCGGCGTTCCTGTAAGGTAAATACGTGGACCCAATTCCCGTGAGTTGGCATAAGGTGGCTAAAACGGGAGCGATTGACGGGTTAATAAGGTAGCACCTTTGATCGGACACATCCCTTCGATATTATACTTTGACTTTTGGATTGATTCGGTGGCCACTTTTGATTTCTTTGATTTGGGGGTGTGGCTCGAGGTGGGCGGTAGCTGCGGCTGTGCGTTACCACCGACCCGGAAGCGTAATTGGTATATCTACCTTGGCATTGCCTAGTTGTGTCGTGTCACCTACCCTAGCGCGCATTATACGATTTTCGCTTTGTACCATACCTATGGAGTGCCCTCTGACCACGCCCAGTACGGGGGAGATTACGGTACTGTATAGACTACGGGAATATATTTTGTGTTAAGGGCTATATGGGTAACCCCTTAACGCTATTTAAAAGTAAGTTTATTTAATAAATAGACACTATTGTAATAGCGCAATATACTACATAGTAAATAGCTTAACGGGTCCTTAGGAGATGTAAATCCCGAGCATCTCTTGGGTTACTGCACTCATATTTATTTCTGTTAATTTAACTCACATAAGATCTTTTAGTTCTAACTCGAGTGTTTTTGCCTTTTCAAATTCGCTCAGGTCAGTCCGAGCGTTTCAGATTTGAGGACTTTATTTCTGGAGAAAGAAGACGAAGATTTATTATTATTATATATTATATGGTTCCACTACACTGTATTCCACTGCATTGAGATTTATTGGTATGTGAACTCTGATATTTATTGTATAAAGAAGAATCAAATGTTTTGTAAACAGTTTCATGAACTGTATATTTATTGTTATATTTTATCCTTCCGCTGTGAGATTCTGTTTAGTTTTTTTTTTCTTTCTTCTCCGTTTTCTTATTCATCCCATAACAATCCGCCCTTCCGTATGGTTTGAATTGGCACGTGTGTCTGTTTAAATCGTGCGAAAAGGCGGGACGTTACAATACAGTTATCTAATTTGAAAACATGTTTTTATTTATATATGTCATATGCGAGTTATAGTTTTAAACATTGAAGTCGATAATAACTGAAAGAATTATAAATTGTTCACTATAATTATTGGTGTAAATTAGAAAAATCCATTTATATTTTTACTTTATTGCACACATGTACACAGTTTTTTATAATCGCTAACAATGTTATTTTTAGGTTTTTTTCCATTGGCTATGGCTGTTGTTGCAAAGGAAAATGATAAAAATTGGTCTTAAATTTTAGATCATTTGAAATGTTCGATTGGAGTTGATCGAGCTTTGGTCTTTATATCAGATAGATATTAGGGTTTTCTTTTAAGTATTCCTAAAAAATTTCCAATGGCTTTCCAATTATAATGTCTATATCATATGCAAAGTAATGTTGCTAATATTGTAAAGGGTGGAAAGGGGCCTTGGTTAGCACGTTTATTGGAATGTTGTGCCGTAGCTTGTACTCCTTATGAATTTCAAAGAGCTACGACAAAATATAGTCAAATTGGAGGTGAAAATGCTGTTGAATTCTTAAAGGATAGGCCATTTGATCATTGGGCTGATTTATTTTTTCTTGGCAATTGCTGTGGTGAAAATAAATTAAATGTCGCAGAGAGTTTTAACTCCTAAATTGTGAAAGAAAGGCATCATCCTATTACATGTTGTCTTGATCGAATTCGAGTTAAGCTTATGGCTCAAATGTCAAAGCGTAGAGAAGTGGCATCTAGTTGGACTACCATACTTTGTCCTAAAATGGAGAATCGTTTACTGAAATTAAAAGAAGAAGGATTTGGATGGAATGTTTCTCGTTCTTCTACTTTTGTTTTAAAGTACATTCCTCTATTTCTCACAAAGTTGATCTGGAATATCGGATGTGGACTTGTAACCAATGGAGAGTTACTGGTTTTCTTTGTGCACATGCATTGAAGTGCATTACAATGGCCAATCTTAATGTCTATGATTTTATTGAATATTATTTCATGACTAAGGCTTATTGTGCTTCTTACTCGAATGTTATCAATCCTAATCCTACTTTTGATAAAAATGATATTGTTTCTGAAGGGTTTTCTCCTATACTTCCTCCTAACGCTATTTTTGGAGCTAGTAGACCTTGAGTTATTAGACTTGGTGGGTTGGATGTTTTCTATGGGAAGCAAAATTTGTCCATTGAGTGGTTGAATGTTTTTATAATTTTCATGTCATTTTCTCTTGTTCATTTTTGAAGATAATTATGTTTTTGCTTTCAATGTTGTATTGAGATATTCTTGGATCCTAGAATTTGAAAGCTATTGTATTGAATTATAATTTTTTTCTATGTTATTCTTTTACGTTTAATATTAGGTTATTCTTATGCTTACTACTTTAATTTGTTTTTCTATGGGTGATAAATAATGTGTAGAGAAATATCCTGTTTATTTCTGTTTCAAGAATAGGATGACTACGTGCAACTCTTAGTTACCTTTTACCTGTAAGCATAAGGTACAATTGCACATTGTGAGCAACCATTACATAATCATTATAAGCACAAGGAAGGCTATGAATTCCATTTTTGAATAAGTTTTTTATGCAGATTTCTCTTTTTTAGCAAAATAGCTTAATAAGAATATTCCATTGAATTTAGCAATGTTATGGAAGTAAACCTTTGTTATTTTCTCTTCTTTAGCTTTCACTGCTAAACGAGAAATAAAGTTTTCCAACATGATATTGCTTCTTGCAACGAAGTCTGACTCCAGCGAGAGCTTAACAGATGAACAATAATAAACTTCTATAGAATCTTGTGAAGGAAGACCTTTTTCGGGGCTTCGAATTTCTTTCAGACCTGATTGATTGATCTACGCTAGTCGGGACTACCTATCGCGGTCCGAAAGTCATTCTTTTATTTCGGATCATTTCCGCAATTAGAAGGTCGAAACTTTTTGGCAGATAAAATTCTGGTTTTGTTGTAGTATTCAGAAAAGAAGGTTGATAACATGCCGATGTCTAGGTGTTCATGTTCTATATTGTAAGTTATTAAAGCTGTTGCTCTTCTCAAGCACCATAGATAATTAGAAGAAAGAAGAAATTGACATCAGTAAATATTCATACCATGTGCAAAATAGTCTATTTGTTGTCATTTCTGGTGTTTTTAGTTGATCCTTCTACCTGCCAACCTTCTTTGCTGTATTTCTATAGCATGCGTTTTAGTTGTACATATGTAAATTTATGGTTGCTATTGTTATTTATTGATGTTCAAGTTCAATTGCAACAAGATCTATAAATGTCCTATGTTATATTTTTATTTTGCTGAAGAAACACATTTGAGAAATATTAACTTGATATGTATTTTGCTAGCTGGATGTATCAACTGGGACTTTTCCTATCATTTTTTGTTTGTGCATTAGAGCAGCTAATGTTTCAAGTACTTAGAAAATATGGAATGAAATAAAACCCATTGAGATGCTCTTTTGGGGTTTCGTTTGTAAAATTCAATTGTGTCATTGTGCATGCTAGGGGAGTAGAAGCCAACAGTGATAAACTTCAGGTTTTGATGGTATAAAAAACCTCGAAAACCTGGAGAGAGATGCAAAGCTTAAATTGAAGATTGCAGCTATGAATTTATACATTTTAAAGGAAAAGGATATGTGTGTTTCAAATTTTTTTTCCTCTTGAAAGAAAAAGGATAGCTCAGGTGGATCACTAATTGTCCTGCTGGCTTCCTATGACTCATTGAACATTTACAACAGCTACCAATCATGTCATGTCTTTGGAAGAAGAGGATTTATACCTCTATTTTGTAGTATCTACACATGTCTTGAGTGTGGCACTAATCTGAGAGGAAGCTAACGTCAAAAAGAAGGTTTACTAATGTAGTAAATGGTTAAATAAAAATTATTGTGGGTACAGTTAACCAACAACAAATAATCCAAATTAGTTGCAACGCTAAAAAACTCTCAGCCACAATGAAAATTGGTATACAGTTTCTTCTACCCAAACCAAAATTTGATAACTATAAATGATGCAGGTGCATAAAATGAACTGGTACTTATTTTCCCCTTACGTTTATATGTATTCTGTAGATATGGCATACTAATGGACAACATCATGTTCTCAAAATTATAATACTGACCACATTCTTCTATGTTTAGTTCTTCAACCCATATATCTCATTCCTACATACAAGTCCTGCACTGAAATATTTGTCTGTCTTACATAATTTAAATCATATAAATATATCAAAATCTAAATCATAACAATAACAAATTACAGAAAAAATATGAATACCGCAAAATCCAAATCATATCAAAGAATAAATGGTAGAACAAACATATGAAATATAATACTACAGTAGGGTCAAATTACAAAACAAACATATAGAATTTTTGTTCAAGATACAGTGTAGTTTTGTGCTTTTCCTATAGAAAAAAGAAGTTTAAACTAACTAAATATATCATTTTTTCTTTCAATGATGTCAACAAACTGGATTAACATTCATCTTGCTCCAACTGCTTTTTTCAACATGCTTCTTTTCTTCTTGTGGCTTCTGTTGTGAACTACGTAACTTTTCCATGGTCCAACAATATGGTTCATCTGTCATAATGTCGGCCACCATATTAGATCTTAACTGAGAAATATCTTCTTCTGAAACCTTTTCTTCCAATGGTAATCCTGCTGCTTTTTTCCTCACGTTTACATGACAAACATTCCACAATCTTGTAAAACATTTAGTTAGAAAACAATAAATGATAAATGGTGGACATATATGGTCAAAAATAGGGTGTTATGCATTACAAAAATGCTACAGAGATAAAACTATCCTTAAGGTCACATGCATTGACTAATAAATAAACAAACTTTTTGCACCAAAAAAAAACAAAAAAACAGCAGTAACGCCATATATTTGCCTATACTTGCCAATTGCAATCAAACTTCTTCTGTACATCGCCACACTCTACATCTACTTCATCACAATAACATTCCAAACTACTTCACTTTCATTGCTTTTGTCACTTTGTGAAAATTTAGCACTTTAATAAAAATGATAAAAGAATTTATCGATTTGTGAAAACGACAAATGGTATTATCTTTTAATCACAAACGAATGTTTTTGTAATATTTCAACAAAGTTGTCATGCTTCTATAAAATGATTAATGATTATATTTTATAAACTTCAAATGATAATTTTGTTCTCAATTTCTGAAAAACAATAAATTCTTTTATCTATTTCTATAAAAGATAAATGGTGTTATCTTTTTATCGAAAATGAATATTGCTATAATATAATAAGTCAGTAAGGCAGCTTTAATGCTTATATAAAATGATGACTGTTTGAATTTTCTATATTTAAGTTGACAGATGCTTTTATCACTTTATGAAAATTTAGCAATTTAATAAAAAGGATAAAAGAGTTTATCAATTTCTGAAAATGATATATGGTATTATCTTTTTATTTAAAATGAATTTTTTTGTAACGTGTTAACAATATTGTAACGTTTCTATAAAATGATGAATTGTTATATTTTATATACTTAAAATGGTAATTATTTTAAAATTTTGAAAAACGATAAATTCTTTTATCAATTTCTAAAAAAGATAAATGGTGTTATCTTTTTATCAAAAATGAATATTGTTGTAATATAATAAGTCAGTAAGGCTGCTTTAATGCTTATATAAAATGATGACTGATTAAATTTTCTATATTCAAGATGATAGATGCTTTTATCACTTTATGAAAATTTAGCAATTTAATAAAAAATGATAAAAGAATTCATCAATTTTTGAAAATGATAAATGTTATTATCTTTTTATTACAAATGAATATTTTTGTAATGTGTTAACAGTATTGTAATGTTTCTATAAAATGATGAATGATTAAATTTTGTACACTTAAAATGATATTTCTTTTACCAATTTTTGAAAAACGATAATTTTTTTATCAATTTATAAAAAAGATAAATGGTGTGACGCCCCACCTCTATACCCACGCTAGCCAAGGACACTACGGTGTAATCCCGTCAACTAACGCGGAGAATAAGGCTGTTGAGGAGCGACCATCCGTGTAATTGCTTTGTGCGAGCGTCGATATGTCAGATAGAATAACATGCATTTCATTTCAGAATCCGACATGCCGATACAAACTCAAAGCTACTACACAGTGGCTATATAATCTTCGGAAACTAATATAGAAATAAACATAACTTAAATCAGCCACAGATAATTCATATCACAAAGGCGGAAATAGATGTGAATATTACACATGAAAATGTATATCAGAGTAGTGGTCAAACAAGACCCATAATATCACAATAGTTACAAGTGCTGCATAAAAGAATAAGTATACATCAATGAGTCAATATCCCAAATGTATACAACCAAAAACTACTAATCTAAGTAGTTAGCCAAAAGTGAGGATAATAATCCCAGATGAGAAGTCAAGCAGAAGCACCTGCAATATCTCGGTCTGACCTGAGTATTATTTAATAAGACAATAATAAACGGATCAATCTAACTATAAATATCAGATGAAATGATATAGAATAAGAGATATGACAAAAACATAGCATAAGCATAAAGCCATACTATGATAAGTATGTAATTGAAAATCAACAAGAGATTAATCAATATCACAAGAATCTTCTCAAAGATAAAAAGGATTGTCATACTCTTTAATTTTATTCACCAACTCACAAATATTGACATCATATCAATGCCAATCACGAAAGTTGATGACACACAAATTCACCAATGCACAAATAATGATAAAGCTTATCAATGTAAATCACGAAAATTGGTGAAAACACAAATTCTAGAAATCATCAATGGAAATCGAGAAATCATGAAAAGGGGGAGGCCTATCACAAAACGGGAGCACGAAAACTCACCAACACGTGTATCACAAAACGGAAAGCTATCCATAGTTGCTAACCATTAATTTTGGGCCAAGGCTCCACTAAAATGGCCCGAAGATCATGAGCCGAAGCTCCACTAAAACGGCCCGAAGACCATGGGTCGCTACCCCACCAAATTGAGCCGAAGCTCCATAGAAACGGGGTTTAGTCTCCCTCGCAGACAAAGAGACATCGCACACTGCTAGTCTAAATCACAAAAAAGATCATCATCGATCATCAAGAAGTGTCAATTACACTAAGCTAGTAAATATATGAGCTTAGCTTCATGTCCTATAACCACTAGCTTAACTTAAATATTTACGAACAAATTGTAGATCTCCACTATAAAATTGTCACAAGAAATTCAATCGAACAAGTTCAAGAATTAACCGATGAAGTAAATGCAAGCGTTTCATACTACTTGTTTTACTAAGCTGTTTAATTAGATTTCTCATACGAGTAAAGTAAAGGTTTGTATATACTAGTAAATTGGAAAACGGTTTAATAAACAAGCTTGATGTTTAAAATAGAGTTGAATTTTGATAAAAGAGTTTTGATATTTACTACTAGTATTGAAACCTTTATATTTTTAAAGTGACAAAGCATAAAAATGATTGTAGAAACAATCAATCACTAAAATTCACATTCGAAGACATGAATTAATTCCAAAGAAACCGATATCAAATCCATCGAAATGGATATTTCCAAAAATCCCAAAATAGAAGTCATCAAAGTCGAATAACAATTGATACAACATGTGGGAATAAACCTGAATCGATTAAATTTGGAAACACAAGAGAAATAGACAAAAATAGGCATAATAGGCATTTAAGATCAGGTCAGTGGATTGGCTCAATGAGTTCAGTCGACTAAACTCAGTCCCGGAATATTCGCGGGTTGTTGGTCAATCGACTGGACTCAGTACGCCAGTCGAGTGGACCAGAACCTGAGATGTGCTCAGGTAGTAGGTAAGTCGAATGGCCCAAAATTCTAGTCAACTGGAACCTGTGTCCTGCACTTCTAAGCCCTTGCAATTGAAGGCTATTTCCTTCCAAATTGCAATCACTCGAGTCACGGCACTAGGAGTTTACGCGAATCAGTTACCTAGCCCAATAGGCTCTTCGATGCATCACCAAAAGCATGTTCAAACAATAAAGCTATGATTTTTGAAGATTTGAACTCAAAAAACAAAAAATTGGAATATTCACAAAACCAATCCAAGTCAAAATCAAATGAACATGAATAAATGTTAGGAATTCATACCTAACAATCAAAGATAAACATAGACTTAGATGTGAGATAAAAATCTCACCTTTTCATAAAAATAAGGAAGGAGAAGCTTCAAAGCAAGGGAAGAATCAACCACACTTCAATCTCAACACAAGAAACTTGAATCTAAGCTCAAAAGAGAAACATTTCCCAAATTAGGTTTAGGAATTTTCCGAAATCAAAGAGAGAATGAGTTGGAGAAGAAGGAGATGATACTTACCAATAGCTTCTCTTTGGATTTAGAGCTAGAACTTGATTTGCAAATGAAAATTAGGACTTGGAGTTTTAATTTCCCATTCCACTCTCCATTGTTGCTAAATATAGAGTATTAGGAAATAGAAATGAAGTAATGAAGAGAAGTGGGGTGAAGCTTGGGTCAAAGGGGCTGAAACAAAAACCTAGGCCCTAAGTGAAAAAGTAGCAAAATTCCGCTAACTCCAAACATATCAAAGTTTATACTCAAAAAGATCGCAAACATCATTTTGAACTCAATGGGGGTGGTCTCGAGTCCTAATTCGATTGTTTGCTAAAAGTAGCTTTTCGTACCAAAATCCGACTAACGATGAAATTTTTAAATAAAATATTTAAATACTCAATCGTAAAATATGCGGGTTGTTACAGACTCCCCTCCTTAAAGAAATTGCGTCCTCGCAATATTTAGGAAGAAAATATAAAGTAACAACCATAAAAGCAAATTCAACACAAAAGAAATTTGAAATAAAAAGCCCACCTCAAAGAGCACGAGAAAGTAAGTCCGGATGTGTTCGCTCGATGAATTCTCTAGATTCCCAAGAGCAATCCTTAGGATTTAAGGACCATTAAACTTTCACAAGAGGAACATCTTTATTTCGAAGGAATTTGACCTCCGAAGCAGTAATACGAATAGGACGTTGCCCATAAGTCAAATTAGGCGAAACTTTAATTTCACCCACAACACCGGGCTCAAGAATAGAATCGGAATCTTAAAGGCATTTCCGTAATTCAGAAACGTGAAACACGTCATGAATAGCAGAAAATTGGGCCGGTAATAAGAGGCGATAAGCCATGGAACCAATACGTTCGGTGATAGGAAATGGACCAATATATCGAGGTGCTAACTTTCCCGATCGACTGAAACGCACGACACCCTTCATAGGTGAAACACGAACAAACACAAAATCTCCCACAGAAAATTCTAATTTTCTTCTTCGGTTATCGGCATAGGATTTTTTCCTACTCTGGGCTTCTTTCATCCTATGACGAATAAGGTCGATCTTTTGAGTCGAATCACGATAAAATCTGGACCTAAAACTAGCTTCTCACCGGCCTCAAGCCAACAAGAAGGAGATCGGCATGGCCCTCCATAGAGTGCCTCAAAAGATGCCATACCAATAGTAGATTGGAAGCTATTATTATAGGAAAACTCAACAAGAGAAATATGATCTTCCCAACTTCCACCAAAATCATGAACACAAGAATGAATAAGATCTAAAAGAGTTTGATTCACACGCTCGGTTTGTCCATTAGACTGAGGATGATAAGCGGTGCTAAAATTAAGCTTCGTTCCCAAATCTTTTTGAAGTCTCTTCCAAAATCCACTGGTAAATAATGAATCACGTTCACTAACAATAGAAGTAGGAACTCCATGTAATTTAACAATTTCTTTAATAAAGAGTTTGGCCAAGAGAGGAACGGTTCGATTGGACCGAACGGGAATAAAATGGGCGGAATTAGTAAGTCTATCAACTATCACCCACAAACTATCATGACCCGAATGAGAACGGGGAAGGCCGTCTATAAAATCCATAGAAATTTGGTCCCACTTCCAAATTGGAATTTCTAAAGGTTGCAATAACCCACCGGGCCTTTGATGCTCGGCCTTGACAAGTTGGCAAGTCATGCAACACTTAACAAAGTTAGCGATATCATATTTCATTCCCTCCCAATAAAAAAGTCGCTTCATATCCGTGTACATTTTACTACTACCGGGATGAATGGTAAATTTAGAATGATGAGAATCTTCTAAAATGTCTTTAATATTTGGCACGATAAGTCTACCAAATTTTCGAATACTGCCACGAGAATCAATATCAAAGTCTTTCAAACCTTCTATATCAATTTTATCCCTAAAATTTTGGCCAAGAAGAGCCAATTCGGGATCTAGCTTTTGAGCTTCAAGAATGCGGTCTAAAAGAGAAGCATGAGCCTCATGACTACATAAAACAAGAGATGAACATAAATCGGAAACACGATCTGGAACCTCACAAGTGGATAAAATTCCGAGATCATTCCACTCGGATATCATCATGGAAACAACCGCTTGTTGCTTACTACTAAGTGCATCGGCAACACGATTTCCCTTTCCGGGAGTATAAAGAATATCAAGATCATAAGATGCAAGGAATCCGAGCCAACGTTGTTGACGCAAATTAAGTTCCTTTTGATAAAATAGATACTTCATAGATTTATGATCGGTGTAAAAAATAATTTTTTCTCCCAAAAGATAATGACGCCAAATTCGAAGGGCGAAAACAATAGCCGCGAGTTCTAAATCATGAGTGGCATATCTAGTCTTGGTTGGCTTCAATTTCCTAGAAGCATAAGCAATAACACGTTTTCTTTGCATAAGAACGACAATCAGACCAACGCGACTAGCATCGGTATAAACAAAAAAATCTTGATTCCCCTCGGGAATAATAAGAATAGGAGCATCGGAAAGGAGTTCTTTTAATTTTTGAAAAGAAGCTTCACATTTGTCCGACCAAATGTATTTAACACCTTTCTTTGTCAAGCTAGTAAGAGGCACGAAAATTTTAGAAAAGTCTTTAATAAAATGACGGTAATAACCCGCCAATTCGAGAAAACTACGGATTTCCATCACGCTCTCCGGTCTCTTCCAATTTTGAATCGCTTCAATCTTTGAAGGATCCACTGATATTACGGATTCGAAAATAATATGACCGAGAAACTTCGCACAAGATTGCCAAATGTGGCATTTAGAAAAAATTTCTTTTAATTGATTGCTCCTAAGAGTTTCCAACACAATCTGAAGATGTTTTTCATGCTCCTCCTCGGTTTTAGAATACACAAGAATACCATCAACAAAGATGAGAACAAATCGATCGAGGAAGTCTTTGAAAACTCTATTTATACGGTCAACGAAATAAGCCGGAGCATACGTTAAACCAAATGGCATTACGTACCGTTCATAAGATCTATAACGAGTATGGAACGATGTTAAAGGAATGTTATCCTCTGCAATACGAAACTGATGAAAACCGGTTGCTAAGTCTAATTGTGAAAAGACTCTAGCATCACTAAGTTGATCGAATAGATCATCAATCCGAGGTAAAAGATATTTATTCTTGATAGTAAGATCATTAAGCTTGCGGTAGTCAACGCAAAGCCTAAGTGTACCGTCGGATTTCTTCACAAAAATAGCCGAAGCTCCCCAAGGAGAGGAACTAGAGAGAATACATTGCTTCGTCTCCAATTCGGATAATTGTTTGCGCATCTCCTCATTTTCTTTATTGGACATACGATAAGGAGGACGAGTGATAGGTTGAGCTTCAGGGATGAGATTAGTTTTGAACTCAATTGCTCGCTTAGGTGGTAATCCTGAAACGGGCTCAGTTATGTTGGAAAATTTACGAACAACGTGAATAAGAGAAATGACATCTTCCTCATCATCATTATCATCATCATGAGGATTTAAAGAATATAAAGATGTCGCCAAGCCGGAATCCGAGTCTTTAAGATCAATAGAAATCTGCTTAACAGACTGAGGATGTCGAAGATGAATAGTCCGCTTAGGACATAGGATTTGAGCTTCATAATGGTTAAGCCAATCCATTCCCAAAATCATTCCAAAGCCAAGGTAACGCATAACATGCATATCGGCACGGAAATAGTAATCGCACAAAATAATTTTGACATCTTTACACAATAAACTGATTGTTGCGGATCCACCAACCGGATTCACAATTCTCAAAGAAGTCATTAAAGCAACAACACTTAAAGAAAAAGTATCAACAAGTTCTTTTGATATAAGAATGGGATGCACCCATATCAAAAAGAACTCGAATAGGTTGATCACGAAATAAAAAATGCCATCAAGGATAGAATAAGAAATACCTTGACCACGAGAAGTGTTACTAAGAGTTTGCACCACATTAAGCCTTCCCACCTTCCTGCCTTGAAGTTTGGGACATGAAGATATATAATGGTCCGGGCTTTTGCAATAGCGACAAGCACGGGGTTTTGAACACTTACTCGCATAATGGTCCTTAGAACCACAGTCGTAGCATTGCCCACCACTTGAGGTAGAAGTCTTAGTTGCCGGAGAGTCTAGCTTCCCTTTCTTATAGTTGGGATAAGGACCTTTGAACTTATTAGGCCTTTTCTTGTTAGTGATGTTTGGTTTAGCGCTCCCAACCTCAGCATCACTTACTCTATCAGCCTCTTCAAGTCGAAGAGCTTTATCAATAAGCTGATCAAAAGAAACTTCTAGTTTCAGAAGTAATGGCTTTTTGAGATTTTTGTTCAAGCCATAGACAAATCTTTGGTTCTTCTTCAATGGGGTGCTTATGTATTCGACCCCATATTTAGAAAGTGACTCGAAGGATGCGACATAGTCTGCCACAGAGGATTCACCTTGAACAAGGTCAATGAAACGATGAGCCAATGTCACCTTCTCAGCTTCTGGTACAAACTTTAACTCGAATCATTCTCGGAATTTCTCCCAAGTAAGATCCGCTTCATTTATTTCAGAAATCAGAAGCTCATACCAATCTAATGCTCTTTCTTGGAGCATACTAGAGGCCACCTAAACTCGGTGAATATCAATTAGATTCATAGGAGAAAAGATTCGATCGCATGTTCTTAGCCAAGCCTGGAATTCAATAATGGTTTCAGAACCTTTGAATGGCTTCCCACCCAAATTGGTATAATCGTTGCACAAGCGTGCAAATCCAGACTTAGGGTGAGTAGGCTTCGGATTAGAACCGGCTGCTTGAGCATTGTTTACTAGATCAAGAAGCTGCTGAGCAGACATAAATACTCCATCTTGGGGAGTAGCACTAGATTGAACGGCGCTGGGAAGACCAGGTCTAACCATTTCTCTTCATTAAGAAAGAAAGAAGAAGAAGAAAAAGGTTATTCACAAAATGAATATCAAGCAATAATGATTGATAAAACAAGGAATCACAAAAGAAAATAGGATAGGACGGTTCGAAGACCCGAATAAAATCCTAAGGCACGACTCCTAAGAAGGACTTAGGATGATGATCCTTGTTAAATTATTCTACATTGTTCCGAATTTTTTCTCCAATACCAAGCTGTGACGCCCCATCTCTATACCCATGCTAGCCAAGGACACTACAGTGTAATGCCGTCACTAACGCGGAGAATAAGGCTGTTGAGGAGCGACTATCCGTGTAATTGCTTTGTGCGAGCGTCGATATGTCAGATAGTATAACATGCATTTCATTTCAGAATCCGACATGCCGATACATACTCAAAGCTACTACACAGTGGCTATGTAATCTTCGAAAACAAATATAGAAATAAACATAACTTAAATCAGTCACAGATAATTCATATCACAAAGGCGGAAATAGATATGAATATTACACATGAAAGTGTATATCAGAGTAGTGGTCAAACAACACCCACAATATCAAAAAAGAATAGTTACAAGTGCTGCACAAAAGAATAAGTACACATTAATGAGTCTATATCCCAAATGTATACAACCAAAAACTACTAATCTAAGTAGTTAGCCAAAAGTCAGGATAATAATCCCAGATGAGAAGTCAAGCAGAAGGACCTATAACATCTCGGTCTGACCCGTGTATTATTTAATAAAAAAATAATAAACGGATCAATCTAACTATAAGTATCAGATGAAATGATATAGAATAAGAGATATGACAAAAACGTAGGATAAGCATAAAGCCATACTATGATAAGTATGTAACTGAAAATCAACAAGAGATTAATCAATATCACAAGAATCTTCTCAAAGATAAAAAGGATTGTCCTACTCTTTAATTTTATTCACCAAGTCACAAATATTGACATCATATCGATGCCAATCAAGAAAGTTAATGACATACAAATTCACCAGTGCACAAATAATGATAAAGCTTATCAATGTAAATCACGAAAATTGGTGAAAACACAAATTCTAGAAATCATCAATGGAAATCCAGAAATCACGAAAAGGGGGAGGCCTATTAGAAAATGGGAGAACGAAAACACATCAACACGTGTATCACAAAACGGAAAGCTATTCCATGGTTGCTAACCATTAATTTGGAGCCGAGGCTCCACTAAAATGGCCCAAAGACCATGAGCCGAAGCTCCACTGAAACGGCCCGAAAACCATGGGTCGCTACCCCACCAAATTGAGTCGAAGCTCCACAGAAGCGGGGTTTAGTCTCCCTCGCAGACAAAGAGACATCACACATTGCTTGTCTAAATCACAAAAATGATCATCATCGATCATCAAGAAGTGTCAATTACACCAAGCTAGTAAATATATGAGCTTAGCTTCATGTCCCATAACCACTAGCTTAACTTAAATATTTACGAACAAATTGTAGATCTCCACTATAAAATTGTCACAAGAAATTCAATCGAACAAGTCCAAGAATTAACTGACGAAGTAAATGCAAGCGTTTCATACCACTTGTTTTACTAAGCTGTTTAATTAGATTTCTCATACAAGTGAAGTAAAGGTTTGTATATACTAGTAAATTGGAAAACGGTTTAAGAAACGGGCCTGATATTTAAAATAGAGTTGAATTTTGATAAAAGAGTTTTGATATTTACTACTAGTATTGAAACCTTTATATTTTTAAAGTGACAAAGCACAAAAGAAACAATCAATCGCTAAAATTCACATACGAAGACGTGAATTAATTCCAAAGAAATCAATATCAAATCCATCGAAATGGATATTCCCAAAAATCCCAAAATAGAAGTCATCAAAGTCGAATAATAATTGATACAACAAGTGGGAATAAACCCGAATCGATTAAATTTGGAAACACAAGAGAAATAGATAAAAATAGGCATAACAGGCATTTAAGAGCATGTCAGTCGACTGGCTCAATGAGTTCAGTCAACTGAACTCAGTCCCGGAATATTCGCGGGATGTTGGTCAGTCGACTGGATTCAGTATGCCAGTCGACTGGACCAGAACCTGAGATGTGCTCAGGTAGCAGGTCAATCGACTGGCCCAAAATTCCAGTCGATTGGAACATGTGTCCTGCACTTCTAAGCCCGTGTAAATGAAGGCTATTTCCTTCCAAAGTGCAATCACTCGAGTCACGGAACTAGGAGTTTATGTGAATCAGCTACCTAGCCCAATAGACTCTTCGATGCATCACCAAAAGCATGTTCAAACAATAAGTTATGATTTTTGAAGATTTGAACTCAAAACACCAAAAATTGGAATATTCACAAAACCAATCCAAGTCAAAATAAAAGGCACATGAACAAGTGTTAGGATGTCATACCTAACAATCAAAGATAATCATAGACTTAGACGTGAGATAAAAATCTCTCCTTTTCACAAAAATAAGGTAGGAGAAGCTTGAAAGCAAAGGAAGAATCAACCACACTTCAATCTCAACATAAGAAGCTTGAATCTAAGCTTAAAAGAGAAACATTTTCCAAATTAGGTTTAGGAATTTTCTGAAATAAAAGAGAGAATGAGTTGGAGAAGAAGGAGATGATACTTACCGGTAGCTTCTCTTTAGATTTAGAGCTAGAACTTGATTTGCAAATGAAAACTGGGGATTGGAGTTTTAATTTCTCATTCCTCTCTCCATTGTTGCTAAAGCTTGAGTATTAGGAAATAGAAATGAAGTAATGAAGAGAAGAGGGGTGAAGCTTGGGTCAAAGGGGCTGAAGCAAAAACCAAAGCCCTAAGTGAAAAAGTAGCAAAATTCCACTAACTCCAAACATATCAAAGTTTATACTCAAAAAGGTCGCAAACGTCATTTTGAACTCAATGGGGGTGGTCTCGTCCTAATTCGACTGTTTGTAAAAGTAGCTTTTCGGACTAAAATCCGACTAACGATGAAATATTTATATAAAATATTTAAATACTTAATCGTAAAATATGCGGGTAGTTACAAATGGTGTTATCTTTTTTCAGAAATGAACATTGTTGTAATGTAATAAGTTAGCAAGGCTGCTTTAATGCTATATAAAATGATGACCTTTTAAATTTTCAATATTTAAGTTGGTAGGTGCTTTTATCACTTTATGAAAATGTAGCAATTTTATAAAAATGATAAAATAATTTATCAATTTCTGAAAATGATTAATGATATTATCTTTTAATTACAAATGAATATTGTTGTAATATGTTAACAATGTTATAATGTTTATATAAAATGATGAATGATTGTATTTTGCATACATAAAATGATAATTATTTTATCAATTTGTGAAAAACTATAAATTCTTTTATCAATTTCAAAAAAAGATAAATGGTGTCATCTTTTTATCAAAAATAAATATTGCTCTAATGTAGTAAGTCAGTAAGGCTGCTTTAATGCTTATATAAAATGATAACAGTTTAAATTTTCTATATTTAAGTTGCTAGATGCTTTTATCACTTTATGAAAATTTAGCAACTTAATAAAAATGATAAAACTGTTTATCAATTTATGAAAATGATAAAAGGTATTATCTTTTGATTACAAATGAATATTTTTGTAATATGTTAACAATGTTGTAATGCTTCTGTAAAATGATGAATGACTATATTTTGTACACTTAAAATGATAATTCTTTTATCAATTTCTGATAAACAATAATTCTATACACGGTAGGATGTATCACATAGTTTACATGCATCAAATTTGAACTTGGCTCTGTCCGATTATTAATCGATAATTAATTAAGCATTAAAAGTAGTTAAATAAGGTTGAACATATACATTAAAAATAATTACCCATTTTCTTGTTGAGCACAAGTTCCCAACGTAAGGGTACTTAAAATTTTCAATTTTGTGCTACTTTCATGGCATTTGAACTCCTTGATGATCTGGTTGACAATTGTTTTCTATGTAGATGTAACAACCCGCATATTTTACAATTGTGTATTTAAATATTTTATTTAAGTATAGCATCGTTAGACGGATTGTAGTCCAAAAAGCTACCTTTTGCAAACGATCGAATTAGAACTCGAGACCACTTCCATTGAGTTCAAAATGCCGTTTGCGACCTTTTTTAGTATAAACTTCGATATGTTTGGAGTTAGTAGAATTTTGCTACTTTTTTACTTTAGGTTTCAACCCAATGTTCTATCTTAAGATCCTAGTTCCATCCCCTCTCCTTTTCATTACTTTATAACTTTTCCTAATACTCAAGCTTCATCAAAAATGGGGGAATGGAATGGGAAATAGAAATTCCAAGCCCGAGTTCATTTGCAAAATCCAAGCTCTAGCTCTAAATTCCAAGAGAAACTATTGGTAAGCATCCTCTTCTTCTTCCCTAACTCATTCTAACTTCAATTTCAGAAATTCCTAAATCCTAACTTAGGAAATGTTTTTCTTTTAAACTTATATTCAAGCTTCTTGGGTTAGAATAGAAGAGTGATTGTTCTTGCCGTTCTCTGTAGCTTCTTCTTCCTTGTTTTTGTGCAAAAGGTGAGATTTTTATCTCACATCTATGTCTATAACTATCTTTGATATTTGGGTATGAATTCCTAACACTTATTCATGTGCATTTGCTTTTGGTTTGGATTGAATTGGTGAATATTCCAATTTTTGGTGTTTTGAAGTCAAATCTTAAAAAATCCTAACTTTGATGTTTAAACATGTTTTTGGTGATGCATCGAAGAGCCTATAAGGTTGGGTTGCTGATTGGTGTAAACCCCTAGCGCCGTTGCTCGTCCGATTGCATTCGTTGAGAGTTTTTTCTTCATTTGATAGGCTGAAAAACAGCTGTAGTACTCAGTCAATTGACCGACTCTTGCAGCCAGTCAACTGGCTGTAGCCAATAAGTGTTCCGAGGATTGTTTGCAGAGGCTGGAAGCTTCTGTTTCCTGCAATCAGTCGATTGGCCTCTGTAATCAGTCGACTGATTGCAAGAAATGAAATTTTGAAGTTTCTGGTTCAGTCGATTGGTCATTTGCAGTCAGTCGACTGACTTGCTTCTATTTGCCTATTTAGCCTATTTTGTGTTGATTCCCAATTTTTATCGATTCGTGGTTTTCCGATTTGTTGTTATCATTTATTATCGACCTTGATGACATCTATTTTGGATTTTTTGGGTATATCCATTTTGATGGATTTGGTATCGATTTCTTTGAATTTAATTCACATCTTCGAGTGTGAATTTTTGGGGATTGATTGTTTCTACAATCATTTTTGCGACTTGTCACTTTAAAAATACAAAGGTTTCTATACTAGTAGTAAATATGAAAACTCTTTCATCAAAACGATTTCAACACTATTTGATTACAAAGCTCGTTTCTTAAACCGTTTTAAAATCTATTAGTATACACAAACCTTTACCTCATTCGTATGAGAAATCTAATTAAACGGCTTAGCAAGACAAGTGGTATGAAACGCTTGTGTTTACTTCGTCGACTAATTCTTGGACTTGTTCGATTGAATCTCTTGTGACAATTTTTGAGTGGAGTTCTACAATTTGTTCGTAAATATTTAAGTTAAGTTAGTGGTTATGGGACATGAAGCTAAACTCATTTATTTACTAGCTTAGTGTAATTGAAACTTAACCTCGAGTGGAAGTCTATAATTTGTTCGTAAATAATTAAGTTAAGCTAGTAGTTATGCGACATCAAGCTAAACTCATTTATTTACTAGCTTAGTGTAATTTACACTTATCCACCAATGATGATCATTTTGTGATTTAGACTGGCAATACGCGATGTCTCTTTGTCTGCGAGGGAGACTAAACCCCGTTTTAAGTGGAGCTTCGGCTTGGTGGGGTAGCGACCCACGGTCTACGGACCGTTTTAGTGGGGCTTCGGCTCAAAGGTCTTCGGGCCGTTTTAGTGGAGCCTCGGCTCAAAATAAATGGTTAGCAACCATGGAATAGCTTTCCATTTTGTGATACACGTGTTGGTGAGTTTTAATGCTCCCGTTTTGTGATAGGCCTCTTTCCCTCCTTTTGTGATTTCTGGATTTCCATTGATTGATTTCTAGAATTTGTATTTCACCAATTTTTATGATTTACAGCGGTAAGCTTTATCAATATTTGTGTATTGGTGAATTCGTGTTTCAACAACTTTTACGATTGGCATTGATATGTTTGTCAATATTTGTGGTTTAGTGAATAAAACAAAGAATATGACATTCTTTTTAGTGGTTCGAGATTTCTTGAGATATTGGATGATTTTTGTTCTTATTCAATGTATACTTGTCGTAGTATGACATTTTTTTATCATACGTTTTAATCATATCTCTTCTTATATCTCATTTTACCTGATAATTATAGCTAGACTGATCCGTTTATTATTTTCTTCTTAATTAATACTCGGGTTAAACCGAGATATTACAGGTGCTTCTATTTGACTTCTTATCAGGTACCATCACCTAATTTTTGACTAACTACTTTAGATTAGTAGTTTTTGTTTTGTGTACATTCGAGATAGTGACTCCTTGATGTATCCTTTTTCTTTTTTCTAGCACTTGTATCTATTCTTTTGTGAAGTTGTGGATCTTGTTAGACCACTACTCTGATGCACACTTCTATGTGTTATGTTTATATCTATTTCCGCCTTTGTGATATGAATATCTATGAATGATTTGTGTTATACTTATTTCTATATTTGTTTCTGAAGATTATATAGCCACTGTGTAGTAATTTGAGTTTGTCTCGATATGTCGGATTTCCTCTTGAAATGAAATGCATGTTATTCTATCTGACCTATCGGTGCTCGCACAAAGCAATTACACGGATAGTCGCTCCTCAACAGCCTTATTCTTCGCGCTAGTTGAGGGCATTACTTCGTAGTGTCCTCGGCTAGCGTGAGTATAGAGGTGGGGCGCCACGGCTTGGTATCAGAGCAAAACTTCAGAACAATATAGAATAATCTAGCAAGGATCATTGTCCTACGTCTTCCTTAGGAGTCGTGCCTTAGGATTTATCCGAGTCAACGGACCCGTTCTGTTCGATTATCTTTTATCATTCCTTATTTTATCAATCATGATTGTTTGATATTCATTCTAAGAGTAACCTTTTTCTTCTTCTTTCTTTCTTTCTTAAAGAAGAAGAGATGGTTAGTTCTGGCAGTCCTAGCGTTGGTCAATCCAGTAGTCCTTCTCTGGATGGCGTATTCATGTCTGCCCAACAACTTTTGGATCTTTTAAAGTACCAAAGGTTTATCTGTGCTTTGAGTAAGAACCTCGAAATGGTTTTACCTTTGAAACTTGAAGTTCCTTTCAATCAGCTTGTGGATATCACTCTTCGACATGAAGAGGTTGGTAAAGGAAGTGATAGTGATATTGGGATTTCCAAGAAGAGGCATATTAAGTTCAAAAGCCCTAATCCCAATAAGAAGGTGAAGCAAACTACTTTGGTAGCAAAGAATCTAATCCCTAATTGTGGAGGATGCTACAATCGTAATTCTAAGGAACACTATGTAATTAAGTGTCTAAACCCCCTTAATTGCCGCTATTGCAAAATTTCGGGTCATTATTTATCTTCTTGCCCCAAACTTAAAAGTAGGAGAGAGGGAAAGTTGAAAGTTGTGCAAGCCCCTTGTGACACTTCTTTTGGTCAAGGTATTTCACATTCAATACTTGATTACATTTGTTTTGTGATTATCCTTTCGAGTTCTTGTTGATATGGGTTCATCTCACTATTTTATATCAAAAGAACTTGTTGATTCTTTTTCTTTAAAACATTTTGGGCTTGATGACTTCTTTGAGAATTTCGAATTCGGTTGGTGGATACGCAACACTCAATTTGCTTTGTTTTGACGTCGAGATTATTTTATGTGATTTTTTCTTTCCGAGTCGATTTGCATGTTATGCTTTACTTAGGCTTCAGAATTAATTTGTAAGAAAGGATTGGCTTAATCATTACGAAGCCCATATCCTATTTTCCGAGTGGACTATTCATCTTCGACATTCTTAATCTGTTAAGCAAGTATCTATTTTTATTTGTGATTTCGATTCCAATTTGATGCCATAATTTTATTCTTTAAACCCACATGATGAGGAAAACGTTATTTTTCTCATTCGGGGAGTTTATGGAATTTTCTGTTATTTTGAGCTTGTCATAGGATTATCAACTAAGCAATCTTTTGAGTGGTGTTAAGGTCTTTTTCAGCCCGACCTTGCCACCGGTTTTCATTAGCTACGAGTTGCGGGAGTTAGCATTCCATTTACCGCATTCCGCACTCGTTATGATTCTTATGAATGACATATAATGTCATTCAGTTGTCCAGCTTATTTCATCCATTTTATGAATCGAGTAATTCTATGAATAGCTCGATGACTCCAGTCTTGTATTTATTGATTTTGGATGGAAATAACAATTTAAAATTTTTGCAAATCTTTTTAAGAAGACATTTTATATGTATAATTGGATTTTGTTCTTGAAACAAGAAAAGAATACTCTGAAATTTTTTAAGAGACTTATTTATCATATAGAAGATGATTTGGTGATTGTATTGCCCATTGAGTGCTTTAAGAATTCTGGTCGATGTGCTTGATCAACGTTATTGATAGGAATTTCGTAAACGCTTTGATGAGACAGTCAGTCACAATAAATTGACTTGTAAAATGTAAATTTTTCTAGAAAAATGACTACCTAAAGTCAATTATACTTTTTGAAAATTTTAGCTTTTCGAGAAAGAAGATCAATTAAAAGAACTTTTTCTTTCCCGATACTCCTATTCTTGTGATTCCCGAAGGGAACCAAGACTTCACTATTGGTACTGATACTAGTCGTATTGGTTTAGGTGTCGTTCGCTTGAAAAAAAGGGAGCATTCTATCATTTACGCTTCCTTACAATTAAAGCCTACCAAGACTAGCTCGCGGCTATTATTTTCGCTTTTAGAAATTTGGTATCATTATTTTTGGAAGAGAAATTTGTTCTCTATACCGATCATAAATCTTCGAAGTATTTATTTTCTCGAAAGGAACTTAAATTGCATCAACAACGTTGGCTCGAGTTCCTTGCATCTTATGATCTTGATATTTTTTTGTATAATCCTGAAAGGGGAAATCGTGTTGCCATTGCCCTTAATCGTAAGCAACATGCGGTTATTTCTTTGATGATATCCGAACGAAACAATCTCGAGACTTTATCCACTTGTGAGATTCGAGATCGTGAATCCAATTTATGTTCATCTCTTGTTTTATGTAGTCTTGAGGCTCATCCTTCTCTTATAGACTACATCATTGAAGCTCAAAGGCTAGATCCCGAATTGGCTCTTCTTAGCCAGAATTTTAGGGATAAAATTAATATTGAAGGTTTGAAAGACTTTGATATTGATGCTCGTGGCGGTATTCAAAAATATGGTAGACTTATCGTGCCAAATGTTAGTGATCTTCGTAAAGGTATTTTAGAAGATTCTCATCGTTCTAAATTTACCATTCATCCCGGTAGTAGTAAAATGTACGTGGATATGAAGCGACTTTGTGACGACCCGCCTGAAAGAGGCTAAGCGGTAGGATCGTGTAATATGGAATAATGAAATAGTCTAGATAGATAAAGTAGGTAAATGCATGGTGACACCAGGATTTTATACTGGTTCGGACCTCTCGTCCTACGTCCAGTCCCTAAGCTTCACTTAGGAATTTCACGAACACCCTCACTTCACCCGAAGGAATAGGTTTACAACTTACCCGAACAACCGTATGGGATTTCTTGCCTCAACTACCGAAGAGGACTTCAACTCAATCACTAAAATACAATATTCGACTTGTTGTGTTCTTGTCAACACTAATGAGTCTAATGTAGTACAATATTCCTATAATCTTATCCTCGAGAACATGCAATGTGTTTGTGAAGATTTAGGAAATGTGAATTGCAATGAATCAAAAGAATGTTATAAACAAAAACAGTGATTCAAGCAATAGATTGGTGATTTCTTTGAGAATATCCAGAGAATATGAACAAGAGAATAGTAAGATTAAAGCAAGAGAATTCGGTGAATTAAATGATGTTAGAATCATGTATATATACTTGTAGAAGAGGTGCATAAGTTGTCAAGGGTTGCAAACAAGAGATGCTTCCATTTCCATTGATGAATGGTTGCAACTCTTGGGAAGAAGAAGGTGTCTTTTCAGAGAAAATTCGCAAGTTTAAATTCAGTCGACTGAGCAGGAGATTCAGTCGACTGAAAAGATGAAGAAAAATTTTCAGGAACAATTTCAGTCGACTGCACAAGTAATTCAGTCGACTGAAACTGTGCAATTTTGTATATGTGTACAGTTTCAGTGGACTGGCCATGTCTGTTCAGTCGACTGAGGTATAAAAGTATGCCCAGTAAACATGTGAATGAAGTTTTTATGAATGTGCTCTAATGTTTGTGCAAATCTCTTGAGGATAGATTTTAACAAACAATCTAGACTAAGACACATAGAAAATCATACTAATGTTTATACTTTGGTCTTCATCAATCTTCTTCTAGCTTTTGCATTCTCTTCCTATTTGTTGATGCTCATTGTCATTGATCAAAATCTTCGTGTATCAACATTCTCCCCCTTTTTGATTGATGACAATACTATTCTAGAGATGTATATACTTACTTTCTCCCCCTGAATGTATGCACTATCTTTTCTACAAAACAAAGTTAGTACCATAAATTTTCTCCCCCTTTGTCATCGACAAAAAGGAAGAACTAACAGCAGTAATAATATATCAAAACAATCACTAAATCATAGAGAATATAAGCATGAATTAAGAGAAATAAAAATTTTATGACAGACAAGCATAAAATGGCTATTTATACAAGCCATTAGAAAGTTTATAAATAGACATCAAAACAACAAAATCACTCATCCTTATCCCAGTCATATGAACCTTCCCTTCCAGTTGGTTCACGTACGACGGGTCCTCCTGTTGGTGGTCTAGATGCTCTTTCTCCTTGGCCACAACTAGCTCCGCTTGCGCTGCTACTTGTATGCTCTTCGGATGTCGTCCATGTAAATGTGGGTGCCGGACGTTTGCCGCGAGATGTTGAAGCAGTAGTCGTGCTTGAGCACGAGATTGCATCCCAAAGCTTGTTGAAGAATCCTTTAATTTTATCAAGCTTATGATCTACCTTTTTAAGGCGAGTGTCAAGAATTTGTTGATTTCTTGACAATATCCCCAAGGATTGGTTGGTAGTGAAGCTTGGGTCAACAAGACGAATTTCATCATCTTGCTTGAGATGTTCTTCGCGGCGAGGTTGAGGAGGTTGTTGTTGTTGTTCTTGATCCTTGCTTCCCATTCGGAAAGTGATATTATGCGAGGAGGTCGAGATGGGAGTTGCATTAGGCTTATGGTCCGATGGTTAATCTGATGGACCATTGTATTCTCTGATTCAGGTAATGGCGTATCGACATTTAGGAGAAGTCACATAATGTACTCTCCAAAGTAAATAGTGCGCATTTTGCCATTGTTGAAAGTGATAAACTCATCAAGAATAAGCTGTACCCAATTAACTTGTATATTGTCAAAAAAAGCATATAAAGCTCGATAGTTATTTGGGTAGACAATTTCATATGAGCCCGTGCGAGGAGTAATCGTTCTCATTAGGGCTTTATGGAGGATTCTTGCCATAGGTCGAAGGGAGGTGGACTTAAAATCTGTAAAGTTGATGTTATCATCCATAAATCGATGGTTGATGTTGTCACGAATGTGTGGATTGAATTCTATCTCCTCGAGCTTTCTCCCAACTTTTGGGGACTCTAAAATGTGTGCTATTCTATCCAAGGAGAACCAAACTTTCTTTCCACACACCATACTCCAAACACTGTTGTTTGGATTTCTTGGAGTTTGGTGTCCAAGATTAAGATTAGCATAAAATAATTTTACCATTACATGATTAATGGCATGATCATTTCTTTTCAAATCTAGAAGTGGAGTCAAACCTGCCGGATCTGTAAACGCTTGAAGGTTGTAGGTTTGAAAGCTTTGAAAATCAACGAAAGAATGCTCAAAAATTCAAGGATTCTTCATCTTGTTCCATCGAGTGACAGCGGTTCCATCATAAAGCCATTATGCTATTTGAGCATCAATTGGCTCGGAGGATGAAGAAGATGAGGCTCTTGATCTTTTTGGTGCCATTTGGGTGAGAATTGATTTGATTTTGAGGAATTTGGGAGCTAGGGTTTCGAAATTAATTTGGGGAAGATGTTTGTAGGAGGTAAAAGTGAATTGGTAGGGTAAAATGTGATGGTTAAAAGGGGAAATTTTGCCTGGGAAGCAGCGTTCAGTCGACTGAATATGCTATTCAGTCGACTGAATCAAAGGCCGAAGTATTCTGTTATAGATTTAGTCGACTGAGCAGAATATTTAGTCGACTGAATTGTTGTTGCTGAAATTATTTGTTTGAAATTTTAGTCGACTGTGCAGATCTTTTCAGTCGACTGAACTTCGTAAATATTGTTTTCTGTCTTATTTTCAGTCGACTAAGCATGAGCTTTCAGTCGACTAAAACATGCATTCTTGGTGTTTCAGTTAATTTTTTGAAATTTAAATAAATTATTTAAAGGAATAGTTACAAAAATATTGATATAAATATTTCAAAATTCAACTATTTCTTTGGGGATGGACTTGGAGTCTTCTTTCCTTCATTCTTCATGTAATTTATATCTCATGAATTCGGACTATATTGAGGAGTCCTAGGAGACATCCAAGGATTCACAGGATCAACTGGTGTACGATAAGATGAAGACGGATCAAGTGTGCTAACAGGACGAGGTAGAGGTTCAGCCACTTCATTCTTCTTTGATCCACAGAAGCGTAAACCAATTTGCTCTAGAAAACTTAACCTTCTAGCCGTAACTTTTTGCTTGAAGTATAGCTCTCGTTGAAGATCTATCTGTTGTTGTTGAAAGTGATGAATTTCATCAATCTTTCTTTTTTTGTTAGATGAAATAAAGAGTCCACGTTTCGCCTTTTTCGATTCTGGTGTGAAACCAGTACGATAATTTTCCCATTTGTAAACCGGCTCATGTGCTGGTGTTGGTGTGGGAAGTTTTGGCGATGTTGGAGTGTTATCAACTGACGAGATGATATTGATCGGAGAGAAGGAGTTGTTTGACGACATTTTATATTGAAATTGTTTAAGCTTTTAATCGTAAAATCGAGATGTGAAAATAAAAAAAAATTAGAATTTATTTATAGTAGAATTTTACTAAACAACTAATGGTTATAATTTATTTAGATTTTTAACCGCATAATGATTTAATGGTTAGAAGAATTTTGTTAGAAAAGTATGGTTCTTATTAAAAATTCAGTTTATTTTTTTTTAAAAATGTGTGGTCTATAAATTATATAATGTAGCATATAACATTTTCAAAAAATATTTGATATGTTCATTCAGTCGACTGAACAGATTGTTTTAGTCGACTGAAATGAGTGAATATTTCAAATGCGTCTCTAATTGATATCTTTAAAGGATATTATACCTAATTCTCATCGAAGTTTTATAAAGGAGTTTTCTAATAGAGGTTTAGTAAATATATCGGCAATTTGATTTTCGGTAGAAATATGTTCTAAATTAATTATTCCTTTTTCGATATTGTCACGTAAAAAATGGTGACGAATATCTATATGTTTTGTACGAGAGTGATTAACCGGATTTTTAGATAAGTTTATTGTACTTGTATTATCACAATATATTGTAGAATTTGTTAAATTTATATTAAAGTCTTTAAGTGTTTGTTGCATGTATATAACTTGAGTGCAAGCTAAAGCAACTGATATATACTCTGCTTCACATGTGGAAAGCGAGACACAATTTTGTTTCTTACTAAACCAAGATACAAGTGATTTTCCAATGAAATGGCAAGTACCACTTGTACTTTTTCTATCCGTTCGGGATCCACCAAAATCAGCATCACTGAATGACACTAACTCAAACGAACATTCCTTTGGATAGAAAAGACCGAAATCTTTAGTTTGGTTAAGATATCGCATTATTCGTTTTACTGCTCTTAAGTGTGAATCTTTAGGATCGGATTGAAAACATGCACATAAACAAATACTCATCATTATGTCAGGTCTACTAGCGGTTAAATAGAGCAAAGAACCTATCATACTTCTAAACAATTTTTGATCTACACTTTTACCATTTTCATCTCGATCGAGATGTGTAGTGGTACTCATAGGAGTAGGTTTTGCAGAAGTGTTTTCCATACCGAATCGTTTTATTAAATTATCACAATATTTTTCTTGTTTTATAAAAATTCCATTTGTCAATTGTTTGATTTGAAGTCCGAGAAAATAAGATAGTTCTCCCATATGAGACATTTCGAACTCATTAGTCATTATATTTGAAAATTCTCTACATAAATTTTCATTTGTTGAACCAAAAATAATATCATCTACATATATTTGAATTATTAAAATATCTTTGGCAGTATTTTTAATAAAAAGTGTTTGATCTACTTTTCCAATTTTAATCCTGAGTTTAATAAATAACTTTTAAGTCTTTCATACCAAGCACGAGGAGCTTGTTTAAGACCATATAGTGCTTTCTTTAATTTAAATACATGATTCGAATATTTTTCATGTATAAATAACGGAGGTTGTTCTACATATACATTTTCTTTAATAAAACCATTTAAAAATGCACTTTTAACATCCATTTGATAAAGTTTAAAATTGTGAAAACAAGCAAAGGCTAATAATATACGTATTGCTTCCAATCTTGCAACGGGAGAAAATGTTTCATCAAAATCAATACCTTCTTCTTGATTATACCCTTGTGCTACTAGTCTTGCTTTATTCCTAGTTATATTACCTTGTTCATCTACTTTATTTTTGTAAATCCATTTTGTTCCAATTACTGATTGATTATTAGGACGGGGAACTAATTCCCAAACATTGTTACGTTCAAATTGATTTAATTCCTCTTGCATTGCGATAATCCAATAATCATCTGTTGATGCTTCTTTTGGATTTTTAGGTTCTATAGATGAAATGAAAGCTACATGACCCATTTGATTTAGTTGATTTCTTGTTCTAACTTGAGAATTTATTTCTCCTATTATATTTTGAGTTGGATGATCTCGTAATATTCTAGGTGGAGATCTTAGTTCATTATTTATTTCAAGGTTTATTTCTTCTATATTTATCAATTCTTCATCATCTTTTATATTTACATTTTTATTAAAATTTTCATCAAAAGATATATGCAAAGTTTCTTCAATTAAGTTTGTTCGTTTATTAAATACTCGATATGCTTTACTTCGTTCAGAATATCCTACAAAAATTCCTTCATCTGCTTTTGAATCGAACTTTCCTAGTTGATCTTTTGTATTTAAAATAAAACATTTTGATCCAAATATTTTAAAATAAGATATATTTGGTTTTTTATTATTGAATAGTTCATAAGAAGTATTTTTAGTTAACGGTCTAATTGAAATTCTATATAATACATAACATGCAGTAGCAACGGCTTCTGCCCAAAAATGTTTTGGTAGAGAACTCCCATTTAACAATGTTCTTGTGCATTCTTGTAATGTTCTATTCTTTCTTTCTACAACTCCATTTTGTTGAGGAGTTTAGGAAAAGAAAAATTATGATTAATTCCTTTCTTTTTACAAAATGTTTCAAAAACTTCAATTCCGAATTCGCCTCCATGATCACTTCGAATATTTTTAATTTTCAAATCTTTAATGTTTTGAATTCCTTTGACAAATGTTTTAAAATGCTCAAAAGTGTCGCTTTTAATTTTCATAAAAATAGTCCATGTATATCTTGAAAAATCATCAACAATTACAAATATGTATCGACTATGATTAATGGATTGAATTTGTGTTGGTCCGAATAAATCCATATGTAGTAATTCTAATGGTTGTAAAGTTGAAATATTTTTCCTAGATTTAAAAGATGATTTCGTTAATTTTCCTTTTTGACAATCATCACAAAAATTATTTATTTTAAAATTTATTTTTGGTAATCCTCTTACTAATTCATTTTTGGAAAGTTTTCTAATAGTTTTAAAATTTATATGACAAAATCTTTTGTGCCATAACCAAGGATCATTATCTTTGGCAAGTAAACACATACTTGAATTATGATTAATATTCATATTTAAAACATAAATATTTCTATCTCTATTTCCTTCAAAAATAAGATTTTGTTTTTGATCAAAAATACTACATTTATTATTCGAGAAAGTTATTTTAAAACCTTTGTCACACAGTTGACTTATGCAAAGTAGATTATGTTTTAAATTTTCAACTAATGAAACATTTGTTATAAAAGGTAAATTTGATGTACCGTAATTTTTCGCATCTCCTTTGCCAATGATATAGCCTTTTGAATTGTCTCCGAAGGTAACCGAGCCACCATCAAAGTATGTGATGTTTGTAAGCATATCTTTGTCTCCGGTCATGTGTTTTGAACAACCACTGTCTAATATCCATTTCTTCTTTTTAAGTGGGACCTGAAAATAGATATGAAATTATTGGTACCCACTTTTTAATAGGGTCCTAAGAAGTTAGAGTTTTAGGAAACCAAATCCAATTTGGTTTAGTGTCTTTTTTATAAATATAGTTTTTATTATGATGAACATTATCCATAAATGTTTTAATGTATTTATTTCTTATTAATACATTGTTAGTTTTTGGTACCCAAATTGTAACTACCTTGTTTTCTACTTTCGTTTTAATAGGTTTCTTTATTAATATTTGTTGTTTTGAATCCATATTCCACTTAAAATGTGTATTTTTTGTAGGAATTTTTGACTCCTTTTTATATCCTAATCCGTGTTTACTTGAAGAGGATTGAGAATTTTCTAAAATCTTAGATAAATTTTCTCGTCCTTGGTTGAAGTTAAAACATTTTTTGTGATGTTATCTAATCTAGCTTGAAGACTATTATTTTCTAACTCAACTTGTCTAATCTTAGTTTTTAACTCATGATTTTCAGAAACAATCATATCATTCTTTATCTTTTGAGTTTCAATTTCTTGACTTAAAAGTGATAATTGATTTTCTGAATTTGAATAAGATTCTTGAACTTTTTCAAGTTCTTCTTCAAGAATTTTCTTTTCATCATTTAACATTTCTCTTTCAAATTCAACTTTGTTTTGATTTTCACGAGTTTCTTTGAGTTTCTTTTTAAGGGTTTTTATTGTGTTTAAAAGTTCATTGTTTACTTCAATTAAATCGTCGAAAGTTAAATTATTTACCTCAGATTCTTGAGCCATGAAGCATACATTTGCCTGTTCATTGTCGCTATCACTATCATTTTCGGATGATGATGAATCTGAATCGTCCCATGTTACAGAAAATGCCTTCTTTTTGAATTTATCCTTCTTGTTTTTGAAGTTTTTCTGATTTTCCTTCATTTGTTCTTGACAATCTTTTTGCATATGTCCTTTCTTATGACAATTGAAGCATTCTATATTTGAGGATGATGGTTTTTTCAAGAAATTCTTTTTGAATCCGTTTTTGTTTCCTTTTCTATACTTTAGGAATTTCTTGAAATTTTTGGCTATAAATGCTAGATCGTCATCTTCAGACTCTGATTCTTCCTTTTTCGCATGAAAAGCAATATTCTTTCTTTCTTGAGCTTGATCCTTTTTAGCTTGCATATTTACTTCATACGACATAAGATTTCCAATCAATTCTTCTGGTTTCATTGTAGATAAATCATTTGCTTCCTCGATTGCTAGTACTTTTCTCTCCCATTCATCAGTGAGTGAATTTAGAACTTTAGACACAATGTCAAAGTCCGTGTATCTTTCTCCTAGTCCGATTAGAGCATGATGAATGTCTTGAAATCTTGAGTACATGTCATTGATGGATTCATTTTGTCGCATTCTAAAGTTTTGGAATTGATTCTTCAGCATGGATATCTTTGTTTGTTTAACCTTGTTTGTGCCTTCGTGTATGACTTTAAGAGTTTCCCATATCTGATATGCAGTAGTACATATGCTAACACAGTTGAATTCATTTCTATCCAGGGCACAAAAAAGCATATTCATGGCTTTGGCATTTGCACTAGCTTCATTCTTTTGAGTTTGTGTCCATGTACGATAATCGGTTGTGGGTACAACGAATTCTGCTTGAGTAGCATTTCCAGGCTTCGAAACTTGTTGCTTGCATATAAATTCTCATCCTTGTAGCCCAATAGTTATAGTTTAGTCCATTGAATAGAGGAGGTCTTTGGGTGGATTGTCCTTCCGCAAATGTAGAACTATAGGCAGATGTTGTGCTTGTGCTTGCGTTATTTTCCATATTATCAATATGACTAATAACGGTGTTATGGTTATAGGATGGCCTTGCTCTGATACCAATTGAAAGAGGCTAAGCGGTAGGATCGTGTAATATGGAATAATAAAATAGTCTAGATAGATAAAGTAGGTAAATGCAAGGTGACACCAGGATTTTATACTGGTTCGGACCTCTCCTCCTACGTCCAGTCCCTAGGCTTCACTTAAGAATTTCACTAACACCCTCACTTCACCCGGAGGAATAGGTTTACAACTTACCCGAACAACCGAACGGGATTTCTTGCCTCAACTACCGAAGAGGACTTCAACTCAATTACTAAAATACAATATTCGACTTGTCGTGTTCTTGTCAACACTAATGAGTCTAATGTAGTACAATATTCCTATAATCTTATCCTCGAGAATATGCAATGTGTTTGTGAAGATTTAGGAAATGTGAATTGCTATGAATCAAAAGAATGTTATAAACAAATACAGTGATTCAAGCAATAGATTGGTGATTTCTTTGAGAATATCTAGAGAATATGAACAAGAGAATAGTAAGATTAAAGAAAGAGAATTCGGTGAATTAAATAATGTTAGAATCATGTAATATACTTGTAGAAGAGGTGCATAAGTTGTCAAGGGTTGCAAACAATAGATGCTTCCATTTCCATTGATGAATGGTTGCAACTCTTGGGAAGAAGAAGGTGTCTTTTCAGAGAAAATTCGCAGGTTTAAATTCAGTCGACTGAGCAGGAGATTCAGTCGACTGAAAAGATGAAGAAAAATTTTCAGGAACAATTTCAGTCGACTGCACAGGTAATTCGGTCGATTGAAACTGTGCAATTTTGTATATGTGTACAATTTCAGTCGACTGGCCATGTCTGTTCAGTCGACTGAAGTATAAAAGTATGCACAGTGAACATGTGAATGAAGTTTTTATGAATGTGTTCTAATTTTTGTGCAAATCTCTTGAGGATAGATTTTAACAAATAATCTAGACTAAGACACATAGAAAATCAAACTAATGTTTATACTTTGGTCTTCATCAATCTTCTTCTAGCTTTTGCATTCTCTTCCTATTTGTTGAAGCTTATTGTCATTGATCAAAATCTTTGTGTATCAACACCGCCCCTTACGCCCAGGAAGACGTTTCATCTTGAAGAAAGAAAGGGATGAGAAAATAGAAAAGTTATAGAAGAAAGAACAACATCATCAGAATCTCACAGCGGAACGAGTGAATTATAATAATCACATAAGTATTTACATAATATACAACATCAATCAGAGTTATACAGATAATACATCTCATACTAGACAGTTATAAACACCTGTCTAGTTATACAATACAAGACAACACAAGCAAATAACTCAGAGATTCCAACACAGCGGAACTATATATATATATATATCTACAACGCTGAAGCCTCCTGCTCCATTGCTCCTCCAGAATTCGTCAAAACAAACCTGAATCCCTTGGCTACCCGTAAAAATTTGGGTACCCGAGAGTTTATGAAAAACAAAAATAAACCCCGGGTCAGACATGGGTCTGGTATGAGTAACAGGTTTAAGTTTCTTAACTTTAAAAATCCTTTTGAAAACAAAAGGTATCATGTAAGACTGCCCACACATAAACATGGAAAAGTTTTTACCTTACGCTAACCAAAACATTTGATAGGAAATTCTGTGATATTATAATAGGTCTAGGGTTTTCAAGTAAATAAAAAATAGCCGAAATTGTTACATCTATTAAATTCCAGCTACTAGCCACAAAAGTGGGTAATACAATCAAAACCGTTGGCACTTATTGGATTGTGGATTCCATACAATGGCAGGGCTACTGAGCTACAGCCCGTCACAGTATGTGGCCTAGATCAACGTACCGAGGATCACTCCCGACCCCCTGCAACACAAGGCCGGAACCATTCCTTACTGAACAGTCCCGAACAAGATAAACCCCGCAGTTGTTTGCAACCAATTGCCCACACAGCCGAAAATAAAGGGACATCTAGACAGGGGAATATCCTTGTCCTGCTTGGGCATGACCCACCTAACCTTGCTGCACCTCCCCTGTTTTAGCCATTCCCGGTTGATGAGGCTTGAGGCTGCGACTACCCTTAGAGAACATATTTTCTTAGAATGCCCATCGTCCACCTGACGATGTGATGAAAGCATTCAATCCATACAAGTTCGTTCCGGGTTCGAACAAAACCGAAGGCATTATCTCGTTACACTCATTTTGGAATCACCCTCAGAGTTAACGACGATAACCCTTGCATTCTGAATCTCCATCTTCACTTCAGATTCACGACCTATCGTTAATTTGGAATCGATGTGGTTTTCGGATGTTCCGAATGTGGAAAACCGATCCCGGTCTCATCGAAATCCAAAACGTGTCTTTTAATGCTAAGTTGTCTATTTAGTCTTAATAGTTTAATTCAATAAAATCAATATACGCAGATAGATAACTCATTATATCACAGTAGATGATCATATCATCATCACATACAGATAATCAATATTATCATCCAAACAGATAATTAAATATTATCATATTTAACTATGCATCCATATCACATAGATATTACTCATGTCAGATCTGAATTCACAATCATCAAATGAAACATCAATATCATTTATCCATGAGCACTGATTTATAATCATACCATTTGTAATTAATTTAAAATGAATTAAATTAACTACTTCTATCTCTAATTAATTTAAAGTAAATTAAATTAATTACTTCAATCCGTAAATCCTGCTTATACAAAGCATTAATTAATTGTAAATCAATTAATTAAATAAATCTATAGATCTTCATCTTGATTAACACCTTTGATTAATCATTCACTAATTACAATAGGTAATTAGTCCTTAATTAATTGATTGATTTTCTAAATAATTTATAGTAATTAACATTTAATTACTTCATTTATAATTGATTACATTTATTCTTAATTAATTTCATCAATTAACCACCACATCCTTAATTATTCTTAATTAACCAAATCTTAATTTACATCATTAATTATATTAATTCATGATCTTTAATTTATATTTAATTTAAATTACTTTGATTAAACTTAATTACATTCAGTAATTAATCTTTAATTAAACACAATTATTAATCATCCTTGATTAATATCAACCAGTAATTACCTACCCTTAATTACTCATATTAATAAATTAATTATCCCATAATTAATTATCTCCATTAATTAATCCTTTTATTAATTACAAAAGTAATTATTCAAATTACTTTATTAACACATCATCTTTCATTGATTACATACAGTAATTAACGTTAATTATTTCCTTAAGTAATTATGCTCCATTGAATAAACTAAGTAATTATACTTATCAATTATCAAATGATTTTCTTAAATTAATTAAACCAATTTAATTAACTTAAATTAATTATTTTATCAAAATTAATTACAATTGTAATTAATCTTTTAATTACTTTTATCAAGTAATTACTTCACAATTTACAAAGAATTATCTAAATTAATTAATTAATCTAATTAATTATTAAATTTAACCACATAAATTAGTTACTTAAAAATTCTTAGTTAATCATTAACTAATGACATTTCCTTAATTACTTCTTTAAGAAATTACCTTAGATTTAAACATTATCAATTATCTGTAATTATAACTTATTAATTAAATAAATCATTCTTTAATTATCTTATTAATTAAATTATTTTATTACCTTAATTATCTCTAAGGTAATTCATTTCTATTAATAATTTCATTAATATTAAAGTGTAAATTTAAATTCAAATTCCGTTTGAATTTAAAAATCCAAAAGATTAACCAATTTTAATGATTACCAAAACTAAATTCAATATTAAATAATGTGAAGTACATTCATTACTTATATATGAAACTTATGTAAGAAAGGTTTAAACTAGATTACATAATTCTTTTTATTTAAAAATCAAGATTTTAAAATATATTTATTATTTAATTTCAACTTGTTTTTAAAACATTTAGATTTCAAAACTGTCTTATTTTCCGGATTTGAATTCATTAGTTTAACTTTGAATTTAAAACTTGGGTTTTATCTTGCTTTTAAAAAAAATTGATTTTGATTTAAAACCGAATTCATTTGAAACCTTGGATTCAAAGTTCATTTGAATTTATACTTTAAATTCTTGAATTTAACTCATTTTAATTTCTGTTTTCAAACTTTAAATAAATGTAAAATCTGAAACCTGAAGCCCACCTTAAATCATTTAAACTTCGATTTCGTTTCAACTTTGAATCCAAAAATAAACTTGAATTTAATCTTCCAACTGAATATAGACTTGTTTAAACCTATACTTATTTTAGTTTTCATTTGAGTTTGTTTTTAAAACAGAACAAACACTGCTTCCAGGTTACACATGCCTGAAACAACACTACTCGAACCCACCCTCCATTGACTTCGGGTCATCCCCTTACCTTACTTCGAGTCACGTACTCGAGTTACTCGAGTACTCCCCTAGCCAAAAACCTGCACACAGGAAACTACTACCCAGCCTTCAATGGCACGGTGCACGTGCAACGTGGCCCCAACCAACTCCGGCCACCCTCTGGCACTCCAACACGTTGCCGACTACCTCCAAACAACGTCACGACCACCCAAAATCATCACGGCAACTCGAATCGAAATCGAGTTAAATTTGCCAAACCTGGAAACGAATCGAGCAACAACCCTTGACCTGTCAATGCTCCGCCCCCTCAATGGCGATCATCGGAACGCCAGCGTCCTCGGCTACAACCTCGACCATGACCCCTCTACCAATCCCCATAAGCGCGTCGAACTCGATCCCCAAATAAAAGCATACGAGACTCAAAACCGAACCGTAGCAAAAACTAGGTTTACGAAAAGAAATTCGTCGTCGTCGCCACCACGCCTAGCTGCACCACCTCCCACCATTTTTCCCATCACCGCGGTAAGCTTCTCCACCTCCTCTCACAACCCGACCACCTCCAAAAGCATAGATCACCAGTAAATCACAATTTCACCTATTATGTCCAACCCATAACTACACCTTCAACACTTAATTATAAATAGTGATTTTAATTTTTAAAATCAAGTTTTTGTTTAGTGTTTTAGTTTATATGCCTGAACTAAGTAATTATGAGGTTTGAGTTTTACCAAATCTTGAGTTTATATTGTTCTTATTATCTTTCCATAGCAAATTTGAATTTTGTTTAGCTTAAATAAAATTTTAACATCTCCTTTGTAACCAAACAAACAAGTCTTATTTTGATCCTGAGTCCTAACAATAAGTGGATCAAGCAGTAAAGATTTTTAAACTAATCTGGGTTTGAAATTTTAGAACGGAGATGTTCTTCAGGTATTTACAAGCACATATGCATCACACATCCAAAAATACACAGAGATATTACCAAATATATACACATACAAACTTATTTCAGATATAAATAAAGCAACCATATTTATATTTGAGTTTAACAAAAAAATGTTACTCACCATTGCTTGTAAAAATGAACAGAACATCCTGGTTATTGAAACAGCTTAAACTTTAAAACTGGAAACTGTTTTGCTTTCCAAAACTTCTTGCCTTGTTGATGATGCTTCGGTAGTAAACAAAATAGAAATGCTACTTGTATATGTTAAGTTTACTATGCTATGTTGAACGAACTAAAGAAGAAAGACATGTATATAAAAGAGTTTCAGAGGAAGGTGACATCTGAGACAAGCAACTCTTGCAGGTACAAAAAATTGTTTTATCAGGAAAGACATTTTATTTTGGAGGCTTGAAATTCAACTCGAAATGACTACTGTTAGCTGCTAAGAAATGGTGTCAATTAATGCTAATGTACTTGTGTTCCCTACTAATACAATCTTATGTCCAGATATTTACTTTGTACATTAATCGTGTCTGCCTTGATTTCTTTTACTTTGCTTTGTTAACTTGACTATGCCATTTAAAATCTACAGGCTCCCTCTCTTTTTATTTTTACTTTACTTTGCTTTGTCATTTCTTTTGCAAGCATATATTTTTACCTTGTTCCTGCTTTCTAACTTCTTACATGCTAAAACATATGTCACTTGACTTTAATTCTTAACTTACAGGCATATTTATTTGTCTGGTTTACTTTTATTATTTAACATAGATATTTATGTTTCTTTTTCTTAGCTTTACATTTTATTTTACTTGTTTTGTTTCTATACTTACTTGATTTGTTCTCGTATTCAAAACTTTTACAAGTTACATACAAATGTTTTTACTTGCCTGGGAATGCTTTACATCCTATATACATAGCTGTTTTATTTTGCTTGTTTAAATATTTTATAAAATTTATACATTCTTGAAAGAATTTATTTTATATCCCAAATCATAGCTTCATATGTATATGTATTTAGACTTATGTTTAATATGTATAAGATTTATTTTATTTTTGAATATTCTTGAAAGACTTATTTTTAAATCTTTCAAATTATAGCTTCCTCCAAAATACACATTCATGTATTTAAATAATTTTAAAATAACCATTTCTATTTGTATTGAAATCCATTTGTAAAAATATTACATTATTTAGATTGTTTTAAAATAACTAGTTATTAAATTAAAATAATGAAATTATCACTACCTAAATATATTACTAATTTTATTAACCACATTTAAAATCAAAACAACCTTTGTTAATTTTAAATTTAAGTTAAAATCATTTAAACAAATTTTAATCTTATCTTGAGTATTTTTAAAATCATATTATTATTTATTCAATATTAAATTTCCAAATTATCAAAAATAGTAGAATTAGAAAACATAGCTTTATTTATTAAATTTAAAAACAAAACTTACCTATTTATAATATATACCAATATATACATATATACATTATAAATCGAAACAATTTAAATTAGCTTTTGAAATGAAAAATTATCAGATAAATATTCATTTAAAAGAAGATGATTAAATCAATTCAAATTATTATCAAATCAATTTAATTTTTAATGTAGATTATTAAATTGGCATTACCCCAAATTTTCGGTATGTCACATTCCTCCCCCCTTAAAAAATTTCGTCCCCGAAATTTAAAACAAAGGTAATTTAATAATCTAGTTAAATATTTATTTTAAAACACAAGCATATATTAATCAGATGTTAACAACCACAGCAACCAATTCATCTAACCAAACAAATCTAACTATCCAGACAAAACTCCGAATAGAATTTTCTCGAGTTTCCCCAAGTATAAATACCGGGTTACTCGCCCTATAGAATCCAAACAAGCAATGCCACTAAGCTACATAACTTCTACTCATCTAGATCTACAAAACAAGACAGGATATCAGACTACAGACACGTCTGAATCAACAACTAAGACTTCCCGAACTGTTGGTTCTACGACCAGAAATAGATCTTACATGTACTCCCTCAGAGATACATGAAACACAACGAATTCTAGTTATCCAAACTGACAATTCAATCTTGAAGACCAAACACTTATCCAAAATCAAATCTCCGACTTTGAAATCCAAATTCTTCCGTCTCTTATTCACTAAACTCTTCGGACGATCCTGGGTTGTCTACATCTTCCCTGATCAGCTCAACTCTTGCCGATGCTCCTAGAAATAAACTGGACCAAGGACAATCCAACAAAATGATCTTCCCAATATGAACTAAACTCAGAACACAAACCCTACTCCAAAACAGGAAACAGAACTCACCTCTCTCATCCGGAGAAAATAAAATAGGTGCACTCCAATCTGGCCTCAGATTCTGAGAAATTTCCTGTAGAACTCTCCAATCCAAACATTGCAACACCCAATTGCTTCCAAACTAAAACAGCTACCACCATGCTTCCACTGCGCAACTCTGATTGAACAGATGAAAGTGCTGATTTTGGACTCAAGCACAGATTGGACAACACATTACAAAAATAGGGTTCAACATAACCAAAAGTAAAACTCCGAAGTTCCTCCAAAATCTGAGCTATCAAACTCAAAAATCATCCTATTACTATGTTGATCCATCGGTACCACTTCTGAAATCCAGTCGATACCAAACTAAATCTCCAAATGCTGACAAACTCTGACTTCTCGAAGACACCCAAAAAAATCTTCGAAACATAAGAAAACACTCAAATTATCGCAAGTCACTTTCGCGATCAATCCAGCCTAATTCCAAAGATACTACCTTCTCTCTTAACTAATCAGAACAGCTTACACTTATGTGGCCAATCCATCGAAGAAATAGATCAACGCTGCTGCTTCTGAAGTTACCCCAAGAAAAAACTGCTTAGCCAGAAGACTTTCAAACCCAAAACTCTTCGAGAAACTCGGACCTCAAAGCAAACAGAAACACCCAGCTGAACAGCCACAACACCGAAGCAGTCACTCTTCCTTAACTTGTCCCAAAGAAACATCTTCGGAGTCATCCATAGTCACTGTGTCTCATCACACAACTGCTACACCTTGATAAATCAAGATATCATGACTTGCTTATGTTCAACCGACAGATCCAAATTGTAGCTCAACCAAACTACATTTCAAAAATGAACTCCAAACCTTAACAGGTTTCCTTCAGAGATCGATGAAATCCTTACACCACCCAAAGCTTACTCGAGACGGTATTAGGTCTACAGTCTCGATAATTACACTTCCAACCTCAAACATTCAAGCTCCAACCATTGGTAGTCGTGTTACACACACCACCACCCTATCTACCTTTATAGCTCATTGGAAAACCCGAACAGGTAACCCAACGATAGGTAGAAATAAATATTTATATATATATATATTATATAAAAATTACAAATACACTCTCTCAAGAAAGAAATCACTCAAGAGCCTAGGTATTCATTCAACCTAGCGCTCTGATACCAACTGTGACGGCCCATCCTCCTACGCCCAGGAAGACGTTTGGTATTGAAGAAAGAAAGGGATGAGAAAATAGAAAAGATAGAGAAGAAAGAACAACATCATCAGAATCTCACAGCGGAACGACTAAATTATAATAATCACATAAGTATTTACATAATATAAAAAAAACGTCAATTCAACCTCAAACTAAACTTCAATTTTTCAAAATCGATTTTAACTGAAACTAATTTAAGCATGGCTTCCGATAATGGCTTCCGTCCTCCCTCTCCTCTCTATCCCTCCCGTCCCCCTCCTCCTCATTATCCCTCTAGTCCTACCGTCCCTTTTTCTCCCTCACTCTCATTCTCCGGAATCGCATTCGTCCCTCCGAAGTATCGCCATCAATCTCATCACCCAGCTCGTCCCAACTCTGCTCCCACATCCCCATCTAGTGGTATAGCTGATCGAACCACTCCTTTGTATTCTCGACCGGACTCTGGCAAGGTTCGTACCTACGCACAGGTGGCTGCCACGCCCATACAAAAGCCTATTCATCCACCCTCCAATCATCCCAGCCGTAGGCGTTCCCTTCCGGAGTTTGTCTCTTGCCGCCAAACCCTAGAATTTTTAAAAAGTAAAAAAAGATGTTTTCGTTGTGCCGGCTTGGGCCACGTGGCGCAAAACTGTAGGGAGCCAAAGATCTGCTTCTGCTGTAGCTATTATGGCCATAATTACTCCAGTTGTCCCTCCAGGTTTTCGGCATTGGGACACAACAAAAACTCTTCAAATCCACTGAGCACTCATCCAGTCTGCTACATTAAATCAAACCCGATTCCAACAAAATTTAATCATTCTGCATCACGTGATAAGTCATCCACTCATCGTATGCCATCTCATCCCGTCCCCACCACCAAAACTCCTAAAATCAACAATAATTCTCCCCCTCCGCACTCAAACCGAGACACTCTTTCAATTCCTCCTCCCCTGTTCTCTCCTCCACAAAAATTCACAATGAGCGACCTCTCCCTCCACATTACCGCGACCATCATTGATGGTGCCTGGTCAGTTGAGTCCCTGAGCAGAGTGCTTCAAGCTGCTTTTAACCATGAAGAGTGGCCGATCTGGTTCTTAGACGACAATCGTTTCCTAGTAGCTTGCCCCTCCGCATCAGTCAGATACCAGGCCCTTACACGTAAAATAATTTCCAAAGCGGGAGGAACCATTTTTCTGGGGGCTTGGCCAGAATATGAACGGCCGGCTGAAATCCCTCTAGAACCTCCCTCCTGGGCAACGATTAAAGGTATCCCAGAGATTCTAAGACACAATCCTGATGCCATAAGTGCAGCTATCAATCCAGTCGGAAGATTCATTGAATACGACCGCTGCGATTGGGCGGAATTTGACCGGCGACTTATATATATCAAGATGCAGTTTCTCGTGGGCATCTCCTCAGTATCTTCCTATAGAGTTTGTCTGAATAATGTAGACTATCTCATCACAGTATCAAGATGGGAACATGCCCACCCTCGCTCCAGACCTGAGAACCATCTCTTGGGCCTGGACTACAACAGAGATGTGAAGTGTTTTAATGACCCCTTAGATATACCTTCATCCGACCTTTCCTCAGATGAACGCTTCGATGCTATGAACTATGAGCCCATCTCGCCGCCCCCTCCGACGCAAGTTATCTTGGATGAGGAAGCTCACTATATTCCTATCCCCAATGCTGCTCCAACTCCCAACGAGTGGGACCCCTCTTTTGATCTTGACCACCCGTCACCGTTACACCGTCAAGCCACTTCCTCAGAGCCATTTCAACTGGAGGCTTTTCTACCCGCTCCCCACCACTCTCCTAGCCAAGAAGCCAATTCGTTGGTGGACCCCAATCGGGCCTCTTCCTCAAGACCGTGGTCGGCGCTTCCTCACAGGACAGATTTCACTCCAGTGCAAGTCAGAAGGAGCGCTAGAAACTCTGGATCCGTGCCTGGTCACACAGGTTGTTTTTACAAAACTGTAGTTTTTTCATCTGCCAATTCTAATATAAACAGAAAAATAGCACGTTGCATGGGAATAACTATATCGGATGAACAATATGTCGCCATGCAAACCCTAGAACAGGAGAGAATCTCCTTCTCCCAATGAAAATTGTATCATGGAATGTACGTGGGCTAGGGGACCCTTCCAAAAGACACTCAATATTCCTGTCCTTGTCCCCTATTAACCTAGATATCCTTTTACTTCAAGAAACCAAACTATCCGACCCAACTCCATCTCAAATTAGACAATTAGGGGGTCCCAATCTTACAGGCTGTGCTCATTCTAATTCTATCGGCTCTAGGGGTGGATTAATTACCATGTGGAATGAATCCACCTGGACACTCTGTCAAATCATTTCATATCCCTCTGTCCTTCATGTTGCACTAAAACACATGCATTCTGACACTATTTATTTTATTTCAAATATCTATGGTCCCCTTTCACCTCGAGATAGAATTGACCTATGGAAAAGATGCTCAGATTTCGTGTCTTTTCTGCATGGTCCGTGGATTATGGGCGGAGATTTTAACACAACCAGATACTCAGAAGAAAGAAGCTCAGGAAACCTTTCTTGTGACTCAGAAGAATTCAATTCTTTTATAAATGCCTGTTCCCTGATTGAGCCCCCAATCAACAACCGTCTTTTCACTTGGTCCAATAAACGTCAATCGCCTTCCCTCGCTAAGCTCGATCGTTTTCTTTTCAACGCTCCCTGGGAGGACCTTCATCCTCTTTCCAGTTGTTTGGGCCTGGCCACGACCCTATCGGATCACTGTCCCATCTGTCTTGATACTGGCTCTCCCACTGCATCCAAGCGCCCCTTTAGATTTGAACGACTCTGGCTGCTGGAACCGTCTTTTGAAGATTTTATCAAGAGAGCATGGGACCAACCAATTAGAGCCTCCTCGGCCACGGCCCGCATGGTCTGTAAGCTAAGATCTTTGAGAAGACTGCTCAAACCTTGGGCAAAAACTATCTGGGGCTCTCTACGTAGTCGTATAACCAACATCCAAAATGACATCCTAACCCTAAACATACTGGAAGAAGCTTCCCCACTTAGCAACAATGACAGAATTAAACTCTCTAATCTAGAAGTAGAGCTTGAACGATTAATGAAACAAGAAGAGATTGGATGGAAACAAAGATCCAAAACCAAGTGGTTGAAAGAAGGGGACAAAAATTCGTCTTATTTTCACAAATGTGCTAATGGTCGTCGCAGATCCCTTTTTATCCCGGAAATCGTTCAGGAGAACGTCTCTGTCACCAGCACTCCAGATATTTTGAATTTGTTCACTATCTTTTACCGCTCCATCCTAGGCAAACCCTCCGCACCCCTTCCGCATATTGACTGGAACCTCCTGTATCCTAACCCTTCACCAATCCCTATTGACTCACACTTTACGGAAGAAGAGATCTTGGCCGCTCTTAAGGATATGGATGATAACAAATCTCCCGGACCGGATGGTTTTGGCCCTTTCTTTTTTAAGCATTTCTGGAGTGTAATTAAGAGCGATATTCTGGAAATGTGTGCTGAGTTCTGTTCCAACCCACAGTCCATAGCTTGCCTAAACTACGCCAACATCATTCTCCTCCCTAAGACCGCCGGTGCCAACACCCTTTCAGCTTTCCGTCCCATTAGCCTCCTCAATACCACGTTCAAAATTATCACTAAGGTCCTTGCTAATCGTCTTCAAACCTTTATGGAAGCGCTTGTTGGGATTGAACAGTCAGCCTTCATCCACGGTAGAAATATTCTAGACTGTGTGGCAGCGACTCAAGAAGTAATCTCATCTTGTCATTCGACTAATACCCCTGGTGTCCTGCTTAAACTCGATTTTTCTAAGGCATTTGATTCGGTTAATTGGAACTTTATTTTGGAACTCCTAAAACACAGAGGCTTTCCTCCCACGTGGTGCAATTGGATTCAAAGCATTCTATTTTCTAGCACTTCATCAGTCCAGATCGGAGGAGTTTCTGGAGGACATATCAAATCAGCTCGGGGATTAAGGCAGGGAGACCCTCTATCGCCTCTCATTTTTGTCCTAGTGGTGGATGTGTTCAACCGCATGATCAAACTAGCGACTTCTAATAACATCCTATCTGGCATCTACCCACCATATTCTCACCTCAGTTCCAGTTCTATCCCTATGATCTCCAATCTTCAGTTCGCAGATGACACAATCCTCTTTGTTTCACCCTCTCCTAATCACATTCACTGTCTCAAGGTCATTCTTTACTCCTTTGAACTAATTTCAGGATTGTCTATCAATTTCAACAAGAGTTCCATTATTATGCTTGGAAATGCAGAGTCCATTGGTCCCTCTATCTCCTCCGCCCTCAACTGCCGTCTGGACACCTTTCCCTTAACCTACCTCGGTATCACCTTGCGGCCCTCCAAGCTTCACCGATCTGACTGGACCCCTCTTATAGCCAAAATTGAATCTAGACTAGCTGGATGGAAAGCTCACACCTTATCGTCTTCTGGGAGATTGGTTCTGGTTAAGGCTGTTCTCTCAGCCCTTCCCACTTACTGGCTCTCATTCCACAAGCTTCCTATCTGGGTTTCCAAGAAAATCGATGCCATTAGACGAACCTTCCTCTGGAATGGAGGGAAAATTAAATGTCTCGTCAATTGGAAAACCGTGTGCATGCATGAAAAACATGGGGGTCTGGGTGTCCCCAATCTGATCGCCTTCAATCAAGCTCTGCTAGCAAAATGGCTCTGGCGCCTGCTCTCGCCGGGACAGTTTATTTGGAAACAGTGGATTCTAGCTGCTCATTATAATGCGGACCCCTTCCTCGTTCTCCATTTCGCTCCTCATCATAGGTCTTCCCCCTTCTGGACTGGTGTTCTTACCTCTGTTGACCGCTTCAACCCCTTTATCCGAATCCAAGTTGGCAATGGTGCTAACTGTCTCTTCTGGTTTGACTCATGGCACAGCCTCTCCCCCCTCCACAAATCCTTCCCTCTTCTTTTTTCTCACTCCAACCTCCCCCGCCTGACGGTGGCGGAGGCGGTAGCCCGCGGACTCCCATGCTTTTGCCCCTCAACTCTCTTTTCTCCTGACACTCTCTCGGAGCTCTTCTCGTTACTGCGCCTGATTCAACATGTATCACTCGACCCCCTTGTGAAGGACAGTCATGTTTGGTCACTCTCTCCTTCTCATGGTTTCTCTGTCTCTAAGTACTCCTTGTTTCTTAATCACCCTGGTCGCCTCTTCGCCTTCGCCCGTGTCTGGAAGTGCCACATCCCTCCCCGCGTCAAATTTTTTCAATGGTGTCTTATTCATGGACACATTAATACCAAAGACCGCATTGTTCGTTTTAACATTTCGTCTGATCAGCTCTGCAGCTTGTGTAAGACTGAAGCTGAATCAATCCGCCACCTCTTCTTCGAATGCGATATATCCCACTACATATGGGTCTCAGTCTGTAGTCACATCTTCGGTCGTACTCATTGGATCAACGACTTTTTCGAACACTGGCAGTATGGTGAACCGAATCGACTCCTTGATTCCCTTCTAGCCATTTTCAGTTGGGTCATCTGGAAAGAAAGAAACGCTTTTTTATTCAACAAGCCAACCAGCACCCTTTTTAGCCTTTGTTGCAGAATTGCTTACATTTTCGCTTATTGGACAGGTCATTCTTCTTCCTTAGCACCTTTCAGGTTCCGTCTCCCTGCAGTTCAGTCCTCTTCTGAAGAGGCGGAAGGCAGCGCTTCATCGACATCGCCAGGGGACAACTAAGTCTTAACCTTTCGCCGTCAGTCTCTGAACCTTGTTTAGTAGTAGTTGAAGTTTTTTGACAGTGGAGTTATTGCTGGGAAGTTATTTTTTGTACTAAAATCAGTGATGTTAAAACTAAACTCGAACTATGCTGTTTGGCTATCGACCAGGCTTGTTGGTCGGACTACTTATATATTAATATCATTATAATCGGCTGTGTAGCTCCACGCTACACACCCGTTTGCATCAAAAAAAAAAAGTATTTACATAATATACAACATAAATCAGAGTTATACAGATAATACATCTCATACTAGACAGTTATAAACACATGTCTAGTTAATACAACACAAGCAAATAACTCAGAGATACCAACACAGCGGAACTATATATATATCTACAACGCTGAAGCCTCCTGCTCCATTGCTCCTCCAGAATTCGTCAAAGCAAACCTGAATCCCTTGGCTGCCCGTAAAAATATGGGTACCAGAGAGTTTATGAAAAACAAAAATAAACTCCGGGTCAGACATGGGTCTGGTATGAGTAACAGGTTTAAGTTGCTTAACTTTAAAAATAATTTTGAAAACAAAAGGTATCATGTAAGACTGCCCACACATATGGAAAAGTTTTTACCTTACGCTAACCAAAACATTTGATAGGAAATTCTGTGATATTATAATAGGTCTAGGGTTTTCAAGTAAATAGAAAATAGCCGAAATTGTTACATCTATTAAATTCCAGCTACTAGCCACAAAAGTGGGTAATACAATCAAAACTGTTGGCACTTATTGGATTGTAGATTCCATACACTGGCAGGGCTACTGGGGTACCGCCCGTCACAGTACGTGGCCTAGATCAACGTACCGAGGATCACTCCCGACCCCCTGCAACACAAGGCCGGAACCATTCCTTACTGAACAGTCCCGAATAAGATAAACCCCGCATTTGTTTGCAACCAACTGCCCACACAGCCGAAAACAAACGGACATCTAGACAGGGGAATATACTTGTCCTGCTTGGGCATGACCCACCTAACCTTGCTGCACCTTCCCTGTTTTAGCCATTCCCGGTTGTTGAGGCTTAAGGCTGCGATTACCTTTAGAGAACATATTTTCTTAGAATGCTCATCGTCCACCTGACGATGTGTTGAAAGCATTCAATCCATACAAGTTCGTTCCGGGTTCGAACGAAACTGAAGGCATTATCTCGTTACACTCATTTTGGAATCACCCTCAGAGTTAACGACGATAACCCTTGCATTCTGAATCTCCATCTTCACTTCAGATTCATGACCTATCGTTAATTTGGAATCGATGTGGTTTTCGGATGTTCCGAATGTGGAAAACCGGTCCTGGTCTCATCGAAATCCAAAACGTGTCTTTTAGGGCCAAGTTGTCTATTTAGTCCTAACAGTTTAATTCAATAAAATCAATATACACAGATAGATAACTCATAATATCACAGTAGATGATCATATCATCATCACATACAGATAATCAATATTATCATCCAAACAGATAATTAAATATTATCATATTTAACTATGCATCCATATCACATAGATATTACTCATGTCAGATCTGAATTCACAATCATCAAATGAAACATCAATATCATTTATCCATAAGCACTGATTTATAATCATACCATTTGTAATTAATTTAAAATGAATTAAATTAACTACTTCTATCTCTAATTAATTTAAAGTAAATTAAATTAATTACTTCAATCCATAAATCCTGCTTATACAAAGCATTAATTTATTGTAAATCAATTAATTAAATAAATCTATAGATATTCATCTTGATTAACACCTTTGATTAATCATTCACTAATTACAATAGGTAATTAGTCCTTAATTAATTAATTGATTTTCTAAATTATTTATAGTAATTAACATTTAATTACTTCATTTATAATTGATTACATTTATTCTTAATTAATTTCATCAATTAACCACCACATCCTTAATTATTCTTAATTAACCAATTCTTAATTTACATCATTAATTATATTAATTCATGATCTTTAATTTATATTTAATTTAAATTACTTTGATTAAGATTAATTACATTCAGTAATTAATCTTTAATTAAACACAATTAGTAATCATCCCTGATTAATATCAACCAGAAATTACCTACCCTTAATTACTCATATTAATAAATTAATTTTCCCATAATTAATTATCTCCATTAATTAATCCTTTGATTAATTACAAAAGTAATTATTCAAATTACTTTATTAACACATCATCTTTCATTAATTACATACAGTAATTAACGTTAATTATTTCCTTAAGTAATTATGCTCCATTGAATACACTAAGTAATTATACTTATTGATTATCAAATGATTTTCTTAAATTAATTAAACCAATTTAATTAACTTAAATTAATCATTTTATCAAAATTAATTACAATTGTAATTAATCTTTTAATTACTTTTATCAAGTAATTACTTCACAATTTACAAAGAATTATCTAAATTAATTAATTAATCTAATTAATTATTAAATTTAACCATATAAATTAGTTACTTAAAAATTCTTAGTTAATCATTAACTAATTACATTTCCTTAATTACTTCTTTAAGAAATTACCTTAGATTTAAACATTATCAATTATCTCTAATTCTAACTTATTAATTAAATAAATCATTCTTTAATTATCTTATTAATTAAATTATTTTATTACCTTAATTATCTCTAAGGTAATTCATTTCTATTAATAATTTCATTAATATTAAAGTGTAAATTTAAATTCAAATTCCATTTGAATTTAAAAATCCAAAAGATTAACCAATTTTAATCATTACCAAAACTAAATTCAATATTAAATAATGTGAAGTACATTCATTACTTATATATGAAACTTATGTAAGAAAGGTTTAAACTAGATTACTTAATTCTTTTTATTTAAAAATCAAGATTTTAAAATATATTTATTATTTAATTTCAACTTGTTTTTAAAACATTTAGATTTCAAAACTGTCTTATTTTCCGGATTTGAATTCATTAGTTTAACTTTGAATTTAAAACTTGGGTTTTATCTTGCTTTTAAAAAAATTTGATTTTGATTTAAAACCGAATTCATTTGAAACCTTGGATTCAAAGTTCATTTGAATTTATACTTTAAATTCTTGAATTTAACTCATTTTAATTTCTGTTTTCAAACTTTAAATAAATGTAAAATCTGAAACCTGAAGCCCACCTTAAATCATTTAAACTTCGATTTCGTTTCAACTTTGAATCCAAAAATAAACTTGAATTTAATCTTCCAACTGAATATAGACTTGTTTAAACCTATACTTATTTTAGTTTTCATTTGAGTTTGTTTTTAAAACAGAACAAACACTGCTTCCAGGTTACACATGCCTGAAACAACACTACTCGAACCCACCCTCCATTGACTTCGGGTCATCCCCTTACCTTACTTCGAGTCACGTACTCGAGTTACTCGAGTACTCCCCTAGCCAAAAACCTGCACACAGGAAACTACTACCCAGCCTTCAATGGCACGGTGCACGTGCACCGTGGCCCCAACCAACTCCGGCCACCCTCTGGCACTCTAACACGTCGTCGGCTACCTCCAGACAACGTCACGACCACCCAAAATCGTCACGGCAACTCGAATCGAAATTGAGTTAAATTTTCCAAACCTGGAAACGACTCGAGCAACAACACCTTGACCCTGTCAACGCTCCGCCCCCTCAATGGCGATCATCGGTACGCCAGCATCCTCGGCTACAACCTCGACCATGACCCCTCTTCCAATCCCCATAAGCGCGTCGAACTCGATCCCTAATTAAAAGCATACGAGACTCAAAACCGAACCGTAGCAAAAACTAGGTTTACGAAAAGAAATTCGTCGCCGTCGCCACCACGCCTAGCTGCACCACCTCCCACCATTTTTCCCATCACCGCGGTAAGCTTCTCCACCTCCTCTCACAACCCGACCACCTCCAAAAGCATAGATCACCAATAAATCACAATTTCACCTATTACGTCCAACCCATAACTACACCTTCAACACTTAATTATAAATAGTGATTTTAATTTTTAAAATCAAGTTTTAGTTTAGTGTTTTAGTTTATATGCCTGAACTAAGTAATTATGAAGTTTGAGTTTTACCAAATCTTGAGTTTATACTGTTCTTATTATCTTTCCAGAGCAAATTTGAATTTTTTTTAGCTTAAATAAAATTTTAACATCTCCTTTGTAACCAAACAAACAAGTCTAATTTTGATCCTGAGTCCTAACGATAAGTGGATCAAACAGTAAAGATTTTTAAACTAATCTGGGTTTGAAATTTTAGAACAGAGATGTTCTTCAGGTATTTACAAGCACATATGCATCACACATCCAAAAATACACAGAGATATTCCTAAATATATACACATATAAACTTATTTCAGATATAAATAAAGCAACCATATTTATATTTGAGTTTAACAAAAAAATGTTACTCACTATTGCTTGTAAAAATGAACAGAACATCCTGGTTATTGAAACAGCTTAAACTTTAAAACTGGAAACTGTTTTGCTTTCCAAAACTTCTTGCCTTGTTGATGATGCTTCAGTAGTAAACAAAATAGAAATGCTACTTGTATATGTTAAGTTTACTATGCTATGTTGAACGAACTAAAGAAGAAAGACATGTATATAAAAGACTTTCAGAGGAAGGTGACATCTGAGACAAGCAACTCTTGCAGGTAAAAAAATTTGCTTTATCAGGCAAGATATTTTTTTGGAGGCTTGAAATTCAACTCGAAATAACTACTGTTAGCTGCTAAGAAATGGTGTCAATTAATGCTAATGTACTTGTGTTCCCTACTAATACAATCTTACGTCCAGATATTTACTTTGTACATTAATCTTGTCTGCCTTGATTTCTTTTACTTTGCTTTGTTAACTTGACTATGCCATTTAAAATCTACAGGCTCCCTCTCTTTTTATTTTTACTTTACTTTGCTTTGTCATTTCTTTTGCAAGCATATATTTTTACCTTGTTTCTGCTTTCTAACTTCTTACATGCTAAAACATATGTCACTTGACTTTCATTCTTAACTTACAGGCATATTTATTTGTCTGGTTTACTTTTATTATTTAACATAGATATTTATGTTTCTTTTACTTAGCTTTACATTTTATTTTACATGTTTTGTTTCTATACTTACCTGATTTGTTCTTGTATTCAAAACTTTTACAAGTTACATACAAATGTTTTTACTTGCCTGGGAATGCTTTACATCCTATATACATAGCTGTTTTATTTTGCTTGTTTAAATATTTTATAAAATTTATACATTCTTGAAAGAATTTATTTTATATCCCAAATCATAGCTTCATATGTATATGTATTTAGACTTATGTTTAATATGTATAAGATTTATTTCATTTTTAAATATTCTTGAAAGACTTATTTTTAAATCTTTCAAATTATAGCTTCCTCCAAAATACACATACATGTATTTAAATAATTTTAAAATAACCATTTCTATTTGTATTGAAATCCATTTGTAAAAATAATACATTATTTAGATTGTTTTAAAATAACTAGTTATTAAATTAAAATAATGAAATTATCACTACCTAAATATATTACTAATTTTATTAACCACATTTAAAATCAAAACAACCTTTATTAATTTTAAATTTAAGTTAAAATCATTTAAACAAATTTTAATCTTATCTTGAGTATTTTTAAAATCATATTATTATTTATTCAATATTAAATTTCCAAATTATCAAAAATAGTAGAATTAGAAAACATAGCTTTATCTATTAAATTTAAAAACAAAACTTACCTATTTATATTACATACCAATATATACATATATACATTATAAATAGAAACAATTTAAATTAGCTTTTAAAAAGAAAAATTATCAGATAAATATTTATTTAAAGGAAGATGATTAAATCAATTCAAATTATTATCAAATCAATTTAATTTTTAATGTAGATTATTAAATTGGTATTGCCCCAAATTTCCGGGATGTCACATATTTTATTATTGGGATGGTTTGAAATCGGATATTGCTAACTTTATTAAGTGTTGCATAACTTGCCAACTCATTAAGGCCAAACATCAAAGGCCCGGTGGGTTATTGCAACCTTGGACATTCCAATTTGGAAGTGGGATCAAATTTCCATGGACTTTATTGACGGCCTTCCCCGTCTCGTTCGGGTCATGATAGTCTATGGGTGATAGTTGATAGACTTACTAAATCCGCCCATTTTATTCCCATTCGGTCCAATCGGACCATACCTCTTTGGCCAAACTTTTTATTAAAGAAATTATTAAATTACATGGAGTTCCTACTTCTATTGTTAGCGATCGTGATCCATTGTTTACTAGTGGATTTTGGAAGAGTCTTCAAAAAGATTTGGGAACGAAGCTTCATTTTAGCACCGCTTATCATCCTCGGTCCGACGGACAAACCGAGCGTGTGAATCAAACTCTTGAAGATCTTCTCCGTGCATGTTTTCTTGATTTTGGTGAAAGTTGGGAAGATCATATTTCTCTTGTTGATTTTTCCTATCATAATAGCTTCCAATCTAGTATTAGTATGGCACCTTTCGAGGCACTCGATGGAAGGCCATGCCAATCTCCTTCTTGTTGGCTTGAGGCCGGTGAGAAGCTGGTTTTTGATCCAAATTTTATTCGAGATTCCACCGAAAAGATTGACCTTATTCGTCATAGGATGAAAGAAGCTCAGAGTAGACAAAAATCCTATGCCGATAACCGAAGAACGAAATTGGAATTTTCCGTGGGAGATTTGGTGTTTATTTGTGTTTCACCTATGAAAGGTGTTGTGCATTTCAGTCGATCGGGAAAGTTAGCACCTCGATATATTGGCCCCTTTCCCATCACCGAATGCATTATTTCCGTGGCTTATCGCATTTTATTACCGACTCAATTTTATACTATTCTTGACGTTTCCCACGTCTTTCAACTACGGAAATGCCTTTGGGATTCCGATTTTTATTCTGGAACCCGGTGTTATTGAAGAAATTGAAGTTTGGCCTAATTTGACTTATGAGCAACATCCTATTCGCATTATTGCTATGGAGGTTAAACGCCTTCGAAATAAAGATGCCCCTTTGTGAAAGTTCAATGGTCCTCAAATCCTAAGGATTGCCCTTGGGAATCTAGAGAATTCATCAAGCGAACACATCCGGACTTACTCTCTCGCACTCTTTAAGGTGAACTTCTTATTTCAGATTTCTTTTGTGTGATATGCTTTTATGGTTGTTACTTTTTATTTTCTTCTTAAATATTGCGAGGACGCAATTTCTTTAAGGAGGGAAGCCTGTAACAACCTGCATATTTTACGATTGTGTATTTAAATATTTTATTTAAATATAGCATCGTTAAACGATTGTAGTCCGAAAAGCTACTTTTTGCAAACGATCGAATTAGAATACGAGACCACTTCCATTGAGTTCAAAATGCCATTTGTGACCTTTTTGAGTATAAACTTCTATATGTTTGGAGTTAGTAGAATTTTGCTACTTTTTCACTTAGGGTTTGAGTTTGATTTTCAGCCCAATGCTCTATCTTAAGACCCTAGTTCCACCCCCTCTCCTTTTCATTACTTCGTAACTTTTCCTAATACTCAAGCTTCATAAAAAATGGGGTAATGGAATGGGAAATAGAAACTCCAAGCCCTAGTTCATTTGCAAAATCCAAGCTCTAGCTCCAAATTCTAAGAGAAGCTATTGGTAAGCATCCTCTTCTTCTCCAACTCATTCTAACTTCAATTTCAAAAATTCCTAAACCCTAACTTAGGTTCTTATAAACTTAAATTCAAGCTTCTTGGGTTAGAATTGAAGAGTGATTGTTCTTGCCTTGCTCTATAGCTTCTTCTTCCTTGTTTTTGTGCAAAAGGTGAGATTTTTATCTCACATCTGTGTCTATAACTATCTTTGATAGTTGGGTATGAATTCCTAACACTTATTCATGTGCATTTGCTTTTGGTTTGAATTGAATTGGTGAATATTCCAATTTTTGGTATTTTGAAGTCAAATCATCAAAAATCCTAATTTTGATGTTTAAACATGTTTTTGGTGACGCATCGAAGAGCCTATAGGGCTGGGTTGTTGATTGGCGTAAACCTCTAGCACTGTTGCTCGTCCGATTGCATTCGTTGAGAGTTTTTTCTTCATTTGATAGGCTAAAAAACAGCCCTAGTACCCAGTCAGCCGACTGACTCTTGCAGCCAGTCGACTGGCTATAGCCAGTAAGTGTTCAGGGGACAGTTCGCAGAGGCTGGAAGCTTCTGTTTCCTGCAATCAGTCGACTGGCCTCTGTAATCAGTCAACTGACTGCAGGAAATGAAATTTCAAAGTTTCTAGTTCTGTCGACTGGCGATGTGCAGTCAGTCGACTGACTTGCTTCTATTTTCCTATTTAGACTATTTTGTGTGGTTTTCCGATTTGTTTTTATCATTTATTATCGACCTTGATGACTTCTATTTTGGAATTTTTGGGTATATCCATTTTGATGGATTGGGTATCGATTTCTTTGGGATTAATTCACATCTTCAAATGTGAATTTTTGGTGATTGATTGTTTCTACAATCATTTTTTTGACTTGTCACTTTAAAAATATAAAGGTTTCTATACTAGTAGTAGATATCAAAACTCTTTCATCAAAAAGATTTCAACACTATTTTATTACAAAGCTCATTTCTTAAATCGTTTTCCAATCTATTAGTATACAAAAACCTTTACCTCATTCATATGAGAAATCTAATTAAACGGCTTAGCAAAACAAGTGGTATGAAATGCTTGTGTTTACTTCGTTGGTTAATTCTTGGACTTGTTCGATTGAATCTCTTGTGACAATTTTCAAGTGGAGATTTATAATTTGTTCGTAAATATTTAAGATAAACTAGTGGTTATGGGGCATGAAGCTAAACTCATTTATTTACTACCTTAGTGTAATTGACACTTAACCTCGAGTGGAAGTCTACAATTTGTTCGTAATAATTAAGTTAAGCTAGTGGTTATGGGACATAAAACTAAACTCTTTTATTTACTAGCTTAGTGTAATTTACACTTATTGATCGATGATGATCATTTTGTGATTTACACTAGCAATGCGCGATATCTCTTTGTCTACGAGGGAGACTAAATCCAGTTTTTAGTGGAGCTTCAGCTTCGTGGGGTAGCGACCCATGGTCTTCGGACCGTTTTGATGGAGCTTCGGCTCAAAGGTCTTTGGGCTGTTTTAGTGAAGCCTCGGCTCAAAATTAATGGTTAGCCACCATGGAATAGCTTTAAGTTTTGTGATGCACGTGTTGGTGAGTTTTAATGCTCCCGTTTTGTGATAGGCCCCTTTCCCCCCTTTTGTGATTTCTGGATTTCCATTGATTGATTTCTAGAATTTGTGTTTCACCAATTTTCATGATTTACAGTGGTAAGCTTTATCAATATTTGTGTATTGGTGAATTCGTGTTTCAACAACTTTTACGATTGGCATTGATATGTTTGTCAATATTTGTGGTTTAGTGACTAAAACAAAGAATATGACATTCTTTTTTGTGCTTCGAGATTTCTTGAGATATTGGATGATTTTTGTTGTTATTTAATGTATACTTGTCGTAGTGTGACATTTTTGTTATCATACGTTTTTATCATATCTCTTCTTATGTCTTATTTTACCTGATAATTATAGCTAGACTGATCCGTTTATTATTTTCTTCTTAAATAATACTCGGGTCAGACCGAGATATTACAGGTGCTCCTACTTGACTTCTTATCAGGGACCAACGCCTGATTTTTTACTAACTACTTTAGATTAGTAGTTTTTGTTTTGTATACATTCGAGATAGTGACTCATTGACGTATCCTTTTTCTTTTTTCTAGCACTTGTATCTATTCTATTGTGATATTGTGGATCTTGTTAGACCACAACTCTGATGTATACTTCAATGTGTTATGTTCATATCTATTTCTGGCTTTGTGATATGAATATCTGTGACTGATTTGTGTTATGCTTATTTCTATATTTGTTGCCGAAGATTATATAGCCACTGTGTAGTAACTTTGAGTTTGGCTCGATATGTCGGATTTGCTCTTGAAATGAAATGCATGTTATTCTATCTGACATATCGGTGCTCGCACAAAGAAATTACGCGGATGGTCGCTCCTCAACAGCCTTATTTTTCACGCTAGTTGAGGGCATTACTTCGTAGTGTCCTTGGCTAACGTGAGTATAGAGGTGGGGCGTCACAGTAGAACAATAGGATTAAAAAACATAAAAATAAATATAAAATAAATAAGGATTTTATGCAAATTTTGATGAAATAAAAAATTTCTTACTATTGCCAAGGTAGCCCTCTAATGCCTACTGCTATAATTTTTATTTCTTGATGTACAGTACAATAAGTCATAAACAATCCAGGTTGTCGTTTCTCTACCGAATTCCAAAAGCGTCCAATGTGCTTCATCATGTACTGGAAATAGTATAGTGCAGAAAAAGGATTTGAAAGAGCCTTTCTTATTGCTGGAATGAACAGTTGATTTTTCACATTCTCAATGTTATCGGGTACACTTTTCTGTGAAGAGAAATAAATATTGTAAAAAATATTTTATTAACGATGGATAGCATTTATTTATATAAAATTGGTGTTGCTGTCATTGTTGTGTTAATGTATGTTATGCTAGAACTGCTATCATACATCTTCGCTCTCCTAAACCAATACCAATCAATAATCCATACAAAAATCAATTATATAAGTTACTATTAAAAATAATTTAATAAGAATATAAGTTTTTTATTTTACATTTGGATTAACCTTCCCATAAATGAATCCACCAAAAAGCATTTCTTCTATCATACTTTTGTATATGACAATCATATTTTCATCATCCAAATTATAAGCTTCTTCCCTGAAAAATTCAAAAACAATGTTTATTTAAATTATTCTATACAAATATATAAATAGTATAAGAAATATTTACAATTTCACTTACTCAATGTCTCTGACCACTTTGAAGAAATCTGTTATCATCTTCGCTTCATTGTATGACAAATGTTTCAACAATAGACAGTTCTCCATGTTTCTACTCTTCTTCTTTATCCGCTCTTCCTTCTTTACTATGTTGTACTTTTCCACATCTATTACTTTATTCTTTTCTTGATAAATATGTTTGGATCTTTTTTGCGACCTATTACCTTTTTTTTTATTCTTCTTTGTATAGAATTTGGTTCTATTAGTGCTCTTTTTCTCTTCTTTCTCCTTCTGCCCTTATTTTCAGTTCAATTTTTTTAGTTTTGTTTCCATCTCCTTTTCTTTTTCATTTGCTTTTTCATCTTCTTTTAGTTCATGTTTATCTTCATTATAAACCCTTCCATGATTTTTCTCTAGCTTCTTTTCCATTTCAGGTGTTTTAAAATCTTGAGATTCAACTAATTTGAAAGATGGAAACTCTGATGAACTATTTGTGTGCCCAGCAAATACATGTTTTCTTCTGCATTCAGTTGCTTCATGTACATCTTCTTCTGTCACCGTACATTCCTCCCCAAAGCTTTCAATTTAGCTTCAAATTTTTTTCTCAAAATTTGTTCTTCTTCCAATTCCTTTTCTTTTAGCAAAAGTATTTTTTCAAGCTCCATAACTATAATGACCCGATATTGACAACAATTCGCATCCGCACATGTCGGACTTGAATTACTCAGAATACTGAATTGTAAAAATAAATATGGCAAAGCTCAGAATACACAGTAAATAAATAAATCACAGATCATAGACACAGAGTAATATAATGCAGCGGAAGTAAGGAGATAGTAGTTCATGAAGCTACTATATAAATACATCAGAGTTAAACAAGGGTACAACATAAGTTTAATACAACAATCAAGTACAAAGCCGAATACATCACTGGAATCAACTGAATAACTGGGATCAACTGAATACTGAAATTGAAATAGATAGTTGGATCATCAAGCAAAGCTCCAACTCCGAAGGTGAATCTCTAATGCAGTATCACTTAGTCTGACCCGAGCGTAAAGCAAAACACAAAACACTCAAGTCAGGGCATACATACTTATACAATGTAAACCAACTCATATAAGATACAAGTAATTTAAAGGATGACTGGGACCGCCCGTCCTCTAAGGATCCCTTAAACTATTTAATATGTAGTAATATTTCGCTATTATAATAATGTCTATAATAAAATAAACATACTTTTAAATAGCGTTAAAGGGTTACCCATGTAGCCCTTAACATGTAATAGTGCCAATAGTCTATACAACACCTGCGTACCTCCTGATCGGGAGGCTATGAGAAGATGCTCCATAGGTATGAAACAAATCAAACTCGTACAAGGCTTGCTAGGGTAGGTGACATGTCACAACTAGGCAATATCAAGGTAGATATACCAATTACTATCCGGAGTGGTGGTAATACGTAGCAGCTACTACCGCCCACCTCGAGTCACACCCTCAAAAATCAAAGAATCAAAAGTGGCCACCAAATCAATCTCAAAATCAGAATATAATATCGAAGGATTGTGTCCGATCAGAGGAGCGACCTCATTGGCCTGGAATCGCTCCTTTTTTAGCCATCTTATGCCAACTCACGGGAGTCGGGTCCACATATATACCTCAAAGGAATGTCGCCACCATCCTACTTCATTCTGGAATCTTCGTCGCATACATGGTTATTAAAGTGGTTTTCGGAGTTGGCAGAGAGTATGACAAATTTTGATCTCGGTCTTTTTAACGACCAACCGTTATTATAACCCATGGATATTTATTTCAAAACACTTCTATTTCAAAACCAATTAAAATCAAATACCATTACTTTCCAAAATAATATCCATTTCAAAACTAAATACTATATTATTTCATTTCAAAACCAAACAAATATATCATTTAAATAAAACTTGCATTTTCAAATCACTGAATATTTCTTTCAATTTATTAATGTGACGCTCCACCTCTATACCCACGCTAGCCAAGGACACTACGAGGTAATGCCGTCAACTAAAGCGGAGAATAAGGCTGGTTAGGAGCGACCATCTATAGCCATGCTTTAACTATCTATTGAATACATCGACAATTGTCACACCAAGCAGATCGACATATCCAATGAATACTTAAAACAAAAACATAGGTGGCTGGAGGATCTATCAGAAAAGAATGTAACAACTCAAATGTAATATACATTATAGAATAGTAGATCATCATATACACATATACGGATACATAACAGAGTATACAAACTGATACACGTCAAGTGGTATAGCAAACCATAATATACAGGCAAATCCAAAAGGATACATATCAGAGTTACAACAAAAAGGACTACACAAAAGCTATAATAAAAAGGGGCTAGCTGAATAGTCCATGCGGAAGCAAAAGAGGCCAAGTCCAAAAGTACCTAACCTTTATTTTTTCTAATTAACCTTTATTTTTTTTACAAATAACATTACACTTTATTTTAAAATACCCACTTCATAAATAAAACTAAATTTTCATTTATTTACTTAACTTAACAATTTTATTTAAAACCCAATTTCCAATTATCAAGTTAAGTCACAATTTAACATACATTTTTCCATTTAAAAATCCTAACTATTTTTTTTACAAAACATAACACTTCACAAAAGAACATTTTATCGCGGTTAATATAACAATCAAATTTTCCTTATAGATCTATTCATTTAGACATCGATTAACTATAATTTCTGGTTAAATAAATTTTATTACAAAATGTCCAATTAAGATTGTATTTCATTTTATAAATCAACATACATTATTTATTATACAAAACGTACCTATTTCAAGAATTAACCTTTATTACCATTACTGGGTTGGATTGAAGATTCCAAACTTAATCAAACTTAATTATTAAGATATTTAAATAAAACTCTTTAAATTCCTTTTTTATAACCTAATAATTGACTTATGAAATTTTAACATATAGAAAACCAATATCTCCTACAGAACCAATATATTTTTACATGAAAAATCATTAAATCAAATTTTAAGTTAAAATTCCATATATTTTAAAATTTCAAAATACTTGATAAAATTTTAGGAAAATATTACTTTAGAGTATTAACCATAGGCCTGTCTAATATTTTCTAACCTAGGTCAGGTGGCACGGATATGTATCATTTCAATCCATAAATTAAAAAGAAAAATCCAAGTTCTATCATTTCAAATCCGCAATCCCAAGTAAATCAATACAATAAAATCAATAAAAATCACTCGAGCTTATCATTTCAGCTCATAATGATTTTTTGTTATTCTAAGGTCTGTTCGGGTATGTATCATTTCAATCCAAAGTGATGAGGAACTTGCAGTGTGATATAGCAAATACAACGAACAGTATAGTATAACATAGCTTCTCAGATGATGTAACTAATATATAAACAGCATTTAACATCATATTATCACATCACTAGCATATATGAATGTTAACGTGCAAAACAGACGCTAACACCCCGGTGTAGATTGAAGTTGAGCGAAAGCACCACCCGTAAACACGGGAACTAAAGAACAAGTAGAGAAATCACAGAAAAAGCAGAAAGACAACAGTTTTTATAGTGGTTCAGCTTAGGGTAAGCCTACGTCCACTTTAACTCTCTTTATTACTGAATTTGGTTACAACTTTACAACAATCTTCAATTACAATTCTGATGAGACAAACAACTAGAACTTTGATGGAGAATAATCTTCCGAATTCATGTTGAATGATGTAGATTTTCTCTTGGAGATCGTAGTAGTGTCCTTGGTGTTTGGAGTACTTGAAGTGTTGAGTGAGTCGAGAATTCAGCAGAGTATCAGCGCTTGAAGTGATCGGCCAAAAAGTCCCCCGCTAGTTGGAGTTAGGGCTGTATTTATAGGAGTGGTTCTGGGCGAAGTTCAATCTCTAAGTCTTAGGTCGCGCACGACCTAAGGTAGGTCGTAGGTCATAGGTCGGCCACGACATAAGGAATCACTCGTATTAGCGATATTAGAACTTGCCCTGAATAAGTCACTAGGTCGGCAGCGACCTAAGAGATGGGATTCGACTTATCTTGACTGCATTTGGTTCTCTTCTGAGCAAATTAATAGGTCGCGTGCGACCTATCATAGGTCGTGAGTCATTCGGGATTTAGGTCGCTGAGACCACTTCGCTCTTAGGTCGGTAGGCTGTGGCATTGCTTAGGTCGCATATGCTTGAGGTCGTTAGATCGCTGACTCCTTAAGTCGTTAGGTCGCTAACTCCTTAAGTCGTTAGGTCGCTAACTCCTTAAGTCGTTAGGTCATTTTTCCACTTAGGTCGGCAGGCAGTTAGGTCGCTAGAACCTTTCCAAAGCTAGGTCGTTCGCCTGTTTGTCTCGTTAGGTCGTAGCCTGTTATGAACTGTTAAGTCGTGAACTAGACCGTTGAGCTTGATAGGTCGCTTACTAATTGAGCTGTTAGGTTGGAACTTCCTATAGGTCGTCGTTTCTATAGTTAGGTCGCCCACTTTTTAGGTCATGAGCACCCTTAGGTCGTTAGTACCTTTTAGGTCATTGAGTCGCGTAAGTCTTAGGTCGTTGAGTCGCGTAAGTTTTAGGTCGCATCAGAAATAGGGGTTAAACACTTGCCCCTCGAAGTACAGGCCTATGCCATAGGTCGTGTGCTTCGATCTGACTTAGCTAGGTCGTGAGCGACCTAAAACTTATATTAAGTCGCATGCCTATTCGTCTTCCCCTTTTTGCCCCATATAAATTTGCTAGGTCGTTGCTTCTCCTCCATTTAACTGTTTCGATTTCCTGCTCTGCCATTAACAAAATCTCGTGATTTCAAAGGCGAATTTGAGTTTAATCATTCACCGATTCATCCCTGCTATCATATTGCGTAAGTACACTTGATCTCTATCCATCCCACGATCATCATCGAACCACGAATTTCCATCTCCGAACCCCAGAACAATTTTGTATGTCGTGTTTCATCTTTCGAGTCAAGCTGTGGTCGATTTTGATCGCCATTAGTTGTGATTCACGAAAGCACAGCAATGAGTTGAATTCATAATGGATCGGAGATTCTTTCAATCGATTCTTGGATGATTCGGTGGTACGTAGGAATGATGAATTTCACGAAGATGATGATGGATTTCATCGTGAGTGATAATGGGTTATCGGGTCACAGTTTAACAGGATGGTGAGCTATTGCGTGGAGAGGAAGTTAGCGATTTAGTAGATCTGGGCGACTTAAAAACCTCCGCGACCAAAGAAACCTGGCCGACCTAACAAATTCTCGCGACCTAAGGATCCTTCGAATCTGCGACTTAACTTTTAGGACGCGCTGGGATTCAAACGACCTAGGACTTAACAAATTTGCACATGAATTCCAAGCAGGACGACTTAACAAATTAACGACCTAATCTTTTTTTGTGGCATAGGCTGTAGGTCGCGGCCGGGTTAGGACTTTGACAAATCTGCATTGCCTTGAACCTTTTAACTTGCACAGTGCGACCTAAGGAAGCTCTGACCTATGCTAGGTCGCTGGACGACCTAAGACTTGTGAAATTCTGAGAAGACTTGGCTGAATTGTTTGAACTTGAATTTCATTGTACTTCTTTGCAGATTATTTTAACTTTTAAAGCTGTCAACCTGTTAAATACAACATTTGTAGAAAAATGGGACGAATATACTGTCATTGACCGCCCACATCGAATGACAGATTAGTTGACAAAGAATAATCAACTTAAATGAACTGTGTGAATGAAATGCTGCGAACTAATGAATTCAAGTGAAGTATTAAAGAAAAACTAAAATATCCAATTAAAGCCAATTCGTTTGCATTAACACTACACTTGAGTTTTATATTAACAAGTCCTGAAATCTCATAGTCGACCAATTGTCAACTAGTTTAATTTCAGTTATGTTTGCTTTCTGTTTTTGTTAGTTCTGCACAACACTTCACACTTTTTAGGAAACGTGCACCTTCTTATTTGAATGTCTAGTTCCTTGTATAGAATGACTTCTCAACAAGGAGAAACAGAATCGGCTAAAGAGACTTTCCCAATTGCTACTTTATTGGTTAATCCTCCAGAGAGAATTTCAACCACACTAACATACAAAGTTTTCCGCCAACTGTGCGCTCTGTTTGGCATTGCTGAAGCAGATGCCATTCTTCCTGAGAGAAGCGATACTGCCGATATACCACCTCATGGTTTTGTAGCAGTTAATCGTCAAATGTGCACGAGTGGAGCTATCCCTCCTTTTAATGACTTTCTTCAACGGCTTCTTCTCCGACTAGCTATCTCCCCCTTCCAGCTGCACCCCAATGGCTATGCTATTCTGATGGGGTTATGTGTGCTATTCGGAAGGACGCTGGATCGCCTTTCGAGTTTTGATGAAGTTTGCTATTTGTGCACGTTTGCCAAAAATAAAGACCATCCCTCCATCATTCTTGTGAGAAGCGCTAGGAACCGTAAACTAATAATCGGCCTTTCCGAGAGTGCTCACGGTTTTCTAAGTCAATTTTTCTTCGTTCGCTGTCCTCTGGGATTCTATGCTACCTGGAGAGTAGGAAGTAAGAGCATTTATCTTTGTTCCTGATGTTTTTCTCTGAGCTTTTCATAGCCTGAGTTGTCGAATGTTAACTTCGCCTTTTACTTTTCAGCGCTTCCTCCTCCTTCTAGGGATTCCAGTCATAAACCAACTTTTGAGAGGCTTATGGTCGTGCCAGTTGAGGAGAGAAGCATTCAATTTCTATTGAAAGACGAATTTTTTCATCAGTACGCACTTTTGCATACCTCTCGCTCTACACACCCTCATAAAGTCCCAGACTCCCCAGCCCAAGCATTGGATGCCCCAGTTTCTACCGATGCACCCATACCGAAAGAACCTGCCTTTGAGGCTTCTCTAGTGAAGTGCTCCACTTCTGTTGATGTCGCGGGGTCATCTGGCAAACTTGCCCCGGTCACTGAAGAAGAAGAGCCTCAGGAATCTCCTCCACATTCAAAGAAGTCTAGTGACGAAGAAGCTGGGAAAACAAGCCATGTCAAACAGAGTGGAGACGACACTTTCGAAGGATTGAGCGACCTGTTTGTCACTTCACAGGAGCTCTTTAAAGACGACCCCGTCACCACCAGGGTTTCTTCTTCAGTAGTTGAGGCGACTTCTACTCTGTAACAGACTCCGTCGACTCAAGAGTTGACATTAACTACTACCCCCGTGACTACTCCGCAATCAAAGAGGGTTCGTAGCTTGATGCGCGTAGTTTACACATCACACACACTTAGAATCCTTCAGCACTTTTATACTTCTAACTCTCTGTACTTTTAAGATTCTAAAGTTACACTTCTTTTCTCTGAAAACTTTTAAGAGTTGTCTCTTCTTTTTTAATTCAGATTCTCCGATGGGACGCAGCAGCTCCTACTATGATGACTTTCAACGCTACGGGAGACGTAGTCAATATGATTATAGGCGCTACCTACCCGCTCACAGAGAAACCGATGAAGAGAGAGCCGCTCGAAAGGCTCAGGAGAGAAGGGCTCAAGAAGAGCGTTATGAGAGAAAAGAAAGGGAGGAGCACCATGATTCTTCCCATAAAGGTGACGATTCCCACAAGAGAAAATCCCATGATGACCCGGGAAAAAGTCATATGGTTGAGGACCCAAGTAAGCGTGCTCGACACGGTGAGAAGCATACTTCTACAACTCCTGAAAAGGTCAATGCCCCCGTCTCACTTGATATTCCTTTTGGATCTCCCGCTCTCGGGAAGACAGACATTCAAACAATAATCAGCAGGCCTAAATTCCAAGTTGGATCAGGCCGGCTACTCTACAAAGCCGGTTCCCGCACTGGTGCCTGAAGGGAGTGCGGTTCGATCTTGACTTGATCCCTATCGACAAGCCTGCCATGCTGTGAAATCTCGATGTCGTCAGGCTTGATATTGAAAGGATGTCGAACTGGCAAAAGCTTGTTGACGAGCTTCAAAGGGTCAACCGTGCGAATATAGAGGCCATGCTTACTATGGAGAATGATAAGGCCAAATGGAAGAAGGTTCTCGAGCAGCACGATACCGAAATGAGGAGCATCACTACTTACAATGAGGAGCTTGAGGCGAAAGTTGAGGAACTTAAACAAGAGCTTGCTACTTCTTCTACTACATATACTCAAAAAGAAGAAGTACTTCAGAAGCAAGTTCGCGATGCTCACGCAGCTCAGCGACATGCCGAGGCACAACTTGAAGCTGAGCAGAAAACAGCGGGAAGGTATCGTGCTGAGGTTACAGAGTTACAGGAGAAAGTCAACTCTCAGGAGGCGGAAATTCAAATGCTAAAGCTTCAACTTTCCAAGACTGAAAGAGAGCGCGATGAGGCCGTTGCCGGTAAAATTGCAGCTGAAGAATCTCATAAGGCAACGAAGACCAACATCAGCTCGACACTGTTTGGCTTTTACCTGCACAGCATCTTGGGGCACGGTAGTCTCGCCTTCCTAGGCCCCAAATATGAAGTTACATTGGCTGAAGTGTGGGAGGATGCACTTGACATGCTTGGCAGTAAAGGTGCGGGCTATGCCGAATCTGCTCTTGAGGAGCATTACTTTGATGACGATGCTCGCGCCGCTCTCGCCAGGGAAAGAGAACAGCTTGCGAAATTAAGGGCCGAAATGGCGGTAGGGGAACATTCAGGAAAAACTATCTCAACTGCTCCAGTTCAGCCTTCTCCTTCGGCCGAAATCGACATTATCGGTTCCAGTTCTCATTCTCCATCCCCTACTAAAGTTACCACCGAGATCACAAGCATACAGGGTGGAGATGAAGGCGAAGAGAGTGCCGAGGCACAGGCTTATGAGGTTGATGTCAAGAAACCGACTTCTCCAGGTAACTCTACTATTAATCTTGCCCAAGTAGACTGCTCATCTGTTTCTTACGAGCTTGATGAGCTTCTTGACTATTTTTTGAACCTCAGTGAGCCTTTATCTCCTCTCTTTACTGACTTTAACTTCTTTTCTTCTGTAGAGAAAGCATCGAGCATTGTTCAAACTTCCCCTCCTCCAATTATTCCTCCTCCGTCTCTTCAGGTCACTCCTCCTTCTGCCTCGCAACCAGGATCACAAGAGGAGCAAATAGAAGCTCTCCAAGACTTGGACGATCCCATTGCTTCACAAGAACACAGGGGAGAAGAAACTGAAGGGAGTGAGAAGACTCCAGAACCAACTGGTTCCGATGATGAACCATTAATTGCACTTTTTTCTCCGGGTAGTGGGTCTTCTTCCAGGAAGAGAGGGAAGCATGGAGTCTCTAAGAAGAAGAAGGTGGCTTCTGCTAGCGAGACACAAGCGGGGGAAGAACCTATTGTATCCCTTTCCCCTTCCTCTCCTACTCTTACAAGCTGGCCTAAGAAGTTAACCATTCGGCCAGGCGCAGGCTCAAAAGGCGGAAGGAAGAAGAAATGATGGCTTTGGTCCTGTGCTTTTTATTTCGCTTTTTTGCTTTTTGCATGTACTGGCCGGAGATTGTGCGGGTACCGGCCACCGCTTTTCTTTTTCTTTTTATTTTGAAACCTGTACCTGTACAAAATTTTAACAGTGTTGAATAAAATGATTCTTTTTCTTTGTACAAACTTCTGTCTGTATCTGAGAATGCATTTATTATTCATTTTTGTACAAGTTTCTTTATATGATATTGCAGTGAGCTTGTGGTATGTTGTTCAATCGTAATTTTACCAATATAGCTATACCATGTTGTATGTAGCTATACCATGTTTCCCCTATACCATAAGCTCGTTGCAATACTTTATACTTTGAGGGGACTTGTACTCTTATTTCCAAGAGAATAATTATTCCATACTTGGAGGAATATTATCTTGTTAGAAATAGAGTACAACTCCCTCCATATGAGTTTTTTTATGCTTTATCCTTTGAAGATATCACTTTTTCTTTTGTGTATATACACATTTTACCAAGTGAATTCTTCCATGTGGTAAAGCGGGCCTCTGAAGGGTACTTTAACTTCTTTTTGAGGAAGAGTATTTTCCAGAATAGGTGAATCATTCTTCCTTTGATAGTTAAAGTGTTCCTTTGAAGAGGGCTTTTTTTTTATTACGCATCAGTAAAGGGCTTTCTGATTTTTGCTTTGCGTTTCTGACGAAATGCTTCTTTGAAAAGTTGCACCTCTGAGGAGGGCTTTTTCACGTTTCAACACTTGGAAGTTTTATTTCGATCTCGGTGAAACGTGTGCCTCCGAAGAGTTGTGCCTCCGAGGAGGTCTTTTTCACGTTTCAACACCTGGAAGTTTTACTTCAATCTCAGTGAAACGTGTGCCTCCGAAGAGGTCTTTCTGTTCGATTGTGCCTCCGGGAGGAGGTCATTTCATTTCTGCCTCTGGGAAGAGGTCTTTTTGTTTCTGCCTCTGGGAAGAGGTCTTTTTGTTTTGTTGTGCCTCTGGGAAGAGGTCTTTTTTGTTTCTGCCCCTTGGGAGAGGCTTTTATTTTTCCCTGTTCGCTGGGAAGCGGGCCTCCGAGGAGGGCTTTTCACATTTCATTTCACGGGAGTGTATCGACCGATCATGATGAAATGTGTGCCTCTGAGTAGGGTTACTGCCTGGAAGTTTGGAGTTTCTTTCTCTCGGTTGGACGGATTCACGGGAGTGTATCGACCGATCATTCCGCAACTTTGTATCGAGAAAGATCTCTCTTTTTCTGGTTGGCCCGCTCGAGGTCTTTTAGCATTTCAACTGTGGTGAAATGGGCCTCCGGAGAGGGCTTTTCACGTTTCAACACCTGGAAGTTTTATTTCAATCTTGGTGAAACGTGTGCCTTTGAGTAGGGCTTTTGCCTGGAAGTTTGGAGTTTCTTTCTCTCGGTTGGATGGATTCACGGGAGTGTATCGATCGATCATTCCGCAACTTTGTATCGAGAAAGATCTCTCTTTTTCTGGCTAGGCCCGCTCGAGGTCTTTACTCTCCGAAGAGTTGTGCCTCCGAAGAGGGCTTGTGCCTCCGAAGAGGTCTTTTGCTGATTGATGCTTGCTCTCCCATGTCTCTTTGCCATCTATTCATGTCGGCGATCCCCGTTGTCTTGTGCAAGTGTCATCACTTTTTAGTTGCCAATAATTTCCCTTATCCAGAGAAATATACTTCATAGTTAAGCGAGTTGGTGGTGGTGGACACAGGCTATTTAACTGGTTGTTTGTTTGTTCAAACATTTGCAGTTAGTTAGAAATGGTCCACTTCCATCCACTTTGCTAACTTTTGTTCGAAGCACTTCTGTTGTAGGATTTGAGTGTGGAAATTTTGAATGGCTTAGTGTTTGCTTGCTGAATGATGTCGGAGATCGTATAGTCTTGCGATGGGTAAGCTTTGCTTTTATGACCTGCATTATTAAATCGACATTTTAATAACACAATTAATGTATTTTATATGTTGAAATAAAACAAAGCAGTTTGTAATAGTAGAGAACACAAGATTTATAGTGGTTCGGCCAAAAGTTGGGCCTACATCCACTTTATAGCTTTTCATTATTCACTTGCTTTACAATTGCTTTCAATACAAGAATCATATATTCATAATTCTTTTACAACATTTCAGCAATGTTTTCAAGTAAAATAGGGACGCAAATGATTGCTGTTCCAAGCTCTTGGGATTGGTTCTCCTTCGACAGTTGTGAGTTTGAATGTGCCATCAAGAAGTTTGCGCCAATAACATATGGTCCTTCCCAGTTTGGCCCAAACACACCTATGGCTGTCATAATTCTCTTCAGGATAAAGTCCCCAACTTCAAAGCTGCGCTGACGAACTTTGGAATTGAAATGCCTGGCTATTCTTTGCTGGTGAGCTGCAATTCTAAGCCTTGCCTCTTCTCTTCTTTCATCAAGGAGGTCATGTGCTTCCAGTTTCAATTTTTCATTCTCACTTTGATCAAAATGGATCCTTCTGTGTGAGGGGACTTCAGTTTCCACTGGAATCATTGCTTCTGATCCGTATGCCAATGAAAATGGAGTATGCCCAGTCGCAGTTTTGTGAGTGGTCCTGTATGCCCATAGTGCAAGCGGTAACTTGTCGACCCAACCACCTTTTGCTTTTTCCAGCTGCTTTTTGATGGTTGATTTGATGATTTTGTTTACTACTTCCACTTGCCCGTTTGCCTGCGGATGAGCCACTGCTGAGAAGCTTTTTCGGATCTTGAATCATTTGCAAAAATCTTGGAACTCCTCACTTTCAAACTGAGTACCATTGTCTGTGATTATCTTCTGAGGCACACCATACCTGCAAATGATATTTTTAGTCACAAAACTTATCATTTTCTTAGAGGTAATAGTGGCCAATGGTTCGGCCTCAGCCCATTTAGTAAAAAAATCAACAGCAACAATAGCATATTTAATCCCTGATTTGGCAGTCCGCAAAGGCCCAATGAGATCTATTCCCCAAATGGAAAACGGCCATGGACTGACATTTGTGTTAGCTCTGTGGCAGGTGCTCTAGGAATTTTAGCGAATCTCTGGCATTTATCACACTTTCGGGAATAGTCAGCAGCATCCTGATTAATTCTGGCCAAAAGTATCCATAACGGAGGATTTTCTTTGCTAAAGTTTGACCACCTGTATGATCCCCACATTCCCCTCCGTTTACTTCAGTTAGAATTGTCTTAGCTTCTTCCTTTGTCACACATCGGAGTAATGGCATTGAAAATCCTCGTCTGTACAAACGACCATCTTGAACTATATATCTGGAGGCTTTCCTCATCAGCTTTTGTCTTTCTTTTGAATTTTCTGGCAGAGAACCATTAAGTAGATATTCAAGTATCGGAGTCATCCATGATTTTTGCTCTTGGGATACATTCATAATCCAATCAACATCCATTTCATCTGTGCTTGGAGATGACAAGACTTCGACGGGAACTAAACCCAATAGTTGAGCTTCACCAGTACTTGAATACTTCGCAAGAGAATCCGCCTTCATATTTTCTTCTCGGGGGATATGGTTTATTGAATAATGATCAAAATCTTGAAGGTGCACCCAGGCTTTTGATAAATAGGCTGGTAAATTCCCTCCTTTAGCTTGAAATTCCTTCTTGACTTGACAAACAATAAGTTGAGAATCACTGAAGATATGCAATGCCTTGATGTTTAGTTCTTTAGCGATCCTTAAACCAGCGATGAGAGCTTCATATTCAGCTTCATTGTTTGTCGAAGGGAATTCTAGTCTCAGCGCATAACATAGCGATTGCCCCTCTGGGGTTTCAAGGACAACCCCTGCTCCGGAACAGTAATCATTCCTTGCGCCATCGACGTACAATTTCCATTGGATTGGGATGCTATTAGTAGCTTCCTCCTCACTATCACCCTTATCCGTGCATTCCACAATGAAATCTGCCAAAGCTTGTCCATTGATTGCTTTTCGGGGATGGTAAGTGATGTCATATTGACTGAGTTCAATATTCCATTTCAAAAGACGACCCGAAGTCTCTGGACGGAATAGGACTTGCTTTAGAGGTTGATCAGTGAGGACTTTGATGGGATGAGCTTGGAAATATGGCCTCAATTTTCTTGATGCGATCAACAAACAATAGGCGAGCTTTTCTAATCTTGAATAGTTCATCTCTGCCCCAGTGAATCTTTTGCTGATATAATAGACTGGGCATTGGATCCTTGTGTCTTCCCGTACCAACACTGCACTGAGAGCATGAGACGAAATTGCCAAATATACGAAGAGATCTTCACCACTGTCAGGCTTTGAAAGTATCGGAGGCACTTCCATATGACGAACCAACTCATCAAATGCTTTCTGACAATCAGGAGTCCACTCAAAGTTTTTTCTTCCTTTCTTCAGAGCATCAAAGAATGGAATGCATTTGTCAGTAGCTTTGGAAATGAACCGACTCAAGGCAGCAACCTTTCCATTGAGACTTTGCAATTCCTTCTTCGTTCTAGGAGCCTTGACCTCTCTCAGGGCAGTGATTTGAGCTGGATTGGCTTCAATGCCCCTAGCGCTCACAATGAAACCCAAAAACTTTCCGGACTCCACTCCAAATGAACATTTCAGGGGATTAAGCTTCATTCTATACTTTCGGAGTACTGCAAACATCTCTGCCAAGTGATCCATGTGGTCCACTGCTTTCTTAGACTTTACTAGCATATCATCAACATAAACTTCCATTGTCTTGCCAATCTGTGGTTTAAACATGGCATTAACAAGCCTCTGGTAAGTTGCCCCTGCATTCTTGAGTCCGAAAGGCATGACCTTGTAGCAGTAGAGTCCAACATCTGTGATGAATCTTGTATCCTCTTGATCCGGCTCATGCATCATAATCTGGTTATATCCGGAGTATGCATCCATAAAAGATAACAATTCATGCCTTGCCGTCCCATCCACCAACTGATCGATCCTGGGTAGTGGGAAACAGTCTTTGGGGCAGGCTTTGTTCAGATCTGAAAAATCAATGCACACTCTCCACTTTCCGTTAGCTTTCTTAACCAGCACTGGATTTGCGACCCAATTTGGATAAGTAGATTCTCTAATGAAATCGTTCTCCATGAGCCGATCAACTTCTTCTTTCAATGATGTCGTCCTCTCAGGACCCTGAGTTCTTCTTTTCTGTTTCACAGGTGTAAACTTTGGATCAATATTTAGAGTGTGTACTGCAATCTCTGGGGATATTCCGCATATGTCAGCATGAGTCCAAGTGAATACATCCAAATTAGCCTTCAAAAATGAAATCAGAACATTCTGAACTATCGGATTGAGTTGAGAACCCACATTAAGCACTTTGTTTGGGTCCTTTGGGTCAACAGGCACCGGTACTGTTACCTCTACTAGTACCACTCTATTCTCCCCTACACTGGCTTTCCTTGGATTCATCTCTCTCTGTGCCCCACTACATTCAACAGTGCAGGGTCCACCTTGTAATTGCTACAAGGTCGGTTCCTTGGTGCGGACTGGAGCCGCCGCACCTTTTCCCATTTCTCTTTTCCTTGATTCTCATAACTCTGCAAAGTAACATTCTCGCCCCGCATCTTGGTCTCCCTTAATCACACCAACTCCATTATCTGTGGGGAATTTTAGAGTCAGACACCATAGGGCAAGAATAGCTTTGAACGCAGCAAGAGTTGGTCGGCCCAAAAAGGCATTGTAGGCAGAGAATTCTTCAACAATTATAAACGTTTGCTTTCGAGCCACCTTCCTCGATCCCTTTCCAAGTTCTACAAACAAATCAATGGTCCCAATCGGTTGTTTGGGTTCTCCAGCGAACCCAGCGATCATAAGTGATGAAGCTTAAACGTCAGCCATCGGGATTTTCATTTGATCGAAGGTCTTCTTGAAGAGGATGTTGCATGAAGCTCCACAATCAACTAGAACTCTTCTCACAGTTGCCGGCCCAATACCAGCGGATATGACCAAAGGATCTATGGTCGGGGCCTCGATACCCAAAGAATCCCTGGCACTGAACACAATATCATCTGTAGAAGTCTTTTGTTGCTTTAAAGGCGCATCATTCTCTAGAACAAAAACATTCTCTTCAGCTGGTACATGCTTCAAGGCCCGGGCATACCTTTCCATCTAGCCCCAGCTTTTACCTGCTGGGTGAGGTCCCCCAGTTATTATATTGATGACAGGCCTTTCCGATTCATGTTCCACGGCCTTCTCACTTGAGCCAGGACGGTGAGCGGGAACTTGCTGTCCTTGAGTTGATGAAGCTGGGGCATTTCTGTTCCTTTTCACATACTGCTGGAGTTTGTTTTCCTTTAAGAGTTGTTCAATTACCTCTTTCAACTGGCGGCATTCGTTGGTGTCATGGCCGGGCTGGTTGTGGAACCGACAGAACCTTCCACTTTTTTCCATCTTAATCGCAACTCTCATTTTAGGTGGTGCCGGATAATTGATATCATCTTTGGTCGTAAAGAAGATGTTTTCAGGGGTATCGGTCAAGGGTGTGAAATTGAAAGAACGGCCTCTCTTAGGGTCTCCCTGTTTATTCCCACCATCGTTTCCCCTTTTCTGAGTGCTAGGCTCTTTCTTGTTCGAAGGAGCACCATTGTTCCCGGCTTCTGCTGATACCACTTTAGCCGGTGTTTGAAGGCTTTCCAAGCGCATGAATTCATCCGCTTTCTTGTAGAATTTGTCAAGTGAGTTTGGTTCCTTCATTTTCAACCATTTTCCAAATTCACTCGATTTGTCAATCGCCCTCATCAAGTATGTCAGGACCATGCGTGGCTCAGCATTATCTACCTCAGCCAATGCTATGTTAAAGCGATTCAAGAACGACCTGATAGATTCTCCCGGATTTTGCTCTAGACTTGACAGTGACATTATGTCCTTTGCTTTAGAAGCATACAATCGAAATTGCTCCTTGAACTTCCTGGTCAAATCGGAGAATTGATCGATGGACCTGACCGGCAGCTTCGTAAACCACAATAGAGCTACACCTTCTAGATAAACCGGGAAGTATCGGCATTTAATTTCATTAGATGCCCCGGCACCTATCATATGCCAGTCGTATTTATACAAAACTCGTTTGGATCACTTGTCCCCTTGTAAGCCGGGATAGTAGGGGGTATGAATTTCCTTAGGAATTCTGCCTTCAAAATCCTTTCAGTGAATGGAGTTTTGCTTGGAGCAAATCCCCACTCTTTCTCATCTTCATCTCTTCGCATACTTTCCTTCATGATTTGACGAACCATACCCGATAAATACTCTTCATCATTTAGAGGCTCTGGAGGGCACACATCGGCCACTCTCTCTGAATTCTGCATTGAAAACCGTTCGCGGAGGGTCGGCTGCGGCCCTGATCCTCCAGCTTGAAGAGGAGTCCTTTCTACAGGGTCTGCAGCTCTTTGAGAAATGTTTCCTTCAACATCCTGAGCTCCCACAGTAGGGTTCCCATCATTATTACCCGGTTGACGGTTTGCCCCAAGTAGATCATTCAATTTACTCAAGATCAGGGCATTCTGGGCATTCTGGGCTTCCAATTGCGCATTCTGAGCATTCGATTGTTGATTCAATCCCAAAACTACGGCGTCCAACTCTGCCCGTGTAACTCCAACAGTTGGAGCTTCTTGACTTGAAGGAGGAGAGGTAGCAGTATTCTCTTGAACATTATCGGATCTTACAGAACTTCGTTTTCTCCCAGAAGCCATTATTTCCAACAAACTTCTGGTTTTAAAAGAAATTCTTTCAACAATTCTTTGCAGAGCAATAGTGGAAATTTCCTGAGTTGGGTTCTCAGTGAAAGCACCAAAAATGTTAACGTGAAAATCAGACGCTAACACCCCGGTGTAGATTGAAGTTGAGCGAAAGCACCACCCGTGAACACGGGAACTAAAGAACAAGTAGAGAAATCACAGAAAAAGCAGAAAAGACAATAGTTTTTATAGTGGTTCGGCTTTGGGTAAGCCTACATCCACTTTAACTCTCTTTATTACTGAATTTGGTTACAACTTTACAACAATCTTCAATTACAATTCTGATGAGACAAACAACTAGAACTTTGATGGAGAATAATCTTCCGAATTCATGTTGAATGATGTAGATTTTCTCTTGGAGATCGTAGTAGTGTCCTTGGTGTTTGGAGTACTTGAAGTGGTTAGTCGAAGCACACGACCTATGTCATAGGCGCATACTTCGAGGGGAAAATGTTAACTCCACTATTCCACGGCTCAGCGACCAAAGGAAATGAATGACCTAGCAACCTAAAGGTATCGCGACCTAGCGACCTAAACTCTCAACGACCTAACGACCTATCCATCAACACAGGGCAATGGCATGTTACAGCAAAGAGGCTTCGCGACTTAACGGGCTAAAGTACAAAAGATCTGCGACCTAATGACCTATGGACTAAAGCGACCTAGCGAGTTAGTAGCTAAGCGACCTAGCGAGTTAGTAGCTAAGCGACCTAGCGAGTTAGTAGCTAAGTGACCTAACGAGTTAGTAGCTAAGCGACCTAGCGAGTTATCAAAAAAATGAAGCCGCTTGCTTATAGGCCACTCCCAACCTTAGGTCGCCAACCATCTTCTCCTAGGTCGCTCACGACCTAAACAATACCGAAGTAACTTCTTATGCTGCTTCCTCCTTTGGTCGTTGACGACCTATGACTTCCGGTTTATTCAACATGATCAGGTATGCTCTTGTTAAGCCGAAGACTGCATCCACTAGGTCGCTCACGACCTACGACCTATCCAAGGTCGCTCACGACCTACGACCTAATTCAGAAAACTCTCTATAAATACCCCACTTATTCCAAATGGAAGGGGGATCTTTTTGGCTCATTTCTGGAACGCCGATACTCTGCTGAATTCTCGACTCACTCGACACTTCAAGCACGAAAGACATCTCAACAAACTTCAAGAGGAAATCTAACACAATCGACATGGATTCAAAGAATTCTTCTACGTCGGAGTTCTAGCTATTTGTCCTATCAGTGTTGTAACCGAAGATTGTTGTAAAGTTGTAATAGATTTAGCACTAAAGAAGATTAAAGTGGACGTAGGCTTAACTTGAAGCCGAAACATTATAAAACTGTTGTTGTTTTACTGCTTTCTTTGTGACCTTTCTACTTACTTTTAATTCCCGTGTAGACGGGTGGTGCTTTCACTTAATCTTTATTAACACCGGGGTGTTAGCGTTCAATTTTAAGCGTTAACATCAAGCTTAAAACAAAACCTGGAAAAAGGAAAAGAAGAAAATGAAATTTAACCACTGTTTTCTCAAGCTTTTAACTAGAGCAAGATCAAAACGATTTCATTTGCAAAACTTGTAAGTTTAGACCAAAGGAAAACAAAATCATCTCAACTCAAAAATGCAAAGTTTTCAGCCTGGAAATGATAATCTGGAAATCAAGTAGCAAATCAAAATCTAAATTCGAGGCAAAGTTAAAAAGCAAACCTAGAAGCTACTAATCAGAAGCATGTGAATAAAATCAAATGTCAAGCAAGTATCAATCTAACATTTAAGAGCCTAAGAAAAATTCTTGGCAAAATTTAACCTGGAAGCAACTTAACGAGAATCAAAGCATCTCAAACTTAATCAAGCAATTCCAGTTTCAGATCAATTGATAAGCAAGCTAATTTACCAATGAGAAGCAGATCAAAATTAAAATTTGGGAAACAAGAAACTCAAAAGCTTCTCTGTTCCTCTGTCTTCATCAATACAAGGTGAGCAAACCTTAAACTTTTAATCTTTGATACTGAAGCATGTGCTCTACCTGTGTGATGATGATGGTTGTGTATGTTTTCTGGATGCATTCACTTAAATAAAATAGGATTAGGCTATGTAGTAGGCATTACTGGATATATATGCATACCCTGCTGTGTTTTCCAGACCAAGAACAAACAAAAGAAAAGTCCATATCACCCAAACAACTTGGTATTAGGCTTGATTCTCTGAAGGAAAAATGTTCATAATGTTGTAAAGTTATTTTTAAAAATATTATAAAGTAAAATATATGATGAAAAAATTCGAGAAACTTAGAGTTACAGAGGGAAGATTCGAAATGAAAAGATTCAAGTAATTTAATTCAAAATTCTGATCATTGGATCGAACTTGTTTTGCTAGACGATGAATTTTAGTAGTGAAACCACTATTTTTACGTTTGGAAGTGATGACATTTTTTGAGTTGAACGGAAAATCCTTATTCATCAAATTCCGACGATCAAGATCGTTTCGGGTGGTGAAATCGAGGCTGTAGGAAGATTACAGGTGGGTGGTCGTTGGAAAAATGCTGAGAATATTTCTAGATGGCTGTGTTGGCCGTACGTCGGCAATGTAGGGTTTAAGGGCACACATTTGTCTACGGCGTTCTCGAGCCGATTTGATCATCTATGAGTGATCGGAGTGGACAGGCACAAAGGGGTTAGGGACTAGAGGTCGAGGCGATCTTATGGTGTGGTCGGCTTCATTGATGGTGGAGTAGATTGTCGGCGTCGAGGCAAAAATTCACGGTAGTTGGGTTCTAGTATTTGGTCGAGAGGCTAAATTTGGATTGGCGATGTGATTGGATGATCTGGGTGCTCAGGCGAGATAAGGGGATCTCCGATGACTGTTTCGCGTCGGCGATAATGGTCGAAGATACTCCGAACACATGTGCACGCTTACGCGTGCATATCGCTCTCAGGAAAATTCGAGTGGAGAAGAAGAAGTTGTTCTCGGGTCTGGGCTCGAGGAAATTGAAGCTTTTCTCGAAGTGGGTGATGTGGGGGTTTTCGCTCGTGTGTGGACCGAGGTTTACCCGAAGTTTTACTCGAAGAGGGATCGGTGATGCCTTGGGGTTGTTTGTTTTATGCCCAGTTTACAATAATATCAAGTTTTAAACTTATAGCAAAGCATTCCAAGTTTTAAAAAAAATTGATGAACCCAGATTTAAAAGCAAAGTAAATAACGGGTTGTTGATGAAGCTTTTCAAAATATGTCAACTAGTTTTTAAAAGCAATGGTAATGGAAGTTTTCAAAAAGAAGTTTCCAAACAAATTTTACAAGTTTTAAACGTGAATTTGTAAATAACCTTCACGTAAATTCGTTAAACAAAATTTCAAACGAGTCTCAAGGATTTAATTTTGAAGTTGCTTGTTTTTTTTAAAAAGGTAAATGTTTTAAAATAATTAATGGATAATTATTTGGTGGAATTAATTAAAGTATAATTGCTTAATTGAAAGTAATTAAGGAACTAATTTGTCAATGATAATTAATTTAAATAGTTTATTTAATGACTTCATTATAATTAAGTGATTAATAAAGATAATGAATGGTCTTTAATTTAAAATTAGGATTTAGGTAATTAATGATTATTGTTGAATAAAAGTAATTAAAGAATAATGGATTGATAAAAGTAAATTAAGATAATTAATTATTATTAAAGGATAATTACTTAATTAAAAGTAATTAATTATTGATCAATGTTAATTAATCAAATAATCAATGAATGCTTAAATAAAAATAAAAATCACTTAGTGAAAGCAATTAAGAGTAGATTAAAGATTGATTAATCAAATATTAAGGGTTAATTACTTTAAAGCATGACAAATTAATGTGGTTAATTAATTAAATTAAGGGTAATAAATTAAGGACAATTAATTATAATTAATATTTAATTAATAATTAAGGGTTTATTTATTAAATCAATTAAGGAATAGTTAATTAATAAAAGTAATTAAGATTCAATCAATTACAATTAAGGGTTAATTAATTAAGATAATTAATTAAAGGGGATGGTTAATTAATAAAGGAAGTTAAGACTTAATCAATTGTAGTTAATGATAATTAATCATTAATTAAAGATAATTAATGAAGTAATTATGTGGTTAATTAATTTAAACCACGCGATTTATTCATCTTAATTGAAGATGTTTGATTGTTACTGAATGTTGTGTATTGGATTGATATCTCTGAAATGTAATTGTATTGTTATGAGATATGAATTGCTTTGTGCTGAATTGTAATATTTGTGATTGTTTCTGTGTAGATATGAGAACCCCTAGGCCATAAAACGGCATTTGAAATTCGATGCGACAGGGAGTCGGATTCCAATTGGTTGCCCGAAACCCACATTAAATCGTAACGATGAATCTTTGTTATTGATAAATTTACTTTATCTATGAATCTATGGATGCAGAAAAGCGTTATAGTTTATATCGCTTATCGATATTGATGCGCTTTATTCTGTGATGTGATGATTGTTGTTGCACTATTGTGTGTAAAACCCCTGGACTACACTATACACACACAAATATGGATTGCACGTGGTAATCAGTTAAGTCACGGATATTTGAATTTAATATTTTGAAATGGTTTTTAAAGTTGAATTTTGAAACCAAACGGTTTTGGAAATGGTTTTGAAAGCTATAATTGAATTTTGTGAAAGATGGTTGAATTTTGTTTTGAAATCGAAGAGGATTTTAAATGATGTATCTTTTATATATAAAAGATTTGAAATGGGAATTGTTTTGAAAGTTATGAATGAATCTTTGAAAATTGTTTTTGAAAGCTATGAAATGAGCCTTTGATTTAAAGACCGGATGAGTTAATCCAATTTGAAATAGAATTGTTTTTTTTTTTGAAAGGCTATGAATAAATCTTTGTGAAAGATTGGTGACCTTGTTTTAAATTGAAAGTGGTCTTAAAAGTGAATCTTTTGTTTAAAAGATTTAAGCGCGGAACTTGTTTAAACCATTGAAGGTTTTTGAAAATGAATCTTTTTGTTTAAAAGATTTTTAAATGGTAATTTGTTTAAACATTTGAAAGAAAAGTTGTGGGTAATAAGTTGTGACTTAACTGAAATCCCATTATCCATATGATTTTAAATATTGCGTTCATTATTCGGTTTAGCCGGGAGAGAACCTTTATGTCATATAACCCATTCCGAATAATGATAAAACGACATGGATAGCATTTGAAGATCAGTGGTGAAGACCGGATATTTTTCGAAAACGAAAGGATAACCCGTCAAATGTCTCTGCACCGACTGGTCCTCGGTATAAAGATTTGATTACCCTTTGTGATGGGGAGTCCGGACGTGATTAGGAATTATCTGGATTGCAAGGGCTTCTTTGGAAGTGCCTTCGGTTCTGTTCGAACCCGGGACAGACTTGCATGGATGTGTGTCTGGCGTTACACTTTGAGATGTAAAGCAATTTTCTATCAAATGCATTTCTGTTTGGTGGCGGAGATTTATTCTCTTAGCTTAACACCCTTCTCTAAGACGTACGAGCTCAAAGGTTATGTAGTTGATAGTTACTAGTGATACATTCCCAATTTGGTAATGTGGCATACGAAGTGGTGCTGATCATTGGTTGATCAAAGCATGGATTTTGTGAAAAGTGTTGCTTTGTGGACGAGACTGCATCAGGACCTCACACCCCAGAAATGGTCGAAACAGGAAAGATACAGTAAGGTTTTAGGGGTAGAGCCCTTACGGTATGACCATTCCTTCTGGAAAAGGGTAGTATCATGGTATGGAGCCCAGATACTTACTCGTGTGGACATTGTAGTATATTTATTACTGTGTGATGTTGTTGTTGGAGGGCCCTCGGATAAAGGCCCCAAAGGACTGAGGGTGGCATATCTTAGGTTTTATTCCCCGGGAATGGGGTAGCCGGCTTTGTGTCAGAAGAGAGCCGGGTAGGTTCTCGGGGCGTCCCTCCAGAGGCGTACCCATGTGGCAATGGAAAGTTCCTTGGCCTGACCATTTGTTGGAAAGCCCAAAGAAACAATACGCGCCCTGTACGGTTTTAGTTGTATAACCTGCCATGGAATATGGCGGTAACCTGCTATTGAACATGGTAGCTATAGTAGGCATACGACGAAATGTTGTATGCTGGCTAAGATTAATATTATACTTTCGAAATGTTTTCCACTATGCACTAATAATAATATCAAATGTTTTTTTTCGCGTATCAAGCATTTTTGACTATCATAAGGAGAAATCTCGTCCAATTCTACGTTTTCATGGGGTGTGTGGCGGGAGGCCTTACGGTAGTTTCATTTTTCAAAGCATTGCAGATTTAAATTTTAAAATCTTTTGTTTTTTGTTTTAAAGTCAAAACTGTTTTGTTTGCTCATACCAGTCCCATGACTGACCCGGAGTTTATTGTTCCCTTCCTAAACTCTGGGTGCCCACAATTTTCCACACGGGCGGTCTAGAGTTGGGGTTTTTCGAATAGTAGATATAGATATCGATTTGATATGCTTCAGCTTTCTCTTTGGAATTCTTTGGAGTCTCCGGATTCACGGACTATACCTGCTTAGCTTGGTGCAACGTGATGGTGGTTCGAGCTTGTGGTTTGGAGTTTTAGCTTTGGAGCATTGGATTGGAGTTATCTCTTGGCTATTGGTTCTCTGCTGTTGTTTATTGTCTCTGATATTCTTGTATCATTTTGATATCATTGTTGTATATTTGCATATTGTATCATTGGAGTTATATATGATATTCATTTCTTTTCTTCCGCTGTGTTGTTATACTTGATGTGTTATAAGCTCCAGCATGACTCGATTTCAACGTTTGGATCTGCGGCATTCACGTACAAATGGAGTACGGATGTCGATTTTTGAACGCTGGAATTTGGATCGTGACAAGATGCGCCGCTACCGGAAAAGGAAGGAAGCAAGTGAGGGCGAGGGGATGTAACGACCCACTATTTTGGACCATTCAAATCGACAATAATTCACACATGTCGGACTTGAATAATTCAAATTAACAGATTGTACTAAATTTTGGAGCAAATAAAATAAACACAGAATCACAAACACAGAATACCAGAATAACTCGCAGCGGAAATAAAATACCATAGTTGTTCATGAAGCTACTATATACATACTCTTAAAACATATACAAAATATCATAGTTTAAAAATGGATACAATAGAAGTCTGGATACATAAATCACTAATACAGAAGAAATACCGAATAGGAAATAACTGGACCAAAAATAGAAGAATAGATAGTGAGATAAGCTCCAACAATTCTCTAGCTCCAGAAGGTGAATCCAAAGATGTGACTCTCAGGCTGACTCGAGCGTAAAGTAAAACACAAAACACTCGAGTTAGGAAATACATACTTATACAATGTAAACCAACTCAAGTGAATTGTAATAGCAATGCTCAACAACTTAAAGGTTGCTTGGGATTGCCCATCCTTTTAGGATCCGGTAAACCAACAATCAAGCAGAAATAAACACTATCACAGAAATACCCATATTAAAGTAATTAATGCAAATAAAATGTAAATGTGGCTAGGGTAGCGCCGAGCTGCAGTAATCGTTCACCTCTAGCCACACTCTCAAATTCAAGGTGTGTATCAAAACAATCACAAGAAAATCAATTGGCACACAAAGAAGTGTACCCGTGGTTATAAATTTTAAAATGGTATTTTATACTTCAAAAATAAAATATCATTTCAAATTCAAATCTAAATCAAAATAAGGATCAAATCATTTCCAAACCATTTCAATATATCAAAATATCATATTCTTTCAAAATCTCATTTCCAAATCACTATTTGAATTCGAATTCAACTATTCAAATTTAATTACCTTTTTAAAATGGTTTATATTACAATCAAAAATAATTCATTTAAACCATTTAAAAGTGAAGTCATTATATTTTCAAATAATTAAACCCAAATTTTCCAATAATTCATTTATTAAATTTCAATTTATTTTCTTTAACTTAAATCCTCATTTTACACCAAATCTCAAATTCCAGGTAAGGTTATATTTCAAGTTACACTCTTAAGCATACATTTATTTAACATTTTATATTCATAGAAAAATCAATAACACTTTAATAAATCATTTTAAATTCAAATTTAAATCAAATATCATAATTTACATTTTAAAATAGTTAAAACTATCCAGAAAAGTATATAAAAATAACCACGGGTCGGTACGAAATTTTCTAGCCTAATCAAGTGATATTGATAATATATCATTTCAACCCGTAATTTACAAAGAAAAATCTGATTTTATCATTTAAAATCCGCAAATCCCAAGTTAAATAAAATAAATAAATAACACTCAGGCCTATCATTTCACACCATAACGATTTTTCACTATTCTAAAGTCCGTTCGGTATGTATCATTTCAACCCATAGTGATTGTAACAACCTGCATATGTAACGATTTTATATTTAAATGTTTAATTTAAATATAGCATCGTTAGTTGGATTTTGGGTCTGAAATGTTACTTTTTGCAAATGGCCGAATTGGGACTCGAAACCATTTCCATTGATTCCAAATTGGCGTTTGCGATCTTTTTGAGTGCAAGCTTTGATATGTTTGGAGTAAGTCGAATTTTTCTATTTGCTAAGTGGGCTTTGGGTTTGGGTTTCACCCAAACTGTTCTATTAACCCCAACTCAGCCCTTCTCTCCTTCCATTCACTTATTCATTTCATAAAAGCTTAAGCAAAAACTGAAATGGGGGAAGAGAAAGGAAATTAGAAACTCCTAGCCTTAAATCCATTTGCAAACTACAAATTCTTGCTCCAAAATCAAAGAGAAGCCATTGGTAAGTTCTTCTTCATCTTCTCCAACTCTTCTCTTCTTCAATTACATAAAATTTCCTAAACCTAAATTGGGAAATATGTGTTTATTTCTTAGATTGAAGCTTGTTGAGTTGAAGTAGTGTTTGTTGGTCATCTCCTTGCAAATTGAACTCCTTCTTCTTTGTTTTGGGTTAATGGTGAGTTTTGAACTCACATCTACTTCTTTTGATATCATTGATGTTAGGAATGAATTCCTAATACTTGTTCATGTGCATTTGCTTTCGATTTGGATTGTTTTGGTGAAATTGCCAAATTATGATTTTTGAAGCCAAATCTATGTAAAACCTTTTATGGTTGGTGTTTATGTTGTTCGGAGTGTTTGGGTGTGTTGTTAAGGTTGGGTAGTCGTTTGACGTAAGCCCATAATCAACACGCACCCGATCGCTTTCGATTTGTTTGGCCATAGTTGGCCTAGGTTCAGGAATTGCCTGACCATCAGGTTTCAGACGTCTGAAATGCCTATTTCAGACGTCTGAATATTGTTCAAGGGGAATTTTCATCCCCAGATTCAGACGTCTGAAATTATATTTCCAGACGTATGAATTGCCAAAATTTCAACCAGAAAGGAAATAGGCAAAATATTGCCTATTTCAGACGTCTGAAAATTTGGGTTCAGACGTCTGAATCCTCTTTTGAAAAAGAAATTAGTCTCCAGATTCAGACGTCTGAATTCCTTCTTTCAGACGTCTGAACCTGCTGTTTTTTTGCCAATTTGCCTTGTTCTTTTAATTTTCATTTGATCGATGCATATTGATTCCAATTAGTTGTTTATGCATATTTGACCTTGATAATTCCTTTTTGAATTCATTCACGGGTTTTTATAAATTATTTCTTCAAATTGTATTAAAAGTTCGCTTCTCCGATTTATAAATTCTATTCTTCGAGCGAAGTGGAAGGGTGATTAAATGGCTGGGCAAAACACGGACCATGAATCTGTGCGTTTATCCTTCCGATTAATTCCCGACCTATTCAATTGATCGTTTTAACCTTCGGGTTTGGTTTACCGATGATATGAGGTGAACTTTGTACTGCTTTGAGTGTGAAAGTGGCTGACGGATAGTAAACCGTTTAGTGCGAACGAGTGGTTATGGGTCATACGTTAACACTTTTTGGATTCCTTTTCGAGAGTTGTGACACATTCCGCCAGTTAGTGGTGTCCAGTACTGGGTCTCTGACCTTCACCACTACGGTTTGTTGCCTTCGGGTATGTGCCTTCGGGTTTGTGCCTTCGGGTTTGTTGCCCTTTAGTATCGCTTCCGATGTTGGTCGTTATGAGCCGCATGGGTGATATTGGGTTGCCCTTTAGTATCGCTTCCGATGTTGGTCGTTATGAGCCGCATGGGTGATATTGGGTTTGGAGTCTTCGGGCTCATGGATCCTTGTTTATACAGTACTGACTCGAGCAATTTTATGATGTTTCATTCATCTGTATATTCCCTTGATATCGCCCTTCGGTGTTGGTCATTATGAGCCGCATGATGCGTAGTTGTTGCCTTGTGGAACTTGTATACCTTATTGGTATTTGTTATTGCCATTTGGCTTGTTTTGGGATATTCGTATCCTTTGTTTATATATGTTGCCGATGATATGAGGCTTGTTATCATATGATTCATCTTTTGTTAGATGATTGTGTTATCTCTTTTAGAGATATTTGCTATACCTTGTAACCTTGCAGGTTTATTGTTGTTCAGTTTATCTAACTGATTTGTTTAGCTAGACTGACCTTTGTATCTTATACTCGGGCCAGACCGAGATGTTTCAGGTTAGGTGCTTTTGGACTTAGCCTATTTTGCTTCTGCATGGACTATTCAGCTTGTTCTTTTTGTCATAGCTTTTTGTGTAGTCCTATTTTGTAGTAACTCTGATATGTATTCTTTTGACTCGTCTGTATATGGTGGTTTGCTATACCAATTGATATGTATTATTGTATAACTCTGTTATGTATCTGTATATGCGTATATGATGATTTACTGTTCTGTGATGTATATTACATTTGAGTTATTATATTCTGTTCTGATAGATCCAACCACCTATGGTTTTGTTTTAAGTATTCATTGGGTATGTCGACCTGGTTGGTATGTTTATTGTCGATGTATTCAATAGATAGTTAGAGCAAGGCTATAGATGGTCGCTCCTAACCAGCCTTATTCTCCGTGTTAGTTGACGGCATTACTTTGTAGTGTCCTTGGCTAGCGTGGGTATAGAGGTGGGGCGTCACAGCGTGGTATCAGAGCTGAGTTCAGAACAAAATATGATAAACACAGAATAGATGCACATATTAGGGTACATCAAAGTGTACAAGTGATACAAATCTTTGAATCATTGTGTCTTTTTATTCCATCAAGGTTAGATAGAGTTTGGGAATACGTCTAGGAATGCATTTTATTCCGTAGTATTCCATATTGCAATATCTACCTTGTGAATAATCTTGTTCTTATCTTACCTTCAGCGTATGGCTGGAAGAGGCAGGGGACGACGTTCGGGTGCTGGGCAATCCAGTGGCTCGCATCCGGATGGCGTATATATGTCTACTGATCAGTTTTTGGAGTTGTTTAGGAGCGCTCAGCCTCCAGTTCCTCCTCGAGTGTCTCCACCTCGCAAGCCTGCCTTTGCACGTCAGTGTAGTGATTTTTCTCATCTTGGAGGGAAGCCGTTTAAGGGCTCCGAGTCCGTTCTTGAAGTCCAAGCTGGGCTTCGCACGTGCGAGCGTATCTTCTCTCGCATGGATCTTTCTGACCATGATAGAGTTCTTGTGACTTCTAGTTTATTACAAGAGCGTGCTCTTGATTGGTATGAGCTTCTTGTAGCCGAGATTGATGAGTCTACTCTTTCTTGGACTCAGTTTCGGGAGCGATTTGAACTCAAGTTCATTCTTGAATCTGAAAAAGTTTTATTGACCCGTCGCTTCCTTGAGTTGAAGCAAGGTAAATCTTCTGTTTCTGAGTATGTCGCATCGTTCGAGGCTTTATCTCAGTATGGTCTTGAATTTATCAGTACTTCTTATAAGAAGAATTTGAAGTTTATTTCTGGTCTTAAGAAATTCTTAAGAAGTCTTTGTTGCTCCAGCTTAAACTTTCTTTTGAGGAGTTGGTTGATTCGGCACTTCATCTCGAGACCGTCGAGAAGGAGTGTGATAGTGATGTTGATGTTGAGGTTTCCAAGAACCCCAACAAGAGGCCGTTTTCAATTCAGAAGAAGCCTTTTCCTTCTAAGAAAAAGAAGACCAGTGGTCCTAGCTCTCAGCCTCAGTCTTCCGGAACACCTTTCGTTCGAAAGTGTTTCAATTGTGGTTCTCCTGATCATATTATTCGAGCTTGTCCTAAGCCACTCTTCTGCCGTTATTGCAAGAAGGAAGGTCATCATGTTTCAGCTTGCCCTACTGTTCCGGCTAGTGCCAAGTCTAGCAGGCTTTATGCTGCTAAGGCTTCTGAAGGTCCTTCTCAGTCCAAAGGTACATCTTCATCTATTTTGGAAGGTTCTATTTTATTTCATGACCATAGTATTCGAGTTCTTTTCGATACGGGTGCATCACGTTCTTTCGTATCGAAAAAGCTCGCAGATGATTTATCTTTGGATGTTTCTTGTTTGATTACCTATTTAAGGATTGCGAATCCAATTGGGGGATCCGCGACCCTTAGTTTGCTTTATGATGATGTTGAGATTGTTTTATGTGACTTTTCTTTCCGTGCGAATCTACACGTTATTTCTTGTCTGGGATTCGATATGATTTTGGGTATGGACTGGCTAGTGAGATATGATGCCAGGATTATTTGTTCGGAGAGAACTATATATCTTCGACATCCGGATTCGCCTACTCAGCTATCTCTGGTTCTTCGGAATGTGGATAATTCCGAAATGGCTTTATATTCTCTTGACTCACGAGATGATGATGATATATCTCGTATTCTGGTTGCTTGTGACTTTTCTGATGTTTTTGAGCCTGTATCGGGTTTGCCACCCAAACGGGCAATTGAGTTCCGCATTGATCTCATTCCAGGCGCGCAGCCAGTTAGTCGTCCTCCCACGAGGATGTCTACAAAGGAAAATGAGGAACTCAAGAAGCAGCTTTTGGAGCTTGAGTCCAAGTAGTTGATTCAGTCCAGTTTTTCTCCATGGGGATCCGCGGTCGTCTTCGTGAAGAAGTCTGATGGAACTCTTAGGCTTTGCATTGATTATCGCAAGCTTAACGAGTTAACCATCAGAAATAGGTATCCATTGCCTAGGATCGATGACATGTTCGATCTACTGAGTGGTGCTAAGGTCTTTTCTCAGCTCGACCTTGCCACGGGTTTTCATCAGTTACGAGTCACAGAGGATAGCATACCTCTTACAGCTTTCCGCACTCGATATGGTTCTTTTGAGTGGCTCGTTATGCCATTCGGTTTGACGAACGCTCCTGCTTTCTTTGTCGATCTCATGAATCGAGTATTCCGGGAATATCTCGATAAGTTCGTCCTTGTGTTCATTGATGATATCCTTATCTATTCTAAGTCTGAAGCTGAGCATGCTAATCACTTGAGAATTGTCTTGAGTACTCTCCGTTGTCATCACCTTAGAGCCAAATTCTCCAAATGCCACTTTTGGGAGAATAAGGTTAAGTTCTTAGGCCATGTTGTATCTTCCGATGGCATTTCTGTCGATCCCTCAAAGATCGAAGCCATCTAGAATTGGAAGAGGCCTGAAAATGTTCATGAGATTCGTAGTTTCCTTGGATTGGCGGGTTATTACCGTCGGTTCATTAAGAACTTTTCCCGTGTTGTGCTTCCTCTCACTTGCCTTACTCGGAAAGGCATTCATTTTATTTGGTCCGACAAGTGTGAAGCTTCCTTTTTGATATTGAAGGAACTTCTCACTAATGCTCCTATTCTTAGGGTTCCCGAAGGGAATCATGATCTTGTTGTCTACACCGATGCTTGTGGTAGTGGTCTCGGTGCTGTTCTTATGCAGAAGGATCGGGTAGTTGCTTATGCTTCTAGGCAACTGCGTCCGAATGAAGTTCGCTATGCCACTCATGATCTTGAGCTTGCCGCCATTGTCTTTGCCTTGAAGATTTGGCGACATTATTTATTGGGCGAGCGCTTCATTCTCTATACCGATCATAAATCTTTGAAGTATTTATTCACTCAGAAGGAACTCAATATGAGACAACAGCGTTGGCTCGAGTTTCTTGCTTCTTATGACTTTGATATCCAGTATACCCCTGGTAAGGGTAATCGTGTTGCTGATGCGCTTAGTCGCAAACATTCGGCTGTTATTTCTATGATGATTGCCGAATGGGATGTTCTTGAGACTCTATCTTTTTGTGAAGTTCGTGATCGAGGTTCATCTTCTGATTCTCCTATTCTATTATTTAGTTTGGGAGCTCGACCTATTTTATTGGATCGTATTGTCGATGGTCAGCGGCGTGATCCTGAGTTGTTGCACCTTATTCAGCTTTGTGAGTCTGGATCTTGCGATGAGGCGTTGCAAGGTTTCAGTATTGATTCTCATGGGTGTCTTCGCAAGAAGAACCGTCTTTTTGTGCCTTCTGATCTTGCACTTAGGCATGACATTCTTGATGACTGTCACCGTTCTAAGTATACCATTCATCCCGGTAGTAGCAAGATGTATGCCGATATGTGTCGTCTTTATTATTGGAAAGGCATGAAGCGCGATGTGGCGAGTTATGTGAGCAATTGCATAACTTGTCAGCGTTTTAAAGCCGAGCATCAGCGTCCTTCGGGTCTTCTTCAGCCTCTTGAGATTCCATTGTGGAAATGGGATCAGATTTCTATGGATTTCATTGATGGCCTACCTCGTTCGAGATCTGTCCATTCTAGCATTTGGGTTATTGTTGATTGCCTCACCAAGTCTGCTCATTTTGTCACTATTAAGTCTAATAGGACTGCTTCGGTTTTGGCTAAGTTATATGTCAAGGAAATCGTGAGACTTCACGGTGTTCCTAGTTCTATTGTGAGTGACCGTGATCCTTTATTCACGAGTCATTTTTGGAAGAGTCTTCAGCAAGCTTTGGGAACAAAGCTTAATTTTTCTACAGCTTATCATCCGCAGTCTGAAGGACAAACTGAACGGGTGAATCGTATCTTGGAAGATCTTCTCCGTATTTGTATTTTTGATTTCGGTGGTAGTTGGGAGGATCACCTACCTCTTGTAGACTTCTCCTACAACAATAGTTTTCAGTCTAGTATCGGTATGGCTCCTTTCGAAGCCTTATATGGAAAGCCATGTCGATCACCTTCTTGTTGGTCGGAATCTGGGGAGAAGCTTATTCTTGGCCCGGACTTTGTTCATCATTCTTCTGAGAAGATTGATCTTATTCGATTGAGAATGAAAGAGGCACAGAGTCGTCAGAAATCCTACGCGGACAACCGTAGGAAGCCTCTCGAGTTCTCGATCGGCGATCTTGTTTTTATTCGTGTTTCTCCTTTGAAGAGGGTTATGCGTTTCAGTACGACTGGGAAATTGGCTCCTCGCTTTATAGGACCGTTTTCTATTACTGAACGTATTGGCCCTGTGGCTTATAGAGTTTCACTTCCAGCTCATTTATCTGGCATTCATGACGTGTTTCACGTCTCGCAACTTCGGAAGTGTCTTCGGGAGTCGGATTCTGTTATTACTTCTCCTGATTTGCAAAAACTTGAGATCTCACCGGACTTATCTATTGTACAGCAACCTATTCGCGTGCTTGACACGGAGGCGCGACACCTTCGGAACAAGGACGTGCCGCTCGTTAAAGTTCAATGGTCCGCTAATCCCAATGACTGTACTTGGGAAACCAGAGAGTATATCGAGCGATCTTATCCGGGTTTTTTTATCTTTGCTTGTCGATGGTGAGATTATCTTTTCGTTTCTAACTTGTTTCCTTCTCTTTGGAATGTTTTATGTATGTAGTTGTTACAAATATCGTCTCTAGGAATTGCGGGGACGCAATTTTGTAAGGAGGGGAGATCTGTAACAACCCGCATATGTAACGATTTTATATTTAAATGTTTAATTTAAATATAGCATCGTTAGTCGGATTTTGGGTCCGAAATATTACTTTTTGCAAACGGTCGAATTGGGACTCGAAACCATTTCCATTGATTCCAAAATGGCGTTTGCGATCTTTTTGAGTGTAAGCTTTGATATGTTTGGAGTAAGTCGAATTTTTCTATTTTCTAAGTGGGCTTTGGGTTTGGGTTTCACCCAAACTGTTCTATTAACCCCAACTCAGCCCTTCTCTCCTTCCATTCACTTATTCATTTCATAAAAGCTTAAGCAAAAACTGAAATGGGGGAAGAGAAAGGAAATTAGAAACTCCTAGCCTTAAATCCATTTGCAAACTACAAATTCTTGCTCCAAAATCAAAGAGAAGCCATTGGTAAGTTCTTCTTCATCTTCTCTAACTCTTCTCTTCTTCAATTTCAGAAAATTTCCTAAACCTAAATTGGGAAATATGTGTTTATTTCTTAGATTGAAGCTTGTTGAGTTGAATTAGTGTTTGTTGGTCATCTCCTTGAAAATTGAACTCCTTCTTCTTTGTTTTGGGTTAAAGGTGAGTTTTGAACTCACATCTACTTCTTTTGATATCATTGATGTTAGGAATGAATTCCTAATACTTGTTCATGTGCATTTGCTTTCGATTTGGATTGTTTTGGTGAAATTGCCAAATTATGATTTTTGAAGCAAAATCTATGTAAAACCTTTTATGGTTGGTGTTTATGTTGTTCGGAGTGTTTGGGTGTGTTGTTAAGGTTGGGTAGTCGTTTGACGTAAGCCCATAATCAACACGCACCCGATCGCTTTCGATTTGTTTGGCCATAGTTGGCCTAGGTTCAGGAATTGCCTGACCATCAGGTTTCAGACGTCTGAAATGCCTATTTCAGACGTCTGAATATTGTTCAAGAGAAATTTTCATCCCCAGATTCAAACGTCTGAAATTATATTTCCAGACGTCTGAATTGCCAAAATTTCAACCAGAAAGGAAATAGGCAAAATATTGCCTATTTCAGACGTCTGAAAATTTGGGTTCAGACGTATGAATCCTCTTTTGAAAAAGAAATTAGTCTCCAGATTCAGACGTCTGAATCCCTTCTTTTAGACGTCTGAACCTGCTTTTTTTTGCCAATTTGCCTTGTTCGTTTAATTTTCCAAATTTGATCGATGCATATTGATTCCAATTAGTTGTTTATGCATATTTGACCTTGATAATTCCTTTTTGAATTCATTCACGGGTTTTTATAAATTATTTCTTCAAATTGTATTAAAAGTTCGCTTCTACGATTTATAAATTCTATTTAAACCACACGTACAAATTTCGCACTTCCAGCGAAGTAGAAGGGTGATTAAATGGTTGAGCAAAACACGGACCATGAATCTGTGCGTTTATCCTTCCGATTAATTCCCGACCTATTCAATTGATCGTTTTAACCTTCGGGTTTGGTTTACCGATGATATGAGGTGAACTTTGTACTGCTTTGAGTGTGAAAGTGGCTGACGGATAGTAAACCGTTTAGTGCGAACGAGTGGTTATGGGTCATACGTTAACACTTTTCGGATTCCTTTTCGAGAGTTGTGACACATTCCGCCGGTTAGTGGTGTCCAGTACTGGGTCTCTGACCTTCACCACTACGGTTTGTTGCCTTCGGGTATGTGCCTTTGGGTTTGTGCCTTCGGGTTTGTTGCCCTTTAGTATCGCTTCCGATGTTGGTCGTTATGAGCCGCATGGGTGATATTGGGTTGCCCTTTAGTATCGCTTCCGATGTTGGTCGTTATGAGCCGCATGGGTGATATTGGGTTTGGAGTCTTCGGGCTCATGGATCCTTGTTTATACAGTACTGAGCTCGAGCAATTTTATGATGTTTCATTCATATGTATATTCCCTTGATATCGCCCTTCAGTGTTGGTCATTATGAGCCGCATGATGCGTAGCGGTTGCCTTGTGGAACTTGTATACCTTATTGGTATTTGTGATTGCCTTTTGGCTTGTTTTGGGATATTCGTATCCTTTGTTTATATATGTTGCCGATGATATGAGGCTTGTTATCATATGATTCATCTTTTTTTAGATGATTGTGTTATCTCTTTTAGAGATATTTGCTATACCTTGTAACCTTGCATGTTTATTGTTGTTTAGTTTATCTAACTGATTTGTTTAGCTAGACTGACCTTTGTATCTTATACTCGGGCCAGACCGAGATGTTTCAGGTTAGGTGCTTTTGGACTTAGCCTATTTTGCTTCCGCATGGACTATTCAGCTTGTTCTTTTTTTCATAGCTTTTTGTGTAGTCCTATTTTGTAGTAACTCTGATATGTATTCTTTTGACTCGTCCTATTTTGTAGTAACTCTGATATGTATTCTTTTGACTCGTCTGTATATGGTGGTTTGCTATGCCACTTGATATGTATTATTGTATAACTCTGTTATGTATCTATATATGCGTATATGATGATTTACTGTTCTGTGATGTATATTACATTTGAGTTATTATATTCTGTTCTGATAGATCCAATCACCTATGGTTTTGTTTTAAGTATTCATTGGGTATGTCGACCTGGTTGGTATGTTTATTTTCGATGTATTCAATAGATAGTTAGAGCAAGGCTATAGATGGTCGCTGCTAACCAGCCTTATTCTCCGTGTTAGTTGACGGCATTACTTTGTAGTGTCCTTGGCTAGCGTGGGTATAGAGGTGGGGCGTCACAGTGATTCTATTCTATAAGGAACTTACAATGTGAGAACAGAATAAAATAAACAATATATCATCATATAGAAGTAATAGATGATATGACAGGTTTATAAACAAGGTTAACATCATATGATTCATATCACAGACATTTATAACATGATATAATATTCTACACATTCACTTGTTGTCAATTCATTAATTATATAAGTATAAATGTCATGAGTGAATACTCACCTTTTTACGCTGGAGATAGCAATCAAAACACATGAATAAAATTCAGAAAGCATGATAGCATGACTTTTGATTTGAGTGGAGTGGAGGGCCAAGATGTTATTCTTGTATTCAACAACAAAAAAAGCAAAACATAAATATAAATACAATACTAAAATTATTGGAACAAAATGGAAATAGAGTTTACAAAAGACAAAACCAAGTTTTCAATTGATTCTTCTTGACCACAACTCACATTTTCTCGGCCACAAAGCTATATAGGTTCGGCTTGGTGATGTTTTGGCTAGGATATGGATTTGGTTTAGACTCATATAGGCATGGATACAAGTAAAAGTGAAGGAATAGGAGTTACTAGTGAAGGAAGATCAAAGGTTAAGGCAAAAAGAGGAGTTTTGGTACAACTTTAGGCTTGGCCATGCATGAATTGGGCTTTTCCTTGGCATGTACAGAACTGGTGGTGCCTGGAGTGAATGCCAAGGGTGGTGAACTTGATGAGGGGTTTAGCCGAGCAAAACTAGAGATGAACAAGCAAAAACAAATGAAAAGAAGAAGAAGAAGAAGAAGAAAGGAGAGAAAAAGAGAGGCTATTGCTTACTTTTTTTCAGATCTAAATTGCCGTGAGAAATGAAGATGGAAGAATTTTCTCACGTGAAAATAGGGATATAGGCGGCTAGGGATTAAGGAATGAACGACACAAATTGTGGAGAAGTTATGGTAGAAAATCAAGGGATGGAAAAATAAAAAGGTAAGAAATCAAAGTAACATTTGCCTAAAATTAAAAACAGGTAACGTATCTTAACTGATACGTTTCCTATAAATTAAAGAAAGTTGTATACAAGAAGCTTTCGCAAAAAAATAAATACAATAACGTTAAATAAATACATTTTAAAGATATGCCTTTTAAAGCAATAATGTATATATATTTGAAATTTATTTCCAAGAAATAAACAAGGATCTAAACACTTATCATTTAATTAATAAATGAATGTCTAAATAGAAAAATAAGGTCGATATAGATATTATGAAAACTAAATAAATACTTTTAGGAAAAGTAGGAAATAAATAAAGAAAATACTCTATTTAATGGGAACTAGAACCAAAAATTGTAAATAAAATTCAACTGGCTTTGGAAAAATTTCAACAACACTTCTAAATAAATGAAAGTCAAGTAAATAAAATAAATGCTGAACAAAATAAAGTGTAAATGAAAATAAATAATTAGTTTAAGGAAAAATAGAAAATAACTAAAGAAATAGCTATTTGATTGAAACTAGAATTTAAAATTGGAAAACAATATACAATCAACATTTGAAAATTATAACTATACTTTAAAAATGTTTTAAAAATAATATATATGCATAACATATTATATTACACAAATTAGAACATGATTTTACAAACAAAAATATTATTTATATAAATTAAAATAAACAAATTTGTTAAATAAAATAATTTACACACAATATTGTAAAAAGCATAACTTTCACAATGTTAATCCGATTTCAACGAAACGAAGAGCGGTATTCTTAAAGTTAAATCTATTTTCATAATAAAAGATAAAATTAGAAAATTAAAATATTTAAATTTTAAATTTAAAAGTCAAAGTTTGACTATTTTGACCAAAATCCACTTTTTGGAAATATTCCGTTTATTCAGGTTTGGAAATATAATTCACACAAAAATCAAAATATTTAAAATAACAAAATTTATCTATTTTAATAAATAAAATAAAGTTTTTAAATCAGGAATTTCAATTAAAATAATTAAAATACAAAATTAAAATAATCACAAAATACTGGGTTGTCACACTCTCCCCCACTTAAATCTTTTCGTCCTCGAAAAGGAACGAGGCACGGAAAAAGATAGAATGAAACGGGATTAAGACAATATGATTAAAATTATACCTGATAACTATTGTTATAGGTAAGTTTAACAAGGTGGAGAATAGGAATAGCTAGAAGGGAGAAATAGGTTGAAAGACAAGGATGAACCATTATTTTAAAGCTATGTAAATTTCAATTATTTGGAATGATAAAATAAATGATGAAAATATCCTTTATATAATACTTTATCAAAATACTTTTATAACTCGATGTCTTGACAAGTTTATCCTCGTTCCTACAGGCTCTGGCTATGCGTTGATCAGGCGCAAAGCTAGAATTCTCCAGGTACTTAGTAGACTTGTTCAACACCCAGTGTAAATACTGGAAAAACTTTAAAAAAACAGATATGGAAAGTACAATCCAAACAAAACAACCAAACCAAAACATGTTGATCATGGATCACTGATACATAATGGTTAAGCCTGGATCCCCCAGGAAACATCTGTACCTGTAGGCTGGCTACCGCAGCCCTACGATTACGCCATGAAGACTAGTAGTACCGCAGATACACAACGGTTACGCCTGGATCCTCCAGGAAACATCTGTACCCGTAGGCTCTCGCAGCCACTGCGGATTATGCTACCAAGCGACCCAATAGATCGCAGATACACAATGGTTTCGCCTGGATCCCCCAGAAACATCCATACCCGTAGGCTCTCGCAGCCCCTGTGAATTACGCTATGCAGTCGCGCTTAAAAGACCATGGGTTACGCCATGGTAGGACACTCGAGTATCACATCCGGAAAACCAAAAATCAGAGAGAATAATATCGATAGAATGAATCCATAATGTGGCCACAAAGTGGACATCAAGTAGAAGGTACTTTCCATATCTTTACTTCGAAAAGATGTATCATATAGTACCATTTTCAAATCACTTTCAAATATCATACTTATATAAAGTCCATTATATATAAGATTTTATTTTCAAATCGAATACTTTCCAAATCAATAGTATATCAAATCATACTTATATAGACTTTGATTACATAAGATTTTTCTTTCAAAATTGAGTACCTTTCAAATCAATAGTTTTCAAATCAACTTCATACTTATACACATCCATTTTATATAAGTTCGACAACTCCCAAATCAAGTACTTAATAATACAAGGTTCTCAATTTCAAATCATTTCACTATCAATTCAGTTTCAAAATTATATATGATTCCACCAAATCATTTCTTCCAAATTAAATATCTTCAGTTTCAAAATTTCCAAAATAATAAGTACAGAAATATAATCCAAATTTCCAAATCACTTAATTTATGTCAAATAAATCTGTTTCTAAAGTCATCATATAAATACTGGGTCTTAAATTCCAATCTAATTCCAAAACTAAATATTCTCTCAAAATCAATTATACCCAAACTGGTTAATAAGTTTAAAACCAGCCCTTTTAAAACCGTTAAACTATTTATTTCTATATGAAAAATCCAATTTACCATTGGAAAGATTATTATTCTATATATACACACACACTTTACTCAAAACATTTACAATCTAAATTTCATACTAGTATAATTCAAAATAGTCTTATTCATTTACTTAACGAAGCAGTTTCAAACTAATTCAAATCGTATTAAAACATACAAAACTAAACTCATATACTTTATCAAAAACTTTATACTTTTCAAAATTACTTAGCTTGGAAAAGTTAACATTGGTTTGGAAGTGTTCGAACATTCAGATAGTCAAAGAAATCATATTTCAAATCCAAGAGTTGGAAATCAACAACAAATCAGTAAATCAATTCCAAAAGATAGGGTTATATCAGTCATATTCGAAACTCAAGAACTGAACACCGGCTCAAATCAAAACTGTGCCACCTATATATGCGTATACCTTTTCGAAAATCAAATTATGCTTCGATATTTGAAATCAAATTGGTTTCATAAAATCACTCACATTGCAAAGCTATTAGAGTGGCCTCTCCCCCACTCAGAAACTCAAAAATCAATGTCGATGATGCATGCATTCGTCACCGAAATTATTTTCCAGTGACATAAGTGAGTTCTGGACTTTTATATTCTCAAAAACTTCTTTTGAAATTTCTTCGAATCATTTGAAACTCATTAAAATCATTCGAATCATTCTTATTCGGAAAAATATTTTCAAATCATATTATTATATATTTTCAAAACCTTAAACCAATTTAAAATGTCGGTGTTCAATCACCCAAATTTCAATTTCAAAACGATTCCATTAAAATCATTTTATAAACCAAATAATTTTCAAAAATTTCAAATCCTATCAAAGCTTCAAATTTTCATTTTAAAAGGTATATAATTCTTATCGATAACATTTCACTTTTATATACAAAATATGGTCATCCTTATCAAATTAATAATTTCAATGTATACACAATTTCAAAATACAATCAACAAAAATTTTCAAGGGATGATTCAAGGATGGATTTCAAAATAGAACAGAGACTCAAATTTAGAGGAACCCTCATCAAAAGAATCCTAACCAAGATTAGAGATATATAACTTATGTCAATACAAAAGAGTTTATATTCATTATTTGGAAAGACTCGAATTCATATCATACGAAGAACAGGAGCATAAATATCTTTGGTTTGAAAAGTTCAGCTAAGAAAAAGATACAATAGATTACAATTAATGCAACCTAACATACTATAGATAACAAACAGATCCATAGAATACGACTTCTACATAAACAAAGCATCAGGATCGAACAAGATAGAAGTTCAAAATTCAAGTGAATCCTAACCGAAGAGATTTATTAACAAGGTTGATGCAAAAAGGTTGAAGTTTAGGAAAAAATTTCTTTTGAAATAAAATTTATACCAAAATAATCTTTAATAATCCTTTAAAATCATTTGAAAATCATTTTATACTTCAATATTACGTTCTCTCACAAGGAAATGATTCTAAGATTGATTTCACTCATTCTAGGGTATTTCTACCATATCTCTAATGAGTTATTGCTCCTCAGGCTAAGGTTTGCCCAAAACCAAAGCTCTAATACCAAATGTAACGACCCACTATTTTGGACCATTCAAATCGACAATAATCCACACTTGCCAGACTTGAATAATTCAAAATAGTGGATTGTACTAAATTTTGGACCAAATAAAATCAACATAGAATCACAAACACAGAATATCAGAATAACTCGCAGCGGAAATAAAATACTATAGTAGTTCATGAAGCTACTATATACATACTCTCAAAACATATAAAAAATATCATAGTTTAAAAATGGATACAATAGAAGTTTGGATACATAAATCGCTAATACAGAAGCAATACCGAATAGGAAATAACTAGATCAAAAATAGACGAATAGATAGTCAGATAAGCTCCAATAATTCTCTAGCTCCAGAAGGTGAATCCAAAGTTGTGACTCTCAGACTGACCCGAGCGTCAAGCAAATACACAAAACACTCGAGCCAAGACATGCATACTTATACAATATAAACAAACTCAAGTGAACTGTAATAGCAATGCTCAATAACTAAAGGATGCTTGGGATTGCCCATCCTTTAAGGATCCGGTAAACCTGTGAATGCTCACCATTTTATGCTGGAAATAGCAATTCAAAACACACGAATAAAATTCAGAAACCCTGATAGCACGACTTTTGATTTGAGTGGAGTGGAGGGCCAAGATGTTATTCTTGTATTCAACAACAAAACAAAGCAAAATATAAATATAAATACCATACTAAAATTATTGGAACAAAATGTAAATAGAGTTTACGAAAGACAACACCAAGTTTTCAATTGATTTTGCTTAACCACAAATCATATTTGCTTAGCCACAAAGCTATATAGGTTTGGCCTTGGTGTTGTTTTGGCTAGGGTATGGATCTGGTTTGGACTCATATAGGCATCACTACAAGTAAAAGTGAAGGGATAGGAGTTACTAGTGAAGGAAGATCACAAGTTAAGGCAAAAAGAGGAGTTTGGTGCAACGTTAGGCTTGGCCATGCATGAATTAGGCTCCTCCTTGGCATGTACAGACCTGGTGGTGGCTGGAGTGAAGGCCAAGGGTGGTGAACTTGATGAGGGATTTAGCCGAGCAAAGATAGAGATGAACAAGCAAAAAAAAAAGGGAGAAAAAGAGAGGCCGTTGCTTCCTTTTTTATCAGATCTGAAGTGCCGTGAGAAATAAAGATGGGAAGAATTTTATCATGTGAAAATAGGGATATAGGCAGTGAGGGATTAAGGAATGAACGACACAAATTGTGGAGAAGTTATGGTAGAAAATCAAGGGATGGAAAGATAAAAAGGTAAGAAATCAAAGTAACGTTTGCCTAAAATTAAAAACAGGTAACGTACTTTAATTGATACGTCTCCTACAAATTAAAGAAAGGTGTATACAAGAAGATTTCATAGATAAATAAATACAATAACGTTAAATAAATACATTTTAAAGATATGCATTTTAAAGCAATAACGTATATACATATATTTGAAATTTCTTTCTAAGAAATAAATAAGGATCTAAACCCTTACCATTTAATTAATAAATGAATGTCTACATAGAAAAATAAGGTAGACATAGATATTTCGAAAAATAAATAAATAGTTTTAGGATAAGTAGGAAATAAATAAAGAAAATACTCTATTTAATGGAAACTAAAATTAAAAATTGTAAATAAAATTCAACTGACTTTGGAAAAATTTCAACAACACTTCTAAACAAATAAAAGCCAAGTAAATAAAGTAAATGCTAAGCAAAATAAAGTGTAAATGAAAATAAATAATTCTTTTAAGGAAAAATAGAAAATAAATAAAGAAATAGCTATTTAATTGAAGCTAGAATTTAAAAGATGAAAACAATATACAATCAACATTTGAAAATTATAATTATACTTTAAAATATTTTAAAAATAAAATATATGCATAACATATCATGTTACACAAATTAGAACAACATTTTTACAAACAAAACTACTATTTATATAAATTAAAATAAACAAATTTGTTAAATAACACAATTTACACACAATATTGTAAAAAACATAACTTTCACAATATTAATCCGATTTCAACGGAAAAAAACGCAGTATTCTTGAAATTAAATATATTTTCATAATAAAAGATAAAATTAAAAATTTTAAATTTTAGATTTAAAAGTCAAAGTTTGATCATTTTGACCAAAATCCACTTTTTGGAAATATTCCATTTATTCAGGTTTGGAATTATAATTCACACAAAAATCAAAATTTATATTTAAAATAACAAAATTTATCCATTTTAATAAATAAAATAAAGTTTTTAAATCAGGAATTTCAATTAAAATAATTTAAATACAAAATTAAAATAATCACAAAATACAGGGTTGTTACAGGGGAAGGAAGCAAACGGGTTGAAGGTTGATGGGTTCTCGGTTCTCTGGCCGGTCGAACTGACAGGAAGCGTGGTGAAGCTATTAGGCGGAGGGCGTGCTAAGTGGCCAAAGGAGGTGATGTAATCAACGGGTGGAAATAAGTGGAGGGAAGCTAAAATATTCTCAGGCAAAGAAGAAAAAAAGGTAGATAGGAGCATGCAAGTTTCATAGGAAGGCAAAAGGAGTAGGTAGGAAGAGAAGGAGACGTGCCTGTTTATATATTTTATTTTATTTCTTTTTCATAAGGCACGGAAACATCATAAATATAACGGTAGGAATTTCACAAGTCAAAATTTAATTTCAGGAAAGCAAAGAGGTAATTGGCAATTTAGTTGTATATCGCGGACAATGAATGGACAAAGAATTCAGAAGGGTAAAACAATACCGATACGGTAAACCGTTTCACATATACTGTTGTACACTGGACACCAAAACACTGAAATGAATACATCATAGAAATCAGCACGACGAGATGATCAAAATGTATATAAATATCAGTGGTAAGATCATCCTATCAAATGTCGATGTCGGTACCGATATACGTTACTATTCCATACGGAAAAATCCAAATGGAGCTAGAAACGTCCGAATTTCGTGAAACGAATTTCGTAGTCTGATTCAGAGTGTTCTAAATAAATTTTCTCATGTTTACATATTTAGATTTTGGAATACTTTTAAATTCAACAGTTATTAACTTATTTAAACTGAATTTCTAGCGACTGATGGAACATCCATATTATCTGATGCAAATTTACCAGTTGATATGTTTAAGTGGACGTATTCCAAATATTAAATTTTTATTTCCAAATTTTATTGTTTAAAATTTCACAAAAGTTCGGTTAAATATGTAAATGAAACCAATAATATTATTATAAATTTACGAGTCGTTACACTCTCCCCCACTAAAAACTTTTCGTCCCCAAAAGGAAGGAGGTAGGAGAATAGAACCAACCAGAAAGGAAAAGAAAAAATAGGTTGAAAAAACAATTAGTTCAAACCAAATAAATTTCAGTTTAAATAAATTTATATTAAACATTATTTTTTTAAATTCAAGGTTTCCATTAAATTGATTTAATTTCACATTTATTAATGCTAGATACAAAAGGTTCCTTTCGAAAGAAAATTCAATTTACATTCAATTAATTCAAGATATTTCATTAAGTTGATTTTATTTCAATTTATAAATTCCTTCAACCCAAAATTTAATTTATCTATCTCATTTATTCATTATCTTATTATTATTCAATTTTATCTCAATTAACATTTCTAAAATTATAAATTAAGTATAAAACATTTATTATAACCTCTCAAATTTTGTTTATAAAATCACTTTATATTGTATATTATCCAATTACATATTCAACTTCTGAATAATTTAGGTAAGTTATATTAGAATGAAATTGGGTGTTATACAAGTAAAAATTTCTTTATTCAATTTATTTCAAGTTTTAAATAATTATCCAAATATTTTAGCTTTATTTAAAATCATCCTTTAACAAAATTTAAGAATTGAATTCCCGATTGACTTCAAAGAATTTAGAGATAATCATATACATATATATATATATATATATATATATATATATATATATATATATATTATGTATCTAAATAATCATATACCAATATATATATTATAAACCAAGCCATACTTCAGAAATTTAAATCAATTTAATTTCCAAAATAAAAGTGTAGCAAAGCTACAGAATGGTCTCTGCACTTCGAAACTTGAAAATGAATGTCGATGATGCGGTCGTCATCACCGAAATTGTTTTTTAGCGAAAAAAGAGGAGAGCGCTGATTTAAACATTTAAAAATTCTTTAAAATGATTTCGATTCGAAAATACTTTCAAATAATTTACATTTTAAAACTTTTCAAACCAAAGTTTGAAATCATCGAAAATTAAATTCTCAAATTCTTAATTTAAATTCATTTAGATTCCAAGTCAAATTATAAACCATATTTATAAATTCATTTATTTATGTTGGTAAAATCAACGGTCTACAAAACAATAAATGAAAATCAAATATTAATATTTCTACCAACCAATTCATTTAACTATATAATTTCAGAAAATTATACTTACCCATATAATATAATTATACAAAATTTATTTCATTTACTAAATTTGAGAACAATATTGTGTCAGTTTGCTCTATTCAAGTGTTTTGGAAATCCCATCGATTGCGTTGATCTGACGAGTCGATCGGAAACCCAAATCAACATCAACAACTGAAACAACACAATATATAAAACATTTTAAATATCAGATTTTTCAGAGCAAGGATAGGATTTAAATTTGATGGACTCAAATCAAAGCAAATTCTGATTTGAAGATAAGTTGGAAACAAGGAATAAGATGATTGAATAACATAATAGGGAGATGGATAAGCTCATATAAATCGCGGGCAACCTTAACCGGATCAACCGTGACTTTAAGAATTAGATCGATGTGAATTCTGAGGCAACTCTACATTCAATCTAAAAAGATAGAATTCGAGTTTGACAAAAGATACTAGCATCTAACCGAGGATATATAAATCTTTGATGAATCAATGCTATTATAAAGGAGTTTCACCTCTTTACAAGTCATTCGAATACTGGCGAGACCGCCAATTTATTATAAAGATTATGCAGAGTGGAGTTATGGAATACTCTAGAATGTAAAGAAGACGAATAGTGGGGAACAAGAATAAATTTTGGAAACGCAGGGAACGTTCCAAAATTCAAAAGGAAGAGATTCACACTCGAATGAAAGTGATTCTGTAAATAAATTTACCATATATGCTAAGTTTTTCCTATAGCCAAAGCTCTGATACCAAATGTAACGACCCTATATTGTCAACCATTCGCATCCGCACATGTTGGACTTGAATTGCTCAAAATACCGAATTGTAAAAATAAATTTGGAAAAGCTCAGAATATATATAAATTAATAAATCACAGATCACAGACACAGAGTATTATAATGCAGCGGAAGTTAAGAGATAGTAGTTCATGAAGCTACTATATAAATACATCGGATTTAAGTAAGGCTACAACAGAAGTTTAATAATTAAAGTACAAAGCTGAATACATCACTGGAATCAATTGAACAACTGGGATCAACTGAATACTGAAATTGAAATAGATAGCTGGATCTTCCAGCAAAGGTCCAACTCCGAAGGTGAATCTCTAATGTTGTATCACTCAGTCTGACCCGAGCGTAAAGCAAAACACAAAACACTCGAGTCAGAACATACATACTTATATAATGTAAACCAACTTAAGTGAACTGTAATATAAGGTACAAGTAACTCAAAGGATGCTTTGGACTGCCCATCCACTAAGGATCCGTTAAACTATTTACTATGTAGTAATATTTCGCTATTATAATAATGTCTATAGTAAATAGACTTACTTTTAAATAGCGTTAAGGGGTTACCCATATAGCCCTTAATACGTAATAGTGCCAATAGTCTATACAACACCTGCGTACCTCCTGATCGGGAGGCTACGAGAAGATGCTCCATAGGTACGACACAAATCAAAGTCATACAAGGCTCGCTAGGGTAGGTGACACAGCACAACTAGGCAATATCAGGGTAGATATACCAATTACTATCCGGACTGGTGGTAACGCGTAGCAGCTACTACCGCCCACATAGAGCCACACCCCCAAAAATCAAAGAATCAAAAGTGGCCACCAAATCAACCTAAAAGTCAGAATATAATATCGAAGGACTGTGTCCGATCAGAGGAGCGACCTCATTGGCTCGGAATCGCTCCTGTTTTAGCCACCTAATGACAACTCACGGGAGTCAGGTCCACCGTATACCTCAAAGGAACGTCGCCACCATCCTACTTCATTCTGGAATCTCCACCGCGTACACGCTTATTAAAGTGGTTTTCAGAGTTGGCAGAGAGTACGACAACTTCCGATCCCGGTCTCTTTGAAGACCAACCGTTATTATAACCAATGGATATTTATTTCAAAACATTTCTATTCCAAAACCATCTAAAATCAATACCATTACATTCCAAAATAATATCCATTTCAAAACTAAATACTATATTATTTCATTTCAAAACCAAACCAATATATCATTTAAATAAAACCCGCATTTCCAAATCACTGAATATTTCCCTCAACTTATTAAACTTGAAATATTCCTTTCAATCATCTTAACCCAGACCACTTTATAAAGTCATTTTTTTTTAAATTTCAATTTCAATAAGTTTCAAACTAATATATTTAAGGGCAATACAATTCCCAATAATTTTATACTACTTAAAATCACAACACTTTGGAAATGTTATTCTTTCGAAAATCATAATACTTAGAAAATCATAATACCCTTAAAATGACATTCATTTAAACCATTTAAATTCAATGTCAAATAATATTCATTTCAAAGTTATAACATTTCTAAATTCATTCATTCAATTATAAAATTTCTAAACCATTGTGAATTTCAGCTACAACAGCATTATAAAGTGTTACTGTAGATATATTAGTATTTCAAAAACATTGTCAAATACAAAAACGGCGGCACTTACGAAGTGCTATGGTAGGTATTTAGTTATTATTTCAAAACAACTCAATTTCAGAAACATTAGCACTTATAAAGTGTTGTAACAGGTGTATTGTTATTCAAAATAGTTCAGTTCAGAAACAACTGCATTTATAAAGTGTTGTAATAGCTATTTAGTTATTTCAGAACCTAGTTAAGTTTCAGAATTGATAGCACTTAGTAAATGTTATCCTAATACCATAGCATTTCTGAAATGCTACCAATAAAATTCCAGAATTTATACTAACATTTCAGCCACGTTAAAATTTCAATTTTTAGCCTTTTTAACTTATAAAAATCATATTTCACGCTTTAGAAAATATTCATTTTGATAATCATTTCTTTTATGATTATATAAATAAAATTTATAATTAGAATATCCAAAGTAACTATAATTCATTTATAAGTCAAAATTTCCTTATTCTACTTAACCTTTATTTTTTTTACAAATAACTTTACACTTTATTTTGAAATACCCACTTCATAAATAAAACTAAATTTTCATTTATTTACTTAACTTAATAATTTTATTTAAAACCCAATTTCCAATTATCAAATTTAGTCATAATTTAAGGTACATTTTTCCATTTAAAAATCCTAACTATTTGTTTTACAAAACATAACACTTCATAAAGGAATATTTTACCATAGTTAATATAACAATCAAATTTTCCTTATAGATCTACTCAGTTAGGCATCGATTAACTATGATTTTTGGTTAAATAAATTTTATTACAAAATGTCCAATTAAGGCTGTATTTCATTTTATAAATCTGAATACATTATTTATTATACAAAACATACCCATTTCAGGAATTAACCTTTATTACCATTACTAGGTTGGATTTAAGATTCCAAACTTAATCAAACTTAATTATTAAGATATTTAAATAAAACTCTTTAAATTTTCTTTATATAACCTAATAATTGACTTATGAAATTTTTAACTTATAGAAAACAAATATCTTCTATAGAAAACCAATATACCTTTACATGAAAAATCATTAAATCAATTTCAACTTAAAATTCCATTTATTTTGAATTTTCAAAATACTTAATAAAATTTTAGGAAAATATTACTTTAAAAATATTAACCATGGGCCTGTATAATATCGTTTAACCTTGGTCAAGTGATACAGATATGTATCATTTCAATCTGTAATTTAAAAAGAAAAATCCAGGTTCTATCATTTCAAACCCGCAATTCCAAGTAAATCAAATACAATAAAAATCAATAAAAATCACTCGAGCCTATCATTTTAGCTCATAATGATTTTTTCTTAATCTAACGTCCGTTCGGGTATGTATCATTTCAACCCATAGTGATAAGGAACTTACAGTGTGACTGTAAATAAAACGAACAATATAATATAACATAGCTTCTCAAATGATGTAACTAATATATAAACAGCATTTAGCATCATATTATCACATCACTGGCATATATGAACAACATTTCAGTTTATACAGATTCACTTGTCATCACTTCACAATTATATAAGTGCGTAAATCTAGAGTGATAATTAACCTTTAAAGCTAGAGATCAAATTCAAAACACGAATCCAAGCTCCACAAAGCACGAAAAGGCATGACTAGATTGGCACGAATTTGACAAAGCTGATAGATAAGAATTGACAAAATCAATCAGAACTGGATCGATGAAGAAAATTGACCTGAGTGGACTTATATATATATATATATATATATATATATATATATATATATAATTTAAGCATATATTAAATTAAATATATAAGTATTTCAAAATCATTGTTTAACTAAAACTCAAATATTAAGGTCATGCATATATAATAATAATAGATTTTAAATCCATGCATTTAAGAATTAATAGTTTTATATAACAAATATGTATATAAATAAACTAATATAACAAGTATATAAAGGAATACAAACATATACTACTGTAGCTTTTATAAACAAATATCTATATATAGACATTGTCAGGACCCGATTCTTCGACTCCCGAATATCAACATCAATACGTCCACTGTATCGAATGCCAATCAGTCGGGTGCCGGAAAACCGAACACTGAGGGTTTAAGAAGAAGAAAAGAAGTAGAAGAAGAGATAAGAAGAAAGAAAATAGAACAGGACAGAAAATAATTAACAGAACAACATCAGAATCTCACAATTCGCAGCGGAACAACATATAATAGATAAATGAATAATCTTTAAACAAAGAACTATATCAATTATTACATTACATCATATTACATTACATCATCAGAGTGTACAACAACAAACAGCGGAAAAGAAATACTATATACTAGTAATACGCCATGCCATCCAGCTTGCCTCCAGCAACTCCTAAATTCCAGAATATCCTGATAAACCTTAACTCTTGACTGCCCGCGTAGAAATTGGTGGGCACCCAGAGTTTAGGAAGGAAAACAATAAACTCCGAGTCAGTCATGTGACTGGTGTGAGAACTAAAACAGTTTTTTTTTTGTTTCTTTAAAATCAAATTAGAGGAATATTTTTAAAGTCAATTCGCAATGCTTTTAAAAATGAGACTACCATAAGACCTCCCGCCACACACACAATGCAAACGCAGACTTGGAGGAGATTTCTTCTTATGATGGTCAAAGATGCTTGATACGTATTAAAAAGAAACATTTGATATTATTGCTAGTGCATAGTGTAGAAGACATTTCGAAAGTAGAATATAAATCTTAGCCAGCATAGGTACCATTATATTATGCCTACTATAGCTACCATATTAAATGGCAAGTTCTACAACTAAAACCGTACAAGTCTCGTATTGTTTCTTTGGATTTCCAACGAATGGTCAGGCCAAGGAACTTCCCATTGCCACATGGAAACGCCTCTGGAAGGACGTCCCGAGAACATAACCGGATCTCTGCCAACACAAGGCCGGGTTACCTTTCAAACTAGGTAACAACTGACACGAGTATGCCATCCCCCGGTCCTTTGGGACCTTTAACCGAGGGCTCGTCATCAACATCACACAATCATAAATAAAGTGTTTCAACATGAGTAAGTATCTGGGCTCCATACCATGATACCACCCTTTTCCAGAAGGAAATGCACATACCCTAAAGGGAGCTACCCCTCATAACCTTGCTGCATCTTTCCTGTTTTGACCATTCCGGGGTGTGAGGCTCGACGAAGTCTCGTCCATAAAGCCACGCTTTATACAAAGTCATGCTTTGGGTCAACAAATGATCATAGAAATGATCACCAAGATAGACGATCAAAAAAATGATCCTATCACAAATAATCAACACAATGATCATTTCACAGCAACACTCAGCATGTCACATTACCAAATTGGGAGTATATTGCTAATAACCTTCAACTATATAACCTCTGAGCTCGTACGTCTCAGAGAAGGGTGTTAAGCTAAGAGAATAAATTCTCCGCCACCAACAGAAATATATTTGAAAGAAATCAGCTTTATATCTCAATTTGTAATGTCAGACATACTATCCATACAAGTCTGTTCCGGGCTCGAACAGAACCGAAGGCACTTACAAAGAAGTCCTTGCAATCCGGATAATCTCTAATCACGTCCGAATTTCCCATCACATATGGAGATCTCTATACCGGGGATCAGCCAGTGCAGAAACAATCAACAAGAAACCCTTTCTTTTTTGAAAATATCCAGTCTTCAACACCGATCTTCAAATGCAATTTCCTAACGACGTATCAAATATTCGGAATGGGTTATACGACCCCAAGGTCCTTTCCCGGTTAACCAGAATAGTGAGCGCTTATTTTAAAAAAAATAAGTGTGGCATTCAAATTCAAGCAAATCACAACAAATACCTATTTAAAGGTAAATATTGATAGTCGGTTATTGAACTATCAATAGATATGCACAACGTCACCAGATTCCAAATAATTTTCTAAATTGTTTATTTTCCAAAAATATCTTTACAAGATATATATTTTCCATTCTTCAAAAATAAATCAATATTTATTTTTAAACCCATTTTCCAATTTCATTTATAAATTCCATATTGAATTTACATTTCCAAAAATATTTATGAATATACATTTTCAATTATTCATTTTCAATTTATCTTCAAAAAGATAAATTCTCTTTACTTTTCATTTCACGTTGGAAAAACATTTCCATACTTATATATTTATAAGTAATTCACAGGTCTTTTTATTTTCTACACTTAGAAAATATTTGATATACTCTAATCGAAATTAAGTATATATATCATTCTTTAAGGAAATCATTCTCTTAAACATATTTATTTGGGCCAAAACGAATGTTGTGTAAAACATCGTTACGACAACCCAAAATCACTAGTATAGGGATTCGAAATTAAAATAGATATATAAATCCCAATACTATACAAAACATTTCCTTTCGGAAATCATTTATTATAACAACAGTGTTATAATCTACCATTTCCTTCTATTTCTCGAAAACGTCTATTTCAACAATGAATGTTAAAATTTATGGTTTCGAATCTTAATACATTTTAAAAATCTTTAGATCGTTTTAATTCTATTTAAAACATCACATCCAAAATATATTTTTTACATATTATTCACTATTTAAAAACGTGAATATACTTATTAACCAATTTTATCATTTCTATTCATTTTGTTTTACAGGATTATTCACTGTCTAAAACATGAATATAACTCCATTAATAAATTACAACAATTTACTTATCAAAATAAGTCGTTGTGGATTTATAAAATAATGTTTATAAATTCCATTTCTATTTATTTTATAACACTTCCTCTTATAAATTTCCTTTATTAACTTATTTGATTTACAACTCAATTATATACCGGAAGTCCATTTTATAAGTTAAATGCTTATAATTTATTTGTTTACAAAATCGTTCCTTTAAACTTCATAATTATAAATCTTATAACTTATAAGATTCATTTATTTATCCAAATCTATTCCTTTGAATAACTTCACAAATTTTATAAACCTACTGTTTATAAAATTCCATTTATAACTTCACCGTTATAATTCTATAAATTTCATTCATTTATGAAATTCATTCACAATTCATTCTAACACTTTTAAAAGCCCGTTTTACAATTCCAATATTTTTAATTTATAAATATCAATTTATAAATCTTTTATATGGATCAATTTATATTATTCTTTTAAAACATCTTTAAACTCCTTTATAATTTCATCATTTTGATTTATAAAATAATCAAATTTCATAAATCCTATTTTTAAACTTTTTTTTTATAATAAATTCAAAAATCCCAGTTTAAACTATTTTATAAAATCATTAATCACATATTTTAAAAAATCAACTTTTAACTGGGTTTCTCAAAAATCATAATTTTTATAATACTAAAATTATAACGTTTATTTATTTAAGATGAATCGATTCCAATATTTTTATGAATGTATACTTTCAAAAATCACTTTAGAAATCCCTTAAAAATCAAAATCGTTATTTTTAAACTTCAAAATTGGATTCGATGATGCAACACATCAAATAGTCAATCACGACTTTCCAATAACATATATCGATATGATAAACAATCAAATATCACAATATCTGAATCAAATAAATATTTGTGAGGAATCTAGTTGGATCCCTCCAACCTGTTTCCCTACATCCACAGACATTAGCACAATACCCATTCCACTTCGAGGTGGAATATCGTGGTATATGGGATTTATAAAATAATATCCGCTTACTAACGGCGCAATAGGGTCTCATCCGCTATACAATGCGGGAAATCAATCAACTGCAATATATACATATGCCAATATATATATATATATATATATATATATATATATATATATATATTGCTATATATATAGATATATCCTACTATATCAATATCACAACCAAATAGCAAGCAATCAATAACTGCAAATCCAACTTATAAATTTATTTGAGTGAGAAGTTCTCACCTTAGCTTTTATTTTGCAATCCATTTCCATCTTGTCTCGATTTCCTTGATTTATACCTTGTATAAATATTTTTATACAACTGATTAATATTCGAACAGATCGAATAATAAATTTTCATTTGATAATTTCGATTCATCGGTGATTTCATTTTAATAGTTAAATTAACTGATGGTTTTATTTAAACCAGTTTTGTCTTTAAAAATTTTATTTAACTAAAATTTAAATTTCCTTTTAAATTAAATTTATTTAACCTAGATTTTATTTTAACTAACAAATTCCTTTTAAAACCAAAATCTAATTTATAATAAATTACTTATTTATCTTTCTCACTGTTAATTAATTTTTTTTTTCATAAACTTTCAAATTAATTAAGGTTAGCTGAAAATCAAAACTGCTTCAAACTTCACCTTACTGTAATAAAATTTTATTTCCTCTTTAATAAATTAACCAAAATTTTATCTTTAACAAATTTTCCTTTAATAAATCATTTGTCTCACCATCTGACAAATTTAATTTACTAGCAAATTAATTTGAACAAACGATTTCATTTTCAAAACAATTTCTTTTAAAAAATTTCTGTTAAATAAATTTATTTAACTATACACTTTACTTTCAAACTAACTTTCCTTTTACTGGAAATTAAAATTTCATTTACACCTATATTTATTTTATTTTCTGTTCCAACCCACTATTTATTTATTTTTTTATTTTTATTTTCATACATATACTTTCCCCTGCTAGAAAAACTTTTAAAAAAGATTTTATTATTATTATTTTTCTGTCTATATCTTTTGTAAAATCATAATAATATTTATTATAAAGCAGAAATTCATTCTACCGTTAAAATTTCCTAACCTAGAAAATTTTTCTTTTGTTCTTTCTGTTCAGATATAAATAACATTTATATAAAATAAATTTAAATTAATAGAAGAAAACATTCACCTCTCTGCTTCTAGCCTCGCGAGTCGCCACTGCACGAGAACCCACGCGAGTCGCCACTGCACGAGATCGATCTCCTACCCACGGCCGCGCCTAGGGTTCCAAGCCAAACCCTAGTTGTCGCTCGCGACCCCCCTTCCGCCACTCCCAAACCACCGATGCCACCCACCATCGCCTTGAATCAAAGGTGCGACCACCTGCTCCTCTCGCTCCAACAACCTCCCCTTGCCATCGAGCTCGCCGCGAGCTGCTGCCGCCGATACCCCCATCGCGTACGCGAGTGCGCGCGACTCATCTGCCGTTCTGAACAAAATTGATTCGAGAACCACCCTCGATTCGTTTTGAAATGGGTTGTGAGTCACGGTGTTTAAACAGCAGCCATGGATTTGATTTCGCGACTAAGAAGAATTTCATTTCGAGCCGAGCTTCTATTGAGTAGCGGCCATTATTTTTTTTACTGCTCGATTTCGTTTGAATGGGGTTTGAAGGAGAGAACGTGATTTATCAGAGAAGAGTCGTGCAAGCACATCCCTGTATCGCGATTTTAGGCATATTTTTAGGCGTGAGAATAGGTAGAACGTGCTGAGGTTGACCAATTTAAATTTAAATTTAAATTGAATTCGTTGAAAATTTCAACGCGTTTACTCGCCTTGTGCTCACATATCAACTCAGAAAAATACGAAATTTGAAATCCGGCAATAATTCAATATTACGGACCCAATGGAACTGTTTTCGTCGAATTCCGAGACTGTGCCTCGTAAGGCTATTTTTAATATCGATTCAAACGATATAATTTCAAAACTGAACAATTCACTTTCAATTTCAATTCTAAAGCTTCTATAATCTTCAATATTATCAATATGAATTTTGCAAGCCTTTGAAATATTTTTAATCAGCTTAAAATTGAAGATTCAAATTTTTATTCAACTTTCAATAGATTAAATTCTAAAATTTAATCACCATTTTCAAAGTTTATTAGGAATTCAAGCTAAACCATCATTCAAATATTTAAAATTAATTAAATATTTTCAAATTAAATTATTCAAAATTCTGGGTCGTTACAGACATATATAATTTAAACTTATACTAATATAGTCTAGCAAAATATAGATGCCATATAGGTCTTATACAGATATATACATATAAATCTTATAAATTGAACATTGAAAACAAATAAATATAAACAAGACAACATATGTAAACCATAGGTTTTATATGCATACAAGCATATACACAGGTCTTACGAAGATAATCAATGTGCATATACCTTTGTATGAATAGAATTTTATACATAAACTCAACATATTATGTAAACTAGTATATAAACTACAAGCTGTAACATATATATAACACAGACTTACAAGCTATATAACATACATATATATATTTTGAAAACTTATATATAAAAACCAAAAATAATATAACTGATATAGACATATATATATACCATGAAATATACGTATAAATATAAATCGAAAGCAGAGAAAACTACACACCAGAAACTATGTATATTATTAACAACTATATATAAACAATAACTATATACACTTATGGAATACACACACACGCACACGTATATAACTAGAACTTTTACAGCAGATATATAACTAACTTTGCAGCCAATATACGTATATAATACATTATGACTAACTTTACAACTATATATATACATAACAGTAATACATATAAACCTTAATAGATTAGCTTACCGCTTTAAAAAAATACGAAAGGAGATGCACCGCTACCCGAAAAGGAAGGAAGCAAGTGAGGGTAAGGGGAAGGAAGCAAATGGGTTGAAAGTTGATGGGTTCTCGGTTCTCTGGCCGGTCAAACTGAGGAGGAGGGTGGTGAAGCTGTTAGGCGGAGGGCATGCTAAGTGACCAGAGGAGATGAGGTAATCAACAGGTGGAATTAAGTTGAGGGGAAGCTAAAAATTCTCAGGAAAAGAAGAAAAAAATAGGAGCATGTGAGTTTCATAGGAAGGCAAAGGAGTAGGTAGGGAGAGAAGGAGACGTGCATGTTCATATATTTTATTTTTTTTCTTTTTCACAAGGCACGAAAACATCATAAATATAACGGTAAGAATTTCACAAGTCAAAATTTAATTCCGAGAAAACAAAGAGGTAAGTGGCAATTTAGTTGTATATCACGGATAATGAATGGACAAAGAATTCAAAAGGGTAAAACAATGCCGATACAGTAAACCGTTTCACATATTCTATTGTACACCAGACACCAAAACACTTAAATGAATACACCATAGAAATCCGCACGATGAGATGACCAAAACGATATATAAATATCAGTGGTACGATCATCCTATCAAAATTCGATGTCTGTATCGATATACATTGCTATTCCGTACGGAAAAATCCAAATGGAGCTAAAAACATCCGAATTTCACGAAACGAATTTTGCAATCTGATTTAGAGTGTTCTAAATAAATTTTCTCATGTTGACATATTTAGATTTCGGAATACCTTTAAATTCAACAGTTATTAACTGATTTAAACTGAATTTCTAGCGACTGATGGAACATCCATATTATCTGATGCAAATTTACCAGTTGCTATGTTTTAGTGGATGTATTCCAAAAATTAAATTTTTATTTCCGAATTTTATTGTTTAAAATTTCACAAAAGTTTGGTTAAATATATAAATAAAACCAATAAAAGTATCATAAATTTATGGGTCGTTATAATAACTTTTTCTATTAGACTTTCTATTTCCTTTTGTTTAGCTTCATTTTCCATTAATAATATTTCTCCTTCTTTTTTCTCTTCTCTTTTTCTTTTTCTATTTTCCCTCTTCTTTGAGTTGCTTTCCATTTCCACTTGTTTTTCAACAAGTTCCGTCACTTCAGTTAGTAGTTTCTTCTCGTTTTGTGATATTTTTCTGAACCTTTTCGCAATCTGTCAAAAGATGTTAAAAGATTTCAAAATATATTGAAAGATGTTAAATTAATATAAAAAATGCATAAATAAGAAGAGACAAGAAGAAAAAAAATGTTAAAAGAATTATTGATTGGAAACTAACAATGAGTCTAGTGGATTCAGCAACAAAACATTAATTCGCATTCATTGATTACAACCTAATTTGAATTGCCTTTAAGCCTACAGTCATGTATCTCAACTAAATAAATTGTTTTTCAAGTTCTTATTTAGACCATTGACATTTGCTAAACACCACTTTACCTCAAAGAATTTCCTGCAAAATTCAGACTACATAAACCAAGTATAAATGAAAAGAACTACAAAATGTAAAGAGAAACTAATTAAATAGCAGAAGTGAAGTGCGTACATTCACTGAATGCCACTCATACAAGCCTAGACGGCGTACTGCAGTCGTAAATCAAAGCAAATGCATATTTTCAAAAAAGAATTACATTTATAAAACATATAATATTTGTGCATTTAACCAAAAGAATTTTATTATATATAAAGGCAAAAAAACAAACGAATAGAGTAAATCCGTAAAAGGATTTTATTTGATGTCAATGTGGGTATGTCTAAGATTTTACTTGCATAGCCTTTTACAAGCAACAAATATAAGTTCATTTTTGTTAGCCGGTTGAATACATTACATGGCCATTGAGTGGCTACAAGCATCTGGTATGGTGGAGCATACACAAAGTATTATATGCTTTTTGAACCATGTATTTTTTCTAAATAAGTAAAAAATTGTTAAGCATCATCTTCACTGGATGATATTATTTATAACAAAAACAATACCATACTTAAAGTTGATTGGTCTACAAGTCTAAATATTCCAATAAAATTGGTCGGTTTTTCCACTATTTTATGGCTTCTACGGCTTAAAAGGACAGATGCATTAATTTTAGGAACCTATAAAGTGCAACTACACTTCTATTCAAGTCCACTACTTGTAATAAGTTAGTACAAAATAATGGCTGTTATTACTAATTTTTACTGCAACAATATTGCACTACAGAACAATTAGACAGGCAATAACATATACATCTTTACTAGATAGTTAACAATTAGACTGCCGTCCATAATAATTGAATGATTAATAATTAGGCAAGACGAATAACGATAAGTCTAATTTGAACTCTTTCATCTATAATCAAACATGTACTACTAAAATTGAAAATGATAAGATGAATTATCTTTATTAACAATTATTTCACTTGTTTGGCTAAAATAAAATTATTATACCTTTTTTCCTTCAACCATATCAAGTGACACATTTTCGAGCATTGACAAATTCCATTTCACTATCCTTGGGCTTGCCATTTGGAAACCTTTTTTTTTCTTCTATAATTTCTGCCTTTTCACATATCCAATATTGTATGTGACTTTTTTGTCCAATTATTTTCTTTTTGGCACATAATTATCTTGTAATAAGAATTGGCACATACCAGTAAAATCATAGAACAGCCTGGCATGCTTCTTGGATCTTCTGCAAACTTCTCAACATTTTTTGAAACATGATTGTATATCGCTTTTGGCCAAGAAATTGAATTCAGAGTTTTCAAATTTAATAGGTTTGGAATAAAACCCCCTTGCAAATATGTCTGATTAGTTGAAAACAAAAATGTTATGATCATCAACAAACTTAGCAATTTCACCAGGTCGACACCTCCATTTCGCCTATCAATCAAAATCTTCAATCTCTTTCCCACTGTTTTTTTGTTAATTCTTTTTCCCCTTCAAAATTTCTATCCAAGAAATCGAAAAATTCCTCAGGTAAATTATCTCTGCTTGTTATTCCAATAGGGAATAAATCCTTACCCACTAATGGCATTCCCAAAATCAAGCTAACATCTTCTTCGATTACTTTCAACAATGAATCTCCTATTCTAAAAGCTTTTTCATTTTTATCATAAGATTTTATAACTTCATCTAAACTCTTTGCATCTTTTCAAAAATCTTGCCTTTCTATTTTGTCTTCTAAAACGATTTCAAAAAAAAACTGAATGGGGTTTTGCTCATGTATGAAATAGCATCAGCTGATAATAAATTCTTTTTTTTTTATTCTGCTCATCGCTGTGAAAAGTGCATCTAAATTACACATGTATGTTCCACTATAATGCTTTGTTTCTTTGTGTTGAACTCCATACCTTTCAACATCTTCATCGGTTTTAGTGTCTTTACTTCTGTTTGTCAAAATATTTCTTTTTCTTCACTTGTTTCACAAATTTCAATTGCTCTATCATCTTGTTGTTGACTCTGCAGTTGAGAATCAATGACTCTTTCTTCCACTTCAGTTACTTCTAAAGTGGAGATCTGTTTTGTGTTTTATTATAGTGGAAATAACACGTTAGTATGTGAAAATGAAATGAGGGTAAATTTTTTAATAGTCACATAATATAAAGATTTTGTATAAAAAGATACACGGAATTATTTTTTGTAGAAAGATAAACATTTACAATATATTTTATATACTTCCATGATTCTTAATTAATAAATTCTCATTGTAAATTTGCAATGCTTAATTAATAAATTCTTAATAGGAACCGGTTTCTTTATTGTTTCTTGTCTATTACCATTTTAGTAGTTTCAGTGTTGGAATCAGTAGAAAACCAAGTAGGCGTTTAGTCACTGATCCTAAAATATGAATTAATGAAATTGGTTCAAGATTTCTAGATGCAAGAAAAATCCGAATTAATGATAGATCTGTTAATGAAACTAAAACTAATAGTAGTTTCAGTGCTTAGTTAAATTGAATATTAAGAAGTTTAGATCTATTGATACAAGAAAATCTGAATTAATCTCGATCAGTAATTATTATAGTAGCAAGTAAAAATGATGCCAATCATAAGAAAAGTGTTAATAATAAAGAAACTTCACATACCGTTGATGTTTGCTGTTGAGTAGATGGAGATTCTGTAGTTGATTTGCTATGTTTCTGACAATAGGCGCTGCTCATAGGCCTTATGTTGATACATTGTCGACCATTTATGTTGATAAATATATAGTTAGCATTTTTCATTGAATTAGTTTGGTTTAATTTCTGCTTCTGCAGTTTTGGATGTCTTTTTGGTATGCATGTTTATAGCTGTATAAAAAAAGGAAATTTTATCATTTTGATATAAAGATAAATATAGTGCCAAATTAAACATGAAAGGTGCAACTGCTATGCCAGGTGTTTGAAAATGCATAGGGGAGTATTTATATTCAATTCAGTGTTAATCCTAAATCCATACATAAGCATATCACCAAACCTCAACAAAGGCAAGAAAGCTAAAGATTCAACATTGTTAGCAATTATTTAATTAGTTTGCCATATATGGTCAAACTTTTTTTAGTTTCTGCAAAGTCATTCATGAACTATATGCTGCTTACAAATCCATACTAATGCTAATAGCCCAAATGGCAAAGTATTAGGAAAATATATGTAGGCTAATTACATAAATGTCTATTGACAGTAGTATGTTCTAATTCATACTGTCGGATTATTCTATTCAAGCTAGGTGTATAGTACTTTTTTTAATAAAAACTGAATTTCAAATAAAACGTACCGTTAAAGACTTTGATTGGTGTGTTTATTTCATTTGATTTATACTTAAGCGCGTCGAAGGCCTTCCGTGATTGGAAGTTTTACTATTTCTTATATTTCCATTTTATTTATAAAAACTTTTCTCCTATCCTCTATAACAATCACTAAAGTACAGGACACAGAATAGGAGACACTCGCTAATGGGAATAAGAACTCACAGCTGGATGGTAGGTCATTCAGCTGCAATCCATATTCGATTACACAAGGCACCAAAGCTACCGTCTACAGCTAAAACTTGAAGGGTGGTACTTTCTTCTCTAGTACATAAATATGTAACTATAATTTATTCCACATCACACTAACATTGCAAGACATGAAATTATATTTTAAGCAAGAACTTAGCGTCAGACACAATTAAATCACTAATACATGCACAGCTATATTTTATGCAACACATCAAAATAACGACAGCATTCAAACATGACAAAATCAGCTTATGTTATAAAGTTACATGCCAAAAATCAAGTTGTTTGTTACATAATTACAGCCTGAAAATTACATTAATGTTTTCAGACTAACATAGACAGCAATGTCAAGTAAGCTGAAAAATGTCCATATTAAGCCAAGGAGCCTACTGCATCGGGGCTTCGCCTCTATCATGCTGGCCCTCCGAGGTCTACTTAACTGTCGAATCAGAGCTCCCAGCATGCTGACCAGAGATAGTTGGCGCTTCAGAGGTCCGGCCTGTCCAATTCAGGAGAAGAATTCATTGAATAAACAATAAGCAACCAAGCTATGAAAAGGCTAAAAGGGAAGACTTACCAGCATATGTTCCTTGATCATCATCCCCCAACTGCACACCTACCTCCTCAGCAGCGAGCAGCCGCATGCCCTCCTTCACCGCCACTTTCTCCTCCTTAGTGAATTGGGCCATAACCACATCCATTCTGAAGGCCATGCCACCCTCCTTATCCGCATTAGCCCTGGCCTCCTTTAGAGCCCGGAGATAAATCCTGGCCATGATCTAGGGATAATCATCCATCCAGGATAAGTTTCCCTGCTTCCAAGTACGGAAATACATATCCTGGAGCATCTCATCCATCATCCCCTCGTTCTCCTCAAACTCCCTCATTCGGACCTTAGAAGCCAACAGCTTTGCAACGACAGCATCCCTCTCCGATCGGTATCGCAAGCGGTCAGCCTGAAGGGATTTCCTCATCGCCTCCATCTCCTCCTTCAGCTTGGCTTGAGCAAGCTCCACAGCTTCAAGCTTCCCAGATAACTCCTCTACCCACTCGAGATCCTCTTTTCGAACCTCATCCACCGTTGCAATGGCCATATCGATCCGTTCCTTGCAGATATCCTCCATTTTCCGCAGCTCAACTCTGCTAGCCTCTTCCATGGTTTTCTTTAGCCATTTGGAGGCAGCCTCGTGCTGAGAGATCTGGATGGCCTGATCGGCGAGTTACTTGGCCTGGTCGGCAACCACTAACCGCAATATTATGTTGGCACTCCCAATTTTCTCCCCGGCCTTGACCAGTTGGGCATGATGCCCCATCAACTTCCTAGTCTCCTCAGCAACCCGGTTGATATTTGCCTTAGCTTCATCCCCCATAGTTACAATCCGAGTAGCAAGCAAATCAAGGTCCAGAGACTTGGCCTCATCAAGCATCCTTACCATAGGATTACGAGGGAGAAGGTGCTCACCAGTAACCTCGTCAAAGGAAATATCATGAGAACCCGGATCCAGATCTAGATGACCCGCAAATGGATTACGAGCCAAGCCGGGACAATCAATCTGAGTAACGGTAGGATTCTCAAACGGATGCGGAGAGGGTATGAACTCAGTATCCTCCCCCGTGATATCATGAATAGACTAGGTAGGGGGCTGAGGGCCAGATGAAGGTTCTAATAAGGAGCGACTCCTCTTTTTCTTTTGAATATCCTCTTCAATAACTCCGAGAAGAGGACGATAGCCGACTACGTCCCTGGAACGGTTGGTCGGAGGCTTTGGTTTAGCGGAAGCTTTGAGGAGTTTGAATTGTTCGAGACGGTGCTGAATGTCTGATGTCTTAGCCACCTTACCCGTTCCTAGAATAAAAACCAAGTGTTACAAGCATGCATGGGACTGTAATCCAAGTAACATGTGGAGTTAAAAGAGGAGTCAAAAATTCACCTTGAATCGCCCGAGTTGCCCTAGCTGAGATGATCCTGGAAGATGGATCGGCACCAGTCCCAGCTTTGTCAGTTTTCTTTGGCTTCTCCACCAAGGCCGATCCTTCCTCCAACCCCTCAAAAGCCTGGCAGAAAGCATCATCTGTCCACTCTTGGATCTCCCATGCTTGCCCAGAAGACAAAGCCCCGGCGCCATCACCACTCTGTCCTTCTCCACCATCACCACCATCACCTTCTCCATCACCTCCGCTCTCCTCCTCGCCTCTTTCCTCCTCTACATTTTCCTCCTCCGGAACATCTAGACATGTGCTAGGGGAGGGTCCATCGGATTTCTTGAGCTTCTTCCCCCCGGCGACTGGAGGTACCGAGAAGGGTTTCCTCTTGTTGCTCTTCGTCGTGGACCCTCCTTTAGCTTTGACAGCCCTCTCCTCAGCTGTGTCTCTCTGCTTGACCACAGACTGACGTTGTAGAATCAAGTTGTGCTGCAGAAGAGTAGCATTCCTGATCAGATAAGAAGCTGACCTCTCCCTTCCCGAAATGGCTTCTATCTCCGCAACCATCTGAACCAGGTGATCGTTCTCCACGACCGCAAAGCCACCTGTCGCTAGCAAGAAATAAAAACACATAAGGAGAAGCATTGCAGTCAGAACGGAAATTATAAATAAGCTTCAACTTACAGCCGGAGGTGAAGCGACGGATAGAAACAGAGTCATCCTTGACGAAAAACCATTCTTTCTTGAACATGCTGAACTTCGAATATAAGTCCAGGACCGGCTTGAAGGATACGGCCGATTCCAAGCTGACGTATGGAGACCCCTTCTTATAGCCCCTCAAGTTGTACAAATACCGGATCTCCCGGTTGGAAGGGGGACGCCCATATTTTCTCTAGAAAATGATGAATAGACTCACCAAGATAGCATAAGAATTGGGCTGAAGCTGGAAAGGGGTCACCTTCAAATAGGTAATGAAGCTGACTATCCAAGCATTGATCGGGGGAATGGCCCCGCACATGCAATGGTACCTACTATAAGCGAAATATCCTTCAAGGGGGTCATACGGCATAACTCCATTCCCTGGCAGCACCATGTGCGCTCTGTCAATCCCGAAAGAACGAGATATAACATCAAGCTGCTCCTCTTTAAGGGAGTTAGCAAAGCAGTCAGGTGGCGAGTTCAGGAGCTCCTGAGGGTCGTACCCATCTTCTACTGATCTCGGGGGAGATCCATGACATCCCGATCCTGACAGAGCTGGGGGTACTGTGAAGGACTCTTCTCTGTCCATGGATTTCTTCTTATCTGATCGAGTTTCGACATTACGAGACATTTATCTACAAACACAAAAAGTGCATCGTTAGAATGAGGGAAGTAAACAAGCAAGTGCATGAAGTCAAGAATTTCATTTGTAGTTCAAAACATAAAAGCCCGATCGGTAGTTCGAGACTAAAGTCCATTCGGCACTCGTACTTCTCAAACGCATTCGGTAATTCATGGCTTCAGTTCATTCGGTACTTAAGGTCCCCGAGTATCATTCGGTAACCCAAGATTTGAGTTCATTCGGTAACCCAAGATTTGAGTTCATTCGGTAACCCAAGATTTGAATTCATTCGGTAATCCAAAATTTGAGTACATTCGGTAATTCAAGATTTGAGATCATTCGGTAATTCAAGGTTTGAGCTCATTCGGTACTTAAGGTCCCCGAGTACCATTCGGTCATTCAAGAACGGAGCTTACTCGGTGGAAGAAAGCCTCACCTAGTCCGGCAGTAAAGGTTGGCTCGGGAGTATGATTGATTCGGCAGATGTAGAATTCGATTCAGCTGTTCCAGATAGTAAGGAATAACGAAAGAATAAAGCCCATACTTATAGGCGAATATAGATGATCGGACCAACTACTTCGACACTCAGGACCGAATGAGTATGTCCAAGCCGGATGTCCTAAAACAAAGCACGCCATATGCAAGCATATGCCCCACTTTGGGGGGCATATGTTGGGCGTATTTCCATGCACTACCGGTCCAACTCCATTTCCATGCACTGCCGGTCCAACTCCATTTCCATGCACTACCGGTCCAACTCCATTTCCATGCCTAGCCGAATCACTCACCACCGAACCATCTACCTACGAACCAAGACACCAACTCACCTCTAAGCCCCAACCATCCACCACCGGACCAAGCTAACCCCTCACCACTGGACCAACACACATGCCATTCACTACCGAACCAGAGCATTCTACCACTACCGAACCAACATGAAGAAGGTATTACCGAACCAACACTGCCAGGCCAGATTACATCAGCCCAGGCCTACCAACAGCTATATACATCCAAGACCCCTACCCCCAGCCTCACTCTATAAATAGAGGGGTAGGGGTACAACAATGGCAGACAAGTTTGAGAGCTCAAGCACGGATAGAACTTTCAAACAACTTTCAGATACTTGTAATCAAAGCTTTGTACTTGTAATCTGAACAGAAAAGGAGAATAACATATAAAGTGGACGTAGGCACATTCTGGCCGAACCACTATAAATCTGTGTGTCTTTTACAGTTCAGTCCATCTATTTTATATATTTGCATAAATCACCCAAATCATTAAGAACAACATATAATCAACTAAATCATACGACTTGGAGGTGTTTGCCCATTTTTTGTGCAAACATCATTTATATAAAAATAATTAAAATTGAATAATTATAAATTATTTTGAGATAAATATAAATATAATTATCATTTAATAATCAATAATGTAAATTGACTATTACAACATATTTCAGATAAAGAGAAATATTTTTTTCATTTACAAAACTATAAAGATAACTATCATTTTGAGATAAAGAAAAAAATTATAATTATAAATTATTTTGGCATAAAAATAAATACAATTATCATTTAAGAATATGCAAATTGACTAATGCAAAATATTTCAGATAAAGATAAATATTTTTATCATTTACTAAATTATAAAGATAACTATCATTTTGAGAAGATAAAAATAATTATAATTCAATAATAATAAATTATTTGGACATAAAGATAAATACAATCATCATTCAATAACCAATGTAAATTGACTACGGTAACACATCTCAGATAAAGATCAATATTTTTATCATTTGCTAAACTATAAATAGTTTATCATTTAACATAAGGGAAATATATTTAACTTTGCTTTATTAAAGAATATTTATGTTAAAGAAAAAGATTAAAATATTTAATACAATCGTTTTTCCATAAAGATAAAAATAATTATCATTAAATATATCTATATGTATTATAATACATAAACTTAAACATATTATCAATGTGTAATTAAAATATTCAATACCATTGTTTTACTATAAAGATAAAAAGAATTATCATTAAATCAATACAATTATTCTGAAATTAATATAAATACAACTATCATTTAATAAACAAATAATTTTAAAAAGATTACTACAATTCTTTTGACACAAAGATAAATAGTTTTATCATTAACAAACAATAAAGGCAGAAGCAAATGTTTTTATTAAATGATAAATTGTTTTATCATTTAGTAAACAATAAATAGCTCTATTATACTCTTAAGTAGCTACATCTAGCCTTAGAGTTGAATGGCTTCCACATACTCTTTGGTTTAGATTAATTATATATCTACATGTGGTGCACTGTAATTTTGGATGTTGTTGGATTCCTATTTGTTTTTATTTTACTACTGTGGTACAGTTTATGATGAGATTCCTCAAGTGACAGAGTGATGCAAATCCACTACTTAAAACTAACTACTTGACCTTCATATAAGCACAAGGAAATATGGTTCGGCTTATATTGCAGTATGAATGTATGATATCATATTTCATATATGCAACACTAAAATCAACAATATCCTTCTTGTAACATTAATACGTTAGTTGTTTAAACTTGTACCCTACCCTAAGGTACTATGTTGATTTTCCATAAAAAAATTATATTCCAACAGTTAAGGTCCGAAAACCAAAAGGTTTTTAGTGTTCACCGATTGGCCAAGATAAATACCATCTTTAAGTGAATCGATCAAACATTTACAGACTATAGGCAAATGCATCAGGGGTAACTTTACTTAATGTGAAAAGGAACAATTTCAGTGACATGCAGTTACTATCCATGGAGTAAGTCAAATCAGCAACACCACAACTCGAAATTAAAGACACCAATACAGAAAACAACATTCGAAACAACAATACATTGTATGAAAACGAACTCAAAACGGAGAATTAATGTTGCTTTACAATCCTACAAGCATTAAATTTAAAAAGAGATAACAAATTTACCTTATTTTCAGTAGAAATCATTCGGCCGAGTACGAATATTGGGTTAAAGCGATTTTGAATTCGAATCTATTTGGAAGAAAGATTGGTTGTGTAAATTTTGGATGATTTAGTGAAGCTTTCAAATTGATTTAGAAAAACGCACATGGCATGCTGCCGCCTTTGGATCGCTAAATCGAAGGGGCGTGGGGTTGTGCACGTACACGACATGCATGATTTCTCTGCGAGCAGGCATTTAGAAGTGGAAGAGGAAGAAGGAACTGTTAGTATTGGTTTGGGTTTGTTGCTGTGGGCTCAGTCCATTTTGGTGAGTAACATTAAAGTTTAATTACTTTAAATTTTAATAAATAGTTGAGTAATTTGTAAAATGCAATATCTCGTTCGTTTTAAATCTGATTAACCCGCGAATTTTTGCATTGAGTTCATATGGATGAATACAACATTTTATTGTAAGCAGTTGGTAGCTTTGGACATGTAAAAATTTATAACATATTTAAACGGACAGGATTTAAATCACATTATTTTAATACTAACGTCATTTAAAATTTACATACCTTAATTATTGATGTTTATTTGGCCAAGTAAATTATCGTTGAGTTAAATTGGATCGAATATGGTAATTGGACATCTGTTCAGCGGAATAAAACATCGATCTGCTAATTAAATCAAATTAAAATTAAATTAGCAGAATAAATCCCCGTTCTGCTATTTTATAGATTTGGACATCTAATTATACATCTTTAATTGATATGTCGCTTTAAATAAGTGATATGGTAGCCAATGATAGTTAAATGTTAAATTATTCATATAGTTACTGATTATGTGGATATCTGTTATTAACTTGGAAAGTTAACCTTGAGTGAGATGGTAGCTTATATAAGTACTAGGGTAATCGTTAAGCCTCCTCAAATTTTAATAAAAAAATTTGTTTTGAAAGTTAATGTAATAATTTTATTTAGTAATAAGATCTTGAAAAGTAATAACCATTTATTAATAATGTTTTAAAGATAATTAATAATTGTTTAATAATGATTTAGGTTAATTATTTTATTTATATGGCTCTTAATAGTTATTTCTTAAATGTTGTTTAAGAATGCTTATTTATTATTTTAAATTAATTAGTTATGGTTTAAATTATTTATTTAAAATGATTTAACAATGCCTTAATTTTTAATTAAAGTTTATTAATTATATTAATTTAAGTTATTTAATTATATTTAAAGGATGATTAATTTTCATAGTAATATTAGTTTAAGTTTAATTAATTACTGTTTTAATAATGTTTAAAGTTAATTAATTACTGTATTAATATTGTTTTGAAGTTAACTTATTAATACAATAATAATGTTTAGAAATTAATTTAATATGTTTTAATGAGATTTAAAGTTACTAAATTAAATGAAATTTAATTTAAATGAAAAGGAAGATATTTAAATAATAACTGGTTATTTTAAGTTATTTAAAATAATTTAAACTAATTTATGGTTTACCAAGGTAATCTTACCGACTTGAAAGCTAGTAAATAAGTTGTTTAAATATTGGAAGAGTTTTATAAATGGTTTGGATATTTACAAAAAGATTTATAAATGAGTTTTAATGTTCTAAAAAGTAAAAGCTTTATAAGTGGGATCTGTGATTTAGAAAGAATGTTTATAAATAGATTTGATATTTATAAAGAATGTTTTATAAATGGATTAGAGATTTATGAAGAGACTTCACAAATTTTGGAGATATTTATAAAATAAAAGGGATTTGGGAAGAAATGGTTGATTCTCATGGCGTAATTCGTGCGGTAGGGATTACCTACAGTTTACTATGGATTCGTTGGGATAGCGAAGTAACCATTGTGTAAGTTGCGATCCATAGTCGATATTGAATGATACTTTCTATATCTATTTTTAAGAGTTTTCAAGTTTCTATGTTTTGAAAGTGAAATGGTTTGTTAATATACTTATACCGTCGAGATAAGTATGGTTATATTTTCTAAGTATCGAAAATAAAGTGGTTTGTGAATATACTTATCCCGTTGAGATTAGTATATGGAAGTGATTTACAAGTATCTGATATGTGAATTAAAATTAATAAAAGATTTATTTAAGAGGATTAGTGATTTCTATGGGAAAAGTAATCTTTATTTTAGATTTTTGTTTATTGATAGTCAAATAACCGACTATCAAATCTTTGCCTAAATATGTAATCCTTTTTAGTTTTGGTGGTACGAAAATATTCCCTAATTAACACCGAAGGATTTTATCTTTGGAAATATCTAGGGGAAACAAGGGGATTATATGGCACAATTACCATCCGGGTGCTATACTATACGTATAAACTCAATTTGTTCTTCTAGGACAAATGATAAGGAGATCCGTCCACTTAAAAGGTTAGGGGGTGATCCCCGCTCCTATATACTGTCTGATTATTTCTTAAAGAACTGGTATTAAGCATTCCAAAAATCAATGTTTGGTTTTGTGAAGCACCCGGGTAACGGAAGAATGTATTTATAAGAGATGTCGAACCCGTAACCACTCCAAAACCATATACGGTTTAATGGAGGAGATTCGTGATATAATGAGATGTTGGGATCCATGTGCGATTCTAAGACCCATTGGGGTAGGGGAATCAGGTCATGATTCCAAGATCAAATTAAGATATGGGAAACTATGTGTGATGGCGAGACCCGCTGGGGTATTGGAATCCATATGGGATTCCATGATCTATTTTGATAGTAGTGCGTAGGATGGAATGCCAAATGTAGCCTCATCAGTATGAATGACTAAAACCAGAGATTGAAGGCATGACCAGTAGGATTGGCAAACCCACATGGTGTAGTCGGCTCCACCTAGATGTTACCTACCATTTTTATGCATGCATGGGGAGATGCACTCAGTCTTAGTGAGACCAGCTATGTTTTTCCTATGGTAAGTCAATAGGGATGTATGCTGCTTCGGAAGGATATCACTGATCTTTGTGCAAGAGGACCGTTCCTCAAAGTACTAAGGGAACCTCCATGGAAATTCTACACAATTAGCAAAAGTGTGCCATATCGATTTTCGATTATATACTTGGTATTGTTGGATGTACACTCACGAGCATCACATCTACTTGATTATTATTATTTTCGCCCTTAAACATTATTATAATATCACTAGATTTCTAATATAAAAGGTTTTGGTTATCCTAAGGTAAAAACATGTCCGTGTTTATATGCGGCGTGGTCTTACGGGATACCTATGTTTTGAAAAGTTATTTAAACCTTAAGAATCCTTTTGATTGTGTTTCTCATGTTGGTTTTAATAGACAGACACGTGTGTTGTTTTCATATGATGCTCGAGTCAGACCGAGCATATTCCCAGGTTTAGTTGGATATTTTGGAGCTTCAGGGTAGGAGCTGGAGGCCTAGAGATGTATTTACGTAGATGGTTATTTTTCCATTGCATTCAATTTCGTATATTATTCAGCAATTGTAAAGACAGGTTGTTATAACTATTTAGGTTGAAATAGGTTAGTATACTCTGGTTGATGTCTATACATACATATACTACAGTTTTGTTTTTATGTAAAGATTTGCTATATATTATATATTATTCATTTCACTGTGATATTCTTTGTTGTTTGGTTTCATCTTGTCTTCTTCTTTTTTCCTAACCATCCACCTTTCCGTTCAATTTGTGTTGGATATGTGGTTTATTGTCAGCTTAAACTGTATAGAAAAGTAGATTGTTACAGTTGGCATCAAAGCTTAGGTTGAGTGAACACCAAGGCTTTGTGGGGTTGACTCATTTGAGATAGGATAAGTGAGGCCCTAGGATGAATTTGAGAGTATATACGAGAGTGCATATTTGTAAGAGATATAAAAATGTTATTGATTTTGTTTTTTGATCTATTGAGTGGTTTAAGAACTTTGGTCGGTGCGTTTGCCATCGTTATCGATAGGAATTTCCTAAACACTTAAACAAGGCCAAACTGACACATACTATTTTAAAATGGGTAGATGAAATAAATTTACCTAGAAAAACACTTTATGTATAGAAAAGGATAATTTTTCAAAGAAAATTTAATATAGTTTTTCTTGGTGGTGCTTGGTTGATAGGAAATGATAATATTCCATCATTATCATAAAGGATTTGATCGGTCATGATCGCCCATTTATGAGCATTGTCTATTATCCATTAATCAATCTTGGATCTTCCTTTTTGAAACTTGGTTTGGGTAGATAGAAGATTTGGGAATATTGAAATGAATACATTGTGAATTAAGTTTCACAATTTGAATATAAGGTGTTCGTTGATAATATTGGGTTAAAATTGGATTTCTAAAGATTATTTATCTAATAGAAAATTTTGAATATTTTGAAATGAATATTTTATATACAATTTTATATAAAGGATTGATTTGAAGAAAGTTAAGTTTTAATAAATGTTTTTTTAAAAGAAAATTTGGAATATTTTAATATAATATTTGGAAATGTTATATATAAGCTGGTTATTTTAAATTGGGGTTTTATAAAAGAAGTTCCTTTGAAATAAATATCCAAGCATTTTACCCTTAACTTTCAAAAATATTGTTAGAACCACTATTCTATGATTTCGAAGACAATAACTATACAATCATACACATAAAATATATACTTCATCTACTTACAAGTAATAGCATTCAGAAATCAACTTGAAGATGACTAGCAAAGGAGAAGAATCATTAGCATTAGAAAAATTAATATACAGTGTTATTGTCCTAGATATAACATGTAAAAATCTGCTTTAGTAGTTTTAAAACTAACATTACAGAAAAAATTCTATCAACTTTTCATATATCAAAAAAGGCTGAAGTATAGAAAACAGCATATGTCAGATGTTTTGACATTGTATATCAAACGTATGTCCATAGCTTTTGTTTTTAAAAACGAATAAATAACGGACGTCTGTTAAAATACTCAGGCGTCTGAGTCTGGTTTATGTTATATATATATAGGAAAGTCTATTTAAACAAAAAAATGTAGACACAACTGGTGACACAATGGATCTGCATCATTGGGTTGCTCTCTGATTTCCACCTTCCATATAAGAAAAAAAATATCCAACGGCCATGGTTATTTGTGTCCCCAATTTGTATCTAAATAACCGCCCCCATATGTATGTATGTGTATGTATGTATGTATGTATGTATGTATGTATGTATGTATGTATGTATGTATGTATGTATGCTTAGACGTTTGAACGTTATGAACAGACATCTGTGCTGGGTAACGACCATAAATTATTAACAGTCACCTTCTTCATTTTAACGGTTGCTTCCATAACTCTTCACTGCGTCTCTTCCAAATCAATAACTGCAACTTTTAAAAAAAAACAGAAAACTCTAATGGATACTACTTTTCATAGAAACTAATCAAAATCTATAAATATGTAAAGATTCTAAGAATCAATTCACTTGAATTTTCTGAATCTCATATCTATATTCTTTACATATTCTGATTTATAAAAGTAAACCATATTTGTCTTTATAACTTTCTGAAATCAAAAGCTTGACGTACACATACTACTCAAAGGAGGTTGTTGGAAGATTTGTACTGTGCAGTCAAAATTAGTATTTTCCAGAACACATACTTGTCTCAGAAAGAACTTTTCAATTCTATTCCTCCAGGCAAAGCGAGGGTAGTTTACTAGTTAAAGCCAAAGAGAAGCCTCAGGACTGGAGGTAGGACGGAAAGTCCGAACTAGTATAAAAATTATTGTGTGATTCTTTCTTTACTATTATTTACATTACTCTGTTAGTTATAAAGCTAGTTTTTATTACACTTGCGTATTAGATATAAACATGTGATTCATACATCCTTTCATTTGGTATCAGGGCAAGGTTATCTCAATTCACAGTAACACACAAATTTAATATGGCAAGTCCATTTCAAGAAGGATAATCAACTACGCGTCCACCACTATTCACTGGATCAAATTATGCTTACTGGTCTACACGTATGCATATTTTTATGAAAGAAAATGGTTTAGAAATTTGGCAAGCTACACAAGTTAAATATGTAGCACCATAAACTGATATAAGCTCTTGGACAGATGCCCAAAAGAAACAGCAACAAACAATGGTAAAGCTATGAATGTTTTATTCTGTTTGCTTGACAAAAATGAATTGTTACGTGTCATGTTATGCATTACTGCATATGATATATGGTGTACACTACAAGTCCCTCATGAAGACACTAAAAAGGTTAAATAGAAAAAGATTTTCATTTTACAAAATAATTTTTCTTCATTCAAAGTGAAAGCAAATGAATCTATTAGTGATATGTATGCTAGATTTCAAACTATACAATATGATCTCATTGCACTTTGGAGTCAAATTCACAGATTTTGATTTAGTTACATATATTTTAAATTCCTTAACTAATGAATGGGAACGAAAAGTGTTGGTCATCGAAGAGGAACATGACTTGTCTCAACTGAAAGTTGAAGAATTTATAGGAAATTTGATGTTGTATGAAGAAAATTTACATGCAAGAAAAGAACAAATCAATGGAAAGAAATTATAGCATTTCAAGCCAATGATAACAATTCAGACTTAGATGAAGATGAGATCGTATATATTACCAAAAATTACAACAAACACAAGAAATTCAAAAACATGACAAGATCCCAAAACGGAGAAAATTCATATTCATCCCAACCTAACTTCGATCAAATGCTTCGGGTGTGACAAGTTTGGACAGATGAAGAAACAATGTCCAGAATTCAATAATGACAAAAATAGAAGCAAGTTCGAGATATTCAAGAAAAGAAAATAGGTTTTTCAAGTAACTTGGGATGACTCGGATTCGTCTTCATCATCAAACAGTGACAGCAATAGTGATTCTGAGCCAACTAATGCATGCTTCATGGAAAATACAGAGGAGGTATGTCCTAACCTTACTTATAATGAAATTTCAGAACTCGGCATGGAATTAGATGGCAATTATAGAAAAACTAAAAGGTTAAATAAAGAATATATTGCTAAAATTAATTGAATGGAACTTGTAATAGGATTATTAAAAGATGTGAAAACCATTTTAAAAGAAAAATTGGAAATTACATACGAGAAACATAAGAATCAATCTATTCAAAATGACTCATTATTATGTGAAACGGAAGAGTTAAACTAGAAAATAATAAAATTATAAAAGAAAATGATGTATTAAAGAACGATTTGGAAGCATTAAAATCCGAAATTTCTCATCTTGATGATAAGTTAAATAAGATTACTAACAATGTTTCAAAATTCAATATAGGAAAGTAGAAGTTGGATAACATGATTAAAAAATTTAAACCATCTGGAAATCGCAATGGGCTAGGATTTATGAAATCATCAAAACATAAAAACTAGAGCTCGCTGTATAATAGGTTCAAGAAGTCAGATACTACAGAAAAGATGTCTAACACCAAAATAATTAAAATACGGATTCTGAAATCCAATAACAAGCTAATTAGACAAAAACACATAGATAACTATCTAAAAAAATGTTGTTCATAATAAAAATTATTTTTTAAAGGTCCCCAATTCTCTTCGGTATGGCAACCTACTCTTTCTAACACATAGGATCCTAACAAAGGAAGTGGGTACCAATTAAACATTTTTATCTCGTAGGTACCAAAAGGAAAAGGAAAAAACAAGGACAAATGGATACTCGTAGCGGATGCTCCAAACATATGACTGGAAATGCACAAATGTTATCAAATATAACATACAAAGATGGTGGTACTGTAACTTTTGAAGATAATTCAATAGGATTTGTCATTGGAATTGGAGACGTCATCAATGTTGGTATGTCTACTTCACTGTTATTATAAATGTTCTTTTAGTTAAAAAATTAAAACATAACCTTTAAAGCATTAGTCAAATTTGTGACAATGGACTTAAAATTGATTTTGGAAAGAATAAAAGCATTATATTTGATCAAATAAAAATCCGATTTTTGAAGGATTAAGGAAAAGAAACATCTACATCTTAAATATGAAATTTAATAACTCGAGTGATTCATGCCTAGCCGCAACTATTAACGACCTATGGATATGGAACAAATAATTATGTCACATAAATTTAAATCTTTAAGCAAACTAGCTAAACACAATTTGTTAGAGGTCTCCCTAAAATAAATTATGCAGCTAAAAATTTATGTAATGCATGTCAACATGGAAAACTGAAAAAGAGTTCTTTTAAATATAAAAAGGAAACTTCTTCCAAACAACCTTTAGAATTATTACATCTTGATTTATTTGAACCTACTCAAATACGATCAATAAATCATAAGTATGTATTTGTTATTATAGATGATTTTTCACAATATATACGGACATTATTCCTAAAACATAAAAGTGACACTTTTGATTGTTTAAAATTTTGCTAAAAAAATTAAATGTTTAATGAATCTAAAAATAAAAAAGTATAAGAAGTGATTACGGAGGTGAATTTGAAAATGAAATTTCTAAAAAAGTTTATAACAAAAAAAGAATTACATATAATTTTTCATTTCAACACCACAACAAAATGGGGTTGTGGAAAGTAAAAATCGTACACGCCAAGAATTTGCACGAGCTATGCTTAACAGTAGTAATCTAACAAAAAACTTTTGGGTTGAAGTGGTAGCTACCGCTTATTATGTATTGAATCGTGTCACATTACGTCCTTTAACTAAGAATACTTGTTATGAAAAGTTTATTGGTAAAAAACCCAAAGTATCATATTTTTGAATATTTGATTCAAAATGTTTTATTACAAAATACTAAAGATAATCTTGAAAATTTTGATTCAAAAGCCGACGAAGGAATTTTTATTGGATATTCAGATCGTAGCAAAGCTTCTAGAATGTTTAACAAGCGTACCAGTAATATAGAAGAAAGTCTACATGTTTCTTTTAACAAAAACTTTTCCATTAATAAAAACAGTAATGATGGTGAAATTTTAATAAAACCTTCTGAAAATAACACAACTATACAGAACAATAATGAGAATATCGTCAACAACTCATATTTTGAAAACCATCCAGTTAACAATTTAATTGGTGATTTAAATACAAAGGTTTCTACCAGACATTAATTAAATCCAATGAGTCACATTGCATTTATTTCATATTTTGAACCTAAGAACTATAAAGAAGCTTCAAACGACGAATCATGGATTATCGCAATGCAAGAAGAACTCAATCGATTCAAAAGAAATGAAGTATGGGAAATTGTGTGAGACCTACAGATCAATTCTTAATCGGTACAAAATGGGTATACAAAAATAAAACTGATGAAAATGGAAACATTGTTCGTAACAAAGCAAGATTAGTAGCACAAGGGCATCATCAAGAGGAAGGCATTGACTATGAAGAAACGTTTGCTCCAGTCGCACGTCTAGAAGTCATCCAAACGTTACTTGCTTTAGCATGTCTTAGTAACTTTAAACTTTTTCAAATGGACGTAAAACGTGCATTTTTAAATGGTTTTATAAAAGAACAAGTTTATGTTGAGCAACCACCATTGTTCATACATGCTAAATTCCCTGAACATCTACATAAACTAAAGAAAGCTTTATATAATTTAAAACAAGCACCTCGTGCTTGATATGATAGACTAAAAACTCATTTAATAAATTCTGGTTTTCATGTTGGAAAAATAGATACAATCTTATTTCTAAAAAGAAATTATAATGATATTTTAGTTGTTCAAATATATGTAGATGACATAAAGATATTATGAAAAATGAACTTGAAATGTCACATACGAGAGATTTAATTTATTTTTTAGGATTACAGAATAAAAAATTAGGAAATGGTATTTTATAGATCATCAAAAATATTTTCGCAATTTGTTAAAACATTTTGAAATAAAGAAAACATCAAATAAACCAACTCCCATAGCACATGTTTCATTTAGATAAAGATGAAAATGGAAAGGATTTTGATCAAAAATAATATCGAAGCATAATAAATCACTATTACACTTATGATGAGTGTGTGTGTCTGTGTGCAAGATTTCAAGTACAACCTAAAGATTCACACTATCAAGAAGTTAAACGTATTTTGCGTTACTTAACCAGCACTATAAATTACGGTCCCTTTTATCCTAGCGATAGCTACTTTGAACATGTATCATATAGCAATGCGGATTTTGGCAGCTGCAAAACCGATAGGAAAAGTATAAGAGGCACCTATCACTTTATCGGTCAGTCTCTAGTCTTTTGTTTTAGTTAAAAACATAATAGTGTATCACTTTCAACTTGTGAAGCATAGTATATTGTTGTTGCTTTGTCTTGTGCACAAGTAATATACATACAACAAACCTTTAAAGATTTTGAAAAAATTATAAATAAATCTCCAATTTTTTTTGTGACAACACTAGTGCAATAAACCTATCTAAAAAACCAATGAATCATTCTCGAACTAAACATAAAGATATTTGTCATCATTTTTTAAAAGATAATGTCAAAAAAATAACTCTTGAATTTTGTAAATACCGAAAATCAAATAGCTGATATTTTCAACAATACCACTAAGCGAGCAAAATTTTATTAAGTTAAGACGTGAACTTGGTGTTGTATCATTACACAATTTATAATATATTCTATTTTCTTCTGACAGTTATACATACATATATATATATATATATATATATATATATATATATATATACTAACCTTACATATCTTCTATCGGCTAAACTTTTCTACAATTTTTAACTACTTATTTTTTTCTCTAACATCCAATGACATGTAGCTGACATTCTTTTAACAACTAATAAACAAAACTTACTCCTCTTAAAATAGTATATAAAATTTCACATATATATATATATATATAAGAACCTTATCAATATTTTATCCAAACTTTTTAAATAACCAAAGAACCAAATTCAAAACTAGTATCTCAAAATGTCTTTGGATCATGATTCTACATATTCTACAATCGACTATGCCTCTTGGAAGCACTTATACCTTTCCATCTAAAGTCACACCTAAATCATCTCCATCCCATAACATTATTCCGTCGCCAACTTGCCATACTGGCTTCTCTCCAAAAGGAAAGAAAGCCAGACATGGATTTGACTTTCAATCAACCTCTCTCTTCAACAAAGTTGACGATATCCATCATTATCAACAGGAAATGATAGGACTTAAGAGAGAGATGTATTATGAAGAATGTTGTCAAGGTACTCATCTTAACTGAAAAATGTATCCTCACCATTTGTGATCATTCACCTACGAAAGATTGTTTACATCAGCGGTCACTTCGTGTACGAGAGACTCCTTTAAAAGCTCGCAAGAAATTCCAAGAAGGATATGGGGAGAAGGGACATCTAATGCAGAACATAGTCCTATCTGTCCTTACTGGTCACCACTTCGGCCATCAAACGAGCACACCAAGGTTGAACCAAATTCTTGGGAGAAACAAAACAATTATTCTTCTAATTCCTCAGCTAACAACTGAAGAAGAATTTTCGTATACATCAGACGGTTAATATATGCATATATATTATATTAATATGTTTACAATCATTTGTATTTCCTTCATTTTCAATAAATATTAATAAATAAAAATGCACAAAAGCAAAAATATCCGATCAGACGTTTGGAAATAAATGTCAAACGTCTGAACAGATGGGCAGGAAACTATTTTTCCTGAATTTAGACGTCTGCCATAGTTTCGTACGTCTAAAAAAACTCAAACCAATATTTTTCCTTTAGCATAGACGTTTGTACAAAATGCCAGATGTCTATTGGCACTATCTGGATGTAACAGCCCGCAAATCCGTACCCCTTGAGTCAACGCTATTCTATATCAATCGACTCAAGATGAACAGAAATGCGAACCATTTTGATTAAAGAAGAAGAGGTAGAAGAAGAGAAAACATAAAATAGCATCAGAATCTAACCATCGCAGCGGAATAATATATAGTAGATATTCAATGATCTTTACACAAAAGAAAGATATATCTATTTATACATACATCATCAGTGTACATCATCAGAGTTCAACAACATCAATAACATACAACTGGATACACGGCAGAATAATAATCAAATACGGAAGTACGTATCGCCATCCAGCTCGTCTTCTGAGCTCCACATCATCATTTTCTGTATTCTATAATACTCGGTCTGACCCAAGCATTACAGTTAAATAACACCCGAGTCAGTCTGGAAAACCAGCGTGAGAAATCACACTCAACTTGATTATTAAAGTTTCAAAAATCCTTTTGAAAACAAAAGCATCTCGTAAGACCAAATGTTAATAAATTAAAAAACGTGCATTATATGTGAAATTTATGTGTTAACTATTGAAATTAAGTGAAATGTTAATAAATTGCATATATTTAGTACTCATATGTCTGAATTGAGTAAGTACAGGTATCTGAAGGCCGTTTGGCAGGATTTTGGTCATGCTAATTGCTAAATAAAAGCCGCTTGCTTAAAAATGCTAAATAAAGGTACGCCTGTGCAATAAAAATAGGAAATATGAACTGTTTTTGTTTTTCCGACCATGTGGGTCAATGTTTATATATTTATATCTCTTTTTAAATTGCAAAAGCTCCTCCATACAAAGGAGAATCTGCCAAAAAATTTCGAAAATTTTGGGAGTTAGAAATTTCTTTAAAATTTACACTAATAGCAAAGGATTTAAAATTGGTAAGCAAATAGATTTAAAACTGAATATTGAAATCTAATTTAAAATTGTGTATGTAAAGTAAGGTGAAATTGAAGAAACGGTTTGAAGAAACTAAAGGAAGAAAAGTATGCAAATAAACTTTTGTTGAGATTTTAAATAAATTAGTAAGTAGAACTAATAAAAGAAAATGGTTAATTAAATATGGGCTGAGATAAGGTGAATAAAATTCAATATTCAAAGTTTGTAGACAAATTGAATTCAAATGGGATTGTAAAGGCAAAGTGAATAGAAATGGATATGAACTCCAATAATGAAGTGAAAATAAATTTAAGAAGCATATAAAATACTTATATTAAACTTAAGAAAAGAAGGGTGAATTCTTAAGTAGTATGGGTGTCAGGAAAATTTATTGAATAAACATTTGAGTGTAGATTTAATAAACATATATGTACATCGTATGGGCTTAAATGGAATGAATATTGAAATTTTGTAAGGAAGTCAATTAAATGTTTTTGAATGTTATTATTGGATATTATCGCTAAGTATATGTGAAATATTATCGTCAAGATAATGCGAGAAATCAATCATTCCAAGATGTATTATATACTATAATATAGCATATCAAATCAATTCAATCATCCAACCAATTATTTAGATTTGACCATTTAAATTAAAATTAAAATTCGGCTGAGTGAGATTAACTCACCTTTGCTATTATTTGCAGTCCACTTCAATTCTATCTTGGCTTCCCGGTTTATAACCTTGTATAAACATATTATGGTTTTATTAATATTTGACTAATTAGACAAATTTATTATCCATTTATAATTTTAATTAACCAGTAAATTATTTTAAACTAATAAGTTGGGTTTGAACCAATAATTTATTTTTAAACAAATTTCCTTTTAATAAACATTTTTAGTAACTAAGATAAATCACATAACTTAAATAAATACATAAATTTGTACTAAACACCTATTCTCTAAATCTTATCTATAAATTATTATTATTTTTTTATCTGTATATACATATATACGTGCTAATGCATATCTCTTATAAAAATTGGTTTCCCTTTCGGATTCCTATATTCATATATACATATCTTTACAGAACTATAATTTTTTTTGTAAATTAAAAATCCTACTTATAATAATTAGCTAAAATTTCTGTTTTTAAACTATATAAATCTTAATTAAAAGAAAATTATCTTATACCTCACAGAAGAGATGCAAACCCAGGCTTCGACCAACCCTTCTTCACCATCGTGTCGATCGTGCCTCCATGCCTCTTCGATATGTTTATGCCTCTGACCTATCCTCTGTGCGCGCCTCTCCACTTGCAAGTGAATTCGAGTTCAAGCTGAGACGAACCACATCCGCTCATGCGATTAGTTGCAACCTCCAAGTCGATGACGCTGCACCCTTCCCAGCGCCATTTCCTTTTCCTTCCCTCCAGCCACGAACGCGCTACCACAGCCTCGTACTTGAGCTCCTCGCGAAGTTGTCGCGATTCGAATATGGATAATGAAAAGGGAAAATTCGATTCGACGAAGGCAGAGGGTTTTTTTTCTTTTTTCAAATATTCATACGAATTCAATTTAAGAAGGTGGGAAGGATTATAGATCTCAATTTCGTGTATTTGATAGATTTTTTCGGCTTTTATTTTTTTCGATCTACCTTAGAATGCTTTCAAAAGGGGCCACAAATTTTATCTTGAAGGAAGGAAGAGGTGAGATTCATTCAAACGAACGAGAAGGCGTGTCGTTGTTTCCTGAGTTCTGACCCTAAATCAGCAGGCTATAGTGACATCGAAAAGAAAGGAAAAGTTGTGATGGGATTAAAAATTCAATTGGGTTTTGACTTGGTGTATATAAACATATACTTACTTAAATTCAAATTTTTAAATTTAAATCGCCTTGAATTACGCCACTCAAAATCTTGACCTCCTATCGAGGCGTGCCACCAGGCATTTCTAAGGTTTTACCCGTATTCCGAACACAATAGAAAAGGTTTCGAGTCCTAATCTGATCGTATGGAGAAGATAGTTTTTTGGACCAGTTACAAAATTGATTTTTCGATTTAATTTTCAGCGCGTTTAATTATCGTACGCTCACACAACAACTCCGATCAATACGAAATTTGAAGTCCGATAATAATACAATATTACGGATCCAATGGAACTAGTTTCGTTGAATTCTGAGACTGTGCCTCAGAAGGCTATTTTTAAATTCAATTTAAAACGATAAAATTTCAAAACTGAACAAATCACTGTTAAATTCAATTTGAACACTTCTATTATCTTCAGTATTATCAATATAAATTTTATAAGCCTTCAAATTATTTTTAACAGGCTTAAAACTCCAGACTCAACAATTTACCCAACTTCAACTTATTTAATTCAATAATTTAATTATCAAATAAATGGTGATATTTGAATTCAAGTTAAAAATTAACTTTTAAGTATTTAAAATTAATTAAATATACCAATATCAAATGCCTAAAAATTTGGGTCGTCACACTGGAAGTAAAAATTACTAACAGTTTTAGAACAGACGTCTGAACTAAAGGTGAGATGTATGTTCAAATCCTCTGGTAAATAAAAAAACCAATCTGCTTCATCATAGACATATGAAGTAATAAACAGACGCCTATCTCAATGCACTGGAAACATACTATTTCCGAAGACAGGCGCTTGCTCTTCTTCTCAAACGTTTGAATATCTTCTCTAGCTATAAACATTTCCATGCTCAGACGTCTAATTCCTATACCAAACATCTGAATGCAACTTCTACCCCACCGTTTCACCCACCTATAAATTATCTATTATAGTTTCTTTCCTTTTCACTGTTCGTTTTCAAAACCCTGGGCAAACCCTAAAACCTCAGTTCAATTTACTTTGTCAAATTACCAAATCAATGGCCACTAAGCCTAAGAATCCGGTTCCAAAACGTCGCAAGGCTTCTACTGGCCAAAGTTCACAACCACCCTCCCAACAATTTGACACCAACCACCATATTGAGGAGTGGATTATGTAGCATGGTAAACAAAGGCTACAAGAATTAGAAAAGAAACCCTTTCACACCGGACCATTCTATCATGTTCGTTGTTTCATCCACTACGATGCGATGGATCTACTTGAGGATGTCGAGCTCTATCATTTGGTCAATTATGAAGACAATGCTGGGAAAATTGACCAACTTACAGTATTTCTATTCTTAATTATTCTTTGCACATTAACTCTTTGGAATCCCTATGATGAGGATAACTGAGTCAGGACTAGTGTTTAGGGTCATTTGATAAAACTCGATAATGAAATGATTGGGAAAATCCTTAATTGCTCTTGTGATGGAATTCCATTACAACAAGTTCATGATAGACGCTATCACCCAGAGATGTTGTTACTCATCTTATCTGGGATGACGACTTCGGAAAATCAAAACCATCTAATTTCCATCCACGAGCATGACTTCTTAAAGGAATGCTCATAAACACTGTCATCCCTATATTAGAAAGTCACAAACAGGTCTACGATGATGATCATAAGGCTTTATACGTAATTTTTGGTCGAATTAAAGTAAATTGGGCACAACACATTTTTGACCAAATTAAAAGTTTTTGGACACTAACTCATCGTAGCATTTTTTATGCTCCCTACATCATGAGAATTCTACGGTCATTAGCAATTCCTTCATATCTCTCCCAATATGAAGAAATATCTATCAACCTCCTCAGCAACATGAACAACCACCTACAACTTGACCTTCCCAACCTCCCTGAGATTCAGCATCTACAGAATATTACTCTGATCTGAAATATAGGAAGCTAGGATAGTAGCAGGTCTAGGAGAGAACTACCGAGATATTGCACTACAAAACCAACGTCTTCTCTCCTTAAACCAACAGATGCTAGATAAAAAGATATCACGTTTGGAACGGTCTTTTTCCACACATATTTCGAAAGTAGAAAAGATGTTAGAAAATGTCGTTTCAACTTTAGGAAAGGTTCTCCGAAAAGTTCGCGGTCGTTCTTCTTCTCACTCTTCGTCTTCTTCGTCCCTACACTACCACAACCACCAGCTTTTCACTCATGCTCATCTTCAGGAGCAGAGCCTTCACAAGAACAACCAGAGTACTCTTGTCGTGGCAAAGCACCTATTTGTCTTGATACCAAAGAGAGTGAAGGTTCATCACTTCACTCAGAAGATCCTCCAGCTAAGCAAGACCTCCATAGCTACTATATGTCATTTCAAGGTCTCACTATTTAGGAATATGAGGAGTATGCTGATCAGTCTAAATGGCATCAAGGTACACAGAATGAGTACTCATTAAGATTATCATATTTTACTCCATCTATATGACTTTTTGATGATGCCAAAGGGGGAGAAATATCATACTGCATATATATAGGGGAAGGAATCACATTTATGGGGAGTTATATGTTAATTTGATAAAGCGATTGTATAGTTTTCATGATTAAAAGAGGGAGAATGTTAGAACCACTATTCTATGATGATTTCGATGATAAAAACTATACAAGCATACACATAAAATATATACTTCATCTACTTACAAGTAAAAGCCCTCGGAAATCAACTTGAAGACAACCGGCAAAGGAGAAGAATCATCAGTATTAGAAAACCTAACATAATGTGTTATTGTCCGAGATATAACTTGTGATATCCCACCTCTATACCCACGCTAGCCAAGGACACTACGAGGTAATGTCATCAACTAGCACGGAGAATAAGGCTGTTGAGGAGCGACCATCCGTGTAATTGCTTAGTGCGAGCACCGGTATGTTAGATAGTATAACATGCATTTTCTTTTCAAGAGGAAATCCGACATACCGATACAAACTCAAAACTACTACATAGTGGCTATACATATTCTTCGGAAACAAACATAGAAATAAACATAACATAAATCAGTCACAGATATCCATATCACAAAGGCGGAAAAAGATATGAATATTACACATAGAAGTGTACATCAGAGTAGTGGTCAAACAAGATCCACAATATCACAAAAGAATAGTTACAAGTGCTAGACAAAAGAATAAGTATACATCCTAGAGTCTATATCTCAAATGTATACAACAAAATAAACTACTAATCTAAGTAGTTAGCCAAAAGTCAGAATAATAACTCTAGAAGAGGAGTCAAGTAGAAGCACCTACAACATCTCGGTCTAACCCGAGTATTATTTAATAAGAAAATAATAAACGGATCAGTCTAACTATAAATATCAGATGTAATGATATAGAATAAGAGATATGACACAAATATATAAAAACCATAATACCATACTATGATAAGTATGTAATTGAAAACCAACCAGAGATTAATCAATATCACAAGAATCTTCTCAAAGATCAAAAGGAATGTCATACTCCTTATTTCATTAACCAAGCCACAAATATTGACAACATATAAATGCCAATCATAAAATTGGTGAAATTCAAATTCTAGAAATCATCAATAGAAATCCAGGAATCACATAAATATATGAGCTTAGCTTCATGTCTCATAACCACTAGCTTAACTTAAATATTTACGAGCAAATTGTAGATCTCTACTAGAAAATTGTCACAAGAGATTCAATCGAACAAGTCCAAAAATTAACCAACGAAGTAAACGCAAGCGTTTTATACCACTTGTTTTACTAAGTCATTTGATTAGATTTCTCATACGAGCGAGGTAAAGGTTTGTATATGCTAGTAGATTGGAAAACGGTTTGAGAAAACGAGCCTTGTAATAAAATAGTGCTGAAATCATTTTGAAGAAAGAGTTTTGATATTTACTACTAGTATAGAAAACCTTTATATTTTTAAAGTGACAAATCACAGAAATGATTGTAGAAACAATCAATCACTAAAATTCACATTCGAAGACGTGAATAAAATCCAAAGAAATCGATTCTGAATCCATCAAAATGTATGTTCACATTAATCCCGAAGAAAATGTCATCAAAGTGGATAACAATTGATAACAACAAGTGGGAATAAACCCGAATCGGTTAAATTTGGAAACACGAGAGAAATAGACAAATAGGCATAATATGCATTTAAGAGCAGGTCAGTCAACTGGCTCAATGAGTTCAGTCAACTGAACTCGGTCCCGGAATATTCGCGGGATGCTGGTCAGTCGACTGGACTCAGTATGCCAGTCGACTAGACCAGAACTTGGGATGTGCTCAGGTAGCAGGTCAGTCGACTGGCCCAAAATTCCAGTCGACTGGAACCTGTGTCCTGCACTTCTAAGCCCATGTAAATGAAGGCTATTTCCTTCCAAATTGCAATCGCTCGAGTTACAGCACTAGGAGTTTACGCGAATCAGCTACCTAGCCGAATAGGCTCTTCGATGCATCACCAAAAGCATGTTCAAACAACAAAGCTATGATTTTTGAAGATTTGAACTCAAAACACCAAAAATTGGAATACTCACAAAACCAATCCAAGTCAAAATAAAATGCACATGAATAAGTGTTAGGAATTCATACCTAACAATCAAAGATAATCATAGACTTAGATGTGAGATAAAAATCTCACCTTTAAACCCAAAACAAATGAATGAGAAGTTTGAAGACAAGGGAAGATCAACCACACTTCAATCTCAACACAAGAAGCTTGAATCTAAGCTTAAAAGAGAAAGTTTTACCAAATTAGGTTTAGGAATTTTCTGAAATCAAAGAGAGAATGAGTTGGAGAAGAAGGAGATGATACTTACTAAAGCTTCTCTTTGAATTGAAGCTAGAACTTGATTTGCAAATGGAAATTAGGGCTTAGGATTTTAGTTCTTTTTCTTTTCCCCCATTATTCTCTTTAGAACTGAAAAGATAAGGAAGAGGGAATGAATGAAGAGAAGTGGTTCAGTTTGGGGTATTAAGTTGGCTAGTGGGCTGAACCAAAACCCAAACCCAAAGTTAAAAAAGGTCAAATTTTTAGCTAGCTCTAAACATATCAATGTTTATACTCAAAAGGTTGCAAACGGAATTTGAACTCAACGGAAGAGGTCTTCAGTCCCAATTCGATTGTTTGCAAAAAGTAGGTTTTCGGACTAAAATCCGACGAATGATGAAATATTTAAATAAAATATTTAAATATACAATCGATAAATATGCAGGTTGTTACAGACACCCCTTCTTAAAGAAATTGCATCCTTGCGATCTTAAGAAATAAATGAATAGAAGTAACAACCATAAAAGCATATCAACACAAAAGAAATTTGAAATAGAAAGTTCGCCTCAAAGAGCATGAGAAAGTAAGTCAGGATGTGTTTGCTCGATGAATTCTCCACATTCCGAAGAGCAATCCTTAGGATTTGAGGACCGTCGAACTTTCACGAGCGGGACATCTTTATTTCGAAGGTGTTTGACCTTCGAAGCAGTAATACGAATAGGATGTTGCTCATAAGTTAAATTCGACGAAACTTCAATTTCTTCCACAACACCGGGCTCAAGAATAGAATCTGAATTTCGAAGGCATTTCCGTAATTGAGAAACGTGAAACACGTCATGAATAGCAGAAAACTGAGCCGGTAATACGAGGCGATAAGCCACGGAACCAATACGTTCGGTGATAGGAAATGGACCAATATATCGTGGTGCTGACTTTCCCGACCGACTAAAACGTACAACACCCTTCATAGGTGAAACACGAATAAACATAAAATCTCCCACAGAAAATTCTAATTTCCTTCTTTGGTTATCGGCATAGGATCTTTGCCTACTTTGAGCTTCTTTCATCCTATGACGAATAAGGTCAATCTTTTCTATGGAATCACGAATAAAATCCGGACCTAAAACCAGCTTCTCACTGGCCTCAAGCCAACAAGAAGGTGATCGGCATTGCCTTCCATAGAGAGCCTCAAAAGGTGCCATACCAATAGTAAACTGGAAGCTATTATTATAGGAAAACTCAATAAGAGAAATATGATCTTCCCAACTTCCACCAAAATCAAGAACACATGAACGAATAAGATCTTCAAGAGTTTGATTCACACGCTCGGTTTGTCCATCGGACTGAGGATGATAAGCGATGCTAAAATTAAGCTTCGTTCCCAAATCTTTTTGAAGACTCTTCCAAAATCCACTAGTAAACAATGGATCACGATCACTAACAATAGAAGAAGGAACTCCATGCAATTTTACAATTTCATTAATAAAGAGCTTGGCCAAAAGAGGAACGGTTCGGTTGGACCGAACGGAAATAAAATGGGCGGATTTAGTAAGTCTATCAACTATCACCCATAAGCTATCATGACACGAAAGAGAACGGGGAAGGCCGTCAATAAAATCCATGGAAATTTAACCCCACTTCCAAATTGGAATTCCTAAAGGTTGTAATAACCCACCGGGCCTTTGATGCTCGGCCTTGACAAGTTGGCAAGTCATGCAACACTTAACAAAGTTAGCAATATTAGATTTCATTCCCTCCCAATAATAAAGTTGCTTCATATCCGCGTACATTTTACTACTACCGGGATGAATGGTAAATTTAGAACGATGAGAATCTTCTAAAATGTCTTGACGAAGATCGCTAACATTTGGCACGATAAGTCTACCAAATTTTCGAGTACCGCCACGAGAATCAATATCAAAGTCTTTCAAACCTTCAATATCAATTTTATCCCTAAAATTTTGGCCAAGAAGAGCCAATTCGGTATCTAGCTTTTGAGCTTCAAGAATGCGGTCTAAAAGAGAAGGATGAGCCTCAAGGCTACATAAAACAAGAGATGAACATAAATCGGAAACACGATCTCGAATCTCACAAGTGGATAAAACCCCGAGATCATTCCATCCGGATATCATCATAGAAACAACCGCTTGTTGCTTGCGACTAAGTGCATCGGCAACACGATTTCCCTTTCTGGGAGTATAAAGAATATCAAGATCATAAGATGCGAGGAATTCGAGCCAACGTTGTTGATGCAAATTAAGTTCCTTTTGAGAAAATAGATACTTCAAAGAATTATGATCGGTGGAAAGAATAAATTTTTCTTCCAAAAGATAATGACGCCAAATTCGAAGGGCGAAAACAGTAGCCGCGAGCTCTAAATCATGAGTGGGATATCTAGTCTCGGCTGGCTTCAGTTGCCTAGAAGCATAAGCAATAACACGTTCTCTTTGCATAAGAACGGAACCCAAACCAACGCGACTAGCATCAGTATAAACAATAAAATCTTGGTTTCCTACGGGAATCACAAGAATAGGAGCATCGGAAAGGAATTCTTTTAATTTCTGAAAAGAAGCTTCACATTTGTCCGACCAAATGTATTTAACTCCCTTCTTCGTCAAACTAGTAAGAGACACGAAAATTTTTGAAAAGTCTTTTATAAAACGACAGTAATAGCTCGCCAATCCAAGGAAGCTACGGATTTCCATCACACTCTCCAGTCTCTTTCAATTTTGAATCGCTTCAATATTTGAAGGATCCACTGATATTCCGTATTCGGAAATAATATGACCGAGAAACTTCACACGAGCACTACACCAAAAACCCAATTTTGTAATGCTTTTCTGCTTTCAATTTATAACAATAATAACCGTTACAACTTTCTAACAGATATTTTCGTTACGAACTTTTATAACGGTTATTACCGTTACAAAATCTGGTAACTCTGTAAATAATTAAAAGTAACATGGATAGAATTGTAATTTTACTTTCTCTCATTATTTACTCCATTTCACACGCATAACATTTCATCGTTTCATTTATTTCCACTTTCATTCTAGGGTTATCGCACTTCAATTTGTTCTACCACAGCCTCCGTCATTCTGTCATCACTTCCGTCGTTCTACTACACCTCTGTTGTTTATTTTCCACTAATTTCATGAAGATAAAGGAAGATTGGGGCTGCGTTTTATTTCGACGATCGATTGCAACCTAATTTCAAATTCAAATCACATTAAGTTTGGATTTTTCTAAAAAGTACATTAGAACTTCGCCGGTTTATATCCCATTCTATCATCAACCATATTGGACGGTCAGGATTTTACAGGAGGGACGTTGGGCGATTGTGATAGCTCCTAACACCATCAGTCTCCTTATCTGCCCGTTCCACAGGTATATACATAATTAAGAAAATGGTATGATTTTTCCCTTTTTTGGCAGCAGTTTAATATTATACCGATGTACCATTCAGTACGAATGAGCGTCTTATGGAGTTTTAAGGTTCGGTAAGTCAGGGTAGTCTTTGATTTTATTTTATTTTTGGATTTTTGCCCTTGACCATGAAAAATGTTGAGTTAAATATTTGACAAGTGATAAGTAGTTTATAAGGCTATCTTGAACAAGACATCTTCATATAAAGAATCACTTGTACAAAAGAATTGCCGAGATAGATCTATTGTAAATATTTATCTGGTTATTAAATTAGATGATTTTCTACTCGTTGTTTGTTTAATACGAACTCTCATGTCTGGGGTGGTTGTATTTCGCAATTTTTTTGGTCTTTGATCAGCTTTTGTTGGCATGAATTCCTACATTCTATGTGAACAGTATATATTCCTAATTTGTGACTTAAGCAAAGCACGAGTTTCAGAAATCACAATTCTAAAATCTATCGTGAATTTTATGTTTTGTCTGAAAACTTTAATATGTGTTTCTTATTTGTGATTAATTTTTTTGATATCAGAAAAATGTTTATGCTAAGTCTGTTTACACATAAAAAAAGTGAGATCATTAGCTGGTATAATACATTTGGTTGTCTCCAGAAATCCAAACCAACAGTACTATGACAACTATGAGGCTGCTCACTTTCAAAGTGAGCAGGCTTAGCATATACACTTTTTTTTTAATTTAAGCATTTTATCAGTTTTGCATCTCAAGTTCTAGCTAAATAACGTATTAATTAGTTCTATGATGTTGTGCAAGGATACTATATCATGAATCCTTTTAATTTATCTGTTCAAATGAGTTGGAGATGATACAAAAATACTTTAGTGCTAAAGTGCCACAACCATCATATTTATATGTCTAATGCTTGTTAGATGTCATCCTTTTTTATATATGTTTATTGTTTGTCTTTTATTTCTTTTTAGGTATACAATATAAATAATGAAGAATTATCACAGTAATTTACATTCTGTGTTGTTTACTTGATTATCAGTATTGAATCTGCAATGTGGGGAAGTTCTGACCTATTTTTCGAATAAGATATCCTTTTTGTCATTTTCATAGAGGTTTTCTAAAGTCCGTTTCCCTGTCTCAATTTAGAAATGCTATTATCCCTATAACCATGAATGGTCATTATATCAACTTTTGTTGATATTATTCTAAATCATAACCACACATGACTTCCACCTGCACCTAGATTATTTGCTCATGATTCCTTGTTCTAATTTCAATGTTGAAAAATCCTTTCTTGCGATGTTTCACAAATTCAACAAACTTATTTGTTATGCTCATGCATCCTTTATGCAGTTGAGTATTCACTTTTTTCCACCAAAGACAACGACTTACGTTGTTAATATCGGAATAAGTTGGGACAATATTTATCCTAGTTCTGTGATACATTCCGTATCAAATTTTGAGTGATACTTTTTGCCAAATACAAATAAGGATATATCAACTGATATTCATTGGTATAAAGGTTTGTATATATTAGTGAAAAAAAACTAATAGTTGACCTTGATTGTTTATGTCTAAAAATGTGAAAAACAACAGAAATAGTACCATTTTAATCAAAACTTTAGATTTGTATTCGTAACTTGTCATATGCAAATTTATATATGTTTATCATTCCAAAGGAAAAAAAAATTTATAACATAATCCTATACTCTTTATTTACTACTGTTTATGACCTTAATAAATTATATTCGCAAATTTGAATTTCTGATAGATAATTGTATTTTTTAGGGTTTTACTATTAAAAGTGTTTTTTAGGGTTCCTATTTGTTCCATTTAAGATTTGTCTAAACTATATATTTTGTATCTCTCAAGTTTATGTGCAATTATAGTAGTTATATATGGTACTTCTATACTTTTACAAAGCTTCAAATTTTATTTTTACCATAGCATAAAGTTCATGTGTCATTATTCTATTCATCTATCCTTTGCCAAAAATTATGTATATTCCTATCCATCAATTATTTTATATACAGAACATGTCAGGTGTGGAAAGCTATAAAACTTCTTTCATATATAGAGAATATATAATTATTAAGAAGACGCCGGAAATGATGGACCAAATTAAAGTAATTTTTTTTTTTTTTTTGAAATGGTACTTTATATACAACAAATCATTGGGACAACATATCCCATGTCAATAAACGTTCGAAAGCAAGTTTCGAACTTGTGACCTCTTGCACCAAAGCCGAATCAATTAACCACATGGACAATGGTGCTTGTCAATTAAAGTAATATTTGCAAACAAACATAAATTTGCAGAAAATATATTTCTAAATAATTTGGTAAGTTTCAGAGTTTAATTTCATGGTATAGGCTAGATGAGCTAGTTTTTTTGGGGATTATTCATAAAGTGCGAATATACAAGAACTAAGTATAAATATTTATCATTTGTTATGTTCAGAAATAGCATGCGTAGGATGAAAAGAATACTACTTCTACAGCCTTCATGACCGAAAGTATGCAACTGGGCAGCGAAAAAATAGAGCAGCCATATCTTTGATCAGGTTCATACTCATTGATTGTTAAGATAACTTGTTGAAATGAATTACATCTATGGTCATTAAACTAGCTCTTTTCCTTTGCTTATACATAAAACGTGCATATACAAATGCATATGTTAATTACATGCACTGTTGCTAAAACAGGGTTACCGGGATGAACAGTTTAACGAATTAGAAGAGTTACAGGTTGAAGTTAGTCCTGATTTTGGTGAAGAAGTTGTGATCTTGTTCTTTAGAGACTCTTTCGGAATACTTAATAACATCGAGCAAGCATTGTAAGTAATTGAACTGACTGCAATAGTTGAAAAGCATGTTCAAAGCAAGAATGAAAAAATAATTCTTAGTCTTGTCCTTTTACAGAGAGAAGTCGCCGTGAGATTTCTGCGAAAATGATGCGTATATGCATCGGTTTATAGGAAGTACTCCTAGGTAATATATTTTTTATTTTTGGTCAATATTGTTTGTTTTATGCATAGTGCTCTATTTTAATTTTAGAGAGAACAAAGAAAGTAAAAATATATGCAAATAAAAGGATATCAAGTTTTGTTTTGTATGAATAATATGGAGTGCTTGGATTTTAATGGCATGGTTGTTTTGATTGCAGCATCGGTGCATTCTGGGTAAAGAATGAATGCACTTTATTCAGAGATTTCTGCAACAACGAAAATATAGAAGGGCAAGCTGCAAACTTGTACATATTATAAGATAATTTGTAAATGACCAAAATCATAATTTTGATTTTTCTTTTATGTATAGATGTCGGAAAACATTCCAAAACGTGAAGAGGGAGCATACTGCTCTGAGACAGAAACTCGGAGCATACTTCCAAGTTCATACCAGTTGTCACTTTTCATTTCATTTGTACAAAAACAATGTTAAAATGTGGATCATATTCTGATTCATTTTAACTAATGGAGTTTCTATTGCTCTGTTGTTCTTCAGCTGTTAAGACAAATTGGTGCAAATAAAGCTACTAGGCCAAAGAAATGAACTTGCTCATTTGAATTGAAGCGCCTGCAAAAATGAACTTGGCTAAGTAATGAGATTACATACCAAGGCATCTAAGAAGAAATAGCATGCATGTATACAGTTAGTAAACTGGTTATTCAGATTGTCGTTCATTTCCAAGAACTGTGAAGTACACAACTGGACAATTAGTTGCACGAGGTTCTGTAAGGTATTCCTCATGTTTAACAAAATTAAAAGATCAATGGTCAAAATTCATGCAAGTGATAATATTGTTAGTATGTTTTATTTTTATAATGTCCAATTTTTGTGATATATTGTTTTTTCTATGATTTTTTTAATTTTTATAAGGTATATTCCATTTTCAAGGTTCCTTTGGTCCTAAGGCTATTGACATGTTTTTTTTGAATATGTACTGACATTTTAATCGTATATTTACTTTAATATTGTTTTGAAGTTTTGTTTTTAAAATAAGTTCAATGTAATTCAAGTAGTGTTGATTAGTTCTATCATGAGTAAAATGGCCAGGACTATCATAAGTTGTCACTTGCATGTTGGATAATTTTGTAACGGCAGTTCATCTTGTTTTGATTTGTATATCAGAATGCAAAATGCTTAAATATGGACATATACATAATTACACACCTGTATGTAACATAAAAATTCAAATTCAAATGACCCGTGGATCTGTTCCATATTCAAAATTTTCATACATTTCTATGTTTTGACTACATGTAGAGAGGAAACAATCACAAATTAATACTTATTTTTTGTTATTGTCATGTCTTCAATGAAGCCAGGATGGCTACAATATCAAATGCAAAAAATATTGCAGATTAGTGTTAACGATGCATTAAATTCCTCGTAGTAAAATCCACTAAAAGCACCTTCTAAATTGAAATTGAGCTCTTGGGTTTAGGACAGGAATCAATCATCAAGATTGTGATAACACCTAATGCATAAATAGCCTTGCAGTTTAGTGCTAATAACGAACATCTATTTTCCATTAATTTCAGGAGGTAACTCTAGATAAAAAAATATAACACTAAAATGCAATGGTTTCTTATTTCCTAAATCTTTGTTGTCCAAGATAGCTACAATTCCCAACCATCCAAATAGCATATACTTATAGTTAGTGCTTAGTTATAGGATTAACATATAGCAATTGAGAATTTTATTTACGATATTAGTTGTGGAATAATAAATAGTTGAACCAACAAAGCATGACATTAAGATTACGATATTATTTACAATATTAGTCGCGCGACTATGATGAGTATGCAACAAAGTTTGTTACAATTTATGAATCAGTTTGGAGGGAATGTGACACCAAGAAATGAAGTTGCTTCCAACAATCAGCATGATAGTCCTAGAGCTAGCTTGGGTGTTCAATCCAATGATGCTATTGGATCTTCCACAAGAGATAGGAAATCTAGTCTTATTGCTAGAAGAGTTGAAAAAGGTTGCTAAGGGCCATCTTGGGACACAGAAAATATGCCACCATAGAGAGGTGATGAATGGGGAAAGAGTTGTATGGGTGGTGAAAGTGTTTGATCCAGAAGCACTTATTTATGAAGCACCACAAAATGGTAATTACAAGCTATTTTATATAATTGGTGGAGGTTTTGTTATTTGGCCTGAGTGTCGTGTTCGTTGTTTGTAGGATCTATAATTTATTTTGAAGTAATGTTAGAATTTGTAATATTTTGATTTCATACTCTTTAGTTATGTATGATGAACTTGTGAAATTTCGAATCTTCCTTTAATTTGTTGTCAAATATTTATGCAATTTAAGTTGTATGTTTGGATGCGTAATTGCTTATTGTTGTCGAAATTCTGTAATTTTTGATATTTGTGTACCTACTGTATTATAATAGACAATTCTGTAGTGTAAATGCTAGCAAAAATGCAGCTCTACATGGTTTGGTAGCTGTAACGAACATATTCGTTACTAAAGACGAAATTTATAACGAGCATAGTCGTTACTATTGATGAAATTTGTAACGAATAGGTGCGTTACTAATGATGAAATTTGTAACGGACAAGGTCGTGATAATTTAGAATGACAACCCCTTCTTCTACCATGAAAGGGGAAACTAAGTAACGGAAAATACCCGTTACAAACCGATGCAACTAATAACAAACTTTTTCGTTACAAAAGTTTAGATTTCTAACGACAAAGTCCGTTGGTAAGTGATATATCTAATAACGGGTAAAGGTCGTTATGAATATTTGTAACGACATACCTCACGCCTGTACCGCTCACGACTATATCTGTTATAAATTTCATTTGTAACGACTATATTCGTTACAAATACACCTTTTTGGTGCAGTGGAGACTGCCAAAAGTGGCATTTAGAAAATTTTGCTTTTAATTGATTACTCCTAAGAGTTTCCAACACAATCCGAAGATTCTTTTCATGTCCTCCTCGGTTTTTGAATATACAAGAATATCATCAATGAAGATGAGAACAAATCGATCGAGGAAATCTTTGAAAACTCGATTCATATGGTCAACGAAATAAGCCGGAGCATTCGTTAAACCAAATGGCATAACAAGCCATTCATAAGATCCATAACGAGTACGGAACGATGTCAAAGGAATGATATCCTCGGCAATACGAAGCTGATGAAAACCAATTGCCAAGTCCAATTGTGAAAAGACTCTAGCGCCACTAAGTTGATCGAATAGATCATCAATCCGAGGTAAAGGATATTTATTTTTGATAGTAAGATCATTAAGCTTGCGATAGTCAACGCAAAGCTTAAGTGTACCATCGGATTTCTTCACAAAAATAGCAGAAGCTCCCCAAGGAGAGGAACTAGAACGAATGAATTGCTTCGTCTCCAATTCGGATAATTGTTTGCGCATCTCTTCACTTTCTTTATTGGACAAACGATAAGGAGGACGAGTAATAGGTAAAGCTTCAGGAATTAGACTAATTCTAAATTCAATTGCTCGCTTAGGTGGTAATCCTAAAACGGGCTCAAATATGTCGGAAAATTCACGAACAACGTGAATAAGAGAAGTGACATCTTCCTCATCATCATTATCGTCATCATGAGTATTTAAAGAATATAAAGATGCAACTAAGTTGGAATCTGAATTTCTAAGAATAATAGAAATCTTCTTGACAGATTGAGGATGTCAAAGATGGATAGTCCGCTCAGGACATAGGATATGAGCTTCATAACGGTTAAGCCAATCCATTCCCAAAATCATTCCGAAGCCTAAGTAACGCATAACATGCAAATCGGCTAGGAAAGAAAAATCACACAAAATAATCTCCACATCTTTACAAAGCAAACTAAGTATTGCGGATCCACCAACCGGATTCTCAATTCTCAAAGAAGTCATTAAAGCAATAGCACTTAAAGAAAAAGTATCAACAAGTTCTGTCGATATAAAAGAATGGGACGCACCCGTATCAAAAAGAACTCGAATAGGTTGATCATGAAACATAATAATGCCATCAAGGATAGAATAAGAAATACCTTGACCACGAGAAATGTTGTTAGGGGTTTGTGCAACATTTAACTTTCCCTCCTTCTTGCCTTGAAGTTTGGGACATGCAGATATAAAATGACCCGAACTTTTGCAATAGCGACAAAAGAGAGGTTTCGGGCATATATTGGCATAATGGTCTTTAGAACCACAATTGAAGCATTGCCCACTATTAGAGGAAGAAATCTTTTCTTCAGGGGTTGCTTGCTTTCCTTTCTTGTTAGGATACGGGCCTCTTGATTTATTAGGCCTTTTCTTGTTGTTGAAGTTTGGTTTGGCACCCACAACCTCAACATCACTCTCCCTATCCGCCTCTTCAAGACGAAGAGCGATATCAATGAGTTGATCAAAAGAAACTTCTAATTTTAGAAGTAATGGCTTCTTGATATTTTTGTTCAAGCCATAGACAAATCTTTGGTTATTCTTCAATGGGATGTTTATGTATTCGGCCCCGTATTTAGAAAGTGACTCGAAGGATGCGACATAATCTGCCACAGAGGATTCACCTTGAACAAGGTCAATGAAACGACGAGCCAATGTCACTTTCTTATCTTCTGGCACAAACTTTAATTCGAATCGTTGTCGGAATTTCTCCCAAGTAAGATCCGCTTCATTTATTTCAGAAATCAGAAGCTCGTACCGGTCTAATGCTCTTTCTTGGAGCACACTAGAGGCCAACTGGACTCGATGAAGACCAATAAGATTCATGCGAGAAAAAACTCGATCGCATGTTCTTAGCCAAGCCTGGACTTCAATAATGGTTTCAGAACCATTGAATGGCTTCCCATCCAAATTGGTATAATCGTTGCACAAACGTGCAAATCCAGACATAAGGTGAGTAGATTCCGGATTAGAACGGCTGCTTGAGCATTCTTTACTAGATTAAGAAGCTGCTGGGCAGAAAAAAAATACCCCATCTTGGGGAGTAGCACTAGATTGATCGGCGCTGGGACGGCCAGGTCTAACCATTTCTCTTCATTAAGAAAGAAAGAAGAAGAAGAAAAAGGTTATTCACAAAATTAATATCAAACAATAATGATTGATAAAACAAGGAATCACAAAAGAAAATAGGATAGGACGGTACGAAGACACGAATTAAATCCTATGGCACGACTCCTAAGATGGACTTAGTATGATGATCCTTGTTAAATTATTCTACATTGTTTCGAAGTTTGGCTCTGATACCAAGCTGTGACACCCCACCTCCATACCCACGCTAGCCAAGGACGCTATGGGGTAATGCCATCAACTAGCACGGAGAATAAGGCTGTTGAGGAGCGACCATCCGTGTAATTGCTTAGTGCGAGCACCGATATGTCAGATAGTATAACATGCATTTTCTTTTCAAGAGGGAATCCGACATACCGATACAAACTCAAAACTACTACACAGTGGCTATATATATTCTTCGGAAACAAACATAGAAATAAACATAACATAAATCAGTCACAGATATCCATATTACAAAGGCGGAAAATGATATGAATATTACACATAGAAGTATACATCAGAGTAGTGGTCAAACAAGATCCACAATATCACAAAAGAATAGTTACAAGTGCTAGACAAAAGAATAAGTATACATCCTGGAGTCTGTATCTCAAATGTATACAACAAAATAAACTACTAATCTATGTAGTTAGCCAAAAGTCAGAATAATAACTCCTGAAAAGGAGTCAAGTAGAAGCACCTGCAACATCTCGGTCTGACCCGAGTATTATTTAATAAGAAAATAATAAACGGATCAGTCTAACTATAAATATCGGATGTAATGATATAGAATAAGAGTATGACATAAACATATAAAAACCATAATACCATACTATGATAAGTATGTAACTGAAAACCAATCAGAGATTAATCAATATCACAAGAATCTTCTCAAAGATCCAAAGGAATGTCATACTCCTTATTTCATTCAACAAGCCACAAATATTGACAAAATATAAATGCCAATCATAAAATTGGTGAAATTCAAATTCTAGAAATCATCAATAGAAATCTAGGAATCACAAAAGGGGGGAGGCCTATCACAAAACGGGAACCTGAAAACTTACCAACACATGTATCACAAACGGGACGCTATCCCATTGTCGCTAACCATAGAGCCGGTGCAACGACGTAGTACAACGGTATGCCCGAGGAACCAGAAACTCGAATAGTTTGGAACAACAACGTAGTACAACGGTACGCTCGAAGATCCGAACTCCATAAAAATGTGGGTCGCCAGCCCACAAAAAAATTGGGTCGAAACCCCAAGAAATAAATAGGTCGTTAGCCTATAATAAAAATGAGACGAAACTCAATAAAACGAGGTACCGTCCCCTTCGTGGACAAAGAAACATAGCATAGCGCTAGTCTAAAACAAAAAAATGATCATCATCAATCATCAAGAAGTGTCAATTACACTAAGCTAGTAAATATATGAGCTTAGCTTCATGTCCAATAACCACCAGCTTAACTTAAATATTTACGAGCAAATTGTAGATCTCCACTAGAAAATTGTCACAAGAGAATCAATCGAACAAGTCCAAGAATTAACCAACGAAGTAAACTTAAGCGTTTCATACCACTTGTTTTACTAAGTCGTTTAATTAGATTTCTTATACGAGTGAGGTAAAGGTTTGTATACGCTAGTAGATTGGAAAACGGTTTGAGAAAACGGGCCAAGTAATAAAATAGTGCTGAAATCATTTTGAAGAAAGAGTTTTGATATTTACTACTAGTATAGAAAACCTTTATATTTTTAAAGTGACAAATCACATAAATGATTGTAGAAACAATCAATCGCTAAAATTCACATTCGAAGAAGTGAATAAAATCCAAAGAAATCGATTCTGAATCCATCAAAATGTATGTTCACATGAATCACGAAGAAAATGTCATCAAAGTGGATAACAATTGATAACAACAAGTGGGAATAAACCCGAATCGGTTAAATTTGGAAACACGAGAGAAATAGGCAAATAGGCATAATATGCATTTAAGAGCAGGTCAGTCAACTGGCTCAATGAGTTCAGTCAACTGTACTCGGTCCCGGAATATTCGCGGGATGCTGGTCAGTCGACTGGACTCAGTATGCCAGTCGACTGGACCAGAACCTGGGATGTGCTCAGGTAGCAGGTCAGTCGACTGGCCCAAAATTCCAATCATCTGGAACCTGTGTCCTGCACTTCTAAACCTATGTAAATGAAGGCTAGTTCCTTCCAAATTGCAATCACTCGAGTCACGGCACTAGGAGTTTACGCGAATCAGCTACCTAGCCCAATAGGCTCTTCGATGCATCACCAAAAGCATGTTCAAACAACAGAGCTATGATTTTTGAAGATTTGAACTCAAAACACCAAAAATTGGAATATTCACAAAACCAATCCAAGTCAAAATCAAATGCACATGAATAAGTGTAGGAATTCATACCTAACAATCAAAGATAATCATAGACTTAGATGTGAGATAAAAATCTCACCTTTAAACCTAAAACAAATGAATAAGAAGCATGAAGACAAGGGAAGATCAACCACACTTCAATCTCAACACAAGAAGATTGAATCTGAGCTTAAAAGAGAAACATTTTCCAAATTAGGTTTAGGAATTTTCTGAAATCAAAGAGAGAATGAGTTGGAGAAGAAGGAGATGATACTTACCAAAGCTTCTCTTTGAATTTGGAGCTAGAACTTGATTTGCAAATGGAAACTAGGGCTTAGGATTTTAATTCTTTTTCTTTTCCCTCCTTATTCTCTTTAGAACTAAAAAGATAAGGAAGAGGGAATGAATGAAGAGTAGTGGTTCAGTTTGGGGTATTAAGTTGGCTAGTGGGCTGAACCCAAACCCAAAGTGAAAAAAGGTCAAATTTTTAGCTAGCTCCAAACATATCAATGTTTATACTCAAAAAGGTTGCAAACGGCATTTTAAACTCAATGTAAGGGGTCTCGGGTCCCAATTCGACTGTTTGCAAAAAGTAGGTTTTCGGATTAAAATCCGACGAACGATGAAATATTTAAATAAAATATTTAAATATACAATCGATAAATATACGGGTTATTACATAACTTGTAGAAATATCCTTTAGTACTTTTAACACAAACATTGCATGAAAAAATTCCTTCAACTTTTCATATATCAAAAAAGGCTGAACTATAAAAAACAACATATGTAAGACGTCTGACATTGTATATCAAACGTCTGTCCATAGGTTCTGATTTTAAAAACAAATAAACAACAGACACTTGTTAAGACACTCAGACGTCTGAGTCTGGTTTCTGTTAATATATATATATATATATATATATATATATATATGCTTAGACATCTGTGTTGGGTAACAGCCATAAATTATTAACAATCACCTTCTTCATTTTAAAGGTTGCTTCCAACTCTTCACCACGTCTCTTCCAACTCAATAACTGCAACTTTTAGACTGAAATAAAAAACTCTGATGGATACTTTCATAGAAACTCTTCAACATCTATAAATATGTAAAGATTCTAAGAATCAAGTCACTTGAATTTTCTGAATCTCATATCTATATTCTTTACATATTTTTATTTCTAAAAGCAAACCATACCTGTCTTTATAACTTCCTAAAATCAAAAGCTTCACGTACACATACTATTCAAAGGAGATTATAGGAAGATTCGTACTATGCAGTCAAAATCAGTGTTTTCGAGAACACATACTTATTTCAAAAAGAACTTTTGAATCAAGCCTATTCCCTCGGGCAAAATGAGGTTTGTTTACTAGTTAAAGCCGAAGAGGAGCATCAGGACTGAACATCGGATGGAAGGTCTGAACCAGTATAAAAATTCTAGTGTGATTGTTTCTTTACTATCATTTACTTTACTCTGTTAGTTATATGGCTAGTTTTTATTACACTTGCATATTAGATATAAATATATGATCCATACATCCTTCCAAATATATGGTATAGTTTCAAAAAGTATTTTAAAAAAAAATTGGGTGTTTTAATTTCTTACGTGAATTCAAAATAAAAGTTTGTACTATAGTTTTGTATCACCTTAGGGTATGATAGGGAAGTTTATAAATTTTACAACTTAAGCTATCAAAGTTTTTCAAGAAATAATTTAGTGGTAGTAGAAATTGGTATTAGGAATAGCCAATAAAACAAGTGCGAAGGTGGACAAAAATCATTACCCTCTTCATATAGTTTTAATCTAGCATTCGAGTACAAGACTTTGAGGTGTATCACATCATACTAAATAAGGATCTATTACTCGATTTTTGACGGTGAACCCTTGATGACTGTTTTTGGTATGGAACCAAGGTTTTCGATCACAACTACAACTATGTAAGGAGTGCAGAGGTTCCTAACTAAGGAGTCTGATCAGGGTCCGCACTTGTGAATCGGGTGAACGATACTGGTTTGGAAGGGTAGTCATTTATTCGAGTAGTGATCAAATCAAATTTAGTGACGAGGTTTGGAGAAAGTTCATCTATTGATCCCAAGCACTTTTTGCAATCATTTGTAGTCTAACGTAAGATCGCATAAATTTAGCTATAACACTATGTATGCCACTTAAACCTCTGCTTGTTTGATTTAGTGGATTTGCAATTTAGAAAATTATGTTTGTCCTTTTATCTTTTGATCCAAGGGCCCGTTGAGGACAATGGTAAATACTTTCTATCCAAATCTTCTTTTTATAGTTTTGGCCTTTTTTGTTCCAAAAAGTTTGCCACTTTAGTAATTTCCGCAGATTGAGTCCGCGGATAAATTACACCAAATGTAGCACAAATAGAATAAGAAGTCCATAAGATAATGTAATAGAACCCTTGTTCCATAGGAGTTGCATCAAATTTGTGCCACAACAAAATTATGAAATATGCATTGTTGAGTAATTGCATCAGACATGTCAATAGTAGAATACTAAATGAAGAATTATTGAATAAAACTTCTTGTGAAAAATGATAAAAAAAATTGGTGTGTATCCATAAAGACAGAGTACATAGAGAAAAGTAGTTATCGGATATGGTCGATTAGTTGCCACTGGGACACTAGTCTAACAAATGCATGCATCAACATTTCAATGATTCGAGATTCATAATGAAATTCTTAGACGATTGTCTAACAAGCGCCCATGAACAGGCACTTGTTTAATGTAATGTCCCTCCTTTTCGAACGCTTTAAATCGACGATAAACCACACACATCAGACTTAAAACATACAGAAGGGCGGATTGTTATTGGGTAAATAAGAAAAAGCAGAGAAAGAAAGAAAAAATAGAATCTTGCAACGGAACGATAAAATATAATAATCAAATAAACAGTTCATGAAGCTGTTTTACAAAAACACTTGATTATAATTATACAATATATATCAGAGTTACACATACCAAAGAATAATAACAATGCAGCGGAAAAATGTGATGCAGTGGAACACTATAGTAAATAATTGTAATAATACAATCTTCGTCTTCGTCCTCCAGAAATAAGGCCTTCAAATCCTGAAATGCTCAGGCTGACTCGAGCGAATTGAAAAGACAAAACACTCGAGTCAGAACTAAAAGATCTTATGTAAGTTAAATCAATAGGATATAATATGAGTGGAACGGCGTCAGAGATGTTTACGGGATTTGACATCTCTTATCAAGTGCCTAACGTGAGTGTAGTAACTTAAGAGATGCTCGGTATTCACATCTCCTAAGGATCCGTTAAACTATTTACTGGGTAGTAATATTTCACTATTACAATAATCACTACAGTAAAATAAAACTTACTTTTAAATAGCGTTAAGGAGTGACCCAATATTCCCCTTAACACTTACTAGTCCCAGTAGTCCATCCAATAGCATGGTCCCTCCTGATCGAGAAGCCACCAGAGGATACCACATGGGCTACGGAAGAAAACCAAACTCATACAAGGCGCGATAGGGTAGGTGACACGGCACAAGGCAATGCTAGGATAGATATACCAATTACGCACACGGGCCAGTGGTAACGCATAGCAGCTACTACCGCCCACGTCGAGCCACACCCCAAATAAAAAAACAAAAGTGGCCACTGAATAAATCCAAAAGTCAGAGTATAATATCGATGGGATGTGTCTGATCAGAGAAATGACCTCATTGGCCCGAGAATACTCCTGTTTTAGCCACCTTATGCCAACTCAACGGAGTCGGGTCCACGTATTACCTCAAAGGAAACGTCGCCACCATCCTACTTCATTCTGGAATCTCCACCGCGTACACGGTTGTCAAAGTGGTTTTCGAAGTTGGCAGAGAGTATGACAACTTCCGATCCCAGTCTCTTTAACAACCAAACGTTATTATAATACCATGGTCATTTCAAAATAGTATATACTTTAAAACCAGAATATAATATCCATTTCAAAACCATATAAATACGATATCATTTCCATTTTAAACCAAATCCATATGATATTATTTTTATAAAACCCAAATCAATAGAATATCATTTTATTTCAAATATATCCTTTTCAAAAATCACAAAATTTTCAACATTACAACACTTTGAAATCAAAATGCTAGAAATATAACCCTTTCAATTTATACTACCTAGAACTCATAACTTCCACCACTTACGTGGTTTAAATATTTAAAATACTTTATATAACCAAAATAGCTTCTTTAATTTTCACAAATCAATTCCAAAACAACTGGAATTTCTAAATTTTAAATTTAATATATTTCAAAGCTTAAATATTCAATATTTCAAAACTAAATTTTATAATTCATTTATATACAAATTTCACTTTTACTATTATTTAGTTTTGAAATATTTTCTTACTAAAACCAATATCCTTAAATAAAACTTCAAATTTCAAAACTGAATATTCCTCAATTTATTCACTTAATCACCTTAAACCCGAATTAAGTTATAAAACCATATTCTTTTAAATTAAGTTCTGAATGGATTCTTATTAAATATAATTCTTAATTAAATAAAATCTCAATCAATTTCAAAACTATCTTCTCAACCTTGATTTGTAAAAATCAATATAAACTCTATATTAAAATATAATTTAAGTAAATCCTTATCCATATTATATTTTAATAAAATCAATCTTTATTATTAAACTTATTTTATACTTTAAACAAATTTTATTCATAGCTTAAACCAAGGATTTAACTATATATAAAAGGACCTTTATAAAATATCCAAATCAATATCTCCAAAAATCATATATTTCCTTACAAACCATAGAAATCCTTTCAAAATATTTTTATATATAGACCACGGTGTCTGTATATAATTCTCTATCCTATGGTCAAGTGATACGGATATTTATCACTTCAATCCGTAATTTAAAATAAAAATTACGGTTATATCATTTCAAACCGCAATCCCAAATCAAAAATGACAAATCAATCAAGAATTTGCATATTATGATAATATAAATAAAACATCCATTCATCCATCATAAAATCATACATCCATCACAATCATCATCCAAAACAATCAATCAATATCAATATATAACTGATAATATATAACAGGTAATTAACTGGCAGTTATATTCAATAATAGATTAAATAAGATTTAATTTAAATAAATGCAATTAACGGAGATGATGATTAAAAATATACAAAATAGTAATAAATAAATCATAATCAAAACATAAATTAAATTTAACGAACATTAGAAATTTTATAAGTTGTGAGTGGGTTAAAACACTCACCTTTTGAATTAAATTGAATTTAAATCCAATTTAAACCCAAAAATTGGATAATCTCGGAATTCGCCCAAACCAACGTCAAAATGTCCGAAATTTTGATACAATCCCAATACAAGAAACCCCACACGAAAACAACCTCGTATATGAAAGTTATACGTAATAGAACGGTCAACAATAAAAATTAAAAATAAATAAAATAGTAAATAAAGTCAACGTATGCATACACGTCACCCAACCGTTACCTCGTTCCACACGAAACCCTAGCTCGCTGCTTGAATGCAACTCTACAGCACGCCGCCACACAAAACCTCGTACGCACGCCACTGCACCAGAGATCAGGCGAAGCCTTCGCCATACGTGGCTCGGGCCGCACCTCCGGGTGGTCGCGCAACTCACCACGACACACCCAAATCGGCCCGTCGCCGTACCCTAAACGCCCAAAACGTCGCTGATCAGACCCATTTCGAGGCGAACGAAACCGATGGATGCACACAGCTCGACGAACTCAACAATCCCATACCTTCCGATCGAACCCAGGACGAAGATCCACCGTCGAATCCAACAACAACATACGAATGGCCGAAACAAAAAATCCTAATTTCTGGTCAAACCACAACTCAAATCAAAAAAAAAATTGTAGATTTAGATTGCGCTCGTCGAGAGCTTGGATATATAATTTTTCTGAATTTTTTTGAAGAGTTTGAAATTTCAATTTGATTTTTGAATTGCAATTGGATTTAGGTGTTTGTCTACCATTGTAATGAGGAGGTAAAGAGGAATTGTATGCACAGACAAATGAGAAATAGAAGTAGGCTAGGGTTTATAACAGGGTATATATAGGCAAATTTGAAATAGAATAGATGGACCCGATTTATAAACGCGCTGAACGATAAATGGCCCGAAAAGCCCGTTCTGACTTCGGAACGAAATTGGGTCAACTCATAAATCAAAATAGATGTTTTAAAATATTTTAAAATCGATGGAACAAGTTTCAAATCCAAATTCCATCATATGAAGAAGTTATGCAAAATTCAAAATTTTCCAAATTGATTTCAATTAAATCGATTTCAAAGCGTTTCGCGTTCGTACGATCAAACGACGGGTCTGCCCGCTACGAAACTTGAAATCCTACAATAATTCATCGTTATGGATCCAATGAAACTAGTTTCGTCGAAATCCGAGTCCGTGACCAAAATGGCTATTTTTACATTAATTAAATAAATTAATAATTAATTAATTAAATCACCATTTAATTCAAATTCCATAATTCATAAATTTTATCATCTTAGATTACTTTAGTAATTTATAACCCTTTATAACCAATTCCCATATCAATTTAAAGTCAACCAATTCACAACTAAAGTGTTTAACTTCCAATTTTTAATAATTTCATTAATTATCAATCGCAATTCAAATAAATCCATTTATTTGATTTTTAATCCTGTTATTCACTCCATTATCCCCAGGTAGATAAAATTAACATTGGTTCATGGTTTATTACGTTATTATTCCCAAATTTTCAACTTAATTTCCATTAATGTAATATCTAGATATTTAATTTCATTTATTTGAAATAAACCTAATCACTATAATTTACATTCAAATAAATTAATAAATCTTTATTTACAATCTTTACATCAACCAATAGTCATATTATAAATGGAATTGACATTATTTTCAAATATTATTTTAATTAATATTAATGTAATAATTTATTTATATTTATTGCAATTGATTACCAATTATAATTTAATATATTAAATAAATGGTTAACATAACACAATCGTTATCATAACTTTTAATTACACATATGAATTCACCATTCACAAACAAAAGTTACAATTCTTATATAATATTGATTTTTATTCAATTTATTACGTATTACTTCCTTAGTTAATAAATTTTGAATTTATTCCCCGATTCCCTAATTTCAATCAATTATAACCTTACAATTTGTTTCAATTAATAGGTATTGCACTAATCTAGTTACTTATCAACTTGCATCAAACTTATTACATTAATTTACATTCAGTTACTATTAATTAATGTATTATTCCATTGGTAAATTAAATGCCTACTTTTATTTAATTATTTCAAATTTTATACCCAAATGCAACAATTTACCCTTTCTGTAACATGTCCGATTTCTCGGCCTCCAAAAGTCGACATCAATACGTCCATTGTATCAAATGCCGAACAGTCGAATGCCGAAAAACCGAACCATTAGGATTTAAAGAAGAAGAAGAAGAGGTAAAAGAAGGAGAAAAGAAAACAACATCAGAATCTCACATATCGCAGCGGAACAAATATAATAGATAAGTGAATATCTTTAAACCAAAGAACTATATCAGTTATTACATTACATCACATTACATTATCAGAGTTTACAACAACAAACAACGGAAAAGAAATATTACATATACTAGTGATACACTTCGACATCCAGTTTGCCCTTGATCTCCACAGCATCTTCTTTTACGACTACGCTCCAGAATAATGATAACCTGACTCTAGGCTGCCCATGTGGAAAATTATGGGCACCCAGTGTTTAAAAAGGATACAATAAACTCCAGGCCAGTCGTGGGACTGGTGTGAGATCTTAAAAACAGTTATTTTCACAAAGAAAATAAAAAGAAATCCGCTATGCTTTTGGAAAATGAAACTACCATAAGGTCTCCCAGCACACACACCATGCAATCGCACACTTGGGGGAGATTTCTCCTTATGATAGTCAAACATGCTTGATACGCAATAATCCTTTTTAATATTATCATTAGTGCATAGTGTAGAAAATATTTCGAAAGTATAATATTAATCTTAGCCAGCATAAGTACCATTATACTATGTCTACTATAGCTGCCATGTTAAATGGCAGGTTCTAAAACTAAAACTGTACAAAGCGCATATTGGATGAATGGATTTCCAATAAATGGCTAGGCTAAGGAATTTCATACTGCCACATGGGTACGCCTCTAGAGGGACATCCCGAGAACTTAACCAGCTCTCTGCCAACACAAGGTCGGATTACCTCTATAACTAGGTAACTACTACTCGAGTATGTCATCCCCGGTCCTTCGGGACCTTTATCTGAGGATCCTCTACACCAACAACTACAAAGAAAAGTATTCACAGTAACCACAAAGGTTAAATATCAGGGCTCCATACCTGACACCACCTTTTCCCAAAAGGAAATGACATGCCTAAAGGGCACGACCCTCATAACCTTGTCGCATATTTCCTGTTTTGACCATTTCCGGGGTGTGAGGTCCGAGGAAGTCTCGTCCACAAAGCTACATTTTTTCACAAAGTCATGCTTGATCAACAAATGGTCAGTAGCACTTCATATGCAACATTACCAGTTTGGGCATATATCGCTAGTAACGATCAACTACATAACCTCTTAGCTCGTACGTCTCAGAGAAGGGTGTTAAGCTAAGAGAATAAATTCTCCGCCACCAACAGAAATGGATTTGATAAAAACCAGCTTTACATCTCAAGGTGTAATGTCAGACACACATCCATACAAGTCCGCTCCGAGATCGAACTGAACCGAAGGCACTTCAAAGAAGCCCTTGCAAATCCGGATATTCACTAATCATGTCCGGAATCTCCATCACAAAGGATGATAAAAATCTCTATACTGGAGCAACCCGGTGCGGAGACAATCGACAGGTAATCCTTTCGCTTTCGAAAATACATGGTCTTCAACACCATTTTCAAATGAAATCCCATTTCGTCGTATCGTTATTTGGAATGGGTTTTATGACACAAGGTCCTCTCCCGGCTAATCCGAATAACGAGCTCTTATTTTAAAAATAAGTGTTACATTCAGATTTCAACAAATCACAACAATTTCCACTTTGATCTTTTAAATAAAAGATCCATCACAATCACAAGGGTTCGATGTGGTTTTCGGATATCCACTTGGAATCCGACCCTCGGTCGCATCGAAATTCTAATGTCATTTAAAGGCCAGTATTGATAGTCGGTTATTTAACTATCAATAAATATTCACAACAACCACCGAGATTTCAATAATTTTCCAATTATTATTTTCAAAATATCTTCGCAAGATATATATATATATATTTAACACTTCAACCATTTGAAAACAAATTTCAAATCACTTATCCTTATGCGGAACACATTTCCAAATATTTATTTCCACTGAAAATCTACCGAGATCAAATGCTTTAAAATAATTTAAATTACTTATCCAAGCATGTATACTTGGAAATAAAACTATTTTAAAACACTTACTTAGATATTAGTTATGAAAATATATACTAATATCGTATATAACATCAAGTCCAAACTAATTTTAAAATAAAATTAGTAGATAGGATATCACCTACTTAAACATCCATTTTCTAAATCAAAAATCAATTTTAATCTTTAAAATAATCTCTTCTATAATTAATTAAATAAATCTTTATTTTAAAGATTTAAAAAAAATTCCAAAAATAATTTCTCCAACCATAATTTCTTTCTTCAAATCAATTTCTAGAACTTTTAATTTATACTTCAAGAGTTACTCTAAAAATATACTCGGCTTTCCAGGGAAGAATTCTCTTTCCATTTATATCAATTAATAAATCTTTCGATTTATTTTAATTTACATTCCAAATCTGTAAATTCCTTTTCACACCTTTAAAATAAACCAACGTTTATTTTTAAATCAAAATTCCCTTTCCTTTATAAAATTATCATTCTGAATTTAAATTCCCAAATATCCACTGATATATGATTTTTAAATCGATTTCAAAAATTGTATACAAACACCAAATCAAGTTCCAATTTGATTTCTAAATTAATTTACTATAAATTTTCTACTAAAATTCAAAAATCAAATTCTTATTTATTCCTAATATCCTACGATACCAAAAATATATTTGGCCAAACTTTAGCCTACAATAATTTCAATTACAATATAATCACACAGAGATTATCAACACACAACACATGAAACAAATTCAATATTTGAGGAATCCAGTTGGATCCCTCCAACTTGTTCCCTGCATCCACAGACGTTAGCACAACAATTAAATACCAATTCCACTTCGAGGTGGAATATTGCGGTATATGGGATTTATAAAATATTATCCGCTATTATGCAGTGTATAGGGTCTCGTCCGCTGTATAATGCGGGAAATCAACAACTCCAATATATACTATATACTACTATATATATATAATATCATCCAGTGAATAATTATTATAATTCAATCATCCAAGCACACAAGCAACCAATTTAAATTTAACTATTTAAAATCAAACTGGAAATTTCAATTTAAACTTGAGTGAAAAGATCTCACCTTTGTTTTGCAATCCGACTCAAACCGGCTATTTCCTTCACAAAATTTGGACCTTGAATAACATTGGAGGATTTTATTAATAATCGAATAATAAATTTTCATTTGATAATTTTAGTTCACTAGTGATTTTATTTTAAACTAGTACTTTTAAATTTTAAACCGACTCCCTTTAATAAATTTATTTAACTAAAAACTAAATTTAAAACTAAATTTCCTTTGTAAATAATCTTTGGTAAAAATAATTAAATAAGTTTTATTAAATAAAACTGTCTTTATCATATATATATTTACTATTTACCTATAATTGAAATAAGCATTTGTACATATATTTCAACATTTATATTTTACTTTTCTTTACTGTAAATATTTCCACATAATGATAAACTTTCAAATTAAAATTACAAACAGTTTTATACCTTAATGTAAATAACAATAGAAATTCCTTTACTGTTAAAATCAAACTTGAGCTATATATAATTGTAAAATAAAAATCTGGATTTAACACAAATTTCTAATCTGTATTTAAAATTAAAAGAAACTGCTACCTCACAGATTAGCTAGAACCCATCTTTCTTGCGTGACCACCAGATCTCACGACCATACTGCGAGCGCATTCGTGAATCACCAAATCGTCGCCGACGATCGAAACCTCAAAGCGAACACCACCACTATTCGCGAGATCCAAAACTAAAGCGAGCACCATCATCGCAATCATCGCGAACTCCAGATTCACGGTGAACGACGCAGCTATCACCCACCGATGCTTTGACCTCTGACTGCCGCGCGCGCGAACCTGAGTCTGGCCATCGCGATTAACATCGCGCGCCACCCTTCTCTGACGCCTCCACTTAGTCTTCGATTCGATCGCCTACCCATCTTCGTTTTCCCAAAAGCGAACCCTAAATGCCTCCCCACTTACTGTCACGAACCCACGAAGTCGCTCTCACAAGAATGTAACAAAGACGAGAGAAGTGAAGTAGGGCTAGGAATAATTTTCGCCATTCAATCCCCTTCGTGAGTTTGAATTTCGAACGAGATTCGGCCATTATTTCTTTTGTTTTGCTTACATCGGCCGTTGCTTATTTTTTTCTTCTTTTTAGAATTAAAGAGGATAAGGTAACTTGCATGAGAATCCTGCAGAGCTACAGTAGTAGAAAAGAAAGAAAAAAAGTTTGATGTGGATGGAATTACGGCTGTTGATTAGAGTGTATAAATTTATATTTAAATTAAATCGATTAATTATTGTCTAGGCGTTTATATCTCGTACGATCACACGATAGCTCCGAAAGCTACGAGATTTGAAATCCGATAATAATTCAATATTACGGATCCAATGGAACTAGTTTCTTCGAATTTCGAGACTGTGACTCGAAAGGCTATTTTTAAATATCGATTTAAACTATATAATTTCGAAATTAACAAAACATTTCCAAATCAAATTCTGAGGCTTCCATTAACCTCGGTATCATCAATATAAATTTTCTAAGCCATCAAATTATTTTTAACAAGCTAAAAATTAAAAATTCAAATTTGTACCCATCGTTAATATACTAAATTAAATAATTTAATTGCAAAATTCATATTTATATTCGAAATTCAAGTTAAACTAACCTCCAAATATTTAAAATCAATTAAATATTTCGATTTCAAATGTTCAAAATTCTGGGTCGTCACATCATTTCCCCCTTAAAAGAATTTCGTCCCGAAATTACTAGTTAAGAAGAATGATCATTAACCCGTTTAATATTTTTCCAAACCAAATAGTTTTACCAACCTACCAAAACAAATCTTTTTATTTAAGACCCATCATTAATTCAACAAACTTTCCAACTTCAATTATAAGTTTCAACAACATTGTTTTCTTTAACAATTTAAATTTAAATTCAATTCTTTTAAACTTTGTTTTAAATATATTCAATTATCTATTATATTTGTTCCGCTGCGATATGTGAGATTCTGATGTTGTTTTGTTTTCTTCTTCTTCTACCTCTTCTTCTTCTTTAAACCCTAACGGGTCGGTTTTCCGGCATTCGACTGTTCGGCATTTGATACAGTGGACGTACTGATGTCGACTTTTGGGTGTCGAGAAATCGGTCGTGTTACACTTTCCATTATTATATTAATTTGAATTCCATTCTAGTTATTATTATTTTTATAATTTACAAATTCAACATTCCCATTTGTTTCTTATATTAAACTTATAAACAAGTATGACAATTTACATTATTTCAATTAATTGCAATTTTATTTTAAATTGTTAATTTTGATTACAATTGCTACATTTAGTTTCTAACATTTGCTCCAATATAAATTATAATATTTTTATTTCTTTCAAAATTTAATTACAAAATCTTATTAATTTAACCAATTTATTTATCAAAATTTATGGGTCGTTACATTTAACGTACTACAGCGTAGGTGCTTATTGGAGGAAATTTTGACAAAACGTAATGTAATTCATCGATTATTGACGACCATCAGCCCAACCTCCCCAACCCCCCCCCCCCCCCCCCCCTCCCCTCAATGATCTACGAAGATGATGATATATGAGTGAATATACACCCAAAAAATGTTGGTACCATGTCGACTGCATATTCTACTAGATTTGTTCAAACCTGAATATATCTTCTTGAAATTGGATACTTGATAATACATTGTTGTACAATAAGTCTTAGGTAGTATATAGCATACTACAAATCAACATATGTCAAGTGGTTCAAATAACAATATGCAAAATTCGAACATGTAATCTCATAGAGCAAACCCGGAGCAACTACAGTGGTGTTGGACATAAAACTCAAATATTAAGAATATGGTTTGTGCTTGGGTACTAAAACATAAAAGTTTCCTCACCTGAATAGGCCTGTCAGCTTTGTTTATAACCTTTACTCTAATAGCTCTCCTTCCCATGTTAAGTATAATGCTTCCGGATCCAAATAATATTTCACCAGGAATGCATCCATCTTGCTCCCCAGAAAAAATTTCAACAGAAGGAACTGCATATTAACAAAAAACTAATCTGAAATATGCTAACACAAAATGTGATTTCAAGGACATGGAAGTATTTGTTTTATTGGCATGCCGTGATGCTTGAGAAACTTTGGTACTCTATCAAATCCCAAAATATTCTAATATAGAATTACACTAATTCATAAATACTTCAAACATTTAATTGTAGCTAGGAAACAACAAATGCATAGAGCTAAACGTGAATGCATGTTACAAAATTTATCTTAGAAATACAAATATAGCTATGCATTTAAAATTTTACTTCAGTATATTCCTCACACATACATTGTTTTATTTTGAAAGATCGTCAGTTTTGGGTAGTATAAATTTGCCAATTACAAACAGCTAAATTAATTCTAAAGGTTCCAAAGAAAATGTAACAAATATAATGATTTCATGGGGATTGGTTTCTACCTGGAAGGAAAGAACAATGAAGTGCCAATTCAAGATTTCCGTTGTCACTAGCAATAGGATCATGAACTGTGACCAACTTTGTCCCATCCATAAAAGTTCCTTCGACCAAAATATTTCAAAATAAATACCATTTCTCTTAAGATGCCTCATCCTCGAAAAGAAAAATAAGTATGTAAATGTATTACGTATTTGAGAAGTTATTTGGTCTTGTCAGGTTACAATCATTTTTATAGTACTACTGTTTGCATAGCTAAAACAATCTTTCGATGTCCAATCCATTTTGATTGTATGAATTATTAGTTAATCATGGTTTTGTTTTAAAATGTTAGAACTACATAAATATTGAAGGGAGTCAAATGAAATTGCTCACAAAGCAATTGGTATAGAAAGGGCACTGACTGAAATTTTTGACAAAGCAATTGGTGAGTGTGATAATCATTGGAAAAACATTTGATTGACTTAGAAAACATGCAGTATCCATAGCATAAGCTTCATCTCAAGACAAATCCCCACACATTTTCCTTGAAATAGCATATCATCCATTTATATACTTTTAACTACATCAGAGACTGAAGTTGATTTGGAAAAGGACAATTGTTATTATTGTAGTGAAAACATTAAAACGCTTGATGAAATGTATATATTACATAAGAAGATTCATGGATAGCTAAAGAAAATTGAACTTTTCCATAATTGGTTGAAGCCAGTGAGAACGAAAGATTCCATTGGTTAAGAGAGCAACAAAGCAGTCGATAGTATTATTAAGGAACAAATTACGAGCAGATGAAATAAATTAACATTGTTGTATGAGTATTATTAAGTGGTCGGTCTTTTACTCGATCTTCGTTGAAGGATCCACAAATTTGCACTAACATAATAGATGAATATTCATTCAATAGTTTCTTTCAGGTGCAATAACATATCTATTATCCACGTAATTTCAATGCCGAAGGAAATGCTATAAGCGACGGTGTCGCGAAGAAACCAATGCAACTAGGGTCGATGATCGAAAGCCTGCAGTGCCGCTTCTCATTAATAAAAGGCCATATACAATGCCGCAGACCATTCAAAGAGTTAGCCATGCCGCATATCATACAATATCGTCTCTCATCTATACCGTCACCCTTTCATGCCGCTTTCCTTTAATGTCGTGAGTCATGCGATGACGCTTCTTCTCAATATCAAACCTTAGGTGATACCACATCACTTCATTGTTGTATACGATCTATGCCGCATTTCATTGATAAGGAGGAGGAGGACGTTGCATTTGGTCGATGCCGCATAAATTTCATACCGTCGATCATCAAAGCTGTATGATTTATAAATGCATATTTTCTCAATGTCGCCTCTATTCAGCACCATTACTTATCAGTGCTACCACTTAAGCAATGCAACATATCAACAAGGCCGAGATTAATGTCGCACCTAATAAATATCAACTCCAATCAGTGTCATCACTTATCAATATAAAGATCTGCTTGCTGCTGAGTAATATTGATTATCATCAATACTGCCTCACTTCAATGTTGCATTATATCAATACCGCACTTCGGAGATATCACCGCAAACCTTTGATGCGACTTTGGTAATGACTTTCGTCAATGTCCATACAAAAGCTATCAAAATGTATGTGATACTGAACGATACCGCCCCAGATCAATATTGCTTCATAATGGCGTCGTCTCCTATTTTTGAGGCATTTCGAAGATCATCGAAAGTAAAACATGGAACCAGGCACCACTGATGACATCGAAGACTAGGCAAGCGGGAGATTAGATGCCGAAAGCGGCATTGAGCAGCCATGTTAAACTCTTCTACCCTTATAAATACGTGAGGAGACATGGATTTTCTTTTCTCAACTCTCCAATTTGAATTGTTTTGTAACCCTAAATCGAATTGGGGACAATTCTAATCTGAAGTAATCATGCTCGATTTATATGAACAAGGACTTGGACATACATACTACCTTGATTATGCACTTTGAACATTGTTGGACATGAATACGCATATAATAAGCTCTTTACACCAAAAGTAACTGTGATTCTATTTTATATGGTTTCACATGAGCTTCGATCTAAACTAGTGTTTATATGCATATCTTCAATCTTTCCTATTACATATGGACATTGGACTATGAACATAAGCGATATTTAATTAGTTCGTTAACGAGCATAATGGGCTATTTCACATACTTACCACTTATCTTCTTTCTCCTTTAGATATATGACATAGGTTTTGGAATGCCCTATTCCAAAGGGTCATATAAATTCTCCAATGTTTTATTTCAAGTAATCTTAAGGGCATTCGAACATTTTGTTTCGAATAACCTTAAGAGATCTCGAATATCATATCCCAATATGACATATGAGCCATCGAACATGCAGCATCTAAAATACATGGGCGTTATAGCCATCTCCTAATGATATCATTTTGTAGGCTTCAAATCATAGATTTGTTCTTGATTCAATCAATATCGACTGAGCTACCTTTAGTCATGTTATCAAATATATTTGAATCAAGGATTCATATATCATTCAAGGCATGTGTTATACCAATTTTTGGTCTAACATTTTGGCGCTAGAAGGAGGGCTTGAACCTCCGATCTTATTTAAGACTCCCCTCAAACTAATTGAATGAATTTCTATCTTAGGAAAATGGTGAAATCAAGGCAAACCAATGTTCCAAAACGAAGAAGTTGCACAACGAGTAACGTTGTAAGAGAATGTTATTCATAATTTCAACATGGACAATGTGCACGTCAAACAACCATCGGAGCCATCACAACCAGCTAATAGTGAAGCTAAAATCAAAATCTAGAACAACATGTGTCAATGATGAAAGAACATTTGAAGGATATCCTTACTTAAAAGTCTTCCAAAACCACCAACCTCATGGGAAGAGATAAGGTAGAGTCTCCAAGAAGGGCTTAGATTTCTCTTTGCTCAAAAATAAAAGCAAAACCAAGCTCGTTATGACACCACGGAAGAGAAAAATTCACTATCAAGCTAGAGCGACGAAATTTTCTCCAAGGTCACTGGCGGATAACGAAGTTAAGACACCAAAGGGAACTAGAGGAGAAGTCCAAAGTAATCTAAAAGTTCAACCTTCAAGGGATACAAACCTTTTAAAAGCAATTATCGCGGTGATGAAGCTTATCGCCGAGAAAATGGCAAAGAATATGCTAAATTTTAAAGGAAAAACACTCTCGACAATAACCACCGAGAAGCACCCTTCACATAAGAGATCGTGTCCACAGAATTCTATTCCACGTCAAAATTCCGTCCTTGAGCTACAATGGAACCATTAACACAGATGACCACTTAATGGCCTTTGAAAGTCAAATGAATCTATACAATGCTTTTAGGGCTGTGTGTTGCAGGTTTTCCCTACAACTTTCCAAGGTGCAATGGCCAAGTGGTACAGGCAATACCATGAGAAAACTGTATATTCCTGAAAGCAATTCCTTTATAAATTCTGAGCATGGTTATGTATTTGTAAATACCCTACTATCGATTACACTGTACTGGCTTATATCAAGCAAAGACCGAAAGAGTTATCGGAAGATTATTTGATAAGATTCAATACGGAGCCAATAAGGCGAAAGAGATGCCCTTTCCCGGTTGAGCAAGTTTTCAGCAAACCAGAAGCCTCAAAGAATATTTATAAAATGGGGATAGGGCTTAGTCAATATGACATTGAATTCCTACCATAGGCAACAATCAAAGACCAGGCTTTAGTTGATATTGTTAACGTGTACGGGTTTCATCCAAGAACGGGCAGAAAAGAAAAAGATTTAAAATCCAAATGGCAGTTATTCGTAGATGGAGCTTCGAATGAACAAGGTGTTGGAGTGGGATATGTCATTAACTCATTATCACATCTCTATGGGCATTGCTAACATTATGCAATGAAATGGGGAATTCCAGCCATAAATAACGTGGTATAATAAATAGGTAATCAATCAAACCTAGACAGTTAAGATTGGCTCCTGCTCATTCCATCCTATGGCTCAAATCAATGCCCAATCTATATAAAATCGCCCTTCTCTATCTTCTTCTATTGACTAAAAGTGTACAAATCTGCCATTAATGGAATCGATCTGTTAACCCCGTTCCAGCATACGAGCTAAAAGGCCTACGAGTTAGAGGCGTCAACGGGTTAAGACTTGAAACGACCTACGACTTAAGGTGCCTAACGACTTAGGAGACCTCACAACTTAAGGAAAGGACCGACTCAAAGAATCCCCGACTCAACTATTATGCGACTCATGGGAGTTTCTAAACTCAGCGACTCACGACTTAAGGAGCCTAATAAGTTAAAGCATTAGCGACTCATTGAAAGGACGACTTAGGGAAAGTACCGACTCATTTGACCTGGCTCCGACTCATCAAAGACCGACTCATCTGATCACGACTCATCCACTTAAGGTCTTACCGACTCAACAGGCTAACGACTCAAGAAACCTACGACCTAAGGAACCTGGCGAGTTAAGGAGATTCTATGAGTTAAGGATGGCACGACTCAGGGAGGTTTACGACTCAAAAGATAAGTCGACGCACGACACAAGACTCAGAGGCAAGTTCAGAGTCATGCTGCAAAGGGGTGACTCGTAGATGACTCACGACTCATCATGAGTCGGTCACGACTCATCATGAGTCGGTCACGACTCATGACTTGACAGTTTCAGCCTAACATTTTGCCTATAAATACATGGCCATATTCAACATTTGGGGGACTTTTGGGGGACTGACTTCCTAGGCGTCATTACTCTGCTGTTATCTCGACTTCAAGCAACACTCAAACAACACTTCTATCACTCCAATCACCAAAGACATTTCGACAAATCTCAAGAAGAAAAATAACTCATTCATCATGCATTCGAAGGATTCTTCTACATCGGGGTTTGAGACATTTGTCTAAGTGTGTTGTAATCAGAGTTGATTGTAAAGAATTGTAACTAAATCAGCAATAAAGAGCTTTAAAGTGGACGTAGGCTTGATCTTAAGCCGAACCACTATAAATACTGTGTCTTTTATAGCTTTCCTGTGATTTCTTTGCATATACTTTATTCCCGTACCAACGGGTGGTGCTTTCACAATTTCCATCTATACACCGGGGTGTTAGCGTTTATTTTCTAGCGTTAACATTTTTGGTGATTTCACTGAGAATTGAACTCAGGACAGCTGTCATCATTGCTTCGCAGAGATTAGAAGAAAGAATTTCTTTAAAAACCAGAAGTATATCTGAGATTATGGCTCCTGGAAGGAAGAGTAGATCTGTCAGATCTGGGAATATTCAAGAGGGAACCTCCGCTTCCCCTGTGCCTAATCTACCCACTCCGTCTGTTGGAGTTACAAAAGCGGAATTGGATGCTGTGATTCTAGGGCTAAACCAGCAGATCAACGCCCAAAATGCACAACTAGAGGCTCAAAGTGCCCAGAATGCTCTGATTCTGAATAAATTGAACGACTTACTTGGGGCAAACAATCAACCGGCTGGTAATGAAGGGAACTATGCTGGCAACATTCATGATGTTAATGAAAGGAATGCTCATGAAAGGCCTACTAGTCCCTTTGAGCAGGCAGTACCTGACGCCGGTGGATCTAGAACTCGGCATGATGAGGAATATCTTTCTGGAATGGTCCGGCAGATCATGAAAGAAAGTATGCAAAGGGTTGAAGATGAGAAGGAATGGGGTTTCGCTCCAAGTAAAACTCCGTTTACTGAAAAAATCTTGAAGGCGGAATTTCCAAGGAAGTTTGTCCCTCCAACTATTCCAGCTTACAAAGGGACAAGTGATCCGAATGAGTTCTTGTATAAATATGATTGGCACATGACAGGTGCCAGGGCCTCCGACGAAATAAAGTGCCGATATTTCCCCGTATACCTGGAAGGCGTGGCTTTGCTGTGGTTCACCAAGTTGCCAGTTCGATCTATCGATCAGTTTTCAGACTTGACCAGAAAATTTAAGGAGCAGTTTAGGCTATATGCTTCGAAGGCCAAGGATATCATGTCATTGTCCAGTTTAGAGCAGAATCCTGGTGAGTCTATCAGATCTTTCTTGAACCGTTTCAATATAGCATTGGCTGAAGTGGACAATGCTGAACCACGAATGATATTGACTTATCTGATGAGGGCTATTGATAAGTCAAGCGAATTTGGGAAATGGTTAAATATGAAGGAGCCAACCTCTCTCGAGAAGTTCTACAAAAAAGCAGACGAATTCATTCGCTTGGAAAGTCGTCCTTTGCCAGTAAAGGCAGTGTTGGAAAAAGCTGAAGACAATACTGTCGCTCCACGCAAGAATGAGTCGGTGGGGCAGAAAAGGGAGAATAATAATGGAAAGAAACAGGGTAATCTGAAAAAGCCCCGGTCCTTCAAGCCATCAGAATATACTCCATTATCACATACGCCGGAGCACATCTACCTTGCCACCAAAGATTCCGTCGATTTCCCTAAACCTATCCCTTTGAGAACTGGGAGAAAAGCCATACAAAGTGGGAAATTTTGCCGCTTCCACAATCAACCAGGTCATGAAACTGATGAATGCCGCCAGCTGAAGAATCTGATTGAAGAGTTGCTAAGAGAAAACAAGTTGCAGCAATTTGTGAAAAAGAATAGCAACAATCCTGCATCATCGAGTCAGGGGCAGCGGGCTCCTGTTCATCAGCCTGGGGCAGGTGAGAAAGCTACAGGGCATGAATCTGGAAGGCCCGTTATCAATGTCATTTCCGGAGGACCTCACCCAGCTGGCAAGAGTTGGGGTGAGATGGAGAGATATTCCAGGGCTTTGAAATATGCTCCAGCCGAAGAAAACGTCTTTGTTCTAGAAGACACTACACCCCTTAAACAACAAAAAACTTTCAGTGATGATATTATTTTCAGAGCCAGAGATTCTACAGGTATTGAAGCTCCTACTTTAGATCCCTTGGTCATCTCGGCTGGTATTGGACCAGCCATTGTCAGAAGAGTCCTCATTGACTGCGGAGCATCATGTAATATCCTCTTCAAAAAGACATTTGACCAGATGAAAATCCCTATGATCGATGTGCAAGCCTCATCACAGAAAATCGTGGGCTTCATAGGGGAGCCAAAGCAACCAGTAGGAACCATCGATTTGTTTGTAGAACTTGGGGAAGGAGAAAGGAAAGTGGTCCGAAAGCAAACATTTGTGATTGTCGATGAGTTTTCTGCCTATAATGCTTTTCTTGGCCGCCCAACACTCGCAGCATTCAAAGCTATCCTAGCCCCATGGTGCCTCACTATTAAATTCCCTACTGACAATGGAGTAGGAGTTATAAAAGGGGATCAGAATGCTGCGCGAGAGTGCTATTTGACAGAGCTGCGAGAGTCAAGAAAAAGAGAAATGGGAAAGGGTGTGGCAACCCCAGTCCGCATCAAGGAGCCAGCCTTGTAGCAATTACAGAGCGGACCCTGCACTGGCGAACACAGCGGGGCACGGAAAGAAATGGATCCCAGAAAAGCCAGTACAGGGGAGAATAGAGTAGTGCCGGTGGAAACGACAGTTCCGGTACCTGTTGACCCAAAAGATCCAAATAAGGTGTTGAATGTGGGTTCACAGCTTAATATGTCAATTCAGAACATCTTGATATCTTTCCTGAAGGCAAATCTGGATGTCTTTGCTTGGACTCATGCCGATATGTGTGGGATATCTCCAGAAGTTGCAGTACACGCTCTGAATATTGATCCAAAATTTACGCCAGTTAAACAGAAAAGGAGAACCCAAGGTCCATAAAGGTCAGCAGCATTAAAAGAAGAAGTTGATCGACTCATGGAAAATAACTTCATCAGAGAATCTACATATCCGAATTGGGTTTCGAATCCTGTGTTGGTCAAGAAAGCTAATGGAAAATGGAGAGTGTGCATCGATTTTTCTGATCTAAACAAGGCTTGCCCCAAAGATTGCTTCCCATTACCCAGGATCGATCAACTGGTAGACGGAACTGCGGGACATGAATTGTTATCCTTCATGGATGCCTACTCCGGTTATAACCAAATCATGATGCATGAGCCAGACCAGGAGGATACAAGCTTTATCACGGGTGTTGGACTTTATTGCTACAGAGTTATGCCCTTCGGATTGAAAAACGCAGGGGCAACCTACCAAAGACTTGTTAATGCTATGTTCAAGCCGCAATTGGGAAAAACTATGGAAGTCTACGTCGACGACATGTTAGTGAAGTCCAGGAAAGCAGTGGATCACATTGAACACTTAGCAGAAATGTTCGCAGTCCTCCGGAAATACAGAATGAAACTTAACCCTCTGAAATGTACGTTTGGGGTCGAATCCGGAAAGTTCTTAGGTTTTATCGTCAGTGCTAGGGGCATTGAGGCCAGTCCAGCTCAAATTACCGCCTTAAAAGAAGTTAAAGCTCCTAGAACGAAGAAGGAATTGCAAAGTCTCAACGGAAAGGTCGCCGCTTTGAGTCGGTTCATTTCCAAAGCTACTGATAAATGCATCCCATTCTTCGATGCCCTGAAAAAAGGAAAGAAGAACTTTGAATGGACTCCCGAATGCCAAGAAGCCTTTGAAGAGTTGATCCGTCATATGGAAACGCCTCCGATACTTTCTAGGCCAGGCAATGGTGAGGATCTTCTTATATACTTGGCAGTATCATCTCATGCTCTAAGTGCAGCGCTGGTACGGGAAGACAAAAGGATTCAACATCCAGTTTACTATATCAGCAAAAGACTCACTGGGGCAGAGCTGAATTACTCCAAGTTGGAAAAACTCGCCTATTGCCTACTAGTTGCATCGAGGAAGCTGAGGCAATATTTCCAAGCTCATCCTATTAAAGTACTCACTGATCAGCCTCTAAAGCAAGTCCTGTTTCGCCCTGAAACTTCGGGTCGTCTTCTAAAATGGAACATTGAACTTAGTCAATATGACATTACCTATCACCCCCGAAAAGCAATCAACGGACAAGCTTTAGCTGATTTCATTGCAGAATTCACAGAGAAAGATAATGGTAAGGAAAAAGCGATCAATGATTCTCCAATCCAGTGGAAGATGTATGTTGATGGCGCAAGAAATGACTACTGTTCTGGAGCCGGAGTGGTACTTGAAACTCCTGAAGGTCGATCATTATGTTATGCACTAAGACTGGAATTTCCTTCAACAAACAATGAAGCGGAATATGAAGCTCTTATTGCAGGTCTGAAAATCGCTAAAGAGCTAAACATTCGAGCATTACAAATTTTCAGTGATTCTTAGCTTATCGTATGTCAAGTCAAGAAGGAATTTCAAGCAAAAGGTGGAAATCTGCCTTCCTATTTGTTAAAGGTTTGGGAACTCCTATATGAACTCGATCACTATTCAATAAGCCACATTCCTCGTGAAGAGAATATGAAGGCGGATTCCCTCGCAAAGTATTCAAGTTCTGGTGAAGCTCAACTATTGGGATTGGTCCCTGTAGAAGTCCTTTCAGCGCCAAGTATAGACGAGATGGATATAGACTGGATTATGAATGTATCTCAAGAACAAGAGTCATGGATGACTCCAATACTGGATTACCTACTCAGGGGTTCTCTGCCAGAAAACTCGATAGAAAGACGAGAGCTTCTAAGGAAGGCCTCTCGCTATGTAATTCAGGATGGCCGATTGTACAGACGGGGATTCTCAATGCCATTGCTTCGATGTGTATCCCGGGAAGAGTCCAAAACAATCCTAGCTGAAGTGCATGGAGGAGAATGCGGTGATCATTCAGGTGGTCAAACACTAGCAAAGAAAATTCTCCGATACGGATATTTTTGGCCAGAAATTAATCGGGATGCCGCAGATTACTCCCGAAAATGTGACAAGTGCCAAAGATATGCCAAAATTCCCAGAGCACCTTCTACCGAACTCACACAGATGGTCAGTCCATGGCCATTTGCAATTTGGGGAATGGATCTCATTGGGCCGCTACCAACTGCTAAATCAGGGATTAAATATGCTATTGTTGCAGTTGATTATTTTACTAAGTGGGCTGAAGCTGAACCATTGGCTACTATCACTTCTAAGAAAATGATAAGCTTTGTGACCAAGAATATCATTTGCAGATACGGTGTGCCTCAGAAAATAATCACAGACAATGGTACTCAGTTTGAAAGTGAGGAATTCCAGGATTTTTGCAAACGATTCAAAATCCAGAAAAGCTTTTCAGCAGTAGCTCATCCGCAGGCAAACGGGCAAGTGGAAGCAGTGAACAAGATCATCAAATCAACCATCAAAAAGCAACTCGAAAGAGCAAAAGGTGGTTGGGTCGATAAACTACCACTCGCACTATGGGCATACAGAACTACTCACAAAACTGCAACTGGGCATACTCCTTTTTCGTTAGCATACGGATCGGAAGCAATGATCCCGGTTGAAACAGAGGTCCCTTCACACAGAAGAATCCATTTCAATCAAGCAGAAAATGAAAAGCTGCAACTTGAAGCGCTGGATCTCCTTGATGAAAAAAGAGATGAAGCTAACCTCAGAGTTGCAGCTCATCAGCAAAGGATAGCCAGACATTTCAATTCCAAAGTTCGTCAACGCAGCTTTGAAATTGGAGATCTAGTCCTGAAAAGAATTATGACCGCGACAGGTGTGTTTGGGCCAAATTGGGAAGGACCATATGTAGTAGGTCAGAAGCTTCTTGACGGCACATTCAAGCTCACCACTGTTGATGGAGAGCAAATTCCAAGGGCATGGAACAGCAACCACTTGCGTCCATACTTTACTTGAAAATTTTGTTGAAAAATTGTAAAAAGAATTATGGATGTATGATTCTTGTAATTGAAAGCAACTGTGAAACTGATGCAAGTAAATAATAAAAAAATATAAAGTGGATGTAGGCCCAATTTCATGGCCAAACCACTATAAATCTTGTGTTCCTTATTATCATTATATGCTTGCTTTGTTTTCGATATAAAAATACATAAGATGTATTGCTAAAATGTCAATTTAAATTTTTGCAGACCATGGAAATAAAACTTGCGCATAATAAGACTGAGCGATTCTCACCATCATTCAACAAACAAATTTCAAGTCACAAAGACCCCGAATTCAAATCCTAGATAGGAAATACTTCAATTGAACGGCTAATGATTCCGATAGAAACGAGCCCTTGCTGATAAATTGAGATCGTTTGAACAAACAAACATCCAATTAGGAAGCTAGTGCCCGTTCTCACGAACTTGCCTGGCAATGAAGTACACTTCCTTGGATTAAACAAGCCACTTGTGAGAGAAAGGGGAATGAAAACTTGAAAAGAAAAAAAAAAAAAAAGAGGATCGCTGAAAAGGCATAAGCAAGTGTACAGAGGAACAACCAAAGCTACCATCAGCGACACAAGTCCTCTTCGGAGGCGCAACTCTTCGGAGGATAAAAGACCTCTAATGGGTCATACGCCACAAAAAAGAAAGTTCTCTACTCAACAAAAAAGATTGGAGGAGTCATGACCCTCCAACCATGAGAGAGTAACTTCCAGGCGATGAAAACCCTCTCTGAGGCATATTTCACCAGGAGTTGAAGTGTTATAACCGCTCTTCGGGATTTCACTTCACCAGAGTTGAAATGTAAACAAAATAAAAGCCCTCTTCGGAGGCCCATTTCACCAGGAGTTGAAGTGTTATAACCGCTCTTCGGGATTTCACTTCACCAGAGTTGAAATGTAAACAAAATAAAAGCCCTCTTCGGAGGCCCATTTCACCAGGAGTTGAAGTGTTATAACCGCTCTTCGGGATTTCACTTCACCAGAGTTGAAATGTAAACAAAATAAAAGCCCTCTTCGGAGGCACATTTCGCCAGGAGTTGAAGTGTAGCAACCGCTCTTCGGAATTTCACTTCACCAAAGTTGAAATGCAAAAACAAAGACCTTCTTGAAAGCACACGTTTCACCGAGATTGAAATAAAACTTCCAAGTGTTGAAACGTAAAAAGGCTTTCTTCAAAGGCACAACTCTTTGGGGGTACACGTTTCACCAAGATTGAAATAAAACTTCCAAGTGTTGGAACGTGAGAAATCCCTCCTCAGAGGTACAACCCCCTCCCGGGGACACAATTAAGAAGAAAGACCTCTTCAGAAACCCACGTTTCACCGAGATTGAAATAAAACTTCCAAGTGTTGAAACGTGAAAAGGATTTCTAAGGCATAACTCTTTGGAGGTACACATTTCACCAAGATCGAAATAAAACTTCCAAGTGTTGAAACGTGAAAAAATCCCTCCTTAGAGGTACAACTTTCTATATATAAAAAAAAAAAAAAAAAAATCCTCATCAAAAGCGTACTTTAACTTTCAAAGGAAAAGTAATTTGCCTACTATGGGAAATGATCGTAAAAAGAAAAGAAGTTAAAGTACCCTTCAGAGGTCCGCTTTACCACATAGAGGAATTCACTTGGTGAAATATGCACGTAAGCAAAAGAAAAAAGTGATTTCTTCGGACGACAAAGCGTAAAAACTTATACGAAGGGATTTGTACTCTATAAAAATTTTTCTTTAAAGAATAAAATAATTATTCTTTAGCAAATAAGAGTGCAAGTCCCCTCGAAGTGTAAAATATTGCAGCAAGCTTAAGGTATGGGGGCAACATGGTATAGTAGTATAGATGCATCAGTAGAGTAATACTCAAGCAACATACCATAAGCCCGCTGCAACACTATATAAACAAACTTGTGCAAAAATAAATAGTAAATGCATTCTCAAATTCAAACAGAAGTTTGTACAAACGAAGAATCATTTTATTCAACTATAATGCAGATACAGGTTTTCAAAATAAAAGCGGGCGCCGGTACCCGCACAACTCTCGGCCAGTTCATACAAAAGGCAAAAAACTAAAATCTTCACTTTTTCTTCCCTCCTTTGGACCCTTTGCTCGGTCGAATAACCAGCTTTTCAGGTCGGCCAGTGGGTATAAGGGAAGTAGGAGAGGCAGGTGTAACCGGTTCAACTTCCGGCTCCTCTTCAGTGGCGGTGATTTTCTTCCCCCTCCTTTTTGATGTCCCACGCTTCTCTCTCCTTTGTGAGGAAGACTCACTCCCCGGAGTGACAAGTTTTGATAGAACAATGTCGTCAGAAGGAGTCCGTTCCGGGGAAATGTCACCTCCCTCAGGTCTCTCATCTTTCTGCTCTTGCGAAGTGATGGGATCATCCAAGCCGTGAAGAGCCTCTATTTGTTCCTCCTGTGATCCAGGTTGCGAGGCAGAAGGAGGCACCGCCTGAAGAGATGAAGGAAGGATGACCGGAGGAGTAGAAGTTTGAGCAGTGCTTGGTACTTTCTCTACAGAAGAAAAAAGGTTAAAGTCAGTAAAAAGAGGAGATGAGGGTTCACCAATGAAGTCAGTAAAGAGAGGAGATGAAGGCTCGTCAAGGTTGAGAAAATAGCCAAGGAGCTCGTGAAACTCATGAGAAATAAACGAATAACCAGCTTGAGCAGAATTGACAGTAGCAAGATTAACAGTGAAATTACCTGGAGAAGCTGGTTTCCTGATATCGACTTCATAAGCTTGCGCATCAGCGCTCTCTTCACCCTCGTCTCCACCTTGTGTGCTTGTAATATCAGCGGTAACTTTGGTGGGAGATGCGAGATGGGAACTGGAACCAATAATGTCGACTTCAGACGAAGAAGGTGGCTGGACTAGAGTAGTTGAAGTGGTTTTCCCCAGCTGGTCCCCTTCCGTGACTTCGGTTCTTAGTTTGGCAAGTTGTTCCTTTCCCCTGGCGAGAGCAGCGCGAGCGTCTTCATCAAAATAATGCCTTTCCAGGGCTGGCTCGTCATAACCAGCACCTTCAGCACCAAGCATATCGAGGGCGGCCTCCCACACTTCAGCTAAAGTGATCTCATACTTGGGACCAAGAAAGGCGAGGCTTCCACGCCCCAAGACGCTATGCAAGTAGAAGTCGAATAATGTTGAGCCGAAGCTGTTTTTGGTCGCCTCATGAGACTCTTCGGCTGCAATTTTGCCGGCGACAGCCTCATCGCGCTCCCTTTCAGTTCTGGCAAGCTTAAGCTTAAGCATTTGTATCTCCGCCTCCTGGGAGTTGTTTTTCTTTCGAAGCTCAGCAATATCAGAGACATAGCCGTCACTGATTCTTTTTTGTACTTCAAGCCTGTCCTCAGCGTCTCTCTGACTGGCATGAGCATCTCTAACTTGTCTGAGAAGCACTTCTTCTTTTTGAGAGTATGAAGTAGAGGAAGCAGCAAGCTCATCTTTCAACTTCTCAACCTTTGCTTCGAGCTCCTCGTTGTAGGAAGTAATACTTCTCATCTCAGTATCATGCTGCTCAAGGACCTTTTGCCACTCAGCCTTATCGTTTTCCATGGTGAGCATAGCCTCTAAGTTGGCACGGTTAACTCGTTGAAGCTCATCAACAAGCTTCTGCCAGTTTGACATCCTCTCGATATCAAGTTTAACGGCGTCAAGATTTCGTAGCATAGCAGGCTTGTCAATAGGGACTAGGTCGAGATCGAACCTCACACCCTTTAAACACCACTGCGGAAAACGACTTTGTAAAGTGGCTGGGCCCGGTCCCACTTGAAATTTAGGCCTACTTATTATTGTCTGGATGTCCTCCTTCCCAAGAGCAGGAGAGTCAGAAGTAATGTCAAGAGGGGCAGGGGCAGTAGGCTTTTCGGGAATAGTGGAAGTATGTCTCTCACCATGTCGGGCTCGTTTGCCTGAATCTTCAGTTACATGACCTTTTCCCCGGTCGTCGTAAGATTTCCTTTTGTGAGAATCGTCACTCCTTTGCAGAGAATCATGGTAATCATCCCTATCCCTTCTGTCATGACGCTCTTCTGCATCCCTCCTTTCACGAGCCTTTCGAGCAGCCCTCTCTTCGTCAGACTCTCTATAAGAGGGAAAGTAACGCCGATAATCATATTGACCACGCCCCCCGTAGCGTTGGAAATCCTGATAATACGATCCGCCGCGTGTCATTGAAGAATCTGAAATAAGAAAAGATAAGCTTTAGAAATCTCTAAAGTATAAGAAGATAAGTGCATAAATGTGCTGGAAAATCCTTAGTTGTGTGTGAAGTGCAAGCTACTCGCGTTGGACTAACGAACCACTCCTCTGTTGGGGGGAAGTGATAGATTTCACTGTTGATGACAATTCTTGAGATGAAGGAGTAAGAGTCTGTTGGAGGGCAGATGTTGCTTCAATCGTCGGAGGTATAGCTTTACCATGAGCAGGGTCTTCTTTAAAGAGCTCTTGGGAAGTAATAATTATGTCGCTTAAATCCCCAAAGACGTCATCACCGGCATGCCCAACCTGATTCCCTCCATCATCTCCTTTGTCAGCACTCTCCCTGGTTTGGGAAAGGGGCTCCTCTTCTTCTTCAATAATGGGAGCAAGTGCGGGCTTTTCGGAGGGTCCCGTGTCGTCTCTGGGAGTAGAGCACTTTACTAATAAGGTTTCTGCAGAAATTTCTCCTCGTATGTGCTCTTTAGTGGAGATCGGAAGATCAGGAGTTTTCACCGGAGAATCAGGAACCTCCGTTGGAGCTTCACGAGGCCGAGTAAAGCGAGAGAGATGGAGGAGTCCGTATTGATGTAAAAGTTCATCGTTTAGCAGAAACTTTATGCTCCTCTCTTCTACCGGCACGGCACTTAATCTTTCAAAAATTTGCTTGAGACTTGGGTCCCTAGCAGGGGGTGGTAGTGCTAAAAACAGAGAAAGAATGAAATTAGCAGCTGAGAGTTCAGATCTCGAGAAAGTTTCAAAACGGAAAAAGTAGAGACAGGAAATCTTACTTCCCACTCTCCAGATGGCGTAAAACCCTGGAGGGCAGCGAACGAAGAAAAACTGATTCAAAAATCCGTGAGCGCTTTCGGAGAGATCAGTAATAAGTTTGCGATTTCGAGCGCTTCTTACAACCACAATGGAGGGATGGTCTTTAGTTTTCGTGAATGAGCAAAAATAGCAGATCTCCTCGAAGCTTGGTAACCGATCCAAAACTCTCCTGAATAGAGCACATAACCCCATCAAAATGGCATAGCCATTGGGGTGTAATTGGAATGGAGAGATAGACAACCGAAGCAGAAGCTGTTGGAGAAAGCCGTTAAAAGGAGGAATCGCCCCACTTAAGCACATTTGGCGATTGACTGCAACAAAGCCGTAGGGAGGATTGTCAGCAGTGTCATTTGGCCCCGGAAATAAGGCGTCAGCATCATCAATGCCAAACTGAATGCGCAGTTGGTTAAACACCCGCTGATTCAAAGTTGTGGGTGTTCTCTCCGGAGGGTTGTCTATAGGGATGGCTACTGGAAAGACATCTTCAGCCTGACCCATCGGCTCTTCTTGATGAGAGGTCATTCTACACAAGCAACTGGATGTTCAAATGCGAAGGTGCACGTTTCCTAAAAAGTGTGAAGTGTCGTGCAAAGCTAATAAAATAATAATAATAACAAGTAAAGATAACTGGAATTAAACTGGTTGACGATTGATTGACTATGGTAATTTCGGAACTTGTTATTTAAAGCTCAAGCACAATATTAATGCGGGCTGGTCAGTTTCAATTGACTAATCCAGTGCTGCTTTAATATTCCACTTGAAATTGGTAGCACTTCATTCACACGATTTATTTAAGTTAATTATATATCATTAACTAATCTGTCGTTCGATGTGGACAATCAATGACAGTATATTCGTCCCAGTTTTCTGTGAATGTTGTATTAACAGATTATTAGCTTACAAGTTGAAGTAATCAGTAAAAGAATACAGCAGTATAGCAGTTCAGAGTCCATGCAATAATTCGGAGTTCAAACAAAATTTACAAGTACTAAGTCGAAAACGACTCAAGGATTCTTTGTACGGGTTAAGCTAAGTCGTTGGCTATTTAGGTGGCTCGACTACGACCTAAGGAAAGTGAGGCGAGTTAAGTTAGGTTACTCCAACTCTAAACCGCTGATGTTATAAGTCGGCAGCACTATGAGTCGTAAGTCAAAGAACAGGAGGAAGGCTCCAGATCAAAGCAATAAGAAACCTTCAAAGTTCTAACCCGGTCACGACTCATGGATTTTGTCGTAAAATTTGCTAAGTCGGATTAAAGTCGATAGTAAAGGCTACTGGGTCGCATGGAAGCCACTGAGTCGTACACGGCTTATAGTTTAAGTCGTGCACGGTTTAAGGGATAAGTCACGGGAAAGTAGCAAGTACTGAGTCGTGCACGGCTTATGGCTTAAGTCGTTCACGACTTATAGCTTGAGTCGTTTGTGGTTTATGGCTAAAAGCATTAAGTCGTGTACGGTTGTGATTGCAAGGTATTTCAGAATCAGTGGCCGAAAAGCAAAACCAACTAAGTCGTGAGATCCTAAGTCGTTTCCTCAACCAATCAACCCCTTTCTAACCCGTTAACCCGTTAAGAACTTCCTCATCTCCTCCGAACCCACGGGCCAGTCAAATCAAGACATTGTAATTCATCATCTTCTCCTCACATCATCAGAAAGCACCCAAAAAACCAATTCGAATCGCTTCAAGTGTACGGCAAATCAAACGCGATGCTATAATCTAGAGGATCACAACAACAACGTAGCCAACAATGATCAAAATCGTTCACAACTCAAATCAAAGCCCAAGTGAGACATGCGGCGGTGATTTGGGAACAGGAAGCGAAAATTTGTGCCCTAGCAATGGACGTTGTTGGATTGAAGTTCGAAATCACTTACGCAATGTAGTGGAAAGGATGGATTGATGATCAATTAACTTGGATTCGCCTTCGAAAGGTTGAAAGGTCTCTAATGGCAGATGCGGCTCTGGGATAAGTAATAAGAAGTGAGAAAGAGAAGAAGCGACTCAAGCATTTTTATACCTGGAAATGTTGGGACTCGATTCGGCACGGGTCATGATGAGTCGAAGCACACGACTTACGACTTAAGCGTGTGCTTCGAGGGGCAAATGTTAACCCCGTTCCAGCATACGAGCTAAAAGGCCTACGAGTTAGAGGCGTCAACGGGTTAAGACTTGAAACGACCTACGACTTAAGGTGCCTAACGACTTAGGAGACCTCACAACTTAAGGAAAGGACCGACTCAAAGAATCCCCGACTCAACTATTATGCGACTCATGGGAGTTTCTAAACTCAGCGACTCACGACTTAAGGAGCCTAATAAGTTAAAGCATTAGCGACTCATTGAAAGGACGACTTAGGGAAAGTACCGACTCATTTGACCTGGCTCCGACTCATCAAAGACCGACTCATCTGATCACGACTCATCCACTTAAGGTCTTACCGACTCAACAGGCTAACGACTCAAGAAACCTACGACCTAAGGAACCTGGCGAGTTAAGGAGATTCTATGAGTTAAGGATGGCACGACTCAGGGAGGTTTACGACTCAAAAGATAAGTCGACGCACGACACAAGACTCAGAGGCAAGTTCAGAGTCATGCTGCAAAGGGGTGACTCGTAGATGACTCACGACTCATCATGAGTCGGTCACGACTCATCATGAGTCGGTCACGACTCATGACTTGACAGTTTCAGCCTAACATTTTGCCTATAAATACATGGCCATATTCAACATTTGGGGGACTTTTGGGGGACTGACTTCCTAGGCGTCATTACTCTGCTGTTATCTCGACTTCAAGCAACACTCAAACAACACTTCTATCACTCCAATCACCAAAGACATTTCGACAAATCTCAAGAAGAAAAATAACTCACTCATCATGCATTCGAAGGATTCTTCTACATCGGGGTTTGAGACATTTGTCTAAGTGTGTTGTAATCAGAGTTGATTGTAAAGAATTGTAACTAAATCAGCAATAAAGAGCTTTAAAGTGGACGTAGGCTTGATCTTAAGCCGAACCACTATAAATACTGTGTCTTTTATAGCTTTCCTGTGATTTCTTTGCATATACTTTATTCCCGTACCAACGGGTGGTGCTTTCACAATTTCCATCTATACACCGGGGTGTTAGCGTTTATTTTCTAGCGTTAACACGATCTTTCTATTCACAAGTTCTTTCTAAAACTCTTCGCCACTTCAATCGGCAAGTTTCTTCTCCATTCCTTTTATTCTTTACACCTAGTTATCTTATATATTTTTCTGAGAACTACTTGAGTTTTGTTTGTTTTTCTTCATTGCTTCTTTTCATTTGGTTTGATAACTATTGTGAGTTTGAGTAACCCAATGAGTGAAAGTAATCCATAAAAGTTACGGCAACCAATATGTGTTGATAGGTCAACATTAATCGATCAACGTTTAGCTATTCCAACTACTTGAAAGGAGATTTTGGATCTTTGATTCTATTTCAGATTTTAGAAGGAGATTCTGTCATTTTCGAAGCTCAACTTCATTCTATATTGAATTTGTCTTGGTTGTAATTCGTAAGGCAATCTAATATAATAATGATAGTGGACATAGACTTAAGATTCGAGCCAAACAACTTTAAAAAAATTATGTTCTTGCCTTTTCTTACGATTCTTAGACTTTCAATTCTCGTTTTATTCGATTAGGTTATTTGTCCATTTTTTGTGAAAACAATGAGTTTTTAAAATAAAAGTTACATTGTACCATAAGCTAGCTGTGGTTTAAGTAAATTGATAAAAGTAGTATGTATATTATATAATTCAACTTTCAGAGCAAAAGATAAATTAACGACTAAAACGATATAGTAAAAGAAAAACCTGCATAGTTTGTAGTAGATGAGGTACAGCTGGAAGCACTTGTCTCCTGAAATGACCATATAATACGATAAACTTACATAACAAGTATGATCTGAACAAAAAAAAACCTTTAGAGTTCCACCAACAAAGAGTACCGAAATTACAGATTTGTAATTTGAACCCAAAAACATCTTCCAACAATTGTTTAGACATTGTAATAATACATAAAGCTCAGCAAATCGGTTACAAATTTGTAGTTGTATATGGGTGCATGTTGAGCAAGGATATATATATATGTATGTATGTATGTATGTATGTATGTATGTACGGACACAATCAGTAACGCAAAAAATGTCAACCGTTAAACCTCCCCCTAAATTCAAAATCTAATGAGATTCAACAATCAATACTTATTGTGTTGCATTTCGTGTTTTATTTTTCATCCCAATAGGAGCCCCCACACACACATTTGTGTGCGTGCTTTTTTAGCAGGTGCTTAAGAGCTAGGAGTTGCGAATTCCCTGCACTAAATCATCTGCTAAACAAGCACCTACAAAAAAAGGTTTGTTTAACAGGCGTTTATAGTTGAGCATCTATTTAACTTGCACCACCAACATGCTTACAATTTGTACTAATACAGATGTGTAATTTAGATTGTAGACTCTGTTGGAAATACTCTAACATGCATGTTTATTAGCATTCAATCTGCAAGGCGGGGCAAAGACTCCACTGCCCCAAGGCTTCCCATGTTTTTGCAAATAAAATGATCAATTCAACCATATTCTTTTAATAGCTTAATGTAACGACCTGTAAATTTTTAATAATTTTTATTCGTTTTAATAATATTTTAACTGAAATTTTGTGAAATTTTAAGTATATGAATTTGGAAATAAAAATTTAATATTTGGACTACGTCAATTTTAACATAGCAACTGGTAAATTTTCATCTAAAATATGAAAGTTTATTTTCTTATGTTATTTTATTCAAATTTAAATCAGTTATAATTGATGATAACAAAATGTTCTCCAAATTTGGATATTTTTAAAAAATAAATTTATAAATCATCTTCTGAGTAAGACGTCATATTTTGTTTCTTCAAATTTGAATTGCTATTGCTCCGTTTATCTTATTTCTAGTAAAATTTGCAGCATTTTCGGTACCGATTATCGACTTTCGATAGAATGATTGTACCACTAATATCTATATACCATTTTGATCGTCTCATCGTTTTTTACGGTATGTTCAATTCTTTGTTTTGAAGTCCGATACGCGGCGAAACCCGCAAAACGGTTAGCTGTATCGGTACTCGTTTGAAACGTTTAAGCCTTTTGAATTATTGTGTCCATTCATTATCTATCGTATAAATCAAATAGCCATTGCTTTTATTTATTCCAAAATTTACGTGTTTGGCTTTCACTCTTCCCAATACACTAGCTGTTATTTTTCATTTTGGTTGTTCATTTTCTTTGTTCCCTATCTTATTTGCTTTGTCTTCGATTTCAATTTGGGAAATATATTGTAACGTTATGATACAATAACTTGTATTTATTTTTTTATGTTTGAAAACTGTTACGTTTTCCTCTCTGCTAATATGATATTACTGGGTTCTTTGCCTTTGCATCCTGTTAATTCTCATCTGGCTTCTCGAAACCGTGCAGCTCCACTCTTCTTCAATTTTTTTCTTTCTTTTGCTTTCTTCCTCTTTTATTTTATTATTTTTTGCCTGCTACCTCCAAATTCTTCGGCCATCATTATAATTTTTTCCTCCCGTTCAACTTTCCCCATGCCTCCCATCAACCCAGCCGTCCCATGCCTTTCCTCCTCCGACACGGTCCACAAGCCCTTCAACGTTAGCGGCTGACCTCCACTCCTTTAGTTGAGCCTCACCTTGACCTTCCACCCAAAATCACAAACCACGCCTGACCCTCTCTCACATCACCAACACCATCTCAGCCGAGCAACCACCCTCCTCCATGCTCCAACCTGATCTGGCTTTCCCATCTGTAGCCGACACTACTTCTCGCCTCCCCTAGATAGATCGGTCATCCTGTAGCATGTGGATGTAGGTAAGCATATGAGATTGTTTTTTTATAACTTTGGGTATGGGTATATATTATATATTAGAAGTGTTGAATAACTTATTTTAATATAATATGTGTAGTTTTGTATAATATAAAATATAGTAGTTTTCGTGTATATACTACAGTATGTTAGTTTATTTCTCATAGTATCTACTTTAGTTAAAATGTATACATATTACATAAAGTTTAGATAGATTATTTAAGAACTATTGAATTGTATATATATGCTATAAATTTTCAAATCTGTTCATGTTATACTTAAGCTTGTATATATTTGTATATATAGAGTTATGTAAATTATATAGATAGGTTGTAGTAGTTCATATATATGAAGGCTGACTATAAGTAAGTGTATATATATATATATATATATATATATATATATATATATATATATATATTGTGTATGTGTTGCCTGTGATTATAAACTATGTTTATGTAAAATATAATGTACTACTGTAAAAAGGAATTTCGCACTTATGTATGGAGAGCACGGCCTCCTTCTTTTGCAGTTCTATATGTATACCTTATTTTACTATTTCACATTTATTTTATTATATTGTACTATATTATACATTTGATATATTAACTCTAACTTACAAGCTAGATCATACAATCTGCATATATCTTAGCATATGACGTGTATTGAATTTTTTTATATAGTGTATATAATATATTTGATGCTATATAGTAATTTACAATATATATTTTATGCTATATGATAGGATTTGTTATAAAGTATATTTAGTTATAATATGTAAAGGTTTATATTTCAAGTTTATATACATTATTACCTGTCTGTATTTTTATAAAGTTTTGAAAATTAGATTTTTAAAAGTATATGCTCTGTTATATACAAAAATGTATAAGTGGATTAATATAAGAAGTTGGAACACTTTGTTATATATAAAATATTGACTGTTTCGATATATAAGTATATATGTTTTATACATAACGAGTGGTCTATACGTATATACGTTTAAGAATGTTGATTTTTAATAAGTATATATATAAATATTTATTTCAAAATATATAATGTATATATGTTGATTTATATATGTGTTTTAGTTGAAAACTATGGTTTTTGAAAACGTATGTATATATAATTTTAATGAGTTCAAAATTAATATTGGTTAAGAAAATAATATATTAGAATAATATATATATATATATATATATATATATATATATATTGTTTCATTCTACATCAAGTAGTTTCTGATCTATTTTCATCGATCTCTATTTATCAGCCATGTTCGTCCAATTCGTGCTAAATTTGTTTAATTGGATTCTCGTCTTGGATCTGCAACCCATTTCAAATCTCTCTAGCTTCAAAAGGTGAGCAATTACTCACGATTAACGTTCTTATATTTATTAAATTTGATTTCGATTGAAACGACAATTGAAATATGCTGTTGTAGTTATTTAAATTGTTATATATGCTATTATCTGTTATTTTTCACCTGTGGGATATGAAACCACATCTTGTTGTTTATATTATATTATTATTGATGATATCTACCTGTTGTTATATTTTTATAATGTCTATTATCACTCTGCAAGTTCCCTGTTAGAATGGAATCACTATGGGTTGAAATGATACATGCCCGAACGATTGTAGAATAGGAGAAAATCGTTATGTGTTGAAATGATAAAGCCAAACAATTTTCACTGAATTGAATTTGGGATTGCAGGTTGAAATGATATATACCTGTATATAATTGAATTATGGATTGAAATGATAAATATCTGTATCACTTGACCATGGGATAGAGAATTTTATACAGACACCGTTGGTCTATATATATATTTTGAAATGATTTCTGTAACAACCCGCATATTTTACGATTGAATATTTAAATATTTTATTTAAAATAATTCATCACTAGTCGGATTAGTGTCCGAAAAGCTACTTTTTGCAAACAGTCGAACTAGGACTCGAGACCACCCCCATTGAGTTCAAAATGACATTTGTGATCTTTTTTAGTATAAACTTTGATATGTTTGGAGTCAGTGGAATCTTGCTACTTTTTCACTTAGGGCTTTGGTTTTGTTTCAGCCCATTAGACCCAAGTTTCACCCCTCTTCTCTTCATTACTTCATTTCCATTTCCTAATACTCAAGCTTTAGCAACAACGGAGAGAGTAATGGGAAATTAAAACTCCAAGCCCTAATTATCTTTGCAAAATCCAAGCTTTAACTCCAAATGCATAGAAGAAGCTTTGGTAAGCCTTCTCTTCTTCTTCTCCAACTCATTCTCCTTTCTATTTCAGAAATTCCTAAACCTAACTTAGGAAAGGTTTCTCATTTAAGCTTAGATTCAAGCTTTTTGGGTTGGAATTGAAGTGTGATTTGTTCTTGCCATTGCTTTATAGCTTCTTCTTCATTGATTTTGTGAAAAGGTGAGATTTTTATCTCACATCTAAGTCTATAATTATCTTTGATTGTTAGGTATGAATTCCTATCTCTTATTCATGTGTATTTGATTTTGGTTTGGGTTGATTTGGTATATATTCCAGCTTTTGGTGTTTTGAAAGCAAAATCTATGAAAATCCTTTTATGGACGTTTGAACAAGTTTTTGGTGATGCATCTAAGAGCCTATAGGGCCGGGTTGCCGATTGGCATAAATCCCTAGCGCCATTGCTCGTTCGGTCGCGAATTGGATGAGATTGCACATCAATTGTATAGGCTGGAAAACTGCCTTAGCACTAGTCAGTCGATTGACCTTTGCAGTCAGTCGACTGGCTGTAGCTAATAAGCATTTCGAAGGCTGTCTGTAGAGGCATGGGGGCTCTGTAGGCTTGGGGGCTCTGTTTCCTACAGTCAGTCGACTGACTCTCTAAGTTCAGTCGACTAACCTGCTCCTATTTGCCTATTATGCCTATTTTTGTCTATTTTGTTGGGATTCCAAATTTAATCGATTCGTATTTATTCCCACTTGTTGTTATCGTTTATTATCCACTTTAACGGCATTTTCTTCGGGATTTATGTGAACATACATTTTGATTGATTCGAATCGATTTCTTTAGATTTTATTCACGTCTTCGAATGTGAATTTTAGTGATTGATTATTTCTACAATCATTTTTGTGAATTGTCACTCTAAAAATATAAAGTTTTTCTATACTAGTAGTAAATATCAAAACTCTTCCATTAAAACGATTTCAACATTATTTTATTAAAAAGCTCGTTTCTTAAACCGTTTTCCAATCTATTTGTATATACAACCCTTTATCTCACTCGTATGAGAAATCTAATTAAACGGCTTAGTAAAACAAGTGGTATGAAACGCTTGCATTTACTTCGTCGGTTAATTATTGGACTTGTTCGATTGAATTTCTTGTGACAATTTTCGAGTGGAGACTTACAGTTTGTTCGTAAATATTTAAGTTAAGCTAGTGGTTATGGGACATGAAGCTAAGCTCATATATTTACTAGCTTAGTGTAATTGGCACTTCTTGATGATCGATGATGATCATTTTGTGATTTAGACTAGCAATGTGCAATGTCTCTTTGTCTACGAGGGAGACTAAAACCCGTTTCTGTGGAGCTTATGCTCAATTTGGTGGGGTAGCGACCCATGGTCTTCGGGCCGTTTTGTGGAGCTTCGGCTCAAAACTAATGGTTAGCAACCATGGAATATCATTCCGTTTTGTGATACACGTGTTGGTGAGTTTTCATACTCCCGTTTTGTGATAGGCCTCCCCCTTTTTGTGATTTCTGGATTTCCATTGATGATTTCTAGAATTTGTGTTTCACCAATTTTCGTGATTTACATTGATAAGTTTTTTCTTATTTGTGCACTGGTGAATTTGTGTGTCATAACTTTTGTCATTGGCATTGATATAATTGTCAATATTTATGGTTTGGTGAATAAAAATAAAGAGTACGACGTTCTTTTTGATCTTTGAGAAGATTCTTGTGATATTGATTAATCTCTAGTTGATTTTCAATTACATACTTGTCACGGTATGGTTTTATGTTTATCGTACGTTTTTTTCATATCTCTTATTTTATATCATTTCATCTGATATTTATAGTTAGACTGGTCCATTTATTATTTTCTTATTAAATAATACTCGGGTCAGACCGAGATGTTACAGGTGTTTCTGCTTGACTTCTCATCTGGGATTATTATCCTGACTTTTGGCTAACTACTTGGATTAGTAGTTTTTGGTTGTAAACATTTGAGATATAGACTCATTGATGTATACTTATTCTTTTGTGTAGAACTTGTAACTATTCTTCTGCGATATTGTGGATCTCGTTTGACCACTACTCTGATATACACTTTTATGTGTAATATTCATATTTGCTTCCGCCTTTGTGATATGAACTTCCGTGACTGATTTGTGTTGTGCTTATTTCTATATTTGTTTCTGAAGGTATTATAGCCACTGTGTAGTAGCTTTGAGTTTGCATCGGTATGTCAGATTTTCCTCTTGAGATGAAAAGTTATATTTTTATTGGGCATATCGGTACTCACACAAAGCAATTATACAGATGGTCGCTCCTCAACAGCCTTATTCTCTGCGCTAGTTGACGACATTACTCCGTAGTGTTCTTGGCTAGTCTGGTTTAGAGGTGGGGTGTCACAGCTTGGTATCAAAGCAAAACTTCGAAACAATGTAGAATAATCTAGCATGGATCATTGTCCTAAGTCTTTCTTAGTAGTCGTGCCTTAGGATCTGATTCGAGTCTTCGTACCGTCTCGTCATATTTTCTTTTGTGATACCTTATTTTATCAATCATTATTATTTGATATTCATTTTGTGAATAACCTTTTTATTCTTCTTTCTTTCTTAAAGAAGAATAATGGTTAGACCTGGTCATCCCAGTGCCGGTCAATCTAGTGCTACTCCCCAAGATGGAGTATTTATGTCTGCACAACAACTTCTTGATCTTGTAGAGAATGCTCAAGCAGCCGGACCCATTCCGGAGCCTACTCATCCTATATTTGGGTTTGCACGCTTGTGCAGTGACTATACCAACTTGGGTGGGAAGCCATTAATGGGTTCTGAAAGCGTCATTCAAGTCCAAGCTTGGCTTAGAACATGCGATCGCATCTTTTCTCGCATGAATCTTATTTATCTTCACCGAGTCCAAGTGGATTCTAGTATGCTCCAAGAAAGAGCATTAGACTGGTACGAGCTTTTGATTTCTGAAATAAATGAAGCGGATCTTACTTGGGAGAAATTACGAGAACTATTCGAATTAAAATTTGTGCCAGAAGCTGAGAAGATGACATTGGCTCGTCGTTTCATAGACCTTGTTCAAGGTGAATCCTCCGTGGTAGATTATGTCGCATCATTCGAGTCACTTTCTAAATACGGGGTCGAATACATAAACACCCCATTCAAGAAGAACCAAAGATTTGTCTATGGCTTCAACAAGAATCTCAAAAAGCCATTACTTTTGAAATTGGAGGTTGCTTTCGACCAACTTATTGATATCGCTCTTCGACTTGAAGAGGCAAATAAGGAAAGTGATGTTGAAGTTGTGGGTGCCAAGACAAACTTCAACCACAACAAGGAAAGGCCTAATAAGTTCAAAGGTCCTTATCCCAATAAGAAAGGGAAGCAAGCAACTCCGGTGGCAAAGAATTCTACCTTTAGTGGTGGGAAATGCTACAACTGTGGTTCTAAGGACCATTATGCGAATAAGTGTTCAAAGCCCACGCTTGTCGCTATTGCAAAAGCCCAGATCATTATTTATCTACATGCCCCAAACTCCAAAACAAGAAGGAGGGAAAGCTTAATGTGGTGCAAACTCCTAATAACACTTCTCGTGGTCAAGGTATTTCTCATTCTATCCTTGATGGAATTATTGTGTTTTGTGATCATCCTATTCGAGTTCTTTTTGATACGGGTGTGTCCCATTCTTTTATATCAAATGAACTTGTTGATACTTTTTCTTTAAGTGTTGTTGCTTTAATGACTTCTTTGAGAATCGCGAATCCGGTTGGTGGATCCGCAACTATTAATTTTCTTTGTAAAGATGTCGAGAATATTTTGTGTGATTTTTCTTTCCGAGCCGATTTGCATGTTATGCGCTACTTAGGCTTTGGAATGATTTTGGGAATGGATTGGCTTAACCGCTATGAAGCTCAAATCCTATGTCCTGAGCGGACTATTCATCTTCGACATCCTCAATCTGTTAAGCAGATTTCTATTGATCTTAAAGATTCGGATTCCAACTTGGTTGCAACTTTATATTCTTTAAATCCTCATGATGACGATAATGATGATGAGGAAGATGTCATTTCTCTTATTCACGTTGTTCGTGAATTTTCCGACATATTTGAGCCCGTTTTAGGACTACAACCTAGGAGAGCAATTGAGTTCAAAATTAATCTCATCCCTGGAGCTCAACCTATCACTCGTCCTCCTTATCGTATGTCCAATAAAAAAAATGGGGAGATGCGCAAACAATTATCCGAATTGGAGACGAAGCAATTTATTCGCTCTAGTTCCTCTCCTTGCGGAGCTTCGGCTATTTTTGTGAAGAAATCCGATGGTACACTTAGGCTTTGTGTTGACTACCGCAAGCTTAATGATCTTGCTATCAAGAATAAATATCCTTTACCTCGGATTGATGATCTATTCGATCAACTTAGTGGTGCTTGAGTCTTTCCACAATTAGACTTAGCAACCGGTTTAAATCAGCTTCGTATTGCAGAGGATAGCATTCCCTTGACATCGTTGCATACGCATTATGGATCTTACGAATGGCTTGTTATGCCATTTGGTTTAACAAATGCTCCGGCTTATTTCGTTGACCTTATAAATAGAGTTTTCAAAGACCTCCTCGATCGATTTGTTCTCATCTTTATTGATGATATTCTTGTGTATTCTAAAACCAAGGAGGAGCATGAAAAGCATCTTCGAATTGTGTTGGAAACTCTTAGGAGCAATCAATTGAAAGCAAAAATTTCTAAATGCCACTTTTGGTAATCTCGTGTGAAGTTTCTCGGTCATATCATTTCCGAATCCGGAATTTCCATAGATCCTTCAAAGATTGAAGCGATTAAAAATTGGAAGAGACCGGAGAGTGTGACGGAGATCCGTAGTTTTCTTGGATTGGCAGGTTATTACCGCCGTTTCATAAAATACTTTTCTAAAATTTCTGTGCCTCTTACTAGTTTGACAAAGAAGGGAGTTAAATACATTTGTCGGACAAATGTGAAGCTTCTTTCCAGAAATTAAAAGAACTCCTTTCCGATGCTCCATTCTTGTTATTCCCGAGGGGAATAAAGATTTTATTGTTTATACTGATGCTAGTCGTGTTGCTTTGGGAGCCGTTCTCATGCAAAGAGAACGTGTTACTGCTTATGCTTCTAGGCAATTGAAGCCTGTCGAGACTAGATATGCCACTCATGATTTAGAGCTCGCGGCTATTTTTTTCGCTCTTAAAATTTGGCGTCGTTATCTTTTGGGAGAGAAATTTGTTCTCTATACCGATCATAAATCTTTGAAGAAGGAATTTAATTTGCGCCAAGAACGTTGGCTCGAGTTTCTTGCATCTTATGATCTTGACATTCTTTATACTCTCGGAAAGCGAAATTGTGTTGTTGACGCCCTTAGCCGAAAGTTACAAGCGGTTGTTTCCATGATGATATCCGAATGGAATGATCTTGGAATTTTATCCACTTGTGAGATTCGAGATCGTGAGTCCGATTTATGTTCATCTTTGGCTTTATGTAGCCTTGAGGCTCATCCTTCTCTTTTAGACCGCATTCTTGAAGCTCAAAAGCTGGATCCCGAATTGGCTCTTCTTAGTCAAAATTGTAGGGATAAAATTGATATTGAAGGTTTGAAAAATTTTGATATTGATTCTCGTGGCGGTATTCAAAAATTTGGTGGACTTGTCGTGCCAAATATTAGTGATCTCCGCAAAGAAATCTTAGAAGATTCCCACCGTTCTAAATTTACAATTCATCCCGGTAGTAGTAAAATGTACACGGATACGAAGCGACTTTATTATTGGAAGGAATGAAATTTGATATCGCTAACTTCGTTAAGCATTGCATGACTTGCCAACTCATTAAGGTCGAGCATTAAAGGCCCGGTGGGTTATTGCAACCTTTAGAAATTCCAATTTGGAAGTGGGATCAAATTTCCATGGATTTTATTGACGGTCTTCTCCGTTCTCGTTCGGGTCATGATAGCATATGGGTGATTGTTGATAGACTTACTAAATCCACCCATTTTATTCCCGTTCGGTCCAATCGAACCGTTCCTCTTTTGGCCAAGCTCTTTATTAAAGAAATTGTTGAATTACATGGAGTTACTACTTCTATTGTTAGTGATCGTGATCCATTGTTTACTAGTGGATTTTGAAAGAGTCTTCAAAAAGCTTTGGGAACGAAGCTTAATTTTAGCCCCGCTTATCATCCTTAGTCCGATGGACAAACCGAGCGCGTGAATCAAACTCTTAAAGATCTTCTTCGTACATGCGTTCTTGATTTTGATGGAAGTTGGGAAGATCATGTTTCTCTTGTTGAGTTTTTCTATAATAATAGCTTCCAATCTACTATTGGGATGGCACCTTTCGAGGCACTCTATGGAAGGCCATGCCGATTTCCTTCTTGTTGGCTTGAGGCCGGTGAGAAGCTGGTTTTAGGTCCATATTTTATTCGTGATTCCACAGAAAAGATTGACCTTATTCGTCATAGGATGAAAGAAGCTCAAAGTAGGCAAAAATCCTATGCCGATAACCGAAGAAGGAAATTAGAATTTTCTGTGGGAGATTTTGTGTTTGTTCGTGTTTCACCTATGAAGGATGTTGTGCATTTCAGTCGATCGGGAAAGTTAGCACCTCGATATATTTGTCCATTTCCCATCATCGAGCGTATTGGTTCCATGGCTTATCGCCTTTTAGTACCGGCTCAGTTTTCTGCTATTCATGACGTGTTTCACGTTTCTCAATTACGGAAATGCCTTTGAGATTCTAATTCTATTCTTGAGCCCGGTGTTGTGGAAGAAATTGAAGTTTCGTCTAATTTTACTTATGAGCAACATCCTATTCGTATCATTGCTTCGAAGATTGAACGCCTTCGAAATAAAGATGTTCCTCTCGTGAAAGTTCAGTGGTCCTCAAATCCTAAGGATTGTTCTTGGGAATCCAGAGAATTCATCCAGCGAACACATCCGGACTTAATTTCTCATGCTCTTTGAGGTGAACTTCTTATTCCAAATTTCTTCTTTTGTGTTGATATTCTTTTATGGTTGTTACTTTCTGATTCATTTATTTCTTATGATTGCGAGGACGCAATTTCTTTAAGGAGTGGAGTCTATAACAACCCGCATATTTTACGATTGAATATTTAAATATTTTATTTAAAATAATTCATCGTTAGTCGGATTAGTGTCCGAAAAGCTACTTTTTGCAAACAGTCGAATTAGGACTCGAGACCACCCCCATTGTGTTCAAAATGACATTTGCGATCTTTTTGAATATAAACTTTGATATGTTTGGAGTTAGTGGAATTTTGCTACTTTTTCACTTAGAGCTTTGGTTTTGCTTCAACCCATTAGACTCAAGCTTCACCCCTCTTCTCTTCATTACTTCATTTCTATTTCCTAATACTCAAGCTTTATCAACAATGGAGAGAGGAATGGGAAATTAAAACTCCAAGCCCTAATTATCTTTGCAAAATCCAACCTTTTACTCCAAATTCATAGAAGAAGCTTTGGTAAGCCTTCTCTTCTTCTTCTCCAACTCATTCTCCTTTCTATTTCAGAAATTCCTAAACCTAACTTAGGAAAAGTTTTTGTTTTAAGCTTAGATTCAAGCTTGTTGGGTTGGAATTGAAGTGTGATTTGTTCTTGCCATTGCTCTATAGCTTCTTCTTCCTTGATTTTGTGAAAAGGTGAGATTTTTATCTCACATCTAAGTCTATAATTATCTTTGATTGTTAGGTATGAATTCCTAACTCTTATTCATGTGCATTTGATTTTGGTTTGGGTTAATTTGGTATATATTCCAACTTTTGGTGTTTTGAAAGCAAAATCTATAAAAACCCTTTTATGGACGTTTGAACAAGTTTTTGGTGGTGCATCGAAGAGCCTATAGGGCCGGGTTGCCGATTGGCATAAATCCCTAGAGCCATTGCTCGTTCGGTCGCGAATTGGATGAGATTGCACATCAATTATATAGGCTGGAAAACTGCCTTAGCACCAGTCAGTCGACTGACCTTTGCAGTCAGTCGACTGGCTGCAGCTAATAAGCATTTCGAAGGCTGTCTACAGAGGCTTGGGGGCTTTGTTTCCTGCAGTCGGTCGACTGACTCTCTGAGTTCAGTCGACTGACCTGCTACTATTTGCCTATTATGCCTATTTTTGTCTATTTTTGTTGGGTTTCCAAATTTAATCGATTTGTATTTATTCCCGCTTGTTGTTATATTTATTATCCACTTTGATGACATTTTCTTCGGGATTTATGTGAACATACATTTAGATGGATTCAGAATCGATTTCTTTAGATTTTATTCACGTCTTCGAATGTGAATTTTAGTGATTGATTGTTTCTACAATCATTTTTGTGATTTGTCACTTTAAAAATATAAAGACTTTCTATACTAGTAGTAAATATCAAAACTCTTCCATTAAAATGATTTCAACACTATTTTATTACAAAGCTCGTTTCTTAAACCATTTTCCAATCTATTAGTATATACAACCCTTTACATCACTCGTATGAGAAATCTAATTAAACGGCTTAGTAAAACAAGTGGTATGAAACGCTTGCATTTACTTCGTCGGTTAATTCTTGGACTTGTTCGATTGAATTTCTTATGACAATTTTCGAGTGGAGACTTCCAGTTTGTTCGTAAATATTTAAGTTAAACTAGTGGTTATGGGACATGAAGCTAAGCTCGTATATTTACTAGCTTAGTGTAATTGACACTTCTTGACGATCGATGATGATTATTTTGTGATTTAGACTAGCAATGTGCGATGTCTCTTTGTCTACAAGGGAGACTAAACCCCGTTTCTGCGGAGCTTCTGCTCAATTTGGTGGGGTAGCGACCCATGGTCTTCAGGCCGTTTTGTGGAGCTTCGGCTCGAAACTAATGGTTAGCAACCATGGAATAGCGTTCCGTTTTGTGCTACACGTGTTGGTGGGTTTTCGTGCTCCCGTTTTGTGATAGTCCTCCACCTTTTTGTGATTTCTGGATTTCCTTTGATGATTTCTATAATTTGTGTTTCACCAATTTTCATGATTTACATTGATAAGTTTTATCAATATTTGTGCATTGGTGACTTTATGTGTCATAACTTTTGTCATTGGCATTCATATAATTGTCAATATTTATGGTTTGGTGAATAAAAATAAAGAGTATGACATTCTTTTTTATCTTTAAGAAGATTCTTGTGATATTGATTAATCTCTAGTTGATTTTCAATTACATACTTGTCACGGTATGGTTTTATGGTTATCATACGTTTTTGTCATATCTCTTATTTTATATCATTTCATCTGATATTTTATAGTTAGACTGATCCGTTTATTATTTTCTTATTAAATAATACTCGGGTCAGACCGAGATGTTACTGGTGTTTCTGCTTGACTTCTCATCTGGGATTATTATCCCGACTTTTGGCTAACTACTTAGATTAGTAGTTTTTGGTTGTATACATTTGAGATATAGACTCATTGATGTATACTTATTCTTTTGTGTAGCACTTGTAACTATTCTTTTGTGATATTGTGGATCTCGTTTGACCAGTACTCTGATATGCACTTTTATGTGTAGTATTCATATCTGCTTCCGCCTTTGTGATATGAACTTCCATGACTGATTTGTGCTATGCTTATTTCTATATTTGTTTCCGAAGGTATTATAGCCACTTTGTAGTAGCTTTGAGTTTGCATCGGTATGTCGGATTTTCCTCTTGAGATGAAAAGTTATATTTTTATCTGGCATATCGGTACTCACACAAAGCAGTTATACAGATGGGCGCTCCTCAACAGCCTTATTCTCCGTGCTAGTCGACGACATTACTCCGTAGTGTTCTTGGCTAGTCTGGGTTTAGAGGTGGGGCGTCACAACTTCTATGGTTTTGAAAGGAAATATATATGGTTTTATTTAAATTGGAAAATATTATATATATGAATATGCTTTGATATAAAATAAAATTAATAATAAGCTTTAAATTTAGTAAAGTCTGATTTAAATATGTATAAGGATTATTTAAATTTTTATTTTAAAAATAAATTTTTTAAAATGATTTTATAAGTTAAGGTTGGGAAGATAAATTTGAATTTAATTGAAATTGTAATTAATTAAGAATTTTATTTAATTAAATCAATTTTAAATTTATTGAATTTGAGAATTTAAAGGATATGATCTATAACTTGATTTTTGTTGAATATTTCACGTTTAAATAAATTGAAGGAAATATTTGAAAAAAATGTCATTTAAGGTTATTTAAATGATAATGGATCTATTAAGTGAATATTTCAAAAACTAAATAATTAGAAGTTGAAATGAGATATATATGAAATTATCAACTTAGTTTTGAAAGTGCTATAATTTGGAAATATATTTATTTGAAATGGAAATGATATTATGGTATTGAAGTATAAATTATTTTGAAATGACCCTGGAATCATAATGTCTTTAGGTTGTTAATAGTGTATATTTCTACGTTGTAGATAGTTCCACGGATCCTTGGAGGATGGGTATCCTAAACATCCTCTAAGTTAATTGTATTTTAGCTGATATTTCACTTGAGTTGAATTTATTAATATAAGAATGTTAATCCTGACTCGAATGTTTTGTGTTCTGTTTTGCGCTCGAGTCAGACTGAGTAATTCAGCATTTGATACTCACCTTTGGAGTTTGGAGCTTTGCTTGGAGATCCAACCATCGATTCAGCTTTCAGCTTTTCCAGTTGATTGTTCAAAGATGTTATTAGTCTGTATTTGAGATATTCTGTTGTATTTTATTTTCTAACTCTGAAGCTTATATAGTAGCTTCATGAACTACTATTTACCTATTTCGCTACATTATCATTATATTACTCTTTGTTTGTGATTCTGTGATTGATTTATTTACTGTATATGCCGAGTTTTGCCAAATTTAAATCAAAAATCTGATATTTTGAGCAATTCAAGTCCGGCATGTGCGGATGCGAATGGTTGAAAATACCGGGTCGTTACAGTTGGTATCAGAGCTCTGGTTTTAGGCAAACTTAGCATATGTAGTACACTTAATCACCGAATTACTTTCATTCGTGCTTGAATATCTCCCTCTTTGATTCGGGTTCCTTTGAATTTTGGAATGCTCCCACTTGTTCTAAAATCCATTCTTGTCTTTCCTATTTGTATTCTTTTGATCCTGGAGCATCCCATAACTCCACTTCGAATGATCTCTATGAAAATCGACGATCCCGCCAATCTTTGAATGATTTGTAAAGGGATAAAACTCCTTTACAACAGGCATTTACTCACCGAAGATTTTTACACGCTCGGCTTAGATGCTGCTATCTCTTGCTATGCTGAAAACCATCTCTGGCGATCGAATGACGATTTGCCTTAGAATTTCCGCATCGATCATATTCCTAAAGTCACGGTTGACTTGGTTAAGGTCGTCCGCGATTTATATAAGCATATCCATCTTCCATTTTGAAATTTAATTTTCTCATCTCCGTTCCAGCCTATCTTCGAATCAGAATTCTGTTAGAGTTCCTCTAATTTAAATCTTTATCCTTGTTTTGAAAGATATTCTTGAATCATCCTTTGAAAAATCGGGTTTGTTTGTAATTTTGAAATTGTTTTATATATCCAAATTATTATTTTGATAAGTACGACTATATTCTATATAAAGGTGAAAATGTTTTCGATAAGGATTATATACCTTTTAAAAACGAGAATTTGAAGTTTCGAAAGGTTTTAGAATTTTGAAAATTATATAAGAACTTGATTTATATATAAATAATTTATAACTAAAGGGTTTTGAATTTGAAATTTGAGAAATTGAACTTGGGTATTTTGAAAATTGGTTTAAGTTTTTGAAAACATATAATAATACGATTTAAAAGTATTTTCCGAATAAGAAATGTTTCAAATGGCTTCAAACGAGTTTCAATGATTTCAAAGAAATTTCAAGCAAGTTTTCAAGAAAATAGAAGTCCAGAACTCACTTATGTCGCTGGAGAATAATTTCAGTGATGAGTGCACGCATCATCGACATTGATTTTCGAATTTCAGAGTGGGGGAGGCCACTTTAGTAGCGTTGTTATTCGAGTGATTTTGTGAAACTAATTTTGATTACAAATTCCAAAGTTTGATTTGATTTTCGAAAGATATATATATATATATATATATATATATATATATATATATATATATATATATATATTGAAACTATTTGAAGTGAACCGGTGTTCAGTCCTCGAATTTTGAATTTGTTTTGGTATGGCCCTATATATTGAAATTGATTTACTGATTTATTATTGATTTCCAACTCTTGGATTTGAAATTTGATTTCTCCGACTATTTTGAATGTTCGAACACTTCCAAATCGAGGTTTAATTTTCAAAGCTAAATAATTTCAAAAGGTATAAATTATTTGATAAAGTATATAAGTTTAGTTTTTTATGTTTAAGTATGAAGTAATATGATTTAGATAAGTCTGAAACCGTTTTATTAAGTGAGTGAATAAGATTATTTTGAATTATACTAATATATGAAATTTAGTTTTGAAATGTTTTGAGTAAAATTTAGTTTTAAATGTTTTAACTTAGTAACAACTTTTACAAATATATATATATATATATAGAATAATAATTTCCAAGGGTAAATTTGATCTTTCAAATAGGAATAAATAGTTTAAAGGTTTTAAAAGGGATGGTTATAAACTTGATAATCATTTTGGGTATAATTAATTTTGAGGAAAATATTTGGTTTCGAAAATAGATTGGGATTTAAAACCCAGTATTTATATGATGATTGGAAATGAATTTGTTTGACTTAAATTATGTTGATTTGGAAACTAGGATTATTTTATAAACCTATTATTTTGGAAACTTTGAAATTGAAGATATTTAATTTAAAAGAAATAATTTGGTGAAACCGTATATGATTTTGAAACTGAACTGATATTGAAACGAATTGAAATTTGAGAACCTTATTTTACTAAATACTTGATTTGGAAGTTATCGAACTTATGTAAAATTGATTTGTATAAGTATGAAGCTGATTCGAAAACTATTGATTTGGAAAGGTATTCAATTTGAAAAGCAAAATCGTATATAATCGAAGTCTATATAAGTGTGATTTGATACACTATTGATCTTGGAAAGTAATTGATTTAAAAATGAAATCTTATATATATAATTGATTTTATGTAAGTATGATATTTGAAATTGATTTGAAAAATGTACTATATGATACATATTTTCGAAGTAAAGATATGGAAAGTGCCTTCTGCTTGATATCCGCTTTGTGGCCACGTTGTGGATTCATTCTATCGATGTTATTCTCTCTGATTTGGGTTTTCCGGATATGATACTCGAGTGTCCTTCGAATTCCATGGTGTTACCCATGGTCGTTTTGGTAGCGTAATCTGCAAGGCAGAGATTGCTTAAAGGGTATGAATGTTTCCTGAGGGATCCAAGCGTAACCATTGTGTATCCGCGGTCCACCAGTTGTGTTGTCGTAGTGTAATCCGCAAGGCAGAGACTGCTTAAAGGGTACGTGTTAACGATAAAAATAGCTTTAACGCTAACACCCGGTGTATCTTGTGATGAAGTGAAAGCACCACCCATTTATACGGGAAACCAAGCAAAAAAGAAAAGTCGCAGAAAAGTAAAAGAGATAGAGATTTTTATAGTGGTTCGGCTTCTAGTAAGCCTACATCCACTTTACATTCTTCATTATCTTCTTTGTACACACTTTTACAAGATTACAACACTTTTACAGCATGATCTCTCGATTACAACACCTTTACAACACGATCTTACAATTACAACATGAACGGAGAAAGAAGTTAGAACGTTGATGGTGAATTGCTCTTTGAATCTCTCTTGGATGAAGTAGATCTCTTGATGAAGAATCTTCGATGGTTGAGGTGCTCAGAGAGTTCAGAAATCAGTAGAGCGTAGGCGCCTTGAAATCCAGAAAAAGTCCCCCCTCCCCCCCCCCCCCCCCCCCCCCGAATGTGGAGTTGATGGAGTATTTATAGGTGAAATAGGAGTTAGGTTGGCAGGGACGACTTAAGGAGTTAGGTCGGCTGGGACGACTTAAGGAGTTAGGTCGGCAGGGACGACTTAAGGAGTTAGGTCGGCTGGGACGACTTAAGGAGTTAGGTCTGCAGGGGCGACTTAAGGAGTTAGGTCGGCAGGGACGACTTAAGGAGTTAGGGACGACTTAAGAAGTTAGGGACGACTTAAGGAGTTAGGTCGGGTGGACGACTTAAGGAGTTAGGTCGGCAGGGACGACTTAAGGAGTTAGGGATGACTTAAGGAGTTAGGTCGTGTGGACGACTTAAGGAGTTAGGTCGGCAGGGACGACTTAAGGAGTTAGGGACGACTTAAGGAGTTAGGTCGTGTGGACGACTTAAGGAGTTAGGTCGGCAGGGACGACTTAAGGAGTTAGGGAAGACTTAAGGAGTTAGGTCGTCTGGACGACTTAAGGAGTTAGGTCGGCAGGGAAGACTTAAGGAGTTAGGTCGTCTGGACGACCTAAGATAAGTCGTAGGTCATGCCACATAGTTAAGTCGTTAGGCCGTGGACTCCTTTGAGCCGTGGACTCCGTTAGGTCGTACCTTCTGGTGAGTTGCTAACTCGTTTAGCCTTAGGTCGTTGAGCCGCTTCTCCGGTTAGCTCGTTAACTCGGTTGAGCCGCTTTATGCCTTAAGTCGCTGATAGGTTAACCCGTTAAGTCGTTGACCCTTGGTCCAGCTTAGGTCGCTCCACGTGTTAAGCCGCTAGGTCGCTTAACTTGGTCACGTCTTAGGTCGCGAGGTCTTCTTAGGTTGTAGGCGCTGGCCTCGAGTAGAAGATAGGTCGCTTCATTCTTTAAGTCGTATACCGTTTTGGACGGGGCGCTGCCCCTGGACCCCTGCGACCTGACCGGTCAGGTCGAACAACATCGCGGTGGCGTTGCGCCCGCACCCACACCTTGGGGGGTTGGCACACCCCTGGACCCCCCCTCCGTAGGGGATCTTAGATGAAAAAACATTTAACAGAACTTGCTTTTTTGAGATGTTGAGTTGACCAATCTTTTGAGACGAGCTATCTTGCTTCTCTCGGTCGATCTTTTGATATCACGGCCTTGCTAAAAAAGGCGGGATAACACTTGCCCTCCAAAACATGCCTTGCGGCAGGAAGTTGTGTTTTGTAATGCTACAATCCGGACGTTCATATCCTATTGATAACCTGTAAAGGAATTGACAGTTTTATATGGCCCCACAATGACGACCGTTCGAGATCGAGCTATTTGGGATGAAGCGCGGTCGTTCATGGTCAAGAGCTTAACTTCAAGTGACGACCATTTGTGGTCGAGTCATTTGAGGTGAAGTGCGAACCTGCGCGGTCAAGCGTCTAAATCCATGCGACGATCATTCGGAATCGGGTCATTTGTAGTGGAATGCGATCATTCATGGCCAAGCGCTTTACTTCGAATGACGACCATTCGGGGGTCGAGCCACTCATGGTAAAGTGCGGCCCTGTGCGATCAAAATGACAACCGTTCATGGTCAAGCGCTTTACTTCAAATGACGACCATTCGGGGTCGAGCCATTTGTGGTAAAGTGCGGCCCTGTGCGGTCCAGTGATAGAGCTCAACCGTCCATGGTCAAGCGCCTTACTTCAAATGGCGACCATTCGGGGTCGAGCCATTCGTAGTAAAGTGCGGCCCTGAGCGATCAAGTGGTAAAGCACGGCCGCTCGCGGTCAAGCGCTTAACTTCAGATAACGATCGTCCGGGATTGAGCCATTTGAGGTGTAGCACGGCCGTCCGTGGTCAAGCACTCAACTTTATATGATGGTCGGGATCAAGCCAAGTGAGCTGAAATGCAATTGTCCACAGTCAAGCGCTTTACTTCAAACGACGACCATTCGGAGTCGGGCCATTTGAGGTGAAAGTGCGACTGTTGGCGGTGTGAAGCGCGGCCGTTCATGGTCAAGCGCTTAACTTCAAACGACGACCATTTGTGATCGAGTCATTTGAAGTCAAGTGCGGCCCTGCGCGGTCAAGCACTCAAATCTACGCGATGATCGCTTAGGATCGAGTTATGAATTGAAGCACGGCCGACCACAGTCAAGCGACTGTTGGCGGTCAAGCACTTAAATCCATGAGTTTTTGACTGTTCAAAGTCGGGTGCCTATTCATAGGACTTAATCATTAAGACTGTTCGAAGTCAGGTGCCTGTTCATAGGGCTTGATGATGCTTGTTCGTAGGGCTTACACATTTCAAAATCATGAAAAATCAAATATTCAACTGAAAATTTGTCAAGTAGAAATGTCTGAAAAAGTCAAATCCAAACATTTGAAGCAAATCGTGAAAGCAATGTGGAATCAAATCCAAACATCGGAAGCAAATCATGAAAGCACAATAGAGTCAAACTCAAACATCAGAAGCAAAACATAAAAGCCATGTAGAGTCAAACTCAATCGTCGGAAACAAATCATGAAAGCAATGTCAAGCCTAGTCCAAACACAGAAGGCAAAGTAATCAATCATCAGAAGTAAAATACAAAAGTAAAGTAGTCAACCATCAGAAATAAAATTCAAAAGCAAAGAATTGACGCCCGAGTGCAAACATCTACATCAATATGATTTATAGTTGTATCAAAGCATGCCTGTGGATCGATCGTGGTCCATACATGTGTGAACAACTTAATTGTGTTGATGTAGATTTTCCACTCATTCGTCATAACCTCAATTATTCGATGATAAGTCGATGCTTTGATCCTGAGGCGTCTCCAGTTGGTGCAGGTGGTCGTTCTTGTTCCACCGTTGCAGCCTTCTTTTTCACATATTGAGATAACAAACCATCCCGGATATGCCCCTCAATTTCATCTTTCAAGTGTCTGCAGTCATTCGTGCTATGGCCATTTAGCTCATGGAACAAGCAATACTTGTCCGACTTTTTCTCGTTGTTAGTTGGATCTCTCTTAATTGGTTTTCGATAAGGAACATGTCCCTTGGTGTCTTGATAGATTCGCTCCAAAGTCTCATTCAGTTCTGTGTACGAGGTGAATCTTGATCCCCTTTGTTGTCGTGATGATTTTTCATTGTTATCCTCAGCTTTTCGTTTGCCTTTGCTGGTTTCTGCACATTTCCCAGGAGGATTCCCACCTTTAATCACAAAAACATCAGTTCCTTCTCCTTCTTCTATATCAGCCTTTGCGTCCTCTAATCGTAAGAACCCTTCGGCCTCATGGAAAAATTCTCCTAAATCCATAGGAGGATCTTTGGTCAATGAATTCTTGAACTCTGTGCCATCAGCTATACCTGACACAGCTGCCATTAGAACCATGGATGGATCTGGTCGATCCACCGATGCCGCGGCTGCGTTGAATCGCGTCAAAAAACTTCTCAAAGATTCTCCGGTTCTTTGCTTTAGTACTGTCAAACTCATAACATCCTTGGGCCTCGAGATGTGGACCCTGAATTGCCTCGTAAACCTCTCAATCGAATCATTCCACGTTTCAATTGATCCATTTTCCAATTGTCTGAACCATAGTGCCGCAATATCTGTCAAGTACAGCGGAAAGCACCGGGCCATAACTTCCTCCGATGCCCCTAGCATTTCCATATGCCTCATATATTTTGTCAAATGAACTGTAGGGTCTGTCCTTCCATTATACATATCCAATGATGGTAGCTTAAAGTCTAGTGGGTTCTTAGCTCGCCTGATTGTTACGGTAAAAGGACTTCTATTGACATCCTCCAAGTCTTTGTTTACCAAACCACCTTTCATAGCCTTTTTGACCATTTCCGCTAATCTGTCGTTATCTCTTAGTGACAGTCCTCGCCCTTGGCTTTCGTATTGCCCCCCGAGTTCACGAGGGGATGGTGGAATTTGTTCTTCTGGTTGGGCTTCTGTTCCTCTTTGATTCTGAGCTCCAAGTTGCCCAATCTGATGAAACAAATTCGGGATCAAATCCTCTTGCCTTTTCATCATTGCCTCCATCTCCTCTCTTGTAACAAAGGCTGAAGTTTGGCTTGCTTTCGAAGAAGCCTCTTGACTTCCTTCATGCTGACTATTCTCTGGTCTTTGTAGTCTACTCGATCGCCTTACCATAGTTCTTCGGATTTCAGTCTCAATCTCCCGGATTCAAGTATTGATTAATAGGATTCCTGAGTTCAATTCTCAGTTAAAGCACCAAAATGTTAACGATAAAAATAGCTTTAACGCTAACACCCGGTGTATCTCGTGATGAAGTGAAAGCACCACCCGTTTATACGGGAAACCAAGTAAAAAGAAAAGTCGCAGAAAAGTAAAAGAGACAGAGATTTTTATAGTGGTTCGGCTTCTAGTAAGCCTACATCCACTTTACATTCTTCATTATCTTCTTTGTACACACTTTTACAAGATTACAACACTTTTACAGCATGATCTCTCGATTACAACACCTTTACAACATGATCTTACAATTACAACATGAACGGAGAAAGAAGTTAGAACGTTAATGGTGAATTGCTCTTCGAATCTCTCTTGGATGAAGTAGATCTCTTGATGAAGAATCTTCGATGGTTGAGGTGCTCGGAGAGTTCAGAAATCAGCAGAGTGTAGGCGCCTTGAAATCCAGAAAAGGTCCCCCCCCCCCCCCCCCCCCCCGAATGTGGAGTTGATGGAGTCTTTATAGGTGAAATCGGAGTTAGGTTGGCAGCGACGACTTAAGGAGTTAGGTCGGCTGGGATGACTTAAGGAGTTAGGTCGGCAGGGACGACTTAAGGAGTTAGGTCGACAGGGATGACTTAAGGAGTTAGGTCGGCTAGGACGACTTAAGGAGTTAGGTCTGCAGGGACGACTTAAGGAGTTAGGTCGGCAGGGACGACTTAAGGAGTTAGGGACGACTTAAGGAGTTAGGTCGTGTGGACGACTTAAGGAGTTAGGTCGGCAGGGACGACTTAACGAGTTAGGGACGACTTAAGGAGTTAGGTCGTGTGGACGACTTAAGGAGCTAGGTCGGCAGGGACGACTTAAGGAGTTAGGTCATGTGGACGACCTAAGATAAGTCGTAGGTCATGCCACATAGTTAAGTCGTTAGGCCGTGGACTCCTTTGAGTCGTGGACTCTATTAGGTCGTACCTTCTGGTGAGTTGCTAACTCGTTTAGCCTTAGGTCGTTGAGCCGCTTCTCCTGTTAGCTCGTTAACTCGGTTGAGCCGCTTTATGCCTTAAGTCGCTGATAGGTTAACCCGTTAAGTCGTTGACCCTTGGTCCAGCTTAGGTCGCTCCACGTGTTAAGCCGCTAGGTCGCTTAACTAGGTCGCGTCTTAGGTCGCGAGGTCTTCTCTAGGCGCTGACCTCGAGTAGAAGATAGGTCGCTTCATTCTTTAAGTCGTATACCGTTTTGGACGGGGCGTTGCCCCGCACCCCGCCGGGGGCGCTGCCCCCTGGACCCCTGCGACCTAACCGATCAGGTCGAACACCGTCGCGGTGGCGTTGCCCCCGCACCCCCACCTTGGGGGGTTGGCACCCCCCTGGACCCCCCCTCCGTAGGGGATCTTAGATGAAAAAACATTCAACAGAACTTGCTTTATTGAGATGTTGAGTTGACCAATCTTTTGAGACGAGCTATCTTGCTTCTCTCGGTCGATCTTTTGATATCACGGCCTTGTTGAAAAAGGCGGGATAACAGTACGGATGTTTCCTGGAGGATCCAGGCGTGACCATTGTGTATCCACGGTCTAGGGGTTTTGGTTATCATGGGGAAATTCGCAAGGCAGTGGTTGCTTAAAGGTAAGGAGGTTTCCGGGGGTATCCAGGCATAACCATTGTGTATCTGCGATCCATGATTCGGTTGATTTGTTTGGATTGTACTTTTCATATCGGTTTCGAAGGTTTTTTTAAGTATTGTCATTGAGTGTTGAAACAGGTCTACTTAATACTTGAAGAATTCTAGCTTTTCGCCTGATCAACGAATGGCCAGAGTCTGCAAGAACGAGGATAAACTTGTTGAAGCATCGAGTTATAAAAGTATTTTCGAAAGGAAAATTTGTTTAGATATAAAAGTATTTTATTATAAAGTATTTTATTATAAAAGTATTTTATTATAAAGGTATTTTATTATAAAAGTATTTCCAACGGAGAAATTTTGTATTAATATTTGAAATTGAAATCCTTACGGTTTGAATTAATTATTCATGTCTGATACTATTCTTTTGAATCGACCCTATCTGCTCAGCTTTATTTGTTCACCTATATTCTGTTTTTCTGAATCTACCTTCTTTTCCTTTTTGAATATATCCTTTTAAAATATTGTTTATTTATATACTACATGGTTTAATAGTAAATTATTAGTGTTATAAATATATTAGAAATTATTAATTAAATTTAACATATTTAAAGTAAATGATTAATGATTTATTAATAATATTTTAAAAAGTATCTTGAGGTAAATTAATTTTCAATAGATTCTCTGTAAATATAAGTAATTTTGTAAATAATTGTTTTTGAATAGTTTTTATATATTTATAAAGGTGTTATTTAAACATATACCTGGTATTTATAAAGGAAGCAAAAAAATTACAAATGGGTTTTCAAAAATATTAATGTATTAAAGATAATTGATTTGCAAATGAAGTTTTCAAAAGAATATTTCAAGTAAAATTTATATAGTTTTAAAATTAATTGTTTATCCTGTCTTTCAATCTATTTTTCTTTCTGGTTGTTTCTATTCTCCTACCTCCTTACTTTTCGGGAATGAAAAGTTTTGAGTGGAGAAGAGTGTAACGACCCATAAATTTTTAATAATTTTTATTTGTTTTAATAATATATTTAACTGAAATTTTGTGAAATTTTAAATATTTGAATATGAAAATAAAAATTTAATATGTGGAATACGTCTAGTTTAACATAGTAACTGGTAAATTTTCATCTAAAATATGGAAGTTTATTTTCTTATGTTATTTTATTCAAATTGATGATAATAAAATGTTCTCCAAATCTGGATATTTTTATATGATAAATTTATAGATCATCTTCTAAGTAAGACATCATATTGCATTTCTCTAAATCTGGATTGCTAGTGCTCCTTTTATCTTATTTCTGATAAAATTTACAGTATTTTCGGTACCGATTATCGACTTTCGATAGGATGATCGTACCACTAATATCTGTATACTGTTTGGATCGTCTCGCCGTGTAGATCTTTACAGTACGTTCAATTCTGTGTTTTGAAGTCCGCTACGCAGCGAAACCCGCAAAACGGTTATCTGTATCGGTACTCGTTTGAAACATTTTGAGCCTTTTGAATTATTTTTTCCATTCGTTATCTATCGTATAAATCAAATACCATTGCTTTTATTTATTCCAAAATTTACATGTTTGGCTTGCACTCTTCTCGATACACTAACTGTCATTTTTCATTTTGGTTGTTCATTTTCTTTGCTCCCTATCTTATTTGTTTTGGCCTCGATTTCAATTTGGGAAATATATTGTATTGTATTTATATTTATTTTATTTTTGAAAACTGATACGTTTTCCTCTCTTCTAATATAATATTTATAACGTTATGATCGGTCATCCTGTAGCATGTGGATGTAGGTAAGCATATGAGTTTGTTTTTTTATAACTTGGGTCTGGGGGGGGGGTGTGTGTGTGTGTGTGTGTGTGTGTGTGTGTGTGTGTGTGTGTGTGTTAGAAGTGTTGAATAACTTATTTTAATATAATATGTGTAGTTTTGTATAATATAAATTATAGTAGTTTTTGTGTATATACTACAGTATGTTAGTTTATTTCTTATAGTATCTGCTTTAGTTAAAATATATATATTACATAAAGTTTAGACAGATTATTTAAGAACTGTTGAATTATATATATATGCTATAAATTTTGAAATCTGTTCATGTTCTACTTAAGCCTGTATATATTTGTAATACAGAGTTAAGTAAATTATATAGATAGGTTATAGTAGTTCATATATATGTAGGCTGAATCTATATATATATATACAATATATATATATATATATATATTGTATGTGTTGTCTGTGATTATGAACTATGTTTATATAAAATATACTGTACTATATATTTACTGTAAAAAGGAATTTCGCACTTATATGGAGGGCACGACCTCCTTCTTTTGCAGTTCTATATGTGTACCTTACTTTATTATTTCACATTTATTTTATTATGTTGTACTATATTATATATTTGATATATTAACTTTAACTTACAAGCTAGATTATACAATCTGCATATATCTTAGCGTATGATGTGTATTGATTTTTTTTATATAGTGTATATAATATATTTGATGCTATATAGTATTTTACAATACATATTTTATGTTATATGATCGGATTTGTTATAAAGTATATTTAGTTATAATATCTAAAGGTTTATATTTCAAGTTTATATACATTATTACCTGTCTGTATTTTTATAAAGTTTTGAAAATTAGATTTTTAAAAGTATATGCTCTGTTATATATAAAAATGTATAAGTGGATTAATATAAGAAGTTTGAACACTTTGTTATATATAAAATATTGACTGTTTCGATATATAAGTATATATGTTTTATACATAACGAGTAGTCTATACGTATATATGTTTAAGAATGTTGATTTTTAATAATTATATATATATATATATATATTTATTTATTTCAAAATATATAATGTATATATGTTGATTTATATGTACTTTAGTTTAAAAGTATGGTTTTTGAAAACGTATGTATATATAATTTTAATGAGTTCAAAATTAATATTGGTTAAGAAAATAATATACTAGAATAATATATATATATATATATTGTTTCGGTCTACATCAAGCAGTTTCTGATCTATTTTCATCGATCTCTATTTATCAGCCATGTTCGTCCAATTCGTGCCAATCTTGTTCGTTTGAAAATTCGTCTTGGATCTGTACTCTCTAGCTTCGAATGGTGAGCAATCACTCACGATTAACGTTCTTATATTTGTTAAATTTGATTTCAATTGAAACGACAATTGAAATATGCTATTGTAGTTATTTAAATTGTTATATATGCTATTATCCGTAATTGTTCGCCTATGGGATATGCCACTATATGATGTTATTTATATTATATTGTTATGGATGATATATGCCTGTTGTTATATTTTTATAATGTCTATTATCACTCTGCAAGTTCCCTGTTAGAATAGAATCGCTATGGTTTGAAATGATACATACCCGAACGATCTGTAGGATAGGAGAAAATCGTTATGGGTTGAAATAATAAACCCAAGCGATTTTCACTGAATTGAATTTGAGATTGCGAGTTGAAATGATATATACTCGTATATATTTGAATTACGGACTGAAATGATGAATATCTATATCACTTGACCATGGGATAGAAAATTTTATACAGACACCGTTGGTGTGTGTATATGTATGCCTCTGTGTGTGTGTATTGAAATGATTTCTGTGGTTTTGAAAGTAAATATATATGGTTTTATTTAAATTTGAAAATATTATGTATATGAATAAGCTTCGATATGAAATAAAATTAGTAATAAGCTTTAAATTTAGTAAAGTCTGATTTAAATATGTTTAAGGACTATTTAAATTTTTATTTTAAAAATAGATTTTTTTCAATGATTTTATAAGTTAAGGTTAGGAAGATAAATTTAAATATAATTGAAATTGTAATTAATTTAGAATTTTATTTATTTAAATCAATTTGAAATTTATTAAATTTGAGAATTTAAAGGATATGATTTATAACTTGATTTTTGTTGAATATTTCACGTTTAAATAAATTGGAGGAAATATTTGAAAAAGAAATGTAATTTAAGGTTATTTAAATGATAATGGATCTATTAAGTGAATATTTCAAAAACTAAATAATAAGAAGTTGAAATGAGATATATATTAAGTGAATACTTCACTTGAGTTAAATTTATTGATATAAGAATGTTAATTCTGACTTGAGTGTCTTGTGTTTTGCTTTACGCTCGGGTCGGACTGAGTAATTTAGCATTTTGATACTCACCTTTGAAGTTTGAAGCTTCGCTTGGAGATCCAACCATCGATTGAGCTTCCAGCTTTTCCAGTTGATTGTTCAGAGATGTTATCAGTCTATGTTTGAGATATTCTATTGTATTTTATTTTCTAACTCTGATGCTTATATAGTAGCTTCATGAACTACTATTTATCCATTGCGCTGCATTATTATTATACTACTCTGTGTCTGTGATTCTATGATTGATTTATTTACTATATATGCTGAGTTTTGCCAAATTTAAATTAACAATATGATATTTTGAGCAATTCAAGTCCGGCATGTGCGGATGCGAATGGTTGAAAATACCGGATCGTTACACTTAATATACTAGCATTAATCTCATGAATAATTAAAGAAGGTTCAAAATTGTGGTTCATGACTTTAAAAGAAAATGGTAAAGCTGATAAGATTAATTTCTCTTTTTCCCCTTTTCACTTTAACAAAGATACATCAATAATTTCCAACAATGTCTCAAAGGTATTTTTTTTCCCTTTAAAATTTGACCATGTTATTGGAAATGTTTTTCATCTTTTTCAAATAATGTTTTTGCTCTACTATAACCATGCTCACAATTTGAAGAAAATCGCACTGTAGATCTAACTAAGAAAAATCGGTCTGCGAGTAAGTTCTGACGTCTATCCCCTAACATTATGTGTGGTATGAGTGGTGTTAACTTAGTTCTCAAACATTCTAAGAGTAAAATTAGTGATGAAAGTTGTTGTCATGCAGGAAGAAGTTTTACAGGAACTGAATAAGCACATAGAAAGAGGCATTTTCTACTATTTTACATACAAACAAAAACTAGAATCTGCAGTTAAAAGTAAGGGTAGGCTTTTGGATAAATTCTCTAAAGTTTACCCTAAATCACATTTACGTACAAGCTTGTCTTTATGGTATATCAAGATATAAGATGTTTGCATCGTACAATTCAGTGACCATAATATGGAACCTCAAGTAAGCATTATTGGTCATATGACACATAGATTTCCAAATACCAAAAATAAGTCTATTACCATTACGATGATAGCAAATAACAAAAATTTAACTCCATTCTAATAAATTATCATGTGTTAAATATTGTTTATTCAAGTTCAACTCTGTGTGGGTAACTGTAGCAATTAAATCCATGAAAAGCAGCATGTTATCAAGAAGACACTGTGCAAAGTATAGGTTCAGTGCAACAGAGATCAAAAACATGTATTGGTATAACTCAAATTTATATGACTGCGGCTGTAATGTATAAAGGGAGGAACTGACACATACAACATAACCATAAATATCAATGAAAACTGCACACCTCCCAAGAAGTTGTTTTCCTAAATTCATTAGCTCGGCGACTGACTTGTCTCCATCGCGTATGAATTCCAAAATCTGTTCCAGTAAATCAGGAAGTTAGTAAAACAAAATAAAATAAAATAATCTAGCTCATATCTAGTAATTACTTTCAATTAAAAGCTATGTATCATGTTCCTCTTATATAGGAAAGCTAAAAATAAAAACAAAGAATTAACTGTTTCATAATAAGTGACTAGATGAACAAAAGTTCATATATAAAGAATAACGGCAATAGTAGATACAGATCATTGAACTAAGTTTTTTTTTCGAATAGAGGTAAAAAGGCCAAGCCCAGGCCCAAACAAACAAACATACAAACCGGGTACATACTGGTAACCCGAAGAGGCAAAAACTCTTAACAAACCCTAGCTCCTCCACAAAAACACAAACAAAAACAAAACGACACAAGAAAAAAAAAAGCAAAACTCAAAAATGGCAGCCGCTCTTCTATGTCGCTTTGTTATCGGTTCTCATCCCGCTACTTTCCCCACGCTCCCAATACGAAAGAGCTTCATTGAAGCTATTTCTCAAGCCTTTACCACTACTAACTCTGCTAGACGAAGTACAATTGCTGTTGAGATGATAATTTTTGTTAGATCTAGAGTCATTATGACCTAGATCTAACGAAAAGTTTTGCGCTTTGTTACTGCCACCCATACTCTTGTGGTTTTTCAGATAGTGCTTCCTGATGTCCACAAAATTGTTAGATCCAATGTCAATATGACTTAGATCTGACGATGCAGTCCTCAAGCTGGTGTTATTACCCCAATTTCCTTCGATATCGGAGGAATTGATGGTAGTGGTTTGATGAGGATTGGTGCTGTACCTCATAAACTCGAGGGAGCAAACTTCATCAGTAATTTCTATAGCCTCATGATGGTTAGCCTTATGGATGCTGGTCTGCATACATTTCGGGTGCAAAAGATATCTTTCTAAATGTTTGCTACCAGCTTCCGATCTCCAATCTTCTGCAAGGGAAGCAAACTTGGTTTGGTTTTTCAGTACTTTCTTAGATTTTGCAGAATAATCTTGCTATCCGAGTTAATAGTTAACCACATTTGCTCTTTATTTCTGCTGCACTTGTTGTGCACACGCAAATTTCTTTCTTTCCATAAGTTGAACACAGCCGTAGTAAGAAGAATGTGAGCATAATCTGTTTCTTTAGATCTGTCTTTGAAGTTACTGTTAATAACCTTGATAATATTCATAAGATCCATATGCCTGTTGTCAGCAATGTTAAGAGAGACTCTGATTTGATTCCATATATAATATGAATAGCTGCATTCAAAAAATATATGATTAGCACTTTCATTACATAAGTTGCATAAGGAACAGAGTGAATTCATTTTGTTTCCCCATTTATTTAATCTATCCCAAGTTGGCAATCTGTTTTTGATTGCAAAATAAGTACAAAATGCCATCTTGGGACAATTCACTCTATTCCAAATGCAGCTAAACCACTCTTCAGTAGGGAATTTGATTCTAGTAAAGTTCCAAGTTTCTTTAAAGGAAAACTTCCCTTTATGATTAGCTTTCCATTCCCAGTAATCATTCTCTGCATCATTATCAAGTTGAATTTTGCAAATATCATTTTTATGGGGGTTAGTAATAGGATGAATTTGTGGTTGCCATAGATTATTAATAATAATATCAGAGACTTTATTATTAGAACCACCACATATAACAAGGCTATTCCATCCAACCCTATTTATAAAAGACTCATTTCTGAACCAAGGATCAAACCATAAACTTGTATCTTTACCATTTTTAAATTTTCTTTCAATCAATGATTTACCAATTTCCCTACTATTTAAAATCTGTTTCCATGTATTTGATTGATTACTCCTATGAACAGTAGTCCATAAATTATCATTTTTTAAATACTTGGATCTCATCCATCTAGCCCACAATGATTCAGAACTAATGAATCTCCAAAGTAATTTTAAATGACATGTAGTACCCAGATCCTTAATATTTCTAATGCCAAGGACCCCCCTCTTTTTTAGGTCTGCAAACATTTTTCCAACTAATTTTGTGATATTTACCTTTCCATAAAAATTCAGCACACCTACTTTCCAGTTTTTTAACTGTTGTAGCTGGAATTTGAAAATTTTGCAGCTAGTATAATATGATAGCATAAATCACAGTTTTAATAAGTTCAAGTCTACCAGCAATGGAGAGTAATTTACACGACCAAGTCTCCATTCTATCCTGAATTTTATCAATAAGAGTAACACAATCTGAATCCTTAATCATATTTGTAGAAAGAGGCAGACCTAAGTATTTGATTGGAAGAAACCCCTCTTCTATTTGCAAAATGTTTAAAAATTCACTTTTGAACTTACATGCCTTACTGAAATAAGCTTTACACTTATTAACATTAAGTTGAAGACCAGCATGAGTTTTTAATTTATCAAAAATAGATTTTAAAGAGTCCGCATTATCTTTATTGGCTTTTATAAAAACCATAAGTTCATCAGCATATATCAGATGATTAACACATGGCTGGATTCTATTTATAGATTGAACTTTACCCTTAATGCTCTCTATTTCAATAAGGATAGAAAAATATTCCATTACAATAGCAAAAGGATAAGGTGAAAGGGGGTCCCCTTGCCTTATGCCCCTATTAGATTTAATAAACCCTTCAGCCTTGCCTTGAATGAGAATAGAGAAAGTAGGAGTATTGATACATTCAAACACAAGATCACAAAACTTAATAGGAAACCCCATACATTTCATAATATGATGAATAAAATGTCTGTTAACTTTATCATATGCTTTTTGAAGATCAATTTTGATACAAACATTATCTCCCTGTTTAGTGTTAAATTTTCTGACCATCTCATGTGCTAAAAGGGAATTTTCATATATAAGCCTACCAGGAACAAAAGCACTCTGATTTTCAGAAATAAGAAATGGCAGAAAGACTTTAATTCTATTGCTAAGAACACTAGCAATAATTTTGTAAATAAAGTTGCAGCATGATAGAGGTCTATAGTCACCAATAACAGTGGGGTTTTTATTCTTAGGGATAAGGGTAATGAATGTATGATTTATACTTTTCATAATTTTACCATTATCCATAAATTCATTGACAACACCAATTATCTGCTGATTAATATAGTCCCAGTTATTTTTGAAAAATTTTGCATTAAAACCATCAAGACCAAGACTTTTGTTATCCCCAGCATTAAAAACAATATGTTTAATTTCATCCATATCCACAGGGGCTAGAAGTATTTCAGAAGCACTACTATTTAAAATATTCTTACATATAATATCAGGAAACTCCTGATTATTACTAGTAGAGAAGAATAGCTCCTTATAAAAATTAATAGCTTCAGTGGACACTTTATCATAAGAATTAGCTAAATTTCCTTCTTTATCAATTATGCTACCTATATTATTTATGTGTTTTCTGTTACTCATTTTAGCATATAAAAAATTAGTGCAGTCGTCACCCAAAGTAAGCCAGTCAGTCTTTGCTTTCTGTCTGGCATCAACAGACTCCTTATACATTTCATTAGACAGATCCTTTTGATTTTGGAAGAATTTGTTAATTTCATTGATATCTTCAGGTTTATTATCAACAATCATTTGTAAGATTTTACCTTCGTTTCTCAAATTAACAATCTTATTTTTATTAACATATTTGCTTTTATTCCAATTTTTAAGATTATTTTTTGAGAACTTTAGGAACATACAAAACTGAAACTGCTTAGAACCATCACAAGAAAAGTTATGACAGTTTTCCATTAAAGTTTTGTAGTCATCTTCCAAAACCCAACTATTTTTAAACCTAAAGGGATAAGCTTTATTGTTACCAACTTTATTAACAACCAGATTGATCATTAAAGGGGTGTGGTCACTTAAATTTTGTTCCAAAGTAGAACAGATATTATCAGGAAAACTATTTGCAAATTCTTTATTATATAAAATTCTATCAAGTTTGCAATGAATATTTTTAGCTAAACCAGATTTCCATGTATATTTATTACCACTGATAATAGGTTCAAAAAGACCAGATTCTAACAGAAATTTATTGACTCTTTCCAGTTTATTATGAGGGATTTTAACTCCTCCAAATTTCTCATTGACATGAAAAACAGTATTAAAATCTCCTAACACAATCCAGGGGAAATCATATATGTAACTTAGGGATTTAAGTTTCTGCCAAAGGACATTTCTTTCAATTTCAAAGTTACTACCATAAACAGCAGTAACTTGCAAGTAGAAACCACCAATGTTCTTAAATTTACAGTCTATAAATTGACTATCTTTATTAATGTTTATAATTGTCCAGACAGAAGAGTCCCAAATAGTAATGATCCTGCCTTTACAACCACAATCATTATTATGTGTAGCTTTCCAATTACTGGACAATTTAAGACAGAATTTTTCAAAATTCTCATCATTCATTTTGTTCTCAATAAGAGCAATAATAGTGGGTTTGTATATATTGATCATATAGAGGATATCAGATTGTTTAGCAGGGGAATTCATCCCCCTAACATTCCAGACAAATATTGACATATATATAATATATATAAAATAAGGGATTTAAATAGTACCTGACACCATTGTACTTTTACCTCTCCTTTTATTATCAGCACCTTTAGCCTTCAATCTAGTAGACATTTGTCCCATTCTGGGTTGATTGATATATATTTTTGCTTGAAAGCTTTTTTCTCTTTACTTCCCTTTGACGAACCAGATGCTTTAGTTTTAGCAATATGTAGTTCTGATATGTCAAATTCTTCACAGTTGTCCCTCTTCTCAGTTTTATCTTCCTCCATTTGTACAGATTCAAGAAACTTGATTAAAGAGATATCAAACGAAGCTGTGCGAGGCAATTCTGATTCATTATAGTCAGAGATTGCAGCCTGCTCTAGAGGAGGGTCACCTTTGCAAGGCAATGTTGAGTAACTATTACTCTCAACATCTGCAGCAAGTGTAGACGAAGATCCTTTCACAAGATTGGTTTCTTGTCTCAATCTTGAATTCTGATGAGTCTTGTTGACAATTTTTGTATAATTCTGGCCTGTATTTAAACATGACTCTGAAATATGGGGGGTTTCAGAGTTAAAGACCTGTAAATTTTTACCCTTCTTTGCATTTGTCTGGTCAAGATCATTTGAAGTTTTCTCACAGTCATTATGTTGATGAACTTCCAACGCCATGATCTGGTCATTTTGATCAGTGAGCTCTTTAATATTATTTTCTTGATCGAAAATGATATCATCTTGATAGATTCGATCTTCACCCACTTGAGATTTTGACTGAGATTTTATGCCTTCACTATTACTCTTTTCTTGAATTTTTCCAGATCTATTTTCTTGAATACTCATTATATCTTTATCTTTCTTTTTGGGAATCCACATCTCTCTCGAGTTGCACTGTTCCTTAGTGTGATCGAAGCACATACAGATGCTACACTTTGGTGGAACCCATTCATATTCAACCCATTGTATAATGTTTTCACCATTATAAAGATTTAAACAAATTTCATCTGGAAGTTCATCCATCGCAGAAACTTCCACAAGAATTCGAGCATAATTCAATCTCGACTTCATGGTGGTTGCTGCATCCATTTTAATGGGTTTTCCTATAATGCTAGCCATGATACTAAACGCCTCTCTGTCCCATAATTTGAGATTTATGCTGGGCAATCTAACCCATATTGGCATGGTTGACAGAAGATCTCTGTCCATCTTCAAAGATTCAGTCCATCTCCTCATGATGATGAGCTTGCCGTTATAACCATTCTGAATTATGGAGTTGCAGTCTTGAGGATCATAGAATTTTATTAAGAAAAATCCATTTTCTCTGGAAAAGATTTCAAACTCTCCTTTTGGTTTCCACACTCTTTTAATATATTCTTTGAAATAGACGAAGTATGGTTTACTACTAACAACATACACCAGAACTGAGTTATTCCAGCACTCCATAGCTCTTTTACATACTGCCTCTTTGACAACACCATATTTCTTGTTATTGATTTGGATAGGCGAAATGGTTTCAAGACTGCAATCTTCATCCTTTGGTTCTTTTGACTGCTCTGAGAAAATATCAGCCCATGATTTCTGCCCTAGTTCTTTATTCTGATGGAACTTTGTTGGCAGCTTATCAATTTGGATCATCTTGGTCCTGTCCCTAGAAGAATCATTCTTCTGGTGCTCAATTATTCTCTGATTTTTACTGATCTGAGACCGAGTCTGTCCATATCTTGGCTGATATTTCCTTTGCGATCTTGATTGAACCAATTGAAAACCCTCATTATCAATGATGACATTACTCGGCTTTCTGAGATGAGTTTCTGGTGGCCTATCTTGAGGAGATGGACAAGAGAGAGAGGGATTGGAGTTGGAATTGAAAGAGAGATTATTTTCTCCCATGGCAGAAGAAAACCCTAGATTTTTTCCATTAATCATATTTTAGTTTAAAATATCATTGAACTAAGTTGGATTTATAAAAAAAGGAAGAAATGAATTGCAACGATTCTCGCCGACAATTCTGCATATAATGTGAAATTGCATCTATTCCAACCTATGCAACCACAATTCACATTGTCTATCATATTCTGTTTTGGTACGTGCGTTAAGAAATGCAGTGCGCTATGCATATCATTTGGAGCGTTAAATTCGATGGTCTAAAAAGTTAAACATCCAAAACGTTTAACCAAATATATCTCAAAACGTTAATTCCAATGTTTCAAAACACTATTTTTAACGATTTCAAATGTGTTATATTAACATGCATTAAATAATAATGATGACCTATGGAAATATAAACATTTAATTATAAATTATTTGAAATCAACCTTGAAAAAAGTCCATTCTTGGATGGCTAGCACCGGTGAAATAGCATGTGGCTCGAATTATGTCCGACGTATCAACGGTTACGTATTGGTCACATCAAGGCTTGTGAGAGGGCGTTTGCCCACTCAAAATTAAAACGTTTTCTCAAGATGTAACTGTTATGTTCGATGCAAAGACTTCTATTCGATATAAGTTGTAACGACCAAGAATTTTTGAACATTTGAAAATGAAATATTTAATTAATTTTAAATATTTGAATGATGGTTTGACGTGAATTTCAATTTATCAGAATGAATTGGCGATTAAATTATAGAATTTAATCTATTGAAAGTTGAATAAAAATTTGAATCTTCAATTTTAAGCCGATTAAAAATATTTTAAAGGCTTGTAAAATTCATATTGAAAATTCTGAAGAAAATAGAACCTTCAGGATTGAATTTGAAATTGAATTGTTCAGTTTTGAAATTATATCGTTTGAATCAATATTTAAAAATAGCCGTCCGAGGCACAGTCTCGGAATTCGACGAAACCAGTTCCATTGGGTCCGTAATATTGAATTTTTTTCGGATTTCAAATTTCGTATTTTTCGGAGTTTGTATGTGAGCACACGACGTGTAAACGCATTGAATTTTTATCGAGATTCAATTTGAATTTAAAATTCGAATTGGTCAAAATTAAAATACTTTTCATCCCTAAAATCATGCCTAGCATTATGCCTAGTATCACGCAGATGATCACGGAGGCAAAACACGTTCTCTCTGTAAAATCGTGCAACCCACGTTCTTTCTGTTTTAAAATACCATCTCCCCCTCGTTCAAAAAACAAATTAAACGAAGAAAAAATGCCAGAGCTAAGGTTCTCTTGTTCGAATCTAATAAATGGCCGATAAAGAGAAAAAATAAATAAATGGATCTCTCCTTCCTAATTTCTTCATCCCCAAATCAAAATCATGGCCAACGAAAGGATAATCGCGAGCGTGGGGGGGGGGGGGGGGCTTTCGCGGTCAACTAGGAGGCCGCGGCGTAGGGAGGCGAGGCTTCCAAGCAAAGCGTCGCGATGGTGATAGGCTGGGCTCAGGCAATTTGCATTCACGCGCAGGAGGACACGGCGGCGAGGGGACGAGCGCGACGCTGTGAGGGCTCGCGTACGGCGGCATCACAGGAGTTGCGTGCAGTGGCGTTCATCTCGATCGATGGTGGCTAGGGCAAGCTCGCGTGAAGCAGTGGGTGGTGCGTGCTCGATTGGGGGTCGCGTTTCAGTGGGAATTGGGGAATTTAGCTGGGTTCTTCAATTATCAGTAAGTTATTATTATTTTATTAATTTTAATTTATAAAATTATGTGAGTATGGATATATAGAAAAAAGAAATATACAGTAAAATATATATGCAGGAAAATTAAAAAGGAAATTGATTTATTTATTTAATTTAAATTTGAAAAAAAAATTAGTTTAAATGTTGGTATATTGACAGTAAAATGAGTTACTGTTATTTTTTACAGAAAATATTTTACATAAATAAAGTTTGGAAAAGAAAAATTATTATTTATAAATTTTAAAATCTATATATATTATCTTCAAAGAAAAATACAGTGTATATATGTATATATATGAAATGTAGGAATTTTGAAATAGTTGGAAGTATATATATAAAAAAAAATGATTTTACCAGAAAAGGAAAAATCCCAGAGTTTAGATATATATATATATTTGATTAATTTATTAAAAAGGAAGTTTAGTTTTAATTCAATATTTAGTTAAACAAATTTGTTTAAAAGAAATTGGTCTGAAAATGGAATCATTTGTTCAAAATTAAATTGTTAGTAAATTAAATTTGTCAAATGGTTAGACAATTAGATTTATTAAAGGAAATCAGTTTAGTTACTAAAAGATTAAAAAAAAATAGAGTTTAAACCTATACAAATTATTTTTACAAGTAGATATATGTGTATTTGAGAAAAATAAATAAATTGCTTCAAATAGGTTTATTAAATGATAATTGATTTTTCGATTTATTTTGAATATTAATTTAATCATCTAATATTTTAGAAGGTCAAAATTTGAAAGGAAACGAGTTGAAATTGGAATTTAAATAATTAGTTAGATAAATTTATTAAAGGAGAATTAGTATTAAATTTAAATTTTTATTTAAATAAATTTATTAAAGAAGAAACTGGTTTAAATAAAACTATCAGTTAATTTAACTATTAAAATGAAATCACCGATGAATCAAAATTATCAAATGAAAATTTATTATTCGATCTGTTCGAATATTAATAAATTGTGTATAATATTTATATAAGGTATAAATCAAGAAAATCGAGTCAAGATGGGAAATGGATTGCAAACTAAAAGCAAAGGTGAGAACTTCTCACTCAAAAATTTATAAGTTGGATTTGCAGTTATTTATTGATTGTTGTTGGTTGTGATATTAGATATAGTAGGATATATCTATATATATAGCAATATATATATATATTGGCATATGTATATATTGCAGTTGATTGATTTCCCGCATTGTATAGCGGATGAGACCCTATTGCGCCGCCTGTTAAGCGGATTATATTTTATAAAATCCCATATACCGCGATATTCCACCTCGAAGTGGAATGGGTATTGTGCTAATGTTTGTGGATGCAGAGAAACAGGTTGGAGGGATCCAACTGGATTCCTCACAGATATTTATTTGATTCAGATATTGTGATATTTGATTGTTTATCTTATCGATATATGATATTTAAAAGTCGTGATTGACTATTTGATGTGTTGCATCATCGAATCCAATTTTGAAGTTTAAAAACTAACGATTTTTATTTTTAAAGGATTTCTAAAGTGATTTTTGAAAATATATGTTTAAAAAAATATTTTTTTTTGAATTGATTCATCTTAAATAAATAAACATTATAATTTTAATGTTATAAAAATTATGAATTTTGAGAAATTCAGTTAAAAGTTGATTTTTGAAAATATGAGATTAATGATTTTATAAAATAGTTTAAACTGGGATTTCTGAATTTATTATAAAAAGTTTAAAAATAGGATTTATGAAATTTGATTATTTTATAAATCAAAATGATGAAATTATAAAGGAATTTAAAGACGTTTAAAAATCATAATATAAAATGATTTATATAAAAGATTTATAAAATAAATATTTTATAAATTAAAAGTATTGGAATTGTAAAACGAGTTTTTTCTAAGTGTTAGAATGAATTGTGAATGAATTTCATAAATGAATGAAATCTATAGGATTATAACGGTGAAGTTATAAATGGAATTTTATAAATAAAATTTATAAAGTTATTTAGGGAATAGATTTGGATAAATAAATGAATCTTATAAGTTATAAGATTTATAATTATGAAGTTTAAAGGAACGATTTGTAAACAAATAAATTATAAGCATTTAACTTATAATATGGACTTTCGGTATATAATTGAGTTATAAATCGAATAGATTAATAAAGGAAATTATAAAAGGAAGTGTTATAAAATAAATAGAAATGGAATTTATAAACATTGTTTTATAAATCCGCAAACGACTTATTTTGATAAGTAAATTGTTATAACTTATTTATGGAGTTATATTCACGTTTTAGACAGTGAATAATCCTTTGAAACAAAATGAATAGAAATGATAAAAATTGGTTAACAAGTATATTCACGTTTTTGAATAGTGAACAATATGTTAAAGAAATGGTTTTGAATGAGATGTTTTAAATAGAATTAAAACAATCTAAAGATGTTTAAAATGTATTAACTATCAAAACCATAGATTTCAACATTCATTGTTGAAATAAACGTTTTCGAGAAATAGAAGGAAATGGTAGATTATAACACTGTTGTTATAATAGATGATTTCCGAAAGGAAATGTTTTATATAGTATTGGGATTTATATATCTATTTTAATTTCTAATCCCTATACTAGTGATTTTGGGTTGTCGTAACGATGTTTTACGCAACATTCGTTTTGGCCCAAATAAATATGTTTAAGAGAATGATTTCCTTAAAGAATGAACTATATACTTAATGTCGATTTAAGTATATTAAATATTTTCCAAGTATAGAAAATAAAAAGACTTGTGAACTACTTATAAATAAATAAGTATGGACATGTTTTTCCAATATTAAGTGAATATTTTGAATTTATCTTTTTGAAGATAAATTGAAAACGAATATTAGAAATCGATTTGAAAATCGTATATTCATAAATATTTTGGAATGTAAATTCACTATGGAATTTATAAAGGAAATGGAATTTGTTTAAAAATAAACATTGATTTATTTTTGAAGAATGGAAAATATATATGTTGTAAAGATATTTTTGGAAAATAAATAATTTGGAAAATTATTTGAAATCTGGTGATGTTGTGCATGTCTATTGATAGTTCAATAACCGACTATCAATATTTACCTTTGAATAGGTATTTGTTGTGATTTGCTTGAAATTGAATGCCACACTTATTTTTTTTTTAAAAAGCGGTCACTATTCGGGTTAACCGAGAAAGGACCTTGGGGTCGTATAACCCATTCCGAATATGTGATACGTCGTTATGAATTGATTTGAAGATCGGTGTTGAAGACCGGATATCTTCGAAAACGAAAGGGTTTCTTGTTGATTGTCTCTGCACTGGCTGATCCCCGGTATAGAGATCTCCATATGTGATGGGAAATTCGGACGTGATTAGAGATTATCCGGATTGCAAGGACTTCTTTGTAAGTGCCTTCGGTTCTGTTCGAGCCCGGAACAGACTTGTATGGATTGTGTGTCTGACATTACAAATTGAGATATAAAGCAGATTTCTTTCAAATATATTTCTGTTGGTGGCGGAGAATTTATTCTCTTAGCTTAACACCCTTCTCTGAGACGTACGAGCTCAGAGGTTATATAGTTGAAGGTTATCAGCAATATATTCCCAATTTGGTAATGTGACATGCTGAGTGTTGCTGTGAAATGATCATTGTGTTGATTATTTGTTATAGGATCATTTGTTTGATCGTCTATCTTGGTGATCATTCCTATGATCATTTGTTGACCCAAAGCATGACTTTGTATAAAGCGTGTTTTTATGGACGTGACTTCGTCGAGCCTCACACCCCGGAATGGTCAAAACAGGAAAGATGCGGCAAGATTATGAGAGGTAGCTCCCTTTAGGGTGTGTGCATTTCCTTCTGGAAAAGGGTGGTATCATGGTATTGTGACGCCCCACCTCTATACCCACGCTAGCCAAGAACACTCCGAAGTAGTGCTGTCAACTAGCACGGAGAATAAGGCTGTTGAGGAGCGACCATCCATGTAATTGCTTATCACACGGTGGCTATAAATAATCTTCGGAAACAAACATAGAAATAATCATATCACAAATCAGTCACAGATATCCATATCACAAAGGCGGAAGAAGATATGAATATATAACTAACACATGAAAGTGTACATCAGAGTAGTGGTCAGTAAGATCCACAATAATACAAAAGAATAGCAACACGTGTTATACAAAAGAATATAACTATGAGTCTATATCTCAAGTGTATACAACAAAAACTGCTAATCTAAACAATTAGCCAAAAGTCAGAGTGATGAATCCCTGGGAAGAAGTCAAGCAGAAGCACCTGTAACATCTCGGTCTGACCCGAGTATTATTTAAGAAAATAATAAACGGATCAGTCTAGCTATAAATATCAGATGACATGAGATAACATAAAAGATATGGCATAAACATAAACATCCATAATGACATACCGCTATAAGTATGTAAATAATGATCAACAGAAGATCAATCAATAAGAGATAATCAATATCACAAGAATCTTCTCAAAGATTCGGAAAGGGCATCATACCCCAAACTTGTACTCATAACAAGTCAACGACATAAATTCTAGAAATCAATGCAAGAAGTCCAGAAATCATAGAAAAGAGAAAGAGGCCTATCACATGACGGTCCGAAGACCAAGGGGAGCTACCCCACATGTGTGAATGGAATCACACAGATTAAGGTCCAGACTAACCAAAAAGCAAAAAGGTATGTGTGAGTGGAATCACACAAGTGGTGTCTAGTCTAACCTCGCAACAAGAGACATCGCACAGTTGCTAGTCTAAATCATCAGAATGATCGTCATGATCAACGAGAAGTGTCAATTACACTAAGCTAGTAAATATAGAAGTTTAGCTTCATGTCCCATAACCACTTGCTTAACTTAAATATTTACGAACAAACTGTAAATCTTCACTAATAAAATTGTCACAAGAGGTTCAATCGAACAAGTCCAGGAATTAACCGACGAAGTGAACGCAAGCGTTTCATACCACTTGTTTTACTAAGTCGTTTAATTAGATTTCTCATCCGAGTGTGGTAAAGGGTTGTATATACTAATAGATTGGAAAACGGTTTAAGAAAAGAGCTTTGTTATTAAAAATAGAGTTGAAATTGTTTGTTAAAAGAGTTTTGATATTTACTACTAGTATTGAAACCTTTATATTTTTAAAATGACAAATCACAGAAGAGATTGTAGAAACAATCATCACAAAGATCACATTCGGAGATGTGAATAAAATCCAAGGAAATCAGCTCAAAAGCAACAAAGTGGAAGTTCCCCAACGACCAAACGTAGCCGAGATAACCAGAGATGGTTTGTCTCGAAGAATGGTCAACTCAGCATCTCAACAAAGCAAGTTCTGTTGAATGTTTTTCAGATAAGATCGCCTACGGATGGGGGGTCCAGGGGGGTGGCAACCCCCCAAGGTGGGGGTGCGGGGGCAGCGCCACCGCTTACGGGGTTCGACCTGCCCGGTCAGGTCGCGGGGGTCCAGGGGGCAGCGCCCCCGGCGGGGTGCGGGGCAGCGCCCCGACCAAAACGGTACGACCTAGTGAAGACAAAATGAGGTCTAATGACCTAACGACTCAAGGGTCATACGACCTAACGACTCAAGGGTCATACGACCTAACGACTCAAGGGTCATACGACCTAACGACTCAAGGGTCATACGACCTAACGACTCATGGGTCATACGACCTAACGACTCATGGGTCATACGACCTAACGACTCATGGGTCATACGACCTAACGACTTAAAGGTCATACGACCTAACGACTCATGGGTCATACGACCTAACGACTCATGGGTCATACGACCTAACGACTCATGGGTCATACGACCTAACGACTCAAGGGTCATACGACCTAACGACTCAAGGGTCATACGACCTAACGACTCAAGGGTCATACGACCTAACGACTCAAGGGTCCAACGACCCAACGAGTTAAGTGTCCAGCGACCTATCGGGATAACTCGTAACCGACTTAAGGGTTGCGTGACTGAAGGGCTGCACGACTTAAGGGTTAACTCGTAAACGACTCACGACCTAAGGATGAACGACTTAACTCCGAACGAGCTAAAAATGGCCAGAACGACCTAGGGTTAACTCGTGAACGACTCACGACCTATGGACGAACGACTTAACTCCGAACGACCTAAAAATGGCCAGAACGACTCAAGTGCAGAAAATTCAACAAAACGCTAAAAATTGGATTTTTTCGCCAATCCAATCCAAACCAAATGCTAACATGCATGCAAAAATGATAGGGAATCATTCCCAACAGTCCAATATAGTTATAGGCTAGAATTGTGAGATAAAAATCTCACCTTTGCACCAAATATCAATGAAAATAAAGTTTTAAGCAAGCAAGAATCAATCCTTCTTCTATCTAAGCATAAGAAGCTTGAATCCAATGTCTTCTTCTTGAATTTGGAGTAGAAAGATGGATTGCAATTGAATTTGAGTTTTGGAATTTTAATTTTCCATTCCCTCCACCATTAATGCCAAAGCTTGATTAGTTAGGAAATTTATGAAGAGTGAGGAGAAGAGAGTTGGAACTTGGGCTTAATAGGCTAAACTAACCCAAAGTCCAAAGCGGGAAAAGTTAGTGAAATTTCACTAACTCCAAACCTATCGATGTTTATACTTAAAAAAGTTGTAAACGACATTTCGAACTCAATGGAAGTGGTCTCGAGTCCTAATTTGACCATTTGCAAAAAGTAGCTTTTCGGACCAAAATCCGATTAACGAGTTAATATTTAAATAAAATATTTAAATACAAACTCGATAAATATGCGGGTTGTTACAGGTATGGAGTCCAGATGCTTACTCATGTTGAAACACTTATTATTATGGTGTGATGTTGATTAGAGAGCTCTCGGATAAAGGTCCCAAAGGACCGGGAGATGGCATACTCGTGTCAGTAGTTACCTAGTTTGAAAGGTAACCCGGCCTTGTGTTGGCAGAGATCCGGTTAGGTTCTCGGGGACGTCCTTCCAAAGGCGTTCTCATGTGGCAATGGGAAGTTCCTTGGCCTGACCATTCGTTGAAAATCCAAAGAAACAATACGAGACCTGTACGGTTTTAGTTGTAGAACCTGCCATCTAATATGGTAGTTATAGTAAGCATACTATAATGGTACCTATGCTGGCTAAGATTTATATTCTACTTTCGAAATGTTTCCTACACTATGCACTAGTAATAATATCAAATGTTTCTTTTTAATGCGTATCAAGCATCTTTGACTAACATAAGAAGAAATCTCCTCCAAGTCTGCGTTTGCATTGTGTGTGTGGCGGGAGGTCTTATGGTAGTTACATTTTTAAAAAAGCATTTCGAATTGAATTTAAAAATATTCCTCTATTTTGATTTAAAAAAAATAAACTGTTTTAGTTCTCACACCAGTCACATGACTGACTCGGAGTTTATTGTTTTCCTTCCTAAACTCTGGGTGCCCACCAATTTCCACACGGGCAGTCAAGAGTTAAGGTTTATCAGGATATTTGGAATTCAGGAGTTGCTGGAGGCAAACTGGATGGCATGGCGTATTTACTAGTTTATAGTATTTCTTTTCCGCTGTTTGTTGTTGTTTGATGTTGTACACTCTGATGTAATGAAATGTAATGTAATGTAATAACTGATATAGTTCTTTGTTTAAAGATTATTCATTTATTTATTATATGTTGTTCCGCTGCGAATTGTGAGATTCTGATGTTGTTAGTTATTTCTTTCTGTTCTGTTTTTCTTTCTCTCTTCTTCTACCTCTTTCTTTTTCTTCTTCTTAAACCCTCAGTGTTCGGTTTTCCGGCATCCGACTGATCGGCATTCGATACAGTGGACGTATTGATGTCGATATTCGGGAGTCGAAGAATCAGGACTATTACATTTGGTATCAGAGCTAAATTTGAAGACAAATTTGAATTTGTATATAAATTCAAGTAAGTAAAAGAAATAAATTGAAATTCCCTTTGTTAGTAATTAAGTAAATTCGAGATGAATTGAATATGGAAATTGAAATTTAAAATGAATTAGTGAATGAAACTAATTTAAAGTAGTAATGTGAATTAGCAAATGAAAGTTAATCGTTAGAATTCAATATTTAGAATTGAGAATTGAATTCAAATGGAATTTAAATTGTGAATTGAATTCAAATAGAATTGAAATTGTGAATTGAATTGAAATGTAAAATTGAATGAAAATAAATGTGTAACTTCAATAGTGAAGTAAAAATGTTTAAGAAGCATATATTGGAAATTTTGTAATGAATTGGCAAAATGGTTTGAATGTTGGAATTGGATATTATGGATAGCAGGATATACAGGTGTATTAAAAGAAATGGAATTGGGATTTTGATTTCAAAGAAAAAATTGAATTGCTCGACAAAAAGGTACGTATTTCAATTTCAGTATGAAATTTGATGATTTTCTTCTCCAGCCACTTGGCTTTTTCTTTTCTTTTTGATTCTGAGGGGCCGTGGTGCAATTTTGTAGTCGTACCGTGCTAGCCGCGCAAAGGAGACGCTGGCAAAATTTTTCGAAAATTTAGGGTGTTAGAAAAATTTTGAGAAATTTTGAAAGTTTGAAATTTGAATTTGAATTTAAATTTGAATTGTTAGGAGAACAATGTTGTTTGAAACTTATAATTAAAGTTGGAAAGCTAGTTGAAATGATAATGAATCTCTAGTAAAAAGATTTGTTTTAGAAAGTTGATAAAACTATTTGGATTGTGAAAAATAATAGATGGGATAGGGGCATTCTTCTTAACTTGTAATTTCGGGACGAAATTCTTTTAAGGGGGAAGATTGTAACGACCCAGAATTTTTGAACATTTGAAAATGAAATATTTAATTAATTTTAAATATTTGAATGATGGTTTGACGTGAATTTCAAATTATCAGAATGAATTGGCGATTAAATTATAGAATTTAATCTATTGAAAGTTGAATAAAATTTGAATCTTCAATTTTAAGCCGATTAAAAATATTTTAAAGGCTTGTAAAATTCATATTGAAAATTCTGAAGATAATAGAAGCTTCAGGATTGAATTTGAAATTGAATTGTTCAGTTTTGAAATTATATCGTTTGAATCGATATTTAAAAATAGTCGTCCGAGGCACAGTCTCGGAATTCGACGAAACCAGTTCCATTGGGTCCGTAATATTGAATTTTTTCCGGATTTCAAATTTCGTATTTTTCGGAGTTTGTATGTGAGCACACGACGTGTAAACGCATTGAATTTTTATCGAGATCAATTTGAATTTAAAATTTGAATTGGTCAAAATTAAAATACTTTTCATCTCTAAAATCATGCCTAGCATTATGCCTATTATCACGCAGATGATCACGGAGGCAAAACACGTTCTCTCTGTAAAATCGTGCAACCCATGTTCTTTCTGTTTTAAAATACCATCTCCCCCTCGTTCAAAAAACAAATTAAACGAAGAAAAAATGCCAGAGCTAAGGTTCTCTTGTTCGAATCTAATAAATGGCCGATAAAGAGAAAAAATAAATAAATGGATCTCTCCTTCCTAATTTCTTCATCCCCAAATCAAAATCATGGCGAACGAAAGGATAATCGTGAGCGTGGGGGGGGGGGGCTTTCGCGGTCAACTAGGAGGCCGCGGCGTAGGGAGGCGAGGCTTCCAAGCAAAGCGTCGCGATGGTGATAGGCTGGGCTTAGGCGATTTGCGTTCACGCGCAGGAGGACACGGCGGCGAGGGGACGAGCGCGACGCAGTGAGGGCTCGCGTACGGCGGCGTCACAGGAGTTGGGTGCAGTGGCGTTCATCTCGATCGATGGTGGCTAGGGCAAGCTCGCGTGAAGCAGTGGGTGGTGCGTGCTCGATTGGGGGTCGCGTTTCAGTGGGAATTGGAGAATTTAGCTGGGTTCTTCAATTATCAGTAAGTTATTATTTTTTTATTAATTTTAATTTATAAAATTATGTGAGTATGGATCTATAGAAAAAAGAAATATACAGTAAAATATATATGCAGGAAAATTAGAAAGGAAATTGATTTATTTATTCAATTTAAATTTGAAAAAAAAATTAGTTTAAATGTTGGTATATTGACAGTAAAATGAGTTACTGTTATTTTTTACAGAAAATATTTTACATAAATAAAGTTTGGAAAAGAAAAATTATTATTTATAAATTTTAAAATCTATATATATTATCTTCAAAGATAAATACAGTGAATATATGTATATATATGAAATGTAGGAATTTTGAAATAGTTGGAAGTATATATATATAAAAAAAATATGATTTTACCAGAAAAGGAAAAATCCCAGAGTTTAGATATATATATATATATATATATATATATTTGATTAATTTATTAAAAAGGAAGTTTAGTTTTAATTCAATATTTAGTTAAACAAATTTGTTTAAAAGAAATTGGTTTGAAAATGGAATCATTTGTTCAAAATTAAATTGTTAGTAAATTAAATTTGTCAAATGGTTAGACAATTTGATTTATTAAAGGAAATCGATTTAGTTACTAAAAGATTAAAAAAAATAGAGTTTAAACCTATACAAATTATTTTTACAAGTAGATATATGTGTATTTGAGAAAAATAAATAAATAGCTTCAAATAGGTTTATTAAATGATAATTGATTTTTCGATTTATTTTGAATATTAATTTAATCATCTAATATTTTAGAAGGTCAAAATTTGAAAGGAAACGAGTTGAAATTGGAATTTAAATAATCAGTTAGATAAATTTATTAAAGGAGAATTAGTATTAAATTTAAATTTTTATTTAAATAAATTTATTAAAGAAGAAACTGGTTTAAATAAAACTATCAGTTAATTTAACTATTAAAATGAAATCACCGATGAATCGAAATTATCAAATGAAAATTTATTATTCGATCTGTTCGAATATTAATAAATTGTGTATAATATTTATACAAGGTATAAATCAAGAAAATCGAGTCAAGATGGGAAATGGATTGCAAAATAAAAGCAAAGGTGAGAACTTCTCACTCAAAAATTTATAAGTTGGATTTGCAGTTATTTATTGCTTGTTGTTGGTTGTGATATTAGATATAGTAGGATATATCTATATATATAGCAATATATATATATATATATATATTGGCATATGTATATATTGCAGTTGATTGATTTCCCGCATTGTATAGCGGATGAGACCCTATTGCGCCGTCTATTAAGCGGATTATATTTTATAAAATCCCATATACCGCGATATTCCACCTCGAAGTGGAATGGGTATTGTGCTAATGTCTGTGGATGCAGGGAAACAGGTTGGAGGGATCTAACTGGATTCCTCACAGATATTTATTTGATTCAGATATTGTGATATTTGATTGTTTATCATATCGATATATGATATTTAAAAGTCGTGATTGACTATTTGATGTGTTGCATCATCGAATCCAATTTTGAAGTTTAAAAATAACGATTTTTATTTTTAAAGGATTTCTAAAGTGATTTTTGAAAATATATGTTTAAAAAAATATTTTTTTTTTGAATTGATTCATCTTAAATAAATAAACGTTATAATTTTAATGTTATAAAAATTATGAATTTTGAGAAATTCAGTTAAAAGTTGATTTTTGAAAATATGAGATTAATGATTTTATAAAATAGTTTAAACTGGGATTTCTGAATTTATTATAAAAAGTTTAAAAATAGGATTTATGAAATTTGATTATTTTATAAATCAAAATGATGAAATTATAAAGGAATTTAAAGACGTTTAAAAAGCATAATATAAAATGATTTATATAAAAGATTTATAAAATAAATATTTTATAAATTAAAAGTATTGGAATTGTAAAACAAGTTTTTTCTAAGTGTTAGAATGAATTGTGAATGAATTTCATAAATGAATGAAATCTATAGGATTATAACGGTGAAGTTATAAATGGAATTTTATAAATAAAATTTATAAAGTTATTTAGGGAATAGATTTGGATAAATAAATGAATCTTATAAGTTATAAGATATATAATTATGAAGTTTAAAGGATCGATTTGTAAACAAATAAATTATAAGCATTTAACTTATAATATGGACTTTCGGTATATAATTGAGTTATAAATCGAATAGATTAATAAAGGAATTATAAAAGGAAGTGTTATAAAATAAATAGAAATGGAATTTATAAACATTGTTTTATAAATCCGCAAACGACTTATTTTTATAAGTAAATTGTTATAACTTATTTATGGAGTTATATTCACATTTTAGACAGTGAATAATCCTTTGAAACAAAATGAATAGAAATGATAAAAATTGGTTAACAAGTATATTCACGTTTTTGAATAGTGAGCAATATGTTAAAGAAATGGTTTTGAATGAGATGTTTTAAATAGAATTAAAACAATCTAAAGATGTTTAAAATGTATTAACTATCAAAACCATAGATTTCAACATTCATTGTTGAAATAAACGTTTTCGAGAAATAGAAGGAAATGGTAGACTATAACACTATTGTTATAATAGATGATTTCCGAAAGGAAATGTTTTGTATAGTATTGGGATTTATATATCTATTTTAATTTCGAATCCCTATACTAGTGATTTTGGGTTGTCGTAACGATGTTTTACGCAACATTCGTTTTGGCCCAAATAAATATGTTTAAGAGAATGATTTCCTTAAAGAATGAACTATATACTTAATGTCGATTTAAGTATATTAAATATTTTCCAAGTATAGAAAATAAAAAGACTTGTGAACTACTTATAAATAAATAAGTATGGACATGTTTTTCCAATATTAAGTGAATATTTTGAATTTATCTTTTTAAAGATAAATTGAAAATGAATATTAGAAATCGATTTGAAAATCGTATATTCATAAATATTTTGGAATGTAAATTCACTATGGAATTTATAAAGGAAATGGAATTTGTTTAAAAATAAATATTGATTTATTTTTGAAGAATGGAAAATATATATGTTGTAAAGATATTTTTGGAAAATAAATAATTTGGAAAATTATTTGAAATCTGGTGATGTTGTGCATGTCTATTGATAGTTCAATAACCGACTATCAATATTTACCTTTGAATAGGTATTTGTTGTGATTTGCTTGAAATTGAATGCCACACTTATTTTTAAAAAAAATAAGCGGTCACTATTCGGGTTAACCGGGAAAGGACCTTGGGGTCGTATAACCCATTCCGAATATGTGATACGTCGTTATGAATTGCATTTGAAGATCGGTGTTGAAGACCGGATATCTTCGAAAACGAAAGGGTTTCTTGTTGATTGTCTCTGCACTGGCTGATCCCCGGTATAGAGATCTCCATATGTGATGGGAAATTCGGACGTGATTAGAGATTATCCGGATTGCAAGGACTTCTTTGTAAGTGCCTTCGGTTCTGTTCGAGCCCGGAACAGACTTGTATGGATTGTGTGTCTGACACTACAAATTGAGATATAAAGCAGATTTCTTTCAAATATATTTCTGTTGGTGGCGGAGAATTTATTCTCTTAGCTTAACACCCTTCTCTGAGACGTACGAGCTCAGAGGTTATATAGTTGAAGGTTATCAGCAATATATTCCCAATTTGGTAATGTGACATGCTAAGTGTTGCTGTGAAATGATCGTTGTGTTGATTATTTGTGATAGGATCATTTGTTTGATCGTCTATCTTGATGATCATTTCTATGATCATTTGTTGACCCAAAGCATGACTTTGTATAAAGCGTGTTTTTGTGGACGTGACTTCGTCGAGCCTCACACCCCGGAATGGTCAAAACAGGAAAGATGCGGCAAGGTTATGAGGGGTAGCTCCCTTTAGGGTGTGTGCATTTCCTTCTGGAAAAGGGTGGTATCATGGTATGGAGCCCAGATGCTTACTCATGTTGAAACACTTATTATTATGGTGTGATGTTGATTAAAGAGCTCTCGGATAAAGGTCCCAAAGGACCGGGAGATGGCATACTCGTGTCAGTAGTTACCTAGTTTGAAAGGTAACCCGGCCTTGTGTTGGCAGAGATCCGGTTAGGTTCTCGGGGACGTCCTTCCTGAGGCGTTCTCATGTGGCAATGGGAAGTTCCTTGGCCTGACCATTCGTTGGAAATCCAAAGAAACAATACGAGACCTGTACGGTTTTAGTTGTAGAACCTGCCATCTAATGTGGTAGCTATAGTAAGCATACTATAATGGTACCTATGCTGGCTAAGATTTATATTCTACTTTCGAAATGTTTCCTACACTATGCACTAGTAATAATATCAAATGTTTCTTTTTAATGCGTATCAAGCATCTTTGACTAACATAAGAAGAAATCTCCTCCAAGTCTGCGTTTGCATTGTGTGTGTGGCGGGATGTCTTATGGTAGTTACATTTTTAAAAAAAAATTTCGAATTGAATTTAAAAATATTCCTCTATTTTGATTTTTTTTTTAAAATAAACTGTTTTAGTTCTCACACCAGTCACATGACTGACTTGGAGTTTATTGTTTTCCTTCCTAAACTCTGGGTGCCCACCAATTTCCACACGGGCAGTCAAGAGTTAAGGTTTATCAGGATATTTAGAATTCAGGAGTTGCTGGAGGCAAACTGGATGGCATGGCGTATTTACTAGTTTATAGTATTTCTTTTCCGCTGTTTGTTGTTGTTTGATGTTGTACACTCTGATGTAATGAAATGTAATGTAATGTAATAACTGATATAGTTCTTTGTTTAAAGATTATTCATTTATTTATTATATGTTGTTCCGCTGCGAATTGTGAGATTCTGATGTTGTTAGTTATTTCTTTCTGTTCTGTTTTTCTTTCTCTCTTCTTCTACCTCTTTCGTTTTCTTTTCTTCTTTCTTAAACCCTAATGGTTCGTATTTCCGTTCATCTTGAGTTAATCTATGGAGATTAGTGTATATTCAAGGGGTACGGAAAAGCGGACTATTACATAAGTTCTTCTACATAATCTCACTCGCCCCTCCCCCATCAACCCCCCCCCCCCCCAAAAAAAAAACCAAAAAAACCTCTTCGTTCTCTAATTCATTCCAATTATTTTTTCTTACAACCCACCATCTCGAAACATGTGCAAACACAAATTTCACTCTTCTAATTCTAAAGAGAATTATTTTTCGATTTAGCAAACTCAGATAATTCAATTGATAATACGATATGATCGATGATTCGGATGAGTACGAAAATGATCTCGAACCTATTGCGAAATTGATGATAAAAGAAATCCAACAAAGAACTCGTACTCAACGTTATACTTTTTTGTACACGGGTAAAAGATAAGTGGATGAGATTCTCGATGGACATAAGAATATGAGTGAAGATCTTTTCCGAATGAGGAGTCATTGTTTGAGACATCATTGTGACGTACTAACTAATAGGTATGACTTAACTACCAACTCACGTATAGAAATTAATGCAATAGGAATATTTATATACACGATTAGTCATGGCACGTTACATATAATGGTTGGTAAACATTTCAATCGAGTTTACAACAATGTAATTGTTTGTATTCATAAAGTTTTATGCAGTGTCTTACACGTAGCCAAAGACATTATTAAACCGACAAATTTCAATATTGCTCCTAACTAAATTGGGTATGGTGTACATTATTACTTTTTCGGACACACTCCTGCCAGAGTTGCACAAGATAAATTAGCGGCAATTGTCGATAGAAAAAATTTCCAACACAAATTTTTTTTTTTTTTGAACTGGTACTTTATATATAACAAATCATTGGGACGGCATATCTCATGTCAAATAAACTTTCGAAAGCAAGTTTCAAATTTGTGACATCCTGCATCAAAGCCGAATCAAGTAACCATTTGGACAAAGGTGTTTGTCCCAACACAAAATATTCTAATGGCTAATTTTGATTGAACATTTCCTTTCATAATGATGCATTGGAAAGGCTTTGCTATGATGGTAAACTGTTAAACCATGTTATTGAAAAAGGTTGAACCTTTCCAACATCCTTCAACTGGAAAATATTATCTTGTTGGTTCAGGTCAAAGACAAAAAAAATGATTATTTACACTTTGTCGCAATTAACGCTATCACGTTTCAGATTTCAAACAAATTCTGAAAGTTCCAAAATCATGTAATGAAATCTTCATCATTTATCACTCAAGCATGTTATGACCGTCAAAAGGACATCTGAAAGATTATTTTTTTTAAATAAAAATCAACAATTTGTACTGACATACTGTTTTCAAAAACAAACTTTGTCCTTGGGATTGTGTTCTTCATAATTTGATATAAAAATACAACATGCAAATTTCGATCATAAAAGAATTATTAGTGCAGAAATTCTTTCTCGCTATATTACTGAATTGATAATAAAAGAAGTATTAATGCACAAGAGATTATTGCGATTTGTGATGAGATTAGAAATAGTTTGTTGTTGCAAGATGACAAGATGACGTTGATTTATATATGGTATTTGAATGTATCAGATTTTGAATTCTATGTATTGTTGTATTTGATTATGTAGTTCTTTTGTCACTAAAGTTGAGTTAATTATTAATTGTAAATTATAATTTATCTAAAAAATTAGTTAACTAATAATAGTTAATTAAATGTTAATTAAACGTATAAAATACACCAAAATCTTGCTTCCAATTCTTACATACAACCCAACCTCTACTTAACATTTTGTCCAAAACGTGAAATCGCCATCCTCTAGAGGTTAGCAATCTCTTGTTCAAGAATAAACCATAAAACTCGTTTTCTAGTTGATATTGATTATCAACGACCATGACAATGTAAGCTATATACATTTACGAGTTCTTAATTTTACTCATCCAATCTTCTTTTTTCTACAAAACCTTCTTTCAAATATTTTTCAAAAATGTTCAACATTTAGCTAGGCATATTTCATTTCGATTAGTTCTTGTTTAAACCAGCCCTTATCATATTATGTTTGTTGTTTCGGTTTCCATTTTCATTCTGCAACATCGATCCAGGTACCAGATAACATACATTCTAGCAGTATGGGTCAAGCAAAAATGTTGACATTATTTTACATTCTGCACCTATAAATAACACGGTTATCATATTCAGCAAAATGTAAACTTTGATTTTTTTTCTATTTTGAATTGGTACTTTATATACAACAAATCTGTAGGACAACAAATCGTATGTCAAATAAACGTTCGAAAAATTTCGAACTTGTGACATTCTGCACCAAAACCGAATCAGTTAACCACTTGAACAAAGGTAAATTTTGTTTTTTAAAAAGCTTAATGTACCTAATACGAATGGCCTAATATTCATATGCCAATTCCGACGTCATTTTGCTTATACAAAACTAAAGATATAAAATGCTACAGCTATCACTCTTAAATATCCCAATACCTTCATTGTTCAGGCTAAAAAAACATAATCCACTCAAATGTGGTATTTGCTATAAGTGTAGCATTAGTGTGGTAGTCTATGGACTAATGTACCCTCCAGCTCACACATCATATCCTATTATAAGCTGCAATACACAAAAAAAACCAAAATTATGCATAATTTTGTCACCTCCATCACGTAAGTGAAGCTAAAGTGAGTTTTTTTAATTCAAATGAAGCCAAATTCATTTGTCTTTTCGCTGACGTGACTAAATCTTCGGTAGTTTGTTACAGCTATATGATCAGAGCATGCTTATAAAGTCTTTAAAGCACAAGATAAATTTTCTCCGATGGTGATCAGACGTGATTAATGCAAAGTGCTCAATTTCAGAAAATAGTAGACGCACGAGTATGACATGAATGATGCAAAGATGGAGAACTGCAACACTGGAAAAGATAAAGTAAAAAAGCAAAAGATATTTGAGAAAGGATGGATGCAAACACCATGGCAGCAAACACCATGGCAGATAAAATGAGGAAAGTTCATTAATAGTTGTCTGATAGCATTCCTAAAATATCCAGTAAAATATCCAGGGAAACAGTTGATTTTGAGACGAAGGTCATTAATGTAATGAAACAATTACTGAAGAGATAGACAGCGAAGTGAAATCTCAAAATTATCAATCCAACAGTATTCTCACATACAGATATTCATAAGTATATATAGGTCCACGCTCTTATTCAACTCAATACAACTATTATAGAAAACATACAAGTACAGTAATATAAAATCTGAATACATTGATTATTCTAACTCCTTCCTTCAAATCAAACTCTCTCTTCCTCCCTTATTTCTCTTACTTTCTTCTTCTCTTTATTCCAGATATCTTTCTCTTTCTTGATGACATTTAATCCTTCCCTCAATCTGACAAAATTATTCAGAGACAAAGATTTAGTTAGAATGTCTGCTCGCTGATATAATGCAGGTATATGATTAATACATATATTTTCTGATGCAACTTGTTCTCTCACAAAATACAAGTCTAGTTCAATGTGTTTGGTCCTAGAGTGTAGTATAGGATTGGCAGTTAGTGCAACTGTACTTGCATTATCACACCACACTGTGGCCGAAGTTTGTTTCTCTCCAAGAATCTCGAACAATAATGATTTTACCCACATTATTTCTGATACAACAGCTGCTACACTCCTATATTCAGCTTCCGTACTCGATCGTGAAACAGTAGATTGCTTCTTCGAGCACCAGGATATTAGATTCTTGCCTAGATAAACACAATATCCACTCACTGATCTTCTGTCGTCTCTGTCTGCTGCCCAGTCAGCGTCGGCAAATGCACTGATGTTGAGTTTTTCAGTAGCATACAGTTTCAGTCCATAGTCTAATGTTCCCGCTAGATAACGAAGTACTCTCTTCACTGCTTTCCAATGTGTCTCTAGTGGTTTCTGCATAAATTGGCAAACTTTATTCACACTATACGAAATCTCTGACCGAGTTATTGTAATATACTGAAGAGCTCCTACTATACTTCGATATTGATGTGGATTGTCAACTGAATCACCATCATTCTTTGTCAACTGCAGATTTTTGGTCATTGGAGTAGGTAGGCTTTTTGCATTTTTCATTCCTGCTCTTTTTAGGACTGATTGAATATAGTTTTTCTGGCTTAAGTGTAGTTCTCCTCTACTATTCCTTTCCACTTCCATACCCAGAAAGAAGTTCAATTCTCCTAAGTCTTTTAGTTTGAATGCATCATTTAAGTGTCTGGTCAGTTTGATAATATCTGCATTGTTGCTTCCTGTCACAATAAAATCATCTACGTACACTAATACATATAAGACTTCACTTCCCTTTCTCTGTATGAACAATGAACTATCTGATTTTATGCGCTGAAACTCCAACATTAGTAATGTTTTCTTTAATTTCTCAAACCACACTCTCGGTGCTTGCTTCAAACCATAAATTGCCTTCTTCAATTGACATACTGTTCGCTGATTTCCCTTGATAACTTCAAAACCTCTGGGCTGTTCCATATACGTCCCTCTTCTAACTCTCCATTCAAAAAAGCATTGTTCACATCTAATTGCCTAATCGGCCAGTGATTATGTAGGGCTATGGTTAGAATGGTTCGGATTGTGGTAGGTTTAACAACTGGTGAAAAAGTTTCTTTGAAATCAAAGCCTGGTTGTTGAGTGTAGTCTTTAGCTACTAGCCTTGCTTTGCACTTATCAATTGTTCCATCTGCTTTGTGTTTTAGTTTATATGTTCGTCTACATCCAATCACTGTTTTATTCTCTGGTAGAGTTACCAATTTCCATGTTTCATTACCCATCAATGCTTTGTATTCATCTTCCATTGCTTTCTTCCATCCTTCATGTTGTATTGCCTGTTCAAAGGTAATAGGTTCTTGCATTGATTTCTGAACTGTGTATATCTTTGGCTTAAAAATGCCCATTTTTGACCTTGTTATCATGTGATGGCCTTGCTGGTTATGTGTCTCATTCCTCATCTGTACATTATCCTGAGTATTGATATCAGACAAATTTGGTGCTTGAATATTTGGTGATGAATCTTGCATTTCTTCTTCTTGTATTTTGTCAGTTGTATCTCTATCTTCATGGCTCCTTGAATTATTATTACTGCAGCTGCTGATGGGAGATGAGATTAATGAAGGTGTATGGCTTCTTTCACCCCATTGTGTAGTTGGTAAACAACGCTTTCTAGCTTCCATTTCACATATTGGTATGGGTGGTATTGATTGTCTAGCATTTATGATCCTTGTGGTGACTTTTTCTTCACTGTCTGCAAATGGAAATGTCCTTTCATTGAACATAACATGTCTGGAGATAACAGTTCTCCCATCACTGGTTAAACATTTGTATCCCTTTTGATTTGAAGCATAACCAAGAAATGTACACTTTGAAGATCTAAAATCCATCTTGTGTCTATTGTATGGTCTTAACAAGGGAAAGCATAAGCATCCGAAGACTTTCAGCTTTTTGTAATCAGGTTTCAGACCAAACAGAGTTTCATAAGGGCTTATATTCTTTAAAACTCCTGTGGGTAGCATGTTAATCAAATGTACTGCAGTTGAAAAGGCTTCTGGCCAAAACTTCAGTGGCATAGCACCCTGCGCTAGTAAAGTCAGCCCCAACTCTACTACATGTCTATGTTTCCTTTCAACAATTCCATTCTGCTGAGATGTGTGAGGACAAGTGAATCTGTGCAATATTCCCTTCTCATTGAAAAACTCTTTCAGCGGTTTGAACTCTGATCCCCCATCTGTCTGAAGTATCTTCAATTTGTTGTCAAATTGCCTTTCAGCTTGAATAATAAACTGTTTTACAGCTTCAAATGTTTCAGATTTTTGTCTTAGGAAGTATATCCATGTATACCTGCTATATGCATCCACAAATGCTATATAATACCTGTAGTTACAACTTGAATTGATTGGAGCTGGACCCCAGAGATCACACTCTAATAGTTCTAGTGGTTGACGATACACTGTGTTTGACAAGCTAAATGGTAGCTTGTGACTTTTTCCCAATTGACACTGACTACATATATATGGTAATGCTGGATTAGAATATGATATATTTTCTTTATTCATGACTATTTTCATCACTTTCATGTTGGGGTGTCCCAGCTTCTTGTGCCAGATATCATATGTATCATCAGTTTTATGATTTGCTACATTACATTGTCTTATTTCATTACTGTTTTCCCATCCATTTTTCAAATTGAATTTATACAGACCGTCACATATATTTCCTTGAAGTAATATCTCTCCACTTACTTTGTCTCTGACCATACAAACTTTAGGATGAAATTCAAAGAATACTTCGTTGTCTCTAGCAAATTGTGAGACGCTCATAAGATTCTTTTTAATTTGAGGCACCCTAAGTAGGTTCTTTAATAATAGCTGTCTGTTTTTCTTAGTGGATTCAACACAGGCATCTCCTACATGAGTGATATTTATAGGTGTTCCATTTCTCATATAAATGTAATTTTTACCTTGGTATGTTGCTCCACCAAGATTTACATTCTGTAATTTGCTTGTGACATGATGTGTTGCTCCAGAGTCTAGAAACCATGCTTCATCCTATATGTCAGCAATCTTTGCTGTTGTCTCCTGATCTTCTATTGTTTGATTTTGTCCTCTGGAGCCTGCCATTGGCTTAATTTGTGTTTGACTCAAGTTCACATTGTACTGAGATGATCTTGCAGTGCTTTGATTTGGTGATATTTGCTGATTGCTTGTGTAATTATTGTCAAATCTGAAATAGCATCTCACTGCTATATGTCCTATCTTTCCACAAATTTGGCATCTCGGTCTACTGTTTGTATTTCTACCTCTTCCTCTAGCTCTGCTGAACCTTCCTTCTCTTCCAGACCATTGTCCACCTTGCATAGTCTGTGTGTAATTAGAATTGTTTGCTGGATGTTCTGTTTTGAAGTTGTTTTGCTGCTGTGGTCTGATCTTCATGTTTGATGCATAATTGATTGAGAAGTCTTGTGTTGCATTTTGTTTTTGCTCCAGTCTTCCTTCATGTGCAAGAAGCACTGATGTCACATATTGAACAGATGGAGTGGTCTCCATGGATGAGATAACGGCAACTACTGATTCAAAACTGTCATCTAACCCATTTAAAATGTCCAAGACCTGCTCTGTTTCGCTCACTCTATGTCCTGATGATTCCAGAGTATCACATAGATTCTTTATTTTGTTCAGATATTCTCTCACACTCATATTATTCTTTTTCATATTTTGTAATTGCCGCTTGTAACTCATAATTCTTGCCGAGGTTTGAGAATTGAAATTTAGACGTATAGCATTCCATACCTCTAGTGATGTCTTGCTGCCAACAATTTGAGTTAGAAGATTTGTATTAATTGATGAGAGTAGCCAAGCACACAATAGACTGTCCTGTCTATGATACATTATATACTCTGGATTCGCTACCAGTTGTCCTTCAGCATTGGTGATCAGTTGTTTTGGTACGGTAGTAGTAGCACTGATGAATTTCTCAAGGCCATACCCTCTAATTGCCGTCTCGATCTGAAATTTCCATAGCAGAAAGTTGTTTTCGTCTAAAGTTACAGTGATGAGTTGTGTTTGAGGATTAATGATTAATTTTAGGGATTCTTCGAGTGTTTTTGAAGATTGGGTGTATGTTGTATCAACAATATTGGATGAATCGGTAGTAGATTGATTGTTATTATTTCCAGCCATGATAAGAGGAGTAATGAATGATCAGGAATAGGTGTGGAATCGATTGCAAGGAGATTTGGCAATGGGAATGATGAAGAGAAGTCAGATCTGACGAAGATTGACTGAATCTGAATTAGATCTAGGGTTTGGGGCGGATTAGGTTTTCGAATTAAGCGATTGGCCGTGAGGCGATGAGCTCTGATACCATGAAACAATTACTGAAGAGATAGACAGCGAAGTGAAATCTCAAAATTATCAATCCAACAGTATTCTCACATACAGATATTCATAAGTATATATAGGTCCACACTCTTATTCAACTCAATACAACTATTATAGAAAACATACAAGTACAGTAATATAAAATCTGAATACATTGATTATTCTAACTTGTAAAAACAAAAAAGACTAAGTACCAACAACAGAAAAGAAAGGAAAGGAAAGAAGAAAAGCAAGATTGTTATGGGTGAAGCTTATAAAGATATAAAACAAAGTTCACAAACTGGAATTTGATAAAAAAGGGTTTTGGGGCATTATTGACTTTGGAGCTGAGCTTGAAAAAAGGTTCTAGTTGTATTATATTAGTTCATTTATGGTATTAAAATATATAATAATTAATTGCTTGCTTATACACAGATTTAAATTTCATCGTCAAAATTTAAATTATAAAAGGCATTATTAATACAAAAACAATTACATTATGAACTTGGAGATTAAAACCCGTACATGAGAAACACTTAATGCAAAAAGAAAATGATGCATGAGATACGTCTAATGATGCAAGGATTGTCAACATAAACCATTTGAATTTACCTCCTTGCCTGCTTGGTCTTTAGCTGTTAACAAATACAGCCTATACAGGCCTATCAAAAAAATTCATCCTACACCAAGTCAGCAACTCTCACTATTCATAATCTATGTTCAAACTACTGCAAAGACCAAATGTTTTTTGAAAGTCAATAGTATTAGGCTGGACGCCACACTCGGAACTTGGAGAGGAATTGGACCGAGCTCTTTATTTTTCATCATACTTACGATATTTGTGATTTGAATCTATCAAGGAATCATGAATATGCATTCTTTCTCATCGACCAACAAGAGAAGAGTGGTGGACCAACAACCTAAACAAAATAGAGAGATGTCAACCGCAATAGCAGGTTCTTTTGAAATGATTGGTGATCCTCTTCTTTAATATTTTTCAATCTAGTATCAATCTAAGGATGTTCGCGTAAACCAATCTCCATTGTCAATACAGAGAGCGTTTTTATTCAAAGCAAGAGTGGCTTGATTCAAACCGACCAAAGGACTACCCTGATCTTTGTCACCAATTCGATTTGACATGACTGCAATTTGAGTAGACATAGTTTCCCTTCAAATATTTGCTGTAAATATTCATCGGTTCGGACCTATATATTCATTACTAAATTTATACGATAATGCAAAATCATGACCAGGTTCATGTATGGAAAAAATTGAAATTAGTACCTTGATCACTCCACTAATCATCATCATCAACTATAGCGTTACATCTTGTTATCTCAAGCAGCTCCAAATTTGGTTTCAGCTTTGCTCGCTTCATGAACTCTTTGCTCAAGAAAATCGTGCTTGTTTCTTGCTTACTCCGCACAAACAATAATCAAGGCTTTGGCGGTAATTTGTGTAAATTTGTAGTCACTCAATAATATATGTCCGTTTTTTCAAGAGCATCTCCAACAGCTAACGACTGTAAAAATATGATCCATAAGCACCAAAATGGTTCCAATAGTAGGACATTTATTTTTTAAACGAGAGATTCCAACCATTTAAAAACTAAACATTTTGACATCAATGTTTGTTTTTTGCCGACACTCGGGCCTTTAAAAAATAACACTTTCTGCCTAACTCCACCACACCCAATTTCCCGTCATTTTACCTCTGTTTTCTTTCTTATATATTTCTTAAAAAAAACCTCTAAAATTCTATAATGATGTATGTAACATAATTTAATATAATGATTTACATATCATATTATTTGTAAAATACTGTATTTCAAGTCCTATGCGTTTTTTCTGGATATTGAAGAGTAATGTATTTGTATGTGAAATACGTTCTAAATAATTTTACTAGCAAGTAACAAAGATAGAATGATACATTGATGTAAAGATGTATCAAATATTAGTTGATTCTTCTAACCACTCTCTTCTAATTATTGCTAATAATGATCGTGCTCATTGGATTACACTGCTTTACAATACTTCAGTGATGGGCCTCTTTGCATTATAACCGCAACCGCTTCTTCATTTATTTTCTTCCTTTGGGCTTGTTTTGTTTTAAGCCCAGTACCTGTATTATAAATACAAAATGTTTTGCGTCTTGTAATTCATTCAATTCATTTTTAATGAAACAGTAATAATAAAAATCATTTCCTTTTAAACTTCTTTTATGGTATCAGAGCGTTCATTGCCTAACGGCAGTTTTTATTGAGAAGTTGTTCTCTTGTGAGGCTCCCCTCAGAAAATTATCATCATAGGGGAGGCTACCCTTCTCAAAATCCGTGTAGTAACCGTGCTCATCAGTTATTTCTACCCACAGTGCCATCCTAGAGGCAGATCAGTCATCTCCACCTCTGGTTGCACGTATTTTCTTACCCACTGTGCCATTCTAGAGGCAGATCAGATCCAAGATCATCATCTCTATCTCTGATTGCACCTTTCTTGTTGCGAAACTTCATCTTCTTGATCAAGAAATCAGGTTTTTTTTTCATATTCTTGATTCTCCATGGCCCTCGAAGAAGAAGATGTCACTTCAGCAAACACTGGCAACAGATCCAGTGACAGTCAAAGATCTGAGTCTGTCTTGATCAGACCTAAGAATCAAGCAATAAACACCCCATTAGATGATGATAATTACATCACATGGAAATATCAAGTGGAAATAGCATTAAGAGGATATGATCTACAAGATAATGTCAAAGGAACAAAGGTGATTCCACCAGTTAATATTACAGATGACAAAGGCAATACCATCAGCAACCCAGATTATGTTTTATATCAGAAACAAGATAACTTGCTTGCATCTTGGCTTTTATCTTCTGTGAGTCATACATTATTATCACAACTTGTTGGATGTTACACATCATATGAAATATGGTCATCCATTGAAAGAATTTTCAATTCTCAGTCAGCAGCGAGAATCATGCACTATAGTAGAGAATTACAGAATACAAGGAAGAATGACATGAGCATGAGGGATTACCTTACCAAGATCAAGAATCTGTGTGACAGATTAAGGTCAGTTGGTCACAATGTTTCAAACAGTGAACAAATTCTCATCATCACCAATGGACTTGATCAAGAATATGAATCTCTGGTAACTTTTATTGCCACACAACCAACCCTACCTGAACTTGATTATGTGTACTCAGCCCTTCTTGCACATGAAGGTAGAGTAGAGCAGAGAAGACTCATGCAAGAAGATTATTCAGCAAATTATGTGTCAACCACAAAGAACAAAGGTCAGAAGAATAATCAAACCAATCAGAACTCAAGAGGAGGCTACAGTCAAAGGGGCAGGGGTATAGGAAGGTTTTCAAACAATAATAGGGTCAAATGTCAAATTTGCGAGAAATTTGGTCACATGGCAAGTAAATGTTACTTTAGATTCAAGGAGGATTACAACCCAGCACAGCAAACACAATCAAGCAAGCAACCAACAGTAAACATGGCACAAACCAATCAACAATCAAGAAACAGTTCAGATAACACAACAGATGATGCAGCCAAGATTGATGACATAAACACAGAGGAGTGGTTCCCAGATTCAGGAGCTACAAATCATATCACCAACAACTTACAAAATCTCAACTTGGGGAGCAAAAACTACAATGGTAAGAATCTTGTTTCAATGGGTAATGGTGAAACTGTGAATATATCACATGTTGGGACTGGCACTATACAAGGTACGAGGCTACTTTATCTTAATAACTTATTAAGAGTGCCAAGTATCAAGAAGAACTTGATAAGTGTCTCACAATTTGCTAAAGAAAATCGTGTATATTTTGAGTTTCACCCTAAATTCTGTCTAGTCAGAGATATGCTAAGTAAAGACATATTATTACAGGGTAAACTGGAACAGGGACTGTACAAGTTCAGCAGTATGAAAACAAAGAACACCAGTTATAATGCTGTGTACTGTAATAATGTTAGTTTCAATCATGATAAGTGTGACAATGTTTTTCATAAATGGCATTGCAAATTAGGTCACCCAAGTCATGATGTTGTAAAACAAGTATTGAATGAAAATAAAATTTCTTTTTCTACTTTGCAAAACTCATCAATATGCATACACTGTCAAATTGGTAAAGTCACAAGTTGCCTTTTCAACATTCTGAGGCTGTGTATGAAAAGCCACTCGAGCTTGTGGCAGGTGACCTGTGGGGACCATCACCACATAACTCAACAAAGAGGGACATGTATTATTTATCTCTTGTTGATGCGCACACTAGGTATACGTGGATATATTTTTTGAAGGCAAAATCAGATGCATGCAGTGCAATAAAATATTTCATCACTTGTGCTGAAAAACAACATAATAACAGTGTGAAAATTGTACAAACAGATGGTGGGGGTGAATTCAAACTTCTGAAGGAGTTTTCCAGTATAAAAGGAATCGTGCATAGGGTCACATGCCCCCATACATCTGAGCAAAATGGTTTGGTTGAGAGAAAAGATAGGCACATTGTGGAAACGGGGTTAACACTCTTGTCTCAAGCAAATCTACCAGTGAGATATTGAAGAGAGGCATTTGCCACAGCAGTGTATCTCATAAATAGAATGCCTAGCAAAGTGTTGAACCACGTATGTCCCTTTATGAAACTGTTTGGTACTAAACCAAATTATGAATTTTTTAAAACTTTTGGGTGCCTATGTTTTCCCTGCCTCAGACCATACAATAAACATAAACTAAGCCTGAGATCTAGTCAATGCACCTTTTTAGGATATGCACACAATCAAAAGGGGTACATTTGTCTAGACAATCAAGGCAGAATTTACATTTCAAGGCATGTTGTTTTTTAATGAAAATGTTTTTCTTTTTGCAGAAAGTGAAAAACACATGCAAGGGACAAATGTAAACAAAGCAAGCACTGGTCACATATCAGACTTGTCAGAATGGATAAATGTAGAAGATCAATCAAACAGAGCATCAACAAGGAATGAGCATAAAGATTATCCTGAACAAACAACATCCAGCAGTACTCAACATGATGAACAAAATGAATCAAACACACAGCAAGATCATGTCAACAGAGATTTACCAAGTGAAACTTCTAATGAGAATGCAGATATCCATTGTGAATCACAACCAACTACTACCCAACATCCCATGATTACTAGATCAAAAAGTGGTATTTTTAAACCCAAAGTATTAAACATTCAACTCAATGAGGTGGAACCAACTTCTTATGAACAGGCAGTAAAAGACCGAAAATGGAGAAAAGCCATGGATGAAGAGTATAATGCTCTTGTTAAAAATAAAACATGGACACTTGTTGATCTACCAAGGGACAAGAATGTTGTAGGAAGTAAATGGACATACGAAATCAAGAGAGATGCTGATGGCAAGGTCACTAAATACAAAGCTAGGCTTGTGGCAAAAGGCTACACCCAGCAGTTTGGTTTTGACTTCTGTGAGACCTTTTGCCCAGTCATCAAGCCAGCTACGGTCAAGGTAATACTAACCATAGCTTTGCATAAAAAATGGAGAATAAGGCAATTAGATGTGCACAGTGCTTTTCTAAATGGAGAATTAATGGAGGAAGTGTACATGCAGCAGCCAAAAGGTTACAATTCTGAAGTAAATATCAACCAAGTATGCAAATTGCGCAAGGTTATTTATGGTTTAAAGCAAGCTTCAAGGGCCTGGTATGATAAACTGAAAAGTATTTTAATCAAATTGGGGTTCACCGCTACTAAGTCTGACAATTCTCTTTACACAAGGAAAACAGGGAAAGAAAATATCTACATTCTAGTTTATGTTGATGATATACTCATCACAGGAGACAGTCAGCATGAAATCAAACTTGTCATAAAGCACTTGAATAAGGAATTTGCTATGAAAGACATGAGTGAAGCAAACTACTTCCTTGGCATACGTATTCAAAGGATTGCAGACTCAAGTATCATTTTATCACAAAAGCAATATATACTAGACATACTTATCAGATCAAACATGGATAAAGCCAAACCTCTACCTACCCCCATGACAATCAACCTCAAACTATCTAAAGAAAGGGGTGAACCCATAGCGAACATCAAACGGTACAGGAGCATTGTCGGGGCACTGCAATATGCAACTATTACTAGACCGGATATCTGCTTTAGTGTGAATAAAGTTTGTCAATACATGCAAGCACCTACAAGTGAGCACTAGCGTGCTGTGAAGCGGATTTTACGATACTTAAGAGGAACAGTCAATCACGGATTAAAACTTGTTCCAAGCAAAAATTTAAATATACAAGCTTACAGTGATTCCGACTGAGCAAATGATCTCGATGATAGAAGATCCATCACCGGATACTGCGTTTATCTTGGTACTAATCCTGTTTCATGGTGCACGAGAAAACAAGCTACTATTTCCCGATCAAGCACTAAAGCCGAGTACAGGGCCATAGCCAGCGCTACAGCAGAGATTATTTGGACAGAAAATTTGCTCCAGGAATTAGGGTTCATGCTAAATCGAAAGCCAACGATCTGGGTTGACAACTTGAGTGCAATTTCTCTGTCTATGAACCCCATCCAGCACTCGAGAACGAAGCATCTTGAAGTAGATCTTCACTTTGTTCGCGAACGAACGGGAAGTGGGAAGTTACAGATCCAACATATTCCTGCCTTTTATCAGCGTGCTGATGTTTTAACTAAGGCAATTTCGGCAAAGAATTTTAATCGATTGAGGGGGGAACTCAGAGTTTCTCCGCCGCCATGAAAGACGAGGAGAAATAGAAACCCTAGTTTCATTTAAGGGGGCGTAATAATGATCGTGCTCATTGGATTACACTGCTTTACAATACTTCAGTGATGGGCCTCTTTGCATTATAACTGCAACCGCTTCTTCATTTACTTTCTTCCTTTGGGCTTGTTTTGTTTTAAGCCCAGTACTTGTATTATAAATACAAAATGTATTGCGTCTTGTAATTCATTCAATTCATTTTTTATGAAACAGTAATAATAAAAATCATTTCCTTTTAAACTTCTTTTAATTGCGTCAAATTTGTAGTGTACTAAGTTAATTCCATATCAATCCTACCTTATTTTCCAGTTCAATAGCATACTCAACGCCTCTTCAAAGTATAGGTTCATTGATCCATTAATTAAATTCGCATCTGAAGCAATGACATATGAAGTAACAACATCCAACGTCATTGTTGTATTTCAATAACTAGGGTTGCATGGCAAATCAAATCCAATAGATTTAGACAACAGTCGATCAGATCAAATTAATTAATAACTGAATCTTAAATTTTTGATCCACATCCAATCTTAAATTTTTGATCCCGGCTTAAATCTGATCCTATCTGGTTGTATTTGAATTGGATAGAATGGTGGTTATCATCTGTCGTAAAATCTCATAAAATCGACAAATTAATAGACCTAGGGACCATTTGTATGAAAATCATCGACTATATGTTTGGCCTTACTTTATCGAAGACGCTATTTAATACTTTTTTAGAATTGTTGATTCTTCCATTATATAGTCTACGATGTTTGATTTCCATTAACCAATTATATTTTAAAATGGATTCATATTATTATTATTTTGTTTGTCTTAGTAGTTCAAGTTTGTAAACAAAATGATGTCTGTTAATTGAAGTGGTATTCTTCGTCTTGTTGCAAATTAGAGAAAATTGAAATTAAATATGTAATATAACAAGATATATAGTTAGATTTTTCTAGCCTTTAAATGAGTTAAATTAGATAGACAATGACAAAATTTATCTTTACTAACATTCAAGTGAATCAAATTAGAGTGACTTATATACTTTGATAAAAATAACTCTTAGTAGTAGGAGAAGAACCCAAAAAAATATCACTATTTAAATATCATGTTCCCAAATAAAATAAAATAAATATAATTAAACACTTAATTTCATATATGGTAAATAGTTGATTGTAAATTTTTAGACACATGAAAACATATAACGCATTCAATGTTTAATCTAAAATTTTAAAAAGTACAAATCAAACCTAAGCGAGAACCGAAAACCCTAATTGAAAAAAAAACTGCATCACAATTGAATTTGTCAATTTCTAAATCAAAAGTGGACACCTGGTTTTCGACAATTAAAATAAGTTGTAACGGTTATCCAATTGGTTTAGACGATAAGGATCTGCCGATTGATCCACCAAAATTGAATACCTATCATTTGAATGTAATTTGATCTGCTACAATTTTTAAATTGGATTGGTTTGCACCATTCTGATTTTTTCCATTGGATAATCAATTCTTGTGCACCTGTAACGACAGTAGTTGGAGCTACTCAATCATGTAACGTAAATGAAACTAGATTATACCGTTTGATTTCGTTCTAGTTATTGTAAGTGATTTTGTCAGTGGAGATGGTAATTATGTTGCTTTTCTTCTTCTTCTATGTGCAATTCACTCTCATGTTATCGTACATCTGTGTGTGTCTTCCATTTCAATCCATCACAAATCAAGAGTTCTTGGTAGTTACGGATTGAAATTCCACTCACCACCTAATATAACAGTTTTAGCAAACTAGTTGGTAAAGAAATAAGCACCGATAGGAAGTTTCATTTTTTTTCCCTGGTGATTATACTTGAGGGGGTGAGGGTTCTGCTAGAAAGAGGCAGTTGTATTTTAACCGCATCAAACAGGATCTGATGTTACTGAAAATGTAATATATCACAGCCGCAGACTTAATCTAACAATGTCACTATCTCCACCAACTGCAAAAGGTTTGACATACCACTGCCAATACTAATTACTGTAAACAAGATATGACAAAACATTCCCTATTTCTACCGATGAAAATAGAGTTGATATATCACAGACAGTCAACCATATATTACCAAACAGTACCGTCTATCTTTGCCAATTAAAGTAGATTTGATGTCACTATTGCTACCAAATACAGTCAATAAGATGTGACCAAACGCTGCCACTATTTATGTCAATTTCAGTAAATATGACATATCACTGTTACAACCAATTATAGCCAACAAGATGTGATCAAACACTACTATGAGAATGCCTCACCTATTAAAAGAATTTTGACATACCTCTATTTTTGCACAACAAAAGGTTATTATCTTATACTAGTATCCCTACAAGAAAAACCGGCATTTACGTCGGCTATTAACCGACGCCGGCCGTCAGACGCAAGCCGATTCTAAAAACCGACGCAAAATAGACGTCACCATCAAGCGTTCGAGCAGGTTTTGCATCGGCTTCGTCACCACTTTAGTATCGGTAAGTGACGGCTATATCCAATTGGCCATTTTTTACAAAATTCTGTTTGTCGTAACAAGCCGATTCTAGCCGACGCAATCCTGTAACCACAAGCCGATTCTAGCCGGCGCTATCATGTAATCAAAGAGCCGACACAAGCCGATTCCAGCCGACGCAAGTCTGAGTTCATCTGTTTATAAACAGCTGCTGTTTGCGCCTTCAAACCACAATATAAACAATTTCCGTCGAACTATAACAACATTCAATCTTCCAACACATGTATAACACCAACCTTTCATCAATCAAACATAACATCCACAATTTTCCATCAAACAATAACTATATATCCAAAAACTCATCAATCAAACACAACGTTCACTAATATACATCATACTCAACAATACATATAAGTACTATCAAACAAATCATACATCATTGTCCTACTAATCATCATACATCAAACAACAATAAGTTCAACACAAAACAACACAATAAGTTCAATACAAAACAAGCTTACCTACTCATCATCTCCCGACGCATCCTCTTCAGGCATTCTTCCATGCTCTGCTAGGTATGTCGCGATATGCGCATCGAGCTGATGTGCAAAAGCAGTGCTCTTCCGCCAGTCATTGATCTCCGCAATCTGCTGACGCAACAAAGTTATCTCCTACTCTGCCTGGGATCTCCTGTAAGCCCTCTGAGACGATATCGCCTGTGAAATAGTTAATAGCTAGTTATAATTTATGCTTCATATATATATATATATATATATATATATATATATATATATATATATATATTAGTTAATGAAGCAGTTTACCTCCATATTTGCATAACCATATCGCCTATTTCGTATAGGCGGATCTACAATGGCGTCCCAAATATGGTTTAACTCCTCAACGGTCAACTCCTCACGTCCGGTGGTCCGCGTCACACGTGTCCGCCCCGCCTCATATGATTCATGCGATTATAAATAAAAGTTTGACACGAAAAAAATTTAATTTACGATTTTTTGGCTGTGAAATAAAGTATTATCAAACACTATCATTATGGATAAGCATGTTTACCATTACAGATTGAGATTTAGCGTCTGTTCATCTATACGACACATTTCCTTCCTCGTCTGTCTCCTCCACCGCATGTGTGGCAGTAAACAACTCAGCCATCGTAGGCTCGCGATTGTACTTAAACTAAAAATATACATATGAATAAACAATGTTACCAATATGGTTAAATAATGTTACAAATATTTATAAACACAATTTATAAATTTACCAATTCGTTTTTACGTTGCTGAAAAGATTTTGAGCCACCACGATGTACAGCAGGATTTTTATTCTTGTTTTGCAATTCCGCGCTGATATTTCCTATACATTTAAACACAAGGTTAACTATATTAATGCAACTAATATACGAAATCTTAAAAACTTTAAATTACAATTCGAAAGTGGATAGCTTACATTGAATTCAGGAGTATCCAGAGCCGAAGAAACTCACTATATACGCCAGCGCTTATCCAACTTGGCTTTTTTCCCGCACTCTTTACTTTAGTTAACGTGTTTCTATAATATTTTCCTCATTATTTGATTCCAATGATTTCTAAACACATCCAAATCCTTGGGCTCAACACGTACGGCAGCATGCATGTTGAAATTAACTTGAATTATAAACATTCTATTGGCATCCAAATCAAATAAAAATTTATACTTAATTACCATCAAATCTGCCCATATTGCGTTCTTTACAGGTGCTGGGATGTCGTCCCACCGTGGCCAACAGTCGGACATCCTACTCATAAACGCCTATCTCGACGTTTGTAAAATGAAATCTGAAGGCTCCACCTCAAAACCCCTGTATAAATTTTGATGTATTTAATATATTTTAAATAACATACTTGAAATATATTTGATACTTACCCTGCCGTCTTGGGAACTAACTTAGCAACATGGCGTAAATCCGGCGCACTGCCACTGGCACCTGCGTCGGGAGAAGGAGAAGGCTCAGACCTACTGCCGTGTCTCCTATAAGACATATCTGCCACAAACATATCATATCATGTATCGTATATCATATCAGAACATATCATATCATATCAGAACATATCATATCATCGCATAAAACATTCCACTTGATTCAGACTTTAAATATTATATATGTCATAAAAATACATTATACAACATGCAATTCAAATATTTACATATGTCATATTCGGACTCTAAATATTACATATGTCATAAAAATATATTATACAACATGCAATTCAAATATTTAAAATTATCAGTCTTCGTCGTTCTCTGATTCAGACTCGGTCTCGTACTCTATATCGTTTCTTCAACACTTTCAAATGCATCTACCAAAACATTTGATTCACCATTCAACAACCCTACATCAATGTCTTCGGTTATTTTTACTTCAGTATTTGGCTCAAGATCCGCTTGATACGCTGTTTCATCTGGAATATTATTTCCTTCAAATGTAAATTTTGCCTTTGTTTTAAAACAAACCGACCAATCCGCTTTATCTCTTTTCAAGGATAGATACGGAGCAAAATAAACCTGTAACGCTTGCTTGGCCAATACGAAATGATCATACTTATAGTAATGCGAGGTATGTTTTATTTCAATAAGTTTATAATCTTTGTGCACGTTGATTCTAGTACCAGGAACTTTGCTAAACCAGTTGCATTTGAATAAAAAAAACTTTTTCTACAGGTCGTATGTAATATGTCAACTCTAAAACCTGTGTTAAGACGCCGTAAAAGTCTTTTATATACTCATTTGGATCGTCACTACCTTTGACAAATACACCGCTGTTATATTTAAATTTTTCGATACCGTAATCTTTGGTGTTGAATATAAATCCATTGACGAAGATATTGGATACGTCTCGACATTTCTTTTTGGTCCGATCGTAGGATGTCGCAATCCTTCGTCAACGACACAGTTTATTGGATCATAAATCGCCAGATAGATGCGGTGATTCGTATATACCACAAATATGTAATATGTTTTAATATAATTAATATGTAAGTATAATTGAATTATATATGAATTTATAATTACCTGACAAATGGTGCAACTTCTAGATAATTTAGAAGAACATATGTGTGTGCTACATGGTGATCTCTATCGTCTAACCATATTTCCACACATTTTCCAGCATGTCGGCCATGTTATCTAAAATTAGATAACATTGCTTGAGAAGAATCATGTTCAACGACTTCTTCATTACGAGGAACACTTACAGACGATAAGTTCACATGATCAATAAAATAATGAGAGAAAAAGAATAAAGCTTCTTCTTCAAGATATGATTTGCAAATTGAACCTTCAACTCGTATTTTTGCCTAATTTTTTTCTTTAAATGATTCAAGTACCTATTACAAATTTATTTTAAATTTAGGCATATAAAACTGAATTTCAAACTAACATAAATACTGCTGATATTCAATATTACCTCTCAATTGGATACATCCAACCATATCGAACATGACCTCTAAGAAGTGCTTCGGATGGAAGATGAACAGGTAGATGCTCCATTACATTAAAGAAACCCGGCGGAAATATTTTTTCCAGCTTGCAGAGCAGTATAGGAATTTCTACTTCAAGTCTACGTATACGGTTGACTTTTAACGTCGTCGAACAAAGTTGTTTGTAAAACAAACTTAATTCTATTATAACGCTCCATACTTTTACGGGCAACAGTTCTTTGAGAATCATGGGTAATAAATATTCCATCATGATATGACAATCGTGACTTTTCATCCCATCCAATTTACTGTTTTTAAAGTCAACACATCTACGAAGATTAGAAGAAATCCCATCAGGACATCTTAGTGCTTCCACCCACTTTAGCACGGGTTTTACTTACTGTCTAGCTCATAGCATGCTTTGGGTTTTTTAATGTCATTGGGTTTCATATGAAGTTCGAGACGTTTACAAAAGTTTGCTATATCAAGTCATGAATTCAAATCGTCCTTTGTTTTCCCCTTTACATTCATAACTGTATTAAATGCATTATCAAACACGTTTTTTTCGCTGTGTATCACGTCAATATTATGTCGGAGTAGGAGATCTTTCCAGTAAGGTAACTCTCAAAATATACTTTGTTTGCACCAATTATGAATGTCTGATTTACCTAGAATTTCAGTCTGTACTCCAGTTTCATGTATCTTTGGATACTCTTTTACAATTTCATATATTTCTTCGCTTGACCAAATCTGCGGTGGTTGCATACTCTCTTCTCTATTAGCTATAAAGTTTTTTCTATCTCTTCTAAAAGGATGATTGAGATGGAGAAAACACCGATGACAATCAAACCAAGAAATTTTCTTTCCATACCGTAACGAAAACGCCCGTGTTTCTTCCATGCAATAAGGACAAGCTAGACGACCAGCCATACTCCAACCTGAAAGCATCCCGTATGCAGGAACCTTTTACACATATATCTTTCTTCGTTACATATTCTGTATTTTCTAAGCTCAACGTCATCTTTTCAATACAACATGCAACCTTTTACACATGTATCTATCATTTGGTACGACAGACCGAAAGCGGACATAAGTTTTTTCACTTTATAATGACTATCACACATCAGATTATTGGGTGGCATGTTTCGTTTTGCTGCTTGTACAACTGCTGTAAATCCAGCTTCTTTAAGGTTGAATTTTGATTTCATAGTAATGTATTCAGCAGTTACTGATAATTCGATTCCACTTTTACAACCATCCCACAGCGGCCTTTTAGCAGAGTCCAATAAATCATATATTTTTTAGGTCCCACATTCGGTTCTTCTCCAACATTTACATCTTCATCGTCATCTTGATCAAACATTGAAAACATTGATCGTGCTGCATCTTCCACCATATTTTCTATTGGATTCGTCACAACATTATTGTCATATAACGCGACAGGATTAGGTGTGGGTGCAAGAAGTTCTCCATGACGATCCCACAAGTAATAATTTGGCACAAAACTATTTTTATACAAATGTACTTCAACTATATCTGCTTTCCAATGCTTCAAATATTTGCACTTACTACACGGGCATTTGTGTTGGATTTCTCCACACTATATGATGCAACGCACCTTGGCAAGTCGCTCCAGCGACCCAGCGAGCTACTTAGTCGCTCAAGCGACCTAGTGAATTGTGCCTTAAGTCGCAACGACCTAGCGGGTTACGGTCTAGCGAGTTATATTATGATACCGAGCGACCTAGCGAGTTATCTTATGTCGCCGGTGAGTTATGCGAGCTAGCCACGACCTAGCGAGTTAAGACGTTCAATTATGTCGTGCGGTCTCAGTTAAGTCACAAGTTCTTATGCCGCTCACTCCAAGGTCGCTCAAGCTTAAGTCGTTTAACGTTATGATGCATGCTATCATTCTTAGGTCGCTGACCTTAAGTCGCTCATCAATTAAGTCGCTCATTTCATTTAGGTCGCTCCTGATGCTTAAGCCGCTGATTTCTTAGGTCGCGTGAAGCTGGGCTATCTGTTATGTTCGTATGATTGTATGTTGCTATGGCGCTGTGTTGTAATTTTTTTTTAAGTCGCTTATGTGTTGTACATGGGTCGTGTGTTGTTTGTTGAGTCGTAGGTCGCGTGTGTTGTAACTGTTAGGTCGTAGATCGTGTTGTATGGGTTAAGTCGTTTGTTCTTAGGTCGGCCATGAGTTAGGTCGGCTGTGTTGAGTTGTGTGAGTTGTAATCTTCTATAAATATGTGTGTGATGTCGTTGTAAAAAAGTTGATTTTGGGGAATAAAACTTTTTGAGTGCTTTGTGCCTCTTTTAAAATTGAAAGTTGAGTGTGAGCTCCTTTCTCCATCTTCGGTTATTCTAGTGCGCTCGAATCAACGGATTTGAAGCCGATTCACGGAATCTCGTGCGCGAGATCAACGTCGAAGAATCGTAGATCTTCTAACACGGCATCGTGCGCGATCAACGTGTTAAGATAGCTAGAATCCACTATATCGAGAGATCAACGGATTTGGGCATTTATCCTGGGTATCATCAATTCATCAGTTTATCGTTGTATCGTTCCATCGTTGTTTTGTTGCTGTTGCATCATTCGGTGACAACTTGTTATCACCATTGCGTCTGTTTGGTATCAGAGCCGCGTCAGTTTGGTATCAGAGCTTGCAGAGCTAAGCTGAAGCTAAGTTAGATCAAGGCCGAGTTCAATCCAGTTCAAAGCCAAGACATATCAGTTCATATCAGAGTTGAAGCCGAGCTAAGTTAGGTCGGAGCCGAGATAAAACCGAGCTAAGTCAAAGTCGAACCATATCAAAGTTAGATCGGAAAGAGATTGTTTGAAGATCATGCCTCCGAGACGTGCTAATCGATTTCAGAATGTTGAAGATGTATATAGAAGACAAGAAGCTGAGCGGATGGAACAGCGTATCAATGAAAAGTTCGATGAAGGTATTGGAAAGTTAGAGAAGTTAATGAGAGACATGAATCAAAGTCAATGGAGAACTTCACCAGTTTCGCACCATAGTGGAAACAGAGTTTCACCTTCAGTTTCGAGAGAAAGAGACATGCGTGGTAGCAAAAATGTTGATGGTCAGAATCGACATCGACATACGTCAGATTTGGAAGAATCCAGTGATGGTGATAGTAGTTTTTGTCGAAACCATGGCCAAGGACGAAGTCGAAATAGAGATTTTTAAGATGATCGTCGATAGGAGTCGGGGATGAAAACAGAGATTCCAGAATTCAAAGGGGGAACGATAGCAGAAGAGTTTCTGGATTTGTTATCAAATGTTGAAAAAAAAAATTGACTTCAAGGAAGTACCCGAGCATCGTAGAGTCAAGTTGGTTGCTACACGATTGAGGGGAAGAGCTATGGCATGGTGGCAACAAACTAAACTTACACGGGAAAGAATGGTAAAGTCGAAGATTCTTTCATGGGAAAAGATGAAGAAGTTGATGATGGCTACTTTCTTGCCTTATAATTATCAGTCTCTTATGTATCAGCGCTTACAGAATTTGAGACAAGGGACAAAGTCGGTAAATGAATATGCAGATGAGTTTTATCAACTGATTGCTAGAAACAATATCATGGAAACGGAGGAACAATTGACATCCAGATTCGTTGGAGGATTGAGAATGCAAATTCAGGATATGGTAAACATGTTTGATCCAAGATCCGTTGCTGAAGCACACCAGAAGGCTCTAGCTTGGGAGAAGCAAGGTAGAAGAGGAGGTGGTGCATTTACGAATTCGATCAATTAGGTGAAAGGGACTAGTAGCAATACTAATGTTTCCAAGTCTGTTAGTAAATCGGTTGTCAATGAAGTTGCTAAGACCAAGGTCAACAACAATTTCAAGTGTTACAACTGTCAGGAGTTTGGTCATAAGAGCAATGAATGCCCGAAGCCTAAGAAGCGAGCGATGGTTGCTGAGGTTGAGGATGCAGAAATAGAATGTTCAAATTCACCACAAGTTGAGGAGGAAGAAGAATTATTGGCGGGAGACGAGGGATATTCTTTAATGATGAGGAGATCTTGCTTGACGCCAAAGCAGAAAGAGGAGACTAGCTGGTTGAGGAGTAATATTTTTCAGTCAATGTGCACTATTTTGGGAAGGGTTTGTAAGTTTGTTATCGATGCAGGAAGTTGTGATAACATCATCTCTACAGAAGCTGTAAAGAAGTTAGCGTTAAAGACAGAGAAGCATCCCAAACCCTACAAATTAGCTTGGTTGAGGAAAGGTGCGGAAGTGAAGGTTAGTCAAAGAGCTTGTGTAACTTTTTCCATTGGAAAGAAGTATAAGGATGAAATTTGGTGTGACGTGGTAGATATGGATGTATGTCATTTGTTGTTGGGAAGACCGTGGCAATTAGATAGAGCCGTGCAACACGATGGTAGGACTAACTCCTGTAGTTTCATGTTCAATGACACTAGAATCATTTTAGTTCCTAAAAAGCGACAACAAAGTGAAAGCAAGTTGGAGGAAATCGAGGAACTAAAGACTCTGTTATCTTTGAAGGAGTTTGTCAAAGAAGTAGAGGATGGGCCTGAAGTATTTCTGTTGATTGGACGTGAAAGTAGTGAGACAGTTGAAATTCCTAAGGAAGTTAAGCCAGTGTTGAAGGAATTTGAAGATGTATGTCCTGAAGAATTACCGAAAGAATTACCACCGTTGAGAGACATACAACATCAGATTGATCTTGTTCCTGGAGCTGTGTTACCACATAGACCACATTATAGATTGAGTCCAAAGGACTACGGAGAGTTGAGAAGGTAAGTGCAGGATTTTCTTGAACAAGGGCGCGTACAAGAAAGTTTAAGTCCTTGTGCAGTACCAGCCTTGTTAGTGCCAAAGAAGGATGGAACTTGAAGAATGTGCACAGATAGTCGAGCACTAAACAAGATTACAGTGAGGTACAGATTTCCGATGCCAAGATTGGACGACATGTTAGATCAGTTGAGCGGAGCTGCTATCTTTTCCAAGATTGATCTGAAGAGTGGGTATCATCAGATTCAAATTCAACTAGGGGATGAATGGAAGAACGCATTCAAGACGTGGGAAGGGTTGTATGAATGGCTGGTCATGCCATTTAGTCTTTCGAATGCACCCAGTACTTTTATGCGAGTAATGAATCAGATCTTTCGACCGTTTATTGGAAAGTTCATGGTGGTATACTTTGATGATATATTGATATACAGTGGAAGCACAGAAGAACATCTACAACACTTGAAGGAAGTGTTGATGATACTTCGTCAGGAGCAATTTTACGCGGCAACAAAGAAGTGCATGTTCATGACACACAGTGTTTTGTTTTTGGGGAATGTGTTGTCCAAGGAAGGAATCCATGTGGATCAAGGTAAAGTTGAAGCAATCAAGAATTGGCCACAACCCAGGACTATAACTGAAGTGAGAAGTTTCCATGGTTTAGCATCATTCTACCGAAGGTTTATTCCACATTTCAGTAGCGTGATGACACCAGTGACAGATTGTATGAAAGGAAAACAGTTTGTGTGGACTGAAGAGGCTGATTCTGCTTTCCAACAGATCAAGACACTTTTGACTACAACACCGATTCTTAGATACCCGGACTTTCAGTTACTCTTTGAGCTGAATACTGATGAGTCTAAAGTTGGAATTGGTGGAGTATTAAGTCAAAATGGGTGTCCAATTGCTTATTTTAGGGAGAAACTTTCTGGAGCCAAGACAAGATACAGTACCTATGACTTGGAGTTCTATGCTATTGTCCAAGCCATAAAGCATTGGAGACACTACTTGTTTTATAAAGAGTTTGTGTTGTATACTGACCATGAAGCATTGAAACATTTGCAGGGACAAGATAAGGTTGCAGCTAGACATGCTTCATGGATCGCATACTTGCAATAGTTTACATTTGTTGTAAAGCATAAGTCGGGAGTTACAAATCGAGTGGCAGACGCATTGAGTAGAAGAAATCATTTGTTGACTACGATGAGAGTTGTAGTGACGGGGATTGATGTACTTCCAGAATTGTTTGTTGAGGATCCTTACTTTGCTAAGATTGTAGATGAAGTCGAGAAAGGGAAGACGGATGAGTATGTGTTGGTAGATGGTTTTCTATTCAAAGGAAATCGGTTGTGTATACCAGAGTGCAGTTTGCAAATGAAGATTGTGAAGGAATTGCATAAAGAAGGTCATGTGGTAAGATATCGTACCTTGCAGTTGATTTCTCAATCATATTTTTGGCCTTCCATGAGGAAAGAAGTTGAAAGATTTGTGTAGAGATGTCACATATGTCAAGTTTCCAAAGGGACAACTACGAATGCAGGATTGTATATGTCATTGCCTATGCCTAATAGACCATGGGTTGATGCTAGCATGGATTTTGTTTTGGGTTTGCCAAGAACTCAACAAGCGAATGACTCTATATATGCTGTGGTGGATAGATTTCGAAGATGGCACATTTCATAGCTTGTAAAAAGACCGCCGATGCAGTTCGTGTTGCTCAATTATTCTTTAAAGAGATTTATCGACTACATGGGTTACCTGAGAACATTGTTTCTAACCGGGATACTCGATTTCTAGTCATTTTTGGTTGAGTCTGTGGAAGATGGTTGGGACTAAACTGAATTTTAGTAGCGTCTATCATCCACAAACGGATGGGCAAACAGAAGTGGTGAACAGATCTTTGAGAAACTTGTTGAGATGTCTTGTGAAAGATAATTTGAAAAGCTGGGATGTGAAATTGTTTCACGCAGAATTTGCACATAACCATGTCGTTAATCGAAGTACTGGATTCAGTCCATTTCAAGTAGTATATGCAGCCATTCCGAAGGGACCGTTGAATTTGTCAACAGTTCCTCGTCAGAAAGGGGTTGTTAAACGAGCGTGTGATTTCGTGAATGAGTTGCAGGAGTGTTATAGGATCGTTCGTGAACGATTGCTTAAGTCAAATGAGAAGTATAAGCAACAGGCAGATAAGAAGTGAAGGAGTGTGGACTTCAAAGAGGGTGATTTTGTGTATGCAGTATTGACCAAGGATCGTTTTCCAGTTGGAACTTACAACAAATTGACAGCTAGAAAGATTGGTCCTTTAGAAATCTTGAAGAAGATCGATGAAAATGCGTATCAGTTGAGATTGCCGGACCATATTCATACTGCTGACATTTTCAACGTCAAACACTTGATTCCGTATCATGAAGATAAGTGTGTCGAAGAAGAGGAAAGCGTGAATTCGGGGTCGAATTTTTGTCAACCGGTGGAGGATGATGCAGCGCACCTTGGCAAGTCGCTCCAGCGACCTAGCGAGCTACTTAGTCGCTCAAGCGACCTAGTGAATTGTGCCTTAAGTCGCCAGTGACCTAGCAGGTTACGGTCTAGCGAGTTATATTATGATACCGAGCGACCTAGCGAGTTATCTTATGTCGCCGGTGAGTTATGCGAGCTAGCCACGACCTAGCAAGTTAAGACGTTCAATTATGTCGTGCGGTCTCAGTTAAGTCGCAAGTTCTTATGCCGCTCACTCCAAGGTCGCTCAAGCTTAAGTCGTTTACCGTTATGATGCATGCTATCATTCTTAGGTCGCTGACCTTAAGTCGCTCATCAATTAAGTCGCTCATTTCATTTAGGTCGCTCCTGATGCTTAGGCCGCTGATTTCTTAGGTCGCGTGAAGCTGGGCTATCTGTTATGTTCGTATGATTGTATGTTGCTATGGCGCTGTGTTGTAATTTTTTTTAAGTCGCTTATGTGTTGTACATGGGTCGTGTGTTGTTTGTTGAGTCGTAGGTCGCGTGTGTTGTAACTGTTAGGGCGTAGATCGTGTTGTATGGGTTAAGTCATTTGTTCTTAGGTCGGCCATGAGTTAGGTCGGTTGTTTTGAGTTATGTGAGTTGTAATCTTATATAAATACGCGTGTGATGTCATTGTAGAGAAGTTGATTTTGGGGAATAAAACTTTTTGAGTGCTTTGTGCCTCTTTTAAAATTGGAAGTTGAGTATGAGCTCCTTTCTCCATCTTCGGTTATTCGAGTGCGCTCGAATCAACGGATTTGAAGCCGATTCATGGAATCTCGTGCGCGAGATCAACGTCGAAGAATCGTAGATCTTATAACACGGCATCGTGCGCGATCAACATGTTAAAGATAGCTAGAATCCGGTATCTCGAGAGATCAACGGATTTGGGCATTTATCCAGGGTATCATCAATTCATCAGTTTATCATTGTATCGTTCCATCGTTGTTTTGTTGTTATTGCATCATTTGGTGACAACTTGTTATCACCGCTGCGTCAGTTTGGTATCAGAGCTGCGTCACTATACAACATAAATAATCAATTATGTGTGTGTAGTCGAAGATCATTAGCAAAGTGGCAAGTCCTTTGAAATGTAAATTTAATATGATTAACTAATTGTGTGCGAGTGTATATTTGAATGTTATTAGCAAAGTATAGGTCCTTTGAAATATAAATCTAGAGAATCTGGGTTCAAAACCAACAAATTAAATTATTGGTTCTCATATATATGCACAATAAACACACGCATTTGAGAACACTCGATCAAGCTTCGCACACTAACTCCCAATGTCTACCACTATCCTGATTTCAACTCTTAACCTCTTATTTTTCAACTATAAGCTTTGCCATGAGTATACCGATAGGGGATAACCAAGGTTCAAAATTTCGGTTTTAGTTTCCATTTCGTTCACTTCCAATTATCACAATTTAGGCTCTGTTTCGAAAATTACGAAAATTCCGTTTCAAATCCGACTACGGATTTTGAAGTTTCCAGGTACTTTTTATTTGTAGATACACCCATAGATACTATAACTTTATGTACTTGTAATAGCAGTTTAACAATTATAATTGAAAGTGCATATATAATTTCATATAATTGTAATCTAACAGGACAAAAAATAAACAAACCTTAATTTATTTTATGTCTTAAAAGTCTACCCATATGTAACAAAAGCCCAGGAATAAAATTAAAATTAACCCAAATAACATTTTAGTATCCCCTAAATTTCTCCCCCGTGAAAACAACATCTAGTTCTTCAATTCTCTTCCTCAAATACATCTCATAACCCTAAAATACATTGAGATCGTTACTCTTTATTGCCGCTATTTCCTACAAGAATGTTAATGTTGCATGGCTTTTCAAGCTTGATGCTACCTTCCTCCGTCACTATGCTGTTTGAGCACGACCGTACATGTAATTGTGAATTTTTTTTGAATTAGTGACTAGAACGGTGTTTTTGGTGAATTTGGTCCGGGCAACGTCAGAACCAGACCGAAATAGTTGGATTCTGACGTCCCGACCGGAATCTCGAACCATGGGACTAACTACATGCATATATGCACACACATGCATCAGGGCCGATCTTAGGGTTTTGGTATCTAAAGCGAATTGCAAAACCAAGACTCTAATAGAAAACTGATACTATTATCATAATTAAATTATCGAAATAATTTCACAAAAATATTTTAAAAGATAATTATTAAAATAACAAAAACATTTCAAATTATGAATGTGCAATCTACTAGTTACAATTTATCAAAAATATTTCCAATGATAATTTATGGTAAAAAATACTTTTTAATGGTTAGTTGACATAATTTGAATACATCAAGGATTGGATATTATATTTCTTAACATAATTTAAAGTAAACATTCTTAAGGTTAACTTCAGCTATAATACTAATAATATTGTTAATAATAAACAATCATAATATTATTGAATTTATTTTAATCATTTTTCATTTAAAAAATATACCTTCCTGTTTATTAAAGTAAAGAAAGAAGGTTGTTATTACTAACTTAACGCAATTTGTACATTATATCTGAATTGAACTGTATGAATTGAATTTTTTTTCAAAATTTTTACATGAATTGAATCTTATTTCAAACAAACTATACAGGCATCAATGGTCTGAATTTGTACATCATAACTTATAACAATTTCTATTATAATTTGTACATCACAATTTGTACAAACATCAATTATTGCAAAAACAAAATTAATCATATAGTATGAATAATGAATTAAATCATGTTTCACTTTTTAGATGGATAGATAAAACAAATTACAAATTGAAAGCAGTATCTTTTCTTTTCACTTTTTTGATTGATGAAGTCTGTCAGTCACTGTCGATGGATTTGGAGATGCCAAGGAGTTGCCACCGCCTACATCTACCAGCCAGTCGCCAAGCGTCGTCGTCTCATCGATGGTTGGTGCTCCACGATCAGTGCTTTTCCTTTGTTGATTTGGAGATGCCAAAGAGTTATCGCTGCCTACATCTACCGGTCAGTCGTCAAGCGTTGTCGTCTCATTGATGGTTGGAGCTCCACGGTCCGCGCTTTTCGTTTTTTTTTCCGTATCGCAGTTCGCTATTGGAAAAATGGTGCCCCAATTTTTTTGGTACTTAAGTGGCAGCTTTAGCTGCTTTACCAAATGGACGGGCTTGATATGCATGCATGCATGCATACATACATATAGAAACATAAACTGAAATTTGATAACTGGCCTACAGTCTAGAACTCAAACTACCAACATCAAAATGTTTAAATCAATATCCAGATTCAAACTCTTAAGCTCTCAAATTTCAACTCTTTGATTTGTCATGAATACCTTTTACGGCTAATCATATGCATATACACACACACACACACAAATATACATATATGACTATATGAGTGCATACTGAAATTTGATAATTGATCTACGGTCTAGAATTCAATACCTCTCATATCCACAGCCCACATGAATGTATTTTGTGTGTAGGGACCTAGTCCCCTTTTTATAAACCCTCAAAATTTCACGTTCGTTTTTTGACGTAAACTGATTTTGTACCTAAATGAAATTTTGTAAATATGTTATATTCATTAGCAACATCGTTTATGTAAAATTTGAAGTCATTTGGAACTTTTAACCGATTCAAAATTGCAAGGCAGTATGAACCATTGAAAATATTAATTTCAACCATCGATGTGATATATAATTTTGAGGAGATTCCTGATACCTTTTAACGTGCGCTATTGTGGGCATCTTGATTTCCTCTTACTGATACCATTTCTAAAAAAATACTAGTAAATTTGTCTAACATACTTCATAATATCATTACTAATCTTAGGGATACCAATACTTATAAAATTTTAACAAAAATTCTTGAATGTTCAAAAAATATTCAACTAATTTGTTAATAATAAGATCGATCTACCCAATTGCTAATAAGTTAATCAGATTAATGTTGGAATAATCATGAATAAAGAATTTCAAACAATCTCTTGGGTAGTATGTAATTTTGGGAAAAAATTATTTTTTTTCCTAAAAAAAAAATCTAAAATTCAAAAAATTAGAATATTATTTATAAAAATTTGCTATTATCAGAAGATCTTGTTTCAAATATGTTGGGTTTGATGAATATTATTATCAAATTCATTTCTACATTCTTTTCCCAAAAAAGAAAGAAAAAATTAGATGGAAATTGTTGAGCAATGAAACTATTATACCAATAGATTTTGAACCTCGTCATGGTGTTCTTCGGTTCAACAAAAATTATTAGTGGATTTAGTCTACAGGATGATATAACGGGTTTTGTAATTAATTGTTGAATTAAAAAAATATTTGCGGTACTAGAAAGAGTAAAAAAATTAATATATTTTAATTAAATTGGAATGGTATTAGTAGAACTTGTATACAATTCAACATATGCAATTTGAGATCGAACAAAAATTTGTAGAGTTTGTATATTTGTTCTTACATAACTCAAGGTCATCGCTAGAAAATTTGGCTTAATTTGAGTGATCCTAACATGTTCGAAATAATATTACAAATCAATAATTAAAAAAGTTGTTTGCGGTTGATATTCGACTTAACATCAGGAATTCAAAATGATCTATTTCTTGTGGACATGATATTCATAGTGTAGATTGAACATCTCAAAGTTTTATTTGACTTGGAATAATGCAGCACCAATAAACATAAAGGTGCAGCAAAAGAAAGCTGTAGCGGACATGCCCGACCTTTTGGTAAAGCAGCTAAAGCTGCCGCTTAGGGCCCCAAAAAAATTAGGGCACCATTTTCCCAATTGTGATAAGCAGAAAACCGAGAAACGCGGAGCGCCAGCCATCGGTGAGACGACGACGCCTGACGACTGGCGGATAGGTGTAGGCGGCGGCGACTCCTCGGCATCATCGTCAAATCAATCGACAGTGACTGACAAACTCCATCCATCTAAAAAGTGAAAATAAAAGGTATTGCTTTCTGTTTGTAATTTGTTCTATCTATCCATCTGAAAGGTGAAACTTGATTCAATTCATTATTCATACTATACGATTATTATTATTATTTTTGCAACCTTTGTTGTTTGTATAAATTGTGATGTACAAATTAGGATAGAAATTGCTGTAAGTTATGATGTACAAATTCAGATCATTGATGTATGTATAGTTTGTTTGAAATTCATGTAAAAAGTTTGATAAAATATTCAATTCATACAATTCAATTCAGATCATTACGATGTACAAATTGCAGAAAGTAAGCAACAACAACCTTCCTTTACTTTAATAAACAGGAAGGTACGTTTTTTAACTGAAAAATAATTAAAATAAATTCAATAATATGATTGTTTATTATTATTAATAATATTATTATTTTTATAGCTAAAGTTATCCTAAGAATGCTTGCTTTAAATTATGTTAAGGAATATAATATTCAATCCTTGGTATATTCAAATTATGTTACCTAACCATTAAAAGGAATTTTTTACTTTAAATCATCATTGAAAATATTTTTGAGAAATTGGAACTAGTAGATTGCACATTCACAATTTAAAATATTATGATTATTTTAATAATTATCATTGAAAATATTTTTGAGAAAATATTTTGATGATTTAATTATGATAATAGTATTAGTTCTTTATTAAAGTCTTAGTTTTGCAATTCGCTTTAGGTACCAAAGTCCCAGGACCGCCATGGTAGCAGATCCTTAGCCCCACACACGCACACATATGAGAAAACATATGAGCAACACTAGACTGCACAGGAACCAATATAATCAATCGTTTGGAAAATGCTATGATGCAAAAAGGGGTATTTTAAGAAATGGAACCACATAACAATAACTAAACCGGTGAGCAATATAAACAAACAGATAGAATGCAAGATATGTGGAAGAAAAAATTAGACCTGAGTAACAATAACGTCGCAGATTCAGTATAATTTAGCCGAAGACCACGGGCCAAACGCTTCTGAGCTATGGATCCTGCATTTGTAGCACTACTTTCTCCGATTCTCTCGGTACTAATTTCATTTTTATTTCGATTTTTAACTCTCTTTTGTGATTATGAAATTAACTAATAACAACTTCTGCAGAAAAAATGCAATTTTATTGCCGAAAGAAAGGGAAATTGTTGGAGCAGGATTCAGTACGATACTTGGAGAAGAGATTGATTCGTCTTGGGATTTTTACTTTTTGTAAATACTAGGGAAGTTTAGCCACTTTTCATTGCCGGTAATTGGTTTGAGCAAAAAAACCCTGAACCAAATATGATTTGTCAGCTTGGCTCGATTTCGTTAACAATTCGGCTGGTTTTTGTTTCTACTGAATTTACTTGGTTTACTAACCTATTTTGGTTTTCAATATTTGAAAACCGAACCAACCAAATAAACTAAATAAGAAACCTAAATTATTATAAAGATTATAATTATCAATGTAATTAATATTATTATTTATATTAACATCTTAACAAAATCTGTTTTCTTTCGATGCAACAACAACAATATTTAAATTACTTTTGTCATTTAGTTTCGGATTACATCTCTATCTGACCCGAACTTGTTTGGGAATAATGGTATTGCTATGAGAGAAACGACTGGTTTACAGCATTATCATATATGTGTGTGTGCGCGTGCATACACACACACACACACACACACACAATATATATATATGTATATGCACACACACATACACATATATGTGCGACAACCACGCATGCACGTACATAGATACCCAGTCAATTGTTTTCATCTCTTGTTAATCAACAATTACACGGTCTACGCTCTTTAGTCACCAACTAATCAAACGAACCAAATCGAACCAATAATTTTTAATTCAGTTGGTTTCGGTTTTGAAAAATACTGGTTTGATTTATTCTGGTTTTTGTATACTGAACGGTTAATTTGGTTTCAATATTTTTTTCGATTTCGAACCAAATCAACCATTTTCACAATCCTATTTACAAGGTTTAAATTCAAAATTTTAATACATTTTTGCAATATTTTATCATTCGCACTTTGTATCCCCACCCGCTTCCGAGTATCTCATAAAACTCCAGAGTCTCAAACTAATTACAACATGAATAGTTCAATTTCTAAAACAAAGAACATAATTGCACATTTATTTAAGTCTTTCACATCTAGATATTTGCTACACAAGTATGCCTTTGTTTAACAAGCACATAAATGCTAAGAGTCATTGAACAGATTCCCTATATCAAGCTTGGGCTACTACATATCTTTTAAACAAACATTGATATCTATGCACATATTTAGCTAACACTTTATTGATTGGGTCCTGTTTAAACAAGTGGTTGTTTACGAAGACGTATTTGTAGTCATCGATTAGATTTTTCTCAAAGATTACGAATTGTAATAAAATGTTGAAAGAAGTTTAGGACTCAAAAATTACACATTTGTAACATCCAACTTCACTTTTGGAGATGCTCCAACTTCATATAATATTATATACATTATATCATATAAATCAACGCCATACTTTTTAAATCCAATGGTTTAAATGCCACATATAATCGGGCTTTAAAATCTTATTATGGAAGTAATTTTGAAGCTTGCCACAACAACCTCCTGATTTATTTTGTTGGGTTGTTCTTTGGCAACTTCAATCCATATTGCATTAAAGGTGGTTTAATTACTAACCCACATCGTATTTGGAATGTTCTTAAGGTAGTTTAATAATGACGATGTTAATTCTTCATAAAAGATGGTACTAATGTTTATTCTTCACGGAATTAAACAGATACCTATAAAGCATATTCTATAATTTCTCTCAATGATATCGTTCAATTTTGGACAAAGTATGATCAACTTTTCTTTATTATTCATATTATTGTATTAAAAGCTTAAGAAAATACAATTCTTTTATTTTAAATCAATTTTATTTTGGATCATATATTTCAATAAAGTTGAATATTATTGAAAAAAATATTATTATTTTTTGAAAATAAAGTAAGAGGAAATTATACATTTTTCAAATCTTTGAATATTTAAGAACTCCGATGAATGGTTTTAAGTTTCTTTATGAAGCATCAATCTTTTTTGAGAAAAAAGAAAATTTGGAGAAAATTGATTTTTTTTCCTTTAGGAAAGAAACCCTTTAACAAATTTTTGGACTTTTTTCAAAAAAATATTTAAAATATTTATCTTTTTTCTTTAATTGAGCTTTTCAAAAAGAAATTGAACTTATTTATTAAAAATGATTTTGTAACCTTATGATTTTAAACAGTTGATTTTAAAAAAAGGTTTGTCTAAGGTATATTAATTCTATCATTATTTAAATAAAATATATATAGGAAATTTTGTTTTATACATTGGTGGTGAGAAGTAGATAATTACATAAAGATTTAAGATGACATGTTAAAGATAAAATGTTTATTTTTATATTTTATTTTTGCTTTAAAGAATTCCATTTTACATGTTATGATATGGCAAACTTTATAATGGATCGCTAGATAATATAACTCGTCCATCAATGTTTTTGTATATGCTAGTCAAATAAGTATTGACTAAATTTCTTTCCAACCTTGGAAGCGTGATTAGAAGTAGGCATTACTAAAGGTAGTTTACTAAAACATCCCTTGATAAATGAAAAATGAAGAGTTCATGAGCTATAATGCAAGTAATTAAAAGGCACAAGGTTTTGAGTGGTCCATTCTTTATATAAATCTAAGTTCGTTGTAGTTATTGATTTTGTTGTTTATGTTTGGTTACAAGAGCAATATTGCATGTAATTAAGAAAAATTACATCTTTGTACATATACATGTAGAACTATATTTATATCAGCTGAAATTTCGGTTAAAGGGCTATAATCGAAGCGCCAAGCCCTGGAAATCCTCTTGTCGTCGATGAAGTTGTATGGTTCGTATGCAGACCATCAAGGGTGCTAGATGGAGAGAATGACTTAGATAAGGGCTAGTAGATGGGCCGTACCAAGGCATGCTTATTTCAAAAAGGCGACATGGGGACAAAATGATGTTGGGGAATAGTAATGTTGTTGCCATGAAGACCATGAAGGATAAATGTGGTTCTGCATGGTGATGATTTTGTCATATAAGTAGTATTGTTTTATGCTGGTCTTGTCAGAACGGTACGGAGTCGTCGCCTCTTTACACAGGACATCAGATATTTTTATCAAACGCTTGCCAAGTCAAGACAAGGTAGGACGATAAGAGAGGTCCGAGCGACATTGTAAGGGACAGGCAAGTAGAACCAAGCGCCGTAGAAAGGCGAGCAGGTGGCGACATTCTTATGCTATGAATGGGCCATTTGAAGAATGTTGGCCCGGGTTATCTACGGGGTTGCGGGCTTCTTATTGATGATGTTGGTCTAGTGGGCTGCTATGAACCCAACAAGTGAGACGAGGCACCAGTTTCTCTCATGAGTTAAATTATTTGAGATGCTTATGCAAGTAGTGGGTTGGACCAGTTGTTGTTGAGGCAGTATGATGTGAGCTTGAGGTTTATTATGAGAAAACCAAGCAACATTTTTCCCTCTAAGTTTTCTTCTATAAGAAGAGGCAGACTTATCTTCATGCACACTTAAAGCAAATGACACACATCACTCGTGCATTGGTCGTGATGCTTCATTAGTCGAAATGATTTCAAAGATGCGACCTTTGATGTGATGAGTGTTAGTCAGTGGAATAGAAATCTTAAGGCTAAATTAGCACTAGAGGGGCGGTGAGTAGTGTTTAATTGATTATATGAATATTTTTCAAATTCTTTAAGATTTTATTTTGAATGATATAATTAACAATCACAAAATCAAAGTGCATATAAAAATAAATGTAGTAAAAGTAAAAATGAAAGAATACACCAGGATTTTATACTAGTTTAGAGTTACCATACATCCCATCCTGCACAATTGCTTGTATGGATTTCTTTCTAACTAGTAAATGTAAATACGATCTCGATATTAAGGCTACGAGACACACCCTCCAAAATTCCAACTTCTGGGTAAAGTTGCTTAATTTTTGGGCTACAAGCGAATTACTAGTTGATGTATCTTGTTAGCATGTACAATGAAAAATAAATGTGTACCTTAAGGTCTTCTAGAATAAAAGAAAGTATCAGATATCTTATACAGGTGTATAGCTTAAAACAGGTGTTGCTTTTCTTGATTTTAGAACCTTTGTCTTCTAACAGTTCTCTGTAATACAAATGAACAACATGCATATTTATTGTTAAGTCAAGGAATCAAGTATAAAAAGGGCTATCTTTTGTTACAAGAAAATATTATAAATGGAAGTTTTAGAATGGTAACAGAAATTGTTATTAACTCAGTTATGATCTACTTCAGAGTATTATAACTAATTTGAACTGACTTTCATTAAGCCAAGCCAACTGTGTATGAATGTTGTGATAGTTTCACCATTCGTTTTGCAGTTTGAGCACTAATAAATCAAAATTATGAACCAAGCTGTGGAGCTTATTAGCTTGGATGTTGACCTGACGGTATACTTGCATATGAAATTCGATGAGATATGGTTTCAGATTCTTAGCTGATTTTTTTTCTAACCTGGGCTAGCTTGCTTATAATTTCAGTCAGTGAATTTGTTTCTTTTCCCATAGTTCTCACATTTAATTACAAGGATAATCTAAATAAAAAATTGAATTTGGCAATATAAAGGGTATATTTCGTCTGATGTCACTAGTGGTTTATAATGAGTTTCATGTTTCCTCTGTTATAAAATTTATATCTACTAATTAGTTTCATTTTTTTATAGCTTATGACGTTATAAGGTTTTGACATGCAAACATCCAGCTAAAGTCTCGCAGCAATTGGTTCTATATCATAACAAATTGCTGATAACGTAGGTTTTATTTTGTTTTATTTGATTGTATTTCATTTCATGGTTATAAAAGATGCCTTAATAGCGGTGTTAAATAAAATAAATCGCTAAAGTATTATTAAAACTTTAATTTTATTAGATAAATGATTTATATTTTATACATAAACTTTATTTCCGTTTTTTGAATCGACTATAAAAGTCATATTATACATTTTTTGGTAACGTAACATAAATTCGGCTAAATTAATTAAATCAATAACTGAACGAAATTATTTGCAAACTAAATTTAGAAGTGATAACCCAACCAGTTGAAATGAACGTGTTTGGCTGGTTAATTCAGTTACAACCAAATATTGTTAACTCCTTGTATCAATGCAAGGAATAAGATTTTATGGTTTATGGTAATCTCCAAAGAATGTAGATGCTATCATCAAGAAAAAATTCAGCGTATTAAATTTCCTGTGACATAAATTTATACAAAATTAAAATGCTAATGCATTTGTCCAAAAATTAAGAAAGGTATTTATAAATATTACACAATATCTTTCACATGTATATACAAAACATAACAAATAGTAGAACTTGTCTTGGCCTTAAAAAATTGCACGACAAAATTTGCAAATAAAATGAGTAAAATATATTGCAAACTCTCTCACCATTTTTAACCAAGGAAAGTAACATTTGTTCTCAATTCAACATAAATTTGCCTTGATGAACAATCTCAACGATTATAAACATGACCGCAGTGCTATAAGTTAACATTGTAGGGATCTTGACTTAACCAATCCTAACCAATGTAGTGTATAATATTCTCAAATTTCAAAGCTCATAATAGAGTTACAATTTGATCTGTACCGCAGTACACATGAATACACTTTGCATATTTGTTAGGAATGTTACGTTCAAACGGTCATTAAAGTAAAATAAAGTAAGTACAACCAATTTATAGTTATGGATATAGAGAGGACAGGTTTAAGAAAAATGTTACGTGCATCAAAACATTATTACATTTTAATATTTTTGCTCAAACAGTAAAGTAAATGTCCTGATGTTAATTTTAATATTAAGTTGCAAACCAACATGTAAAGATGTGATCGGGAGAAGATATATTAATTAGTAAAATATTAAAAAAAATCTAACAAACAGTTGGATCTTTTTATTAAATATAAAAGTTTATATGTATATTGACAAAAATAGAGTAACAATAATAATCTTGACTCTTTTCTCGGATTTTACTTACTTCAGCCACCATGATGGTATGTCAGTATCAAAAAAATCTTTGGAAGAATTGCACCTAGATGCATTTAATACTACAGCTTACTCAATACTGAAGTTGTTTCCTGGTGCTTTAATACTAACTCTATATTCATGTACACTTTAAAAGTTCACATACTAAAGTTTTAAATTGACGAAACTTTGCATCCATGCAACACATAACATCATAATGTATATACAAATTAAAGTGAGAATAGTAGTCTTTACCTTTGTTATATACATCTATACTTAATTTATACTTAAGAAAAAACAATGCAAGAGAAAAATAAAGTTGACTGTTGAAATTCAAATACTCATGCAAACATGGAAATTTAAAATTACACCAAACCAATATGTTAGCCATGTTAAACATACCAAATTAAGTAGTCGCACCATTATCACAATCAAGGGTATATATGCAAAATATGCATGTCTATCAACTATGTTCCATTAATATATTCATATGGACAAACTATAGCACCAAGTAACCTATACACCCGTGCAACGCACCCACTTGTGTGCGTGTGTATTCTTCGTGAATTTGTGTTACAAATAAATATTTAATATTGTACTTGTTAACCCATTGCTTGCGGAAATGATTCCTTACCAGAACTATTTATAATTAATTATTATCATCAGCTTTTAATTCTCAAAATAGATTTTTTATAATTTTAATATTATGTACTTTTTTTTATCTTTATGATTTTGTGCTACAAATATATATTGGGTATTTAGCCATTTTAAAATCTTTAACTTCATGAACAATAATTTCCTCACCAAAAACTATTCATGATTAATTGTTATTATTGGCTTTTAATTTTCAAAACAAAATTTTATAATTTTAGTACAATGCATACATTTTTATCTTTCAAAATATAGAAAGATTAAATAATTTATTAAACAATATTTCCTTTCTAGTTCTGTAATTTTATAAAGTTTTATTATACAAGTGTAGATTCTTAAACTTGAACAGCTGATTGAAAATATACAAGTACCATGGTGCACTATTAATCATTCATTCTCAATGAAGTCAATTTTTTTTTATATATCTATGGAAATAAAATTTAACATATTCAGACAACTCAAATCAAATATGCATCAACCCTTTTGAACTCAGTGATAAGAACATGACTTTGATCCAAAAAACAAATCCAAGTTCATAAAGTAGTCTGAAAAGATACGTTATGAGAACAATTCAGCTGTAAAACAATGATAATAAGAATTATAACAGAAAATTGATAACAAACAAAACAAGCAGAGTCAAAGAGAGAAAAATAATCGAACTTCATAGCTGACACTGGTAGCAAACAGATGCAAACAATTTGCTAAATATTTTTGTATCTTAATAAATTAATAAAGTGGTATTTATACGTATGAACAATCAAATACTTCATTCTTCATCTTTTGCTTAGGATTGAGAATCATTACGAAACAAGCATGTAAAGTTGACTGTAATTAGCTACATTTTCCTAAAATGTCTTCAAAGTTCAGCAACAACAGGTTCGATTGCTTCAATAAACCCAATAAACGCAAATGAAAAGAGAACAACCTAAAATCAAGATACCTGAAATTCGATACCTGAAATCGAGAATCACTTGAAGTTATAACCCTCGCCGAACCAGAGATGATCCTTAGTTTTCCAAAGTGAATCGCCTGAACTTCGATGTCAGATCAACAACACGAATCGCCTGAATTTGCATAGAGAGAATCGCCTGAACAATAATTGGCAGAGCGAATCGCCTGAACTTCTTGAGCGAAAGGCGAACGATGAACTTTTCTTCGCAGCATTAAAGAAAAAAGCGTAGAGCGTTGGGAATTAGGGTTACAATACAAAACGATACTCAATTACTTTTTTTCCCCAAGCAATATTAGTTAGTTCCAATTTAACCAAATTTTCCAACTCTACCCAGCATTGGCAATTAAAAAATTATAAATTGTTATAGAATAAGAAACATTAAATAAGGAGAAAGAAAATATTTTATTCACTATAGAGATTAATCATACATTTTCATTGCATTAGCTCCTTTATATAAAGGCCAAGGAGCTTGGGATAGACTAATCCCACGATGTGGGACTAAACACAAAATAGTATATAGCATATTCACTATTCACTATTTACATTTATATTTATATACTATAACACTCTTCATTGAATATGCGTCTTTAAAATCTTGAATCCTTTGATAATTTGAAATTGTCCCTTTTGTAACGTGTATGATGATTGCTCCCCCTCATTGTTATCTTGCTTGCATTTATTCGTTCAGTCGATCTAGATATAGATATTGTCCATTGCCTTATTAAAAACCTCTGTTAGGAAAACCCAGTGGGAAAATACCTTGAAGAAAAGGGTGCAACTTGTAAAATCATATTAAAAATGATACTCTTTCTAAAGTGTTTGATACTTGGGGATCAAAACAATGCCTCATTAAAACCTTACTAAGAAAAACCCTATGGAAAAAATCTTAGTGAAGGAAAAAGAGTACAATATAGTATGACATATTTCAATAATTTCTAGCTTAAAATAGAGTTTGATACTTCTGGATCAATATAACAGTTCATTAAAAACATACAAAGGAAAATCCGATAGGAAAAACCTTAGTCAAGAATAAAATACAATTTAACTTAAATAAGATATTTGAGATACTATATCTTGAAAAGATATTTGATTCTTCTAGATCAGGATAATGCCACGTCAAAACCTTAGTAAGAAAAACCGGTGGGAAAAATTTTAAATAAGGAAAAAGAGTACATTATAACTTATTTTCAAATATTACAACAGAGTTGATACTTCTAGATCAAGATAATTAGTCATTAAAACCTTACTAATAAAAACCCAGTGGAAAAAACTTAGTTAAGGAAGAAAGTGCACTATAAAATACTTATGGATGCTCTCCCTGATTTAGAAGTATCCTCTGAATTTGTATTCATCATTCAATAACTCAAATTGATTATAGATACTTCTGGATCCATAAACAAGTATCTTATTAATAATACAATTTATTAATAGTTTCTTTCGATACAATCAAAATTTCCAAGATTGTTTCTACCAAATATAATTTGCATTTTATGCATTTTGTATGCTACTTCTATGAAAAACACTTAATGTACTTTCATTTTTCTGCTTCGAATCAGTTTTGCGTATTTCAACTATACATCTTTGATGAATATAAAAAAAATTCAATACAACAACACTAAAAAAGCAGGAAGTAATCTACTCATCTTGAAGTTTATCAAGATTTTCATTACGACAGTACTTAAAATAAGTTATACTCTACGCTCCTTGTTCTTTACCTTCTTTATAACCACCAAAGTTATTTATATTCTTCAGGAATTTGTGTACTTTCATTTTTATTATGATTTAAACAATATTTATACCTTTGCGGTATTTTAAGTGTTTCAAACACTTTCACTACTTCAATCAATTCAATCATCTCTAAAAATAGCATGACCATGGCACTTAACATGTTGTTGACACTATATGTGTTTTAATAATTTTAGTGTGCTTTTGTCACTTTATATACATGTTTCTAATTTTATTTTGTGGACTACAGGTCCACATTTCTTATTTAGGAGAATTTCATGATGGCCAATCACGTTTTTTTCTATCCAGGATCTTTAATCCATTAATAAACATAAGCGCTTTATTATTTATAAATTTATAATCAATAACTATTTATTGTCAGTTCTGGACATGATTATTGAGATCTCTTTAATTATCATGTTTTAGGTACATAAACCACTTCTAGGGTTATTTGACAATCATGTCATGGATATCTTGCAGAGCACCCTTAAGTGTTTCTTCAAGAACATTCACCTCCTTTATTTGACATCTTTATTACTTACTCCAAAAATATTTGAATTGACTTCTGTACCACTTTCAGATGTGGTTTACGCTTTTGATCCTTTAGGAATTCAAATCTATATTGGAGAAAATCTACTAGGGATATTACTGATAATTTATTCAAATTTCCTAATATTTTGCATCATTGCATACTTTAACAAATATTTAACGTTGTTTCCTGGAGATTTGGCCGAGCAACTTGGTACTCGGCTTATCTGGATTGTTCGGCATATCATCACGTTCGGCATCCAACAAGTACTCGGCATGAAGGGGTCACTCGGCAGAAAGGAGCGCTCGACACTTAGAAGCGTTCAGCATTGGGAAGTGTTTGGCATACAAGTTTGTTCGGCACGACAAAGCACTGGGCATCTAGGGAGCGTTCGACATTGATAACGCCCGGCATTTAGGGTGTTCGGCACCACTATGTTCGGCATGGCAGGATTGTCCGGCATCAACTACAGCTCGGCCAAACCATTGCTCGGCCTAAGGATCGTTCGGCCGAGGCATAGTTCGGCATGGGTAACATTCGACCAAAATATCGTCCGGCCTAGGTTCTGCTCGGCATACAAACATCGTTCGGCCAAATCACTGGCTCGACTTCCAGTATCATTCGGTGCAAATGCTTCCAATGGCACTCGAAGCGTTCGGCTTCGCTACGCTCGACAAGAGGAGACCATTTGGCATAACAAGGACGCTCGGCATAAGATCGTTCGGCATCTAGAGATATTGTTCGGCATGAAGACAATGGATCGGCATTTCTCCACTAGGCACGTTCGGGTCGGCACACAGAAGTTACTCCATTTGGGCCGAGATATTTAGCCACCAGGCCTACCAGGGAAGTCCAACCCGCCTTCGTCTATAAATAGAGAGGCAGGGGCACAGTGAAAAGGGATCAGTTTTTTGGGAACGCTGGGGAAACTCTGCTGCATTCAACACTCATTCAAGAATTAATCCCTTACTTTGCACTTATATTCAAGTAATTAGAAATGGATTGTATCTGTAATCAGCTATCAAGGAAATCAATAGAAATCAACTTCAAAGTGGACATAGGCGGTTTCGCCGAACCACTATAAATTTGGTGTTCTTGTCATCTGCATTTAAATTTACATATTGTTCTCTATTTTAATTTACTTTCTTCATTAACCCCTCTACACAATCTTTCTAAGGGTGTTAGTGACCAATTTTGGTGCTAACATTTTAGTGCTTTCACTGAGAATTGAATTCTCAGGCTGTTAGGATCTGCTTTGTAGCTATTGGATTGCATAAATCCCTAGAGGAGATCCAAGATCATTGACAAGGCATCTGTTGATTCTATTTAGAGTTATAACCAACAACTCTTCCATGGGAAGACCACAAACAAGATCGTCCTCCCATAACGCAGATGTCCACGAAACTGCTAGCGTACAATAAGTTGGACCTAGCAATCAGCAAGCAACAAGAGGTGCAGGGCCCTCTATCCAAAACCAAGCGGAAGTCTTTTCTCGAACAGAGTTCAACGACTTGATAAGGGAACTCAAGGAAAGTAGAAGGAAACTTGCTGAGCAGATTCAAGCCAACACTAACCTCATGACTCAGCTCGCTCAGCAACAACGCCAGAATGCTGGAGGTAACCCTGCCCCTTATTCTGAATCTGAGAGTTCAACGTCAGCTGACGAACCTCCTAGGCGTAGATGCCGTAAGGATGAAGGCGCACAAGCAGGCATTGGGAACGAAGCCCGCGAGGAGACCGGACACCCAAATCTCCAAGACCCAAATCAGGTGGGACATCAACCTACACGGTCCCGTGGAATGGAAACCGACCTTCCATCCCCCATACCAACTGCGGACTTGGCAGCTATGGTCAGACACTTGATGAGAGAGAACCAAGGCTTGACCAATGAAGATTGGGGAGTGGCCATAAGCCATGCTCCCTTTACAGATGGTATCCTGCAGGCTGAATACCCCAAGAAGTTCAATATGCCGACTATTCCAGCCTACGAAGGGAAGACTGATCCCAGGCAGCATGTGATGAGGTACGGATGGATGATGGATTCTGCAAGAGCCATCGATGCAACCAAGTGTAGGTGCTTCCCGATCACCCTGTCCGGATTGCCACCATGTGGTTTACTCGACTTCCCCCACGATCTATATCCAGCTTTGACGAATTGGCAATGAAATTCATAGAGCAGTTCAGGATACACACCGCTCGTCCAAAGGATTTGATGTCCTTATCAAGCATAGTCCAAGCTCCGGGAGAGTCGTTGAAAGCATACTTGCAGAGATTTTATGTTGCTGCTACTAAAGTGAGCAATCCAAACGACCATGCAATTTTGATGGCGGTAATGCGAGGAGTGGATCCAGACTCTGAATTTGGAGATTAGTTGGCGGGAAAGCCCCTAGCCATGCTGGAGAGTTTTTACTCGAAAGCTCATTAGTTCATAAGAAGGGAAGAAGCTCGACGGACAATACGAGACAAGGCACCAGGGCCTGCGCAGGAGACTGAGAAAAGTACCGTTGCCATGAAGAAAACCAGCGATAATTCAGGAAAAGCCCGAGTCAACGTCCGAAACAAGCCTGGGCAGTCTAAAGGATCACGTGGTGGAAATTCCAGAAAGAAGAGAGAGACGGGGAAATGGAACTCAAGGATCCCGACCTACGCTGAGTACACCCCGCTCAACGCATCACTTGATAACATCTACTTCTCAACTTGCAACACTTTCCAGTATAGGAAACCACACCCAAAGTAATCAACGGAGGAACAGAAGCGGAATGGGAAGTACTGCTGCTTTCACGAGTCTTATGGGCATAACATAGAGGAGTGCAGGCACCTCCATGACGCTATTGAAAAGTTGATTAGACAGAAGAAGCTGTAGGAGTTCGTCAAAGACCCACAAGATGGAACAGGAGACATTGGACCCCGAACGTGGGCCACCTCCATGCCAACAAGAACAACCTGCTCGAACTGTGGGTAGATTGGTTGTCAACACGATTGCGGGCGGACCTCATCCTGCAGATAAGAATTGGCAGGAGATGGAGCGATATGCTAACTCTTTAAGACATGCGGAGTATGAGTGCTGTTCGAATGTGGAGGATGGGACTCCTACAAAGCAGCAGCGCATGATGGAGGATGATACTGTATTCAGGAGCCGAGATGCGGATAAGGTGGAGGCCCCTACCATCGACCCGATGGTCATATCTGCGACAATCGGGCCGACATTTGTGAAGAGAATTCTAATTGATTCTAGAAGTTCCGTTAAAATCATCTTCAAGAAGGCATACGACCAAATGAAGCTGGAGACTAAGGATTTGAAACCATCCACTGCCAGAATCTATGGCTTTAACGGCGCAGCAACGGATGCAGTGGGATATGTGGAGTTACCAGTTGAACTGGGGCAAGGCGAGCGTAGGAGAGTGCGAGTCTTACCATTCATAGTGTTGGATGTTGACTCTCCATATAACGTATTTATAGGACGTCCAGCCTTAGCAGAATTTAGGGCAGCATTGGCCCCTTGGTGTTTGGCATTGAAATTCCCCACAGGCAGTGGTGTTGGAGTGGTACACGGCGATCAGGCGACCGGACACGCATGCTATGTGGCTGAGCTTAGAGAGGCTCGGCGCAGGGAGAAAGGAAAGGTTGCGGACAGCTTCGTCCGCATCCAAAATTCTGATGATTGACAAATAGCGCCCGAGCCTTGGCTCGGGCAACATTCTCGGATCTATAGGGACATAGATCCGAGAGACGATGATGGAGGACCCAGGAAAACCAATGCAGCACCGGCTGAACTCACAATTGACATCCCAGTCAGCTGGGATGACCTGTCACGAATTCTTAATTGGATCATAACTCGATCCCGTTGTGGCCGAGAACCTCACTGACTTCCTCCGAGCGAATCTTGATGTCTTTGCTTGGACTCACTCTGATATGTGCGGGATTTCTCTAACAGGTGCTAGTCATATGTTGAACATAGACCCCAAGTACGTTCCTGTAAAACAGAAAAGGAGAGGTATGGACCCGGAGAGGTCGCGGCTCTCAAAGAGGTGGTGGACAAACTCAAAGCCAATGGATTCGTCCGCGACGCACTCTGATGTGCACGTAAATGTGCATATTTTTACCACCATATTTATTCTATTTAAATTAAATAAATGATCATATTGGGTATTTTAACTTGTTTTAACCAAAATTCATATTAATTCCAAATTTTCACATATTCATCTTCATATAGGGGCAAAACAGTCATTTAAGTGCATATATTTCTTTGAGAAAAATTGATCGGAAATTTATATATATTTTGTAGGAAAATGGTCTCAAATAGGAGTGGTTTCATGAAGGAATATGCATGCATAAAGAATATAAAGGAATGAAGATGGAAATAATTCAAAGTGAAGATCATGGAGGACCCCACCTACCCACCTACCTTAATGTACAAAGTAAAGGCTAATGCACATGCTTATGGAGTTAATGGTTTCATGTACATTTAATGGGGGATTAAGACATGTTAATGATTACTTGGCCTCCACACTTCCTAAGGGGCATTTTGGGCATTCCCCAAAAAAATGAGTTAGGGTTTCATACATGTATAAATACCCATATGTTTCATGTAATGTCTCTCTTCTCTTAGTCTCTCTTAGGCCTCCTTCTCTTTAGTTTAGTTTAGATAAAAAATAAAAGAAAGCTCTCTTTCTCTTTTCATGGCTACTTAGCCATTTTTATTTTATGTAATTTTCTTTTCTTTTTATGCAATGTTAATTAGTGTTTCCTTTTACTTACATGTTCATTTCCTTTCATGCTAGTAGTGTAGATTTACTTTATGCAAGTAGAATAATTTTTCTTTTCATTTTGCTCTCTTTCTCTCTTCTTGTTTAATGTTGTTTTCTACATTTGTTCATATGATAACAAATATGAGAGCTTAATCCCTTCAATTTAGGGGTAATGAAGCTCTCTAGTATGTAGATCCAACATTTTGATGTTTATGCTCTCTTTTTGTGCTTAATGAGAATGGTTGAAGTGGTTTAATGATGTTGTTTAGCTTTGAATTTGATAGTCTATGTTGTTCATAACAAATAGGCTATACTTAAACAAACAAAACACAAATTGCCTCTTCATTTACATATGATTATGGCAAGGAAGTGATTGTTGAAATTAAAATTTGATGCCTTATATTTCTAATTAATAGTTAATAGGCCATGCTTAAAATAGATTTTGCTTTCAACTTGGTTGTCATATTTTATGAAATTTAAAAGTGTATTAGTGGTTGTGTTATAGTTTGATGGTTTATATTGAGCTAATTAATAGCACAAATATACCATACTTATGATAAGCACATCAACTAATTCACTAATGACTAGAAAAGAGAGATCATAACTTCAAATTGTTGATTTATGTGATCTAGAGAGTGGAAATTGCCTCTAAATTATCTTAACACTCTCATATTTTTATCAATTTTCTTTTGCTTGTTTTTCTCATTTTCTAGCTTAAATACACTCTCGACTTTGGTATAATTTGATTGAGTAGGAAATTTAAATTAACAATTCCCTGTGGATCGACCCGTATTCGCCGCGTGCTACATTCGTACACCGTGCGCTTGCGGTTATTTTTATTTCAAAATTCGTTCGACGGCTTTCTAAACCGATAGAATTTCCGTCGACGAACACCCTCTATCCTGAATGGGTATCTAACCCGGTGCTGGTAAAGAAAGCGAATGGAAAGTGGAGAATTTGTGTTGATTATTCTGGTTTAAACAAAGCATGCCCAAAGGACAATTTCCCATTGCCTGGGATTGATCAACTGGTCGATTTAACTGCTGTTCATGAGTTACTATCATTCATGGATGGATACTCTGGATATAACAAATCTTGATGCACCTCCCAGATCAAGAACATACCAGTTTTGTCACAAACGTTGGGTTGTATTGCTATATAATGATGCCCTTTGGATTGAAAAATGCATGAGCAACTTATCAGCGTCTAGTAAATCGGATGTTCAAAGACCAGATTGGAAAAACGATGGAAGTTTATGTGGATGACATGCTCGTGAAGTCACGGCAGTCAAACGACCACATCCGGGACTTAGCGGAAATGTTTGACATACTCAGGCATTATGGCATGAAGATCAATCCCTTGAAGTGTTCGTTCGGTGTTAACTCCGCTCCGGCCATGACTCAGCGACCTAAAAGGTTGCTGACCTAACATGGATGCCGATCTAACTGCCTAAGCCCTAAGGGGGATTCCGGCCTAAGTTACTTGAGGGGATGCCGACCTAATGCTTTAACAAGGTTGCCGACCTAAGACTTAACAAAAAAGCCGACCCAAGACTTAAAAGGATACCGACCCAACTGTCTAAAACAGGATGCCGACCTAAGATAGCTACCGACCTAACACGGGTGCTGGCCTGAGATAGAAGCCGATCTAACTATCCAGGGAGTTTGCCGCCCTAACTGCTCAGGACAGGGACAAGATCATGAACTATACTTGAGTCGCAACCGACCTACGACCTATGTTAAGTCGTACACGACCCAGGCAAAGGAAGGAAAGTCCGATGCAGCTACTTAGCACGTGGCCTCTTAACTCGTACACGGTTCAGGACTTGTAGAGTTCAACAAGGATGTCGTTCTTAAGTGTCGACCCAGCATTTGAATCGCGACTGTTCCACGACCTAATTTAAGTCGTCCATGACCCAACTTAGGTCGGTGGCGATTTAGGACTTGACAATATTTTCTGCTCAGAATTCCCTATAAATGGATAGCCATCTCCAACTTTCAAAGGACTTTGGGGGGGCGATCTCTTTAAGCACCGATACTCTGCTGAATTCTCGACTCACTCGACACTTCAAATACGAAAGGCATCTCAACAAACTTCAGGAGGAAATCTAACACAATCAACATGGATTCAAAGAGTTCTTCTGCATCGAAGTTCTAGTTGTTTGTCTCATCAGTATTGTAATTGAAGACTATTGTAAAGTTGTAATTGATACAGTAATAAAGAGGATTAAAGTGGACGTAGGCTTACCTGAAGCCGAACCACTATAAAAACTGTTGTCTTTTCTGCTTTCTCTGTGACTTTTCTACTTGTTTTAGTTCCCGTGTTCACGGGTGGTGCTTTCACTTAATCTCAATATACATCGGGGTGTTAGCGTTCGATTTTAAACGTTAACATTTTTGGTGCTTTCACTGAGAATCAAACTCAGGATACTTCCATCATTACTCCGCAAAGGTCTGTTGAAAGGATTTCTTTTAAAACCAGAAGTTTATTGGAAATAATGGCTCCTGGGAGAAAATGAAGTTTTGTAAGATCCGACAATGGTCAAGAGAATACTGCTACCTCTCCTCCTTCAAGTCAAGCAGCTCCAACTGTTGGAGTTACGCGAGCAGAATTGGACGCCCTAGTTTTGGGGTTGAATCAACAATTGAATGCGCAGAATCCGCAGTTGGAAGCCCAGAATGCCCTGATCTTAAGTGAGTTGAATGATCTGCTAGGGGTAAATCGTCAACCGGTTAATAATGATGGGAACCCTACTGTAGGAGTTCAAGATGTTGAAGGGAACATTTCTCAAAGAGCCGCAGACCCTGTAGAAAGGACTCCTCCTCAAGCTGGAGGATCAGGGCCGCAGCCGACCCTCCGTGAACGATTGTCAAGACAGAATTCAGAGAGAGTGGCTGATGTGTGCCCTCCAGAGCCTCTAAATGATGAAGAGTATTTTTCGGGTATGGTTCGTCAAATCATGAAGGAAAATATGCGAAGAGATGAAGATGAGAAAGAGTGGGGTTTTGCTCCAAGCAAAACTCCATTTACTGAAAAGATCTTGAAGGCAGAGTTCCCAAGGAAATTCGTTCCCCCTACTATTCCGGCTTACAAGGGGACGAGCGACCCTAACGAGTTTCTGTATAAATACGACTGGCATATGACGGGTGCTAAAGCGTCTGATGAAATCAAGTGTCGATATTTCCCGGTATATCTTGAAGGTGTGGCTCTATTGTGGTTTACAAAGCTGCCTGTCAGGTCCATTGATCAATTCTCCAATTTGACCAGGAAATTCAAGGAGCAATTTCGATTGTATGTTTCTAAAGCGAAGGACATAATGTCGCTGTCAAGTCTAGAGCAAAATCTGGGAGAATCTATCAGATCATTTTTAATCGTTTTAACATAGCATTGGCCGAGGTAGATAATGCTGAGCCACGCATGGTCCTAACATACTTGATGAGGGCGATTGAAAGTGAATTTGGAAAATGGTTGAAAATGAAAGAACCAAACTCACTTGAAAAATTCTACAAGAAAGCGGATGAATTCATGCGCTTGGAGAGCCTCCAAACACCAGCTAAGGTGGTATCAGCAGAAGCCGGGAACAATGGTGCTCCTTCGAACAAGAAAGAACCTAACACTCAGAAAAGGGGAAATGATGGTGGAAAGAAACAGGGGGATGCTAAGAAAGGCCGTTCTTTCAATTTCACACCCTTGACCGATACCCCTGAGAACATCTTCTTTGCGATCAAGGATGATGTCAATTATCCGAAACCACCTAAAATGAGAGTTGGGATTAAAATGGAAAAAAGTGGAAGGTTCTGCCGGTTCCACAACCAGCCCGGCCATGACACCAACGAATGCCGTCAGTTGAAAGAGGTAATTGAACAACTTTTGAAAGAAAACAAGCTCCAACAGTATGTTAAAAGGAGTAGACATGCCCCAGCTTCGTCAACTCAAGGACAAAAAGTCCCCACTCACCGTCATGCCTCAAGTGAGAAGGCCGTAGAGCATGAATCGGAAAGACCTGTCATCAATATAATAACTGGAAGCCCTCACCCAGCAGGCAAAAGCTGGGGCGAGATGGAAAGGTATGCCCGGGCCTTGAGGCATGTACCAGCTGAAGAGAATGTTTTTGTTTTATAGAATGATGCGCCTTTAAAGCAACAAAAGACTTCCACATATGATATTATATTCAGTGCCAGAGATTCTTTGCATATTGAGGCTCCTACCATAGATCCTCTGGTCATATCCGCTGGTATTAGGCCGGCTACTGTGAGAAGAGTTCTAGTCGATTGCGGAGCTTCATGCAACATTCTCTTCAAGAAGACCTTTGATCAAATGAAAATTCCAATGGCTGACGTTCAAGCTTGATCACTTAAGATTGCTGGGTTTGCTGGAGAACCCAAACAGCCGATTGGGACCATAAATTTGTTTGTAGAACTTGGAAAGAGAATGAGGAAGGTGGCTCGAAAGCAAACCTTTATAATTGTTGAAGAATTCTCTACCTACAATACCTTTTTAGGCCGACCAACTCTTGCTGCATTTAAAGATGTTCTTGCCTCGTGGTGTCTGACTATAAAATTCCCCATGGATAATGGAGTTGGCGTGATCAAAGGAGACCAAGATGCGGGGCGAGAATGTTATCTTACAGAGCTGCGTGAATCAAGGAGAAGAGAGATGGGAAAAGGTGCGGCGGCTCCAGTCCTCACCAAAGAACCAACCTTGTAGCAATTACAGGGTGGACCCTGCACTGGTGAATGTAGTGCCGCACGAAGAGAGATGGATCCAAGGAAAGCCAGTGCAGGGGAGAATAGGGTAGTACCGGTAGAGGTAACAGTGCCGGTATCCGTTGACCCAAAGGACCCGAAAAAAGTGCTGAATGTGGGTTCACAACTCAACACAATGGTTCAGAATGTTCTGATTTCATTTTTGAAAGCAAATTTGGATGTGTTCGCCTGGACTCATGCTGACATGTGTGGAATATCCCCAGAGATTGCAGTACACACTCTGAACATTGATCCAAAGTTTACACCCGTGAAACAGAAAAGAAGAACCCAGGGTCCTGAGAGGACAGCAGCATTAAAAGAAGAAGTGGATCGGCTCATGGAGAACGGTTTCATCAGAGAATCTACTTATCCAAATTGGGTATCCAATCCAGTACTGGTTAAAAAAGCTAACGGAAAGTGGAGAGTATGCATTGACTTTTCAGATTTGAACAAAGCCTGCCCCAAAGACTGTTTCCCGCTGCCCAGGATCGATCAGTTGGTGGATGGGATGGCAGGGCATGAATTGTTATCTTTTATGGATGCATACTCCGGATATAACCAGATTATGATGCATGAGCCAGATCAAGAGGACACAAGCTTCATCACAGATGTTGGACTCTACTGCTACAAGGTCATGCCTTTCGGACTCAAGAATGCAGGGGCAACTTACCAAAGGCTTGTTAATGCCATGTTTAAACCACAGATTGGCAAGACAATGGAAGTTTATGTTGATGATATGCTAGTGAAGTCTAAGAAAGCAGAGGACCACATGGATCACTTGGCAGAGATGTTCGCAGTACTCCGAAAGTACAGAATGAAGCTTAATCCCTTGAAATATTCATTTGGAGTGGAGTCCGGAAAGTTTTTGGGTTTCATTGTGAGCGCTAGGGGCATTGAAGCCAATCCAGCTCAGATCACTGCCCTGAGAGAGGTCAAGGCTCCTAGAACGAAGAAGGAATTGCAAAGTCTCAATGGAAAGGTTGCTGCCTTGAGTCAGTTCATTTCGAAAGCCACTGACAAATGCATTCCATTCTTTGATGCTCTGAAGAAAGGAAGAAAAAACTTTGAGTGGACTCCTGAATGTCAGAGGGCATTCGATGAGTTGGTTCGTCATATGGAAGTGCCTCCGATACTTTCAAAGCCTGACAATGGTGAAGATCTCTTCGTATATTTGGCAATTTCATCTCATGCCCTCAGTGCAGTATTAATACGGGAAGACACAAGAATTCAATGCCCGGTCTATTATATCAGCAAAAGATTCACTGGGGCAGAGATGAACTATTCAAAGTTGGAAAAGCTCGCCTATTGTTTGTTGATTGCATCAAGAAAATTGAGGCCGTATTTCCAAGCTCATCCCGTCAAAGTCCTCACTGATCAACCTCTAAAGCAAGTCCTATTCCGTCCTGAGACTTCGAGCCGTCTTTTGAAATGGAATATTGAACTCAGCCAATATGACATCACTTACCATCCCCGGAAAGCAATCAATGGACAAGCTTTAGCAGATTTCATCGCAGAATGTACGGATAAAGGTGATAGTGAGGAAGAAGTCACTGAAAATGTCCCAATCCAATGGAAATTGTATGTCGATGGCGCAAGAAATGATTACTGTTCTGGAGCTGGAGTTGTCCTTGAAACCCCAGAAGGGCGATCACTATGTTATGCACTGAGACTAGAATTCCCTTCGACAAATAATGAAGCAGAATATGAAGCCCTCATCGCTGGTTTAAGGATCGCTAAAGAACTAAACATCAAAGCATTGCAGATCTTCAGTGATTCTTAGCTTATTGTCTGCCAAATCAAGAAGGAATTTCAAGCTAAAGGAGGGAATCTACCCGCCTATTTATCAAAAGCCTGGGAGCTTCTTCAAAATTTTGACCGTTATTCAATAAACAATATACCCCGAGAAGAGAACATGAAGGCGGATTCTCTCGCAAAGTATTCGAGTACTGGTGAAGCTCAACTATTGGGATTAGTTCCCGTCGAAGTCTTGTCAGCTCCAAGCATAGATGAAATGGATGTTGATTGGATTATGAATGTATCTCAAGAACAAGAATCATGGATGACTCCGATACTTGAATATTTACTCAATGGTTCTTTGCCAGAAAGTTCAAAAGAACGACAGAAGCTGATGAGGAAAGCCTCCAGATATATAGTTCAAGATGGTCGTTTGTACAGACGAGGATTTTCAATGCCATTACTCCGATGCATGACAAAGGAAGAAGCTAAGACAATTCTGACTGAAGTACACGGAGGGGAATGTGGGGATCATACAGGTGGTCAAACTTTAGCAAAGAAAATCCTCCACTATGGATACTTTTGGCCAGAAATTAATCAGGATGCTGCTGACTATTCTCGAAAGTGTGATAAATGCTAGAGATTCGCTAAAATTGCTAGAGCACCTTCCACTGAGCTAACTCAAATGGTCAGTCCATGACCGTTTGCCATCTGGGGAATAGATCTCATTGGGCCTTTGCCGACTGCCAAATCGGGGATTAAATATGCTATCGTTGCTGTTGATTACTTCACTAAATGGGCTGAACCCGAACCATTGGCTACTATTACCTCTAGGAAAATGATAAATTTTGTGACTAAAAATATCATTTGTAGGTATGGTGTGCCTCAGAAGATAATCACAGACAATGGTACTCAGTTTGAAAGTGAGGAGTTCCAAGATTTCTGCAAACGATTCAAGATCCGAAAAAGCTTCTCAGCAGTGGCTCATCCGTAGGCAAACGGGCAAGTGGAAGCAGTAAACAAAATCATCAAATCAACCATCAAAAAGCAGCTGGAAAAAGAAAAAGGTGGTTGGGTCGATAAGTTACCACTTGCACTATGGGCATACAGAACCACCCACAAAACTGCGACTGGGCATACTCCATTTTCATTGGCATACGGATCAGAAGCGATGATTCCAGTGGAAACTGAAGTCCCCTCACACAGAAGGATTCATTTTGATCAAGATGAGAATGAAAAATTGCAATTAGAAGCACTTGACTTCCTCGATGAAAGAAGAGAAGAGGCTAGGCTTAGAATTGCAGCTCACCAGCAAAGAATAGCCAGGCACTTCAATTCCAAAGTTCGTCAGCGCAGCTTCGAAGTTGGAGACTTAGTCCTGAAGAGAATTATGACAGCCATAGGTGTGTTTGGGCCAAACTGGGAAGGGCCATATGTTATAGGCACGAAACTTCTTGATGGCACATTCAAACTCACAACTGTCGAAGGAGAACCAATCCCACGAGCTTGGAACAGCAATCATTTGCGTCCATATTTTACTTAAAAGCTTTGCTGAAATGTTGTAAAAGAATTATGAATATATGATTCTTGTATTGAAAGCAATTGTAAAGCAAGTGAATAATGAAATGCTATAAAGTGGATTTAATAATGCAGGCCATAAAAACAAAGCTTACCCATCGCAAGGCCAAGCGGTCTCCAACATCATCCAGCAAGCAAACGCTAAACCATTCAAAATTTCCATACTCAAATCCTACAAAAGAAGTGCTTCGAACAAAAGTTAGCGATGTGGATGGAAGTGGACCATTTCTAACTAACTGCGAATGTTTGTACAAACAAGCACCCAGTTAAATAGCCTATGTCCACCACCACCAACTCGCTTAACTATGAAGTATATTTCTTTGGATAAGGAAAATGATTGGCAATTAAAAAGGGAAGACACTTGCAAAAGATAACGGGGATCGCCAAAATCAATAGATGGCAAAGAGACATGGGCGAGCAAATATCAAACAACAAAAGACCTCTTCGGAGGCACAAGCCCTCTTCAGAGGCACAACTCTTCGGAGGATAAAGACCTCGAGCGGGCTTCACCAGAAAAAGAGAGTTCTTTCTCGACATAAAGTTGCGGACTGATCGGTTGATACACTCCCGTGAATCCGTCCAACTGAGAGAAAGAAACTCCAAACTTCCAGGCAAAAGCCCTACTCAGAGGCACACGTTTCACCGAGATTGAAATAAAACTTCCAAGTATTGAAACGTGAAAAGCCCTCCTCGGAGGCCCATTTCACCACAGTTGAAATGCTAAAAGACCTCGAACGGGCCTAACCAGAAAAAGAGAGTTCTTTCTCGACATAAAGTTGCGGATTGATCGGTTGATACACTCCCGTGAATCCGTCCAACTGAGAGAAAGAAACTCCAAACTTCCAGGCAAAAACCCTACTCAGAGGCACACATTTCACCGTGATCGGCGATACACTCCCGTGAGTCGAAATGTGAAAAGCCCTCTTCGGAGGCCCGCTTCCCAGCGAACAGGGAAAAATAAAAGCCTCTCCCAAAAGGCAGAAACAAAAAGACCTCTTCCCAGAGGCAGAAACAAAAAGACCTCTTCCCAGAGGCGCAATCAAATAAAAAGACCTCTTCCCAGAGGCACAATCAAACAGAAAGACCTCTTCGGAGGCACACGTTTCACCAAGATTGAAATAAAACTTCCAAGTGTTGAAACGTGGAAAGCCCTCCTCGGAGGCACAACTCTTCGGAGGCACACGTTTCACCGAGATTGAAATAAAACTTCCAAGTGTTGAAACGTGAAAAAGCTCTCCTCAGAGGTACAACTTTTCAAAGAAGCATTTCATCAGAAATGCAAAGCAAAGATCAGAAAGCCCTTCACCGAGGCGCAATATATATATATATATAAAAAAACCCTCTTCAAAGGCACACTTTAGATTTCAAAGGAAGACTGGTTCATCTATTCTTGAAAATACTCTTCCTCAAAAAGAAGTTAAAGTGCCCTGCAGAGGCTCGCTTTACCACATATGAGATTTCACTTGGTAAAAATGTGTGTATGCGCAAAAGAAAAAGTGATATCTTCGAAGGATGAAGCGTAGAAACTCATATGGAGTTGGCTGTACTCTATTTTGAGCAGAATAGTATTCCTCCAAGTATGGAACAGTTATTCTCCAGAAAATAAGAGTACAAGTCCCCTCAAAGTATAAAATATTGCAATGAGCTTATGGTATAGGGGCAACATGGTATAACTACATTGGTAAAATTACGCTCGAACAACATACCACAAGCTCACTGCAATATCATATAAAGAACTTGTACAAAAATGAATAGTAAATGCATTCTCAAATACAGACAGAAGTTTGTACAAACAAAAAGAATCATTTTATTCAATACTGTCAAAATTTTGTACAGGTACAGGTTTCAAAATAAAAAGAAAAAGAAAAGCGGAGGCCGGTACCCGCACAATCTCCGGTCAGTACATGCAAAAAGCAAAAAGCGATATAAAAAGCACAGAACCAAAGCCATCATTTCTTCTTCCTTCCACCTTTTGAGCCTGCGCCTGGTCGGATGGTCAACTTCTTAGGCCGGCTTTGTAAGAGTAGGGGACGAAGGAGAAAGGGGCACTATTGGACTTTCTTCTGCTTTTTCCTCGCCGGCTGAAGATTCCTTCTTCTTCTTTGAAACTCCACTTTTCCCCCTCTTCTTAGAAGAAGGCCCTCTTCCTGGAGTGAAAAGTGTGGTTAACGGTATATCATCGGAACCAGTTGGTTCCGGAGTCTTTTCGCCCTCTTCGGTTTCTTCTCCCCTGTGTTCTTGTGAAGCAATGGGATCGTCCAAGTCTTGGAGAGCTTTTATTTGCTCCTCTTGTGATCCTGGTTGCAAGGCAGAAGGAGGAGTGACCTGAAGAGACGGAGGAGGAATAACTGGAGGAGGGGAAGTCTGAACGATGCTCGACACTTTCTCTACAGAAGAAAAGAAGTTAAAGTCAGTAAAGAGAGGAGATAAAGGCTCGTTGAGGTTCAGGAAATAGTCAAGAAGCTCATCAAACTCATGAGAAGCAAATGAGCAGTCTACTTGGGCAAGATTAATAGTAGAGTTACCTGGAGAAGTTGGCTTCCTGATATCAACCTCATAAGCCTGTGCTTCAGCGCTCTCTTCGCCTTCATCTCCACCCTGTATGCTTGTGATCTCAGTTGTAACTTTAAGCAGGGATGGAGAATAAGAACTGGAGCCGACAATGTCGATTTCGGCCGAAGGTGAAGGCTGAACTGGATCAGTTGAACTAATTTTTCCTAAACGTTCCCCTTCTGCCATTTCGGCTCTTAGTTTCGCAAGTTGTTCTTTTCCCCTGGCGAGAGCGGTATGAGCGTCGTCATCCAAGTAATGCTCCTCAAGAGCTGATTCGGCGTAGCCAGCACATTTAGCACCAAGCATATCAAGTGCGGCCTCCCACACCTCAGTCAGAGTAATTTCATATTTGGGACCTAGAAAGGCGAGACTACTGCGCCCTAAGACGCTATGCAGGTAGAAGTCAAATAATGTCGAGCTGATGCTGGTCTTCGTTGCCTCATGAGATTCTTCGGCTGCAATTTTACAGGCAACAGCCTCATCACGCTCTCTTTCAGCGTTGGAGAGTTGAAGCTTAAGCATTTCAATCTCCGCCTTTTGGGAGTCGGTTTTCTTCCGAAGCTCTGTAATATCAGCAATATAGCCCTCATTGATTCTTTTTTGCACTTCGAACCTGTCTTCGGCGTCTCTTTGGCTGGCATGAGCATCTCTCACTTGTTTCTGAAGCACTTCTTCTTTTTGAGTGTAGGAAGTAGAAGAAGTGGCGAGTTCTTCTTTAAGTTTCTCGACCTTCACCTCAAGCTCTTCGTTATAAGTAGTGATGCTCCTCATCTCGATATCATGCTGCTCAAGAACCTTCTGCCATTCAGCCTTGTCATTTTCCATAGTAAGCATGGCCTCGAGATTCGCACGATTTACCCTTTGAAGCTCGTCGACAAGTTTTTGCCAGCTCGACATTCTTTCAATATCAAGCCTGACGGCATCAAGATTTCGCAGCATGGCAGGCTTGTCAATTGGAACTAAGTCGAGGTCGAAGCGAACCCCCTTCAAGCACCATTGTGGAAACCGGCTTTGCAGAGTGGCTGGGCCTGGTCCATTTTGAAATTTAGGCCTGTTAACTATTGCCTGAATGTCTGTCTTCCCGAGAGCAGGGGAGCCAGAAGGGATGTCGAGTGAAACGGGGGCAGTGGCCTTTTCAGGAGTTGTAGATGCATGCTTCTCACTGTGCCGGGCACGCCTACTTGGGTCCTCAACCATATGGCTTTTTCCCCGACCATCATGCGACTTTCTTTTGTGAGAGTCGTCACCTCTCTGGGAAGAATCATGGTGCTCCTCCCTTTCTTTTCTCTCATAACGCTCTTCTTGAGCCCTCCTCTCCTGTGCCTTTCGAGCGGCCCTCTCTTCGTCGGTTTCTCTGTGAACGGGAAGGTAGCGTCTATAATCATATTGACTACGCCTCCCGTAGTGCTGAAAGTCATCATAGTAAGAGCCGCTGCGTCCCATCGGAGAATCTGAAATTTAAAAAAAAAAGACAAGTCTTAAAAGTCTTCAGAGAAAAGAAGCGTAACTATAGAATCTTCAAAGTACAAAGAATTAGGTACATGAAAGTGCCGAAAGATTCTAAGTGTGTGTAATGTGCAAACTACGCGCATCAAACTATGAACCACTCTTCGATTGCGGAGTAATCGTGGGGGTAGTAGTTAACGTCAACTCTTGGGTTGACGTAGCTTGTTGCAAAGAAGAATTCGCTTCCACCACTGAAGAAGAAACCCTAGTAGTGACAGGGTCGTCTTTAAAGAGTTCCTGTGAGGTGACAAAGAGGTCGCTCAACCCTTCGAAAGTGTCGTCCCCGCTATGCTTGACAGGGCTTGTTTTCCCGACTTCTTCACCAGACTTCTGTGAATGTTGGGGATATCCCTGAGGCTCTTCTTCCTCAATGACTGGGGCAAGTGCGAATTTACCAGACGACCCCGCAACATCGACAGTAGTAGAGCACTTCACCAGAGAAGCCTCGGAGGCAGGTTCTTTTGGTATGGGTTCGTCAGTGGAAACTGGGGTATCTAATGCTTTAGGCGGGGAGTCTGGAACCTCATGGGGGTGTGTAGAGCGAGAAGCGTGCAAAAGTCCATACTGATGCAAAAATTCGTCCCTCAACAAAAACTTTATACTTCTCTCTCTAGCAGTCACAGCACTTAATCTTTCAAAAACTTGCTTGTGGCTTGGATCTCTAGAGGGAAGAGGAAGTGCTGAAAAGAACAAAGAATGAAATTAGCAATCGGTAATTCGGATCTCGAAAAGTTTGGAAAATGGAGAAAATAGAAACAGGTAATCTTACTTCCTACTCTCCAGATGCATAAAACCCTGGGGGGCAGCGAGCAAAGAAAAACTGGTTCAAAAATCCATGAACACTTTCGGTAAGATCAGAAATAAGCTTGCGGTTTCTAGCGCTTCTCACAATAATAAGGGAAGGATGGTCTTTACTCTTTGCAAACGAGCATAAGTAGCGAATTTCTTCAAAACTTGGCAAGCGATCAAGAGTTCTCCTAAACAAAACACACAACCCCATCAAGATGGCATAGCCATTAGGATGAAGTTGGAACGGAGAGATTGTCAACCGAAGGAGAAGGGTTCGAAGGAAGTCGTTAAAAGGAAGAATCGCCCCGCTTAGGCACATTTGAGGATTGATTGCGACAAAACCATGGGGAGGATTGTCGGCAGTGTCATTTGGCCCGGGAAGTAGGGCATCATTTTCAGCAAAACCAAATTGAGTACGTAGCTGAATAAACGCTCTCGGAGTAAGGATAGTCGAAGTCCTCTCTGGAGGATTCTCTATAGGAACAGCTATCTGAAAGGTCTCTTCCGCTTGAGCTTCCACTTCTTCTTCTTGATGGGAAGTCATTCTACACAAACAACTGGATATTCAAACATGAAGGTGCACGTTTCCTAAAATGTGTGAAGTGCTGTGTAAAACTAATAAAGCAATAAGCGGATGTAACTGAAATTGAACTAACATACATTTGTCAACTTTAAAGTTTCAAAGTTTGTTGTTTTAAATCTAAGTACAAGTGCAGTGTTGATGCAAACAAATCAGTTTCAGTCAAACAATGCTTTGCTTTAATACTTCATTTGAGTTAGATTCACAGCATTACATACAATCTCTTTAAAGTTGATTATGTTCTATGTCGACTAATCTGTCATTTGATGTGGGCGATCAGTGACAAGTATATTTGTCCCATTTTTCTACAAGTGTTGTGTTTAACAGGTTGACAGCAATAAAGCTGGTGTAATCTGTAAAGAAACGCAACAGAGTTCAAGCAATTTATCCTGGCAATTCAAATTGGAAATACAATCAAGTTCTATCAACATCTCTAAGTTTTCAAATTTTGTTCAGGTCATTGAGTCACAGTCAAAAGTTCTCTAAGTCATGAGTCGTTCACGACCTAACAGGGTGGGATGCAATTGGCTTAGGCTAAAGGAAACAATTCGGCAAGTAAAAGATTGTTCAAGTGATGAGTCGTCCACGACCTAAAGGTTGAGTCGTCCATGACCTAAAGGTTGAGTCGTCCAAGACCTAAAAGTTAAGTCGTCCACGACTTAAAAGACTTCCTGAAAATTAAGTGGTTGGCTCCTTAAATCGTTGGTCCTATAAGCCGCAAAGCGTGTTGAGGAGATAGGTCTTAGCTCGGCCGCGACTCAAAGCTTATGTCGTATCTAGTTAAGTCGTGAAGGGTTATAGGTCGCCCAAAATTACCGAGTCGTGTCCAAGTCAGCATTTCACTTCATCGACAAACCCCCCATCTAATCAGAAACCCTTCACCTTCTTAACCCGCTAACCCGTTAGCCTCTCCACCAACACAAGCCCTAATTTTCACCTGATGACGAATCATCCAAAAACTAAACCACCGCAAATTCAATGCCTGTCACTCCAACGCAACTCGAAAATCGATTAGCTTGAAGCATTGAAGCCTACCAATCAAACGTTTAAACGCAAATCAAGCCAACTAGAGTTCGCCAACTATCGAAAATTCATGATGACGCATTGCGTGGAGAGGTGGGTTAGGATGGAGAAAAATGGAATTCACGAATCAAAGATGGTAAAGGATCAGGAGAAGAAAACAAGATCACTTACACGATGTAATCTCAAGATTAATTGGTGACTGATTGAATTGAAATCGCCTTTGGAAGCTCGGGAAAGTGTTAACAGCAAAAACAAATGAAGAGGCAGGTAATGAGAAGAAAGGAGGGGGTATACGACTTATAGTAGAGAGACCTGAAGCGACGCGTGTGACCTAACTATTAGGTCGTACACGACCTACCGACCTAGAGAGTGGACGGGTTAGAGGATGTCGAAGCATACGACCTAATCATTAGGCGTATACTTCGAGGGGCAAATGTTAATTCCGCCACGGCCATGACTCAGTGACCTAAAAGGTTGCTGACCTAACATGGATGCCGATCTAACTGCCTAAGCCATAAGAGGGATTCCGACCTAAGTTACTTGAGGGGATGCCGACCTAATGCTTTAACAAGGTTACCGACCTAAGACTTAACAAAAAAGCTGACCCAAGACTTAAAGGATACCGATCCAACTGTCTAAAAAAGGATGCCGACCTAAGATAGCTACCGACCTAACGCGGGTGCTGGCCTGAGATAGAAGTCGATCTAACTATCCAGGGAGTTTGCCGCCCTAACTGCTCAGGACAGGGACAAGATCATGAACTATACTTGAGTCGCAACCGACCTACGGCCTATGTTAAGTCGTACACGACCCAGGCAAAGGAAGGAAAGTCCGATGCAGCTACTTAGCACGCGGCCTCTTAACTCGTACACGGTTCAGGACCTGTAGAGTTCAACAAGGATGCCGTTCTTAAGTGTCGACCCAGCATTTGAATCGCGACTGTTCCACGACCTAATTTAAGTCGTCCACGACCCAACTTAGGTCGGTGGAGATTTAGGACTTGACAATATTTTCTGCTCAGAATTCCCTATAAATGGATGGCCATCTCCAACTTTCAAAGGACTTTTGGGGGGGCCGATCTCTTTAAGCACCGATACTCTGATGAATTCTCGACTCACTCGACACTTCAAATATGAAAGGCATCTCAAAAAACTTCAGGAGGAAATCTAACGCAATCAACATGGATTCAAAGAGTTCTTCTGCATCGAAGTTCTAGTTGTTTGTCTCATCAGTATTGTAATTGAAGACTGTTGTAAAGTTGTAATTGATTCAGTAATAAAGAGGATTAAAGTGGACATAGGCTTACCTGAAGCCGAACCACTATAAAAACTGTTGTCTTTTCTGCTTTCTCTGTGACTTTTCTACTTGTTTTAGTTCCCGTGTTCACGGGTGGTGCTTTCACTTAATCTCAATATACATCGGGGTGTTAGCGTTCGATTTTAAATGTTAACATTCGGCGTAGCGTCAGGAAAGTTTCTGGGTTTCATTGTGAATGCACGGGGAATCGAGGCTAATCCAGAGAAGATTCAGGCTATCCAAGATATACAAGTGCCCAAAACCATAAAACGGGTGCAAAGCTTGAATGGAAAGGTGGCCGCGCTGAGCCGATTCATATCCAGGGCCACATACAAGTGTATTCCCTTCTTCGATGTCATAAAGAAAGGAAAGAGGAATTTCAAGTGGACATTCGGCTGTGAGGAAGCATTCCGAGCCCTTGTAAGGCACTTGGAAAGTCCCCCGATATTGTCAAAACCAATAGACCACGAAATGTTGTACGTATACTTGGCTGTATCCCAACATGCTATCAGCACAGCCCTGGTTCGCGAGGAAGACTGGGTTCAGAAGCCAGTTTACTATGTTAATAAACGCTTGGTGGAGGCAGAAAGAAATTATCCAAAGATTAATAAACTAGCCTATTGCTTGGTGGTTGCATCACGAAAGCTTCTCCCGTACTTTCAGGCACACTCAATCAGTGTTTATACTGATCAACCATTGCGACAGATACTCCAACGACCGAAAACTTCCGAAAGGATGTTAAAATAGAATATTGAGCTAAGTCAATTCGACATTACATACCTGCCATGAAGGGCCATACAAGGACATGCACTAGCTGACTTCATTGCTGAATTCACTGTGACAGACGAACCAAACGATCACAACGTCATACCTCCCGTTCGATGGAAGATGTACACCGATAGGGCATCTAACGACCTTTGTTCGGGGGTTGGCATAGTTCTTGTAACTTCTGAAAACCGATCAGTTTTCTACGCCTTGAAGCTCAAATTCACAGCGACGAATAACGAAGCCGAATTTGAAGCGGTGATGGCCGGCTTAAGACTTATTAAAGAACCGGGAGTAAAATAAGTTGAATCTTTAGTGACTCTCAACTGGTGGCGTACTGATTACGAAGAGACTACCAAGCAAGGGGAAGAGACTTGTCCCATGTTTGATCCGAGTTCAGAAGCTGCTAGTGAATCTCGAGTATAATGATATTTCACATGTCCCACGTGAGCAAAACAGAGCAGCCGATTCATTGGCAAAATTCGCAAGCACTGGCGATGCACAACAAATGGGGTTATTTCCTACTGAGACCCTCAATGCCTCGAGTATAGACATGATGGAGGAAGACTTCGTGTTAGAAACAGAAATCGAGAAGGAATCGTGGATGATCCCAATCAGGCAGTACTTGTTATTCGAGACCTTACCCAAAGAAAGGAGTGAAAGACGACAAGTCCTTTGTAAGGCTTCTCATTATGTAATACAGGATGGAAGAATGTATGGAAGGGGATTCTCAACCCCATTACTCCGATGCATTGCCCATGATGAGATAAAACGAGTCCTGAAGGAAGTTTATGAAGGAGAGTGCGGTGACCATACTGGGGAGCAGACACTAGCGAAGAAAATCCTTCGTTTTGGATACTATTGGCCAACAGTGAATCGAGATGCTGCAAACTATGTGAGAAGATGTGACAAATGCCAGATATATGCAAAAATCCCAAGAGCTCCGTCGACGGAACTCACGCAGATGGTTAGTCCCTGGCCATTTGCAATGTGGGGATTGACCTAGTTGGCTCTTTACCTTTAGCCAAAGGTAGAGCGAAATATGCAATAGTTGCGGTCGACTACTTTACCAAATGGGCAACGGCAGAGCCTCTGGCCACAATAACTACCAAGAAGGTTATTAATTTCGTCGTATGAAATATCATATGCCGTTTTGGCCTTCCACGGACCATCGTCACAGACAATGGAACTCAATTCGAGAGCAAGGAGTTCAAAGATTTTTGTCAGAAATACGGCATTGAGAAGTAGTTTGCAATGGTTGCTCACCCGAAAGCCAACTGACAAGTGGAAGCCGTAAACAAGATAATCAAGTCCATATTGAAAAAACGTATGGAAAAGGCTAGAGGCAAGTGGGTGGATGAACTTCCAACGGCGCTTTGGGCCTATAGGACCACCCACAAGACTGCGACTGGCCACACTCCCTTCACATTGGCATATGGCGCGGAAGCTGTCGTAACCGTGGAACTTGAAGTCCCATCACATCGGGTAACTCATTACGACCCCGAGTCGAACCAGAATCTTTTATTAGAGTCGTTGGACTTCATTGACGAAAAACGCGAAGAAGCCAGTTTAAGAGCGGCCGCATACAGACATATAGTTGCTAAATATTATAACAAAAAGGTCCGATCGAAATTTTTTGGTGTGGGTGACCTCGTTTTGAAACGAGTTTATCTGGTCCCATCTCATATGAATCCCGCATGGGAGGGTCCATACGTCATCGAACGGAAGTTTGGAGAAGGAACTTTCAAGCTATCGACCGTCGATGGTGCGACGCTCCCCCGAGCATGGAACAACGATCACTTGCTGCATTATTATACTTAGTCTATTTCTTTCATGTATTAGCTGCATTTATTTCCAGCATGCTTTTATTTCTAGTTTTTGACATGTAGTAAGACAATTCAACTTGCTCTCATTAATAAAGGCTCGAAGCCATCATTTCCATAAATGACTAATGTTTCTGCGTATAATGATCCTGTGACAGGCAAACGAAACCGTATTATTCTGACTGATGTACGAACAAGTACAAACGACTTAAAATCTCCAAGTCACTGGAGCGCGGACTGGAGTACTCTGAGTCCCCGGAGCGCGGACTCGAGTATAGACGACTTGAAATCTCCAAGTCCCCGGAGCGTGGACTGGAGTGCTCTATGTCCCCGGAGCATGGACTTGAGTACAAACGACTTAAAATCTCCAAGTCCCCGGAGCGCGGACTGGAGTACTCTAAGTCCCCGGAGCGCGGACTCGAGTATAAACGATTTAAAATCTCCAAGTCCCCGGAGTGCGGACTCGAGTATAAACGATTTAAAATCTCCAAGTCCCCGGAGCGCGGACTGGAGTACTCTAAGTCCTCGGAGCGTGACTCGAGTATAAACGATTTAAAATCTCCAAGTCCCCGGAGCGCGGATTGGATACTCTAAGTCCCTGGAGCGCGGACTCAAGTACAAACGAGTTAAAATCTCCATGTCCCCAGAGTGCGGACTGGAGTACTCTAAGTCCCCGGAGCGTGGACTCGAGTATAAACGACTTAAAATCTCCAAGTCCCCGGAGCGCGGACTGGAGTACTCTAAGTCCCCGGAGTGCAAACTCGAGTACAAACGACTTAAAATCTCCAAGTCCCCGGAGAGCGGACTGGAGTACTCTAAGTCCCCGGAGCATGGACTCGGGTATAAACGATTTAAAATCTCCAAGTCCCAGGAGTGCGGACTGGAGTACTCTAAGTCCTCGATTTGCGGGCTAGAAAATATTCCAAGTGCTTGGAACGTGGAAGGAAAAGCAGATAGCTCTCAAAGAATTTCTGAGCTACATGAAGATGAACCGAGAGTTCTATTATATTCACAACAGCTTGGATTTGAATCACAATCACAAAGAAAATTGAACGATAAGAGCCATGGAAAGACAGAAAAGCTAAGTTTTATTCATCAAAGATAAGTTTCCATTACAACTCCTTTGAAGCTCGGAATCAAAAGTTTATTTACACAAACTAAGAAAACAAGAGTACTTGCCTAATCAAAACTGACTCTCGTTGAACGAGAGTAATGATTACTTCTTGTGCTTCTTCGCCTTCTTCACCTCTGTTGTCTTCTCAGACGATCCTCTCCTCCGCGTTTACCCTTGGTACCCTTCTTTGATGGAGGAGTGACAGACGAAGAAGTATGAGAGACATCCATGGGTTTAGACCTTCCAGGGAGAATGATCTTCAGCGGCTTATTCAAAGGATCGTCTTGGTCCACGGTTTGAGATTCGACCTTAATCTTGGTCGTTTCTCTCTTCTCCTTCTCCAACGGCTCCTTCATACTCAGCTCAGATATGTGCTTGAAGGCGCCTGTGATCTCTACTTCGTAATTCCCTCTCGATGGGAGAAGAAGTCTCAGATTTGTCTTCATCTAGCGCCCCAATCACTTGAGCATCTGGCCCGGGAGCTTATCCTGCCTGACTGGTCTCAACTACCTTTTCCTCCACCTCCTTGGCGACATCGCTCCTCGAAGTGGGCCCGGGATCAGAACGACCTGCGCGAAAGCATGAAAAACAAGCATTAGAATACAATAGTCCTTCCTAAAGAATTAAGACATTTGAAATATTAAAGCGAAGAGTTATCTACCGAGTTCCGGCAGGCTCTCAGCCGTCAAAGGGGTCTCGCCCTCCGGAATGGAGACAGAATATGGACGCCGAGGCCGGGACCCTCTGGATTGTAACCAATATGCTGCTCAAAGGGATCGAGTATCGGCCGATCGGCCGATCGAGTAGGCGCAAGAGCTGGAGGTACGTCCCCGGATGGACCAGTAATAACTTCTTTCTCTTTCTTTTATGGGGAGCCTTTGCAATAGATAGCTTTGGCCGCCGACAAGTCCGAAGGCTCATTTCCCTTGAGATATTCTTTTATCAATGCCCCCTCATCAATCTCTTTAGTGTCGTGCTCGGCCTTCCTGATTTCTATCAAAGCCTCCCATGCCTCGGCTAAAGAATCAAGATAGCCCTCGCCTAAAAAAGTCAAGTCTCAATGCATGAGAACGCGGGCGTTGAATTCAGCGATTAGCGGGTTAAACATGCTTTTGACCTCTTCCCTGCCTTCTTCTCTAGCTGCCTCGAGACGCGAGTTGAAATCCATGGACACTACCCACTTGCCCTCTTCTCGGGCTTCACTCTTTATCGCTGCAACTTTGGAAAGCTCGGCCTCAAGTTTTTCTTTTAAAAGTCAACTGGCAATGATCTCGTCACAGTATCGTTGTGACTCTTCTTGGGCGACCGCTTTCTCTTCTCTCTCCCTACGGAGCTGTTCCTCAAGTTCCCGGACTTGGAGGCTGAGTGCGTCACTCTCCTTCTGAATTGAGTCCTTCTCTAGAGCCAAAGCCCTACATCATTGAACCGCCTCGTCGAGTTTTTTCTTATGAGCCGATTCCAGACGAGTGACGGCCTCAACAGTGCCCATGCTGCTCTAATAGGCGACCTCAAGTTCAGATTTATAAGTTGCAATCTCTTCATCTTGGACTTTAATAGTATCTTTGTCGTGGATGGCCTCAAGCTTCAGACGGTCGATTTCATGTTGGCGCTCTACGGAGACTTCAGAAAGTTTTTCAGCCAAATGAACAAACGCGTCGTGTTGAACATAGATGTCATTTGTACAAGCGATGACGCTCTGCTTGACGTGTCCGGGGATAGGATGAATCGCCGGGAGGAATTTCAGGCAGTCGAAGCAGATTTTTGGAAATTTATCTTTAAGCTCGGCCAGCCTCTCCGGCACTAACGGGTCCGTTGCAGGTGCGGGAGGAGACGTCTTTGAAAGTTCGGCTCTCCTATGAGAATCTCGGGACTGTCGAGTGGAGGAGGAATCGGAGTGTTGGTCCCGAGGAGCATCAGATTTCGACCTCTTGTGGCCTCGCTTGTCTTTACTTTGCTCCGCGTGAGAAGAGGTATCCTGGTGGTATTTTGGTTGATAATAAGTCTTCCTCCGAGATGATGAGTCCCGGGAATGATAGTCTTTGTCGCCGTCACCATCCTTATCTCGACATCTTCCGGAACCCAAGTCCCGTCTAGAGTGATAAAGAACAGACGAACCACGAAGACGATCGAATCCATGTGAACACCCCATACCATATGTACAGAAACAACAGCGAATTAGCAAAGAGTAGAGTGACGACAAAATCTAAGCGAAAATTGAAGTGCAAGTGTTCGTGTATGTCCTAGTGTTTCTCCTCAACGGACCGGTCGCTTTGCTAATAGGAGTTTTCTCTCCTTGACTCGGGGTTAGAGTGCCCGCGTCGCCTCTGACGGGCGAATGAAGTTGGAATGCCTTCGGATCGTCAAATTCATAATTGAGCAGATCATCCGGAATAGAGAGGTTTGATAGGCCCTTTAAAGAACTTTCTACATGCTGCAAATAAGCCTCTTTCTCCATCGGAATAAGCGTAACTTTCGAAGTTCCGCCAACCTTCTCCTTTCTAATCTTGTACGTCAACCCCTTTTTCCTCTACGAAGGAGAAGATGACATTTCGATATCGCGCACTTCAACTATAGGATCTTGGGCGGGACCCAAATTCTCACCTTGTGCTTCGGGTGTTTCAACCTCCTTGATTTCCCCCTCTTCTTGTACACCAGGGGTGTGGCATGCCGACGACTCAGCTAATTTTTTCCCTTTGCCAGAGATCGGCTTGGGTACGGTAATGCCTTCAAGAAGGCTTATCCGATGGCCTTCCGCCAGCTACCCGAACCTTGCAAGTGAATCATTTGAAATGAGAGTACGGATGTCCCGTTCCTCGGCAGGAAGCGCTCTATTGGCCTCAACGGCTTTAGAATACCCGCGACCATTAGGGCGTGGGTTGATACCTGAGAAGATAAAAAAGAGAGCTAGAAAAGGCATGGCTTTGACCAAGCACGATAGCGATCTAGAGAAGTAACTTACTTCCTTCAACCATCTCCTCGCAAAACCAGGGTGGCAACGCATATAGAACCATTCCTGTTTGTACAGGGCAAATTTGCTCCACACCTCGGTTAAGATTTGATATTTACGATATGGCTCGAGGAACATGTAAGAGGGGCTATCTCCTCGCTTCTTGATCATATATATGTACCTGATGTCACCAGGAGTTGGAGGCCTAGAGAAGACGGTCATGAAGAGTATGTAAGTGCCATAGAGGAAGGCTTGACCGTTTGGGTGCAGCTGCGACGGGGCGATGTCGATGTATTGCAGCACGTCCCGAAGAAATAGATTGAACGGTGGAATGCTGCCGACCCAGCACATGAATTTATTACACGCCGTGTATCCGACTAGGGGGAGGTGTGGCCGATCTTGCCCCGATGGAAACAGCACGTCGTCAAAAGGTATTCCGTGAATGGAACATATTCGCCGGAGCTCTACATCATTGATTTTTGAAGCCTGTGAATCGATAGGGTTGTCCAAGAGAATCGATGCCTCCAGGGCATCGGGGGCTAAGTTATGTGTAGGGGAGGTTGATGGATTTGAGACATCTGCGACTTCCTGTCGAGAGGATAGCCCCTGTTTGTCAGAAATCATGGCAGAGCTGGATTTTTTAGACATCTTCAAAAAATAGTGAATTCGGCTAAGCACCTGTGTGAACTATACTTGAAGAATGTTCGACGTTTGAATTATCAACACAAATATTCCCCCATATGGTGTGTGAACTAGTGCGATCAATCGTGTGTAAGCGCTGAAAAATTGAAAGTCACAGAGTTAATAATATGAAATTGAGCTCTGAATCATCGCCTTCGAAGACCGTCATCGCTGACCATCTCCAAAAGCCTGCCTTATGGTGTTTACAGCTTCGGATTTAGAAAACGTTAGAAGAAGTTATCTGATTATGTTAATTTAAGTTCAAGTTTATGTCTGTTGAAACTAGGAGGTTATCAGTCCAAGTCAGTTCGATACACTAGTATGCTGAAGTTTCTGTCCTTGTTTTGTTATGTAATTAGGCAAGGCAATTGGTCATTCGGTCTAAGTTCGGGTCAGCCTTGATATGGTTCGGCATCCATGACTATTCAGCCTATAAAATGTGGTTCGACATTTATGTTTGTTAGGCCTAAGTATTGTTCGGCTCAAATATGGGTCGGCATTCACAATCGTTCGGCCTAAAGGTTGTTCGGCTTAACTGCCGACCGGGCAAGCTATCTTTCGGCCAACCTATCTTTCGGCCAACCTATCGTTCGGCCTAAATAACGCCCGACCTTAGCCCTGCTCAGCCAAAGTAACATTCAGCATCCCCACTAATTCATGCTTCCTCCCTATCCTTCCATTCCACTGTTCGGCAAATGGTGAGTCACGCCGAACCAGGGTTATGCCGAGCCTTAACACTCGGCACTCCGCCCTTGACTACAGTTCCATTTTTTCCTCTCCTCCTCCATCCACGCTGAATAACAAGAGAAGATCGCTCGGCGAGTCATTCCAGGTCATGACGTCCGGCATCCTAACCACCTCCTACTCCTCTTCTGTTCTTTCTTTTCTTCCAGTCTCGTTCGGCATGAAGAGACCAAGCCGAACCACAACCCATCACCCAACAACTCCTACGTGTGATCATCCCCGGTCATTTCTCCTTACCTCACATCATTCAGCCCTAAGATATCCTAATCGAAATGTGATTACTCCATCCACGTAACCCTTTCGGCTACGGTCCTAATCTACAAACTTAAGCCTCTCATTGAAACTATTTAATCATGGGAAGAATTTGGATAGAGGAGACAAAACATAGTTGGTAGATCGAGACTTAGGAAGGATTGATTAAGTCTTTAGTATCTGATCAACATGCGAAGTTTGCAAGTATAAGATAGCGGAGGTAAAAAGTTAAAAGAGAAGAAAGGGGAAGACGCTGGCCTTTATAGGGAAGAAGAAGAAGGCGAAACGACGATGACTGGTAGAACCGGTCAAAGCAACATCGTTCGACATCGATTTGTTTGGCGTACATCGGATGTTCGGCTTCGGTGGTATCGCTCGGCCTTCACACTACGTTCGGCACACACCTCCACAACTGGAATTCATAAGAAAAACAACCCCTAAGTGTGATGGGTCGGGGTTCGAAGCAAAGCATAAAGGACGCGTAGTACAAAGCGCATCACGTTCGGCCACGCGATACGCTTTGGGAGGGCAAGTGGTTCCTGGAGATTTGGCCGGGCAACTCGGTACTCGACTCCTCTGTATTGTTCAGCATATCATCACGTTCGGCATCCAGCAAGTACTCGGCATTAAGGGGACACTCGGTAGAAAGGAGCGCTCGACACTTAGAAGCGTTCGACATTGGGAAGTGTTCGGCAGACAAGTTTGTTCGGCACGACAGAGCACTCGGCATTTGAGGAGCGTTCGGCATTGATAACGCCCGGCATTCAGGGTGTTCGGCATCACTACGTTCGGCATGGCAGGATTGTCTGACATCAACTACCGTTCAGCCTAACCATTGCTCGGCCTAAGGATCGTTCGACCGAGACATAGTTCGGCCTGGGTAATGTTCGGCTAAACTATCGTCCGACGCTCGGCATACAAACATCGTTTGGCCAAATCACTGGTTCGGCTTCCAGTATCGTTCGGTGCAAATGCTTCCCACGGCACTCGAAGCGTTCGGCTTTGCTACGCTCGGCATGAGGAGACCGTTCGGCATAACAAGGATGCTCGGCATAAGATCGTTCGGCATCCAGAGATATCGTTTGGCATGAAGATGCTGGATCGGCATTTGGCCACTCGGCATGTTCGGGACGGCACACAGAAGTTACTCCATTTGGGTCGAGATATTCAGCCACCAGGCCCACCAGGGAAGTCCAACCCACCTTCGTCTATAAATAGAGAGGCAGGGGCACAGTGAAAATGGTTCAGTTTTTTGGGAACGCTGGGGAAACTCTGCTGCATTCAACACTCATTCAACAATTAATCCTTTACTTTGCACTTGTATTCAAGTTATTAGATACGGATTGTATCTGTAGTCAGCTATCAAGGAAATCAATAGAAATCAACTTCAAAGTGGACGTAGGCGGTTTCGCCGAACCACTATAAATTTGGTGTTCTTGTCCTCTGCATTTAAATTTACATATTGTTCTCTATTTTGATTTACTTTGTTCATTAATCCCTCTACACAATCTTTCTAAGGGTGTTAGTGACCAATTTTTGTGCTAACAAGTACTGATGATCAAAACGAGCTTGTATCCTTTATCCTCCCCCTCAATGTTGAAAAACATTGTGGCATTAAATAATAGTCATCTTTGGACTCTCATTTTGATCCATTATGATAATGCATAGTAAATACACCATACATATTAATAGTAGGAGGATTTTTTTTAATAATTGATAAGATGCATTCAATTAATATTGCTTATTAGAGTTTGTTTTCATTCATTGATCTAGTCAATTGGAGGAGTTTACTTATTGTATATATCATTTGAATACATACACGACTTCAGGTCATTCAACATTTATGTTGATTTAAATCACTAAATAATATATATACATAATTATTAAGATGTGCTCATAACAAACTTCAGGTTGTTGGCTGAATATTTACATATATGGATATATACGTGTATCCACGTATTACATCTATATTATAAATTTTCATATTCTTTCTCATTTGAATTAGTGATTTTTAGAACAAACTATTATAAGGATTCAAACTATTAATTTTCATTTTATTATGGATCAATGTCAGTGTGAATCCTTCAAGACTGCATGATAATGTTCAAAACATCTGGTTTGGAATCATATTGAACTTCTGGTTCAAATAAATTGTATACACACATTCAAGTTGGTAAATTGTATTCCTTGATTATATCTCTAATATTACTTTTGAAGATTATTATGATTGTTTATTAGAGAATATATACTTAGTTATAATTATATATAAACATCTCTTCTAGAGAGTTCGGTAAAATAGATATATTTACAACATAAATAAGAGTATCTTCTAGACCATTGAAATGTTATAAAAATAAGAAATTATATTGGTTGCACATACCGGTTTGTTCAAGATCGTATATATATATATACATATATAGCTTTAGTGAAAATTATGATATGACATATAGATTATCTCTTCAGGAGCATATCTAAAGATATTCTTCAAGAATAGTTGTGCATGTAACATTTGATTCATCGTAAGTTCTGAAAAGTAAAAGGTTACATACCATTATTTGCTTCTAAAATTTTCTAGTTGAGCTACGGGTCCATGACAATAGACGATTGAATTTTAGGTAATTTATTGCCACATTACTTTATGAAGTGTTATATCATACTTGACAATATTCTATAGGCAATTCTTTTATAGTGCTACACGATGATATAATATCACTTTTGGGGATATTTTATAAACACCGCTTCTAGAGTGGTACATATCACTTCCATGGATACTTTATATGCACTGTTTTTAGGATTCATCAATACTCAATATCTTTTTCTACATAATTGACAAAATTCTACAACATCTCTTCAAGGATGTTGCATAGTTTCAGTGATATGGTAAATTTTATCTACAGCTGATAAAAGTATTTACGTTCATATAGCAAAACAAATAGGCCTATGGAGGATCTCCTTCTTTTTATAGTTCACAAAACTTATGACTATATATTATTAGAAACTAAAGGATGTGCATGTTATTCTTATGAGCACTTTTTTCTAATTTTCCCCATCACCTAATAGCTTATTCTCACCAGAACAACCAAGAATTATATGTCTTATTGATGCACTTTTAATCGATACTATAAACTAAAACAGCATCGCTGCAGCTCTAAATTTATCGAGTTAAAAGATTGGAAAAAACAGAAAACTAAAGTTACAATAATACACATTATTGATTCATCATATACAACAAACTACCAACATTTGCAGCTAAACCAAGATACATTTTTTTTAAGTTGGACTGCACAGTGCACAAACAACAAGCAACCAAATTAGAAAATGGAGACAACATACAGAATATCACTTCTATTGATTAAATTTAATACCTTTCCTATTATATATCTGAAAGAAATTTGTGAACATTTTGTATTTGAATGGCGTGCATTCGGTTATGAACAGATGGAGACTAGGTAATAAGTATTCATTTGTTTAAGGCATCGCCATGTACATGCAGAAAAATGTAGTTTTTTGAAGTCCAAATGGTTGACAGGACCATATGACCATTCTGTATCTTGATACTTTTGTCAGCTCTAACAAATGGACAAACTAAAGAATTTAAAATGATGTAGGGCTTCTTACTGTGTGATTCACCTTATGAGACGTTTTTAAAAATCAACAAAATAGCAACACGTTGTTGTTCATTATTTTATTGGTTCAAACTGCAGACGTTACATTTTAGTATATGAAAATAGAGAATGGTAATAGATCTTCTTTAGTTGATTTGCATTCAGACCCAAGTTTACATACCTAATGAGACTATTAAGTTTTGCAAAAATAGAGTTGCACCATGGGATTACATCAGTTTCATCAAGTTACAAAAAGATGAATAAAAAAATACATAGAAATTAGACTATGCATCTGAGAAGAAAAGAGAATCTCTCTTCCTAACGATGATCATACAACATAACTGTCACGTTAGCAACCAAGGAAAAAAATAAATGCCTAGAAACTCAAATTCCTCTACTAGATCAAACAAACCACAACTAAGTACACAACAAAACTTACCTGAATGCATAGGAATCAGGTGAAGATGATGACGAAGAGAAGATGATGATGAAGAGGAAAACTATGATGAAGCTACCGCCGGCGTAGACGACGAAGAGCTAGTGGATCCTGCACTGAATTCCGTACCAGGATCCGAACTGGTCTCGGATCTCGCACAACAGATCTCAGATTTTCCAAAAGCATCGAAAAGGTTCGTTATACGACGACACCCGTTTGTAATAGGAGTTGGTGCAAGCGAGAGATACGGGACGAATCGAACCGGATTAATGATAAAGAATGTGTCCCATGGGAAGATGTAGGCTTTGTCTAGTGTTTCGTGCTGATAACATTTATAGAATAAGAAACATTATAGAAAGAGGAAGAAAATATTTTATTCACTACAGTGATTAATCATACATTTTCATTACATTAGCTCCTTTATATAAAGGCCTAGGAGCTTGCGATAGAACTAATCCCACGTTGTGGGACTAAATACGAAATAGTATATAGCATATTCACTATTTATATTTATATATTATAACATAAATCTGCATATTCGGTCACACATTTCTTGCTTAGCAAGCTTATTGCTGTGACAACGTAAATAAGTGTTGGAAATTGGAAAACATAAGTGTTGTGAAATGGCTATTATGATGTAGTGGAAAAGGTGATTTCCTAAGTAGATGGAACCAATAATCTATCGTAAACCGGGTTTTATACTACTTTAAGCAAAAAAATTCTCTATCTAATCTGCAACGTGTCAAACCAGATTGGTTAACTTAACTTTTTCAAAAAAAAATTCAAAAATAATTGCCGCTAATCTAGATCTAAACAATAGTTAAGTTAATAAATTAATCCCTTCCAATTTTTGCATAGAAATCCCTCTTCTAAAACAATTTATTTTGCATAGCAAACCTTGGAAAAATCCTCTAAAATTCCAGAAATTCACTTTAATCATGTTATCTTACATATCAAAATTCTAGACCCAAATTCTTCATATATTTTCCAAAATAAATTTATAAAACCAAATAAAAATATTTTCCTTTGAAAATTCATAGTAATATTTCCATAGGTTGGACAATTATCAACGTTGAAACCCAACTCCAAAATCATGTTTCTCATAACATAAAATTTTCCCATGACATTTAAACAACATTAAATCTTGGTTTGACCTAAAATCATATAAAAACTCCTTTAAACAATCTTGTTTAAATCATAAATCAAGCATATCATCATCAGTATATCATAAAAACGAGTTTTCCCTTAAATTAAAAAATATATAATTTAAAATAAAATAGAGATTGAATTATTATTCACCTTGATCTAGATAAGGATACTGGATTGAGATTGATTTCCCCTAAGCTTGATTTTTTAGCTTTAATTTAATTTCCTCTTCTTCTCTTAGTGGCCGGCCATTTCTCTATCTCTTAGTTTGCATTTTCAAAAGTGACGTGAAAGGGAAGAAATGGTAGGAATGAAATATTTATACCGGTAAGGGTTATGGGCGGTGTGACGCCCATCCTCTAAACTCACACTAGCGAAGGACACTACATGGTGATGCCATCGACTAGCACGAAGAATAAGGCTGTTGAGGAGCGACCATCTGTGTAATTTCTTTGTGCGAGTAACGATATGTCAGATAGAAGGTCATGCATTTCATTTAAAGAGGAAATCTGACACATCAATTACAAACTCAAAACTACTACGCAGTGGCTGTGTGATCTTCGAAAATAAATATAAAATAGCATAACATAAATCAGTCACAGATATTTACATCACAAAGGCGAAAACAGATATGAATATAACACATAAAAGTGTACATCAAAGTAGGGTCATATAAGTTCCACTACATCATAAAAGGATAGGTACAAGTGCTAGACAAAAGAATATATATACATCAAGGAGTCTCTATCTCAAATGTATAAAGCAAAAAAACTACTAAGCTAAGTAGTCAAAAGTTAGATGACGGACCCTGATAAGAAGTCAAACAGAAGCACCTAAAATACCTCGGTCTGACCCGAGTATTATTTAAAAAGAAAATAATAAACGGGTCGGTCTAGCTATAAATATCATATAAAATGAGATAGGATAAGAGATATGAAAAAATGCTTGATGACAATAATGCCGTACAATGACAAGTATACATTAAATAACAACAAAAATCATACTATATCCAAAATTTTCTCAAACTCCAAAAAGAATGTCATATTATTTATTTTACTCACCAAGCCACAAATATTGATACAACTTATCAATATAAATCACAAGAATTGGTGAAACAAATTTTAGAAATCATCAATTAGAAATTCAAAAATCACAAAGGGGGAAGCTATTAAAAATGAGAGCATGAAAACTCACCAATACGTGTATCACAAATGGGTCGCTATCCCATGGTCGCTAACTATAGAGTCGGTGCAACGACGTAGTACAACAACGGTACGCCTGAGGAACCTAAAACTCGAATAAATTCGAAACGATGACGTAGTACAATAACGGTACGTCCGATGAACTTGATAAGATGGAACAACGACGTAGTACAACAATGGTATATCCGATGAACTGAACTCCATAAAAGAACATGGGTTGCTAGACCATAAAAAATGAGTTGAAACTCCAAAAAACCCAAAGGTCGTTAGCCTATAAAAGAAATGAGATGAAGCTCAATAAAACGAGGTACGGTCCCCCATGTGGACAAAGAGACATCACATATCACTTGTCTAAACCATAAAATGATCACCATTGATCAATAAAAAGTATGAATTACACTAAGCTAGTAAATAAATGAGTTTAGCTTCATGTCCCATATCCACTGGTTTGACTTAAGTATTTACGAACAAATTGTAGATTTTCACTCGAATATTGTCACAAGAGTTCAATCGAACAAGTCCAAGAACTAACCAACAAAGAAAACGCAAGTGTTTCATACCATTTATTTTGCTAAGTCGTTTAATTAGATTTCTCATACAAACGAAGTAAAGGTTTGTACATACTAATAGATTGGAAAACGGTTTTAAAAACAAGGTTTGTATTGAAAGTAATTGTTGAAATCATTTTTGCGAAAGAGTTTTGGTATTTACTATTAGTATAAAAACCTTTGTATTTAAAACTGACAAATCACAGAAAATGATTGTAAAAATAACCGATCACCAAAAATTCACATTCGAAGACATGAATAAAATCCCCAGAGATTGATACCAAATCCATCAAAATGGATATTCCCCAAAAATGCACAAAAGAAAGTCATCAACGTCGATAAAAGTGATAACAACTAATTGGATCAACAAAAATCGATAAATATTGAAAATTCACTCAAAAATAGGCAAAAGTGAACAGTTCTTGACGTCTGGAGGTTCAACCAGATGTCTGGATTTGGATTCTGGAAGTATTCCAAAAAACCTTCCAGATGTTTGAAATTACAAACTAGACATCTGAACCCTAACAATACCTCTGAAAAAAAAAATCAGACGTATGAAATTTGTCTCTGCCATTTCATTTTCTGAGTTCGTTATAAATTTCTCCAAGGACCATAACCAAACGACTGAAATTACCAACCAAATGTCTGGTTGGTTCAGCTGGGCAGAAATTAGCCTAGGCCAATGATGGCGAAATCGATTCGAAAGTGACCGGACGTGCGACGGAGGCTAGGGATTTATGCCAAACGACAACCCAATCTTATAGGCTCTTCGATACACCCCAAATAACATGTACAAATACCCAAGATAGGATCTTTAAAGATTTTGGCTTCAAAATCCCAAAATTTGGAAAATTCACTAAATCAATTCAAGTCAACAACAAATGAACATGAATAAATGTTAGGAATTCATATCTAACAACAATGAAAGCTATAGACATAGATGTGAGTTCAAAAACTCACCTTTAAACCAAAATACAACAAATGAGAAGCTCTAAAACAAAGGAAAGATCAACCACACTTCAATTTCAACTGTAGAAGCTCCAATCTAAGATCAAATGCAAATATTTTCTAAGCTAAGGTTTAGGAATTTCTGAAAATTGAAGAGAGATTGATATGGAGAAGACGAAGAGAATACTTACCTAAGCTTCTCTTTTATTTATAACTTGAAGTTGAATTTCCTAAGAGAATTAGAGCTTAGGAATTTCTAATCACTTTTATTTTTCCCCATTTTTCTAGGGCTTGAGAGTGTTAGGAAATAATAGAATGAGTGAAGAGGAGTTGGATGAAGAGTCAATGCATTAGATGAGTTTAAGGGCTGAAACCCAAACCCAAAGCCTAATAGAAAAATAGCAAAATTCAACTCAACTCCAAACATATTGAGTTTATACTCAAAAAGGTCGCAAACGCCATTTGGACTCTATGGAAGTGGTCTCGAGTCCTAATTTGACTGCTTACAAAAAGTAGCATTTCGGATTTTAATCCGACTAATGATGCTATATTTAAATAAATCATTTAAACGTACAACCGTAAAATATGTGGGTTGTTGCAGACTCTCCTCCTTAAAGAAATTACGTCCTCGCAATACTTAAGAAGAAAATAAAGAGTAACAAGCACAAAAGCGTATCAACACAAAAGAAAATTTGGAATAAGAAGTTCACCGTAAAGAGCACGAGAGAGTAAGTCTGGGTGTGTTCGATCGGTGAATTCTATGGATTCCCAAGAGCAATCCTTAGGATTTGAGGACCATTGAACTTTCACAAGCGGAACATCTTTAATTCAAAGGCATTTAACATTCGTAGCAATGATACGAATAGGATGTTGTTCATAAGTCAAATTAGGCGAAACTTCAATTTCTTCAATGACACCAGGCTCAAGAATAGAATCGGAATCCTAAGGCATTTTCGTAGTTGAGAGACGAGGAAAACGTCGTGAATAGAAAAAAAAATAAGCCGGTAATAAAAGACGATAAGCCACAGAACTAATACGTTCGATGATGGAAAATGGGCCAATATATCGAGGCGTTAATTTTTCCAATCGACTGAAACGCACACCACCCTTCACAGGTGAAACACGAATAAATGCCAAATCTCCTACAGAAAATTCCAAATTCCTTCTTTGGTTATCGGCATAGGATTTTTGTCAACTTTGAACCTCTTTCATCTTGTGAGGAATAAGGTCAATCTTTTCTGTGGAATCACGAATAAAATCTGGACCTAAAACCAGCTTCTCACCGGCCTTAAGCCAACAAGAAGGAGATCGGCATGGCCTTCCATAGAGTGCCTCAAAAGGTGTCATACCAATACTAGATTGGAAGCTATTATTATAGGAAAACTCAACAAGCGAAATATGATCTTCCCAGTGTCCACCAAAATCAAGAACACATGCACGAAGAAGATCTTCAAGAGTTTGATTCACACACTCAGTTTGTCCATCGAATTAAGGATGATAAGCGGTGCTAAAATTAAGCTTCGTTTCCAAAGCTTTTTGAAGACTCTTCCAAAATCCACTAGTAAATAATGGTTCACGATCGCTAACAATAGAAATAGGAACTCCATGCAATTTAACAATCTATTTAACGTAGAGTTTGACCAAAAGTGGTACGGTCTGATTGGACCGAATGGGAATAAAATGGACGAATTTTGTAAGCCTATCAACAATCATCCATAAACTATCATGACCCAAACGAGAACGGGGAAGACCGTCAATAAAGTCCATGGAGACTTAATACCACTTCCAAACTGGAATGTCCAGAGGTTGCAATAACCCAAAGGGCCTTTGATACTCGGCCTTTACAAGTTGGCAAGTCATGCAACGCTTAATAAAGCTGGCAATATCATATTTTATTCCATCCCAATAATAAAGTCGCTTCATATCCGCGTACATTTTACTACTTCCAGGATGAATGGTAAATTTAGAACAATGAGAATCTTCCAAAATGTCTTTAAGAAGATCACAAGTATTTGGCACGATAAGTCTACCAAATTATCGAATGCCGCCACGAGCATCGACCTCAAAGTCTTCAAACTACCAATATTTCTATCCCTACAACTTTGGCTAAGACGAGCCAATTCGGGAACATGCTTTTGAGCATTAATAATACGGTCTAAAAGAGATGGATGAGCCTCAAGGCTACATAGAACAAGAGATGAACATGAACCGGATTCACGATCTCGAATCTCACAGGGGGATAAAGTTTCTAGATCATTCCATTCAGATATCATCATAGAAACAACCGCTTATTACTTTCGGCCAAGGGCATCGGTTGCACGATTCCCCTTTCCAAGAGTATAAAGAATATCAAGATCATAAGATGCAAAGAACTCGACAATGTTGTTGACGCAAATTGAGTTCCTTTTGAGAAAATAATTACTTCAAAGATTTATGATCGGTATATATAAGAAACTTCTCTTCCAAAAGATAATGACCCCAAATTCTAAGGGCGAAAACAATAACCTCAAGCTCTAAATCATGAGTGGCATATCTAGTCTCTATAAGCTTTATTTCCTAGAAGCATAAGCAATAGCACGTTCCGTTCGCATAAGAATAGCACCCAAACCAACACGACTAGCATCGGTATAAACAATAAAGTCTTGGTTCCCTTCGGGAATCACAAGAATAGGAGCATCAGAAAGGAGTTCTTTTAATTTCTTAAAAGCATCTTCATATTTGTCCGACCAAATGTACTTAACTCCCTTCTTTGTCAAACTAGTAAGTGGTACAGAAATTTTAGAAAAGTCTTTTATGAACTGATGGTAATAGCCCGCCAATCCGACAAAGCTATGAATTTCCGTCACACTCTCCGGTCTCTTCCAATTTTTAATCACTTCAACCTTTGAAGGATCCACGAAAATTCCAGATTCAGAAATGATAAGCTCCGGAAATTTCACACGAGATTGCCAAAAATGGCACTTAGAAAATTTGCTCTCAATTGATTGCCCCTAAGAGTTTACAACATAATCCAAAGATGTTTTTCATGCTCTTCTTCGGTTTCAGAATAAATAATAATATCATCTTTAAAGATGAGAACAAATCGATCAAGAAAGTCTTTGAAAGCTCGATTCATAAGGTCAACGAAATAAGCCGGAACATTCGCTAAACCAAATGGCATAACAAGCCATTCATAAGATCCATAACGAGTACGGAACGATGTCAAAACAATGCTATCCTCTCCAATACGAAGCTGATGAAAACCGGTTGTTAAGTCTAACTGTGAAAAGAATCTAGCACTGCTAAGTTGATCAAATAAATCATTAATCCGAGGTGAGGGATATTTGTTCTTGATGGTGAGATGGTTAGGCTTGCGGTAGTCAACGCAAAGTCTAAGTGTACCATTGGATTTTTTTTACAAAAATAACTAAAGCTCCCCAAGGAGAGGAACTAGAACGAATAAATTGCTTCGTTTCCAATTTGGATAATTGCCTGCGCATCTCCTCATATTCCTTATTGGACATACGATAAGGACGACGGGTAATAGATAGAGCTATAAGGATTAGATTAATTCTCGACTCTATTGCTCGCTTAGGTGGTAGTCCTAAAACGAGCTCAAATATGTCAGGAAATTCATGAACAATGTGAATGAGGGAAATGACATCTTCATCATCATCATTATCGTCATCATGTGGATTTAGAGAATATAAGGATGCTACCAAATTGAAATCTGAATCTTTAAGAACAATAGAAATCTGCTTAATAGATTGAGGATGTCGAAGATGAATAGTCCTCTCAGGACATAGGATATGAGCTTCATAACGGTTAATCCAATCCATTCCCAAATCATTCTAAAGCCAAAGTAATGCATAACATGTAAATCGGCTCGGAAAGAATAATCACATAAAATAATCTCGAAATCTTTACAAAGCAAACTGAGTGTTGCGGTTCCACCGACCGGATTCGAAATTCTCAAAGAATTCATCAAGCACATAACATTTTAAGACAAATTATCAACAAGTTCTTTTGATCTAAAAGAGTGAGATGCATCCGTATTAAAAAAACTCGAATTGGATGATCACGAAACATAATAACGCCATCAAGGATAGAATGAAAATACCTTGACCAAGAGAAGTGTTACTAGGAGCTTGCACAACATTTAGTTTTTCCTCTTTCTTACTTGGAAGTCTGAGACATGAAGATAAAAGATGACTCGAACTTTTGCAATAACGACAAAAGAGGGGCTTCGGACACCCATTAGCATAATGATCCTTTGAATCATAATTGTAGCATTGCCCATGACTAGAGATAGGAGTTTTTGCTACAGAAATTTCTTTCCTTTCTTATTGGGGTTAGGCTTGAAATTAATTGGCCTCTTATTATTGAAGTTGAAGTTTCATTTGGCACCCACAACTTCAACATCGCTTTCTTTATCCGCCTCTTCAAGTCGAAGAGCGATATCAACAAGCTGATCAAAGGAAACTTCCAGTTTCAGGAGTAGAGGCATTTTGAGGTTCTTATTCAACCCATAAACAAACCTCTGATTTTTCTTTAATGGGGTATTAATATTCTCGACCCCATATTTAGAGAGAGATTCAAAAGATGCGATATAGTCTGTCACGGAAGATTCACCTTGAACAAGGTCAATAAAGTCCTAAGCTAAAGTTACTTCTCAGCCTTCGGCACAAACTTCAATTCAAATCTTTCTCAGAATTGCTTCCAAGTAAGATCCGCTTCAAGAATTTTTAAAATCGAAAGCTCATACCAATCCAATTCTCTTTCTTGGAGCATGCTAGAAGCCACTTGCACTCGATGGAGATCAATAAGATTCATGCAAGAAAAGATGCGATCGCGTGTTTTAAGCCAAGATTGGACTTCTATAACGCTTTCGGAACCCTTGAATAGCTTTCCACCCAAATTTGTATAATCACTGCACAAGCGTGCAAACCCAGATTTAGAGTGAGTAGCTCTGGAATGGGTCCGACAGCTTGATCATCGTTTACATGATCTAAAAGATATTGGGCAGACATAATTACTCCATCCTGAGGGGTAGCAGTGGATTGACCGGCACAAGGACGGCTATGTCTAACCATTTCTCTTCTTTTAATAAAGAAAGAAGGAAAGAAGAGGGAAAATGTTATTATCAAAATGAATATCAAACAATCATGATTGATAAAATAAGACATCACAAAAGGAATTAGGATAGAATTGGTCCTAAGACGCGGATAAACCCTAAAGCACGATTCCTAAGAAAGACCGAGGACAATGATCCTTGCAAAATTATTCTATATTGTTCCGAAGTTTGGCTTTGATACCATGCTGTGACGCCCCACCTCTATACTCACATTAGCCACGGACACTACAGGGTAACGCCGTCGACTAACATGAAAAATAAGGCTGTTGAGGAGCGACCATCTATGTAATCGCTTTGTGTGAGTACTGATATGTCAGATAGAAGGTCATGCATTTCATTTAAAGAGGAAATCTGACATATCAATTACAAACTCAAAGCTACAACACAGTGGCTGTGTGATCTTCGAAAACAAATATAAAATAACATAACATAAATCAGTCACGGATATTCATATCACAAAGGCGGAAACAAATGTGAATATAACATATAAAGGTGTACATCAAAGCAGTGGTCATATAAGTTCCACTACATCACAAAAGGATAGGTACAAGTGCTAAACAAAAGAATATCTATACATCAAGGAGTCTCTATCTCAAATGTATAAAACAAAAAATTACTAAGCTAAGTAGTTAGCCAAAAGTCAGATGACGGACCCTGGTAAGAAGTCAAACAGAAGCACCTGAAATACTTCGGTCTGACCCGAGTATTATTTAAGAAGAAAATAATAAACGTATCAGTCTAGCTATAAATATCATATAAAATGCGATAGGATAAGAGATATGAAAAAATGTATGATAATAATAATGTCATACCATGACAAGAATACATTAAATAACAACAAAAATCATACTATATTCCAAATTTTCTCAAACACCAAAAAGAATGTCATATTCTTTATTTTGTTAGTCCCTAAGAAGATGGTTTTGATGACAAAAACCTTAGAATAAGATTATAAAATATAAATACTAACATTATAGTTTAGATATATGTATATGCAGGATTTAACAATGCAGGTACCAAGAATGAAGACTGTACAGTATAGAGATTCAAGATATCAAGATTGAAGACTCATGAGTATCCAGATTATCAAGAGTTCAATATTTTAATAATAAGTAATTAATTAGGAATTTTGTTAAAACTCCTAGAAAAGCACTGGCATCTTAAAAGCTAATTAATTCATGGAATGGAATCCACTTCGAGCCTGTTAAAGGGATGGAACTCTAAGTAGGATGGAACCTACGAAAAATCTAGCGGAACATTGTTTCCACTAACTTTTATTCAAATGCTTTTTTTACAAAATTATATCTTGTTTTTAAAATGATTAAAAGAATCAAAAACATCTATCCTGGTTTTAAATATTTTTAGCCTCAAAATAATCTTTATTTTCAAAATCAAATTATCCTTGGTTTTAAACTATATTTTAATAATAATAATATATTTAACTTTTAATACTTATACATAGATTTAAATATAAAATTATAGTAAAATTTTATATATATGCCAAAATATTATTCTCTATACTTATTTATATATTTTAACTATAGTTAAGTATATTTATAAAGTTTAAAAATAATATTAATACAATATAGAAGTTATTTTCAAAGAAAAACAAATTACAAAAATTTCCTTAGGCTCGTCGACAACCCCTAGGACCCCTTGTCGATGAGGTGGCAGTTGATTTCAAAATTTTGAATTTCAAACGAAGTGTCTATTCGTCATATTCTTTCATGAATGGACATGGCTATTGTTCTACTATAAATAGGGGCAATTTCAAACGAATTTTTATTCATATTTTCTCTGATTTCACTCCTCTTCTTCTTCCACATTTATTTATATATATTTTTATCATTACTCTGCCGAAATCACCATTGATCTAACTAGATCATTCTGGTTTGATTCTCTATCACTATCTCCACAAGATCTCAGTGATATTCAGAGTTATAGGTTTCTTTGTAATAAACTAAACGTCAAAAGGTGTGATTGTAGCCTGTGAAATCAATTGGGTGAACTTGTTACCCGTGAAATCAAGTATCTCTATCTAGAGGATTGTGAATCTGGAGTGGTGTACCTCATGGCCTTGAAATCGAGGGTGTAATTGTACAATTAATTTTGAAAGGAAATCCGTACTTGTGTGCGGGACTGGATGTAGGGTAACTCCGAACCAGTATAAAATCCGGTGTTTTCTTTCCTTTATTTGTTTTACTTTATTTATGCATCTTTGTTTTATTCTATGATCATATCTGTGTCTGAATATTGCATACATTTGTAACGACCCTGAATTTCCGACCCAATTTAAAGTTTTAAATCCATCGTTTTAATATTAAAATTTTGATATTTATATACGATCTCAATTAACGTCCAAACTTCATCTATAGGATGCGTCCAGATAGTTATGAATATAGAAAAAGTTTCGTCACAAAATATTGTAGTAAATTTCGTTCGCATTTTACTGTTTATTAGTTCATTTTAAGCTGCGTAAAATTTATCTTTTGAATTCAAATATTTTTACACAATAATGTTGTAAAAATTCATCTGATCAAGACGTCGTATTAGTTTCGTCAAATACCGTCATCGCCTGTTCCATTTAAATTGTTTTGAAAATCAAACAATTTATTCGGCGTAAAATTCAAGTTTTTGTTAAATTGTCGTATCGCAATTATCTGTGTACCATTGGAAGCACCTCGTCGCACTGATCAAAACGGTATATTCATTCGTGCAAATCGAAGTCCTACGTAAAAAAAGTCGCGTTAATTTAACCGTTCCGAACGGGCCGGTTGAACCACATTCAGCCCAAATAAATTACTGCCCGAACCCATTTAAATTTGAAAAGAATTTTTGGCTGATGGGTGAATTAAATAGGGTGGTTGGCAGCTAACATAATTGCGTGGAAAGTTGTGAGAAAAATTGGGAAAATAAGAACACGTTTCATATTTCAAAAAGCATTTACTGTTAGTTTCTGGTTTTCTAAAATATAAAAAATATAGGACGAACTCATCTGCCATCCACTCGTTCACAAACACTCCAGGTACCATAATTTCTTTCTTCTCCATATTACTCTTCGTCTTCTTTATTCTTTCTATACAAAAAAAATGAAAAGAGGATGAACTATTTGCATAAAATGAAAAACACAGGCATGCGCACTCCACCCACACTTGCATCCCTGCTTGCGCACCGCCCTCCCCCTACGTTCTTAAACCCCTCGACCCTCTGCCCCTTCGTCACTTCACGACCCACCGGACCACTCGCCGAACCCTTCCCTCTCCATTCGCCTCAGCCACGTCAACCCACGTCCAACGACCACCTCCCATTCCCGTCGCCAACCCCACGCCACACTACAGGCCGAACCTCCTCCTCCATACGACCCTAGCCGCGAGCCACCACCCCTAGTCACACAGTTTTGCATGCACCAAGTTCGACCGAGCACCACCATATCTCACCTCCGAACAGTGCATCGACCTTCCTCGCCCCTGAAACCACATCTTCACTGTCTCCTCTCTCCACGTATACACACTTGCCTTCTCGGAGTCGCCACTGTCCTCACCTAGTCACGCCACCACCCCTTCTGACCCCGGCGTGTGTAGAGTGTGTGCGTGCATGTGTTTTAGTGAGTGCGTGTGCATGTACGAACTGCGTGCATGTTGGTGTCGTATGGGAAGAAGTGGGTTCGTAACCCATGCGTGCGTGTATGGTGTCGTGTGCGTGTGTGTGTCGTGTGAGTTGCGTACGTGAGTAGTGTTGCAGCATGCAAGCGGGGAGAAAGATGAAACTGTGTATGGTGTTGTGTTGTGTAAAGTTGCGTGCGTAAGTATAAAATGGTCTCGGTTATGAAATGCATTTTTTATGAGTCTCGTTCTTGTTTAAAAAAAAATTGTTTCACAAAGATGATGAATGAACATTGTAGGAAGTAAAAGTGTTACTGGGTTGAAGTGATTGCAGAAAGAAGAAATACATGCACTGTATATATATTCTGGTTGCTGAATAAATAGTAACCATCTTTCTTTTCTCTGTTGTTGCAGCAACCGACTGAGTTTCTTTTGCAGCAGCATCGATTTTCAGCTTTCGTTCTTTCCTTCATCATCGGTAAGCACATCTATATAATTTTATAAATTATATATAGGCGTTCACTTAAATTAATATCGTCTCTCTTTTGTCGATAATTGCAGTGTTTTGTTGTTCGCGTTGCACCGACTTCATTCGTGTTTCTTCGTGCTTCGCTGTCAATTTCTTTATCCACGAAAGGTGAATTAATTTTCATGACTTATATTCTTATGCGATGATAATACAGTTTGGCTGATAGTTGATTGATTGTTTGATGCTTATATTGGACGTTAAATTTTTAATGTTAAAGTGATAAATAGTATGCAATTGAATTTGATATAAGATAGTTAACTATTTAAAATGGATTTATATGTTAAATTTGATTAGTTAAATACGACCCCTTTTAATTGTTAAATTAATTAACACGTAGAAATAGTCTTAACTACACCTTGAACCATTGAATGTATGTTGTATAAATTTATGTAGTATAAATTGAATAATAAATGACAAGTAAAGAACCGTATAAATATTAGCGTAATAATCTTTGATCTACATGAAATGATAGTGTAGATTCTAGAAATAATTATACTAATTTGCATAAACAACAATTGTAAATTAATACGATTATTTCAGGATTATTTAGATAAATTATTGGATTGTTATTAATGGTTGCTATTGCTTGTTTATTTGCTTTGACGCCATCCCAGTTATCACACTACAAGTTCCCTTTTCTATGCTTTGATTTTGAATTGAAATAGAATCGGGTTGAAATGGTAAATACCCAAATAAACCTTGACTTAGGATAGAGAATTAAATAAAACCCCACTGGTTAATAATTTGGTTTAAAAATAAAATAAAGATTTTATTGAATAAAGTAAGGTTTTGGAATAAAATTGGAATTTAAATTTTAGTGAAAGGAAAATGTTAATATTTAAATCTGAAACAAAATATTAACGTAGTAGTTGATGAAAGAACGTTGTTTTAAAATTAATTATGAATAATTAAATTTGGAATTATTAATAATTGAGTTTTGAAATTAGTTAATAATTAAGATTTGAAATTATTTGATTATTGAATAAGATTGAATTATTTAATAATGAAATTAAATTTTATTCTTTATTAAGTGAAATTGAACTTCTTGAATAAGTGAAACTAAGTTTCTTTATTAACTGAGTTTTGAAATTTGTAACTAAGTAAATAAATAAATGAAATTGAATTTCTTTAACAAAGAATAAAATGCGTTTTACAGAAAAAATGTAGGACTTGTAATTTAAAGAATTTGATTTGACAAATTTAACTTAATTAAATTTGTAAGCTTTGATATAATGAAGTTGAACTTAAGTAATTGATCTAATGAGTTGGAATTTAAATAGGAATTGTTTTAAATGATAAATTAATTTAACGAATATTGAATGGAATCGATAAATGAGTTTAAATTGATTTGAACGTTAAATTAAATTTATTTTAAATGATTACGGAATGAAACTTATTTACGAATTTAAATGAATATTTGAATTGTTTTAAATTAAATTTTGAAATTGAATTATAGAATTTTGAAATGGAAATGTGGAAGTTACGAAACGTAAATTTCGAAAATTGTTTTAGAAAGACAAAGGAAATAATGGTTTATAAATTCTAATTGAAATTGAAATTGATTCGGTTTTGAAATATATTAAACGACCAATTGGCGAAATTAATTTCGAAGGTTATTAAAGAGACCGGAATCCGTTAGGGACATACACACTGTCTAAGCCGAAAACCACTTTAATAACCGTATATAGAGTGTGATCCAGAATGAAGTGTTTGGAATGACGTACGTTGATGATTGAAGAAAGTGAACGATAATGGATAGCCTTGACACTTGTGTCAAATTGGAAATGACTAAAACAGGAGCCGTGCCGGGCCAAATGGGGTTAGCTACCTCGAGCGAACACACTTCTTCGTAAACTACTCGTTACTTGTTATTGATTGGTGTGCATCCTTGAAATTTGGAGTGTTGTTTCGCGGTGTTGCGATCGTTGCGGCGATGCGTTCTCACCAATCCGGATCAGGCAATCGGTAGTTTCACTACCTTGGGTATTGCCTCATGTGCCTTGTCATACTTGTATCCCTATATACGCGACCACTACGAATTTATTTTGTATTATATCTATGGAGTACTCCCTGATATCCCACTAGTTTACGGTGGAGTTTACTGTGCTGTATAGTCTATAATGCTATATAAAATGTGTTAAGAGGAACAATGGTCACGCCTTAACACTATCTTGATATTGTATTTTACTGATAGACATTATCTACTTATCGTACGTTACTATGTATAGATATTTTAACGGATCCTGAAAGATGTTATTCCATTCATCTTTGAGTTATTGCTATTTCAAATTTGAACCATATTATCTGTATAAGAATATATATCCTAATTCGAGTATTTGTTTGTGCATATGCTCGGGTCAGTCTGAGGATTTCTGTTGTCGTTCTACTTGGAGATGAAGACCGAAGACGATCAATATCTTTACCTTATTTGTATTGTTCTTTCTATTTGGACACTATTGGACATCGATGTTGTTCTATTTCACTTTATTTGAGACATTATTGTATTTATGGGTAGCTTCATGAACTACTCTTATGGCTATGTTGTAATTCTGCTGCACTATTCTATTATGATGTAATTTCTGTGATTCTGTGATGATTCTCATTTATATATACACTCCATTAATAATTCGTGTTTTGTATTATTTAAGTTGACATGTGTGGAATATTGTCAATTTAAATGGTACAAATATACGGGTTGTTACAGTTGGTATCAGAGCTTTGGTTCCCTAAAACCTTAGCCTGTGGAATTTTAAGCTCATTAGGGATAGGGTAACCATACCCTAGAATGAGGAGAATCATTTCAGAATCCATATCGTTTGATTCCATCCTTCTTATTGAATTCATTTGATTTGAATTTCTTTAAGATTCTATAAATCTTTATCTTTGATTCTAAATCCATTTTGGTATTCCAGGATGAGTACCAGAAGAAATGCTAGAGGCGGGGGTAGAGGAAATGCTTTCGAACCATGTGCCCCAGCTCCCGTAGTCAAGTTCTCCACTCTTAGCAAAGAATATACCCAGCTTGGCGAAGTCAACTTCACTGGCTCCGAGAGTATCATTGAAGCACAACAATGGCTGAAGAGCCTGGAGAGGATCTTTACTGGCCTGGAGATCACCGATGCTCAAAAACATAAATTGGCCGCTTGGCAGCTTCAGGATGCGGCACAGGATTGGTGGGAGTCAGTCACTTCTTTTACCGACGAGGAAACCATCACTTGGGCCCAGTTTAGGTAGAAATCTATCTAAATTACATCCAAATAAAATTCTTGCTATCTCTTCAAATTTTGACTCATCCTCAAATCACTTGTAAATAGGGATTCCTTTACGGCTCAGTGGATGCCAGCAGCCAGAAAGGCCCAGCTTTATCGATAATTTATGGATCTTGTAACAACCCGCATATTTTACGATTGAATATTTAAATATTTTTATTTTTAATATTTTATCGTTTGTAGATTTTAGTCCGAAAAGTTACTTTTTGCATACTGTAGAATTAGGACTCGGAACCACTTCCATTGGGTCCAAAACACCGTTTGCGATCTTTTTGAGTATAAACTTTGCTATGTTTGAAGTTAAGGGAATTTTGCCACTTTTTCACATTGGGCTTTGGGTTTAGTTTAGCCCATTAGCCTAAACTATTTACTCTAGCTTAACCCCCTTCCCTTTATAATTTCACTTTCATTTCCTAACACTAAAGCTTCATCAAAAATAGAGGACGGAATGGGAAATTAGAACTCCAAGCTCAAGTTCATTTGCAAATCCAACATCCAACTCCAAATTCCAAGAGAAGCTATTGATTCTTCCTTTGCTTTCAAGCTTCTTCTTCATTGATTTTGTGTAAACGTGAGATTTTTATCTCACGTCTTTGTCTATAACTATCTTTGATTGTTAGGTATGAATTCCTAACACTTATTCATGTGCATTTGCTTTTGGTTTGGATTGAATTGGTGAAAATCTCAATTTTTAGTGTTTTGGGTTCAAATCTTTAAAAATCCAATCTTTGATGTTTGAACACATTTTTGATGATGTATCGAGGAGCCAATATGACCGGGAAGCCGATAGGCGAAATCCCCTAGCGTTCGTGCTCGATTGGTTGCAAATTGAGAGAGTTTTTGCACTTCAAACCCCTAGGTCGCTCGGCCTGCACATGAACGATTCTCGGCTTGCAGTTAGGTCGGCCTGCTATAGGTCGCAATCCATAGGTCGTTAGGTCATGGCTCGACCTTGTACCCCTTAGGTCGCGACAAGTTAGGTCGTTCGTCACATAGGTCGCTCGCCCATTAAGTCGCTCGGCTAGGTCGTTGCAACCACTAAGTCGCTCGGACTTTTTGCAGCTAGGCCGCTTCGTGTTAGCTTGCAACCACTAGGTCGTGCCATGTTCTTAGGTCGCTTGCACCTTAGGTCGCACTCCTTAGGCCGCATGCTACTTCTATGTCGTTACCTCCTTAGGTCGTATGTACCTTAGTCGTTAGCCTCGGCCATGTTAGATCGCTCGGCATTGCTTTGGTTGCCTCACTAGGTCGCACGGCCTATCCTCTAACTTAGGTCGTTTTCGGCCTGCACTACGTCGCTCGCCCATGTGTTAGGTCGCGCCATACTTTGGGTCGTACCATGTTAGGTCGCTCGCCTATTTTATGCCGCTACCGACTCAGGTCGCTCGGCAGTTAGGTCGCACCACTTCTTTAAGTCGCTCGGCCTGCACTTATGCCGCTACAACTTAGGTCGCTCAACTGCTAGGTCGCGCCGTGTTGAGTCACTAGGCTATTTCCATTTTGATGAATTTGGAATCGAATTCTTTGGATTTTTATTTACATCTTCAAATGTGAATTTTTTTGATTTATTGTTTATGCAATCATTTTTTGTGATCTGTCACTTTACCTCACTTGTATGAGAAATCTAATTAAACGACTACGTAAAACAAGTGGTATGAAATGCTTACGTTTACTTCGTTGGTTAATTCTTGGACTTGTTCGATTGAATATCTTGTGACAATTTTTGAGTGGAGATCTACAATTTGTTCGTAAATATTTAGGTTAAGCTAGTGGTTATGGGACATGAAGCTAAGCTTATATATTTACTAGCTTACTGTAATTGACACTTCTTGATGATGGATGATGATCATTTTTGTGATTTAGACTAGCAAATATGCGATGTCTCTTTGTCTACGAGGGAGACTAAACCCTGTTCCTGTGGAGCTTCGGCTCAATTTGGTAGGGTGGCAACCCATGGTCTTCGGGCCGTTTTGTGGAGCTTCGGCTCAAAATTAATGGTTAGCAACCATGGAATAGCGTTCCATTTTGTAATACACATGTTAGTGAGTTTTCATGCTCTCGTTTTGTGATAGGCCTCCCCCTTTTTGTGATTTCTGGATTTCCATTGATGATTTCTAGAATTTGTGTTTCACCAATTTTCGTGATTTACATTGATATGTTTTATCAATATTTGTGCATTGGTGAATTTGTGTGTCATTAACTTTTTGTGAATAAAAATATAGAGTATGACATTTCTTTGGATCTTTGAGAAGATTCTTGTGATATTGATTAATCTCTTGTTGATTTTCAATTACATACTTATCACAGTATGGCTTTACGGTTATCATATGTTTATGTCATATCTCTTATTCTATATCATTTTATCTGATATTTATAGCTAAACTGATCCGTCTATTATTTCTTATTAAATAATACTCGGGTCAGACCGAGATGTTACAGGTGTTTCTGCTTGACTTCACATCTGGGATTATCACCCTGACTTTTGGCTAACTACTTAGATTAGTAGTTTTTGTTGTATACATTTGAGATATAGACTCATTGATGTATCCATATTCTTTTGTCTAGCACTTGTAGCTATTCTTTTGTGACATTGTGATCTTGTTTGACCACTATTCTGATGTACACTTTCACGTGTTATACATTCATATCTATTTCCGCCTTTGTGATATGGATGTCTACGACTGACTTGTGTTATGTTCATTTCTATATTTGTTTCCGAAGAATATATATAGCCACTGTGTAGTAGCTTTGAGTTTGTATCGGTATGTCGGATTTCCTCCTGAAAACAAATGCATGTTGTACTATCTGACATATCGGTGCTCGCACAAAGAAATTACACGGATGGTTGCTCCTCAACAGCCTTATTCTCCGCGCTAGTCGACGGCATCACACCGTAGTGTCCTTGGCTAGAGTGGGTATAGAGGTAGGGCGTCACATCTTGGTATCAGAGCCAATCTTCGGAACAATGTAGAATAATCTAGCAAGGATCATCGTCCTAAGTCCATCTTAGGAGTCGTGCTTTAGGATTTAATTCGTGTCTTCGTATCGATTCATCCTATTTTCTTTATGATTCCTTGTTTATCTATCAAGATTGCTTGATATTCATTTGGTGAATAACCTTACCCTTCTTCTTTCTTTCTTTCAAAAGGAAGAGAAATGGTTAGACCTGGCCGTCCCAGCGCCGGTCAATCTAGTGCTACTCCCCAAGATGGAGTATTTATGTCTGCTCGGCAGCTTCTTGATCTAGTAAGGAATGCTCAAGCAGCCGGATCTAATCCGGAGTCTACTCACCCTAAGTCTAGATTTGCACGTTTGTGCAATGATTTTACCAATTTGGGTGGGAAGCCATTCAAAGGTTCTGAAACCATTATTGAAGTCCAGGCTTGGCTGAGAACGTGCGATCGAATCTTTTCTCGCATGAATCTTATTGATCTTCACCATGTTCAGGTGGCCTCTAGTATGTCCAAGAAAGAGCATTAGATTGGTATGAGCTTCTGATCTATGAAATAAACGAAGCGGATCTTACTTGGGAGAAATTTCGGGAATGCTTCGAATTAAAATTTGTGCCAGAAGCTGAGAAGGTGACTTTGGCTCGCCGTTTCATTAACCTTGTTCAAGGTGAATCTTCCGTGACAGACTATGTCGAATCATTCGGTCACTTTCTAAATACGGGGTCGAGTACATAAAAACCCCATTGAAGAAGAACCAAAGATTTGTCTATGGCTTGAATAAAAATCTCAAGAAGCCATTACTTCTAAAATTAGAAGTTTCTTTTGATCAACTCGTTGATATCGCTCTTCGACTTGAAGAGTCAGATAAAGAAAGTGACGTTGAAGTTATGGGTGCCAAACCAAACTTCAACAACAAGAAAAGGCCTAATAAGTTCAAAGGTCCTTATCCCAACAATAAGAAAGGTAAGCAAGCCTCTCCGGAAACTAAGACTTCTACCTCAAGTGGTGGGCAATGCTACAACTGTGGTTTTAAGGACCATTATGCGAACAAGTGTTCAAAGCCTCGTGCTTGTCGCTGTTGCAAGAGCCCGGATCATTATTTATCTTCTTGTCCCAAACTTCAGGGCAAGAAGGAGGGAAAGCTTAATGTTGCTCAAGCCCCTGGCAACACATCTCGTGGTAAAGGTATTTCTCATACTATCCTAGATGGCATTATTTTATTTCATGATCATCCTATTCGATTTCTTTTTGATACGGGTGCGTCCCACTCTTTTATTTCAAAAGAACTTGTTGATACTTTTTCTTTGGATGTTTTGTGTTTTATGACTTCTTTGAGAACTTCGAATCCGGTTGGTGGATCCACAATAATCAATTTATTATGTAAGGATGTCGAGATCATTTTGTGTGATTTTTCTTTCCGAGCCGATTTGCATGTTATGCGCTACTTAGGCTTTGGAATGATTTTGGGAATGGATTGGCTTAACCGCTATAAAGCCCAAATCCTATGTCCTGAGCGGACTATTTATCTTCGACATCCTCAATCTGTTAAGTAGATTTCTATTGATCTTAAAGATTCGGATTCCAGCTTGGTTGCATATTTATATTCTTTAAATCCTCAGATGACGATAATGACGATGAGGAAGATATTATTTCTCTTATTCACGTTGTTCGTGAATTTTCCGACATATTTGAGCCCGCTTTACGATTACCACCTAAGCGAGCAATTGATTTCAAATTTAATCTCATTCCTGGAGCTCAACCTATCACGCGTCCTCCTTATCGCATGTCCAATAAGGAAAATGAGGAGATGCGCAAACAATTATCCAAATTGGAAACGAAGCAATTTATTTGCTCTAGTTCCTCGCCTTGGGGAGCTTCGGCTATTTTTGTAAAGAAATCTGATGGTACACTTAGGCTTTGCGTTGACTACCATAAGCTTAATGATCTTACTATCAAGAATAAATATCTTTTACCTCGGATTGATGATCTATTCAATCAACTTAGTGGTGCTAGAGTCTTTTCACAATTAGACTTAGCTACCGGTTTTCATCAGCTTCGTATTGCATAGGATAGCATTCCTTTGACATCTTCCATACTCGTTATGGATCTTATGAATGGCTTGTTATGCCATTTGGTTTAACGAATGCTCCGACTTATTTCGTTGACCTTATGAATAGAGTTTTCAAATACTTCCTCGATCGGTTTGTCCTTATCTTTATTGATGATATTCTTGTGTATTCAAAAACCGAAGAGGAGCATGAAAAGCATCTTCGGATTGTGTTGGAAACTCTTAGGAGCAATCAATTGAAAGCAAAATTTTCTAAATGCCACTTTTGGCAATCTCATGTGAAGTTGCTTGTCATATTATTTCCGAATCCGGAATTTCCGTGGATACCTCAAAGATTGAAGCGATTCAAAATTGGAAGAGACCGGAGAGTGTGACGGAAATTCGTAGTTTTCTCGGATTGGTGGGTTATTACCGCCGTTTCATAAAAGATTTTTCCAAAATTTCCGTGCCTCTTACTAACTTAACAAAGAAAGGTGTTAAATACAATTGGTCGGACAAATGTGAAGCTTCTTTTCAGAAATTAAAAGAACTCCTTTCCGATGCTCCTATTCTTGTGATTCCCGAGGGAAACCAAGATTTCATTGTTTATACCGATGCTAGACGCGTTGGTTTGGATGCCGTTCTTATGCAAAGAGAACGTGTTATTGCTCATGCTTCTAGGCAATTAAAGCCTGCCGAGACTAGATATGCCACTCATGATTTAGAGCTCGCGGCTATTGTTTTCGCCCTTCGTATTTGGCGTCATTATCTTTTGGGAGAAAAATTTATTCTTTACACCGATCATAAATCTTTGAAGTACCTATTTTCCCAAAAGGAACTTAATTTGCGTCAACAACGTTGGCTCGAATTTCTTGCAGCTTATGATCTTGATATTCTTTATACCCCTGGAAAGGGAAATCGTGTTGCAGATGCACTTAGTCGTAAGCAACAAGCGGTTGTTTCTATGATGATATCCGAATGGAATGATCTCGGAATTCTATCCACTTGTGAGATTCGAGATCGTGTTTCCGATTTATGTTCATCTCTTGTTTTATGTAGCCTTGAGGCTCATCCTTCTCTTTTAGACCGCATTCTTGAAGCTCAAAAGCTAGGTCCCGAATTGGCTCTACTTGGCCAAAATTTTAGAGATAAAATTAATATTGAAGGTTTGAAAGATTTTGATATTGATTTTCGTGGCGGTATTCGAAAATTTGGTAGACTTATTGTGCCAAATATTAGTAATCTTCGTAAAGACATTTTAGAAGATTCCCATCGTTCTAAATTTACTATTCATCCCGGTAGTAGTAAAATGTACGTGGATATAAAGCGACTTTATTATTGGGAGGGAATGAAATTTGATGTTGCTAACTTTGTTAAGTGTTGCATGAATTGCCAACTCATTAAGGCCGAACATCAAAGGCTTGGTGGGTTATTGTAACCTTTAGAAATTCCAATTTGGAAGTGGGATCAAATTTCCATGGATGTTATAGACGGCCTTCCCCGTTCTCGTTCGGGTCATGATAGCTTATGGGTGATAGTCGATAGACTTACTAAATCCGCCCATTTTATTCCCGTTCGGTCTAATCGAACCGTTACTCTTTTGGCAAAACTCTTTATCAAAGAAATTGTTAAATTGCATGGAGTTCTTACTTATATTGTTAGTGATCGTGATCCATTGTTTACTAGTGGATTTTGGAAGAGTCTTCAAAAAGCTTTGGGAACGAAGCTAAATTTTAGCACCGCTTATCATCCCCAGCCCGGCGGACAAACTGAGCGTGTGAATCAAAATCTTGAAGATCTTCTTCGTGCATGTGTTCTTGATTATGGTGGAAGTTGGGAAGATCATATTTCTCTTGTTGAGTTTTCCTATAATAATAGCTTCCAATCTAGTATTGATATGGCACCTTTCGAGGCACTCTATGGAAGACCATGCTGATCTCCTTCTTGTTGGCTTGAGGCCGGTGAGAAGCTGGTTTTAGGTCCAGATTTTATTCATGATTCCACAGAGAAGATTGACCTTATACGTCATAGGATGAAAGAAGCACAGAGTAGACAAAAATCCTATGCCGATAACCGGAGAAGGAAATTAGAATTTTCTGTGGGAGATCTTGTGTTTATTCGTGTTTCAACTATGAAGGGTGTTGTACGTTTCAGTCGATCGAGAAAGTTAGCACTTCGATATATTGGTCCATTTCCCATCACCGAACGTATTGGTTCCATGGCTTATCGCCTTTTATTACCGGCTCAGTTTTCTGCTATCCAAGATGTGTTTCAAGTTTCTCAACTACGGAAATGCCTTGGAGATTCCGATTCTATTCTTGAGCCCGGTGTTGTGGAAGAAATTGAAGTTTCGCCTAATTTAACTTATGAGCAACATCCTATTCGTATTATTGCTTCACAGGTCAAGCTCCTTCGAAATAAAGATGTTCCGCTTGTTAAAGTTCAATGGTCCTCAAATCCTAAGGATTGCTCTTGGGAATCTAGAGAGTTCATCGTGCGAACACATCCCGGCTTACTTTCCCGTGCTTCTTGAGGTGAATTTCTTATTTCAAATTTCTTTTGTGTTGATATTCTTTTATGGTTGTTACCTTATATTTTTCTCCTTAAATATTGCGAGGACGCAATTTCTTTAAGGAGGGGAGTCTGTAACAACTCGCATATTTTACGATTGAATATTTAAATATTTTTATTTCTAATATTTTATCGTTAGTCGGATTTAGTCCAAAAAGTTACTTTTTGCATACCATCGAATTAGAACTCGGAACCACTTCCATTGGGTCCAAAACACCGTTTGCGATCTTTTTGAGTATAAACTTTGCTATGTTTGGAGTTAAGGGAATTTTGCCACTTTTTCACTTTGGGTTTAGTTTAGCCCATTAGCCTAAACTATTAACTCTAGCTCAACCCTCTTCCCTTCGTAATTTCACTTTCATTTCCTAACACTAAAGCTTCATCAAAAATGGAGGAAGGAATGGGAAATTAAAACTCCAAGCTCAAGTTCATTTTCAAATCCAACATCCAACTCCAAATTCCAAGAGAAGCTGTTGATTCTTCCTTTGCTTTCAAGCTTCTTCTTCATTGATTTTGTGTAAAGGTGAGATTTTTATCTCACATCTTTGTCTATAACTATCTTTGATTGTTAGGTATGAATTCCTAACACTTATTCATGTGCTTTGCTTTTGGTTTGCATTGAATTGGTGAAAATCTCAATTTTTAGTGTTTTGGGTTCAAATCTTTAAAAATCCAATCTTTGATGTTTGAACACGTTTTTGGTGATGCATCGAGGAGCCAATACGACCGGGAAGCCGATAGGCGAAATCCCGTAGCGTTCGTGCTCGATCAGTTGCAAATTGAGAGAGTTTTTGCACTTCAAACCCCTAGGTCGCTCGGCCTGCGCATGAACGATTCTCGGCTTGCAGTTAGGTCGGCCTGCTATAGGTCGCAACCCATAGGTCGTTAGGTCGTTGCTCGGCCTTGTACCCACTTAGGTCGCGACAAGTTAGGTGGTTCGCCACATAGGTCGCTCGCCCATTAAGTCACTCGGCTAGGTCGTTGCAACCAGTAAGTCGCTCGGACTTTCTGCAGCTAGGCTGCTCCGTGTTAGCTCGCAACCACTAGGTCGCGCCATGTTCTTAGGTCGCTTTCACCTTAGGCCGCATGCTACTACTATGTCGTTACCTCCTTAGGTCGTATGTACCTTAGGTCGTTAGCCTCGGCCATGTTAGATCGCTCGGCATCGCTTTGGTTGCCTTTCTAGGTCGCACGGCCTATCCTCTAACTTAGGTCGTTTTCGGCCTGCACTACGTCGCTCGCCCATGTGTTAGGTCGCGCCATACATAGGGTCGTACATGTTAGGTCGCTTGCCTGTTTTATGCCGCTACCGACTCAGGTCGCTCGGCAGTTAGGTCGCACCACTTCTTTAAGTCGCTCGGCCTGCAGTTCTGCCGCTACAACTTAGGTCGCTCAACTGTTAGGTCGCGCCGTGTTGAGTCGCTAGGTTATTTCCATTTTGATGAATTTGGAATCGAATTCTTTCGATTTTTTATTTACATCTTCGAATGTGAGTTTTTGTGATTTATTGTTTCTACATTCATTTTTTGTGATTTGTCACTTTACCTCACTTGTATGAGAAATCTAATTAAACGATTTCGTAAAACAAGTGGTATGAAACGCTTGCGTTTACTTCGTCGGTTAATTTCTTGGACTTGTTCGATTGAATCTCTTGCGACAATTTTTGAGTGGAGATCTACAATTTATTCGTAAATATTTAGGTTAAGCAAGTGGTTATGGGACATGAAGCTAAGCTTATATATTTACTAGCTTACTGTAATTGACACTTCTTGAGGATCGATGATGATCAATTTTGCGATTTAGACTAGCAAATGTGCGATGTCTCTTTGTCTACGAGGGAGACTAAACCCCATTCCTGTGGAGCTTCGGCTCAATTTGGTGGGGTAGCGACGCATGGTCTTCGGGCCGTTTTGTGGAGCTTCGGCTCAAAATTAATGGTTAGCAACCATGGAATAGCGTTCCATTTTGTGATACACGTGTTGGTGAGTTTTCATGCTCCCGTTTTGTGATAGAACTCTCTCTTTTTGTGATTTTTGGATTTCCGTTGATGATTTCTAGAATTTGTGTTTCACCAATTTTCGTGATTTACATTGATATGTTTTATCAATATTTGTGCATTGGTGAATTTGTGTGTCAATAACTTTTTGTGAACAAAAATACAGAGTATGGCATTTCTTTTGATCTTTGAGAAGATTCTTGTGATATTGATTAATCTCTTGTTGATTTTCAGTTACATACTTATCATAGTATGGCTTTACGGTTATCATATGTTTATGTCATATCTCTTACTCTATATCATTTTATCTGATATTTATAGCTAGACTGATCCGTTTATTATTTTCTTATTAAATAATGCTCGGGTCAGACCGAGATGTTACAGGTGCTTCTGCTTGACTTCACATCTGGGATTATCACCCTGACTTTTGGCTAACTACTTAGATTAGTAGTTTTTGTTGTATACATTTGAGATATAGACTCATTGATATATCCATTTATTTTGTCTAGCACTTGTAGCTATTTTTTTGTGACATTGTGATCTTGTTTGACCACTACTCTGATGTACACTTTCAAGTGTTATACATTCATATCTATTTCCGCCTTTGTGATATGGATGTCTGTGACTGACTTGTGTTATGTTAATTTCTATATTTGTTTCCGAAGAATATATATAGCCACTGTGTAGTAGCTTTGAGTTTGTATCGGTATGTCGGAATTCCTCCTGAAAACAAATGCATGTTGTACTATCTGACATATCGGTGCTCGCACAAAGCAATTACACGGATGGTCGCTCCTCAATAGCCTTATTCTCCGCGCTAGTCGACGGCGTCACACCGTAGCGTCCTTGGCTAGAGTGTGTATAGAGGTGGGGCGTCATAGATCTCAAACATGGCAATATGACTTTCTCTGAGTATGAACGGAAGTTTAACGAACTCTCCAAGTTCGGTCCTGGCTTGATTGATACACCACTGCTGAAGAATGAGAAATTCATCCATGGAGCACGTCCAGAGTATTACGAACTCCTCACAGCACATGTCCATGGAACTTTCACCGAGTTGATATATTTTTCTCTTAGGTATGAGGGAAAGCCAAAGGGAACATCAGTCACTAAGGCTCCAGTTACTCAGCCATCCTCTAGTCAGACTAGGAAGAGGAAGCCAAATTTTGAGCAACAGAAGAAGAACTTGCAAAAGAAATTCGGGCTTGGCTATTCTCAGAAGAATCCCATTGACATCTCTTCTATCACCTGCTTCAACTACAGTCAGAATGGTCATTATGCCAGTAGTTGCCCATCCCCAAAGGGTGCAGCTAATCCGCCACCGGCTCAGATGGCCAAGAGAGATGTTTGTCACATTTGCTTATAGCCAGGACACTTTAAGAAGGACTGCCCTACCTAGAAGCGGGGCACTCCATCTGGATATTTTTTTATTTCCACACCTACCCCAGAAGTTTAGGATGACCAAGGTACCTTACAGAGTACTTTTATGTTGCATACTTTAACTGTTAGAGTTCTATTTGACACTAGAGCAACACATAGTTTCATATCTATTGATTTATGTAATAAACTTGGATTGGACCCTATTCTTGCATCTACCTTCTTATATGTATCTAACCCTACTGGAGGACCCGCTAACCTCAAAAGGGTATGTAAATATGTCACGCTTATGTATGGCATGCATTGTTTTACTTGGGATTTCTTTGTACTTGGATTCGAGGCATCGATATCCTATTACGTATTGATTGGCTACGAAAGTTCGAAACTGTTATCTTATGCAAAGCTTAAACCGTCTCTCTAATTGACGACAAGAGTATACCTTTAGTTATTAAAGGCAAATCGCCTCAAGAATATGCTGGGAGTTTTACATTCTCTCTTGACTCTCATCCAAATGAACTAAGTTCTACTGCAGTTGTTCAATTCTTTTCTGATGTGTTTGGAGAAGTCAATTCTCTACCACCTCCATGGAAAATCGAATTCTTCATTGATCTTATCCCTGGTGCACGACCAATAGTTCTCCCTACCAGGAGAATGGCTCCTATTGAAAAGGCAGAATTGAATGTTCAAATTGAAGATTTATTTGCTAAAGGCTTGATTTGGAGAAGTCATACAGAATGGGGTGCTACAGTTGTATTTGTCACAAAGTATGATGGTTCTCTCAGAATGTGTGTGGAGTACAGAGAGCTAAACAAGCTCACACACAAGAACAGATATCCAATGCCCCGCATTAACGATCTATTCGGCCAGCTGCATGGAGCTAAAGTTTTCTCCCAACTTGATTTGGCTACCGGCTTTCACCAACTTAGAATCGCTGAGGATAGTATTCCTAAAATAGCATTCCACACTGAAAATGGTTTCTTTGAATGGCTAGTTATGTCGTTCGGTCTTACTAATGCTCCAGCTATTTCGTCGACTTGATGAATAGAGTTTTTCGAGATGTTCTTAACAAGTTCGTTCCTGTTTTCATCGATGATATTCTCGTCTTCTCTAAAGATGAGAAAGAGCATAGGTCACATTTGGCTTTTGTTCTTGAAACTCTTCGCCGCCATCAGCTTAAAGCCAAGTTTTCGAAATGCCACTTTTGGAGAGATGAAGTACGATTTCTTGGCCATATTGTTTCGAAAAATGGGATATCGGTCGATCCAGCTAAGATCGTCGTAATCAATGTAAGTTTTATCCTTACTTGTAAATTCTATCTAACATCTTATCACTATCTAAATTCGAATCCTTAGAATTTGTAGGATTGGGAGACTCCCAAAACTTCTAGAGATATCCACGGTTTCTTGGGCTTGGCTGGCTATTATCGCAGATTTATAGAAAACTTTACTCGTATTGCTGCCCCACTTACCGCATTGACCAGAAAGAATGTGAAATTTATTTGGAGTGAAAAGTTCTAAGAAGCTTTCAATGAGATGAAGCTAAGATTGACATCTGCCCCAGTTCTTACAGTTATTGACGGTAGCGAAGGATTGACCGTCTATACTGATGCCTGCCGTGATGGATTAGGAGTAGTTTTAATGCAGAAAGGAAAGGTTATTGCCTATGCTGGTCGTCAGTTAAAGATACATGAAGCAAATTACGCAACTCACGATTTAGAGCTTCTTGTGGTCGTATTTGCTCTTAAGCTATGGAGGCATTATCTATTGGGAACCAAATTCGAATTATTTACAGACCATAAGTCATTGAGATATATTTTCTCACAAAAGGATTTGAACCAGAGACAAGTCTGATGGCTCCAATTCTTAGTTGCATATGATCTTGATATTAACTACACTCCAGGAAAAGCAAACGCCGTAGCCGATGCTTTGAGCAGAAACCAAGCAATGACATGTTGTAATCTTGTTGAAGTAATGTTATTCCAGCTCGTCGTCTCCTCGGTTCTTATGGATCGCATTATAGCCATGCAATACGAGGACACTTTGCATTATCGCGTCAAAGAAATAGTTCTCGGAAGAGTCGGGAGTGCTAACAGTAAGATGGGTGCACAAGTTGATAGTAATGGAGTCTTGAGAATTGATAATCGTATTTGTGTTCCTAATGTTGATGGTCTAAGACAGGAAGTGTTGAGAGAAAACCATCAATCTTCGCTTTCATTTCATCCCGGTGTCACTAAAATGTTTCAAAATATGAAGAAGTTATATTAGTGGAGTGGGATGAAGCGCGATATTTCTACCTATGTTAGCAAATGCACAACTTGCCAACAAGTTAAAGCTGACCACAGAAAGGCAGCAGGTTTGCTTCAACAACTAGAGATTCCAGGTTGGAAGTGGGAACAAATTTCTATGGACTTTATTGATGGGCTACCAAGGACTAGAAAGGGTAACGAAAGCATTTGGGTGATTGTCGATAGATTGATGAAGTCCGCTCATTTTATTCCAGTCAAGACCACTTGTACTGCTTCGAGTTTGGCCTAGATATACATAAGAGAAGTTGTTAAACTTCATGGTGTACCATCGAGTATCGTATGCTATAGAGATCCTATTTTCACTTGTAAATTATGGAAAGCATTTCAGGATACCTTGGGCACTAAACTGAATCTGAGCACAGCCTATCATCCTCAGATAGATGGCCAAACTGAGAGGGTGAATCAGATTTTGGAAGACCTTCTCCGGGCTTGTATTATAGACTTTGGTGGATCCTGGGAAGACCATCTCCATTTGGTTGAATTCACATATAATAATAGTTACCAAGTAAAGAAATTGAATTTCAAATTTGAAAAAGTATATTTGAATTTGAATTAATTAACTTTAATAAATCAAGCAAGCATTGGTATGGCAACGTTCGAAGCCTTATATGGACGGTCGTGCAAATCGCCAGCTTGTTGGATTGAGTCTGGAGATCGATTAGTGCTTGGTCCAAAAATAATTATGGAAGCTTCTGAAAAGGTTAAAGAATTCAGGAAGAAGATAAAGACGGCACAGGATAGACAGAAGAGCTACGCTGACAGAAGGAGAAGAGATATCGAATTCAGTGTAGGAGATGAAGTATTTTTGAAAGTGTCGTCTTTGAAGAATGTTATTCGATTTGGAAGGAAAGGGAAGCTTGCTCCCAGATTTTTTGGGCCGTTTGAGATTACGAAAAGAGTTGGAACATTGGCCTATAGAGTTGCATTACCAGAAAAGTTCACCGGTGTGCACAATGTGTTCCACGTCTCACATCTCCGCAAAGTTGTACACGATCCATCTATGACCATTCCCACTGCTCAGTTGGAAGAGATAGTTATCGAGCCTGACTTGACTATTGAGCGAAAGCCACTTCGGATAGTCGATCATGAGACAAGGCAACTTAGAAGGAAGTCAGCCAATCTCGTCAAAGTCCAGTGGAGTGCAGATGAGCGAGATTGCACATGGGAAACTAAGAATAGTATTCAGGATTCAAACCCCGAATTACTAATTTCAGGTATAATTCAATATTCTTAAATTTATCTTGATCTTTTCTGCTTGTTTCTTTCCTACTTCTCCCATCTCGTTCCTTTTCAAGCATGAAAAATTTTGAGTGGGGGAGATTGCAACGACCCTAAATTTCCGACCCAATTTAAAGTTTTAAATCCATCGTTTTAATATAAAAAATTTCAAATTTATATACGATCTCAATTAATGTCCAAACTTCATCTATAGGATGCGTCCAGATAGTTATGAATATAGAAAAAGTTTCATCACAAAATATTGCAGCAAATTTCATTCACGTTTTACTGTATATCAGTTCATTTTAAGCTGCGTAAAATTTATCTTTCGAATCCAAATATTTTTACACAATAATGTTGTAAAAATTCATCTAATCAAGATGTTGTAATTCGTTTCGTCAAACCGTCATCGCCTGTTCCATTTAAATTGTTTTGAAAAACAAACAATTTATTCGGCGTAAAATTCAAGTTTTTGTTAAACTGTCGTATCGTAATTATCTATGTACCGTTGGAAGCGCCTTGTCGCACTGATCAAAACGGTATATTCATTCGTGCAAATCGGAGTCCGACGTAAAAATAATCGCGTTAATTTAACCATTCTGGACAGGCCGGTTAAACCACATTCAGCCCAAATAAATTCACAGCCCCAAACCATTTAAATTTGAAAAGAATTTTTAGCTGATGGGTGAATCAAATAGGTTGGTTGGCAACTAACACAATTGCGTGAGAAGTTGTGAGAAAAATTGGGAAAATAAGAACACGCTTCGCATTTCAAATAGTATTTACTTTTAGTTTCTGGTTTTCTAAAATATAAAAAATATAGGACGAACTCATCTGCCATCCACTCGTTCACAAACACTTCAGGTACCATACTTTCTTTCTTCTCAATATTACTCTTCGTCTTCTTTATTCTTTCTATACAAAAAAAATGAAAAGAGGATGAACTGTTTGCATAAAATGAAAACCACAGGCACACACACTCCACCCACACTTGCATCCCTGCTTGCGCACCGTCCTCCCCCTACGTTCTTAAACCCCTCGACCCTCTGCCCCTCCATCACTTCATGACCCACCGGACCACTCGCCGAACCCTTCCCCTCTCCATTCACCTCAGCCACGTCAACCCACGTCCAACGACCACCACCCATTCCCGTCGCCGACCCCACGCTACACCATAGGCCGAACATCCTCCTCCATACGACCCTAGCCGCGAGCCACCACCCCTGTCACACAGTTCCTCGCGCACCAAGTTCAACCGACCAAACCACATCTCCACCGTCTCCTCTCTCCACGTATACACACTCACCTTCCCAGAGCCGCCACTATCCTCGCCTTGTCACGCCACCACCCCTCCTGACCCCGCCGTGTGTAGAGTGTGTGCATGCATGTGGTTTAGTGAGTGCGTGTGCATGTACGAACTGCGTGCATGTTAGTGTCGTATGGGAAGCAGTGGGTTCGTATCCCATGCGTGTGTGTATGGTGTTGGATGCGTGTGTGTGCCTTGTGAGTTGCGTGCGTGAGTAGTGTTGCAGCATGCAAGGAGGGAGAAAGATGAAACTGTGTATGGTGTTGTGTTGTGAAAAGTTGTGTGCGTAAGTATAAAATGGTCTCGGTTTTGAAATGCATTTTTTATGAGTCTCGTTCCTGTTTAGAAAAAAATTGTTTTACAAAGATGATGAATGAACAATGTGGGAAGTAAAAGTGTTACTGGGTTGAAGTGATTGCAGAAAGAAGGAATATATGCACTGTATATATATTCTGGTTGCTGAATAAATAGTAACCATCTTTCTTTTCTCTGTTGTTACAGCAACCGACGGAGTTTCTTTTGCAGCAGCATCGCTTTTCAGCTTTCGTTCTTTCCTTCGTCATCGGTAAGCGCATCTTTATAATTTTATAAAATGTTCACATAAATTAATATCGTCTCTCTTTTGTTGATAATTATCGTGTTCTGTTGTTCGCATTATACCGACTTCATTCGTGTTTCTTCGTGCTTCGCTGTCAATATCTTTATCCACGAAAGGTGAATTAATTTTCACGACTTATATTCTTATGCGATGATAATACAGTTTGGCTGATGGTTGATTGATTGTTTGATGTTTATATTGAACGTTAAATTTTTAATGTTAAAGTGATAAATAGTATGCAATTGAATTTGATATGAGACAGTTAACAATTTAAAATGGATTTATATGTTAAATTTGATTAGATAAACATGACCCCTTTTAATTGTTAAACTAATTGACATGTAGAAATAGTGTTAACTACACCTTGAACCATTGAATGTATGTTGTATAAATTTATGTAGTATAAATTGAATAATAAATGACAAGTGAAGAACCGTATAAATATTAGTATAATAATCTTTAATCTACATGAAATGATAGTGTAGATTCTAGAAATAATTATATTAATTTGCATAAACAACAAATGTAAATTAATACGATTATTTCGGGATTATTCAAATAAATTAGTGGATTGTTATTAATGGTTGCAATTGCTTGTTTATGTACTTTGACACCATCCCAATTATCACACTACAAGTTTCTGTTGCTATGCTTTGATTTTGAATTGAAATGGAATCGGGTTGAAAATGATAAATACCCAAATAAACTTTGACTTAGGATAGAGAATCCGATTGGTTAATAATCTGTTTTAAAAATAAAATAAAGATTTTATTAAATAAAATAAGGTTTTGGAATAAATTGGAATTTAAATTTTAATGAAAGGAAAATGTTAATATTTAAATCCGAAACAAAGTATTAACGTAGTAGTTGATGAAAGAACGTTGTTTTAAAATTAATTATGAATAATTAAATTTGGAATTATTAATAATTGAGTTTTGAAATTAGTTAATAATTAAGATTTGAAATTATTTGATAATTGAATAAGATTGAATGATTTAATAATGAAATTAAATTTAATTCTTTATTAAGTGAAATTGAACTTCTTGAATAAGTGAAACTAAGTTTCTTTATTAACTGAGTTTTGAAATTTGTAACTAAGTAAATAAATAAATGAAATTGATTTTCTTTAACAAGGAATAAAATGTGTTTTATTGAGAAAAATGTAAGACTTGTAATTTAAAGAATTTGATTTGACAAATTTAACTTAATTAAATTTGTAAGCTTTGATATAATGAAGTTGAACTTAAATAATTGATCTAATGAGTTGGAATTTAAATAGGAATTGTTTTAAATGATAAATTAATTTAACGAATATTGAATGGAATCGATAAATGAGTTTAAATTGATTTAAACGTTAAATTAAATTTATTTTTATGATTACAAAATGAAACTTATTTACGAATTTAAATGTATATTTGAATTATTTTAAATTAAATTTTGAAATTGAATTATAGAATTTTGAAATGGAATTTTGGATGCTATGAAACGTAAACTTCGAAAATTGTTTTAGAAAGGCGATGGAAATAATGGTTTACAAATTCTAATTGAAAGTGAAATTGATTCGGTTTTGAGATATATTAAACGACCAATCGGTGAAATAAATTTCAAAGGTTATTAAAGAGACCAGAATCAGTTAGGGACATACTCACTGTCTAAACCAAAAACCACTTTAATAACTATACGCGGTGTGTGATCCAGAATGAAGTGGTTGGAATGACGTACGTTGATGATTGAAGAAAGTGAACGATAATAGATAGCCTTAACACTTGTGTCGAACTGGAAATGACTAAAACAGGAGTCGTGCCGGGCAAAATGGGGTTAGCTACCTCGAGCGAACACACTACTTCGTAAACTACTCATTACTTGTTATTGATTGGTGCGCACCCTTGAAATTTGGTGTGTTGTTTTGCGGTGTTGCGATCGTTGCGGCGATGCGTTCTCACCAGTCTGGATCAGGAAATCGGTAGTTTCACTACCTTGGGTATTGCCTCATGTGCCTTGTCATACTTGTATCCCTATATACGCGACCACTACGAATTTGTTTTACCTTATTCCTATGGAGTACTTCCTAATATCCCACTAGTTTACGGTGGAGTTTACAGTGCTGTATAGTTTATAATGCTATATAAAATGTGTTAAGGGAAACAATGGTAACGCTTAACACTATCTTGATATTGTATTTTACTGTTAGACGTTATCTACTTATTGTACATTACTATGTATAGATATTTTAACGGATCCTGAAAGATGTTATTCCATTCATCTTTGAGTTATTGCTATTTCAAATTTGAACCATATTATCTGTATAAGAATATATGTCCTGATTCGAGTATTTGTTTGTGCATATGTTCAGGTCAGTCCGAGGATTTCTGTTGTTGTTCTACTTGGAGTTGAAGACCGAAGACTATCATTATCTTTACCTTATCAGTATTGTTCTTTCTATTTGGACACTATTGGACATCTATGTTGTTCTGTTTCATTTTATTTGTGACATTGTTGTATTTATGGGTAGCTTCATGAACTACTCTTATGACTATGTTGTAATTCTGCTGCACTATTCTGTTATGATGTAATTTCTGTGATTCTATGATGATTCTCATATATATATACACACTCCATTAATAATTCGTGTTTTGTATTATTTAAGTTGGCATGTGTTGAATATTGTCAAATTAAATGGTACAATTATATGGGTTGTTACAACATTCGTGTTCAAACTAACATAAACTCGAAAAGATTTAGTAATTCCTTTAAACACTATTCACCCCTCCTTTAGTGTTAATTCTAGCCTTAAGATCCGTAATCCGCATTTCTCACATTTGGTATCTCTAACGACCCTGACTCGACCTTCGAAAATCGACACCAAATACGACACTCGTATTCAAATGCCGCAGATCCAAACATCGAATCTGGTTCGTCGGAGCTTATAACACATTAGGTACAATACAGCGGAAGAAATACATAGCAAATATCAATATACACATTGACACACATATCTGATACAATATGATACAACTGCTGATACAATAGATATCAATATACATCAGAGGTATGATACAAGATAATAGCAGCGGAAAGAAAAGAAAACAACAACAGCGGAACAATGACTCCAAAATAGTCTTCAAGAAAGAACTCCAGTATCAGTAATCTCCATCTCCAAGGCACCAATCCAGAAATAGCTCGAACTCCCAACCAGGATGAAGTGAAGCAACTAGATCCAAATGTGATTGCCAAATCCTAAGGCTGGAAGCTATCGAATCTACACCTACCATTGATTATCTGAAAAAACCCAACTCTAGACTTCCCGTGCGGCAAAATAGTGGGAACCCAGAGTTTAGGAAAGGAACAATAAACTCTAGGTCGGTCGTGGGACTGGTATGAGCAAACAAAGCAGTTGGTCTTTTAAGAACAAACAAAAGAATTTGAAATAAATCCGCAACGCTTTTTGGAAAATGAAACTACCATAAGGCCTCCCGCCACACACACAATGCAAACGCAGATTTGGAGGAGATTTCTCCTTATAATAGTCAAATATGCTTAATACGAGAAAATTTTCTTTGATATTATTACTAGTGCATAGTGTAGAAGAACCATTTTGAAAGTATAATATAAATCCTAGCCAACATAGGTACCATGATATTATGCCTACTATAGCTGCCGCCTGAGGTGACAGGTAATACAATTGCAATCGTAAAGGGCTCGTATTGTTTTGTTTGGATTTCCAACATATGGTCAGGAAAAAGAACTTACTACTGCCATATTGGTACGCCTCTGGCGGGACGTCTCGAGAGCTTAACCAGCTCTCTGCCAACACAAGGCCGGGTTACCTCTGTAACTAGGTAACTACTACACGAGCGTGCCATCCCCCGGTCCTTTGGGACCTTTATCCAAGCGCTCGACACCAACAACCACAAAGCAATCACAAAGTAATAGATCTGCAGTATCCACATGAGTAAGTATCTGGGCTCTATACCATGATACCACCTTTTTCCAGAAGGGAATGACAAACCCTAAAGGGCGCGACCCTCATAACCTTGCCGCATTTTTCCTGTTTCGACCATTTCCGGGGTGTGAGGTCCTGATGCTGTCTCGTCCACAAAGCTACGCTTTATACAAAAGCCATGCTTTGATCAACAAATGATACACAGCAGCACTCAGCATGTCACACTACCAAATTTGGGAGTATATCACTGATAAATATCAACTACGTAACCTCTGAGCTCATACGTCTCGGAGAAGGTGTTAAGCTAAGAGAATAAATTTTCCGCCACCAAATAGAAATGTATTTGATAGAGATCAGTTTAATATCTCAAAGTGTAGTGTCAGACATGCAACCATACAAGTCTGTTCCGGGTTCGAACAGAATCGAAGGCACTTCCGAAGAAGCCCTTGCAAATCCGGGTATCCACAATCCCGATCGGACTTCCCGTCACTAAGGGAGAACTCTATACCCGAGCAACTCAGTGCAGAGTCAATTGACAGGTTATCCTATCGTTCTCGAAGACCCCCGGTCTTCAACACCGGTCTTCAAATGCAATCCATAACGTCGTATCACTATTCGAAATGGGTTATATGATACAAAGTCCTCTCCCGGCTAAATCGAATAGTGGGCGCAATATTTAAAAACATATAGATATGCGATTTTAGTTAAGTCACAACTTAAAAATCCAAAGCTTTTCTTTCAAATGGTTAAACAAATTACCATTTTAAATCTTTAAACAAAAAAGATTCGCTTCACAAAGTTCACCTAGTTTCACAAAGATCTATTCATAGATTTCAAAACAGTTTCCATTTCAATTGGATTAACCCGATTAAATCTTTAAAATAAAGATTTAACTTGTAGCTTTCAAAACATGTTTCCAAAGTTTTATTCATAACTTGGAAAACTATTTTCATTTCAAACTTGAATTCCCTTTAACATAAATTGTAAGTTCGTTTCTTATGTCAAAGCTTTTATTATTTGAAAACGAACAATTTTTGTTTTGGAAAAATCCGATTTCCTTTATACAAGTTAAAATCTTTGGGTTAAATTAAAATTTCCAAAACAACACTTTAAAATGGTTTAAAACCCATATATACTTGTATAACCTTTTAAATCATGAATAGAATTTAATTTCAAATTTGGAATTCAAATTTAAATCGAATTTCAAAATAAATCAAGTTATTCAAAAAATAACTTTTTATCATCTTTGAAATCCCTTTTTAAAAGCTTTTTGTTTTAAACCCAATCCATTTCCCAAAATCATTTGAATTTAAAAATTCAATTTTAAAACAATTTCAAAAATCTGTGACTTAACCCATTTCCATGTGCAACCTATATTTGTGTGTATAAGTGTGGTCCAGGGGTTTTACACAATGGTGCACAACATCAATCATCACAGATATATCAATATCGATAAGCGGTATAACTCATAACGCTTATCTTCATTCACAGATTCACAGATAAAATAAATTTATCAATCACAACGATTCATTATTATGATTCGATGTGGGTTTTGGATAACCAACTGGAATCCGACTCCCTGTCGCATCAGAATTCAAATGTCGTTCTACGAGTCAAAGGTTTGCATAATAATATATACATCACAGACATAACAGCTTAGCACAAATCATTACATAGCATCACATCACCTATCAAATATATCAATCCATCACATAGCATTCAATAACAATCAAGCATCCTTAATTAAGATGAATAAATCGCGTGGTTTAAATTTATTACCCACATAATTACCCTCATTAGTAATCTTTAATCAATAATTGATTATCATTAACTACAATTTATTAAGTCTTAATCACCTTCCTTAATTAATCATTTCTTTAATTAATTAACCCTTAATTGTAATTGATTAAATCTTAGTTACTTTTATTAATTAATTATTCCTCAATTAATTACTTTGATTTGTAAACCCCTAATTATTAATTAAATCTTAATTATAATTTATTATCCTTAGTTTATTAATTAATAGATTTATTATTCCTTAATTAATTACAAAAATTAATTACTCCTTAATTAATAATGATTTCCTAATCACTTTAAGCAATTTAACCTTTAATCAATTATTCTTAATTTAATTATCTTAATTAATTAACCACATTATTTAAAACATCTCTTACTTAATCAAAGCATTTAAAAACAATTTTCTCTCAAATTTATTTTAAATTTCATTTTAAATTTAAGATTTAAAATAAATACAAATTTAACTTAAGCAAAGTTTTAAAAACAATTCCAAAAAACCCTTTTATCTCACAAGTTAAAGAAATATTCATTTTATAAAAGAGGATTAAAAGAATTTTAAACCAAATGCATTTTTAAATTTCAAATCAATTTAACCATTTTTTTAAGTAGTTAAAATAATTTAAATTTAAAACTTTATTTTTATTTTAAAAATTGAGATTCAAGCTCACATTCCAGATTTTAAAACTTGCATTTAAACTTATTTAACCCTTTACTTACAATTCATCTTTCAGTTTTAAATTCCTGCCAAATTCACTTTAAATACTTAAAGGTGTTAAAACAAATTTAAATTTCAAAAACTTAAATTATTTCAAGACTAAAGTTCTACTTACTTGAATTCAGATTTAAACTTAGGTTTCAAACTTAGCTTAAAACTTTGTTTTCATTTTTAAACTTCAGTTTAAATTTTTTAAAGACAAAACACTACAGGTTTCTGGTAAAAACCCATAACATATTTTAACCCGAGCTCGACTTCGGGCTATCTCGTGAAAAACTTCGAGTTCGCCCCCGTGTCTTCCACCTACCTCAAAAAGCTTCGAGTTGTTCATGCGAGAAACTCGAGCACGAGCCCAAGCAATTGTTTTTTTCCTTTTCCCCAAAACTTCATCTTCTCCAGATATACATAGTACCCGCGTGCACATGCACACGAAGCCCCACCGCCTCCGGCCATTATCGAGATGCCCAGCAAGTCGACAACGACGTCCTCACACCATCAAGCCACTCGGCAACCTCGATCGAATCATCAAAACACAATCGAGCTTTCAGCTGCAACCAGCGACCCAAACCTCATCGGCAAAATTCCTCGTATCACCGTCCTCCGACCACCGTCAATCACGCGAACATGACTAGAGCCACGCCAAACCCTAATTCTTCATTGCACCAATGATTTGATCGCTGATAAATATAATTCGTAATTTTCCAACAATCTCCAACTTACAAGCAACCTTCAACCTAAATCTTGAAACTCAAGAATTTCCCGATCATCAGAAAATTGTGAAAACCCATTCTACGTTCAACTCGCAACAACTCGCGTTTCCCAAACTTAAAAATAATGATTTTTCTTTTAAAAATCGTAGCTTCCTAAAACAAACCATATTACATATTTGAATCAAGAAATTGAAACACTTAAATTTTGATACACTTCAGTGTTTTTACTGTATATCCTTGTTTCCTGGTAAACCACTCGCTGATTTAATTTGAGAATATTTTTAAAACTTAGATCCCCTAAATGCAGATAAATTTTTTTGGACATCAAACTATAAAAGGAACTAGAGAAGGAGGAATTGGATTTTGAAAATTATCAGAAGCCTGTAACTTGCAACAGGGCTTATACCAAGCATACACCATAAATTGTATACATACAAGCATATTCATTTTCGCATCCAAATAGAAATCATCCATGCAAACAATTGTCATCACTATGCTTCCCGGGAAACACATATATATATCACAGTATAAACCCAGATTAAAGTTTTTGGTAGGTTGGTTTGCTCACCTGGACAGGGATAAGGCAGAAAAACAAAGACAGTTTTCAAGCAGAAATTGATACTTTTCTCTTTGAAATTGATTTCTACCTGGACTGGTAAATAAAAATTTCTTATATTCTTACTTTATTAATCATTAAATTCAAATCTTTAAAGGAATTCACTTGCCTTTATCTAATTCCAGAGAAAACTGCACTGCTAAAACTACAGCTCTTTTTCCCTTTTTCTCTGCAATCCTTGAATTTGGCTTATGTTAAAACTTGGTTTTGAAACAATAAATTTATTAAATTTAATGTTTAAACTTACCTGGGATTGATCTTGCACTTGTTCTTTAACTTGTTATTAAATCTGAAATGATCAGCTCCTGTTGCTTTGATCTTCATTTTATAAGTTTCTAGGTTGATTTTTTTTTCCAGATTGAATTTTGTTTTGAGTAGACTTGCATTTATTTTTGATTTCCAAGCTATCTTGATTTCCAGGTTGAATTGTTTCAAATCTGAATTTTTTCTGCTACCTTTGCTTTCACTCTTTTTTTTCTTTCTACTTATCTTATTTTTTCTTGGTGTTTGAGATTCTCAAATCTATTGTTACTGTTGCTTCAGATTTTTTTCTGAGATGTTAAATAATGGCATATGGGAAACTCAAAAGTTTCTTTGTAATTTTAAATTTCATTATTTTATTTAATTAGATATGGTGAATGCCATGTGTAAAAATTATCATGATTGTGGAATTCCAATGCAATGTTCACTTCTTTACTCTATCTCCTTTATGTTTGTTTACATTTGTAATTTTCAAAGATAAAAGAAATTTTTGTATAAAATTTTATATCATATTTACCTCTGTAAACATTTATTAACATATATTACAATCTTTATATTATTTTCACATTTAAATAAATACAAAAAAATCTTTTATTTTCACACTAAATCTTTAATTTAGTTCATACATTTATTTAAAAATTTATATTTACACAATTTACCTACATACATATTTTTATTATTATTTATTTTTGTACAATTTTTATAAAAAGAAAATAGGGATTCAAAACTTTTGATTTCATATTAACAATTGTTACATTTATTTATACAAGAGACTTACATCCTAAAAATAAATCTTTTTGAAATTTATTATATCTTCCAAATATATTTAATATTTTAGAAAGCAAACTATTATTAACTTTTTAAAGCTTTTAGTTTCAATTTTATTTTTAATACATTCCTTTTTTTATTCAATATTTTATACATAGTTTATTACTTATTTTATTTATTTTGAGATTTTTCTTAATTTATTTTAAAATTAAATTTCAAAGGTTTAAAATATGTTATTAATTTTAATTGATAAATCTTAGGATGTTGCTTTTTATTAGTAAGTTATTAAATATCCAATTTCAAAGCCACAGTTAAATTTTTAAAATCAATGTCCAAACAAATAAATATCCTATTTAATTTGAAAATTTCAAAATAATCTACAATTTTATTCAAAAATTTATTTTAATTATCAATTTAAATTTAATTAAAAATGGGATCGTAACAGTATCAGAGAAAGGTTTTCAAAGTTTCGTAATATGATTTTTGAAAAAGTTTCTAAAATGGCTATGTTTAAAAAACTTGTTAATACTAGTTTAGAAATATTCAGATCATCATTTTCTCTTGAGTCTGCATATAATCAATATTCGAATTCAAGTTGTCTACCAAAATTGCATAATGTGCAGGAAACATGCTTTATGGGTGTTAAGGAATCAATCCACAATGGACAAATTGTGCAGATCAAAAAGAATAAATGGGTACTCGATAGTGGATGCTCTAGACACATGACTAGCAATCCAGATATGTTGAATGATATAATATACAAAGGCGGAGGACTGGTTAACTTTGGAGACAACTTAAAAGGATATGTGATTGGTATCGGCAAAGTCGGTAACTCTGAAACTCATATTATTACTAATGCTCTACTAGTTAAGAATCTGAAACATAATCTGCTAAGTAATAGTCAACTTTGCAATAAAGGATATGAAATTAAATTTGAAAAAGATAAGTGTCACATTGAAGATAATAATTCAACCACAATATTTGAGGAAACAAGGAAAAAGAATATTTATATTCTTAGTACGAAAGTTTCAAATGATAACTTGTGTCTTTTGGAAATACAAGTGACCCTTGGATTTGGCATAAGAGATTTGGACATTTGAATTTCAAACTCTTTTTTAGACTGTCCAAACATGATCTAGTAAGAGGTCTCCCTAAAATGAATTTTAAAGTAGATAGTCTATGTGATGCATGTCAATTAGGAAAACTTAGAAAAAGTTCCTTTTAATTAAAAGATAAAATTTCAACCTCAAAACCTCTTGAATTACTTCATCTTGATTTATTTGGTCCATCTCAAATTCTGTCAATAAATCATAGTAAATATGTTTTTTGTAATTGTAGTTGATTATTCTAGATTTACATGGACAATATTTTTGAAACATAAAAGTGATACTTTTGAATGTTTTAAGAACTTTACAAAAAGGATTCAAAATCAACTTTCTCTAAAAATTATAACCATCCATAGTGATCACAGTGGTGAATTTGAAAATGAAAAGTTTGAGGAATTCTGCAATAAAAAGGGAATAACTCATAATTTTTCATTTCCAAGAACTCCACAACAAAACAGAGTAGTAGAACATAAAAATAAAAAGATTCAAGAGTGTGCGGGAACTATGCTTTCAGATAGTAAATTACTAAAGTATTTTTGGGCAGAAGTAGTTGCTACCGCCTATTATATTTTAAATAGAATTTTAATTAGACCTTTAACTGATAAGACATCTTATGAACTTCTTCACTCAAAGAAACCTAAGGTATCTTATTTTAGAATTTTTGGAAGTAAATGTTTTATTTTAAATACAAAAGATAATCCAGATAAATTTAACCCTAAATCCGACAAAGGTATCTTTGTTGGATATTCTAATAGAAGTAAAGCGTACAGAGTGTTTAATTTAAGAACTAACACTATCAAAGAAAAAATGCATGTTCATTTGATGAAAATCTAAAAAATTTTGAAGATACAAATGATGAAGAGGATTTAATCACTCAAAATCAAGAGTCAACTGAAACTAATAATGAAATTAATCAACCTAATAAAAAGATTAAACTTTTAAAAGATCATCCTATAGAAAATGTACTGAGAGATATGCAATCTTTTTTTAAAACTAGAAATCAACTAAGTAAAATGAGTAATATAGCCTTTATATCAACTAGTGAACCCAAAAATCCAAAAGAAGCATCAACTGATGATTCATCGATTTTGGCTATGCAAGAAGAACAAAATCAATTCACTAGAAATGATGTTCGGGAACTTGTTTCTAGACCTGAAAATAAAAATATAATTGGAACTAAATGGGTTTATAAAAATAAAATGAATGAACAAGGAGAGGTTGTTAGAAATAAAGCCCGGTTACTCTCTCAAGTTTATTGCCAAGAAGAAGGAATAGATTTTGATGAAACCTTTGCTCCCGTAGCAAGATTAGAAGCCATTAGGATTCTACTTGCTTTCGCAAATCATAATATTTCCAAATTATATCAAATGGATGTTAAAAGTTCCCTTTTAAATGGATTTCTAAAAAAGGAAGTATCTGTTGAACAACCACCACTTTTTGAAAATGATAAATTACCTAATCATGTTTACAAACTTAAGAAAGCTCTATATGGTCTAAAACAAGCTCCTAGAGCCTGGTATGATAGACTAAGATCTTACTTATTACAATCAAATTTTGAAATTGGTAAAGTAGATAATACCATTTTTATTAAAATAAATAAAAATGATATTCAACTGTACAAGTTTATGTAAATGTTATTATTTTTGTATCAACTAATTTTGAAATGAACAAAGAATTTTCTGAAATAATGACAAAAGAGTTTGAGATGAGTCATATAGGTGAATTAAACTTCTTTCTAGGATTACAAATAGAACAATTAGATAATGGTATCTTTATTAGTCAAGAAAAATATGCTAAAGACCTAGTTAGTAAATTTGGTTTGACTACTGCAAGTGGAAAATCCACTCCCATGGCAACCAATGAGTACCTAAGTAAAGAAGATATCTCGAAAGATGTAGATCAAAAATTATATAGAGGAATGATTGGATCACTACTCTACATCATTGCTAGTAGACCTGATATCATGCATAGTGTTTGTCTCTGTGCAAGATATCAATCCCAACCTAAAGAGACCCACTTAAAAGCCGTAAAACGTATCATAAGATATGTTAAACACACCTTTGATTATGGCTTATTTTATCCTAAAAATGATTCTTTTGACCTTACTGTGATGCTGATTATGCTGGTTGTAAATCAGACTGAAATGTACAAGTGGAACTTGTCACTTTTTGGGGCATTCTCTGATTTTCTGGTTTAGTAAAAAGCAAACGTAATTTATTTATCAACAACCGAAGCAGAGTATATTTCTGCTGCTTTGGCATATTCTCAAGTAATATATATGCAGCAAACTTTAAAAGATTTTGGTTCAAATATCTTAAAATCACCAATTTATTGTGATCATACTAGTGTAATAAATTTGTCCAAAAATACTACTCATCATGCTCGAACTAAACATATTGATATCGGACATCATTTTCTCAGAGATAATATAAGTAAGGAAGTAATTTCTTTCGATTATATCAACTCTGAGAACCAAATTGTTGATATCTTAACAAAATCCTTAAATGAATCTATATTTACTAAATTAAGAAGAGAATTAGGTATTTGTTCACTAATTGAAGTATAAAATATAATTAAAAATTAAATCAAAATAAATCAATTAAGAAACATATCAAGCACCATGTCGACAACCCCCTATACCCCTGTCGACATGTAACGATTTTTTTTATTTTTGAAATTTCCCTACCAAAATTCAAATAAGTGGTTATGTATTCTTCTTATTTCGAAATTTTGATCATTCTCTCTAGTCTTTCTCTGTTCTAACTTCTGAAAACATTTAAACAATGGCCTCATCTTCCAAATCAAACAAAGATTCAACTTTTTCGTTCCCTTCTCCTTCCTCTGGACCGTTTCAACAAACTACGCTTGCACAAATGATGAAAATGGAAGATTCCTTGAAGGATGCACTACAACTAATGACTGAAATTCAAGTAGTGCAACTTATAATGGCCAAAGAACAAGAACGACAAGGAAAATTCCTTATAAATTTGCAAAAGTTTCTAAGGGACAATCACGCTAATCCGATCTGTATTGATGAAGAGTCTTCGGGAGATCAAATGCAAGAGGACAACGATGAAGAAGAAGAAGCCTTCATGGAAGAAGAGCACACTAAAGATGATGACAAAGTCGTTTGCATTGGCGAAGTGTGCTTTGACAAGGATGAAAATCTAGTCGAACAACATAGAAATTTCTATTTCCACTACTCAAATTGTTCGGTTTATAGATCCCCCATCTTTAAGGACACACATTAGTTTCTTTCCTATTGTTGTATGTTCTTTCTTTTATCTTCTACGTAAATGTAAATATAACAATAAATGATTAATAAATGATTTGTGTTCTTCTATTTGAATTACCACTATCATAAGTATTATCTTATATGGATTCTTAGTTAGGATAGTTAGTTATTAAGGACTAAGTTTTAGTTTCAGAGTTAAGTAATGATTATTTATGATAACACTATCATTATAATAACATGTCATATAGTATTAGTTTTAGGGGGAGTGATATAGTTTGGAGTTAGTTTTTTGTTGACGACAAAGGGGGAGAAGTATAAAATAGGACAGTTAGGCATAGATTAGGGGGGAGTTATTAGTTTTAGGGGGAGTTTTAAGGATAGAAGCAATATTTTATAAACCAAAGTTGTCATCATCAAAAAAGGGGAGATTCTTAGTCCCCGAGAAGATGGTTTTGATGACAACAACCTTAGCATAAGATTATAAAATATAAATACTAACATTATAGTTTAGATATATGTATATGCAGGATTTAACCATGCAGGTACCAAGAATGAAGACTGTACAGTATAGAGATTCAAGATATCACGATTGAAGACTCATGAGTATCAAGATTATCAAGAGTTCAAGATTTCAATAATAAGTAATTTAATTAGGAATTTTGTAAAACTCCTAGAAAAGCACTGACATCTTAAAATCTAATTTATTCGTGGAATGGAATCCACTTCGAGCCTGTTAAAGGGATGGAACATTAAGTAGGATGGAACCTACGAAAAATCTAGTGGAACATTGTTTTGTATCCAATAACTTTTATTCAAATGTGTAACGACCCAGAATTTCTGTCAATTAAAATTTGTATATTTAATTGATTTTTTAAATATTAATAAGTGAAATTTATAAGTCGAATAATTTATTTTTCGAATAATTGGATTTAATTGGATAATTAAATCGATAATTTAATAGTTGAAATTACAGAAATAATTGGAAATTTGGTTTAATATGATTGAAAATGATATGTAAATTTTATTATATCATATTGGAGTTAGAATGATGTTTTAGAATTTTGAAAATTGGATTAAAAGTTAATTTATGAAAATTGAATATTTTAATATTTAATTGACGAGTTAAAATAGCCATTTTTCAAACAGTCTCGGATTTCGACGAAACCGGTTTCATCGGATCCGTAATGTCATATTATTATAAGATTTCAAATTTCGTGTCAATCGGATTTACCGTTTGTCCGGGGCAAGCCAAAACGCATAGAAATTAGTTTAAATTGATTTAATTTAAATCGATCGTTTAATTCCGTAACTCACACAGATGATCGAATTGGCCTCCGAAACACGTTCCATTGTGTCCGAGATGCAGGATAAACCTTAGAAACGCCAACCGGCATGCTTCGTTTGGAGTTCGGAAAAATTTCGGGTGAATAGTGCATAGAAATTTTCTATATAAGGACGTCACAATTTCTAAATTGCAGAAATATTAGGGTTCTAACCCTAGCCACCGGCCTTAACTCCAATGGCCGAAAATCATCCTTCTTTCTCCTCCAAATCCACACTTCAATTCGAGAAACTTTTAACATGAATGTTGTATAGCACTTTGAGATCTAGGATATCAACGGTCGAGATTTGAAACAAAGCATCGTGGAGGCCAAAAGATGGCCGCGTTCGTTCTTGTGTTCGGCATGTTTTCCAACGTCAATATGAGGCCGAGCTCTAAGAGGTTCCAGCCGAAGGTAGCTTGCTTGATGGCGCACGAATCTGTAGTGCTTGATCGTGTTCTCGTTAAGGGCGGTGGAGGCGATTTGAAGCCCTAGAGGGTCGGCTTTGGGTTGTTCATACGCATGCAAATTACTGGAGATGGAAGGGAAGATGCACGCGGTCTGATGTTGGGGTGATGGGTTCCAACGGCCCAGGAAAGTTTAGGTTTAAAATAAAAGAAAATTTGTAAATTAATTATATAATAATTTGTACGATCTTTAAAAATGTGTAACTCTTTCATACGAGGTCGAAAAATTACGAAACAAGTTGCGTTGTCTTCATATGGACGAGCATTACGCAATGGAGCTAGTTTGGAGATAGTGAAAATTTTGGGTAAAATTAAACGTCCGTTTAATTTTATTCGAAATAAAACACTACAAATTGCTATCGGAAATTCAAGGTGAGAACTTCTCACTCAATCGAATTGTTTCGATTTAAATTTTAAATTGTTAGATTTAAAATTTGCTTGAATGTATGTTTGGATGATAAATTATTATCTATTGATTGTTAAAATAGACATTATACGCCGTTAGTAAGCGGAGGTTATTTATTAAAAACATATACCGCGATAATTCCAACTTGTATGGAATTGGTATTATATATGTACTTGGAGTTGATTTTTCCACATTATAGAGCGGATGAGACCCTATTACGCAGCCTATTAAGTGGATAATTTTTTATAAATCCCATATACCGCGATATTCCGCTTTGAACGGAATTGCTATTGTGCTAATGTTTGTGGATGCAGGGAAACAGGTTGGAGGGATCCAACTGGATTCCTCACCGGTATTTATTGGATTACAGATATTTTGATGTTTATTGATTATCATATGATGATATATGATGTTTGTTGTCGTGATTGACTATTGGTTGTAGTTGCATCATCGGATCCATTTTTAAAGTTTAAAAATAACGATTTTGATTTAAAAGGATTTTTAAAATGATCTTTCAAAGTATACGTTTTATTAAATTTTTGAATTGATTCATTTTAAATAATTAAAACGTTACAAATTTTTATGTTATAAAAAAAATTAAGATTTTTGTGAAATATAACCAAAAGGTGATTTTTGAAATAAATATATTTATAAAATAGTTTAAATTTAGATTTTTGAATTATTATAAAGGATGTATGTAAAAGATTTTTAACATTGATATTTATAATAAAAAAATATAAAATATTGGAATTATAAAACGAGTTTATTAAGTGTTAAAATGAAGTATAAAATGGATTTCATTAAAAATTATAGATTTATAAACTGTGAAGATTATAAAATGAATAGATGTTGTAAAATAAAAGGTTTATAAGTAATTAACTTATAAACTGGATTTTGGGCATTTAAATGGGATATTAATAGAAATTGTTAATAAAGGAGATTTTATAAGTTGAAGTTGTTATAAAATATAAATGAATCTTATAAGTAATAGAAGTTTTAAAAAGAACGATTTTGTAAATAAATGAATTATAAGTATTTAACTTACAATATGGACTTTTGATATATATTTGAGATATATAAATTGAATTGGATTAATAAAGGAGATTTATAAATCGAAGTTTATAAATAGAAATGGAATTTATAGACATTGTTTATAAACTTGAAATCAATGGAATTTGATAAATTGAATATAGAAATTTATTAAAAGAAGTATATTCGCGATTTTGGATAGCGAACTATTCTTTATATAAAATGTGTAGAAATATTGAAATTGGTTAATGAAGTATATTCACGATTTTGGACCGCGAATATATTATTAAATAAAATGGTTATGTTTTGGGAAAGCGATATTATAAAATGAAGTTAATTATTTTAAAAGATGTTTTAAAATGTATTATGAATCGAATACATAGATTTCAACATTCATTGTTGAAATAGGCGTTTTCGAGAAATAAGGAAATGGTGGACTATAACACTGTTGTTATAGTAAATGATTTCCGAAAGGAAATGTTTTGTATAGTATTGGGATTTATATATCTATTTTAATTTCGAATCCCTATACTAGTGATTTTGGGTCGTCGTAACGATGTTTTACGCAACATTCGTTTTGACTCAAATGAATGTGTTTAAGAGAACGTTTTCCTAAAAAAATGAAATATATACTTAATATTGATTTAAGTATAGTGAATATTTTCCAAATGTTGAAAATAAATAGATTTGTGAATTACTTATTAATAAATAAGTATGGAAATGTTTTTACCAATGTGAAATGAAACGTTTTGAGAATTTATCTTTTTGAAGATAAATTGAAAATGAATAATGGAAATCGTATATTCATAAATATTTTGGAATGTAAATTCACTATGGAATTTATAAATGAAAAGGGGAATTTGTTTAAAAATAAACGTTGATTTATTTTTGAAGTGTGGGAATAGATTTACGGATTTGGAACGTAAATATAAAGTAAATTGGTAATAATTTATTTAATTGGTTTAAATGAACCATGTTGAAATGAAAGTATTTCCGCGTAGGAAATGATTGAAATTTGTTTTCAAAGGTGGTAAAGGTGAAAAGTGATTTGAAAATTTGTTTTCAAAAGGTTGAAGTGTGGAAATTATATATCTAGTAAAGATATTTTGGAAAGTAAACAATTTGGGAAATTATTTGGAATTTGGTGATGTTGAACACGCCTATTGATAGTTAAATAATCCGACTATCAATATTTACCTTTAAATAGGTATTTGTTGTGATTGCTTGAATTTGAATGCCACACTTATTTTTTTGAATAAGCGCTCACTATTCGGGTTAGCCAGGAAAGGACCTTGGGGTCGTATAACCCATTCTGAATATGTGATACGTCGTTATAGATTGCATTTGATGACCGGTGTTGAAGACCGGATATTTTTGAAAATGGAAGGATTACCGTCGAATGTTTCTGCATCGGCTGATATCCGATATAGAAATTTATTACCCTTTGTGATGGGAAGTTCGGTCGTGATTAGTGAATATCCGGATTGCAAGGACTTCTTTGTAAGTGCCTTCGGTTCCGTTCGATCCCGGAACGGACTTGTATGATGTATGTCTGACGTTACAATTTGAGATGTAAAGCTGGTTTCTATCAAATATATTTTCGTTGGTGGCGGAGAATTTATTCTCTTAGCTTAACACCCTTAGAGGTTATGTAGTTGATGGTTACTAGTGATACATTCCCAAATTGGTAATGTGGCATACGAAGTGCTGTTGAGCATTTGTGAATTTAAGCACAGCTTTTGTATAAAGCGTGGCTTTGTGGACGAGACTTCGTCGGAACTCACACCCCGGAAATGGTCAAAACAGGAAGGATGCAGCAAGGTTATTAGGGGGTAGCGCCCCTTTAGTGTATGTCATTCCTTCTGGATAGAGGTGGTATCATGGTATGGAGCCCAGATACTTAACCTATGTTGTTGCTGCAAATTTATTGCTTTGTGGTTATTGGAAATCGACGATCCTCGGATATAGATCGGTTACGATCGGGGAATGACATATTCGTGTCAGTAGTTACCCAGTTAGGGGTAACCCGGCCTTGTGTTGGCAGAGATCCGATTAGGTTCTCGAGTCGTCTTTCCAGAGGCGTACCCATGTGGCAATGGGAAGTTCCTTGGCCTAACCATTTGTTGGAAATCCAAAAAAACAATACGAACCCTGTACGGTTTTAGTTGTATAACCTGCCATGGAATGTGGCAGTAACCTGCTATTGAACATGGTAGCTATAGTAGGCATAAGTGCGAAATGCCTATGCTGGCTAAGATTTATATCTTTACTTTCGAAATGATTTTTCCTACACTATGCACTAGTAATAATATCAAATGTTTCTTTTTAATGCGTATCAAGCATCTTTGACTATCATAAGGAGAAATCTCCTCCGATTCTGCGTTTGCATTGTGTGTGTGTGCAGGAGGCCTTATGGTAGTCTCATTTTCTAAAAAGCATTGCCAATCTATTTTAAAATTATCCTATTCTTTGTTTTAAAAATAAACTATTTTAGCTCTCACACCAGTCACATGACTGACTCGGAGTTTATTGTTTTCCTTCCTAAACTCTGGCTGCCCACCAATTTCCACACGGGCAGTCAAGACTCAGGTTATCAGGATATCCTGGAATTCAGGAGTTGCTGGAGGCAAGCTGGATGGCATGGCGTATTCACTAGTATATAGTATTTCTTTCCGCTGTTTGTTGTTGTTTGTTGTTGTACACTCTGATGATGTAATGTAATGTAATTGATGTAATGTAATAACTGATATAGTTCTTTGTTTAAAGATTATTCATTTATCTATCATATGTTGTTCCGCTGCGATTGTGAGATTCTGATATTGTTCTGTTGTTTTCTGTTCTGTTCAATCGTTTTCTCTCTTCTTCTACCTTTTTCTTCTTCTTTAACCCTAACGGTACGGTTTTTCGGCATTCGATTGCTTGGCAGTTGATACAGTGGACGTATTGATGTCGGTTTTCGAGCATCGAAAAGTCGCATTCGTCACATTTGGTATCAGAGCATATGGTTAAGCGACAACCATGGCTCTGTTGGGAATCACTCATTAGAGATAGAGTCAGTAGTACTCTGGAATGAGTGTGAGTGTAATAATAGCTATGAGCGCGTATTTGTTAGTGAATATAAATTGTTTTGTATTGTGTTGACTTAACGGTTGATTGTTTATGAATTCTGGTCAGTGCGGGAAGTACAACCGTGATCGATAGGGGTTTCTAAACTCTTAAACAAGATAAACTGACACAGTATTGTTTTAAATTGGGTAAATGAAACAATTTTACCTTGATTTTATTTTGTATATAAAGGAATAATTTTTCATAATTATTAAAGTGTATATCAATTGATTGTTTGGTTGTTGAATAAGTTAAATAAAAACAACAGCTGTAAAAGAATGAATTATATAAGCAAATGAATTATAAGTATGAAATTATAATTAATGTGATTTACAATTATGGAATAATCTTATATATAAGAAGTGAAATTATATAAGAAAAAGATTTATAAATGTGATTTATAATCTGAAAATAAAATTCCAGAGAAGTGTTTTGAAAGGATTTGATATTTTGGAAAATTGTTTTGTAGAAATTAAAGCTCTAAACTCTTTTTGGTCGCTGGAAAATAATTCCGATGATGATTGCAACATCATTGGTGTTCATTTTCGGGTTTCCAAAAGAGGGATTGCTGCCAAGTAGTTTTAAATGGAAGTTGTTTGAAAATTTGAGTTTGGGTTTTGAAATTCAAAAAGGTAATTTGAATTGATTTCAAAAATAGTTTTGAAAGATTGAAAAGACTCTGGAATCCTATTTAAAATATTTGTAGGAATGATAAATGAGTTGATAACTTATACAAATTGAATTTTGATAGAATAAATTTAACTTAAAGGATGGAGTTAAAAGTAGGTATAAGTGAATCAATAAAATCCAAGTGGTAATTGTTGAATATAAGTTATATAACTTATAAAATGAGAAGGTGTAAGTGAAACCAATAGTTAAAATGGTTAAACAATTTTGTTAAGTAAAATGAAATATGAATTTGAATGTTGATATGAATTTGACTTTGGTAAAAGTTAAATAGAAATGAAATCTGAATTGAATTTATAAGTGGAAACTTAAGTTAAGTTAAGCAAATGATGTTTGAAATGGAATATAACTTAAGTGAAGTTGAATGAAGTTAATTTTGGTATCGAAGTAAAATAATAAAGTGAATTAAATAGATATGAACTTGAGTTATATAAATGAAATCCAACTTTATATTGTTAAATGAATTAGCAATTGAATTAATTAATGAATTGAATGTTAATCAATTGAATGTAAAATAGATTGATATGAAATAATGATTATAAGTGTTAATTCATTGAAAGCCAATGTTGTTGAGAAGTTGAATAATTGAATGAAAATTAATTTAATATGAACCAATTAGAATTAAAATTGTTGGACCAAATTGAATATAAATTGAATAATTTGGTTACGTTGAATATACTTTGGTTGTTATAAGGTTATTAATTGATTGTGTATAATTCATTAAGTGTTAATGATATTGAATCAGCGGAATTAAAAGCATGTAATTGAATTCAGATTTAAAGTGAACTAATGTGAATTTAATTAGTAAATGTAAACTAATTGGAAATGAATGTATAAATGTTAGTTAAATCCAATGTAAATGAATCAACTATGATTAAAATTGAAAACCAATTCATTGAATATTAATGAGAAGTGAATTTATATTGATTTGGGTATGGATTTGTTGGATGTTTATTGGTTGGATAGTTGTTTGATGGTTGCATTTAATGCCTTTGATTGCATTTGCTATATTGGCACATGTAGTTGTTATGTTGCTATATGATGTATATTGATATTACTTTCATATATGCATGTTTCTCATTTTTTATTGAGTGTTTAGTAGGTGCAGATTGCGCTTGCTTCGCATTTGGAGCTTGCTTTCGCGCTATATTAGCCGTATACGCTCGCTAATAATAAATAAGGTACATATCTCAGATTAAATATCGTACTTTTACACTTTTTCCCGACGGGATGCCTCATCACTTGATGAGATGTATATTTGTGATATATATACTGTCATTTTTTTTCGGATCGAGCCGCACAAAGGAGACCGGCGAATTTTTTCGAAAATTTAAGGTGTTAGAAAAATTTGGGAATTTTGGAAAATTTTGAAAACTATAACTAAGTTTGGATTTGGAAACTTAGTATAGTTTTTGTAAGAAGTTTAACTATGAATTTTGGGGAAGTTGAACACTTAAGAGATTTGAAAAATCCAATTTGAATGGTTTGTTTTGCAAAGTTAATGGATTCTGTAACTTTTTCTTACTTGGTAATTTCGAGGACGAAATTCTTTAAAGGGGGGAAGATTGTACCGACCCAGAATTTCTATCAATTAAAATTTGTATATTTAATTGATTTTTTAAATATTAATGAGTGAAATTTATAAGTCGAATAATTTATTTTTCGAATAATTGGATTTAATTGGATAATTAAATCGATAATTTAATAGTTGAAATTACAGAAATAATTGTAAATTTTTTTTAATATGATTGAAAATGATTTGTAAAATTTTATTATATAATATTGGAGTTAGAATGATGTTATAGAACTTTTAAAATCGGATTAAAAGTTAATTTGTGAAAATTGAATATTTTAATATTTAATTGACGAGTTAAAATAGCCATTTTTCAAACAGTCTTGGATTTCGACGAAAATAGATTCATCGGATCCGTAATGTCATATTATTGTAAGGTTTCAAATTTCGTGTCAATCGGATTTACCGTTTGTCCGGGGCAAGCCAAAACGCATAGAAATTAGTTTAAATCGATTTAATTTAAATCGATCGTTTATTTCCGTAACTCGCACAGATGATCGAATTGGCCTCCAGAACACGTTCCATTGTGTCCGGAATGCAGGGTAAACCTAAGAAACGCCAACCGACACGCTTCGTTTGGAGTTTGGAAAAATTTCGGGTGAATAGTGCACGGAAATTTTCTATATAAGGACGTCACAATTTCTAAATTACAGAAATATTAGGGTTCTAACTCTAGTTGCCGGCCTTAACTCCAATGGCCTAAAATCATCCTTCTTTCTCCTCCAAATCCTCCAAATCCACACTTCAATTCGAGAAACTTTCAGCATGAAAGTTGTAGAGCACTTTGAGATCTAGGATATCAACGGTCGAGATTTGAAACAAAGCATCGTGGAGGCCAAAAGATGGCCGCGTTCATGCTTGTGTTCGGCATGTTTTCCAACGTCAATATGAGGCCGAGCTCTGAGAGGTTCCAGCCGAAGGTAGCTTGCTTGATGGCGCACAAATCTGTAGTGCGTGATCGTGTTCTCGTTAAGCGGGGTGGAGGCGATTTGAAGCCCTAGAGGGTCGGCTTTGGGTTGTTCATACGCATGCAAATTACTGGAGATGGAAGGGAAGATGCACGCGGTCTGATGTTGGGGTGATGGGATCCAACGGCCCAGGAAAATTTAGGTTTAAAATAAAAGAAAATTTGTAAATTAATTATATAATAATTTGTACGATCTTTAAAAATGTGTAAGTCTTTCATACGAGGTCGAAAAATTACGAAACAAGTTGCGTTGTCTTCGTATGGACGAGCACTACGCAATGGAGCTGGTTTGGAGTCGTTTGGAGATATTGAAAATTTTGGGTAAAATTAAACGTCCATTTAATTTTATTCGAAATAAAACACTACAAATTGCTATCGGAAATTCAAGGTGAGAACTTCTCACTCAATCGAATTGTTTCGATTTAAATTCTAAATAGTTAGATTTAAAATTTGCTTGAATGTATGTTTGGATGATAAATTATTATCTATTGATTGTTAAAATAGACATTATACGCCGTTAGTAAGCGGAGGTTATTTATTAAAAACATATACCGCGATAATTCCAACTTGTATGGAATTGGTATTATATATGTACTTGGAGTTGATTTTTCCTCATTATATAGCGGATGAGACCCTATTGCGCCGCCTATTAAGCGAATAATATTTTATAAATCCCATATACCGCGATATTCCGCTTTTAACGGAATTGGTATTGTGCTAATGTTTATGGATGCAGGGAAACATGTTGGAGGGATCCAACTGGATTCCTCACCAGTGTTTATTGGATTACAGATATTTTGATGTTTGTTGATTATCATATGATGTTTGTTGTCGTGATTGGCTATTGGGTGTAGTTGCATCATCGGATCCATTTTTAAACTTTAAAAATAACGATTTTGATTTTAAAAGGATTTTTAAAATGATCTTTCAAAGTATACATTTTATTAAATTTTTGAATTGATTCAGTTTAAATAATTAAAACGTTATAAATTTTTATGTTATAAAAAAAATTAAGATTTTTGTGAAATATAACCAAAAGGTGATTCTTAAAATAAATAGATTTATAAAATAGTTTAAATTTAGATTTTTGAATTATTATAAAGGATGTATGTAAAAGATTCTTAACATTGATATTTATAATATAAAAAAATATATATAAAATATTGGAATTATAAAACGAGTTTATTAAGTGTTAAAATGAAGTATAAAATGGATTTCATTAAAAATTATAGATTTATAAATTGTGAGATTATAAAATGAATAGATGTTGTAAAATAAAAGGTTTATAAGTAATTAACTTATAAACTGGATTTTGGGCATTTAAATGGGATATTAATAGAAATTGTTAATAAAGGAGATTTTATAAGTTGAAGTTGTTATAAAATATAAATGAATCTTATAAGTAATTGAAGTTTTAAAAAGAACAATTTTGTAAATAAATGAATTATAAGTATTTAACTTATAATATGTACTTTTGGTATATATTTGAGATATATAAATTGAATTGGATTAATAAAGGAGATTTATAAATTGAAGTTTATAAATAGAAATGGAATTTATAGACATTGTTTATTAATTCGAAATCAATGGAATTTGATAAATTGAATATAGAAATTTATTAAAAGAAGTATATTCGCGATTTTGGATAGCGAACTATTCTTTATATAAAATGTGTAGAAATATTGAAATTGGTTAATGAAGTATATTCACGATTTTGGACCATGAATATATTATTAAATAAAATGGTTATCTTTTGGGAAAGCAATATTATAAAATGAAGTTAATTATTTTAAAAAGATGTTTTAAAATGTATTATGAATCGAATACATAGATTTCAACATTCATTGTTGAAATAGACGTTTTCGAGAAATAAGGAAATGGTGGACTATAACACTGTTGTTATAGTAAATGATTTCCGAAAGGAAATGTTTTGTATAGTATTGGGATTTATATATCTATTTTAATTTTGAATCCCTATACTAGTGATTTTGGGTCGTCGTAACGATGTTTTACACAGCATTCGTTTTCACTCAAATGAATATGTTTAAGAGAACGTTTTCCTAAAAAAAAAAAATATATACTTAATATTGATTTAAGTATAGTGAATATTTTCCAAATGTTGAAAATAAATAGATTTGTGAATTACTTATTAATAAATAAGCGTGGAAATGTTTTTTCCAATGTGAAATGAAACGTTTTGAGAATTTATCTTTTTGAAGATAAATTGAAAAGAATAATGGAAATCGTATATTCATAAATATTTTGGAATGTAAATTCACTATGGAATTCACAAATGAAAAGGGGAATTTGTTTAAAAATAAACGTTGATTTATTTTTGAAGTGTGGGAATAGATTTACGGATTTGGAACGTAATATAAAGTAAATTGGTAAGAATTTATTTAATTGGTTTAAATGAACCATGTTGAAATGAAAGTATTTCCGCGTAGGAAAAGATTGAAATTTGTTTTCAAAGGTGGTAAAGGTGAAAAGTGATTTGAAAATTTGTTTTCAAAAGGTTGAAGTGTGGAAATTATATATCTAGTAAAGATATTTTGGAAAGTAAATAATTTGGGAAATTATTTGGAATTTGGTGATGTTGAACACGCCTATTGATAGTTAAATAATCCGACTATCAATATTTACCTTTAAATAGGTATTTGTTGTGATTGCTTGAATTTGAATGCCACACTTATTTTTTTGAATAAGCGCTCACTATTCGGATTAGCCGGGAAAGGACCTTGGGGTCGTATAACCCATTTCGAATATGCGATACGTCGTTATAGATTGCATTTGATGACCGGCGTTGAAGACTGGATATTTGTGAAAACGAAAGGATTACCGTCAAATGTTTCTGCATCGGCTGATCTCAGATATAGAAATTTATTACCCTTTGTGATGGATCCGGTTGTGATTAGTGAATATCCGAATTGCAAGGACTTCTTTGTAAGTGCCTTCGGTTCCATTCGATCCCGGAACAGACTTGTATAGATGTGTGTCTGACGTTAAATTTGAGATGTAAAGCTGGTTTCTATCAAATATATTTCCGTTGGTGGCGGAGAATTTATTCTCTTAGCTTAACACTCTTAGAGGTTATGTAGTTGATGGTTACTAGTGATACATTCCCAAATTGGTAATGTGGCATACGAAGTGCTGTTGAGCATTTGTGAATTTAAGCACATCTTTTGTATAAAGCGTGGCTTTGTGGACGAGACTTCGTCGGACCTCACACCCCGGAAATGGTCAAAACAGTAAGGATGCAGCAAGGTTATTAGGGGGTAACGCCCCTTTAGTGTATGTCATTCCTTCTGGTTGGAGGTGGTATCATGGTATGGAGCCCAGATACTTAACCTATGTTGTTGTTGCAAATTTATTGCTTTGTGGTTGATGCAAATCGAGGATCCTCGGATATAGATCGGTTATGATTGGGGAATGACATATTGGTGTCAGTAGTTACCCAGTTAGGGGTAACCCGGCCTTGTGTTGGCAGAGATCCGGTTAGGTTCTCGGGTCGTCTTTCCAGAGACGTACCCATGTGGCAATGGGAAGTTCCTTGGCCTGACCATTTGTTGGAAATCCAAAGAAACAATACGAACCCTGTACGGTTTGTTGTATAACCTGCCATGGAATGTGGCGGTAACCTGCTATTGAACATGGTAGCTATAGTAGGTATAAGTGTGAAATGCCTATGCTGGCTAATATTTATATCTTTACTTTCGAAATGATTTTTCCTACACTATGCACTAGTAATAATATCAAATGTTTCTTTTTAATGCGTATCAAGCATCTTTGACTATCATAAGGAGAAATCTCCTCTGATTCTGCGTTTGCATTGTATGTGTGTGCGGGAGGCCTTATGGTAGTCTCATTTTCTAAAAAGCATTGCGAATCTATTTTAAAATTATCCTATTCTTTGTTTTAAAAATAAACTGTTTTAGTTCTCACACCGGTCACATGACTGACTCGGAGTTTATTGTTTTCCTTCCTAAACTCTGGATGCCCACTAATTTCCACACGGGCAGTCAAGAGTCAGGTTATCAGGATATCCTGGAATTCAGGAGTTGCTGGAGGCAAGCTGGATGGCATGGCGTATTCACTAGTATATAGTATTACTTTCCGTTGTTTGTTGTTGTTTGTTGTTGTACACTCTGATGATGTAATGTAATGTAATATGATGTAATGTAATGTAATATGATGTAATGTAATAACTTATATAGTTCTTTTTTTAAAGATTATTCATTTATCTATTATATGTTGTTCCGCTGCGATTGTGAGATTTTGATATTGTTCTGTTATTTTCTGTTCTGTTCTATCTTTTTCTCTCTTCTTCTACCTTTTTCTTCTTCTTTAACCCTAACGGTACGGTTTTCCGGCATTCGATTGCTTGGCAGTTGATACAGTGGACGTATTGATGTCGGTTTTCGAGCGTCGAAAAGTCGCATTCGTCACAAAATGTTCTTTTTTACAAAATTATATCTTGTTTTTAAAATGATTTCAAAATCTTCCTTTTAAAAGAGTAAAAAACATCTATCCTAGTTTTAAATATTTTTAGCCTCAAAATAATCTTTATTTTAAAAAGCAAATTATCCTTAGTTTTAAACTATCTTTTAATAATAATAATATATTTAACCTTTAATATTTATACTTAGATTTAAATTTAAAATTATAGTAAAATTTTATATATATACCAAAATATTATTCTCTATACTTATTTATGTATTTTACTATAGATAAGTATACTTATAAAGTTTAAAAATAGTTTTAATACAAGATAGAAGTTATTTTCAAAGAAAAACAAATTACCAAAATTTCCTTCGGCTTGTCGACAACCCCTAGGACCCCTTGTCGACAAGGTGACAGTTGATTTCAAAAATTGGAATTTCAAAAGAAGTGTTTATTCGTCATATCCTTTCACGAATGGACATGGCTATTGTTCTACTATAAATAGGGGCAGTTTTAAACGAATTTTCATTCATATTTTCTCTGATTTCACTCCTCTTCTTCTTCCACATTTCTTTATATATATATTTTTACCACAACTCTGCCGAAATCACCATTGAGTCTAATTAGATCATTTCTGGTTTGATTCTCCATCACTACTCCACAAGATCTCAGTGCTATTCAGAGTTATAGGCTTCTTTGTAATAAACTAAACGAGAAAAGGTGTGGTTGTAGCCTGTGAAATCAATCGAGCGAGAAAAGGTGTGATTGTAGCCTGTGAAATCAATTGGGTGAACTTATTGCCCGTGAAATCAAGTATCTCTACCCAGAGGATTGTGAATCTGGAGTGGTGTACCTCATGGCCTTTAAATCGAGGGTGTAATTGTACAATTAATTTTGAAAGGAAATCTGTACTTGCGTGCGGGACTGGACGTAGGGTAACTCCGAAGCATTATAAAATCCTGCATCTGTGTTTGATTCCGTGATCATATGTGTGTCTGAATATTGTATACATTCATGTTCAAATTAACGTAAACTCAAAAAGATTTAGTAATTCCTTTAAACGCTATTCACCCCTCTCCCCCTTTAGTGTTAATTTTAGCCTTAAGTTCCGTAATCCACATTTCTCACATATTTTACTCACCAAGCCATAAATATTGATACAGCTTATCAATATAAATCACAAGAACTGGTGAAATACAAATTCTATAAATCATCAATTAGAAATCCAGAAATCACAAAGGGGGAAGCCTATTAAAAATGGAAGCATGAAAACTCACCACACATGTATCACAAACGGGTCACTATCCCATGGTCGCTAACCATATAGTCGGTGCAACGACGTAGTACAATAATGGTACGCCTGAGGAACTCGAAACTCGAACAAATTCGAAATAATGACGTAGTACAATATCGGTACGTCCGATGAACCTGATAAGTCAGAACAACGACGTAGTACAACAACGGTACGTCCGATGAACCGAACCACATAAAAGAACATGGGTCGCTAGCCCATAAAAAATGAATCGAAACTCCAAAGAACCGTAGGTCGTTAGCTTATAAAAGAAATGAGACGAAGCTCAATAAAACGAGGTACAATCCCCCATGTGGACAAAGAGACATCGCATATCGCTAGTCTAAACCATAAAATGTTCACCATTGATCAACAAAGAGTGTGAATTATACTAAGCTAGTAAATAAATGAGTTTAGCTTCATGTCCCATGACCATTGGCTTAACTTAAGTATTTATGAACACTTGTAGATTTCCACTCGGATATTATCACAAGAGTTCAATCGAACAAGTCCAAGAACTAACCAACAAAAAAAACGCAAGCGTTTCATACCACTTGTTTTGCTAAGTCGTTTAATTAGATTTCTCATACAAACAAAGTAAAGGTTTGTATATACTAATAGATTGAAAAACGATTTTAAAAACAAGGTTTGTATTGAAATTAATTGTCGAAATCATTTTTGCGAAAGAGTTTTAGTATTTACTATTAGTATAAAAATCTTTGTATTTAAAGTGTCAAATCACAGAAAACGTGTAACGACCCAGGATTCGACCCCGATTATTTTAATAAATGTTTAATCTAATTAAATATAAAATGTGAATTGATCATATTTAAATGAATATGATTTTGGAAATATTGCCATCTATTTATATAAACTGTATTTTTAAAGGAGATTGATTTGGAAATTGAAATAAGTATTTCAATAATATTCACAATAAAAATCTATCTTATATAATTACTTAAAATACTTTACATTGTTTATATTTAGTATAAAATAATACATATAGATAATAATGTTTGAAATTTTAAAATAAGTTTCTTAACAATATTATTAATAAAATTTAACTCATATAATTAAATTAAAATGCTATACATTGCTAACATTTGTTAAACGAATACTTATGCTTGATAATGTTTAAAATTTAAAATCTAATTCTAGCAATACAAAATATAAAGGTAAATTATGAGTCAAATTTACGTATATGATTTAAATAAATGCAAATGAATCGTAAAAATGAGGATAAATGTAAATATAACTTATAACTTGAATTCAAATATTAATGGCTAAAATAGAAAATAAAAAAAATATAAAGTATAAATAGATGATAATGTTCAATACAAAATATTAATATTTATGTAAGTCAAAAATATAAATATAAATAAATGAGTAAACTCATGAATATAAGTTTATTATTTATAGTTAAAATACAAATGGAAATAAATACAAAGACAAGTATAAATAAACAAATCATATATATTGTACATAATTGAATATTGTTAGCTAAACAAACATAACATCTAATTGCTTCCATCTCAGCTAACCTTTGTCATTTCAATTCTGTATAAAATAAAATAAGCACAAAGTGTATAGAATAGAATGAAAACAAAGCCAAGCCATGGAACAAACATTTTTATACAATACACAAGTACCTTCATTCATAAGCCAAGTATGTACCTGCAAGTTGTACCCTTATACAGTATAAACATGTAAATGATAATGCAAAACAAATATTTATTAATAAGTAACTTCTTATTCAAGCCAAAAACCCTGACCTGCAAATTTGTACACTGAGATACAAATATCATTATGCAGCCGCACATAATTATAATTATGTAAACTAATTTAGAAACAGGGTATGTCCTTGCTATCAACTCAGCCAATGTCTTGTTCAAAAACAAGATTTTACAAATCTTTTCTTTGTGGAGGAAAAGTCTATTCATAAAAAAAAAAAAAAACAAACAACTGCACCAGTTAAGCCTCCTTTCATATAACTGTGGTCTTCTATATATTTATGTGTTCATCTTCTATTTAGTAGGTTCAGTAACATAAGAAAACTTAAGAGAGAGAAAAACTAAAGCACGCAAAACTCAAAATGTAAACTCAATACAGAACAAAGAAACATATATGCAGGCAGTTTTAAAGCTTCAAGTGTTAAAAAATTCGAATGCATCTTTCTGTTCAAGGGAATTTTCAGTGAGTAAACTTACCTTTAACTTAAACTTGTATCTGTAGCAAGCTTATAACTGGTGTGTGTTTTGGATCTTTGCTTCAATAAGTGGCCTTAAGTATTTGCTGTTGTTCTGGAAAGTTTGATATGGCTGTCTTCAATGTTTTTCAAGTTTCTGAACATAACAAAGTAAAGAAATTGTAAAGGTTTCTTTATATAAATGTTGGAAACCTGAATATTAATGCTAATGTAAGTGTTTACCTAAATTAAGGCTTGCAATTTTTGTTTTGCGGTTTTACAGTATGTTATAAATACTGTATTTCAGGTTACAGGTAAACCAATTAAAGAATCAAAATTCGAATGTTTAAGTTATAAATTCAATAGCATATTTCGATTTTATACACATAATTATGATTTTTAACATAAAAATTAGAATTTTTAAGCAAGGGTATGAAGAGCAGTTTTTAAGTGAAACTAAAATGGATTTTCATCAAATTTGGATGATAGGGTTGATTTTAATTTCTGTAAATCGATAGGAAGCAAGTTTGTAAACCATTTGATTCAAGAAAAATGTCGAAATAATTTTCTAATGCAAGGATTTTGGGTTTGAATTGAAGATAGGGTTTACTGCTTACATTTTCAATGCTCTGTAAAACATTTGATTTCGGCATCATAGGGAGACCGAGTTGATCGCGATTTTGGGTGATGGTAGAGGGGTATGTGGTTGAGCTATGGCTGAAGACCCATCGCTTCCAGTGATCGCCGTCGTTTGGTCGAAGCGATTTTGTTTTCCTGTAAGTTCGTATGGTGTTCGTGTTTCAGGTGAAATTTTGCCTTTCGGCTTGATCGTGGAAATGGGGGTTTGTTGTTGGGTATGTGGGTGATTTAGGGTTTGTGGACGTTGTCGCGAGCCTCCGGAGGAGTGGCGAGCCACCGTGCACGTGCACGGTGGCATGGCGTGTCAGTGAGGACATGAGTGGCTTCGTATCGAGTGATACTCGAATGGGTTCTCGGGTAAAGGGTGGGTTGGCTCGAGTTAGGACCCGCGTGTGCGTGAGTGACAACTGCAGTTCGACTTCAACTGATACTAAATATAAAAAAAATGAAAAGGGAAGAAATCAGAGAGGGGGAGAAGAAGATAGAGGGTAAGAGAGGGGAAAACGCATGGGGTAGTCTCGTGAACATCACGAGTTGGAATGGAGGCGGTCTCGGGTATCTTACTGGATGAACGTATAACATGTTTTGGTTCTAATATGAGTTATAACTTAGTTAGGTTAGTAATTAGTAGTATAAGTTAGTATTTTTTTTTAAAGGTTTAATAAGGTGAATGATGAAAAGATAGTTGATTTATATAAAGTAATTGGAATGTAGATTAATTTATATTTGAAATTTAATTGGTAACTTTAAATTGATTTTTGTAAATAGAAATAAACCATATGTTAAAGCAATTTAAATTTTAATAACGTTAGCTAATTACTTGAAGTTAATTAATGGAAATTAACTTAAGTGTTTAATCAGGAATTATACTTTAATTAACTTGATAATAATCGATGTATTAAAGTAATTTGTGAAAATTAAATAAGTAATTACCTTTTAATAAGTAAGTTATTACTTGACAATTAAAAATAAATTAATTAACCAAGTAATTAAGTAACAATTAATGAATAGAAGTTAATTAGTTAAATAATTAATTTAAGATTAGATGCTTAATAAATTAATAGTTAATGATAACTAATTAATTGATTGATCATTAATAAGTTAATTATCAGTAGTTAATTAAACAGAATAAAATAGTTTATCCTTGAGCAATAAATTAAGTAAAGTAAAATCAAACTGATTGGTATGCATTGATAATTCTGTCTGATTGACCTTGATATCTGTTTGATGATAGTTCTGTAATATGTTATGATATACTATGGATATCTGTGATAACTATATATGATTATTTGTATATATGTTATGTGAATTCTGATATTAAATTGAACTGTTGAAGTTAGATAGACAACTTGGCCCTTAAAATGGCGGTTGGATTTCGATGAGACCGGGATCGGATTTGCTACATTACAGCGTGATAGGGGGTTCTCGCTTTGCGTTAGGTGGCGAACGGGAGATTCTTACCCCTACATGCCCCCGGGGATAGTATAAGGCCTTGCGGGGTTGGTTGCGAGTCGAGAGGCTGGCCGTAAAAGCAAATCCGAGGTATCACTGTGAGCCACAGCGGGGCTGGGATGGTTGAAAAGCCTACCGGTCGTGAGCCGTTGCTGATGGTTGAAAAGCCTAGGACGTCACAGTTGGTATCAGAGCATAGGTTGGTGATAACCTTGGCTCTGGTAAGAATTACTCATAAAATAGAGTTTGTAGAACTCTAGAATGAGTTTGAGCGTATAAATAGATATGAGCGCGTACATGTTGGTGAATATAAAATTGTTTTTATATTGTGTTGATGTATCTGTTGAGTGTTTATGGATTCCGGTCGATGTGTGGGACGCCATTTCATCGATAGGGATTTCTAAACTCTTAAACAAGATAGACCGACACAGTATTGTTTTTAAAGGTAGGGTGAATGAAATAATTTTACCCAAAATTTTGTTTTATGATATAAAAGAAATATTTTTCTGAAAGAACTATATATACTTGGATGTTTGATTGTTTATAGTACAATCAAATAAAAATTTAAATGTGAGTGGTTTATAACCAAATAAAATTATTTAAGAATGATTTTAAATAAAAAGGAATATAACTAAAATTTGATTAAACTAGAATTTAAGTCCCGGAAATTTGAAAGTTGTTTAAATAAATTTAACCAAAAGAATTTGGGAATTTAAAAATATTGGGAATGTTTGAAATGTTTTTCCAAAGATTTAAAGGAAATAATGGAATCTTGTTTTGGAAAATATTGTTGAATGGAAATTGTTTAGAGAGGCAATTGTGGAAGTAAGAAAGCACTGAACTCACTTCAGTCGCTGGAAAATAATCCTGATGATGATGGCCACATCATCAGTATTCATTTTCGAGTTTCTAAAGTGATGGATTGCTGCCAGGATAGTTGACCATGATATTGCTTGGGCTTGTTGGGTATACAAGTTGTTTTAGAAATTTCAAAAGGAGAAAATTTGTTTTGGTGAAATCAAGTGCTTGAAATTTGGAAATTTGATTTGATATACCAAGTGATAAGTGTAGTTATCATTTTAAAATGATTTTGGAAATGAAAACCGGGCAATTGGATTCTAAGAAATTCTATTTAGATAATGTGGGAAGTTTAAATGAATTAACTATTAAACTTATAAAGTAAAGCTGATATTGATAAGAAGAAATCGGGAATTTTGATTCCGGAATTAAAATTTAATTTAAGTAAATGAAAGTGAAGAAAATATATTTGAGTTTAACCTGAGATAAGTTAAATGGAATTGAAGTTCAAAACAAATTTAATTGGATATAAAATTGGAGGGTAAAATGATTGTAATTGTGAGGTGGAAATTTATACTTTAAGACAGCAAGTGCTATATGTATATAATAATCTGAAATTGTGATTATAAGATGAAATGACCCAAATGAGTAATATAAACTTTAAAGTAAACAAATAAGTTTTGAGCTCATATTTTGAGAAATAAATTTAAAAGAATGGCAAGTAGCTAAATTTAATTGGAGTTGAGTTGGAATAAAATTGAATTTCAATAAATTCAATCGAGTTATAAAATTGAATGGAATAAAAATTCTTATGTAAATGAGTAAATATAAATCAAGTAAGTCTTGAATTTGGTTAAAATAGAATTGGTGTGAGTTGTAAACGAATCTAATTCAAGCATAAATTGAATAACCTTATTATGAATAAATTCAATAATGAATTGTTAATGTAAATTAAAATTTAAGAGTGGATAAAGGAATAAACTAATTAGTGAATAATTGGGATTTGATTAAAGGGAAATCAAATCAAAGATTTGAATGAAAAATTGGTGAAATAGGATAAACTTAAGTTATTGGGTAGAACAGTTTGAAGAAAATAAATGACTTAAGAAAATTGTGAGATGGTTATTTAAAATATTGGTTGTCAAGTTTAATAAAATGGTTTGGAATCAAACCTGATTGAAATGAAAGAAAATGCAATGAAAGAATTGTGAATAGATTAATTGAGATGGAGTCAAATGTAAATTGAGATGGAATCAATTTAAAATGGTTATAAAGCTTAAGTGATTATTTATTCACAATGATATTGTTGAATTGCATAAGGAAATGGGTTGTTTGAAGTAAATGAGATTGAATAAAATTTTATGTATTGTTAGAAGCAGAATAACATGATTTTGAATATGAGTTTGTTTTGCTTAAGCAAGTAAGTTATAAATCACTTAAACTAAAGAGAATGATTTGAGAATTTATTGGAATTAATTGTGATAAGGGTTAGAACCTTACATATGTGCTTATGAAAATATGTAATGGAGACTCTGCCGTAACTTTTCAAAATTTTGAAGACAATTTAAAAATTTACCAACAAACAATTTCAAATTAGGAATTGAAATAAATTTGTGGATGAAATTAATTTACAATAATGATAGAAATCAGTTATAAATGAAAAATAGTCAATAAAATTAAATATTCAGAGTTAAAGAAAATTTGAATTCACATGGAATTAGAAATTCAAATTGGAAATAAGTAGAATAAGAAGATATAAAGCTTAATGTGGTAGGGTAATAATGTGAGAGATATATAATGCTTAAAATTAAACTTAAGAAATGAATGGTGAAATTCTTAAGTAAAATTTGATATCGGGAAAAATTTATTCCAAGTGGATAGAATCAAAATAATATGAATAAAAGAAATTGATATGGTTGATAATCAATGGATATAAATACGTAGGATGTACGTATATTATTTTATTTGCATAACAATTTGATCCAGATTCGAGCACAGAATTTCGAGATAGTTATATCCATCCGAGTTAGGATTTTTCACTCGATTTTTGACGACGAACCATGGTTTTTGATTTACATTAGTTCTGGAAATTCTCTATCATAGTTGTGACTATGCAAGGAGAATAACAGTTTCTGATCAACAAACCAGTTCTGTGTCCGTACTAGGAAGTCGGGTGGACGCTACTAGTTCGGAAGTGAGATTGTGTGATCGAGCGAGCGATCGAATTTGATATTGCGTACGAACGGTATATGTACATCGTACGGGCTTGATTGTATAAATATCGAAATTTTGTAAAGAGGGCAATAAAATTTGGACAGAGTTAATACTGTAGATTTTAGAATTAAAATGGGCAGAATGGATATCTGGAATTTATTGTGTATTCCACATATCTCAGGAAATTTGTTCATGATTCATCATTAGTTGTTAAACTAGTAATTCAGGAATTTGGAAGTTGAATCAAATTTATCTATGGTCAGGGATTTAGTTCGGATTGTTGATCATCGAGAGACAACTCTCGATAATTTTAGGAAGGCTTATCCGGAATTGTGTTCGGATAACTAGGGATGTTTGTTAGGATAGACTGTTTGATTGTTTGCTAATATATAAATGATATGTATGTTTGAATAGTTGATATAAAAGCTTTTGAATTAACTGTTTTTTTAAATTTCGGGGACGAAATTCTTTTAAGGCGGGAGGAATGTAACGACCCTGGATTTGGCCCCGGTTATTTTAATAAATGTTTAATCTAATTAAATATAAAATGTGAATTGATCATATTTAAATGAATATGATTTTGGAAATATTGCCATCTATTTATATAAACTGTATTTTTAAAGGAGATTAATTTGGAAATTGAAATAAGTATTTCAATAATATTCACAATAAAAATCTATCTTATATAATTACTTAAAATACTTTACATGTTTATATTTAGTATAAAATAATACATATAGATAATAATGTTTGAAATTTTAAAATAAGTTTCTTAACAATATTATTAATAAAATTTAACTCATATAATTAAATTAAAATGCTATACATTGTAACATTTGTTAAATGAATACTTATGCTTGATAATGTTTAAAATTTAAAATCTAATTCTAGCAATACAAAATATAAAGGTAAATTATGAGCCAAATTTACTTATATGATTTAAATAAATGCAAATGAATCGTAAAAATGAGGATAAATGTAAATATAACTTATAACTTGAATTCAAATATTAATGGCTAAAATAGAAAATAAAAAAAATATAAAGTATAAATAGATGATAATATTCAATACAAAATATTAATATTTATGTAAGTCAAAAATATAAATATAAATAAATGAGTAAACTCATGAATATAAGTTTATTATTTATAGTTAAAATACAAATGGAAATAAATACAAAGACAAGTATAAATAAACAAATCATATATATTGTACATAATTGAATATTGTTAGCTAAACAAACATAACATCTAATTGCTTCCATCTCAGCAAACCTTTATCATTTCAATTCTGTATAAAATAAAATAAGCACAAAGTGTATAGAATAGAATGAAAACAAAGCCAAGCCATGGAACAAACATTTTTATACAATACACAAGTATCTTCATTCATAAGCCAAGTATGTACCTGCAAGTTGTACCCTTATACAGTATAAACATGTAAATGATAATGCAAAACAAATATTTATTAATAAGTAACTTCTTATTCAAGCCATAAACCCTGACATGCAAATTTGTACACTGAGATACAAATATCCTTATGCAGCCGCACGTAATTATAATTATGTAAACTAATTTAGAAACAGGGTATGTCCTTGCTATCAACTCAGCCAATGTCTTGTTCAAAAACAAAATTTTACAAATCTTTTCTTTGCGGAGGAAAAAGTCTATTCATAAAAAAAATAAACAAACAACTGCACCAGTTAAGCCTCCTTTCATATAACTGTGGTCTTCTATATATTTATGTGTTCATCTTCTATTTAGTAGGTTCAGTAACATAAGAAAACTTAAGAGAGAGAAAAATTAAAGCACGCAAAACTCAAAATGTAAACTCAATACAGAACAAAGAAACATATATGCATGCAGTTTTAAAGCTTCAGGGGTTAAAAAATTCGAATGCATCTTTTTGTTCAAGGGAATTTTCAGTGAGTAAACTTACCTTTAACTTAAACTTGTATCTGTAGCTAGCTTATAACTGGAGTGTGTTTTGGATCTTTGCTTCAATAAGTGGCCTTAAGTATTTGCTGTTGTTCTGGAAAGTTTGATATGGCTGTCTTCAATGTTTTTCAAGTTTCTGAACATAACAAAGTAAAGAAATTGTAAAGGTTTCTTTATATAAATGTTGGAAACCTGAATATTAATGCTAATGTAAGTGTTTACCTAAATTAAGGCTTGTAATTTTTGTTTTGCGGTTTTACAGTATGTTATAAATACTGTATTTCAGGTTACAGGTAAACCAATTAAAGAATCAAAATTCTAATGTTTAAGTTTATAAATTCAATAGCATATTTAGATTTCATACACATAATTATGATTTTTAACTTAAAAATTAGAATTTTTAAGCAAGGGTATGAAGAGCAGTTTTTAAATGAAACTAAAATGGATTTTCGTCAAATTTGGATGATAGGGTTGATTTTAATTTCTGTAAATCGATAGGAAGCAAGTTTGTAAACCATTTGATTCAAGAAAAATGTCAAAATAATTTTCTAATGCAAGGATTTTGGGTTTGAATTGAAGATAGGGTTTACTGCTTACATTTTCAATGCTTTGTAAAACATTTGATTTCGGCATCATAGGGAGATCGAGTTGATCGCGATTTTGGGTGATGGTAGAGGGGTATGTGGTTGAGCTATGGCCGGAGACCCATCGCTTCCAGTGATCATCGTCGTTTGGTCGAAGCGATTTTGTTTTCCTGTAAGTTCGTATGGTGTCCGTGTTTCAGGTGAAATTTTGCCTTTCGGCTTGATCGTGGAAATGGGGGTTTGTTGTTGGGTATATGGGTGACTTAGGGTTTGTGGACATTGTCTCGAGCCACGAGAGGAGTGGCGAGCCACCGTGCACGTGCACGGTGGCGTGGCGTGTCAGTGAGGACATGAGTGGCTTCGTATTGAGTGATACTCGAATGGGTCCTCGGGTAAAGGGTGTGTTGGTTCGAGTTAGGACCCGCGTGTGCGTGAGTGACAACTGCAGTTCGACTTCAACTGATACTAATAAAAAAATGTGAAAAGGGAAGAAATCAGAGAGGGGGAGAAGAAGATAGAGGGTGAGAGAGGGGAAAACGCACGGGGTAGTCTCGTGAACGTCACGAGTTGGAATGGAGGCGGTCTCGGGTATCTTACTGGATTAACGTATAACATGTTTTGGTTCTAATATGAGTTATAACTTAGTTTGGTTAGTAATTAGTAGTATAAGTTAGTATTTGTTTTAAAGGTTTAATAAGGTGAATGATGAAAAGATAGTTGATTTATATAAAGTAATTGGAATGTAGATTAATTTATATTTGAAATTTAATTGGTAACTTTAAATTGATTTTTGTAATTAGAAATAAACCATATGTTAAAGCAATTTAAATTTTAATAACGTTAGCTAATTACTTGAAGTTAATTAATGGAAATTAACTTAAGTGTTTATCAGGAATTATACTTTAATTAACTTGATAATAATCGATGTATTAAAGTAATTTGTGAAAATTAAATAAGTAATTACCTTTTAATAAGTAAGTTATTACTTGACAATTAAAAATAAATTAATTAACCAAGTAATTAAGTAACAATTAATGAATAGAAGTTAATTAGTTAAATAATTAATTTAAGATTAGATGCTTAATAAATTAATAGTTAATGATAACTAATTAATTAATTGATCATTAATAAGTTAATTAATCAGTAGTTAATTAAACAGAATAAAATAGTTTATCCTTGAGCAATAAATTAAGTAAAGTAAAATCAAACTATTGGTATGCATTGATAATTCTATCTAATTGACCTTGATATCTGTTTGATGATAGTTCTGTAATATGTTATGATATACTATGGATATCTGTGATAACTGTATATGATTATCTGTATATCTGTTATGTGAATACTGATATTAAATTGAACTGTTTAAGTTAGATAGACAACTTGGCCCTTAAAATGGCGGTTGGATTTCGATGAGACCGGGATCGGAAGAATCAATTTTGATTCTCCGAAAACCACATCGATCCAATTTAAACGTTAGGCCGTAAATCCTGAAATGAAGATCGAGATGGTGTATTCAGAATGCAAGGGTTATCGTCGTTAACTCTGAGGGTGATTCCAAAATGAGTGTAACGAGATAATTCCTTCGGTTTCGTTCAAACCCGGAACGAACTTGTATGGATTGAATGCTTTCAACACATCGTCAGGCGGGCGATGAGCATTCTAAGAAATTTGTTCTCTTAAAGTAATCGTAGCCTCAAGCCTCATCAACCGGGAATGGCTAAAATAGGGGAGATGCAGCAAGGTTAGGTGGGTCATGCCCAAGCAGGACAAGATATTTCCCCTGTCTAGATGTCCCTTTTATATTTCGGCTTAGTGGGTGGTTGGTCGCGCCAACCATGGGGTTTATCTTGTTCGGCACTGTTCAGTAAGGAATGGTTCCGGCCTTGTGTTGCAGGGGGTCGGGAGTGATCCTCGGTACGGTGATCTAGGCCCCGTACTGTGACGGGCGGTACCCCAGCAGCCCTGCCATTGTTGGAAATCCATTTTCCCTACGAGACCCTACGGTTTTGATTTGTATTACCCACTTTTGTGGCTAGTAGCTGGAATTTAATAGATGTAACAATTTCGGCTATTTTCTATTTACTTGAAAACCCTAGACACTATTATAATATCACTGGATTTCCTATGAAATGTTTTGGTTAGCGTAAGGTAAAAACTCACCCGTATTTATTTGTGGGGAGTCTTACGTGATACCTTTATTTTCAAATGTTTTTTTTCAAAGTTAAACAACTTTAAACCGTTTACTCATACCAGACCAATGTCTGACCCGGAGTTTATATTTTGTGTTTTCATAAACTCTTGGGTACTCAAATTTTTATGAGTAGCCAAGTGATAGGTTTGGACTTTGATTTCTGGAGGAGCTTGGAGCAGGAGTTTCCAGACGTATGTAGCAATCTATCTAGTTCCGCTGTGTCAGTAGTTGATGTATGATGTACCTCTGATGTATATTGTGATAGTTGTAAGTATGATTGTCATATGTATTGATATTGTATAACTCTGATATATGTAAAACTATGTAAAATTTATGTGATATATTATATTTTACTCCGTTCCGCTGTGAGATTCTGATGTTTTCGTTCTTTTCTTTCTCTTTCTCTTCTATTTCTATCACTTTCTTTCCTAATGATGATACGTCTTTCTGGTAGTAGAAGGGCGGGTCGTCACAAAACGATTGTAAAAACAATCGATCAACAAAAATTCACATTCGAAGACGTGAATCAAATCCATAGAAATCGATACCAAATCCATCAAAATGGATATTCTAATGAAATCCACAAAAAGAAGTCATCAAAGTCGATAAAAGTGATAACAACTAATCGGATCAACAAAAATCAATAAACATTGAAAATTCACTCAAAAAATAGGCAAATATGCAAAACTGAACAGTTCCAGACGTCTGGAGGTACAACCAGACATCTGGATTTAGGTTCTAGAAGTATTCTAGAAAACCTCCCAGACGTCTGAAATTACAAACCAGACGTTTGAACCTTAACAGACGTCTGAACCAAAAAATCAGACGTTTGGAATTTGTCTTTGCCATTTTATTTTCTGCGTTCGTTATATAATTTCTCCAGGGACCATAACTAGACGTCTGAAATTACCAACTAGAAGTCTGGTTGGTTCAGTTGGGTAGAAATTAGCCTGGGCCAATGATGGCCAAATTGATTCGGAAGCGATCGGACGAACGATGGAGGCTAGGGATTTATTCCAAGGGACAACCCAGTCCTATAGGCTCTTAGATACATCCCAAATAACATGTCCAAATATCCAAGATATGATCTTTAAAGATTTTGACTTCAAAACACCAAAATTTGGAAAATTCACCAAATCAATTCAAATCAATAGCAAATGAACATAAATAAATGTTAGGAATTCATACCTAACAACAATGAAAGCTATAGACATAGATATGAGTTCAAGAACTCACCTTTAAACCAAAACACAATAATTGAGAAGCTCTAAAACAAAGGAAAGATCAATCACACTTCAACTTCAACTCTAGAAGCTCCAATCTAAGATCAAATGCAAATATTTCCTAAGTTATGGTTTAGAAATTTTTGAAAATTGGAGAGAGATTGAAATGGAGAAGACAAAGAGGATGCTTGCCTAAGCTTCTCTTTGATTTATAACTTGAAGTTGAATTTCCTAAGAGAATTAGAGCTTAGGAATTTCTAATCTCTTTTCTTTTCCCCTCCATTTTTCTAGGGCTTGAGAGTGTTAGGAAATAATAGAATAAGTGAATAGGAGTTGGATGCAAAATTAGGCTATTAGATGTGTTTAAGGGCTGAAACCCAAACCCAATAGAAAAATAGCAAAATTCAACTCAACTCCAAACATGTCGATGTTTATACTCAAGAAGATCGCATACGCCATTTTGGACTCAATGGAAGTGGTCTCGAGTCCTAATTCGACTGTTTATAAAAAGTAGCATGTTGGACTTTAATCCAACTAATGACGCTATATTTAAATAAATCATTTAAATATACAAGTAAATATGCGGGTTGTTACATGCGGATTCCAATTATACTGTAACGACCCGCAAATCTGTACCCCTTGAGTCAACACTATTCTACAACAATCAACTCAAGTTGCACAGAAATACGAACCATTTGGGTTAAAGAAGAAGAGGTAGAAGAAGAAAAAAAATAGAAAACAATATCAGAATCTAACCATCGTAGCGGAATAAAATATAATAGAAAATAAATGATCTTTACTCAAAAATCAAATATCTCTGTTTATATATTACATCATCAGAGTACATCAATCAAAGCACAACATCAATATCATACAAATGGATACACAGCAACTCAATACAGCGGAATATATATATAAACAAGTACAGGAGTACGTATCGTCATCTTGCTCGTCTCCTGAGCTTCACATCCTGTAACCTATAATACTCGGTCTGACCCGAGCATTACAGTTAAATAATACCCGAGTCAGTCTGGACTACCAGCGTGAGAAAATCACACTCAATTGATTATTAAAGTTTCAAAATCCTTTGAAAACAAAAGCATCTCGTAAGACCACACCACAAATAAACATGTCGGGTTTTTACCTTACGATAGCTAAAACATTTTTTATAGAAATCCTCTGATATTATAATATGGTATATATACAAATACTTATAAAATAGCCGAAATTGTTACATGATTAAATTCCAGCTACTAGCCACAAAGTGGGTAATACAAACAAAACTCGTACAAGGCTCGTAGGGAGAATGGATTACCAACTAATGACTAGGCACTGGGGTACCACCTGTCACAGTACAGGGCCTAGATCACCGTACTAAGGAGTACGCCCGCTCCCCTGCAACACAAGGCCGGGACTACGCCTTACTGGATAATCCCGAGTGAGATCACCCCGCGGTTGGGATCAGCAACCGCCCACTAAGCCGAAATAAAAAGGGACATCTAGACTGGAATGACCTCACCCTGCTTGGGTGCTACCCACCTAGCCTTGCTGCATAACCCCTGATTTTCAGTCATTCCCATTTGATGAGGCTTGAGGCTAAGCGTTACCTTTTCAGAACATATCCCTTAGAATGCCCATCGTCCACCTGACGATGTTTCGTAAGCATTCATCCATACAAGTCCGTCCCGGGTTCGAACGGAACCGAAGGCACTATTCCTACTACATCCATCCTGGAAATATCCTCAGGATTAGTAGCGACTAGCCCTTGCACTTTACTGCTCCATCTTCGAATCAAAATCGTTTTCACGAAACGTATAAACAGGATCGAAGTGGTTTTCGAGAAATAACTCTCGATCCCGGTCTCTTCGAAACGATCAACGTGTTTAGACAATATTGATAGTCGGTGATTTAACTATCAATTTATATTCACAAACATCCATCAAACAATAAATAATTTCCCAAATTATTTATTTATCCCAAAATATCTTCGCAAGATATATTTCTATTTTCAATCCTTTGAAAACAGTTTCAAAACCATCTTTCTTTGCAAAATCAATTTTCCCAAATATTTTCTATCTCCTCTGAAATCACCAAGCACAAAACTAGATTTTTAAAATAATTTAGAACACTTTACTTTGAAATATACTTTAAAACATTTAAGATAAATCTACTTCAATAATTTGTTAAAAATACATACTATATGAATATTTGAAAATAAGGTTACTAAATAATATATAAAACTAGATTTCTATTTTTTTTTAAAAACAAAATACTAGGTTACTTCTTAATAATTACTGCTAGAATAAATTAAAGAAATTACTTACTTTAGACTTTAAATATTAGAAATAATAAATTTTACAAAACTTGCTTTGGAAACAACTTTAAAATCTTTTAATCTATGTTTTAAATTTTATTTTGAAAACGTACTTGGTTATCCAGGGAAAATTCCAACTTCGATTACTTGAACCAATTTCCCAAATTGATTTCCAACTTATTCCATTTGAAACAAGTTTCTTCAATTACTCAATTCATTTCAAATTTCATTAATTAAGGATTTTATTTTTATTATTATTATTTCCCGTTTAATTTTAAATCATTTAACTGAAGTATACAAAGTTCAGCTTCTTCCCAATTTTCTCCTTTATTCCTTTCAAAGTTTAAATTTTAAATTTAAAATAAATGTTTCGTTCTTTTAAATAATATCTCTGAAGATTAAAGTTCATAAATTTTCTGTTTATTCAAATTTCCTTTATATACTCAAGATTTATTTATTAGAACTTTAAAGTCACTTAATTTCCTTTCCAGTTCATTTTAAATTTATTCAAATCTCTATAATTATTTTACTTACGATCTCACTTCTTTTATTATTATATTTTTTTAAATCCAATTTATATATTTTGGAAATTCATTATACCAAGTTATATCCAATCGAACCATAACATTTAACATCCCAATATAGTTCATCATAGAATATTGAATAATCACAACAGAGGGTATTAAATAATTTTAAATAAATGTTGAGGGATCCAGTTGGATCCCTCCAACCTGTTTTCCCTGCATCCACAGATGTTAGCACAATATAATACATCAATTTCAAAATATCATACTATATCACATCAATCAATTCAGCCATTCAAACAATTATTTAAATTTAATCATTTAAATTTAAATTTAACTGAGTGAGATTAACTCACATTTGCATTTGTTTTGCAATCCACTTCCATTTCGACTTGTTTTCTCCACATTTCGGACCCTGTATAACATTAAGTGTTTTATTAATATTTGAATCAATTTAATACTCAATTTCCTTGGTAAATATTTTAATTAAACAATGATTAAATTTAAACTAGAAAAATTTCTTAAGTAAATTTAATTAACCGAAATTTATTGGAACCAATTTGTTTCTTTTAATAAATAAATTTCACGTCCCAAAAATTAAATTAAATAAGTCAATTTCCTAAATATTATTTAAAATAGCCTAGTAAATAAAATGTTTACACGTATATATTTTTTTCTTTTTACAAATTCTTTTAGTAACCATAGCATCTTAAAAATAAACTCCATACGAAAATCTCTTTTTATCTTGCTGTTATTTTCGAATTCTTATATTTTCTAAAATCATATACACATACATATTTAAGAAATAGGTTGCAGATTTCAAAAATACAACTTTTTATAAATCCTTTAAACGTTTTAACACCACTATATATATATATATATATATATATATATATATATATATATATATTTGTTTTTAAGACAGACACTATAATATGCTAGTAACCCAAACTATTTATATATATATATTTTTTTAAACAATACATAACCTAAATATTATTTTTTTATTCTTATAACAAATAAATTTATCTATTTACTATTATCAGTATATAACTTAATTAACTAATTTAATAAGTGTAAAAAAAAATTTATAAAAAGAGTACCTTACAGCAAACAAACTCTCTGCCTCGCGAATCCACCGTTGCCGTTCACGTGAGCTCGCGTCTACTCCCATCCTCTTCGCGTCACTATGTACGCCGCTCAACCCTGTACAAGGCACCATCCCCTTCAAGCAACGTGAATCGAAATCCCAGTCGTCCTCACGCGTGCCCAGATGCATCGCCCTAGAGAATCGTGACGTTGCTCGCGAACTCGAGCCCCCACGATCACGAAACCATACTCGACCGGCTCTCGATTGAATCGAACAATTGGAACAATTTTTTTTTAAGCATCGGACCGCCATTTATTTTTTTTATTTTTTTGATTTACTGATTTGCGTAGAATAAATGGGAATAAGGGTGCGCGAGAGACTTAGAAGGCTCGATTATGTGGCTTCCAGAAGAAGAATGAATAATCGTGATTGGTAAGCCAAAGAAAGTGTGCTTTGCACGATTTTATCGCCGTGATTTTTAAACTTAAAAGGAAAGAAAAGAAGGACGTGAAAGGATTTGACTGTTTAAACAATGTCTAAATTTAATTCAAGCTTAAATTTAAATTGACCTGGATTTTCGATATAGATTTAAGCGCGTTTATATATCGTACACTCACACACTAACTCCAATCATTACGAAATTTGAAATCCGATAATAATTCAATATTACGGATCCAATGGAACTGGTTTCGTCGAATTCTGAGACTGTGCCTCGGAAGGCAATTTTTAAATTCAATCTAAACGATGAATTTTCGAAATTGAATAAATCACTATTAAATTAAATTTTAAAACTTCTATTATCCTCAGTATTATCGATATAAATTTCATAAGCCTTCAAATTATTTTTAATAGGGTTAAAATTCCAGATTCAATATTTTACTCAACTTCAAATTATTTAATTCAATAATTAGATTATCAAATAAATTGTGATATTCGTAATTCAAGTTAAAATTGCTCTATTGAATACTTAAAATCAATTAAATATTCCAATTTTAAATGCTTAAAAAATTCCGGGTCGTCACATATACCCTTACGTAATTTGTTTAACCTAAAATCCATTTTCAAGCCCATTAATTATAGGCACGGTCTTAATTAATTAATTCAATTGTCAATCTCCCTATCACTTAACATTTACATTATTCTATTTAGTTTATCTAATTAAATATCCTGAATAATGTTATCAAAATTAGGGGTGTTATATAGCACTTGTAAAAAATCTTTTACAACTGCCACTAGTAGTTTTAAAAGACTTCTCTACAACCACGATAGGAAGTTGTGGAAAATTATTCTATAACTGCCGAAGACCATTGCCAAAAAATGGCTTAGTTCACAACATGGCATACAGTGTATTCCAACGTCCATGTTCCAACAGCCTCCAACGGCATTTCTAACGGCTTTCAAAGGCTTGTTGGATTTTGTCGTAACCATCTGAAGCTGTTAGAAACCGTTGGAATGAAGCCGTTTGTGGTCGTTGGAAGCCATTGGAAAATTTCCTGCATATTTTCTCGAGAGCCGACCTGAAGCTCATATCTCCTTTCCCACCTCCTCCTGCCCATTCCACCACCTCCTAGCTTGCTATCGCCGCCCCAAATACCATCCCAACCACCTTCGACGCCATCTAGAAGCTGCTCCAGCCCATCGCCGCCCTTCTAGCTCTCCAAATCGGTAATTTTGCTAAGCCTAATATTTAGGTTTTTTTATTTAGGGTTTAATTTGAATTGTGATTGATTCCTACTTGTTAGTATATGCATATTACATCATGTTAACCCCTAATTGCAACTATTATCCCATAATGAACAAGTTATTACCGATTGAAAATTTGGTAATTTAGGATATTGCATTAGTTTATGTTGATTTGGTTAGTATTGAACGTATGTGTGTGCTAGAGTTTATTGCATTTGGAAGCAGTTAGAATGGATATTGCATTTATGCGAACACGAGTTTTGTATTTGTGCGAACACGCGAATTGGTTTAGTGTATAAAAGAATTTGTAATAAATGAATTTTGTGTACAAATTTTGTGTATAAATGAATTTAGTACTTATGTAATAAAACGGTAAAATATAACCAATATTATTAAACGAGTTATATATTTAAATTTAATATAAATAAATATTTAAATCCTTAGATATATTTGGCCCCGTCTTACAAGTGTTGTATATGATTATTTTAGGTATATTCGTTTTTTCCACAAAACGGACAACTCTATTCATATGATACATCATTTGTTGGATTTGTCCCTGTATTGGACAAGATACAAACACTATAAAGTAATTATATTTCGTCAATCGTATCACTTTAAATGATTCACAAAATTTTGACGGCATTTCCTTTAGTTCCTTGTGTACATGCATTTGTGTACGATACAAGGAACACGAGGGAAATGCTGCCGAAATTTTATGAAATCGTTTAAAATGATATGATTTGCGGAATATAATTACTATTGTGTTTATAATGGGAAGTAGGATGACCGACCATCAAAGAAGACACATAAGTGGCAATGAATCAATAGTTATTTATTTAAAATGAAGTTTGTAGAAAAAATATAAAATTTAGTACATGTTTACTAAATCAGTAAATAAAATTTGAACAGAATATAAAATGAACGATTTATAGTTTTTTTACTTTATCATAGGTTTTCAAGTACGAAAAATGGTCAATTACTTTAATGATCGGAGCTGGATGTATCAAAGAAGGGAAATTAATGGCACAATAAGTGAACATTTTCTAAAAGGGGTACAAGTGTTCATCGAATTTGCTATGAGTAATATTGCAATCGATGAAGAAATTCGTTGTCCATGTAATAGATGCAAATTGTTGAACTATTTAGTACCAAAAATAGCTAAGGTTCATTTTATACTAGCCAAACAAGCCCTACAAGCTTATTATGCCCCTTATCCATCTCTAAAAAGGGATAAAGCAGATTGGTCTGCGGTTTTTAAAACCGAAGCAAGATTTATGTTCGATGGACAGAATATTCCAGATGAACAAGCCTATCAAGCAGATCTGGAGGAAAATGTTGAAATGGCAATTACAGACGATCAAACTGATTTTGGACCTTTAAATGATGAGACAAATGTATTAGTCGAAGCATTTGAGAGTGTAGAGGAAAACGACACAGAACACGAAACCGAGCCTGAATCAGAAAACGACGAGTACGACTGAGTAATATCCGGTGATTTTTACAATTATTCAAATTACATTTATCTATGATTAATAATGAATTTATCCAAAGTTATACAATTTTAATGACAACAAGTGTATACTCACGCACTCAACACATACACACAACATGAAACATTTGTAGCATATTGTATTACATTTTTTAATGGTTCGTCATATCATAATTATTATGAATTGTATATGTATGTATATGTCAAGTATATTATGTCTAGCTCTGGTTTTGGCTCTCGGCGACGTGGCTCTTCCCAGCAGATTGGAGAGAGTAGTGGTGAGCCACCCGCTCATCCAGTCGTTTACTTGCAGCCAAAGGCTGATCAGGCGTAAGTATCATAATTTGCAGCATAGCAATTTAATTTTTTATACATGATATATCTGTAATTGTCTAAAGTTCTATTTTATATGTACGTAGTGGGTTTGAGTTGGAGCCATCTAAAGTGGTTCTGAACATTTCTAAGTAGGCGTATACGGGCAGGATGAGCGATTGCTGGCCTAAGTGGAGCAAGATCCTCGATGATGTGAGAGAGACCATTTAACAAGATTTTCTAGTAAGTTTATACCGCTTTACAAAATGATTAATTAAATTCAAATAAATAATTAATAATATTTTCTCATTGTACAGGGCGTAGTAGATTTGCAAGAGTCTGACATCAACTTAGTTCAGCGATACTGGAACTCAAAGATCGCTAAGAACTATAGGGAGAAGATGTCAGAGATTAAAAAAAGTGGGGAAGAAACCAAAGTGGATGAGCACGGCTGTATGGGATAAGTGGGTTGACTGGTGGAACTCTGAGGTGTTCAAGGTAAATATATAATGAATCTCAGTAAATTTTTTAACGTTTAATAAATAATTATTCATTGTAAATTTGCAGGAGGAGTCAGAAAGGAACTCAGCAAACAGGTGCATGAATCCAATAACTCATCGTGGAGGCTCCAAATCTTTCCAGCATCACCGCGAAGATTTGATAAATTTATCTATTATCACATTTGTATATCGATCAGTTCAGTAATTAGTTATGTAGAGTTAAATTATCCAAATTATCAATTGCAGGAACGAGCTTATGGACATCCCGTTGGCTTAATGGACTTATTTGCTCACACCCACGCATCTAGGCAAGTAGACGAGTCTGGCAAAATCATATATCAGTGGGGTGAGCATGATAGGGCGACTGAGGCATATGTATGTGTTTTTTAATTTCTAATACTTATATCGATAAGTTTATTAATTACTAGCTATGTAAAATAAAAATTACATTCTACTATTTTTTTACTGAAATTATTTTTTTTCATTATAGTCAAGGTTACAGGAGGCACGGGCTTATGCGCTTCAGCAGTCTGGTCGTGATGAGTTGACACAGGAGGAGCAAGATATCATATTTGACGCTGTTATGGATCCGACGCAGCGGAGTAGACGTTATGGCTTCGGGAACGTAACGGTAATTAATCCTTTTACATATGTATAACAAATTAGCATTTAGATATATAGTGTTATAATATTTTATATGCTGAGACAACCCTTTTGCTATTATTTCTATTTGCAGGCTCGACAAGCTTAAAAGGCCCAAGACAAAGAAGAAATTAAGGAGCTTAGAGCTATGATTGAGCAGCTACAGGAGGAGAATCGTCTGTGAGCTGTACAGATGGAGCAACTGAATCAAAAGCTTGCGGGGTATGTGCAGAATCATGGTACCTTTCCTTCGTCGTCTGGTGCTTCCGGAGGCGACGACGAAGATGCTTGAGGAGGTATGCTTTTTAGTGTTTGTGTTTGAACGATGTATATATTGGCTTGGAGATGGTTATAATATGTTTTAATATTGTATATATTGGTAGGAGTGGGTGAGAATGATATTTTGATGGTATGTAGGTGGTTTGTTGACATGTTTTGATGGTATTTACGTTGATGGTACGGTTTATGATGTTTGAATGGTTTGTTTTGTTTATATTGGTGTTTAATTGATTTATGTGTGTTGTTTATATTGATATTGATATATATGTGTGGAATGGATTGGAAATGGAATGGATTGGAAATGGTGTGGCTGGAAGGTGAATATGCTTGCTGTTATACAGCAAAATAAACCTAGATTTCCAACGGTTTCCAACAGTTTCAAACGACTTATTGAACATTTTATTCAAACGGCTTGTAATGGTTTCCAATTATTAACCATTGGCGGCCGTTGGAAATTCCGTTAGAAAATAGCCGTTGGAAAGCGTTGGTTCTATTCCAATGGCTATTCCAACGGCTTCCAACGGCCGCCAACGGCTACGAGCCGTTGGAATGGCCGTTTAATCTTGTAGTGGTTACAATTGCGGATATGACGATCGACGGCGGCCCGTTGTAATAGATCTATTACAATTGTTTTTTACAATTGTGTAAAGGGTACTTTTATTGTAGTGCATACACTATAATGCTATATTCATGTACACAAAACAAAATTGATAATTAAAAATAACATTTACATATTTTTCTAAATGCTTTATTAAATTAGCACTATTTTTATCATTTATTTATATAATACATAAATGCTAAACTAAAATAATACCATGCCAATGTAACACTATATTCATATCTCTACTACTAATAATGTAAATTCAATGAACTAACTTCAACCGCGTCTTTTTGAAATATCTGAAATGCCCTTATATTTCCCATTAGATAGTTGGTCCGAGACAAACTTCGTTTTAACATTGGATCCCACACTGGAAGATATACCTCAAGCTCCGTGACTACCGTCTTAGGTATTAAATATAAACGATAATAACAAAACAAAAAATAATGAATAAATAAAGTTTACGAATGTAGATAACAAAGAGCACGTTGTAGCCATAAAAAAGTCGCACATCATACGTGCGGGAGGGTGTACCCATGGAAAACAAGGCGTGGGAATAAACTGTAAACCCAATTTGCAACTGCCAGTTATGTTCAACGAGGAAAAGGCAGCTTCAAATTATTATCCACTGGCCCTACATAGCCTATATATTTCACACAATTGCCACTGAGAAGATGTTTTTTGACCGTCGGATGCGAAATGAACGTTGGAGACTGATTATAGCATGAGCAGTAATAGGATAGATGGGAAATAGATACAGGATCCTTTTCTGTCGGATGCGGTTGGTACACGTTCTTTAACAGCTACGTATGTCCGTTCTTTAGTCAATTTTTGGAAACTTAAATACATCCTATATTTATATCCTTACATGTACCCTATATTTATTTCTAAACGTTATTTGGTCCTTTTATAACTTCATTCATTTAACTCTACAACTTCACTCTTTATTTCTAGACGTTACAAAGTAGGTATAATGTGACGTGACAGCTCCACTACTAATAGATGTTAACTTTCTTTAAATGTTTTATAATTCTACACGGATGAACACTCACCAAGTTGGGAAGATAATCAAAGTCTTTATGGCAGTTCAAGGCATTTTTGCTCTATTAAAACAAGAAAACTACATGCTTTAACATTTAGGTTTTTTTTTCCCTTACATGATGATTATCTTTCAATAAAACAACTCAATTTTAATATCAACAACTTTAAAATAACAATTCATGCATATAATTAATTCTACGAATGCAATAGACAATTGATTTTAGTATGCTGTTGAAATCATTAGATCTGGAAATTGATAGGTGAATATATTATCTAAAAAGAATAAATTAGTGTAAGGGGAATACAAATCAAAGGAATAAGCAAAACTAGACAAAACAGAAGACTACCAATATTCATCAAAACTATTTGTTTTCTCTGTACGATAACCGTTTTATATTATGGCAGAAATAAACTTTAAACTAAATTTATGGAGGCGGCAAAGAATTGTATGCGAAGTTTTGTATTTACATGACATGACCTTCTTTGATTGTTCTCAACTATCTCAATAACTATTTGCATTAATATTTCATTTTTTTATAATTTGATGCATTTTTCTTCGAAAATAGTCCACTCTTGAATGCCTCTTTGTCCTTTTTGGTTATGACTTATAACTGCACCATTTTTATATGTTATCTCGCGACATTTGTTTACATACTATTATATACTATTATACTAAGGAGCGGTGTTGTTTGAGTACAGGTAGTATTTACATATAGGGATGTCCTTCAGTTTGGGTGCAGCTAGGATATTTCCACATACTATTTAGATTAGTTTTCGCTTACATCTTCTAAAGACTTAAGTGAATACATCATTCTCCATGCCAGTTGACAACATCAATATATATTTTCTTTTTTTTATTGATACGTGCCCTCTATGCAAGCTTGACTGATATTTTTGGAACTTTTTTGTTTCGTTTTGAATGAAATAGGTGCTATTGTTTCAAAAATGATAGTCTTGAAAATTTGAAGTGGGTTTCTATTATAAAGATCATTTCAACTAAGTTTAACCTCTGCAATACTAACGTATGGCATTAATTTCAAATCATTGGCATTTGTAATGCTTAAGCTCATATATGTATTTTTGTATTATTAAACGGTTCTTTTCATCATTGATATATCCCATACTTGAATCATCGTGTATGCAGTTTATTCGATCTGGTACAATAGTTAAGCTTCCAATAATACGAGGTATAACTTATCTCCTCTTGGCGGTAAAACCTTCTCTTTCTTTTGAGGGAATATGGCTTGAAGTTCCATTCTTCTAGGACCATGTTTGTTATACAACAAAATAAAATTTAAAAACTGAAACGACAAATATGCATACAGTTCAAGCTTTAGTGAAGTTGAAGAGAGACTATTTGTTGTAGTAGTATGTTTGGTTTTGTAGAAGATTTAGCTTACTTTACTTGAGGACCAATTTAACTACTCAAGGACGTGGAAGGAAGAACCTTTGAAAGCGGACTAATCATAAATTTTTTTGGATACGAGATGCTTCTATGTTCAATGAGTCATATGTCCATAAACTTATTAATAAAAGGAATATTTATGACATTTTAGTCAAAAACATGGGTCAGAGATCTATGTCATTGGTGTTTTTTTCCTTCCAATATTCTAATCTTCAGTTTGTCACGTTTTTGATTTATTTTTTTATTTTATTTTTTGAAAACTCAGAAGAACCCTACAGACCGATAAACTCCTTAGGAGGGTACAGTAAAGCCGCCTGCTAATCCTAGCCCCCATGCCCTGGGTAAATTTATATAGGATAGGGAGGCGTACGGTAGGAATCGAACCTGAGTCTTTTTACCAGAACTCAAGCCTCCTTTCCACTGCGTCGTACCAGCGAACTCACGTTTTTGATTTAATATAAGCATGATTTCACTTATTTTAAACCGTATAGACATAGCAACAATATTTACCAATTTCAGTAGTTGCAGATGTAATCTTTTTAACAGCATATATATAATGTTTATTTCAAAGATGACTTGCTCAAAATGATCAAGCTGCCTAATTTATTTCTTTATTCTCTTTTTTGGGAAGTGTTGCTAACTTACTATATGTGAGAACCACTGAACAAAAAAGCTTAACTTACTACTCCAAGTCAATAGCTTTTACAAATAAAGAACATTATGAAGTAAATAGGCTTGCATATGGATTATATAACCATGCATGTATTTTGATTCCGATTGATTCCTATGTATTTTCATAGCGTGGTTATATCCTTCTATTTTGCTGCCTATATATGTGCCTCTCATCAATTTTAGGTTGATAGATGATGAAAAATACCATGGAGGCTTCATATATCTCTTATTGTGACAAAAAACATCTATATTTACCATGCACTTCATATATCTCTTTTTAACAAAAACCGCATCCATTCATATAGTGAATCTCACTTAGAAATTTATAGGTACTATGACAAGAATAACTTTATATTATATCTACAAAAAAAATTATACATGCTTTGAAACATACTACAAATTCACATTATTGAAATAACACACGCACATTATGATTAGATGCAGGACCACTTGAGCGTGCATATACACTCGTATAAAGAATGAAAATGTAATTACAAATGGCATTTGTACATTAAAAAAAATTATTATATTAAATTATCATTATCTGTGTTATTCATTCATAGTGTATAAATGCCAAACTAAAATAGCATTATGCCAATGTAATGATATTCATATATAAAATATAAAAATGATAATTACAACTAAAATTTGCACATTTAATGTTATATTCACAAAAAATGTTAATCGTATATGGCATTACTAGGTTCAGATTAAAAAATATGAAAAATGTTAAATTAATCCAGCTTTATCTGAATAATATATTATTTAACCCTATTGTTTATAAAATGCTAAACAAAAATAGCAAATACCAATGTAATGTGATATAAATACCATTTTTTTAAGAATGGATTCATTTATTAATAACTAAAAAATATAGTACACAAATTTATAGAATGCAATAAACACAAATACATCACATTACAAACACAATCATCTTTATCCACCAAATCTACCCAATCCAGCCCAATTATTAAAATAGGAAATTATTGTCAATGAAAAAATTTCACAGCTTTTTAGCCTCAAGGACAGACCATCAATATTTTATCCTGAAGGAAACTTTCTGTAGGTATCAGTTTTTAGTTATTGGTAGCAGTTTTTAGGTATCAGTTTGTAGTTATTGGTAGCAGTTTTTAGGTATCAGTTTTTAGCCCGGTAGCAGTTTTGTTGTCCTTATGAATAATTTTGGAAAATGTTTGTCCTTATGAATTATTTCTAGAAGAATGTTTTTATTATGGTAAAAATATTGAGGTCGTCTTCTTGAGGCAAAAAATATACAAATCTTTGTCCTTTAGATTAATTTCTCTTTATTAAAATCTAACATACAAACCTAATCCTAAAATGTCGATGCTCTATCCTAGATCGAAGAGGATGACTGCTCGATGTCCACTATTTAGGAATTTCATCCTATCCAACCTATTGTGGTGAGTTGCTGTTGACGTTGCTATCAAATCCAAGTCTTGGTGTCGTCTTTCAAGGTGGGAAGGTCGATGTAGATGTTGATCAACCACTTGTTGCACCTCAAGTGATCGCTGACCGTCCTTCCCTAGATACCAATGTAAGTTTATATTCTTATGTTGACGTCAAAAATCTCATTCTAAATCAAACTTGCTACCTCAAAGTCCAAATCGATTTGTAGTCAATAACTTCATGTAGTTTGAATGCTGATCTGCATTCATACCCCTTGTCGTCCAAGCCATTAACTTCACGTAGTATTCACAGAGCTCCTTGTTCGTCTTTTAGGAGGAGCTGTAGTTGATTTAGGATTGTTTTGTGCTCGTTTCTGAACATATGCGGTAATCATATTGGAAAAATCAACGTTTGCGTTTGTGGTTGGAATTTCCTGTATATTTGCTGCTACATTGTCTACAAACTGTTGATGGGAATCACCAAAATAATCATCTGCTGCACTTAAATCCTCTGAACTAGAACTTTCATTTACATCTTCAATAAGTACACGATCGTATTCTGGGATCTCATGTGCAGTTACTGTTGATGAATGCTAGTGGAAGTTGAAGGAATAACTTCTGCGGGCAGTCAAAAAATGAAACTTCAATATGTTGCTGTGCATGTTCCTTCGTTGTACCCGTAGATAATTTCTATTGGGGAACTCTTATGTTGTCTGAGTACATATTAGCAGTTGAACTGTGAACGGGTACCTCTACATTCCGTGCACGTGTTGCAGACGATGTGCTGGATGAAGGGATGACATTGGAGTGGGTGTCAGTGCTCGTATCAGTGACAGGATCATCAGTTTGTAGGCAAGAAAATGTGTTGGAAGTCGGGATGTCACTTGCCTGCTCTTTTGTACAAGTTCTGTTTTCCTTCTGTGGCTTGTTGTTTAAAAGGGAAGTGAGCCCCTCAGAAAAAAACTTCAGATGAGTGAGTGTTGTGTCCTGTGCTGTTCATCTTTTGTTTCCATGATTTAGTATGCATAAGTCTACAATTTTGCAGTATTATTATCCATTTTAGACTTGCCCAGAGCACTCACTATACCACTGATAGCATCTTTGTTCTATAACTCCAAGTTTAAATCTTGCAACTTTATCCAGATAGGTATCATGATAATAATACTCCAATTGAATGAGTAAAACCATGTTTTGATTACTCTGTTGCAATCATCATCCTTCTCAAACCGCATAATAATAAAACCATTTGGTTTATAACAAATATCAAATTTCCCTGCAGGTTTCCATGCATTTTCAACGTACTTCAAGAACCGACCATACAGAGCTGTACTGCCTAAAACATATGAAACAAGTGCGTTACACCATTTGTTTTCAGCAATTTCTTTAGCGGCTTTGCACGAAAGGTCCATATTTCTGATGTCGTTATAAGAAAAGTCCCTTTAGAAATAACCGTGTAAATTAAATCCTTTTTTTTTTAAATCAGAAATCTCAAATCAGCTTGTGCTCTTTAAAAATTTCAAAAATTTCAGAAAAATTTCAAATTCAGAAAGCGCAAACTAGAAAGTGCAAGATAATTTGCGCTTTTGAAAATTTTGAAAAAGATTTCAGGAACAGAAAAGTACAATTTATCTTGCGTTTTTGTTTTTCAAAAGTAGAGACCAAATTTACATATTCATTTCTGTATATACTTTTTCTATAACAACCTCAAAAACAATGACCTGTAACTCTTTTCTTGATTTCTTTATCCACTTCAAGGATAGAAAAATACCATATTTAGAGTAAATGTTATATATATATATATAGTATTGTTGATTTGTATTCCAATAAAAGACAATCAAAAAGGGCACCGCCTCCTCGACCGTCATTGTCGTCCAATCGACGCTGCCACAAGCTGTCTTCGCCTACCAAGCTGTTTTGTCGCCCACCACACTGTCTTTGTCGTTAACAAAAAACAAATCACGTTTGAGTTTTGAAGTTCGTCCATCTACATAAAAATTTTGCTCCGCGTCCTTCATCTGAAAAAACCTTAAACAATTTCCTTCAACCTATTTTTCAGATAATTTTACACCATTGATTCTAAGAGTAATAACAAGACCGTCTTGAGTTATTAACTTGATCATTAAAGAAGCTTCCTCCTTTTCAGCTATATTATACGGATTCCTCTTCTTATTTTCTTTAATATTTTCATTTTATTTCTTTTTTTAGCACAAAGAAAATTTACAGTAATGTCTTTTATTTTAAACCATACATAGCATCCAAACGATCAGTTTTTCGACTGTGAAGGGGTTTTACTGGTATACCAGCAATGGTAACCGGTTTTCCTATGTAAGACCGAGTAAGTAATTACTCACAAGTGCCTGTTAATGAGCTACTCTCGCTCCATTTTCACCAGTATGAGATATAAATACAGTATATGACGCCTTAAGGAGTTACAACACACGAACAAAATCTTCACATACATGATGCAATGCTCCAGTATTTGACTTGTGACATTTAAAACATAAAGGATCCATTGCAGCAGTTCATTTAAAACATCAAAAGTGTGCTCAAAGAAAATTAAGCATTTCAGATTATTAAAGACTTATTTGACAAGTTCATTCAGCTTTTACAGATTAGTAGTCATGGCCGAATACCTAGAAGAGAAAGTAGTTGCGAGATAAAGGGACCGAAGATGACGGATCACATTTGAGAATTTCTCCATCAGCAGTCACAGTGTACGACTCCGGATCAACATCAATTTTAGGCAGTGCATCATTCAGTTTCATATCTAACTTTGTTAATTTGCGTACATTGCAAACAGCTTCGACTCTCTTTTTCAACCCATACTTCTCTGCAATGCCGGAACTTTTTGCTACCTGGCAATTGTACATTCTAAGTCAGCGTTTGATTTTCGAAGGGGATGGTAAACTATAAACTGCAACATATATCTTATTGCTTTAAAATTCTTGATACAAGTGAATTTGGCAAAAAGAAACTTAGGCGCTGCTTGGGAGTTCTGTAGTACCAGTTGTAAGAGATTTTGAGAGTACAGGTTTTGACTGTAAATGATCGTAGCGGTTTTGATTGATTTACATGAAGTGTTTTTATAACCGATCAATACGCGATTGAAAGTTTAACATACACAGGTTTCAAAAGTTTTCTTCTAAAATAACGTTACATATATTTCCTTATGTTTATTCTCTAGTCTTGTGAAAATTAATTGTACAATATAATTAATAGGGGCATAACTGGAAAAAAAAAGTTATAACCCTTCGAAACACTCAAAGTTGATGGGTTGAGAATTGCCATCAAAATTACATTGCACCGGTTTTTACTGGTTTTATAACCAACAAGTGATGTAAAAAAAACTTGCAAGAAAGGGTTACGATAACACTTGAAATACAGAGCCATTAAAAACCAGTCAAAACCGACAGAAAATAAAGTCTCAAACGGAGCCTAAAAGCATCTCATTTGCACACGTATACATCACATTTTAATGTACATTTTAACCTACTCCATAACTAGAGAGGTACCCAAAGTAAGATGTTCCCATGTGCCAAAACATTTTGACAATTCAAAATGGAATCACATTTCAACATACTCTATAACTCACTCTTCAAAGCTATTTTTGCGGCTCTTTTTAAAATTGTTTCTTAAATTTGTTTTAGATTTGGCATTGCTAATAGTCAGTAAATAATAAACAAATGCATTCATCAATGCTAAACTGCATCGCAAAATGCTTTTATGATCAAAAAAATTAGTCCGATAAATGCTTATAGTAGAAAAGACGCAGTCATAGGTGTTTGTATTAGTAAATATATACTGATAAACACATTATCTGTAGCAGAATGCATAGATAAAAACTGAACTAGCATTAGACCAATGATACATGCATTTATCAGTAGAATTACTCAAAGTACGATAATACATGCATTTTAGATTTTCTGCAGTGCATTACACCGATGCATTTTCAGTTACATACCAGTAACTTCAAAATTTACAGATAGATGTGTTGATCTTTGCAGCTTCCAAGTTTATGTTAACAAGCCAAGATAATCAAAAGGAAATTCTTATCTTATAAACTAAGGGCAGAGATATAATTCATAAATGTAGGATAGTTTAAATACTGGCAAAACATAAAATGTCAGCATCTGACCTTGCTCACAAAAGCGATAGAGTTGGAGCTACCAGCATTCCCAAATGCACCAAACATCGGCCTCATCATAACCTGCAACATGCACATGCTATTTGAATCTAAAATTTTAAAATGATGTGTAGCAAGCAGTTTTACTTTAACAAATCAATGTTTTAGCGTTATATCCTATTATTGCTTGAAGGGTAATATTTTTTGTTACCGGTTCAGGAGTAGGTATACTGGCATTTGGGTCGCCCATGTTGGCCCATGCAATAACACCACCTTTGATCACAATTTCAGGTTTTGCACCAAAAAACGAGGGCTTCCACATGACAAGATCGGCCAATTTCCCAACCTATAAAAGACAGCAAGAATAATCATTAGATAGGAATTTAGTCACATTTTGAGTATTGGCGTTTGCAAATTATTAATTTTATGGACTGTTTATTAACAGAATGAAGAAAAACCTTATCAAGATTTGCAGACTCATCAAATAACAGATGAGTGATGATGAAATATTATGTTGGTTTGATGTTTACATATGCAACCGAGAAACAAGATTCCGAGTGAAACTGCATTACATTATCCAATTATGTTCTTCTCAACACAAATTATTACTTCCCCTAAAAAAGGAAGTTAGAATGGAAAAGTATTACCTCAACAGATCCAACATGCTGTGAGAACCCATTAGCAATAGCTGGATTTATTGTGTACTTTGCTATGTATCTTTTTATCCGAAAATTGTCATTCTCTGACATGTTAGGTTCCAATGTTCTTCCTCTCTGCAACTTCATCTTGTGAGCAGTTTGCCATGTTCTTGTAATCACCTACAAATTACATTGTCCCGAAAAATTTAATGGTGATGTTTGAGCAAGTCACTATAACAATGGTAAATACCATGGTATTTATTCTAAATTACATTTTACGCAAGTTAATAAAGAAGGAGCCATTTGTGGGTGGGGGTGTGATTTGATAAACAATTTTCACTTTACCATTTGCATTCTACTTTTGTAAAACTGTTCTTACGAACATAATTAAAGCTGCCATTGTGATTAGTGGTCATGAGCAATTTCGCAAACCTGTTGCAAAGGAAGTGAGGAAGGAAATTTAATTAATGCTCCTCTGAATTAATTTGTTACAAAACAAAAATAATGTTTTTAACTAATCGTTTTTAGTTTGCAACATGTACTGAAAATAAAATGTCCACTTTCTGATCATAAAATATTGAAGGCTGCCTACATCTATATTATATTTGTGGTGTTACATGATTATTCTGTTAAAATTTGATACCTGAATTCTAAGAAAAAGGAGAAGCAAAACACTAGGCGTTTGATTTGAAAAGCAGCTTCGAGGAAGAAGACTGAACTAGTAAAGTGATTCGGTGGAGGGGGCAGATGCCGCTCGAGATTTGGAGCGGTAGTTGAAGCTTCGTTCGGCAATTTGGAGCGGAGAGAAGAAAGCTTTGTTCGGCGATTTGAAGAGGTAATTTGCCGAACGAAATTTTTCGTTCGGTATTTTAACGCCGGTCCAAAGTTTTTACTCGGTGTTTTGCCGAACCGAACCAGATGCATGTCGAACCAAACCTCAGGACAGCTATATAACAGCTGCCCCTCCTCATTTCTTCAATCTATAAAAAGAGAAGCTTCTAGACAACAATGAAAGCCGAAATTGAGAGCTAATTTCAACCAATTTCAGAGCCACCCTAAAAAGCTGAAACTCTACAGAATTTTATATATATTGTAAATTTTCTTATGTATAGCTCTCAAAAGTGAATTAATCTTGTAACTCTAATCTTTCAGTTATTAATAAAATATTCTCTCGCCAAGTGAACGTACACTGCCTCGTGGCAGTGAAACCACTATAAATGCTGATGCTATTTGTTTTTCTGCATTGCATAGATCTGCGACCGTCTATTCTGGTGTTGTAACAACCCTAGATTTTTCATATATTTTAATTTTGACTTTATTTCATTTGAAATTATTTTAAACTTGTTTCATTTGAAACATTTCATTTTTAAATATAAACTTTTATTATTATGTGAATTATAATTCCAACTTGTATAAATTGAATATTTTACTTAAAGGTGGATTTCTGGTCAAATTGGTCGAACTTTGACTTTTTAATTTCAAATTTAAATATTTAAATTCTTAAATTTTATTTTTTATTATGAAATTTGATTTAATAACTTGAATACTGCTTTTCGTTTCGTTGAAAACAGATTTAAATTGTGAAAGTTATGTATATTTCAATATTGAATGCAATTTGTTTTATTTAGCAATTTTGTCTATTTTAAATTATATAAATTATATTTTCTTTGTCATATTTTATTTTTAAATGTGTCATTATGTTATTTTATGTATATTTTTTCTTTTAATATTTTGAGGTGATAATAAAACTTTTTCAAAATTTACTGTATTTATTTCCTATTTTTAAAGCCTGTTTTCTATTTTTTTTGCTATTTTCTTCATTTAAATTATATTTAATTAAAAATTTATATTATTTTTTTTGTGAATGCATTTTTATTTTATGTTATTATATTTGTTATAAATATTTTTACAAGTCCATATAAATTTTCCAAAGTTCATTCTGTTTATTTTCATATTTCCAAGACTAGTTTGTACTTTTAAGCTATTTTCTTAATCTAATTATATTTAATTAATATTTATTTATTTATTTTTGTTTATTTACCAAATTTTCGTGTTTTTATATTTATAAATATATTTCAGTTATTAAAAATTCCAAAAGAAATAAGAGAAATTTGAAGAGTTGTGACCATTGATTTGCTTAAGTCCTTTTGTATTCACACATTCACATTTCTACCACCACTTTTCATTCAATTGGCTGTCTTAACTCATTTTTTTCAGCCGACCACTCGCATAACATTTCACGTGAATGTTTTCTCCTCAAATCTGAAAAAAAAAATCGGCCATTCTCTTTGGGAAAAAGTTTGGTAAACTTTATTTCTTTTTCCATTGTTTTTTTTGCTTGTTTATGTTGATTTTGTTCACTTGCCTTCACCTATTTGCTCAGCCCTTGCTCCTCCTTCACCATGACCACCTCCACCACCACCACATCAGGCTACCACCACCTCCAGCCCACTGCCCATCCATTGCCATGCACCACTAGTTGATCAAATTCCACCAAAATTGCAATATCCATCTTGAAAATGCGCATAGCCTAGCCGAACTTGTTCCACCACCTCTCTCCTCCACTTTGGCTGGCCAAACACCACCACCACCAGGCACAACCTGAGCCTTGGACCTTTGTAGCGTCTGTAGTTGATCCTTCCAGATCAGGTCATGCCCAATAGTCCCTTGACCAAACCCATTTAGGCCTTGAAATCTATGTTGTTGCTTGTAGTTGTGTTGCCTTGTTTTGAAATTCAAGCACATATCCTTCATCTCCTCTTTATATTGCTATGGCCGACCCATCTATGTCCTGAACCTGATCCAAAACCATCCTATTACAGTGTCTTTCCAGGCCATAGCTGAAGTATAAGTGGTTGAATGCAAGTGCAAAAGCTCTAGTTTTGAATTGTGCAGTTATTCCTAGCATTGTTTGTAATATTTTGGTTTGTAATTCATGTTTTTTTTTGTAAATGTATTCAAGGCAATTAGTGTTGGCTCTCCACACTCAAATCGTATTCGAGTTGTCATGCCTTCGTAGTCTTTGTGTTGTGTGCTTTGTTGGCAAATCTCCAGCTTTGACAGGTGAGTAATACTCACCAGACAATTTGTACCTATATAAGTAGTAAACTGACATCGCTTGAATCTGTAATGCATTTCATCATGTTATAACTGCTATATTATTATCACATGATGTTCATACCTGTTATTACACCTGTTATATCATATGTCACTGTTATTTCATTTTATTCTGTTATTTATATCAGTTATCACCATTGCAAGTTCACTGTAGAATAGAATCACCATGGGTTGAAATGATACATACCCGAACGGACTTTAGAATAGGAGAAAATCGTTATGGGCTGAAATGATAGGTCTGAATGATTTTCAATTATTTTCATTTACTTGGGATTGTGGGTTTGAAACTTTGAAATGATCAAATCCGGGTTTTCTTTATAAATTACGGGTTGAAATGATATATTACTCGTATCACTTTACCTAGGCTAGAAAATGAAATACAGACCCGTTGTTAAAATATGTTTTTCTAAAAAATTTAAAATATTTTAGAAATGTAAATATTATAATATTTTGATTTAAAACCTAATTAAATTTTTTTTTGTAAAGTATTATTGATTTTTTTGAGAATTTATAAGTGAAATAAATAGCTGGTAAAGTTAGAAATTTGAAATGTAAGTTATTTTGGAAATTCTAATTTGGTAATGAAATGGAATTTGAATTTAATATGAAATATGATAAATTTATGATATTTTGAATCAATTGAATTTAAAATGATTTTATAATATTTTAATGATTTTTAATAAAGTTAAAGTGTGAAATGAATGAATATTTAAGTTGAAATTTTGAAATATAACTAAAATTGAAAATTTGTGAATTTGGCTTGAAAGTGAATTTTAAGTTAAGAAAATAAAAGTGAAGTTAAGTTATATTTTAAAATTTTAAACTTAAGTGTTAAGTTAAATTTAATTTAATGAATTTAAAATTTAAGGTTAGAATTTAATAAGTGAATTATTATTAAATCTTGATTTTTGAATGGAAATTTAACTTCATAAAATCATGAATATAAGGGTATTTAAATGATGATTATAAAAGTGAAATTTTATGATTTTATAAGTTAAAAATGATTTAATAAAAATATAATTGTTGTGAAATTCTACTGAATATTTAAAGTTAATTAACTGCATTTCTGAAATGCTATTAATTCTAATGTAAATGATGTAGTTGATAATAATGAACTAAATGGCTAAATTTAATTAAAGGCTATTATAGCATTTTGTAAATGTTATAATTGTTGAATTTAACTAAGTTATTTGAAACTAATGTAACCCTATTGCAGCATTTTAAAATGCTGTCTTTTGTTAAATTGAACTATTTTGAATGTGACTTTCCGTAGCATTTTCTAAATGATATGAAAGGTGAATTTTCACTGTTTTGATAAAATTAAGTGAATCAGTGAACTTTGAAAGGTTTAAAATTTTGAAATTTTAATTATTAAATATAATAACTTCATTTTGTGATTTAAAAAGGAAGTAATTTGTTGCGAAATATAAACTATTTTGAAATGTGTTTTGTAATGGTATTTAAATTAAATAAAAATGAATGTGGTTTGAAAGATATTATATTTTTGATATTTTGAAATGGATTTTGAATGATATTGAATTTTGAAATGATATTTTATTTTGAAGTATAAAATACCATTTTGAAATTTTAACCACGGGATGTATTTAATTTATAGTTTAACTGATTCTTAAAGGATGGACAATCCCAAGCATCCTTTAAGTTATTGTGCATTTCTACTCCAGTTCAGTTGAGTTGGTTTACATTATATAAGTATATATTGTCCTGACTCGAGTGTTTTGTGTTTTATTCTACGCTCGGGTCAGCCTGAGTATTTACAGCTCAGCTTTGGATTTCTTTTCTAGAGCTAGGAATTGCTGGAGATTCTGCTTGTCTAGTTATCTATTTCCTTTCAGTTTTCGTTGTTCTAGTTCAGCTCTGGTATTTATAAACTTCTATGTATTTGAGATTTCTATTGTATATGTTTCAGACTAATATTATGTATTATATTTTGAGAGTTTGTTATAGTAGCTTCATGAACTACTATGGTATTTTTATTTCCGCTGCGAGTTATTCTGATATTTCTGTGTTGGTGATTCTGTGATTGTATTTCATTTGCTCCAAATTTATTTACAATGCGGTATTTTGAGCAATTCCAGTCCGACATGTGCGGATGCGAATGGATGAAAATATCGGGTTGTTACAGGTGTTTATCTCTGTTTGTTCCGTCTCACTACAATCACGATCCAGTTCGTTGTTTTTCCATGGGTTTCTTATTATCTTAGACTGGTCATCTGAATAGATTTTCCACAACAGTCTGGTATAGGAGCTGTACGGGTTGATTGAGAAGTGTTAGACGCTATGGCAGAAGATGAAGCGACTCCAGTTGTTACAAGACCCTATACTAGAGGGATGCATATCGCATCAGGATCACAGTTGGTAATTGAGAAATGGAATGGAGATAAAGACTTCGGAAAGTAACAATGGAGGATGAAGGCTGTTCTAATGAGGAATGAAGTCCATCCAGTAGTGTTTTCCACTGAGGAGTTGAAGGCTCACATCTTAGTCGCGGAAAGGAATGAGATGGAGAAATGAACGTTTACTACTTTACAGCTAGTTATGAGAGAGAATGTCATCTCAGATATCAGCACTAAGACCACTGCTAGGGGCATTTGGACCAAGTTAGAGAATCTCTATTTCAAGAAATCTCTGACTAACCGTCTGATATTGCTGAAGACATTTTTCACCACGCGGATGAAAAATGGTACTTCAGTGAAAGAGCATCTTAATTTCTTTGATGATCTCGTGATGAAGATGAAGACTGTTGACTTAAAGATGGATGAGAAGCAAATGATAATGATTTTTTTTGTTCTCTTCCGGAGCGATACACAGGTTTCGCTAACAGTTTTATCTTCGCTAGAGACACATTGACAGTGGAAGATGTAAAGTCAGGCCTTCTATATGGTGACTTGAGAGATCAGATGAAGGAGATAAGTGAAGGAAGTAGAGGTGGAAGTAGTAATAATGGTCTGTTGGTTGATAGAGAGAAGATAAGAAGAATCGACACTCTAGAAGGCGTTTTAAGTCCAGGAAGCCCAGTAATGGCAGGAGAGGAAAGTCTAAGGACGAGAAGTATTTTATCTGCAAGAAACTTGGTCATTGAAAAAAGGATTGTCCAGATTTGAAGAAAAAGGAAAAAGACGGATCTTCATCATTTACGCTGGAGAACTCTGTATTTGATGATGTGTTGTCTGCAGCAATATCAGATATCTCAGACCATTGGGTGTTTGACTCAAGGGCGTCTTTTCATATGACGCCTAATAAGGATTATTTCAGTTCTTTCATTGGACGAGAGGAAAACTCTATTCTTATGGGTAATGATGCTAGCTGTAAAGCAATAAGTGAAGGTACAGTAAGGATCTAAATGTTTGACGAAGTGATATGCACTTTGACAGGTGTCCGGTATGTTCCAGGTCTTCGGAAGTTCTTAATTTGTTTAGGACAATTGGCATATTTGGAATGCAAGGTAACTATCGAGAAGGATAGTGTGAAGATTTCAAGAGGTACAGTAGTTTTTTTGAAAGAGGAGGTATTCTGAAATCTGCATTTGCTGAAAGGAACCACGGTTCTTGGAGAGTTGTGTTAGAGTAGACAGTTCTCGTCCTTTAAATGTCACAAAGCTTTGGCATCTCAGGTTGGATCATATTTCAAAGAAGGGCTTAGAGTTGCTTCGGAGACGGAAGATGGTCAAAGAAGAAAGATTCGACAAGATGGACTTTTTCCAGGAGTGTGTTAGGCAAGCAAACTAAAGTATCTTTTGGAGTTGGACTCCATAGATCGAGGTGAGGACTTGAGTGTGTGCATACAGATATTTGGGGACCAGTTGCTACTTCTTCTCTTGGAGGAGCAAAGTATTTTATCTCATTCATTGATGACTTTTCTCAGAAAGTATGGGTGTATGTGATGAAGGCCAAATCAGAGAGTTTTGATAAGTTCAAAGACTGGAAAGCGCTTGTTGAGAATTAATCTGGTTCTAGGTTGAAGATGCTGAGATCTGATAATGACGATGAATTTATCTCTAGGGAGTTCCTCGAATTTTATAGACAACATGACATTCAGAGCCATTTCACTACATCAGACGATTCGCAATTTAATGGGGTTGTAGAAAGGATGTACATGATTCTACTGAAGAAGGCTCGTTGCTTGAGATTGACGGCGGGCTTGTCTAAAAGCTTTGGGCTGATATGTACATTATCAACTGCGACGCATATCATAAATCGAATTCCGTGCTCAACCATAGATGGAAAGATTCCAGAGGAGAAGTGGAGAGGTAAAACAGTGTATCTTGATCACTTTCGAATTTTTGATTGTCCTGTGTACGTTCACCATACAGGTGATGACAAGTTAGAGGCTAAAACATACAAGGGCATACTAATGAGATACGCTGATGGTATCAAAGGGTATCATATTCGGAACCTTGTTAATCAGAAGATTGTTCATTCCAGACATGTCACTTTTGATTAGTCTGCTATGTTCAATCCGAAGGAGAAGCTACCTTCCACATCAAAAGATCTGATAGGCCTAAGGAGATGGAAGAAGTTCCCATGTTCCAGCCAAATAGTAGAGTTGTTGTTGATGCTGTCGAGGAAAACACAGTTGATGAAACATCACAGGATAGTCCACAGGTACCTTCTAGTAGTACTGATGATGTGCATGAATCTAGAGGAAGTTCAGTTTAAGGTGGAGTTGAAAGGAGTTTAGGCGAAGCTGTATCTACCCGGGTCAGTCATAGGACTATTAGGCCATCCGAAAGGTATAGTGATTGGCAGTTTGCGAACCTTAGCCTTGGTGATCAGTTTGATAATGCATTTGAAGAGCCGCTTGATGTTGATGAAGCTTTGAAATCATGTGACAGTTCGAAGTGGATGTGCGCTATGGAAGAGGAATTAGAGTCGTTGAAGAAGAACAAGACTTGGGATTTGGTACCACATCCCCAAGAAAGCCAGCCATAGATTGTAAGTGGGTGTTCAAAGTGAAGGTTGATAGGAGATACAAGGTTAGACTAGTTGCTAAAGGGTTTTCACAAAGAAAGGACTTGGAGTATGATGAGATATTCTCTACAGTAGTGAGACATACTTCCATCCACATTTTGCTCGCTATCGTCGCAGCTCATGACTTGGAGCTGGAGCAACTGGACGTGAAAACCGCTTTCTTGCACGGAAACTTGGATTAGACCATCTACATGAAGCAGCCAGAATAATTTGTTGTAGATGGAAAAAAAAGTTGGATTGCAAATTGAAGAAGTCATTGTATGAACTTAAGCAGTCGCCTAGATGATGGTATAAGAGATTTGACTCTTTTATGCTTTCATTTGATTTTGATCGGAGCATCAAAGACGCTTGTATGTACTTCAAACATTTAAAGAATGGTAGATGGGTGTACCTACTCTTATACATGGACAATATGTTGATTGCTTCCAAGAATAAGGCTGAAACCGATAGTTTGAAACTAAAGCTAAAAGTGGAATTCGAAATGAAAGACCTTAGAGAAGTAGAAAAAATTTTTGGTATGGAAATCCAAAAAGATAGATATCTAGGACTTTTGAGCCTCACTCGAAAGAGTACATTCGAAAGGTGCTTTTTCGGTTTAGCATGGAAGGCAAAGACAATCAGCACACTCATGCCTTTGCACATACGGTTTTCTAGTAAAGGCTCTTCGATCTCGAAAAAGGACAAAGCTTATATGGTGAAGGTCTCATATGCAAGTGCAGTTGGCAGCTTGATGTATGTCATGGTCTGCACTAGGCCCGACATTGCACAGGCTGTTGGATTGGTGAGTAGGCTCATGACAAATCCAGGAAAGACGCGTCGGAAAGCAGTGAAACGTATCTTCAGATACCTTAGAGGAACTCCAAACCATGTACTTGTCTTTGGCGGCAGAGGAAGAGATTTCAACTTGGTTGGATTTTGTGATTTCAACTCAGTTAGATTTTGTGATTCCAACTATGCCGGTGGTAGAGATCGAAGAAAGTCAACCTCCGGATATGTGTTCATCATGGAAGGGACAACGATCAGTTGAAGAGCGAGATTGCAGACGATTGTGGCTTTATCTACTACAGAGGCAAAGCTCATAGCTGCATTTGAAGCAGCTAAGGAAGCGTTTTATTTGAGTCGATTGTTGTGTGATTTAGGCTTCATATATGAAGGCGTGGATATGTACTGTGACAATCAGAGTGCAATCCACTTAGCTGAAAATCTAGCATTCAGCTCGAGGACGAAGCACATTAAGGTGAGAAAGTCATTCCTTGTCTCGATGAGTGAGGAGAAGCTAGTTCGTCTTCAAAAAGTTTCACACAAAGGATAATGCAATAGAGATGTTTACCAAGTCGTTGCATGTTGCTAAGTTCGAGCATTACTCGAACTTGATTCGCTTATTGAAGTGCTAGGTGCCACAGGTTGGCATGGGGGAGAGTTAAGATGGTTCTTGGAGACGTGTGTTTTCATGGTGGAGATAGATAGATTCTTCACGGACTGGGTACTTCGAACACTTTATTGACGGGCGGTGGCCTCGTCGGAGTTCGTTGACAGAGTATAATGGGCGATGGTATTGCTGAAGCTCATTGGGTAAGTATCCATTGTTTGGAGCATGAAGGTGTAGATGAGGTTGGAAGGCTTGTATGGAATTCGGTATCAAGGCGGAGATTGTTAAAATTTGGTACCTGAATTCTAAGAAAAAGAAGGCGCGAAACCCTAGGCGTTGGATTTGAAAAGCAGCTTCGAGGAAGAAGACCGAACCAGTAAAGTTATTCGGTGGAGGAGGCAGGTGCCGCTCGAGATCTGGAGCGGTAGTTGAAGCTTCGTTCGACAATTTGGAGCGGAGAGAAGAAAGCTTTGTTCGGCAATTTGAAACGGTAATTTGCCAAACGAATTATTTCGTTCGGTAATTTGCCGAACGAGATATTCCGTTCGGTGTTTTGCCGAACGAAAATTTTCTATTTTGACGCCGGTCCAAATTTTTTACTCGGCGTTTTGCCGAACCAAACCAGATGCATGCCAAACCAAACCCCATGACAGCTATATAGCAGCTACCCCTCCTCATTTCTTCACTCTATAAATAGAGAAGCTTCTAGACAACAATGGTAGCCGAAATTGAGAGCTAATTTCAGCCAATTTCAAAACCACCCTAAAAAGCTGAAACTCTACAGAATTTTGTCTATATTGTAAATTCTTCTTATGTATAGCCCTCAAAAGTGAATTAATCTTGTAACTCTAATCTTTCGGTTATTAATAAAATCTTCTCTCGCCAAGTGGACGTACACTGCCTCGCGGTAGTGGAACCACTATAAATGCCGGTGTAATTTATTTTTCTGCATCGCATAGATATGTGACTATCTGTTCTGGTGTTTATCTATGTTTGTTCAATCTCACTACAATCATGATCTAGTTCGTTGTTTTTCCGCTGCGTTGGGTTTTTTATTCCCTTAGACTAATCATCTGAAGGGATTTTCCCCAACATATTGGGTTATAAACTTCTGGAGCACATTTTTTGCCATCCAAAAGTTATAACTTTGAAGTCTCTAAACTAAATAAACTCAAGCAACAAAGCTAAGGTTTACATCCAAGTGCACGGGATAAGATAAATCGCAATTTCTAACTTGAAGTCTAAACTGTATTGGTCAAGATATCACTAGATTTCGTTATAACGTTTCTTTTTCCTACACCAATGACGTAGAACCAGTAATAAATTGATTATGGCACTTGGATGTTCTCTCGAACATGGCTTTTTGCACCTCTGCTATATCTTCGTTATATCCTAGGTATAGCTCTTCGCACCATTATGAAACCATTGAGTGCTTTGACTGCACAACGCAATATGTAACGTTTTCATTCCAGTTTTCATTCCATATACCGCATTGATTCACATACTATGTATATCGAAGACGCAAGGGTCGAGCTTCGCTTTTAAACCTTGAAGGATATGCATGCTCCTACCATAAATCTAGGTAAATCGAGGTGTTTATGCATCATAATCAGAATTAAACTCTACACCGTTTACCCTTCGACTTTGTGGTTAACCACATGGCATGGGGAGTGGTTGTGGTGTTTTGTGATGATGTCAGAAGTTCACATCATAAAATTTTACTTTGATGGTAATAATTTGTTAAACCTCTTGGTTCAGATTCAGATGAGACCTCTGCAGTTTGTTGTCATATTTTCATTAGCAGACTTGAGGGGCATAATTACGAACCTCTCCAACACGACCCATAGCCTGTGAATCAGAAGAAATTATACTAATAGCTCCCATATCGTGTAGGATGTCCTCTGCTGCAATTGTTTCAGCTCGAATTCTGGACTCAGCAAATGCTATGTCTTCTGGAATATTCTTATCAAGATGATGGCATACCAACTGTAAGTACTTTAGAACATTAGACGGTTCTATGCCATAAGAAAATATGTGAAAAGAGAGGTGGTAGTACCATTACCAGCATGTCAAGGTGCTCATCGACAGTGTTTGATGTAAAAGGTCGAGTAGGGTTGGTTGATGACGGTAATACATTTTTCACGCCACAAACTTTTATGATATCTGGAGCATGCCCACCGCCAGCTCCTTCACTTCATACACAAGAGAAAATATGTCAATAACATGGACTATAATTAGCTTACCTTTTTATGTAAAATTATTATCACTAGAAAAAAATTACAAACATTGAGATCAACAGCTATTCCACTAAAGGATGTTTTTGCCTAAACTTAATGGCAGATGCATTATTAGTATATTTTGATATGATATTTAATAGAAGAAAAGGTTATGGGACAATCCAGATTCGATCCATTTTCTGATTAAACGTCGTTTTTTTTTTTCAGAAGCTAGATTTTCTAGCTTCTACAAATGAGAATTTTTAGGGAAAAACATGGCAAAATTAATCTGTAAAACCTTCTAAGTTGTAAGATACCAATATAACTACTGATATTGGAAATAAAGAAAATCAAAACAAGGTAAAAAGGAACTAGAAATCGATGAGGATACCATGAAAAATACTTCACTTACCATAAGCAATAACAAGTTATCTTTATTAATTATTAAACAAACAGATGTATGACCTTCGCAAAAGAAATTAAGGAATACCTGTGATAGGTGTGTATTGTTCTATCTTTAAACGCCTCAATTGTGTGTTCCACACATCCAGATTCATTTAGTGTGTCAGTGTGGATATTCACCTAGTAAAATAAATTTAACGTGAACAAGATTTAATCACAACAAACCATTAAATATACAAAACAAAAGTAGAAAAAGAATAAAGCAATTCAGTTACCTGAATATCAAATTCATCTGCAACAGCAAGACAATTATCGATCACAGCAGGTGTGCTTCCCCAATCTTCATGCAACTTCAATCCCATGGCACCTGCCTTTACAATGTCAGTTAAACCTTCTGGTTTTGCACTGTTTCCCTGTGTCAAAAATTTGCAACTTTTAAAGTGCTGAACAAAATTGTAAACATAATCCTTCCACACACACACTAGCGATTAACAATCACGTTCGAGAATTATACACTGAAGAAAACACAGGATTGAATTAGAATGGAAGACAATTTCATCCTGCTATTTAATTATCAGACTTACACTGGGATATGCAAGCAATTATAGTTTTTACGCGTCAATAGGTTGTTAAAATGCATTATTGAAAGGAGAGATTTGTGCTTTGAAATCTTCACTGCCGATACTACAGGATATCAAAAAATGGAACAAATGAGATAGTTACCTAAAAAAGGACCTTAATCTGTGGGGGAAATGGTGGACATTCTCAACACAGTAATTCATTGCAACTGGTTTGATTCACATACCGTTATAATCATTTATATGTTTCGAATATAAAAGAAATATGCACGATGGAAAAAAGTATTCGTGCAACATTCAAAAAGTGTAAGTCATAAGAACTCATTTGTTTTTACTATTAATTCTGAATGGGTACTGTAAATAAATTTTGTTATACAATTTTGAATCTTTTAAGGAAAATTACTACTGGAACTACAATATCAATGAACTTACAGGTCAAAATGAGCTGCCATGAACCTAACATTCGTACAAGTATCATGAAGCTGATACCTTGCCTGTAAATCCAAAATTAATAGGAATATCATCGGTCGACTGCAGCATTAGTTGCATGTGTAATGGTGCAGGTGTACAAGTTGTTGCACGAGTTCCATCGGCTGGTCCAGTCCCACCACCTACCATTGTTGTGATACCTAGCCAAGAAACAGTTTATAAAGCTAAAGAATTTGCCACTATTCATTATTAAAACTTAAATTTTCTTTAAGCATACATTATTTGAAAGGGTAGTGTCAACATAGGTCTATCAATGGACATACGAAATTCTGAAATTCGTTGGAATCCATGTCAAAAGAGGGAAAAAACATCCAATGTTTGGGAAAATGTATACGAATGCGGATATAACGGTAAAAGCATCCAAAAAATAGTTTATATTATATGTATTTTAGTATAACGAATGACTTATATTTGCTCTTTTATCAAGGTAATAATTTATACTATATGTATTTTAGTATAACGAATGACTTATATTTGCTCTTTTATCAAGGTAATAGTTTATATTACGTGTATATAGACGCGTATTCAATGCTCAAATCTATTTTTTACCATCATATTTGTAATTCAATTTATTGTATTTTTGTAAGCATTCTTACTACAATGGTTTTAAGTTGAACGAAAAGCTTCTAACTTTTTGGATTTATCAGTTGTGAGCGGATAGATAAATTTTGATATGCATCTGATATTCCATAATAATTTTACATATGGATGCGGATATAGCACCATATGTAATCAATTGTATTTGTTGGCATGCCTATGTCAGTATGTATCCATTAGACACACCTTAACATCTTGTTAATTGTATAAAATACTTTTAATGATGCATTAGTAATTACAATTATCAATATCAATACACTGGTAACTATAATTGAAGGTACCAGTGCACTATTACCAATATGCCAACTTGTACCCAATGGCCACACGTTAACAGGAACCCACTTACAAACAGATGCTTTTAGTAACAAAAAAATTTGTGAAGTCTGAAGCATAGTGGCTAGAAAAAATACCACTTGCTTTTAAATCGCTTAAATTACCATAAATCCATCCTTTTTCTTCTGTGTCAACCATTATCAGTTTTTCTTCAAGTAAATTAGCTGGAAAAAATAAAATCTCAAAATCAAAAGGGGAACACGGCCACCTTTTGCCAGTTGGCTCCGTTCCTATATACATATCAATCTCATTATACACACACACACATAGATACATACACATATATACATATATAGACACACACACAATATCATTAAAGATGAATATAGTTTCCTTTACTCTCAAGCCATCTATTTTTTTCCAATAGAATGTTGCCACGTGTATTCTGAAGGTGAAAACCCATGACCTTTCATTTTATAATTATTTATATTATATCCTTTGCTCTAAAGCCTTCTCGCATGAAGAATTCCACTTCTTCTCCATTTCAGATCCAAACGTCTCTCATCTTTAAAATCCCACATACCGAAAATTTACTTCTCCATTTCTTTTACGTTCGCAATCAATTTTCTTCATCACTTCATGTTTCTATTCCACAGTTTCTATTCCTATTCAAATACTTCCCTCTTCGAACATTCCCCTAAAAGCTAAAAACCTTAATTTCTGCAAAACATCATCATGTTCAAAGATTGAATGAGAAACTAAGAAATTTCTTCTTTATGTCACATTCTAAGTACTAATTCCACCTGTTTATGTTTGTGTCATCTTTGGATGGCTATATTTAATAGTTTGAAAATTTTCTCATATCATCTAATATTCAATGTTTGTTTTTTTATTTCACTTTCTTTTGCACTAAAGTTTTAATTAATATAGTTAGAAATTTTGTTTTAATATAACTATTCTAGTTCAATACAATACACGCAACTCTGTTGTTAGATATTTTTTTGAAATATTGATGGATTTTATGTAGTAATTCAAATATTCAATTTTATACTACACAGTTTTCCTCAAGCATTAATGTTAAAGTCGATTGAATAATCCACTCATTTTTTATTTTCTACGGATTACATACAAGTTTAGTTTACTAAACAAGCATGTTTGATATAAATAAGTTTAGCTTTATTATATATGGTGAAAGAATGATAGGGGTATAAGTAGATGTTTTCTGTTCAATTATTCAGAAAGGTCTTTCAAATGCCATTGGAAAACGATATTTTTTTTGAAATTTGTAAGAAGAAAGGTTGGATTTGGATTTAGGTCCAATCGTCCCAATGTAACTTGAGAAAATCAATATATGTGCAAATAAAGAATATTATAAGTAACAAATTTGTTGTTCATTTTGTTCCTTCTAATTAGGTTGTTTTTTAGTTATAAACTTTTAGTATATAGTATATCATTGATTTAGCCTTCAATTTTTTAATCCAATTTTAAGGTGATTTAAGTTTGATAGAAGTTGATTGTGTTTTATTTACATACGTTGGGCAGATTTACTTTTCGATTAGATAACAAAAAATATAACTTTACTGGAATAAAGATTCCATTTATTCATGTCCATATTTCCGGTGTTCAACTTTTTTTTTGCAAGAACATGCAAGTCATAAAAGAAAAATAAATTGTTTTACCTATTGATTGGCAGTCTTCCATAACCACTAGCATTATAGATAAATCTTATTGTATTAAGTTTCAAAGGTTTATACTTAAATATGTAATCCAATATATAACTATGTGTACCAAATAGGGTTTTAAATATTCTAGGATAATTTTAGCACTAAAGAGTAACAAAAATATAATTATGAGTACATAAACATTTATTTGCAATTTTCGCGGCATTTATGAATTACTAATACTATACTTATCAAGTATCATATTTAAATGGTTATTACATATAAGCTGATGTTAGGGAAGAACATGCTAATGAAATTTAAGATCGGTAGGGATTTATGGAGTTTGTTATATAATGCTTCTCGATTACTTGTTATATATTAGAAATCTTACTATAACTTTTATAATTGTTTACTGTTTATTTAAATTATTTCCCCAACTAGCTATAAGATAGATGTGTTTCTTTCCACAAACATATATGGATCCTTCGGTAGAAACCAAAATATACACTAATTAATTTTACATACTTTAGTTTGGCCAATTAAATAAATTAGCTATACATTTAGGATTTGTACACTTTTAACTACTATTATTTTCACTTAATGTAATGAAAAAAGGAAGCTTATACAAGTGGGGTTGGAACCAATGTTTCAAGGTTTTTTCTCATCTAGCATAGAACATTATGTCAAAAGCAGGGAAAAGTGACAGTATATGTATTTATATGTTATATTATACTTCAAGGACCATTGGTCAGTTATACTACACAATGGTTATTAACATTACGTCAGAGAAGTTCATAAAACTACAATCATTTACTGATAATATATAATTATATAATTTTTTATGATGTGTCTATTCACTATTTATGTATAGCTAGGATGAACCTTTATTGTTGGCTATGGATTTCTAAATAAGCTCTTTATAGGTAGATGAATCTCTTAGTTGCGAATTATTTATCTTATATATTTATGGCAACAGAAATTGAACTGCGCATCAAATCATGTTATCATATTATAAATTATTTATTTTCATTTTTGTTAATTCCAACAAAAATCTCTATTTTTAAGATCCGGAAAAAGTGAACCAAGGTATATAGGTCCGTAAAAGTCATTCAAACATCAATTTCCTTTGCAAGTTACGGAATTATTTTTTCCCGTTAGCATTGGTAGAAAAGGATAATAATTTAAACTTCCTTTATTGTTTTATGGTTGATGTTTGGATCCAACATTTTGGATTTATTACTATACCTTTGTAGGGTAATATACATAGTTTCTTTATATGTTTTGTTTTATTAGTTATACATTGCTCTATTATTACTTCAAATGTTTTATACTACTATTATCCCCTCTTATTTGAAATCACATCATAAGTTTATTGATATTAAATTATCTTATATCTTGAAACATGATTCTACATGTTATATCATTTTTAGATTATTTGATGTTTCATGATAGCACACATAAGAAATATATTTCTAATTCCCGATTTACATCATAATGCCACCACATTTTCAATCTTGGAACAAAGAATAGCTTTGACATTTACAGCCATGTAGAAGTTTAAAAAGGTTTTGCTATTCAATTTGAGGTTTATCTTTTTTTTCAAGCATATGCTTATATGTGATTAGTTTAAATGTATATTCATATGCATTTATAGTGATGGTATTTGCAATACTTAAATTTCAATGCTTTAAAGTTTTAATCCTAGCATTACATGTTCAAGCAATAAAACATGCTATTCAAATCATGGGACTCGATCGAACTTTTCATAGAAATGGGAGAGATTATATAATATTATGTAGAAATAGAAAGCGGCTATGGAGATTATATGTCTAAAAATGTGTATTGGAATTCAAGGGACTTGAGGCCAACTCCATATAGCTTTGAACCAAAAGCCAGTTGCTTTGGTTAGTGGATATTAAAATAATATAATGAAAGTTATTTTAGGCAGTTCAGTTATTGATACATTTATGGTCAGGGAAGATGCTATCTCTAGCAAGAAGTGCCACCACAAAGTGGTTGTGAGATTGACATAATGTTGTTTGAAAATGTTATAAGGTCTTTTCTTTGATTTTTTGTTTTTTACGTGGGATTGTCGAGATATCTTTGTTCCAGTAGATGGTTTTCCATCTATCTCATTCTATATATAACTTCGTAGTTTTTTGAATCCGTTTAATATTATTCTGTACTAAATAGTTGATTCATACCTTTAGTTGTAAGCTTTTGCTCTATGTATTTAATGTTTGCTTTGCTACTGTCAATTTATTTTCATGTTTGTCCAAAATAAAAATATGAAATACATGTTTGATCTATGAACCCATATAGATGGTTTCATCCTACCGTTAGAACATCAGTCCTCTAACATCAGTTTTTGGACCTGCTTTTTTTTGTTTAGTTCTTTGGATTGCAAGTTTAAAATTTACTCACCATTAGTATAAGAATATTACTGAGCTTAAGATATATTCTTGAGCTGCATTTTTTTACTGGAAATTCGTAGCTTTTTAATTTTCTACCTATCCTATAGAAAATAGACTCTTTAGATAATTAAATGATTGTTTATTTTATATTTTGCTGATACTTTATTTACTATCATGGGTGAACACTCTGTTTTTCTAAACTAGGTTATGAATAATAAAGGCTTAACAACAAATCAGGTTTGAAAAACTAGATAGCAAATTTTATACTCTCATATGACAAAAAAATGCTTATGTATAAGTCGATCAACATAGCATCAAATCCATGTACGTAGTACGGGTTCGCCCTAGTACGTGTGTGTACAAAATGGTTTTTTTTTTTCAGAGTACTTGTATGAGAACAATCGGCGAGAAATTTTGTCATATGAAAAGGTAAGGATATTGAATGGAAAATGGTTTTATAAAAGTACAGTATTATTGGTCTATTGTACAGAAATACAAATATGATTTTCTAACACACATACAAGTCGTACTTAGAAGAGTAAAAGAAACAAACCACTTGAAATAGCTTCTTGTGCCAATTGAGGACATATGAAGTGTACATGACAATCTATGCCTCCTGCAGTAACAATCATACCTTCTGAGGCAATAACTTCAGTATTAACCTGCGATTAATGAAATTACAACAACCACCATGAAGATAAATAAATAATACATAAACAGGTGTTCATTTCTGAGAAAAGCTGACCCCAACAATCATATTATCATGTACACCATCCATGACATCAGGGTTTCCAGCCTTTCCAATAGCAACAATAATTCCTCCTTTAATACCAATATCGGCTTTGTATATTTCTGTATAATCTATTATTATAGCATTTGTGATTACAGTATCAAGACTCAAAGAGCACCCATAACCAGTAGCTTGACCCATTCCATCACGTAATACTTTCCCACCTCCAAAAACACATTCATCTCCATATATGGAGAAATCTTTTTCAATTTCTGCATACAATTCGGTATCACCAAGGCGTATTTTGTCACCAGTTGTGGGCCCATACATGTTCGCATAGACTTCACGTGAAACTTCTTCCGTGAAATCTGAATCTATGCCAGCAACACCTTCCCTGTATGTAGAAGTTAGTACATTAAGTTCGGTAAAATACAAAACATCACGTGATATATCTGTTATTGCTTAAATGCAAGATTTAAAATTGAAACTTGCTCGAGAACACATTTTCAGTGGTAGGCTAAATACAGAACAAAAAATCTTGGAAATGTCTTATTTGACATCAATATCACCTGAAATTTCAAATCATAGCCAAAGATCAAGACTCCAAATCTTAGATTTTGATCACATCTTATCTCGGGATTTACAAACCATATTTCTTATTGAATGAGTTCTACGATTGACATTTCGTTATACTTGGAGTAACTTATGTGCATATATTCAACATTTTTAAAGATTTGTTTTACTAATAATTATCTGAAAAAATAAACATGAAAATAGGAACATAGTTGATTTGCATAGAAAGAGGATTGTTGAGCTAGAAAGAGAAGATTATTTTTAAAGGACTGTGATAGCTTGATTGATTTGATTGTGACTAAATGATTCCCTCCTTTGAACACTAAAAAGATGGTATAATTTTGGTTGTGGTTCACCCAGTTAAAAAGGTATTTTGATAGGTGTCGTCTTCTTCCTCCTCTTCCTCTTTCTCGTCCTCCTCCTTGTCCTCTTCTTCCTCCTCTTCCACCTTTCTTCCTCTTCCTCCTCCTTCTCCATGTCGTCCTCCTCTTCTCCCTCTTTCTTCTCTCTTCCTCTTCCACTCCTCCATTTTTCTCTCCTTATTACTACTACTAGCACCACCACCACCACCACCACATTTTTAAAGATTTGTTTTACTAATAATTATCTGAAAAAATAAACATGAAAATAGGAACATAGTTGATTTGCATAGAAAGAGGATTGTTGAGCTAGAAAGAGAAGATTATTTTTAAAGGACTGTGATAGCTTGATTGATTTGATTGTGACTAAATGATTCCCTCCTTTGAACACTAAAAAGATGGTATAATTTTGGTTGTGGTTCACCCAGTTAAAAAGGTATTTTGATAGGTGTCGTCTTCTTCCTCCTCTTCCTCTTTCTCGTCCTCCTCCTTGTCCTCTTCCTCCTCCTCTTCCACCTTTCTTCCTCTTCCTCCTCCTTCTCCATGTCGTCCTCCTCTTCTCCCTCTTCCTTCTCTCTTCCTCTTCCACTCCTCCATTTTTTTCTCCTTATTACTACTACTAGCACCACCACCACCACCATCACCACTATTATTATTGTTAACTTACCACCAGCACTGCTATCATCATCATCATAATCATCATCATCATTGAATCCTATAAGGTTAAAAAGTTGAAAGAAAATTATATAATTTCAAGCAAGACCTCGGTCTAGAATCTGGTTGAGATTTCAAAATCTCAAGTAATGTCAAACGTGATAAGAACGAAATCCAATGTTTCATCTCCATTAATTATGAAAACGAGGCCTCGTGTGAGATAAATGAGATATTGGGTGAAATGGCTGAGATTTTGAACTCTGTCAAAAATCTCTTTTGATATCTCATGTTTAGATGTCAGGCATAACGTTTGAATATTCCTTCATAATTTGAATTTCGAGATCCCTTCTTCATACTTGACACTTGAAAGTCACATAAATATTAAACTTACCCTGTGTAACTGACATTTAATTGCTTCAATATTACAGTGATAATAGTACTTGTAATTATTAAAATGATTTCTGGTCGGTTATAAGATAGTTTAAAGTTTTATAGACATATACAGGAATAAAAAGTTAACTAGTTACTTGGTAAGATCAGGCGATTCATTAATTTTGATCTGTAGATATCAAGAAATAGTTTCTGAAGTGTGAAGCATTTATTTCACAACAAATAAAATGGTAATTAATTATAGGGATATTTTGGCTCATATTCTGGGTTTTTAAATAAAAATAAAATTAGGCTCTCATATCTCTCATAAAAACAATGTTAGTCATGTTCCCTGCTTCTAATATTTAAAATTGTCGTTGAAAATGATGTTAAAATGGATGTAATAACCAATTTTTCAATCATTATTAAATCTAATGTGATGTTTTATGAATGTCAAATATTGAGCAGATGTACTCAATATTGCTGCTTAAATTTGGGGAAAAACTGCAAATTTGGTCCTTGTTTACAATCCTAAATAAATATGTATGGTGCAAATATTGAAATTATGCTTCTACAAAAATACTGCTAGTGCAAATATTTGCTTGCGGTGCAAATGCAATAAAAATAACAGAGACTAGGAAAATAAAACCAAAACGGGAGGAAGCTGAAAATAAATCTTAAAAAAATAAGGATGTATACCATATTTCAAATTATATCTTATACCTGATGTCTAGTTGTTCTTCATGCCCCATGTTTTTTGCATGTACATCTTCCATCACCCTTTCAATGTCTGGAACCTTAACATGACCATCTACAATGCAATTCCCACCTCTAATAACTTTTCTACCACCAATGCTAACAAGTGTTACATATTTGGCATCCCCAGGCTGGTATTTTCAGAATTCATCAAGAATACTTCAGTCCCAACAGTAAATAAAAATAGCTAGTGCAGATTTTTAAAAATGGACGATAAACAAGTTTCTTAATTCCTCGTCGTGATGTGAAACTCAAGGGAGCATTGTGCATCCAGTTCAGAAAATAGGCACATACATAATAAGAAAACATAGTAATAAAAATACAAATATCAAAATATGAAGAATTCAAATGTGCAATTTACGGTTAAGGCATATGCGATAGAATGATACTAGAGTTGATACTATATGCTAAAAATAAATTGATGTATACATTTAAAAGAAAGGAATATCAATACTACCACACACTGGTAGAAACGGACGGGCAGTTTTACTTGATACGCAGTTTAATACATAGAAAAAGCAGATACTTGAAGTTTATAAAGAACATAAGCATACAGCTACGAATCCTTTTTTTTTGGAAAAAAAAAACTCATGAAAGTGGAAAATAGTTTATGGTTATGTTTGTTTTTCAACAAGTGATAACTTAATGGTTAAAAATTCAAGAAACAATTTTTTTTTTAGTTGGAAAAGGTGAACAAATTTGGCATAAGCGATTGATTATTTTTTTTCTTTAAAGTAATAAACATTTATCTCCCACTTTTTATTACTTTAGAACACTTACTGAAATTTTTCCATAATACCCTAGTTTAAAATATAAGAAATACTTATTATAAATAATAATTAAAAAAAATTGACTATGAAAAACTATCACTTATTAATTGTGTAAATCTGTATTATTTAGCCTATTAATTTTTTCCAAAATGGAGAAAGTGACAATTGAGTAATTGCATGAAATAAGGAGCTTAAAAAAAATAAAACAAAACAGTATGAAAAATAAGAAAAATGATTGTTCCATAGCAAATTTTTTATTATCATAGTAAGATGATGGAAAGATGGTTGTTATTAGAATTCTCACTTTCAAATTAATAGTAAAAAGAGCATAAAAAGTTGGATTATATAGAACTTTATACTATAATAGCAAGATGTTTGAAATGTGTTATTAATTAATTTCAATATCAACTTGATTAAATAAATAATACAAGGATTTTTTTTCTTTCTCAAACTCAAAAATTAAGAAGGCGATAAAATACAGTCATCAAAAATACAAAAATTTGAATTTTGGGAAAATAAACATAAAGAAAATAATTTTTTGAGGGGGCCAAGTGAAGATTTTATAAGAAAAGCATAAACGCCTAAAATAAAAGGTTTTCATAGCGTCCCATCATAAACATTATGGGCTATGTATTTTATATTATTAAATAAATAATAATACTCATTTTTTTATTTGTCTAAAGAGAATTATTTTTGTCAAAACATTCAAATTAATAAAAATAATTCATAATTAGAAAGATTTAATGGGTAAAAAAAATTACGTTCAACAATCGGCTTATGAATTCAATAATGGGTAATCTGCATTTAGAATTCAACATTATTAACATGAGCATTTTGGTTTTATTTTTATTCTATATTTTAAGGAGAGAAAAAAAGATTATAATCTATGTTAGCATTTATGAAAAAATTATTTAAAGATTTTGAACTCTTAATTTACCTCAAAAATGAATTCGAATTTTAATGTTTCATGGAATTTGATTACTTTTGGAAAATTATAAATTTTGGAGTATATCATTAAAAATAGCTTTTAAAATATTTTTATTTTTTTTGAAAGATCTGACTGTTCAGAACTCTTAGTTTGGAATATCTTGAATTTTCGAAAAGAATTTATCTTTTGGACAACCCTTTGAAATAAGTGTTTTATGCTTCACGTATCAAAATAATTCATATTTATGTATGTTGTATATCAACTTAAAAAATTTATGAAAAATAAACTTCTGATGAATTTATTTTTTATATAACCCTACTCCAGAGAGTGGAGCTAGGGAACTCGACTGCCCGCCACACCAGTCCCCCTTTTAAGCTAGCCCAACTTTAGAGCATCCTCAAGGAACTTTGTCCATAGTCACTAAGCAGCGCTGATCAACTGAGCTATGCTCGCGGACTGCTTCTGATGAAATTATTGATTATTATTTTTAAATATCTTTGTCGTTGATTTTAATCTATACGAAAAAAACATATTTTGTCTCAAATAACATAGAAGAAAGTCGGTAAATTTTTTCGCATTTCCCTGAAATTTCACATACACACACGCATGTGCACGAGTTTTCAAAATGCCATTTTCCAACCATTTTATTCTTTATTTTTTATATAATTCACAGTTTATGTTTTTTGAAATTTAATTTTTTGTACTTTTTGGGAATTTTATGTTTGTATTTAGTTTTAAAAAAAAGTTGAAATTGTTTTAATATTATTTTTGTATTTTTCAAAAATTTATCATTTTAAACAAAATTAATTTTCTTTGAATAATTAATTATTAGAAACATTTAAAATATCGTAAAAAAATGAATTTTCAAATCATGTAAGAAACAAAAGTTTCAAACTAGTTGATAATATAAGTATTATGTAAACCTCAATCATTTTTATGCACACAGTGAATATTTATTTTGGCATGATTGTGAGTTTACAATGATAATTCTTCTATAAACATTTACATAAAGAGCTTCTTTTGCACTAACTATCTTTATTAATAGTTGGTTTGGACGCGCAAACTTTTGGTCCGGCCGTGAATTTTCAAAATTGCCCTTTATGTCTTTATATATTTGATATCACAATTTTTTGGTATCAGCATGAAATACCAAAAATGCCTCTATACAGATATTATTAAAATTTAGTATTGTTTAAATTTAGGATATGATAATTAAGTTTTTTTACAATTCAAATTTTCCTCTATAAAGATTTACTAAGTCTTAATATCACTTAAAAATATGATTTAGCAAATAAACCACTTTACAAATTTGTTTTTATGTTAATTATTAATACAAAAAAATTTAAACTCACAAAAAATTAGATATTGCAACTTAGAAATAAAATTTCAAATTACCTACATATTATTCAGCATAAAAATCTTTAATAATAGTTGTAATATCTTTGGTGTCACACGTTTTTGGTATCAACGTGAACTACCGAAAATGCCCCTCTATATATTATCAAATCTCAATCACTTAAAAATAGGATCTAATATTAAACTTTCTTTTACAAGTTCAAACATTCCTAAAAGTAGAATCTAACAATTAAACATGCTTAACAAATACAAAACACTTCTAAAAATAGAATTTAAAATTAAACTTCTTTACAAATTCAAAATACTTCTTTACAAATATGCAAATCTTGATATCATTTGAAAACAAAAAATCATTTTTTTTTGACTGATTTAAACATATATAATTTATAACAAAAAATCATTTTTTTGGACATGCGGGCTTTGTGTGCATGGATGTATTAAACTGTAAAGGCTCTAGGAGTCCTTTTTGGAGTTACAAGGTGCGAAGTAAGCTTTTTATGTAAACATTAAATATAGGCCATATCAAAAGATTAAACAGTAATAAATCCTAGGCCAACTGTAATAAATAACTGATATATATAGAAATAAAACAGACTAAATTAATACGTAAAACAGCAAAAATGGTACGAAACAACAAAAACAGTGAATTAAACTGGTTTACTGATTGAAAATCCATTTTATCTGAATTTATCCACTTTATCTAACTGAAAATCTACTTTAACAGCAAAAATAGTAACTGAAAACACTAAACAACAAAAACAAAAATGGAAGGCCATTTTGGATGAATTCCAGGGCAGACCGATTTCAAAATACTTAAAGCCAAAACAGAAACAACAAAAAAACAAGTTGAAATTTGAAACCGGTTCGTGATCAATCCAAAATCAATTCGCACAAATTTGTAAACGATTCGATTATAAATGCAGAAACTGATTTAGAGCTTGAAAATTTCCTACTGATGAATATTAGGACTCAGAAGTGATCCACCTGTATTACATTTATTTAACAGTCCAAAACGGGTTTTCTTCTAAGACGTCCACGATGTAAGTGACGTGCACACTCAAGCATATGATGCATACATTTAGGAAGCAAAACATCTTTTTGGATGTTGCTAATGCCTCACCTTGAGGCACATTCATTAAAGCATCAGTACGTGTACAAAAGCAGCGTATGGTCCATGTGAATTTCATTGTAGATTTGGACCAGAAAGTTTTTAAAATAAATCATAATAATGATAATAATAGTAATCACACAAAAAAGAAAAAGACAAAAAAAAAGATGTCAGATATCATCCTTAACCTCAATATTGAATCAGGTTTTATATTTCACCCTCGAAATTTAATTTAGATTATCACTATTCAAGTTTTTACATAAGTCACGTCTTATTGGCATAGCATTAAAAATATGATTCAGTGAAAAAAAATCTTTAATTTGATGCTTCTACCAAAAAAATTGCATCTGTAAAGTTAATTTTATAAGGAAACAAGTTGGAATACGAAATGACAAAACCAGGATATTTGAAACTGTTGAGTCTCCTAAATAATATTTTAATAAGAGTGAAGTTGAAAGTTAGAAGAAGAAAAGGTCTGCAAGTTTTGCTTAGCTTCTGTTTCTTGCAATAGAAAACCTACTTTTTATCAGTCTGATAGCTCAAATTGTAATCCAGTTACCTCAAATCGTTTAGCTGCCCCTGCTAAAATATTTAGTCTCATTCCATATGACCTCCTCCTATCGAAAACCAGATAGGGATTTGCCTCTATAAAATGATAATGGCTTCCAATCTGCATATATTAGTTGGGTAAGAATATTGATAAAGGAAATGAGCAAAATATATATATATATATATATATATATATATATATATATATGCATGTATATATGTATGTGTATATATATATGTATGTGTGTGTGTATGTGTATATATATATGTATGTGTGTGTGTGTCACACACACAATATATATGTGTGTATTTGAATACATGTATGTGTATGTGTGTCATTTTCAAATATGTGTGTGTATTTGAAAATGGCACACATACGCGTATATATACATGTATTCAAATATTACATGTATATATACGCGTATGTGTGTCATTTTCAAATACACACACATATATTTGAAAATGATATATGTGCGTGTATGCGTGCGTGTATCATTTGAAAATTATATATATATATATATATATATATATATATATATATATCACATACATACATATATATATATGTGTGTCTGTATGTATACATACACACACTGTTATACATAAAGATATAGGGAGATAGGGATTTGTCCAAGATTTGATTTTGGTTCCTACGGTTATCGCCATTTAACAATATCTTGCAGGTGTGGTCTATTTATCATTAACATCGTGTTTTCAAAAACTCCAACCATTTGGCAATAAAGAAAGGATGATGATAATGACGTCTTCAAAAAAATTACTTATTCCAAGATATCCATTCTACTAAAAGTTAATACTTACATACCAATAAATATAATATATATATTTTAAATATATGATATATTGCATAATTCATTTTCATGGGATAAACGTATCAAACAAGATATTTTGCAAGTGATGTAGGTGATAAGTTTGTGCTAGAACGACGAGACAGAAGTTGCTATTTTTTTTCAAATTACAATAACTTTTTCATACAGATTCGGAATAAGACGAGGCTCTAACCAATGAACTTGAATCTACATTACAGACGATATGGAACACTCAAATACTTCATATTTTGAATGTACGTTGTAGTTCTCCACGGTGGCTAACAGTTGTATTTGGTAAATAAATACTATATCCACGTATCTAAACTTGGACTTTAATAGTACTTCAATGATTCTTTCCTCTCTAGATTCACTGAAAAGTAGTGTGGAAGTTTATTTATAATAATTTGAATTTTGAAAATTTGTACTCGAATGACTAGGTGTAAGTCGCTATTTTTTGTTCAAACTACAATAACTTCTTTATACTAATTCGGAGTCAGACGAGACTTTGACCAGTGAAATCGTATCGCCAGCACTTACAATATGGAATACTTGAATATTTCATATTCTGAACGTATATTGTAGTTCTCCATGTTAACTAACTGTTGTATTTAGCAAATAACAAACTACACCACCTACATCTAAACTATGATTCCAACAACATTTCAATGACTCGTTCGTCTCTAAATTACTAGATAGTCATGTGTAAGTTTACACATAATAATCTGAATTTTGAAATTTTGAGTATGAAAATTTTAGTTCATATTCAAAAATTAAGTTTTAAAATTTTACATTTTATACTTTGAATTTGAAAATTAAATTTGAAATTGAAAATATGAAAATTTGAAATTTGTTGAAATTTTAGATTTTGTTTCGACACTGTCGAAAGAGTATTTTCTTAGTTTCGAAAGAGTATTTTCTTAGTTTCGAAAGATTTGTAGCATAGTAGAAGGCTTCCTGGACTTCTTCATTGTTGTTAAAATTTGATCCCAACACGATATGTTGCTGTATGAATGAGTGAGGAATGGCATTTGGATGATTTAGGATTTAATGGTGGTGGATGGATCATTGGGAAAGGTCAATTGTAATGGAGAAGGCTTCTTGGTGGACAGAAGATGGTTATGGAAGGTGCCTTTCAAAAATAATTCCCTTGATTAATGCGAAATCCTTCTTTTGATGCCTTCAAAAGTCATTTTTAACACATGTAAAACCCCTTTATGCCTGCGGAACCGCCTGTTTCGGAAGGATCAATTGAAGCGGAAAGATAGTCTTGTCCCCTTTCGACCTCTTCGAAAGCCTATAGTTCATCTAATATTTGCAGTAGCATCCATTCAACTCTTTCGAAAGGCCTTGCTATCACTATCGTTTCTCATGGTGCTCTCAGTTGTAATCGTTTGGGCTTCGTTAGGGTTGAAGTGATTTTTGATGATAACATTTGCTCCACCAAGTAAAGGGATGCTCTTGATTTTTCAAGTCAACTGTTTCGGCACCCATCATTATTTCGACATAAAGCTTTCTTGCCTTTTGATATTCCCGAATGAATCTTGACCGTTTATTTAAATCTGAACGAATGGTTTCCTTGCATTTGTCTTGCTTATAAATTATGGTTCCTTCTTCTTCCTTTTTATTCATCTGCAATTAAAAATCTTGGACCAAGAATCATATATTTCAATTTAGTGTTGATGCTTCTAAAATTCCGTTATGCCCTTTCGACTTATTTGAAACCCATAATAGTTTAATTAGGACGTAGCTATCTTCACTTTTTCAACAGAAACATTGTCGAAACGTTTCAATGTCCTTTCATTAGTGTCAATGCCATTTTGTTTCAAGTCTTTCGACTTAGTTGGGGTATGACATTTCGACAATGCATATTTCCAAATTGATATTGTGTGGACAGCAACACTTATTATAAATAGAGTAAAATCTATGGACTTCGACTCGAAGGGTATGTCCAAGTGCATATATGTCATAAAATGGAGAATGTTGATATTGGTTTCGACACTGTCGAAAGTTCAATGATTCATATAATTCTAATTAACTTTAACCCTTACGAAGGCATGGAACCAAATGCTACGGCAAGTATTTGAGTCGTTGTAATAGGCTTCTGACACCTTCGAAAGGTATTGGTAGTGGGACAAATTATAAATTTGATGAAATTATATCACCTGGCAGGATCATGGGTATTAAAAGAACTTCTAAGAGATTTGAAAAGGATATTGTTTTGGAAGTAGAATCTTCTCCAAAGAAGGTTGAAGCGGCTTCAAGGCACTTTCTTATAACTTCTCAAGATGAAGTAGATGCAATAATGTCCAGTCTTCACTTCCCCCAAAGAGGATGAATTTGTTGGTGCAAGTAAGGCTTCAGAGGGTCCTACCCTTGATCACACTTCTTCTGTGGATGACTTACCATCTGCAACTGCTGATCAAGCCAGAATGGCTCATTCGAAGAACGACTTTATGTCTCATATTGTTGTATCCGATTCTCCAAGCGTTATCGAGAAAATGCAAAAGTATTTAGGCACTTCAACTCCTTCCCAGGACTTGAATCCCTCTAGACCCTCATCACAAGTGCCTACTAATGAATTTGAGAATGTCGTGTGATCAATTATAAACACTCCATCGTTTTCTGCAATTCAACAGCCTACCTCTTTACTAGATCCGTTAAGTCACTGTCGATCTCTGATCGAACAACTTCTAGCATATTTCATATTGATTGATTTTCTTATTGCTATTTTTATACTAAATCAGATTCATGTTTTACTTTTCCTTTCAGATCTCCAAAAGCTGGTGCTCCCTTTAGGAAAATGTTTCTAAGTCCTTTGTGAGACGTCAAAGCTCAAGGAAGAAGTCTCAACTTTAAATAATCAGATCACTTCTTTGAAAACTGCTAAAGATAACACGGTAAGGGAACAAGAAAGATTGAGTGTTTTTCTTGCTCAAGCAGAATCTATAATTTCTGATAAGAGAAAGGCTAGACAGATCTTAGCCGATGAAGTCTTGGCTTTAAAAATGACTTTAAAAGAGTCCAAGGACGAAAAAGCCAGGATTAATACTAAATATGTTTCTCTTAAGAAGAAATGCACTTCACTTAAAAAGAAGATAGAGAAGAAAAAGGACTCTTTATCCAAGGTTATCAAAACTATTTCTGAGGCCAAACAAAAAATGTCTCAATTTCTGAGCAAATGCATAGTAATCGACCGTCATTCCTTCTTCAAGCCTTTAGTATAGAATTGAATAGTCTTCCTCATTTGATTAAACAAGTTATCATCCCTTCTTCTTGCTTCTTCTAAAGCAAAGATGGGTGTAGGACCAATGTGACATGGGTTTAAGCTAAATTATCCGGATCATAAGATTCAACTTTCTTTTATTTCATGATTCTTAAAGCCTCCAATCTTAACATTTGTTCTTCATACAACTTAGAATCTTTAACAGTTTCATGAGAGAATCCAACAAAGTGTGGTTTTGAAGATCCTTGCTCGGACTTTTTAATTTTGTTGAGTGTCGTAATGTTGGGTCTAAGGTTAGCTTGGAATGGAATAGGGATATGGAAAGTAAGGTTAGGAATTCAACAAAGTCGGAGGTCCAAACCTTCCTAGCACCAAAAATATTAATAAGAAATCTTGTCAACACCGTAAAGCAAGATTAGAAGTGTGAATAACACCTTCGAAACCACTTTCAAATCGGTTGAGGTAATCTAATGTTGTGACCTAATGTGATCTAAATGATTTTGACCGAGTCGCAAGGATCCTACTCCTTCGAATGGAAATCCTTCGATAGGCGTTGATGTATGTACTTCATAGCCGAAACCATATGCAAACAATAAATCAAACTCTATAAACTCGAAATCACCATGTATTTACTTTATTGACAATTTACATGAATACAAGGGCTTAAGTATTACAAGAAAGTAAAATCCCCAATTTGAATTAAGAATTAGGATATACAAACTCAAGAAAAGAATAAGCATGGAAAGATGAATTCGGATCCTTTAAACAACATTCCTAGGGTCTTATTTATAGGCGCAGGTTGGACTATTCGGCATCAGTCCTTTCGACTTAGTCGAAAGGGTAACTTGATTACCTTCCGCCGTTGTTGAATTCAGAGCGCCTCTCTAACATTGCTTTCGAATGGGACTTGGGTGCTTCGACTCCATTGAAAGGTATAGGAGCGACTGTTGTCTTGTTGTTGATATGTTGGGTAAGCAGGAAAGGATGTTCAAATGTGTTCGAAAGGTACACATCAACACCTGCAAAAGGTGATGATGTTTTCTTTATTTAAGCTTTTGAAACACTTAAATCTTCCTTCCATCATTGGGTATTGAATCGGTTTGCACTCCACCTATATGCATTTTTTGTAGGCTTTCGACACTATCGAAAGGGTATTTTCTTAGTTTCGAAAGGTTTGTGGCATAGTAGAAGGTTTCATGGACTTCTTCATTGTTGTTAAAATCTGATGCCAACACGATATATTGCTACTTGAATGAGTGAGGAAGGACATTTGGTTGGTTTCGAAAGGATTTAACACTGGCGGATGTATCGTTTCGAAAGGTCAATTGTAATGGAGGAGGCTTCTCGGTCGACAGAAGATGGCTGCGAAAGGTGGCTTTCGCAAGGAATCCCCTTGATTAATGCGGAACCCTTCTTTTGATGCCTTCGAAAGGTAATTTTAACACATGCAATATCGTTTGTTGTATGTGGAACCGACTGTTTCGGAATGGATCAACTGAAGCGGAAGGGTGGTCTTGCCTCCTTTTGACCTCTTCGGAAGCCCATAGTTCATCTAATATTTGCATAAGCATCCATTCGACTCTTTCAAAAAGCATTTCTATCACTATCGTTCCTCATGATGCTTTCATTTGTAATCTTTTGGGATTCGTTAGGGTTGAAGTGATTTTTGATGATAACAAATTCGATATTTTGAATATGAAATTTTGATTATTTTAGAAATTTAAAAAATAAAAAAGTAGAATTTGAATTATTTACATATTTTTTTAAATTTTTGATTAGTCAAATCTAATTTACATCATTAACTGAGTTAAACAAGTAACTCATATACTAACTGGGTTAGATCAGACGAGTGTTCTCTAATTGAGGATCACTCTTTCACCAAAGAAAAGTGGATTGGATAAGATTGACCTTATACTAAATGAGTCAAATGGGATGAGTGATAGATGGGCTGGATTAAATTTTACCCGACCCTTTTAGACCCGACTCAACACATTAGACGGGTCTAGCTAGCCATTGATCCCGTTTGTGTCTCCCTTGGTAGCCACAGGTCTCTCGACGACCAACCTCGCTATTTGCTTTGTTTTTGTCCTTACTCCACATATTTCTAAGAAAAGCCCTTTATCGCCCTTGCAAAAAAAGACAGCAACCATGTACTGTTCGCTCGACAAAAGCAGCATAAATGACACTATTCATCTGACAAAAGCGTCATTGCATAGCAATCAATATATGTATCTCATTGTCTACATGTGTAACGATTCACCTTTTCGACCATCGAATGTCGACACTAATTCATCCACTGTATTCACGTGCCGAGCACCTAAGTGCCGAAAAGACGAACTGTTGGGGTAAAAAACAGAAAGAAGAGAACACAACATCAAAATCTTACAGCAGAACGATAATATATAATATCAAAGGAGCAGTAAAAAGGGGTTACTCAAGATACAAAAAATTCGAAGTTATAAAACCTAAAAGATCATCATCAACCTGAACAGTTATAACAATCTGTCCTTATAAATGCTAATATGTACAATATAGTAATGTAGCAAAAAAGGGAATATTACGGTATGTGAAATATCTAGCTCGTCTTCTCAAACTCCAATAAACATCAACGAAAACCTGCCTTTCTCGGACTACTCGAAAAACGCGCGAGGAATTTAGGAAAAACAAAAACCGAGAGTCCGACATAAGTTTCATATGAGAAACTCAAGAAATATGTTATCAACATATAACGGTACTTTTGAGATCGCATGAAATGTCATAGCGGTTATCCACTCAAAAGAACCACCATCTAATAGGTACATTAGATGATATAATAGATAATGTCTAGAGTGTAGAACATATACAACAGAGCTGAAATGGTTACATTTATTACATTCAACAACATATTAGAAGTACAATCAAATCCAATAAGAAACGTTCGCATATTGAATTTTCCACGGAGACATTTTCAAATAAACTAAGACCAACCTCTGGATAAGGGTCAGAAAGTACCTCCGGGCGCCGTATATCTCTAGATAAAATATATCATTAAGGTAAACACACTAGCCCATGTACGAACGAGCGATCCCGAACCATGTGGAACCAAGTATCATCAACTGCCGCCGGCTAACAATCGATAAGTATCTTTATATGCGAAGTTGATATACCCCATCGTAGATTAGCAAAACCTCAGGCAATGCGTCCTAATATGTTTTCTGTCATTTTCGATATCGAGATTACGCTCGGCATCTTTCGCATAAGTCTTCATCACTCAAAAAGAACACGAAACTCAAATTGGATCCCCACATCTCGAATAGATCTCGAAACCATACATGGATTCCAACATCCTGAATATATCACGAACAACTACATGAGTTAAAGCATCTTAAACAGGTCTCGAATCTCCACATAGATTCTCACATATCAAACAGATCCACATCCAAGAGATAGAACACATATCTCAGCCTTGAAGTGGTTTTCAGTAAGTAAAACATTTACCGATCTCGTTCTCTTCAAGACTGAATCGACGAATTTGCTCGTTCAATGATAATGATAGCGATCGCATATGGAAACTAAGTCTCGTATATCTATTACGTTTCTGATATTTTCCTCTCACAACATCTCTAATCAAGAGTGAAGCCGTAAGTTATAGTTTTATTGCTCATATCCCTACACAAACATCGGTCTTAATTCTCACAAGTAGACAAGTCTACTTCATCGAATTTTAGTGCTAAGTATACGACTAAATATTTTCCATAATCGAGTAAACATACAGAGCAAGATCAAGTCACATAAGCGACTTCTAATCCTTTTTTTAATTGATCTTTTATTAATTAAAACATCTGTTATTAGTAAAACTTCTTTTATCTAATAAAACATTATTTATCAATTTCTACTTTTTTTTGTACTCTTTCAATGCTTCAAAAAAGTATTCATATACTTATCGCAATTGCTGTAGGTATATTCATAAATCATTAATAAGATTACTTATTTTAAACCTTGGCTTTTTCTATATTTTATCAAAATATTCCTTACATATAATTTCCTTCAAAATATTCGTTTTAAGGATTTAAGTACTTTCACAAATCCATTCAAAAGGTTTAAGACAAATGTTTACTCAAACATTGTCACTACAAACCAAAACTATTTCCCTTATGCTTATTTTTAAAACATTCTTTTAAAGATCTATTTACATTCATAAATATAATAAAAAGGATTAAAGAAAAATGTAATTAACACACCGTCACAGCAGATCCATAAACTATTCCATACTGGTATTATTTTAAAACATCCTTTTAAAAAAATCTAGGTTTAATAAGAGGTTGAGTTCGATAGTTGAATAATCGATTATCTAGTCAAATAATTGCTTATACAAATCAATGCTCGTATACTTAACTCGTTTTCAATATTTCAACTTAACTATTCCTCGCTTAAGAGTGAAGTCAGGTAAGTTAGAGCATTGGTTGCATCAAAGACTTGCCTAGACACTTCATTCTTGAATCTCACAAATAGACAAGCATATTCATCGGGTTTTAATATTAAGTATGGTAATAATAATTTCCATAAACAAGTAATGAACAACATGATTAACCCATTTCCGACATTCCCAACTTAATTATTCCTTATTCAAGAGGAAGGCCCGATAGGTTAGAGCTCTATTGCTCCATCCCTACTCGACATCAATCTCAACTACAAAAATAAATAAGCCTACTTCGTCAGCTTTTAGCGTTAAGCGAAGTTAATTGCTTTTTAAACAAGTAAACAACAAGTTAACACGTTTCCAAAATTTCAACTTAACCATTCCTCATAAATCGTTCAAGAGGAATGCCCGGTAGGTTAGAGTTCTATTGCTCCGTCCGTAATAGACAACAATCTTAACTCTCAAAAGTTAGAGAAGTCTATTTCATCGGCTTTTAATGTTAAGTCTCTGCTTGGCTTTTCTGAAGTTAATATATAATTATTAAAAATAAATTTAAACTTCAAACTAACTTTAAGATACTTCAAAATATGTTTGAAAACATCTTTAAAAGGATTAGAGAAAAATACTACACTTAAATATCATTTTTAAACAATTAAAATCATAAGCGACTTACTACAACATGTATAAATGCCGTTAAAAGTCCCTATTAAAAAACAACATTAAAAAGCATCATCTTTGCGACTAGTTTTAACCATTTAAACAAATGATTCAAGGCTTGAAATTTTTTCAGTAAGTACTACCATTAGTGTACTTAAAAACTATGGAAAAAACCCCTAAGAATATCTTTCCATTTATTTATAAAAATTCCTGAAAACAAGTGATTCGAAAGTGCACTTATAATGACTATTCTCGCTTCAAAATATTTCAAACTTACTTCAATTTAACATACAAGTTAAACAACCATTTAAGAGGGTAATAGAAGTGATGTATGATATAAAGTTATCATCTGTTTTCAAAAGTAAGAAAAGGTCCAAAGTTTATAACTTTATTTAGTTAATGTCACTTTAACTTTATACTTAGCACACAACATATGTATACACAATATATATTTATAAGATAGTGAGATAACTCACTTAGATACATGCCAAACTCAAGCATAAGGCCACAAGAACCAAAGAATCACTTTCTTCCATCACCATAAATCTAAAGATCCAACATTTAGCACTTCCAAACCAAATCAATCACCTTCCCTTCTTCCTCCATGCTCACAGCACCCCTTGAAACCCCCCTTTCTCTCACCTTCTCCTACTTCTTATTTCCTTATCATGCCTCACATGATGTCTTGGGCCCAAAGCCAAAGTTTAAAAGAGATCGAAGATGATTTGGTTAAAACTTGAAAAGGTTATAAAGTAATTAGTGGATTAGTGTTTAAGCACTTCCACCATTTTTAACTCTCATACTTAAATGAATTAGTGATTTATTCCTAAGGGTATGCCCTCCTTATATAGGGTTTTACAAGAGGTCATAACCACCTTTTACCTTCCATGAAAGGTTGCAAAGGAGCATTTTTTTTCACATGTTAACTTTACACTTCTCCCTTTTTTACTTAAAAGTTAAGTATTACCATAAAATGTGATTTCGTAAATAACTTTGATGGCATCACCCATGACATCATTCATAAAAGTTTATTTCCATAAATGGCAAAAAAAAATCTATCACATTTTCTTTAACTCCTAAGCAAATAAGTGTGTAAACAAAATCTGAATAACGTCTGACGGTTAAAAAGTTGATCACCAATAAAACGATTTTCGGTCACATTATCGATATTTTTTCTATGTATTTATTTTTGTAAACATTTTTTCAAAATAAGTTTACTATCATCACTTATGATTTAAAAGGAGGTTAAAAGCTTATTAAATCATTTTAATAACACTAAATCCAAGATTTAAATATTTAAATAATTCAAATATTCAAATATAAAATATCCGGAATTCTATATCGTTACAACTTGACAAAAGCATCACTGTATATCAACCATTTCATGCTCCATATGGTCCTTCCGACACAAGCACGTCATAGTACAGTCTGCCAACTGACACACATCCGAGCTAGTTTTGCTTTTGTCACCATCTAAACCATAGATCGCGATCAGCGGTCAGGAGGAAACTCGGCATTCAAGGCACCAATCTAAGCCCTTCAAGACATAATCTCTTCATGTATAAATAAGGGATCCTATATACTTCTACGCTGATCGAATTTTCTGTTCTCATAATATATTTTTGCTAGCTTAAAGCTCTTGTAAAAGTCATTAAAAACATCTTTTATAACTAAAAGACTCAAAGTAACAAAACTAGGAACCATAGTTGACGTAGACCTTTGCTAAGATCGAACTACTGTATATTTTGTGTTATTTACTTGCACAATTTTTAACTCTCTTAATCTTCTATTATTTTACATTTTTAACCATGATTTTAGTAGCATTTACTAATCTAATCGTAATTCCAATGCTGTCTAAAAATTTAATCAACATCATCCTCTGCAGTGGAGCTGGCGTGGTATTTATAGTAGCATGGAGTTTCCAAGTTCTGAGATCTCTACAAAATATCCCTTAAAAGTTAAATTCGAAGGTGTTCATCTAGATCCACGACGCTGAAGCAAAGGATAAGTCCATAATTGAGTGTGTGCAGGTTTCCAACATCCGGAAATGAACCCCGTAGGAACGAATGAGGCGGAGTGGAGGAATCACTCGGGGCCTCGAACCAGTTGGTTCAGGGATGAACCAACCTTAACCAAAGGAGCTGGAAGATAGTTTCATGATCGGATAGGTTTAACCAAATCGATGTCGATTAAGTTGCAACAAGTTCGAGGACGAACCGAATCACTGATTAGCAAGTCCGGGTCCTCAAACCCGATTGAGTTTTCCGTCTCGTATCATCTTATCTACTTATGCATTGCTCTAACGCATCTTTTGTGGTCTTTTAGACCTTCGGTACTTGGTGATTTTTTGTGGTTCTTCGTTGAGTATGTATAAGGTTGAACCATTATCCAAATAGTTACAACTTTTTCGTTTTAAATCGGATTCGAGCAAAAATCAAATTGATACGCTTGTTTTATTGAGGAGTACATAACAAAGCACTTGGGCATCCCATTCATAAAAGATATCAAGTAGTTTTTCAATGAGGGCTCATCGGTTAGGCTATAGGAACCGTTTACTCAAATCGTTATATCTCCTTTACTTTAGTTCGGGGTTGATGAGGTTTGGAGAAAGTTCATCTATTGATCCCAAGCACTTTTTGCAACCGTTTGGAGTCTACCGTAAGGTCGCATTAATTTAGCTATAACACTATCCATGCCACTTAAACCTCTGCTTGTTTGATTTAGTGGATTTGCAATTCAGAAAGTTGTGTTTGTCGTTTTATCTTTTGCACCAACGGCCCGTTGAGGACAATGGTAAACACTTTCTATCCAAATGCTTCTTTTTATAGTTTTGGCCCGTGGAGAAATTACACCAAATGTAGCATAAACAGAATAAGAAGTCCACAACATGGTATGATAGAACTCTTGTTCCATCGGAGTTGCATCAAATTTGTGCCACAACAAAATTATGAAATATGCATTGTTGAGTAATTGAATCAGACATGTCAACAGTAGAAAACTAAATGAAGAATTATTGAATAAAACTTCTTGTGAAAAATGAGAAAAAAATTGGTGTGTATCCATAAAGACAGAGTACAGAGAGAAAAGTAGTTATCGGATATGGTTGATTAGTAGCCACTGGGACACTAGTCTAACAAATGCATGCATCAACCTTTCAATGATTCGAGATTCATAATGAAATTCTTAGGCAATTGTCTAACAAGCGACCATGAACAGACACTTGTTTAAAGCACTATAGCATGGTGCTTATTGGAGGAAATTTTGACAAAACGTAACGTAATTCATCGATTACTGAAGACCACCACCCCCAACCCCCCCCCCCCTCCTCTCTACCAAGATGATGATATATGAGTAAATATACACCAAAAAACATTGGTACTATGTCGACTTCATATTTTACTAGGATTTGTTCAAACCTGAATATATCTTCTTGAAATTGGGTACTTGATAGTACATAGTTGTACAATAAGTCTTAGGTAGTTATATAGCATACTACAAATCAGCATATGTTAAGTGGTTCAAATAACGGTATGCAAAATTCGAACATGTAATCTCACAGAGCAAACCCGGAGCAACTACAGTGGTGCTGGACATAAAACTCAAATATTAAGAATATAGTTTGTGCTTAGGTACTAAAACATAAAACTTTCCTCACCTGAATGGGCCTGTCAGCTTTGTTTATAACTTTTACTCTAATAGCTCTCCTTCCCATGTTAAGTATAATGCTTCCGGATCCAAATAAAATTTGACCAGGAATGCATCCATCCTGCTCCCCAGAAAAAATTTCAACAGAAGGAACTGCATATTAACAAAAAACTAATCTGAAATATGCTAACACAAAATGTGATTTCAAGGACATGGAAGTATTTGTTTTATTGGCATGCCGTGATGCTTGAGAAACTTTGGTACTCTATCAAAGCCCAAAAAATTCTAATATAGAATTACACTAATTCAGAAAATACTTCAAACATTTAATTGTAGTCAGGAAATCTTCAGCACATACATAGAGCTAAACGTGAATGCATGTTACAAAATTTATCTTAGAAATACAAATATAGCTATGCATTTAAAATTTTACTTCAGTATATTCCTCACACGTACATTGTTTTATTTTGAAAGATCATCAGTTTTCGGTAGTATAAATTTGCCAATTAGAAACAGCTAAATTAATCTAAAGGTTCCAAAGAAAATGTAGCAATTAAAATGATTTCATGGGGATTGGTTTCTACCTGGAAGGAAAGAACCATGAAGTGCCAATTCAAGGTTTCCATTGTCACTAGCAATAGGATCATGAACTGTGACCAATTTTGTCCCATCCATAAAAGTTCCTTCGACCTAAATATTTCAAAATAAATACCATTTCTCTTAAGATGCCTCATCCTCGAAAAGAAAAATAAGTAGGTAAATGTATTACGTATTTGAGAAGTTATTTGGTCTTGTCAGGTTACAATCATTTTTATGCTACTAATGTTTGCATAGCTAAAACAACCTTTCGATGTCCAATCCAGTTTAATTGTATGAATTATTAGTTAATCATGGTTTTGATTTAAAATGCTAGAACTACATAAAAAATGAAGGGAGTCAAATGAAATTGCTAACAAAGCTATAGAAAGGGCACTGACTGAAATTTTTGACAAAGCAATTGGTGAGTGTGATAATCACTGGAAGAACATTTGATTGACTTAGAAAACATGCAGTATCCACAGCATAAGCTTCATCTCAAGGCAAATCCCCACACATTTTCCTTGAAATATCATCTCATCCAATTATATACTTTTAACTACATCAGAGACTGAAGTTGATTTGGAAAAGGACAATTGTTATTATTGTAGCGAAGACACTAAAACGCTTGATGAAACGTACTTGTTACATAAGAAGATTCATGGATAGCCAAAGAAAATTAAACTTTTCCATAATTGGTTAAAGCCAGTGAGAACGAAAGGTTCCACTGGTTAAGAGAGCAACAAAGCATTCGATAGTATTATTAAGGAACAAATTACGAGCAGATGAAATAAATTAACATTGTTGTATGAGTATTATCAAGTGGTCAGTCTTTCACGCGGTCTTCGTTGAAGGATCCACAAATTTGCACTAACATAACAGATGAATATTCATTTAATAGTTTCTTTCAGGTGTAATAACATATCTATTATCCACGTAATTTCAATGCCGAAGGAAATGCTATAAGTGAGGGTGTCACAAAGAAACCAATGCAGCTAGGGTCGATGATCGAAAGCCTGCAGTGCCGCTTCTCATCAACAAAAGGCCATATACAACGCCGCAGACCATTCAAAGAGTTAGCCATGCCGCATATCATACAATATCGTCTCTCATCTATACCGTCACTCCTTCATGCCGCCTTCCTTTAATGTCGTGACTGATGCGATGACGCTTCTTCTCAATATCAAACCTTAGGTGATATCACATCACTTCAATGTTGTATACTATCTATGCCGCATTTCATTGATAAGGAGGAGGAGGACGTCGCATTTAGTCGATGCCGCATAAATTTCATACCGTCCATCATCAAAGCTGTATGATTTATAAATGTCATATTTTCTCAATGCCGCCTCTATTCAGCACCGTTACTCATCAGTGCTACCACTTAAGCAATGCCACATATCAACAAGGCCGAGATTGATGTCGCGCCTAATAAATATCAACTCCAATCAGCTTCACCTCTTATCAATATCAAGAATCTGCTTGCTGCTGAGTAGTATCGCTTATCATCAATACTGCCTCACTTCAATGTTGCATTATATCAACACCGCACTTCGGAGATATCACCGCAAACCTTTGATGCGACGTTGGTAATGACTTTCGTCAATGTCCATACAAAAGCTATCAAAATGTATGTGATACTGAACGATACCGCCCCAGATCAACATTGCTTCATATTGGCGTCGTCTCCTATTTTTGAGGCGTTCCGAAGATCATCGAAAGTAAAACATGGAACCAGGCGCTACTGATGACATCGAAGGCTATGCAAGCCGAAGATTAGATGCCGAAAGCGGCATTGAGCAGCCGTGTCAAACCCTTCTACCCTTATAAATACGTGAGGAGGGATGGATTTTCTTTTCTCAACTCTCCAATTTGAACTTTTTTGTAACCCTAAATCAAATTGGGAACAATTCTAATCTGATGTAATCATGCTCAATTTATATGTACAAGGACTTGGGCATACATGCTACCTTGATTGTGCACTTTGAACATTGTTGGACATGAATACGCATATAATAAGCTCTTTACACCCAAAGTAATTGTGATTCTATTTTATATGGTTTCACATGAGTTTCGATCTAAACTAGTGTTTATATGCATATCATCAATCTTGCCTATTACATATGGACATTGGACTATGAACATAAGCGATATTTAACTAGTTCGTTAACGAGCATAATGGGCTATTTCACATACTTACCACTTATCTTCTTTCTCCTTTAGATATATGACATGGGTTTTGAAATGCCCTATTCCAAAGGGTCGTATAAATTCTCCAATGTTCTATTTCAAGTAATCTTAAGGGTATTCCAACATTTTGTTTCAAATAACCTTAAGAGATCTCAAATATCATATTCCAAGATGACATATGAGCCATCGAACATGCAACATCTAAAACACATAGGCGTTATAGCCATCTCCTAACGATATCATTTTGTACTAAAGCCTCAAATGTTAGATTTGTTCTTGATTCAATCAATATCGACTGAGCTACCTTTTGTCGTGTTATCAAATATACTTGAATCAAGGATTCGTTTATCATTCAAGGGATGTGTTATACCAATTTTTGGTTTAACATTTTGGCGCTAGAAGGAGGGCTTGAACCTCCGATCTTATTTAACTCTCCTCTCAAACTAATTGAATGAATTTCTATCTTAGGAAATGGTGAAATCAAGGCAAACCAATGTTCCAAAACGAAGAAGTTGCACAACGAGCAACGTTGTAAGAGAATGTTATTCATAATTTCAACATGGACAATGTGCAAGTCAGACAACCATCGGAGCCAGCACAACCAGCCAATAGTGAAGCTAAAATCAAAATCTAGAACAACATGTGTCAATGATGAAAGAAATTTTGAAGGAAATCCTTAAAAGTCTTTCAAAATTACCAACCTCACAGGAAGAGATAAGGCAGAGTCTCCAAGAAGGGTTTAGATTTCTCTTTGCTCAAAAATAAAAGCAAAAACAAGCTCGTTATGACACCACGGAAGAGAAAAATATGTATTTGCATAGACCAATTCAGATGTGGTTGGGATGGACCCATTCAGATTAAACCTAGACAATTAAGATTGCCTCCTGCTCATTTCATCCCATGGCTCAAATCAGTGCCCAATCTATATAAAATTTCCCTTCTCTATCTTCTTTTATTGACTAAAAGTGTACAAATCTGCCATTAATAGAATCGATCTTTCTTACAATCTTCACAAGTTATTTCTAAAACTCTTCGCCACTTCAATCGGCAAGTTTCTTCTCCATTGCTTTTATTCTTTACACTGAGTTATCTTATATGTTTTTTTTAGAACTACTTGAGTTTTGTTTGTTTTTCTTCATTGCTTCTTTTCATTTGCTTTGATAACTGTTGTGAGTTTGAGTGACCCAATGAGTGAAAGTAACACATAAAAGAGACGATGACGGGTTTGTGTTGATAGGTCAACGTTAATCGATCAACGTTGAGCTATTCCAACTACGTGAAAACTTAATAATGCACAAGTCATTAAATTACAGAACGGCCCTACCCCTTTCATTATGAAGAAGATGCCTATGTAATATATGGGCCATGACCTACGAACATTGTTAAATAAGGAAAGCCTCTTTGAGTTAAAAAGGCAAGACAACCAAGTCGGGAGTTGAATCATACAAGTAAATGCCTTATTGTTGTGATCGACCATGCGCTCGTGGGGCACTTCTTTTAGGGTGCATCGAAGTCTAGGTTGACCGAGTATTTGTATGGTGAAGCTTGTTCCCAAGTCAGGTATACCCCTTAGCTTTAGCCAAAGTGGTTTAGTAACTAGGTTGTTCTTACTATTACAAATGGCCAAGAGAAAGAAGAATGTCGATAGCACATCTGGAAGTGGCTATCCATTTGAGTATGGCCCATCCAACTCTTGTTTTAAGTATGGCCCATCTTCTTTCATCTATATCCACAGGAGGAGTACATCTATAAATAGAAGACTATGTACAACAAAGATAGGACTTCGGACTTTACATTCTATTTCGGATGTACAAGGATATTCTGTCATTTTTGAAGCATAGCTTTATTCTAAATTAAATTTGTTGTAAATTTTGGCTATACTTTGTTAGGCAATCCGAAATAACATTGATAGTGCATGTAGGCTTAAGATTCGAGCTGAACCACTTAAAAAATTTGTGTGCTCTTGTAAAGGCAATACGAAATAATATTGTTGTAAAATTAGACTTTCAATCCTTGTTTTATTTGATTGGAGTGTTTGTCCATATTTAGTACAAACATTTTTGGTACTTTCAGTGAGAAAGAATTTCTCAAGCGCAGATTTGTTGTTATTTGGATTTGAAGAATGTCTACTATAGATTTAAAAGGATAATGGCTCCAAGAAAAGAGATGTTCTATATTTGAAGCTATAGTTAAAGGGATAATGAGGATCCCACCATGAGTACGAGACTACTCCGCTAGTTGACTCCTGCCAATCTCAAAGTCGGTTATCATAGACGGCTGCATTGCTCGCCTTGCCCCCCTTGCCCTAGGGTCGGCCCTGCCAATCAATGTCGACCGATCCAAAGTCGATAACGGGCCCCCTTTTTTCTAATAATTATGTTACTTGCAACTTTAAAGAAAAGACAAGTTTTGGGTGTGCAAAATTAGTCGGTACCGACCATTCCTTGATGGGCAATTTTATCACGAAGATTCAAAGCTTGAAGACTTGAACAAATATGAAGAAAAAGGTGTATATGAGGCATCAAAACTGTTTGGAACCCATCAAAACTGTTTGGCACCGACCAAAATCGGTCTATACTGAACATTTATGACTGTTGAGGTGTTTGGTTTTTGACTCTGTGGTTGGAAACTCGGATCTAGAGATATACCCGTTCAAACACGTTATGCCGACTGTGGAGGAATACGCCTATTACAGAAGACTATGCACAACAAAAATAGCATTTTGGACCTTTGATTCTATTTCGGATTTAGAAGGAGATTCTGTCATTTCGAAGCTCAACTTCATTCTACATTGAATTTGTCTGGGTTGTAATTCGTAAGGCAATCTAATATGATAATGATAGTGGACACAGACTTAAGATTCGAGCCAAACAACTTTAAAAAAAAAATTGCGTTCTAGCCTTTTTTTACGATTCTTAGACTTTCAATTCTCGTTTTATTCAATTAGGTTATTTGTCCAATTTTTGTGGAAACAATGAGTTTTTAAAATAAAAGTTACATTGTATCATAAGCTAGCTGTGTTTTAAGTAAATTGATAAAAGTAGTATGTACATTAAATAATTCAACTTTCAGAGCAAAAGATACGACTAAAACGATATAGTAAAAGAAAAACCTGCACAGTTTGTAGTAGATGAGGTACAGCTGGAAGCACTTGTCTCCTGAAATGAGCATATAATATGATAAACTTACATAACAAGTATGATCTGAACAAAAAAACCTTTAGAGTACCACTAACAAAGAGTACCTAAATTACAGATTTGTAATTTGAACCCAAAAACATCTTCCAACAATTGTTTAGACTTGTAATAATACAGAAATCTCAGCAAATCGGTTACAAATTTGTAGTTGTATATGGGTGCATGTTGAACACACACACACACACGGACACAATCAGTAACGCAAAAGATGTCAACCGTTAGACCCCCCCCCCCCCCCAAATTCAACATCTAATGAGATTCAACAATCAACATTCATTGTGTTGCATTTCGTGTTTTATTTTCCATCCCAATAGGAGCCCCCCCCCCCCCCCCACACGCATTTGTGTACATGCTTTTTTAACAGGTGCAGCTAGGAGTTGCAAATTCCCCGCACTAAATCATCTGTTAAACAAGCACCTGCAAAAAAAGGTTTGTTTAACAGGCGTTTATAGCTAAGCATCTATTTAACTCGCACCAGCAACAAGCTTACGATTTGTAATAATACAGATGTGTAATTTAGACTGTAGACTCGGTAGAAATATTCTAACATGCATGTTTATTAGCATTCAATCTGCAAGGTGGGGCATAGACTCCACTGCCCCAAGGCTTCCCATGTTTTTGCAAACAAAATCATCAAACTGTAGCTAGTTCCCAAAAAAAAAACAACAACAACAACAACAACAACAAAAAACAGAAAATTAAAACAGAAAACCCAAAACAATATCAAAAGTGGAAAGGGACAGAAACAAGAGATAAGAGCCCAACCGGTTGTGAAACCTATAGTTAAAAAACGAGATAGAAATATGCTTTAGTAGTAGTGAAAATATAAGTATTGTCAAAAAATATTCCAATATACTGTAGTTTGTAGCATTAATGACCATATCTTGAACGTTAAACATATAATATTTGATATTCAATTCAACTATATTCTTTTGATAGCTTAATATACTAGCATTAATCTCATGAATAATTAAAGAAGGTTTAAAATTGTGGTTCATGACTTTAAAAGAAAATGGTAAAGCTGATAAGATTAATTTCTCTTTTTCTCCCCACTTTTCACTTTGACAAAGATACATCAATAATTTCCAACAATGTCTCATAGATATTTTTTCCCCTTTAAAATTTGGCCATGTTATTGGAAATGTTTTTCAACTTTTTCAAATAATGTTTTCACTCTACTATAACCATGCTCTCAATTTAAAAAAAGTCGCACTGTCAATCTAACCAAGAAAAATGGATCTGCGAGTAAGTTCTGACGTCTAAGATGTAAATGTAAATCATAAGAAATATCAGTATCGAGATAACTGGGTAGTCGTGAACGTCCCCCTAACATTATGCGTGGTATGAGTGGTGTTAACTTAGTTCTCAAACATTCTAAGAATAAAATTAGTGATGAAAGTTGTTGTCATGCAGGAATAAGTTTTATAGGAACTGAATAAGCACATAGAAAGATGGATTTTCTACTGTTGTACATACAAACAAAAACTAGAATCTGTAGTTAACAATAAGGGTAGGCATTTGGATAACCTCTCTAAAGTTTACCCTAAATCACTTTTACGTACAAGCTTGTCTTTATGGTATATCAAGATATAAGATATCTGCATTGTAATATTCAGTGACCAGAAAATGGAACCTCGAGTAAGCATTATTGGTCATATGACACAAGTCCCCTAACGTAGAAGTGTAGATTTCCGAATACCAAGAATAAGTCTATTACCATTACGATAATAGCAAATAACAAAACTTTAACTCCATTCTAATAAATTATCATGTGTTAAATATTGTGTTAAATCCATGAAAAGCAGCATGTTATCAAGAAGACACTGTGCAAAGTATTGGCGCAGTGCAACGGAGATCAAAAACATGTATTGGTTTAAATTTATATGACTGCAGCTGTAATACATAAAGGGAAGAACTGACACATACAACATAACCATAAATATCAATGAAAACTGCACACCTCCCAAGAAGTTGTTTTCCTAAATCCATTAGCTCAGCGACTGACTTGTCTCCATCACGTATGAATTCCAAAATCTGTTCCAGTAAATCAGGAAGTTAGTAAAACAAAATAAAATGAAATAATCTAGCTCATATCTAGTAATTACTTTCTACTAAAAGCTATATATCATGTTCCTCTTATATAGGAAAGCTAAAAATAAAACAAAGAATTAACTGTTTCAAAATAAGTGACTAGATAAACAAAAGTTCATATATAAAGAATAACGGCAATAGTAGATACAGATCAATGAACTAAGTTGGATTTATAAAAAACGAAGAAACGAATAGCAACGATTCTCACCGACAATTCTGCATATAATGTGAAATTGCATCTATTCCAACCTATGTAACCACAATTCACATTGTCTATCGTATTCTGTTTTGGTACGTGCGTTGAGAAATGCATTGCGCTACGCATATCATTTGGAGCGTTAAATTCGATGGTCTGAAAAGTTAAATATCCAAAACATTTAATCTAATATATCTCAAAACGTTGATTCCAACGTTTCAAAACACTATTTCTAACGATATTAAGTGTGTTATATTAATATGCATTAAATAATAATGATGACATACGGAAATATAAACATTTAACTATTATTTGAAATCAACCTTGAAAAAGGTTCATTCTTGGATGGGCAAGCACCGGTGAAATAGCGTTTGGCTCGAATTACGTCCGACGTATCAACGGTTACGTAGTGGTCACATCAAGGCTTATGAGAGGGCGTTTGCCCACTCAGAATTAAAACTTTTCTCAAGATGTAATTGTTATGTTGGATGCAAAGACTTCAGTTCGATATAAGTTCTTGTACATAATCCCCCTCGCCCCTCCCCCCCCCCCTCAACCCCACCCCCCCCCCCCCCTCAAAAAAACCTCTTCGTTCTCTAATTCATTTCAATTATCTTTTCTTACAACCCACCATCTCGAAACATGTGTAAGCACAATTTTCACTATTCTAATCCCAAAGAGAATTATTTTTCGATTTAGCAAACTCGGATAATTCAATTGATAATACGATATGATCGATGATTCGGATGAGTACGAAAATGATCTCGAACCTATTGCGAAATTGATGATAAAAGAAATCCAACAAAGAACTCGTACTCAACGTTATACTTTTTCGTACACGGGTAAAAGATAAGTGGATGAGATTCTCGATGGGCATAAGAACATGAGTCAAGATCTTTTCCAAATGAGGAGTCATTGTTTGAGACATCATTGTGACGTACTAACTAATAGGTATGACTTAACTTCCAATTCACGTATAGAAATTCAGGCAATAGGAATGTTTATATACACGATTAGTCATGGCACGTTACATATAATGGTTGGTAAACATTTCAATCGAGTTTACAACAATGTAATTGTTTGTATTCATAAAGTTTTATGTAGTGTCTTACACATAGCCAAAGACGTTATTAAACCGACAAATTTCAATGTTGTTCCTAACGAAATTAGGTATGGTGTACAATATTACTTTTTCGGACACACTCCTGCCAGAGTTGCACAAGATAAATTAGCGGCAATTGTTGATAGAAAGAAATTTCCAACACAAAATATTCTAACGGTTAAGTTTGATTCAACATTTACTTTCATAATGATTGGGTGGAAAGGCTTTGCTATGATGGTAAACTGTTAAACCATGTTATTGAAAAGGTTGAACCTTTTCCACATCCTTCAACCGGAAAATATAATCTTGTTGGTTCAGGTCAAAAGACAAAAAAAATGATTATTTACACTTTGTCGCAATTAACGCTATCATGTTTCAGATTTCAAACAAATTCCGAAAGTTCCAAAATCATGCAACGAAATCTTCAACATTTATCACTCAAACGTGTTATGACCGTCAAAAGGACATCTGAAATATACTTAAAATAAAAATAAAAATCAACAATTTGTACTGACATACTGTTTTCAAAAACAAACTTTGTCCTTGCGATTGTGTTCTTCATAATTTGATATAAAAAATACAGCATACAAATTTTGATTATAAAAGAATTATTAATGCAGAAATTCTTTCTCGCTGTATTACTGAATTGATTATAAAAGAATTATTAATGCACAACAGATTATTGTGATTCGTGATGAGATTAGAAACACTTTGGTTTTTGTATTTGAACATGTAGTTCTTTTGTCACGAAAGTTGAGTTAATTATTAATTGTAAATTATAATTTATCTAAAAAATTAGTTGACTAATAATAGTTAATTAAACGTATAAAATACACCAAAATCTTACTTTCAATTCTTACATACAACCCAACCTCTACTTAACCTTTTGTCCAATAACGTGAAATCGCCATCCTCTAGAGGTTAGAAATCTCTTGTTCAAGAATAAACCATAAAACTCGTTTTCTAGTTGATATTGATTTTCAACGACCACGACAATGTAAGCTATATACATTTACGAGTTCTTAATTTTACCCATCCAATCTTCTTTTTTCTACATAACTTCTTTCAAATATTTTTCAAAAATGTTGAAGCTACGCATGTTTCATTTCGATTCGTTCTGATTAAACCTGCCCTTACCATATCATGTTTGTGGTTTCTGTTTCCATTTTCATTCTGCAACATCGATCCAGGTACCAGATAACATACATTTTAGCAATATGGGTCAAGCAAAAATGTTGACATTATTTTACATTATGCACCTATAAATAACACGGTTATCATATTCAGCAAAATGTAAATTTTGATTTTTAAAAAGCTTAATGTACCTAATGTGAATGGCCTAGTATTCAGATGCCAATTCCGACGTCATTTTGCCTATACAAAACTAAAGATATAAAATGCTACAGCTATCACTCTTAAATATCCCAATACCCTCATTGTTCAGGCTAAAAAAACACAATCCACTCAAATGTTGTATTTGCTATAAGTGTAGCATTAGTGTGGTAGTTTATGGACTAATGTACCCTCCAGCTCACACATCATATCCTATTATAAGCTGCAATACACAAAAATACAAAAATTATGCATAATTTTGTCACCTCCATCACATAAGTGAAGCTAAAGTGAGTTTTTTTAATTCAAATGAAGCCAAATTCATTCGTCTTTTCGCTGACGTGACTAAATCTTCTGTAGTTTGTTACAGCTATATGATCAGAGCATGCTTATAAAGTCTTTTAAAGCACAAGATAAATTTTCTCCGATGGTGATCAGACGTGATTAATGCATAGTCAATTTCAGAAAATAGTAGACGCATGAGTATGACATGAATGATGCAAAGATGGAGAACTGCAACACTGGAAAAGATAATGTAAAAAAGCAAAAGATATTTGAGAAAGGATGGATGCAAACACCATGGCAGCAAACACCATGGCAGATAAAATGAGGAAAGTTCATTAACAGTTGTCTGATAGCATTCCTAGAATACCCAGGGAAACAGTTGATTTTGAGATGAAGGTCATTAATGTAAAAACAAAAAGAGGAAGTACCAACAACAGAAAAGAAAGGAAAGGAAAGAAGAAAAGAAAGATTGTTATGGGTGAAGCTTATAAAGATATAAAACAAAATTCACAAACTGGAATTTGATAAAAACGGGTTTTGGGGCATTATTGACTTTGGAGCTAAGTTTGAAAAGAGGTTCTAGTTGTATTACATTAGTTCATTTGTGGTATTAAAATATATAATAATTAATTGCTTGCTTAAATATTACACAGATTTAAATTTCATCGTCAAAATTTAAATTACAAAAGGAAAATTTATTAATACAAAAACAATTACATAATGAACTTGGAGATTAAAACCCGCACATGAGAAACACTTAATGCAAAAAGAAAATGATGCATGAGATACGTCTACCGATGCAAGGACTATCAACATAAACCATTTGAATCTACCTACTTGCATGCTTGGTCTTTAGCTATTAACAAATACAGCCTATACAGGCCTATCAAAAAAATTCATCCTACACCAAGTCAGCAGCTCTCACTATTCATAATCTATGTTCAAACTACTGCAAAGACCAAATGTTTTTTGAAAGTCAATAGTATTAGACTGGACGCCACACTCGGAACTTAGAGAGGAATTGGACCGAACTCTTTATTTTTCATCATACTTACGATATTTGTGATTGAATCTATCAAGGAATCATGAATATGCATTCTTTCTCATCGACCAACAAGAGAAGAGTGGTGGACCAACAACCTAAACAAAATAGAGAGATCTCAACCGCAATAGCAGGTTCTTTTGAAATGATTGGTGATCCTCTTCTTTAATATTTTTCAATCTAGTATCAATCTAAGGATGTTCGCTTAAACCAATCTCCATTGTCAATACAGAGAGCGTTTTTATTCGAAGCAAGAGTGGCTTGATTCAAACCGACCAAAGGAGTACCCTGATCTTTGTCACCAATTCGATTTGACATGACTGCAATTCGAGTAGACATAGTTTCCCTTCAAATATTTGCTGTAAATATTCATCGGTTCGGACCTATATATTCATTACTAAATTTATATATGATAATGCAAAATCATGACCAGGTTCATATATGGAAAAAATTGAAATTAGTCGACCTTGATCACTCCACTAATCATCATCAACAACTATAGCGTTGCATCTTGTTATCTCAAACAGCTCCAAATTTGGTTTCAGATTTGCTCACTTCATGAACTCTTTGCTCAAGAAAATCGTGCTTGTTTTTTGCTTACTCCTCACAAATAATAATCAAGGCTTTGACGGCGATTTGTGTAAATTTGTAGTCACTCATAATGAATGTCCGTTTTTAAGAGCATCTCCAACAGCTAACGCATTGTAAAAATATGACCCATAAGCACCAAAATGGTTCCAATAGTAGGACGTTTATTTTTTAAACGAGAGACTCCAACCATTTAAAAACTAAACATTTGACATCAATGTTTGTTTTTTGCCGACACTCAGGCCTTTAAAAAATAACACTTGCTGCCTAACTCCACCACACCCAATTTCCCTCCATTTTACCTCTATTTTCTTTCTAATATATTTCTTAAAAAAGAAAAAAAAAACTCTAAAATTCTATAATGATGTATGTAACATAATTTAATATAATGATTTACATATCGTATTATTTGTGAAATACTGTATTTCAAGTCCTATGTATTTTCTGGATATTGAAGAGTAATGTATTTGTATATGAAATACGTTCGAAATAAATTTTACTAGCAAGTAACAAAGATAGAATGATACACTGATGTAAAGATGTATCAAATATTAGTTGATTCTTCTAACCACTCTCTTCTAATTATTGCGTCAAATTTGTAGTGTACTAAGTTAATTCCATAGCAATCCTACCTTATTCTCCAGTTCAATAGCATACTCAACGCCTCTTCAAAGTATAGGTTCATTGATCCATTAATTAAATTCGCATTTGAAGTAATGACATATGAAGTAACAACATCCAACATCATTGTTGTATTTCGATAACTAGGGTTGCATGGCAAATCAAATCCAATAGATTTAGACAACAGTCGATCCAATCCAATTAATAATTGAATCTTAAATTTTTGATCCACATCCAATCCGTCAAGCCTTAAATCCAATCAAATCCAGTTATATTTGAATTGGATCGAATAGTGGTTATCATCTGTCGTAAAATCGACAAATTAATATACCTAGGGACCATTTGTATGAAAATCATCAATTATATGTTAGGCCTAACTTTATCAAAGACGATATTTAATAATTTTTTAGAATTGTTGATTCTTCCATTATATAGTCTACAAGGTTTGATTTCCATTAACTAATTGTATTTTAAAATGGATTTATATTATTATTATTTTGTGTGTCATAATAGTTTAAGTTTGTAAACAAAATGATGTCTGATAATTGAAATGGTATTCGTCGTCTTGTTGCACATTAGAGAAAATTGAAATTAAATATATAATATAACAAGATATATAGTTATATTTTTCTAGCCTTTAAATGAATTAAATTAGATAGACAATGACAAATTTTTACTTTTACTAACATTCAAGTGAATCAAATTAGAGTGACTTATATACTTAGATAGAAAAAAATAACTCTTAGTAGTAGGAGAAGAAACCCAAAAAAATATCACTATTTAAATATCATGTTCCCAAATAAAAATAAAATAAATATAATTTAAACACTTAAATTTCATATATGGTAAATAGTTGATTGTAAATTTTTAGACACATGAAAACATATAATGCATTCAATGTTTAATCTAAAATGTTCAAAAAGTACAAATCAAACCTAAGTGAGAACCGAAAACCCTAATTGGAAAAAATTGCATCACTATTGAATTTGTCAATTTCAAAATCAAAAGTGGACACCTAGTTTTCGACAATTAAAATAAGTTGTAACGGTCTTTCAATTGGTTTCAACCGTAAGGATCTGCCAACTAATCCATCAAAATTTAATACATGTAAATTGAATCTAATCAGATCCAATATAATTTTTAAATTGGATTGGTTTTCACCATTCTGATTTTTTCCATTGGATAATCAATCCTTGAGCACCCATAACGACAGTAGTTGAAGATGCTCAACCACATGTAACGTAAATGAAACTAGATTATACCGCTTGATTTCGTTCTTGTTATTGTAAGTGATTTTGTCGGTGGGGATGGTGATTATGTTGCTTTTCTTCTTCTTCTATGTGCAATTCACTCTCATGTTTTCGTACATCTCCGTGTGTGTGTATTCCATTTCAATCCATCACAAACTTTTTGTGACTATAATAGATTTTTAACTTATATCGAACATCTACGCCTTCAAATTAGGTCTTTACCCTAATTTTGCTTAATAAGCCTTTAATTGAAAGATATTTACCAAATTCCATGATTTTGTGACTATAATAGATTTTCAACTTATATTGAGCACTATAATAGATTTACCATCCCTAATATATCAACTAACCAAATTCCGAGTGTGACTATAATTAGATTTTTTTACCAAATTCCGTGACCTTTACCCTAATTTTGTTTAATAGGCCTTTAGTTGAAAGGTTTTTACCAAATTCCATGATTTTGTGACTATAATAGATTTTGTACTTAAATTGAGCACTATAATAGATTTACCATCCCTAATATATCAACTAACCAAAATTCTGGTTTTTATCAAATTCCGTGATTTTGTGACTATGATCGATTTATCATCCCTAATATATCAACTAACCAAATTCCGAGTGTGACTGTAATTAAGTCTTTAGCATCCCATGATTTTGTGACTATAATAGATTTTTAACTTATGTTGAGCACATGCCTTCAAATTAGGTCTTTACCCACCAACAAAATCACTTACAATAACAAGAACGAAATCAAGCGGTATAATATTATTATTTTACAGCTGAAGTTATCCCTAAGAATGATGACTTTAAATTATGTTAAGGAATATAATATTCAATCCTTGATATATTCAAATTATATCAACTAACCATTAAAAAGAATATTTTTACTTTAATTATCATAATATATCAACTAATCAAATCAACAAAATTAGGGTAAAGACCTAATTTGAAGGCACTAGTGCTCGATATAAGTTAAAAATCTATTATAGTCACAAAATTTAGTCTGTATAAATCATGATATTATTTGGTTATGTTATATAAAATTAAATAATATTTCACTTTCACACACAAATGATGCGCAAATAAGAATAAATTAACTTTAAATATTTGATTTTATATCTAATGAAGGTTTTTGCAAGGTTCGAAGTTCCGGTTTCCGTTTCCGTTTCGGTCATTTGAAAAATTCAAAATTTCAGTCTCATTTCGGGATTTCCGGAAATTCCGTTTTAAATCCGGTTTGTGAATTCCGGTACATTTTTGTTATAAATATGCAAATAAAATGCAATACTGATAGTCAATTACACTAAATTATTCAAGTGACATAGAAGTTACAAAACATACAACATAAAAATTTAATACCAAAAGCTATTTCTCTGAGCATCATATAAATTTTGTATATCGCTCTCTTTATCTTGTGTCAGATTATAATATGCTGAAAAAGAACTGTTGTATCTGATCCGAACTTAAAAATGTCGTCATCATATTATCAAAGGGTGAGGATTCATCTTGACTACTTGATGACTCAGCAGCATATGGTTAATTTAACCCACAATACGAATAACAACCGGTATATTCAGACATAAAATACTTAAAACTGGAGACATTGTTAGAAGTATATCTGCCATCATAATCCCCTTGATCTTCATGTACAACGTTCAAATTTCTATCTCTTCGTCGACTATAGTTATATGTTTCATAATTTTGGATTTTTTATTATATAAATAACTAAATACACTAATAAATGTCCCGTACTAACATAGATTATGGTACATTCTTTGAACTAGTATACATGCATCGTTTAATATAAAAAATTAGGAATACAAATTATTTACACAATTTATTAATTTAAATTAAGTCAACTATGTAATTGTTTTTACAATTTATTCTACACAAATTACTATTAACTCAAAACAAGTCCAAAAGCCCAGCCCAAAATGTGCTAATGGCATGGAGGAGGTTCCGTCACACACTTTTGTGGCCGATCCACTTAGTTCAATCACATTCATCTTTCTTAACCCTAGATTAAAAAATAAAATCAAAAAATAAAACTTCTGCTCGTCGCTTCTTTCTCCTTTCCTTCGCTCGACGGCTTCTTCTTGTTCATCAATTTATTTTCTTACATACGCATCTTGTTCGATAAACAAAGGTGAATTTTTTTTCTTTTGTTTATTATAATGATCTTTGTTTATTTATTTGATTTTCATTTATGCAATTGGTGGATTAGATCCGATTTCTCTCCGTCTTGCTTTTTTTTCAATTTAACCCATTTTCTTATTGCAAGCATCTTGAATCAGAATTTATCTTGAGTTTCGTCCCGGTCACTGTCGGAACCGGACCGGAATGACCGGATTTCCGTCATGCCGGACGGAATCTCAAACTACGGTTTTTATACAATACAAAATAATAGTTATAACGAGCATTATATTTAGTTATGTACAAAATGCTAGCTATATTTAGCATTGTTCTTCAGTCATTCAGCCTAAAGATGAAACTTGCTGCCCTTCTGTCTAATTTTTTTTCAAAATTTGTACTTGTGCCTATTTTCCAGTATTGAAAATAACAATGTAAATTCGTTGTTATTCACTAATATAATTTTGATAAACCATAATTTACATTAAATAATTTATCTGAACTATCTTTAGTTGAAAGCTCTCCTACACTAATCTATAATTAGTATACAGCGCAAAACCTGGCCCAACAAAGCAGCCTGTTACGAGGAAAACTTGAATTCTCTTTTCTTCTTCGTTCTAAAATCCAACCCATGTGCCCTAGCTTTCAATGCATCAGTTCGAATAGAAAAATAAAAATAAAAGCTCCTTCTCGCTTCCAAAGGCTTGTTTACTGAGGCTAAGCTCTCTACATTGAAAATTCGAAGCAACGACAAAATGTAATTTGATTTTTATGTCGTTTTTTTATCTAGTTTTGTGCTGTTGGAAAGCTGCTACGGTTTGATTGCTTTGAATCGATCTATTTCATATCATAATTATCATTTTGAATTAGAAAATGAAATCCGGAATGGATTTTTGGTGGATTTCCGGACCGGTCAACGCCGGAACCGGGCCGGAATGACCGGGGTTCCAACGTACCGACCGGAATTTAGAACCTTGGGTTTTTGCACCTTCGATATTTTCCACTATATCCCCGCTTTATTCCCACTATATCCCCGCTTTATCTCCGCTATAACTTTTTACACCTCTATCGCTATGAAACCGCTTAGCGCTTTAACTGTACATGTAATTATACAAAACATAATCGTTAAAAACGAAAGAGATATGGAATGCAGTTTAGATTACTGTTACAAAGGTGCTCAAGATGCATCATAAGTATGTCGACAAGACTTATTACAAACATGAAGATTACAACGTCCACATTGATAAAAAAAACTTTCATACCGCAACAAAGCACTACATAATAGACTACAAAAGGACCTCATGAATCATATTTTAATGAATATAGTGAGAGTAGTTCGCATTATAGTTAAGTCTACCCATTAGTTTTTGTCCTTGTATCACTTTTTATAGGACTACTTCGTATCACTTTGTAATTAAATTATCAATTTATGTTTATTATGTATATGTTATTGTTCACCTTTTTGTTTAAGTATAAGAGTATATAATATATGAATATTAAACACAACAATGCTTAAGTTCAAACAAAAATATAGCAATTCTACTCTTAAAAATTAATCAACCAAGGAAACAACATTCGCTGAAATTAAGATACAAAAAGGTTGTAAAAACAGATGAAAGTGGTGTTGTATGTGATAATTTTGGGTTGAATATGGAGAAGTTAAAAAAATAACCATTAGACAATTGGAGATTGGGCATTTATCGTGTAGATTTTAGGCGTTCATAAAATAAGCACGTGAACTCAAGTGTTTGTTTAAACGTCTGAAGCTGGGTGTTGAAAATAATAAACGTCTGATTTCATTTACGTTTCCCATTGAAAATGTACACTTAAGCTTAGTCTCTTATCTGAATCGTTCTATTAAAGAGTAGGAACAAAGGAAACTTATGGTAAGTGCTTATGCATGTGTCGTTGGAGATGCCTAAGGCATCCATATTCTTCCACTTCCACCTCCAACGGATTTTGTGGCTTACACGGAATTTCAACTTGTAGCGAGCGATTAAGGTTTTTACTAGAAGCAATCACTTGAAAATAAAATTGGAAATTGATTATCCAGAAAAGCAAGTGACTTGATGAAGAAAATGAAATTGGAAATGAAAATTTTGTAGAAATAAAAACTCAACTGTTGACACGATTGCATCTAAATAAAAGTTTTAGCACAATGTAAAGATCTAAGTTCAGACGTGAGCCCAATGATTTGAAAAGGTTGAAGTATCAGTTCTAACTATAGATGTACACTTACATTGAAGGTAATGGCCACCTGACAAGATGAACATTGGTCAAAACATCAAAACATGCATTTATGTTGGACTTCTCCGCACCATACAACATAAATAATCAATTATGTGTGTGTAGTCGAAGATCATTAGCAAAGTGGTAAGTCCTTTGAAATGTAAATTTAATATAATTAATTAATTATGTGTGAGTGTATATTTTAATGTTATTAGCAAAGTATAAGTCAAGGTATGAGAACTCGGTTTCGGTTATTTAAAATTTTGTTAGTTTCGGATGATTTCGTAAATTTCGAAAGTTCCGGTTTTATTTCGGTTTCGTTCCAGATTTTGGTTTTTAGTAGTTTGTTAATAAACATAATTTGAAATCCAAAATAAAAACCATATACTAACACTAATTTACTATCTATTCCTATTACATTAAATTAAAGGCTGAAAGCCCAAAAAAAGCCAGCCCAAATTAGAGGACATAACACTTCTGTGCTGTAATTCCAATTGCAGCCATATACGCTAATTCATTGTCCATTCCTTTTCCACATGCAAACTAGGGCATTCGAAAGTCGAAACCAAAAGAAGAAGAAAACATGCAGACCAAAAAAACTTCGTTGTTGTACTTCGATTCCGATGTCTTCACCTTCGCTGATTGTCGCCAAGAAAATCAAGCTGCTTCCGATGACTTCGCTGTCGAGAAATCAAGGTGCTGCTGTAATTTTTTTTGTGATTTCTTACATCGATGTTGATTTAATGTATAGATGGAAATTCGAATCTTTTTCCTGTGTAATCACATTCGACTATTTCTGTTGTCGATTGAAATCTTTTCGAATTGCTTTGGCTTTTTCCTTTTCATCCCATGATTTTTGCTATCGAAGGCTTTAATTTAAGGCTCCTCTTTTTTTTAAGCTGAAAGCCGAAACCGATTTTTAGCCCTAGTTTCGACTCGTTGATGGTCGGCACCAGTACGGTACCCCCGAAATTTCGGTGTACCGACCGATACCTTAAACCATGGTATAAGTCCTTTGAAATATAAATCTACAGATTTTGGGTTCAAAACCAACAAACTAAATTATTGGTTTTCATATATACATGCACAATACACACACACATTTGAGAACACTCGATCACGCTTCGCTCACAAACTCTCAATGTCTACCGCTATCCTAATTTCAACTCTTAACCTCTTATTTTTTTAATTATAAGCTTTGTCATGAGTATACCGATAGGGGCTAACCAAGGTTCAAAATTTCGGTTTTAGATTTCATTTCGTTCACTTGCAATTATCACAATTTAGGTTCTGTTTCAAAAATTCCGAAAATTCCGTTTCAAATCCAACTCCGGATTTTGAAGTTTCCAGGTACTTTTTATTTGTAGGTACACCCATAAATACTATAACTTTATGGACTTGTAAGAGCAATTTAACAGTTATAATTGAAAGTGCAAATATAATTTCATATAATGTAATCTAACAGGTCAAAAAATAAACAAACCTCAATTTATTTTGTCTTAAAAGTCTACCCATATGTAACAAGTTACAAAAACCCAAGAAAAAAATTAAAAATCGCCCAAATAACTTTTTAGTATCCCCTAAATTTCTCCGCCGTGAAAACAAAATCTAGTTCAATTCTCTTCCTCAAATAAATCTCATAACCCTAAAATACATCGAGATCATTACTCTTTGTTGCCGCTATTTCCTACAAGAATGTTAATGTTGCATGTCTTTTCAAGCTTGATGCTACCTTCCTCCATCACTGCGCTATTTGAGCACGACCGTACATGTAATTGAGATTTTTTTGATTCAGTGACTAGTGCGTGTTTTTTGGTGAATTTCAGTCCAAACAACGTCGAAACCAGGCCGAAATAGTTGGAATTCCGACGTCCCGATCAGAATCTCGAACCATGGGGCTAACTACATGCATATATGCACACATATGCATCAGGGGCGATCCTAGGGGTTTTGGTGCCTAAAGCGAATTGCAAAATCGACTAATAGAAAACTAATACTATTATCATAATTAAATCATCAAAATAATTTCTCAAAAATATTTTCAATGATAATTATTAAAATAATAAAAACATTTTAAATTATGAATGTGTTATCTACTAGTTACAATTTATCAAAAATGTTTCCAATGATAATTTAAAGTAAAAATATTCTTTTTAATGGTTAGTCGATATAATTTGAATATATCAAGGATTGAATATTATATTCCTTAACATAATTTAAAATAAGCATTCTTAAGGATAACTTCAGCTATAAAAATAATAATATTGTTATTAATAATAAAAAATCATAATATTATTGAATTTATTTTAATCATTTTTCATTTAAAAAATATACCTTCCTGTTTATTAAAGTAAAGGAAGGAAGGTTACTATTGCTAACTTACTACAACTTGTATATCATAATGATCTGAATTGAATTGTATGAATTGAATCTTTTTTCAAACTTTTTACATGAATTGAATCTTATTTCAAACAAACTATGCAGGCATCAATGATCCGAATTTGTACATCATACATTATAACAATTTCTATTATAATTTGTACATCACAATTTGTACAAACATCAATAATTGCAAAAAAAAAAATCGTATAGTATGAATAATGAATTGAATCATGTTAGAACAAATTATAAACAAAAAGCAGTACCTTTTCTTTTCATTTTTTAATGGATGGAGTCTGTTGATCACTGTCGATTAATTTGAAGATGATGCCGAGGAGTCGCCGTCGCCTACACCTATCCGCCAGTTGTCAAGTGTCGTCGTCTCACCGATCGCTGGTGCTTCATGGTCCGCACTTCTCTTTTTTTTGTGTATCACAATTCGCTATTGGGAAAATGGTGCCCTAATTTTTTTGGGGCCCTAAGCGGCAGCTTTAGCTGCTTCACCAAAGGGACGGGTTTTATATGCATGCATAACATACATATAGAAACATAAACTGAAATTTGATAATTGGCCTACAGTCTAGAACTCAAACTGCCAACATTAAAATGTTTAAATCGGTATCCAGATTCAAACTCTTAACCTCTCAATTTTCAACTCTTTGATTTTCCATGAGTACCTTTTGGGGCTAACTATATGCATATATATATATATATACACGCACACAAACAAATACATATATTACTATATGAGTGTGTGTACTGAAATTTGATAATTGATCTACAGTCTAGAATTCAATACCTCCCATATCCACAGTCCACATGTGTGTATTTTGTGTGTAGCGACCTAAACCTCTTGTTATAAACCCCTAAATTTTCCCGTTCGTTTTTTGACGTAAAATGATTTTGTACCTAAATGAAATTTTGTAAATATGTTATATTCATTAGCAACATCGTTTATGCAAAATTTGAAGTCACTTTGAAACTTTTAACTGATTCAAAATTGCAAGGTAGTATGAACCGTTGGAAATATAATTTCAACCATCGATGTGATATATAATTTTGAGGAGATTCCTGATACTTTTTAACGTGTGTTGTTGTGGGCATCTTGATTTCCTTTTACTGATACCATTTCTAAAAAACTACCATAAAATTTATCTAACATACTTCATAATATCATTACTAATCTTAGGGATTCCAATACTTATAAAATTTTAACATAAATTCTTGAATGTTCAAAAAATATTCATCTAATTTGTTAATAATAAGATCGATCTACTCAATTGTTAATAAGTTAATCAGATTAATGTTGGCATAATCATGAATAAAGCATTTCAAACAATCTCTTGGGTAGTATGTAATTTTGGCAAAAAAATATTTTTTTTCCTGAAAAAAAATCTGAAATTCAAAAAGTTAAAATATTATTTATAAAAATTTGCAATTATCAGAAGATCTTATTTTAAAGATGTTGGGTTTGATGAATATTAATATAGAATTCATTTCTAAATTCTTTTCCCAAAAAAGAAAGAAAAAATTAGATGAAAATTGTTGAGCACTGAAATTGTTATACCAATAGATGTTGAACCTCGTCATGGTGTTCTTCGGTTCAACAAAAATTATTAGTGGATTTAATCTACAGGATGATATAATATGTTTTGTAATTAATTGTTGAAATAAAAAAATAATTGCGGTATTAGAAAGAGTAAACAAATTAATAGATTTTAATTAAATTGGAATGGTATTAGTAGAAGTTGTATATAGTTCAACCTATGCAATTTAAAATCGAACAAAAATTTGTATAATTTGTATATTTGTTCTTATATAACCCAAGGTCGTCTCTATAAAATTTGGCTTAATTTAAGTGATCCTAACATGTTCGAAATCATATTTCAAATCAACTGTTAAAAAAGGTGTCTGCGTTTGATATTCGACTTAACATCAGGAATTCGAAATGATCTCATTCTTTTTGGACATAATATTCATAGTGTAGATTAAACATCTCAAAGTTTCATTTGACTTGAAATAGTGCAGCACCGAAAAACATAGAGGTGCAAGAAAAGAGAGCTTTAGTGGACAAGCTCGATCCTTTGGTAAAGCAGCTAAAGCTACCGCTTAGGGCCCAAAAAAATTACGGCACCATTTTCCCGATCGCGAATCGCGATAAGGCAAAAAAAAGGAGAAGCGCAGACCGTGAAGCACCAGCCATCGGTGAGACGACGCCGCTTGACGACTGGCGGGTAGGCGTAGGCGGCGACGACTCCTCGGCATCATCTTCAAGTCAATCGACAGTGACCGACAGACTTCATCCAACTAAAAAGTGAAAAGAAAAGGTACTGCTTTCAGTTTGTAATTTGTTCTGTCTATCCATCTGAAAAGTGAAAAATGATACAATTCATTATTCATACTATACGGTTAAAAAAATTTGCAATCATTGATGTTTGTACAAATTGTGATGTACGAATTATAATAGAAATTATTGTAAGTTATGATGTACAAATTCAGATCATTGATGCATGTATAGTTGTTTGAAATAAGATTCAATTCATGTAAAAAGTTTGAAAAAAGATTAAATTCATACAATTCAATTCAGATCGTTATGATGTACAAACTGCAGTAAGTTAGCAATAGCAACATTTCTTCTTTACTTTAATAAACAGGAAGTACATTTTTTAAATGAAAAATGATTAAAATAAATTCAATAATATGATTGTTCATTATTAATAATATTATTATTATTTCTATAGCTGAAGTTATCCTAAGAATGCTTACTTTAAATTATGTTAAGGAATATAATATTCAATTCTTGATATATTCAAATTATGTTACCTAACCATTAAAAAGAATTTTTTTACTTTAAATTATCATTAAAAATATTTTTGATAAGTTGTAACCAGTAGATTGCAAATTCATAATTTAAAATGTTTTTGTTATTTTAATAATTATCATTGAAAATATATTTGAGAAATTACTTCGATAATTTAATTATGATAATAGTATTAGTTCTCTATTAGAGTCTTGTTTTGCAATTCGCTTTAGATACCAAAACCCAGGACCGGCCATGGTAGCGGATCCTTAACCCCACACACGCACACATATGAGCAGGACTAGATTGCAGGGAACTAATATAATCAATCGTTTGGAAAATGCTATGATGAAAAGGGGGTATTTTAAGAAATTAAACCATATAACAATAACTATACTGGTGAGTAATATAAATAAACAGATAGAATGCAAGATATGTGAACAAAAAAATGGACCTGAGTAGCAATCAACGCCACAGACTCAGTGTAGTTTAGTCGAAGACCGCGGGCCAAACGCTTCTGAGCTATGAATCCCACATCGTGTAGCGCTACTTTCTCCGATTCTCTCGGTACTAATTTCATTTTTATTCCGATTTTTAACCCTCTCTTTTGTGATTATTATATTAACTAATAACAGCTTCGGCGGAAAAAATGCAATTTTATTGCCGAAAGGAAGGGGAAATTGTTGGAGCAGGATTCAGTACGATACTCGAGAAGAGATTGATTCGTCTTGTGCTTTTTTCCTTTTGGTAAATACTTGGGCAGTTTAGCCACTTTTCATTGCCGGCAATTGGTTCGAGCAAAACACACCGCTGAACCAAATATGATTTGTTAGTTTGGCTCGATTTGGTTAGTTATTCGGTGGTTTTTGTTTCTACTAAATTTACTTGGTTTATTAATCTATTTTGATTTTCAATATTTGAAAACCGAACCAAACAATTAAACTAAATAATAAAATCTAAATTATTATAAAGATTATACTTATCAATGTAAGTAATATTATTATTTATATTATCTTCTTTGACAAAATTAATTTTCTTTCGATGCATGTTAATATTACTATAAAAGAATCGGTTGGTTTCTGTAAATTACAGCATTATCATATGTGTGTGTATACTGTATGTATACACACACATTGTGGACGACCACGCATGCACGTGCATACACGTCTAGTCAATTGTTTTCATCTCTTGTTACGACAACAATTACACGGTCTACATTTTTAGTCACCAACTAATCAAATCAACAAAATCGAACCAATAATTTTTGATTCAGTTGGTTTCGATTTTGAAACATATCGGTTTGATTTATTTTATTTTCTATTTATCGAACGGTTAAATTGGTTTTAATATTTTTTTTGTTCGATTTCAAACAAAATCAACCATTTGCAACCCTATTCAAAAATTTAATACATTTTTGCAATATTTTATCATTTGCACTTAATATCCCCGCCCACTTCTATTTATCTCATAAAACTCCATAGTCTCGAACTAATTACAGCATGAATAGTTCAATTTCTAAAACAAAGAACAGAATTGCACATCTATTTAATAGTCTTTCACATTTAGATATTTGCTACACAATAAATGCTAAGAGTCGTTGAACAAATTCCCAATATCAAGCTTGGGCTACTAAATATCTTTTAAACAAACATCGATATCTATGCACATATTTAGCTAACACTTTATTGATTGGATCCTATTTAAACAAATGTCTAGTTACGAATACGTATTTATAGTCATTCGATTAGATTTTTCTCAAAGATTACGAATTGTAATAAAATGTTGAAAGAAGTTTAGGACTCAAAAATTACACATTTGTAACATCCAACTTCTGTAACACCCCACACCCCTTAGTATACCCAAAATGACACACTAAAGGATATGGTGCATTATAAGTATAACTAAAAAATTTACAGAGACTAAGATTCACAGGACAAAATAAATAAAACAGCGGAAACATTTAAAATTAAACTTTATTTCTCCATAAAATAAGTCATAAAATCAAATACATAATATGTCTTAAAAATTGAATACATACATCTCATGAAAAAATATCATCTCAGTCACATCATCAGAGTCATAAAAATAATCATCCCTCTCACAAAGTACTAGTACATCAAAAGTCATGTGATACTGAAAAGACGAAGAGTACATGAAGAATAGAAAAGCTCTGCAAATAGGTCTCTAAGAAATCCAAATCTATTTTCCTTGCATTTGCTGGCATAAGGGGGAAAAAGGAAAAAATAGAATAGTGGGTCAGACTAAAAGTCTGGTGAGTGGAGGTAATTACTAACATTTGTAAGCAAGATAAAGATAATAGGCTCAACAACAGTTCTAATATAAAAGGAAATAAAAGAAAAGATACGGCTGGAATAAAATACGGTTTAATTGTTCACTGTGCGTAGATAGTTCGATTAGATTGTTTACACTTTTCTTAAATAACTGCTTTGATTAGGCTGAAACCCTAATCCTACTTTAATTAGAATGAAGTTCTAATTCTTCCCTTTGATCGGTCTTCTATCTCTACTGTGCCTACTACGGACTAGACCCATTGGCCTCCATGCAAAAGATGCGGACTAGACCTTGTTGGTCCCTACGCAATAGACACCTACTACTGCAGACTAGACCATGTTAGTCCCTATGCAACAGATACCTACTTAGTGCTTGGAACTCAATAACGACTTATTAGCCAGCGCTGAGGCCACATGCTCGACCACCTCTAGGCTTGCGCTATCTGTTGCTCCTCTTATTGACCTCTTGTTTACCACTGCTCCAAAATAAGCGTGCCCTTAACTCACATGTCCTATTGTGAGACCACCTGTGTCTGACTTAAAAGGGAATGATGTTGGTACAGGTCTTATCTGACAAACAAAATCTAGTTGCATCCATTGTCCAAATCCCCATGATTAGAACTTCTATTTATTGATCTTTTATTTACCACTACTCCAGCATAAGCGTGCCCTAGCTTCACATAATCTCCCGTGAGACCTAACTGAAAAAGGGAATGCCGTTGATATGGTTCTTACTACTATCTTTGATTACTAACTTAATATAAATCTTAAAATAAGCTTTTTCTGTTCTGTCTCTAATTATAACATATGTTATAACTTTGCTTATTTACTTAACCCAAGGTCTAAGTTTTAAAAGTAAGCTACTTCTGCCATTTCTTCTATTTTCTCTTTCTGGTTATAATTATATGTTATAACTAAGCTTGCAAATATCTTAAATTTTCATATTTCAGTCTAAGTCCAATTTATTACAATTCTTCTCATTTTACACCCCATTTTTGTAAATTCGGTGTTCTTATATTTTCGTCCATAGTCGCGATTTATTCTATTCCATTCGCTTATAAAGGAAATTAAAAAGAAACTGACGATTGCAGAAGAAATTCCAAACGTAGAATAGATGTAAATAAAACGTAAATAATGGTAAATAATATATACTGTTAACCCGCCTTTTTGCAAGGCCATGGACAGGCGGGTTTAACTTAATCAACTGCACGTTCGTCGAGGCTGGTGTATGATGGATTCAGTCGACTGGATGGATGGATGACACAACGTGCTTGGGAGATGGAGATACACTACACCATAGATAGGATTTTGGCGCTGCCTTAGGCGGCACATTTGATACGGCTATAAGCCGTATCAAATTTTAATACGGCTTATAGCCGTATCTATATTATTTAATACGGCTGTAAGCCGTATTAACATTTGATACGGCCTGTAGCCGTATTAAAATCCGTGCCTCTTTTCGTGGGAAAATTTTCCCCAAAACACACACCCTCCCTCCTTTTTTTTATTTCCAGCGCTTTCATTTTCACCGTTCTATTTCACCCTTCAATGAATTCCACTGTACGCAACCTCCAAAACAAGAATTCGTGAATATATTTAGGGGATTTAAGCTTCGTCTACGGTTGGTTCAGAGGATTGGAGGAAACGAATTTTGGGCGTGGATGTTCAATTTGGATTTGGATGGGTTCGCGTGAATTGGTTCGCGGTTCAAGGGTGTCGAGGTAAACATCAAAGTCTTTCAGTTTATACTTGTCATAATTTCACCTTTTTTTTGTTTTGCTGTATAATTATCGTTGGTGGGTATCCGTATTCTTACGTTTTGCATACCCATTTGATGAATTAAAGAATATTATCTTGTTATCGCAAATCTTTCGAAGTGTTTTCGAGAGAAGTTGGGTGCCCATCTTGTGCACTGAACTGATTTGGTTATATTAGTTTACAAGTTTTTATGCTGTAACCATAATTTCTATTAACGAATGCCTCGAAGCTCGGTTAATGTTGTTATTTGTAAGATTGAGTTGTTGTATTTACAATCTGTTTGGGAACAAATTTTACTATAACTACCTAAAATAGTTTAAAGTTACAGCTTTTGCGTTGATTCACATGAATATGAGATAATAGAAGTGTTTAGATATAAGTTGAAATGTTGGCTAATTTAACAAAACGAGCTGTAGATTGGCGACCATAGCAATTGACATCTTAGCTTAATCTCTGAGTGATTGTGATGAGCCAAAAAACAGTTTAACTGGCAATACAAATTGGATTTGATACATGACTCATACACCAATATAAAGCGGATATGATATATTGTTCGATCTGTAGTAGGTTCTGCTGTAATCTTCAAATGAACATGGTCAGCAAAAGTATATTTTGGATAAGTAATATGATTGGATTTTTGTATCCTTGCATAATTTACAGCTTGGTGCTAATATTGTATATGGTTCTGACATTGTATATGGTTTTGACATTGTTGTATAAGTGGATAAATTTATTGTTAATGGCGCAAGCCAAGTATCAGGAGAGAGATACTGCATAGACATTACTCCGGTGCTATAAAATAGCGCCGTTGTAATGGCAAATTTTTTGAAAACAGTTTGATGCTAATGTTGTATATTGTTCTGACATTGTTGTATAAGTTAATATCTAATACTGTCGTAAATTTATTGTTCTATCTACGTCGTGTAAAAATATATCGGTTGGGCCTGGCCCTTTTCGGTTTCTAGCCATCACTGCAGCCGAGTAAATGGCAGCCATTCTTCCCGGTGCCTCGTTGAAGTATCTGTATAATTTTGTAAAACGAAATGTATACATTGATACAGCTTTAACAAATGGACGTTATTTGCTCCAAGTTTTATCTATGCTTAATGTTGTGTTAACAGCATAAACTAGCATATGACAACAGATAGAAAGAACAAAATAAAATGCAAGGAACGAAAGTTTCTTTGATTCTTGCAGGCTGCAGAATCTTCAGATATCAAATACTTGATGTTAACGAGGTACCTCCACGACTCTGATCTTTTGGTGTACTCTTCAAACATTACTTCTTGTAGTTGCCAATTTATTAATGTTTGGTGTAAGTGAAAATGAAATCCATGAAAGACTCAAATTATAAAAACCATCAATAGAAGACTTAACATAAGAAACAATATCTTTTTGTTAGAGAAAATCCAATAGCAGCCCGTTCAACAAAAATATTCAAGGAGGCTTCTCCAGCACCATCATTTATTTTAGGCTGAACATTCAGTTGAATATTAAACAAATAAAAACAATTTGAAACAAAATCCTTACTTTACAAACAAAATATATTTCCCTTTTTTTCACCCCTCTTTTAATTTCCTCCTTTTTCAAAATAATCACATGACAAAAGAAATTGCATCTACTGACCTTCAAACTGACATTTATAAAAAACTAGTCAGGTGTTATATTCAATTTTTCAAATTTATAAAATGTCGACTTTAAGGAAAATTTCCAAATTTTGAACATTTTTCAAATTAACGAGTTTTTCACTTAAAAGGCTTCTCAAACGAAATTAATCAGTTTCATGAACAACACTCAATTTAGTTAGTTTTAAGAACAAAAGATAAAATAAAGTATCATTTTCAACGATAGATTTTTTTTTTAATTTATCATTTTCTGGTTTCAAAGACGTTATATTATTTTAGTGACAATAAAAAATAATATTTCATTTATGATTTTACTGTAAAATGGTATTATCTTTTTTTGTCTTTAAAACTAATTATTCGCAGGTGTTGTCCAGAAAGTATTACATTCTAAGAATTTCATTATTTTACGTTTTAATGCATTAGACTAAATAATACTAAAATGATATCGGAAGAGTCACAAAATATAGCTATATAATTACTAGAATTAACTTGCAATTTAACATTCCTAAGATATGAGAAAAATGCTGTTCTTGGGGCAAAAATTCAATTTAGATCACTAAATTGAATACGTCTACACATTAGGCAATCCTACCCAATACATACAGTAAAATCCAACACTTCACCTCAATAAGATGCATTTGTCAATTCAATTGAGTGAGACATAATAGTTTTTTTAATCTATGGTTGACTATCATATCTTACTATACAGTACTTAAGATTGTTTAATACATTTTTTTCTCATTCTAAGAATGTAGTTGATGCTACAAGTTTTTATCTATTACAAGTAATGGCAAATTGATCAAAGTTTTAAATTTTGCAAATGAATAATACAGAATCTTACAGGGTGGATTTTTAATTAAAGTATGTATTTTATATGTAATGTAAAATATGTACTATAAATTTGCGACAGTATTAGATATTTATTAGCGTATATAACAAATTAAAACAAAAAAGTACCGGAATTAATGCGGAACTTCCGGAATTTCCGAAACTGATCCAAAAATTTTAAAATTACCAATGGTCGGAACGAAAACGAAAAATAGAATTTCGAACCTTGCCTCATGCAACTATATTGTACGAAGATAAATGATGTAAATTCAGAATCAGGTTTTTATGCAATTTTTATAGTGGTTCGTTGTACATTATACAACGCCAACTTCTCAACTCGTGACAATATACAAAACCAATCAAAGAATAAAATCTTGAAAGTGTTGTAGAAAAGTATTGTTTATAAGCATTTTGTCAATGTGAGTAGCAATACCTCTACGTCTCCATGTGAATTGAAAATCTTGTATATATATACACTCATATATATATATTATATTTATGTCTAATGTTCTAATATATATGATTTAGGAGGGCAATATGTCTTTCAATATAGACAAAAAGTGGATAAATGAATCCGATCAAAGATCTACATACTATATAGACGGGATGAAGAAGTTTATTAGTTTTGTTGATGAAAATGGTGGTAAGAAAGGAGTGTATTTATGCCCTTGCACTCGGTGCAAAAATATGAAGACGATCAAATTAGATGACATTCATTTTCATTTGCTTAGATGAGGTTTTATCCAATCATATACCGTATGGTATTTTCATGGAGAAAAAAGGGTAGAGAAGGAAAAACAACAACCAGTTAGTCAATCCACAAGTACCGACGAGTCTGAGCATATTATGATGGAAGATCTAGTCAATGATGCAGATAGATTTCATCATTTTCACCTGAAAATCTGTTGTCTGATCATGCTAATGTTGGAGAGTCGTCTACGGTTGATGGCAATTGGCAGGCCAATGAAAGTAAGAAGTATAAATCACTTTATGGTAGCGCAAAAGAGCCACTGTATCCTTCATGTTCAAAAGGGTTGACGAAGTTGTATGCCATTGTGGAACTGAATAGCTTGAAGACCCAATACGGCTTTTCAAATAATGGTGTGACTGCACTCCTCGAACTAATAAAGGAGTTACTCCCCGAAGGTAACACGCTGCCGACAAAGTACTCCGACGTGAAGAAGTTAATCAAGCAAGTTGGGATGAATTACAAAACTTATGATGCATGCATCAATGATTGCATATTATACTGGAAAGATGATGCGAATAGAGTTTCGTGTACAAATTGCAACGAACCAAGATATATGACATCATTCAACGAAGAAAGAAAAGGCATCAAAGTACCTCGAAAGACATTAAGACATTTTTCTTTAATTTTTAGATTGAAGAGATTGTATACTGTACCATGGATAGCAGATGCGATGACCTGGCATGGTCGTGCCAAGTCTGATCCAACCGTAATGCGTCATCCATGTGACACTTCTCAATGGAAAGCCGCGGATTATTTTGACCAAATGTTTGCTGTCGAGCCACGGAATGTCACACTTGGAATAGCAACAAACGGTTTCTGTCCACATGCTTCTCTATCTAACCCTTACAGTTGTTGGCCAGTAATTGTAGTACCATATAATATTCCTCCGTCTATGTGCATGAAACGAGAGTTTTCAATGTTAACACTATTGATTTCTGGGCCAAAACAACCAGGGAAGGATATTGATGTTTATTTACAGTTGTTGATAGACGAGTTAAAGCAGTTATGGAAAGGAGTCGTTACATATGATTCATTAAATAAATCCGAATTCACAATGAGAGCTAGGGTATTGTGGGCAATCCATGATCACCCTGCTCTTGGGACTTTATCAGGATGTACAACTCACGGTTATTTTGCATGTCCGGTTTGTGGGGAAAACACTTGTTCTTATCATCTTTCGGAAAGTAAGAAGGTGTGTTACATGGGACATCGAATGTTTCTTACTAAAGAACACAAGTTTCGATACGACAAGACAAATTTCAACAACGAACAAGAACTTCAACGTCCTAAATGGACATTGACTGGTTTGAAGTTGAAAAGAAAGTAGCGAATATCAAAATGAAAGTTGGTAAACACAAAGAAGAAATTAGTCGAAAACGAAAAAAGTCAATTTATGAAGAAGTTGACAATGTTTCTGCATGGTACATGAGGTCTATCTTTTTTGATTTACCATATTGGAAAGCAAATATGATTCGCCATAATATTGATGTTATGCATACGGAGAAAAATGTCACAGAGCATCTCATCAGCACCATTATGGACCATAAAGATAAGTCAAAAGATGGCATCAATGCACGCAAGGATTTGAAAATCATGGGTATAAAACAAAAGTTGTGGGTGATGGAAGATCCTGAAACAAATACAATAATCATACCAAAGGCAACTTTCACTTTGAGCAAAGAAGAAAAGATACAGTTTTGCACCATTTTGAAAAACCTGAAAGTGGCCAACAAATTCTCTTCAAACTTTCACAACAATGTGAGCATCAATCCTCTCGAACTAAGAAATATGAAGTCACATGATTACCACGTCATAATGTAACATTTGCTTCCGGTATTGCTTCAACATTCTTATCCACAACATAAGGATCTGCGAAATGCTATTCATCGTATTAGTCTATTCTTTAACATTTTGTGCTCAAAGGTGATCAATAGGGAACACCTTATAAAAGCAAAGGCTAGTTTGGTAGAAGCAATGTGTGCTTTTGAAAAACATTTTCCACCTGCATTTTTTGATATCAGTATCCATGTTATGGTTCATTTAGCCGATGAAGCATTAATTTGTGGTCCTGTCAGATATAGATGGATGTATCCCTTTGAACGGTAAATAACTAATTTCAGTTATGTACATTATTATTCGATAGAAATAGCTATTATGTACAATATATAATTGATCATATTCACAGGTTGATGAAAACATATAAAGGATATGTGCGCAACAAAAGATACATTGAAGGTTGTATTGCAGAAGGATATATCGTACAAGAAGCTAGCCTTTACTGCATGGAATATATGCCAAACGGAGGTGATGGCAATCATAAACATACCCGTGAAGCGTTTTTAGACGAGGACGATGAGTTTGCTGGTGAGATACCTTTAGATAATGGTAAAGATATAACGTTAACCCAAGTGCAATTTGAACAAGTGCATAGATGGGTCCTTAATAAGTATGATGGATTGGATGAATGGAAGAAGTAAGTTCACACCTTTGTTTTGAATTTCCATTTTTTAATTCAATTTATGTATTCGTTTTGATATGTGTTTTCCGTAGGAGGTATAACTCCTATGCGAAAAGTAATAGATTTCAATCACGAGGCAGAGGTACAACTGTCGAAGTCGTTCAAAGTTTTACTCTATGGTTACGCAACGAGGTATTACAACATCTTAAGTATTTCACGTGTTTATAAGTTGGTAATACACCTTCGTGACCATGTTTTGTTTTACTTATTGTATTTTATGTAGTTGTTGAAGTGCATCGATGTTGATCCAACTCTCTAGCGGCTTGTGCATGGGCCGAAGTTCACGGCGCTTAGTTATACTAAGTACCAAGTGAATGGTTTTTTATTTTCCACGAAAATGTACGAAAATCGTATGGTAACACAAGATAGCGGTGTATGCATGAAAGCAATTACAAAATTTAGAGCGAGTGGTAAAGATAAAAATTATAAGGAAGCAGAAACAACGTATTACGGAGTCATTCAACAGATACTTGAGTTGGATTACACTGACTTCAAACAAATAGTTTTTTATTGTGATTGGGTAAAGGTCGAGGATAAGACCAATGGTTGCAAAATAGATCATGTTTCAAACTTGATCGTGGTTAATTTAGGGAAATTGAAGAGCAAAGATAGCGTGAATGATAAGCCATTTATTCTTGCATCAGAAGCGAGTTAAGTGTTCTACTCAACAGATTTAAAAAATAATGGTTGGTCTGTGGTTTTGCATACACCAAAACGGTTGACTACAAATGTGGATGACATTGAGTTTCCTACCGTCTATCAATCAGCTTTTGAAGATAATGAAAAATTAGAAGACCTTACCAAAACCATTTGTTAAATGATGAATTGTTAAATGCTTCATTTCTCGTTTGAATTCCTATTCCTTGGGGTAGTAGGAGTGTGAGATATCATTGAACCAAACAAAAATTCACATAAAGAGAAGGTTTATTAAAATGTCTATATTGTTGTTGGTTTCTGTTATATTGAAAAGTTTCATGATAGTATGTTTTTTATAGACTTGTAGATAAAAGGGGATTTATTTTTAAAACTAAACGTGGAATCGAAATTACAAATTTAAACCATTTTCATTAGTTGATTGTAGTCAAATTTGAAATCCAAATAGTTCTTCTGTTGTTATTGCTTTTTTACTTTTGTTATTGCCATGAATTGATGGTTGATGAGACCACTTTTATTGGCTAAACAACAAATTTTACAGTGATGTTGATTTCATTTTTATTTCAGGACAGCTAAGTTGATATATTCGTAGATTATTTGTTTTTTCTTTTCTTTTTGTAATCTGTGATACAATTACAAATCAATAATGGTTATTTAACCGTGAGGAAACTATGTCACAAAATCCAGCATCATCACATTCATCATGTTCAGAAGAAAAAATAGTTGATCAAAACTTATTTGGTATTCCAGTCTCAGAAAACGCTGGAAAAATCGCCACTATGTTGGGTAAACTAGTAAGAGCTCATGTGCCGATATCATACATAAGTTGGAACAAAGTACCCGGTACATATAAGGATGATGTTTGGAACCAATTGGCGGTAAGTTTTTACTTTGATTCATTTCTGATGATATTTAAAAAAAAATTATGGTCAGTCACTCTATTTTGCAATGTATATGCACTACCTGTTATAGTCGGTTTCTGAAACCCGTTTTAAGTCTGATAGAATTGATTAACTTGTTTATGTATTTTACTTTTTGCAGAAAATGTATGCGCTCGAACCGCTTTCAAAGGAATTTTTTTTTAAAAAGAATATCTGAGGCTTTTAGGAGACAAAAAAAAACTTGAGAGCAAGCTTTTATGACACTTTCGACAATGACGAAGAACGAATGAAAAATTGTCCATCTACAATTGCTCAAGAAGATTGGAACGAGTTCATAAAAAATGAAGCAATGCCTGAAGCGAGCGGAAGAAGGGAGTTAGCCAAAAAAATAGATCATTGCTCAGTTATGCTCACCATGCAGGCCGTAAAAGTCACGCTAGAATAGAACACGAAATGGTAAGTTATATTCATTTTTTTTCAAAAATGGTAAAAATCACAACTAACATATTTTATATATTGCAGATCGTTGCAAATCCATCGGCAAATATCAACCGTCGTCATGTATGGGAGAAGACACACACGAAAAAAGATGGTAGCATATCAGATGCCAATTCTTCGTACTTCATAAGTTATTTTGTTTGGTTGACGCAATGGGAAATCCAATTTTACATAAATTTGGTAGTTTGTTTGAAGAATTTGGGTTAATAGTGTCAGTTTGATGAATTTAGGTTTCCGTTTGACAAATTTGGGCTACTTCACTTTGTTGTATGAGTTTGATGAAGTTTTAATTTTTTCAAAACATCGTTCAATGTTGGTGGGTGAAGATTTAAGTTTGCTAAACCTTTAAGTTTGATCCACTTTTTAATTTTTTTAATGTATGACTGAAAATATTTTAACTTTCTTTGAATTTAACGTAGTTTTAGTGGTCTTGGCATAGTTTGAAACAGGGTTGAAACTGATTTTGACATTCGATCTAACCTGACTAAAATTGCTACTAAAATTGAATTTTATTTCTGATTGCACTGAAAAAACATGTTCGAACTTGAACTTTTTTCACATGACTTGGAAAAGAAACAAATTTTAACGATAATCAATCTTAACACAATAAATTATTACACACACATTATTAGAAACCTATATTTTAGATTAAACTCATTTCTTAATTCACAATACAACCTTATTTTAGATTAAACTACCAATACAACCTTATTTTTTGTAATTACTGAAATATAACTAATTCTGTTGAAAATTTCAATTCAATCCTTTCAAACCTAATCAAAGACCATTTTCTCATTATACGTCAAGATTTTGCCCAAACTTTTTAAATTCTTGAGTATTTTACAATACTGTTCTTTGTAGTTTTCAGCGTTCTACGCTAATCTTTCCCTGTGGCCATTTGTAGATTAAACAAGATTTATACATAAGTGTTGATGTTTCATATGCCACATAAAACAAAATTATACTACTGCGGGTTTCTGCTAAGTTTTCATGTCATGTTTACTCAGCATCCGTGTAAGAATCTGAAAGTGACACAGTGATCTTTTTGGCACCCTAATTATGAATAATATACCATGAACTTTTGGAGGACTAATAACCGTGTTTATAATTATTCAAATGGTTAATGGTAAATGCACTTCTGATTTATATTGTTTTGGCAGTTCATATTTGTGTTTTAATATAGAATTGTAAAATAAAGTGCCAACACCCTCCAAAATAAAATGGACTTTTATTTTTACTTTCAAGCACATTACATCTGTATGGGTTTATTAGGTACAGTTCCGCTGCACACTATCAACGACATTTGGCATGCGAAGAGGTTCATCGAACAAAAGGAAAATAATTGCTAAGTTATGTTATACATCTGCATATGTTTTCAATATGAATGACAGTTTTATTCCACTCATAAATCACCATATTTCAAACTGTTTGCTACTTCTAACCTAGGTCCAAAGCTAACATCGAAGGAGGAACATCACTACCAATTCTACCCAGCACCAGCCTAACAACATCTAAGTATGTTAACTTAGGAAAAGAAAATCGTAATTTTTTTTTACACCAAACATAGTAATTGATGGACTACAAATCTGAAAAATAATATCTTTAATCTAATGGTTTCACGTAATTGGATTAACCCTACATCAATAGAGCAGAGGTGATCCAAGACATTCATAACTCAGTTATAATTATTGATTAACATTAATCATCTGACAACTACAAATAGCATATGCAGTTATATTATATATCTACACTCTACAAATAGTATGCCAGTTGTGTTTTATTTGCTGCTTAAATTATTTATGATTTGTCGGATTTCTTTATGACATTTATCTTGGATAAGGCTGTTATCATTTAGAATGTCCATTCTCATCTTGCTTCATGTCTGTCCATGCCAACTGATGAGGCTAACATTTATTTCAGTCACCAATCCACCTGAACTTGTTCTTAATACAGAATCAAACTAATCTGCTATTCTTGTTTCTGGTCCAACAAGTTCCTCTCACACCTCTGTCCTGATATTTGAAATTGCCACTGTATTCCATAAGAAAATGGGATGGGTGACTTTTCAACTTTGTTAACCCTATCTCGGTTATGACTCGCCGGTCTAATGCTTGGAAAGTGGGCCGACCTAACCATTCGCATTACTTGCCGACCCAATGGATAAAGGCGGGCCGACCTAGCATCTCAAAGAGTGTTGCCGACCTAAAGGATGCGGGGAAGGATCCGATCTAACTCGATGCCGACCTAACTGGTTAAGAAAGCGTACCGACTTAACGCTGCAAAGAGATTCCGACCTAAGGTTTGAAGTAACCCACCGTCTTAATATATTCACCGATCCAACATCTTAAGAGTGATGCCGACCCAAGAATGGCCGACCTAAATAGCTCAGGAGAAGTCCCGACTTAACTCTCAAGAGGCGTACCGACCTAATGGTTAAAGGGAAATCCCGACCTAGAGACTTACATAGCCTACCGACTTGACATACTACCGATCTAACTACGATGAACCGCAACCGACCCAGGGAGATGAAGGGTGAAACGGTGCAACCATTTAACACGTAGCACGTTAGACCGGCAGCGACTTAGTCTAAGTCGGAAACGACTTAGGACTTGTGTGAATCCATCGAAGACAGGTAAACACGGCTTGACCATATCAGGGCTCTTATAGGTCGGCCACGACTTAACTGGGTCGGTGAGGAGTTAAGACCGAGCTTAGGTCCAAAATCTTTGCCTATAAATACCAACCTACCTCCAACATTAAAAGGACTTTTGGTCGATCAATTTCAAGCGCCATTACTCTGCCGAATTCCAGACTACTTCAACACTTAAAACTTCTGAGATTCAAAGAACGTCTAAAAGAACTTCATAAAGAAATCATCTACATCCACCATGGATTTGAAGATTTTTGTCAACATCGAAGTTTGAGCTACTTGTTCTAAGTCTTTTGTAATTCAAAGTGTGTTGTACTTGAGAAGATTTGTATCAACTTGTAACGTGATCATCAATAAAAGTACTTAAAGTGGACGTAGGCTATACCCATAAGCCGAACCACTATAAAATTGCTGTCGTTTACTGCTTTTCCGCTATTACTTGCTTGTAATTCTTTCCCGATCTATCGGGTGGTGCTTTCACAACTACACTTCACACACCGGGGTGTTAGCGTTCAAATTTAAGCGTTAACATTTTTTGGTGCTTTCACTGAGAATTGAACTCAGGACAGCTGTCATCATTGCTCCGCAGAGATTTGAAGAAAGAATTTCCTTAAAAACCAGAAGTATATCTGAGATTATGGCTCCTGGAAGGAAAAGTAGATCTATCAGATCTGGAAACATTCAAGAGGGAACCTCCGCTTCCCCTGTACCTAATCTACCCACTCCATCTGTTGGAGTTACGAAAGCGGAATTGGATGCTGTGATTCTAGGGCTAAACCAGCAGATAAACGCCCAAAATGCACAACTAGAGGCTCAAAGTGCCCAGAATGCTCTGATTCTGAATAAGTTGAACGACTTACTTGGGGCAAACAATCAACCGGCTGGTAATGAAAGGAACTATGCTGGCAACATTCATGATGTTAATGAAAGGAATGCTCCTGAAAGGCCTACTAGTCCCTTTGAGCAGGCAGTACCTGACGCCGGTGGATCTAGAACTCGGCATGATGAGGAATATCTTTCTGGAATGGTCCGGCAGATCATGAAAGAAAGTATGCAAAGGGTTGAAGATGAGAAGGAATGGGGTTTCGCTCCAAGTAAAACTCCGTTTACTGAAAAAATCTTGAAGGCGGAATTTCCAAGGAAGTTTGTCCCTCCGACTATTCCCGCTTACAAAGGGACAAGTGATCCGAATGAGTTCCTGTATAAATATGACTGGCACATGACAGGTGCCAGGGCCTCCGACGAAATAAAGTGCCGATATTTCCCCGTATACCTGGAAGGCGTGGCTTTACTGTGGTTCACCAAGTTACCGGTCCGATCTATCGATCAGTTTTCAGACTTGACCAGAAAATTCAAGGAGCAGTTTAGACTATATGCTTCAAAGGCCAAGGATATTATGTCACTATCGAGTTTAGAGCAGAATCCTGGTGAGTCTATCAGATCCTTCTTGAACCGCTTCAATATAGCACTGGCTGAGGTGGACAATGCTGAACCACGAATGATCTTGACTTATCTGATGAGGGCTATCGATAAGTCAAGCGAATTTGGGAAATGGTTAAATATGAAGGAGCCAACCTCTCTCGAAAAGTTCTACAAAAAAGCAGATGAATTCATTCGCTTGGAAAGCCGTCCTTTACCAGTAAAGACAGTGGTGGAAAAGGCAGAAGACAACACTGTCGCTCCACGCAAGAATGAATCGGTGGGGCAAAAAAGGGAGAATAGTAATGGGAAGAAACAGGGCAATCTGAAGAAGCCCCGATCCTTCAAGCCATCAGAATATACTCCATTATCACATACACCGGAGCACATCTACCTGGCCACTAAAGATTCCGTCGATTTCCCTAAACCTATCCCTTTGAGAACTGGGAGAAAAGCCATACAAAGTGGGAAATTCTACCGCTTCCACAATCAACCAGGTCATGAAACTGATGAATGCCGCCAGCTGAAAAATCTGATTGAAGAGTTGCTAAGAGAAAACAAGTTGCAGCAATTCGTGAAAAAGAATAGCAACAATCCTGCATCGTCGAGTCAGTGGCAGCGGGCTCCTGTTCATCAGCCTGGGGCAGGAGAGAAAGCTACGGGGCATGAATCTGGAAGGCCCGTTATCAATGTCATTTCAGGAGGACCTCACCCAGCTGGCAAAAGTTGGGGTGAGATGGAGAGATATTCCAGGGCTTTGAAATATGCTCCAGCCGAAGAAGACGTCTTTGTTCTAGAAGACACTACGCCCCTTAAACAACAGAAAACTTTCAGTGATGATATTATTTTCAGATCCAGAGATTCCACAGGTATTGAAGCTCCTACTTTAGATCCCTTGGTCATCTCGGCTGGTATTGGACCAGCCATTGTCAGAAGAGTCCTCATTGACTGCGGAGCATCATGTAATATTCTCTTCAAGAAGACATTTGACCAGATGAAAATCCCTATGATCGATGTGCAAGCCTCATCACAGAAAATCGTGGGCTTCACTGGGGAGCCAAAGCAACCAGTAGGAACCATCGATTTGTTTGTAGAACTTGGGGAAGGAGAAAGGAAAGTGGTCCGAAAGCAAACATTTGTGATTGTCGATGAGTTTTCTGCCTATAATGCTTTTCTTGGCCGTCCAACACTCGCAGCATTCAAAGCTATCCTAGCCCCGTGGTGCCTCACTATTAAATTCCCTACTGACAATGGAGTAGGAGTTATAAAAGGGGATCAGAATGCTGCGCGAGAGTGCTATTTGACAGAGCTGCGAGAGTCAAGAAAAAGAGAAATGGGAAAGGGTGCGGCAACCCCAGTCCGCATCAAGGAACCAGCCTTGTAGCAATTACAGAGCGGACCCTGCACTGGCGAGCACAGCGGGGCACAGAAAGAAATGGATCCCAGAAAAGCCAGTACAGGGGAGAATAGAGTAGTACCGGTGGAAACGACAGTTCCGGTACCTGTTGACCCAAAAGATCCAAATAAGGTGTTGAATGTGGGTTCACAGCTTAATGTGTCAATTCAGAACATCTTGATATCTTTCCTGAAGGCAAATCTGGATGTCTTTGCTTGGACTCATGCCGATATGTGTGGGATATCTCCAGAAGTTGCAGTACACGCTCTGAATATTGACCCAAAATTTACACCAGTTAAACAGAAAAGGAGAACCCAAGGTCCAGAAAGGTCAGCAGCATTAAAAGAAGAAGTTGATCGACTCATGGAAAATAACTTCATCAGAGAATCTACATATCCGAATTGGGTTTCGAATCCTGTGTTGGTCAAGAAAGCTAATGGAAAATGGAGAGTGTGCATCGATTTTTCTGATCTAAACAAGGCTTGCCCCAAAGATTGCTTCCCATTACCCAGGATCGATCAACTGGTAGACGGAACTGCGGGACATGAATTGTTATCCTTCATGGATGCCTACTCCGGTTATAACCAAATCATGATGCATGAGCCGGATCAGGAGGATACAAGCTTTGTCACAGATGTTGGACTTTATTGCTACAGAGTTATGCCCTTCGGATTGAAAAACGCAGGGGCAACCTACCAAAGACTTGTTAATGCTATGTTCAAACCGCAATTGGGCAAAACTATGGAAGTCTACGTCGACGACATGTTAGTGAAGTCCAGGAAAGCAGTGGATCACATTGAACACTTAGCAGAAATGTTCGCAGTCCTCCGGAAATACAGAATGAAACTTAACCCTCTGAAATGTACATTTGGGGTCGAATCCGGAAAGTTCTTGGGTTTTATCGTCAGTGCTAGGGGCATTGAGGCCAGTCCAGCTCAAATTACCGCCTTAAAAGAAGTTAAAGCTCCTAGAACGAAGAAGGAATTGCAAAGTCTCAACGGAAAGGTCGCCGCTTTGAGTCGGTTCATTTCCAAAGCTACTGATAAATGCATCCCATTCTTCGATGCCCTGAAAAAAGGAAAGAAGAACTTTGAATGGACTCCCGAATGCCAAAAAGCCTTTGAAGAGTTGATCCGTCATATGGAAACGCCTCCGATACTTTCTAGGCCAGGCAATGGTGAGGATCTTCTTATATACTTGGCAGTATCATCTCATGCTCTAAGTGCAGCGCTGATACGGGAAGACAAAAGGATTCAACATCCAGTTTACTATATCAGCAAAAGACTCACTAGGGCAGAGCTGAATTACTCCAAGTTGGAAAAACTCGCCTATTGCCTACTAGTTGCATCGAGGAAACTGAGGCAATATTTCCAAGCTCATCCTATCAAAGTACTCACTGATCAACCTCTAAAGCAAGTCCTATTTCGCCCTGAAACTTCGGGTCGTCTTCTAAAATGGAACATTGAACTTAGTCAATATGACATCACCTATCACCCCCGAAAAGCAATCAACGGACAAGCTTTAGCTGATTTCATTGCAGAATTCACAGAGAAAGATAATGGTGAGGAAAAAGCGATCAATGATTCTCCAATCCAGTGGAAGATGTATGTTGATGGCGCAAGAAATGACTACTGTTCTGGAGCCGGAGTGGTACTTGAAACTCCTGAAGGTCGATCATTATGTTATGCACTAAGACTGGAATTCCCTTCAACAAACAATGAAGCAGAATATGAAGCTCTTATTGCAGGTCTGAAAATCGCTAAAGAGCTGAACATTCGAGCATTACAAATTTTCAGTGATTCTCAGCTTATTGTATGCCAAGTCAAGAAGGAATTTCAAGCAAAAGGTGGAAATCTGCCTTCCTACTTGTCAAAGGCTTGGGAACTCCTATGTGAACTCGATCATTATTCAATAAGCCATATTCCCCGGGAAGAGAATACGAAGGCAGATTCCCTCGCAAAGTATTCAAGTTCTGGTGAAGCTCAACTATTGGGGTTGGTTCCCGTAGAAGTCCTCTCAGCACCAAGTATAGACGAGATGGATATAGACTGGATCATGGATGTATCTCAAGAACAAGAGTCATGGATGACTCCAATACTGGATTACCTACTCAGGGGTTCTCTGCCAGAAAACTCGATAGAAAGACGAAAGCTTCTAAGGAAGGCCTCTCGCTATATAATTCAGGATGGCCGATTGTACAGACGGGGATTCTCAATGCCATTGCTTCGATGTGTATCCCGGGAAGAGTCCAAAACAATCCTAGCTGAAGTGCATGGAGGAGAATGCGGTGATCATTCAGGTGGTCAAACACTAGCAAAGAAAATTCTCCGATACGGATATTTTTGGCCAGAAATTAATCGGGATGCCGCAGATTACTCCCGAAAATGTGACAAGTGCCAAAGATATGCCAAAATTCCTAGAGCACCTTCTACCGAACTCACACAGATGGTCAGTCCATGGCCATTTGCAATTTGGGGAATGGATCTCATTGGGCCGCTACCAACTGCTAAATCAGGGATTAAATATGCTATTGTTGCAGTTGATTATTTTACTAAGTGGGCTGAAGCTGAACCATTGGCTACGATCACTTCAAAGAAAATGATAAGCTTTGTGACCAAGAATATCATTTGCAGATACGGTGTGCCTCAGAAAATAATCACAGACAATGGTACTCAGTTTGAAAGCGAGGAATTCCAGGATTTTTGCAAGCGATTCAAAATCCAGAAAAGCTTTTCGGCAGTAGCTCATCCGCAGGCAAACGGGCAAGTGGAAGCAGTGAACAAGATCATCAAATCAACCGTCAAAAAGCAACTCGAAAGAGCAAAAGGTGGTTGGGTCGATAAACTACCACTTGCACTATGGGCATACAGAACTACTCACAAAACTGCAACTGGGCATACTCCTTTTGCGTTAGCATACGGATCGGAAGCAATGATCCCGGTTGAAGCAGAGGTCCCTTCACACAGAAGAATCCATTTCAATCAAGCAGAAAATGAAAAGCTGCAACTTGAAGCGCTGGATCTCCTTGATGAAAAAAGAGATGAAGCTAACCTCAGAGTTGCAGCTCATCAGCAAAGGATAGCCAGACATTTCAATTCCAAAGTTCGTCAACGCAGCTTTGAAATTGGAGATCTAGTCCTGAAAAGAATTATGACCGCGACAGGTGTGTTTGGGCCAAATTGGGAAGGACCATATGTAATAGGTCAGAAGCTTCTTGACGGCACATTCAAGCTCACCACTGTTGATGGAGATCAAATTCCAAGGGCATGGAACAGCAACCACTTGCGTCCATACTTTACTTGAAAATTTTGTTGAAAAATTGTAAAAAGAATTATGAATGTATGATTCTTGTAATTGAAAGCAATTGTGAAACTGATGCAAGTAAATAATGAAAGAATATAAAGTGGATGTAGGCCCAATTTCATGGCCGAACCACTATAAATCTTGTGTTCCTTATTATCATTATATGTTTGCTTTGTTTTCGATATAAAAATACATAAAATGTATTGCTAAAATGTCGATTTAAATTTTTGCAGACAATGGAAATAAAACTTGCGCATAATAAGACCGAGCGATTCTCACCATCATTCAACAAACAAATTTCAAGTCACAAAGACCCCGAATTCAAATCCTAGATAGGAAATACTTCAATTGAACGGCTAATGATTTCGATAGAAACGAGCCCTTGCTGATAAATTGAGATTGTTTGAACAAACAAACATCTAATTAGGAAGCTAGTGCCCGTTCTCACGAACTTGCCTGGCAATGAAGTACACTTCCTTGGATTAAACAAGCCACTTGTGAGAGAAAGGGGAATGAAAACTTGAAAAGAAAAAGAAAAAAAAGAGGATCGCTAGAAAGGCATAAGCAAGTGAACAGAGGAACAACCAAAGCTACCATAAGCGGCACAAGTCCTCTTCGGAGGCGCAACTCTTCGGAGGATAAAAGACCTCTAATGGGTCATACGCCACAAAAAAGAAAGTTCTCTACTCAACAAAAAAGATTGGAGGAGTCATGACCCTCCAACCATGAGAGAGTAACTTCCAGGCGATGAAAACCCTCTTTGAGGCCCATTTCACCAGGAGTTGAAGTGTTATAACCGCTCTTCGGAATTTCACTTCACCAGAGTTGAAATGTAAACAAAATAAAAGCCCTCTTTGAGGCCCATTTCACCAGGAGTTGAAGTGTTATAACCGCTCTTCGGAATTTCACTTCACCAGAGTTGAAATGTAAACAAAATAAAAGCCCTCTTCGGAGGCCCATTTCACCAGGAGTTGAAGTGTTATAACCGCTCTTCGGAATTTCACTTCACCAGAGTTGAAATGTAAACAAAATAAAAGCCCTCTTCGGAGGCCCATTTCACCAGGAGTTGAAGTGTTATAACCGCTCTTCGGGATTTCACTTCACCAGAGTTGAAATGTAAACAAAATAAAAGCCCTCTTCGGAGGCACATTTCGCCAGGAGTTGAAGTGTAGCAACCGCTCTTCGGAATTTCACTTCACCAAAGTTGAAATGCAAAAACAAAGACCTTCTTGAAAGCCCGTGTTTCACCAAGATTGAAATAAAACTTCCAAGTGTTGAAACGTGAAAAGGCTTTCTTCGAAGGCACAACTCTTTGGGGGTACACGTTTCACCGAGATTGAAATAAAACTTCCAAGTTTTGAAACGTAAAAAATCCCTCCTTAGAGGTACGACCCCCTCCCGGGGACACAATCAAGAAAAAAGACCTCTTTGGAAGTACACGTTTCACCGAGATTGAAATAAAACTTCCAAGTGTTGAAACGTGAAAAGGCTTTCTTCGAAGGCACAACTCTTTGGGGGTACACGTTTCACCGAGATTGAAATAAAACTTCCAAGTGTTGAAACGTGAAAAATCCCTCCTCAGAGGTACAATTTTGTATATAAAAAAAAAATCCTCATCAAAAGCGTACTTTAACTTTCAAATGGAAAATGATCGTAAAAAGAAAAGAAGTTAAAGTACCCTTCAGAGGTCCGCTTTACCACATAGAGGAATTCACTTGGTAAAATATGCACATAAGCAAAAGAGAAAAGTGATTTCTTCGAACGACAAAGCGTAAAAACTTATACGAAGGGAGTTGTACTCAATAAAAATTTTCTTTAAAGAATAAAATAATTATTCTTTAACAAATAAGAGTGCAAGTCCCCTCGAAGTATAAAATATTGCAACAAGCTTAAGGTATGGGGGCAACATGGTATAGTAGTATGGCTGCATCAGTAAAGTAATACTCAAACAACATACCATAAGCCCGCTGCAATGTTATATAAACAAACTTGTGCAAAAATAAATAGTAAATGCATTCTCAAATTCAAACAGAAGTTTGTACAAACGAAGAATCATTTTATTCAACTATAATGCAGATATAGGTTTTCAAGATAAAAGCGGGGGCCGATACCCGCACAACTCTCGGCCAGTTCATATAAAAGACAAAAAGCTAAAATCTTCACTTCTTCTTCCCTCCTTTGGACCCTTTACCCGGTCGAATGACCAGCTTTCCAGGTCGGCCAGTGGGTATAAGGGAAGTAGGAGAGGTAGGTGTAACCGGTTCAACTTCCGGCTCCTCTTCAGTGGCGGTGATTTTCTTCCCCCTCCTCTTTGATATCCCACGCTTCTCTCTCCTTTGTGAGGAAGACTCACTCCCCGGAGTGACAAGTTTTGATATAACAATGTCGTCAGAAGGAGTCCGTTCCGGGGATATGTCACCTCCCTCAGGTCTCTCATCTTTCTGCTCTTGCGAAGTGATGGGATCATCCAAGCCGTGAAGAGCCTCTATTTGTTCCTCCTGTGATCCAGGTTGCGAGGCAGAAGGAGGCACCGCCTGAAGAGATGAAGGAAGGATGACCGGAGGAGTAGAAGTTTGAGCAGTGCTTGGTACTTTCTCTACAGAAGAAAAAAGGTTAAAGTCAGTAAAAAGAGGAGATGAAGGTTCACCAATGAAGTCAGTAAAGAGAGGAGATGAAGGCTCGTCAAGGTTGAGAAAATAGCCAAGGAGCTCGTGAAACTCATGTGAAATAAACGAGTAACCCGCTTGAGCAGAATTGACAGTAGCGAGATTAACAGTGAAGTTACCTGGAGAAGCTGGTTTCCTGATATCGACTTCGTAAGCTTGCGCATCAGCACTCTCTTCACCCTCGTCTCCGCCTTGTGTGCTTGTAATATCAGCGGTAACTTTGGTGGGAGATGCGAGATGGGAACTGGAACCAATAATGTCGACTTCAGACGAAGAAGGTGGCTGGACTAGAGTAGTTGAAGTGGTTTTCCCCAGCTGGTCCCCTTCCGTCACCTCGGTTCTTAGTTTGGCAAGTTGTTCCTTTCCCCTGGCAAGAGCAGCGCGAGCGTCTTCATCAAAATAATGCCTTTCCAGGGCTGACTCGTCATAACCAGCACCTTCAGCACCAAGCATATCGAGGGCGGCCTCCCACACTTCAGCTAAAGTAATCTCATACTTGGGACCAAGAAAGGCGAGGCTTCCACGCCCCAAGACGCTATGCAAGTAGAAGTCGAATAGTGTTGAGCCGAAGCTGTTTTTGGTCGCCTCATGAGATTCTTCGGCTGCGATTTTGCCGGCGACAGCCTCATCGCGCTCCCTTTCAGTTTTGGCAAGCTGAAGCTTAAGCATTTGTATCTCCGCCTCCTGGGAGTTGTTTTTCTTTCGAAGCTCAGCAATATCAGAGACATAGCCTTCACTGATTCTTTTTTGTGCCTCGAGCCTATCTTCGGCATCCCTCTGACTGGCATGAGCATCTCTAACTTGTCTGAGAAGCACTTCTTCTTTTTGAGAGTATGAAGTAGAGGAAGCAGCAAGCTCATCTTTCAACTTCTCAACCTTTGCTTCGAGCTCCTCGTTGTAGGAAGTAATGCTCCTCATTTCAGTGTCGTGCTGCTCAAGGACCTTTTGCCACTCAGCCTTATCATTTTCCATGGTGAGCATGGCCTCTAAGTTGGCACGGTTAACTCTTTGAAGCTCATCAACAAGCTTCTGCCAGTTTGACATCCTCTCGATATCGAGCTTGACTGCATCAAGATTGCGCAACATAGCAGACTTGTCAATGGGGACCAAGTCTAGGTCGAATCTCACGCCCTTTAAGCACCATTGTGGAAAACGACTTTGTAAAGTGGCCGGGCCAGGTCCCACTTGAAATTTAGGCCTGCTTATTATTGTCTGGATGTCCTCCTTCCCAAGAGCAGGAGAGTCAGAAGTAATGTCAAGAGGGGAAGGGGCAGTAGGCTTTTCGGGAATAGTGGAAACATGTCTCTCACCATGTCGGGCTCGTTTGCCTGAATCTTCAGCTACATGACCTTTTCCTCGGTCGTCGTGAGATTTCCTTTTGTGCGAGTCATCACTCCTCTGCAGAGAATCATGGTGCTCATCCCTATCCCTTCTGTCATAACGCTCTTCTGCATCCCTCCTTTCACGAGCCTTTCGAGCAGCCCTCTCTTCGTCAGACTCTCTATAGGAGGGAAAGTAACGCCGATAATCATATTGACCACGCCCCCCGTAGCGTTGGAAATCTTGATAATATGATCTGCCGCGTGTCATTGAAGAATCTGAAATAAGAAAAGATAAGCTTTAGAAGTCTTTAAAGTACAAGAAGATAAGTGCATAAATGTGCTGGAAAATCCTAAGTGTTGTGTGATGTGCAAGCTACACGCATTAAGCTACAAACCACTCTTTGGTGCAGAGGTGATGAAAGCTTGGGTATGAGGAGTTGATGTTTGTGTTGGTGTTTGTCGAAGAAGAGACGTCGCCTCAATTACAGGAGAGATAGTTTTAGATACGTCATCTCTAAAAAGCTCCTGCGAAGTCACTATTATGTCGCTCAACCCCTCGTAAACATCGTCACCATCATGCTTGGTGGGACTTGTTTTCTCAATTCCTACATCAGCTAATCCCCCGAGAGGCCGTGAAGGTTCTTCTTCTTCCTCGATCGGGGCAAGCACCGTTTTACTGGATGACCCCATAATGTCGGTAGAAGTGGAACACTTCACCAATGAAGCTTCAATATTAGACTCTTTTGATGTGAGTTGTTCGACAGTAACCGGGGCGTCAGGAGTTTTCGTCGGAGAATCGGGAACTTCTGTTGGAACTTCATGAGCATGCGTAGAACGAGAAGCGTGTAGAAGCCCGTATTGGTGTAAAAATTCATCCTTCAGCAGAAATTTTATGCTCCTTTCTTCCGCAGCCACGGCACTCAACCTCTCGAAAACTTGTTTATGAATTGGATCTCTGGAAGGGAGAGGAAGTGCTGAAAAGAGCAAAGAATGAAGTTAGCAACTGAAAGTTCGGATCTCGGAAAAAGTTTCAAAAACGAAAAAATGGAAACACTAGTCTTACTTCCTATTCTCCAGATGGCATAAAACCCTGGAGGGCAGCGAGCAAAGAAAAACTGGTTCAAAAATCCATGAACACTTTCAGTGAGATCGGAAAGGAGCTTGCGGTTTCTAGCACTTCTCACAATAATGAGTGAAGGATGATCTTTACTCTTTGTAAACGAGCACAGATAACGAATTTCTTCAAAACTCGGTAGGCGATCAAGAGTTCTTCTAAACAAAACACACAACCCCATCAAGATGGCATAACCATTAGGATGAAGTTGAAATGGAGAGATCGTCAACCGGAGAAGAAGAGTTCGAAGGAAGTCATTGAAAGGGGGAATTGCCCCACTTAAGCACATTTGGCGATTGGCTGCAACAAAACCGTAAGGAGGATTATCAGCAGTGTCGCTTGGCCCGGGCAATAAGACATCACTTTCAGCAAAGCCGAATTGAGTGCGTATCTGAATAAACATTCTTGGGGTTAGAATGGTCGAAGTTCTCTCCGGAGGATTCTCTATGGGAACAGCCACCGGGAAAGTCTCTTCCTCTTGAGCTACCATTTCTTCTTGTTGGAGGGAAGTCATTCTACATAAACAACTGGGTATTCAAACATGAAGGTGCACGTTTCCTAAAGTGTGTGAAGTGTTGTACAAGTATCAATCAAACAATAAGCAAAGACAACTGGAATAAAACCTAACAAACATTTGTTAGTTATAAAGACCAGGAATCTTTGTTTTAAGTTTGAATATGCAAATATGATGTTGATGCAAACAAATCAGTTCAAATTGTTGATACTTTGCATTAATATTCTACTTTAGTCGATTAATTCACAACATTTCATGCATTATATTCATGATGCTTATCTTGTCTTGACTAATCTGCCATTTGATATGGGCTGTCAATGGCAGTATGTGCGCCTTGTTTTCCTTTGTTTGTTTGTTATTCTCAACAGGTTGGTAGCTTAAAAGTGAGGATGATCTGTGAAGTGACATAATGTGTTTAAACAAATTTAAAGTTGGGGCAGCTCAAAGTTTAATCCCTGTTCAAAGTTTGATCATAGTTCAAAGTTTATTCCACTTAAATTGGCAGTCCAAGTCAAAATGATTAAAGTTAGTTGACACTCTCAAGTGCCAGCATGTCCAAGGCCTAAGTCGTATCTCGGCTACAACCTAAAAAAAAAAAAAAAAAGAGAGAAAGGCTAAGTCTGAAGTTGGCCGAAATCATAGCAATTCGATTCGGCAAGCTTGGTTAAATGCTTAAGTGCTAACTCGGTTATGCCTTAAGAATCTCCCACACATTAATGTAGGATTCCTACTCCTTTAACTCGGCAGTTCCCTAGGTCGCAAGAGAGAGGTGGGGAAGCAGGCCCTGATTCAAAAGGAAAAAAGTTTCTCCAAGTATTAACCCGGTCGCGGTTCAGGCATCAAAGGTTAGGTCGGTAAGTTTCCCCAAGTATTGGCTCGGTACAGACTCAAGATTCATGTCGCACCCAATCAGATCGGCCATAAGTTAGGTCACCTAAAATCACGTCCAAGTCGGTATCTCGCTCAACCCGTTAGCCCAATAACCACTCCACCCACAAAAACCCCTATCCCATTCATGATACTTCATTCTACTGGATCATCCACTAAACCAATTCGAAACTATTACGAATCTAACACCTCGCAATCCCAACCGGCTATCTTAAAGCAATAAACCATCTTCGTCGCTTCGTTGTTCATTTAAAGCTAAAAACCGAGCAACTCAAGCTTCATCAAACACGGGTGAAGTGAGATTCGTAATAATGCAATGCTCAAAGGGGTGAGTTAGGCTCGAATGGAATTCGTGAATCAATGACAACGAGGAATCGAGGGTAGATTCACTTACGTGACAAACAGCAAGGATTATCAATGATCGATTGGGAGGAAATCGCCTTTATGGATCTGAGAGTGCTTTAATGGCGGAATTGAGCAGGAAATTAAGTGAAGAAGAAGAAGGAAGAGAGCCAGTTTATATCCCACGGTGAAGAGATGCGAAACGGCGCTAACTGATAGGTCGTGCGCGACCTACCGACCTAGGAGGAGCCGAGCTAAGAGGTGTCGAAGCACACGACTTAATCTTAAGGCATGTACTTCGAGGGGCAAATGTTAACCCTATCTCGGTTATGACTCGCCGGTCTAATGCTTGGAAAGTGGGCCGACCTAACCATTCGCATTACTTGCCGACCCAATGGATAAAGGCGGGCCGACCTAGCATCTCAAAGAGTGTTGCCGACCTAAAGGATGCGGGGAAGGATCCGATCTAACTCGATGCCGACCTAACTGGTTAAGAAAGCGTACCGACTTAACGCTGCAAAGAGATTCCGACCTAAGGTTTGAAGTAACCCACTGTCTTAATATATTCACCGATCCAACATCTTAAGAGTGATGCCGACCCAAGAATGGCCGACCTAAATAGCTCAGGAGAAGTCCCGACTTAACTCTCAAGAGGCGTACCGACCTAATGGTTAAAGGGAAATCCCGACCTAGAGACTTACATAGCCTACCGACTTGACATACTACCGATCTAACTACGATGAACCGCAACCGACCCAGGGAGATGAAGGGTGAAACGGTGCAACCATTTAACACGTAGCACGTTAGACCGGCAGCGACTTAGTCTAAGTCGGAAACGACTTAGGACTTGTGTGAATCCATCGAAGACAGGTAAACACGGCTTGACCATATCAGGGCTCTTATAGGTCGGCCACGACTTAACTGGGTCGGTGAGGAGTTAAGACCGAGCTTAGGTCCAAAATCTTTGCCTATAAATACCAACCTACCTCCAACATTAAAAGGACTTTTGGTCGATCAATTTCAAGCGCCATTACTCTGCCGAATTCCAGACTACTTCAACACTTAAAACTTCTGAGATTCAAAGAACGTCTAAAAGAACTTCATAAAGAAATCATCTACATCCACCATGGATTTGAAGATTTTTGTCAACATCGAAGTTTGAGCTACTTGTTCTAAGTCTTTTGTAATTCAAAGTGTGTTGTACTTGAGAAGATTTGTATCAACTTGTAACGTGATCATCAATAAAAGTACTTAAAGTGGACGTAGGCTATACCCATAAGCCGAACCACTATAAAATTGCTGTCGTTTACTGCTTTTCCGCTATTACTTGCTTGTAATTCTTTCCCGATCTATCGGGTGGTGCTTTCACAACTACACTTCACACACCGGGGTGTTAGCGTTCAAATTTAAGCGTTAACAAACTTGACGTTTGCATCTGTCACTGCTAATTTGGATATTAAAGTATTGAGCTAACAAAATTCACTGGCAGATTAATCTTCCAATTATTGCCCATTATTATTTATTTTGTTCATGTTTGTAAAATTTACATTAAAATTTCTTCGATCGTCTATTTATTTCTCTTTGCACGCATAGTTATTACTCGAGTATAAATAACTAGAGTACGCCGTGTCTTCCATTTTTATTTGAATTTGACCCATATTTATTGCATGTTGGATATTTTTATCTTTCTATGGTAATGAACGTTAGCGTCATGTGGCGGGAGATCTAACATATGAATCAAAAATAATACACTATGTGCACAAAAGATTTTGATGATACATTTTAAGTGAATTGTGTTTTTAGCAAGCTATTTTCTCTGTAGGGAAGTTTTGTCAAAACTGCTGCTAAAGTTAAACATGAGCAATTTTCTTTCTTTTATGCACATGTGTCCATATAAGTATTATGCAATCTCAGGATCAAATTGTGAAATTGAAGAAAAAGATCACCGATAGTGATGAAGAAAAATTGACAGTGGATGAAGATATCGTATCACAAGTGATGGGAAAGGATACAAGGGGTAGGAGCCGCGGTGTTGGGACCTTTCATACCAAAGACTAATATTAAGGCTTCTGCTATTGCACATAAACGATTGAAACATGTTTATGGAGACAATGCTGAGTTGAAAATGAGGATGGGAAGTTTGGAGGGTACGGTGGGAAGTTTGGAGAGTACAGTAGGAAATTTGTCTGGGCAAATGGAGCTTCTGATCAACATGGTGGAAAACATAGAACAAGGAGAACGCAACACACAACTCAATGCTTCTAAATTCATTGTTTCTCAATCCCAGGATACGACCAATGTGGTGAACAATCAAAAATGTGAAATCCTCAACTCTGATCTAGACATAATAGCAACAGTTATTTATAGTTGCTTTTTATTCTTACTTGTTTTCGATATAGTTATTTTGTTGGATAGATCTAGACAATAAATTTTATTGCAATAGGTACTGTATGTCGAGATTCTACATCGTCCAAAATCCATGGGAAATCTGTACCATCCACACATGAAAAATTGGTTTTGGACAATATACTGCTACCAGATGAGAGAACCAACAAAATAAATCATCAATTTGCAGAAACCTTTGTTGATGTTGGAGTGGGTGGGTATGTGTGCCATCCGAAAATTATGATTCGATATCTTTAGCAGGTATGTGATCTCATCCAAAAATTATTTATCTGGTTTTTGATTATATGCCATCCAAAAATTATTTATCTTTAACATGCCATTCCTTAGTAGCAAAGTGTATGTCCATATCCAATATATCTTTCTTACAAGTATGGTGCAAGGATATATGTGCACTATATACTAGTTAACATTTGAAAGCTAAAAGTTTGCATTTAGAATGGCTTTCCGTAGAATGGCTTTCATTTCAATTTTATTGAATCATAAAAGGAAGTGTCTGAATGCAGAATAGTTTCAACTTTTATCCACATGCTATTAAATGGAAATGGAACTATCTTTCCAAGGTGAGACTGTGATGCAAGCAGAACACTAATTTTATTTAAAGCCAAATTATATTGGTCCATAAAGTCACTGTAAAAATAGGTGATACATACTTCCAGGTCTGAAATAATCAAACCATGGCATTCTTACACTAAAGTTGGCTACATATTTGTATATAACGAAGAAAAATAGCTAGTGAAATGCTTTGCATTTATCATTATTTTAATTATACTTAGGAAAATGAAAAGGTAAGGTGGGTTATGTATGCGAGAAAGATCAGACACCTCTTCTTTCTCGACCTATTGCCTTATGTCTAATAGTTCCATCTCTTTCTGCTGCTGTCAAATTTCATTATAGAGGCATTCTATCATTGATTATAATAATAAAGTTTGTCGCTGCTTAATTTAAATTGGCACGTACGCATCTGCTGGAACTTTTTCATTTGCATTTGCACTGATGCTTCATTAGAAAAATAACGGTCAACATGTTTTAACAATAACCAGTGCCTTGCCAATTGGTTTACAGTTGTAATTGCTTCTAAATGTAATTAACATCATTTAATGATTTTTCTGAAACGTATCAACATAGTCATGTGACCATTAGAATGAAATATTTTTCTTCCTTCTCATTTGACTATAATGGTATTCCATAATTTTGAAACTGTTAACGTCCGGCTTTTATCGTTGCGCTTTGATTAATAATGAAAAAGAAGCTCCGAAAGAATATACTTCCAGAGACGAACAAGTACATATGTATAGCTTTGTTGATTAATAATGAAAAATAAGCCAAAGTTTGACACTATTTTAGTTAAGGTTATGAAATATAAAGCGATGGAGATACTCTTTTTCAGTTTCAATATTGGAATTACTTCTTTTTATCTCAAGTCCTTACCATATAGGCAGTAGCGAGTCGGTGATGCTGCAGGCATTTTTGTTGTTTTTATTTATTGTCAATATTGTATCTTCCACTTAAGGTCAGTTTTCTGCCTTCATCTAATCCCCACTGCACCAGAACCACAACCAACACTGCAGTCATCATCAACATTGCTATAGTGTCTTTGTTAAAACCATTTAAGCCAATATACATAATTCATTTGTGTTTTTCATTTATAAAAAATATACATAATTAGGTTTAAATAAAAATCAAATGTCATTAAACTTGATTTTTGTATGAATAAAGACCAGATTTGGCAGGTTATAATATATGGAAGAAAAGCATATAAAATAATTTAAAATTAATAATGTATATGATAATTACATACGGAAAATCAACCAGATAATTGATCATAGCTCAAGTTTGATAAACTGAGCTTGTGCTTAGTTTACATAATTGAGCATAGCTCAATTTGGATAAACTAGGCATATGCTCAGTTTACGTAACTGAGCATTGCTTAGTTTTGATAAACTAACATTGGTCAGTTTAGATAATCTAAAAATAATAAAAAATAAAGCTAAATAGAATAAACAATAAATAAATATGCTATCCTAGGCTAAGGACTTTGCTTTCGTCCATTATTATTAAACCTATTGTTCCTGAAAGAACAGCACCCAATCAAGTACATTATAATAAGCGAGATCAACACTATCAAATTCACAATCGCTATCATTTTCCAATCATGTTTAATATTTGCAAGCATGCTCGCTTTACATGAATTTCAATCAAAGCAAAGTTGTGTCCGATCATTTTTTCATTTGTTGCAATCTCCATTTGTCGAATTGTTAGTAAAATCTGCAGGTTTGTCATATATCGTGTCGCTTTCGTAAGTGAAGTTGATTCAGTTGGTACTTGGTATCCTGCAGCATCTAGATTATTCATATTCAACATAAAACTCTTAAGTTATGTTTAGATATAGGTAATTACAACAAGTGGTTTCCTTTATTAGCCCATCAAATATATAACGCTAAGTATTCCACAAAATGTATTAGTGAAGTGATAAATAGAAAAAGCTTTTGTAGTGTTGATATCGTGCTTGTTCTGTTAGTTCACTGCAACTACACTGCCTGCAACCCCATCAAATATACCCCAATACTTCACTGCAACTACACTGGCTGCAACCCCATCAAATACACCCTGCCTACTTGCATACAACACTTTCCTTCCTCTATCAACTACATTTGCATCACTACACTGCCAGTTGCATCAGCCAGTTGCATTACAAGTTGACTGCATACAAGTTGACTGCACATATATGTGCTTATTTTCATTTCTTTCAACTGTCATTACTTAAATTCATTTCTGTCATATACCCCTGATCACCTGCATACTTCATTGAACATTGTTTTAATAAAACATAGTAAGAACTGTTGCTTTCTTCTGCTCTATGCCTGTTACATTCCAGTTATAGTCGAACTAGATTGATGTTATATAGGTTTTTACCTGAGCTGTTGATACCTTGTATTCTGTTAGTTTAAACTTATATTACTGATTAAATAATATTAAAAAAACCAGGGATCATTTTGGATGCCTTTTTACAAATAGTTGAAAGAGTCCGAGTCCGGGGGTAAGCTTGGTGATCTGGATGCATATGAGATTGAAGGAGGCGAAACAAAATCTGAAATACTTCAAAATCTTGCAGAGTTCCAGTTTTCTTGTGTATGCAACATGGAAGTTCATATTATATTTATTTTTGCTGAGAAAGTGCTGTTGTATAAAACTTCAAAATCTTGCAGAGTTTCAGTTTTCTTGTTGTATATATTAACATATATGAGCAACATCTTTTCCAGTTATTTTGTATAATACTGCTATTGTATAATATTGACCATATTTTGTATAATACTGCTTCTATTGTAATCCAACTATTGTCGTATCTATTTCTGCTTTAAATACCGCTTCTATTGTATAATACTGCATCTATGCTGTTGTAATTCACGGCTATGAGCTGTGTGAATTAGATACTGCTTTTATTGTATTATACTGCATCTACGGTATTGCAATTTATGGCCATGAGCTTTGTGAATTAGATACGGCTTATTGCTGTATCTATTACATCAATTAGATATGGTCAAAAGCCGTATCTAATTCATGTGCTTAGTATACGAAGTAGATACGTCCATGGACCGTATCTAATTAGAGAATTAGATATGGTCGATGGCCGTATGTAATTAGAGAATTAGATACGGTCGATGGCCGTATCTAATTATTAAACACGCTTTCTTTTGATACGGCTTACGGCCGTGCCTAATTGCTTTAGATACGACCCTGAGCACTGCCTAATTCGCCTTTCTGGTGTAGTGATTTGATTGGATAAAGATGAATCAACTATAATTTGGGTCTAGGAAACATGGTTTGACCTAGAACATGGTTCGGCACGGTGGAGGTTCGGCACAAATGGTTCATCTGGCATTCACGTTCGAATAGCATTCAAGAGTACTCTACATACATAGAGCGTCCGACATACATGAGTGGTTCGGCATTCCAGGAGCACTCGGCATTCAGTGGCGCTCGACATCCAGGAGCGCTCGGCATTCAGTAGCGCTCAGCATCCAAGAGCTCTCGACATTCAGTAGCGCTCGGCATCCAAGAGCGCTCGGCATTCAGAAGCGCTCGGCATTAGAGATCGTTCGGCGTGATGGGCGCTCGACATTAGAAACTATTCGGCATCAAACATGGTTCGGCATCAAACATGGTTCGGCATCAAACATGGTTCAGCATGATGGAGGTTCGGCATTAAGGATCCTCCGGCATTAGATGTGTCGTTCGGCATCTGGAGACGTTCGGCATTGGATGGATCGTTCGACATCAGGGAGGCATACGAAGTACGTTCGGCATGACAGCCTTGTTCGGCATACGAGTGCGTTCGACATGACAACCTCGTTCGGCATACGAGTGCGTTCTGTGTAGCATTTTGGTTCGGCATGGGCCGTTCGGCCCTGATGGGCTCTGGTTATTCAGAGAGCCCACCAACTACTTGGACGTGTCTATAAATAGAGCATGTAGGGCTTTAAGAAAGGGATCTTCTCTTCGGCTCTCTGACTTTCTACTTTCTAAGACTAAGGCTAGTCTACCACTTTGTAATAGTAATCAATTGTTACATCAATAAAAAGAAAACTTTCAATTGTTACATCAATAAAAAGAAAACTTCTGGAGTGGACGTAGGCCGGAGTTAGCCGAACCACAATAAAAACATGTTGTTCTTTACTGCTTAATTTCTATTCTACCTGTTCTTCATATTATTACTCTCTACATACACTTTATCTATTATCAGTGACTGTTAGTTGGTGCTTTCATTTACATTTGGGTGTTAGTGACCAATTTTGGCGCTAACATATACATAATGTAAATAAGTGTAAATGATTGGAAAATCTATAATTAACAATAAATAATTGCAAATAACTGAAAAAGAATAGCTAAAAGAAAATAGACTGAAAAACAAGCCTAAAAATATAAATAAACTTGTATAAAGGTTATCCCAAAATTGTAGAAAAACTACAACTATTGGAAACTCTATTATTTTAAATTACTTAAAAATCTAAAATAATTACTTAAACACTCATCTGTGGTCCTTAGCTCTTTCCCTCGACCTTCCCAGATCCACTTGAAGGGTATAAAATATTTTAATTGAACGTATCTTCTCCTCGAAAATATATTCCTTTTAGGGTCCAGCCTTAGGCAATGAATTCAAATGGAGAAAATCTGAATGAGAAAAATAGCTAGGCCTAGGGTCTTATTTATAGTGGCACTTGTGGATCTCAGACCATTAGATTTGGAGATTAAATCTGGTGCAATCACGTCATAGGCTCCATAGGAACCATCGGATGAAAGCACGGACCCATGAGATGGAGTTAAATTTGCAAAATGACGTATTCGAATCGTTCTGGGCAAAAGAATGCATTTTCACATAGGCGGGTCGACCTTCGTGTCGACCCATCACTTGCTAGGATGGACCTTGTAATGACCCAGAATTTTGGGCAAAAGAAATTTGATAATTGATGTGCACGCAAATATGCATATTTTTACCACCATATTTAATCTATTTAAATTGAATAAATGATCATATTGGGTATTTTAACTTGTATTAACCAAAATTCAAATTATTTGAAATTGTCACATTTTCATCGTCATCCAAGGGCAAAATGGTCATTTTTGTGCATATATCAAATTGAGAAAATTTAATGGGAAATTTCTATATTATTTTGTAGGACTTTAAACTCAATTACAAGTGGTTTCATGAAGGAATATGCATGTACAAAGAAGATACAAAAGAACGAAGATGGAAATAATTCAAAGTGAAGAACATGGGGGACCTCACCTACCCACTACCTTAATGTACAAATTAAAGGCTAATGCACATGCCTAAAGACATTTAAAGCTTCATGTACATTTAAGTGGGGGATTATTGAAACTAATGATAACTTGGCCACCACACTTCCTCCAAGGGCATTTTGGGTACTCCCCAAAAATATGCATTAGGGTTTCTAACTTGTATAAATACCCCATATGTTTCATGTAGCCCTCTTCCTCTTAGTTAGTTAGTTTTAGTTTAGAAAATAAATCATATCTCTCTTTCTTTCCATGGCTACTTAGTCATTTCTTCTCTTATGTAATTTTTTTATACAATGTTAATTATTGTTTCTTTTTAATTACATGTTCATTTTCTTTTTATGCAAGTAGTGTAGATTTTCCTTTATGCAATTAGAATAGTTTTCCATTTCGCTTTGCTCTCTTTTCCTTTTCTTTTTCTCTCATGTTTTCATATGATAACAAATATGAGAGACTAAACCCCTTCAATTTAGGGGTAATGAAGCTCTCTAATCATGTAGCTTCAACTTAATTTGATGTTTATGCTCTCTTTTTGTGCTTAATGAGAATGATTGAAGTGGTTTGATGATGTTGTTTAGCTTTGAATTTGATAGTCTATGTTGTTTATAACAAATAGGCTATGGTTAAACAAACAAAAAACAAATTGCCTCTTCATCTACATATGATTATGGCAAAGAAGTGATTGTTGAAATTAAATTTTGATGGCTTATATTTCTAATTAATAGTTAACAGGCCATGCTTAAAATAGATTTTGCTTTCAACTTTGTTGTCATATTTTATGAGATTTAAAAGTGTATTAGTGGTTCTGTTATAGTTTGATGGTTTATATTGAGCTAATTAATAGCACAAATATACCATACTTATGATAAGCACATCAACTAATTCACTAATTACAAGAAAAGAGAGATCATAACTTCATTTTGCTGATTTATGTAATCTAGAGAGTGGAAATTGCCTCTAAATTGTCTTAACACTCATATTTTTATCAATTTTCTTTTGCTTGTTTTTCTTCTTTTCTAGTTTAACATTCTCTTCAACCTTGGTTTAATTTGATTGAACAGATTTTTAAAATCACCAATTCCCTACGGATCGATTTTAATTTAAATTCGTTCGACGGTTTTCTAAACCGATAGAATTTTCGTCGACGAACAATAATCTTCATTAAAAATTATTTAACTTTGGCAATATTGTTTTAATAATATTTTTAACTATTTAAATTGGTAATATTGGTTTAATAATCTTCTTCTACAAATATTTAAATTGGCAAGTTTACTCTTTTCAAAAGCAAATAATATTTAGCTGATAAAATTTATCTTTCAAAGCTAATAAAAATGTATTCTATTTATAATGTATATATATGTATATACATTGTGAATAGGAAGTTTTGGTTTGAATTTAATAAAAATTATGTTTTCAAATTATAATATATGTGTGTGTGTGTGTGTGTGTGTGTGTGTGTTGTGATTTGTGAAGTCGTGTTTAAAATTTAATATAACAATTTTTCGAAGACTATTTAAAAGTTAAACTTTATATTTCTTAAATAGCAAAGATAGTATCTATAAAAGTTTATTTATTTAAAATTTTATTTTATCTTAAGTTTAAAACAAGATTTAACTAAAGGTTTATCTCTTTTGTTTTTAATATTCTTTCTTTTTAATTTTAACATGAATAAATGTAAATTGAATATATATATAAATGAACATAAATTAATAAGACATAAACATATTAATATAAAAATGGATTTAGACATTTGTAAATATATAAAACATAAGAAATTAATTTAATGAAGGTTTAAACACTTGTAGATATTTAATACATTGTTTTAACATGTGTAAGCATTAGTAATATGCAAGAATAACAAATGGCACTATTGTCTCTTTTAAATTTTAATTATAAACAAATAATTGTTTAGAGAAATCTGGTTCTCAGCTCAAATGAATTTTTATCTTCTTTCCTCAACACTCTTTCTCTCGTATTCTTAAAAAAGGGTAAAAACATAACTAATGAAAATAGAAACCTGAGAAGAGAAACTAAAATCAAACTACAACTCAGATAACAACTTCATCTGTTCAAGTTTCAACCTGAGAAGAAAGTAGAGATCAACTCAATATCAAATTCCAGATCAACATAAGAGAAAACAAATACAAGATCCCAGATTTAAAACCTGAAAGTATGTCCTCCATCCTTTGTTTTTAGGTGAGTAAACCTTTATTTTAAAAACAGTTTAACCTGTGATTATACTTAGATGCCTGCGATGGAATTTTTTTAGAAATATGGTTTGTATATGTTTATGAATGTGAATGCATATACGTATATATGATGTGTCTGTGTGTATATAAAAAAAACTGGCCTCTGTTATTTATACCGGCTTGAGAATAGCCTTTAAAAGTTCATATTTTCTCATATATTCGATTGTAGGCTTTGATTCCTAAATGAAAATGTGTATAACAATGTAATATTAATTTTAAAAATGGACTCAAGAATTCATATTAAGTATTTATTTCAAAAATTTATAAATAAAAGAGAAAATCAAAAAAGGGTTAAAAATCGATCATGATATTTTCAATTTTTGATTATATGATCTGATGCGTGTAGGAAAGTAATGAATTTAGGTATAGGAATCATGATTTTTAGGTAAGTATATGGTGAGATTTTCTAATTTGAACGAATTTGGCAATTTTGCCAGATTCCGACGAACGGAGGGAATATGGTTGTCGGGCTTTGGTCTGGAGGAAGGAGGTAACATGGTGGTCAATGGAAAATGTTCCCTATAGTTATAGTTGGCCTTGGTGGCCAAGGGACGGCAAGGTAGGGTTTTAGAGTGTTGTTCCATCGTGTTGGATAGTTGAGATGATTCTGACGTCGTTGGTGCGTCGGAACTGATCGCGATGGGGGAAAAGATGCTGGGTTTCGAGACGAAGCACGGATGTGGTTGGCGTGGGTTCTCGAGATCGGGTTCGTCGGTGATTGGGAGTTTTTCGTCGATATTGTGGTTTTAGGTTTGCTCAAATAGTTTAATTTCTCACGTGGTGAGTTCGACAAAGCTAAAGGGTCGAGTTCATCAGCAAGGTCATAGGTGACTGGGAGATGGCCGGAGCGAAGGTCGGAGGCGACCTGGTGGCTTGTACATGTGCACACGTGTGCATTTGTGTCGGGTGATGTGCTGTGGGTTGGGCACGAGAGGAAGAAGCATTTGCCTCGGGTCGGACTCGAGTCAATTATTGGTTTGTCTCGATGTGTTGTAGTTTACGAGTAGCTTGGGTAAGTGATAGGGTTTTTGAAGCTTTGGCTCGGTCGTTTTTGTTTCCAGATTTTAAGTTTTTAAAAATAAGACATAAACAAATTTATATAAGCAAGAAAATCATGTTTAAAAAGTAAAGGAAATGTTTAACAAATTTTCAAAGCTAAATAAAAATAAAACAAATTTTTAAGTAAGAATGTTCCAAGTTTTAAAGTGTATTTAAAGTGATTATGTTTAAGAGAAATGTAACAGCCTGCAAATCCGTACCCCTTGAGTCAACACTATTCTACCTAAATCAACTCAAGTTGTACAGAAATACGAACCATTTGGGTTAAAGAAGAAGAGGCGGAAGAAGAAAATAGGAAACAACAACAGAATCTAACTATCGCAGCAGAATAAAATATAATAGATATTAATATATCTTTACACCAAAACAAATATATCTGTTCATATATTACATCATCAAAGTACATCAATCACGGCTCAACATCAATATCATACAAATGGATACACAACAACTCAACACAGTGGAATACATATATATATAAACAAGTACGGGAGTACGTATCGTCATCCTGCTCGTCTCCTGAGCTCCACAACATTCATATCCTGTATCCTATAATACTCGGTCTGACCCGAGCATTACAATTAAATAACACCCGAGTCAGTCTGGAATACCAGCGTGAGAAAATCACACTCAATTGATTATTAAAGTTTCGAAAATACTTTGGAAACAAAAGCATCTCATAAGACCACGCCACAAATAAACATGTCGGGTTTTTACCTTACGATAGCTAAAACACTTTTTATAGAAATCCTCTGATATTATAATAGGGTCTATATACAAATACTTATAAAATAGCCGAAATTGTTACATTCATTAAATTCCAGCTACTAGCCACAGAGTGGGTTATACAAACGTACAAGGCTCGTAGGGAGAATGGATTTCCAACTAATGACTAGGCACTGGGGTACCACTTGTCATAGTACGTGGCCTAGATCACAGTACTGAGGAGTACGCCTGCTCCCCTGCAACACAAGACCGGGACTACCCCTTACTGGATAATCCCGAGTAAGATCACCCTGCGGTTGGGATCAGCAACCGCTCACTAAGCCGAAATAAAAAGGGACATCTAGACAGGGATAACCTCACCCTGCTTGGGTGCTACCCACCTAGCCTTGCTGCATAACCCCTGATTTTCAGTCATTCCCATTTGATGAGGCTTGAGGCTAAGCGTTACCTTTTTAGAACATGTCCCTTAGAATGCCCATCGTCCACATGACGATGTTTCGAAAGCATTCATCCATACAAGTCCGTCTCGGCTTCGAACGGAACCGAAGGCACTATTCCTACTACATCCATTTTGGAAATATCCTCAGGATTAGTAGCGACTAGCCCTTGCACTTCACTGCTCCAACTTCAGATCCAAAATCGTTTTCCACGAAACGTGCAAACCGGATCGAAGTGGTTTTCGAGAAATAAATCTTGATCCCGATCTCTTCGAAACAATCAACGCATTTGTCCAATATTGATAGTCGGTGATTTAACTATCAATTAATATTCACAAACAATCATCAACCAATAAATAATTTCCCAAATTATTTATTAACCCTAAAAATATCTTCACAAGATATATTTCTATTTTCAACCTTTTGAAAACAGTTCCAAACCATCATTCTTTCAGAATAAACTTCCCAAATATTTTCTATTTCCACTGAAATCACCAAGCACAAAACTAGATTTTTAAAATAATTTAAAAACTTTACTTAGAAATATAATTTAAAACATTTAAGTTAAAACTACTTCAATAATTTTGTTAAAAATACATACTATATGAATATTTGAAAATAAAGTTACTTAATAAATATAAAACTAGATTTATACTTTTAAAAACATAATACTAAGTCATTCTTTAAATAATTACTACCATAATAGATTGAAAGAAAATACTTACTTTAGAAATTTCAATATTTAGAAATGATAAATTTTCCATAACTTGATTTAAAAAAAAAACAACTTCAAAACCATTAATTTACACTTAAAAATTTACTTTAAAAATGTACTTGGTTATCTAGAGAAAAATCCCAATCCCAATCACTTAAATCAATTTTCCCAAACTGATTTCCAATTTACTCTATTTGAAATAAATTTCTTTACTTATCAGTTCATTTCAAAATTCATTAGTTATGGACCTATTATTAATGTTATTATTTCCCATTTGATTTTAAATCTTTTAACTGAAATAATTTTTTTCCAGCTTTTCCCGGTTTCTTCTTTATTCTTTTTAATAATTTAAATCTTAATTATTAATAAATGTTTTGTTCTTTTAAATAATATCACTGAAGATTAAAATTCATTAACTTTCTGTTTATTCAAATTTTCCTTTCCATATACAGAATTTATTTATTAGCATTTAAAACTACTATTATTCTTATCCAATTTATTCTTAATTTATTTAATTTTTTCTATAATTATTTCACTTACAAATTCTCTTCATTTTATTTCCAAAATCCAATTCTATATATCTTGATAACTTATTGCATCAGAATATACCCAGGTAAACCATAACATCCAATATTCCAATTATTAATAATATTCATCACAGAATATAAAATAATCACAATAGAGGGTATTAAATAATTTAAATAAATGTTGAGGGATCCAGTTGGATCCCTCCAACCTGTTTTCCCTGCATCCACAGACGTTAGCACAATATAATGTGCCAATTTCAAATTATACCATACTATAGCACATCAATCAATTCAACCATAATCAATTATTTAAATTTAATCATTTAAATTTAATCATTTAAATTTAAACTGAGTGAGATTGACTCACCTTTAAATTTTGTTTGCAATCCAATCCAAACTAGCTTGTTTCCATCAGGATTTCAGACCTTGTATAAATATTAGATGATTTTATTAATATTTAAATTGATCGGACAATTTATTATCACCTAGTTAACTAACAAATTTTAATTTAACTAAATGTTTAGTTTTTAACTTAATAATTTGATTTTACTCATAATTCCCTTTTTACATCTTTTTGTGACTAAAATAAATCAATAGGTTATAAACAAAATAATCGCTAAAATACATTATCAACAATAACTAGAACATAAATAAAAATATGTATATTTATTTTTCTTTCCGCTTTCATATATATATATATATATATATATATATATATATAACTTCAAAATCTTCCTGTTTATATTTTTCTCAGTTTGCCTTCAAATTAATGTAAGCAGATTTATTTATTGTTATTATTATTTAAAATACATAAGTTGTATTTATACAAAATTTTAAAATTAAAATAGATTTTTCTTCTTTTTTTCAAAATTCCTATATTTTTTAAAATATATATATATATATATATATATATGCATTTAATTAAAACAGAAATGTTTAAACTTGATTATATATCCATATATATCTATTTACTTATATTATTAAATATTGAAATATGTAAACTGTATATAAATATAATTTGCTGTAGTCCATTCATTTTTTTCCATTTCATTTTTCCTTTAAATCTGCCTAGATATATATAATGAAAACTAATATAAGTTTAAACTTGCAGTAAACATTTTCCTGCCTATATACATATATAAATAAATTAAATAAACTTATATCAATACCTCTCTGCCACCACGAAGCTACAGCATGCAGCCATCATTGCGAGACACCCATCGATCGTTGGCCAAAGCGGCATCCTCAACGCTGACTTGGCTCGAGCGACTTGAGATTGGGATCTTGCCGAACCCCACTACGCAACTTCACACCCCTTTAGCCGCGTTCGCCCAAATCACAACCACGACCTTGCGACCTATTCCCAAACCCTAGTTTCAAACTTACCTCCAAAATCGCGTGCGCGAACACGAACGCGTGCTCCTCCTCCTACAAACCCAGCATGCTTCGCCGTCGCCCCTCCTCGGCCTCGTGCTCGCCGCCTCCTTTGTTTTATTTATTTATTTATTAAGGTTCGAATTCGATAAACAGGGAGGCGCGATTTAATTTGTGGATGCATTCTCCATTTTTGTTTTAGAGAGGAACGAGATTTGGAACTCAAGAAGAGATTTTGCTCGGCCCCCTTTTGTTCCGCCATTTTTTTTTTCGATTTTGATTTGAGATTCTTTCGGCTAAAAAGAAAAGAAGGGGCGACATGATTTTAAAGAAAGAAGGGATGCGTGCAGAAGAAGCCTATCTACAGTGACCACGAAATGAAAGCTTAAAAAAAATTCTGATGTGAAATTATTTTGGCTGTGATTTGAATGGTATATTATTTAAATTCAAATTGTCTCAATAAAATTTTCAATGCATTTATATATCGTACGCTCACTCAACAACTCCAATCACTACGAAATTTGAAACCCGATAGTAATACAATATTTCAGATCCAATGGACGTCAAATTCCAAGACTGTGTCTCGGAATGCTATTTTAAATTCAATCTAAAACGATAAAATTTCAAAACTGAACAAATCATTGTTAAATTCAATTTTAACACTTCTATTATCCTCAGTATTATCAATAAAATTTTTCCAAGCATCCAAATTATTTTTAACAGGCTTAGAACTCCAGATTCAACATTCTACTCAACTCCCAATTACTTAATTTAAAAATTAAATTACCCAATAAATAGTAATATTTGAATTCAATTTAAAAACTAACTTTTAAATATTTAAAATCAATCAAATATTCCGATTTTAAATGCTTAAAAATTCCGTGTCGTCACAAGAAAAAAAATGTTTTAACCAAGTTTTAAAAATATATTTAAAATGAATAAGTTTTTAAAGGAATGGTAATTAAGTTTTCAGGGATAAGTATTTATTAAATTTATTGAACAAGTTTTCAAAGATTTTAAATGATTAAAATTTAATGTTTAAATTGTTTTGTTTTAAAGTAAATTATATATTTTTAATTATATAATTGATTCCTGAATGTTTTTCAAATAAAGTATAATGATGTAATTAAGTATTTATTTAAAATAAAGAATTTATCTTTAATTAATTAAGGTTGTGATTAATTAAAGATAATTAATTAGTAAAATTAATTAAAAATTAATCACTTAATGAAGGTAATTAATGGATGCTTAATAAATGTAAATTTATGAATCATTATCTAGTGATTAAGGATTAGTTAATTAATATAATTAATTTAAGATAATTAATTAGTTTAATTAATTAAAAATAATCACTTATGAAATTAATTAAGTATAATTAATTAATGTAAGTATAATTACTTAGTGTAAGTAATTAATGGTTAATTACTGAATGTAATTAATTAAGGAAAATTAATAAATGAGAGTAATTAAAGGGAAATTACTTAATGGAAGTAATTAAGGATTAATTACTTAGTGTAATTAATTAAAGAGTTGATTAAATAAGGTAATAAATTAAAGGGTTAGTTAATTAATGAATGTGATTAATTAAAGGATAATTAATCAATGTAAGTGATTATAAAATAATTAATTAATGTAATTAAATAAAGATCAATGTAATTAATTATAGTTAATTAATTAATGAGAGTAATTAAAGTTTAATTAATGTGAATATTTAAAGGATAATTAATTTGTGTGGTTAATTAAAGGCTAATTACTTAATGTAATTAAAAAATAATTAATCAAGGATGGTTAATTAAGATGGATAATTAAGGGATGATTAATTAATTGGTTTGTAATTAATTAATGTTAAGTAAGCAAGATTTAAAAGTGAATTAAGTAATTTATTTAAATTAATTAGAAGTGGTGTGACTAATTAATCTTGCTTATGGATGGTTGAATGATATTGAATGCCTTGGATTTATTTGATATCTCTGATATGTAATATGTGTTGCTCTGTGATATGAGATGCTTTGGTTGAAATGTGATAATATGGATTATCTATCTGTGATAATATGAATTATCTATCTGTGTGAATATGATATAAATTGAATTGTTTAAAACTTAAATAACTTGGCCTTAAAAGACGGCGTTTTGGATTTCGATGAGACAGGGATCGGATTTCCAAATTGGATGTCCGAAAACCACATCATTCCAAATTAAACGATAGGTCATGAAATCTCAAGTGATGTTCGAGATGAAGATTCATAGTGCAAGGGCTATTGTCATTAACTCTAAGGGTGAATCCAAAATGAGTGTAATGAGATAGCGCCTTCGGTTTCGTTCGAACCATGAATGGACTTGTATGGATTGATGCTTTCATAACATCGTCATTGGAGGACGATGAGCTTTCTAAGATATGTGTTCTAAAAAGGTAATCGTAGCCTCAAGCCTCATCAACCGGGAATGGCTAAAACAGGGGAGGTGCGGCACGGCTAAGCGGGTAGCACCCAAGTAGGATAATATTTCCCCTCTCTAGAGGTCCCTTTTTATTCGGCTGTGTGGGCAGTTGTTCGCGGCAACTGTGGGGTTGTCTTATTCGGGACTATCCAGTAAGGGATAGTTCCGGTCTTGTGTTGTAGGGGTCCAGGTGGATCCTCGGTACGATGATCTAGACCACGTACCATGACATACGGTACCCCAGTAGCCATGCCATTGTATGGAATCCAATCTCCAATAAGTGCCGTATGTTTTGATTGTGCCCAACTATGTTGAAACGTGAGATGTAAGCATTCCAGCTATTTCTGTATTTTACTTGAAAACCCTAGACACTATTATAATATCACTGGATTTCCTATCAAATGTTTTGGTTACCTTCAGGTAAAAACCCGACATGTTTATTTGTGACGTGGTCTTTCGAGATACCTTTCTTTTCAAATGATTTTCAAAGTTAATCAACTTTAACCTGTTTACTCACACCAGACCCATGTCTGACCCAGAGTTTATTTTCTGTTTTCTTAAACTCTTGGGTACTCAAAATTTTACGAGTAGCCAAGGGATTCAGGTTAGCTTTGACAAATTCTGGAGGAGATATGGAGAAGGAGGCTTCATCGTATATAGATATTGTGGTTCCGCTGTGTTAATCTCTATGTTGTACCTTGAGTTGTATGATAGACAGGTTTTTATAATTGTCTAATGTGCTATGATGTAAAGCTGTGTAACTCTGATAAATGTTGTATATTATGTAATAACTATGTGATTAATATATTTTATTCGTTCCGCTGTGAGATTCTGATATTGTTTAATTCTTTCTTTCCTATCTTTTCTCTTCTCTATCCTTTTTTTTCTTTTAATGATGCGTCTTTCTGCGGAATGAAAGGTGGGTCATTACAGATCTTAAAGTCGACCTAGCTATGGCGAGTGTCGACCTTCCTCTATATATATATTTAGAAATATATATATATATATATATATATATATTTCTTTTTCTCGTTTCTTTTTTATTCCATAACTTCTTCGTCTTAGCTCGGATTTTGACGTTTTATATATGAAAACTGACCAGAAAATTACCACATACACAATGGTGCAACTTCCGTGGTTCAGTTCTGATAATTTCACAAAGTTTTTTTTATCATTTAACTAATTCGTTAATTAATTATTATAGCTTAAATTTCGGGTTGTTACATTCTCCTCTCCTTAAGGGATTTTGTCTCCGAAATATCTAAGAATAGAAGAATGAAATAAATGTTTCATCCAAGTTCTACAACCAACTACTCAGCCATCATCCATTACATCCTACTTAAATTTTTCTAATGCGATTTATGATACATATGCAATTAGTGTAGTGTAAATGTCTCTAACTAATGCAAAAGATTAGGCTGTCTACTGATTCAGTCTACCTCCTTTTATGTAATCATGTTCATGCCATAGATCCAAATAAATGCAAATTCTCTAATAATAACTGATAATTCTATATGCATGCTACAATCATCATCCAAATGCAACAATCATGTCATAATCATCCATTTTATAACAACTATGGAAAATAAAATAAAAATGCAAATGCACACATATCCATATGCATATGGTCCAGTGTCCTAGTTTGGCTGATCCCTAAGAGATAATGTGCCTAGTGTAAGTATATGCGTCCATTAGCATCAACTAGCAACCGCTAATATCCATCATGCCTAACATGTTCTAGTAACATGTTCACAATCAGTCTTATCATTCATAGGTTAAATCCTAAGATCTACCCTCCCAAAGTATAACAAAGGAAAGAACCAATTCGAAACTAAAGATGGAAATAGGAAATTCAAAATTTACTATCAAAGAGACGTGGATAAGAGATACGTATTTTGTAACGACCCGGAATTTTTGATATTTGAAATTGGAATATTTAATTAATTTTAAATATTTAAAAGTTAATTTATTTTTCTTGAATTTCAAATATCACTATTTATTTGATAATTAAATTATTTAATTTAATAAATTGAAAATGGGTAAATTATTGAATCTGGAGTTTTAAGCTTGTGAAAAATAATTTAAAGGCTTATAAAATGTATATTGATAATAATAAAGATAATAAAAGTTTTAAAATTGAATTTAACGTCGATTTGTTCAATTTTAAAAATATATCGTTTAAATTGACATTTAAAAATAGCTTTCGAGGCACAGTCTCGAATTTCGATGGAACTAGTTCCATTGGATCCGTAATAGTGTACTTTTATCGGATTTCAAATTTCGTAGTGTTTGGAGTTGTTGTTTGATCGTACGAAACATAAACGGAGTGAATTTATATCGAGAATTCTATATAATAAGTTGTTCGAAAAGCTATCTTCGCCATACGATTGATTTAGGACTCGAAACCTTTTCCATCGCGTTTGGAATAGGGGTATAAAATTATAAACGCCTAACGACACGTCTCGATAGGAGGTTGAGATTTTTAGCTACGAATTCGAGACGATTTAAATTTAAATAAAGGGCATTTTAACAGAAGGACAAACTTTACAGTCCAATTAGTTTCTAGGACACACCACAAAAATTAATTTCAAGGCCAAAGTCAGCAGAATATTTACTTTTACGGACAAAGCCAACAATCCAATTATTTTCAAGGATATAATTTCATAGGTTTTTAGGCCCTAAAAACTAATTATTTTGCATTTTGTCCTTAAAAATAATTATTTTAGTTGTATGTCCTAGAAACTAATTGTGCTTGATAAAGAGGCCCTTATGACAAATTTCCACTTTAAATAATATATATGTGTGTATTTTGACTAGATTAGGCCGTCACACTTCTTTCCATCAGCCGTTCTTTCTTTCATCTACAATGACGTGCTGCCTTTCTTTTAAATCATACTTTCCCCCTCTATTCTTTTGATCAAAATAGTGAAGAAAAAAGTAAAAATAAAAATGGCCGAGCATTTCAAACAAAGGAGGAAAAAAGGGGAATGTATAGTCGCCAGCAAAATCCTTTTCATCCCTCTTCTATTCAAAAATTGAAATTTCCCTCTCCAGTTCAATTCAAAAACAAGTCAACGAAATTGAAGCCGACACGATTTCGAGAAAAAAAATTGAATTTAGCGACTCGTTCGATAGAAATCGTCGTCGCCTAGGATTTGATCATGGAACAATCGTGCTCATGCTCAAGGTCGAATTGGGGTTGGGCTCGGCTGAGTAGGGCTGTTCGCGAATGCGCGCACTGGAGAGATGAGCACGTCGAGGCGCGTTCTCAGGCTACATGTGAGGGGTTATGGCAGTGCTTGGCAGCCACGCGGCGATGTTTTGAACGAGCGGCAGCAGTGTTAATCCACGTTCGAGCTTCTCATGGGGGGAAGGATATTGTTTAGCTCTAGACCAGAGTAAAAAAAGGATGGATAGTGAGATTTCGGGTAATAATCTAATTACAGTAAAGCTCATTTTTTAGTTCATTTCTAAGTTAATCTTCATATTAAGTTTAAGTAAATTTTATTTTGTCAAATGTTAAAAATGGATAATATGTCTTGCGAGGTCAGAGGAAATAAGAAAAAAGTGTCGATCCTGTTAAATTTGCCGCTGAGGAACTCACATTTCTGGAAGTGATTTGAAATTTTTCGGAGACCATTGAAATTTTAAATCGAATCGAATGATGTTCGATTTAGTTTAAAATCTGGATTTTCGACGAATAAAATCTAAAGTGAGTTGATTTCGCTCAAATTTGGAATTCCGTAATTGATTTTAAATAGTTAAAATTTATTAGTGGTTGATTGTTGAATTTGATAATTAATATTCAGTTTGGATGTTATTATATAGTGGTATATACATTGGAGTGATTGATATTCCCGCATTTATATAGCGGATGAGACCCTATGCGCACCCTGCATAATGGCGAATAACCCTATATACCGCGATATCCACATCGAAGTGGGATTGGTATTTTTGTACTGTGTTAACGTCAATGGATACAGGGAAACAGGTTGGAGGGATCCAACTGGATTTCTAAAAAATGTTGAATTTATTTTCGTATTCAGTGATATGATTTATTTGAATAACCGGTGATAGATTATATTGGAAATTGAATTTATTGGATGCTATGGTATTGCTGGATATATTTTTGGTAATTTTAAAATATCAAAAATATGAAGATTAAATTTTTAGAGGAAAATAAAAAGGAAATGTTAAAGTAAAATATTACAGTAAAGTTGGATAAATTAAAAAGTAATAAATTTGGGAAAAAAATAAATAGTTTGATTTTAAAATCCTATTTAACAATCCCGGAATAAGGAAAAATAGAGATTTTCGAATAAATGTCAATAAAAAGGTTTTTAAAAATTAGAACTTTAGTATTGTTTTAAGTATAAAAGAATATATTTTTAAATTTAAGATTTAAATAATTTGGGAAAAATAAAAGGGAATTTTGAAAATAAAATATGAAATTGATGTTCTAGATTTAAATAAGATCTTAAATCATAAAAAGGAAGTGAATCTGAAATTCATGGTTTGGGATAAATTCGGGTTAACTAAGAAATTTATTTAAAAATGGAATTTAATTTGAAAATCGATTTAAAATCGAGTAAGTGTTGTGAAAAATGATAAAATGGGAAATGAGACTATGGAATTTATAAACGAAGTTTATAAATAAAGTAAAGTAAATTATCAGTGGATAAACGTGGATTATAAATTCACGATGAGGATTTATAAGGGAATGGGTAAATCGTTTTAAAATAAATGGTAGATTTATTTTTAGAAATGTGAAAAGTGAATTTACGGAATTGGGACGTAAATTAATTGGAAATAAATCCAGAGGGATTTATAAAATAATTGGACTGGCTATATTAGGGTTGAAAATATATTTTCTAGAAAAGTTAAGTATATTTTCAAAAAAGATTTTTTTAGGTATTAATTAGAAAATTTAAAAGTGTTTAAAAGAACGTTTTCGAAAAATGTATTATTTAACTGTTTTAGAATTATTAAATTAAATATTAATTAAGTTAGTTATACTAGTTAATTATTATTAAAGGTTAAATCAGTATTATTATTTTAGAAGTATAATTATTCAATATTAATATTTTATATAATAACTTTTATTTTAAAAAGTAGTTTGTCTAAGGTTAACTTGGAATTTTTTTTATAGAAGTTTCATAAGTACTATTCTGAAAATTATTAAATAGAGTTTATGGGAAGTATTGGTATACCCACATGGCGTAAATCGGTGCAGTGAGTGCCTGTAGTTAAATTTTGGATTTCTCTGGGATAGAAACGTAACCATTGAGCTGTGACCCATGGTTTGACATCATAGTGGTACTTTCCACACTATTTTAAAAATGGTTTTCAAACATTTTTGAAAAAAGATAATTTATGAATATGCCGAATTCGATAAGATAAGTGTATTTTTAGGATAAGGAGATTTAATTTATTTAAAATCTAAATTAAATAAGACTTGGTGTTTTCAGCGAAATGAAGTGTTTGGTTGAATTGATCGTTTTTATTTGATAGTTAAATAACCGACTATCAAAATCTAGACCTAAGTATAACTTTGGGAATATCAGAAGAAATATGGGATTTATATGATACAGTTACCATTCGAGGTGCTACACTATACGTATAAACTCGTTTCGTTCTTCTAGGAAATTATAAGGAAATCCATCCACAAACGGTTAGGAGGTGATCTCCGATCTTATTTTCGTCTGTTTGTTTTCTAAAGAACCAGGGTTGAGTTTACCGGGAAATATCGAACGTTGTTTCGAAGAGACCAGGATTCGATTTGTGATCCGAAAACCACTTCGATCCAACGAGTATGTTTTCGTAATGAAGACAAGTGTATGGAGTCGAAGATGGAGCAGTGAAGTGCAAGGGCTAATCGCTACTAATCCTGAGGGTGATTCCAAAAAGAATGTAGCAGGAATAGTGTCTTCGGTTCCGTTCAGGCTGGGAACGGACTTGTATGGATGAATGCTATCAGAATACTGTCATTGGAGGGCAATGAGCATTCTAAGTGAATATTTCTAAAAAGGTAATCGTAGCCTCTAGTCTCATCAACCGGTAATGACTAAAAATCAGAGGGAATGCGGCAAGGCTAAGTGGGTCGTACCCAAGTAGGGTATGTCAATCACCTTTCTAGGTTACCTAAGATATTATCACTACGTGTGAAGGGAGCTAGGAAAGGGTGGGAACACCCAGAGTGATAGCACATTCGGCTTATTCAGTTCAGGGATAGTCCGGTCTTGTGTTGGCAGGGATCGATGAGTTCGATCTCGGTATAGTGTTTCTAGACATGTACCGTGACAAGTGGTACCTCAGTGCCTAGTCATTCAGATGGAATCCATTCTCCAATACGTGCCTTTACGGTTTTGTTTGTAGAGCCTAGTATTGCTGGAATTTAATTAATATAACAATTTCAGCTATTTGAATAAGTATTTGTACTTAGACATGATTATAATATCAGAGGATTTTGATATGAAATGTTTTGGTTATCGTAAGGTAAAACCCCGTCATGTTTATTTGTGGCATGGTCTTACGAGATACCTTGATTTTCAAATGATTTTGAAAACTTTAATAATTCAAATTGAGTGTGTTTTCTCACATTGGTTTTCCAGACTGATCTCGGGTGTTATTTTATTATAATGCTCGGGTTAGACCGAGCATTACAGCTTCAAGATATGATGCTATGGAGCTCAGAAGATGAGCTGGATGGCGAAGGCATATCACGCGTACTTGACTTGTATTTCAATGTGTATTGTGGGCTGTATATTTAGCTTTTGTGAGGACAAGTTATTATAACTGTACAGTGTGGTGTTGTTGATGTACTGTACCCTGATGATGTAATGCATAAAAACAGTTATAGTTCTTTTTATATAAAATCAGTTGTTAACTACTATATATTGTTCCACTGCGATTGTGAGATTCTATGTTATCATTTCTATTTTCTTCTTCAACCTCTTTCTTCTTTCCCTAGCGATCTGGTATTTACGGCATTCGATTGTTGTGCGTGTAATACAGTGGACGTATTGATGTTTTATAAATAGAAAAATATTCACCTTTCTAAGTAACCTCGGATATTATCACTATCTGTGAAAGGAGCTTGGAAAGGGTGGGAACACCCAAAGTGACAACGTATTCGGTCTATCTAGGTCAAGGATAGTATATTCTTGTGTTGGCCGGGATCGATAGGTTCGATCTCGGTACAGTATTTCTAGACATGTACCATGACAGGTGGTACCCCAGTGCCTATTCATTCAGATGGAATCCATTCTCTAATACGTGCCTTTATGGAATTTAATTAATGTAACAATTTCAGCTATTTGAATAGGTATTTGAACTTAGACTTATTATAATATCAGAGGATTTTGATATGAATTGTTTTGGTTATCGTAAGGTAAAAACCCGTCGTGTTTATTTGTGGCGTGGTCTTATGAGATACCTTGATTTTCAAAGGATTTTAAAATTTTAATAATTCAAATTGAGTGTGTTTTCTCACGCTAGTTTTCGAAACTTACTTTGGTGTTTTTTTATTATAATGCTCGGGTCAAACCGAGTATTACGGATTTAGGATAGGATACTATGGGCTCAGGAGACAAGCTGGATGGCGAAGGCGTATCACATGTACTTGACTTGTATTCTGCTGTGTATTGTGGGCTGTATATTCAGCTTTTATGAGGACAAGTTATTATAACTTTCTATTGTGGTGTTATTGTGTACTGTACTTTGATGATGTAATGTATAGAAACCATTATAGTTCATTTTGTATAAAGTTCAGTTTTTATGTATTACATATTGTTCCACTGCGATTGTGAGATTCTGTGTTGTCATTTCTATTTTCTTCTTCTACCTCTTTCTTCTTTCCCTAGCGATCTAGTATTTTCGGCATTTGACTGTTGGGCATGTAATACAGTGGACGTATTTATGTCTATTTTCGGGTGTCGAAAATCCCAACCGTGACATATTTTTCTCCTAATCAAATCAATCTTCTCCATATTATCTAACCATGTCGGGACCAAGTAGTAATCTCTCTGTAGACTCCAACCAACACGAAGGTGCCTTGCATGGTCTTCCATAGAGAGCTCCGAAAGGTGCTATTCCAATGCTAGCTTAAAAGATATTATTATATGTGCATCCCACTAAGGAAGGATGCTCCTTCCAAGTTCCTCAAGAATACATATTCTCAACCACGTATGTCTTACCATCTTACTAATATCAATTTACCCTTCTTCTATAGTTTACACACATGAAGCAACAATCTTAGGTTCTCACTAGTGTCCTATACACTTTACAGAAACTTCTATTATTACTTCTAAAAGTAATTTCTGCTATAGTCTTACACTTTTTCTGTTACACCTAGGAAATGGTTTCTATCTACTCCACATTTAAAAGTTTGGGTTAGTATTTATCATTTCAAAAACTAAAGCTTCTAAAATTATAAAACATCAAGTCCCAAACTTTTTGTCTTTAAAAGTTTTATTTTCAAATTTCTAATAAATTCAAAGGTACTTGCTTACTTGACATTTTATCTTTCTATAAAAATTGGGATTCTTAAATTTAACCATTTCTATGTTTTTCTCTAGATTTGCATCCAAGAATGTGACCTAAAAATTTATAATTTAAAACAATTTGTGGCCTCTTGACACTAATCCAAACTTCTCCTTCTCTTCCATTATAAAACATTCCTTTTAATTTTATGTAAAACATCTTCACAAATTTTGGGTAACAAATGAAATTATTTTGAGAAGCATTGATTAAACTAAGAATTTCATTTTGCAAACAAAGATTAAAAAGATCATAAGTAGGAAATTCTTCAAAGATAGCAAATCTTCTAGGAAAGACTTTTCAAAAAAAACATACTCAATATAGGCTTGCATGGCTTCTTGATTGTTAAAATGATTTTTTTTTTGTATTTTCTTAGAAAGCCTCATGTTTGCCTTAGTATTACTTGAGGATATCATTGAAGAGTAGTTTGAACAGATAAGAGAGTTTATGATTTTCGAATTTGGAAATGAAAGTGAAAAATGAATCGATGGATAAATAAATAAAGAATCAAAGGACATGTTCTCTGGTCCAGAGATAACTTTTCAGAACGTAGAAGTTGTTGAAAAGGTAAAGAGAAATTCAAGTTTTGAATTTGAAATTGAATTCAAAATATGCCTACATATGTCAACCTATTCATGTGGAGTATATTGACATATAGGTCCGAATTTTCAATAAAAGGAAACTTCAACAAAAATTACTAATTATCTATACTTATAATTATCTATACTTATAACCATCCTATATTTTTTATTTAATATATACACCAAACAATTTAAAATATATTTCATATTATTTTTATTTAATATTTTATTAATATATATATATATATATATATATATATTATTCAAAATATATGCACACATTATTCAACCAGTATTGTTATTACTCTATATGTTATTCCTAGAATTCAAAAACTAATCAACAACGACAAATTCAAAATTTTAGTTTAAATGCGCGCCTATTTTCGTTCCGTTTCTCTAGACTTCTCATTAAATGTCGTTGTGAAGCATATATTAGTAGTCTCTGTATCGGTTCGCTATCGCTTAAGAAAGTATCTGAATCGTCTAGTGTTGCAACATAAGTCCTTCTCCATTTTCTTGGTGAATCAGCATTTGATGTAGTTTTCTGTTTATCATGATGTGGACAGTCTCATTTTAAATGGCCAAGTTCATCGCAGTTATACCATCTAATGCCATTTCCACTTCCACTTCCTGGATTTTTGTTGTCATTTCTTTTGAAATTATTCATCTTTCTATATTTTAGAAATTTCCCTGTCATGAAAGCAATTTCTTCCTCGTCATTGCTGTCTGAATCCAGATTATCCTGTTAGGAAATCAATTCTATGGTTTCGATGATGACAACTATACAATGAAAATCGAATGTACATATATATCTATATTTATAGGTAGAAGATAGAGTAACATCACCAAAGAGACGAAAACAAGACTCGAGAGAAGTATCAAAAGACTTCAATTCGGTAGAAGTTGAAAAGGAATAGCACAGACACAAATAAAGCATCATGCACATTTTCAGACGTCTAAGTGCACTAGCCAGACGTCTAAATGTTTTCTCTGGTTTGCAAATCAGATAGAATCAGACGTCTGGTTAATATGCTCAGATGTCTGGTTAAACTCTCTGGTTCACAACTCAGAAGGAAACAGACGTCTGATAATAAACTCAGACGTCTGAATAGCAACCAGACACAAAAAATATATGAAGACCAAACGTCTGAAACATTCCTCCAGACGTCTGATTTTGAAATCGACTGAGTAATTTCAAAGACCAACTGTCACATTCAAAAGGACACATCTGCTTCTCTCTGCTGCAACTCTTCATCGCTATCGGAAGCAACTTTAGGGAGATAACAACAGATGCAACTATACAAGAAAACTCTTCATCACTATAAATAGAATCAGGAATGCAAAGAGAATCTTCACCTTGCTTACTTATGCTCTTTATTCCTATACTATGATTTATACATGTTCTCTAGCAATCAACTACTTGTATTTAACTCTTCCATATATGCAGAACTCCTCATTCAATATTCTCTCTCTCTCTCTCTCTCTCTCTATATATATATATATATATATATATATATATTGGAAGCACTTGTACTCAATAGTCAACATCCGTGTTATAGAACACAATCTTGACAAAGAAACTCTGCTATTGTAAACTTGTTCCTCCGGGTCAAGTGAGGGTTAGTTGAAAGAAATTCCGAAAAGGAGCTTCGAGACTGGACATAGAACGGGAGGTTCGAACCAGTATAAAATCCTGGTGTGATTATTTTAATTTACTTTGCTATTATTATCTATCAAAGTATATTATATAGTTAGTTGTTCATACTTGCATATATATCATATACGATCCACTCACATAGACTTTCAATTGGTATCAAAGCAAGGTTTTGATCAAATAACAGTAACACGTTTTTTGAATCACTTTAATATGACAAGTTTTTTCAAGAAGGACAATCCACTGCACGACCACCACTTTTTAATGGATCTAACTATGCATATTGGTCAACACGTATGGGAACTTTTATGGAAGCTAACGGTCTTGAAATTTGATCAGCCACACAAGATAGATATGAAGTACTTACTACTGCTATGAACACTTGGACCGATGCACTAAAGACTTTAGCATCAAATAATGCTAAAGCTATGAACGTTTTATTTTGCTCTTTAGACAAAAATGAATTTTCACGTGTCATGTTATGCACCACTGCATTTGATATTTGGCGCACCTTACAAATCACAAATGAAGGTACAACAAAGGTCAAACAAACTAAGATTTCGATTTTGCAAAACCAATTTTCTTCATTCAAAATGAAGCAAAATGAAACTATTATTGACATGTATTCTAGATTTCAAACTATCCAACATGATCTTATGGCATTAGGAGTTAAATTCACTGATTTTGATTTAATATCTCGAATACTCAACTCTTTGACGTCAGATTGGGAAAGGAAGGTTTTAGCTATAGAAGAAGCTAATGATCTTTCTACTCTCAAAGTTGAAGAGTTGATAGGAAATTTAATGTCCTATGAAGCTAACTTGCAGGCAGGAAAAGAACTAAATTTGGAGAAAAAGAATATAGCATTTCCAGCAACAAAAAATGATGACTCTGATCTAGATGAAGAAGAAATAGTTTTTATTGCCAAGAATTATAATAGATTCAAGAAATTTAGAAAGATGACAAAATTTCAAAAAGAAAGGAAGTCCAACCCAACAAACCTATCTCAAATCAAGTGCTATGAATGTGATCAATACGGACATATGAAGAAGGATTGCCCTAAACTCAATAATGATAAAAAGAATAACAAAATTCAAAAATTCAAGAAGAAGAAGGCTTTCAAAGTAACTTGGGATGACTCAGACTCTTCATCTTCTGAAAGTGATAGCGATAGTGACAGAGAACGAGCTAATGTGTGTTTTATGGCACAAACTGAAGAGGTACCCAAAATAAAAAATAAGGAGAAATGGATACTAGATAGCGGTTGCTCCAAACATATGACCGAAAATTCAAAAATGTTATTAAATATAACATACATCGATGGTGGAATAGTAACCTTTGGAGACAATTCAAAAGGATATGTCATAGGCATTGGAGAAGTCATCAACTCTGGTATCTCTAACTCTCCTATTATTACAAATGTTTTATTAGTAGAAAATTTAAAACATAACTTTCTAAGCGTTAGTCAATTATGTGATAATATTTTCAAATAAATTTTGAAAAAAATAGATGTAATATTTTATGTAACATCCTACCTTTTCGCACGCTTTAAATCGACACACGTGCAATTCAAACCATACGGAAGGGCGGATTGTTATGGTAAATAAGAAAAACAAGAAGGAAATAAAACAAAACAGAATCTCACAGCGGAAGGATAAAATATAATAATCAAATATACAGTTTATAAGGTTGTTTACAAAAAAAATTTGGTTATATTTATATAATACATATCAGAGTTACACATACCAATAATAATGTAGAGGAAAATATGAGTGTAGTGGACTATAATAAATAATAATAATAGAAATCTTCATCTTCGTCCTACAGGGCTAAAGTCTTCGAAATCCCGAAATACTTGGACTGACCCAAGCGAATTGAAAAAAAACACTCGAGTCAGAACTAAAGGATCTTATGTAAGTTAAATCAACAGAAATAAATATGAGTGCAGTAACTCAAAAGATGCTCCGGATTTACATCTCTTAAGGATCCGTTAAACTATTTGTAGTATATTTCGCTATTATAATAGTGTCTATTAGTAAAATAAACTTACTTTTAAATAGCGTTAAGGAGTGACCCAATATTCCCCTTAACACAAATAATGCAAATAGTCTATACAGTGCCTGCATATCTCCTGATCGGGAGACTACGAGAAGACACTCCATAGGTACGACACAAATAGAAACTCGTACAAGGCACGATATGGTAGGTGACACGGCACAACTAGACAATGCTAGGGTAGATATACCAATTACGCTTCCGGGCTGGTGGTAACGCGTAGCCGCAGCTACCGCCCACCTCGGACAAACTCCCCCCTAAAATCAAAACCAAAAGTGGCCACCTAATCAATCCAAAGTCAGAGTATAGTATCGAAGAGGAGTATCCGATAAAGGGCGCTAACCCCCTTGGCCCGTCGATCGCTCTTGTTTTAGCCACCTTATGCCAACTCACGGGAGTCAGGTCCACGTATTTACCTCAAAGGAAACGCCGTCACCATCCTACTTCATTCTGGAATCTCCACCGCGTACACGGTTGTTAAAGTGGTTTTCGGAGTTGGCAGAGAGTATGACAACTTCCGATCCAAATCTCTTCAACAACCAATCGTTATTATAACACCGCGGTTATTTCAAAATAATTTATACTTTAAAACCAGAATATAATATCTCTTTCAAACCATATAAATACGATATCATTTATATTTTTAAAACCCAAATCAATATGGTATCATTTTTATTTTATACATATCCCTTTCCCAAAATCATAATATTTTCAAATAAATATATCTTGAAACCATAGCTTTGAAACATAACTTTTAATACTTAATGGTTTAAATACTATATTACTTAATATAATAAAATAGCTTCTTTAAATTTCACAATAATTTTCCAATATCAATTTGAACCTCCAAATAAACCATTTTAATTCCCATATATTTCAAAGCTTAAATATTCTATATTTCAAAACTTTCTAGTTCATATATTTCAATCTTTAAATATTCCACTATTTCAAAATGGATTCTTTGATAATTTAATATATATCAAATCCAATTCCTATTATTTAAATTTGAAATATTTACTTACTAAACAAATATTATTCAGGTAAAACCCTTAAGCTTCAAGAACAGGATATTCTTTTAATTAAATTAATTTGATAATATTCTTTAAATAAATTTGATATTCATTTAAATCCTCAAATCAAAAATCTAGTTATAAGATCATACCCTTTAAATCTTAATTTATTTACATTTCAAAACAAATTTCTCAAGGAAAATTCTTAACTTAAATTCAAATCATATTCACATTTATCTTCAACCTTACTTTTATTTGAGTTATTATAAACTCTATATACAATAGAATTTCAAATATATTCTTAACCATATTATATAAACAAAATCAACTTCGTTATTTAGCTTATTTTAAAATTCGAAACAAATTTATACATAGCTAAATTCAAGAATTTTTGCTATATATATATATATCAAAATTTAATATTTATTAAATCGTATTCTTTCCAAAACCATAGAAAATCATTTCAAAAACAATTATATATATATATATATATATACCGCGGTGCCTGTATATAGTTTTCTATCCTATGGTCAAGTGATACGAATATTTATCATTTCAATCCGTAATTTAAAAAAAAATGCGATTGTATATCATTTCAAACCGCAATCCCGAATGAAATGAAAATGCAATAGTAACTTGCAGTTTATACAATATAAATACAGCATCCGTTCATCCATCATATCAATCATCAACATTTATCAATTTATCATCCAATTCAAATAATCACATCAATAAATAATAATTAATTGCTGATAGTTAAATTTCCAATAATGAATTTAATAACTGTTTAACTTAGTTGATATGCAATAATAAATAAATTTAATAGCAGGTTATATGCAATAATAAATTTTACTAAAATTTTAGCTGACAGTTTTAATGCAATGAATAAATTAATTAATCAATTAACCGGCAGTTTTAAATGCAACAATGAATAACACGTAAATTAAATGAATGCAATTTAACTGAGAAAATGATGACATATATGCCAAACAGCTACAAATAAAATTTTAAACACATCATAAATCAATTTAACCAATATAAGAAATCTTATAAGTTGTGAGTGGGTTAAAACACTCACCTTTTGGATTTAAATCGAATTTAAATCCGATTTAAATTCAAAAATTGAACAGTCTTCAAATCCGTCCAAACCAGCGCCAGAATATCTGGAATTTTATTACGATCCCAACGGAAAAAATCGCGCGTGAAACGGAGTTCGTATGTCAAAGTTATTCATGTTAAACATTATGAAATCAAAAAAAAAATGACACTCACAATCCAACATTTGCCACGTCAGCGCATCTCCTTGCTTCCAGAAACTGAACCCTAGATAACACGTGAAAAATTCGCACGTGCAACCTGGAACGAAGCTGCCACTTGATCAATGCTTCCATCAATTTTCGCCGTGCCTATAGTTGCCTTCGTCTCGATCGAGTTACACTGCCGCCATGCCCACGTCAGGCCGAGCTCCCCATGCCTGCGATGAAACGCGCGACCCTCCCCTTCAACATGCGCCGCCGCCACGTAGGTCAGTAGATCCTGGCGAATCACGGCCATCGAACGACCGACGACCAACATCACAAGGGCCTGCACTTCGCCCTCTTCCAATCCCCACTTCCCGATCGCCATATCGTCGCGAATCCGCCGTTGGATCAAATCCCTACTTATGAACGGCTGCGGTTAAACTCAAATTTCTACATAAACGACACATCGAATCGGAAAACGAACACCACCAGTGAATTACGCTAGTCGAGAGCTTCAACATGTAATTTTTTCAAATTTTTCTGAGGAATTTGAATTTTTGATTTGATTTGGGATTGGATCTGAAATTTATGTTGTCTGCCATTGAGGAGGAGAGAGTTGAGATATACGTACACCCAAATGAAAATGAGGGGAATTAGGGTTTATAAAGATATATTTATAGACAAATTTGAAATAGGATGGATCAGATAAGATAGATGTACGTGATAACGCTAACGTGGCCCAAAAAGCCCGTTCTGACCTCGGAACGAAAATGGGTAAACCCATATATCAAAATAGGCGTTTTAAAATATTCTAAATGCAATGGAAAAGGTTTCACGTCCAAATTCCATCATATGTAGAAGTTATGCTAAGATCAATATTTTCAAATTGATATCATGCAACGACCCGCTATTTTGTACTATTTGCATCCGCACATGTCAGACTTGAATAATTCAAAATACCGAATTGTTAATTTAAAATTTGGCAAAACTCAGATATTCAGTAAATAAATAATCACAGAATCACAGACACAGAGTAATAATATGCAGTGGAAGCAAAAGATAGTAGTTCATGAAGCTACTATATATATAACAGAGTTAAATAAGTTACAACGGAAATCTCGAATACATAGTCAAATGCAAGAATCAGAATACATCACGGGAATCAATTGAATATCTAGAAGCTGGATAGATAGCTGGATCTCCAGGCGAAGCTCCAACTCCAAAGGTGAGTCTCAAAAGCTGAACCACTTAGTCTGACCCGAGCGTAAAGCAAAACACAAAACACTCGAGTCAGGATTAACATTCTTATATCAATAAATCCAACTCAAGTGAAATAACAATTAAAATACAAATAACTCAAAGGATGTTGGAATAACCATCCTCTAAGGATCCGTTAAACTATCTACTATGTAGTAGTGTACGCTAAATTGATAATGTCTATCAGTAATATAAAATATCAAAATAGTGTTAAGGCATTACCATTATCCCCTTAACACATTTTATATAAGCGTTATAGTCTATACAACACTGTAAACTCCACCGTAAACTAGTGGGATATCAGGGAGTACTCCATAGGTATAACATAAAACAAAATCGTAGTAGTCGAGTATATAGGGATACAAGTATGACAAGGCACATGAGGCTATACCCAAGGTAGTGAAACTACCGTTTGCCTGATCCGGACTGGTGAAAACGTATCGCCGCAACGATCACAACACCGCGAAACAACACTCCCAAAAGTATGAGCGTGCACCAATCAATAACAAGTAATAAGTAGTTTTCGAAGAAGTGTGTTCGCTCGAGGTGGCTAACCCCATTTGGCCCGGCATGGCTCCTGTTTTAGTCATTTCCAATTTGACACAAGTGTCATGGCTGTCCATTATCGTTCTCTTTCTTCAGTCATCACGTACATCATTCCAACCACTTCATTCTGGATCACACTCCGCATATAGTTATTAAAGTGATTTTCGGTTTAGACAGAGAGTATGTCCATAACCGATTCCGGTTTCTTTAATAACTTTCGTAATTATTACACCAATTGGTCGTTTAATAAATTTCAAAACCAAATCAAATTCAATTTCGATTAGAATTTATAAACCAACATTCCATTTGTCTTTCTGTATCAATTTCCAAAATTTACATTTCAAAACTTCCAAATTTACCATTTCAAAACTCTATAATTCGATTTCAATTTTATTTAAACAGTTCAAATATTGATTCAAGTTCGTATATAAGTTTCATTCCGTAATCATTTAGATTAATTTAATTTAACATTCAGGTCAATTTAAATTCATTTATCGATTTCATTTGATATTCGTTAAGTTAATTTATCATTCAAAACAATTTCTATTTAAATTTCAATTCATTAAATCAGTTACTTAAATTCAACTTCATTATATCAAAACTTACAAGTTGATATTGATAGTCAGTTATTTAACTATCATATAACATTCACAAAACAACCATCTGCCTTAATAATTTTTCAAATTATTTATTCAAAATCTCTTCGCAAGATATTTTTCTACACTTCAACCCTTTGAAAATATTTTTCAAATCACTTGCGGAATAAATTTCCACCCTATTGCTTTATTTCCACTGAAAAGCACCAAGTCTTAATAACTTAGATTTTAAATAATTTAAATCACTTTATCCAAAAATATATATAAAACACTTAAAACAAAACTACTTAAAATACTTTATTTAAAATAGTAGTTGTGAAATTTTATAATAATTTCTCATGTAAAACTTAAGCCAAAACTAATTTTAGAATAAAAGTTATTCTATAAGGTATAAATATTAAATAATTATCTTTTAAATCATAATACTAGTTAAACCTATAAAATAATTACTACTATAATTAATTTAAACAAATATTTACTTTAACATTCTCAAACAATTTAAAACAAAAATTTTCTCTAAAACATTTTTTAAAACCACTTTAAAACATCTAACTTATACTTGGAAATCTTTCTTTGAAAATATACTCGGCTTTTCAGGGAAATACACTTTCCTTTCCACACCTTTAAAAATAAACCATAATTTATTTTTAACAAATCACCCTTTCCTTATAAATTCCCATCCCGAATTTATACTTCCAAATTATCCTCTGATAAATATTTCACTTTATTTATAAACCCTGTTTATAAATTTCACAACCTCATTCCCTTTATTCACAGTTTCAACACTTAGTCGGTTTTCAAATCGATTTCCAAAACCAACTCCATTTTAAAATAAATTCCTTTACTTATCCAAATTTATTTCAAAACCCATTTATCCCATATTCACGCCTTTATTTATGATTTAAATTCTTATCAAAATTGGAAATACCAATTTCATACTCTATTTCGAATTCTCCTTTTATTTTTCCAAACTCATTTCAAATCTTAAATTTTAAAAATATATTTCTTCGTACTTTACAAAACAATATTGGTTAAGTCCTCATTTTAAATAAAATCCTTTTCCCATTTATTCAAAATCTTTTTTTTCCATCCTTGAATTTAATATATAGGATTTAAAATCAATCCTTTATCCCTTTCCAAAATTCATTCCTTTAATTTATTTGAATTCACTATAATTATTTTACTTAAAAATTTCCCTTTTTATTTCCTTTAAAAAAATCCAAACTTTATATATATATATTTCATGTTTCCCAAGTACCAATATATATTTAACTAATCCATAGCATTCAATAATTTCAATTCCCAATATAATCAATATAATCCATCACAGATTATCATATAAATCACATTACTGAATATAAAATAAATTCAACATTTGAGAAATCCTGTTGGATACCTCCAACCTGTTTCCCTGCATCCATAGTTGTTAGCACAATAATTTAAAATACCAATCCCGCTTCAAAGCGAGATATCGTTGTATAAAGGGTCATCCGCTATATAATGCGGGAAATCAATCACTCCAATATATATATATATATATATATATATATATATATATAGACACACACACACACTACTATATATAATATCACATCCAGTCAATTCAATCATTCAACCGATAATTTAAATCTAAATGGTAATCCAAATGAGTGAGATTAACTCACCTTTGATCTTGTTTTGCATTCCGACCCAAACCGGCTATTTTCTTCACGATTTTGGACCTTGTACAAACATTATATAGTTTATTAACATTTGAAATAGTCTAACAAAAATTACCATTTAATAAATTTAATTAGCTAATGATTTAATTATAAACTAGTAATTTTCCTTTTGAAATTATATACACACTTAAAAAAATAAATTATAGATTTCAAAAATCTAACTTTTATAAATTCTTCAAACATTTTAAAAATCCCTATATTTAAAGTCTTTTATATATATAATTTTTCCTGTCTTATCTATGTACATATATTTAAAAAGAAACAGGATTAATTTATACCTTACTGTAACTACCTTCAAACGAAAATAGGTATGTGTATGTGTATATTTTTATACTTGTATTCTACCATTCCTTCACAATATATATAAATATAAATCTAAAGTACGTTTATTTCTTATTGTAATAATTTCCTTTTCTTTTCTGTAAATAAACCACAGGATTATTCTTTACTGTAAAAAAATTTAATACATATATATTTATAAAATAAAGCAAATCTGGGTTCAAATTTCTATATGTATGTATACAAATACCATTTGGATTTTAAATTCCTATTTCTTTTTTTTCAAAGTTTACCTACACATGAACTTCTCTGCCTTCTTGTATATGTTATTAAATCCAAAAAGAAAAATCATTTTTCTCTATTATAATTATTTTTTTTCCTTTTCCTAACAATTACATTAATTAAAAGAAATAATTACCTTACTGCCTCATCAATCACGACACGACTCCAGATCATACCCTGGTGTATCCATGTGCGTGCCTCGACCACGGCAGCTATTGGAAAATCCCCCGACCACCAGCTCAAAACCACTGTGCCTCGATGCTTTTCGAAAGTCAAACGCTCCGAGCTCGAGCTCGACTCTGGCCGTCACTATAAAGCGAGAACCCCACCTCGAGATTAACCACGCCTTAACCATCACTCGCAACCCGGTCGTGAGATCCACCCTCTCTCCTCATATGTCAACCCGCATCGCGGTGCAACCAGACTCGAGTACGACTCGCGATTGATCGAGTTTCCCCCATTTTCGATTTTCCTGGGAATCGAGGGCTCAGCCTTTTAATTTTCCCAAAACAACCCTTTTTTTAGTTATACGGGAGGGGAATTGGAGAGAAAGAAAATGAGGCAGTTCGATTTGAATTCGAGAGGAAAGAAAGGAGGAAATATGCGATTTTCATTTTCTTCGGCCATTTAATTTTTCTTCTATTTAGAATTATCACTGTGTATTTTAAAATGAAATGAAAGGACAAGAGGAGACGTTAACATGTGGAGGGATGGCTACAGTACCTTGAAAAGAAATGGAAAAAGTTTTAACGTGAAGGGTTTTGACTAGTCAGAACATTATATTTAAATTTTAAATTTTAAATTTAAATTGACTGAATTCGCAACTTAAAATCTCGAACTCCTATCAAGACGGGCCGCCAGACATTTATAATGTTATACCCATATTCCAAACGCGATGGAAAAGGTTTCGAGTCCTAATTCGATCGTAGGGTGAAGATAGCTTTTTGGACCCAATTATTGTATAAAGATTTGATATAGATTCTAGTGCGTTTATGTATCGTACAGCCACACGATAACTCCAAATGCTAAGAAAATTGAATTCGGATAAAAATACACTGTTACGGATCCAATGGAAATGGTTTCATAAAATTCCGAGACTGTGCCTTGTAAGGCTATTTTAAAATATCTGTTTAAACTATATATTTTTAAAAATGAACAAAACACTTTGAAATTCAAATATAAAACTTCTACTATCTCCAGTATTATAAATATAAAATTTCCAAGCCCTAGAAATATTTTAACCAGCTTAAAAACCAAGATTCACTATTTTAACCAATTCCTGATTATTAAATTCAATAATTTAATTATCCAAATAAATAGTGATATTTGAAATTCAAGTTAAACTAACTTTCAAATATTTAAAATCAATTAAATATTCCAACTTCAACTATTCAAAAATTCCAGGTCATTACAATGTTGACTAAACGAATCAATCGAAATCCCAAATTCAAACTTAACAGCTCAAACAACACCATAAAAATATTTTTATACTAATTACAAATACACTACCTCACAGGATGATTCAAGAATGGACTTTAAAACAAGGATAGAGATTCAAATTTAGAGGGACCCTAATCAAAGAGAATTCTAACCAAGAAGATAAGCTCGAAAGGAAGATGAGATAATTGAATTACAAAAGAGGAAAGATGGATGGACTTATATTAATCATGGGTGACCTTAATCGGGTCAATCGAGACATAGATAAGACAAGAATACCATTAATGAGAACTAGGACAAACTGAGAACATCATGGAAAATGTGATTCATTGAGATTGACAAAGAAGGGAGGAGCATTGGTAAATCCAAAAGGCATGATTAAGGAATAGGATCGATGCGGAATTCAAATTTCCCGCTTAAGGGGAGGAGAAAGACTTTACTGAAAATAACTAGATAATCCTTGACTATCAAGGTGGAGACGAGATCACCAGGGTGAGAATCGAATGGAAAGAGGAGACTATCTGTAAAATTCTGAGGCATCTACATTCGATCAGAAGAGAATTACCCGAGTCGTCTACTAGAGAAACGATTCGAGCTTTTCAAAAATAACAGCATCAAAACCGGGGACGTAGAAATCTCCGGTGAATCAATGTTAGTTGTTATGGAGTTCCACCCCTTTACAGATCATACTAAGATTGGCCGGACCGCTAACGGAATTAGTCACATTCAAGGATGAAGTTACCAATTGAGGTGGTAAGATGTGCTTGAATTTATTACAGAGATCAACCAAAGTGGAGCTATGGGATGCTACAGTATCAAAAGGACATGAAGAGGAAAAGACAAGAATGGATTTCCAAAACAAAAGGAAAATTTTGAAATTCAAGAGAAATCCTAATCGAAGAGGATCCTAAAAAATAATTTCCAGCCCGAACGAAAATGATTCTATAATTAATTTTTACTCCATCTGCCAAGTTTTACCTAAACCAGAGCTCTGATACCACTTGTAACGACCGGCTATTTCAAACCATTTGCATCCATACATGTCAGACTTGAATTGCTTAAAATATCAGATTGTTAATTAATATTTGGCCAAACTCAGCATGTACAGTAAATAAATCAATCACAAAATCACAGACATGGAGTATTACAATAATAAGCAGCGGAAATAGATGAATAGCAGTTCATGAAGCTACTATATAAACATCAAAGTGTGAAATACAATAGAAATCTCAAACACAAAGGAATCTCTAATACATAAACAAAATGACAAGGCTGAATAATCAATTGGAAATAACTGTAATAATCGAAAGCTGAATAGATAAGAGGCAAATCTTCAAGTGAAGCTCCAAACTCCAAAAGTGAGTCTCAAGTGTTGTGGCACTCAGTCTGACCCGAGCATAAAGCAAAACACAAAACACTCAAGTCAGAGTTAACATTCTTATACTAGTAAATTCAACTCTTGTGAAATGTCAACTAAAATGCAATATAACTTAAAGGATGTTTGGGATTCCCATCCTTTAAGGATCCATTAAACTATCCACATACATAGTACAATACGCTACATAGATAATGTCTATAGCAGATAAATTATTAAAATAGCGTTAAGGCGTTACACATATCCCTCTTAACACATTTTATATATTCACATAGTCCATATAGTACCGCAATTCCTCCATAAACTGGAGGGCTATCAGAAGGCACTTCATAGGTATGGTGCAAGCCAAACTCGTAAAAGGCATAATAGGGCATGTTAACACGGCACTCGAGGCAATGCCTGGGTAGGATTCTACCAATTGCGGATCTAGACTAGTGGTAACGCATAGCAGCTATTACCGTCCACCTCGAAACACACTCCCATAATCAAAATCAAGGGGTAGCCACCAAATCATCACAAAGTCATAATATGGTATCGAAGAAGCATGTCTTATAGGATGAATGACCTCACTTGGCCTGGCATGGCTCTTGTTTTAGTCACATCTAAGCTGACTCATAGGAGTCAGAGCTACGTAAATACCTCATACATAATCATACACCAAACCATCCTACTTCGTTCTGGAATCTCCACCATGTAGACAGTTGTTAAAGTGGTTTTCGGTATTGCCAGAGAGTATGACAATATCCGATCCCGATCTCTTTAACAACTAAAACTTATTTCACACTGTGGTCATTTTATAAAATCACTTTTATAATCATTTCAAACAGTTCATACTTCATATCAAAATATCATATTTTTTCAAATCATATCACTTTTGAAATCATATTCACAAAAATAGTTTAAACCATCATGTCAAAGTATTAGTAATTTAAATCTATATCATAACAATTCTAACTTAAACAGTTTAACTATTGAAAATAGTATAAATATATATATACATATATATGTATATATATATATATTGAAATAGTTGTAGATTAAAAATAGTTTATATATCTAAAAATAGTAGTTTATATATTAAAAAGAGGTTATATATTAAAACGGTTTATATCGAAAATAGTTTCAAATTAGCATTGTTTCTTTCAATTTCACAAATCAAATTCAAATCCACCTCAGTTCAACAATTCCAATTAAAAAGGTTCCATTCAAAATCTCATTAAAATCATCTTTAATTTATATTGATTTCAAATCCAAGTTTGAACTACAAATTTAATCCACTTTCAATTCAATTGGTTTCAATGTTAAATATTCAAACAATTTACAATAACTCAATTTGATAAATTTCATTTATATTTCAAAATTCAACTCTTAATTTTTATTCAATTTGGAAAATATTCACTTAATCATTCTAATAACAATTAAATAAAATCTATAATTACAAATTTAAGTAAAATATAAATTAAATATCTAACTTCAATTATATTTAATTTTAAGACATTCACCTAATCACTTTTTATAAGCATTTAAATAAAATCTCCAATTACACATTTAATTCAAAACTAAATGTTAAATTTCAATTTGTTTAAATTTGAAAATATTCATTTAATCACCTTTAATCAAATCAAGTTATAAAATCATATCTTTAAAATCTCAAATTCAATAAGTTCTTAAATTAATTTTATTTAAAATATAATTCTTAAACAAATACAATTTCAAATCAATTTCAATTTATCTTCCTAGCCTTAATTTATTAAAGTTATTGCAAAATCTATTTTTAAAACATAATTTTAAATAAATACTTAAACATAATATATATATTTGTATATTAATTAAATTAAATTTTATTAAATTAAATCTTATTATTATATTTATATTATATTAAATCTTATTTTATATATTTAAAATAATAAAATTATAAGTAAAATCTTAAAATTTATATTTTCAAAACTAACTTATATGTTTAAAATTTTCCAAATATATAATTTTAAAAATCTAAACTTTTGCTCATATATGAAAAATATCTTTATATTATATTTAAAATCAATATTTATTAAAACCCATATATTTCCTTTTAAAACCTTGGAAATCATTTTTCAAATAGACCAACAGTGTCCGTATATAATTTTCTATCGTATAGTCAAGTGTTCGGATATATATCATTTCAATCCACAATTTAAATTTTTATGGGTATATATCATTTCAACCCACAATGCCAAAATTCAAAGTTAATAAAATTGCTTGGATTTATCATTTCAACCCATAACGATTTTTCCTAACCTATAAGATCGTTCGGGTATGTATCGTTTCAACCCATAGGGATTCCTAAAACTAGGAAATTTGCAGAGTGAGAACAGTAAATAAGAATATAAAATAGCATAACATACCAATCACAGGCATATATCATAAGCAACAATTTAAATATAATATACATTCAGCAGGCTATGGTGTCATATATCAATCATAGATGAACAATTCTATTAATAACATATCATATACAACAATTTAATTACTAACAAAATTTAACAAAACATTTCAATCGTCATTTCATGTGAAATAAATTTACTAAATATAAGAATATTAATCGTGAGTGATCGCTCAACTTTCGTGGCTAGACGATGGAATTGAAAAGCAACTGACACGGATATGGACACAAACACGGCATGACACTTCAAATAGCTGCGACAAGCAAAACGGATTTAGTACTAAATTCAATGAAAAGAAAAAAAAATATATACATATGCAATGCATATATACATTTGTTTTATAGATATTAGAAGGAAAAAATATAAATAACATAGAAATTCATCGACAAATACAAAATCGACAAAAAATGACATTTGTCGACAAGCTAAAGTTTGCTTCGGGTCAAGCTTCGAGTCAGGGAAAGGTTTACTTCGGATTTGACTTTGGGTTAGGGAAGGGCGCTTCGGGTTTTGGAAAAATCAGGGGTTTTTGGGTTTGCTTCAGGTCGTAGGGGCTAAAACTTCGGGAAAGGCTTCGGGTCAAAGGAGGTGCTTCGTTTTGGGATTCTGTGGTCTCGGCGAAGTTTCTGGGTTCGATGGTGGCTACTTCGGGTCATGCTTCGAGTTTCGAGGAGGGTTGCTTTGGGTTGGGTTTGGGTCATAGGAGGGGCGAAGATGAAATGGCGATTTTGGTTTGCTTCGAGTTAGAGGAGGGTTTCTCGGGGACGACTTCGAGTCAGGAGGAAAGTGCACGAAAATTGATGGCAGAAGGAAGGAAGAAGAAGAGGAACGTAAATCTCAATTTTTTTCAAGAAATTTAGCAGACAGAAAAAGAAAGAGAATAGCCAGAAATTAAAATTGAAGAGGCATTATTTGCATATATAAATTTGAAAAGGAGGAAATGGAAAAGTCACCAGTTGGAATCCAATGTTATAAATGCAGATGGCTTTTGAATCATATGGTGGCAATTGAAAAGACTAAGGACCTAAACTCAAATACGGGACCGTTATAGCGATCGTTTTGCAGATTGCGCCTCGTACCGGACACCGAAATACACAAATAAATATACTATGGAGATCAGAACGACAAGATGAACAGAATGGTACACAAATATCAGCAATATGACCAAATTATAAAAACTCAATTTTACGCTGCCGGAAATGCCGCTAAAACGCCAAAAATAAGATAACTAGGGCTCGAGCAGCCCAAATTTGGCGAAACGAAATATGACATCTCTCTCAGAAAATGATTTGTATTTGTATTTTATAAATTATTCAGATTTGGAAAATATTTAGTTCATTCAAATTTTTAACTGATTTTAAATTGAAATCAAAAATTACACAATAGAACTAACTTTCATATTTACCAATGAAAATCAATCATTTGCTATGTTTAAATGGACGCATTTTAAATGGACGCATTCCAAATATCGAATTTTTATTGCTAAATTTTATTATTTAATTTCAAGAAAAATTTAGTCAATTGCGTTATTTAAATCATTTAAAATTACCAGGTCATTACATTGTGAGATTTAATTCAATATGGACATAGTGACTGCTTATGTATGTAATTTGATAGTTAAATAACAGACCATCAAATTTGGCCAAATTCGTTAATCGTTTCCAAGAGACCGGGATTAGATTTAATTATTCGAAAACCACTTCGATCCGATTTATGAGTTACGAATTGTGATATCTCGAAATAATGGAGATGGTGATCTTAAAGGAGATTTGATTTATTTAGCCCCAGAACAACTTGTATGGATGAGTGTTATCATTGCATCGTTGCTTGGAAGGCAGTGTTAGCATTCCAAGTATGAATGCTATTCTAAGATAATACGTAGCCTCAAGCCTCATCAACCGGGAATGACTAAAATAGAGGAGATGCAAGGCTATGTGGGTCGCTCCTAGTAGGGTATGATCATCACTCATCTAGAGTGGACATCAATCATCACTTTCATTTGTATGCGTTTCGAGGGCCATTAGTGGTGATCATATTCGATACTATCCAGTAAGGGTAGGTCGGTCTTCTGTTGGCAGTGGTCGATAGGTTCGATCTCGGTACATTTTTCTAGAGGTGTACTGTGGCATGCGGTACCCCAGTAGCTCTGTCATTGTACGGGATCCAATATCCAGTACGAGCCCGTATGATTTTAATTGTATACCAAATATGCTAAAATGTGAGATGCAAGCATTTCAGCTATTTTATAGTTTATTTTCTACAGACACTATCATAAAATCAGATGATTTTGACATATAAAGGTACGTGTGGCGTGGTCTTACGAGATATCTTTGTTTTCAAAGGATTTTATTAACAGTAAAAATTCGAATTGAGTTTGTCTTCTCACGTTGGTTTTCCAGACTGACTCCGGTGTTATTTTATTATAATACTTGAGTCAGACCAAGTATTAAAGATTCAAGCTAGGATGCTATAGAACATAGGGGACATGCTGGAGGAGTCTCAGGCGTACTCCACGTACTTGATTATATTTTCATTGTGTATTCTATGGAACACAGGAGACGCCCAGATTGATTTGTTGATTGTTGTATTCTAATGATTGTATGTATATTATAGTTACAGTTCTCTTTGTATAAAGTTTGTTATAATTTATATATTTTTGTTCCGTTGCGATTATAAGAATCTGCGTTATTATTTCTGTTCTTCTCCTATCCTCTTCTCTCTCTTAGTTATTCAACCTTTCGTACAATTTTGGTTGGACAAGTGTGATTTATTGTCAACACAAAGGGGTATGGAATGGTGTGTCGCTATAGGATTTAATGTTGAAAAATTATATGTTATTAATTGAAATAGGTTTATTTCAGAATATGAAATCACTTAGTTGGTACGTACATTTATTAGCTTTTGTTTGTAAACATTAGATTGAGGAATGTGTTTGAATTACTATAATAATTATTTTAATTATTTTTTATTATTTAATCAGTTTGGAATTAATTTGGAAGTTAAGAAATTTAATATAATTGAAACATTGTAATTAATATGGTAAAGGATGTTAATCGTAGAATATGGATACAATAAAATATAAACTAATGTTAATTATATTCATAAGGTAATAGTTAATTATATAATAAGAGTGAGAATCAAAGTTAAAGATTTAGTTTGGAATTTAAAATATAATTAACTTGGATTTTATTACAGTTGTAATTGAACACTAAAATCAGTGTAATATTTAAATATTGGATTTAACATGGAAAATTTATTTGAAAAGATTATGAATTTCTATGTGATCAAGAATGATAAAATTTGTTAACTTTTAAATTTGAATTTAAAAGTGATTAAATAAATTTAATAGTAATTTATTTAGTTAATTTGTAAAATTAGCCATTTTGGTCACTATCTCGGATTTCAACGACACCAGTTTCATCAGATTCGTAACAGTGAATTATTATGGGATTTCAAGTTTCGTAGCGATCAGACTTATCGCTTGATCGTGCGAGCTCGAAACGCATAGAAATTGATTAATGAAATTTAAATGAATATAATCTAATTTTAAACACTAACTTCTATATATAATGGAATTAGGGTATGAAACTAGTTCCATTGAGTTTAGAAATATCGAAAACCTATATTTTGATATAGTATGACCTATTTTCATTAGCGAATGAAATGGGCTTTTCGGGTTGCTGTTATCGTTTCGACCCAATTCGATTTATCCATTCATTCTTATCCATCTCTGTCTACATATATAGATATTTTTCAAAACCCTAACAGCTTTTATTTCTAATTTCTGTACGTACTTTATTCTCATCGGTTCCTTCTCCAATGGTTGTCTTTCCTAAACCCTAATTTCAATTTCAATTCGATCACCAAAATTCAAACTCCTTAAGCAATTATATATCATTGGAAAGCTCTCGAAGAGTGTAACCTACATCCGCAGTTCGTTTTTGCAATTGAGTCTCTATTTGGCCAGAATTTGGCGATCTTTCTTAACCGTCCGATGTTAGGGTTTTGGATTTAACAGTGGATCGTCGATCAATCGACGATCGGGAGGTGCATGCGTGTAGAGGAGGTCGAGTGGAGTTCATCTATATGGTTCATTTGTGTCTTTGTGCTTTGATTCGCCAGATCTATGCCTCGAAAGGGTTGCGCCATTTCCAAGTGGACGCAGTAGAGAGCCATCGGAGATGGCGGCACGACTATAGGGAGGTGTGGGTCGTCTCATGCGACGCGATGGTGATGGCTGATTTGGGTGGAAGCGCGCCTTCGCATGGCGTTGGGTGATGAACGTGGTGGTCTTGATGGGTCTTTGCGCGTAGTTTGAAAGAATGTCACAACCCATTTTTTCGTACCGATTTAAACTGACTTTTACCATGCTTGTTAGCCAAATCGCACAGAAAGATGGATAGTGAAAGAAATAAGGAAGTTAGAAGATAGAAAGAAGATAGGAGAAAATAGAACAATTCAAAATCTCACAGTAGAACGAATAAACTATAATATAAACAAGTCTTCACATGAAACCAAAACTGTTGCTTTAATAACTTATAGAGACTTCAATCAGAGTTACATCCATTCAACTCAGACAGTTTATAACAATCTGCCCTTACAAATTGTTGTCAACACATCCAATTACAACTGAATATAAGCATCTACGTGAATACGTTTCCTGATTCCAGTCCTCTCCTAAAGCTTCTAGCCTTCCAGCGAAACTTGGAAATATACTCGGTCTGACCCAAGCATATAGGAAAACACCGTGCCCGGGTCAGTCTGGTAAACCAGCGTGACAAACACACTCAACTTGATTTATTAAAGTTTAAAAATCCTTTGAAATCAATGGCATCTCGTAAGACCACGCCATAAATAAACATGTCGGGTTTTTACCTTACGATAACCAAAACATTTCTTATCAAAATCCTCTGATATTATAATAATGTCTAAATACAAATACTTAAATCAAATAGCCGAAATTATTACATTCATTAAATTACAACAAATAATAGGTTCTACAATCAAAGCCGTAAAGGCACATAGGGAGAATGGTTTTCCAACTAATGACTAGGTACTGGGGTACCACCTGCCATGGTGCTTGGTCTAGATCAGCATATCGAGGATCCACACTGATCCCGTGCAACACAAGACAGGAGCTACCCCTTACTGGATAGTCTGAATAATATCACCCCACGGTTGGGATCAGCAACCGCCCAAACAGACGAATAACAAGAGACCTCTAGACAGGGATGACCTTACCCAAATTGGGTGCTACCCACTTAGCCTTGCTGCATATCCCCTGATTTTCAGTCATTCCTGGTTGATGAGGTTCGAGGCTCAGCGTTACCTTTTTAGAACATTTCACTTAGAATGCTCACCATCCTCCTGACAATGTTCTGAAAGCATTCATCCTTACGAGTCTGTTCCGTGTCCGAACAGAACCGAAGGCACTATTCCTACTACATCCATTTTGGAATCACCCCCAGGATTAGTAGCGATTAGCACTTGCACTTTACCGCTCCATCTTTGAATCCAAGCTTTTGTCTTCATCACGAAAAAGTACTCGTTGGATCGAAGTGGTTTTCGGATTTACAAATCTGACCCCGGTCTCTTCGAAACAACGTTCGTCATTCCCCGGTAAACTCAACCTCGGTTCTTTAAGGAATACACAGATGAAAATAAGATTGGAGTTCACATCCTAACCGTTAGCGGACGGGTTTCCTTGTAATTCATCCTAGAGAAAAAATGAGTTTATACATACGGTATAGTACCTCGAGCGGTAACCATACCATATAATTCCCGAGTTTCCTCTAGATATTTCCAAAGTTAAGTTTTGTCCAGATTTGATAGTCGGTTATTTAACTATCAAAAAAATCAATCAATTCAACCAAGTTTATTTCCCATTGCAACTACTAAGACATGTTCACATTTTAAAATCCCAATAAATTAATTTTTACTAAGTAAGCTAATTTCACTGGGTAAATATATTCACGAAACCATTCTTTCTAAAATCATAGTTATAAAGTTTCAAATAAATTTCTCAAGTTTTTATTAAATAAAATACTCTTTTATAAAAGTTTACTATAATATATCATTTAAAACATCATTAATATTTAATAGATTTATTTTGAAATGAATAGACTTAAATACTGATCACTCCAAAATAAAATAAAAATTAACTTTTAAATGATCGCTACATAAATAGTTTTTATACTTGCAATAGTTTAAATAACTCATAACTTGTAATAAAAATTATACCCTTATAAAGATTTCCAAAAAATGATAAATTAACTGCTTTTGACATTTCCAAAATATTTAACAGGTCTTTTAAAAACATCATTAAAAATAATATTCATTTTTAAAACAAAACTAGGTCCAAAGTCAACCCAAACAAAAAAAGGCTTATCAGTCTCAACGGTACTTATCAAGCTACACTTCAATTTTAATCATAGTCTAGCATGACAATACAGATATTCAATAAGTCAGCTTCCATAGATCGATTCACATTATATGCTCAATATAACTTACAAGCAAATAAACAGATGCACGCATGAAATGCAGATCAGGGATTTATCATTAATATTAAATATTTACAACAATTATGCAGAAAATATGTCAGAAAGATGGCTTATACTACCCGCAAAAATTAAATCAAATAATTAGAGGAATAGTATTTGTTTCCGCTGACCAGATGTCAAGCAATTTGAATAATCTACAATTGACACATTTATTTTGTTTGGGAACAACTTAACAGATAGGTTATATAAAATTATACAACGACATTTATTTCTAATTGGTAACTAGATTTCTATTTGTGTAAGCTTGTAAAATTTCACTTGTTTAACTTCACAACCGATCATACGACTGTAATATCCGTCGACGAAACCATCTACTTAATAATACTTTACTCTATTTAACATTTGGAATTAAATAATTATTATAAATATAAAATCACCTAAGAACTTAGATTAATTCAAAAGTATAAAACATTTTATTTTTCTTAATTATCTGCTTAATATACTTCAAAATTTTCAAATAAAAATCAAGAATTAATAATAAAATTATTTTTAAAAGCTTGACTAATTTATGATGAAAATAATTTATTCAAACGACCTTCAATAATCTAAAAGTAAAGCAGGTTTTATTATTTTTAAATTCCTTGTCTCTATTTAAAACTTTAAATAAACATTTAATATTAAAGAGGATTTTTTAAACCATATGCTTTGACCAACTTGCTTATTACATGCTTTGGGAATACAAATTGTTACAGATTTTACTTTTACATTATAACAATTATTTTTATACCTGTTTACAATCCAAGGGCCAAACGGGCCGAAGCCCAAAACTCATACGCTAAAAATACAACGCGAAAACTTTCCCAACCTTCTTTCCTCGTCTCCTCTTATCCTTCAGACTAATATCCTTACCCCAAATCCACTTAAAGTCTAATGCCACAAACCGAAAAGAAAACATCTCCGATCGACTCAAGAACATCCATCTCGAACATTGACTCGATCACCAGTTCCGACCCCATTATCGGGTTGAACCAATTCTCTTACCCTTTCCCAAATCCTACCATGGCTGAGCATCACATGCTCATAGTGTAGGTGCACAATCGTTTCGATCCAATTGCGACATCGTGAACCCCTGAACCGACGGCCCTTCCTCCACTGGTCACCATCCCCACCTCGACGAAGCCTCGAACTCACCCTCTCGAAAAATAACCCTTCAGTATGTGACGACCCAGAATTTTAAAACAATTGAAACTAAGATATTTAATTGATTTTAAATATTTGGAAGTTATTTTTATTTGCATTTGGATTATAACTATGAATTTGGCAATTTAATTATCGAATTTAATTATAGAAGCTTGGGTAAAATTTGAATCTTCAATTTTAAGCTTGTTAAAAATAATTTGATGGCTTAGAAAATTCATATTGATAATACTGGATATAATGGAAGCTTCAAAATTTAATTTGAAAATGATTTGTTCAGTTTTGAAATTATATTGTTTAAATCGATATTTAAAAATAGCCTTCCGGGGCACAGTCTCAGAATTCGACGAAACCAGTTCCATTAGATCCGTAATAGTATTTTATTACAGGATTTTAATTTTCGTAGCATTCGGAGTTGTCGTGTGACCGTACGGATTATAAACGCGCTAAATTTAAATTAGAAATTCAATATAAATACTGGGTTCAAAAAGCTACATTCTACATATGATCGAATTTGGACTCGAAACCTTTTTCATCGCGTTCGGAATAGGGGTTTAACTTTGTAAACGCCTAGTGGCTCGCCTCAATTGGATGTCGAGATTTTTGGATCGATTTCGAGTCGTTTAAATTCAAATCTAAATTTATTTTGATATTTTAACCGGTCAAGAACAAAATTCTATGAATTCAGCACGTTGTTATCTCTTCAAGCACGTGTCCTTCATTATGTACATTCATTCATTTTCAAATAAAAAATAAAAATAACGAAAACTTTTATCTCGTTCAAAGAATAAGAGAAAGAAAAAAATCGACTTCCTCTTCAAATTCAGATCATGGCAGCCGAACTCGAAAAAAAGAAATCGATCAAAAAAAATGTTCGAAGCTGGTAGGCGGAGCCTCGTTTGAAGAAAATTATTTCTCGATCGAATTCACACGGTGGTGTCATCATCTCGAGCATCGCGAGTAGGAGTTTCAGGCGGCATTCGTCGACGGCACGCAAGCAATTACATCTCGTCGTGATCTCGCAGGGTAGTAGGAGGTGGAGTTGCGATTTGGGAACGAGGACTTGAAGGCGATATGGGTTCGGTGTTCGCAAGCGTGCGCGGTGGCGACTCGATGGGAGGTTTGGCAGCTTGGATTAGGGGATGTTCGATTGGAGGTAGCTCGTAAGGTCGAGGCCGAGATAGGGGTTTCGAGGTGGCGGTTCACGATGTTCGTGGCCGTGGCCGATGGGGTTCAGTCGATTCGGTAGTGTTGTTGAGGTAAGGAATATCGACATTGATTTTAGAATTTTGATTTTGAAAATAGTAAGTTTTAGTGTTGCTGATTCAAACAGTGAATTAACAAAAAGGTTTATACAGTTAAGTGTGTGTGTATATATATGCTTGTTGGAAAATTTTAAATATATTTACAATATATAAATCTACAGTAAGAAGAAATTTTGCTTTTAAATCTATAATTATTATATAAGTACATATATATAGTCTAATATAGAAATAAATATAAATTTACATATTTTAAATTTCCTAATTTATCTTTAAATTAATGGTTCGGTAATTAGTTTATTTTATTAAACTATTTAATTATTTTAACTACTAAAAATAAATTATTAAAGGGAATTTAGTTTTAAAATTAATTTTTACTTAAATAAATTTATTAAAAGGAATTGGTTTAAAATTTAAGAGTGTTAGTTTAAAATAAAATCACTAGTTAATTTTAATTATCCAATGAAAATTGATCATTCGATTATTTCGAATATTAATCAATTGCATAAATGTTTATTCAAGTTCTAAATCGTAGAAAAGAAAAAATTCGAGATTGGATTTGGATTGCAACACAAAAGCAAAGGTGAGATCTTCTCACTCAAATTTAAATAATTGGAATTTCAGTTATTGATTGACTGTTGGATGTGGTAGTAAATATAGTAGTGTGTGTGTGTCTATATATATATATATATATATATATATATATATATATATATATATATATATATTTGGAGCGATTGATTTCCCGCATTATATAGCGGATGAGACCCTATGCGCCACATAATAGCGGATGACATTATATAATCCTATATACTGCGATATTCCATCTTGAAGTGTAATTGGTATTTAATTGTTGAGCTAACATCTGTGGATGCAGGGAAACAGGTTGGAGGGATCCAACAGGATTCCTCAAGTATTTGAATTTGTTTCAATGTTGTGTGTTGATTTACTTATAATCTGTGTACGATTATATTTGTGATTGAAATTTATTGAAGGCTATACTTTAGCCGAATATATTTTTGGTATCGTAGGATACCAGAAATTAAGAATTGGATTTTTGGAAATTAAAGTTGAAAATTTAAGTAAATGAATTTTAGAAATTGGATAAATTTAAAAGAATGAATTTAAAAGTATAAAATTCAATTTTTGAAATCCTATCGAATTAATTCCAAAAATATGGGAAAAGATTTTAATAAAAGGATTTTTAAGTAATATTGTTTAATAGTTGAAGAATTTATTTAAAATTAGGATTTTAAATAGTTTGGAAAAAAAGGAATTTACTTTAAAAGAAATAAATTTAAAAATCAATTTGGGATTTGATTTGGTGTTTGAATATAAATTTGAAAATTGATTTGGTGTCAGAAAGTGATTATTTGGAAATCGATTTTTTTAAAATCGTATATTAGTGGATATTTGGAAATTTAAATTCACAATGAGAATTTATAAAGGAAAGGGAAATTTGTTTTAAAAATAAATATGGGTTTATTTTTAAAGATGTGGAAAGAAATTTACGGATTTGGAATGTAAATTTAAAATAATTCAAGAAGAATTTATTAATTGATTTAAATGGACCATTTTGAAATGGAAAGAGTATTCTTCCTTGGAAAGCCGAGTATGTTTTCAAAATAGCTTATAAATATAAATTGAAATTTTTTAAGGATGGTTGTAGAAAGGATAATTTGGAGAAATTATTTTCTTAAGTTGTTTTTCAATCTTTAAAGTAAATATTTATTTAGTAAATTATAGAAATGATTATTTTAAAGATATTAACTGATATTTGATTTAGAAAAGGGTGAATTAAATAGTTATACTCTATTTAATAATTTTATTTTTAAAATTAGTTTGGATTTGTGTTTTATATGAAATATTAGTATAAAAAATTTCATAACTAATACTTTAAATAAAGTGTTTTAAAATAGTTTTTATTTTAAATGTTTCCAAGTATATATTTTTGGATAAGTGATTTATATTATTTTGAAGTATTCGGACTCGACAAATTTTCAGTGGAAGTAAATAAATATTTGAAAATTTATTCCACGTGAGGAAAGTGATTTGATTTTTTTTTCCAAAGTGTTGAAGTGTTAAAAATATATCTTGCGAAGATATTTTGAAAATAAATAATTTGGGAAAATTATTTAGATTTGGTGATTGTTGCGAATATTGATTGATAGTTAAATAACCGACTATCAATACTGGCCTTTAAATGGCATTTGAATTTCGATGCGACCGGAGGTCGGATTCCAAATGGATATTCGAAAACCACATCGAATATTTGTTATGGATCTTTTGTTTAAAAGATCAAAGTGGAAATTTGTTGTGATTTGCTTGAAATCTGAATGTAACACTTATTTTAAAAATAAGCGCTCATTATTCGGATTAGCCGAGAGAGGACTTTGTGTCATAAAACCCATTTCGAATAATGACACGACGAAATGGGATTGCATTTGAAGATGGTGTTGAGGACCGGGTATTTTTGAAAATGAAAGGATTACCCGTCGAATGTCTCTGCACTGAGTTGCTTCGGTATAGAGATTTTATCACCTTTTGTGTTGGGGAGTTTGGACATGATTAGTGAATATCCGGATTTAAAAGGGCTTCTTTGAAGTGCCTTTGGTTTCGTTCAAAGCCGGAACAGACTTGTATGGATGTGTGTTTGACGTTACACTTTGAGATGTGCAGCTGGTTTCTATCAAATACATTTCTGTTTATGGCGGAGAATTTATTCTCTTAGCTTAACACCCTTCTCTGAGACATACAAGCTCAGAGGTTATGTAGTTGATATTTACTAGTGATACATTCCCAATTTGGTAATATGGCATACAAAGTGCTGCTGATCATTTGTTGATCGAAGCATGGCTTTTGTGAAAAGCGTAGCTTTGTGGATGAGACTTCGTCGAACCTCACAACCCGGGAATGGTCGAAACATGAAAGATGCGGCAAGTTTTTTTTAGGGGTAGCGCCCTTAGGGTATGTCCATTCCCTTTTGGGTAAAGGTTGTATCATGGTATGGAGCCCAGATACTTAAGTTATGTGGTTGCTGCAAATTTGTGCTTTGTTATTGTTAGTGTTGAGGATCCTCGGATAAAGGTCGGTAACGACCGAGGATGGCATAGCTCGTGTGGTTATCAAGTTACAGCTTTATTAAAGCGTAAGGTAACCCGGCCTTGTGTTGGCAGAGATCTGGTTAGGTTGTCAGGGCGTCCCTCCAGAGGCGTACCCATGTGGCCTAGGAAGTTCCTTAGCCTGACCATTTGTTGGAAATCCCATCATCAATGCGTGCCTTGTAGGTTTTAGTTGTATAACCTGCCTTTTACTTACGGTGGTGACCCCCCGTTTAACTGGTAGCTATAGTATGCATATTACGAAATGTCTATGCTGGCTAAGATAGATATTATACTTTCCAAATGTTCTCTACGTATGCACTAATGATAATATTAAAAGATTTTGTGTATCAAGCATGTTCGACTATCATAAGGAGAAATCTTCCCCAATTCTGCATTTGCATTATTTGTGTAGCGGGAGGCCTTATGGTAGTTTCATTTTCCAAAAGCATAGCGGATTTCTTTTCCTTTCTTTGTGAAAATAACTGTTTTTAAAGATCTCACACCAGTCCCATGACTGACTTGGATTTTACTGTTCCCTTTCTAAACTCTGGGTGCCCGTAATTTTCCACACGGGCAGCCTAGAGTAAGGTTACCAGTTGTTCGGGAGTGAAGTCAAGAAGTTGCTGTAGGGATCAGAAGGCAAGCTGGATGGCGAGGCGTATCACTAGTATATGATATTCTTTTCCGCTGTTTTGTTGTTGTAACACTCTGATGATGTATGTATAAACTGATAAAGTTCTTTGTTTTGAAGATTATTCATTTATCTATTATATATTGTTCCGCTGCGAAATGTGAGATTCTGTTGTTGTTTCTGTTTCTTCTTCAATCTTCTTCTTCTTAATCCTAATGGTTCGGCTTTCCGGCATTCGATTGTTCTGCATTGGATACAGTGGACATATTGATGTCGACTTTCGAAAGTCGAAAAATTGGGTCGTTAGACAGTGTGAACCATCGAAACACCGAAGCCCAAACATCATCAAACTTCTCTTGCTGTACACCCCTGATCCCATCACCTCCATCACCGATGAGAAGCACTTCCATTGCTCTTCCTTTCTGCCAAATATCGAGTGTCCCGTTCGTGCCTTCCTTTCCCAATTCGATTGCGTTCGCCGGCCTTCCATCACCTCCCAAAACCCTACAACTCCCTCACTCTCCCAAAACCAACAAAAATTCAAGATTCCGCCACGGTAGCCTCCTCCCTTAAGTCCACCTGCTCCCTCCATACACGATCGTACCACCTCTCGGTGATGAGGTCGTCAGAAAATAATTTTAGAATGGTTTTTCGATCATCCTCCAATTCCTCGCATTATAGAACACTAAAAATCATATTTTACTTCTAAAATTCCTATTTTTATACAAGAATCCCGATTGCATGCTTGAATTCTTCTTTCAAACATGTTGAATTTTCACTAAAGTTGGTCATTCACTGTAAGACTTATCATTAGATAACTACACGTCATAATACATTCACAAAAATATTTTTAACTTAAACTACACAAGAAAATAAACATTTTCTTAGTTTACAACATCAACAAATTTGAATTAGAATTAAAGATATGGATTTTCGAAATTGGGATGAGTATAAATGTTCACTGTTAACAGTGCAGCAAAACAATTTATTTTCAAGTTTGAAATTAAAGTTTCTCACCTTCCATATAATGATTCCAGGAGCTTAAAGTTGAAGTTGAGAATCCTAAATATGAATTCTTGAAAACTTGGATTCTGGTAGCTTGAATCTTTAAACAGAGAATGCTCCTATCTTCTCCTATCTCCAGACTAGTTACAGAGTTACTTTCTTTTCTTTTTCTTTTATTCTATTTCCTGTTTTCTTAAATTCTTGCTTATAGTTTAGAACATAGGATATATTTCTTAGTTACAGGCTTGAATTTAAAACAACAACTCAGATCCAAATGACCGTAAATATACATGCTTACAATATCCTAATGATGGACTGAGATGATCCTTTGGTGGCTGAAGCATATGTTTTCTTTATGATGAATGAAATTTGAAAAGAAAAAAGATGATCATTACAACATTTATCAGGCGTTTTCTGCCAGATGTTAGTTTAGTTTCTGATTTAAAATCTATTACTTATTTACCCTTTGTTTATGCTTGACTTAAACCAGGTTATGTTTTCTTTTTTACTGCTTATGACTTGAATTCTTTTCGTATTATTATATTTTTATATAAACCATATAATATTTAAAGTATATGTGAGTATACTTATGAAGTTAGACAGCCTATAGTTATCATTGCTTTTGGCAAAGTTAGTGTTTGCATTTTATACTTTTATGCAATTTAAAACCAATGAAACTTTGTTATTTAAATAACATTCTATACAAAACACCTTATATACATATGTGTTACTTAAAATAAGAACTACAAAGTGGTTAAAACTATTTTTAAGCCTTCATGTATATATGTAACCACGTATACATTTTTTATTGATAATATAGAAATATATTACTATCACATAAACTAAGTTCATTTGATATCTATGTATATATTGTTTCTCCTATTTATACATATGTGATTCTTATACACATCATTTTTATTTATTTATGAATATTATAAATTCTCTTTTTGAACTTATATCTATATATATATAACTTTTCTTATCCATAGTGTATATATATATATTATTTTTGGAAAAGTTTAACTTAAAAGCCTTTTATTTAATATGAATTATATTGTTTATATTCCCATAATCAAAAGTATCCTCTTTTACTTTATTACCTATTTACTGCTATGAAACCATATTATATATACATATAAATTCTATTATCCTTATATGTAAAAATGTATGCATATGATTTTCCAATTAAATCAATTCTCTATTTTATTTTATCTTTAGAACAAAATATATATATTTTATCTCTAAAAAATATAAATATTTTATTTAAAACAAAATATACATATATAAGAAATTTCCACTTAATTAATCTCCTATTAATATAGATCTGAAAATTCAAATTATATTGGTTTTGAAAAATTGGTATATTATTATCAGTTGTTGGAAATTTTTTGTATATTAAAATACGATATTATTGAATTATAAATTAATATTCACAACTCGGAATGTCAAAAAACCCGGGTCGTTGCATTCCTCCCCCCTTAAAAGAATTTCATCCCCGAAATTCCATAGCTAAGTTAGTAAAATTATCCACACATATTAGAACTGATTAATAACAATCCATACTACACCACTAAATACATAGAATATCATACTTATATATATATATATATATGCACACAAAAACATATATCAACAATATACATTACATCTAGTACCAGCCAGAATATTCCTACGAGTGCCATCCTCAACCACGCAAACATACATACATACATACATACATATATACATACATACATACATACATACATACATATATATATATATGTATATATATATCGTCCTACCAAACATTTAACACCTAACGTCCATGACGTCCAAGGGTCATAGACACATACAAAAAGGCATACACTTCCCAGAAAATGCAAACCAACACCTACTATAGACTCCCACTACCTGAGTCCTCCCCTTCAGGTCCCGATAATTCCATGAACTCCACATCACTGTCCGAAACCCATACAATCTCTGGACTAGGCTCTCTCTGATGGAAATCTACATCAGCAACTGGCTCCTTAATAACTTCACATATCTCCCAAATGACTGCACCGTCATTTTCCAATTCAAGATCCTCCTCTACTTCAAACTCTTCCTCGTCGTCAAACTCATCATCTTCACCCTTGAATTCAAACTCTTCTTCATGGTCGAATTACTCCCTGGGGTCTTCTTCCCGAGGCTGAGGCTGAGGCTGCTCGACAGGCTCTATGGGCTCCTCTGGCTCTACCTCGTATAATGACAGCTCGTTAAGATCCGTCTGAATTCTCCTGACTAGGTCATAATCACCATCCCTCCTAGCCCTAGCCAGTGCTCCACCTCGACTGACGTTATAGGTTCTCTACAGTCAATACCAAAATCCAAAGGTGAGATCCTCAGGTTAAGAATTCTATAAGCTAAAGAGTGCATCAAGGTTCACACTTCAAAATTTATCCTCCCTTTAAATTTCTATTACCCAAAATTTATAAAATCATCCTTTTAAAAATAATTTAAGTATATATTTTTGAAAGTTATATAAGGCAAAGAAATATATATTAATAATACAGTTAGTTTATAAACAATTTATGTCTTCAATTTTTATATATATATATATATATAATAAAGTAAAGTAAAGTGTTATAAGGTTTTAAATTCTCAAATATCCTTTTTAGAAATCCATAATTATGAAATTATCTTCAATGGTGGAAAATTTTCCCAAAATATTAGTTTAAAAGTTTTCCAAATTCCTTAAGTAAATAGAATTTAGTAAAAATCCCCTTTTTCCCAAGATCATATCCTAAGGGTCCAGATCTCTAAGGGCATACTCAAGTCAAAAAGGACAACAAATGAGAATACTCAAGGTTGACGGCTAAGACCACTCAAATCCTAGATGTTGAATTATCACCATCACAACCAATCATTTAAAATGCCATATATTTAAAAAACATACCTTTTATATAGAAAATATATTCTAGGTAAAATTAATTCATCCACCCCTTAAAATCAATATTGTGTCCGTTGGCCTAGTTCAAGTGTTTAGAGATCCCTATCAATAACGTTAGCTACTCGTATTGACCAGAATCCATATGCCACTCAACCGATCAATTAATACAATATATAAAGCCATTTTTATATAACTAACAAATACGTGCTCTTGCGTATACACACACACACACACACCCACCCAGACTCAATCAGGTTGCTACAGACCCTATTTCTAATGAGCAACCAACCCAAACCAAGGTATTCGCTCAACCTAGGCTCTGGTACCACAATGCCACAACCCAATTTTCCGTACCGATTTAAACTGACTTTTACCACACTTGTCAGCCAAATCGCACAGAAAGACGGATAGTGAAAGAAAGAAGGAAGGTAGAAGATAGAAAGAAGATAGAAGAAAATAGAACAATTCAGAATCTCACAGCAGAACGAATAAACTATAATATAAACAAGTCTTTACATGAAACCAAAATTGTTGCTTTAATAACTTGTACAGACTTCAATCAGAGTTACACCCATTCAACTCGAACAGTTTATAACAATCTGCCCTTACAACTTGTTGTTAACACATCCAATTACAACTGAATATAAGCATCTACGTGAATACGTCTCCTGATTCTAGCTCCTATCCTAAAGCTTCCAGCCTTCCACCTAAACCTAAAAATATGTTCGGTCAGACCCGAGCATATAGGAAAACACCACGCCCGGTCAGTTCGGTAAAACAGCGTGAGAAACACACTCAACTTGATTTATTAAAGTTTAAAAATCCTTTAAAATCAAGGGTATCTCGTAAGACCACGTCACAAATAAACATGTCGGGTTTTTACCTTACGATAAGCAAAAAATTTCTTATCAAAACCCTCTGATATTATAATAGTGTCTAAATATAAAAACTTAAATCATAAAGCCTAAACTATTACATTCATTAAATTCTAGCAAATACTAGATTCTACAATCAAAACCGTAAAGGCACGTAGGGAGAATGGATTTCCAACTAATGACTAGGCACTGGGTACCACCTGTCATGGTACCTGGTCTAGATCAGCATGGCGAGGATCCACCCTGATCCCCTGCAACACAAGATCGGAGCTACCCTTGCTGGATAGTCCGAATAAGATCACTCCGCGGTTGGGATCAGCAACAGCCTACACAGCCGAATAAAAAGGGACCTCTAAACAGGGATGACCTTTCCCTAATTGAGTGCTACCCACTTAGCCTTACTACATATCCCCTGATTTTCAGTCATTCGTCATTGATGAGGTTCGAGGTTCAGCTTTACCTTTTTAGAACATTTCACTTAGAATGCTCACCATCATCCTGACGATGTTCTGAAAGCATTCATTCATACAAGTGTGTTCCGGGTCCGAACGGAACCGAATGCACTATTCCTACTACATCCATTTTGGAATCACCCTCATGATTAGTAGCGATTAGCCCTTCCACTTCACTACTCCATCTTCGACTCCAAGCTCTTGTCTTCATCACAAACACGTACTCGTTGGATCGAAGTGGTTTTTGGATTTACAAATCCGATCCCGGTCTCTTCGAAACAACGTTCGCTATTTTCCGGTAAACTCAATCCCAGTTCTTTAGGAAATACACAGACGAAAATAAGATCGGAGTTCACCTCCTAACCGTTAGCGGATGGGTTTCCTTATAATTCGTCCTAGAGAACAAACGAGTTTATACGTACGGTATAACACCTCGAATGGTAACCGTACATATAATTCCTTAGTTTTCTCTAGGTATTTCCAAAGTTAAGTTTTTTCCAGACTTGATAGTCGGTTATTTAACTGTCAAAATAATCAATCAATTCAACCAATTTTATTTCCCATTGCAACTATTAAGCCTTTTTCACATTTTAAAATCCCAATAAATTAAAATTTACTAAGTAAGCTTATTTCACTGGGTAAATATATTCACGAAACCATTCTTTCTAAAATCTTAGTTATAAAGTTTCAAATAAATTTCTCAAATTTTTATTAAATAAAATATATAAAAGTTTACTATAGTATATCTGATGCAGGGCGCTGTGCTAGAACATGTGCCTTAGGTCGTTCAGATGCTCCAGTTGTTCTAGGTCGCTCGATTACTTTAAGTCGTTCGCGACCTAAAGAGAAAGACGATGCAATACACCAGGGGCAACGACCTAAAAACTACGAAGAGTCGCGGCCTAGCATCAAACCTAACATCAACAAGCTACGACCTAGTTGTCACGACCTAGCATCTGTGGGACATACTTTAAGTCGCTCCAGATTGCCGAAGTCTTTTCCTAAGTCACGAGCTTCCTTAAGTCGCTGACCCTTATGTCGTCCAGGATCCTTATGCTGCAAAGCTTGTCTATGTCGTTGCCGAAGCTGTGCTAGGTCGTTACTTGTTTAGGTCGTAGGGTTTGATAAGTCGTTTGTATTGTACCATGGGTTATGCTGCTGGTATGTTGTACTAATAGGTCGTGATGTTGTGTATACTGTTATGTCGCGTGAGCCTTATGTCGTTTATGTGTTGTATTTGTTAACTCGCTGTAAATATTGTTAGGTCGTAAACCACTTGTGATTGAGTCGTAGGTCGTTTGTGTACATGTGTTAGGTTGGCCACCTGTGTAGGTCGTGTATGTGTTGTGTTTGTGATGTTTAGGTCGGTTTTGTTAGGTCGTTAACGACCTAGTGTGAGTTGTAACCCTATAAATAGGGATGTGTGGTCATTTGTAAATGGTTGTTGAATTTCGAATAAAATTTTGAGTGCTTTGTGCCTCTTTTGAAATTGGAAGTTGAGTGTTATCTCCTTTCTCCATTTTCAGTTATTCGAGTGTGCTCGAATCAACAGATTTGAAGCCGATTCACGGAATCTCGTGCATGAGATCAACGTGAAGAGTCGTAGATCTTTTAACACGGTTTTGTACGCGATCAACATGTTGAAGATAGCTAGAATTCGGTATCTCTCGAGATCAATGAATTTGGGCATTAGGTATTTTCAAACCATCGATTCATCTTGTTTCATCTAATCGTTTCATCGATTAGTTTGACATGAAATTTTCATTTCGTTGTCATCCGTTATACCCGCTGCATCAGTTTGGTATCAAAGCTAGACTTAGTAATTCATAGCTATGCCGAGCCTATTGGGAGAAGATTTGAAGTGTTGAAGTGTTGAAGCTTTATCAAAGCCAAGCCAAGCAAGTGCAGGCTGAGAGATAAGTGCAGGCCGAGCAAAGCCAAGTTCAGATTTGAGTTAAAGTTGTGCTAGTTGAAGTGTGTTTGAATTTGTCGAAGATTGTTGTTAAAGATAATCATGCCGCCGAGAAGAGCTAATCGTCATCAAAATGTTAAAGCGTTGTATAGAAGAGAAGAAGCTGAGCAAATGGAACAACGCATCAATGAAAAGTTTGATGAAGGAATTAGAAAGTTAGAGAAATTGATGATTGATATGAATCAAGGTCAAAGGAGAAGGTCGCCAGTCTCGAACCATGGAGGAAACAGAGTTTCGCCATCGGTTACGGAAGCGAATAGGGTGTCGCCGCAATCTTATCGAGAAAGAAGAGAATCATCAGTTTCATTGAGACGAGAACACCATGAGTACAGAAATGAAGAGAGAAGAACTCCACGTGAGTTTGGAGATGAGCCATATCGTGATGCTGAAAGACATAGTCGAAGAGATATGCGTGATCATAGAGATGTGGATGAATGAAATCGATATCGAAGTACATTTGATTTTGATGAGGATGGTGATAGAGGTAGTGTTCATTATCGAGATCGAGACCAAGTACGAAATCACTATTAGGAGGTAGAAGATGATCGTAAATGGGAGTTAGGGATGAAGATGGAAATTCCAGAATTCAAGGGTGGTATGGTAGCGGAATAATTTTTGGATTGGTTATCTAATGTTGAAGAAATTTTTGACTTCAAGGAAGTTCCTGAGCATCATAGAGTTAAGTTGGTTGCTACTCGTTTGAGAGGAAGAGCTATGGCATGGTGGCAGCAAACTAAACTTACATGGGAAAGAATGTGAAAGTCAAAGATTGAGTCATGGGAGAAGATGAAGAAGTTGATGAAAGCTACTTTCTTACCTTATAATTATCAGTCTCTTGTGTATCAACGCTTACAAAATTTGAGACAGGGAACGAAGTCGATGAACGATTATGCGGATGAATTTTATCAATTGATTGCGAGGAATATCATGGAGACAGAGGAACAGCTGACCGTAAGATTTTTTAGAGGGTTAAGAATGCAGATCCAGGATATGGTGAATATGTTTGATCCAAGATCCGTTGCTGAAGCACACCAAAGGCACTAGCTTGGGAGAAGCAAGGCAGAAGAGGTGGTGGTGTGTTTACAAATTATAACAATCAAGTGAAAGGGGCTAGTAGCAATACGAATGTTTCCAAGGCTGTTACTAAACCGGTTGTCAATGAAGTTGCTAAGACAAGGTCAACAACAATTTCAAGTGCTATAATTGTCAGGAGTTTGGTCACAAGAGCAATGAATGTCCGAAGCCTAAGAAATGAGTGATGATTGCTGAGGTTGAGGATGAGGATGAAGAAGTAGAATATTCCAATTCACCACAAGTTGAGGAGGAAGTAGAATTAGTGTCAGGAGACGAAGGACGTAATTTGATGATGCAGAGATCTTGTTTAACACCAAAGCAAGAGGGTGATTCTAGGTGGTTGAAGAGCAATATTTTCCATTCAACGTGCACTATTTTGGGAAGGGTTTGCAAGTTTGTTATTGATGCAGGAAGTTGTGATAATATCATCTCTTCAGAAGCTGTGAAGAAGTTGGCGTTAAAGACAGAGAAGCATCCAAAACCTTACAAGTTAGCTTGGTTGAGGAAAGGTGGAGAAGTGAAGGTTAGTAGAAGAGCTTATGTAACTTTTTCAATCGGGTAGAAATACATAGATGAAATTTGGTGTGATGTGGTTGATATGGATGTATGTCATCTGTTGTTGGGAAGACCGTGGCAATATGATAGAGCTGTGCAACATGATGGTCATACCAACAACTACAGTTTCATGTTCGAGGGCACTAAAATCACTTTGGTTCCTAAGAAACGACAACAAGAAGAAAGCAAGTTGGAGGAGATTGAAGAGCTGAAAACTTTGCTATCTTTGAAGGAGTTTGTTAAAGAAGTGGAGGACGAGCCTGAAGTATTTTTTTGATTGGACATGAGAGCAATGAAGTGGTTGAAATTCCTGAAGAAGTCAAACCAGTATTGGAAGAATTTGAAGATATATTTCCTGAAGAATTGCCAAAGGAGTTACCACCGTTGAGGGACAAACAACACCAAATAGATCTTGTTCCAGGAGCTATATTACCACATAGACCACATTGCAGGATGAGCCGAAAGGAACACGAGGAGTTGAGAAGGCAGGTGGAAGAGTTGCTTGAACAAGGATGCATACAAGAGAGCTTAAGTCCTTGTGCAGTACCAGCTTTGTTAGTACCGAAGAAGGATGGAACTTGGAGAATGTGTACTGATAGTCGGGCACTGAATAAGATTACAGTGAGGTACAGATTTCCAACGCCTAGATTGGATGATTTGTTAGACCATTTGAATGGAGCTGCTATATTTTCCAAGATTGATCTGAAGAGAGGATATCATCAAATTCGAATTTGACCAGGGGATGAATGGAAGACAGAATTCAAGACTAGAGAAGGGTTGTATGAATGGCTGGTTATGTCGTTTGGTCTTTCGAATGCACCTAGTACGTTTATGCGGATGATGAATCAGATCTTCAGACCATTTATTGGGAAGTTCGTGGTAGTGTATTTTGATGATATACTGATATACAGTGGAAGCCCAGAAGAACACTTGCATCATCTGAGAGAAGTATTGATGATACTGCGACAGGAACAATTTTATGCTGCAACGAAGAAATGCGTGTTCATGACGCATAGTGTTTTATTTTTGGGATATGTTGTATCAGAAGGAGGTATACAGGTGGATCAGAATAAAGTTGAAGCAATCAGAAATTGGCCACTGCCCAGGACGATAACCGAAGTTAGAAGTTTTCATGGATTAGCATCATTCTACCGAAGATTTATTCCACATTTCAGTAGCATGATGGCGCCGGTTACTGATTGTATGAAGGGCAAGTAGTTTTCATGGTCGGAGGAAGCAGGAATTGCTTTTGAGCGAATCAAGGAACTTTTGACGACAGCACCAATTCTAGTTTTGCCGGATTTCCAGTTGTTGTTTGAGTTACATACTAATGCATCGAAGGTTGGGATTGGAGGGGTGTTGAGTCAGAAGGGACGTCCTATTGCTTATTTCAGTGAGAAACTTTCTGGGGCAAAGATGAGATATAATACTTATGATGTAGAATTTTATGCTATCGTGCAGGCCGTGAAAAACTAGAGACATTACTTGTTTCACAAGGAGTTTGTGTTATATACTGATCATGAGGCGTTGAAACATTTGCAAGGGCAGGACAAGATTGCAGCTAGGCATGCTTCGTGGATTGCATACTTGCAACAGTTTACATTTGTTGTGAAACGCAAATCGAGAGTTACAAACCATGTGGCAGATGCATTGAGTAGAAGGAATCATTTGTTGACTACAATGAAGGTTGAAATGACGGGGTTTGAAGTACTTCCAGAGTTGTTTAATGAGGATCCTTACTTTGTGAAGATTGTAGATGAAGTCAAGAAGGGGAAGACAGATGAGTTTGTGTTGGTGGATGGTTTTCTCTACAAAGGAAATCAATTATGTATACCAGAGGGCAGTTTGCGAATGAAGATTGTGAAGGAGTTACATGAAGAAGGTCATGTGGGTAGAGATCATACATTGCAGTTGATTTCTCAATCTTATTTTTGGCCTTCCATGAGGAAAGAAGTTGAAAGATTTGTGGAGAGACGTCACATTTGTCAAGTTTCCAAAGGGACAACTACGAATGCAGGATTGTATATGCCATTGCCTGTGCCTACTAAACCATGGGTTGATATTAGCATGGACTTTGTGTTGGGTTTGCCAAGAACTCAGCGAGGGAATGATTCTATATATGTTGTGGCGGATAGATTTTCGAAAATGGCGCATTTCATAGCATGTAAAAGGACCGTTGATGCAGTCCGTGTTGCTCAATTGTTCTTCAAAGAAGTTTATTGACTACATGGGCTACCCGAGACCATTGTTTCTGATCGGGATACTCGATTTCTAAGCCATTTTTGGTTGAGTCTGTGGAAGATGGTTGGGACGAAGCTGAATTTTAGTAGCGCCTATCATCCACAAACAGATGGGCAAACGGAAGTGGTGAATAGATCATTGGGAAACTTGTTGAGATGTCTTGTGAAAGATAATTTGAAGAGCTGGGATATGAAGTTATGTCAGGCGGAATTTGCACATAATCACGCTGTTAATCGAAGTACTGGATTCAGTCCGTTTCAAGTTGTATATTCAGCAATTCCGAAGGGACCGTTAGATTTGACGACCGTGCCATATCAGAAGGGAGTTGTTAAGAGAGCTTGTGATTTTGTGACTGAGTTGCAAGAGTGTCACAGAACTGTTCATGAACGATTGCTTGCATCAAATGAGAAGTATAAATAACCGACGGATAAGAAACGAAGGAGTGTAGAATTCAACGAATGTGATTTTGTTTACGCAGTATTGACGAAAAATCGATTTCCTGTTGGTACTTACAACAAACTAGCTGCTAGAAAAATTGGTCCTTTGGAAATCGTAAAGAAAATCAATGATAATGCATATCAGTTAAAGTTGCAGATCATGTTCATACTGCAACGTTTTTAACGTCAAACATTTAATTCCGTATCATGGGGATGAGCTTGTTGTGGAAGAGGAAGGTGCAAATTCGAGATCGAATTCTTTTCAACCCGTGGAGGATGATGCAGCACGCTGTGCTAGAACATGTGCCTTAGGTCGTTCAAATGTTCCAATTGTTCTAGGTCGCTCGATTACTTTAAGTCATTCGCGACCTAAAGAGAAAGACGATGCAATACACTAGGGGCAACGACCTAACAACTACCAAGAGTCACGGCCTAGCATCAAACCTAACATCAACAAGCTACGACTTAGTTGTCATGACCTAGCATCTGTGGGACAAACTTTAAGTCGCTTCAGATTGCCGAAGTCTTTTCCTAAGTCACGAGCTTCCTTAAGTCGCTGACCCTTATGTCGTCCAGGATCCTTATGCCGCAAAGCTTGTCTATGTTGCCGCCAAAGCTGTGTTAGGTCGTTACTTGCTTAGGTCGCAGGGTTTGATAAGTCGTTTGTATTGTACCATGGGTTATTACGCTGGTATGTTGTAATAATAGGTCGTGATGTTGTGTATACTGTTACGTCGCGTGAGCCTTATGTCGTTTATGTGTTGTATTTGTTAACTCGCTGTATATATTGTTAGGTCGTAAACCACTTGTGATTGAGTCGTAGGTCGTTTGTGTACATGTGTTAGGTCGGCCACCTTTGTAGGTCGTGTATGTGTTGTGTTTGTGATGTTTAGGTCGGTTTTGTTAGGTCGTTAACGACCTAGTGTGAGTTGTAACCCTATAAATAGGGACGTGTGGTCATTTGTAAATGGTTGTTGAATTTTGAAAAAAAATTTGAGTGTTTTGTGCCTCTTTTGAAATTGGAAGTTGAGTGTTATCTCCTTTCTCCATTTTCGGTTATTCGAGTGCGCTCGAATCAACGGATTTGAAGCCGATTCACGGAATCTCGTGCGCGAGATCAACGTAGAAGAGTCGTAGATCTTTTAACACGGTATCGTGCACGATCAACGTGTTGGAGATAACTAGAATTCGGTATCTCTCGAGATCAACGAATTTGGGGATTCGGCATTTTCAAACCATCGATTCATCTTGTTTCATCTAATCGTTTCATCGATTAGTTTGACACGAAATCTTCATTTCGTTGTCATCCGTCTGCTACATCAATATCATTTAAAACATCATTAATATTTAATAGATTTATTTTGAATTGAATACACTTAAATACTAATCACTCCAAAATAAAATAAAAATTAACTTTTAAATGATCGTTACATAAATAGTTCTTATACTTTCAATAGTTTAAATAACTCATAACTTATAACAAAAATTATACCTTTATAAAGATTTCCAAAAAATGATAAATTAACTGCTTTTGACATTTCCAAAATATTTATCAAGTCTTTAAAAAACATCATTAAAAATAATATTCATTTTTAAAACAAAACTAGGTTCAAAGTCAATCAAAACAGAAAAAGGCTTATCAGTCTCAATGGTACTTATCAAGCTACACTTCAATTTTAATTACAGTCTAGCATGATAATACATATATTCAATATAAATCAGCTTCCATAGATCATTCACATTATATGCACAATATAACTAACAGGCAAATAAACAGATGTACGCATGAAATGCAGATTAGAGATTTATCATTGCTAGTAAATATTTACAAATTATACAGAAAATATGTCAGAAAGATGGCTTATACTACCCGTAGAAGTTAAATTAAATAATTAGAGGAATGGTGTTTGTTTCCGCTAATTAGATGTCAAGCAGTTTGAATAATCTACAATTAACACATTTATTTTGTTTGGGAACAACTTAACAGATAGGCTGTATAAAATTATACAACAGCATTAATTTCTAATCGGTAATTAGATTTTTGTCTGTGTAAGCTTGTAAAACTTCACTTGTTTAACTTCACAACGGATCATACGATGGTGTAATATCTATCGATACGGACCATCTACTTAATAATACTTTACTCTATTTAACACGTGGAATTAACTAATTATTATAAATATAAAATCACCTAAGAACTTAGATTAATTAAAAAGTTTAAAACAATTTATTTTCCTTAATTATCTGCTTAATATACTTTAAATTATTCAAATAAAAATCAAGAATTAATAATAAAATTATTTTTAAAAGCTTGACTAATTTATGATGAAAATAATTTATTTAAACGACCTTAATTGAATAATCTTAAAGTAAAACAAGTTATATTATTTTTAAATTCCTTGTCTATATTTAAAACTTTAAATAAGCATTTAAAATTAAAGAGGATTGGTTCAAACCATATACTTTGACCAACTTGCTTATTACATGCTTTGGGAATACAAATTGTTACAGATTTTACTTATACATTATAACCATTTTTTATACCTATTTACAATCCAAGGGCCAAACGGGCTGAAGCCCAAAATTCACAAGCTAAAAAAACAACATGAAAACCTTCCCATCCTTCTTCCCTCATCTCCTCTTATCTTCCAAACTAAGATCCTTCCCTCAAATCCACTTAAAGTCTGATGCCATAAACCGAAAAGAAAACATCTCCAATCAACTCAACAACTTCTATCTCGAACATTGACATGATCACCAGCCCCGACCCCAAAATTGGGTTGAACCAATTCTACTCCCCTTTCCCAAATCCTACCATGGCTGAACATCACGTGCACACGGTGCATGTGCACAATCGTTCTGATCCAATTCCGACATCGCGAACCCCTGAACCGACGCCCCTTCCTCCACTGGTCACCATCACCACCTCAAAGAAGCCCCGAACTCACCCTCTCGAAAAATAACCCTTCGGTGCGAACCATCGAAACACCAAAACCCAAACATCGTCGAACTGGTCTCACCGTACACCCCTGATCCCATCATCTCCTTCACCAATCGGAAGCACTTCCATTGCTCTTCCTTTCTTCCAAATATCGAGTGTCCGGTCGCACCTCGCCTTCCCAATTCGATTGTGTTTTCCGGCCTCCCACCACCTCCCTAAAATCCTACATCTTCCTCGCTCTCCCTAAACCAACCCAAATCCAAGATTGCACCAGGGTAGCCTCCTCCTTAAGTCCACCTGCTTCCTCCAGACACGATCGTGCCACCTCTTGGTGACGAGTTCGTCAGAAAATAATTTTAGAATGGTTTCCATCATCCTCCAATTTCTCGTATTATAAAACACTAAAAATCATTATTTTACATCTAAAATTCCAATTTCTATACAGGAATCCTGACTGCATGCTTGAATTCTTCTTTCAAACTTTTTGAATTTTCACTAAAGTCGGTTATTCACTATAAAACTTATCATTAGTTAACCACACAGCATAATACCTTCACAAAACTATTTTTAACTTAATCTACACAAGAAAATAAACATTTTCTTAGTTTATAACATCAACAAATTTGAATTAGAATTAAAGACATGGATTTTCGAAATTGGGACGAATATAAATGTTCACTGTTAACAGAGCAAAAAAACAATTTATTTTCAAGTTTGAAATTAAAGTTACTCACCTTCCACATAATGATTCCATAAGCTTAAAGTTGAAGTTGAGAGTCGTAAATCTGAATTCTTGAAAACTTGGATTCTGGTAGCTTGAATCTTTAAATAGAGAATGCTTTAATTCTCCAGACAAGTTACAGAGTTACTTTATTTTCTTCTTTTTTTGTTTCCTGTTTGCTTAAATTCTTGCTTACAGTTTAGAACAGAGGATATATTTCTTAGTTATAGGCTTGAATTTAAAACAACAACTCAGATCCAAATGCCTATATATATACATGCTTACAATATCCTGATGATAGACTGAGATGATCCTTGTGTGGCTGAAGCAAATGTTTGCTTTATGATGTAAAGAAATTTGAAAAGAAAAAAGATGATCATTACAACATTTATCAGGTGTTTTCTGCCAGATGTTAGTTTATTTTCTGATTTAAAATCTATATTTACCCTTTATTTATGCTTGACTTAAACCAGGTTCTGTTTTCTTTTTACTGCTTATGACTTAAAGTCTTTTCCTATTATTATATTTTTATATAAACCATATAATATTTAAATGTAAGTATACTTATGAAGTTAGAAAGCCTATAGTTATCATTGCCTTTGACAAAGTTAGTGTTTGCATTTTATACTTTCATGCAATTTAAAACCAAATGAAACTTTGTTATTTAAATAACATTCTGTACAAAACACCTTATATACATATATGTTACTTAAAATAAGAACTACAAAGTGGTCAAAACTATTTTTAAGCCTTCATGTATATATGTAACCATATATACATTTTTATTGATAATATAGAAATATGTTACTTTCAAATAAACTAAGTTCATTTGATATTTATGTATATATAGTTTCTCCTATTTATACTTATGTGATTCTTATACACATCATTTAATTTATAACATTTTTATCTATTTATGAATATTATAAATTCTCTTTTTGAACTTATCTATATATATATATAACTTTTCTTATCCATAGTGTATATATATTATTTTAGGAAAAGTTCAACTTAAAAATCTTTTATCTAATATAAATTATATTGTTTATATGTCCAAAATCAAAGTATCCTCTTTTACTTCATTATCTATTTACTGCTATGAATTTCTATTATATATACATATAAGTCCTATTATCCTTATATGTAAAAATGTATGCATATGATTTTCCAATTAAATCAATCCTCTATTTTATTTCATTTTAGAACAAAATATACATAGTTTGTCTCTAAAACAAAATACACATATTTTATTAAACCAAATATACATATATAAGAAATTTCCATTTAATTAATCTCCTATTAATATAGATCTGAAAATTCAAATTATATCGGTTTTGAAAAATTGGTATATTATTATCAGTTGTTGGGAATTTTTTGTATATTAAAATACAATATTATCACAATTCGGAATGTCAAAAATCCCAGGTCGTTACAAAGAAGGTGACGAAGGTATCGATATTTACCTTTTTGCCCTTTTGTTTGTTTTAAATATAATTTAAATTTTAAAACTTCTAAATTTCGTAAAATTTTCAAACGAGCTCGGATTTGGACTTGGTTTCTTGCTTATGGTTCGTACCGAAATTTAGGACGACATGGAACTGGTTTGGCTGGATTTCGAGACTGTTCAAATTTTGTGCTTTATGGGATTTTAAATCGATGATAAATCAAAGGTGAGTGATTTAACCCACTCATAAATACTAAACTTTCTTATGTTAGTTGAGTTAAATTTGTGATGTGATAAGAATATTATCGGGTGCTATTTGGTAGTTTAATTTGACGTTTTAATTGAAATTGAATTTTATTGAACTGAATTGCCATTTTAATTAATATTGAATTTAAATTGCTAGTTAAATACTTGATAATGGTAACCGGTTAATTGTTGTGATTTATTGGCTGATTTGTTTATTGATTGTGATGGATGTTTATTTGCTGACATTTTGGATGATTGGATGTTCATATCCCTGTTATCACTATAGGTTGAAATGATACATACCCAGATGATCTTATAGATTAGGGAAAATCATTATGGGTTGAAATGATATATGCCCAAGCGATTTTATTGATTTGGAAATTATTGATTCGGGACATGGGTTGAAATGGTATTTACCTTGAAAATTTAAATATTTTGTGCTGAAATGATACGTACTCTATCACTTGACCATAGGGTAGAAAATTATATACGGACACCGTTGATCAGTTTTAAATTATATCCTAAATGGTAAATTATGTTTGATTTATAAATTTTATAAAAAAAAATATTTCGAATGTAATTTATTTTATATGTTTTAAAGTTTCAAATTATAAGTTAATATATGGTTTTAAATGTAATTTTAAGTTTTAACTTATATTTTTATTTAGTTTTAAAATATAATTCAAATAGTTTAAAATTTTAATTTAATAAAATATTTAATATAGTTTTAATATATATTTTAAATTTAATTTAATATAATAAATATAGTGTTTATTTAAGATAATAAATATAGACTTTTATAATAACTTCAATAGATAAAATATTTTTGTAAAAGATTTTAGAATTTTGTAAAAGGTTTTGTAAGAGATTTTATAATGGATTTTATAAAAGATTTTTATAAAGGATTTTATAATGGTTTATAAAGGAGTTTAAAGGTTTTAAAGGATTTTATAAAGGGTTTTATAAAAGAACTAGTATAAAAAGGAATTTTGAAGTGTTTTAAAGTAAATTTGCGTAGAAGTTTATGAAAAGGGGAAGAGTTATAAACTTTTTTGGGATTTATAAATAGATTCATATATGGTTCTAAAGCATATAAAGAGTTTATAAATGGTTTAAGAGAGACTTATAAATTATTTTCGAATTGAAAGAAAATCTTCCTCGGTATTTATGAATATATTTATACTTTTGGAATATGTATATTGATATCTTGATATGAAGGTATAAACTATTTTCTGGACTTATTATTAAAAATGTTTTATAAAAATGACCACGGTGTGAAATAAGCATATGGTTGTTAACAAAGACCAGGGTCAGACATTGTCATACTCTCTGCCAATTCTGAAACCACTTAACAACTGTGCATGTGATGGAGAATCCAGAACGAAGTAGGATAGTTTGGCGAAGGCTACTGGTATGAGGTAAGAACACAGCCCTGACTTTCGGGTCTGCTTGATATGACTAAAATCAGGAGCTATAACCAGGCCAAGTGAGGTAGCTCTTCCAATCGGACATGCTTCTTCGATAACATATTTTCTACTTTGTCATTGATTGGTGGTCACACTCGATTTGATTATAGGAATGTTATTCAAGGTGGGCGGTAGCTGCGGCTATGCGTTACCATCAGCCTGGTTCCGTAGTTCAATAGTATCCTACCATGGGTATAGCCTCGTGTGCCCTATCATATGCTATATCGGGCCCTCTACAATTTTGATTTGTGTCATACCTATGGAGTGCTTCTTGATAGCCCACCATTTTATGGTGGAGTTTACAGTATTGTATAGACTATGGTGCCAATAAAATTTGTTAAGGGGGATTTGGATAACGCCTTAACAATATTTTAATACTTTACTGATAGACACTATATATATAGCGTGTATTACTACATATAAATAGTTTAATGGATCCTTAGGAGATGGAAGATCCCGAAATATCTCTTAAGTTATTGCATGCACGTTATACACTGGATAGGAGAAGTGAAATCCCGTAAACATCTCTTAAGCCATTACACTCATATTTACCTATTGCTGATTTAACTTACATAAGATCTTTTAGTTCCGACTCGAGTGTTTTGTCTTTTCATTGCGCTCGAGTCAGCCTGAGCATTTCAGTGTTGAAGACTAATTTTTATAGGACGAAGATGGAGTTTGGTATATTATATTATTAGTAACTTTCTGCTGCATCATTATTGATATGTCATTGTTTGTACTCTGAATGTTGTAAAAATTGTGTAATCAAATGTATATTGTAAAACAACTTCATGAACTATTTATTTGATTACTATATTTTGTCGTTCCACTATGAGATTTTGTGTTTTGTTTTTCCTTCTTTTCCCTTATTTCCATATTTACCTCATTGACAATCCTCCATTTCGAATGGTTTGAGTTGACTTGTGTGGCTTATTGTCGATTTACACCATCCAAAAATGTGGGTCGTTACAAGAATTACCTATCTACCCTTGCCCTTTAGCCCTCTACTCATATTCTTCTACCTCACCGACTTGTCCTCCTCCTAACACTTCAAGTTGAAACATGTCTAAACATGCTTAAGTACTTAGTGTACTTTACGCCTCCTCTGATGTGACATTATATCCTTTTCTTTTTTCTTTTTCCTCTTAATTTTATTTGAAGCTTTATGTACTTAAGTGTATACACATGCATAATACATTATACAAACCTAACTTATCTAAAAATTTATATGTTTGATTAATACAAAGAGTTCAAAACATTCTCGATAACTTTTATGGGAAGAAAAGTCGAAATTTCAAAAAACGAATTCCGGTCACATTTTCGATTTTCCTTCGGACCATATTAGTTACTAATTGATTTATATGCTCGTCCAGTCTAGAAGCGTTGACTATTAGTTACTAATTGATTATTGTGCTCGAAATAGTTCATGAATGTTCATTGTTTGGTAAATGAAATACGAACACCTTGTGAATTCAATTTAACAATTTGATATGAGGTCTTCGATGATAATGCGAGTTAAAATTAAAATTTAATTTTAATTGAAGTTGTTTATTATAATCTACACAAAGAGGAATGATCATGAAATATTTTATATAAAAGGTGAAATTATACAATTATGGTTATATGAATAGAGTTTATAAATAAAAAGAATTTAAAACTAAGAATTTGAGAACTTAAATCTTGGTGTTTCGGAAATTGTTTTTTAGAAGCTTTGAGAAAACATAATGGTACTATCTAAAAGAATTTTTGAATAGAAATATTTTAAAATGGACTTCAAAGGAAGAAGAAAGCATTATACTCACTTTTTTCTTTGGAAGATAATTCTAGTGATGACAGCATCATCAGCATTCATTTCGAGTTTCTAAGTGATGGATTACCGTAGTAATTGATTATAGAGCTATTTGGTAAAACAAATTTTGTTTTAAATCCCAAAAATATGACTGGAAATACAAAACAAGATATACATATTACTTTATTTCAATATGATTTGAATTAAAGCCCTGGTGTTTAATTCTGAAGTTTTCCAGTTAAGTTATTATACGGACTCATGTGTCTTATGTATCTAAGAAGTTAGTTGGTGCATCCTATAATTGTTAGGTAGTTTCCATTTGTTAAAATGAAATGTAATTATCAATGATTTTGGATAATAAAAAACTTTCGAGTTAACTGAGAAATTGAAGCTAAGTGTTTTGTGGAAATATAAGAGAATAAGTTTTTATAACGTATAAATTTGAGAAGATAGTAAATTAAACAAATTTTAAATCTATGGAACATCTTGGTTAAGTACAACAAATCTGAAAGTCGTGTATATACTCTTAGGACATAGAAGAATGTGAATTGAATATGAATTTAAGTTGTATGTGATTAATAAACATAAGTTGTGTTCGATAAACTTAAGCGAAGTTTTATGAAATGTTTCATAAATGATTTTAGTATTAACTGAAATACTGTTGGTGTAATTAATCATGATTTAAAATGAATGTGAACAAAAAGAATTTGGCGTAATTAAGAAACCAATTGAAAATGAATACGTAAGTTTTACATAGATAATTATATTCACATAACTGATCTTGAACCAGATTCGAGCACACAATTTTGAGGTGATTTACACTGATTTGAACAAGGATTTTTCACTTGATTCTTGACGTGAACATGATACGGATTTTAATTTTGATTTTGAAGTTTTATATCGTATTATATGGTTATACAAGGAGAATGGAGGTTTCTAATCAAGGAACTAGATTTGTGCCTGCACCAGAGTAGTTGAGTGAGCCATACTAGTTCAAAAGTAAAATTTGCCTGATTGAGCGATCAAATTTGATATTGTGTTTGGATGATATATGTGCATCGTACGGGCTTTAACACTATTACATGTTTTGACATTAGAAAATGCAAATTATACGCTATGAATTGCATGTTTTGATGGCATGTGTAAGTGAGATACAGGTATATGGAAGCAAAGGCTAGTTTGATGCTTTTGGTTTCGTAAGTATAGTTGGTTTGCTCGACTAATAGGTACACATTTATATTGTTATTGATTGTTTTAGGCACTATATATGGAAGGCTACTATTGGGATTTTGTTTTATTTTGTTGGTTCGGACTTGTGCGGCAAGTGGTAGTTTTTGCGCTCGAGTCATAACTTTAGGAGACTTGAAAATTTAATAACCCATTTAAACTTATTTATTCGGAAAACATAAGGGTTTAGAAACATTTTTCCTACTTTCGGGATTTCAAGAACAAAATTCTTTTAGGGAGGAAGAATGTAATAACATAGAATTTTAACATTTGATTATGAATATTCAATTAATTTTAAATATTGAAATAATTGGTCTTTAAAGTTTAAAAAACTCGAATTCAAATATAGGGATATTTTTTAAATATTTGAAATGTGAATTTAATACTTGAATAGTGATTCAAATACTTGGACTTTGAATTGATTACCAAATTAATGGATTTAATGGTCTTATTTAACTTCATTTAATTAATAAATAATAATGATATGTTCATTTTGTAAATTTATTTATAATAATAAATAATAAGAAAATAAACTATTAATGCAATGACTCGATTTTTAATGTCGTATTTTTAATTTAATTTATTTGGTTTTAGATAATTTTTAATTTGGAAAATATTTAAATTTTCGTTTAATTATTTTTTGGAAAACGATCGTATTTTTTGACAAAACAACTCTTAAACCTCGCATATACACTTGCTGTTGAAGTTTTTGATTGAGAATTGTATTAAGGAGTAGGAAGATGGGAGAGATTCGTCGTCTTGTTAATTTTGTTTATCAACAAAACTGAGAGGGCTAGCCTCTTATTTATAGTAGTTAGAATGCACCAAGATGGCATGATCAAAATTGGTTCAAAATAATAAAATACTATCCTTTTAGACCTAAATAAACCCTTGCCGACTTAATTTAACCAATCGATCAGCCCTTTTCGGTGGTGGACATGCCCAAGGAAGGTGGTCAACCAACCTATGGTCCTAGCATCAATAAATCTTGCTAGACTTACATTACATTTACTACCTATTTTATTTAATGTTAATGGTTCATTAATGTTAATTTTTACCATTACTATTAGAAAAATTATTTTAAATTATTTTTGATTCGAAAATTTAAAACGTCAATAACTTCTTTGTTTGAACTCCGATCGCAAAACTTTATATATGAAAATTGCTTAGAAAATCGCAAGAACCATAAATAGTGTAAGTTCCATGGGTAAATTCTAATGCTTGCAAAAATTCGATTTTTAACGTTGTTATTAATTAAATACTTTCTCTAAATTAATTTCTTGTTAATTTTTTTTGAAGTGCTACACAAGTAATATATGAAAAATTGTATATTAGTCTATATGTATATTAAATTCAACCATTTAAACCCAACTTTTAATTTAGAAAGGAAACAAAGTATTTAGGATTTTATACAAAACTTTGAACGTGTGAAGAAAACAAAAGATTAAGGATTTTATACAAAACTTCATTTATGAATTTTAATTGTAAAAAAACATTGATTCTCATGTATACAATACTCAAAACATCAACATATAACATAAGAAATCAATCATCAAGGAAAGTTTGAATAATTAATAAACGCTGTTTATTTATATTTATGCATGCAAGTGTTATAAAATTATAAGATGTTTTTATAATCAAAATTTGTTTATTTTTTCAATAAAAATTTCCAAAACAAAGGAAAAAGGAATCAAACAACTTTAGCACATGAAAATTCATAGTAAAAATGTTTAGATCTAAATTACATAGAGAACAACGAAAAATAATCATATGAGGTAGAGGATCAAAATTAAATCAACCACGATGAACATATAGTAAATGGAGATACATAACAAAAGTGGATATGAATCAAATTAACATAATATACATATTATTAATTGAGTGGACAAAAGGAATTTGAATTACATATTGTAAGAAGAACAATCAAAATGATGAGATTGGGGGCTCTTCCCTTCGTGGTTGAGTTTATTTTTAAAAAATGATGAGATAGGGAAAATAGACTCTAAAAGAACGTGAACAAGAGAATAGATATACAAATCAAATCAGAATAGTACCTTAGGATATAGCCAAAAGTTGCATCTTGAATGATGGATTGATGCTCCTGAATTCAATTGAATTGATCTCTGGATCTTATAGGAATCAAGAGGAAAAAAATCTTTTCTTTTTATTCTATTTTGATATTGATTTTGGAATTTTTTAAAACTTAAAGGCCATTATTTTCAGTTGAACAGAAAGAGAGAGGAAAGCAAACGACTGAATGATAAAATCTTTAAAGGAGGAAACAAAAGATAATTAAAGCTTTAGTCTTTTTGTTTCAAATTGAAATTCTTCCTCCCTCTCCCCTTGGTCCGCCAGAGAAAGAGGAAAATAATTCTCAACACCAAAATTATTTAGTATTTATTCCATTTAAATCCGATTTAAATGTTCTATTGATACACATATGCACACTTACATACACACACACACATACATACATACATATATACATACATACATATATATATATATATATATATATATATATATATATATATATATATGTCCGTATGTGCATGCACTTCCTTTGTGATGTCCCGGAAATTTGGGCAATATTTATTTAATAATTTCATTTATAATTTATTTTAAAATGTGAAATACTGATTTAATAATCCAATTTAAACATGTTTTTCTTTTGAAAATTTATAATCAGGATTTAAATTGAGAATCTTATTGTCTTAAAATGTTGAAAATATTTTTATGATAAAATTTCCTTTCTAAGCTGATTTAAAAATATTTATTTATAATGTATATATGTGTATACATTGTAAATAGATGTTTTGATTTTATTTTAAAATTTAATAAAAAGATCTTTTCAAATTTATAATATATATATAGCTATATAATTTATGAATTGATTTATATTAAATTGAAAATAGTATTGAACTTTTCATAAGTCAATTTATAAATCTATCTTGTATTTTTAGAAGGAAATTATAGTAAATATTTTGTTATAAATATAATAGTTAAGAATTGTATTTTTATAATAAAGTTTATTTTGTTTTGAAAAAAATTTTAGTTTATTTATATTAGAATATGTTAATTTGAAACTTTTGAATAAAATAAATTCAACATTGTTCTTTTCTTTTAAAAAAAAAAAGTTTCTTTTGTGAAATTGGTTTTAAATAATTTTTTTAAAATATTCAAGCAAACATTTAAATATGTAAAGATACTTCATTAGCAATCTTTTAAAGACTAAATATATATATACATACAAGACATCTTAAATTTAAATTAGAATTAGTTTTATCTCTAATTAAAACAATTGTAAAACAAAGAATTTATTTTTATATTAAAATCTCTTACATGTGTTACCTTCATATTTTAAAATTGACACTTGTAAATAAATCTTTACATTCAAATAACAAGTGGCATTCTAAAACCTATTTGAATTTATTTATTTTGAATAAAACTTTAACATATCTTTTGTTCAAACACCATTATCTTCTATACTAAATAAAAATTCAGATCTGAGAAAACTAAAATCCAATTCACTCTCAAAATCCCTCAACCCAAATTCAATAAGATCTGCAAACTCAATCTGCAAATCATATTTATTAAGATCTGCAAACACATTCTTTTAAACTCTGCAAATTGAAAACCCAAACCTGCAAAAGAATTCATCTGAAATTCTTTTAACCTGCAAATCAAAATTCCCAAATCTGCATCTTCTGTTTAACCTGCAAACCATGTTCAAATATCTGCAACAAACCAAACTTCTCCAATCTGTAATAAATCAATGCAAGCAAGTTGAAATGGGAAGCATGCAGTTCCAAAGCCTGAAGCATCATGGCATCATCAAATGCAAATTCAATAGGCCTGCAAGCATCAAGTTAATACCATTTTCAACTAGGAGCAAGCTCTGATTCAAGCATGCAAGGAACTCAGGTTGCAGGAATGAATTTCATTGGAATGCATGCTCTTTTTCAATTTTAAGGTGAGTAAATTAATGTTTTAAAACAGTTTCTTTGTTTAAACCATGCTAACAAAATCTGCAAAACTTAAAAGTTTAATTCAAAATACCATTGAATAAGATAATTTAAACTGAGGCAAATAATAACTCTCTGTTCTTTCTTTTAGAAGCAACATAACTATATATAGTTTGTTTGAAATTCCATATGTGCATGTGCTTGTTGACTGTTGTGAGATGATACTCTGCATATGTTCTTGAATGTGCAGAAAAGAGTGGTATAATTTGTTTTAACAGTCATGCTTATGTTCTTATTTGGATACAAATTCAAATTCACTTCTTTATGACTGAATCATGGTTAGAGAATATTGTGTAAATATAGTGTGTGTTCAGTATAGTTTAGGTTTGGAAAATTTTAGTTCAGAAAGAAAAAAAAAACTCTGTTACTTCTAAAATCAATCACCACAGAAACAGTTTCAAGGAGTAAGTTGTCAACATCTTAAAATTATTAAGACTAGTTAAAGCTTTAATGCATGTTTAAAACATGGATATTAAAAACATGATTATTAAACAGGCATCAGGTTTTAAAAATTTCTGAGGGGTTAGTATATCAGACTGTGCAGTAATTGGGATTTTGGGGGTATCAAACTATTGTGTAAATTTTGAAAACTTGGGTTTCTGCCTGGAGTTTATATGCTGACTGGAGACAGTGGGGAAGTTAAGGGATGTTCATCAGAGAATTGAGGAAGACAGTGGGTTTCAGGTTGGAATGTTGGGAAGAAGTTTTTCCCGGTTTGTTTAGATTTGCTTGAATCTAAATATTTGAGCTGCAGAGGGTTTGGTTGATGATCATTGTCTTGTAGAGGGATGGATGGTGTATTGGAGAGTTGGGTGAAGAGTGCTGGAAGTCGCCGGAGTAGTGGTCGCAGTGGCACAGTGTTTTGATGGACTCTGGTGAACTCTGAGTGTGCAGGTTTGGACTCGGAGATGCTCCCGTGCAGTTTTGATTTTAACTCGAGTAGAATAGATTTAAACCCGAAGTAAATTATTGATGTCTCGGGTTTAGTGTGCAGGTTGTAAACCTGAGTTGTGTTTTTTAAAAATCTGGGGAAAAATTAAAATGTTTAAAAGCTATGAGTTAAATTTTAAGTATAGTTTGAATTAATTTCAAATGAGTTTATGAATTCAAAAAGTTTAAATGATAAATTTAAATTTAAATTAAGGTTTAAAATTCAAATTTGGAAACTGTGCAAATGTAGTTCAGGTTTCTTTAAATCCAGGTTTTTATATTGAAACAGTTTTGTTCTTTTTAAAAACTTAAAAGTGGATTCAATATTTAAAACAAAATTCAAATTTAGGTTTGAATTGGAATTAAGTTTAAATTCAAATCTGGAAAAAAAAACAGTGTAAGTGTAGAATCAGGTTTTAAATCCAGATTTTTATTAAAAACAGTTTTGTTTCTTTTTAAAATTTTAAAGGAATTCAATGTTTAAAATTAAGATTCAAATTCAGGTTTGAATTTGAATCAGATTCAGGAATACTTCGAATTCAAAATGAAACGTTTGAATGATAAGCAAGATTTAAAATTGGGTTAGAAATCAAATTCAAATATGATTTCAGTTTTTACTTTAAAACTTGTTTTAATTCAAATTAGTTTGAAAAGTTTTAAATATTGAACAAATATGTTATTAAGTAGAATTCAAATATGAATTTGATTTCAAACAAAGGTTTAAATTTAAAAGATTTCTTTCTTTTAAGTATTAAATAAAATTATGATATGTTAACTGTAAATTGAAAGTTGAATTTGATTTTTGAAATGTATTGTTTAAATACATTTTGAATATTAATTAAGTTATAAATAAATGAATTATTTTGGAAGTAATTAAGGTTTTACTTATTTATTTGATTTTTAAATAATAACTTGAATTAATTTATAATTAAAGATGATTTATGAATAATTAATTTAAGGTAATTATTCTTAAGTAAGGAATTAAATGAAATGTAGTTAATTATCTAAGGATAATTAATAATTAATTAATGTAATTAATTTTGATGGATTAATTAGATTAATTAATTTAAGATAATCAATTGTAATTTAAGTATAATTACTTTATAAAAGTAATTAAGGGATTAATTATTTATTGTAATTAATTCTGATAATGTGCTTTGTTAAATTAATTAATTTAGTTTAATTAATTTAAGAATAATTTAATCATTTAATGATAATAATTACTTAATGTAATTTATGGAGTAGGATTCTTAGAGAAGTAATAATTAATGGAATGTAATTATGGAAGGATGTTTTATTTTAATAAAGTAATTTGGATAATTACTTTTGTAATTAACCAAGGATTAATTAATATAGATAATTAATTATTGGATAATTAATTTATTAAGGAAGTAATTAAAGTAGTTAATTACTGGATTTTAAATATTAATCAAGGTGATTAATAAATGTATTTTAATTTTTAGATTAATTACTAAATGTAATTAATTTTTAATTGAGTAATTAATTTAAATATAAATTAGAGATCATTAATTATTATAATTAATGATGTAATTAAGGATTGTTAATTAAGTAATAATTAATTAATTAAGTGGTTAATTAATTGTAATTAATTAAGGATAAATGTAATTAATTATAGTTAATTAATAAATTAAGTAATTAAATGTTAATTACTTATGATAAGGTTAATTAATTTTATGGAGTTAATTTAAGACTAATTACTTATTGTAATTAGTGAATGATTAATTATAAATGTTTAATCAAGTTAAATACTTAATGAATGATTAATTAACTAGGTTGATTAATCAATAGATTTATAAGCAGGATTTATAGGTGAATAATTAATTTAATTTATTTTAAATTAATTAAGGATAGAAGTAATTAATTTAATTCATTTTAAATTAATTATAAATGATGTATAATATATCATTGCTTTTGGATGATATTGATATGTTTCGGATGGTTGTGATCTCAGAAATGAGATGAGTAGTATCTATAGGATATGGATGCTTAGTATAGTATGATGGATTATTTGGTTGTGATGATTGTTGTTATGATGTTGACTGTTGTGATGATTATCTGTTGTGATAATGTTATGAGTTATCTGCTATGATGATATATGTAGTTTATCTATCTGTGTGAAATAGATAAAAATAAAATGAGTTAATTGTTTAAAACCCTTAAGTATAACTTGGACATTAAAATGGCGTTTGGTTTCGGTGAGACCGGGATCGGGTTTCCATATTTGGATATCCGAAAACCACATCGATTCCAATTAAACGTTAGGTCGTTAATCCAAGTGGAGCATGTGAAGACTCGAGGTGTAAGGGCTATACGTCAGTATAACTCTGTGGGTGATTCCGTAATGAGTTTGACGGAATAGTACTTATAGATTCGAGATGGTGGTTTAGAGTGCAAGGGTTATTGTCGTTAACTCTGAGGGTGATTCCAATACGAGTGTAACGAGATAATGCCTTCGGTTTCGTTCGAACCCGGAACGAACTTGTATGGATTGAATGCTTTCAGAACATCGTCAGGTGGACGATGAGCATTCTAAGATAGATGTGTTCTCTAAAGGTAATCGTAACCTCAAGCCTCATCAACCGGGAATGGCTAAAACAGGGGAGGTGCAGCAAGGCTTCGTGGGTAGCCCCCACTTGAGAGTGAGATTTACCCCTGTCTAGAGGTCCCTTTATATTTCGGCTGTGTGGACGGTTGAGAGCTCCAACCGTCGGGGTGGTCTTGTTCGGGACTGTTCAGTAAGGAACGGTTCCGGCCTTGTGTTGCAGGGGAGTTAGGGTGGCTCCTCGGTACGGTGATCTAGGCCACGTACTGTGACGGGCGGTACCCCAGTAGCCCTGCCATTGTTGGAAACCCATTTTCCCTACGAGACCCTACGGTTTTGTTTGTATTACCCACTTTTGTGGCTAGTAGCTGGAATTTAATAGATGTAACAATTTCGGCTATTTCATATTTACTTGAAAACCCTAGACACTATTATAATATCACTGGATTTCCTATCAAATGTTTTGGTTAGCGTAAGGTAAAAACTTTTCCATGTTTATGTGTGGGAAGTCTTACGTGATACCTTTTGTTTCAAAAGGATTTTCTAAAGTTAAGCAACTTTTAAACTATTTACTCACACCAGACCCCTGTCTGACCCGAGTGTTTATTTTCTGTTTTATTAAACTCTTGGGTACTCATATTATGTATGAGTAGTCAAGTGATTCAGGATTGCTTTGACGAGTTATGGAGGAGCAAATGGAGCAGGAGGCTTCTGCGTTGTAGTTATCTATTTTCCGCTGTGTTGGTATCTCTGAGTCGTCTCTCTGAGTTGTATCTTGTACTGTTTTAAGTAGTATAACTAGACAGGTGTTTATAACTGTCTAGTATGTGTTGTATTGGCTGTAAAACTCTGATGTATATGATACTATGTAAAGTATTATGTGATATATTATATTTTATTCGTTCCGCTGTGAGATTCTGATGTGGTTTGTGTTCTTCTTTCTCTTTCTTTTCTTCTTCTATCCCTTTCTTTCTTATTAAGCGATGCAACTTTCTGGAGTCTGGAAGTTGGGTCGTCACAACGTGGTATCAGAGCGTTAGGTTGAGTGAATACCTAGGCTCTGTAGTGGTGTCTTTTTCTTGAGAGAGCGTACTTGTAATTTTAAATATAAATATATTTAATTCTACCTATCTGTTGGGTTACCTGTTCAGGTTTTCCAATATAAGTAATAAAGGTAGATGGGGTAGTGGTGTGTGTAACACAACTACCAATGGTTGGAGTTCCGAGTGTTTGAGCTTGGAAGAGATCTGCTAGGGCAGTGTTGGGCATCTTGAGTAGTTTGGCAGTTTGGTGTGAAGGATTTCACTGATCTCTGAAGGAGAATCTTTTCAAGATTCGGAGTGTATCTTTGGATGTTAAGCTTGATTTCACTCGTGTGAATGGATTTTCTTGAGTCTGGATCAGTTTGGAGTACTGAAGCCAGCATTGGTATTTTGGCAACCTTAGGAAGGAGTTCTGTCTGTATTTGAGTTTGAGAATCTGACAGAGAGTTTTGTGCTTGGTTTGAAGGCGAGTTTCCTGAGGGATATCTGTCTTCTGAAGGCTCTTTTGGTGGAAGTGGTTGTTGTAGCTTTGAGATTCGATGAGCTTTGGGGTAATTAAGTTTGTTGGCAGCAGTAGCAGCAGTGAGTGGCCTGTTTCTTCGATGGTTCTGAAGTCTCTGTGATTCTTTTGTCAGTAGGCCGGGCAGATGGTGAAGCTTGTCCATTTCTTCTGGAAGCTCAGCTGGGTGTGATGTTTGTGGTTGAAGGCGGACCACTAGTTTTCTTTTGATTTGAAGGCTTTGGCTGTTCTGATTGTTGAAGAGAGAATGATCTGAACTGAGTAGAATCGCAAAAGTGACTTGCGATAATCCGGAAGTTTCCTGAGTAACCTTTGTTTGGATTGAAGCATCTCTAGAAGATGTTTGAGTTATCGAAGTGGTTTGATATTTTCTGGATGTCTTCAAAGGAGTTAAGTTTTGCATCCGCATCAGGAGATTGAGTTCTGTTTCGACTTGGTTTTTGAGATTTTATGGGATTTGATGAACAATGTTTTCGGGGTAAGTTGATCAAGTTTATACCTGGGTTCGTCAACAGCATTCTCAAATCAGAGTTGCGCAGTGGAAGCATAGTGGTAGCTATTCCAGAATAGGAGCACCCGATTCATTTGGGGATTTGTGTTTTGTCTTGGATCAAAGGATTTCTACGGGAAATTCACTTTAATCTGGAGATTTGGATGTCTTGGGAATCTGTTTTGTTTCCTGAATAAGTGTAGTTTGTCTGAAGTCTTCTGTTATCTGTAGTAGAGTTTGTGTGATGGATTGGATTGATCTAGAAGTTGAAGGCAGCCCAGGATCGACAAGAAAGATTTGTGGATAAGAGATTGGACCTTTCTGTTTTCTCTTAAAGGTTAAGTGATTGATCTACAGGATTGGATTGCCAGTTTGGATAACTGGGATTCGATGAGTTTCACGTATCTCTGAGGGAATACGTGTATGATCTATCTCTAGTTGTGGAACCAGCAGTTCTGGAATTTTGGTTGTTGAGTCAGACTCGTCTACAGTCTGATATCTTGTCTAGTGTTGTAGATATAGTTGTATAGGAGTTTTGGAGCTTCTTAGTATTGATTGTTTGGATTCTCTTGAGCGAGTATCCCGGTATATATTTATACCTAGGGGAAACTCGATAGAATTTAATCCAGAATTTGTCTGGATAATTAGATTTGTTTGATTGGTTGAATTGGTTGTTTTGATTGTTAGCATATGTTTGATATATGCTTGTGTTAAGTAAAATCTTTAAGGAGATTATTAAATTACCTTTGCTTTTAAATTTCGGGGACGAAATTCTTTTAAGGGGGGAGGAATGTGATGTCCCGGAAATTTGGGCAATATTTATTTAATAATTTCATTTATAATTTATTTTAAAATGTGAAATACTGATTTAATAATCCAATTTAAACATGTTTTTCTTTTGAAAATTTATAATCAGGATTTAAATTGAGAATCTTATTGTCTTAAAATGTTGAAAATATTTTTATGATAAAATTTCCTTTCTAAGCTGATTTAAAAATATTTATTTATAATGTATATATGTGTATACATTGTAAATAGATGTTTTGATTTTATTTTAAAATTTAATAAAAAGATCTTTTCAAATTTATAATATATATATAACTATATAATTTATGAATTGATTTATATTAAATTGAAAATAGTATTGAACTTTTCATAAGTCAATTTATAAATCTATCTTGTATTTTTAGAAGGAAATTATAGTAAATATTTTGTTATAAATATAATAGTTAAGAATTGTATTTTTATAATAAAGTTTATTTTGTTTTGAAAAAAATTTTAGTTTATTTATATTAGAATATGTTAATTTGAAACTTTTGAATAAAATAAATTCAACATTGTTCTTTTCTTTTAAAAAAAAAAGTTTCTTTTGTGAAATTGGTTTTAAATAATTTTTTTAAAATATTCAAGCAAACATTTAAATATGTAAAGATACTTCATTAGCAATCTTTTAAAGACTAAATATATATATACATACAAGACATCTTAAATTTAAATTAGAATTAGTTTTATCTCTAATTAAAACAATTGTAAAACAAAGAATTTATTTTTATATTAAAATCTCTTACATGTGTTACCTTCATATTTTAAAATTGACACTTGTAAATAAATCTTTACATTCAAATAACAAGTGGCATTCTAAAACCTATTTGAATTTATTTATTTTGAATAAAACTTTAACATATCTTTTGTTCAAACACCATTATCTTCTATACTAAATAAAAATTCAGATCTGAGAAAACTAAAATCCAATTCACTCTCAAAATCCCTCAACCCAAATTCAATAAGATCTGCAAACTCAATCTGCAAATCATATTTATTAAGATCTGCAAACACATTCTTTTAAACTCTGCAAATTGAAAACCCAAACCTGCAAAAGAATTCATCTGAAATTCTTTTAACCTGCAAATCAAAATTCCCAAATCTGCATCTTCTGTTTAACCTGCAAACCATGTTCAAATATCTGCAACAAACCAAACTTCTCCAATCTGTAATAAATCAATGCAAGCAAGTTGAAATGGGAAGCATGCAGTTCCAAAGCCTGAAGCATCATGGCATCATCAAATGCAAATTCAATAGGCCTGCAAGCATCAAGTTAATACCATTTTCAACTAGGAGCAAGCTCTGATTCAAGCATGCAAGGAACTCAGGTTGCAGGAATGAATTTCATTGGAATGCATGCTCTTTTTCAATTTTAAGGTGAGTAAATTAATGTTTTAAAACAGTTTCTTTGTTTAAACCATGCTAACAAAATCTGCAAAACTTAAAAGTTTAATTCAAAATACCATTGAATAAGATAATTTAAACTGAGGCAAATAATAACTCTCTGTTCTTTCTTTTAGAAGCAACATAACTATATATAGTTTGTTTGAAATTCCATATGTGCATGTGCTTGTTGACTGTTGTGAGATGATACTCTGCATATGTTCTTGAATGTGCAGAAAAGAGTGGTATAATTTGTTTTAACAGTCATGCTTATGTTCTTATTTGGATACAAATTCAAATTCACTTCTTTATGACTGAATCATGGTTAGAGAATATTGTGTAAATATAGTGTGTGTTCAGTATAGTTTAGGTTTGGAAAATTTTAGTTCAGAAAGAAAAAAAAAACTCTGTTACTTCTAAAATCAATCACCACAGAAACAGTTTCAAGGAGTAAGTTGTCAACATCTTAAAATTATTAAGACTAGTTAAAGCTTTAATGCATGTTTAAAACATGGATATTAAAAACATGATTATTAAACAGGCATCAGGTTTTAAAAATTTCTGAGGGGTTAGTATATCAGACTGTGCAGTAATTGGGATTTTGGGGGTATCAAACTATTGTGTAAATTTTGAAAACTTGGGTTTCTGCCTGGAGTTTATATGCTGACTGGAGACAGTGGGGAAGTTAAGGGATGTTCATCAGAGAATTGAGGAAGACAGTGGGTTTCAGGTTGGAATGTTGGGAAGAAGTTTTTCCCGGTTTGTTTAGATTTGCTTGAATCTAAATATTTGAGCTGCAGAGGGTTTGGTTGATGATCATTGTCTTGTAGAGGGATGGATGGTGTATTGGAGAGTTGGGTGAAGAGTGCTGGAAGTCGCCGGAGTAGTGGTCGCAGTGGCACAGTGTTTTGATGGACTCTGGTGAACTCTGAGTGTGCAGGTTTGGACTCGGAGATGCTCCCGTGCAGTTTTGATTTTAACTCGAGTAGAATAGATTTAAACCCGAAGTAAATTATTGATGTCTCGGGTTTAGTGTGCAGGTTGTAAACCTGAGTTGTGTTTTTTAAAAATCTGGGGAAAAATTAAAATGTTTAAAAGCTATGAGTTAAATTTTAAGTATAGTTTGAATTAATTTCAAATGAGTTTATGAATTCAAAAAGTTTAAATGATAAATTTAAATTTAAATTAAGGTTTAAAATTCAAATTTGGAAACTGTGCAAATGTAGTTCAGGTTTCTTTAAATCCAGGTTTTTATATTGAAACAGTTTTGTTCTTTTTAAAAACTTAAAAGTGGATTCAATATTTAAAACAAAATTCAAATTTAGGTTTGAATTGGAATTAAGTTTAAATTCAAATCTGGAAAAAAAAACAGTGTAAGTGTAGAATCAGGTTTTAAATCCAGATTTTTATTAAAAACAGTTTTGTTTCTTTTTAAAATTTTAAAGGAATTCAATGTTTAAAATTAAGATTCAAATTCAGGTTTGAATTTGAATCAGATTCAGGAATACTTTGAATTCAAAATGAAACGTTTGAATGATAAGCAAGATTTAAAATTGGGTTAGAAATCAAATTCAAATATGATTTCAGTTTTTACTTTAAAACTTGTTTTAATTCAAATTAGTTTGAAAAGTTTTAAATATTGAACAAATATGTTATTAAGTAGAATTCAAATATGAATTTGATTTCAAACAAAGGTTTAAATTTAAAAGATTTCTTTCTTTTAAGTATTAAATAAAATTATGATATGTTAACTGTAAATTGAAAGTTGAATTTGATTTTTGAAATGTATTGTTTAAATACATTTTGAATATTAATTAAGTTATAAATAAATGAATTATTTTGGAAGTAATTAAGGTTTTACTTATTTATTTGATTTTTAAATAATAACTTGAATTAATTTATAATTAAAGATGATTTATGAATAATTAATTTAAGGTAATTATTCTTAAGTAAGGAATTAAATGAAATGTAGTTAATTATCTAAGGATAATTAATAATTAATTAATGTAATTAATTTTGATGGATTAATTAGATTAATTAATTTAAGATAATCAATTGTAATTTAAGTATAATTACTTTATAAAAGTAATTAAGGGATTAATTATTTATTGTAATTAATTCTGATAATGTGCTTTGTTAAATTAATTAATTTAGTTTAATTAATTTAAGAATAATTTAATCATTTAATGATAATAATTACTTAATGTAATTTATGGAGTAGGATTCTTAGAGAAGTAATAATTAATGGAATGTAATTATGGAAGGATGTTTTATTTTAATAAAGTAATTTGGATAATTACTTTTGTAATTAACCAAGGATTAATTAATATAGATAATTAATTATTGGATAATTAATTTATTAAGGAAGTAATTAAAGTAGTTAATTACTGGATTTTAAATATTAATCAAGGTGATTAATAAATGTATTTTAATTTTTAGATTAATTACTAAATGTAATTAATTTTTAATTGAGTAATTAATTTAAATATAAATTAGAGATCATTAATTATTATAATTAATGATGTAATTAAGGATTGTTAATTAAGTAATAATTAATTAATTAAGTGGTTAATTAATTGTAATTAATTAAGGATAAATGTAATTAATTATAGTTAATTAATAAATTAAGTAATTAAATGTTAATTACTTATGATAAGGTTAATTAATTTTATGGAGTTAATTTAAGACTAATTACTTATTGTAATTAGTGAATGATTAATTATAAATGTTTAATCAAGTTAAATACTTAATGAATGATTAATTAACTAGGTTGATTAATCAATAGATTTATAAGCAGGATTTATAGGTGAATAATTAATTTAATTTATTTTAAATTAATTAAGGATAGAAGTAATTAATTTAATTCATTTTAAATTAATTATAAATGATGTATAATATATCATTGCTTTTGGATGATATTGATATGTTTCGGATGGTTGTGATCTCAGAAATGAGATGAGTAGTATCTATAGGATATGGATGCTTAGTATAGTATGATGGATTATTTGGTTGTGATGATTGTTGTTATGATGTTGACTGTTGTGATGATTATCTGTTGTGATAATGTTATGAGTTATCTGCTATGATGATATATGTAGTTTATCTATCTGTGTGAAATAGATAAAAATAAAATGAGTTAATTGTTTAAAACCCTTAAGTATAACTTGGACATTAAAATGGCGTTTGGTTTCGGTGAGACCGGGATCGGGTTTCCATATTTGGATATCCGAAAACCACATCGATTCCAATTAAACGTTAGGTCGTTAATCCAAGTGGAGCATGTGAAGACTCGAGGTGTAAGGGCTATACGTCAGTATAACTCTGTGGGTGATTCCGTAATGAGTTTGACGGAATAGTACTTATAGATTCGAGATGGTGGTTTAGAGTGCAAGGGTTATTGTCGTTAACTCTGAGGGTGATTCCAATACGAGTGTAACGAGATAATGCCTTCGGTTTCGTTCGAACCCGGAACGAACTTGTATGGATTGAATGCTTTCAGAACATCGTCAGGTGGACGATGAGCATTCTAAGATAGATGTGTTCTCTAAAGGTAATCGTAACCTCAAGCCTCATCAACCGGGAATGGCTAAAACAGGGGAGGTGCAGCAAGGCTTCGTGGGTAGCCCCCACTTGAGAGTGAGATTTACCCCTGTCTAGAGGTCCCTTTATATTTCGGCTGTGTGGACGGTTGAGAGCTCCAACCGTCGGGGTGGTCTTGTTCGGGACTGTTCAGTAAGGAACGGTTCCGGCCTTGTGTTGCAGGGGAGTTAGGGTGGCTCCTCGGTACGGTGATCTAGGCCACGTACTGTGACGGGCGGTACCCCAGTAGCCCTGCCATTGTTGGAAACCCATTTTCCCTACGAGACCCTACGGTTTTGTTTGTATTACCCACTTTTGTGGCTAGTAGCTGGAATTTAATAGATGTAACAATTTCGGCTATTTCATATTTACTTGAAAACCCTAGACACTATTATAATATCACTGGATTTCCTATCAAATGTTTTGGTTAGCGTAAGGTAAAAACTTTTCCATGTTTATGTGTGGGAAGTCTTACGTGATACCTTTTGTTTCAAAAGGATTTTCTAAAGTTAAGCAACTTTTAAACTATTTACTCACACCAGACCCCTGTCTGACCCGAGTGTTTATTTTCTGTTTTATTAAACTCTTGGGTACTCATATTATGTATGAGTAGTCAAGTGATTCAGGATTGCTTTGACGAGTTATGGAGGAGCAAATGGAGCAGGAGGCTTCTGCGTTGTAGTTATCTATTTTCCGCTGTGTTGGTATCTCTGAGTCGTCTCTCTGAGTTGTATCTTGTACTGTTTTAAGTAGTATAACTAGACAGGTGTTTATAACTGTCTAGTATGTGTTGTATTGGCTGTAAAACTCTGATGTATATGATACTATGTAAAGTATTATGTGATATATTATATTTTATTCGTTCCGCTGTGAGATTCTGATGTGGTTTGTGTTCTTCTTTCTCTTTCTTTTCTTCTTCTATCCCTTTCTTTCTTATTAAGCGATGCAACTTTCTGGAGTCTGGAAGTTGGGTCGTCACATCCTTTCATTAAATACTAATGGTATTCAAACATCAAATAAAATTTAATAATTAATATTTCATAAATATTAATTAATTTAACTAATTTACAATGAATATAAATTAAATAAATTGCGTGCCTTATTCGAAATATTCATCATTTTGGTTATGCGATTCAAAGATGTAAATTCACTCATCGATTAATATTGAACAATTCAAATATTAACATTCACACGTCATCTTAACTAGTGGTGTGAAGTTTTACTATTATTTTCGGTACCTAGTAGTAATGATTATTTATACAATTTCTCTTCTTTAACCCTATATCACATTAGGACTTATGGAATTTGGTTTTGGCCAGAACTCAAGCATCATCCACATTCAACTATGTTTCTCTAAACACAAAGTCCTTGATTCAATAAGAATAATAAACCATACTGCTTTGACTAGAGACTTTGACTTTGAGTTGAGTACAGTTGATCGCGATACTAACCTCATATAACTGAGGAAGTTAATTCTCTATTGTATCGAGTTTCTCTTTATAACTTTAACTCGAACCTAAGTATAGTCATTCGGTGGAGACCATGCCACGATTTAACTATAATCAATAGAAGTGGCCATATAGAAGTTCAATGGTGTTTTCAATCGAGAGAACTATATAATATCATCACTTCGAGATTCCTTATTTGACCTTAGTTAGATTGATCATTATAAAACTCTCAAGTGAGTCATTATACAGTTACCCAACAACTACTAGCATGTAATGCCTTAGTTCCCCCTAAATCATGAGTAACACACTGTCCAATGTTTGGAGAGCATTACACACTCTATTCTCAAAGAATGTATTGATATCCTTTTATGAAACATCTTGACTATGAATATTTAAAATAATATGTTATTTTTAATGTGATAAATTTCTCATGATTCAACATGTTGCAATTACTATCACATAATATATCATTTAAGGATTTTCTATTTAATATACTTTAAATTAATTACATAATTAATTGTATCATAATATAGAAAATATTAATTTGGCATACCATTTTGGCATAATAGGAAAATACTGAATATTTGATAGGAAAACTTTTAAGCAGGTAAAAGACACAGACTTGTTCAAGTGAATTAGATTTAAATAATTTTGGTTGAAACATCATGGAAAAGAGACATCACCATAGTAACAAATGGTTGGACTAAGATCTGTACGTAAAAGGGTGTTTGCATAACACTAATAGTTTTGAAGGTTTATTTTAAGTGGAGTTTTACTCAAAAAGTTGGAATAGTAAAAAGGGATATAGTTAATACCAGAGTTTCAATTGATTGGACCACGTTAACCAATCAGTTGAAAATATTTTAAAATTTTATTTTTTAAGGGCCTAAAGTTTATTTTGAGATGGGGTCCAGATGACCCATTGAAGCTATTATGTGTTTTAACTCGGTGATCGTCCAAATTATTGATATATGTATGAGTATAGCGAGCGTAGGACATTTTATATTGTGTCATTGATATATGTGTGACGTCTAGATGAATATATTAAGTAGTTAGGTGTAACATTAAACTTAATCAAGTAGTCAACTTTTGGATGTTGATGTTATTACTCCTATATGCATGTCTGTAGGTTAAGGTATGTTTACACAAGTTAAATAGATTAAAATGAGGTTATAATGGTCAACTTGAAGTATACGTCGAAAAGATTAGTTTCACTCACACAAACACAAATTCGAACCCCTCTCTACATTAAGCTGACTTAGGTGGTGTTGATGGCGCGGAGGATGGAGGCATTACTAATGTATATTATATATATATGTGTGTGTGTGTGTGTATTCACATGACAATTTAGTGTGCCGTGTGCAGTTTAAATATATAATTATATATTACAAAAGATCTATGATCTTGTATGTAACGATCTTGGTTTTGAGTTAAATTTAAATTGGTAATTTTATAGATTTTTGGATTAAATTGTGAATTAATTTGAATTTTCCAAATTAAATAAGATATTTGTTTGTTTATATATATATATGTGTGTGTGTTGATTATAAAATGAATTGTGGGTTTTAAATTCAAAGGTACATATTTTGAAAATATATTGGATTTAAAACTTTATATTCTGAAATTAATAGAAATTTGTTTTCCAATTATAATAAATATGAATATATATATATTTGAAAATTATGATTTAAATTCAATATAATAAATTTTCAAAAGTTGTTTAAAGTTAAAATTTATATTTTTAAGAAACTTACATATGATATGTGTGTTTAGTTATTTAAGTATAATTAGTTAAAATCATTTTCTTTAAATTGATATAAGTGTAAATAATAAAAAGGTTTATACATTTTTTTCTTAAAAATTTTATGAACTAAAAATGGTTTTTGTGTGTGTGTGTGTGTGTGTGTATATATATATTTAGAAGTATGTAACATTTAAAAATGTAATAAGTATAAATTTGAAAACATTATACATAGGTAAATATTACAATGCATAAGGTAAATGTGATGTCCCGGAAATTTGGGCAATATTTATTTAATAATTTCATTAATAATTATTTTAAAATGTGATATATTGATTTAATAATCCAATTCAAACAAAATTTTCTTTTGAAAATTTATAACTATTTAGTTTGATAAATGATATTCTTTTTAAAAAATTTAATAATGATAGTTTGAAAATCTTATTGTTTTAAAATGTTAAAAATATTTAAATGATAAAATTTTCTTTGTAAATTGATTTAAAAATATTTTATTTATAATGTATATATGTGTATACATTGTAAATAGGAGTTTTAATTTAAATTTTAAATTTAAATTTAATAAAGGATATTTTCAAATTTATAATATATAGGTGTATAATTTATGAATTGATTTAAATTAAATTGAAATTAGTATTGAAACTTTTTCATAAGTCAATTTATAAATCTATCTTGTATTTTCAAAAAGAAATTATATTAAATATTTTGTTATAAATATATATATAGTTAAAAATTATATTTTATAATAAAGTTTATTTTATTTTATCTTTAAATTGTTTTGAAATAAATTTAGTTTATTTATTTTAAAGTATATTATTTTGATTTGAAATCTTTGGAATAAAATGAATTCAACATTATTCTTTTCTTTTTAAAAGTTTCTCTTTTGAAAATTAGTTTTAAATAATTTTTAAAAATATTCAAGCAAATATTTAAATATGTAAAGATAATTCAATTGTAATCATTTAAAAGAATAAATGTAAATAAACATACAAAACATCTTAAATTAAATTAGATTGGTTTTATCTTAAATTAAAACACTTGAAAACAAAGGAATTCATCTTTATATCTTTATCATACATATGTTAAGCTTCATGTTTTTAATTGGACACTTGTAATTAATCTTCATATCTAAATAACAAGTGGCATACTAAATCAATATTGAATTTATTATTTTAGATAAAAACTTAACAAATCTTTTTGTTTCAAACACTTTATCTCCCATGAAGAATCAAAATTCAGATTTAAGAAAACTGAAATCCATTTCACTCTAAAATTCCACAGTCCAAACTCAATCAATATTCTGCAAAATTCAAACTTTATAAGATCTGCAATCAAGGTTTTAAAACCTGCAAAAGAGAATACAAATTGCAAATTCTTTTAACCTGCAAACAAAATATCTTCAACCTGTAAAAACCAATTTCTGCAACCTGTAAGATTTACTCAAGCAAAGATGAAATGGGGTCTGCATGCAATTTCAAGGCCTGCAAGCATCAGGTTATAACCAATTTCAAACAGCAAGTTAGCTCAGATTCAATGAAAATCAGACTTCAGTGAAACTTGCTTATGGACTGCTTTCTGTTTTCATTTAAAGGTGAGTAAATCTATGTTTAAAAACAGTTTTCTTCTTTTAAAAAAAAATCAAGCTATCAAGATTTGTAGAAACTAAAGTTAATTCAAAATGCCTTCAAATAAGAAACCGTAAAACAGTGGTAATTAAAAACTATTCTGTTTTTCTTTTAGTAAGTAACCTTAAAATTTTATAGGTTGTACTAAATTTATCTATGCATAAGTACTGATAGAATTGAGTGTGTTTTGACTGTTGTATGATGGATGTTCTGTGTTTTTCTTGAATATGCAGAAAAGTGTGGTGCAAATTGTTTTAACAGTCATGCTTATGTTCTTAATAGGATTTAATTACAAAACCATCTCTTTATGTCTGAATCTTAGTTTGAAATTATTGTGTAAACAAATGGAGTTGTTTAGCATAGATGTAGGTTTGTAGAATTTTAATTTAATTAAATTAAAATCTGTAACCCTGGAAACAGTAGTAACTGCTTTTTTTTTCAAAAGTAAAATTACCAAACATCTTAAAATTATTCAAAAACATGTTTTAAGCTTTAATACATGTTTAAAAACAAGGATAATAAAACAAGCATCAGGTTTTAAATCTTCTGTGTTGTTAGTAACTTAGGTCTGTGTAGAATTTGGTATTTTGGGAATATCAAATCATGAAATGGATTTTGGAATCTGGATTTCTGCCTGGAAGTTGAATGTTGATTGGAAAGTGAGGGAAAAATTCCTAGTAGTTGATTGGAAGTAGGTAGCAACAACAATGGTCATTTACAGGGTTCTAGCCTTGTTTCTGGGGAAAGAGATTTTGTAGGTTTTTAATTTCCTTGTTTCACCGAGTGTTGCCACATTTTGGGGTTTGGCAGTGGGGGCATAGGTGGAGCAATGGCCGGAGTTGGAGGTCATGAAATGGCCGGAGTAGGTTGTTGTGATGATTGACAGGTTTGGTATGTTGTGGTGAAGCTCTTCAGGTTGAGTTGTTTTTGCTTGAATCTGATTTCAAGCTGCAGAGGATCTTGTTGGTGGATGTTATCAAGTCAAGGGGTGGATGGCTTCCTGGAGAGGTTGGTGAAGGTTGCTGGAAGTCACCGGAGTAGTGGTGCATTTGCACAGTGGAGATTGGTCTCTGGTGGAAATTTTAGTGTGCAGGGTTTGGTAACTCGAAGTCAACCTCGTGTATTTTGTATTGTGGCTCGAAGTGGGAAGGGTTTTGACCCGAAGTATTTTGATTGGGCTGTCAGGTTAGTTGTTTACAGGTTGTAAACCTGAGTGTTGTTTTTTTTTTTAAATCTGGAAACTCAAAAATGTTTAAAAGCAATGATTTAAATTTAAGTATACGTTTGAATTAAATTTAAGTGAGCTTATGAATTCAAAAGTTTAAATTGATGAATTTAAATTTAAAGTAAGGTTCAAATTAAAATTTGAAATCATGTGTAAAATGTAAGTTTTCAGGGTTCTTGAATCCAGGTTTTTATTTTAAACCAGTTTTGTTTCTTTTTAAAGTTTTAAAAGGGAATTCAATTTTTTTTAAACAGGCTTTAAGTTCAGAGGTAAGTTTGAATTTGGATTAAGTGTACTTTTGAATTCAAAGTTCAAAAATGAAACTTTTAAATTTTAAGCAAGATGTAACGTATGCGGATTTTCGTTGCCGAAAAACCGAATAGTTATGGGTTTTTAAAAAGAATTTAAGAAAAGAAAAAGACAGAAGAAGAGAGAAGAAGACAGAAAATAGAGAAAGAAAACAGAAAATCAGAAAATAGAGAATTTGAAAATAGAAGAGAAGAAAGATAGAACAAAATAGAACGGAATAGAAAGGAAACAACAGAACAACATCAGAATCTCACAATTCGCAGCGGAATAACATATAATAATAAATGAATAATCTTTAAACAAGGAACTATATCAGTTATTACATCACATTATATTACATTACATCAAATCATCAGAGTGTACAACAACAACAAACAGCGGAAAAGAAATACTATATACTAGTAATACGCCATGCCATCCAGCTTGCCTCCAGCAACTCCAGAATATCCAGAATATCCTGATAAACCTAACTCTTGACTGCCCGTGTAGAAATTGGTGGGCACCCAGAGTTTAGGAAGGAAAACAATAAACTCCGAGTCAGTCATGTGACTGGTGTGAGAACTCAAAACAGTTTATTTATCTTTGAAAACAAAATAGAGGAATATTTTTAAAGTCAATTCGCAATGCTTTTAAAAATGAGACTACCATAAGGCCTCCCGCACACACACACAATGCAAACGCAGAATCGGAGGAGATTTCTCCTTATGATAGCCAAAGATGCTTGGTACGCATTTAAAATAACATTTGATATTATTACTAGTGCATAGTATAGGAAAATCATTTCAAAAATAAAGATATAAATCTTAGCCAGCATAGACATTCCACACTTATGCCTACTATAGCTACTATGTTCAATAGCAGGTTACCGCCACATTCCATAGCAGGTTATACAACTAATACCGTACAAGTCTCGTATTGTTTCTTTGGATTTCCAACAAATGGTCAGGCCAAGGAACTTCCCATTGCCACATGGAAACGCCTCTGGCTGGACGTCCCCGAGAACTTAACCAGCTCTCTGCCAACACAAGGCCGGGTTACCTTTATCACTAGGTAACTACTACACGAATATGGCATCCCCCGGTCCCATTGGACCTTTTAACCGAGCGCTCGTCACCAACAACACCACACAGTAATAAAATATAGTGTTTCAACATGAGTAAATATCTGGGCTCCATACCATGATACCACCCTTTCCAGAAGGAAATGCACATACCCTAAAGGGAGCTACCCCTCATAACCTTGCCGCATCTTTCCTGTTTTGACCATTCCGGGATGTGAGGCTCGACGAAGTCACGTCCACAAAAACATACTTTATACAAAAGCCATGCTTTGGGTCAACAAATGATCAACACGATGATCACAAGGATAGACGATCAAATAAACGATCCTATCACAAATAATCAACACAATGATCATTTCAGCATCACTCAGCATGTCACATTACCAAATTGGGAATATATCGCTGATAACTTCAACTATATAACCTCTGAGCTCGTACGTCTCAGAGAAGGGTGTTAAGCTAAAAGAATAAATTCTCCGCCACCAACAGAAATATATTTGAAAGAAATCGGCTTTATATCTCGACTTGTAATGTCAGACATACAATCCATACAAGTCTGTTCCGGGCTCGAACAAAACCGAAGGCACTTACAAAGAAGTCCTTGCAATCCGGATATTCACAATCCTTATCGGATTCACCATCACATATGGAGAACTCAATACCGTAGCTACTCGGTGCAGAGTCAATCGACAGGTCATCCTATCGCTCTCGCAAATATCCGGTCTTCTACACCGATCTTCAAATGCAATTCACAACGACGTATCACATATTCGGAATGGGTTATACGACCCCATGGTCCTTTCCCGGTTAACCCGAATAGTGAGCGCTTATTCAAAAATAAGTGTAGCATTCAAATTCAATCAAATCACATCAAATACCCATTCAAAGGGAAATATTGATAGTCGGCTATTGAACTATCAATGGATATGCACACATCACCAGATTCCAAATAATTTTCCAAATTATTTATTTTCCAAAATATCTTACAAGATATATAATTTTAACATTTCAAAATAAATCAATATTTATTTTTCTAAACCAATCTCACTTTCTTTTATAAATTCCTTAGTGAATTTATATTCCCAAAATATTCATGCATATACGATTTCAATTTATCCTTTCAATTTATCTTCCAAAAGATAAATTCAAAATATTCACTTTATATTGGAAAACATTTCCATACTTATTTATTCATAAGTAATTTTCAATCCATTTATTTTCAACACTTGGAAAATATTCAATATACTTAATCGAGATTAAGTATATATTTCATTCTTTAAGGTAAACATGCTCTTAAACATATTTATTTGGGTCAAAACGAATGTTGCGTAAAACATCGTTACGACGTCCCAAAATCACTAGTATAGGGATTCGAAATTAAAATAGATATATAAATCCCAATACTATACAAAACATTTCCCTTCGGAAATCATTTACTGTAACAACAGTGTTATAGTCCACTATTTCCTTTCATTTCTCGAAACATCTATTTCAACAATCAATGTTGAAATCTATGGTTTCGAATCTCAACACATTTTAAAACATCGTTAGATCGTTTTAATTCTATTTAAAACATTCACATTCAAACCATTTTCTTTAACGTGTTATTCACTATTCAAAAAATGTGAATAAACTTCATTAAGAAATCTCATCCTTTTATTCGTTTTAATTCAAAGGATTATTCACTATTCAAAAATGTGAATATAACTCCATTAAATAAGTTATGACAATTAACTTATCAAAATAAGTTGTTTGCGGATTTATAAAACAACGTTTATAAATTCCATTTCTATTTATTTATAAAAACTTCCTTTTTATAAATTCCTTTATTAACCTATCCAGTTTATAACTAAATTATAAACTAAACGTTCATATTATAAGTTAATTACTTATAAAACGATTATTTTACAAAATCGTTCCTTTAGAGACTTTCCAATTTATAAATCTTATAACTTATAAGATCCATTTATCTAACCAATCTATTCTTCAAATAATTTCACCAAATTTATAAATCTTACTATTTATAAATTTCTTTTATAACTTCACAGTTTATAATTCTATAAATTTCATTCATTTATGAATTTCATTTTCACTTCATTCAAACACTTATAAAAACTCGTTTTATAAGTCAATATTTCAATTTATAAATATCTATTTATAAATCTCTTAATATAAATCAATTTATATTATTCTTTTAAAACGTCTTTAATTTCCTTTATAGTTTCACCATTTTGATTTATAAAATAATCACATTTTATAAATCCTATTTTTAAACTTTTATAATATATTCAAAAATCCAATTTAAACTATTTTATAAAATCAATAGCATCATATTCTCAAAAATCAGTTTTTAACTATTTTTCTCAAAAATCATAATTTTTATAACATTAAAAATTATAACGTTTATTTATTTGAAATAGATCAAATTCCTAACATAAAGTATATTTTCAAAAATCACTTTATAAATCATTTTAAAATTCCAAAACTTGGTCCAATGATGCTACATACCAAATAGTCAATCACGATAACAACGACATCATATATCAATATGATAATCCATCAAATATCAAAATATCTGAAATCAAATAAAAACTGTTGAGGAATCCAGTTGGATCCCTCCAACCTATTTTCCTGCATCCACAAACATTAGCACAATACCAATTTCGCTCCGGTACGAAATTATCGCGGTATATGTTCTTATTAAATATTATCCGCTTAATAACGGCGCAATAGGGTCTCATCCGCTAAACAAAAAAATGCGGAAAATCAATAACTCCAATATATACATATGCCAATACATATATATTGCTATTATATATATAATACCAATTTCACTGTTTATGAAATATTCGCGGTATATGTTTTTAATAAATAACATCCGCTTACTAACGGCGTATAATGTCTATTTTAAAAATCAATAGATATCAATCAACATTCAAACATGCATTCAAATATTTTAAATCTAACTATTTTAAAAAAAATCGAAACTGATTCGATTGAGTGAGAAGTTCTCACCTTGGTTTTAATTTCCGTTTTAGCGATTTATTTCGAATAAAATTAAACGGACGTTTAATTTTACCCAAAATTCTCACTAACTCCAAATGACTCCAAACCAACTCCATCGCGTAGTGCTCGTCCATACGATTCCAACGCAACTGGTTTCGCGCGTTTTCGACCTCGTATGAAAAAGTTATGAATATTTGAACATTACACAAATTTATATTCATAATTTACAACTTTAATTATAAAATTTTATAATTTAAACCATTCAAAGCCGTTGATCTCAACACCATGAAATCCTGGCCGCATATGCTATTTCTTCTCCCACGCGGTGCCTACAGTATTCGGCCGAACCCAATTCGTGCAATTAGGGTTAAATTTTTCGCCATTTATACTCGACGATACTTCGATCAACCACCTTCATGTCGTGCGCCTCCCCGAACACCACCCACGCCCAAGCCTCTGTTGAACTCGGTCAACCCAAGCACGAGCAAAACGTGCTCGAACGCACGGCCTTTGAACGCGTGCTGCAGTCAATCCACCACCCCGATTCCGATCATCACCGTTGATATTATAGAGCTCTTCGTGCTCTTCGATTCTCTAGTTGAGAGTTTGTTGAATCGTTGAGTGGATTTGGAGATTTAGAGGGAAGAAGATTGCAAATTCTCGGCCGTTCATATTTCAGTGGCGGCTACACGTTTATAATTAGGGTTTTAGTATATTTTTTTCTTTGAGTGAAGGGCTATTTATAAGGAACCGACGAAACACTATTCATCCCGGAAATTCCGAACTCCGTTTTACGCGCCGTAACCAGTGTTTCTAGGGTTTACCCCGCGTTCCGGACACAATGGAACAGGTTTCGGAAGCTAATTCGGACATCTGTGCGAGTTATGGCTACAAACGCTCAATTTAAATTAAACCGATTTAAATCGATTTCCAGGCGTTTTAATTCGTACCGGACAAACGGTAAATCCAATTGACTTGAAATTTGAACCCATACAATAATATCACATTACGGGTCCGACGAAACTGGTTTCGTCGAAATCCGAGACTTTTTGAAAAATGGCTATTTTGACTCGCCAAATTTAAATTAAAAACGATTCGATGCGTTTCGAGCTGCCACAATCAAACGATAACTCCGATTGACACGAAAATTGAAATCCGGTAATAACTAACTATTACGGATCCAATTAAACTGGTTTCGTTCAATTCTGAGACTGTTCAAAAATTGACTATTTTACAGTCGATTATTAAATATTAAAATATTCAATTTTCACAAATTAACTTTTAAATCGATTTTAAAAGTTCTAAAATATCATTCTAACTTCAATATGATAAAATAAAATTTTACAAATCATTTTCAATCATATTTAACTAAATTTTCAATTATTTCCATAATTTAACGTATTAAATTATCGATTTAATTATTCAATTAAATCCAATATTTCAAATAAAAACTTATTCGACTTATAAATTCACTTATTAATATTTAAAATTAATTAAATATTCAAATTTTAATTTCTAAAAATCCTGAGTCGTTACAATCTTCCCCCCTTAAAAGAATTTCGTCCTCGAAATTAACAAGTAAGAAAAGTTACAGAATCTATTAATTTTTCCCAAATTCATAATTAAATTTCTTACAATAACTTACTAAGTTTTCAAATCATACTTAGTTATCTTTTCAAAAACAATTACTATTGTTTCACTTTCAATTCCAAAATAAAAATTTAGTTTTCAAAATTTTTCCAATTTTCTCAAATTTTTCTAACGCCTTTTATTTTCGAAAAAATTCGCCATAGTCTCCTTTGCGCGGCTCGATCCGAAAAAAAAATGACAGTATATATATCACAAATATACATCTCATCAAGTAATGAGGCATCCCGAAGGGAAAAAAGTGTAAAAGTACGGTATGTAATCCGAGATATGTACCTTATATTTTTATTAGCGAGCATATACGGCTAATATAGCGCGAAAGCGAGCTCCAAATGCGAAGCAAACGCGATCCGCACCTACTAATCACTCAACAAGCAACATGAGAACATGCATATATGAAAATAATCTCAATATACAACATATATCTCCATAACAACTATATATGTCACATAGCAAATGCAACTAAACAACAATTGCAATATATATTCAACCATCAACCAACTAACATCCATAACCAATAAATATTCATTCATATTCTTATTAATATTCAATGAATTGGGTTTTCAATTTAAATCATATTTAATTTATTAACAGTGGATGTTTTTACTAACATTCATTTTCAATTAGTTTATATTCACTAATTCATATTCAAGTTGGTTCACTTCCAAATCAAATTCACTTCTATTCAAAATTTACTTAACTTCAAATTGGATTTCCATTCCAATTTATTCAATCTTTCAATAACATTAGATTTTAATGAATTAACACTTTCATTCATTATTTCATATCAATTTTATTTACATTCAATTGATTAACATTCATTTCATTAATTCAATTCAATTTCAAAAGTTGAATTTCATTACATAACTCAAGTTCATATCTATCACTTAATTTTATTAATTTACTTTGATACTAATATCAACTTCATTCCATATCGCTTAAGTTATATTCCATTTAAACATCACTTAGTTTTACATAACTTGAATTCCTACTTGTAATAAATTCAGATTTCAATTCTAAAGTAAATTTCCATTTAACTTTAAATTCATTTTTATTTACAACACATATTCATAAATATATTTATATAGTTTCACTTCTTATATATATAAGTTTATTTCACACTTGTAAATCACTTTAATTATAATTCAATTCTTATAATTCTTTTACTTATACAATTATTCTTTTATTTAGATTATTCAAACAACTAAACAATCAACTTATATACACTTTAATAATTCTGAAAAATTATTCCTTTATATATAAAAATATAATCAAGTAAAATTATTTCATTTACCCAACTTAAAACAATATCGTGTCGGTTTATCTTGTTTAAGAGTTTAGAAACCCCTATCTACGATAGTTAGCTAGACTAGATCGACCGGAATCCATAAACAATCAACCGATAAGTCAACACAATACAAAACAATTTTATATTCACTAAAAAATACGCTCTCGTAGCTATTATTACACTCAAACTCAATCTAGAGCACTACTGACTCTATCTCTAATGAGTAATACCCAACAGAACCATGGTTGTCGCTTAACCATAAGCTCTGATACCAAATGTAACGTATGCGGATTTTCGTTGCCGAAAAACCGAATAGTTATGGGTTTTTAAAAAGAATTTAAGAAAAGAAAAAGACAGAAGAAGAGAGAAGAAGACAGAAAATAGAGAAAGAAAACAGAAAATCAGAAAATAGAGAATTTGAAAATAGAAGAGAAGAAAGATAGAACAAAATAGAACGGAATAGAAAGGAAACAACAGAACAACATCAGAATCTCACAATTCGCAGCGGAATAACATATAATAATAAATGAATAATCTTTAAACAAAGAACTATATCAGTTATTACATCACATTATATTACATTACATCAAATCATCAGAGTGTACAACAACAACAAACAGCGGAAAAGAAATACTATATACTAGTAATACGCCATGCCATCCAGCTTGCCTCCAGCAACTCCAGAATATCCAGAATATCCTGATAAACCTAACTCTTGACTGCCCGTGTAGAAATTGGTGGGCACCCAGAGTTTAGGAAGGAAAACAATAAACTCCGAGTCAGTCATGTGACTGGTGTGAGAACTCAAAACAGTTTATTTATCTTTGAAAACAAAATAGAGGAATATTTTTAAAGTCAATTCGCAATGCTTTTAAAAATGAGACTACCATAAGGCCTCCCGCACACACACACAATGCAAACGCAGAATCGGAGGAGATTTCTCCTTATGATAGCCAAAGATGCTTGGTACGCATTTAAAATAACATTTGATATTATTACTAGTGCATAGTATAGGAAAATCATTTCAAAAATAAAGATATAAATCTTAGCCAGCATAGACATTCCGCACTTATGCCTACTATAGCTACTATGTTCAATAGCAGGTTACCGCCACATTCCATAGCAGGTTATACAACTAATACCGTACAAGTCTCGTATTGTTTCTTTGGATTTCCAACAAATGGTCAGGCCAAGGAACTTCCCATTGCCACATGGAAACGCCTCTGGCTGGACGTCCCCGAGAACTTAACCAGCTCTCTGCCAACACAAGGCCGGGTTACCTTTATCACTAGGTAACTACTACACGAATATGGCATCCCCCGGTCCCATTGGACCTTTTAACCGAGCGCTCGTCACCAACAACACCACACAGTAATAAAATATAGTGTTTCAACATGAGTAAATATCTAGGCTCCATACCATGATACCACCCTTTCCAGAAGGAAATGCACATACCCTAAAGGGAGCTACCCCTCATAACCTTGCCGCATCTTTCCTGTTTTGACCATTCCGGGATGTGAGGCTCGACGAAGTCACGTCCACAAAAACATACTTTATACAAAAGCCATGCTTTGGGTCAACAAATGATCAACACGATGATCACAAGGATAGACGATCAAATAAACGATCCTATCACAAATAATCAACACAATGATCATTTCAGCATCACTCAGCATGTCACATTACCAAATTGGGAATATATCGCTGATAACTTCAACTATATAACCTCTGAGCTCGTACGTCTCAGAGAAGGGTGTTAAGCTAAAAGAATAAATTCTCCGCCACCAACAGAAATATATTTGAAAGAAATCGGCTTTATATCTCGACTTGTAATGTCAGACATACAATCCATACAAGTCTGTTCCGGGCTCGAACAAAACCGAAGGCACTTACAAAGAAGTCCTTGCAATCCGGATATTCACAATCCTTATCGGATTCACCATCACATATGGAGAACTCAATACCGTAGCTACTCAGTGCAGAGTCAATCGACAGGTCATCCTATCGCTCTCGCAAATATCCGGTCTTCTACACCGATCTTCAAATGCAATTCACAACGACGTATCACATATTCGGAATGGGTTATACGACCCCATGGTCCTTTCCCGGTTAACCCGAATAGTGAGCGCTTATTCAAAAATAAGTGTAGCATTCAAATTCAATCAAATCACATCAAATACCCATTCAAAGGGAAATATTGATAGTCGGCTATTGAACTATCAATGGATATGCACACATCACCAGATTCCAAATAATTTTCCAAATTATTTATTTTCCAAAATATCTTACAAGATATATAATTTTAACATTTCAAAATAAATCAATATTTATTTTTCTAAACCAATCTCACTTTCTTTTATAAATTCCTTAGTGAATTTATATTCCCAAAATATTCATGCATATACGATTTCAATTTATCCTTTCAATTTATCTTCCAAAAGATAAATTCAAAATATTCACTTTATATTGGAAAACATTTCCATACTTATTTATTCATAAGTAATTTTCAATCCATTTATTTTCAACACTTGGAAAATATTCAATATACTTAATCGAGATTAAGTATATATTTCATTCTTTAAGGTAAACATGCTCTTAAACATATTTATTTGGGTCAAAACGAATGTTGCGTAAAACATCGTTACGCGTCCCAAAATCACTAGTATAGGGATTCGAAATTAAAATAGATATATAAATCCCAATACTATACAAAACATTTCCCTTCGGAAATCATTTACTATAACAACAGTGTTATAGCCCACTATTTCCTTTCATTTCTCGAAACATCTATTTCAACAATCAATGTTGAAATCTATGGTTTCGAATCTCAACACATTTTAAAACATCGTTAGATCGTTTTAATTCCATTTAAAACATTCACATTCAAACCATTTTCTTTAACGTGTTATTCACTATTCAAAAAATGTGAATAAACTTCATTAAGAAATCTCATCCTTTTATTCGTTTTAATTCAAAGGATTATTCACTATTCAAAAATGTGAATATAACTCCATTAAATAAGTTATGACAATTAACTTATCAAAATAAGTTGTTTGCGGATTTATAAAACAACGTTTATAAATTCCATTTCTATTTATTTATAAAAACTTCCTTTTTATAAATTCCTTTATTAACCTATCCAGTTTATAACTAAATTATAAACTAAACGTTCATATTATAAGTTAATTACTTATAAAACGATTATTTTACAAAATCGTTCCTTTAGAGACTTTCCAATTTATAAATCTTATAACTTATAAGATCCATTTATCTAACCAATCTATTCTTCAAATAATTTCACCAAATTTATAAATCTTACTATTTATAAATTTCTTTTATAACTTCACAGTTTATAATTCTATAAATTTCATTCATTTATGAATTTCATTTTCACTTCATTCAAACACTTATAAAAACTCGTTTTATAAGTCAATATTTCAATTTATAAATATCTATTTATAAATCTCTTAATATAAATCAATTTATATTATTCTTTTAAAACGTCTTTAATTTCCTTTATAGTTTCACCATTTTGATTTATAAAATAATCAAATTTTATAAATCCTATTTTTAAACTTTTATAATATATTCAAAAATCCAATTTAAACTATTTTATAAAATCAATAGCATCATATTCTCAAAAATCAGTTTTTAACTATTTTTCTCAAAAATCATAATTTTTATAACATTAAAAATTATAACGTTTATTTATTTGAAATAGATCAAATTCCTAACATAAAGTATATTTTCAAAAATCACTTTATAAATCATTTTAAAATTCCAAAACTTGGTCCAATGATGCTACATACCAAATAGTCAATCACGATAACAACGACATCATATATCAATATGATAATCCATCAAATATCAAAATATCTGAAATCAAATAAAAACTGTTGAGGAATCCAGTTGGATCCCTCCAACCTGTTTTCCTGCATCCACAAACATTAGCACAATACCAATTTCGCTCCGGTACGAAATTATCGCGGTATATGTTCTTATTAAATATTATCCGCTTAATAACGGCGCAATAGGGTCTCATCCGCTAAACAAAAAAATGCGGGAAATCAATAACTCCAATATATACATATGCCAATACATATATATTGCTATTATATATATATAATACCAATTTCACTGTTTATGAAATATTCGCGGTATATGTTTTTAATAAATAACATCCGCTTACTAACGGCGTATAATGTCTATTTTAAAAATCAATAGATATCAATCAACATTCAAACATGCATTCAAATATTTTAAATCTAACTATTTTAAAAAAAATCGAAACTTATTCGATTGAGTGAGAAGTTCTCACCTTGGTTTTAATTTCCGTTTTAGCGATTTATTTCGAATAAAATTAAACGGACGTTTAATTTTACCCAAAATTCTCACTAACTCCAAACGACTCCAAACCAACTCCATCGCGTAGTGCTCGTCCATACGATTCCAACGCAACTGGTTTCGCGCGTTTTCGACCTCGTATGAAAAAGTTATGAATATTTGAACATTACACAAATTTATATTCATAATTTACAACTTTAATTATAAAATTTTATAATTTAAACCATTCAAAGCCGTTGATCTCAACACCATGAAATCCTGGCCACATATGCTATTTCTTCTCCCACGCGATGCCTACAGTATTCGGCCGAACCCAATTCGTGCAATTAGGGTTAAATTTTTTGCCATTTATACTCGACGATACTTCGATCAACCACCTTCATGTCGTGCGCCTCCCCGAACACCACCCGCGCCCAAGCCTCTGTTGAACTCGGTCAACCCAAGCACGAGCAAAACATGCTCGAACGCACGGCCTTTGAACGCGTGCTGCAGTCAATCCACCACCCCGATTCCGATCATCACCGTTGATATTATAGAGCTCTTCGTGCTCTTCGATTCTCTAGTTGAGAGTTTGTTGAATCGTTGAGTGGATTTGGAGATTTAGAGGGAAGAAGATTGCAAATTCTCGGCCGTTCATATTTCAGTGGCGGCTACACGTTTATAATTAGGGTTTTAGTATTTTTTTTTCTTTGAGTGAAGGGCTATTTATAAGGAACCGACGAAACACTATTCATCCCGGAAATTCCGAACTCCGTTTTACGCGCCGTAACTAGCGTTTCTAGGGTTTACCCCGCGTTCCGGACACAATGGAACAGGTTTCGGAAGCTAATTCGGACATCTGTGCGAGTTATGGCTACAAACGCTCAATTTAAATTAAACCGATTTAAATCGATTTCCAGGCGTTTTAATTCGTACCGGACAAACGGTAAATCCAATTGACTTGAAATTTGAAACCATACAATAATATCACATTACGGGTCCGATGAAACTGGTTTCGTCGAAATTCGAGACTTTTTGAAAAATGGCTATTTTGACTCGCCAAATTTAAATTAAAAACGATTCGATGCGTTTCGAGCTGCCACAATCAAACGATAACTCCGATTGACACGAAAATTGAAATCCGGTAATAACTAACTATTACGGATCCAATGAAACTGGTTTCGTTCAATTCTGAGACTGTTCAAAAATTGACTATTTTACAGTCGATTATTAAATATTAAAATATTCAATTTTCACAAATTAACTTTTAAATCGATTTTAAAAGTTCTAAAATATCATTCTAACTTCAATATGATAAAATAAAATTTTACAAATCATTTTCAATCATATTTAACTAAATTTTCAATTATTTCCATAATTTAACGTATTAAATTATCGATTTAATTATTCAATTAAATCCAATATTTCAAATAAAAACTTATTCGACTTATAAATTCACTTATTAATATTTAAAATTAATTAAATATTCAAATTTTAATTTCTAAAAATCCTGGGTCGTTACACAAGATTTAAAATTTAGTTTTGAAATCAAGTTTTAAGTATGACTTCAGTTTGCTTTGAAATGAGTTTGAATTCAAAACAGTTTTGAAAATTTTAAAAAATTGGACAGAAAATGTTTTTAAGTAGAATTTAAATATGAGTATGATTTCAAATAAAGGTTTAAATTTGAAGAATTCTTTCCTTTAAGTATTGAAATAAAATTATGATACGTTTAACTTTAAATTGAAAAGTTAAATAATCTATCTATTTTCAAATGTTTCATTTCTTAGTAAAATTTAGTAATATTGATTTTTAAACTTTTCTTATATATAATAATGTTAGTTCTTTACTTTTAGGTTTATTAAATTATTTAAATTTGGATAATGTTTATATGGTTAAATATTTTTAAATCTTAAATTTTTAAATGGAAGATGAATTTAATTTTAGGAAAGTATTGTTTTAAATACATTTGAATAATTAATAAGTAATATGGAATTAATTTGGAAATAATTAAGATAATGTAGGAATTTACTTATTAAATTGATTTTAATAAATGTTTTGGATTAATTTATAACTAAAGATGATTAATGAATAATTAATCTAAGGTAATTTTCTTAAGTAAGGAATTAATAAAAATGTTGTTAATTATATAAGATAATTATCTAAGGATAATAAATAATTAATTAATGTAATTAATTTTGATGGATTAATTAGATTAATTAATTGAAGATAATCAATTGTAATTTGTTAAGTATTATTACTTTACAAAAGTAATTAAGGTATTAATTACTTATTGTAATTAATTCTGATAATGTGCTTTGTTAAATTAATTAATTTAGTTTAATTAATTTAAGTAATAATTTAATAATTTAACGATAATAATTACTTAATAATGGAGCAGGATTTCTTAGAGAAGTTTTAATTGATAATTACAGGAATATAATTAGGGAAAGGTGATTTATTTTAATTTGGATAATTACTTTTGTAATTAATCAAGGATTAATTAATAAAGATAATTAATTATTGGATAATTAATTTATTAATAATTAATTAAGAGTAGTTAATTACTGGATTTAAATATTAATCAAGGTAATTACTAATTGTATTTTAATTTTAGATTAATTACTAAATGTAATTAATTTTTAATTAAGTAATTAATTTAAATATTAATTAGAGATCATTAATTATTATAATTAATGATGTGATTAAGAATTGTTTAATTAAGCAATTAATTAATTAAGTAATTAATTGTAATTAATTAAGGATAAATGTAATTAATTGTAGTTAATTAATAAATGAAGTAATTTGTTAATTACTTATGATTAAAGTTATTTAATTTTATGGAATTAATTTAAGACTAATTACTTATTGTAATTAGTGAATGATTAATCATAGATGTTTAATCAAGTTAAATACTTAATGAATGATTGATTAACTAGGTTGATTAATCAACAGATTTATAAGCAAGATTTATAGGTGAGTAATTAATTTAATTTATTTTAAATTAATTAGAGATAGAAGTAATTAATTTAATTCATTTTAAATTAATTATAAATGATGGATAATATATCATTGCTTATGGATGATATTGATATACCTTTGGATTGTTGTGATCTCAGAAATGAGATGAGTAGTATCTATAGGATATGGATGCCTAGTTATAGTGTAACGATCCTAAATTTTGAACAATTAAATTTGTAAATATTTAATTTATTTTAAATATTTAAATGATAATTTGACTTAAATTTCAAATTATTAGAATGAATTGGTGATTAAAATTTAGAATTTAATCTATTTAAAAGTTGAATAGAAATTTGAATTTTGACTTTGAAGTTGAAATTTAATATTTAACTTATATTTTAAATTTGAATTTGATGATTTAGAAAAAATAATTGGATTTGAAATAAGGAAGAAAATATAATATAAAAATAAATAAAAAAATAATAAAAAAAAAAAAAAAAAAGAAGTATACATTACCTTACTTACCATACCTTCAACATACCATGATACATGCCGTGACCATGCTTTAAACACGATCTCTTCTGTTTTATAACCCTACCCCTCTCTCCACTATCTTCATTCATTACGAAAGAAAAATAAAAAGAAAAAAATGGCGGCCTCCCCAATCCATCTTCGTTCGACTTCATATTAGGGTTTCGGCTTCGATTCATTTCTTCGCCGACCTTCAGCAAGTTAGGGCTTTCCAAAAATCGAAAGCGACGGCTTCAATTCGTCATCGATTCTTGCTTCAGCTTCGAATCTCTTGCGTGCCCCAATTCGTGATAAAGGTGAGTCCTTTAGGCTCACGGTTGATTTTTACGCAAGTATTTAAATTTGTTTGGATTGATTTCTTGGTTTTATGCTATGAATGCGTGTTGTTTTGCTTCCATCTGTCGGTTAATTTGCAAGTATAGGAATTGTGGGTTATTCATTATCATTTGCTCGGCTACTTCGAATTTTAAACTGATAGGAACAGATACTACACTTGATGTTGGTTGTTGGTTGTTGTTTGCTATGAATTGCTTTGTAAATTTGTTATTTAAACTGATGAGGACAAATACTACTAAATATAGTTTTTTTTTAATTGATAGAAACAGATGCTATTAATTTTGACTTAAACTGATGAGAAACAGATGCTATTAATTGTGTTTAAACTGTTGGGAACAGATTCTACCCAATTTTTAATTTTTGAACTGTTAAGAGCAGATGCTTGTGACTTTAAAATTTTAAACTGATAAGAACAAATGCTACTTGATAAATTGTTCTTTTTAAATTGATAATAACAGATACTATTTGGGTTGTTTTAAAATAGACAAGAACAGATACTACTTGGTTCTGTTCTAATTCTAATAAGAACAGATACTATTTGATTTTTGTTTAAAATTGGTAAAACAGATTTTACCCAATGTTGATTTAAACTGATAAGAACAGCTGCACCAAGTTTTTGTTTTAAATTGATAAGAATAGGTGTTTGTTTTAAAATTTGACAAGACCAGGTGCTATGTTTATCTTGTTATTAAATTGATAAGTACAGATGCTAGTAATTATGTTTGAACTGTTAGGAACAAATGTTATTGATTTCTTTCAAAACTTAAAATTTTGATAAGAACAGGTGCTATGTTATCTTGTTATTAAATTGATAAGTACAGATGCTATCTGAATTTGTTTTTTTTTAACTGTTGAAAAGGATGCTTGTTAGTAATTTCTTACTTGGAACTTTGTCCATGTTTTGCTGTGTGCTCGTATGTCCTACTTGATGCTGCACACTTGTGCTTTGCTGTGATCACTTCTGCTGTTGTCATTTTTTTGTTGACCCTGATTTTAGAAACTAAATTTTTAAATGGGAATAAAAACAAGTTTATTATTGGTAGGTGTTTGAACATTTGCTTGCTGTCGAAAAAAAAAAATGCTTTTGCATGTCATTTGAGGTCTTGCAATTGGTTTATTGATGCATTCAAGTGTTCACTACTTGTAGCCTCTATTCAACCTGATTTTGTTTTGACTTTGGTCACTGTTGCATTCTTGTATATGCATTTGTTGAGTTGTTCACTGATGCAATACTTGTTGCCCTTCATTTGAAACCCTGTTGCATTTGGGTTAGGGGCTGCATTAAGTTGTTTTCAAGTGCGATGCTTGTGGTGACTGCAGTATTAGTTGCAGCCTGCCCTTGTATCTGTTAGTAACTGCAGTTACGTTTTTATGCAGTCTTTCTCTTGTCGATTTACGTTGCATTGTTGCAATTGGATTTGGTTTTCCCTAAATTCATTTTGGGAATTTTGATTTGTTGAGATTTTTGGAGTAAGCAGAGTAATTTCTGATCTCTCAACAAAATTTGCCATCAACAAGAAATGGTTGTCAGACAATCCTACTTGTTGAACCTGCTTTCGACACAATTTTTTCTTTCCTGTTCTTATTTCATTTTCTGCTCCTCTTCCATGCTTTTTAAAATACATACTGAAAATACAAAGACACAAAACTTGAAGTCCAAACCAAAAGGGTCTGTGCTATCATGCATGAAGTAATTTTTTGTTTCTACAGGCAAATCATTGTTGCCTCATTTTTTATAAGACTTAACAAATAACTGAAAGATGTAACACAATTTTAGTCAGAACCAAAGTTGCAGGAGCACTGCTGCCTTGCCATATTAATTTTTATATGTTCATCTCCAATGATTTCATTTTGAGATTTAAGTGGCATTCCATCTGCTAATATTTGATGTTTCATGACACTGTTAACTCAGCAGCGAAATTTCCAGTTTTAATGCACGTAGTTGCATTTTGTTTTTTTAAAAAAAAAAACTGTAAATATTTGTTTTGTGGATATTTGCATTTATTTGCACCAAAAAAACTGCATATTTTCTGAAAATACTTCTATATGTGTTTCTAGAAGCCATTTGTTACCTCTGTGGCCTCTGTTGCCTGTGTTACTTCTCTATTGCCTGTGTTGTCTCTGTGTTGTCCCTGTGTTGCCTCGGCGTTGCCTTTGTGCTACTGTGTCGGCTACATTGTTTCACTGTACTTGTTGGTCTGCACTTTATGTTGCAGCTGGTCCTGCAGTTGTTATTGTTCATGCCTTCGGTTTTTGGGCATTTCTGAGCCTCTGTCTTGTTTCTTGCTTTGACATTGCTGTTTTGCTTTGTCTGATGTCTTCATGATTCCTTTGTCTATGCCTTGGCTTTGTTCGATCTGATAGCTGTGTGTTTTTGTTTGGTGAACGCGTGTCGGCGAGGCAGTGCACATGTGTGCAAAGTACACGTGTGTACTGCAGCCACACGAGATTTACAGATTTTAAAAGTTAAAGTTGTTAACATGAAAATCCATAATAGATTTTGAATTGATTCATGTGATCCATTTTATTCAGTTCATTACAAATTTATTTACTTGAGTTAAGATTAATCCTGACTCGAGTGTTTTTGTGTTTTGCAATTAACGCTCGGGTCAGACCGAGTATTTTTACAGCTTGAAGATTTTCAGGCCGCGAAGTTAGAGAGAGGGGGATTAAAGCACTCTACTAAAGTTTTCAGTAAATTTTTTCTTTGTACTCTAAAAAGATATATTCCGCTGTATAAAAATTTAATGCATTGTGCAAACTCTGATATATGTATGTAAGAAAAAAAAATTCATTTATGAATAATATTATGATTATTCTGTGATTCTGTGGCTGATTCTGTTTAAACTTTATAAACTGACTAACAATTCGTCATTTTGAACGTTTCTAGTTGGTTTAATTACCGACTAGAGACGGTCAGAGCGGCGGGTCGTTACATATAGTATGAGGGATTATTCTGGTTGTGATGATTGACTGTTGTGATGATTATATGTTGTGATAATGATATGGGTTATCTGTTATGATAAATGTAGTTTATCTATCTGTGTGAAATAGATACTAATAAAATGAGTTAATTGGTTAAAACCCTTAAGTATAACTTGGACATTAAAATAGCGTTTGGTTTCGATGAGACCGGGATCGGGTTTCCATATTTGGATATCCGAAAACCACATCGATTCCAATTAAACGTTAGGTCGTTAATCCAAGTGGAGCAAGTGAAGACTCGAGGTGTAAGGGCTATACGTCATTATAACTCTGTGGGTGATTCCGTAATGAATTTGACGGAATAGTACTTATAGGTTCGAGATGGCGATTTAGAGTGCAAGGGTTATCGTCGTTAACTCTGAGGGTGATTCCAATACGAGTGTAACGAGATAATGCCTTCGGTTTCGTTCGAACCCGAAACGAACTTGTATGGATTGAATGCTTTCAGAACATCGTCAGGTGGACGATGAGCATTCTAAGATAGATATGTGCTTTAAAGGTAATCGCAGCCTCAAGCCTCATCAACCGGGAATGGCTAAAACATGGGAGGTGCAGCAAGGCTTCGTGGGTAGCCCCCACTTGAGAGTGAGATTTACCGCTGTCTAGAGGTCCCTTTTATTTCGGCTGTGTGGACGGTTGAGAGCTCCAACTGTCGGGGCTATCTTGTTCTGAACTATTCAGTAAGGAATGGGTCCGGCCTTGTGTTGCAGGGGAGTGGGAGTACTCCTCGGTACGGTGATCTAGGCCACGTACTGTGACGAACGGTACCCCGGTAGCCCTTCCATTGATGGAATCCAAAATCCAATAAGTGCCTGTACGGTTTTGATTGTGCCCAACTATGTTGGAACGTGAGATGTAAGCATTCCAGCTATTTCTGTATTTTATTTTGAAAACCCTAGACATTATTATAATATCACTGGATTTCCTATCAAATGCTTTGGTTAGCGTAAGGTAAAAACTTTTCCATGTTTATGTGTGGGAAGTCTTACGTGATACCTTTTGTTTCAAAGGATTTTCTAAAAGTTAAGCAACTTTTAAACCGTTTACTCACACCAGACCCCTGTCTGACCCGAGTGTTTATTTTCTGTTTTATTAAACTCTTGGGTACTTATATCACGTATGAGTAGTCAAGTGATTCAGGATTGCTTTGACGAGTTCTGGAGGAGATAATGGAGCAGGAGGCTTCAGCGTGTAGATATATATAGTGGTTCCGCTGTCTTTGAGTTGTATCTGTTATTCTTTGATGTACTTGAATTGTAATTGCTAGACAGATGTTTATAACTGTCTAGTTTGTGTTGTATTGGCTGTAAAACTCTGATGTATATGATACTATGTAAAGTATTATGTGATATAATATAATTTATTCGTTCCGCTGTGAGATTCTGATGTTGTCTGTTTCTTTCTTTCCTTTCTTTTCTCTTTTCTATCCCTTTCTTTCTTCTTAATGATGCGACTTCCTAGAGTTTGGAAGTTGGGTCGTTACATTAAATATAATATAAAAAATTTAAAAGCATTTAGTTACATGTAAAAGACATCTGTAAATATCTTAAACATGTGAATGAACAAATGTAAATTGTATAACATAAGGATGAATAAGTGTTAACAATTCTAACATGCATTTACAAGTGTCAAACTTGATTATTATCTTCATTCTTAAAAAATAAAAGAAAAACAAGGCAATACACTTCATTTTCTTCAAACTTAAAATCTAAAATAAAAGCAAGTTTAAAAATAAATCAACCTATAACAAGCAAAGCAATTCAGATTTAAGTTTAAAACAACAGTTTACAACATCTTTAACCTGATTCAATTAACAACTCAAATGAATCAAAGCAAAATCAAAACTTGGAAATGAAACCAGAAAAAGAAAAAAATGCAATTCAAACCAAACAGCTCCAGTTTGAAAATCTGAAAGCTAAAAAGAAAATAAATTCAAGCTTCAACCTGGATTATAGATCCGACCATCTCAGAACATAACATTAAATGGATTCAGTTTAAAATCAAAGTAAACCTGAGTAAGATCTCAACTCAAAGATTTTCAAATCTTGAAGCAATCAAGAAAGTCCAGTTAACATCATATCATAGCTCAACTTCAACAGATCAAGCAAACTAACAAAGTTCAGCTTCAGATCAAACAAGTCATTCAGATCAAAGAAGTTTCCAATTTTTAAAAATCAAAAATCAATTCAGTTTCCAATTCCAGGCTCAAATTTGTTTCTTTGTTCTTCTCTGTTCCAAACCAGGTGAGCAAACCCTTTAAACATGTTATATCTCTTGATATTTGATTTTGTATTCGAAGTTGTGATGTGATTATGCCTGTATGATTGAGTGAATATATCTGCATGTGTGTGTATATATATAAGAAATGAAATATGCGCGTACAGGCATATATACCTGTTCTTGTGTTTACAGGTTTAAAACAAAAATCAAAAATCAAAATCTCTAAAATCATTCATTTATAGACTTTGATATTTAAACAAAAAGTATTCGAATTAACAAGACCAAAGTTTTGAGAATACTTTTAAGTATTAAAAATGAATGGATTTACTAGGAATTTAAAAACATAGTGAAATCAAATTTGGTTCAAAAATTTAGTTGATCAAAACTTGAGTTTTGATTGAATGATCCTACTCGCCTTCATAAAACATGAATTTTAAAGATAAAATCATAATATTTAAGTTTGGAGATCACGTGCATTTGTGAGTTGATCGATTTTGGGTATATTGTCAATTGCAGATGATCGACGGCGAGGGGTGTGTCGAGATTAGTACTGGAGGAAGATCAGGTGATGATGGTCATAGGAAAATGTTCGCTGAATTTTTAGTACGCCGTGGTGGTGGCGCGACAATGATTTAGGGCTGTTCAAGAAGTTTTGGTCGATGTGGTTTTCTGGTCAATTGTGTGGTCATGGGGGATCTGGAGGTGATCGGACCATGGGGGATCGTCGCGTAGAGTCGCGATGCAGCTACGGGTGTGATGGAGAGATGCCTGGTGGTCAGGATCGCCGGCAAGACGAGGTTTTGTCATCGGTGATGGGTTCCATTATTCAATCGAGCAGTTCGATCTTGATCCTCTGGAGATTTTGTGGACTGGGTGGTCGTGATGCACGTGGGTAATCATCGGTGATGTGTTGGCAACGGCGAGGTCGATCGAAGTAGTTCCCATCATCGGCGCATATGCATAGGTGTCATTGTGTATCAGTGGTTGTTGGTTGAAGAAGAAGGTGGGAGGCTCGGGTTTACTCTTGGGTAATCAATGTGGTAGCTCGAGTTTTGTATCAGGTAATTCGAATGTTAAACTATATAACAGAAAGTTTTTAAAAATAAAACAAAGTAAAATGAAAAGGAGGAGGGAATGGCTCAGGAAAAGGATCGGGTACTTTTGGGTTTTACTCGAAGTTGGGTTCGGGTTTTCTAGGAGTCATCTCGGGTTTGTGTTGAGAAAAAAATGATTTCTAAAATTTAAACAAGGTTTCAAATTTTAAATTTAATCAAATTTAAAACACTTTCTTAATTAAATGTTTTATACAAGTTATGCTAATTAGTTCAAATTTTAAAATAATTATTTTTAATTAATTAAGTTAAAGTGTTTTAATTATTTATTTTAAATAAATTCTTAAGTTTATTTTTAAATGGTATATTTAAGAAATTAAAAGATCGTGGTTTTAATTAACTTAAGAATTTTAAGTTAATTCGTATGTTGATTTAAATCTCAAGGATTTTTTAAATAAGATTTTAAAAAAGGTAAATAGTTTATCTTAAATAATGTTTTGATTATTAATTAACTTAAAGGTTTTAAGATGAATTATATGTTAATGATGATTTTTTTCAAAGGATTATTAATAAGGTTTTCAATGGCAATTAATTAATTAGAAGCCGATAAATTAATATGATTAATTTAAGGTTGATTTATGTAAGTAGTTAAAGGTTAATTACTCAAGGTGATTACTTAAGGATATTCAAATAATTAAAGGTTGACTCGTTAATTAATTAAAGGTTGATAAATTAATGATAAGTAATTAAAGGGTAATTAATTACTTAAAGGTAAATTACATAATGAAAGTAATAATGATAATTATTAAAAAATTAAGGGTTGATCGATTTATTAATTGAGATTGGTTAATTAATAATTAAAGATTAATTAATTAAGGTAATTAATTAAAAGATAGTTAACTAAGATTAATTAACTTTTGTGATTAATTTAAGGATAATTAATCAAGGTGATTAATTTAATTAATTAATAATTAAGATTAATTAATTAATGATCAAGGAATGAATTAAGGTTATTAATTCATAATTAAGGTTAACTAAAAGTTAATTAATGAATAATTAAGGATTGATTAATTAATAATTAAGGATTGATTAATTTATAATTAACGATAATTAATCATTAATTAAGGATAATTAATGAAAGTAATTTGTGATTAATTAATTTGAATTAATAAAAATGACTATAATTACTTAATTAAACAGGGTTAGGTAATTCATTACAGTCAAATAATTAATTAATTAATCCTGCTTGTGGATGGTTGATTGTATTGAATGATTGAACTGATTGTTATCTCTGATCTGAAATATTCTGTGATGTGAATTGTTTGAATTTAGCTGCGTGTGGAATATGTTTATTTATGATGCATTTACATATCTATATGTAACTCTTTGAATGAAAGATAAGCGTTATAGGATTATACCGCTTATCAATATTGCTATGCTTGAATCTGTGATGATTGATGATATTTCACTACTGTGTAAAATCCTTGGACTACACCACACGCACACAAATATGGATTTCATGAGAAATCGGTTAAGTCGTGGATATTTTAAATTTAAATATTATTTTTGAATTTTGAATCCACATAGTTTTGGGAAAGGAATTGGGTTGAATATGAAAAGCTTTTGAAAAGGAAGTTTGAAATTGAAATTTAATTTGAATATAATATATGTTGTTTAAGTTTTGAAATTGTTTGGAAATTTGGTTTGAAAGGTTTATATAAGTTATATAATTTATACATATGGATTTTAAAACCATCTTTAAAGTATTTTAAAAGTATTATTTTAGGAATTCATATTTTACCCAAGTTTATACATTAAAGGATATAACTTGTGCATATTTGATCGGATTTTTCCAAAACGAAAAGTATTTGTTTTCAAATAATAATGGCTTTCATATAACGAAAATATTTACAGTTTTTGTTGAAAGGATTTCAAACTGTGTGATTTGAATTGCAAATAGTTTTGAAAGCTATGAATGAATCTTTGTGAAAGATTGGTGAACTTTGTTTTCAAAGTGAAGTGGATCTTTTTGTTTAAAAGATTAAACGTGGAAATTTGTTTAAACCGTTTGAAAGAAAGGTTTTGGGTAATAAGTTGTGACTTAACTAAGATGCCAATATCCTTACGGTTTTAAAATATTGCGCTCATTATTCGGTTTAGCTGGGAGAGGACTTTGTGTCATATAACCCATTCCGAACAATTTGATACGACGTAAATGGATATCATTTGAAAACCGATGGTGAAGACCTGTATTTTCGAGAACGAAAGGATAACCCGTCGAATGTCTCTGCACTGAGTCATGTCGGTATAGAGATCTCCATATGTGATGGGGTGTCCGATCGGGATTGTGAATACCTAGATTGCAAGGGCTTTTTTGAAGTGCCTTCAGTTCTGCTCGAGCCCAGAATAGACTTGTATGGAAGTGTGTCTGACATTACACTTTGAGATGTAAAACTAGTTTTTATCAAATACATTTCCGTTTGGTGGCTGAGAATTTATTCTCTTAGCTTAACACCCTTCTCTGAGACGTACAAGCTCAGAGGTTATGTAGTTGATGGTTACCAATGACACATTTCCCAATTTGGTAATGTGGCATACGGAGTGATGCTGATCATTTTTTGATCAAAGCATGAATTTTGTGAAAAGCGTAGCTTTGTGGACGTGACCTCGTCGGACCTCACAACCCGTAAATGGTCGAAACAGGAAGAATGCAGCAAGGTTATGAGGGTCGCGCCCTTTAGGGTATGTCCATTCCCTTCTGGAAAAGGGTGGTATCATGGTATGGAGCCTAGATACTTAGCCTATGTGGTTGCTGCAAATTTATTACTTTGTGGTTGTTGGTGTTGAGCACTCGGATAAAGGTCGGTAACGACCGGATGATGGCATATTCGTGTAGTGGTTACCTAGTTACAGAGGTAACCCGGCCTTGTGTTGGCAGAGATCCGGTTAGGTTCTCGGGGCATCCCTCCAGAGGCATACCCATGTGGCCCAGGAAGTTCCTTAGACTGACCATTTGTTGGAAATCCAAAGAAACAATACGCGCCCTGTACGGTTTTAGTTGTATAATCTGTCTTTTACTTACGGTGGTGACCTGCCGTTTAATTGGTAGCTATAGTAGGTATACAATAATGGTTGCATGCAGGCTAAGAATAATATTATACTTTCAAAATGTTTTCTGCACTATGCACCAATAATAATATCAAAAGGTTTTCGCGTATCAAGCATGTTTGACTATCATAAGGAGAAATATCCTCCAATTGTGCGCTTGCATTGTGTGTGTGGCGAGAGGCCTAATGGTAGTTTCATTTTCCAAAAAGCATTGCGGATTTATATTTAAATTCTTTTTTTATTCATAGAAAACTATTTTTGTTTTGTTTGCTCACACCAGTCCCATGACTGGCCTAGAGTTTATTGTTCCCTTTCTAAACTCTGGGTGCCCATAATTTTCCACACGGGAAGCCTAGAGTTTGGTTTTTCAGTTAATCAAATAGTAGGTATAGAGTCGATAGCTTTCAGCCTTGGGATCTTGGCGAACGCATTGCTGACTGAGTTACCGACCTTGCTTATTATAAACTGATGGTGATTTGAGCTTTCGATTTGGAGCTTGGAGTCTTTGAGCTTTGGAATTGGAGATGCACTATATCAGATTCTCTTTTTCTCTTGGAGTCATTGAAGATAGTATCTTTTCCGCTGCTGTTGTCTCCGTTGTGGTCTTGTATCTCTGATATTGATATCGTTTGTATCAATGTGTTGTATCAAATGTTGTATATCAATACAGTTACTCGTTTGTAACGCCCTGATATTTTCAACCATTCGCATCCACACACATCGGACTTGAATTGGTCAAAATATCATATTGTTAATTTAAATTTTGGAAAACTCAGCATATACAGTAAATAAATCAATCACAGATCACATACACAGAGTAATACAGTGCAGCGGGATAGATAAATAGTAGTTCATGAAGCTACTATATAAACATCAGAGTTAGAACTTAAATAAAATAGAATATCTCAATTACAGTGAAGTCTCCAGTACAACAAATGACTTCTCTGAACAAATCAACTGGGAAGACGAAAGTCGAATCAAAGTTGGATCTCCAAGCGAAGCTCCAAATTCCAAAGGTGAGTCTTAAATGCTGTATCACTCAGTCTGACCCGAGCGTAATGCAAAAACACGAAACACTCGAGTCAGGATTAACATTCTTATCTCAATAAATCCAACTCAAGTGAAATATCAACTGAAATACAAGTAACTTAAAGGATGTTTGGGATAACCATTCTCTAAATGGTCCATGGAACTATCTACAAGGAAATGTACACCATAACACCATGGTCATTTCATATTAATTTATACTTCAAAACCGAAATGTCATTTTCGTTTCAAATATATCTATTTTTCCCAAAATAGTATTTAATTATATTAAAAAATTTATAAAGTAAAGCATTTTCAATTTCCTCAAACTTCACAAATCTCCTTCAAATCAAACTCGACTTTCCAATTTAAATTAAATTCAATCTAAATTCCCATTTCACTCCAGTTCAGTTTCTAAATAACAAATTCAAATTATATTGATTTCAAATACAGATATGAATCACAAAATAAACCATTAAATTCCACTATATTTCAAAGTTTTAATATTCGACATTTTCAAAGTTAAATTTAACAGTTTCATATAGATCTTGATTTGACTTCATTTTTATTTAGTCAGGGGAATATTCGCTTAATATATTCAATATCATTTAACTTGCCTTAAATTTCATTTTTTTTGTAAATATTTCCTTAAATCTATTTGAACGAGAAATATTCATTAAATTACTTAAATAAAAAACCAAGTTATAAATCATATCTTAAATCTCTGTTTCAACAAGTTTCAAATTCGTTTAATTAAAAAAAAATTCTTTATTGAATACAATTTCCACTAAATTCATATTATCTTCCCAGCCTTATCTTATTCAAATTATTACCAAAATCTATTTTGAAATATAAATTTTAGATACTTAACCATATTATATATATTAAATCAAATCTTAATTTAATTAAATATTATTATTATCAAATCTATATATATCATTACCATTTATCTATATAAAAGATCAACATTTATTAAAACCATATATTTCTTTCCAAAACCATAGGATTTTACTTTAAAATACTTATACGGACCAACGGTGTCAGTATATAATTTCCTATCCTATGGTCAATTTGGTGCGGATATTTATCATTTCAATCCTAATTTAAGTATATACGGGTAGATATCATTTCGACCCGCAATCCCAAATTCAATTCAAATGCAAATCGCTTGGGTCTATCATTTCAACCCATAATGAAATTCTCTTATTCTAAATTCCGTTCGGGTATGTATCATTTCAACCCATAGTGAATTCTAAACTACAGGGAACTTGCAGAGTGATAACGGAGAATATAATAATATATCAGGCATATATCATCAATAACAGTAAAATATAAATAATAGGATATGGTGTCATATCCCACAGGTGAACAGTTACAGATAATAGCATAAATATAACAATTTAAATAACTACAGCAGCATATTTCAATTGTCGTTTCAATTGAAATCAAATTTAATAAATATAAGAACGTTAATCGTGAGTGATTGCTCACCTTTCGAGGCTAGGGATGATTTGACGATCAAATGAGTTATGAATATAGTCACGAATTTCAAAGCAAAGCTAGATTGGCACGAGTTCAACGGATAAGCTGATAATACGAATAGACTAAAGAAAATCAAAAACCAGATTGACGAAGGTAGATTGTATAAACGAACATATATATACTATATACAAATCATATACAACTTATAATTTAAAATAACACATAACTTCCAAAATCTATATATGCACCCATAACTATATAGATTCAATATTTTATTTAAACTTCTATAAAAATAAAGTCCTATATGTATCAATTTTATATATAGAATGACCTATATAAATATATCGCTGTACACTTATACTTATATCATTAAAATCAATATTTACAATTTATTAAAATATATATATGACCTAACGGTAATTGGGAAATTAAAATCTATATATAACATATGCATATAACTACAATAGATATGAACTAACATAAAATGATGGACTATATTGCATATCTTAAAATATATATATATAACATAGGGTAACTCACTTATATAACTTAATTTGTGTACTCATGTATAAACTGCAACCTCTATAAAGAACCAGTAATATAAATACATACTGTCCAACTTATGTGCAGACTCAAATACATGCAGACTATAAATTATTGTTTCGAAAGCTATATGAATATACTTCAAAATCAAAACATATACACGTTTGATAATTAAAATCAATGCTAACATATATACACATTTGATTATTTATGTAGTATATTAAATATAAAGTAACGCTCGAACATAAATATAACTGCAGGTTATAATATGAACGAGTACAGAGATTTTTTTTTACACTTAAACATACTTGAACCAACAGTATGCACAATGCATTAAAAATCAATACTTAAATAAGCTTAACAAGATATCCTATCTCTCACGCAACAGACAAAAGAAACTCAATAGGTCATTTGACTCATATATATACCGACACATTTTCAAACAACATTTATATAATATATTCACGTAAAAAGCAACAGATCGATAAAACTGACTGTATGTGTACTTAAAAACTACACAAACATATGCATGCTATAGTATGCACACAAGACACACATAACCTCATTTATAACTTATTATAACATATAACTTAAACAATCACAGAAAGATAACTAACCTATAACTAACAGTACAAATAATTTTTAAGACATATTATATTACTTATAATATATATATATATATATATATATATATATATATATATATATATATAAGCATACGAAGGCTATATTATAATATATTTTATGTTTAAAATCTTGTAAAAACATATATAAACAGCGGTTTCTATCAATCGAATATAACTACATACCATCAATAGAATTTGCGAGAGAAGGTTATGCGGTGGCTTGCGTGCAGCTGTGAATGAAGCGGGGAAAAGGCGGCTAAAATTTGAAGAGGAACAGTGTTTTCTTTTCTTTTCAAAAGTGGGAGGAGAAAAAAATGAACCATTCCATAGAACACGCAAGAGGTATGCTTTATATATGTTTATAATATAATTTCAATAGTGTGAATAGAGCAGAGAAACGGACCAGAGAATAATAAATTGAAATTTATGGAGATGTAACAGCTGACTATTAAATATTTACCTTTTGGTGGAACAGTTTTTTTTAAAAAGAAGTGGTGAAGGAAGGATTTCATTCCAGGCAAAAGAAAGGACAAGGATGGTATAATATATATCAAAGAATTTCCAAGTAACGTAAGCAATGGAAAAGGAAAGGCAGAGCAGAATGCATCCAAATATTCATGAAATAAAAGGAATAGTAATGGTCATCCGCAGATTTAGCTTCCTTATTCAAGCAAATAAATAATGTGGTCCAGCTCTAACGTTTCAAATTTTGAAACGAAGGAAAAAGAAATGGAACAGATCGCAAAGGAAAGCCACACATAAATGGAATAAAACGTTAACCATGAAACATGCCACATTCAATGGAAACAAACTGAAATGATAACGTCAAGCACGGGAATTAAGGACAATAAAGTAGAAAGCATGAGAAATGTAAAAGTGAAAACGTTTGAAATGGATTAAATAGGAAAGGAATAAACACGAAATGAAATAGCAATAGAAAATTGAAGAGCTACAACACGAATACAGGGAGTAATAAAGTATGGTATTGATTGGTTTGTAACTGATGTAAAATTTGAATGGACAGGAAAGAAATAAAATAAAGTGGAACGTACAAATATTATATATTACCTTAAAAGAAAAGTGCAGAATGAAAATGGGCAGAAACCGAACACTGAATAATAAACTGGAATGATGGATTGGTGACCGCTATCCATTGATTTAAACGCAATTGAAATATGAGCGGTTGTCCAATCAATGAAAAAAACGTACACAAATAAATGAATATGGGAATAATGAAGATGAAGGGCGAAAGAAATAAACTAGTTTTCTAGGCGATGAAGTTATAAAAGGAACCGTGATGTGTATGATAATTAAAACGAAAACATACACAAATGAATGAAACTGTAACAGTCTCTTATTAGTTCAGTTAACAAATATTAAAGCAATTGATTGATGCGCGTTTAAATTTTGAGACGCAAAAGAAATCAAATGGTAACGGATCCAGTACCGATACAGTTACCGGTTTCGTGGATTCCGCTGTGTACCGGACTTCAAAACACAGAAATAAATATACCGTTGAGATCCACACGACGAGACGATCAAAACGGCATACAGATATTAATGATACGATTGAACTATAAAAAGTCTAATTTCTGCTAGCGGAAAAATGTAGAAAAACGCAGAAAATAAGATCGACGGAGCTAAAGGAGTCCGAATTTTGAAAAACGAAAAATGACGTCTCAGTCAGAAGATGATTTAGATTTTTTTCTATGTAAAAATATTCAGGTTTTGGAAAAGTATTTTATTATCAACAATTATTAACTAACTTGAATTTAATAGAATTTCACAATGAAATAACTTTCATAAAATAAATTGAAAATTTACCATCCGCTAAAATAAAATGGACGTATTTCAAATTTTTATTTTAAAATGTTATTGTTTAACATTTCTCAAAAATCAAATTAAATACGTTGAAAAATTTATTAAAATCTACGGGTCTTTACATCGTTTTTCTTCCGCTGAGTTGTTGTACTTAATGTGTTATAAGCTCCGGCGGACCAGATTCGACGTTTGAACCTGCGGCATTCGAATACGGGTGAATTAAGTATTTGAGTGTTGATTTTTCGAAGATCGAGTCAGGGTCGTCACATTTGGTATCAGAGCTGAAGGTTGAGTAAGAACTTTAGCTCAGGAGTATAACAGATTAGGTGGCTCATTAGAGATAGGGTTGTAAATGCCCTAGAATGAGTGTCCGTAAGATATCCGTCTGTATGCCTCAGTAAATTCTCGTACTATCCACTGATATTGAGTATGAGTGCAAGAAGAGGACGAGGTAGGGGACAGGGAGTACCACTACAAATGGTCAATACCCTACGACAACAAGGAAACAATTTTTCCCATTAATCTCTTTTGATCATCATCCGATATCAATTCTTTGATGGCTTCATGGCAGCTACAAGCAGAAGCTTTGGTGTGGTGGTGGCCCTGCGAATCATTGTAGAAAGATTTCTAATTCCTATTTCGTATTCCCTCCATCGGTTTTCTTCAGCTTTTTGTTTAACTTTAATAAATTTGAAATTTTAATTGTGGTTAATGAAATATAAAACTGAATTGGATTATATCCGCTAATCTATTATTTTGGGTCCGGATATATTTTACGAACGGTTAGTTACCACTTCGGACTAATCGATGCCTGTGACGACCCGACTTCCTATCTCCAGAAAATCGCATCATCTTGAAGAAAGAAAGGGATAGAAGAAGAAAAGAAAGAGAAAGAAGAAAACACAACAACATCAGAGACTCACAGCAGAACAAACAAAATATAATATATCACATTAATATTACATAGTATCACATTACATCAGAGTACACAACTTAAACAACAGATATTAGACAGTTATAAACATCTGTCTAACTATACAACTCAAGTGCAACAGATACAGATACCAAACAAACATAGAGGAACCATAATATATCTACACGTCGAAGCCTCCTGCTCCATATCTCCTCCAGAATTCTTCAAGCAAACCTGAATCACTTGACTACTCATACATAATATGAGTACCCAAGAGTTTAATAAAAGAGAAAATAAACATTCGGGTCAGACAGGGGTCTGGTGTGAGTAAACGGGTTAAAATTGCTTAACTTTAGAAAAACCTTTGAAAAGAAAAAGTATCACGTAAGACTTCCCACACATAAATATGTAAAAGTTTTTACCTTACGCTAACCAAAACATTTTGATAGGAAATCCAATGATGTTATAATAGTGTCTAGGGTTTTTAATTAAATAAGAAATAGCCGAAATTGTTACATCTATTAAATTCCAGCTACTAGCCACAAAAGTGGGTAATACAAACAAAACCGTAGGGTCTCGTAGGAAGAATGGGTTTCCATCAATGGAAGGGCTACTGGGGTACCGCCCATCACAGTACGTGGCCTAGATCAACGTACCGAGGAGTACGTCCGCTCCCCTGCAACACAAGGACGGAACCATCCCTTACTGGGCAGTCCCGAACAAGACCACCCCGGTAGTTGGCGCGACCAACTACACACTAAGCCGAAATAGAAAGGGACCTTTAGACAGGGGTAAATCTCGCTCTCCAGTGGGAGTTACCCACGAAGCCTTGCTGCACCCCCCTGTTTTAGCCATTCCCGGTTGATGAGGCTTGAGGCTGCGATTACCTTTATAGAACACATCTATCTTAGAATGCTCATCGTCCACTTGATGATGTTCTGAAAGCATTCAATCCATATAAGTTCGTTCCGGGTTCGAACGAAACTGAAGGCACTATCTCGTTGCACTCATTTTGGAATCACCCTCATAGTCAACGACCATAGCCCTTGCACTCTAAATCACCATCTCGAACGTATAAGTACTATTCCGTCAAACTCATTACGGAATCACCCACAGAGTTATGTTGACGTATAGTTCTTACACCCCGAGTCTTCACTTGCTCCACTTGGATTCACGTCCTAACGTTTAATTGGAATCGATGTGGTTTTCGGATTGTAAATATGGAAACCCGATCCCGGTCTCACCGTAACCAAACGCCATTTTAATGTCCAAGTTGTTCTTAAGGGTTTAACAATTTAAACTCATATTCAAGGTGATATAACAGATAGATGAATAACATTATCATAATATATAATTCATAACATTATTCATCTCATAAAGCAGCATATCACATAACAGAGATATCAAAATCATCCAGTATCAACCAATATCAATCATCCAATATCAACCAATCAATAACAATCAATCATCCATCAACAGAATTGATCAACTCTAAATCAATTGGATTAACCTTAAATCCTTCTTCGTTTATTTATTTCAAATAAATAAATTGATCATCTCTAATGGTCTTCCTCAATTAATCTTCCCTGATTAATTATATTCAATTACATTCAAGTAATTGTCCTTAACCATATTCAGTAATTAACCTTTAATTACTATCATTAATTACAATAATTAATGATCCTTTATTAATTAATTAACTATAATTAATTACATCAATGCTCAATTAATTATAATTAATTAATCATACTTTACTTAATTACTTTTATTAATCAACCTTGATTGATTAATTAATTATATTAACTAATGATCCTTATTAATTAATAATTAACTTATAATTAAACATTCTATTAATCATAATCAGTAATTAACAATTTGTAATTACTTATCTTAATTAATTAACTTCTTAATTAATTAACTTCTAAATTAATTATATTAATCCTTGATTAATTAATCCTTAATTACTTCATTAAGTAATTATTAAACAATTATATTAATAAATAAATCCTTAATTAATTACTTTATTAATTACAATTTTAATTAATTACACTTAGTAATTAATCTTAAGTTAAATTCATTAATTAATTAATTAATCCTATTAATTAATTAACTAAAATAATTTAGTAATTAACTCTTAATTACTTAACAAGTAATTATTTCTAATTACTTCTATTAATAAATCTTGACTACTCTTTTAATTAATTACTTAACGAATAACTAATTCCATTATTAAACCAATCCCTAATTCATAAATTAATTAATTACTCCATAATTAATTAACTTTAAAACAATTATATTAATCAATTCCTTAATAGATAACATCAAGTGATTAACCAATAATCACTTCCATTAAAATACTCCCATGAGTAATTACCATTAATTACTTCCATAAGTAATTAACTTCCTTAATTACATTCAACAATTAACCATTAATTACTTTATCAAGTAATTACACTTAATTAATCCATAATTAAGTGATTATTAAAATTAAATAAACAATTAACTAATTATGTAACGACCCGCTATTTGGACCATTCAAATCGACAATAAAACCATACATATCCTACTTGAATAATTCAAAATACCGAATTGTTAATTAAAATTTGGCAAAACTTAAAATATACAGTAAATAAATCAATCACATACCGTAGAGTAATATAATGCAGCGGAATAGATAAAAAATAGTAGTTCATGAAGCTACTATATACATCAGAGTTAGAAAAATACAACCGAATTGTTCAAATACAGTGAAGTCTCCAATGCAACAGATGACTTCTCTGAACCAATCAACTGGAAAGGCTGGAATCTGAATTGATAGTTGGATTTCCAAATGAAGCTCCGAACTCCAAAGGTGAGTCTCAAATGCTGTATCACTCGGTCTGACCCGAGCGTAAAGAAAAATACAAAACACTCGAGTCAGGATTAACATTCTTATATCAATAAATCCAAGTTAAGTGAAATATCAACTGAAATACAAATAACTTAAAGGATGTTTGGGATAACCATCCTCTAAGGGTCCATGGAACATTCTACAAGGTAGAAATATACACTATAACACCGTGGTCATTTCAGCTTAATTTATACTTCAAAACCAAATCTCATTTTCACTTCAAATATCTCTATATTTCCCAAAATAGTATTTATATATATTAAATAATTTATACAGTAAAGTATTTTCAATTTCCTCAACTTAACAAATCGTTCCAACATCAACCCGACCTTCCCATTCAAAGTAAATTCAATCTCAATTTATCAATTTAAATTCAACTCAATTTCTAAAATAACCACTTAAATTTTATCGATCTCAAATTCGGATTTATAATCACAAATACCCCTTTATATTTCCATATATTTCAAAACTTTAAGTATTCAACGTTTCATTTAAATTTTCATTCAATTTAGTTTTCTAAATAATAAATTCAAATTTAATTCAACCTAAATTTCATTTTAATTCAATTTAGTTGCTAAATAACAAATTCAACTACATTGATTTCAAATACAGATCCGAATCTCAACATAAACCATTTAAATTCCAATATAGTTCAAGGATTTAATATTTAAATGTTCTATATAACAGTTTCATATAGATCTCGATTTAACCTCATTATTATTTAGTCTTGAAATACACCCTTATTAGATTCAATATCATTTAAGTAACCTTAAATTACATTTCACTCAATATTTTCTTTAATTTATTTAAACGTGAAATATTCATTAAATCACTTAAATCAAAAATCCAGTTATAAAATCATACCCTTCAAAATTTCCCATTCAAAAATTTCAAATCGATTTAATTAAATAAATCCTTATTTAAATACCATTTTTATAAACCCAAATTTATCTCCCAATCTTAATTATTCAATTTATTACAAGAGAATCTGTTTGAAATATAGATTTACATAAATACTTAACCATATTATATGTATTAAATCAATCTAATTTAAATCAAATATTACTACTAAATCTATATATACAATTTTCATTTATATAATATCTTAAGAATCAAATTTATTAAACCATATATTTCTTTCCAAAATTATAGAAATTATTTTCAAAATATTTATATGGACCAACAGTGTCTGTATATATTTCCTATCATATAGTCAAGTGCTAGGGATATTTATCATTTCAATCCGTATACTAAATATATACGGGTGGATATCATTTTAACCCGTAATCCTAAATTCAATTAAATGAAAATTGCTTGGGTTTATCATTTCAACTCATAACGATTTTCTCCTATTCTAAAGTCTGTTCGGGTATGTTCATTTCAACCCATAGAGATTTCTAAACTACAGGGAACTTGCAGAGTGATAACAGAAAATACAATAAAATAACAGGCATATATCGTCAGTAACAATATAATATAAACAACAGGATATGGTGTCATATCCCGCAGGTGAACTGTTACAGATAATAACATATATAACAAATTTAAATAACTACAGCAGCATATTTCAATTGTCGTTTCAATTGAAATCAAATTTAATGAATAAAAAATGTTAATCGTGAGTGATTGCTCATCTTTCGAGGCTAGAGAATATAGAAGGAGACACGGATACGCACACTGATACAGACACTGAAATTAAATTTCAAATCCAAGCAAAGCAAAATCGGCACGAATTCAACGATTAAAGCTGATTGGCTCGAATTGATGAAACAGATTAGATCAGAACTGGAACGATGAAGATAAATGGTATAAGCGAACTTTTATAACCACCTATAACTATCTATACACATATGAAATTTATATTCTAAGTTCAAACATCACAAATTTAATTTACATGTTTTTCAAACATATAAATAAATAAATAAATCAAGCTTACATTTTTTTTAAAATCAACATACACATAAATATATATATATATATATATATATATATATATATATATATACACTAACACCTTTGTACTAAACTTATATAACTAGTATATATATATTCTCAAACAGATAAAATAAATGTTTAAATATGAATACCTAAAAGAATTTTTTATATATAACTATTTATATATATATATGTATATATTAAATGTTATATATAATTTAAATCCATCCATATTTTTACATTCAATAACATATTATATTCAACCTATATAAATTTCCAAATTATATATGTGTATTAAAATAATTTATAAAGTAGAGTATTTATAGAATCATCTTAAATCCAAAATAGTATAAATATAATACTGTAACAAAATATATACAATCATCAACTAAATAAGTCAGTACCACATAGAAAACCATATGGTAACAAACCGCATAATATACATATATTAAAGTATTTTATATAGTCTGTAACAAAACAAATATATGACTTACATAAGCGAATAACCATATTATAGGAAACCTGATATCAACAAATAGAAGCTGACCCATATTAAAATATAAAACACAATATATATATATATATATATATATATATATATATTCTTATTAAAAATGAAAGATACTTATTTTGTAGTATGTTCCCTTCAAAATGTCGCATACATAATTCAAAATATTAACATGACTTATAAGTTGTGAAGAAGATCAAATAGAAAGTATATATAAATATACACTGTCATGTTATGAAAATAAACTTTTGAAAAAATAGTATTTAATACTTATATAAATAGTATGTATATCACAACTAATAAAACAAAAACAAAACAAAAAAGCAAAAAAAAAAAAAAAACATGTAATTACGAATATAAATCAAAACATATATGTGTTTACACGCCTATACCTCACTGATCAAATAGAAGCAACCGGAAGGCGAGGTAATGGGTTTCATTTGATGAGGAGGTTTGGAAGAAAGGTGAAGTGGCGGATGCAAATAATGGTGACAGCCGCATGCTTCAGTTTGCTTTTTTTTCAAATAAAAGTAGGGAGGGGAACGAATAGATCTAGAGAAAAGAGAAGTGAAAGCGAAAATAAATAGGGTTGAACCGCATGTTTTCAGGCAAATATAACGGAAGAAAATGAATAAGCAACCAAATTTTAAGTGAATAAATAAATAAAAGTAATTGTAACGGTCAACCCTTGATTTGGTGAAAATAATTATAGCAATTAATAAAAGAAATAAATAGCAACGATCACGTTGCTTGATTCAACTAACCCATAAAAGCAAATTGTTTAAAATTTAAACGGTAGGAAACGTAAAAAAAACGTACCACCATAAAATGAAATTGATAACGTCTGTGCATTGATTCTGTAATATTTATTAAAGCAATTGATTGATGCGCGTTTAAATTTGAACGGAAGGAAAGAGAAAAGTCACAATTAAAGGTAAGCTTTAAATTTTTAGTAAATACAAAATGTTTCTAAGTTTATACGTTTATAACTTTCCAACTGTAGTGTATATAAATAATGAATGGTCATAAAGAAAGAAGTGGAAACAGGGAGCGTAGGAAAGGAAAGGATAGAAAAATAAAATTTTGTTGAGAAATGAATATTTGCGTGAGTTATATAGGTTTGATCAAAGATGTAGCGTGATTTAAGGAGAAGAAAGAATGGCAATAAATCAACTTGCTTTGAAATGGAAAGGAAATTAAACTAGCGTTGATTATTAATGTGCAGTTATAGGCAAGAAATAAGATATTGATTTAAAAAAAGGCCACGATTTTGATTGAGCACTGATTTTTCTTGTTATACACGATTACTAGATTTTTAACAAATTTTAAGCAAATGGGTTTCGAAATTAAAGTAGAAGAAATGGTCAGATAAGATTAGATTTTGGAATAAGATTTTTAAACAATATTGAATGCGTTTAAAATTTAAAGCTCGCGTTGATGGGAACAATGGCAAGAAATTAAAAAGGCGAACGGTTATAAAATTTGTAAATAACGTTCCTATTAAATCAGGAGAGTAAAAGGAAAGTGAATAAAATTAGAATGCATACAACAAAGGCAGTGATTTTTGTCCAAAAAAAATGAAAATAACAGATTTAAATTTTACACGTTTTCTTATATATGTATATACATTATTTATTCCATCAAATAACGCGCCTTTTAAATGCGAAATTAAATAGTTTATTTATACACAAAGTTTTGGAAATTTATTACTTATATAAAAATATGATTTGTTTACACATTTACTAAGAAATTTATATTCAAAAATGTATATAAGTGAAATATTAAATTTTCAAAAGTATAAAACCAATTTTTTTTAAAGAACAAAAGGTGAAATAAACGTTGTTACGAATATATTAAATTAAACCAAAAGATTAAAAATTTAAAATTTAAAGATTTATAACTTCAAAAAAATGTTAAGTTTTAACCAAAATAAGAATTTTATAATTTTCGCACTAATAAAAATCTTGGGTGATTATTATAATTAAATTTAGACAATCAAATTTTCGAAAAATAAAACCCCAGAGTTATAAATAAAGAATAAAATATTGCTAAAATTTGGGCTGTTACACTCTCCCCCACTCAAAACTTTTCGTCCCCGAAAAGGAAGGAGGTAGGAGAATTAAAACAACCAGAAAGAAAATAGATTGAAAGACAAGATAAACAATAAATTTTAAAATTATATAAATTTTACTCGAAATATTCATTTGAAAACTTCACTTGTAAATCTTAAGATACTTTCAACATTATAGATACATCAATAATCATTTTATTTAAACATGTTTTATTAAATTAATAACTTCAAAATATTTATAACACTAAAATTTTCTATTAAACAATGTGGTATACAAATAAGCAATATTTAAAAAGGATATATCCAACAAGGAAGGAAGGTAGATTTGGAAAACGAAATCAAGGTGAATAACTAAACTGAGCAGATAAGGTAGATGCACGGAATAGTATCGGGAACGAATAATTAATCTAGAACCATAAGAATTTAAACTTCAAATATTAATTCAAAATTTCTTTGTTGGGAAAAATACTTTTATAATAAATACCTTTATAATAATACTTTTATAATAAAATACTATTATATCGAAATAGATTTTCCTTCCGAAAATACTTTTATAACTCGATGTTTCAACAAGTTTATCCTCGTTCTTGCAGACTATGGCCATGCGTTGATCAGGCGCAAAGCTGGAATTCTTCAAGTACTTAGTAGACTTTTTTCAACACCCAGTGAAAATACTTGAAAAACCTTTAAAACAGATATGGAAAGTACAATCCAAACAAAACAACCAAACCAAAACCTTTGTCCGACCATGGTTCGCAGATACACAATGGTTACGCCTGGATCCCCCAGGAAACAATCTGTATCCGTTAGCTTTCTCAGCCCTGCAAGTTACGCTATGATGACTAGTAGAGTGCAGGATACACAATGGTTACGCCTGTGTCACCCAGGAAACAATCCGTACCCCTAGGCTGTCTCAGCCAGCCAGTTTCGCTACTATTCGCGACGTACACAGATTGCAGGATACACAATGGTTACGCCTGGATCCCCCTGGAAACAATCCGTACCCCTAGGCCAGACTCAGCCAGGTAATTGCGCTATGCAGTCGCGAGAGAAAAAAACCATGGATTACGCCACGGTGGGAACACTCGAGTATTACATCCGGAAAACAAAAAATCAGAGAGAATAATATCGATAGAATGAATCCACGATGTGGCCACAAAGAGGATATCAAGCAGAAGGCACTTTCCATATCTTTACTTCGAAAATATATATCATATAGTACCTTTTAAAATCACTTTCAAATATCGTACTTATGTAAAGTCCGTACATATAGGATTCCATTTTCCCCAAATCGAATACTTTCCAAAATCAATGGTAGATCAAATCATACTTATATAGACTTCGATCATATAAAATCTCTTTCCAAATTGAGTACTTTTCAAATCAATAGATTTCCAATCAACTTCATACTTATACAATCCATTTTATATAAGTTCGACCACTCCCAAATCAAGTGCTTAATAATATAAGGTTCTCAAATTTCAAATCATTTCAATATCGGTTCAATTTCAAAATCGTATATGATTTCACCAAATTTTCTTCCAAATTAAATATCTAAATTTCAAAGTTCCTAAAATAATAGGTTTAGAAAATTATCCCATTTTTCAAATTAAAATAATTTAAGTCAAACAAATTCATTTCCTAAAATCACCATATAAGTACTGGTTTTTAATTCCAATTTAATTTCAAAACCAAATATTTTCCCAAAATCAATTATACTCAAAATGGTTTCCAAATTTATAATTATCCCTTTTTTTAAAAACTTTTAAACTGTCTATTTCTATGTGAAATATCCAATTCACCTTTTTGAAAACCATTATTCAACTATTTTTTTCAAAGCATTTCAAAACTTAATTTATATTCTTTATCAAACATTTTATACTCTTCGAAATTTCTTAGCTTTGAAAATTTAATCTCAATTTGGAAGTGTTAGAACATTCTAAATAGTTAGGGAAATCAAATTTTCAATTCAAGAGTTGAAAATCAACAATAAATCAATAAATCAATTATTAAATCCGAAACTCGAGGACTGAATACCGGTCTCATTTTAAATTGTTTCAAATATATACTTATATCTTCCTAAAATATCAAATTATACTTCGGAATTTGAAATCAAAAACGGTTTTACAAAATCACTTGCATAGCGAAGCTATTAAAGTGGCCTCTCCCCCACTCTGAAACTCGAAAATCAATGACGATGATGCGTGCACTCATCACCGAAATTATTTTCTAGCGACATAAGTGAGTTCTAGACTTCTATTTTCTTGAAAACTTCTTTGAAATTTCTTCAAAATTATTGGAATTCATTTGAACTCATTTGAAACATTTCTTATTCGAAAAAATACTTTTAAATCGTAATATTTTTATATACTTTCCAAAATCTTAAAACCAATTTCAAAATACCAGAATTTAATTCTTGAATTTCAAATTTAACTCTACAGTTATAAATCATTTTTATATAAATCAATTTCTTATAATTTTTCAAAATTTCAAATCCTTTCAAAACCTTTTTATATAGAATAACATTTCTTATTTGCTTTATATATATATGTATATAATCCTTATCGAAAACATTTTCACTTTTATACATATAAAAAAAATCATAGTTATCAAAATAAAAATTCGGTATAAAAAATTTCAAAAATACAAACAAAACCGATTTTCAAAGGATGATTCAAGAATGGATTTCAAAACAAAGATAGCGATTTAATTTAAAGGAACTTCAATCAATAGAATCCTGATTCGAAGATAGACTCGATCGAAGATGAGATAATTAAATTACAACATAGAAGATGGATATACTTCTATAAATCGCGGGCGACCTTTACCGGTCAACCGTCATTCCAAAATTGGATCGGTGTAGAATTCTGAGGCAATTCGACATTCGATCGCCAGAGATATAGAATTCGACATAACAAGATATAGCAGCATCGTAAACCGAGGATACGGAAATTTTCGGTGAGTCAATGCCAATTGAAAAGGAGTTTTCACCCCTTTACAAATCATTCAATAGAATTATGGGATACTCTGCAATCAAACGAATATAAATAGGGAGAGACAGAATGAATTTCGGAACCGAGGGACATTCCAAAATTCAAAAAAATCGAGTCAAAAGGAAGAGATTCAACTTGAGCGAAAGTGATTCTGTAAATAAATTTACCATATATGCTAAGTTTTGCCTAGAGCCAAAGCTCTGATACCAACTGTAACGACCCACTATTTTGGACCATTCAAATCGACAATAAAACCATACATATCCAACTTGAATAATTCAAAACACCGAATTGTTAATTAAAATTTGGCAAAACTTAAAATATACAGTAAATAAATCAATCACAGATCACAGAGTAATATGATGCAGCGGAATAGATAAAGAATAGTAGTTCATGAAGCTACTATATACATCGGAGTTAGAATTATACAACCGAATAGTTCAAATGCAGTGAAGTCTCTAATGCAACAGATGACTTCTCTGAACCAATCAACTGGAAAGGCTGGAATCTGAATCGATAGTTGGATTTCCAAATGAAGCTCCGAACTCCAAAGGTGAGTCTCAAATGCTGTATCACTCGGTCTGACCCGAGCGTAAAGAAAAATACAAAACACTCGAGTCAGGATTAACATTCTTATATCAATAAATCCAAGTTAAGTGAAATATCAACTGAAATACAAATAACTTAAAGGATGTTTGGGATAACCATCCTCTAAGGGTCCATGGAACTTTCTACAAGGTAGAAATATACACTATAACACCGTGGTCATTTCATCTTAATTTATACTTCAAAACCAAATCTCATTTTCACTTCAAATATCTCTATATTTCCCAAAATAGTATTTATATATATTAAATAATTTATACAGCAAAGTATTTTCAATTTCCTCAACTTAACAAATCGTTCCAACATCAACTCGACCTTCCCATTCAAATTAAATTCAATCTCAATTTATCAATTTAAATTCAACTCAATTTCTAAAATAACCACTTAAATTTTATCGATCTCAAATTCGGATTTATAATCACAAATACCCCTTTATATTTCCATATATTTCAAAACTTTAAGTATTCAACGTTTCATCTAAATTTTCATTCAATTTAGTTTTCTAAATAATAAATTCAAATTTAGTTCAACCTAAATTTTCATTTTAATTCAATTTAGTTGCTAAATAAAAAATTCAACTACGTTGATTTCAAATACAGATCCGAATCTCAACATAAACCATTTAAATTCCAATATAGTTCAAGGCTTTAATATTTAAATGTTCTATATAACAGTTTCATATAGATCTCGATTTAACCTCATTATTATTTAGTCTTGAAATACTCCCTTATTAGATTCAATATCATTTAAGTAACCTTAAATTACATTTTACTCAATATGTTCTTTAATTTATTTAAACGTGAAATATTCATTAAATCAAAAATCTAGTTATAAAATCATACCCTTTAAATTTCCCATTCAAAAATTTCAAATAGATTTAATTAAATAAATCCTTATTTAAATACCATTTTTATAAACCCAAATTTATCTCCCAATCTTAATTATTCAATTTATTACAAGAGAATCTATTTGAAATATAGATTTACATAAATACTTAACCATATTATATGTATTAAATCAATCTAATTTAAGTCAAATATTACTACTAAATCTATATATACAATTTTCATTATATAATATCTTAAGAATCAAATTTATTAAACCATATATTTCTTTCCAAAATTATAGAAATTATTTTCAAAATATTTATATGGACCAACGGTGTCTGTATATATTTTCTATCATATAGTCAAGTGCTACGGATATTTATCATTTCAATCCGTATACTAAATATATACGGATGGATATCATTTCAGCCCGTAATCCCAAATTCAATTAAATGAAAATCGCTTGGGTTTATCATTTCAACCCATAACGATTTTCTCCTATTCTAAAGTCTGTTCGGGCATGTATCATTTTAACCCATAGTGATTTCTAAACTACAGGGAACTTGCAGAGTGATAGCAGAAAATACAATAAAATAACATGCATATATCATCAATAACAATATAATATAAACAACAGGATATGGTGTCATATCCCGCAGGTGAACAGTTACAGATAATAGCATATATAACAAATTTAAATAACTACGGCAACATATTTCAATTATCGTTTCAATTGAAATCAAATTTAATGAATAAAAAAATGTTAATCGTGAGTGATTGCTCACCTTTCAAGGCTAAAGAATATAGAAGGAGACACGGATACACACGCTGAAATTAAATTTCAAATCCAAGCAAAGCAAAATCGGCACGAATTCAACGATCAAAGCTGATTGGCTCGAATTGATGAAACGGATCAGATCAGAATTGGAACGATGAAGATAAATGATATAAGCGAACTTTTATAACCACCTATAACTATATATACACATATGAAATTTATATTCTAAGTTCAAACATAACAAATTTAAATTACATGTTTTTCAAACATATAAATAAATGAATAAATCAAGCTTACATTTTTTTTTAAAATCAACATACACTTAAAAAAAAAAATACTAACTCCTTTATACTAAACTTATATAACTAGTATATATATATTCTCAAACAGATGAAATAAATGTTTAAATATGAATACCTAAAAGAAAACTTTTATATATATATAACTATTTCTATATATATTAAATGTTATATATATATAAATATAATTTAAATCCATCCATATTTTTACATTCAATAACATATTATATTCAACCTATATAAATTTCCAAATTATATATGTGTATTAAAATAATTTATAAAGTAGAGTATTTATAGAATCATTTTATATCCAAAATAGTATAAATATAATACTGTAACAAAATATATACAATCATCAACTAAATAAGTCAGTACCACATAGAAACCCATATGGTAACAAACCGCATAATATACATATATTAAAGTATTTTATATAGTCTGTAACAAAACAAATATATGACTTACATAAGCGAATAACCATATTATAGGAAACCTGATATCAACAAATAGAAGCTGACCCATATTAAAATATAAAATACAAAATATATATATATTCTTATTAAAAATGAAAGATACTTATTTTATAGTATGTTCCCTTCAAAATGTCGCATACATAATTCAAAATATTAACATGACTTATAAGCTGTAAGGAAGATCAAATAGAAACTATATATAAATATACACTGTCTTGTATGAAAATAAACTTTTGAAAAAATAGTATTCAATACTTATATAAATAGTATGTATATCACAACTAACAAAACAAAAACAAACAAAAAAACAAAAAAACAAAAAAAACATGTAATTTAGAATATAAACCAAAATATATATGTGCTTACACGCCTATACCTCACTGATCAAACAGAAACAACCGGAAGGCGAGGTGATGGATTTTATTTGATGAGGAGGTTTGGAAGAAAGGTAAAGTGGCGGATGCAAATAATGGTGACAGCCGCATGCTTCATTTTGCTTTTTTTTCCAAAGAAAAGAAGGGAGGTGAACGAACAGATCTAGAGAAAAGAGAAGTGAAAGTGTAACATCCCGCCTTTTCGCACGCTTTCAATCAACACACGTGCCAATTCAAACCATACGAAAGGGCGAATTGTTATGGGGTAAATAAGATAAACACAGAGAATATGAAGAAAAAAAAAAACAAAATAGAATCTTGCAGCGGAACGATAAAATATAATAATAAATATACAGTTCATAAAACTATTTACAAAACATTTGATTTTCTTTATACAATAAATATCAGAGTTCACATACCAATAAACATCAATGCAGCGGAATCAAATGGTGTAGTGGAATAATATAATAGATAGCAATACTACAAATCTTCGTCTTCGTCCTCCAGAATAAAATCTTTAAATCCTGAAACGCTCGGACTGACCCGAGCGAATTGAAAAGACAAAACACTCGAGTCAAAACTAAAAGATCTTATGTAAGTTAAATCAACAGGGATAAATATGAGTGCAGTAACTTAAAAGATGCTCGGGATTCACATCTCTTAAGGATCCGTTAAACTATTTACTATGTAGTATATTTCGCTATTATAATAGTGTCTAATTGTAAAATAAACTTACTTTTAAATAGCATTAAGGCTTTACATTTTCCACCTTAACACGATTATATATTCCCAAAGTCTATACAGTATCGTAATCTCCCCCGTATTGGGCAACGTCAGAGGGCACTCCATAGGTATGGTACAAAACCAAAATCGTATAAGGCGCGCTAGGGCAGGTGACACGGCACAACTAGGCAATGTCAGGGTAGATATACCAATTGCTATCCGGACTGGTGGTAACGCATAGCCGCAGCTACCGCCCACCTCGAACAAACACCCCCAAAATCAAAAAATCCAAAAGTGAAGGTGGCCACCAGATCAATCCAAAGTCAGAGTATAGTATCGAACGGATGTGTCCGATAAAGGGCGCTAACCCCCTTTGGCCCGAGAATCGCTCCTGTTTTAGCCACCTTATGCCAACTCACGGGAGTCGGGTCCACGTATTTACCTTACAGGAAACGCCGTCACCAACCTACTTCATTCTGGAATCTCCACCGCGTACACGGTTGTTAAAGTGGTTTTCGGAGTTGGCAGAGAGTATGACAACTTCCGATCCCGGTCTCTTTAACAACCAATGTTATTATAACACCCGGTCTTTAAAATAGTTTATACTTTAAAACCAGAAAATAATTATCCATTTCAAAACCCATAAATACGATATCATTTCCATTTCCAAAACAACTCATTTTGATATTATTTTCATAAAACCCAAATCAATAATATATTTTTTTATTTCAAATATATTTCTTTTCCAAAATCATACTGCTTTAAAATTATAATATCTGGAAACCAAACATTTGAATTATAACTTTCAACATAATACTTCGAAATTCATAGCTTTGAAACCATAACTTTAAAAACTTGAATGGTTTGGATATTCAAACAGCATATAGAATAAAATAGTTTGAATTTAAAATTACTTTATAAAATAAATAATTTCCCCGACTTACAAATTATTTCATTAAAGATTAAGTCAAAATCCATAAACTTTAAATTCGCTTTCAGTTTCAATAAACCACTTCAGTTTCAATATATTTCAAACTTTGAATATTAAAAAAAATTGGAACTAAGGTTGGAAATTTCTATTCAACAATTTAAAGTCCTATTTATTTAGTTTGAAATATTTGCATAATAAATCCGAAATCATTTAAATAAAACTCAAATTACTTTTAACTAAAAATTTCCTTCAATTTATTTGTACTAGAAATATTCATTTAATTCATCTTGAATAAAAATTAAGTTATAAATATCATACCTTTTTAAAAATTTCAAGTTAATAAATTCTACATCAACTTATGATGTTAAATTCTTAATTAAACTCGATTCCAAATCAATTTTTGACGCAGCGGATAAATCGAAACAAACTTCAATCGATGGAATGTAGCAATCGGTGAGTTGAGAATACTGCAAGGCCCAAATCCGTTGATCCAAAGATACCGGATTCTAGCTATCTTCGTCTCGTTGATCGCGCACGATACCGAGAAAGAAGACCTACGATTCTTCGTACGTTGATCTAGCGCACTAGATACCGTGAATCGGCTTCTACGATCGTTGAATCGAGCGCACTCGATTAACCGAAAGAGGAGATAGGAGATCACACTCAACTACCAATTTGTATGAAAGCACAAAGCTAACAAAAGAGATTTTTATTCAAAAAAAATCAACCACCACAAATGTACAACACACGCCCCTATTTATAGAGTTTTCGACCCTGACCTTAAGTCGTTGAATGACCTACGACCTATACAAGGTCGTCAACGACCTACCATTACAGCACAACACCACACAACTCAACATTGGACAACACTTAGGTCGGCAGCGACCTATCAACACAGCACACTCACTTTTATACAACACAGTACTCAAATAACGACCTAAAACATCTCACGCGACCTAACATACACAGCAACCTATGAGATGCAGCTCTTCCAATTAGCAGGCGGTATAAGGTCGTTAACGACCTTACTTTACCCAGGCATTCTTCATGCGACCTATCTCCTCGCGACCTATCTTCTCGCGACCTACCTTCGGCTCACCTTCCTCATAAGGTTGCTGGAGCGACTTATTGGACGTGTTAGGTCGTTCGCGACCTGTATTTACTTCCTCTTGCGTTATCTCGTTAGGTTGTTCCTCGTTAGGTTGGAGTCGACCTAAAACATGCTTTTGCTCCTGTAGCTCGTTGCCTCTTATCTCGTTAAGTCGTAAACGACTTAGAGTATTACAGTTAGGTCGTGAGCAGTGTTCTTTAGGTCGGCAACGACTTAAAACTTCCCAACGACCTAGCTCCGAAACCTCTTCCTTAGGTCGTAGCTCTACTCCACGTGTCCCATTAGGTCGTAGATCACTACTGTTAGGTCGTGATCGACCTAAAATTTTTCCCTTAGGTCGTGAGCGACCTAAGACTTGTGAATTTTTAGAAATTTCAGATTGCGCTGCATCATTCTCCCCTGGTTGAGAAAAATTCGACCTCGAATTTGTTAATTCCTCCACCTCAGATTGTTCATCCCCATAATATGGTATAAGATGTTTAACATTGAACACGTCAGAAATGTATACGTCGTCTGGTAGCTTCAACTTATAAGCATTCTCATTGATCCGTTTCACAACTTCTACAGGTCCAATTTTTCTGGCTTTCAACTTATTGTAAGTGCCCACTGGAAAACGATCCTTTGTTAACACAGCATACACCAAATCGCCTTTGTTAAATTTAACATTTCGTCGCTTCAAATCTGCCAATTTCTTATATTTCTCATTCGATCTCTCCAATCGTTCCTGAACGATTTTATGACATTCAGTCAGCTCATCAACAAAAATCAGCAGCTCGTTTAACTGTCCCCTTCGGTCGTGGTATTACTGCCAACTCCAACGGTCCCCTGGGTAAATTTGAATATACAACCTGAAATGGACTGAATCCCGTGCTACGATTCACTGCATGATTATGTGCAAACTCAGCTTGGCATAACTTCATGTCCCAACTTCTCAAATTATCCTGTACAAGGCATCGCAACAAATTTCCCAATGACCTGTTAACAACTTCCGTCTGTCCATCAGTTTGCGGATGATAAGCACTACTAAATTTCAGTTTCGTTCCCACCATCTTCCACAAACTCAACCAAAAGTGACTCAGAAAACGAGTATCTCTATCCGACACAATAGACTCTGGCAATCCATGAAGTCGATAAATCTCCTTGAAAAATAACTGAGCAACATGAACAGCATCCGTCGTCTTCTTGCAAGCAATAAAATGTGCCATCTTCGAAAACCTGTCCACTACTACAAATATCGAATCATTTCCCCTTTGAGTTCTAGGCAAACCCAAAATGAAATCCATGCTAATATCAACCCATGGCTTAGACGGTACAGGTAAAGGCATATACAACCCTGCATTCGTCGCTGTTCCTTTCAAAACTTGGCAAATATGACATCGCTCCACAAACCTTCCCACTTCTTTCCTCATCGACGGCCAAAAGTAAGACTGTGAAATCAATTGCAAAGTACGATCACGGCCCACATGTCCTTCGTCGTGTAACTCCTTGATAATTTTCAATCTCAAGCTACAATCCGGTATACATAATTGATTTCCTCTGAACAAGAATCCATCAACCATCACAAATTCATCCGAACTTCCATCCTTAACTTTCTTAACAAACTTTGCAAAGTAAGGATCCTCCCCAAACAATTCTGGCAACATTTCAAACCCTGTCACTTCAACCTTCAATGTTGTTAACAAATGACTCCTCCTACTCAAAGCATCAGCTACACGGTTCGTCACCCCCGATTTGTGCTTAACAACAAAGGTAAACTGCTGTAAATATGCTATCCATGATGCATGTCTCGCTGAAATCTTATCCTGCCCCTGTAAATGCTTCAAAGCTTCATGATCAGTGTAAAGAACAAATTCCTTCTGAAATAGATAGTGTCTCCAATGCTTAACAGCTTGTACAACAGCATAAAATTCAACGTCATATGTATTGTATCTCATCTTTGCCCCTGACAACTTTTCACTGAAATATGCAATAGGTCTCCCCTGCTGACTCAACACTCCTCCAATCCCAACCTTTGATGCATCAGTGTGTAGCTCAAACAACAACTGAAAATCAGGTAAAACAAGAATTGGCGCTGTCGTCAACAGTTCTTTGATTCGTTCAAAAGCAATCCCGCCTTCTTCTGTCCACGAAAACTGTTTACCCTTCATGCAATCAGTAACTGGAGCCATCACGCTACTGAAGTGTGGAATGAATCTTCGATAGAATGATGCTAGCCCATGAAAACTTCTCACTTCCGTAATTGTCTTTGGTTGTGGCCAATTCCTGACTGCCTCTACTTTACTCTGATCAACTTGAATACCTTCTCCTGAAACAACATAACCCAGGAATAAGACACCTTTTGTCATAAACACACATTTCTTCGTAGCAGCATAAAATTGTTCTTCACGGAGAATAATCAACACTTCCCTCAAATGTAGAACATGCTCTTCCATACTCCTGCTATATATCAGAATATCATCGAAATAAACCACGACGAACTTCCCAATGAATGGTCTAAAGATTTGATTCATCACCCGCATGAATGTACTAGGTGCCTTCGACAAACCAAATGGCATAACCAACCATTCGTATAACCCCTCTCTTGTCTTGAAAGCTGTCTTCCATTCGTCTCCAGGTCTAATCCGAATTTGATAATAACCACTCTTCAAGTCAATCTTTGAAAATATAGTTGCCCCACTCAACTGATCCAGCAAATCATCCAACCTCGGCATAGGAAATCTATAACGAACAGTAATCTTGTTCAAAGCTCTACTATCTGTGCACATTCTCCATGTTCCATCCTTCTTTGGTACTAACAATGCTGGCACGGCACATGGACTCAAACTTTCCTGAATACGTCCCTGCTCAAGCAACTCTTCCACTTGCCTTCGTAACTCCTCATGTTCCTTCGGACTCATTCGATAATGTGGTCGATGTGGTAACACTGCTCCCGGAACAAGATCAATTTGATGTTGAATGTCTCTCAATGGTGGTAACTCCTTAGGCAACTCTTCTGGAAAGACATCTTCAAATTCTTTCAAAATTGGCTTTGCTTCTTCTGGAATCTGAACTTCTTCACTACTCTCTCTCCCAATCAACAAAAACACCTCAGGTTCTTCCTCCACTTCCTTAACAAACTCCTTCAAAGATAATAAAGTTTTCAACTCTTCAATCTCTTCTAGCTTGCTCTCCTTCTGCTGTTGCTTCTTGGGAACCAAAGTGATTTTAGTACCCTCGAACATGAAACTGTAACTATTGGCACGACCATCATGTTGAACTGCTCTATCAAACTGCCATGGTCTGCCCAACAACAGATGACACACGTCCATGTCCACAACGTCACACCAAATTTCATCTTTGTACTTCTTCCCAATAGAAAAATTAACATAAGCCCTTCGACACACCTTCACTTCACCACCCTTCCTTAACCATGCTAGCTTGTACGGTTTAGGATGCTTCTCAGTTTTCAAGTTCAATTTCCTCACAGCCTCTGTAGAAATAATATTATCGCAACTTCCAGCATCAATAACGAACTTGCAAACTTTCCCCAGAATAGTGCATGTCGACTGAAAAATATTGCTTCTCAACCAACTACAATCCTCCTCTTGCTTTGGTGTAAGAGATGACCTCCTCATCATAAGATTACAACCTTCATCTCCAAACAATTCTTCTTCCTCCTCAACATAAGGTGCATTTGAACATTCTGCCTCCTCACCATCATCCTCCTCAACTTCTGCAACCATGGTTCTCTTCTTCGGCTTCGGACATTCGTTGCTTTTGTGACCCAACTCCTGACAGTTATAACATTTGAACCCACTGCTAACCTTCGCCTTCTCAGCCTCCTTCACCACTGGTTTTGTAACAGGTTTAGGAACACTAGAACTTCCACTAACACCCTTCGCTTGATTATTGGAATTAGTAAACACACCACCTCCACGCCTTCCTTGCTTCTCCCAAGCTAACGCTTTCTGATGTGCCTCTGCAACTGATCTAGGATCGAACATATTAACCATATCCTGGATCTGCATTCTCAATCCCCCAATGAATCTAGCAGTTAGCTGTTCTTCCGTTTCCATAATATCATTTCTGGCAATGAGTTGGTAAATTCATCAGCATAATCACTAATAGACTTCGTCCCTTGCCTCAGATTCTGCAACCTTTGGTACATAAGTGACTGATAATTGTAAGGTAAGAAAGTAGATCTCATCAACTTCTTCATCTTATCCCACGATTCTATCTTTGACTTCCCCATTCTCTCCCTTGTAAGTTTAGTTTGCTGCCACCACGCCAAAGCTCTCCCCCTCAACCTAGTAGCAACCAACTTCACTCTCCTATGCTCAGGAACCTCCTTGAAATCAAAGATCTCTTCAACATTAGATAACCAATCAAGAAATTCTTCAGCTACCATCCCTCCTTTAAATTCTGGAATTTCCATCTTCATACCCGATTCCCATCGACGATCATCTTCAACATCCCGATACGAATTTCGAACTTGGTCTCGATCTCGATAATGAATACTAGCTCTATCACCCTCTCCGTAAAAATCAAAAGTACGCCTACATCGATCTCGACCATTATCATCCCTCCGTTCATGCATGCTTCTTTGACTATGTCTTTCTTCATCCCTATATACTTCATTGTCAAATTCACGTCGACTTCTTCTCTCTTCATGTGCATAGTCATGATGATCTCTTCGTGATGAAATTGATGTTTCTCTTCTATCTCTACAAGAATGTGGTGATACCCTCCTCGCTTCCGTAACCGATGGCGAAACTCGGTTTCCTCCATGGTTCGAGTTTGGTGATCTCCTCCTTTGATTCAAATCATTCATCAATTTCTCCAATTTTCCAATGCCTTCATCAAACTTCTCATTAATACGTTGTTCCATAAGCTCGGCTTCTTCTCTACGATACAAAGCTTCAACGTTTTGATGACGATTAGCTCTCCTTGGTGGCATGATCGAAAACTTCACAAACACTTCAACAAACAACAACAAGTCACGGCTTCAAACTTCAAAACCCTTCACTAGGCTCGGCTACTTCCCAAGTATACACGGCCTATTTCAAATTCAAACACTTTTCAACCCTTTGATTCAAAATGGAATGGATCGAAAGTTCTCCCTCTTGTTGCAACTTCAATATGAACACGATGAACTCCAACTTCAAACTTCAACTTCAAATACTTGGCTCCAAGAATCAACTTAGCTATGATTGGCTAAGTATGGCTCTGATACCAAAAACTGACGCAGCGGATAAATCGAAACAAACTTCAATCGATGGAATGTAGCAATCGGTGAGTTGAGAATACTGCAAGGCCCAAATCCGTTGATCCAAAGATACCGGATTCTGGCTATCTTCGTCTCGTTGATCGCGCATGATACCGAGAAAGAAGACCTACGATTCTTCGTATGTTGATCTAGCGCACTAGATACCGTGAATCGGCTTCTACGATCGTTGAATCGAGCGCACTCGATTAACCGAAAGAGGAGATAGGAGATCACACTCAACTACCAATTTGTATGAAAGCACAAAGCTAACAAAAGAGAATTTTATTCAAAAAAATCAACCACCACAAATGTACAACACACGCCCCTATTTATAGAGTTTTCGACCCTGACCTTAAGTCGTTGAACGACCTACGACCTATACAAGGTCGTCAACGACCTACCATTACAGCACAACACCACACAACTCAACATTGGACAACACTTAGGTCGGCAGCGACCTATCAACACAGCACACTCACTTTTATACAACACAGTACTCAAACAACGACCTAAAACATCTCACGCGACCTAACATACACAGCGACCTATGAGATGCAGCTCTTCCAATTAGCAGGCGGTATAAGGTCGTTAACAACCTTACTTTACCCAGGCATTCTTCATGCGACCTATCTCCTCGCGACCTATCTTCTCGCGACCTACCTTCGGCTCACCTTCCTCATAAGGTCGCTGGAGCGACTTATTGGACGTGTTAGGTCATTCGCGACCTGTATTTACTTCCTCTTGCGTTATCTCGTTAGGTTGTTCCTCGTTAGGTTGGAGTCGACCTAAAACATGCTTTTGCTCCTGTAGCTCGTTGCCTCTTATCTCGTTAAGTCGTAAACGACTTAGAGTATTACAGTTAGGTCGTGAGCAGTGTTCTTTAGGTCGGCAACGACTTAAAACTTCCCAACGACCTACCTCCGAAACCTCTTCCTTAGGTCGTAGCTCTACTCCACGTGTCCCATTAGGTCGTAGATCACTACTGTTAGGTCGTGATCGACCTAAAATTTTTCCCTTAGGTCGTGAGCGACCTAAGACTTGTGAATTTTTAGAAATTTCAGATTGCGCTGCATCAATTTTTCAATTCAACTCCTAATATTAATTGATTTAAATCATTTAAAACTCTATATATTCTCAATATCTTAACATGTACCTAGCCATATAATATAAAATAATCAAACTCCATTATTCATCTTATTTATTTTATTTAACAAATTTATACACAGCTTAAATTCAATAATTTAACTATATATGTACATAAAAATAAGATTTTATATATGATCAAAAATTAATATTTATTAAACCGTATCCTATCCAAACCATAGAAATCATTTTCAATATATATATATATATAAATATATATATATATATATATATATATATATATATATATATATATATATATATAGACCGATGGTGTCTGTATATAATTTTCTACCCTATGGTCAAGTGATACGGATATCTATCATTTCAATCCGCAATTTAAAAATAAAAATATGGTTGTATATCATTTCAAACCGCAATCTCGAATGAAATGAAAATGCATAATAACTTGCAGTTTATACAATATAAATACAACATCCATTCATCCATCATATCAATCATCAAACACTCATAAATTTATCATCCAATTCAAACAATCACAACAATAAATAATAATTAATTACTGATAGTTAAATTTTCAATAATGAATTAAATAACTGTTTAACTGTATTTTATATGCAATAATAAATAAATTTAACTAGCAAGTTATATGAAATAAATAAATTTGACTAAAATTTTAACTGCGCAATGAATAAATAAATTAACAATTAACCGTCAGTTTTAAATGCAATAATGAATTAAATAACGCGTAAATTAATGAATGCAATTTAACAGAGAAAATGATGAAATATATGCCAAACAGCTATAAATAAAACTTTAAACACATCATAAATCAATTTAACCAACATAAGAAATTTTAGAAATTGTGAGTGGGTTAAAACATTCACCTTTTGAATTTAAATTGAATTCAAATCCAATTTAAACCCAAAAATTGGACAGTCTCCAAATTCATCCAAACCAGTGCCAAAATGTCTGAAATTCCGATACGATCCCAGCAAAACAAACCACGCATGAATCCGAGCTCGTATGCAAAAGTTATGAAAATTTGAAAATTGAAAAATTCTGGTCCTGGGTCGACTTCGGGTTCGACTTCGGTGCGCCGCCTCAAATCCCCGGTGCTTGCTTGGATTTTTTGCCAAAACGACCCAGAGTGACCCGAGTCACTTTCTTCCTGTCCAGAAGTAGATACAGCGTTTTTGCCCTGAAACTCGAAGCGCGACCAGAAGTTGCTGCAGATCCGCAATTTTTTTTTTGAAATTGAGATTAGATTGGGAAGATTAGGGTTTGCAGTAGAATGAGGAAGAGCATACGTTTAGAATGAGGAATAAGCAATGACCTAGGGTTTACAACCACATATATATATGCAAACAGAATAGAAAGAATGGGCTAGGTTGGATTTGGGTTTTGAACGATAATTGACCCGAAAAACCCATTTCGATTTCGGAACGGAAAAGGGTCAACCCATATATCAAAATATACGTTTAAAAATATTTTAAACGCGATGGAAAAAGTTTCACGTCCAAATTCCATCGTATGAAGAAGTTATGCTAAATTCAAATTTTCCAAATTAATTTCAATTGATTTAAATTGCATAAATTTCAAGGCGTTTCGAGTCCGTACGATCAAACGACAAGTCCAATCGCTACGAAACTTGAAACTCTATTATAATTCACCATTACGGATCCGATGAAACTGATTTCATCAAAATACGAGTTAGTGGCCATAATGGCTATTTTTATGTTAATTAAATAAATGTATAATTAATTGATTAAATCTAATTTTTAAATTTCAATTCTAAAATTGACAATTTTATCATCTTATGTTTCTCAAACATTTTTAACGATTTAAACAAATTTAAATGTCTATTTAGAGAAGATAAATTTATAAATTTCAATATAAACCTTCAATTTCATAAATTTCAAAATTATAAATAAAATTTCCAACAATTCTATTAAATTCACTATTCATTCTATTATTAAATTCATCATTATCAAAAGGATGCAATTTACATTAGTTCACGATTGTTTACATTTATTTTCTTAGGTTTCATCTACATTTCCATTTATGCAATATTTCAAATATTAAGTTTCCATTTAATTGCAATAAATCATATTATCGTAATTTAAATTCAAATAAATGGAAAAATATGTTGATTCCCATTCTTATTATTTAAACAAACGTTATCCTCTAAACATATTGACCATTTGTTTACGTTACATTACATTGATACTTCCAATTTCACCTTTTCGTATTAACTATTTCAATCCCACTTATTGTGTAATAACTACTATATTGAAATTTGACAATTTCACTCATAAATTTGAATTTTAAAACCAATTAACTAGTTTACCTTGGTGCCATCCTTTGTTACATTAACCGTTACTTTAAATTACATTAATAAAATATTAAATTTAGATAAAGTTACTAATTATTTACATAGTTTATTTAACACCTTATATAACAAGCCACCTATATTACTTGTATTTAAGTTCGTTAGTCATCAAACTAGATTTATAATTCCATATTCAACGCTAATTTATTTCATTGCAATTAATATACGCCTATTTAAACACTTCATACTTTTAATTATCAACCAACAATTTATTATGCATTATTTCATCAATTAATATCAATTTTGAATTTATTTCCCAATTTACCGACTTCATTCAATTATACCCTTACGAATTGGTTTCCCTCAATTGGTATTGCATTTCATTCGCTTTATTAATACTTACCTTAGTTAGTAACCGGTTGGCTTTGCCAAAATACTTACCTTAGTTAGCCTTAACGTAGTATTAGATTAAAATTTCATTGGTTACATCCTATTGAATTAACATTCTCCGGTTACCAAATTAATCTACATCAAATTGCACTAATTAAGTGAATTAACTGTAATTGATTTCACACAAACTTTTACGAAATAATAAATATGTAACTTATAACCATTGTTACCCTTAACTCTTAATTACCTTTAAAAGTTCATTAATTACAACAAATGTTCTAATCGGCTATATAATTCAAATTTCATCTTTTATTTGTGTTCAATATTTTATTTCATTATGCTGAAATTTAGGCGCTTATACCCATTTAATATCCCAATTCATTGTTTTATCTTGGTTTCAAATTTTTAATTAAATCAATTGCCATCTATGCATAAAATTAACATTTCTATTAAACTTCCATTCACACTTCCATTATTATTTTAACAATTATTAAACATTATGATAAGTTAAAACTTCACAATGGTTTAAATCAATTGGGATTACACTACACATTTAATATTTATCAACTTGTTCTAACCTTATTACCTAAATTTACGTTCAGTTGCTATTCAATATATATATATAAATTCATAAATTCAATATTTAAGTTCGTTTCTTATATTAAATTTATTAATAAGTATTCCTTTTCCCTTATTACAATGAATTGGAAATTTCATTAGATCCATTAATTATAAATTTAATTAGCATTGTTACGTTTTTAATTCACTTATTATTTCATAAATAAGTTACCCAAATTTTATTCTCCAAATATTAAATCACAAAGTCTTACGTGATTTACCATTTACATTACCCTTTTTTTCACGTTTGCTTCATTATAAATTACCAAATTTTGTTTCTTTCAAAATTAAATTACTCAATTTTAATAAAATAACCTACTTAATTATTAAAATTTTACGGGTCGTTACACTCTCCCCCACTCAAAACTTTTCGTCCCCGAAAAGGAAAAAGAAGGGACAAGAAAGAATTAAGAAATCAATATATCATACTAAAATATTAAATTCATAAACAAATGAATTTATAAAATTTATTACTTTAAATAAATATACCCATTTTATAACCGTTAAATATTTTATATTTAAATAAATAAAGTTTGGAAAAACATTTTCAAAAAAATTTCTAATTCCAGAAATTTACGAAAAATTTCGGCAGAGTCTCCTTTGTACGGAGAGGCTCGGGAGAAAATATAATATCAAAATATAACAATTATATTTCATATATTATCCAAAATATAATATCCCAACCCGGGAAAATATATAAAAAAAGCGCTTTAAACCGTAATCCGAAACATACCTATTTGTCGGGCAATTTACGCTTAATTTATGGAACCAAAAGCAGTAGCAATTGCTTCCATAACCTGCATTTCACTTATAAAATCCAAAGGGTTAGTGTTAACCTCGTTTTACCCAACAACTCATCTACTCAAGGACTGGACCGACTCATCTACTCAAGGGAAGGACCGACTCATCTACTTAGAGGGATAGGACGACTCAAGGGGTTAACGGTTCACAAGGTAAGCAGCGACTCATAGTTGACAACGACTCAGTGGATCAACGACTCAACGAGTTAACGACTTGAAGGAGCAGAGTGGCTTAACTAGTTAACGGCTCACAAGGCAGACCGACTCAATGCATTACCGACTCATCAAAGCTATCGCCTCAGCGACTCAACAAGTCCACGACTCATCGTAAGAAACGACTCAAGAGGATTGACGACCTAAGAAATGACTTAACGACTCATAGCTCAGGATGACTCGTCCGCGACTTAAAGCCACTGAGTCGTATTCCATTGCCACAATGCCTGTCCCAATGAGAATTGACTCGCCAACGACTCAGGACTTGGCTTAGAATCTAGCAAAAGAATGGGCTAGTGAGAAGACCAAATGCTTAATCAGATAAGCCGGCCACGACTTAACTTGACTCGGCCACGGCTTAGCCTGAGTCGATCACGACTCAGGACTTGGGCAAAAAATTCCTATCCAGATTTGCCTATAAATACATGGCCACCCCCAACATTCAAGGGACTTTTTTGGCTCATTCATTTCAAGCGTTGTTACTCTGCTGCGTTCTGAACCACTTCAACACTTTCAAGGAACTTCACGAAGAAATCAAACATGTCTAACATGTGTTCAAAGATTTGGATCGACATTGAAGTTTAGGCTACTTGTTCTAAGTCACTTGAAACTCAGAGTGTGTTGTAATCAAAGTGTAACTACATTGACTTGTAATCAAATCGTTAATAAAGATATTCAAAGTGGACGTAGGCTCTCTCTTAAGCCGAACCACTATAAAATTGCTGTTGTTTACTGCTTTTTCACTATTATCTGCTTATAATCTGTTCCCGAGCTATCGGGTGGTGCTTTCACAATCTCACTTCATACACCGGGGTGTTAGCGTTCAAATTTTAGCGTTAACATTTTTGGTGCTTTCACTGAGAATTGAACTCAGGTGAGTTATCATCATTGCTTCACAGAGGTTTGTAGAGAGAATTTCCTTGAAAACCAGAAGTCTATCCGAGATTATGGCTCCTAGAAGGAAAAGTAGATCTGTTAGATGTGGGAATATTCAAGAGGGAACCTCCGCTTCCCCTATATCGAATCAAGCCACTCCAGCTGTCGGAGTTACGAAGGCAGAGCTGGATGCTGCAATCTTAGGGCTGAACCAACAGATAAATGCCCAAAATGCACAATTCGAGGCTCAGAATGCCCAAAATGCCCTAATTCTGAATAGGTTGAACGATTTGGTTGGGGCAAACCGCCAACCGGCAGGTAATGAAAGGAACTTTGTTGGCAACATTCATGATGCTGAAGAAAGGAATGCTCCTGAAAGGGCTGCTAGCCCCTTTGAACAAACACTTCCTGAAGTTGGCGGATCTAGAACTCGACATGATGAGGAGTATCTTTCTGGGATGGTCCGATAAATCATGAAAGAGAGTATGCAGAGGGTTGAGGACGAGAAAGAATGGGGTTTTGCCCCAAGTAAAACTCCATTTACTGAGAAAATCTTAAAGGCTGAATTCCCAAGGAAGTTTGTCCCTCCAACCATTCCAGCTTACAAAGGAACAAGTGATCCGAACGAATTTTTGTATAAGTATGATTGGCACATGACAGGTGCCAGGGCTTCTGATGAAATAAAGTGCCGATATTTTCCTGTATACCTGGAAGGTGTAGCTCTGCTTTGGTTCACCAAGCTGCCGGTCCGATCTATCGATCAGTTTTCTGACTTAACCCGGAAGTTCAAGGAGCAGTTCAGACTATACGCTTCAAAAGCCAAAGATATTATGTCGTTGTCAAGTTTAGAACAGAATCCGGGTGAAACTATCAGATCTTTCTTGAATCGCTTTAATATAGCGCTGGCCGAGGTAGACAATGCAGAACCACGGATGATCTTGACCTATCTGATGAGGGCCATCGACAAGTCGAGCGAATTTGGGAAATGGCTGAACATGAAGGAACCAAATTCCCTTGAAAAATTCTATAAAAAAGCAGATGAATTCATACGCTTGGAAAGCCGTCCCGTACCGGTAAAGGCAGTGCTGGAAAAAGCTGAAGATAACACTGTTGCTCCACGCAAGAATGAATCTGTAGGGCAAAAAAGGGAAAATAACAATGGGAAGCGGCAGAGTAATCTGAAGAAGCCCCGATCCTTCAAGCCATCAGAGTATACTCCTTTATCAGATACGCCGGAGCGTATCTACCTTGCCACTAAAGATTCTATTGACTTTCCTAAACCTCCTCCTCTAAGGACCGGGAAAAAGGCTATACAGAGTGGGAAGTTCTGCCGCTTCCATAATCAACCCGGTCACGAGACCGACGAATGCCGCCAGTTGAAAAATCTGATTGAAGAGTTGCTAAGGGAAAACAAACTGCAGCAATTTGTGAAAAAGAATAGCAACAATCCTGCTTCGTCTAGTCAGGGGCAACAGGCTCCTACTCATCAGCCTAGGACGAGTGAGAAGGCTGCAGGGCATGAATCTGGAAGGCCCATTATCAATGTCATTACAGGAGGACCTCACCCAGCAGGCAGAAGCTGGGGTGAGATGGAAAGGTATACCCGAGCTTTGAAGTATGTACCGACCGAGGAAGATGTATTCGTTTTGGAAGGTGCTATGCCCCTGAAGCAACAAAGAACTTTTGATGATGATACTGTGTTCAAAGCTAGGGATTCCGCAGGTATTGAAGCTCCTACCTTGGATCCCTTAGTCATCTCGGCTGGTATCGGGCCAGCTATTGTCAGAAGAGTTCTCATTGATTGTGGCGCATCCTGCAATATCCTCTTCAAGAAAACATTCGACCAAATGAAGATCCCTATGGCTGATGTGCAAGCCTCATCGCAGAAAATTGCTGGTTTCACTGGGGAGCCAAAGCAGCCGGTAGGAACCATTGATTTGTTTGTGGAACTTGGAGAAGGAGAGAGAAAAGTGGTCCGCAAGCAAACTTTTGTGATTGTCGACGAATTTTCTGCTTACAATGCTTTCCTTGGTCATCCAACTCTGGCAGCGTTCAAAGCTGTTCTTGCCCCGTGGTGCCTCACTATTAAATTCCCTACAGACAATGGAGTAGGAGTTATAAAAGGGGATCAAAATGCTGGGCGAGAATGTTATCTAACAGAGCTACGAGAAACCAGAAAAAGAGAAATGGGAAAGAATGCGGCAGCCCTAGTCCGCATCAAAGAACCAGCCTTGTAGCAATTACAGGGCGGACCCTGCACTGGCGAGCACAGCGGAGCAAGGAAAGAGATGGATCCTAGAAAAGTCAGTGCAGGGGAAAATAGAGTGGTACCAGTGGAAACGACAATACCAATACCTATTGACCCAAAGGACCCAAACAAGGTGTTGAATGTGGGTTCACAACTTAATGCGTCAGTTCAGAATATCTTAATATCTTTTTTAAAGGCAAATTTGGATGTTTTTGCTTGGACTCATGCCGATATGTGCGGAATATCCCCAGAAGTCGCAGTACACACTCTAAATATTGATCCAAAATTTACACCTGTGAAGCAGAAAAGGAGAACCCAAGGTCCAGAAAGGTCGGCAACATTAAAAGAAGAAGTTGATCGGCTCATGGAGAATAACTTTATCAAAGAATCTACCTATCCAAATTGGGTTTCAAATCCAGTGCTGGTTAAGAAAGCCAACGGAAAATGGAGAGTATGCATCGATTTTTCAGATCTAAACAAGGCTTGCCCCAAAGACTGCTTCCCATTACCCAGAATCGATCAACTGGTAGACGGAACAGCGGGACACGAATTGTTATCTTTTATGGATGCTTACTTCGGATATAACCAGATCATGATGCATGAGCCAGATCAGGAGGACACGAGCTTTATCACCGACACTGGTCGTTACTGCTACAGAGTTATGCCCTTCGGGCTGAAGAATGCAGGGGCAACATACCAAAGACTTGTTAATGCTATGTTCAAACCGCAATTGGGCAAGACTATGGAAGTCTACGTCGATGACATGCTAGTAAAGTCTAAAAAAGCAGTGGATCACATAGAACACTTAGCAGACATGTTCGCAGTCCTCCGAAAATACAGAATGAAGCTCAATCCTTTAAAATGTTCATTTGGAGTGGAATCCGGCAAGTTTTTAGGTTTTATCGTGAGCGCTAGGGGCATTGAGGCTAGTCCAGCTCAAATTACTGCATTAAAGGAAGTCAAAGTCCTAGAACAAAGAAGGAATTGCAAAGTCTCAATGGAAAAGTCGCCGCCTTGAGTCGGTTCATTTCCAGAGCCACAGATAAATGCATCCCATTCTTTGACGCCCTAAAGAAAGGAAAGAAAAACTTCGATTGGAGTCCCGAATGCCAAAAAGCCTTTGATGAATTGATTCGCCATATGGAAACGCCTCCAATATTTTCTAGGCCTGGCGATGGCGAGGAACTTCTTATATACTTGGCAGTATCATCTCATGCTTTAAGTGCAGCGCTGATACGAGAAGACAAGAGGATTCAACATCCAGTTTACTATATCAGCAAAAGACTCACTGGGGCAGAGATGAATTACTCTAAGTTGGAAAAACTCGCCTATTGCCTACTAATTGCATCTAGGAAGTTGAGGCAATATTTTCAAGCTCATCCTATCAGAGTCCTCATTGATCAACCTTTAAAGCAAGTCCTGTTTCGCCCTGAGACTTTGGGTCGTCTTCTAAAGTGGAATATTGAACTCAGTCAATATGACATCACTTATCATCCCCGAAAAGCAATCAATGGACAAGCTTTAGCGGATTTCATCGCAGAATTCACAGATAAGGGTAACAGTGAGGAGGAAACGGTCAACGATTCCCCAGTCCAATGGAAGTTATATGTCGATGGCGCAAGAAACGACTACTGTTCTGGAGCCGGAGTTGTACTTGAGACCCCTGAAGGCCGATCATTATGCTATGCACTAAGATTGGAATGTCCTTCAACAAACAATGAAGCAGAATACGAAGCCCTTATCGCTGGCTTAAGGATTGCTAAAGAACTAAACATCCGAGCGTTACAGATCTTCAGTGATTCTCAGCTTATTGTATGCCAAGTCAAAAAGGAATTCCAAGCAAAAGGGGGGAATCTGCCCGCCTACTTGTCAAAGGCTTGGGAACTCCTGGGTGATTTCGATCATTATATGATAAGTCACATTCCTCGAGAAGAAAACATGAAAGCAGATTCTCTCGCAAAGTACTCTAGCACAGGCGAAGCTCAATTTCTGGGGTTAACTCCAGTGGAGGTCCTGTCGTCTCCAAGCATTGATGAGATGGATATTGATTGGATCATGAGCACGTCTCAAGAGCAAGAATCATGGATGACTCTGATAAAAGAATATCTGCTCAATGGATCTTTACCAGGGAACTCAAAAGAACGACAAAAGCTACTGAGAAAAGCCTCTCGATATATAATCCAAGATGGCCGATTATACAGACGGGGGTTCTCAATGCCATTACTTCGATGTGTATCCAGGGAAGAGTCCAAAACAATCCTAGCGGAGGTACATGGAGGAGAATGTGGTGATCATTCAGGTGGCCAAACATTAGCAAAGAAAATTCTCCGATATGGATATTTTTGGCCAGAAATTAATCGAGACGCAGCAGAGTATTCCCGAAAATGTGACAGATGCCAAAGATTCGCCAAAATTCCTAGAGCTCCTTCCACTGAACTCACACAGATGGTCAGTCCATGGCCGTTTGCAATATGGGGGATAGACCTTGTAGGACCGTTACCAATTGCCAAATCTGGAATCAAATATGCCATTGTCGCTGTAGATTATTTCACTAAATGGGCTGAAGCTGAACCACTGGCTACTATCACCTCAAAGAAGATGATAAGTTTTGTGACTAAAAACATCATTTGCAGATACGGTGTGCCTCAAACAATAATTACAGACAATGGTACTCAGTTTGAAAGTGAAGAATTCAAAGATTTTTGCAAGCGATTCAAAATCCGGAAAAGCTTCTCAGCAGTGGCCCATCCGCAGGCAAACGGGCAAGTGGAAGCCGTGAATAAAATTATTAAGTCAACCATCAAAAAGCAACTTGAAAGAGCAAAAGGTGGTTGGGTCGATAAGCTACCACTGGCACTATGGGCATACAGAACCACTCACAAAACTGCGACTGGGCACACCCCGTTTTCATTGGCATACGGGTCAGAGGCAATGATTCCGGTAGAAATAGAGGTCCCTTCACATAGAAGAATCCATTTCAATCAAGCAGAAAACGAAAAGCTACAGCTTAAAGCGCTAGATCTCCTTGATGAAAAAAGAGATGAGGCTAATCTCAGAATTGTAGCTCATCAGCAAAGGATAGCCAGACATTTCAATTCCAAAGTTCGCCAACGCAGCTTTGAGATTGGAGACCTAGTCCTGAAGAGAATTATGACAGCAACAGGTGTGTTTGGGCCAAATTGGGAAGGACCATATGTCATAGGTCAGAAGCTTCTTGACGGCACATTCAAACTCACTACTGTTGAAGGAGATCAAATTCCAAGGGCATGGAACAGCAATCACTTGCGTCCATACTTTACTTGAAAATTTTGTTGAAATATTGTAAAAAGAGTTATGAATGTATGATTCTTGTAATTAAAGGCAATTGTAAAACTGATGCAAGTAAATAATGAAAGAATATAAAGTGGATGTAGGCCCAATTTCCTGGCCGAACCACTATAAATCTTGTGTTCCTTATTATTATTGCATGTTTGCTTTATTTTCGATATAAAAAGTACATAGAATGTATTGCTGAAATGTCGATTTAAATTTTTGCAGACAATGGAAGTGAAACTTGCACATAATAAGACCAAGCGATTCTCGCCAAATTTCGAGTCACAAAAGCCCCGAATTCAAATCCTAGATAGGAAGTACTTCAATTGAACGGCCTATGATTTCGACAGAAACGGGCCTTTGCTAATAAGTTGAGATCGTTTAAACAAACAAACATCCAATTAAGAAGCTAATGCCCGTTCTCACGAACTTGCCTGACAATGAAGTACACTTCCTTGGATTAAACAAATTACTTGTGAGAAAAGGGAATGAAAGCTTAACAAAAAAAAAAAAAAGAGGATCGCTGAAAAGGCATAAGCAAGTGGACAAGGGAACAACCAAAGCCATCATCGGCAGCACAAGTCCTCTTCGGAGGCACAACTCTTCGGAGGATAAAGACCTCTAATGGGTCATACGCCACAAAAAAGAAAGTTCTCTACTCAACAAAAAAGATTGGAGGAGTCATGACCCTCCAACCATGAGAGAGTAACTTCCAGGCGATGAAAACCCTCTCTGAGGCACATTTCACCAGGAGTTGAAGTGTAACAACCGCTCTTTGGAATTTCACTTCACCAGAGTTGAAATGCAAACAAAATAAAAGCCCTCTTCGGAGGCCCATTTCACCAGGAGTTGAAGTGTAACAACCGCTCTTCGGAATTTCACTTCACCAGAGTTGAAATGCAAACAAAATAAAAGCCCTCTTCGGAGGCCCATTTCACCAGGAGTTGAAGTGTTACGACCGCTCTTCGGAATTTCACTTCACCAGAGTTGAAATGCAAACGAAATAAAGACCTCTTCGGAGGCACATTTCACCAGGAGTTGAAGTGTAACAGCCGCTCTTCGGAATTTCACTTCACCAAAGTTGAAATGCAAAACAAAATAAAGACCTTTCTGGAAGTCCACGTTTCACCGAGATTGAAATAAAACTTCCAAGTGTTGAAACGTGAAAAGGCTTTCTTCGAAGGCACAACTCTTTGGAGGTACACGTTTCACCAAGATTGAAATAAAACTTCCAAGTGTTGAAACGTGGAAAATCCGTCCTCAGAGGTACAACCCCTCCCGGAGACACAATCAAGAAGAAAGACCTCTTCGGAAGCCCACGTTTCACCGAGATTGAAATAAAACTTCCAAGTGTTGAAACGTGAAAAGGCTTTCTTCAAAGGCACAACTCTTTGGAGGTACACGTTTCACCAAGATTGAAATAAAACTTCCAAGTGTTGAAACGTGAAAAATTCTTCCTCAGAGGTACAAATTTCTATTTTTTTTTAAAAAAAAGAGAGGAAGAAAGTTAAAGTCACTTCAGAGGTCCGCTTTACCACATAGAAGAATTCACTTGGCAAAATGCGTACATAAGCAAAAGAAAAAAGTGATTTCTTCGAAGGACAAAGCGTAAAAACTTATATGAAGGAAGTTGTACTCTACGAAAAATTCCTTCAAGAATGAAGTAATTATTCTTCAGAAAATAAGAGTGCAAGTCCCCTCAAAGTATAAAATATTGCAGCAAGCTTATGGTATGGGGGCAACATGGTATAGTTACATACAAAATGGTATAGCTACATCGGTAAAGTACGCTGAAACAACATACCACAAGCTCACCGCAATATCATATAAATAAACTTGTGCAAAAATGAATAATAAATGCATTTTCAAATTCAAACAAGAGTCTGTACAAATAAAGGATCATTTTATTCAATTGCAGATACAGGTTTCAAAATAAAAAAGCAGGGGCCGATACCCGCACAATTCTCGACCAGTACATGCAAAAGAAAGACAAGAAGCTAAAAGCTGAAGTCTTCATTTCTTCTTGCCACCTTTAGACCCTTTACCCGGCCGAATGGTTAGCTTTTCAGGTCGGTCTGAAGGCATAAGGGAAGAAGGAGAGGGAGGTGCAACTGGTGCAATTTCCGGTTCCTCTTCAGTAACAATAATTTTCTTCCCCCTCCTCTTCGATGTTCCGTGCTTCTTTCTTCTCTTCGAAGAAGACTCACTCCCTGGAGTAACAAGAGCGGACAAAACTACGTCATCAGAAGGAGTCCGCTCCAGAGAAATCTCGCCTCCTTCAAGTCCCTCGTCTTTCTGCTCTTGCGAAGCGATAGGGTCATCTAAGCCATGAAGAGCCTCAATTTGCTCTCTTGTGACCCGGGCTGTGAAGCAGAAGGAGGAGTCACCTGAAGAGACGGAGGAGGGATAACCGGAGGAGGCGAAGTTTGCACAGCACTTGATGTTTCAACTGCAGAAGAGAAATTAAAAATATTAGTATCTCCCCAAAAAAAAAGGGAGATATGGGTTCGTCGAGATTCAAGAAGTAATCGAGAAGCTCATCAAACTTTTGAGGAGTAAGCAGGCAATCCACTTGAATCAGACCAGTGTCAAAATTACCTGAAGATGTCTGCTTCGTTAGTTCAATCTCATAATTTTGAGCCCCAATATCCTCCAAAGCCTCATCGTCAGTAGGGGTAATTACCCCGGTTCTTGTAGGAGGCAGTGAATGAGCACTGGAACCTGTGATGTCAACTTCAGAAGAAACTAAAAGACGTTCAGAGGTGGTAGGTGGTATTTCTTTTTCAGAACGTTCCCCTTCCGCCATTCTGGTCCGCACTCTAGCGAGTTGCTCTTTTCCCTTGGCAAGAGCGGCGCGGGCATCATCATCAAGATAATGCTCTTCAAGAGCTGACTCAGCATAGCCAGCACCCTTACCACCGAGCATATCGAGTGCTGCCTTCCAAACTTCAGCTAGTGTAATTTCATACTTAGGGCCTAGAAAGGCAAGGCTGCCACGCCCCAAAATGCTGTGCAGATAAAAATCAAATAGTGTGGAGCCAATGTCAGCTTTGGTTGCTTGATGGTCCTCTTCGGCCGCAAGTTTACCAGCAACAGCCTCGTCACGCTCCTTTTCGGCCATAGTAAGTCGAGCTTTTAACATCTCTATCTCCAAGCTTTGAGAGCCGGTCTGTTCTCGCAGCTGTAAAGTTTCAGCGCGATATTCTTCTATGACCTTCTCCTTGTGTGTAAGCTTATCTTCGACTGCCCTTTGACTGGCATGCGCATCTCGTACTTGTTGCTGAAGCATGCTCTCCTTTTGAGAATAGGAAGTAGATGAAGTAGCTAATTCTTCCTTAAGCTTTTCTACCTCCGCTTCCAGCTTTTCATTATAGGAAGCAATACTTCTCATTTCGACGTCATGCTGTTCGAGAGTCTTCTGCCACTCAGCCTTATCGTTCTCCATTGTGAGCATGGCCTCGAGATTGGCTCGGTTAACCCTCTGAAGCTCGTCGACAAGTTTTTGCCAGTTCGACATTCTTTCAATATCGGTCCTGACAGTATCAAGATTTCACAGCATAGCCGATTTGTCGAGAGGAACCAAGTCGAGATCAAATCGAACCCCTCTCAGGCACCACTGAGGGAATCGACTTTGAAGAGTGGGAGGACCTTGCCCAACTTGGTATGCGGGCCGGTTGATGATTGTTTGAATGTCGGAACGAACGGGGGCAGGAGATTGAGGAGAAACATTTTCAGAAACTGTCGGCATTGTTTCTTCAGTAAGTTTAGCCCGCTTGCTAGAAGAATCGTCCATGTGACCTTTACCTCTCTCATCGTGAGCCTTTCTTTTTTGGGAATCATCATCTCTGTGGGGAGGGTCATGTCTTTCTTGTTCTCTTCGGTGACGTTCTTCATATGCTCGTCTCTCGTCTGCTTTCCTGATGGCCCTCTCTTCATCGGATTCTCTGTAAGAGGGGAGGTGACGCCTATAATCATATTGGCTACGCCTCCCGTAGCGCTGGAAATCATCGTAGTATGAGCTGCTGCGCCCCATTGGAGAATCTGGAATAAATATAATAAGCTTTAGAAATCTATAAAGTGTAAGAAGATAAATGCGTAGAAGTGCTGAAAAATCCTAAGTGTTGTGTAACGTGTAAGCTACACGCATCAAGTTACAGACCACTTTGTGGAGTTGAGGTAATGATAACTTGAGTAGGAGGAGTTGACATTTGTTGTAAAGAAGATGTCGCCTCAATTACAGAAGAGATAGTTTTGGAAACATCATCTTTGAAAAGTTCTTGTGACGTCACAATTAGATCGCTCAACCCCTCGAAAACATCATCGCCATCATGTTTTTTGGGACTTGCTTTCTCAACTCCTTCGTCAGCAGATCTTCCGGAAGATCGTGGAGGTCCTTCCTCTTCGATAACTGTGGCAAGTGAAGACTTGTCAGACGGCCCCGCAGCATCCTTCGGAATTGAACACTTCACTAGTGGAGTTTCTATAGAGGTTCCTCCCCGCATGTGCTCTTTAGTAGAGACCGGGGCATCAGGAATTTCCGTCGGAGAATCGGGAATTTCAGTTGGGACTTCACGAGGCTGAGTGAAGCGAGAGGAATGAAGAAGCCCATATTGATGTAAAAATCCATCATTTAACAAAAACTTTATACTCCTCTCTTCTGCCGCCACGGCGTTCAATCTCTCAAAAATTTGTTTATAGCATGGATCTCTAGAGGAAGGAGGAAGTGCTAAAACAGGAAAAAAGAAGCAAAGTTAGCATTTAGCAACTCAGATTTCGAAAAGCCCAAGAATGGAGAAATAAAAACAGGAAAATCTTACTTCCTACTCTCCAGATGGCATAAAACCCTGGAGGGCAGCGAACAAAGAAATACTGATTTAGAAATCCATGAACGCTTTCAGGAAGATCGGTGATGAGTTTGCGGTTTCGAGCACTCCTTATAACTACGATAGAGGGATGATCTTTAATTTTTGTGAATGAGCAGAAGTAGCAGATTTCCTCAAAGCTCGGTAATCGGCCCAGAACTCTACTAAATAGCACACATAACCCCATCAGAATGGCATGGCCATTGGGGTGCAATTGGAATGGAGAGATAGATAATCGAAGCAGGAACTGCTGAAGGAAGTCATTAAAAGGTGGTATGGCACCGCTCAAGCACATTTGGCGATTGACAGCAATAAAGCCAGAAGGGGGCCTATCTGCAGTATCATTTGGCCCCGGTAGTAAGGCATCAGCTTCGGCAATGCCAAACTGGATGAGCAATTGGTTAAACACCCGCTGATTCAGAGTTGTGGGAGTTCTCTCCGGAGGGTTATCCAACAGGTTGGCTACTGGGAAGACATCTTCAGCCTGGCCCATCGGTTCTTCTTGTTGAGATGTCATTCTACACAAGCAACTGGATGTTCAAATGCGAAGGTGCACGTTTCCTAAAAGTGTGAAGTGTTGTGCAGAACTAATGAAAATAAACAAGTAAATATAACTGAAGTTAAGCTAGTTGGCAATTGATCAATTACTAAATTTCAGGACTTGTTAATTTAAAGTTTCAGGTATAGTGTTATTGCAAACTGGTCAATTTCAGTTGACTATTTCAACATTGCTTTAGCCCTCTACTTGGATTCGTTGGTTTAAAGTACTTCATTCACGCAATCTATTTAACATTTATCCTCTATTGACTAATCTGTCATTGGATGTGGGCAATCGATGGCAGTATATTCGTCCCGATTTTCTGTGATTGTTGTATTAAACAGGTTGTATACTTGCAAATTGAAGCAATCTGTAAAACTAAAATACGCAACAAAGTTTAGCAGGTTAAAGTCCAAACAATTCAATATTAAGGCAGTTTATTTCAGCAATTCAAGACAAAGATCGAGTCAGAATTATTCTTCAAAGCAGTATAATGTGATAACTCGTCCACATTTTAAAGATTATGAAGCAAGTTAAGCTAGGTTATTTATGCTCCAAGACATTGAGTCACTGGTTCTCTAAGTCGTAAGGCATAGTAATGGGAAAGATTTTAGTTCGAGGCAGTGTGAAATTCTCCAAGTCCTGTCTCGGCTGCGACTCAAATCCTAGGTTACATCTAATTGAGCCGGTCATAGGTTCAAACCACAAGGAGCAACTCGGTGTGAAAAATAGTTCAAGTGCTGAGTCGTTCAGACTTATGACTTGAGTCGTTCATGGCCTATGGCTTAAGTCGTTCACGGCAGATGATTTGAGTCGTTCGCGGTTCAAAGGATGAGTCGTGGTGAAGATCTAAGGAGCTGAGTCGCTCGTGCAATCAAAAAACCAATTAGGCCGTATGAATCCAAAATCATTTCCTCAACCGGTCGTCCACTCTCCAACCCATTAACCCGTTAAGGGTAATTTCGTCTCTTCCAAATCCACCATTTTCTCAGTAAAACCTATTATTTCTCTGCACCAACAAATCGCCCAAGACAGATTCGAATCGCCTCAGGTCCATCGTACATCCAACACGTAGCTGAGCTCTCGTAAGCCGCAACAACATAGCTAATGACGATTGGAAATCAATCGCAGCTTGGCTCGAGGATGCAATGCGACGCATGACGTTGGATTAGAATCAGAGGATGGGGATTCACGATTTAACGGCAAACATGGTTGGACAAATATTGAATTCACTTACGCAATGTAATAGCAAGGATAAGTCATCAACTGATTAGCTCGGAAACGCCTTCGAAGGTTCGGAGAAGTATTAATGGCAGATGCGACTTAAGAGATAGGTATTGAGAAGAAGGAGGTAAGAGTGACGGCTCAAGTCTTTTATAGCTGTGAGCAGTGAAAGTTGAATCGGCACACGAGACAGGATGAGTCGAAGCACACGACCTACGACTTAGGCGTGTACTTCGAGGGGCAAGTGTTAACCTCGTTTTACCCAACAACTCATCTACTCAAGGACTGGACCGACTCATCTACTCAAGGGAAGGACAGACTCATCTACTTAGAGGGATAGGACGACTCAAGGGGTTAACGTTTCACAAGGTAAGCAGCGACTCAGAGTTGACAACGACTCAGTGGATCAACGACTCAACGAGTTAACGACTTGAAGGAGCAGAGTGGCTTAACTAGTTAACGGCTCACAAGGCAGACCGACTCAATGCATTACCGACTCATCAAAGCTATCGCCTCAGCGACTCAACAAGTCCACGACTCATCGTAAGAAACGACTCAAGAGGATTGACGACCTAAGAAATGACTTAACGACTCATAGCTCAGGATGACTCGTCCGCGACTTAAAGCCACTGAGTCGTATTCCATTGCCACAATGCCTGTCCCAATGAGAATTGACTCGCCAACGACTCAGGACTTGGCTTAGAATCTAGCAAAAGAATGGGCTAGTGAGAAGACCAAATGCTTAATCAGATAAGCCGGCCACGACTTAACTTGACTCGGCCACGGCTTAGCCTGAGTCGATCACGACTCAGGACTTGGGCAAAAAATTCCTATCCAGATTTGCCTATAAATACATGGCCACCCCCAACATTCAAGGGACTTTTTTGGCTCATTCATTTCAAGCGATGTTACTCTGCTGCGTTCTGAACCACTTCAACACCTTCAAGGAACTTCACGAAGAAATCAAACATGCCTAACATGTGTTCAAAGATTTGGATCGACATTGAAGTTTAGGCTACTTGTTCTAAGTCACTTGAAACTCAAAGTGTGTTGTAATCAAAGTGTAACTACATTGACTTGTAATCAAATCGTCAACAAAGATATTCAAAGTGGACGTAGGCTCTCTCTTAAGCCGAACCACTATAAAATTGCTGTTGTTTACTGCTTTTTCACTATTATCTGCTTATAATCTGTTCCCGAGCTATCGGGTGGTGCTTTCACAATCTCACTTCATACACCGGGGTGTTAGCGTTCAAATTTTAGCGTTAACAGTTAACAATTTATATAACGTGAAATATTTAAGTGGTTTCAATCACTAACAACAAATCAATACCACAACCATCAATTTCAACAAACAGCATACACAACAGATACAAAACAACCATTCAATCAAGCAAACAAATAGTTGTTCGGGTTCAAAACTTTTAAATTTTACGGAATGAAGAATAAACTACTAGCGCATCATTTACTCAGCAGTTTTAGATGAAACTAAATAGATTATTTTTCATCCAAGTAATTTTAAAGTATCCTTGCCCAAACAACCATAAACCAAGCAATAACAATTCCAACCAACAAATCAAATTAACTTATTATTAATTTTATTTCGTCCATTAGTTGTTTGATTTTCTTTCTTTCATTCATACATTTATACTACTTCATTTCATTTATTTATCAATTTAATCTTAAGTTTATAACTCTATACCACCAATTCCAATAAATAAAAGTAATTTATTGAACCCTTTCATTACATATTTTTATTGTACAATTTCCATTACATTTCTTATTAAACATTTCAACTTCTAATATTTGGTAAGTTATATATACATATGCTTTTAAAGAACGTAATTAAAAGTTATACAAGTTTTCTCATTTCTTTTAATTAATTCATTATTCAATAAAAATTTTCCTTTTTCTTATAAGTTACACTTAAATCTCTTACCTACAATAGGGGTTTCAATTGTTAATTACTTACCTTTCATTTCACTACAATAATTGAACAATTAATTAATTGAAATTTAAGAATTTAATACCGGGTTAAATTTCAAATTATTTTAAAATAACCGATAAATATATTCTTACAACTTATATATCTTTAATTACATTTAAAACAATTCAATTTTTTTTTTCAAAAATGAATCTACAGTAAAACTACTACAGTGGCCTTTCCCGTTCGAAACTCGAAAATGAAAGTCGATAATGCGACCACTATCACCGAAATTATTTTCCAGCGACAGAGAGGAAAGTATAAAACTTATTTCTCTAAAATCTTCTTTAAAACAATTCATCCGAATTATAATAAATATTTATATCAGAAAGTACTTATAAAAAATATTATTATATTCCAAAATTTATTCGAAAGAAATTTCAAAACCCCGGATCATACGTTCTAAATTTCCAAAATTTCATTTATTTTATTTTTCAATCTTATTTCTATATCTATTGCAGCCGAATACAAAAATCATTTGAATTTTTTTTATTTTATATAGAAAATATAATAGGTAAAATTATTTCATTCACCTATATTAAAAACAAATATTATGTCGGTCTGTCCTATTAAGTGTTTAGAAATCCCTATTGATGTCACACGTCCCACGCACCAACCAGAATTTATAAATACAAAACGGAACAGATTAACACAATATAAAAACCTTTTTTATAACACTAACAAATACGCTCTCTCATATATATATATACACGCTCAGTGACTCCCATAGGGTATTTCTACCCTATTAGTAAAGAGTCAAACCCCACAAAGCTAAGGTTTATCGCTAAACCAAAGCTCTGATACCAACTGTAACATCCCACCTGTTCGCACGCTTTAAATCAACACACGTGCCAATTCAAACCATACGGAAGGGCAGATTGTTATGAGGTAAATAAGATAAACACGGAGAAGATGAAGAAAGAAGAAAAAAACAAAATAGAATCTTGCAGCGGAACGATAAAATATAATAATAAATACACAGTTCATAAAACTGTTTACAAAACATTTGATTTTCTTTATACAATAAATATCAGAGTTCACATACCAATAAACATCAATGCAGCAGAATCAAATGGTGTAGTGGAATAATATAATAGATAGTAATACTTCAAATCTTCGTCTTCGTCCTCCAGAATAAAATCTTCAATTCCTGAAACGCTCGGACTGACCCGAGCGAATTGAAAAGACAAAACACTCGAGTCAGAACTAAAAGATCTTATGTAAGTTAAATCAATAGGGATAAATATGAGTGCAGTAACTTAAAAGATGCTCGGGATTCACATCTCTTAAGGATCCGTTAAACTATTTACTATGTAGTATATTTCGCTATTATAATAGTGTCTAATTGTAAAATAAACTTGCTTTTAAATAGCGTTAAGGCTTTACATTTTCCACCTTAACACGGTTATATATTCCCATAGTCTATACGGTACCGTAATCTCCCCCGTACTGGGCGTCGTCAGAGGGCACTCCATAGGTATGGTACAAAACCAAAATCGTATAAGGCATGCTAGGGTAGGTGACATGGCATAACTAGGCAATGCTAGGGTAGATATACCAATTGCTATCCGGACTGGTTGTAACGCATAGCCGCAGCTACCGCCCACCTCGAACAAACACCCCCAAAATCAAAGAAATCAAAAGTGAAGGTGGCCACCAGATCAATTCAAAGTCAGAGTATAGTATCGAAGGGATGTGTCCGATAAAGGGCGCTAACCCCCTTGGCCCGAGAATCGCTCCTGTTTTAGCCACCTTATGACAACTCACGGGAGTCGGGACCACGTATTTACCTTACAGGAAATGCCGCCACCAACCTACTTCATTCTGGAATCTCCACCGCGTACACGGTTGTTAAAGTGGTTTTTAGAGTTGGTAGAGAGTATGACAACTTCCGATCCCGGTCTCTTTAACAACCAAACGTTATTATAACACCGCGGTCTTTAAAATAGTTTATACTTTAAAACCAGAAAATAATTATCCATTTCAAAACCCATAAATACGATATCATTTCCATTTCCAAAACAACTCATTTTGATATAATTTTCATAAAACCCAAATCAATAATATTTTTTTTTATTTCAAATATATTTCTTTTCTAAAATCATACTGCTTTAAAATTTATAATATCTGGAAACCAAACATTTGAATTATAACTTTCAACATAATACTTCGAAATTCATAGCTTTGAAACCATAACTTTAAAAACTTAAATGGTTTGGATATTCAAAAAGTATATAGAATAAAATAGTTTGAATTTAAAATTACTTCATAAAATAAATAATTTCCACGACTTACAAATTATTTCATTAAAGATTAAGTCAAAATCCATAAACTTTAAAATCGCTTTCAGTTTCAATAAACCACTTCAGTTTCAATATATTTCAAACTTTTAATATTAAAAAAATTTGGAACTAAGGTTGAAATTTCTATTCAACAATTTAAAATCCTATTTATTTAGTTTGAAATATTTGCATAATAAATCCGAAATCATTTAAATAAAACTCAAATTACTTTTAACTAAAAAAATTCTTCAATTTATTTATACTAGAAATATTCGTTTAATTCATCTTGAATAAAAATTCAGTTATAAATATCATTCCTTTTTTAAAGTTTCAAGTTAATAAATTCTACATCAACTTATGATGTTAAATTCTTAATTAAACTTGATTCTAAATCAATTTTTCAATTCAACTCCTAATATTAATTGATTTCAATCATTTAAAACTCTATATATTCTCAATATCTTAACATGTACCTAGCCATATAATATAAAATAATCAAACTCCATTATTCGTCTTATTTATTTTATTTAACAAATTTATACACAACTTAAATTCAATAATTTAACTATATATGTACATAAAAATAAGATTTTATATAAGATCAAAAATTAATATTTATTAAACCATATCTTATCCAATCCATAGAAATCATTTTCAAAATATTTGTATATATATATAGACCGACGGTGTCTGTATATAATTTTCTACCCTATGGTCAAGTGATACAGATATCTTTCATTCCAATCCGCAATTTAAAAATAAAAATGCGGTTGTATATCATTTCAAACCGCAATCCCGAATGAACTGAAAATGCATAATAACTTGCAGTTTATACAATATAAATACAACATCCATTCATCCATCATATCAATCATCAAGCAGTCATAAATTTATCATCCAATTCAAACAATCACAACAATAAATAATAATTAATTACTGATAGTTAAATTTTCAATAATGAACTAAATAACTGTTTAACTGTATTTTATATGCACTAATAAATAAATTTAACTAGCAGGTTATATGCAATAAATAAATTTGACCAAAATTTTAACTGACAGTTTTAATGCAATGAATAAATAAATTAACAATTAACTGTCAGTTTTAAATGCAATAATGAATTAAATAATGCGTAAATTAATGAATGCAACTTAACTGATAAAATGATGAAATATATGCCAAACAGCTATAAATAAAACTTTAAACACATCATAAATCAATTTAACTAACATAAGAAATTTTAGAAATTGTGAGTGTGTTAAAACACTCACCTTTTGAATTTAAATTGAATTCAAATCCAATTTAAACCCAAAAATTGGGCAGTCTCCAAATTCATGCAAACCAGCGCCAAAATGTCTGAAATTCCGATACAATCCCAGCAAAATAACGCGCATGAATCCGAGCTCATATGCAAAAGTTATGAAAATTGGAAAATTCTGGTCCTAGGTCGACTTCGGGTTCGACTTCGGTGCGCCACCTCAAATCCCCGGTGCTTGCTTGGAGTTTTTGCCAAAACGACCCGAAGCGACCCGAGTCATTTTCTTCCTGACCAGAAGTAGATACAGCGTTTTTTCCCTGAAACTCGAAGAGCGACCAGAAGTTGCTGCTGATCCGCAATTTTTTTTTTTTGAAATTGAAATTGGATTGGGAAGATTAGGGTTTGCAGTAGAATGAGGAAGAGCATACGTTCAGAATGAGGAATAAGCAATGACCTAGGGTTTATAACCACATATATATAGGCAAACAGAATAGAAAGAATGGGCTAGGTTGGATTTAGGTTTTGAACGATAATTGACCCAAAAAGCCCGTTTCGATTTCGGAATGGAAAAGGGTCAACCCATATATCAAAATATATGTTTAAAAATATTTTAAACGCGATGGAAAAAGTTTCATGTCCAAATTCCATTATATGAAGAAGTTATGCTAAATTCAAATTTTCCAAATTAATTTCAATTGATTTAAATTGCATAAATTTCAAGGCGTTTCGAGTCCGTACGATCAAACGACAAGTCCGATCGCTACGAAACTTGAAACACTATTATAATTCACCATTATGGATCCGATGAAACTGGTTTCGTCGAAATCCGAGTCAGTGGCCAAAATGGCTGTTTTTATATTAATTAAATAAATGTATAATTAATTGATTAAATCAAATTTTTAAATTTCAATTCTAAAATTGACAATTTTATCATCTTATGTTTCTCAAACATTTTTAACGATTTAAACAAATTTAAATGTCTATTTAGAGAAGATAAATTTATAAATTTCAATATAAACCTTCGATTTCATAAATTTCAAAATTATAAATAAAATTTCCAACAATTCTATTAAATTCACTATTCATTCTATTATTAAATTCATCGTTATCAAAAGGACGCAATTTACATTGGTTCACGATTGTTTACATTTATTTTCTTAGGTTTCATCTACATTTCCATTTATGCAATATTTCAAATAATAAGTTTCCATTTAATTGCAATAAATCATATTATCATAATTTAAATTCAAATAAATGGAAAAAAATGTTGATTCCCATTCTTATTATTTAAACAAACATTATCCTCTAAACATATTGACCATTTATTTACGTTACATTACATTGATACTTCCAATTTCACCTTTTCGAATTAACTATTTTAATTCCACTTATTGTGTAATAACTACTATATTGAAATTTGTCAATTTCACTCATAAATTTGGATTTTAAAACCAATTAACTAACTTACCTTGGTGCCATCCTTTATTACATTAATCATTACTTTAAATTACATTAATAAAACATTAAATTTAGATATAGTTACTAATTATTTACTTAGTTTATTTAACACCTTATATAACAAGCCACCTATATTACTTGCATTTAAGTTCGTTAGTCATCAAACCAGATTTATAATTCCATATTCGACGCTAATTTATTTCATGCAATTAATATACGCCTATTTACACATTTCATACTTTTAATTATCAACCAACAATTTATTATGCATTATTTCATCAATTAATATCAATTTTGAATTTATTTCCCAATTTACCAATTTCATTCAATTATACCTTACGAATTGGTTTCCCTCAATTGGTATTGCATTTCATTCGCTTTATTAATACTTAACTTAGTTAGCCTTAGCGTTGTATTAGATTAAAATTTCATTGGTTACATCCTATTGAATTAACATTCTCCGGTTACCAAATTAATCTACATCAAATTGCACTAATTAAGCGAATTAACTGTAATTGATTTCACACTAACTTTTACGAAATAATAAATATGTAACTTATAACCATTGTTACCCTTAACTCTAGCTACCTTTAAAAGTTCATTAATTACAACAAATGTTCCAATCAGCTATATAATTCAAATTTCATCTTTTATTTGTGTTCAATATTTTATTTCATTATGCTGAAATTTAGGCGCTGTTAACGCTTAAAATCGAACGCTAACACCCCGGTGTGTGAAATGTGAGTGTGAAAGCACCACCCAATGGTTCGGGAACAGAATATCAGCTAAGATAACAGAAAATACAGTAAGAGACAGCGAATTTATAGTGGTTCGGCTTAAGGAGTAGCCTACATCCACTTTAAGTATCTTTATTACTGATTTTGTTACAAAACTATACAATGCTCTTCAAGTACAGATCTCTTTAGTTACAAAACACTTTGAGCAAGTAGCTTAAGCTTCGATGTAGATGAAAGTCTTTGAACCCATGTCGGATGTGCGAAAGTCTTTCATAGTGGCTTGTAGTGTTTTTGAAACTTCAAGTATAGAGTTGGTTTAGAAACTGGCAGAGTATCGGCGCTTGAAGAGATTGTCCAAAAGTCCCTTCAACGTTGGAGATAGTGCCGTATTTATAGAGGAACTTCCATGTCAAGTTGTAAGTAGTGACCGACTTAAGGTAAGTTCTGGATCGTGGCCGACCTAAGACAAGTCGTAAGCCGCGTCCCACTCTCAAGCGTGGCTCACGGCTTAACTGGAAAAAGCAGGCTCTTCTGAGTACAAGTCCCAAGTCGTGAACGAGTTAACAGGCTCTGGTTTAAGTAACACTATATCGGATTTATCTTTGTTTGCCTAGGTCGTGAGCGACCTAACATAGGTCGTAAGTCGGTCGTGACTTAAGTGAAATTGCTTTGAGCTTTTTCCTGTCTTGAGTCGTTAGGTCGGCAGTCTCTTGAGTCGTTAGGTCGGTAACCCTTTAAGATTGTTGAGTCGGTCCATTCTCTTAAGCCGCTAAGTCATAGCTTCCTTAAGTCGGTAGGTCGTGCCACCAGCTAAGTCGCTAAACCGTTATACTTTTTAGGTTGTTAAGCCCTTAAACCATTAAGTCGTTTGACCCCTTAAACTGTTAAGTCGCTAGTCCCTTAAGTTGTCCAACCTCTTGACTCGTTGAGTCGTGCATCTTTTAACTCGTTAGGTTGATAACTCACTGAGTCGCTTGTCCATTGAGTCGCCGCCCACCTTGAGTCGTTTTCTTATTGAGTCGTTGACCATAGGAGCTAACATTTGTCCCTCGAAGTACACGCCTAAGTCGTAGGTCGTGTACTTCGATCTAATCCCTAAGTCATGGACGACTCAAGGAGCTGGTTAACTCGTTTGACCGTCCATCTTCTTCTCTGCCTCCTATATAAGCCGTTAAGTCGCTTCTCTATTTTTACTTCGTTGTTTGTCTTCTTTTCGCCATTGTTGCATCTGAGCTCCCAAAGGCGACTTCAATCCGATCAATCACCAATTTTCCTTAATATTACATCCTCGATCAACAGATTTAGGTAACTTCAGTCAGCTGTCCATCGTGTTTACCACCAACTCTTCGTAACCATTTTGATATAGTTTTTGTTTCCATGCTGTGAGATTATGTTTCGATTCGTCTTCTGACCATTGCTGATCATTGACAATTGCCCTAGAAAGTGAATCGGCTTAGGATCTTATGTAGTTGTTTGGCAAGTGTTTGGATTTGTTTTTGGGTTTTGCTTGAGAAGATGATGGATTTTGTTGCTAATGGAAGATAACGGGTTATTGGGTTGGAGAAGGATCAGTGGGTTGAGAAGAGATATCGTGAAGTTTTCGCGACTTTGCCGATTTGCATAGTTTTCGAAGTGACTGACTTAAGATCCCCTACGACCTTAATTGCACATGACTTAACCCTTTAGGTTGTGTTTGTTTCTGGACGACTTAAGACTTAGCTTCATTTGCACTTCGTTTGCTCTGTCTTGATTTGAGACTTTATGACTTGGCCTCTAGGTCGTGAGCGACTTAGCCCTGAGTCGCAGCCGAGCTAAGACTTAGAGAAATTCTCATCACTTTGAACCGAAGCCTTTTTTCCTCAACACGCTTTGCGGCTTATAGGACCAACGATTTAAGGAGCCAACGATTTAACTTGCAGGAAATCTTTTAAGTCGTGGATGACTTAACTTTTAGGTCGTGGACGACTCATGACTCAATGACTTGAACAAAATTTGAAAACTTAGAGATGTTGACAGAACTTGATTATATTTCCAATTTGAGTTGCCAGGATAAACTGCTTGAACTTTGAACTGTTACTTGAACTTTGAACTGTTAAACTTTGCTGCATTCTTTCACAGATCACTTTTGACTTGCAAGCTAACAATCTGTTCAATACATCATTTATAGAAAATTGGGACGAATATACTGCCACTGACTGCCCATATCAAATGGCAGATTAGTTAATGACAGATAACCAACTTAAATAGATTGTGTGAACGAAGTGCTTTTAAATTATCAAATTCAAGTAAAGTATTAAAGCAACATTGAAATAGTCAACTGAAACTGCCCAGTTTGCACTAATTCTATACCTGAACTTTTTAAATTAACAAGTCCTGAAATTTGGTAATCGATCAATTGTCGACTAGTTTAATTCCAGTTATATTTACTTGTTATTTTTATTAGTTCTGCACAACACTTCACACTTTTAGGAAACGTGCACCTTCACATTTGAATATCCAGTTGCTTGTGTAGAATGACTTCTCAACAAGAAGAGACAACAGCCCAGATTGGAGAAGCCACTCTTATTCCGGCTCTCCTAGTTAATCCTCCAGAGAGATCCTCTACTACTTTGTCATACAAAGTTTTTCGTCAGTTATGCACTCAGTTTGGCATTGCTAAAGCAGATGCCATTCTTCCTGAGAAAACTAACACTGCTGATGTGGCGCCTCCTGGCTTTGTAGCAGTCAACCGCCAAATGTGCTTGTGCGGTGCTATTCCTCCCTTCAATGACTTTCTTCAACAGTTTCTTCTTCGATTGACCATCTCTCCGTTCCAACTACACCCCAATGGTTATGCCATTCTGATGGGGTTGTGTGTTTTATTCATGAGAACTCTAGATCGACTGCCGAGTTTCGAGGAAATTTGTTATTTATGTTCTTTCACAAAGACTAAAGATCATCCCTCTATTGTTGTTATAAGAAGCGCTAGGAATTGCAAACTCATCAATGATCTTTTCGAAAGCGTTCATGGCTTCTTAAATTAGTTTTTCTTTGTTCACTGCCCTCCAGGGTTTTACGCCATCTGGAGAGTAGGAAGTAAGATTACCTGCTTCTATTTTCCATTCCTAAGCTTTTCGAGATCTAAGTTGCTAATTTTACTCTTTCCTTTTTCAACGCTACCTCCCCCCTCTAGAGATCCAGGCCACAAGCAAATTTTTGAAAGATTGAATGCTGTGATCGCTAAAGAGAGAAGTATAAAGTTTTTGTTGAGGGACGAACTTTTGCATCAGTATGGACTTTTACACACCTCTCGTTCTACACACCCCCATGAGGTTCCAGACTCCCCATCTAAAGCATTAGATGCCCCAGTTTCCACTGGCGAACCTATACCAAAAGAACCTGCCTCCGAGGCTTCTCTGTTGAAGTGCTATACTACTGCCGACGTTGCGGGGTCGTCTGGCAAATTCGCACTTGCCTCAGTTACTGAGGAGGAAGAAACTCTTCGTTGCTTTGAAGATGCGGCCGATTTGGAAGTCGAAAAAGAAACTCCCGTCGAGCATGGCGGTGATGATGCTTTTGAAGGGCTAAGCGACCTGATCATTCACAGGAACTTTTTAAAGATGATGTTTCTAAAGCTGCTTTTCCTGTTGTCGAGGCGACATCCACTTTTCAGCAAATTTTGACGCCTGCCACTCAAGTCACTACCACCCCTGTGCCGAAGAGTGGTTCGTAGCCTGACGCGTGTAGTTTGCACACCACACACACGTAGGATTTTCAGCACTTATTCGTACTTAACTTCTTTTCTCTGAAGACTTTTAAGACTTGTCTTTTTTTATTTCAGATTCTCCGATGGGACGCAGCGGCTCTTATTACGACGACTTTCAGCGCTACGGGAGGCGTAGTCAATATGACGATAGGCGCTACCTTCCCGTCTACAGAGAAACTGACGAAGAGAGAGCCGCTCGAAAGGCTCAGGAGAGGAGGGCTCAAGAAGAGCGTTATGAGAGGAGAGAAAGGGAGGAGCACCATGATTCTTCCCAGAGAGGTGACGATTCTCACAAAAGAAAGTCGCATGACGACCGGGGAAAAAGTCATATAGTTGAGGACCCAAGCAAGCGTGCCAGGCACGGTGAAAAGCGTGCATCTACAACTCCTGAAAAGGCCGCTGCCCCCGTCTCACTTGACATCCCTTCCGGCTCTCCTGCTCTCCGGAAGACAGACATTCAGACAATAGTCAACATGCCTAAATTCCAAATTGGACCAGGCCCGGCTACTTTGCAAAGTCGGTTCCCGCACTGGTGCCTAAAGGGAGTGCGGTTCGATCTTGACTTGGTTCCTATTGACAAACAAGCAATGCTGCAAAATCTTGATGCTGCTAGACTTGATATCGAGCGGATGTCAGGGTGGCAAAAGCTTGTTGATGAGCTTCAGAGGGTCAACCGCGTGAATATAGAGGCCATGCTGACCATGGAAAATGATAAGGCCGAGTGGCAGAAAACTTTAAGCCAGCATGATACCGAGATGAGGAACATAGCTGATTACAACGAGAAGCTTGAAGCAGAAGTTGAAAAACTTAAACAAGAGCTTGCTACTTCTTCTACCTCATATACTCAAAAAGAAGAAGTACTCCAAAAGCAAGTTCGCGATTCTCACGCTGCTCAGCGACATGCCGAGGCACAACTTGAGGCTGAGCAGAAAACAACGGGAAGGTATCGTGCTGACGTCGCAGAGTTACGGGAGAAGGTCAACTCCCAGGATTTGGAGATTATGAGGCTGAAAGCCCAACTGTTAAAGACCGAGAAGGAATGTGATGAAGCTATCGCTGGAAGGCAGGCTGCCGAACAGTCGCATGAGGCGACTAAAGCCAACATCAACTCCACTTTATTTGACTTCTACGTGCATAGCGTTATGGGGCGCGGGAGCCTTTCATTCTTAGGACCGAAGTATGAGATTACCCTGGCCGAGGTTCGGGAGTCAATTCTTGACATGCTTGGAGGTGCAGGCGCTGGCTATGCTGAAGCATCTCTTGCAGAACACTTTCTAGATGATGACGCTGTAGCTGCTCTAGCCCGGGGAAAAGAGCAGCTTGCCAAAGCACGAGCTGAGGCAGGGGAGCAGCACTTTGTGAAAGAAGCACCACTAACTGCACCCGTCCCTCCTTCGGTTTCGGCCGATGTTGACATCACAGGCTCTGGTTCTCATTCTGCATCCTATGTTAAAGTTACAATTGAGATCACAAGCATGCAGGGTGGAGATGAAGGCGAAGAGAGCGCCGAAGCACAAGCTTATGAGGTTGATATTAGGAAGCCGACTTCTCCAGGTAACTCTACTGTTAATCTTGCCCAAGTGGACTGTTTGTTTGCTCCTCATGAGTTTGACGAACTTTTTGATTATTTCTTAAATCTCAATGAGCCGCTATCTCCTTTCTTCACGGGATACTAATATTTTTGGCTTTTTTTCTTCTGTAGCAAAAACGCCAAGTGCCACACAGACTTCTTCTCCTCCAGCTGTCTCTCCTCCATTCCCTCAAATCACTCCTATATCCCAACCGAGATCACGGGAAGAATTAATAGGAGCCCTTCAAGGTTTGGATGATCCAATCGCTTCGCAAGAGCAGAAGGACGAAGGACTTAAAGGAGGCGACAAATCCCCGGAGCGTACTATTTCTGATGATGTAAAACTGGCTGCTCTTGTTACCCCGGGAAGTGAGTCTTCTTCAAGGAGGAGGAGGAAGCGTACCACTTCCAAGAAGAAAAGGAAAAGCATTCTTGTTTCTGAAGAGGAAGCGATGGTTGATCCGGCAGTAACCCTCTCTCCTTCATCCCCGACTCTCCCAAGCCGTCCTTAAAAGCTGCCTATTAGGTCAGGTGAAGGCTCTAAAGGTAGTGGCAAGAAGAAGTAACGGGCCCTGCTTCCCTTTATTTTTACTTTTTTCTTTTTGCATGTACTGACCGGAGATTGTGCGGGTACCGGCCTCCGCTTTTCTTTTTCTTTTTATTTTGAAACCTGTACCTGTACAAAATTTTGACAGTATTGAATAAAATGATTCTTTTTGTTTGTACAAACTTCTGTCTGTATTTGAGAATGCATTTACTATTCGTTTTTGTACAAATTTCTTTATATGATATTGCAGTGAGCTTGTGGTATGTTGTTCGAGCATAATTCTTACCAATGTACCTATACCATGTTGCCCCTATACCATAAGCTCGTTGCAATATTTTCAACTTTGAGGGGACTTGTACTCTTATTTTTTGAAGAATAATTATTCCATACTTGGAGGAATATTATTCTGCTCAAAATAGAGTACAGCTCGTTTCATATGAGTTTTCATGCTCCACCCTTTGGAGATATCACCTTTTCTTTTCCATATATACATTTTTACAAAGCGAATTCTCTTATGTGGTAGAGTGGGCCTCGAACGGCACTTTAACATTTTTGAGGAAGAGTATTTTCAAGAATAGATGAACCAATCTTCCTTTGAAAGCTAAAATGTGCCTTTAAAGAGGGCTTCCTTTTTTTATATTGCGCCTCGGTGGAGGGCTTTTTGATCTTTGTTTTGCATTTCATATGAAATGCTTCTTTGAAAAGTTGTACCTCTGAGGAGGGCTTTTTCACGTTTCAACACTTGGAAGTTTTATTTCAATCTCGATGAAATGTGTGCCTCCGAAGAGTTGTGCCTCCGAAGAGGGCTTTCCACGTTTCAACACTCGGAAGTTATATTTCGATCTCGGTGAAACGTGTGCCTCCGAAGAGGTCTTTTTGTTTGATTGTGCCTCTGGGAAGAGGTCTTTTTGTTTGATTGTGCCTCTGGGAAGAGGACTTTTGTTTGATTGTGCCTCTGGGAAGAGGTCTTTTTGTTTCTGCCTCTTGGGAGAGTCTTTTATTTTTTCCCTGTTCGCTGGGAAGCGGGCCTCCGAAGAGGGCTTTTCACATTTCGACTCGTGTGAAGTTTTAGTTCAGATAACGGTGAAATATGTGCCTCTGAGTTGGGCTTTTGCCTGAAAGTTTGGAGTTTCTTTCTCTTAGTTGGATGGATTCACGGGAGTGTATCACCGATCAGTCCACAACTTTATGTCGAGAAAGAACTCTCTTTTTCTGGCGAGGCCCGCTCGAGGCCTTTTAGCATTTCAACTGTGGTGAAATGGGCCTCCGAAGAGGGCTTTTCACGTTTCAACACTTGGAGGTTTTATTTCAATCTCGGTGAAACGTGTGCCTCTAAGTGGGGCTTTTGCCTGGAAGTTTGGAGTTTCTTTCTCTAAGTTGGATGGATTCACGGGAGTGTATCACTGATCAGTCCACAACTTTATGTCGAGAAAGAACTCTCTTTTTCTGGCGAGGCCCGCTCGAGGTCTTTTAGCATTTCAACTGTGGTGAAATGGGTCTCCGAAGAGGGCTTTTCACGTTTCAACACTTGGAAGTTTTATTTCAATCTCGGTGAAACGTGTGCCTCTAAGTGGGGCTTTTGCCTGGAAGTTTGGAGTTTCTTTCTCTTGGTTGGATGGACTCACGGGAGTGTATCACCAATCAGCCCACAACTTTATGTCGAGAAAGAACTCTCTTTTTCTGGCGAGACCCATTCGAGGTCTTTATCCTCCGAAGAGTTGTGCCTCTGAAGAGGGCTTGTGCCTCCGAAGAGGTCTTTTGCTGTTTGGTGCTTGCTCGCCCATGTCTCTTTGCCATCTATTCATGTCGGCGATCCCCGTTATCTTTTCCAAATATCATCCCTTTTTAGTTGCCAACAATTTTCCTGATCCAAAGAAATATACTTCATAGTTAAGCGAGTTGGTGGTGGTAGACACAGGCTATTTAACTGGATGATCGTTTGTACAAACATTTGCAGTTAGTTAGAAATAGTCCACTTCCATCCACATCACTAACTTTTGTTCGAAGCTCTTCTTTCGTAGGATTTGAGTATGGAAATTTTGAATGGTTTAGCATTTGCTTGCTGGGTCATGTCGGAGATCGCTTGGTCTTGCGATGGGTAAGCTTTGTTTTTATGGCCTGCATTATTAAATCGACATTTTAGTAACACAATTAATGTATTTTATATGTAGAAATAAAACAAAGCAGTTTACAGTAGTAGAGAACACAAGATTTATAGTGGTTCGGCCAAAAGCTGGGCCTACATCCACTTTATAGCTTTTCATTATTCACTAGCTTTACAATTGGTTTCAATACAAGAATCATATATTCGTAATTCTTTTACAATATTTCAACAAAGCTTTTAAGTAAAATATGGACGCAAATGATTGTTGTTCCAAGCTCTTGGAGTTGGTTCTCCTTCGACATTTGTGAGTTTGAATGTGCCATCAAGAAGTTTCGTGCCTATGACATACGACCCCTCCCAGTTTGGCCCAAACACACCTATGGCTGTCATAATTCTCTTCAGGACTAGGTCCCCAACTTCAAAGCTGCGCCGACGAACTTTGGAGTTGAAGTGCCTAGCTATTCTTTGCTGATGAGCTGCAATTCTAAGCCTAGCCTCTTCTCTTCTTTCATCAAGGAGGTCAAGCGCTTCCAGTTGCAGTTTTTCATGCTCATCTTGATCAAAATGGATCCTTCTGTGTGAGGGGACTTCAGTTTCCACTGGAATCATCACTTCTGATCCGTATGCCAATGAAAATGGAGTATGCCCAGTCGCAGTTTTGTGGGTAGTTCTATATGTCCATAGTGCAAGCGGTAACTTATCGACCCAACCACCTTTTGCTTTTTCCAGCTGATTTTTGATGGTTGATTTGATGATTTTGTTTACTGCTTCACTTACCCGTTTGCCTGCGGATGAGCCACTGCTGAGAAGCTTTTTCGGATCTTGAACGTTTGCAGAAATCTTGGAACTCCTCACTTTCAAACTGGGTACCATTGTCTGTGATTATCTTCTGAGGCACACCATACCTGCAAATGATATTTTTAGTCACCAAACTTATCATTTTCTTAGAGGTAATAGTAGCCAATGGTTCGACTTCAGCCCATTTAGTGAAATAATCAACAACAACGATAGCATATTTAATCCCCGATTTGGCAGTCGGCAAAGGCCCAATGAGATCTATTCCCCAGATGGAAAACGGCCATGGACTGACCATTTGTGTTAGCTCAGTGGAAGATGCTCTAGGAATTTTGGCAAATCTTTGGCATTTATCACACTTTTGGGAATAGTTAGCAGCATCTTGGTTAATTTCTGGCCAAAAGTATCCATAACGGAGGATTTTCTTTGCTAAAGTTTGACCACCTGTATGATCCCCACATTCCCCTCCATGTACTTCAGTTAGAATTGTCTTAGATTCTTCCTTTGTCACGCATCGAAGTAATGGCATTGAAAATCCTCGTCTGTACAAGCGACCATCCTGAACTATATATCTGGAGGCTTTCCTTATCAGCTTCTGTCGTTCTTTTGAACTTTCTGGCAAAGAACCATTGAGCAAATATTCAAATATCGGAGTCATCCATGATTCTTGCTCTTGGGATACATTCATAATCCAATCAACATCCATTTCATCTGTGCTTGGAGCTGACAAGACTTCGACGGGAACTAATCCCAATAGCTGAGCTTCACCAGTACTTGAATACTTTGCGAGAGAATCCGCCTTCATGTTATCTTCTCGGGGTATATGGTTTATTGAATAACGGTCAAAATCTTGAAGAAGCTCCCAGGCTTTTGATAAATAGGCGGGTAGATTCCCTCCTTTAGCTTGAAATTCCTTCTTGACTTGGCAGACAATAAGTTGAGAATCACTGAAGATCTGCAATGCCTTGATGTTTAGTTCTTTAGCGATCCTTAAACCAGCGATGAGGGCTTCATATTCTGCTTCATTATTTGTCGAAGGAAATTCTAGTCTCAGTGCATAACATAGCGATCGCCGTTCTAGGGTTTCAAGGACAACCCCTGCTCCGGAACAGTAATCATTCCTTGCGCCATCGACATACAATTTCCATTGGATTGGGACGTTATCAGTGGCTTCTTCATCACTATCACCTTTATCCGTACATTCTGCGATGAAATCTGCTAAAGCTTGTCCATTGATTGCTTTCCGAGGATGATAAGTGATGTCATATTGGCTGAGTTCAATATTCCATTTCAAAAGACGGTCTGAAGTCTCAGGACGGAATAGGACTTGCTTTAGAGGTTGATCAGTGAGGACTTTGATGGGATGAGCTTGGAAATACGGCCTCAATTTTCTTGATGCGATCAACAAACAATAGGCGAGCTTTTCCAACCTTGAATAGTTCATCTCTGCCCCAGTGAATCTTTTGCTGATATAATAGACTGGGCGTTGAATCCTTGCGTCTTCCCGTACCAACACTGCACTGAGAGCATGAGATGAAATTGCCAAATATATGAAGAGATCTTCACCATTGTCAGGCTTTGAAAGTATCGGAGGCACTTCCATATGACGAACCAACTTATCAAATGCTTTCTAACATTCAGGAGTCCACTCAAAGTTTTTTCTTCCTTTCTTCAGAGCATCAAAGAATGGAATGCATTTGTCAGTAGCTTTTGAAATGAACCGACTCAAGGCAGCAACCTTTCCATTGAGACTTTGCAACTCCTTCTTCGTTCTAGGAGCTTTGACCTCTCTCAGGGCAGTGATCTGGGCAGGATTAGCTTCAATGCCCCTAACGCTCACAATGAAACCCAAAAACTTTCCGAACTCCACTCCAAATGAACATTTCAAGGGATTAAGCTTCATTCTGTACTTTCGGAGTACTGCAAACATCTCTGCCAAGTGATCCATGTGGTCCACTGCTTTCTTAGACTTCACTAGCATATGATCAACATAAACTTCCATTGTCTTGCCAATCTGCAGTTTAAACATGGCATTAACAAGCCTTTGGTAAGTTGCCCCTGCATTCTTGAGTCCGAAAGGCATGACCTTGTAGCAGTAGAGTCCAACATCTGTGATGAAGCTTGTGTCCTCTTGATCTGGCTCATGCATCATAATCTGGTTATATCCGGAGTATGCATCCATAAAGGATAACAATTCATGCCCTGCCGTCCCATCCACCAACTGATCGATCCTGGGCAGCGGGAAACCGTCTTTGGGGTAGGCTTTGTTCAGGTCTGAAAAGTCAATGCATACTCTCCATTTTCCGTTAGCTTTTTTAACCAGCACTGGATTTGATACCCAATTTGGAAAGTAGATTCTCTGATGAAACCGTTCTCCATGAGCCGATCCACTTCTTCTTTTAACGATGCCATCCTCTCAGGACCCTGGGTTCTTCTTTTCTGTTTCACGGGTGTAAACTTTGGATCAATGTTCAGAGTGTGTACTGCAATCTCTGGGGATATTCCACACATGTCAGCGTGAGTCCAAGCGAATACATCCAAATTTGCCTTCAAAAATGAAATCAGAACATTCCGAACTGTTGTGTTGAGTTGTGAACCCACATTCAGCACTTTGTTTGGGTCCTTTGGGTCAACGGGTACCGGCACCGTTACTTCTACCGGTACTACCCTATTCTCCCCTGCACTGGCTTTCCTTGGATCCATCTCTCTTCGTGCGCCACTATATTCACCAGTGCAGGGTCCACCCTGTAATTGCTACAAGGTTGGTTCTTTGTTGCGGACTGGAGCCGCCGCACGTTTTTCCGTTTCTCTTTTCCTTGATTCACGCAACTCTGTAAGATAACATTCTCGCCCCGCATCTTGGTCTCCTTTAATCACACCAACTCCATTATTTGTGGGGAATTTTATAGTCAGACACCATGGGGCAAGAACAGCTTTGAATGTAGCAAGAGTTGGTCGGCCTAAAAAGGCATTGTAGGCAGAGAATTCTTCAACAATTATAAAGGTTTGCTTTCGAGCCACCTTCCTCAGCCCTTTTCCAAGTTCCACAAACAAATCTATGGTCCCAATCGGCTGCTTGGTCTCCCCAGCAAACCCAGCAATCTTAATTGATGAAGCTTGAACGTCGGCATTGGAATTTTCATTTGATCAAAGGTCTTTTTGAAGAGAATGTTGCATGAAGCTCCACAATCAACTAGAACTCTTCTCACAGTAGCTGGCCCAATACCAGCGGATATGACCAAAGGATCTATGGTAGGAGCCTCGATACCCAAAGAATCTCTGGCACTGAATACAATATCATCTGTGGAAGTCTTTTGTTGCTTTAAAGGCGCATCATTTTCTAAAACAAAACATTCTCTTCAGCCGGTACATGCCTCAAGGCCCAGACATACCTTTCCATCTCGCCCCAGCTTTTGCCTGCTGGGTGAGGCCCTCCAGTTACTATATTGATGACAGGTCTTTCCGATTCATGTTCTACGGCCTTCTCACTTGAGCCAGGACGGAGAGCGGGAACTTGTTGTCCTTGAGTCGACGAGGCTGGGGCATTTCTATTCCTTTTCACATACTGCTGGAGCTTGTTTTCCTTCAAGAGTTGTTCAATTACCTCTTTCAACTGACAGCATTCGTTGGTGTCATGGCCAGGTTGGTTGTGGAACCGGCAGAACCTTCCACTTTTTTCCATTATACTCCCAATTCTCATTTTAGGTGGTGACGGATAACTGACATCATCCTTGGTCCCAAAGAAGATGTTCTCAGGGGTATCGGTCAAGGGTGTGAAATTGAAAGGACGGCCTTTCTTAGCGTCTCCTTGTTTCTTTCCACCATCATTTCCCCCTTTCTGAGTGTTAGGTTCTTTCTTGTTCAAAGCAGCACCATTGTTCCCAGCTTCTACTGATACCACCTTAGCCGGTGTTTGGAGGCTCTCCAAACACATGAATTCATCCGCTTTCTTGTAGAACTTGTCAAGCGAGTTTGGTTCTTTCATTTTCAACCATTTTCCAAATTCGCTTGATTTGTCAATCGCCCTCATCAAGTACGTTAGGACCATGCCTGGCTCAGCATTATCTACCTCAGCCAATGCTATGTTAAAATGATTCAAAAATGATCTGATGGATTCTCCTGGATTTTTCTCTAGGCTTGACAGCGACATTATATCCTTTGCTTTCGAAGCATACAATCGAAATTGCTCCTTGAATTTCCTGGTCAAATCGGAGAACTGATCAATGGACCTGACCGGCAGCTTTGTAAACCACAATAGAGCCACACCTTCCAGATATACCGGGAAATATCGACATTTGATTTCATCAGACGCTCTGGCACCCTTCATATGCCAATCGTACTTATACAGAAACTCATTAGGATCGCTTGTCCCTTTGTATGCCGCAATAGTAGGAGGAACGAATTTTCTTAGGAATTCTGCCTTCAAGATTTTCTCAGTAAATGGAGTTTTGCTTGGAGCAAAACCCCATTGTTTCTCGTCTTCGTACCTTCGCATATTTTCCTTCATGATCTGACGAACCATGCCGGAGAAATATTCTTCATCATTTAAAGGCTCTGGAGGGCAAACATCAGCCATTCTCTCTGAATTCTGTCTCGACAACCGTTCACGGAGGGTCGGTTGCGGTCCTGATCCTCCAGCCTGTAGGGGTGTCTTTTCCACAGGGTCTGCGGCTCTTTGAGAAACGTTCCCTCCTACATCATCTTGAACTCCCACATTAGGGTTTCCATCATTATTAACCGGTTGACGGTTAGCCCCAAGTAGATCATTCAACTTACTTAAAATCAGGGCGTTTTGGGCATTCTGAGCTTCCAACTGTGCATTCTGGGCATTGAATTGTTGATTCAACCCCAAAACTATGGCGTCCAATTCTGCTCGTGTAACTCCAACAGTTGGAGCTGCTTGACTTGAAGGAGGAGAGGTAGCGGTATTCTCTTGAACATTGTCGAATCTCACAGAACTTCGTTTTCTCCTAGGAGCCATTATTTCCAATAAACTTCTGGTTTTCAAAGAAATCCTTTCCACGAACTTTTTCGGAGCAATGATGGAAGTATCCTGAGTTCAATTCTCAGTGAAAGCACCAAAAATGTTAACGCTTAAAATCGAACGCTAACACCCTGTTGTGTGAAATGTGAGTGTGAAAGCACCATCCGATGGTTCGGGAACAGAATATCAGCTAAGATAACAGAAAATACAGTAAGGGACAGCGAATTTATAGTGGTTCGGCTCAAGGAGTAGCCTACGTCCACTTTAAGTATCTTTATTACTGATCTTTTTACAAAACGATACAATGCTCTTCAAGTACAGATCTGTTTAGTTACAAAACACTTTGAGCAAGTAGCTTAAGCTTCGATGTAATGAAAGTCTTCGAACTTATGTCGGATGTGCGAAAGTCTTTCATAGTGGCTTGTAGTGTTCTTCGAAACTTCAAGTATAGAGTTGGTTTAGAAACTGGCAGAGTATCGGCGCTTCAAGAGATTGTCCAAAAGTCCGTTCAACGTTGGAGATAGTGCCGTATTTATAGAGGAACTTCCATGTCAAGTTGTAAGTAGTTACCGACTTAAGGTAAGTTCTGGATCGTGGCCGACCTAAGACAAGTCGTATGCCGCGTCCCATCTCTCAAGCACGGCTCACGGCTTAACTGGAAAAAGCAGGCTCTTCTGAGTACAAGTCCCAAGTCGTGAACGAGTTAACAGGCTCTGGTTTAAGTAACACTGTATCGGATTTATCTTTGTTTGCCTAGGTCGTGAGCGACCTAACATAGGTCATAAGTCGGTCGTGACTTAAGTGAAATTGCTTTGAGCTTTTTCCTGTCTTGAGTCGTTAGGTCGGCAGTCTCTTGAGTCGTTAGGTCGGCAACCCTTTAAGATTGTTGAGTCGGTCCATTCTCTTAAGACGCTAAGTCATAGCTTCCTTAAGTCGGTAGGTTGTGCCACCAGCTAAGTCGCTAAGCCGTTATACTTTTTAGGTTGTTAAGCCCTTAAACCGTTAAGTCGTTTGAGCCCTTAAACTGTTAAGTCGTTAGTCCCTTAAGTCGTCCAACCTCTTGACTCGTTGAGTCGTGCATCTTTTAACTCGTTAGGTTGATAACTCACTGAGTCGCTTGTTCTTGAGTCGCCGCCCACCTCGAGTTGTTTGCTTATTGAGTCGTTGACCATAGGAGTTAACAGGCGCTTATACCCATTTAATATCCCAATTCATTGTTTTATCTTGGTTTCAAATTTTTAATTAAATCAATTGCCATCTATGCATAAAATTAACATTTCTATTAAACTTCCATTCACACTTCCATTATTATTTTAACAATTATTAAACATTATGATCAGTTAAAACTTCACAATAGTTTAAATCAATTGGGATTACACTACACATTTAATATTTATCAACTTGTTCTAACCTTATTACCTAAATTTACGTTCAGTTACTATTCAATATATATATAAATTCATAAATTCAATATTTAAGTTCGTTTCTTATATTAAATTTATTAATAAGTATTCCTTTTCCCTTATTACAATGAATAGGAAATTTCATTAGATCCATTAATTATAAATTTAATTAGCATTGTTACGTTTTTAATTCACTTATTATTTCATAAATAAGTTACCCAAATTTTATTCTCCAAATATTAAATCACAAAGTCTTACGTGATTTACCATTTACATTACCCTTTTTTTCACGTTTGCTTCATTATAAATTACCAAATTTTGTTTCCTTCAAAATTAAATTACTCAATTTTAATTAAAATAACCTACTTAATTATTAAAAATTTATGGGTCGTTACAGAAAGCGAAAATAAATAGGGATGAACCGCATGTTTTCAGACAAATATGTAACGACCCGTAAATTTAACCAGTTTTAATAACGTTATTAATTGAAATTTTGTGCAAAATTTTAAACGATAAAATTTTGAAATATAAATTTGATATTTGGAATAAGTCTAGTTTAACATAGCAACTTGTAAATTTTCGTCTGAAAATATGAAAGTTTATTTCGCGCGTAAATTTACTTCAATTTAATCAGTTAAAAAGCGACGAAAATAAAACGTTTTCGAAACCTAAATATTTTTACATAGAAAAATTCTAAATCATCTTCTGAGCAAGATGCCAGTTTGTCATTTTTTCAAATTCGAACATCTTTGGCTCCGTGGATCTTATTTTTCTACGTTTTTCATGCATTTTCCGCTATTATAAAATTTTGAATTTTTATGATTAAATCTTACCACTAATATCTGTACACCGTTTTGATCGTCTCGTCATACTGATCTCTACGGTATATTCAATTCTGTGTTATGATGTTTGCATTGCAACGGAACCCGCGTAACGGATAACCGTGTCGGTACCGGTTATTTTAAACTTTTGGTCTTTCTTTTGCCCTTTCGTATATTCAACCGGAAATCAAATAGCATGTTGTCTATTTCAATTCCCAAATTCAACTTGTGACTTCACGTTTCCCTATTTAAAAAAAAAAATTATTTAGGTCAGTTCATTTACTTGTGATTGTTCTGTAAACAAAAGAAGTATAATATAAGAAATGGTTCATATTCCAAATTTGTTCCATGCTTTGTTTCTGGACTTGTTACTCTCATTTTGTTCTTTATATTAAAAAAAAGTGTGGATGCTAAAATAAATAAATTAAATAAGCGAGCCAAGCTAGCAGCCATGGCCGCTCCACCTCGCCGAACATCGGCCTATACTCCTCGCCTGCACCAGCCAGTCGGCCTCCGCCTCAACACGGCAACAGAGGGCACTAAACAATAGCCGCAAATCCTTCCTCCCCTCGCCCAATCGTCCTCAGCCCGCAAGCCTTCGACCCAAACACCGTCTTTTTTTTTCTGTGCCATGCTCACCTCGCAACCGCCCGGCAAGTACAATACCCGCCTCGGCCTCGTAACCATCGCCTACCACTCCGCCGTCCGCCTCCCTCAGAACCTCCAACCATGCATACCTTTTTCCCCACACATCTCGCCACATAAGCCTTCCTCCATCAAGAATCCATGGCCGACCTCATTTATTACCAAGTCGATCTGCCCATCATATCTCACTCCCTCTCCTGATCGTCTCAGTAGTGTACTAGGGATATGTGAGTATATATACAGCTTTTTAGTTAGTCTATATGGATCAGATTTTATGTGCATTAAGAAATATTGATTTTTTTTTTAAATTTTGTTTTAAATTAGATCGGGTTAAGCTTCATAGAAATATTTGTTATAGAATCTGCTGGTGATAGATATTGCTTGCATACATTCATAAGGTTCAGTAAATATACATAGTTATATTGGCATTACCTTGCATATATAAGTAGTTGTACATATAGTACAAAGTCTGTAGAGTTCTATGATCCACTGTTAAAAGAATGTACATATCTAAAGAATAAGTTGTTTATAGTTGTAGACCTGTGATTAATTGCTTTAAGATATTAGTATATATTCTTATGAAACTACTTGCATTATGCATATGCATATAGGTTAGTTGTATATATCATGGATAGGTCAGTAAATAGACTAAGTCTGTATATATGTATTAAGAGTGTTTTATTTATGTCTGTGTTTGTGTATAGGTACAGTGGGTTCCGTCGAGTGTACTTTTATGATCGAGTAAGTTAAAGTAAAAAAGGAAAAAAAAGAAGAAGAAAAAAAAACTGCATGCATTTGTCTTTCCTAATAATGCGTATATATTATAATAAGTATGATATGTAAAGTTACATGCATATGTTCCCATAATACTTCATATAGTAGCGGTATTTTGATTTTTATACATATAGACTCTGATTTTGATATGTAAATATACATTTATTAAGTAAAAGTTGTTTTAAAGATATAAGTTATTTTCTTATTTAGATTATAAGTTGTTTATAATTTTATATATATGTGGTATATATATTCACTTATGCCAATTATTTCCATCGACCCGGTTCTGATTATTTCCTCTGTTCGTATCATCAGATCTGTCCATCAATTCATGCCAACCAGCTTCGATCGTGAAATCGTACTGATTTTGCTTTGCTTGAATTCACAATTAAATTTCAAGGCCCGTATCAATGTGCGTATCTGTGTCACCTTCTGTATTTTCTTGCCTCGAAAGGTGAGAAATCACTCACGGTTAATGTTCTTTTATTTATTAAATTTGATTTCAAATTGAAACGACAATTGAAATATGCCACTGTTAGTTGTTTACACCATTATTTATGTTATTACCCGTATCAGTTTACCTGTGACATCTGACACCATTATCTGTTATTTATACGATAATAATCCAGTTTGGTTGATAATTGATTGATTGATTGATGTTGACATTAGACGTTAAATTGTTAATGTTATAAGTGATATATAATTTGAAATTGAAATTGACGTAGGATAGTTAGAATTGATATATATATTAAATTGATTAAATGGCATTTGCATAATATGACCCCTTTAAATGTTGAATTATTTGACACGTAGAAATAGTTAATTACCCTTGAACCATTTGAATTTATGTTGTATTAATTGTTGAAGTATGAAATTGAATAATTGATTTAAAGTGTAGAACCGCATAAAATAATAGTGTAATAATCTTTAAACTATATGAAATGATAGTGTAGATTCTAGAAATAATTATATTAATTTGCACAAACAACAATGTGAATTAATATGATTATTTCGGGATTATTTGAATTGGATTGTTATTGATTGTTGTTATTGTTTGTTTATGTACTTTGACATCATCCCAGTTATCACACTGCAAGTTCCCTTTGCTATGTTTTGATTTGCGGATTGAAATGGAATCGGGTTGAAATGATAAATACCCAAAAATGAACTTGACTTAGGATAGAGAATTAAATAAACCCGATTGGTCAATAATTTGATTTGAAATAAAATAAAGATTTTATTTGAATAATAAGGTTTTGAAATAAAATTGGAACGTAAATTTTGATAAAGGAAAATGTTAATATAGAAATCTGAAACAAAATATTAATGTAATAACTGATAAAAGAACGTTGTTTTGAAATGAATTATTTAACAATTAAATTGGGAATTATTCATTGAATTAAGTTTGAAATGATTTAATAATTAAGTTTGAATTTATAATCAAGTTTGAAATTATTAATAATTAAGATTTAAATTATTTAAAAAAAATTGAATAAGAATGAATTATTTGATAATTGAATAAATTTTTTTTGAATTCTTTGATAAGAGAAATTGAACTTTTGAATAAGTAAATTTGAACTTCGTTAATAAATGAAATTGGGTTTCTTTATTTAATTAATTTTTGGGAAAATTATTTAAATGAATTAATAAGTGAAATCGAACTTCTTGAATATGTGAAATTTAGTTTCTTATTTAATTGAGTTTTGAAGTTTGTAACTGAGAAAATGAATAAGAGAAATTGAATTTCTTTAACAAGAACTCAAAATGTGATTTATTGGAATAATATAAGCCTTGAACTTAAGAATTCGATTTGATGAATTTAATCTGATTGAATCTGAAGTTTTGATATAATGTAGTTGAACTTAAGTAATTGATTTAATGAATTGGAAATTAAATATAAATTGTTTTGAATGATAAATTTATTTAACAAATATTGAATGAAATCGATAGATGAATTTAAATTGATTTGAGTGTTAAATTTAAATAAATTTAAATGTTTTCGGAATGAAACTTATATACGAACTTGATTAAATAATTGAATTGTTTAAATTAAAGATTGAATGTGAATTATAAGATTTTGTAATGATAATTTGGAAGTTTAAACGTAATTATGGAAATTGATACAGAAGACGAATGAAATGTTGGTTTACAAATTCTAATTGAAATTGAATTGATTTGGTTTTGAAATATATAATCGACCAATCGGTGAAATAGTTACGAAGTTATTAAAGAGACCGGGATCGGTTATGGACATACTCTCTGTCTAAACCGAAAGCCACTTTAATAACTATACGCGGAGTGATGATCTAGAATGAAGTGGTTGGAATGATGTACGTGATGACTGAAGAAAGAGAACGATAATGGATAGCTTTGACACTTGTGTCAAATTGGAAATGACTAAAACAGGAGCCGTGCCGGGCCAAATGGTGTTAGCCACCTCGAGCGAACACACTTCTTCGTAAACTACTCATTATTTGTTATTGATTGGTGCACCCTCGTACTTTAGGAGTATTGTTTCGCGGTGTTGCGATCGTTACGGCGATGCGTTCTCACCAGTACCGATCAGGCAAACGGTAGTTTCACTACCTTGGGTATTGCCTCATGTGCATTTCATACTTGTATCCCTATATACGCGACCACAACGTATTTGTTTTGTGTCATACCTATGGAGTACTCCCTGATATCCCACTAGTTTACGGTGGAGTTTACAGTGCTGTATAGACTATGACACTTATATAAAATGTGTTAAGGGGGATAATTGTAACGCCTTAACACTATTTTGATATTTTATATTATTGATTGACATTATCTATTTAGCGTATCTTATTACATAGTAGATAGTTTAACGGATCCTTCAAGGATGGTTATTCCAACGTCCTTTGAGTTATTGTATTTCAATTGTTATTTCACTTGAGTTGGATTTATTGATATAAGAATGTTAATCCTGACTCGAGTGTTTTGTATTTTGCTTTACGCTCGAGTCAGACTGAAGGGTTCAGCTTTCAAGACTCACCTTTAGAGTTGGAGCTTCGCCTGGAGATCCAGCTATCTATCCAGCTTTCAGATATTCAGTTGATTCCAGTGATGTATTCTGATTCTTGTATTTGACTATTGTATTCGAAACTTCTGTTGTAACTTATTTAACTCTGTTGTATATATAGTAGCTTCATGAACTACTATCTTTTGCTTCCGCTGCATATTATTACTCTGTGTCTGTGATTCTGTGATTATTTATTTATTGTATATCTGAATTTTGCCAAATTTAAATTAACAATTCGGTATTTTGAATTATTCAAGTCCGACAAGTGCGGATGCGAATAGTCCAAAATAGTGGGTCATTACAGTTGGTATCAGAGCTTTTGGTAGCTCTAGGCAAAACTTAGCATATAGGGTAAATGTATGTACAGAATCAATCTCATTCAAGTTTCAATCTCTTCCTTTTGACTCGATTCCTTTAAATTTTGGAACGTTCCCTGCGGTTCCGAAATTCATTCATGTCCCTCACTATTCATCTTCTTTCAATTCTGTAGTATCCCATAACTCCACTTCGAATGATCTTTATAATGAGTCGGCGGTCTCGCCAATCTTCGAATGATTTGTAAAAGGGTGAAACTCCTTTACAATAGGCATTGATTTGCCGGAGATTTTTGTATCCTCGGTTTACAATGCTATCTATTCCCTGCTATACCTGAATTCCATCTCTTGAGATCGAATGTTGATTTACCTCGAAATTCAGCATCGATCTTATTCCTGAAGTTACGGACGACCCAGTTAAGGTTGCCCGTGAATTAAATAGACTCGTCCATCTTTCGATTCTGTTAATTGAATTATCTTATCTTTTGTTGTGAACTTATTATCGAATCAAAATTCTCTTTGATTTGATTTCCATCAAATTTGAAACTCTATACTTATTTTGAAATCCATTCTTGTATCGTCGAGCGAGGAAGTGTATTTTTGAATTAATATTAAAAATATTATATATAAATATTGTGTTGTTTGAGTTGTTGATGTTGATTTGGATTTTTGATCGATTCGTCTGATCAACGCTATCGATAGAATTTCTAAAACACTTGAGCAGAGCAAACTGACACAATATTGTTTTCAAATTTAGTAAATAAAATAATATTGAATGATTTTATTATATATAAGTAAAAAAAATTCTGAAACTAAAATGTTAATGAATATGTTGTCCGAAATGTGAAAATTTAATTTTCATTTATTGTTTTATAAATCATTGACTATTTCATAAAATAAATAAATGAATTTATAAAATTTGGTTATACTTTGATTTGGAATTTGAAATGTATTTAAATTAGAATTTGAGAATTTAATTTTCGGTGATTTCAAACTTTGATTTGAAAGTTTTAAAGTTATAGTGTTTAAAATATTTCCAAACAGCAACCATTCGAAGAATTTTGAGAAGTTTAAAATCAGTGCTCTTCTCTTTGTCGCTGGAAAATTATTTTGGGTGATGACGGCCGCATCATTGACATTCATTTTCGAGTTTCGAAAGGAAAAGACCAATTCGTAGATTTGCTACAGTTTTGTTTTGGAAATTAAATCGATTTAAATTTCTTAAGTGTGATTTGATTTATATATATATAGGTATATTATTTTAAATTTAATCTAATTTGATATATATTGTATGTGTATAATTATCTCTAAATAATTTGAAGTTAATCGAAAATTTAATTCTTAAAATTTGGGTGAAAGATGATTTCAATTATAGATGAAACCAAATTTTGAATTAATATTTAAACTTGAGAGAATTGAATTAGGAACTTTATTTGGATAATACTCAATTGCATTATATATAACTTACCTAAATTTTTTTTTTAAGAAAAGTTAACTATGTAATTGAATATTATACAGTAGACAATGATATCAAAGGAATTTTTAAATAAATTTGAGTAGTTATAATAAATGTAAATATACTTAATATATATGTGATAAGATATATTGAGTATTAATAGAATTTGGAATAAAGAAAATTAAATTTGTCGAGTAAAATATGATTATAATGAATGACTATTCAAATTTATGATCTTTGAAATTGTTAATTTAAGAAAATTGGATAATACATAATATAAATTGTCTTTATAAATAAAATGAAAGTGCATATAATAAATGTTATTCACTTAAATTTCAATTATAAATGTTTATGGAGATAAATAGAATAATAAGTTAATTGAATAATTGATGTGATTAAATAAATAAAAAAAATTGTTTTGAAAGTTAATAAATTGAAATTAAACCAACTTATTGAGATATCTTGAATTAATTGAATTTAAATTTAATTTCGTTTTGAAAGAAACCTTTGTATCTAACATTAATAAATGAGAAATCAAGTTAATTTGATGGAAACCTTGATTTTAAGACAAATTGTTAAATATAAATTTTGTTAAATTGAAATTCATATGGTTTAAATTAATTGTTTATAATGTAATTCAAGTTTATTCTCTTTTGATTGTTTCTATTCTCCTACTTCCTTCCTTTTCGGGGACGAAAAGTTTTGAGTGGGGGAGAATGTAACGACCCGTAAATTTAACCGGTTCAATAACGTTATTAATTGAAATTTTGTGCAAAATTTTAAACGATAAAATTTTGAAATATAAATTTGATATTTGGAATACGTCTAGTTTAACATAGCAACTTGTAAATTTTCGTCCGAAAATATGAAAGTTTATTTCGCGCGTAAATTTACTTCAATTTAATCAGTTAAAAAGGGATGAAAATAAAACATTTTCGAAACCTAAATATTTTTACATAGAAAAATTCTAAAATATCTTCTGAGCAAGATGTCAGTTTGTAGTTTTCCAAATTCAGACATCTTTGGCTCCGTCGATCTTATTTTACTACGTTTTTCATGCATTTTCCGCTATTATAAAATTTTGAATTTTTATGTTCAAATCGTACCACTAATATCTGTATACCGTTTTGATCGTCTCGTCGTACTGATCTCTACGGTATATTCAATTCTGTGTTTTGATGTCTGGATTGCGACAGAACCCGCGTAACAGATAACCTTGTCGGTACCGGTTATTTTAAACTTTTGGTCTTTCTTTTGCCCTTTGGTATATTCAACCAGAAATAAAATAGCATGTTGTCTTTTTCAATTCCCAAATTCAACTTGTGACTTCACGTTTCCCTATTTTAAAAGAAAATTTATTTAGGTCAGTTCATTTACTTGTGATTGTTCTGTAAACAAAAGAAGTATAATATAAGAAATGGTTCATATTCCAAATTTGTTCCATGCTTTGTTTCTGGACTTGTTCCTTCTTCCTCTCTGTTCCTTACTCTTATTTTGTTCTTTGTATTAAAAAAAAAGTGCGGATGCTAAAATAAATAAATAAAATAAGCAAGCCAAGCTAGCAGCCATGGCCACTCCACCTCGCCGAACATCGGCCTATACTCCTCGCCTGCACCAGCCAGTCGGCCTCCGCCTCAAGACGGAAACCAAGGGCACTAAACAATAGCCGCAAATCCTTCCTCCCCTCGCCCAATCGTCCTCGGCCCGCAAGCCTTCGACCCAAACACCGTCTATTTTTTTTCTTTGCCATGCTCACCTCGCAGCCGCCCAGCAAGTACAACACCCACCTCGGCCTCATAACCAACGCCTACCACTCCGCCGTCCGCCTCCCTCAGAACCTCCAACCATGCATGCCTTTTTCCCCACACATCTCGCCACATAAGCCTTCCTCCATCAAGAATCCATGGCCGACCTCATTTATTACCAAGTCGATCTGCCCATCATATCTCACTCCCTCTCCTGATCGTCTCAGTAGTGTACTAGGGATATGTGAGTATATATACAGCTTTTTAGTTAGTCTATATGGATCAGATTTTATGTGCATTAAGAAATATTGATTTTTTTTTTAAATTTTGTTTTAAATTAGATCGGGTTAAGCTTCATAGAAATATTTGTTATAGAATCTGCTGGTGATAGATATTGCTTGCATACATTCATAAGGTTCAGTAAATATACATAGTTATATTGGCATTACCTTGCATATATAAGTAGTTGTACATATAGTACAAAGTCTGTAGAGTTCTATGATCCACTGTTAAAAGAATGTACATATCTAAAGAATAAGTTGTTTATAGTTGTAGACCTGTGATTAATTGCTTTAAGATATTAGTATATATTCTTATGAAACTACTTGCATTATGCATATGCATGTAGGTTAGTTGTATATATCATGGATAGGTCAGTAAATAGACTAAGTCTGTATATATGTATTAAGAGTGTTTTATTTATGTCTGTGTTTGTGTATAGGTACAGTGGGTTCCGTCGAGTGTACTTTTATGATCGAGTAAGTTAAAGTAAAAAAGGAAAAAAAAGAGAAGAAGAAAAAAAAACTACATGCATTTGTCTTTCCTAATAATGTGTATATATTATAATAAGTATGATATGTAAAGTTGCATGCATATGTTCCCATAATACTTCATATAGTAGCGGTATTTTGATTTTTATACATATAGACTCTGATTTTGATACGTAAATATACATTTATTAAGTAAAAGTTGTTTTAAAGATATAAGTTATTTTCTTATTCAGATTATAAGTTGTTTATAATTTTATATATATGTAGTATATATATTCACTTATGCCAATTATTTCCATATACCCGGTTCTGATATTTCCTCTGTTCGTATCATCAGATCTGTCCATCAATTCATGCCAACCAGCTTCGATCGTGAAATCGTAATGATTTTTCTTTTCTTGAATTCACAATTAAATTTCAAGGTCCATATCAGTGTGCATATCTGTGTCACCTTCTGTATTTTCTTGCCTCGAAAGGTGAGAAATCACTCACGGTTAATGTTCTTTTATTTAGTAAATTTGATTTCAAATTGAAACGACAATTGAAATATGCCGCTGTTAATTGTTTACACCGTTATTTATGTTATTACCTGTACCAGTTTATCTGTGACATCTGACACCATTATCTGTTATTTATACGATAATAATCCAGTTTGGCTGATAATGATTGATTGATTGATGTTGACATTGGACGTTAAATTATTAATGTTATAAGTGATATATAATTTGAAATTGAAATTGACGTAGGATAGTTAGAATTGATATATGTATTAAATTGATTAAATGACATTTGCATAATATGACCCCTTTAAATGTTGAATTATTTGACACGTAGAAATAGTTAGTTACCCTTGAACCATTTGAATTTATGTTGTATTAATTGTTGAAGTATGAAATTGAATAATTGATGTAAAGTGTAGAACTGCATAAAATAATAGTGTAATAATCTTTAAACTACATGAAATGATAGTGTAGATTCTAGAAATAATTATATTAATTTGCACAAACAACAATATGAATTAATATGATTATTTCGAGATTATTTGAATTGGATTGTTATTGATTGTTGTTATTGTTTGTTTATGTACTTTGACACCATCCCAGTTATCACACTGCAAGTTCCCTTTGCTATGTTTTGATTTGCGGATTGAAATGGAATCGGGTTGAAATGATAAATACCCAAAAATGAACTTGACTTAGGATAGAGAATTAAATAAACCCGATTGGTCAATAATTTGATTTGGAATAAAATAAAGATTTTATTTGAATAATAAGATTTTGAAATCAAATTGGAACATAAATTTTGATAAAGGAAAATGTTAATATTGAAATCTGAAACAAAATATTAATGTAATAACTGATAAAAGAATGTTGTTTTGAAATGAATTATTTAACAATTAAATTTGGAATTGTTCATTGAATTAAGTTTGAAATGATTTAATAATTAAGTTTGAATTTATAATCAAGTTTGAAATTATTATTAATTAAGATTGAAATTATTAATAATTAAGATTGAAATTATTTAAAAAAATTGAATAAGAATGAATTATTTGATAATTGAATAAAAAAAATTGAATTCTTTGATAAGAGAAAATGAACTTTTGAATAAGTAAATTTGAACTTCGTTAATAAATGAAATTGAGTTTCTTTATTTAATTAATTTTGGGAAAATTGTTTGAGTGAATTAATAAGTGAAATTGAACTTCTTGAATATGTGAAATTTAGTTTCTTATTTAATTGAGTTTTGAAGTTTGTAACTGAGAAAATAAATAAGAGAAACTGAATTTCTTTAACATGAACTAAAAATGTGATTTATTGGAATAATATAAGACTTGAACTTAAGAATTTGATTTGATGAATTTAATCTGATTGAATCTAAAGTTTTGATATAATGTAGTTGAACTTAAGTAATTGATTTAATGAATTGGAAATTAAATATAAATTGTTTTGAATGATAAATTTATTTAACAAATATTGAATGAAATTGATAGATGAATTTAAATTGATTTGAATGTTAAATTTAAATAAATTTAAATGTTTTCAGAATGAAACTTATATACGAACTTGATTAAATAATTGAAATGTTTAAATTAAAGATGGAATGTGAATTATAAGATTTTGTAATGATAATTTGGAAGTTTTAAACGTAATTATGGAAATTGATACATAAGACGAATGAAATGTTGGTTTACAAATTCTATTTGAAATTGAATTGATTTGGTTTTGAAATATATAATCGACCAATCGGTGAAATAGTTACGAAGTTATTAAAGAGACCGGGATCAGTTATGGACATACTCTCTGTCTAAACCGAAAACCACTTTAATAACTATACGCGGAGTGATGATGCAGAATGAAGTGGTTGGAATGATGTACGTGATGACTGAAGAAAGAGAACGATAATGGATAGCCTTGACACTTGTGTAAAATTGGAAATGACTAAAACAGGAGCCGTGCCAGGCCACATGGGGTTAGCCACCTCGAGCGAACGCACTTCTTCGTAAACTACTCATTACTTGTTATTGATTGGTGCACCCTCGTACTTTGGGAGTGTTGTTTTGTGGTGTTGCGATCGTTACGGCGATGCGTTCTCACCAGTACCGATCAGGCATACGGTAGTTTCACTACCTTGGGTATTGCCTCATGTGCCTGTCATACTTGTATCCCTATATACGCGACCACTACGTATTTGTTTTGTGTCATACCTATGGAGTACTCCCTGATATCCCACTAGTTTACGGTGGAGTTTACAGTGCTGTATAGACTATGACACTTATATAAAATGTGTTAAGGAGATAATGGTAACGCCTTAACACTATTTTGATATTTTATATTATTGATAGACATTATCTATTTAGCGTATATTATTACATAGTAGATAGTTTAACGGATCCTTCAAGGATAGTTATTCCAACGTCCTTTGAGTTATTGTATTTCAATTCTTATTTCACTTGAGTTGGATTTATTGATATGAGAATGTTAATCCCGACTCGAGTGTTTTGTGTTTTGCTTTACGCTCGGGTTAGACTGAGGGGTTCAGCTTTCAAGACTCACCTTTAGAGTTGAAGCTTCGCCTGGAGATCCAGCTATCTATCCAGCTTTCAGATATTCAGTTGATTCCAGTGATGTATTCTGATTCTTGTATTTGACTATTGTATTCGAAACTTCTGTTGTAACTTATTTAACTCTGTTATATATATAGTAGCTTCAAGAACTACTATCTTTTGCTTCCGCTGCATATTATTACTCTGTGTCTGTGATTCTGTGATTATTTATTTATTGTATATCTGAGTTTTGCCAAATTTAAATTAACAATTCGGTATTTTGAATTATTCAAGTCCAACAAGTGCGGATGCAAATAGTCCAAAATAACGGGTCGTTACAAAATATAACGGAAGAAAATGAATAGGCAACCAAATTTTAAGTGAATAAACAAATAAAAGTGATTGTAACGGTCAACCCTTGATTTGGTGAAAATAATTGTAGCAATTAATAAAAGAAATAAATAGCAATGGTCACGTTGCTTGATTTAGCTGACCCATAAAAGAAATTATTTAAAATTTAAACGGTAGGAAACGTTAAAAAAACGTACCACCATAAAATGAAATTGATAACGTCTGTGCATTGATTCTGCAATATTTATTAAAGCATTTGATTGATACGCGTTTAAATTTGAACGGAAGGAAAGAGAAAAGTCACAATTAAAGGTAAGCTTTAAATTTTTAATAAATTCAAAACGTTTCTAAGTTTATACGTTTATAACTTTCCAGCTGTAGTGTATATATATAATAAATGGTCATAAAGAAAGAAGTGGAAACAGGGAGCGTAGGAAAGGAAAGGTTAGAAAAATAAAATTTTGTTGAGAAATGAATATTTGTGTGAGTTATATAGGTTTGATCAGAGAGGTAGCGTGATTTAAGGAGAAGAAAGAACGACAATAAATCAACTTGCTTTGAAATGGAAAGGAAATTAAACTAGCGTTGATTTTTAATGAGCAGTTATAGGCAAGAAATAAGGTATTGATTTAAAAAAAAAATGGCCACGATTTTGATTGAGCACTGATTTTTCCTGTTATACACAGTTACTAGATTTTTAACAAATTTTAAGCAAATGGGTTTCGAAATTAAAGCAGAAGAAACGGTCAGCTAAGATTAGATTTTGGAATATGATTTTTAAACAATATTGAAGCGTTTCAAATTTAAAGCTCGCGTTAATGGGAACAATGGCAAGAAATTAAAAAGGCGAACGGTTATAAAATTTGTAAATAACGTTCCTATTAAATCAGAAGAGTAAAAGGAAAGTGAATAAAATTAGAATGCGTACAACAGAGGCAGTGATTTTTGTCCAAAAAAATGAAAATAACGGATTTAAATTTTATATGTTTTCTTGTATGTGTATATACATTATTTATTCCATCAAATAACGCGCCTTTTAAACGCGAAATTAAACAGTTTATTTATACAAAAAGCTTTGGAAATTTATTACTTATATAAAAATATGATTTGTTTACACATTTACTAAGAAATTTATATTAAAAAAATGTATATAAGTAAAATATAAAATATTAAATTTTTCAAAGTATAAAATCAATTTTTTTTAAAGAACAAAAGGTGAAATAAATGTTGTTACGAATATATTAAATTAAACCAAAAGATTAAAAATTAAAAATTTAAAGATTTATAACTTCAAAAAAAATGTTAAGTTTTAACCAAAATAAGAATTTTAGAATTTTCACACTGATAAAAATCTTGGGTGATTATTTATAATTAAATTTAGACAACCAAATTTTTGAAAATAAAACCCCCGAGTTAAAAATAAAGAATAAAATATTACTAAAATTTGGGCTGCTACAAATTATTTAAAACTAATTAAACAATTAATTAATTAACTTCTATTATTAAAGAAAATCTTTAATAAATTAAGAAAACCATAAATCTAAATCAAACTTAATTTATTAACAAATCATATTAAATAAGTATTCTTAAATTAATTATCCAAATAATTTAACCTTATTTATTTCCATAGATAAATTATTTGAATAATTTAAATATTATTAATTCAAAAACAAATTATTAAACTTGGTTTTCAAAATCATAATAATAATCTTACTTGGAGATAAAGCATTTATAAATCATTTCCAAATTTAAACACTTTAAATTATCAAATTTTAAACATATTTAATTCAATATAAATTGAAAATTCTGTTATTAAAACATTGCTTCAAAACTTTAACTTATATCTTTGATTTAATAATTAAATTCCAATTCTCTTTTAAATTTGAATTTTAAACTTAATTAAGATAATTATTTTTAAAATCATACATCTTAAAACATTTTTAAATTTGAAATATAAATTCAAGTTTCACTTTTAAATGTTTGGTTTTCCTTTATTTGAAAATAACAAATTTTTAACTTTAAAACTTGTTTACAATATTGAAGCTTGATCTTTCAATTATTCATACTCGAGTTACCTTTGCAACTATTCTTCAATCTATTCAATAACAAGTTGAATTAGCCTTAAATAATTACACGGTAGTTACCCGAAGCCCATACTCTAAAAAAACTCGAGCTAACCACGGCATCATCACGAGCCTGCACCGAGCTAAACCCCAACCCTCTCATCTTTGAGTCATCTCAACAAAAACACGAGAGTTCCCTCGAATTTTCATTCGTCTTCCCCAACACGAAACTTCCCAGTGCACAACTCAACCCCGAGCATGTGTCCATCGCCCTCCGGCCATACTTGGCCGTCGCGACCATCTATTCCGGTCACAAGAATCCATGCGAACGCGATCTCAAACCCAGATCGAAGCAAAAGCCCGCGCATCAAAATTCGACTCCATCACTCAAAACTGCAGAACAACCGAACCCAAAAATCCAACGCCTCAGATGAACACACCACCACCAGAAGCTCCGGTAATCTCCCCCAAGCACCGCAGCATCACCGTGCTACTTTCCCTCAACACGCGATCAAACTCGATTCATTATATTCGACGTAATGCCACGCATCCAAGCCGAAAACAAACTGTAAGCTAAAACCCTAATTTCCTCAAAATCGAACGATCCACTCAATAGAAAAATTCAATCGTATTTTTCCTATAACCTGCAATCTGTACTCAAGTTATGATCCAAATCTCAAACCAAATGAATGTATAGATAATCAACAATTCACAAAACCCCCAATTTCGTATAAACCGCAAATTCATCACAATTACACAACTAAAAATTATGATAGTAACACCTAAAATCATGATTTTTCATCACCATTCCATACATGCAATCAAAATTTGAATTTAAAGCAGTTAAATTTTGACCAAAATTTAAGTTTACTGTAAATTTGGAAAAAATATGAACAACTAATTCATTTAAAACCCTATAACCATTTTTAGATGATAAATCACTTGATTACTGTTCGTCGACGGAAATTCTATCGGATTAGAAAACCGCCGAACGAATTTAGAAATAAAATTTATACCGCAAGCGCACAGTGTACAAATGTAGCACATGGCGAATACGGGTCGATCCACAGGGAATTGATGATTTTAAACTTCTATTCAATCAAATTAAACCAAATGGAGGATGATTTGTTAATTAGAAATAAAATGAGGCTAACACTAGAAAAATGTGATTCAAAAACTATTAGACTAAAGAACAATTTAGAGGCAAATCCACTCTCAAATTTTTGTAAATCAACAAACACATAATTTATGATCTCTAACTTTGATATTAAGTGAAATAATCATTGCATTTATCATAAGTATGGTTTGTTCATGTTATTAGTTAACATAACTCAAACCATCAAACTATAATACAACAATTATACCACTTATTATTCTCATGAAAAAGAAGCCAAAGCAAAAACTATTTTAAGCATGATCTATTTACTATTGTAACTAGTAACATAGATCATCAAATTTCATTTTTACTTTCATTTCATAATCAAAAATTAATTAGCAAATGATGATGTAAATTGTGTTTATGTTGAATAAGAATAGCTCATTTTCATAAGCAATATAAGCTATCAAACCCACTTGTATAAACTTTCATCAAAATTCACATTCATGAAGCATAAACAAAGAGATCATACATCATAAAAATGTTGAAATTACATAAAGTTAGAGAGCTTCATCACCCCTAAATTGAAGGGGTTTAGCTACTTATTTGTGGCATTGAAGCAACACAAACAAATTTCAACATTAAAAAGAAAAGAGAATAGAAAATAAGCAAAGAAAGCAAAAGAGATTAGTTACTTACTACTTGCATAAATGTAAATTTAAGCTATGAACATAAAGGAAAAGAGAGCATAGAAATAAACATTAACAATAAAACAAAGAAAAGCGTGTAGAAAAGAGAGAAGAAAGAGGCTTGGAAGCCATTTTTATTTCATAGAACATTGAGCTTACACTTTGATTTCTTAATTTCCTAAGTAAAATGAAAGAGTAGATGATGATTTCACATACATAAGAGGGCTATATATACATGCATAAAACCCTAATTCTATTTTTAGGGGGCTACCTAAAATAAGTGTGGCCAACAAGTAACCATTAACCACTAATTAATCCATCATTTTTTTTGCATGAAGCTTTAACCTCCACTTAGTTGTCCATTAGCTCCAAATTGTACTTTTAGGTAAGTGCGTGGGGTCCTCCATGTTCATGGCTTGAATTATTTCCCTCTTCTTTCCTTTGTATTCATTTGTGCATGCATATATCTTCATATAAGCCTCTTCCATATGCATCCAAATTCCTATAAAAATTGTCAAAAAATGTGCAAGTAAAAATTATTATATTGACACATGCACAAAATGACCGTTTTGCCCCTGAATGAAGATGAAAATATGATGGTTGGAAATAATTGAATTTTGGTTTTAAACATGTTAAAATGCCCAAATATGATGATTATTTAAATAAAAAGAGATAAAATATGGATGTAAATATATGCACAATTATGTGCATATCAATTACAAACAACTTTCATCTACAAATCAATGTCCAATCTGTATTCAAAATCAAGTTATTGATTTTGAAAAGAAAAAAAACAAACCTGTATAACAACAGTATACATATACAGGCATTCAATCTTTTTTTTTTTATAAACTTACACGTTGGTAAACAAATATACATCATCTAAATCAAATACATATGCATGCAACATTCAATTAAAAATTAAATCAAAACTGTTTTTAAAACATAATTTACTCACCTTTCTTTTTTACAGGCAGAGCAGATTTGATTCATTCCAGGCTTTGAATATTAAATCTGAAGAATACTGAATGCATGCTGAAGAAAAACTTTGCATGCCATCAATTTGTTGATTAAATAGTTGAAATTGCTAAGTTGATCCTCCACTTAAATTGCAGGTTGATGAGAGCTTCAATTTACAGTTTGAAACTCCAACAGATTTCATTTTGCTTTGCAAATTTTTGCTTTTGCTCTTTGCCCCTTTGATTTTAATTTCAGATTTTAAATGTAGTTTACTGTTTTGAGAATAATTTCTGCTTTTAGCCATTAATTTGAAAGAAGGAAGAAAATATGTTTTATGAACTAGATTATGAAAATTAAAGGAAATAAAAATTAGTAGATGACACTTGTTTACATAAACTTACATTTGTCATTAATTTAACTTGAATGATTAACAAGTGTTAGAAAATGCCTTAGAGTACTTACACATGTCTTTAACATTTTTAATTAAATTTTTATTTAATTTTAAAGATTATATAACTTACATATTTAAATTCCCTAATTAATAAATGTTTTCATATGTATTTATAAATTTACTTTTAAAAGAAAATATTCTAAAACTAGTTATAATATAAACAAATTTTTATACATATATTTTAAAAATCTAAAATATTCATATTTATACATTTATAACCATTTTATTTTAAATATTTTAAAAGAAAGACAAAACAAAGCCTTGTTTAACTTTTTAAACTATCATATTTAAAATAAATAACAAACTTATATTTTAAAACAAATGAATAAATATTTAAATTAACTTTTGAAAACATTGATTCTAAAACAAAGCTTCAAACTACAATATTCATACATTATAAATTATCAATTGATTAAATTAAATTTCAAAATAACTCAAATTATAACATATGCAAACATATATACTACAATTTGAAAATTCATCTTTAATTTAAAACAAAAGATCTTCTATTCACAATATATATCAATGTATATATTATTAACAGAATGAAATTTGATTAGCTTTGAAAAATACATCTTATCAGTTTTAAATTGTTAAAAAGATATTGATCACAATTATCAGATTAAATATTTATTAACCATAAAAAGAATAAATTTATCAGTTTAAATTAATATTATAAAGAAAAATTATCAACCCAGTTAAATTATTTATACAGATTATTAAATTTATATTGCCCAAAATTCCGGGTCGTTACAATCCTTCCCCCTTAAAAGAATTTCGTCCTCGAAATTTAAAAGCAAAGGAAATTTAATAACTCAAAAAGATTTTGATTTCAAATAGCAAAGCATTCCTTATCAATCAGTTACTAACAATCATAGCAATCAATCAAACAAACAATCCTAACTAACTATCCTGATGCAAATCAGAATAAATCTCTAATACTATCTCGAGTTTCCCAAGTATAAATCATCCGAAAACTCGCTCTACAGAAGCTAAACAAACCACACCACCAAAATCCAGAGCTCCTCTCATCTCTAGATCCATCAATCTAAACAGAACATCAGATTATACTCAAGTCCAGCTCAACTTCAAATCCAACTGAACTACAGATTCAAAAACCAATTGATGAATCATACACGTACTCTCTCAGAGATACGTGAAATACAATGAATTCCAGCTATCCAAACTGGCAATTCAATCTTATCCTATCAAACACATATAAGAAATCCCAAATGCCACAGCACTAACCAACCAATCTAACCCAATTACTGCTCTCTCTTAACCAGAGAAATCTTAATAACAATGAAGTCTCCAACTTCGAATTCCAATCTCCTTATCCCATATTTGCATAACTCAACAGAAAATCTTAGGCTGCCAATCCTCTTCCTGATCAGCTCAACCTATGCTGATGCTTCCAGAAACAACTAGACCAAAACAAACAGTTCCTGGATCTTATTCAACAGAAAAGCCTTCAAAAATTCGTCGAAATCCAGAACTCAAACTCTACTCCAAAGCAATAGCAATCTGAGCTTGCTTCCTTTCTTGCACAGCTGCTACCTTGCTTCTGCTGCGCAACTTTGATTCTGGAATAGATGAGAATACCGTTGATGAATACGAATACAAACTTATCCAATATATCCGGGAAAACTTTGTTCATCAAATCCATACAATCTGAGTGACCCATCTGACTCGGTCACACAACCTTATAGCAGAAATCCAACTCAAAAACTAGATCTGAACAATCCAAACTCCAAAAAAATTTCTGAGCTACTACACCAACTCTTCCTTCAACAAGAACCAAACTACTACCAATCTAACTACCAATATTGCTTCTGGAACAAAAAAATATGGAATTCAACTCCAGATGCAGACAAACTTCTGATTACTTCAGTAGCTCCTACTTCCACATGAGAACCCTCAGTCTCAAACAAAAGATTACCAAGAAAATTCCCAAACTAATCTCAAGTCACTTTTGCGATCCTACCTAGTTCGGATTCCAAATAAACTGTCCTCTCTTTACCAAAAAGAACTGCTTTAAACTTTTCCAAACAAGATTAACCCTTCAAGAAAACTTCTCCAACTGCCCGGGCTACTGAAAGAAGAACCATAAAGATTCCTGAACTATCGGAGAAATAGACCACACTGCTGCTTCCAAACTCTACCTCGATGATACTGCAAAGGCAAAAGATCTCCTCGTCAGCACACAGAACACTTCGAGTTGCACTGCTACCACAGCTAACCAAAAAATTCTAATCCAAAGGCTTTTCAAACCCGAAACCATCAACAAGCTACATAACTGACTTTCGAGATGGTAGACAACCCTTCAAGAAACTCGGACTCCAAACCAAGCATGTACAACTCGCTCTCCTTAAGGAATGACAAATGAGACCATGCCAAAGCAAATAACTTATAGACCTTAGTCTCATATTCCAAAATAGACGACCTCCATGTCAAAGATCCAGACAACTTATATACAGACGAGTCTTCCCTGTGGCAAGTAAAGACTGCTCCTCAACCACTTCCAAACTGCTTCAAAAGAAAGCATCTTCTGAAAATATCCAAGGATACTGCATCTCATCACGCAGTTATCATGATATCATTACTTACTTCTGTACTTCCGACAAATCCAAACTCAAGAAAAACCCGCTCACCCGAGCGAAATCCAAACTTACACTTCAAAGATAAACTCCGAATCCTTAAAAGATTTCCTTCGGATATCAGAGAAATACTTACTCCAACTACAAATCTTACTCGAGACAGTATTAGGTCTACGGTTTTATCAAATATACTTCCAACCTCAAACATATGGACCTCTTCCATTAGTGGTAGTCGTGTTACACACACACACACCACTACTCCATCTACCTCTAAAAATTATGTTGGAAAATCCGAACAGATAACCCAACAGATTGGAAGATATACATACATACATACATACATACATACATATATATATATATAGTTATATATAAAAATTACAAGTACGCTCTCTCAAGAAAGACACCACTCCAGAGCCTAGGTATTCACTCAACCTTACGCTCTGATACCAGCTGAGACGACCCGACTTCCTATCTCCAGGAAATCGCATCATCTTGAAGAAAGAAAGGGATAGAAGAAGAAAAGAAAGAGAAAGAAGAAAGACAACAACATAAGAGAACTCACAGCGGGACGAATGAAATATAATATATCACATAAAATATTATATAGTATCTTATTACATCAGAGTACACAACTTAAAATAACAGATATTAGACAGTTATAAACATCTATCTAACTATACAACTCAAGATACAAGAGAAACAGATACAACAAACACAGCGGAATCAATATATATCTACACGTCGAAGCCTCCTGCTCCATATCTCCTCCATAATTCATCAAGCAAACCTGAATCACTTGACTACTCATACATAATATGAGTACCCAAGAGTTTAATAAAACAGAAAATAAACACTCGGGTCGGACAGGGGTCTGGTGTGAGTAAACGGGTTAAAGTTGCTTAACTTCATAAAAACCTTTAAAAAGAAACGGTATCACGTAAGCCTTCCCACACATAAACATAGAAAAGTTTTTACCTTACGCTAGCCAAAACATTTGATAGGAAATCCAGTGACATTGTAATAGTGTCTAGGGTTTTCAAAATAAAACCAAAACATTTGATAGGAATTCCAGCTATTTCTGTATTTTATTTTGAAAACCCTAGACACTATTATAATATCACTGGATTTCCTATCAAATGTTTTGGTTAGCGTAAGCAATTTTAACCCATTTACTTACACCAGACCCCTGTCTGACCCGAGTGTTTATTTTATGTTTTATTAGACTCTTGGGTACTCATATTATGTATGAGTAGTCAAGTGATTCAGGTTTGCTTGACGAATTCTGGAGGAGATATGGAGCAGGAGGCTTCGACGTGTAGATATATATTGATTCCGCTGTGTTTGTTGTATCTGTTTCTTTTGTACCTTGAGTTGTATAGTTAGACAGATGTATATAACTGTCTAATATCTGTTGTTTTAATTTGTGTACTCTGATGTAATAAGATACTATGTAATATTTTATGTGATATATTATATTTCATTCGTTCCGCTGTGAGTTCTCTGATGTTGTTGTCTTTCTTCTTTCTCTTTCTCTTTCTTCTTCTATCCCTTTCTTTCTTCAAGATGATGCGATTTCCTGGAGATAGGAAGTCGGGTCGTCTCAATGCCCCTGCATATTCGGAGACTGGATGACCCGAGTACTTCGTGAAATGTTGAATGAGTTCATTCTCGTATTTATTGATGACATTCTGATTTGGTAAGCCAAATGCAGAATAAATGTTCAGTTTAATCTGGTGAACTATTTCTCTGTGTGTTCATCTGTTCTTTGTTGTCTCCCTGTCTAGTAAATTTTGAGGACGAAATTTTCTTAAGGGGGGAATCTGCAACGATCCTGATTTTGAGTTAAATTTAAATTAGTAATTTATATAGATTTTTGGATTAAATTGTGAATTAATTTGAATTTTCCAAATTAAATAAGATATTTGTTTGTTTTTTTATATATATATAAATAGATTATAAAATGAATTGTGGGTTTGAAATTCAAAGGTAGATATTTTGAAAATATATTGGATTTAAAACTTTATATTTTGAAATTAATAGAAATTTGTTTTCTAATTATAATAAATACGAATATATGTATATTTGAAAGTTATGATTTAAACTCAATATAATAAATTTTCAAAAGTTGTTTAAAGTTAAAATTTATATTTTTAAGAAACTTATATATAATATGTGTGTTTATTTATTTAAGTATTATTAGTTAAAATCATTTTCTTTAAATTGATATAAGTGTAAATAATAAAAAGGTTTATATACTTTCTTCTTAAAAATTTTATGAACTAAAAATGGTTGCTGTGTGTGTGTGTATAAAAATTTAGAAGTATATAACCTTTAAAAACATAATAAGTATAAATTTGAAAACATTATACATAGGTAAATATTACAATGCATAAGGTAAATATAATATAAAATTTTAAAAGTATTTAATTACATGTAAAAGACATGTGTAAATATCTTAAACATGTGAATGAATAAATGTAAATTGTATAACCTAAGGATGAACAAGTGTTAATAATTCTAAAATGCATTTACAAGTATCAAACTTTATTATTATCTTCATTTTTAAAAAAATAAAAGAAAAACAAGGCAATACACCTTATTTTCTTCAAAATTAAAATCTGAAATAAAAGAAAGTTTAAAAATTAATCAACCTGTAACAAGCAAAGCAATTCTGATTTAAGTTTAAAACAACAGTTTACAACATCTTCAACCTGATTCAATTAACAACTCATATGAATCAAAGCAAAACCAAAACTTGGAAATGAAACCAGAAAAAGAAAAAAAATGCAATTCAAACCAAACAGCTCTAGTTTGAAAATCTGAAAGCTAAAAAGATAATAAATTCAAGCTTCAACCTAAATTATAGATCTAATCATCTCAGATCAAAACAATATATGGATTCAGTTTAAAATCAAAGTAAACCTGAGTAAGATCTCAACTCAAAAGATTTTCAAATCTGGAAGCAATCAAGCAAGTCCAGTTCAACATCAGATCATAGCTTAACTTCAATAGATCAAGCAAACTAACAAAGTTCGGCTTTAGATCAAATAAGTCATTCCAGATCAAAGAAGTTTCCAGTTTTTAAAAATCAAATATCAATTCAGTTCCTAGTTCCAGGCTCAAATTTGTTTTTCTGTTCTTCTCTGTTCCAAACCAGGTGAGAAAACCCTTTAAACCTGTTATATCTCTTGAAGTTTAATTTTGTATTTGAAGTTGTGATGTAATTATGCTTGTATGATTGAGTGAATATATCTGCTTGTGTGTGTATATATATGTAAGAAATGAAATATGCACCTGGGTTAGGTAATTCATTACAGTCAGATAATTAATTAATTAATCCTGCTTGTGGATGATTGATTGTATTGAATGATTGAATTGATTGTTATCTCTGATCTGAAATATTCTGTGGTGTGAATTGTTTGAATTTAGCTGCATGTGTAATATATTTATATGTGATGCATTTACATATCTATCTGTAACTCTATGAATGAAAGATAAGCGTTATAGGATTATACCGCTTATCAATATTGTTGTGCTTGAAACTGTGATGATTGATGATATTGCACTATTGTGTAAAACCTCTGGAATACACACCACACACACAAATATGGGTTTCATGAGAAATCGGTTAAGTCACGAATATTTTAAATTTAAATATTATTTTTGAATTTTGAATCCAAATGGTTTTGGAAATGGAATTGGGTTGAATATGAAAAGCTTTTGAAAAGGAAGTTTGAAATTGAAATTTAGTTTAAATATAATATATCTTGTTTAAGTTTTGAAATTGTTTGGAAATTTGGTTTGAAAGGTTTATACAAGTTATATAATTTGTATATATGGATTTTAAAACCATCTTTCAAGTATTTTAAAAGTATTATTTTAGGAATTTATATTTAACCCAAGTTTATACTTTAAAGGATATAACTTGTGCATATTTGATCGGATTTTTCCAAAACGAAAAGTATTTGTTTTCAAATAATAATGGCTTTCATATAACGAAAAGATTTCCAGTTTTTTTGAAAGGATTTCAAACTGTGTGATTTGAATTGTAAATAGTTTTGAAAGCTATGAATGAACCTTTGTGAAAGATTGGTGAACTTTGTTTTCAAAGTGAAGTGAATCTTTTTGTTTAAAAGATTAAAGGTGGAAATTTGTTTAAACCGTTTGAAAGAAAGGTTTTGGGTAATAAGTTGTGACTTAACTAATATCCCAATATCCATATGGTTTTAAAATATTGCGCTCATTATTCGGTTTAGCCGGAAGAGGACTTTGTGTCATATAACTCATTCCGAATAATGATACGACGTAAATGGATAGCATCTGAAGATCGGTGGTTAAGACCGGGTATTTTCGAGAACGAAAGGATAACCCGTCGAATGTCTCTACACTGAGTCGTGCCGATATAGAGATCTCCGTATGTGATGGGGAGTCCGATTGGGATTGTGAATACCCGGATTGCAAGGGCTTTTTTGAAGTGCCTTCGGTTCTGTTCGAACCTGGAGTAGACTTTTATGGAAGTGTGTCTGACATTACCCTTTGAGATGTAAAACTAGTTTCTATCAAATACATTTCTATTTGGTGGCTGAGAATTTATTCTCTTAGCCTAACACCCTTCTCTGAGACGTACGAGCTCAGAGTTTATGTAGTTGATGGTTACCAGTGAACATTCTCAATTTGGTAATGTGGCATACGAAGTGACGCTGATCATTTTTTCATCAAAGCATGGCTTTTTTGAAAAGCGTAGCTTTGTGGTCGTGACCTCGTCAGACCTCACAATCCAAAAATGGTCGAAACAGGAAGAATGCAGCAAAGTTATGAGGGTCGTGCCCTTTAGGGTATGTCCATTCCCTTTTGGAAAAGGGTGGTATCATGGTATGGAGCCCAGATACTTAACCTATGTGGTTGCTGCAAATTTATTACTTTGTGGTTATTGGTGTTGAGCGCTCGGATAAAGGTCGGTAACGACCAGGGATGGCATATTCGTGTAGTAATTACCTAGTTATAGAGGTAACCCGGCCTTGTATTGGCAGAGATCCGGTTAGGTTCTCAGGGCATCCCTCTAGAGGCGTACCCATGTGGCCCACGATGTTCCTTAGCCTGACCATTTGTTGGAAATCCAAAGAAACAATACGTGCCTTATACGGTTTTAGTTGTATACCCTGTCTTTCACTTACGGTGGTGACCTGCCGTTTAATTGATAGCTATAGTTGGTATATGTAACGACCTATAAAAAATTTTTAATTTTTAATTGTTTTATAACGTATTTAATTTGGATTTTGAGAAATTTTAATAATAATATTTTGAAATAAAGTTTTAATATTTGGTTTACGTATAATTAAATATAGCAAATGGTAAATTTTCAATTAATTATATGAAGGTTTATTTATTATATAATTCTATTAAATTCAAATCAGTTAATAATTGGTAAAAATAAATTTATTTTCAAGATCTGAATATTTTTACATAGAAAAATTCTAAATCATCTTCTGACTGAGACATCATTTTTCGTTTTCCCAAATTTGGACTTCTATAGCTCCGTCGATCTTATTTTCTGCGTTTTTACTGCATTTTTTCTGCTAGTGAAAATTTGAATTTTTATAATTCAATCGTACCACCAATATCTATATACCATTTTGATCGTCTCATTGTACTGATCACTACGGTATATTTATTTCTGTATTTTGAGATCCGATACGCGACGGAAACAATAAAAACGTGCGTCATCGGTGCTGAAATTTGTGACTTGGATTTATCTACTTTTCAAATTTGAAACCGTACAACTCATACCATATTAAATTTCTTTTAAAGATTTTAGCTAAATCTATGGGTGAGCGTTGCCACACCTTTCCACCTTATATTTAATTCTCTGCCGTTTCAATTTGCATTCTATCCGTTCACATTTCATTTATTCCTTTTCTACCATATATTCCATTATCTCTTTCTGCTATTTGCTAATTGCTATTTGCTCATTCACGCGATCATTTAATTGAAATCAAAATTTCAACCCTTACTTCTCTTTTCTTTTCAAATTTGAAATGTAATATTAAATCAAGCCATTAATTGCTTTTATTTTTTTCCTTAAATCAACGTACAGTTCACACAATTATAAATTGCATTAAATTTTCTGATGAACCACACGATGACCGTTTATATTACATTCATTTGGAATATATTCATTTTTTTGAAATCTTTCCCTTTCTCTCTCATCTCAGTTCGGAATAAGATAAATTTCAGCAGAAACCACGTTTCAATGCTTTTAACTCTTTATAACTTTTGATAAAAAAATTTGTCCTTTTTGAAACTAAAACGTATAGGGATATACGTTTCTCATTTATTAATTTCTAAATCGTCCTGTTGTCCTTTTCATGTATGTTATATTTATTTATATTTTAACATTTTCTATTTATTTCACTCATCTCCCTACATGTTTCTATTTATTTGCTGATTTGTTGCATACGTTTTGTTTTGGAAAAATGCGGTTCATTCCTATTTATTTCATTTCTCACATTTATATCATCTTTTACTGAAATTCGACCGTTGCCACGTCATATCATTTTGGAAGTATGAATGTACAAAACATTCATATGTTTTATATTCATTTAATTGGAACGGTCACTTTAATTTTTGCCTTTAAAATTCCATTTTCTTCACTACAGCTGGAAAGTTATAAAACATTCAAAAAAAATTGAAAGATCACCTTAAATTGTGCAAAGCGTTTTCCTCTGCCTTTATAACTTTAGGTTATGCCAGCTGTTATTATTTGTCATTCCATTTTTGAATCTCTTCATTCTCCTTTATCAACTTCCATATATTGATTTCCCTAGGCACTTTAAAACGTTTTATAATAATAATTAATATATAGCCGTTTCATTTTTAAGCTTTTCATACGTTTTATATATGTCAAAAAAAGATGTGAATGGATATTTACCTGAGGCCCACACCGTTTTGAATTATATTTTTTTTGTATTCATTAATGCTTTTACGGCTCATTTTATTTCACCTTTATAAGCTTTTTTTGGTAAAGCAAGGATCTACTGTCACTTTCTTCTCCTTAATTTTTCTTTCTCCACCCTCTCTCTTCTTTCACACTCTTACACGCAGCCGTATCTCACCTTGTCACCCATTTTGCCTAGCAGAAAACTTTTAACATATATATATATATATGATATCTTGAAAGGTAATACAACTTGTGCGTTTGTCTCATTAAGTATTGCGTTTTTTTTGTGCGTAAGTTATTGTTTTATTTTATTTTATATATATAAGCTTAAGTATTGTTTCTAAAAACTTTAGATATTTGCATGGGTACATATTTTCATATTGGGTTGGTTGTATAGATATACTAGTATACATTTCAGAGCTTTATAAGTTTTTATTAGTTATAATATATATATATATATTATTTTTATTTTATCTTCATCTATTGTCAGGTGTTGTTTAAAATATAATATGTATACAAGTTAGGTATAACGGCTGCTGTGAATATGTGTAACAATATATGTATAACATTTTTTAAACATGTATATAGTAGCCCATATAAAGGTTTGTTTGTACACACTTTATTGTACATATAAAATGTAGGTTTGCATGTCAATATTGGTAGGCATAAGCATCCTTTCTCCATTTTTCTACTAGCATTGTGTTAGCATATTTTTATTTTTGGTAAAAATAATAGTAGTAGTAGTACTAATAATAATAATAATAATAATAATAATAATAATAATAGTAATAATAATAATTACAGTATATTATTTGTAAAGGAAGTCTGCATTTGGTTAAACTATTAGATTTCTTTAAATTTACATTATTTACTGTTATGTATATCTTTGGATGTTAATTTGGTTATGTACATTTAGTTTCAGATATTGATGTTTCAAATATAACGTATATACTATAAGATAGAGTGAATCTGGTTTTGATTTTCTTTATATGTTTGATTTCAATAAATATATTTAATTTAAGACTTATATAAAATGTATATATACTTTAATTTGAATGTTGGGTTTAAGGAGGATAATAATATAAAAATACATCTCGCCTAAATTTTTATCGAGCTAATTTGACCCGTTCCCATCGATTTCTTTACCAGCTTTGATCGTCGATTCGTGCCGATCTTACTTTGCTTTGAGATTCGTGCTAGGGTTTCGTAACTCAACTTCATTGTCTATCTCTCTAACCTAGAAAGGTGAGCAATCACTCATGATTAACATTCTTTTATTTATTAAATTTGATTTCAATTGAAACGATAATTGAAATATGAGGCTGTAGTTATTTAAATTGTTATATATGCTATTATCTATAACTGTTCACTTATGGGATATGACACCATATCATACTGTTTATATTTATTTTGATGATATATGTCTGTTGTTATTATTATTTTCATATCTGTTATCGCTCTGCAAGTTCCCTGTTAGTATAGAAATCATTATGGGTTGAAATGATACATACCCGAACGGACTTTAAAATAGGAGAAAATCGTTATGGGTTGAAATGATAAACCCAAGCGATTTTCATTTAATTGAATTTGGGATTACGAGTTGAAATGACATCCACCCGTATATATTTAGTGTACGGGTTGAAGTGATAAATATCCGTAGCACTTGACTATATGATAGGAAATATATATAGACACCGTTGGTCCATATAAATATTTTGAAAATAAATTTCTACAGTTGAAAATAAATATATGGGATTTAATAAATATTGGTTCTTAAAATATTATATATATATATATAAATGGAAATTTTATATATAGATTTAATAATAATATTATTGAGATTGATTTAATCCATATAATATGTTTGAATATTATTTAAGATTTATATTTCAAAATTTACCGTTGTAAAAAGTTGAATAATTAAGATTGGGAGATAAATTTGGGTTTATTAAAAATGGTATTTAAATAAGGATTTATTTAATTAAATCGATTTGAAATATTGAATGGAAAATTTAGAGGTATGATTTTGTAACTGGATTTTTGATTTAAGTGATTTAATGAATATTTCACGTTTAATAAAATTAAAGAAAATATTGAGTAAAATGTAATTTAAGGTTACTTAAATGATATTGAATCTAATAAGGGAGTATATCAAGACTAAATAATAATGAGGTTAAATTGAGATCTATATAAAACTGTTATATAGAACATTTAAATATTAAAGCCTTGAACTATATTGGAATTTAAATGGTTTATGCTGAGATTCGAATCTGTATTTGAAATCAACGTAGTTGAATTTGTTATTTAGCAACTAAATTGAATTAAAGTGAAATTTAGGTTGAACCAAATTTAAATTTATTATTTAGAAAACTAAATTGAATAAAAATTTAGTCGAAGCGTTGAATACTTAAAGTTTTGAAATATATTGAAATATAAAGGGGTATGTTTGTGATTACAAATCCGAATTTGAGATCGATAAATTGAAGTGTTTATTTTAGGAATTGAGTTGAATTTAAATTGATAAATTGAGATTGAATTTAATTTAAATGGGAAGGTCGGGTTGATGTTGAAACGGTTTGTTAAGTTGAGGGAATTGAAAATAATTTATTGTATAAATTATTTAATATATATAAATAGTATTTTGGGAAATATAGAGATATTTGAGATGAAATGATATTTGGTTTTGTAGTATAAATTAAGCTGAAATGACCAGGGTGTTATAGTGTATATTTCTACCTTGTAGATAGTTCCATGGACACTTAGAGGATGGTTATCCCAAACATCCTTTAAGTTATTTGTATTTCAGCTAATATTTCACTTGAGTTGGATTTATTGATATAAGAATGTTAATCCTGACTAGAGTGTTTTGTGTTTTGCTTTACGCTCGAGTCAGACTGAGTGATACAATATTAGAGACTCACCTTTGGAGTTTGGAGTTTCATTTGGAGATCCAACTATCGATTCAGATTCCAGCCTTTCCCGTTGATTGGTTCAGAGAAGTCATTTGTTGCATTGGAGACTTCACTGCATTTGAACTATTCGGTTGTATTTTATTTCTAACTCTGATGTATATAGTAGCTTCATGAACTACTATTCTTTATCTATTCCGCTGCGTTATATTACTCTGTGATCTATGATTGATTTATTTATTGTATATTTTAATTTTTGCCAAATTTTAATTAACAATTCAGTATTTTAAATTATTCAAGTCGGATATGTATGGTTTTATTGTCGATTTGAATGGTCTAAAAATAGTGGATCATTACAGTATACAATAATGGTTGTATGCTGGCTAAGATTAATATTATACTTCCAAAATGTTTTCTGCACTATGCACTAATAATAATATCAAAAGGTTTTCACGTATCAAGCATGTTTGACTATCATAAGGAGAAATCTCCTCCAATTGTGTGCTTGCATTGTGTGTGTGGCGGAATGCCTAATGGTGGTTTCATTTTCCAAAAAGCATTGCGGATTTATTTTTAAATTCTTCTGTTTGTTTTATTCAAAGAAAACTGTTTTTGTTTTCTTACACCAGTCCCATGACTGACCTGGAGTTTTTTTCCCTTTCTAAACTCTGGGTGCCTACAATTTTCCACACGGGCAGCCTAGAGTTGGGTTTTTCAGATAATTAAATAGTAGGTGTAGAGTCGATTGCTTTCAGGCCTGGGATCTTGGCTATCGCATTGTTGACTGAGTTACCGACCTTGCTTAATACAACGTGATGATGATTCGAGCTTTTGATTTGGAGCTTGGAGTCTTTGAGCTTTGGAATTAGAGATGCATCATATTAGATTCTCTTTTTCTCTTGGAGTCATTGAAGATAGTGTCCTTTCCGCTGTTGTTGTCTCCGCTGTGGTCTTGTATCTCTGATATTGATATCATTTGTATCAATGTGTTGTATCAAATGTTGTATATCAATACAATTGTTAACGCTTAAATTTAAACGCTAACACCCCGGTGTGTGAAGTGTAGTTGTGAAAGCACCACCCGTTGGTACGGGAACAAGATACAAGTAAAGAAATTGCAGAAAAGCAGTAAAAGACGACAGTTTTATAGTGGTTCGGCCCAAAATCGAGCCTACGTCCACTTTAATCTCTTTATTGCTGAACAAGTACAACTTATACAACTTTCTTCAATTACAATCCACTCTAGTCTGTTAGTACAAACTTTGACAGAGAATTATCTTTCAAATTCATGATGAGTGATGTAGATTCTCTCTCTTGGAATTTGATGTAATGTCTTCGATGTTCGGAGTGCTCGAAGTGTTGCTTGGGTCAAGGAAATGGCAGAGTATTGGCGCTTCAAGGATGAACCCAAAAGTCCCCTCCATGTTGGAAATGGTCGTGTATTTATAGGGGTTTTCGGTCTTAAGTTGTGAGTCGTACCCGACTCATGGGTTACTCGTGGCCGAGTCAGGTTAGGTCGTGGACGACTCATCATGTTGAGCTCAAACTCGCCTTCGGTCTCCTGAATATAGCACAAGTCCTAATCCGTTCACGAGTCATCCTTTTTTAGTATGGACATCATAGCAGTGGACTACGACTTAGTGACCTTAGGTCGTGGACGAGTCATGGTGAATTGTCTCATATGATAAGTCGCGGGCTTGTTAGCGGCTCATGGTAGGTCACGGCCGACCTACTGGATTTGACTCTTGGCTTGGTCCAATGTTATGCTCCTGTTTGAATGAACGATACAAGTGATAAGTCGTTCCCGAGTTAACCAAACACGACTTCCTTTGTGCTAGCATGGGTCGTACACGACTCATCATAAGTCGAAAGTCGTCAACGACTTATGTGTTGTTGACCCTTCCTTCCAATGTTTTGAGTCGTTACTCCTTTAGGTCGCATAGCTTTCCTAGGCCGTTCAACCGTAGCCATTGTTAGGTCGCAACATGTTTTAGGTCGTAGGTCGTTCATTTCCTTAAGTCGTGCCATCCTTAACTCGTAAAAGCCTTAAATCGTGGAGGCCTTAAGTCGGAGACTGCTTAACTCGTAAGTCCTTCTGGAACTGTTTGCTGCCTTAAGTCGTAGGTCGTAAGCTTCCTGAGTCGTAGTTCTTAGGTTGTGGGCTCCTATCTCGTGGACTCTTTAACTCGTTGGTGAAACGGGATTAACACTTGCCCCTCGAAGCACACGTCTTAAGCCGTAAGTCGTGCGCTTCGACTCATCATAACCCGTGCCGATTCAAGTTCCAGTGTCTCCAGGTATAAAAACGCTTGAGTCGTTTCTCCTCTCCCTCTTCTTATCTCGCAGCCGCATCCGCCATTAGAGACTCTCCAACCTCTCAAAAGCAAATCTGAGCTTACTGATCATTAATCCATCCTTTCCTCCACATCGCGTAAGTCATTTTGAACTTCAATCCAACTACGACCATCGCTAAGGCATAAATTTTCGCTTCCTGTTCCCAAATCACCGCCGCATGTCGTACTCGGGCTTTGAATTGAGTTGTGAACGATTCTGACCATTGTTGGCTACGTTGTTGTTGTGATCCTTTAGATTATAACATCGCGCTTGATTCGCCGTACACTTGAAGCGATTCGAATTGGTTTTTGGGTGCTTTCTGATGATGTGAGGAGAAGATGATGAATTACAATATCTCGATTTGACCGGCCCGTGGGTTCGGAGGAGATGAGGAAGTTCTTAACGGGTTAACGGGTTAGAAAGGAGTTGACTGGTTGAGGAAATGACTTAGGATCTCACGACTTAGTTGGTTTTGCTTTTCGGCCACTGATTCTGAAATACCTTGCAATCACAACCGTACACGACTTAATGCTTTTAGCCATAAACCACAGACGACTCAAGCTATAAGTCGTGAACGACTTAAGCCATAGGCCGTGAATGATTCAAACCATGAGCTGTGAACGACTCAGCACTTGCTACTTTCCCGTGACTCATCCTTTAAACCGTGCACGACTTAAACCATAAGCCGTGTACGACTCAGCGGCTTCCATGCGACCCAGTAGCCTTTACTATTGACTTTAATCCGACCTAGCAAGTTTTACGACAAAATCCATGAGTCGTAACCGGGTTAGAACTTAGAAGGTTTCTTATTGCTTTGATCTGGAGCCTTCCTCCTGTTCTTTGACTTACGACTCATAGTACTGCCGACTTATAACATCAGTGGTTTAGAGTTGGAGTAACCTAACTTAACTCGCCTCACTTTCCTTAGGTCGTAGTCGAGTCATCTAAATAGCCAACGACTTAGCTTAACCCGTACAAAGAATCCTTGAGTCGTTTACAACTTAGTACTTGTAAATTTTGTTTGAACTCCGAATTATTGCATGGACTCTGAACTGCTATACTGCTGCATTTTTTTTTTTTTTTACAGATTACTTCAACTTGTAAGCTAATAATCTGTTAATACAACATTCACAGAAAACTGGGACGAATATACTGTCATTGATTGCCCACATCGAACGACAGATTAGTTAATGATAGATGATTAACTTAAATAAATCGTGTGAACGAAGTGCTACCGATTTCAAGTGGAATATTAAAGCAGCACTGGATTAGTCAATTGAAACTGACCAGCCCGCATTAATATTATGCTTGAGCTTTAAATAACAAGTTCCGAAATTACCATAGTCAATCAATCGTCAACCAGTTTAATTCCAGTTATCTTTACTTGTTATTATTTTTTTATTAGCTTTGCACGACACTTCACACTTTTTAGGAAACGTCCACCTTCGCATTTGAACATCCAGTTGCTTGTGTAGAATGACCTCTCATCAAGAAGAGCCGATGGGCCAGGCTGAAGATGTCTTTCCAGTAGCCATCCCTATAGACAACCCTCCGGAGAGAACATCCACAACTTTGAATCAGCGGGTGTTTAACCAACTGCGCGTCCAGTTTGGCATTGATGATGCTGACATCTTATTTCCGGGGCCAAATGACACTGCTGACAATCCTCCCTACGGCTTTGTTGCAGTCAATCGCCAAATGTGCTTAAGTGGGGCGATTCCTCCTTTTAACGACTTACTCCAACAGTTCCTGCTTCGGTTGTCTATCTCTCCATTCCAATTACACCCCAATGGCTACGCCATTCTGATGGGGTTATGTGTTCTATTCAGGAGAGTTTTGGATCGATTACCAAGCTTCGGGGAGATCTGCTATTTTTGCTCATTCACGAAAACTAAAGACCATCCCTCCATCGTGGTTGTAAGAAGCGCTCGAAATCGCAAACTTATTACTGATCTCTCCGAAAGCGCTCACGGATTTTTGAATCAGTTTTTCTTTGTTCGCTGCCCTCCAGGGTTTTATGCCATCTGGAGAGTGGGAAGTAAGATTTCCTGTCTCTACTTTTTCCGTTTTGAAACTTTCTCGAGATCTGAACTCTCAGCTGCTAATTTCATTCTTTTCCTGTTTTTAGCACTTCCACCCCCTGTTAGGGACCCAAGTCTTAAGCAAATTTTTGAAAGATTAAATGCCGTGCCGGTAGAAGAGAGGAGCATAAAGTTTCTGCTAAACGATGAACTTTTACATCAATACGGACTCCTCCATCTCTCTCGCTTTACTCGGCCTCGTGAAGCTCCAACGGAGGTTCCTGATTCTCCGGTGAAAACTCCTGATCTTCCGATCTCCACTAAAGAGCACATACGAGGAGAAATTTCTGCAGAAACCTTATTAGTAAAGTGCTCTACACCCAGAGACGATACGGGACCCTCCGAAAAGCCCGCACTTGCTCCCATTATTGAAGAAGAAGAGGAGCCCCTTTCCCAAACCAGGAAGAGTGCTGACCAAGGAGATGATGGAGGGAATCAGGTTGGGCATGGCGATGATGACGTCTTTGGGGATTTAAGTGACATAATTATTACTTCCCAAGAGCTCTTTAAAGAAGACCCTGCTCATGGTAAAGCTATACCTCCGACGATTGAAGCAACATCTGCCCTCCAACAGACTCTAACTCCTTCATCTCAAGAATTGTCATCAACAGTGAAATCTATCACTTCCCCCCAACAGAGGAGTGGTTCGTTAGTCCAACGCGAGTAGCTTGCACTTCACACACAACTAAGGATTTTCCAGCACATTTATGCACTTATCTTCTTATACTTTAGAGATTTCTAAAGCTTATCTTTTCTTATTTCAGATTCTTCAATGACACGCGGCAGATCGTATTATCAGGATTTCCAACGCTACGGGGGGCGTGGTCAATATGATTATCGGCGTTACTTTCCCTCCTATAGAGAGTCTGACGAAGAGAGGGCTGCTCGAAAGGCTCATGAAAGGAGGGATGCAGAAGAGCGTTATGACAGAAGGGATAGGGATGAGCACCATGATTCTCTGCAAAGGAGTGACGACTCTCACAAAAGGAAATCTTACGACGACCGAGGAAAAGGTCATGTAGCTGAAGATTCAGGCAAACGAGCCCGACATGGTGAGAGACATACTTCCACTATTCCCGAAAAGCCTACTGCCCCTCTTGACATTACTTCCGACTCTCCTGCTCTTGGGAAGGAGGACATCCAGACAATAATAAGCAGGCCTAAATTTCAAGTGGGACCTGGCCCAGCCACTTTACAAAGCCGTTTTCCACAATGGTGCTTAAAGGGTGTGAGATTCGACCTAGACTTGGTCCCCATCGACAAGTCTGCTATGTTGCGCAATCTTGATGCAGTCAAGCTCGATATCGAGAGGATGTCAAACTGGCAGAAGCTTGTTGATGAGCTTCAAAGAGTTAACCGTGCCAACTTAGAGGCCATGCTTACCATGGAAAATGATAAGGCTGAGTGGCAAAAGGTCCTTGACAAACACGACACCGAAATGAGGAGCATTACTTCCTACAACGAGGAGCTCGAAGCAAAGGTTGAGAAGTTGAAAGATGAGCTTGTTGCTTCCTCTACTTCATACTCTCAAAAAGAAGAAGTGCTTCTCAGACAAGTTAGAGATGCTCATGCCAGTCAGAGGGACGCTGAGGACAGGCTTGAAGCACAAAAAAGAATCAGTGACGGCTATGTCTCTGATATTGCTGAGCTTCAAAAGAAAAACAACTCCCAGGAGGCGGAGATACAAATGCTTAAGCTTCAGCTTGCCAAAACTGAAAGGGAGCGCGATGAGGCTGTCGCCGGCAAAATCGCAGCCGAAGAATCTCATGAGGCGACCAAAAACAGCTTCGGCTCAACATTATTCGACTTCTACTTGCATAGCGTCTTGGGGCGTGGAAGCCTCGCTTTTCTTGGTCCTAAGTATGAAATCACTTTAGCTGAAGTGTGGGAGGCCGCTCTTGAGATGCTCGGTGCTGAAGGTGCCGGTTACGACGAATCAGCCCTGGAAAGGCATTATTTTGATGATGACGCTCGCGCTGCCCTTGCCAAGGGAAAGGAACAACTTGCCAAATTAAGAACTGAAGTGACGGAAGGGGACCGGCCGGGGAAAACCACTTCAACTACTCTAGTCCAGCCACCTTCTTCGTCTGAAGTCGACATTATTGGTTCCAGTTCTCATCTCGCATCTCCCACCAAAGTTACTACTGATATTACAAGCATACAAGGTGGAGACGAGGGTGAAGAGAGCGCTGATGCGCAAGCTTATGAAGTCGATATCAGGAAACCAGCTTCTCCAGGTAACTTCACTGTTAATCTCGCTACTGTCAATTCTGCTCAAGCGGGTTACTCATTTATTTCGCATGAGTTTCATGAGCTCCTTGGCTATTTCCTCAACCTTGATGAGCTTTCATCTCCTCTCTTTACTGACTTCATTGGTGAACCTTCATCTCCTCTCTTTACTGACTTTAACCTCTTTTCTTCTGTAGAAAAAGTACCAAGCACTGCTCAAACTTCTACTCCTCCGGTTATCCATCCTTCATCTCTTCAAGCGGCGCCTCCTTCTGCCTCGCAACCTGGATCACAGGAGGAACAAATAGAGGCTCTTCACGGCTTGGATGACCCCATCGCTTCGCAAGAGCAGAAAGATGAGAGACCTGAGGGAGGTGACATATCCCCGAAATGGACTCCTTCTGACGACATTGTTCTATCAAAACTTGTCACCCCGGGGAGTGAGTCTTCCTCACAAAGGAGAGAGAAGCGTGGGACATCAAAGAGGAGGGGGAAGAAAATCACCGCCACTGAAGAGGAGCCGGAAGTTGAACCGGTTACACCTGCCTCTCCTACTTCCCTTATACCCACTGGCCGACCTGAAAAGCTGGTTATTCGACCGAGTAAAGGGTCCAAAGGAGGGAAGAAGAAGTGAAGATTTTAGCTTTTTGCCTTTTGTATGAACTGGCCGAGAGTTGTGCGGGTACCGACCCCCGCTTTTATTTTGAAACCTGTATCTGCATTATAGTTGAATAAAATGATTCTTCGTTTGTACAAACTTCTGTTTGAATTTGAGAATGCATTTACTATTTATTTTTGCACAAGTTTGTTTATATAATATTGCAGCGGGCTTATGGTATGTTGTTTGAGTATTACTTTACTGATGCAGCTATACTACTATACCATGTTGCCCCCATACCTTAAGCTTGTTGCAATATTTTATACTTCGAGGGGACTTGCACTCTTATTTGTTAAAGAATAATTATTTTATTCTTTAAAGAAAATTTTTATAGAGTACAACTCCCTTTGTATAAGTTTTTACGCTTTGTCGTTCGAAGAAACCACTTTTTTCTTTTGCTTATGTGCATATTTTACCAAGTGAATTCCTCTATGTGGTAAAGCGGACCTCTGAAGGGTACTTTGACTTCTTTTCTTTTTACGATCATTTTCCATTTGAAAGTTAAAGTACGCTTTTGATGAGGATTTTTTTTATACAAAATTGTACCTCTGAGGAGGGATTTTTCACGTTTCAACACTTGGAAGTTTTATTTCAATCTCGGTGAAACGTGTACCCCCAAAGAGTTGTGCCTTCGAAGAAAGCCTTTTCACGTTTCAACACTTGGAAGTTTTATTTCAATCTCGGTGAAACGTGTGCTTCCAAAGAGGTCTTTTTTCTTGATTGTGTCCCCGGGAGGGGGGTTGTACCTCTAAGGAGGGATTTTTCACGTTTCAACACTTGGAAGTTTTATTTCAATCTCGGTGAAACGTGTACCCCCAAAGAGTTGTGCCTTCGAAGAAAGCTTTTTCACGTTTCAACACTTGGAAGTTTAATTTCAATCTCGGTGAAACGTGGGCTTTCAGGAAGGTCTTTGTTTTTGCATTTCAACTTTGGTGAAGTGAAGTTCCGAAGAGCGGTTGTTACACTTCAACTCTTGGCGAAATGTGCCTCTGAAGAGGGCTTTCATTTTGTTTACATTTCAACTCTGGTGAAGTGAAATTCTGAAGAGCGGTCACAACATTTCAACTCCTGGTGAAATGGGCCTCCGAAGAGGGCTTTTATTTTGTTTGCATTTCAACTCTGGTGAAGTGAAATCCCGAAGAGCGGTTATAACACTTCAACTCCTGGTGAAATGTGCCTCAGAGAGGGTTTTCATCGCCTGGAAGTTACTCTCTCATGGTTGGAGGGTCATGACTCCTCCAATCTTTTTTGTTGAGTAGAGAACTTTCTTTTTTGTGGCGTATGACCCATTAGAGGTCTTTTGTCCTCCGAAGAGTTGCGCTTCCGAAGAGGACTTGTGCCGCTGATGGTAGCTTTGGTTGTTCCTCTGTTCACTTGCTTATGCCTTTTCAGCGATCCTCTTTTTTTTTTTTTTTTCTTCTTCTTTTCAAGTTTTCATTCCCCTTTTTCTCACAAGTGGCTTGTTTAATCCAAGGAAGTGTACTTCATTGCCGGGCAAGTTCGTGAGAACAGGCACTAGCTTCCTAATTGGATGTTTGTTTGTTCAAACAATCTCAATTTATCAGCAAGGGCTCGTTTCTATCGAAATCATTAGCCGTTCAATTGAAGTATTTCCTATCTAGGATTTGAATTCGGGGTCTTTGTGACTTGAAATTTGTTTGTTGAATGATGGTGAGAATCGCTCGGTCTTATTATGCACAAGCTTTATTTCCATTGTCTGCAAAAATTTAAATCGACATTTCAGCAATACATTTTACGTATTTTTATATCGAAAACAAAGCAAACATATAATGATAATAAGGAACACAAGATTTATAGTGGTTCGGCCATGAAATTGGGCCTACATCCACTTTATATTCTTTCATTATTTACTTGCATCAGTTTCACAACTGCTTTCAATTACAAGAATCATACATTCATAATTCTTTTTACAATGTTTCAACAAAATTTTCAAGTAAAATATGGACGCAAATGGTTGCTGTTCCATGCCCTTGGAATTTGATCTCCATCAACAGTGGTGAGCTTGAATGTGCCGTCAAGAAGTTTCTGACCTATTACATACGGTCCTTCCCAATTTGGCCCAAACACACCTGTCGCAGTCATAATTCTTTTCAGGACTAGATCTCCAATTTCAAAGCTGCGTTGACGAACTTTGGAATTGAAATGTCTGGCTATCCTTTGCTGATGGGCTGCAACTCTGAGGTTAGCTTCATCTCTTTTTTCATCAAGGAGATCCAGCGCTTCCAGTTGTAGCTTTTCATTTTGTGCTTGATTGAAATGGATTCTTCTGTGTGAAGGGACCTCTGTTTCAACCGGGATCATTGCTTCCGATCCGTATGCTAACGAAAAAGGAGTATGCCCAGTTGTAGTTTTGTGAGTAGTTCTGTATGCCCATAGTGCAAGTGGTAGTTTATCGACCCAACCACCTTTTGCTCTTTCGAGTTGCTTTTTGATGGTTGATTTGATGATCTTGTTCACTGCTTCCACTTGCCCGTTTGCCTGCGGATGAGCTACTGCTGAAAAGCTTTTCTGGATTTTGAATCGTTTGCAAAAATCCTGGAATTCCTAACTTTCAAACTGAGTACCATTGTCTGTGATTATTTTCTGAGGCACACCGTATCTGCAAATGATATTCTTGGTCACAAAGCTTATCATTTTCTTAAAAGTGATAGTAGCCAATGGTTCAGCTTCAGCCCACTTAGTAAAATAATCAACTGCAACAATAGCGTATTTAATCCCTGATTTAGCAGTTGGTAGCGGCCCAATGAGATCCATTCCCCAAATTGCAAATGGCCATGGACTGACCATCTGTGTGAGTTCGGTAGAAGGTGCTCTAGGAATTTTGGCATATCTTTGGCATTTGTCACATTTTCGGGAGTAATCTGCAGCATCCCGATTAATTTCTGGCCAAAAATATCCGTATCGGAGAATTTTCTTTGCTAGTGTTTGACCACCTGAATGATCACCGCATTCTCCTCCATGCACTTCAGCTAGGATTGTTTTGGACTCTTCCCGGGATACACATCGAAGCAATGGCATTGAGAATCCCCGTCTGTACAATCGGCCATCCTGAATCACATAGCGGGAGGCCTTCCTTAGTAGCTTTCGTCTTTCTATCGAGTTTTCTGGCAGAGAACCTTTGAGTAGGTAATCCAGTATTGGAGTCATCCATGACTCTTGTTCTTGAGATACATTCATAATCCAGTCTATATCCATCTCGTCTATACTTGGCGCTGAAAGGACTTCTACAGGGACCAATCCCAATAGTTGAGCTTCACCAGAACTTGAATATTTTGCGAGGGAATCTGCCTTCATATTCTCTTCCCGAGGAATGTGGCTTATTGAATAGTGATCGAGTTCACATAGGAGTTCCCAAGCCTTTGACAAGTAGGAAGGCAGGTTTCCACCTTTTGCTTGAAATTCCTTCTTGACTTGGCATACAATAAGCTGGGAATCACTGAAAATTTGTAGTGCTCGAATGTTTAGCTCTTTAGCGATTTTCAGACCTGCAATAAGAGCTTCGTATTCTGCTTCATTGTTTGTTGAAGGAAATTCCAGTCTTAGTGCATAACATAATGATCGACCTTCAGGAGTTTCAAGTACCACTCCGGCTCCAGAACAGTAGTCATTTCTTGCGCCATCAACATACATCTTCCACTGGATTGGAGAATCATTGATCGCTTTTTCCTCACCATTATCTTTCTCTGTGAATTCTGCAATGAAATCAGCTAAAGCTTGTCCGTTGATTGCTTTTCGGGGGTGATAGGTGATGTCATATTGACTAAGTTCAATGTTCCATTTTAGAAGACGACCCGAAGTTTCAGGGCGAAATAGGACTTGCTTCAGAGGTTGATCAGTGAGTACTTTGATAGGATGAGCTTGGAAATATTGCCTCAGTTTCCTCGATGCAACTAGTAGGCAATAGGCGAGTTTTTCCAACTTGGAGTAATTCAGCTCTGCCCCAGTGAGTCTTTTGCTGATATAGTAAACTGGATGTTGAATCCTTTTGTCTTCCTGTATCAGCGCTGCACTTAGAGCATGAGATGATACTGCCAAGTATATAAGAAGATCCTCACCATTGCCTGGCCTAGAAAGTATCGGAGGCGTTTCCATATGACGGATCAACTCTTCAAAGGCTTTTTGGCATTCGGGAGTCCATTCAAAGTTCTTCTTTCCTTTTTTCAGGGCATCGAAGAATGGGATGCATTTATCAGTAGCTTTGGAAATGAACCGACTCAAAGCGGCGACCTTTCCGTTGAGACTTTGCAATTCCTTCTTCGTTCTAGGAGCTTTAACTTCTTTTAAGGCGGTAATTTGAGCTGGACTGGCCTCAATGCCCCTAGCACTGACGATAAAACCTAAGAACTTTCCGGATTCGACCCCAAATGTACATTTCAGAGGGTTAAGTTTCATTCTGTATTTCCGGAGGACTGCGAACATTTCTGCTAAGTGTTCAATGTGATCCACTGCTTTCCTGGACTTCACTAACATGTCGTCGACGTAGACTTCCATAGTTTTGCCCAATTGCGGTTTGAACATAGCATTAACAAGTCTTTGGTAGGTTGCCCCTGCGTTTTTCAATCCGAAGGGCATAACTCTGTAGCAATAAAGTCCAACATCTGTGATAAAGCTTGTATCCTCCTGATCCGGCTCATGCATCATGATTTGGTTATAACCAGAGTAGGCATCCATGAAGGATAACAATTCATGTCCCGCAGTTCCGTCTACCAGTTGATCGATCCTGGGTAATGGGAAGCAATCTTTGGGGCAAGCCTTGTTTAGATCAGAAAAATCGATGCACACTCTCCATTTTCCATTAGCTTTCTTGACCAACACAGGATTTGAAACCCAATTCGGATATGTACATTCTTTGATGAAGTTATTTTCCATGAGTCGATCAACTTCTTCTTTTAATGCTGCTGACCTTTCTGGACCTTGGGTTCTTCTTTTCTGTTTAACTGGCGTAAACTTTGGGTCAATATTCAGAGCGTGTACTGCAACTTCTGGGGATATCCCACACATATCGGCATGAGTCCAAGCAAAGACATCCAGATTTGCTTTCAGGAAAGATATCAAGACATTCTGAATTGACACATTAAGCTGTGAACCCACATTCAACACCTTATTTGGGTCCTTCGGGTCAACAGGTACCGGAATTGTCGTTTCCACCAGTACTACTCTATTCTCCCCTGTACTGGCTTTTCTGGGATCCATTTCTTTCCGTGCCCCGCTGTGCTCGCCAGTGCAGGGTCCGCTCTGTAATTGCTACAAAGCTGGTTCCTTGATGCGGACTGGAGTTGCCGCATCCTTTCCCATTTCCCTTTTTCTTGACTCTCGCAGCTCTGTCCAATAGCATTCTCGCGCAGCATTTTGATCCCCTTTTATAACTCCTACTCCATTGTCAGTAGGAAATTTAATAGTGAGGCACCACGGGGCTAGGATAGCTTTGAATGCTGCGAGTGTTGGACGGCCAAGAAAAGCATTATAAGCAGAATATTCGTCGACGATCACAAAGGTTTGCTTTCGGACCACTTTCCTTTCTCCTTCCCCAAGTTCTACAAACAGATCGATGGTTCCTACTGGTTGCTTTGGCTCCCCAGTGAAGCCAACGATTTTCTGTGATGAGGCTTGCACATCGATCATAGGGATTTTCATCTGGTCAAATGTCTTCTTGAAGAGAATATTACATGATGCTCCGCAGTCAATGAGGACTCTTCTGACAATGGCTGGTCCAATACCAGCCGAGATGACCAAGGGATCTAAAGTAGGAGCTTCAATACCTGTGGAATCTCTGGCTCTGAAAATAATATCATCACTGAAAGTTTTCTGTTGTTTAAGGGGCGTAGTGTCTTCTAGAACAAAGACGTCTTCTTCGGCTGGAGCATATTTCAAAGCCCTGGAATATCTCTCCATCTCACCCCAACTTTTGCCAGCTGGGTGAGGTCCTCCTGAAATGACATTGATAACGGGCCTTCCAGATTCATGCCCCGTAGCTTTCTCTCCTGCCCCAGGCTGATGAACAGAAGCCCGCTGCCCCTGACTCGACGATGCAGGATTGTTGCTATTCTTTTTCACGAATTGCTGCAACTTGTTTTCTCTTAGCAACTCTTCAATCAGATTTTTCAGCTGGCGGCATTCATCAGTTTCATGACCTGGTTGATTGTGGAAGCGGCAGAATTTCCCACTTTGTATGGCTTTTCTCCCAGTTCTCAAAGGGATAGGTTTAGGGAAATCGACGGAATCTTTAGTGGCCAGGTAGATGTGCTCCGGTGTATGTGATAATGGAGTATATTCTGATGGCTTGAAGGATCGGGGCTTCTTCAGATTACCCTGTTTCTTCCCATTACTATTCTCCCTTTTTTGCCCCACCGATTCATTCTTGCGTGGAGCGACATGTTGTCTTCTGCTTTTTCCACCACTGTCTTTACTGGTAAAGGACGGCTTTCCAAGCGAATGAATTCATCTGCTTTTTTGTAGAACTTTTCGAGAGAGGTTGGCTCCTTCATATTTAACCATTTCCCAAATTCGCTTGACTTATCGATAGCCCTCATCAGATAAGTCAATATCATTCGTGGTTCAGCATTGTTCACCTCAGCCAGTGCTATATTGAAGCGGTTCAAGAAGGATCTGATAGACTCACCAGGATTCTGCTCTAAACTCGATAGTGACATAATATCCTTGGCCTTCGAAGCATATAGTCTAAACTGCTCCTTGAATTTTCTGGTCAAGTCTGAAAACTGATCGATAGATCGGACTGGTAACTTGGTGAACCACAGTAAAGCCACGCCTTCCAGGTATACGGGGAAATATCGGCACTTTATTTCGTCGGAGGCCCTGGCACCTGTCATGTGCCAGTCATATTTATACAGGAACTCATTCGGATCACTTGTCCCTTTGTAAGCTGGAATAGTCGGAGGGACAAACTTCCTTGGAAATTCCGCCTTCAAGATTTTTTCAGTAAACGGAGTTTTACTTGGAGCGAAACCCCATTCCTTCTCATCTTCAACCCTTTGCATACTTTCTTTCATGATCTGCCGGACCATTCCAGAAAGATATTCCTCATCATGCCGAGTTTTAGATCCACCGGCGTCAGGTACTGCCTGCTCAAAGGGACTAGTAGGCCTTTCAGGAGCATTCCTTTCATTAACATCATGAATGTTGCCAGCATAGTTCCTTTCATTACCAGCCGGTTGATTGTTTGCCCCAAGTAAGTCGTTCAACTTATTCAGAATCAGAGCATTCTGGGCACTTTGAGCCTCTAGTTGTGCATTTTGGGCGTTTATCTGCTGGTTTAGCCCTAGAATCACAGCATCCAATTCCGCTTTTGTAACTCCAACAGACGGAGTGGGTAGATTAGGCACAGGGGAAGCGGAGGTTCCCTCTTGAATGTTCCCAGATCTGATAGATCTACTTTTCCTTCCAGGAGCCATAATCTCAAATATACTTCTGGTTTTTAAGGAAATTCTTTCTTCAAATCTCTGCGAAGCAATGATGACAGCTGTCCTGAGTTCAATTCTCAGTGAAAGCACCAAAAATGTTAACGCTTAAATTTAAACGCTAACACCCCGGTGTGTGAAGTGTAGTTGTGAAAGCACCACCCGTTGGTACGGGAACAAGATACAAGTAAAGAAATTGCAGAAAAGCAGTAAAAGACGACAGTTTTATAGTGGTTCGGCCCAAAATCGAGCCTACGTCCACTTTGATCTCTTTATTGCTGAACAAGTACAACTTATACAACTTTCTTCAATTACAATCCACTCTAGTCTGTTAGTACAAACTTTGACAGAGAATTATCTTTCAAATTCATGATGAGTGATGTAGATTCTCTCTCTTGGAATTTGATGTAATGTCTTCGATGTTCGGAGTGCTCGAAGTGTTGCTTGGGTCGAGGAAATGGCAGAGTATTGGCGCTTCAAGGATGAACCCAAAAGTCCCCTCCATGTTGGAAATGGTCGTGTATTTATAGGGGTTTTCGGTCTTAAGTTGTGAGTCGTACCCGACTCATGGGTTACTCGTGGCCGAGTCAGGTTAGGTCGTGGACGACTCATCATGTTGAGCTCAAACTCGCCTTCGGTCTCCTGAATATAGCACAAGTCCTAATCCGTTCACGAGTCATCCTTTTTTAGTATGGACATCATAGCAGTGGACTACGACTTAGTGACCTTAGGTCGTGGACGAGTCATGGTGAATTGTCTCATATGATAAGTCGCGGGCTTGTTAGCGGCTCATGGTAGGTCGCGGCCGACCTACTGGATTTGACTCTTGGCTTGGTCCAATGTTATGCTCCTGTTTGAATGAACGATACAAGTGATAAGTCGTTCCCGAGTTAACCAAACACGACTTCCTTTGTGCTAGCATGGGTCGTACACGACTCATCATAAGTCGAAAGTCGTCAACGACTTATGTGTTGTTGACCCTTCCTTCCAATGTTTTGAGTCGTTACTCCTTTAGGTCGCATAGCTTTCCTAGGCCGTTCAACCGTAGCCATTGTTAGGTCGCAACATGTTTTAGGTCGTAGGTCGTTCATTTCCTTAAGTCGTGCCATCCTTAACTCGTAAAAGCCTTAAATCGTGGAGGCCTTAAGTCGGAGACTGCTTAACTCGTAAGTCCTTCTGGAACTGTTTGCTGCCTTAAGTCGTAGGTCGTAAGCTTCCTGAGTCGTAGTTCTTAGGTTGTGGGCTCCTATCTCGTGGACTCTTTAACTCGTTGGTGAAACGGGATTAACAACAATTACTCGTTTTTATTCCGCTGTGTTATTGTACTTAGTGTGTTATAAGCTCCGGCGAACCAGATTCAATGTTTGAACCTGCGGCATTCGAATACGGGTGAAGTATTTGAGTGTCGATTTTACGAAGGTCGAGTCGGGGTCGTCACATTTGGTATCAAAGCTGAAGGTTGAGTAAGAACTTTAGCTCAGGAGTATAACACATTAGGTGACTCATTATAGATAGGGTTGTAAATGCCCTAGAATGAGTGTCACTAAGATATCCATCTGTATGCCTTAGTAAATTCTCTTACTATCCACTGATAGTGAGTATGAGTGCAAGAAGAGGACGAGGTAGGGGACAGGGGAGTACCACTACAAATGGTTAATACCCTGCGACAACAAGGAAACAATTTTTCCCATCATTCTCTTTTGATCATCATCTGATATCAATTCTTTGATGGCTTCGTGGCATTTACAAGAAGAAGCTTTGGTGTGGTGGTGGACCTGCGAATCATTGTAAAAAGATTTCTAATTCCTATTTCGTATTCCCTTCATCAGTTTTCTATCAGCTTTTTGTTTAACTTTAATAAATTTGAAATTTTAGTTGAAATAAATTGGTTAACGAAATATAAAACTGAATTGGATTATATCCGCTTATCTATTATTTTGGGTCCGGATATATTCTACGAACGGCTAGTTACCTCTTCGGACTAACCAATGCCCTGCATATTCGTAGACCGGATGACCCGAGTACTTCGTGAAATATCGAATGAGTTCGTTCTCGTATTTATTGATGACATTCTGATTTGGTAAACCAAATGCAGAATAAATGTTGAGTTTAATCTGGTGAACTATTTCTCTGTGTTCATCTGTTCTTTGTTGTCTCCCTGTCTAGCAAATTTCGGGGATGAAATTTTCTTAAGGGGGGAATCTGCAACGATCCCGGTTTTGAGTTAAATTTAAATTGGTAATTTATACAGATTTTGGATTCAATTGTGAATTAATTTGAATTTTCCAAATTAAATAAGATATTTGTTTGTTTATATATATATATATATATATATATATATAAATCGTTTATAAAATGAATTGTGGGTTTGAAATTCAAAGGTAGATATTTTGAAAATATATTGGATTTAAAACTTTATATTTTGAAATTAATAGAAATTTGTTTTCTAATTATAATAAATATGGATATATATATATATATATATATTTGAAAGTTATGATTTAAATTCAATATAATAAATTTTCCAAAGTTGTTTAAAGTTAAAATTTATATTTTTAGGAAACTTATATATAATATGTGTGTTTATTTATTTATGTATGATTAGTTAAAATCATTTTCTTTAAATTGATATAAGTGTAAATAATAAAAAGGTTTATATACTTTCTTCTTAAATTTTTTATGAACTAAAAATGGTTTGTGTATACATACATACATACATACATACATACATACATACATACATACATATACATACATACATACATATATATATATATATTTAGAAGCAGATAACTTTAAAAACATAATAAGTATAAATTTGAAAACATTATACATAGGTAAATATTACAATGCATAAGGTAAATATAATATAAAAAATTAAAAGCATTTAAATACATGTAAAAGACATGTGTAAATATCTTAAACATGTGAATGAACAAATGTAAATTGTATAACATAAGAATGAACAAGTGTTAATAATTCTAACATGCATTTACAAGTGTCAAACTTGATTGTTATCTTCACTCTTAAAAAAATAAAAGAAAAACAATGCAATACACTTTATTTTCTTCAAACTTAAAATCTAAAATAAAAGCAAGTTTAAAAGTAAATCAACCTGTAACAAGCAAAGCAATTCAGACTTAAGTTTAAAACAACAGTTTACAACATCTTCAACCTGATTCAATTAACAACTCAAATGAATCAAAGCAAAATCAAAACTTGGAAATGAAACCAGAAAAAGAAAAAAAATGCAATTCAAACCAAATAGCTCCAGTTTGAAAATCTGAAAGCTAAAAAGAAAATAAATTCAAGCTTCAACCTGAATTATAGATATGATCATCACAGATCAAAACAATATATGGATTTAGTTTAAAATCAAAGTAAACCTGAGTAAGATCTCAACTCAAAAGATTTTCAAATCTGGAAGCAATCAAGCATGTCCAGTTCAACATCAGATCAGAGCTCAAATTCAACAGATCAAGCAAACTAACAAAGTTCAGCTTCAGATCATACAATTCATTCCGGATCAAAGAAGTTCCAGTTTTTAAAATGAAATATCAATTCAGTTTCCAACTCTAGGCTTAAATTTGTTTCTCTGTTCTTCTCTGTTCCAAACCAGGTGAGAAAACCCTTTAAACCTGCTATATCTCTTGATGTTTGATTTTGTATTTGAAGTTGTGATGTAATTATGCTTGTATGATTGAGTAAATATATCTGCATGTGTGTATGTGTATATATAAGAAATAAAATATGCATGTATAGGCATATATACATGTTCTTGTGTTTACGGGTTTAAAACAAAAATCAAAAATCAAAATCTCTTAAATCATTCATTAATAGACTTTGATATTTAAACAAAAAGTATTCGAATTAACAAGACCAAAGTTTAAAAATACTTTTAAGTATTAAAAATGAATGGATTTACTGGAAATTTAAAAATACAGTGAAAACAAATTTGGTTCAAAAATTTAGTTGATCAAAACTTGAGTTTTGATTGAATGATCCTACCCGCCTTCATAAAACAGGAATTTAAAAGATAAAATCATAATTTTTAAGTTTGAAGATAACATGCATTTGCGATTTGATCGATTTTGGGTATATTGTCAATTGTCGATAATCGACGGCGAAGGGTGTGTTGAGATTGGTACTGGAGGAAGATCAGGTGATGATGGTCACAGGAAAAATGTTCGTCGAATTTTTTGTACGCCATGGTGGTGGCGCGAGAGTGATTTAGGGTTGTTCAAGCTGTTTTGGTCGATGAGGTTTTCTGGTCAATTGTGTGGTCGTGGAGGAACTTGAGGTGATCGGACCAGGGGGATCGTCGTGTGGAGTCGCGATGCAGCTACGGGTGTGATGGCGAGATGCCTGGTGGTAGGGATCGTCGGCAAGAGGAGGTTTATCATCAGTGATGGGTTCAATTATTCAATCGAATAGTTCGATCTTGATCCTTTGGCGATGATGTGGATCTGGGTGGTCATGATGCACGTGGGTGATCATCGGTGAAGTGTTGGCAACGGTGAGGTCGATAGGAGTAGTTTTGATCGTCGGTGCATATGTACCGGTGTCATTGTGTATCAGTGGTTGTTGGTTGAAGAAGAAGGTGGGAGGCTCATGTTTAATCTCGGGCAATCGATGTGGTAGCTCGAGTTTTGTATCAGGTAGTTCGAGTGTTAAACTATATGACAAAAAGTTTTTAAAAATAAAACAAAGTAAAATGAAAAGAAGAAGGGAATGGCTCAGGAAAAGGATCGGGTATTTTGGGGTTTTACTCGAAGTAGAGTTCGGGTTTTCTGGGAGTCATCTCGGGTTTGTGTTGAAAAAAATTTAATTTCTAAAATTTAAACAAGGTTTCAAATTTTTAATTTAATCAAATTTAAAACACTTTCTTAATTAAATGTTTTATACTGGTTTTGTTAATTAGTTAAAATCTTAAAATAATTAATTTTAATTAATTAAGTTAAAGTGTTTTAATTATTTATTTTAATAAATTCCTAAGTTTATTTTTAAATGGTATATTTAAGAAACTAAAATATCATGGTTTTAATTAACTTAAGAATTGTAAGTTAATTCATATGTTGATTTAAATCTCAAGGATTTTCTAAATAAGATTTTAAAAAAGATAAACAGTTTTGTCTTAAATAATATTTTGATTATTGATTAACTTAAAGGTTTTAAGATGAATTATATGTTATTGATTATTGTTTTCAAAGGATTATTAATAAGGTTTTCAGTGGCAATTAATTAATTACATCATGTTTGTTGATGATCAATTAATTACAGTCAGATAATTAATTAATTAATCTTGCTTGTGGATGATTGATTGTATTAAATGATTGTTATCTCTGATTTGAAATATTCTATGACATGAATTGTTTGAATTTAGTTGTGTGTGTAATGTATTTATCTGTGATGCATTTACATCTCTATCTATAACTTTGTGAATGTAAGATAAGCGTTATAGGATTATACCACTTATCAATATTGATGTGCTTGAATCTGTGATGATTGATGATATTGCACTATTGTGTAAAAATACCTGGACTACACCACACACACACACAAATATGGATTTCAAGGGAAATCGGTTAAGTCACAGATATTTTAAATTTAAATATTATTTTTGAATTTTGAATCCAAATGGCTTTGGAAATGGAATTGGGCTGAATGAAAATCTTTTGATAAGGAAGTTTGAAATTGAAATTTAGTTTGAATATAATATATCTTGTTTAAGTTTTGAAATTGTTTGGAAATTTGGTTTGAAAGGTTTATACAATTTATATAATTTATATATATGGATTTTAAAACCATCTTTGAAGTATTTTAAAAGTATTATTTTGGGAATTTATATTTGACCCAAGCTTATACTTTAAAGGATATAACTTGTGCATGTTTGATCGGATTTTTTCGAAACGAAGTATTTGTTTTCAAATAATAATAGCTTTCATATAGCGGAAAGATTTCCAGCTTTTGTTGAAAGTATTTCAAACTGTGTGATTTGAATTGTAAATAGTTTTGAAAGCTATGAATGACTCTTTGTGAAAGATTAGTGAACTTTGTTTTCAAAGTGAAGTGAATGATTTTGTTTAAAAAATTAAAGGTGAAATTTGTTTAAACCATTTGAAAGAAAGGTTTTCGGTAATAAGTTTTGACTTAACTAAGATCCCAATATCATATGGTTTTAAAATATTACGTTCATTATTCGGTTTAGCCGGGAGAGGACTTTGTGTCATATAAACCATACCGAATAATGATACAACGTAAATGGATAGCATTTGAAAACCGGTGGTGAAGACCGGGTATTTTCGAGAATGAAAGGATAACCCGTCGAATGTCTCTGCACTGAGTCACGTCGGTATAGAGATCTCCATATGTGATGGGGAGTCCGATGGGGATTGTGAATACCCAGATTATAAGGGCTTCTTTGAAGTGCCTTCGGTTCTGTTCGAACCTGAAACAGACTTGTATGGATGTGTGTCTGACATTACACTTTGAGATGTAAAACTGATTTCTATCAAATATATTTCTGTTTGGTGGCGGACAATTTATTCTCTTAGCTTAACACCCGTCTCTAAGATGTACGAGCTCAGAGGTTATGCAGTTGATGGTGACCAGTGATACATTCCCAATTTGGTAATGTGGCATATGAAGTGCTGCTGATCATTTGTTGATCAAAGCATGAATTTTTTGAAAAGCGTAGCTTTGTGGACGTGACCTTGTCGGACCTTACAACCCAGAAATGGTCGAAACGGGAAGAATGCAGCAAGGTGATGAGGGTCGCGCCCTTTAGGGTATGTCTATTCCCATCTGGAAAAGGGAGGTATCATTGTATGGAGCCTAGATACTTAACCTATGTGGTTGCTGCAAATTTATTACTTTGTTGTTGTCGGTGTTGAGCGCTCAGATAAAGGTCGGTAACGACCGGGGGATGGCTTATTCGTGTAGTAGTTACCTAGTTACAGAGGTAACCTGGCCTTGTGTTGGTAGAGATTCGGCTAGGTTCTCGGGGCGTCCCTCCAGAGGCGTACCCATGTGGCCCAAGAAGTTCCTTTTCCTGACCATTTGTTGGAAATCCAAAGAAACAATACGCGCCCTGTACGGTTTTAGTTGTATAACCTCCTTTTACTTACGGTGGTGACCAGCCGTTTAATTGGTAGCTATAGTAGGTATACAATAATGGTTGTATGCTGGCTAAGATTAATATTATAATTTCGAAATGTTTTCTACACTATGCACTAATAATAATATCAAAAGGTTTTCGCGTATCAAGTATGTTTGACTATCATAAGGAGAAATCTCCACCAATTGTGCACTTGCATTGTGTGTGTGGCGGGAGGCCTAATGGTAGTTTCATTTTCCAAAAAGCATTGCGGATTTCTTTTTAAATTCTTTTGTTTGTTTTTATTCAAAGAAAACCGTTTTTGTTTGCTCACATCAGTCCCATAACTGACCTGGAGTTTACTGTTCCCTTTCTAAACTCTGTGTGCCCACAATTTTCCACACGGGCAGCCTAGAGTTGGGTTTTTCAGATAATCAAATAGTAGGTGTAGAGTCGATAGCTTTCAGCCTTTGGATCTTAGCGATCGCATTGCTGACTGAGTTATCGACCTTGCTTAATACAACATGATGGTGATTCGAGCTTTCGATTTAGAGTTTGGAGTCTTTGAGCTTTGGAATTGGAGATGCATATATCAGATTCTCTTTTTCTCTTGGAGGCATTGAAGATAGTATCTTTACTACTGCTATTGCTCCGCTGTTGTCTTGTATTTCTGATATTGATATCATTTGTGTCAATGTGTTGTATATCAATAAAGTTACTCGTTTTTCTTCCGCTGTGTTGTTGTACTTAATGTGTTATAAGCTCCGGCGAACCAGATTCGACGTTTGGACCTGCCGCATTTGAATACGGGTGAAGTATTTGAGTGTCGATTTTTCGAAGGTCGAGTCAGGGTCGTCACATTGTATATGTTATAAAGATTGGTTGGAATATAAGTTTTTTTTATTATATGTTGTTGTTTCTGCTATGAGTTTAGAAATATATAGTTAGAATTATTGTTTGTTTCTTGTTATCATAACCTAACGATCTATCATTTTCAGTTTTCAAGATTAGAACATTTGTTCGGATGCTAAGTCCAAGGGTCAAAAAAGGAGGGTTGTTGCCTTTAGTATCATGTATACTGCCTTTTATGTTACGAGATGAAAAATCTCATTATCAATAATATTTATCAGGTGATTAAAATGCTTAAACAAGGGAATGAATATTGAAGATGCAATTACAAAAACAAAAGAACTAGTAGCATTTTATAATAAACTTGAGGAAACAGATTTGAAAACTTGGACTAAAAATACATGAGTTATCAAAAAATTTCTAAATGCTCTCCTTGAATAGAGACAACACCGCTTATTCTAAAAGGTTAAATTAGTAACTATCGGTACCAAATTGAAGAAGTCTTACTGCATCATCTAAGCATACAAATGGGTATCTATGTGTTTGCTCAATTTTCTAGCAAAAAAAAAAAGATTTATCAACCAACACACCTGCAGCGGCCCGGAATTTCGAACACTTCGTATCGAAATTTGAATTATTTAAATATTTGACTTAATTAAATGTTGTAAAACTGAACTAATAATCTTTTTAAATCTCTTTTAACTAATAAAACATGAAGGTAAACTTGTTTTTGAAATATGTCTACAAAAATAAATAATTTGAAGAAATATCGATAATGTGGCCGAAAATTATTTTATCGATAAATGGGCTTTTACTCGATAAATATTATCTGAACTTTTTGGACATGTATAATATACTAACGTGTCACTAATTAGCAACTAAAAATATTTTGTGTGTTATGGCTAACTAATTATGATTAGTAGGGGTAAGCATGATGTCATGGTGATGTTTCAAAATATATTTTTGAGATGATAGTAGTAAAAGATATTTTAAGGGGTGTGAGGTGGAAAGTTGTGCACATGCAAGGGGAATGGGCTTGGTGGCTGGACATAAGTGGTAAGGGGTGGTAGTAGCCGTTTATTAATACCTACTTAAGTACTTCATATGTCACACAAATTGGATTTCAAATTTAAAACATTAGAAACAATTACTCCTCATCCTCTTCTCTCTTCATTTAATCAATCTAAATTCATCTTCACCAAACTCCACCGAACTTTGGCATAACCCCTAGCACAACATATGTAACGACCCAAAATTTTCGATCCTATTTTAAATTTTAAATTCATTATTTAATATAAAAATTTGAAATATATATACGTTCCCAGTTAATGTCTAAACTTCGTTTATAAGATGCGTCTAGTTAGTTATGGATATAGGAAAAGTTTTGTCGCAAAATATTGCAGTAAATTTCGTTCGCGTTTTGTTGTATATCAGTTCATTTAAAGTGTGTAAATTTTATCTTCCGAATCTAAATATTCTTACACAGTAATGTTGTAAAAATTTATCTGATCAATACGTCGCATTTCGTTTCGTCTAATTCCGTCGTCGCCTGCTTAAAATTTCATCCCAAAATAAAATTTCATCCCGTACCCACTTAAAATTTGACCGGTTATGACCGGTTAAATAATGTTCAGCCCAAAAAATTTCATCCCGTACCCACTTAAAATTTGAAAAATAAAATTATGGCTGATATGCATTCATTAGGGTAGTTGGCAGATAGTTGTTGGCTTGAAAATAGAAGAGGCGGTTCGTATTTCAAAACAACAATTACTGTAAAAATCAAAGTCTCAAAATATAAAAATATAAACGCAATAGGCATTTGCTACGTACACATGCATTCACTATTTGCTACAGGTGATTGCACTGCCTTCTTTCCTCTCCTCTCTCACTTCTTCTTTTTATATTTTTCTTCCTTCTCATATTTTTTGGTTTCCTCTGTCAAAAAACTTTGGAAGAAAAAATTGCAAAAGAAAAAAATAACCCAGCACCACATACATGCGCACGACCCTCCACCGGCCTCCACCGTCCAATCGCCCATCCTCCATCACCCACGCGCTATCCCGCGTTATTTCCCTTCCACCACGCGCCGACGCACGCACACCGCGCCGACGCACGCACACCGCGCCATTCACCTCCTCTCTCCTCCTTCGCCCCCCTCCAACCACCAATACGCATGCTCCTCCTCCAGATCCCGCACGCCACCGGTCGCCTGAACCGCCTTCCACCACACGCAGACATGCGCGCCATCCCACTCACCTCCGGCCACTCCATCCTCCAGTCGTGCAACCACCGCCCCCTCTGCCATCGTGTGCACGCCCTCCTTCCAGCGCACTCCAGACCATGCGCGCATCACTTCCAGCCATCCCCTGACCACCTCTCCGGCACCCAGACCGAAGCCGCCCTACGCCACTTCTAGCCGTCCCCTGCCTCGCCTGCGCCACCACTCCCGGGCCTGGGCTTGTGCTTGTGCATACAGTGCATGCCATGTGTATGCATATGTATGAAATTGTGTGCTTGTGTCCAATGGTTGAAAAATGAGTCTTTGCTTTCTTTAAAAAAAATCAAATCAGACTTTGTTTTATAAAAATAAAAATGAAAATGAACAGTGTTGCTTCATGGAAAGGTGGAAGTGTACTGTCGCTTTCAAATTGTTGTCGAAGAAAATAGGTGCGCGGTATATATTATATTGCTAAATAATAGTAACCACTTCTTTTTCTGTTGTGTACAGCAGCAACCAGTTGAAGTTCCACTTTGCAGCAGCACCCAAATTCTCATCTTTCTTTCTTTTTTCTTCATTATTTGGTAAGTGCATATATACAATTTTATAAAAATATAATCGAACGTCCATATTGAAATTAATACCATTCTTTTTCTTGTCAATGGTTGCAGTTGTCGATTGTTCGTGTTTGAACTGTGTTGAACCAATTCCATTCGTGCCTCTTCGTGCTTCGTCGTTCATTTCTTTAACCACGAAAGGAGAATAAAATTTTACGATTTGTATTCTTATACGATGATAATCTAGTTTGGTTGATAAATGATTGATTGTTTGATGTTGATATTGGACGTTAAATTTATTAGTGCATGAAGTGATAAATAATATGCAATTGAATTTGACGTATGGTAGTTGACACTTTGAAATTGACATATGTGCTTGAATTTGATTAAATAAAAATCTGTAAAATATGACCTTTGAAATGTATAATTAATTGACACGTAAAATGTAGTTAGTGACACCATAACATCGTAGACAAACATTCATGTCATATAATTGATGTAGTATGAAATTGAATAAGGTAGTTAACAAGTGTAGAACTGCATAAAATAATAGCGTAATAATCTTTAATCTATATGAAATGATAAGCTAGATTCTAGAAATAATTATATTAATTTGCATAAAATTATAATGTAAATTAATACGATTATTTCGGGATTATTTGAATTAATTATTGAATTGGTATTGATTGTTGTTATTGCTTGTTTATTTATTTTGACGCCACCACAGTTATCGCACTATAAGTTCCCTTTACTACGTTTCTGATTTTTTTTTGAATTGAAATGGAATCGGGTTGAAATGATAAATATCCAAATAAAACAATTGGCTTAGGATAGAGAATTATATAAAAATGCGATTGGTCAAACAATTCGATTTAAATTAATAAAGAAAGATTTTATTTGAATGAAATAATAAGGATTTTTAAACGAAATTTGTAATTTGATTTCTAGTAAAATTTAAAATGTTAATATTTAATAATTTGAAACAAAATATTAACAAAGTGTTTGATGAAAGAATGTTGTTTAAGTTTAAGAAATTATTGAATTAAGTTTTGTAACAATTAAATAAAATTGGATTCTTTAATAAGTGAAATTGAATTTCTTTAATAAGTGAAATTGTGTTCTTTAATAATTAAGTTTTGAAATTTGTTTAAATTAAATAAGTGAAACTGAATTTCTTTAATAAGAAATAAAATTTGATTTATGGAAATCAATATAAGACTTGTAATTTAAAGAATTTAAGTTTGACGAATTTAATTTAATTCAGTTTATAAGTTTTGATATAATATAGGTAAACTTAAGTGATTGATTTAATGAATTGGAAATTAGATTGAAATTATTTTGAAATGATAAATTTACTTAATTTAAATGATTACTGAATGAATCCATCAATGAATTTAAATTGTTTTAAATGTTAGTTAACTTAAATTTAAATGATTATGGAATGAAACTTACATATGAATTTAAATCAATATTTGAATTGTTTTAAATAAAAATTGAAGTTGAATTATATAGTTTTGAAATGGTAAATTTGGAAGTTTTGAAACATAAATTATAGAAATTGATATAGAAAGAAAAATGAAATGTCGGCTTTCAAATTGTAAGTGAGATTGGAATTGATTTGGTTTTGAAATTTATTAAACGACCAACCGGTGTAATAATTACGAAAGTTATTAAAGAAACCAGAATCGGTTAAGGACATACTCATTGTCTAACCGAATACCACTTTAATAACTATACGCGGAGTGTGATCCAAAATGAAGTGGTTGGAATGATGTAAGTTGATGACTAAACAAAGATAACGATAATGGATGACTTTGACACTTGTGTCAAATTGGAAATGACTAAAACATGAGCCGTGTCGGGCCAAATGGGGTTAGCAACCTCGAGCGAACACACTTCTTGGTAAACTACTCATTACTTGTTATTGATTGGTGCGCACCCTTGAATTTGGAGTGTTGTTTCACGGTGTTGCGATCGTTGCGGCGATGCGTTCTCACTAGTCCGGATCAGGCAAACGGTAGTTTCACTAACTTGGGTATTGCCTCATGTGCCTTGTCATACTTGTATCCCTATACGCGACCACTATGATTTGTTTTGAATTATACCTATAGAGTACTCTCTGATATCCCACTAGTTTACGGTGGAGTTTACAGTGCTGTATAGACTGTAATGCTATATAAATGTGTTAAGGGGGAAATGGTAACGCCTTAACACTATTTTTGATACTTTATGATACTGTTAGACATTATCTACTTAGCGTACACTACTATATATATATAGTTTAACGGATCCTGAAAGATGTTTATTCCATTCATCTTTGAGTTATTGTTATTTCAAAATTTAAACCATATTATCTGTATAAGAATATATGTCCTGACTCGAGTGTTTGTTTATGCTTATGCTCGGGTCAGTCTGAGGATTTCTGTTGCTGTGCTGCTGGGAAGCTGAAGACTTGAAGACTATCATTTATCTTTATCTTTATCAGTATTGTTCTATTCTATTTGATATTATCGGACATCTATGTATTTCTATTTTCACTATTTGCTTGAGACATTGTTGTATTTACTTAATAGCTTCATGAACTACTATTATGACATTGTTGTAATTCCGCTGCGTTATTCTGTTATTGTATCTGTCTGTGATTCTGTGATGATTCTCATTTATATAGATATACTCCATTAATGATTTGTGTTTTATACTATTTAAGTTGACATGTGTGGATTATTGTCGATTTAAATGGTCCAAATATATGGGTTGTTACAGTTGGTATCAGAGCTTTGGTTCCTGAAAAACTTAGCATGTGGAGTTGTAAAGCTCACTAGAGATAGGGCAACCGTACTCTAGAATGAGGAGAATCATTTCAGAATCCATATCCTTTTTGATTCCATCCTCCTTGTCGAATTCATTTGATTAGAATTTCCTTAAGTTCTATAAATTTCTATCTTGATTCTAAAATGCTTTTGGTATTCCAGGATGAGTACCAGAAGGAATGCTAGCGGTGGGTGTAGAGAGGAAACGCACCCGAACTACATGCCCTAGCTCTCGCAGTCAAGTTTTCTACTCTTAGCAAAGAATACACCCAGCTTGGCGGCATCAAATTCACTGGTTACGTAAGCGTCATTGGAGCGCAATAGTGGCTGAAGAGCCTAGAAAGGATCTTCACTGGGCTTGAGATTACTGGCGCGCATAAGCGTCAATTGGCCGCTTGGCAGCTTCAGGATGCGACACAGGATTGGTGGTAGTCAGTAACCACCTGTACTGATGAGGAAACTATCACCTGGGCTCAATTTAGGTAGAAATCTAACTAAAATTTCATCCAAAAAAAACTTCTTCTATCTCGTTAAATTTGACTCATCTTTTTATCGCTTATAAATAAGGATTCCTTTACGGCTCAGTGGATGCCAGTAGCCGGAAAGGCTCGGCATTATCGATCATTTATGGACCTCAAGCAGGGCAACATGACTTTCCTGGAGTATGAAAGGAAGTTTAACGAACTCTCCAAGTTCGGACCTGGCTTGATTGATACACCACTGCTGAAGAATGAGAAATTCATCCATGGAGCACGTCCAGAATATCACGATCTCCTTACTGCTCATGTGCATGGCACTTTCACCGAGTTGATGGATTATGCTCTTAGGTATGAGGGAAAGCCGAAGGGAACATCAGTCACCAAGGCTCCAGTTACTTAGCCATCCTCTAGTCAGACTGGAAAGAGGAAGCCAAACTTTAAGCAACAAAAGAAGAACTGGCAGAAGACAACCGGGATTGGCTATTCTCAGAAGAAGCCCATTGACATATCCTCTATCACCTGCTTCAACTGCAACCAGAAGGGTCATTATGCCAGTAGATGCTCATCCCCAAAGGGAGCAGCTATTCCGCCACCGACTCAGATGGCCAAGAGAGATGTATGTCACATTTGCCTACAGCCAGATATTTTAAGAAGGACTGCCCTACCCAGAAGAGGGGAACTCCATCTGGAGTTTTTGCTATTACCACCCCTACTCCGGAAGTTCAGGATGACCAAGGTACATTATAGAGTACTTTTATGTTGCATACTTTACCTGTTAGATTTCTATTTGACAACGGAGCAACGCATAGTTTCATATCCATTGATTTATGTAATAAACTTGGATTGGAACCCATCCTAGCATCTACTTTCTTATGTGTATCAAACCCTAATGGAGGACCCGCTAACCTCAAAAGGGTATGTAAATATGTCACGCTTATGTATGGCATGCACCGTTTCACTTGGGATTCCTATATCCTTGGATTTGAGGCATTTGATATCCTATTTTGTGTTGATTGGCTACGAAAGTACGAAGCCGTTATCTCTTGCAAAGCTCGAACCGTCTCTTTAACTGACGACAAGAGTATAGCTTTAGTTACTAAAGGAAAATCGCATCAAGAATGTGCTGGGAGTTTTATATTATCTCTTGACTCTCATCCGAATGATCTAAGCTCTACCCCAGTTGTTCAACTCTTTTCTGATGTGTTTGGAGAAGTCAATTCTCTACCGCCTCCATGGGAAATCGAATTCCGCATTGATCTTATACCTGGTGCTCGACTAGTAGTCCTCCCTCCAAGGAGAATGGCTCCTAAAGAGAAGGCAGAATTGAATGATCAGATTGAAGATTTATTTGCTACATGATTGATACGGCGAAGTTATTCAGAGTGGGGTGCTGTAGTTGTATTCGTCACAAAGTCAGATGGTTCTTTTAGAATGTGTGTGGACTATAGAAAGCTACACAAGCTCACATATAAAAACAGATATCCAATGCCCCGCATTAATGATCTATTCGACCAGCTCCATGGAGCTAAAGTTTTCTCTCAACTCGATCTAGCTACCGGCTTTCGCCAACTCAGAATTGCTGAGGAGAGTATTCCTAAAACGGCATTCCGCACTGAAAATGGTTTCTTTGAATGGCTGGTTATGCCGTTCGGTCTTACTAATTCTCCAACATACTTCGTCGACTTGATGAATAGAGTTTTCCGTGATGTTCTTAACAAGTTTGTTCTTGTTTTCATCGATGATATTTTAACGACCCGTAAATTTCAATAGTAAATTTGGTTAATTAAATTTAATTTGGTAATTAAATTTAAAAGAAATAAAATTTTATAATTTATGTCGAAATATAAGTTTAAGAATGGATTGTAGCAACAAATTGTTGACAGTTGAAGTAAAATCAATAAAAGTGAAATAGCGTAAATTATGCACTTGTGTATAAAATTTAAATAAGTAAATAAGCGTAAAAGTGGTGTAAATAAAAGGATTTGTATATAATTTATAGTAATTAATTGAATTTGGTATTATGCAGGTAATTATAATAATTGGTGGAAGCTGGATAAACTTAAGTGTAACCTTGGCATGTAAACAATTACTATAAGTTACCTGTTTAATTAGTGGATGGGATTGGAAATAAATTTTAGTAAAAATAAATAAATGTAACATTTATGGGGATGTGATACAATGTTAGAAATTAGAGTTAGCATTTATAATTAAAATTTACAACTTAGAATAAAATTGCAATTAATTGAAAATAATGTAAATCGTCCTACTTGATTTTAAGTTTAATATAAGCAAAAAATGGAAATGTTGAATTAGTGAATCATTAATAAAAATATTAACTAGAATTTAATTCAATTAATATAATAACGGAAAGAGTGAGTAATAAGTAAACGTAATTAATAGTATGAAAATAAATGGAAACATTGATATGTAAGTAATAAAGGCTTATGTATGTGATTAAAGGGTAACGGTAATGTTTATTGTATGTTACCTATCGTTAGTTGAAATTTTTAATTAATGCAAATTAAATAGGAACATAGATTTATTTATAAGGTAGTAATTGATATAATAAAGGCATGAAATATTGAAGTGCGTAATGCAATGGATATCATAAATAGAATAGAATAATTAGTGTATATATGGAATAATAATCTGGGTTGATAAGTAACGAATTTATAAAGGCAATGGAAAGAAATAGGTGACAATTAATATAGGTTTGTTTGTTTGATGTGTAAATAAACTTTGGTAATCAATTACAATAAATCCAAATTTAACGTTTTGTTAATGTAAATTTAAGTAATGTTAAATTTATTCATAATATGAATTGGTTGATTTAATAAATGGAAACCTTTGATTTGTGAGTAATAAAAAGTTTGAAACCAAGTAAATAAAATTTATTGAGGACATTTAACAGTAATTTATGTATATATTTGGCAAGTAAATCAAATCAATTTTTAATTAATTGGAAGGAAATCTATAATAAATGAATTCATGTGTAAGAAAATGAAATTAATTTCTATATTAATTGGAATTTGTAATAAGATGATAAAATTTATGAATTATAGGATTTGAATTAAATAGTGATTTAATTTATTTAATTTATAATAATTGGATTAATTGCAAAAGAATGAAATTAAATATTAATTATTACGTTAATTTAAAAATTAAGTGGAAATTGGAGAATATTTATGTAATAGCTTTAAACCCAATGTTAATTTCCTCCATTTGGCCATAATGAATTGAACATAAGAATGAATAGTGAATTCAATGGAATTATTGAAAATTTAATCTATAATTGATGAATATAATGAAATTTGAATTTACGCTGAAATTTATGGTTGAATCAACATTTAATTGACATCTAAATTGGTTTAAATCACCGAGATTGTTTAATAAAACAAAACTGATAAGATTTGTAAATTTTGGAAGTGAAATTGAAAAAGTGATTTAATTAATTAATGGAAAAATAGCCATTTTGGCCACTGACTCGGATTTCGACGAAACAAGCTTCATCGGATGCATAACGGTGAATTATTGTAGGATTTCAAGTTTCGTAACGATCGGACTTTTCGTTTGATCGTACGGACTCGAAACGCCTTGAAATAAACGAAATTGAAATCAATTGAAATCAATTTGAAAAAATATTGATTTTAGCGTAACTTCTTCATACGATGCATAATTTGAACCTGAAAACTTTTCCATTGCATTTAAAATATTTTAAAACACCTGTTTTGATATATGGGTTTACCCAATTTCGTTCCAAGGTCAGAACGGGCTTTTTGGGCCACTTTGTCATTAGCGCATATTCAACCCGATCAATTTATTCTATTTCAACTTTCTCTATACATATCCTGTTATAAACCCTAGCCTTCCTAATTCTCATTTGTCTGTACATAAATTCATTCTATTCCTTCTCTTCCTCAATGGCAGACAAAATTCTATATTTCCAGATCCAATTGCAAATTCAATCCAAAGCTATAATTTCAGACTCCTAAGAAAAACTTGAAAAAAATATATGTTGATGCTCTCGACTAGCGTAATTCACTGGTGGTGTTCGTTTTTCAATTCAGATTTTCGTTTGATCAGAAATTGTGTTTTAATTCTCGGCCGTTCAATGAGGTCGTCAATGTCGATGGATCGGGAAACCCTTTCTGGGTTTTGCAGAGGGGACTGATGGGAGTCGATCTATGTGGTTTGTTTTGAGAATCAACGGTTAGATCTGTTGAATATGCGCTTTGCGCTATATGATTTTTGTTTGATGATAATAAACATATATACATTCATATAAATGTATTTGGTAATGTACTATTTTATTTTTCATAGTTTAAATAAATATTTGTTGAATAAAATTAAATTTCACAGAATTTGAATTTGAATTCAAACAAAACAAGTTAAACAGATTTTGAATTCAAACAGAAATTTTATTCAAACAAATATTTTGTATAGTATGTATTTGGTTAGATAAATATCTGTTGAATAAAATAAATTACACAGAATTTGAATTTGAATTCAAACAGAACAAGTTACACAGTTTTTGAATTCAAACGAATATTTTATTCAAACGAATATTTATTACAAACTTGAATAGTACAAATTCATGCTCTCACTATACATATACATTTCTGATTACATCACGATTACATCACAAATATTTTTACATTGATAACCTCACTACATATCACTCACACTCGTATTTTGTCTTCAACTGCATTCCGGTTTGAATCCAGCATCTGAGCAATCTGCAAAAATATAAACTAACGCAGTAAAATTGAAAAAGAAATATTTTTGCAATTCAAAAATAAAATATGGTTTTTTTTTTTGAAAATAATATTTGCCTCAGTTATTTGGGTTGTTCGTCATCATTTAAATTTGAATTCATCATACACGAACAACTTGTGACATACACAGTGTATTACTGTATATGCCACAAGGCCGTGCACACCGATATATACACTTGATAGATATTACAGGGACAGGTAACCATAAGTGGCTGCAATACACACGTGTACATTCATACACGTGTGCACTGCCTCGCTAACTCGTATGCGCAGCCAACAAGAGCAAGTGTACAACAGTGTCAAGTTGCAAACAGTCAAAGGCAAGACACATGGAACAATGTAACACAGACCAAATGCTCAAGCCACCAAGATGACCAAGCAATGATCAGAAACCAGACAGGTCAAGCAAATGTGCAAATCAGTGAAAATATACAATGCACCAGAAACATGCAAGTGTCAAAGTACAGGTGCAAGTGTACATAAGAGAAGTACAAAATGACCAAACAGCAACAGTGAATGGGGCAAAGCACAAAAGTGCACAACGACACAGTGGCAACATGCTCGAAGACTACACAAATAACCAAGTATAGGTGAAGTAAATCATGTCAAAGAAAATGCATGAAAGCTACAAACTGCAACATGCTTGAAGATGGTTACCAACACAAGACTGCAACCAAAAGGTCAGAGATACACAAGTTTACATGTGTGCCAATACCAAATGCATCAGTAACCAAACACTACAAACTGCAACATGGCGAAGACTACAAGAACATTACAGCAAACATGAAAGCTACAAGATACACAAGTTTACATCAATGCATGTATCTCAATAGCACACTCAAGACCAGACCAGACAAGTCAAATGATGTAAACAGTGAAGAACATGGATGCAGAGATTCAAGCTAGCAAATACAAAGACCACATGCCACAATATCGAGTACATGAAGATGGCATCCAACAATATTCAAACAACAGCAGTATGCAAATGCATACATAATAGAGGCAGCAAAGAACAAAGTACATGATCAAGTGGAGCATCTTGTAAACTAAACAACTATGGACAGAGCTCGAGCACAGTTGTAGCTCAAAACATGCAGTGAATCAAGTCAGTAAGGAAAATGCACCAATGGAAGTCACTCAAGCAACATGACCAAGTGTACGACTAAACTAAACATGAATACAACTGTGAAGCTACTGAAGGCACTAGTGATAAACCAAAATGCCATCGGTCAGAGAAGATGACCAGAAGCGAAAGTCACAGTGATAAACGAAAATCAACATCATGTTCGAATGCAGTATCAACCAAAATCAATTCGAAGCCGTGACTCAAAACAAGAAATTCACGGAGGAGTAAATACAAAGCCGTGAATGCCAAGAAATCAAATATATTCGAATTGAACAAGTCAGAAATCATCATGAACATACAAGCGAAAATCAATGGCCAAAATAATCAGTTGACAAATTCAAAAATAATTATACGAACGCAAATCTAGGATTACGAACCCTATATAAGAAAATCATCATCGGCAAATTTTATCATCGAGTTCGAACAATCCAAAAACCAGAAAAGCAAAAGGAAACAACACATACCAGAGAATCAGAACGAACTCAATCCAAATTGAAGAGCCGTGAACAAATCGAAGAGCAACGAAACCTACTAACGAATCATATCAAGTGGCGACTTCAATTTGCACAACCCTGTTTGAATCGCAAGGAGGAAAAGACAATTTACAGAAGCCCTAAATCGCAAAGAGGAACAAAAGAGGAGCGGCCATTTTCTTTTTCACAAACGAAAAACAAAAGTGACGGGCTGAAGAAAAAGAAGGGGCCGGCCTTATTCATATAAAGAAAAGGGGTTTTTGTTTTTTGTTTTTATTTTATTATTAATTAGGGTTGTTTTATTTATTTTCTTAATTACTGTTTTAATTGTTTTTGTTTTACTTTCCAAAACGAAAATTGGTAAATCACCACCTAGAGTTTAGGTAGTGTCAGATTGTCTATTTTGAATTAGTTCAGTGAGCAGGGTGTGCGAGTTTGCAAAGCTCTATAGGCGGGAGCAGTGTTTGCAAGTGAGCGAAACTCTATAGGCGGGAGCAGGGTGTGCGAGTCTAGTAGAGTGTTTGTGAGCGGGAGCAAAAGGGTCTACGAGTCTAGTAGAGTGTTTGTAAGCGTGATACTGTTTAATTCTAATAGAAATCTGTGAATGCAGCAGTAGGCAGGGGTTGCCGAAGCTGGGTAAATTTTGTGTGTGATTTACTTTTCAGCATATTTATTTCTGCAATTATATTTCTGTGTTTAATTTGAGAAAATTTGCTATAACCCTATTCACCCCCCCCCTCTAGGGTTAATCTAGATCCTACAAGTGGTATCAGAGCCCGGTTTATTTTTTATTTAACTCTAGAGTCATGAGTCTACAAAATAATGCTTTTTCTGAGGGGCAATCTATTGCTAGGCCACCCATGTTTAACGGGAACGATTATGCTTATTGGAAAGTTAGGATGAGTATTTATCTTAGTTCCGTTGATTATGATGTTTGGGATATTATTGAAACTGGCTATAAACCTCCCACTATAATCGTTGGTGGTACTGAGATTCCTAAACCTAAGGATAGGTGGGATGCAAACGATAAGAAATTGAAAACGACAAATGCTAAAGCCATGAATGCTTTGATATGTGCTCTTGATAAAAATGAATTTAATAGAATTTCTCATTGTACAACAGCACAGGAAATATGGCATACTTTGGAGGTGATACACGAAGGAACTTCTCAAGTCAAGGAGTCTCGGCTAGCCCTATTCAGCAATGAATACGAAAACTTTGTGATGGACAAAGACGAGAGCATAAAGGATATGTTTGGACGCTTTTCAACCTTGGTATACAATGCTAGAGTGCTTGGGAAGGTATTCACTGAGGTAGAGCTTGTGCGGAAGATACTACGAGTTTTACCAATGAACTTTGAGGCAAAAGTCACAGCAATCCAAGAATCAAAAGATCTGAGCAAACTAAGCATGGAGGAGTTGATTGGCAACTTGATGACATATGAGCTTGAGTTAAAAGCAAAGGAAGAACGCAACAACTCCGAACCAAAGAAGAAGACGATTGCCTTAAAAAGTAAAGAAGAAAGCGATGAAGAAGATCCAATTGAAGAGCTTGCAATGGCTGTCAATAATCTTAGAAGATGGTCTAGATTCAAGCCACGCAAGAAGAAAACAAAGGGCAATAGGTCAAAAGATTCCGAAAATTCCGATAATGAACTGACATGTTATAACTGCAACAAGCCTGGCCACATCAAACCAAAATGCCCACTTCTCAAAAACAACAAAGAAAAGAAAAAGGCGAAGAAGGTATTTGCAGCGACTTGGGATGATGAAGAAGGAGAGGAAGCTTCGGATAGCAGCCCAGAGGAGGCTAACTTGTGTTGCATGGCAAAATCAGAATCAGAAGCAACCTCCGACGAATCTAGTGAGGCAGGTGAGTTTTCTTATAAAGAACTTGTTTTTACGTGTTCTGATCTTACTAAGGTAGTGGATACTCTTGAATCTAAAATTGAAAAACTGAAATCTGATAGGAGAGAATTTGCTCGTGAAAATTTTAGGTTAAAAACTGAACTTGAAAATATTCAAAACCTAGAATGTAAAAAATGTAAGATTTTAGATTCAGAATTATCGAAACTGAGGAATAACTTTGAAAGTCTTGAAAATGAAAACTTGAATCTTAAGGAAACCATCGACACTAGGAGAAAGAATTTTATTAATCGATGCACCTCACTTGTTACTGAAAACTCAACATTAAAAACCAAAGTCCAAAACCTTGAGAAATCCTTGAATAACTTTGCAAGAGGCGAAAAATCTTTCAAAATGTTATTTGGAAATCAAATCTTTGCTAACAATAGAAAAGGACTAGGCTTTGGGAAATCACAAAATAATGATAATGCAAAAAGTAAAAGTGTTTTTGCTCGATCTGAAATAATTGGAAATCATGTTGAAAATCGTAGTCATAGAAACACAAAATTTAATCAAGTCAATTCAATGTGCACGTTTTGTAGAGAATTTGGACATAATCGAAATAATTGTTGGTATAGACCCAAACACGTGAAAACTATACCAATATGGGTTCCAAAAGGCACAAATATAAAATCTTTGAAAGTCAAACAAATTTGGGTGCCAAAAGGAACATATATAAACAGTTTTGAGTCTCCAAAAACATATTTTTCATATTCTGCCACTAACAACAATGGACCTATAAAAACAAATAGGTCACACAAATCTTTTATCGTGTAGGTGAGGTGGCAGGCTAAGGAACAACAACAGTGTTCTCTGGATTTCGGCTGTTCCAGAAACACAACGGGGGAGAAAACAAAGTTCCTTAGCCTAGTATAAAGGTGACAGAATCACAATGGGCAATCACGAAAAATTATCGTAAAGATAAAACAGGTAATTGTTTTTAAATGTGATTATCTGCACCATACTCTAAATTAAAATCAGCCAATATTGAGATGAACAGAAGATGATGATTTTGATGTTTTTTTTATTGACTAACCACCTTTAAAGAAAATTACTTGGAGTAATTATAATGGTTGACTGATTCGGACTTAATTGATATGATTTTTTTTTGACTTGTTCTTAGTTATGACATTAATTTGTGCTTAATTGATGACCAATCAGATTTTCAATTTTGAACTAATTTATATAAATTTGTTCGGTCAAATGCTGGTTACTCATGCTACACGTAGATATATTGGTTCTGACATTTTGATCACTGCTTGTAAATTTGCACGATTTCAAATTCATGAGAAAAGGGATTTTAAGAAATTGTTTTTGAAATAATTATGATGTTGATTGACTGTTGATTACTCATGAAAATAATTGTTTATCCTCTGGTTTCTGAAATTAACATCATGATATTTGTTTGAGTGTTAACAAGGCTTAAATTCAAATTCAAAAGAATGATGTTTTGAAATTTTTGGTGCACATCTCATGGTTTGATTCAACAAGTGAATATTGAGTGAAATTTAAATTCAGATGCGGATTACACTGGTAATATGGTTGATAGAAAAATTACTAAGTGTAACGTGATTAATTATTTTGAAACATTCATTTGCTGCATCGTTTTTAAAGAAAAAGTCTGCATATTTTTCACTTGAAATAATTTTCAAATAGCAGAAAATTTTCTTATAAAACTCCCCTCAAGAAATCATGTTTGACCATATTTACAGCTTAATTATTTTTGAAAAAAATTGATTTTATAATTTTTAAATGACAAATTTGACTAATCTGACTCCCTTTGATTATCGAAAAGATAAATAGTGATTGAAAAAGAGATGAGTGTTGATATTTATCATATATTATAACTCGAGAAAGTATAATTAAAAAAAATTCTTTAGAATTTCATAACAAGAGTTATAAAAACTTTTTGTTGGATAATAATTCCATGACCATTTCTATTTCTATCATCTTTCTATCGAACATCTCTCATCAAGATCATATTTAATATGTAAATTTGTGGTAGTTTACAAAGGAAATCATTTGTTCTTCAATATCTTTAAATCGGTGAAGGAAATTATTTGTGCTTCAATTTCTTATATTCAGCAATTAAAAATAAATATCCAAAGTATTCACTCTCATTTAAAAGTCCTCACGGTCATGCATGGGTGAATTACTTGGATTTTTGATTATGTGCTTCCATGCTCATTTAAAAGTCCTCACGGTTATGCATGTATGGAACGCATATTAAAAATAATTGATTTAATAGACAAGTTGATTCTAATCCCATTTAAAAGTCCTCACGGTCATGCGTGGTTAGAAGATACTTGATTTCATTTTTTAAATTAAATAGGAATACTACTAATCTCATTTAAAAGTCCTAACGGTTATGCATGGTTAGTAGATATTCAAATTTCCAGAAATAAATATACCACAAATAGACATATCTATATGAATTTTTGATGATTCTATCTCCATCACTTCTGAAAGTGGAATATGCGCTTGACAAGGGTAATTATGATTTTTGTTTGAGTTTTATTGAAATTTGATATTTATATTTAATTGAGTTAAATGTTTGATTCATGTCTATCACTTCATCCCTATTTTTATAACACTGTTATTCTTTTGCTGATAACAAAAGGGGGAGAGAAAAGTTAAGATTTTGTCAAATAGAATCAAGCAAAGGTCAAATAACTTTCAATTTGCATATAGGCTCATTTACATATTTTTATTTATATGCATATATGTAGGGGGAGCCATATATGTAGGGGGAGTATCACATAAAAAGGAAGCATTCAAATAGGGGGAGCAAATGAAATTATCAAATACATTTAATATATTCAAAATCTTAAATATATGTTTGTTATCATCAAAAGGGGGAGATTGTTGAATATGCGCTTTGCGCTATATGATTTTTGTTTGATGATAATAAACATATATACATTCATATAAATGTATTTGGTAATGTACTATTTTATTTTTCATAGTTTAAATAAATATTTGTTGAATAAAATTAAATTTCACAGAATTTGAATTTGAATTCAAACAAAACAAGTTAAACAGATTTTGAATTCAAACAGAAATTTTATTCAAACAAATATTTTATATAGTATGTATTTGGTTAGATAAATATATGTTGAATAAAATAAATTACACAGAATTTGAATTTGAATTCAAACAGAACAAGTTACACAGTTTTTGAATTCAAACGAATATTTTATTCAAACGAATATTTATTACAAACTTGAATAGTACAAATTCATGCTCTCACTATACATATACATTTCTGATTACATCACGATTACATCACAAATATTTTTACATTGATAACCTCACTACATATCACTCACACTCGTATTTTGTCTTCAACTGCATTCCGGTTTGAATCCAGCATCTGAGCAATCTGCAAAAATATAAACTAACGCAGTAAAATTGAAAAAGAAATATTTTTGCAATTCAAAAATAAAATATGGTTTTGTTTTTGAAAATAATATTTGCCTCAGTTATTTGGGTTGTTCGTCATCATTTAAATTTGAATTCATCATACACAAACAACTTGTGACATACACAGTGTATTACTGTATATGCCACAAGGCCGTGCACACCGATATATACACTTGATAGATATTACAGGGACAGGTAACCATAAGTGGCTGCAATACACACGTGTACATTCATACACGTGTGCACTGCCTCGCCAACTCGTATGCGCAACCAACAAGAGCAAGTGTACAACAGTGTCAAGTTGCAAACAGTCAAAGGCAAGACACATGGAACAATGTAACACAGACCAAATGCTCAAGCCACCAAGATGACCAAGCAATGATAAGAAACCAGACAGGTCAAGCAAATGTGCAAATCAGTGAAAATATACAATGCACCAGAAACATGCAAGTGTCAAAATACAGGTGCAAGTGTACATAGAGAAGTACAAAATGACCAAACAGCAACAGTGAATGGGGCAAAGCACAAAAGTGCACAACGACACAGTGGCAACATGCTCGAAGACTACACAAATAACCAAGTACAGGTGAAGTAAATCATGTCAAAGAAAATGCATGAAAGCTACAAACTGCAACATGCTTGAAGATGGTTACCAACACAAGACTGCAACCAAAAGGTCAGAGATACACAAGTTTACATGTGTGCCAATACCAAATGCATCAGTAACCAAACACTACAAACTGCAACATGGCGAAGACTACAAGAACATTACAGCAAACATGAAAGCTACAAGATACACAAGTTTACATCAATGCATGTATCTCAATAGCACACTCAAGACCAGACCAGACAAGTCAAATGATGTAAACAGTGAAGAACATGGATGCAGAGATTCAAGCCAGCAAATACAAAGACCACATGCCACAATATCGAGTACATGAAGATGGCATCCAACAATATTCAAACAACAGCAGTATGCAAATGCATACATAATAGAGGCAGCAAAGAACAAAGTACATGATCAAGTGGAGCATCTTGTAAACTAAACAACTATGGACAGAGCTCGAGCACAGTTGTAGCTCAAAACATGCAGTGAATCAAGTCAGTAAGGAAAATGCACCAATGGAAGTCACTCAAGCAACATGACCAAGTGTACGACTAAACTAAACATGAATACAACTGTGAAGCTACTGAAGGCACTAGTGATAAACCAAAATGCCATCGGTCAGAGAAGATGACCAGAAGCGAAAGTCACAGTGATAAACGAAAATCAACATCATGTTCGAATGCAGTATCAACCAAAATCAATTCGAAGCCGTGACTCAAAACAAGAAATTCACGGAGGAGTAAATACAAAGCCGTGAATGCCAAGAAATCAAATATATTCGAATTGAACAAGTCAGAAATCATCATGAACATACAAGCGAAAATCAATGGCCAAAATAATCAGTTGACAAATTCAAAAATAATTATACGAACGCAAATCTAGGATTACGAACCCTATATAAGAAAATCATCATCGGCAAATTTTATCATCGAGTTCGAACAATCCAAAAACCAGAAAAGCAAAAGGAAACAACACATACCAGAGAATCAGAACGAACTCAATCCAAATTGAAGAGCCGTGAACAAATCGAAGAGCAACGAAACCTACTAACGAATCATATCAAGTGGCGACTTCAATTTGCACAACCCTGTTTGAATCGCAAGGAGGAAAAGACAATTTACAGAAGCCCTAAATCGCAAAGAGGAACAAAAGAGGAGCGGCCATTTTCTTTTTCACAAACGAAAAACAAAAGTGACGGGCTGAAGAAAAAGAAGGGGCCGGCCTTATTCATATAAAGAAAAGGGGTTTTTGTTTTTTGTTTTTATTTTATTATTAATTAGGGTTGTTTTATTTATTTTCTTAATTACTGTTTTAATTGTTTTTGTTTTACTTTCCAAAACGAAAATTGGTAAATCACCATCTAGAGTTTAGGTAGTGTCAGATTGTCTATTTTGAATTAGTTCAGTGAGCAGGGTGTGCGAGTTTGCAAAGCTCTATAGGCGGGAGCAGTGTTTGCAAGTGAGCGAAACTCTATAGGCGGGAGCAGGGTGTGCGAGTCTAGTAGAGTGTTTGTGAGCGGGAGCAAAAGGGTCTGCGAGTCTAGTAGAGTGTTTGTAAGCGTGATACTGTTTAATTCTAATAGAAATCTATGAATGCAGCAGTAGGCAGGGGTTGCCGAAGCTGGGTAAATTTTGTGTGTGATTTACTTTTCAGCATATTTATTTCTGCAATTATATTTCTGTGTTTAATTTGTGAAAATTTGCTATAACCCTATTCACCCCCCCTCTAGGGTTAATCTAGATCCTACAAGATCATTGGGAATTTGTCGATTAGGGTTAAGCAAAAGGGGCGGCCGGTTGCTGTGAGCATCGAATTTCGTGCTCACGAGGCCGTTTGGAGGGAAGCGATTCGATTTTTGATGGTGAGCGTGGTCGAGTAGCTTGGTCGATCGGCGACGAACGCAAGTGGCGAATTCTGGTAGTTTCGTTCGAACGTGGGGGTTACAAGTGCGTAGGGTTTCGGGAAGGAGGGCTATAAGCGTGTTCTTGTGTGCTTCTGAAATCTTAGTGACGTGGCAGTATAGGTAAGTTAGAGTTGATTTTCTGTTTTTAATTTTAATTTTGATTTCAAACGTTTAGCTCGAATAACTTTTACGTACATGATCCATTTCACGCGCGGTTTTCTCCGCTAGGTTCGTATCTGAATTCTGGACACTTTGGCGCTGGTTTGGATGAGTTCTGGGACTGTAAAATTTTTGAGTTTAAATTGAATTTAAATTCAATTTAAATTCAAAAGGTGAGTTTTTTAACCCACTCACAACTTCTAAAATTTCTTATATTTGTTTAATTGATATATGACGTGATTTAAAATTGATTTATGGTTGTTTGGCATATTTTTAAATCATCATCTCAGTTAACTTCATTTATTTAAATTAAATTGCTATTTAATTTGTCCATTGCATTTAAACTGCCAGTTAAATTGTTAATTTATTTATTCATTGCATATAAACTGCCAGTTAAACAGCTATTTAATTTATGATTAAATATAAACTGCTATTTAATACCTGTTGTTTATTATCCGTTCTATATTAACGCTATTGTTCGAATTGGATGATGATTGTAATAAATGGTTGATGGTTGATATTGGATGAATGGATGTTGTATTTTATATTGTTATAAACTGCAAGTTATTATGCATTTTCATTTCATTCGGGAATGCGGTTTGAAATGATATATAACCATAATATTTATTTTGAATTACGGATTGAAATTATAAATATCCGTATCACTTGACCATAGGATAGAAAATTATATACAGGCACCGCGGTCTATATATATAAAAAAAACTGAAAGGATTTCTATGGTTTGAAAGAAAAATATGGTTTATGAGATATTGATTCGGATATTTATAAATGCTATATTTATATATATAATTAATTTCTCGGATTTAAGCTATGTATAAAATTGGTTTTAAGTATAAAAGAAGTTTAATAATAAAAGTTGATTTTATTAAGATATGATACAGTGAAGTATTTATTTATATTGCATTTGTAGAGTATAATGACTTAAATAATGAAGGCTGGAAGAGAAATATAAATTGATTTGAATTAAAGTGTTTCAAGAATTATCCTCGAATAAAAATTTATTTGATATTTAAACAAATCTGAGATTTTAAAGGGTATGATTTGTATAATTTGATTTTTGTTTAGAGGATTTAAATGAATATCAATCACTTTAAATGAATATTATTAAGTTAATTAAATTGAAAGAGAATACAGTATTTGAAGTTTAAAGGTTGTACTTAAATGATGTTAGATTTATTAAGTAAACATTTCAAATCTAAATAATAGTAATTGAATTTGATATATATATGGAATTATCAAAGGACTAGTTTTGAAATGGTGGAATATTTAAAGCTTTGAAATATATGAATTGTAATGATTTATTGAGAGGTTCAAATCGGTATTTGGAATTGATTTGTAAAATTAAAGAAGCTATTTTATTATATAAAGAAATTTAGTATTTAAACCATTGAAGTATATTAAGTCATGTTTCAAAGCTATAGATTTCGAGGTATATAGATTTGGAAGTGCTATGATTTCTTGAAAATGATATATTTGAAATAAAAAAGATATCATATTGATTTGGGTTTTAAAACGAAAATGATATCGTATTTTAATGGTTTTGAAATGAAATACTTATTCTGGTTTTGAAGTATAATTATTTTAAATCGACCGTGGTGTTATAATAACGTTTGATTGTTGAAGAGACCGGGATCGAAAGTTGTCATACTCTCTGCTAACCCCGAAAACCACTTTAACAACCGTGTACGCGGTGGAGATTCCAGAATGAAGTAGGATGGCGGCGGCATTTCCTTTGAGGTAAATACGTGGCCCCGACTCCCGTGAGTTGGCATAAGGTGGCTAAAACAGGAGCGATTCTCGGGCCAATGAGGTAGCACCTTTGATCGGACACATCCCTTCGATATTATACTTTGACTTTTGGATTGATTCGGTGGTCACTTTTGATTTTTTTTATTTGGGGATGTGGCTCGAGGTGGGCGGTAGCTGCGGCTACGCGTTACCACCAGCCCGGAAGCGTAATTGGTATATCTACCCTGGCATTGCCTAGTTGTGCCGTATCACCTACCCTATCGTGCCTTGTAAGAGTTTGGTTTTCTCCCGTAACCCATGTGGTATCCTCTGGTGGCTTCCCAATTAGGAGGGACTATGATATTGGATGGACTACTGGGATTATTATGTTTTAAGGGGAATATTGGGTCACTCCTAACGCTATTTAAAAGTATGTTTATTTTACTATAGACACTATTGTAATAGCGAAATATTACTACATAGTAAATAGTTTAACGAATCCTTAAGAGATGTGAATCCCAAGCATCTTTTAAGTTACTGCACTCATATTTAATTCTGTTGATTTAACTCACATAAGATCCTTTAGTTCTGACTCGAGTGTTTGGTTTTTTTCAATTCGCTCGGGTCAGTCCGAGCATTTCAGGATTTGAAGACTTTATTTATAGAGGATGAAGATGAAGATTTCAGTATTATTATTATATTATATTGATCCACTGCACACTGTATTCTGCTGCATCGATTTTTTTCGTTGGTATGTGCAACTCTGATATATATTATATAAGTAAAATTAAATATTTTGTAAACAACTTCATGAACTGTATATTGATTATTATATTTTATCCTTCCGCTGTGAGATTCTATTTTGTTTTATTTCTTTCTTGTTTCTTATTTACCCCATAACAATCTGCCCTTCAATATGGTTTGAATTGGCACGTGTGTCGATTTAAAGCGTGCGAAAAGGCGAGATGTTACAGATATTCTCGTCTTTTCTAAAGACGAGAAAGAGCATAGGTCACTTTTGGCTTTTGTTCTTGAAACTCTTCGTAGTCATCGGCTTAAAGCCAAGTTCTCGAAATGCCACTTTTGGAGAGTTGAAGTTCGATTTCTTAGCCATATCGTCTCGGAGAATGGGATTTCGGTCGATCCAGCTAAGATCATCGTAATCAATGTAAGTTCTATTCTTACTTGTCATTTCTATCCGAACATCTTATCTCTATCTAAATTTGAATCCTTGAATTTGCTGGATTGGGTGACTCCCAAAACTCCTACAGATATTCGTAGTTTCTTGGGCTTGGCCGGCTATTATCGCAGATTTATAGAAAATTTTGCTCGTATTGCCGCACCGCTCACCGCACTGACCGGAAAGAATGTCAAATTTAATTTGAGTGAAAAGTGCGAATCAACTTTCAATGAGATGAAGCGAAGGTTGACATCTGCCCCAGTTCTTACAATTATTGACGGAAGTGAAGGTTTGACGGTCTATACTGATGCTTGCCGCAATGGACTAGGAGCAGTTTTAATGCAGAAAGGAAAGGTCATTGCCTATGCGGGTCGTCAGTTAAAGACCCATGAAGCAAATTACGCAACTCACGATTTAGAGCTTCTTGCAGTTGTATTTGCTCTAAAGCTATGGAGGCGCTATCTATTGGGGACCAAATTCGAATTATTCACAGACCATAAGTCATTGGGATATATTTTCTCACAAAAAGATTTGAATCAGAGACAAGTCCGATGGCTCGAATTCTTAGCTGCATATGATCTTGATATTAATTACACACTAGGGAAAGCGAACGCCGTAGCCGATGCTTTGAGCAGAAACCAAGCAGTGGCATGTTGTAACCTTGTTGAAGGAATGTTATTTCAGCTCATCATCTCCCCGGCCCTTATGGACCGCATCATAGCTAAGCAATACGAGGACACTTTGCTCTATCGTATCAAAGAAATAGTTCTCGATAGAGACGGAAATGTTGACAGTAAAATGGGTGCTCATGTAGATAGTAATGGAGTCTTGAGAATCGACAATCGAATTTGTGCTCCCAATGTTGATGGTTTAAGGCAGGAAGTGCTGAGAGAAAACCATCAATCATCGCTTTCATTTCATCCAGGAGTCACAAAGACGTATCAGAATATGAAGAAGTTATATTGGTGGAGTGGGATGAAGCGGGATATTTCTACCTATGTTAGCAGATGCACAACTTGTCAACAAGTTAAGGCTAATCACAGGAAGACGGCAGGATTACTCCAACCTCTAGAGATTCCAAGTTGGAAGTGGGAGCAAATTTCTATGGACTTTATTGATGGGCTACCAAGGACTAGGTAGGGTAACGAATAGGCTAACAAAATCCGCTCATTTTATTCCGGTCAAGATCACTCGTACTGCTTCGAGTTTGGCCGAGATATACATGAGCGAAGTTGTAAAACTTCATTGTGTACCATCTAGTATCGTATGCAATAGAGATCCTATTTTCACTAGTAAATTCTGGAAGGCATTTCAAGATACTTTGGGCACTAAACTAAATCTGAGCATGCTTATCATCCTCAGACAGATGGCCAAACTGAGAGGGCGAAATAGATTTTGGAAGACCTTCTCCGAGCTTGTATTATAGACTTTGGTGGATCCTGGGAAGACCATCTCCATTTGGTTGAATTCACCTATAACAATAGTTATCAGGTAAAGAAATCGAGTTTCAAATTTGAATAAGTATATTTGAATTGAAATTAATTATCTTTAATAAATCAGGAAACCATTGGTATGGCACCGTTTGAAGCCTTATATGGACGGCCGTGCAAATCGCCGGCTTGTTGGATTGAGTCTGGAGACCGTTGGTGCTTGGTCCAAAAATGATTATGGAAGCTTCCGAGAAGGTCAAAGAAATCAGGAAGGAGATAAAGACGGCACAAGACAAACAAAAGTGCTACACTGACAGAAGGAGGAGAGATCTCGAATTCAGTGTAGGAGACGAAGTATTTCTCAAAGTGTCGCCTTTGAAGAATGTTATTCGATTTGGAAGGAAAGGAAAACTTGCTTCCATATTTGTTGGTCCGTTTGAGATTACGAAGAGGGTAGGAACTTTGGCCTATAGAATTGCATTACCAGAAAAGTTTACTGGTGTGCACAATGTTTTCCACGTCTCACATTTCCGCAAAGTTATGCGCGATCCATCTATAATCATCCCCACTGCTCAGTTGGAAGAGTTATTTATCGAGCCTGACTTGACCATTGAGCGGAAGCCACTTCGGATAGTCGATCGTGGACGAAGAAACTTAGAAGGAAGTCGGCCAATCTCGTCAAATTTCAGTGGAGTGCAGATGATCGAGATTGCACATGGAAAACTGAGGATAGTATTCGGAATTCAAATCCCGAATTACTAATTTCAGGCATAATTCATTTTTCTCAAATCTATCTTGATTTCTGCTTGTTTCATTCCTACTTCTTCTGTCTCGTTCCTTTTCGAGGACGAAAAGTTTGAGTGGGGGAGATTGTAACGACCCTGAATTTCTAACCCAATTTAAAATTTTAAATTCATTATTTAATATAAAAATTTGAAATTTATATAGGTTCTCACTTAACGTCCAAACTTCGTTTATTAGATGCGTCTAGTTAGTTATGGATATAGGAAAAGTTTCATCGTAAAATATTGCAGTAAATTTTGTTTGCGTTTTATTATATATCAGTTCATTTAAAGTGCGTAAATTTTATCTTTCGAATCTAAATATTTTTACACAATAATGTTGTAAAAGTTTATCTGATCAAGACGTCGCATTTCGTTTCATCTAATTCCGTCGTTGCCTGCTTCATTTAAATTATTTTGCCAAACGAACAATTTAATCAGTGTGAATTTCGAGTTTTGATAAAACTATCGAATCGAAATTATCTGTGTACCGTTGGAAGCGCCTCGTCGTGCTGATCAAAACGGTGTACTCATTTGTACAAATCGGATTTCGACGTAGCTCGTCGTGCTAATTTAACCGACCCAAGCGGACCGGTTAAATAATGTTCAACCCAGAAATTTTCAGCCCGTACCCACTTAAAATTTGAAAAATAAAATTATGGCTAATGTGCATTCATTAGGGTAGTTGGCAGATAGTTGCTTGCTTGGAAAATATAAGAGGCGGTTCGTATTTCAAAACAACAATTACTGTGCAAATCAAATTCTCAAAATATAAAAATATAAACGCAATAGGCATTAGATATGTACCCATTCATTCACTATTTGCTACAGGTGATTGCACTGCCTTCTTTTCTCTCCTCTCTCACGTTTTCTTTTTATATTTTTCTTCCTTCTCATATTTTTTGGTTTCCTTTGTCAAAAAACTTTGGAAGAAAAAATTGCAAAAGAAAAAAATAAATCTAGCACCACATACATGCGCACGACCCTCCACCGGCCTCCACCGTCCAGTCGCCCATCCTCCATCACCCGCGCACTATCCCGCGTTATTTCCCTTCCACCATGCGCTGACGCACGAACACCACGCCATTCACCTCCTCTCTCCGCCTTCGCCTTACATCGACCAACAATACGCATGCCCCACCTCCAGATTCCACGAGCCACCCGTCGCCTGAACCTCCTCCACCACGCGTGGACATGCGCGCGCCGTCCCACTCACCTCTGGCCACCCATCCTCCAGTCGCGCAACCTCCTCCCCCTCTGCCATCATGCGCACGCCCTCCTTCTAGCGCACTCCAGACCGCGCGTGCATATCACTTCCAGCCATCCCTTGACCACCTCTTCGGCACCCAGACCGAAACCGCCCTACGCCACTTCCAACCGTCCCCTGCCTCGCCTGCGCCACCACTCCCGGGCCTGGGCTTGTGCATGCATGCATGCCGTGTGCATGCATATGTATGAAATTGTGTGCTTGTGTCCAATGGTTGAAAAATGAGTCTCTGCTTTCTTTAAAAAAAAGGAATCAGATTTGTTTTATAAAAATGAAAGTGAACAGCGTTGCTTTATGGAAAGGTGGAAGTGTACTGTCGCTTTCAAATTGTTGCCGAAGAAAATATGTACACAGTATATATTTTGTTGCTGAATAATAGTAACCACTACTTTTCCTGCTGTGTACAGCAGCAACCAGTTGAAGTTCCACTTGCAGCAGCACCTAAATTCTCAGCTTTCGTTCTTTTTTCTTCATCGTTTGGTAAGCGCGTATATATGATTTTATAAAAATATATATGAACGTCTATATTGAAATTAATACCATTCTTTTTCTTGTCAATGGTTGCAGTTGTCGATTGTTCATATTTGAACTGTGTTGAACCAATTCCATCCGTGCCTCTTCGTGCTTTGTCGTTCATTTCTTAACCACGAAAGGTGAATAAAATTTCACGACTTATATTCTTATACGATGATAATCAAGTTTGGTTGATAAATGATTGATTGTTTGATGTTGATATTGGACGTTAAATTTGTTAATGCATGAAGTGATAAATAATATACAATGGAATTTGACGTATGGTAGTTGACAATTTGAACTTGACATATGTGCTTGAATTTGATTAAATAAAAATCTGTAAAATATGACCTTTGAAACGTATAATTAATTGACACATAAAATGTAGTTAGTGACACCTTAACATCGTAGACAAACATTCATGTCATATAATTGATGTAGTATGAAATTGAATAAGGTAGTTAACAAGTGTAGAACTGCATAAAATAATAGCGTAATAATCTTTAATCTACATGAAATGATAGTTTAGATTCTAGAAATAATTATATTAATTTACATAAAATTACAATGTAAATTAATATGATTATTTTGGGATTATTTGAATTAATTACTGAATTGTTATTGATTGTTGTTATTGCTTGTTTGTTTACTTTGACACCATCACAGTTATCACACTACAAGTTCCCTTTACTATGTTTATGATTTTTTTTGAATTGAAATGGAATCGGGTTGAAATGATAAATACCCAAATAAAACAATTGGCTTAGGATAGAGAATTAATTAAAAACCTGATTGGTCAAATAATTCGATTTTAACTAATAAATAAATATTTTATTTGAATGAAATAATAAGGGTTTTTAAATAAAGTTTGGAATTTGAATTCTAGAAAATTTTAAAATGTTAATATTTAATAATTTGAAACAAAATATTAACAAAGTGGTTGATGAAAGAATGTTGTTTAAATTTAAGTAAATTATTGAATTAAGTTTTTAAATTATTTAACAGTTAAATAAAATTGAATTCTTTAATAACTGAAATTGAATTTCTTTAATAAGTGAAATTGAATTTCTTTAATAAGTGAAATTGAGTTCTTTAATAATTAATTTTTGAAATTTGTTTAAATTAAATAAGTAAATAAGTGAAACTGAATTTCTTTAATAAGAAATAAAATTTGATTTATGGAAATTAATATAAGACTTGTAATTTAAAGAATTTAAATTTGACGAATTTAATTTAATTCAGTTTATAAGTTTTGATATAATATAGGTAAACTTAAGTGATTGATTTAATGAATTGGAAATTAGATTGAAATTATTTTGAAATGATAAATTTACTTAATTTAAATGATTACTGAATGAATCCATCAATGAACTTAAATTGTTTTGAATGTTAATTAACTTAAATTTAAATGATTATGGAATGAAACTTATACATGAATTTAAATCAATATTTGAATTGTTTTAAATAAAAGTTGAAGTTGAATTATAGAGTTTTGAAATGGTAAATTTGGAAGTTTTGAAACGTAAATTATAGAAATTGATATAGAAAGACAAATGAAATGTTGGCTTTCAAATTCTAAGTGAGATTGGAATTGATTTGGTTTTGAAATTTATTAAACGACCAATCGGTGTAATAATTATGAAAGTTATTAAAGAAACCGAAATCGATTAGGGACATACTCACTGTCTAAACCGAATACCACTTTAATAATTATACGCGGAGTGTGATATAGAATGAAGTGGTTGGAATGATGTACATTGATGACTGAAGAAAGAGAACAATAATAGATGACTTTGACACTTGTGTCAAATTGGAAATGACTAAAACAGGAGCCGTGCCGGGCCAAATAGGGTTAGCTACCTCGAGCAAACACACTTCTTCGTAAACTACTCATTACTTGTTATTGACTGGTGCGCACCCTTGAATTTGGAGTGTTGTTTCGCGGTGTTGCGATCATTGCGGCGATGCATTCTCACCAGTCCGGATCAGGTAAACGGCAGTTTCACTACCTTGGATATTGCCTCATGTGCCTTATCATACTTGTGTCCCTATACGCGACCACTACAATTTGTTTTGTATTATACCTATAGACTACTCCCTTATATCCCACTTGTTTACGATGGAGTTTACAGTGCTGTATAGACTGTAATGCTATATAAATGTGTTAAGGGAGAAATGGAAATGCCTTAACACTATTTTTGATACTTTATGATACTGTTAGACATTATCTACTTAGCGTACACTGCTATATATATTGATAGTTTAACGGATCCTGAAAGATGTTTATTCCATTCATCTTTGATTTATTGTTATTTCAAAATTTGAACCATATTATCTGTATAAGAATATATGTCCTGACTCGAGTGTTTGTTTATGCTTATGCTCGGGTCAGTCTGAGGATTTCTGTTGCCGTGCTGCTGGGAAGCTGAAGACTTGAAGACTATCATTTATCTTTATCTTTATCAGTATTGTTCTATTCTATTTGATATTATCGGACATCTATGTATTTCTATTTTCACTATTTGCTCGAGGCATTGTTGTATTTACTTAGTAGCTTCATGAACTACTATTATGACATTGTTGTAATTCCGCTACATTATTCTGTTATTGTACCTGTGTGTGATTCTGTGATGATTCTCATTTATATACATATACTCCATTAATGATTCATGTTTTGTACTATTTAAGTTGACATGTGTGCATTATTGTTAATTTAAATGGTCCAAAAATACGGGTTGTTACAGTTGGTATCAGAGCTTTGCTTCCCGAAAACCTTAGCCTGTGGAGTTGTGAAGCTCATTAGAGATAGGGTAACCATACCCTAGAACGAGGAGAATCATTTCAGAATCCATATCCTTTTTGATTCCATCCTCCTTGTTGAATTCATTTGATTAGAATTTCCTTAGGTTATATAAATTTCTATCTTGATTCTAAAACGCTTTTGGTATTCGAGGATGAGTACCAGAAGGAACGCTAGAGGTGGGAATAGAGGAAACGCACCCGAACCACGTGCCCCAGCTCCCGCAGTCAAATTTTATACTCTTAGCAAAGAATTCACCTAGCTTGGCGGCATCAAATTCATTGGTTCCGAGAGCATCATTGGAGCGCAATAGTGGCTGAAGAGCTTGGAAAGGATCTTCACGGGGCTTAAGATTACTGACGCACAGAAGTGTCAATTGGCCGCTTGGCAGCTTTAGGATGCGGCACAGGATTGGTGGGAGTCAGTAACCTCCCGTACTGACGAGGAAACTATCACCTGGGCTCAGTTTAGGTAGAAATCTAACTAAAATTTCATCCAAAAAAAAACTTCTTCTATCTCGTCAAATTTTGACTCGTCTTTATATCGCTTGTAAATAGGGATTCCTTTACGGCTCAGTGGATGCCAGCAGCCGAAAAGACTCAGCTTTATCGATCATTTATGGACCTCAAGCAGGGCAACATGACTTTCTCCGAGTATGAAAGGAAGTTTAACGAAGTCTCTAAGTTCGGACCTGGCTTGATTGATACACCACTGCCGAAGAATGAGAAATTCATCCATGGAACACGTCTAGAGTATTACGATCTCCTTACCGCTCATGTCCATGGCACTTTCACTGAGTTGATGGATTATGCTCTTAGGTATGAGGGAAAGCCGAAGGGAACATCAGTCACCAAGGCTCCAGTTACTCAGCTATCTCTAGTCAGACTGGAAAGAGAAAGCCAAACTTTGAGCAACAGAAGAAGAACCAACATAAGACAACCGGGCTTGGCTATTCTCAAAAGAAGCCCATTGACATATCCTCTATCACCTGCTTCAACTGCAACCAGAAGGGTCATTATGCCAGTAGTTTCCCATCCCCAAAGGGAGCAGCTATTCCGCCACCTAGAAGAGGGGCACTCCATCTGGAGTTTTTTCTATTACCACCCGTACTCGTAAGTTCAGGATGACCAAGGTATATTACAGAGTACTTTCATGTTGCATACTTTACCTGTTAGAGTTCTATTTGACAACAGAGGAACGCATAGTTTCATATCTATTGATTTATGTAATAAACTTGGATTGGAACCCATCCCGGCATCTACTTTCTTATGTGTATCAAACCCTATTGTAGGACCCGCTAACCTCAAAAGAGTATGCAAATATGTCACGCTTATGTATGGCATGCACCGTTTCACTTGGCATTTCTATATCCTTGGATTCGAGGCATTCGATATCCTATTAGGTGTTGATTGGCTATGAAAGTTCGAAGCCGTTAACCCTTGCAAAGCTCGAACCGTCTCTCTAACTGACGACAAGAGTATACCTTTAGTTATTAAAGGAAAATCACCTCAAGAATGTGCTGGGAGTTTATATTCTCTCTTGACTCCCATCCGAATGATCTAAGCTCTACCTCGGTTGTTCAACTCTTTTCTGATGTGTTTGGAGAAGTCAATTCTCTACCACCTCCATGGGAAATCGAATTCCGCATTGATCTTATACCTGGTGCCCGACCAGTAGTCCTCCCTCCCAGGAGAATGGCTCCTAAAGAGAAGGCAGAGTTTAATGTTCAGATTGAAGATTTATTTGCTAAAGGCTTGATACGGCGAAGTTATTCAGAGTGGGGTGATGCAGTTGTACTCCTCACAAAGTCGGATTGTTCTCTCAGAATGTGTATGAACTATAGAGAGCTAAACAAGCTCACACATTAGAACTGATATCCAATGCCCCGCATTAATGATCTATACAACCAGCTCCATGGAGCTAAAATTTTCTCTCAACTCGATCTGCCTACTGGCTTTCACCAACTCAGAATTGCTGAGGAGAGTATTCCTTAAATGGCGTTCCGCACTGAAAATGGTTTCTTTGAATGGCTGGTTATGCCGTTCGGTCTTACTACTGCTCCAGTTTATTTCGTCGACTTGATGAATAGAGTTTTCCATGATGTTCTTAACAAGTTTGTTCTTGTTTTCATCGATGATATTCTCGTCTTCTCTAAAGACGAGAAAGAGCATAGGTCACATTTGGCTTTTGTTCTTGAAACTCTTCATAGCCATCATCTTAAAGCCAAGTTCTTGTAATGCCACTTTTGGAGAGATGAAGTTCGATTTCTTGGCCATATCGTCTCGGAGAATGGGATTTCGGTCGATCCAGCTAAGATCACCGTAATCAATGTAAGTTCTATCCTTGCTTGTCATTTCTATCCGAACATCTTATCTTTATATAAATTCGAATCCTTGAATTTGCAGGATTGGGAGACTCCCAAAACTCTTACAGATATTCGTAGTTTCTTGGGCTTGGCTGGCTATTATCGTAGATTTATAGAAAATTTTGCTTGTATTGCCGCGCCGCTCACCGCACTGACCAGAAAGAATGTCAAATTTAATTGGAGTGAAAACTGCGTATCAGCTTTCAATGAGATAAGGCGAAGGTTGTGTAACGTCCCGCCTTTTCGCACGCTTCAAATCGACACACGTGCCAATTCAAACCATACGGAAGGGCAGATTGTTATGGGGTAAATAAGAAAAACAGAGAATAAATAAAATAAAACAGAATCTCACAGCGGAAGGATAAAATATAATAATCAATATATAATTCATAATACTGTTTACAAACATTTGCTTCTACTTATTACCATAAATATCAGAGTTCACATACCAATAAATATCAATGCAGCGGAATTAAATGGTGTAGTGGAATAATAGTAGATAATAGTAATACAAATCTTTGTCTTCGTCCTCCAGAGCTAAAACTTCAAATCCTGAAACGCTCGGACTGACCCGAGCGAATTGAAAAGACAAAACACTCGAGTCAGAACTAAAAGATCTTATGTAAGTTAAATTAACAGAAATAAATATGAGTGCAGTAACTCAAGAGATGCTCGGGATTTACATCTCTTAAGGATCCATTAAACTATTTACTATGTAGTATATTTCGCTATTATAAGAGTGTCTATAGTAAAATAAACATACTTTTAAATAGCATTAAGGCTTTACATTTTCCACCTTAACACGTAATAGTCCCAGTAGTCCATCCAATATCATAGTCCTTCCTGATCGGGAAGCCACCAGAGGATACCACACGGGCTACGGGAGAAATCCAAACTCGTACAAGGCGCGATAGGGTAGGTGACACGGCACAACTCGGCAATGCCAGGGTAGATATACCAATTACACTTCCAGGTCGGTGGTAACGCGTAGCGCGCAGCTACCGCCTACCTCGAGCCACACCCCCAAATAGAATCAAAAGTGGCCACCGAAACAATCCAAAAGTCAAAGTATGATATCGAAGGGATGTGTCCGATCAAAGGTGCTACCTTATTAACCCGTCAATCGCTCATGTTTTAGCTACCTTGTGCCAACTCACAGGAGTTGGGTCCACGTATTTACCTTACAAGAAACGCCGACACCAACCTACTTCATTCTGTAATCTCCAACGCGTACACGGTTGTTAAAGTGGTTTTCGGAGTTGGCAGAGAGTATGACAACTTCCAATCCCGGTCTCTTCAACAACCAAGCGTTATTATAACACCACGGTCTTTTAAAAATAACTTATACTTTATAACCAGAATAAAATTTTCCATTTCAAAACCCATAAATACGATATCATTCCCTTTTTAAAACCCAAATAAAAATGATATCATTTTATTTCATATATATTCCTTTTCCAAAATCATGCCACTTTTAAAATTTATAATACCTCGAGACCAAATATTTGAATTTTAACTTTCAACATAATACTTCGAAATTCATAGTTTTAAAACCATAACTTTCAAACTTAAATGGTTTGGATATTCAACAATATATAAAATAAAACAGTTGAATTTAAAATTTCTTTAAAAATAAATAAATTCCACTCCTTCACAATTTTTATTCACTTTAAATCCATTCTAAACCCATAACTTTTAGATTCACTTTCAGTTTAAATAAAACACTTCGATTTCAATATTTTCTAACTTTGAGTATTTAATGAATTTCAAAACTAAGGTTGTGATTTTAAATCAACTATTCATTTTCCTATTATTTAGTTTGAAAGGTTTACATGATAAATCCATAACCATTTAAAATAAACTAAATTTTTTTACACTAAAAATTTCCTTCCATTTATTTATACTAAAATTATTTATTAAATCCCGTTATAAATATCATACCTTTAAAATTTCTAATTTTAACAAGTTAACATCAACTTATGGAGTTAAATTTTCAAATAAGCTCAATTTATATTAAATTTCAAATTTATCTTTCAGTCTTTATTGATTTAAAACATTTAACTTTACACACACACACACACACACACACACACACACACACAAGATCTTAAACCTGTACTTAAACGTATAACATAAATTATCAAATGTCATTTTTCAACTTATTCATTTTTATTTAACAGATTTATGCATAGCTTAAATTCAACAATTTAACTATGTATGTATATATAAAATATATTTATATCATATCCAAATTTAATATTTATTTGACCGTATCATATCCAAACCATGAAATAATTTCAAAAATATTTTTATATATATATATCGCGGTGCCTGTATATAATTTTCTATCCTATGGTCAAGTGATACGGATATTTATCATTTCAATCCGCAATTTAAAAATAAAAATGCGGTTGTATATCATTTCAAACCGCAATCCCGAATGAAATGAAAATGCATGATAACTTGCAGTTTATATAAGAAAGAACACATCATCCATTCACCCAATATCAATCATCAACCAATTTATTTCAATCATCATTAATTTATTTCAATCATCATGAATTTAAACAACCATCAATATATAGCATATGCAATATAACAGGAAATAAATGACAGTTATTAACTAACAGTTTATATTCAAAATAAATTTAATAACTGTTTAACTAGCAGTTTTATGCAAGTAAATAAAATTTAACTGTCAAGTTTATATGCAATTATAAAATTAATTAACAGTCAAATTAAATAAATGCGATTTAACAGAGATAATGAATAAAACATGCCAAATAGTCGTAAATAAATTTCTACTCATATCTAAAGTCAATTTAACAACATAAGAAATCTTAGAAGTTGTGAGTGGATTAAAACACTCACCTTTGGGATTTAAATTGAATTAAAATCCAATTTAAACCCAAAAATTCAGCAGCCTCAGAATCTGCCCAAACTAGCGTCAAAATGTCATAAATCTCAATACGACCCTTCAAAAAAGAATCGTGCGTAAATCGACATTGTATGCGAAAGTTATTCAAGTTATAAGATGACTATTGCCATAATAAAGTGTATACATATAGTGATATTAAAATAAACAAAATAAATACCAAATTTCACGTTTTGGGATAAGGCGACTAGGGTACCTGCTAACAAGGTGGTGGCAAGGATTGGGTGAGGTGGAGAGGCTTTCACGCAACTCAAAGCTTCAAGAAGGATTAGGAAAAAGTGTTGTAAGCAGGTGAGGGAGAAAATGAAATAGGGTCATGTTTGCATAATGAAGTTCAGTGAGATTGGAAAATTGAAATGAGGTTAATGGAGGATGGAACCAATGAAATGAATGCTCCAGGTAGCAAAAATGAAAATTTATACATTTCAAACAAAGAGGTGGTAACGAATAAATATAAAGTAACAAATGGACCAGTTGTACTAAAAATTTGAGATCCAATTTCAAAACGTCTACTCCGATAAATTAATTTCTATTAACCCTAATTATACACCTTATTAACACCCAATTAAATTTTATTAACACACATTAAATAAAATGTAACACTCCAATTAATTCCACTGGGGACCACCACTGCACACAATAAAAGATGAACCGAGACTGGAAGTTCAAATTTAAAAACGGCGTTTTTCTCAGCGCGCAATCATGATTCAAAATATTAAATTTACTTTAAAATATAAGGTTAGCATTAAAATCACTTCTATACTGCCTCTGATTGTTATAAAATGAATGTAAAATGTTGTTTCAAAATTCAAATTTTTCCTTTTTTATAAAAATTTACTTATCTTTAAAATGAAACGTTCATTTTATTTTTCTCAAACTGTTCTTTTATTTTCATTAAAAATGCTCTTTCTATTTAACCCAAAAATGTACGTTTTTTATATTAATTGCCACAAAATTTAAATTAAATTCTCTTTCCTTTTAATTCAAAGTTTCCTTATATGGATTAGATGTTGCAAATTCCACACTTTCAAAGCTTTAACTTCTATTTCAATTGTTTATAGATTATACATTAAATCTTCCAAAATTTCAATGAAATTAGCTTTCCATTTATTTTCAATACATTCTTCTTATGGTATAATTATTTTGTTTCATATATATTATTCAATTCACTATTCTTAAACGGATAAAAATTTTCATTGAATTTGCAAACTATCATAATATTCTTACATTCCATCAAAATTTCTATTAACGTAAAAATTAAGTTCCCCAAAATTTCTATTAAGTTAAAAAAATCAATGATTATTCCATCTATAAATTTTAAGTAGATGGATTCAAATGTTGGGTTTAGAAACTACTATTTTAATATTCTTGAATTTCAGTTAAATCTCTATAAACGTAATACTTTAAACGTTAAATTTCATTTATTTTGCAATACTTCAATTAAATTAATAAATATTGCTTTCTATACTTAAATCTATATTAACAAAACTTTAGATTTGGATCGATAGAAATCGATTTACCAAAAATTTACGTACACATTACGTAAATAAACAACTATATAAATTTGCCACCTATTAGCTCTTAATTTTATTCTTAAGTTTGTTACCTATCGATTTCGATTATACTTCCATCTATAATGCAAATCCAATCTCCTCTAACTGCTTAAATTAGGGCAATTTATTGCAATTGATTTCCCATTAAACTTCATAAATTATCAAATTGAAATCTAAATAAAACGTTTATTTATTATAAAAATCTTGTTGTTTAATTGAATTGACCATTCACGGATATTGTTTACCTTGATCTCCAATTATTACTTAAATACATCACAAACGTTAAATCTATATTCATTACAATTTGTTACCAAAATTAATTTAACGAAATCAATTACGCCCTTTAAAAATTTCTATTCATTCGTTAATTGCTAAATGTTATTCAATTTAAACCCATTCATTTGATTTCCCTATTATGCATCAATTATAAACCCATCATCTTAAAGGTGATGTCAACATTTTATACTATAAATTTACCCTTTTATATTCTAATATAAATAAATGCTCATATACAAATTAAGATTCTAAATCCAATTAATTATTCCATTTAATCCATTGATTTATCAACTTTAATTATTGCAATTCGTTGTCTAACATAAATTTGAATCTATTTCCAAATTTTCACGTTTCAATTAATTAACACCTTACAATAGTTTACAAATAAAAAGGGGATTGTACTAAATAAATATTTATTGTCCTGCATTACTTTATTACCTCCATTTACATTTAATCTTCATAAATAAATAATTTATTTCATTGATGAATTCAATACTTGCCTTTATTTACTTAATTTAATTTTATATCCAAATGCACAAATTTTCACTATTCCAATTGAAATATAAAATTAAATTTGTAAATTTTAATTACCCCTGATACATCAAATTTCAATATTTGCTTTCATATAAATTAATAAGATTTTTACTTCTTTCTAAATTTAAATAAAAAACTTATTGATTTAAATCATTTTAAACATCGGATTTTTACGGGTCGTTACAGGTTGACCTCTGCCCCAGTTCTAACAGCTATTGACGGAAGCAAAGGTTTGACTGTCTATACTGATGCTTGCCGCGATGGACTAGGAGCAATTTTAATGCAGAAAGGAAAGGTCATTGCCTATGCAGGTCGTCGGTTAAAGACCCATGAAGAAAATTACGCAACTCATGATTTAGAGTTTCTTGCGGTTATATTTGCTCTAAAGCTATGGAGGCATTACCTATTGGGGACCAAATTCGAATTATTCACAGACCATAAGTCATTGGGATATATTTTCTCACAAAAAGATTTGAATCAGAGACAAGTCCGATGGCTCGAATTCTTAGCTGCATATGATCTTGATATTAATTACACCTCAGGGAAAGCGAACACCATAGCCGATGCTTTGAGCAGAAACCAAGCAATGACATGTTGTAACCTTGTTGAAGGAATGTTATTTCAGCTCGTCGTCTCCCCAGCCCTTATGGACCGCATCGTAGCCAAGAAATACGAGGACACTTTGCTCTATCGTATCAAAGAAATAGTTCTCGGTAGAGTCGGAAATGTTGACAGTAAAATGGGTGCTCATCTTTACAACTAATAATAAAAGTTCCATCTACATATTCAACCGTGTCTTTATGGAGTTCCAAAAGTTCCCTTTTCCATTTATGTTCGCATCTTCTTTCTCATCTGATTCATTTCGAAACCTATTCATCGCTTTCTCGTTTTCAACCTGCTTACGGTAGAAACCCTAGACCCATTATTCTATGTCCCCTTCGGCAAAAAGAGGTTGAGGCGACTCCACATCTGAGGCAATTCCACACCTGCCATCTTCTCCAACGAATCGCAATGATTACGGATACTTCGAGGTGATTCCAAATCAAATGCGAGTTCAGTCCCACTGTCATCTCCAATGAATCGACCAAACTAGGGTTACTTTGGCGATTCTAAATCTAACGCCTACCCTACCTTCATTGTGCTATTAACGCTTATGGACTAATCGACGGTCGACAAAGGTTAGTTCACATATACATGATTCTGCATATCCGGTTAATTTGATTTCACATATACATATTATATCGCATCTTATTAATTTTATACCGCCTCTACTAAATCTATTTGTTCTTTGATTAATTTTATGTAGCCTCTTATTATTTCTACCGACTTGATGATTTTTGCATGTATATTTCTTGGGAATATTAAACTCAAAAAAATATATGAGGAAACTGAAGAACACAATAGATCATATTTTTTTTTCATATTTTATCTATTAATGTTTGCATCTATTCTGTTTTGTTGTAACTACCTTTACTGATATATTTGGCAATTCAGTTTGTATATTTATTGAGTGCATAATATATTACGTTCAATTGGTATGCATATAATAAATGATAGTATGCTTGTTAAGTCCAATATTGTTAACTAAAACTAATTAAAGTATATTGCAACATATAAAAAAGGATTTAATCGGCTATTTTAATTCCTTTATATAGACCGTACTAATCCTACCTAAGTTATTACTCTTCAATTACCTATTTTTATTCCCTAATACTACTCCTTTATAGCTTCCATGAATTATTACTTCACACTAACTCCATAAACTCCATACATACCAGTATAATGTTCATAAATAATATTATAATTTTACTTTTAATAAACTCCCAATAAAATATTGATTGATATTTGTCAAATATATTTTGAAAGAACAATTTATATTAAACCAAAGGAGAATAAAATTAACCGTTTCTAAAATGATTAGTTTATGCAATCTGCCATTAATTCTGTAAGTAAGCATAGCTAGCATTATAAGAGCATTCCCATCCGAGTATCGGTGGGAAGCCTTTTCAATTTTCACAACATACCCATCTTAGTTGAAATCATAATAATTATATGGTAGTTATTTTCAACTTCATACATAATAGTGAAATAGTGAGAGTCAGATTACCATAATATTTGTAACGACCCAGAATTTTTGATAATTAAAATATGAATATTTAATTAATTTTAAATATTAATGAGTGAATTTATAAGTCGAATAAATTTTTATTTGAATTATTGGATTTAATTGAATAATTAAATCGATAATTTAATATGTTAAATTATGGAAATAATTGAAAATATAGTTAAATATGATTGTAAATGATTTGTAAAATTTTATTTTATCATATTGGAGTTAGAATGATATTTTAGAACTTTTAAAATCGAATTAAAAGTTAATTTGTGAAAATTGAATATTTTAATATTAAAATCGACTAGTGAAAATAGTCAATTTTTGAACAGTCTCAGAATTGAACGAAACCAGTTCCATTGGATCCGTAATAGTTAGTTATTACCGGATTTCAAATTTCGTGTCAATCGGAGTTATCGTTTGATCGTGGCAGCTCGAAACGCATCGATTTATTTTTAATTTTAATTTGGCGAGTTAAAATAGCCATTTTTCAAAAAGTCTCGGATTTCGACGAAACTAGTTTCATCGGATCCGTAATGTGATATTATTGTAAGGTTTCGAATTTCAAGTCGATTGGATTTACCGTTTGTCCGGTACAAATTAAAACGCCTAGAAAATCGCTTAAATCGGTTTAATTCAAATTGAGCGTTTATAGCCATAACTCGCACAGATGTCCGAATTAGCTTCCGAAACCTGTTCCATTGTGTCCAGAACGCGGGGTAAATCCTAGAAACGCTGGTTACGGCGCGTAAATCGGAGTTCGGGATTTCCGGATGAATAGTGTTCGATTTTTTCTCTATAAATAGCCCTCACTCTAAATAAAAAAAAATACAAAACCCTAATTCTAAACGTGTAGCCGCCACCCTATGTATGAACGGCCAGAAAGCTTCTACCTTCCTCCCTCCAAATCTTCTAATCCATGCATCAATTCAAGAAAGTTTCAACTAGAAACTCGTAGAGCATGCCAAGATCCATCTATCCAACGGTCAAGATCATCATCGGAGGTCAGGATTCGCCAGAATTTGGCTATGAAGTGCACACGGTCGGCCTCGATTTGCGCGAAACATGGATGACCGAGCTCCATGATATTATGGCCGAAGGTGGAGCATGGGAGAGGCGTTCGAATGAGGGTAGTTTGATGAAGTTTCGTCGAGTTTTGGAGTTGCAATATAAAACCCTAACCTAGGATGTTGGGTTCGGCCTCATTTCCTGTACGCGCGTGAATGAAGTGGGGGAGGAGAAGAAAACGCACGGCCTGATGTTGAGCAGTGCAGATCCAAGGGCCCAGGTTGCTTAGGGTATTAAAATTGTTAATTTAGTTGTAATTATAGTTATTAAAAATCGTGTACAAACTTCAAATATTCATAACTTTTACATACGAGGTCGAAAACGCGCGAAACCAGTTGCGTTGGAATCGTATGGACGAGCACTACGCGATGGAGTTGGTTTGGAGTCATTTGGAGTTAGTGAGAATTTTGGGTAAAATTAAACGTCCGTTTAATTTTATTCGAAATAAATCGCTAAAACGGAAATAAAACCAAGGTGAGAACTTCTCACTCAATCGAATCAATTTCGATTTTATTTTAAATAGTTAGATTTAAAATATTTAAATGCATGTTTGAATGATGATTGTTATCTATTGATTGTTAAAAATAGACCTTATACGCCGTCAGTAAGCGGATGTTATTTATTAAAAACATATACCGCGAATATTTCATAAACAGTGAAATTGGTATTATATATAATATCAATATATATATATTGGCATATGTATATATTGGAGTTATTGATTTCCCGCAATTTTTTGTTTAGCGGATGAGACCCTATTGCGCCGTCTATTAAGCGGATAATATTTAAATTCCATATACCGCGATAATTTCGTACTGGAGCGGAATTGGTATTGTGCTAATGTTTGTGGATGCAGGAAAACAGGTTGGAGGGATCCAACTGGATTCCTCAACAGTATTTATTTGATTTCAGATATTTTGATATTTGATGGATTATCATATCGATATATGATATCGTTGTTGTCGTGATTGACTATTTGGTATGTAGCATCATTGGACCAAGTTTTGGAATTTTAAAATGATTTATAAAGTGACTTTTGCAAAAATACTATATGTTTTGAATTTGATCTATTTTAAATAAATAAACGTCATAATTTTTAATGTTATAAAAAATTATGATTTTTGAGAAAAATAGTTAAAAACTGATTTTTGAGAATATGATGCTAATGATTTTATAAAATAGTTTAATCGGGATTTTAGAATTCATTGTGAAAAGTTTAAATATAGGATTTATAAAATTTGATTATTTTATAAATCAAAATGATGAAATTATAAAGGAGTTTAAAGACGTTTTTAAAAGAATAATATAAATTGATTTATATTAAGAGATTTATAAATGTATATTTATAAATTGAAATATTGACATTATAAAACGAGTTTTTATAAGTGTTTGAATGAAGTGAAATGAATTTTGTAAATAGAAATGGAATTTATAGAATTTTAAACAGTGAAGTTATAAATGGAATTTTATAAACAGTAGGTTTACAAAATTTATAAAGTTATTGAAAGAACGAATTTTGGGTAAAATTAAATGAATCTTATAAGTTATAAGATTTATGATTTGGAAAGTCTTTGAAAGAACGATTTTGTAAAATAATCGTTTTATAAGCATTTGACTTATAATATGAACTTTTAGTTTATAGTTGAGTTATAAACTGGAATAGGTTAATAAAAGAATTTATAAAAAGGAAGTTTTTATAAATAAATAGAAATGGAATTTATAAACGTTGTTTTATAAATTCGCAAATGACTTATTTTGACAAGAAAATTTGTTGAAACCTATAAATGGAGTTATATTCAAATTTTTGAATAGTGAATAATCCTTTGAATTAAAATGAATAAAAGGATGAAATTGTTAATGAAGTATATTCACGTTTTTGAATAGTGAATAATACGTTAAAGAAATTGTTTTGGATTTGGATGTTTTAAATAGAATTAAAACGATCTAACGAAGTTTTAAAATGTGTTGAGATTCGAAACCATAGATTTCAACATTTATTGTTGAAATAGACGTTTTCGAGAAATAGAAGGAAATAGTGGACTATAACACTGTTGTTATAGTAAATGATTTCCGAAAGGAAATGTTTTGTATAGTATTGGGATTTATATATCTATTTTAATTTCGAATCCCAATACTAGTGATTTTGGGTTGTCGTAACGATGTTTTACGCAACATTCGTTTTGGCCCAAATAAATATGTTAAAGTGAATGATTTTCTTAAAAGAATGAAATATATACTTAATTTCGATTGAAGTATATTGAATATTTTCTAAGTGTTGAAAATAAATAAAATTTGTGAATTACCTATGAATAAATAAGTATGGAAATATTTTTCCAATATAAAGTGAATATTAGAGAATTTATCTTTTTGAAGATAAATTGAAAAGGAATATTGAAATGAATAATTGAAATCGAATATTCATAGATATTTTGGATTATAAATTCACTAAGGAATTTATTAAAGAAAGTGAAATTGGTTTAAAAATAAATATTGATTTATTTTTGAAGAATTGAAATTATATATCTAGTGAAGATATTTTGTGAAATAAATAATTTGGAAAATTATTTGGAAACTGGTGATGTGTGCATATCCAGTGATAGTTCAATAACCGACTATCAATATTTCCCTTTGAATGGGTAATTGATGTGATTTGTTTGAATGTGAATGCTACACTTATTTTTGAATAAGCGCTCACTATTCGGGTTAACCGGGAAAGGACCATGGGGTCGTATAACCCATTCCGAATATGTGATACGTCGTTATGAATTGCATTGAAGATCGGTGTTGAAGACCCGGTATTTACGAGAGCGATAGGATGACCTGTCGATTTACTCTGCACCGAGTTGCTCCGGTATAGAGTTCTCCATATGTGATGGGAAATCCGATCAGGATTGTGAATATCCGGATTGCAAGGACTTCTTTGTAAGTGCCTTCGGTTTTGTTCGAGCCCGGAACAGACTTGTATGGATAGTATGTCTGACATTACAAGTTGAGATATAAAGCCGATTTCTTTCAAATATATTTCTGTTGGTGGCGGAGAATTTATTCTTTTAGCTTAACACCCTTCTCTGAGACGTACGAGCTCAGAGGTTATATAGTTGAAGTTATCAGCGATATATTCCCAATTTGGTAATGTGACATGCTGAGTGTTGCTGAAATGATCATTGTGTTGATTATTTGTGATAGGATCATTTATTTGATCGTCTATCCTGGTGATCATTGTGTTGATCATTTGTTGACCCAAAGCATGGCTTTTGTATAAAGTATGTTTTTGTGGACGTGAATTCGTCGAACCTCACACCCCGGAAATGGTCAAAACAGGAAAGATGCGGCAAGGTTATGAGGGGTAGCTCCCTTTAGGGTATGTACATTTCCTTCTGGATAGAGGTGGTATCATGGTATGGAGCCCAGATATTTAACCTATGTGGTTACTGCGAATTTATTACTTTGTGGTTGTTGGTTATCGGGATCCCGTGAGAAAGGTCGTTTACGATCGGGGAATGGCGTGCTCGTGTCAGTAGTTACCCAGTTAGAGGTAACCCGGCCTTGTGTTGGCAGAGTTCCGGTTTGGTTCTCGGGGATGTCTTTCCAGAGGCATTCTCATGTGGCAATGGGAAGTTCCTTGGCCTGACCATTTGTTAGAAATCCAAAGAAACAATACGTGACTTGTACGGTTTTAGTTGTATAACCTGCTATGGAATGTGGCGGTAACCTGCTATTGAACATAGTTAGCTATAGTAGGCATAGTTCGAAATGTCTATGCTGGCTAAGATTTATATTCTACTTTCGAAATGAATTTTTCTCCTACACTATGCACTAGTAATAATATCAAATGTCTTTTTAAATGCGTATCAAGCATCTTTGACTATCATAAGGAGAAATCTCCTCCGATTCTGCGTTTGCATTGTGTGTGTGTGCGGGAGGCCTTATGGTAGTCTCATTTTTAAAAGCATTGCGAATTGAATTTAAAAATATTCCTCTATTTTGATTTTAAAGATAAATAAACTGTTTTGAGTTCTCACACCAGTCACATGACTGACTTGGAGTTTATTGTTTTCCTTCCTAAACTCTGGGTGCCCACCAATTTCCACACGGGCAGTCAAGAGTTAAGGTTTATCAGGATATTCTGGATATTCTGGAGTTGCTGGAGGCAAGATGGACGACATGGCGTATTACTAGTTTATATAGTATTTCTTTTTCCGCTGCACTGTTTGTTGTTGTTGTTGTACACTCTGATGATATGATGTAATGAAATGTATAAAATGTAATAACTGATATAGTTCTTTGTTTAAAGATTATTCATTTATTATTATATGTTGTTCCGCTGCGAATTGTGAGATTCTGATGTTGTTCAGTTGTAGTTCTGTTGTTTTCTGTTCCGTTCTATTCTCTTTTCTTTCTATTTTAAAATGTTCTATCTTCTGTTTTCTCTCCTCCCTATTTTCTATCTTTTTCTCTGCTCTTTTCTTAATTTCTTCTTTCTTAAACCCATAACTATTCAGTTTTTCGGCAACGAAAAATCGAAGCGTTACATCTGGTATCAGAGCATATGGTTAAGCGACAACCATGGTTCTGTTGGGTATTACTCATTAGAGATAGAGTCAGTAGTACTCTAGAATGAGTTTGAGTGTAATAATAGCTATGAGAGCGTATTTGTTAGTGAATATAAAATTGTTTTATATTGTGATGATTGGTTTATTGAGTGGCATATGAACTTTCGTCAGCGTGGTCCGCAAGACTATGCCGAAGGGGTTTCTAAACACTTGAATAAAACAATTCGACACAGTATTGATGTTTAAATTGGGTAAATGAAATAATTTTACTTGAGTATATTTTATATATAAAGAAATAATTTTTTCAGAATTATTAAAGTGTATATAAGTTGATTGTTTGGTTGTTTGAATAATCTAAATTGAAGAATAATTGTATAAGCAAAAAGAATTATAAGAGTTGAATGATAATTAAAGTGATTACAATTGTGAAATAAACTTATATATATAAGAAGTGAAACTATGTGAATATATTTATGAATATGAGTTGTAAATAAAAAGTGAATTTAAAGTTAAATAAAAAGTTACTTTAGAATTTGGAAGCTGAATTGATTGATAAATGTGAACTTAAGTTATTTAAAATGAAATTCAACTTTTGGTAAATTGAATTCAAATTAGAAGTAAGTAAATTTGAATAGAATTGAATTTGATTTGGAAGTGAACCAACTTGAATATGAATTAGTGAATATAAGCAAATTGAAAATGAATGTTAGTAAAAAAAAAACATCCACTGTTAATGAATCAAATGTGATTATATTGAAAACCTATTTCATTGAATATTAATGAGAATATAAATGAATATTTATTGGTTATGAATGTAGTTGGATGATAGTTGGTTGATGTTTGCATTTGTTGCTTTTACTACATTTGATATGTTGACATATATAGTTATTATGTTGCTATATGTTGTATATCGATACTATTGTCTATATACATGATTCTCATGTTGTTTGTTGAGTGATTAGTAGGTGCGGATTGCGTTTGCTTCGCATTTGGAGCTCGCTTTCGCGCTATATTAGCCGTATATGCTCGCTAATAAAATATAAGGTACATATCTCGGATTACATACTGTACTTTTACACTTTTTCCCTGCGGGATGCCTCATTACTTGATGAGATGTATATTTTTGATATATATACTGTCATTTTTTTTTCGTATCGAGCCACGCAAAGGAGACTATGGCGAATTTTTCCGAAAATTTAAGGCGTTAGAAAAATTTTGAGAAAATTGGAAAATTTTGAAAACTTAAACTTTGATTTGGGAGTTGAAAGTTAAACAATAGTAATTGTTTTTGAAAAGATAACTAAGTATGATTTTGAAAACTTAGTAAAGTTATTATAAGAAGTTTAACTATGAATTTTTGGAAAATTAATAGATTCTGTAACTTTTCTTACTTAATAATTTCGAGGACGAAATTCTTTTAAGTGGGGAAGATTGTAACGACCCAGAATTTTTGATAATTAAAATATCAATATTTAATTAATTTTAAATATTAATGAGTGAATTTATAAGTCGAATAAATTTTTATTTGAATTATTGGATTTAATTGAATAATTAAATCGATAATTTAATATGTTAAATTATGGAAATAATTGAAAATATAGTTAAATATGATAGAAAATGATTTGTAAAATTTTATTTTATCATATTGGAGTTAGAATGATATTTTAGAACTTTTAAAATCGAATTAAAAGTTAATTTGTGAAAATTGAATATTTTAATATTAAAATCGACTAGTGAAAATAGTCAATTTTTGAACAGTCTCAGAATTGAACGAAACCAGTTCCATTGGATCCGTAATAGTTAGTTATTACCGGATTTCAAATTTCGTGTCAATCGGAGTTATCGTTTGATCGTGGCAGCTCGAAACGCATCGATTTATTTTTAATTTTAATTTGGCGAGTTAAAATAGCCATTTTTCAAAAAGTCTCGGATTTCGACGAAACCAGTTTCATCGGATCTGTAATGTGATATTATTGTAAGGTTTCAAATTTCAAGTCGATTGGATTTACCATTTGTCCGGTACAAATTAAAACGCCTAGAAAATCGCTTAAATCAGTTTAATTTAAATTGAGCGTTTATAGCCATAACTCGCACAGATGTCCGAATTAGCTTCCGAAACCTGTTCCATTGTGTCCGGAATGCGGGGTAAACCCTAGAAACGCTGGTTACGGCGCGTAAATCGGAGTTCGGGATTTCCGGATGAATAGTGTTCGATTTTTTCTCTATAAATAGCCCTCACTCTAAATAAAAAAATATATATATATACAAAACCCTAATTCTAAACGTGTAGCCGCCACCCTATGTATGAACGGCCAGAAAGCTTCTACCTTCCTCCCTCCAAATCTTCTAATCCATGCATCGATTCAAGAAAGTTTCAACTAGAAACTCGTAGAGCATGCCAAGATCCATCTATCCAACGGTCAAGATCATCATCGGAGGTCAGGATTCGCCAGAATTTGGCTATGAAATGCACACGGTCGGCCTCGATTTGCGCGAAACATGGATGACCGAGCTCCATGATATTATGGCCGAAGGTGGAGCATGGGAGAGGCGTTCGAATGAGGGTAGTTTGATGAAGTTTCGTCGAGTTTTGGAGTTGCAATATAAAACCCTAACCTAGGATGTTGGGTTCGGCCTCATTTCCTGTACGCGCGTGAATGAAGTGGGGGAGGAGAAGAAAACACACGGCCTGATGTTGAGCAGTGCAGATCCAAGGGCCCAGGTTGCTTAGGGTATTAAAATTGTTAATTTAGTTGTAATTATAGTTATTAAAAATCGTGTACAAACTTCAAATATTCATAACTTTTTCATACGAGGTCGAAAACGCGCGAAACCAGTTGCGTTGGAATCGTATGGACGAGCACTACGCGATGGAGATGGTTTGGAGCCGTTTGGAGTTAGTGAGAATTTTGGGTAAAATTAAACGTCCGTTTAATTTTATTCGAAATAAATCGCTAAAACGGAAATAAAACCAAGGTGAGAACTTCTCACTCAATAGAATCAATTTCGATTTTATTTTAAATAGTTAGATTTAAAATATTTGAATGCATGTTTGAATGATGATTGTTATCTATTGATTGTTAAAAATAGACCTTATACGCCGTTAGTAAGCGGATGTTATTTATTAAAAACATATACCGCGAATATTTCATAAACAGTGAAATTGGTATTATATATAATATCAATATATATATATTGGCATATGTATATATTGGAGTTATTGATTTCCCGCAATTTTTTGTTTAGCGGATGAGACCCTATTGCGCCGTCTATTAAGCGGATAATATTTAAATCCCATATACCGCGATAATTTCGTACTGGAGCGGAATTGGTATTGTGCTAATGTTTGTGGATGCAGGAAAACAGGTTGGAGGGAACCAACTGGATTCCTCAACAGTATTTATTTGATTTCAGATATTTTGATATTTGATGGATTATCATATCGATATATGATATCGTTGTTGTCGTGATTGACTATTTGGTATGTAGCATCATTGGACCAAGTTTTGGAATTTTAAAATGATTTATAAAGTGATTTTTGAAAATATACTATATGTTTTGAATTTGATCTATTTTAAATAAATAAACGTCATAATTTTTAATGTTATAAAAAAATTATGATTTTTGAGAAAAATAGTTAAAAACTGATTTTTGAGAATATGATGCTAATGATTTTATAAAATAGTTTAATCGGGATTTTAGAATTCATTGTGAAAAGTTTAAATATAGGATTTATAAAATTTGATTATTTTATAAATCAAAATGATGAAATTATAAAGGAGTTTAAAGACGTTTTTAAAAGAATAATATAAATTGATTTATATTAAGAGATTTATAAATGTATATTTATAAATTGAAATATTGACATTATAAAACGAGTTTTTATAAGTGTTTGAATGAAGTGAAATGAATTTTGTAAATAGAAATGGAATTTATAGAATTTTAAACAGTGAAGTTATAAATGGAATTTTATAAACAGTAGGTTTACAAAATTTATAAAGTTATTGAAAGAACGAATTTTGGGTAAAATTAAATGAATCTTATAAGTTATAAGATTTATGATTTGGAAAGTCTTTGAAAGAACGATTTTGTAAAATAATCGTTTTATAAGCATTTGACTTATAATATGAACTTTTAGTTTATAGTTGAGTTATAAACTGGAATAGGTTAATAAAAGAATTTGTAAAAAGGAAGTTTTTATAAATAAGTAGAAATGGAATTTATAAACGTTGTTTTATAAATTCGCAAATGACTTATTTTGACAAGAAAATTTGTTGAAACCTATAAATGGAGTTATATTCAAATTTTTGAATAGTGAATAATCCTTTGAATTAAAATGAATAAAAGGATGAAATTGTTAAACAAGTATATTCACGTTTTTGAATAGTGAATAATACGTTAAAGAAATTGTTTTGGATTTGGATGTTTTAAATAGAATTAAAACGATCTAACGAAGTTTTAAAATGTGTTGAGATTCGAAACCATAGATTTCAACATTTATTGTTGAAATAGACGTTTTCGAGAAATAGAAGGAAATAGTGGACTATAACACTGTTGTTATAGTAAATGATTTCCGAAAGGAAATGTTTTGTATAGTATTGGGATTTATATATCTATTTTAATTTCGAATCCCTATACTAGTGATTTTGGGTTGTCGTAACGATGTTTTACGCAACATTCGTTTTGGCCCAAATAAATATGTTAAAGTGAATGATTTTCTTAAAAGAATGAAATATATACTTAATTTCGATTGAAGTATATTGAATATTTTCTAAGTGTTGAAAATAAATAAAATTTGTGAATTACCTATGAATAAATAAGTATGGAAATATTTTTCCAATATAAAGTGAATATTAGAGAATTTATCTTTTTGAAGATAAATTGAAAAGGAATATTGAAATGAATAATTGAAATCGAATATTCATAGATATTTTGGATTATAAATTCACTAAGGAATTTATTAAAGAAAGTGAAATTGGTTTAAAAATAAATATTGATTTATTTTTGAAGAATTGAAATTATATATCTAGTGAAGATATTTTGTGAAATAAATAATTTGGAAAATTATTTGGAAACTGGTGATGTGTGCATATCCAGTGATAGTTCAATAACCGACTATCAATATTTCCCTTTGAATGGGTAATTGATGTGATTTGTTTGAATGTGAATGCTACACTTATTTTTGAATAAGCGCTCACTATTCGGGTTAACCGGGAAAGGACCATGGGGTCGTATAACCCATTCCGAATATGTGATACGTCGTTATGAATTGCATTGAAGATCGGTGTTGAAGACCCGGTATTTGCGAGAGCGATAGGATGACCTGTCGATTTACTCTGCACCGAGTTGCTCCGGTATAGAGTTCTCCATATGTGATGGGAAATCCGATCAGGATTGTGAATATCCGGATTGCAAGGACTTCTTTGTAAGTGCCTTCGGTTTTGTTCGAGCCCGGAACAGACTTGTATGGATAGTATGTCTGACATTACAAGTTGAGATATAAAGCCGATTTCTTTCAAATATATTTCTGTTGGTGGCGGAGAATTTATTCTTTTAGCTTAACACCCTTCTCTGAGACGTACGAGCTCAGAGGTTATATAGTTGAAGTTATCAGCGATATATTCCCAATTTGGTAATGTGACATGCTGAGTGTTGCTGAAATGATCATTGTGTTGATTATTTGTGATAGGATCATTTATTTGATCGTCTATCCTGGTGATCATTGTGTTGATCATTTGTTAACCCAAAGCATGGCTTTTGTATAAAGTATGTTTTTGTGGACGTGAATTCGTCGAACCTCACACCCCGGATATGGTCAAAACAGGAAAGATGCGGCAAGGTTATGAGGGGTAGCTCCCTTTAGGGTATGTACATTTCCTTCTGGATAGAGGTGGTATCATGGTATGGAGCCCAGATATTTAACCTATGTGGTTACTGCGAATTTATTACTTTGTGGTTGTTGGTTATCGGGATCCCGTGAGAAAGGTCGTTTACGATCGGGGAATGGCGTGCTCGTGTCAGTAGTTACCCAGCTAGAGGTAACCCGGCCTTGTGTTGGCAGAGTTCCGGTTTGGTTCTCGGGGATGTCTTTCCAGAGGCATTCTCATGTGGCAATGGGAAGTTCCTTGGCCTGACCATTTGTTGGAAATCCAAAGAAACAATACGTGACTTGTACGGTTTTAGTTGTATAACCTGCTATGGAATGTGGCGGTAACCTGCTATTAAACATAGTTAGCTATAGTAGGCATAGTTCGAAATGTCTATGCTGGCTAAGATTTATATTCTACTTTCGAAATGAATTTTTCCCCTACACTATGCACTAGTAATAATATCAAATGTCTTTTTAAATGCGTATCAGGCATCTTTGACTATCATAAGGAGAAATCTCCTCCGATTCTGCGTTTGCATTGTGTGTGTGTGCGGGAGGCCTTATGGTAGTCTCATTTTTAAAAGCATTGCGAATTGAATTTAAAATTATTCCTCTATTTTGATTTTAAAGATAAATAAACTGTTTTGAATTCTCACACCAGTCACATGACTGACTTGGAGTTTATTGTTTTCCTTCCTAAACTCTGGGTGCCCACCAATTTCCACACGGGCAGTCAAGAGTTAAGGTTTATCAGGATATTCTGGATATTCTGGAGTTGCTGGAGGCAAGATGGACGACATGGCGTATTACTAGTTTATATAGTATTTCTTTTTCCGCTGCACTGTTTGTTGTTGTTGTTGTACACTCTGATGATATGATGTAATGAAATGTATAAAATGTAATAACTGATATAGTTCTTTGTTTAAAGATTATTCATTTATTATTATATGTTGTTCCGCTGCGAATTGTGAGATTCTGATGTTGTTCAGTTGTAGTTCTGTTGTTTTCTGTTCCGTTCTATTCTCTTTTCCTTCTATTTTAAAATGTTCTATCTTCTGTTTTCTCTCCTCCCTATTTTCTATCTTTTTCTCTGCTCTTTTCTTAATTTCTTCTTTCTTAAACCCATAACTATTCGGTTTTTCGGCAACGAAAAGTCGAAGCGTTACAATATTATTTGGTATTATTTTATCTTCAAATTATAATTCTGCTTAATCATGTGAAAATTGGGTTATATTAGGATAAAGGATTATAATAACGTAGAAAATGATCAATCACAGTGATGAATGATACCAAAAGAGTGTAGTGGCCAGGTTACACTTTGGTGGATGAGCGGCAACTTATTAATTTTTCTATTAACAAATTTGGTTGAATTTCATTCCTTACATAAAAGGTTTGCTTTATTCTGATTTGTGATGTATCCATGTTATGTGTTTGAGTGCCGTATATTTGATGGAAGATGAAAGTATTTGCATATACAGACAGTTGAAGTTTATTAGAATTTGAGGAAATGTCTGTTAGGTTTTGAATAATTTGATATAATTGGGACTTTCATCAAATGGAAACCTTTCACATAGGGTATAATGCAATAAATAAAATGATTTGATTTGTTAAACTTTGTGAAGTATGACAAATTACCTTTATGTTTGCTGTGAAATTCTTCCATTGTAATGACCGAACAACCCATGATTGCTCTCTTTTTAATTACTTTCGTCCTTACTTCTCCATTTGATGCCTACCTATATGAATTTTTTTTTAGGCTTTGAACTGCTTATCAAGGCACGTTTTGCGTTATTGTGCTTTTATGATCAATTAGGTTTACTTTGTCTATACTCAAGTTTTATGATCGATTATGAGTGTGAAAACTAAATTGATTATTGTTGTCTTCAAAATCATGTCTAGGGCTTAGGCTAAATTTCGATGATAATTGTATCGATCTGATATTTTCAACCATTCGCATCCGCACATGTCGGACTTGAATTGCTAAATATATCAGATTGTTAATTGAAATTTGGCAATTCTTAACATCTACAATAAATAAATGAATCACAGAATCACAGATACAGAGTAGTACAATGATACGCAGCGGAATAAATGAATAGTAGTTCATGAAGCTACTATATAAACAAACTTAGAAATAAAATACATCAGAAAATCCCAGATGCAGTGAAGTCTCCAGTACGGACAGATGACTTCTCTGAACCAACCGACTAGATGACTGAAAGGATAGATAGCTGGATCTTCAAGCAAAGCTCCAACTTCGAAGGTGAGTCTCAAATGGTGTATCACTCATTCTGACCCGAGCGTAAAGAAAAACACAAAACACTCGAGTCAAAATTAACATTCTTATATCTATAAATCCAACTCAAGTGAAATATCAACTGGAATATAATTAACTTAGAGGATGTTTGGGATACCCATCCTCTAAGGATCCAAGGAACTATCTACAGGGTAGAAATATACACTATAACACTGTGTTCATTTCAATTTTATTTATATTTCAAAACTAAAATATCATTTTCATTTCAAATATCTCTATTTTCCAAATTAGTATATATATATCCAATAATTTATGAAGTAAAGTATTTTTATTTCCTCAAACTTCACAAATCGCTTCAAAAATCAACTAGACCTTCCCGTTCAAATTTAATTAAATCGAAATTTATCAATTTCCATTCAATTTAGTTTCTGACTAAACTAATTCAAATTTTATCTATTTTAAATACGGATTTGAACCACAAAATAAACCATTTAAATTTCAATATAATTCGAAGTTAATATATTTCAGAGCTTTAAATATTCCACAAATCTATTTCAGAAATACAAATTTAATAAATCCTTAAACATATTTCATATTTATAAAATCAATCTTAATTAAATTATCTTAATATTAAATCTATATATAAAATAACCTTTATATATAATACTTTAAATCAATATTCATTAAAACCATATATTTCTTTTCAAGACCATAGAAATTATTTTCAAAACATTCATATAGACCACGGCGTCGATGTAAAATTTTCTATTCTATGTACAAGGGATATAGATATTTATCATTTCAATCCGTAAGTTAAATATATACGGGTGGATATCATTTCAACCCGTAATCCCAAATTCAATTCAAATGAAAATCGCTTGGGTTTATCATTTCAACCCATAACGAAATTCTCCTATTCTAAAATCCATTCGGGTATGTATCATTTCAACCCATAGTGATTTCTATACTAACAGGGAACTTGCAGAGTGATAACGATATGAAAATAATAATAACAACAGGCATATATCATCAAAATAAATATAAACAATAGGATATGGTGGCATATCCCATAAGTGAACAGTTACAGATAATAGCATATATAACAATTTAAATAACTACAGCATCATATTTCAATTTAATCAAATTTAACAAATAAAAGAATGTTAATCGTGAGTGATTGTTCATCTTTCGAGGCTAGAGAATACAGAAGATGACATGGATACGCGCACTGATACGGACACTGAAATTTGAATTATAAATCCGAGCACGAATGTCAAAGCAAAGTAGGATTGGCACAAATTGGACGAACGAGGCTGATGATCAAGAATTTATGAATTGAATCAGAATCAGTCTGATATATATACAGAAATTTTTGCTATTTTAGTCAAAATCAAAATTGCATCCCTAAGAAAAATTTCAAGTCGAATCACACACACACAGATATATATATATATATATATATATATAATTTACCTTTTTTCATACATAAACCAATAGTTTTAACATTTGAAATAAAAGGTATATGTTAAATAAAAATCCTTATAATTTTTCCAAACCATTTTAATTTTTACACATAGATCAAAATTTCTATTTACAAATCTAAGAACCAAACCACCCCATACGACCTATGTATATAATATCATTAAGATTTATATTTTAAAATAAGATTAATATATAAAAATTCAACAAATTACACTGTTCAAATCTCATTTATAAACTACTATATACATATGGTACAAAATCCACTTCATAATACAATTATAAATTTTAAACACTTTACCTATATATAAACTAATATATAACTACCCATACATAAACAGTAAAGCCTATACACAGACTTATATAAAATTTTAGACAACGGACGTACGAATTACTTATATAACTTATATTCTAACTTATTTTATAAATATATATAATACTCTAACCTGTGCAGACCGAAAGTATAAGTTAGAATGTAAACTTTATATAATATATATATAAATACCAACAAATATAACTTTAATAAAAAAAAATTTGAGAAAGCAACTGATCTACACTAAAACACATATACACCTTAACTTTTATGCAAACATACATGCCAACTGAAATGAAAACTTATATATTAGAAAACTAACTCCATACATAAGTGTATGCAAAGTATATAGATATATATATAAGGCCATAAAGATATATCTATAGTTATTATAACTTTATATAAATATATGTCATATACGAACTTAGGAAAATAAACAACTTCAAAAATCCTATACAACTTCCATAATAATAAGATGTAAATTGACCTTCAATAAAAGTTATAAACCTTTTTATTATAAAACTATATATATATAATAATGGATTTACACAACTTATAAAATAAATCATACAATATGGTTTGTAAAATATACATATATGGACTCAATGTTAAAACAAAAATGAATATAAATCTACTTGCCAAATATGCAGACTCCATTTGCAGATCCAACACAACTTACATATATTAAATATGCATACACTTCTAGAAACAAAACAAACTTTTCAAAAAAATGGAAACCACGTTTGGTATATATATGTATTCAAATCCAACAACTTTATATAAACCACTATATCTATGAATCTTATATTTTTATACCACTATCAATATATCACAACTATACTCCATATAAACAATTATGCGTACCAACTTTGAATGCTAGAATATACATCAACAGCGCGTACAGGGGACGTGTATTGATAAAATCATCCGTAACATAGCTAAATATAAAACTATATATAATATATATATATATATATAACACTTGCAAATATAAACTTAACTTACCTATGCCTGGCTATGCGAACAGTAGAGGAAACAGGGGAGGGTCGCTGCGTTTTCGATGGATATTGCGCAAGGGGAAGAGTGGGTTCGGTGGAGGAGCGGAGTATCGAAAAGGTGAAGGAGAGGCCGAAATTTGTAGTGCCAGGCAAGTTTATATAGAAGAGGAAGAAACAATAGAGAGGGAAAGAAGAGAAATCTGGGAAGAAGCAATAAAAAAGGAAAGAAAATATGAACAGAAGTAAATGGAAACGACTAAATAAAATTAACCAAAGAAAAAGCTCAATCACGTGCTATGATTCAGTGGAGGATTTAAGGCAAAATATTCACACCGATTCAGGAAAAAAATCGAAGCAAATAAATGGTAGCACGTTTCAAATTTGAACGGAAGGAAAGAGAAAAGTCACAATTCCGGAAAAATATCAAAGTAATAGCTACATATTTATTCAAGAGCTATTAAAGCAATTTTTAAATTGTGAAGGCAACGTTACTCTGCGGTATATTTTTAAAATAAGAATGCTGAACGAAAATCAACAGTCAAATATGGTGCGGTGTAAATGGCAAGAGTCACGCTGATTACTGAATAAAATAAAACGAATAACCATTTATTTATTTATTTTTAGACGGTGGAAAAATGAAGAAATAAAAGGTTAGTGAAAGTAGGAATGAATATATTAGAAAAGTAACGATTCTAGTTGCAACGGTCGTCTTAGATTAAGTTGAAAAATTTATAATAATTTATTACCGTGGCTATGGTTCAAATTTTGTTGAAAGAAAGGAAACCAAAATGTCACAATTAAAGGTAAGCTTTAAATTTTTAATAAATACAAAACGTATCTAAGTTTATACGTTTATAACTTTCCAGCTGTAGCGTGTATATATATAATGAACGGTCATAATGAAAGAAGTGGAAACAGGGAGCGTAGGAAAGGAAAGATTAGAAAAATAAAATTTTCACCCTTAAATTCCGGAGATAAATAAGGTGACGTATTATAACTTATATATAACTATTAAACGGATAGATGGAAGAAAAGATAAGCAGGTGAGTAAAAGTGGAAACTGATTTATGAGCGAAATGGAATATGAGCTGTTGCCAGGGAAGAAAATGGAACAGTTTAAAAATTAAAGGCAATGAACTGCTGAAATTAAATGAGTACAAAACGTGTAAAAGTTATATACTAGAACAACTATAAAATTCAATTATTATTATAAAACGGGGAATAACGAAAGGCAAGGACGATGATTTCAAAGTTTATTAATGGCTAGGAATGGGAAAGTCTATCTGTGAATTGGAAAAATTATTAAGCAATTGAAATCGGTAGAAAAAGTAACAGCTACACACTGTTTTAGAAACAACCAAAGCAATTAATAGCTTGATTGGACAGCAAGAATAAATATGGATGGACACGTTACAAAGGCAAAATGAACCGTTTAAAAATAAATAAAAGAATTGATGGCAAATAAAACAGCTGTGCCTTGAATTTTCCAACATAAATTATTTTATGAACATCAATTATTACTGACTTAAATTGAACAGAATCACACCTTAAAATAGACTTTCTTAATTTTTAATGAAAATCTATCATTTGCCACATTTAACTATACGTAATCCAAATGTAAGATTTTATTTCAAAATATTATTATTTAAAATTTCTCAAAAATCAAATTAAATACGCTAAATTAAACCATTAATTTTACGGGTCGTTACACTCTCCCCCACTCAAAACTTTTCGTCTCCGAAAAGGAAGAAGGTAGGAAAATAGAAACAACCAGAAAGATAAATAGATTGAAAGACAAGGATAAACAATTAATTTAAGACCATATAAATTTTACTTGAAATATTCATTTGAAAACTTCATTTGAAATTAAATTTTCTTTAATACTTAAAAAAATTTCAAACCCATTTGTAAAATTTCTTGCTTCTTTTATAAATACCATTTATAAGTTTTAAATAACACCTTTTTAAATATACATGAAAACTATTTGGAAACAGTTATTCACATCCTTGGTTATATTTTCAAGGAAGTTATTTGACAACATTAAATCCATAGTTTATAAATTTACTAATTTATCTTAAGACACTTTCAACATTATAGATAAATTAATACTCATTTCTTAAATATGTTATATTAAATTAATAACTTCTGCAATATTAATGACACTAATGATTTACTATTAAACCATGAAGTATATAAATAAACAATATTTTAAAGATTATATTCAAAAAGGAAAGGAGGGTAGATTCGAAAAAACGGAATATAGGTGAATAAATAAAGCTGAGCAGATAAGGTAGGTTCAAAGGGATAGTATCGGGCTCGAATAATTAAATCAAACCATAAAATTTTAATCTCAAATATTAATACAAAATTTCTTTTTTGGAAATACCTTTATAGTAAAAAACTTTTATATCGAAACGAATTTTTGCTTTCAAAAATACTTTTATAACTCGATGTTTCAACAAGTTTATCCTCATTCTTGCAGACTCTGGCCATGCGTTGATCAGGCGCAAAGCTAGAATTCTTCAAGTACTTAGTAGACCTGTTTCAACACCTAGTGAAAATACTTGAAAAACCTTAAAAAACAGATATGGAAAGTACAATCCATACAAAACAATCAAACCAAAACCTTTGTCCAACCATCGTTCGCAGATACACAATGGTTACGCCTGCATCCCCCAGGAAACAATCCGTATCCGTAAGCTTTCTCAGCCCTGCGAGTTATACCAAGATGACTATTAGGGTGCAGGATACACAATGGTTACGCCTGGGTACCATACCATAGGAAACAATCCGTACCCCTAGGCCGTCTCAGCCAGCCAGTTTCGCTACTAATGCGACCTATACAGATTGCAGTATACACAATGGTTACGCCTGCATCCCTCAGGAAATAATCTGTACCCCTAGGCCAGACTCAGCTAGGCAGTTGCGCTATGCAGTCGCGAGAGAAAAAAAACCATGGGTTACGCCACGGTGGGAACATTCGAGTATCACATCCGAAAAACCAAAAATCAAAGAGAATAATATCGATAGAATGAATCCACAATGTGGCCACAAAGCGGACATCAAGCAGAAGGCACTTCCATATCTTTACTTCGAAAATATATATCATATAGTACCTTTTCAAATCACTTTCAAATATCATACTTATATAAAGTCCATTATATATAGGATTTCATTCTCAAATCGAATACTTTCCAAACAAATAGTATATCAAATCACACTTATATAGACTTCGATAATATAAAAAAATTCAAAACATTTCAAAACTAAATTCCATATTAGTATAATTCAAAATAGTCATATTCATTTACTTAACAAAAGGTTTCAAACTTAAACATACAAAACTAAACTTATATGCTTAATCAAATATTTTATCCTCTTCGAAATTTCTTAGCTTTAAAAATTTAACCTCGATTTTGAAGTGTTCGAACATTCAAAATAGTTAGGGAAATCAAATTTCCAATTCAAGAGTTGAAAACCAACAATAAGTCAATTTCAATAGATAGGATTATACCAAATCAAATCCGAAACTCGAGGACTGAATACCGGTCTCACTTTAATTGTTTCAAATATATACATATATCTTTCGAAATTATCAAATTACTTTGAAATTTGAAATCAAAAACGGTTTTACAAAATCACTCGCATAGCGAAGCTATTAAAGTGGCCTCTCCCCCACTTTGAAACTCAAAAATCAATGTCGATGATGCATGCACTCATCACCGAAATTACTTTCCAGCGACATAAGTGAGTTCTAGACTTCTATTTTCTTGAAAACTTCTTTGAAATTTCTTCAAAATTATTGGAATTTATTTGAACTCATTTGAAAATTTTCTTATTCAGAAAATACTTTTAAATCGTATTATTTTTATATATTTTCCAAAATCTTAAAACCAATTTCAAAATACCGGAATTCAATTCTCAAATTTCAATTTTTACCCTTCAGTTAAAAAACATTTTTATATAAATCAATTTCTTATAAATTTCCAAAATTTCAAGTCCATTCAAAACTTTTATATATAGAATAACATTTCACTTTTATATATAGAATAAAATCATAGTTATCCAAATAATAATTTCGTCATATAAAATAGTTTCAAACATAACCCGATTTTCAAAGGATGATTCAAGAATGGATTTCAAAGCAACGATAGAGATTTAAATTAGAGAAACTCCAATCAATAGAATCCTGATTCGAAGATAGACTCGATCGAAGATGAGATAATTAAATTACAAAATAGAAGATGGATATACTTCTATAAATCGTGGCGACCTTAATCGGGTCAACCGTGACTTTAGGAATTTAATCGATGCGGAATTCCAAAACTAATCGAGATTCGATTGCCAGAGATAGAATTCGCCATATCAATATAGCAGCATCGTAAACCGAGGATACAGAAATCTTCGGTGAATCAATGCCAATTGTAAATGAGTTTTCACCCCCTTTACAAAACATTCAGTGGAATTTTGGCATACTCCAGAATCAAACGAATATAAATAGAAAGAGACAAGGATGAATTTCGGAACCGAGGGACATTCCAAAATTCAAAGGAAATCGAGTCAAAAAGGAAGAGATTCAACTCGAACGAAAGAGATTCTGTAAATAAATTTACCATAGAGCCAAAGCTCTGATACCAACTGTAACGATCTGATATTTTCAACCATTCGCATCCGCACATGTCGGACTTGAATTGCTCAAAATATCAGATTGTTAATTGAAATTTGGCAATTCTTAACATCTACAGTAAATAAATCAATCACAGAATCACAGATACAGAGTAGTACAATGATACGCAGCAGAATAAATGAATAGTAGTTCACGAAGCTACTATATAAACAAAGTTAGAAATAAAATACATCAAAAAATCCCAGATGCAGTGAAGTCTCCAGTATGGGCAAATGACTTCTCTGAACCAATCGACTAGATGACTGAAAGGATAGATAGCTGGATCTTCAAGCAAAGCTCCAACTTCGAAGGTGAGTCTCAAATGGTGTATCACTCATTCTGACCCGAGCGTAAAGAAAAACACAAAACACTCGAGTCAAAATTAACATTCTTATATCTATAAATCCAACTCAAGTGAAATATCAACTGAAATATAATTAACTTAGAGGATGTTTGGGATACCCATCCTCTAAGGATCCAAGGAACTATCTACATGGTAGAAATATACACTATAACACCATGGTCATTTCAATTTTATTTATATTTCAAAACTAAAATATCATTTTCATTTCAAATATCTCTATTTTCCAAATTAGTATATATATATTCAATAATTTATGAAGTAGAGTATTTTTATTTCCTCAAACTTCACAAATCGCTTCAAAAATCAACTCGACCTTCCCGTTCAAATTTAATTAAATCAAAATTTATCAATTTCCATTCAATTTAGTTTCTGACTAAACTAATTCAAATTTTATCTATTTTAAATACGGATTTGAACCACAAAATAAACCATTTAAATTTCAATATAATTCGAAATGAATATATTTCGGAGCTTTAAATATTCCACAAATCTATTTCAGAAATACAAATTTAATAAATACTTAAACATATTTCATATTTATAAAATCAATCTTAATTAAATTATCTTAATATTAAATCTATATAAATATAATACTTTAAATCAATATTCATTAAAACCATATATTTCTTTTCAAGACCATAGAAATTATTTTCAAAACATTCATATAGACCACGGCGTTGATGTAAAATTTTCTATTCTATGTACAAGGGATACAGATATTTATCATTTCAATCCGTAAGTTAAATATATACGGGTGGATATCATTTCAACCCGTAATCCCAAATTCAATTCAAATGAAAATCGCTTGGGTTTATCATTTCAACACATAACGAAATTCTCCTATTCTAAAATCCGTTTGGGTATGTATCATTTCAACCCATAGTGATTTCTATACTAACAGGGAACTTGCTGAGTGATAACAGATATGAAAATAATAATAACAACAAGCATATATTATCAAAATAAATATAAACAATAGGATATGGTGTCATATCCCATAAGTGAACAGTTACAGATAATAGCATATATAACAATTTAAATAACTACAGCGTCATATTTCAATTTTCGTTTCAATTTAATCAAATTTAATAAATAAAAGAATGTAAATTGTGAGTGATTGCTCACCTTTCGAGGCTAGAGAATACAGAAGATGACATGGATACGGACACTGATACGGACACTGAAATTTGAATTATAAATCCGAGCACGAATTTCAAAGCAAAGTAGGATTGGCACGAATTGGACGAACGAGGCTAATAATCAAGAATTTATGAATTGAATCAGAATCAGTCTGATATATACAGAAATTTCTGCTATTTTAATAAAAATCAAAATTGCATCCCTAAGAAAAATTTAAAGTCGAATCACACATATACATATAATTTACCTTTTTTTCATACGTAAACCAATAGTTTTAACATTTGAAATAAAACATATATATTAAATAAAAATTCTTATAATTTTTCCAAACCATTTTAATTTTTACACATAGATCAAAATTTCTATTTACAAATCTAAGAACCAAACCACCCCATACGACCTATGTATATAATATCATAAAAATTTATATTTTAAAATAAGATTAATATATAAAACTTCAACAAATTACACTTTTCAAATCTCATTTATAAACTACTATATACATATGGTACAAAATCCACTTCATAATACAATTATAAATTTTAAACACTTTACATATATATATAAACTAATATATAACTACCCATACGTAAACAGTAAACCTATCACAGACTTATATAAAATTTTAGACAACGGACATACGAATTACTTATATAACTTATATTATAACTTATTTTATAAATATATTTATAATAGTCTAACCTGTGCAGACCGAAAGTATAAGTTAGAATGTAAATTTTATACAATATATATAAATAGCAACTAATATAACTTTAATAAAAAAAAATTGTGAAAGCAACTGGTCTACACTAAAACACATATACACCCTTAACTTTTAGCAAACATGCATGCCAACTGAATTGAAAACTTATATATTAGAAAACTAACTCCATACACAAGTGTATGCAAAGTATATAGATATATATATATATAAGGCCATAAAGATATATCTATAATTATTATAACTTTATATAAATATATGTCATATACGAACTTAGGAAAATAAACAACTTCAAAAATCCTATACAACTTCCATAATAATAAGATGTAAATTGACCTTCAATAAAAGTTATAAACCTTTTTATTATAAAACTATATATATATATATATATATATATAATAACGGATTTACAAAACTTATAAAATAAATCATACAATATGGTTTGTAAAATATACATATATGGACTCAACGTTAAAACAAAAATGAATATAAATCTATTTGCCAAATATGCAGACTCCATTTGCAGATCCAACACAACTCACACATATTAAATATGCATACACTTCTAGAAACAAAACAAACTTTTCAAAAAAATGGAAACCACGTTTGGTATATATATGTATTCAAATCCAACAACTTTATATTAACCACTATATCTATGCATCTTATATTTTTATACCACTATCAATATATCATAACTATACTCCATATAAAAAATCATGCGTACCAACTTTGAATGCTAGAATATGCATCGACAGCACGTACAGAGGACGTGTATTGATAAAATCATCCATATCATAGCTAAATATAAAACTATATATAACATATATATAAATAACACTTGCAAATATAAACTTAACTTACCTATGCCTGGCTATGCGAACAGTAGAGGAAACAGGGGAGGGTCGCTGCGTTTTCGATGGATATTGCGCAAGGGGAAGAGTGGGTTCGGTGGAGGAGCGGAGTTTGGAAAAGGTGAAAGAGAGGCCGAAATTTGTAGTGCCAGGCAAGTTTATATAGAAGAGGAAGAAACAATAGAGAGGGAAAGAAGAGAAATCTGGGAAGAAGCAATAAAAAAGGAAAGAAAATATGAACAGAAGTAAATGGAAACGACTAAATAAAAGTAACCAAAGAAATAGCACAATCACGTGCTATGATTCAGTGGAGGATTTAAGGCAAAATATTCACACCGATTCAGGAAAAAAATCGAAGCAAATAAATGGTAGCACGTTTCAAATTTGAACGGAAGGAAAGAGAAAAGTCACAATTCCGGAAAAATATCAAAGTAATAGCTACATATTTATTCAAGAGCTATTAAAGCAATTTTTAAATTGTGAAGGCAACGTTACTCTGCGGTATATTTTAAAATAAGAATGCTGAACGAAAATCAACAGTCAAATATGGTGCGGTGTAAATGGCAAGAGTCACGTTGATTACTGAATAAAATAAAACGAAAAACCATTTATTTATTTATTTTTAGACGGTGGAAAAATGAAGAAATAAAAGGTCATTGAAAGTAGGAATGAATATATTAGAAGAGTAACGATTCTAGTAGCAACGATCACCTTAGATTAAGTTGAAAAATTTATAATAATTTATTACCATGGCTATGGTTCAAATTTTTTTGAAAGCAAGGAAACCAAAAGGTCACAATTAAAGGTAAGCTTTAAATTTTTAATAAATGCAAAACATATCTAAGTTTATACGTTTATAACTTTCCAGCTGTAGTGTGTATATATAATGAGCGGTCATAATGAAAGAAGTGGAAACAGGGAGCGTAGGAAAGGAAAGGTTAGAAAAATAAAAATTTCACCCTTAAATTACGGAGATAAATAAGCACTACAACAAAATATGATATTAATAACGCTATTTAATAATGCGTTATTCTAAAGCGTTATTATTGACCCTTAATTATCTAGTTAACCGTTGATTTTTGTTCTCCCTACAGGGGTAACGCTGCCCCAAAACATCACCCTCCAACTTCCCAAACTATTTTCCCTCTCCCTCCAAAACCATTCCGCCTCCTTCCAAAACGCGTGCATCTCCCTCCTCCAAATTACGTTAGGGATTCGAAGACTCCAAAACGCGCGCGCTCCCTCCTCCAAATTACGTTAGTGATTCGAAGAAAGCAGAAACCCTATCAAGTTTTGTCGAAGAAAGCAAACTCCTTCGATTTCGAAGCTAAGGCTTTACGTGTAGCTCCGATCTGTTTGTAGAAGTTTCAGCAGGATCGAAGTTGAGGTTCCCGCTTCGATCGAGCTTGAAACCGAAGCAGGAGACTACTGACGTTCAAGAACTGTCAGTTTCTAGAAGATTAAGTTTTTTTCCTACTTAATAAATATTTGTGGAAAAATATTATGTACTGTTTGACCAAGAATTATGCGATTAGTTTGAATTTAAAATGCTAAACCCACTATGTCTTTGGTATTTAATATTTTTTGGTAAAACTGTTGATTTGTGGGTTCTCTTTTGTATTCCATTTAGTAGATGATATACTTAGATAACTCAAGCTTGTGCAAAAATTGAGGCATGGTTATGTATGACTAGTACTGGGCTAAATATTTACTTCATAATCGAATGATGCACAGTCACAGAATTATCAAGTTAGAAATCTATATTGTGCATATGCTGGCAAACTCAGTAAAGTTCAATTAAAAATACAGATAGATGTGCATTAGATGAAGATGAATATATTTCGATTCAGTTGTATGTTTGGAAAATAAGAACTTGCATGGTTAATCAAAGTTGTTTGGGAAAAACACATAGAGGATGATGTTGAATAGCTATCAGCTGAATTATATTAACTGTACTGTTTATAACTAATCTTGGAGTATCAACTTTTGACTTGTTGGAGGTTTATCTGTATCGTTTAACTAATCTCAACATGGAAGTCTTTTTGCCAGTTAATTATTATTATTATTCATGTGCTAAGAATACAGAATAATCAGTTTCATGTTTCAGTTAAATGTTAAAGTGTGTAAAATGCATAAGCAACCGCTCTATTTATTATCTTTTGAGTTTCATATTAGATTCTTCATCCTCTTGTACAAACTATCTTCTGTGCCTAGTGAGGCATACTGATGTGCAGTTTAATTTGCTGCATTTTCAATCTTAATGAACATTTAACATGAACATATAACTGAACTTAGAATTTACTAAGTTATCTAAACTATATGAACTGCATTCATATCTTGAGTTTGATCATCATTCTGTAATACACATAGGGTAAAAAGCTTGCAAAAGATGCATTCAATTATAGTTCCTATAATATAAAGGCTGAAATCGTTATAGTAAAAACTCTGTTAGTTCCATGATTAATTTACCATTCTGCATTCAATTATACATGCTTTTGGATATAAGATTTCATCACGTTGATAATAGTTTTAAGTGACTTAAATTTGGAAACAGTTGACTTCAACTATTTATTTTTACTATACGCACACATGCTTCTTAAATAGCACCCGCTTTAGTACATGAATTCTACGTCGTCTGTTGGTTTGAAGCTGTTCTTGTATGTACTCGCAAAAAAAATCATGTCCACTTTTTTTTCCTCTCTCTTTTGATTTTTCACAAGCTGGGTATTTTTCTAGATTCTAATAGTTACTTGTTTTGTATTTACAGATCCTATATATGGAGACGTTTACAAGTACTTTTTTATAAGCCATATTTATCCAAATGATAATAAATCGCATTATAGGATTCGCATGTCATGTGCCATTAATTATTGTTCCTAAACAATAATATGTTAAATTTTTGAATCACCTTGCAAAATTTATGACTTTCAAGTCATTATGTATAGTTACTGAATTTAGTTTGGCAATAGTAATGTAAACGTTTTACTTGTATTTCCTACGAGAAACGTATGTTTTTTTATTTTAACATACTAATACATCTGTTTCTTCACATTACAGTTACCAGCAGCTTAAATTTTACAGTATGTTATTTTGATCAGTAAGCTGTGTGATGTTGAGTTCCTCATAGCTTTCTCAATTCCATATTTTGGTTATATTTGATTTTACCGTCCTGGAAAACTGGAAATCCCATATCATTGAATAACTCCAATACAATTAGGCATATAGAAGGAAGATGAATCTTTATTAGTAGACCGTTTTATTGTTAGTTAGTATATTTTTCTGTTTACTATTATGCAGGCAAAAAATTAGGGACCGCTTATCCTACTGGCTTCCTCGATTTCGATGTGAATGTTCGTATGGTTAAGGCAGTTATAGCCTCAGGATTAAAGAAAGGTAATTCTAACAAGAAATCTTCTGCATATAATGGTATAATATTATCAATAATTTTATTTGTTCTATATTATCAATAATTTTATTTGTTCTTTTAAACTGTTTCCGAAACTATTTTTTATTGCTTATTTTGCCATTATTTATTTGAAATGAATTGAGATAGCTTTGTGAATATCTAAGATCGCAAAAAGTCAGATTCGACTTTCATTTTGTTGTGGATTCGTCTTGTACACAATTCTAGCACTAAAAGAAAATTATTTATTAATTGCAATGAGTTACAGCGTTTGAAACGCAGGCTACTATTTTTAAAACACTTAATACACAAAATAATAAAACAAATTGCAGTGCGATGATTATGCAGCATAAATTTTATTTTAGCGCACTTTTACAAGAATACAAGTAAAACGTTTACATTACTATTGCCAAACTAAATTCAGTAACTATACATAATGACTTGAAAGTCATAAATTTTGCAAGGTGATTCAAAAATTTAACATATTATTGTTTAGGAACAATAATTAATGGCACATGACATGTGAATCCTATAATGTCATTTATTATCATTTGGATAAATATGGCTTACAAAAAAGTACTTGTAAACGTCTCCATATATAGGATCTGTAAATACAAAACAAGTAACTGTTAGAATCTAGAAAAATACCCAGCTTGTGAAAAATCAAAAGAGAGAGGGAAAAAAAAGTGGACATGATTTTTTTTACGAGTACATACAAGAACAGGTTCAAACCAACAGGCGACGTAGAATACATATACTAAAGTGGGTGCTATTTAAGAAGCATGTGTGCATATAGTAAAAATAAATAGTTGAAGTCAACTGTTTCCAAATTTAAGTCACTTGAAACTATTATCAACGTGATGAAATCTTATATCCAAAAGCATGTATTATTGAATGCAGAATGGTAAATTAATCATGGAACTAAAAGAGTTTTTACTATAACGATTTCAGCCTTTATATTATAGGAACTATTACTAATATATATATTTATATTAAAGGCAAAAGGCTTGCAAAAGATGCTGTTAATGATGAAGGTACCAATCTTAATTAAAAATAAAAATAAATTCTTGAATTATTATCCCAGATACACATTTGAATCTGTAATTTTTGACAACGCCAATTGATAATGCAGATGAATACCAAAGCTTTATGTGTATTCAACAGTCTGGTTGCATCTTTATTTAATAAGGTAAAAACTTTGAAGTATTAATCATGCTCTTCTACTCTTCCAGTACATCACTCGTACTTATATGGTAAATTGACATTTTATATGGAATCGCTATGTTATTCTTAATTTTTTTCCCAGATATAAGTGTTTCTGCAAATTCACAACAATTACTTTATGTGGGCAATAAAACTTACTGCTCTCTTTTTAAAATTTATGTTAATGATGAACTGTGAGTATCATGCATATACCATGTTTGATTAAAATTGTCTAACTAGAACTGTAGCCCGTCTTATCCTGTTCAAAACCATTTACAAACAACCTTGATTGCCTGAACTATCATATTTACTTCCTGTAAATTTTTACATAGCCAACTGCCATTTTCGACTAATGTTCAAATCAAAATGTTATTATGAAATTTGTTTTAGAATTTACAAAATTTATGATAGATCTAAAATTTGTTGAAAGCTAGAGTTGAGCTTCTATGAAAGGTATTTACCTTTTCAGTTACAATGGTACAATTTTTACTAATGTAAATGGATATAAGGCACAACTTTGTATATTGAGCCATTATGTATTTAACAACAAACATTTACCTTGAATTATTTGTATAAAGAGAGTAATGTAGTTTCTCATGAAGTATTATAATAATAGTAATAGTAATAGTAATAATAAAATAATAACCAAGTTACATAAGTTTTATAAAAACTAACTAAATATATAAAATAATAGTCAAAATCAAAATAAATTAACTAAAACTATAAAAATTAACTTCGTTAATTAAGTTTTATAAAAATTAAGAAAGTTTATAAAAATTAACTAAGTTTATAATATAATAATAATAATAATTTAACTAATGTCTATGAAACTTAATTTAGTTTATAATAAATAATACTAACAACAGTAATAATCATAATAGTAATAATAATAATAAATAAACTAACTCTATAAAAATTAGATAAGTTTCATAACAATTAACTAAGTTTATAAAAATTAGATAAGTTTCCATTTATCATGTTAAAAGTCATCTTCAGGTGAAAAATATAAAACTGTTTGTTTGTTTATTTATTTTTAACTATATGTTTTTCTCATGTTAAAATGTCATCAGATTTATAGAAGCATGAGACACATATAGCAGTAAAGGTATTAAATTTTCTATTTTACTAGTACATATTTTTAAATGTTGATAACCTTTTATTTTTTCATTTGTTACCAAATATATTGCAATATCAGGTTTTCCCTTATTGCTAGGCATATAATATATGGTGCAATCTTAGTAATAAATGCTTGGTTTCTGTTGCAGGATTTAAAATCTTTCAAAATCTATGCCATTTCTCACGTTTTTTTGTCTAATAATTATATGGATATCATTTTTTATAAAAGCGCAAATTAATTAAATCATTTTCTGCTTCTCATTATTGTTTTGCAGGTAAATTTTTATGATGGTAACTCATAAGCAATTCCAACTCCAGAAAAAGCATGCTTTCGAATTTGGGTTCTGATCAAAGTTGGAATCGTTCGTACTGTCGATTGAGTGTTCGATTTGTTGCAATGTTCGATTGAGTGGGTGTTGCATTGTCAGTAGGCGATTGAGTTACGAGTCGCTTTAGGGGATTTTATGTTCGTGGTTTGTGGTTCGATTGGGGATTTTGCGGTAGGGTAGTGTTGTTTGATTGTTGGATAGTGCTGTAGGTTGATGGTCTTGGTTGTGATGTGGACAGGTGCTCTGTCAGTGGCAAGTGGAAGTTTAGCAGAAATGCAGTGTAGTTATGGGGCTACTCTGATGAGTTGAAGGAAGTGGGATTGAGGTCGCGTTGCTGTGTTTCGAAGTTAGTTTTATGCAGGTTGAAGTATTGGTGATGGAGATGACTGCAGTGATTCAATATGAGGGGCTGTCGCGAGTAGTTCAGGGGCGATTGGTTTCTTGGATTCGCTATTTTAATGTGTTGGATGACCAGCGAAGTGGTTGAATGCGTGCTGCTGTCGCAAGGTAGAGGATCTACTGTGGCGAGGAATTTCTGTGATGTTGATGAAGTAGAGTTGCTGTTATACAACAAGCTTGCAAGTTGTATTTTTGTTGTTTAATGTGTGTTGATGGCACAGTATCGTTAATGAAGAAGGCAGGTGCGTGAAAGTTTCTAGGTTGTAGGCAGTGATGTTTCAGGTGCTAAGGATTGGATGGTATGGGGGTTTTGTGATTTGAAGTAGCAGTTATGATCAGAGAATGGTGACTGAAGAGGAGGTATTATGGTTTGTTGATATGGACAATGGTAAGTGATGGTGTGACGACCCGGAATTTTGAGCAATATCAATTTAATAATCTTTGATAATAATTAAATTGATTTGATCATTATAAATTGACAAGTTAAAATTTATTTTAAAGATTAATAATAATAATTGGTTAATATCTATTAATATTTTCTTAACAATATAAATAAGCAAGGTTAAATTCTTTTGAAAGTTTATAATAATTTGATTTGGAAATATTTATTTTGGTAAATAAGAAGTTTTTAATGTAATAAAACTTTATATTCAAATTGTAATATATATATATATATATATATATATATATATATATACGAATGTATATATTGTGATTTGAGATTTGTTTTAAAATTTAATATGGTTATTTTCAAATTTAATGTTAAAATGTTTTCTATTTGAAATATGAATATATATTTGTATATATATGTTTGAAATAGGAATTTTTTTAATTTTAATTTAATAAGTATTTCCAAACTTTATTATATATATATATATATATATAGTTTTGTAAATTGAAATGTTAATTTGATTTAATGCCTTTGAAATGATATTTGAAGTTTAAATTTTTATAACAAAGTTAAATTTAAAGGTTCATTTGCTTAATAGTCTTTCATTTTAATTTTAACATAGGATAAATTGTTTTAAAAATTTTATATGAAGAATTAAAATAAATTTAATTAAAAGCATAAATAATTTATAAACTAACATGAAATCACTTTTCTATTCATTAAAATCTAAAGATTTGTACTTTATTCATGTATGGAACCTTCTGAACTTGGTGTAAGAAATTACTTTGTATTTATTGAACTGTTTTGTAATCGACGAACTATCTAAGCTATTTTACAGTTGTTGAACTGTCTAAACAGTTCAAGCTATTTTGTATTGAAATGTAGTGCAATCTGTAATTTATTGAACTAAGCATTGCTAAGATGTTTCCTGAATTAATTTTGAATAATAGGTTTTTGGTATTATTAATTTTTAACCTTAATGCGGTTAAAAAATTGGTTGTTGGTTACCAGGTCATTGGTTAATCAGTCAAGATTAACCGATAAATATTCGCTGTTAACCTTGATTAAAATTGGATGGTTTGGTCTGTATGAACAGCCAACTTTATTTTCGATACGGTTAACCAAATAGTAGGATTTGGTCGGTTTAATCGGTTAATTAGTCGAACGGCTCGGTTAACCAACTATATCCACACCTAAATGCTTCGAACATAAACAAAGGCCATGTTGCTTTTTGAAGCCTATTCTATGCAGATTGATAATAAAATGAACAAGCATTCTGCATTTGAATTTCATTACACTTAAATAGCATCATAAATTATACACTTATTCAAATGTTGTTATTGTTAACATGCAACTCAAAAGTATGTGGATGATACATAAGACTACATAAACATCATGTTGGATGGCAGGAAGAACCATCTTTCGCAATGAGGCATATTTGGTATCAACATAACAAATCATTCAATGGAACTAACGCATAAAAATCTGAATTCTTATGGACAACTGGTGGTGGACCGACCACTGTTGCTTTTGTCAATAATTATTGGTCTCTTACTGTATTTTTCTATGTGAATTACCATTGCTATTATTTGTGAAGTTGTACCAAATGATGCTAATACATTGTCAGTATAACGGGTTCGGTAAAAAAATAAAATACTATTGAAACCACTATTTATCACATAGATGTTCATGAATGTTTTCTTAAGGTATAGCAGAAAATATATGAATTTTATTTGAATGCATTTTTGTTTACTTCTTACCAAGTTTGGGAATTTATATTTTTTTTCATCTATCATTAACAATATATTGTCTTCCATTTAAATATGTTCTCAGCTGATTTTGATGTCATGTGTGTATTTTGCAAAAATAAGTTAGTTTGCTTCTGTCTTTACGTACGTCCATCAGACGTGCTTTAGTACTCGTGTAGATAGTAATGGAGTCTTGAGAATCGACAATCGAATTTGTGTTCCCAATGTTGACGGTTTAAGACAGGAAGCACTGAGAGAAAACCATCAATCCTCGCTTTCACTTCGTCTAGGAGTCACAAAGATGTATCAGAATATGAAGAATTTATATTGGTGGAGTGGGATGAAGCAGGATATTTCTACCTATGTTAGCAGATGCACAACTTGTCAATAAGTTAAGGCTGATCACGGGAAGACGACAGGATTACTCCAATCTCTAGAGATTCCAAGTTGGAAGTGGGAGCAGATTTCTATGGACTTTATTGATGGGCTACCAAGGACTAGGAAGGGTAACGAAAGCTTTTGGGTGATTGTCGATAGGCTGACAAAATCCGCTTATTTTATTCCAGTCAAGACCACTCGTACTGCTTCGAGTTTGGCCGAGATATACATGAGAGAAGTTGTTAAGCTTCATGGTGTGCCATCTAGTATCATATGCGATAGAGATCCTATTTTCACTAGCAAATTCTGGAAGGCATTTCAAGATACTTTGGGTACTAAACTAAATCCGAGCATAGCTTATCAACCGCAGACAGATCGCCAAACTGAGAGGGTGAATCAGATTTTGAAAGACCTTCTCCGAGCTTGTATTATAGACTTTGGTGGATCCTGAGAAGACCATCTCCATTTGGTTGAATCCACCTATAATAATAGTTATCAGGTAAAGAAATCGAGTTTCAAATTTGGATAAGTATATTTGAATTGAAATTAATTATCTTTAATAAATCAGGCAAGCATTGGTATGGCACCGTTCGAAGCCTTATATGGACGGCCGTGCAAACCGTCAGCTTGTTGGATTGAGTCTGGAGACTGATTGGTGCTTGGTCCAGAAATGATTATGGAAGCTTCCGAGAAAGTCGAAGAAATCAGGAAGAAGATAAAGATGGCACAAGACAGACAGAGGTGCTACGTTGACAGAAGGAAGAGAGATCTCGAATTTAGTGTAGGAGACGAAGTATTTCTCAAAGTGTCGCCTTTGAAGAATGTTATTCGATTTGGAAGGAATGGAAAACTTGCTTCCAGATTTGTTGGTCCGTTTGAGATTATGGAGAGGGTAGGAAATTTAGCCTATAGAATTGCATTACCAGAAAAGTTTGTCGGTGTGCACAATGTGTTCCATGTCTCACATCTCCGCAAAGTTGTGCGCAATCCATCTATGACCATTCCCGCTGCCAGTTGTAAGAGTTAGTTATCTAGCCTGACTTGACCATTGAGCGAAAGCAACTTCGGATAGTCGATCGTGAGACGAAACAACTTAGAAGGAAGTCGGTCAATCTCGTCAAAGTTCAGTGGAGTGCAGATGACCGAGATTGCACATGGGAAACTGAAGATAGCATTGGGGATTCAAATACCGAATTACTAATTTCAGGTATAATTCATTTTTCTAAAATCTATCTTGATTTCTGCTTGTTTCTTTCCTACTTCTTCCGTCTCGTTCCTTTTCGAGGACGAAAAGTTTTGAGTGTGGGAGATTGTAATGACCCTGAATTTTCGACCCAATTTAAAATTTTAAATCCATTATTTAATATAAAATTTTGAAATTTATATACGTTCACAGTTAACGTCCAAACTGCGTTTATAAGATGCGTCTAGTTAGTTATGGATATAGGAAAAGTTTCGTCACAATATATTGCAGTAAATTTTGTTTGCATTTTATTGTATATCAGTTCATTTAAAGTGCGTAAATTTTATCTTCCGAATCTAAATATTTTTACATAGTAATGTAGTAAAAATTTATCTGATCAAAACGTCGCATTTCGTTTCGCCTAATTCCGTCGTCGCCTGCTTCATTTAAATTGTTTTGCCAAACGAACAATTTCATCGGCATAAATTTCGAGTTTTGATAAAAATGTCGTATCAAAATTATCTGTATACCGTTGGAAGCGTCTCGTCGCGCTGATCAAAACGGTGTATTCATTTGTACAAATCGGAGTTCAACGTAGATCGTCGCGCTAATTTAACCGATCCAAGCGGACCGGTTAAGTAATGTTCAGCCTAGAAATTTTCAACCCGTACCCACTTAAAATTTGAGAAATAAAATTATGGTTGATGTGCATTTATTAGGGTAGTTGGAAGATAGTTGTTGGCTTGGAAAATAGGAGAGGCGGTTCGTATTTCAAAACAACAATTACTGTGCAAATGAAATTTTCAAAATATAAAAATATAAACGCAATAGGCATTAGCTACGTACCCATTCATTCACTATTCGCTACAGGTGATTGCACTGCCTTCTTTCCTCTCCTCTCTCACTTCTTCTTTTTATATTTTTCTTCCTTCTCATATTTTTTGGTTTCCTCTGTCAAAAAACATTGGAAGAAAAAATTGCAAAAGAAAAAAATGAACCCAGCACCACATACATGCGCACGACCCTCCATCGGCCTCCACCGTCCAGTCGCTCATCCTCCATCGCCCGCGCGCTATCCCGCGTTATTTCCCTTCCACCATGCGCTGACGCACCCACACCACACCATTCACCTCCTCTCTCCGCCTTCGCCCCACTCCGACCACCAATACGCATCCCCCTCCTCTAGATCCCGCACGCCACCCATCGCCTGAACCGCTTTCCACCACGCGCAGACACGCGCGCGCCGTCCCACTTCACTCCATCCTCCAGTCGCGCAACCACCGCCCCCTCTGCCACGTGCGCACGCCCTCCTTCCAGCGCACTCCAGACCGCGCCCACGCATCACTTCCAGCCATCCCCTGACCACCGCTCCAGCACCCAGACCGAAACCGCCCTATGCCACTTCCAGCCGTCCCCTGCCTCGCCTGCGCCATCACTCCCGGGCCTGGTCATGTGCATGCAGTGCATGCCATGTGCATGCATATGTATGAAATTGCATGCTTGTGTCCAATGATTGAAAAATGAGTCCCTGCTTTCTTTAAAAAAAAAGGAATCAGACTTTGTTTTATAAAAATAAAAATGAAAGTGAACAGTGTTGCTTCATGGAAAGGTGGAAGTGTACTGTCGCTTTCAAATTATTACCGAAGAAAATATGTACGCGGTATATATTTTGTTGCTGAATAATAGTAACCACTTCTTTTCCTGTTGTGTACAGCAGCAACCAGTTGAAGTTCCACTTTGCAGCAGCACCCAAATTCTCAGCTTTCTTTCTTTTTTCTTCATTGTTTGGTAAGTGCATACATATGATTTTATAAAAATATATATGAACGTCTATATTGAAATTAATACCATTCTTTTTCGTGTCAATGGTTGCAGTTGTCGATTGTTCGTGTTTGAACTATGTTGAACCAATTCCATTCGTGCCTCTTCGTGCTTCGTCGTTCATTTCTTTAACCTCGAAAGGTGAAAAAATTTCACGACTTATATTCTTATACTATAATAATCAAGTTTGGTTGATAAATGATTAATTGTTTGATGTTGATATTGGACGTTAAATTTGTTAATGCATGAAGTGATAAATAATATACAATTGAATTTGATGTATGGTAGTTGACACTTTGAAATTGACATATGTGCTTGAATTTGATTAAATAAAAATCTGTAAAATATGACCTTTGAAATGTATAATTAATTGACACGTAAAATGTAGTTAGTGACACCTTAACATCATAGACAAACATTCATGTCATATAATTGATGTAATATGAAATTGAATAAGGTAGTTAACAAGTGTAGAACCATATAAAATAATAGTGTAATAATCTTTAATCTACATGAAATGATAGTGTAGATTCTAGAAATAATTATATTAATTTACATAAAATTATAATGTAAATTAATACGATTATTTCGGGATTATTTAAATTAATTATTGAATTGTTATTGATTGTTGTTATTGCTTGTTTATTTACTTTGACATCAACCCAGTTATCACATTGCAAGTTCCTTTTACTATGTTTCTGATTTTTTTTTTTGCATTGAAATGGAATCGGGTTGAAATGATAAATATCCAAATAAAACAATTGGCTTAGGATAGAGAATTAAATAAAAACTCGATTGGTCAAATAATTTGATTTGAATTAATGATTTTATTTGAATGAAATAATAAGGGTTTATAAACGAAGTTTGGAATTTGAATTCTAGTAAAATTTAAAATGTTAATATTTAATAATTTGAAACAAAATATTAACAAAGTGTTTGATGAAAGAATGTTGTTTAAATTTAAGTAAATTATTGAATTAATTTTTGAAATTATTTAACAATTAAATGAAATTGAATTCTTTAATAAGTGAAAATGAATTTCTTTAATAAGTGAAATTGAATTTCTTTAATAAGTGAAATTGAGTTCTTTAATAATTAAGTTTTGAAATTTGTTTAAATTAGATAAGTAAATAGGTGAAATTGAATTTCTATAATAAGAAATAAAATCCGATTTATGGAAATTAACATGAGACTTGTAATTTAAAGAATTTAAATTTGACGAATTTAATTTAATTCAATTTATAAGTTTTGATATAATATAGGCAAACTTAAGTGATTGATTTAATGAATGGGAAATTCAATTGAAATTATTTTGAAATGATAAATTTACTTAATTTAAATGATTACTGAATGAATCCATCAATGAATTTAAATTGTTTTGAATGTTAATTAACTTAAATTTAAATGATTATGGAATGAAACTTATACATGAATTTAAATCAATATTTGAATTGTTTTAAATAAAAGTTGAAGTTGAATTATAGAGTTTTGAAATGGTAAATTTGGAAGTTTTGAAACGTAAATTATAGAAATTGATATAGAAAGACAAATGAAATGTTGGTTTTCAAATTCTAAGTGAGATTGGAATTGATTTGGTTTTGAAATTTATTAAACGACCAATCGGTGTAATAATTACGAAAGTTATTAAAGAAACCGGAATCGGTTAGGGACATACTCACTGTCTAAACCGAATACCACTTTAATAACTATACGCGGAGTGTGATCCAGAATGAAGTGGTTCGAATGATGTACGTTGATGACTGAAGAAAGAGAACGATAATGGATGACTTTGACACTTGTGTCAAATTGAAAATGACTAAAACAGGAGCCGTGCCGGGCCAAATGGAATTAACTAACTCGAGCAAACACATTTCTTCGTAAACTACTCATTACTTGTTATTGATTGGTGCGCACCCTTGAATTTGGAGTGTTGTTTCGCGGTGTTGCGATCGTTGCGGCGATGGGTTCTCACTAGTCCGGATCAGGCAAACGGTAGTTTCACTATCTTGGGTATTGCCTCATGTGCCTTGTCATACTTGTATCCCTATACGCGACCACTACGATTTGTTTTGTATTATACCTATAGAATATTCGCTGATATCCCACTAGTTTACGGTGGAGTTTACAGTGTTGTATAGACTGTAATATTATATAAATGTGTTAATGGGGAAATGGTAATGCCTTAACACTATTTTTGATACTTTATGATACTGTTAGACATTATCTACTTAGCGTACACTACTATATATAGATAGTTCAATGGATCCTGAAAGATGTTTATTCCACTCATCTTTGAGTTATTGTTATTGTAACGCCCCTCCTCTATGCTCACAATAACAAAGAGTATTAAAGGAAATACTGTCTGTTATCATGAAGAATAAGGCTGGATAGGAGCGGCCATCCGTAGTTAGGCCTTACACTAGTACTGGTTATTTCGATAGGAGTAGTATATATTTTTAGTTTTCTATCTCTTATTTGTTTACTCCCATCAACATACCCAATTCCAGTATAAAACGAACTACGATGGTTCATAATAGTTTAGGACAAAACATATAATAATAACACAGATAATATAAATGCGGAACACAGTTAAACAAAAAGTTTCATATATATATAATAACTGATGTCAATTACAATACATTTGACACGGTACATATGATACAACTACAACTGTCGACTAGGAAGTTATATATACAAGTACATTATCGTCTAATATACATGAATACATATCAACCTATACTATGACACGACAACTCCAAAAGATATGAAAAGTCTTCATAACTCTAGCAGCAATCCAAATCAAGATATCTACAACCTGAAATAAACTCGGGTCTGACCCAAGTATTAAATTCAAAAGAAAATAATACACGGGTCATTTTAATTCAAACTCAGTCATTAGTGCACAGAAGCAATAATAATTAAGTAATGAATAAATGACAGTCACAATAATTCACGTCTATCCGACCCTTTTACAAAGAAATCGGAATACGGTGAATATAACACGTAATAGTGTTAAACAACAGATCAGCGGATTTAAATCATCAACAAAGATAAATTAAAAGAATATCGATGAAGATAATTTAGAAAACATCAGAATTGCCTAAACGGCAATTAACAACAAAATCTAATTATTAAATTAAATAATTAGAAACTCATAATCTAATTATCATAATAGATGATTAGACAACAACAAAATGATCAAATCAAGTGAAATCAATCAATATAAAACGTCAGATTCTGTATTGGCTGCAGTACACGCACGCGTGCACTGCCTCGCCAATACAGTGATAGAATACTCAAAAGCTCAATTAAAAGTTCACAACGAGCACAAGGTCAAACCCGAAATACCGGATTCAACTCAATTGCGAATCTACTAAAATCGCAAAGCGAACACAAGGTCAAACCCGAAATACCGGATTCAACTCAGGTGAATTCAAAATGAAATGGCCAAGACATAAAATCCAACCTCGACCATAGCTCAAATCAGAGACTGCACGATGAATCTGCAGCAAGGGGGTGGCAATATGTATGCCACAGTTTCGAAATTCAAAGACAAGCACCACTTTAACTAGAAGTACACATGAAGTATACAAACTGCCCAACTCAAAGAAGCAACCAAAGATATGGCTAGAACCAAACAACACTTCAAGGCACAGTGCAGTAGTATAAATAACACCACGAACAAACAGTAGTAAAAGCTACACGGGTAGCGACAATTTAGAATAAAGACCAAGTAGCAAGCAGTATACCACCTGAACCAACAGAGCACTGAGGCTCGAATGAACAAGTGCACATGGCAGTGACATGATGAAGCAGTGCAATGAATATTCAAAGTGACAACATCAGAATTTATAGGCAAAGTTCTCACAAATTCTCAAAGACAATGATCAAAACAGTGAAGCACAACGTCCATACCCAATGCCAACAGACAACAGAAAATGCTACATGAAGTCCAGAGGCAAAAGCGAAGACTACATGAAGCACACGTGCCCAGACTTAAGGACACTACACTATGAACTCATGATAATGGAAAGCATAGTTGGTACAACAGTTCAGTGAACTGCAAGTGTCGACCAGATATTAAAATGACAATGAACAATGAAGTGCAAGTGACAATGCAAGCTACAGATCGAACTCAAGTGTAAATGGAGATGCATAACTCTTGCATCAATTCTAACAGAAGCATATGCAGTGTTCAATGTATAAAGACTCGAATAAGATCTCAAATGTACCAGTATGAAATTAGTGATACCAGTGACTGCAAATGCAAATAGGTAGGTACCAAGTCAATGCCACCATTAGTACCAAGGCGTGGATCAGATAAGTGCTTAAAGGATGCAACCCTGCTGTGTATAAGTGTAGACAAGCTATCTAAAGATCAACATGAATTGTTGAAGACCAGATGCTATGCAGAACACATAACAAAGTGGGAGTGTCGATTTGAAGAGCAAAATGCAAGCAATAGCCGTGGTGGCCGATACTATCAAGTATACGTGTATAAACAGTAAAGCAACAAGAATGCAAATAATATCAAGCTGATGCCAAACAAAGCAAGTAACAAGGTATAACCGAAGTCAACAAAATCAATATCGTCCAAAAGAATTCAACACGGTGGTGGTCACCAAATCAAGTTACAACAGAGCCATCAGAAATTCAGAAAAATCAAAATGGGCAAAGTCAAAGAAAAAAGATCAACACTGTGGTGACCACGGTATCAATTCAAAGCCGTGTCAACCAAGTAACACAAAAATATACAAACTTGGTAAAATCAGAGAAAGCATCAATCACAGAAACAACTCAAACACAAAGCATACACTGAGTCAAAGTAGATGTGAGTAATCATAATTACTCACCTTTGCTTCAAAGAACCAGATCCAATTGCAGCCGAAGTCAGGAGTTGAACTCGAACGAAGGTTGGGGTAGCCGCGAGAAAATGAGAGTCGAACGATTTGAAGTCGAAGCCGTGAAGGTCGAAGAAATTGAAGCATCGTCCTTAATTCAAGTGGATTTTTATCGAAGCCCTAATTCTTAGAACGAACGAAGAAGTTTGATGCCGCCATTTATTTTCTTTATCTCGTTTAGGGTTTCGAACGAAACTGAATGGTTCGGGTTTGCAAATGGAATGATCAAACGAGAGGGAGGGATAGGTTTGCAAATTATCTCAACGAAAAGGAACAAGCCCAATAAAAATAAAAATAAAGGAACGGGTAAATATAAATTTAAAGCCCGTACTTTTTTAACGAATTATTAACAAATTTCAAACCGATTTAAAAATTCCAATAACAACAGAAATTAGCAACCTAATTTAATCGTCTAACGACAGTAATTAATTACTGCGAAATCTCAGGTTGTTAAAGTTATTTCAAAATTTGAACCATATTATCTGTATAAGAATATATGTCCTGACTCGAGTGTTTGTTTATGTTTTTGCTCGGGTCAGTCTGAGGATTTCTGTTGTCGTGCTACTAGGAAGCTGAAGACTTGAAGACTATCATTTATCTTTATCTTTATCAGTATTGTTCTATTCTATTTGATATTATCGGACATCTATGTATTTCTATTTTCACTATTTGCTTGAGACATTGTTGTATTTACTTAGTAGCTTCATGAACTACTATTATGACATTGTTGTAATTCCGCTGCGTTATTCTGTTATTGTATCTGTCTGTGATTCTGTGATGATTCTCATTTATATACATATACTCCATTAATGATTCATGTTTTGTACTATTTAAAGTTGACATGTGTGGATTATTGTCAATTTAAATGGTCCAAATATATAGGTTGTTACAACATAGGGGCATAGAATAACAACTCAAAGCTTGAAGGAAAAGAGCACATCGCTCCCACTAGCCCATGAACAAAAGTGTGGGAGGGAAGCATGATCGAGAGCATTTTGGAGCTTAAAGAGGAGTTTGTTTACTTTTGAGCGATGGTGGAAAGTGTTATCGTGTTCTAAGTGGCTTGTACTTGATGTATGCAAGGTTTTGGGTGACTTAGCTCGCCATTGAAAAGTAAATATTGTGATTATAATTCTGTATTAACATAAAGTTAAGAAATTAACTAATGAAGTTATAACTTTGGACCCCTTTTATTTTTTAAAGCAAATGGTAACTTCGTGTATTATATATTCACTTTTATTACCCTCTACAACATGTAAAGTGACTCTGACTTTGTGTTTACATGTTTATTTTGGTTGTATGTGATGTGGAAGTGTGTGCAAATGTTTGAAACGAAAGGGCCGATATAATAATCCCTTGTGTTAAACTTGTTTCAAATGGTTATATATAAATATATTGTGAAAGAATATATTTTTATTATGCTCTGCATTTACAGCAGTGTATGTAAACACAAGGAAAATTTTTGGAAAATTATAGATTAGAACAAACTTTGTAATGTTAGAAGGCGAGAAAAGTCATTATATGGACTATTCTACATGTCTTGATTTTAAGAATTTTTAATATGATTTTAGTACACATCCTTAGGGGTATATTTACATGGTTAATACGTAGTCTATCTATACTACTTACAGGGGAAAATGAGGGTTTAAAACCATTGTTTGAATGGAGAAACTGGCCAAATTTTCACTCTTTTCTTAAATGCTATATCTAGTATCTTTTATAGCACTTAACACCAGTAATTACGTTCTTGGCTTTCTACAGCACTGTTTTGTGTTTATGTTATTTTAAGCTACTCTTGAGATTTTATATGTGTTTAAAAGTTAGTTAAATAACTTATTTTTATTACATCCTTTTAAGAATGTTTAATAACATGTTTAAAAACATTTTTAAAATGGTTTCAATTTTAAATATATTTTTAATAATTATTTATGAGTTTTTAAAGTAAACGGTTTTCTTTGTCAAATTTAAGTAAAATAGTTATTCTAGAAATGCCGAAATTAGCAATTCCTATATAATATATATAAAACATATTTATAAGTATTTATAAAGTATTTTTATGTATATATAAGTTTGGAAAATTATGATAAGTATTTTTAAAGTATTTTTACGTATATACAAGTTTGGAAAAGTGAGTTGAGTAATTTATAAAAGGATAAGTGGGTTTTGGTTATAATAATCTGTTATAATAAAGTGTTTTGAGAAGTTAGTTTCTGATTTATATTGTACACCGTAGACACTATATATTATATCATCATATGTACTTATTAGATGGTTTGCTTCTTTTGAAGGGAAACCATTTCAGTGATTTGGTTGGTCTTAAAAGGTACTGTAATGTTGATAAATATTTCTTGAGTTTCTCATACTAGACTTATGTCTGACTCATGGTTTTATATTTCCCTTAAATCCTCGGAATCACAGTTTGTGAAAGATGGGTTTTTGCTGGATGTTCTTTAGAGCTCGAGGAGACGATCTGCATGCTCACACATACCATAGTATTTTATTTCCATTGCACTACTAATATGTATATATCGAGAATAGATTAATATAACTGTCCAGGATGATGATAGTACTTAGGTTAGTAATTCAGAAATGCTAATGGGTAACCATTTGTACTATTTTTGAATATTATATATTATCATTCCGTTATGAGATGCAAATGTTTTGTTCTTTCTTTTTCTTTTCCTTTTATGTTCTTTTCTTTCTGCTCTTCTTCTTACCCAAAAAATTTGTCCTTCCGACACTTGGGTGTTTGGCATGTGAATATCATAGATGTATTTGGATGGACATTTGAAAGTCGAAAAGACGGGTCGTTACAACATCTAAGCCCATCCCAGCTCAAGCCAATTTTCATGATAACATCAAGCAATGATGTCTTGAATACTGTCATCTGACCTTTTAAACTGGCCAGCCCCACTCAACAACAATAGCCAATTCAATCGACTAGACTCGGTTCAAAAGCGAGCAAACCATGGTTCGGCTTCTTCTCAGCCCATGTAAGGTTGGCCTTACGTAGCCCGTCTTGTCACAACATGCATGGCTCGCATCATCTTACATGCCTTATCTTTACTCATCGGGCTTAAGATACAAATGGCCGGCTGTTACTATGTAAAAAAAGCTTCTCTTCGGCCTTGTTTTCTAAAATAGTATACTACACAACATTGTTCATCTAACAAAAGTGCAACCATGCAGAACCAACTAAATGTCCATAGTGGCATATTTGATAAAAGCTCACGCACTCCCATGTCACGGTGCCTTGCTCTGCGCAAAGCACACTTACGAAACGAAAGCTGGCATGTACCGTAGCCACACAATCACATCGCCTTTCCAACTGTTCTCCATCAGCAAAACCAACCTGACCAATGGCCCAAAATGATATCGGTCTTTTAGCTACACAATCTCATCTATTCAAAAGCCAACTTCAACTACTATGAATACTCATTGTCATGCAAATTCATAAGGGTTGAGTTTTGGTTCAAAAATATATTTTTAGGATAGAAATATATTGAAGTACTTAAGTTAGCCATATTGCAATCTTGAATGATCTTAATTTCTTATTGTTCTCTTGTAATTCATTGTAATTGTAAAGGATTAATATAGTACAAAATCTTCACAGCGGGCGTGGCAAGCTTAACCGAACCACTATATATTTTGTCTCTTTACATTAGTTTCTCATTTTTACTCCTCATTTTCAATTTTATCAAGTAATCTTTGATAATACAAACATATTACCATAATTCCGAGGTTGGTCAAAATTTTAGTCAACACTATGCACTACCAGTTAGACATTAATTGAGGCATGATGCCGAGCATCCACGTGCTTATTTTAAGTGGTTTTGCCTTCTTGGTTGCTCTTAAACCCATCCAAATCCTCTAATTTCCAATTTTAGTCAATTAATAGTAAATAATACCGAAATTATATTCAAAATATGTGAGTTATAAAAAATAATTAGCTCCAAATAATCCTTGAGTCCGCGCTTAATGATTTATCCCTACTCCTAACTAACGTTTAACGTCCACCTATCGCTTTTACAATTAAAGTTGTACATAAAGATAATAAATTTATGAACGGTAATTTGAGTTATTTGTTTTCTTCACTTGATAAATCAAACTTATGAGCGATTTGTGTAATTTAAACTTTTTGGTGAAATTTTAGGTTTTTGTGGGATTTAAAAAGTAAAGATATTAATAATGATGAAGAATGAAGAAGCATTACAAAAAACTAAAAGATTTTTGGTACACAATGAAAAACACGGTATTTGTAGTAATAAGTTACTCCATGAGTTTCGATGACTACAAAAAATTCTAGCATCAAACGTAACTAAATCTATTGATATTTCTATTTCTTGAGCTTTTATTTTGATGTAAGTAGCTTTTTGGTTGTTTATCAAATTTGTCAACAATTTTGGTTAAGATGGCGAAAAAGATTCTCTTTTTATTTCCTAAGAATGATACGTAAGATGCATATTTTCAAGCAATTATGTCTTAAGAAAGATTAATCAAGTCAGCTATAATTTCGATTAGAAATGAGTACTGAATATGCTCTAGCTATCAAAAAATGACACAGGAGATTGCTTCAAAAAAATGCAAAAATAAATAGTTTTTGTTGATACGTCCAGAAACGTTTGAATATCGTACATTCACTAAATTTTGTGGTGATATGAATAATTTTGCTAATAGTATCTCGTGGTCACTGTAAAAAACCGTGACGGAATTTCTAATTTTTCCGGTCACATAAAAGTGTTTTTGAGCCAAACAGAAGCAACAAAATAGAAAAAGAAAGAAATATGCTCTGCATGGATATTGTAGATCCACGAACCGAGAAGCGTGTGGCCATAAATGCATCTAGCAATTTTATTTTGGAAATTTTGCCAATTTAGTCGTAGTTTTTAAAAAAATAACAAAATTAAGCCACTTTTGAAATCTATTATTACAAACATAAATCTCCTTCATAAACTTTTTTTAAATCAATCGCCTCATTGGTTTGAGAAAATTCTAGGAAGACGCATTTTCAAAATTCATTTTGGAACGAATTTTTCAAAAGTCGTCTTCACCGCAATAACCAGCAAAGCGCCGATCTGACCAAACCTGATCTATGTTTGTAATATGCTTCTAAAGTAGTTAAATTTAGTTGTTATTTTTTTTTCAAAGTAGTCTAAATTTGCGAAATTTTCCTTTTATTTTTGTCCACCTTGAAGGAGGAATGTAGATAGATTAATGATGATAAACGCACAAAAGTTTAATGGTGATTGGTCAATGGAACAGATATGAAAAAGTGAGCCATATTATTCAGTCTTAAAAACTAACTTCCAATAAACATAAGCGAGTAATTTTATTTAATAAAGTTACTAACATTGATCGACAACGAAATGTTACCGACCAGATGTATCATCGCTAATGAACCTATCCAAACTATAGTGCACAGAAAACAGCGTAGAATACCAACTTTAGACCAACCCACTTCTGCAACACATCTAACACTACAAAATTTACAATACCACCTCAAAGCGCCGCCTCAACAACAGCATTAGCAGACTCAACACCACCCCTCATAACCAAAGCAAGCGCAAGCTCCTTCTCACCCCAACCCCTAATCCCATCCGCCACCTTCCACAGCGTCTCCTTCCTCACATCCGGCACCCACCCAGGCACGAACCCCACCATCAACCCCACAAAGCACTCCACATAACACCTCCACGTCGTTGGATCGCATCCAACCGCCACCTCCCCAGCAACCGCCGCACCCATGAACTCCATGTGCACGCTCAGCGCCCTCGCCCTTCTCGACGAGAACATAACCGGCAGCGTCGTAGCACCCACTCCCCACACAAACGCCCCCGCCAGTATCACCATGTACGCCATCGCGTACCCTTCCAAAATCGCCGTCTGATCCCCTTCCGTTCCCCCGCGCTTCCTCGCAGTCATCAGGGCGGCCGGTAAGGTCTCCTCGTACAGAAACTGCACCATCTGCACCCCTCCTGCTACGCACAGAAGACTCACTCCTAATGTAGCGACTTCTCTTACATGAGCTGCAGTGGACGCAAGGGAACGGTTCCGGATTTGGGATCCTTTGCAGAGATCGTGGACCCAGCTGAGGACGACGTTTACGATGGTGCTGCTGACAAAGTGGCTGTCGTGGAACGTGCGGCAGGTGCGCAGGTACATGAAGCCCGGAGCTATCGATAATGATTCTTTTTCGAAGATGGAGCAGCCGAGGAGGCCACTCACACCGCGGTTGGAAGACAGTGGGGAGCCATGCAGCCGCCCGAAGAAGGAGAGGAAGCAGCTTTTGATTAGTTGTTGAACTGCAGATTTGTCGCGGCTGAAGGGGGAATGGGAACAGGAGAACACGATGAAGTCGTGCCACCGTCTAGCCTTCTGGGTCCAGAGGGCGCCGATGATAGGCATGCATGGCCATGAGCAGCCCGAAGAGCAGTTTTCTAAAGCTTGACCGATGACTGCGTGGATGTAGTCTAGGTTTTTTTCTAGTTTGAAGGTTATGGTCAAGCTTACCATTGCTGCCATTGGGAGTGGGAGCATTGGGGCACTTCCACCTGCTACGCAAAACACATTTAAATACTCAGAATGCATGAATGTCTTCTAGCATCTACACATGGTAGTAAAATCGAAGTGTAATAGGTCAAAAAATTTATATTGTTTTTGGACAAAGGAGAAAAAGGAAATATGTTTATTGATTACAAATCTAAGAACCAAGGAATCCGTTGATTAGGTTGCATAAATATAGTGTATCCACAACTTGGGTTACAATCCATTATCAACTAGTATGCACTCCACATTTTCTCATAACCACAAAACATGTTACAATCCATCATTCTGGCTGAAAGTTGGTTCTAATACCATTTTTAACGACCCAAATTATGTATGGAAATATTGCATCCAATTTAGTCACCACCAAGCCAAGATAAAAGGAGTTATTCTCAAAAGAATTTGATTAGATAAGGTAATTGATACATGTATATTAAATCCAAGTCTTTATTTTGTTGATGTATCAGGATTACATTCTCCAATTTTATTTATCTAAATAAATCAATCTAAAAGCTCTTACTTAGATGCGTCTCTTTCTTGTAAAAAACAAAGCTTTTAACTTTCTTTTATATGACGCTACTTAAACTCCTATTTGCAACAAATATTAATGCTGATAAAATCAATGGAAAATACGTACAATCAAAAAATTCTGCTTAAAAGAACATCTGACTGCATCTTATCTCCATCATGGAATCAAAAATTTTAAGGAAAATTGTTCCTGATGATGAGTTTGATCTGAACGGTTGCAAATTTATCCCAAAAACCAGCCCTAGAACTGGAATCACTCTTGCAGCTAGAATCTCATTGTGCATGCTTGTTCAATGTTCAAACATAGGTTGACAAGGGAAGCTTGTTTGACTAACTTAAAGAGTGAACCTCGATTATTCTCTTTGTGTTTCTATTCAATTTATTCACAGTTTATAGAATTCGAAAGTTCAGCTTTTTTTTAATTATAAATAATTTAAAATGACTATTTTCCATTTTAAACTTTAAAAAATAGTTTTTTTTTATATATAAATTTGATGTGAACATTAACTAACTTGCCTAAGTGTGTCAAACAGGCGCATGGAATGATCCAGCTACGAATTGTAGTATTTGGGCTCTTATGTTAACTGTAAATCTATCATTATCGTACCAATTCCATAATCAATATTGAACTACATTGGCATAACAAAGTTATCGATATTGTAGTGATAAATTTACCATTGTTAACGGTGCATATAACTGTAAAAAAAAAAAAAAAAAAAAAAAAAAATGCTGCATCGGTATAATATTGTTTTTTCAGTATTATACATATCCTGACCATGGTCACTTTTGGACACTTTTGAAGTATATCACATTTTAAGAAGTTTGTAATTTTTGTTGAACAAGGCTATTCTTTCATTTTGTTGCAAGTAATTTGTAATGAATCGTGAAAATTTTCTTTATCAACTATGATAAATCAATATTTTGATATATGCATTAGCGGAATTGGTATTGACAACAAATTTTTAAAAAACAAATTGTCAGTTTTAGTGCAATAAAATTTTAATTTATTTTGTATTGGTAATTTACCATAATCAACAAACGGTTTACCAATTTATCCGTAGTTGTCTTGATTTACCAATAGTATCAGTATGATAGCAGTTTAATCTTATTGGTAACTGTTACCATTACCATAACAGCCCTACGTAGTGTTATGGATCCGTAGCCTTATCCGCAATGGTTGTTGAAAATGCTCTGTTTGTAGGTTACCTTGTAGATAAGAAAAGCATAAGTTCTTGTGGAAGTCAAAGGAACAATTACTTATTGTTGAAATTTACTAACTTTTTCGTTAGATCTCCCCAGCAATCTCTAAAATACGTCGTAGAATATTTCTTTGAAGTCTCCTATCATACTGAATTTCTGAAAGACTGATGGAATCAAATAATTAAAACAAAGGCTTAGTGGTGGTTCATTAATTTTGTTCAGTACATAGCATAGTAGGTACAATCATAATTCATAAAAGGGTACTCACATGTTTTTTTAAAGAAAATAAAAAATCATCTATTAAAAAGGTGATCCTCAACTGTACTGTTGTTAAATGAATTCTACAGAAGTTTTACAGTTAAAATTTTATTTTTAATGTACTGTATTGAAATAATGGTTAATAAATATTTTCTTGTAAACAAATATGAAAAGAAATTAGAAACAAATTAAAAGATTTGATTATTACTATTATTTCTCAAAAAAACATCGCATACTACAAAGATATTTGAAAAATAAAATACAATTGTGTATTTCATCATTAAAAAAACACTAAAAATATAAATAAAATAACATACATTAAAACTGATACTGCAAAGCGAAACCATATTTTTCGATTATCACACACATCAACACAGTAATAAAAATATAGCTTCCACATTTGAAAAATAATAATAACAATGAAGAAGAGCAAAACTTACATGCATAAATGTAGGGAACTTGAACACCAGCAGAAGCAAGAATTTTCTTTATTTGTGATTCAACGGAGATAAGATTTGCAGCAGGACTAGGCCAATCGATTCCATCCATAGAAACTGGTTTCCACACACCACGAGTAATCTCAGCTGAAAAATAGCTAACTATAGTCGCCAAAGATGCTGGCAGAAAATCCACTAGATCTCTTAAACCTATGGATCCAAAACTGAAATGTAAGCACACTAAATACTGGATTGGAATCAAAATAAATGTTCTGTAAAAATATAAATGATCATTGTTAATAAAGAAGAACCCATAGTGGAACTACGAATAAATTAGTATTAGGTTCAATAGTTTATAATATGTTACTTGAAATATTGGTAATCTGTAATACATTAACAATTTGTTAATTTCTTGTATGATATGTTGAAATGTTGACTGAATTCTTTTTAATGTACTTTATTATTTATATCAATCCCCATAATTGTTCATTAACACCCCATTAACAGCAACAGGTTAAGTTAAGAAGGTGAAAAACTATTGAAGAAAGCAAATAAATTATATGTGATAGAACATGCTGCAGTGAAAAAAATATTAAAGAAGATTCAAGCCCCAAAAAAAAAAAATTATTATTAGTATTATTGCAGTGCTAGTGTATTGAAAGATTCGAAATAAACGAATGGTACCAACCTGTTGTTAAATCTCGAGATGATAGGTTACCATGAGAACATGCAGTTAAAACTGCTTCAAGAACAAAAGGAACAGCTTCTAGAACCTCCCATGCAGGAAGTGTAGGCTTCTGATTAGCTTCTCCACCAGCACTATTAGGTGATCCACTGATGCTCCCACTAGAATTTGGAGATGCACTAACAGGAGCACTGCCTACTTTAGACATTTTCCGGCATATCATATTTAATATTTTATTCGCAACTTGGTGAACTGGATTTTTGTTACAGACACCCGAAAGAGTGGAAGCTACGCAAGCTTGATTTTGCAAATACCAAGCACGGAGCTTGGGAAATGAATCAATATAAATTGGCTGACCAGATGATGAATTTTGTGAATCTGAGGTACTATTATTATTTTTGCCGCAGTTACCATTATATATTGAATCTTCTAGAGGCATACGCGTGTTTCGCATCAATAATAAATAATCAAGAGTCAATTCAGCTCTCACCGTACCACCACGCCCTCCAATGCAGTTCTCTTGAGGAGGTTTATAGAATTTCCATAAGCGAAGAAGCAATAGAAAAGCACATGAGAAGACAGAATAACATGAACTCTCGTCAAGAGGGTTTGACCTATGATTAGATTGCGGTGCAACAGATCCAAAAGCCTCACAGAGAGGCATTAATGCTGCTGCTATTTCAGGAATCTGCAGAATATTGACCAATAAAAAATTGAAAATGGATCAAGGACGGTCACCAATAGAAATGTTACACTGACATGCCTAAAGAACATCTGCAGAAAACAAAGTAGGGGGATGTGCGTGCATGCGTGTGTTTATGTATGTGTGTAAATCTACTGAAAATATGTGTTGTAAAAACCAAATGTAGAAATAACTTTAATCATGTCATCTGGTAGGTCTGGCTTATATGGCAGAACAATTTAAATCTTAAATTGTCAACGTTGTTGTACATACTAACTGATAAATTATCTCATACTTTTGTGATACTATCTACAGGTTCACAAAGCTAAGCATACGCATTGCCTTTGTCGAATGCTTTGCAGGATAAGTACCAAAATATTTCATATTGAATTTGCACATGTACTTTGTCCCATACCCTGTTTTCACTTAAGGCATCCCCAATAAGGTTGGTTTGAAGTTGCTGTGGACTGAATGCCACGGCAGGACGACTCAACTTGAGTTCCTAAAATAATATAGTAAACTAGACTAGATGATTCATTTGATGTGTTACCGTTTAGAAAGATGACCAAATTCTAAGCTGAGATTTGGTGTGTCGCCATTAAAATGCTCCCACTAGTTGTTTCCTACTTGGCTGGTATTTTCAAAACAAGACAAGTGCTATATAAAATGAGCACACATGAATCAACAGAGTAAAGACGTCAATTGGCATTTTATTTGCTGCACACAGAAACAAAATAAAAGCACAATGCACACTTAACCTATCAGCATTCATGACATCGCTGTGTAATATATTCTTCTCAAAAATATCAACCATCAGCAGATTTGGATCTTCTTTTCTAAAAAAAAAAATAAAGTAGAAAGAGGTTCACTCAATCATCCTAGCAATTAGATTACAAAATCCAAAGGTTTAAATCAAAATATTACTTTAAAACCCTTATAGCTTGGAATATCGTATACTATAATTTAATTTAGACCAATGTTTCAAAAAGTGTGCCTTAGGCACACCTTAAGACGCACCTCAAAGCGAAACAGAGATGAAGCACCTAGAAGCTTGCTCAAAAAGGCATTTTATCTCTCAGACCCATGACTCAGCAGCCTGAGACGTACAAAATGCACGCCTCACACTCCTTTGGTGCGCCTTAAGATGCATCTCAAAGTAAGGTGGAGACAAAATACCTTAAAACTTGCTCAGAAACGCGTTTTATCTCTAAGATCTAAACCTCGGCAAAGCTTACGTCTCACATGCTACAGGCTGCTGAGGTGTATGTCTTAGATAAAGAAATTATATCTCTATCTGTAACTAAAATTGGACGTAGCAAAAGCTACAAAACCATGATCATTTCATAGCAGAACAAAGAACAAGATCAAGAAAACAAGCAATTTTTATTATTTTTTAATTCAATTTCGAAATCGATTAAGGTAGTCGATTTTAGAATCGATTCGTAAATGGAATCGATTTTAGAAATCAATTCTACACAGAAATGATTTCAGAAATCAACCACTAAGTTGAAATCGATTTCTGGTTTCAATTAACATTTATTTTATTTTTATTTTTGAAAGGAGAGAATTAGAGAGGAAGAAAACAAAATAAGCAAATAACTTATATTTCTACTGCTTATAATAATATGTTTAGGATTTTCAAATCAAATGATTCTTTTGTTGTCGCTTGTAGTACTCTGATTTTAAATGGACCTATCTATGTCTTTTCACTTAAAGTAACTTAATGGTGTATTTATGTATAAAATAATAGATGATGTATCTATGTATATAATTGATGTATCTTTATAGCTGATCGTATTTTGTTTGTGCTTCAAATGTTTATTATTTCTTATTTTAACATTTGGCATTTATTATTCTATATCTAATCATTTGATATGTATGTGTGTAATGTTTACCTACAAAACTTACCCTTAAAATACGGCTCGTCACGAAAGCACGCCTATTTCTTCATCTTTTAAAACTTTGACATAGAACAATGGATTTTGTGATCTAATGACTAAGATGCAATTGCAAACAATTTCACAACTTTTCTAGTAGAGAATGAGACCAAAGTGCCAATACTATAGCCATGCCATGAAAACTGCATAGATTATTAGTTTTCGGAGAACCATTTTTGCAAAAATTGCAGCGAGTGTATGTAATTAATTAATTGTAATATTGATGTTTTTCAAAATGATTTAAAATCAAATCAAATGATAAATAACATTATGTGTGTATTTTATCATCATCATCCTCATCTATATGTTCCACAAACATCACTTGAGCAAAATCTAACGTGGGCAAGTTATATGCAGTCCTCCATTACTATAGAGATTGTTTTCAATATTTAACCATTAAACCAAGTGTCCATAAAACCATAACTAATGAGTCACGATGCATTCCAGAATAATGCTTACATTTTATATTTTGTGTACATTCTACACATTTCTTTATTTGTTTTGTGTTGTAGGAAATCTCCAAATAAAAAAATAAAAAATAAAAAAACATGTGAGAGCGATGCATTGTACGCGCTCTAGTTGATGGTTAATAGTGGAGTTTTGTCTTCCAAAGGAGTATGCAGAGTACTTTACTTCATGCGATTTGCCAAATTTTGCAGTATGTTTCGGATTTCAGCATTCATATTTTGCTCGTATATCATCAACATCAAACGCAAGACAAAATACTATTAAAATGAATTCTACAATAAAATGATAGCTTCTTGCATATAGATAAGAGTACCTTTTTTTATTTCAATGTATAACAATATGTATTAAATTGCCTGTTGAAAAATCATAGTCCGTTATTTAGGTCAACCAGGTTGGAAATTAGAGCCTTTGTGTACCATGTGGATAACTAGGTTCAAAATCTCAAGGATCAAAAACATGACACCACTTCTGACTCCAAATTAGGGGCGCAGATATAGGATTCAAGAGTTTGAAATTCAATGCATTGACATCGTGACGGCAATCTAGTAAAGGGTAAGATATCGCTTTATTCGATGTCAGAAACATTCAACTCTTACTCGCTTCCTTGAGCAAGGAGACAACGAAAGAGAAGAAGATATCATTTCAAATGACGATATTTAAACGCATCAGATGTTTTCCGGGTGGACAAGTTCGATAATCAATATGATCAAGAAACACACATATGAGTGTGACAGTATCTGTGTTTCAATATGTATTCGATAGTGAGCACAAAAATATGAAAGAGTGTGATACAATAGCATATGATTTCAATAAATGAAAAAACCCATGTATGATGGTTCCCATTTTAATTTTGGAATACTTCGTGATTTCATCATTTGCATAAGAGTAGATGGACGAATAATATTACTCATCTACATATGGAAAGAAATTTATTAAAAGGAATAGGAGCCTTACATCTCCAAACCAAGGTTCGAGAACTCGGTTTCGGTCATTTGAAATTTTGTTGGTTTTGGTCAATTTCGAAAATTTCGCTTGTTTCGGTTTCGGTCCTGATATTGGATTTTTGCATTTTTAATGAAAAAGTAACGATAAACGATTCAAATTCATATAGAAATACAGCATACAATAAAATAATAATGCTACATACAACACTACTACATCTAAAAACTATTTCTCGAAGCTACATATGAATTGTTTTCATAATTTTCTTCATCGTTTTGTATTGTATAATATGATGGATAACCATATTGCATTTGTCATGAGCCTATAAATGTCGCCATCATATTTTCAAAAGACGATGTTCATCATTTTGTGTTGTATATATATTTTGACTATTTTGATCACTCGAAATATCACTATATGAGTTACCACCTGTATAGTCAGAAGTAGAATACCTATAGGTTGGTGGATCAGTTGAAGTATATGGATTGTGGCGCTCATAATTATGTTGATGTCCGAATTCAACATTTACATTACTATCTCTTCGGTTAGGATCGCCGCTCGCACCACTTCTTCTTGAATATGTTTGAGTTGATCTGTATAATTCATTACCATCACTAGAACCAATACCACAATTACTTGTTAAATCAACGCCACTTCCACCTGCATTACCATGATCATCATTTGACGAGTTGCTACTATTTTCATTGCTTTGACTCTTTGTTGATCGTGCAGTACACCATCAACAGCAGTGACTGCATCATTAAGTGTATTGGTCATGTAAGGGTCGTTGTCCAACAAGGGTGGTTCAATTTCAGTAGTCCATTCTGCTAATGGATCCTCTTCGTGGAATATATAGTTTAGATCGATCAACTGATTTTCAGTGTCGCGATGTCTTGAATTTTTTGTTCTTAGTCTCATGCTGTAATGCACATATACCAATTTTTCAAGATTTTTTATTTTTATTCTATTTCGTAATTTTGTGAATCATTGAAAATGTAGTCCAGTTTCTTTCGCAGTTTGAAGATGAGACTGTTTGGCTTAAAATATGCATTGCTAAACGTGTTAAATTTGGAACATCTTCTCTTCTAATTATTGACCACCATTGAGCGGGGAAACATGTCTTGACGGCTGCGTATGCTTTTGCAGAACCAAATGCACCAATTTTCATTCTATATTTTTCTACATGTTGATGTATATGTTAAATATTTTATGCCTTAAATGTTAAATGTTTATCATAATTATTATATATATTAGTTTTACCTCTTTTCCAATTTCAATTTGTGTTACAATATCCGACATCATTCTTTCAACGACGTTACTAAATCCATTTAATACTTCTCCATCGTTTGTTGCATCTCCATATTGAATGATGGGATTAAGAAAATAACCCACATGGAAAAAGTGTAACATATTATTGAAATGTTATATATTTAACTGTTTGTATGATGATAAGATATAACAAATTACCTGCCGCGTAAAGAGATCGATGTAATTGTCTTTTCCATCTTTTGTCTATTATATCTCACCATTTTTGACACCGCCTTCCACCAATATTTTTTCTTATCGATTCTTTTGCTCGATCCATCGCCTCATAAAGATATCCCATATCCGCTTTAACATCACTATCTATCATTCGTAAAACCTTCACAAGTGGCTAAAAACAAGAATGATGGAAGCAACACCAGTCCAAAAAGCGTTGTTGTAAATCAGTGTAGAGACAATATTTGCTGCTCATTTATCTTTATTATTGAGTCTAGAAACTCTTGATGTCCACTCTCTCGAAGCAATCATCCTTCTCAGATCATCTTTATGTTTATGAATAGAGTCTAGTGCGATGAAATGTGTTCCAAACCTTGTACTACGAAATGTGTTCCAAACCTTGTACTACCAGTCTAATCAATTCTTTATTATTGGTCTCTTTTCTCATGATAGAAAGTAACCAATCATGATTGTATATAAACGTCGTTATTAATTGACAATTTATGATAATAGTTGTTACCTCTGGCTCTTTGGAAATATCTTCCAAAATCAAATCAATGCAGTATGCTGCACATGGTGTCCAATATAAATGTCTTCTTTTCTGCATCAATAATTGACCGGCAGCTTTGTAGTTTGCTCCGTTATCTGTAACAACTTGCACTATTCTATTTTCACCGATTGTTTCGACGACATCATCCATTAATCCACAAATATATTCTCCACTTTGGAATTCATTTGTTGCATCCACAGATTTGATAAATACCGTTTCATGGGTAGAGTACACGAGAAAATTTATTATTTTTCGTCGATTCTGTGTACTTCAACCATCACACATCAGTGTGCAACCATATTCATCCCAGAAATTGTGCAATGTTTTAATATATCGCCCAATTTCTTCTATTTTCATTTCAAGGTACGAGTGTGATATTTCATATGCAATTGGTGGATCAATTCCACGACCGCATTCTGCAATCGCGTCAACCATTGTCGTATAATATGGACTATTAGCAACATTATGTGAAATATGACTAAAAAAAGAACTTAGAAATTGCTCGACCTATATGTTTTTGGCATCTTTAATACCTTTCATTGCAGATTTAATAAAACGTTGAGTTCTATCTTCTCGTTTTTGCATGTATGAGTTGATTCGTCCAGCAGCATCATTGTCAAAATCATTATCTACTCTGATAGATTTTCCAACAGTATGAGATCTTTGCAATGTTTGACTTGAACTACCACCCGATCGTCGAACAGTATGAAATCTGCGCAGCTCTTCATCTCTAAATGCATCTCTGCTTTGCCGCATGACATGTTGAAGTTCTTCATCATCTTCATTTTCATTGTCTGATAATTGGTGCGGTCTGCTCATTAATTCCTCTCGTAAGCGTTGTTTGTCTAGTTTTTCTTTGCTTCGTTCATTTCTCTTTTGAATGATATATGATCGTACAAGTTGTTTAACTTCTTTAGGGACAGTTAGACATGCTGATACATCGCCGCCCACTCCTGCCAGATGTTCTTTCAAACGTGTCATACCACCGCCATTAATTATTTTATTACAAAAGTTACATTTTGTTTTTCGAAGATTGTCGTCGATCGCAGTACCATAATTCCAACCAATTTCATTTGGATTTGCCATAACGTACCTGCGATTATAAATAAACGATACCATATGCACATAATTAAACAAAAGTCAATACTAAACAATTTAATATTCCAAATCAAAAAAAAATACAAACGCATACATAACATTCATCGAAGTCGTCAGAATTCATTGTTCAAGTTCATCATCTCGAGTCAAGTTCAATGTCCATGTCCAATGTTCAAGTCCATATTCCAATCCAACATATTCAAGTTCAACATTCAAATTCACATTCAAATCAGCATATTCAAGTCCAATATTCAGGTCAGTACAACATACTCAGGTCAGTCGACCTATTTAAGTTGGTTCAACATATTCAAAGCCGTTTGCATATGCAATATCAAACAATGTTCATGTTCAACCTATAATAAAAAAAGACAAGGCTTAAAAAAAATAAAAACAATGCCTATATCAAAGCCAAGCCTAAAAAACGAGGCCCAAGAAAAAAACATAGGCCGTTTATTTCCATTCACGTATTTCTTTCCGCTTCCTCCCACCAAACACAGACGCATAAAAAAAAGATCGACTGAAAGCTAGGGCAGAAGATGGAGAACGAAGATGGCAAAAAAATTCACCTTTCGTTCAAAAGCAAGCTAGGGCTGAAAACGGAAATCGAAAATCGCAAATTGAAGCTCTGTTCTCCTTCTGCCAACTCGAAGAACAACGCCGCGAGGTCCATGCTATCTCGAATTTGGGCGAATCGGCAATTCTTCTTGCTCGAATTGGAAGGATTGCTGAAGCACAAGTGGTAATTTACATTCTCAATCGTTTATTTATTAGCAAAATATTTATGCTTTCAGTGTACAAGCATGGGACGATTTTGCTTTTTCGAATTTGGATTTTACGTGCAATTTGATTTCGGCTGTTGCCCTTTTATCTTTTTCGCAAAAAAAATTTATCGCAGTTTGAACGGGACGGAATTTTGACCTAATCTCGTCCCCATGATGGGCGGAACCGATACGAGATGGTCGGAATCTCGTGGTTCCGGCCGGAACCTCAATCATTGCCCCAAACATAAGGAACTTTTAAAAACAAATCGAGTTAAGTCATTAGACCAACCCGTTAATCGGGTGTGTATCACACATGCGTAATGGATGTGAGCAAGTCTGTCAATGAATACACGAAAAATCCGAAATTCATCTGCATCCATATTCGAAAAACAGATAAGTATCCAATATTTGAAATAAGGGATAATGCGCGGATATGAAGAAATCCACATTCAAGACAACATAATTTATATATTGTGTATTTTAGTATAATGAATGATATGTATTTGTTGTTTTATCATGTTAATAATTTAGATTATATGCATATTAATTGCTCAAAATTATTCATTATAATAATATTCGTTTATTTTTCGTGGTCCAATAATCAATTGGACTGAATTTTACAGGTAAAAAAAATCACTTTATGTTTTCAAATTTATTAAACAACGGATATGATAAATATATGATATTCATCCGTACCCGCAGTTGCGAACATCTGAAAATGATTTTGGATGCGGATGCATAATATATAACACTATCCGCATTCGAAAGTATTTGTAGACAGATCTAGTTGAGAGTAGTGTGATTTTCCATATGGGGGCAGATCTACGTTTTTTTAATGCTCTATTTTTAGATGATTTTGAACTAAGTGATTTAACACTAAGTGGAGTTCTCTCACATGTAACATCGAGCCGACCAGTCTGAATCTGCGAACATTCAATTCAAGCCTACAATGTTGAGTATAACATACTGAGATATGTGCTCATATCTACAATGCTGACCTAATCTAAGTAAGGCGGTGGACTTGTTCAGACTTGTGATGTTGTCCAACAGTCAACCAAGTTGGTGGACTAAGCCTGTGGTAACAGGCACATCTAAAGCAGATCTTGAGCATGAACTCCAACAAGCACTGCTTTTTGGTACTCCCTTTGTAAGGAATGACTAGTGAAAATATCACATACTTAAAAACCGAATAATATTCCAAAGAACTCCGTTATTGTTTTTCTTTTCTTTTCTTTTTTTTTTTTTTTTTTTTTTTTGGTAAAATACTGTCACTTTGTTTCTGAGATTTTATTTGGAAATTTGGTTTATTTGCAATAAACTACTAAATCACTTTGTCCAAGATGTGAAAGCTATCCAAAAGAAGAATCGTCGCTGTATCATGGAGGCAGACCACCACATTTCGGTAGCACACCAATGTGGAGGACATGAAATATATCTTAAAGTCAACTTCCTTCTTTGACAACTTTGCATTGCCATCGTAGAAATTTACAACTCTAATGTAGAAGCTCCAATTGAATTTGGTAGTGTAATAACTCTATTCGAAAGATTTGAATGAAACACGGTCCATTAAAGAACTTTTAGTCCTTGGGAGACTTCCAGCGTTTAAGGAATCTTCTAGCTTTGAGCCATCTTCTCAGTCTAAGTAGCTGTTGTGCCTTCAGGAGCCTTTAGCAATCAGGAAGCCTCAACCCTTCATACCGCTTCAGACTTTAAGCATTCTGAGGAATTTAACCTTCCAAGAAACCCATCTGTCCAAGGCAGCCATCTCTTACAAGGAGCCCCCTTTGTCCTATGATTTTTACTGTCATGAAACCTAATACTAGTCTAGATGCATGATATACATCCAAAGTCCATCATTCTATCCACTACAGCCAACAATTTTAAGATATGTTTTGCCCTTCCAAATGACTACTTTGGTAATAGATTTAAATACTTCGCATAATTCGTCCAAACCTAGAAAATTTTGACAGGATGAATTCCAAACACTAGTAAAGACACACTACTTATTGGCTGAAATAATTAAAACTGGATTGGCTTTAACTAAATCTCCTCTCACCCATTAAGTAACCAGCTAAGACTGTTTTTGTTAGAAACCTATAATGAGAAACAATGTACGCCACAACAGGATCTCTAATTAATTCTCTCTCTATTCGCTTCGGTGACATCTTATGTACCGATGAGGGAGTCAAAGAGATACGGGAAGCTTTTGGTAAGAAATATTCTACGAAGGGGCAGGCTCCAAGGGTTACGGTGCTAGCAAAAAAAATTGAATGCAAACAAACAATCATCCATGAGCTAAAAAAATGCCCCACAAACGTCCTTTGTGAAAAGTGTTCAGATTCTCTCTAAAATAGAAAAAGAGAGCGCTTCTATTGATGATCTTTCTATATCCTTTTGGATTAAGGAGAGCTGCACCTAACGTGGGGACTATATCGTTTGAGAGAAGTCAAATAAAGATTGTCTGGCTTACAAGGCCAGAAGATCAAATTAAACCCTCTTAGACCGAAAATCGATAGAGCCAAAGTTCAAGGAGTAAGGGAATGATTAGATGTAGCCAAAGTTTAAGGAGTAAGAGAATGATTAGCTGTAGCAACCCTGTGTCATTTGTAGACACCGCCACACAAATAGGAAAAACAGGAAGAACCCATTTTTATGTCCCAACGACTTCAATGACACATGCTCATAAGACAACAGACCAGTTGCCTCTGATGGAACTGATTGTCTGAGGTATGCAGTCACCTCCTGTAGATATTACGATTGTTCCTATAACTTGGAGGCCGATTTTAAGCTTTGGATATCTCCGTACCAGAAGCAAATGTAGGGAATCTGTGTACTAAATTCCATAGAAGGGAAAACTAAGTTGAGCATAATATTAGAGTGCCTTTGTGAGAATCGATGCTAGCCTCGAAGAATGATCAAGCCAACCCAAAACATGCAAAGACCGAACAATGCAAACCGAATCAATTGGCAATAAGAATTAATGCGCACCTAAGTTGAGTCAAAGTGTGATGAATTCAAATAGTTCAAACCTTCTCTTCATTTCTCTTTTACATTGACAAGGCCTTTACTACTTAGATGTTCAAATTCGGAAGGCATCTCTACTTTATGCATAATATGTTTGCCCGACAGTAAGTATATTTCCACTCCATATGATTAATTTTAAGCAGGGAATTGCTGGTTTTCATGCATGGAAAACCATGTGTTAAACTAATTTCCAATTTGATTTTGGATAACATTGTGAATTTAGTACTGGTGTCCATTTATTAGTCCCACTTTGTGAAGAATAAACAGGACATTTCTATAATATAACACTATCTACACAAGGCAAAAATGCAGCTAGAAGGAAGAGAAGCCTCGTGGAAGTATATATGAGTGGATCGTATAGACTATATATGTAAGTATATGTAACTAACTATATAATATAACTTGATAGATGATAGTAGCAAAGTAAATTAAAATAATCACACCAGGATTTTATACTGGTTCGGACCTCCCGTCCTACGTCCAGTCCCGAAGCTCCTTTTCAGAATTTCCTTTTAACTAACCCTTACTTGATCCGAAAGAACAGGTTTACAATAGCAGAATTACTTTATCAAGAATGTGTTCTCTAACACGGATGTTGGCTATTGAGTACAAATGCTTCCAATATATATATATATATATATATATATATATAATATTGAATTAGGTGTTCTGAATATATGGAAGAGTTAAGTACGGGTATTTGATTGCTAGAGATCAGGTATAGATCAGAGTATAAGAGTTAAGAGTGTAAGTAAGGTAAGATCTTCTCTTGAATTTCTGATTCTATTTACAGTGGTGGAGAGATCATTTGTGTAGTTGTAACTGTTACTAAGTGCTCTAAGGTTGCTTCTCATGGTGATGAAGAGTTGCAGTGAAAAGAATCGAACGTGTCCTTTCGGATGTGACAGTTGTTCTTTGAATTTTCACAGCCGGGTCCAAAATTAGACGTCTGGAAAATATTTCAGACGTCTGCTCTTCATATATTTTTTGCATCTGGTTGTATTTCAGACGTCTGAGTTTTTTAACCAGACGTCTGGTCTTCATATATTTTTTATATCCGGATGTTTTTCAGACGTCTGAGTGTAGAAACCAGACGTCTGATTTTTTCTGAGTTATGAACCAGAGAAATCAATCAGACGTCTGACTAGTGTTCACAGACGTCTTAATGTGTGCATGTTGCTATATCTTTGTCCGTGTCATCCCTTTTTCACTTCTATCGACTTGAAGTCTTTTGATACTTCTTTTGAGTCTTGTTTTTGTCTCTTTAGCGATGTTACTTTATCAACTACCTGTAAATATAGATATATATATATATACATGTATTCGATTTTCATTGTATAGTTGTTATCACCGAAACCATATACTTGATTTCCTAACAATCTCCCCTTTTTTGATGATGGCAACTATTCAATGTACTTATATATAGATTATAAATCCCCCCCGAATATGTACTTATTTTTAATGTTATATGATTCTACCAATATTTCTCTCTCTTTGGCATTATCAAAAAGAAATATAACAGTGAAGCCAATCGTCAAGAAGGAAAATTTCATTAATAACATGAAGTGATTACAATCATAGATTTGTACAAAAATTATAAAAACTACGATGTCCAAATTCTAAATTTCCTTCGGGGAAGCTTTATTTGGATCATCTTCCTTTGGTTCTTCGTTGTCAGACGTGCTATCTTTTAAAGGAGATGTCAAAGCTTCCTTTGGAGGTTCATCCTCAGTTAGTTTTGAATGTTTTGCGGGAAGAGAAGGAACAGGGGTTGCCCATACTCAGAGGGTGGTGTTGGACCATGAACCCGTTGTAATACTTCTATAAGAACCGATAAAACAGTTGAGAGAGATTCTTTAACTGTGGCAAGTCGTGTAGCAAATGATGTTTCAAAACTGTCAATTCGCTTAGCCAAAATTTTCTGATTTTGAGATAGAATTTTTTAGTTCCGAAGAGTGAGATCTCGAACACTTTCATTCGGATTTGTATCCGTTCGAGTCTCCATAATTTCATCCTGTCCCGGATAATCAAATAGTGCTTGAGGAGGAGTGACTTCTCGATGTTGTACTTCCTCTTGGGATGGATCAATGTTTGGTTGAGGAGGAGGCTCAACTCTTCGAGATTGACGATTGTGCGTCCAATCTTCGAAGGACATAAACTCTGGAGGGATTTCAGTTAGGTGCATCAGAGAGAAGAATTTGGTGGAAGCATATTTAGGCGAGATTTCTTCGAATGACGATAGGTAGGAAGGAATATTATGTGCACGAAGAAGTCTCATAATATAAGTAGGGTAAATGATCGATGGCCGTGATCGAGTCCAAAAGTGCTTGAGCTCGTCGAAGATAAATTTGGCACAATTTACCCGAGTTCCACTAAAGAGAGCATATAGAGCTTTGTGCTCCATTTCTGTTATTTGCTCGTGACTCCCCATATGTGGAACAACTGTATTTATTATCAATCTTGTCAAGAGTCGAGCTTTTGGACGTAAATATTTCGAAGCAAATTTTGGCATTTCGTCCTCCCAAATTTGATGAGTAATACTATTCCGTGGCTTGAAGCGCATATCCGGAATGTTGTATAAATCTTCTCCGGTGTCAGAGCATCCCAAAGTTCTACCAATTAATCCCGGATTTAACCTAATCGTATTACCATAAATACTCGACCATAGCCAGTTGTCCTCATCTTCAGTATTCCATACTGAAGCATCTAGATTTGCATAGAATAAAAATATAGCTAATTGATCTATTTGAACATCATTTGGAGTAAAAGAAATTAGAGTTTCTCCAGCATTTTCACAAAGTTCATCTAGATCATACATAGGGAATTTTAGGAGATTATAGAATGGTCCTATATGAAGTTTCTTCTTTTGAATATCTTGATACCTTTTAATGGAATGCGGTGCTTTATGCATCCACCTCTCGATTTGATCGTCGGAACACACCTGGGGTTTGAAGATGAAGTGGGTTGGTCTTGTTTGCGTTTTGAAGCCTTGATATTCTTAGTGCGAGTAGGCATTTTGATTTAGTTTTGTAGAAGACGTTGATTGTGACAAGAAAATCGTCAAGAAGCATATCGTAAAGTGGAATAATTTGAAATAGAAAAAATGACGTTATCTGGGTGTATTTAAATGGTCGATTGAATTCTAGACGTCAAACAGACGTCTGGTATTTTGAGTAGACGTCTGTTTTGGTCGAATTTGTGAGTTTGAATAGGCAGAAACTTTAAACAGACGTCTGGTTATATATGTCAGACGTCTGCTTTAGATAAATTTGTGACCGAAGACTTGGTCAGACGTCTGGTTCAATGTATTAGACGTCTGAAATTTTCTGAATTCCATTTTTAGGAGGCAGAACTTAAATTCAGACGTCTGAGGGATATATCAGACGTCTGATATATGCACATTGCTAAAAAAATTAATTATGTCAGACGTCTGGAGAATGTAGACAGATGTCTAAAATTTGCAGTTTGGCTAAAAATAGCCTAAAATTTGATGGTTTCGCTTATTTATCGAATGTTGATAACAAATATCTTTATTGTTGTAAAGTATAATAACACATAAGTATAGATACATACAATAATTAATACGATTCATTTATTTAGATGGCGATGGAGTTTTAGGATTTCCTGACTCGTTATCCTTCCATGGTCTAAGTGAAGACCATATATTTGCACGTTCGTGGGTCCGTGGGAGCCAGAATATCGTCTTGGTGAGGGATCTGAAGGAATACGATACGAAGAAGATGGATCCAATGAACTACAAGGTTTTGGTAAACCACTACTATTTAGTAATGTTCGTGCACATTCTTGTAACGTACGATTTTTTCTTTCTATGACACCATTTTGTTGAGGGGTACAAAGAAAAGAAAAATTATGCGTTATTCCTTTCTTATTACAAAAATTTGTAAAAAGGTCATTTCGAATTCTCCTCAGTGATCACTTTTAATATTTTTAATTTTCAAATTCATTTGAGTTTTAAATCATTTAGCAAATATTTTAAAGATACCAAAAGAATCGCTTTTGTGTTTTAAAAATAAAGTCCATGTATATCTCGAAAAATCATCGACTATTACGAAAACATATCTATTGTGATTTATAGATCTTATTTGTGTTGGACCAAATAAATCTAAATGTAATAATTCTTATGGTTGTTTTGTAGAAATATTATTCTTAGATTTAAACGAGCTTTTCTTTAGTTTTCCAATTTGACAATCGTCACATAAGTTTTCTACTTTACAATTCATTTTAGGTAATCCTCTTACCAACTCATATTTTGCTAACTTATTAATATTCTTAAAATCGATATGACAAAATCGTTTATGCTATAACCATGGATCATCATGTTTGACGGTTAAACATAAGTTTGAATTTTTATTTATATTTATGTTTAATACATAAATATTTTTATTTCTAAATCCTTCAAAAATGAGTTGTTTGTTATTATCTAAAATATTACATCTATCCTTTTCAAAATTTATTTGAAAACATTTATCGCATAATTGACTAATGTTTAGTAAGTTGTGTTTTAGATTTTCTACTAATAAAACATTTTTAATAATAGGAGAGTTAGATATACCAGAGTTGATGACTTCTCCAATGCCTATGACATATCCTTTTGAATTATCTCCAAAGGTTACCGTTCCACCATCGATGTATGTTATATTTGATAACATTTTTGAATTTTCGGTCAGGAGCAACCGCTATCTAGTATTCATTTCTCCTTATTTTTTATTTTGGGTACCTCTTCAGTTTGTGCCATAAAAATACATCAGCATGTTCTCCGTCACTATCGCTATCACTTTCAGAAGAAGAATCCGAGTCATCCCAAGTTACTTTGAAAGCCTTCTTCTTCTTGAATTTTTGAACTTTGTTATTCTTTTTGTCATTATTGAGTTTAGGGCAATCCTTCTTCATATGACCACATTGATCACATTCATAGCACTTGATTTGAGTTGTGTTGGATTTCCCTTCTTTTTGAAATTTGATCATCTTTCTAAATTTCTTGAATCTATTATAATTCTTAGCAATGAAGACTATTTCTTCTTCATCTAAATCAGAGTCATCATTTTTTGTTGCTGGAAATGCTATATTTTTCTTCTCCGAATTTAGTTCTTTTCGAGCCTACAAATTAGCTTCATACGACATTAAATTTTCTATTAAATCTTCAACTTTGAGAGTAGAAAGATCATTAGCTTCTTCAATAGCTAAAACCTTCCTTTCCCAATCCGATGTTAAAGAGTTGAGTATTCGAGAGACTAAATCAAAATCAGTAAATTTAACTCCTAATGCCATAAGATCGTGTTGGATAGTTTGAAATCTAGAATACATGTCAACAATAGTTTCATTTTGCTTCATTTTGAATGAAGAAAATTGGTTTTGTAAAATTGAAATCTTAGTTTGTTTGACCTTTGTTGTACCTTCGTGTGTAATTTGTAAGGTACGTCAAATATCAAACGCAGTGGTCCATAACATGACACGTGAAAATTCATTTTTGTCTAAAGAGCAAAATAAAACATTCATAGCTTTAGCATTATTTGATGCTAAGGTCTTTTGTGCATCAGTCCAAGTGTTCATAGCAGTAGTAGGTGCTTCATATTTATCTTGTGTGGCTAACCAAATTTCAAGACCATTAGCTTCCATAAAAATTCTCATACATGAGTGGGGGTCGTGCTGTGGATTGTCCTTCTTGAAAAATACTTGCCATATTAAAGTGATTCAAAAACATGTTACTGTTATTTGATCAAAACCTTGCTCTGATACCAATTGAAAGTATATATGAGCGGATCGTATAGACTATATATGCAAGTATATGTAACTAACTATATAATATAACTTGATAGATGATAGTAGCAAAGTAAATTAGAATAATAACACCAGGATTTTATACTGGTTCGGACCTCCCGTCCTACATCCAGTCCCCAAGCTCCTCTTCGGAATTTCCTTTTAACTAACCCTCACTTGACCCGAAGGTACAGATTTACAATAGCAGAGTTTCATTGTCAAGAATGTGTTATATAACACGGATGTTGACTACTGAGTACAAATGCTTCCAATATATATATCTATTTAGAGAATATTGAATGAGGCGTTCTGAATATATGGAAGAGTTAAGTACGGGTATTTGATTGCTAGAGATCATGTATAGATCAGAGTATAAGAGTTAAGAGCGTAAGTAAGTAAGGTAAGATCTTCTCTTGAATTCCTGATTCTATTTATAGTGGTGGAAAGATCCTTTGTGTAGTTGCAACTGTTAGTAAGTGCTCTAAGGTTGCTTCTCATGGTGATGAAGAGTTGCAGTGAAGAGAAGCGAACGTGTCCTTTCGGATGTGACAGTTGTTCTTTGAATTTTCACAGCCGAGTCCAAAATCAGACTTCTGGAAAATATTTCAGATGTCTGGTCTTCATATTTTTTTGCATCTGGTTGTATTTCAGACGTCTGAGTTTTTTAACCAGACGTCTGATCTTCATATATTTTTTATATCCGGATGCTTTTCAGACGTCTGAGTGTAGTAACCAGACGTCTGATTCTTTCTGAGTTATGAACCAGAGGAATCAATCAGACGTCTAGCTAGTGTTTCCAGACGTCTGAATGTGTGCATGTTGCTATATCTTTGTCTGTGTCATCCCTTTTTCACTTCTATCGACTTGAAGTCTTTTGAGTCTTGTTTTTGTCTCTTTAGCGATGTTACTTTATCAACTACCTGTAAATATAGATATATATGTATATTCGATTTCCATTGTATAGTTGTTATCATCGAAACCATATACTTGATTTCCTAACACCTCGTACCGCCACTGACCCAATGAGCTTCTAAGGTAATTGAGTTAACTGATCCGAAAACCCATTAATCGAATGTGCATTGGCACATTGTGTATCTGTGTGGTGCACGAGTAGGGGTTGCCGAGCGGTGCAATTTATTCTCACAAATATTGTCATGCTTCTTTTTGTATATTTTATTTTTGGATGATTTTTGGCCGAATATTTTTTCATGACATGATCGCTCATACCTATAACATCAAGTCGATGAAAGACCTGTAATTCGCGCGAACTAGACTAAGTTGTTGGAAGTTCAAACCAGTAATGTCAAGACTAAGTCGTTAAACTCGTTTAGAATTGTAATGTTTTCCAATGGTTGAACGAGTCAATGCGCACATTACATTCATTGTATGTCAATATAAGCAGATCTAATCTATTGCTTGAATTTTAGCCAGCATTACTGATAAGTACTCCATGTATAAGGGATGGCTTTCCGGATATCATCACAGAAAAATGAGAAATATCGTCAAGAATTTCCTCACCGATGCTTTGGTAAAAAAAAACATGTTCTTTCCATTTTTGTTTCTGAGTTTTTATTTGGGCAATTGATCTGATTTGCATTGAGTGGCTGATATACAGAGGAAACAGTGTGAAAGTCATACAAAAGGAGGATTGCCAATCTGTCTTGGAGACGGATTGTATTTCGGTAATACGCCTTTGTGAAAGGCATAAAATATATCTTAAAATCAGTATCTTTGGAAATGCCTTAATAACTTTTTGCGATATCGCTTGTGAATATTTGCATCTCTGACCGAAAGTTAAGATTGGACTGTCAGTAACATTTCTATTTCGAAAATCTGGATGAATTCCTATCGATGAAGGAGACTTCCAGTCCTTTGACACCTTTCAGCTTCAAGGAGCCTTCTAAAGGCACCTTCTCGAAGAAGACTTTCAGGCCTCAGAGTTTCTTTCCAGTCTTAGGAGTTCTCACACAACCTATGAAGCCTCAGATCTCCAGAGTGCTTCAAATGCATCCAGCCTTTCCAAGATGCCTATCTCTTCTAAGAAGCTCGTCGGATCCTAAGATATGTTAATCTCCTGGAACCTGCTACTAGTCCAGAAACCTGATAGTCATCCAACATCATTGTACCTTACTGGTTTAATTGGGTTGACTTTTGTCTAACATTTACTTATCTTCTTAGTCACTTTAGCAGTCATTTTACCCACTTTACCCAACAACTACACCGAAAAGAAAAAGGTATACACACACACATAACCTTAGATATATAGCAAAATTGTGACAGAGCTGAGGTGAATGACCAAAAAAGTTTGATGCTTATGTGGATGTTTCTACGGATATATGTGCCATGAAGAGTAGATTGTTACTCACCATTCCATACAATGAGAATATATGCACTATTTCAACCCGAGCAACCATGAACAATATGGAACCTATCATGGGCATGTGGCTAAGTAGATGACCATTGCCGCTAGTTTCAGTAAAAGCAGGAGGAGATAGCAATTTCACCACGATGCGGACCACATGTTCCTGACAAAAAATGGACATGCAGATAATTATTTGTAACACAGGTAACCAGACAGTAATTTGACATGTATAAGTAATGATCAACTCTTGAAGCCGTACAACATCAAAAATATAACACACATATGTAAATATTTGCATTATTTCCATCGGAAAAATAGGAATCAAGGTTTTAAAACATTGATATTACATACTGCTGAATAACTCTACAACGTATGATCAATAAAACATTTAAGGGTCTTCAGAAAGGAAAATAAGGCTCTAAGCGCCAAAGAGAAAAATAGATGGGAATTATAAAGTAACTGTAAGGGGGAGGGGTGATCAATCCCTCTCAGCAGAAAAATAGGATCTTGCAATTTGGCGTGATAGAACAAACAGATAGTTATAGATCACAGAAAAAAAAAATATAGAGACAAGAGAGAACACACAGATTTATAGTGGTTTCACCATCGCGAGATAGTGTACGTCCACTTTAATGGGGAAGAGATTTATTACTATTTGAAGAGATTACAGAGTAAAGAAATGAAGAAAAATAAACAAGAGATTGTTCTCTCATCTCTGATATCTTAACATTCTCTATGCCTCTTTTTATATATAGAGAAAAGTTACTTAGGGATGAAGCGATTGATTTATGTAAATAAATCAATTCATGGAATAATAATATTCCCATTAATTGCCTTGCCATGTAATTGATTGATAATATTCCATTTTCTCCATCAATCAATTATTTCTCTATTTGATTCCTTTTATAAAATATGGCAATCAAATATATATAGCAAATATCTCCACATCTCTATCTCTTTAATTTTTCTTTCCATTTCCTTCATGCACAGAACGGGTAACTAAATGCCGAGAATATCTCCAAAATCTATTAATTTTGGAAATATTGTATCACCAAAAAAAAATCTTAATAATCTCCACCTTGATACAATATCTCTTTCAAACCAAGATACTCCAAAATGAATGCTTCCCAATGAGTTCCTGCAAAAGCCACCTCTCATTGCACTTTGTTAATGAACTCCGGCAAGGCCACCGCCCACCAACAAAGTGTTGGAAACACTCAAAAAAAATAAGGCAGACGTTGTGCAACCAAAAAAATAAACTCATATCTCTTCATACAAGAAGAATGTCACATCTTCTCTTAACTTCAACCAAGTTACTCTCTTCCCCATAGTGCCACCATGTGGCACCTAGCACTTCATCAAGTGAATCAAGTTCGAGCAATGCTCGAACTTAGTAGCAGGTAAGGCCTTCGTAAACATATCTGCTGCATTGTCATTTGTATGAACATTCTGAAGGCGAACTAACTTCTATTCATTCATGGAGATAAGAAAAGACTCTCTTACCTCTATATGCTTTGTTCTAGAGCTGAAAGCCAGATTTTCAGCTAAATGAATTGCACTCTGACTATCACAATTCACCAAACAATTATCTTGTACAAAGCCCAAATCACACAATAACTTCTTCAAATAAAGTGCCTCCTTGGCTGCCTCAACTGCAGCTATCAACTCTGCCTCTGTAGTAGACAAAGCAACTATAGTCTGCAACCTCTCTCTCCAACTAATAGCCGTTCCTCCAAGAGTGAACACATAGCCTGAGGTTGACTTCCTTCTATCTCTATCTCCGGCATAGTCTGAATCACAAAATCCATTCAAGTTGAAATATTTATTTCTGCCGCCAAAGACAAGACCATAATCTGATGTTCCTCTAAGATATCTAAAAATATACTTCACTGCCTCCCAATGCGATTTTCCCGGATTTGATGTATATCTACTAACTAATCCAACAGCCTGAGCAATGTCAGGTCTAGTGCACACCATAGCATACATCAAGCTACCTACCGCACTCGCATAAGGCACCTTTTTCATGTAGGCCTTATCCTTTTCTGAGATCGGAGAGCCTTTGTTAGAGAGCTGTATATGCAAAGGCATGGGTGTACTGATAGCCTTTGCTCCATCCATGCTAAACCGAGCAAGCACCTTTTGAATATATTCCTTTTGAGTAAGTCTCAAAAGTCCAAGCTTTCTATCTCTTTGGATTTCCATCCCCAAAATTTTCTTTGCTTCTCCAAGGTCTTTCATTTCGAATTCCGCTTTTAATTTCAACTTCAACTCATCAACTCCAGCTTTATCCTTAGAAGCAATCAACATATCATCCACGTACAAAAGCAAATACACCAAATTACTATTCTTTAAATGCTTGAAATAAACACATGCATCTTTAGTACTACGATTAAAACCATGTGAAAGCATAAAAGAATCAAACCTTTTGTATCATTGTCTAGGCGACTGTTTTAGACCATAAAGAGATTTCTTCAACCTGCATACCCAATCTGATTTTCCATCTACAATAAATCCTTCTGGCTGCTTCATGCAAATGGTTTCTTCCAAAACACCATGCAAGAAAGCAGTCTTCACATCAAGTTGTTCTAACTCCAAATCGTGAGCAGCAACTATCGCAAGTAGGATTCGAATTGAAGTTTGTCTAACAACTGGAGCAAATATTTCATCATACTCCAACCCCTTTTTTTGTGAAAACCCTTTGGCTACCAATCTTGCCTTGTATCTACCATCGTCTTTCATCTTGAACACCCACTTGCAACCTATGGCTCGGCTTCCTTGAGGTAGTGGTACCAAATCTCAAGTCTTGTTCTTCTGTAAAGACTGTATCTCCTCTTCCATAGCGCAATTCCACTTCGAATTATTATTCGACTTCATGGCTTCTTCAAGGCTTAATGGTTCATCATGAACAACATGTAAAGCATACTCAAACTGATCATCAAGGCTCAAATTTGCATAATCCCAATCTCCATATCTAATTGGAGCTCTCTTTGGTCTCTGACTAGCCCGAATGACTATATCGCCTGACTCTCCTTCAGCTCCACCTTGAGCTCCATCCTCTCTAGCTTCATGACCATCTCCATCACTACTAGAGGAAATCTGTGGACTATCATGTGATGTATCATCAACTGTTCTATCACTATTGCCAATAGTAATAGCTGTACTTCGAGTTTGAAAGTTGGGAATCTCGGTCTTTTCGGCCTTCTCATCAACTGAATCTGAACCGTCTGATAAACCTTCCAAAGGTTTAAACATCGCTGACTCGTCAAAAGTCACATGTCTGGAGTGTATAACTTTCTTCGTAACTGGATTCCAAATTCTGTATCCTTTTATTCCATCTGTATAACCAAGAAAAACACACTTGGAGGCCCTAGGCTCCAACTTATCTTGTCCTGTATTGTGAACATAAACTGGACATCCAAATATACGAAAATAACTTAATAAAGTGCTTTTACCTCTCCATAACTCCTCTGGAATCTTCCCACCAATGGCGCTGAGCACGGAATCCGATTAATAATATGTGCTGCAGTCGAAACAGCTTCAGCCCAAAAACCCTTAGACATACCCGCAGTCAATATCAAGCAACGGGCCTTCTCAAGTAGAGTCCTATTCATCCTCTCAGCAACCCCATTGGATTGCGGATCACCAGGTGTAGTAAAATGTCTTCTAATACCGCGTTGTCTGCAGTAGTCGAGGAACTCTTTGGAGACATATTCGCCACCATTATCGGATCTAAAAATCTTCAATTTCTTACCTGTTTGGTTTTCAACAAAAGCTAACCAAACCTTGAAATTCTGAAATACTTCCGACTTAGCTTTCATTACATACACCCAAACCTTGCGCGAGTAGTCATCAATGAATGAAACAAAATAATAAGCTCCACCAATAGAAGCAGTAGGGTATGGCCCCCAAACATCTGAATGTACATAATCAAGTACACTCTTAGAAGTATGCATACCGTCACCAAAAGAAACTCTGGTTTGCTTTGCCAATACACACTCCTTGCAAAAGTTCAACTTGTTGAAGATTTCTCCCTTGATCTTTTTCTTCTTACGAAGCAACTCTAAGTTCTTCTCCGAAGTATGACCTAGTCTCATATGCCAAAGCTTGGTAGCATCCAAACTTTTAGAACTATCAACTCCAATACATAATTCTCCATGAACAGTGGTACCCATCAGCAAATACAGATTTCTTACCATAACACCCTTCATCAATACAAGTGACTCTCTAGAAACTCTCAAACCATCTTTGACAATGGTTATCTTGCATCCCAATGATACCAATTGGCCTAATGATATCAATGACTTCCGAAGACCAGGAACATAGCGAACATCTGAAAGTGTGCGAACAATCTCATCATACATGCGAATGCAAACTGAACCAACTCCCATATACTTACATGTAGCATCGTTTTGCATAAGGATGGAACTTCCTTCTTTAGCATCAAAGGAAGAAAAATAATCCTTATTAGGAGTCATGTGAAATGATGCTCCAGAATCTAATACCCAGTGGTCTGCAACATCTGATACAACCGCTGTCAATAAATCGCTATCATCTTTCTCCATCGCAATAGATGAAGAACCTTCAGTCTTCTTCTCCAGATCTGGGCAGTCTCTTTTCCAATGGCCTGGTTTCTTACAATGATGACACCTTCCATCTTTTGACTTACTCCGCCAATGAGGCTTCCTAGAATTGGAACGCCCCTTATAATTCTTCACTTTCTTCTCTGCTCTACCTCTCTCAACAAATAAACCTGAACTACTATTACTTCCTCCACTACTATCACCAACACCAAACTCTTTCATCTGATCTCACAACTCCTCACTGAGCAAACCTGTCTTCACATCATCTAATGTCAATGTATCTCTACCATAGATAAGGCTGTTAGCGAAACCAGTGTATCGTTCTGTAAGCGAACACAACAGAATCATTGCTTTCTGTTCTTCATCAACTTTCAACTCAACAGACTTCATCTTCATCAACAGGTCATCAAACACACCTAGGTGTGTTTTAATTGAAGAACCTTCCTTCATTTTATAAGTGAAAAAAGTCTTCAATAGAATCAGACGGTTAGTTAGGGATTTCTTCATGTAGAGGTCCTCCAACTTCTTCCAAATGCCTTTGGCTGTGATTTCCTGACTGATTTCAGAAATTACATTCTTTCCCATAGCAAGCTGGAGAGTAGTAAAGGCCCATTCTTCCATCTCTTCTAATTCCACTGATGAAATATCAGCAGGTAATGTCTCTGCATCAAATACTAATGAACGCGATTTCTCCTCAAAACTGCTTTCATCATCCATTGTTATTTTCCAAAATCTCCTTCACCATTCCACTTCTCTATCGTCAACTGTGATCCTGAAGCCACATAGGAGCCTCTGACGTATGGAGCAACTATTGGCGCTAAAGTACTATTTGTACTATTTTCATCTCCTCCTGCCATTCTACCAAACACCTTCTTTGCGAATCTAGCTCTGATACCAGTTGTAAGGGGGAGGGGTGATCAATCTCTCTTAGCAGAAAAATAGGATCTTGCAATTTGGCGTGATAGAACAAACAGATAGTTATAGATCACAGAAAAAATATATATAGAGACAAGAGAGAACACACAGATTTATAGTGGTTCCACCATCGCGAGATAGTGTACATCCACTTTAATGGGGAAGAGATTTATTACTATTTGAAGAGATTACAGAGTAAAGAAATGAAGAAAAATAAACAAGAGATTGTTCTCTCATCTCTGATATCTTAACATTCTCTATGCCTCTTTTTATATATAGAGAAAAGTTACTTAGGAATGAAGCAATTGATTTATGTAAATAAATCAATTCATGGAATAATAATATTCCCATTAATTGCCTTGCCATGTAATTGATTGATAATATTCCATTTTCTCCATCAATCAATTATTTCCCTATTTGATTCCTTTTATAAAATATGGCAATCAAATATATATAGCAAATATCTCCACATCTCTATCTCTTTAATTTTTCTTTCCATTTCCTTCATGCACAGAACGGGTAACTAAATACCGAGAATATCTCCAAAATCTATTAATTTTGGAAATATTGTATCACCAAAAAAAAATCTTAATAGTAACTACTGAAATAAATAAGGCACATACTTAGATAAGGAAAATACGGAAAATACAGATTAAATAAAATTAGTTTCAGGTAAAATGTTTTATTTTTTAGTAGGTAGACCAAAATACCCTTATTTACTCCAAATCGTACCCTGTTAACCGTTTTTTCTAATATTCCAAGTTTTCTCTACTAAACCTGTGATTCTTTTGGACTTATACAGATTTTGATTCATTTGTTGTTGCTATTTTCATCTTAAATATTAATCTTCTCAATACATTTAAGCTATGTCTATGTTTGATATGATTTAAAACTTCTCGATCTTATTAACAAAGAACCAATTCTTCCAGATTTGAATTTTAAATAGTTTATCTTAAATTAGGTAAGTTTATTTCCTATTTAAAGTTCTAAAGTTTTTACTTGGTGAGCTGTGGGTACTGGGTAAATTTATTTCTTGTTTAAATTTTTAAATTTTTTACTTACTGAGTTGTGGGTATTTGAGCGTATAATTGATAGAAATAGTATTTTGGTATTAGCCGAATAAAATTTTCTTTTCCCCTTATCAATACCTTTTGAATAAAACTTGTTCAATAATGATGCATCCCCTTGCCCACATTCGTAGTCCTTTCGGTAGTTTTAAATATTTCTAAAAAGAAGTATAAAAAAAGGTAACAAACTGTCGATAGAAACATCTTCAATTTTCGTGAAAACCTGATTTCAAACGATTAATGATTCAGTTTGTTTATTGAAAGTATAGGAATCTAAAAGAATCGGCTTTTCTACAAAATAAACTCAAAATTTATTGTAAAATACTTTTTTCTTATTAAAATAAAAATAAAAAAGGATTCTGATTAGACAAGTGTTTTGGATGACCTTTAGATGATACAAGCACAAACACTTGGTTCTTATTTTCTGTACTTCCCTTAACAAGTACGTCATATGAAAAATCATGCAGATAGAGATGTAATGTATGCAACCACAATCTGCATGTGTCTGGCCACACCTGTCAGCATGTTACCTTTTATAACTGTACTAGAGACCACATACGCCCTAATATATGGCGTGTCATATGCACTTCAGTACCCTCTTAGAATAGTGCACTGAAACATTTGTATATAGTAACAACTTTATATGTTGCCGTTCGTGTCTTATCAAGAAGGAACTGCTACTTAGAAAATTTCAATATGCAGCATAAACAAATTATGCAGACAGACGAGTCTTGTGAGCGAACATAATCTACATGTGTGTGGCCACACCTGTGGAGATCATGCTACCTTTTATAAATGCACTGGTGATTGGGTACACCCTAATAAATGGAGCCTCGTATGCACCTCAGTGTCCTTATATTAGAACAGTCCACTGAAACTTTATATAGATTCAAAATCATATGCTGCCAATTTATGGTTTTGTTTTATTTTTTTAATCAACAATTTCTAACACATCCACACACCCGATTCAATTAAAATTTAAAAGTTGCTATAGAATTTTGATAATTAATTAAAAAAAATTTGGAATAGAAGGTTTAGTCAGCTGGAATACTAACGTGACAATTTCTCTAATCATTTGAAAATGCAGAAAGTGGGATGTATGCTTTTACATGCAGATTCTTTCAAGAGGTACGCATCTAAGTCACAGAATGAGCCCCAAAAATATTAGAGCATGTTTGGCAATTACTTAGAAATTGCTAAACAAGTTATTAGTTGTTTATTACTACTTGTGTGTTTGTCAACAACTTATAAGGAAGGCAAAATTTGCTAAGTCCCAAGCAACGATTACTTGCTTATGACTTATTTCAAATTTTACAATTAAATTTTATTATCATTCAACTTATTTAGCCAAACACCTATTACATATTACTGTTCGCTAAAAACTACTTAATAGGCACTACCTACTTTTAAGTAGAAAAGAACAGGTTGTTCACAGATGGGCTGTTGATCTATTATGGTTTACTAAGTAACTGTAACTGGATTAAGAAGATATATACGCTTGGTCTCTAAATTTTTTTTCCAAAATAGCTTCTTCTACAATTAAGGTAAAATAAAATAGTTCAGTTGTACTGATTCAATTGTGATGGTAATTTGGAATATGAGCTAGGCATTGATTAATAAAGCAAGCACAAAACATAATTAATTGTGAAGAAAAAATATGCAGTGTTAAGAGTACACACTTAACAATAGTAATGAAAGGCTTAAATTTTCAATTTAGTGTATATAATAACAATGTTTTCAGAGTTGGAATAAATATTACCTGAATATTCCAGCCATATGTAAGGGATGCGCCGCATAAAATTTTTGAGGCAGCCAACCTCTCTTCTTCGGAACCATTTAGCACAATTTGGTATAATTTTTCAAGTTCAGCAGTGCTAAGACACAAAGAAAACACAGGCCAAATGAAAAAACTGAAAAACAAATGCAGATATCACTTAGAACAGTAACTACAGTCGCTTTGAGACTGCACTATAAACATGCATGCATATGCTGAAATAAAGTGCACTGATTCACTTAAAATGGGTACACTCGTTATTGGAGTTTGCCAGGTTCTTCGTGTGTGTGTGTAAAGAGGAAGAAAATTACCCTGGAGCAGGGGTCACCATAAGAGCATTTTTTAGCGATAAAAATGGTTGGGTTTCCTCCATAAACGTTGACCATATAGATTCTTGAACTAAACCTGGCTCCTTTGATGGTGCAGATAACACAACATAGCCAGGCCAAAAGTATGCTGAAGTGTCGATAAGTTCTCTAGTGATGCAGGCTTCAACTACAAGATGTAGTAGATTCCCAGCTGCAAAAATAATTACACCATTTAAGAAATTTTTTGTATTTTAAGAAAGGACTAATGTGTAACTTATGTATTGCGCATGGTAATATGAAAAAAAAAAACACGGTACTAGTATTTATAGGACAAATTTTCATCTTAGCTCATTTTCAAACATTTGGGCTAGTTTTGAAATTATTTGCAAGTTTAGGCTGATTTTTGCAACGTCGGCGTTGAAGTGGCAATCCCTTTTAAAAATCAACAGATAATGTGAATTGCACCCGAATTTTACACTGACGCAAATGTCAGTTGCGCCCAGGGGGAATGTATGCTGGTGCAACTACCACTTACGCGAAGAGGGAATGCAAAATAGGGCAACTGGAAAAAAAACTGGGCGTAATTCACAATTGCGTGATAGGTCGATTGTTTTTAAAATATGACATGTCAGTGCTGACGTGGAAGAAACTATCATATATTTGCAAATAGTTTCATAACTACCTAAAATGCAATAAGCTTTGAAAATTAGCGTAAACTGAAAATTTGTCCACATTTACATTGTTAGAAAGAGAATTTTATTACGCAATGTATAATAAATTTGTTGAGATGGATGAATTATAAATTTGAGTTTTTGTTATTATTCAAGCAGATAATTTTTGTTATATGATTTATATATTTTTATATTGAATGTGTATTTAACTTTATCATTTTTGTTAATGGAATTGTCATTCTCTTAATATTTTGTCAGACAAATATATGAATATTAATTATTTAAATGATTTAACTTAAAATTTAAATTATAATTGATTGATTTATCATATGAACTTGAATGTAAAATAGCATAAGAGAACTAAAAAGAACATTGTAAATAAATGTAAAAATAATAAACTATACGTACTTGAATGTAAGATCATGTCCATGGATTAACATAAATGCACAAAAGCTTTATTTGACAATGTCATTCTATGAGTCTCTTCCTTTTGTGTATGACATCGTCACTCCCTTTGGCGGCATCTACTAATTCGAAACTTAATTTGAAAGCAATATTCAACCAGGCGTTTTTTGAGTGCCTCTAATAACCAACGAATGGTGAATGATTTTCCTTGTGTAGATAGATCCTATTTCAATAGGAACTTGACGGGTCAAACAGCTTACACGTCTTGTTTACTGCTTATATCGAGTTACTCGTATTATTTATGTAAAACGAATAGTGGATTTGTTTTCATCTTTTATTAAATCTTTTCCACGGCTTAATAAATAATTTAATATACCAATGTTTTTTTTTGTATTTCGAATACGGTTGATCAACCTGTTAATTAATCGATTACGATAAATTGGATTTGATTTTCCATTTTTTTCTTTTACGGTGCCTCGACGTGACATGAGAGTGAAGTAGGTTCAACAATAAGCTTTTTTATAAGGGCTAAAAAAGAATCACTTGTTTTTGCTTTTTGACCACATATTGTATGGTAGATCTTGAAAGATATAAAAGATGTCTCATTAAGTCGTACATACTTGAATATTGTTTTCCACAGAATTTTATATATATCTATGAGATTGAGAGTGGAATTTTGTTCATTCGCTTTAAATTTAGTTAATTTTTTTAATTTTCATGGTAGGATTGAAAATCCTATATTTTACATATTCATACGCATAAATCTTGAATTTTCGAAATAGTGTAATGTAAAAAGAAGTGCTTCGAATCATTGCTATTTGATTCGGATTTGTTCTAAAAGGTCAATGTATTTTGAATTGTTTATTGACACGAACAAAATAAAGGAAAATATCTGATATGATTCAATATTAGATCTTGAACATATAATAGTTCTAAAATGGATCTTTTTAAGAATGAACTTTTGTCTCATGGTAGCATGCTCGAGTGCCCTTACGAAACTTCCGTTATTGAGTTAGTTATACACTTCGTATGTTTCTAGTGATTCACATGGTATCATCAACAGATACAAGTCTTGGATAAGAACATACAACGCACTAGAATGTCCTTGTTGATGATCCTCTACTCTGACGGCATCTAGGGTTCCTCAAACAATGTAATATCATACACCAGCTAAAATATGCTTATGGTACATGGCAAGTGTTAGGTATATAAACAATGATTTCAAACACAGAGATTAATCGTACTTTAGCAACTTTACTAAGACAGTGTTTGGTTATTTGGATATGATAGTGGAAAAGTTGATACATGTCACTCTACAAAACCATATATCAGGGTTTCCCTCATACGGCTTCTGGTTCAATTCTTTTAAAGTAATTGTATTCTTTTCTTCATTCGAGAATTGCCTCCCTTCTTCAACTCTACCTCAAAGAGTAAATAAGACCAATTCATTCACGTTTTCATGTTCCAATTGAACACTTTTCATTTAGAATCAAAGAAAACCCTCATACGGCTTCTGGTTCAATTCTTTTAAAGTAATTGTATTCTTTTCTTCATTCGAGAATTGCCTCCCTTCTTCAACTCTACCTCAAAGAGTAAATAAGACCAATTCATTCACGTTTTCATGTTCCAATTGAACACTTTTCATTTAGAATCAAAGAAAAAAATTATTCGTTTTAACAAACATATGCGGATCAAATCACGATCTTCTATTCTAATTTAATAAGCACAAGAGATCTACATGACCAATCCTTTTGCTCCTTTCTTTGCGATTTAAAAAGATCATTTTTTAGTTTTCGATTTTCTTTCACGGTCTTTATTTTTTATTTCCTTCAATAATCCCTTAAAGTCTCATAAGGTTTGGTAATCTTGTAAAATTTAATCCATTTTCTCATCGAGCAAGGGGTACAACATAAATTAGATTATTTTTCAATCAAAAGTAGTACTATGTGAAATCTTCTGTTTCTTCCTTCACCTATATCTCATAGGCACAACGTCTGCTTTGAATCAATAGGAAACATTTTTTTGACATAAATCAATATTATTGCATTCCAATTCTTTCTCAATACCTTCCAAGGAAAAATTTGAATTGAATTCAAAATTGATAGGTTAGTGTGGGCTTATCCATGCGGTTATTCACTTTTCGAATAGACGTCCATTTTCTGAAAGATCCCGGCTTTTGTGCTTTAGTGAGTCGTCCTAGATCTTTTAGATGGTCTATGTTGTGTTGAAGGGATATTTATATGATCTCATCAATCGCACAAAGCCCGCGATAGCAACAGAATCGAGGAAATTATACAAAAACGACAATTCTTTTCTATTATATTAGTATTTGTTAGTGATCTCGACTCAGTTGGTCCATTCCTCCACGATGAACTGTTGGCACCAATCCTACATTTTGTCTCTGTGGACCGTGAAGAAAGGTGGCTCCACAGGAGGAGTGTTGTACTAAGAGCGAAACAAGAGGTAAACTGCTTTAAATCTACAACATGGATTCTAACAGTGAATGGGGTTGGACTCTCATGTCGATCCAAATAAATCAATATTTCCACAGTGGTCGATCTTTGCCTGCTAGGCAAGATGACAGCAAGTTACAAATTCTAACTTGGTATGACATATTTTCTATTACTATGAAATCCATAAATAAAAATGAAGTAGTTAATGATGCGGTTACGATATTTTTCTTGTATGTGCTTCTAAGAAAAGGAATTTGTTCATAATGATGCGAAAAGGGGGTCCGGCTCCAAGTTGTTCATGAATAGTGTCGTTGAGTTTCTCGATCATTTGCCTTAGGATCGGTTAGTTCTATTTCTCAATAGGGTCGGGTAAGGGTATAACTCAACGGTAGAGTGTCACCTTGACGTGATTGAAGTCATCAGTTTGAGATTGATTATCCCTAAACCCGATAGGAGTTTTTCTATTTTGACTTGTTTCACACAGCGATCAAACGTGAATGGATAAGAGGCTTGTGGGATTGACATTATAGGGTAGGGATGACTATATTGCTGGAAGCGAACTCCATACTAATATAAAGCGCAGGGATTCAAGTTAAGCATTGAATGAAAGAAATTTCGAAATAGCTTCGAGTACGTATGAGGAGGCTATATATAATGCAACTATGAATCATGGAGAGTTCGATCCTGGCTCTGGACGAACGCTAGCACGACATGCTTAACACATGCAAATTAGATGGCAAGTGGTGTTTCCAGTAGCGGAGAGGTGTGTAATGCGTAAGAACCTGCCATTGGTAATGGTATAACAATTGAAAACGGTTGCTTATGCCGTAGACCGAGGAACAAAAGGAGTTAGAGGCCAAAAACCTTCGACCCTTCTATCCATATGGGGTGCCTGAGGCAATGTTAAGAAAAATTAACATAATCTTGTGAATGGTCGTAAAGATGTGAATTATAGGGACTTGAATTTAAAATAATGAAATAGAACTTTAAAAATTAGACATTCTTAGAACTAATGAGTCTTGAAAACTCTTAGAACGTGTCTTATATGATTTGTTTAAACTTAATTTTCAAACACCATACACAATGTTAAAAAAGATTAGTCACAAGATAATACTTTGAATAAAATTGTAGCTGATTGAATCTAACCTGAGGACAAATGATGTATCAAATGTAAAATTTATAATTAGATTCTATTTGAATCCAAGCGAAGAGAGCGTATGCATCAACATTGAATTTAGTGATCAAAGAATTATCAAGGGTTGGCTACAGTTAAAAAATTGTAGGACATTATTACAATTTGCAAACTATTATGTTCAAATATATGTGTGTACCAAGTTTCAAAATTCCACTTGTCATTGGACATTTATGTAATTTCAATTCCGTTTCAAATCTTCAAAAGTTCTACTTCAATTCTATTCCATCTTTAATCACGTTCCAACAATATTTTTCAATCAAATTATGATATCGAATACATATCCATATATATACAAGCAAACACACACTCACACTTCATAACTATAATTTCTGAAAAACTAATCAAATTCTTTCGACCCAGTATTTTATTTCATTTCTTTTGCATAAACCCAATATTTATATCTCTACCTAAGGCCCGTCAAGTAAATTTACATCTGCCCTGTTCACTTCATTGAAGCCTAATTTTTCTTTTCATCCATTGCCTCTGAAGGCCTAGCCATCTAGGTCTGCCTCGACTTCTCCCGAATTCAGTCTCATAATTGCAAAAGAGAGGAAAAAAACTTTACCTGCTCAGGCTTAAAGATGCCACGACCATTCTACTCAAATCCATGACTTTTACATAGCAACCTGAAACAGGATTGCTTTTTCTTCGTTCAGTTTTCTATTTTTTAACCTTTTTTAATGAAATCTTTCACAATTTTACCATGTAAACATTTTATTTTTTATTGTTGGACATGGAACTCGGTTTTCTCAAGGATTTCGTCCCGAACAGAGATGGCTAGAATAACGACGTGTCAAATGAAATATCGATCCTTGGTGTATACACATAACATATATATGTGTGTGCATGCATTCACACACATGTGTATACGTTTATGTGCATATAGATAATTGTAGAACTAAAAGTAATTGAAAAAATAGTTTCCATGTAAGTACAACAAAGAAAATTAGTTAAAGTGATAAATTAACAAACAATTATTTAATTCCTCACAAATATTATACCCATGCATGGGTGCGCTCACAGACACTTTTTGACCAGTTCATATTTGCTTCACTTCGAACGTGTCAGACGCATCTGACGTGGGACCCACCATTTTACCCACATTTAAATGATTTCGTGAGTTGGTGTTGGACAGACCAAGTTGGTGTCATACGCATTGGACGCATCAAACGCCAATGTTAATTAATCACAATTAAAAAATTTAGTATATATATTTAATATTTCAATCCATTTTAAAATTTAAATTCAAACATTAATGAAATATACCGTTTTTCGAACAGAGCATTGCACCTTAGACCCCCGCAACCTGACCCAGCCAGGTCGACCGCCCTCAGCGGGGGCATTACCCCCGCATCCCCACCTATGGAATTGACACCGCCAGATCCCCCATTTATAGTGGCAATCACTTGTTATATGATGCATACAAACAAAAGTTATGTGACAGGAAACTGATTTATAAATAACATATACAAACTAGTATTTTATTTTTATTCCAAATTACTAGTATGCAATAATATTTGTCTTTTTTTATTGTAATTTTTTCGAATTTCATAATTCATAAATAATATAAATTCATTTAACTGTATTAATTAAAAAATAATTAAAACAAAAATACAATAACAAAAATAATAATTAATAACATACCAATTAAAATATCACTTTTAAATGCCATTGCATACGCAAGAATGCATTCCCCTTTTCGCAAACCATTCTCCTCTCATGTGCTACTTACGTGTCGTTCAAGAAGGCACCCTAAATCTCTAACGGCATCCCCTTGCTATCAGCACATATCCAACCACTACATTCCATATAACGTCAAATTCGGCCATACCTATCAACCGTCGATGGTGGTCCTCTTCAAAGAAGCAACCTGGTACAATTCTCCTTTAATCTCCCTCGTTTCACGTGCTTCTTTCTTTGATTAATTCACTATATATTCATAATCTTGAAATGCTTTTCCAAAATTAATGCAAGTATAGTATGCTAATTTTGGGTTTAATGTAGATTTTGTAGTTTTGGCTTGGTATTGACTGTGTTGAATTAGACTAAATGCACATCAACGATTTAGGAAAACAGATGATGCAAGATCTTGATTTAATTACAATCTTAAACAAATATAAGTGTGTGTGAATCTTAATCTACTCAATAATCTCGAATTTCAAATTGTAAGTTATATCTTGAAACTAGATTAACATGATAATACTAAATCTTGAAATAAATATATATACTTAACTTAAGCCATTAAAAGGACCTACCTATTACGATATATAAATTTAATTAAAAGGTCTCTTTAATCATACTTTAAAATAGACCTTTGATTAATAAAGAACTCTTTTTAATCTAATCTAAAGAATCTTGAATGAAATAGTTAGATCTTCATTTTTTATGAAATATTAATGTAAATGTTAATTTAATCAAAACACTTTATTGAATTATTATGAAAGTAAACACTAACCAGTTACACAATTTTTACATATTATAATAAACAATAATATATCATGATAAGTCGTACGCTTTAAGAATTCTATGGTTTCTTGAAATTTAAATACACCACTTTTCAAAAACAAAATAATTTATATAAACAATTATTTTATCTACTAATTAACAAATTTAAGTAAAATATACATAAAAGGTTAAAAATAATTGCAAACTTTTATAAACTTTGTTTTGAAAAATCATGAATCTTCGAAGCATTAAAAATTCTATTGAAAACTTATAGAATCAAAATATATTAACACATATTTTATCCAAGGAAATAAAGTATAATACAAATAGATACAAATAAATACATATTATGCATATTTTATGAATTGCAGTAGCATTTTTACATTGAAGTAGCGATTTATGAACTGTATAATAGCAAATTTTAGATGAAGTGTGCACGTAAGCTCACAATGTTATTTTGCAATAGCATTATATGAACTATAGTTGCAGTTATGGTAGATTTTATGAGTTCTATAACATTTTAAATGACGTAAATGTATATATAAAGTTATTTGTAGTAGAATTTATATAAGAAGTGACTTTTTATAATTCTATCTTCTAATGGTATTTTATTATTTTTAAGAAGATTATTTGTAGAATTTTATTTTGTAAAAGTGCTATTTAGTACCATTTTATGTTTTTGTATTTGTTATGACAATATCAATGTTACAATGATACCTTGTTATACCATTTTTTTATTGTAGTTCATTTTACAACCATTTATTGGAACAATTTATGCTACTGCTGCTATATAGTACCATTTCATTGTTTAATACATGTTTGTTTATTTTCGTATGATTTAGTGTTACATTTGTTACCATTTCGTTTGTTTTTTTTCACATATTTATCATTTTGTTTTTTGGTTGTGTTTTTTGAAAGATTTAATACTATGTTTTTGTGTTTTTTGAAATATTTTCTTGTAATGTTATTTGTTTAATGGCATTTTGTATTTGGTATTATTTTTCAGAAAAAAAAAACTTTCCTTGTGCTATTTTTTTGTAATGCTACTACATAGTTAATTTTTTAGTTGATAATTTTTAAAATAAAATCATATAACATTAGTATTGGACACAATGGAAGACACAAGTAATGATACTATATAGTATCATGTCTTACTCGCTACTATTTTCTATTGTAATTAATGACTAGTAAGGAATTAAGGCATGAAGAAAGGGAGAATGGGTTCGGTTATGGCTGGAGATCCAAGGTAGTGCGGCAAAAAATGTGAATAGACCAATATTAAGGTTAGGGTTTAAGTTGATTTAGCGAGGTAATAGCTAAGACAGAGTATTTGAGATGGTGGACGACAAAGGTAGGGAGTGATGGCATGGGATAAGACGACATGGGTGAGCGGCGACGTACAATGCAGCGATGTGGGGTGTAGCGATGTGAGATGGGGCAGCGTGATTTGAGTTGTGATCCAAAGAAACGTGTTGCCCTTCTAACTAATTTTTAAAATTGGTGGCCTAAAGACTAAAAATGATCATAAGTTTATCCTTTAAAGTTTAAACAATACTTCTAAATATAGTTAATTAATACAACAAAATAAAATGTAAATGGGCTAGGTTTAATGATAAGAATTATATAATTAATAAAAATGTGATTTTACTTGAATACAATTATTATAACTACAATATTGAAACCATCTTCATTAGGAATTGCAATCGGTTCACAATTTAATTGCTACCCACACATTTTCCAAAATGCATTTACATAAAAATGAGATCACAATTTCAAATCTCAGTAATGACAAAATTAATGTTTATTCTCAATTGAAAATTTTGAAATATAAAGTTCATTCAACAACCTTATTTGAGAAGTCGTGTTTATTTGGACATGCACGATGAGTGATATTCTCGGTGGCTCCTTAGCATGCTCTCTCTTAAACAAGCTTGACCAAGGTTTGAATTGTTGTACCAGATCCATTTAAATCATATGAACTAAAAAATAAATTTTTAGCAATTAAAATAAAAGATACAAAATAAAAAAGTAAAATCACTAACCAAAAATCATAATCAGATCGCTCGAAATACCTTGATTATTGTTACATATAATCAAAAGTGAAGCAAATTTTATTAAGTGGTTTTCTTCTTACGACATCATTTACATATGTCATTTTCATTTAGTTATACCATTACCGGAATGAACACCACTCGAGCAACATGTTCTAACTAAGACAATGATATCACTCTATCCAACGCATTTCTCATTATCACATAGTAAATTCTACCTACTTTATTATTCTCTTAAACACCATATTCTTACAACTTTGAAAGAATACACAATATACTTTATGAAATCCAAATCTCTGATAGAGGTAGATTATTTTTTTGGATAATTTAATTAGTATCTTTTTCATTTAAGTTTGAAATTTAATTGTATTAGATTCTCCGAAGGGATATTCATTTGCATTTGTCTATAAACTCGTTATTATCATGTGAAATGAAAATTTTACTTTATTTACTTTGGTATTTTGTAAGAAATCACATTAAGGATGCATGTGCAAAAGCATGAACCATTCCAAGACGTGTGGATGTACATTTATCAATCGTTATCAATTTCCACCTTTTTCATGCCATCTACTACCACAAATAACATTAGTATTAGGCACAAACAATTCATCATAATGGAAGACACAAGTTTTTAATCTTCAACATGCTTGATGTTGTTAAAAGATAATGGTCGTATCCATTACTTGTTCATGTATTGCCATACACATTTATGATGCACAACGCACAAAGATTCATAAACTCTCTAAAGCCTTGTGCATGACGTGGTATATGGCAAGCATATCAATGGACTAGATTTTGATCCACATTTAATCAAGAAACGCAATAGACAAAGAGATTTGGATTTGACTTTCAAATCTCTAATCCATTTACGATTTGCATAAATTTATTCGCTAGTAACTTTCGTTAATGGATTAAATATGAACGAAGACTAATCCAACATGTTTATAAATCATATAACTAGAAAAAAAAAGTAATTGTGATATACTATGTTAATAAAGCGCTCGCCTAGGTGCGCCTAGGCATCAAAAAGCCATAGGCGTCGGCCTAGGCTTCTCTCTTCTTCAAAGCACCGCGATGCACAAGGCACCTAAAAAGCGTTTTAGGTGCCGAAGCGCCAAAAAATCAAGACGTTGATAAAAGCGCGCTTAGTTGTTACTTGAAAATTTTAGGACTTCAGCACAAATCGAGCCCGATAGCGGCATATATTGGCAATTATGGAACAATTAGGGCATTAATTTGCACAACATAAAATAAAATCGATCTCAAACTATCAATCGGCCTGGACTAATGTTCTGCAGCTGCCGACGACTCAAATCCATTGTTGATCGACGATCCTGCAGTCTACGCAACTTGCGCCTTCACCTCCATCAAATTACAACTTCCAGATTAATCTACGATCGAGATTTATTTTTACTTCGGAGTCTGAAATATGAAATTATAAACTGATTTAAGCTTTAAATTTAAGTTAGTTTAAAGTTTTAAATTTTAGTTTAGTTAAATTTAAGTTTATAGTTCAAGTTTAAATTTTAGTTTAGTTTAAAGTTTAAATTTTAAATTTAAATTATGGTGCCTAAAATTTAGTTAGTTTAGCTTTAACTCAGAAGTATTTTAAAGTTTAGTCCAGTTTAGTTTAAAGTTTAAATTTTGAAGTTTAGTTTAGTTTAAATTTAAGTTTGCAATTAAAAGTTGAAACATTAAATTGAGATTAAAGTTAAGTTTTAATTTGGATTGAATTATAAGTTTAAAGTCTAAAGTTTTAAGCTTTGATTTTAAATTGAATTTAAAAAATTTAGTTTTTAATTGAATTTTAATCTTAAAGTTTTAGGCTAAAAATTATTATTGAATTTAAAGTTAAGGTTTAATTTTAAGTTGGATTTTAAAGCTTTATATTTTGAAGTTTTTAAATTGATTTAAAGTTTTAATTTTAGGCTATATTTAAATTTTAAATTTTAGAAGTTTTAAGTTAATTTAAAGTTTCAAGTTTTAGTTTTGAATTGAATTATAAGTTTAAAGTTCAAATTTTTAAGTTTAAAATTCAAATTGAATTTAAAGTTTTAACTTTTAATTTAAAATGGATTCAAAGAGTAATAATCAAAGAGAAATGAATGTTGTGGTAGTCGCCAAGTGTTCAGTTGTTTTTGTTGTAGACTTAAGTTGTGACTTCTTAATTTGGTTCAAAATGAATGCATGATGCTTTCTTACCAATATCGTACATACGTGCAAAATTTTTGCTAAATTTAAAAAAAGCAATGCTCTAGGCGTCCAAAAAAGCCCTAGGCACAAAAAAGCGCTAGGCTCCAGCCTAGGAATTTTGGGGGCTTTTTCGCCTTGACAACTTCAGTGATGTATTACTATTAGTATTACCATTACTATTACTATTACCAATATTATTTACGTACATAGAATATTTCATAAAGTATTAATATACCTACAAAGGAAAGAAAAAAATTAAATATAAAAGCAGAAAAGTATAGCGCACATCATAAAACATGAGATGAACTCAAGATGCTATAATATATTTTAGTGATCATTGAACTCCGAAGTGAAGCATTTTGATAATCCAATTCTCCTTCATTATTTTATGGATTGGTATTTAAAAAAATAGTTTTTTTATGAATATGGTATAAAGTTTATTTCATTGTAAAGGACAATATTTTGATATGGGCGTGCAGAAAAAACCTATTACAAAAATAGACCTGTTTTTTATAGCTTGCGCATTAACGGAATGCGTACGCTGTATTATTTTTTTAATTTGAGCTTGCACAGTTTTGCAACGTACAAGCTATATTTTTTTTTAATAATATATAGCTTGATCATTCCAAAAATGCACAAATTGTGTATTTATATGCGAATTTTTGGAATGCGCAAATTCATTTTCGGGGCTAAAATAACCATCTAGTCCATATTTTTCCTCATTCCCCTTTTATTCTCCTTCATTTCACAAAATCCTAACTTGTTCCCTACTCTAACCCATTTTATCTTCGCAATTTCAATTGTAATTCAATTTAATATCTAAATCAGCTTCAAATAATTTGCTTAATCTCAAAATGGAAGGTTTTTTTTTCAAATTAGAAGTAAAAAATTCTGAGTGGGATTAATTGTTTTTTGGTCATGCTTTAACTTATTTCAGTTATCATTGTTGTAGTTAATTGGTTTAACATTAAAATGTTACTAGCTAGCTAACTGAAAATGAAAACCCTAGTTTTAATTTTGATAGTACATAAATGGGTATTAATGATTATGTATTGGATGATTAAATTTTGCAAAATGGCCACCCGAACCCATTGATAGAAGTGTCATTTATCACAACATAAACATGGGAGTGGAAATTAATGGCTTATAAAGTTTTTTATATATACATTGGTTTTTCAATGAAAATGCATTAAAAATATTGATTTGTATTTGTTATTATAAATCAGAACATTCCAACAGTTCAACCTGTAGGCCATGACCTAAAACACCACATTTAACACATCTATTTCGCCCGACACTTGTTTGTTGATCCATGACACCGTTTATTCGAGCCGAACGTGGACGTCCGAAATTTCTTGATCTTCAACGCATTATTAAAGCTTTCAGACATATTTGTTATCATCATGTTGAATCTTACTCCACCATCATGACAAAGAGTCCAATTTAATTCTTGATCTTTTATACTTTTTTCATTCTATGAGTCGCCTTGTGGATTTATAATCTTCAATTGTTTTTGTGGTTCGTATATTTTACAACCTTCGATGTAGTAGCACATGCATGTAATAAATTTTGAAGCTCAACCAAATCGAACTCAGCTTTCTTAAAATTTGCTTTAATATCTCAAATACAATAGATGATGATGTTCAATGGGATTCCTTTCATATACAGCCTGAGATAAATTTAATGCATCGGTTATGCAAGAAAGAAATTTAATTCCACATACAACGAACAAATCAACATCATGCCTGCCAGGATTATGTCTGCACAATAGCAAAGGCTAATAAAAAAGACATTGATTTGCATCTACACCAATAGCTACAAGTAACATACCTAGATACTTTCCATTCAAATAAGTATCGTCAATAGAAAGTACATGACGACAATGTGCAAAACATCAATTAATGGTCCAAAGGTCCAAAAAGCACCATCAAAAACAATATGGGTGTGACTAACATCATATACGGTTACGGTTGCTGCTTTGCACTGCTTTCAGATATTTTGATAGTTCTGCATATGATTTTTTCCAACCTCCGTAAATTATTCCAACCGTTTTCTGTAGTCCTTGTTAAGCTCCAAAATAACTTGCTTTTATATCAAACATATTCAACACTGTCTCATCTCTTATGAACTGTTCATGCAATCATATTTTGTCTCGGATTTAATTAAAAAAAGTATTTTGCTACATACAAACTTTGACATTGCTTGTCGATGATTTGAGTTGATGGCTGCATTTAAATAAATGTGATAACCGCCATATGTTTTTATTTTCCACCAATTTTGAGATTTTATCGTTGATAGATTATTAGCATGCACTCTCCAACGACATTTTTTATCCACATCAAATCGAACCGCATATCTATTTGCATGAGACTTCACTACCTGAAAAGAAAGTAGCACTTAATCATCCATTCACATGATTGTACAATGAGTTTCTCTTCCTGAGATCCTTTTTCAACACATTTTCTTCCAAACACTTCCAGTTCTAATTGAAAATTATTCATAATGAATTTTTCCATCATTGTTGCAGTACACAGATCATCGGCTAACGAATCTTCATATATGATTGTACCTCAATCGACATTTAGATTATCAACCGGTTGATTATCTTCATATATGATAGCTTCATTGTTAACTTTCATGTTATCAACCCAAGTTCTATCTACATCATTAAGCAACATGCATGCTATCCAATTGCACTTCGCTATCATTTGCACTGTCAACGTAATCATCATCATCATCATTCACAAGAGCAATGAATGCTTCTTCCACTTGATTCATTTGGAAGCTACAAGTACCAAATATATTAATCAAAGTAAAGTGTATAAAGATAATTTAAAATAAAATTACTAGTTAAATTAATACTCATTTGGCGGTTGTCTGAGATTGATTTGGAATACTACAAGTTGGATATACAAAGCTATGATCCACATATTATGTTTGATTAGACGATCCTCCAACCATTCCGCTATGTCTATTTAATAAATTTGTGAACTCTCCACCAGAATGAGTTGTCATATAAATTTGTAAACTCTCTGCCAATGAGTTGTCATATAAGAAGAAATTGTCGAACATTGTGTTCCATGAAACAATGTAGTAGGTAAAGACTTTTCCATTGATAATGTGGAATGATATGTTTTTCCAACATTAACATATTTTGTTTTCATAACAAAAAATTCTATCACTTTCATTTCAACCTAAAATGTAGAATTAATTTCATCGTCATCTTCCACATCAATAGCGAATGAACCATCATCTCTAACACATTTCGCTACTATTTTAAATCATATTCGAAAGGATTGATTTTTGATACTTCAAATGCACGTTGTTTAAGCTCTTTAAAACTATAATACTTTTTAATTTTCGATCATTTTCGTTTACTATCAATATACCTAGAATTATCGTCTTCATCAACCAATAATTCTCCATCAACAATTATCCATCATGGTAAAATATAATCGAAACTGTTGACTTTATCTAAAAAAAATTAAAACACTAAATTTAAAATCTTGATTTGTGAAAAACCCTAAATTCAAATTTTCAAATCTAATATCTTGATTTGAAGATGTTATCTTAGAGATTCTTCAACCAAAAGCACTTTTATTTCAATAAAACCTTTGTTTTTGATAACAAATTTTGAAAAGTAGAAGAAATTAGAGAGGAAATATGTTGGGTTTTGTGAAATGAAAGATGAGCGAAAGAGAATGGAGGAGCGATTGTGCTGCCTTTTTTGATCTGAAATGGTATTGCTCATTTATGGCGCAAGCTATAATAGTAGCTTGTGCAATCCATGATTGCACAAGTTATATGAAAAGAGGTCTATTTCTGCTATCAGTTTTAAGTGAGGCATATTCATGCAATATGTTAATTTTAAGGGCCTAAATCAAAATTTTGTCCCATTGTAAATGGACTGATATTTGTTAAGCATTTGGTAATTTTGGATTTAGATTTGAATTGATGGTTCATAATCCATTCGAAAAACGAATTGAATGTCAATCAATTTTTTTTAATAACAAACAGATATGGATCGAGGTCCATTCAATCCAAAACCGGTCGGTCAAAATGCTTTTTAAGTGCTGCACATCTTTTTGTTCTACATCATGATCTAATGAAACAAAGCTGACATATACCCATAAAATAATACTAGATAATTCCGCAAAAATATCATCATATATAATGGTATAACCGTATAAGCAAAGAACGTAAAGTAAAAAAGTCATTCCAGAAATTGAATGAAAATAACAAGATGATATCTGTTAAGCTAGATAGTTGGATGCAATCTTTCACATCTTAGAAATGTTAATATAGAAACTTCAAAGTATAAGTCAGCTGTTTGACTTTTAGATACTAACATAAAACACAAGAAAACATAATTTTTTTATCAAATGAATAAACAGTTACTTTGTATCTTTTAGATCAGGGAAAATAATGAAAAAAAATTGGGTATATACGTATTTATATTTGTAATTGTATATCAATGCAAATATGTGTTGTTGTTTTTTTCTTTTGCATGTTCGACGATTTTATGCTTTCCTCCATTGTGCAATTATAGAATGGGTCATCTTGTGCAAGGAAAAGACGTTATCGCCGGACATGTCTTATTTTACACGATATCATAGTGGAGGAGCTGGCAAATTTATCCATATATGGCAGAATTAATACTATATAAAACCTTTTATTAAAATGAATAAGAAACCATTTCAATAAAACAAATGGCTAGAACTTACATACAAATATACTTTTATATTAATATTTCTATACTATGATTGGATATTCGGCATTTTGCTAATATGATAGATTTGGTCTCATATTTATTTATTACCACATAACTATCGATCTTGTGGCACTAATTAACTAGATGCACTTAAACATTGATGTAAATCTAAATTGACGAAGTGATGTTTACTCAACTTATGGTTGAAAGTACAATAGACTTAGCATAACTATTTGTACAAACTTATAAATATTGGCCTTAATTTTGGTAAATGTAATTTCCGTGGTAGAGCATGCATTTTTTAAAATGAATACAAAAAGGAATAGACTTAGTGATCGCATGAGTAGTCAATGATAGAACGATAGATTGTTTTATATATCAAGGAAAAAAAATGCAATAGCTTGTCGAATGAGACTCATGAATTGCTTACAAAAAACGAAAAAAAATTAACGATCAATTGTAACAATGGTTAAATTTGCTAGTAACAAGTTCACTTGTAGTTGGTATCAAAGGTTTTTTTTTGGGAGGTTTAATTTTTTGATTCGTTTTCTTTCAATCCCCAAAATAAAAATCAATTTAATTTAGCTGTTTTTCAGATATTTCATGAGAAGTGACATTGATGTGACGAGGAAGACTTATTTATTTATATTTGTTAAAGGAAGATCATTTAACAATCAAGCATAAATATTTGCACACATGACCATCTTATTACGTGAGCGAGCACACACCCCCATGTATATATATGTACCCCCATGTATATATATGTACATGTATATGGTTGTAAATTGGTTCTCTGTTATTAAAATATCAGTCAGGAAATACTACAAACCTGCTCTGATTGAAGATTCGTTGTTACTGATGGAGCTAAGATTGTCATTTCCCGACTTGAAATTTGAAACAAAAGTAGCTGCCTTTGAAGCAGCACTATTAGCTGCAGCTACTGCTAACGGAGGAGGTGATATAAGTGCGGAAAATTGTCCCAATGCTTGAAGAGATAAAACCAACCCATGTCTTCTAGAAGAATAGTTCTTTCCCCTTGTGGCATGCATGTGATCATTGTTAGAATAATGTGTGTTTTCTTCCTTCACAATCGGCAAAATAGCCAAAGGAACGATTGCTAACAGCATACATAGCCGTGTCTCTTGGCGAGGTATAGGCCCTTCCAAAGGATCACGATCCTGCAAAGAATAAACATGCAAGCTATGAAGCAGACACATGGATAAACATGATTGCTTACATAAATACAGTCACAAACACTGTGCATTAAGGGTATGAAATTAGTTGGACAAAGGGAAATGGATGAGCATTTACAGGGTGTTTAGTAAATAACTTACAAGTAGCAAAAATAGCTTATAAGTTACTATTGTAATTTTATTTTTTTGAGTTAAAAATGGCACATAAGCTGACAAGTCATATCTATGAATTATCTCAAATTTTACAGATAAATTTTATAACAGTTACAACTTATACATCCAAACAATGTTACTTATCATTATTCAATAAAAACTACTAAAAAGTTATTGTTCAAAACCTTTTTAATGTAGATTCAAAATAAGTAGTTACCAGATGGGATCTAAGCTAAATAAACATATGAAAACTTGTAATCCATTTTTTAAGCATTGCGATATAAGGATATAAAATAATAGCTAAGTAACAGTAATGAATCAGAAACAGCAAGAAAAGTCACAGGCTAACATGGCATTTCAGGACAAGGATTACCATAAATTTATAATGTGGCATTTTAGGACAAGGATTACCATAAATTCACACACCCACACACGCACGCACACGCACACGAAAGGGCATTTTAGTACAAGGATTACCCCACGCACGCACGCAAACACAAGGAATAAATTAATAACATGGCATTTTAGGACAAGGATTACCCCACACACACAAAACCATTTCTTCTACTTTCAAAAGCATAAGAGTATACTGAGGTTGATATTTCGTTTCTCCTAGCCAGAAGACCTAGATAAGTCTAGCACAGATCCTCGGTGAGTTAAAGAAATGTGTCATGCACCAGAGAGATTCAATGTTTCAAAGCAAAAGATTGGATTCTAATAATGAACAGGTGTATTTACCAATAATTCAATGTACTAAAAGTATGTGTGTGTGTGTAAGCGCGCACACGTGCACGCATGTGTGTTATTACTGTTATACATATACATGCATGCATGCATGTAAGAAAAGGACAATAATAACCCGTTGTATAAGCCTTAGAGCTGAAATCCATAGAGCTTGGAATGTTTCCTGCCAGCTGGCCTTATTGACCACTTGGAGTGTCTTTGTCAATTCTGAGTAATTTTAAAGAGAGATTTATAAACCTCCATTCAAATTATATCGCATTTCTAATGCGAGACAAAAACCGTTCTTAGCATAATGCACCTGTTAATATTTTGATAGCAGATATAGCATGAACATTTTTCCCATCAATTGAATTCTCCATAAAAATATCAAATGGGATCCAACATCCAGAACTACCAGTTGCTGAAATATGGCAAGAAGCGCGACTGCAAGATCCAGCTTCAACAAGCGTTCCAAGAAGTTGATGTTTACTTAATGGAGACTGCACTTTCATTGCTTTATGCATATTTGAGAGGAAATTCTCTATTAATCTATTATCAGGTATATATTTATAAACTGTTGACTTGTGTCTTTCAATAAAGTGCAGCCTTTGCAGGAGAGAATCAACCTTATCCGGCCTGAAAAACCACAGGAAAAAAAAGGTCAGGAATTTCAAACAAAATTAAGGAATGATATATGCTTTAATCTACAGTATACCGCACTAAAGACAAAAAAAAATGAAGAGATAAGAACCAATTTTAAAGGTATCAAAATCTCTAATGACATTAAAAATAGGCTTAACATGCATTCATAGTTTCATACACTATTAAAACTTGAAAGTACTTGAAAGATCCAAGTTTTCAACTTCCAACAAATTGATTTTCTATTGACATTTGTTTTTCTATTGACGTAAATGCATATCTGGAGATGCTTACTACGCTACAACCTAAGTAAACACAGACTACCAACGTATCGAAGAATTTGCAAAATTCCAGGTACCTTATCAATATATTTAAAAGGGTGATAATGTAATCAGAAAATAAGATATTGCCTCGACAAGAAATCCTAAGGACATGAAAACATAAATGCTTAATATCTTAATCCTGTTCACCAGATCCTTAGGACATTTTTATTATCTCATTTAACTATGAAGAATTATTTTTTCTTACATACAGATGAAAGTTCAATCATCACCGCATCATGTATATGTCAAATTAGAGTTTGATTCACATTCCACACTGTCCAATTTAAACCTCTGAAATTAAGACGGAATGTATCACGTAGTAAAAATAGTTAAAGCATCATTACAACTTACCAGACAGACCATAAAATAAACTGAACGTGTATAATAGCCAATAGGTCACCATTTAACTGAATTATAGATGTGAGCAACTTCAAGTAAAGTATATCATAAAATGTGGTCTTACATACATGTTCAAATGAATGAAACGCAGAAATACTTCAGCTTTTGAGCTTCTGGTGATTTTTTCAACGGCTTCAAGCGCTATGATAGAGTTTGAACTTTGTAGGTGCTTGCGATGCTCAGAGCTTATGTTGTTCAAGTTTCCAGCAACATCTATATCCATAACCCGATGCCCATTGGTAGAAAATTTATTCATTTCTTTATCTGCAAAAACCAACTGCAGCCCACAATCCTCAAGTGTTGCATCTATTAAACTCATGATTACTTTAAGAGTAAAGAAAACCACAAGAAGTCCAAAATCAATAGTATTTATTCCAAACGTATGCGTAATCTGCAGTGAATCATCAACCAACTTAGCTATCCTACATCACAGAACGAACAGTAATATCAGCAGAAGCATATTGGGAAAGAAAGAAAAAAAAAAACGCTTTCCTGCTAAATCAGTGAGCCAAACAAATTAGAACTTCAATCCTAAAAGACTTCAATAACCAACAAAAAGATTGATACCAACAAAAGAATTAGAGATTTAACAACGAAACAGGTCAACTTTTTGAACTATTTACACATTTAGGTATGTTTGAAGCTACTTTCAAAAAAAAAAAGTGGAAATTAGCCACAAGGGCCTCTTTAGCAAGTGCAAATAGTTTCTAGGACACACAACCGAAATAATTACTTTTAAGGACAAAATGCAAAATAATTAGTTTCTAAGGCCTAAAAACCTATGAAATTATGTCCTTGAAAATAATTGAACTGCTGACTTTGTCCTTAAAAGTAATTATTCTGCTGATTTTGGTCTTGAAATTAATTTCTGTGAATGTGTGTCCTAGAAACTAATTGGACTACAAAGTTTGTCCTTCTAGTGAAATGCCCCTTTAAAAAATGCTATTTTTTGCCACCATGGTACCAATTGTGCCACCATGGTACCAATTGCCTATTTGTACCGACTTTTCAATAGAATTTTTAAAACAGTATCGGCCCTCTTTCAACAACAGCAGTTCAAATTATTTTCCTTAAAAACAATGGTGCTTTCTAAGAAATGTCACCTGTATGTTTTTCGGAATTTCTACATCGCTATTCGAGACAGCAAAAATGTATTTTTGCGTTCATAGCAGGCATCAGTTTTGTCTTTTCATCACTTCTACACTTTCTCTCAAAAAACATTTTAAAAAAAATCTTTAAATCTATCTCAAATGTCGTTTTAATTCAATCAAAATTTATGTTTAACAAAAATTGCTTCTATAATACGCAGAACATCGTATCTTTCTTAATTTGAAGGTAAAAGAAAATTCAAAGCTTGGTTCACTGTTATTTAGATCTACTTTTGATATATTTCATTATTATTCTTATCTGTCAGTTAGGGCTGTATTGTCACAAATATTGTTAAGTCTGGAAAAACTAGCTTATTTGTTATATTCCACATTTTTTGTAAAATATGTATAAAAAAATTAAAAAAAATTGTGAGGTGGAGCCTTGGCGCAACGGTTAGGTCATCCACAAGCTAATCTGGACGCCTAGGTTAGAGTCCGGAAACAGCCTCTTCGCAATGTGAGGGAAAGGCCGCATACATTATCGAGCTTCTCAGAGTCCGCTATCGTGCAAGAGCCTCATGCACTGGGTTCTACCTTTTATGTCAAAAAAATATTGTACGAACGGTTTTTTATTTTAATAGTGGAGTTATGATACATGAACATAATAACTTGATGTGTATTGGAAGAAAAGCACAAGGCAACGAAAGTAATAAAAGATAACATAGACGTTGAGAGCCTTAAGAGTGTGTTTGCCATAGAAATGAAAATATAGAAATTGCCGTAAAAATATATAAAAGAGAGAGGAGGGGGGGGAGGGGGGATGAAGACACATGTGCTAAAGAGTTTATAGTTTATACCTCCTTCAGTGGTAAGCGACGGAATAGGAAAATATATCAGATTGTTGTAATGATGCATGCTCCTCAAATTTTACTCTCACCCGGAATAATTGTGACTGTAGGTACTTCTAGTCAACCATTAAAAAGTGGTGGTTTACATCCTACCTAGAAGTTATGGTTTCTCGACTTACCAAAATTCAAAGCAATTAACCTTACATGTTTCATGTGATATAGTTGTTAATTAATATTGTATACAAGGTTTGAGAACTCAGTTCCGGTCTCGGTCATTTGAAATTTTATTGGTTTCGATCAATTTTGAAATTTTCGAAAGTTTCAATTTTTGTTTCGGTTTCGGTTCTGATATCAGGTTTTTGTAGTTTTAATGAAAAAGTAATGATAATATAATATACAACATTATCAAATAAACATGGATGAGCATTTAATTTTTCCGAAATAAACCTAAATTAAAAATAAGTTAACCCTAACATAAATTACCCAAATCATTATCAATTACCATTCCTATTTAAACATATAAACTAAAGGCCCATTTTAAAATCCCCAAGCCCTTTATCATTCAGGCTTCAGCCCGTCCTAACCAAGGTTCGAGAACTCGGTTTCGATCTCGGTTTCGGCCATTTGAAATTTTGTTAGTTTCGAATTATTTCGTAAATTTCGGAAGTTTCGGTTTTTTTTCGGTTTCGGTCTAGATTTTGGTTTTCAGTAGTTTGTTAATAAACTTGTAATAACAATAAATATCATTAGAAAGTAGTTACACTAATATTCAATACATTAATGCACTGTCATTCACTGTCCATTTACTGCTATGTCAAATATTAAAGTTAAAACCCAAAAAAAAAATGTCATATGCATTTCTCTGCTATAAGCTATTGTTTGGCATACATGCCTGCCCATTGCGTTTCCTATTATACTAAATTAAAGGCTCAAAGCCTAAAAAAATGACAGCCCAAAACAAAAGGTGATTTCTCTGCTGTAATTCGAAAATCGAAACAAACAAAGCATCGCAAGTCGAAAAACAAAACACGCAAATGATAAAAACAAACTTCGCTGCATTACAATTCGACTTCGCTGGTTGCCGTCGAGAAAGGTGCAGAGGTTGCCTTCGCTGTGTTCGACTTCGCCTTTGCTTTCGCTGTATTCGACTTCGCCTTCGCTGTGTTTGACTTCGCCTTTGCTTTCACTGTGTTCGACTTCACCTTTGCTTTCACTGTATTCAACTTCGCTCTTTTCCTTTTCATCGTGATTTGGTGTCGACTGCTTTAATTTAGGGCTCGTTTGATTTTACAATTTTTTTGCCTTAATAGCCAAAACCGAAGTTTTGCCCTAATCTCAGCTCGGTGGTGATCGAAACCGATACGGTACCTCCGAAATTTCGAGGTACCGGCTGATACCTTGAACCATGGTCCTAACTCTACCCTAAATACGAACCATACAACAAATACTGTCGATTCCTCAAATTATTTCAACCAAAAAAATATTATGCGAGAAGATAACAAAAGCAAGAAAAACAAAATCGCTCATCGTAGCGTGTTGAAATCAAGATTTGAGAACTCGCTTTCGGTTTTGGTTTCAGCCAGTTTCGGTTTTGATCCTAGTCCCCGTTCCGAATTTTGGTATCTTTTAATGAAAATACAACTAAAGTCAGCCCACTTATCACAATAAGTTTCATGCAGCCAACTAAACTAAGCTTTATCCAATGGTCCGTTTATCCAAATCCTCAAAATAATAAAAAAATTCATCAACCCATTTTGATATCTTTTAACTAAAATAAGCTTTATCCAACAAAATCGGCCCATTTATCAAAATAAATAATTTCCAACTGCCTCAAAACCCTAATGATATTCAAACCCAGGTCAAATCTTCAAACCTCCTTCATTATTCATCAATTCCAACCACCAACTAAACTATGGCAAAAAATGATAAAATTCCTCGCTTTGTTGCACGGTTGCCCTCGATTTGAAGAAGAATACATGATAGAAGGTTGACTTTGGAAGAAATAAGCATAAGGTAGGATTTTGCTACCGATTTTCTTCTATTTTCTATCAAATCTCCTCGACTTGAGCATTGTCTTCAATGAGACGAGTTTCCATGCTTATTCTGTCTCGTTTTTGGTCGGAACCAGTTCGAAATGGTCGGAACTTCACGGTTCCGATCAAGACCTCAAACCTGGGTTGAGGATGAAGCCCTCGAAAATGCTTGCAATGATCGAAGTCGAAGTTGGTTATGAAGTAAATTTTTGGGCTAGATTCGATTCATCTTTGCTTTTTATGTCGTTTGCCCCTTTGTTGTGCAGCAATTACGAAAAATTTGAAATTTTTTGGTATTTCATCTAGTAATGGGACGGGATTGTTATCCCGCCTTTTTCAGCAAGGCCGTGATATCAAAAGATCGACCGAAAAAAACCAAAGATAGCTCGTCTCAAAGATTGGTCAACTCAGCATCTCAATAAGGCAAGTTCTGTTGAAAGATTTCTCATGTAAGATCCCCTACGGAGGAGGGGTCCAGGGGAGTGCCAACCCCCAAGGTGGGGGTAGGGGGCAACGCCACCGCTACGGTGTTCGACCTGACCGGTCAGGTCACAGGGGTCCAGGGGGCAGCGCCCCCCGCGGGGTACGGTATGCGACCTGGGGCATGGAGTATCCAACGAGCTAAAACTTCCAACGAGTTAACGGGTTAGAGCTTCCAGCGAGTTAGCGGGTTAGAGCTTCCAGCGAGTTAACGGGTTAGAGCTTCCAGCGACCTAACTGCTTAAAGGCATGAACGACCTACCCACTCAGAAACTCATGCGGCCTAACCTGTTCACGACCTAACTAGTACCCGACCTAACACTTCTGCCGACCTAAAGATTGCAACCCAACGACTTAGCGACCTAAGACCTAACGACTTAGCGACCTAAGACCTAAGACCTAACGACTTAGCGACTTAAGACCTAACGACCTGCGACTTACTCCCTTAGATCGCCATTTCTTTAAGTCGTGAACCATACTTCCTTAGGTCGTTTACGACCTACCAACTCCTCAGGTCGCTCCTGGTATCTCAACATGTTAAGCTGCTTACCAATCTCCTTAGGTCGTCCCTACCGACCTACAACCTAATCCTTAGGTCGTCTCTGCCGACCTAACTCCGAACTCTCCTATAAATACTCCACTTACTCCAACTAGAAGGGGACTTTTCCGAATTCCAAAGCACCGAGACTCTGCTGATTTCTCGACTCTCCAAACACTTCAAACACCGAAGAATCTTCATCAAGTAATCTACTTCATTCAACATGAATCCAAGGAGCAATCCATCATCAAAATTCTAATTTTCTTTCTCTAATCGTGTTGTAAAAGTTTTGTAATCAAGAGATCGTGTTGTATAAGTGTTGTAATCTTGTAAAGTGTGCTCGAAAAACATAATGGAAGATGTAAAGTGGACGTAGGCTTATTAGAAGCCGAACCACTATAAAAATCTCTGTCTTTTACTTTTCGGCAATTTTCTTTTTACTTTGATTCCCGTGCAAACGGGTAGAGCTTTCACTTCATCACGAGCTACACCGGGTGTTAGCGTTAAAGCCATTTTTATCGTTAACAGAGATTTTGATCTAATCTCGTCCCGCTTTCGGCCGGAACCGAGTCGAGATGGCCAGAATCTCATGGTTCCAGTCGGAACCTGATCCCTTAATTGTATATTTGTGTACACTTTATTTATGATTATTCATGCAGTATCAACTACAATTGAGTTGATAAAAGATTCTCAGATATTGAAGAACTCAAGCTGAGCTGAAAATTGTACCAATGCATAATGATAAAGGTTATATAAAGAATGTACCACTCTAAGATAACATTTAAATTGCTGCAAGATCAGACATTAATAGCCGATTGATTCATTAGATGACAATAAATAACAAACCATTAGACTCTGAATTTGTATATGAGAAGATGATAATAATGATAGTGAGAATGATGAATCCAGAGAACTGAAAATACCAATTGATGACACGTGTTGCTCATATGATGGTGAGATACGTTGTGAATGTCTGATTCAATCTCAAAAGATTTAATTCGTCATATGTAGAATCTGATTTTGAAGTGAGAACAATATATCAGTTAAGGAGAAAATTACTTCAATGGCTAACTGAATAGTTATTTAACCCTGCAGATTCACGTGAAAATTTTAATCAAACCACATATACTTTTATAAGCAAATTGATCAAAACTGTCCCTAGGAAATTCATTCAATCGTCTTTAGAAGTAAAGTTCTGGATGTTTTCATGGTGGAAAACAACGTTTCCAAAATGAGGTTCAAATCTTTAAGTTTAAACTTTGTGCTGAAAATGGATTTTAGTACTAAATCGCAATACTAGTCAAATCATACTTAATATTGAAAAATTTTGCTTTATGTAAGTTATCAAAAAAAATTATGTAAACGCATGGATTCCCCTTTTTATTAGAAATTTTTACTTCAAAATTAGTTGTGACATTTGAGCTTCTACATCTATTCTAAAAACTAATTCTCCTTTTATGTTGTCAAGAAAACAAGAAAAATTTAATTGTAAATTCAAGCAAGTATTTTGATTTGTCTTATTTTAGCAAAGATTCAAATACTGAACAATATTTCAATTGTGATTTTAGTTTTGAATTGCATTTCAAAAATTGAATCGTAATTGGAAATATCTGATTTGAAACGAGATTCGGATCATATTACGTGTAAAAATTTCTAATAAAAAGGGTAATTGGAAAGATCAAACGTATAACGATGGAAAGATACGATTTGAAAAAGAAAATATTGACAACAAATGGTGGGAAAATAAAAAGTATAATGATCGTACTTATCTAAATCATGTATACCATTCAAGTCATAAACAAACTACATGTAAATTTGTTACCACTAAACTCGATCCTTCTATGAAACCGAATTTATATATAACTTTGATACATGACACGTATTTGTGCAAGAACGACTGTACACTAGAATAAGTTATATAAAGTATTGGAGAACGCTGAACAAGTAAATCCATAAAACAAATATTTGAAGATTGGATTGAATAATCCACAACATTACCATAATAAATGAAACACATCAAAAAACCATAAACAAATTACAAGGTAGAAACCAACAATAGGAGAGTTTTCAAAATTGTTTTTTAGGTGTTTGAACCATGCATGAGAGGTTTTTTGCACGGTCGTCTTTTGATTTGTATTGATGGAACACGGTTAGATGGAAAATATGGTGTTGCTTCACTTTTTGCACCGCAACAACTTTGGACAATTGTCATTTATCTTTTGGCATAAGTAATCACAAAATCAAAATAAGCTGGTGCTAGAAAAAGATATTTACATGCATGTTATTACATTCATAACGCACGTAATCGACACGTTATTTTCTTTGATGGAATGAAAAGAATTACGAGAACTTTGGAAGAAAAGTGGACAGAATCACATGACCATTGAGATTGTTCTAGACATTTAAAAGAACTTTCAAGTTATTAATTCTAAGGTGAAAAGTTCTCTAGTTTATTCTATGGAGGAGCATGTGTATCAAAAAAGAGAATATTATAAGACATGAGATAAAATCTATGAATCCAAGAGCTTATGCCTCAACCAAGGAAAGCTTATAAAGAAGAATTTTAACTAGTTTATAAAGATGATGGTAGTAGATTTCATGTATGTTGTGACCATAAATGCATATGGAAGTTTGAACAATGTCCTTAAACGTGCTCGATCTCTACCCATGAAGGCGTTTGTGGTGCATGTTTTTACTTAATCGGACAATAATCTTTATAAACAATATGAATTGGCAAATAATTTGACAATAGAGTCAACTCATGAATGAAAAATTAAGATAGTTGAAAAAACCAACAAAATAAGGTATTTTCAAATTATAAAATTTTGCTAAGCTCAATAGCAAGTGATTCATTCTTTTGAAATTACATATAAAGTGTATTGAGAACAACCAATGTGGTTGTTCATGCAACATTCCTTATCTTCAAAAAAATAACACATGCACACGTAATGATGGCATGTTTATCTTCGTTAAACGGTGCAAATAAGATCCATTCACCATTGATAGTTGAAAGGTTGTTTTCCCATGGGTCCAATCATGTACACAACAAACGTTTTTGGAGTATACAGGATGAACGTAAAGCAATGACACCTCATTACAAAGGCATCCATGACGACTTTGTTCCACACGAATCAGACGTGCAATGAATGAAATGAGTGATCTAGATAGAAAAAAATGTAACAAGTGAGCCCTAAGGTCATAAACAAGTAGATTTAAGAAGTATATTTATTTGAATGTTGGATTATATCTTCAGATTATGATATTTGAACTTGTACCTTTGATTTACGTTGTCTGGACCCATATTTGAGAACTCGTCTTCGAATTTGATTTCGATCCTTTGAACTTTTAGAAGTTTCAGTAGTTTCGCTTTTGGTTTCGATTTTGATTGCATATCGTAACATTTGCTATAGTATTTAAGAAGAACATTAGTTAATCGGACGATGCAACTCTAATTGAATTAATTGAATAATTTTGACCTAATTATGAGTGAATAATACCTAAATATTAGTCAAAATAACGTCACAACGTTTAAGAAAGGCGTTATAAAAATTAACTACACCTAAGTCCAATATAAAACCAATGTATGAGGTTCCGGCCGGAACCACGAGATCTCGACGATCTCGTACCGGTTCCGGCAGGTGGCGGGACGGGATTAGGGCAAAATCCCGTCCCGTTCAAAGCAGCGTGCAAAAAAAAAACCTGCACGAAGAATAATTTACGTAGATAAAAATAGGCACGAAAAAAAAAGCAAGGAATCAATTAATCGTTAAAAAAACAAACCCTAGTTTACTGAATCTGTTTGAACAGTGAAAAAGATAATCCAAATTCGTGTATAAATACAGCAATCGAAATCACTAAATTACCAGAATTAATCTTCAGCATCCCAATCACGGCGACGAGCTTCGAATTAGCGGCGACGAGCTTCGAAATCGCCTGAGACGACGAAATCGCCTTCGACTTCGACTTCGAAACCGACTTCGAACGTGAATTTTTTTTTTTTGCTTTGTCGCCTTCGAATTCGCGTTTGACCATTATCTTTTCCTTTTTTCCTTTCGTATGTCTGTTGTTGGTAAATTGAATAAGGAAAAGGAAATTGGGCTTGGGCTGAGAAGGGTTTTTTTTTAATGCGGTAATGGGCTTTTCAATTGAAGCTTGTAAATAAACATGAAGCTTGCATTTATTTTTTAAACGTGAAGTAATGCGGTATGTAACGTTATTATTTTATCGTATACTATATTTCTATATGGATTTAAATCGTTTATCGTTACGTTTTCATTAAAAATGCAAAAATCCAATATCAGGACCGAAACCGAAACAAAAACCGAAACAAGCGAAATTTCCGAGATTGAGCGAAACCAACAAAATTTCAAATGACTGAAACCGAGACCGAAACCGAATTCTCGAACCTTGATATAAACCCAATCCAATAATAGGAATACAACCATTGTTTACCATTCATTTCAACCGCATATTCTCGTAGAAACAAAAAGGAAAAGGAAAATAATGCTTTTAGGCTTGTCACGGTGAATTTTTTAGGTTTGAATTCTTTTCAAAACTTCAATTCAAGATTCTGCAATAGGTTTGAATTAAATCGATTTCGTGCACAAAATTAATTTTTTGTTTCTTATTTAAATGATTTTTTATTCTTACTTTTACGTACTTCAACCTCTTCCTCTCCACCTACATATCTTCGGCTTCTTAGGATTTTTTTTCTACATTGTATCAACGTGGGTGTTTTTACCTCAATCTCATGCTACCACTGGTTGGAACCTATCAGGATGGTCGAACGGGTTTCGACCGAAAACTCATACCATGGTTTGAACTTGTATGTTTGATTCAAATATCATGTTTGCATGGCACATTCTAACAATGGATAATAAGGTGGTCACGGCATTAGGGAAGGATTGTTTAGTTCTACTTTTATTATCCTTGATCACCATTAGATGCAATAGATACAAGTACAATTGCATGCTTGTGACATTATTCTTAGTCTCCTTATCGTATTTTTGTTGACCGCTTCAAAATTCAAGTTCATTTGCAATGACTTCTATTATACAATTTTTTCTTAAGCAAGAAGGCAGACTAATCAAGGTATCTTCTTTTTTCCATAAGCATACTGCAAGTACAAACGCATTTAATGCAAAGCATAGCAGAACATGCCCTTGGTACAGCTCTCCTATTAACTTTCATCTGAGTCGCGCATTCAATCCTTTTGCCAACTGTCTCTCATCAAGTCCATTCAGTCACACCAATGGTAAGGTGCGCTACCCGCCTGTTTTGCGACGCGATCTCAGCTGTCCAAACATCAGTTTTAGCTACTATAAAAAACTCATGCATTGCAACAACAAAGGGGTTGATTGATTAGTTAGTCAAAGAACGCATAGTCATGCCAAGGTCGACTAGAATACGCAAGAATTTCAATCACAACACTCAACCTAGAGCTCTCACCAGCAAACCCTTAGGATTAGCTGCTTCACTGGTCTTAAGTGTCTCATTTTCTCATGTTCTTTTCTTATTATCTCTTGTGATTTCTTATAAATGTAAAAAAGCCATATAATAAGAAAGATTCACAGTGGACGTAGACAGCTTCATCAAAACACTTCACATCTTGTGTCATTTACCTTTCAATGCTCTTTTCCTCTCAATTCTATCACAAAGCCTAGCGATTAGCAAGTTATCTTTGTCCTTCACAACGCATTATCATAACTCTGAGGTTGACGAATAAGATCAACAACTTCGTTTTCAAAAGATCTTGAAGTTCATCATAAATTCATATGATGCAATGCATTTTCATAAACCATATATAATAAGCTCTCTATGTTCGCGCTGCAGAAGAATCATTGAAAGTAGACAAAATAATATGTACTATTCATTAAATTATTGGGTATAATGTTCTCTTCACTGTTACAAAAATATGTGAAAATAACAATTTATTCTTTGGGTACTTATTGCATGAACTGATCTACTAGTTCGACATCAAATGTTTGAATGATTGTTTTAGATGGATCGCTACTTTTTGAATACTGGTAAATTTCTTATGTTAACAATAACTTTATTTTGATTATAATTTAAGGTTAATATATTAAGCTATCGTATTGTTTTCAACTGTGGTACTGCTGTAATGAGATCAATATTTTAAAGCACAAGACATATGAGCCAAGCTCTTAGAAACATATGGATCAAGTTTTATTCTTGGCCATTATTCCACTTATTAGCTTTGTTTCAAATTCATTTATTTGATCAAATAATGCAATAGTTCAATATACCTCTAAGCATTAATGACGTTGTTCATATTATCATTCATCATATGAATCTCCGATGAAAAACTGAAACGTAATAATACATGATTGTGTTGACAAGCGGGATAATAAATATTTATACAATCACATTGCATGCTAAGTTGGTGCCATTGGTTCGGCTACATATTGGTCAGATCCACACTATTTAAAAATATTGAGATGATATCAACAATATCAACAATATTGAATATACCAATAACAAATTATAAAATGTTAATATGCAATAACATTATAATACATTAGTCACTTGGAAATTTTGACTTACAATTTAAAATTACTGCAAAATTGTAAGCATTGTATCATTTATAGGTAAATCATTCATACTAACTAGATTCTCTACTGACTAAATGTTATAAAATTAGTTCATAAAATCAAAAGGCTAGAGATTAACTGTCTTCATTGTTTTCTTTATTTCTGCATCATTTCTTATTTATTTGATCCTTCAAATCATTTGTAGCATTTTCAAATTTGTGTGTGTGTGTGTAATTTTACATATATAATTTCTTAGTTTTCAACTTCATCTGAATCATTAAATGATCCAGCAAGAAAAATAGATAAGCGCCAATTACAAATATCAAATAATAAAAAATAGGAAAATAAGAAGTAATTACTAGTTTTTGTTTATTATTATATAGAAATCACACAAAATCAAGCGTATATAAAATAATTAGTAAATCTACAGTTTTTTTACTAAAAGACTTAATGAAGAAGAGAGAAAGGGTATCGTCAAAACTAAAGGAATGTATTTGAATTCCTATTGTGCTGATATATGGTCATGTACTACAAACTAAAAACATATTGTTAAAATGTAATTTGCTTTCTTTATTTTCATCATTTAAGATAATGATCGATATCCATCAAAATATGTGGTATTTTACCCTAAATATTAAAGCGATATAGCAAAGCATTTGCTAATACATCTCTATCAATAGTTCAAGTGATGTAAAAAAATGAATTAAAAAGGGGTATATGATATATTGTAATTATTTGACATTAACCACTGAGAATGCACAAAAGTCAATGATTTCAATTGACAAGTATTATAGCTTGTATTGAAAAAAATTACTTTATGCTCCTTGTGCTTTGCTTGAGAGGAACGTGGTTGATATTAGTTTATTTCATTCTTCTATATATGTATTGTGCAATTGTATTGTTTTAGTTGACTAATATATTTTTATAAGCCGATGAAATATATCATGCATAAAGTGTTATTCAAAATGTTCCGATGAAAGTAGATACGTCAACAACTAAATGCGCAAGTATCACAAAATTTCTTGGCAATATGATAGGATGTGCTCACTTTTATGAAAAACCCGTTGTGTTAACTTTTCAAAGGAGATCCCAAAATCATGAAGCATAACATCAAGATGGACAAGGAGAAGTAGGAGCATAAAGGATTGAACAGAAACTGTTTTTGAACCTTCAAGAAAGGAGAAATTCTAACCTTCCATGGGAGCTCGTGGATCATTTATGGAGTCACTAATAGAGCTTTAAGGAGGATTATACTAGGTTGGCGTTGTGAAAGAACCTGCTAGGTATCTATTTTTAAAGGTCTAAACAAGGAAAAGTGATCGCTATATATTAGAATATATGAGTTATTGTTACAATATATTGATGGAGAAGAGTTGTAATGAATGAGTGGTTTCCGGTGTATTTTTTGCTTGTATTTGTAATGAATAGAGATTGCAATGGATCCTAGACCTTTTTATTTGGATAAAAACCTTTGAGTTACCTTGTTATGTTACCCAACCAATCAATTGGGATAAGTTAGGATAGACTACAGGTAGATTGGTAATTGGATCAAACTCAAATTTTAACCAAATCGACCACAATCCATTTGTATTAAAAATGATAGCTATTTGGTGGATTGACAACTATAACTCTAAAGTTCAATTTGTAATATTCCAGTGGGTTGACAAAAATTCGATCTACAATTATTCATATACAGTAATAAAATGATTGTTCAAATAAAAATTAATTTAAATTACGTTTATTATCATATATAATAAGACTACAGATACATTTCATTAAAAATCATGTTCTCTAAACGTATTACTACTTCGGTCTCATTATACTTATACAGTTCATACCAGGCATCACGGTTATATTCTTTTAATCTTTTTTACCTAATTTGTAGCCATATTCATACTTTATGTAAATAATCTATGATATGAAATATTGTTAATGATATTATAATCAAACCTTGAATGCGAGTATCATTTTAATTATGATGTTTTGATGGATTAGATTATTGATGGATCAAATCAAACATGATTCATGCTTGATTTAATTAACCAAACAGTATAAATTGTAATTAGATTGTGCATCCAAAATAAATTTTGAATTTATTTATCTAAGTATGGACAGAAATAGGATATGGACCAAAATTTGATTTGTGGATGATAGTGAGGGAAAGATAACATGTTTTAGTCAAATGGTTACAACTTTAATGGACTACTCGTTTAAAGCGAGAGTGCCTAAACTTATGCTAGTGATTGATTGCTTTCGACCTCTTGTAGATGTTATTCATTGAGGGTAGCTTTCTCAGAGTAACTAGCATAGATGAGAATGTGACAATGAGTGGAAGAGTGTTTCGAGGCATCCATGCGAACGGAGTATGCCTTGTCGGTTTAAGCAATTACTATGTTTGGATTTGTAGTCATCATATTTTATGTTAGATTTATGTTAGCCCAGTAATCATCATATTTTATGTTGTTGGTAAACGCACGTTGTACATCATTTTTCTCAACAAAAGAAATATGAAAACTTGGCTATTGTTAGTAAAAAATATCAATATTATGTCAAAAATATACGCCTCAATTAAACACTGCATCATGAATTACTATTAAAATCTTGCAGTAGCATAACTTCAAATACAAATTGATGTCAAAGAAATTTAGTTTTTGATGCCTTCCGTACAAGTTGTAGCAAAAAAAAAGTTCATCTTTCTAGTTTTTTTTTCATTTGATATAAGGAGTGTATAATGTGCCCATGCCACAAATAAACACTAGTGCTCATTAGGCATCCAGCATCTCCCAATATGAAATTCTGAAAATGCACTTTAAACTCATAATATCTAAGTGGCGTTGTTTGCAACTAGCACTTATATCCACCACCACCTACTCCAATAATCTCATCTGACATCATTAACAAATAGCTTGTTATGGTTGTCAAGCGTTAGTTATTTTGGGCATTCCTAACAGCTTTAACATTCGCTCAAACAGCTCCACTGATACATTTCATCATCATCATCTTAATATTTTATTAAATTCAAAATTGCTAATTGAGTTTTACAAAAAAAAAAAAAAAAAAAAAAAAAAAAAAATCCAATGAGCCTGGTATCCTGATTTTACATCTCTTTCTACTATTGAACTTGTTATAGTAAACTCTGTCACTGATAAACCCTTCCTTTAATAATTCTTATCGGGTAAATGCATGATGCATCCAAGTTGTTAAATAATGTATAAGATATTAGTATGTGAAAAGCCCTTTCGCAATCCATAACCATGTAGTTATTCAGTTAAATAAACATCATTAATTCTTAAATAAAGCAATGCCATCTCAGTTAAAAAAGTGAAAGCTACATAAAATCCAAATATCTTACAAAATACTGACTTTTGATTAAAAGCTGCAGAAGCCAAAGATTCTTTCATAAACAAATAACGATCCAATAGCTCAAGATACAGCCTGTATGCCTCTGGCTCGGCTCTTCTATTTTGTATAACCCTAGGAAATTCAATTCCGTCAGTCAAACAGGTTCAAAATCAGGTAACAAAAAGGACTATAAAGTTACCTGGCGGTAAGCAAAGCAAGAACGTGGAACGCCGACACAACCCTGGATGCCATGGCCTGTTCCAAAACTATCCAGACAGTAGGACTGTTCTTAACGGAGAAAAGGTAAGATACTAGAGTAGACCCTAGTTCGAGACTTGGCATCTCGTCCTGGTACCTCGTGCGAGCGACACGTGCCAGCTCAATAGCTGTAGTCAGCGGTGGTTCCCCCCGCTCCTCGGCGACCCTCACCGTTTCCATCAGCGCCGCCTGCATTTTTTTTGGTTTAAAGGACAGAAATGGGTCGGTTTCGTTTACGATCCAACCCGGCACGAAAGGAGAACTGATTGCGTGAAGCGTTCTCAAACTTGCGGGAAGCATTCAAGCACAGTTAACCCGAGTCAAATTTTCAGATTTTTACTTTTCAGTTTAGCCGTCTTTTCAAACTAATTATCGGAAACAACTCCAAAACTAATATCAAACTTAGCCGACCAGCTCAGCCTCGAGCTGGCCTAAACGTACCGGTACGAATTTTTTTGACCAAAAAGATGCAGGCGACTTTTGAAACGTCGTCCGCATGCGACTTTTCAAAATTCGTCTGCACGTTTTAAAACAAATTGGGCGATTCTGGAAAGTCGTCCATTGGCATCTTCTCAAAAATTGCCCAAACGGAGTTCTGTGACAAAACAAAAGCCCCTTTCTTCCTCCTTCACTTTATCTCTTTCCATCTTCATCTCTAAAAACTCCATATACCCACCAAATATGAAATTTTCGCCCAAAAACTAAAACATTTAGCATTTTGTTCAACAAATCAGAAAATGACAAACTCTTCAATGTGAGATGCGCCTCTAGGTATGCATAAATCAAAAAAAATTCAATTTAGGGTTTTGAAGAAAATTGCAAAATATTGGGTTTTAGGATTTGTTAGCAATCATTAATTGTTGAGATATCTTAGTATGGATGAAATCATTATTAAATTGTCAAAAAACAATGCGTAAATTCCTAGTGTTGATGTTGGTAAATAAATTTGAAAATCTTGTTAACTTGTATATGTGTAGATTACTCCGAGATGCTTAGATCTGTAATATATTTGTAACAACGGCATCGAACGAATAATCCGAAATTCGTCGCGGTAAAATTCTTAGTGTTCGAAATGTACAAATATTGAATGATATTGTATGTGACGCCCCACCTCTATACCCACGCTAGCCAAGGACGCTACGGGGTAATGCCGTCAACTAGCGCGAAGAATAAGGTTGTTGAGCAGCGACCATCCACGTAATTGCTTTGTGCGAGCACCAATATGTCAGATAGTAACAACATGCATTTGGTTTAAGGAGGAAATCCGACATACCAATGCAAACTCAAAGCTACTACACAGTGGCTATATATATTCTTCGAAAACAAATATAGAAATAAGCATAACACAATCAGTCACAGACATCCATATCACAGAGGCGGAAATAGATATGAATATATAACACATGAAAGTGTACATCAGAGTAGTGGTCAAACAAGATCCACAATGTCACAAAAGAATAGCTACAAGTTCTAGACAAAAGAATATAGATACATCAATGAGTTTATATCTCAAATGTATACAATAAAAACTACTAATTTAAGTAGTTAGCCAAAAATCAGGGTGATAATCCCAGATGTGAAGTCAAGCAGAAGTACCTGTAACATCTCGGTCTGACCCGAGTAGTATTTAATAACAAAATAATAAACGGATCAGTCTAGCTATAAATATCAGATAAAATGATATAGAATAAGAGATATGACATAAACATATGATAACCATAAAGCCATAGTGTGATAAGTATGCAATTGAAAATCAACTAGGGATTAATCAATATCACGAGAATCTTCTCAAAGATCAAAAGGAATGTCATACTCCTTATTTACCAAATCACCAAACCATAAATATTGACAAGAACATCAATGCCAATCACAAAAGTTAATGACACACAAATTCACTAATGCACAAATATTGATAAAACTTATCAATGTAAATCACGAAAATTGGTGAAAACACAAATTCTAGAAATCATCAATGAAAATACAGAAATCACAAAAAGGGGAAGGCCTATCATAAAACGGGAGCATGAAAACTCACTAATACGTGTATCACAAAATGGAACGATGTTCCATGGTTGCTAACCATTAATTTTGAGCCGAAGCTCCACAAAACGGCCCCAAGACCATGGGTCGCTACCCCACCAAATTGAGCCGAAGCTCCACCGAAACGGGGTTTAGTCCCTCTCGTAGACAAAGAGACATCGCACAATTGCTAGTCTAAATCACAATAATGATCATCATCGATCATCAAGAAGTGTCAATTACAGTAAGCTAGTAAATACATAAGCTTAGCTTCATGTCCCATAACCACTAGCTTAACTTAAATATTTACGAACAAATTGTAGATCTCCACTCGAAAATTGTCACAAGAGATTCAATCGAATAAGTCCAAGAATTAACCGACGAAGTAAACGCAAGCATTTCATGCCACTTGTTTTACGAAGCCGTTTAATTAGATTTCTCGTACGAGTGAAATGAAGTGACTAATTCACAAAAATGATTGTAGAAATAATAAATCACAAAAATTCACATACGAAAACGTGAATGAAATCCAAAGAATTCGATTTCAAATTCATCAAAGTGGAAATACCCCTGCGTCTCGACACGGTGCGACCTAGCAGATGAGCGACCTAAGGAATGGTGCGGCTCAGCAGTGCAAATGACCTAACATGGTTGAGCTATAGGGTGGAACAACCTAATGGATGCGGCCAAAGTTGCACGGCCTAAGGGGTACGCGACCTAAGGAGTACGCGACCAAAGGAGGTAGCGGCCTAAGGAGGTAGCGGCCTAGGTGGTGCGACCTAAAGGGTGCGCGACCTAAGATGAACGTGCGACTTAATGGACCGAGCGACCTAACTATGCAAGCAAGCAGAGCGACATATGGATCGTGACCTAACGGCGAGGCGACTTAAAGCATGGCGCGTCACAACAGGCCGCGCGACCTAAGCAAGACGACCTAGCCGAGCGACCTAAACGAGGGATGCGGCATATCAGGGCCGAGCGATCAAAGGCAGGCAGACCTAGGACCAGCGACCTATGGTGGTAAGGATAGGCCGAGCGACCTAACGACGAAACAACCTAAGGGGTAAAGAAGGCTGAGCGACCTAGCGACCTATGGATTATGACCTATGGCCGAGCGACCTAAATTGACGCGATCTAACTGCAAGCCGAGCGCTTCGAACTGTGTAGGCCGAACGATCTAAGGATTTTGGAATGCAAAACTCTCTCAATTTGCAACCGATCGAGCACGAACGCTATGGGATTACGCCTATCGGCTACCCGGTCCTATCGGCTCCTCGATTCATCACCAAAAACGTGTTCAAACACCAAAGATTGGATTTTTAAAAATTTGAACTCAAAACGCCAAAAATTGAGATTTTCACTAATTCAATCCAAACCACAAGCAAATGCACATGAATAAGTATTAGGAATTCATACCCAATAATTAAAGATAGTTATAGACAAAGATGTGAGATAAAAATCTCACATTTACACAAAATCTATGAAGAAGAAGCTTGAAAGTAAAGGAAGAATCAATGGCTTCTCTTTGAATTTGGAGTTAGATGTTGGATTTGTAAATGAACTTGAGCTTGGAGTTTTAATTTCCCATTCCTTCTCCCATTTTTGATGAAGCTTGAGTGTTAGGAAATGAAAGTAAAGTTATGAAGGGAAGGGGGTTGAGCTAGAGTAAATAGTTTAGGCTAATGGGCTAAACCAAACCCAAAAACCCAAAGTGGAAAGGTGACAAAATTCCACTAACTCCAAACATATCAAAGTTTATACTCAAAAAGATCGCAAACGATGTTTTGGACCCAATGGAGTGGTTCCGAGTCCAAATTCGACCGTATGCAAAAAGTAATTTTTCGGACTAAAATCCTACTAACAATAAAATATTAAAATAAAATATTTAAATATTTAACCGTAAAATATGCGGGTTATTACAGACTCCCCTCCTTAAAGAAATTGCATCCTCGCAATATTTAAGAAGGAAATATAAGGTAACAACCATGAAAGCATATTAACACAAAAGAAATTTGAAATAAGAAATTCACCTCATGGAGCATGAGAAAGTAAGTCCGGATGTGTTCGCTCGATGAACTCTCTAGATTCCCAAGAGCAATCTTTAGGATTTGAGGACCATTGGACTTTAACAAGCGAAACATCTTTATTTCGAAGATGCTTGACCTCCGAAGCAATAATACGAATAGGATGTTGCTCATAAGTTAAATTAGGTGAAACTTCAATTTCTTCTACAACACCGGGCTCAAGAATAGAATCGGAATCTCGAAGATATTTCCGTAATTGAGAAACGTGAAACATGTCATGAATAGCAGAAAACTGAGCCGGTAATAAAAGGCGATAAGCCATGGAACCAATACGTTCGGTGATAGGAAATGACCCAATATATCGAGGCGCTAACTTTCCCGATCGACTGAAACATACCACACCCTTCATAGGTGAAACACGAATAAACACAAGATCTCCCACGAAAAATTCTAATTTCCTTCTCCGGTTATCGGCATAGGATTTTTGTCTACTCTGGGCTTCTTTCATCCTATGACGAATAAGGTCAATCTTTTCTGTGCAATCACGAATAAAATCTGGACCTAAAACCAGCCTCTCACCGGCCTCAAGCCAACAAGAAGGAGTTCGGCATGGCCTTCCATAGAGTACCTTTAAAGGTTCCATACTAATACTAGATTGGAAGCTATTATTATAGGAAAACTCAACAAGAGAAATATGATCTTCCCAACTTCCACCAAAATCAAGAACACATGCACGAAGAAGATCTTCAAGAGTTTGATTCACACGCTCAGTTTGTCCATCAGACTGGGGATGATAAGCGGTGCTAAAATTAAGCTTCGTTCCCAAAGCTTTTTGAAGACTCTTCTAAAATCCACTAGTAAACAATGGATCACGATCACTAACCATAGAAGTAGGAACTCCATGCAATTTAACAATTTCTTTGATAAAGAGTTTGGCCAAGAGAGGAATGGTTCGATTGGACCGAACGGGAATAAAATGGGCGGATTTAGTAAGTCTATCGACTGTCACCCATAAGCTATCATGACCCGAACGAGAACGAGGAAGGCCGTCTATAAAATCCATGGAAATTTGATCCCACTTCCAAATTGAAATTTCTAAAGGTTGCAATAACCCTCCAGGCCTTGACAAGTTGGCAAGTCATGCAACACTTAACAAAGTTAGAAATATCAGATTTCATTCCCTCCCAATAATAAAGACGCTTCATGTCCGCGTACATTTTACTACTACCGGGATGAATGGTAAATTTAGAACGATGGGAATCTTCTAAAATGTCTTTACGAAGATCACTAATATTTGGCACAATAAGTCTACCAAATTTTCGAATATTGCCACGAGAATCAATATCAAAGTCTTTCAAACCTTCAATATTAATCTTATCCCTAAAATTTTGGCCAAGAAGAGCCAATTCGGGATCTAGCTTTTGAGCTTCAAGAACGCGGTCTAAAAGAGAAGGATGAGCCTCAAGCTACATAAAACAAGAGATGAACATAAATCGGAAACACAATATCGAATCTCACAAGTGGACATAATTCCGAGATCATTACATTCGGATATCATCATAGAAACAACCGCTTGTTGCTTACGACTAAGTGTATCCGCAACACGATTTCCCTTCCCGGGAGCATAAAGAATATCAAGATCATAAGCTGCAAGAAATTCGAGCCAACGTTGTTGACGCAAATTAAGTTCCTTTTGAGAAAATAGATACTTCAAGGATTTATGATCGGTGTAAAGAATAAATTTTTCTCCCAAAAGATAATGACGCCAAATACGAAGGGCGAAAACAATAGCCGCGAGTTCTAAATCATGAGTGGCATATCTACTCTCGGATGGCTTCAATTTCCTAGAAGCATAAGCAATAACACGTTCTCTTTGCATAAGAACGGCACCCAAACCAACGCGACTAGCATCGGTAAAAACAATAAAATCTCGGTTTCCCTCGGGAATCACAAGAATAGGAGCATCGAAAAGGAGTTCTTTTAATTTCTAAAAAGAAGCTTCACATTTGTCCGACCAAATGTACTTAACTCCCTTCTTTGTCAAGCAAGTAAGAGGCATGGAAATTTTGGAAAAGTCCTTTATGAAACGGCGGTAATAACCCGCCAATCCGAGAAAACTACGAATTTCCGTCACACTCTCTTGTCTCTTCCAATTTTGAATCACTTCAATCTTTGAAGGATCCATGGAAATTCCAGATTCGGAAATAATATGACCGAGAAACTTCACAAGAGATTGCCAAAAGTGGCATTTAGAAAATTTTGCTTTCAATTGATTGCTCCTAAGAGTTTCCAACACAATCTGAAGATGTTTTTCATGCTCCTCCTCGGTTTTAGAATACACAAGAATATCATCAATAAAGATGAGAACAAACCGATCAAGGAAGTCTTTGAAAACTCGATTCATAAGGTCAACGAAACAAGCCGGTGCATTCGTTAAACCAAATAGCATAACAAGCCATTCATAAGATCCATAACGAGTATGGAACGATGTCAAAGGAATATTATCCTCTGCAATACGAAGCTGATGAAAACCAGTAGTTAAGTCTAATTGTGAAAAGACTCTAGCACCACTAAGTTGATCAAATAAATCATCAATCCGAGGTAAGGGATATTTATTCTTGATAGTAAGATCATTAAGCTTGCGGTAGTCAACGCAAAGCCAAAGTATACCATCAGATTTCTTCACAAAAATAGCCGAAGCTCCCCAAGGCGAGGAACTAGAGCGAATAAATTGCTTCGTCTCCAATTCGGATAGTTGTTTACACATCTCCTCATTTTCCTTATTGGAAATACGATAAGGAGGACGAGTAATAGGTTGAGCTCCAGGGATGAGATTAATTCTGAACTCAATTGCTCACTTAGGTGGTAATCCTAAAACGGGCTCAAAGATGTCGAAAAATTCACGAACAACGTGAATAAGAGAAATAATATCCTCCTCATCATCATTATCGTCATCATGAGGATTTACTGAATATAAAGATGCAACCAAGCTGGAATCCGAATCTTTAAGATCAATAGAAATCTGCTTAACAGATTGAGGATGTCGAAGATAAATAGTCCGCTCAGGACATAGGATTTGGGCTTCATAGCGGTTAAGCCAATCCATTCCCAAAATAATTCCAAAGCCTAAGTAGCGCATAACATGCAAATCGGCTCGGAAAGAAAAATCACACAAAATAATCTCGACATCTTTACACAATAAACTAATTGTTGCGGATCCACCAATAGGATTCGCAATTCTCAAAGAAGTCATCAAACACAAAACATCCAAAGAAAAAGTATCAACAAGTTCTTTTGAAATAAAAGAGTGGGACGCACCCATATCAAAAAGAACTCGAATAGGATGATCATGAAATAAAATAATGCCATCAAGGATAGAATGAGAAATACCTTTACAACGAGATGTGTTTCCAGGGGCTTGAGCAACATTAAGCTTTCCCTCCTTCCTATTTTGAAGTTTGGGACAAGAAGATAAATAATGATCCGGGCTTTTGCAATAGCGACAAGTACGAGGCTTTGAACACTTGTTCGCATAATGGTCCTTAGAACCACAGTTGTAGCATTACCCACCACTTGGGGTAGAAGTCTTAGTTGCCAGAGAGGCTTGCTTCCCTTTCTTATTGTTGGGATAAGGACCTTTGAACTTATTAAGCCTTTTCTTGTTGTTGAAGTTTGGTTTGGCACTTATAACTTCAACATCACTCTCTCTATCTGCCTCTTCAAGACGAAGAGCGATATCAACGAGTTGATCAAAAGAAACTTCTAATTTTAGAAGTAATGGCTTCTTGAGATTTTTATTCAAGCCATAAACAAATCATTGATTTTTCTTCAATGGGGTGTTTATATATTCGACCCCGTATTTAGAAAGTGACTTGAAGGATGCGACATAATCTGTCACAGAGGATTCACCTTGAACAAGGTCAATGAAATGGCGAGCCAAAATCACCTTCTCAGCTTCTGGCACAAATTTTAATTCGAAGCGCTTCCGAAATTTCTCTCAAGTGAGATCCGCTTCATTTATTTCATAAATCATAAGCTCATACCAATCTAATGCCTTTTCTTGGAGCATACTAGAGGCCACCTGAACGCGGTGAAGATCAATAAGATTCATACGAGAAAAGATTCGATCGCACGATCTCAGCCAAGCCTGGACTTCAATAATGGTTTCAAAACCTTTGAATGGCTTCCCACCCAAATTAGTATAATCGCTGCACAGACATGCAAATTCAGACCTAGGGTGAGTAGGCTCCGGATTAGATCCGGCTGCTTGAGCATTCCTTACTACATCAAGAAGCTGCTGGGCAGACATAAATACTCCATCTTGGGGAGTAGCACGAGATTGACCGGCGCTGGGACGACCAGGTCTAACCATTTCTCTTCCTTTTGAAAGAAAGAAAGAAGGATAAGGTTATTTACCAAATGAATATCAAGCAATCTTGATAGATAATCAAGGAATCATATAGAAAATAAGATGAATCGGTATAAAGACTCGAATTAAATCCTAAAGCACGACTCCTAAGATGGACTTAGGACGATGATCCTTGCTAGATTATTCTACATTGTTCCAAAGTCTCGCTCTGATACCAAGCTGTGACGCCCCACCTCTACACCCACGCTAGCCAAGGACACTACGGGGTAAAGCCGTCAACTAGCACGGAGAATAAGGCTGTTGAGGAGCGACCATCCACGTAATTGCTTTGTGCGAGCACCAATATGTCAGATAGTACAACATGCATTTGGTTTAAGGAGGAAATCCGACATACCGATACAAAATCAAAGCTACTACACAGTGGCTATACATATTATTCGGAAACAAATATAGAAATAAACATAACACAATCAGTCACAGACATCCATATCACAAAGGCGGAAATAGATATAAATATATAACACATGAAAGTGTACATCAGAGTAGTGGTCAAACAAGATCCACAATGTCACAAAAGAATAGCTACAAGTGCTAGACAAAAGAATATGGATACATCAATGAGTTTATATCTCAAATGTATACAACAAAAACTACTAATCTAAGTAGTTAGCCAAAAGTAGGGTGATAATCCCAGATGTGGAGTCAAGCAGAAGCACCTGTAACATCTCGATCTGACCCGAGTATTATTTAATAAGAAAATAATACACGGATCAGTCTAGCTATAAATATCAGATAAAATGATATCGAATAAGAGATATGACATAAACATATGGTAACCATAAAGCCAAACTGTGATAAGTATGCAATTGAAAATCAACTAGGGATTAATCAATATCGCGAGAATCTTCTCAAAGATCAAAAGGAATGTCATACTCCTTATTTACCAAATCACCAAACTATAAATATTGACAAGAATATCAATGCCAATCACAAAAGTTAATGAGACACAAATTCACCAATGCAAAAATATTGATAAAACTTATCAATGTAAATCACGAAAATTGGTGAAAACACAAATTCCAGAAATCATCAATGGAAATCCAGAAATCACAAAAAGGGAGAGGCCTATCACAAAACGGGGGCATGAAAACTCACCAACACGTGTATCACAAAATGGAACGCTATTCCATGGTTGCTAACCATTAATTTTGAGCCGAAGCTCCATAAAACGGCCCGAAGACCATGGGTTGCTACCCCACCAAATTGAGCCGAAGCTCCACCGAAACGGGGTTTAGTCTCCCTCGTAGACAAAGAGACATCACACAATTACTAGTCCAAATCACAAAATTGATCATCATCGATCATCAAGAAGTGTCAATTACAGTAAGCTAGTAAACACATAAGCTTTGCTTCATGTCCCATAACCACTAGCTTAACTTAAATATTTACGAACAAATTGTAGATCTCCACTCGAAAATTGTCACAAGAGATTCAATCGAACAAGTCCAAGAATTAACCGACGAAGTAAACGCAAGTGTTTCATACCACTTGTGTTACGAAGCCGTTTAATTAGATTTCTCGTACGAGTAAAATGAAGTGACTAATTCATAAAAATGATTGTAGAAACAATAAATCACAATAATTTACATACAAAGACGTGAATGCAATCTAAAGAATTCGATTCCAAATTCATCAAAGTGGAAATACCCTGACGTCTCGACACCGCACGACCTAGCAGATGAGCGACCTAAGGAATGGTGCGGCTCAGCAGTGCAAACGACCTAACATGGTTGAGCTATATGGTGGAACGACCTAATGGATGCGGCCAAGGTTGCGTAACCTAAATGGTACGCGACCTAAGGAGTACGTGACCAAAGGAGGTAGCGGCCTAAGGAGGTAGCGGCATAGGTGGAGCGGCCTAAGGGGTGCGCGACCTAAGATGAACGTGCGACTTAATGGGCCGAGTGACCTAACTATGCAAGCAAGCAGAGCGACCTATGAATCATGACCTAACGGCGAGGCGACTTAAAGCATGGCACGTCACAACAGGCCGAGCGACCTAAGTTGGCGCGACCTAAGCAAGACGACCTAACCGAGCGACCTAAATGAGGGAAGCGACATATCAGGGCCGAGCGATCAAAGGCAGCCCAACCTATGGTGGTAAGGATAGGCCGAGAGACCTAGCGAAGAAACAACCTAAGGGGTAAAAAAGGCCGAGCGACCTATGGGTTACGACCTATGCCGAGCGACCTAAATTGACGCGACCTAAGCAAGGCGCGACCTAACTACAGGCCGAGCGCTTTGAATTGTGCAGGCCGAACGACCTAAGGATTTTGGAATGCAAAACTCTCTCAATTTGCAACCGATCAAGCATGACGCTAGGGGATTACGCCTATCGGCTACCCGGTCCTATTGGCTCCTCGATTCATCGCCAAAAAGTGTTCAAACATCAAAGATTGGATTTTTAAAGATTTGACCCCAAAACACCAAAAATTGGGATTTTCACCAATTCAATCCAAACCACAAGCAAATGCACATGAATATGTGTTAGGAATTCATACCCAACAATTAAAGATAGTTATAGACAATGTTGTGAGATAAAAATCTCACCTTTACACAAAATCTATGAAGAAGAAGCTTGAAAGCAAAGGAAGAATCAATGGTTCTCTTTGAATTTGGAGTTAGATGTTGGATTTGCAAATGAACTTGAGCTTGGAGTTTTAATTTCCCATTCCTTCCCCCATTTTTGATGAAGCTTGAGTGTTATGAAATGAAAGTAAAGTTATGAAGGGAAGGGGGTTGAGCTAGAGTAAATAATTTAGGCTAATGGGCTAAACCAAACCCAAAACCCAAAGTGAAAAGGTGACAAAATTCCACCAACTCCAAACATATCAAAGTTTATACTAAAAAAGATCGCAAACGGTGTTTTGGACCCAATGGAAGTAGTTCCGAGTCCAAATTCGACCGTATGCAAAAAGTAACTTTTCGGACTAAAATCCTACTAACGATAAAATATTAAAATAAAATATTTAAATATTTAATCATAAAATATGCAGGTTGTTACATTGTATGTTACATGTTGATAATATTTTTGTGATATTTTGATAGAGCACTACTGCAGACAGAACCATAGATCATTCGTCTAAAATGAATAGAGTAACATCTGCTCATCCAGGTGTTATACGGTTGATAGACCAAGCCAGATTTGGACTGGCTTTTTGGGTGGGGTACATCTAGTTGGATCATTATCTTATCACCGCTTTGGTGGATAGATGGAGGCCGGAGACATCTACATTTCACCTACGTGCTGGGGAGGTGACCACCACATTGGCGGTGATGTTGTGTGCTTACTTGGCATACCCATAGATGGTGCTCCATTGACCAACCCCGATCCAGTTGATTACCTTAGTTTATGCCAAGAGCTCCTAGGTTTATGGTGGGGAAACGAAATGATATAAACAAGATGGTTTGGGCAACAATTTGCGGACGACATACTGGCAGACGCCACGGAGATTCAGATTCGGCAACGAGTCAGAGCCGTTATATTGCATATTATACGCTCGAGATTGATATGCGATAATTCGAAAACACGGATATGGCTTAGATGACTTCCATTTTTAGAAAACTTTGATGTATGTCGCCAGTATTCGTGGGCAGTGCAGTTCTAGCGTATACGTACTGCGAGTTGACGAGGCTTGCTTTGCAAGAGAGCGTAAGCATCGGTGGTTGTGTGAGTCTAGTACAGGTATTTCCATTATTTACTTTCGCCGACGGTTATTTCATATTCTCTTATCCAATTGAAATCATGTGTCTAATATTATTTGCAGCTTTGGTGTTGGACTTATCTACCTATAGGTATAATAACGATGAGGAGAACGACAATTGATTTATCATTATCATACGGTGCCTGGTATAATTAATTCTCTAGTATACTACATATAGATGTTCGGATTTGAGAAGTTACAATTTTATATTTCTACAGGAGGGTAGGACCTAAAAGCACCATTTCATCGCCGAGGCGTCATGTTGCCTTCTACCGTAATGAGTTCGATGTGCTAGACTATCATTCTACGACTTGGATCCCATACGCAGATGTGCTTGGAGATCTGCCAAACTTATGTACCACTTCCATTCAGCTGTGGACTGCTCATGTTCCTATCATTTGTTTCAAAGATGTCTCCTATCATCTTTCTGACCAAGTGATGAGGCAGTTTGGTATGGGCCAGCATTTATTGAAACAACCACCGTATTACAGGATTGATATTGCAGCTGGGGAATATGCTATGGCGATTGAGACATGGACTGAGCGCTACATGCACACGCAATAGGAACGCGAGTTCACATTGTCCGAACAAGAATATATGTCTTGTTACTGGAACATCACGCGTCGATATATTCTACGTGCCATGGAGCCACCTACAACGCCTTCCGTTGTTGTAGACCCTTACACTCCCAGAGCACCCCTCGAAAGAATATGGTACGTAGTACATATAGTCTTTATTCAAATATTTGAAATTTATACTTTTTCTTGAACTTTATGTTATGGCAGGCGGACGACATTTACCATGCGATCGAGATTGTGGACGAGCTTGCACAAGTGGTTCCTGAAAGGTCACAGGGAAAATGCTTTAGTTTAAAAGGCATCTTAGAATCTATTTTGGGGAGAAACAAGTTAACAAGACCAAGACTGCCTCCTCCACCACCACCACAGGTGCTCATCGAACAGGCCATAGAAGCCCACGGCGTTCCTCCTACTACTCGTACATATCAGCGACGAAGACATCGAAAAGGCACTTCTACATCTCAAGAAACACTGTTTGAAGTTGCTCCCGTCCCTTCACAGCCTATAGATCCTACGCAAGCAAGTGAAGAGGAGGATTCGTCGGATGAAATTCCAATGTCTATGAGAAAACTAAGACGAACTCCATTATAACTTCGTAGGTTGAAGTAATGAGGATGGTATAAGTTGTTGATATGCTTTGTTCGGTTTTGTTTAATGACTTGTTGAAATATTAGGATTAACTGTTTTGTTGAAATATTAGGATTAGTTGTTTTGTTGAATTATTGGATGTCGGAATTGGAAACAATTCTTGAATTGTAGGATGTTGGATTTTGAATTCAATTATTGAATTGGTGGATGTTGTAATTTGAGTTGTTGGATGTTTGAATTTGATTGAAATGTTGAATTTTGATTGTAGTAATGTTTAGTGTATTGTTAAAAGTGGTGATGTGGGGTTTCTGTTTTGAAACCCTGCACACTTCTAGGGCGACTTTTCAAAAGCAGCCTGAAGGCGACTTTTGAGAAGACGCCATCACAATGTGCAGGGTTTCAAAATAAAAACCCTGAACACATTTCAAAAGTCGCCAGTGGGCGACTTTTCAAAAGTCGCCCCAGTTGTGTGTGCAGGGTTTCAAAACAAAAACCCCACCCTTCAACCTTCTTCATATTTCACTTTACCAAATGCTAAAGAAAGAAACCAAAACCTAAGCCACATCTCTCTTCCACAATTTCAATATTTTTCGATGAAAACGAATATCTTTTAGAGATTTGGAGAAACAAAAGGAAGGTAAGTTCCATAAGCACTATTAAACTTGTTTAATCTTTTGCGATTAAGGATAATTCCAACATTGATATTTTCAAGAAAAAGGTTGTTGAAAATGATCAATTGGGAGCTTAACGACGAGACGATGATGAAAATGTATGACGAATTTGAACAACAACGAGGCTTTGCGCTGGTTAATGAAGAAAATATTGAGGTTGATTTCGTCCCTGAGATGCAAGTTGAAAACTTGCCCCCTATAGAGGTGGCGATACATCAACATTGGTCGTGATTAGCAGTGAATCAATACAATAATCACTTCATGGAAAATTAATGGATGTACTAGCTCGTCGTAAACCTAACGATGCTAGTTCAAGCCAGACACCGTCTCTGGTACTTTGCTATTGCAGAGATGAATGTGAAGTGGTTGTGTATTGGATTGAAAGGAATGTGGGTCGTCGCTTTTACCATTGTGAATCGTACAACGGTAATAAGTTACGGCCTAGCGATGTTGAATGTTGTAATTTTTTTAAATGGAAAGATCTGAAAATGTATCCGAGGGGAGTTGCATATGCTTTTGAGATGCAAGCAGAAAATGCCCGTATAGAGAAGTTAAACCTACAGTATCGCAACACACTATTGAATAAGGGAGTACCATCCGGTAAGTTCAGTCCTTGTAGATTGTGGGAGGAGAAGTAAACACAAATTTGGGTATTCATTTTTATGTAATTGAATTATGTATCGTTGAACATGTATTATGATGATTTACGTATCACTAGCGTATATTTGCATTTGTTTAAGTATCACCTAGCAGTTAATATTTCTCAGCTTACTTTGGGTGGAGTAATCCTATTCCAGCACATAACATTCATCCTCTCAAACCAACATAGCACATGAAATAAAAACACAAAATGTTCTTACATAAATAACATACAGTTTACAAAAATCAAACCAATAATAACACACATACGAAAATTAAGTAATTGAATTACGGCTACTCCTTTTATGACCATGCATACCACATTTGCCGCATCTACTCGGCCTTGGAGACTACATCTCCCCCATAATGCCTTTAATTCTAGTTGACTTAGGCCTTCTTGGAGCTCACCTTACGGGGGATGGAAGTACCATTTGACTTTCGTGGGGGGACCAATACCTTTTATCGCGTGTGGGATGAAATTCTGTAGAGTATGCCGCTAGGAAATTCTGAACAGAGTACCAACGTAATGCCAAATCACGATGAGCATTGTTTGCACCATTGGCCACCGACGAACAAGCAGCCATCACATGGGCGTAGGGGAAATGCTGAAGTAATGGGATGTTGCATGTACATGAACAAGTGTTACCGTCGATTATAACTTTGAATTCATCTCCGAAGTAATGAATCACTTGCCATTCAATTTGACTGAAACGGACAATCCGACAACGTCTTGCTTTGCTTGCTCTCTCCGCTATTTTTTCTTTCCATTTTGGCTTAACACAGATTATGGAATTCTTGCTAACTCTCTTCTTTGAAAAAAGTAATCAACGGATCGATAGAAGGTACGTGCAACAAGTGCTCTAATAAGAAAAGATCTTGCACCCCTAAGTACACCATTAAAAGTTTCTGACGCATTAGTCCTCATAACATGAAAACAACCACCATCATCTTTATATAATGCTCAATTTTCCTCCTTTCCACCCAAACTTCTCTCTATCCAATTGTGTGCACTTATACTGCTGGTTTTAATTTCTTCACGAATATTTAAATACTCAATCTCATCAGAGGCACATGCAGCAGCATCGAATAAACTGGTCGATCGTTTGTCTCTGAAACCCACTGCTTGAAAATTAGCTTTCAAATGTTTGGCATGGTATCTATGTTTATGTGTGGCTAGCCATTTGCTCTGCAACGCTGTAGGTATTCCTTTCATTCTATCAGAAATCAAATAATACGACGATTGTTCACGCTGTGAATGAACCTTTGCATGCGCGCAAAAAACCAACCCCAATTATCAGTGGATTCAGACTAAACAATGGAAAATGCCAAAGGATATAGTTGATCATTTGCATCAACGGCGGTTGCAACAAGTAAGGTACCTTTGTATTTACCATATAGATGTGTACCATCTATGCAAAGAAAAGGTCGTCAATGGACAAATCCCTCAATACGTGGCCCAAATGACCAAAATGCCTGATTAAAAACTCCGTACTCATAAGTAGTTACATGTCCAATGCTTCCTGGAATTGTTTTGCATATTTCACCGAAGAATTGTCGTAGGTTAGAATATGACTCTGCCCAATCACCATAAATTCGTTCAATTGCCTTGCTCAATGCTCTCCATGCTTTCAGATAGCTTGTGATATCCCGGAAATTTGGGACAATATCAATTTAATAATCTACATTAAAAATTAAATTGATTTGATAATATTTGTAAATAATATATGAATTGATTTATTAATCTTCTTTTAAATTAATATTTAACTGATAATTTATCTTTTAAAAGTTAATCAAATTGCCTTCTATTTATAATGTATATATATCTGTATATATTGTACATGGAAAATCTTTATTTTAATTTAATAAATAGACATGTTTTTAATTCTAATATTTTTGATAATTTAGGAATTTGATATTTAAGCTATTTAATAAATGATTATATGATTTTAAATTACTCAAGATTACAGTTTAAATTGTTTAAAATAATTTTAGCTTACAATTAAATTTAGCAAAAAGGTTTTTTTAATTTGTTTTAAATTTATGTTGATAAAAATAAACAGTTTATTAATAGATAAATACTTTTATTAATCATTTGACTTAATAATGAGCTCTACTAATTATGTAAATGTTTGCAAAGGAATTTTTAATAAAATTTTCATGTCAACTTTATTTATGTATATGTGTGTTTGAATAAAATTTATGATTTGAAAATTTAAAAAATAAAGTATTAAAAATGTTCAAATTAAAATAAACATTTATTAATATTAATATAAGTATAAAGTAAAATAATAATTAATGATTAAATATTTGTGAGTTTATGTTTAAAAATAAAAGAAAAAAATAAAAGTAAACACACATGTTAGAAAATAGAATTAAATACTAAGACTAAATTCATAAGCAAAGACTATAAAGTTTAGACATAAGTAAATTCTACATATCCTATAAAATAAAGATGCAAAGTTAAAAACAAAGTGTAGAAGTAATAGATTATGTAACTTGTATGTAATGTATACAAGACAGGTTAGAACAGAAATGTAAAAGCTTAAAATAAAAGAAACAAGTATGCAAAGCTAAACAAAATATCTTCATTCTAGTCTAATGAAATTAGCCAAAGTCTGAAAATAACAGTTCACCAAGATGTATATTATAGTTTGAACTAGAAACAATAAACAGATATTTATAAACATGTAGCTTCATATACAAGCTAAAGTTTGGCCTACAGATTGTACACTTACACAGCTGTATATAATTATAATTATGTTAACTAATGGAGGAACCAAATCTTAATCAATATCGTATCAGCACATAATTTTGTCAATTCACTTGGATATAAATCTGTACCTCTCTGATACAAAAATCTGCTATATCAAATACAAGTGAAACCTGTACTTAGGGTAACCTACAGCTGTTCAACAGTTTTCTTATATATATATATCCTACTATGTTAGTTCGTTCACAATCACTTAATAAATTTAGTAAACCAGAAAAGTAAGAAAAGGTAGGCATACCCATTTTTTTTACAAATTGAAAACAACACTCATGCAAGATGATCAGAGGATCAAAGTAAGGGCTATTTCCAGTTTTACAAGTTCAACAACTGTTTACAATCAGAGGTGCTCTGTCCCTCTTTTCAATGCAATGGTGAGTAACACTTTTAAATTTCTTAAGTTTAAACCTGATACATGCAAATATCTGAATGCCTGAATATATTGATTGAATATTTATATATTCATTTTACTCTGGATTATTGTGAAAAGGGAATTACTGTATGTTTTAAGCCTGCTGTCCAAACTGTTCTATTTTAAACTTGCCTGTTTTCCCATTGCTGTGAGTAACTCTTTTAAATAACTTAAGTTTTTAAACTTGTTGCATGCTAATATTTGAATGCATAAATATATTGTGTGGATATTTATACCTTCATTTTCTTTGGGTGTCTGTGAGATGAAAATCTCTGCATATTTAAAGCCTGCAATTTCAAAACTGTTTTCATCATAAAATCTGCTCTGTTTATTTTCAAGTGAGAAACATTATTTTTAAAACTTAAATATACTATCTGGTTGTATGGTTAAAAATCTGGACCAAAGATACTTTGTATATATGCATTATTCTGTGCATATAGGGATGAATGTTTGTGTACAGGTTGTAGTTGCCGTGACAATGCAGATTCAGTTTACAAGCTTGTGTTTTGAATCCATAAGTTATTATTTCTTGATTTTGATAACATTAAGGATTTAGTTTATAAATAAAGCTTGTTGTTTCATCATAAAGTAGAGTTTAAATTCTATTTAAGCTAAATAATTTTGTATGCTGCTCTGGAAAACCAAAACAACATAGCAAATTTGAATAAGAGAAGAACCAAACAATCTAATTTATAAACTCAGGGAATTCTCGAGTCACTCGAGTAGATGACTCGAAGCAAGGTGGTGGAACACTCGAAGCACTGAAGTGGGTGGATAATTGTGATGGTTTCCAGGTTTGATGGATACAGTTTTTAGTGTGCAAGTTTTTGACTCGGGGAAGTCTCGAGTAAATTTCATTTTTACTCGAAGCATAAAGGCAGTTGACCCGAAGCAACATGGTTTGGTCTCAGGTGGAAGTTAATTTTAGAGGTTGTATAAACACCTGTACATTTAAATTTAAACTAAACTTAAAGCAAAATTAAATGTATGTTAGTTGAAATCCTGATGTAATTGAATTTAAGTTAAGATTTTATAAAGTCTAAATCAAATTAGAAGTATAAATTCAAATTTATAGTTTGAATCAAAATGCAGTTTTAAAATATTTAGGGATTCCAGATTTAAAACATGAAAATTTCCAGATTTTAAATCAGAAAACAAAATGTTGCTGCAGTTAAATATGATTTTTGTTAAAGTTTTGTTTCAAATGGATATTTGAATTTTAAAGTTTAAAATGAATTTGGATTTAAAAATCAAGTTTCTGACTCTAGTTGTTTAAACAAAGTTAAATCAAAGTTTAAAAATCAAAATAAATTGAGAAATTCAAGTTTGCTTAGAAGTCAAAATCTGAAAATTTAAATTAGCTTAAATATGAATATTTTAAGAATGAGTTCAAAATAAAATAGTGACAAGTAATTTGTTTCAATAAAAATTTACTTGATTTTGAGAATTCTTGATTTAAATTTTTTGAATGAAAAATGAATGAATTGTTTAACTTGAGGTTTGCAAGTTAAATATTAATGTAATTTAGAAATTTAAATTTGGAAATTTAAATTTAAATAGTTTAATTTAAAAGATTTTAATTTGAATGTTAATTACAATCATTTTGAATCTTCAATTCTAATGATATTAGAATTTAAATTTAAAAGGTAATGTTAATGAAGTCATTAATTAAAGAATGAATTATCTTAAGGATAATAGGGTAATTAAAGAATGTCCTATGTATTAAAGTTAATAAATAAAGACCAATTAAGAAGTAAATTAAGAAATATTATTAAATGTAGACAATTAACTAAAGATCTTTAATTAATTAATATATATGATTAACTTTGGAAAATTAATTAGATTAATTAGGTAATTCTTGATGAAAGTAATTGAGAGATTAATTACTTATGGTAATTAATTTTGATAAATGATTAATTTAAGTTAATTAATTTAGTAATTAATTTAAAGAGAATCATTTGATAAATTGATAACAATTACTTAATGAAGTAATTAATGTTAATTACTGAATGTAATTAGTGAAAGATGATATGTTAATAAGTAATTTGGATAATTACTTTTGAAATTAATCAGAGGATTAATTAATGGAGATAAATAATTATGGAATAATTAATTTATTTATATGAGTAATTAAGGATAATTAATTACTGGTTGATATTAATCAAAGGTGATTAATAATTGTGTTTAGTTAAAGATTAATCACTTAATGTGATTAATAAAGTAATTTAATCTGAATTAGAGATCATTAGTTAATATAATTAACGATGTAAATCAAGGATTGTTTAATTAAGTAATGCTTAATAATGTGGAAATTAATTTATGTAATTAATTAAGAATAAATGTAATCAATGAAGTAATTAAAAGTAAATTACTAGGAATAATTTAGAATAATTAATTTGTAAAATTAATTAAAGACTAATTACTTACTGTAATTAGGAAAATGATTAATTAGAGGAGTTAATCAAGATAAATATCTAGAGATTAATCAATTAATTTGTATAAATTTAATTATTGGTTGTATAAGTAGGATTTATGAATGAAGTAATTAATTTAATTTACTTTAAAATTAATTAGAGATAGAAGTAGTTAATTTAATTCATTTTAAATTAATTACAAAATGCTAAGATTATAAATCATTGCTTATGGATGAATGAAATCAATATTTCATTTGATGATTGTGAACTCAGATATGAGATGAATAATATCTAGGTGACTTGGATGTTTGTTTAAGTATGATATTTGTTTTTATCTGATTGGATTGATAATTTTAATTATCTGTTTATGATGATGATACGATTATCTACTGTGATATTATGAATTATCCATCTGTGTGTATATTGATCATGTTGAATTAAACTGTTAAGACTAAATAGACAACTTGGCCCTAAAAGACACGTTTTGGATTTCGATGAGACCGGGATCGGTTTTCCTTATTTGGAATATCCGAAAACCACATCGATTCCAAATTAACGATAGGTCGTGAATCTGAAGTGAAGATGAAGATTCAGAATGCAAGGGTTGTCGTCGTTAACTCTGAGGGTGATTCCAAAATGAGTGTAACGAGATAATGCCTTCGGTTTCGTTCGAACCCGGAACGAACTTGTATGGATTGAATGCTTTCAACACATCGTCAGGTGGGCGATGAGCATTCTAAGTAATGTTTTCTATAAAGGTAATCGTAGCCTCAAGCCTCATCAACCGGGTATGGCTAAAACAGGGGAGGTGCAGCAAGGTTAGGTGGGTCATGCCCAAGCAGGACAAGATTTTCCCCTGTCTAGATGTCCCTTTTTATTCGGCTTTGTGGGCGGTTGGATGTACACCAACTGCGGGGTTATCTTGTTTGGGACTGTTCAGTAAGGAATTGTTCCGGCCTTGTGTTGCAGGGGATGAAGGGAGTAATCCTCGGTACGTTGATCTAGGCCACGTACTGTGACGGGCGGTACCCCAGTAGCCCTGCCATTGTATGGAATCCACAATCCAATAAGTGCCAACGGTTTTGATTGTATTACCCACTTTAGTGGCTAGTAGATGGAATTTAATAGATGTAACAATTTCGGCTATTTTCTATTTACTTGAAAACCCTAGACCTATTATAATATCACAGAATTTCCTATCAAATGTTTTGGTTAGCGTAAGGTAAAAACTTTTCCATGTTTATGTGTGGGAAGTCTTACGTGATACCCTTTTGTTTTCAAAAGATTTTCAAAAGTTAAACAACTTTAACCTGTTACTCATACCAGACCCATGTCTGACCCGGAGTTTATTTTTTTTTTTCATAAACTCTCGGGTACCCAAATTTTTACGGGTAGCCAAGGGATTCAGGTTAGCTTTGACAAATTCTGGAGGAGCAATGGAGCAGGAGGCTTCAGCGTTGTAGATATATATATATAGTTCCGCTGTGTTGGTATCTCTGAGTCATTTGTTAGAGTTGAGTTGTATTAACTAGACAGGCGTTTATAACTGTCTAGTATGTGATGTATTATCTGTATAACTCTGATTGATGTTGTATACTATGTAAATACTTATGTGATTATTATATTTTATTCCGTTCCGTTGTGAGATTCTGATGTTGTTGTTCTTTCTTCTCTATCTTTTCTACTTTCTCACCTCTTTCTTTTCTTGTTAACGATACTCCTTCCTGGGCGTAGGAAGTGGGGTCGTTACAGTGGTATCAGAGCGCTAGGTTGAGTGAATACCTAGGCTCTTAAGTGATTTCTTCTTAAGAGAGCGTATTTGTAATTTTGATATATATATATTTATTTCTACCTATTGTTGGGTTAACTGTTCAGGTTTTCCAATATGTTATAAAGGTAGATAGGTAGTGGTGTGTGTAACACAACTATCAATGGTTGGAAGTATAATTGTTAAGACTGTAGGCCTAATACTGTCTTGAGTAAGTTTTGGACGGTGTAAGGATTTCATCGATCTCTGAAGGAAACCTGTTGAGGTTCGGAGTTCATCTTTGAAGTGTAAGAGTTTGGTTGAGCTAGAATTTGGATCTGTCGGATAGACATAAGTAAGTCAAGATATTTTGATACATCAAGGTGTAGTAGCTGTGTGATGAGACACGGTGACTATGGATATCTCCAATGATATTTCTTTGGAACATGTAAGGTGAAGTGACTGCTTCGGTGTTGTGGCTGTGCTCAGCTGGGTGTTTTGTTTGCTTTGAGGTCCGAGTTTCTCGAAGAGCTTCAGATAGGAAATCTTAGCATCTGTGGAAGAAATTCAGCTTGGGATGATTTTGGTGTTGGCAAGAGATCTTCTGGCTTAGCAGTTTTTCTGGAATGGAATTCAGAAGTAATTATGTAGACCCGTTTCTTCGATGGATTGGCCACAGAAGTGTAAGCTGTTCTGATTTGTAAAAGGAGAGAGAGAGCAGTTTCCTTTGGAATTTGGCTGTATCGATCGCAAAAGTGACTTGCGATAGTTTGGATGTTCTTTTGGGGTTTCAGAGATTTTTCTAGATGTCTTCTGGAAGTTAGGGTTTTGTTCTGGAAATTGAGTTGGTGAAGAAGCTAAGAATTTTGGGGGAACTTCTGAGTTTTATTTTTGGAAGGTGTTGACCAGTCTGTGCTTGAGATCATCATCAGCATTTTCATCTGTTCAGTCAGAGTGGCGCAGTGGAAGCATGGTGGTAGCTGTTTTAGTTTGGAAGCAATTGGATATTGCGGTATTTGGATTAGAGAGTTCTACGGGAAATTTTTGCAGGATCTAAGGCCAGATTGGAGTGCACCTGTTTTATCTCTCCGGACGAGAGATGTGAGTTCTGTTTTCTGATTTTGGAATAGAGTTGTATTCTGAATTTTGGTTGATCTTGGTAAGATCCATTTGTGGGATTGTCTTTGGTTCAGTTTGTTTATAGGGCGTCAGCAAGGATTGAGCTGATCAGGAGAGATGAGGGAAGCCCAGGATCGTCCGAAGAGTTTTGTGGATTAGAGATGAAGGAATTTGGAGTCCGAAATCGGGGATCTGATTTTGGATAAGTGCTTGGTCTTCAGGATTGAATTGTCAGTTTGGATAACTGGAATTCGGAGTGTTTCACGTATCTCTGAGGGAGTACGTGTAAGATCTATCTTTGATTTTAGAATCAGCAGTTCAGGGAGTTGTAGTGTTGGGTCAGATTTGAGTTTGGTCTGATATTTTGATTTGTTTTGTAGATTTAGATGAGTAGGAACTCTGTCGTTTAGTAGTAGTATTGGTTGTTTGGATTCTATAGGGCGAGTAACCCGGTATTTTATACTTGGGGAAAACTCGAGAAAATTCTATTTAGAATTTTGTCTGGATAGTTAGATTTGTTTGTTTGGATGAATTGGTTGCTATGATTGTTAGTTTATGTTGATATATGTTTGTGTTTCAAATTTAAATTTTTAATTGGATTATTAAATTACCTTTGTTTTAAATTTCGGGGACGAAATTCTTTTAAGAGGGGAAGAATGTGATATCCCGGAAATTTGGGACAATATCAATTTAATAATCTACATTAAAAATTAAATTGATTTGATAATATTTGTAAATAATATATGAATTGATTTATTAATCTTCTTTTAAATTAATATTTAACTGATAATTTATCTTTTAAAAGTTAATCAAATTGCCTTCTATTTATAATGTATATATATCTGTATATATTGTACATGGAAAATCTTCGTTTTAATTTAAAAAATAGACATGTTTTTAATTCTAATATTTTTGATAATTTAGGAATTTGATATTTAAGCTATTTAATAAATGATTATATGATTTTAAATTACTCAAGATTACAGTTTAAATTGTTTAAAATAATTTTAGCTTACAATTAAATTTAGCAAAAAGGTTTGTTTAATTTGTTTTAAATTTATCTTGATAAAAATAAACAGTTTATTAATAGATAAATACTTCTATTAATCATTTGACTTAATAATGAGCTCTATTAATTATGTAAATGTTTGCAAAGGAATTTTTAATAAAATATTCATGTCAACTTTATTTATGTATATGTGTGTTTGAATAAAATTTATGATTTGAAAATTTAAAAAATAAAATATTAAAAATGTTCAAATTAAAATAAACATTTATTAATATTAATATAAGTATAAAGTAAAATAATAATTAATGATTAAATATTTGTGAGTTTATGTTTAAAAATAAAAGAAAAAAATAAAAGTAAACACGCATGTTAGAAAATAGAATTAAATACTAAGACTAAATTCATAAGCAAAGACTATAAAGTTTAGACATAAGTAAATTCTACATATCCTATAAAATAAAGATGCAAAGTTAAAAACAAAGTGTAGAAGTAATAGATTATGTAACTTGTATGTATGTATACAAGACAGGTTAGAACAGAAATGTAAAAGCTTAAAATAAAAGAAACAAGTATGCAAAGCTAAACAAAATATCTTCATTCTAGTCAAATGAAATTAGTCAAAGTCTGAAAATAACAGTTCACCAAGATGTATATTATAGTTTGAACTAGAAACAATAAACAGATATTTATAAACATGTAGCTTCATATACAAGCTAAAGTTTGGCCTGTAGATTGTACACTTACACAGTTGTATATAATTATAATTATGTTAACTAATGGAGGAACCAAATCTTAATCAATATCGTATCAGCACATAATTTTGTCAATTCACTTGGATATAAATCTGTACCTCTCTGATACAAAAATCTGCTATATCAAATACAAGTGAAACCTGTACTTAGGGTAACCTACAGCTGTTCAACAGTTTTCTTATATATATATCCTACTATGTTAGTTCGTTCACAATCACTTAATAAATTTAGTAAACCAGAAAAGTAAGAAAAGGTAGGCATATCCATTTTTTTTACAAATTGAAAACAACACTCATGCAAGATGATCAGAGGATCAAAGTAAGGGCTATTTCCAGTTTTACAAGTTCAACAACTGTTTACAATCAGAGGTGCTCTGTCCCTCTTTTCAATGCAATGGTGAGTAACACTTTTAAATTTCTTAAGTTTAAACCTGATACATGCAAATATCTGAATGCCTGAATATATTGATTGAATATTTATATATACATTTTACTCTGGATTATTGTGAAAAGGGAATTACTGTATGTTTTAAGCCTGCAGTCCAAACTGTTCTATTTTAAACTTGCCTGTTTTCCCATTGCTGTGAGTAACTCTTTTAAATAACTTAAGTTTTTAAACTTGTTGCATGCTAATATTTGAATGCATAAATATATTGTGTGGATATTTATATCTTCATTTTCTTTGGGTGTCTGTGAGATGAAAATCTCTGCATATTTAAAGCCTGCAATTTCAAAACTGTTTTCATCATAAAATCTGCTCTGTTTATTTTCAAGTGAGAAACATTATTTTTAAAACTTAAATATACTATCTGGTTGTATGGTTAAAAATCTGGACCAAAGATACTTTGTATATATGCATTATTCTGTGCATATAGGGATGAATGTTTGTGTACAGGTTGTAGTTGCTGTGACAATGCAGATTCAGTTTATAAGCTTGTGTTTTGAATCCATAAGTTATTATTTCTTGATTTTGATAACATTAAGGATTTAGTTTATAAATAAAGCTTGTTGTTTCATCATAAAGTAGAGTTTAAATTCTATTTAAGCTAAATAATTTTGTATGCTGCTCTGGAAAACCAAAACAACATAGCAAATTTGAATAAGAGAAGAACCAAACAATCTAATTTATAAACTCAGGGAATTCTCGAGTCACTCGAGTAGATGACTCGAAGCAAGGTGGTGGAACACTCGAAGCACTGAAGTGGGTGGATAATTGTGATGGTTTCCAGGTTTGATGGATACAGTTTTTAGTGTGCAAGTTTTTGACTCGGGGAAGTCTCGAGTAAATTTCATTTTTACTCGAAGCATAAAGGCAGTTGACCCGAAGCAACATGGTTTGGTCTCAGGTGGAAGTTAATTTTATAGGTTGTATAAACACCTGTACATTTAAATTTAAACTAAACTTAAAGCAAAATTAAATGTATGTTAGTTGAAATCCTGATGTAATTGAATTTAAGTTAAGATTTTATAAAGTCTAAATCAAATTAGAAGTATAAATTCAAATTTATAGTTTGAATCAAAATGCAGTTTTAAAATATTTAGGGATTCCAGATTTAAAACATGAAAATTTCCAGATTTTAAATCAGAAAACAAAATGTTGCTGCAGTTAAATATGATTTTTGTTAAAGTTTTGTTTCAAATGGATATTTGAATTTTAAAGTTTAAAATGAATTTCTATTTAAAAATCAAGTTTCTGACTCTAGTTGTTTAAACAAAGTTAAATCAAAGTTTAAAAATCAAAATAAATTGAGAAATTCAAGTTTGCTTAGAAGTCAAAATCTGAAAATTTAAATTAGCTTAAATATGAATATTTTAAGAATGAGTTCAAAATAAAATAGTGACAAGTAATTTGTTTCAATAAAAATTTACTTGATTTTGAGAATTCTTGATTTAAAATTTTTGAATGAAAAATGAATGAATTGTTTAACTTGAGGTTTGCAAGTTAAATATTAATGTAATTTAGAAATTTAAATTTGGAAATTTAAATTTAAATAGTTTAATTTAAAAGATTTTAATTTGAATGTTAATTACAATCATTTTGAATCTTCAATTCTAATGATATTAGAATTTAAATTTAAAAGGTAATGTTAATGAAGTCATTAATTAAAGAATGAATTATCTTAAGGATAATAGGGTAATTAAAGAATGTCCTATGTATTAAAGTTAATAAATAAAGACTAATTAAGAAGTAAATTAAGAAATATTATTAAATGTAGACAATTAACTAAAGATCTTTAATTAATTAATATATATGATTAACTTTGGAAAATTAATTAGATTAATTAGGTAATTCTTGATGAAAGTAATTGAGAGATTAATTACTTATGGTAATTAATTTTGATAAATGATTAATTTAAGTTAATTAATTTAGTAATTAATTTAAAGAGAATCATTTGATAAATTGATAACAATTACTTAATGAAGTAATTAATGTTAATTACTGAATGTAATTAGTGAAAGATGATATGTTAATAAGTAATTTGGATAATTACTTTTGAAATTAATCAGAGGATTAATTAATGGAGATAATTAATTATGGAATAATTAATTTATTTATATGAGTAATTAAGGATAATTAATTACTGGTTGATATTAATCAAAGGTGATTAATAATTGTGTTTAGTTAAAGATTAATCACTTAATGTGATTAATAAAGTAATTTAATCTGAATTAGAGATCATTAGTTAATATAATTAACGATGTAAATCAAGGATTGTTTAATTAAGTAATGCTTAATAATGTGGAAATTAATTTATGTAATTAATTAAGAATAAATGTAATTAATGAAGTAATTAAAAGTAAATTACTAGGAATAATTTAGAATAATTAATTTGTAAAATTAATTAAAGACTAGTTACTTACTGTAATTAGGAAAATGATTAATTAGAGGAGTTAATCAAGATAAATATCTAGAGATTAATCAATTAATTTGTATAAATTTAATTATTGGTTGTATAAGTAGGATTTATGAATGAAGTAATTAATTTAATTTACTTTAAAATTAATTAGAGATAGAAGTAGTTAATTTAATTCATTTTAAATTAATTACAAAATGGTAAGATTATAAATCATTGCTTATGGATGAATGAAATTAATATTTCATTTGATGATTGTGAACTCAGATATGAGATGAATAATATCTAGGTGACTTGGATGTTTGTTTAAGTATGATATTTGTTTTTATCTGATTGGATTGATAATTTTAATTATCTGTTTATGATGATGATATGATTATCTACTGTGATATTATGAATTATCCATCTGTGTGTATATTGATCATGTTGAATTAAACTGTTAAGACTAAATAGACAACTTGGCCCTAAAAGACACGTTTTGGATTTCGATGAGACCGGGATCGGTTTTCCTTATTTGGAATATCCGAAAACCACATCGATTCCAAATTAACGATAGGTCGTGAATCTGAAGTGAAGATGAAGATTCAGAATGCAAAGGTTGTCGTCGTTAACTCTGAGGGTGATTCCAAAATGAGTGTAACGAGATAATGCCTTCGGTTTCGTTCGAACCCGGAACGAACTTGTATGGATTGAATGCTTTCAACACATCGTCAGGTGGGCGATGAGCATTCTAAGTAATGTTTTCTATAAAGGTAATCGTAGCCTCAAGCCTCATCAACCGGGTATGGATAAAACATGGGAGGTGCAGCAAGGTTAGGTGGGTCATGCCCAAGCAGGACAAGATTTTCCCCTGTCTAGATGTCCCTTTTTATTCGGCTTTGTGGGCGGTTGGATGTACACCAACTGCGGGGTTATCTTGTTCGGGACTGTTCAGTAAGGAATGGTTCCGGCCTTGTGTTGCAGGGGATGAAGGGAGTAATCCTCGGTACGTTGATCTAGGCCACGTACTGTGACGGGCGGTACCCCAGTAGCCCTGCCATTGTATGGAATCCACAATCCAATAAGTGCCAACGGTTTTGATTGTATTATCCACTTTTGTGGCTAGTAGCTGGAATTTAATAGATGTAACAATTTCGGCTATTTTCTATTTACTTGAAAACCCTAGACCTATTATAATATCACAGAATTTCCTATCAAATGTTTTGGTTAGCGTAAGGTAAAAACTTTTCCATGTTTATGTGTGGGAAGTCTTACGTGATACCCTTTTGTTTTCAAAAGATTTTCAAAAGTTAAGTAACTTTAACCTGTTACTCATACCAGACCCATGTCTGACCCGGAGTTTATTTTTGTTTTTCATAAACTCTCGGGTACCCAAATTTTTACGGGTAGCCAAGGGATTCAGGTTAGCTTTGACAAATTCTGGAGGAGCAATGGAGCAGGAGGCTTCAGCGTTGTAGATATATATATATATATAGTTCCGCTATGTTGGCATCTCTGAGTCATTTGTTAGAGCTGAGTTGTATTAACTAGACAGGCGTTTATAACTGTCTAGTATGTGATGTATTATCTGTATAACTCTGATTGATGTTGTATACTATGTAAATACTTATGTGATTATTATATTTTATTCCGTTCCGCTGTGAGATTCTGATGTTGTTGTTCTTTCTTCTCTATCTTTTCTACTTTCTCACCTCTTTCTTTTCTTATTAACGATACTCCTTCCTGGGCGTAGGAAGTGGGGTCGTTACATAGCTAATTTTGATAAATAATTGTGCCTCCATTAGAACCGGCACCGTTTCGGCCGTAATGTTCAAATCGGATTTCACGAAAGGCATGATCTTCGATACCATAAAAGATGATGTAGCTTGCCTATGATTTGAGTTCACTGTAGAGTTAACGCATGTATGATCACTAGGATATTTTTTAATAACCAACCATCCCGCCTTTGTCTTTTTTGAGTCAATAACATGTATTCTCCAGGGACAACTGTCATCAACGTTGAAAAAGGCGGTGTATTTTGCTTTGTTCGACCTTATTGGCTTAAAGGACACTACATGTAAGATTGACCATTTTGATAGTTGTTGCAGAAATTTAGCTTTACTCTCAAACACCATGGCCGACTTTGAAATCGTTCTGTACGCTGGAAGATAAAAATAATTCATTGTTGAAGTTTAAATTTGCTACAATCGACTTAGCCATAACTTGTGCACTACAAAAATCATCATCCAACGATATCTCCATTTCTGATTCATCGTTATCCATACAATCTGCTTTTGCACCTCCAAAATCATAGTCTAGTGGATCATTGTATACTTGCATATTTCCCACCCAGGTTGTATCAACCTCTAATGTTGACACAACAGGCATACTATCAAGTGTAGTAACATCTTCAGCTTGTACATCTTCTTCATCATCTACATCCATATGATCAATGTAGATAGTTTGACCCGCTGGTTCATTCGGTGGTTGGACGTATAACTACGTAGTAGTGTTGTTTGCTGTGAAGCTGTAGTAAATTAATACATCAATTTTAGTTTATTTCTACATACCAACGATTTTGCAACATATTGCAATATTTAACTTACTTTTGGCTTAGTTGGTAAAATTCGGACGGGGTTGGATGCATTCTTTCAGTTATATGGCTACTCGATGTTATTTGAGTGGAATTCTGAACTGGAATTAAACTACACGGGAATACAAATTTAGTATAATAATTAATCCATTCAATACGCCAGATCTGTATGTGATCACGGCTAAACGATACCTCTGACTCATTCATGGATAGCTGTCCAGCGTTAAATGGGGATATGTAAATTGGACATTTGGCTGCAAAATCATGAATGGCTGAAAACCATAATACATTTGTTGTTGCCCGTATTGCGATATGTGCTGAGTCGGATTACTAAGACTAGGTGACGAAATTCCTTGCCAAGTACTCATGTTCCCCACCAGTATAGAATATTTTTCAACGCCAAAATTTGTTACGGGTGTTGGTGTTGGTTGTTCAGCAATCGATCTTCTGCTTTTCCCAACAAACACCTCAATAGATTTAGCCAAAGCAGCAAACATTAATTCATTCGAAATTAGTTGGCCAATTGCAAACTATATCAATATCATACTCTTCCGGTTTTATCTTTGTTGCTTTGTAAACTGACTCTTTCAACTGCTCAAAAGTAGAACCTCTTCGAACTTTAGCCGGTTTGTAAGATCCACCAAAATATTTCCCACATGTTAAATCGTCAATAACTAATTCACCATCAAAATAGTATATGGTTGGAAAAAACCAGGAGCCATTCTACATCAACCAAAAAAAAATTATTTTGCAAACTAATTTGAGAACTTAGGGTTTCTACTGCATACCTTGATTAGATTCGACCTTACGACAGTTTGCTACGCTTGAGGTAGATCTTCGAAATCTAACACTTTTAAGGAGATTAAATAAAATTTAATCAGGATTAAAAATAATAATTGGGGTAAATGGTATTGGAGGTTTTTGGAGATGAAGATGAAAAGGGATAAAGTGAAGGAGGAAGAAAGGGGGTTCTTGTTTTGTCACAGAACCCCTTTGGGCGACTTTTGAGAAGTCGCCAATGAGCGACTTCTAAGAAGTCACCCAAGTTGTTTGAATTCATGCAGGCACGACTTTTGAAAAGTCGCCAGTACGTTTTGGCCAGCTCGGGGCTGAGCTGGCCAAAACAGGGCTAAGTTTGATATTAGTTTTGAAAGTGGGCTGTTTGTGATAATTAGTTTTAAAAGGGGGTTAAACTGAAAAAAAATCCCAATTTTTCAACATGAACCGAGGATTATTATTATTTTACGATCGTTACATGATGATGACACGCAATTCGCATATGAATTGTTTTTTTACAAATTGTGTATTTTTAGCTCATTCAAAAAAAATATGATTTGCACAAATATTTAACCATTTTTTTGTGTTGAAAGATACGCAGTTAGTTTTAATTTTTCTTTCTAAATTGCAACATCTAATTTTTTACTAGTTTGAATTTTTATTTCTATTATTTATTAATAAATTTAATTTTTTATTGGTGTGAATTTTTATTTCTGCTATTACATATAATAAAGAATGACTTAAAGAAGAAAGTTTATTTGTTACATCCTACCTTTAATTTGTAGTAAGATTTCAATCATGTTCGTAGAGGAACATTTTGAATTGGTAATGAAACTTATTTGATCCTATTTTTAAGTTATATTAATATTTAATAATATTTATGAAGTAATTTTTTTGATAGTTCATGTTAATACAAAAAAGTATGACATCCAACTATTATTAAATAAGAAATATATTTAAGGGCAATTTTGAAACTTCATAGTCGGACCAAAATGTTACACTTCCAAGCCAACTATTAATAAAGATTAGTAGGGTATCAAAATGACATATGATCCTCAGATGTAAAATTGATGGTTCTATTCTTACAAAAACATGTATATGTCGAAAGTAGTGCCATGACTCATATATATTTATGCATATATAATTATTTAATTAGAATTGTTATTATTGTGCATATGTAAATAGTTGATGTTATGTGATATGCAACCTTTTTTATGAATGAAAAAGTAAATTTACCACTTCGGCTAATATAAATATTTAATACAAGTGTTATGGCACGCTCTTTGCATGTGAATTGTTTTCCTTATAAATTGCATATGTTTAGATCAGTCAAAAAAATGATTTTTTTTCATTTTTAAGTGATACTAAGATTTGTACATTTAAAGAAGTAATTTAAATTTATAAAGGAGATTTAATTTTAGATCTTATTTTTAGAAGCGTTTTGAATTTGTAAAGCATATTTAATTGTTAGTAACTACTTTTAGGGGCATTTGAATTTGTAAAAGAAGCTTAATATTCGATCTTATTTTTAAGTGATTAAGATTTGATAATATATGGAGGAGTGTTTTTGGTAGTCCACATTGATACCAAAAAAGTGTGACACCAAAGCTATTACAACTATTATTAAAGATATGTTTAATTGATTTTTGATATTATATAATTTAATTTATTTAAATAATTTATGAAGAATTGAATGTAAAAATGTAGGACAAAAATGAGAAGAGCGTTGTACATAATTGTAGTTGAGAAGGACATCTTATGGCTGGCTTATCTATGCGTAAACTTTTATCAATTATTTGATATTTCAATTATTAAACTACTTTAACTTCGCAGCTAACCATGGATTCAATATTGTAAGATTATCATGTTTACAAGTATGATCATTTCAAAATAATGTTCGGTAACATATAATTACGTTGTGAGTTAGGTAAGATTTAATATCATGTTGAAAATGAGAATTTCATATAAGCTAATTTTTATTGGTGTAATCGGTGTGTTTATATTACAAACACTACACCATACTTGTAGTTTTGTAACTCCCCATGCGGAAGAATCGCAACGGTTTAGAGCCGTTGCTAAATGGTAATGGTTTGGAGCCTTTGCTAAACCATTAAGAACGGCTAAGGGTCGTTTTACTTTTGCAACGGCTCAAAGTCGTTGTGAAGTTTTCTTATTTTATTTTATTTTTCGTTGGACCACTTTCTTACGTAAACCCCCATGTTCCCAATATAGTATGCCCCTTTCATTTCCCTCCTCGTTTGCCCAAATCGCCCCCCTCTAATTTCATCTTCTAGATTGCCAAATTTTACAATCGAATATGTTTGAGATTTGAAAGTAGACTGCAAATTATCATCGACCTGAGATCAAACGTTGGAATCATATTAGGTCTCGAATATTCGAAATTGAATAATAAGGTTAGTTTTCTTTTGATACTATTTTGTCAATAATTTTGTTATTAAGGAAGTGGCTTCGATGGATAAAGATTTATCTTTTAGGAGATTGGTAGGTGATATTATTTTCTTGGATCTTTCTATTATAAAATTAGAGGGTATTCATCATTCTTTAGTCGATATAAGTGATGATTTGTCAGCTGTTGAATTAGTAGGTACTCAAAACATTGTTTCACTCAAGCTAGTCATTTTAAGGCTAAAAAGCAATTGGTAAATTCTGATTTTAATATTTTATGTTCTAATTATTTTGAGGCTTTAATAGATTCTGAGAGTGTTGATGTGATATAAGCTGTTCATTCAGGTTTTAGAGTTAAATGAGGTATTGTAGGTTGTGATGTTTGTAAGATAGCTGATGATGTTTTTGTATTAGGTTATGTTTGTCAAAGTACTAATGATAATAGCTCAAAGTAAGTTTCGAGTTGTGGTATGTATTTTTTTAGTCATCAATTGCTATTATTTAGAATAGTAGGGGATAGTTTAAGATTTTGTTGATGAGTTAGGAAATGTTTGGCCGGGTTTTAAAGCTGATGTTGGGGTGCTCAGATCTAAATCTTGCATTACTGCTGATGTTGGTGTTAGGTTAGGGTCTGATATTCGACATACTAAGCATGTTGTTTGGGTGGCAGTTTAAAACTGTGGTGATGTTATTGGAGTGTCATCAGTTTTTTATTTTTCTTTTGATAATGGGAAGGGTTTGGATATTAATTCTTATTATAGACAGGAGAGAGTGATCGGTAAACTTGATCATAGAGGTTTCAGATGTTTACATGAATGGGAAAGGTAGGCTTTGTGTAACGGCCTGGTATTTCAAACCATTTGCATCCACACATGTCAGACTTGAATTTCTCAAAATAACAGATTGTTAATTTATATATAGCAAAATTTATCATATACAGTAAATAAAATCAATCACAGAATCATAGACACAGAGTAAAGTAAAAATAAGTGGCAGAACAGATAAATAATAGTTCATAAAGCTACTATATAAACATTAAAGTTAAAACAAAATATAACAAAAATATCGAATACATTTAAGTCTCAATACATAGTAAAATGACAAAAACTGAATATAAACATATGGAGTCAACTGAATAATTAAAAGCTGAATAGATATAGATGGATCTCCAAGTGAAGCTCCGGTCTCCAAAGGCGAGTCTCAATTGCCGTGACACTTAGTCTGACCCGAGCATAAAGCAAAGTACAAAACACTCGAGTTAAGGTTAACATTCTTATACCAGTAAATTCAACTCAAGTGAAATATCAACTGAAATACAAGTAACTTAAAGAATGCTTGGGATTTCCATCCTCTAAGGATCCGTGGAACTATCTACTATGTAATAATATACGCTATTATAATATGTCTTAGACTATTAAAATAGCGTTAAGGCGTTATCTATATCCCTCTTAACGCATTTTATATATTCCCATAGTCTATACAGTACCGTACGCTTCTCCGTGAGGTTTACCCAAAGGGCACTCTATAGGTATGGTATAAAACAAACTCGTAGAAGGCACGTTAGGGCATGCGACACGACACTCGAGGCTATACCAGGATAGATATAACAATTGCACTCCCGGACTAGTGATAATATATAGAAGCTACTACCGTCCACCTCGGAACACACTCCTATAATCAAAACAAGGAGTGGCCACCAAAGCAAATTGCAAAGTCAGAGTATAGTATCAAAGAAATGTGCCCAATATGAGGAATGACCTCACTTGACCCGGTATAGCTCATGTTTTAGCTACATCAAGTTGACTCACGGTGGTCATGGTTACGAAAATACCTCATACAGAATCGTTCGCCAAACCATCGTACTTCATTTCTGGAATCTCTACCATGTACACAGTTGTTAAAGTGTTTTCGATATTGGCAGAAAGTATGACAATATCCGATCTCGGTCTCTTTAACAACCAACTATTTGTTTCGCACCGTGATCATTTTATAAAATCGCTTTTATATTCATTTTAAATAATTCATACTTCATATCAAACTATCATATTCATTTCAAAACCATATTAATTCGGTATCATTATTCACTTTAAATAATATTCATTTTCAGAATCGTAACACTTTCAAAATTATAACACTTTTGAAATCGTAACACTTTCGAGATCATAACGCTTTTGAAATCATAACTCCAACGACCCGATCTTTCGACGCACGAAAATCGGCATCAATACGTCCACTGTATCAAATGCCAAATAATCGAATGCCGAAAAACTGAACCATTAAGGTTAAAGAAGAAGGAGGTAGAAGAAGAGATAGAAACAATATCAGAATCTCGCAACCGCAGCTGAACAATATATAATAGATAAATGACTAATCTTTAAAACAAAAAGAATTATATCTATTTATACATTACATCATCAGAGTACGACGAAATTAATAGCACACAACTGGACAATTATCATACCCTGTCCTCACAACAACTGACTATAAAGTTAATCAAACACAGTGGAATATTCATCAAATACGTGTGATACGTCTTGCCATCCAGCTTGTCTCCCGAGCTTCATAGTAGTCCATCCAGAATCTATCCTATATAATACTCGGTCTGACATGAGCATTATAGTTAAATAACACCCGAGTCAGTCTAGAAAAACCAACGTGAGAAAACACACTCAATTGCATTATTAAAGTTTTCAAAATCCTTTGAAATCAAAGGTATCTCGTAAGACCACGCCACAAATAAACATGCCGGGTTTTTACCTTAAGATAACCAAAACATTTTTATCAAATTCGTTTGATATTATAATAGTGTCCATAGAAAGTAAAATAGAATCTAGTTGAAATGCTTGCACCTCACGTTTCAGCATAGTTGGCACAATCAAAACCGTACAAGCACTTCTTGGAGATTGGATTCCATACAATGGCAAGGCTACTGGGGTACCGTCCGTCACAGTATGTGGTCTAGATCACCGTACCGAGGATCCACCCTGATCCCCTGTATCACAAGATGGGAGCTACCCCTTACTGGATAGTTCGAATAAGTTCACCCCACGGTTGGGATCAGCAACCGCCCACACAGCCGAATAAAAGGGACCTCTAGACAGGGGTGACCTTACCTTAATTGGTTGCTAGCCACTTAGCCTTGTGTGAACCTCTCCTGTTTTAGCCATTCCTAGTTGATGAGGCTCGAGGTTAAGCATTACCTTTTTAGCACACATTCACTAGAATGCTTATCGCCCTCCTAACGATGTTCTGAAAACATTCATTCATACAAGTCCGTACCGGGTTCGAACGGAACCGAAGGCACAACCGCTACTACATCCATTTTGGAATCACCTTCAGGATTAGTAGCGATTAACCCTTGCACTTCACTGCTCCATCTTCGACTCCTAGCTCTTGTCTTCCTTACGAAAACGTTCAAACCCGATCGAAGTGGTTTTCGAGAAATTAGTGTCGATCCCAGTCTCTTCGAAACGATCAGCGCATTGGCCAATATTGATAGCCGGTTATTTAACTATCAAATAACATCCATAACAATCATTAGATTTAATAATTGCCAAATTATTTAATTTGAAATATCCTCGCATGATATTTCTTTACACTTCAACCTTTTGAAAATAGTTTTCAACTTACTTTTCTCTTGCAGGATAACTTCCACCTAATTTGTTTTATTTTCACTGAAAATCACCAAGCCTTAATGCTTTAGATTTAAAATAATTTAAATCACTTTATCCAAAAGTATATACTATAAAATACTTAAAGTAAATATTTAAACACTTTATTTAAAATACTAGTTATGAAATTTATAATAATTTTCTTATGTAAAACTTAAGCCAAAACTAATTTTAAAATAAAAGTTATTTTATAAGGTATAAATATTAAATGATTAACTTTTAAATCATAATACTAGTTAATCCTTTAAAATAATTACCACTATATTTAATTTAAATAAATATTTACTCAAAAATTCTAAAACAATTTAAAATAATAAAATTTCTCTAAAACATTCTTTTAAAAACCACTTTAAAACCTCTATCTTATTTTTGAAAATCTTACTTTGGAAATATGCTTGGCCTTTCAGGAAATGCATTTTCCTTTCCACACCTTTAAAAATAAATCACTATTTATTCTTAAAGAAAATTACCCATTCCTTTATAAATTCCCATTCTGAATTTATATTTCCAAATTATCCTCTGATAAATATTTCACTTTATGAACATAGTTTGTAAATTCCATAATCTCATTCTCTTTTTAAAAACACAGTTTCAAACACAAACTCAATTTCCAAATCAATTTTCAAATTTTACTCCATTTTAAAAATAAATTCCTTTACATACTCAATTTTATTTCAAAACCCATTAATTTCAGAATTAACTTCTTTATTATGATTTAAAATCCTATTTAAACTGAAAAAACCAATTTCAGATTTATTTCAAATTTCCTTTTTTATTCCTTCCTAAACCATTTAAATTCTGAATTTAAAAATAAATCTTTTATTCCTTTAAATATTATCATTTAAGTTTAAAAATTCATTTATTCCTATTTATTCAAAAATCTCCTTTTCCATACTTGGAATTTATTTATTAGAATATAAAAATCAACTTTTATCCTTTTCCGATGTATTTTTAATTTATCCAAATTATCTATTACTATTTTACTTAAAGATTTCCCTTTTTATTTCCTTTTAAAATCCAAGCTTTATTTATTTTTCACTCTCTCAAATACCAATATATATTCAACCAAGTCATAACATTTAATAATTTCAATTTCCAATTATAATCAATATAGTTCATCACAGACTATCACATAAACAAAACAAATTCAATTACTTTGAGAAATCTAGTTGGATCCCTCCAACCTATTTCCCTGCATCCACAAATGTTAGCACAACAGTTTAAAATACCAATTCCACTTTGAGGTGGAATATCACGGTATATTGGGTCATCCGCTATTATGTGGGGTGCATAGGGTCTCATCCGCTATATAATGCAGGAAATCAATCACTCCAATATATACATATACTATCATATATAATATCACATCCAAACAATCAATCAATAATTTAAATTTTAACTATTTAAACTAACCGGAATTCTAGATGTGAGTGAGATTAACTCACCTTTGATTTTTGTTTGCAATCCGACCCAAATCAGCTTGTTTTCTTCAAGATTTCAGACCTTGAATAAGCATTATATGATTTGTTATCATTTGAACTAATCGAATAATTAATTAGCATTTATTTATTTAACTAACTAAGACTTTTATTTAAACTAATTTCCTTTAACAAGTTATTTTAATGACTAAAATAATTGAATAAGCTAATTAAATAAGTCAACCACCTTAATACTTATTTTTAAAATTAAGTAGTATTTGAATATATATATATATATATATATATATATATATATGTAAGTATAATTATTCTTTCTTTTGAAACCATATATGTACTTATAAAAAATTATAAGTTCAAAAATCCAATTCTTTAATAAATTCTTCAATAATTTCAGTATCCTAATATATCTCCAAAATCATATATATATATATATTTCTGTTTAACCTATATATGTATATATATATATATATATATATATATTAAATTCTAATAAGATAAAATCCCTTCAAGCCTATATACATATATTAAAGGAATGCTTTTATTATTATTTTTATTTTTTAAAAATCAACATTTTTTTCATCATCATTTTTTTTAAAAATCCACTGCTTTCAAGAAAGAAAAATTAACATTTAAAATAACTGTTAATATATCTTACAGAAAATAAAATTCATTTCTATTTGTAATATTATTATTTTTTGTTTCAAACCATATTGTTTAAGTTTTCTTTTATCTACAATAAAAATCTTATTAAATCGGAACAAAGAAAAATGAACCTCTTTGACCATCGATCGACTACGAACCCCCGGCAAAAATTGCAACTTCCAAAACTCGATGTCATGACCCTCGAAGAATCCAAATCGCAGTCGCTCTTCATCTCTAAATCGACGTAGATCTCATCCTCCTGCCGCGGCCTCCAATGCGCGCGAGAGCGCCCACTTGCGACCCACATCATCTCCTCCAAGCTTGAGGACGTCGCCCCAACCATGCATTGATCGCCATGCTTCTACCTCCACGATCTTGCGGCAAGGATGCGTCTTTCCCGAGCTTGAATTCGAACTCGGCCTCGATTGATTTCGAAAATGAAGAGGAAGCCACTACTATTCTTTTAGGGCTTGAACGACTTGAAAACTAAGAGGAGGGCACGGCTTGATTTGAACTAAAAGAAAAGGGAATCGTTCTGCCATTTCTTTAATTCGTTTATTATTATTTTTTCAATCGTTTACTGTTTCTTTTTAAAAAAAAGGAGGAAGGGGAACAAGATGGAAACGAGTAGATTGTTTACTCTTTGAGGGGGACACATGTTGTTAAAGAGGATACATGCTTGATTGTTTATTTATTTTTTGTGAATATATATATATATATATATATATATATATATATATATATATATATTTAGTTTAAATTCAAATTTAATTGTCTCGATTGTGTAGCTTAAAACTTTACATCCTATCAAGGCGTGCCACTAGGCGTTTATAATGTTAAACCCCTATTTCGAACGCAATGGAAAAGGTTTCAAGGCCTAACTCGATCGTATGGAGAAGATAGCTTTTTGGACCTAGTTATTTATTAATTTTTGATATAAATTTTTGCGCGTTTATGTACCGTACGATCACACGACAATTTCGAATGCTACGAAATTTGAAATCCGATAATAATATTCTATTATGGATCCAATGGAACAGGTGTTGTCGAATTCCGAGACTGTGTGTGTCGAAAGGCTATTTTTAAATATCAATTTAAACAATATATTTTTAAACTAGACAAACTCTTTTAAATTCGCTTTTAACCTTCTTATTATCTCCACTATTATAAATATAAATTTTCCAAGCCTTTGAAATATTTTTAACCAGCTTAAAAACCAAGATTCACTATTTTAACCAATTTCCTCTTATTAAGTTCAATAATTTAATTACCCAAATAGATAGTGATATTTGAAATTCAAATTAAACTAGCTTTCAATTATTTAATATCGATTAAATATTTCAATTTCAAATATTCAGAAATTCAGGGTCGTCATAATAATGCTTTTGAAATCATAACACTTTTGAAATCATAGCACTTCCAACTTAAACAGTTTAGATATTGAAAATAGCTATATTAAATAGTTATAAATTAAAATAGTTTATATATCAAAATAATTTTATATATTAAAATAGTTTATATATACTAAAAATACTTTATGTAATAAAAATAGTTTCCTCTAATTTAACAAATTGATTCAAATCAGCTTAAATTCTAAAATTCAATTTAAATCAATCCCTGTTCAACACTTTAAATTCAAAAGGTTAAAGATTCAATTCAAATTCTCAATATACCATTTCATTTTTTATCGATTTCAAATCCAAGTTTGAACTATCATTTCAATTCCAATAAGATTCGAGGTTTAAATATTCAAACAATTCCAATATAAGTTTAATTTATATATCAACAATTAACTTTAATTTTATTCAAATTGGAACATATTCAATTAATCATTTTAATAATAATTAAATAAAATCTCAATTTATAAATTTAAATCAATAAAAAATATTCTGTCTCAGTTTTGTTTAAAGTTGAGAATATTCATTGAATCACTTTTTATATTATCATGTTATAAATCATATCTTTCGAAACCTCAAAATCAATAAGTTTAAATCAATTCTTATTTAAATTCAATTATTAACCAATTGAAATTCCAAGTCAACATTAATTTATATTCCCAACCTTTATTGTTAAAGTTATTGAAAATCTATTTTTTAAAATATTAATATAAATTTAAACGAATATTTAAACAAATATAAACCAATTAAATTAAATTTTATTAAATTAAGTCTTATTATTAAATGTATTTTGTGTTAAATCTTATTATTGGTTTATGTATTTTTAAAATAATAAAATTGTTAGAAAAATATTAAAAATTATATTTTCAAAACTAACTTATAAATTAAAATTTCCAAAACATATTATTTTAAATCTAAATTTTATACATATATAAAAATAGCATATATATATATTATATTTTAAAAATCAATATTTGTTAAAACCTATATATTTCCTTTCAAACTTTGGGAATCATTTCAAAATATAGACCAACGATGGGTGTATATAATTTTCTATCCTATGGTCAAATGATATGGATGTTTATTATTTCAATCCACAAATTAAATATTTACGGGTATATATCATTTCAACCCGCAAACCCAAATTTTAAAAGAAATGAAAATAACTTGGGTTTATCATTTCAAGCCATAATGATTTTCCCCTAATGTATAAGATCGTTTGGGTATGTAACATTTCAATCCATAGGGAATTTCTAAACTAACAAGGAACTTGCAGAGTGAGAAAAAATATGATAATAATATAACATATCAACAACATGCATATATCATCAGTAACAAATTTAAATAGAATATATACAATAGGTTATGGTGTCATATGTAAATTATAATAGGTGAACAAATGCAAATAATATCATATCATACTTAATACTTGTAACAACCCGCCGTTTTACAACAATTAATTATCGTTGTTTGACGATCAATATTGTTGGCAAATTGCAGTTTGGAGTTTTTGATCAGTTGTAATCCTTTTGAAAAATGGTTAAAAGTTATGTAGGCTTTAAATATATATATATATATATATATCTCTTTTATTTTAATTGGCTCGTTCCCTTTTTATAAAATTTTCGACCCGTTCCTCTTTTTGATTTTCATTCGTTTCAAAGCCCTAACGGAAAAAAACAATGGCGGCTCGCTTGAAAAATTAGGATTTCTAGGAATTCGAGGCGCCGACTTCGATCGCTCGTTGCTTGATTCGACTTGGTGCTTGCCGATCAATTGTCGTGTTTGCCGAAACAAAGGCGAGTGATCCTCTTCACTCACATCTGTAATTCGAACTTAGTACGATGCTTCATGTTCGATTTGGTTTCATCGTAGATGATTTATCTGACTTAATTAAAATTGTATATTTTTTGGTTACTTGGTTTACACAGTTTTGATTTTTCTTTGACACTGTCTTCTTTGCTCTTAAATTCACTGGTATTTTAATTCATGTTGACTTCGGCCTTAGCTTTGATTTTGCTAAAATACTATGCTGTTTCCTTTGGTTTTACTGATGTGTTTTGAACTGAGTCTTGATATTGACTCTGTTCAATTGCCACGGCTACTGGATTATCTGGAAGTTTTGGTTTCTGGCTTGTTTCCTCTTTTCGCCTTGGCCATCACGACGTTGATTTTTAGTTGACATCGGCCTTCACTTTTAAGCTTGAAATTGATTTTTGTGAAAGTATTTTGGGTTCGGCACTGTCTTGGTATGAATCAGTTACCTACAAAAATGGTTCGACATTGATTTTTATTAAACTTCGACTTTGCATTTGCTTTGAGACTTCGATTTCGGGTTACATTCCAGTTTGTACCCTTGTTCATGTTTTGGGTCATACTGTGTTGATTGAAATTGAACTTGAATTTCATTGTCTGTTGTAGTAGCTCTTTGCATTCATGTGTACATCACTTGTTGTTGTGATACATGTTTGTTTCTCGACCTGTTGCAGTGTAATCTTCATGTATATATACTTTCTGAAGCTTGCACTGTCAAGTTTTACAGTTGACTTTGTGAATTCTTTGATCTTTGTACGTCCTGGCTTGGGTTCTGATATTCGAGCTTGATATTGTTTAAATTTTTGGTTTGTGGTCATTCAATCACTGTCTTGCCATGTTATTTAGACTTGGCCTTTTCATAGTGATGTTTCACAACTGCATTAAGTAATATATGGATATTTATAGCCATTCCATTTAGAGGCTGTGTCATTGACGTTGACTTGATATTGTCAATTGTTCATTGTTGTTTAATTTATGCAGTGACTTGAGTTCCAGTTTTTTTATGCTGCTGGATCATTGTAATAATTGTTGCCAGTGCCACTGTGTACATATCTTCATTGTAGGTATCTGTCTTGCCTTTGAGTCCAGGTAGCAGGGACTGGATCTTTGTAATTTATTTGTGGTTTAGTGCCATTTGCTATTGATTTCATTGTTGTTGTACATGAGTACTTGGGGTTGTCATTCATTGGGTTCAGTAGCTTGTATCACTTTTTGAGATAGTTTGCATGTCTTGTACCACTTGTGCCTGCACCTTGCTAACTTGTTTTGTGCAGTTGCATTTTGGTCTTGCTTGCATTATTCATTTCTCTGTTGCATGCATGTTGACTTCAAGTTGAAACATTTAGAGCTCTTTAGCTTGTGAAATTGTAGTGACTGCAGTTTCGTTTTATATGTAGTCTCGCCCTCGTTGGTTTGCATTGCATTGATGCAATTGGAATTGTTTTTCTAATTGCACTTGAGTTGAATCCAGCTTAAACGCTTGGGTTTGACCTTATGCCCGTTTGTGAATTTCCATTGAGCTTTTGTGTACACCATCATTGTAGTGGCAAGGCAGTGCACGCAAGCGTGTACTACAGCCACACGGTATTGCTTTTATTGATATTCTATTTGCTTTTGAATTATTGATCTTTTGTGTATTTAATGACTGTAGTGGCGAGGCAGTACACACGTGCGTGTACTGTAGCCCTACCCGAGTTGACGTTTTAATTGATATTTCAATTGTTTGAAATTGTTTTGCTGTGTTCGATTCAATATTTTGAATTTATATTTCGATTTGGGTTGAATTGATCATTCTGTTTTTGTCTAATTATCTATTTGATAATTAAATTTTGAGTTTCTATTTATTTATTTAATAATTAGATTTTATGTTAATTTCCGTTTATGCAATTCTGTTGTTTTCTAAAGTATCTTCATTGATAACCTTTTTATTTATCTTCGTTGATAATTTGAATTTGTTGGTTTGTTGTTTAACACTGTTAAGTGTAATGCTTACCGTTAACTGATTTCCTTATATAAGAATCGGATAGGTGAATTTATTTTGACCGTCGTCTAATTGTTATTTAATTATTATTGCTACCGTGCATTAATAACTGAGTTTGAATTAGACTGGCCTGTGTATTATTTTCCTTTGAATAATATACTCGGGTCAGACCGAGTTATTACAGGATTTAGATATCTTGCTTTGGGTTGCTGCTTGAGCTATAAAGTCTTTTCATATCTTTTGGAATAGTCGTCGTCATTTTATAGTAGTCAGTGTATTTGTGTAGGATGATATATATATTCATGTATATTATTCACGATAATGTACTTGTATATGTAACTTCCAGAGTCGACAGTTGTAGTTGTATCATATGTATTGTATCACATGTGTTGTAATTGACATCAGTTATATATATATGAGACTTTTGTTATCTGTGTTCCGCATTAGTTTATCTGTGTTATTATTATATATATTGTCCTAAACTATTATGAACCATCGTAGTTCGTTTTATACTGGAATTGGGTATGTCGATGGGAGTAAATAAATAAGAGATGAAAAATAAAAATATATACCACTCCTATCGAGGTAATCAATACCAGTGTAATGCCTAACTACGGATGGCCGCTCCTATCCAGCCTTATTATTCGTAATAACACACAGTATTTCCTTTAATACTCTTTGTTATTGTGAGCATAGAGGTGGGGCGTCACAGTTGGTATCAGAGCTTGGGGTTTATGGACATAATATAAAATACAACTTAGATGGAACATGTGTTACAACTATTTGTCGATGTTTTGTTGTGCCTTGAGTCAAAACTAAAGTTTTGAAATTTTGATGAAATTTTTAAATATCTTTGTTTAAAAATAAAAGTGAAATTGTGTTTGATGATTAAGTAATTTGTGTTTTGTTTATCAGAGTGCGCAGCGGAAATAGTGAGACTGTCTTCGCTGAGTACAGCTGATAACCATTTTGATTTAAGAATCAAAATATTTGAAATAAATTTCATTTGTTGTTCACATAGCTGTGTTTAATTTGTTTTCTTTGAAAATTTCGAATCCGATTTGAGAATCCGAAGCGATTGCAGTTATGTGATTTTATAGAGACTTTTGCTGTTTTGAATTATCATCATTGAAGATATATTTGAATTATTTATTTGTTTATTTTGTAGTATACGTGCAAATTTAAGTTGCACGTTACTGCATTAATTTTACGTTGAACCGGTGTTTGGTTTCAAACGTATTTTGTTGTCGTTATTTTTATAACGGGATTTCTACACCGGTACTACATTTTTGAAGTACGGTGTTTTGTTGACATTTTTAATGAATGAAAATTCACTGGTATTATATTTTGATGCAAATTATTTTGATGAGATTTTGACATTTAAAATTATTGTCGCTTTGACTTCAGTAATCGTCAAATTTTAAAGTGGATTTTTAAGCGGTTATTCCGCAATGCTGATTTTGTTGTCCGTTTTTATGGTATTTTGAGAAGTGCAATTTCCTTGTCGAAGTTGCTATTGATGTTGCTGTTTTAATCACGTGTTTTAAAAATTGTTTCAAAAAAAATCTGTTTTCAAAATTTTTTATAGTTTACGCTTTCAAAAGAATGAGGAAGCGATTTAAACGTTTCAGCAAAATCGAGGACTATGACCCCTTTCTTTTACTGATTCGCTTAATTCCGAACTTATCCGTTTGAGGATGTAAATTATTACTTTTATAAAATAAATGAAATTGGTTTCAAAAGTTTTGCAGTTTGCGTTTTCAAAAGAATGAGGAAGCGATTTAAACGTTTCAGCAAAATCGAGGACTATGACCCATTTCTTTTACTGATTCGCTTAACTCCGGACTTGTCCGTTTGAGAATGTAAAATGTTACTTTTGGAATACACAATTTTGCACTTTCAAGGAAACGATGAAGAGAATTAAACGCTTTAGTAAAACTCATGGTTATGTGACATGCGCGTTTTCTATTTTGGTTAATTCCGGACTCGTTAATTGAAATATTTGCTGTTTTGATGATTTTGATGATTTTCGTGTGCTTTCGAGCCACTATGTTAGGCCTTCGGTTCATATGTTTGACCTTCGGGTCATATGTTGGACCTTCGGGTCAATACCAGTACTAGACCTTCGGGTCGTTTGTTGGGCGCCAAAATTATGTTGATAGTACTTGGTAGGCTTCCGCCATTTGTTGATGCACGTGCGGCGTAGCTTAAAAACTCGCCATCTGATGGGATCGATCCAACCTTTTTAGTTGGTTTTCTAGATTATCTTAATTGATTTCTAGATATTTGTTGTTTCCAATTATCTGCAGGTAAATGGATATTTGTTGATATGAGTTCTGATTATCGTTTTTGATAATTAGATATTTGTTGATTCTGATTATCGTTTTTGACGATAATCAGATATTTGTTGTTTCTGATTATCGTTTTTGATGATAATCAGATATTTGTTGTTTCTGATTATCGTTTGTGATAATTAAGTATTTGTTGATTTGAGATTTGATTATCGTTTTTGATAATTAAATATTTGTTGATTTGAGATTTGATTATCGTTTGTAATAATTAAATATTGTTGGTTTGAGTTTTGATTATCGTTTTTGATAATTAAATATTTTTTGACTTGAGATCTGATTATCGTTTGTGATAATTAAATATTGTTGATTTGAGATTTGATTATCGTTTGTCATAATTAAATATTGTTGATTTGAGATTTGATTATCGTTTGTGATAATTAAATATTTATTGATTTGAGATTTGATTGTCGTTTGTGATAATTAAATATTTGTTGATTTGAGATTTGATTATCGTTTACAATAATTAAATATTTGTTGATTTGAGATTTGATTATCGTTTGTGATTATTAAATATTTGTTGATTTGAGATTTGAAAATCGTTTGTGATAATTAAATATTTGTTGATTTGAGATTTGATTAGCGTTTGTGATAATTAAATATTTGTTGATTTGAGATTTGATTATCGTTTGTGATAATTAAATATTTGTTGATTTGAGAATTCTGATTATCGTTTTTGATAATTGGATATTTGTTGTTTTCTATCTATCTCTATTGATGGTTAGAGTTTGCTGATTATGGAGTTCGTGTTTTTCTGTTTTTCTGGTTGATAACTAGATGTTTGCGGTTTTGCGATTTGCGATTTGGTGTTTTCTAATTGTCTTTGTTGATAATTAGACTTTGCTATTTTCTAATTATCGTATCGATAATTAGATATTGCTGTTTTGTGATTCTTGTATTCTAATTGATAATTGAATATTGCCGATAATTGCATTGATTCAGTTTTGCTGTTTTCTGAATTATCTATTGATAACTAGATTTTTGAGAATTTGTGAATTTCTTTTATGAAATTAAAAGATTTCTTTGGTGTTTGTGTTCTCGACCTTTATTTTTCTAGCTTAACCAGTTTGTAACAACCGGCATATTTATCGATTTTTATATTTAAATATTTTATCGTTAATCGGATTTTGGTCCGAAGCTACTTTTTGCAAACGGTCAAATTAGGACTCGAGACCACTTCCATTGAGTTCGAAACGTCGTTTGCAATCTTCTAAGTATAAACATTGATATGTTTGGGGTTAGTGGAATTTCACCACTTTTTCACTCGAGCCTTTGGTTTGGACTTTTAGCCCATTAGGCCCAAGTTCCACCCCCCTTCTTCTTCATTGCTTCATTTCATTTCCTAACACTAAAGCTTCAACAAAAATGGTGAATGGAATGAGAAATTAAAACTCCAAAGTCTTTGTTTTATTGCAACTCCAACATTCAACTCCAAATTCAAGAAGAAGACATCGGATTCAAGCTTGTGGTTGCTTCTCCATTTGCCTTCAAGCTTTGTTCTTCATTTTCATTGGGTTTTGGAGGAAAGGTGAGATTTTTATCTCACAAATCTAGTCTATAACTATATTGGACTGTTGGGAATGATTCCCTATCACTTTTGCATGCACATTTGCATTTGGTTTGGATTGGATTGGCGAAAAACTCCAATTTTTAGTTGTTTGGTGAACTTCCTGAGCTTAGATCGCTCTGCCCAGGTATAGGTCGCTCGGAATCATTAGCTCGCGCGTGTGGAAAAGTCAAGGCCTGCATATTTCGTTCGCCTCGGATTTAGGTCGCCTCGGATTTAGGTCGCCTCGGATTTAGGTCGTAGGTCGTTGGACTTTAGGTCGTTCGCGTATAGGTCGTTCGGCCTTGCCTGCCTCATTAGGTCGTGGGACCTTAGGTCGTAGGTCGTTAGGCTTAGGTCGTTAAGTCGTTCCCTCTGTTGGAAACGTCTCCTCGGTCTTAGGTCGTTAGACCTTAGGTCGCCCCCCCCCCCCCCAGGTCGTTAGACCCTGAGTTGTTCCGCCTTCATTTAGCTCGCGCATTTCTTTAGGTCGCATACTCCTTTAGGTCGCATGACTCCCATCCCTTTAGGTCGTTGGACCTTGTTTTCCTTAGGTCGTTGGACCCTATTTCCTTTAGGTCGTATGACCCACTAGGTCGCTTGGCCCCTTAGGTCGCGACACCTTTAGGTCGTGTTACCTATATACCCCTAGGTCGAAAGACCTTAGGTCGTGCACCTTTAGGTCGCCAACCCTATTAGGTCGCGAACACCTTTAGGTCGCGAACCACTTTAGGTCGCATGACCTCGTCTCCGTTAGGTCGTGAACCTTGTTAGGTCGCTCATCCCTAGCCCGCGAACCTTCTTAGGTCGCGCACCCCCTTAGGTCGTAACATGTTAGGTCGCACGCCTTTCACACCATTAAGTCACGAGTTTAATTAGGTCGCTCGGCCTTAAAACGTTAGGTCGCTTGACCTGTTCTATTGTTAGGTCGCTTGGCCATTTCAGTTAGGTCGCATGACCACAGGGTTGCTCCAGTTAGGTCGGTTGACTCCTTAGACCCCTAGGTCGCAACTATTAGGTCGCTCGACCCTATTCCCCTTAGGTCGTTAGACCTCATTTTGTCTTCACTAGGTCGTATCGTTTTGGTCGGGGCGCTGCCCCGCACCCCGCCGGGGGCGCTGCCCCCTGGACCCCCGCGACCTGACCGGGCAGGTCGAACCCCGTAAGCGGTGGCGTTGCCCCCGCACCCCCCCGGACCCCCCCCGGACCCCCCCTCCGTAGGGGATCTTATCTTAAAAAAAAAAACATTGAGCTGATTTCCTTGGATTTTATTCGCATCTCCGTATGCGATCTTTGTGATTGATTGTTTCTACAATCGCTTCTGTGATTTGTCACTTTAAAATATAAAGGTTTCAAAACTAGTAGTAAATATCAAAACTCTTTCAACAAAATGATTTCAACTCTATTTTTAATAACAAAGCTCTTTCCTTAAACCGTTTTCCAATCTATTAGTATATACAAGCCTTTACCTCACTCGGATGAGAAATCTAATTAAACGACTTAGTAAAACAAGTGGTATGAAACGCTTGCGTTCACTTCGTCGGTTAATTCTTGGACTTGTTCGATTGAACCTCTTGTGACAATTTTATTAGTGAAGATTTACAGTTTGTTCGTAAATATTTAAGTTAAGCAAGTGGTTATGGGACATGAAGCTAAACTTCTATATTTACTAGCTTAGTGTAATTGACACTTCTCGTTGATCTTGATGATCGCTTTATGAATTAGACTAGCAATTGCGCGATGTCTCTTTCATTGCAAGGTTAGACTAGACACCACTTGTGTGATTCCATTCACACATACCTTTCTGCTTTTTGGTTAGTCTTGACCTCAATCTGTGTGATTCCACTCACACATGTGGGGTAGCTCCCCATGGTCTTCGGACCGTCATGTGATAGGCCTCTTTCCCTTTTTATGATTTCTGGATTTCTTGTGTTGATTTCTGGAATTTATCTCTTTGACTTGTCATGAGTACAAGTTTAGGGTATGATGCCCTCTTTGGATCTTTGAGAAGATTCTTGTGATATTGATTTATCTCTTATCGGTTGATCTCCTGTTGATCGTTATTTGCATACTTATAGTAGTATGTCAGTATGGATATTTTATGTTTATGCCATATCTTTTATTTTATATCATGTCATCTGATATTTATAGCTAGACTGATCCGTTTATTATTTTCTTATAAATAATACTCGGGTCAGGCCGAGATGTTACAGGTGCTACTGCTTGACTCCTCCCCCAGTGATTCACTACTCAGACTTTTGGCTACTGGTTTAGATTAGCAGCTTTTGTTGTTTACACTTGAGATATAGACTCATAGTTGTATTCTTTTGTATAGCACGCGTTGCTATTCTTTTGTATTATCGTGGATCTTTTTAGACCACTACTCTGATGTACACTTTTATGTGATATATATTCATATCTCTTTCCGCCTCTGTGATATGGATATCTGTGATTGATTCGCATGTTATGCTTACTTCTATATTTGTTTCCGAAGATTATTTTATAGCCACCGTGTGATAAGAAATTACATGGATGGTCGCTCCTCAACAGCCTTATTCTCCGCGCTAGTTGACAGCACTACACCGTAGTGTTCTTGGCTAGCGTGGGTATAGAGGTGGGGCGTCACAGCTTGGTATCAGAGCCAAACTTCGGAACAATATAGAATAACTTAACAAGGATCATTGGCCTAAGTCCACCTTAGGAGTCGTGCTTCAGGATTTGGTTCGAGTCTTCGAACCAATTCATCCTGTTTTCTTTATGATTCCTTGTTTTATCAGCCAAGATTGCTTGATATTCATTCTGAGAATAATCTTTTCCTTCTTCTTCTTTTCTTTCTTAAAAAAGAAGAAGAGATGGTTAGTTCTGGCAGTCCTAGCGCTGGTCAATCCAGTAGTCCTTCTCTGGATGGCGTATTCATGTCTGCCCAACAACTTTTGGATCTTGCTCAGAATCAAAGGTTTATCTGTGCTTTGGATAAGGATCCCGAAATGGTTTTACCTCTGAAACTAGAAGTTCCTTTCAACCAACTTGTAGATATCATGCTACAAGAAAAAGAGGCTGATAGAGGGATTGATAGTGATATTGGGATTTCCAAGAAGAGGCGTATTAAATTCAGAAACCCTCATCCCGATAAGAAGGTGAAGCAACCTATTTTTGGAGCAAAGACTCCAATCCTTAATTGTGGAAAATGCTACAACTGTGGTTCTAGGGACCACTATGCGAAGGAGTGTCCGGAACCACTCTTTTGTCGTTACTGCAAAGATTCCAGTCATCATATTTCTGTCTTCCCCATACTTCTAAGTAAGAAGAAGGTGGGACCAGAAACTTCGGTAGCCAAGCCATCTACCTCTAGTCGTAAACGATGCTACAATTGTGGTTCCTCAGACCATTATGTAACTAAGTGCCCGGAACCCCTCTATTGCCGCTATTGCAAGGGCTCGGGCCATTATTTGTCTACATGTCCCACACGACCTAGTAAGAGAGAAGGAAAGCTAAAAGCTTCTAACGAAACTTCTCTGGGTCAAGGTATTCCTTATTTAATCCTTGATTTCATTTGTTTGCGATTATCCGATTCGAGTTCTTTTTGATATGGGTTTCCCTCATCATTTTTATTTATCAGAAGAACTTGTTGATTCTCTTTATTTTTATATTTTGGGCTTGATGACTTCTTTGAGGATTGTGAATCCGAATCAGAGGATTCGCAACACTCAATTTGCTTATTATTGATGTCGAAATTATTACATGTAATTTTTCTTTCCGAACCGATTTGCGTATTGTGCATTGCTTAGGTTTCGGAATTGATTTGCGTGAAAGGATTGGCTTAATCACTTTGAAGCCCATATCCAGTTGTTCCGAATGGACAATTCCTTTTTCGACATTTTCAATCTGTTAAGCAGATTCATATTTTTCCTTTGTGATTTCGATTTCAAATCGATGGCATTATTTTATTCTTTAATCTCACATGTTGAATAAAGAGATATCTCGCTCATTCATATCGGTTGAGAATTCTCCGATATTTTTGAGTTTGTCTTAGGATCATTACCTAAGCAACCTTTTAAGTGGTGTTAAGGTCTTTCTAGTTTGACCTTGCCATCGAATTTCAATCACTACGAGTTGCGGAAGTTATCCTTCCACATACCGCATTCCGCACTCATTATGATTTATATGAACGACATATTGTGTCATTCAGTTTATCCAGTTTATTTCATCCATTTTATAAATCAAGTATTCTATGGATATCTCAATAATTCCAATCTTGTATTTATTAATTTTGGATGAAAATAGAAATTTAAAATTTTGCAAATCTTTTTAAGAAGATATCTTAAATTCCTATAAAAGAGATAATTTTTTGTTGTATTGCCCATTTAGTGTTTTAAGAATTCTGGTCGATGCGCTTGATCAACGTTATCGATAGGGATTTCCTAAACGCTTTGATGTGACAATCATACAAAATAAATTGACTTGTAAAATGTAAGTTTTTCTATAAAGATGATTGTGGTTTTGAAAGTTTTAGCTTTTGAGAAAAGAAAATTAAAAGTCTCTCTTTTCGATACTCTTATTCTTGTGTTTCCTAAAGGAAACCAAGACTATAACTTTAGTACCAATGCTTATTATATTGGTTTGGATGTCGTTCTCTTGCAAAAGAGAACGTGCAATCACTTTTGCTTCTAAATCTTTAAAGCCGATCGAGACTAGGTATGCCGCTTATGATCTGGTGCTTGCGGCTATTGATTTTGCTTTCAATATTTGGCATCATCGTCTTTGGTGGAGAAATTTGTTCTCTACCTCAATTATAAATCATTGGGATATCTATTTCTCATAATTAAGTTGCGTCAACCATGTTGGCTCGAATTTCTTGCATCTTATGATCTTGATATTCTATATACTCCCTGAAAGGGGAAATCTTGTTGCCAATGTACTAGTCGTAAGCAACAAGTAGTTGTTTTCTATGGTGATATCCGAATGGAACGATCTCGAGACTCTATTCACTTGAGAGATTCGAGATCGCGAAATCCGATTTATATTCATCCCTTGTTTTATGTAGTCTAGAGGTTCCTTATTCTTTTTAGACTGCATTCTTGTAGCTCAAAGGGCTAGATTCTGAATTGGCTCTTCTTAGCCAATGTTGTAGGGATAAAATTATTATTGAAAGTTAGAAAGACTTCGATATTGATTTTCGTAGCGACATTTAAAAGTTTGGTAGACTTATCGTACCAAATATTTGTGATCTTCGTCAATATATTTTAGAAGATTCACATCGTTCAAAAATTACCATTCATCCTAGAAGTAGTAAAGTGTACGTAGATATGAAGCGACTTTATTATTTGGAGTGAATGAAATCTGATATCGCTAACTTTGTTAAGTGTTTTATGACTCGCCATCTTGTCAAGGCCCTACACTAAAGGCCTGGTGGGTTAATGCAACCTTTAGAAATTCCAATTTGGAAGTAAGACCAAATCTCCATGGATTTTATAGATGTCTTTCCCCGTTCCCGTTCGGGTCATGATAACTTATGGGTTATAGTAGATAGACTTACTAAATCCGTCCATTTTATTCCCCGTTCGGATTAACCGAACCGTTCCTCTTTTGGCCCAAACTCTTTGTTAAAGGAGTTGTTAAATTACATGGAGTTCCTACTTCTATCGATAGCGATAGTGATCCATTGTTTACTAGTGGATTTTTGGAAGTGTCTTCAAAGAGCTTTAGAAACGAAGCTTAATTTAAGCGCCGCTTATTACCCCAGTCTGATGGACAAGTAGAGCGTGTGAACCAAACTCTGGAAGACCTTCTTCGTGTTGTGTGCTTGATTTTTGTGGAAGTTGGGAAAATCATATTTCTCTTGTTGAATTTTCCTATAATCATAGCTTCCAATCTAGTATTGGTATGGCATTCTTTGAGGCACTCTAGGGAATGCTATGCCGATCTCCTTCTTGTTGGCTTAAGGTCGGTGAGAAGCTGGTTTAGGTCTAGCATTTTACTCGTGTTTCACCTATGATAGGTGTTGTACGTTCCCGTTGATAGGGAAAGATTAGCGCCTCAATATATTGGGCCATTCCCTATCACCGTACGTATAGATTCCATGGCTTGTCGCCTTGCATTACCGGCTCAGTTTTCTGCTATGCACGACATGTTTCACGTTTCTCAATTACGGAAATGCCTTCGGGATTCCGATTCCATTCTTGAGCCTGCTGTTGTGGAAGAAATTGAAGTTTCGCCGAATTTAACTTATGAGCAGCATCCTATTCGAATTATTGCTTCGGAGGGTAAACGGCTTCGAAATAAAGATGTTCCGCTTATGAGGGTTCAATGGTCCTCAAATCCTAAGGATTGCTCTTGGGAATCCAGAGAATTCATCGAGCGAACACATCCGGACTTGCTTACTCCTGCTCTTTGAGGTGAACTTCTAATATCAAATTTCTTTAGTATTAATATGCTTTTATGGTTGTTACTTCTTATTTCCACCTTATATATTGCGAGGACGCAATTTCTTTAAGGAGGGGAGTCTGTAACAACCGGCATATTTATCGATTTTTATATTTAAATATTTTATCGTTAATTGGATTTTGGTCCGAAGCTACTTTTTGCAAACGGTCAAATTAGGACTCGAGACCACTTCCATTGAGTTCGAAACGTCGTTTGCAATCTTCTAAGTATAAACATTGATATGTTTGGGGTTAGTGGAATTTCACCACTTTTTCACTCGAGCCTTTGGTTTGGACTTTTAGCCCATTAGGCCCAAGTTCCACCCCCCTTCTTCTTCATTGCTTCATTTCATTTCCTAACACTAAAGCTTCAACAAAAATGGTGAATGGAATGAGAAATTAAAACTCCAAAGTCTTTGTTTTATTGCAACTCCAACATTCAACTCCAAATTCAAGAAGAAGACATCGGATTCAAGCTTGTGGTTGCTTCTCCATTTGCCTTCAAGCTTTGTTCTTCATTTTCATTGGGTTTTGGAGGAAAGGTGAGATTTTTATCTCACAAATCTAGTCTATAACTATATTGGACTGTTGGGAATGATTCCCTATCACTTTTGCATGCACATTTGCATTTGGTTTGGATTGGATTGGCCAAAAACTCCAATTTTTAGTTGTTTGGTGAACTTCCTGAGCTTAGGTCGCTCTGCCCAGGTATAGGTCGCTCGGAATCATTAGCTCGCGCGTGTGGAAAAGTCAAGGCCTGCATATTTCGTTCGCCTCGGATTTAGGTCGCCTCGGATTTAGGTCGCCTCGGATTTAGGTCGTAGGTCGTTGGACTTTAGGTCGTTCGCGTATAGGTCGTTCGGCCTTGCCTGCCTCATTAGGTCGTGGGACCTTAGGTCGTAGGTCGTTAGGCTTAGGTCGTTAAGTCGTTCCCTTTGTTGGAAACGTCTCCTCGGTCTTAGGTCGTTAGACCTTAGGTCGCCCCCCCAGGTCGTTAGACCCTGAGTTGTTCCGCCTTCATTTAGCTCGCGCATTTCTTTAGGTCGCATACTCCTTTAGGTCGCATGACTCCCATCCCTTTAGGTCGTTGGACCTTGTTTTCCTTAGGTCGTTGGACCCTATTTCCATTAGGTCGTATGACCCACTAGGTCGCTTGGCCCCTTAGGTCGCGACACCTTTAGGTCGTGTTACCTATATACCCCTAGGTCGAAAGACCTTAGGTCGTGCACCTTTAGGTCGCCAACCCTATTAGGTCGCGAACACCTTTAGGTCGCGAACCACTTTAGGTCGCATGACCTCATCTCCGTTAGGTCGTGAACCTTGTTAGGTCGCTCATCCCTAGCCCGCGAACCTTCTTAGGTCGCGCACCCCCTTAGGTCGTAACATGTTAGGTCGCACGCCTTTCACACCATTAAGTCACGAGTTTAATTAGGTCGCTCGGCCTTAAAACGTTAGGTCGCTTGACCTGTTCTATTGTTAGGTCGCTTGGCCATTTCAGTTAGGTCGCATGACCACAGGGTTGCTCCAGTTAGGTCGGTTGACTCCTTAGACCCCTAGGTCGCAACTATTAGGTCGCTCGACCCTATTCCCCTTAGGTCGTTAGACCTCATTTTGTCTTCACTAGGTCGTATCGTTTTGGTCGGGGCGCTGCCCCGCACCCCGCCGGGGGCGCTGCCCCCTGGACCCCCGCGACCTGACCGGGCAGGTCGAACCCCGTAAGCGGTGGCGTTGCCCCCGCACCCCCCCGGACCCCCCCGGACCCCCCCTCCGTAGGGGATCTTATCTTAAAAAAAAAAACATTGAGCTGATTTCCTTGGATTTTATTCGCATCTCCGTATGCGATCTTTGTGATTGATTGTTTCTACAATCGCTTCTGTGATTTGTCACTTTAAAATATAAAGGTTTCAAAACTAGTAGTAAATATCAAAACTCTTTCAACAAAATGATTTCAACTCTATTTTTAATAACAAAGCTCTTTTCTTAAACCGTTTTCCAATCTATTAGTATATACAAGCCTTTACCTCACTCGGATGAGAAATCTAATTAAACGACTTAGTAAAACAAGTGGTATGAAACGCTTGCGTTCACTTCGTCGGTTAATTCTTGGACTTGTTCGATTGAACCTCTTGTGACAATTTTATTAGTGAAGATTTACAGTTTGTTCGTAAATATTTAAGTTAAGCAAGTGGTTATGGGACATGAAGCTAAACTTCTATATTTACTAGCTTAGTGTAATTGACACTTCTCGTTGATCTTGATGATCGCTTTATGAATTAGACTAGCAATTGCGCGATGTCTCTTTCATTGCAAGGTTAGACTAGACACCACTTGTGTGATTCCATTCACACATACCTTTCTGCTTTTTGGTTAGTCTTGACCTCAATCTGTGTGATTCCACTCACACATGTGGGGTAGCTCCCCATGGTCTTCGGACCGTCATGTGATAGGCCTCTTTCCCTTTTTATGATTTCTGGATTTCTTGTGTTGATTTCTGGAATTTATCTCTTTGACTTGTCATGAGTACAAGTTTAGGGTATGATGCCCTCTTTGGATCTTTGAGAAGATTCTTGTGATATTGATTTATCTCTTATCGGTTGATCTCCTGTTGATCGTTATTTGCATACTTATAGTAGTATGTCAGTATGGATATTTTATGTTTATGCCATATCTTTTATTTTATATCATGTCATCTGATATTTATAGCTAGACTGATCCGTTTATTATTTTCTTATAAATAATACTCGGGTCAGGCCGAGATGTTACAGGTGCTACTGCTTGACTCCTCCCCCAGTGATTCACTACTCAGACTTTTGGCTACTGGTTTAGATTAGCAGCTTTTGTTGTTTACACTTGAGATATAGACTCATAGTTGTATTCTTTTGTATAGCACGCGTTGCTATTCTTTTGTATTATCGTGGATCTTTTTAGACCACTACTCTGATGTACACTTTTATGTGATATATATTCATATCTCTTTCCGCCTCTGTGATATGGATATCTGTGATTGATTCGCATGTTATGCTTACTTCTATATTTGTTTCCGAAGATTATTTTATAGCCACCGTGTGATAAGAAATTACATGGATGGTCGCTCCTCAACAGCCTTATTCTCCGCGCTAGTTGACAGCACTACACCGTAGTGTTCTTGGCTAGCGTGGGTATAGAGGTGGGGCGTCACACAGTTTATGTCAGAAAAAATAATTGTTATTGACGACTTTAATTATGAAAATCGCGGGGATGCAATTTTTATAAGGAGGGGAGTTTGTAACAGCCTGGAGTTTTACAACAATTAATTATTGTTGTTTGACGATTAATATTGTTGGCAAATTGCAGTTTGAAGTTTTTGATCAGTTGAAATCCTTTTGAAAAATGGTTAAAAGTTATGTGGGCTTTAAATAAATATATCTCTTTTATTTTGATTGGCCCGTTCCCTTTTTATAAAATTTTCGACCCGTTCCTCTTTTTGATTTTCATTCGTTTGAAAGCCCTAACCGAAAAAAAACAGTTGCAGCTCGCTTGAAAAATTAGGGTTTCTAGGAATTCGAGGCGCCGACTTCGATCGCTCGTTGCTCGATTTGACTTGGTGCTTGCTGATCAATTGTCGTGCTCGCCGAAACAAAGGTGATTGATCCTCTTCACTCACATCTGTAATTCGAACTTAGTACTATGTTTCGTGTTCGACTTGGTTTCGTCGTAGATGATTTATCTGACTTATTCAAAATTGTATATTTTCTGGTTACTTGCTTTACACAGTTTTGATTTTTCTTTGACACTGTCTTCTTTTCTCTCGAATTCACTGGTATTTTAATTCATGTTGACTTCGGCCTTAGCTTTGATTTTGCTAAAATACTATGTTGTTTCCTTTGGTTTTACTGATGTGTTTTGAACCGAGTCTTGATATTGACTCTGTTCAATTGCCAAGGCTACTGGATTATCTGGAAGTTTAGGTTTTTGGCTTGTTTGCCCTTTTCGCCTTGGCCATCATGGCGTTGATTTTTAGTTGACATCGGCCTTCACTTTTAAGCTTGAAATTGATTTTTGTGAAAGTATTTTGGCTTTGGCACTGTCTTGGTAGGAATCAGTTACCATGAAAAATGGTTCGACATTGATTTTTATTAAACTTTGACTTTGCATTTGCTTTGGGACCTTGACTTTGGGTTACATTCCAGTTTGTACCCTTGTTCATGTTTTGGGTCATACTGTGTTGATTGAAATTGAACTTGAATTTCATTGTCTGTTGTAATTGCTCTTTGCATTCATGTGTACATCACTTGTTGTTGTGATACATGTTTGTTTCTCGACCTGTTGTAGGGTAATCTTCATGTATATATATACTTTCTGAAGCTTGCACTGTCAAGTTTTACAATTGACTTTGTGAATTCTTTGATCTTTGTACGTCCTGGCTTGGGTTCTGATATTCGAGCTTGACATTGTTTAAATTTTTAGGTTGTGGTCATTCAATCACTGTCTTGCCATGTTGTTTAGACTTGGCCTGTTTATAGTGATGTTTCACAACTGCATTAAGTATTTGCAGTGTTCATATATGGATATTTATAGCCATTCCATTTAGAGGCTGTGTCACTGACGTTGACTTGATATTGTCAATTGTTCATTGTTGTTTAATTTATGCATTGACTTGAGTTTCAGTTTTTTTATGATGCTGGATCATTGTAATAGTTGTTGCCAGTGCCACTGTGTACATATCTTCATTGGGTATCTGTCTTGCCTTTGAGTCCAGGTAGCAGGGACTGGATCTTTGTAATTTGTTTGTGGTTTAGTGCCATTTGCTATTGATTTCATTGTTGTTGTACATGAGTACTTGGGGTTATCATTCATTGGGTTCAAGAGCTTGTATCACTTTTTGAGATAGTTTGCATGTCTTGTACCACTTGTGCCTGCACCTTGCTAACCTGTTTTGTGCAGTTACATTCTGGTCTTGCTTGCATTATTCATTTCTCTGTTGCATGCTTGTTGACTTCAAGTTGAAATATTTAGAGCTCTGTAGCTCGTGAACTTATGGTGACTGCAGTTTCGTTTTGTATGCAGTCTCGCCCTTGTTGGTTTGCATTGCATTGATGCAGTTGGATTTGTTTTTCTAATTGCACTTGAGTTTAATCCAGCTTAAACGCTTGGGTTTGACCTTGTGCTCGTTTGTGAATTTCCATTGAGCTTTTGTGTACACCATCACTGTAGTGGCAAGGCAGTGCACGCAAGCGTGTACTGTAGCCACACGGTATTGCTTTTATTGATATTCTATTTGCTTTTGAATTATTGATCTTTTATGTATTTAATCACTGTAGTGGCGAGGTAGTACGTACACGCGTGCGTGTACTGCAGCCCTACCCGAGTTGACATTTTAATTGATATTTCAATTGTTTGAAATTGTTTTGTTGTGTTCGATTCAATATTTTGAATTTATATTTCGATTTGGGTTGAATTGATCATTCTGTTTTTGTCTAATTATCTATTTGATAATTAGATTTTGAGTTTCTAATTATTTATTTAATAATTAGATTTTATGTTATTTGCCGTTTAGGCAATTCTGTTGTTTTCTAAAGTATCTTCATTGATAACCTTTTAATTTATCTTCGTTGATATTTGTTGGTTTGTTGTTTAACACTGTTAAGTGTTTGTGACAACCCGCAAATCCGTACCCCTTGAGTCAACACTATTCTGCAACAATCAATTCAAGTTGCACGGAAATACGAACCATTTGGGTTTAAGAAGAAGAGGTAAAAGAAGAGAAAACAAAATCAACATTAGAATCTAACCATCGCAGCGGAATAAAATATAGTAGATAATAAATACTCTTTACTCAACATCTCTAAAATATCTTTGTTTATATATTACATCATCAGAGTACATCAATCACAGCTCAACATCGATAACATACAATGGATACTCAACAACTCAACAGTGGAATATATATATACAAATACGGGAATACGTATCGCCATCCTGCTCGTCTCCTGAGCTCCACAGCATCATATCTTGTATTCTATAATACTCGGTCTGACCCGAGCATTATAGTTAAATAACACCCGAGTCATTCTGGAATACCAGAGTGAGAAAATCGCACCCAATTGATTATTAAAGTTTCAAAAATCCTTTGAAAACAAAAGCATCTCGTAAGACCACGCCACAAATAAACTTGTTGGGTTTTTACCTTACGACAGCTAAAACACTTTTTTAAGAAATCCTGTGATATTATAATAGGGTCTATATACAAATACTTATAAAGTAGCCGAAATTGTTACATTCATTAAATTCCAGCTACTAGCCACAGAGTGGGTACTACAAACAAAACTCGTACAAGGCCCGTAGGGAGAATGGATTTCCAACAAATGACTAGGCACTGGGGTACCACCTGTCACAGTACGGGGCCTAGATCACCGTACCGAGGAGTATGCCCGCTCCCCTGCAACACAAGGCCGGGACCATCCCTTACTGGACAATCCCGAGTGAGATCACCCCACGGTTGGGATCAGCAACCGCCCACTAAGCCGAAATAAAAAGGGACATCTAGACTGGAATGACCTCACCCTGCTTGGGTGCTACCCACCTAGCCTTGCTGCATAACCCCTGATTTTCAGTCATTCCCATTTGATGAGGCTTGAGGCTAAGCGTTACCTTTTATAGAGCATATCCCTTAGAATGCCCATCATCCACCTGACGATGTTTCGCAAGCATTCATCCATACAACATTTTGGAAATATCCTCAAGATTAGTAGCGACTAGCCCTTGCACTTCACTGCTCCATCTTCGAATCCAAAATCGTTTCCACGAAACGTACAAACCGAATCAAAGTGGTTTTCGAGAAATTAATCTCGATCCCGGTCTCTTCGAAACGATCAGTGCAGTTGGCCAATATTGATAGTTGGTTATTTAACTATCAATTAATATCCACAAACATCCATCAAACAATAAATAATTTCCCAAATTATTTATTTATCTCAAAAATATCTTCAAAAGATATATTTCTATTTTCAATCCTTTGAAAACAGTTTCAAAACCATCTTTCTTTTTAGAATAAACTTTCCCAAATATTTTCTATCTCCTCTGAAATTACCAAGCACAAAACTAGATTTTAAAATAATTTAAAACACTTTACTTTGACATATATATACTTTTAAAACTTTTAAATTAAAACTACTTTATTAATTTGTTAAAAATACATCTTATATGAATATTTGAAAACAAAGTTACTTGATAAAATATAAAACTAGATTTTCACTTTTGAAACAAAATACTAAGTCACTTTTTAAATAATTACTACTATAATAGATTTGAGAAAATACTTACTTAAAATTTTAAATATTAGAAATAATAAATTTTTCAAAACATACCTTTTAAAACAATTTTAAAACTATTAACTTATATTTAAAAATTTACTTGAAACGTACTTAGTTATCCAGGGAGAATTCCAACTTCAATCACTTAAATCAATTTTCCAAATTGATTCCCAATTTATTCCATTGAAATGAGTTTCTTTAATTACTCAATTCATTTCAAAGTTCATTACTTATGCACTTAATTATTATTGTTATTATTTTCCATTTGATTTTAAATCTTTTTACTGAAATATGCAAATTTCATCTTTTTCCCAACTTCTTAATTTTTTTCTCAAAAATTTAAATCTTAAATTTTAGATAAATGTTTTATTCCTTTAATTAATATCATTGAAGATTAAAATTCATTAACTTCCTGATTAATCAAATTTCCATTCTATACCAGGATCTATTTAGTAGAATTTTAAAGTCACTTTATTTCTTTCCAATTCATTTAAAAATTTATTCAAATTTCTATAATTATTTCACTTACAATTTCACTTCTTTTATCATCTTACCGAGATTCAATTTATATATTTTTGGTAATTCATCATACCCAATGATATCCAATCTAACCATGGCATTCAATATTCCATAAAGATCATCATAGGATATCAAATAAATCACACAGGGGTTTCAAATGATTTAAATAAATATCGAGGGATCCAGTTGGATCCCTCCAACCTGTTTTTCCCTGCATCCACAAACGTCAGCACAATATAATATACCAATTCCAAAACATCATACTATATCACATCAATTCATTCAACCATTCAAACAATTATTTAAATTTAATCATTTTAAATTTAAATTTCAATTGAGTGAGATTAACTCACCTCTATATTGCTGTTTTCAACCCACCTCCATTCCGACTTGTTTTCTTTCAGATTTGGACCTTATATAAACATTATATGGTTTCATTAATATTTGAACTAATTGAACAACTAAGTTTCAATTTAAATAAATTAAATTAAATTAAATTTTCTCTCAATAAAATATCCTCTGGTAACTAAACAAATAAATAAATTTTATTACATAAATTAATCCTCCCTTATTTTAAAATTAAACCGGTGAATGAAAATAGGTACTCATATATATATATATATATGTATGTATGTATGTATGTATGTATCCTCTTTTGAAACTACATGTATGCCTATAAAAATAACCTACAGATTTCAAACTAAGTGTATATAGACCTTTAACATTTTTTTAAAATCTCTATATTATTATTCATTTTTTCCCAGCATATATATATATATATATATATATATATATATATATATATATATATATATATATATTCCTGTAAATAACAAAACAGAATTCTTAGTGTAAAGTTCCTTCTTTAATTTAACAATAAGCAATATAATTATATCTTGAACCCAACCTATAAATAAAATTCCAATTTATATGTATATAAATTAAGTTAAAACCCAAAACAGGAGATGTTACCCCACTATGACAAAGAACACGACTCTAGCCAGCCTTTGTCTGGAATCGTCACTGCCCACCTCGACGCACCCTCCTCACGCGATGCCCTAAATCTTGAATCCACTCTCGCGTTCTCCTGGTTACCCATGAGACTGCGGCCGACCCCAGCCCTAACTCGAGTTCCTCTCACGGTCGCGCTGCCCTCTCGAATACGCGTCCACCAAAATAACGAAATCGACCTCCACAGCTCTCGAACCCCTATCATCAACGCGATGCCCTCGCGGCTACTCCCAGGCGACCCAAGCTTCCCTCCAGCTGGCGCTCACTCACATCGAAGACGAACGTTTTTTTTTCTTTTTTTGAGAAATCGAATTGATTTTATCTGAAAAAGGAAAGCTCGGCCCCCTTTTTTTCGACTGAGATGATAAAGGAAAGGATGCGTGCTTTTGACAATTGCGATGTCTTTAAAAGGGAACATGATTTGAAAGGAGACTGCCTGCTGTTAAAAACAAGAGAAACAGGGATGCGACTGATAGAAAAATTGACTAAACCAATATACAATTATAAAATTTTAAATTTGAATTCGATATAAATCCCAACGCGTTTATCCATCGTACGCTCACACACCAACTCCAAAAATTACGAAAATTGAAACTCGATAATAATTCAATATTACAGACCCAATGGAACTGGTTTTGTCGAATTCCGAGACTGTGCCCCGGAAGGCTATTTTTAAATTCAATTTAAACGATATAAATTTCTAAAACTGAACAAACCACTATTAATTTCAATTTTATCACTTCTATTACCTTCAATGCTAGTAATATAAATTTTACAAGCCCTCAAATTATTTTTAATCGGCTTAAAATTCTAGATTCGATAATTTTCCCAACTTCAAATGTTTAATTCAATGGTTTAATTATCAAATAATTGGTGATATTTGAATTCGAGTTCAAATTTAACATTTAAATATTCAAAATCAATTAAATATTCCAATTTCAATTGCTCAAAAATTTCGGGTCGTCACAATCCTCCCCCCTTAAAAGAATTTCGTCCCCGAAATTACTAGTTAGGAAGAACGATCAAATACCCGTTTATTTATTCCCGAAACCAAACAACTTAACTTTCTACCAACTATCTCCTTATAAAAGAATCATTATTATTCTTATTAACATCTCAACTCTCCCATAGTCTCAAACTATACCATTTTTTAACTATTCAAGCTCCAGTTTAAAACCAAATTTCGAATTATCAAAATTTTCTCAATTTTTTTTTCTAACTCTAAATTTCCGAAAAATTTCGCCAGCGTCTCCTTCGCGGGGCTAGCTCGGTACAACTACAAAATGGCCCTACGGCCTCCCAAATCCAAAAAGAAAACAAAAAGCCAAGTGGCTCAATCCAAATCCCAATCAAATTTCATACCGAATATAAATACATACATTTTTGCCGAGCATTTCAAATTTATCTCTGAAATCAAAACCAACTCTCTTTTCCCTTTAGATTACCTGCAAATCCTGCTTAGCACTAATATCAAATCAAAATATTCCCAAAACATTTTATCGACTTCCTCACAAAATGTCGGTATTTATTCATTCAAATATTAACTTAGATTATATTTGTAATATCAATTTCCAATTAAGAAATTCACCATTCCTTACTTAAGTTTAGTATAAGCATTATATGTGCTTCTTATTTATTTCCGTCTTACCACTTCAGTTTATATTTATTTCCATTCAAATTGATTCTTCATTTTCATATGAATCCAATTTATCTTTAACTCTGAATATTTAAGTTTTTATTTTTCATTTATAACCAATTTACGTCATTATTTAAGTTAGTTTCATTTACTAATTTGTTTCAATTTTCCAGTTTAAACCGTTTTGTCGTTAACAAAATTTTAGAAAATTTTCAAAAAAATTTCTAACTCCCAAAATTTCTGAAATTTTTTGGCAGAGTCTCCTTGGTACGGAGGAGCTTTTGCAATTTGACAAAAGAGATAAGTATATATACATCGACCCACACGGTCGGAAAAACCAAAAACAGTTCATATTTCCTATTTTTATTGCGTAGGCGTACCTTATTTAGCATTTTAAGCAAGCAGCTTATTTATCTAGCAGTTAATGCAACCCAAATCCAGCCATACGGCTTCCAGGTACCTGTACTTACTCAAATTTACACATGTAAGTGCCAAATATATGAAGTTTAACAGCATATCACTTATTTGCAATAGTTAAAACATATGAATTCTAAAAGAAACTCATACCAAACATTTTCCGTAAGCAATTTTTTTTACAACTTTCATAGTAATTCAACTATTTCAATTAATTTACAAACCATTTTCATTCAAATTTGAATGGTTTAAAACTCAATTGCTTACATTTAATTTATTCTTAAGCAAACTCAATTCATATTTAATTCCATTGCTTTCAAAATCAATATATTTCACTCTTATTAATTCATAGAATTTTAATTACCTCCATTTACATCCAATGATATTTATTCTATGCCGCTTGACGAGATCTATGTGAATAAACATGTATTTATGTTTCATAACCAATTTAAATTGATTTCAACGCAATTTATACTTAATTCTATTTCATTTTCAAATTTATTCACAATCCATATATTCTCAGTTTCAACGCATTTCAATTTTATTAACCAAACCAGTCCATTCAAAACCATCAACAACTTAGGTTCCATCTCCATTACCAATTAAATTTCCTTTTTATTTTAATCCATTCACAACCATTTATTTAGCTCGACACACTCCTTTTAAGTTTCATTTACAATCCATTTATTTACATTTCATTCCATATTTATCTATTCCAAACTATTTTATTTAGCTCGCAGGCAATCCAAGCTATTTCATCCAATAACTATTTCAATTTAATTCACGATCTATTCAATAGCGTTTCATTCTTTATCTGCATTCATTCATTCTATTAACTTAAAAACATTCCATTTTCCCATTGTCTCCAACTTATTTCTATTCTTCAACAAATTAAATGGTTTACAATTGTTAAATTAAGAATTTCATTTCATTAAATATTATCGGCAACTCACCGAATTTTATTTCAATTAAAATTCATTTTTACTTGATTTAAATCCAATCCACAATTATTAAACTTAGTTTAAGTTGAATTCAATTCAGCTCTCCTTCATCTATTCAGCTTAAGTCAATTTACTTCATTTTATACTCAAGCTCATTTTCATTTTACAAGTAAATTTTTCTCTTTTATATTCAACTTCATTCTCTCCCTCAATTAAATCTCATTTTAAATTTGCAATTTCATTTGATTGGTTATTATTGAATTTTACTTCCCAGATTCAACTCATTCAATTTATTACCAGGTCATTTCCAATTTATTTCCACTTATTTGGATTTTATTTGCAATTCAAACCATTACTATTTTAATCCATTTACATTTTTATTTCATATATTTCAATTATATTTAATTTGTTAACACTTCACATTAAATTTTAATTAATAACTCAAGTTCTGCATCCACTATCCATTTTCAATTTACCACCAAATTTCATGAACTCACAATTCAACTTCATTCTCAATTACTTTCACTTCATCAACAATTTAAGTCGAATTTAATTTATAACTTGAGTTTATTCCCAAACTTCATCATAAACTCACCATTCAATTACATTAACTAATTTATTATCTAATTAATTCTTCCCCTGGGCAAAAATTCAACACTTGATTTTTAATCTCAAATCTCTTCATTTAATTTCTTAAGTCCAAAATTATTTTATAATTCAAGTGTTGATCTTCATTTTATTTTTATTTTTATTTTTTTCAATTCATCCAACAATACTTATTTTGGGTTTCTATCCCACTTTATCAAATTTTATAAGTCACAACTTATTATTTACACAATTCCATCCATCATAGGCTTGAATATATTCTTCTTTTATTTTAACTCAAGCCTTATGCTTATTTATAACTCAAGCATATTTTTATTCCATGCATTTTTAATTCTTTTATAAGTTATTCTGGTTTATTTATTTCAATCTAATTCTTATCCAATTTATTTCTTATCCAACTTATTTTCTAGTTATCTAGGTAAAAATCAATTCCAATTCAATTTATTCAATTGAATTTTTATTCCAGTTCAATTCTATTTTAAACCCAGATTTATTTAATCTAAATTCGATTTCAACTTGATTCGAATACAACTGGATATTATTTTCAGCCTATTCAATTTATTTCCAATCCAGTTTAATTTTTATTTCCCATCCAAGTTAATTCCATTTTAACTTTTCACTTTAGATTTACATTCCATTATCCAAAGCTTAAATTTCTTCCCGATTCAAAAATCATTTCCATTTATAAGCTTATAACTTATCTTATCAGGATTTTTAAACACCCGGCTTTGGTTTCAAATTGTTTTGAAATCTCCAACATTTCAAATCATATTTCTCAAAAATTAAACTGATCCTGGTTTTATTCCCAACAAATTTCCTTTGAAACTTTCAAAAACAACTAGCTTTTCTGAACAAATCAATTTTTGGCAGCAATCCACCACTTAGAAATTCGAAAATGAATACTGATGATGCAGCCGTCATCATCAGAATTATTTCCCAATAATCCAAATGATTTCAATGCTATTTCACTTTCAAAATCCATTTTAAAACAGATTTCCATTCAGAATTATTTCCAAAACAATAATACTATCATTTATCTTCAAAACATTTCAATAAACATTTCCAAATCTCCGAGATTTTAAATTTCCAAATCCTGCTTAAATCAAATTTAACTATAATTCATTTGCATAGTTTCCCATTTGATTATAATTCAATTCATAAATTACATTTATAATTCATATTTATAAATTTCATTTCATAATTAATTTATTCCCTTAAATTTTAATTATATACAATTTCTAGTTAAATTTTTACTTAACAATGATAATACTTTAATATTATCATTTCTAACATCCAAGCAACCATATATTAGCTAAATAGTTTACAAAACTATTCTTTATATCAAAATATGTCTTTGGGTAAAATTAATTCATTTACCCATATTTAAAACAATATCATGTCAACTGTTCTATTCAAGTGTTTAGAAACCCCTTCAATACAGTTGCGCAGACTGTGTCGACGAAGGTTCATATGCCACTCAATGAACCAATCAACACAATATTAAAATAATTTATATTCACTAACAAATACGCGCTCATATTTATTAATACGCTCAAACTCATTATAGAGTACTACGGACTCTATTTTAAATGAGTAATTCCCACCAGAGCCAAGGTTATCACCAACCTATGCTCTGATACCACTGCGACAACCCGCAAATCCGTACCCCTTGAGTCAACACTATTCTACAACAATCAACTCAAGTTGCACGGAAATACGAAGCATTTGGGTTTAAGAAGAAGAGGTAGAAGAAGAGAAAAAAATCAACATTAGAATCTAACCATCGCAGCGGAATAAAATATAATAGATAATAAATACTCTTTACTCAACATCTCCAAAATATCTTTGTTTATATATTACATCATCAGAGTACATCAATCACAGCTCAACATCAATAACATACAATGGATACTCAACAACTCAACAACGGAATATATATATACAAATACGGGAATACGTATCGCCATCCTGCTCGTCTCCTGAGCTCCACAGCATCATATCCTGTATTCTATAAAACTCGGTCTGACCCGAGCATTACAGTTAAATAACACCCGAGTCAGTCTGGAATACCAAAGTGAGAAAATCGCACCCAATTGATTATTAAAGTTTCAAAAATCCTTTGAAAACAAAAGCATCTCGTAAGACCACGCCACAAATAAACATGTCGGGTTTTTACCTTACGATAGCTAAAACACTTTTTATAGAAATCCTGTGATATTATAATAGGGTCTATATACAAATACTTATAAAATAGCCGAAATTATTGCATTCATTAAATTCCAGCTACTAGCCACAGAGTGGGTGCTACAAACAAAACTCGTACAAGGCACGTAGGGAGAATGGATTTCCATCAAATGACTAGGCACTGGGGTACCACCTGCCACAGTACGGGGCCTAGATCATCGTACCGAGGAGTACGCCCGCTCCCCTGCAACACAAGGCCGGGACCATCCCTTACTGGACAATCCCGAGTGAGATCACCCCACGGTTGGGATCAGCAACCGCCCACTAAGCCGAAATAAAAAGGGACATCTAGACTGGAATGACCTCACCCTGCTTGGGTGCTACCCACCTAGCCTTGCTGCATAACCCCTGATTTTCAGTCATTCCCATTTGATGAGGCTTGAGGCTAAGCATTACCTTTTATAGAGCATATCCCTTAGAATGCCCATCGTCCACCTGACGGTGTTTCGCAAGCATTCATCCATACAAGTCTGTCCCGGGTTCGAACGGAACCGAAGGCACTATTCCTACTACATCCATTTTGGAAATATCCTCAGGATTAGTGGCGACTAGCCCTTGCACTTCGCTGCTCAATCTTCGAATCAAAATTGTTTCCACGAAACGTACAAACCGGATCGAAGTGGTTTTCGAGAAATTAATCTCGATCCCGGTCTCTTCGAAACGATCAGCGCAGTTGGCCAATATTGATAGTCGGTTATTTAACTATCAATTAATATCCACAAACATCCATCAAACAATAAATAATTTCCCAAATTAGTTATTTATCTCAAAAATATCTTCACAAGATATATTTCTATTTTCAATCCTTTGAAAACAGTTTCAAAACCATCTTTCTTTTTAGAATAAACTTTCCCAAATATTTTCTATCTCCTCTGAAATTACCAAGCACAAAACTAGATTTTAAAATATTTTAAAACACTTTACTTTGACATATATATACTTTTAAAACTTTTAAATTAAAACTACTTTAATAATTTGTTAAAATTACATCTTATATGAATATTTGAAAATAAAGTTACTTAATAAAATATAAAACTAGATTTTCACTTTTGAAACAAAATACTAAGTCACTTTTTTAAATAATTACTACTATAATAGATTTGAGAAAATACTTACTTAAAATTTTAAATATTAGAAATAATAAATTTTTCAAAACATACCTTTTAAAACAATTTTAAAACTATTAACTTATATTTAAAAATTTACTTGAAACGTACTTAGTTATCTAGGGAGAATTCCAACTTCAATCACTTAAATCAATTTTCCAAATTGATTCCCAATTTATTCCATTGAAATGAGTTTCTTTAATTACTCAATTCATTTCAAAGTTCATTACTTAAGCACTTAATTATTATTGTTATTATTTTCCATTTCATTTTAAATCTTTTAACTGAAATATGCAAATTTCAGTTTTTTCCCAACTTCTTAATTTTTTTCTCAAAAATTTAAATCTTAAATTTTAAATAAATGTTTTATTCTTTTAATTAATATCATTGAAGATTAAAATTCATTAACTTCCTGATTATTCAAATTTCCATTCTATACCAGGATCTATTTAGTAGAATTTTAAAGTCACTTTATTTCTTTCCAATTCATTTAAAAATTTATTCAAATTTCTATAATTATTTCACTTACAATTTCACTTCTTTTATTATCTTACCAAAATTCAATTTATATATTTTTGGTAATTCATCATACCCAATGATATCCAATCTAACCATGTCATTCAATATTCCAATAAAGATCATCATAGGATATCAAATAAATCACAACAGAGGGTTTTAAATGATTTAAATAAATATTGAGGGATCCATTTGGATCCCTCCAACCTGTTTTTCCCTGCATCCACAAACGTTAGCACAATATAATATACCAATTCCAAAACATCATACTATATCACATCAATTCATTCAACCATTCAAACAATTATTTAAATTTAATCATTTTAAATTTAAATTTCAACTGAGTGAGATTAACTCACTTCTATATTGCTGTTTTCAACCCACCTCCATTCCGACTTGTTTTCTTTCAGATTTGGACCTTATATAAACATTATATGATTTCATTAATATTTGAACTAATTGAACAACTAATTTTCAATTAAATTAAATTAAATTAAATTAAATTTTCCCTCAAAAAATATCCTCTGGTAACTAAACAAATAAATAAATTTTATTACATAAATTAATCCTCCCTTATTTTAAAATTAAACCGGTGAATGAAAATAGGTACTCATATATATATCCTCTTTTGAAACTACATGTATGCCTATAAAAATAACCTACAGATTTCAAACTAAGTGTATATAGACCTTTAACATTTTTTTAAAATCTTTATATTATTATTTATTTTTTCCCAGCATATATATATATATATATATATATATTCCTGTAAATAACAAAACAAAATTCTTACTGTAAAGTTCCTTCTTTAATTTAACAATAAGCAATATAATTATATCTTGAACCCAACCTATAAATAAAATTCCAATTTATATATATAAATTAAGTTAAAACCCAAAACAGGAGATGTTACCCCACTATGACAAAGAACACGACTCTAGCCAGGCTTTGTCTGGAATCGTCACTGCCCACCTCGACGCACCCTCCTTACGCGATGCCCTAAATCTTGAATTCACTCTCGCGTTCGCCTGCTTCCCCATGAGACTGCGGCCGACCCCAGCCCTAACTCGAGTTCTTCTCACGGTCGCGCCGCCCCCTCGAATACGCGTCCACCAAAATAACGAAATCGACCCCACAGCCCTCGAACCCCTACATCAACGCGATGCCCTCGCGGCTATTCCCAGGCGACCCAAGCTTCCCTCCAGTTGGCGCTCACTCACATCGAAGACGAACGTTTTTTTTTTGAGAAATCGAACTGATTTTATCTGAAAGAGGAAAGCTCGACCCCTTTTTTTTGACTGAGATGATAAAGGAAAGGATGCGCGCTTCTGACAATTGCGATGTCTTTAAAGGGAACATGATTTGAAAGGAGACTGCCTGCTGTTAAAAAAAGAGAAACAGGGATGCGGCTGATAGAAAAATTGACTAAACCAATATACAATTATAAAATTTTAAATTTGAATTCGATATATATCCCAACGCGTTTATCCATCGTACGCTCACACACCAACTCCAAAAATTACGAAAATTAAAACCCGATAATAATTCAATATTACGGACCCAACGGAACTGGTTTTGTCGAATTCCGAGACTGTGCCCTGAAAGGCTATTTTTAAATTCAATTTAAACGATATAAATTTCTAAAACTGAACAAACCACTGTTAATTTCAATTTTATCACTTCTATTACCTTCATTGTTATCAATATAAATTTTACAAGCCCTCAAATTATTTTTAATCGACTTAAAATTCTAGATTCGATAATTTTCCCAACTTCAAATTATTTAATTCAATGGTTTAATTATCAAATAATTGGTGTTATTTGAATTCGAGTTCAAATTTAACATTTAAATATTCAAAATCAATTAAATATTCCAATTTCAATTGCTCAAAAATTTCGAGTCGTCACAGTGTTATACTTACCGTTATCCGATTTCCTTATATAAGAATCGGATAGGTGAATTTATTTTGACCGTCGTCTAATTGTTATTTAATTGTTATTGCTTCTGTGCATTAATAACTGAGTTTGAATTAGACTGACCTGTGTATTATTTTCTTTTGAATTTAATACTCGGGTCAGACCGAGTTATTACAAGATTTAGATATCTTGCTTTGGGTTGCTGCTTGAGCTATGAAGTCTTTTCATATCTTTTGGAGTAGTCGTCGTCATTTTATAGTAGTCAGTGTATTTGTATAGGATGATATATATTCATGTATATTATTCACGATAATGTACTTGTATATGTAACTTCATGTATACATACATACATACATACATACATACATACATACATACATACATATATATATATATATATAAACATACTTTTTTATTACTATTGTTATAACATATTTATACCTATATACTAAAAACGAATAGACTTATATCTATATTACATATATCCTTTCCATAGAACATAATATAAGACATACATAAAAATATTGACTATACATATTAAATCATATTATATTTCGAGAAGGAAGAATACGAAAAACAAGGCAACCAGCGAATCAATATCACATAATATATATAAAATATACACCTTGTCTTCTTCCTTTTTTTATAAAGAGGTTGAAAAGCGGTGCGTGGCCTTAGGAGGGAGGCTGATGGTGGGTCGGTGTTTGCACAAAAAATGGACAAACACCTCCAAGTCGTATTATTTTAGTTGAGTATGTGTGATTTTCAATGATTTTAGATGAGTATGTAAATGTGAGAAAAGTAAGGGCTGAAATGTAAAAGACACGCAGATTTATAGTGGTTCGGCCAGAATGTGCCTACGTCCACTTTATATGTTATTATCTTTCTTCTTCCAGATTACAAGTACAATGCTTTGTATACAAGTGTATGAAAGTAGTTTGAAAGTTCCTTCCTTGCTTGAGCTCTCAAATTTGTCTGCCATTGTTGTACCCCTGCCCCTCTATTTATAGAATGAGGTAGGGGGCAGGGGTCATGGAAGTATATAGCTGCTAGTGGGCCCGGGTTGAAGCAATCTGGACTGGCAGTTGTCTGGTTCGGCGAGGTCTCATTCGGCATGGAGCTTGGACCGGTGGTAGGCTTGGACCGGTTGTGAGTGTGGAACGGTGGTCCGGTGCTTGTTTGGACCGGCTGTGGGGTTGGTCCGGTAGGTCATTTGGTCCGGTGGTTGCAATTGCTTTGGTTCGGTTATGGTTGGACCGGATGTGGGGATGACCGAATGGCCTTCGGTTCGGCATGAATTGGAGATGCTGAATGGACTCATGCCGAATGGACCTTCACACTTGGAGTGCCGAATGAGCTAATAGGCTTGTATAGCCGGATGAAAAGGTACTCCGGATGGACCATCACTGCCGAATGAGCTTGTTCCTTCGAATCGCCGAATGGACATAGGAGCTGATGGAATGGAGGTTGCAAACCCGGGTGAAACTGACACTTCTTGGTCTCGAGATCTTCTGGGTGAGAATTCGCCCAACATTTGCCCCCCAAAGTGGGGCGCGTGCTTGCACGTGTCGCGCTTTGTTTCCCGGTGATAGAAAGGCTTGTTTCGTAACGCCATGGGCTGGACGTTCGTATCCTGCTGATGTCCTGCAAAGGAATTTACAGTTTTAGTGTGGTTTCAAATAACGACCGTTCATGATCGAAATATTTGAGATGAAGTGAACTGTGTCGCTCGGGACGAGCAAGTGTGCCCCGAAGGGGCTTAGCATCGTCGATGCCAGGTTCACGTTAGAGTGGGTCCCTGGGTCGTTTGCCAAGGTGGCTTATCGCCAGCTCAGAGCATGCCTAGGGATCGTTCGCAACCCCGTACATGTGTAAGTAGCTTAGCCATTTCATAATTATCAAATATCCATATGACCGCTGGGCTTAAGAATGCGTGTCAAAGTGTAAATTCCCACGATGGTAGGGTTAATAACCATTCAGAGCGTGCCTATGGACCATTCGAGGTCGCGTACACGTGTAAACGATTTAATCCACGTCGGTGAGGATTTTACGACTTATTCACCGTTATCATAATCTTATTTTATTAGTTATTCTGGAGTTCGGTACTTATCTGAGTGAAGCGCCTTGCGTGCCCCCTGTTTCTGGTTTCTGCTGGTAGAGACAGTTTTATTCGGTTGTTGGTTGGACCGGTACGCTGGTCCGGTATGTTGGTCCGGTAGGCCGAACCAGCTGGTTCGGCAATCCTGAGTTTGCCTATATATAGAGGCTACCCCCCTTAGTTTTCCCTTACCGAACCAAAGAGAGCCGAATCAATTTTTAGCCGAACCAAACTTCTGCCGAACCAAGCTTATACCGAATTAGGTATATATTCTTTTGCCGAATGGTTTTTTATCACCGAATGAATATGATTGCCGAATGCACACGAAGGGTTTTGTTTTACCGAATGATATGTATACCGGATGTGTTTTTTAGTGCCGAATGGACTTATGACCCCATTGCCGAATGAACTTAAGTCCCTAGTGCCGAATGAGCATAAGACCCTAGTGCCGAATGAACTTTGTATTCGGTCTTTGGGTGGAACTCTGGACTTATGTATGCTTGCTTGTATTCTTGTTCTAACATCATGTTTTTCACTTTTGTGTATGCAGATAAATGTCTCGCAAGGCGGAAACACGATCAGACAGACGGAAATCCAAGGATGGAGGAGAGTCTTCTTCTGTGCCCCCAGCCCAACCAGGATCCGGGCAACATCGACCTGTTCCGAGGTCGTTGGTGGACGGACATGGTCCACAGGAACTTCTGGTCTCCCCTCCCGACTGCTTTCCTAGCTCCCTAAAGGAGGAGCAACTTGACGTTATATCCCGTTCCTTTGGGATAGACAGGGCTCTTATGCTGTTACCGGGGGAGGGGGTCATGCCATATGATCCCCCTGAGGGGTACTTCGCTTACAGCCGTTACCATTGTATGTGCGGGGCTATTCCTCCAGTCAACGCCTGGATATTAAGCTTCGTCACTTATCTGAAGGTGGCTCCATTCCAGCTCCAGCCCAACTCTTATGCCATTCTGGTTTGCTTGTATGCTATCTTCCAGAAGAGATACGGGCGTGCCCCCTCCAACCGGGAAATACGATATCTGTACAATCTGAGGGGGTACAGGAAGGGGTCCCCATATATTAGCTTGGAGTCAGCCGTTTCCTTCAAGCCGGTTTTGGATTTATACTCGAAGTATAGCATGTTCAAGAAGGAATGGTTCTTTGTTAGGGATGACTCCGTCTCTATTCGCCGATTTACCTCCGGATGTAAGTCAAAACTCTACTCATAATTCCTGTCTTGGCTGTAATTCTCTCTCTTATGCGCTTTTATTTCTTGCTAGCGACAGGTGGTTTTGCGGTTGTGGAAGATGATCGCTTGGTTCAGATGGCAGCTGAAATTGAAGCTATTTCCGGGAGAGACAGATCGGCTGCTTATTTAATTAGGAATGCCAGGCTCTTGATGTATAATTTGATCCTCCCACATCAGTCCGTAGTCAAGCAGAGGGACACGGCAGAAGAGAAGGCTGCCCAGCCTAAAGGTGGGGTGACAGCGAAGGGTGGCAAGAGGAAGCCCTTTGCACAACGTCCAGTCGTAGGAGGCAAGAAGCTCAAGGAGTCCGATGGCCCTTCTCCAAGTACTTGCCCGGATGTCCCGGAGGAGGAAGGTGTAGAAGAGGAGGAAGGAGGTGAAGTTGGAGAAGGGTCGGAGGGTGGAGGAGATGACGATGGTCAGGGTGGTAGCGGTGTTGCTGTTCTAACCTCTGAGCAGGACCTCGAACTGGATGAGGCTCTCCGTCGGGCCTTCGGGGAGTCAGAGGGGGAGTCGGAAACAGAGAAGGAAACGGAGAAGGCAGAGGAAACCGGCAAAGCTGTGGTTAGCACTGACCCATCCTCTAAGGGTTCCTCAGCTAGGGTGACCCCGGCGATGCAAGGTGAACTTTTGTCTTCTGCCGATTCCATTTTCGATAGGGACTTAGAAATTTTTTACGGTTCACTTCCGTCCTGGAATGAGATCCAGGACTTATTGCAGTATCCCACTCCTCCGCCGGGTTTGTATAACAGATGTGTCTCCTCACTTTTCTTTCTTTTTAACTTAGCACATTTTTTGAATTGCGGATTATTGTATGTTCGTAACACTTGTTCTTTATTCCAGGGGCAGGCCAGGCGGGTAAAACGTCGGATGTTCGACACCGCCTTGAACAATTTAAGTCGAGGAGAGCTTCCGCGAAACCTTCTACTGATCGCACTGGGGACGTAGTCAAGTACCGCCCTCTTCTTGGGGTCATCGAAGAGGGCATTCAGAAGAGGAAGCGGAGCCGTTCCTTATTTGAGTCTTCTTCTGCTTCGCAGCTTCCTACTCTGTCTCCCCCTACTCAGCCTCCTTGTGATACTACGGAGGAGAGCACGGAGCCCTGCCCCCCTCCTCCTCCTTCCAAGAGATCTACTGTCATTCATATAAGGCGTCCCGATGTGCCTCGCCCCGTGCCTCGTGACCCTTTTGCCGGTCATCCTGATTTAGACCCAAGTTTTCGGGATATTTCATTTGATGAGACCACGGGCGAGCACCTACTTCCCCGCAACCCCATGGTACGTGTGCTGGATGAGGCCAAGTCCCTAGATCTTGATCTGCTTACTACTCGGGTAGTTACTATGGGGGACGAGGCCAAGGCTAATATTGACCGGGTGGCCGAAGAGACTAAGAAGTTAATGGAGCATCATGCTCGATTGGTCAAGGCCGGGGAGGAGATTGGGAGTGCTAATATTCGGTTAAGGCTAAAGGTTGCCGATCAGGCCAAGCAGCTTGCCGACCAAGCCATCCAGATCTCCCAGCATGAGGAAGCCTCCCAGCGTCTGAAAGAGACCATGGAGAAGGCCAGTAGGGCGGAGTTACGGAAGATGGAGGTTACCTGCAGGGAGCGGATTAACATGGCCATTACAACGGTGGATGAGGTTCGAAATGCGGATCTCGAGCGGGTAGAGGAGTTGTCGGGGAGACTCGAGGCTGCGGAGATGGCTCAGGCTGAGTTGAAGGAGGAGATGGAGGAGATGAGGAGGTCCCTTAGGTTGAAGGAGGAGGAAATGAGGAGGTCACTCCAGGCTGACTGCTTGAGATACCAATCAGAGAGGGACGTCGCCGTCGCTAAGTTGCAAGCTTCCGAGGCTCGGGTGAGGGAGTTTGAGGAAAATGAGGGGATGATGGATGAGATGCTTCAGGATATGTACTTCCATACTTGGAAAGAGGGCGGCTTGTCTTGGATGGACGATTACCCTCGGGTCATGGCCAAGGTGTATCTCCAGGCTTTAGAGGAGGCCAGGGTGAACGCGGGTAAGGAAGGCGGAGAGGCTTTCAACTTGAGTGCGGTTACTGCTCAGTTCTCAAAGGAGGAGCAAGCGGCGGTGAAGGAGGGGATGCGGCTGCTTGCTGCGGAGGAAGCGGGCGTGCAGTTGGATGATGAGGATCAAGCGGCGGATGCTGGTGAGTTATTCTTTTCCCTTTCTTTTCTTTCCGTGTTTTCATAACTTGATCGTTCGTTTAACGAATTCCTCTTCCGATCTGGACAGGTGGGACTTCAGATCCACATGCTGGGGGCTCCGATCCTGCGGCTAAGTAGGCTGGGGGAGTTGGTGATGGAGTGTGGATGCATCTGCCATCTTTTTGTTTCTTTTTTATCACTGTTCATGTTAGTCTTTGATATGCAACTGTAATAAAATTATTTGCAAAGAATAACTTCGTGTGATCTTATAATATAAGCTGATTTTGTCATGTTTAAATGTTGTTGCTATCTTTATGTGCTGTGTGAGAAGTATAATTATGTATATGCCTGTGATTCCACTTGTGTTCGATGTTAAGTTTTTGCTTGAAATATAATTTCACGTTTTGCAATGTCAGTGTATGAATAAGTTATAGTTACGCATTTATGTACAAGAGAAGAGAGTACCGCCCTTTATGTTTTATTCGCAGGCGGTAGCTTTGAGTGTCTTGTGTAACTGTTCACGGGTATAGCAGAGCGCCCTGCTACCCAGCACGCAGGCCTAGAGCCTCATGAGTGAATGTTTCCTATTTGGTTTCCTGTACTTTAGAGTTTGTTATACAGGATAGGAGAAAAATATTTAAATGAAATGGAAATATAGTAAAAGTAAAACTTCCAGTCACGGAAGGCCGTCGATGTGCTTAAGTTCGTGGCAAACGGGTTTTGTAGTCACTTTCCCTAGCTGTGGGTCTTGGAGACATTTGTCACCCATCTTACGCCTCCGCGGGGAGTTTTCTTTTTTACCACAGCCGCACTTAAGACACATCGGAGCCGAGATCGCGCACGGTAACTACCCGAACCGTTATGGTCCGTAATCGTGGGTATTATTCGATTTACCGTGGCCGGCTAGCGTGGGTGCCGTTGGCCGTGAACTACCCCTGGCTGGCCACACCTTATGTTGGGGCTTAAAGTAGGTTCACGGTTACCGACGAGCCGAACGCCGTAATGAGCTGCCATCGGCTATAGTCGGCCTTTATGATGACTTATAATCGGCTCATTACAGTTGGCTTTGAGGGCAGGCGCGCAATGAGTTAACCCGCAGCAGAGGGATGCTGGAGCAAAAGAGTCTCATTGGCGAGTGCATAGAATCGTGGCGTACCTGTTAGGCCTAGTCTAGATGAGGCCGCGGTGCGTCTTGAGTGGAGATGCCATAGGATTTTGTTCAACAGAAAGGGATAAAACTTAACAAGTAGCCAAGACATAAAGGAACAAGTTAAAAAGAGACAAGATTTTTTAAAGTGGTTCGGCACGAAAATGCCTACGTCCACTGGTTCTCTTTGTTAATTCACTTCATATGGGCAGTACAAGTTAAGAAAAGTATCGACGGAGGTGTCGGATGTTCCATGCCCTCTGGAACACCTCTCCGTCCACTGTTGACAAAATGTAAGCTCCGTTGTGGAGATCTTTGTGAATTACATATGGTCCGTCCCAGATGGGGTCCAGTGCCCCGGGGCGCGGAAAGATTCGCCTGAGGACAAGATCTCCTTCTTGTAAGCTGCGATGCTTGACTTTGGAATTGTATAGTGCTGCCACTTTTTGTTTGTGAGCTGCTGCTTTGAGTGCTGCATCGTTTCTCCTTTCCTCAATCAGTTCCAAAGACATGAGGAGGAGTTCTTCGTTTTCTTCTGGGTTGTAGTGGATTCTACGGTGGGAAGGCACAATAGTCTCAACTGGGAGCATTGCCTCCGATCCATATGCCAAAGAGAAAGGAGTATGTCCCGTTGATGTTCTGAAAGATGTGCGGTATGCCCATAGTGCCGTAGGAAGTTCGTCCACCCAAGCGCCTTTTGACTTTTCAAGTTTCTTCTTGATTAGGGTTTTGAGAATTTTGTTGACAGCTTCAACTTGTCCGTTTGCCTGAGGGTAAGCTACTGATGAGAAGCTTTTATGAATTCCATGCTCTTGGCACCAGTCGGCAAATTCTTCGCTGTCAAATTGGAGTCCGTTGTCTGATACGATCTTGAGGGGGACTCCATACCTGCACAGAATGTTTTTGATCAAGAAGTTAATAATTTTTGCTGAAGATATTTTATTTAAAGGTTCCACTTCCACCCATTTGGTGAAATAATCGACTGCCACTATAGCATATTTGGCTCCGCCTCGGCCCGTTGGCAGTTCGCCAATTAAGTCAATTCCCCATACAGCAAAGGGCCAAGGGCTGGTCATTTGAGTAATTTCGTTTGTGGGCAGTCGAGGGATCTTGGCGAACTTCTGACATCTGTCGCATTTCTTAACGAAGTCTAGGGTATCTTTGTTTAGTGTGGGCCAGTAATATCCATATCGGAGTATCTTTCTTGCCAAAGTCTGTCCTCCAGTGTGATCTCCGCATCCTCCCTGATGGATGTTTGTTAATATCTCCTTGGCTTCCCTTCCGGCGACGCATCTTAATAAGGGGCTAGAGAAGCCACGCCGGTAGAGGATGCCTTCTTGTATTGTGTAGTGGGGAACTTTCCTCAAGATCTTCTTGGCTTCGTCACGCCTGTCGGGTAGTATGCCATCTTGCAAATATTTCCGGATAGGAGTCATCCAGGTTCCTTCTTCGATTGCAGTTATCAGATTCGCTTGTTCGAAACTCGGGGCTAGCTGCCTTGAGATTACTAGTGCTCCGGGAATGGTGCCGTCCTTCATACTAGCTTGCTTTGCAAGTTCATCTGCCTCTTGGTTTTCTTCTCGAGGAATGTGTTTGATTAGATAATGGTCCAATCGATCGAGCAGCAGTCTGGTTTTCTTTAGGTATGCTGCGAGCCGTTCTCCTCGAGTCTGGAATTCTCCTAGTACCTGGTTTACGATAAGCTGAGAATCACTATGAATACATAAGGAATTGATCCCAATTTCTAGGGCCAGTTCCAATCCCGCTATTACTGCTTCATATTCAGCATCGTTGTTAGTGGCCGTGAACTCCAATCTTAATGCATAGTACAACTTTCTTCCCCTGGGGGTGACGATCACAATACCTGCCCCCGAGCCTTGTTCGTTCGATGCTCCGTCTACAAAGAGGTTCCACTTGATGTTTTTTGCTACTTCGGATTGTTCCTTGCCTTCGTTGGTAGTGAATTCGGCAATGAAATCAGCCATGGCTTGTCCTTTGATAGCGGTGCGGGGATGGTAGGTGATATCATACTGACTTAGTTCGATGCACCATTTGAGGAGTCGCCCAGAAGTGTCAGGACGATGGAGCACTTGTCTTAGTGGTTGATCGGTTAGAACCCTGATGGAGTGAGACTGGAAGTAGTGTCGCAGTTTCCGTGACGCGATCAATAAACAATATGCTAACTTCTCAAGTTTAGGATATCTGGCTTCTGCCCCCGTAAATCTCTTGCTTACAAAGTAAACCGGACGTTGTGTGCGGTCTTCTTCTCTTACCAAGGCGGCGCTTAGAGCATGAGATGATACAGCGAGGTATAGGTATAACACTTCACCTTCATTTGGAGTTGAGAGTACTGGTGGTCTCTGAAGGTGTTCGATTAGGTTGAGGAAGGCTTTTAAGCATTCGTCGGTCCACTCGAACCTCCCTTTGTCTTTCTTGAGTGCTTCGAAGAAAGGGACACACTTGTCAGTTGCCTTGGAAATGAATCTGCTTAGGGCGGCCACCTTTCCGTTTAGGCTCTGCATTTCTTTTCGAGTGGAAGGTATCCTTATTTCTTTTAAAGCTCGGATTTGTTCAGGGTTTGCTTCGATTCCTCTGGCGTGGACGATGAATCCTAAGAATTTTCCCGATGATACTCCGAAGGAGCACTTTAGAGGATTCAGCTTCATTCCATATCGGCGAAGTACCCGAAACATATCGTCCAGATGGCTTACATGGTCGTTGGCTTTCCTGGACTTCACCAACATGTCATCCACATATACTTCCATAGTACGTCCTATCAGTTCTGCGAACATTTTGTTGACGAGGCGTTGATAGGTAGCTCCAGCATTTTTGAGTCCAAAAGGCATGACTTTGTAACAATATAATCCGCGGTCGGTGATGAAGCTAGTGTGGTCCTGATCGGGAGCGTGCATGGGGATCTGGTTATATCCGGAGTATGCATCCATAAAAGATAGGAGTTCGTGCCCAGCTGTGCTGTCCACGAGTTGGTCAATTCGGGGAAGTGGGAAGCAGTCTTTCGGGCAAGCGTCATTCAGATTGGAGAAGTCAATACATGTTCGCCACTTTCCATTGGCCTTTTTTACTAGCACTGGGTTAGCGATCCATTCTGGGTAGATGGCTTCCCGTATGAAGTCATTAGCAAGTAGATTTTTTACTTCCTCATCAAGGGCTGCTGATCGCTCTGCCCCCATGCTCCTCTTTTTCTGCTTTACTGGTACCTTGGTGGGATCGATGTTCAACATGTGGCATGCTACGTCTGGGGAGATTCCTGTCATATCGGCATGGGTCCACGCAAATACATCTAAGTTGTGGCGGAGAAAGTCAATGAGTCGATCCTTCAATTCCGTTTTCAGCTGAGATCCGATTTTTAAGAGTCTACTTGAATCATGCTTATCTACAGATACGAATTCCATAGCCTCTGCAGGCTCGGCGGTAGCCTCCTCCTCTTTATCCCGGGGGTCTAGTTCATTGAAGGGATCGCTTGTGTATCGAAGAGGAGGGGCTTTCTTTAGTTGCTATGCCTCCCAGCTTTTCATGCAGAGAGTAGTCTCTGCATCTTTTCCTTTATTCTTTCTGCGGTTGTTGCGAAGCTCAGTTACATAGCAGTCTCGGGCAGCGTCTTGATCTCCTTCTACTTCTCCTATTCCGTTGTCTGTCGGGAATTTCATCTTCAGGCACCAGGGGGCTAGGACAATTTGGAAGTCAGACAAGGCTGGTCTCCCCAAGAAGGCGTTGTAAGCCGAGTGGTTCTCTATTAGCACGAACGTTTGTTTTCGCACCACGGAGCGGGGATGACTTCCTATTTCGACGAAGAGGTCAAGTTGCCCGAGGGGCATTTTTGCATCTCCAGTGAAACCGTGCAGTGGTTTGTCGCAGGGAGACACATCCTTCATTGATAACTTCATTTTGTCGAAAGCATGTTTGAACAAGATGTTTACGGAGCTTCCCGTGTCTATTAGAATCCGAAAAACTTTAGCAGGGCCGAACCAGGCAGAGATGACCATAGGATCCATATGTGGGTACTGTCTTCCTTCCAAATCGCGTCTACTGAATATGATGTCGTCGCTCTCTTTTCGTTTCGGTTGGCGTTCTTCTGTGACGGAGTTAACGTATCCTTCGGTATTTCTAAGCGACTTGCCGTACCTTTCCATCTCTGCCCAACTTCTGTCGGCAATGTGTGGTCCTCCTGAGATGGTAAGGACTACTATCTTCTCTTGACTAGAGCCACTGGTGTTGTGATTGTTGCGACTCCCTCCGCCTACTTCTGGGAGGGGTTGCTTTGAGTTCTCATTGGCAGGAGTTGGAGTCCTGTTCTGACTTTTCACATAACGTTCCAGTCTTCTTCTTCTAATGTGTTCTTCGATCAAGTCCCGAAGATGGTGGCATTCATTGGTGTCATGTCCGTGGGATTCGTGGAAGCGACAGAACTTTCCGGACTTGAGTGCGTTATCTGATTCTTTCTTGTGCGGGGGGCGCTTGTATCCGAGTTCGCCCTGAGTGGCTAGGTAGATGTTTTCGATTGTTTCATTCAAAGGAGTGTAGGAGTCAAATCTTGGCCCGGGTCGATATTGGCGTTTCTCACCCTTTCTGCCCATAGTATTGTCTCTAGATTCATTTCTTCGAGCGTCCTTAGCTGCAGTGGGAACCTTGTCCTGAATTATCTTGCCTTGTTGCCCTGGCTGCCTCTCCGTAGCAGCGTCTTCAAGTCTCATATACTTTCCAGCTTCATGGAAGAAATCAGGCAAGGTAACTGGTTTTTCCTTAGTTAATCTTCTGGCAAACTTGGTGTCTGGATGCACACCACTACAGAGGGCCATTAGAGTGAGTTTTTCATCGGCATCTTGAACTGCTGCCGCTGCGGCGTTGAACCGTGTTAGATATTGTTGTAGCGTCTCTCCGGTTTTCTGTTTGACATTGGATAGAGAATAAGCATCCCTGGGTTGTTCCACATGGATGCGGAACTGGCTAATAAACCTTTCTTTTAACATCTCCCATGAGTTGATGGATCCTTGGGGTAGATGGCAGAACCAGGAGGTAGCTAGATCTGATAGGAATAGCGGAAAGCATTTACATAATACTCCTTCTGTTGCTCCACTCATGAGCATATGCTGGGTGTATCTCTGCAGGTGTACGATGGGGTCGGAAGTTCCTTTGTAAGGTTCCATGGTTGGCATTTTCCATTCCCGGGGAGTGATGGCAGTTTCGATATTTCGGGTAAAGGGACTGGTGACCCTAGCGCCTATTCCCCGGTCCCTTTGCTCCCGTTGGACACATTCTCTGAATAATCGTGCCATCCGCTCGTCAGAACTTGGAGCGGACAAAAATGAGCTCGGTTCTTCCCTGCGGGATCTATCTCGTCCAGATGACCTGTAGGGATGGTACAGTCTATCACCTCTAGCATTATCCAGTGGTTGTCTTTGGCTGCTTGGATGCACGCTAGGACCAGCTACAGTTGCCCCCTGCCTTGATCTTCCCCTGTGGGGTTCTGTTTCGAGCACATCCATGGGGTCAACTTCGGGCTGAGTTCTAGCTCGGCTCCGTTCAGCGGGGTTTCTATGATTAGGTGGCATGACTGGCTCAGCTACATCCGACCCTCGCCTGGTGCCTCCCCCGCTAGGTTCGGTTCCAAGGGCTTCCTCGAGTCGGAATTCGGGCTGAGTCCGGGCGCGGCCCCTATCATTGTTTTTCCTGTTGATAGCTTGTTCGAAGAGTGAAGACCTTTGTTGCCTCCGGGATCCTCCGGATTGGGATTCACCCCATGATTCAGTGTTGCGGTTGGACTCTTCAGCGTCCCTTAAGCGTGTCATGAGTTGGTCCACCAAAGTTTCTTGTTGGGATGTGAAGCGGTTAGTTACTTCAGCCACAACCCTGTCCAGATCTGCCCTAGTGATTGGTTGTTCCGTTGCGGGACCAGTTGGATTTTCCTGATTTTCATCGGGTACTGCTGTTGAAGTGGGCTGATCTGTGATTGCTGGATCTGGAAGGCCGCTAGTTGCGATGTTCTTTCCTTTGTTAACATCCCTTCTCTGTTTGGAAGGCATGATTTCTAAGCAACGAGTGATGTCGTTAGGAAAAAGGTTGAGTGGGAGAAGATGAAGCCTGAGTTCAGCTCTCAGTGAAAGCACCAAAAATGTTTGCACAAAAAATGGACAAACACCTCCAAGTCGTATTATTTTAGTTGAGTATGTGTGATTTTCAATGATTTTAGATGAGTATGTAAATGTGAGAAAAGTAAGGGCTGAAATGTAAAAGACACGCAGATTTATAGTGGTTCGGCCAGAATGTGCCTACGTCCACTTTATATGTTATTATCTTTCTTCTTCCAGATTACAAGTACAATGCTTTGTATACAAGTGTATGAAAGTAGTTTGAAAGTTCCTTCCTTGCTTGAGCTCTCAAATTTGTCTGCCATTGTTGTACCCCTGCCCCTCTATTTATAGAATGAGGTAGGGGGCAGGGGTCATGGAAGTATATAGCTGCTAGTGGGCCCGGGTTGAAGCAATCTGGACTGGCAGTTGTCTGGTTCGGCGAGGTCTCATTCGGCATGGAGCTTGGACCGGTGGTAGGCTTGGACCGGTTGTGAGTGTGGAACGGTGGTCCGGTGCTTGTTTGGACCGGCTGTGGGGTTGGTCCGGTAGGTCATTTGGTCCGGTGGTTGCAATTGCTTTGGTTCGGTTATGGTTGGACCGGATGTGGGGATGACCGAATGGCCTTCGGTTCGGCATGAATTGGAGATGCTGAATGGACTCATGCCGAATGGACCTTCACACTTGGAGTGCCGAATGAGCTAATAGGCTTGTATAGCCGGATGAAAAGGTACTCCGGATGGACCATCACTGCCGAATGAGCTTGTTCCTTCGAATCGCCGAATGGACATAGGAGCTGATGGAATGGAGGTTGCAAACCCGGGTGAAACTGACACTTCTTGGTCTCGAGATCTTCTGGGTGAGAATTCGCCCAACAGTCGGAGGGTTTGGTATAGAGGGGGCTGTGGGTCTGGTATAGAGGGGACTGTTCCGCGTTTCTTGGAAGGCTGAGGTTGGGTCTGACGTGGTTGATGGGGGTGGGTGCTGTCGATGGAGTGGTGGGTCGGCCCATGCAATCTTTGTGGCTACGATGACTAGGAAGGGTGCAGCGGCGATGGGAGTTGGTCGGTGTGGGGAATAGGGAGGCCGGAGAGAGGAGGGTCTCATGGCAGTTACAAAGCAAAGGGGTGGGTTATTGTCAGGTTTTGTGGGTGGATGATGTGCTGTTTGTAAGAGGAAAGAAGGCTTGGAAAAGATGGATGCTTTGCTTCAGCGTTGTTGCGGAGTGCTGGGTGGAATTTGATGCAAAGAGATGGATCGACAATTACAATGGAGGTGCAGGACGAGATAAAAGGAAGGCGACTGTAACAGGGTAGGCAGAGAACTGTAATTGGGAAAGCAAGGCATCAGGAAGGAAAGCAGGCTTTAGAAATATAAGCTTTTACTCCTTATTATATTATATATATTTCTTTTAGAAGTGGAAGAATCCAGAGAGGCAGAGAGAAAGGAGAAAATGAAACACACCGTATTATATTGGAAACTGGGAATAGGGAATAACAAAGGTCAAGCTTTGATTTCTGAAATTAATAAAGGCAAATGGCAATTGGTTTACACGGTGGATAACTGAAAGGACAAAGGAAGCCAAAAACTCGAAAATGGGTACCGATACGGCTAACTGTTTCACTAATTTCTACCTGTGCTTAACGTGGAAATTGACAAATGAATATTCTAAGGAGATTAACACAACGAGATGAACATAATAGTACACAGATATCAAAGATACGAATCCTATCAAAAGTCATTTTTTTGCTGCAAATTCGTCGAAAATAAGATGAACGGGGCTAGAGAAGTCCAACTTTGACCAAAAAAATTATGACGTCTCACTCAGAAAAAGATAAACATTTTTATTATATAAAAATATTCAGATTTTGAAAATATTTTATTTCCATCAAATATTTACTGATTTAAATTTAAATAAAGTAACACAATAAAATAAACTTCCATATTCTCTGGTAAAAATCTGGCATTTACTATGCTGAATATATGTATTTCAATATCAAATTTTCATTGTTTAATTTAATTGTTTAATTTCATGCAAAATTTAGTTAATTACGTTATAAAAACGTTAAAAATTTTCAGGTCGTTACACTTTGTATCGAAAATGATGTTCAGGGTTATCTTCTTTATGTAAATGGTGTTAAACAGTCTTCTGGCGTGGATAGGTTGAAGCTCATTAGAGCTGGCCTTCCTCTCTATGTTGATGTTAGCTTTGTTTTCAATATACTAATTCACGGTATCAACCTATATTTATTACCAAATTCGGTTTGCCATTTATATTTTGACAATTATCTCAATAAAGTAACAACATAGTGATGTGAGTACAAACACAAAGTAAAATTGCAAGCTTTGCAAGTTATATTAGCGATTTCTAGTTTTTCTCAAATGTGCAATGCATGTATACAGACTTATAATCTAAATCACTACATATTTATTACTATAAGCCTATCGTGAGATTTTATATATACATATAACATTATTTGAAACTAGTTTCCAAATATCTCAACTTTCTTCCCTTCTTTTTTAATTACATTTTACAAAATAGTTGATATTACTATATTAGTGCATTATTTTTTCGATAAAATGTTTATTCAGAAATGAAATTAACAATGTAGTCAATATACAGTTAATTTTCTAGCCGTGTAAATGATATCATATACATGAAAGAATTTATACATCAAACTAGTTTGGGTTGTGTTATGCGTTTATGTATGTCATAGGATAATATAAAGAGCTGATAGAAAAATAATTGAGAACATATCATATACGATATAACAGGTCAGCATGTCTTCTAGTATAGATAAACAATGGATGAAAGAATCCAATCGAAGAACAACATGATATGTGGAAGGAGTGCAGAAGTTTATTGACTTCATTGTGGAAAATAGTGGTAATAAGGAAATCTATTCTTGTCCTTGCAACATTGCAAAAATATGAAATGAAGATTAAATTAGATGACATTCATTATCATCTACTTAGATGGGGAATTGTCCAATCATATATAGTTTGACATTTTCATGGGGAAGAGTAGGACTACGAAGCAAGAACAACCCGTTAGTCAAGCCATAAATACCAATGAGTCTGAACTTCTTAGGATGGAAGATCTGGTTAATGATGTTGATAGATTTCATCATTTTTAACCTACAATATCTGTAACGACTCAGATTTTTCGACGTTTGATTTGAGATGTTGAAATTGTTTTAAATATTGGATTCGGATTATAATTTAGTCAGTAAGGTTTTAAAACCGAGATTTCAAGCGTTTTCAAGCGATTTCGTAGATTTTTGAAATCGTCGATAAAATCGACGCGTAAAAATAGCGATCCGAGGCATCGTCTCAGAGTTCGACCAAACCAGTTCCATTCGATCCATAATAGTGTCTTATGATCGGATTTCAAATTTCATAACGTTTGGATTTACCACTTGGTCGCACGGGATAGAAACGCGCAGAAATAAATTAATGGAATTTAATTTAAATAGACCATTCAAAAAGCTATCTCCTGCATACAATCGAATTAAGCCTCGAAACTCGTTCCATTAGGTTCGGAATAGCAGTATAACATTATAAACACCAGGCAGCACACCTCGATAGGTTTTCGATTGAATATCTATAGATTTTGAAATTTAATAGTATATATTTACATCGTATATCACTTCAGCCATCGAAACTAACCGTTCCCTAACCTAGTATGGTATGGAACAAGCCACCCTAACTGTGACGCCCCACCTCTATACTCGCCCTAGCCAAGGACACTACGGGGTAATGTTGTCGATTAGCACGAAGAATAAGACTGTTGAGGAGCGACCATTCGTGTAATTGATTTATGCGAGTACTGATATGTCAAATAGTTTGGCATGCATTTCAATTCGAGAGGAAATCCGACATACCAAATACAAACTCAAAGCTATTACACAGTGGCTATGTGGACTTCGAAAAAAAATATAGAAATAATCATAACACAAATTAGTCACAGATATTCATATCACTAGGGCGGAAACATATATGAATATATCACATAAAAGTGTACATCAAAGTAGTGGTCATACGAGATCCACTGCATCACAAAAGAATAGGTACAAGTGCTAGACAAAAGAATAAGTATACATCAAGGAGTCTCTATCTCGAATGTATAATAACAAAAACTACTAAACTAGAGTAGTTAGCCAAAAGCCAAAATCTAGTCCCTGCTAAGAAGTCAAGTGGAAGCACCTGTAACACCTCAGTCTGACCCGAGTATTATTTAAGAGGAAAATAATAAACAGATCAGTCTAGCAAAACATCATATAAAATGAGATAGGATACGAGATATGCCAAAAACATATGATAACAATAATGTCATATTGTGGCAAGTATATACTAGATAATAACAAAAATCATACAATATCTCGAATATACTCAAATGCCAAAAAGAATGTCATATTCTTTAACATATTCACCAAACCACTATTATTAATAAAACTTATCAATGTAAATCACCAAAATTGGTGAAACATAAATTCTAGAAATCATCCATTAGAAATCCAGAAAACACAAAGGGAGAGGCCTATCACAAACGGGAGCATGAAAACTCACCAACACATGCATCACAAACGGAACACTATTCCATGGTCGCTAACCATCAATTTTGAGACGAGACTCGACAAATGGCCCAAAGATCATGGGTCGCTACCCCATCAATTTTGAGCCGAAACTCCGCAAACGGGGTTTATTTCCCCCACACAAACAAACATACATCGCGCATCGCTCGTCTAAATCACAAAATGATCATCATCGATCATCGGGAAGTGTCGCTTACACTAAGCTAGTAAATAAATGAGTTTAGCTTTATGTCCCATAACCACTGACTTAACTTAAGTATCTACGAACAAATTGTAGATTTCCACTCGAAGATTGTTACAAGAGTTTCAATCGAACAAGTCTAAGAGTTAACCAATAAAGTAAACGCAAGCGTTTCATACCACTTGTTTTTCTAAGTTGTTTAATTGGATTTCTCGAACGAATGAGGAAAAGGTTTGTATATACTAATAAATTGGAAAACGACTTTATAAACGAGCTTTGTATTAAAATAGAGTTGAAACCATCTTTGTGAAAGAGTTGAATATTTACTACTAGTATAGAAACCTTTGTATTTCAAAGTGACAAATCACAAAAATGATTGTAAAAACAATCAATCACCAAAAATTTACATACGAAGACGTGAAAAAAATCCATAGAAATCGATACCAAATCCATCAAAATGGATACTCCCAAAAATCCCGGAAAAGACATTATCAAGGCCAACGAAAGTGATAACAACTAATCGGATCAACAAGAATCGATTAAAAATTGGAAACCCACACAAAAAGGCAATTTGGCTGAGATAAGCAGGTTTAGTCGACTGAACATAGTGGTCAGTCGACTGAAACAGAACCCAGAAACTTTCGGTTTCCAAGTTCAATCGACTGAACACAGTGGTCAGTCGACTGATACTAGCTCAAGAAATTTTCTGGTTCCAGGTTCGGTCGACCGACCTTACAGTTCAGTCGACTGAACTGTCAAATGAAGTATTTTCAAGCTAGCCCTAAGAAGGGGAAAACAAAATTCTAATCGGAAGCGATCGAACGAGCAACTGAGACTAGGGATTTATGCCAAGCAACAACCCAGCCTTATAGGCTCTTCGACACATCCTAAAAACATGTTCAAACATCAAAGATAGGATTTTAAAGATTTTTGACTTCAAAACACCAAAATTGGAATATTCATCAAACCAATTCAATTCAAAGCAAATAGACAAGGAATAGATGTTAGGAATTACTACCTAACAACTATCAAACCAATTCAATTTAGTTCAAAAACTCACCTTTTAACCCCCAAATAACAAATGAGAAGCTCTAAAACAAGCAAAAATTGATCTCTCTTCAACAACATCTCTAGAATCTTCAATCTATTGTCAAAGGTGAAGTTTTTCCTTAGTTAGGTTATAGGAATTTCTAAAAATTAAAGAGGGATTGAGATGGAGAAGATGAAGAGGATGCTTACCTAAGCTTCTTCTTGATTTCTAGCTTGAAGTTGACAATTCCTAAGAGAATTAGGGCTTAGGAATTTCCAATTGCTTTTCTCTTCCTCCGTTTTTATTTTAGCCTGAGTGTTAGAAAATACAGCGAGTGAAGAGGAGTTGGATAAAGGGTTAGGTTATCAGACAAGTCAAAGTGCTGAAACCAAAACCCAAAGCCCAATAGAAAAATAACAAAAATCTAATCAACTCCAAACATATCAATGTTTATACTTAAAAAGGTCGCAAACATCGTTTTGAACTCAATGGAGTAGTCTCGAGTCCCAATTTGGCTGTATGCAAAAAGTAGCATTTCGAACTTTAATCCGACTAATGATGCTATATTTAAATAAAACATTTAAATATACAATCGTAAAATATGCGGGTTGTTATGGACTCCTCTCCTTAAAGAAATTGCGTCCTCGCATTACTTAAGAAGAAAACAAAGAGTAACAACCATAAAAGCATATCAACAAAAAAGAAAATTTGAAATAAGAAGTTCACCTTTAAAGAGCATGAGAGAGTAAGTTCGGATGCGTTCGCTCGATGAATTCTCTGGATTCCCAAGAGCAATCCTTAGGATTTGAGGACCATTGAACTTTCAAAAGCAGGACATCTTTATTACGAAGACATTTAACCTTCGTAGCAATGATTCAAATAGGGTGTTGCTCATAAGTAAAATTAGACGACACTTCAATTTCTTCAACTACACCGAGCTCAAGAATAGAATCGGAATCTCTAAGGCATTTTCATAGTTGAGAAACGTGAAACATGTCATGAATACCTAAAAATTGAGCCGGAAATAAAAGGCGATAAGCCGTAGAACCAATGCGTTCGGTGATGGGAAATGGACCTATAAATCAAGGTGCTAACTTTCCCGATTGACTGAAATGCGCAACACCCTTCAGAGGTGAAACACGAATAAACACCAAATCTCCCACAGAAAATTCCAAATTCCTTCTTCAATTATCGGCATAGAATTTTTGTTTACTTTGAGCTTCTTTCATCCTATGACAAATAAGGTCAATCTTTTCTATGGTATTACGAATAAAATCTGGGCCTAAAACCAGCTTCTCACCGGCCTCAAGCCAACAAGAAGGAGATCGTCATGACCTTCTGTAGAGCGCCTCGAAAGGAGCCATACCAATACCAGATTGGAAGCTACTATTATAAGAAAACTCAACAAGGGAAATATGATCTTCCCAACTTCCACCAAAATCAAGAACACATGCACGTAGAAGATCTTCAAAATTTTGATTCACATGCTCGGTTTGTCCATCGGACTGAGGATGATAAGCAGTGCTAAAATTAAGCTTCGTTCCCAAAGATTTTTGAAGACTCTTCCAAAATCCACCAGTAAACAATGGATCACGATCCTAACAATAGAAGTAGGAACTTTATGCAATTTAACAATTTCTTTAACATAAAATTTGCCAAAAAGAGGTACGGTCCGATTAGACCGAACGAGAATTAAATGGGCAGATTTTTTAAGTTTATCCACAATCACCCATAAACTGTCATGGCCCAAAAGAGAACGGGAAAGACCGTTAACAAAGTCCATGGAGACCTGATCCCACTTCCAAACCGGAATGTCCAAAGGTTGCAATAACCCACCGGGCCTTTGATGCTCAGCCTTAACGAGTTGGCAAGTCATGCAACGCTTAATGAAGTTGGCAATATCAGATTTCATTCCATCCTAATAATAAAGTCACTTCATATCCGCGTACATTTTACTACTACCAGGATGAATGGTAAATCTAGAACGATGAGAATCTTCTAAAATGTCTTTTCGGATATCACTAATATTTGGCACGATAAGTCAACCAAATTTTCGAATGCCGCCACGAGCATCGATTTCAAAGTCTTTCAAACCATCACTATTTCTATCCCGACAACTTTGGCTAAGAAGAACCAATTTAGGATCATGCTTTTGAGTTTCAAGAATGCGGTCTAAAAGAGAAGAATGAGCCTCAAGGCTACATAAAACAAGAGATGAACATGAATCAGATTCACGACCTCGAATCTCACAAGTGGACAAAATCTCGAGATCATTCCATTCGGATAACATCATAGAAATAACCGCTTGTTGCTTACGACTATGGGCATTGGCAACACAATTTCCCTTTCCGGGAGTATAAAGGATATCAAGATCATAAGATGCAAGGAACTCGAGCCAACATTGTTGATGCAAATTAATTTCCTTTTGAGAAAATAAATTCTTCAAAGATTTATGATCGGTATAGAGAATAAATTTCTCTCCAAAAGATAATGATACCAAATTCTAAGGGCGAAAACAATGGCCGCGAGCTCTAAATCATGAGTGGAATATCTAGTCTAGGCAGGCTTTAATTGCCTAGAAGCATAAGCAATCACACATTCCCTTTGCGTGAGAACGGCTCCCAAACCAACATGACTAGCATCGGTATAAACAATAAAGTCTTGGTTCCCTTTTGGAATTACAAGAATAGGAGCATCGGAAAGGAGTTCTTTTAATCTTTGAAAAGAAGCTTCACATTTGTCTGACCAAATGTACTTAACTCCTTTCTTTGTCAAACTAGTAAGAGGCACGAAAACTTTTGAAAAGTCTTTTATGAACCGACGGTAATAACCTGCCAATCTAAGAAAGCTACGAATTTCCGTCACACTGTCCGGTCTCGTCCAATTTTAAACCGCTTCAATCTTTGAACGATCCACGGAAATCCCGGATTCAGAAATAATATGTCCGAGAAATTTCACATGAGATTGCCAAAAGTGGCACTTACAAAAATTTTCTTTCAGTTGATTATTCCTAAGAGTTTCCAACACAATCAGAAGATGCTTTTCATGCTCTTCCTCGGTTTTAGAATAAACAAGAATATCATCTATAAAGATGAGAACAAATCGATCGAGGAAGTCTTCGAAAAATCGATTCATAAGGTCAACGAAATAAGCTGGAGCATTCGTTAAACCAAATGGCATAACAAGCCATTTATAAGATCCATAACGAGTGCGGAATGATGTCAAAGGAATGCTATCCTCTACAATACGAAGCTGATGAAAACCGGTTGCTAAGTCTAATTGTGAAAAGACTCTAGCACCACTAAGTTGATCAAACAGATCATTAATCCGAAGTAAGGGATATTTATTCTTGATGGTGAGATCATTAAGCTAGCGGTAGTCAACACAAAGTCTAAGTGTATCATCAGATTTCTTTAGAAAAATAGCCGAAGCTCTCCAAGGAGAGGAACTAGAACGAATAAACTGTTTTTCTTCCAATTCGGATAATTGTTTACGTATCTCCTCATTTTACTTATTGGACATACGATAAGGAGGATGAGTTATAGGTAGAGCTCCAGGGATTAGATTAATTCTGAACTCGATTGCTCGCTTAGGGGGTAATCCTAAGACATGCTCAAATATGTCGGGAAACTCACGAATAACGTGAATGAGGGAAATGACATCTTCCTCGTCATCATTATCGTCATCATTAGGGTTTAGAGAATATAAGGATGCTACCAAATTGGAATTCGAATCTGTAAGAACAATAGAAATCTGGTTAACTGATTGAGGATGTCAAAGATGAATAGTCCTCTCAGGACATAGGATGAGGGCTTCATAACAATTAAGCCAATCCATTCCCAAAATCATTCCGAGGCCTAAGTAACGCATGACATGCAAATCGGCTCAGAAAGAATAATCACATAAAATAATCTCGACATCATTACAAAGTAAACCGAGTGTTGCGGATCCACTAACCGGATTTGCAATTCTCAAAGAAGTCATCAAGCCCATAACATTTAAAGAAAAAGTATCAACAAGTTCTTTTGATATAAAAGAGTGGGATGCACTCGTGTCAAAAAGAACGCGAATAGGAAGATCACGAAACATAATAATGCCATCAAGGATAAAATGAGAAGTACCTTGACTATGAGAAGTGTTATTAGGGCCTTGCACAACATTTAGCTTTCCCTCGTTCTTGCTTTGAAGTTTGGGACATGCAGATATAGTATGACCCGAACTTTTGCAATTGCGACAAGTAAGGGGCTTCAAACACTTATTTGCATAATGGTCCTTAGGACCATAATTGTAGCATTGCCCACGACAAGAGGCAGGAATCTTTACTACCGAAGTTGCATGTTTCCCTTTCTTGTTGGAATTAGGGTTGAACTTAATAGGCCTCCTTTTGTTGTTGTTGAAGTTCTGGTTGACACCTATAACCTCAACATCACTTTCTTTATCGGCATCTTCAAGTCGAAGAGCAATATCAACAAGTTGGTCGAAAGAAACTTCTAATTTTAGAATTAATCACTTTTTGAGGTTCTTATTCAACCCGTAAATAAAACTCTGATTTTTCTTCAATGGGGTATTAATGTACTCGACCCCATATTTAGAGAGGAATTCAAAAGATGTGGCATAATCCATCACAGAAGATTCACCCTGAACAAGGTCAATAAAGCACCGAGCTAAAGCTACCTTTTCAGCTTCCGGTACAAACTTCAACTCAAACTTTTCTCGGAATTGCTGCCAAGTAAGATCCGCTTCAATAATCTCAGAAATCAAAAGCTCATACCAATCTAATGCTCTCTCTTGGAGCATACTAGAGCCACTTGGACATGATGTAGATCAATAAGATTCATGCGAGAAAAATGCAATCGCATGTTCTAAGCCGAGCTTGGACTTCTATAACGCTTTCTGAGCCCTCGAATGGCTTTCCACCCAAATTGGTATAATCACTGCACAAGCGTGCAAACCCAGATTTAAGGTGAGTAGGCTCTGGAATATGTCTGACAACTTGAGCATTCTTTACAAGATCTAAAAGCTATTGGACAGACATAAATACTCCATCCGAAGGAGTAGCATTGGATTGACTGGTGCTGGGACGACCTGGTCTAACCATTTCTCTTCTTTAAGAAAGAAAGAAAGAAGAAGAAAAATGTTATTCAAAAAATGAATATCAAACAATCATGAATGATAAAACAAGGCATCATAAACGAAAATAGGATAGAATGAGTCCAATGACTTGAATTAAATCCTAAGGCACGATTCCTAAGAGAGACTGAGGATAATGATCCTTGCTATAATATTTTATATTTGTTCCGAAGTTTTGCTCCGATACTAAGCTGTGACGCCCCACCTCTATACTCGCCCTAGCCAAGTACACTACGGGGTAATGCCGTCGACTAGCATGAAAAATAAGGCTGTTGAGGAGCGACTATCCGTGTAATTGCTTAGTGCGTGTACCGATATGCCAGATAGTTTGGCATGCATTTCAATTCGAGAGGAAATCCGACATACCAAATACAAAATCAAAGCTACTACACAGTGGCTATATGGACTTCGGAAAGAAATATAGAAATAAACATAACACAAATCAGTCACTAATATTCATATCACTAAGGCGGAAATAGATATGAATATATCATATAAAAGTGTACATCAAAGTAGTGGACATACGAGATCCACTGCATCACAAAAGAATAGGTACAAGTGCTAGACAAAAGAATAAGTATACATCAAGGAGTCTCTATCTCGAATGTATAATAACAAAAACTACTAAACTAGAGTAGTTAGCCAAAAGCCAAAAGCTAGTCCCTACTAAGAAGTCAAGTGGAAGCACCTGTAACACCTCGGTCTGACCCGAATATTATTTAAGAAGAAATAATAAACGGATCAGTCTAGCTATAAATATCATATAAAATGAGATAGGATACAAGATATGCCAAAAACATATGATAACAATAATGTCATACTGTGATGAGTATACACTAGATAACAAAAAAAATCATATAATATCTGAATATACTCAAACACCAAAAAGAATGTCATATTCTTTAACATATTCACCGAACCACAATTATTGATAAAACTTATCAATGTAAATCACAAAAATTGGTGAAACACAAATTCTAGAAATCATCCATTAGAAATCCAGAAAACGAAAGGGGGAGGACTATCAAAAACGGGAGCATGAAAACTCACCAACACGTGCATCACAAACGGAACGCTATTCCATGGTCACTAACCATTGATTTTTGAGCCGAGGCTCCACAAACGGCCCAAAGACCATGGGTCGCTGCCCACCAATTTTGAGCCGAAACTCCACAAATGGGGTTTAGTTGCCCCACATAAACAAAGAGACATCACACATCGCTGGCCTAAATCACAAAATGATCATCATCGATCATCGGGAAGTGTCGCTTACACTAAGCTAGTAAATAAATGAGTTTGGCTTCATATTCCATAACCATTGGCTTAACTTAAGTATTTACGAACAAATTGTAGATTTCCGCTCGAAGATTGTCACAAGAGTTTCAATCGAACAAGTCTAAGAATTAACCAATAAAGTAAATGCAACCGTTTCATACCACTTGCTTTGCTAAGTCGTTTAATTGGATTTCTCGAACGAATGAAGAAAAGGTTTGTATATACTAATAGTTTGGAAAACAATTTTATAAAAGAGCTTTTTATTAAAATAGAGTTGAAATCATCTTTGTGAAAGAGTTTGAATATTTACTACTAGTATAGAAACCTTTGTATTTCAAAGTAACAAATCACGGTAATGATTGTAAAAACAATCAATCATCAAAAATTCACATACGAAGACGTGAAACAAATCCATAGAAATCGATACCAAATCCATCAAAATTGATATTCCAAAAAATCCCGAAAAAGAAATTATCAAGGTCAATGAAAGTGATAACATCTAATCGGATCAACAAGAGTCAATTAAAAATTGAAAACCCACACAAAAAGGAATTTTGGTTGAGATAAGCAGGTTCAGTCGACTGAACACAGTGGTCAGTCGACTGAAACAGAACCCAAAAACTTTCGGCTTTTAGGTTCAGTCGACTGAACACAGGGTCAGTCGACTGATACTAGCTTAGGAATTTTTTTGGTTCCAGGTTCAGTCGACTGACCTTACAGTTCAGTCGACTGAACTGTCAAATGCAGTATTTTCAGCCAAGCCCCAAGAAGGGCAAAACAAAATCCTAACCGGACGCAATCGAACGAGCAACATAGACTAGGGATTTATGCCAAGCGACAACCCAGCCTTATAGGCTCTTCGACACATCCCAAAAACATGTTCAAACATCAAAGATAGGATTTTAAAGATTTTTGACTTCAAAACACCAAAATTGGAATATTCATCAAACCAATTCTTTTCAAAGGCAAATAGAAAAGGAATAGATGTTAGGAATTACTACCTAACAACTATCAAAGATATAGACATCGATGCGAGTTCGAAAACTCACCTTTTAACCCCCAAACAACAAATGAGAAGCTCTAGAACAAGCAAAGATTGATCTCTCTTCAACAACACCTCTACAATCTTCAATCTATTATCAAAGATGAAGTTTTTCCTAAGTTAGGTTATAGGAATTTCTGAAAATTGAAGAGGGATTGAGCTGGAGAATATGTAGAGGATGCTTACCTAAGCTTCTCCTTGATTTCTAGCTTGAAGTTGATAATTCCTAAGAGAATTAAGGCTTAGGAATTTCTAATTTCTGTTCTCTTCCCCTATTTTTCATTTAGCTTGAGTGTTAGGAAATAATAGAGTGAGTGAAGAGGAGTTGGATGAAGGGTTAGGTTATTAGACAAGTCAAAGGGCTGAAACCCAAACCTAAAGCCCAATAAAAAATAGCAAAATTCTAATCAACTTCAAATATATCGATGTTTATACTTGAAAAGGTCCCTAATATCGTTTTAAACTAAATGGAAGTAGTCTCGAGTCCCAATTTGACTGTTTGCAAAAAGTAGCGTTTCAGACTTTAATCCGACTAACGATGTTATATTTGAATAAAACATTTAAATATACAATCGTAAAATATGCGGGTTGTTACACTAACCTTATACGAAGTCGCCTTCATTTCTTTCAAATCGTGCCTCCATTTTTTCTTTTAAATTTCATGAAATTCCTTTTTTCCAAATCAGTTAAACAAATAAAAGAAAAAAATAGATAAAAATCGCGAGCTTCGTTCGTTTGAATAGAAGAAAAGCAGATTATACGCGATGTCGAACGGCAACCTGAAGGTGCACGAAGTTGCGACAACACTCATGGCCGCGTGGACCTGGAAGTGAGGACGGCGTTCGAAGTCGCGATGTGCGGCGCGGCGGGGGAGAGTGAGCATTGGGGTGGTGGTCCGGTTGTTAGAGGAGGCCACAGCGAGCAGATGAAGTAGCGTTCGTAGCCAGGGAAGAAACTCGTGGATTAGGGTTTTCTACTTGGAGTCGTGTGCGAGTTGATCGAAGGAAGAGTGCTGCGATGTGTGGTGGGGAGAGCTATCGAAGTCGATATCAGATAGCAGCGATTCGAGATATGAATTAAATTATGGTAATTTAAATTAGTTTATACAGTTTTATATTTTTTAATTAATTTAATTATCTCGATGTTAATAAAATTCGAGGTTAAAATTAAAAGTAATATGTGCAGAAAAATATAAATTTGAGACGGAATCAAGGTGAGAAGTTCTCACTTATTTGGATTGCCGAATTTAATTTTAAATAGTTAAAATCAATTATTGGATGCTGTTTGAATATATAAATTATTATCCATTAGATGCTATAATATATATAGTAGTGTATATAATAGTAGTTGGATATACACCCGTTGTTGGAGACCCTATATTACCACGATATCCCCCTCGATGTAGAATTGGTATTTTTATGCTATCTAACACTAGTGGATGTAGGTTGGAGGGATCCAACTAGATTCCTCAAAAATGTTGATTTTGTAATCATATATAGTGTATATGATGTATTAAATAATCTATTATAGATTATTGCGTGATTTGAATATTTGGATGCTATAGTAGCACTGGCCTAAATTTTTGTATTTTAAATACCATAAATATTATTTTTTGGATTTGAAAGGTTTTAAAAGGAGATTTTGGATATAAAAATATTTATATTGAAATTTGGATTATTTTTAAAGAGATTGATTTGGATGAAAACAATAATTGATTTTGGGTTGTATTTAACTATTCGTAAAAATATTTTAAATAGAGATTTTAAAATAATTTATATAGAGGATTTTTAGATGATGGATTTTTTAAACGATATTTCTAGAGAATATGAAAAGGGGTTTGAAATCAATATTTTAAATAGATTTGTGAAATACATGGAATTTATTAAGAAACGGATTTATTAAATGAGATTTTATAAATCAAATTAGTTTTATAGACAAGTGAAACTCAAAGGAGTTAAAAACTTATAAACTATGTTTATAAATAAAGGAAAATGAAATCAATTGATAAATTGGGATATAATTTCACAAGGTGAATTTATATCGAGATATGGAAAATAGATTTTTGGGAAAAATTAGTGAATTCTATTTTTGAAAAGTGAGGATGGTTAGGAATTGAAATGATGTCGACGTGTTATGAATCGAGAGGGATTTATAAATTGAACGGGTTATTGGGATTTCAAAAATATGTATTTTTATCGAGAAGTTAAACTTTTTTAAAAGAGAATTTTTATTTATTCAAACTATGTAACTCAAAGCTGCTTTAGTAATAAAATACTTCGGAAGTGGATTTTTTTCAAATATTTAATATTAATTGAAATAAATTTCTAATTTTTATAATCAGCTTTGTAAATCGATTAGTTTTATTTAAAAAAGAGTTGGAAATGATCTATTGATGTTTTATTAAAAATGTTTTTATATTTTAAATAGTTACTTAAACTGGTTTTAAAAATAAATTATTATTCTTTAGAAATACTTATACATATATAAAAGGAAGTTTATAATGATTGTAATTTATTTATATTTTCTCTCCAGATTTGTAAATGGGGTTTATTTAACAGATGATATTTTACAAGAGAAAATCTTATAATGAAATTCTATGGGCTTAAGGAAATTTCTGAAATGTCAGAAAACAAGAACTTCAGGATTGCATCTAAATCCATAAAGAAGTTATAAATGGATAGATGAGGTTAGAGGTGAGTATAATCGATTTTGGTAAATGTAAAAGGAATTAATATAAATTCCAAAAATGTAGGATATAAGATATGGAATAATCCTTGAGTATTTATATTAGAAATGATTTCAGAAAATGGATTTATAATATTTTCCTAAGTGCGAAAATGAAAGGGCTTTTTGGAAATATTTAGCGAAGAGGGATTTATATTGAGATATTTTCTTAGTAGTTGATTATAAATCGAAATTGGAAATATTTCAATAAGTGTTGAAGTAAGATATGGGTTGAAATATCTTGTTATGGATATAAGTATTCGAAATGTTTTCAATATTAAAATACCAAAAGAAATTGAATATATATATTTGTAAAGATATTTTTAAAATGAGTGTTTTGAAAATTTTATAATATGGGCATAGTGACTGCATATGGTTGTTATTTGATAGTTGAATAATCGACTATCAAATCTGACCGTTTGTTGATCGTTTCGAAGAGATCGAGATTGGATTTAATTATCATAAAACCACTTCGATCCGATTTGAGCGTTACGAATGGATATCGCGAAGTTAGTGAAGATGGTGATTCCGTTTGTCCAGACCCAGGACAACTTGTGTGGAAGAATGCTATCATTGCATCGCTGCTTGGAAGGCAGTGTTAGCATTCCATGAATGAATGCTATTATAAAGGTAAACGTTAGCCTCAAGCCTCATCAACCGAGAATGACTAGAACATGGGAGGTGCAACAAGGCTAAGTGGATCGCACCCAATTAGAGCACGTTATCACTTTTCTAGATACACTCGGATATATTATAATTATGGATATGGTTGTGCATGGAAAAGTAAGTGATCAATTAAACGGTGAGAACACCTGGGGTGATTACATATTTGGTACTATCCAGGCTAGGTGTTGCCGGTCTAGTGTGCCAGGGGTTTCCGGCAAGGTCCTCGGTACATTTTTCTAAAGGTGTACTGTCACGGATGGTATCCCAGTAGTCCAGTCATTGTATGAAATTCATTCTCCAATACAAGCCTTTACGGTTTTGTTTGTAGAGCCTAGTATGCTGAAATTTAATTAATGTAACAATTTCGGCTATTTGAATAAGCATTTGTACTTAGACATTATTATAATATCCCGGGGTTTCCTATAAAACATTTTGGTTGTAGTATGGGAAAAACCCGTCGTGTTTATGTATGACGCAGTCTTACAAGATACCTTTGTTTTTGAAAGGATTTTGATAACTTTAATAATTCAAATTCAGTGTGTTTTCTTACGCTGGTTTTTCAAACTGACTCAAGTGTTATTTTATTATAATGCTTGGGTCAGATCGAGTATTACAGATTTCGGATAAAATGCTATGGATCTCAGGAGACAAGCTGGAGGATTTCTTACGTATTCATGTACTTGGTTATTACTACTGTGTGAGTGATGTATATGAGGAAAAGTTGTATAACTGTCCAATTGGTTGTTGACAGTTGTACTCCGATAATGGTATGTATATTAACTGATACAGTTTCTTTTGTATAAAGATTTGTTATTATATATTATATTTTGTTCAACTGCGATTGTGAGATTCTGTGTTGTTGTTTTTGTTTTTTTATTCTATCTCTTTCTTCCTTACTTCTAGCAACCAGTATTTTCAGTACTTGATTATTCGGCATGTTATACGGTGAATGTTTTTATTTCGATTTTGAGTGTCGAAAATCCCGGGTCGCTCTAATTTCGTTGCCCAATAATATTAGAGAATCGCCTACAACTGATGTTGATTGGCAGCTAATCAAAGTAGGAAGTATAAATCACTTTTTGGTAGTGTAAAAGAGCCATTGTATATGCCATTGAGAAGCTAAATAACTTTAAAACTCAGTACGACTTTTCTGACAATGGTTTGACTGCACTCCTCGAATTTATAAATGAATTACTCCTTGAAGGTAATTCACTACCAACAAAGTACTCCGACATGAAGAAGAGGATTAAACAAGTTGGGATGGATTACAAAACTTATGATGCATGCATTAATGACTGCATTTTATATTGTAAAGATGATGCAAACAAAGTTTCTTGTCCAATTTGCAATGAACAAAGATATAAGACAACATTCAACAAGGAGAAAAGAGCCACCACAGTACCTCAAAAGACGTTGAGACATTTTCCTTCAATTTCTAGATTGAGGTGATTGTATACTACACCATGGATAGATGTTATGACTTGGCATGGTCGTGCCAAGTCTGATACAGCTGTAATGCATCACCCATGTGACACTTCTCAATGGCGAGCTACAAATTCTTTTGACAAAACGTTTGCTACTGAACCATGAAATACCACGCTTGGAATAACAACGGATGCATTCAATCCATATGCATCTCTAGCTTACCGTTATAGTTGTTGGCAGTAACTATAGTATTGTATAATCTTCCTCCATCGATGTGCATGAAAAAGGAGTTTTCAACGTTGATATTGTTGGCATCTGGGCCAAAACAACCAGGGAAGGATATTGATGTTTATTTGCAACCATTGATATACGAGTTTAAGCAGTTATGGGAAGGAGTCGTTGCATTTGAATCATTTAATAAATCTGAGTTCACAATGTGGGCTAGGGTGTTGTGGGCAATTCATGATCATCCTTCACTTAGGACTTTATTGGGGTGCATAACTCATGGCTTTTTTTGCATGTCCTATATGTAGGGAAAACACTTGTGCTTATTATCTTTCTGAAAGTAAGAAGATGTGTTACATGAGACGTCGAAAATTTCTTCCTTCCAAGCACAAGTTTCGAGATGAAAAAACAAACTTTAATAGCCATTAAATGGTTATCAAGTTGAAGAGAAGGTAGCGAATATCAAGATGAAAGTTGGTAAAAACAAAGGAAATTGGTCAAAAACAAAAAAAAGAAGACTGATGAAGAAGAACTTACCATTGTTTAGGCATGGTATAGGAGGTCCATCCTCTTTGATTTGATTGCACAACAAATTTGGTCCTACATAATGTTGATGTTACGCATATAGAGAAGAATGTCACTGAGCATCTCATTAGCACAATTATGGGTCATAAAGACAAGTCAAAAGACGACATCAACACACGCGAGGATTTGAAGACCATGGGTATAAAACAAAAATTATGGGTGATGGAAGATCCTGGAACAAATATAATAACCATACTAGAAGCAAATTTCACCTTGAGCAAAGAAGAGAATTTACGACTTTGCATCGTTTTGAAAAACCTAAAAGTGCCTAGCAAATTCTCTTCAAACTTCCATAACAATGTGAAATCGATCCACTTGAACTAACAAATATGAAATCGCATGATTACCATGTCATAATGCAACAATTACTTCTGGTATTGCTTCAGCATTCTTATCCATAACATAAGGATCTACGTAATGCTATACATCATGTAAGTCTACTCTTTAACATTTTATTCTCAAAGGTGATCAATAGGGAACATCTTTTAAAAGCAAAAGCTAGTTGAGTAGAAGCAATATGTGTGTTTGACAAACATTTTCCACCTGCTTTTTTTGATATCAACATCCATCTTATCGTTCATTTAGCTAATAAAGCATTAATTTGCGGCCCTGTTAGATAGAGGTGGATGTTTCCTTTTGAATGGTAAATTACCAATTGCAGTTTTGTTCACCATCATTCGATATAAATAGCTACTGGTTATTTATAATTGATTACCTTCATAGGTTAATGAAAACATATAAAGGATATGTGCATAACAAAAGATATATTGAAGGATATATTATAGAAGGATATATCGTACAAGAAGCTAGTTTTTACTACATGGAGTATATGCTTGAAGGAGGTGATGACACTCATAAACATACCAGTGAGGCTTTTTTAGATGAGGATGATGAGTTTGCTAGTGAGATGCCTCTAGGTAATGGTAAAGATATAACCTTAATCCACATGTAGTTTGAACAGGTTCATAGACCGGTCCTTAATACGTACAATGGATTGGATGAATGGGAGAAGTAAGTTCACGGACGACTCCTGAATTCACATTATTGTAAATTAAATCATATATATATTTTGAAATGTGTATGTCGTAGGAGGTAATAACATCTTTGTGAAAAGTGCTAAATCTCAACAAGTGGGGTTACGTCCGTGGAAGCTTGTCAAAGTTTTACTCTATGGTTACGTGGCAAGGTATACATTACATCTTATTAAATATTTCTCGTGTACTTAAGTGGATCATACACCTTCATGACCACACTTTTGGCTTATTTTGTTTTTAGTAGGGGAAGACCAACGATGTTGACTCAACTCTTTGGCAGTTGGTGAATGGGCCAAATTTCAAGGCCCATAGTTATATGAAGTACCCAGTGAATGAGTTTATATTTTCCTCGGAAAGTTACAAAGAGCGGATGGTAAGACAAGACTGTAGTGTATGTATGAGGGCAATTGCAAAATTTAGAGCGAGTGGGAAGGATAAAAATTATAAGGAAGTAGACACAATGTGTTTCAGAGTTGTTTAGGAGATGATTGAGTTGGATTACATTGACTTCAAACAAACAGTTTTTTATTATGATTGGGTAAAGGTCAAAGCTGTGCAGTTAAAGCACTCGGCAGATTCGAAGCAGTGGAGGTGCAAAAAGTCATAGCGAGGATACAACAAGGATATAGCGAGATATAGCGAATGACTCTAAAATAGCATAAAAAACTCGTACTTAATGTTTTTACAAATATATAAATGGTAATTAAATGAAAAATTATCATTTAGTTGAATTATAATTAATATATAAATAATTTTAAACAAAAAGTATGTGTGAATATACTTTAAATAAACGTAAAACTATTATATAACATAATTGAATTTAGTAGAATATTAGAGTATTTTCATTTCTGAAAATATATTAAAAATTAAATCAAATAAATTAGTTTCATAATTTTTATAATGTATAATGCAATTTTTAATTTATTTTATTAAAGAAGATATAGCGGAAATAGCAAAATATAGCGGGAATAATGGGATATAGCGGAAGTAGCGGGGATTAAAGCGGAAAGGCTATATTTTGGGGCTATATGGAAAAATCGTAGTGGTAGAATTCCACTATGAGATATAGCAGAGTTATAGCGGGGTAATAGCAGGGATTAACTACACAGGGTCAAAGACAAGGTTAATGGTTGCAAGATTGATCCTGTTTCAAACTTGATCACAGTTAACTTAGAGAAATTAAATACCAAAGTTAGAGTGAATGATGAGCCATTTATTCTTGCATTGGAAGCGAGTCAAGTATTCTACTCAAAAGATTTAAAAAATAACGGATGGTTTTTTGTTTTCCACACACCTAAAAGGTTGACTACAAACGTGGATGACATTGAGTTTCATACTGCTTATCAATTAGCTTTTGAGGATAACAAAAAATTAGAATACCTTACCAAATGCATATATTAATATAAGATGTATTTCTTAATTGAATTGAGTTGAATTTCAAGTCGTGGCTGAATTTAGAATTTTTTCACTATGGATATTATTTAGCATTTGTAATGTTTGTTTAGTAGTGGTTATTGATTTTTTTTGCTGAGTACTACCGATACTTCGATATTATTCAAATTCATCAATTAATATTCAAGTTCATCAATTAATATATATTGTTTGTATTACACTTACATACTAATCTTTTAACTTAGTTTGCATATAATTCTTATTGTTACTAATATTTTTGATAGTTACATTACATCACAACTCACTAAACAGATCGCAGAGTTGTTTAACATAATAACGATAGATATACTGATAAATGGAGTTGTTACACATAATGGACAAGTCATACCTGATTGTGTTTTGGCTAGTTCAGTCTATTGTTTCCACTGAACAAAGCATTGCTGGTTATGATCTTACATTTGCAGTTGTCCTATCTCATTTTTCAGTAAATATTTTTGTTTTGACAGTTTTGCCAACTTATCCGGGCAGAAATGCTGAGTCAATATTGGTGTTCCAGACCACTCAAAAAATTCCTCATACTAACAACAAATACGTTCTTTATTAAACTTATAATTTTATTATAATCAAACTTGTTCCAATATCAGCAGTTTACTTATTTTCTATTTTTATGATCTACTTTCATTAGAAGTTGTATTTTATCGTTATTTTTGATGTGTTTTTCTAGTATATCAGTTGTTAAGTTGCTTTATTTTCCATCGGCAACAATTGGTGAAAACCAGTATACTATGTATATTATTATTCAATTACGATCCAATTGGTTTGAGAGTTAAAAAGGAAAATCAATTTAATTGTATAGTAGTCAAAGTAGTGGTTGAACTTTTAGTCCACAAAGCAAATATAATAGCTTCAATTAGACACATTTTAAGTAATCAGATACAACACACTACTACATTAAAAGGTGAAAAATGTTGTTATCTTGAACTACTGCTAGAAACAAATGATTAAAGCCATAACAATTGAAAGCTCTTTAAGTTTTTTTGTTGGGTATCTTACCTTTATTTCCGCCAACATAGCATACTATCACTTTTTTAGGGACAAATGAATTCTCTAGTGTTGTTAGTTACGATGCATATCGTGCTTATTTTATATTTATGTATCTTTCTAGTGATTGCTTGCGTTTGGTGATTTATTATGTCAACTTTGTCATGTAGGTTAGATACCAGCTTCTGCTTTAAGTTCTCTCTTTTTTTTTTGAGGTTTATTAGAGCATTCAATGTTTTTTCTTTTGCTGACTTTTGAGCCTGTATGCAGATTATAAGTCTTGTTCTTATAAACGTTAATATATGCGACCCAAACTTCATGAATTACGCTCATTATTTGTTTTTTTTATTTTAAGAAATCGTTGATGTAGCGACGTTGACATGCGAGATCTTATTATCTACTGCTAAGGTAACTCATCATGTTATGTTTTTCATTGCAAGCAATAAGTCTCTTAATCAACGCTAATTAGAACTATGTGAGCTACTTAGCCATCACAGTTCCTAAAATGTAAGTGATAAATAGGTGAAGAAAAATTAAAGAGTCATCTTCCCCTTTTCATGTCTTACTTTTTTTTTTTCCTTCTTTGTCCCAAGAAATTGTTGATATAGTTCTATTGATATGTGTATAGTGCTGAAGTTTGTCCGTGGGCTACTTTAGCTATCATAGATTGTAGGATGTAAGTGACGAAAAATGTGGAAAAAAGGAATTAAAGAAGCATGTTACCCTTTTTGTTTTGTTTTGTTCAAAACATTGTTAATTACCTCATGTAGTGATTAATCACCTATTGAATGCTTATATATTGTGATATTTGACAAAATTTCAATTTCTTATGCATAAAATACTCTGTAATTTTCAACAGTGGCACTGGTAAGGTATTTCAAGTTGTTTTTTGTCAAAAAAGGGAAAAGACTTTCAATAGGGTTCATTATGTATTTAAATGTTTTGTAGCTTTTAGCTTACATAAGGTGTGCTTTAACGAATTCTATCAAAAATGTAGGTTAGACAGTTATTAACTATTATACTCCATATATTTATAATAGTCATTTGAGCATGTGTTAAAATAGATGAAACATATAATATAAGGAGTACCAAAAAAACAAGAATTTAGTAGAAACTAAATAATATTTATTCAATTATGATTAGCTTCTCCATACACAACAACTTTGAAGCTTTTAAGGCCTAAATATTATTTATTCAGTCATTTGAGGATGTTATACAAAGAGGATAGCATACTTGCCTATTGAACATGAACATGAACATGCTATCTAATTTGGCGATGATCATCATTTTTAGATACATCTCTGTACACAATTACACCTATAAATGTTGGTTGAGATAGTGAAATTTTGACAGTATTTCTCTCTAAATGTAATGTTATGTATTCTTATATTAGGTTTGTAATGCTTATATTGAGTTGAGGCAAACACATTTAGTGCTGATAATTACACTTTAGTCATTTCTATATATACAGGGAGGTGCTGATAGTGCTGTAGAAGAGAGTAACAATGTCAGAAACCGCTGAACGTCAGTCCATTCAATTACGCAATCATCATCTACACAATTTGAGAAAGTTGGCAAACACGTTTGGTGCTTCAGTTTCAAATAATGCTGGAAGAATAAGCAATTGAGTTGGTAAATTGTTATGAATTCATATGCCGACTCATATGAAAGTTGGCTTAAAGTACCCAAAAATGTAAGGATGGCGTTTGGACTGAATTACAGGTAAGTTAAAATATATCACTTTCAGTTTTCTCTGTAAGTATATTTTGCCACATTGTTTTTTTAAGTAAGCAACTCTTAATTTCCACAAACTTTTTTGAAATAAAGTCAGATGCAAAAGAGTTTTATTTAAAAAAAATATGCGAGCCATTTAGGAGATACAAGAGCGAATTAAGGACAAGCTACTATGATAAATTTGATAACGATGAAGAGAGAAGGAAAAATTGTCCTCCAAAAGTTAGCCTAGAAGATTGGAATGGATTCTTGAAAAACGAAGCAAAACCCGGTGCACGCGGAAGAAGGGATCTAGGCAAAAAAAAGATCATTATATAACTATAGCCATCACGCTGGTCGTACAAGTCACGCTGTAGTACAACATAAAATGGTATGGTCTTTTGTTTTGTCTTTTGTATTAAATAAACAATTTAATTGCTTGAACTCTATTTTTGTCTCTACTCATAGACATTTTAGCAAAGCAGAATTTAGAATTAGTGTCCCTCTCTTGAAGCCAAAGTCCTTAAAAGGTAATCAAATAGCATACTTCTTTAGAATTTCTAAGAATATACTATACACTAAAATAGACATCACATTGGCCGAACCACCTGCTTTGATACTCATATAAACCTTTGTGATTTACTTAAATATGTGTTGTCAGTTTGATGCATACTTCTTTATAAGAATATACTTTACACTAAAAGGGTATTTATTTAGGTTTTGTTATATCATCATCAAAATCCTTTGTTTGCATAATAATTAAGAACTGATAACAAAGATGAAGCTGCAATGAAAGAACGATTGTTATCAGTGATGAATCCCTAGAAAAGTCAATATGAATTTACAAAGTCCCCGCAAATTTATGATGTGCCAAACATAAAATATATAAGAAGTATTATAGGACCAGAAGTGCATATGCAACAATTTATTTTAACAAATATTGTAGTAACAAAAACATACAACAAATGTTCTGGAGGAATATTGGGAAGAAAAAATTACAGTAACTAAAAGTATAAGGGTGTATGTGCATATGCCGGTGACGCATAAATAGTCAATGTGATAATAGATTGTTAATAAAGCCTGATGATTAAAAATCATTTTAAATTAAAATTAAAATAATCATTTGAAAACTCCAAAAAATATGTTCAAAAATGTATACATGTGGTATTATGGCCGTGGGATTTAACATAAAATTTAAATGACACTTCAACAATACTTACCTTCTAAATTTCATATTGTTGATGCTTAAGTATATCGCTGATTATTTAAATAAACTTTTCTCTTGTCTCATAAGCACTTTATATCCCAAGATTGATGTATCGTCTGTTTAACTACAAGTTCTTCTAAAATTTGTTAGTCGCTCAATACAACTAATTGTTGTCATCCTCTAAACCAAATGCCTGAATTCTAGCAGATATTCCTCTTATTTACAATAATGTACTACGTTTGTATCCTTTGATGCAAGTCCTTAAATGTAATCAAGATGGGAGTATGATCGCCGAGAACAGTCGGTAAGGCAATAGCAGATAGTGTAGGGAATTGTTGCAGAACCTCATAATTGACAGCTCTTGGTATTATTTCAAGCGTATAAGACTGCAGTTTCTTCTATTTTAGTATTATTTCCTTTATTATCAACTACAAGTATAATAATATTCCTTTTTGGTTGCAGGCTAGTGCAAATCCAAAAAAAGAAATCACACGACGTCAAGTACGTGAGAAAACTCACACGGAAAAGGATGACACCATATCAGATTCGACTCCTTCCTACTTCATAAGTTAAATAGTCTATTGTTTTAGATGATAAATTAATAATGATTTATTATGACATACATGTACATGTTTTATCAGTCTACTGTTTTAGATTAGTAACCTATCAATTAATAATAATATCTCAAATAATATCATATTTTAAGGTAAAACTGCAAAAGCGAAAGAAACAATAAATGGTAGTGCTGAAGGAGATTTGCCACTGGATGAATATATCTTGTCACGAGTGTTTGGCAAGGATATAAGAGGTCAGACTCGCAGTATTGGAACCAAGATATCAAGAGCATAAGTTAAGGCTTCTAATATTGCATGTAAACAAATCAAAATAACCTAAGTAGACTCAGAATACTTGAAAGCTAGGGTGAACAATATGGAGGGTACACTGAAGTCATTGGTCGACTTGTTCAAGGGATACATAGATAATGTAAAACACATACCAGATATTCCTTCCAATAAATAAGGAAGTGAGACCCATTAGGAAAGTGTTGGAAGATTGTGGAACAATGAAGTTAATAATCCATTGAGTTCGTCTGGTTCTACAAATCAAAAATGTGAAATCCGGAACCTTGATCTAAAGGCCATTGCAACAGGTTCTGTATGCAGAGATTCGATAACATCCACTATACATGGGAAACCTGTACCTCCAACACATGAGAAGTTGGTTGTGGACAACATACTACAACCAGATGAGAACGCAGCTAAACAAAATCATCCTCTTGCTATGATCTTTGGTAAAGTTGGAATCGGTAGTTTTGTATGCCATCCAAAGTTTTCAATTCGATATCTTTAGATGCGAAAGCATGTAATAGTTTAATTTTAGCCTATTTAAACTTATCTTTGTCTGTATAAATTAAACTATTTCTTGCAACTTAATGTTTTTCAGTCTAATTTTAATTGGATGTGTTTGATAACGATAACTGTACCTAAATGCAGATATATGAATACCGTAGAAGAACAAAACCAAATTAAAATACAAATCATCCCACTTTTTAACATGTAACTATTGGCAGTCAATACCATTTGACATTAAACTAGATGAATTTGAAATAAATTTACTTTTGTAATGGCACTGAATGAACATTATCTTTGTATCAGTGCTCTTATGAACAGATAAAAATACTTGTCCAAAAAAGGAACCCCTGAAAATATGAATTGATTGTATTCTAACTAAATCTGATAAAAATTCCAAGATTTCACACTAAATGTAGATGCAAAGGAATTCAGAACAAAATAAAACTAGAAAATCAATTTTGACTGCGACAGTTTCTCATTCGTTCCCACCTTTCTATTATACTTAATTGGTAGTTCATGTACTAATTTCATTTTTATTTCTTTTTAATGTTGCATGGGAATCCTAGAGCGGACTTAGAAAAAACCAATGATATCTTTCTCTTAACATTTTTGTGCTTTAGTATGAGTTTCTTGATATGCTCGAAACAACTTTTTTCTTGTAACATGGATACTATGGATATGATTGTTTGATATATCATGACCTTGACATTGTCAAATTGGAATACATGCGATTTATTTGTCATTGGAATTATGTTGACATAGACTACATAGGATTAGAAGAAGATTATATTGGATCTAGTCATTAGGTATTGCGAGCAAAAATGAAAAATATACTCTTAGGCATTATGTGCATTATACATGCAGGCACTCGCACATATAACTTAAGTAATTTGACTTTTATTGACGCGGCGTGGGAAGCGAATTCGATGATGTCAATCGAATCCGTCCAGGATCTCACACGATTAGCGAAAATAATCGGTGAATCGACGAAGAATCGATGGATTTAAGAATACCGAAAGGCTCAAATCCGTTGATCACGAAGATACCGGATTTTAGCAACTTCGACACGTTGATCGCGCACGATACCGTGAAGAAAGATCTACAATTCTTTGAGCGTTGATCAAGCGCACTTGATTCCGCGAATTGGCTTCAACGTTCGTTGATTCGAGCGCACTCGAATGCCAAAGTGGAGATAGGAGATAACACTCGACTACCAATTTAAAAATGGAAGCACAAAGTACAAACCAAATTTTATTCAAATTTCAACAACCCTTTTACAAATGACACAGCCCCTATTTATAGGAGATTACAACACATATGACTTAACAAAGTGGTACAACAAACACAACGACTTAAGAAAATGAAATACAAACAGTACAACGACTTACAAACACACAAACGACCTAAATAACAACGCACGCGACCTAAAATTCTTCACGTGACCTAAGGTAGTTCGGCAGCGACTTATGGGAGCTTTGCGGCCTAGCACAAGACATCAGCGACCTACTGGGAATTGGGGCGACTTAATTTTGTTCGCGATTTACTGGCCTCTACATCTCGCGACCTAGGGTAGCCCGGTCAACGACCTATACTGCTATGTCGCGCGCGACCTAGGGTTAGTTCGTGATGAAGGTTAGGTCGCGACATATGGTGATGTGGTAGGTCGCGGCATATGGTGATGGAGTAGGTCGCGGCATACGGGAATGGGTTTAGATCGCGGCTATGGCGATCGAGGTTGGTGGTGGTGCGAAGCGAGGTAAGTGCTTCCCATGTATCATCCTCCCTGGGTACGGAAGAATTCGTCCTCAAATTCGCATTTTCTTGATCATCAGCATAATACAGAATCAAGTGTTTCACATTAAACACATCAGAAGTATGAACCTTTTCCGGCAACCTTAACCGATACGCATTATCATTGACCTTCTTCAAAATTTCTACTGGACCAATCTTTGGTGCTTTTAACTTGTTGTAAGTTCCAACCGGAAAACGATCTTTGGTCAATATTGCATATACAAAATTCCTTCTTTGAAGACAACACTTCTTCGTTTCTTATCCGCCATTTGTTTATACTTTCCATTTGACTGAAGCAATCGTTCCTGTTCAACTTTGTGGCATTCCTGTAACTCATTCACCAAATCACTAGCTCGTTTAACTACCCCTTTTTGATACGACACTGTTGTCAAATCCAATGGTCCCTTTGGAATGGTTGAATATACAACTTGAAACGGACTGAATCCAGTACTTCGATTGACTGCATGATTATGAGCAAAATCTGCTTGACATAACTTCATATCCCATCTTTTCAAATTATCTTTCACAAGACATCTCAATAAATTTCCCAACGATCGGTTAACCACCTCCGTTTGTCCATCAGTTTACGGATGGTAAGCGCTACTAAAATTTAGCTTCGTTCCGACCATCTTCCACAAACTCAACCAAAAATGGCTTAAAAATCTAGTATCTCGATCAGAAACAATAGATTTTTGTAAACCATGCAATCGATATACCTCTTTAAAGAATAATTGAGCCACTCGAACTGCATCCGCTGTCTTCTTACAGGCTATAAAATGTGCCATCTTCGAAAACCTGTCCACCACAACAAATATAGAATCATTTCCCCTTTGAGTTCTAGGCAAACCCAAAACGAAATCCATGCTGATATCAACCCATGGTCTGGTAGGCACAGGTAACGGCATATATAATTCCGCATTCGTCGCTGTTCCTTTCGAAACCTGACAGATATGACATCTCTCCACAAATCTCTCTACCTCTTTCCTCATTGACGGCCAAAAATAAGGTTGAGAAATCAACTGCAGTGTACGATCTCTGCCTACATGGCCTTCTTCATGTAATTCTTTAACAATCTTCATTCTCAAGCTACAGTCTGGTATGCATAATCGATTCCCCTTGAACAAGAATCCATCAACCAACACAAATTCATCAGTACTTCCATCCTTAACTTTCTCAACAAACTTTGCAAAGTAAGGATCCTCCTCAAACAATTCTGGCAATAATTCGAATCCTGTCACTTCAACCTTCAACGTTGTCAACAAGTGATTCCTCCTGCTCAAAGCATCCGCTACACGATTTGTCACCCCTGATTTGTGTTTCACAACGAAAGTTAATTGTTGTAGATATGCTATCCACGAAGCATGTCTGGCTGAAATCTTGTCCTGCCCTTGTAGATGTTTTAATGCCTCATGATCAGTGCAAAGAACAAACTCCTTCTGAAACAAGTAATGTCGCCAATGTTTCACGGCTTGAACAATCGCGTAAAACTCTACATCATAAGTACTATATCTCATCTTGGCTCCAGACAATTTCTCACTGAAATAAGAAACTGGTCTTCCATTCTGACTCAATACTCCACCAATTCCAACCTTCGAAGCATCAGTATGCAATTCAAACAACTACTGAAAATTCGACAGTACCAGAATTGGTGCGGTCGTCAAAAGTGTCTTGACCTTCTCAAAAGCAACCCCTTCTTCCTCTGACCATGCAAACTTCTTTCCTTTCATGCAATCAGTTACAGGTTTCATCACATTGCTAAAATGTGGAATGAATCTTCGATAGAAAGATACCAATCCATGAAAACTCCTCACTTCAGTAATTGTCTTTGGTTGTGGCCAACTCCTGACAGCTTCCACTTTACTTTCATCCACTTGAATACCCTCCTTCGACAGTACATATCCCAAAAACAAAACGCTGTCCGTCATAAACACGCACTTCTTTGTTGCTGCATAAAACTGCTCTTGTCATAAAATCAACAATACTTCCCGCAAATGCTGGATGTGCTCTTCCGTACTCCTACTATAAATCAAAATATCATCAAAGTAAACAACCACGAACTTCCCAACAAATGGTCTAAAAATCTGGTTCATCACTCTCATGAAAGTACTAGGAGCAGTTGATAAACCAAATGGCATAACCAACCATTCATATAGACCTTCCCTAGTTTTGAAAGCAGTCTTCCACTCATCACCCGGTCTAATACGAATTTGATGGTATCCACTTTTCAAGTCAATCTTTGAAAACACCACTGCCCCACTCAACTGATCTATCAAATCATCAAACCTTGGCATAGGAAATCTGTATCCCACAGTGATTTTATTAAGAGCCCGACTGTCCGTACACATCCTCCACGTCCCATCCTTCTTCGGTACCAACAAGGCTGGCACATCACATGGACTCAAACTCTCCCGAACACGCCCTTGTTCTAACAACTCCTCCACCTGCCTTCTTAGTTCTTCATGCTCTTTAGGACTTATCCTGTAATGTGGCCTGTGAGGTAATACTGATCCTGACACAAGATCAATCTGATGTTGAATATCCCTCATAGGCGGTAGCTCCTTTGGTAACTCTTCTGGAAACACATCACTGAATTCTTCCAATATCGGCTTCACTTCCTCTAGGACTTCAACGGATTCAGTAGCTTCATGTCCAATCAACAAAAATACTTCAGGACTCTCCTCCACTTCTTCAACAAATTCCTTCAAAGTCAGCAAAGTTTTAAGCTCCTCAATCTCTTATGACTTGCTCTCTCCCTGTGGTCTCTTCTTTGGAACTAAAATAATCTTAACGCCTTCAAACATAAAACTGTAGCTATTGGTCCGGCCATCATGTTGCACTGCTCGATCATACTGCCACGGTCTTCCCAAAAGCAAATGACAAACATCCATCTCAACCATATCACACCAGATCTCGTCTTTATATTTCTTCCCAATAGAAAATGGAACTCGAACTCGCCTGTCCACCTTCACCTCTCCTCCTTTTCTCAACCACGCTAACTTGTAAGGATTTGGATGTTTTTCCGTTTTCAACTTCAATTTTCTCACAGCTTTTGTAGAAAGGATATTGTCACAACTCCCTGCGTCAATTACAAACTTACAAACTTTCCCCAATATAGTGCATGTCGACTGAAAGATGTTACTCCTCAACCAACTAGCCTCATCCTCTTGTTTCGGTGTTAAACAAGATCTTCTCATCATTAGATTACACCCTTCATCTCCTGACGCGATATCCTGTTCATTCTCCTCAACTGGACATCTTCACCTTCAACAGCATCCTCACTTTCAACTTCAGCTATCATCGTTCTCTTCTTTGGCTTTAAACATTCATTGCTCTTGTGACCAAATTCTTGACAATTAAAACACTTGATACTATTGTTGACCTTGGTCTTTACAACGTCATTGACAACCGGTTTAGTAACAGCTTTTGAAACAGTAGTATTGCCACTAGCTCCCTTCACTTGATTATTAGAATTTGTAAACACACCACCACCTCTTCTGCCTTGCTTCTCCCAAGCTAACGCCTTCTGGTGTGCTTCTGCAACAGATCTGGGATCAAATATATTCACCATATCTTGAATCTGCATTTTCATCCCTCCAACAAACCTAGAAGTCAACTGTTCCTCTATCTCCATGATGTCATTCCTGACAATCAGTTGATAAAATTCATCTGCATAATCATTCACTGACCTTGTTCCCTGTCTCAAGTTCTGTAACCGTTGATACATAAGAGATTGATAATTGTAAGGTAAAAATGTAGCTCTCATCAATTTCTTCATTTTCTCCCAATCAACAATCTTCGACTTCCCCATCCGTTCTAGTGTAAGTTTGGTTTGCTGCCACCACGCCATAGCTCTCCCTCTCAGCCTAGTAGCAACCAACTTCACTCGACGGTCTTTCGGAACCTCCTTGAAATCAAAAATCTCCTCAACATTAGACAACTAGTCTAAGAATTCTTCTGCAACCATTCCACCTTTAAATTCAGGAATCTCCATCTTCATTCCTGATTCCCATTGACGATCATCCTTACATCTCGATACTGACGTCGTGTTTGATCTCTATCTCGGTAATGAACACTTCCTCTATCACCATCAAACTCCTCATCAAAATCTGAAGTACATCAATGTCGATCACGACCACCAACCTCTCTTCTACCACCACTTCTTCGATCTTCATTTACTATCACGATTGCCAACACTTCTACGATCATGATCTTCTCTTCTCTCCCGATCTGAATGTGGTGAAACTCTACTTCTCCCATGGCTCGATTCAGGTGAAACTCTTCTTCGATTTTGATTCATTTCAAGCATCATTCTCTAATCAACCAATTCCTTCATTCAACTTTTCAGTAAAACTCTCGTTGATTCGTTGTTCCATTTCATCGGCCTCTTCTCTTTCATACAAAGCATTAATATTGCGATGACGTTGAGCTCGTCTCGGAGGCATGATTGAACTTCAAACAAACTCAAGAATAAATTTCAAACACTTTCCGAACTTTGATCCGAAGTGAGATGGATCGAAACTCCCAACTTGTTGCAACTTCACGATGAACACGATGAACACCAAACTTCTCAACAATTTGCAAATCCGACCTCCAAACTTCAAATTCTCGAAACTCAAGTCTCCAAATAATGCAAACTTCTTGCGATCTAGCTTTGATACCAAACTGACGCAGTGTGGGAAGCGAATTCGACGATGTCAATCGAATTCGTCCAGGATCTCACACGATTAGCGAAAATAATCGGTGAATCGACGAAGAATCGATGGATTTAAGAATACCAAAAGGTTCAAATCCGGTGATCACGAAGATACCGGATTTTAGCAACTTCGACACGTTGATCGCGCACGATACCGTGAAGAAAGATCTACAATTCTTTGAGCGTTGATCAAGCGCACTTGATTCCGCGAATTAGCTTCAACGTTCGTTGATTCGAGCGCACTCGAATGCCGAAGTGGAGATAGGAGATAACACCCGACTACCAATTTAAAAATGGAAGCACAAAGTACAAACCAAATTTTATTCAAATTTCAACAACCCTTTTACAATTGACACAGCCCCTATTTATAGGAGATTACAACACATATGACTTAACAAAGTGGTACAACAAACACAACGACTTAAGAAAATGAAATACAAACAGTACAACGACTTACAAACACACAAACGACCTAAATAACAACGCACGCGACCTAAAGTTCTTCACGTGACCTAAGGTAGTTCGACAGCGACTTATGGGAGCTTTGCCGCCTAGCACAAGACACCAGCGACCTACTGGGAATTGGGGCAACTTAATTTTGTTCGCGATTTACTGGCCTCTACATCTCGCGACCTAGGGTAGCTCGGTCAACGACCTATACTGCTATGTCGCGCGCGACCTAGGGTTAGTTCGTGATGAAGGTTAGGTTGCGGCATATGGTGATGTGGTAGGTCGCGGCATATGGTGATGGAGTAGGTCGCGACATACGGGAATGGGTTTAGGTCGCGGCTATGGCGATCGAGGTTGGTGGTGGTGCGAAGCGAGGTAAGTGCTTCCCTTCTATCATTTATATTTGACAAATTAAGATGTCAAAATATCATTTTATGTTATATAATATCTAAGTCAACAGTTGGCTAGTAAACATGTTTCAGTTGAGTCAGTTATGTAATTTCTTTTTTATTAGACCTATGTCTTAACTAAAACTACTATAAACACACATTTATCAGTAATTGCTTCATCTTCATGTATAATATGTGTAGCAATAAAATAAAGTGGCTTTATCTTCTTGGTGCGAAAGATACCGGCTTTGCTCTATTTATGTCATACAAGGTACATCATTGTAATGTTAGACTGCTTTTGTCATAAAACTATTCCATACCATTTTGTATGTATTGCAAGTTGGATATTTAGTTTTTATTCTGAATAACTGCAAAACATGTAAAGGAGTTTGCAACTAATTGTCTGCATGTAATTTTGTAAACGACAGATTGTATACCCTAACGGAAGGAGACAAAGGAGTTTGCTATTGAATTTACATTGCAAACTAAGTCTACTGTGAACTCAGTTGCAACTGTGTTCGCAGACTCAATTTGCTAAACTGAGTGTGCATGCTTAGTTTTGCAAACTGAGTTTGGAGGCTCAATCTTGCGATCTGATGGAAAACTGAGTTTGCAATCCTAGCTTGCAATACTGAGTTTGTAGGCTAAGTTTTGCAAGCTTATGCAAACTGTGTTTGCATGCTGTCTTTGTAAATGCTGAGTTTGCAAAATTTTGCAATCCCAGTTTGGGGGTCAACAGAAATAGCTCTAAATTAGCCTTTTGTTCTTATTTGCAAAGCAACTATCCCAAAGCAACATTTGCAACCAAGTTATAAACAACATAACTTTGTCATCGGTTACTTTTTGCTGAAAACGAAATTTTGCGAACACATTAAAATAACAATATTACGTCACAAGGTTTTGAACAGTCCTAGTTTATACAATTTGTTAATAGTTAGAGAATTAAATCTTGCAAAGAGCCAGATTTACAACAGGATGATAATGTGGCAATAATAAGTTACCTAGTTATATATATTAAGTGCAAATTGGTATAGGTCATGTTTTTTAATGAAAAGCAAAGTTATGAATACCTTTGTTTATTTATACTAACAGATACCTCTATTTTTTTTATAGAGCTAGAGTTGGCAATGATGATAAGGCGGAGGAACAGATCGGAGGAAGGCGTTGCCAAACTATGTACCGTATATAGTAATACCATTATTGCTGCTGCTGTTGAACTATGTAGTGTAATGTATTGTTGTTGAATATTGTAATTAAAAGATTTGTTATGTTTGATCATTGTGGTGAATCTATGAAAAATATTTGGTTTAATGATCTTTCTTTCGTGATATTATATTAAATTTTCAAATGTTTGTATTGAGAATGATAATTAAATACTATTACTATAGGAGGGCAGATTTAGATATATATATATATATATATATATATATATATATATATATATATATATATATATATATTAAAATATTAAAATTAGCAATGGTTTTGAACCGTTGCAAAACCAAAATAACATAGGCTAAAAGCCGTTGTACAATAAGGTTTACAACTGCTTTCAGCCGCTGCGAAACTAAAATTAGTAACGGCTTTAAGCCATTGTAAAATAATGTTTTACAACGGCTTTGAGCCGTTGCTAATTGTAGTTTCACAACGACTGAAAGCCGTTGCTAATTTTTTGTCACCGCCAATTTAACAATGGCTCTAAGCCGTTGCAAAATCCATTTGCAATGGCTCAGAACCGCTGCAAATGGCATTTCTGGTGTAGCGAAGGTTGTAAAATAAAAATTTATCCTTTAGAGGTTGTTGACAATAATTTTTTTTATGCAATGGATGATATGATAATTTTTTTTAGATAAATGAATTATAAATCAATATTGTAATTTATATATACTGTAACGATCTCGGACTTTTTACTAAGTTTAAATTGATAATTAATTTAATTTTTGAATAAAAATTATGAAACAAATTGGTAAATTGAATTGAGTTTTTCTAAATTCGAATAAAAATATGTGTGTTTATTTTATTAAAGGTATAATTAAGTTTTAAAAATGATTTCTTTAAAAGTTATATATATATAGGAATGCAAATGTAAAATAAGAAAAAGAAAATATAAATATATATGAAGCTTGCAAAAGAAGACGTTAATGTACATATTCAAGCATGAACAATATATATAGATAAGTATGTAGGATTGAACAGCAAGAAACAAAAATCTAAATTCTATGTACAAACAAATAGAAAATGAAAAGCATAAGCTTATAAAACAAGTATGTACTCATGAAAATAAGACAATGATAATTAATGCTAGCCTCCTTTAGCACACAAAATAGGTTTATATCAGCCACCAAAGTAAGATTATCAGCCACCAAACAAAAATAGAAAATCTGCATAGTCGAATGAACAAAGGAAAATATCTCTGACCATTGTACAAAAATATAATCACACCTGATTATATAAGATAAGATTATCCTATAAGCTTCTTCCTATATATCAACTTTTTCACCTCAGTTTCATTCATTCCAAGCTGAGAAAATCTAAAGTAGCATCATCTCAACCTTAAACAAAAATTCAACCTAAACAAGACAATTTAACTCAAACCAGAAAATCAAAAGGTTTCAGACAAGAACTACGATTGTAAAGAAAAGTCTTCTTTTCCCAGTCTTGCATACCAATGCTCACAGCCTGTTTCAACAAAGCAGTTCTCTATTCAAATCTTTTCAGGTGAGTAACCTTACTTTTAAAAATTTAAGTAAGTAATTTTGGTTATATGCTAGTTAATTTGAAATGAATGTGTATCTTATGGTATCTGTTGTGAATATATGCATGTATGGTATGTGTGTTGCTTTCGTCAGAGTATTCTCTGTTTTTACCTTCCAGTATTCAAGTTTTGATTTAAAAATTTAAATCTTGTGATCTTGTCTCTGTTTAAATTTAAGTTTCAAATGAAACTTGTTTTCTTAATTATAAGCTTTAGTTTTAATTTGTACTTAAGTCAAAATGATATTTATTTGGCTCTGGAAACCCAAAATAGCTGAGTAAACTTAAGATAAGTCTAAATCTAAACTTTTTTAATTCACGAATTCAAGTATATAATCTGAATTCTTATACCTTAACATGATTTTTAAAGCAAGAACCATAATTTTTAGATGGGGGGTTAAAGAGCAGTTTGGGTTCGTTCAAATTTCATAGTTTTGGTGATTTTTGATGATTAAGATGATCTGGGGGGTTGCGATCATTAGTGGAGGAAGTGGGATGATCAGAGCATTTGGGAAAAATATCGGGACGACGATCAAGGCATGGTGGCGACGGTGGTTGAGCGATGAAGTCAGTTGACCTAGTTTTGTTTTGGTCGGGTTCTTGGGTTGGCACGATCCCTTTGATGGATCGAGTTTCATGATACTTTGGGGATTGGAAGCTGTGGGGTTGTCGACGACGTGTCTGAAGCCGCTGGCACTCCGGTGGTTGGAGGAGCGAGAACGAGGTGATTTCAAGTTTCGATTGTTATTCCAGCTTTGTGTCAGGTTGCTCGATTTTGTTTTTGAGTGGGAATCGAAGTAGGGATGGTCGAAGTATGATGCGAGGTCGGTTGCAAATATGGGAAGGTCATCAAGGGTGACCGGAGGTGGTCGGCAGTACGGTGCATGTAACAACCCTGCATTTTGCAATTATTTTAATTGAATTTTGATTTAAATTTATTATATTTAATTTAGATATTTTTTTATTTTAAAATATAAACTTTGATTTTGATATGAATTATCATTCCAAAACATGACTAAAAAGAATATTTTCCAAAAAGTGAATTTTGGCCAATATGGTCAAACTTTGACTTTTAAATTTAAAATTTGAAAGTTTGAAAATTTAAATTTTATCTTTTATTATGAAAGTAAATAAAATTTTAAGAACACTGCTTTTCGTTTTGTTGAAATCTGATTTATAATGTGAAAGTTATGCCCGTTTAATTATTGTGTGAAATTTGCTGTATTTAACAAAAATTATTTATTTTAAATTTAATAAATAATATTTTATTTGGTCATGTAATGTTCTAATTTATGTTTTCATGTGTAAAATAACATGCTATGTATATATTTTGGTTTTAAAACATTTTTAAAAGTGTAATTGACATTTTCAAATGTCAGTTGTATTCTGTTTGTAAGTTTTAATTCCTAGTTTCAAATAATTAAAGTAATTCTTTATTTATCTTTATATTTTTCTTAAGAACTTATTTCATTCTCATTCCCACTTTATTTTTTTCTCATTTATTTTATTTATTTGACTTCTTATTTGTTTTAAAGTGAAATAGAAGTTTTCTAAGGCTAGTGATATTTTATTTGTATGTTTTAAGTCCTGTTTCCAATTTTTAAACTATTTATTTAATTATTTTTCTATTTTCTCTAATTTAAATTATTGATAAATGAAGTATTTTATACCAAAATTTTGCTTTAGAATATTTTTAAAATGAAGTAGATATTTTTCCAAAGCCAGTGATGCTTTAATTGTAATTTTTGAACCCTGTTTTGAATTTTAAAGCAATTTCTTTTATTCTTTTTCTATTTTCTTTAAATTTTATTATATATTTTCATTTTACTTCACTTTGTTTCTGGTTTTAATGTATTTAATGAAATTATATTTTTGTTTTATTTGAATTTAAGAAAAGGAAATTTGAAGAGACTTGACTTTATAACATGAGACCTTTCAATTGCCAAAAAATCTCCACTTTCTCTTGACTTTTCATTGCCTTATGTTGGCCGTACACTACCTATTGCTAGCCGTGAGTTTCTCGTCTCATTTTTCACGTAAAAATTCATCTCCATTTTCTTTTTCACGGCTAAGAAAGAAAATGGTAATGGCCTTCTTCATTTTTCCACTTTTCTTCTTCTTTTTTCTATTTTTTTTGCCTTGTTCTCTTGCTTTACTTGGCCTAACACCTCCACCATATCCTCCACCGACCACCACCACTTCCTTCCCCACATCATACACGGCCAAAATCCTTCCTCCTCTAACCAGCAAGTGCCATAACCATCCCATGATGCAAAATCCACAAACAATGCAAAAACTCCTTAAAAAGCTTGCCCAGCCACATAGTCTTCATCACCATCACCTTAGATGACCTTGGCCACCTCCTATTGCTCCACCACCACCTTAACACACCCCTAACCATCACCTCCTACCTCTTTCCAGACCTGTACCTGAAATGGCCGAACCTAGATGGGACATAGACCGAGCCAAAAGTGATCCAAAACTTCTCTATGTTGCACAGTCCCTTCATATCCCTATGTTGCAACCTCCTCTACATCTATGCCTTGTTAGCCATGCATTCCTATGTTCAAACCTGAGCCAAACCTTGTCCAAACTAGAGCCAAACAACATCCCTAGGCCATGCCAAATAGTAGAGAAGGCAAGGCAAAAGACTGTGCATTCATATCTCTTTTTATTCAAAAGTTATTTCATTTCAAATTGGTATTGTATTTATAAATTGTTTTGATTTTTGGCTGGGTTGTAACACAAGATCTTTGGCTTGGATTCGCTCTCCACTCAAGTCCATAGGGTTGTCATTTTGGTCTTGATTCTGTTATGTCAGTTGTATTGCAATCTCCAGCATTTTGAGGTGAGTAAATCTCACCCGACATTTATACTTATGCAATTGTGAAGCGACAACAATTGAATGCATAAAATGATATATTATGTTATAACTACCTATGATTATTTATATATGATGTTAAACCTGTTAATTTACATGTCATCTCATCTGTTGCTGTTATATGTTGTTAACTGTTCATGTAACGACACGTAATTTCGCTACTTCGAAAATAAGGGATTTCGCTTGATTTAAATTTAAAAGGAGTTTAAATCTTAAATAAATATGTTATATATAATAAATAATTATCTATTCTTATAGATAATAAATTAAAAAGCATAAATTTGGATTTTAGAACAAATCGACCAAATGTTAAGTTTTGATAATAATAAATAAAGGCTTAAATAAATGAATTTTAAATATTTATTTAAAAAGATAAGTCTTATTTAAAACATCTAATAAATATAATAAAAGTATGTTAAAAGATTTAAAAGTTTGTTAATAATCGTTTTACAAAAATAACCAAAAATTTGTCGCATTTTGTCAGTTTTACATACACTGTAAAATTTGAGATTTTGATATTAATTTAATATGGTTTTAAAATATAAAGAGACTTGTTTTGTTTTATTTAAAGAAGTAAAAAATTTCATTTTAAAGTTTGGTTTACTCCAATATATAGCTTAATAAAAACGTCAAATTTTGACTGTATAATTTGTCGTCAAAAACGCCGTTTTTAATCAAAACAAGTTGTCGACAAGTTGTTGCAACTTGATATATTTTCAAACTTATAAATACAAGTTTACAAACTATATAAACATTATACATTTAGCACTAAAAACAAAAAGAGTTTACTTTTGATAATATTTACATAAATGTATAAAAGGTAAAAACACATGATTTGACAAATTTAAAAATTATTAAACCGTTTATAAAACAACATCATTACTCTACTTCATATCTCATTAATAAGAAGTTATGTTTATACATAGGAAAGGAGCAAATGCAAAAGTGAAAAGAAAGCTAATGTAAGAAGTTAATGACACATACATACATGCATTTAATGCAAATCAAATCATTCCAAAGTCTTCTCTTTAAACACAAAATCTAAGAAAGTAATCATTCATCTTTCTTACCATCATCATTAATACACATCAAATCACTCTCTTTCACATAAAAGAAAAGTATATTTAAATTCAAAAATGAAGAGGGCATTTATGTCATTTACCACTAAATATGTTCACTTATAAATACAACCACACCTCTCTTCATTTCCACTACACTTTCATTTCATAAAATTTCCAAAAAACATTCTCTACTTCCACCATTTCCCTTCTACCTTCAAGCTATCACCTCCATACTCCAAAGCATCACCTTACATCACCTTACACAAGCCAAACTACCACCTACACACCTCCTCCTCACCCAAAACCCATGCCTACACCCCCACACCACCCTAGGCCGAGCATACCCTCCCAAAACCGAGCCCTACCCCCAAGGCCGTACCCCCCTAAGCCCAACCCGAGCCTACACCACCTACCCACCTCCTCCTCACACCTACACCCTAGGCCGAGCACACCCAAAGCCATACCCCCCTCCTACACGCCTAATCCCCAAGGCCGAATCCTCCTCTTTAAAAAAAAAGAAAAAAAAAGAAAAAGAAAAGAGAAAGAAAAAGAAAGGAAAACAAAAGCATTCGGAAAAGAAGCAATAAGGCGAGACGTTGGAAAGTAGCACGTTAGCGAGAAACGCATATCTCACATTAAAGATTGACGGAGTGGATATTATGGTGAGAAATTCTCACCGCTTTTAATTTATACTGATTGTCATACTAAATTGTTATGTTAAATAATCACCATTTGATGATATGGATGTTTGATTGAATGTTTGAATACGTTGGATAATTCGTAGTAATATTATGACATTTACCGTATGAAAAATATTGATGTTACATGGATGTTGTATGGTCGTTATGATAATTTGGATATCAAATTCCTATTAGTTAAGCAATCACTTTGTTTAGTAAGACCATATTTTAGTAATATGAGAAACTGTGGAAAAATAGGTCTCTTTTCATTTAAAAGTGAAATTAAAGTTAAAATGAAAGAGAATTTGAAATGTGAAGAGAATCGGATCTGAAAGGATAGCTAATTAGAAATTGAAACTTAGATGAATAGTAAAATTGAAATTGAAATCGATTTTGAAAAAGTGAAGTTTAGTTTGATATTGAATGGAAGTTTAAATTGAGATTAGATTTGAAATCTAAGTTTTAAATGTATTTAATTTGAGATTAGAAATAAAATTAAGTTGGAATTGGAATTTAAAATTTAATATTAAAATAATGTGAATATAATAATATTATAATATGGTAATAGTGAAAATATATTTTAAATACTTTAAAAAGTGAAAATATTGATTTAAATTTGTTTCTAATTATTTTATAAGTGATAAAATCCAATTTGAATTGATTATTTCAAATATTGAAAAATAAGTTAAAACTAGACGCGTCGCGCAACGGTAGTTCGCGATTTCGCACCGAAAAGTTCAAATGAGTGTATAGAGTGGAATATAGCTCGGAATCCTTCGAGATAAGAAAATTTCGGACTATTATATCCATATCTTCTAAACGAAGAAAGAAAATCAATGTTTCGATAAGTAGATTTTGAATTAAGTTCAAATCAATTTTCTAGAAAAATCGCGGTAGTGCAGTTTAGTGACCATAACAGAAAAATTTGTTTAAATTGATGTTTTTAATTATGAAAAAATATGGAATAAATTTGATAAATCTATTTAAATGATTTAAAAGATATTTGGATAGGAAAATATGAATTATCAAATGTTTAAAATTTGTTTAATTCAAATAAGCTTATTTAGCACTTTCCGCAGCACTTTTCTGCTGCGAATTGTAAAACTTTTGGAATATGAGTTTAAATGTAACGGCGTTTCTCAGAATAAAAAGTAAAAGAACTTTTAATATTGTATGAACAACGAAAGTAAAAAAAAAAGAGAATAACCGAGCTCTCAAAAAATCGGACCTATACCCCCCGTTTTGGTATCGGAGCAAGGTTTATCCTTGAACAGAAAACAAGTTTGGTATTGCTAATAAGTCTAACTCAGGTAGCCAGGAAGAGCGTAAATCCTAATAAGGTTAGATAATGGCTAATATAAAACTTTGCTTACCCAAAGGGAAACAATCAGGCTCAAAATCAAAACATAGTTAATGGCGTATTTTACGATATGTTTTTAAGTTGTTATTTCTTTTGAATAAAAAACCGAGGAATGAGTAATTAATTTATGAAGTTAAAAAGGTGACCCTTTACAAAATAGATTTTCAACGCTCAGCTAAACGCCTGCAATATTTAAATCTAGAATACTCTTTTAAAGAAAGAAATACTGTCAGTACTGACAAATATAAGTTTCCTTGCTACTTTGAACAGCAATTTGGTCATCAGTTACACGGTAATAACATCCAACTAAATAGTATTATAGACTTTCTAATCAGTCAAGCAGGTAATCTCGAAACTCATAATAACATAGTAACTAGGGCAATAAATAACCTAACAGAAACTACTAAGGAGAAAAACAAAATTTTAAAACAGATTAGTTCCAATTTAGACTTTCTTAAAGATCAAAACAATACTATTCAAAACCAGCTAGTTCATATAAGAAAGAGTATACCTACTAAAGACGATATAATCCAGCTTAAATTTTTGTTAGAAACTAATAAACCAAAACATTTAGAAATCAAATCAAAAAGAATATTAGAAGATTTACAAAGACAGACAAGTAACTTTGATCGTAAGATTAAAAAGGTAGAACAAGTAATAGATGAAATAAAAAAGGCAGTAGCAAGTTAATGAACAAAGAACTAATAGAAGCAAAAAAGAAAGCGGACGAATTTGAAGCAGAAAATAACTTACGACCAGTCCCCGACCAAGGCTTTTCAAGATATTCCGGACATAGTCAATCGGATCAAGAATATCAACATTTATTCAACATTTTAATAAGCCTAAATCTTCAGTTAATTGAAAAGGTCAATCAACTAACAGAAAAGGTAAATAGTTTATCAGTAGGAAGAGACTGTCAACATTTACAAATAATAACAAAAAAGCCAGAACAGCTTTACAAATTTTGGAAACCAAGACAATGAATTTACAACCAGAAGCAGGATCTAGTAGAGCTTTAACAAGACGTAATTCCACTAGTATGACTAAAGATGAAATATCAAACATCATGTCTATATTTAATAAAAGGAAAGATAAACAAATAATACAACTTGATGAAGAAATAGATGTAGACAAAAATTTAGAAATATACAATAACCATCAGCTAGATGTACTAAATCCAAAGGTGCTATATCAAACAGGAATGATGAACTTAAACACTACTTTAATAAGGAGTACTCGTGAAGAAGAACTTAGAATAGTAGATAACAGTGAAATGATTAATATAATTTCCCCAGAAACAATAGAAAAGTTAAAGAATACAGGAAAAAGATTTTTCCATTTAGGACTAATTGTAATAAGAATAAAAGCATTAACTAGAAAAGGTTTAGGAACCAAGTTGTTAACTTTAATCCTAGATAAATCATGGACTTCCGATATAGAAAAAGCATTAATATCAGGAATGGAAGTAGACTTAAACAATAACTCCGCTCTTATATATTGTGTACCGGACATCATTAAAAGTATAGATAATCTAGGAAATGTAAAAATGGGATTTCAAGCAAAAGGATTTGAAGGTTATATTGGAAAGAATTTTATTATGAGTATAGGGTTATTAGGAAAAGCATCAAGTAGATCAGGTATGAAGTTTAAGTTAAATTTAACAGGAATAGTACAAAACATAGCAAGTAAAGGCATTCAAATGATAGAACTTAGAAGAATTAATCCAGAAGATTTGGCAGGACTTGAATGGTCTTTAAAAGATTTTGTCACTAATGATAAAACATCACTAGTTCCAGAATCACACATTATATATAAAAATCAATTCAACGAACCAAGCATTAGGTTTAATAATTATAAACAAAACAATCTGAAATAGAACAACATAGTGATGAAGAGACAGAATATAACAACTTAAATTGGGAAGAAGGACCAATTTATGATGAATATGATAGCGACATAGAACTAGAATATGATGAACTAGAAGACGTAATCGGATACTTACCAATCAATGAAGAAATAATACAACAAATGGATGAAACTCAAATAGAAGATGATTTTAATAAAGAAATTGAAAAATTGGAAACAGGATTTAAAATAGAAACAAAAACATCCCTAGTAGAAATAATGAATAAAAAGTTAACAGTTGAAAATATAAGAGAAGAAATTGATAATATGATAATACAATGTATGATGAACCTCCAAATGGATTATCAAACAACATTTAACACCTTAAGCGAATACTATAACTTAGTACTAGTAGATGACATAAGTATAGGAAAAACTCCCTTAAGCGACATATATACTCAAAAAAATGAAACAAATTATCAAGATTCAATGATTACAGAAGCACCATCAAGTAAACGACCAAGAAGTGAATTCACAAGACCAGGAGTAGGATATGATGAAAAAACATTTGAAAGAGAACCATGGAATCCTCCTAGTATTAGTTACACAGAAGGAAACACCAAAATAGGAAAAGGAAATAGAAAATCATATACAAAGATTTATAGTTCTAATATGCTACTATTAGAAAATCAAAGCCCTCAATTATGGCCAGATGAAATATTAATTTGGGAACAAAATGTCATACGATACTGGGAAGTTAATAAACGAGGAGATATGGACATGTTTGCAGTACTAGAAACCACGTTAGGCCCAATGGCCCTAGGTATATATCAAAGTTTTAAAGCAATAAATCCAGAAGAAATAATTAGACAAAAATCATTAGAAGATAATCCATATAATTTTACATCAATGATCCGGACAATAATAATTGGTAAAGATCCAGCTAAAGGAAATACAACATTACAAGATACAGCCATAAGAAATCTAGAACAATTCAGCATTAGTGGTTTCAAATATATTAAAGAATTTAGCCAAGATTTTGCAACAATGATAGCACAAACAGGTAAGGCCTTTGATGATGAATTATGTGACAGATATTTTACAAAATTACCAGGAGATCTAGGACGAAATATACATAAAGAATGGAAAGATAATCATGGAACAGAACACGGATTAGGCATAGGAATTAGAATCACTTTTGTTTTCCGAAAATTAGAAGAACTATGTAAAGAAGCCACTATGCAAGAACAAATCAAAAGACAAGCATGGGCATTCTGTAAAACAGCAATATATACACCATAAGCCTATGGATACAAAAAGAGAAAAAAGTTTTTAAGAAAATCAGTGAAATATGACAAGCATAAGCATTGTAAATATGTTAAAAACAGGGACCATATACTAAAAAATGTACATGCTATATATGTGGCGATCCAAATCATTTAGCCAACAAGTGTCCAAATAGAGCAAATAATCAATATAGAGCTAATCTAGTAGACGAATTAGGGGAATACGATCTGTAGAGTATAAACGATAATTCTGACAATGAATCTATTTACAATATAGTTTCAGAAGAAGATAATAACCATCCTGATCCTATAACCTATACCCTAATGAATAGAGAAAACTGTTCACATGAATGGATACAAAGTAAAGGAAGCGATCACATACCCTGCTACAACTGCAATAGATATCCAGCAATTAATAAACGATTTCAATGTAATGAATGTTACAAAGAAATATGTTTTTTATGTGTTAAACAGATTTTTAACATAGAATTAACCAAAAAAGAAATAGAAGTACCAAAAAATAATTTCTTACAAGAAAGAGTAGACAAGCATGAAGTTCAAATAAGATTACTCCAATACGAATTAAATGAAATAAAACAAGAATTAGCAAACTTAAAACAAAAAGAGAAAAATACAGAAAAAGAAGTAATAGCTGAAGTAAATGAAGAAAACTTCCAACAAACAACAGAAATAATTCAAGTAAAAGAGTTTTCAACAACCCTACTAACCCTAGAATGTAAACTATGGTTCGATAACAAAATTTTTATAACTACAACAGCTATAATCGACACCGGAAGTACAAAAAGCCTAATAGCACATAAATTAATTTCTAAAGAATTCCAAGTACCTTTAACATATAAACTATTCTCTAAAATAGTTGAACATCGTATTATGCAATTAAAATATAAATTACCTGATCATACGCAAATCCAATTTAAAGACTTTTCTGGCAATTACAGCAGTAAATATGATTTAGGACAAACAAATATTACTCCACCTAAAATAAATAGTTCTGAATTTTTATTAGGTCTTAATTTTATTTTAAATATTAATGATAGTATTTCCATTAGTAAAAATAGCATTACATTTAATAAAAATACATTTACTTTACCCACCAATTTTTACCAAACCAAATCAGAGTTGCTGCAAAAGCGTGGTGGTACCCCTGAATTAGATCTTTACAAACAACCCAACCAACCTAACCACAAAAAATTCTTGTCAAATGAATAAAAACTAGAAGCCTTTAGTCTGTTAGCACAAGAGAAAGCAAAAACATTAGAAAAAGGACCAGATATTTTTGATTCAATTAATTACCCATTAATTCAAAAATTAGAAAAACTAGGCCTTATAGGCGATGACATTACCAAAAGCAAAATAAAATATGTAGCAAAAATAAAAGTAGAAAACCCAGATATAACAATAAGAACAGAAAATATAGAATATTCGCCTGCAGATGTTACAGAATTTAAAATCCAAATACAAGAGATGTTAAAACAAAACTTAATCAGAAAATCAGAAAGTCCCCACAGATCAGCAGCTTTTATTGTTAGAAATCATGCTGAAGTTAGCAGAGGAAAACCTAGTATAGTATATAATTATAAAAGGCTTAATGACAATACGGAAGATGATGGCTATAATATTCCAAATAAAGACACTTTAATAAATCTAATCCAAAAAAAGAGGATTTTTAGCAAATTCGATTTAAAATCAGGATATAATCAGCTATAGTTAGAAGAAACCTTTAAACCATGGACTGCATTTACATGTTCAGAAGGACATTTCGAATGGAATGTTCTAAGCTTTGGATTAAAAACTGCCCCAGCAGTTTTCCAAAGATTTATGGACAGTATATTTAAAAAATATGACTTTTGTTTAGTATATATTGACGACATCCTAGTAGCTAGTAATACAATTCAAGAACATGAGTATCATTTAAAAACAATCTTTGATGAAATATTGAAAAACAAAATAGTAATTTCCAAAAAGAAAATGGAATTATTTAAAAGAAAATTTCTTTTTTAGGAATAGAAATCGAAAATGGTAAAATAGAATTACAACCACATATTTCCCAAAAAATCTTAGAGCTTCCAAACAAATTAGATAGTATAAAAAAGATCCAAGCATTTTTAGGATTAGTAAATTATGCCAAAAAATTTATCCCAAATCTTGCCAAACTAGTAGGACCATTATACGGTAAAATATACAAAAATGGAGAAAGAAGATTCAATAATGAAGATATTAAGTTAATAAGAACAATCAAAGAAGAAGTTAAACGGATTAAACCATTAGAACTTCCATTAACCACAAATTATATTATAATTGAATGTGATGGATGCAAAGAAGGATGGGGTGCTATCCTTATTTGCAAACCAAACAAATTTGCAGCAAAATCAGAAGAAAAAATAGCATCATACGCTAGTGGCACATTCAGTAAAATTGGGCAAAACTGGACCAGTATAGACTTTGAAATACAAGCCCTTATTAATGCATTAGACAAGTTTAAGATACATTTAACTAAAGAATTTACCGTTAGAACAGATTGTGAAGCCATAGTTAAATTCATCAATAATGAAAATTCAAAAAAGATAAACAAAACTAGATGGTTAAATTTACAAAATTTAATCCAAGGATGCGGCTATAAAATAATTTTTGAACACATAAAGGGAAAAGACAACCATTTAGCGGATTTACTTTCCAAGCAATTAGCTAAATGCTTTTTGCATTAATTCCAGGTAATAATGATGAATGCAGAAATAAAAACAGAGACTAAACAAGCTAACACCACTCCAGATATTCAAAGGACAGAAAAGGAGGTTAAAACCCCTACAATACCAAGTAGTTCACAAATGCCAGGTAGCTCACAAACAAATATAACACCAGCAAATGCTTTCAAAATTCCCACAATGACCTTTGGTCAATATAATATAGCTATTTTCCAAGATAATGACCCGAGAAAATTCAGGCCTATAGTTAGAATTACAGACAAGTCACAACAATGCCTGTTAGACCATTTATGGAATTTAAAAACAGTAGACACAGACCGTAAACACAAAATGATTTTGGCAAATTGTTTTGTAAATTATTTTTTGAAAATTCAACAAAAGCCATTATCAAAGAACTTTTCCTGCTACGTAGTCTTTGAAGGGCTATATATTGGCATTTTTAAACACTTTAGTCAGGTTCAGAATTCAGTCCAAAATTATCCTAATCCAAGATTTAGAGGATTCTACTCTTTAAACGAAGCTATGGAGGCAGCCAGATAGCAACCAGGTCTAAATTTCTACATAGATCCACAATGTCAACAATCTTATTCCCAAGTTACAACCTCAATACCAAGATCTCCAGAACATATAATGAATGACCAGGCAGCGCATGTAACAACCCGCATATTTATCGATTTTATATTTAAATATTTTATTTAAATATTTCATCGTTGGTCGGATTTTAGTCCGAAAAGCTACTTTTTGCATACGGTCGAATTAGGACTCGGGACTACTCCCATTGTGTTTAAAATGCCGTTTGCGACCTTTTTGAGTATAAGCTTCGATATGTTTGGAGAGAGTTGATTTTTGCTACTTTTCACTTTGGGTTTGGTTTGGGCTCAGCCCTATGTTAACTTATGCTCAAATCTTAGCCACTCTTCCCCACTCACCCTCATTCTCTTCTCTTTTCAGTTTTTTGAGTATTAATGGTGGGAGAGATTGGAAATTAAAACTCCAAAACCCTAGTTCGTCTTGCAAATCAAATTCCTAACTCCAAACTCAAGAAGAACCCATTGGTAAGCATTCTCTTCTTCTTCTCCAACTTATTCTCTTACCAATTTCAGAAATTCCTAAAATCTAATTTTGGGAATGTTCTTGTTTTGAGCATAGATTCCAGCTCATTTGGGTTGTGTTGAAGAGAGGTTGATTCTCCATTTACTTTCAAGCTTCTTCTTGCTTGATTTTGTGAAAAGGTGAGATTTTTATCTCATATCTAGGTCTATAACTATCTTTGAATGTTAGGTATGAATTCCTAACACATATTCATGTGCATTTGATTTTGGTTTGAATTGATTTGGTGTATATTCCAAATTTTAGTGTTTTGAAATCAAAATCTATGAAAATCCTTTTATGGACATCTTAACATGTTTTGGTGACGCATCGAAGAGCCTAAAGGGTCGGGTAGTCGTTTGGCATAAACCCCTAGCACCATGGCTCGAATTCGGTTGAGAATTGGTTGGGTTTGCACATCTTGTGCAAAGGCAGAAAACTGCCTTAGCTCCAGTCAGTCGACTGGACCTCTTGGTCAGTCGACTGGCTGAAGCTATTAAGCAGGGTGAAGGCTCCCTGCAGAGCCTTAGGGGCTCTGTTTACTGCAGTCAGTCGACTGACTCACTGAGTTCAGTCGACTGACCTACATCCCGAGAGTTTTTTTTCGGACTGTGATCAGTCGACTGAACTCAGTGAGTCAGTCGACTGACCTGCTTCTATTTGTCCACAATGCCTATTTGAGCCTAGTTTTGCTTGGTATCCAATTTATATCGATTCGTTTTGATTCCTAGTTGTTGTTATCACTTATTCAACTATGTTGACTTCTATTTTGGAATTTTTTGGAAATATTCACTTTGATGGATTTGATATCGATTTCTTTGGGATTTATTCACGTCTTCGTATGTGAATTTTGACGATCAAATGTTCTACTATCATCTTTGTGATTTGTCACTTTAAAAAATATAAAGGTTTCAATACTAGTAGTAAATATCAAAACTCTTTCCTCAAAACAATTTCAACTATATTTTCAATACCGAATTCGTTTATAAAACCGTTTTCCAATTTATTAGTATATACAAACCTTTACCTCACTCGTATGAGAAATCTAATTAAACGACTTAGTAAAACAAGTGGTATGAAACGCTTGCGTTCACTTTGTCGGTTAATTCTTGGACTTGTTCGATTGAATCTCTTGTGACAATTTTATAGTGGAGATCTACAGTTTGTTCGTAAATATTTAAGTTAAGCAAGTGGTTATGGGACATGAAGCTAAACTCATATATTTACTAGGTTAGTGTAATTGACACTTCTCGATGATCACGACGATCATTTTTGTGATTTAGACTAGCAATGTGTGATGTCTCTTTGACTGCGCGGGAGACTAAACCCCGTTTTGTGGAGTTTCGACTCAGATTGGTGGGGTAGCAACCCACGGTCTTTGGACCATTCGTGTGTCAGATCTTCGGACCATTCGTGTGTCAAATTAATGGCTAGCTACCATGAGATAGCTTCTCGTTCGTGTGTTACAGCTGTTGGTGAGTTTTCATGCTCCCGTTCGTGTGATAGGCCTCCCCCTATTTTGTGTGATTTCTGGTTTTCGTGTGTCGAATTCTGGAATTTCCTTCTTCACCTATTTTTGTGATTTCTATTGATATGATTTATCAATTTTTGTGCATAGGTGAATTTGTGTGTCATTTACTGGATTTCTTGAGATGATTTCTAGAATTTGTGTTTCACCAATTTTCGTGATTTCCATCGATAAGCTATATCGATATTTGTGTCTTGGTGAATTTGTGTGTCATTGACTTTTGTGATTGGCATTGATATAATATGTCATTTATTGTGGTTAGGTGAACGAAACGAGGAGCATGACATTTCTTTGTTTCTTGTGTAGATTTGGTGATATTGATTAATCTCTTGTTGGTTTTCAATTACTTATATATATCACAGCTTGGCATTGTGATAATTATGTGTTTAGTCATATCTCTTATTCAATATCGTTTCATCTGATATTTATAGTTAGACTGATCCATTTATTATTTTCTTATTAAATAATACTCGGGTCAGACCGAGATGTTACAGGTGCTTCTGCTTGACTTCTCATCCAGGTCATTACTCTGACTTTTGGCTAACTACTTAGATTAGTAGTTTATTTTATAGTATACATTTGAGATATAGACTCCATAATGTATACTTATTCTTTTGTGTAGTTCGTGAAACTATTCTTTTGTGATATTGTGGATCTTTTTAGACCACTACTCTGATGTACACTTTTATGTGTAATATTCATATCTTATTCCGCCTTTGTGATATGAATTGTCTGTGACTGATTTATGTTATGTTTATTTCTATATTTGTTTCCGAAGGATTTATATAGCCACCGTGTAGTAGCTTTGGGTTTGTGTCGGTATGTCGGATTTCCTCTTGATAAAGTATTGCATGTTATATTATCTGACATATCGGTGCTCGTGCAAAGAAATTACGCGGATGGTCGCTCCTCAACAGCCTTATCCTCCGTGCTAGTTGACAGCATTACACCGTAGTGTTCTTGGCTAGCGTGCTTATAGAGGTGGGGCGTTACAGCTTGGTATCAGAGCCAAACTTCGGAACAGTATGGAATATTATAACAAGGATCATCGTCCTAAGTCCATATCAGGAGTCGTGCTTTAGGATTTTATTCGGGTCTACGTACCGTTCTATCCTATTTTCTTTTATGATTCCTTGTTTTGTCTATCAAGATTGCTTGATATTCAATTTGGTGAATAACCTTTTTCTGCTTCTTCTTTCTTTCTAAGGTAGAGAAATGTCTAGACCAGGCCGCCCCAGAGCCGTGCCATCTAGCACTCCACCCCAGGATGGAGTTTTTATGACTGCTCAACAGCTTCTTGATTTAGTGACAAATTCTCAAGCAGCTGGAGCTAACCCGGAACCTACTCACCCAAAGTCGGGATTTGCAGCTTGTGTAGCGATTACACTAATTTGGGTGGGGAGCCATTCAAAGGTTCCGAAACTGTTATTGAAGTACAGGCTTGGCTAAGGTCATGCGATCGAATCTTTTCTCGCATGAATCTTATTGACCTTCACCGAGTTCAGGTGGCCTCAAGTATGCTCCGAGAAAGAGCATTGGACTGGTACGAGCTTCTTATTTCTGAAACTAATGAAGCAGATCTCACTTGGGAGAAATTCCGAGAACGCTTCGAGTTGAAATTCATACCGAAAGCTGAGAAAGTGACATTGGCTCGACGATTTATAGACCTTGTTCAAGGTGAGTCCTCCGTGACTGATTACGTCGCCTCCTTCGAGTCGCTTTCTAAATACGGGGTTGAATACATCAACACCCCTTTAAAGAAGAACCAGAGATTCGTCTATGGCTTAAACAAAAGTCTCAAGAAGCCATTACTTCTAAAATTAGAAGTTTCTTTCGACCAACTCGTTGATATTGCTCTTCGTCTTGAAGAGGCGGATAAGGAGAATGATGTTGAAGTGGTGGGTTCCAAACCAAACTTCAACAACAAGAAGAGGTCAAACAAATTCAAAGGCCCTAATCCCAATAAGAAAGGGAGGCAAGCAACTCCTGCTGAAAAGACCTTTTTCTCTACTCAAGGGAAATGCTATAATTGTGGTTCGAAAGACCATTTTGCGAACAAGTGTTCAAAGCGTCGTACTTGTCGCTATTGCAAGAGCCCGGACCATTTTATGCATGCATGTCCCAAACTTCAAAATAGGAAGGAGGGAAAGCTTAATGTTGCTCAAGCTCCTGGCAACACATCTCGTGGCCAAGGTATTTCTCATTCTATTCTGGATGGAATTATTTTATTTCGTGATCATCCTATTCGAGTTCTTTTTGATATGGGTGCGTCCCATTCTTTTATATCAAAAGAGCTTGTTGATACTTTTTTCTTGGATGTTTTGTGTTTAATGACTTCTTTGAGAATTGCGAATCCGGTTGGTGGATCCGCAATGATCAGTTTATTGTGTAAAGATGTCGAGATTATTTTGTGTGATTTTTCTTTCCTTGCCGACTTGCATGTCATGCGTTATTTAGGCTTTGGAATGATTTTGGGAATGGATTGGCTTAACCGTTATGAATCCCATATCCTATGTCCTGAGCGGACTATTCATCTTCGACATCCTCAATCTGTTAAGCAGATTTCTATTAATCTTAAAAATTCAGATTCCAGCTTGGTTGCATCTTTGTATTCTTTAAATCCTCGTGATGACGATGATGATGACGAGCGTGATATTATTTCTCTTATTCACGTCGTTTGTGAATTTTCCGACATATTCGAGCCCGTTTTAGGATTACCACCTAAGCGAGCAATTGAGTTCAGAATTAATCTTATTCCTGGAGCTTAACCTATCACTCGTCCTCCTTATCGTATGTCCAATAAAGAAAACGAGGAGATGCGTAAACAATTATCTGAATTGGAGACGAAGCAATTTATTCGCTCTAGTTCCTCGCCTTGGGGAGCTTCAGCTATTTTCGTGAAGAAATCCGATGGTACACTTAGGCTTTGCGTTGACTGCCGCAAGCTTAATGATCTTACTATCAAAAATAAATATCCTTTACCTCGGATTGATGATCTATTCGATCAACTTAGTGGCGCTAGAGTCTTTTCACAATTAGACTTAGCTACTGGATTTCATCAGCTTCGTATTGCAGAGGATAGTATTCCTTTGACATCGTTCCGTACTCGATATGGATCTTATGAATGGCTAGTCATGCCATTTGGTCTAACGAATGCTCCGGCTTATTTCGTTGACCTTATGAATAGAGTTTTTAAAGACTTCCTCGATCGATTTGTTCTCATCTTTATTGATGATATTCTTGTGTATTCTAAAATCGAGGAGGAGCATGAAAAACATCTTCGGATTGTGTTGGAAACTCTTAGGAGTAATCAATTAAAGGCAAAATTTTCTAAATGCCACTTTTGGCAATCTCGTGTGAAGTTTCTCGGTCATATTATTTCCGAATCCGGAATTTCCGTGGATCCTTCAAAGATTGAAGCGATTCAAGATTGGAAGAGACCGGAGAGTGTGACGGAGATTCGTAGTTTTCTTGGATTGGCAGGTTATTACCGCCGTTTTATCAAAGACTTTTCTAAGATTGCCGTGCCTCTCACTAGCTTAACGAAGAAAGGTATTAAATACATTTGGTCGGACAAATGTGAAGCTTCTTTCCAGAAATTGAAAGAACTCCTTTCTGTTGCTCCTATTCTTGTTATTCCTGAAGGGAATCAAGATTTCGTTGTTTATACCGATGCTAGTCGCGTTGGTTTGGGTGCCGTTCTTATGCAAAAAGAACGTGTTATTGCTTATGCTTCTAGGCAATTGAAGCCTGCCGAGACTAGATATGCCACTCATGATTTAGAACTCGCGGCTATTGTTTTTGCTCTCAGGATTTGGCGTCATTATCTTTTAGGAGAGAAATTTGTTCTTTATACCGATCATAAGTCATTGAAATATTTGTTTTCTCAAGGAACTTAATTTGCATCAACAACGTTGGCTCGAGTTCCTTGCTCCTTATGATCTTGATATTCTTTATACTCCCGGTAAGGGTAATCGTGTCGCCGATGCTCTCAGTCGTAAACAACAAGCTGTTGTTTCTATGATGATATCCGAATGGAACGATCTCGAGATCTTATCCACTTGTGAGATTCGAGACCGCGTATCCGATTTATGCTCATCATTTGTTTTATGTAGCCTTGAGGCTCATCCTTCTCTTTTAGACCGCATTCTTGAAGCTCAAAGGCTAGATCCCGAATTGGCTCTTCTTGGCCAAAATATTAAGGATAAGATTGATATTGAAGGTTTGAAGGACTTTGATATCGATTCCCGTGGCGGCATTCGAAAATTTGGTAGACTTATCGTACCAAATATTGTTGATCTTCGTAAGGATATTTTAGAAGATTCCCATCGTTCTAAATTTACCATTCATCCCGGTAGTAGTAAAATGTACGCGGATATGAAGCGACTTTATTATTGGGAGGGAATGAAACTTGACATCGCTAACTTCGTTAAGCGTTGCATGACTTGCCAACTCGTTAAGGCCGAACATCAAAGGCCCGGTGGGTTATTGCAGCCTTTAGAAATTCCAACTTGGAAGTGGGACAGTATTTCCATGGACTTTATAGATGGCCTTCCCCGTTCTCGTTCGGGTCATGATAGCTCATGGGTGATCGTTGATAGACTTACTAAATCCGCCCATTTTATTCCCGTTTGGTCTAACCGAACCGTTCCTCTTTTGGCCAAACTCTTTGTTAAAGAGATTGTTAAATTACATGGTGTTCCTACTTCTATTGTTAGTGATCGTGATCCATTGTTTACTAGTGGATTTTGGAAGCGTCTTCAAAAAGCTTTGGGAACGAAGCTTAAATTTAGCATCGCTTATCATCCCCAGTCCGATGGACAAACTGAGCGTGTGAATCAAACTCTTGAAGATCTTCTTCGTTCTTGTGTGCTTGATTTTGGTGGAAGTTGGGAAGATCATATTTCACTTGTTGAATTTTCCTATAATAATAGCTTCCAATCTAGTATTGGTATGGCACCTTTCGAGGCACTTTATGGAAGGCCATGCCGATCTCCTTCTTGTTGGCTAGAGGCCGGTGAGAAGCTGGTTTTAGGTCCAGATTTTATTCGTGATTCCACAGAAAAGATTGATCTTATTCGTCATAGGATGAAAGAAGCCCAGAGTAGACAAAAATCCTATGCCGATAACCGGAGAAGGAAGTTAGAATTTTCTGTGGGAGATCTTGTGTTCATTCGTGTTTCACCTATGAAAGGTGTTGTACGTTTCAGTCGATCGGGAAAATTAGCGCCTCGATATATTGGGCCATTTTCTATCACCGAACGTATTGGTTCCATGGCTTATCGCCTTTTATTACCGGCTCAATTTTCTGCTATTCATGACGTGTTTCACGTTTCTCAATTACGGAAGTGCCTTCGAGATTCCGATTCTGTTCTTGAGCCCGGTGTTGTGGAAGAAATTGAAATTTCGCCTAATTTAACTTATGAGCAACATCCTATTCGTATCACTGCTTCGGAGGTCAAACGACTTCGAAATAAAGAAGTTTCGCTTGTTAAAGTTCAATGGTCTTCAAATCCTAAGGATTGTTCTTGGGAATCTAGAGAGTACATCGAGCGAACACATCCGGACTTACTTTCTCATGCTCTTTGAGGTGAACTTCTTATTTCAAACTTCTTTTGTGTTGAATATGCTTTTATGGTTGTTACTATATATATCTTCTTCTTAAAATATTGTGAGGACGCAATTTCTTTAAGGAGGGGAGTCTGTAACAACCCGCATATTTATCGATTTTATATTTAAATATGTTATTTAAATATTTCATCGTTGGTCGGATTTTAGTCCGAAAAGCTACTTTTTGCGTACGGTCGAATTAGGACTCGGGACCACTCCGATTGAGTTTAAAATGCCGTTTGCGACCTTTTTGAGTATAAGCTTCGATATGTTTGGAGAGAGTTGATTTTTGCTACTTTTCACTTTGGGTTTGGTTTGGGCTCTGCCCTATGTTAACTTATGCTCAAATCTGAGCCACTCTTCCCCACTCACCCTCATTCTCTTCTCTTTTCAGTTTTTTGAGTATTAATGGTGGGAGAGATTGGAAATTAAAACTCCAAAACCCTAGTTCCTCTTGCAAATCAAATTCCTAGCTCCAAACTCAAGAAGAACCCATTGGTAAGCATTCTCTTCTTCTTCTCCAACTTATTCTCTTACCAATTTCAGAAATTCCTAAAATCTAATTTTGGGAATGTTCTTATTTTGAGCATAGGTTCAAGCTCATTTGGGTTGTGTTGAAGAGAGGTTGATTCTCCATTTGCTTTCAAGCTTCTTCTTGCTTGATTTTGTGAAAAGGTGAGATTTTTATCTCACATCTAGGTCTATAACTATCTTTGAATGTAAGGTATGAATTCCTAACACATATTCATGTGCATTTGATTTTGGTTTGAATTGATTTGGTGTATATTCCAAATTTTAGTGTTTTGAAATCAAAATCTATGAAAATCCTTTTATGGACATCTTAACATGTTTTGGTGACGCATCGAAGAGCCTAAAGGGTCGGGTAGTCGTTTGGCATAAACCCCTAGCACCATGGCTCGAATTCGGTTGCGAATTGGTTGGGTTTGCACATCTTGTGCAAAGGCAGAAAACTGCCTTAGCTCCAGTCAGTCGACTGGACCTCTTGGTCAGTCGACTGGCAGAAGCTATTAAGCAGGGTGAAGGCTCCCTGCAGAGCCTTGGGGGTTCTGTTTACTGCAGTCAGTCGACTGACTCACTGAGTTCAGTAGACTGACCTACATCCCGAGAGTTTTTTTGGGACTGTGATCAGTCGACTGAACTCAGTGAGTCAGTCGACCGACCTGCTTCTATTTGTCCACAATGCCTATTTGAGCCTAGTTTTGCTTGGTATCCAATTTATATCGATTTGTTTTGATTCCTAGTTGTTGTTATCACTTATTCAACTATGATGACTTCTATTTTGGAATTTTTTGGAAATATCCACTTTGATGGATTTGATATCGATTTCTTTGGGATTTATTCACGTCTTCGTATGTGAATTTTGACGATCAAATGTTCTACTATCATCTTTGTGATTTGTCACTTTAAAAAATATAAAGGTTTCAATACTAGTAGTAAATATCAAAACTCTTTCCTCAAAACAATTTCAACTATATTTTCAATACCAAATTCGTTTATAAAACCGTTTTCCAATCTATTAGTATATACAAACCTTTACCTCACCCGTATGAGAAATCTAATTAAACGACTTAGTAAAACAAGTGGTATGAAACGCTTGCGTTCACTTTGTCGGTTAATTCTTGGACTTGTTCGATTGAATCTCTTGTGACAATTTTATAGTGGAGATCTACAGTTTGTTCGTAAATATTTAAGTTAAGCAAGTGGTTATGGGACATGAAGCTAAACTCATATATTTACTAGGTTAGTGTAATTGACACTTCTCGATGATCATGACGATCATTTTTGTGATTTAGAATAGCAATGTGCGATGTCTCTTTGACTGCGCGGGAGACTAAACCCCTTTTTGTGGAGTTTCGACTCAAATTGGTGGGGTAGCAACCCACGGTCTTTGGACCATTCGTGTGTCAGGTCTTCGGACCATTCGTATGTCAAATTAATGGCTAGCTACCATGAGATAGCTTCTCGTCCGTGTGTTACAGCTGTTGGTGAGTTTTCATGCTTCCGTTCGTGTGATAGGCCTCCCCCCTATTTTGTGTGATTTCTGGTTTTCGTGTGTCGAATTCTGGAATTTCCTTCTTCACCTATTTTTGTGATTTCTATTGATATGATTTATCAATTTTTGTGCATAGGTGAATTTGTGTGTCATTTACTGGATTTCTTGAGATGATTTCTAGAATTTGTGTTTCACCAATTTTCGTGATTTCCATCGATAAGCTATATCGATATTTGTGTCTTGGTGAATTTGTGTGTCATTGACTTTTGTGATTGGCATTGATATAATATGTCATTTATTGTGGTTAGGTGAACGAAATGAGGAGCATGACATTTCTTTGTTTCTTGTGTAGATTTGGTGATATTGATTAATCTCTTGTTGGTTTTCAATTACTTATATATATCACAGCTTGGCATTGTGGTAATTATGTGTTTAGTCATATCTCTTATTCAATATCGTTTCATCTGATATTTATAGTTAGACTGATCCGTTTATTATTTTCTTATTAAATAATACTCGGGTCAGACCAAGATGTTACAGGTGCTTCTGCTTGACTTCTCATCCAGGATCATTACTCTGACTTTTGGCTAACTGCTTAGATTAGTAGTTTATTTTATAGTATACATTTGAGATATAGACTCCATAATGTATACTTATTCTTTTGTGTAGTTCGTGAAACTATTCTTTTGTGATATTGTGGATCTTTTTAGACCACTACTCTAATGTACACTTTTATGTGTAATATGAATATCTTATTCCGCTTTTGTGATATGAATTGTCTGTGACTGATTTATGTTATGTTTATTTCTATATTTGTTTCCGAAGGATTTATATAGCCACCATGTAGTAGCTTTGGGTTTGTGTCGGTATGTCGGATTTCCTCTTGATAAAGTATTGCATGTTATATTATCTGACATATCGGTGCTCGCGCAAAGAAATTACACGGATGGTCGCTCCTCAACAGCCTTATCCTCCGTGCTAGTTGACAGCATTACACCGTAGTGTTCTTGGCTAGCGTGGGTATAGAGGTGGGGCGTTACAGCGCAAATCTATGCCCTGCAAGCTCAGTTAAACCAAAGCCAGCAGCAGTCGTTTTTGCTCCAGAACAAAATTAAATAATTAGAAGAATGTAGAAGAGAGCTAGCCTATATACAACAAACAAATCAACACTATGAAACCAGAATCTTTACTCTAGCCAGAGAAGTAAGACAGCTAAAGTAGGAAACAGGCATCCCTAGTAAAACTTTATCCTATGACAAGCTCCAAGCCATGCTCAAACTCAAACCTAGAAAAGCACTAAAACCATTATATGATAAATGCCCTGATCTAGAGATCAGAATCAATGAACTAGTAGCACAAAGATGGGAAGAGCAAATGCAGATGTTACAAGACAAGCTAAAAGAATGGTCAGAAAATTCGCCAGGAGGATGCAAGGTGGTACATGATTGTAGATCCAATATGCTAAGAGCAACGATAGATTTTGACCTAACTCCAATAAGCTTTGACACTATAATAACATTGTTCAACCATGGTATGCTTTCAAGACTTAAACTCAATATAGACTGTATGTGACGACCCGAAAATTTCGAGCATTTAAAATCATATTATTTCATTAATTTTAAATATTCAATAAAGTAATTTTAACTTGAATTATGAATATCACTATTTATTTGATAATTAAATTATTGAATTTAATAAGTTGAAGTTGGTAAAAGGTTGAATCTAGAATTTTAAGCCTGTTAAAAATAATTTGAAGGCTCATAAAATTTATATTGATAATAATGAGTATAGTAGAAGTTGTAAAATTGAAATTAACTATGGTTTGTTCAGTTTAAAATTTTTATCGTTTAAATTGAATTTAAAAATAGCCTTCCGAGGCACAGTCTCGGAATTTGATGAAACTAGTTCCGTTGGGTCCGTAATATGGAATTATTATCGGGTTTCAAATTTCGTAGCAATTGGAGTTGTTGTGTGAGCACACGATAGATAAACGCGCCGAATTTGATTGATATTAATCGAAATAAAATATACTTATAAAAGAAAAATCAAATCTAAAGTCCAATATTCCTCTACAGTCAAATCTTCTTCTATACGCTTCCTTTTCCTTTTATTTCTAAGCCGAGCCTTCTTCAAGAATTCACGTATCAATCTTTTTGTGAAGCCATCCTCGTTCAAATTAAATACCTTCCCCTTTCTTCCTTTTAAATCCAACCCAGTTAAACGAAGAAAAAAAAATGGCCGAAGCCCTCACGTTCAAATTTTGGTCTTCCTCTTTCTCAAATCCAACAGCATCTTCATTTCGTATCTGTGGAAAAAAAAGAAATAAAATGGCCGAGTCGATTCCCCAAATCGCAACCCTCTCCTCTTCGTTTCACATTAAATCGAAATCAAAATCACTCAGAGAAAATATATAAATGGCTGCTCGCGATCGAGGTAGGGATGCATCAGATCGAGTGCGAGCGAAGGGAAAGCACGGCAAGTATGGACGTCTTGCGTAATTGGTGGCAGTAGGTGGTAGCGCTCGCGAATTTGGGGCTTCACGACTGTCTTGGGCGCTCGCGTAAGGGTTTTTATATTCACGGTGTCGTTCTCGAGCTCGAGGAGGTGGTGGTGCTGTTCGCGTGTGGTGATTGCCGTGGTTGTTGAGGGACTGCAGTGATTCTGGGGATGATATTGAAGGTAAATAATTTTACCTTAATTTATTCATACCAGACTTGAGTGTATATGTAAGTTTAAGGACAGGAATTCATTTACAGAAAAAAAAGATGTTCATTGAAATAAAACAGTAAATATACAAGTTAATGAAATTTATTTAACAATAAGGTTTCTAAATTAAGCTGTTTTAAACTTTAACATATACAAGTGTATGTATGCAGAAATTTATTTAACAATATGTATGCACACAGACATATTTTGGAATTTCATACATATAAGAATTTTCAATACGAAGAGTTTATGTACCCTTATGTATATTATCTTTAAGGATTATTTTATCGGTTTAAATATATATATATATATATATATATATATATATGAGTATTTATTTAAGTAATAAATTAGTTGTAAATTTAGTTTTTTTAGTTAAATAAATTTTTTAAGAGGGATTGGTTTTATAATCTAAGATGTTAGTCTAAAATAAAATCATTGGTTAATTAAAATTGTTATATGGTAGTTAAATGTTCGATTAATCCAAATATTAATAAAATCATCCAATGTTTATACAAGGTAAAAATTTGAAGGAAGCAAGACGAATTGGGTCGGATTGCAAACGTTAAAGGTGAGTTAATCTCACTCAGTTAAATTTAGGTTTAAATGATTAAATTTAAATAATTGTTTGGATGATTGGATTGATGATGTGCTATATTGTGATATATATATTAGGAATTGGCATTTTATATTGTGCTAATATCTGTGGATGCAGGGAAACCAAGTTGGAGGGATCCAACTGGATCCCTCAACATTTATTTAAATTATTTAATACCCCTGCTGTGATTACTTTATATTCTGTGATGAATATTGTTGATAATTGGGATATTGGAAGATATGGTTTACCTGAATATTTCCGGTGCACTAAGTTATCAAGATATATAGAATTTGAATTTGGAAATAAAATGCAGAGAATTTGTAAGTGAAATAACTATAGAAATTTTAAATAAATTAAGAATAAATTGGATAAGAATAACAACAGTGTTTAGTGCTAATTAATATAATCCTGTATGTGGAAAGGAAATTTTGAATAAACATAAAGTTAATGAAGTTTGAAACTTCAATGATATTATTTAATAGAACAAAACATTTATTTAATATTTAATATTTAAATTATTGAAGGAATACAGAAGAAACGGGGAAAAGTCTGGAATCTGTATATTTTAGTTAAAGGATTTAAAATCAAACGGAAAATAACAACAATAATAATAAGTCCATAACTAATGAACTTTGAAATGAAGTGAGAAATTAAGAAACCTATTTCAAATAAAATGAATTGGAAATCAATTTGGGGAAATTGATTTAGGTGATTGAAGATGGACTTTTCTCTAGATGGCCAAGTACACGTTTTTAAAAGTAAATTTGTAAATATTAATTAAACGTTTTAAAGTTGATTTTAAAGAAAACAAGTTTGTAAAATTTATTATTTCTAATATTTAATTTCTAAAGCAAGCATTTCCTTTTAATATATTATAGCATTAATTATTTTAAATTTGACTTAGTATTTGTTTAAAAGTGAAACCTGGTTTTATATTTTATAAAGTAACCTTATTTTCTCAAATTCATATAGTATGTATTTTTAACAAATTATTTAAGTAGTTTTATCCTAAGTGTTTTAAAGTATATAATTCAAAGTATTTTAAAAAATCTATTTTGTGCTTGGTGATTTCAGTAGAGATAGAAAATATTTGGGAAAGCTGATTATGAGAGAATGAGGGTTTTGAAACTGTTTTCAAAGGATTGAAAGAAATATATCTTATGAAGATATTTTTGAGATTAATAAATAATTTGGAAAAAATTATTTATTGGTTGATGGTTGTTTTGTGAATATAATTGATAGTTAAATCACCGACTATCAATATTGGACAATTACGTTGATCGTTTCAAAGAGACCGGGATCGAGATTTATTTCTCGAAAACCACTTCGATCCGATTTATACGTTTCGGGAAAATGATTTTGGATTCGAAGATGGAGCAGTGAAGTGCAAGGGCTAGTCGCTACTAATCCTGAGGATATTTCCAAAATGGATGTAGTAGGAGTAGTGCCTTCGGTTCCGTTCGAACCCACGACGAACTTGTATGGATGAATGCTTGCGAAAAACTTCGTTAGGTGGACGATGGGCATTCAAAAGGGATATGTTCTAAAAAGGTAACGCTTAGCCTCAAGCCTCATCAAATGGGAATGACTGAAAATCAGGGGTTATGCAGCAAGGCTAGGTGGGTAACACCCAAGCAGGGTGAGGTCATTCCAGTCTAGATGTCCCTTTTTATTTCGGCTTAGTGGGCGGTTGCTGATCCCAACCGCAGGGTGATCTCACTCGGGACTGTCCAGTAAGGGATGGTTCCGGCCTTGTGTTGCAGGGGAGCGGGCGTACTCCTCGGTACGGTGATCTAGGCCCCATACTATGACAGGTGGTACCCCAGTGCCTAGTCATTGGTTGGAAATCCATTCTCCCTACGAGCCTTGTACGAGTTTTGTTTGTATTACCCACTTTATGGCTAGTAGCTGGAATTTAATAATGTAACAATTTCGGCTATTTTATAAGTATTTGTATATAGACCCTATTGTAATATCAGCGGATTTCTATAAAAACTGTTTTAGCTATTGTAAGGTAAAAACCCGACATGTTTATTTGTGGCGTGGTCTTACGAGATGCTTTTGTTTTCAAAGGATTTTTGAAACTTTAATAATCAATTGGGTGTGATTTTCTCACGCTGGTATTCCAGACAGACTCGGGTATTATTTAACTGTAATGCTCGAGTCAGACCGAGTATTATAGAATACAAGATATGATGTTGTGAAGCTCAGAAGATGAGCAGGATGGCGATACGTACCCCCGTACTTGTATATATATATTATTCCGCTGTTGAGTTGTTGTGTATCCATTATATTGTATTGATGGGAGCTGTGACTGATGTACTCTGATGATGTAATGTATGTAAACAGATATACTTGATTTTGAGTAAAGATTATTTACTATCTATTATATTTTATTCCGCTGTGATGGTTAGATTCTGGTGTTGATTTTGTTTTCTCTTCTTCTAACTCTTCTTCTTAAACCCAAATGGTTCGTATTTCTGTGCAACTTGAGTTGATTGTTGTAGAATAGCGTTGACTCAAGGGGTACGGATTTGCGGGCTGTTACACTTGGTATCAGTGCTTAGGTTGGAGATAACCTTGGCTCTGATGGGAATTACTCATTTAAAATAGAGTCTATGGTACTCTATAATGAGTTTGAGCGTATTAATAGATATGACCGCGTATTTGTTAGTGAATATAAATTGTTTTAATATTGCGTTGATTGATTTATTGAGTGGCATATGAACCTTCGTCGACACAGTCTGCGCAACTGTATTGAAGGGGTTTCTAAACACTTGAATAGAACAATCGACACGGTATTGTTTTTAAATGTGGGTGAATGAAATAATTTTGCCCAAAAATATATTTTGATATAAGAAAAAGTTTTTCTTAAACTATTTATGTAATATATGGTTGTTTGGATGTTAGGAAGAATAGTATTGAATTATTATCATTGTTGAGTGAAAATTTGACTTGAAATTGAAAATACAACCAAAAAGGTTTAAGTGAATAAATTCATTATAAAATGAAATTTATAATTATGAATTGTAAATGTGCATTGTAAATTTAAAAAAAAATACCCAAATAAGAATTTGTATGAGCGTAAGCTATGCAAATAAAATTATAGTAAAATTGATTTAAAGCAGGATTTGGAAATTTAAATCCCGGAAATTTGAAAGTGTTTGTCAAAGTATTTGAAGATGAATATTAGTATTGTTGTTTTGGAGATATTTTTGAATGGAAATTTGTTTTAAATAAATTTTGGAAAGAGATATAGCATTGAATTCACTTAGTAGCTGGAAAATAACTTCGGTGATGACTGCATCATCATCGATGTTCATTTTCGAGTTTCTAAGTGACAGATTGCTGCCAAAAATTTATTCGTTCAGAAAAGCTAGTTGTTTTTGAAATTTCGAAGGAAATTTGTTGGGAATAAACGCCAGGATTGGTTTAAAGTTTTTGAGAAGTGGGATTTTGAGATGTTGAAGATTTCAAAATGATTTGGAACCAAAGTCGGGTATTTAAAAATCCTGACGAGATAGTTGTAAGCTTATAAATTGAGATGATTTTAAATCATAAAGGAAATATAAGCTTTGAATAATGGAATTTAAATTTAAAAGGATAAAATGAGGTTAACTTGGATTGTAAATAAAATTGAGATGAAAAGTGTCGAACTAAAAAGTGGTTATGAATGAATTATAAAAAAGAAGAAGAAGAATTTAATTGGTAAATAAAATGAATCTAAATTGTTAAGGGTTTTAAATGAACTAGTTTGGTTAATAAAATGAAATTCAAGTGAGTGGATTCAAATTTAAAATGCAAGAAAAATGAGAATATATAGATCGTGAATAAATTTGAAAATGCAATAGAATTAAGTATAAATCGAGTTGAAACCCATTTACATTGGTTATAAAACATAAATATTTGTTTGTTCACATAGATTTTGTCAAATTTGCATAGAATAAATATCATTGGATGTAAATGGAGGTGATTGAAATTCTATGAATTAATAGGAGAGAAATAAATTGATTTTGAGAGCAATGGAATTAAATATGAATTGAGTTTGCTTAAGAATAAATTAAATGTTGGTGATTGAGTGTTAAACCATTCAAATTGACTGAAAATGGTTATAAATAAATTGAAACAATTGAATTAGTATGAAAGTTGTAAAAATTGCTTGCGGAAAATATTGGATGTGCATTTCTTTAGAATCCAAATGTTTTAACCTTTGCAACTAAGTGAAATATAGTTAAATTGCATATATTTGGCACTTACATGTTTAAATTGAGTAAGTACAGGTACCTGGAAGCCGTGTGGCTGGATTTGGTAGTGCTATTTGCTAAAAAAAAGAAAAAAAAGAGATAAGCCGCATGCATAAAAATGCTAAATAAGGTACGCTTACGTAATAAAAATAGAAAATATGAAATGTTTTTGGTTTTTCCGACTGTGTGGGTCGATGTATATATATTTATCTCTTTTGTCAAATTTCAAAAGCTCCTCCGTACAAAGGGGACTCTGCCAAAATTTTTCAAAAATTTTGGGAATTAGAAAATTTTTGGAAAATTTTGTTAACGACAAACAAATTCAAATTGGAAACTAAAACAAGTTAGTAAATGAACCCAATTTAAAGTAATGACATGAATTAGTAATAAATGACAAATAAAATTTATATATGCAGAGTTAAAGATAAATTGAATTCATAAGGAAATGAAAGAATCGATTTGAATAGAAATAGATATTAACTAAAGTGGTAAAGTGGAAACAAACAAAGAAACATATATAATGCTTATATTAAACTTAAGAGAGAATGGTGAATTCTTAAATGAAAATTTATACTACTAATATAATTCAAGTCAATATTGGAATGAATGGATATTGGCATTTTGTGAGAAGGTCGATAAACTGTTTTGGGAATATAGTGATTGGATATTAGTGCTAAACAGGATATACAGGTAATATAAAGGAAAGTGAATTGGTATTGACTTCATAAAGATAAAAAAATTGAGCTGCCCGACCAAAAAGGTATGTGTTTAAATTTTTGTGAAATTTGATTGGGATTTTGGATTGAGCCACTTGGCGTTTTGTTTTCTTTTTGGATTTGGGAGGCCGTAGAGCCATTTTGTAGTTGTATCGAGCTAGCCACGCAAAGGAGACGCTGGCAAAATTTTTCGGGAATTTAGGGAGTTAGAAAAATTTTGAGAAAATTTTGATAATTCAAAATTTAGTTTTAAATTGAAACTCAAATGATTAAGGAAATAGTATAGTTTGAAACTATGGGAGAGTTGAGAAGTTAATAAGAATGATAATGGGTCTTTTGTAAAAAGATAGTTGGTTAGATGTTGATTTGTTTGGTTTTGGAGATAAGTAAACGGGTATTGGACCGTTCTTCCTAACTAGTAATTTCGGGGACGAAATTCTTTTAAGGGGGAAGGAAAGTGACGACCCGAAATTTTCGAGCATTTAAAATCATATTATTTCATTGATTTTAAATATTCAATAAAGTAATTTTAACTTGAATTATGAATATCACTATTTATTTGATAATTAAATTATTGAATTAAATAAGTTGAAGTTGGTAAAAGGTTGAATCTAGAATTTTAAGCCTGTTAAAAATAATTTGAAGGCTCATAAAATTTATATTGATAATAATGAGTATAGTAGAAGTTGTAAAATTGAAATTAACTATGGTTTGTTCAGTTTAAAAATTTGATGAAACCAGTTCCATTGGGTCCGTAATATGGAATTATTATCGGATTTCAATTTTCGTAGCAATTGGAGTTGTTATGTGAGCACACGATAGATAAACATGCTGAATTTGATTGATATTAATCGAAATAAAATATACTTATAAAAGAAAAATCAAATCTAAAGTCCAATCTTCCTCTACAGTCAAATCTTCTTCTATACACTTCCTTTTCCTTTTATTTCTAAGCCGAGCCTTCTTCAAGAATTCACGTATCAATCTTTTTGTGAAGCCATCCTCGTTCAAATTAAATACCTTCCCCTTTCTTCCTTTTAAATCCAACCCAGTTAAACGAAGAAAAAAAAATGGCCGAAGCCCTCACGTTCATATTTTGGTCTTCCTCTTTCTAAAATCCAACAACATCTTCATTTCGTATCTGTGGAAAAAAAAGAAATAAAATAGCCGAGTCGATTCCCCAAATCGCAACCCTCTCCTCTTCGTTTCACATTAAATCGAAATCAAAATCACTCAGAGAAAATATATAAATGGCTGCTCGCGACCGAGGTAGGGATGCAGCAGATCGAGTGCGAGCGAAGGGAAAGCACGACAAGTATGGATGTCTCGCGTAATTGGTGGCAGTAGGTGGTAGCGATCGCGAATTTGGTGCTTCACGACTGTCTTGGGCGCTCGCGTAGGGGTTTTTGTATTCACGGTGTCGTTCTCGAGCTCGAGGAGGTGGTGGTGCTGTTCGTGTGTGGTGATTGCCGTGGTTGTTGAGGGACTGCAGTGATTCTGGGGATGATATTGAAGGTAAATAATTTTACCTTAATTTATTCATACCAGACTTGAGTGTATATGTAAGTTTAAGGATAGGAATTCGTTTACAGAGAAAAAAAAAGATGTTCATTGAAATAAAACAGTAAATATACAAGTTAATGAAATTTATTTTACAATAAGGTTTCTAAATTAAGCTGTTTTAAACTTTAACATATACAAGTGTATGTATGCAGAAATTTATTTAACAATATGTATGCACACAGACATATTTTGGAATATCATACATATAAGAATTTTCAATACAAAGAGTTTATGTAACCTTATGTATATTATCTATAAGGATTATTTTATCGGTTTAAATATATATATATATATATATATATGAGTATTTATTTAAGTAATAAATTAGTTGTAAATTTAGTTTTTTTTAGTTAAATAAATTTATTAAGAGGGATTGGTTTTATAATCTAAGATGTTAGTCTAAAATAAAATCATTGGTTAATTAAAATTGTTATATCGCAGTTAAATGTTCGATTAATCCAAATGATAATAAAATCATCCAATGTTTGTAAAAAGGTAAAAATTTGAAGGAAGCAAGACGAATTGGGTCGGATTGCAAACGTTAAAGGTAAGTTAATCTCACTCAGTTAAATTTAGGTTTAAATGATTAAATTTAAATAATTGTTTGGATGATTGGATTGATTGATGTGCTATATTGTGATATATATATTTAGAATTGGCATTTTATATTGTGCTAATATCTGTGGATGCAGGGAAACCAGGTTGAAGGGATCCAATTGGATCCCTCAACATTTATTTAAATTATTTAATACCCCTGTTGTGATTACTTTATATTCTGTGATGAATATTGTTGATAATTGGGATATTGAATGATATGGTTTACCTGAATATTTCCGGTGCACTAAGTTATCAAGATATATAGAATTTGAATTTGGAAATAAAATGCAGAGAATTTGTAAGTGAAATAATTATAGAAATTTTAAATAAATTAAGAATAAATTGGATAAGAATAACAGCAGTGTTTAGTGCTAATTAATAAAATCCTGTATGTGGAAAGGAAATTTTGAATAAACAGAAAGTTAATGAAGTTTGAAACTTCAATGATATTATTTAATAGAACAAAACATTTATTTAATATTTAATATTTAAATTATTGAAGGAATACAGAAGAAACGGGGAAAAGTCTGGAATCTGTATATTTTAGTTAAAGGATTTAAAATCAAACGGAAAATAACAACAATAATAATAAGTCCATAACTAATGAACTTTGAAATGAAGTGAGAAATTAAAGAAACCTATTTCAAATAAAATGAATTGGAAATCAATTTGGGGAAATTGATTTATGAGATTGAAGATGGACTTTTCTTTGGATGGCCAAGTACACGTTTTTAAAAGTAAATTTGTAAATATAAATTAAATGTTTTAAAGGTGTTTTTAAAGAAAACAAGTTTTTAAAATTTATTATTTCTAATATTTAATTTCTAAAGCAAGCATTTCCTTTTAATATATTATATCATTAATTATTTTAAATTTGACTTAGTATTTGTTTAAAAGTGAAACCTGGTTTTATATTTTATAAAGTAACCTTATTTTCTCAAATTCATATAGTATGTATTTTTAACAAATTATTTAAGTAGTTTTATCCTATGTGTTTTAAAGTATATAATTCAAAGTATTTTAAAAAATCTATTTTTGTGCTTGGTGATTTCAGAGGAGATAGAAAATATTTGGGAAAGCTGATTATGAAAGAATGAGGGTTTTGAAACTGTTTTCAAAGGATTGAAAATAAAAATATATCTTGTGAAGATATTTTTGAGATTAATAAATAATGTGGAAAAAAATTATTTATTGGTTGATGGTTGTTTTGTGAATATAATTGATAGTTAAATCACCGACTATCAATATTGGATAATTACGTTGATCGTTTCGAAGAGACCGGGATCGAGATTTATTTCTCGAAAACCACTTCGATCCGGTTTATACGTTTCGGGAAAATGATTTTGGATTCGAAGATGGAGCAGTGAAGTGCAAGGGCTAGTCGCTACTAATCTTGAGGATATTTCCAAAATGGATGTAGTAGGAGTAGTGCCTTCGGTTCCGTTCGAACCCGGGACGAACTTGTATGGATGAATGCTTGCGAAAAACGTCGTCAGGTGGACGATGGGCATTCAAAGGGATATGTTCTAAAAAGGTAACGCTTAGCCTTAAGCCTCATCAAATGGGAATGACTGAAAATCAGGGGTTATGCAGCAAGGCTAGGTGGGTAGCACCCAAGCAGGGTGAGGTCATTCCAGTCTAGATGTCCCTTTTTATTTCGGCTTAGTGGGCGGTTGCTGATCCCAACCGCGGGGTGATCTCACTCGGGACTGTCCAGTAAGGGATGGTTCCGGCCTTGTGTTGCAAGGGAGCGGGCGTACTCCTCGGTACGGTGATCTAGGCCCCGTACTGTGACAGGTGGTACCCTAGTGCCTAGTCATTGGTTGGAAATCCATTCTCCCTACGAGCCTTGTACGATTTTTGTTTGTATTACCCATTTTGTGGCTAGTAGCTGGAATTTAATAATGTAACAATTTTGGCTATTTTATAAGTATTTGTATATAGCCCCTATTATAATATCAAAGGATTTCTATAAAAACTGTTTTAGCTATCGTAAGGTAAAAACCCGACATGTTTATTTGTGGCGTGGTCTTACGAGATGCTTTTGTTTTCAAAGGATTTTTGAAACTTTAATAATCAATTGGGTGTGATTTTCTCACGCTGGTATTCCAAACTGACTCGGGTATTATTTAGCTGTAATGCTCGGGTCAGACCGAGTATTATAGAATACAGGATATGATGCTGTGAAGCTCAGGAGATGAGCAGGATGGCGATACGTACCCCCGTACTTGTATATATATATTATTCCGCTGTTGTGTTGTTGTGTATCCATTGTATTGTATTGATGGGAGCTGTGACTGATGTACTCTGATGATGTAATGTATGTAAACAGATAAATTTGATTTTGGGTAAAGATTATTTACTATCTATTATATTTTATTCCGCTGCGATGGTTAGATTCTGATGTTGATTTTGTTTTCTCTTCTTCTACCTCTTCTTCTTAAACCTAAATGGTTCGTATTTCTGTGCAACTTGAGTTGATTATTGTAGAATAGCGTTGACTCAAGGGGTACGGATTTGCGGGCTGTTACACTGTAATACAGAATACCTAGATATGTTCGGATGGAAGCTCAGCCTAATACTTCACAGCATGCTCTCGTTTGGAAATCCAGTTACGTTGTGCATAAATTCCACTTGCCCAAAGTTTTTGTTTGATAACAAAAACACAGAAAGGCCAGCTAAACACAGAATTTCCATTTTTGTTAATAAAAATTCACAGCCTTATGCAGTTCCTCAAGGAGCACAGATTTATGAACGGAAGCCAATCTGGTTCCACAGTCATAGACCATGGGAATTTCACCAGAGGGAAGAATTATTATCACCGCCACCCCATTGGCGTGAACTCTATCTGTATGCTGAAACAACCATAAAAAAAATACGGGGCTCCACAGGCTTTAAATATTTACTACCGTTTTATCCTATTGACAGTTTTGACCCGTAGAGACATGTAATCAGATTTGCAGAGGACAGTGATCTAGAAGCCTTGGAGGACATAAGTGACATCATGGATGATGAGTCTGACGATTTATCTATACCATCCACCCATAGAGCGACATAAAGTATTAAGAAGTTTCGACACTAAATCCAGCACATGCAGAAGATTCCCACACTAAAATAAAGTAACACCTGTCCAGCTTTATGTCATTTATTATGCCAGCGTTGTACTTTGGCAATAATGTATTTTGCCAGCTTTGTACTTTTATGAAATGAAGTGTCCTGTAAAGTTAGTAGGTGTAGGTAAATAAATGACCGGACTTACCGGCTAAATGGCCTATATAAGGCAGTTATGTATGCAGTTGTAATATATCGAAGTGAATATATAAAATCTTTAAGCTTTCTGCAATTTAATGGCAGCTTAAGCCCCTCCTGTTCATCTCCTATGAATTAAAAACTCATTCCTCCTCAAAAAAAAGAAAGAATTAAATCTATTTGCTTCCGCATCCACAGCGCATCTTCAGAACTACTCCGCTCCGCCGCATAGAAGCTAAAGGCTTTCTCCACTCTATTCAAACAAGGAAAAAACCAGGTATGGATATCCTTGACTTGGTGTATTCCTTGATTTCTTCACTACGAGTAATTATATTTTATATTGCTGGTTATGTTTTTGGTCTGTTTGTAAATATGATAGAAGAACTTTTAATATTGTATGACCAACGAAAGTATAAAGAAAAATGAGAGTAACCGAGCTCTCAAAAAAATGGACCTATACCCCCCGTTTTGGTATCGGAGCAAGGTTTATCCTTGAACAGTAAAACAAGTTGGGTATTGCTAATAAGTCTAACTCAGGTAGCCAGGAAGAGCGTAAATCCTAATAAGGTTAGATAACGGCTAATATAAAACTTTGCTTACCCAAAGGGAAACAATCAGGCTCAAAATCAAAACATAGTTAATGGCGTATTTTACGATATGTTTTTAAGTTGTTATTTCTTTTGAATAAAAAACTGAGGAATGAGTAATTAATTTATGAAGTTAAGAAGGTGACCCTTTCCAAAATAGATTTTCAACGCTCAGCTAAACGCCTGCAATATTTAAATCTAGAATACTCTTTTAAAGAAAGAAATATTGTCAGTATTGGCAAATATAAGTTTCCTTTCTACTTTGAACAGCAATTTGGTCATCAGTTACACGGTAATAACATCCAACTAAATAGTATTATAGACTTTCTAATCAGTCAAGCAGGTAATCTCGAACTCATAATAACGTAGTAATTAGGGCAATAAATAACCTAACAGAAACTACTAAGGAGAAAAACAAAATTTTAAAACAGATTAGTTCCAATTTAGACTTTCTTAAAGATCAAAACAATACTATTCAAAACCAGCTAGTTCATATAAGAAAGAGTATACCTACTAAAGACAATATAATCCAGCTTAAATTTTTGTTAGAAACTAATAAACCAAAACATTTAGAAATTGAATCAAAAAGAATATTAGAAGATTTACAAAGACAGACAAGTAACTTTGATCGTAAGATTAAAAAGGTAGAACGAGTAATAGACGAAATAAAAAGGGTACTAGGAAGTTAATGAACAAAGAACTAATAGAAGCAAAAAAGAAAGCGGACGAATTTAAAGCAGAAAATAACTTACGACCGGTCCCCGACCAAGGCTTTTCTAGATATTCCGGACATAGTCAATCAGATCAAGAATATCAACATTTATTCAACATTTTAACAAGCCTAAATCTTCAATTAATTGAAAAGGTCAATCAACTAACAGAAAAGGTAAATAGTTTATCAGTAGGAAGAGACTGTTAACATTTACAAATAATAACAAAAAAGCCAGAACAGCTTTACAAATTTTGGAAACCAAGACAATGAATTTACAACCAGAAGCAGGATCTAGTAGAGCCTTAACAAGACGTAATTCCACTAGTATGACTAGAGATGAAATATCAAACATCATGTCTATATTTAATAAAAGGAAAGATAAACAAATAATACAACTTGATGAAGAAATAGATGTAGACAAAAATTTAGAAATATACAATAACCATCAGCTAGATGTACTAAATCCAAAGGTGCTATATCAAACAGGAATGATGAACTTAAACACTACTTTAATAAGGAGTACTCGTGAAGAAGAACTTAGAATAGTAGATAACAGTGAAATGATTAATATAATTTCCCCAGAAACAATAGAAAAGTTAAAGAATACAGGAAAAAGATTTTTCCATTTAGGACTAATTGTAATAGGAATAAAAGCATTAACTAGAAAAGGTTTAGGAACCAAGTTGTTAACTTTAATCCTAGATAAATCATGGACTTCCGATGTAGAAAAAGCATTAATATCAGGAATGGAAGTAGACTTAAACAATAACTCTGCTCTTATATATTGTGTACCGAACATCATTAAAAGTATAGATAATCTAAGAAATGTAAAAATGGGATTTCAAGCAAAAGGATTTGAAGGTTATATTGGAAAGAATTTTATTATCAGTATATGGTTATTAGGAAAAGCATCAAATAGATCGGGTATGAAGTTTAAGTTAAATTTATCAGGAATAGTACAAAACATAGCAAGTAAAGGCATTCAAATGATAGAACCTAGAAGAATTAATCCAGAAGATTTGGCAGGACTTGAATGGTCTTTAAAAGATTTTGTCACTAATGATAAAACATCACTAGTTCCAGAATCACACATTATATATAAAAATCAATTCAACGAACCAAGCATTAGGTTTAATAATTATAAAACAAAACAATCTGAAATAGAACAACTAGTGATGAAGAGACAGAATATAACAACTTAAATTGGGAAGAAGGACCAATTTATGATGAATATGATAGCGACATAGAACTAGAATATGATAAACTAGAAGACGTAATCGGATATTTACCAATCGATGAAGAAATAATACAACAAATGGATGAAACTCAAATAGAAGATGATTTTATTAAAGAAATTGAAAAATTGGAAACAGGATTTAAAACAGAAACAAAAACATCCCTAGTAGAAATAATGAATAAAAAGTTAACAGTTGAAAATATAAGAGAAGAAATTGATAATATGATAATACAATGTATGATGAACCTCCAAATGGATTATCAAACAGCATTTAACACCTTAAGCGAATACTATAACTTAGTACTAGTAGATGACATAAGTACAGGAAAAACTCCCTTAAGCGACATATATACTCAAAAAATGAAACAAATTATCAAGATTCAATGATTACAGAAGCATCATCAAGTAAACGACCAAGAAGTGAATTCACAAGACCAGGAGTAGGATATGATGAAAAAACATTTGAAAGAGAACCATGGAATCCTCCTAGTATTAGTTACACAGAAGGAAACACCAAAATAGGAAAACGAAGTAGAAAATCATATACAAAGATTTATAGTTCTAATATGCTACTATTAGAAAATCAAAGCCCTCAATTATGGCCAGATGAAATATTAATTTGGGAACAAAATGTCATACGATACTGGGAAGTTAATAAACGAGGAGATATGGACATGTTTGCAGTACTAAAAACCACGTTAGGCCCAATGGCCCTAGGCATATATCAAAATTTTAAAGCAATAAATCCCGAAGAAATAATTAGACAAAAATAATTAGAAGATAATCCATATAATTTTACATCAATGATCCGGACAATAATAATTGGTATAGATCCAGCTAAAGGAAATACAACATTACAAGATATAGCCATAAGAAATCTAGAACAATTAAGCATTAGTGGTTTCAAATATATTAAAGAATTTAGCCAAGATTTTGCAACAATGATAGCACAAACAGGTAAGGCCTTTGATGACGAATTATGTGACAGATATTTTACAAAATTACCAGGAGATGTAGGACGAAATATACATAAAGAATGGAAAGATAATCATGGAACAGAACACGGATCAGGCATAGGAATTAGAATCACTTTTGTTTTCCGAAAATTAGAAGAACTATGTAAAGAAGCCACTATGCAAGAACAAATCAAAAGACAAGCATGGGCATTCTGTAAAACAGCAATATATACACCATAAGCCTATGGATACAAAAAGAGAAAAAAGTTTTTAAGAAAATCAGTGAAATATGACAAGAATAAGCATAGTAAATATGTTACCATATACTAAAAAATGTACATGCTATATATGTGGCGATCCAAATCATTTAGCCAACAAGTGTCCAAATAGAGCAAATAATCAATATAGAGCTAATCTAGTAGACGAATTAGGAGAATACGATCTACAGAGTATAAACGACAATTCTGACAATGAATCTATTTACAGTATAGTTTCAGAAGAAGATAATAACCATCCTGATCCTATAACCTATACCCTAATGAATAGAGAAAACTGTTCACATGAATGGATACAAAGTAAAGGAAGCGATCACATACCCTGCTACAACTGCAATAGATATCCAGCAATTAATAAACGATTTTAATGTAATGAATGTTACAAAGAAATATGCTTTTTATGTGTTAAACAGATTTTTAACATAGAATTAACCAAAAAAGAAATAGTACCAAAAAATAATTTCTTACAAGAAAGAGTAGACAAACGTGAAGTTCAAATAAGATTACTCCAATACGAATTAAATGAAATAAAACAAGAATTAGCAAACTTAAAACAAAAAGAGAAAAATACAGAAAAAGAAGTAATAACTGAAGCAAAACGAAGAAAACTTCCAACAAACAACAGAAATAATTCAAGTAAAAGAGTTTTCAACAACCCTACTCACCCTAGAATGTAAACTATGGTTCGATAACAAAAATTTTATGACTACAACAGCTATAATCGACACCGGAAGTACAAAAAGCCTAATAGCACATAAATTAATTCCTAAAGAATTCCAAGTACCTTTAACATATAAACTATTCTCTAAAACAACTGAACAGCGTATTATGCAATTAAAATATAAATTACCTGATCATACGCAAATCCAATTTAAAGACTTTTCTGGCAATTACAGCAGTAAATATGATTTAGGACAAACAAATATTACTCCACCTGAAATAAATAGTTCTGAATTTTTATTAGGTCTTAATTTTATTTTAAATCTTAATGATAGTATTTCCATTAGTAAAAATAGCATTACATTTAATAAAAATAATATACTTTAACCACCAACTTTTACCAAACCAAATCAGAGTTGCTGCAAAAGCGTGGTGGTACCCCTGAATTAGATTTTTACAAACAACCCGACCAACCTAACCATAAAAAATTCTTGTCAAATGAAGAAAAACTAGAAGCCTTTAGTCTGTTAGCACAAGAGAAAGAAAAAACATTAGAAAAAGGACCAGATATTTTTGATTCAATTAATTGCCCATTAATTCAAAAATTAGAAAAACTAGGCCTTATAGGCGATGACATTACCAAAAGCAAAATAAAATATGTAGCAAAAATAAAAATAGAAAACCCAGATATAACAATAAGAACAACAAATATAGAATATTCGCCTGCAGATGTTACAGAATTTAAAATCCAAATAAAAGAGACGTTAAAACAAAACTTAATCAGAAAATCAGAAAGTCCCCACAGATCAGCAGCTTTTATTGTTAGAAATCATGCTAAAGTTAGCAGAGGAAAACCTAGAACAGTATATAATTATAAAAGACTTAATGAAAATACGGAAGATGATGGCTATAATATTCCAAATAAAGACACTTTAATAAATCTAATCCAAAACGAGAGGATCTTTAGCAAATTCGATTTAAAATCAGGATATAATCAGCTACATTTAGAAGAAACCTTTAAACCATGGACTGCATTTACATGTTCAGAAGGACATTTCGAATGGAATGTTCTAAGCTTCGGATTAAAAACAGCCCCAGCAGTATTCCAAAGATTTATGGACAGTATATTTAAAAAATATGACTTTTGTTTAGTATATATTGACGACATCCTAGTAGCTAGTAATACAATTCAAGAACATGAGTATCATTTAAAAACAATCTTTGATGAAATATCGAAAAACAAAATAGTAATTTCCAAAAAGAAAATGGAATTATTTAAAAGAAAAATTTCTTTTTTAGGACTAGAAATCGGAAATGGTAAAATAGAATTACAACCACATATTTCCCAAAAAATCTTAGAGTTTCCAGACAAATTAGATAGTATAAAAAAGATCCAAGCATTTTTAGGATTAGTAAATTATGCCAGAAAATTTATCCCAAATCTTGCCAAACTAGTAGGACCATTATACGGTAAAATATCCAAAAATGGAGAAAGAAGATTCAATAATGAAGATATTAAGTTAATAAGAACAATCAAAGAAGAAGTTAAACGGATTAAACCATTAGAACTTCCATTAACCATAGATTATATTATAATTGAATGTGATGGATGCAAAGAAGGATGGGGTGCTATCCTTATTTGCAAACCAAACAAATTTGCAGCAAAATCAGAAGAAAAAATAGCATCATACGCTAGTGGCACATTTAGTAAAATTGGGCAAAACTGGACCAGTATAGACTTTGAAATACAAGCCCTTATTAATGCATTAGACAAGTTTAAGATACATTTAACTAAAGAATTTACTGTTAGAACAGATTGTGAAGCCATAGTTAAATTCATCAATAATGAAAATTCAAAAAAGATAAACAAAACTAGATGGTTAAATTTACAAAATTTAATCCAAGGATGAGGCTATAAAATAATTTTTGAACACATAAAGGGAAAAGACAACCATTTAGCGGATTTACTTTCCAGGCAATTAGCTAAATGCTTTTTGCATTAATTCCAGGTAACAATGATGAATGCAGAAATAAAAACAGAGACTAAAGAAGCTAACACCACTCTAGATATTCAAAGGACAGAAAAGGAGGTTAAAACCCCTACTATACCAAGTAGTTCACAAATTCCAGGTAGCTCACAAACAAATATAACACCAGCAAATGCTTTCAAAATTCCCACAATGACCTTTGGTCAATATAATATAGCTATTTTCCAAGATAATGACCCGAGAAAATTCAGGCCTATAGTTAGAATTACAGACAAATCACAACAATGCCTGTTAGACCATTTATGGAATTTAAAAACAGTAGACACAGACCGTAAACACAAAATGATTTTGGCAAATTGTTTTGCAAATTATTTTTTGAAAATTCAACAAAAGCCATTATCAAAGAACTTTTCCTGCTACGTAGTCTTTGAAGGGCTATATATTGGCATTTTTAAACACTTTAGTCAGGTTCAGAATTCAGTCCAAAATTATCCTAATCCAAGATTTAGAGGATTCTACTCTTTAAACGAAGCTATAGAGGCAGCCAGACAGCAACTAGGTCTAAATTTCTACATAGATCCACAATGTCAACAATCTTATTCGCAAGTTACAACCTCAATACCAAGATCTCCAGAACATATAATGAATGACCAGGCGGCGCAAATCTATGCCCTGCAAGCTCAGTTAAACCAAAGCCAGCAGCAGTCGTTTTTGCTCCAGAACAAAATTAAATAATTAGAAGAATGTAGAAGAGAGTTAGCCTATATACAACAAACAAATCAACACTATGAAACCAGAATCTTTACTCTAGCCAGAGAAGTAAGACAGCTAAAGCAGGAAACAGGCATCCCTAGTAAAACTTTATCCTATGACAAGCTCCAAGCCATGCTCAAACTCAAACCTAGAAAAGCACTAAAACCATTATATGATAAATGCCTTGATCTAGAGATCAGAATCAATGAACTAGTAGCACAAAGATGGGAAGAGCAAATGCAGATGTTACAAGACAAGCTAAAAGAATGGTCAGAAAATTCGCCAGGAGGATGCAAGGTGGTACATGATTGTAGATCCAATATGCTAAGAGCAACGATAGATTTTGACCTAACTCCAATAAGCTTTGACACTATAATAACATTGTTCGACCATGGTATGCTTTCAAGACTTAAACTCAATATAGACTGTATGTGACGACCCGAAAATTTCGAGCATTTAAAATCATATTATTTCATTAATTTTAAATATTCAATAAAGTAATTTTAACTTGAATTATGAATATCACTATTTGTTTGATAATTAAATTATTGAATTTAATAAGTTAAAGTTGGTAAAAGGTTGAATCTAGAATTTTAAGCCTGTTAAAAATAATTTGAAGGCTCATAAAATTTATATTGATAATAATGAGTATAGTAGAAGTTGTAAAATTGAAATTAACTATGGTTTGTTCAGTTTAAAAATTTTATCGTTTAAATTGAATTTAAAAATAGCCTTCCGAGGCACAGTCTCGGAATTTGATGAAACCAGTTCCGTTGGGTCCATAATATGGAATTATTATAGGGTTTCAAATTTCGTAGCAATTGGAGTTGTTGTGTGAGCACACGATAGATAAACGCGCTGAATTTGATTGATATTAATCGAAATAAAATATACTTATAAAAGATAAATCAAATCTAAAGTCCAATCTTCCTCTACAGTCAAATCTTCTTCTATACGCTTCCTTTTCCTTTTATTTCTAAGCTGAGCCATCTTCAAGAATTCACGTATCAATCTTTTTGTGAAGCCATCCTCGTTCAAATTAAATACCTTCCACTTTCTTCCTTTTAAATCCAACCCAGTTAAACGAAGAAAAAAAAATTGTCGAAGCCCTCACGTTCAAATTTTCGTCTTCCTCTTTCTCAAATCCAACAGCATCTTCATTTCGTATCTGCGGAAAAAAAAAATGGCCGAGTCGATTCCCCAAATCGCAACCCTCTCCTCTTCGTTTCACATTAAATCGAAATCAAAATCACTCAGAGAAAATATATAAATGGCTGCTCGCGACCGAGGTAGGGATGCATCAGATCGAGTGCGAGCGAAGGGAAAGCAAGGCAAGTATGGACGTCTCGCGTAATTGGTGGCAGTAGGTGGTAGCGCTCGCGAATTTGGGGCTTCATGACTGTCTTGGGCGCTCGCGTAAGGGTTTTTGTATTCACGGTGTCGTTCTTGAGCTCGAGGAGGTGGTGGTGCTGTTTGCGTGTGGTGATTGCCGTGGTTGTTGAGGGACTGCAGTGATTCTGGGGATGATATTGAAGGTAAATAATTTTACCTTAATTTATTCATACCAGACTTGAGTGTATATGTAAGTTTAAGGACAGGAATTCATTTACAGAAAAAAAAGATGTTCATTGAAATAAAACAGTAAATATACAAGTTAATGAAATTTATTTAACGATAAGGTTTCTAGATAAAGCTGTTTTAAACTTTAACATATACAAGTGTATGTATGCAGAAATTTATTTAACAATATGTATGCACACAGACATATTTTGGAATTTCATACATATAAGAATTTTCAATACGAAGAGTTTATGTAACCTTATGTATATTATCTATTAGGATTATTTTATCGGTTTAAATATATATATATATATATATATATATATATGAGTATTTATTTAAGTAATAAATTAGTTGTAAATTTAGTTTTTCTAGTTAAATAAATTTTTTAAGAGGGATTGGTTTTATAATCTAAGATGTTAGTCTAAAATAAAATCATTGGTTAATTAAAATTGTTATATGGCAGTTAAATGTTCGATTAATCCAAATGATAATAAAATCATCCAATGTTTATACAAGGTAAAAATTTGAAGGAAGCAAGACGAATTGGGTCGGATTGCAAACGTTAAAGGTGAGTTAATCTCACTCAGTTAAATTTAGGTTTAAATGATTAGATTTAAATAATTGTTTGGATGATTGGATTGATTGATGTGCTATATTATGATATATATATTTGGAATTGGCATTTTATATTGTGCTAATATCTGTGGATGCAGGGAAACCAGGTTGGAGGGATCCAACTGGATCCCTCAACATTTATTTAAATTATTTAAAACCCCTGTTGTGATTACTTTATATTCTGTGATGAATATTGTTGATAATTGGGATATTGGAAGATATGGTTTACCTGAATATTTCCGGTGCACTAAGTTATCAAGATATATAGAATTTGAATTTGGAAATAAAATGCAGAGAATTTGTAAGTGAAATAACTATAGAAATTTCAAATAAATTAAGAATAAATTGGATAAGAATAACAGCAGTGTTTAGTGCTAATTAATAAAATCCTGTATGTGGAAAGGAAATTTTGAATAAACAGAAAGTTAATGAAGTTTGAAACTTCAATGATATTATTTAATAGAACAAAACATTTATTTAATATTTAATATTTAAATTATTGAAGGAATACAGAAGAAACGGGGAAAAGTCTGGAATCTGTATATTTTAGTTAAAGGATTTAAAATCAAACGGAAAATAACAACAATAATAATAAGTCCATAACTAATGAACTTTGAAATGAAGTGAGAAATTAAGAAACCTATTTCAAATAAAATGAATTGGAAATCAATTTGGGGAAATTGATTTAGGTGATTGAAGATGGACTTTTCTCTGGATGGCCAAGTACACTTTTTTAAAAGTAAATTTGTAAATATAAATTAAATGTTTTAAAGTTGTTTTTAAAGAAAACAAGTTTGTAAAATTTATTATTTATAATATTTAATTTCTAAAGCAAGCATTTCCTTTTAATATATTATAGCATTAATTATTTTAAATTTGACTTAGTATTTGTTTAAAAGTGAAACCTGGTTTTATATTTTATAAAGTAACCTTATTTTCTCAAATTCATATAGTATGTATTTTTAACAAATTATTTAAGTAGTTTTATCCCAAGTGTTTTAAAGCATATAATTCAAAGTATTTTAAAAAATCTATTTTTGTGCCTGGTGATTTCAGAGGAGATAGAAAATATTTGGGAAAGCTGATTATGAAAGAATGAGGGTTTTGAAACTGTTTTCAAAGGATTGAAAATAGAAATATATCTTATGAAGATATTTTTGAGATTAATAAATAATTTGGGAAAAATTATTTATTGGTTGATGGTTGTTTTGTGAATATAATTGATAGTTAAATCACCGACTATCAATATTGGACAATTACGTTGATCGTTTCAAAGAGACCGGGATCGAGACTTATTTCTCGAAAACCACTTCGATCCGGTTTATACATTTCGGGAAAACAATTTTGGATTCGGAGATGGAGCAGTGAAGTGCAAGGGCTAGTCGCTACTAATCCTGAGGATATTTCCAAAATGGATATAGTAGGAGTAGTGCCTTCGGTTCCGTTCGAACCCGGGACGGACTTGTATGGATGAATGCTTGCGAAAAACGTCGTCAGGTGGACGATGGGCATTCAAAAGGATATGTTTTAAAAAGGTAACGCTTAGCCTCAAGCCTCATCAAATGGGAATGACTGAAAATCAGGGGTTATGCAGCAAGGCTAGGTAGGTAGCACCCAAGCAGGGTGAGGTCATTCCAGTCTAGATGTCCCTTTTTATTTCGGCTTAGTGGGCGGTTGCTGATCCCAACTGCAGGGTGATCTCACTCGGGACTGTCCAGTAAGGGATGGTTCCGGCCTTGTGTTGTAGGGGAGCGGGCGTACTCCTCGGTACGGTGATCTAGGCCCCATACTGTGACAGGTGGTACCCTAGTGCCTAGTCATTGGTTGGAAATCCATTCTCCCTACGAGCCTTGTACGAGTTTTGTTTGTATTACCCACTTTGTGGCTAGTAGCTGGAATTTAATAATGTAACAATTTCGGCTATTTTATAAGTATTTGTATATAGACCCTATTATAATATCAGAGGATTTATATAAAAACTGTTTTAGCTATCGTAAGGTAAAAACCCGACATGTTTATTTGTGGCGTGGTGTTACGAGATGATTTTGTTTTCAAAGGATTTTTGAAACTTTAATAATCAATTGGGTGTGACTTTCTCACGCTGGTATTCCAGACTGACTCGGGTATTATTTAACTGTAATGCTCGGGTCAGACCGAGTATTATAGAATACAAGATATGATGTTGTGAAGCTCAGGAGATGAGCAGGATGGCGATACGTACCCCCGTACTTGTATATATATTATTCCGCTGTTGAGTTGTTGTGTATCCATTGTATTATATTGATGGGAGCTGTGACTGATGTACTCTGATGATGTAATGTATGTAAACAAATATACTTGATTTTGAGTAAAGATTATTTACTATCTATTATATTTTATTCCGCTGCGATGGTTAGATTCTGGTGTTGATTTTGTTTTCCCTTCTTCTAACTCTTCTTCTTAAACCCAAATGGTTCGTATTTCTGTGCAACTTGAGTTGATTGTTGTAGAATAGCGTTGACTCAAGGGGTACGGATTTGCGGGCTGTTACACTTGGTATCAGAGCTTAGGTTGGAGATAACCTTGGCTCTGATGGGAATTACTCATTTAAAATAGAGTCTATGGTACTCTATAATGAGTTTGAGCGTATTAATAGATATGACCGCGTATTTGTTAGTGAATATAAATTGTTTTAATATTGCGTTGATTGATTTATTGAGTGGCATATGAACCTTCGTCGACACAGTCTGCGCAACTGTATTGGAAGGGGTTTCTAAACACTTGAATAGAACAATCGACACGGTATTGTTTTTAAATGTGGGTGAATGAAATAATTTTGCCCAAAAATATATTTTGATATAAGAAAAAGTTTTTCTTAAACTATTTATCTAATATATGGTTGTTTGGATGTTAGGAAGAATACTATTGAATTATTACCATTGTTGAGTGAAAATTTGACTTGAAATTGAAAATACAACCAAAAAGGTTTAAGTGAATAAATTCATTATAAAATGAAATTTATAATTATGAATTGTAAATGTGCATTATAAATTAAAAAAAATAATACCCAACTAAGAATTTGTATGAGCATAAGCTATGCAAATAAAATTATAGTAAAATTGATTTAAACCAGGATTTGGAAATTTAAATCCCGGAAATTTGGAAGTGTTTGTCAAAGTATTTGAATATGAATAGTAGTATTGTTGTTTTGGAGATATTTTTGAATGGAAATTTGTTTTAAATAAATTTTGGAAAGAGATATAGCATTGAATTCACTTAAGTAGCTGGAAAATAACTTCGGTGATGACTGCAGCATCATCGATGTTCATTTTCGAGTTTCTAAGTGACAGATTGCTGCCAAAAATTTATTCGTTCAGAAAACTAGTTGTTTTTGAAATTTCAAAGGAAATTTGTTGGGAATAAAAGCCAGGATTGGTTTAAAGTTTTTGAGAAGTGGGATTTTGAGATGTTGAAGATTTCAAAATGATTTGGAACCAAAGTTGGGTATTTAAAAATCCTGATGAGATAGTTGTAAGCTTATAAATTGAGATGATTTTAAATCATAAAGGAAATATAAGCTTTGAATAATGGAACTTAAATTTAAAAGGATAAAATGAGGTTAACTTGGATTGTGAATAAAATTGAGATGAAATGTGTCGAACTAAAAAGTGGTTATGAATGAATTATAAAAAAAATAGAAGAAGAATTTAATTGGTAAATAAAATGAATCTAAATTGTTAAGGTTTTTAAATGAACTAGTTTGGTTAATAAAATGAAATGCAAGTGAGTGGATTCAAATTTAAAATGCAAGGAAAATGAGAATATATAGATTGTGAATAAATTTGAAAATGCAATAGAATTAAGTATAAATCGAGTTGAAACCCATTTACATTGGTTATAAAACATAAATATTTGTTTGTTCACATAGATTTTGTCAAATTTGCATAGAATAAATATCATTGGATGTAAATGGAGGTGATTAAAATTCTATGAATTAATAGGAGAGAAATAATTTGATTTTGAGAGCAATGGAATTAAATATGAATTGAGTTTGCATAAGAATAAATTAAATGTTGGTGATTGAGTGTTAAACCATTCAAATTGACTGAAAATGGTTATAAATAAATTGAAACAATTGAATTAGTATGAAAGTTGTAAAAATTGCTTGCGGAAAATATTGAATGTGCATTTCTTTAGAATCCATATGTTTTAACCCTTGCAACTAAGTGAAATATAGTTAAATTGCATATATTTGGCACTTACATGTTTAAATTGAGTAAGTACAGGTACCTGGAAGCCGTGTGGCTGGATTTGGTAGTGCTATTTGCTAAAAAAAAAGAAAAAAAAGAGATAAGCCGCATGCTTAAAAATGCTAAATAAGGTACGCCTACGTAATAAAAATAGGAAATATGAACTGTTTTTGGTTTTTCCGACTTTGTGGGTCGATGTATATATATTTATCTCTTTTGTCAAATTTCAAAAGCTCCTCCGTACAAAGGGGACTCTACCAAAATTTTTCAGAAATTTTGGGAATTAGAAAATTTTTGGAAAATTTTGTTAACGACAAACAAATTCAAATTGGAAACTAAAAGAAGTTAGTAAATGAACCCAATTTAAAGTAATGACATGAATTAGTAATAAATGATAAATAAAATTTATATATGCAGAGTTAAAGATAAATTGAATTCATATGGAAATGAAAGAATCGATTTGAATAGAAATAGATATTAACTAAAGTGGTAAAGTGGAAACAAACAAAGAAACATATATAATGCTTATATTAAACTTAAGAGAGAATGGTGAATTCTTAAATGAAAATTGATACTACTAATATAATTCAAGTCAATATTGGAATGAATGGATATTGGCATTTTGTGAGAAGGTCGATAAACTGTTTTGGGAATATTGTGATTGGATATTAGTGCTAAACAGGACATGCAGGTAATATAAAGGAAAGTGAATTGGTATTGACTTCATAAAGATAAAAAAATTGAGCTGCCCGACCAAAAAGGTATGTGTTTAAATTTTTGTGAAATTTGATTGGGATTTTGGATTGAGCCACTTGGCCTTTTGTTTTCTTTTTGGATTTGGGAGGCCGTAGAGCCATTTTGTAGTTGTACCGAGCTAGGCGCAAAGGAGACGATGGCAAAAATTTTCGGGAATTTAGGGAGTTAGAAAAATTTTGAGAAAATTTTGATAATTCAAAATTTAGTTTTAAATTGAAACTCGAATGATTAAGGAAATAGTATAGTTTGAAACTATGGGAGAGTTGAGAAGTTAATAAGAATGATAATGGGTCTTTTGTAAAAAGATAGTTGGTTAGATGTTGATTTGTTTGGTTTTGGAGATAAGTAAACGGGTATTGGACCGTTCTTCCTAACTAGTAATTTCGGGGACGAAATTCTTTTAAGGGGGAAGGAAAGTGACGACCCGAAATTTTCGAGCATTTAAAATCATATTATTTCATTGATTTCAAATATTCAATAAAGTAATTTTAACTTGAATTATGAATATCAATATTTATTTGATAATTAAATTATTGAATTAAATAAGTTGAAGTTGGTAAAAGGTTGAATCTAGAATTTTAAGCCTGTTAAAAATATTTTGAAGGCTCATAAAATTTATATTGATAATAATGAGTATAGTAGAAGTTATAAAATTGAAATTAACTATGGTTTGTTCAGTTTAAAAATTTTATCGTTTAAATTGAATTTAAAAGTAGCCTTCCGAGGCACAGTCTCGAAATTTGATGAAACCAGTTCCATTGGGTCCGTAATATGGAATTATTATCGGGTTTCAAATTTCGTAGCAATTGGAGTTATTATGTGAGCACACGATAGATAAACGCGCTGAATTTGATTGATATTAATCGAAATAAAATATACTTATAAAAGAAAAATCAAATCTAAAGTCCAATCTTCCTCTACAGTCAAATCTTCTTCTATACACTTCCTTTTCCTTCTATTTCTAAGCCGAGCCTTCTTCAAGAATTCACGTATCAATCTTTTTGTGAAGCCATCCTCGTTCAAATTAAATACCTTCCCCTTTCTTCCTTTTAAATCCAACCCAGTTAAATGAAGAAAAAAAAATGGCCGAAGCCCTCACGTTCAAATTTTCGTCTTCCTCTTTCTCAAATCCAACAGCATCTTCATTTCGTATCTGTGGAAAAAAAAGAAATAAAATGGCCGAGTCGATTCCCCAAATCGCAACCCTCTCCTCTTCGTTTCACATTAAATCGAAATCAAAATCACTCAGAGAAAATATATAAATGGCTGCTCGCGACCGAGGTAGGGATGCATCAGATCGAGTGCGAGCAAAGGGAAAGCACGACAAGTATGGACATCTCGCGTAATTCGTGGCAGTAGGTAGTAGCGCTCGCGAATTTGGGGCTTCACGATTGTCTTGGGCGCTCGCGTAGGGGTTTTTGTATTCACGGTGTCGTTCTGGAGCTCGAGGAGGTGATGGTGCTGTTCGCGTGTGGTGATTGCCGTGGTTGTTGAGGGACTGCAGTGATTCTGGGGATGATATTGAAGCTAAATAATTTTACCTTAATTTATTCATACCAGACTTGAGTGTATATGTAAGTTTAAGGACAGGAATTCGTTTACAGAAAAAAAAGATGTTCATTGAAATAAAACAGTAAATATACAAGTTAATGAAATTTATTTTACAATAGGGTTTCTAAATTATGCTGTTTTAAACTTTAACATATACAAGTGTATGTATGCCCAAATTTATTTAACAATATGTATGCACACAGACATATTTTGGAATATCATACATATAAGAATTTTCAATACGAAGAGTTTATGTAACCTTGTGTATATTATCTATAAGGATTATTTTATCGGTTTAAATATATATATATATATATATATATATATATATATATATATATATATATGAGTATTTATTTAAGTAATAAATTAGTTGTAAATTAAGTTTTTTTTAGTTAAATAAATTTATTAAGAGGGATTGGTTTTATAATCTAAGATGTTAGTCTAAAATAAAATCATTGGTTAATTAAAATTGTTATATGGCAGTTAAATGTTCGATTAATCCAAATGATAATAAAATCATCCAATGTTTATAAAAAGGTAAAAATTTGAAGGAAGCAAGACGAATTGGGTCGGATTGCAAACGTTAAAGGTGAGTTAATCTCACTCAGTTAAATTTAGGTTTAAATGATTAAATTTAAATAATTGTTTGGATGATTGGATTGATTGATGTGCTATATTGTGATATATATATTTGGAATTGACATTTTATATTGTGCTAATATCTATGGATGCAGGGAAACCAGGTTGGAGGGATCCAACTGGGTCCCTCAACATTTATTTAAATTATTTAATACCCCTGTTGTGATTACTTTATATTCTGTGATGAATATTGTTGATAATTGGGATATTGAATGATATGGTTTACCTGAATATTTCCAGTGCACTAAGTTATCAAGATATATAGAATTTGAATTTGGAAATAAAATGCAGAGAATTTTTAAGTGAAATAATTATAGAAATTTTAAATAAATTAAGAATAAATTGGATAAGAATAACAGCAGTGTTTAGTGCTAATTAATAAAATCCTGTATGTGGAAAGGAAATTTTGAATAAACAGAAAGTTAATGAAGTTTGAAACTTCAATGATATTATTTAATAGAACAAAACATTTATTTAATATTTAATATTTAAATTATTGAAGGAATACAGAAGAAACGGGGAAAAGTCTGGAATCTGTATATTTTAGTTAAAGGATTTAAAATCAAACGGAAAATAACAACAATAATAATAAGTCCATAACTAATGAACTTTGAAATGAAGTGAGAAATTAAAGAAACCTATTTCAAATAAAATGAATTGGAAATCAATTTGGGGAAATTGATTTATGAGATTGAAGATGGACTTTTCTTTGGATGGCCAAGTACACGTTTTTAAAAGTAAATTTGTAAATATAAATTAAATGTTTTAAAGTTGTTTTTAAAGAAAACAAGTTTGTAAAATTTATTAATTCTAATACTTAATTTCTAAAGCAAGCATTTCCTTTTAGTATATTATAGCATTAATTATTTTAAATTTGACTTAGTATTTGTTTAAAAGTGAAACCCGGTTTTATATTTTATAAAGTAACCTTATTTTCTCAAATTCCTATAGTATGTATTTTTAACAAATTATTTAAGTAGTTTTATCCTAAGTGTTTTAAAGTATACAATTCAAAGTATTTTAAAAAATCTATTTTTGTGCTTGGTGATTTCAGAGGAGATAGAAAATATTTGGGAAAGCTGATTATGAAAGAATGAGGGTTTTAAAACTGTTTTCAAAGGATTGAAAATAGAAATATATCTTGTGAAGATATTTTTGAGATTAATAAATAATTTGGAAAAAATTATTTATTGGTTGATGGTTTTTTGTGAATATAATTGATAGTTAAATCATCGACTATCAATAAGGGACAATTACGTTGATCGTTTCGAAGAGACCGGGATCGAGATTTATTTCTCGAAAACCACTTCGATCCGGTTTATGCGTTTCAGGAAAACGATTTTGGATTCGAAGATGGAGCAGTGAAGTGCAAGGGCTAGTCGCTACTAATCCTGAGGATATTTCCAAAATGGATGTAGTAGGAGTAGTGCCTTCGGTTCCGTTCGAACCCGGGACGAACTTGTATGGATGAATGCTTGCGAAAAACGTCGTCAGGTGGACGATGGGCATTCAAAGGGATATGTTCTAAAAAGGTAACGCTTAGCCTTAAGCCTCATCAAATGGGAATGACTGAAAATCAGGGGTTATGCAGCAAGGCTAGGTGGATAGTACCCAAGCAGGGTGAGGTCATTCCAGTCTAGATGTCCCTTTTTATTTCGGCTTAGTGGGTGGTTGCTGATCACAACCGCGGGGTGATCTCACTCAGGACCGTCCAGTAAGGGATGGTTCCGGCCTTGTGTTGCAGAGGAGCGGGCATACTCCTCGGTACGGTGATCTAGGCCCCGTACTGTGACAGGTGGTACCCTAGTGCCTAGTTATTGGTTGGAAATCCATTCTTTCTACGAGCCTTGTACGAGTTTTGTTTGTATTACCCACTTTGTGGCTAGTAGCTGGAATTTAATAATGTAACAATTTCGGCTATTTTATAAGTATTTGTATATAGACCCTATTATAATATCAGAGGATTTATATAAAAACTGTTTTAGCTATCGTAAGGTAAAATCCCGACATGTTTATTTGTGGTGTGGTCTTACGAGATGTTTTTGTTTTCAAAGGATTTTTGAAACTTTAATAATCAATTGGGTGTGATTTTCTCACGCTGGTATTCCAGACTGACTCGGGAATTATTTAGCTGTAATGCTCGGGTCAGACCGAGTATTATAGAATACAGGATATGATGCTGTGAAGCTCAGGAAACGAGCAGGATGGCGATACGTACCCCAGTACTTGTATATATATATTATTCCGCTGTTGAGTTGTTGTGTATCCATTGTATTGTATTGATGGGAGCTGTGACTGATGTACTCTGATGATGTAATGTATGTAAACAGATATATTTGATTTTGAGTAAAGATTATTTACTATCTATTATATTTTATTCCGCTGCGATGGTTAGATTCTGATGTTGATTTTGTTTTCTCTTCTTCTACCTCTTCTTCTTAATCCTAAATGGTTCGTATTTCTGTGCAACTTGAGTTGATTACTGCAGAATAGCGTTGACTCAAGGGGTACAGATTTGCGGGCTGTTACACTGTAATACAGAATACCTAGCTATGTTCGGATGGAAGCTCAGCCTAATACTTCACAGCATGCTCTCGTTTGGAAATCCAGTTACGTTGTGCATAAATTTCACTTGCCCAAAGTTTTTGTTTGATAACAAAAACACAGAAAGGCCAGCTAAACACAGAATTTCCATTTTTGTTAATAAAAATTCACAGCCTTATGCAGTTCCTCAAGGAGCACAGATTTATGAACGGAAGCCAATCTGATTCCACAGTCATAGACCATGGGAATTTCACCAGAGGGAAGAATTATTATCACCGCCACCCCATTGGCGTGAACTCTATCTGTATGCTGAAACAACCATAAAACAAATATGGGGCTCCACAGGTTTTAAATATTTACTACCGTTTTATCCTATTGACAGTTTTGACCCGTAGAGACATGTAATCAGATTTGCAGAGGACAGTGATCTAGAAGCCTTGGAGGACATAAGTGACATCATGGATGATGAGTCTGACGATTTATCTATACCATCCACCCATAGAGCGGCATAAAGTATTAAGAAGTTTCCACACTAAATCCAGCACATGCAGAAGATTCCCGCACTAAAATAAAGTAACACCTGTCCAGCTTTATGTCATTTATTATGCCAGCGTTGTACTTTGGCAATAATGTATTTTGCCAGCTTTGTACTTTTATGAAATGAAGTGTCCTGTAAAGTTAGTAGGTGTAGGTAAATAAATGACCGGACTTACCGGCTAAATGGCCTATATAAGGCAGTTATGTATGCAGTTGTAATATATCGAAGTGAATATATAAAATCTTTAAGATTTCTGCAAATTAATGGCAGCTTAAGCCCCTCCTGTTCATCTCCTATGAATTAAAAGCTCATTCCTCCTCAAAAAAAAAAAAAAATTAAAAATTAATCTATTTGCTTCCACATCCACATCTCATCTTCAGAACTACTCCGCTCCGCCGCATAGAAGCTAAAGGCTTTCTCGTCTCTATTCAAACAAGGAAAAAACCAGGTATGGATATCCTTGACTTGGTGTATTCCTTGATTTCTTCACTATGAGTAATTTTATTTTATATTGCTGGTTATGTTTTTGGTCTGTTCGTAAATATGATAGAAGAACTTTTAATATTGTATGACCAACGAAAGTATAAAAAAAAAGAGAGTAACCGAGCTCTCAAAAAATCGGACCTATACCCCCCGTTATGGTATCGGAGCAAGGTTTATCCTTGAATAGTAAAACAAGTTGGGTATTGCTAATAAGTCTAACTCAGGTAGCCAGGAAGAGTGTAAATCCTAATAAGGTTAGATAACGACTAATATAAAATTTTGCTTACCCAAAGGGAAACAATCAGGCTCAAAATCAAAACATAGTTAATGGCGTATTTTACGATATGTTTTTAAGTTGTTATTTCTTTTGAATAAAAAACCGAGGAATGAGTAATTAATTTATGAAGTTAAGAAGGTGACCCTTTCCAAAATAGATTTTCAACGCTCAGCTAAACGCCTGCAATATTTAAATCTAGAATACTCTTTTAAAGAAAGAAATATTGTCAGTATTGACAAATATAAGTTTCCTTTCTACTTTGAACAGCAATTTGGTCATCAGTTACACGGTAATAACATCCAACTAAATAGTATTATAGACTTTCTAATCTGTCAAGCAGGTAATCTCGAACTCATAATAACGTAGTAACTAGGGCAGTAAATAACCTAACAGAAACTACTAAGGAGAAAAACAAAATTTTAAAACAGATTAGTTCCAATTTAGACTTTCTTAAAGATCAAAACAATACTATTCAAAACCAGCTAGTTCATATAAGAAAGAGTATACCTACTAAAGACGATATAATCCAGCTTAAATTTTTGTTAGAAACTAATAAACCAAAACATTTAGAAATTGAATCAAAAAGAATATTAGAAGATTTACAAAGACAGACAAGTAACTTTTATCGTAAGATTAAAAAGGTAGAACGAGTAATAGACGAAATAAAAAGGGTACTAGGAAGTTAATGAACAAAGAACTAATAGAAGCAAAACAGAAAGCGGACGAATTTAAAGCAGAAAATAACTTACGACCGGTCCCCGACCAAGGCTTTTCTAGATATTCCGGACATAGTCAATCAGATCAAGAATATCAACATTTATTCAACATTTTAATATGCCTAAATCCACAGTTAATTGAAAAGGTCAATCAACTAATAGAAAAGGTAAATAGTTTATTAGTAGGAAGAGACTGTCAACATTTACAAATAATAACAAAAAAGCCAGAACAGCTTTACAAATTTTGGAAACCAAGACAATGAATTTACAACCAGAAGCAGGATCTAGTAGAGCCTTAACAAGACGTAATTCCACTAGTATGACTAGAGATGAAATATCAAACATCATGTCTATATTTCATAAAAGGAAAGATAAACAAATAATACAACTTGATGAAGAAATAGATGTAGACAAAAATTTAGAAATATACAATAACCATCAGCTAGATGTACTAAATCCAAAGGTGCTATATCAAACAGGAATGATGAACTTAAACACTACTTTAATAAGGAGTACTCGTGAAGAAGAACCTAGAATAGTAGATAACAGTGAAATGATTAATATAATTTCCCCAGAAACAATAGAAAAGTTAAAGAATACAGGAAAAAGATTTTTCCATTTAGGACTAATTGTAATAGGAATAAAAGAATTAACTAGAAAAGGTTTAGGAACCAAGTTGTTAACTTTAATACTAGATAAATCATGGACTTCCGATATAGAAAAAGCATTAATATCAGGAATGGAACTAGACTTAAACAATAACTCCGCTCTTATATATTGTGTACCGGACATCATTAAAAGTCTAGATAATCTAGGAAATCTAAAAATGAGATTTCAAGCAAAAGGATTTGATGGTTATATTGGAAAGAATTTTATTATCAGTATAGGGTTATTAGGAAAAGCATCAAATAGATCAGGTATGAAGTATAGGGTTATACAGAATACCTAGATATGTTCGGATGGAAGCTCAGCCTAATACTTCAGAGCATGCTCTCGTTTGGAAATCCAGTTACATTGTGCATAAATTCCACTTGCCCAAAGTTTTTGTTTGGTAACAAAAACACAGAAAGGCCAGCTAAACACAGAATTTCCATTTTTGTTAATAAAAATTCATAGCCTTATGCAGTTCCTCAAGGAGCACAGATTTATGAACGGAAGACAATCTGGTTCCACAGTCATAGACCATGGGAATTTCACCAGAGGGAAGAATTATTATCACCGCCACCCCATTGGCGTGAACTCTATCTGTATGCTGAAACAACCACAAAACAAATATGGGGCTCCACAGGTTTTAAATATTTACTACCGTTTTATCCTATTGACAGTTTTGACCCATAGAGACATGTAATCAGATTTGCAGAGGACAGTGATCTAGAAGCCTTGGAGAACATAAGTGACATCATGGATGATGAGTCTGACGATTTATCTATACCATCCACCCATAGAGCGGCATAAAGTATTAAGAAGTTTCCACACTAAATCCAGCACATGCAGAAGATTCCCGCACTAAAATAAAGTAACACCTGTCCAGCTTTATGTCATTTATTATGCCAGCATTGTACTTTGGCAATAATGTATTTTGCCAGCTTTGTACTTTTATGAAATGAAGTGTCCTGTAAAGTTAGTAGGTGTAGGTAAATAAATGACCGGACTTACCGGCTAAATGGCCTATATAAGGCAGTTATGTATGCAGTTGTAATATATCGAAGTGAATATATAAAATATTTAAGCTTTCTGCAAATTAATGGCAGCTTAAGCCCCTCCTGTTCATCTTCTTGCTTCCTCTGAATTAAAAAATCATTCCTCCTCAAAAAAAAAAAAAATTTAAATCTATTTGCTTCCGCATCCACAGCGCATCTTCAGAACTACTCCGCTCCGCCGCATAGAAGCTATAGGCTTTCTCGACTCTATTCAAATAAGGAAAAAACCAGGTATGGATATCCTTGACTTGGTGTATTTCTTGATTTCTTTACTACGAGTAATTATATTTTATATTGCTGGTTATGTTTTTGGTCTGTTCGTAAATATGATAGAAGAACTTTTAATATTGCATGACCAACGAAAGTAAAAAAGAAAAAGAAAAAAAAGAGTAACCGAGCTCTCAAAAAATCGGACCTATACCCCCCGTTTTGGTGTCAGAGCTCTCAAAAAAAAGGTTAGGGATGGAGCAACCAGTGCCCTGAACTTACCTGGCCTATGTTTTCTTTTCTTAGGCGAGGGGTGGAACAGATCGAATGGAAAGCCCGGATGCTCTTAAATAAAAGGATTCTATATTTAGTTTTTGAATTAAAAGAAGATTGGTATTATCCAAAAGTTAAGCAATCTCCAAGATGAATGATTTCTATGATCCTATTTACTCAAAAATGTTTTTGTTAAGATTGACTTAGGTTTTATCGTAAACAATGTCTTAAATAACATTGTTTTTGACCCGCTTAAAAGTAAAGAAATTTGGATCAAGAATTAAGTTAGGAAATCTGGGATATTTTCCAAAGCAGAAGAATAAATTTCTTAGAATCATCCTAAGTTAAAAGAAAGGAATTTTGAAATCATCCGAAAAGAATTAAAGCGATAAGAGACTTAATAAATCCTATATACTCATATTCACTTTTATCGATGATTGGATTTCGAAGGAACCGGAGTCGGATTTGGTTAATTCCTATCCGAAAACCACTTCGAACCAATGTATACGTTCGAACGTGAAGACTTGTTGAAGACGATGATTATTGAAGACCGTGGATCTTCATAGCGTGAGGACTGCTTGTTGACTTGCTCTGGGTAGCTCCCGAGTTATATATAGCAATGGTCTCCTCGTGATGGAGATTTTGCGGATTGCAAGGGCTTCTTGCCTGATAATGGCCGAGGAAAGTGCCTTCGGTTCCTGTTCCTGGACAACTGGCATTGCATTTCTAATGATTACGTACATTGGTCTTTACAAATGTACATCAGTGGTGGCGGAGAAGGCAACTTCATTTAGCTTAACACCCTCCTTGAGACATACGAGCTCAAGGGCTGTATTTTTGTGGAAGGCAATTAGTAGTTAAACGGAAATGGCAATGTGGCATTCAAAGATGTGATATGTGCTTTGTAAAAAGGTAATCGTGATCTCAAGCCTCATCAAACAGGAAATGACCGAAACAGGATTAGATGCAGCAAGGCTAAGTGGGTCATTCCCAATTAGGGTATGATCATCCCCTTCTAGATATATTTCTTCCTGCTATGACGTTCGAGATGTATATTAATGTGGTGTATGGAAAAGAGCGCTCGGTTAAAGGTCGGTAATGATCGGGGGATGGCATATTCGGTACTATCTAGTTAAAGAGGTAGGCCGGTCTTGTGTTAGTAGAGGGAAGATGTTCCGTGCCTCGGGACATCCATCTAGAGGTGTACCCATTTCGGAAGGTAGATCCTGCGCCTGGTCATTTATATGGAAATCCACTCTCCAATAAGAACCTACGGACTTGATTGTATACCTATTATGCTGGAATTTAATCAATGTAACAATTTTGGTAAGATTAATAAGTTTATTTGCAAATGTTTTCAAATAATGTCATTAGAAATAATATCAAATGTTTTGATATAAAAGTGTTTTAGTTATCGTAAGGTAAAAACCCGTCCGTGTTTATGTGTGGACGTGGTCTTATGAGATACTCTTTATTTTCAAAGGATCTTTATAAAAAGGCTGATATATGACACTGTCATTTATTATTGAGTTTTCTCACGCTGGTTTATCAAGCCTGATCCGGGTATTTTCAATACTCGGGTCAGATCCGAGTAGTTTCAGGATAGTCGAAGACAGTTGGTGTTTCCAAAGGAGAGTTGGAGATATTCATCGACGTATGGAGATATTCTATTGTCTGCTTTGCTTAATGTATTTTGTTTGATGTTTGTCAGCATTTGTAAGAGCAGGTTTTATAACTGTCCAAGCTGAATTTAGGTTAGACTCTGATATATGTATTTAAAAGTTTTCCGCTGTAAAGATTATTATTGAACTAATATATGTTATTCCATTCGTGTGAGATTCTGTTCTATCTACTTTTCTTAATCACCCTCAAAGATCCGTCTTTTTATGCAATTTGAGTTAGACATATGTGGGTTATTGTCGATTCAAAAGGTACGGGAAAACGGGCTTTTACATTTGGTAGCAGAGGTGAAGGTTAAGCGAGAACCTTGGCTCTGTTATGGGTAAAGTCTCATCAAAGATAGGATTAGTAATATCCTAGGATGAGTATCTCATTAGAGATAGGGTTAGTAACACCCTAGAATGAGTTATGAGAGTATTATATATATATGAGCGCGTATTAGTTAATTTTATAAAAATGATTTTGTTTTAAAGGAATTAGTAAATGAAATAATTTTACCTTGGGTTTATATTATAAATATTAAGGGAATACTATTACCTTTTGGGTTAGAAGTTAAGGATTGATTGTAATTTAGCTTACTAAAACTAAAATATGAATATTTTGTGATTAGAATTGCACAATTTGACTATAAGATATTCCTATAAATAATCAATTGATAGAGAACTGTAATTTAGAACTTTCATAACCGTAGATATTCAGCCTTAAGAAATGATAAATGATTTGATAAGTATAAAATGAGTAAATAAGAAAAAATACCTCGTGAATTAAGTTTCACAATTTGACTATAAGGTATTTTAGGATAGTGTGTAGAGGAATAATATTATTTTCAGGAAAGACCAAACCCGCTGAACTTCGCTTCACTTTGTTGGGAGTTCGAGTTCTTAAGACAAAGGAAGTTCTCGGGATCAGAAAAGATCATAGAAGTTAAGAATTGGTTAAGAAAATGTGATGACCTTCAGTGTAGCATGATAAGCTTCATCCATGGATCGTTTAGGGAAATGATAAGCAATACCCTAAAATTCGAAGATACTGTTCTACAACTGACTACTGAAGCACCGGCTAAGGAAATAAGGAAACAGAAGGAAGAAAAACCTATTCGAAAAGATATACGCTTCTTTAAGTGTAAGAAGATAGGACATTTTCTACCTAATTGCCCTAGAACAAAGAAGAAACCCAAAGCCCCAGAAGGGAAGGAAAGGGGTTGTTATCGGTGCAAAGAATTAGGACATATGGTCAAAGAATGTAAATTAGGAGCAAACGTCAAGACTTTTAAGAAAACTGCCCCAGGAGTTGCTACTACTGCCACATTATAGGGCATATCCCCAAAGACTATCCAATGCTCAAAGAGGCAGAACAGCCGAGGCCTTTTGTTACCCTTACTCGTCCACCCACTACCGCAGAAAAAGGGAAAGGGATAGTGGAAGTCTAAGTTAGTTAAGCAAGTCTTATCTAAGTATTGTATGACTTTTTATGAAACTTTTTGAGTGTACTTCTTAGAAGCCACTTAGTATGAATGTATTTCAGAATCAATATATAAGATATCATTTTGCTATTTTGTTAATGTCCAAATTCTGCTAGAACCCATTAGAAAAAAATATGATAATAATTAAGTATGGAGCACTTAATAAAACGAGATAAAAATAAAAGATAATCTTTGATAGGAAATGATAACTAATTTTGGAGTTCATATATAAAATTGTAGAAACCAACCAAGGCCAAAAGACTAGCACTTAGGCAAAGCTCTAGGGAAGCCTTAGCCAAATACGGAGACTTGGAAGTTGTTGACATGCCGATCACGAGTGACGAGGAAGATATACCAGTAGGAGGACCCTCAGGTATAGTACCGGGATCATTTGACCACCCGATAGAGATCTCCGACGATGAGGAGTTGATAATTGAGGATGTGTTGCCCATAGACCTAGAGATCGATGCAGGAGCAGAGGCAGATGACGAGGCAGAGGATGGGGCGGATGACTGGATGTTAGATCCTTTGAGTGACGATGAGGAACCGGAGGAAGAGGAACCTATGGAGGACCCCATGGAGATCGAGCCACTGATCGGAGATCCAATGGAGATAGAGACAGAAGTCTAAGGATTTACGATGCGAGATTTTACGAGAAAGACGATTCAGAAGACGATGAGCAGATTATTTGGGATATGGGTACGCCCACTCAGGAGATAGGATCTCCAATTTCGATGGTAGCTGAGGATATTGGTTTAGAGGATATTGAGATAGAGCAGCATAAGCCATGGTTCTCAGGAGGCCAGCAGTGGCAGCCGTTGGGATGGGACATAGTTCCAGAGATAGATGAGGAGGAGCCGGTTGAGGAAGATGAGGAGCCAGAAGAGATAGACTTGGAAGCACCATCAAAGGGTTCTTCCGATGATTAGTGTTTCACTTTGAAACATTTTTTTGGGGATGTTGTATTATTATAGCAGTTATGATTATCTTAAGCACGTAGTACACGCTAAGATATGGGATGTAGTCCTTTTTGTATGATATTTTGGGTTGACTAATATAGATAGTTGACTTGTGACTATGTGTTTACCTCAAGTGTGTAGTAGCACTCAGGTTAGGACTAAGATGAATGATTGTACTTTATGACCGTATTTAGTGATAATATTTCTTTTGACATATATTGTTGACCTTTATAGTTCTGTATCTTTGATTTCATTTCGAGGACGAAATGCTTTTAAGTAGTGAAGAATGTAACGACCTGTAATTTCGCTACTTCGAAAATGAGGGATTTCGCTCGATTTAAATTTAAAAGGAGTTTAAATCTTAAATAAATATGTTATACATAATAAATAATTATCTATTCTTATAGATAATAAATTAAATAGCATAAATTTGGATTTTAAAACAAATCGACAAAAGGTTAAGTTTTGTTAATAATAAATAAAGGCTTAAATAAATGAATTTTAAATATTTACTTAAAAAGATAAGTCTTATTTAAAACATCTAATAAAGATAGTAAAAGTATGTTAAAAGATTTAAAAGTTTGTTAATAACCGTTTTACAAAAAGAACCAAAAATTTGTCGCATTTTGTTAGTTTTACATACACTGTAAAATTTGAGATTTTGATATTAATTTAATATGGTTTTAAAATATAAAGATACTTTTTTGTTTTATTTAAAGAAGTAAAAAAGTTCAGCTTAAAGTTTGGTTTACTCCAATATATAGCTTAATAAAAACGTCAAATTTTGACTGTATAATTTGTCGTCAAAAACGCCATTTTTAATCAAAACAAGTTGTCGACAAGTTGTTGCAACCCGATACATTTCCAGACTTATAAATACAAGTTTACAAACTATATAAACATTATACATTTAGCACTAAAAACAAAAAGAGTTTAATTTTGAAAATATTTACATAAATGTATAAAAAGTAAAAACACATGATTTGACAAATTTAAAAATTATTAAACCTTTTATAAAACAACATCATTACTCTACTTCATATCTCATTAATAAGAAGTTATGTTTATACATAGGAAAGGAGCAAATGCAAAGGTGAAAAGAAAGCTAATGTAAGAAGTTAATGACACATACATACATGCATTTAATGCAAATCAAATCATTCCAAAGTCTTCTCTTTAAACACAAAATTTAAGAAAGTAATCATTCATCTTTCTTACCATCACCATTAATACATATCAAATCACTCTCTTTCACATAAAAGAAAAGTATATTTAAATTCAAAAATGAAGAGGGCATTTATGTCATTTACCACTAAATATGTTCACTTATAAATACAACCACACCTCTCTTCGTTTCCACTACACTTTCATTTCATAAAATTTCCAAAAAACCTTCTCTACTTCCACCATTTCCCTTCTACCTTCAAGCTATCACCTCCATACTCCAAACCATCACCTTACATCACCTTACACAAGCCAAACTACCACCTACACACCTCCTCCTTACCCAAAACCCACACCTACACCCCCACACCACCCTATGCCGAGTATACCCTCCCAAAACTAAGCCCTACCCCCAAGGCCGTACCCCCCTAAGCCCAAACCCGAGCCTACACTGTATGAATATGCGCTTATATGTTTTTGTTTGATGATAATAAACATATATATTCATTTAAATGTATTTGGTAATGTACTATTTTGTTTTTCATAGATTAAATAAATATTTGTTGAATAAAATAAATTACACAGAATTTGAATTCAAACAGAAATTTTATTCAAACAAATATTTATTACAATCTTGAATAGTACAAATTCGAGCTCTCACTATACATATACATTTTTGATTACTTCACAATTACATCACAATTATTTTTACATTAATAACCTCATTACATATCACTCACACTCGTACTTTGTCCTCAACTGCACTCCAGTTTGAATCCAGCATCTGAGCAATCTGCAAAAATATTCACCAACGAAGTAAAATTGAAAAAGAAATATTTTTGCAATATAAAAATGAAATACCAAAAATATTCACCAACGAAGTAAAATTGAAAAAGAAATATTTTTGCAATATAAAAATAAAATACGGTTTTTGAAAATATTATTTGCCTCAGTTAATTGGGTTGTTCGTCATCATTCACACTTGAATTCATCACACACGAACAGTGTGACATGCACAGTGTATTACTGTACATGCCACAAGGCCGTGCACACCGATATACACTTGATAATGCTACAGGGACAGGTGAGCACAGGTCAAACCCAAATGAAAAGCCGGGTTCAACACACATGCAATATATTCAAAATCACGTCATTAGCACAAGGTCAAATCCGAGTTTCTAAAACTGGGTTCAACACAAGGCTACGTGAAGACTGAAACAACATGCAAATGCATCAAAACAATGTCGAAGTTATTCCAGCAAAATGACAGTACAAACAAGTGCACATTGAAAGCTACAAGAACACAAGGCATAGAAACTGCATAAGAGAATGAAAACAACCAAATACATGCAGGAGAACAAAGACCAAGTGCAACATCAGTGAAGCCAAAGCATGATACAGGTGAACAGAAGGATCAAATGTGCAAAGCTTCAGACCGGCATGATATGGTAAAAGGTACAGAGACAAAGGATGTACACAAGTATACAACTACATGTCTCAATGTCAAAGAAACACTTGAACAAAAATGAACAAGTGGAGCATTTGTGTAAACTGGGCAAGTATGGACAGAGCTCCAGCACAAGATATGAAACAAGTGCACCACTGAGCTATGCAAGTGCAACACAGTATCAAACTGAAACTCCATCAATTATACAACAATGAAGAATAACCAGAGTGATGCAAGTGTCGACCAAGTGACAATGCAAGCAAAGACTCAACAACAGGCAGTCCAGATAAACAGACAAGTACAACTGGAATCAAGAAATGCAACTAAAGTTAAGAATAGACCAAGGCTACAACCCCAAATGAAGTACAAAGCATGCATTAATGAACATGTGTACATATGGTGATACAGCAAGTCTATGTGGATATGTAAGAAGTGCAAAATCAAATGCCACTAGAACCAGTGAATATCAGGTGCACATGGATGTCAAACTGCAACTACACGTGAACAACATGACATGAACAATGCAATCTATAAATGCAATTCAAAGTGATGTAACAGCAACTACAAGAACTTAACAAGTTGAAGCAGTAACTCAAAAGTTCACAAGTGAAGCCAAATATACACAAGTACAAAACCAAATGAACATCATGATATTCAGCTCAGTGAAACGCAAGCAAGATTAACAAATGCAATGTTCAAGTGAAATGAAGAATGAAAACAGTAGTGACCAAAAATGCAGATCCACCAGAATGAAGAACCAGAAGTACAACATGACCAAAAGTGTACAGTAATGCAACAGTGAGTGGCAATGCACCTCAAGTATAACACTACTGAAGTTCAATCCACTAGTATACAATGATACAAAGCAAGTTCGACAAGCAAACAACAAGTTCATGTTTGAAACCACTCGAGTGCAACAGAGAAGCTATGGTACTATGCAAATACACAGCAATATCAAGGGATACAGAAGATGGACGAGGTTCAACATTGCAGAGATGGGCGAAGTCAGAATTCAAAAATCAAATTCGCATCTGTGAAAAAGTCAGCAATTAAAAAGAGGAAAGTTTCTGCCTTTTTATTCAAGAAAAATAGAACGCGTGAAAATCAAAGCCGTGAGTAACAAGTCGTAAAAATATCAGGAAAGTCGTGTGCAATCAGGAAAGTGAATTTCAGGAAAGTATCGAATTAATTAGTGTATACGAATTCATATAAATACCAAACACCAAATCTCGTCATCGGCATCGAGTTCAACAAAGAAGCAAACAATTAAACCAACAACGAAAGAGAATACATACCAATCTATCGAACCCGATCAAAGGAGCAGCTTCAAATGATTCGCAATCTCGCAAGTCAACCGGTGAACTGATAATCAGAGAACGAGCGAGCAAAAGCAACGCAAAACAGTAAATTGATCATCAGAGAACGTGCGCAAGAGCACCACTAATTCGAATATTGAAAAGCCCCAATTTGGATCGCAAGAAGCCGAAGCCCTAATTCCAGATTGAACGAAATACAACAGAGGGCCGCCATTTCTCTTCACAAACAAAAGACAAAGGATTGGGTTAAAGAAGAATGGGCCGGCCTGGTTTATAAAAAAAGGCTCTAGTTTATAAAAGGGGTTTTTAGTTTTAAATTTGTTTTATTTGAGAAAAAATTAGGGACTCAAATTTATATTTTAATTTTTGAAGTTGTTTTTACTTTTCAAGTCAAAGAATTTGTAAATCACCACCTAGGTTGTAGGTAGTGTCAGATTGTCTAGTTAGAATTAGTTCAGTGAGCAGGGTGTGCGAGTTTGCAAAACTCTACAGGCGGGAACAGAGTTTGCGAGTAAACGAAACTCTATAGGCGGAGCAGGGTGTGCGAGTCCAGTAGAGTGTTTGTGAGCGGGAGCAAAGGTTTGCGAGTCTAGTAGAGTGTTTGTAAGAGGGATACTGTTTAATTCTAATAGAAATCTGGGAATGCAGCAGTAGGCAAGGGTTGCCGAAGCTGGGTAAATTTTGTGTGTGATTTACTTTTCAGCATATTTATTTCTGCAGTTTGTTTCTGTGTTTAAATTCGAGAAAATTTGCTATAACCCTATTCACCCCCCTCTAGGGTTAATCTAGATCCTACAAGTGGTATCAGAGCACGGTATTTTTCTTTAACTCTAGAGTCATGAATTCGTCAAATAATGCTTTTTCTGAGGGGCAATCTATTGTTAGGCCACTCCTGTTTAACGGGAATGATTATGCATATTGGAAAGTTAGGATGGGTATATATCTTAGTTCTGTTGATTATGATGTTTGGGATATTATTGAAACTGGCTATAAACCTCCCACTATAACTGTTGGTGATACTGAGATTCCTAAACCTAAGGATAGATGGGATGCTAACGATAAGAGATTAAAAACTACAAATGCCAAAGCAATGAACGCTTTGATCTGTACTCTTGATAAAAATGAATTTAATAGAATTTCTCATTGTAAAACAGCACAGGAAATTTGGCATACTTTGGAAGTGACACACGAAGGAACTTCTCAAGTCAAGGAGTCTCGTCTAGCCCTATTCAGCAATGAATACGAGAACTTTGTGATGGACAAAGGCGAGAGCATAAAGGACATGTTTGGACGCTTTTCAACTTTGGTATACAACGCTAGAGCGCTTGGGAAGGTATTCACTGAGGTAGAGCTTGTGCGGAAGATACTACGAGTTTTACCAATGAACTTTGAGGCAAAAGTCACGGCAATCCAAGAATCGAAAGATTTGAGTAAACTAAGCATGGAGGAGTTGATTGGCAACTTGATGACATATGAGCTTGAGCTAAAAGAAAAGGAAGAACGCAACAACTCTGAACCAAAGAAGAAGACGATTGCTTTAAAGAGCAAAGAAGAGAGCGATGAAGATGAAGAAGATCCGATTGAAGAACTTGCAATGGCTGTCAATAATCTTAGAAAATGGTCAAGATTCAAGCCACGCAAGAAGAAAACATCTAGTAATAGGCCAAGAGAGTCTAACAATTCCGATAATGAATTGACGTGCTATAACTGCAACAACCCTGGCCACTTCAAACAACAATGCCCACTTCTCAAATACAACAAAGGAAAGAAAAAGACGAAGAAGGTCTTTGCAGCGACTTGGGATGATGAAGAAGGAGAGGAAGTTTCGGATAGCAGCTCAGAGGAGGCTAACTTGTGTTGTATGGAAAAATCAGAATCAGAAGCAAGCTCCGAGGAATCTAGTGTGGCAGGTGAGTATTCCTATAGAGATCTTGTTTTTATGTGTCTTGATCTCACTAAAATAGTTGATGCTCTTGAATCTAAAATTGAAAAACTGAAATCTGATAGGAGAGAACTTGCTCGTTAAAATTCTAGGTTAGAAACTGAATTTGAAAATATTCAAAACCTAGAATGTAAAAAATGTAAAATTTTAGATTCAGAATTGACAAGACTTAAGAATAGCTTTGAGAATCTTGAAAAAGAAAACTTGAGTCTTAAGGAAATCATCGACACTAGGAAAAAGGATTTTATAAATCGATGCACCTCACTTGTCACTGAAAACACAACACTAAAAACCAAAGTCCAAAACCTTGAGAAATCTCTGAATAACTTTTCAAGAGGAGAAAAATCTTTCAACATGCTATTGGAAAATCAAATTTTTGCTAACAACAGAAAAGGACTAGGTTTTGGGAAAACACAAGTTGAAGATAATGCCAAAGGTAAGAGTGTCTTTGATAGATGTGAAATAATTGGACATCGTGTTGAAAATTGTAGTCATAGGAACAAGAATACAAATTTATACAAGTTTGGGTTCCTAAGAATTCTACAAACAAATTTCATGTCTATTGGAACAAGAATAAAAGGACTAAACAAGTTTGGGTTCCAAAGGGTTTGTTTATTCATCATGCTTCTGCCACTAACAATCATGGACCTAGAAATAGGTCACAAAAATCTTTCATCGTGTAGGTATGGTGGCAGGCTAAGGAACAACAACAGTGTTTTCTGGATTTTTGGCTGTTCCAGAAACACAACAGGTGACAAAGCAAAGTTCCTTAGCCTAGAATAAAGGTGACAGAATCACAATGGGCAACCACGAAAAATTATCGTAAAGGTAAAACAGGTGAAGGTATATTTATTTGACCGATATATTAATTGTGATAATCTGCACCGTATTCTGAATGAAATCAGCCACTATTGAAATGTTGAAAAGAGATGATGATTTTTTGATTCTGACTTGGTCTACATAATTAGCCAATTACATTTATGCCAAAAACACTATTCTTTGAATTACTTCATACATATACATTTGGATTAAGAACATAGTGTTTTTGCTGGATGATAATATTTCTGGTTTTTTTGGCTGACTCTATATTCATGGTTTTCTGATTATTTACATGGCTTCATTTTAAATTCAAGAAAATGTCATTTGAAAAGCTATTAAATTTGATGTTGAGATATTTTGTTGCATACTTCATAATCTGGTCTTTGACATCCAACGAGTGAATATTGAGTGAAATTTAAATTCAGATGCAGATTACACTGGTAATATAGTTGATAGAAAAATTACTAGTGGAACGTGATTAATCTTTGAAACATTCATTTGCTGCATCGTTTTTCAAAGAAAATATCTACATATTTTTCACTTGAAACAATTTTCATATAGCAAAATTTTTTCTGATATAACCCCTTCGAGAAAATCATTGTCGACCATATTTTTAGATTAGTCATTCTTATTTGATTTTAAATGACAAATTTTGACTAATCTGACTCCCTACTAATTATCAAAAAGATAAATAGTGATTGAAAAGGTGAAGTGTTGATATTTAACATACATTACTCAAGAGAGTATATTTGGAAAATTTCTTTAGGAATTAAAACAAGAATTATAAAACTTTTTGTTGGGTAAAGGTTCCATGACCATTTCTATATCTATCATTATTTCTATTGACCATGGTTTATCAAATATTCAATATAGTTTGTCGATATGTGGTACTATAATCAGGAAACATTTGTTTTTCATGTCACATTTTTAAAAAAAATAAATAAATATCCAAAGTATTCACTCTCATTTAAAAGTCCTCACGGTTATGCATGGGTGAATTACTTGGATTTTTGATTATGTGCTTCCATGCTCATTTAAAAGTCCTTACGGTGATGCATGTATGGAACGCATATCAAAATTAACTGATTAAATAGACAAGTTGATTCTAATCCCATTTAAAAGTCCTTACGGTCATGCGTGGTTAGAAGATACTTGATTTCATTTTTAAAATTAAATTGGAATACTACTAATCTCATTTGAAAGTCCTAACGGTTATGCATGATTAGTAGATATTCAAATTCCTGATATAAATGTACCACAAGTTGATACAATTGTATGATTTTAAATGAACATCATATCCATCATTTCTAAAAGTGGAATATGCGCCTAACAAGGGTAGTTATGGTTTTTGTTTGATTCTTATTGGAGTTTAATATTTATATTCAATTTGAGTTTAATGTTGGATTGATATTGATCACTTAATCTCTATTTTTCTCTAACACTATTATTCTTTTGCTGATAACAAAAGGTGGAGAGAAAAGTTAAGATTTTGTCAAATAGAATCAAGCAAAGGTCAAATAATTTTCCATTTGCATCTAGGCTCATTTATATATTTCTATTTGTATGCATATATGTAGGGGGAGCATCATGTAGAGAGGAAGCATTTAAATAGGGGGAGCAATTGGAGTATATAATTGGTCAAATACATTTAACACGGTCAAAATCTTAAATATATGTTTGTTATCATCAAAAGGGGGAGATTGTACGAATATGCGCTTATATGTTTTTGTTTGATGATAATAAACATATATATTCATTTAAATGTATTTGGTAATGTACTATTTTGTTTTTCATAGATTAAATAAATATTTGTTGAATAAAATAAATTACATAGAATTTGAATTCAAACAGAAATTTTATTCAAACAAATATTTATTACAATCTTGAATAGTACAAATTCAAGCTTTCACTATACATATACATTTTTGATTACATCACAATTACATCACAATTATTTTTACATTAATAACCTCACTACATATCACTCACACTCGTACTTTTTCCTCAACTGCATTCCAGATTGAATCCAACATCTGAGCAATCTGCAAAAATATTCACCAACGAAGTAAAATTGAAAAAGAAATATTTTTCCAATATAAAAATGAAATACCAAAAATATTCACCAACGAAGTAAAATTGAGAAAGAAATATTTTTACAATACAAAAATGAAATACGGTTTTGAAAATATTATTAGCCTCAGTTATTTGGGTTGTTCGTCATCATTCACACTTGAATTCATTACACACGAACAGTGTGACATGCACAGTGTATTACTGTACATGCCACAAGGCCGTGCACACCGATATACACTTGATAATGCTACAGGGACAGGTGAGCACAGGTCAAACCCAAATGAAAAGCCGGGTTCAACACACATGCAATATATTCAAAATCACGTCATTAGCACAAGGTCAAATCCGAGTTTCTAAAACTGGGTTCAACACAAGGCTACGTGAAGACTGAAACAACATGCAAATGCATCAAAACAATGTCGAAGTTATTCCAGCAAAATGACAGTACAAACAAGTGCACATTGAAAGCTACAAGAACACAAGGCATAGCAACTGCATAAGAGAATGCAAACAACCAACTACATGCAGGAGAACAAAGACCAAGTGCAGCATCAGTGAAGCCAAAGCATGATACAGGTGAACAGAAGGATCAAATGTGCAAAGCTTCAGACCGGCATGATATGGTAAAAGGTACAGAGACAAAGGATGTACATAAGTATACAACTACATGTCTCAATGTCAAAGAAACACTTGAACAAAAATGAACAAGTGGAGCATTTGTGTAAACTCGGCAAGTATGGACAGAGCTCCAGCACAAGATATGAAACAAGTGCACCACTGAGCTATGCAAGTGCAACACAGTATCAAACTGAAACTCCAGCAATTATACAACAGTGAAGAATAACCAGAGTGATGCAAGTGTCGACCAAGTGACAATGCAAGCAAAGACTCAACAACAGGCAGTCCAGATAAACAGACAAGTACAACTGGAATCAAGAAATGCAACTAAAGTTAAGAACAGACCAAGGCTACAACCCCAAATGAAGTACAAAGCATGCATTAATGAACATGTGTACATATGGTGATACAGCAAGTCTATGTGGATATGTAAGAAGTGCAAAATCAAATGCCATTAGAACCAGTGAATATCAGGTGCACATGGATGTCAAACTGCAACTACACGTGAACAACATGACATGAACAATGCAATCTATAAATGCAATTCGAAGTGATGTAACAACAACTACAAGAACTTAACAAGTTGAAGCAGTAACTCAAAAGTTCATAAGTGAAGCCAAATATACACAAGTACAAAACCAAATGAACATCATGATATTCAGCTCAGTGAAACGCAAGCAAGATTAACAAATGCAATGTTCAAGTGAAATGAAGAATGAAAACAGTAGTGACCAAAAATGCAGATCCACCAGAATGAAGAACCAGAAGTACAACATGACCAAAAGTGTACAGTAATGCAACAATGAGTGGCAATGCACCTCAAGTATAACACTACTGAAGTTCAATCCACCAGTATACAATGATACAAAGCAAGTTCGACAAGCAAACAACAAGTTCATGTTTGAAACCACTCGAGTGCAACAGAGAAGCTATGGTACTATGCAAATACACAACAGTATCAAGGGATACAGAAGATGGATGAGGTTCAACATTGCAGAGATGGGCGAAGTCAGAATTCAAAAATCAAATTCGCATCTTTGAAAAAGTCAGCAATTAAAAAGAGGAAAGTTTCTGCCTTTTTATTCAAGAAAAATAGAACGCGTGAAAATCAAAGCCGTGAGTAACAAGTCGTAAAAATATCAGGAAAGTCGTGTGCAATCAGGAAAGTGAATTTCAGGAAAGTATCGAATTAATTAGTGTATACGAATTCATATAAATACCAAACACCAAATCTCGTCATAGGCATCGAGTTCAACAAAGAAGCAAACAATTAAACCAACGACGAAAGAGAATACATACCAATCTATCGAACTCGATCAAAGGAGCAGCTGCAAATGATTCGCAATCTCGCAAGTCAACCAGTGAACTGATAATCAGAGAACGAGCGAGCAAAAACAACGCAAAACAGTAAATTGATCATCAGAGAACGTGCGCAAGAGCACCACTAATTCGAATATTGAAAAGCCCCAACTTGGATCTTAAGAAGCCGAAGCCCTAATTCCAGATCGAACGAAATACAACAGAGGGCCGCCATTTCTCTTCACAAACAAAAGACAAAGAATTGGGTTAAAGGAGAATGGGCCGGCCTGGTTTATAAAAAAAAGGCTCTAGTTTATAAAAGAGGTTTTAGGTTTAAATTTGTTTTTAATATTTGTCTTATTTGAGAAAAAATTAGGGATTCAAATTTATATTTTAATTTTTGCTCCTGCTTGTATTTTTGAAGTTGTTTTTACCTTTCAAGTCAAAGAATTTGTAAATCACCACCTAGGTTGTAGGTAGTGTCAGATTGTCTAGTTAGAATTAGTTCAGTGACCAAGGTGTGCGAGTTTGCAAAACTCTATAGGCGGGAGCAGAGTTTGCGAGTAAACGAAACTCTATAGGCAGAGCAGGGTGTGCGAGTCTAGTAGAGTGTTTGCGAGTGGGAGAAAAGGTTTGCGAGTCTAGTAGAGTGTTTGTAAGAGGGATACTGTTTAATTCTAATAGAAATCTGGGAATGCATCAGTAGGCAGGGGTTGCCGAAGCTGGGTAAATTTTGTGTGTGATTTACTTTTCAGCATATTTATTTCTGCAGTTTGTTTCTGTGTTTAAATTCGAGAAAATTTGCTATAACCTATTCACCCCCCTCTAGGGTTAATCTAGATCCTACATACACCACCTACCCATCTCCTCCTCACACCTACACCCTAGGCCGAGCACACCCAAAGCCATACCACCCTCCTACACGCCTAATCCCCAAGGCCGAATCCTCCTCTTTAAAAAAAAGAAAAAAAAAGAAAAAAAAAGAGAAAGAAAAAGAAAGGAAAACAAAAGCATTCGGAAAAGAAGCAATAAGGCAAGACATTGGAAAGTAGCACGTTAGCAAGAAACGCGTATCTCACATTAAAGATTGACGGAGTGGATATTATGGTGAGAAATTCTGACCGCTTTTAATTTATATTGATTATCATGCTAAATTGTTATGTTAAATAATCACCATTTGGTGATATGGATGTTTGATTGAATGTTTGAATATGTTGGATAATTCGTAGTAATATTATGACATTTACCGTATGAAAAATATTGATGTTATATGGATGTTGTATGGTCGTTATGATAATTTGGATATCTAATTCCTATTAGTTAAGTAATCACTTTGTTTAGTAAGACCATATTTTAGTAATATGAGAAATTGTGGAAAAATAGGTCTCTTTTCATTTAAAAGTGAAATTAAAGTCAAAATGAAAGAGAATTTGAAATGTGAAGTGAATCAGATTTGAAAAGGATAGCTAATTAGAAATTGAAATTTAGATGAATAGTAAAATTGAAATTGAAATCGATTTTGAAAAAGTGAAGTTTAGTTTGATATTGAATGGAAGTTTAAATTGAGATTAGATTTGAAATCTAAGTTTTAAATGTATTTAATTCGAGATTAGAATTGAAATTAAGTTGGAATTGGAATTTAAAATTTAATATTAAAATAATGTGAATATAATAATATTATAATATGGTATTAGTGAAAATATATTTTAAAAAGTGAAAATATTGATTTAAAATTATTTCTAATGATTTTATAAGTGATAAAATCCAATTTGAATTGATTATTTCAAATATTGAAAAATAAGTTAAAACTAGACGCGTCGCGCAACGGTAGTTCGCGATTTCGCGCCGAAAAGTTCAAATGAATGTATCGAGTGGAATATATCTCGGAATCCTTCGAGATAAGAAAATTTTGGACTATTACATCCATATCTTCTAAACGAAGAAAGAAAATCAAAGTTTCGATAAGTAAATTTTGAATTAAGTCCAAATCAATTTTCTAGAAAAATCGCGGTAGTGCAGTTTAGTGACCGTAACAGGAAAATTTGTTTAAATTGATGTTTTTAATCATGGAAAAATATAGAATAAATTTGATAAATCTATTTAAATGATTTAAAAGATATTTGGATAGGAAAATATGAATTATCCAATGTTTAAAAGTTGTTTAATTCAAATAAGCTTATTTAGCACTTTCCACATCACTTTTCTGCTGCGAATTGTAAAACTTTTAGAATATGAGTTTAAATGTAATGACGTTTCCCAGAATAAAAAGTGAATGTTTTAGAAAGGATAATTAAGCGTTTTGAAAGTTAATTTGGGATATTTATAAGCAATTCCAAAATAAAGTTGAAAATCTGAGTATGCGGAAACGACTAGTACATTTGTCCCGCCTGTGAGATCTGGGAAGATAAAACAAGGTGTTTAACTAAGGTTAGGGGTGAAGCAACCAGTGCCCTGAACTTACCTAGCCTATGTTTTCTTTTCTTAGGCGAGGGGTGGAACAGATCGAAAGGAAAGCCCGGATGCTCTTAAATAAAAAGATTCTATATTTAGTTTTTGAATTAAAAGAAGACTGGTATTATCCAAAAGATAAGCAATCTCCAAGATGAATGATTTCTATGATCCTATTTACTCAAAAATGTTTTTGTTAGGGTTGACTTAGGGTTTATCGTAAACAATGTCTTAAATAACATTGTTTTTGACCCGCTTAAAAGTAAAGAAATTTGGATCAAGAATTAAGTAAAGAAATCTGGGATATTTTCCAAAGCAGAAGAATAAATTTCTTAGAATCATCCTAAGTTAAAAGAAAGAGATTTCGAAATCATCCGAAAAGAATTAAAGTGAAAAGAGACTTAATAAATCCTATATACTAATATTCACTTTTATCGATGATTGGATTTCGAAGGAACCGGAGTCGGATTTGGTTAATTCCTATCCGAAAACCACTTCGAACCAATGTATACGTTTGACCGTGAAGACTTGTTGAAGACGATGATTATTGAAGACCGTGGATCTTCATAGCGTGAGGACTGCTTGTTGACTTGCTCTAGGTAGCTCCTGAGTTATATATAGCAGTGGTTTCCTCATGATGGAGATTTTGCGGATTGCAAGGGCTTCTCGCCTGATAATGGCCGAGGAAAGTGCCTTCGGTTTGTCCTGTTCCTGGACAACTTGTATGAACGTTTGTCTGACATTGCATTTCAAACGATTACGTACATTGGTTTTTACAAACGTACATCAGTGGCGGCGGAGAATGCAACTTCTTTTAGCTTAACACCCTCCTTGAGACATACGAGCTCAAGGGTTGTATTTTTGTGGAAGGCAATTAGTAGTTAAACGAAAATGGCAATGTGGCATTCAAAGATGTGATATGTGCTTTGTAAAAAGGTAATCGTGACCTCAAGCCTCATCAAACCGGAAATGACCGAAACAGGATTAGATGCAGCAAGGCTAAGTGGGTCATTCCCAATTAGGGTATGATCATCCCCTTCTAGATATATTACTTCCCGCTATGACGTTCGGTATGTATATTAATGTGGTGTATGGAAAACGAGCGCTCGGTTAAAGGTCGGTAACGACCGGGGGATGACATATTCGGTACTATCTAGTTAAAGAGGTAGGACAGTCTTGTGTTGATAGAGGGCAGATGTTCTGTGCCTCGGGACATCCATATAGAGGTGTACCCATTTCGGAAGGTAGATCCTGCGCCTGGTCATTTATATGGAAATCCATTCTCCAATAAGAACCTACGGGCTTGATTGTAAACCTATTATGCTGGAATTTAATCAATGTAACAATTTCGGCTACGATTAATAAGTTTATTTGCAAATGTTTTCAAATAATGTCATTAGAAATAATATCAAATGTTTTGATATAAAAGTGTTTTAGTTATCATAAGGTAAAAACCCGTCCGTGTTTATGTGTGGGCGTGGTCTTATGAGATACTCTTTATTTTCAAAGGATCTTTATATAAAGGCTGATATATGACAGTGTCATTTATTATTGAGTTTTCTCACGCTGGTTTATCAAGCCTGATCCGGGTATTTTCAATACTCGGGTCAGATCTGAGTAGTTTCAGGATAGTCGAAGACAGTTGGAGTTTCCAGAGGAGAGTTGGAGATATTCATCGACGTATGGAGATATTCTATTATCCACTTTGCTTAGTGTATTTTGTTTGATGTTTGTCAGCATTTGTAAGGGCAGGTTTTATAACTGTCCAAGCTGAATTTAGGTTAGACTCTGATATACGTATTTAAAAGTTTTCCGCTGTAAAGATTATTATTGAAATAATATATGTTATTCCATTTCATGTGAGATTTTGTTCTGTCTACTTTTCTTAATCACCCTCAAAGATCCGTCTTTTCGTGCAATTTGAGTTAGACATGTGTGGTTTATTGTGATTCAAAAGGTACGAGAAAACATGCTTTTACAGTTCATTTATATCTGTTTATCACACTGCAAGTTCCCCGTAGAATAGAATCGCTATGGGTTGAAATGATACATACCCGAAAGGACTTTTGAATAGGGAAAAATTGTTATGGGCTGAAATGATAGGCCTGAACGGTTTTTAATTATTTATTTTGACTTGGGACTGCGGGTTTAAAATAATAGAACCCGGATTTTTCTTTTTAAACTACGGATTGAAATGATATATATCCGTATCACTTGACCTAGGTTAGAAAACTATATACATGCCTGTGGGTATCTTATAAAGTATTTTGAATATTTTTATTTATTCTTAAAAGTGTAAATTTATGAAAATTTGATTTAAATTGGATTTTTTTAATGTTTAATAATAAATTTTGATTTTTCTATAAGTTAAAAATGTTGAATAATGAAATGATTAAACTGAATTTTTGGAATATAAATTAAATCTAGAAATTTGAACTTTGACTTTTAAAATGACATTTAAGTTATACAAATAAATTTTTTAAGCGATTTAAAATGTATATTTATGATAATTTGATTTAAATAGAATTTTGAAATGTTTTAGAACAAATAAATTATGATTTTTCTATGAGTTAAAAATGTAATTAATGAATGGTTAAATTGGATTATTGAAATATAACTTAAGTTTGGAAATTTGGTAAAAATGTTATTTAAGTTATACAATGGAAATTTAATTTAACTTGGAAATGGTAAATATGATAATTTGATTTAAATTTGAATTTAAGTTATTTATTAATGTGTTATTGATTTTGCTATGAATTTAAATGGTTAAATAAATGAATGCTTAAATGTGTCATTTTAAAATACAAGTTGACTTGGAAATGTGAAATTTGGTTTAATTAAAGTTTTAGTTAAATGAAATCGATTGGAAATTCAGTTTAATTTGTGAAATGGAAATTTGAAAATGTAAGTGTTAATAAGGTGTCAAATGTAAATATGGTAAAATTGTACAATTGAATTTGTTAAGTGAAATTATTGAAAAATTTGGATTTTTCTACAAAGGTTTGCTTTATAAAAATCATTAATTAAAAGAGCATTTTAGTGAACATGTTTGAATGTTAAAATATGATTTTTATAATGTTTAAATGGTTTAAATTGAAATGTTTTCAAGTATAACTTGCAGTAGTTTTTTTTTCTAAATGCTGTGAAAGGTTGAAATTCTCAATGTTTATGGTTTTAACTTAGTAAATGAACTCATAATGGTTTAAAATTTTGGAAATTGAATACTTGATTTGAATGTATATAAACTTAAATTTTAAATGGTTTAAATGAATTATTTTGATTAGAATATAAGCTATTTAAAAAGGTGATTTGGAATGATAATAAATGAATGATATCTTTGAATTTAAAAGGTATTTAAAGTTGAATATTTGGATTTGAACTTATATGATGTTTTAAAATGAAATTTTGAAAGATATGATATTTTGATATTAAAAATGTTTTGAAATAAAGTTTTGAAAGATATGATATTTTGATATTAAAAATGTTTTGAAATAAAGTTTTGAAAGATATGATATTTTGATATTAAAAATGTTTTGATATGAAATTTTGAAAGATATGATATTTTGATATTAAAATGATTTGGAAATGAAGTTCTGAAGGATTTGATATTTTAATGTATTAAAATGATTTGAAAGAAAGTTTTAAAAGATATGATAATTTAATATATTGAAATGATTAGAAATGACTTGATATTTATTTTGATAAATATTTGAATTTGAAAGATACGGTATGTCGATATTTTAATGTATTAAAATGGTTTAGAAATGATTAAATCTTTATTGATAAAGCTTTGGATTGAAATGATATTTTATTTTGAAGTATAAAATATTATTTTAAAGTTATAACCACGGGTTATAATAACGATTGGTTGGCAAAGAGACCGGGATCAGATATGGGTATACTCTCTATCGATACCGAAAACCACTTTGACTAATCGTATACGTGGTGGAGATTCCAGAATAAAGTAGGATGGTGATGACGTTCTTGAGGTATATTACGTGGACCCAACTCCTGTGAGTTGGCATAAGGTGGCTAAAACAGGAGCGATCTCGGACCAAAAGGGGTAGCTCCTCTGGTCGGACACATTTCTTCGATACCATTCTATTGCTTTTGTAATTGTTTGGGTGCCCCTCCGATTTTGGGAATGTGTTACGAGGTGGGCGTATGTGGCTGCTGCATTACCACCAGCCCGTGTGCGTAATTGGTATATCTACCCTGGCATTGCCTTATGTGCCGTGTCACCTACCATATCGAGCCTTTACTACGAGTTTCTATTTGTGTCGTACCTATGGAGTATCTTCTCGTAGTCTCCCGATCAGGAGATATGCAGGTGTTGTATAGACTACTGGCATTATTTGTGTTAAGGGCTATATGGGTAACCCCTTAATGCTATTAAAAAGTAAGTTTATTTTACTGTTAGACATTATTATAATAGCGAAATATTACTACATAGTAAATAGTTTAACGGATCCTTAGAGGATGGGCGGTCCAAAGCATCCTTTAAGTAACTTGTACTTTTACTACAGTTCACTTGAGTTGGTTTACATTGTATAAGTATGTATGTCCTGATTCGAGTGTTTGTATTTTTATTTACGCTCGGGTTAGCCTGAGTTATTCACAGATTTGGATTTCCACTTTCTGGAGAATGGAATAGCTGGAGATTATATGCTTGTCTTGTTTATCTATTTCACTCCGAGTTATCCTGTTGATTCCAGTATTGTATTCAGCTTGTACTTGGTTATCATATTTAGACTTCTGTTGTACTTTATTTTTTCTGGTGTATCTTATTTAACTCTGATATATTTATATAGTAGCTTCATGAACTACTATTTCTTTTACTTCCGCTGCACTATTATTACTCTGTGTCTATGATTCGTGATTTATTTACTGTTTATTCTGAGATTTGCCAAATTTTACTTACAACGCGGTATTTTAAGCAATTCAAGTCCGACTTGTGCGGATGCGAATGGTTGAAAATACCTGGTTGTTACATTTGGTATCAGAGCTTTGGCTTTGAGGCAAAACATAGAATATAATGTAAATTATTTACAAAATCACTTTCGTTCGAGTTTGAATCTTTCCTCTTTGATTCGAATTCCCTTTGAATTTTGCAACGTTCCCTACAGTTCCAAAATCCTTTCGTGTCCCTCACTATTTATCTTCTTTCAATTCTGGAGTATCCCATAACGCCACTTCGAATGATCTTTATAATGAGTCGGCAGTCCCGCCAATCTCAAATTCATTTGTAAAGGGGAAACTCCTTTACAGTTAGCATCGATTCACCAGAGATTTATATCTATCCTTGGTTTAGATGCCAATATCTTTTGTTATTCCAAACTCTATCTCTTGAGATCGAATGTAGATTACCCCAGAAAATCCACATTGATCTTATTCTTTAAGTCACAGTTGACCCGGTTAAGGTTGCCCGCGATTTACTTAAGCTTACCCATCTTCCTACTCTGTTAATTAATCATCTTGTCTTTTGTTTCCAATCTATTCTTCCAAACATTTTGAATTGTACTTGTATATCTATGTTTTGTTTTATATATTGTGTTGTTTGAGTTGTTGATGTTGATTTGGGCTTCTAATCGATTTGTCTGATCAACGCTATCGATAGGATTTCTAAAACACTTTGACAGAACAAACCGACACAATATTATTTTAAAATTTGGTTAATGAAATAAATTTTGACATATAAGTAAATTTACGGAACTTAATAAACTGATTTAAATTGATTATTTGAAATGATAATACTTGATTTTTCATTTATTGTTCTATAAATGAATTTATAAATAGTTGTTTATAAATTGGTTTGGGAACTGAAATGAATTTAGAACAAGAAATTTGAGAATTTAATTTCCGATGGTTTCAAACCTTGTGTTTAAGTTTTAAAGTATATTAATTAAAGCATTTTCGAATAAGAATATGTTTCCAAAGAATTTTAAAGTTTAAAGATCAGTGCTCTTCTCTTTGTCGCTGGGAAATAATTTCGGTGATGACTGCAGCATCATCGACATTCATTTTTGAGTTTCGAAGTGAACAGACCGTTCTGTAGTCTTGCTGCAGCTTTGTTTTGGGAAATCAAATTGATTTGAATTTCTAAAATATGACTTGATTTATAATATATATAGATATATGATTTAAATTTGATTTGATAAATTATGTACATACATTTATTTATCTCTAAATGGTTTGAAGAAATCAAAAATTTAACTCTTAAATTTTATTTTAAAGAATTATTTCAATTATAAAAAGAAAATCAAAATTTTGGATGAATATTCAAGCATGAAATGATTTAATTGGAAAGTTTTATTTGTATAATACAATTGCATTCAAATATAACTTACCTTAATTTCAAAAGTTAACAATGTAATTGGATAATATACAATATAAAAAGATTTTATAAATGAAATTTGAGTGGTTATAATAAATGTTATACACTAAAATTTTAGTTATAAAATGATTAACCGAGGTAAATATACTAAAGGGAAATTGAGTAACTTACAATAAAATAATGTTAAAAGAACTAAGAATAAAATAAAGCAGTTATAATAAGTGTAAGTATATTTAACATAAGTAATAAATACATTGAGAGGAATAAATTTAATTTTAATTATGAACAAAAGAAGAATTAAATTTATTAAGTACATTATGAGTGTAATAAATGATTATTTTTCAAACCCATGGTTTTAAAATTTGTTAATTTAAGATGATTGGATAATAAGATAATGAAATTTGATATAGTTAAGATTTATTTAACTTGTGTAAAAAAATAAAAATTTATTTTCTATTTAAGTTGAAATTTCCATGGTTTGAAACTTATTTCCTTATTTTGCTTTTCAAGCTATCTTTTGATTATCCTTATTATCCTTATCTTGCTACAGACTGGTGTAGGCATTTTTTCTATAATCTTTCTGTTAGAAATCTTTCGATAATCTTAGATAATCTTTGTTACCCATTTTGGAATCTAAACACTGTTTTCCATCCATAGACCGTCGGTCAAGTGTAAAGGGTGATTCATACTCTAGAGGATCTTTTTCGTGCTTGTGTTCCTGATTCTGGAGAATCTTGGGAAGATATTCTCCACCTTGTTAAACTTATTTATAACAATAGTTATCAGATATAATCTCAATCTTCTTGTCGCCTTGTTTTAATCTTATTTCATTTCTATCTTTTCTGTTCTTTCCCGTACCTCATTACTTTTCGGGGACGAAAAGTTTTGAGTGAGGGTGAGTGTAACAACCCTGTATTTTGTAATTATTTTAATTGAATTTTGACTTAACTTTATTATATTTAATTTAGATAATTTTGTTATTTTAAAATATAAACTTTGATTTTGATATGAATTATCATTCTAAAACATGACTAAAAGGAATATTTTCCAAAAAGTAAATTTTGGCCAATATGGTCAAACTTTGACTTTTAAATTTAAAATTTGATAATTTGAAAATTTGAATTTAATCTTTTATTATGAAAGTAAATAAAATTTTAAGAACACTGCTTTTCGTTTCGTTGAAATCTGATTTATAATGTGAAAGTTATGCTCTTTTAACTATTGTGTGAAATTTGCTGTAATTAACAAAAATTGTTTATTTTAAATTTAATAAATAATATTTTATTTGGTCATGTAATGTTCTAATTTATGTTTTCATGTGTAAAATAACATTCTATGTATATATTTTGGTTTTAAAACATTTTTAGAAGTGTAATTGACATTTTCAAATGTCAGTTGTATTCTGTTTGTAAGTTTTAATTCCTAGTTTCAAATAATTAAAGTATTTCTTTATTTATCTTTATATTTTTCTTAAGAACTTATTTTATTCTCATTCCCACTTTATTTTTTTTCTCGATTATTTTATTTATTTGACTGCTTATTTGTTTTAAAGTGATATAGAAGTTTTATAAGGCTAGTAATATTTTATTTGTATGTTTTAAGTCCTGTTTCCAATTTTTAAACTATTTATTTAATTATTTTTCTATTTTCTCTAATTTAAATTATTTATTTCATTTTAGAAATGATAAATGAAGTATTTTATTCCAAAATTTTACTTTATAATATTTTTAAAATGAAGTAGATATTTTTCCAAAGCCAGTGATGTTTTAATTGTAATTTTTGAACCCTGTTTTGAATTTTAAAGCAATTTCTTTTATTCTTTTTCTATTTTCTTTAAATTTTATTATATATTTTCATTTTATTTCACTTTGTTTCGGTTTTCAAATGTATTTAATGAAATTATATTTTTTTTTATTTGAATTTAAGAAAAGAAAATTTGAAGAGACTTGACTTTATAACATGAGACCTTTCAATTGCCAAAAACTCTTCACTTTCTCTTGACTTTTCATTGCCTTATTTTGGCCGTACACTACCTATTGCTAGCCGTGAGTTTATGATCTCATTTTTCATGTAAAACTTCATCTCCATTTTCATTTTCACGGCTAAGAAAGAAAATGATAATGGACTTCTTCATTTTTCCACTTTTCTTCTTCTTTTTTCTATTTTTTTGGCCTTATTCTCTTGCTTTGCTTGGCCTAACACCTCCACAATCTCCTCCACCAACCACCACCACTTCCTTTCCCACATCATACACGGCCAAAATCCTTCCTCCTCTGACCAGCTAGTGCCATGACCATCCCATGATGCAAAATCCACAAAACAATGCAAAAACTCCTTAAAAAGCATGCCCAGCCACCTAGTCTTCATCACCATCACCTTAGATGACCTTGGCCACCTCCTATTGCTCCACCACCACCTTGAAACACCCCTAACCATCACCTCGTACCTCTTTCCAAACCCGTACCTAAAATGGCAGAACCTAGATGGGACATAGACCGAGCCAAAAGTGACCCAAAACTTCTCTATGTTGCATAGTCCCTTCATATCCCTATGTTGTAACCTCCTCTACATCTAGGCCTTGTTAGCCATGCATTCCTATGTTCAAACCTAAGACAAACCTTGTCCAAACTAGAGCCAAACAACATCGCTAGGCCGTCCAAATAGTAGAGAAGGCAAGGCAAAAGACTATGCATTCATATATCTTTTTATTCAAAAGTTATTTCATTTCAAATTGGTATTGTATTTATAAATGGTTTTGATTTTTGGCTGGGTTGTAACACAAGATCTTTGGCTTGAATTCACTCTCCACTCAAGTCCATAGGGTTGTCATTTTGGTCTTGATTCCGTTATGTCAGTTGTATTGCAATCTCTAGCATTTTGAGGTGAGCAAATCTCACCCGACATTTATACTTATGCAATTGTGAAGCGACAACAATTGAATGCATAAAATGATATATTATGTTATAACTACCTATGATTATTTATATATGATGTTAAACCTATTAATTTACATGTCATCTCATCTGGTACCGTTATATGTTGTTAACTGTTCATTTATATCTGTTTATCACACTGCAAGTTCCCTGTAGAATAGAATCACTATGGGTTGAAATGATACATACCCGAACGGACTTTAGAATAGGGAAAAATCGTTATGGGCTGAAATGATAGGCCTGAACGGTTTTTAATTATTTATTTTGACTTGGGACTGCGGGTTTGAAATAATAGAACCCAGATTTTTCTTTTTAAACTGCGGATTGAAATGATATATATCCGTATCACTTGACCTAGGTTAGAAAACTATATACAGGCCAGTGGGTATTTTATAAAGTATTTTGAATATTTTTATTTATTCTTAAAAGTGTAAATTATGAAAATTTGTTTTAAATTAGATTTTTTTTAATGTTTAATAATAAATTTTGATTTTTCTATAAGTTAAAAATGTTGAATAATGAAATGATTAAACTGAATTTTTGGAATATAAATTAAATCTGGAAATTTGAACTTGACTTTTAAAATGACATTTGAGTTATACAAATAAAATTTTTAAGTGATTTAAAATGTAAATTTATGATAATTTGATTTAAATATAATTTTGAAATGTTTTAGAATAAATAAATTATGATTTTTCTATGAGTTAAAAATGTAATTAATGAATGGTTAAATTAGATTATTGAAATATGACTTAAGTTTGGAAATTTGGAAATTTGGCTAAAAATGATATTTAGTTTATAAAATGGAAATTTAATTTAACTTGGAAATGGTAAATATGATAATTTTATTTAAATTTGAATTTAAGTGATTTATTAAAGTGTTATTGATTTTGCTATGAATTTAAATGGTTGAATAAATGAATGCTTAAAAGTGTCATTTTAAAATACAAGTTGACTTGGAAATGTGAAATTTGGTTTAATTAAAGGTTTAGTTAAATGAAATCCATTGTAAATTTAGTTTAATTTGTGAAATGGAAATTTGAAAATGTAAGTGTTAATAAGGTGTCAAATGTAAATATGGTAAAATTGTACAATTGAATTTGTTAAGTGAAATTAATGAAAAATTTGGATTTTCTGTATAGGTTTGCTTTATAAAAATCATTAATTAAAAGAGTATTTTAATGAACATCTTTGAATGTTAAAATATGATTTTTATAATGTTTTAATGGTTCAAATTGAAATGTTTTCAAGTATAACTTACATTAGTTTTTTTTCTGAATGCTGTGAAAGGTTCAAATTCTCAATGTTTATGGTTTTAACCTAGTAAATGAACTCATAACGGTTTAAAATTTTGGAAATTGAATACTTGATTTGAAAGTATATACACTTAAATTTTAAATGGTTTAAATGAATTATTTTGATTAAAATATAATCTATTTAAAAAGGTGATTTGGAATGATAATAAATGAATGATATCTTTGAATTTAAAAGGTTTTTAAAGTTGAATATTTGGATTTGAACATATATGATGTTTTAAAATGAAGTTTTGAAAGATATGATTTTTTATATTAAAAATGTTTTGAAATAAAGTTTTGAAAGATATGATATTTTGATATTAAAAATGTTTTGAAATAAAGTTTTGAAAGACATGATATTTTGACATTAAAATGATTTAAAAATGAAGTTTTGAAAGATATGATATTTAAATATTAAAATGATTTGGAAATGAAGTTCTGAAGGATATGATATTTTAATGTATTAAAATGATTTGAAAGGAAGTTTTAAAAGATATGATAATTTAATATATGGAAATGATTAGAAATGACTTGGTATTTATATTGATAAATATTTGAATTCGAAAGGTATGGTATGTTGATATTTTAATGTATTAAAATGGTTTAGAAATGATTAAATCTTTACTTTGATAAAGATTTGGATTGAAATGATATTTTATTTTGAAGTATAAAATATTATTTTAAAGTTTAAACCATGGGTTATAATAACGATTGGTTGGCAAAGAGACCGGGATCGGATATGGGCATACTCTCTGTCGATACCGAAAACCACTTTGACTAACCGTACATGTGGTGGAGATTCCAGAATGAAGTAGGATGGCGATGACGTTCTTGAGGTATATTACGTGGACCCAACTCCCGTGAGTTGGCATAAGGTGGCTAAAACATGAGCGATCTCGGGCCAAAAGGGGTAGCTCCTCTGGTCGGACACATTCGATACCATTCTATTGCTTTTGTGATTGTTTGGGTACCCCTCCGATTTTGGGAATGTGTTCCGAGGTGGGCGTATGTGGCTGCTGCGTTACCACCAGCCTGTGTGTGTAATTGGTATATCTACCCTGGCATTGCCTTGTGTGCCGTGTCACCTACCATATCAGGCCTTTACTATTAGTTTCTATTTGTGTCGTACGGAGCATCTTCTCGCAGTCTCCCAATCAGGAGATATGAAGGTGTTGTATAGACTGCTGGCATTATTTGTGTTAAGGGCTATATGGGTAACCCCTTAACGCTATTAAAAAGTAAGTTTATTTTACCGTTAGACATTATTATAATAGCGAAATATTACTACATAGTAAATAGTTTAACGGATCCTTAGAGGATGGGCAGTCCCAAGCATCCTTTAAGTTACTTGTACTTTTACTACAGTTCACTTGAGTTGGTTTACATTGTATATGTATGTATGTCCTGACTTGAGTGTTTGTATTTTTATTTACGCTCGGGTCAGCCTGAGTTATTCACAGACTTGGATTTCCACTTTCTGGAGAATGGAATAGCTGGAGATTACATGCTTGTCTTGTTTATGTATTTCACTCCGAGTTATCTTGTTGATTCCAGTATTGTATTCAGTGTAAAGACCCGATTCTTCGACTTTCGAAAGTCGACATTAATACGTCCACTGTATCAACTGCCGAGAAATCGAAGGCCAGAAAACCGAACCCTTAGGGTTTACGAAGAAGAAAAAGATAGAAGAAGTAAGAAATGAAAAAAGAAGAAGAAAACAAATCAGAATCTCACAATTGCAGCGGAACACATATAATAGATAAATGACTAATCTTTAAATCAAAAGAACTGTACATTTTATACATTACATCATATTACATTACATTATCAGAGTTTACAACAACAAACAATGGAAAAGAAATACTATATACTAGTTGAAACGCCAAGCCATCCAGCCTGCCTCCAGATCTCTACAGCAACTCCTGAATTCCAGAATGACCTGATAACCTGACTCTAGACTGCCCGTTTGAAAATTGGTGGGCACCCAGAGTTTAGGAAGAGAACAACAAACTTCAGGTCAGTCATGGGAATGGTGTGAGAACTTAAACAGTTTATCTTTTAAAAACAAACAAATTAATTTTTAAAATAGATCTGCAATGCTTTTAGAAAATGCAACTGCAATAAGGCCTTCTGCCACACACACAATGCAAACGCAGAATTGAAGGAGATTTCTCCTTATGATAGTCAAGAATGTTTGATATGCATATTTCTTTGATATTATTACTATAAGTGCAAAGTGTAGGAAAACATTTCGAAAGTATAATATAAATCTTAGCCAGCATAGGTACCATTATATTATGCCTGCTATAGCTACATCCTGAGGAGGCAGGTTATACAATTTGCAATCGTAAAGGGTTCGTATTGTTTCTTTGGATTTCCAATAAATTGTCAAGCCAAGGAACTTCCCATTGCCGCATGGGTACGCCTCTTGAAGGACGCCCCGAGAACCTAACCGGTTCTCTGCCAACACAAGGCCGGGTTACCCCTAGCTGGGTAACAACTAACCCGAGTATGCCATCCCCTGGTCGTAACCGACCTAAATCCCGGGATTCACCAACAACCACAAAATAATAATTTTGCAGCAACAACATAGGTTAAGTATCTGGGCTCCATACCATGATACCACCTCTATCCAGAAGGAAATGACATACACTAAGGGGGGCTATCCCCTAATAACCTTGCTGCATCTTTCCTGTTTTGACCATTACCGGGGTGTGAGGTCCGACGAAGTCTCGTCCACAAAGCTACGCTTTTCATAAAGCCACGCTTTGAGCAACAAATGATCAGTAGCACTCAGCATGCCACGTTACCATGTTGGGAATATATCACTAGTAACCATCAACTACATAACCTCTTAGCTCGTACGTCTCAGAGAAGGATGTTAAGCTAAGAGAATAAATTCTACGCCACCAACAGAAACGTATTTGATAGAAACCAGCTTTACATCTCAAATTGTAACGTCAGATACACATCCATGCAAGTCTGTTCTAGGTTTGAACAGAACCGAAGGCACTTCCAAAGAAGTCCTTGCAATCCGGATGTTCACTAATCACGTCCGGAATTCCCATCACAAAAGGTGATAAAATCTCTATATCGGAGATCAGCCGATGCAGAGACATTCGACGGTAATCCTTCCGTTTTCGAAAATATCCGGTCTTCAACACTGGTCTTCAAATGCTATCCATTACAACATATCACTATTCGAAATGGGATTTATGACCCAAAGGTCCTCTCCCGGCTAAACCGAATAACGCGCGCTTAATTTAAAATAAGTGTAGCATTCAAATTCAAGCAATTCACAACAAATACCCATTTAAATGTAAATATTGATAGTCGGTTATTTAACTATCAATAGATATGCACAATCATCACCAAATTCCAAATAATTTCCCAAATTATTTATTTTCCAAAAATATCTTTACAAGATATATAATTTTCCACACTTCAACCATTTGAAAACAAATTTCAAATCACTTTTGACCTTTCCAACTTTTGAAATCAAAATTTCAAATCATTTTCCTTATGCGGAAACACTTCCAAATATTTATTCATTTTCATTTCAAAATGGTTCATTTAAACTAATTAAATAAATCCTTACCGATTTACTTCAAATTTACGTTCCAAATTCGTAAATTTATTTCCACACTTCAAAAATAAACTAATGTTTATTTTTAAAATAATTTTCCTTTCCTTTATAAATTCCATGGTGAATTCACATTTCCAAAATATCTATTAATATACGATTCTCAAATCGATTTTCAAATATTCACTTTCAATTTATCTTTAAAAGATAAAATCTCAAAACATTTCACTTCATATTGGAAAACATTTCCATACTTATTTAATAATAAGTAACTCATAGATCTATTTATTTTCAATACTTAGAAAATATCCAATATACTTAAAACACAATTAAGTATATATTTTATTCTTTTAGGAAAACGTTCTCTTAAACACATTCATTTGAGTCAAAATGAATGTTGCGTAAAACATCGTTACGACAACCCAAAATCACTAGTATGAGGATTCGAAATTTAGATAGATATATAGATCCCAATACTATATAGAACATTTCCTTTTGAAAATCATTTACTATAACAACAGTGTTATAGTCCACCATTTCCTTATTTCTTGAAAAATCTATTTAAGCAATGAATGTTGAAATCTAGGGTTTCGATCCTTAACACATTTTAAAAAAACTTCAAATCATTTTAATTCCATTTAAAAGACCACTTCCTAAAACATTTCTTTAATATATTATTCACTGTCCAAAATCGTGAATATAAATCGTTTACCAAATTCAACACTTCTACATATTTAATTAAAGGATTATCCACCGTCCAAAATTGTGGATATTTCTTCTTTAATAAGCTTTCATATTTGCTTATCAAATTATACTAGTTTCGGGTTCATAAAACAACGTTTATAAATTCACATTTATATATTTAATAAAAACTTCAATTTACAAAATCTCTTAATTAACAAATTCTATCTATATCTCATTTAAATACCAAAATCCAATTTATAAGTTAATTTCTTATAAATCTTTTATTTTACCAAATCTATTCATTTTATAACTTCACAATTTATAAATCTATAAATTTTCATTCACTTATGAAAACCATATTTATACTTCATTTTAACATTTATAAAAACTCGTTTTATAATCCTAATATTTTTAGTTTATAAATATCAATTTTATAAATCTGTTATATAACCCCTTTTTAATAATTCAAAAATCCCAATTTAAACCATTTTACAAAATCTATCAACTACTTATTTGAAAAATTACATTTCGGTTATATTTCACAAAAATCATAATCTTTTATAATATAAAATTTATAACGTTTATTTATTTAAAATGAATCAATTCCAAAATTCAATAAAACATATACTTTCAAAAATCACTTTAAAATCCTTTTAAATTCGAAATCGTTACTTTAACATTTTTAAAACTCCAAAAATAGGCCCAATGCTGCAACAACACTACAAATAACAACCACGACATCCAAAACATCATATATCATATGATAACAGAATATATCGCAAATATCTATAAATAAATCAATACGGGTGAGGAATCCAGTTGGACCCTCCAACCTGTTACGCTGCATCCACAGATGTTAGCACAATACCAATCCCGTTTCAATACGGGATATCGCGGTACATAGGTTTATATAAAATATTATCCGCTATTATGCAGCGCAATAGGGTCTCATCCGCTATATAATGCGGGAAAATCAACTCCAAGTACATATATAATACCAATTCCACTTCAAGGTGAAATATTGCGGTATATGGGTTTAATAAATAACATCCGCTTAATATACGACGTATAAGGTCTACTTCAAAACAATAGATAATAATTTATCATTCAATCACACAATCAAGCAAATTTTAAATTTAACTATTTAAAATTTAAATCAAAACAGATTCAATTGAGTGAGAAGTTCTCACCTTGTTTCCAATAACAATTGCAGTGTTTTATTTCGAATAAAATTAAACGCGCGTTTAATTTTACCCAAAATTTTCACTAGCTCCAATCAACTCCAATCCAGCTCCATCGCGTAGTGCTCGTCAATACGAAGCCAATGGAATTCGTTTCATCATTTTTCGACCTTGTATGAACAAGTTATGGCATTTTAAAGATCGAACGAATTTAAATAAAATTAATATTAACAATTTCTTTATTATTTCCTAACCAATCAATCTCGGCCGCACATCTCACTTGATGAAATCAGGGCCGTGCACCTATTCTTCTCCCCCACGCGCATCAATAGGCTGAAGAACCCATTGCTTCCAACCTAGGGTTGATCGCCGCCCCCAACATAATCACCTAGAAATCGATCGGCAACCTCCATGAGATGCGGCCACGTGAGCTCCACCCACGGCCATGGCCACGTCGAGCTCGGCCATCCCTCTATCTCGAAAATCGTGCACGAAAGGGTGGTGAACGTGGCCTCCTAGCTTCGTCTCCGGTCGACGAAAATCAATCTCCACCGTTGAGATTATAGAGCTCGATACGCTCTACAATATTGTAGTTGACAATTTTTGTTGATTGTTGATGGATTTGAAGAAATTGAAGGGAGAAAATCAAAAAATTTCGGCCATTCAAATTATAGGGTAGTGGCTGAAGCTTGAACCCTAGGGTTTTATGCAAAATGAAATAATAGAGGGCCTTTTATAGAAAATGGCAATGCACTATTCATCCAAAAATTTTCCGAACTCCAAACGAAGCGTGCCGCCTGGCATTTATAATGTTTTACCCCTATTCCGAACATAATGGAATATATATCGGGAGCCAATTCGATCAAATTTGGAAGATAAGTTTTCGAATTGACTATTTAAATTCAAAATTCACTCGAATCGATTTCTACGCGTTTTAGCTTGCCCCGGACAAACCGTAAGTCCGATTGACATGAAATTTGAAACCATACAATAATATAACATTACAGATCCGATGAAACTGGTTTCGTCAAAATCCTAGACTGTTTGAAAAATGGCTATTTTTAACTCGTTAGTTAAATATTAAAATACTCAATTTTCAATAAATTAACTTTTAATTAAATTTTAAAAGTTCTATAACATCATTCTAACTCCAATATGATTTAGTACCACTTTACAAATCAATTTTAATCATATTAAACCCAATTTTCAATTATTTCTATAATTTCAAATATTAAATTATCGATTTAATTATCCAAATAAATCAAGATATTCGAAATAAAATTTATTCGACTTACAAATTTCACTTGTTAATATTTAAAATCAATTAAATATATGAATTTCAAATGACAGAAATTCTGGGTTGTTACATTCAACTTGTACTTGGTTATCATATTTAGACTTCTGTTGTACTTTATTTCTTCTGTTGTATCTTATTTAACTCTGATATATTTATATAGTAGTTTCATGAACTACTATTTCTGTTACTTCCGCTGCACTATTATTACTCTGTGTCTATGATCTGTGATTTTATTTACTGTATATTCTGAGATTTGCCAAATTTTACTTACAACGCGGTATTTTGAGTAATTCAAGTCCAACATGTGTGGATGCGAATGGTTGAAAATACCTGGTTGTTACAGCGCACGTGCACGGTGCAGTTTTGTTTCCTGGTGAAGATGAGTTGAGTAGTGGACTTGTACTCGAGTATTTACTCGAGTTGTTTCGTGGATTTCTCGAAGCATAGGGGTGATTTGGCTCGGGGTTTTGATATAAGGGCTCGAGTCAAATTGTTAGTGACAGGTTTTATTTAAAACCTGTCAGTGTTTAAATTTAAAATGAAATTAAAAAAATTGAAAGCTAGATTTAAACAAAGTTTTAAATAAGTTTTGAAGCATGGATTCAAAATGAATTTGATTCTTATTTTAAAATAAATAAGTTTTATAAAAATGAAATGTTTTAACAACTTTAAATTGTTAAAGTATTTTATAAAGTGACTAAGGATTTAAACAGAATTTAACTCGGGGAAATGGGTAGGAAATCTCGAGTGTTACTCGAGTAAACCCGGAGGCATTCTCAGGTTGGTTTTCAAAACTGCAAAATTATAAAAATGGGTTAAACAAATTTTTCTTTAAAACAATTTTAGGAATGGTCGACTTAATTAACGTTTGATAATGTTAAGTTAAGACTTTATTACAAGTTTTAGTTATTTTAGTTTAGAATGTCTTAAAATCCAATTAATACTTTAATTATGTAGTAGATTCAAAATAAGTGTTAAAGTTAATTAACATTAAAGTTTTCAAATTAGTAATATTTTTTTTTCAAAGTTTGAGGAAGTTTCTAAAATGTTAATTAAGATAATTATTATTAGTTAATTATTTTGAAAAGTAATTAAGAATGATTAATTTAAGTAATGATTGGTTGATTAATTTATAATTGTAATTGAAATTAATTAGGGGTTTATCAATTTTAATTAATTAATTGGTGAATTAATAATTAAGTGTCTAATTTATCTATAATTAAGCTTTGTTAATGATAATTAATTTCAAAGATGGTTAATTAAAGGTTTTTAATGATAGGTTAGTGATTAATGAAAGGATAATTACTTGTAGGTGTTTGGATAATTAAAGATATTCAATTTCATGATTAAGGTTAATCATGATTAAGTCAATTAAATATTGATTAAAATGGTGATTAATTAATTAAAATTGATTAAGTGATTAGGGATAATCTCTTAGTGTAATTAATTAAGAAAAATTAATTAAATAGTAATTAATTAAGGGCTATTAATTTATTAATGAATTACTTAAAGGACAATTGAATAATTAAAGGCTAATTATTAGATAATTAAAGGTTGGTTAATAAATGATTAAAGGACAATTAATCAAATGATTTGAAATTAATTAATGTAAATCAACCATGATTGATGACTTATCTGATTTAAATTAATCTGATAATTAATTGAGTTTACTTATGAATGTTTGAAATCTATTGATTGTCGAACTGATTGATATTTCTGATATGTTGTGCTTTGTGCTATGAATTGTTTCAGTGTGATCTGTGATGAATGAAATTTATTTTCTGTGATAAATTTATATTATTTATCCGTGAATCTGTGAATGAACGATAACCGTTATATATTATACCGCTTATCAATATCGATGTGCTTAAATATATGATGTGATGTTTATGATGTTGCACTATTGTGTAAAACCCTAGACTACACCATACACACACAAATATGGATTGCACGAGGAAATCGGCTAAGTCACATATTTTTAACAATTTTAAAGATTGAATTCTTGAATCCAAAATAGTTTTGGAATTGGAATTGAAAGCTTTTGAAAATGAGTTTCAAAAATAAAAGTTATTTTAAATAACTTAATAAAACTTGAAATTTAAATAATTTGATTTAAATTTGAATTCAATATTTGAAATTGAATTCAATGATTTGGAAATTATGATCTAAAAAGATTATACAAGTTATAAAGGTGTTTATATGGTTTTTAACCATTTAAAAAGTATGGTTTTGGAAATTTAAATTTAAATCCAAGTCTTATACTTGAATGGCTTTAACTTATGTAAATGGTAACCAGTTTTTCCCAAAACGAGAACTATTTGTTTCAAATAATAATAACTTTCATAAAAAGAAAGAATTTCCAATTTGTGTCGAAAGATTTCAAGTTGAAATGAAATTGTAATAGTTTGGAAAAAATAATGAATTAACCTTTGTGAAGACGATTAAACCTTGTTTTGAAATCGAAGAGAATTTTTATATCTTCAAGATAAAAGATTAAACACTACACCAAAAAGGTGTATTTGTAACGAATATAGTCATTACAAACGAAATTTATAACAGATATAGTCGTGAGCGGTACAGGCACGAAGTATGTCGTTACAAATATTTATAACCGCCTCTACCCGTTATTAGATATATCACTTACCAACGGACTTTGTCATTAGAAATCTAAATTTTTGTAACGAAAAAGTTTGTTATTAGTTGCATCGGTTTGTAACGGGTATTTTCCGTTACTTAGTTTCCCCTTTCATGGTAGAAGAAGGGGTTGTCATTCTAAATTATCACGACCTTGTCCGTTACAAATTTCATCATTAGTAACGCACTTGTTCGTTACAAATTTCATCAATAGTAACGACTATGCTCGTTATAAATTTCGTCTTTGGTAACGAATATGTTCGTTACAACTACCAAACCATGTAGGGCTGAATTTTTGGTAGCATTTACACTACAGAATTGTCTATTATAATACAGTAGGTACATACATATCAAAAATTACAGAATTTCGATAACAATGAAATTTGTATTGTATTCCTGATGCAAAGCTCTATTGCAATGAATTACCTGCACATATAATAAAAATTCAGATGTTGAATAAAATTTAAAACAGTAAATTTATATTGAATTTCAAACAAACTCAATTGCTGCATATATCTACCCGCTCCACTGTTACACTGACACAAAAAACTGTCAACCACCCAAACTACTTAACATCACAACAACTTCATATCCCCTTCTCAATTGCCTAATCAACCAGACATCAACATTCATGACCACACTTCTCTAATAACCAGTCATTGATCACACTTCACCAGTAAATCCACAAACAAACTGCAAGTTCATCTCATATTCCTTCCACCGCTACATCAAACTGCAAGTTCACCACATCAAACTATCTACATATTCCTTCCACTCTCTACTTCCATCGTTATCACCTTCATCACTATTCCCTTCAACATCATCTACATATCAACAATCTCCTGCCAGTACTACCCTTCGACCACTTGCATTCACCTGTAAAGCTTAAATTCCAAAGTAGGGAGAATAGTAAATTCAAAAAATATCACTTAAATACAAAAATCATTACCTGGTCACCTCATCATTAGTCCAAATTCCAACTTTAATTATTGTCAAGTAACATACCTCTCTTGTGTATACTGTCTGCTTATTAGTTTCAACATCCACCCAGATAATCTTTATATTTATGTACTTCTCTGTTTATGAGTTTCAACGTACATCCTGTATAAACATGAATGTTTTGCAAATGAACTCATATTGAAGGAATAATATTGCTGAAGATTACATTTTTTCAGGTAATGAGTGTGAAAGCCCTTGGAATAGCTTTGAAGTTGACGTTTTCAGGGATAAATCAGTTAATATATCCACAAACATGGGCTTTTACTATTATTGTCATAACATGTGTGATAAGTGACAACACAACTAAATTATTTAAACAAGGTAATTCCCATAGTAATTGGTACACACTAGAGAGATTGACAAATAACTTTGCAAAAAAAAAACTGACATAGATATATATATATGCTGATATTGTATAGGCGCAAGTGCATCAGATTCTTAGCTTTCAACAATGCTTTATGTCCTAGTAAGATAGTTTGTTTTATTTTCTCATGCAGGCCCTTGATACTTTTAATACAGCAGTTGTTTCACCCATATACTATGTGATGTTCACAACGTTAACCACTCTGGCTAGCATTACCATGTTCAAGGTATTATCCGCTTATTAATATTTACTTTATTTTCTTATTTTTTGGGTGTAGCTTAATTTTTGTATTCTCTTATATTCCCTTGTCAGTGGAAATTATAAGATTTGGAACTTTTCTATTTGTTTAATTGGTTTAAATAATATGTTTTCCTAGGCTTTTTCTGAACAAGCATCACAATTAAAATACAGGGTGGCTACACCATAATATACTCGTAATCATTTCTAATCAGTATATGCTTTATATATTGCTAGTCAGTATAATAGCGATAGAGCTCTCAGCTTACATGTATGTATAATAAGTAGTTATACTAATAGCTTAACTTAAAAATTACAGAGCAATGACTATTTCACACATCAGCTTGAGGCATAAAACTAGTTAAGAAAATGTTGGCATAAATAAAAAAATATTATAGGTATGACAGTGTATCTGGTTGTGCATTCCTTTCACATTTTATACTAATGGTATGATGTTATAGGAAGATCAATATGTTACAAATCAAGTTCCCCAATGGAAAATAAACATGTGGAAATCTGGCCCATTTCCTAGATTCAAAATTTTCAGTACATGAATTAATATGCAAGTATATGTTTATAGACAGTAAGGTGTTGAACTAAATAAGTTAATTCAATAAATTACGTGTAATTAATAAGAAGAGAAATACCTCGTGAACCTATAATCATTAATGCTAATTGAACAAAGAAGATGATGTGTGACGCCCCACCTCTATACCCACGCTAGCCAAGAACACTCCGGAGAAGTGCTGTCAACTAGCACGGAGAATAAGGCTGTTGAGGAGCGACTATCCATGTAATTGCTTATCACACGGTGGCTATAAATAATCTTCGGAAACAAACATAGAAATAATCATATCACAAATCAGTCACAGATATCCATATCACAAAGGCGGAAGAAGATATGAATATATAACTAACACATGAAAGTGTACATCAGAGTAGTGGTCAATAAGATCCACGATAATACAAAAGAATAGCAACACGTGCTATACAAAAGAATACAACTATGAGTCTATATCTCAAGTGTATACAACAAAAACTGCTAATCTAAACAGTTAGCCAAAAGTCAGAGTGATGAATCCCTGGGAAGAAGTCAAGCAGAAGCACCTGTAACATCTCGGTCTGATCCGAGTATTATTTAAAAAAATAATAAACGGATCAGTCTAGCTATAAATATCAGATGACATGATATAACATAAAAGATATGGCATAAACATAAACATCCATAACGACATACCGCTATAAGTATGTAAATAATGATCAACAGAAGATCAATCAATAAGAGATAATCAATATCACAAGAATCTTCTCAAAGATTCGAAGGGGGCATCATACCCTAAACTTGTACTCATAACAAGTCAATGACATAAATTCCAGAAATCAACACGAGAAATCCAGAAATCATAAAAAGGGAAAGAGGCCTATCACATGACGGTCCGAAGACCATGGGGAGCTACCCCACATGTGTGAGTGGAATCACACAGAATGAGGTCAAGACTAACCAAAAAGCAGAAAGGTATGTGTGAATGGAATCACACAAGTGGTGTCTAGTCTAACCTTGCAATGAAAGAGACATCGCGCAATTGCTAGTCTAATTCATAAAGCGATCATCAAGATCAACGAGAAGTGTCAATTACACTAAGCTAGTAAATATAGAAGTTTAGCTTCATGTCCCATAACCACTTGCTTAACTTAAATATTTACGAACAAACTGTAAATCTTCACTAATAAAATTGTCACAAGAGGTTCAATCGAACAAGTCCAAGAATTAACCGACGAAGTGAACGCAAGCGTTTCATACCACTTGTTTTACTAAGTCGTTTAATTAGATTTCTCATCCGAGTGAGGTAAAGGCTTGTATATACTAATAGATTGGAAAACGGTTTAAGAAAAGAGCTTTGTTATTAAAAATAGAGTTGAAATTGTTTGTTAAAAGAGTTTTGATATTTACTACTAGTATTGAAACCTTTGTATTATAAAGTGACAAAACACATAAGCAAGTGTAGAAACAATCAGTCACAAAGATCGCATACGGAGATGCGAATAAAATCCAAGGAAATCAGCTCAATGTTTTTCAGATAAGATCCTCTACGGAGGGGGGGTCCGGGGGGGGTGGCAACCCCCCAAGGTGGGGGTGCGGGGGCAACGCCACCGCTTACGGGGTTCGACCTGCCCGGTCAGGTCGCGGGGGTCCAGGGGGCAGCGCCCCCGGCGGGGTGCGGGGCAGCGCCCCGACCAAAACGGTACGACCTAGTGAAGACAAAATGAGGTCTAACGACCTAACGACTCAAGGGTCATACGACCTAACGGCTGCGACCTAGGGGTCTAAGGGGTCAAGCGACTTAGTGGTTGCGACCTAGAGGTGTTCGCGACCTAACGATGACTCACGACCCAACATGGCCGACTTAACAGAGTCGAGCGACCTAAGGTAAATGGTCCAACGACCTAACTCGAACGACTTATCTGGAGCTTAGGTCGGAGACGACCTACGAGATAAACCAGGCTGACTTAGTGGACGAGCGACCTAAGGTAAATGGTCCAACGACCTAACTCGAACAACTTATCTGGAGCTTAGGTCGGAGACGACCTACGAGATAAACCAGGCCGACTTAGTGGACGAGCGACCTAAGGTAAATGGTCCAACGACCTAACTCGAACAACTTATCTGGAGCTTAGGTCGGAGACGACCTACGAGATAAACCAGGGCGAGCGACTTAACGTTTGCCTAGAGATTATAGGTCGGAAACGACCTAAGACTTAAAGCTTAACTCGCGAGCGACCTACGGCTTAAGGCCAAACTCGTGAGCGACCTACGACTTAAGGCTTAACTCGCGAGCGACCTAACTCCGACGTGCCAATACTTCCAGAATGACCTAAAGCCCTGCAACCTATGGTACTAACTCGCGAGCGACCTAACGACTTAACTCGTGAGCGACCTAATTCCGAAGTGCCAATTCTTCCAGAACGACCTAAAGTTAACTCGTGAACGACTCACGACCCATGGACGAACGACTTAACTCCGAACGACCTAAAAATGGCCAGAACGACCTAAGTGCAGAAAATTCACCAAAATGCTAAAAATTGGAGTTTTTCGCCAATCCAATCCAAACCAAATGCAAATGTGCATGCAAAAGTGATAGGGAATCATTCCCAACAGTCCAATATAGTTATAGACTAGATTTGTGAGACAAAAATCTCACCTTTGCACTAAAATTTATGAAGATGAAGCTTGAAAGCAAGGAGAAGCAATCCAAAGCTTGAATCCAATATCTTCTACTTGAATTTGGAGTTGAATGATGGAGTTGCAATTGAATTTGAGCTTGGAGTTTTAATTTCCCATTCTCTTCACCATTAATGCTAAAGCTTGAGTTAGTTAGGAAATTTATGAAGAGTGAGGAGAAGAGGGTTGGAACTTGGGCTTAATAGGCTAAACTAACCCAAAGTCCAAAGCGGGAAAAGTTAGTGAAATTTCACTAACTCCAAACCTATCGATGTTTATACTTAAAAAGTTGTAAACGACATTTCAAACTCAATGGAAGTGGTCTCGAGTCCTAATTTGACCGTTTGCAAAAAGTAGTTTTTCGGACCAAAATCCGATTAACGATTTAATATTTAAATAAAAATATTTAAATGTAAACTCGATAAATATGCAGGTTGTTACATGATGTATCCTGGGTATAATCCCTGCAGTTACCATAAGAAGATGGAGAAGCAAATGTTCAAAAATATGGAAGATCCAGTTCTAAGAAACTTCAAAGCAAACTAAATTTTGAATTTACTTTTATACGAAGAGATAAAGCCAGATAAGATTAGGTACAATAACTACATTTTACTTGTACAACTTTTAGGTAAATCCAGATAAGTGGGCTTCCATAGTGAACTGGAAGTTATGATATGATTTTCACTTGAAAGTCCTCGATGGCAAAGTATACTTAATTTGCAAAATATTGGTTCATGACAAAATTTACTGTAATTTGTGGCAACTAATGGCTCTTAAATCTTTTTTCTGACAGACGAAAAAAAAAAATGGTATCTTGCTAGGATGGTGAATACCAGTATCAATTGTGTCCTGTGCATATGACCATGAATAGCGCAATATTCAAATATATAAGTGCAGATGTGAGTAAATTTGAACAGAAAGTACTTGTCACTGGATTCATGATTGAAAAAGTTAGTTTGAAATTGCTGGTCATTTTGGCTATGCTTTTTAAGGGGAGAAATGGCTTATTTCGAAGTTTTAAAAAGTTTCTAATGCATAAAAAAAAGTCAAAGGAAGATCAGAAGAACCAACATAAACACCCTCTAAGGCTAATGATTTAACAGTAAGGAATAAAAAGGCAAGTAACATAGCATTCACTACTATATGAACTATTACGAAAGAAAACGATGTAAGCCAAAAATGATATATCCACCTTGAAATAATATCTTTTTATCTATATACAGTAAAATGCTTTGGAAAAAAAACAACCATATCTTGTAATTTGCATTAAAGATAAAAATATATGATAGCATGATGCAGAAAAGGTCAATATACTCACATGCCAAATAGCACTGACTGTGTGTACCCAATAACTGAAGGAACCACGTTTTCTTACCATTCTAAATGAGTCTTTCATATACATCTGATGAACATTACATGTCTAAAATGATAAATACATTTCAAATCAAATGTTGTGTTAACAAAGGTAATAACTAAAACAAATTTAATCAAAAGTTGAAATTTTGTATGTTTTCCATATATTGTACCCTTACAATTCATAACTTGAACCAATCCATGTTTGAAGAAGTGTACATACTTTCGTTTTGGACTTGACCTTAAGTGCTAGATTAACAACAATATCAAAAGATCTACAACCTTTTCAAAGTCCTCCTCAACAAATCCCTTTGATGCAAGCGCAAGAGTTCCTTCAAAAGAAATAGTTGCAAGTATATATAAAACAATTTCTCATTCTCAATTAATAGCATGAAAGAAGGAAAATCTTACCCACTCTAATGTTGCCGAGAATCATAGAAGATACATCACTTCGGGATGTGTTCTTATAACCGGTGATGTGAACTGATTCTAACACCTTCTAAACTTGAGGTCCATCAATTCCCTATGACATTGATTCAAAGAATTAAAGATGAGTTCTCACTAATAGTTCTAAATTAAAAGATGTTAAACATTACGCCTTGATAAAACAAAGGTATCACATGCATTGATATAATAAATTGGCGAATGACCCATTTCTACATTGCAGTCATCACTAACATAGGATAATGCATATGGTCTTTTGTACTGATATAAACTATCAAATATTTTCATCTTCATTAAAACAATCTCATATATGCAATTCACACTCTACACCCCTATTAAATAATTTTACCTATTCTATCTAATCAGGATAATAAGCATCCTATATCTAGTACCATTTAAAAACATATTTTGCATACTCGGTTGTCATTCACACGCGCTGCATGGATGGTAACATTCCTTAACTGGAACTGCATTCTATTTGTTATCTCATACTCTGCCTAGATTGCTCAAAGGAAAATGTATACAAATATTTATTTATCGTATATTTGTATCTCATATAGTATAACATGCTAAATGTTGGTCAGACGATAGTTTCTGATTGTCCTTTTGATGTATCTATATTGGACCTTTTTGTTATCAATAAAATTCTCAATTTTTTGAAAGGAAGTATAAAATTACTGAAAATTCATGTGAAAAGAAACATTGTAAAGTAAATTTCAATTTAAACCAAATTAATAATGATGAGAAAAATCTTTCATTGCATATCAATGATGATGAAGAAATCTTACATTACATATATAAACAAGTTTGTATTTTGGCAAAATGACAATTCATCTTTTATGAACTTATGAATTATTTCTTTTAAATCTTTCAGTTCTCATAAAATTGCCGATACTAGACAATAATTCCAATTATTATTCTTCAATCAAAGATTCATAAACATATATTTTAAAAAAATAAAAATATGAATTTAAAGGGAAAATAAAATAAAATAAATGGTTTTCAGGACTCTATGGCAAATAGCAGTCTGCATTAATTTTTTTTTTTTATTATTATATATCTAAAATATACCAGTTAATTTTATTTAGTTTCTTAGGCTCAAAATGATGTTAAATACAGATAACCCTTGTTCTTTTTAGCATTTAGTTTTTTTTGTTCTTGTGACTCATTCAGTATATAACAGCAAAAGAGCAATTTTTTCCTTTTTGAAAAAAATGAGAAAGGAAAAACATCTGTTTGCTTTTGGTTTTGTGTTTTTATGCTCACCACAGACGAGTATTTACTTCTGGAGTAAAAATTTTTCTCACACATTAAACTTTATACCTTGTTGTTTTCAAGAGGTTCTCGTGTTCGATGACTTCAAATCTAATGCGTGAAATTTAGATGTAAAATTTAAGTTAAGATGAAGCTTTCTTCACATTTTACACGCTTACAATTACAGTAGATGTGCCCTTATGTGACTATTAGTTGTCTTGCTTTAGGTATTTGATGCCAAGTGCATCACATCTTATTTTAGTATTCAACAGTTGTGAAATGTGACAATGACTTTGGCTACATAATGCATGATCATTTGATCACACCTGTACACAGTAGTGCATCCAAAGTTTTGATTAGATTGTGCATCCCTTGCAATGCTCCACATGTGAGGTTATGCACTTGCCATTACGTTCCAGCAATATAGACATTTTTGCTGTACATTATACAGCAAATGCTCGGTACAATAGTGTAATGCATATGCAAGAGAAAATTCAAAGAATATACATGTCAAAACTCACCGCTTATAGGCCATAACTAACCAACTATAAACAGTAAGCTTTTCCTGACAGCTGGCACAGAACAAATCAAAGAACAGAAAATTCCAGTGAGTGCATAAGCTATGGCACAGAATGGAAGTGCTTCTGGTTCTTTCACAGACAATGCGGCAATCCCCAATCGATGTGCGCTGTTCATAATAACATAGTTTTATATATAACAGCAATATTACTTTCGCTTGAAAAAAAAAGATCTTCTATAAACATGTACCTGGAAGCAATTGCTATTCCTCTAGCAATAGGATCACCTAATCTTAGTTTGTCCATAACTGCTTGAGCAAAATTAAGTGTTCATCAAAACTATTTTGCACGTACACATAAAAAGAAACTAAATAAAATTAGTAACCAAGGAACAATTAATTCAATGCTAACTCAATTAAGTAACTAATTAAAAAATAGAAAATAATCCAATATTCAATCAGTAGCCAAATAAAAAACCATACAAAAATCGCATAACACACACACACACACACCAATTGCACATACAATGTGACAGATTTCCAACTATAATTTAAAACTACCTTTAAACAGTGCAAACCCTTATATGATTATGTTTATATACCTATCCATAGCAAAACAAAAATAAAATAAAGCTTCTTCCTAATTTCACAAAAAAAAACCACATTATAACAATTGTCTAAATTCAAAAAACCAAATTGGTTTTGCAATCACTATGTTGATAGATAATAAAGAGCATATATAAATGCAATCAGAATGATATTTCTCTATAATAAACATTGGATGAATTATTAAAAAAGAGTAAACTGGAAAAAGAACCTGAGGTAAATAGCCGAGCATTGGAATGACATAGCAAGATAGCAGCTAAAAAGATAATTAAACAATTGAAAGGATAAGCTTGATACCTGAAGTTGCAATTGATTGCTGAGATAGAACGCAAGCCCTAATTCCTCCGTCATTGTCAAAATGGTGGAAAACAAACAACGGAGGTGGTGGTAAAACGATGGAGGCGGCGGAAGAAGGTGGTGATAGAATGGCGAAGGTGATGGCAGAACGGTGGAGACGGAGGCTGTGGTAGAAAAAAATTAGAGGGCTGTAACCCTAAAGCGAAAGAGGGAATAAAAAGAAATGATGAAATGTTATCCGTGAGATATCTGATAACTATTACCATAAACTTACGATCCTATCCATATTAGTTTTAACTATTTACGAAGTTAACAAATTTTATAACAGTTATAATCGATGACAAACGTTTGTAACAAAAATATCTGTTAGAAATTTGTAACGGTTATTTTCGTTGCAAATTGAAAGCGGAAAAGTGTTACAAAATGAGCTGTTTGGTGTAGTGAAATCTTTAATTGAAAGATTAAATGAGTTAATCCAATTCGAAATGGAATTGTTTTGAAAAGCCGTGAATGAATCTTTGTGAAAGGTTGGTGAACTTTGTGAATTGAATCTTTTTAATTAAAAAGATTTGAAATGGAAATTTGTTTAAACCATTTGAAAGAAAAGTTTTGGATATTAAGTTGTGACTTAATGAAATCCCATTATCCATATGTTTTTAAATATTGCGCTCATTATTCGGTTTAGCCGGAAGAGGACTTTGTGTCATATAACCCATTCCGAATAATTTAACGTCGATATGGATAACATTTGAACGATGAAGTCAGTTGACCTAGTTTTGTTTTGGTCGGGTTCTTGGGTTGGCACGATCCCTCTGATGGATCGAGTTTCATGATACTTTGGGGAATGGAAGCTGTGGGGTTATCGACGACGTGTCTGAAGCCGCTGGCACTCCGGTGGTCGGAGGAGCGAGAACGAGGTGATTTCAAGTTTCGATTGTTATTCCAGCTTTGTGTCAGGTTGCTCAATTTGGTTTTTAGTGGGAATCAAAGTGGGCATGGTCGAAGTATGATGCGAGGTCGGTTGCCGAAGTGGGAAGGTCATCAAGGGTGATCAGAGGTGGTCGGCGGTACGGTGCACGTGCATGGTGCAGTTTTGTTTCCTGGTGAAGATGAGTTGAGCAGTGGACTTGTACTCGAGTATTTACTCGAGTTGTTTCATGGATTTCTCGAAGCATAGGGGTGATTTGACTCGGGGTTTTTGATATAAGGGCTCGGGTCAAATTGTTAGTGACAGGTTTTATTTAAAACCTGTTAGTGTTTAAATTTAAAATGAAATTAAAAAAATTAAAAGCCAGATTTAAATGAAGTTTTAAATAAGTTTTAAAGCATGGATTCAAAATGAATCTGATTCTAGTTTTAAAATAAATAAGTTTTATAAAAATGAAATGTTTTAACAACTTTAAATTGTTAAAGTATTTTATAAAGTGATTAAGGATTTAAACAGAATTTAACTTGGGGAAATTGGTAGGAAATCTCGAGTGTTACTCGAGTAAACCCGGAGGCATTCTCGGGTTGGTTTTCAAAACTGCAAAATTGTAAAAATGGGTTAAACAAATGTTTCTTTAAAGCAATTTTAAGTATTGTCGACTTAATTAACGTTTGATAATGTTAAGTTGAAACTTTATTAAATTTTTTAATTATTTTAGTTTAGAATGTCTTAAAATCCAATTAATACTTTAATTAAGCAGTTGATTTAAAATAAGTATTAAAGTTCATTAACATTAAAGTTTTCAAATTAGTAATAATTTGTTTTCAAAGTTTGAGGAAGTTTTTAAAATGTTAATTAAGATAATTATTATTATTAATTAATTATTTTGGAAAGTAACTAAGAATGATTAATTTATAATTGTAAGTAAAGATTGGTTAATTAATTTATATTGTAATTGAAATTAATTAGGGGTTTATCAATTTTTAATTAATTAATTGGTGAATTAATAATTAAGTGTCTAATATATTTATAATTAAGCATTATTAATGATAATTAATTTCAAAGATGGTTAGTTAACGGTTTTTAATGATAGAGTAGTGATTATTGAAAGGATAATTACTTATAGGTGTTTGGATAATTAAAGATAATCAATTTCATAATTAAGGTTAATCAATTTCATGATTAAGGTCAATTAAGTATTGATTAAAAAGGTGAGTAATTAATCAAAATTGATTAAGTCATTAGGGATAATCACTTAGGTAATTAATTAAGAAAAAATAATTAAATAGTAATTAATTAAGGGCTGATTAATTTATTAATGAATTAATTAAAGGATAATTGAATAATTAAAGGCTAATTATTAGATAATTAAAGGTTGGTTAATAAATGATTAAAGGAAAATTAATCAAATGATTTGAAATTAATTAATGTAAATTAACCATGATTGATGACTTATCTGATTTAAATTAATTAGATAATTAATTGAGTTTACTTGTGAATGTTTGAAATCCATTGATTGTCGAACTGATTGATATTTCCAATATGTTGTGCTTTGTGCTATGAATTGTTTCAGTCTGATCTGTGATGAATGAAATTTATTTTCCGTGATAAATTTATATTATTTATACGTGAATCTGTGAATGAACGATAAGCATTATAGATTATACCGCTTATCAATATCGATGTGCTTAAATATGTGATGTGATGATTTATGATGTTGCACTATTGTGTAAAACCCTGGACTACACCATACATACTGAAATATGGATTGCACGAGGAAATCGCTAAGTCACATATTTTTAACAATTTTAAAGGTTGAATTCTTGAATCCAAAATAGTTTTGGAATTGGAATTGAAAGCTTTTGAAATTGAGTTTCAAAAATAGAAGTTATTTTAAATAACTTAATAAAACTTGAAATTTAAATAATTTGATTTAAATTTGAATTCAATATTTGAAATTGAGTTCAATGATTTGGAAATTATGGTCTAAAAAGATTATACAAGTTATAAAGGTGTTTATATGGTTTTTAACCATTTAAAAAGTATGGTTTTGGAAATTTAAATTTAAATCCACGTCTTATACTTGAATGGCTTTAACTTATGTAAATGGTAATCAGTTTTTCCCAAAACGAGAACTATTTGTTTCAAATAATAATAACTTTCATAAAAAGAAAGAATTTCCAATTGGTGTCGAAAGATTTCAATTTGAAATGAAATTGTAATAGTTTGGAAAAAACTATGAATTAACCTTTGTGAAGATGATTAAATCTTGTTTTGAAATCGAAGAGAATTTTAATATCTTCCAGATAAAAGATAATTGGAAAGGGTTCGAGATTAAATCTTTAATTGAAAGATTAAATGAATTAATCCAATTTGAAATGGAATTGTTTTGAAAAGCCGTGAATGGATCTTTGTGAATGGTTGGTGAACTTTGTGAATTGAATCATTTTAATTAAAAAGATTTGAAATGGTAATTTGTTTAAACCATTTGAAAGAAAAGTTTTGGATATTAAGTTGTGACTTAACTGAAATCCTATTATCCATATGTTTTTAAATATTGCGCTCATTATTTGGTTTAGCCGGGAGAGGACTTTGTGTCATATAACCCGTTCCGAATAATGATACGTTGATATGGATAGCATTTGAAGACCGGTGGTAAAGACTGGGTATTTTCGAAAACGAAAGGATAACCCGTCGATTGCCTCTGCACTGAGTCGCTCTGGTATAGAGATTTCCTAAGTGATGGGAAGTCCGATCGGGATTGTGAATACCCGGATTTGCAAGGGCTTCTTCGGAAGTGCCTTCGGTTCTGTTCGAACCCGAAACAGATTTGTATGGATGTGTGTCTGACATTACACTTTGAGATGTAAAGCTGGTTTCTATTAAATACATTTCTGTTGGTGGCGGAGATTTATTCTCTTAGCTTAACACCCTTCTTTGAGACGTACAAGCTCAGAGGTTATGTAGTTGATGGTTACTAGTGATACATTCCAAAATTGGTAGTGTGGCATGCTAAGTGCTGCCGTGTGTTGATGATCATTTGTTGATCATATGTGAACGACGCATGGCTTTGTGAAAAACGTAGCTTTGTGGACGAGACTTCGTCGAGCCTCACAACTCGGTAATGGTCGAAACAAGAATCGTGGCAGCAAGGTTATTTGGGGGTAGCTCCTCCTGAGGGTATGACCATTTCCTTCTGAATAAAAAGTGATATCATGCTACGGAGCCCAGATATTTACTTATGTTGATTTTTTTATGAAAGTGGTATCATGATATGGATCCCAAATACTTTACTGTGTGGTTGTTGGATTGAGGGCCCTCGAATAAAGGTCGGTAACGACCAGAGGATGGCATACTCGTGTCAGTTGTTAACTAGTTACAGAGGTAACCCAGCTTTGTTTAGCAGAGATCCGGTTAGGTTCTCGGGGACGTCCCTCCAGAGGCATTCCATTTTATGTGGGAATTTCCTTTGCCTGACCATTTGTTGGAAATCCAAACAAAACAGTACGTGCCTTGTATGGTTTTAGTTGTTGAACCTGCCATTTAAAATGGTAGCTATAGTAGGCGTAGTATAATGGTACCTATGCTGGCTAAGATTAATATTATATTTTCGAAAAGTATTTTGCACTATGCACTAATAATAATAATATCAAATGGTTTTCGCATATCAAGCATTTTTGACTATTATAAGGAGAAATCTCCTCCAAGTTTGCGCTTGCATTGTGTGTGTGGCAGGAGGCCTTATGGTAGTTTCATTTTTCAAAAAGCATTTCGGTTTTCAATCTAAATTCTTTTGTTTGTTTTAAAAGATAAAAACTGTTTTGTTTACTCACACCAGTCCCATGACTGACTTGGAGTTTATTGTTCCTTTCCTAAACTCTACGTGCCCATAATTTTCCTACGTGGTCAGTCTAGAGTTGGGTTTTCAGATAATCCCATAATAGGTGTAAATTCGATAGCTTTCGAAATCCATGATTTGGTAGCATTTGGAGATTTTCTTCAATCTTTGGGTGGATTGACCTTGCTTAGCTGGGTGCAACTTGATGGTTGTTCGAGCTAGTTCTTGATTAGAGATGGATTATTTGGAGTTTGGCGTTGAAAACATTATTTATCCGCTGCTATTTCTTGTATCTCTGATATATGTTGATATTCAGTTGTATCATTCTATTCTATCATCATTGTATTTGAATATTGTATCAAATATTATATATCGGATTTACTATTTATTTTCTTCCACTGTGTTGTACTTGATGTGTATTAGCTCCGGCACGAGTCAAATTTCAACGGTTGAATCTGCGGCATTCATGTACGAGTGAACTACGGGTGTCGATTTTCGAACGCTAAAATTCGGGTCGTGACATATACATTTTATATTATGTAATTTATATATCATTATATCTGAATTAAAAATTTATTTCCTCACTTTTTCTCAAATATATAAGCACTGCATACATATTTAAATTGTTTTTTCGGATTTATTAGATAAATTTATGAATATTATTTATTTAGGTTTATTTAAATAGTTTAAATTAAAGATGACATAATTAGTAATATATAGGCTTTAATTTAAAATATTAGAAGAGAATTGAATAGAGTTTGTAAGTAATTATAGAAACTTTAAAATGTACGTATTTGAAGTTAAAAGTAGAAATTTTCAATGCAATGCAAGATAATTCATTGAGTTAAACAAATTATAAAATAAATTTTTTATTGTTGTTAATGTATATAATTATGTTATGTGATCTGTTAACTAGAAATCTTGTCAACACCCCAAAGTTGAGTTATGGAATAAGATTTATCCTTTGAGTAGATGGAAAGAAGTGGAAAGGGTCTATTTTCCTTGAATTTCCTTTCAAAGAGATTGCTGATATATGAGGTTGTTCGGATTGACCTTTCGACTCAGTGGAAAGGGTCAGCTTTTTTCCTTTTTTAACCTTTCGATTCTATTGAGATAGATTGTTATTTCCTTCGAAAGCCTACCTTTCGAAACGGTTGAGGTACCTTGGGTAAGTTTTTCCTTTATAGATTTTGATCTTGTTGAAAGCCTTAGTTGTTGAGTGGCTAGGACTCTATCTAGGAGTCAACATCAGAGGTTTTGACCCTATCAAAAGCAAGGTTACTTAGGTGTTAAAACCAGAATCAGTAATCAAGGGTTGGGGTTTCGACCTTGTCGAAGGCTGTAGGCTTAAATGTCCTAGGTTTGGATTAGGAATCTTAAGTTGGAATGGCTTGGAACAAGATTTCATCCTTGTCGAAAGCTAAACCTTTTATCACCTTGTGTTAATCAAAGGTTTTTGGGGGATTGAGACTTAGTCTCAACTTTATCAAAAGCGGAAAATCAAGGGAAGGTAGCTTGAAGCTTATAAACTGATATTATTTGAATATAGGAGGTTTCGACAATGTCGGTAGGGACCATTTGATGAAGACAAAACCTGGAATACAAGAGTAAACCTGACAATAGCCTTAAAAATAATAAATAATCCATAATATTGGAGACTTCCCTTTCATGAGCCAAAAGATGATTTTATCACTTAAAATCCAAAAATCAATTTGGTAATTAGGGTTTACAGTACTTTTGATTAAGAAGATACAAATTTAGAATGGAAAGATTCAGATCCCCTAAACGTGACTCCTTGGGTCTTATTTATAGATGCAGGTCAGTACCTTTCGACCCTAATGCTTTCAACTTGGTCGAAAGATGACTGTCGACTAACTCAAGCATGCTTCCGCCTCTGTCGAAAGGAATGGTTACACTCCTCTTCTATGTGTTGCCTTGTAAGTGCTTCCGACTCTGTCAAAAGGCCTTGTCCTATGGTTTTGATGATGTTGAGGTGTCGCTGGTTTCGACACTGATGGTTGCTTTTGAACTCTTGTTTGTGATTTAATGCAGAACCCACTTGGGCTACAATGGCTTCAACTGGTGCGAAAGGCCCATTGTAGCTTTCGAAGGGGTTTCTTAGGATAAAGCTTGCTTTCGCATGGTTTAAATGTAGGCGAAACCTTTGGTTTCGAAAGGTTTGGCGCATATACAAGGAGCTGTTCTCCGTTATCTTCGAAAGGTGCTGCTTTGACTCATTAGAAAGGTCTTCGTGCATATGGATTCACCCATTCGAAAGGTTGCTACTGAAGGTAGAAGGGTGTTGTGACGACCTAGAATTTTGAACATTTGAAATCGAAATATTTAACTGATTTTAAATATTGGAAAGTTGGCTTAACTTGAATTTTAAATATAAGAGTTTATTTGGGTAATTAAATTGTTGAATTTGATAGATGGAATTGGATAAAACATTGAATCTTGATTTTTAAGCGGGTTAAAAATATTTCAAAGGCTTGTAAAAATCTATAATTGATAATACTGGAGATAATAGAACTTTTAAAAGTGAGTTTAAAACTGTTTTGTTCAGTTTTGAAATTATATCGTTTAAATTGATATTTAAAAATAGCCTTCCGAGGCATAGTCTTGAAATTCGACGAAACTAGTTGCATTTGATCCGGAATATTATATTATTATCGAATTTCAATTTTCGTAGTGTTTGGAGTTGTCGTGCGACCGTACGGATTGAAAACACGCTGAAATTCAAATCGAAAATTTAATATAATAGCTGGGTTCAAAAAGCTATCTTCTCCACACGATCGAATTTGAACTCAGAACCTTTTCCATTGTGTTCGCGATAGGCGTATAACATTATAAACGCCTAGCGGCACGCCTCGATAGGAGATCGAAATTTTAGGCTTCGTTTTTTAACGATTTAAATTTAAATTTAAAATTAAATTTAATAAATTTTTTGCAAGATAAATTATACCGTTCTTCTCTTCTAACATGTAGTTGCCTTTTCAACACTTGTCCTTTATTTTTTACACACATCTCTTTTGAAGAAAAAAAGAAGAAAAAAGAAACAATCTCCTTGAAAAGAAAATCAAGTATGGTCGTACATTTCGTATTGGTTCAAAACAAAATCGAGCAGTTCAAAGTCATGGACGCGATTTCAAATAAAAAAGGAGAAATCAAATTCAGTTCGCGTTCGATTCGTGAGGCTAGGATTTGCTCGAGATGGAAGCATGAGTGTCAGTAGCAAAAGGATGAGGTGGCGATCGAAATCATGTGGCCGAGGGAAGCACGAGTAGGAGGTCGCGATCGATCGAGGGTTTGCTCGATTGACTTTGGGGCTCTCATGAACGAGGGGAGGGGCGGCTGCGTTGGCAATTGGTAGCTAGGGTTTCGATGTCGAGGTCGTGATGGCACAAAGGGATCGCAGTGAGTTTACCGAAGTCTGGTTTTAGGAAAGAAGGTTATTGGAATCGTCGTTGCTTGGGGATGGGTCACAAGGCTAAGGTCGAGGTGCCGATGTGCTCCGGGTCGATCGCGGTGTTCGTCTCTGGCAATGGTGGTCGGAGAACTGTTCGTGGTCGAGCCTGGATTCGCGAGTGCAGTAAGGTATAAACCCATTTTAATTTTATGTATATATAAACATATATAGGAATATGTTACTGAAAACAGAAGGACATAAAATAAATATCGTACAATAAGTTTTATAGGATAATTTGTTTCTATATAAACATATATACAGTAAAGTAATTACTATGGTTAATTACAAGAAGAGAAAACAATTTTTTCTAAGTATGTATATGTATATATATATATACATATATATATATATATATATATGTTCACACATATTTTTAGGAATTTTCTAATGCTGTTAAGTTTATATATATAAATCATTTTTATAAATGTATGTGATTTCAAAGGAATATAAATATATATTTTAATTTACTAGTTCACTTTAAAAATGGATTATGGTGATTTAATTGTCTAGTTAACCCATTTAATTATTTTAGTTACTAAAAGGATTTAAAAAAAAGGGAAATTATTTAATAAAAATAACAATAAAGTGTTAGCTAATTAAATTGTTAAATGGGAATTTAATTGTTCGATTGGTTCAAATATTAATAAGAATCATATAATTTTTTATACAAGGTCAAAAATCGTGAAATCAAGCTGGAAAGGAAAATGGCTTGCATGCGTAGTCAAAGGTGAGATCTTCTCACTCAATTGAAATAGTTAAAGTTTCAATTATTGATTGATCGTTTGGTTGTGATAGTGCATATAGTAGGGTATATATATATTGGAGTGATTGATTTCCTGCATTATATAGTGGATGAGACCCTATGAGCCGCATAATCGCCGATGATATGATATAATCCCATATACCGCGATATTCCTTCTCGAAGTGGAATTGGTATTTAATTGTTGTGCTAACATCTATGGATGTAGGGAAACATGTTGGAGGGATCCAACTAGATTCCTCAAATATTTGAATTTATATTCATGTTGTGATGTGATTGTTGATAATCTTTTATATTGGCAATTGAAATTTATTGAAGACTATAGTTTAGTCAAACATATTTTTGGTGTCGTAGGGTACCAGATGTAAAAAATTGGATTTTTGGAAATTAAAGTAGAAAATTTTAAGTAAATTAATTTTAGAGAATTGAATAAATTTAAAAGAAGGAATTTTAAAAGGGAAAAGATTGATTTTTTTAATCCTATCGAATTAATTCCAAAATATGTTGAAAAGATTTAAATAAATGGATTTTGAGTAACATTGTTTAAAAGTTGAAGAATTTATTTAAAATTAGAATTTTAAATAGTTTGGAAGAAATAAATGAATTTGTTTTAAAATAAGTAAATTCTGGGAAATCAATTTGGAATTTGATTTGGTGTTTGAAATAAATTTGGAAATCAATTTGGAATTTGATTTGGTGTTTGAATAAATTCGGAATTTGATTTGGTGTTTGAAAGTAGATTTTGGGAGATCAATTTGGAAAATTATATATCAATGGATATTTGGTAATATAAATTTATGATTGGAAGTTATAAAGGAAAGAGTAATTTGTTTTAAAAATAAATATTGGTTTATTTTTAAAAAGTGTGGAAAGAAAATTTACAAATTTGGAATGTAAATTTGAGATAAATCAAGAAGGATTTATTAATTGATTTAAATGGACTATTTTGAAATGGAAAGTGTATTTTCCCTAGAAAGCCAAGTATGTTTTCAAAGTAGCTTATAAATATAAATTGGATGTTTTAAGAATGGTTTTAAAAAGTATGCTTTGGAGAAATTATTTTCTTAAGTTGTTTTCAAATCTTTAAAGTAAAGATTTATTTAGTCAGTTATAGAAGTGATTATTTTAAAGATTTAATTGATATTTGATTTAGAAAATGGTTATTTAAATAGTTATACTCTATCTAATAATTTCATTTAGAAAAAATAGTTTGGACTTGAGATTTATATGAAATATTAGTATAAAAATTTCATAACTAATATTTAAAATAAATTGTTTGAAAGTAATTTTTATTTTTAGTGCTTCCAAGTTTGTTTTTGGGTAAGTGATTTAAATTATTTTAAAGTATTCGGACTTGACAAATTTTCAGCGAAAATAAGCAATATTTGAAAATTTATTACGCCTGAGGAAAGTGATTTGAAATTTGTTTTCAAAGGTTTGAAGTGTGAAAATCTATCTTGCGACGATATTTTGAAAATAAATAATGTGGGCAAATTTTTTAAATTTGATGGTTGTTGTGAATGTTATTTGATAGTTAAATAACCGACTATCAATATTGGCCTTTGAAACGACACTTGAATTTGTTTTCAAAATAAGCGCTCATTTTTCGGTTAAGCCGGAAGAGGACTTTATGTCATAAAACCCATTTCGAATAATGATACGATGAAATGAGATTGCATTTGAAGATGGTGTTAAAGACCGGGTATTTTCGAAAACGAAAGAATTACCTATCGAATGTCTCTGCGCTGAGTTGCTCCTGCATAGATATTTATATCACCCTTTTTGATAGGGAGTCCGGACGTGATTAGTGAATATCCGAATTTGCAAGGGCTTCTTTCCTTAATTGGAGGAAGTGCCTTCGGTTCCGTTCGAACCCGGAACGGACTTGTATGGATGTATGTCTGACGTTACACTTTGATATGTAAAGCTGGTTTCTATCAAATACATTTATATTGGTGGCGGCGAATTTATTCTCCTAGCTTAACACCCTTCTCTGAGACGTAAAAGCTCAGAGGTTAGGTAGTTGATATTTACTAGTGATATATCACCAATTTGGTAATGTGGCATGCTAAGTGTTGATCATTTGTTGATCGATGCATGGCTTTTGTGAAAAGCGTAGCTTTGTGGACGAGACTTCGTCGAACCTCACACCTCCGAAATGGTCAAAAGAGGAACTTTGCCGCAAGGTTATAGGGGTCGCGCCCCTCAGGGTATGTTCGTTTCCTTCTGGATAAAATGTGGTATCTGGTACGGAGCCCAGATATTTAACTTGTGTGGATTAAAAGTGGTATTCTGGTATAGAGCCCAAACTATTTACTTATGTGGTTGCTGATCGTGAGGCGCCTCGGAAAAGGTCGATCTAGACCGGGTGGTGGCATACTCGTGACAGTTAGTTACCTAGTAATAGAGGTAACCTGGCCTTGTGTTGGCAGAGAGCTGGTTAAATTCTCGAGGCGTCCCTCCAGAGGCGTCCCATTCGGTGAAGGAAGTTCCTTAGCCTTGACCATTTGTTGGAAATCCAATCACTCTATATGCGCCTTGTACGGTTCTAGTTGTAGAACCTTCCATCTAACATGGTAGCTATTGTAGGCATACTATAATGGTACGTTTGCTGGCTAAGAGTAATATTATACTCTCGAAATGTTTTCCACGCTATGCACTAATGATAATATTAAAAAGATTTTGCATATCAAGCATGTTTGACTATCATAAGGAGAAATCTCCTCTAATTGTGCGATTGCATTGTGTGTGACGGAAGGCCGTATCGTAGTTTCATTTTCCAAAAGCATAGCGGATTTCTTTTCCTTTTCTTTTGTGAAAATAACTGTTTTAAGATCTCACACCAGTCTCATGACTGACCTGGAGTTTATTGTTCTCTTTCTAAACTCTAGGTGCCCATAATTTTTCACACGGGCAGCCTAGAGTCAGGTTATCGGTCGTTCTGGAGCAAAGTCAGGAAGTATGCTGTAGAGATCAGAAGGCAAGCTGGTTGGCTAGACATATCACTAGTATATGATATTCTTTTCCGCTGTTGTTTTGTATATGACTCTGAGGATGTATGTAAAAAACTGATATAGTTCTCTTATTTAAAGATTATTCATTTATCTATTATATATTATTCCGTCGCGAAATGTGAGATTCTGGTATTGTTTTTGTTTCTTCTTCTATCTTCTTCTTTGACCCTAATGGTTCGGTTTTTGGGCATTCGATTGTTCGACATTTGATACAGTGGACGTATTGATGTCGACTTTCGAAAGTTGAAAAATTGGGTCGTTACAGAGTTGTATCAGAGCAATTGGTTCGGCGATAATCTTGGCTCTGGTGGGGATTGCTCATTAGAGATAGAGTCAGTAGTACTCTAGAATGAGTTTGAGTGTAATAATAGATATGAACGCGTAATTGTTAGTGAATATAAAATTGTTTTATATTGCGTTGACTTATGGTTGATTGTTTACAGATTCTGGTCGGTGCAGTTTGGCCCACTGTATCGATAGGGGTTTCTAAACTCTTAAACAAGATAAACCGACACAGTATTGTTTTAAAATAGGATAAATGAAATAATTTTACCCAAATTATCTTTGTATACACAAGAAATATTTTTCATAAATTATTATAGTAGTGTATGGTTGCTTGATTGTTAGGAAGTGATAATATTGAATTATTATCATTGTTGTTGAATAAGAAATTGAAATCATAACTAAAAGCTGAGAAATGAATTCATACACAAATGAGATTTGTAAATGTAATTTATAATTTGAAATAGAATTCCAGAAAAATATTTGAAAATAAATTGAACGGATTTGAAATTTTGAGATTTGCAGAAGATTAAATTCCTTTGATTTGAAAATGGTTTTTCAAACGTTTTAGAGAAATAGTTGTGATATTTTTAATTTGGATTTGAAATTTGGTAAGGTTAGGAATTTAAAAATATTTAGAAAAAATGGTTTCAAAGGGATGAAAGCACTAAACTCTTTTCTATTGCTGGAAAATAATTTCGACGGTGATCGCGACATCATCAATGTTCATTTTCGAGTCTCCAAGGGAGGAATTGCTAACCGAATGTTTTGAATTGGAAATATTTGCGAAATTGAGTTTGGTTTTGGAAATAATTTGAATTGATTTAAAAAAATGATTTTGAAATGTTGGGAAGACTCTGGAACCTTATTAAGAATGGTTATGGAATAATGGATTTACAATTGTAAGTAAGTGGAAAATTTGTCAAGTTGGATCAAATGAAGTAAAGTATTGAAATAAAATTAGAAAGTGAAACTAATTGAAGGAGTGACAAATTAAACATGGTTTGACATGAATTGAATTCAATATTTATAAAATGAAAGGGAAATTGAATTCAAATAAAATGAAAATGAAAAATTCGAATAGAAGAAAATTTCAGTCAAAAAAACGATGATATGGATTCAAATGAAACTGAAATGCAAGTAAATGAAATTGAAAACTAAATGTTGAAATTCATCTTGGATTTGTATGTAAATGAAAAATTTGAATAAAGGTATAGTGTAACATCCCGCCTTTTTGTACGTTTTAAATCGACGATGTACCACACATGTTAGACTCAAACCATACAAAAAAGCGGATTGTTATTGGAGTGAATAAGAAATAGGAAGAAAGAAATCAAAACAGAATCTCGATGTGGAATGACAAAATATAATAATCAAATAACAGTTCATGAAGCTATTTTACAAAACATTTGATTATACTTGTACAACATAGAATTAGAGTTACACATACCAAAGAATAATAAATAACAATACAACAGAACAATGTGATGCATCAGAACAATACAGAAAATAATAGTAATACAAATCTTCGTCTTCGTCCTCCAGAATTAAGGTCTTCAAATCCTGAAATGCTTAGGCTGACTCGAGCGAATTGAAAGGACAAAACACTCGAGTCAGAACTAAAAGATCTTATGTGAGTTAAATCAACAGAAATAAATACGAGTGAAATGACGTCAAAGATGTTTACGGGTTTTGACATCTCATATCCAGTGTCTAATGTGTGTGCAGTAACTTAAGAGATGTTCGGGATTCACACCTCCTAAGCATCCGTTAAACTATTTACTATGTAGTAATATACGCTATTATAATAATGTCTAAAACTAAAATAAACTTACTTTAAAATAGCGTTCAAGAGTGACCCAATATTCCCCTTAACACAAAAATAGTGCATATAGTCTATACAATACCGTAATACCTCCTGATTGGGAGGCTACCAGAGGATACTCCATAGATACGACACAAATCAAACTCATACAAGGCGCGCTGGGGTAGGTAACACAGCACAACTAGGCAATGCTAGGGTAGATATACCAATTACGCTTCCGGACCGGTGGTAATGCGTACCGGCTACTATCGCCCACCTCGAGCCACACCCCTAAAATCAAAAGGGCCCCAATCAATCACAAAGTAATAGAATGGCATCGAAGGAGTGTGTTTGATAAAAGGTGCAACATTCTTAGCCCGTCGATTGCTCCAATTTTAGTCACCTTATGCCAACTTACGGGAGTCGGGTCCACGTATATACCTCAAAGGAACGCGCCACCATCCTACTTCATTCTACAATCTTCACCCCGTACACGGTTGTTAAAGTGGTCTTCGGGGTTGGCAGAGAGTATGACAACTTCCGATCCCGGTCTCTTTTACAACCAACGTTATTATTACACCGCGGTCATTTCAAAATAATTTATACTTCAAAACCAGAATATAATATCCATTTCAAAACCACATAAATACGCTATCATTTCCATTTCAAAAACCAAACCAATATGATATCATTTTTATTAAATCCCAAATCAATTAATATCATTTTTATTTCAAATATATCCTTCCCAAAAATCATAACACTTTCAACGTTATAACACTTCGAAATCAAAACACTTGAAATATAACATTTTCAAATCATAATATTTTTAAACTCATAACTTTGAGCATAACTTCCACCACTTAAATGGTTAAAATATTAAAATACTTTATATAATAAACTAGATTCTTTAATTTCACAAATCAATTCCAAAACTCGAAATTCTAAATTTTAAATTTAACTAAATCATAAATTTCAATACGAATCAGTTTCCAAATAAACTATTCCAATTTTTATCGATTTCAAAACAGATTTGATCCACAGAATAAACCATTTCAAATTCAATATATTTCAAACTTTAAGTATTCAACAAATTCAAAACTATGTTTGGTAATTACGATTCAACAATTCGATTTTCTATTAATTAGTTTTGAAATATTTTATATAATAAATCCATTATCATTTAAATAAAACTCAAATTACAAAAAATTAAATATTTCCTTCAATTTATTTGTACTAGAAATATTCATTTAATTCACCTTAAACCAAAATCATGTTATAAAAATCATACCTTCTAAAACTTCAAATTTAATAAATTTCACATCAAGCTTATTTGAGTTTAATTCTTAAATAAATCCAATTTCAAATAAATCTCAATTTGTCTTCCAACCTTAATTTTATTTAATTCGTTATAAACTCTATATTAAAATATAATTTAAATACTCAATCATATTATCTTCAATAAAAATCAAACTTATTATTAAGCTTATTTTATATATTTAAACAAATTACACATAGCTTAAAATCAAGGATAAAATAACATTTATATAATATCTAAAATCAATATTTATCTAAAACCATATACTTCTTTACAAAACCATAGAAATCATTTCAAAATATTTTTATATATAGACCACGGCGTCTCTATATAATTTTACATCCTATGGTCAAGTGATCCAGATATTTATCATTTCAGTCCGTAATTTAAAATATAAATACGGTTATATATCATTTCAAATCTCAATCACGAATGAAATAAAAATCCATAACAACTTGCAGTTTATAACAATATAAAATACAACATCCATTCGTCCAATATTAATCATCAAACATTTATCACAATCATCATCCAATTCAATCAATAACATCAATATAGAACAGATAATAAATAACAGGTATTTACAGGCAGTTTATATTCAATAATAAATTAAATAACTATTTTATCCAAATAAATTCAAATAAACTGAGATGATGATTCAAAATATGCCAAACAGTCATAAATAAATTTCTAATCACATCATAGAGCAATTTAACAAACATAAGAAATTTTAGAAGTTGTGAGTGGGTTAAAACACTCACCTTTTGAATTTAAATCGAATTTAAATCCAATTTAAACCCAAAATTCAAACAGTCTCAGAATCCGTCCAAACTAGCGTCAGAATGTTTGGAATTTTGATACGATCCTAACGCAAGAAACCGTGCATGGATTGGGCCTCGTATGCAAAAGTTATATATATTAGAACGATTGAAATTGAAATTGAAATCATAAACAAAACAAACTAAAATAAATAATAATTTAATTACCACGTCACTGTCTTCTTCCGTGCAATCCTAATCGGCCATCATCGCACGCGAGCCGCCGCAGCTAACTCGAGTGCCGCCCACTTCGACGTTGCTACACCCCCGCCAGCACCGCCGCGTCCTAACCCCGAGACTTCGACCACCACTTCGACAATTGAAGACGCGTCCCAATGCAGCAGCCTCCGCGAAGCTTTAAACCCTAGCCAATTTTTGGCAATGATCTGACCGTCGAATCACCAGACAAACCACAATGATGCAATACGCATTCGACTCTCCACACAATCCTATCGTTGATTCCCCGATCAGACAAAGTTCATCGTCGAGCGATGAACGACCGAAAATAAACTAGCTAATTCCGACAACACAGAAAACTAAATTGAGAAACAAATCAGATAATTGACTTGCGCTCATCAAGAGCTTCAAATCCATATATAATTCGATATAGTTTGTGGAGTTTAACTTTTGAAATGGGATTTAGAATTGAATTTGAAGTTTGAGAATTTTGTTTTGTCTTCCATTGAGAAAAAGTAGCAACAGAAATTTTTGTATGTGCAGAAATGAGAAATAGAAGTGCTGCTAGGGTTTATAACCAGATATATATAGGTAGAGCTGAAAATAGAGGAACAGATACGATGGGTTTGGACAGTTGAACGATAAATGGCCCGAAAAGACCATTCTGACTTCGAAACGAAATTAGATCAACCCATATATCAAAATAGATATTTTTAAATATTTTAAACGCAATGGAATAGGTTTCAAGTCCAAATTATATCGTATGAAGGAGTTACGTTAAAATCAGTTTATTTCAAATTGATTTCAATTGATTTTAATTTAATTGATTTCTGGGCGTTACGAGTCCATACGATCAAACGACAAGTCCGATCATTACGAAACTTGAAATCCTACAATAATTTACCATTACGGATCCGATGAAACTGGTTTCGTCGAAATCCAAATCAGTGGCCAAAATGGCTATATTTCAGTTAATTAAACAAATTAATATTAAATTAAATTAAATCACCTTTCCATTCAATTATCATTATTTCCAATTTCTATCACTTTGGATTACTTAAAATTTAAAATCCTTCAAAACAAATTCTCTTATTAAGTTATTTATTGGACATCTCACAATTTACAGCATTTAATTTCAATTTCAATTAATCCAGTAATTATAAATTTAAATTCCCATTAAATCCATTTATTTGATTTAAATCTTGTTATAAGATCAATTATCAACTTATCACCTTAAAGGTAATATCAATATTAGTTTATATCCTAATACATTAAAATTTTCCATTTCATCCTAATTTCAATTAACCTAGTATTTAATTCCATTTACCTACCATAATCCATTTATTATACATTATATTCCAATCAATTATAATTAATTCTAATAAATTGATTTGATTTAATTCCCATCTTTATACTAGGTCCATTATTACTCTATTACACAGTTAACACTTGTTTCACATTTCATCTGCATTAATATATTCAAATTTCCAACTTTCCTTTGTATTAACTATTATTTTCAATCATTGAATTTGTCAAATATATACATTAATTACAATTAAAACCTCAATCAATTTATTCAACTTAGTTTCATTCTTTTATTTTATCTTATGAATAAAATATACTTTTCCATTCATTTTATTACATTCACACTTTACAGTTACTGTCCTAACTCACATTAATGAACATTTACTTATATTTAAATCTAATTGATTTTCAATTAGTTTCATTGACAAATTAAATAGGTAATTTATAGTAATTGTTATCGTAACCTTTATTTTACACTTAAGTTTATTTTATATTTAACTCATTATTGTAATTACTTACATAATACTGAATTCATCCAATTACCTTTAGTTATGCTAATTCATTTATTTATATAACACTTACCCTTATCTACTTATATTCAATTTTCATAACCAAGTACAAAAATTTACACCATTTCATTATTGTGATTTCACTTCAATTGTCAATAATTAGTTTTAATAACCATTGCTTCATTTCATTCTTAACATTCACTTCATTATAAATTATAAATTTTTATTTCTTTCTAAACTTAATTACAAAAATCTGATTAAATTAACCTATTAAATTATCGAAATTTACGGGTTGTTACATATAGATAAAACCAAAGTGAAATTAAATATAAGGTGTATATAGAATATTTGCATTGAACTTAAGGAATAAAGTGTGGAATGGCAATTGTAAATAAGGGAATGAAAATCAATGAAAATAAAAGAAAGGAAAATTGATATAACTAATAATCAATTGAAATTAATATGTGGGATGTACACATATTATTTTATTCGCATAACGATTTGATCCCGAATTCGAGCACAAAATTTCGAGATAGTTATATCGATCCGAGTTGGAATTTTTCACTCGATTTTCGACGGCAAACCTTGGATATGGATTTTTGGTTGATTCTGGAAATTCTCTATCATAGACGGTTTCTGATCTAGAAACCAAATCTGAGTCTGCACCAGGAAGTCGGGTGGACGGTACTAGTTCAGAAGTGAAATTGTGTGATCGAGTGAGCGATCAAATTTGATATTGCGTACGATTGATATAAGTACATCGTATAGGTTTGAATGAAATGAATAATGAATTTTCGTAAGGAAATGCGTAAGTTAATTTTTAATGTTGTAATTGGACATTATTACTAGTAGGATATACAGGTGTTATAAAGGAAAAATAATAGGATTTTTGATATCTGAAGATAAATTTAAATTGCTCGACAAAGGTATGTATTTAAATTTTTATATGAAATTTGATGATTTTTTGGTCTAGCCACTTGGCTTTTTTTTCTTTTGAAATCTAGGGGCCCATTGTTGCATTTTGTAGTCGTAACGAGCTAGCTGCGCAAAGGAGACGCTGACGAAATTTTTCTAAAATTTAGGGAGCTAGAAAAATTTTGAGAAAATTTTGGTAATTTAAAATTTTGAGTTTAAATTTAAATTTTAATTGTTAAGAAAATAACGCTGTTTGGAAACTATGGAAGATTTTGTAAATTTGGTTGAAGTAATAATGGGTCTTTAATAAAAAGATTTGTTTTGGCAAGTTGATAAAATTGTTTGGTTTTGGGAAAATAGTAAACGGGTTAAGGATTATTCTTCCTAACTAGTAATTTCGGGAAGAAATTCTTTTAAGGGGGAAGAATGCAACGACCCAGAATTTTGAACAGTTGAAATTGAAATATTTAATTGATTTTAAATATTTGAAAGTTGGCCTAACTTGAATTTTAAATATCCGAGTTTATTTGGGTAATTAAATTATTGAATTTGATAGATGGAATTGGATAAAACATTGAATCTTGATTTTTTAGCGGGTTAAAAATATTTCAAAGGCTTGTAAAAATCTATATTGATAATACTGGAGGTAATAAAACTTTTAAAAGTGAGTTTAAAACTATTTCGTTTAGTTTTTAATTTATATCATTTAAATGGATATTTAAAAATAACCTTCCGAGGCACAGTCTTGAAATTCGACGAAACCACTTCCATTGGATCCGGAATATTGTATTATTATCAGATTTCAATTTTCATAGTATTTGGAGTTGTCGTGTGACCGTACAGATTGAAAACGCGCTGAAATTTAAATCGAAAATTTCATATAATAGCTGGGTTCAAAAAGTTATCTTCTCCATACGATCAAATTTGAACTCGAAACCTTTTCCATTGTGTTCGAGATAAGCGTATAACATTATAAACGTCTAGTGGCACGCCTTGATAGGAGATCGAAATTTTAGATTTCGTTTTCTAAACGATTTAAATTTAAATTTAGTAATGTTTTTACAAGATAAATTATACCGTTCTTCTCTTCTAACACGTAGTTGCCTTTCCAACACTTGTCCTTTATTTTTTACACGCGTCTCCTTTGAAGCAAAAAAGAAAAGAAAGAAACAATCTCGTTGAAAAGAAAATCAGGTATGGTTGTAAAATTTCATATTGGTTCAAAACAAAATCGAGTAGTTGAAAGTCATGGCCGCGGTTTCAAATAAAAAAGGAGAAATCAAATTCAGTTCGCATTCGATTCGATAGGCTATGATTTACTCGAGATGGGAGCACGAATGTCGGTAGAGAAAGGATGAGGTGGCGATCGAAATCGCGTGGCCGAGGGAAGCACGAGTGGGAAGTCGTGATCGATCGAGGGTATGCTCAATCGACTTTGGGGCTCTCGTGATCAAGGGGAGGGGCGGCTGCGTTGGCAATTGGTTACTAGGGTTTCGATGTCGAGGTTGCGTTGGCAAAAAGGGATCGTAGCAAGCTCGACAAAGTCTGGTTTTGGGAAAGAAGGTTGTTCGCATCGTCGATGCTTGGGGATGTGTCACGAGGCCAAGGTCGAGGTGCCGATGTGCTCCGGTTCGATCGCGGTGTTCGTCTATGGCGATGGTGGTCGGAGAACTGTTCATGGCTGAGCCTATATTCACAAGTGCAGTAAGGTATAAACCCATTTTAATTTTAATTTTATGTATGTATAAACGTATATAGGAATATGTTACTGAAAAATAGAAGGAAACAAAATAAATATTGTACAGTAAGTTTTATAAGATAATTTGTTTCTGTATAAACATACATATAGTAAAGTAATTACAACAGTTAATTACAAGAAGAAAAAACAATTTTTTCTAAGTAATTATATATATATACACACTCACGTATATTTTTAGGAATTTTCTAATGCTGTTAAGTTTATATATATAAATCATTTTTATAAATGAATGCGACTTCAATGGAAGATATATATATATATATATATATATATATTTTAATTTACTAGTTCACTTTAAAATGGATTATGGTGATTTAATTGTCTAGTTAACCCATTTAATTATTTTAGTTACTAAAAGGATTTAAAAAAGGGAAATTATTTAATAAAAATAATAATAAAGTGTTAGCTAATTAATTGTTAAATAGGAATTTAATTGTTCGATTGGTTCGAATATTAATAAGAATCATATAATTGTTTATACAAGGTCAAAAATCGTGAAATCAAGATGGAAAGGAAAATGGGTTGCATGCGTAGTCAAAGGTGAGATCTTCTCACTCAATTGAAATAGTTAGAATTTCAATTATTTGTTGATTGTTTGGTTGTGATAGTATAAATATATATATATTGGAGTGATTGATTTCCCGCATTATATAGCGGATGAGACCCTATGCGTCGCATAATAGCGGATGATATGATATAATACCATATACCGTGTAACAACCTGCATATTTAACGATTATATATTTAATGTTTTATTTAAATACAGCGTCTTTTTGGATCCGAAATGTTACTTTTTGCAAACGACCGAATTAGGACTCGAAACCACTTCCATTGAGTTCAAAATGGCGTTTGCGATCTTTTTGAGTATAAATTTTGATATGTTTGGAGTAAGTTGAATTTTGCTACTTTTTCTAGTTGGGTTTTGGGTTTGGGTTCAGCCCACTAGCTAACTAAATACCCTAACTCAGTACCTCACCTCCCATTCACTCATTTTCCATTCTAAAAATCAAGCTAAAACTGAAAATGGAGGAAAGGAAGAAGAATTAGAAATTCCAAGCCCTAGTTCTTCTTGCAAACTTGAATTCTTGCTCCAAAATCAAAGTGAAGCTATTGGTAAGCCCTCTCTTCATCTTCTCCAACTCTTTCTTCCTTCAATTTCAGAAAGTTTCCTAAACCTAACTTAGGAAAATACTTGTTTTGATCTTAGATTGAAGCTAGTAGAGTTGAAGTGGAGAGTGGTTGGTTTTCTCCTTGCATTTAAGCTTCTTCTTCTTTGTGTGTGAGTTAAAAGGTGAGATTTTTATCTCACATCTTTGTCTATAACTATCTTTGATTGTTGGGTATGAGTTCCTAACACTTATTCATGTGCACTTACTTTTGGTTTGGATTGAATTGGTGAATATCCAAATTTTTAGTGTTTTGGGTTCAAATATTTAAAGATCCTAACTTTGATGTTTGAACATGTTTTTGGTGATGCTTCGAGAAGCCAATAGGACCGAGTAGCCGACGGACGTAATCCCTTAGCGTCCGTGCTCGACCGGTTGCGAATTGGGAGAGTTTGCACTTCAAGTAATAGAGTAGGAAATGTAGGAACTTGGGGTTTGGTCGACTGAACTCTCTGGTCGGTCGACCGAAGATGTAGCCGAAACTTTCTGGGCTATTTCGGTCGGCCGACTCAGGAAGTCCGGTCAACCGACCTGCTCTTGTTTCCCCTGTTTTGCCTAGTGTGCCTATTTGTTTGTGATTCCGACTTTTATCGATCTAAGTTGATTCCAATTAGTTGTTTATGCATATGTGACCTTGATGATTCCTTTTTGACTTCATCCACGGGTTTTTATAAAATAATATTTTAAATTGTGTTGAAAGCTTGCTTCTCTAATTTATAAATTCTATTTAAAACGCACACACACAATTTCACACTTCGAGCGGAGCGGAAGGGAGATTAAATGGTTAGGTAAAACACGGATCATGAATCTACGTGTTTATCTTCCCAATTAATCCCCAACCTATTCGATTAAACATTTTGGCCTTTTGGTCTGGTTTACCAATGAGATGAGGTAAACTTTGTACTGCTTTGAGTGTGAAATTAACTAATGGATAGTAAACCGTTTAGTGCGAACGAGTGGTTATAGGACTCACGTTACCACTTCTCGGATTTCTTTTTGGGAGTTATGACACATTCTGCCAGTTAGTGGTGTCCAGTACTGGGCCTTCGGACCTTCGCCACTACGGTTTGTTGTCTTCGGGTGTGTTTCCTTCGGGTTTGCACCTTCAGGTTTGTTGCCTTTGGGATAGTGTCTTCGGGCTGTCACCTTTTGGTTTGTCACCTTCGGGTATGTTGCCTTCGGGTATGTTGCCTCTGGGTTTGTACCTTCGGGTTTGTGCCTTTGGGTTTGTTGCCCTATTGTATCGCTTTTGGAGTTGGTCATTCGTCACCGCTCGAGTGATATTGGGTTTGGAGTCTTTGGGCTTAGGGATCCTTATTTATACAGTACTGAGCACGTGCGATTTTCTGATGCTTCATTGATATGTATATTCCCTAGGTATCGCCCTTCGGTGTTGGTCTTTTCGAGCCGCACGATATATAGCGATTACCTTGTGGAACTTGTGTTACCTTCATGGGTATTTGTTATTGCCTTTTTGGCTTGTTTTGGGATATTCCTATCCTTTGTTTCTCTAAGTTGCCGATGATACGAGGCTTGTTATGATATGATTCATCTTTTGTTAGATGATTGTGATATCCCTTTTAGAGATATTTGTTATACTTTATGAACTTGCAGGTTATTGTTGTTCAGTTTATCTAACTGATTTGTTTAGCTAGACTGACCCGTGTATTTTATACTCGGGTCAGACCGAGATGTTTCAGGTTAGGTGCTTTTGGACTTAGCCTATTTTGCTTCCGCATGGACTATCTAGCTTGTTTCTTTTTGTGAAAGCTTTTTGTGTAGTCCTTTTTGTTGTAACTATGATATATGTATTCTTTTGGAATCGCCTGTATATAGTGGTTTGCTATACCACTTGACGTGTATCAGTTTGTAGAGTCTGTTATGTATCAGCATATGTGTATATGATGATTTACTGTTCTGTGATGTATATTACATTTGAGTTGTTATATTCTGTTCTGATAGATCCTCCAACCACCAATGGTTTTGTTTTAAGTATTCATTGGATATGTCGACCTGCTTGGTATGTCTATTGTCGATGTATTCAATAGATAGTTAGAGCAAGGCTATAGATGGTCGCTCCTAACCAGCCTTATTCTTCGTGTTAGTTGACGGCATTACTCTGTAGTGTCCTTGGCTAGCATGGGTATTATTCTTCGTGTTGGTTGTTAGAATCTGGGGAGAAGCTTATTCTTGGCCCAGATTTTTTTCGTGATTCTTCTGAGAAGAATGATTTGTTATGTTTGAGAATGAAAGAGGCACAAAGCCGCCAGAAGTCCTACGCTGACAACCGAAGGAAGCCTCTCGAGTTCTCGATTGGTGATCTTGTTTTTATTCGTGCTTCTCCTTTGAAGGGGGTTATGTGCTTCAGTACGACTGGGAAATTGGCTCCTCGCTTTATAGGACCATTTTCTATTACTGAATGTATTGGCCCTATGGCTTATAGAGTTTCACTTCCTGCTCATTTATCTGGCATTCACGACGTGTTTCACGTCTCTCAACTTCGAAAGTGTCTTCGGGAGTCGGATTCTGTTATCGATTCTCCTGATTTGTAAGAGCTTGAGATCTCACCAGACTTATCTATTGTACAGCAACCTATTCGCGTGCTTGCCACGGAGGTGCGACACCTTCGAAACAAGGACGTACGCTCGTTAAAGTTCAATGGTCCGCTAACCCCAATGACTGTACTTGGGAAACCAAAGAGTTTATCGAGCGATCTTATCCGGGTTTTCTATCTTTGCTTGGCAACGGTGAGAATATCTTTTCATCTCAAGCTTATTTTCTTTTCTTTTGAATGATGTATGTATGTAGTTGTTACAAATAACGTCTCTAGGAATTGCGGGGATGCAATTTTGTAAGGAGGGGAGATCTGTAACAACCCGCATATTTAACGATTATACATTTAAATGTCTTATTTAAATATAGCGTCGTTAGTCGAATTTTTGATCCAAAATGTTACTTTTTGCAAAGGGCCGAATTAGGACTCGAAACTTCTTCCATTGAGTTCAAAATGGAGTTTGCGATCTTTTTGAGTATAAACTTTGATATGTTTGGAGTAAGTTGAATTTTGCTACCTTTTCTAGTTGGGTTTTGGGTTTCGGTTCAGCCCACTAGCTAACTAAATACCCTAACTCAGTCCCTCTCCTTCCATTCACTCATTTTCCATTCTAAAACTCAAGCTAAAACTGAAAATGGGGGAAAGGAAGAAGAATTAGAAATTCCAAGCCCTAGTTCTTCTTGCAAACTTGAATTCTTGCTCCAAAATCAAAGTGAAGCTATTGGTAAGCCCTCTCTTCATCTTCTCCAACTCTTTCTTCCTTCAATTTCAGAAAGTTTCCTAAACCTAACTTAGGAAAATACTTGTTTTGATCTTAGATTGAAGCTAGTAGAGTTGAAGTGGAGAGTGGTTGGTTTTCTCCTTGCATTTGAGCTTCTTCTTCTTTGTTTGTGAGTTAAAAGGTGAGATTTTTATCTCACATCTTTGTCTATAACTATCTTTGATTGTTGGGTATGAGTTCCTGATACTTATTCATGCGCACTTGCTTTTGGTTTGGATTGAACTGGTGAACATCCAAATTTTTAGTGTTTTGGGTTCAAATCTTTAAAGATCCTAACTTTGATGTTTGAACATGTTTTTGGTGATGCTTCGAGAAGCCAATAGGACTGGGTAGCCTATGGGCGTAATCCCCTAGCGTCCGTGCTCGACCGGTTGCGAATTGGGAGAGTTTGCACTTCAATTAATAGAGTAGGAAATGCAGGAACTTGGGGTTCGGTCAACCGAACTCTCTGGTCGGTCGACCGAAGATGTAGTCGAAACTTTCTGGTCTATTTCGGCCGGCCGACTCAGAAAGTCCGGTCAATCGACCTGCTCTTATTTCCCCTGTTTTTCCCAGTGTGCCTATTTGTTTGTGATTCCGACTTTTATCGATCTAAGTTGATTTCAATTAGTTGTTTATGCATATGTGATCTCGACGATTCCTTTTTGACTTCATCCACGGGTTTTTATAAAATAATCTTTTAAATTTTATTAAAAGCTTGCTTCTCTAATTTATAAATTCTATTTAAAACGCACATACACAATTTCACACTTTGAGCGGAGCGGAAGGGAGATTAAATGGTTAGGTAAAACACGGACCATGAATCTGCACGTTTATCTTTCCGATTAATCCCCGACCTATTCGATTGATCGTTTTGGCCTTTTGGTCTGGTTTACCAATGAGATGAGGTAAACTTTGTACTGCTTTGAGTGTGAAATTAACTAACGGATAGTAAACCGTTTAGTGCGAACGAGTGGTTATAGGACTCACGTTACCACTTTTCGGATTTCTTTTTAGGAGTTATGACACATTCTGCCAGTTAGTGGTGTCCAGTACTGGGCCTTCGGACCTTCTCCACTATGGTTTGTTGCCTTCGGGTGTGTTGCCTTCGGGTTTGCACCTTCAGGTTTGTTGCCTTTGGGATAGTGTCTTCGGACTGTTGCCTTCGGGTATGTTGCCTTCAGGTATGTTGCCTTCGGGTTTGTACCTTCGGGTTTGTTGCCCTATCGTATCGCTTTTGGAGTTGGTCATTTGTCACCGCTCGAGTGATATTGGGTTTGGAGTGTTCGAGCTCATGGATCCTTGTTTATACAGTACTGAGCACGTGCAATTTTCTGATGCTTCGTTGATATGTATATTCCCTAGGTATCGCCCTTTGGTGTTGGTCTTTTCGAGCCGCACGATATATAGCGATTACCTTGTGGAACTTGTGTTACCTTCATGGGTATTTGTTATTGCCTTTTTGGCTTGTTTTGGGATATTCCTATCCTTTGTTTCTCTGAGTTGCCGATGATACGAGGCTTGTTATGATATGATTCATCTTTTTTAGATGATTGTGATATCCCTTCTAGAGATATTTGTTATACTTTATGAACTTGCAGGTTATTGTTGTTCAGTTTATCTAACTGATTTGTTTAGCTAGACTGACCCATGTATTTTATACTCGGGTCAGACCGAGATGTTTCAGGTTAGGTGCTTTTGGACTTAGCCTATTTTGCTTCCGCATGGACTATCCAGCTTGTTTCTTTTTGTTAAAGCATTTTGTGTAGTCCTTTTTGTTGTAACTTTGATATATGTATTCTTTTGGATTCGCCTGTATATAGTGGTTTGCTATACCACTTGACGTGTATCAGTTTGTATACTCTGTTATGTATCAGTATATGTGTATATGATGATTTACTGTTCTGTGATGTATATTACATTTGAGTTGTTATATTCTGTTCCGATAGATCCTCCAACCACCTATGGTTTTGTTTTAAGTATTCATTGGATATGTCGACATGCTTGGTATGTCTATTGTCGATGTATTTAATAGATAGTTAGAACAAGGCTATAGATGGTCGCTCCTAACCAGCCTTATTCTCCATGTTAGTCGACGGCATTACTCTGTAGTGTCCTTGGCTAGCGTGGGTATAGAGGTGGGGCATCACATACCACGATATTCCACCTCGAAAATTGGTATTTAATTGTTATGCTAACATCTGTGGATGCAGGGAAACAGGTTGGAGGGATCCAACTGGATTCCTCAAATATTTGAATTTATTTTCATGCTATGATGTGATTATTGATAATCTGTGAATGATTATATCGGTGATTGAAATTTATTGAATACTATAGTTTAGCCGAACAATTTTTTGGTATTGTAGGATACCAGAAATAAAAAATTTGATTTTTGAAATTAAAGTAGAAAATTTGAAGTAAATTAATTTCAGAGAATTGAATAAATTTAAAAGAAGCAATTTTAAAAGTGTAAAGAATAATTTTTGTAATCCTATCGAATTAATTCCAAAATTTGGGGAATTTTTTTAATAAATGGATTATAAATAATATTGTTTAAAAGTTGAAGAATTTATTTAAAATTCGGATCTTAAATAGTTTGGAAGAAATAAAGGAATTTATTTTAAAAGAAATAAATTTTCGGAAATAAATTTGGAATTAGATTTGGTGTTTGAAATAAATTTGAAATTTGATTTGGTGTATGAAAGTAGATTTAGGGAGATCAATTTTGAAAATTTTATATCAATGGATATTTGGAGATATAATTCACGATTGGAATTTATAAAGGAAAGAGTAATTTAAAAAAAAAATATTGGTTTATTTTTAAAAAGTGTGGAAAGAATATTTACGAATTTGGAATGTAAATTTGAGATAAATCAAGAAGGATTTATTAATTGATTTAAATGAACTATTTTAAAATGGAAAGTGTATTTTCCCTAGAAAGTCGAGTATGTTTTCAAAGTAGCTTATAAATATAAATTGGAAGTTTTAAGGATGGTTTTAAAATGGATGCCTTGGAGAAATTATTTTCTTAAGTTGTTTTTAAATCTTCAAATTAAAGATTTATTAAGTCAATTATAGAAGTGATTATTTTAAATATTTAATTAATATTTGATTTAGAAAATGGTTATTTAAATAGTTATACTCTGTCTAATAATTTTGTTTTAAAAAAAATTAGTTTGGATTTGACATTTATATGAAATATTAGTATAAAAATTTCACAACCAATATTTAAAATAAAGTTTTTAAAGTAATTTTTATTCTAAGTGTTTCCAAGTATGTTTTTGGATAAGTGATTTAAATTATTTTAAAGTATTCGGACTTGGAAAATTTTCAACAGAAATAAACAATATTTGAAAATTTATTACGTGTGAGGAAAGTGATTTGAAAATTGTTTTCAAAGGGTTGAAGTGTGAAAATATATCTTGCGAAGATATTTTAAAAATAATAATGCGGGCAAATTATTTAAATTTGATGGTTGTTGTGAATGTTATTTGATAGTTAAATAAACGACTTTCAATATTGGCCTTTGAAACGACACTTGAATTTGTTTTCAAAATAAGCGCTCATTTTTCGGTTAAGCCGGGAGAGGACCTTATATCATAAAACCCATTCCGAATAAGGATACGACGAAATAGGATTGCATTTGAAGGTGGTGTTGAAGATCGGGTTTTTTCGAAAACGAAAGGATTGCCTGTCGAATGTCTCTGCACTGAGTTGCTTCGGTATAGAGATTTATATCACCCTTTGTGATGGGGAGTCCAGACGTGACTAGTGAATATCCGGATTTGTAAGGGCTTCTTTCCTTAATTGGAGGAAGTGCCTTCAGTTCCGTTCGAACCCGGAACGGACTTGTATGGATGTATGTCTGACGTTACACTTTAAGATGTAAAGCTGGTTTTTATCAAATGCATTTCCGTTGGTGGCGGAGAATTTATTCTCTTAGCGTAACAACCTTCTATGAGACGTACAAGCTCAGAGGTTATGTAGTTGATATTTACTAGTGATATATTCCCAATTTGGTAATGTGGCATGCTAAGTGTTGATTATTTGTTGATCGAAGCATGGCTTTTGCGAAAAGCGTAGCTTTATGGACGAGAATTCGTCGAACCTCACACCTTGGAAATGGTCGAAATAGGAAGGATACAACAAGGTTATGGGGGTTGCGCCCCTCAGGTTTTGTTCGTTCCTTCTGGATAAAAAGTGATATCTTGTATGGAGCTTAGATATTTGACTTGTGTGGATTAAAAGTGGTATTCTGGTATGGAGCCAAGATTATTTACTTATGTGGTTTTTGGTTATGAGGTTCCTCAAAAAAGGTCGGTCTAGAGCGGGGGGTGGCGTACTCGTGACAGTTAGTTACCTAGTTATAGAAGTAACCCGGCCTTGTGTTGGCAGAGAGCTAGTTAAGTTCTTGGGGCATCCCTCCAGAGGCGTACCCATTCGGTGAAAGAAGTTCCTTAGCCTTGACCATTTGTTGGAAATCCAACCACTCAATACGCACCTTGTACGGTTTTAGTTGTAGAACCTGCCATCTAACATGGTAGCTGTAGTAGGCATACTATAATGGTACGTATGTTAGCTAAGATTAATATTATACTTTCGAAATATTTTCCACACTATGCACTAATGATAATATTAAAAAGCTTTTGCGTATCAAGCATGTTTGACTATCACAAGGAGAAATTTCCTCCAATTGCGATTGCATTGTGTGTGTGGCGGGAGGCCTTATTGTAGTTTCATTTTTCAAAAGCATAGCAGATTTCTTTTCCTTTTCTTTTGTGCAAATAATTGTTTTAAGATCACACACCAGTCCCATGACCGACTTGGAGTTTATTGTTCTCTTTCTAAACTCTAGGTGCCCATAATTATCACACGTGCAACCTAGAATCGGGTTATCGGTTGTTCTGAAGCGAAGTCAGGAATTGTGCTGTAGAGATCAGAAGGCAAGCTGGATGGCGAGACGTATCAGTAGTATATGATATTCTTTTCCGCTGTTGTTTTGTATATAACTCTGATGATGAATGTAAAAAAACTGATATAGTTCTTTTGTTTAAAGATTATTCATTTATCTATTATATATTGTTCTGCTGCGAAATGTGAGATTTTGGTATTGTTTCTGTTTCTTCTTCTATCTTCTTCTTCTTTAGCCCTAACGGTTCGGTTTTCCGGCATTCGATTGTTTGGCATTTGATACAGTGGATGTATTGATGTCGACTTTCGAAAGTCGAAAAATTGGGTTGTTATAGGTGTTTTCGACTCCTTCATCTCCTTCGAAAAGTACGAAACCACTTGATCTTGGTTGTAGAAACCTTTCGATACCTTCGAAAGGTTCCAAAACTTTCAGAGTTTGGTGATAGCATCCCTTAGATTCCTTCAAAAGGTCTAGCTCGAATTCTTTTCTCTTGCTCTCTTTTGTTCTCTGCTTAGAATGGTTTCGCCTAAGTCGAAAGGTGAATTTTTGGAGTAAAATTCCCCCTTCCCCCACGCGAAGGGATGTACTTGACATTCCAAGTCAACTTTATCAAAACCTAGAAGCTTCCTGCCTCTTGGTCTTCCCGTGTAAATCTGGGCCGTCCATTTAAATCTGATCTAGCGGCTGATAGCTCTTGGCGACTTTTGTTATAAAGTACGTTCTTCTTCTTCTTCTTCTTCTCCATTTACCTGTTATCGCATATTCAAGTACAAGAAAGAGAACTCTAAAATTTCCAATTTTCTTTTTCTAGAATCAAAGATTAACCAGATCTAATGTAAGTTCGAGATTAATTCTACATTTTTATAATCTCTCTTTCTCTGTTCTTTGTTTATATTTTATTACTTGTCATTATTATTATTATTATTATTATTATTATTATTATTATTATTATTATTTTTCCTGGTTGGACTTTGATTTTCAAGATCTTAAAATTGGAAGATTTTGAAATGTGCAAATCTCAATTTCCTGAAAGATGGTTTTATTGATTTATTGTGAACCGTTTAAGTTTATGATTCGATATTTCTAAGATAATTTCACGATTAACTTACATGAATTGACGGGATTTAACCATCATTTTAAACTTGATTTCAGCATTGATGATTTCTACTAGTTTGAAAGAACTTGAATTCTCATTTAAAATTTGAAACTAAAAGTTTCTAATTCATGTTGAAATCCATCTTCTTAATGGGTTTAGTCCATCCGTTTTAAGAAATTTTGAATCCTTGGATTTGCATTCGGGTTTGGGGAAGACAGGAGCACCTGTTTTCTTCGCTCGGAAGTTACAAGTGTACGAATTAAAAATTAACGCAACGAAATGACCTTTCTACCCCTTCGGAAGGGATTGAGGCGGTAACATAGGTTTTGCTTCCTTAGCCCTTTCGATGGGGTCGAAAGGTGTTATAGCGCGAATTTGATCAACCTTATTGAAAGGCTATGTAGTTAATTAGAGGGTAGTAACCCCTCTCGAAAGCAAATTTTTTGACATAGTCAATACCTTTTGTGCCGATTGCAATCTATTTTCTTTAGTATGCTTTCGGAACCATAATACCCTTTCGACCCTTTCGAAACCTTTTGCATCTAATGTGTCAAAACCCCTAGAGTTATCTTTCTCCAGCATTGCCGAAACATTCTAAGTGCACATAAGTTCAACTTAGGATCTTTCGACTCAACGAATATATTAAGTTTCTACAACATTCGTATTTCTCTTAGGAATCCTAAGTCCTAGGTTTCGACTGTAACAACCCAATTTTTCGATGCCCGAAAGTCGACATCAATACGTCCACTGTATCGAATGTCGCACAGTCGAATGCCAGAAAACCGAACCATTTGGGTTTAAAGAAGAAGAACATAGAAGAAGAACAGAAACAATAAACAGAATCTCACATTTCGCAGCGGAATAATATACAATAGATAAATAAATATATTTAAAACCAAGAACTATATCAGTTATTACATTATATCACATTACATTATCAGAGTGTTACAACAATAAATAACGGAAAAGAATATAAAATATACTAGTGATACGCTTCGCCATCCAACTTGCTTCCGATCTCCATAGCATCTCTTTTCTGACTTCGCTCCAGAATAACGATAACCTGACTCTAGGCTGCCCGTGTGGAAAATTATGGGCACCCAGAGTTTAGAATGGGAACAATAAACTCCAGGTCAGTCATGGGACTGGTGTGAGAACTCAAAAATGATTTTTTTTCACAAAGAAAAGAAAAGAAATCCGCTATGCTTTTTGGAAAATGAAACTACCATAAGGCCTCCCGCCAAATGCAAATCCAGAATTGGAGGAGATTTCTCCTTATGATAGTCAAACATGCTTAATACGCAAAATTTCCTTTGATATTATTACTAGTGCATAGTGTAGGAAATGATTTCGAAAGTATAATATTAATCTTAGCCATCATACAGCCATTATTGTTTGTCTACTATAGCTACCATGTTCAATAACAAGTTACCACCACATTCCATGGCAGGTTATACAACTAAAACCGTAGAGGGCGCGTATTGTTTCATTGGATTCCCAACAAATGGTCAGGCTAAGGAACTTCCTACTGCCACATGGGTACGCCTCTAGAGGGACGTCCTGAGAACCTACCCGGCTCTCTGCCAACACAAGGCCGGGTTAGCTCTTTAACTAGGTAACCACTACTCGAGTATGCCATCCCCCGGTCGTTTGCGACCTTTATCCGAGGATCCTCAACCACAAAGCGACAACCACAAAGTATAATAAATTTGCGACAACAACATACACAAAATATCTAGGCTCCATACCATGATACTACCCTTTTCCAAAAGGAAATGACATACCCTAAACGACGCGACCCTCATAACCTTGCCGCATCTTTCCTGTTTTGACCATTTTCGGGGTGTGAGGTCCGACGAAGTCTCGTCCACAAAGCTACACTTTTCACAAAGTCATGCTTTTATCAACAAATGATCAGCAGCACTTCGTATGCCACATTACCAGTTTGGGAATATATCACTAGTAACCATCAACTACCTAACTTTAGAGCTCGTATGTCTCAGAGAAGGGTGTTAAGCTAAGAGAATAAATTCTTCGCCACCAACAGAAATGTATTTGATAGAAACCAGCTTTATATCTCAAAGTGTAACATCAGAAACACATCCTTACAAGTCCGTTCCGGGATCGAACGGAAACGAAGGCACTTCAAAGAAGCCCTTGCAAGTCCAGATATTCAGAAATCACGTCCTGAATCCCCATCACAAAAGTGATAAAATCTCTATACCGAAGCAACCCGGTGCAGAGACATTCGACAGGTAATCCTTTTGCTTTTTAAAATATCCGGTCTTCAACACCATCTTCAAATGCAATCCCATTTCTTCATATCGTTATTCGGAATGGGTTTTATGACACAAGGTCCTCTCCTGGCTAATCCAAATAACGAGCGCTTATTTTTAAAAATAAATGTTACATTCAGATTTCAAACATATCACAACAATTTCACTTTGATCTTTTAAATAAAAGATCCATCACAATCACAAAGGTTCGATGTGAGTTTCGAATATCCACTTTGAAATTCAACTCCCGATCGCATCGAAATTCTAATGCCATTAAAAGGCCAATATTGATAGTCGGTTATTTAACTATTAATCAAATCCACAACAATTTACCGGATTTAAATAAATTTCCTAAATTATTTATTTTCAAAATATTTTCGTAAGATATATTTCACACTTCAACCATTTGAAAACAGATTTCAAATTATTTTCCACATTTCAATACTTTGAAAACAAATTTCAAATCACTTTTCCTTACGCGGAATACATTTCCAAATATTTATTCATTTCCACTAGAAATCTGCCGAGTTAAAATAATTCAAATCACTTATCCAAAATATTATTGAAACATTTAAAATAAAACCATCTGAAATACTTACTTAAAATATTGGTTATGAAAACATTATACTAATTATCACATATAAGATTTTAAGTCCTAACTAATTTTTAAAATAAATTTAGTAGATAGGATATAACTATTTAAATATTCAATTTCTAAAAAAATATCAATTAAATCTTTACTCATTACTTCCATAATTAATTAAATAAATCTTTACTTTAAAGTTTTACCAAATGACTCAAGAAACCAATTTCTCCAAAGTATTCTTTTAAAACCAACCCTAGAACTTTTTCTTATTTATATTTCAAAAGCTATCTTATAAACATACTTGGCTTTTAAGGAAAATACACCTTCCTTTTCAAAATGGATCATTTTTAATCAATTAATAAATCCTTTTGGATTTATTTTAAATTTAAATTCCAAATCAGTATTCCTTTCCACACTTTTTAAAAATAACCAAATGTTTATTTTTAAAACAAATTTCCCTTTCCTCTATAAATTCCCATTGTGAATTTAAACTTCTAAATATCCATTGATATATGATTTTCAAATCGATTTCCAAATATTCATTTTCAGTACTGAATTAAATTCTAAATTGATTTCCAAATTTATTTTCAAATACCAAATCAATTTCCAAAATTGATTTCTAAATTTATTTCAACACCGAATTTGTTATCTTTTGAAACAAACTTCTTCTTTTGAATTTATTTAATTTTCTAAAATAAATTTACTATAAATTTTCTACTAAATTTCAAAAATAAAATTTTATTTATTTCTGGTATCCTACGATACCAAAATTATATTCGGCTAAATTTTAGCCTTCAACAGTTTCAATCACAAATAGTCACACACAGATTATAAATAATCAACACACAGTATTAAAACAAATTCAGTTATTTGAGGAATCCAGTTGGATCCCTCCAACCTGTTTCCCTGCATCCACAGATGTTAGCACAACAATTAAATACTAATTCCACTTGAAGGTGGAATATCGCAATATATGGGATTTATAAAATATCATCCGCTATTATGCGGCACATAGGGTCTCATCCGCTATATAATGCGGGAAATCAACAACTCCAATATATATTATATACTACTATATATATAATATCATCCAGTGAATAATTATTATAAATTAATCATCCAAGCACACAGTCAATCAATTTCAAATCTAACTATTTAAAATTAACTGGAGATTTTAATTGAGTGAGAAGATCTCACCTTTGCTTTGCATGCAATCCATTTTCATTCCAGATTGTTTCTCTTTGTAATTTTGACCTTGTATAAACAATTTTTATACAATTCATTAATATTTGAACTAACTCAAAAAATCCATTATCATTTAATAATTTGATTTACTAATAATTGGATTTAAACTATTTTCCTTTAAACAAATTATTTTTTTAGTGCCTTAAATAAATTAAATCAATTTATTAAACAAGTCAATTTCTATATAAATAAACTTAATTACCTAAAAATGTACTTTAAACCAATAATTTTCCTCTTAAAAATCTTTTAATAGCTAAATAAGTTAAGTAAGTTAATTTTACCATTTAAGCACCAAACCCCTTATTCTCAAGATTTTAACTTCAGTAATTATCGGATCTATTTGCATGTATATTTCTATATTCTTTTCTACTATATACACATGCATTAAATTAAACAAATTTATTTTTTGTATCTACTGACCTTGCCTATCTTTGTGAAACGTGATGCGGGGTTCTCGCTTTTTGTTTGGTGGCGAGCAGGAGACTCTTACCCCTACACCTCCTCTTTAAGGGGTTGGTTAGCCGTAAGGCATGACAGTCGAAATGCTAGCCGTAAAAGCAAGGGTAGGGTACTATTGTGAGCCATGGCGGGGCTGGGATGGTTGAAAAGCCTACCAGTCGAGATTGGCCGCTGTCGATGGTTGAAAAGCCTAGACCTTTACATCGACAGTGTCGATGGGTCATGTTATCTTGTTTATGAGATGTTTGTAGCGTATATTTTACTCAAGTTTTTAAGTTAACTCTAACTGTTTTCCTTTTAACAAACTTGGTTTCTATGAAGCTTTCGACATTGTTGAAAAGTGCCACTAACATTCCCATCTTTCGTTTCAACCTATCGAAAGCTCAGTGATTGCTCATATTTATATTTTTGACACTGTCGAAAGGTTATGGCTAAATGTTACCTTTCTTTTCCTTTGACTCCATCGAAAGCTCCACGAATACTTTTATTTACGTTTTTGACACTATCGAGAGGTATTTGCTAAAGTGTTGATGTCCTTTTTCTTTCGACTCTATTGAAAGCCCAATATCTTTAACTTTTAACTATACATTTTTCAAATCATGTTTGGTTTTTTTAAGTTATTTAAGTAGGTTTTTTTACCATTCCTTGAAAGATTGCTATGTTCATAAATAGCTTGAAAATTTTAACTGAAACGTTTTCACCTGGTAAAATCATGAGCTCTTTGAAGAAACTCGACGCCATTTCAAAGCTTTCCTTTATATCTTTACAGGACAAGGTCGATGCCATCCTTAAACACTTTGGAACTACTGGTGTGGAAGCTATTCCACCCAAGGAAACAAATACTATCACCAGTGCTCCGAAGGGTTCTTCACTTACACTGCCGTCCACATATGGCACAGAGAATTTCTGCCTTTCTTGAATTCTTGTCTAGATTTTTTTCTCACCTTGGGATCTCTCCAATGTAGTTATCCCCAAATAGTTATACCAACTTTTTTTATCTCTGGAACTAATGGCATTAGAGTCTAGACTCCCCTCCTTAAATGCTGAAGTTTTGAACTACTTGACCCGACTAGTCAAACTCAGCACCCTCAATCATCAGATTTTCAGAGCCAACCTCCCAAAGAAGCTGATATCGGATGAGGTTAACAAGTTCAAAGACTGGGAAAACCGCTTTTTCTTTGTTAGATGTTTTCTAATATTTGCGGGGTCTTTTCTACTCCTCATAAGTTTATATTTTTTTGTCTTTTTTTTCACTTCTCTTGTCTAATCTTTGTCTTATGTCAGGTTCTCCTACCAAAGAACTCAATGAATCAGATAGAAGAATGGTGGAGTCTCTCAGCCTCCAATAAGATTATAAACTGTTTGAGGCTACTGTTCCCTTCTAACTTAAGGAAGCGTTCTCTTCTTTCCCTTGGTCAAAGGGTTTTGGGGATACCCCCTTTGGTCCAGCATACATCAAAGGGAAAACGCTTCTTCTCGTTGGGAGATTCTGAACATTTTTCTCCTAAGTCATCTTTCTACTCAGACCACTCCAATAAGATATATGCACATCATTTATTTTCTATCCTTGTTCCTTTCTGAATTATTTTTCTGACTTCCAATCTATTTGTCCCCTTTACAGCTGCTTCTCAGGTTACGAAGCCTGTTAGTGGTGCTGCTTCCCTTCCTGCAACTTCTGGTGCACGAATTATTATTCAATCGTTTGCTAAAACCAAGAAGGCCATTAAAAGGAAGTTAATGCTACCTACCAAAGCGGAACTCGCTAAGAAGGTTGGTAAAATTATTGATATAAAGGAGGAGGATCATTCATCCTTTAACATAGCACCGAAGAGCCTGGTTGTTGAAGTTACTAAAGAAAAACCTGAGAAGACTCCTTCTTACATTGATCTCCTCTCTCGCATTTCCATTTCTAATTCTCCGGCTACTCTCTCATAAATGCCATAGGCTTTGGGGATGCCCACACTCTAAAGCGCACTCCTTCTCTGCCAATATCTTCTTATCCTTCTATCAATTTTAATGAGATAGCCCAGTCTATCTTAAACTCGTAGTCTTTCATCTCCATCCACCTTCCTTCCATTGTTTTTGATTTAGCGGGGCATTACCCCTCTCTGATAGAGCAACAATTTTTCGTGACTTTTACTTCAATTGAACTTACCATTACTGGTTTTCTTTAAATCTCTAACTTGCATTGTACTTTCTTCTTTTAGATTTCTAAGAGTTGATTAACTCTTCATGAGCATGCAACCAAATCTTCCATTGAATCCTCCAAGTTCTTAAAGGAAATCTCTGCTCTTAAGAATCAAATGTCTTCCTTGTCTGTGGCAAACAATGAAGGGACCTCCAAATTGGAACGATCAAGAGCTTCTCTTACCCGAATAAAATATGATCTCCTAGAAGAAAGAAGGGCTCGTCAACTCCTTACAGATGAAAACTTTGCCATGGATCTAACTTTAAAAGAATCCGACGAGGAGAAGGCCCGCATAGTAGCGAAGAATATTTCTTTGAAACAGAAGTTCAAGAAAAGCAAGGCCTTGTTGAAACTTACTGTCAATACCATCACAAATGCCAAGCAGCGGGTGTCTCAGTTTCTTGACACCACTCTCAGGTAGACTATGTTGAATTCATAAGAAGAGAATTTGATGCTTACGTATGCTCATAATTTTAAGAAATGCACTGACCTATGCTTCCCCTCGCTTGACTCTGCCCTTGTTGATAGAGTAATGGGCTAGATTAATCAAATGAAGCAGGGGATTGAAGCTGCTGCAGAGGAGGAAATTGACGCCTCCAAAACTCTTTCGTTCGACGTCCCTTCTTACGAAATCGATTCTGACTTTGAGGATGATGAGAATAAAGGATGACGCTGCCAGGGAGAAAGGCGATGATAATGAAGGTGATGATAATGACGACGACGACGATGATAATTTGATGGTAGCAAAGGTAAAGGTGGTGAAAGAGGGGACCATATTGGAACTTCTGAAAAATATGGCGATGATGATATTAGTGCTCCTAAAAAAGAGCCATATTCCCAAAAAGATGTTCCTCCCGAATCTGTCGGGCCTTCTGTTGGAAACTGGAGTGGCCTCAACATAATGTTGGATCTTAAGGCTATTCAAACATTAGAAGTGGTGAAATGTGTATTAAATACTTATTTATGAATATAAACTGTATTTACTCAAATTTCAAATAGAAAGGAGTAACCAGAGAATAAGTAAATAATAAAGTAAAACGCGATAATGTAAATAACACGCGGATTTTTATACTAGTTCGGATTAACCAATCCTACATCCAGTCCTGCACTCTATCGTGCAGAATTCCACTATAATTGCTTGCTTTCCACGGGTGGCATGAACACCTTTACAATCTTGGTTTCACGGACTATAGGACACATCCTCTTGATTTTACAGGCTACAAGAACACCTTCTCCTTATCACCAACAAAAACTATGGCAAGTAGTCCTATCTTCAATACAAATTCTTACAGATTCGGTACAATGATCCTACAGACCACCAATGCCAATATATCTTTGAATTCTTCGAGGAATAGGATGAAATCAGAGAGTGTATGATGTGAATTAATGTACAACTCTACGATATTGTATGGTTTTCAAATCAGTGAAGAATTGGAGTGAAACAGTATCGATTTGCAAGGAGATTGAAAGAATATGCAATGGATTTCTTTTGCAAATGTTTGGAGAAGGAGTAAGAGAAAATAAGAATTCTTGATGTTAAAATTCGTTTTCAGAGGCTTTTATATAGTGATGGAAGAGACGTGTCTTTTGGTGAAGAGGTGGAAGGAAATGTCTCTTCATTTAAAATTTGAAATTCTAAAAAATGGCTAGCATGGCGATGTCCCCTTACCCCCCATGTCGACATGGGTGTGTTGTAAATGAACAGCAACACTAATAAGTGTTGCAAATTTTCAGCATTTCAAATTACCTTATTTGTGGATTTTAGTGATTAGATCGAAGTCAATGGTTGATGATCTTCAAGTATAATTGACATGAGATCTTTAACAAGATATTCTAAGGTTCAACCAACTCCTCATCACTTCAAACACCTTTATCCTTTAGCATTCTTCTCTTAATTGGGTTTTGTTCTTCAATTGCTCTGATTAACCTTTGATTAACCTTCTTCTATTATTCATTTACTTCTACTATTTTCTTGTTTAACTTTGTAAGTGTACCCATAGTATATCTGATATGACTGCATAACTCAGAGATACGTTAGTAGTAATATTTATATGGTTGTTGTCATCAAAATCAATACTGAGAGTGTTAACAATCTCCCTTTTTTGATAATGACAACCATATAAATATTTGAGAGATAAAATATAATACTTTTATTTTTGACTCCCCCTAACTCTATGCACACCCCCTATCATTTTGCCTAGTATATTTATTCCTTTTCTCCCCCTTTGTCATCAACAAAAAACGGCGAAAAAGAGTCGCTTAAATCACTGCTAGACAATATGTAGAGTTTGTATATAGAGATAAATGTTTATAAATAACACACATGAGAGGAAACCAAATCAATTCCAAACATGAAATAAACTTATCAAATAATAAGATGAGTTTTAGAGTTAACGACTTTGCCGATGCCAATAACAAATCCTTTTCATATTTATCCAATGTTCAATAGATTTCTTGTCATATGCTTTGAGCATCTGCTATCTGATGTACATTGTTTGGTACCTGAAAAATTATAAAATATGCATACTGGTACCCTTTTTATTCTAGTGTCCATGGGGTAAGTTTTGGGATGCCAAACCCATGAAGAGTTTTAATGTCCTTTTAAAATATAATCATTAGATGAATGAACCTTATTAATAAAATTACCAATATATTTTTCTTTTTCAGTATCATCCAACCTTTTTGGAACCCATAAATTAATGAATCTGTTTGGAGGTTTTAACTTTAATTTCCTAGGTTTTGGTTTGAACTTTGTAGCCTTAACAAACTTAGTATTTTGAATACTATTTTTCTTTGATTTAGCCTTAGGGGTGTATCCAAGTCCATGTTTATTCCTAATGCGTTTATATGTAGATAATAATTTTTCTAGAATATCCTTTCCTCTGTTAAATTTATCAACATCGGTTTTCATTTTGTCAAAATCCTTATTACATTTAAGAATAACATTGTTTAGAGATGTTGTTTTGTCATTCAGATCAGTGATCTGTGACTTCATTGAAATATTTTCTGATTTTAAGGATTCGTTTTCACTTTTTAGTTTTTCAAAACTTCCAAGTGTCAAATCCTTTTCATCATCATATCCATTAAGTCTTTCAATGTCATCTTTTAGACATTGTTTTTCTTCAGTTAACCTTTCATTAAATATTTTTTTATCTATCTTTGCCAAACTATTGTTGTACTCTTTCCTAAGTATTTTATATCCCTGATACATATCTTTCAAAACATTACTAATTTCTTTATTAAAATTCCTTACATAATCATCCTTTGCCATGAAGCATATGTTGGCATTTTCTATTTTAGAATCACTATCACTTGATGACGTATTTGAATCATCTCATTTTTCATTGAATGCCTGTTTCCTCTCCTTACTGAAAGTGTTTGACTTTGATTTCTTTAGTTTGGGACAGTCTCTTTACAAATGATCGGGTTTATAACATTCGAAACACTTAACAACATTTCTATTTCTGGAATTATTGTTGTTAGTTTTTCAAAATTTGTTTGTTATCCAATACTTCAAGAATTTCTTGAACTTCTTGAGCATACACTCGATATCATCATCAATAGCATCATCATCTGTTTCATCTTTGTCGATAGCAGCATTGAATGCTAGTGATTTCTTCTCATTTGCCTGATTCTCTTTTCTAATCTGCAACTTTACTTCATAGGACATTAGGTTACCAATTAAATATTCTATTTCCATAGTCCTAATATCATTGGCTTCTTCGATTGCCAGAGTCTTCGAATCCCATTCACTAGAAAGTGAATTCAAGATCTTTCTGACTTGGTCTTCTTCGGTAATTTTCTTTCCAAATGATATTAATGCATGTGCTATATCTTGAAATCTAGAATATATATTAAAAATAGACTCACTTGGTTTCATTTGAAAGAGTTGAAATTGGTTAGTTAGCATAGATATCTTTGTTTGTTTTACTTTACTGGTGCCTTCTGTATGACTTGCAATGTTCTCCAAATTTCATATGCAGAATTACAAATAAACACTCGATTAAATTCATCTCTATCTAAGGAGCAAAATAAAATGTTCATGGCCTTAGAGTTATTAAGTGCTTGTGTCTTTTGGTCTAATGTCCATTTTGAATACTCAGTTTGAGGCTCTATGTACTCTATTTGGGTAATGTTTCAAATATCCAAACCATTAGACTACAAGTAACATTTCACCCTACAAGCCCAATATGCATAAGTACTACCATCAAATAGAGGGGGTCTAGTGGTAGATTGCCCTTCTACAAACGTGTCAAAAAATGTGTTACTAGTGCCATTAACCATTTATACTTTTAAAAAACCAAGTTATGAATTTTTGAAAACCAAGGCACTGATACCAAATGTTGGAAACTTGACTGGCTATAACACAATGTTGGATCTGATGGCTATTCAGACACTAGAAGTATTCAGACACAATGTTGGATCTGATGGCTCTTAACTACTTACTTATGAATATAAAACTGTATTTACTCAAATTGAAAATAGAAAGAAGTAATAAAGTAAAATGCAGCAATGTAAATAACACCCGGATTTTTATACCGGTCCAGATTAACCAATCCTACATCCAGTCCTGCATTCTATCGTGTAGAATTCCACTATAATCGCTTGCTTTCCACGGGTGGGAAGAACACCTTTACAATCTTGGTTTCATGGGCTACAAGACACACCCTCTTGATTTACAGACTACAAGAACACCTTCCCCTTATCACCAACAAAAAACTATGGCAAGTAGTCATATCTTCAATACAGATTCTTACAAATTTGGTACAATGATCCTGTAGACCTTCAATGGCAGTATATCTTTGAGGAATAGGATGAAATCAGAGAGAGAATGAGGTGAATAAAAGTACAACTCTCTGATATTGTGTGGTTTGCAAATCAATGAGGAATTAGAGTGAAATAGTATCGATTTGCAAGGAGATTGAAAGACTATGCAATGGATTTCTTTTGCAAATGTTTGGAGAAGAAGAAGTAAGAGAAAATAAGAATTCTTGATGTTAAAGTTCATTTTCAGAGGCCTTTGTAAAGTGATTGAAGAGACGTGTCTTTTGGTGAAGAGGTGGAAGGAAATGTCTCTTCATTTAAAATTTGAAATTTTGAAAAACGGCTAGCATGTCAACATCCCCCTACCCCCCATGTCGACATGGTTGTGTTGCAAAATGAACAGCAACGTTAATAAGTGTTGCAAATTTTCGGCATTTTAAATTACCTTATATTTGTGGATTTTTGTGATTAGATTGAAGTCAATGGTTGATGATCTTCAAGTATAACTGCCATGAGATCTTTGATAAAATATTCGAAGGTCCAACCAACTCCTCATCACTTCAAACACCTTTATGCTTCAACATTCTTCTCTTAATTGGGTTTTGTTCTTCAATTGCTCCGATTAACCTTCTTCAATAATTCATTTACTTCCATTATATTCTTGTTTAACTTTGTAAATGTATCCATAATATATCTAATATGACTGCATAACTAAGAGATACGTTAGTATTAATATTTATGTGGTTGTTGCCATCAAAATCAATACTTAGGGTAATAATACCTTCTCCTCCTCAAGAGGATGAGTGTGACGACCCGGAATTTTTGAGCATTTAAAATCAAAATATTTATGATTTTAAATATTTAAAAGTTAATTTTTAACTTGAATTCACATATCACCATTTATTCGGTAATTTAATTATAAAATTAAATAAGTTGAAGTTGGGTAAAATGTTGAATCTGGATTTTTAAGCCTGTTAAAAATAATTTGAAGGCTTGTAAAATTTATATTGATAGTATCGAGGATAATAAAAGTTGTAAAATTGAATTTAGCACTGATTTGTTCGGTTTTGAAATTTTATCGTTTAAATTGAATTTAAAAATAGACTTCCGAGACACAATCTCGGAATTCGACGAAACCGGTTCCATTGGGTCCGTAATATTGAATTATTATTGGATTTCAAATTTCGTATTGATCGGAGTTGTTGTGTGAGCATACGACAAGTAAATGCGTTGAATTTTTTTATTGAGAATTCAATATAATAACTGGTCCAAAATCTATCTTCTCCATACGATCGAATTAGGATTTGAAACCTTTTCCATTGCGTTCGGAATAGGTGTATAACATTATAAAAGTCCAGCGGCATGCCTCGATAGGCGTTCATGATTTTAGGCTACGTAAGTCACGATAATTTGTATTCAAATTTGAATTTAAAGTAATATAAAATAATAAATAAATAAAACCCCAAATCAACCTCAGTTGAATTTCCATTCATCGATACTTTTGCCTTTCACTTTCCAAACACTGTAGCGAGTATTCTCCCACATGCTTCCCTCTTTTAAAATATCAGCCGAGCCTTCACTCTTCTTTCCCAATCCAAAATCGAGAAAAAATAAATAATAAGAGGCAGCTAAATCTTCTTTTATCTTCTCTAATGCCGAGCCCCTTTAGAAATCAAAACCCCCCTTTTCCCTCAAACGAAATCGAATCCTTCTTCCCTGTCATGGCCGCCTCGTCTTTTACATGTAGACGCGATTTCCCCTTCTAATTCGTATGCTTTAGGAACTCGAACCGAAATCAGGTCGCACGAGTCTACAGCTCATGTTTTAAGGTCATAGCCTCGAAATCGCGGCGTGGCGCACGCGTACGCGCGATGGTGGGCGGCTCAATCTGGAGGAGGTGCGGCACGACTTTGTTGGCTCGAAGTTCGGTGCGTTATTGGGCAGTATGGTTGGTGAGGCTGCTTTCGACAAGGGGAGGTGGAAGGCGATAGTGAGAGGGTCGCGAGTCTTCGATTCCATTTCAAAGACAGTGAGGCATAATTCTCTTTCTTTTCAATTAAAATAGATATATGTATGTATATGTTAAAAGTACACACACACACACACACACACACATATATATAGTAAAGTTTTTAAAAGGTGATTCTATTTTAAGGATTTTACAGTGAATATTTGTTACGGTGTATTTAAAGAAAAGAAAACAAATTTTTAAATAAAAATATACATATATATAAATTCACCGGCATATTTAGCATGTACAGTAAACAGAAATTATATATATATAGGACTTTGAAAAAAAAACATATAAAGGTTAGATTTTTAAAATAAATATAAGTCATTTTGGTATAAGTAGTTTCAAAGAAGAAAAATAAATAAATACACATTTTAAATTTGTTAGGTTTATTTTTAATAACGGGTTTGGTGAAAAAAAAATTGTTTAACTAACTTATTTTAATTATTTTAGCTACTAAAAAGATTTTTAAAGGAAATTTTTAGTTTAAAACTAAATCATTAGAAAATTTAATTTATTAAAAGAAAATAATTGTTCGAATTGTTCGAATATTAATAAACCGTATAAATTGTTTATTCAAGGTCAAAATTTGGAAAGAAACAAGCTGGTCTGGTATGGATTGCAAACATTAAAATTAAAGGTGAGTTAATCTCACTCATCTGAATTTTTAATTTAAATGGTTAAATTTAAATAATTGGTTGAATAATTGGATTGATTGATGTGTTATCTTATATTATATAGTATATCTTGGGATGTTTGATTTTCCGCTTTATATAGCGGATGAGACCCTATGCGCCGCATAATAGCGGATGTTATTATATTTAATCCCATATACCACGATATTCCATCTCGAAGTGGAATTGGTATTTTATATTGTGCTAACGTCTGTGGATGTAGGGAAACATGTTGGAGGGATCCAACTAGATTCCTCAACATTTAATTTAAATTATTTATTATTCTTTGTTGTGATTATTTGATATTCTATGATGAACTATATTGGAATATTGAATGCTATGGTAAGATTGAATATATTTGGGTATAATGAATTACTAAAAATATATAAAATTGGAGTTTTGGAAAGACAATAAAAGAGTGGAGTTTTTAAGTAAAATAATTATAGCAAATAAATTAAGAATGAATTGAAAAGGAATGGAAGTGATATTAAAATATTAATAAATAATTCCGAGTATGGAAAATAATTTTGAATAAGACAGAAATTAATGAATTGTAAACTTAAGTGATATCAATTAAAGGAATAAAGAATTACTGCAAAATTCAAAATTTAAATTTATTTAAAAGGATAAAGAAGTAATTTGAGAAATCTAACATTGGTATTTTCAGTTGAAAATGTCTTAAATCATAATTAAGGATTTAAATCTAAAGTTAATGGATTTTGGAATAAAAGGGAGTAAATTGGTAATCAATTTGGAAATTGATTAAAGTGTTTGAAATTGGGAAATTTAAAGAAGAAAGTGAAGAGAATTATATTTCTCTGGATAGCCAAGAACGTTCATAGCAAATTTTTAAATACAGATAAAAAGTTTTGATGTTGTTTTAAAAAGCATGTTTTAGGAATTTATTATTTCTAAATATCTAAATTCTAAAGTAAATATTTTTCCAATCTATTATCGTAGTAATTATTTAAGGTAACTTATTATTTTGTTTTAAAAAGTGAAAACCTAGTTTTATATTTTATAAAGTAACTTTATTTTCAAATATTCATATAGTATGTATTTTTAATAAATTATTGAAGTAGTTTTTAAGATAAATGTTTTAAAGTATATTTCAAAGTAAAGCGTTTTAAATTATTTTAAAAAAAAATCTAAAGTTTTGTGCTAGGTGATTTTAGTGGAAATAGAAAATATTTGGGAAATTTATTCTGTAAAGCAAAATAGTTTGAAACTGTTTTCAAAAGGGTTTGAAAAGTGGAAATATATCTTGTGAAGATATTTTTGGGATTAATAAATAATTTGGGAAATTATTTATTGGTTGATGATTGTTGTGAATGTTAATTTATAGTTAAATAACCGACTATCAATATTGGCCAAATGCGCTGATCGTTTCGAAGAGACCGGGATCGAGATTTATTTCTCGAAAACCACTTTGATCCGGTTTGTACGTTTTTGTGGAAAAACGAGTTCGGAGTCGAAGATGAAGCAGTGAAGTGCAAGGGCTAGTCGCTACTAATCTTGAGGATATTTCTAAAACGGATGTAGTTGGAATAGTGCCTTCAGTTCCGTTCGAACCCGGGATAGACTTGTATGGATGAATGCTTTCGGAACATCATCAGGTGGACGATGGGCATTCAAAGGGATATGTTCTAAAAATGTAATGCTTAGACTCAAGCCTCATCAACTAGGAATGACTGAAAATCAGCGGTTATGCAGCAAGGCTTGGTGGGAAGCTCCCATTTTCGGGTAAGGTCATCCCTGTCTAGATGTCCCTTTTTATTTCGGCTTAGTGGTGCGGTCGCTGATCCCAACCATAGGGTGATCTAACTCGGGATTATCCAATAGGGATAGTCCGGGTCTTGTGTTGCAGGGGTCTGGAGTGATGCTCGGTACAGTGATCTAGGCCACGTACTGTGACAGGTGGTACCCCAGTGCCTAGTCATTAGTTGGAAATCCATTCTCCCTACGCGCCTAGTACGAGTATTATTTGTATTACCCACTTTGTGGCTAGTATCTGGAATTTAATAATGTAACAATTTCGGCTATTTTAACAAGTATTTGTAAATAGACCCTATTATAATATCAGAGGATTTTATAAGAAAATGTTTTAGCTATCGTAAGGTAAAAACCCGACATGTTTATTTGTGGCGTGGTCTTACGAGATGCTTTTGTTTTCAAAGGATTTTTGAAACTTTGATAATCAAATTGAGTGTGATTTTCTCACGCTGATATTCCAGACCGACTCGGGTGTTATTTAACTGTAATGCTCCGGTCACACCAAGTATTATAGGATACATGAAATCATGCTGTGGAGCTCAGGAGACGAGCTGGAAGGCGATACATACTTCCGTATTTGGTTATTATTCCGCTGTGTATACAATTGTATGTTATTGATGTGGAACTCTGATGATGTACTCTGATGATGTAAGTATAAATAATTATAGTTTTCTTTTGTATAAAGATCTGTTATTATATATTATATTTTATTCCGCTGCGTTGGTTAGGTTCTGTTGTTGTTTTCTATTTTCTCTTCTTCAACCTCTTCTTCTTAAAACCAAATGGTTCGTATTTCTATTCAACTTGAGTTGATGGATGTAGTTTAGTGTCGACTCAAGGGGTTCAGATTTGCGGGTTGTCACACTTGGTACCAGAGCTTAGGTTGGTGATAACCTTGGCTCTGGTGGGAATTTCTCATAGAATAGAGTCCGTACTACTCTAGAATGAGCTTGAGTGTATTAATAAATATGAGCGCGTATTTGTTAATGAATATAAAATTGTTTTTATATTGTGCTGATTTATCGGTTGAGTGCTTATGGATTCTGGTCGATGTGTGGGAGGCCATGTTATCGATAGGGATTTCTAAAGTCTTAAACAAGGTAAACCGACACAATATTATTTTAAATAGGGTAAATGAAATAATTTTACCCAAAATTATTTTTGTGTATAAAAGAAATGATTTTTCGTAAATTTCTATAGTTATATATGGATGCTTGGTTGTTAGGAATGATAATATTAAATTATTATTATCAATGTGTAAAAGTTAATAAGAAATTGAAAATAATAACCAGAGATTAAGGAATAAGTTAATAAGCAAATGGAATATGTAAATGTGATTCATAATTGAATAAGGAATTGAAAACCATAAAAAAAACCTAGAAACAAATTCATATAAAAATGAAATTTGTCAATATAAATTATAAATGTGAATTATAGTGTGATTGATAATTAAAATAAAATAAAGTTCCAAAGTAATGTGTGAATATAAATTTAAAGGATTTGGAATTTGAAAATTTAAATTCCTTTAAATTTGAAAATAATTCTCAAAAAATTTGGGAAGGTAATATATATTGAGAAATATTTTTGAATCGGATTTGAAATCTAGAGAGGTTTGGAATTTAAAAATATTTGAAGGGTTTTAAAAGAGATAAAAGCATTGAACTCTTTCGGTCGCTGGAAAATAACTTCGGTGATGACTGCAGCATTATTGAAGTTCAATTTCGAGTTTCCAAGAGAGAAATTGCTACCAAATTATTTTAAATTGGAAATGTTTGCAAAAGATAAATTTGATTTTAGAAATACAAAGACTTTTGGATATAGGTGATTTCAAAAGGAAATTAATAAGCCGGATTAAAAGAATTGGTATTATAGAAATGAGATAAAAATCCAAACTTAGGATATAAAATAAGATTGAACTCAAGGAAATCAGATAAAATGATTTTCAAGATAAATGAAAAAGAAAATCAAGTATGGGATTATAATTTGGAAGTGCTGTTGAATGAAAATTGAATTGGATTGAAATGGATATGGTGTGAAATGTAAAAAAATCCAATTCAAGCGTAAATTGAATGGCCTTATTTTTTTAATTCAATAATGAATTGTTAATGTGAATTAAAATTAAAAAATGGAGAAAAGAATAAACTAATTGAATAAATAAACTTAAGTTATTAGGTGGAATAGTTAGAAGAAAATAATAACTTAAGTAAACTGTGAAATGGTTATTTAATATATTGATTGTCGAGTTTAATAAAATGGTTTGGAATCAAACTTTTTGGATACGAAAGAAAATGCAATGGAAAGATTGTGAACAAAATTGAAAAGTGGGATAGAAAACCCGAAATAAATATTTTTGATGAATTGGAAAATAAAATGAAAAATCCAAACTTGAATTATAAAATAAATTGCGCTTAAGAAATTTAATGAAGAGATTCTGAAATTAAAAATCAAGTATTGAATTTAAACCAGGGGAGAACTAAATAGATAATAATTTAGTTGGTGAAGTATGGAAATGGAACTCGAAATTATTAGAATTGAATTGTGAATAGATAATTGAGTTTGGAAATGAAGCTTGAGTTATAAATAGAAATTCAACTTAGAATTGTAAGTGAATTAAATATGAATTGAAGTTGTATGGAATTGGGTGAAAATAAAAATGATTTGAGATGAAAATAAATCCAATTCGAATATGAATAAATTAAAATGAGAATGAACTTAAGTTATGAAATGGGAGTGAATTGAAGCAAATTAACTCAAGTTTAAAGTTAATAGAAGCATGGGATGATGTCGAGTATAACAAAATGGCTTTGAACAAAACCAATGTGAAACGGGATGGAATGCAACTACGGTTTGTAAATAAGTTAGATTGGAATGGAATTTAAATACTTTAAGCTGGAATCAATCTAAATTGTTTATACTTATGTAATTATTTATTCACATTAATATTGTCGAATTGCATTAGAAAATAGATCGTTTGATGTAAACGAGATTAAACAAAATTCTATGAGTTATTAAAAGTGAAACAGGATGATTTTGAAATCAGTTGGAATGAATATAAGTTTGTTTTGCTTGAAAATGAAGTGAATGTAAGAAATTGAGTTATAAACCATTTAAATTAAATAAAGTTATATACAAATTGGTTGTAAACAATTAAAGTCAATGTCGAAACCCTATAAGTGGCTTATAAATATTGTTTAACCTGCATTTACTTATGGAAACTTGTATGTTGGCTAGTTAAATATGTTAAATGTTGTTAAATTTTATGATTTTGGCACTTGCATATTTAAATTGAGTAAGTACAGGTACCGGGAAGCCGTTTGGCTGGATTTGGACGTGCTAAATGCTAAAATAATAAGCCGCTTGCTTAAAAATGCTAAATAAAGGTACGCCTATGCAATTAAAATAGGAAATATGAACTGTTTTTGGTTTTCCGACCTGGTGGGTCGATGTATATATATATTTATATCTCTTGTCAAATTGCAAAAGCTCCTCCGTACAAAGGAGATTCTGCCAAAAATTTTCGAAAATTTTGGGATTTAGATTTTTTTTTAAATTTTCACTAACGGCAAAGGATTTAAAATTAGTAAGCAAATAGATATGAAACTGAATATTGAAATCTAATTTAAAATTTTGTATGTAAAGTAAAGTGAAATTGAAGAAATTGTTTGAAGAAATTAAAGGAAGAAAAAGTTACAAGTAAACTTTTATTTGAAATTTTAAATAAATTAGTAAGCGAAAGTAATAAAAGGAAATGGTTAATTACATATGGGTTGAGATAAGACGGATACAATTTAATATTCGAAGTTTGAAGACAAGATTGAATTCAAGGAGAATCGGAAGAAGGAAATATGAATGGAAATTTGGAAAAAGTATTTAGATCTGAAAGAAATTAGTAAATTAAAGCAAATTGAATTCAAATGGGATTGTAAAGGCAAAGTGAATAGAAATGGATATAAACTAAAGTGGTGAAGTGAAAATAAATAAAGAAGCATATAAAATGCTTATACTAAACTTAAGAAAGGAATGGTGAATTCTTAATTAGAAAATTGATATTACAAATATATTCTAAGTTAATATTTGAATAAATATTGAAATTTTGTAAGGAGGTCGATAAAATGTTTTTGAATGTTGTGATTGGATATTATTGCTATGTAGGATATACAGGTATTATAAAGGAAAATGAAAATTGGTTTTGATTTCAAGAGATAAATTTGAAATGCTCGAAAAAAGGTATGTATTTAAATTTCAGTATGAAATTTGATTGGTTTTTTGATCGAGCCACTTGGCGTTTTGTTTTCTTTTGGAATTTAGGAGACCCTAGAGGCATTTTGTAGTTGTACCGAGCTAGCCGCGCAAAGGAGACGCTGGCGAAATTTTTCGAAAATTTAGGGAGTTGGAAAATTTTTGAAAAAATTTGAAAACTTAAAACTTAGTTTTGAATTATAATTTGAATGATTTAATAGGTAATATTGTTTGGAATTGTTGGTTTTGAGAAAAGTAAACGGGTATTGGACCATTCTTCCTAACTAGTAATTTCAGGGACGAAATTCATTTAAGGGGGGAGGAATGTGACGACCCGGAATTTTTAAGCATTTAAAATCGGAATATTTGATTGATTTTAAATATTGAAAAGTTAATTTTTTAAATTTAATTCACATATCACCATTTATTCGGTAATTTAATTATTAAATTAAATAAGTTGAAGTTGGGTAAAATGTTGAATCTGGAGTTTTAAGCATGTTAAAAATAATTTGAAGGCTTGTAAAATTTATATTGATAGTGCTGAGGATAATAGAAGTTGTAAAATTGAATTTAACACTGATTTGTTCAGTTTTGAAATTTTATCATTTAAATTGAATTTAAAAATAGCCTTCCGAGACTCAGTCTAGGAATTCGACAAAATCGGTTCCATTGGGTCCGTAATATTGAATTATTGTTGGATTTCAAATTTCGTATTGATCGGAGTTGTTGTGTGAGCGTACGATAAGTAAATGCGTTGAAATTTTTATCGAAAATTCAATATAATAACTGGTCCAAAAGCTATCTTCTCCATACGATCGAATTAGGTCTCGAAACCTTTTCCGTTGCTTTCAGATTAGGTGTATAACATTATAAACACCTAGTGGCATGCCTCGATAGGTGTTAGCGCCAAAATTGGTCACTAACACCCAAATCCAGATGAAAGCACTAAATCCCAATCACAGCTCACAGATAGGATGTATGTAGAGAGTAATAATATGAAGAACCGTTAAAATTAAAATGAAAGCAGTAAAGAACAACAGATTTTATAGTGGTTCGGCTAACTCCGGCCTACGTCCACTTCAGAAGTTTTCTTTTTATTGATGTAATAATCCATTACAGTTACAATGTGGTATAGACTTGTCTTAGTCTTAGAAAGTAAAAAGTAAGAGAGCGGAAAGAAGAAGAAGCAGTCGTCCCCCCACCTGGAGACCCACATGCAGTATTTATTGGCAAAACCAGGTTGTTGGGCCTCCTGAGTAGTTTGGGCCCACCAAGGGTACCGAGGTATCGAGGTGTCGAGGTATGGAGCTACCGAGGTATGGAGGTATGGATCTACCGAGGTATGGAGGTATGGATCTACCGAGGTATGGATCTACCGAGGTATGGAGGTATGGATCTACCGAGGTATGGATCTACCGAGGTATGGAGGTATGGATCTACCGAGGTATGAACCTACCGAGGTATGGAGGTATGGATCTACCGAGGTATGGAGGTATGCCGAATGACCCATCCGATGCCGAACGAGATTTATGCCGAACCTCCACCATGCTGAACCATGTTTAATGCCGAACCATGTTTCCTAGACCTAAATTATAGTCGGTTCATTTTTATCCGATCATATTTCCATCTTCCAGGCACGCTGCGTCATCCATCCATCCAGTCGACTGAATCCATCTTACATCAGCCTCGACGCACGCGTAGTCAATTAAGTTAAATCCGCATATCCATGGCCTTGCCAAAAGGCGGGTTAACAATAGGAGTTCGTGATTTTAGGCTACGTAAGTCGAGATAATTTGTATTCAAATTTAAATAAAGTAATATAAAATAATAAACAAATAAAACCTTAAATCAACCTCAGTTGAATTTCCATTCATCGATACTTTTGCCTTTCACTTTCAAAACACTGTAGCGAGTATTCTCCCACACGCTTCCCTCTTTTAAAATATCAGCCGAGCCTTCACTCTTCTTTCCCAATCCAAAATCGAAAATAAATAAATGATAAGAGGCAGCTTAATCTTCTTTTATCTTCTCTAACGCCGAGCCCCTTCAGAAATCAAAAAACCCCTTTCCCTCAAACGAAATCAAATCTTTCTTCCCTGTTATGGCCGCCTCGTATTTTACATGTAGCCGCAGTTTCCCCTTCTAATTCGTATGCTTTAGGAACTCGAACCGAAATCAGGTCACACGAGTCTGAAGCTCGCGTTGTAGGGTCATAGCGTGGAATGCACGGCGTGGCGCACGCGTACGCACAATGGTGGGCGGCTCATTCTAAAGGAGGTGCGGCACGACTTTGTTGGCTCGAAGTTCGAAGCATTGTTGGGCAGAATGGTTGGTGAGGCTGCTTTCGACAAGGGGAGGTGGAAGGCGATAGGTGAGGGTCGCGAGGATAGGATTCCATTTCAAAGACAGTGAGGTATAATTCTTTTTCTTTTCAATTAAAATAGATATATGTATGTATATGTTAAAAATACACACACACACATATATACAGTAAAGTTTTTAAACAGGGATTCTGTTTTAAGGATTTTACAGTGAAGATTTGTTACCGTGCATTTACAGAAAAGAAAACAAATTTTTAAATAAAAATATACATACATACATACATACATACATATATATAAATTCAAGCGCATATTTAATATGTACAGTAAAACAGAAATTTTATATATATAGGACTTTGAAAAAAAACATATAAAGGTTAGATTTTTAAAATAAATATAAGTCATTTTGGTATAAGTAGTTTCAAAGAAGAAAAATAAATAAATACACATTTTAAATTTGTTAGGTTTATTTTTAATAATGGGTTTGGTGAAAAAAAAATTGTTTAACTAACTTATTTTAATTATTTTAGCTACTAAAAAGATTTTTAAAGGAAATTTTTAGTTTAAAACTAAATCATTAGAAAATTTAATTTGTTAAAAGAAAATAATTGTTCGAATTGTTCGAATATCAATAAACCGTATAAATTGTTTATTCAAGGTCAAAATTTGGAAAGAAACAAGCTGGTCTGGTATGGATTGCAAACACTAAAATTAAAGGTGTGTTAATCTCACTCAGCTGAATTTAAATTTAAATTTAAATGGCTAAATTTAAATAATTGGTTGAATAATTGGATTGATTGGTGTGTTATCTTATATTATATAGTATATCTTGGGATGTTTGATTTCCCGCATTATATATCGAATGTGACCCTTTGCGCCGCATAATAGCGGATGTTATTATATATAATCCCATATACCGCGATATTTCATCTCGAAGTGGAATTGGTATTTTATATTGTGCTAACGTCTGTGGATGTAAGGAAACAGGTTGGAGGGATCCAAGTGGATTCCTCAACATTTAATTTATATTATTTATATTCTCTGTTATGATTATTTGATATTCTATGATGAACTATATTGGAATATTGAATGCTATGGTTTGATTGAATATATTTGGGTATAATGAATTACCAAAAATATATAAAATTGGAGTTTTGGAAAGGCAATAAAAGAGTGGAGTTTTTTAGTAGAATAATGATAGCAAATAAATTAAGAATGAATTGAAAAGGAATGGAAGTGATATTAAAATACTAATAAATATTTCCGAGTATGGAAAATAATTTTGAATAAAATAGAAATTAATGAATTGTAAACTTAAGTGATATCAATTAAAGGAATAAAGAATTACTGTAAAATTCAAAGTTTAAATTTATTTAAAAGGATAAAAAAGTAATTTAAGAAATTTAACATTGATATAGTTAAAAATGTTTTAAATCATAATTAAGGATTTAAATCTTAAGTTAATGGATTTTAGAATAAAAGGGAGTAAATTGAAAATCAATTTGGAAATTGATTCAAGTGTTTGAAATTGGAAATTTAAAGAAGAAAGTGAAGGGAAGTATATTTCTCTGGATAGCCAAGAACGTTCAAATTAAATTTTTAAATATAGATAAAAAGTTTTAATGTTGTTTTAAAATGCATGTTTTAGGAATTTATCGTTTCTAAATATCTAAATTCTAAAGTAAATATTTTTCAAATCTATTGTCGCAGTAATTATTTAAGGTGACTTATTATTTTGTTTTAAAAAGTGAAAGCCTAGTTTTATATTTTATAAAGTAACCTTATTTTCAAATATTCATATAGTATGTATTTTCAGTAAATTATTGAAGTAGTTTTTAAAATAAATGTTTTAAAGTATATTTCAAAGTAAAGCGTTTTAAATTATTTTAAAAAAATCTAAAGTTTTGTGCTTGGTGATTTCAGTGGAAATAGAAAATATTTGGGAAATTTATTCTGTAAAGGAAAATAGTTTGAAACTGTTTTCAAAAGGGTTTGAAAAGTGGGAATATATCCTGTGAAGATATTTTGGGATTATAAATTTTTTGGGAAATTATTTATTGGTTGATGGTTGTTTTGAATGTTAATTGATAGTTAAATAACCGACTATCAATATTGGCCAAATGCGCTGATCATTTCGAAGAGACCGGGATCGAGATTTATGTCTTGAAAACCACTTCGATCCGGTTTGTACTTTTTCATGGGAAAACGAGTTCGGAGTCGAAGATGGAGAAGTGAAGTGCAAGGGCTAGTCGCTACTAATCTTGAGAATATTTTCAAAATGGATATAGTAGGATTAGTGCCTTCGGTTCCGTTCGAACCCGGGACGGACTTGTATATATGAATGCTTTCGGAACATCGTCAGGTGGACGATGGGCATTCAAAGGGATATGTTCTAAAAATGTAATGCTTAGCCTCAAGCCTCATCAACCGGGAATGACTGAAAATCAGGGGTTATGCGGCAAGGCTTGGTAATTTCTAGGTATGGTCATCCCTGTCTAGATGTCCCTTTTAATTTCGGCTTAGTGGTGCGGTTGCTGATATCAACCGTGGGGTGATCTTACTCGGGATTATCCAGTACGGGGTAGTCCGGGTCTTGTGTTGCAAGGGATCGGGAGTGATCCTCAGTACAGTGATCTAGGCCACGTACTGTGACAGGTGTACCCCAGTGCCTAGTCATTAGTTGGAAATCCATTCTCTCTACGCGCCTTGTACGAGTTTTGTTTGTATTGCCCACTTTATGGCTAGTAGCTGGAATTTAATAGTGTAACAATTTTGGCTATTTTAATAAGTATTTGTAAATAGACCCTATTATAATATCAGAGGATTTTATAAGAAAATGTTTTAGCTATCGTAAGGTAAAAACCCGACATGTTTATTTATGGCGTGGTCTTACGAGATGCTTTTGTTTTCAAAAGATTTTTGAAACTTTAATAATCCAATTGAGTGTGATTTTCTCACGCTGGTATTCCAGACTGACTCAGGTGTTATTTAACTGTAATGCTCGGGTCAGACCGAGTATTATAGGATACAGGAAATGATGCTGTGGAGCTCAGGAGATGAGCTGGAAGGCGATACATACTTCCGAATTTGGTTATTATTTCGCTGTGTATACAATTGTATGTTATTGATGTGGAACTCTGATGATGTACTCTGATGATGTATGTATAAACAGTTATAGTTTTCTTTTGTGTAAAGATCTGTTATTATATATTATATTTTATTCCACTGCGTTGGTTAGGTTCTGTTGTTGTATTCTGTTTTCTCTTCTTCTACCTCTTCTTCTTAAACCCAAATGGTTCGCATTTCTGTTCAACTTGAGTTGATGGATGTAGTTTAGTGTCAACTCAAGGGGTTCAGATTTGTAGGTCCTCACAATGAGCCTTCTCTTGTTATTGTGGAAGAGCTAAATGGAAAAGAGCAGGCTTCCAGACTTCTATCCCGATATCACAGGCATGAGGTTCTCTGTTTAAATATCTTTCACTTCGAAGATAATAATAGTGCAAATTATTTATTTTAGATAATGAAGAAATATATCCTCTACTATAAAACCAAATTTGAAATAAAACAAGTAGAGATAAACAGGTTATTTATGGAGTTAAACAAGCAAATAAAAGAGCAAAATGTGCTCTCAGATAAATATCATAGACTTGATAGAAGTGCATCGGTGCTGGCATCTTTTAAGCATCAAAAGGCTGCCCACTTACTAAAGAGAGCGTGCCTTCGCTACGTCTCTCTTAAAGAAAAACCGGGAGTTAATCACCCTACTTTGGATGCTGATTGAAGAAAGGGACATTCTAATCACCTTTTTATATAAGGCTTATTGTAGACATTCAATTATTGTTTTTTCACACTTAGGCGATTTAATGGGGTTCTACTTAGATGCTTTTATAAGAGATACTTGGATGAATTCGGATCTGACCCACACCCTCGAGCTTGTTGGAACTTACCACAGGTCAGATCGATTCCATAAGATCTCCCCTCTAAATGCTTAAGTACTATAAGAATAAATTTGTCTCTGAGTTATTTCTAAGTCTGTTTTGTATGAACCAGATGAGTAGTTGTAAATATGTAACAATGTACTGATTTTGTAAATATTTTCTTTAATTTTGTTATTTATACTTAGCTTCATTTTATTATATCATCACAGAGTGACTATTCATTAGGTCAATTTGGTTTTGGAGACCATTTAAGCCAATATGTTAGACCGAGAAGATTATATCTTGAAAAGGCATCAATTTCAAAGTCTTCGAAATTAGCAAGATATTGTTTTCTTAGATATTTACAAAAACTCTACTTGGAATATCCATGTCTTCACTTTGACTTCCTTGGTGACAAGAAGTAAAAACTTCTTAAGGAGATCAGAACATCTCATATGAAATTAATTTGCGATCACGATAGTCCTCCAGTAGGGAAGTGGGACTATAACAAATGCCTACCAGTCATTAATTCAAAGCAAGTCAGTTTTCCCTTCGATTCCACAGTTACCTTTCCGCTAACTCTTTAGATAAAATTAGAAAAGTAGCTTCTTAGCTTTAGATGCAAACCCACTATTTATTATATCTTTCAACTTAGTTGTTGTTTGAGTTATAATATATTATTATAACAATAAAGAGATTTTTCATCTTGATCTTGACTTTTTTTTTGTTTTTTCTTGCTTAACTAGGAGCTACAATTATCTATAGTTTCTCTCCCCCTTGATTTATCATCATGCATCGCTACTTTTAGAGAGAAATTATCAAAATCAAGTGGAAGGAGTGAACTTAGCGATGATATTTTACTGGAACGCTTTGGTGGCAACGCAGAAGCCTTGAAATGGCACAAAAGATATTTTGTTCAGTAAACCATTGCTAGCAATCTTAAAGATCAAACTTCCTATCTTGAGGTTGATATTAAAAGCAAAGATGAAATGATCTCATCACTGAAGTGACAAGTAAAGTCAAACCCTTCAATCGATTTCGATCATAAGATGTCAGAGCTTATCCAGCATATTAGTGTCTTAGAATTGAAATTGAAGGACAGTCAAGCTCAGTGCGAATCATTAGAATTCATCATGGGAGAGAAGATTTCAAGTATTGATTTGCTGGTTCCCCGCACTACTCACTCAATTACTTGGCCCATAAGGTCAACTCACTCTTTGCTCAGAAATTTACTACTATGACCAATGCTCCCCCAGGCTTAGAAGAGAATGTTGTGGGGAATTGGTGTAGGAAAGTTAAGTTCGAAATAGCTAAGTATTTTAACGAGCAACAAAACGAGAAATATTTGCAAAGTATCAATGAGTATGCTGCTAAGATCTATAAGCTTGAAAGTGATAATTACTTCCTTCGAAAGCATGTTGTGGAATATGAAAGGGACAAATAAACCTTTAGTGGTGCAAATAGAGCTTTCAACCATGCTCTAAGATAAATATTGATGAAATTAATGACGCAGATATGGTTAGGAAGAAGGGAAAGAAACTCAAAGAAGTTCTGTACGTTGTAATTTGTCACGTAATTGATCCTTCAGTCGTCGAGAATCTTAACAAAGCTACTCAAGATTTATGATATATTTGTATCTTTAGAATGTATGTACTTGTCTTATATATATGTGAGTAACTTCATAGTTTTGTAGATAATTTCATGACTTATGTAAATCATATAAATTTTATAAATATCACCCAATTTTTAATTATTTGTGTAATGTCACTTCTGAAATGCTTTCTGATAGCTCATTCATTATTTCTGTATTTGTTGAATTTTAAATTTCTCTTTGTTGTTCTAATTATCCTTGGAAAGTATGAAGCAAACAATATTTCTAATCCTTAGGTTGAAATTGATATACCAATCTATGTACATCATTTGTTTAGATTAACAAATCGTCTTGTTAATTGCATGAAAAGGAGTTTAAATTAAACATCTAAATCACATCTTTAATCGTGATGAGAAATAATCAAGAATTAAACTTCAACCATTTGGCTAGAATATCTGAAATTTGCCGATAGTAGATCCTGCCCCTTTGCAAGAGCATAAATGGTGGACAGAGATTTTCAAGAGAGATTTTATAATACGAAGAAATCCAGAAATCATTATCTGAATATCTGTAGTAGAAACCCACTGAACAATTCTTGGATATTAATGAAATTTGAAAACCTAGAAACTCGCATCCCAGATTCGGGCATTAACGAAAACTTATAACAATCTTCTTGAGAGTATTCCATGTAAAATAACCCCACCACTTAGTATACCTAAAAAAGACATACTAAAAGGCATGGTGTGTTGTAGGTATAACTAAAACTAGTAGAGACTAAGATTCACAAGACAAAAATCAAATAAGAAAAATAATAATAGTAACACAGCGGAGACAATTATAATATTTTACTAAAAATCAAATTCCATAATATAAGACAATAAAAACAAGTCACCAAATACCCATACAAGTCTCATGAAATCACAAAAACCAAAGTCTCAAATACTATCAGAGTACAATACATCCCTCTTAAAGTATGTGATGACCCGCCCTTCTCACTACCAGAAAGACGCATCATCATTAAGAAAGAAAGGGATAGAAATAGAAAAGAATAGAAAAGAAAGAAACAAAACATCAGAATCCCACAGTGGAACGGAACAAAATATAATATATCACATAACTATTACATAGAATTCATATATCAAAGTTATACAATATCAATATAAATGACAATCATACATACATCTGTCACTATATACATCAGATATACAGTATACATCAACTAACACATCGGAACTAGATAGATATCTACAACGCTGAAGCCTCCTGCTCCATTGCTCCTCCAAAATTTGTCAAAGCCAACCTAACTCCCTTGGCTACCCGTAAAAATTTGGGTACACGAGAGTTTATGAAAAACAAAATATAAACTCCGGGTCAGACATGGGTCTGGTATGAGTAAACGCTTTAAATTGTTTAATTTTGAAAACCTTTAAAACAAAGGTATCACGTAAGACTTCCCACAAATAAATACGGGTAAGTTTTTACCTTACGCTAACCAAAACATTTTATAGGAAATCCAGTGATATTATAATAGTGTCTAGGGTTTTCAAGTAAAATACAGAAATAGCTGAAATGTTTACATCTCACATTCCAACGTAGTTGGGCACAATCAAAACGTAAGGCGCTTATTGGAAATTGGATCCCATACAATGGCAGGGCTACTGGGGTACCGCCCGTCACAGTACGTGGTTTAGATCACAGTACCGAGGAGCCACCCTAACTCCCCTGCAACACAAGGCCGGAACCATTCCTTACTGAACAGTCCCGAACAAGATAACCCCGCAGTTGGTGCGCATATCCAACCGCCCACACAGCCGAAATAAAGGGACATCTAGACAGGGGTATATCTCGTCCTGCTTGGGCATGACCCACCTAACCTTGCTGCACCTCCCCTGTTTTAGCCATTCCCGGTTGATGAGGCTTGAGGCTGCGATTACCTTTATAGGACATATATCTTAGAATGCTCATCGTCCGCCTGACGATGTGTTGAAAGCATTCAGTCCATACAAGTTCGTTCCGGGTTCGAACGAAACCGAAGGCATTATCTTGTTACACTCATTTTGCAATCAACCTCAGAGTCAACGACGATAACCCTTGCATTCTGAAAACACCATCTCGATCTTCACTTGAGAATTCACGACCTAACGTTTAATTTGGATCGATGTGGTTTTCAGAATATCAATTGGATACCCGATCCCGGTCTCATCGAAATCCAAACGCCATTTTAAAGGCCAAGTTGTCTAATTAACTTAACAGTTTAATAATTTAAATTCAACAATTGAATTAATATAACATTTATCATAGATAAATCATACATAATTGCCATGGGTATATTAAAGCATATCAGAGAGCATCACAGAATATCATCAATAAACAACACAAACAAATATACATCACATACAACATCCATAAGCAATCATCTTGAATTCTAAATTTAGTCAATTCAATTAAACCAATTACTTGAGGATTAACCTCTTAATCCTGTTAGATTAATCATTAGTTAATAATTCATTACTTATTCCATTTCAAATTATTTAATCAATAATCAACTCTTAATTAATAATTAAATCTTAATTACTTAGTTAATAACTCCTAATTATTAATTAATAACTTTAATTATTAACATATAGAACTTAATTATCCATCAGTTACTTAATTACTTGAGAGTTAATCTCTTAACCCTGTTTAATCACTTATTTCCCTTCAAATTATTCAATCAAAAAATCATTTCTTAATTAGTATATATATGTCTTAATTGCTTAATTACTTTATTCACATTATTTAACTAATTACTTTCTTAATCAAGTTATCTAATTTTAATTACTTAAGTAATTATTTCTTAATCACTATTCTTCGACCTAAATAGAACTTAATCACTTGTTTATTTATTGCTAATTGCTTCATTAATCATTTTTTTTTCAATTCTTAATTAATTCACTTGATTTATTAACTCTTAATCATTCATTAATTAAGTGGTCAATTTCCAATTACATATATTTCTTATAATACACTACTAATTATAATTACAAAGTAATTACTCTTAATTACTTCTGCATTCAATCAATTAATATTGATCATTCACATAATTAACATTCAAGTCTTCTTAAAATCTGATATTAATTATATCACTAACTGAAAACATTATTTGTTAATTTACTTAATTTATTACCAAGATTTTAAAAACATGGTTAAGCTTAAACAAAATAATTTGTTAATTTAAATAGTTAATCACGAGTTAACCCGTTAATAAACCTTAATGATGATAATCAAGCTTGAATTAAATTGTTCTTTAAATCTTGAACAGTATTTACTTTATTATGAAACTTGCTGAAACATTTGATCATTAACAAATTTCATAAAATGTTACGCGCAGATATAAGAACCCGAGACCTCCCGTGTTTCACTCAACTGCTGCTTCGAGTCGCATACTGGATTCCCCCAGTCTCCTCCATTCCCACGCAACTGCATCTTTTTTTTATTTTTTTATTTCAAGTTTATACTTTAAACACGAGTTAAAACTACAGTGAACTCACGCAACACCCCCCAGGTAAAAAACTCGAAGCGCAAACCCATAAACCCCGAGAAGAACTTGCGATAGTGTCCCCCTTCCATCCTTCAACCACTGATACACCACCCAGAAACGCTAACTCACTTCCTTCCTTTTTTTTTATTTATAGCAAGATTTCATTAAACTTAACTATACGATAAGCATCAGAGACTTACGCATTCGAATTCACACGAAAACCCGAAGCGAACAACCAAAACTCTCGAGCATAACTCGAGACAGCGCCCTCCCCTGCAAACGCTGATACGTCGCCGATATGTACACGTGTTCAACGCCTCTCGTGCCTCCGATGATCTCCTGAGGCTTCGCGCATATCCAAACTAGCACGAATACGAAAATTCCAAGATCGCATAACCACCAGAAATTCCAATTCAAAATTTTGCAGTTCAAATGGAAGGGACTGTCAACTCCTCTGCAAACAAACGTCGCGTCACCCACGCACGGTCCACCAGAGGTGGTGCCATCTCAACCAAACCTTGTCAACATCACCAGAAACCTTCCCACCAAGCCTTGAGTCACTCAGTCTCGTGTGCACGTCGATTCCTTCAATTTACTGACAGGTATAAAAACACACAGTAAACCCTATTTTGACCTCGTATTCAGTTCCTATGCAATGGAAAAATAAATGAATATTTTTCCTGAGACCACTATCCCCTGCACTTGCTTCAGTGAGCATTGCAGCATTTTATATTGAATCAAATTCGTGAATTTGATAAAATTTCAAATTTCACTTCAACATCGAAATGCTCGTGAAATACTTAAGTAAAAGACATCGTTTTTGTTTCAAAAATCATGAATTCCAGTAATATTTCAAATTATAAACTTGAATTGATTTATTTCATCAGTTGAATTTATAACATTTTCTTACTAGTTTACTGTAAAATGGTTTCAGGGTTACTGTTTTTGCAATATGCTTAGAACAAAATTTAAAATCTTGGTTTAGTTTTAAACATCTTGTTTGAAACAATAAAACTCTAAGCTTTACATAATTAGATGAGAATAATTTGAGTTTGATGAGACTGTAACACACAGATAAGTACAGAGCATCACATAATACACACAGACTTATATTCCAGTCCAAAAAAATGCAATACCACGTAATAAATGAATTTCTTTACTACTTTTAATTAAACTTAAACTTAAAATTGATGTTTACTCACCTCAAATAATGGTTGAATAGAAAACCCTTTTGATATCTTGAACACTGCAGTTTAAAAACTGTCTGTAACTTTGTTTATGAATCTGCTTTCCTTTAGATTTGAATATGTTTCCTTTTCTTGTTTTTAGTTTCTTCAGGTTTCATTTTTCTTTTTTCTTTTTGTTTCACGAATTTGCAGTAGCATGATAGATACATATAAATATAGAATAGAGTGGGAAGGCTTCAACTGGACAGTAGTTTCTTAATTGAACAGTTTTATAAAATCTTGACTTGACAAAATGGAGGCTGAGATATAACAATTAAATGTTTTGCTTCCTACAAATGTTTACAAAATTATTATGTTGGCCGTATGAAGATATTTTGTATATAATTGTTGTACTATGCATAAGATATTGGTTTGTCCCTTTTTATTTTGCAGGCTAAGAAAGCTTGCACAAGAAGCTATTCATTTGTTCACTTTTGTTTTGTATCTTATTTAATTTGTATAATTATTATAATATTTACATAGTTATCATGTTTTGCTATGTAAAAGAATTTTGTATGTCTGTAAGTATATGCTTGCAAGTAGATTATGAGACCTGTGCTTCTTTCTTGATTCATATACACTAGTTTGACTTAAAATTCTAACTTAATAATTCATATGTATTTGAAGTTAATTTGTTTTATTATTTTATACGTTATGCTTATTTTATTTTACGCCCTCAAATTAAAAGCTATGTTATTTTATTTTATACATTGTTTTTATTCTATACTTTCTTCTTAATCTAGTTATATTCATGTGTTATAGTTAATATTCTTATATTTATATTTTAACTGTCTATATTTAAATTAGATTCGTGAGTTTACTCATTCTTTATATTTATTTTACTTGTATTTAACTATAAATATTTAAATTATGAATAACATTTATTTACATTTATACTTATTTTATAATTATCACCATTTGTATTTTATTTAAATTATATGCATAAGTTTGACTTATATTTCATATTTATATTTTAACTTTATTTCAAACATTATCATTCATATGTGTTCTTACCAAATATAAACAAAGTAAGATATTTTAATTCAATCATAAAAGATAAATTTTATTATGAACATTATTAAGAAATTTTATTAAACTTCTGAATCAATTTCCTTTTAAAATAAATACCATTTATATAAACAATGGCAATTATCTCAAAATTATATCTGTTTCAAATGAATAAGTACACATTTTATTTAAATTGATTTGAATATTTGTTAAAATAAATAGGGCCAAAATCTAGGGTCGTTACATTCCTCCCCCTTCAAAGAATTTCGTCCCCGAAATTTAAAACAAAGATAATTTAAAAGTTGTCATATCAACCATTCAAACATACATATCATTCATATATTAGCAAACAACCAACAATCTATCCTAACAAACATCGCTAGCTATCCGGACACAAATCCAGATAAGCTTTTCTAAAACTATCCAGAGTTTCCTGGGTGAAAACTCCGGAATCCTCGTTCCACTATACTATGATAAGCTACTCTACTATACTCCTACATTGCCTCTCACCTTAACTAACAATCCGAACTGAATTTCTATCCACAGTCACATTCTGCTCATCTTTCAAGTCTTCCTGTACTATTGATTCTACAACTAATACTGAATCAAGATCAAATTCCTTTAGATGGGTCACACAGAATACACTATGAATTCCAGACATCTTTTGTGACAATTCGACTCTGCAAGCTACAGTTCCAATCTTTTCAATATCCGAAATGGTCCAATATAACTCAGGTCAAAATTTTTCGCCTTTCAAATCTAATAGTTCCATTTTAATCGGGAAACATTGGCCAAAAACAAATTACCAAACTCAAATTCCAATTGTCTCCTTCTTATCTGCGTACTTATTCTAACAGTCTTGAGAAGCTCTCATCTTATCCTTTGATAAGCCTAACCTTATCGAAAACTTCACAAAACAAAACTGGTCCGAACACAAGATAGTCTTTCCATAATTCACTAGAATCCAAAACTCAAACTTGTCGCATATCCTCTAAAATACGGTTCAGTCTCTCTGTCTGTCCGTCTGAGGATGATAGGCTATACTAAATTTCAAATTCAATCCCAAAGTCAATTGTAGAATCTTCCAGAATTTTGCTGATGAAAAATAATGTCACGATCACTTATTATGCTAACAGGAACTCCAAGCAATCTTACTATTTTCCTCAAGAAATTTTTTGACCAGAAACTGTAGTCCGAGTTATCTAACTAGTATAGAATGAGCATTCTTAGTTAATCGATCCACAATAATCCATATTCCATCGCTTCTTCTCTTGGTTCTTGGCAAACCGTCGATGAAATCCATCAAAATCATCGCCCATTTCCTTCTGATATTTCTAAAGATTGCAATAATCCTGGACAACTTCTAATGATCACCTTAACTTGCTGATAGAAAGTACAACTATAAACGAAAGCAACTACGATCCTCTTCATGCTCGGTCTCCAGAAAATTCTCCTCATATCTTTATACATCTTAAAGATTCCGGGTGAATATTCAGTTTGGAATGATGTCATTTAGCTAAAACTTATTCCCTCAATTCATCCATAACAAGCACACAAACGGCCACTAATCCTTTAAGCACCTTGATCATCCACTTACAATCTGAACACCGTTTATCCTTAGTTTAAGAATCAATTCCTTAAAAGATTTATCCTCCCTTAGCTTACTTATGATTCTGCCCTAGAGAGAAGAAATAACTTCTAAAAGAACAATACTGCATTCCTGCTAAGACCATCAACCACAACATTCCCTTATCTTGGGTATACAGAATATCCACATCATATGAGGTCAGAAATTCGACTCGCCACGGCTGCCTCAAATTAAAATCCCCTAAGAGAGAGAAAATTCCAATGGTTTTGTGATCCGTTAATACCTCAAATTCTCTCCCAACAGATAGTGCCTCCAAATTTCAAAACAAACACAATGGCTAACTACTTAAGGTCATGCGTAGCGTAGTCCCTTCATGTTGCTTTAATTGCTGTCACGCATACGCAGTTACTCTTCTACAAACATTCGTACAAATTCCAAAGCTGCCCTTTCCTTTTTGGGATAACAATCACTGGAGCTCTGGTTAGCCTCGTCTTCCATTCTTAGAATAGATTCTTCCTTTGCTGGGTCTACAGAGATATCTTCACCCAATATAATGTGCCCCAAAAATAGCTTCCGATCTCCAAAACTGGCACTTAAAGAACTCGCCTTCAAAAAATGCCTCTCCTCAGTGTCTCCAACACCATTCTCGAATACAGCTTGAGCTCTTCTTCAACTTAGAATATACCAAAACAAACTTATCCATACTCTTATCGATCCTAAATCTGCTTAACTAACTCTTCTTCCTTTCTCGGAACCATTCTCCAACTAGGCTGAATCACTAGCACTACCCTGAAATCAAATCAACCCGAAACTCTATCTCTCGATGGGAAGACAAACAATTTGGATCACATCAATAACTTAAATCTTCTCTTGAGAAATCCCAATTCCAATAAAAGACTACTCAAATGAATTCCAGAATTATCACACGACACTCTGGCAATTCTACCCAAATAAGTTTGTAACTAAACTGTTCTCCCTTCACAATCCAGAACTGTCATATACTGTTCGGTAATGAATCCACTATACTTCTTCCGAAATCACCTCAAGAAAACTGCTAATCAATAACCTTCTCGATAGCACACAGAACACTTCAAGCTATATGCCTAACCTCGATGACCAAAGACTTCTATTCAAAGCTGTTCGAGAAACTCGGGCCTCATCCAAAACAAAAATACCCTTCTGGACTTAGTCACAATTCTGACACGGACATACTTCCTTAACTTGTTCCAAAGAAACATATTCAGAGACATCCAAACTCACCGAGTCTCATTACGCAGCTACTACACCCTGAGATATCAAGATATCATGACTTGCTCTTGTCCTCCGATAGATCCAAACTCAAGCTCATCCCAAAATTACATTCCAACAATGAAATTCTCACATCACCCAAAGCTCACTCGAGACGGTAATAGGTCTACAGTCTCGACAGATACACTCCAACTACAAATATTCAAAACTCCAACCATCGATAGTCGTGTTTCACACACCACTATCTTATCTACCTTTATAACTTATATTGGAAAACCCGAACAGGTAACCCAATAAATAGGTAGAAATATATATATATATATATATATATATATATGTATGTATGTATGTATGTATATATGTATGTATCAAAATTACAAATACGCTCTCTCAAGAAAGAAATCACTCAAGAGCCTAGGTATTCACTCAACCTAGCGCTCTGATACCAAGTGTGATGACCCGCCCTTCTCACTACCAGAAAGACGCGTCATCATTAAGAAAGAAAGGGATAGAAATAGAAAAGAATAGAAAAGAAAGAAACAAAACATCAGAATCTCATAGCGGAACGGAACAAAATATAATATGTCACATAACTATTACATAGAGTTCATATATCAGAGTTATACAATATCAATATACATGACAATCATACATGCATCTGTCACTATATACATCAGAGATACAGTATACATCAACTAACACAGCGGAACTAGATAGATATCTACAACGCTGAAGCCTCCTGCTCTATTGCTCCTCCAGAATTTGTCAAAGCCAACCTAACTCCCTTGGCTACCCGTAAAAGTTTGGGTACCCGAGAGTTTATGAAAAACAAAATATAAACTCGGGGTCAGACATGGGTCTGGTATGAGTAAACGGTTTAAATTGTTTAATTTTGAAAACCTATAAAACAAAGGTATCACATAAGACTTCCCACAAATAAATACGGGTAAGTTTTTACCTTACGCTAACCAAAACATTTTATAGGAAATCCAGTGATATTATAATAGTGTCTAGGGTTTTCAAGTAAAATACAGAAATAGCTGAAATGCTTACATCTCACATTCCAACGTAGTTGGGCACAATCAAAACGTAAGGCGCTTATTGGAAATTGGATCCCATACAATGGCAGGGCTACTGGGGTACCGCCCGTCACAGTACGTGGTCTAGATTACAGTACCGAGGAGCCACCCTAACTCCCCTGCAACACAAGGCCGGAACCATTCCTTACTGAACAGTCCCGAACAAGATAACCCCGTAGTTGGTGTGCATATCCAACCGCCCACACAGCCGAAATAAAGGGACATCTAGACAGGGGTATATCTCGTCCTGCTTGGGCATGACCCACCTAACCTTGCTGCACCTCCCTTGTTTTAGCCATTCCCGGTTGATGAGGCTTGAGGCTGCGATTACCTTTATAGGACATATATCTTAGAATGCTCATCGTCCGCCTGACGATGTGTTGAAAGCATTCAGTCCATACAAGTTCGTTCCGGGTTCGAATGAAACCGAAAGCATTATCTCGTTACACTCATTTTGGAATCACCCTCAGAGTCAACGACGATAACCCTTGCATTTTGAAAACACCATCTCGATCTTCACTTGAGAATTCACGACCTAACGTTTAATTTGGATCGATGTGGTTTTTGGAATATCAATTGGATACCCGATCCCGGTCTCATCGAAATCCAAACGCCATTTTAAAGGCCAAGTTGTCTAATTAACTTAACAGTTTAATAATTTAAATTCAACAATTGAATTAATATAACATTTATCACAGATAAATCATACACAATTGCCATGGATATATTAAAGCATATCAGAGAGCATCACAGAATATCATCAATAAACAACACAAACAAATAAACATCACATACAACATCCATAAGCAATCATCTTGAATTCTAAATTTAGTCAATTCAATTACACCAATTACTTGAGGATTAACCTCTTAATCCTGTTAGATTAATCATTAGTTAATAATTCATTACTTATTCCATTACAAATTATTTAATTAATAATCAACTCTTAATTAATAATTAAATCTTAATTACTTAGTTAATTACTCCTAATTATTAATTAATAACTTTAATTATTAACATATAGAACTTAATTATCCATCAGTTACTTAATTACTTGAGCGTTAATCTCTTAACCCTCTTTAATCACTTATTTCCCTTCAAATTATTCAATCAACAAATCATTTCTTAATTAGTATATATATGTCTTAATTTCTTAATTACTTTATTCACATTATTTAACTAATTACTTTCTTAATCAAGTTATCTAATTTTAATTACTTAAGTAATTATTTCTTAATCACTATTCTTCGACCTAAATTGAACTTAATCACTTGTTTATTTGTTGCTAATTGCTTCATTAATCATTTTTTTTCAATTCTTAATTAAATCACTTGATTTATTAACTCTTAATCATTCATTAATTAAGTGGTCAATTTCCAATTACATATATTTCTTATAATACACTACTAATTATAATTACAAAGTAATTACTCTTAATTACTTCTGCATTCAATCAATTAATATTGATCATTCACATAATTAACATTCAAGTCTTCTTAAAATTTGATATTAATTATATCACTAACTGAAAACATTATTTGTTAATTTACTTAATTTATTACCAAGATTTTAAAAACATGGTTAAGCTTAAACAAAATAATTTGTTAATTTAAATAGTTAATCACGAGTTAACCCGTTAATAAACCTTAATGATGATAATCAAGCTTGAATTAAATTGTTCTTTAAATCTTGAACAGTATTTACTTTATTAAGAAACTTGCAGAAACATTTGATCATTAACAAATTTCATAAAATGTTACGCGCAGATATAAGAACCCGAGACCTCCCGTGTTTCACTCAAATGCTGCTCCGAGTCGCATACTGGATTCCCCCAGTCTCCTCCATTCCCACGCAACTGCATCTTCTTTTTATTTTATTTTATTTCAAGTTTATACTTTAAACACGAGTTAAAACTACAGTGAACTCACGCAACACCCCCCAGGTAAAAAACTCGAAGCGCAAACCCATAAACCCCGAGAAGAACTCGCGATAGTGCCCCCCTTCCATCCTTCAACCACTGATACACCACCCAGAAACGCAAATTCACTTCCTTCCTTTTTTTTATTTACTACAAGATTTCATTAAACTTAATTATACGATAAGCATCAGAGACTTACGCATTCGAATTCACACGAAAACCCGAAGCGAACAGCCAAAACTCTCGAGCATAACTCGAGACAGCGCCCTCCCATGCAAACGCTGATACGTCGCCGATCTGTACACGTGTACAACGCCTCTCGTGCCTCCGATGATCTCCTGTGGCTTCGCGCATATCCAAACTAGCACGAATACGAAAATTCCAAGATCGCATAACCACCAGAAATTCCAATTCAAAATTTTGCAGTTCGAATGGAAGGTACTGTCAACTCCTCTGCAAACAAACGTCGCGCCACCCACGCACGGTTCACCAGAGGCGGTGCCATCTCAACCACACCTTGTCAACATCACCAGAAACCTTCCCACAAAGCCTTGATTCACTCGGTCTCGTGTGCACGTCGATTCCTTCAATTTACTGACAGGTATAAAAACACACAGTAAACCCTATTTTGACCTCGTATTCAATTCCTATGCAATGGAAAAATAAATGAATATTTTTCCTGAGACCACTATCCCCTGCACTTGCTTCAGTGAGCATTGCAGCATTTTATATTGAATCAAATTCATGAATTTGATAAAATTTCAAATTTCATTCAACATCAAAATGCTCGTGAAATACTTAAGTAAAAGACTTCGTTTTTGTTTCAAAAATCATGAATTCCAGTAATATTTCAAATTATAAACTTGAATTGATTTATTTCATCAGTTGAATTTATAACATTTTCTTACTAGTTTACTGTAAACATGGTTTCAGGGTTACTGTTTTTGCAATATGCTTAGAACAAAATTTAAAAATCTTGGTTTAGTTTTAAACATCTTGTTTGAAACAATAAAACTCTACGCTTTACATAATTAGATGAGAATAATTTGAGTTTGATGAGACTGTAACACACAGATAAGTACAGAGCATCACATAATACACACAGACTTATATTCCAGTCCAAAAAAATGCAATACCACATAATAAATGAATTATCTTTACTACTTTTAATTAAACTTAAACTTAAACTTGATGTTTACTCACCTCAAATAATGGTTGAATAGAAAACCCTTTTGATATCTTGAACACTGCAGTTTAAAAACTGTCTGTAACTTTGTTTATGAATCTGCTTTCCTTTAGATTTGAATATGTTTCCTTTTCTTGTTTTTAGTTTCTTCAGGTTTCATTTTTCTTTTTTCTTTTTGTTTCACGAATTTGCAGTAGCATGATAGATACATATAAATATAGAATAGAGTGGGAAGGCTTCAACTGGACAGTAGTTTCTTAATTGAACAGGTTTATAAAATCTTGACTTGACAAAATGGAGGCTGAGATATAACAATTAAATGTTTTGCTTCCTACAAATGTTTACAAAATTATTATGTTGGCCGTATGAAGATATTTTGTATATAATTGTTGTACTATGCATAAGATATTGGTTTGTCACTTTTTATTTTGCAGGCTAAGAAAGCTTGCACAAGAAGCTATCCATTTGTTCACTTTTGTTTTGTATCTTATTTAGTTTGTATAATTATCAAAATATTTACATAGTTATCATGTTTTGCTATGTAAAAGAATTTTGTATGTCTGTAAGTATATGCTTGCAAGTAGATTATGAGACCTGTGCTTCTTTCTTGATTCATATACACTAGTTTGACTTAAAATTCTAACTTAATAATTCATATGTATTTGAAGTTAATTTGTTTTATTATTTTATACGTTATGCTTATTTTATTTTACGCCCTCAAATTAAAAGCTATGTTATTTTATTTTATACATTGTTTTTATTCTATACTTTCTTCTTAATCTAGTTATATTCATGTGTTATAGTTAATATTCTTATATTTATATTTTAACTGTCTATATTTAAATTAGATTCGTGAGTTTACTCATTCTTTATATTTATTTTACTTGTATTTAACTATAAATATTTAAATTATGAATAACATTTATTTACATTTATACTTATTTTATAATTATCACCATTTGTATTTTATTTAAATTATATGCATAAGTTTGACTTATATTTCATATTTATATTTTAATTTTATTTCAAACATTATCACTCATATGTGTTCTTACCAAATATAAACAAAGTAAGATATTTTAATTCAATCATAAAAGACAAATTTTATTATGAACATTATTGAGAAAATTTATTAAACTTCTGAATCAATTTCCTTTTAAAATAAATACCATTTATATAAACAATGGCAATTATCTCAAAATTATATCTGTTTCAAATGAATAAGTACACATTTTATTTAAATTGATTTGAATATATGTTAAAATAAATAGGGCCAAAATCCAGGGTCGTTACAAAGTACCAGCTCAACAAAAGAACTAAAAACTGAAACTGAAGGAAAGAAATATAATGTAGAATCTTCAACAAGTCTCCAAGAAGCTGCGACCTACCTTCCTTGCCCTTGATTGCCTGTGGGTGGAAAAAGGATAATGGAGGAGTGGGTCAGACTAAAAGTCTGTTGAATGATAGTAATTACTAGAATAATTAAGCAAAGTAAAAGTAATGGACTTTACAACAGTTCTAGTATATAAAGGAAACAAAGGAAATAGAGAGAAGGAATAAGCTGGAAATAAATATGAATTAATTAGATCAACGTAATTGATTAACTTTGATTGTTTGCACTTGTTATTGATAACTGCTTAGATTAGGCTGAATTCCTAATACTACCCTTTGATCGGCCTGCTATTCCATAGACCTCACTGCGGACTAGACGCTATGTAGCTCCCTATACATAAATGGTGTCTACGAATGACACGCAAAGTATCTACTATGGACTAGACATTATATAGCTCTCTACAAAGAAGGCAATTGTAACAGCCTGCTATTTTGGACCTTCCGCATCCGAACATGTCGAATTTGAACAGCTTAAAACACCGAATTGTTAATTTAAATTTGGCAAAACTCAGAGTATGCAGTAAATAAAACACAGATCACAAACACAGAGTAATATAATAATGCAGTGGAAGCAAAGAAAGAGTAGTTCATGAAGCTACTATGTGAATATACATCAGAGTTAAACAAGATATAACAGAAGTCTCAATATGATAATCAAGTACAACCAGAATACATCATTGGAATCAACTGGATAACTAGAATTAACTGGATAACTAGAATTAACTGGATAACTGAAATGAAAAACATAGCTGGATCTTCAAGCAAAGCTCCAACTCTGAAGGTGAGTCTCTAATGCTGTATCACTCAGTCTGACCCGAGCATAAAGCAAAACACAAAACACTGGAGTCAGGACATACATACTTATGCAATGTAAACCAACTCAAGTGAACTATAATAGAAAGGTACAAGTAACTTAAAGGATGCTTGGGACCGTGCATCCTCTAAGGATTCGTTAAACTATTTACTATGTAGTAATATGCGCTATTATAATAATGTCTATTAGTAAAGTAAACTTACTTGAAAATAGTGTTAAGGAGTTACCCAATATCCCCCTTAACACAAAATAGTGCCAATAGTCTATACAGTACCTGCGTACCTCCTGATCGGGAGGCTTCGAGAACTTGCTTCATAGGTATGACACAAATCAAACTCGTACAAGGCTCGCTAGGGTAGGTGACACGGCACAACTAGGCAATGCCAGGGTAGATATACCAATTACTATCCGGACGGGTGGTGACGCATAGCACGCAGCTACCGCCCACCTCGAGCCACACCCCTAAAATCAAAGGGCCCTAATCAATCACAAAGTAATGGAATGGTATCTAAGGAGTGTGTCCGATAAGAGGAGCTATCTCATTGGCCCGGAATCGCTCCTGTTTTAGCCACCTTATGCCAACTCATGGGAGTCGGGTCTATGTATCTACCTTAATAGAACGTCGCCACCATCCTACTTCATTCTGGAATCTCCACCGTGTACATGGTTGTTAAAGTGGTTTTCGGTATCGACAGAGAGTATGCCCTTATCAGATGCTGGTCTCCTCAACAACCAACCGTTGTTATAACCCATGGATATTTATTCCAAAATCATTTATACTTTCAAAACAAAAATAGCATATCCAATTATAAATCATATCATTTTTTTCAAAATAGTATATACTTTCAAAACCAAAATATCATACCCATTTCAAAACCATATCATAATAGTATCATTTCCATTTCAAAACCAAATAAAAATATCATTTCAATAAGACCCAAATTTCAAGTCACTGAATATTTCCTTCAATTTATTAAATTTGAAATATTCCTATAAATTGCCTTAAACCAAATGTAATAGCCCGCGAATCCGTACTCCTTGAGTCAACACTGTTCTACAACAATCAACTAAAGTTGCACAGAAATACGAACCATTTGGTTAAAGAAGAAGAGGTAGAAGAAGAAAATAGAAAACAACAATAGAATCTAACCATCGCAGCGGAATAAAATATAATAGATAATAAATGATCTTTACTCAAAATCAAATATCGCTATGTATATATTACTTCATCAGAGTACATCAATCACAACTCAACATCAATATCATACAAATGAATACACAACAACTCAATACAACTGAATACATATATAATCAAGTACGGAAGTATGTATCGTCATCCAACTCGTCTCCTGAGCTCCACAGCATCATATCCTGTATACTATAATACTCAGTCTGTCCCGAGCCTTATAGTTAAATAATACCCGAGTCAGTCTGGAATACCAGCGTGAGAAAATCACACTCAATTGATTATTAAAGTTTCAAAAAAACAAAAGCATCTCTTAAGACCACGCCACAAATAAACATGTCGGGTTTTTACCTTACGATAGCTAAAACAATTTTTATAGAAATCCTCTGATATTATAGTAGGGTCTATATACAAATACTTATAAAATAGACGAAATTGTTACATGATTAAATTCCAGCTACTAGCCACAGAGTGGATAATACAAACAAAACTCATACAAGGCTCGTAGGGAGAATGGATTTCCAACTAATGACTAGGCACTGGGGTACCACCTGTCACAGTACGGGGCCTAGATCACCGTACCGAGGAGTACGCCCGCTCCCCTGCAACACAAGACCGGGACTACCCCTTACTGGATAATCTCGAGTGAGATCACCCCGCGGTTGGGATTAGCAACCGCCCACTAAGCCGAAATAAAAAGGGACATCTAGACTGGAATGACCTCACCCTGCTTGGGTGCTACCCACCTAGCCTTGCTGCATAACCCCCGATTTTTAGTCATTCCCATTTGATGAGGCTTGAGGCTAAGCGTTACCTTTATAGAACATATCCCTTAGAATGCCCATCGTCCACCTAACGATGTTTCGCAAGCATTCATCCATACAAGTCCGTCCCCGGTTCAAACTGAACCGAAGGCACTATTCCTACTACATCCATTTTGGAAATATCCTCAGGATTAGTAGCGACTAGCCCTTACACTACACTGCTCCATCTTCGCATCCAAACTCGTTTTCCACGAAACGTACAAACCGGATCGAAGTGGTTTTCGAGAAATAAATCTCGATCCCGGCCTCTTCGAAACGATCAACGTATTTGTCCAATATTGATAGTCGGTTATTTAACTATCAATTAATATGCACAAACAACCATCCACCAATAAATAATTTCCCATATTATTTATTTATGTCAAAATATCTTTACAAGATATATTTTCACTTTCCAAATTCCTTTGAAAACAATTTCAAAACTATCAGCCTTTCTCAGAATAAATTTCAAGTATTTCTATTTCCATTGGAATCACCAAGCACAAAACTAGATTTTCTAAATTAATTTAAAACACTTTACTTTTAAAAATATACTTTAAAACATTCATGTTAAAATTACTTTAATAATTTGTTGAAAATACATACTATATGAATATTTGAAAATAAGGTTACTTAATAAAATATAAAACTAGATTTCTACTTTTAAAAAATAATACTAAGTTACTTCTTAATAATTACTGCTAAAATAGCTTAAAAGAAAATACTTACTTTAGACTTTAAATATTAGAAATAATAAATTTTACAAAACTTGCTTTCTTCAAAAAAAACTTTAAAACATTTAATTTATATTTACAAATCTACTTTTAAAAACGTGTACTTGGCCATCCAGAGAAAATTGCAACTTCAATCACTTAAATCAATTTCCCCAAATTGATTTCCAATTTATTTTATTTGAAATAAATTCTTTTACTTATCAGTTCATTTCCAAATTCAGTAGTTATGGACTTATTATTATTATCTTTACAAATTCTTCTTTACTCTTTCAATAATTCAAATCTTAATTTCTAAATAAATGTTTGTTCTTTTTAATTAATAATGCTGCATTTTAAAATTCATTAACTTTCTGTTTATTCAAAAATTCCTTTTTTATATACAAAATTTTATTAATTAGCATGTTGAAACCACTAATATTCTTATCCAATTCACTTAATTTATATACATTCTTTATAATTATTTCTTACGAGTTCACTTCTTTCATTTCCTTTCAAAGTCCAATTCTATACATTTAGATAAAACAGAGTACCGAAATATTCAAGCGGTCTATAATATTCAATATTCTAATATGTTCATCACAGAATATCAATTAATCACAACAATAGGTATTAAATAATTTAAATAATCCAGTTCGATCACTCCAACCTGTTTTCCCTGCATCCACAGACATTAGCACAATATAAAATGCCAATTCCAAATATATACCACACTATAGCACATCAATCATTCAAACCATTATTTGAATTTGATCATTTAACTTTAAATTTAACTGAGTGAGATTAACTCACCTTTTGCCTAAGATTGCCATTCACCTCAAACTCGTCTTGTTTCCATGATTTTTTTAACCTTGTACAAACCAATTTTACAATTTGTTAATATTCGAAATAAATTCAAACCATTCAATTCACCATTTTAAAATTTAAATTCAGTTAATAACTTAGTTTTAACTTGATTAAATTTTAAATAAATTTCCTTCCAGACAATTTTCCTAGTGACAAAAATAATTTTAATAGTTTCTAATAGAATAGATTAATCACCAAACTCTAAATTTTAAAGATACTTAAGCAAAATTAAATATGAAAACGTATATCTATCTCTTTACAACCATATATAAAGAAATATCCTATATATAGATTCCTAAAATCCGATCCTTCTAAACTTCTAAAATTATATCCTTCATTTAAAGAAAGTTCTTTTAAACGTTTATAACTAATATATGTACATTTTTAAAATTCAATTTAGAATTAAATTAAATTGATTAAAATTATGTATACCTTATGTTTTCTTACCTCAGTTTTCCTATATAATATCGAAAGCCGTATTTTTTTTTATATACATAAATCTTTAAATCTTCTTTTTTTAAGCAAAACATGATTTTTTTTCTGTACTGGGTATACATATACATATAAATTTAATTTAATTAAAATGGAATCAAAGGTAAATTATACCTCACAGTCGTTTCACGAACTCACCCACCATCTCTGCCTCGAGCACGCCATCACGAACGAAACTTCCAGGTCGTCGCCCTCACGAGCTCGTTGAACTCGAGCAATCTACGAATGTCCCGCCTATTCCTGAAACCGCGACCCGCCAGAGAACCCCTCGCGCGCGACAAAGCTTCGCGATCTGCCTTGAATTCGAACGACGCGAAACCCTAAATCGAATGTCGCCACACTCCAATCGGTTCGAACAGCTTCAAATTAGAATCGCAAGAAGACTCTGGAGGGAGACGCGTTGTAGTAATTGGTGCAGTTGCCCCTTTTTTTTAATTTTTTTAATTTTTAGAGATCGAATTCGATTTCGATTAAGGGGAAAAGTAGAAGCTTTCGCCATTTTCATGCGCATATATTATTTTTTTCGAATGTTTCGGCTGAAAAGAAAGAAGGACGACGTGATTTGAAATAAAGAAAGGAAGCGCATACAAGAAGGCTCGACTTTTAAATTAAATTTCATCAGATTATTTATCAATGTAAATTTCCAGCACGTTTATATTTTGTACACTCACACACTAACTCCGATCAAAACGAAATTTGAAATCCGGTAATAATTCAATATTACGGACTCAATGGAACTGGTTTCGTCGGATTCCGAGACTGTGCCTCGGAAGGCTATTTGTAAATTCAATTTAAACGATGAAATTTCAAAACTGAATAAACCACTATTAAATTAAAATTTAAAACTTCTATAATCTTCAATATTACCAATATAAATTTTGTAAGTCTTCTAATTATTTTTAATAAGCTTAAGACTCCAAATTCAACATCTTACCAAATTTTCAAATTATCAAATTCAATAATTTAATTATCAAATAAATAGTGATATTTGAATTCAAGTTAAAATTAACCTTCCAAATATTTGAAATAAATTGAATATCCCCATTTCAAATGCTCAAAAAATTCAGGGTCGTCACACCAAACCACTTTGAAATATTGTCATTTGGAAATCATAATACTTAGAAAATCATAACACTTTAAAGCATTCACTTAAACTATTAAAATCAATGTTAATATCTTCCAAAACAATATTCATTTAAACCATTTAAATATCAATATTAATATATTTCAAAACAATATTCATTTAATCCATTAAAATATCAGTCTCAAATAATATCCATTTAAATCATTTAAATTCAATGTTAAATAATATTCATTTCAAAATTATAGCATTTCTAAGTTCATTCATTCAATTATCAAATTTCCCAAAACATTGTAAATTTCAGCTACAACAGCATTTATAAAGTGTTACAGTAGATATATTAGTATTTCAAACATTGTCAATTCAAAAACAGCAGCATTTATAAAGTGCTATGGTAGGTTTTTAGTTTTCAAAACAGTTCAGTTCAGAAACAACAACAATTACAAAATGCTCTAATAGATATTCAGTTATTTCAAAACATAATTAAATTTCAAAAACAGCAGCACTTATAAAGTGCTGTAATAGGTATTTAGTTATTTCAGAACTTAGTTATATTTCAAAAATGATAGCATTTAGCAAATGCTATCTCAAAACAACAACATTTTTAAAAAGCCATCAATAAAATTCCAGATTTTCTTATAACATTTCGGAAACATTAAAACTTCGAATTTTAGCCATTTCAACTTATAAAAATCATATTTCCCGCTTTAGAAAATATTCATTTGGATATTATTTAACTTATGATTGAATAAAATAAATTTTTATAAACAAATATCCAAATTAACTATAAATCATTTATAAGTCAAAATTATACTATTTTACTTAACTTTCATTTTTAAAAATTAACTTAATACTTTATCTTAAAATACCCATCTCATATATAAAATATTTTTATAACCAGTTTAGCTTAAATTGCCATTTGAAAACTAAATTTCAATTACCAAGTTAAGTCATATAAAAATACATTTTTAACCATTTAAATCATAATCATGCAATTACAAAACATATCCATTTCATAAGTAAAATATATTTTATCATAGTTAATACAACAATCAAATTTCTTTATAAAATATATTCATTTAGACATAAATTAACTATGGTTTCAAGTTAAATAAATTTTATTACAAAATGTCCAATTTAAAACTACATTTCATTTTATCAATTCAAATTGCATTATTTATTATACAAAACATATCCATTACAAGAAATAAGCTTTATTAAAATTTCTAGGTTATATTTAAGATTCAATGTTAAATTAAATTAAATTATTAAGTTATTCATCATAAACAAAATCCTTTAATTTTCATTTAACCAATTATTAACTTATAGAATTTTAACTTATGGCAAAGAAATATGTCTTACAGAAAACCAATATACCTTTATATGTAAATCATTAAATCAAATTTTAAGGTAAAATTCCATATATTCTAAAAATTCAAATTACTTACTAAATTTTTAGGGAAAATATTATTCAAAAAATATTAACCATGGCCCGTATAATATTTTCTGACCTAGGTCAAGTGATACGGATATGTATCTTTTGAATCCGTAAATTAAAAAGAAAAATCCGGGTTCTATCATTTCAAACCCACAATCCCAAGTAAATCAAATACAATAAAAATCACTTGAGCCTATCATTTTAGCCCATAATGATTTTTCCGTATTCTAAAGTCCGTTCGGGTATGTATCATTTCAACCCACAGTGATAGAGAACTTGCAGTGTGATAACAGGAAATAAAATAATAGTATAATATAATATATCATAATGGATGATGTAACAGATATATAAACAACATTTAACATCATATAAATATATCACAGGCATATATGAACATAACATATTAGTTTTACATATTCACTTGTCATCATTTCACAATTATAAAAGTACGTATGTCGGGAGTGATAAACTCACCTTTTTGAAGCTAGAATCAGATTCAAAGCACACAACTAAAACTCCAAAAAGCACGACAAGGCGCGAACAAGATTTTTAGTGGTTGAACAGTCAGATCTAAATCTTGTATGCAAAAAATATCACAAACATAAGTACGTGATTCAATACAAAAGAATATAGATTAAAACAATGAAAAGATATGAAATAAAAATGACATGACTTGATAAACCAAGGCAATAGGGCTTGGCTACATCACATATAGGTTCAACTATCATCTTGTGTTGCTCGGCCATGGTTGAATCAAGCAAGTAGGCTCGGCTATAAAGGCAATAAGCATGGCCATGGGCAATGGAAGTGGAAAAGGTGGAAGTTACAATTGCATGGAAGGCTAAAGATCAAGGCTTTGTGAATCATTGGTTCGACCATAGGCTTCATGTTCACGGCCATGGGCTTGGTAGGGTCAAGTGGCACGAAAAGAAGGTGTTTTGGTCAAGGCAAGGATGGGAGATGGTGGAACAATGATTGTGGCCGAGATTATAGAGGAGGAAGGTGATGCAAATACATGTCTTGGCTAGGATTTAAACAAGTTTTTTTGGTGATATTGTCTTCAATGATCACGGCCACAAGGTGGGGAGGAGGTTGTGGTGGTGTCATGGTAGTGGTGGAGATGGTGATGGGGTCGGCAATATGTGGAGGCCGAGCAAACTTGAGGCAAACAAAGAAAAAAGAGAACAGAAGAAGAAGGAAGAGGAGCCATGAATTAGAACTTGTATAATTTTCTTTCACACAAATGATAAAATGAGGAGATGAGAAACTTTTTGTACGTGATTTACAAAACTAGATGGCGGCTAGGGTTATAGGAAAAGCACAGCTACAGTGTGGAGGAATGAACGGCTAAGAATTGTGAATGCAAGGCAAATGAAATGGCATAATTAAAGGAAAAGGAACTGAAGTCTTCTGAAATTTCCAAAGCTATTATAGAAAATAAAACCAATCAAAAATCTAATAAATGTAACCAAAGTTTATACAAATAAAAATAGAAAATAAAATTTAGAGAAATAAACATAGGAAAAATAGAAAATAAAATTTAGAGGAATAAACATAGGAAAAATAGAAAATAAAATATAGAAAATCATTGCGTGTAAAACGTTGTATTTTATCATATTTACAAAGTATAAAACAGAATTTAACGAAACGAAAAGTAGAATGGATATTAGAATTATATCCATCTTCAAATAAAAAGATTAGAATTTAAAAATTCAAATTTAAAAATTTAAATTGAACATCAAAGTTTGACCAAAGTTGACCAAAATATAAAATTTCCAGAAAATGTTTATTTTATTGTATTTGGCAAATAAATTACCAACAAATTCCAAACTTACATTGGATTATTCCAGAAATTCAAATTTTAAATGATTTAAAAATCAAAGTTTTCAATTAAATTAAATTAAAAATACTTCGAAAATTATGGGCTGTTACAGTGATGGTGCCTACGAAAGGAACACATACTAAGCGCTTGGAACTCATAACAATTACTGAGCACCCGAATGGAAGTTGCACGCGTAACCGCCACCATGCTCATGTTACCTGTTTTTCCACCCATTAGGTCTTCTTATTACCTCAAGCTCCAACATAAGCACACCCCTCATCCCACTTCAGGCTAATGAGAGATCATCATGTCCATAGAAAATAGAGGAAATGCTGTTGGTACTGGCCCGTCATCCAAATAATATCTAATTGTGCCCCTTACCCAAATCGCCATGATTTGGACTTCTACTTTTTGACCAATTACTACAATTATTAGCATATGCGTGCCTCTCGTCTAACTTCAGGATTATGTGAAACACCGTGTCCACAGAAATAATAGGGGAATGCTATTTGCTACTGGTCCTACTTTATTTCTAGCTTATTAACTTAGATAAATTATTTAAATAAACCTTTAATTTTGTTCTTGTTGTCCATGCTTATTAATTTACCCCAATCCTAAAATAAGCTTCAATCTATTCTTTTTCTTATTACAACATACGTTATAATTTAGCTTATTTAATTAACCCAAAAGTCTAAGTGTAAAAAGATAAGCTCTTATCATCTTATACTCTTTTTTGGTTATAATTCTAGGTTATAACTACCAATTATATTTAATTAGTCCAGTTCTAAGATTAATATCATAATTAGGCTCAATTTTAGTCTTAATTCCATTTTTATTACAGTCTTTACAATTTACATCATATCTTCCATTATTTTAGCATTCTTATAATTATAATCCATATTCGCGTTTAATCTATTCTAATCCATACGCGAAGAAAAAGGAGAAATAAAAGAAAACTAAGAAAAAAAATCCAAAGCGTAGAAAAAAAATGTAAATAACGCATATATAACAGTAAATAAATTAAAATACTATAAATAAATTGTAAATAAATAGAAAAGCTATAATTAACAGAATTAAACAAAATTAGTTGAAAAAAAAGCTAAAGAAAATAGACTGAAAATAATTCTAAAAACTGTAAATGAATTACTAAAAAAGTTATTCCAAAAATCATACTAAAAACTACTACTATTGGAAACCCTATTATTTTAAATTACTCAAAGAAATCTAAAATAATTACAGTCACCCACCTGTGGTCCTAATTCTTCCCTTTAGATCTTCTCGGATCCACTTGGGGTTGTTAAATATTTTTATGTAAAACGATTTCCTCCTTGGAAAATTATTCCATTTAGGATCTTCCTGAAAAGGTGAACCCAATTGGTGAAAATCATAGAATGAGAAAAAGTGTTAGGCCTAGGGTCTTATTTATAGAGGTAGAAGTGGATCTCAGACCATTAGATTTGAGGATTGAATAGGTTGCAAGCACGTCATAGGTTGAATAGGATCCATCAGATGGAAGCACGAAGGGACCGAATGAGCTGAAAGAATGCAAATAACGAAAATTTTTTGCTAACGAACATTACAGGACAAAGTAAAATTTCCTTCATCCATAACCCAAGGCGGGTCGACCGGCCGATCAACCACTCCTTTCCCTAGTTCAACCGGCCTGTTGACCTAGGTTGGGGTTGAGTCGACCCCTTGGTCGACCTAGCCTAGTTAATTTTTTGTCCGTTTTCTAGTTTAATTTGTAACTCTCTCATATTAACTTGGATTCCAACGTTCAATACATGATAGTTGACCAGAAAATTACCACGGACACAATGGTGCAACTCCTTTGTCTCGATTCGGATAATTTCAGAAAGTTATTTTATTATTTAATTAATTAATGAGTTAATTATTATGATTTAAATTTTGGGTTGTTACATTCTTCTCTCCTTAAGGGATCTCGTCCTCGAATTCTAAGGATAAAAGTATGAACAAATGTTTTCATCCTAGTTTTATAACCAACTACTCAACCATCATCCATTCATCCATTGTCCTTAAGTTTTTTTCTAACGCAACTTATGATGCTTATGCGATTATTGTAGTGTCCGTGTCCCTAGCTAATGCAAAAGATTAGATGGTCCACTGGTTTAGTTAGCCTCCTTTTATGCAATCATGTCCGTGCCATGTATCCAAATGAATGAAAAAATTCCTAATGATAACTGATAGTTCTATATGTGTACTACAAACACCATCCAAATGCAACAATCGTGTGAAAATCATCAATTTTTAGCAACCATGGAAAATGGGATAAAAATGCGCACACATCCATATGCATATGCTCTAGTGTCCTAATTAGGCCAATCCCTAAGAGATAATTGTGCCTAGTGTAACTATATGCATCCATAACATCCACAAGCAAACACTTGCAACCACTAGTATACATCAAACCCTACCATCCATAGGTTAAATCCTAAGTTGTACCCTTCCAAATGATAATAAAGGAAAGACCTATTCAAAACTAAAGATGGAAAATAGGAAATTCCAGAAACCTACTATCGAAAAGATGAGGATAGGAAGTACGAATCTTCTCTTCAGCTTCCCAAGTGGCGTTTGCAACATCATCTCCCCATTGCACCTTCACTAATGGAACCTCCTTATTCCCAAGTCGATTGGCGTCTCTTCCAACCACCTTCGTAGGGATATGACAAACAGATGCTTCCCTTTCCACTTCTCCAACTGGCTAGGCTCTGCAACCTCCGCTGAGTCATGTAAGTACCTTTGCAAGTACGAAACATGAAAGACGTCGTGCACTTCTGTGAGCCTTTCTGTAGCTTCACTCGGTAAGCCATCTTCCCAACTTTCTCCATGATAGGAAATGGTCCAACTAATCTGGGGGATAACTTTCCATTCGATCCAAACCTTACGACCTTCCTAAGTGGGGACACTTTGATAAAAACTAAGTCTCCAACCTCAAACTCAATGTCTCTACTCCGCTTCTCTGCATAAGACTTCTGCTTGTCTTGGGCCGTCCTCATCCTTCGCCAAATCAAATCCATTTTCTCTGATGTTTCCCTCACCTTGTTAGCCCCAAGTAGCAACTTCTCCGTAGATTCCACCTAACACGAAGGGGACTTACAAGGTCTCCCATATAAAGCCTCGAATGGTGCCATTCCTATACTAGCTTGGTAATTGTTATTATACGCAAACTCAACCAACGGAAGATGCTCTTCCCAAGTTCCTCCAAAGTCCAAAATGCACATCCACAACAAATCCTCGAGCACTCTATTCACTCTCTCCGTTTGGCCATCTGTTTGTGGGTAGGCCATACTCAACCTAAGATGCATTCCTAGCGCCTCCTATAAGCTTCTCCAAAACTCACTAGTGAAGATATGGTCTCAATCGCTCACTATGCTAGAGGGAACTCTATGCGGTCAGACTATCTCTCGAACATATAGAGATGCCAATTAAGATGCCATCCTTTTTCTCTTAATAGGAATGCAGCGGGAACTATTGGTCAAACGGTCTACGATTACCCAAATGCCAGTGTTCCCCTTTCTAGAACAGGGTAAACCATTTATGAAATCCATCGAAATGCTGTCCCACTTCCACTCTGGCACACCTAAAGGCTGAAGTAATCCATCGGGTTTCTGCTGCTTCGCCATAGCCCTTTGGCATACAAGATGCTTAGCTACAAACTCCGCCACATCCTTCTTCATGTCATTCCATAAAACATCCTCTTCATGTCCCTATACCTTTTGTCACCACCCAGATGAATAGTCATACGGGAATAGTGTGCTTCCTCTAAGATTTCTCTCAACAAGTCAGTAGTGCAGGGAACAGAATGCCTTCCATCTCTCCTAAGCCACCCTCTGCCATCTATGGAATAACGTTGGAGATGTCTAGAGACCTCTCATTGGCTAATCCTATCCATAATGTTCATGAGCTCCGAATCCTTTCACTCCGTTGAGCCAATCTAATCCATAAGGGTAGGCTTCACTTCAAGCATAGCCAACAATCTAAGGTAATGTCCGTAGAGGGCTTAGAATCAAAAGTAGAAATAAAATCTAAGCTCTTCCACTCCATGAATAAAGGACTATGGGTTGCTTTCTTCCTACTCAATGCATTTGTAACCATATTACCTTTTCCAGGGGTATAAGCTATCTCAAAATCGTACGATGCCAAAAACTCCATCCACCGCTACTGCCTCAAGTTCAAGCCCTTCTACGAGAACAGGTACTTTAATGATTTGTTGTCGGTGAAAAGCTCAAACATCTCTCTAAGCAAATAGTGCTTCCAAGACTTGAGTGCAAAAACTATAGCATTTAACTCCAAATCATGGGTAGGGTAGTTCTTCTCATGCGTCCTCAACTGCCTACTACCATAACATATTACCCTTCCTTCTTGCATCAACACCACTCCTAAACCCGTCCCACATGCATCAGTGTATGCAATAAAAGGCTAAGCTCCATTGGCTAAAACTAACACGGGTGCACTAGTAAGGCTCTCTTAAGCTTCGTGAAGGAATCCTTACAATCTACTTCCCACACGAATGCTTTATTCTTCTTAGTAAGGCATATGAGTGGTGACGAAATCTTAGCAAAGTCTCTAATGAACTTCCTATAGTAGCCCGTCAATCCTGGGAAACTTCTAACTTTGGCAACGTTCTTGGAGGCCTTCCAATCTTGCACTATAATCACCTTAGCGGGGTCAATAGCCAAACCTTCCTTCGAGACCACGTGCCCCAGAAATGCACGTCCTCTCTCCAGAAGTGACATTTCGAAAACATAGCTCTCAAATGTTGATTACGAAGTGTGCGAAGAACCTCCTCTAAATAAACAACATGCTCCTTCATATTCTTGGAAAATACCAAGTTGTCATCCACGAATACCACCACAAACTTATTTAGGACCTCTCTAAAGTCGCGGCTTATCAAGTCTGCAAAGTAGGCTAGGGCATTGGTTAGCCCAAAAGGCATAATCAACCACTCATAAAATCCATCTAGAGTCCTAAATGCAGTCTTATCTGTGCTGTCATCGGTGACCCTAATCTGATGGAATCATATGGCTAAATCAAGCTGGGAGAATACCAAAGAGCCAACTAACTGGTCAAAAAGATCATCAATCCTAGACAGTGGATACCAGTTCTTCTTTGTGAGCTTATTTAGTTCTCTTTAATCGACACAAAGTCGAAGAGAACCATCCGCCTTAGTAGCGAAGACGACTGGCACTCTACATTTCGATATGCTCCTTCTTATGAGACCTTTCTCTAAAAGCTCACCAATCTGCTTGCTTAATTCCTTTCTCACCCTAGGTGCCATATGCTTCATGGGTAATGCTACTGGCTTAGCATTCTCAGTCAAATAAATCATGAAGTCAATCTCTCTCTTAGGGGGTAGTTCCCTAACCTCCTCAAAGATGTTTGGAAAATTTCTTACGACGAGAACCGAACTAACTCTGATGATGAAGAATCGAGGAAATAAAGGAAACTCAACATGACCGACCCTTGCGGATCGCAAGAAACCTCGAGAGTCCTACCGCTGCATGTCTCTAGTCTCACGACTCTCCTCTCGCAGTCTAATATAGCTCAATATATGGATAGCCAATCCATCCCCAAGATCATCCCATACCCCGAAAATCCTACTACATAGGCATCGCAGTCAAATTCTACGCCAAGAATATAAATTTCAAACCCCTACAAACCATAGATAAGTGTGTCGATCCTCCTATGCGGTTTGAAACAACAATGGGGTCTAGTACTAAAGAAATGTCTAAGTGCAAACAATCCACAAGAGAATTAGAGATAGAAGAGTGTGATGCTCCAGAATTGAATAAAGTTCGAATGGAAAAATAAGAAATTGAAATCAAACCTTCAACTGTGACTTTCCTACCTCTATCCGGAGTGCTGCCTGAAGGTGCTCCATCTAATGCTTGAATCTGCGCAACTGGTGTACTAGCTCCCTGTCCCGTCCTTTGGGGACAACTCCTACTCAAGTGATGAGGCTACCCACAATTAAAGCACTTTCGCTTCATCTTTTTCCTTTTGCAATCCTTGGCAATATGTCGCATAATTCCACAGATATTGCACCTCAATCCTTTTTTAGTCTGCTTCCGAGGGCCATCACCTTTCTTTTTCTCTTTGTTGTTCCTCCACCATTTCTTCTTTGGACCTTTCGACTTAACAGCTTCCTTAGACTATCCTTCCTTAACTGCATCAGACATAAGTGCCATCTCTACCAAAGACTCATAATTAGCTCCCATCGGTACGTGAGTCAAAAACAATTCTTGAAGGTGTTGATTCAATCCATTGGCAAACTTCATAGCTTCTTTGTGTGGCGTATTCACCAACTCCATTCTGAACTGAGATAATTCATTAAATTGATTGATGTACTCCTTCACCTACAGACTCCCTTGCTTCAAATTAATTAATCACTCGAGCTGAACACTCTCCTCTGCTTGAGACAAAAAGTTCCTATCAAATCACTCCCGGAACCCATTCCAAGTCACCTCTCTTCCTTCCAACTTAATGACCTCCCACCAATACAAAGCTTCCTCATTTAGCTGCCAAGATGCTAGTTGAACTCGCTGCTGATCATCCAATCCCTATAGTCTGAATATCCTCTCCGTGTCTCTAAGCCAAGCTCTTGCCTCCACAAAATTCTCCTTACCAGAAAAAGTCTTTCCACCCAAACTCGCAAAATCCTTACAAAGCTTAGATAAATTGGCTACGACAGGTAGGTTGATGGGATTCCCGCCCATTGGCGCTGGATTGGGCGCTTGCCCGCATACCTTTGGAGTCGTGGCGTGTAGATACCTATGAAACCAGGCTGGGACTGGAATTCCCTATGGAGGGTTCAGGGCATTCGCCATTCTACGAAAAGAAAAAGATAGTTTAGGAAAGAGTCGAAGGGAGATTGAACTGGACTTTTGAAAGGATTTTTATAGAAACTCTTTTATACTTAAAAACTACTTTTAAGAGTTCTTTTTTGAAAAATACATTAAAGCAAGTTATTTTGAAAAATACTTTACTTTTAAAATAAATTTTTAGGAATCTTGTAACCTTAGGCTCTAATATCAAATGAAACACTCCACGACCCTTTATACACAAAAAAGACACGATAAAAGGCATGGTGCATTGTATGTATATCTAAAACTAGCAGATACTAAGATTCACAAGACAAAAATCAAATAATAATAATAATAGTAACACAGCGGAGACAATTATAGTATTTTGCTAAAATCAAATTGCATAATGTAAGACGATAAAAATAAGTCACCAAATACCCGTACAAGTCTTGTGAAATCAAAAAAACCAAAGTCTTAAATAATATTAGAGTACAATACATCCCTCTCAAAATACCAGCTCAACAAAAGAACTAAAAATTAAAACTGAAGGAAAGAAATACGTGATAGAATCTTCAACAAGTCTCTACGGTCTACATTTCTTGCTCCTGATTGCCTATGGCGGGAAAAAAGGAAAATGGAGGAGTGGATCGGACAAAAAGTCTGGTTAATGATAGTATTTACTAGAATTTTTAAGTGAAGTAAAAGTAATAGACTTTACAACAGTCTAGTATATAAAAGGAAACAAAGGAAATAGAGAGAAGGAATCAGCTGGAAATAAATACGAATTAACTAGATTAACATAATTGATTAACTTTGATTTTTTGCACTTGTTTTTGATAGCTGCTTAGATTAGGCTGAATTCCTAATACTACCCTTTGATCAACCTGCTGCTCCATGGACCTTACTGTGGACTAGATGCTATATAGCTCCCTACATAGAAATGGTGTCTATGAATGACACGCAAAGTATCTATTATGGACTAGATGTTATATATCACCCTACATAAAAGGCAATAGTGCCTACTAATAGCACGCATACTAAGCGCTTGGAACTCATAACAGTTATTTAGCACCCGAATGGAAGTTGCACACGTAACCACCACCATGCTCATGTTACCTGTTGTTCCACCTATTAGGTCTTCTTATTATCTCAAGCTCCAGCATAAGTGTGCCCCTCATCCTACTTTAGACTAATGTGAGATCATCGTGTCCATAGAGAATAAGGGAAATGCTGTTGGTATTGGCCCGTCATCCAAACAATATCTAATTGTGCCCCTTGCCCAAATCCCCTTGTTCTGAACTTCTACTTATGACTAATTACTGCCATTATTAGCATAAACGTACCCCTCGTCTCAATTCAGGATTATGTAAAACACTGTGTCCATAAAAATAATAAGGGAATGCTATTTGGTATAGGTCCTACTTTTATTCTTGCTTATTAACTTAGATAAATTATTTAAATAATCCTTTACTTTTGTTCTTACTATATGTTCTTATTAATTTATCCGAAGTTTTAACATAAGCTTCATTTTGTTCTTTTTCTTATTATAACCTACATTATAATTTAGCTTATTTACTAAGCCCGAAAGTCTAAGTGCAAAAAGATAAGCTCCTTTCATCTTATACTCTTTTTTAGTTATAATTCTAAGTTATAACTAGGCCAATTATCTATAATTAGTCCAGTTCTAACATTAGTATCATAATTAGGCTCAATTTCAGTCTTAATTCCATTTTTATTACAGTCTTACAATTTACATCTTATCTTCCGTTATTTAAGTATTCTTATACTTTTAATCCATATTCGCGTTTAATCTATTCTAATCCATACGCAAAGTGGAAGGAGAAATAAAAGAAACTGAAAATAGAAGAAAATCCAAAACGTAGGAAAAAGATGTAAATAACAGTAAATAAATTAAAATACTATAAATAAACTGTAAATAAATGTCAAGGCTATAATCAATAGAATTAAACTAAAATTACTGAAATTATAGCTAAAGGAAATAGACTAAAAATAATCCTAAAAACTATTAATAAATTACGAAAAAGGTTATTCTAAAAATCGTAGTAAAAACTACAACTATTGAAAACACTATTATTTTAAACTACTAAAAGAATTCTAAAATAATTATAATCACTCACCTGTGGTCCTAAGCTCTCCCCTTTAGGTATTTCCAGATCCACTTAGGGTTGTTAAATATTTTTATTTAAAATAATTTCCTCCTTGGAAAATTATTCTGTTTAGGGTCCTTCCTAAAAAGGCGAACCTAATTGGAGAAAATCTTAGAATGAGAAAAAGTGTTAGGCATAGGATCTTATTTATAGGGTAGAAGAGGATCTCAGACCGTTAGATTTGGGGATTGAATAGGATGCAATCACGTCATAGGTTGAATAGGAGCCATCAGATGGAAGCACAAAGGGACCAGATGAGATGGAAGAATGCGAATGAGGAAAAAAATTCGCTAACGAATGTTACAAGATGAAGGAAAATTTCCTTCGTCCATAATCCAAGGCGCGTCAACCGGGCGGTCGACCACCCCTCCCCCTAGGTCGATCGGCCGGTCCACCTAAGTCTATTGTCTCGACCACTTGGTCGACCTAGCCCATTTAATTTTTTTTCGTTTTCTAGTTTAGTTTGCAATTCTCTCATATTAACTCGGGTTCTAACATTCTATATATGGAAATTGAACAAAAAATTACCATAGACACAATGTTGCAATTCCTATGGCTAGATTCTGATAATTTCATAAAGTTGTTTTATTATTTCATTAATTAACAAATTAATTATTATGAGTTAAATTTCGGGTTGTTAAACCTTGATCTAGATTCGGGCATTTGAGATGGATAAATAGAAACCCATTATTAAAATTTTACACCCAAAATCGGGCTTAAATAAGTAATAGTCTCGTTACCCAAATTTGGGTATAACAAAGATAGTTAATGATCAATAAAGACCCAAAACCCAATTTCGAGTATTCGTAAATGAAGTTTTGAAATGAATGTCCCCAAACCTAGGTTTGAGTATTAATAGATGATATTCAGATATGAGAGACCTGAAACCCAGATTCAGGTATTAATAGATGATACTCAGATATGAGAGACTCGAAACCCAGATTCAGGTATTAATAAATGATACTTAAATATGAGAGACCAAAAACCTAGATTCAGGTATTAATAATTGAAGCTTTGTTCTTCTCTTTTGATGTGTGAACCCTTTTGGTCTTGTATAGAAGTAATTTGATTAGTTGCCTTTTGATCTTGGACGTCTTAGTCCATAATTAGAAATGCCTTTTCTCGTGTTTGAACTTCTTACTTCATGATTTGATGAGCCTCTTCTCGGGCTTGGACATCTTAGTCTATTGCTGAATGAGCCTCTTTTTGGGCTTGGACATCTCATTCTATTACTGGATGAGCCTCCTCTTGGGCTTGGACATCTTAGTCCATTGTTTTACGGGCCTTTTCTTGGGCCTGGACGTCTTAGTCCATTGTTGTTAGGTTCTCTTGGTTAGCTCATCTTAGATGCTGAAACCAAGGACTTGCCCGACCTTCCTCCAAGGGGTGTCGTTCCCTGGCCCTTGTGCGGTGTAGACAGAGGCTTGTTTGCTGCTTTACCCCTGGCCATCTTATGGTGTGGATAAAGGCTTACTCCGTCCTCCCTCTAAGGAGGTGCCTTACCCTGGCCATAGCGTGGCGTGGATGAGACTTTGTTCGGTGCTTTACCCTAGCCATCTTATGGCACAGATAAAGGATCACTCCATTCTTCATCCAAGAAATGCTATGATCTGACCAGAGGCGCGACCAAAGGCTTGTCCGGTGCTTTAACCTGGACATCTTATGGCACAACTAAAGTTTTACCCACCCTCCCTCCAAAAGGTGCTTTGCCCTGGCCAACTCGAAACGGACATAGGCTTTTCTGCCATCTTAGGTAGGCTACCATCTTAGATAGCATCCAAATATAAGGTACATTTCACTCCCAACCACGTAGACTTTCTTTTTATGAAAATTAGATCTTTATTGATGTTTCTCAAATTCTTCTTATGAACTCATGAATCTTTCCTCATCGGAAGAAATTTATAATCATCCCCTCCAGGGCTCTACAATGATTGGTTTCATGGCCATTCATCATGTAACAGTAGGATCCTCCCAAATTCCTTCAATATTTTGGTTTATTCTTTTATGATGGCCAATAATTAAGCTCATCCTTAGTTAGCAAGTTGACATTCTCTATGGATGTTGTTAAATTACATTCTTTGGGAAGTCTAGACTTGAAACTTGATTCTTAAGGATGGCTTTTTGACTTTTTTCCTTGGCTTTATAGTTCCATGCTCTTCGATTGCTTTTCTTTTTGCCATCCTTTATAGTTCTTGTGTGGGATGTGTTCTTATTGTGGTTGTTTGTTGCCACTTATTTGCAAAGGCATTGTAATCAACAAATATATCTTTGTCAAAGATTGTGCCTATAACGACCCGTAATATTCGATAATTAAAATTAGTTAATTTAATTAGGTTTTGCGATTTAATGTAGGAAGAAAAAAATTGTGATTTAATAGTAAGAATATTCCTGGAATGAAATGCAATAGTATTAATTTAAGGTATTTGATAACTGCTTTAAGTGTAATTCCAATCAATTAAAATGATTAGAAATTATAATTAGTTATAGATTGTAAATTAATTGTAATAATGTGTGTATTAATTGGTAATTAGATTAACGGAGTAATTGATAATTTAGATGTTGTATTAACAAATGAAATAGTATGTAATAAATTGTAATTGAATAAAATTAGTGTTATGTAAGTAATAGTAACATATATTGTAAATAATCAACTTATAAATGTGATTAAATTAAGCTAAAGGTGACAATTGTTATTTGTTACCTATTTGTTCAACTTGTTGAAATCAAATTGGAAATAAATTGCAATAAATGTAATTAAATATTGCGTTGAGGGAAATTAAGATGAAATTGGAAAATATTAATGTAATAAAATATAAACAATTGTTAACTATGTAATATAGAGTAATGATTGATTGAATAAAGGATTGAAATCTAATTAAATTAATTTATTGGAATTAAAATATAATTAATTGGAATTTAATGTATTAAATATTGTGTTTAATGTAAGAAATGGCATCAATTATAGAAAACGATAATAACAAGAAAGAAACCTATGTTAACAATTTCATAAGGTATTGGTCAATTTAGTAGTAAGAGCGTAAATCAAAATAAAAGAATAAAAATGAATAAGTTTAGTAAAGGAGTTAACATATGTTTATTTATTTGAAATGTTTGGTAGCTGAAAGATTGATTGTAGAGACGAGAAACTATTATTTAGTAAGAAATGTGTAATTACTATTTGTATGTGACGACCTAGAATTTTAGATATTTGAAATCAAAATATTTGATTAATTTAAATATTTGAAAGTTAGCTTAACTTTAATTTCAAATATCATCATTTATTTGGCAATTAAAATTATTGAATTTAATTATTGAAAGTTGGGTAAAATATTGAATCTTCAGTTTTATGCTTGTTAAAAATATTTCAAAGGCTTATGAAATTTATATTGATAATACCAAAGGTAATAAAACTTTTGAAACTGAATTTAAAAGTGATTTGTTCTATTTTAAAAATATATCGTTTAAAATTGATATTTAAAATAGCCTTCCAGGGCACAGTCTCGGAATTGGACGAAACCAGTTCCATTGGATCCGTAATATTGTTTTAGTATCAGATTTCAATTTTTGTAGCGTTTGGAGTTGCCTTGTGGTCGTACGAGATATAAACGCGCTGAAATCTATATCGAAAATTCAATATAATAACTGAGTCCAAGAAGCTATCTTCTCCATACGATCGAATTAGGACTCAAAACCTTTTCCATTGTGTTCGAAATAAGGGTATAACATTATGAACGCCTAAAGACATGGCTTGATAGGAAGTCGAAATTTTTGAGCTGTTTTGTAAACAAGATATTTGAAATTTTGTAATATATATTCAAGTCAAGCTGTCATTCTCAGAATTGAAACGTATCTCCTGCCTTTTCAAATCACACTCCAGATGTCCACCTCATTTTTCTTTTAAAACTCGTCCCATCCTCTATCTCTTTCCCTTTTCAATTGAAATCGCACCCCATCTGAAATCAATACTCTAAAGCAAACGAAAATATGAGAGAACCCGAGCATTTTAAAAGCAATCGAACCTTCCCTTTTTTTCCACTTCAATTCAGATCACCTTTTTTCTTCTTCCTTCTTGCCAGTTCAAAATCGATTGTCGAAGCGGCAACCGAGCTGTGCGAGACCAAACGAGCTTGAGGAGTGCATGGTTTCTTGGGGAATCGAATCGTTCTACGCCGCAAAGAGGCGAATCGCAACGTCTCCATGAGGCTCGGCTTGAACTCGAGCATGTTGTCGTCAAAGGGGAGATGGTGACGTGAGTGATGATGAAGGCACGAAGTGAACTCGAGCAGTGCGTCGCGCGTCGAGGCGCGATTTAGGGTTCGTGCTCGCATGAGGGAGGGTTGTTCGTTGGTGGTCCAAGTTTAGCAGTGAGGTAAGGCTGTTGTTTTTATTTTATTCTATATATATACAGTAGAAATTTTAGTAATATATATATATATACATGCATATTTATAAAAAATTATAGTAAATTATTTTTAAATTTGAGGATGTATATGTACATTTGCAGATACATACAGGAATAAATATATGTATCCGCATGCCTAAGATTTTGGGAAAATATATATAGGAATTTTAAACATTGGAGAATTTTTATAAAATTAGATTTTGAATCTATGTAAATTAAATTTACTAGATTATTTTTAGAAATAATGTATTTGGTGATTAATTTGTTCGATTAATTTATTTGCTTATTTTAATTACTAAAAAATTCTTTATTACAGGAAAAGGTGTTTAATGAAATTGTTAGCTTAAATTAAATTTATTAAACGGGAAATTAATTGTTCGATAGTTTAAATATTAATAAATCTTATAACATTTAGTACAAAAAAAAATTGTGAAGAAAACAAGTTCGAGATGGAAATGTGTTGCAAACAAAAATAAAAGTGTGTTAATCTCCCTCATTTGGATTACAGTTAATTTAAATAAGTTAAAATTTAAACTATTGGATTGATTGCTTGAATTCATGATTTATTATCAGACTGGATGTGATATTATATGTAGTAGTATATATATATATATATATATATATATATATATATATATATATATATATATTGGAGTGATTTATATTCCCGCATTATATAGCGGATGAGACCTTATGCGCCCCGCATAATAGCGGATGACCCTTTCTACCACGATATACCCCTCGAAGTGGGATTGGTATTTTATATTGTGCTAACATCTGTGGATGCAGGGAAACAAGTTAGAGGGATCCAACTGGATTCCTCAAAATATTGGAATTTATTTTCATATTCGATGATATGTTTTGTTTGATAATCTATGATAGATTATATGGATTATATTGAAAATTGAAAATATTGAATGCTATGGTTTGACTGAATATACTTTGGGTATATTGAGATATTAAAAATATAAAGATTTGATTTTAAAGGAAAGAGGGAATTCTAAGTAAAATAGATATAGTGAAATTAGATAAATCAAAAGAAGGAATTTGGGAAAGGATCAGGAGTTTGAATTAAAATCCCACCAAATAAATTCTGAGTATGGGGAAAGGGGCTTTGAATAAATTGGAATAAACGAATTTTGAAACTTAAGTTATGTTATGTAAAGAAATAAAGGATTTATTTTTATGTTTTGGGTTTAAAATGCTTTGGGAGAATTTAAAAAAAAAGAGGGGAATTTTTAAAATAAAGTATGAAATTAGTATTTCAGTTTTAAATAAGATTTTAAATCGTGATAAAGGAGTGAATATGGAATTAATGGTTTTGGAATAAATTTGGGTAAGTAAAGGAATTTTTTTTAAAATGGAGTTAATTTTGGAAATCGATTTGAAATTTATTAAGTGTTTCAAACTATGATTAAAGGAGAATGAGACTATGGAATTTATAAACAGGGTTTATAAATAAAGTGAAATAAATGTTAGTGGATATCCGAAATACGGTGGGAATTTATAAGGAGATGGTAATTTGTTTTAAAATAAAAAGGTGGTTTATTTTTAAAAGTGTGGAAAAGAAATTTACGGAATTGGAACGTAAATTAAATTGGGATAAATCGAGTAGGATTTATAAATGATTCGATGGCTACATTTAAATGGAAAATGTATTTCCTTGAAAAGCCAAGTATATTTTCAAAGAAAGATTTCCAAGTATAAGTTAGAGGTTTTAAAGTGGTTTTAAAAGAATGTTCTAGAAAGAAATTATTATTTAATGGTTATAAAATTTTTAGAAGTAAATGTTTATTAAGTTAATTATATAAGTAAGTTATTTTAAAGGTTTAACTAGTATTATGATTTAAAGGATAATTATTTAATATTTATACCTTATAGAATAACTTTTATTTTAAAATTTGTTTTGGCTTAAGTTTTACATAAGAAGGTATCATAAAATTTCATAACTAGTATTTTAAATAAAGTGTTTTAAGTAGTTTTTATTTTAAGTGTTTTAAAGTATAAATTTTTGGATAAAGTGATTTAAATTATTTGAAATCTAAAGTATTCTGACTTTGTGATTTTTAGTGGGAATAAAACAATTGGGTGGAAATTTATTCCGCGAGAGAAAAAGTGATTTGAAAACTATTTCAAAGGGTTGAAGTGTAGAAAAATATCCTGCGAAGATATTTTGGAATAAATAATTTGGGAAATTATTAAGGCCTGATGGTTGCTGTTGATGTTATTTGATAGTTAAATAACCGACTATCAATATTGGCCAATGCGCTGATCGTTTTGAGGAGATCGAGATCGGGATTAATTTCTCGAAAACCACTTCGATCTGGTTTGAACGTTTGCGAATGAAGACCCTGAAGATGATGAAGGCGGTGATTTGGTTTGTTCAGACCCATGGAAACTTGTATGGATGAATACTATCAAAATATCGTCTGGAGGACGGTGAGTATTCAAAGTGAATGTGTGCTAAAAAGCGAGCCTCGTCAACTGAGAATGGCTAAAATAGAGGAGGTGGAGAAAGGCTTAGTGGCTAGCAACCTGTAACATTAGCGGTTTTATCGGGATCCGAAGGTCGGCATTCTTACGTCCACTGTATCAAATGCCGCATAATCGAATGCCAGAAAACCAAATTGTTAGGGTTAAAAAGAAGAGGTAGAAGCAAAAGATAGAGGAAGTAAGAAAATAGAACAGAAAGAATATCAGAATCTCACATATCGCAGCGGAACAACATATAATAGATAAATGAATATCTTTAAAAACAAAGAACTATCTCAGTTATTACATTACATTACATCAGAGTGTACAACAACAATATACAACAAGAAAACAATGGACAGTTATACAAACGTGTCCCTACAAGTGAATTTACAGAGGAAAGATAATATCATATACAAGTGGTACGTCTCGCCATCCCGCTCGCCACTTGAGCTCCAAAGCACTTCTGAATCCAGAATGACCTGATAACCTGACTCTAGACTGCCCGTGTGGAAAATTATGGGCACCCAGAGTTTAGGAAGAGAACAATAAACTCCAGGTCAGTCATGGGACTGGTGTGAGAACTCAAAACAGTTATTTATCTTTTAAAACAACAATAACAAGGGAAGTGAAAAATATCCGCAGTGCTTTTGGAAAATGAAACTACCATAAGGCCTCCCCGCACACACACAATGCAAACGTAGAATTGGAGGAGATTTCTCCTTCTGATAGTCAAATATGCTTACTACGCAAAACAAATCATTTTTTTATATTATTATTAGTGCATAGTGATGAAAGCATTTCGAAAATAGAACATAAATCTTAGCCAGCATAGGCATTCCAAACTATGCCTACTATAGCTACCATCCAAATAATAGGGCGCCACCATAAGTGAATGGCAGGTAATACAACTAAAACCGTACAAGGCTCGTATTGTTTCTTTGGATTTCCAACAAATGGTCAGGCTAAGGAACTTTCTACTGCCACACGGGATCGCCTCTGGCGGGACGTCCCGAGAACTTAAACAGCTCTCTGCCAACACAAGGCCGGGTTACCTTTGTAACTAGGTAACTACTACACGAATATGCCACCCCTCGGTCCTTTGGGACCTTTATCCGAGGGCCCTCGATCACCAAGCAACAACCACACAGAAAAATGAGATTGGAGCAACCACATAGGTTAAGCATCAGGGCTCCATACCTGACACTACCCTTTTCCAGAAGGAAATGACATACCCTAAAGGGCGCGACCTTCATAACCTTGCCGCATATTCCTTTCTTGACCATTTCCGGGGAGTGAGGTCTGACGAAATCTCGTCCATAAAGCTACGCTTTTTCACAAAGCCACGCTTTGATCAACAAATGATCAATAAATAATCATAACATAGCAACACTCAGCATGCCACATTACCAAATTGGGAATATATCGCTGATAACCTTCAACTACATAACCTCTGAGCTCGTACGTCAGAGAAGGGTGTTAAGCTAAGAGAATAAATTCTCCGTGACCAACAGAGATGTATTTGAAAGAAATCTGCTTTATACCTCAAAATGTAACGTCAGACACGTAACCATGCAAGTCTATTCCGAGTTCGAACAGAACCGAAGGCACTTCAAAAGAAGCCATTGCAATCCGGTTATTCACAATCCCGATCGAATTTCCCATCACAAAGGAAATCTCCATACCGTAGCTAACAGCGCTGAGACAATCGATAGGTCATCCTACCGTTTTCATAAATACCCGGTCTTCACCACCGGTCTTCAATGCTATCCATTACGTCGTATCACTATTCGGAATGGGTAATCCGAATAACGAGCGCAATAATTTAAAAATAAGTGTAGCGTTCAATTTCAACCAATTCACAACGAATAACCATTTAAGGGTCAATATTGATAGTCGGTTATTTAACTATCAATCAATATTCACAACATCACCCGACTTCAAATAATTTCCCAAATTATTTATTTTCCAAAAATATCTTTACAAGATATAAGTTCCACACTTCAACCATCTGAAAACAAATTTCAAATCAGTTTTCACCTTTACAACTTTCATTTCAAAATGGTTCATTTAAACCAATCAAATAAATCCTTACCGATTTATTAAATTTACGTTCCAAATTCGTAAATTTATTTCCACGCTTTAAAAAATAAATCAATGTTTATTTTTTAAAAAAATTTCCCTTATAAATTTTCATTGTGAATTTACATTCCTAAATATTCACCTTTGTTATACGATTTTTCAAATCAATTTCAATTATTCACTTTCAATTTATCTTTAAAAGATATAATCTCAAAACATTCACTTCATATTGGAAAACATTTCCATACTTATTCAATAATAAATAATTCACAAATCCATTTATTTCCAACATTTTGAAAACATTCAATATACTTAAATCACAATTAAGTATAAATTTTATTCTTTAAGGAAAACATTCTCTTAAACACATTTATTTGAGTCAAAACGAATGTTGCGTAAAACATCGTTACGACAACCCAAAATCACTAGTATAGGGATTCGAAATTAAGATAGATATATAAACCCCAATACTGTACAAAACTTTTCCTTTCGGAAATCATCTACTATGACAACAGTGTTATAATCCACCATTTCCTTCTATTTGTCGAAAACACCTATTTCAACAATGAATGTTGAAATCTATGGTTTCGATACTTAACACATTTTAAAACATCGTTAAATAGTTTTAATTCTATTTAAAATATCACCTTCCCAAAATATTTCTTTAATATATTATTCACCGTCCAAAATCGTGAATATACTTCGTTAACCAAATTCAATTTCTACATATTTTATTTAAAGGATTATCCACTGTACCAAAATCGTGGATATATCTCCTTTAATAAGCTATAATAATTAAACTTATTAAAATAAGTCGATTTCGGATTTATAAAACAACGTTTATAAATTCCATTTATATTTTATAACAACTTCAACTTATAAAATCACTTTATTAACAAATTCTATCCATATTCCATTTGCACGCCAAAATCCAATTTATAAATTAATATCTTATAAATATTTTATTTTACAAAATCTATTCATTTTATAACTTCACAATTTATAAATCTATAGATTTCATCCACTTATGAAATCCATTTATACTTCATTTTTTACACTTATAAAAACTCGTTTTATAATTCCAATATTTTAGTTTATAAATATTAATTTTATAAATCTTTTATATAAATCATTTATAATAATTCAAAAATCCCAATCTAAACCATTTTATAAATTAATCAACTACTTATTTCAAAAATCATATTTCGGTTATATTTCACAAAAACGATAATTTTTATAACATAAAAATTTCAATGTTTATTTATTAAAAATGAATCAATTCCAAAATTAAATTTTATTATAAATTCTCAACTTAATTTTTCAAAAATCAAATTTTATTTATTTTCGGCATCTAACGATACCAAAAACATATTCGGCTAAAATTTTAGCCTTTAGCGATTTCAATCACAAAGATAATCACGCAGATTATAAATAGATCAACACACAGCATTGAAATAAATTCAATCATTTGAGGAATCCAGTTGGATCCTACCAACCTGTTTCCCTGCATCCAAAGATGTTAGCACAATACCAATTCTGCTTCAAGACAGAATATCGTGGTATATGGGATTTATAAAATACTATCCGCTATTAGGCGGTGCAATAGGGTCTCATTCGCTATATAATGCGGGAAAATCAACTCCAAATACATATATAATACCAATTCCATTCAAGTTGGAATTATCACGGTATATGTTTTTAATAAATAACCCCCGCTTAATATACGGCGTATAGGGTCTATTTCAATACAACAGATAATAACTATCACCCAATCAAGCAATTTTAAATCTAACTATTTAAAATTTAAATCGAAACAATTCGATTGAGTGAGAAGTTCTCACCTTGAGTTTCCGATAACTGTTGTAGTGTTTTATTTCGAATAAAACTAAACGCGCGTTTAATTTTACCCAAAATTCACACTAGCTCCAAACAATTCCAATCTAGCTCAATTGCGTAGTGCTCGTCAATACGGTTCCAATGCAACTTGTTTCATCATTTTTCGACCTCGTATGCAAAAGGTATCAATTTTTAAAGTTCATAAGCATTATAATATAAATTAATTTCTATTTGTTATATTTTTATACCCAAATTCAATCGCAGCCATTGATTTCAAAGCCCTTAGATCTGGGCCACACCACGCTATCTCCTCCCCTCCGTTCCTCTTCGTTCGCATTTGCTCCAGGTTGTAAAGTAACCCATGCCGCCTTCTAACCCTAATCAACGCGACCACCCACGATTGTCCAGAGCACGATCAGATGACGCCACTTCGTAGCCCCACTCTGACACTACCCACGGCCACCATGGCACGAAGCTCGGCTGCGCATCAATCTTGAAATGCGTGCACGAATTCGCGGCCTTCGTGGCGAAATTCCTGACGAACCGCTAAATGTTTTTCGATCACCACCGCACGAATCAAAGATCTCAAAGTTCTCTACAACTTTGCAGTAGAAAGTTTCTTGAATTAAATGATGGATTTGGAGAAATCGAGGGAAGGAGAAGTGTGTTTTCTGGCCGGTGAAATAGTGGGTGGCGGCTGATGATAATAAACTAGGGTTTTGCAAATGGTAGAAGGAGATGGGTCCTTTTATAGAAATTTTCACCAACCATTATTCATCCGACTTTTCCAAACTCCAAATCTCGCACCGTGACCGGCGTTTCTAGGGTTTAACCTGCGTTCCGGGCACAATAGAATAGGTTTTAGAGGCTAATTCGATCATCTATGCGAGTTATAGCAATAAACGATCAAATTTAATTTAAATCGATTAAACCAATTTCTATGCGTTTTGGCTTGCCCCGGACAAACAGTAAATCCGATTGACATGAAATTTGAAACCATACAATAATATAACACTACGGATCCGATGAAACTAGTTTTGTCGAAATCCGAGACTGTTTGAAAAATGACTATTTTCACTAGTCAATTAAATATTAAAATATTCAATTTTCACAAATTAACTTTTAATTCAATTTTAAAAGTTCACAATCATTGTTCTAACTCCAATATGATTTAATATAACTTTATAAATCATTTTTAATCACATTAAACCCAATTTTCAATTATTTACGCAATTTCAAATATTAATTTATCGATTTAATTATCCAATTAAATCTAAATATTCGAAAAATAAATTATTCGACTTTCAAATTTTTACTTGTTGATATTTAAAATCAATTAAATATCTGAATTTCAAATGAAAAAAATTCTGGGTCATTACAAACGTCCCCCTTAAAAGAATTTCGTCCTCGAAATTACCAAGTAAGAAAACGTTTTGGAATTCGTTAACCTTTCAAAACAATTCAATTCAGATTTCAAATTCACTTAAGTGTTTAACTTTCCCAAAATCTATAGTTAAACCTCTTACAAAACTTCACTAATATTTCAAATACATATACAATTATCTTTTCAAAACCAACTATGTCGTTCAACTTTTCAACTCAAATCAAAACTTAGTTTTCACCAAAAAAAAAATTTCCAAAATTTCCCGAAAATTTTCTAACGCCTTAATTTTTCAGAAAATTTTGCCATAACCTACTTTGCGCGGCTAGCTTGGTACGACTACAACATGTCACAACGGGCCCCCAATTTCAAAAAGAAAACGAAAAGCCAAGCGGCTAGACAAGAAGATCATTAAATTTCATACTGAAATTCAAATACATACCTTTTTGTCGAGCAATTCAATTTTTTTATTTTCAAAACTAAAATCCCAATTTCCATTTCCTTTAATACGCCTGTATATCCTGCTAGTCATAATATCCAATTACAATATTCAAAAATCATTTTGCGCAATTTATTACAAAATTTTGGATATATACTTCTTATACCATTTTTTACTTTACTATTGAAGTTATATATTCATTTTCATTCTAGATTGCATCATCAATTTCATTCGAATTCAATTTACACTTTCAATTCTGTTTGGATTCAATTTACCTTTTGAAAGTTGAATTTATCAATTATCTTTCATTCACAATTGATTCATATCACTATTTTAAATTAGTTTTATTTACAAATTAAATTACTTTACCTTTAAATTTCACTAATTCAATTTCATCAACACTTAATGAATTTATATACAACCAATTTATAATCAAATAACAACCAATGTATATTCAACACAACCGAATTTATTCACTTTACATTCAACATTCATATTCACTTTGTTTTTCTTCAATTTGGTTTAACACATTTAATTAGCTTTTATGAATTAACACTTACATCCACTATTCCATATCAATTTATTTACATTCAATTGATTTACATTCACTTCATTCATTCATTAATTCAATTGCTAATTCATTTAACATTTCAAGTTGAATTTCATTTATATAACTCAAGTTCATATTAATTCACTTTATTATTTTACTTCGATACCAAAATCAACTTCATTCAACATTCGATTTCAGTTTCATTTACTTGCAACTATAAATTAATTTATCCATTCACAACTTTATTTCCATAATTCAAACTCACTTCCAATCCATTTGTTACTACTCCAAATTTATTTTTAACTTAATAATTTTTTTTAAGTAATCATTTCACTTAGCCTCCTTAGACCTTTCTTTAAATTCACTTTATTTAATTGATTCACTTATACTTACTTTAACTCAACTCCATCCTTTAAGCTAAATTTATTCTATCAAAATTCGAATTGTATAAGTTATCAACTCATTTACCAATTCGATAAATATTTAAAATAGGATTCCAGAGTCTTTTCAGCCTTTCAAAACCAAGTTTGAAATCAATTCAAATTATCTTTTGAATTTCCAAAACCAAAGCCAAAATTTCCAAACAACTTTAATTTAAAACAATCTGGCAACAATTCCTCTTTTGGAGACCCGAAAATGAACACCATTGATGTCGCGGTCATATCAGAATTATTTTCCGGCGACCGAAAAGAGTTTAGAGCTTTATCCGTCCAAAATATTTCTCCAAAATCTTTGAAATTCATTTTCAAAATCAAGAGGGATTTAAACTTTCCAAATCTCCAAAATTTTCAAATTCTTTTCAAAACATTTCCAAACACTTCTCTGGAATTTTTTTACTTCAAATTACAAATCACATTTATAATTCATATTCATAAATTCCATTTGTGTGTGAATTTATTTCTTAACTTTGGAGTTACGATTTCAATTTCCTACTCAAATGATAATAATATTATCACTTCCTAACAATCAAGCAACCATATACTATAATAATTTACAAAGATTATTTCCTTTATCTGCAAAAATATTTTTGGCTAAAATTATTTCATTTACCCTATTTTACAACAATATTGTGTCGAATTGTTCTGAACAAGTGTTTAGAGATCCCTATCGATAGAGTTGTACGGACTATACCGACCAGAATCCATATACCACTCAACAAACCAATCATCACAACATAAAACAATTTTATATTCACTAACAAATACGCGCTCATAACTATTATTACACTCAAACTCATTCTAGAGCACTACTTACTCTATCTCTAATGGGTAACACCCAACAGAGCCATGGTTGTCGCTTAACCATATGCTTTGATACCACATGAAACATTAGCCGTTTTATCGGGATCCGAAGGTCAGCATTCTTACGTCCACTGTATCAAATGCCGCATAATCGAATGCCGGAAAATCGAATTGCTAGGGTTAAAAAGAAGTGGTAGAAGAAAAAGATAGAAGACGTAAGAAAACAGAACAGAAACAGTATCAGAATCTCACATATGCAGCGGAACAACATATAATAGATAAATGAATATCTTTAAAAACAAAGAACTATCTCAGTTATTACATTAAATTACATCAGAGTGTATAACAACAATATACAACAACAAAACAATGGACAGTTATACAAACATGTCCCTACAAGTGAATTTACAGCGGAAAGATAATATCATATACAAGTGGTACGTCTCGCCATCCCGCTCGCCACTTGAGCTCCAAAGCACTTCTGAATTCAGAATGAGCTGATAACCTGACTCAAGACTGCCCATGTGGAAAATTATTGGCACCCAGAGTTTAGGAAGAGAACAGTAAACTCCAGGTCAGTCATGGGACTGGTGTGAGAACTCATGTGACGCCCCACCTCTATACCCACGCTAGCCAAAAACACTACAGAGTAATGCTGTCGACTAGCACGGAGAATAAGGCTGTTGAGGAACGACCATCTATATAATTGCTTTGTGCGAGTACCGATATGCCGGATAAAAATATAACTTTTCATCTCAAGAGGAAATCCGACATACCGACACAAACTCAAAGCTACTACACAATGGCTATAAAGGGCTTCGGAAACAAATATAGAAATAAACATAACACAAATCAGTCACAGATAATTCATATCACAAAGGCAGAAATAGATATGAATATAACACATGAAAGTGTACATTAGAGTAGTGGTCAAACAAGATCCACAATATCAAAAAAAGAATAGATACAAGTGCTAGACAAAAGAACAAGTATACATCATAGAGTCTGTATCTCAAATGTATACAACAAAAACTACTAAACTAAAGTAGTTAGCCAAAAGTCAGAAGATGGTTCCAGATAGGAAGCCATGAGGAAGCACCTGTAATATCTCAGTCTGACCCGAGTATTATTTAAGAAGAAAATAATAAACGGATCAGTCTAGCTATAAATATCAGATGAAATGATATAGAATAAGAGATATGACTAAACGCATAATAATCACAATGTCAAGCTGTGATAAATAAAAAATTGAAAAATCAATAAGAGATTAATCAATATCGCAAAGATCTTCTCAAAGATAAAAAGGAATGTCATACTCCTAATTTCATTCACCAAGCCACAATAAATGACATATATATCAATGCCAATCGTAAAAGTTGGTGAAACATAAATTCCAGAATTCAACACACGAAATCCAAAAATCACAAGAAAAGGATGGCCAAGACATTGATGTAGTGCAAACGGTACATCCAATGAATCACAAAGCAAAGACATTAATGTAGTGCAAACGGTACATCCAATGTATCAAAAGCATATCATTGATGTAGTGCAAATGGTACATCCAATGAATCAAAAGCAAAGACATTGATGTAGTGCAAATGGTACATCCAATGTATCAAAAGCATATCATTGATGTAGTGCAAACGTTACATCCAATGAATCAAAAGCAAAGACATTGATGTAGTGCAAACGGTACATCCAATGTATCAAAAGCATATCATTAATGTAGTGCAAACGGTACATCCAATGAATCAAAAGCAAAGACATTGATGTAGTGCAAACGGTACATCCAATGTATCAAAAGCATATCATTGATGTAGTGCAAACGGTACATCCAATGAATCAAAAGCAAAGACATTGATGTAGTGCAAACGGTACATCCAATTTATCAAAAGCAAAGACATCGCACATGCTATTCTAAAACATAAAATGATCGTCATGATCAAAGAGAAGTGTCGATTACAGTAAGCTAGTAAATATATGAGCTTAGCTTCATGTCCCATAACCACTAGCTTAACTTAAATATTTACGAACAAATTGTAGATCTCCACTAGAAAATTTTCACAAGAGTTTCAATCGAACAAGTCCAAGAATTAACCGACGAAGTAAACGCAAGCATTTCATACCACTCGTTTTACTAAGTCGTTTAATTAGATTTCTCATACGAGTGAGGTAAAGGCTTGTATATACTAATAGATTGGAAATCGGTTTGAGAAAACGAGCTTTGTTATAAAATAGTGTTGAAATCATTTAAAGAAAGAGTTTTTATATTTACTACTAGTATAGAAAACCTTTATATTTTTAAAGTGACAAATCACAAAGAAGATTGTAGGAACAATCAATCACTAAGATTCACATTCGAAGAAGTGAATAAAATCCAAGAAATCGATACCGAATCCATCGAAATGGATATTCCAAGAATTCCCGAAGAAAATAAGTCATCAAAGTCAATAGCAAATGATAACAACAAATAAGGAAATTACACAAATCGATTAAAGTTGGAATTTCGGACAACTAGGCAAAATAGGCATAGTTGGCAAATAGCAGCAGGTCGGTCGACCGGACTCCCTAAGTCGGTGGACCGAACCAGAGGTTGGAAGTGCTCGGGGCACCAGGTTGGTCGACCGGCCCAGGGGCTTGGTCGGCCGAAGCCTGTACCCAGCGCTTCCAAACAGAGGCAGGAAGTGCCTGGGCTATAGGTCGGTCGACCGGCCTAGGGGCTCGGTCGGCCGAACCTGTTGCCAGCACTCCACTGCCCTATTTTGGATGAGTTGCAAATCTCGATCAAATTGCATTCGCTCGAGCAATGGCGCTAAGGGTTTATGCCAATCGACTACCCGACCCTATAAGCTCTTTGATGCATCACCAAAAACATGTTCAAACATCAAAGTTAGGATTTTTAAAGAATTGAACTCAAAACACTAAAAATTGGAATATTCACCAAATCAATCCAAAGCAAAAGCAAATGCACACGAATAAGTGTTAGGAATTCATACCTAACAATCGAAGATAATTATATACTGAGGTGTGAGATAAAAATCTCACCTTCGAACCCAAATCAATAAAGGAGAAGCTTTAAGAACAAGCTAAGATCAATTCCTCTTCAATCTCAACACTAGAAGCTTGAATTTAAGCTCAAAAGAAGAACATTCCCTAAGTTAGGTTTAGGAAATTTCTGAAACCAAAGAGAGAATGAGTTGGAGAAGATGAAGAGAAAGCTTGCCGATGGGTTCTCTTGAGTTTGGAGCTAGAAGATGGATTTGCTAATGGAAACTAGGGCTTAGGATTTCCTAATTCTTTTTCTCTTCCCCCATTTTTGATGAAGCTTGAATGTATTAGGAAATTAAGAAGGAATGAAGAGAAGAGGGGGTTGGGACTGAGTTAGTAAGTGGTTAATGGGTTCAGCTCCAAATCAAAGCCCCAAGTGAAAAAGTGGCAGAAATCAACTTTCTCCAAACATATCGAAGCTTATACTAAAAAAGGTCGCAAACGTCATTTTGAACTCAATGGGGGTGGTCTCGAGTCCCAATTCGACTGTTTGCAAAAAGTAGCTTTTCGGACCAAAATCCGATGAACGATAAAATATTTAAATATAAAATCGATAAATATGCGGGTTGTTACAACTCAAAACAGTTATTTATCTTTTAAAACAACAACAACAAGGGAAGTGAAAAATATCAGCAATGCTTTTGGAAAATGAAACTACCATAAGGCCTCCCCCCACACACAATGCAAACGAAGAATTAGAGGAGATTTCTCCTTTTGATAGTCAAAGATGCTTACTACGCAAAAAAATCATTTTTTTAATATTATTATTAGTGCATAGTGATGAAAGCATTTCGAAAATAGAATATAAATCTTAGCCAGCATAGACATTCCGAACTATGCCTACTATAGCTACCATCCAAACAGTGGGGCGCCACCATAAGTGAATGGCAGGTAATACAACTAAAACCGTACACGGCTCGAATTGTTTCTTTGGATTTCCAAAAAATGGTCAGGCTAAGGAACTTCCTACTGCCACATGGGATCGCCTCTGGCGGGACGTCCCGAGAACTTAACCAGCTCTCTACCAACACAAGGCCGGGTTACCTTTGTAACTAATTAACTACTACACGAATATGCCACCCCTCGGTCCTTTGTGACCTTTATCCGAGGGCCCTCGATCACCAAGCAACAACCACACAGAAAAATGAGATTGGAGAAACCACATAGGTTAAGCATCAGGGCTCCATACCTGACACTACCCTTTTCCAGAAGGAAATGACATACCCTAAAGGGCGCAACCCTCATAACCTTGCCGCATATTTCTTTCTTGACCATTTCTGGGGAGTGAGGTCTGACGAAATCTCGTCCATAAAGCTACGCTTTTTCACAAAGCCGTGCTTTGATCAACAAATGATCATTAAATAATCATCACATAGAAACACTCAACATGCCACATTACCAAATTGGGAATATGTCGCTGATAACCTTCAACTACATAACCTCTGAGCTCGTACGTCAGAGAAGGGTGTTAAGCTAAGAGAATAAATTCTCCGTGACCAATAGAGATGTATTTGAAAGAAATCTGCTTTATATCTCAAAATGTAACGTCAGACACGTAACCATACAAGTCTATTCCGGGTTCGAACAGAACCGAAGGCACTTCAAAAGAAGCCATTGCAATCCGGGTATTCACAATCCCGATCGAATTTCCCATCACAAAGGAAATCTCCATACCGTAGCTAACGGCGCAGAAACAATCGATAGGGCATCCTACCGTTTTCATAAATACCCGGTCTTCACCACCGGTCTTCAATGCTATCCATTACGTCTTATCACTATTCGGAATGGGTAATCCGAATAACGAGCGCAATAATTTAAAAATAAGTGTAGCATTCAATTTCAACCAATTCACAATGAATAACCATTTAAGCGTCAATATTGATAGTCGGTTATTTAACTATCAATCAATATTCGCAACATCACCCTATTTCAAATAATTTCTCAAATTATTTATTTTCCAAAAATATCTTTACAAGATATAAGTTCCACACTTCAACCATCTGAAAACATATTTCAAAACAATTTTCACCTTTACAACTTTCATTTCAAAATGGTTCATTTAAACCAATCAAATAAATCCTTACCGATTTATTAAATTTACGTTCCAAATTCGTAAATTTATTTCCACGCTTTTAAAAATAAATCAATGTTTATTTTTAAAACAAATTTCCCTTATAAATTTCCATTGTGAATTTACATTCCTAAATATTCACCTTTGTTATACAATTTTTCAAATCAATTTCAATTATTCACTTTCAATTTATCTTTAAAAGATATAATCTCAAAACATTCACTTCATATTGGAAAACATTTCCATGCTTATTCAATAATAAGTAATTCACAAATCCATTTATTTCCAACATTTTGAGAACATTCAATATACTTAAATCACAATTAAGTATAAATTTTATTCTTTAAGGAAACATTCTCTTAAGCACATTTATTTGAGTCAAAACGAATGTTGCGTAAAACATCGTTACGACAACCCAAAATCACTAGTATAGAGATTCGAAATTAAGATAGATATATAAACCCTAATACTATACAAAACTTTTCCTTTCGGAAATCATCTACTATGACAACAGTGCTATAGTCCACCATTTCCTTATATTTCTCGAAAACGTCTATTTCAACAATGAATGTTGATATCTATGGTTTCGATACTTAACACATTTTAAAACATCCTTAAATCGTTTTAATTCTATTTAAAATATCATTTTCCTAAAATATTTCTTTAATATATCATTCACCGTCCAAAATCGTGAATATACTTCGTTAACCAAATTCAATTTCTACATATTTTCTTTAAAGGATTATCACTGTCCCAAAATCATGGATATATCTCCTTTAACAAGCTATAATAATTAAACTTATTAAAATAAGCCGATTTCGGGTTTATAAAACAACGTTTATAAATTTCATTTATATTTTATAACAACTTCAACTTATAAAATCACTTTATTAAAAAATACTATCCATATTCCATTTACACGTCAAAATCCAATTTATCAGTTAATTACTTATAAATATTTTATTTTACAAAGTCTATTCATTTTATAACTTCACAATTATAAATCTATAGATTCCATCCACTTATGAAATCCATTTATACTTTATTTTTACACTTATAAAAACTTGTTTTATAATTCCAATATTTTAATTTATAAATATCAATTTTATAAATCTTTTATATATATCATTTATAATAATTCAAAAATCCCAATCTAAACCATTTTATAAATTAATTAACCACTTATTTCAAAAATCACATTTCGATTATATTTCACAAAAATCATAATTTTTTTAACATAAAAATTTCAACGTTTATTTATTTAAAATGAATCAATTCCAAAATTAAATTTTATTATGAATTCTCAACTTAATTTTTCAAGAACCAAATTTTATTTATTTTCGGCATCTAACAATACCAAAAATATACTCGGCTAAAATTTTAGCCTTTAACGATTTCAATCACAAAGATAATCACGTAGATAATAAATTGATCAACACACAACATTGAAATAAATTCAATCATTTGAGGAATCCAGTTGGATCCCTCCAACCTGTTTCCCTGCATCCAAAGATGTTAGCACAATACCAATTTCGCTTCAAGATGGAATACCGCGGTATATGAGATTTACAAAATACTATCCGCTATTGTGCGACGCAATAGGGTCTCACCCGCTATATAATGCGAGAAAATCAACTCCAAATACATATATAATACCAATTCCATTCAAGTTGGAATTATCGCGGTATATGTTTTTAATAATAACCTCCGCTTAATATACGACGTATAGGGTCTATTTCAATACAACAGATAATAACTATCATCCAATCACACAATCAAGCAATTTTAAATCTAACTATTTAAAATTTAAATCGAAACAATTCGATTGAGTGAGAAGTTCTCACCTTGAGTTTCCGATAACAGTTGTAGCGTTTTATTTTGAATAAAACTAAACGCGCGTTTAATTTTACCCAAAATTTACACTAGCTCCAAACAATCCCAATCCAGCTCCATTGCATAGTGCTCGTCAATACGGTTCCAACGCAACTTGTTTCATCATTTTTCGACCTTGTATGCAAAAGTTATCAATTTTTTAAAGTTCATACACATTATAATATAAATTAATTTCTATTTCTTTTATATTTTTATACCCAGATTCGATCGCAGCCATTGATTTCAAAGCCCTTAGATCTAGGCCGCACCACGCTATCTCCTCCCCCATATTCCTCTTCGTTCGTGTTTGCTCCACGTTGCAAAGTAACCCATGCCACCTTCTAACCCTAATCAACGCGACTACCCACGATCCTCCAGAGCACGATCATGACGCCACTTCATAGCCCCACTCCGACACTATCCACGGCCACCACGGCACGAAGCTCGACTGCGCATCAATCTCGAAATGCGTGCATGAAGTCGCGGCCTTCATGGCGAAATTCCTAACGAACCGCTCAATGTTTTTCGATCACCACCGCACGAATCGAAGATCACAAAGTTCTCTACAACTTTGTAGTAGAGAGTTTCTTGAATTAAATGATGGATTTCGAGAAATCAAGGGAAGAAGAAGAGTGTTTTTTGGCCGTTGAAATAGTGGGTGGGGGCTGAACATAATAAACTAGGGTTTTGCAAATGGTAGAAGGAGATGGGTCCTTTTTATAGAAATTTTCACCAACCACTATTCATCCAACTTTTCCGAACTCCAAATCTCGCGCGGTGACCGGCGTTTCTAGGGTTTAACCCGCGTTTCGGACACAATGGAATAAGTTTCGGAGGCTAATTCGATCATCTGTGCGAGTTACAGCAATAAACGATCAAATTTAGTTTAAATCGATTAAACCAATTTCTATGCGTTTTGGCTTGCCCTAGACAAACGATAAATCCGATTGACACAAAATTTGAAACCATACAATAATATCACATTACAGATCTGATGAAACTGGTTTCGTCGAAATCCGAGATTGTTTGAAAAATGACTACTTTCACTAGTCAATTAAATATTAAAATATTCAATTTTCAAAAATTAACTTTTAATTCAATTTTAAAAGTTCACAAACATTGTTCTAACTCCAATATGATTTAATATAACTTTATAAATCATTTTTAATCACATTAAGCCCAATTTCCAATTATTTACGCAATTTCAAATATTAATTTATCGATTTAATTATCCAATTAAGTCTAAATATTCGAAAAATAAATTATTCGACTTACAAATTTTTACTTGTTGATATCTAAAATCAATTAAATACCTGAATTTCAAATGACAAAAATTCTGAGTCGTTACACAACCAATCAAGGTTAGTTCATCCCTGTCTAGATGTCCCTTATTATACAGTTGCATGGGCGGTTGCTGATCCCAATCGCGGGGTGATCTTATTTGGACTATCCAGAAATTGGTAGCTCCGGTCTTGTGTTGTAGAGGATCAGTGTAACGGCCCAGAATTTTAAGTAATTAAAATTTGAATATTTAATTAATTTTAAATATTAATAAGTGAATTTATAAGTCGAATAAATTTTATTTCGAATAATTGGATTTAATTGGATAATTAAATCAATAATTTAATATGTGAAATTATGGAAATAATTGAAAATTAAGTTAAATATGATTGAAAATGATTTGTAAAATTTTATTTTATTATGTTGGAGTTAGAATGATATTTTAGAACTTTTAAAATCGAATTAAAAGTTAATTAGTGAAAAATGAATATTTTAGTATTAAATCGACTAGTGAAAATAGCCAATTTTTGAACAGTCTCAGAATTGAACGAAACCAGTTCCATTAGATCCGTAATAGTTAGTTATTACCGGATTTCAATTTTCGTAGCAATCGGAGTTACCGTTTGATCGTGGCAGCTCGAAACGCATCAAATTATTTTTAATATTAATTTGGCGAGTTAAAATAGCCATTTTTCAAAAAGTCTCAGATTTCGACGAAACTAGTTTCATCAGATCCGTAATGTGATATTATTGTAAAGTTTCAAATTTCGAGTCAATTGGATTTACCGTTTGTCCTGTACAAATTAAAACGCCTAGAAAATCGATTAAATCGGCTTAATTCAAATTGAACGTTTATAGCCATAACTTGCACAGATGACCGAATTAGCTTTCGAAACCTGTTCCATTGTGTCCGGAACGCGGGGTAAACCCTAGAAATGCTGGTTACGGCGCGTAAATCGGAGTTTGGAATTTCCGGAATGAATAGTGTTCGTTTTATTCCCTATAAATACACCTAAATTCTCACAAAAAAAAACCTAAACCTAATTTCTTTTAGTCGCCTCCACCTAATACACGGCCGAAATCTTTCCATCTTTCTTCCCCCAAATCTTTCAATCCTTCAATCGTTTCAAGAAACTTACAACTAGAAAGTGGTAGAGCTACGTGAGATCTTGAAGTTCAACGGGTATGATCGAGATTGGAGCTGTATTTTGGGAGATAATGGCCTGCGTTCGGCTATGATTGCGCACGCAATTCGAGAACAATGGTGGGGCCGAGTGCCACCATGCTCTGGCCGAAGGTGAAGTTCACGAAGGCGGTCAACATGGAACTATCTGATCGTCGCGAAGTTGATCGTGTTGGTTGCAAAATTAAACCCTAAATGGGTATGGTTGGGTTCTTATTCGTGTTCGTATACTGGAGGGAGAACGCGTGTGGAAGAAGTAGCAGGTGTGGCCGATCTTGTGCTAGGAAGAACGAACGGCTACGATTAAAAGAAAATGTGAATTTAATTGTAAATTTATATATTATATATCGTGTGAAGTTTAAAAATTGATATCTTTTTCATACGAGGTCGAAAACGCGCGAAACCAGTTGCGTTGGAATCGTATGGACGAGCACTACGCGATGGAATTGGATTGGAGTCGTTTGGAGTTAGTGAGAATTTTGGGTAAAATTAAACGTTCGTTTAATTTTATTCGAAATAAATCGCTAAAACGAAATTAAAATCAAGGTGAGAACTTCTCACTCAATCGAATCGGTTTCGATTTTTATTTTAAATAGTTAGATTTAAAATATTTGAATGCATGTTTGAATGATGATTGTTATCTATTGATTATTAAAATAGACATTATGCGCCGTTAGTAAGCGGATGTTATTTATTAAAAACATATACCGCGAATATTTCATAAACAGTGAAATTGGTATTATATATGATAGCAATATATATATATTGGCATATGTATATATTGGAGTTATTGATTTCCCGCATTTGCATAGCGGATGAGACCCTATTGCACCGTCTATTAAGCGGATAATATTTTAAATCTCATATACCGCGATAATTCCGTACTGGAGCGGAATTGGTATTGTGCTAATGTTTGTGGATGCAGGAAAACAGGTTGGAGGGATCCAACTAGATTCCTCAACAGTATTTATTAGATTTCAGATATTTTGATATTTGATGGATTATCATATCGATATATGATATCGTTGTTGTCGTGATTGACTATTTGGTATATAGCATCATTGGACCAAATTTGGAACTTTAAAATGATTTTTGAAAATATACTATATGTTTGGAATTGATCCATTTTAAATAAATAAACGTATAATTTTAATGTTATAAAAATTATGATTTTTGAGAAATATAGTTAAAAACTGATTTTTGAGAATATGATGCTAATGATTTTATAAAAGAGTTTAAAACGGGATTTTTGAATTTATTATAAAAAGTTGAAAATATAGGATTTATAAAATTTAATTATTTTATAAATCAAAATGGTGAAATTATAAAGGAGATTAAAGATGTTTTGAAATAATAGTATAAATTGATTTTATAAAGGATTTATAAATTGATATTTATAAATTTAAAACATTTGAATTATAAAACGAGTTTTTATAAGTGTTTGAATGAAGTGAAAATGGATTGCATAAGGGAATGGAATTTTATAAGCAGTAGGTTTATAAAATTTATAAAGTTATTAAAATAATGGTTTTGGATAAATAAATGAATCTTATAAGTTATAAGATTTATAATTATGAAGTTCAAAGGAACGATTTTTGCAAACGAATAAATTATAAGTATTTCACTTATAATATGAACCTTTGTTTTATAATTGAGTTATGAATCGAATAGGTTAATAAAGGAATTTAAAAAAGGGAGTTGTTATAAAATAAATAGAAAAGGAATTTATAAACGTTGTTTTATAAATTCGCAAACGACTTATTTTAAGAAGTAAATTGTTGAAACCTATTAATGGAGTTATATTCACATTTTTGACTGTGAATAATCCTTTAAAATAAAACGTATAAAAGGATGAAATTTGTTAACGTAGTATATTCACGTTTTTGAATAGTGAATAATGTGTTAAATAAATTGTTTTGAATGTGATGTTTTAAATAGAATTAAAACAAGTTAACGTTTTTTTAAAATGTGTTGAGATTCGAAACCATAGATTTCAACATTCATTGTTGAAATAGACGTTTTCGAGAAATAGAAGGAAATGGTGGACTATAACACTGTTGTTATGGTAAATGACTTCCGAAAGGAAATGTTTTGTATAGTATTGGGATTTATATATCTATTTTAATTTCGAATCCCTATACTAGTGATTTTGGGTTGTCGTAACAATGTTTTACGCAACATTTGTTTTGGCCCAAATAAATATGTTTAAGAGAATGATTTCCTTAAAGAATGAGATATATACTTAATTTCGATTTAAGTATATTGAATATTTTCCAAGTGTTGAAAATAAATGGATTTGAGAATCACTTATTAAATAAGTATGGAAATGTTTTCCAATATAAAGTGAATATTAGAGAATTTATCTTTTTGAAGATAAATTGAAATGAATAATTGAAATCGAATATTCATAGATATTTTGGATTATAAATTCACTAAGGAATTTATAAAAGAAAGTGGATTTTGTTTAAAAATAAATATTGATTTATTTTTGACATATTGAAATTATATGTCTTGTAAAGATATTTTGGAAAATAAATAATTTGGAAAATTATTTGGAAACTGGTGATGTGTGCATATCTATTGATAGTTCAATAACCGACTATCAATATTTCCCTTTGAATGGGTAATTGATGTGATTCGTTTGAATTTGAATGCCACACTTATTTTTGAATAAGCGCTCACTATTCGGGTTAACCGGGAAAGGACCATGGGGTCGTATAACCCATTCCGAATATGTGATACGTCGTTATGAATTGCATTTGAAGACCGGTGTTGAAGACCGGATCTTTTTGAAAGCGAAAGGACAACTCGTCGATTGTCTTTGCACCGAGTAGCTACGGTATAGAGACTCCCTATGTGATGGGAAGTCCGGACGTGATTAGAGATTATCCGGATTGCAAGGACTTCTTTGTAAGTGCCTTCGGTTTTGTTCGATCCCGGAACAGACTTGTATGGATTGTATGTCTGACATTACAAATTGAGATATAAAGCAGATTTCTTTCAAATATATTTCTGTTGGTGGCGGAGAATTTATTCTTTTAGCTTGACACCCTTCTCTGAGACGTACGAGCTCAGAGGTTATGTAGTTGAATGTTATCAGCGATATATTCCCAATTTGGTAATGTGACATGCTGAGTGTTGCTGTTAAATGATCATTGTGTTGATTATTTGTGATAGGATCGTTTATTTGATCGTCTATCCTGGTGATCATTTCTATGATCATTTGTTGACCCAAAGCATGGCTTTTGTATAAAGTATGTTTTTGTGGACGTGACTTCATCGAGCCTCACACCCCGGAATGGTCAAAACAGGAAAGATGCAGCAAAGTTATGAGGGGTAGCGCCCTTTAGGATGTGTGCATTTCCTTCTGGAAAAGGGTGGTATCATGGTATGGAGCCGAGATACTTACTCATGTTGAAAACACTTTATGATTGTGTGAATTGATTGCGAGCGCTCGGTTGAAAGGTCCCAAAGGACCGGGGGATGGCATATTCGGTCAGTTGTTACTCAGTTAGGGGTAACCCGGCCTTGTGCTGGTAGAGATTCGGTTTGGTTCTCGGGGATGTCCATCCAGAGGCATTCTCATGTGGCAATGGGAAGTTCCTTGGCCTGACCATTTGTTGGAAAATCCATTCTTCAAATACGAGCCTTGTACGGTTTTAGTTGTATAACCTGCTATGGAATATGGCGGTAACCCGCTATTGAACATGGTAGCTATAGTAGGCATAGTTCGAAATGTCTATGTTGGATAAGATTTATATCTTTACTTTCGAAATAAATTTTCTCTACACTATGCACTAGTAATAATATAAAATGTTCTTTTAAATGCGTATCAAGCATCTTTGACTATCATAAGGAGAAATCTCCTCCGATTCTACGTTTGCATTGTGTGTGTGGCGGGAGGTCTTATGGTAGTCTCATTTTTAAAAGCATTGCGAATTGACTTTAAAAAAATATTCCTCTACTTTATTTTAAAGATAAATAAACTGTTTTGAGTTCTCACACTAGTCACATGACTGACTCGGAGTTTATTGTTTTCCTTCCTAAACTCTGGGTGCCCACTAATTTCCACACGGGCAGTCAAGAGTTAGGTTTATCAGGATATTCTGGATACTCAGGAGTTGCTGGAAGCAAGATGGATGGCATGGCGTATTACTAGTTTATATAGTATTTCTTTTTCCGCTGCACTGTTTGTTGTTGTTGTACACTCTGATATGATGTAATGAAATGTAATGTATAAAATGTAATAACTGATATAGTTTTTTGTTTAAAGATTATTCATTTATTATTATATGTTGTTCCGCTGCGAATTGTGAGATTCTGATATTGTTGTGTTCTGTTCCGTTCTATTTTCTATTTTCTTTCCTCTTCATTCTCTATTTTCTCACTATCTTTTCTGTCTTTTTCTTCCTTTTCTTTTTCTTAAAACCCTAAGTGTTCGGTTTTCCGTCATTCGATTGCTCGGCAGTCGATAAAATGAGTATCGATGTTGAATTTTCGAAAGTCGAAGAATCGGGTCCTTACATTTGGTATCAGAGCATATGGTTAAGCGACAACCATGGTTCTGTTGGGTATTACTCATTAGAGATAGAGTCAGTAGTACTCTAGAATGAGTTGAGTGTAATAATAGCTATGAGAGCGTATTTGTTAGTGAATATAAAATTGTTTTGTATTGTGTTGACTTATCGGTTGATTGTTTATAGATTCCAGTCGATGTAGTCTAGCTAACTATCGTAGATAGGGGTTTCTAAACTCTTAAACAAGATAAACCGACACGATATTGTTTTAAATTGGGTAAATGAAATAATTTTACCTTGATTATATTGTATATATAAAGGAATAATTTTTCAGAATTATTAAAGGATATATAAGTTGATTGTTTAGATGTTTGAATAATCTAAGTAAAAGAATAATTGTATAAGAAAAAGAATTATAAGAATTGGATTATAATTAAAGTGATTTACAATTGTGAAATAAACTTATATATATGAGAAGTGAAACTATATGAATATATTTATGAATATGAGTTGTAAATAAAAAATGAAATTCAACTTTTGTAATTGAATTGAATTAATGGATTAAATGTTAATCAATTGAATGTAAATTTAGTTGATATGAAATAATGAATATAAGTGTTAATTCATTAAAATCTAATGTTATTGGAAAGTTGAATAGTTGAATAAAAATCAATTAATTAAACCAATTGTAAGCAAAGGAATTTGGTTGTGATTGATATACATTGGTTGTTATGTGGTTGTTGGTTGATTGTTTATAATTCATTAAGTGTTAATGAAATTAAAGGCTAAAGTAATTGGAAATTCAATTGGAAGTTATGTGAATCTTAAATAGAATTGAATTTGATTTGGAAGTGAACCAACTTGAATATGAATTAGTGAATATAAACTAATTGAAAATGAATGTTAGTAAAAACATCCACTGTTAATGAATCAAATGTGATTTAAATTGAAAACCCAATTCATTGAATATTAATGAGAATATGAATGAATATTAATTGGTTATGGATGTTAGTTGGTTGATAGTTGAGTATATTGCTTTTACTGCATTGGCTATGTTGACATATATAGTTATTTTGTTGCTATATGTTGTATATCGATACTATGTTCATATATACATGATTCTCATGTTGTTTGTTGAGTGATTAGTAGGTGCGGATCGCGTTTGCTTCGCATTTGGAGCTCGCTTTCGCGCTATATTAGCCGTATATGCTTGCTAATAAATTATAAGGTACATATCTCGGATTACATACCGTACTTTTATACTTTTTCCCTTCGGGATGCCTCATTACTTGATGAGATGTATATTTGTGATATATATACTGTCATTTTTTTTCGGATCGAGCCGCGCAAAGGAGACTATGGCGATTTTTTCCGAAAATTTAAGGCGTTAGAGAAAAAATTTGAGAAAATTGGAAAATTTTGAAAACTAGAACTTTGATTTGGAATTGAAAGTTAAACAATAGTAGTTGTTTTGAAAAGATAACTAAGTATGATTTGAAAACTTAGTAAAGTATTATAAGAAGTTTAACTATGAATTTTGGGAAAATTAATAAATTCTATAATTTTTCTTACTTGATAATTTCGAGGACGAAATTCTTTTAAGGGGGGAAGATTGTAACGACCCAGAATTTTAAGTAATTAAAATTTGAATATTTAATTAATTTTAAATATTAATAAGTGAATTTATAAGTCGAATAAATTTTTTTTCGAATAATTGGATTTAATTGGATAATTAAATCAATAATTTAATATGTGAAATTATGGAAATAATTGAAAATTGAGTTAAATATGATTGAAAATGATTTTTAAAATTTTATTTTATCATGTTGGAGTTAGAATGATATTTTAGAACTTTTAAAATCGAATTAAAAGTTAATTTGTGAAAATTGAATATTTTAATATTAAATCGGCTAGTGAAAATAGCCAATTTTTGAACAGTCTCAGAATTGAACGAAACTAGTTCCATTGGATCCGTAATTGTTAGTTATTACCGGATTTCAATTTTCGTAGCAATCGGAGTTACCGTTTGATCGTGGCAGCTCGAAACGCATCGAATTATTTTTAATATTAATTTGGCGAGTTAAAATAGCCATTTTTCAAAAAGTCTCGTATTTCGACGAAACCAGTTTCATCGGATCCGTAATGTGATATTATTGTAAGGTTTCAAATTTCATGTTAATTGGATTTACCGTTTGTCCTGTACAAATTAAAAGGCCTAGAAAATCGATTAAATCGGTTTAATTCAAATTGAACGTTTATAGCCATAACTCGCACAGATGACCGAATTAGCTTCCTAAACCTGTTCCATTGTGTCCAGAACGCGGGGTAAACCCTAGAAACACTGGTTACGGCGCGTAAATCGGAGTTCGGAATTTCCGGAATGAATAGTGTTCGTTTTATTCCCTATAAATACACCTAAATTCTCACCCAAAAAAAAAAACCTAAACCTAATTTCTTTCAGTAGCCTCCACCTAATACACGGCCGAAATCTTTCCATCTTTCTTTCCCCAAATCTTTCAATCCTTCAATCGTTTTAAGAAACTTACAACTAGAAAGTGGTAGAGCTACGCGAGATCTTGAAGTTCAACGGGTATGATCGAGATTGGAGCTGTATTTTGGGAGATAATGGCCTGCGTTCGGCTATGATTGCGCACGCAATTCAAGAACAATGGTGGGGCCGAGTGCCACCATGCTCTGGCCGAAGGTGAAATTCCCGAAGGCGGTCAACATGGAACTATCTGATCGTCGCGAAGTTGATCGTGTTGGTTGCAAAATTAAACCCTAAATGGGTATGGTTGGGTTCTTGTTCGTGTTCGTATACTGGAGGGAGAACGCGTGTGGAAGAAGTAGCAGGTGCGGCCGATCTTGTGCTAGGAAGAACGAACGGCTACGATTAAAAGAAAATGTGAATTTAATTGTAAATTTATATATTATATATCGTGTGAAGTTTAAAAATTGATATCTTTTTATACGAGGTCGAAAACGTGCGAAGCCAGTTGCGTTGGAATCGTATGGACGAGCACTACGCGATGGAATTGGATTGGAGTCGTTTGGAGTTAGTGAGAATTTTGGATAAAATTAAACGTCCGTTTAATTTTATTCGAAATAAATCGCTAAACCGAAATTAAAATCAAGGTGAGAACTTCTCACTCAATCGAATCAGTTTCGATTTTTATTTTAAATAGTTAGATTTAAAATATTTGGATGCATGTTTGAATGATGATTGTTATCTATTGATTGTTAAAATAGACATTATGCGCCGTTAGTAAGCGGATGTTATTTATTAAAAACATATACCGCGAATATTTCATAAACAGTGAAATTGGTATTATATATGATAGCAATATATATATATTGGCATATGTATATATTGGAGATATTGATTTCCCGCATTTGCATAGCGGATGAGACCCTATTACGCCGTCTATTAAGCGGATAATATTTTAAATCCCATATACCGCGATAATTCCGTACTGGTGCGGAATTGGTATTATGCTAATGTTTGTGGATGCAGGAAAACAGGTTGGAGGGATCCAACTGGATTCCTCAACAGTATTTATTAGATTTCAGATATTTTGATATTTGATGGATTATCATATCGATATATGATATCGTTGTTGTCGTGATTGACTATTTGGTATGTAGCATCATTGGACCAAATTTGGAACTTTAAAATGATTTTTAAAGTGATTTTTGAAAATATACTATATGTTTGGAATTGATCCATTTTAAATAAATAAACGTATAATTTTAATGTTATAAAAATTATGATTTTTGAGAAATATAGTTAAAAACTGATTTTTGAGAATATGATGCTAATGATTTTATAAAAGAGTTTAAAACGGGATTTTTGAATTTATTATAAAAAGTTGAAAATATAGGATTTATAAAATTTAATTATTTTATAAATCAAAATGGTGAAATTATAAAGGAGATTAAAGATGTTTTGAAATAATAGTATAAATTGATTTTATAAAGGATTTATAAATTGATATTTATAAATTTAAAACATTTGAATTATAAAACGAGTTTTTATAAGTGTTTGAATGAAGTGAAAATGGATTGCATAAGGGAATGGAATTTTATAAGCAGTAGGTTTATAAAATTTATAAAGTTATTAAAATAATGGTTTTGGATAAATAAATGAATCTTATAAGTTATAAGATTTATAATTATGAAGTTCAAAGGAAACGATTTTTGCAAACGAATAAATTATAAGTATTTCACTTATAATATGAACCTTTGTTTTATAATTGAGTTATGAATTGAATAGGTTAATAAAGGAATTTAAAAAAGGGAGTTGTTATAAAATAAATAGAAAAGGAATTTATAAACGTTGTTTTATAAATTCGCAAACGACTTATTTTAAGAAGTAAATTGTTGAAACCTATTAATGGAGTTATATTCACATTTTTGACTGTGAATAATCCTTTAAAATAAAACGTATAAAAGGATGAAATTTGTTAACGTAGTATATTCACGTTTTTGAATAGTGAATAATGTGTTAAAGAAATTGTTTTGAATGTGATGTTTTAAATAGAATTAAAACAAGTTAACGTTGTTTTAAAATGTGTTGAGATTCGAAACCATAGATTTCAACATTCATTGTTGAAATAGACGTTTTCGAGAAATAGAAGGAAATGGTGGACTATAACACTGTTGTTATAGTAAATGACTTCCGAAAGGAAATGTTTTGTATAATATTGGGATTTATATATCTATTTTAATTTCGAATCCCTATACTAGTGATTTTGGGTTGTCGTAACAATGTTTTACGCAACATTTGTTTTGGCCCAAATAAATATGTTTAAGAGAATGATTTCCTTAAAGAATGAGATATATACTTAATTTCGATTTAAGTATATTGAATATTTTCCAAGTGTTGAAAATAAATGGATTTGAGAATTACTTATTAAATAAGTATGGAAATGTTTTCCAATATAAAGTGAATATTAGAGAATTTATCTTTTTGAAGATAAATTGAAATGAATAATTGAAATCGAATATTCATAGATATTTTGGATTATAAATTCACTAAGGGATTTATAAAAGAAAGTGGATTTTGTTTAAAAATAAATATTGATTTATTTTTGACATAATGAAATTATATATCTTGTAAAGATATTTTGGAAAATAAATAATTTGGAAAATTATTTGGAAACTGGTGATGTGTGCATATCCATTGATAGTTCAATAACCGACTATCAATATTTCCCTTTGAATGGGTAATTGATGTGATTCGTTTGAATTTGAATGCCACACTTATTTTTGAATAAGCGCCCACTATTTGGGTTAACCGGGAAAGGACAATGGGGTCGTATAACCCATTCCGAATATGTGATACGTCGTTATGAATTGCATTTGAAGACCGGTGTTGAAGACCGGATCATTTTGAAAGCGAAAGGACAACTCGTCGATTGTCTTTGTACCGAGTAGCTACGGTATAGAGACTCCCTATGTGATGGGAAGTCCGGACGTGATTAGAGATTATCCGGATTGCAAGGACTTCTTTGTTAGTGCCTTCGGTTTTGTTCGATCCCGGAACAGACTTGTATGGATTGTATGTCTGACATTACAAATTGAGATATAAAGCAGATTTCTTTCAAATATATTTCTGTTGGTGGCGGAGAATTTATTCTTTTAGCTTGACACCCTTCTCTGAGACGTACGAGCTCAGGGGTTATGTAGTTGAATGTTATCAGCGATATATTCCCAATTTGGTAATGTGACATGCTGAGTGTTGCTGTTAAATGATCATTGTGTTGATTATTTGTGATAGGATCGTTTATTTGATCGTCTATCCTGGTGATCATTTCTATGATCATTTGTTGACCCAAAGCATGGCTTTTGTATAAAGTATGTTTTTGTGGACGTGACTTCGTCGAGCCTCACACCCCGGAATGGTCAAAACAGGAAAGATGCAGCAAGGTTATGAGGGGTAGCGCCCTTTAGGATGTGTGCATTTCCTTCTGGAAAAGGGTGGTATCATGGTATGGAGCCCAGATACTTACTCATGTTGAAAACACTTTATGATTGTGTGAATTGATTGCGAGCTCTCGGTTGAAAGGTCCCAAAGGACCGGGGGATGGCATATTCGGTCAGTTGTTACTCAATTAGGGGTAACCCGGCCTTGTGTTGGTAGAGATCCGGTTTGGTTCTCGGGGATGTCCATCCATAGGCATTCTCATGTGGCAATGGGAAGTTCCTTGGCCTGACCATTTGTTGGAAAATCCATTCTTCAAATACGAGCCTTGTACGGTTTTAGTTGTATAACCTGCTATGGAATATGGCGGTAACCCGCTATTGAACATGGTAGCTATAGTAGGCATAGTTCGAAATGTCTATGTTGGCTAAGATTTATATCTTTACTTTCGAAATGAATTTTCTCTACACTATGCACTAGTAATAATATAAAATGTTCTTTTAAATGCGTATCAAGCATCTTTGACTATCATAAGGAGAAATCTCCTCCGATTCTGCGTTTGCATTGTGTGTGTGGCGGGAGGTCTTATGGTAGTCTCATTTTTAAAAGCATTGCGAATTGACTTTAAAAAAATATTCCTCTACTTTATTTTAAAGATAAATAAACTATTTTGAGTTCTCACACCAGTCACATGACTGACTCGGAGTTTATTGTTTTCCTTCCTAAACTCTGGGTGCCCACCAATTTCCACACGGGCAGTCAAGATTAGGTTTATCAGGATATTCTGGATACTCAGGAGTTGCTGGAAGCAAGCTGGATGGCATGGCGTATTACTAGTTTATATAGTATTTCTTTTTCCGCTGCACTGTTTATTGTTGTTGTACACTCTGATATGATGTAATGAAATGTAATGTATAAAATGTAATAACTGATATAGTTCTTTGTTTAAAGATTATTCATTTATTATTATATGTTGTTCCACTGCGAATTGTGAGATTCTGATATTGTTGTGTTGTGTTCTGTTCCGTTCTATTTTCTATTTTCTTTCCTCTTCATTCTATATTTTCTCACTATCTTTTCTGTCTTTTTCTTCTTTTTCTTTTTCTTAAAACCCTAAGTGTTCGGTTTTCCACCGTTCGATTGCTCGGCAGTCGATAAAGTGAGTATCGATGTTGAATTTGCGAAAGTCGAAGAATCAGGTCCTTACAATCAGGGAGGATCCTCGGTACTCTGATCTAGACCAGGTACTGTGACAGCCCAGTAGCCCTGCCATTGTATGGATCCAGTATCCAATAAGCGCCTATACTGTTTTGATTTTGCCCAACTATTGCTGAAACGTGACATGCAAGCATTTCAGCTAGATTCTATTTTACTTTCTATAGACACTATTATAATATCAGACGGATTTGATAAAAATGTTTTGGTTATTGTAAGGTAAAAACCCGGAATGTTAATTTATGGCGTGGTCTTACGAGATACCTTTGATTTAAAAGGATTTTGAAACTTTAGTAATCCAATTGAGTGTGTTTTCTCCGCTGGTTTTCCAGACTGACTCGGGTGTTATTTACTATAATGCTCGGGTCAGACCGAGCATTATTGAGTACAGATTCTGGATGGACTGCTATGGATCTTAGGGAATGTGCTTGATGGCGAGACGTATCACACGTATCTGTCCTATTTCTGCTATGTTTGGTAGGCTGTGTAGTCTGCTTTTGTGGGGACAAGTTAATATAACTGTCCAGTATTTTTCTATTGATGGTGTTGTACTCTGATGATGTAATGTATAAAACAGATATACTTCTTTTTATATAAAGATCAGTTATTATCTATTATATATTGTTCCACCGCGATTGTGAGATTCTGATGTTGTTTGTTTTCTCTTCTTCTACCTCCTTCTTCTTTCCCTTACGGTCTGTTATTCTGGCATTCGATTGCTCGAAAATTAATATAGTGACGTATTGATGTCGATCTTCGGGCGTCAAAAAAATCGGGTCGTGACATTTTGGTATCAAAGAAAAAGGTTAAGCGAGAACCTTGGCTCTGATGGGGAATACTCATTGGAAATAGTCAGTAGCACTCTAGAATTAGTTTAAGTGTATTGATGGATATGAGCGCGTATTTGTTAGTGAATATAAAATTGTTTTATAGTGTGTTGATTGGTTTATGGAGTAGTTTATGGATTCTGGTCAATACGAGCAATTAACGTTATTGATAGGGATCTCTAAACACTTGAATAAAACAATTCGACAAAGTGTTGTTTTAAATGGGGTAAATGAAATTATTTTGCCCAAAATCATTTCTACATATGAAATAAATGGTTTTTCGTAAATTATTATAGTTATATATGGTTGCTTGGTTGTTGGGGAGTGATGGTATAAATTATTATCATTGTTAAGTAGAAATGGAATAAGGAATTGAAATTATAGCTAAAGTTAAGAGAAATAATTATATAACAAAATGGAATTCATAAATATGAATTATAAATGTGGTTTATAGTTGGAAATGAAATGAAATTTCAGATAATATTTGAATATGAGTTGAAAGGATTTGGAACTTGAAAAATTAATTTTCCTTTGAGTTTGAAAATAATTTTCAAAGCTTTGGAGGAATAGTAGTGATATTATTCCGAAAATATTTTGAATTGGATTTGAAATCTGGTGAGATTTGGAATTTAAAAATATTTGAAAAGGGTTTTTAAATAGAAAAAAGCATTGAACTCACTTCGGTCGTAAGAAAATAACTTCGATGATGATGCAGCATCATCGATGTTCATTTTTGAGTTTTAAGGGAGGAATTTCTGCCAAAATGTTATAAATTGGAGTTTTTGCAAAATTGGGTTTGGTTTTGAAATTCAAAGAATAATGGGTATACCAGGATTTTGGATACAATTGATTTCAGAAATGTTTTGGAATGTTTAAGCAATCGTTTAAAACTCTGGGATCCTATTTAAAATGTCTATTTGATACAAATAAGTCCGAACTCATAAAATTTTGAAATGTAATTATTGGAAAGGAATTAAAAACTCAACTTAAAGCTTAAAAATAAAGTGAGTTTTGGAAATTTGGCCTAAGTAGGCTAGATTGAATAAGTTTTTGAAATAGAGGTTATTGAGTTGAAATAAAATTATGAATGTACAAGTTAATTTAAATTTGTAAATAAATGGAAAATTAGTGAAGTTGGACTAAATAAAACGAAGGACTGAAAATAAAATTAGTAAGTAAACTAATAAATTTAAGTGGGTAAGAAAATTGGGATGATATTTAATTTAAATTTTGTAAGGTGAAGTGAAGTTGTAGAATTAATTCGAAGTGGACTAAGAATAATTTATGTTCGGAAATAAAATCCATAGAGACTTAAAATAAATTAGAAAATGGAACTAATTAAAGAAATAATTAATTAAATATGGTTTGAGATGAGATGAATTGAATTCAATTTTTAAAATGAAAGGTAAATTGAATTCATATGGAAATTGGAGATCAAATTTGAATAGAAGTAGATATAAACTTAAGTGGTGAAGTAAAAATAAATATTCAAGTGTGCAAGAGATTTATATTGAATTTAAGAAGTGGATGGTGAAATTCTTAAGCAAAATTTGGAACTGGGAAAATGTACTAAGTTAATAATTGAATGAAGGTTAAACTGGAAGTTGTGAAATGAGAAAATTGTGAATAAGTGGATAGAAATCAAAATGAATGCGAATAAAAGAAAATTGATTTAGCTAATAATTAATGGAGATAATTACATAGGATGTACGTATACCATTCTATTCGCATAACGATTTGATCCAGATTCGAGCACAGAATTTCGAAATGGTGATATTGATCCAAGTTGGGATTTTTTCACTCGATTTCGACGGTGAACCGTGGGTATGGATTTTTGATTGATTTTGGAAATTCTCTCATAGTATATGGCTATTTAAGGAGAATGACAGTTTCTGATCAAGAAACCAGATCTGAGTCCGCACTAGAGAGTTGTGCGAACGATACTAGTTCGAAAGTGAAATTGTGTGATCGGTGAGCGATCAAATTTGATATTGCGTACGGATGATATATGTGCATCGTATGGCTTAAGTAAATCAAATATTGAATTTTTTAAGAGAAACGAATTAAATGATTTTGGATTCTGTGATTGGATATTATTACTAAGTAGGATGCACAGGTATTTTGAATGGAAAGGAAATTGGTGTCTTTGATTTCAGAAGATAAATTTGAATTGCCAACAAAAAGGTATATATTTAAAATTTGTCATATGAAATTTGACGATTTGCTGATCTAGCCACTTGGCTTTTCTTTTCTTTTGAAATTTGGGGCCGTAGAGGCATTTTGTAGCCATATCGATCTAGCCGCGCAAAGGAGACGTTGGCTAATTTTTCAAAAATTTAGGGAGTTGGAAAATTTTGAAGAAAATTTTGATCGGTTAAAATTTGGTTTAAACCATAATTTTAATTATTGAGGGTATAATATTAATTGGAAGCTATGGAGTAGTTTGAGAAGTTAGTAGAAGTGATAGGGTGTCTTTAATAAAAAGATTGTTTTTAGGAAGTTGTTAGAAACTGTTTGGTTTTGGGAAAATAGGAAACGAGTTTTGGACCACTCTTCTTAACTAGTAATTTCAGGGACGAAATTCTTTTAAGGGGGAGAAATGTGACGACCCAGAATTTTTGATATTTGAAATTGGAATATTTAATTAATTTTAGATATTTGAAAGTCAATTTAACTTGAATTTCAAATATCACTATTTATTTGGCAATTAAAATTTTTGAATTTAATTATTGGAAGTTGGGTGAAATATTGAATCTTCAGTTTTATGCTTGTTAAAAATATTTCAAAGGCTTATGAAATTTAAATTGATAATACTGAAGATAATTGAACTTTTGAAACTGAATTCAAAAGTGATTGGTTCTGTTTTAAAAATATATCGTGTTAACGAAAAAATCAGACGCTAACACCTCGGTGTAGATTGAAGTTGAGTGAAAGCGCCACCCGTGTACACGGGAACTACAAACAAGTAGAGAAATCACAGAAAAAGCAGAAAAGACAACAGTTTTTATAGTGGTTCGGCTTAGGGTAAGCCTACGTCCACTTTAATTCTCTTTATTGCTGAATCAATTACAACTTTACAACAATCTTCAGTTACAATTCTCATGAGACAAACAACTAGAACTTTGATGCAGAAGAATTCCTTGAATCCATGTAGATTGCGTTAAATTTCCTCTCAAAGTTAGTTGAGATGTCTTTCGTATTTGAAGTGTTGAGTGAGTCGAGAATTCAGCAGAGTATCGGCGCTTTAATTGATCGGCCAAAAAAGTCCCCTTCATGCTTGAGGTAGGTTGGTATTTATAGGGGAAATCCCCCCCTTAGGTCATAAGTCGTGACCGGCTTAAGGTGAGTCGTGGCCGACTTATCTGGCCTAGCCTCATGGTCTCACAAAAGCTCATTTGTACAAGTCCTATGTCGCCCACGAGTCAACATCTAAGTCGCAAATGAGTCAGCTGGTCCTTTTGATGCGGCATTGTACCTTCATCCAGTTACTTTAGGTCGTGGACGACTCAAGCTAGGTCGTGAGTCGTATACGAGTTAACTGATAAGCTTCTTCCCTTCAGATAATAACCCAGGTCCTGAATCGTTTACGAGGTAAGAGGTCACTATGTTAGGTAAGGAGCAGCACCTCATTTGCTTAAGCCGTTTACAACACATGTTAGGTCGTAAGTCGTAGACAGCTCTAAGTCGTTAGCTCATTTCCTTCTTAAGCCGTGCCATCTCTTGAATCGTTAAGTCATCCTGTCCTTGAGCCGCGGACTTCCTTAAGTCGTAGAAATCTTAAGTCGTGGATGACTTAGGTCGTAAAGTACTCTGAGTCGGCAACTTCTTTAAGGTATTGAGTCGGTCTATTCTCTTAGGCCGTTAGGTCGTAGCTTCCTTAAGTTGGTAAGTCGTCAGTCCCTTAAGTCGTCCATCCTCTTGACTCGTTGAGTCGTGCATCTGTTAGCTCGTTATGTTGATAACTCACTGAGTTGTTTGTCCATTGAGTCGCCGCCCACCTTGAGTCGTTTTCTTATTGAGTCGTGTAGTTTTTGAGTCGTAGGAAATTGAGGGTTAACATTTGCCCCTCGAAGTACACGCCTAAGTCGTAGGTCGTGTGCTTCGACTTACCTTAACTCGTGTGCCGGTTCAAATTCCTCTGCCTCGAGATATAAAAGGCTTAGGTCGCTTCTTCTTCACCTACTTGTTTCTGTGTTTACTTCTGCCATTAACGACCTTCGAAGCTTTTCAGAGACGAATTCGATCAGTTCACCTTGTCATCAATTAAGTTCCTGCCACCTTCATCATTACACTACGTAAGTAAACTCATCGCTCGCTCAATTTCACAATTACTGTTACCTTTCGAACATGGATTTCCCATTTTCCAACCTCGATCCGAATCCTCACACCAGGCTTCTTCTTGAATCGTGTTATGATTGATTGCTGACAAGCTTGAAGCGGTTTGGTTGAGTTTTTAGATGACTTGCAAGGAGAAGGCGATGGGTCACCATATTTCGATTCAGTTGATCCATGAATTTAGAGGAGGCGATATCGTCCTACATGGGTTTACAGGTTAGGAGTTAGGAAGATAACGGGTTATTGGGTTGGAGAAGGATCAGTGGGTTGAGAAGAGATATCATGAAGTTTTTGCGACTTTGCCAACTTGCATAGTTTTCAAAGTGACTGACTTAAGATCCCCTACGACCTTAGTTGCATACGACTTAACCCCTTAGGTTATGTTTGTTTCTGGACGACTTAAGACTTAGCTTCATTTGCATTTCATTTGTTCTGTCTTGATTTGAGACTTTACGACTTGGCCTTTAGGTTGTGAACGACTTAGCCCTGAGTTGCAGCCAAGCTAAGACTTAAAGAATTATCTTAATTGTTGATAGAACTTAATTGTATTTCCAATTTGAGTTGCCAGGATAAACTGCTTGAACTTTGAACTATTATACTTTGCTGCATTTTTTCACAGATCACTTTTGACTTGCAAGTTAACAATCTGCTCAATACATCATTTACAAAAAACTGGGACAAATATACTGCCACTGACTGCCCACATCAAATGGCAGATTAGTTAACATAGAGTAATCAACTTAAACATACTGTATGAAATGCTGTGAACCAATCAACTAAAGTGAAATATTAATGCAAAGCATTGCTATCTTAAACTGATTTGTTTGCATCTACATTTCTCTTTCATATTTTAAAACAACGAACCCTGGACTTCATGACTGACAAATGCTTGCTAGTTTTCATTCCAGTTTTATTCGCTTATTGCTTTGTTGATTTTACACAACACCTCACACATTTTAGGAAACGTGCACCTTCATATTTGAATATCCAGTTGCTTGTGTAGAATGACTTCTCAGCAAGAAGATATAACAGCCCAGGCTGGAGAGGCCACTCTTATTCCAGCTCCATTAGTCAATCCTCCAGAAAGAGCCCCTACCACCTTATCGTACAAAGCTTTTTGTCAGTTATGCGGTCAGTTTGGCATTGCTGAAGCAGATGCCATTCTTCCTGAGAAAAGTGACACCGTTGATGTGGCGCCTACTGGGTTTGTAGCGGTTAAACGGCAAATGTGCCTAAGCGGGGACATTCCCCTTTCAATAACTTTCTCCAGAATCTTCTCCTTCGACTAGCTATCTCCCCATTCCAGCTACACCCCAATGGCTATGCCATTCTGATGGGGTTGTGCGTGCTATTTAGGAGAACATTTGACCGACTTCCAAGCTTTGACGAGATTTGCTTCCTATGTTCCTTTACTAGGACTAAGGATCACCCTTCTATCACTGTCGTGAGAAGCGCCCGAAATCGTAAGTTGATCGTTGGCCTCCCTGACACTGCCCATGGGTTCTTAACTCAATTCTTCTATGTCCGTTGCCCCCTGGGGTTTTATGCTGCGTAGAGAGAAGGAAGTAAGATCATTTACCTCTTCCTTTTCTATACTTCGAGTTTTGTGAAGTCTGAATTGCCAAGTGTTAACTTTATTTTTTCATTTCAGCGCTTCCCCCTCCTTCCAGAGATCCCAGCCACAAGCCAACTCTGGAGAGGCTTGTGGCTGTACCGGTTGAAGAGCGGGATATGAAATTTTTGTTGAACGACGAATTTCTTCACCAGTTCGGACTTCTTCACCCTTCTCGCTCCACACACCCCTATGAGATTCCAGACTCCCCACCTAAAGCATTAGATGCCTCGGTTTCTTCTAACACACCCGTACCAAAAGATCCCGCTTCCGAAGCTTCTTTAGTGAAATGTTCTACTACCGTCGATGTTACGGGGCCATCTGGCAAACTCACACTTGCCCCAGTTATTGAGGAAGAGGAGCCTCAGGGTTCTCCCCAACATTCACAGAAGTATGGCAAAGAAGCCGGGAAGACAAGTCCGGTCAGGCAAAGCGGGGACGATACTTTCGAAGGGTTGAGCGACCTTTTTGCCACCTCACAGGAGATCTTTAAAGACGACCCTGTAACTACTAGGGTTTCTTCTTTAGTAGTGGAAGCGACTTCTTCTTTGCAACGAGCTCCGTCGACTCAAGAGTTGACGTTAACTACCACTCCCATGATTACTCCGCAGTCAAAGAGTGGTTCGTAGTTTGATGCGCGTAGTTTGCACATCGCACACTTAGAACCTTTCAGCACTTTCATGCACCTAACTCTTTATACTTTGAAGATTCTAAAGTTACATTTCTTTTCTCTGAAGACTTCTAAGACTTGTCTCTCTTTTTATTTCAGATTCTTCGATGGGACGCAGCGGCTCTTACTATGACGACTTTCAGCGCTACGGGAGGCGTAGTCAATATGATTATAGGCGCTACCTTCCCGTTCACAGAAAAACCGATGAAGAGAGAGCCGCTCGAAAGGCTCAGGAGAGAAGGGCTCAAGAAGAGCGTTATGAGAGAAAAGAAAGGGAGGAGCACCATGATTCATCCCAGAGAGGTAACGATTCTCACAAGAGAAAGTCGCATGATGATCGGGGAAAAAGCCACATGGTTGAGGACCCAAGCAAGCGTGCCCGGCACGGTGAAAGGCATACTTCTACAACTCCTGAAAAGGTCACTGCCCCCGTCTCACTTGACATTCCCTTTGGCTCTCCTGCTCTCGGGAAGACAGACATTCAGACAATAATCAGCAGGCCTAAATTCCAAGTTGGATCAGGCCCGGCTACCTTGCAAAGCCGGTTCCCGCACTGGTGCCTGAAGGGAGTGCGGTTCGATCTTGATTTGGTCCCTATTGATAAGCCTGCCATGCTGCGAAATCTCGATGCCGTCAGGCTTGATATTGAAAGGATGTCGAACTGGCAAAAGCTTGTTGACGAGCTTTAAAGGGTCAACCGTGCGAATATAGAGGCCATGCTTACTATGGAGAATGATAAGGCCGAATGGCAGAAGGTTCTTGAGCAGCATGATACCGAAATGAGGAGCATTACTACTTACAATGAAGAGCATGAAGCGAAAGTTGAGGAACTTAAACAAGAGCTTGCTACTTCTTCTACCACATATACTCAAAAAGAAGAAGTACATCAAAAGCAAGTTCGCGATGCTCACGCCGCTCAGCGACATGCCGAGGCACAACTTGAAGCTGAGCAGAAAACAGCGGGAAGGTATCATGCTGAGGCAACAGAGTTACGGTAGAAAGTCAACTCTCAAGAGGCGGAAATTCAAATGCTAAAGCTTCAACTCTCCAAAGCTGAAAGAGAGCGTGATGAGGCCATTGCCGGTAAAATTGCAGCTGAAGAATCCCACGAGGCAACGAAGACTAACATTAGCTCGACATTGTTTGACTTCTACCTGCACAGCATCTTGGGGCACGGTAGTCTTGCCTTTCTAGGCCCCAAATATGAAGTTACATTGGCTGAAGTGTGGGAGGCTGCACTTGACATGCTTGGCGGTAAAGGTGCTGGCTATGCCGAATCAGCTCTTGAGGAGCATTATTTGGATGACAATGCTCGCGCTGCTCTCGCCAAGGGAAAAGAGTACCTTGCAAAATTAAGAGCTGAAATGGCAGAAGGGGAACGGTTAGGAAAAACTACTTCAACTATTCCAGTCCAGCCTTCTCCTTCGGCCGAAATCGAAATTATTAGCTCCAGCTCTCATTCTCCATCCCTGGCTAAAGTTACAACTGAGATCACAAGTATACAGGGTGGAGATGAAGACGAAGAGAGCGCCGAAGCACAGGCTTATGAGGTTGATATCAGGAAGACGATTTCTCCAGGTAACTCTACTGTTAATCTTGCCCAAGTAGACTGCTCATTTGCTTCTTATGAGTTCGATGAGCTTCTCGACTATTTTCTGAACCTCAATGAGCCTTTATCTCCTCTCTTTACTGACTTTAACTTCTTTTCTTCTGTAGAGAAAGCACCGAGCATTGTTCAAGCTTCCCTTCTTCCAATTATTCCTCCTTTGGTTCTCAGGTCACTCCTCCGTCCGCCTCTCAACTCGGGTCGCAAGAGGAGCAAATAGAAGCTCTTCATGGCTTAGATGATCCTATTGCTTCTCAAGAACATGGGGGAGTGGGGCTTGGAGAAGGCAATGAGTCTCCGGAGCGAACCACTTCTGATAACATAAAATTATCTGCTCTCGTAACTCCGTGAAGCGAGTCTTCTTCAAGGAGAATGAGGAAGCGTGCCACTTCCAACAAGAGAAGGAAAGGCATTCTTGTTTCTGAAGAGGAAACGACAGTTGATCCGGCAGTAACCCTTTCTCCTTCATCCTCGACTCTCCCAAGCCGTCCTGAAAAGCTGCCTATTAGGTCGGGCGAAGGCTCTAAGGGTGGTGGCAAGAAGAAGGAAGGTGTCCTGCTTCGATTTATCTTTACTTTTTTCTTTTTGCATGTACTGGCCGGAGATTGTGCAGGTACCGGCCTCCGCTTTTCCTTTTTTTCTTTTAATTTTGAAACCTGTACCTGTACAAAATTTTGACAGTGTTGAATAAAATGATTCTTTTTGTTTGTACAAAATTCTGTCTGTATCTGAGAATGCATTTACTATTCACTTTTTTGTACAAGTTTCTTTATATGATATTGCAGTGAGCTTGTGGTATGTTGTTCGAGCGTAATTTTGCCAATGTAGTTATACCATGTTGTATGTAACTATACCATGTTGCCCCTATACCATAAGCTCGTTGCAATATTTTATACTTTGAGGGGACTTATACTCCTATTTTCTGGAGAATAATTATTCCATACTCGGAGGAATATTATCTTGTTAAAAATAGAGTACAGCTCCCTCCATATGAGTTTTTACGCTTTATCCTTCGAAGATATCACTTTTTCTTTTGTGCATACACACATTTTACCAAGTGAATTCTTCTATGTGGTAAAACGGGCCTCTGAAGGACACTTTAACTTCTTTTTGAGGAAGAGTATTTCCAAGAATAAAAGAAAAAATCTTCCTTTGAAAGCTAAAGTGTGCCTTTGAAGAGGGCTTCCTTTTCTTTTTTTTTATATTACGCCTCGGTGGAGGGCTTTGATCTTTGCTTTGCATTTCTGACGAAATACTTCTTTGAAAAGTTGCACCTCTGAGGAGGGCTTTTTCACGTTTCAACACTTGGAAGTTTTATTTCAATCTTGGTGAAACGTGTGCCTCCGAAGAGTTGTGCCTCCGAGGAGGGCTTTCCACGTTTCAACACTTGGAAGTTTTATTTCAATCTCGGTGAAACGTGTGCCTCCAAAGAGGTCTTTCTGTTCGATTGTGCCTCTGGGAGGAGGTCTTTTTATTTCTGCCTCTGGAAAGAGGTCTTTTTTGTTTCTGCCTCTGGGAAGAGGTCTTTTTGTTTGGTTGTGCCTCTGGGAAGAGGTCTTTTTATTTCTGCCTCTTGGGAGAGGCTTTTATTTTTTCCCTATTCGTTGGGAAGCGGGCCTCCGAAGAGGGCTTTTTACATTTCATCTCACGGGAGTGTATCGACCGATCATGGTGAAATGTGTGCCTCTGAGTAGGGTTACTGCCTGGAAGTTTGGAGTTTCTTTCTCTCGGTTGGACGGATTCACGGGAGTGTATCGACCGATCATTCCGCAACTTTATATCGAGAAAGATCTCTCTTTTTCTGGTTTGGCCCGCTCGAGGTCTTTTAGCATTTCAACTGTGGTGAAATGGGCCTCCGAAGAGGGCTTTTCACGTTTCAACACCTGGAAGTTTTATTTCAATCTCGGTTAAAAGTGTGCCTCTAAGTAGGGCTTTTGCCTGGAAGTTTGGAGTTTGTTTCTCTCGGTTGGACGGATTCACGGGAGTGTATCGACCGATCATTCCTCAACTTTGTATCGAGAAAGATCTCTCTTTTCTGGCTAGGCCCGCTCGAGGTCTTTATCCTCCGAAGAGTTGTGCCTCTGAAGAGGGCTTGTGCCTCCGAAGAGGTCTTTTGCTGATTGATGCTTGCTCGCCCATGTCTCTTTGTCATCCATTCATGTTGGCGATCCCCGTTGTCTTTTGCAAGTGTCATCACTTTTTAGTTGCCAATAATTTCTCTTATCCAAAGAAATAAACTTCATAGTTAAGCGAGTTGGTGGTGGTAGACACAGGCTTTTTAACTGGTTGTTTGTTTGTTCAAACATTTGCAGTTAGTTAGAAATGGTCCACTTCCATTCACATTGCTAACTTTTGTTCGAAGCACTTCTTTTGTAGGATTTGAGTATGGAAATTTTGAATGGCTTAGTGTTTGCTTGCTGAGTGATGTCGGAGATCGCTTGGTCTTGCGATGGGTAAGCTTTGTCTTTGTGGCCTGCATTATTAAATCGACATTTTAGTAACACAGTTAACGTATTTTATATGTCGAAATAAAACAAAGCAGTTTACAATAGTAGAGACCACAAGATTTATAGTGGTTCGGCCAAAAGCTGGGCCTACATCCACTTTATAGCTTTTCATTATTCACTTGCTTTACAATTGCTTTCAATACAAGAATCATATATTCGTAATTCTTTTTACAACATTTCAGCAATGCTTTCAAGTAAAATAGGGACGCAAATGATTGCTGTTCCAAGCTCTTGGGATTGGTTCTCCTTCGACAGTTGTGAGTTTGAATGTGCCATCAAGAAGTCTTGCGCCAATAACATATGGCCCTTCCCAGTTTGGCCCAAACACACCTATGGCTGTCATAATTCTCTTCAGGACTAAGTCCCCAACCTCAAAGCTGCGTTGACGAACTTTAGAATTGAAGTGCATGGCTATTTTTTGCTGGTGAGCTGCAATTCTAAGTCTAGCCTCTTCTCTTCTTTCATCGAGGAGGTCAGGTGCTTCCAATTGCAATTTCTCATTCACATTTTGATCAAAATGGATCCTTCTGTGTGAGGGGACTTCAGTTTCCACTGGAATCATCGCTTCTGATCCGTATGCCAATGAAAATGGAGTATGCCCAGTCGCAGTTTTGTGGGTGGTTCTGTATGCCCATAGTGCAAGTGGTAACTTATCGACCCAACCACCTTTTGCTTTTTCCAGCTGCTTTTTGATGGTCGATTTGATGATTTTGTTTAATGCTTCCACTTGCCATTTGCCTGCGGATGAGCTACTGCTGAGAAGCTTTTTCGGATCTTGAACCGTTTGCAGAAATCTTGGAACTCCTCACTTTCAAACTGAGTACCATTTTCTGTGCTTATCTTCTAAGGCACACCATACCTGCAAATGATATTTTTAGTCAAAAAACTTATCATTTTCTTAGAGGTAATAGTAGCCAATGGTTCGGCTTCAGCCCATTTAGTGAAGTAATCAACGGCAACGATAGCATATTTAATCCCCGATTTGGCAGTCGGCAAAGGCCCAATGAGATCTATTCCCAAGATAGCAAACGGCCATGGACTGACCATTTGTGTTAGCTTAGTGGAAGGTGCTCTAGGAATTTTAGCGAATCTTTGGCATTTATCACACTTTCGGGAATAGTTAGCAGCATCCTGATTAATTTCCGGCCAAAAGTATCCATAACGGAGGATTTTCTTTGCTAAAGTTTGACCACCTGTATGATCCCCACATTCCCCTCCGTGTACTTCAGTTAGAATTGTCATAGCTTCTTCCTTTGTTACACATCGGAGTAATGGCAATGAAAATCCTCGTCTGTACAAATGACCATCTTGAACCGTATATCTGGAGGCTTTCCTCATCAGCTTCTGTCGTTCTTTTTAACTTTCTGGCAAAGAACCATTGAGTAAATATTCAAGTATCGGAGTAATCCATGATTCTTGTTCTTGGGATACATTCATAATCCAACCAACATCCATTTCATCTGTGCTTGGAGCTGACAAGACTTCGACGGGAACTAATCCCAATAGCTGAGCTTCACCAGTACTTGAATACTTTGCGAGAGAATCCGCCTTCATGTTCTCTTCACGGGGTATATGGTTTATTGAATAACGGTCAAAATCTTGAAGGAGCTCCCAGGCTTTTGATGAATAGATGGGTAGATTCCCTCCTTTAGCTTGAAATTCCTTCCTGACTTGGCAAACAATAAGTTGAGAATCACTGAAGATCTGTAATGCCTTGATGTTTAGTTCTTTAGCGATCCTTAAACCAGCGATGAGAGCTTCATATTCAGCTTCATTATTTGTCGAAGGGAATTCTAGTCTCAGCGCATAACATAGCGATCGCCCCTCTGGGGTTTCAAGGACAATCCCTGCTCCGGAACAGTAATCATTCCTTGCGCCATCGACATACAATTTCCATTGGATTGGGACGCTATCAATGACTTCTTCCTCACTATCACCCTTATCCGTACATTCTGCAATGAAATCCGCCAAAGCTTGTCCATTGATTGCTTTTCGGGGATGGTAAGTGATGTCATATTGGCTGAGTTCGATATTCCATTTCAAAAGACGGCCCGAAGTCTCAGGACGAAATAGGACTTGCTTTAGAGGTTGATCAGTGAGGACTTTGATGGGATGAGCTTGGAAATACGGCCTTAATTTTCTTGATGCGATCAACAAACAATAGGCGAGCTTTTCTAATCTTGAATAGTTTATCTCTGCCCCAGTGAATCTTTGGCTGATATAATAGACTGGGCATTGAATCCTTGCGTCTTCCCGTACCAACACTGCACTGAGAGCATGAGACAAAATTGCCAAATATACGAAGAGATCTTCACCACTGTCAGTCTTTGAAAGTATCGGAGGCACTTCCATATGACGAACCAACTCATCAAATGCTTTTTGACATTCAGGAGTCCACTCAAAGTTTTTCCTTCCTTTATTCAGAGCATCAAAGAATGGAATGCATTTGTCAGTAGCTTTGGAAATGAACCGATTCAAAGCAGCAACCTTTCCATTGAGACTTTGTAATTCCTTCTTCATTCTAGGAGCCTTAACCTCTCTCAGGGCAGTGATCTGAGCTGGATTGGCTTCAATGCCCCTAGTGCTCACAATGAAACCCAAAAACTTTCCGGACTCCACTCCAAATGAACATTTCAGGGGATTAAGCTTCATTCGGTACTTGCGGAGTACTGCAAACATCTCTGCCAGGTGATCCATATGGTCCACTGCTTTCTTAGACTTTACTAGCATATCATCAACATAAACTTCCATTGTCTTGCCAATCTGTGGTTTAAACATGACATTAACAAGCCTCTGGTAAGTTGCCCCTGCATTCTTAAGCCCGAAAGGCATGACCTTGTAGCAGTAGAGTCCAACATCTGTGATGAAACTAGTATCCACTTGATCTGGCTCATGCATTATAACCTGGTTATAACCGAAGTATGCATCCATAAAAGATAACAATTCATGCCCTGCCGTCCCATCCACCAACTGATCGATCCTGGGCAGCGGGAAACAGTCTTTGGGGCAGGCTTTGTTCAAATCTGAAAAGTCAATGCACACTCTCCACTTTCCGTTAGCCTTTTTCACCAGCACTGGATTTGACACCCAATTTGGATAAGTAGACTCTCTGATAAAATCGTTCTCCATAAGTCGATCAACTTCTTCTTTCAATGTTGCCGTCCTCTCAGGACCCTGAGTTCTTCTTTTCTGTTTCATAGGTGTAAACTTTGGATTAATATTTAGAGTGTGTACTGCAATCTCTGGGGATATTCCACACATGTCAGCATGAGTCCAAGCAAATACATCCAAATTAGCCTTCAAAAATGAAATCAGAACATTCTGAACTGTCGGGTTGAGTTGTGAACCCACATTAAGTACTTTGTTTGGGTCCTTTGGGTCAACAGGCACCGGTACTGTTACCTCTACTGGTACCACCCTATTCTCCCCTGCACTGGCTTTCCTTGGATCCATCTCTCTTCGTGCACCACTACATTCGCCAGTGCAGGGTCCACCCTGTAATTGCTACAAGGCTGGTTCTTTGGTGCGGACTGGAGCCGCCGCACCTTTTCCCATTTCTCTTTTCCTCGATTCTCGCAATTCTGCAAAGTAACATTCTCGCCCCGCATCTTGGTCTCCCTTAATCACACCAACTCCATTATCTGTGGGGAATTTTAGAGTCAGACACCACGGAGCAAGAACAGCTTTGAATGCAGCAAGAGTTGGTCGGCCTAAAAAGGCATTGTCGGCAGAGAATTCTTCAACAATTATAAAGGTTTGCTTTCGAGCCACTTTCCTCAGCCCCTTTCCAAGTTCTATAAACAAATCTATAGTCCCAATCGGTTGTTTGGGTTCTCCAGCAAACCCAGCAATCTTTAGTGACGAAGCTTGAACGTCAGCCATTGGAATTTCCATTTGATCGAAGGTCTTCTTGAAGAGGATGTTGCATGAAGCTCCACAATCAACTAGAACTCTTCTCACAGTTGCCGGCCCAATACTAGCGGTTATGACCAAAGGATCTATGGTCGGAGCCTCAATACCCAAAGAATCCCTGGCACTGAACACAATATCATCTGTGGAAGTTTTTTGTTGCTTTAAAGGCGCGTCATTCTCTAAGACAAAAACATTCTCTTCAGCTGGTACATGCCTCAAGGCCCGGGCATAACTTTCCATCTCACCCCAGCTTTTGCCTGTTGGATGGGGTCCTCCGGTTATTATATTGATTACAGGCCTTTCCGATTCATGTTCCACGGCCTTCTCACTTGAGGCAGGACGGTGAGCGGGAACTTGTTGTCCTTGAGTTGACGAGGCTGGGGCATTTCTGTTCCTTTTCACATACTGCTGGAGTTTGTTTTCCTTCAAGAGTTGTTCAATCACCTCTTTCAACTGACGGCATTCGTTGGTGTCATGGCCGGGCTGGTTGTGGAACCACAGAACCTTCCACTTTTTTCCATCTTAATCGCAACTCTCATTTTAGGTGGTGCCGAATAATTGATATCATCTTTGGTCGCAAAGAAGATGTTTTCAGGGGTATCGGTCAAGGGTGTGAAATTGAAAGAACGGCCTCTCTTAGCGTCTCCCAGTTTCTTCCCACCATCGTTTCCCATTTTCTGAGTGTTAGGTTCTTTCTTATTCGAAGCAGCGCCGTTGTTCCCGGCTTCCGCTAATACCACCTTAGCCGGTGTTTGGAGGCTCTCCAAGCGCATGAATTCGTCCGCTTTCTTGTAGAATTTGTCGAGCGAGTTTGGTTCTTTCATCTTCAACCATTTTCCAAATTCGCTCGATTTGTCAATCGCCCTCATCAAGTATGTCAGGACCATGCGTGGCTCAGCATTATCTACCTCAGCCAATGCTATGTTAAAGCGATTCAAGAACGACCTGATAGATTCTCCCGGATTTTGCTCTAGACTTGATAACGACATTATATCCTTTGCTTTAGAAGCATACAATCGAAATTGCTCCTTGAACTTCCTGGTCAAATCGGAAAATTGATCGATGGATCTGATCGGCAGCTTCGTAAACCACAATAGAGCTACCCCTTCTAGATAAACCGGGAAGTATCGACATTTAATTTCATCAGACGCCCTGGCACCAGTCATATGCCAGTCGTACTTATACAAAAACTCGTTTGGATCACTCGTCCCCTTGTAAGCTGGAATAGTAGGGGGAACGAATTTCCTTGGGAACTCTGCCTTCAAGATCTTTTCAGTAAATGCAGTTTTGCTCGGAGCAAATCCCCACTCTTTCTCGTCTTCATCTCTTCGCATACTTTCTTTCATGATTTGACGAACCATACCCGAAAAATACTCTTCATCATTTAGAGGCTCTGGAGGGCACACATCAGCCACTCTCTCTGAATTCTGCCTTGACAATCGTTCACGGAGGGTCGGCTGTGGCCCTGATCCTCCAGCTTGAAGAGGAGTCCTTTCTACAGGGTCTGTGGCTCTTTGAGAAATGTTCCCTTCAACATCATGAACTCCCGCAGTAGGGTTCCCATCATTATTAACCGGTTGACGATTTGCCCCTAGTAGATCATTCAACTTGCTCAAGATCAGGGCATTCTGGGCTTCCAACTGCGCATTCTGAGCATTCAATTGCTGGTTCAATCCCAAAACTACGGCGTCCAAATCTGCTCGTGTAGCTCCAACAGTTGGAGCTGCTTGGCTTGCAGGAGGAGAGGTAGCAGTATTCTCTTGAACATTGTCGGATCTTACAGAACTTCTCTTTCTCCCAGGAGCCATTATTTCCAATAAACTTCTGGTTTTAAAACAAATCCTTTCAACAATCCTTCGTGGAGCAATAGTGGAAGTTTCCTGAGTTGGGGTTCTCAGTGAAAGCACCAAAAATGTTAACGTAAAAATCAGACGCTAACACCCCGGTGTAGATTAAAGTTGAGTGAAAGCACCACCCGTGTACACGGGAACTACAAACAAGTAGAGAAATCACAGAAAAAGCAGAAAAGACAACAGTTTTTATAGTGGTTCGGCTTAGGGTAAGCCTACGTCCACTTTAATTCTCTTTATTGCTGAATCAATTACAACTTTACAACAATCTTCAGTTACAATTCTCATGAGACAAACAACTAGAACTTTGATGCAGAAGAATTCCTTGAATCCATGTAGATTGCGTTAGATTTCCTCTCGAAGTTAGTTGAGATGTCTTTCGATTTGAAGTGTTGAGTGAGTCGAGAATTCAGCAGAGTATCGGCGCTTCAAGAGATCGGCAAAAAAGTCCCCTTCATGCTTGAGGTAGGTTGGTATTTATAGGGGAAATCCCCCCTTAGGTCGTAAGTCGTGACCGGCTTAAGGTGAGTCGTGGCCGACTTATCTGGCCTAGCCTCATGGTCTCACAAAAGCTCATTTGTACAAGTCCTATGTCGCCCACGAGTCAACATCTAAGTCGCAAATGAGTCAGCTGGTCCTTTCGATGCGGCATTGTACCTTCATCCAGTAACTTTAGGTCGTGGATGACTCAAGCTAGGTCGTGAGTCGTATACGAGTTAACTGATAAGCTTCTTCCCTTCAGATAATAACCCAGGTCCTGAATCGTGTACGAGTTAAGAGGTCACTGTGTTAGGTAAGGAGTAGCACCTCATTTGCTTAAGCCTTTTACAACACATGTTAGGTCGCAAGCCGTGGACAGCTCTAAGTCGTTAGCTCATTTCCTTCTTAAGCCGTGCCATCTCTTGAATCGTTAAGTCATCCTGTCCTTGAGCCGCGGACTTCCTTTAGCGGTAGAAATCTTAAGTCGTGGATGCCTTAGGTCGTAAAGTACTCTGAGTCAGCAACTTCTTTAAGGTATTGAGTCGATATATTCTCTTAGGCCGTTAGGTCGTAGCTTCCTTAAGTTGGTAAGTCGTCAGTCCCTTAAGTCGTCCATCCTCTTGACTCGTTGAGTCGTGCATCTATTAACTCGTTATGTTGATAACTCACTGAGTTGTTTGTCCATTGAGTCGCCGCCCACCTTGAGTCGTTTTCTTATTGAGTCGTGCAGTTTTTGAGTCGTAGGAAATTGAGGGTTAACATATCGTTTAAAATTGATATGTAAAATAGTCCTCCGAGGCACAATCTCGGAATTGGACGAAACCAGCTCCATTGGATCCATAATAGTGCTTTATTATCGGATTTTAATTTTCGTAGCGTTTGGAGTTGCCATGTGGTCGTACGAGATATAAACGCGTTGAAATCTATATTGAAAATTCAGTACAATAACTGAGTCCAACAAGCTATCTTCTCCATACGATCGAATAGGACTCGAAACCTTTTCCATTATGTTCGAAATAGGGGTATAACATTTTGAACACCTAGAAGCATGCCTTGATAAGAACTCGAAATTTTTGAGCTATTTTGTAAACAAGGCATTTGAAATTTTATAAATATATTCAAGTCAAGCTGTCATTCTCAGAATTGAAACGTGTCTCCTGCCTTTTCAAATCATGCACCAGATGTCCACCTCCTTTTTCTTTCTAAAACTCATCCTAGCCTCTATCTCTTTTCCTTTTCAATTGAAATCGCACCCCATCTGAAATCAATACTCTAAAGCAAACGAAAATATGGGATAAGCCAAGCATTTTAAAAGCAATCAAATCTTCCCTTTTTTCCACTTCAATTCAAATCGCCCTTCCCTTCTTCCTTCTTACCAATTCAAAATCGATTGTCGAAGTGGCGACCGAGCAATGTGCAAGACCGAACGAGCTTGAGAAGTGCATGGTTTATAGCAGAATCGGATTGTTTTGCACCGCAAAGAGGGGAACTGCGACGTAGCCACGAGGCTCGGCTCGAACTCAAGCATGTCGTCGTCGAAGGGGAGATGGCAACGTGAGTGATGGTGAAGACGCACAGTGAACTCGAGCAGTGCAGCAAGCGTCGAGGCGCGATTTAGGGTTCATGCTCGCGTGAGGGAGGGATGTTCGTTGGTGGTCCTATTTTAGCAGTGAGGTAAGGCTGTTTATTTTATTTTATTTTATATATATATAAGGTAGCAATTTTAGTAATATATATACAAGCATATGTATAAAAATTTACAGTAAATTATTTTTAAATTGAGGTTGTATATGTACGTTTGCAAATATATACAGTAAACGAAAAAGTGGAATAAATATATGTATACACATACCTATGATTTTGGGAAAAATATATATGGGAATTTTAAATGTTGGAGAATTTATATAAAATCAGATTTTGAATCTATATAAATCAAATTTTAAAGTATATGCAGTTTCAAAGGGGAAAAAAAATAAAATGAAATAAATAAATAAATATACACACACTTTTAATTTACTAGATTATTTTTAGAAATAATGTACATGGTGATTATTTGTCTGATTAATTTATTTTCTTATTTTAATTACTAAAAAAATTCTTTATTACAGGAAAAGGCGTTTAATGAAATTGTTAGCCTAAATTAAATTTATTAAACAGGAAATTAATTGTTCGATAGTCCAAGTATCAATAAATCTTATAATGTTTATTATAAGGTCTAAAAAATCATGAAGAAAACAAGTTTGAGATGGAAATGTGTTGCAAACGAAAATAAAGGTGTGTAAATCTCTCTCATTTGGATTACCGTTAATTTAAATAAGTTAAAATTTAAATTATTGGATGGATTGCTTGAATTGATGATTTCATATCAGGCTGGATGTGATATTATATATAGTAGTACATATATATACTGGAGCGATTTGTAATCCTACATTGTATAGCGGATGAGACCTTATGAGCCCCGCATAATAGTGGATTACCCTTTATACCACGATATCCCCCTCGAAGTGGGATTTGTATTTTTATATTGTGCTAACATCTATGGATGCAGAGAAACAAGTTGGAGGGATCCAACTGGATTCCTCAAAATATTGGAATTTATTTTCATATTGGAGATATGTTTTTTTGATAATCTGTGATAGATTATATGAACTATATTGAAAATTGAAAATATTGAATGCTATGGTTTGACTGAATATATTTTGGGTATATTGAGATATGAATAATATAAAGATTTGATTTTAAAGGAAAGAGGGAATTCTAAGTAAAATAGATATAGTGAAATTGGATAAATTAAAAGAAGGAATTTGGAAAAGTATCTAGAGTTTGAATTAAAATCCTATCAAATAAATTCCGAGTATGGGGAAAGGGTCTTTGAATAAATGGGAATAAATGAATTTTGAAACTTAATTGATATTGTGTAAAGAAATAAAGGATTTATTTTTACGTTTAGGGTTTAAAATGGTTTGGGAGAATTTTAAAAAAAGAGGGGGATTTTTGAAATAAAGTATGAAATTAATGTTTCAGTTTTAAATAAGATATTAAACCGTAATAAAGGAGTGAATATAGAATTAATGGTTTTGGAATAAATTGGAGTAAGTAAAGGATTTTGTTTTAAAATGGAGTTAATTTTGGAAATCTATTTGAAATTTATCAAGTGTTTGAAACTGCGATTAAAGGAGAATAAGACTATGGAATTTATAAACAGGGTTTATAAATAAAGTGAAATAAATATCAGTGGATATTTGAAATTTTAAATTTACAGTGGGAATTTATAAGGAGATGGTAATTTGTTTTAAAAATAAAAATGTGGTTCATTTTAAAAGTGTGGAAAAGAAATTTACTGAATTGGAACGTAAGTTAAATTGGGATAAATTGAGCATGATTTATAAACTATTAGATGGCTATATTTAAATGGAAAGTGTATTTCCCTGAAAAGTAATGTATATTTTCAAAGAAAGATTTCCAAATATAAGTTAGAGGTTTTAAAGTGGTTTTAAAAGAATGTTTTAGAAAGAAATTATTATTTAGTGGTTTTAAAAATTTTAGAAGTAAATATTTATTAAGTTAATTATATAAGTAAATTATTTTAAAGGTTTAACTCGTATTATGATTTAAAAGATAATTATTTAATATTTATACCTTATAGAATAACTTTTATTTTAAAATTAGTTTTGGTTTAAGTTTTACATGAGAAGTTATCATAAAATTTCATTTTAAATAAAGTGTTTTGAGTTGTTTTTATTTTAAGTGTTTTAAAGTATATATTTTTGGATAAAGTGATTTTACTTATTTGAAAATCTAAAGTGTTAAGTCTTGGTGATTTTCAGTGGAAATAAAATAATTGGGTGGAAATTTATTCCGCGAGAGAAAAAGTCATTTGAAAACTATTTCAAAGGGTTGAAGTGTAGAAAAATATCTTGCGAAATAATTTTGGAATAAATAATTTGGGAAATTATTAAGGCCTGATGGTTTTTGTGGATGTTATTTGATAGTTAAATAACTGACTATCAATATTGGACAATGCGTTAATCATTTCAAAGAGACCGGGATTTGGATTAATTTCCTAAAAAACACTTCAATCCGGTTTGAACGTTTGCGAATGAAGACCGTGAAGATGATGAAGATGGTGGTTTGGTTTGTCCAGAACCTGGGGAACTTGTATGGATGAATGCTATCAGAACATCGTCAAAAGGACGGTGAGTATTCTAAGTGAATGTGTGCTAAAAAGGTAACGCATAGCCTTGAGCCTCATCTACCGAGAATGGCTAAAACAGGGGAGGTGCAACAAGGCTAATTGGCTAGCAACCAATCAGGGTAAGGTCATCCCTTTTAAGATTTCCCTTTTTTCGGCCGTGTGGGCGGTTGCTGATCCCAATCGTCGGGTGATCTTATTCGGACTATCCAGTAAGGGGTAGCTCCGATCTTGTGTTGCAGGGGATCAGAGGGGATCCTTGTACTTTGATCTAGACCAGGTACTGTGACGGGCAGTACCCCAGTAGCCCTGCTATTGTATGGAATCCAATATCCAATAAGTGCTTGTATGGTTTTGATTGTACCCAACTATTGCCGAAACGTGAGATGCAAGCATTTCAGCTAGATTCTATTTTACCTTTTATAGACACTATTATAAAATCATACGGATTTGATAAAAATGTTTTAATTATCGTAAGGTAAAAACCCGACATGTTTATTGGTGGTATGGTCTTAAGAGATACCTTTGATTTAAAAGGATTTTGAAACTTAAATAATCCAATGGAGTGTGTTTTCTCATGCTGGTTTTCTAGACTGACTCGGGTGTTATTTTATTGTAATGCTCGGGTCAGACCGAATATTATAGAGTATAGATTCTGGATGGACTGCTATCGAGCTTAGGGAAGGTGATGGATGGCGAGACGTACCACACGTATCTGTCTTATTTCTGCTGTGTTTGGTAGGCTCTGAAGTCGGATTTTGTGGGGACAAGTTAATATAACTGTCTAGTGTTTTGCTATTGATGGTGTTGTACTCTGATGATGTAATGTATAAAATAGATATAGTTCTTTTTGTATAAAGATCAGTTATTATCTATTATATATTGTTCCGCTGCGATTGTGAGATTCTGATGTTGTTTGTTTTATCTTGTTCTACCTCCTTCTTCTTTCCCTTACGGTGTGTTTTTCCAGCATTCGATTGCTCGGCATTTAATATAGTGGATGTATTGATGTCAATCTTTGGGCGTCGAAAAAAATCTGGCCATGACATGCATCCAATAGTGTATAAATATGTTTAAATTACTATTAGATAGGAAATAATTGTTCTACTTCCCATCAAATTCATTTAGTCCATTTTAAAACTTAATCAACTGAAATTAATGTGATTGAAAATTTTTAGTTAATAAGAGAGAGAATACTAAATTGTAAATTAATAGGCGTAGTTAAAAGTAGCTTATGTTTTGTGAAAATATAAGGAAAGTTTGATTTAATGGAACGAACACTTACATCAAATAAAAAAAATGTTTTATTTGTGAATGTTGGTTTAATTTCATTAAAATAAAGAATAGGTTTAATTTCATTAAAATAAAGAATAGAATGATTGGTTTAAAGGAAGAAATATATGTTTGTTTGAACTGTGTTCTAGCTTATATATTGATTACAAGAATAGGAAAATAATTTATTTCAGGGTTATTTATTGCTCTTCTGTTTCAAAAACAAATTTATAAACGTGTTTAAATTAATAATTGTTCTATTTTTCATCCATTTTGGTTGTCTGATTTGAAATTTAACTTTGTAAATAATTGTAATTAATGCATTTCAATTGTTTCAATTAAATGCAAAGAAAACGTTGATTGCAATTAATAGATTTAATAAAAGAAATGCACGTTTTGCGTTAAACAAAAAGGGTGTTTTGATGGAAACAAATATCATTTTGGAAAAACCAAATTGAATGTTTTCAATTTTAAGGTAAGTATAAAAATTTTAATATGCGTAAATAAAAACCAAAATGCGTACAAATTTGAATATTATTTGAGTTAATGAAGTTAATTTAGTTACGTTTCAAAAAAGTTGAATTTCAAAAGGTTGTACGATGTACATAGTTCCTTCATTTATATTATTATTAATTTTTTGCATCAGCGTTTTAAAATAGTTACCATATTATTAATACTTGATTCATTTATTTCTCCTTCTATTTAATACCCGAGCCTAGAATTTTAAGTTGTATTTAATTCTTGCCACCTCATTTTCACGTATACAAAGTTTTACTTTTCTTTGGTTTGAAAACTTTTTCATTCCTACGTATATTTTCTTATGCGTTATTAATGCCTGGAGCTTTCAAAATAAAACGTGACATTTATTTTTGTCCCTCCACCATAATTTCCTAATTGTAAATAACTTGCAACTTATTTCTTCATTTGCTTTTTGTTTCTCCCGACACCTCATATTCAAAAGCTTTTATTCTTGCAAATCCAAAAGCTTTCTTTTCTGAAACATGATTTTTTTTTTTTCATTTTTTCGTACACGTCCTATCCTCATCTTAGTTGTCCTTCACTCTTTTCCTGAAGCCTCATCTTGAGAGAAACGTAAGTATTAAAATTTGTTTATTTTTTTATGCGTACTAATTATTCTTTTAATAATATTTCTTATAATATGAATATCTTTTACATATAAACATTGATTCACGCACGGTTTCTTCTAATTGATTCATATTTAAATTCCAGACAACATGAAATTGATTTAGTTGAATTTGGAGACTTTTGAGCTTTTGCTTTTCTGTTTGGATTTTTATGGGCTAAAATCAATGGTGAGTATTTTAACCCACTCATAACTACTAAATTATCTTATGTTGGTTAAATCAAATTTATAATGTGAATAGAAATTGACTAATTGATGTTTGCTATACTTAAATTGTCATTCCAGTTAAATATGACTTTTATTGCATTTAATCGTCATTTAATTTAATATTAAATTTTAATTTGTCAATTCATACTTGTTATTGATAATCAATTAGCTATTGTTGTTTACTAATTGATTTGGATGATGATTTGGATGGATGTTTGATTATTGATATTGAATGACTGGATGTTATATTTTATATTGTTACTACAAGTTCCCTATAGGTTGAAATTATACATACCCGAACGATATGATGGATTAGGGAGAAATCATGATGGGTTGAAATGATAGACATGAGCGATTTCATGTATTGAAATTAAATTTTGGGATTTCAGGTTGAAATGATATTGTGACATCCCGGAAATTTGGGGCAATATCAATTTAATAATCTGCATAAAAAAATTAATTAATTAAATTGATTTGATGATATTTGTTAATAATGTTTGAATTGATTTAATAATCTTCTTTTAAATAAATATTTAACTAATAATTTATCCTTTAAAAGCTAATTTAGTTGTTATCTATTTATAATGTATATAATTGTATATATTGTAAATAGATAAGTTTTGTTTTTACTTTTTAATTTAACAAGTAAAAACATATTTTCTTATTTCAATATTTTTGGTAATTATAATTTGATTTAATATATATATCTTTTTAAAAGCTATTTAATAAATAACTGTATGGTTTAAAATACTTAAGATAAATATTGATTGTTTTAAATTTATTTAAGCTTAGGTTTGAATTTATATAAGATTAACAAAAAGGTTTGTTTTGGTTTCTTCTTAAATTTAACTTGATAAAATAAGTAATAAAGAGGTAAATTTCTTAATTTAATTATGAGTTTTATTAATCATAATGTCTTTACAAATGGTTTTTAAATTTATTTATATAAATAGATATAATTTGAAAGATTTAAAAGTAAGTCTTTTAAAAATGTTTAAAATTAAAATAAACCTTATTTACATTAACATAAGTATAAAAATAATAAATAAATTTAACATTTGATAGTATAAGTTTTAAAATAAAAGAGGGATAAATACGCACATGTGTTAGGATTAAACATAAGTACATAAGTTAAAAATTCACAACGAATATTGAAACAAAGTACTTAAAGCAGAGCAAAAATAAACAAAGTAAGATAAATATGTTGGAAGATAATATGCAGGCAAGAAGAAATACAAAGTGAAGAAACAAAGTAAAGTACAAAAAAATAATATGCATGCAAGGAGAGAAAAGAAGACAGGTGTGAAAAACATAAAATAAAATGTTAGTAGCTTGTAAGATTAAGATTCTGACATGTATAAACATCAAGTATAAAACAAAATAAAGTAAGAAAAAATAGTTGCAGGGTGACTCTAGAAAAAGTTACAAAGTAAAGTAAAAATAAAATAATGTGCAGGTAGCTTGTAGATGAAGATTCAAGCAAAGAAAATGTAAAAAAAAAAAATCTGAACATAAGATTGTATTAGTAGGAAACATATAGTACATTGGCTTTCATCTCAGCATAAAGCTAGAGTCAAATTTGAAATCTTATTGAGCTACTCAACCCCCATTTGATAAAAATATCGGATACAAACAGAAAATGTTTGTACAAATTTATACAAACCCTGTAAAACTCATTTCTACATATATCTTCTCATCTCTTCTCATTTCAATTAGTTCAAACCAGAGAAGAACTATATTGCAAGCCTCATCATTTTTATACAAACTCAAATATAAACTGGAAACATTATTCAACAATAAGCAAACAAGATGAAATAAGAAGGAAGATCAAAGCAAAGGTGTTTTGCAGTTTCAGAAGTTCAAAACAGTTTTCAAATATTTGTCTTCATTCTTCGAATTTGTGAGTAACTTCAAATTTTAAATAACTTAAGTAGTAATCTGGTTGCGTAGAATTTCTGGAAATATTATGTTTGAATTCCAGTACATATATTGGTGCTTTTCTCTGTATTTATATAGGAATGACTGATATCAATGTTCTGTTTAATTCTAGATACTCTCTGTTCATATTTCCAGGTTCTCATTTGATTTTAATTTCGACATCTCGTGATGTAATCCTTATTTAAGCTCAAGTTTCAGGTGAAACTTGTGTATTTCAATACCAAATTTAGTTTTAAATTTTTTATTTTAGTAAAAGAAATTTGCTTTGTCTCTGGTAATCAAAATAACAGACCAATCTGTAAACAAGTGAAAATCCCAATATCGTGATTCAATGATTCAGGCATGCAATCGGGAACACCATCCAAACTTATGATTTTTAAAACTAAAACTAAATTTTTTAGTTAAGTATTGAAAGTGTAGTTTGGTTTGAACGAAAAGTGGGTTATTGTCGATTGTGGGTGATCTAGTGGATCGAAGCGCTCGGGGTTCTTTGTGGTGAGGGATAAGTGATTGGAGGGTCGAGGAAAAATGGCGGTAGATGGTGCAGTTAGGCGTGGTGGCGACGGCGACGAAATACTTTCTGTAAACCTAGTTTTGCTATGTTTTGGTTTTGGGTCGCGTACGCCTTGAATTGGGGACCGAGTTCGACGTGCTTATGGGGACTTGAAGAGCGGACGTGGTCGACGTTGTAGCCTGAGGCGATGGATTTCCGATGATCGGCATTGGGAGGGCGGAGAGTTGACAGGGTCGAGGTGATGTTGCTCGAATTGTTTCCAGGTTTGGCAATTTAGTTCAATTTTGTTTCAGGTTGGCGTGGTGGCTCTAGGTGGTCGAGGTTGTGTCTGGGGGTAGGCGGCGACGTGTTGAAGTTCAGGAGGGTGGCCGGAGTTGGATGGGGCTACGGTGCACGTGCACCGTGCCATTGAAGATGTTGAGTTTCTTGGTTGTGTGTAGGGTTTTAACTCGGGGAAGTCTCGAGTTTATTCGAGTGTTAGACTCGAAGCAAGGGGTGTGAAGACTCGGTGCAGTTTTTAGTCGCGTCGAGTAAATGATGGTTCAGGTGTTTGCAGAAACCTGGAACAAAAATTTGATTTTTCAACAAATTCCAATGTAACCTATTCAAAAATAAACAATGGATTTAAACTAAGTTTAAATTCAGGTTGTAGTATAAATTCAAACCTATATTGTGAAATCTAAAATAAAGATTACAAACCTGGTAATTTCCAGATTTTTAACAAAATATTTAAATCTGAAATAAAAGCTCTAACAATAGTTTAAATTTGAATTTTAAGTATTGATTCAAATGGACATTGAATCTTAAGGTTTTAAAATAGATTTGGCTTTGAAAAATCAAGATTCTCAATTTAAATTGTTAAAGGGAAGTTTAAATCAAAGTTTTAAAAACAAAGATAAATTGATGGATTCGAGTTTACTTCGAATTTAAAATTTGAAAATTAAATCAGTTTTTGTTTAATGATAAGTTCAAATAAAATAATTTTGAAAGTAAATTTGTTGAGGAAAGTTTTTAAATGGAAAATAAATAAATTGTTTAACTTGAAAATTTGCAAGTTAAATATTAATGTATTTTGGAAATTCAATTTAGAGATTAATGTTATTTACAAGATTATAAATTGAATTTAAATTTGATTAATGTTTAAATAAATAATCCTTTGAATCTTAAATTCAAAATGAAATTTTGAATTTAAATTTAAAAGTGTAATGTTCTAATACACTTTTATATTAATTATGTTATTAAATAAGAAATAAATTATCTTAAGTATAATTAAGGCATTAAATGATTTAATTAATAAAATAATAAAGGAATGGTGTATTTATTAAATTTATAAATTAATAATTTAGATTAATTTGTAAATAAAGATAAATTAAGAAGTAAATTAAGAGATGATATTAGTTAATAAAGATAATTAACTAAGATTACTAATTAATTAATTAATGTGATTAATTTTGATAATTAATCAGATTGATTAGATAATCTGTTGTAAGGGTTAAGCGTATTTACTTAATAAAAGTAATTAAGAGATTAATTACTTATTGTAATTAATTTTGATAAAATGATTAATTTAAGTTAATTAATTTAGTTTAATTAATTTAAGAAAATCATTTGACAATTGATAAGTGTAAATTACTTAGTGTATTCAATGGAGCATAATTACTTAAGAAAGTAATTAATGTTAATTACTGAATGTAATTAATGAAAGATGATGTGTTAATGAAGTAATTTGGATAATTACTTTTGTAATTAATCAGAGGATTAATTAATGAAGATGATTAATTATGGGATAATTAATTTATTAATATAGGTAATTAACGATAGTTAATTACTGGTTGATATTAATCAAGGGTGATTAATAAATGAGTTAAATTAAAGATTAATCACTTAATGTAATTAATTTAAATAAAGTAATTTATTTTAAATCTAAATTAGAGATCATTAATTAATATAATTAATGATGTAAATTAAGAATTGGTTAATTAAGAAATACTTAATACTGTGGTGGTTAATTGATGTAATTAATTAAGAATAAATGTAGTCAATTATAAATGAAGTAATTAAATGTTAATTACTATAAATGATTTAGGATAATTAATTTGTAAAATTAAATAAAGACTAATTACTTACTGTAATTAGAAGGCGATTAATCAAGGTGTTTAATCAAGATGAATATCTAAAGATTAGTTAATTAATTTGATTTATAATTAATTAATGGCTGTATAAGCAGGATTTATAGATGAAGTAATTAATTTAATTTACTTTAAATTAATTAGAGATAGGAGTAGTTAATTTAATTCATTTTAAATTAATTACAAATGATATGATTTTAATTCATTGCTTATGAATGATATGGATATTTCATTTGATGATTGTGAATTCAGATCTGACATGAATAATATTTATCTGATATGGATGATTGGTTTAAATATGATAATATTTAGTTATCTGTTTTGGATGATAATATTGATTATCTGTTTATGAGATTATCTGTGATTATCTATTGTGATATTAAGAATTATCCATCTGAGTGTATTGATTGTATTGAATTAAACTATTAAGACTAAATAGGCAACTTGGCCTTAAAAGACACGTTTTGGATTTCGATGAGATCGGGATCGGTTTTCCTTATTTGGAACATCCGAAAACCACATCGATTCCAAATTAACGATAGGTCGTGAATCTGAAGTGAAGATGAAGATTAAGAATGCAAGAGTTATCGTCGTTAACTCTGAGGGTGATTCCAAAATGAGTGTAACGAGATAATGCCTTCGGTTTCGTTCGAACCCGGAACGAACTTGTATGGATTGAATGCTTTCAACACATCGTCAGGTGGACGATGAGCATTCTAAGAAATATTTTCTCTAAAGGTAATCGTAGCCTCAAGCCTCACCAACCTGGAATGGCTAAAACAGGGGAGGTGCAGCAAGGTTAGGTGGGTCATGCCCAAGCAGGACAAGGATATTCCCCTGTCTAGATGTCCCTTATTTTTCGGCTGTGTGGGCGGTTGATTGCAACAGCTGCCGGGGTTTATCTTGTTCGGGACTGTTCAGTAAGGAATGGTTCCGGCCTTGTGTTGCAGGGGGTCAGGAGTGATCTTCGGTACGTTGATCTAGGCCACGTACTGTGACGGGCGGTACCCCAGTAGCCCTGCCATTGTATGGAATCCACAATCCAATAAGTGCCAACAGTTTTGATTGTATTACCCACTTTTGTGCCTAGTAGCTGGAATTTAATCATGTAACAATTTCGGCTATTTTCTATTTACTTGAAAACCCTAGACCTATTATAATATCACTGAATTTCCTATCAAATGTTTTAGTTAGCATAAGGTAAAAACATACCCATGTTTATGTGTGGGGAGTTTTACATGATACTTTTTATTTCAAAAGGATTTTCAAATTTAAGCAACTTTAACCTGTTACTCATACCAGACCCATGTCTGACCCGGAGTTTATTTTTGTTTTTCATAAACTCTCGGATATCCAAATTTTTACGGGTAGCCAAGGGATTCAGGTTAGCTTTGACGAATTCTGGAGGAGCAATGGAGCAGGAGGCTTCAGCGTTGTAGATATACATATAGTTCCGCTGTGTTAGTATCTCTGAGTTATTTGCTTGGTTGTATCGAGTTGTATTAACTAGACAGGTGTCTATAACTGTCTAGTATGTGATATATTATCTATATAACTCTGATTGATGTTGTATATTATGTAAATACTTATGTGATTATTATAATTTGTTCGTTCCGCTGTGAGATTCTGTTGTTGTTATTCTTTCTTCTCTTTCTTTTCTATTTTCTCATCCCTTTCTTTCTTCAAGACGAAATGTTTTCTGAGCGTAGAAGTCCGGGTCGTCACAGTTGGTATCAGAGAGCTAGGTTGAGTGAATGCCTAGGCTCTTAAGTGTTTTCTTTCTTGAGAGAGCGTATTTGTAATTTTGATATATAATATATATATAATTATTTCTACCTATTATTGGGTTACCTGTTCGGGTTTTCCAATAAGCTATAAAGGTAGATAGGGTAGTGGAGTGTGTAACACGACTACCGATGGTTGGAGTTTCATGATTGAGGTTGGAAGTGTAATTGTTGAGACTGTAGACCTAGTACCGTCTCGAGTAAACTTTGGATGGTGTAAGGATTTCATTGATCTCTGAAGGAAACCTGTTAAGGTTCGGAGTTCATTATTGAAGTGTAATTTGGTTGAGCTAGAGTTTGGATCTGTTGGTTGGGCAGAAGCAAGTCATGATATCTTGATACATCAAGGTATAGTAGCTGTGTGATGAGATACAGTGATCATGGATGTCTTCGAAGATGTTTTTTTGGAACAAGTTATGGAAGAGTTCAGTTGGGTGTTTCTGTTTGCTTTAAGGTCCGAATTTCTCGAAGAATTTTGGTTTAGGAAGTCTTCTGGCTTAGCTGTTTTTGGGTAACTTCAGAAGAAGTAGAGTAGATCCATTTCTTCGATGGATTGGCCACATAAGCATAAGCTGTTCTGATTGGTAAGAGAAAGCAGTATCTTTGGAATTTGGCTGGATCAATCGCAAAAGTGACTTGCGATAATTTGAATGTTCTCTTGTGTTTCAGAGATTTTTCTGGATGTCTTCAAGAAGTCAGAGATTTGCTAACATTTGGAGATTAAGTTTGGTATCGACTGGATTTCCAGGAATGGCACTGATGGATCAGATTAGTAATTGGATGGTTATCGAGTCGGATAGCTCAGATTTTAGGGGAAAACTTCTGTGTTTTATTTTTGGATATGTGAACTTTATTTTTGGAATGTGTTGTCCAGACTGTGTTTGAGTTCATCTTCAGCATTTTCATCCGTTCAGTCAGAGTTGCGCAGTGGAAGCATGGTGGCAGCTGTTTTAGTTTGCAAGCAATTGGATGTTGCAGTGTTTGGATTGGAGAGTTCTACAGGAAATTTTTCAAGATCTGAGGCAGTTTGGAGTGCACCTGTTATATCTTTTCCGGATAAGAGAAGTGAGTTCTGTTTTCTGATTTGGAATAGAGTTTGTGTTCTGAGTTTGGTTCATGTTGCAAAGATCATTTTATTGGATTGTTTTTGGTCCAGTTTATTTCTAGGAGCATCAACAAGAGTTGAGCTAATCAGTAAGGATGTAGGAGCACAAGATTGTTCGAAGAGTTTTGTGGATAAGATACGGAGGAATTTGGAATCTGAAATCGGAGATTTGATTTTGGATGAGTGTTTGGCTTTCAGGATTGAATTGTCAGTTTGGATAAGTGGAATTCGTTGGGTTTTACGTATCTCTGAGGGAGTACGTGTGAGATCTATCTCTGGTTGTAGAACCAGCAGTTCAGGGAGTTTTGGTTGTTAATTCAGACTTGTCTGTAGTCTGATATCCTGTCCAGTTGTAGATCTAGATGAGTGGAAGCTCTAAGCTTAGTAATATTGGTTGTTTAGATTTTATGGAGCGAGTGTCCCGATATTTATACTTAGGGAAACTCGAGAAAATTCTATCCGGAATTCTTGTCTGGATAGTTAAATTTGTTTGTTTAGATAAATTGGTTGCTATGGTTGTTAGCATATGATTGATATATGCTTGTGTTTTAGAATTAAATCTTTAACTAGATTATTAAATTACCTTTGTTTTAAATTTCGGGGACGAAATTCTTTTAAGAGGGGAGGAATGTGGCATCCCGGAAATTTGGGGCAATATCAATTTAATAATCTGCATAAAAAAAATTAATTAAATTGATTTGATAATATTTGTTAATAATGTTTGAATTGATCTAATAATCTTCTTTTAAATAAATATTTAACTAATAATTTATCTTTTAAAAGCTAATTTAGTTGTTATCTATTTATAATGTATATAATTGTATATATTGTAAATAGATAAGTTTTGTTTTTAATTTAACAAATAAAAACATATTTTCTTATTTCAATATTTTTGGTAATTATAATTTGATTTAATATATATATATCTTTTTAAAAGCTATTTAATAAATAACTGTATGGTTTAAAATAATTAAGATAAATATTGATTGTTTTAAATTTATTTAAGCTTAGGTTTGAATTTATATAAGATTAACAAAAAGGTTTGTTCTGGTTTCTTCTTAAATTTAACTTGATAAAATAAGTAATAAAGAGGTAAATTTCTTAATTTAATTATGAGTTTTATTAATCATAATGTCTTTACAAATGGTTTTTAAATAGAAATTGTTATTTCAAATTTATTTATATAAATAGCTATAATTTGAAAGATTTAAAAGTAAGTCTTTTAAAAATGTTTAAAATTAAAATAAACCTTATTTGTATTAACACAAGTATAAAAATAATAAATAAATTTAACATTTGATAGTATAAGTTTTAAAACAAAAAAGGGATAAATACGCACATATGTTAGGATTAAACATAAGTACATAAGTTAAAAATTCACAACAAATATTGAAACAAAGTACTTAAAGCAAAGCAAAAATAAACAAAGTAAGATAAATATGTTGTAAGATAATATGCAGGCAAGAAGAAATACAAAGTGAAGAAACAAAGTAAAGTACAAAAAAATAATATGCAGGCAAGGATATTAAAGAAGACAGGTGTGAAAAACATAAAATAAAATGTTAGTAGCTTGTAAGATTAAGATTATGACATGTATAAACATCAAGTATAAAACAAAATAAAGTAAGAAAAAATAGTTGCAGGGTGACTCTAGAAAAAGTTACAAAGTAAAGTAAAAATAAAATAATGTGCAGGTAGCTTGTAGATGAAGATTCAAAAAGAAAATGTAAAAAAAAATATCTGAACATAAGATTGTATTAGTAGGAAACATATAGTACATTAGCTTTCATCTCAGCATAAAACTAGAGTCAAATTCGAAATCTTATTGAGCTACTCAGCCCCCATTTGATAACAATCTCTGATACAAACAGAAAATGTTTGTACAAATTTATACAAACCCTGTAAAACTCATTTCTATATATATCTTCTCATCTCTTCTCATTTTAATTGGTTCAAACCAGAGAAGAACTATATTGCAAGCCTCATCATTTTTATACAAACTCAAATATAACACTGGAAACATTATTCAACAATAAGCAAACAAGATGAAATAAGAAGGAAGATCAAAGCAAAGGTGTTTTACAGTTTCAGAAGTTCAAAACAGTTTTCAAAGATTTGTCTTCATTCTTCGAATCCGTGAGTAACTTCAAATTTTAAATAACTTAAGTAGTAATCTGGTTGCATAGAATTTCTGGAAATATTATGTTTGAATTCCAGTACATATATTGGTGCTTTTCTCTGTATTTATATAGGAATGACTGATATCAATGTTCTGTTTAATTATGGATACTCTCTGTTCATATTTCCAGGTTCTCATTTGATTTTAATTTCGACATCTCGTGATGTAATCCTTATTTAAGCTTAAGTTTCAGGTGAAACTTGTGTATTTCAATACCAAATTTAGTTTTAATTTTTTTTATTTTAGTAAAAGAAATTTTCTTTGTCTCTGGTAATCAAAATAATAGACCAATCTGTAAACAAGTGAAAATCCCAATATTGTGATTCATTGATTCAGGCATGCAATCGGCAACACCATCCAAACTTATGATTTTTAAAACTAAAACTAAAATTTTTAGTTAAGTATTGAAAGTGTAGTTTGGTTTGAACGAAAAGTGGGTTATTGTCGATTGTGGTGATCTAGTGGATCGAAGCGCTCGGGGTTCTTTGTGGTGAGGGATAAGTGATTGGAGGGTCGAGGAAAAATGGCGGTAGATGGTGCATTTGGGCGTGGTGGCGACGGCGACGAAATACTTTCTGTAAACCTAGTTTTTCTATGTTTTGGTTTTGGGTCGCGTACGCCTTGAATTGGGGACCGAGTTCGACGTGCTTATGGGGACTTGAAGAGCGGACATGGTCGACATTGTAGCCTGAGGCGATGGTGTTCCGATGATCGGCATTGGGAGGGCGGAGCGTTGACAGGGTCGAGGTGATGTTGCTCGAATTGTTTCCAGGTTTGGCAATTTAGTTCAATTTTGTTTCAGGTTGGCGTGGTGGCTCTGGGTGGTCGAGGTTGTGTCTGGGGGTAGGCGGCGACGTGTTGAAGTTCAGGAGGGTGGCCGGAGTTGGATGGGGCTACGGTGCATGTGCACCGTGCCATTGAAGATGTTGAGTTTCTTGGTTGTGTGTAGGGTTTTAACTCGGGGAAGTCTCGAGTTTATTCGAGTGTTAGACTCGAAGCAAGGGGTGTGAAGACTCGGTGCAGTTTTTAGTCGCGTCGAGTAAATGGTGGTTCAGGTGTTTGCAGAAACCTGGAACAAAAATTTGATTTTTCAACAAATTCCAATGTAACCTATTCAAAAATAAACAATGGATTTAAACTAAGTTTAAATTCAGGTTGTAGTATAAATTCAAACCTATATTGTGAAATCTAAAATAAAGTTTACAAACCTGGTAATTTCCCAATTTTTAACAAAATATTTAAATCTGAAATAAAAGCTCTAACAATAGTTTAAATTTGAATTTTAAGTATTGATTCAAATGAACATTGAATATTAAGGTTTTAAAATAGATTTGGCTTTGAAAAATCAAGATTCTCAATTTAAATTGTTAAAGGGAAGTTTAAATCAAAGTTTTCAAAACAAAAATAAATTGATGGATTCGAGTTTATTTCGAATTTAAAATTTGAAAATTAAATCAGTTTTGTTTAAAGATAAGTTGAAATAAAATAATTTTGAAAGTAAATTTGATGAGGAAAGTTTTTAAATGGAAAATAAATAAATTGTTTAACTTGAAAATTTGCAAGTTAAATATTAATGTATTTTGGAAATTCAAATTAGAGATTAATGTTATTTACAAGATTATAAATTGAATTTAAATTTGATTAATGTTTAAATAAATAATCCTTTGAATCTTAAATTCAAAATGAAATTTGAAATTTAAATTTAAAAGTGTAATGTTCTAATACACTTTTATATTAATTAAGTTATTAAATAAGAAATAAATTATCTTAAGTATAATTAAGGCATTAAATGATTTAATTAATAAGATAATAAAGGAATGGTGTATTTATTAAATTTATAAATTAATAATTTAGAATAATTCATAAATAAAGATAAATTAAGAAGTAAATTAAGAGATGATATTAGTTAATAAAGATAATTAACTAAGATTACAAATTAATTAATTAATGTGATTAATTTTGATAATTAATCAGATTGATTAGATAATCTGTTGTAAGGGATAAGCGTAATTACTTAATAAAAGTAATTAAGGGATTAATTACTTATTGTAATTAATTTTTATAAAATGATTAATTTAAGTTAATTAATTTAGTTTAATTAATTTAAGAAAATCATTTGATAATTGATAAGTGTAAATTACTTAGTGTATTCAATGGAGCATAATTACTTAAGAAAGTAATTAATGTTAATTACTGAATGTAATTACTGAAAGATGATGTGTTAATGAAGTAATTTGGATAATTACTTTTGTAATTAATCAGAGGATTAATTAATGAAGATGATTAATTATGGGATAATTAATTTATTAATATAGGTAATTAACGATGGTTAATTACTGGTTGATATTAATCAAGGGTGATTAATAATTGAGTTAAATTAAAGATTAATCACTTGATGTAATTAATTTAAATAAAGTAATTTATTTTAAATCTAAATTAGAGATCATTAATTAATATAATTAATGATGTAAATTAAGAATTGGTTAATTAAGAAATAATTAATAATGTGGTGGTTAATTGATGTAATTAATTAAGAATAAATGTAGTCAATTATAAATGAAGTAATTAAATGTTAATTACTATAAATGATTTAGGATAATTAATTTGTAAAATTAAATAAAGACTAGTTACTTATTGTAATCAGAAGGCGATTAATCAAGGTGTTTAATCAAGATGAATATCTAAAGATTAGTTAATTAATTTGATTTATAATTAATTAATGGTTGTATAAGCAGGATTTATAGATGAAGTAATTAATTTAATTTATTTTAAATTAATTAGAGATAGGAGTAGTTAATTTAATTCATTTTAAATTAATTACAAATGATATGATTTTAAATCATTGCTTATGAATGATATGGATATTCCATTTGATGATTGTGAATTCAGATCTGTATGCTTGGTTTAACTATGATAATATTTAGTTATATGTTTTGGATGATAATATTGATTATCTGTTTATGAGATTATCTGTGATTATCTATTGTGATATTATGAATTATCCATCTGAGTGTATTGATTATATTGAATTAAACTATTAAGACTAAATAGACAACTTAGCCTTAAAAGACACGTTTTGGATTTCGACGAGACCGGGATCGGTTTTCCTTATTAGGAACATCCAAAAACCACATCGATTCCAAATTAACGATAGGTCGTGAATCTGAAGTGAAGATGAAGATTCAGAATGCAAGGGTTATCGTCGTTAACTCTGAGGGTGATTCCAAAATGAGTGTAACGAGATAATGCCTTCTGTTTCGTTCGAACCCGGAACGAACTTGTATGGATTGAATGCTTTCAACACATCGTCAGGTGGACGATGAGCATTCTAAGAAATATGTTCTCTAAAGGTAATCGTAGCCTCAAGCCTCACCAACCGGGAATGGCTAAAACAGGGGAGGTTCAGCAAGGTTAGGTGGGTCATGCCCAAGCTGGACAAGGATATTCCCCTGTCTAGATGTCCCTTATTTTTTGGCTGTGTGGGCGGTTGATTGCAACAGCTGCCGGGGTTTATCTTGTTCGGGACTGTTCAGTAAGGAATGGTTCCGGCCTTGTGTTGCAGGGGGTCGGGAGTGATCCTCGGTACGTTGATCTAGGCCACGTACTGTGACGGGCGGTACCCCAGTAGCCCTGCCATTGTATAGAATCCACAATCCAATAAGTGCCAACGGTTTTGATTGTATTACCCACTTTTGTGGCTAGTAGCTGGAATTTAATCATGTAACAATTTCAGCTATTTTCTATTTACTTGAAAACCCTGGACCTATTATAATATCACTGAATTTACTATCAAATGTTTTGGTTAGCGTAAGGTAAAAACTTACCCATGTTTATGTGTGGGGAGTCTTACGTGATACTTTTTATTTCAAAAGGATTTTCAAATTTAAGCAACTTTAACCTGTTACTCATACCAGACCCATGTCTGACCCGGAGTTTATTTTTGTTTTTCATAAACTCTCGGGTACCTAAATTTTTACGGGTAGCCAAGGGATTCGGGTTAGCTTTGAAGAATTCTGGAGGAGCAATGGAGCAGGAGGCTTCAGCGTTGTAGATATACATATAGTTCCGCTGTGTTAGTATCTCTGAGTTATTTTCTTGGTTGTATCGAGTTGTATTAACTAGACATGTCTCTATAACTGTCTAGTATGTGATATATTATCTGTATAACTCTGATTGATGTTGTATATTATGTAAATACTTATGTGATTATTATAATTTATTCGTTCCGCTGTGAGATTCTGTTGTTGTTGTTCTTTCTTCTCTTTCTTTTCTATTTTCTCATTCCTTACTTTCTTCAAGACGAAACGTTTTCTGGGCGTAGAAGTCCGGGTCGTCACAGATATGTGCCTGTAGAATTTTAAATTGCGCATTGAAATGATAAATATCCGTATTACTTGACCATAGGGTAGAAAATTATATACGGACACCTGATTGGTTAAATTTAATGATTTTAAATCCTTAAATTTTGAATTTAGTTGAATGATATTTTGAAGAAAACTTGATTATATAAACTGAATTATTTTCAAAAATGCGAGTTTCAAATGTTGAAATTGGAATTGGTTTAAATTGAAATTGGTTTAAATTGAAATGTTGAAGTTGTAATTGAAGTATAAATGACATTAATCGAAATTAAGTTATTGAAATATTGGAATGGAAGAAATGGTTAAATATGATGTTAATTTCAAAATTTATTATCTCAATATAAACGGTAAATGTTCTCTTAAATTCTAATTTAAATATTTTCAACTATTAAAATAAATTAATCTATTTTAAACCAACTTGATCAATTTAAACTATTTAATTTATTTTAATCTAATTTAACCCATTTGAAGCTAATTAACCTATTTAACCTATCTTAATCTATTTTAATCTATTTAATCTATTTTAATATATTTTAATCTATTTTAAATCATTTAAACTTTATTAAACTATATTAGACTATTTTAATCTATTTAAAACTATATTAATTTATTTTAAACTATTTAGTCTATTTTAATTCTATTTAATCTATTTTTAAATTCATTCAATCTACTTGAATCCAATTAATCCATAATAAACTTATTTAATCTATCTTAAACCATTTAAACTATTTTAAATCTAATTAAAGTATTTTAATCTATTTTAATCTATTTTAAATTTAATTAATCTATTTTAAACATATTCAACCTAATTTATCTCCACTTAAAACTATGTAAACTAATTAAACTAGTTATAACTATCTAAATTTCAGATGGTGTAAAGTGGAAATGTTTATAATTGAAGCCTTGATTTTTAAGCGAATAAGGTTTATTGATCTTATAACATAAGTAGGGATTTAAATGGCATATTTCAAGAATATGATGATTTTAAATGAGGATTTAATCTGTTTTTGGAAATATGAATTCGGAAGTATATGATTTCAAATGTGATATAATTTCGAAAATAAATGTGATTTCAAAAATGATATGGTTTTGAGAATATGATATTTTGATATCAATTGTGAATTGACTTTTGAAATGGAAAAAAACCATCAGGTGTAAAATAAGTAATGGTTGTTAAAAGGACCAAGATCAGATATTGTCATACTCTCTGCTAATACCGAAAATCACTTTAACAACCGTGTATGTGGTGGAGATTCCAGAAATGAAGCAGGATTGTTAGGCGAACGATTCTGTATGAGGTATTTACGTGACCTTAACTCCCATGAGTCTTCTTAGATGTGACTAAAACAGGAGCCACGCCGGGCCAAGTGAGGTCGCACCTCCGATCGGACACATTTCCTCGATACTATATTATGACTTTGTGATGATTTGGTCGCAACCCCTCAATTTTGATTATGGGAGTGTGTTTTAGGGTGGGCGATAGTAGCTGTTATGCATTACCACCAGTCCTAATCCACAATTGGTTTATGTACCCTGGCATTGCCTTGAGTGCCGTGTTTACATGACCCTATCGCGTCTTCTACGAGTTTGTTTTATGTCGTACCTATGGAGTGCTCCCTGATAGCCCACCTGTGGGTGGAGTTTACAGTATCTGTATAGACTACGGTATTATATAAATGTGTTAAGTGGGATATGGGTAAAGTGTTAACGCTATCTTAATACTTTAGTTTACTTTAAACACTATTATAATAGCATATTGTACTATGTATGTAGATAGTTTAACGGATCTTTAGGAGATGTAATCACGAATATCTCTTAAGTTATTGGACTCACGGTTTACACTGGATAGGAGGTGTCAAAATCTGTAAACATCTCTGATGCCGTTACACTCATATTTATTTACTGTTGATTTATTTTGCATAAGATCTTTTAGTTCTGACTCGAGTGTTTTATCTTTTAAATTCGCTCGGTTCAGTCTGAGATTTTCAGTTTATCGAAGACTGCTTTCTGGTGGATGAAGACGAAGATTTTGTACTATTATTATTTATTATATTTATTTCGCCGCATCATGTTGTTCCGCTGCATTTATTTATTATTTATTCCTGTTGTATGTAACTCTGATCTGTATTATAAAATTTTAATCAATGTTATTTGTAAATAGCTTCCTGAACTATTTATTTGATTATAATATTTTGTCATCCCGCTGCGAGATTCTGTATTTATTTTATTTCCTTCTCTACTTTTCTTATTTACCCCTCCATTTTGAATGGTTTTCATCCGACGTGTGTGGTTTACCGTCGATTTGAACCATCCAAAAATGCAGGTCATTACAGTGCCTTTGGAATAGTGTTGGATGGTTTTTCTAATTTGATTGAATACATTATCACTTGCATTTGTCCTTTTTCCTAAGGCAAAAATAGGGGTGGAGCCATCATGAAAGGGGTTTAAGCTCTATTCTTAGGATCTTATGATTCCACTTTTTTTTTATTTATAATTCTTTGGGCTTCTAAGCTAAGCCTCTGCTATTCATTCTAATTGTAATCCTTTACGATTATAGGGGATAATCTTGTCAAATGTGATTCAGAAGACCCTTGTTATGATCTTATGATTCTTCTAGCCAGGATTAAACCAAAGTAGATGAACTTGAGATTCGGTTAATGGGGTTGGAGAATAGTAGTGTTAGGTGTTTAACCAAGTCGGAGGTTCGAGCCCTCCTTCTAGCGCCAAAATGTTAACAAGAAATCTTATCAATACCCAAAGTTGAGTTGTGAAATAAGATTTATCCATTGAGTAGATGGAAAGAAGTGGAAAGGGTCTATTTTGATTGAATTTCCTTTTGTGAAAGATTGCTGATATATGGAGTTGTTCAGATTGACCTTTTGACTCAGTCGAAAGGGTCGGCTTCTTCCTGCTTTAACCTTTCAATTCTGTTGAGATAGATTGGCATTTCTTTCGAAATCCTACCTTTCAAAACGATTGAGGTACCCTGGATAAGATTTTCCTTTATAGGTTTTGACCTTGTTGAAAGCCTTAGTTGTCGAGCGGTTAGGACTCTATCCAAGAGTCACCATCAAAGGTTTTGACCCTATCGAAAGCAAGGTTACTTAGATGTTAAAACTTGAATTGAGAATCAAGGGTTGGGGTTTCAACCTTGTTGAAGGCTGTTGGCTTAAATGTCCCAGGTTTGGATCGGGAATCTTAAGTTGGAATGGCCTGGAACAAGATTTCGTCCTTGTCGAAAGCTAAACCTTTTAGCACCTTGTGTTAGTCAAAGATTTTTGGTGGATTGAGACTTGGTTTCGACTTTATCGAAAGTATAAAATTAAGGGAAGGTAGCTTGAAGCTTAAAAACTGAAGTTATTTGAATATAGGAGGTTTTGACAATGTCGGCAGGGACCGTTAGATGAAGATGAAACATGGAATACAAGAGTAAACCTTACAATAGCCTTAAAAATAAAAATGCAATCTCAAATATTCGAGGCTTCCCTTTCGTGAGCCAAATGATGATTTTATTACTTAAAATCCCCAAATCAATTTATTAATTACGGTTTATGACACTTTTGATTAAGAAGATACAAGTTTAGAAAATTTGGATCCCTTAAACGTGGCCCCTTGGATCTTATTCGTAGATACATGTCAACTCTTTCGACCCTAATGCTTTTGACTTGGTCAAAATGTGACTGCCGAATAACCCAAGCGTGCTTCCGCCACTGTCGAAAGGAATGTTTGCGCTCCTCTTCTATATGTTGCTTTGTAAGTGCTTCCGACTCTGTCGATAAGCCTTGTTCTATGGTTTTGATGATGTTGAGGTGTCGCTGGTTTCGACACTGATGGTTGCTTCTAAACTCTTGCTTGTGATTTAATGTGGAACCCACCTGAGTTACAATGGCTTCAACTGGTTCGAAAGGCTTATTATAGCATTCGAAGTGGGTTGCTCATAACAATGTTTGCTTTTGCATGGTTTAAATGTAGGCGAAACATTTGGTTTCGAAAGGTTTGATGCATGTAAGAAGCTGTTCTCCATTGTCTTCGAAAGGTGCTGCTTTGACTCATTCGAAACGACTTCATGCATATGGATTCACCTAGTCGAAAGGTTGTTATTGAAGGTGGAAGGGTGCTTTCGACTCCTTCATCTCCTTCGGAAGGTACGAACCCACTGGATCTTGGTTGTAGAAACCATCCGAAGGTTCCAAAACTTTCAGACTTTGGTGGTAGTATCCCTTCGACTCCTTTGAAAGGTCTACCTGGAATTCTTCTTTCTTGCTCTTTTTTGTTCTCTTCTTAAAATGGTTTCGTCTAAGTTGAAAGGTGAATTTTTGGAGTAACATGATCTATATTTCTTTGTATCTGAATGAATAATCAATTTTATAAATTTGTTAATTCGACAATGGTGTGAATATGATCTTTTACGATTTATTTAATGGATTAAACGTTAATTATTTAAGTTTATTGAATGGTCCAAATTTTGAATTATGTAAGTAATTTAAATTCGTGGGTTTAAATGTAAAATATTAGACGAGAATTGAGAAGAAATTTATAAATAATTACATTTTTTCTAAAAAGTATCCATTTGAATGTGAAATGGTACAAGAATTTAATAGAATAATTATAAAGTGGTAAATTTTAAAAGTTTGAAAATTAAATATCTGGAGCGAATTAAGAAAAGTGGAGAAAACTCCTATAACTAATAAGAGAGCTATAAATTCTTCTACTATACTATTATTTAATAGATTATTATTATTTATGCATTTAGACCAACTACACATGGTCTTTGAGGCTTATACTGACATTGCAAACTACTGCACTACACAAAGTAACAATGCACAATGTCAAAAGTTTAATGATGGTGAATTTGATGAAACTTGCAGTGGTTCGGAGAAGCTTGCAAAAGTAAAAAATGAAGTATGGTGCTTGCTGTTTAGATTTTGAGGTGGTAGTAATTTTTGCATTGTAGATTTAGTTTTTATTTTTCAAAATAGTACAGAGTATTAGAGAGAATGATACAGTGAGAAAATAATAGAAAAAACATTGTTCAACTAGGTAAAATGGACGTTTGGTCCACTAGTTCAAAGGTCTGGCCCAGGTTCTTGCACGACCGAGACCTAATTGAATTTCTGACCAAAGTAGTCCCCGTTCTAAGGCTATTCGAAGTCGGACCACAGTTGGGTTCGATCATGTAAACACTTGATTTAAGTGTTCAATGTTTCGAATGTTTAAAGCCCGAAATAAAATTAAAGTTGGATAATCAATCCAACCCACTCACTATCCCAATGGACTATGTCATCGATTTTGGTACCTGTTATTTTGGACGTTCAAGCAAAATCCTTTTTCTGTGCAAGTTGAAAACTAAAGTAACATGGAATTGATGTGGATCACATCATATGAACACACATCGAATAATAGTGATGCAATGTAAAGATTCTATGTACATTTTATTTTACTTTAAATTCTACACTAATCATAAATCAAATTCTATTCCATAAACAGCAAGGTGTTAAAGATTTTATTTGCCATATCGAAATTATAGTTGTAAGAGAAGATCCTAAGGTATTGATTTATCTCATGTACGTTATTACAACATGACTTGAGTAGGAATGTAGTAAAAGTGACAAAGTCACAACATTTTTGCTGACACGGTTCATGTTAAACCTACGTTCACTTAACGGATTGAGATTTTATCACTCATTTGCGATGACTACATGTTACAACATACAAAGTACAGTTAGTAATATTTTTCAATTAATGGAAACTGTGTATCTCTAGTGCATTGCTGGTAGTAGCCTAGTATAGTCTTTCCCAAGTGGATCCTATGGTATAGATTACAACTTGAGTAATAAGGGTTGATGTGAACTATGGATCCTATAGTAATTGAAGAACTTAACAGTCCACAGGTAAACATGAAACTGTATGTGAGATTAACTAGGGAATAATGTCATGATAATGGTGTATTATGATGTAGTAGCTGTGCAGTTAAAGCGCTCAGCAGATTCAATGCGGCGGAGGAGCAAAAAGTCACAGCGGGGATATAACGAGGATATAATGGGATATAGCGGATAAGTCTAAAATTGCATATAAAACTCATATTTAATGTTTTTATAAATATATAAATGGTAATTAAATGAAAAATTAACATTTAATTTAACTATAATTAATACATATTTAATTTTAAACAAAAACATGTGTAAATATACTGTAAATAAACGTAAACAGTTATTTAACATAATTAAATTTAATAGGACATAAGAGTATTTTTATTTCTGAAAATATGTTAAAAAATTCAATTAAAAAAATTAATTTCAAAATTTGCATAATGTATAAATGACATTTTCAGTTCATTTCTTTTGAAAAAGATATAACAGAATAGCAAAATATAGCGGGAATAATGGGATATAGCAGAAATAGCGAGGCTTAAAGCGGAAAGGCTATATTTAAGGCTATTTGGGAAAATCGTAGCGGCGAGAATCCATTATGGAATATAGCGAGGTTATAGCAGGGTAATAGCGGGGCATTAACTGCACAGCGTAGTAGTGACATGAAGTTATGGAATATGTAGGGAGATAAGTCATAGAATAAGTTGTTATGGAGGTGGTCAAAGGAATGATCTCCGCTCTAAGGACAGAAGGACATCCAACTATTGTTCGGTGAGTGCTTGTGCATGTAACATGCCATCAGTGAAAGTAAAGTTGTTGTGTTGCAATGAGCGGGCAATGGTCGCATAAATAATGGTCGGGCTTGTAATCTTTTGAAGGTTGCATTGAAAATTTTATTTTAGGCATGGTTTCGGTCTTTGTTGGATCGCTGTCCTCTTGGTTGTTCGATGCTCTCATAGCGATCAATAGGTCCTTTTAAGTTCGAACTATTTGTTCAAGCTAGTCATTGAATATCCAATGGAAATTTATTGGAGGAATTTTTGATGCAACACTTACGCAAACGTCTGGTCTTGTGGGCAGATAGGATCGGACTTTGCACGTAACTATAAATATTGGTACTTTAGTTTATCATTTCCATCTTGTTTCTCTTTTTTGTTTCAATTATACCATTCGCATATAATCATAAATAATGGTGCTTTGGTTTTCGATTTTGGGTTGGAAAATGTCGGCTTTTTAAATTTTAGTGGTTACTTGAATATCGCTTAACTTTTGGAGACATGATCGTGGCAACAGGTTGTCGGTATGACATAAATTTTGCACCTTTGTTTGCCTTTACCTTATGTCTATAATGATTCAATTTTTCAACCCTTGAACATCGATACTAAAACAACCATGGTTTTCACGTGTCGAACACCCAAGTGTTGGAAAGACGATTTGTTGGGCTAAATTAAAAAAGAAATAGAAAAAGAAAAAAGAGAACATAATAACAGAATCTCACAGCGGAACGATAACATATAATATCAAAAGAACGATGCAAAGGGTTACTCCGGTACAGAAATTTCAAAGTTATAGAACCTAAGTACCATCGTCAGCCTGGGCAGTTATAACTATCTGTCCTCACAAATGCTGATATGTACAATACAGTAATGCATCAGAAATAAGAATACTACGGTAGGTAAAATATCTAGCTCGTCTTCTCAAGCTCCAATGAACATCAACGAAAACATCCTTTCTCAAACTACTTGAAATTGCACACGAGGAATTTAGGAAAAACAAAAGCCACGTGTCAGACATAAGTCTGGTATAAGAAACTTAAGAAATACACATATAATACATAACAGTACTTTTGAGATCACATGGAATGCCATAACGGTTATCCCCTCAAGAGAACCACTCGTCTAATATGTACATAAGATGATATAATAGATAATGTCTAGGGTGTATAATATAAATAGATGTAACATTCCCCTACTTGGAGGTCCAAAACTAACGGCTACAGATGCTGCAGTCATCCATAGTTATTAATCCTTGACGACCAAATACGGCAATGTTAGATATATTGATACGCAGAAACACATGAATATGGAAAATTTTAAAACAGCAAACAAAGTCCACATTACATTTCAAAATATTTCAAATTCATTACATAATCCCAAAGCGTAGACTACGTTCAGACAAAATACACATATTACAAAATATGCCAAGAGCGGCATATGAAGATGCCATTTTGGATGATCAGAGTATATAACAAAGTACAAAAACAAACTTTCCTTTACAATCAAACATAGCAGAAATAAAAGAATTCTAAGTAGCTAACATGCCTCTTGCACATCACCGGAAGCTTTATTTGTCTAAAAGAACACCTGGAAACCTTAACTCTCAACTTACTCAAAATTAATTGAGTACCCGAGAGTTTAAAGAGAAAACAAAAACTTTGAGTCAGACATAAGCCTGGTATGAATAATAATCTATCATCTCAAACCATTTAGACATCTAGTGAGACCACAACGCTTAACGGAACGAGTTTTCCCCTCACTAGTAACCTAAAACATTATTAAAATCATATACTTTGCTGCTGCATCCACAATGGTTAAAACATAATATTTCCAAAACATTATGATGATATGAAAAATAAGTAAATCAAATTTAGATTACCCATTTTCTTACATTCTGACTATCTATCTTAATTATAGTTTCTAGGGTTAATATTAACCTATTAAATGTTTATGCACTATCTGTCCAATTTCATAGTTTTCATGGGATCACTAAGAACCTACTGGTAAATCTAATACCTTTTATATTATCCTAGTTTTCATGGGCTAACTAGGAACCTATTGACTAACTGTCAATATATTAATTCAGATATAGTTTTCATGGGCTAACTATAAACCTACTAGCCCCTGCCAATATCAAATCATAGTTTTCATGGGATGACCATGAACCTATTGGCCCTTGACCACTTTCTAAACCACTGGATTACCTCCTACGAAAGAATAGAAATGCACTTTTCAAAACTCTAAGTATACACTTTTCGAATGCAGTAAAACCTTGCTTAATAATCTTTAGGAAAATAGTTTCGAAACTAATGAAAGCATCCCTTTCAAAACATTGGGTTTTACTCCTTAAAAACATCATTTGGGTCAAAGTGGTTATATACGAAAGCATCTCTTTTGAAACACCTTATAGAATTGTTTGAGGAAAAGTGGAAGGTGGCGGAACCACCTATTCGTAAGCTCAAAACCTTTAAGTTAAAACTTCGAAGGGTGGCATCGAAACCCCTTTTCGACCCCATTGCCTTCAGAACCTTCAACCCCTTTCGAAAGCATGTAGTAAGTGGCTTAGTTTAGGCTAAAACTGAGGTAACCCTTTAAAAGAATTCATTGCTTCAATACACTCGGAAGGGAAAATAGCGGCTGGGTTTCGACTTAGTTGAAATCATTACTTTCGAAGCACTTAAACAAAAGGAACCCCTTTCGAAAGTTAATACATTAAACATAAAAATGCAACCTTCTTCGAAAGCAATTTATAAACTCCTTTCGCAAAATTCGTTTCGACTGGGTCGAAAGCTCTAAGAAAAACAAAGTAAATACTTAACTTTTGAAAACCAAATAGGGTTTCGACCCCATAGAAAGCATTCCTTTCGACACCATAGCTTCTGCCTTTAATCCAATCCACTATATACCATCTATGTGACGACCTGGATTTTCTGACATCTGTAGTTCGGGAATTAACCGATATAAACCATTGGGATATTAATTTTCATTAGCCGGATAAATGGATTTCTGATAATTAAAATATCTGAATACATAACAAATTGATTTAATGACTATATTCAAACTTAAGTTATACCATTCTAGTATGATAAATTTTATAGAAAAATACATGTAAACCCCATCTTTAAAAATTTAGATATAATATCCAGGAATGTATATATAAATATGTACAAAGCCTTATGATGATAGATAATATATATGTACACAAGAATATGTAACTATGTATGTATATGTAGAGATGCCAATATGAAGTAAAATATAGGGAAGTTGTATAAATGTGTATATGTATATATACATCTATATATATACATATGTTAATATGGGTATGTGTTGTAAATTATAGTGTTTATGTAAATACAGACACACACATATCTATATTTGAAAAAAACCATGTTTATATTTAAATATATGTGAACATATTAATGACAATATATAAGTATATGTGAAGTGTGTATGTATGTATAGAAGTTGACCAGGTTAAGTATATGAATCAATATATGTATAAGATGGAACAAAGAAAGAATGTACATATATGAAAAGATATATATAGGCTAAGGGAGACAGTGAGTAAATGCACATCATTTCAAGCTTACAAAACTTCAAATCATGTAAAAGGAAAAATCAAATCAATTTTTGTTAAATCTGGTCAACATAGGTTAAAATTAGAAAAACAGAAGAAAATAAAGTGGAAAGAAAAAAGAAGCTTGCTATGTACAAGAACCGCAACTACCTTTCTCTATATATACCTCTTTTGTTTCATTTACTTCACTCAACTAAGTAAACAAAAGAAAAAAAACCTGCCATTAAGAAAATCAAGAAGGGAAGTTTTAAAGCAACAGTGGAGAAAACTGTGAGTAAACACTCTATATAGTTTACTGGATATCATTCCTACAGGTTCCTATGACTGTGATTTGCAATGGGTTGCGAAATCTGCATATGTAAATATTACATGTATGTGTTTGTTTTTAGACAATCCTAGAAGAAAAAAAATATAGATAAACATGATATTAAACACTGTGCTTATTTCCCAAACCAGCTCTGTTCCACCTTTTCTTGATAAAAATGGTAAAGCTTCAACCTTTAAAATCAATAACTCAAATTATATCATGTTTTAGACCTTGGTTCCAGAACAATGATAGTTCATTCCTGAGTAAAGTATATTTTAAACTTTGTTTCATCTAATCTTATCAAGTAGGCAGAGAGAAATTAGCACCTAACAGTGAGTAGGTCATTTTTTTTCAGAATTCGACTTTCATAATTCAGTGAAGGGGATATAGAGTTGTGGTCGTGTTTGAAAAAGGGGATTTTTAAGGGTGATTTCATGATTTTTAGCGACGCGTGGAGGAAGAAAAGATGAGATGAACGGGTTTGGGCGAGTTGGCAAATTCCGATAGGGTGTTTGCTTTGGTGGGTTGCCGATAGGAATGGAGGAGGGTGTAGGGAAGGCGTACATGGGAAAAATGGTTTTCATTCTTCCAGTGGGTGGATTGGTCAGTGGAGGTGATTTTAAGGTTTTAGTTTGTCTTAGGTAAGAGCTCGGTCTGAAGGAAATGGTGATGTCGTGGGCCTTTTAGTGAGGTGCACTATAGAGGGAAGAGGTAGGAGAGGCTGTGGCGGAGCTAGGGGTGGGTTCTGGTGAGGTATGGCAGCCTAATGTGGTATGGGGAGGCAAAGTTTGGTAGTCGGGCGTTGTCCTGTTATGGGCTGGTGTTTGATTCTTCAATCTTGGATTTGGTGTGGAGTTCTAGGTGGCCGAACGTGTTTGGGTGGTCGGACGGAACTTATGAGGTTGATCGGTGATGGAGTTGGTTCGCGGATAACATATGCATGTGCACACATTAATGTAAAGGGAGGTTATGTTGAATGGGAAAGGAAGCAGGGAAAACTGGAAGCATGGAAAAGAGGAAGTAGAGAAGAAAAGGAAATGGGCCAAAGTGGAAAGAATGTGCCAAAGAAATAAAGAAATGAAAAAAAAGATAAGGAAAAAGGGGAAGGGATCTGGGTACAGGATTTTGGGCTTATGGGCCATCGATTTTCAAAAATTAAAATAAAATAAAATACAACAAATAAAAAATAAAATTTAAATAATTTCAAAATCCAAATCTACTTAAAACTATTTACCTGTTTAAACCCAAACTTTCCTGATTTTTTATAAATATAGGAACCAAGTTGGTTAACTTATCAACCACATGTTAATAATCTTATTTATTAATAAATTTGAAAATAGTTTCAAATTAGTCTATGGTTAATATAAAATAAAGTGTTTCCAAACCTTTAATTAATTAAAGCCTTAGGTTAATTATACATGTTAATTTTTGAATTAATTCCAAATGTTAACTAAGGTAAAGTAAATGGTTTGTAATTAATTTAATAATAATTAAAACAGGATTTGGAAATAATTAGTTTTGTTTAAATTAAATAGATGATTGTGTGGCTAGTTAACCTAGTCTAGGGATAGTTTAAAATGGTTAAGTACATTGGATTGCATTGTTTCTCTAGTAAGTTATTTCCAGTTATTCTGTGAAATGAAATAACCTGAAATGAACAGATAAATATAAATTGCGAGACGTTTTATATGAACAGATATTGTGACGACCCGCCCTTCTACTCACAGAAAGACGTATCATCAATAAGAAAAGAAAGGGATAGAAATAGAAAACGACATAAAGAAAGAAATAACAACTTCAGAATCTCACAGCGGAAACGGAACAGAGTATAATACATCACATAACTATTATAGTTTTACATATATCAGAGTTATACAATATCATACACATGACAGTCATACATATATCTGTCACTACATACATCCCAAAATACAGCATACACGAACTAACATAGCGGAACTAGATAGACATATAGATACGTCTGGACTTCTGCTCAAAACTCCTCCAGAAATCAACAATCCAAAACCTATCACTTGGCTACTCATAAAAATTTGAGTACCCAAGAGTTTATGAAAGACAAAATATAAACTCCGGGTCAGACATGGGTCTGGTATGAGTAAACTGTTTAAAGTTGTTTAACTTTGAAAACATTTGAAAAATAAAGGTATCACGTAAGACTCCCAACACATAAATACGGGTAAGTTTTTACCTTACGCTAACCAAAATATTTTAATAGGAAATCCAATGATATTATAATAGTGTCTAGGGTTTTCAAGTAAAATACAGAAATAGCTGAAAAGCTTACATCTCACATTCCAACATAGTTGGGCACAATCAAAATGTACGGCTCTTATTGGAAATTTGATTCCATACAATGGCAGGGATACTAGGGTACCGCCCGTCACAGTACGGGGCCTAGATCACCGTACCGAGGATCACTCCCGAACCCCTACGACATAAGGCCGGAACCATTCCTTACTAAACAGTCCGGAACAAGATAACCCCAGCAGTTGTTGCAATCAACTGCCCCACACAGCCGAAATAAAAAGGGACATCTAGATAAGGGTATATCTCATCCTGCTTGGGCATGACCCAACTAACCTTGTTGCACATCCCCTGTTTTAGCCATTCCCGGTTGATGAGGCTTGAGGTTACGATTACCTTTACAGAACATATCTCTTAGAATGCTCATCGTTCACGTGACGATGTGTTGAAAGCATTCAACCCACACCAGTTCGTTCCGGGTTCGAATGAAACCGAAGGCATTATCTCGTCACACTCATTTTGGAATCACCCTCAGATTCAACGACAATAACCCTTGCATTCTCAAAACACCATCTCGATCTTCACTTGAGATTTACGACCAAACGTTTAATTTGGATCGATGTGGTTTTCGGATAATCATAATTGACACCCGATCCCGGTCTCATCGAAATCCAAATGCCATTTTAAAGGTCAAGTTGTTTAACAGATTTAAACAGCTTAAATTCAACTCTTTGAATTCACATAGCCTTTATCAGAGATAAATCATACACAATCAATCATAGATATATCAAAGCAAGTCATAGAAACATCACAGAATATCACCAAATAAATATCACAAACCAGATATTCTACTTATACACCATTCATAAGCAAACAACTTAAATCCTTATTGTAATTAATTTAATTTAAATCAATTACTTGAGAATTAATCTCTTAACCCTGTTTAATCATCAATTAGTTAACTATTCCATTTCAAATCATTTAATTAATTAATCATTTCTTAAACAATTTATTAAATCTTAATCACTTAATTAATTACCCTTAATTATTAATTAATAACTTAATTATTAATTAATAAAACTTAATCACCCATTTATTAACCACTAATTCCTTAATTAATTAATCATTAATTCTTAATTAAATTGCTTAATTACTTAACTACTAATCATACATTAATTAACTTTAAGTAGTTAATTAGAAATTTATTTATCATTTAATCATTAATTAATCCAAACTCTAATTATAACTATAAATTAATCATTCTTAATTGCTTTCCAAAAATAATTAATTAATATTAATTATTCAATTTAATTAACATTTAAAAGTTTTCTTTAAATTTTGAAGATCAATTTATTACTAACTACAAAACTTAAATGTTAATAAATTTCATACATAACTTAAAGTAATTACTTAATTAAAATAATAATTAAGAGTTTAAACATTGTTAAGCATTAGCTAAAATAATTATAACTTGTATTAAAGTTTAACTTAAACTGTTGAACACTTATTTAGTTTACAGTGCTGAAACTATTGAAAAATTATTCACTTAACATTACTTTACTTAACTTTTTTTTATATAACATTGCAGTTTGAAAAGAAATCCCACCGGAGAACTAACCCTACTATACTCGAGTTGTACTTCGATTCTCTCACCAGTTTTCCCAAATCCACTCCCTCGTTCTCTCGTATCCATCTTCTTCATCCTTTTTTTTTAATTTTTTATTTTCCAGTAAGTTAAGTTTTAAATTTGGATTGTAGATTAAAGTATCAACAACTCTCACGTGCGCTCGATTTTAAACTCGAAGCGATCAACCTCTTCCCTCGAGTAACGTATCGAGTAGCTTGCAACAGCGACACAGACACGACCCATTGCGCCGTACACGTGCACGGCGGCGCGACTAAGCTCCGACGAATCCCAACGCCTAATGCAAGTCACAAATCTCACGAATACTCGAAAACTAAACTGGAATCACCTAAAAAAATTCGAAATCAAATTTTTGCATAATGCTCGAAAAAAAACTGCAACACCATCCACCAACTAAAACACCTCGCCACCGCCGCACAAACCACCAGAGACGCCCAAGCTTCAGCCACACCACGACAACACACCAAGCAGCCATTCTCCATAGATTCATGCAACTAGATCACGTATAGAAGTCACACTCACCTCGTTTACTAATCATAACACCAACGAACTTTAAACCCTAAATTAGATTCGTTCGACCAATTCATACATTTGAAAAATTATTCAACAATTTTCCTAACATCACAGATGTTCATATTAACTTCAAAATAAATTTTAACATTTATTATCGATTCGATTGTCAGAAATTTGTAAAAATGCAATTTTTATTCAAATACAAACTGCTCTTAAATACCAAACTAAAAATCTTCGTTTTAGTTTAAAAAAACATAACTTGCAGTAAGAATTCAAGATATAATCTTGAATTAATATTTTACAACAATCAATTTTATCAAGTTATCATTTGATACCTATAAAACAAGATTTCCTGTAGTTATATTACACTAACATGCTTAATAATCTTTAAGAAATCTTGATTTAGGTTTAACATCTTGTTTGTAAAAAAAAAACTCTAAACTTTCCATGATTAGATGACAATAATTTGAGTTTTGAAGAAAATATGCAACCTGTAACCACTACAGATAAGTACAGAGCAACACAGAATTTTATTCAAGACTAAAGCATACACAATACCACATAATCAGTGAATCATCTTTATTGTTTTAGTTTAAACTTTAAAGCTTTTATGTTGATGTTTACTCACCTGCAAGGTTGCTAAACAAAGAACACTTCTTGTTTTCTTTTGAAAACCTGTAGTTTGAAACTGTCTTGATAGTGCTTTCCTGTTTTTGTTTGAATTGAATGATGTTTATACTTTGAAAAGATGAAGTTGCTTATTTCTTATTCTCTGGTTTTCTTATGTTTGCTGAAAGAACTAAAATAGAAAGATGGACATATATATAAAAGAGAAAAGCATGTATAAGGAAGGTGTTATCTGGTTATGCTGTTTTCTTCTTTTGTTTTGATATGCACAGATTTTTCTTTCTGAGATGTAAAGATTGCTAAATATTTTGAATTGACTAAAATTTGCCTTGAGAAGATAACATTAAATGCTAAGGTTTCCTAATTAGATTACATACTATCATTATGTTTCCTGTATATAGATATTTGTATAAAGATATTTATTTTATTAACTTCTAGCTTGAATAATTTATATACATATATGTCAGGTTTTACTTTATACATTTGGCTTTCGGTATGAAGATATTTCGTATAAAGATTTTTGTTTTATTAACTTCTAGCTTTCACCATATACATATTTTTGTATCTGGTTTCATTTTATACTTTGTTTACAAATTTTAAAGTTATGTTGCAAGCATACTAAATCACTTAATTCTTGTTTTCATTTTTATTTTTATTTTAACTATCACTATTTAAATTATATTCAATATGGTTTACTTATATTTGATATTGATTGAATTTGATTTCATTTCAAACATTATCATCCATATGTATATATTTATCAAATGTTAATAGGATAAGGCATTTTAGTTTAATTATATAAGATAGATTTTATTGTAAATATTATTAAGAGATTTATTTTAAATGTTCCAAATCAAATTTTCCCTTTAAAAATGCAAATATGTGCAAATAAATGGCAATTATTCCAAAAGTCATATTCATTTTAAAATGATAAGTTTACATTTTATTTAATTAGATTAAATATTTATCAAAATAATACTGCTAAAATTCCGGGTCGTTACATTCCTCCCCCCATAAAAGAATTTCGTCCCCGAAATTTAAAACAAAAGCAAAAGCTGTTATATCAACCATTCAAACATACATATCATTCATAAACAACCAACAATTTATCCTAACAAACATCACTAGCTATCCGGACACAAATCTGGATAAGCTTTCCTAAAACTATCCAGAGTTTCCCAGGTGCAATCTCTGGGATCCTCACTCCACTGCACTTTGACAAGCTTCACTATCTTGCTCTTGAGTTGCCTCTCGTCTTGATCAATAATCCGAACTGGATTCCTGACCACGGTCAAATTCGGCTCGAATTCCAAATCTTCCTGAACTACTGGTCATACAACTAATGATGGATCATGAACAAACTTCCTTAGATGGGATATATGGAATACATTATGAATTACAGACATCCGTTTTGGCAATTCAATTCTGTAAGCTACAACACCAATCCTTTCCAATGTCCGAAATGGCCCTATATATCTCGGGGCAAGTTTTCCCATCTTTTCGAATCTAATAGCTCCTTTAATCGGGGAAACTTTGACAAAAACCAAATCTCCAATCTCAATTTCCAATTGTCTCCTTCTCTTATCTGCGTACTTCTACTGACGGTCCTGAGCTGCTTTCATCCTTTTCATGATAAGCTCAACTTTAGCAGAAGCTTCTTGAATCAAATCTGGCCCAAGCACAAGACGATCATTCGACTTTATCCAACAGGATGGGGAACTACACGGTCTTCCATACATAGCTTCATAGGAGCCGTCTTAATACTCGCTTGGTAACTATTATTATAGGAGAATTCTACTAAATGAAGATGGTCTTCCCAAGATCCACCAAAATCCAAAACACAAGCTCACAGCATATCTTCTAGAATACAGTTTAGTCTCTCCGTCTGTCCATCTGTCTGAGGATGATAGGATGTACTCAATCTCAAACTTATTCCCATAGCTGATTGTAGAGTGTCCTAGAATTTGCTAGTAAAGATAGGATCACGATCACTTACTATGCTGACAGGAACACCATGCAATCTGACTATCTCCCTCAAAAAAATCTCTGCTAGAGAAACTGCAGTACGAGTTGCCTTAACCGGTATAAGATGGGCGCTCTTAGTTAACCGATCCATAATAACCCATATACCATCATTTCCTTGCTTGGTTCTTGGCAAACATTCGATGAAATCCATAGAAATCATCTCCCATTTCCAGTCTGGGATTTCCAAAGGCTGCAACAAACCGTTGATTTCTGCTGATCTCCTTTCACTTGCAGACAGATAACACAACTATTAACGAAAGCTGCTACATCCCTCTTCATGCTCGGCCACCAGAAAACTCTTCTTATATCATTATACATCTTAGAGAATCCTAGGTGAATATTCAGTTTGGAGCGATGACACTCAGCTAAGACTTCTTGCCTCAATCCATCTATATTAGGTATACACAAACGACCATTAATCCTCAAATCACCTTGATTGTCCACCTTGAAATCTGAATATCGACCATCCTTAGTTCCAAGAATCAGTTCCTCGAAAGATCTATCCTCCATTTGCTTACTTATGATTCTTTCCTGGAGAGATGGAACAACTTCCAAAAGAGACAGAACTGCATTCCTGCTAAGAGCATCAGCTACAATGTTCGCCTTTCCCGGGGTATACAGAATATGAAAATGATATGATGCCAGAAACTCGACCCATCGCTGCTGCTTCAAATTAAGATCCTTTTGATAGAAAAGATATTTCAACGGTTTGTGATCCGTGAATAACTCAAACTTCTCTCCCAAGAGATAGTGGCTCCAGATCTTCAAAGCAAAAACAATGGCTAACAATTCAAGATCATGCGTAGCGTAGTTCCTTTCATATGGCTTTGATTGCCAACTCGTATATGCAATTACCCTTCCATTCTGCATCAACATTGCTCCCAGACCAACTATACAAGCATCTGTATATACCTCAAATTTGCTTTTCCTATCCAGAATAGCTAGCACTGGTGCACTGGTTATCCTCGTCTTCAACTCCCGGAAAGCTTCTTCACACTAGGATGTCTATTTGAACTTAGCTCCTTTCCTTGTCAACTTGGTCAGATGTGAAGAAATCTTGGAATAGTCCTTGATAAACTTCCTGTAGTAGCTAGCTAACTCAGAAAACTACGAACTTCTGTCGATGACTTCGGTTGCGTCCATTCGAGAATAGTCTCCACCTTCGCTGGGTCTGTAGAGATACCTTTACCAGAAACAATGTGCCCTAAAAATTTTGACTTCCGATGTCCAAAAATGGCACATAGAGAATTTCACTTTCAAAACATGCCTCCTCAGTGTCTCCAACACTATCCTCAAATGCTGCTTGTGCACTTCTTCCAACTTAGAATAGACTAGAATATCATCGATGAACACCAGAACAAACTTATTCAATACATCACGGAAGACTCGGTTCATCAGGTCAACGAAGTAGGCAGGAGCGTTGGTCAACCCGAAAGGCATAACCACCATTCATAGAAACAATTTGGTCCCCTAAATGCAGTTAAAGGGATACTGTCCTCAACTACCTTTAACTGATGGAAACCTGAAGCTAAATCCAGCTGAGAAACGATAGAAGCTCCATGCAATTGGTCAAAAAGATCATCAATACGAGGAAGAGGATATTTATTACGGATAGTAACTTTGTTCAATTCTCTATAATCCATATAGACCTTAGCGATCCATCCGATTCAGTGACAAACACTGCAGCAGAACCCCAACAAGAAAAACTAGGCCTGATCAATCCCTTCTCCAAAAGATCTTGAGTTTGCTTAACTAACTCTTCCCTCTCTCTAGGAGCCATCCTCCTACTAGGTTGAATCACTGACACTGCTCCTGAAATCAAATCAATGCGAAACTCTATCTCTCGATGTGGAGGCAAACACTTAACTTCCTCGAATATATCAAGAAAATCTTGGACCACATCGATATCTTCTACCTACTCTTGAGAAGTATCAATTCCATGCAAAAGATTGCTCAAGTGAATTCTAGAATTATCACATGACACTCTGGCAATCCTACCCAAATCGGTTTCCAACGAAACTGTTCTTTCATCACAATTCAGAATATCCTTATACTTACCGAGCCAATCCATCGAAGAAATGGAACCACTCTACTGCTCCTGAAATTACCTCAGGAAAAACTGCTAACCAAAAAATCTCCTTGACGGCACACAGAACACTTCGAGCTACACTGCTGACCCAGATGCCCAAAGACTTCCTATCCAAAGCTCTTCGAGAAACTCGAACCTCGAACCGAATAGAAACACCCTACTGAACTTAGCCACAACACCGAAGTAGACACACTTCCTTAACTTTTTCCAAAGAAACATCTTCAGAGACATCCATAGTCACTGTGTCTCATCACACAGCTACTACATCCTGAGGTATCAAGATATCATGACTTGCTTCTGTCCAACCGACAGATCCAAACTCTGGCTCATCCAAACTTACAATTCAAAGATGAACTCCGAACCTTAACAGGTTTCCTTCAGATTTCGATGAAATCCTTACACCACCCCAAGCTCACTCGAGAGGTAATAGGTCTACAGTCTCGAAAGATACACTTCCAACCTCAACCATTCAAACTCTAATCATCGGTATTCGTGTTACACACACCACTACCCTATCTAACTTTATAACTTATATTGAAAAACCAGAAAAGGTAACCCAACAAATAGGTAGAAATAAATATATATATATATATATATATATATATATCAAAATTACAAATACGCTCTCTCAAGAAAGAAATCACTCAAGAGCCTAGGTATTCGCTCAACCTAGCGCTCTGATGCCAACTGCGATGACCCGCCCTTCTACTCATAGATAGACGTATCATTAATAAGAAAAGAAAGGGATAGAAATAGAAAAAGACAAAAAGAAAGAAATAATAACATCAGAATCTCACAATAGAGACGGAACAAAATATAATACATCACATAACTATCACATAGTTTTACATATATCAGAGCTATACAATATCATATACATGACAGTCATACATATATCTGTCACTACATACATCCCAAAATATAGCATACACGAACTAACACAGCGGAACTAGATAGATATATAAATACGTCTGGACTTCTGCTACAAGCTTCTCCAGAAATCAACAATCCAAAACCTATCACTTGGCCACTCATAAAAATTTCAGCACCCAAGAGTTTATGAAAAACAAAATATAAACTCCGGGTCATACATGGGTCTGGTATGAGTAAACGGTTTAAAGTTGTTTAACTTTGAAAACATTTGAAAAATAAAGGTATCACGTAAGACACCCCACACATAAATAAGGGTAAGTTTTTACCTTATGCTAACCAAAACGTTTTAATAGGAAATCCAGTGATATTATAATAGTGTCTTGGGTTTTCAAGTAAAATACAGAAATAGCTGAAATGCTTACATCTCACATTCCAACATAGTTGGGCACAATCAAAACGTACGGCTCTTATTGGAAATTGGATTCCATACAATGGCAGGGCTACTGGGGTACCGCCCGTCACAGTACGGGGCCTAGATCACCATACCGAGGATCACTCCCGACCCCCTTCAACACAAGGCCGGAACCATTCCTTACTGAACAGTCCCGAACAAGATAACCCCGACAGTTGTTGCAATCAACTGCCCCACACAACCGAAATAAAAAGGGACATCTAGATAGGGGTATATCTCATCCTTCTTAGGCATGACCCACCTAACCTTGATGCACATCCCCTGTTTTATCCATTCCCGGTTGATGAGGCTTGAGGTTACGATTACCTTACAGAACATATCTCTTAGAATGCTCATCGTCCACCTGACGATGTGCGGAAAGCATTCAATCCATACAAGTTCTTTCCGGGTTCGAACGAAACCGAAGGCATTATCTCGTCACACTCATTTTGGAATCACCCTCAGAGTCAACGACAATAACCCTTGCATTCTGAAAACACCATCTCGATCTTCACTTGAGATTTATGACCTAACGTTTAATTTGGATCGATGTGGTTTTCGGATAATCATAATTGACACCCGATCCCGGTCTCATCGAAATCCAAACGCCATTTTAAAGGTCAAGTTGTTTAACAGATTTAAACAGTTTAAATTCAACTCTTTGAATTAACATAGCCTTTATCACAGATAAATCATACACAATCATCATAGATATATCAAAGCATGTCATAGAAATATCACAGAATATCACCAAATAAATATCACAAATTAGATATTCCGCTTATACATCATTTATAAGCAAACATCTTAAATCCTTATTGTATTTAATTTAATTTAAATCAATTATTTGAGAATTAATCTCTTAACCCTTTTTAATCATCAATTAGTTAACCATTCCATTTCAAATCATTTAATTAATTAATCATTTCTTAAACAATTTATTAAATCCCAATCACTTAATTAATTACCCTTAATTATTAATTAATAACTTAGTTATTAATTAATAAAACTTAATCACCCATTTTGTGACGCCCCACCTCTATACCCACGCTAGCCAAGAACATTACGGTGAATGCTGTCAACTAGCACGGAGAATAAGGCTGTTGAGGAGCGACCATCCGTGTAATTGCTTTGTGCGAGCATTGATATGTCAGATAGTATAACATGCAATACTTTATCAAGGGAATCCGACATACCGACACAAACTCAAAGCTACTACACAGTGGCTATAATATCTTCGGAAACAAATACAGAAATAAACATAACATAAATCAGTCACAAATAATTCATATCACAAAGGCGTAAGAAGATATGAATATATATAATTAACACATGGAAGTGTATATCATAGTAGTGGTAAAAAAAAAGATCCACAATAATACAAAAGAATAGCAACACGTGCTATACAAAAGAATACAACTATGAGTCTATATCTCAAGTGTATATAACAAAATAAACTACTAATCTAAGTAGTTTGCCAAAAGTCAGAGTAATGAATCCCTGGGGAGAAGTCAAGCAGAAGCACCTGTAACATCTCGGTCTGACCCGAGTATTATTTAATAAGAAAATAATAAACGGATCAGTCTAACTATAAATATCAGATGAAACGATATACAATAAGAGATATGACTAAAAACATAATAATCACAATGCCAAGCTATGATATATATAAGCAGTTGAAAATCACCAAGGGATTATTCAATGTCACGAAATCTACACAAGAATCAAAGAAACGTCATACTCCTAATTGAGTTAACCAAACTATAAATATTGACGATAATATCAATGTCAATCACAAAAGTCAATGACACACAAATTCCAGAATTCAACACATGAAATCCAGAAATCACAAAAGTCAATGACGCACAAATTCACCAATGCACAAATATCGATAAAGCTTATCAATGGAAATCACGAAAATTGGTGAAGCACAAATTCTAGAAATCATCTCAAGAAATCCAGAAATCACAAAGGGGGGAGGCCTATCACAAACGGGAGCACAAGGCTCACCAACACATGTATCACAAACAGAATGCTAATTCCATGGTTGCTAACCATCACAAATTGAGCCGAAGCTCCACAAACGACCCGAAGACCATGGGTTGCTACCCCACCAATTTGAGTCGAAACTCCACAAAACGGGGTTTAGTCTCCCTCGCAGACAAAGAGACATCGCACATTGCTAGTCTAAATCACAAAGATGATCGTCATGATCAACCAGAAGTGTCAATTACACTAAGCTAGTAAATATATGAGTTTAGCTTCATGTCCCATAACCACTAGCTTAACTTAAATATTTACGAACAAACTGTAGATCTCCACTAGGAAATTGTCACAAGAGATTCAATCGAACAAGTCCAAGAATTAACCGGCGAAGTAAACGCAAGCGTTTCATACCACTTGTTTTACTAAGTCGTTTAATTGGATTTCTCATACGAGTGAGGTAAAGGTTTGTATATACTAATAGATTGGAAAACGGTTTTATAAACGAATTTGGTATTGAAAATAGAGTTGAAATCGTTATGAGGAAAGAGTTTTGATATTTACTACTAGTATTGAAACCTTTATATTTTTAAAGTGACAAAACACGAAAATGATTGTAGAACAATCAACCACCAAAATTCACATTCAAAGACGTGAATAAAAATCCAAAGAAATCGATCCGAATCCATCAAAATGGGGTATTCCCAAAAATTCCAAGAATAGAAGTCATTAAAGTCGTAGCAACAACAAGTGGGAAATAACACGAATCGATGAAATTTGGAAACCGTGCAAAAATAGGCTCAAGTAGGCATAGAAGACAACTAGGTGCAGGTCAGTCGACTGGCTCATTGAGTTCAGTCGACTGAACTCAGTCCCCAAAAATCCGCGGGATACTGGTCAGTCGATTGAACTCAGTGGGTCAGTCGACTGACTGTAGTAAACAGAGCCCCTAGGCTCTGCAGGAAGCCTTCAAACTGCATTTTAGCTTCAGCCAGTCGACTGACTTGGAAGTCCAGTCGACTGAATGGAGCTAAGGCAGTTTTCTCTGCCTAAAAATGGAAGGTGAAACCCTTCCAATTCGCAACCGGAGAAGCTTCGGGCACTAAGGGATTACGCCAATCAGCAACCCAGCCCAATAGGCTCTTCGATGCGTCACCAAAAACAAGTTCAAACTACAAGGCTATGATTTTTGAAGATTTGAACTCGAAACACTAAAAATTGGAATATACAACAAATCAATCCAAACCAAAACCAAATGCACATGAATAATGTGTTAGGAATTCATACCTAACAATCGAAGATAATCATAGACCTAGATGTGAGATTAAAAATCTCACCTTTGAACCCAAACGATTGAAGAAGATGCTTGAAATCAATGGAGAATCAACCACTCTTCAAATCCAACTCAAGAAGCTTGATTCTAAGCTTTAAAAGAAGAACATTCCCTAAGTTAGGTTTAGGAAATTTCTGAATTTTGATTAGAGATTGAGTTGGAGAAGAAGAAGAGAAGCTTACCAATGGGTTCTTCTATTAGTTTAGAGCTAGAGTTGATTTGCAAGAGAAAACTAGGGTTTTGGAGTTTTAGTTTCCAATCTCTCCCACCATTGATGCTTTAGCTTGAGTATTAGGAATTGGAAATGAAGCAAATGAGGAGGAGAGGGGTTAGGACTGAATACATAAGTGGGCTCAGCCCAAACCAAAACCCTAAGTGAAAAAGTAGCAAAAATCAACCTTCTCCAAACATATCGAAGCTTATACTCAAAAAGGTCGTAAACGGCATTTTAAACTCAATGGGAGTGGTCCCGAGTCCTAATTCAACCGTATGCAAAAAGTAGCTTTTCGGATAAAATTCCGAGTATCGATAAAATATTTTAATAAAATATTTAAATATAAAATCGACAAATATGCGGGTTGTTACAGACTCCCTTCCTTAAATAAATTGCGTCCTCGCAATATTTAAGAAGAAGATATATAGTAACAACCATAAAAGCATATTCAACACAAAAGAAGTTTGAAATAAGAAGTTCACCTTAAAGAGCATGGGAAAGTAAGTCCGGATGTGTTCGCTCGATGAACTCTCTAGATTCCCAAGAACAATCCTTAGGATTTGAAGACCATTGAACCTTAACAAGTGGAACATCTTTATTTCGAAGACGTTTGACTTCCGAAGCAATGATACGAATAGGATGCTGCTCAAAAGTTAAATTCGGTGAAACTTCAATCTCTTCCACAACACCGGGCTCAAGAATAGAATCGGAATCCCGAAGACACTTCCGAAGTTGAGAAACGTGAAACACGTCATGGATAGCTGAAAATTGAGCTGGTAATGATAGGCGATAAGCCATGGAACCAATACGTTCAGTGATAGGAAATGGCCCAATATATCGAGGCGCCAGTTTTCCCGATCGACTGAAACGTACAACACCTTTCATTGGTGAAACACGAACAAACACAAAATCTCCCACAGAAAATTCTAACTTCCTTCTCCGGTTATCGGCATAGGATTTTTGTCTACTCCGGACTTCTTTCATCCTATGACGAATAAGGTTAATCTTTTCTGTGGAATCACGAATAAAATATGGACCTAAAACCAGCTTCTCATCGGCCTCAAGCCAACAAGAAGGAGAACGACATGGCCTTCCATAGAGTGCCTCGAAAGGTGCCATACCAATACTAGATTGGAAGCTATTATTATAGGAAAATTCGACAAGAGAAATATGATCTTCCCAACTTCCACCAAAATCAAGAACACATGCACGAAGAAGATCTTCAAGAGTTTGATTCACCCGCTCGGTTTGTCCATCGGACTGAGGATGATAAGCGGTGCTAAAATTAAGCTTCGTTCCCAAAGCTTTTTGAATACTCTTCCAAAATCCACTAGTAAACAATGGATCACGGTCGCTAACAATAGAAGTAGGAACTCCATGCAATTTAACAATCTCTTTAACAAAGAGCTTGGCCAAAAGAGGAACGGTTCGGTTAGACCGAACGGGAATAAAATGGGCATATTTAGTAAGCCTATCAACAATCACCCATAAGCTATCATGACCCGAACGAGAACGGGGAAGGCCATCTATAAAATCCATGGAAATTTGGTCCCACTTCCAAATTGGAATTTCTAAAGGTTGCAATAACCCACCGGGCCTTTGATGCACGGCCTTAACGAGTTGGCAAGTCATGCAACGCTTAACGAAGTTAGCGATGTCAAGTTTCATTCCCTCCCAATAATAAAGTCGCTTCATATCCGCGTACATTTTACTACTACCGGGATGAATGGTGAATTTAGAGCGATGAGAATCTTCTAAAATATCTTTACGAAGATCACTATTATTTGGCACAATAAGTCTACCAAATCTCCGAATGCCGCCACGAGAATCGATATCAAAGTCCTTCAAACCTTCAATATCAATTTTATCCCTAATATTTTGGCCAAGAAGAGCCATTTCGGGATCTAGCCTTTGAGCTTCAAGAATGCGGTCTAAAAGAGAAGGATGAGCCTCAAGGCTACATAACACAAGTGATGAACATAAATCGAAGACACGGTCTCGAATCTCACAAGAGGATAATAGCACGAGATCATTCCATTCGGATATCATCATAGAAACAACCTCTTGTTGCTTGCGGCTAAGAGCATCGACGACACGGTTACCCTTACCGGGAGTATAAAGAATATCAAGATCATATGGTGCAAGAAATTCGAGCCAACGCTATTAACGCAAATTAAGTTCCTTTTGAGAGAATAAATGCTTCAAGGACTTATGGTCGGTATAAAGAACAAATTTCTCTCCTAAAAGATAATGACGCCAAATACGAAGAGCGAAAACAATAGCCGCGAGTTCTAAATCATGAGTGGCATATCTAGTCTCAGCAGGCTTCAATTGCCTTGAAGCATAAGCAATAACACGTTCTCTTTCCATAAGAACGGCACCCAAACCAACGCGACTAGCATCGGTATAAAGAACGAAATCTTGATTCCCCTCGGGAATAACGAGAATAGGAGCATCTGAAAGAAGTTCTTTTAATTTCTGAAAAGAAGCTTCACATTTGTCCGACCAAACGTATTTAACATCTTTCTTCGTCAAGCTAGTGAGAGGCACGGCAATCTTAGAAAAGTCTTCGATAAAACGACGGTAATAGCCCGCCAATCCGAGAAAACTACGAATCTCTGTCACACTCTCCGGTCTCTTCCAATCTTGAATCGCTTCAATCTTTGAAGGATCCATGGAAATTCCGGATTCGGAAATAATATGACCGTGAAACTTCACACGAGATTACCAAAAGTGGCATTTAGAAAATTTTTCCTTTAATTGATTACTCCTAAGAGTTTCCAACACAATCCGAAGATGTTTTTCATGCTCCTCCTCGGTTTTAGAATACACAAGAATATCATCGATAAAGATGAGAACAAACCGGTCGAGGAAGTCTTTGAAAACTCTATTCATAAGGTCAACGAAATAAGCCGGAGCATTCGTTAGACCAAATGGCATAACAAGCCATTCATAAGATCCATAGCGAGTACGGAACGATGTCAAAGGAATACTATCCTCTGCAATACAAAGCTGATGAAATCCAGTAGCTAAGTCTAATTGTGAAAAGACTCTAGCACCACTAAGTTGATCGAATAGATCATCAATCCGAGGTAAAGGATATTTATTTTTGATAGTAAGATCATTAAACTTGCGGTAGTCAACGCAAAGCTTAAGTGTACCATCGGATTTCTTCACAAAAATAGCTGAAGCTCCCCAAGGTGAGGAACTTGAGCGAATAAATTGCTTCGTTTCCAAATCGGATAATTGTATGCGCATCTCCTCATTTTCTTTATTGGGCAAACGATAAGGAGGACGAGTGATAGGTTGAGCTCTAGGAATAAGATTAATTCTGAACTCAATTTCTCGCTTAGGTGGTAATCCTAAAACGGGCTCGAATATGTCGGAAAATTCACGAACGAGAATAAGAGAAATAATATCACCCTCATCATCATCATCGTCATCACGAGGATTTAAAGAATATAAAGATGCAAACAAGCTGGAATCTGAATCTTTAAGATTAATAGAAATCTGCTTAACAGATTGAGGATGTCGAAGATGAATAATCCGCTCAGGACATAGGATATGAGCTTCATAACAGTTAAGCCAATCCATTCCCAAAATCATTCCAAAGCCTAAATAACGCATGACATGCAAATCGGCCCGGAAAGAAAAATCACACAAAATAATCTCGACATTTTTACAAAATAAACTGATTGTCGCGGATCCACCAACCGGATTCGCAATTCTCAAAGAAGTCATTAAACACAAAACATCCAAAGAAAAAGTATCAACAAGTTCTTCTGATATAAAAGAATGGGACGCACCCATATCGAAAAGAACTCAAATAGGATGATCACGAAATAAAATAATTCCATCAAGGATAGAATGAGAAGTACCTTGATTTCGAGATGTGTTGCCAGGGGCTTGAGCAACATTCAACTTTCCCTCCTTTCTGCCCTGAAGCTTGGGGCATGAAGATATAACATGACCGGGACCTTTGCAATAGCGACAAGAGAGAGACTTTGGGCACTTGTTCGCGTAATGGTCCTTCGAACCACAATTATAGCATTCCCCATGACCAAAGGAAGAAGTCTTTGCCACAGAGGTTGCTTGTTTCCCTTTCTTATTGGGATAAGGGCCTTTGAATTTGTTTTGCCTTTTCTTGTTGTTGAAGTTTGGTTTGGAACCCACCACTTCAACATCATTCTCCTTATCCGCCTCTTCAAGACGAAGAGCAATATCAACGAGTTGGTCGAAAGAAACTGCTAATTTTAGAAGTAATGGCTTCTTGGGATTTTTTTTTAAGCCATAGACGAACCTCTGATTTTTCTTCAATGGGGTGTTGATGTATTCAACCCCATATTTGGAGAGAGATTCAAAAGACGCGACATAATCTGCCACGGAAGATTCACCTTGAACAAGGTCTATAAAACGGCGAGCCAAAGTCACCTTCTCAGCTTCTGGTACGAATTTCAACTCGAAGCATTCCCGGAATTGCTCCCAGGTGAGATCCGCTTCATTAATCTCAGAAATAAGAAGCTCGTACCAGTCCAATGCTCTTTCTCGGAGCATACTAGAGGCCACCTGAACTCGCTGAAGGTCAATAAGATTCATGCGAGAAAAGATTCGATCGCATGACCTTAGCCAAGCTTGTACTTCAATAATAGTCTCGGAACCTTTGAATGGCTCCCCACCCAAATTAGTGTAATCGCTACACAAGCGTGCAAATCCCGACTTTGGGTGAGTAGGTTCTGGGTTAGCTCCAGCTGCTTGAGCATTTGTCACTAAATCAAGAAGCTGTTGAGCAGTCATAAAAACTCCATCTTGGGGGTGGAACACTAGATGGTCCAGCTCTGGGACGGCCTGGTCTAGACATTTCTCTTCCTTAGAAAGAAAGAAGAACAAGAAGAAGATTATTCACTAATGAATATCAAGCAATCTTGATAGATAAAACAAGGAATCAAAAAAGAAAATAGGATGAATCGGTACGAAGACTCGAATAAAATCCTAAAGCACAACTCCTAAGATGGACGTAGGACGATGATCCTTCTTATAATATTCCATATTGTTTTGAAGTTTGTCTCCGATACTAAGCTGTGACGCCCCACCTCTATACCCACGCTAGCCAAGAACATTACGGTGAATGCTGTCAACTAGCATGGAGAATAAGGCTGTTGAGGAGCGACCATCCATGTAATTGCTTTGTGCGAGCATTGATATGTCAGATAGTATAACATGCAATACTTTATCAAGAGAATCCAACATACCGACACAAACTCAAAGCGACTACACAGTGGCTATAATATCTTCGGAAACAAATACAGAAATAAACATAACATAAATCAGTCACAGATAATTCATATCACAAAGGCGGAAGAAGATATGAATATATATAATTAACACATGGAAGTGTATATCATAGTAGTGGTAAAAAATAAGATCCACAATAATACAAAAGAATAGCAACACGTGCTATACAAAAGAATACAACTATGAGTCTATATCTCAAGTGTATATAACAAAATAAACTACTAATCTAAGTAGTTTGCCAAAAGTCAGGGTAATGAATCCCTGGGGAGAACTCAAGCAGAAGCACCTGTAACATCTCGGTCTGACCCGAGTATTATTTAATAAGAAAATAATAATCGGATCAGTCTAACTATAAATATCAGATGAAACGATATAGAATAAGAGATATGACTAAACACATAATAATCACAATGCCAAGCTGTGATATATATAAGCAGTTGAAAATCACCAAGGGATTATTCAATGTCACGAAATCTACACAAGAATCAAAGAAACGTCATACTCCTAATTGAGTTCACCAAACTATAAATATTGACGATAATATCAATGTCAATCACAAAAGTCAATGACACACAAATTCCAGAATTCAACACACGAAATCCAGAAATCACAAAAGTCAATGACGCACAAATTCACCAATGCACAAATATCGATAAAGCTTATCAATGGAAATCACTAAAATTGGTGAAGCACAAATTCTAGAAATCATCTCAAGAAATCCAGAAATCACAAAGGGGGGAGGCCTATCACAAACGGGAGCACAAGGCTCACCAACACATGTATCACAAACAGAATGCTAATTCCATGGTTGTTAACCATCACAAATTGAGCCGAAGCTCCACAAACGGCGCGAAGACCATGGGTTGTTACCCCACCAATTTGAGTCGAAACTCCACAAAACGGGGTTTAGTCTCCCTCGCAGACAAAGAGACATCGCACATTGCTAGTCTAAATCAAAAAGATGATCGCCATGATCAACGAGAAGTGTCAATTACACTAAGCTAGTAAATATATGAGTTTAGCTTCATGTCCCATAACCACTAGCTTAACTTAAATATTTACGAACAAACTATAGATCTCCACTAGGAAATTGTCACAAGAGATTCAATCGAACAAGTCCAAGAATTAACCGGCGAAGTAAACGCAAGCGTTTCATACCACTTGTTTTACTAAGTCGTTTAATTAGATTTCTCATACGAGTGAGGTAAAGGTTTGTATATACTAATAGATTGGAAAAAGGTTTTATAAACGAATTTGGTATTGAAAATAGTGTTGAAATCGTTACGAGGAAAGAGTTTTGATATTTACTACTAGTATTGAAACCTTTATATTTTTAAAGTGACAAAACACGAAAATGATTGTAGAACAATCAACCACCAAAATTCACATTCAAAGACGTGAATAAAAATCCAAAGAAATCGATCCGAATCCATCAAAATGGGGTATTCCCAAAAATTCCAAGAATAGAAGTCATTAAAGTCGTAGCAACAACAAGTGGGAAATAACACGAATCGATGAAATTTGGAAACCGTGCAAAAATAGGCTCAAGTAGGCATAGAAGACAACTAGGTGCAGGTCAGTCGACTGGCTCATTGAGTTCAGTCGACTGAACTCAGTCCCCAAAAATCTGCGGGATACTGGTCAGTCGACTGAACTCAGTGGGTCAGTCGAATGACTGCAGTAAACAGAGCCCCTAGGCACTGTAGGAAGCCTTCAAACTGCATTTTAGCTTCAGCCAGTCGACTGACTTGGAAGTCCAGTCGACTGACTGGAGCTAAGGCAGTTTTCTCTGCCTAAAAATGGAAGGTGAAACCCTTCCAATTCGCAACCGGAGAAGCTTCGGGCACTAAGGGATTACGCCAATCAGCAACCCAGCCCAATAGGCTCTTCGATGCGTCACCAAAAACAAGTTCAAACTACAAGGCTATGATTTTTGAAGATTTGAACTCGAAACACTAAAAATTGGAATATACAACAAATCAATCCAAACCAAAACCAAATGCACATGAATAATGTGTTAGGAATTCATACCTAACAATCGAAGATAATCATAGACCTAGATGTGAGATTAAAAATCTCACCTTTGAACCCAAACGATTGAAGAAGATGCTTGAAATCAATGGAGAATCAACCACTCTTCAAATCCAACTCAAGAAGCTTGATTCTAAGCTTTAAAAGAAGAACATTCCCTAAGTTAGGTTTAGGAAATTTCTGAATTTTGATTAGAGATTGAGTTGGAGAAGAAGAAGAGAAGCTTACCAATGGGTTCTTCTATTAGTTTAGAGCTAGAGTTGATTTGCAAGAGAAAACTAGGGTTTTGGAGTTTTAGTTTCCAATCTCTCCCACCATTGATGCTTTAGCTTGAGTATTAGGAATTGGAAATGAAGCAAATGAGGAGGAGAGGGGTTAGGACTGAATACATAAGTGGGCTCAGCCCAAACCAAAACCCTAAGTGAAAAAGTAGCAAAAATCAACCTTCTCCAAACATATCGAAGCTTATACTCAAAAAGGTCGCAAACGGCATTTTAAACTCAATGGGAGTGGTCCCGAGTCCTAATTCAACCGTATGCAAAAAGTAGCTTTTCGGATAAAATTCCGAGTATCGATAAAATATTTTAATAAAATATTTAAATATAAAATCGACAAATATGCGGGTTGTTACACATTTATTAACCACTAATTCCTTAATTAATTAATTAATCATTAATTCTTAATTAAATTACTTAATTACTTAACTACTAATCATACATTAATTAACTTTAAGTAGTTAATTACAAATTTATTTATCATTTAATCATTAATTAATCCAAACTCAAATTATAATTATAAATTAATCATTCTTAATTGCTTTCCAAAAATAATTAATTAATATTAATTATTCAACTTAATTAACATTTAAAATTTTCTTTAAATTTTGAAAATCAATTTATTACTAACTACAAAACTTAAATGTTAATAAATTTCATACTTAACTTAAAGTAAATACTTAATTAAAATAATAATTAAGAGTTTAAACATTGTTAAGCATTAACTAAAATAATTATAACTTGTATTAAAGTTTAACTTAAACTGTTAAACACTTATTTAGTTTACTGTGCTAAAACTGTAGAAAAATTATTCACTTAACTTTACTTTACTTAACTTTTTTTTATATAACATTGCAGTTTGAAAAGAAATCCCACCCGAGAACTACCCCTACTATACTCGAGTAGTACTTCGAGACTCTCACCAGTTTTCTCAAGTCCTCTCTCTCGTTCTCTCGTATCCATCTTCTTCATCCTTTTTTTTATTTTTTATTTTCCAGTAAGTTAAGTTTTAAACTTAGATTGTAGATTAAAGAATCAGTAACTCTCACGTGCGCTCAATTTAAAACTCGAAGCGATCAACCTCTTCCCTCGAGTAACGTCTCGAGTAGCTTGCAACAGCAACACTGACACGGCCAATTGTGCCGTACACGTGCACGGCGGCGCGACTAAGCTCGGACGAACCCCAACGCCTCAGGCAAGTCACAAATCTCACGAATACTCAAAAACTAAACTCGAATCGCCTACAAAAATTCAAAATTGAATTTTTGCATACTTCTCGAAATAGAAATACAACACCATCAACCAACTAAAACACCTCGCCATCGCCGCACTGAACACCAGAGACGCCTAAGCTTCGACCACACCACGACAACACACCAAGCAGCCATTCTCCATAGATTTGTGCAACTAGATCACGTATAGAAGTCACACTCGCCTTGTTTACTGATCATAACACCAACGAACTTTAAACCCTAAATTAGATTCGTTCGGCCAATTCATACATTTGGAAAATTATTCAACAATTTTCCCAACATTAGATGTTCATACCAACTTCAAAACAAATTTCAACATTTATTGTTGATTCGATTGTCAGAAATTTGTAAAATTGCAATTTTTATTCAAATACAAACTGCTCTTAAAATACCAAACTAAAAATCTTCGTTTTAGTTTTAAAAATCATAACTTGCAGTAAGAATTCAAGATATTATCTTGAATTAATATTTTACAATAATCAGTTTTATCAAGTTATCATTTGATACCTGTAAAACAAGATTTCCTGTAGTAATATTACACTAACATGTTTAATCAGCTTTAAGAAATCTTGATTTAGGTTTAACATCTTGTTTGTAAAAAAACCTCTAAACTTTCCATGATTAGATGACAATAATTTGAGTTTTGAAGAAAATATGCAACCTGTAACCACTACAGATAAGTATAGAGCAACACATAATTTTGTTCAAGACTAAAGCATACACAATACAACATAATCAGTGAATCATCTCTATTGTTTAAATTTAAACTTTAAAGCTTTTAAGTTGATGTTTACTCACCTGCAAGGTTGCTGAACAAAGAACACTTCTTGTTTTCATTTGAAAACCTGTAGTTTGAAATTGTCTTGAGTGCTTTCTTGTTTTTATTTTGAATTGAATGATGTTTATACTTTGAAAAGATGAAGTTGCTTATTTCTTATTCTATGGTTTTCTTATATTTGCTGAACAAACTAAAATAGAAAGATGGATATATATATAAAAGAGAACAGGATGTATAAGGATAGTGTTATTTGGTTATGCTGTTTTCTCCTTTTGTTTTGATATGTACAGATTTTTCTTTCTGAGATGTAAAGATTGCTAAATATTTTGAATTGACTAAAATTTGGCTTGAGAAGATAGCATTAAATGCTAAGGTTTCCTAATTAGTTTGCATACTATTATTATGTTTGCTGTATATAGATATTTGTATAAAGATATTTATTTTATTAACTTCTAGCTTGAATAATTTATATACATATGTGTCAGGTTTTACATTTTACATTTGGCTTTGGGTATGAAGATATTTTGTTTAAAGATTTTTGTTTCATTAACTTCTAGCTTTTACCATATACATATTTTTGTGCTGGTTTCATTTTATACTTTGTTTACAAATTTTAAAGTTATGTTGCAAGCATACTAAATCACTTAATTCTTGTTTTCGTTTTCGTTTTTATTTTTATTTTAACTATCACTATTTAAATTATATTCAATATGGTTTACTTATATTTAATACTGATAGAATTTGATTTCATTTCAAACATTATCATCCATATTTATATATTTATCAAATGTTAATAGGATGAGGCATTTTAATTTAATTATATAAGATAGATTTTATTGTAAATATTATTAAGAGATTTATTTTAAATGTTCCAAATCAAATTTTCCTTTTAAAAATACAAATATATACAAATAAATGGCAATTATTTCAAAAGTCATATTCATTTTAAAATGATAAGTTTGCATTTTATTTAATTAGATTAAATATTTATCAGAATAATATGGCTAAAATTCCGGGTCGTTACTGATATTGTGATGGAATTTTTAAATTCTAAAATTGAATTGATTTGTTCAAAACAACTGGGCTTAAAAGAAGGCATTTGGATTAGAAGAGACCGGGGTCAGATATCAGCGTTATCCGGAATCACTTCGATTTGATAACTACTACTATAAATCTCTACGAGTTTGATTTGTAAAATCAAATAGGCTGCATTGGACAAATTACGTAAACTTGACTATTTTGAATAAGTAACTACACTTAGATATTATTTTAACAATGGATTTAGTAACAAGTGTTGTTTATAACAAGATAAGAATTCGTAATGTTGGACGAGTTACCCTGTGTTTTTTAAAGAAGCTTTAATATTGGACGTAATGTTGAACTCGTAATGTTGGACGAGTTACTAAATTTGGATTTAGTAATTCAAATTAAATGGATTTATTCACGCTGGTGTCCAGCCTGACTTGGGTGTTACTTTATTGTAATGCTCGGGCCAGACCAAGTATTACTGATTTCAGGTTAGGACGTTCTGGAGCTCAGGAGACAAACTGGATGGCAGAGACGTATCGATTAGTTCCGCTGTGTATTATGGGCTGTATAGACAGTATTTAGGGACAAGTTATTATAACTGTCCAAATTTGTTGTACTTTGATATCTTGTATGTATTATTGACAGTTACAGCTTTCTTTGTATAAATGCTGTTATTTTATATTATATTTTGTTCCGCTGCGATTGGGAGATTCTGTGCTATTGTTTCTGTTTCTTTTTTCTACCTCCTTTTCTTCTTAGCCCTAACAGTCTGGGATTTCCGGCACTCGATTGCGCGACACTTTATACAGTGGACTATCGATTTCGAGGTCGAAAATCTCCGGACCGTAATATTTGGTATCAGAGCTGAAGGTTAAGCGGGAACCTTGGCTCTGGTGGGGATTACTCATTAGAGATTGGGTCAGTAGTACCCTAAAATGAGTTGGGAGTATTATTTGAGAGCGTACTTGTTATTTTCTTATATAATGAATTTAAAAGTGATTTAAAAAAAATGATTTTATATATATAAGCTTATATTTTGATATATAAAGAAAAGTTTTTTCTGATTATTATAGTATAATAAGGGAATTGGTTGTGTTGTTGGAAATTAAATAAAATTATAAGACTTAAGTGGTAAAACACATATAACCAAATGGAAAATTTGGATAGGCGTGAACTATACAAATAAATTAAGCTAAAATATAGATTCGAACCTGAATTTAAATCCTGGAAAATTCAATGGAATTTTCATAGTACTTGAAATAAGTTACCCTGATTATATTCTTCAAGTAAATTATGATGTAAAACATGGTGTGTATGGTTTGTAGATACGATATTATTGATTATTATCATAAACGGAGTGATGTATCTTAGTAAAGGATGTTTATTGCAAAATAAACAATAATGAAATAAGGTGCAATGTTCATGAAAGTAAAAATTTATATAAGTATAACTTATAAATTAAAAATGGATTTATATTGTGAAGTTTTAAATCTAGACCCAAGGAAATTTGGAATTGTTTCAAAGTGTTAAAAGAAATAATAATAATGTTATTCAGAATATTTTTGAATATGGGGATCTTGTTTTAAAATAAGAATTGTTTTGAAAATTTCAAAGGAAACTGTTTTGAATTAAAAACCAAGAATGGTTCAAAATTTGAAAGTATGAGTTGGTGTGCAAATAAAATTAGTATGTATTTATAGGTGGATATACATGATATCAAGGTTTATATGAAATAAATACTAAGTTTTAAATTATGGAATCCCCCTAGAATGAGAAGTATAACCCAAAGGAAACTAAATTTTTGAACTTATAAGTAAGAAGTGATATTATAGAAAATTTAAATTAGAATGGAGAATTTAAATTGGGTATGGTTGAATGGATTAAATGAATTGAAATTTAACTTAGGGAAAGTTAAATAAGTTTGGACCTATAATCTGAAATAGGAAAATTTCAAGATGAAATTGAGATTTAACTTAGGGGAGTTAAATGGGGAGTTATGTGTGATCTCAAAACGGGTTTGAGTTCTGGAAACTGGTAATGAATGCTTGTGATTGGTGTTTTCGATTACTTGGATACTGATTTACTTTGACATATTATGCAATCATCTTGCTGATTAGTGACAGTGTATATAAAAAAGGGTAAATTGGATTGCTTTGAATGAATTAAGAGGTGGATTGAAATGATATATATCCATTGCTGAAATTAAGTGGAATTAAAACTTTATTTTGAAAATATTTTGATTTTTAGAAATAAAATTGAAATTATGGAAATGGAATCACTTTAAACTTAAGTTTAAATGTTAAAAATGAACTTGTCAACTGAAATTGGTTTTAAAGTTTGAAGTTATAATAGGGGAATAAATTGAATTCTTAAAAATTGATTGTCCTAAATGGATTTGAAATCTCATTCGAAACTTGAAATTTGGCTCAGATTAAATTGTTTAAAGACTTGGGTTGTTAAACTAAAGGTTAAGGGTTTATTTGATTTAAGTGATTAAATCAACATTTTGAAAACCGAACTTGAATTTATATTAATCGGGATGGTCTAAAATTTGAGAATGAAATTGGAATCAATTCAAAATTAAAGTTGAAATGGATTAATTGGGATTGATCGGAGTTGAATAAGTTTAAATTCAAATTGGGAATTGAATTAAATTGGAATAGGAATTGAAGTTAATTCAAATTGGACCTTGATTGAATCAATTTAAATGGTAGTATTTTGATTGAAGTAGAGATTGGAAACCGAACCAGTTTGACTCAGAAATTAATTTCAAATAAACTTTTTTAATATCAACTGACAAAAATGTACTTTCTTAAATATTCAAACTATTATGATTTTCTAAGCTATTTACTATACAAACCTTTCTTTTAAAAACTCAAATAATCTTATATTAACTATTTAACTATTTTACAACTATTTAAATATTTCAAAACTTTTAAAGCTATTTGTAGATTCAATATAGTCTGAGTGGAAATTACTTATATTTAAATCATGGATTTAAATACCAGTTGGGATAAAATTGATGTATTAATCCAAATGGAAATGGAAGCAAAAATCTGAAATTGGAACCAAAATCGAAAATCGAAGTAAAATGATTTTAAAGTAAAATAATATATATTGAGAAAAATATGATGATTTAAAAAAAAAGATTGGATAATATTATAATTAAAACTTACTTTATAAGAGGTAAGTAATGGTACAAATGACTTTGAAAAAGGAAATTGAACAAAAATTTGAGTTGGCATTAATGAGAATTATAACCAGAAGAAAAGATATGTGAAGTATATTAGAAATATAAAGTGGAATTTGCGTAAGTATGAAGTGATCCGAAAATTATTCAAGTTGAAAGAGTAAACTTATATATATATATATATATATATATATATATATATATATATATATATATATATGACTGATTTTTTGAGAATGGAACTGAAAGGGGTTTTTGGAACTCTTTGATTTTGAAAGGCTTTTGGTTTTGGTAAAAAATAAATTTTGGGAATTTGGAAAGGGTAGTTTGAGAATTACCGATTTTGAGATATCGATTTTGAAGTTTATATGTGATACATATAAAGAGTATGATTTGAAAAATACTATATGTGCATAATATAAAATGTTTTGAGAATGCTATGGGAAAAAAGGCGCTCCCATTTAGAGTTGAAACTTACCATAGGAGATCCACGGCGTGGTTCTGCCTGAGCCCTAAGGCGGGTTCTAAATTTTGATCCCAGAGGTTGTCCGGACTAAACTGTAGTTCCTATGGATTGTGATTGGGGCAGCGAAATTGGAGGGCGCTGATGCCTACAGAGACATTGGGGTTATGCAGTGACGGCAATGTAACTCTGGTGTAACTGCGATCTACTGCGTTTCCATAGCATAAGTCGAGGGGCAATGATTACCTAAAGTCTACGTTAGATTTCGCGGAAGAGCGACGTAACATCTGTAGATTACGATCTATGTGGTCCGCTGCGAAAGTCGTGTGGCAATGAGTGCCTACAGGCTACATTAGGACTCGACTGATGTAGTTTGCGATCTATGTGGTGAAGTTTCATTTGGCAGCAAAATTCGAAGGCGCTGATGCCTATGGTTTTTGCTGCGATAGCAACATAACCCAGGGTGTAGCTACGATCTGTGGTGGTTCCATGGTGAAATCGAGGGGAGCAGATGCCTACAGTTTTCTATGGTTTTCGCCGGGTTGGCGACGTAATCATCGGGCTAGATGGGGTGATGATTTCTAAATCATTCTCACAAAAACTTTTTTTAAGTATTTTCACTGGGTGTTGAAAGCGGGTTTACTAAGTATTATGGATTTTCAGTCCTGCGCCTAATCGACATTTGACTGAATTTCTGTGAGAACAAGGATGGACTTATTGAGACATCGAGTTGTAAGTAGTATTTTTATATAAAGCTAGTTTGGTAATACTATAAATTTTAAAAGTGTTTTAAAATTGTAAAATAAAAGAGTAAGGGATTAAGTATGTCTAAAGGATAATTTAACTAAAATAAACATTAAACTCGCTTCGTTCCTTTTCGGGGACGAAAAGTTCCAAAAGGGGGAGGAATGTGACGACCTGGAATTTTTTGACGTTTGTTGTTCGGGAATTTACCGATTCAAACCATTAGGATATTAATTTTGATTAGCCGGATAAATATATTTCTGATAATTAAAATATCTGAATACATAACAAATTGATCTAATAACTATATTCAAACTTAAGCTATACCATTTTAGTATGATAAATTTTATAGAAAAATACATCTAAACCCCATCGTTAAAAATTTAGATATAATATCCAGGAATGTATATATAAATATGTACAAAGCTTTATAATGCTAGATAATATATATATATATATGTGTGTGTGTGTGTGTGTGTGTATGTGTACAAGAATATGTAACTATGTATGTATATGTAGAGATGCCTATATGAAGTAAAATATAGGGAAGTTGTGTAAATGCTTATATGTATATATACATATATATATATATACATGTATTTATAGGGATATGTTGTAAATCATAATGTATATGGAAAAAAAATATACATCTAATTTTAAAAAAACCATGTGTGTATTTAAATACATGTGAACATATTAATGACAAATATATTAAGTATATATGTGAAGTGTGTATGTATGTATATAAGAAGACCAAGTTAAGTATATGAATCTATATGTGTAAGATGGAATAAGGCAAGACTGTACATATATGAAAGCATATGTATAGGCTAAGGGAGACATTGAATAAATGCACATCATTTAAAGCTTACAAAACTTCAAATCATGTATAGGAAAAATCAAATCACTTTTTGTTAAATCGGGTCAACATAGATTAAAATTAGAATAACAGAAGAAAATAAAGTGGAAAGAAAAAAGAAGCTCGTTGTGTATAAGAACTGCAACTACCTTTCTCTATATATACCTCTTTTGTTTCATTTCCTTCACTCAACTAAGTAAACAAAAGATAAACAAATCTTCCATTAAGAAAATCAAGAAGGGAAGGTCAAGTGCTAAAGCCTGAAGCAAGAATCATAGCAACAATGGAGAGAACTATGAGTAAACACTCTACATAGTTTACTGGATATCATTCCTACAGGTTCCTATGACTGTGATTTGCAATGAGTTGCGAAATCTGCATATGTAAATATTACATGTACGTGTGTGTGTTTAGACAATCCTAGAAAAAAATATATAGATAAATAAGATATTAAATACTATGCTTCTTTCCCAAACCAGCTCCGTTCCCCCTTTTCTTGATAAAAATGGTAAATCTTTAACCTTTAAAATCGGTAACTCAAATTATATCATGTTTTAGACCTTGGTTCTAGAACAAAGATAGTTCATTCCTGAGTAAAGTATATTTTGAACTATGTTTCATCTAATCTTATCAAGTAGGCAGGGAGAAATTAGCACCTAATAACGAGTAGGTCATTTTTTTGTTCAAAATTCGACTTTCATAATTCATTGTAGGGGATATAAAGTTGTGGTCATGTTTGAAAGAGCGGATTTTTAAGGGTGATTTCATGATTTTTAGCGAAGCGTGGAGGAAGAAAAGATGAACGGGTTTGGGTGAGTTGGAAAATTCTGGTAGGGTGTTCGATTTGGTGGGTTGCCGACAGGCATGGAGAAGTGTGAGGGTAAGGCATACAGGGGAAAAATGGTTCGCCTTTTCCAAGTGGGTGGACTGGTCGGTAAAGGTGATTATAGGGTTTTAGTTTGTCTTGGGTAAGAGCTCGGTCTGAAGGAAATGGCGATGTCCTGGGCCTTGTAGGGTGGTGCGATACAGGAGAAGAGGTAGGAGAGGCTATGGCGGAGCTTGGTGTGGGTTCTGGTGAGGTACGGCGGCCTAATGTGGTATGGCGAGGCAAAGTTTGGTGGTCGGGTGTTGTCCTGTTATGGGCTGGTGTTCGAATCTTCGATCTTGGCATTGGTGTCGAGTTCTAGGTGGCCGAACGTGTTTGGGTGGTTGGATGGAACTTGCGAGGTTGATCGGCGATGGGGTTGGGTCGCGGATAACATGTGCATGTGCACGCATTGATGTACATGGGGTTATGTCGAATGGGAGAGGAAGCAGGGAAAACTGGAAGCAAGGAGGAAGAAGAGAAGAAAAGGAAATGGGCCAAAGTGGAAAGAATGGGCAAAATAAATAAAGAAAAAGAAATGAGAAAATATAAGGAAAATGGGGAAGGGATCTGGACACAGGATTTTGGGCTTATGGTCCATTGGTTTTCAAAAATAAAAATAAAATACAATAAATAAAAAGTATAAGTTAGATAATTTCAAAAACCAAATCTACATTTAAAACTATTTACCTGTTTAAACCCAAACTTTCCTGATTTTTATAAATATAGGAACCAAGTTGGTTAACTCATCACCACATGTTAATAATCTTATTTAATAATAAATTCGAAAATAGTTTCAGAGTAGTTTATGGTTAATATAATATAAAGTGTTTCCAAACCATTAATCAATTAAAGCCTTAGGTTAATTATACATGTTATTTTTTGAATTAATTCCAAATGTTAATTAAGGTAAAGTAAATGGTTTGTAATTAATTTAATAATAATTAGAACAGGATCTGGAAATAATTAATTTTGTTTAAATTAAATAGATGATTGCGTGGCTAGTTAACTTAGTCTAGGGACAGTTTAAAGTGGTTAAGTACACACTACTACAAAACAGGCCATTTACATCGTTTGTTTACCCTCCTTTTGCATCAGTTGAACATCCGATTCATATGCAACCGATACAATAGGCTTAACAGTTTTGCATCAGTTCTAAAACCGATGCAAAACGTCCCTTTTTGCATTTGTTGTTACTAACAACTGTTGCAAAATATGGTTGGTTGCTTGGACACTGTAATATCCCGGAATTTCCAGGAATTTAAAAAGTGATAATCTCTTAATTTAAATTATTTAAAAGTGATAAAATTGTTATTTTCAAAAAATAATTACCCAAGTAATAATAATATATGTCTTAATTTTGGTTATGAATTGGTTTTATAATAAGAATAATTATTTTGTTTGTATAAATAAATTCTAAATTTACTTATTGTTTTCAAAGTTAATAAGTGTGTCTAAATATATATATATATATATGTGTATTTAAATTGATTTTAAAATAGGATAAATTATTTGTCAATAATAATGAGTTTATTTAAAAATAGATATTATATTTATTTAAACTGATTTTAGATTTGGATTTTTTAATTGACTTTGAATTTGAATATAAATTTGAATTTAAGAAGATATACTTACATATTAAAATAAAATAATAATATAGTTTGGTTTTAAAATATATAAATAATGTTTTTAGTTAAAAATAAGATTTTCTTTATATTTATCTATAGAAATTTGGATATGTATTTATTTAATAAAAATAAATACAAGGACTTTTTGAAATAGCATTTTAAATGAGTTTGTAATATTATATATAATTTTATTTAAAATATAATTGATTTTATTTTCTTTTCTTTTTAAAGATTGTATTTATATAAATTTAGAAAACATTTATAAATGTATAAATGTATTTGTTAATTAGGAAATTAATTTAAAAAGCTTTTAAATTTCTTTTAGAATTAAAATAAATACAATGTGACAAGTGTTAAGTTTTAATCATTTAGATAACAAGTGTTAAAACATTAATGTAACTTAAAGACATGTGTCATTTTTGCATTTTCTTTTAAATTTTAATAAATATAAATTACTTATAAACATTTCCAATCTTCTTTCTCATTTTTCCTTTTTATCTTCTTTTCAAAAACTAAGAAAAACAATGGCAGATCCAAATCTGAAATTTCTCAATTCAAACAATCCTCAAAACCCATGCTCAAATCAATATCTTGTAAAATCTCTCAAGTTCAAATGAAAATCTAAAAATCCTTAAACAAATGCTCAAATCAAACCTGAAATCTCCTCTAATCAAATCTGCAAAAAAAAAAAAAAAATTGTTTTCCTGTAAATTTTCCCCAAACCTGTAACACCTCTCTGTAAAACTGTTTTATGCACAAAAGCCTGCCATCAATTCCTCAAATTCAAAACATCAGCCTCTGTCTACCAAAACCTATAAATATTCTTTTCAGATTTGCCTCAAACTTGTAATGAGTTTTCAAAATCCTGAAACCCTCTGTTATCAAGCCTGGAAACATTTTCAAAGGCATGCAAGTGGATAATCTGGGTCAAAGGTAACCTGAAGTACTCCAGTTCTTTTTAATTTTCAAGCTCAAGTGTTTGCAAGTTTTTCAAAATGCAAATCTGAAAAGCAAAACTTAAGGGATGAGGCATTTCTGTTTTCAAAGCTTCAAGTTCAAAGTATTTTGCAACTTCCAGTTCATTTTCAAACCTCTACACTTCTTTTAAATAGAGGCGAGTAAACATTTTACAAAAAATTAAAGTAGTAATTATCTGTTGCAAATAAGTTGGTGATGATGTTTATATGAGTTTGCCTCTGTGTAGATAAATATGCAATAGGTTTTGTTATGCTTTAAATCTGTGCATGTCTAATACCTCTCGGTTTACAGGTTTTAAATGTTTACAAATGTATAAAATTTCATATCTTTTTATTTATTCATTATTAACACTTGGATTAAAAGTAAATTAACTAAGTATTAGAATAATCTAGGTACTGAATATATATAAACAAGTATTTATGAACTAAAGATATGCTTGTATCTGGGAAAAACAGTAGGAATCTGTAAACTTGGAAAACTCAAGTGTTGTAAATTACTGATTCAAGTTTAATTCTTGAATTAATTATGGAAAATAAGATTTTTAAAACAAGTATCACAATTTTTAAGATTGTATTGAGTGAGGATTTGGGTATTATCTGGAAATTGGGGTTTTTCTGAAATCTGGGTTTTTGCCAAAATCTGATGATCTATGCATCTGGGGTGCTCGGGGTTCTTGATGGAGCTAGAGGTAGGATTGGGGAGTGTGGCAAAAATTGCTGAAGGGTTGTTAATCCATTGTGGAGTTTGGATTTGCTCGAATTTGGTTTTAAACCTAATTTTTGGGTCTTGCTGCAAATTGAATCACTGCCTTGCTTATGCTGTTTCGAGCATGAAGAAAATTTGGGAGAAGGAAGCGTGTCGGGTCGGCAACACTAGCCGTAATTGTGGAGGTTATCGTTGATCGGAGGCAATGGTTCAGGGAATTTTTCTATTGATGGTTTGGGTTTCAGTTTCACCCTGGGTACTCGATTTTGAATCGAGGCAAGAAACGACGTTCTGTTGATCGTAGGTGATTGTAGGGAGGTTAGATGACTTGGCGATGGAGTCGTCGTTGACCGGAGGTGGTTCCGGCACTGGTGCAGGTGCACGAGATGTTGGGTGTCAGCGGGTTGTGTTTTGTTTGGGTTGCCGGGTATTAGCGGGGTATAAGGTAAATGACTCGAAGGTGGCTTCGTGTTTTAGGGTTTTAGTCTCGAGTTTTAACTCGAGTTAGTACGGTTTGTAACATGTAGTTTTAATTGTACAGGTTCTTTAAATTTTAAATCCTAACTAAACTTTGAACTGTAAACTAACAGAAAGGAAAGAGGAATGATGTACCAGGGTTTTGTTTCAATAATACATGGTTTAAAACCCAAAGTGAAATGTTAACCAGATTATTTTAATTTAAAATAAAGTAAGTTTTAAAGTTTAAATAATTTAAGTTAAGTTAAATTCTTGAAAATTTATTTCTTAGAATTGATTTGTTTATATGAATGGATTTAAATATTTTAAGTTAAAACCTTAATGTTATTTTCAAAACTTATTTTGAAACATAAAAGGGAATTTTAAGGAAATGATTTTGAAATTAGTTAGTGAATAATGATTTATTATTAAAAATTAAGTTTTAAACAATTGATTAGCCAAGGAATTGTTAATTAATAATTAAGGGTAAGTAATTGATGATTAGTTTATATCTTAAACTAATTAATGAATTAAGTTAAGTAAGTTTCAAGGTTAATTTAAGATAATGTTTTATCTTAAGAGATAATTAAGTTTTAAATGAATAATATTTAATTGGTTAATTAAGAAATTTTAAGTTTGCTTAATTAATTTAATTAATTATTTAAAAGGGTTAATTAAGTAATTTATTAAGTATGATTATTAATTTAATTAACTAATATTTATGATGATTTAATTGATGACCAATGATTAATTAAATTATAGTTATTAATTAATTAACTAATTAAACTAGTAATTAAGTTTTAATTGGGTTTTCTTAATTAATAATTAAAAGGATTATTAATCTATAATGTAAGTTAATTAAGAATTAATTAACTATTATTAAAAGTTAATTAATTGTAATTAAGGATTGATTAATTATAATTATGAATTAATTAATTTGTAATTAAGGTTGTTAATTAATAATTAAGTTTTATTAATTAATGATTAAGAGATAATTAATTGGTTAATTAAGGTTAATTAATTAATTATAAAAGTAATTAGTGATTGATTACTTTGTATTAAAAGGATTGATTAATAATTGAAGATAATTAATCTGTAAATTGAAGATTAATGTAACGACCTAGAATTTTGAATAATTCAATTTGAAAATATTTAATTTATTTTAAATATTTGAAGGATGGTTTGAATTGAATTTCAAATTATCAGAATGAATATAACGATTAAATTACAGAATTTAATCTATTGAAAGTTGAATAAAAATTTGAATCTTCAATTTTAAGCCAATTAAAAATATTTCAAAGGCTTGTAAAATTCATATTGATAATACTGAAGATAATAGAAGCTTCAGAATCGAATTTGGAAGTGAATTGTTCAGTTTTGAAAATAAATCGTTTGAATCGATATTTAAAAATAGCCGTTTGAGGCACAGTCTCGGAATTCGATGAAACCAGTTCCATTGGGTCCGTAATATTTAATTATTCTCGGATTTCAAATTTCGTATTTTTCTGAGTTAATATGTGAGCACACGACACATAAACGCGTCGAAATTTTCAACGATTTAAATTTAAATTTAAATTTAAACTTAGTCAACATCAGCCACTATAGCAAGTTTATAACAGTACGTTATCTTCCCTACTTTTATTCCTAAAACCACGGCAAGGATCGAGGAAGAAATCGCGCAAGCATGCCTCCATTTCTTTTTATATAACCGAAGCCTTCTCCCCCTTCCTCTCTTCAATTTTCGTTCGAAATCAATAAAATGGCCGAAGCCCCAAATTCTAAACGCAGATAAAAAAAAAAAAATGGGCGCACGCACGCGATTGAAGGTGGAGCGCGGCCACGTGCGCGCGACCGGAGGCAACAACGGCGGCGCTGTGTCGATTTGAAGGGCGGCGACGCTAGGGCTTTGGGATGCGCGTGGATGTATGGGGTTTGGGTTTGCGTACGGTGGTGCGCATTCGAGAACGAACAATTCAACGCGCGCGTGCTTGCGCGATGGAGGCAGGGTCGCGACCGATGGCGGCGACTTTGGGAAAGGAGAGGCGCGCGCTCGCGCGAGGCAGTGGGAGGTGACGTCGCGTGATTCGATGAGGCGATGGGTTTGGCGAACGACAAGGCGCACTCGTGAAGGCTGCAGGCAAGAGGCATTCGTGGTTCGATGACGAAGAGGATTCTGGGTTTCGAATTTTTACAGTAAGGTAATTTTTCTATTTGTTTATAATGTATATTTATTGATAAAGAAAGGGAAAAAAAACAAAGAAAGTTTAAACAGAGAAAAATGTTTTGAGAAATTTTGTTTACAGTAAAAATTTTTTTTTTTTTAAATTTAATTTTTAGTTAATCAAATTTATTAAAATAAATAGAAGGATATAATCATTAGTTAGATAAATTTAATTATTTAAAAGAAATTAGTTAAATAAACTTGTTAAACGAATTAGTTCGAATTTTAATAAATGTATATAGATTAGAAATAAATAATAATAAGAATTTTAAAACTTAAAGAAAATTTAGTTTAAAACTAAATTATTAGTTGAATAGAAATTTTAGTTTAAAATGAAAAATATTTCGTAAAAGGAAAATTAGTTAGAAATTTTACTTATTTGATAAAATGATTTATCAAAAGAAAATATTATTTATTATTGGAAAAATGGGTAATTAAGGACTAAAGGATATTTTATAAAAGAAAATGTTGTTTAAATTAAATAGTTAGTTAATAAAATTTATTTAAATAGAAATTAAATTTGTTCGATAAAGATTGGAATTTATAAAGAATAGTTTTGAATTTAATTTTTGTTAAATCAAAATATTAAAAAGAAATTGTTTGGAAGCCAAAAACAATTTATTAAAAAGGGAAAGTTAGTTTGAAAGTAAAATGTTTAGTTAAATAAATTTATTTAACAGAAATTTGGTTGAAAGGAAAATGATTTTATTTAAGAAAAAATAGTTGATTTAATTTATAAAAAGGAAATTTAGTTCAATTGGGAATTTCTAGTTAGAATTATTTGAAAAAAGAAAAAAAAATTTGTTAAAATAAATTTATTTAAGAAGAGATTGGTTTAAGTAAAACTATTGATTAATTAAACAATCAAGAACGAAATTTATTATTCAATCTGTTTGAATATTGATAAATTGTGTAAATATTTATACAAGGTATAAATCAAGAAAATCGATTCAAGATGGAAAATGGATTGCTAATAAAAGCAAAGGTGAGAACTTCTCACTCAATTGAATCAGTTTCGATTTTATTTTAAATAGTTAGATTTAAAATATTTGAATGCAAGTTTGAATGATGATTGTTATCTATTGATTGTTAAAATAGACATTATACACCGTTAGTACGCGGATGTTATTTATTAAAAACATATACCGTGAATATTTCATAAACAGTGAAATTGGTATTATATATAATAGCAATATATATATATTGGCATATGTATATATTGGAGTTATTGATTTCCCGCATTTGTTTAGCGGATGAGGCCCTATTGCGCCGTTATTAAGCGGATAATATTTAATAAAAACATATACCGCGATAATTTCGTACTGGAGCGGAATTGGTATTGTGCTAATGTTTGTGGATGCAGGAAAACAGGTTGGAGGGATCGAACTGGATTCCTCAACAGTTTTTATTTGATTTAAGATATTTTGATATTTGATGGATTATCATATCGATATATGATATCGTTGTTGTCGTGATTGACTATTTGGTGTGTAGCATCATTGGACCAAATTTGGAATTTTAAAAGGATTTAAAAGTGATTTTTGAAAATATACTATATATTTGGAATCGATCCATTTTAAATAAATAAACGTTATAATTTTTAAAGTTATAAAAATTATGATTTTTGAGAAATATAGAAAAAAACTGATTTTTGAGAATATGATGCTGATGATTTTCTAAAACAGTAAAATCGGAATTTTAGAATTTATTGTGAAAAGTTTAAAAATAGAATTTAGGAAATTTATTTATTTTATGAATCAGAATGATGAAATAATAAAGGAGATTAAAGATGTTTTAAAGAATAATATAAATTGATTTATATTAAGAGATTTATAAATGGATATTTATAAATTGAAATATTGAAATTATAAAACGAGTTTTTATAAGTGTTAGAATGAATTGTGAACGAATTTCATAACTGAATGGAATTTATAAAATTATAAACGGTGAAGTTATAAATAAATTTTATAAACAGTAGGTTTCTAAAATTTATACAGTTATTGAAAGAATGAATTTTGGATAAATAAACAATCTTATAAGTTATAAGATTTATAATTATGAAGTTCAAAGGAACGATTTTTGCAAACAAATAAATTATAAGTATTTGACTTATAATATGAACCTTTAGTTTATAATTGAGTTATAAATCGATTAGGTTAATAAAGGAATTTATAAACGTTGTTTTATAAATTCGCAAACGACTTATTTTGATAAGTAAAATTGTTGAAACCTATTAATGGAGTTATATTCACGTTTTTGAACTGTGAATAATCCTTTGAAATAAAAATGAATAAAAGGATGAAATTTGTTAACAAGTATGTTCACGTTTTTGAATAGTGAATAATATGTTAAAGAAAATGTTTAGATTTGATGTTTTAAATAGAAATTAAAACGATCTAACGATGTTTTAAAATGTGTTGAGATTCGAAACCATAGATTTCAACATTTATTGTTGAAATAGACGTTTTCGAGAAATAAAAGGAAATAATGGACTATAACACTGTTGTTATAGTAAATGATTTCCGAAAGGAAATGTTTTGTATAGTATTGGGATTTATATATCTATTTTAATTTCGAATCCCTATACTAGTGATTTTGGGACGTTGTAACGATGTTTTACGCAACATTCGTTTTGACCCAAATAAACATGTTTAAGAGAATGATTTCCTTAAAGAATGAGATATATACTAAATTTTGATTTAAGTATATTGAATATTTTCCAAGTGTTGAAAATAAAAGATTTGTGAATTACTTATTAAATAAGTATGGAAATGTTTTCCAATAAAAAGTGAATACTTTGAGAATTTATCTTTTTGAAGATAAATTGAAATGAATAATTGAAATCGTATATGCATGGATATTGTGAAATATAAATTCATTATGGAATTTATGAATGAAAAGGAGAATTTGTTTAAAAATAAATATTGATTTATTTTTGAAGTGTGAAAATTATATATCTTGTAAAGATATTTTTGAGAAATAAATAATTTGGAAAATTATTGGGAATCTGGTGATGTTGTGCATATCCATTGATAGTTCAATAACCGACTATCAATATTTCCCTTTGAATGGGTAATTGATGTGATTTGTTTGAATTTGAATGCCACACTTATTTTTGAATAAGCGCTCACTATTCGGGTTAACCGGGAAAAGACCATGGGGTCGTATAACCCATTCCGAATATGTGATACGTCGTTATGAATTGCATTTGAAGATCGGTGTTGAAGACCGAGTATTTGCGAAAGCGATAGGATGACCTATCGATTGTCTCTGCACTGGGTCGCTCCTGGTATAGAGATTCCCTAAGTGATGGGAAATTCGATCGGGATTGTGAATACCCGGATTGCAAGGGCTTCGTGAGAAGTGCCTTCGGTTTTGTTCGAGTCCGGAACAGACTTGTATGGATTGTATGTCTGACATTACAAATTGAGATATAAAGCAGATTTCTTTCAAATATATTTCTGTTGGTGGCGGAGAATTTATTCTTTTAGCTTAACACCCTTCTCTGAGACGTACGAGCTCAGAGGTTATGTAGTTGAAGGTTATCAGCGATATATTCCCAATTTGGTAATGTGACATGCTGAGTGTTGCTGTAAATGATCATTGTGTTGATTATTTGTGATAGGATCATTTATTTGATCGTCTATCTTGGTGATCATTTCTATGATCATTAGTTGACCCAAAGCATGGCTTTGGTATAAAGTATGTTTTTGTGGACGTGACTTCGTCGAGCCTCACACCCCGTGAATGGTCAAAACAGGAAAGATGCGGCAAGGTTATGAGGGGTAGCGCCCTTTAGGATGTGTGCATTTCCTTCTGGAAAAGGGTGGTATCATGGTATGGAGCCCAGATACTTACTCATGTTGAAAACACTTTGTTATGATTGTGTGAATTGATTACGAGCGCTCGGTGAAAGGTCCCAAAGGACCGGGGGATGGCATATTCGGTCAGTTGTTACTCAGTTAGGGGTAACCCGGCCTTGTGTTGGTAGAGATCCGGTTTGGTTCTCGGGGATGTCCATCCAGAGGCATTCTCATGTGGCAATGGGAAGTTCCTTGGCCTGATCATTCGTTGGAAATCCAAAGAAACAATACGTGACTTGTACGGTTTTAGTTGTAGAACCTGCCATTTAATATGGTAGCTATAGTAAGCATACTATAATGGTACCTATGCTGGCTAAGATTTATATTCTACTTTCGAAATGAATTTTCCTTCACTATGCACTAATAATAATATGAAATGTTCTTTTTAAATGCGTATCAAGCATCTTTGACTATCATAAGAAGAAATCTTCTCCAAGTCTGCGTTTGCATTGTGTGTGTGGCGGGAGGTCTTATGGTAGTCTCATTTTTAAAAGCATTGCGAATTGAATTTAAAAATATTCCTCTATTTTGATTTTAAAGATAAATAAACTGTTTTGAGTTCTCACACCAGTCTTATGACTGACTCGGAGTTTATTGTTTTCCTTCCTAAACTCTGGGTGCCCACCAATTTTCACACGGGCAGTCAAGAGTTAGGTTTATCAGGATATTCTGGATATTCTGGAATTGCTGGAGGCAAGCTGGATGGCATGGCGTATTACTAGTTATATAGTATTTCTTTTTCCGCTGCACCATTGTTTGTTGTTGTTTGATGTTGTACACTCTGATGATATGATGTAATGAAATGTAATGTATAAAATGTAATAACTGATATAGTTCTTTGTTTAAAGATTATTCATTTATTATTATATGTTGTTCCGCTGTGAATTGTGAGATTCTGTTGTTGTTCCCTTTTTTTTCCTATTCCGTTCTATTCTCTATTTTCTGTCTTTTCTATCTTTTCTGTCTTTTTCTTTTTCTTAAAACCCTAAGTGTTCGGTTTTCCGTCGTTCGATTGCTCGGCAGTCGATAAAGTGAGTATCGATGTTGAATTTTCGAAAGACGAAGAATCGGGTCCTTACAATTAATTTGGTTAAAGAGAAATTAAGGGATGAATTACTCGATTATAATTTATGGGGTGTTTGTGATCAAGTTCAGTTAATTAATTTAATAATTAATTAAAGATAGTCACTTGATAAATGATTAAGTATGATTACTTAATAAGTTTTGATAAGAGTAATTACTTAAGATAAGTAATTGATGACAAATTACAGGCCGTAATTGAGATAAGTGAAATTACTTATTGGGAAGTAATTTTAAATGGATAATTACTTGTTAAAGTAATTAAGGGTTTATTACTTGGTGCAATAAATCAAAGAATTTATAAATATAATTAAAAGTAATTAAGAAGTAACTAATAATAATTAATTACTATTTGTATTTATTAAAGTTGATTAATTGAAAGCAATTAATTTAAGCATGATTAATTAATGTAATTAATTAAGAAATAATGTAATTGATTATAGTTAATTAATTAATGGAAGTAATTAATTAAGGTTCATTAATTAATATGATTTATGAGAATAATTAAGGATTAATTACTTGATTAAGAGTTAAATAGTCAACGTAGATTAATTAAGATGATGATTAATTAATTGGTTTAATTAATGGATAATTAAGCAAGATTTATTGCGATGAAGGTAATTAATTTAATTAATTTTAAATTAATTAAGAGATGAAGTAATTAATTTAATTCATTTTAAATTAATTAAGAGATAGAGATAATTAATTTAATTCATTTAAATTAATTATGTTGTGATTAAGTAAATCAATTCTTATGTATGAATGGGTGACATTGATTGTCTTAAATGGATGTAATCTCAGAAATGAGATAAGTAATGTTGTGTGGTATGAATGCTTGGTTGCATTGTGATGGTAATATAGATTATCTATTGTGATGATGATATGGATTACCTATTTTGTTATAGATCATCCGTTTATTATGATAATGTGATTATCAATTGTGACTTGTGAATTATCTATCTGTGTGTATATAGATAGTTGAATTGAAATATTTAACCTTAACCAACTTGGACCTAAAAGATTCGTTTTGGATTTCGATGAGACTGGAATCGGGTTTTCATATTTGGATATCTGAAAACCACATCGATCCAAATTAACGATAGGTCGTGAATCTCAAGTGAAGATGAAGATTCAGAGTGCAGGGGTTATTATCATTAACTCTGAGGGTGATTCCAAAATGAGTGTAACGAGATAATGCCTTCGGTTTCGTTCGAACCTGAAAGTAACTTGTATGGATTGAATGCTTTCAAAACATCATCAGGTGGACGACGAGCATTCTAAGTGATGTGTTCACTAAAGTAATCGTAGCCTCATGCCTCATCAATCGGGAATGGCTAAAACATGGGAGGTGCAGCAAGGCTAAGTGGGTCATGCCCAAGTAGGATGAGATTAATCCCTGTCTAGAGTCCCTTTTATTTCGGCTGTGTGGGCGGTTGAATAGCTACATCCGTCGGGGTTGTCATATTCGAAACTGTCCAGTATGGAATGGCTCCGGCCTTGTGTTATAGGGGAGCGGGCGTACTCCTCGGTACGTTGATCTAGACCACGTACTGTGACGGGCGGTACCCCAGTAGCCCTGCCATTGTATGAAATCCAAAATCCAATAAGTGCCATCAGATTTGATTGTATTACCCACTTTTGTGGCTAGTAGCGGGGATTTAACAAATGTAACAATTTCGGCTATTTCATATTTATTTGCAAACCCTAGACCTATTATAATATCGCCGGATTTCCTATCAAATGTTTTGGTTAGCGTAAGGTAAAAACTTTTCCATGTTTATGTGTGGGAAGTCTTACGTATACCTTTTCTTTCAAAAGGTTTTTGAAAATTAAGCAACTTTAACCGTTTACTCACACCAGACCCATGTATGACCCAGAGTTTATTCTGTTTTTCTTAAACTCTTGGTTACTCAAATTTTTACGAGTAGCTAGGGGATTCAGGTTGGCTTGACGAATTCTCGAGGAGCAAATGGAGCAGGAGGCTTCTGCGTATAGCTATATAGTATTCCGCTGTGTGTTCTCTGAGTCGTTTGTCTTTGTGTTGTATTGAGTTGTAATATCTAGACGGGTGTTTATAACTGTCTAGTATGTGTTGTTTTAGCTATGTATCTCTGATGTATATGATACTATGTTATGTATTATGTGAATAATATAATTTATTCATTCCGCTGTTTAGATCCTGATGTTGTTTCTTTCTTTCTTCACTGTCTTTTCTCTTTTCTATCCCTTTCTTTCTTAAAAATTATGTGATTTTCTGTGGTGAGAAAGTCGGGTCGTTTCAGTTGGTATCAGAGCGTTAGGTTGAGTGAATACCTAGGCTCTGTAGTGGTGTCTTTCTTGAGAAAGCGTACTTGTAATTTTTATATATTACTATATATATGTATATATTTCTACCTATTTATTGGGTTACCTGTTCGGGTTTTCCAATATTAGTTATAAAGGTAGATGAGGTAGTGGTGTGTGTAACACAACTACCAATGGTTGGAGTTTGAATGTTTGAGATTGGAAGTGTATTTGTCGAGACTGTAGACCTAATACCGTCTCGAGTAATCTTTGTAGTTTGGTGTAAGGATTTCATTGATCTCTGAAGGAAACCTGTTAAGGTTCAGAGTTCATCTTTGAAGTGTAGGTTTGATCGCGCTTGTGTGAGTGGATTTGGATCTGTCGGCTAGGCACAAGCGAGTGATGGTATCTTGGCAACCTCAGGAAGTAATAGCTGCGTGATGAGACGCAGTGACTATGGATGTCTCCGAAGATGTTTTCTTTCGGAGCAAGTTTAAGGAAGTGTGTTTGCTTCGGGATTGTAGCTGAGTTCAGCAGGATGTATGTGTTTGGTTGGAGGTCCCAGTTTCTCAAAGAGCTTTAGATAAGAAGTCTTTGGCATCTATGTTAGCGGTGCAGCTCGGGAGTGTTATGTGTTTCAACAGGAAGATCTTATTGGCTTAACAGTTCCTAGATATGGAATTCAGAAGCAGTAGTGAGGATCTGTTTCTTCGATGGATTAGTTGCTCGAGGATAAACTGTTCTGATTTGTGAAGAGAGAGAGTAGTATTTTTGGAATTTAGGTTGGGTTGATCGCAAAAGTGACTTGCGATGGTTTGGTGATTATCTTAGATAGTCTTTTGCTTGGATTTGTAGCATTTCTAGAGGATGTAGGAGGTATGGAATTATCGATGATTTTCCGGATATATCGTCAGGAAAGTTAGAAATTTGCCCACATTAGAGATTGAGTTCTGAATCGACTTAATGACAGGAGTGATACAGGTGATTCATCTGGATAGAAGGATGTCTCCTAGGTTGATTGTTTGGTGAAGCAGCTCTGTATTTCTTGGAACTTCTGTTAAACCTTATTTCTGTGATGTGCGGTTTAGTCCGTGCCTGTGTTCATTCGACGGCATTCTCATCTGCTCTAGATCAGAGTTGTGCAGCGAAAGCAAGATGGCTGTTGTTCTTGAGTAGAAGCAAGTGGAAGTTGCAGTATTTTGGATTAGAGAGTTTCTACTGAATTTATTTTCAGAATCTGAGGCAAGTTGGCAAGTGATCCTGTTCTGTCTTTTCAGGATAGGAGAAGTTGTTTTCTTCTATTGATAGTAAAGTTTGATTTTGATTTTGGATTGATCTTATGAGGATCAGTTTGTTGAGTTGATCCAGTTTGTTTATAGGAGCATCAACAAAGGTTGAGCTGATCAGGAAGGATCTGTAGGCAACCCGGATCATCCGAAAAGTTTTGAGGTTAAGAAATGGAAGAATTTGGAATTCGATGTTGGAGGCTTCGATATTGTTGAGTTTTTCTCTGGTAAAGGGAGCAATAAGATTTGGTAAGCTCCGAGGTGTATTGGATTCTTCCGAGTTTTGTAAAGATCGGTACTTTGGTTTGAAGAGTTGAATTGCCAGTTTGGAAGACTGGAATTCAAAATATTTCACGTGTCTCTGAGGGAGTACATGTTTGGTTCATCACTTGTTTTGAGACCAGTAGTTCTGTGAAGGATTTAGTTGTTGATCAGACTTGTCTGTGGTCTGGTATCTTGTGCAGATTATAGATTTAACTGAGTAGGAACTCAGTAGCTTAGTAGTATAGCTAGTTTGGATTTAGTAGAGCGAGTATCCCTGTGTTTGTACCTGGGAAACTTGAGATAATTTTAGGAAGCTTATCCGGATCTGTTTCCAGATAACTAGTGTTATTTATATGATTGAATTGGTTATTTGGATAAAATTGTTTGTTTGATTGATAATGTATGGCTGTTATGAATGTTTAAATTGGTTGAAATAAAATAAAACTGTGGATTATCTTTGTTTTAAATTTCGAGGACGAAATTCTTTTAAGGGGGGACGAATGTAATATCTCGGAATTTTCAGGAATTTAAAAAGTGATAATCTCTTAATTTAAATTATTTGAAAGTGACAAAACTGTTATTTTCGAAAAATAATTAACCAAGTAATAATAATATAATGTCTTAATTTTGGTTATGAATTGGTTTTATAATAAGAATAATTATTTTGTTTGTATAAATAAATTCTAAATTTACTTATTGTTTTCAAAGTTAATAAGAGTGTTTAAATATATACATATCTGTGTATTTAAATTGATTTTAAAATAGGATAAATTATTTGTAAATAATAATGAGCTTATTTAATAATAGATATTATATTTATTTAAATTGATTTTAGATTTGGATGTTTAAATTGACTTTGAATTTGAATATAAATTTGAATTTAAGAAGATATGCATACATATTAAAATAAAATAATAATATAGTTTGGTTTTAAAATATATAAATAATGTTTTTAGTTAAAAATAAGATTTGCTTTATATTTATCTATAGAAATTTGGATATGTATTTATTTAATAAAAATAAATACAAGGACTTTTTGAAATAGCATTTTAAATGAGTTTGTAATATTATATATAATTTTATTTAAATTATAATCGATTTATTTTATTTTCTTTTCAAAGATTGTATTTATATAAATTTAGAAAACATTTATAAATGTATAAATGTACTAGTTAATTAGGAAATTAATTTAAAAAGCTTTTAAATTTCTTTTAGAATTAAAATAAATACAATGTGACAAGTGTTAAGTTCTAAATCATTTAGATAACAAGTGTTAAAACATTAATGTAACTTAAAGACATGTGTCGTTTTTGCATTTTCTTTTAAATTTTAATAAAATCTAAATTACTTATAAACATTTCCAATCTTCTTTCTCATTTTTCCTTTTTATCTTCTTTTCAAAAACTAAGAAAAACAATGGCAGATCCAAATCTGAAATTCCTCAATTCAAACAATCCTCAAAACCCATGCTCAAATCAATATCTTGTAAAATCTCTCAAGTTCAAATGCAAATCTGAAAATCCTCAAACAAATGCTCAAATCAAACATGAAATTTCCTCTAATCACATCTGCAAAAAAAAAAAAAAAATTTCTGTAAATTTTTCCCAAACCTGTAACACTTCTCTGTAAAACTGTTTTATGCACAAAAGCCTGCCATCAATTCCTCAAATTCAAAACATCAACCTCTGTTTACAAAAACCTGTAAACATTCTTTTCAAATTTGCCTCAAACTTGTAAATCAGTTTTAAAAATCCTGAAACCCTCTGTTATCAAGCCTGGAAACAATTTCAAAGGCATGCAAGTGGATAATCTGGGTCAAAGGCAAACTGAAGTACTCCAGTTCTTTTTAATTTTCAAGCTCAAGTGTTTGCAAGTTTTTCAAAATGCAAATCTGAAAAGCAAAACTTAAGGGATGAGGCATTTCTGTTTTTAAAGCTTCAAGTTCAAAGTATTTTGCAAGTTCTAGTTCATTTTCAAACCTCTGCACTTCTTTTAAATAGAGGAGAGCAAACATTTTACAAAAATTAAAGTAATAATTATCTATTGCAAATAAGTTAGTGATGATGTTTATATGAGTTTACCTCTGTGTAGATAAATATGCAATAGGTTTTGTTATGCTTTAAATCTGTGCACGTCTAATACCTCCCTGTTTACAGGTTTTAAATGTTTACAAATGTATAAAATTTCATATCTTTTTATTTATTCATTATTAACACTTGGATTAAAAGTAAATTAACTAAGTATTAGCATAATCTAGGTACTGAATATATATAAACAAGTATTTATGAACTAAAGATATGCTTGTATCTGGGAAAAACAGTAGGAATCTGTAAACTTGCAAAACTCAAGTGTTGTAAATTACCGAGTCAAGTTTAATTCTTGAATTAATTATGGAAAATAAGATTTTTAAAACAAATATCACAATTTTTTAGATTGTATTGAGTGAGGATTTGGGTATTATCTGGAAATTGGGGTTTTTCTGAAATTTGGGTTTTTGCCAAAATATGATGATCTATGCATCTAGGGTGCTCGGGGTTTTTGATGGAGCTAGAGGTAGGATTGAGGAGTGTGGCGAAAATTGCTGAAGGTTTGTTAATCCACTATGGAGTTTGGATTTGATCGAATTTGGTTTTAAACCTAATTTTTGGGTCTTGCTGCAAATTGAATCACTACCTTGCTTATGGTGTTTCGAGCTTGAAGAAATTTTGGGAGAAGGAAGTGTGGCGGGTCGGAAAACACTAGCCGTAATTGTGACGGTTATCGTTGATTGGAGGCAATGATTCAGGGAATTTTTCTGATGATGGTTTGGGTTTCAGTTTCACCCTGGGTACTCGATTTCGAATCGAGGTAAGAAACGATGTTCTGTTATTCGTAGGTGATTGTAGGGAGGTTAGGTGACTTGGCGATGGAGTCGTCGTTGACCGGAGGTGGTTCCGGCACTGGTGCAGGGTTGCTGGGTATTAGAGGGGTATATGGTAAATGACTCGAAGGTGGCTTCGTGTTTTAGGGTTTTTGTCTCGATTTTTAACTCGAGTTAGTATGGTTTGTAACCTGTAGTTTTAATTGTACAGGTTCTTTAAATTTTAAATCCTAACTAAACTTTGAACTGTAAACTAAAAGAAAGGAAAGAGAAATGATGTACCAGGGTTTTGTTTCAATAATACATGGTTTAAAACCCAAAGTGAAATGTTAATCAGATTATTTTAATTTAAAATAAATTAAATTTTAAAGTTTAAATAATTTAAGTTAAGTTAAATTCTTGAAAATTTATTTCATAGAATTGATTTGTTTATATGAATGAATTTGTATGAATGGATTTAAATATTTTAAGTTAAAACCTTAAGTTATTTCAAAACTTATTTTGAAAAAAAGGGAATTTTAAGGAATTGATTTTGAAATTAGTTAGTGAATAATGATTTATTAATTAACAATTAAGTTTTGAATAATTGATTAACTAAGGAACTGTTAATTAATAATTAGGGGCAAGTAATTGATGATTACTTTATATCCTAAACTAATTAATGAATTAAGTTAAGTAAAGTTTCAAGGTTAATTTAAGATAATGTTTTATCTTAAGAGATAATTAAGTTTTAAATGAATAATATTTAATTGGTTAATTAAGAAATTTTAAGTTTAATTAATTAATTTAATTAATTATTTAAAAGGGTTAATTAAGTAATTAATTAAGTATGATTATTAATTTAATTAACTAATATTTATGATGATTTAATTAATGACTAATGATTAATTAAATTATAAATATTAATTAATTAAGTAATTGAACTAGTAATTAAGTTTTAATTAGGTTTTCTTAATTAATAACTAAAAGGATTATTAATCTATAATGCAAGTTAATTAAGAATTAATTAACTATTATTAAAAGTTGATTAATTGTAATTAAGGATTGATTAATTATAATTATGAATTAATTAATTTGTAATTAAGGTTGTTAATTAATAATTAAGTTTTATTAATTAATGATTAAGAGATAATTAATTGATTAATTAAGGTTAATTAATTAATTATAAAAGTAATTAGTGATTGATTACTTTGTATTAAAAGGATTGATTAATAATTGAGGTTTATAAATTAATAGTTGAAGATAATTAATCTGTAAATTGAAGATTAATTTGGTTAAAGAGAAATTAAGGGATGAATTACTCGATTATAATTTATGGGGTGTTTGTGATCAAGTTCAGTTAATTAATTTAATAATTAATTAAAGATAGTCACTTGATAAATGATTATGTATGATTACTTAATAAGTTTTGATAAGAGTAATTACTTAAGGTAAGTAATTGATGACAAATTACAGGAGGTAATTGAGATAAGTGAAATTACTTATTGGGAAGTAATTCTAAATAGATAATTACTTGTTAAAGTAAATAAGGGTTTATTACTTGATGCAATAAATCAAAGAACTTACAAATATAATTAAAAGTAATAAAGAAGTAATTAAGAATAATTAATTACTGTTTATATTTATTAAAGTTGATTAATTGAAAGCAATTAATTTAAGCATGATTAATTAGTGTAATTAATTAAGAAAAAATGTAATTGATTATAGTTAATTAATTAATGGAAGTAATTAATTAAGGTTCATTAATTAATATGATTTATGAGAATAATTAAGGATTAATTACTTGATTAAGAGTTAATTAATCAAGGTAGATTAATTAAGATGATGATTAATTAATTGGTTTAATTAATGGATAAGTAAGAAAGGTTTATTGTGATGAAGGTAATTAACTTAATTAATTTAAAATTAATTAAGAGATGAAGTAATTAATTTAATTCATTTTAAATTAATTAAGAGATAGAGATGATTAATTTAATTCATTTTAAATTAATTATGTTGTGATTAAGTAAATCATTTCTAATGTATGAATGGATGACATTGATTGTCTTGAGTGGATGTAATCTAAGAAGTGAGATAAGTAATGTTGTGTGGTATGAATGCTTGGTTGCATTGTGATGGTAATATAGATTATCTGTTGTGATGATGATATGGATTACCTATTTTGTTATGAATCATCCGTTTATTCTGATAATGTGATTATCAATTGTGACTTGTGAATTATCTATCTGTGTGTATATAGATAGTTGAATTGAAATGTTTAACTTTAAACAACTTGGACCTAAAAGATACGTTTTGGATTTCGATGAGACTGGGATCGGGTTTTCATATTTGGATATCCGAAAACCATATCGATCCAAATTAACGGTAGGCCGTGAATCTCAAGTGAAGATGAAGATTCAGAGTGCAAGGGTTATTGTCGTTAACTCTGAGGGTGATTCCAAAATGAGTGTAACGAGATAATGCCTTCGTTTTCGTTCGAACCCGGAACGAACTTGTATGGATTGAATGCTTTCAGAACATCGTCAGGTGGACGATGAGCATTCTAAGTGATGTGTTCACTAAAGGTAATCGTAGCCTCAAACCTCATCAACCGGGAATGGCTAAAACAGGGGAGGTGCAGCAAGGCTAAGTGGGTCATGCCCAAGTAGGATGAGATTAATCCCTGTCTAGAGTCCCTTTTATTTCGGCTGTGTGGGCGGTTGAATAGCTACATCCGCCGGGGTTGTCTTATTCGAAACTGTTCAGTAAGGAATGGTTCCGGCCTTTTGTTACAGGGGAGCGGGCGTACTCCTCGATACGTTGATCTAGGCCACATTGTGACGGGCGGTACCCCAGTATCCCTGCCATTGTATGGAATCCAAAATCCAATAAGTGCCATCGGATTTGATTGTATTACCCACTTTTGTGGCCAGTAGCTGAAATTTAATAAATGTAAAAATTTCGTCTATTTCATATTTATTTGAAAACCCTAGACCTATTATAATATTACTGGATTTCCTATCAAATGTTTTGGTTAGCGTAAGGTAAAAACTTTTCCATGTTTATGTGTGGGAAGTCTTACGTGATACCTTTTCTTTCAAAAGATTTTTGAAAATTAAGAAACTTTAACCGTTTACTCACACTAGACCCATGTATGACCCACAGTTTATTCTGTTTTTCTTAAACTCTTGGGTACTCAAATTTTTACGAGTAGCCAGGAGATTCAGGTTGGCTTGACGAATTCTCGAGGAGCAAATGGAGCAGGAGGCTTCTGCGTATAGCTATATAGTATTCCGTTGTGTGTTCTCTGAGTCGTTTGTCTTTGTGTTGTATTGAGTTGTAATATCTAGACGGGTGTTTATAACTGTCTAGTATCTGTTGTTTTAGCTATGTATCTCTGATGTATATGATACTATGTAATGTATTATGTGAATAATATAATTTATTCATTCCGCTGTTTAGATCCTGATGTTGTTTCTTTCTTTCTTCTCCGTCTTTTCTCTTTTCTATCCCTTTCTTTCTTAAAAATGATGTGATTTTCTATGGTGAGAAAGTCGGGTCGTTTCAGACACAGCCCTCATGTTGCATCATTTGTAATGAAAACCGATGCAACAAAGGAACTTGTTGCATAGGTTGTTGTTGGAAACCGATGCAACATAAGAGTCTTTAGGTTTAAAAGGCTTCTTTGTTGCATCGGTTTTTTATAACAACCGATGCAAACTAATCCCTCTATTGCATCAACTATTTATACCTGAGGCAAAAAAGCCATTCTCAGAAATCATTATTACAGCTCTCAAATAGACAATATATATATATATTATTGATTGTAAAAAATAATTATTGCATACAATATTATAATCATTCAAAATTAAGTTTGATGACAAATACAAACTGAATAACATAATAACATTTGAAAATCAGAAAACCAAGTTTACAGCTGTAAACTATGAAGAAGTATGCACCAAAACAGTGTTACAACTCGTGACCCTTTGTCATCCAACTTCACAGCATACCACTAGGTCGTTCTATGGTGTTAATATACACATACATAAATACGTGTGTGTATCGAATTTAGTTTGTTATTTTCTACGGAAAAAAGGAAACAATCTAGATTTTGATCCGAAATTCACATGGGATCCATGCGTGTTACCTCTTTGCTGTAGTTTATAACAAAAACTATTTCTACCAAAGTAGCATTTGTGTGCGTGTGTATGTTGCAGTCCACAGTGTTTTTATCATAAATATGTTTCATTAAATATTGCAACATAAGGTTTCATATAGCTTACCTCATATTTATTCTTTTCCTTATCATAAGACTTTACCACACCTTCATAATACCTGTTTATAGAAAATCAACATAAATACACAGATCAAATTTCGATTCCAAAAATAAATATCATGCAGCTCTAATCCTTTACTATAAAATTTGAAATTTTATATTCTAATCATTTATTATGATCAGTTTCCTATAACATTCAATCGACCAATAAGTATTGGTTGTGTAGAATAGACTCTTGTTGCATAGTACCACAGCAAGGTAATAAAACTAATAGTACAGATATGTCAAAGAAGGCATAACATACGCTTTGTCCAATGGCCACCAAACATTAATTTTTGATCTGTCCAGTTCTTTATATTTCAGGGGAGTGTCATCCAAGGAACACTGCAAGAATTAAACAAAGATAAATAGAGAACATTATAAGGATATGAGTTAATGCTGAATTACTCTTTACATGTAAAACATGCATGCACACAACACATAAATGCAGAGAAGTTTTTGAGGTTATAACATGAGTTAATGCTGAATTTACTAAACACGTTCATAGTGTAAGTGTTCATACACACCGTTTCTTCTTCCCCAAAGACAAGCGGTTCAAAATGCGCTACAATACTTCGCGCTCAAAAGTGGTTCCTTGTTGTTGATATGGAAGAAATACTATTGAGTGACTAACACATGAAAGGAATGATAAATAATCATAAAAAATGCACTCACCAAGGAATTTTCACCTTCCTCAATAGGCTTATATAAGATGGGTGGAAGAGCTGACATACTAGACTGATCCAGAATATTAGCTTGACTGCTAACCAATCTTTTCACAACTGAAATACCAACTTCAGATATAAGATGTGAAAGTTGTATATTAAAAGCATTTATAAAAAGAGCTGTTAGATCAATTTACACTTAACAAGTAACGGACATAACAAAACTATGTTAATCCATGGTTAACCAAAGTGGAAGCAGATATCTTATCTACTGACTCGTCAGATGCAAACCTTTGATTCTGTTCTGTAAATGCATCTTCTGAGCACTTAATACTTAGAAAGATAGATTTTATGTTGGAACAATTCTTCTTTAAATTCCTTTCATCTTCTTTCTCATCCAATAGCACAGAGAGACATAGATACAGTGGCCTAAAAACTTAGGAATATCAGGAATGAAAATAATTGATTTTATTTATTTATAAGCACAATATTGTAAACATAAAAAGGAAGACAAGAAAATAGATAAACTATACATATTGACTCCAACGAATATGAATACTTTTTCTATATCAACTTCAGCTCTAATTTATTCCGAGACTAAAATCTTCAAAATGATCAAAATCTGCGAGCATCATACGAAAACTCAAACCTTGCGTGAACAGGCATTTGCAAATCCAAACCAAAATTTATGGTGGTTTAAGCTCAGTTCCACTCAAACCTAACCGAGATGCCCAAATTTCTCTAGTTTTGACTGGCCGAAACCTTAAATATGGTACAGCGCTAACACCTTGAACTGGTTGATGCTGGTTGTTGCTAATAATATAACCAAGAAATCATGTTAGATGCTTATGTAAAACTGTAACTGAAAGCCCGCATGTTATGATGATATGATTACAACAAATATTAATACAACATAAATGATAACTATAGGCAGAAAACAAACATTTATCACATTTTATATCCTAACCATCCAATCCTTGTTTTAAATGACCTTGATGTTTCTAATATAACCTTAGGGATTCCCTGGTTGAGTTATTAACATCCTTTAAATAAAAAACAAACTTGTTCAGTATATTCAGACATTTTAGTTTCCCCCTCTTAAGACTCCTAAGTTAGTTTTGAAAGGAAATACAACGAAGTTAGTTAGAATCATTGAAATGAGAAGTGTAAAATTTAGACAATGATAGTGGTAAGTTTTATTGACTTGCATCTGCCAACATTAAGAGCAGGCACACCTCTCAGGTTACAGACTTCAATTTATGCAAGCACCAGTGAAAGAAAAATAAATAAAAACAAAATCCTAAATCCTATTACCTATATAAACATACGGTGTATCTGCTTTAGATAATTGGATGTGGATTTCAGTGTATAATATTAAACAAGTATTTGTGAACCTATTGAATCCCATTAACGTTTATAACCATGCTTAAAAAAAGTATTTGCAAACCTTGATGTAAATATTAAAGTTCACAAGAATATCAATAAACAGATTTTAATTGACAAAAAAATAAAATAAAAAGATATGTAAAATTTCGATAGATAATTATATTGCTCATTGTCATCTTTGTAAATTGGTTGAAGTCATTAAATGACATGCAAACAAATATTCTACATAAACACCTAAATAGTGCAATTAACATATAATTATGAATATTTGATGCAGTGCAATCTACCAACTCAATGGATTTGAATCGTTCAAGGGCCATAGGTCGCTCACGACCTAGTGAAGGTCGCTCGCGAAGTAATACATTAAGCACCAAGGCATTGGTTTTGGGTCAGCCGCGATCTAGTATGTTGGTAAGTCGTTTGCGACTTAACAAGTTAGGTCTTAAACCGTTTCAGCGACCTAACAAGTCAAAGCAAACCAGTGCGCATTTCTTTGGTTCGCTCTGACCTAAACAAGCTACGACCTAAAACTACGTGTTATCTGGAGTTATGTCGCGAGCCTCCTTAGGTCGTGAAGGCAGTAGGTCGCTGCTGTGCATTTTAAGTCGCTCTTGATGCTGAAGCCTTAGGTCGTCCCTATCTTATGTCGTTTAAGGTTCTTAGGTCGCTAATGATAAGTCGTATGTCACTATGTGTGTGATGTTGTAACTCGTGTCTGTTGTGTTGTACATAGGCCGCGTGTGTTGTAACTGATTAGGTCGAAGATCGTGTTGTATGGGTTAAGTCGTTTGGTTGTGTTAGGTCGTTAACGACCTATGTTAGGTCGGCCGTGTATGTGTCAATATGTTAGGTCGTGGATCTTGAATTGTGAAGCTTTGTGATGTAAGTGTTGTGTGTGATGTAAATCTCTATAAATAGGGATGTTGGGTCATTTGTAAACTTGGTTGATTTTGAATAAAACTTTGTTTGAGTGCTTTGTGCCTCTTTGAAATTGAAAGTTGAGTGTGATCTTCTTTCTCCATTTGCGGTATTCGAGTGCGCTCGAATCAATGGATTTGAAGCCGATTCACAGAATCTCATGCGCGAGATCAACGTCGAACAATCGTAGATCTTTTAACACGGTATCGTGCGCGATCAACGTGTTAGGGATAGCTAGAATTCGGTATCTTTTGGAGATCAACGAATTTGGATAGTCGGTATCTTTCAATCCATCGATTTATATTGCTTCATCTAATCGTTCTTCAATTAGTTTGACACGAAATCTTCATTTCGTCGTCATCGTTATAATCCGCTGCGTCAGTTTGGTATCGGAGCGAGACTTAGCCAATCATAGCTAAACCGAGTCCTTGGAGCCAAAGAGAAGAGTGTGAAGAGTCAAGGCCGAGCTAAATCAAACAAAGCCGAGCTAAGTGAAGTGATGTTCAAAGCCGAGCCGAACTTGTTCAAGTTTGTGGGAGATTTGTTCAAGTTGAAGCTGTGCATCACTTTGTTTGAATCATGGCCATGAGTTGAAGATTAAGTCGAGTTGTTGAAGATTATTTGATTCAATCATGCCGCCGAGGAGAGCTAATCGTTATCAAAATGTTGAAGCGTTGTATAGAAGAGAAGAAGCTGAGCAAATGGAACAATGCATCAATGAAAAGTTTGATGAAGGTATTGGAAAGTTAGAGAAATTGATGAATGACTTGAACCAAAGTCAAAGGAGAAGGTCGCCAGTCTCGAACCATGGAGGAAATAGAGTTTTGCCATCGGTTACGGAAGCAAAGAGAGTGTCGCCGCAATCTTATCGAGATAGAAGGGAATCTTCAGTTTCATTGAGACGAGATCACCATGAGTATAGACATGAAGATGGAAGAACTCCACGTGAGTTTGGAGATGAGCCATATCACAGAAGAGACATGTATGGACACAGAGATGTTGATGGTCGAGATCGATATCGCAACACGTTTGATTTTGATGAGGATGGTGATAGAGGTAGTATGCATGATCGAGATTGAGGTCAATTACGAAATCCATATGTGGAAGTAGAAGATGATCGTCGATAGGAGTCGGGGATGAAGATGGAAATTCCATAATTCAAGGGAGGTATGGTAGCTAAAGAATTTCTGGACTTGTTATCTAATGTTGAAGAAATTTTTGATTTTAAAGAAGTTCCTAAGCATCCCAGAGTTAAATTAGTTGCTACTCGTTTGAGAGGAAGAGCAATGACATGGTGGCAACAAACTAAACTTATACGGGAAAGGATGGGAAAGTCAAAGATTGAATCATGGGAGAAGATGAAGAAGTTAATGAAGGCTACTTTCTTGCCTTATAATTATCAATCTCTTATGTATCAGCAATTGCAGAACTTGAGGCAGGGAACGGAGTTGGTGAATGATTATGCGGACGAATTTTATCAATTGATTGCGAGGAATGATATCATTGAGACAGAGGAACAATTGACCCCTAGATTTGTTGGAGGGTTGAGAATGCAGATTCAAGATATGGTGAATATGTTTGACCCTAGATCTATGGTTGAAGCGCACCAGAAAGCATTGGCTTGAGAGAAGCAGGGAAGACGAGGTGGTGGTGTATTTCCAAGTTACAATACTCAGAACAAGGGTGCTAGTGGGAGTTTCAATGTTTCTAAAACTGTCAGTAAACCAGTTGTGAATGAGGTTGCAAAGGAAAAGGTCAACAACAGTTTCAAATGTTATAATTGCCAGGAAGTGGGTCACAAGAGCAATGAATGTCTGAAGCCTAAGAAACGAGCTATGATTGCTGAAGCGGAAGATGAGGATGTTGGTGAAGGTTATTCTAGTCCAGTTGAAGGGGATGAACAGGATATCACGTCAGGAGACGAAGGATGTAATCTAATGTTAAGGAGATCATGTTTGACACCGAAGCAGGAAGAAGAGGCTAGTTGGTTAAGGAGTAATATCTTTCAGTCGACATGCACTATACTGGGAAAGGTTTGTAAATTTGTGATTGACGCGGGAAGTTGTTACAATATCATTTCTACCGAAGCTGTGAGAAATTTGAAGTTGAAGACGGAGAAGCATCCAAATCCTTACAAGTTAGCGTGGTTAAGGAAAGGAGGAGAGGTGAAGGTGGAAAGGCGAGTTCATGTTCCATTTTCTATTGGGAAGAAGTATAAAGACGAGATCTGGTGTGATGTGGTGGAGATGGATGTTTGTCAGTTGCTTTTGGGAAGACCATGGCAGTATGACCGAGCAGTGCAGCATGATGGACAAACCAACAGCTACAGCTTTATGTTTGAGGGTGCTAAGATCATTTTAGTTCCGAAGAAGAGACAGCAAGAAGAGAGCAAGTCAGAAGAGATTGAGGAACTAAAGACTTTGTTGACTTTGAAGGAGTTTGTTGGAGAAGTAGAGGAGAGTCCAAAGGTGTTCTTGTTGATTGGACATGAAACTACTGAATCTGTTGAAGTTCCAGAGGGAGTAAAGCCAGTATTAGAAGAATTCAGAGATGTGTTTCCTCAAGAGTTGCCAAAGCAGTTACCACCATTGAGAGATATTCTGCATCAGATTGATCTTGTGCCAGGGGCGGTATTACCTCACAGGCCACATTACAGGATGAGTCCTAAGGAGCATGAGGAACTGAGAGGGCAGGTGGAGGAGTTGTTAGACCATGTTCAGGAGAGCTTGAGTCCTTGTGCAGTGCCAGCCTTATTGGTACCGAAGAAGGATGTGACTTGGCAGATGTGTACGGACAGTCGGGATCTAAACAAGATCACCGTGAGATACAGGTTTCCTATGCTGAGGTTCGATGATTTGATTGATCAGTTGAGTGGGGCTGTTGTGTTCTCAAAGATTGACTTGAAGAGTGGATACCATCAGATTCGTATTAGACCGGGTGATGAGTGGAAGATTGCTTTTAAAACTAGGGAAGGTCTATACGAATGGCTGGTTATGCCGTTTGGCTTGTCAAATGCTCCTAGTACTTTTATGAGAGTGATGAACCATATTTTCAGACCATTTATTGGGAAGTTCGTAGTAGTATACTTTGATGATATTTTGATCTATAGTGGGAGTATGGAAGAGCATATCCAGCATTTGCGAGAAGTGCTGTTTATTCTACGACAGGAGCAATTCTATGCAGCAGCGAAGAAGTGCATGTTCATGACGCACAGTGTTTTGTTTCTGGGATATGTTCTGTTAAAGGAGGTATTCAAGTGGATGAAAGCAAAGTAAAAGCTGTCAGGAGTTGGCCACAACCCAAGACAATTACTGAAGTGAGGAGCTTTCATGGGCTAGCATCATTCTATCGAAGGTTTATTCCACATTTCAGTAGCGTGATGGCACCAGTTACTGATTGTATGAAGGGGAAGCAATTTTCATGGTCAGAGGAAGCAGGAGTTGCTTTTGAGCGGATCAACGAACTTTTAACGTCAGCTTCCATTCTAGTATTACCAGACTTTCAGTTGTTGTTTGAGCTACATACTGATGCATCTAAGGTTGGAATCGGAGGAGTGTTGAGTCAGAAGGGACGTCCTATTGCTTATTTCAGTGAGAAGCTTTCTGGGGCAAAGACGAGATATAATACTTATGACGTGGAATTTTATGCCATTGTGCAAGCCGTGAAACACTGGAGGCATTATCTGTTTCAGAAGGAGTTTATTCTTTATACTAATCATGAGGCGTTAAAGCACTTGCAAGGGTAGGACAAGATAGCAGCTAGGCATGCATCGTGGGTTGCATACTTGCAGTAATTTACATTTGTAGTGAAACATAAGTCGGGAATTATGAATCGCATGGAAGATGCATTGAGAAGGAGGAATCATTTATTGACTACAATGAAAGTTGAAGTGACCGGGTTTGATGTGTTGCCAAAATTGCTTGTGGATGATCCTTACTTTTCTAAGGTTATGGATGAAGTCACAAAGGGGAAGATGGATGAGTATATTTTGGTGGATGGTTTTATGTTCAAGGGAAATCAATTATGTATACCCGAGGGAAGTTTGCGAATGAGGATTGTAAAGGAATTACATGAAGAAGGTCATGTGGGTAGAGATCGCCCATTGCAGTTGATTACTCAATATTATTTTTGGCCTTCCATGAGAAAAGAAGTTGAAAGATTTGTGGAGATATGTCACATATGTCAAGTTTCCAAGGGAACAACTACGAATGCGGGATTATATATACCATTACCTGTGCCTACCAGACCATGGGTTGATATCAGCATGGATTTTGTTTTGGGTTTGCCAAAAACTCAGTGAGGAAATGATTCCATATATGTGGTGGTAGATAGAATTTCGAAAATGGCACATTTCATAGCCTGTAAGAAGACCGCTGATGCAGTCCGGGTTGCTCACTTATTCTTTAAAGAAATTTATTGATTGCATGGGTTGCCTGAGACCATTGTTTCAGACAGGGACACTCGATTCTTAAGTCATTTTTGGATGAGTTTGTGGAAGATGGTTGGAACGAAGCTGAATTTTAGTAGCGCTTATCATCCGCAAACAGATGGGCAAACGGAGGCGGTGAATTGATCATTGGGAAACTTGTTGAGATGTCTTGTGAAAGATAATTTGAAGAGCTGGGATATGAAGTTATGTCAGGCAGAATTTGCACATAATCACGCTGTTAATCGAAGTACTATATTCAGTCCGTTTCAAGTTGTATATTCAGCAATTCTGAAGGGACCGTTGGATTTGATGACAGTACCATGTCAGAAGGGAATTGTTAAGCGAACTTGTGATTTCGTGAATGGGCTGCATGAGTGTCACAGAACGGTTCATGAACGATTGCTTGCATCAAATGAGAAGTATAAACAAATGGCGGATAAGAAGCGAAAGAGTGTAGACTTCAAAGAAGGTGATTTGATTTATGCAATGTTGACGAAAGATCGTTTTCCAGTGGGAACTTACAACAAGTTGAAAGCTCGAAAAATTGGACCAGTGGAAATTTTGAAGAAGATCAATGACAATGCATATCAGTTGAAGATGCCGGATCATATTCACACTGTAGACGTTTTCAACATCAAATACTTGATTCCGTATCATGGGGATAAGCTTATTAAGGAAGAGGAAGGTGCAAATTCGAGGTATAATTCTTGTCAACCGAGGGAGGATGATGCAGCGCAATCTACCAACTCAATGGATTTGAATCGTTCAAGGGCCATTGGTGCTCACGACCTAGTGAAGGTCGCTCGCGAAGTAATACATTAAGCACCAAGGCATTGGTTTTGGGTCGGCCGCGACCTAGTATGTTGGTAAGTCGTTTGCGACTTAACAAGTTAGGTCTTAAACCGTTTCAGCGACCTAACAAGTCAAAGCAAACCGGTGCGCATTTCTTTGGTTCGCTCTGACCTAAACAAGCTACGACCTAAAACTACGTGTTATCTGGAGTTATGTCGCGAGTCTCCTTAGGTCGTGAAGGCAGTAGGTCGCTGCTGTGCATTTTAAGTCGCTCTTGATGCTGAAGCCTTAGGTCGTCCCTATCTTATGTCGTTGAAGGTTCTTAGGTCGCTAATGATAAGTCGTATGTCACTATGTGTGTGATGTTGTAACTCGTGTCTGTTGTGTTGTACATAGGCCGCGTGTGTTGTAACTGATTAGGTCGAAGATCGTGTTGTATGGGTTAAGTCGTTTGGTTGTGTTAGGTCGTTAACGACCTATGTTAGGTCGGCCGTGTATGTGTCAATATGTTAGGTCGTGGATCTTGAATTGTGAAGCTTTGTGATGTAAGTGTTGTGTGTGATGTAAATCTCTATAAATAGGGATGTTGGGTCATTTGTAAACTTGGTTGATTTTTAATAAATCTTTGTTTGAGTACTTTGTGCCTCTTTGAAATTGGAAGTTGAGTGTGAGCTCCTTTCTCCATTTGCGGTATTCGAGTGCGCTCGATTCAACGGATTTGAAGCCGATTCACGGAATCTCGTGCACGAGATCAACGTCGAAGAATCGTAGATCTTTTAACACGGTATCGTGCGCGATCAACGTGTTGGGGATAGCTAGAATTCAGTATCTTTTGGAGATCAACGAATTTGGGAATTCGGTATCTTTCAATTCATCGATTTATATTGCTTCATCTAATCGTTCTTCGATTAGTTTGACACGAAATCTTCATTTCATCGTCATCGTTATAATCCGCTGCATCAATATTTGACAAGAAGATAATCATTCAAAGTACTTGACACTGAAAACTATACATCTATTTTTAAGGTAACGATTGAGGAAAAGATAATTGTGGTTAACAATACCAGCCATACATGATTTTTTTGTACAATATTTAACATTAAAGTATAATAGCAATTTAAGTTAAAAGAATAACTTATAGATTAATAATATGTAGCTTCATGAACTAAATAATGTGCATGCATTGTTTTTTATAAACAAATAAATAAATTTGCAAAAAAAAAAAATTAGAGTTATATGAATTTATCATCAATAATGCATATAATTGAAAATATATGTACAAAGTGCTTCAAAATTGAAAATATGACGGTTAATTATCATAGACGGTTGCGGTAACAAATATAAGAATTTATAACCATCAACATCGATTATAGCTGGTTGTAGTGACGATAGTTACTACAACCGTAACACCTCTATTGTAAAGAAAATAATTTAGGGTTCGAGGCACTAGCTAAAATACAAACTATGAATCATATAACAACCATAAAGCAACGAGAGGAAAAAGTAATACCATTAATGCTTTCTAAAAAAAAGTAATCCGTAAATCGAAATATTTCAGAAGGATGAATCACCTTTGTGGACTCAAGACTCACACAATCACATGCTCTTATTGCCATAGCACAATAGTTGTGGTATGTGGCAATGATTCTAATGGAATCTAGACCAGGCTATGTAATAAAAATGAAGGAATTGGTTCACTAGAAAATTACAGCAAAGGTTAATTAAATTTAGAACTTTGAAATAAAAGAATGCACAAAAGCAAGATTGAAAGAAGAATTTTGTTGCTGAGTGGTCAAATTTTGTTATTGATTATGGAGGCCACTTGACTACATTATAGATACACTTTTAGCAAACTTTGCTTCCTCTTTGCTAAGCTTGGCTGTAATAAATGTGTTACCACAATCGAATGTTCATATTAGTATATGAACTGAGTCTGTATATATTTTACAATATTTTATGCATCTATCTCGGAATTGGTGCACCAATTAATAAGTGTAAAAGTTAATATATCTTGATTCCATCAAGTACATATATACATAACATTATTTTCTTTCTCGGTTTCCATGGTTTCTTTACTAAAACCATTTGGAAAGAATTATTAAACATATCATGTTAGACTTTGTGATATTTTTGATTAGTGTAGTCTAGCAAATAGATAGTACCAACCTTTAATACATTGTCCAACATTGTATTTGCGATGATTTTCTGCTATTACTAACAACAATTAAACAAAGTCATTTTTAGATAACAAAATTTGAAATGAAAAAGGCAGTCGATTAATATGGATATACTATTACATCATTTAACTCAAAAGGAAAAAATAGGAAATATAGAAAGACCACATCCTAAGAATGTAATGAGAATAAGAGTATGAATGGCTGCAATTATCTCAAAGAAAATATAACAAGGAGAACGCGGGTTGCAACACTGGCCTTGTAGAACGGACCCGTTTCAATGTATATTAGTACATTATAAATGGCAAGTAGATGCACAATGTAATTATATTCAGTTCATTCTCAATTTATTATCCTCCCTATTGCATTTAGTTATGTCATTATAATTTTAACGCCAATAACTAATATAATTATTTAACTTTGAATTGTGATAACCGTCTCATATCTTCCTCCAAGAATAAGATGCACGTACCAAAGTTTGATTAGACGGGAACACAATAATAAAAATCAAGAAAATGGCATCCATGATTATCAAAAATAACCCAATTTTTGAAAGTAATCTTGATTAGAGTTCTAGAGTTTCTCCTTACCATCTCAATCCTTCTCCCATTCCCTCTCCTCCTTCCAATCCAAAAGATAAGCCTCCTGATCAAGATGAGGATGGATTTCAAATAGTTCAGAATCGGCGCAAAAATGGCTCTGCAAAATCCCAAATCCTTTCGCACAGATCAGTAGCTCCATCGGATAGATCATCAGATAGATCTATGCCCTTAGGACAGAGATCTTACCTAAATAGGCAATCAAGATCCACCCAAATATCGAAGCCACCAAGAACTCAACCATCTACCACTTTCAATTCTTCAAAGTCAGCTTCTTCCTGGGTAGATCTAGTCAAGAACGGTGGCTTCTGCAATAATACTGATCTAAGCTATTCTGCCCCCATCAAACTAGGTGATAAGAAAATAGTGGTTGTTAAAGAGGAAATAAGTAAAAGGACCGAGGATAAATGGAGTAACTCTATTATAGCATATGTTTATGGATCTCGTCCATATTATCATCATTTTAGTAATTTTGTTTCTAAAACTTGAAACCCTGTTGGTAACTTTGAAATCTTTACAAGAAACAACGGTTTCTTCATCATAAGATTTTCTATGGAACAAGACTGCATCAAAGTAACTCAAAATGGCCCCTTCTTTATCAATGGCAAATTAATTATCTTGGAAAGATGGGACAATAATCTGATTCTTGATCGCGACCTTCTCTCTACATATCCAATTTGGATTAGGTTGCCTGAATAGAATCTCAGATTATGGGATAAGGAGGCTTTTGACGCCATAGCTAGTGTAGTGGGTAAACCACTAAAACTAGACCAGCCTACAGCAAAGGAGACTCGCCTTAGCTATGCCAGAATACTAGTGGAGATAAAGGCCACAGATGAGCTACCAGATCTTGCAATAATTTCCATGCACGATGGAGAAAACATCAAACAAAAAATTGAATATGAATTCATACCTCCAAGATGCCAAAAATGTGCTTGTTTTGGACATCTCTCAGATTATTACTCCTGGAAAATAGTTTGGAAAGAAAAAGAGTCTCTTAGCAACAATTTGGATAAAATTTCTTTGGCAATTTCAAGCAACGAAAGCGATCAAAATCAAGAAAATCAGTTACTGGAAAAGACCTCTCCCGTTAGCAATATCCCCGAAGACATTTTAAACTCTGAAACTCCTTTTCTAAATTCCGAAAACAGTTTGAGAATGGTGGTTCCAAAAGAAAATATTGGAAAAAACCTTATTGAAACAACTGAGCAATCGGAGAGATTCATCCCACAAGCAATTACAAGAAAAAATAAGTCAAAAAACCCCAAATTTCAAGGCAGCCATGGATACTGATCAGCAAATGATCGAGACAGTTACCATTTCAGATCAACATGGCATTTCTCAAATAGATAAAAGCAATCAGTCTCAAAACAAAGTGGATTATAAAGAACAGTTCTTGCTTTCTCCCCCTTCAGGAGATAGCAATTTTAATTACAGACATAGATTCAACTAATTCTCATATAGTCTCAAAAAACAACATCTCAGAAAGTTCTATACTACCTGATTCCATGTTGGAGAATGTTGGTTTTCTCTTCTGTTTCCTCCTCTCCTATCAAAAACAAAAGAAAGAAAGCCAGGAAAAAGTCTATTCATGATATTATGACTAAAAATTCAGAAAACTATCCAAACAGTCCAGCTCCCAATTCAAAACTTTTTGAGAAGAAATTCATTATTAAAAACCCAAAATGGGAGGAATTCCTTAAAGTTCAGGACAAAAAAGACTGTAAAAGGAAAGGAGAGAAAGCTACTGAAAGCTTGGGAATAAGCAGCAATATCCTAATCTAGCTGCTACTGTATCCTTTTTGTATCCTTTTAATATACTTCTATTTTATTTATAATTATGAATCTAATTACATGAAATGTCAGAGGTCTTAATTCCCCTGAGAGGAAATTAGACCTTTCAAATTTGTTGTCTTCCCATAAACCATCCTTAGTAGGCATTTTAGAGCACAAATTGTCTGATAAAAACATTGATTTGTTTAGGATCAGTAACCTGAATAAATGGCAACTTATTCATAATAACTCAATGGGGGGAAATGGTAGGATCATTGTTCTTTGGGATCCTACCATTTGGGACCTTTGTAACTTCTCCCTCAATCTACAATATATTCACTACAACTTTAAAAATAAAGGGGGCTTACAAATATTTGTCTCATTTATTTATGCCTCCAATTCTGAAAATGAAAGAATACAGCTATGGAATTCTTCTATTCAACTTAATTCAAACATTTCTCTCCCATGGGTTATAATGGGAGACTTTAATACCATTACTAAAATCCATGAAAAAAGAGGAGGAATTCCAGTCCCATTAGAAAAATTAGAATTTTTCTCTAATTTTCTTATTAAAACTGGCTTGATTGAGCCAAGGGTAATAAATTCACTTGGAAGTCAGGTGAATATAGAAGCATTCACTGTAAAATTAATAGAATTCTTGTCAATAAATCTTTCATAAATCATTTTTCTGACTTTAACTGTTACACCCTACCCCACTATATCGTTGATCATACTCCCATTCAACTTACTTTATCTCAAAACTTTACATCCAGAAATAATTTTCCTTTTATGTTTAAGAATCGATGGGTTTATGACTCAGATTATAAAAGGGTTATTCAAACAGTTTTCTACTACCCTCAACTGGTACTGCTCAATTTAAATTCAGAAAATTTCTTCATCTTACTAAAAATAACCTTAAAGCTTGGAATTATTCCAAAAGTAAAATTAATAATGAAATTAATCAAATTAGAGAGGACTGTGTTAAATTGCAAGATAGTATTGATAAAGACAACACAGATAAAAACAAAATTAAAGAATTCTATCAATTACAGAAAACTCTTTCCATTTCACTCCATGTTGAAGCTGCCAACATAAGGTAGAAAGCCAAAGTAAATTGGCTTTCTCAAGGGGATTTACCTACGAAAAAATTTTATGCTAAAATGTCTGGTAGGAAATATCACAACAATATAGGTAAATTAATCAATAGTAATGGTAAGATTATTAATGATGCCTCTTTACTAGAGAAAGAAGCTATTCTCTATTTCTCTGATCTATTTTATACTGACGAGAATTCTTGCAATTTTCCAACCATTTCCCCTAAATATGTCCTTCATTCTAATAGTGATGAAATCCTCCTTGCCCCTATTTGTCTTGAGGATATAAAAAAAATTGTTTTTTCTGCCAAGGATGATAAAAGCTCTGGACCTGATGGGTTTGGGGCTAAATTCTAGAAAACCCACTGGGATGATATAAAAAACATGCTTCTTGAGGCTGTCAAAGAATTTTTCACAACTGGTAGGCTGTTAAAAAGCATAAATCATACATTTATAACTCTGGTTCCTAAAACCAAAAATCCTACATGTCTGGGAGAGTACAGACCTATTGCTTGCTGCAATTTCTTTTACAAAATTATTGCCTCTATTCTTAGTAGTAGAATTAAATGTTTTTTTAAAATTTCTCATTTCAAAAAACCAATGTGCATTTATTCCTGATAGGCTTATTGTTGAAAATACCCTTTTATCTCATGATTTTTTAAGGGACTTTAACCAGACAGGTAAAAATAAAATGTGTCTCAAAATTGACTTGCTCAAAGCTTTTGACAAATAAACAGAAACTTTATTATACACATGATGGGTCAACTAGGCTTTAATGAAAAATTCTGTAACTTAGTCAAGGAATGTATCTGTAATGTATCTTATTCCATTCTTATTAATGGTTCTCCTTGTGGATTCCTTCACAGCAATAGGGGAATCAGACAAGGAGATCATCTATCTCCTTATTTATTTACAATTGCTATGGAATATTTTACTTTACAAATGGATATGGAACTGATGTGTAAAAACATAAAACCAATTAACTCAATTATTCCTTGCATTTCTCACCTATTATATGCTGACGATTTACTAATTTTTCTGAATGCTGATATTCTCTCTGCAGCTACCATTCAAAATTTTTTTGACAACCTCAGAAATCAAGCTGGCCTTCAAATTAATGAAAATAAAAGCAAAATCTTTTTTAGCAAAAACTGTAGAAACAAGATGGATATCCTCAACATCCTAAAATTCCAACAAAGTGAACTCCCTATCAGATATTTGGGTCTACCCCTCAGTAATAATCAGATCAAAGAAAGAGATTGTGCCAAGCTTTATCAAACCATTCAAAATAAAATTAAGAACTAGTCTAGCAAATTGCTATCTATTGCAGGAAGAGTTGAGCTTGTTCATACAGTCATCACTGCAGTCATAATGTACTGGGTGCAATCTCACAACATACCAGCAAAAACATTAGAGAAAATTTAAAAACTATGTGCCAACTTCATTTGGAATGGAAAATTCCATAAAATATCTTGGAACACCATTACAAAAACCAAAAAAGATGGAGGATTGGGAATCAGAAATTTTTCAGACATCCATGAAGCATGCAAATTCAAACTTTTTTGGAAGTTCATTGAAGGCAAATCATTATGGGCTGAATGGATGTGGGCCAAATATGTCAAAAATAAAAATTTCTAGTCCATGGCCACCAAAAGCCACTATTCTTATGTTTGGAAAAATATTCTTAATTGTAGAGAAACTGGAGCCAAGCTTATAGAGCGAAAATTTAAAGATGGTAAATGCACTAGCCTATGGTTTAACCCTTGGATTAATGGAAACTCTCTTATCAATTTACTAGGGTGGAATAACCTTTATTTCTTTGGAAAAGTTAATGCTTCTGTTGACAATATCATTCAAAACTCTTCTTGGAATACTCAAGCATTTCCTGCACTACTATCTTCAATTCTTCAATTAATAAAATTGGGATTGACCCAAATACTGATGAAGATACTTGGTGTTGGAAATTATCTACAAAAGGCAGATTTTCTTTTAAAAACACTTGGGACTTTCTAAAAGGAGGGGAAATGGAAGTTGATTGGTATAAACCAGTTTGGAACTCTGTCAACTGTCCAAAAATGGCTTTCTGCACCTACTTTGCTTTATTAAATCGTCTTCCAACTAAATAAAGATGTTGAAAATGGAACAAAAATACTAGAAATACCAATTGCTTCTTCTTCAAAACCGAAATTGTAAACACTGAATTTCTCTTTTTTGACTGTCCCTACTCTAGACATGTTTGGTTCATTGCCAAAAATAAGCTCAACATAAACCAATATTTGGCTCTCCAAAACATTAGAGATAGCATTCAATATTTTCAGAAAGCATACAAAGGTAAGAAAGCTGAATTCAACAAAGCTACTGTAGTTCTTACTACAGTCATTTACTTCATTTGGAAAGAGAGAAATAACAGGCTTCATAACAAAGTTGAAACAGACAGCGTACAACTATGGAAAACTATTGAAATCGAATTCAACATCATACTTCATAAATTCAGCTAAAACAGCAACAGAATCCATAACATCTTAGATAACGACAACTATGAGAACTTCGTTGAAGAATACTTGCAAAAGGAGAATTTAAATAAAATTCTTATTGTCCTATTGCTGATGGTAAATTAGGGGTAAAGTCATCAGAATTTACGGATCAGAGTTCCTTAGTTGAAGGTTGCTGTCCCAAAATGCATACCAGAATCATTTCCTGCAAGGGAAGTAACCTTAACTTCAACTCTAAATTTAATTTTAAAAGTTCTTTAAATAAAAACCTTTACTCCTATTTACCTGATATGCATAGGGAAAGCCATCCATCCAATTCTGAACCTCTGCTCCCTTCTGACTGCTAACTACGAAACAACAACACTGTTATATACGATGCTACTATACACAGTGATAAAGCCGCTAATACTTTCAAGCACTTTTCTGATTCGGGTCAATTTTATGTTGCTAGCAAGTATACTACAGTCAATCCCCTAAATAATCAGATCTCAGCCTGTCAGCAAGAGGAGCCGCAATAACACTGAGGATGCCAACAACTTGCTTCTACCCAGTAATGAGCAAAGATTAGGGAATTCATACTACATCAGCAAGCTTAGTGAACGAATCTATCACTTATCTGATTGGGAAAGAGGTGAGAGCAGCATCTCCCATGCCGAAGCATGCCTCAAATTCTCAAGACCGGATCCAAAGGAGGCTTCAGCCTCGATTTTCACCTCTTAATCAGATCTGAAATCTGGGGGCAATCATACTAACAAGGAGGCTAGCCACTATGATACTAGGACTAAAACAACTCGCCATGGTCATTTTAGCTTAGATCTGGAAACCATTAGACTTCGCGCTAAAGATATTATGGAGTGGAGACCTCCTTAAGCATTTATCTCTGGCTTAAGCGGATCCATCATCTCGAGTAATGACGGAAGACATTGGAATTCGAGAGGAGATTTGAATGAAAGTTTCTCTTTTTTTGGAGTGTGGGAATTGGATCTACGAATCGCCTTCCACCATTACTGAGCTCTGGAGTGTTTTTACATTGTGATAGTGTTTTGTCGGCAACCATATATAGGGTTTGCGATTTGTATTTTGCTTTCGGGTAGTAGGGTCTTTTCTACCCTCTTTTATTATCTTGGGCTGGGCCCTTTTTAACTATCTTCAAAAAAAAAAACTAATATAATTATTTCTGCGTTCAGTTGTCCTATTTAGACACCATGCACTCATCATATTCTCTTCTTTGATTATAACCATAGAGAGCAAAGTAAAAAAAATTTGGGGTGCATTAATGTAAACAAAAGGAATATCAACGGAGGTATTTATTAACAATTACAAATCAAGAGAAATCCCACATCATTGAGCTAAGTTAAAAAATCAAGATTTTTCTCTACAAATCAAGATAAATCTAAAATCATTGAGTTATGTTGAGAAATCAAAAATTTTCTCTAATAATGTCATTACAATATCTTTTTATGAAACAATGCTTAAGATATTTGCATGCATAAAAAAATGAATGAATGCAAGCATTACCTGAATTCCTATCACAAACATCTGAAAAATTGCATTTGTAAGAGCAAATAGAGCCAAACTATGCTTTTACCGTGAACTTGCTCAACAACAGCTTTAATAGACCTTCCTTTATTTGCATCTTTAAAGGTAATGAAATTGAAAGATATGGAATCACCAATGGCCGAAGGTGGTAGTTTTCACACTGCTTTGCCTGAAACCCTGGGTACTTACATCGATTATCAAAAGGATGAATGTGATGTATAGACCAACATAAACGAGTTAGTCAAACAATAACTACTCATATGCATTTATCCTACCTTACAAGGGGTGAACAGGTAGAAAGTAACTTACCTGTACTTGAAGTGGCTTGGGTTGTTTCCACTGTCACTGGTTTGTGCAGTATTGACAGTCCCACAGACACTTGTAGGTCCCTCTAATCACAATGCGACACAGTATTTTCTTTAATTGTTATGATATCATTGTTGTCAAGAATCTGTTTGATGCGTTGAGGGAGAAGTTGTTTCACTGTATTGAAATATAATGTGCAAGGTATTGAGGGTACCTGACCTGACTGTAGAAAGTACAATTGGTCGCATATATCAATAACGGTGCTTCAACTAATTTAGGGCATCGCTAAAAGTCCTGAGAAATATTATGATAATATATCAAATTTAATTAAGGGAACTAAGTTTCCATTTAACACTTTGGGTAATTAACAGCTTTCATTAATTTCGAAGTAATGTGCTTTCAATTATGCCTATTATCTTAAGGTTAGTAACAATTTATAACCTATAATACACAGATCAGGTTGTTCAAAATATCACATCACCCTTTCCTCTCATATATTTATGCTGAAAAACATATCTAAATATGCAAAGCAAAAAAATAAAAACTAACCATACTCTAGCATCCTCGATTTCTGTACTTTGCTTTCTCTTCCAAAGGCAGTAACTCTGCAAAGTATGGGCTTACTTCTCCCTTTTTGACCTTGTTTCCTAACCTTTTGGTCATTTGGAAAAAGAAAGAACTATACCATTAGCATTGTTCTCAATGGTAAAATTTAGTCATATGCCCATAGAGGACTAGCCAGGATGGAAAATAACTTAAACTAGCACATGTACCTTTGCCCACCTATGTTCCTATTGAAATCGTGTTAGGAACATAGCCAGGTTCTATAGAAAGCAACGTCCAATATGCAGACAATGCCTCTCTCTGCTTCGACTGCGCTTCTAAATTCATACCTATATAAAACAAGATATATACATTTTATAACACTATGGAAATTCATGATAAACAAACTATCAGTTTCAATAATCATACCGAATGTGTGCCAGGTAGTCGCATTGAAATACTCTACAGATTTGGCTATGACCAAACAACTATCTAAATCCATATACAAGTCAAGCTTGGTATATATAGTCGCCAAATCAACTCATGACTCCATTTCCAAGGTTTTGTGCTGATTTATCTACCATAATGAAACTAGAAAAAATAAATAAAGAAATGTACCACAATAACAAATGCATATAAAGATAATGGTTTGAAATGTACATCTACACTTTCTATCTGACTCTCCTTCTGAGATTGAAGCAAAGAAAGAAAAATTCTGTATTTTTCTATAGCTGTTTTGGGTTGCTCTTGAGCTATTTGTATTCCACTATGAGTTATAGTATAATCTACGATAGATTCAGCATCTTTGATTTCATGTTCTTGTGACACTACATAAACTCCTGCAAATCCAAAAACATCACGGCCTTCTACACCTGGATATTCTTATCAACCAACATTTACAGAACCTTTGCTAATCCAATCGCCTCAAACTCGAACCACCTTGAACCCAACTTCGAACCCAAATCAACCACCTCAGTCGCCCTCATCGCTAGTATGAGTACCACCCAATACGCTACCGCCTTCTGCAAACATCGCCTCTGCAAATACCACCTCCTTTCAACCACTGCAATTCGCCCCTCTTCAAATCGCGCAACCCAAATCAACCCCTCTTATGCAGAAATCTCTAACATATGAAAAGGAAGCTGGCATCAAATCCAAATAAATTACCTAATGAAGTGAAACATAAAAAACAATCAACTAAATGAAAATAAATTGCCATTCATTCGCGAAATCCAATTCGACCAACTTAAAAAGGAATATGATTCGAGTAACGTAAAAAAGGAAGATTTGGTACCTTGATAATGAGAAGCCGTGGCCAAATCTAATCCGCGAAATCACGTTTGAAATTAACGGTGAAAATAATTTCTATGGTTTTTTTTTTTGTTTTGAAGCAGACGAAATACTTTGTTAGGGGAAACGAACGGGAAAATAAGCGGTAGAAAAAATTGGGATGACGGAAATTAACGGGTGCGTAATGAAAGTGGTTTGATCTGACCTTGACAACCTAAATAATTTGAAATTGCATCGGTTGATTTTAAAACCGATGCGACTAAAACTATTTGCATCGACGTATTTTCTTCGGTTGTTGGTGACAACTAATGCAAATTTGATTTTTTATTACCTATTGCTTTCCACGTACCAATTGCACTGGTTATTTTGATAGAACTGATGCAAATAGTTCTATTTGCATCAGTTTTTACTTCAACTGATTCAAATGATGCGAAGCAATATGCAATTTTTGTACTAGTGACACTAGGTTGCTTTCTTTATCTAGTAAGTTGTTTCCAGTTATTCTGTGAAATTAAATAACCTGAAATGAACAGTTAAATATAAATTATGAGACATTTATTTGAACAGATATTGTGATGGAATTTTTATATTCTGAAATTGAATTGTTTTGTTAAAAACAACTGGGCTTTAAAGATGACGTTTGGATTCGAAGAGACCGGGATCGGATATCAGCATTATCCGGAACCACTTTGATTTAATAACTACTACTATAAGTCTCTACTGGTTTGATTTGTAAAATCAAATAGGCTGGAATTGGACAAATTAAGTAAACCTGACTAGTTTGAATAAGTAACCGCACTTAGATATTATTTTAATAATGGATTTAATAGCAAGTGTTGTTTATAACAAGATAAGAACTCATAATGTTGGACAAGTTACCCTAGGTTTTTTAAAGAAGCTTTATAACCTTAGTATTTCAAATTAAATGGGTTTACTAACGTTGTCTTCTAGCCTGACTCGGGTGTTACTTTATTGTAATACTCGGGTCAGACCGAGTATAACTTATTTTAGATTAAGACGTTTTGGAGCTCAAGAGACAAGCTGGATGGCAGAGATGTATCGATCAATTCCGTTGTGTATTATGGGCTATATAGATAGTATTTAGGGACAAGTTATTATAGCTATCCAGATTTGTTGTACTCTGATATCTTGTATGCATTATTGACAGTTGTAACATCCCGCCTTTTCGCACGATTTAAACAGACACACATGCCGATTCAATCCATACGCGGATTGTTATGGGGTAAATAAGAAAAACAACAAAGAAATAAAAGAAAACAGAATCTCGCAGCGGAAGGATAAAATATAACAATAAAATATACAATTTATAAATCTATTTACAAAACATTCATATAATACATATCAGAGTTACACATACCAACAACAATGCAGCGGAACAGTGTGTAGTGCACTAGTATAAATAATAATAATATACATCTTCGTCTTCGTCCTCCAGAGCTAAATCTTCAAATCCTGAAACGCTCGGACTGACCTGAGCGAATTGAAAAGACAAAAAACTCGAGTCAGAACTAAAAGATCTTATGTAAGTTAAATTAAAAGAAATAAATATGAGTGCAGTAACTCAAGAGATGCTCGGGATTTACATCTCCTAAGGATCCGTTAAACTATTTACTATATAGTATATTGCGCTATTATAATAGTGTCTATTTGTAAAATAAACTTACTTTTTAATAGCGTTAAGGGGTTACCCATATAGCCCTTAACACAAATAATGCCAATAGTCTATACAGTACCGTAATACCTCCTGATCGGAAGGCTACCAGAGGATACTCCATAGGTACGACACAAATAGAAACTCGTAGTAAAGGCACGGTAGGGTAGGTGACACGGCACAACTAGGCAATGTCAGGGTAGATTACCAATTACGCTTCCGGGCCGATGGAAACGCGCAGCGCGCAGCTGCCGCCCACCTCGAACAAACTCCCCACATCAAAGGAATCAAAAATGAAGGTGGCCACCGAATCAATCCAAAATCAGAGTATAGTATCGAAGGGAAGTGTCCGATCAGAGGTGCTACCTCATTAACCCGTCAATCGCTCCTGTTTTAGCCACCTTATGCTAACTCACGGGAGTTAGGTCCACGTATTTACCTTACAGGAAACATCGCCACCAACCTACTTCATTTTGGAATCTCCACCGCGTACACGGTTAGTCAAAGTGGTTTTCGGTATCGACAAAGAGTATGTCTATATCCGATCCCGGTCTCTTTGCCAACCAATCTTATTATAACACCGCGGTTATTTAAAAAAAATTATACTTTTAAAACCATAATAAAATATCCATTTAAAACCCATATAAACCCGATATCATTTATTCTTAAAAGCCCAAATCAATACGATATCATTTATTTTCCAATATATATTCTTTCCAAAATCATAGGTTTTCCAAAGTAAAATATTTAGAAATCAAAACTCTTGAATATAATATTTCCAAATTATACTACCTTGAAAACATAGCTTTGAAACAAAATTTCCATCTCTTAAATTGTTAAATATTAAATTACTTTTATAAACAAAATAGCTTCTTTAGATTTCACAAATCAATTTCAAATATCGATTTAAACTTCCAAATATCATTTCAATTCTTATGTTTCAAGGCTTTAAATATTTCACCATTTCAAACAGACTCATTTGATAATTCCATATATATATATATATCAAATTCAGTTACTTATTATTTAGACTTGAAATGTTTGCTTAATGAATTCAATATAATTTAAGAAAACCTTTAACTTCATATAACTGGATCATCTTTCAGTTTATTATATATTCATTTAATCAACCTGATATTCATTAAAATCACTTTACACAAAAATCAAGTTATAAAAATCATATCCTTTAAAAATTCTAATTTTTATTAAATTTCAATTTAACTTAATATTCATCTTCCAAATCTATTCTCATTTAAGTCATAAAACTCCAGAAATTAAATTTTAAATAAATGTTTAATCTTATTTGATCTTAAAATCAAACTTTATTTAAACTTCAAATCAAATTTATACAAAGCTTAAAAACCGAAAATTACTATATATATAATAGCCTTTATCAATAACCAAATCAATATCTCATAAACCATATATATATAGCTTTACAAAACAATAGAAAAACATTTCAAAAATAATTTTATATATTTACCGCGGTGCCTGTATATAATTTTCTATCCTATGGTCAAGTGATACGGATGTTTATCATTTCAATCCGCAATTTAAAATGAAAAAAATGCGGTTATATATCATTTCAAACCGCAATCCCGAATGAATGAAATGCATAGCAACTTGCAATTAATAAAATCAATCATCAATTCATCCATCAAATCATACATCCATTTATCACAGTCATCATCCAATTTCAAACAATCATCAATACATAACAGGTGATAAATAATGGTATCAATTATCAGTTTATACTCAAAATAAATTTAATAACTGTTAATTGGCAGTTTTTATGCAAAAATAAACGTAAATTTAACTGGCAGTTAATATGAAATAAAAATTTAACATAACTATGACTGGCAGTTAATATGCAATTAAATAAATTCTAACTGTCAAATTTATGCAATAAATAAAATTAATTAACAGTTATATTAAATGAATGCGATTTAACAGAGATAATGAATAAAACATGCCAAACAGTCATAAATAAATTTCTACTCGTATCTAAAATTAATTTAACAAACACAAGAAATTTTAGAAATTGTGAGTGGGTTAAAACACTCACCTTTTGAATTTAAATCGAATTTAAATCCGATTTAAACCCAAAAATTCGACGGTCTCCAAATCTGTCCAAACCAGCGTCAAAAATCTGGAATTTAATTACGATCCTAACAAAAAAAATCGCGCATGAAACGGAGTTCGTATGTGGAAGTTAAATGTATTAACGCGTTTGAAAAATCAAAATTAAATTAAATTCAAACAAAATAAACCTACCTATTACCACCTGCCACGTCAGCGTTTCCTGCGCACCCCTAGTGACTAATCACACCAAACCCATATTCCAATTTCGCAAATAGATGAAGAAATCAAAAAGCTCCAATTCAACCTTTTGGGTTTCGAATTTTTACACGTTTGACCGTGATTTCTGGTTGACTCAAGCGACTATTACAAAAAAGAGACTGCGCTTAGATCCGTAGATGAAAACTACAACATAATTTTTGAAATTTTCTGAGAACTTTGAATTTTATTTGATTTTTGAACAGAATTGGATCTGAAATTTGCATCCATTTAGGAAGAGAAAGAATTGAAGAAAATGAACGCACAAATAAAAGAGAATAGATGGAGGCTAGGGTTTATAATTGGGTTTATATAGATAGGTTAAAATTAGAGTAGATGGATCTGATAAACAAACGCGCTGAAGGATAATTTAAATTAACGTAATAATTACAAATCACCATACTATGAAGACATTTACATTATTTCCCATTTATTACTTTATTTAACACAACCCTTAATTTACATCTATTGCAATGTTTTCAAATTTAATTGAATGAACTAATTATATCACTCCTAATAATTGTTGTAAGACTTTAAATCCCACATTTGTAAGTATATATTATCTCCACTCAAATATTATAGATATATACAGAGTATAGGTTTCCATTAAATCATTATTTATTTTATATATTCAAATTAACTAAATTCACTATTGAAGTCTGTTTATATTTATTACCAAATATCCATTTACCTTTCCCAATAAATTTGAATCCCATTCATTTAATATAACAAATCAAATTTCCATTCACACCTTATTATCAACCCACAATTTATTGCAATTCATTATCTTAGATAGATTTTATACAATTAATATCAATTTTACATTAAATTTCTATCCAATGAATACTTATTCATCAATCAATTCAATATTTACTTTTCTTTCCCTCTATTTGATACTTAACCTAGTATACATTTAATGGGTAAACATAACATTGAATTATAATGCATTTCTCATGCATGCTTCATTTCATATAAATTCCTCTTTATTAACCAAGTCACATTAACAAAACAATTTTTTTTTTATTTCAATCGATTACCGGTCTAGACTTAATATATTAAATAAACGGTTAACCTAAAACGATTGTTACCCCTTTAGCATTCAAATTCACTTACGACTATTATTAACACAATGTTGCCATTTGATTTATATATATTTAAATAAATTATATGAATGGGTAAAACTTTAAAAATTATCTTACCTACAAATTTACTCACAAACATCCTAAATTACCAACTTGCAATTTATTTTTAATTACTAAATTTGCATTGATTATATCAAGTTGAGATTTAATACGTATTATTTCCTCAAATAAATAAATCTTTGGATTTAAATTCCTAAAACCATAAATTATGTCCTACCATAAATCTATACTTTTATTATTTTACGTTCACACTCCCGTTACTCTATAATAAATCACCAAGTAACGATATCCTAAACCAACAATAATTTATATATCAATCCTTATAAATCAATAAATTTGTCAAATATGAATAACCTTAACAATACTTACACATATTATCTTACTTACAATAATGTAATATTAAACGTTGAATTTCATTTATTTTGCAGTACTTCAATTTAATTAATAAAAACTGCTCCTATACTTAAATCTATATGAACAAATCGTTAGATTTGGATCGATAGAAATCGGTTTTCCAAAGCTTACGTACACATTACGTAAATAAACAACTATATAAATTTGCCACCTATTAGCTCTAAATTTTATTTTTAAGTTTGTTACCTATCAATTTAGATTATACTTCCATCTATAATGCAAATCCAAATCTCCTCTAACTGCATAAATTAGGGCAATTTATTGCAATTGATTTCCCATTAAACTTCATAAATTAACAAATTGAAACCTAAATAAAAACGTTTATTTATTTAAAAATCTTGTTGTTTAATTGAATTGACCATTCACAGATATAATTTACATTGTTCTCCAATTATTACTTAAATACATCACACAACGTTAAATCTATATTCAATACAATTTGTTACCAAAATTAATTTAACGAAAAAAATTACGCCCTTAAAATTTCTCTTCATTCATTAATTGCTAATTGTTATTCAATTAAACTCATTCATATGATTTCCCTATTATGCATCAATTATAAACCCATCATCTTAAAGGTGATGTCTACATTTTATACTATAAATTTACCCTTTTATTTTCCAATATCAATGAATGCTCACATACAAATTTAGATCTTAACTCCAATTAATTATTCCATTTAATCCATTGATTTATTAACTTTAATTTCTACAATTCATTGTCTTACATAAATTTGAATCTATTTCCAAATTTTCACTATTCCAATTAATTGAAATATAAAATTAAATTTGTAAAATTTTAATTACCCTTGATCCATCAAATTTCAACATTCTCTTTCATGTATACAAATAAGATTTCTGTTTCTTTCTAAATTTAAATTAGAAATTCTATAATTTAATTCATTTTAAACATCGAATTTACACGGGTCGTTATAACAGTTACAGCTTTCTTTGTATAAATGCTGTTATTTTATATTATATTTTGTTCCGCTGCGATTGTGAGATTCTGTTCTGTTGTTTATGTTTTTTTCTACCTCCTTTCTTCTTAGCCCTAGCAGTCTGGATTTCCAGCACTCGATTGCTCGGCACTCTATATAGTGGACGTATTAGTGTCGATTTTCGGGATCAAAAATGTCTGATCCGTTACAATCTGAGTGATACCTGTGTATTGGTTTTGACTAGGTGGGTTTCGGTAGAGTTGGCTTCGACAGAGTTGAGGTGAACGCATAGAGTCGAAGGCCGCTTCAAAAAGAGGCGGAAGCTACTTTTTATTTGAAAGGCCGAATTAGTGCTAAGTTTAGTAAATGCTTTATAACTAACCTGCCTATTTGTAAACACCTGATTGGTTGCCTTAAAACTTAAATACTTTACAAAATAACTATCGCATTTATCAAATCTAAATCGAAGGAAAAATTAATGTATAATCCCTTCCGTTAAGAAAAAATAACATTGCAAATAAGTCCATTTAAAATAATTTATTTTCCATAGCAAATTAATTTGGAAAAATCCCTAAAAATCATAGAAATTCAATTTCATCATGTTATCTAACATCTTAAAATTTCAGATCCGATTTCTTCTGGGGCTGACAATTCCCAACACGACCCAAAACACGACCCGAAGATTACATGGAGATCAACAGGTTAACCCAACCCGGTTAAGTGGGTGGGTCATTTTTGGGTCAACCCAAATATGACCCGTTTATAAACGGGTGGGTTTCGGGTTGACCCGTGAACCCGAATTTGACCTGTTTATACTTATATGGGTTGACATGACCCGGTTATAACCTAATCCGAGCCGTGAACCCGAATTTGACCTGTTTATAACCCATTTATACCTTATACGGGTTGACTCGACCCATTTATGATCCGACATGTTTATAAACGGGTTGCACGGGTCGGGTCGGGTCAACCTGTTTATAATTAGGTCGGGTTCGGTTAAGCTCTTTTCGACATATTTAATAAATAGGTTAACCCGACCCATTTAAAATCAACCCGAACCCGACTTGACCCGACCCGACCCGACCCATTGACAGCTTTAATTTCTTCTTGAAATAATTAAAATAAATTTCAAACCCAATTATAAAATATTTTCCTTTAGAAATTCATAATAAATTTTTCCATAGCTTGGAAAATTATGAAAAATTAAACCCATCTCTAAAATCACTTTTTACCAAACATATAATTTTTCCATGGCATTCTAAATCTAATAACAATCGGTTTATTCCTAAAACCATGCAATTTCATATGTAATGAATTGATTTAAATCAAACATAATACAACTCAAGCATATCATCATCCATAACATCATAAAACGAGTTTAATCTTAAATCCAAAAATATATGAATATAAAACAAAATAGAGATGCAATGAATTATTATTCACCTTAAATATGATAAGGAATTTGAGATTTGTTGTTAATCAATCCTTCCTAGCTTTGATTCTTAGCTTTTGATTGAATTTTCCTCCTTGTTAATGGCCGGCTCTAATTTATGTTTTTGATTTGCATTTGAGAAAAATGAGAAGCGAAACGTGAATGGGAAATTACAAAAGTGTATAACCGTGAGTGTGAGGAGGTGCGGCTATTTACTAATATGCCCATGTGTATATTAATTAGCTTACAAACCAAATTAAGCCTATTTATTTTATTATTAAGCACGACCCTATGTGTTTTATCCAAACCTCAATCCCCTTATCATTATTATTCTATTTAATTTATTTAATTAAATTTCCTGAATAGTGTTATCAAAAATTAAGGATGCTGCAGACTTTTCTCTTAAAGAATTTCGTCCTCAAAATTCAGTAAGAACAAAATACTAAGCATAGAAATCACCTGTGAAAACTCCTAACAAACATACTAGCCTATCTGACTAGTAACTATCTATATAAATCTAATATAGACATACCCTCAAAGTAGTTCAGGATAAGTATCTCTAATCCTGTCATCTGTCTCCTAAGTACAGTCCTTATCGTTGTTACTTCACTAAATTTTCACCAACCCGACTATCTTGTTCCTCAATCTTTTCTCATCTCTCACTACATGTGACGATTGCGACTTTTCGACGCTCGAAAACCGACATCAATACGTCCACTGTATCAACTGCCGAGCAATCGAATGCTGGAAAACCGTGCCGTTATGGTTAAAGAAGAAAAGAAAGGTAGAAGGAGAGAGAAAAAGATAGAACAGAACAGAAAGAAACAACAAAACAATATCAGAATCTCACAATCGCAGCAGAACAACATATAATAGATAAATGAATAATCTTTAGACAAAGAACTGTATCAGTTATTACATTACATCACATTACATTTCATTACATTATCAGAGTATACAACAACAAACAGCGGAAAAGAAATATTATATACTAGTGAATACGCCATGCCATCCAGCTTGCCTCTAGCAACTCCTGAATTCCAGAATATCTTGATAAACCTGACTCTTGACTGCCCATGTGGAAATTAGTGGGCACCTAGAGTTTAGGAAGGAAAACAATAAACTCTGAGTCAGTCATGTGACTTGTATGAGGACTAAAACAGTTTATTTTTAAAACAAAGTACAGGATAATTTTAAAGTAGATTCGCAATGCTTTTTAGAAAATGTAACTACCATAAGGCCTCCCGGCACACACACAATGCAAAAGCAGACTTAGGGGAGATTTCTCCTTATGATAGTCAAAGATGCTTACTACATAAAATCAAACCATTTTTGATATTATTATTAGTGCATAGTGTAGGAAAAATCATTTCGAAAGTAAAGATATAAATCTTAGCCAGCATAAGTACCATTATATTATGCCTACTATAGCTACCATATTAAATGGCAGGTTCTACAACTAAAACCGTACAAGGTTCGTATTGTTTCTTTGGATTTCCAACAAATGGTCAGGCCAAGGAACTTCTCATTGCCACATGGGTACGCCTCTGGAAAGACGACCCGAGAACCTAACCGGATCTCTACTAACAGAAGGCCGGGTTACCCCTAACTGGGTAACTACTGACATGAATATGTCATTCCCCGATCGTAAAACCGATCTATATCCGAGGATCCTCAATTTCCAACAACCACAAAGCAATAAATTTACAGCAACAACATAGGTTAAGTATCTGGGCTCCATACCATGATACCACCTCTATCCAGAAGGAATGACATACACTAAAGGGGCGCTACCCCCTAATAACTTTGCTGCATCCTTCCTGTTTTGACCATTTTCGGGGTGTGAGGTCCAAAGAAGCCTCATCTACAAAGCCACGCTTTATACAAAAGCTGTGCTTTGATCATCTAATGCTCAACAGCACTTCGAATGCCACATTACAAATTTGGGAATGTATCACTAGTAACCATCAACTACATACCCTCTAGGGTGTTAAGCTAAGAGAATAACTTCTCCGCCACCAACGGGAACATATTTGATAGAAACCAGCTTTACATCTCAAATTGTAACGTAAGACACACATCCATACAAGTCCGTTCCGGGATCGAACAGAACCGAAGGCACTTACAAAGAAGTCCTTGCAATACGGATATTCACTAATCACGAACGGACTTCCCATCACAAAGGGTAATATATTTCTATATCGGAGATCAGCCGATGCAGAAACATTCGACGGTAATCCTTCCAGTTTCACAAATATCCGGTCTTCAACACCGGTCATCAAATGCAATCCATAACGATGTATCACATATTCGGAATGGGTTATACGACCCAAGGTCCTTCCCCGGCTAACTTGAATAGTGAGCGCTTATTCAAAAATAAGTGTGGCATTCAAATTCAAACAAATCACAACAAATACCTATGTAAAGGTAAATATTGATAGTCGGTTATTTAACTATCAATAGGCGTGTTCAACATCACCAAATTTGTAACGACCTATAAAATTTTAATAATTTTTAATAAATTAATAGGTAGAAAATAATAGTATAAATTATTAGGTAGAGAATAAAACGTATAAATTAATAGGTAGAGAATATAACGTATAAATTAATGGGTAGAGAATGAAATGTATAAATTAATGGGTAGAGAATGAAACGTATAAATTAATAGGTAGAGAATGAAACATATAAATTAATAGGTAGAGAATGAAACATATAAATTATAAGGATCTGCAACATCGTAGTTGTAAATTATGAATGTTATTGTTTATAATCATACATGTAACTATAATGATACGATTTTAATAACAAATTCCGTGTACAAGATATGGATTACATAATAGTATTTTCTTAATATCCTTAGCTTTCAACAATAATCAATTAGCGACCTTAATCTTAATAGGATTTGAAAATCATCAACCTTCGGATAAGTCAAATGATATTCTAAATGTTAATAATAATCTTGAAAAAAAAACTTTATCAGAAGAACATTTTAAGTACACATAAATTTTTATGGGATTATGTTAATATGTATTCAGTAGGCATATGCTAACAACCGCTCAAACAAGAAATAATCACTAATACACAGTGTAAATTGTTAAAAAGTCAAACTATCTATATTTATCATGTAAAAATGCAAAATCATAAAGGTTATTAGTGAAATTATGCAAATCTTAACATGTGTGTAGAGGGCATATGCTGATTTTTCCAATTTTGTGCATTGCCCTAAGAATTATTGGATCCTATTCATCGTTAATTTGCTACCATTTCACGACTTTGACCACCACCTTAATTTGTTGAATGCCACGAATGCCAAAATGATGAATGATGTTGCAAGTCAGAAGAAAATGCATGCTCCTATATGCGTTTCTTTTTTTAACATGGGTGTCTGACATGATTGATGCTAGTTAACGTTAAATGACATTAGATGCCAACAATATTATTATGCTTTTTCATTATCTTAATTCTTTTATCAATTAACCTCTCCACTTTTCTTTCCAATCTGATTTATAACCTGCCTATTTACTTTTCTTACCATATTTATTATTTGCTAGAATCTAGCCGTTTCATGTAACATACGTGATTTTTCGTTGCCGAAAAACCGAATAGTTAGAGTTTTACGAAAAAGAAAAAGGTAGAAGAAGAGAGAAAAAGATAGAAAATAGAGAGAAAAGAACATAGAAAATAGAACGGAACAGAAGAAAACAGCAGAACAATATCAGAATCTCACAATCGCAGCGTAACAACATATAATAAATAAATGAATAATCTTTAAACAAAGAACAATATCAGTTATTACATTACATCACATTACATTTCATTACATCAGAGTGTACAACAACAAACAACATAAAACAGCGGAAAAGAAATACTATATACTAATAATACGCTATGCCATCCATCTTGCTTCTAGCAACTCCTGAATTCCAGAATATCCTGATAAACCTAACTCTCGACTGCCCGTGTGGAAATTGGTGGGCACCCAGAGTTTAGGAAGGAAAACAATAAACTCCGAGTCAGTCATGAGACTGGTGTGAGAACTCAAAACAGTTTATTTATCTTTAAAATCAAAAATAGAGGAATATTTTTAAAGTCAATTCGCAATGCTTTTAAGAATGAGACTACCATAAGGCCTCCCACACACACGCACATGCAAACGCAGAATCGGAGGAGATTTCTCCTTATGATAGTCAAAGATGCTTGATACGCATTAAAAAGAAACATTTGATATTATTACTAGTGCATAGTGTAGTAAAAATCATTTCAAAAGTAAAGATATAAATCTTAGCCAACATACGACCATTATCGTATGCCTACTATAGCTATCATGTTCAATAGCAGGTTACCGTCACATTCCATGGCATGTTATACAACTAAAATCGTACAAGTCTCGTATTGTTTCTTTGGATTTCCAACAAATGGTCAGGCCAAGGAACTTCCCATTGCCACATGAGAACGCCTCTGGAAGGACGTCCCCGAGAACCAAACCGGATCTCTTCCAACACAAGGTCGGGTTACCCCTAACTGGGTAACTACTGACACGAGTATGCCATCCCCCGGTCCTTTGGGACCTTTAACCGAGTGCTCGTCACCAACATCACACAATCATAAATAAAGTGTTTCAACATGAGTAAGTATCTGGGCTCCATACCATGATACCATGCTTTTCCAGAAGGAAATGCACATACCCTAAAGGGAGCTACCCCTCATAACCTTGCTGCATCTTTCCTGTTTTGACCATTCTGGGGTGTGAGGCTCGACAAAATCACGTCCACAAAGCCACGCTTTATATTAAAACCATGCTTTGGGTCAACAAATGATCATAGAAATGATCACAAAGATAAACGATCAAACAAATGATCCTATCACAAATGATCAACACAATGATCATTTCACAGCAACACTCAGCATGTCACATTACCAAATTGGGAGTATATTGCTAAAAACCTTCAACTACATAACCTCTGAGCTCGTACATCTCAGAGAAGGGTGTTAAGCTAAGAGAATAAATTCTCCGCCACCAACAGAAATATATTTGAAAGAAATCAGCTTTATATCTCAATTGTAATGTCAGACATACAATCCATACAAGTCTGTTCCAGGATCGAACAGAACCGAAGGCACTTACAAAGAAGTCCTTGCAATCCGGATATTCACTAATCACGACCGGACTTCCCATCACATATGGAGTCTCTATACCGGGGACCAGTCGATGCAAAGACATTCAACGAGTTGTCCTTTCGCTTTCAAAAATATCTGGTCTTCAACACCGGTCTTCAAATGTAATTCATAACGACGTATCACATATTCGGAATGGGTTATATGACCCCAATGTCCTTTCCCGGTTAACCCGAATAGTGAGCGCTTATTTAAAAATAAGTGTGGCATTCAATTTCAAGCAATCACAACAAATACCTATTCAAAGGTAAATATTGATAGTCGGTTATTGAACTATCAATGGATATGCACAACATCACCAGATTCCAAATAATTTTTCCAAATTATTTATTTCCCAAAAATATCTTTACAAGATATATAATTTCAATACTTCAAAAATAAATCAATATTTATTTTTAAACGAATTCCCCTTTCTTTAATAAATTCCATAGTGAATTTACATTCCAAAATATCTATGAATAAGCGATTTCAATTATTCATTTTCAATTTTATCTTCAAAAAGATAAATTCTCAAAACGTTTTATTTCACATTGGGAAAACATTTCCATACTTATTTATTCATAAGTAATTCACAAATCTATTTGTTTTCAATACTTGGAAAATATTCAATATACTTAAATCGAAATTTAGTATATATCTCATTCTTTTAGGAAATCATTCTCTTAAACATATTTATTTGGGCCAAAACGAGTGTTGCGTAAAACATCGTTACGACAATCCAAAATCACTAGTATAGGGATTCGAAATTAAAATAGATATATAAATCCCAATACTATACAAAATATTTCCTTTCGGAAATCATTTACTATAACAACTGTGTTATAGTCCACTATTTCCTTATATTTCTCGAAAACGTCTATTTCAACAATGAATGTTGAAATCTATGGTTTCGATAGTTAATACATTTTAAAACATCTTTAGAACGTTTTAATTCTATTTAAAACATCACATCTAAAACATTTTCTTTAACATATTATTCACTATTCAAAAACGTGAATATACTTGTTAACCAATTTCATCATTTCTATACATTTTATTTTAAAGGATTATTCACTGTCTAAATCGTGAATATAACTCCATTAACAGGTTACAACAATTTACTTATCAAAATAAGTCGTTGCGGATTTATAAAACAATGTTTATAAATTCCATTTCCATTTATTTTATAACACTTCCTCTTATAAATTTCCTTTATTAACCTATTCGATTTATAACTCAAATATATACTAAAAGTTATAATTTAAGTAAAACACTTATAAAATTCGTTTATTTACCCAAATCTATTCTTTTAGTAACTTTACAAATTTTATAAACCTACTGCTTATAAAATTCCATTTATAACTTCACCGTTTATAATTCTACAAATTTCATTCATTTACGAAATTCATTTACAATTCATTCTAACACTTATAAAAACTCGTTTTATAATTCTAATACTTTAACTTATAAAATATTAATTTTATAAATCTTTTATATAAATCATTTTATATTATTCTTTTTAAACGTTTTTAAACTCCTTTATAATTTCAACATTTTGATTTATAAAATAATCAAATTTCATAAATCCTATTTTTAAACTTTTTATAATAAATTCAGAAATCCCAATTTTTACTATTTTATAAAATCATTAATCCCCTATTTTCAAAAATCAACTTTTAACTGTATTTCTCAAAAATCATAATTTTTATAACATTAAAATTATAACGTTTATTTATTTAAGATGAATCAATTCCAAAAATATTTTATAAACGTATATTTCAAAAATCACTTTTGAAATCCCTTAAAAATCAAAATCGTTATTTTTAAACTTCAAAATTGGATCCGATAATGCAACACATCAAATAGTCAATCATGACTTTTAAATATCATATATCGATATGATAAACAATCAAATATCAGAATATCTGAATCAAATAAATATTTCTGAGGAATCCAGTTGGATCCCTCCAACCTGTTTCCCTGCATCCACAGACATTAGCACAATACCAATCCCGTTTCAAGACGGGATATCGCGGTATATGAGATTTATAAAATATTATCCGCTTAATAGGCGGCGCAATAGGGTCTCATCCGCTATACAATGCGGGAAATCATCAACTGCAATATATACATATGCCAATATATATATATATATATATATATATATATATATATATATTGCTATATATATAGATATATCCTACTATATCTAATACCACAACCAAATAGAAATCAATAAATAACTGCAAATCCAACTTTAAATTTTTGAGTGAGAAGTTCTCACCTTTGCTTTTATTTTGCAATCCATTTCCCATCTTGACTCGTTTTCTCGATTTTAAACCTTGTATAAATAATTATACAATTCATTAATACTCAATATAAATCGAATAATCGATTTCTTTTTTTTATAGGTTAAATTAATTAACTTTTAAATTTAACCTAACCTAAAATTAATTTTCTTTCAGATAATTTAAATTAGCCAAATTATCTGCCAAACAAATTTTCTTCTACCCATTATCTCTTATCAATTTAATTAAATCGAATCCCCTTTTAATAATCTTTTAGTAACTGAACAAATTAAGTAAGTAAATTTGGATAAATAATTTTAATTAAATTTATGTAAATCTGAAAATACCTTACTGACAAAAAGTTTGTCTCAATACTAATCCTTTTTAACAAATTTATCAAACTAAGCATTTAAATTTTAAAATAACTTTTCCTTCACTGTACAAGTTTTACTGTATATTTATATATTTTCAGATATAAATTAAATAAATATTGACTTAAAATAAAAATAAAAACTTCTTAAAATTTGCATCTATTCTTTACTGTAAAATGTTTACATACATTTTTTTTATTTTCTGTTTATAACTTTAAAACTTTACATTTTTTTTTCCCAATCTGAAAATAACGACATCGATTTTCTTTACTGTATATACAACATACATACATATAGATAAATTAAACGAATAAATGGTTTTAAAGACTTACTGCTCACATATAAAATAAAACATACCATCGTCGAACTCGCGAACGCCTCCTTCATTCCATTCGAACGAACTGGTAGCATCGAACTTCCCTTTTTACCCATAAATCGATCGCGACTTCATGGCTCTAGGCAGTCGAACCCCAAGACAACGACGACATCACCGCGACCACCAACGAACGTAAGCCCTAGCTGGTAATTTGAAATGTCGAGCTCGCTTTCCCCAGTCGCCGCACCCTCCTTGCGCGCCTGCGATTGACCGCGGCCCCTACGCGATGCCCCACGCCGCCGCGTGCACCCTAACGCGAGCGCGACCCATCAACCCTAATTCGAACTACCAAGATGATGCCGCCCCCTCTGACTCGCGCGCCTCTTGCCTCGCGATTTTGATTTAGGGCTACAGCCATTTTTTTTTATATAAGTAGCGGCCATTTATTTTTTTGAACGAGGAGAAGAATTTCATTTTCTTCCATCGGCCATGATTTTCAAACTGTTTGATTTTTATTTGAAAACAAAGGAGAGGCTCGGCATATAAAATAAGGAACGACGTGATTTTGCAGGGAAGAGTCGTTGGTATTAACGTGCCTACCTTACCTCTACAGTGTTTTGATTTGAGGCAAAAGAGTGCTGATGTTGACTAAATTTAAAATTAAAATTAAATTGAATTCGTTGAAAATTTCAACGCGTTTACTCACCGTGTGCTCACATATCAACTCAGAAAAATACGAAATTTGAAATCCGGCAATAATTCAATATTACGGACCCAATGGAACTTGTATCGTCGAAATTCGAGACTGTGCCTCGGAAGGCTATTTTAAAATTCAATTTAAACGATATAATTTCAAAACTGAACAATTCACTTTCAATAGATTAAATTCTATAATTTAATCGCCAAATTCATTCTGATAATTTGAAATTCAAGTCAAACCATCATTTAAATATTTAAAATTAATTAAATATTTCCAAATTAAATTATTCAAAATTCTGGGTCGTTACAATCTTCCCCCCTTAAAAGAATTTCGTCCCGAAATTACAAGTTTAAGTAGAATGCCCTTATCTCGATTATTATTTTTCACAATCCAAATAGTTTTATCAACTTTCTAACCTAAATCTTTTTATTAGAGATTCATTATCATTTCAACTAGCTTTCGAACTCCAATTATAAGTTTCAGACAACATTGTTTTCCTAACAATTCAAATTTAGATTTAAATTCAAATTTCAAACTTCCAAATTTTCTCAAAATTTTTCTAACACTCAAAATTTTCGAAAAATTTCGCCAGCGTCTCCTTTGCGCGGCTAGCTCTGTACGACTACAAAATGGCACCACGGTCCCTCAGAATCAAAAAGAAAAGAGAAAGCCAAGTGGCTGGAGAAGAAAATCACCAAATTTCATACTGAAATTGAAATACATACCTTTTTGTCGAGCAATTCAATTTTATCTTCGAAATCAAAATCTCAATTCCATTTTTTTAATACACATGTATATCCTGCTAGCCATAATATCCAATTCCAATATTCAAACCATTTTGCCAATTCTATTACAAAATTCCTAATATATGCTTCTTATACATTTTTACTCCACTATTGAAGTTACATATTTATTTTCATTCAATTTTACATTTCAATTTCATTTGAATTCAATTCACAATTTCAATTCTATTCGAATTCAATTCTCAATTCTAAATATTGAATTCTAACGATTAACTTTCATTTCCTAATTCATATTACTACTTTAAATTAGTTTCATTCACTAATTCATTTCAATTTGCAAATTTCGAAATTGATTTGTCGTTAACTAAAATTTTCCAACAATTTTCATAAATTTTCTAACTCCCAAAATTCACGGAAAATTTTGGCAGAGTCTCCCTTGTACGAAGAAGCTTTTGCAATTTTACAATATGTATAAATATGTATACATCGACCCACACGGTCAGAAAACAGAAAAACAGTTCATATTTCCTATTTTTTATTGCGTAGGCGTACCTTATTTACATTTCTAAGCAAAGCGGCTTATTATTAGCATATTGTGCAACCCAAAATACAGCCAAACGGCTTCCAAAACCTGCACTTACTCAGTTTAAACACGTCAGTGACAAATATAAGAAATCTAATAACATTCCATTCATTTTCAATATCAAATATATACATTTCATTAGCAATACATTCAAGATAAATTCCATTAGCAATACATATGGTTTCAATTCATCTTTAGTCGCTTACGACCAATTCACATGACATTTCCATTAAATCAAGTCGTTTACAACTCATTTTCTTCATTCTATTCATTTCCAAGCAAAACGAATTCATACCATTTTAATTGATTCAAAAATTAATTTTATTTGCTTTCATTAACTCATATAATTTTATACAATGTGTCAAACGACAATTATTTCTATGCAAATTTAATGATATTCACTTAATAGAATATCCATTCTAGTTTATAACTAATTTAAATTGATGCCAACTCAATTTATTTTAATTCCACTCCAGTTCAATTTGCATTTCATATTTTCATTTAGTTTATTTTATTAACCAAACAAATTTCATTCAAACCATTTCAAATCTATTCCATTCACTAATTTAATTCAATTAGTACATTCACTTATTCATTTTAAATTTCAATTTCCATATTCAATTCATCTCGAATTTACTTAATTACTAATAAAGGGAATTTTAATTTTTTTCTTTTACTTACTTGAATTTATATACAAATTCAAATTTAGCTTACGACTAAACTTTAATTTTAACCAATTCAAATTCCAATTCATTAGTCCATGAACTTATCAAGTTAGTTTACTTGAATTCAATCCATTTTATTTCTTATTTAATTTCATATAATAATGATAATAATTTAATATTATTGCTTCCTAACAATCATGCAACCATATACTATAATAATTCATAGAAAATCATTTCTTCTCTATAAAAAAATAGTTTTGGGCAAAATTATCTTATTTACTCGATTCAAAAACAATTTTATATTCACTAACAAATACGCGCTCATATCTATTATTACACTCAAACTAATTCTAGAGTACTGCTGACTCTATCTCTAATGAGTAGCACCCAACAGAGCCGTGGTTGTCGCTTAACCATATGCTCTGATACCAAATGTAACATACGCGATTTTTCGTTGCCGAAAAACCGAATAGTTAGGGTTTTAAGAAAAAGAAAAAGGTAGAAGAAGAGAGAAAAAGATAGAAAATAGAGAGAAAAGAACATAGAAAATAGAACGGAACAGAAGAAAACAGCAGAACAATATCAGAATCTCACAATCGCAGCGGAACAACGTATAATAAATAAATGAATAATCTTTAAACAAAGAACTATATCAGTTATTACATTACATCACATCACATTACATTTCATTACATCAGAGCGTACAACAACAAACAACATCAAACAGCGGAAAAGAAATACTATATACTAATAATACGCTATGTCATCCATCTTGCTTCTAGCAACTCCTGAATTCCAGAATATCCTGATAAACCTAACTCTCGACTGCCCGTGTGGAAATTGGTGGGCACCCAGAGTTTAGGAAGGAAAACAATAAACTCCGAGTCAGTCATGAGACTGGTGTGAGAACTCAAAACAGTTTATTTATCTTTAAAATCAAAAATAAAGGAATATTTTTAAAGTCAATTCGCAATGCTTTTAAAAATGAGACTACCATAAGGCCTCCCGCACACACACACATGCAAACGCAGAATCGGAGGAGATTTCTCCTTATGATAGTCAAAGATGCTTGATACGCATTAAAAAGAAACATTTGATATTATTACTAGTGCATAGTGTAGTAGAAATCATTTCAAAAGTAAAGATATAAATCTTAGCCAACATACGACCATTATCGTATGCCTACTATAGCTACCATGTTCAATAGCAGGTTACCGCCACATTCCATGGCAGGTTATACAACTAAAACCGTACAAGTCTCGTATTGTTTCTTTGGATTTCCAACAAATGGTCAGGCCAAGGAACTTCCCATTGCCACATGAGAACGCCTTTGGAAGGACGTTCTCGAGAACCAAACCGGATCTCTTCCAACACAAGGCCGGGTTACCCCTAACTGGGTAACTACTGACACGAGTATGCCATCCCCCGGTCCTTTGGGACCTTTAACCGAGCGCTCGTCACCAACATCACACAATCATAAATAAAGTGTTTCAACATGAGTAAGTATCTGGGCTCCATACCACGATACCACCCTTTTCCAGAAGGAAATGCACATACCCTAAAGGGAGCTACCCCTCATAACCTTGCTGCATCTTTCCTGTTTTGACCATTCCGGGGTGTGAGGCTCGACGAAGTCACGTCCACAAAGCCACGCTTTATATTAAAGCCATGCTTTGGGTCAACAAATGATCATAGAAATGATCACAAAGATAAACGATCAAACAAATGATCCTATCACAAATGATCAACACAATGATCATTTCACTGCAACACTCAGCATGTCACATTACCAAATTGGGAGTATATTGCTAAAAACCTTCAACTACATAACCTCTGAGCTCGTACGTCTCAAAGAAGGGTGTTAAGCTAAGAGAATAAATTCTCCGCCACCAACAGAAATATATTTGAAAGAAATCAGCTTTATATCTCAATTGTAATGTTAGACATACAATCCATACAAGTCTGTTCCGGGATCAAACAGAACCGAAGGCACTTACAAAGAAGTCCTTGCAATCCGGATATTCACTAATCACGACCGGACTTCCCATCACATATGGAGTCTCTATACCGGGGACCAGTCGATGCAAAGACATTCGACGAGTTGTCCTTTCGCTTTCAAAAATATCTGGAAATTCAACACCGGTCTTCAAATGCAATTCATAACGACGTATCACATATTCGGAATGGGTTATACGACCCCAAGGTCCTTTCCCGGTTAACCCGAATAGTGAGCGCTTATTTAAAAATAAGTGTGGCATTCAATTTCAAGCAATCACAACAAATAACTATTCAAAGGTAAATATTGATAGTCGGTTATTGAACTATCAATGGATATGCACAACATCACCAGATTCCAAATAATTTTTCCAAATTATTTGTTTCCCAAAAATATCTTTACAAGATATATAATTTCAATACTTCAAAAATAAATCAATATTTATTTTTAAACGAATTCCCCTTTCTTTTATAAATTCCATAGTGAATTTACATTCCAAAATATCTATGAATAAACGATTTCAATTATTCATTTTCAATTTATCGTCAAAAAGATAAATTCTCAAAACGTTTTATTTCACATTAGGAAAACATTTCCATACTGATTTATTCATTAGTAATTCACAAATCTATTTATTTTCAATACGTGGAAAATATTCAATATACTTAAATCGAAATTTAGTATATATCTCATTCTTTTAGGAAATCATTCTCTTAAACATATTTACTTGGGCCAAAACGAGTGTTGCGTAAAAAATCGTTACGACAACCCAAAATCACTAGTATAGGGATTCGAAATTAAAATAGATATATAAATCCCAATACTATACAAAATATTTCCTTTCGGAAATCATTTACTATAACAACTGTGTTATAGTCCACTATTTCCTTATATTTCTCGAAAACGTCTATTTCAACAACGAATGTTGAAATCTATGGTTTCGATAGTTAATACATTTTAAAATAACTTTAGATCGTTTTAATTCTATTTAAAACATCACATCCAAAACATTTTCTTTAATATATTATTCACTATTCAAAAACGTGAATATACTTGTTAACCAATTTCATCATTTCTATGCATTTTATTTTAAAGTATTATTCACTGTCTAAAGCGTGAATATAACTCCATTAACAAGTTACCACAATTTACTTATCAAAATAAGTCGTTGCGGATTTATAAAACAATGTTTATAAATTCCATTTCTATTTATTTTATAACACTTCCTCTTATAAATTTCCTTTATTAACCTATTCGATTTATAACTCAAATATATACTAAAAGTTATAATTTAAGTTAAACACTTATAAAATTCGTTTATTTACCCAAATCTATTCTTTTAGTAACTTTACAAATTTTATAAACCTACTGCTTATAAAATTCCATTTATAACTTCACCGTTTATAATTCTATAAATTTCATTCGTTTACGAAATTCATTTACAATTCATTCTAACCCTATAAAAACTCGTTTTATAATTCCAATATTTTAACTTATAAAATATTAATTTTATAAATCATTTTATATTATTCTTTTTAAACGTCTTTAAACTCCTTTATAATTTCATCATTTTGATTTATAAAATAATCAAATTTCATAAATCCTATTTTTAAGCTTTTTATAATAAATTCAGAAATCCCAATTTTTACTATTTTATAAAATCATTAATCCCCTATTTTCAAAAATCAACTTTTAACTATATTTCTCAAAAATCATAATTTTTATAACATTAAAATTATAACGTTTATTTATTTAAGATGAATCAATTCCAAAAATATTTTATAAACGTATATTTTCAAAAAACACTTTAGAAATCCCTTAAAAATCAAAATCGTTATTTTTAAACTTCAAAATTGGATCCGATGATGCAACACATCAAATAGTCAATCACGACTTTTAAATATCATATATCGATATGATAAACAATCAAATATCACAATATCTGAATCAAATAAATATTTGTGAGGAATCCAGTGGATCCCTCCAACCTGTTTCCCTACATCCACTGACATTAGCACAATACCAATCCCGTTTCAAGACGGGATATCGCGGCATATGGGATTTATAAAATATTATCCGCTTAATAGGCGGCGCAATAGGGCCTCATCCGCTATACAATGCGGGAAATCATCAACTGCAATATATACATATGCCAATATATATATATATATATATATATATATATATATATATATTGCTATATATATAGATATATCCTACTATATCTAATATCACAACCAAATAGCAATCAATAAATAACTGCAAATCCAACTTTAAATTTTTGAGTGAGAAGTTCTCACCTTTGCTTTTATTTTGCAATCCATTTCCCATCTTGACTCGTTTTCTCGATTTTAAACCTTGTATAAATAATTATACAATTCATTAATACTCAATATAAATCGAATAATCGATTTCCTTTTTTTATAGGTTAAATTAATTAACTTTTAAATTTAACCTAACCTAAATTTAATTTTCTTTCAGATAATTTAAATTAGCCAAATTATCTGCCAAACAAATTTTCTTCTACCCATTATCTCTTATCAATTTAACTAAATCGAATCCCCTTTTAATACTCTTTTAGTAACTGAACAAATTAAGTAAGTAAATTTGGATAAATAATTTTAATTAAATTTATGTAAATCTGAAAATACCTTACTGACAAAAAGTTTGTTTCAATACTAACAAATTTATTTAACTAAGCATTTAAATTTTAAAATAACTTTTCCTTCACTGTACAAGTTTTACTGTATATTTATATATTTTCAGATATAAATTAAATAAATATTGACTTAAAATAAAAATAAAAACTTCTTAAAATTTGCATCTATTCTTTACTGTAAAATGTTTACATACATATTTTTTTTTATTTTCTATTTATAACTTTAAAACTTTACATATTTTTTTTCCCAATCTGAAAATAACGACATCGATTTTCTTTACTGTATGTACAACATACATACATATAGATAAATTAAATGAATAAATGGTTTTAAAGACTTACTACTCACATATAAAATAAAACATACCATCGTCGAACTCGCGAACGCCTCCTTCATTCCATTCGAACGAACTGGTAGCATCGAACTTCCCTTTTTACCCATAAATCGATCGCGACTTCATGGCTCCAGGCAGTCGAACCCCGAGACAACGACGACATCACCGCGACCACCTTCGAACGTAAGCCCTAGCTGGTAATTTGAAATGTCGAGCTCGCCTTCCCCAGTCACCGCACCCTCCTTGCGCGCCTGCGATCGACCGTGGCCCCTACGCGATGCCCCACGCCGTCGCGTGCACCCTAACACGAGCGCGACCCATCAATCCTAATTCAAACTACCAAGATGATGTCGCCCCCTCTGACTCGCGCGCCTCTTGCCTCGCGATTTTGATTTAGGGCTACGGCCAATTTTTTTTATATAAGTAGCGGCCATTTATTTTTTTGAACGAGGAGAAGAATTTCATTTTCTTCCATCGGCCATGATTTTCAAACTGTTCGATTTTTATTTGAAAACAAAGGAGAGGCTCGGCATATAAAATAAGTAACAATGTGATTTTGCAGGGAAGAGTCGTTGGTATTAACGTGCCTACCTTACCTCTACAGAGTTTTGATTTGAGGCAAAAGAGTGCTGATGTTGACTAAATTTAAAATTAAATTTAAATTGAATTCGTTGAAAATTTCAACGCGTTTACTCACCGTGTGCTCACATATCAACTCAGAAAAATACGAAATTTGGAATCCGGCAATAATTCAATATTACGGACCCAATGGAACTGGTTTCGTCAAAATCCGAGACTGTGCCTCGGAACGCTATTTTAAAATTCAATTTAAACGATATAATTTCAAAACTGAACAATTCACTTTCAATAGATTAAATTCTATAATTTAATCGCCAAATTCATTCTGATAATTTGAAATTCAAGTCAAACCATCATTTAAATATTTAAAATTAATTAAATATTTCCAAATTAAATTATTCAAAATTCTGGGTCGTTACATTTCATAATTCCCTTTTTCAGCATTTGATGTGTCTTCTCTAAATCTAAGCGGGAAATCTGGCTTACCCCTTTTATTCATTTACATTTTCTTCTATTTCAAATTTCATCGTGACTGACACGCAACCTTACTTTAATCACTGCGTCAATCAAGCATCCATATATTAATTTTCATTTATTTTATATTTATTGCCAACGTTATAAATTTGAAAGATCACTTGCTTCCCTTGTCTCCTTGATTTCACGTCTCTGTGCCTATCCTTTTGAGTTTCTTACTTTTATATTCTATTATTAACCTAAACGTGCATTTTGACTGTTGCCATCCCGGTATTTATTTCTTTCCTTTTTGAAATTAAAACGTATACGTTTTACATTTATTTATTTCTAAACCATTCAATGCCTTTCCTTTAGATCAATCCATTTTCTTCTTATTTGCTTTAACTTCTCTGCTGAATCAACGCATGAACGTTGATATTTCATTTATTATTCCCTTTTATATTATATTTTTCTCTATAGCTTTCGACTACCTCTCTCTTCATATATTTCATTGTTGCCTGCTCCTTCTTCATTTTCGAGATCCACTCCCCACCATTGCTTACTTTTCCTCCTCCCAAATTTTTCCATGGCCTACGCCAGATATATAAAAAAAAATTTTGCACGACGTATATACCTATCTCCTGAAGCTATCTCTGCCCCTCTTCCCTTCCCACCGCCTACAACCCTCAACCTCCACTCGCGTTTCTCCTACAAGTGCCTGCTTACTTTCTTTCCTAAATAAGAAGGTATATTTATTGTTTAAAATTTTTCTTATAAACGTTCAAAAGGATTTGAGAAAAGTTTGCATTCTTTTGTACAGATCTTGTTATATGTGAAAGTAAATAAGTTATGAAGCTATAAAGGTTTACTTATACAAGATTTATATATATATATATATATAAGAGTGTTATATAAATGAATTTTATCCTATGCGTTAACTACATACATTGTTATTTATATGATCCAATTTTTGAATATGTGTTTGAAACGTTTTGATTTTTATATATACAAATATTTTATTTTATACATATATTTTGTTATATATAAAGGTTTTATAAAAAATAAAAAAATAAAAAAGAGAAAAAAAGGAGTAAGTTAACAATGTATTATAAAGAATATTGTTTATCTGCACATATATGTGTTTAAGTTTGTTTGATTTCCTGCTGGATATTTTGAAAAGGAAAGTAATAAACTATAATAATTATATATATACATAAGTATTCATTTCAAAAGATATTATAAATATGTGTGTTGATCTTTAATATATGTGTTTTATGTTAGAACATTGATTTTTCTACTATACATATATATTATTTTAATATTGGTTCAAAATGAATATTTATTACATGGAAACGACAACCATAAAATGAATATACTATATATGTGACATTTTGAATAATTATATATTTGTATTTAACATTAATATGAAATGGAAGCATTTTAAAGTTATATGGTTTTCATGGTTGTGCATATATATATATATATATATATATATATATATATATATATATATATTTCATTTTTAAAATGCGTGTTTTGATTTAGCGTTCATTTTGAAAGAAAGTAATAAATTAATGATATAATCTTCGTTTCAATTTTATCAAGCTAATTTGATCCGTTCTCATCAATTTCTATCTATCAGCTTTTCCGTCGAAATCGTACCATCTAACTTTGCTTTGGAAGTCGTGCTTGCTTTTCATAACTCAACTTCATTGTCTATCTCTCTAACCTTGAAAGGTGAGCAATCACTCACGATTTACATTCTTTTATTTATTAAATTTGATTTCAATTGAAACGACAATTGAAATATGTTGCTGTAGTTGTTTAAATTGTTATATTTATGCTTTTACCTGTATCCGTTCACCTACGAGATATGACACCATATCTTATTGTTTATACTTTATTTAATCACTGATGATATATTCCTGTTGTATATTATTATCATATCCTGCTATATTTTTGTTATCTGTTATCACTCTACAAGTTCCCTGTAGTTTAGAATTCACTATGGTTGAAATGATACATACCCGAACAGACTTTAGAATAGGAGAATTTCGTTATGGGTTGAAATGATAGACCCAAGCGATTTTCATTTAATTAAATTTGGGATTACGGATTGGAATGATATCCACCCGTATATATTTAGTGTACGGATTTAAATGATAAATATCCGTAACACTTGACTAGATGATAAGGAATATAAACAAACACCGTGGTTCATATATAAATATTTTGAAAATAAATTCTTTATTTGGAAAGAAATATATGGTCTTAATAAATGTTAATTCTTAAATTTCTATATATATATATATATATATATTTATAGATTTAATAATATTTAATTTAATTAAGTTTGATTTAATACATAAACTATGTTAATATTTATGTAAATTATATTTCAAATAGATTTTTGAAATAATTAGGATAAATTAAGATGGGGAGATAAATTTGAGTTTATTAAATGATATCTAAATAAGGATTTATTTAATTAAATCAACCTAAAATTTTTAAATGGGAAATTTTAAGAAGGTAGGATTTTATAAACTGGATTTTTGATTTAAGCGATTAAATGCATATTTCACGTTTAAGTAAATTAAAGAAAATATTGAGAAAAATGGAATTTAAGGTTAATTAAATAATCTTGAATCAAATGAGGAAGTATTTAAGACTAAATAATAATGAGGTTAAATCGACATCTATATGAAACGGTTAAATTGAACATTTAAATTTTTAAGCCTTAAACTATATTGGAATTTAAATGGTTTAAATTTGAGATTTGGATCTGTATTTGAAATCAATATAGTTGAATTTGTTATTTAGAAACTAAATTGAATTAAATTAAAAATTTAGGTTGAACTAAATTTGAATTTATTATTTAGAAAACTAAATTGAATAAAAAATTAGTTGAAACGTTGAATACTTAAAGGTTTAAAAATATTGAATATAAAGGGGTATTTTGTGATTACAAGTCCGAATTTGAGATCGATAAAATTGAAGTGGTTATTTTAGGAATTGAGTTGAATTTAAATTGATAAATTGAGATTGAATTTAATTTAAATGGGAAGGTCGGGTTGATGTTGAAACAATTTGTTAAGTTGAGGAAATTGAAAATATTTTACGGTATAAATTATTTAATATATCTAAATACTATTTTGGAAAATAGCTATATTTGAAGTGAAATGATATTTGATTTTGAGGTATAAATTAAGATGAAAGAACCACGATGTTCTAGTGTATATTTCTACCCTGTAGATAGTTCCATGGACCCTTAGAGGATGGTTATTCCAAACATCCTTTATGTTATTTGTATTTCAGTTGATATTTCACTTGAGTTGGATTTATTGATATAAGAATGTTAATCCTGACTCGAGTGTTTTGTGTTTTGCTTTACGCTCGTGTCAGACTGAGTGATACAGTATTTGAGACTCACCTTCGAAGTTGGAGCCTTGCTTGAAGATCCAGCTATCTATCCTTTCAGTCATCCTGTTGATTTGTTCAGAGAAGTCATCTGCGCATACTGGAGACTTCACTACATCTAAGATATTCAATTGTATTTTATTTCTAACTCCAATGTATATAGTAGCTTCATGAACTACTATTCTTTATCTATTCCGCTGCGTTGTATTACTCTGTGTAAGTGATCCGTGATTGATTTATTTACTGTATATTTTAAGTTTGCCAAATTTTAATTAACAATTCAGTATTTTGAATTATTCAAGTCGGACATGTATGGTTTTATTGTTGATTTGAATGGTCCAAAATAGCGGGTCGTTACAGTTGGTATCAGAGCTTTGGATCTAGGCAAAACTTAGCATATATGGTAAATTTATTTACAGAATCACTTCCGCTCGAGTTGAATCTCTTCCTTTTGACTCGATTTCCTTTGAATTTTGGAATGTCCCTCGGTTCCGAAATTCATTCTGTCTCTCCCTATTTATATTCGTTTGATTCCGGAGTATCCCATAACTCCACTGAATGATTTGTAAAGAGGGTGAAAACTCCTTTTCAATTGGCATTGACACCGAAGATTTCTGTATCCTCGGTTTACGATGCTGCTATATCTTGTTATGCCGAATTTTACATCTTTGGCGATCGAATGTCGAATTGCCTCAGAATTCTACACCAATCTAATTTTGGAATCACGGTTGACCGGTAAAGGTCACCCACGATTTATAGAAGTATATCCATCTTCTATTTTGCAATTTAATTATCTCATCTTCGATCGAGTCTATCTTCGAATCAGGATTCTATTGATTGGAGTTCCTCTAAATTAAATCTCTATCTTTGTTTTGAAATCCATTCTTGAATCATCCTTTGAAAATCGGGTTTTGTTTGTATTTTTGTAATTGTTTATACCGAAATTTTATTTTGATAACTATGATTTTTATATATATATATATAAAAGTGAAAATGTTTTCGATAAGGATTATACACCTATATATATAAAGCAAATAAGAAATGTTATTCTATATAAAAAGTTTTGAAAGGATTTGAAAATTTGAAAACTTGAAAGAAATTGATTTATATAAAAATGATTTACAACTGAAGGGTTAAATTTGAAATTCGAGAATTGAATTCCGGTATTTTGAAATTGGATTTAAGATTTTGGAAAATATATAAAAACAATACGATTTAAAGGTATTTTTCCAAATAAGAAATGTTTCAAATGAGTTCAAATAATTTTGAAGAAATTTCAAAGAAGTTTCCAAGAAAATAGAAGTCCAGAACTCACGTATGTCGCTGGAAAATAATTTCGGTGATGAGTGCACGCATCATCGACATTGATTTTCGAGTTTCAAAGTGGGGGAGAGGCCACTTTAATAGCTCGTTATGCGAGTGATTTTGTAAAACCGTTATGATTTCAAATTCCGAAGTATAATTTGATATTTTTGAAAGATATATGTATATATTTGAAACAATTTAAAGTGAGACCGGTGTTCAGTCCTCGAGTTTCGAATTTGTTTTGGTATAACCCTATATATTGAAATTGATTTATTATTGATTTTCAACTCTTGAATTGAAAATGTGATTTCCCCTTATCATTTTGAAGGTTCGAACACTTCCAAGTCATGGTCTAAAATTTTAAAACTAAGAAATTTCGAAGAGTATAAAATGTTTGATGAAGAATATAAATTTAGTTTGAAATGTTTTGAAAAAATAATATAGTTTTGGACAATAGTTTTCAGAAAGGTAAATTGAATATTTCAACTAGAAATAGATAGTTTAAAAGTTTTAAAGGGATAATTATAAATTTGGAAACCATTTGAGTATAAATTGATTTTGAGAAAATTTTTAGTTTTGAAATTAAATTAAAATTAAAAACCAGTACTCTTATGGAGATTTTGGAAATGAATTTGTTTGACTTGAATTATTTTAATTTAGAAACTAGGATAATTTTCTAAACCTATTATTTTAGGAACTTTGAAATTTAGATACTTAATTTGGAAGAAAATTTGGTGAAATCATATATGATTTGGAAACTGAATGGATATTGAATGATTTGAAATTGAGAACCTTATATTATTAAGCACTTGATTTGGGAGTGGTCGAACTTATATAAATTGGATTTGTAAAAGTATGAAATTGATTTGAAATCCATTGATTTGAAGGTACTCAATTTGGAAAGCTATTTTATATAATCGAAGTCTATATAAGTATGATTTGATCTACTATTGATTTGGAAAGTATTTTATTTGGGAAAAAGGGAATCCTATATATAATGGACTTTATATAAGTATGATATTTGAAAGTGATTTGAAAAGGTACTATATGATATATATTTTCGAAGTAAAGATATGGAAAGTGCCTTCTGCTTGATATCCGCTTTGTGGCCATATCATGGATTCATTCTATCGATATTATTCTTTCCGATTTTTGGTTTTCCGGATTTAATACTCGAGTGTTCCCACCGTGGCGTAACCCATGGTTTTTTTTTCTCTCGTGAATGCATAGCGCAATTGCCTGGCTGAGTCTTGCCTAGGGGTACGGATTGTTTCCTGGGGGATCCAGGCGTAACCATTGTGTATCCTGCAATCTGTGTAGGTCGCGAATAGTAGCGCAAGTGCCTGGCTGAGTCTTGCCTAGGGGTACGGAATGTTTCCCGGGGTTCCAGGCGTAACCATTGTGTATCCTGCACTCTACTAGTCATCATGGCGTAACTCGCAGGGTTGAGAAAGCTTACGGATATGGATTGTTTCCTGGGGGATTTAGGCGTAACAATTGCGTATCTGCTAACCATGGACGGACAAAGGTTTTGGTTCGGTTGTTTTGTTTGGATTGTACTTTCCATATCTGTTTTTTTTCAAAAAAATATTTTTCCAAGTATTTTCACTGGGTGTTGAAACGGGTCTACCAATTACTTGAAGAATTCTAGCTTTGCGCCCGATCAACGCATGGCCAGAGTCTGCAAGAACGAGGATAAACTTTTTGAAACATTGAGTTATAAAAGTATGAATATCTCAAGTAAAATTTATATAGTTAAATCAATTATTTACCCCTTTCTTTCAATCTACTTTTATTTCTGGTTGTTCTATTCTCCTACCTCCTTCCTTTTCGGGGACGAAAAGTTTTGAGTGTGGGAGAGTGTAACGACCCATAAAATTTTAATAATTTTTAATAAATTAATAGGTAGAAAATAATAGTATAAATTAATAGGTAGAAAATAAAACGTATAAATTAATAGGTAGAGAATAAAACGTATAAATTAATAGGTAGAGAATAAAACGTATAAATTAATAGGCAGAGAATAAAACGTATAAATTAATGGGTAGAGAATGAAACATATAAATTAATAGGTAGAGAATGAAACGTATAATTAATAGGTAGAGAATAAATAGTATAAATTAAAAGGATCTGCAACATCGTAGTTGTAAATTATGAATGTTATTGTTTATAATCATACATGTAACCCTAATGATACGATTTTAATAACAAATTCCGTGTACACGATATGGATTACATAATAGTATTTTCTTAATATCCTTAGCTTTCAATAATGATCAATTAGCGACCTTAATCTTAATAGGATTTGAAAATCATCAACCTTCGGATAAGTCAAATGATATTCTAAATGTTAATAATAATCTTGAAAAAAAAACTTTATCAGAAGAACATTTTAAGTACACATAATTTTTTATGGGATAATGTTAATATGTATTCAGTAGGCATATGCTAACAACCGCTCAAACAAGAAATAATCACTAATACACAGTATAAATTGTTAAAAAATCAAACTATCTATATTTATCACGCAAAAATGCAAAATCGTAAAGGTTATTAGTGAAATTATGCAAATCTTAACATGTGCGTAGAGGGCACATGCTGATTTTTCCAATTTTGTGCATTGCCCTAAGAATTATTGGATCCTATTCATCGTTAATTTGCTACCATTTCACGACTTTGACCACCACCTTAATTTGTTGAATGCCACGAATGCCAAAATGATGAATGATGTTCCAAGTCAGAAGAAAATTCATGCTCCTATATGCGTTTCTTTTTTTAACATGAGTGTCTGACATGATTGATGCTAGTTAACGTTAAATGACATTAGATGCCAACAATATTATTATGCTTTTTCATTATCTTAATTCTTTTATCAATTAACCTCTCCACTTTTCTTTCCAATCTGATTTATAACCTGCCTATTTACTTTTCTTACCATATTTATTATTTGCTAGAATCTAGCCGTTTTATAATTCCCTTTTTTAGCATTTTATGTGTCTTCTCTAAATCTAAGCGGGAAATCTGGCTTACCCCTTTTATTCATTTACATTTTCTTCTGTTTCAAATTTCATCATGACTGACACGCAACCTTACTTTAATCACTGCGCCAATCAAGCATTCATCTATTAGTTTTCATTTATTTTATTTTTATTGCCAACGTTATAAATTTGAAAGATCACTTGCTTCCCTTGTCTCCCTGATTTCACGTCTCTGTGCCTATCCTTTTGAGTTTCTTACTTTTATATTCTATTATTAGCCTAAACGTGCATGTTGACTGTTGCCATCCCCGTATTTATTTCTTTCCTTTTTGAAATTAAAACGTATACGTTTTACATTTATTTATTTCTAAACCATTCATTGCCTTTCCTTTAGATCAATCCATTTTCTTCTTATTTGCTTTAACTTCTCTGCTGAATCAACGCATGAACGTTGATATTTCATTTATTATTCCCTTTTATATTATATTTTTCTCTGTAGCTTTCCACTACCTCTCTCTTCATATATTTCATTGTTGCCTGCTCCTTCTTCATTTTCGAGATCCACTCCCCACCATTTCTTACTTTTCCTCCTCCCAAATTTTTCCATGGCCTACGCCAGATATAAAAAAAAAAAAAAAAATTGCACGACGTATATACCCATCTCCTGAAGCTATCTCTGCCCCTCTTCCCTTCCCACCGCCTACAACCCTCAACCTCCACTCACGTTTCTCCTATAAGTGCCTGCTTACTTTCTTTCCTAAATAAGAAGGTATATTTATTGTTTAAAATTTTTCTTATAAACGTTCAAAAGGATTTGAGAAAAGTTTGCATTCTTTTGTACAGATCTTGTTATATGTGAAAGTAAATAAGTTATGAAGCTATAAAGGTTTACTTATACAAGATATATATATATATATATATATATATAAGAGTGTTATATAAATGAATTTTATACTATGCGTTAACTACATACATTCTTATTTATATGATCCAATTTTTGAATATATGTTTGAAACGTTTTGATTTTTATATATACAAATATTTTATTTTATACATATATTTTGTTATATATAAAGGTTTTATAAAAAATAAAAAAATAAAAAAATAAAAAAGAGAAAAAAAGGAGTAAGTTAACAATGTATTATAAAGAATATTGTTTATCTGCACATATATGTGCATAAGTTTGTTTGATTTCCTGCTGGATATTTTGAAAAGGAAAGTAATAAACTATAATAATTATATATATACATAAGTATTCATTTCAAAAGATATTATATATGTGTGTGTTGATCTTTAATATATGTGTTTTATGTTAGAACATTAATTTTTTTTACTATACATATATATTATTTTAATATTGGTTCAAAATGAATATTTATTACATGGAAACGACAACCATAAAATGAATTTGCTATATATGTGACATTTTGAATAATTATATATTTGTATTTAACATTAATATGAAATGGAAGCATTTTAAAGTTATACGGTTTTCATGGGTGTGCATATACATATACATATATATATATATATATATATATATATATATATATATATATATATATATATATATATATTTCATTTTTAAAATGCGTGTTTTGATTTAGCGTTCATTTTGAAAGAAAGTAATAAATTAATCATATAACCTTCGTTCCAATTTTATCAAGCTAATTTGATCCGTTCTCATCAATTTCTATCTATCAGCTTTTCCGTCGAAATCGTACCATCTAACTTTGATTTAGAAGTCGTGCTTACATTTCATAACTCAACTTCATTGTCTATCTCTCTAACCTTGAAAGGTGAGCAATCACTCACGATTTACATTCTTTTATTTATTAAATTTGATTTCAATTGAAACGACAATTGAAATATGTTGTTGTAGTTGTTTAAATTGTTATATTTATGCTTTTACCTGTATCCGTTCACCTACGAGATATGACACCATATCCTATTGTTTATACTTTATTTAATCACTGATGATATATTCCTGTTGTATATTATTATCATATCCTGCTATATTTTTGTTATCTGTTATCACTCTGCAAGTTCCCTGTAGTTTAGAATTCACTATGGTTGAAATGATACATACCCGAACAGACTTTAGAATAGGAGAATTTCGTTATGGGTTGAAATGATAGACCCAAGCGATTTTCATTTAATTAAATTTGGGATTACGGATTGGAATGATATCCACCCGTATATATTTAGTGTACGGATTTAAATGATAAATATCCGTAACACATGACTAGATGATAAGGAATATAAACAAACACCGTGGTTCATATATAAATATTTTGAAAATAAATTCTTTGTTTGGAAAGAAATATATGGTCTTAATAAATGTTAATTCTTAAATTTCTATATATATATATGTAGATTTAATAATATTTAATTTAATTAAGTTTGATTTAATACATAAACTATGTTAATATTTATGTAAATTATATTTCAAATAGATTTTTGAAATAATTGGGATAAATTAAGATGGGGAGATAAATTTGAGTTTATTAAATGGTATCTAAATAAGGATTTATTTAATTAAATCAACCTAAAATTTTTAAATGGGAAATTTTAAAAAGGTAGTATTTAATAAACTGGATTTTTGATTTAAGCGATTAAATGCATATTTCACGTTTAAGTAAATTAAAGAAAATATTGAGAAAAATGGAATTTAAGGTTAATTAAATAATCTTGAATCAAATGAGGAAGTATTTTAAGACTAAATAATAATGAGGTTAAATCGAGATCTATATGAAACGGTTAAATTGAACATTTAAATTTTTAAGCCTTAAACTATATTGGAATTTAAATGGTTTAAATTTGAGATCGGATCTGTATTTGAAATCAATATAGTTGAATTTGTTATTTAGAAACTAAATTGAATTAAAATGAAAATTTAGGTTGAACTAAATTTGGATTTATTATTTAGAAAACTAAATTGAATAAAAAATTAGTTGAAACGTTGAATACTTAAAGGTTTAAAAATATTGAATATAAAGGGGTATTTTGTGATTACAAGTCCGAATTTGAGATCGATAAAATTGAAGTGGTTATTTTAGGAATTGAGTAGAATTTAAATTGATAAATTGAGATTGAATTTAATTTAAATGGGAAGGTCGGGTTGATGTTGAAACAATTTGTTAAGTTGAGGAAATTGAAAATATTTTACGGTATAAATTATTTAATATATCTAAATACTATTTTGGAAAATAGCTATATTTGAAGTGAAATGATATTTGATTTTGAGGTATAAATTAAGATGAAAGAACCACGATGTTATAGTGTATATTTCTACCCTGTAGATAGTTCCATGGACCCTTAGAGGATGGTTATTCCAAACATCCTTTAAGTTATTTGTATTTCAGTTGATATTTCACTTGAGTTGGATTTATTGATATAAGAATGTTAATCCTGACTCGAGTGTTTTGTGTTTTGCTTTACGCTCGGGTCAGACTGAGTGATACAACATTTGAGACTCACCTTCGAAGTTGGAGCCTTGCTTGAAGATCCAGCTATCTATCCTTTCAGTCATCCTGTTGATTTGTTCAGAGAAGTCATCTACGCATACTGGAGTCTTCACTACATCTAAGATATTCAGTTGTATTTTATTTCTAACTCCAATGTATATAGTAGCCTCATGAACAACTATTCTTTATCTATTCCGCTGCATTGTATTACTCTGTGTAAGTGATCTGTGATTGATTTATTTACTGTATATTTTAAGATTTGCCAAATTTTAATTAACAATTCGGTATTTTGAATTATTCAAGTCGGACATGTATGGTTTTATTGTCGATTTGAATGGTCCAAAATAGCGGGTTGTTACAAAATTCCAAATATTTTCCCAAATTATTTAATTTCCAAAATATCTTTATTAGATATATAATTTCCACACTTCAACCATTTGAAAACAAATTTTCTAATCACTTTTCACCTTTATCACTTTTGATAACAAATTTCAATCATTTTTCTTACGCGGAAATACTTTCATTTCAACATTGTTCATTTAAACCAATTAAATAAATCCTTATCGATTTACTTTATATTTACGTTCCAAATCCGTAAATTTATTCCCATACTTCAAAAATTAAATCAACGTTTATTTTTAAACAAATTTCCCTTCCTTTTATAAATTCCATAGTGAATTTACAATTTCAAAATATCTATGAATATAAGATTTTCAAATCGATTTTCTAATATTCATTTTCAATTTATCTTTAAAAGATAAAATCTCAAAACATTCACTTCATATTGGAAAACATTTCCATACTTGTTTAATAATAAGTAATTCACAAATCCATTTATTTTCAACACTTGGAAAATATTCAATATACTTAAATCGAAATTAAGTATATATTTCATTCGTTAAAGAAAACGTTCGTTCAAACACATTTATTTGGGTCAAAACGAATGTTGCGTAAAACATCGTCACGACGACCCGAAATCACTAGTATAGGGATTCGAACTTAAGATAGATATATAAATCCCAATACTATATAAAACATTTCCTTTCGGAAATCATTTACTATAACAACAGTGTTATAGTCCACCATTTCCTTCTATTTCTCGGAAACGTCTATTTCAACAATGAATGTTGAAATCTATGGTTTCGACACTTAATGCTTTTTAAAACAACTTCAAATCGTTTTAATTCTATTTAAAATATAACTTCCCCAAAACACTTTAATATATTATTCACTGTTCAAAATCGTGAATGTAAATCATTAACCAAATTCAACACTTTTACATATTCAATTCAAAAATTATCCACTGTTCCAAAATCGTGAATATACTCCTTTAATAAGCTATAAAAATTTACTTATCAAATTCAATCAATCTTGAATTTATAAATCAATGTTTATAAATTCACATTTATAAATTATAAAAACTTCAAGTTATAAAAAAAATCTCTTTATTAACCAATTCTATTTAAATCTCATTTAGATGTGAAAAATCAATTTTTCAAGTTAATTATTTATAATTTTCTATTTTACAAAATCTATTCAATTTATAACTTCACAATTTATAAATCTATAATTTCATTCACTTGTGAAATCCATTTTTATTTCATTTTAACACTTATAGAAACTTGTTTTATAATTCCTATATGTTTAATTTAAAAATATCAATATTCTAAATCTTTTATATAAATCGTTTATAATAATTCAAAAATCTCAATTTAAACCATTTTATAAATTAATTTACTATTTATTTCAAAAATCACATTTCGGTTATATTTCTCAAAAATCATAACTTTTATAACTTTAAATATTATAACGTTTATTTGTTTAAAATAAATCAATTCCAAATTTTAATAAAACGTATATTTTCAAAAATCACTTTAAAAATGCCTTAAAAATCAAAATCGTTATTTTTAACATTTTTAAAACTCCAAAAATGGGTCTGATGATGCAACACACCAAATAGTCAAACACGACATCCAAACATCATATATCGATATGATAATCAACAAATATCACAATATCTGTAATTAAATAAATACTGATGAGGAATCCAGTTGGATCCCTCCAACCTGTTTCCCTGCATCCATAAACATTAGCACAATACCAATTCCGTTCCAGTACGGAATTATCGCGGTATATGTGATTCATAAAATATTATCCGCTATTATGCGGCGCAATAGGGTCTCATCCGCTATATAATGCGGGAAATCAACTCCAAGTACATAAATAATACCAATTTCACTTTGTAGTGAAATATTCGCGGCATATGTTTTTAATAAATAACCTCCACTTACTAATGGCGTATAATGTCTATTTTAACAATCAATAGATAACAATTATCATTCAAGCATACAATCAACAATTTTAAATCTAACTATTTAAAATTTAAATCGAAACAATTCGATCGAGTGAGAAGTTCTCACCTTGATTTCAATTCCGTTTTAAGCATTTTAAAATTAAATGCGCATTTATTACCCAAAATTCACACTAGCTCCAAACGACTCCAATCTAGTTCCAGAGCGTAGTGCTCGTCCATACGGTTCCAACGCAACTGGTTTCGTCCAAAACGGACCTCGTATGAACAAGTTATGATTTTTAAAAGTTTATACAATTTAAAATACGAACAATTAACATTTTCTTTTCTATTTTCAAAATCTAACTGCATCTGAGCCATTGATTTTGTTGCCCTAGAATCCAGGCCGTGTGGTTTAGCTTCTTCTTACTCCAGTAATTCACGAACAAAACAAAACCCATAGCCGTCATTTTTACGTCGAATTATACTCCCTCCACGATCGACTATTTGATGATCGAAGACCATCGCCACAAAGCTCACCACGACCACCACCCACGGCCAGAGTGCGGCCCAGCTCGGCCTCCCCCATGGCCTCGAAAACTGTGCAAAAACGAGCACAAACATGGGGCATTTTCTTCCACTTCGTTGCTTCAAAACTCATCATCTCCATATGGATTTGAAGCTCTCATCGAGCTCTTCGACTTTCGTGTTGGAAGTTTTCTCTAATTATTCACGGATTGGAAGAGATTAAGGGAAGAAGTTTCGAATTTTTGTGGCCATTGAAATTAGGGCCGGCTGAAGCTTTAGAAGGGGAAGGGTTTGCAAATGAAGAGAGTGAAGTCCTTATATAGAAAATGTACCGAAAATCGCTATTCACTCAATTTTCCGAACTCCAAACGAAGCGTGCCGGTTGGCGTTTCTAAGGTTTACCCCGCGTTCCGAACACAATGGAACGTGTTTTGGAGGCCAATTCGATCATCTGTGTGAGTTACGGCAATAAACGATCGATTAAACGAATTTTCTATGCGTTTTGGCTTGCCCCGGGCAAACTGTAAATCCGATTGACACGAAATTTGAAACCTTACAATAATATCACATTACGGATCCGATGAAACTGGTTTCGTCGAAATCTGAGACTGTTTGAAAAATGACTATTTTAACTCGTCAATTAAATATTAAAATATTCAATTTTCACATATTAACTTTAAATTCAATTTTAAAAGTTCTATAACATAATTATAACTCCAATATGATATAATAAATTTTATAAATCATTTTCAATCATATTTAACCCAATTTTCAATTATTTCAGTGATTTAACATATTAAATTATCGATTTAATTATCCAATTAAATCCAGATATTCGAAATAAAATTTATTCGAATTATAAATTTCACTTATTAATATTTAAAGTCAATTAAATATACAAATTTTAATTAACATAAATTCTGGATCGTTACATACTTCCCCCTTAAAAGAATTTCGTCCTCGAAATTATCAAGTAAGAAAAAGTTACAGAATCCATTAACTTTCCAAAACAAACCATTCAAATTGGATTTTACAAATCTCTTAAGTGTTTAACTTTTCCAAATTCATAGTTAAGCCTCTTACAAAACCTTTACTAAGTTTCCAAATCCAAACTTAGTTTTCCAAAATTTTCCAATTTTCTCAAAAATATTCTAACGCCTTAAATTTTCGAAAAAATTCGCCAGAGTCTCCTTTGCGCGACTCGATCCAAAAAAAATGACAGTATATATATCACAAATATACATCTCATCAAGTGATGAGGCATCCCGCAGGAAAAAAAGTGTAAAAGTACGATATTTAATCCGAGATATGTACCTTATTTATTATTAGCGAGCATATACGGCTAATATAGCGCGAAAGCGAGCTCCAAATGCGAAGCAAGCGCAATCCGCACCTACCAAACACTCAACAACAACATGAGAACATGCATATATGAAAGTAGTATCAATATACAACATATAACAACATAACAACTACATGTGCCAACATAGAAATGCATTCAATCAACAAATGCAACCATCAAACAACTATCATCCAACTATCATCCAACAAATTCATAACCAAATCAATATAAATTCACTTCTCATTAATATTCATTGAATTGGTTTTCATTTTAATCATATTTGATTCACTAACATTGGAATTTTACTAACATTCATTTGTTCATTTTCTTCCAAGTTGGATTCAATTACTTTAACTTCCAGTTTCGCTAATTCAATTTCATTAATTCACTTATTAATTTACTTCGACACCAAAATCAACTTTATTCAACTTCACTTAAGTTATATTCCATTTTAAACATCATTTGTTTAATTTAACTTAAATTTCCACTTATAAATCCACTTCATATTTCATTTCTATTTAACTTTTACCAAAGTCAAATTTTCATCACTCATTCAAATTCATATTTCATTTTGCTTAACAAATTTTTTTAACCATTTTAACTATTGGTTTCACTTACATTTTCTCATTTTCTAAGTTATACAACTTATACATTTAAACTTCCAAATCCATTTAATTATCCAAAGCTAAATTTATTATCTTATACTATAAGTTCAAAATTCATTTCACTTATATTCATCAATTTCAACTTGGATTTTATTTATTTATTTACTTATACTTCCTTTAATTTAACTCCATCCTTTAAGTTAAATTTATTCTATCAAAATTCCAATTGTATAAGTTATCAACTCATTTATCATTCCCATAAATATTTTAAATAGGATTCCAGAGTCTTTTCAACTTTTCAAAACCATTTTTGAAATCAATTCAAATTATCCTCCGAATTTCCAAAACCAAATCCAAATTTTTCAAACAACTTTCATTTAAAATAATCTGGCAGCAATTCCTCTTTTGGAAACCCGAAAATGAACACCAATGATGTCGCGATCATCATCGGAATTATTTTCCAGCGACCGAAAAGAGTCTAGAGCTTTAATTTCTCCAAAACAATTTTCCAAAATATCAAATCCTTTCAAAACACTTCTCTGGAATTTTATTTTCAGATTATAAATCACATTTATAAATCTTTTTCTTATATAATTTTACTTCTTATATATAAGATTATTCCACAATTGTAAATCATTTTAATTATAATTCCACACCTATGATCCATTTGCTTATATAATTTATTCTTTAAAAATTGTTGTTTTTATTTAACTTATTCAGCAACAAAACAATCAATTCATATATACTTAATAATTCTGAAAAATTATTCCTTTATATATAAAGTATAATTAAGGTAAAATTATTTCATTTACCCAATTTCAAAACAATACTGTGTCAGTTTATCTTGTTTAAGAGTTTAGAAACCCCTATCGATCACGGTTGCACTTCCCGCACCGACCAGAATTCATAAACAATCAACCGATAAGTCAACACAATACAAAACAATTTATATTCACTAACAAATACGCACTCATATTTATTATTACACTCAAACTAATTCTAGAGTACTACTGACTCCATCTCTAATGAGTAATTCCCAACAAAGCCATGGTTGTCGCTTAACCATATGCTCTGATACTAAATGTGACGATTGCGACTTTTCGACGCTCGAAAACCGACATCAATACGTCCACTGTATCAACTACCAAGCAATCGAATGCCGGAAAACCGTACGGTTATGGTTAAATAAGAATAGAAAGGTAGAAGGAGAGAGAAAAAGATAGAACAGAACAGAAAGAAACAACAGAACAATATCAGAATCTCACAATCGCAGCGGAACAACATATAATAGATAAATGAATAATCTTTAAACAAAGAACTATATCAGTTATTACATTACATCACATTACATTTCAGTACATTATCAGAGTGTACAACAACAAACAGCGGAAAAGAAATACTATATACTAGTGAATACGCCATTCCATCCATCTTGCCTTTAGCAACTCCTAAATTCCAGAATATCCTGATAAACCTGACTCTTGACTGCTCCTGTGGAAATTGGTGGGTACCCAGAGTTTAGGATGAAAACAATAAATTCCGAGTCAGTCATGTGACTGGTATGAGAACTAAAACAGTTTATTTTTAAAACAAAGTACAAGATAACTTTAAAATAGATTCGCAATGCTTTTTAGAAAATGTAACTACCATAAGGCCTCCCGGCACACAGACAATGCAAACGCAGACTTGGGGGAGATTTCTCCTTATGATAGTCAAAGATGCCTACTACGTAAAATCAAACCATTTTTGATATTATTATTAGTGCATAGTGTAGGAAAAATCATTTCTAAAGTAAAAATATAAATCTTAGCCAGCATAGGTACCATTATATTATGCCTACTATAGCTACCATATTAAATGGCAGGTTCTACAACTAAAACCGTACAATGTTCGTATTGTTTCTTTGGATTTCCAACAAATGGTCTGGCCAAGGAACTTCCCATTGCCACATGGGTACGCCTCTGAAAAGACGACCCGAGAACATAACCGGATCTCTATCAACACAAGGCCGGCTTACCCCTAACTGGGTAACTACTGACACGAATATGTCATTCCTGATCGTAACCGATCTATATCCGAGGATCCTCGATTTCCAACAACCACAAAGCAATAAATTTACAGCAACAACATAGGTTAAGTATCTGGGCTCCATACCATGATACCACCTCTATCCAGAAGGAATGATATACACTAAAGGGGCGCTACCCCCTAATAACCTTGCTGCATCCTTCCTGTTTTGACCATTTCCGGGGTGTGAGGTCCGACGAAGCCTCGTCCACAAAGCCACGCTTTATACAAAAGCTGTGCTTTGATCATCAAATGCTCAACAGCACTTCGTATGCCACATTACCAATTTGGGAATGTATCACTAGCAACCATCAACTACATACCCTCTAGGGTGTTAAGCTAAGAGAATAAATTCTCCGCCACCAACGGGAACATATTTGATAGAAACCAGCTTTACATCTCAAATTGTAACGTCAGACACACATCCATACAAGTCCGTTTCGGGACCGAACGGAACCGAAGGCACTTACAAAGAAGTCCTTGCAATCCAGATATTCACTAATCACGACCAGACTTCCCATCACAAAGGGTAATAAATTTCTATATCGGAGATCAGCCGATGCAGAAACAATCGACGGTAATCCTTTCGGTTTCACAAATATCCGGTCTTCAACACCGGTCATCAAATGCAATCCATAACGACGTATCACTTATTCGGAATGGGATATACGACCCCAAGGTCCTTTCCCGACTAACCCGAATAGTGAGCGCTTATTCAAAAATAAGTGTGGCATTCAAATTCAAACAAATCACAACAAATACCTATCTAAAGGTAAATATTAATAGTCGGTTATTTAACTATCAATAGGCGTGTTCAACATCACCAAATTCCAAATAATTTCCCAAATTATTTACTTTCCAAAATATCTTTATTAGATATATATTTTTCACACTTCAACCATTTGAAAACATATTTTCAAATCACTTTTCACCTTTATCACTTTTGAAAGCAAATTTCAATCATTTTCCTTACGCGGAAATACTTTCATTTCAACATGGTTCATTTAAACCAATTAAATAAATCCTTACCGATTTACTTTATATTTACGTTCCAAATCCGTAAATTTATTCCCACACTTCAAAAATTAAATCAACGTTTATTTTTAAACAAATTTCCCTTCCTTTTATAAATTCCATAGTGAATTTACAATTTCAAAATATCTATGAATATACGATTTTCAAATCGATTTTCTAATATTCATTTTCAATTTATCTTTAAAAGATAAAATCTCAAAACATTCACTTCATATTCGAAAACATTTCCATACTTATTTAATAATAAGTAATTCACAAATCCATTTATTTTCAAAACTTGGAAAATATTTAATATACTTAAATCGAAATTAAGTATATATTTCATTCTTTAAAGAAAACGTTCTTTCAAATAAATTTATTTGGGTCAAAACGAATGTTGCGTAAAACATCGTCACGACGACCCGAAATCACTAGTATAGGGATTCGAACTTAAGATAGACATATAAATCCCAATACTATATAAAACATTTCCTTTCGGAAATCATTTACTATAACAACAGTGTTATAGTCCACCATTTCCTTCTATTTCTCGAAAACGTCTATTTCAACAATGAATGTTGAAATCTATGGTTTCGACACTTAATGCTTTTTAAAAGAACTTCAAATCATTTTAATTCTATTTAAAATATCACTTCCCAAAAACACTTTAATATATTATTCACTGTTCAAAATCGTGAATATAAATCATTAACCAAATTCAACACTTTTACATATTCAATTCAAAAATTATCCACTGTTCCAAAATCGTGAATATACTCCTTTAATAAGCTATAAAAATTTACTTATCAAATTCATTCAATCTTGAATTTATAAATCAATGTTTATAAATTCACATTTATAAATTATAAAAATTTCAAGTTATAAAAAAATCTCTTTATTAACCAATTCTATTTAAATCTCATTTAGATGTGAAAAATCAATTTTTCAAGTTAATTATTTATAATTTTCTATTTTACAAAATCTATTCAATTTATAACTTCACAATTTATAAATCTATAATTTCATTCACTTGTGAAATCCATTTTTATTTCATTTTAACACTTATAGAAACTTGTTTTATAATTCCTATACGTTTAATTTATAAATATCAATATTCTAAATCTTTTATATAAATCGTTTATAACAATTCAAAAATCTCAATGTAAACCATTTTATAAATTAATTTACTATTTATTTCAAAAATCACATTTCGGTTATATTTCTCAAAAATCATAACTTTTATAACTTTAAATATTATAATGTTTATTTATTTAAAATAAATCAATTCCAAATTTTAATAAAATGTATATTTTCAAAAATCACTTTAAAAATCCCTTAAAAATCAAAATCGTTATTTTTAACATTTTTAAAACTCCAAAAATGGGTCTGATGATGCAACACACCAAATAGTCAAACACGACATCCAAACATCATATATCGATATGATAATCAACAAATATCACAATATCTGTAATTAAATAAATACTGGTGTGGAATCTAGTTGGATCCCTCCAACCTGTTTCCCTGCATCCATAAACATTAGCACAATACCAATTCCGTTCCAGTACGGAATTATCGCGGTATATGGGATTCATAAAATATTATCCGCTATTATGCGGCGCAATAGGGTCTCATCCGCTATATAATGCGGGAAATCAACTCCAAATATATAAATAATACCAATTTCACTTTGCAGTGAAATATTCGCGGTATATGTTTTTAACAAATAACCTTTGCTTACTAACGGCATATAATGTCTATTTTAATAAGCAATAGATAACAATCATCATTCAAGCTTACAATCAATAATTTTAAATCTAACTATTTAAAATTTAAATCGAAACAATTCGATTGAGTGAGAAGTTCTCACCTTGATTTCAATTTCGTTTTTAGCGTTTTATTTCGAATAAAATTAAACGCGCATTTAATTTTACCCGAAATTCTCACTAGCTCCAAACGACTCTAATCTGTTCCATAGCGTAGGGCTCGTCCATACGGTTCCAACGCAATTGGTTTCGTCCAAAACGGACCTCGTATGAACAAGTTATGATTTTTAGAAGTTTATACAATTTAAAATACAAACAATTAACATTTTCTTTTCTATTTTCAAAACCTAACTGCATCTGAGCCATTGATTTCGTTGCCCTAGAATCCAGGCCATGTGCTGTAGCTTCTTCTTACTCCAGCAATTCACGAACAAAACAAAACCCATAGCCGTCATTTTTACGTCGAATTATACTCCCTCCACGATCGACTATTTAATGATCGGAGACCATCGCCACAAAGCTCATCGCGACCACCACCCACGGCCAGAGTGCGGCCCAGCTCGGCCTTCCCCATGGCCTCGAAGACTGTGCAAAAATGAGCACAAACACGGGGCAATTTCTTCCACTTCGTTGCTCCAAAACTCATCAACTCCATATGGATTTGAAGCTCTCATCGAGCTCTTCGACTTTCGTGTTGGAAGTTTTCTCTAATTATTCACGGATTGGAAGAGATTAAGGGAAGAAGTTTCGTATTTTTGTGGCCATTGAAATTAGGGCCGGCTGAAGCTTTAGAAGGGGGAGGGTTTGCAAATGAAGAGAGTGAAGTCCTTCTATAGAAAATCTACCGAAAATCACTATTCACTCAATTTTCCAAACTCCAAACGAATAGTGCCGGTTGGCGTTTCTAAGGTTTACCCCGCGTTCCGAACACAATGAAACGTGTTTCGGAGGCCAATTCGATCATCTGTGTGAGTTACGGCAATAAACGATCGATTTTAAATTAAACCTATTAAACGAATTTTCTATGCGTTTTGGCTTGCCTCGGACAAACGGTAAATCCGATTGACACGAAATTTGATATCTTACAATAATATCACATTACGGATCGGATGAAACTGGTTTCGACAAAATCCGAGACTGTTTGAAAAATGACTATTTTAACTCGTCAATTAAATATTAAAATATTCAATTTTCACAAATTAACTTTAAATTCAATTTTAAAAGTTCTATAACATCATTCTAACTCCAATATGATATAATAAAATTTTACAAATCATTTTCAATCATATTTAACCCAATTTTCAATTATTTCAGTAATTTAACATATTAAATTATCAATTTAATTATCCAATTAAATCAAGATATTCGAAATAAAATTTATTCGACTTATAAATTTCACTTATTAATATTTAAAATCAATTAAATATATAAATTTTAATTAGCAGAAATTCTGGGACGTTACACTACAACTTGAACTAGTTGTCTAACAAAGGACAAATTAAGCTTTACTACCAAGTCTTCTAACCCTGTCCGAGGAATAGTAGTCTCTGGATCATGCACATACTTGCGAACATGAGACACATGAAATACATTATGGACACCTTCCATATTGCTCGGCAACTCTACTCTGTATGCAAGATTCCCAATCCTCTCTAAAATTTGGAACGGTCTAACATATCTCAGGGCTAACTTCCCTGACTTCCAAATCGTACCATACCCTCCATCGACGACATTTTAATAAAAACCTTGTCTCCAACTGAGAACTCTAGGTCCTTGCGCCTCTTATCTACGTGACTTCTGCATGGATTGAGCTTCCTTCATCCTTCCTCGGATTAACTCAATCTTCTCGTACGCTTCCCTAATCAAATCTGGACCTAAGACTAATCTATCTCCAGTCTCCAGCCAATATGCTGGTGATTTGCATGGCCTTCTATACAAAGCTTCAAAAGGTGCCATTCTTACGCTGGTCTGGTAGCTATTATTATAGGAAAACTCAAATAAATGTAGGTGATCTTCCTAAGATCCATCAAAGTCCAATACACAAGCTATCAATAAATCCCCGAGTACCTTATTGACTCTCTCTATCTGCCCATCTGTCTGAGGGTGATATGTAGTACTCATATTAAGTTTGGTACCCAATACCTCAGGTAGACTCTTTCAGAATTTACTAGTGAAGAAAGTATCTCTGTCACTGACTATACTACTGGGAACTCCATGTGACGATATGGGATTTTGCCCGCTCGAAAATCGACATCCATACTTCATTCGTACCCGAATGCCATAGATTCAACCGTTCAAATCCGATTCGCCGGAGCTTATAACAACATTAAGTAAACAACACAACGGAATAAAAGAATAATACATTGATATACAACTTTGATACAATATCTGATACAACAGATGATCCAATAAATATCAATATACATCAGAGATACAATAAAATAGCAGCGGAAAAGAAAATAGATAGCATTAGCAACGCAACAAATAACTCCACATTGTCTTCAAAAGAGAACTCCAGCAGCAGCTCGAACCAACATCACATTTCACCAAGACAAACAAGTCTCGTCCACATCCAAAGACTGAACTAGCTCCAGATAACATACTAATCTGACTATCTGAAAAACCCAACTCTAGACTGCCTGTGTAGAAAATTTTGAGCACCCAGAGTTTAGGAAAGAAACAATAAACTCTGGATCAGTCATGGGACTGGTGTGAGTAACAAAAACAGTTTATCTTTAAAAACAAACAACGAAATATTTTAAAATCAATTCGCAATGCTTTTTTTAGAAATGAGACTACCATAAGGCCTCCCGCACACACACACAATGCAAACGCAGAATCGGAGGACATTTCTCCTTATGATAGTCAAAGATGCTTGATATGCATTAAAAAGAAATATTTGATATTATTACTAGTGCATAGTGTAGGAAAAATCATTTCGAAAGTAAAGATATAAATCTTAGCCAACATACGACCATTATCGTATGCCTACTATAGGTACCATGCTCAATAGCATGTTACCGCCACATTCCATGGCAGGTTATACAACTAAAACCATACAGGGTTCGTATTGGATGAATGGATTTCCAATAAATGGTCGGGCAAAGGAACTTCCCATACCGAAATGTAACGACTTTGGAAGGACGTCCCCGAGCATCCCAACTGGATCTCTGCCAACACAAAGCCGGTGTACTCCCTGCCCGGGAGTATCAACCTTAGATATTCCATCCCCGGTCGTAACCAACCTTTATCCGGGATCCCGATAACCAACAACACCACATAGTAATAGATATAGTGTATCCACATGAGTAAGTATCTAGGCTCCATTCCATGATACTACCCCTATCCAGAAGAAATGGACATACCCTAGGGACGCGATCCCTGAAACTTTGCTGCATCTTTCCTGTTTCGACCATTTTCCGGGTTGTGAGGTTTGACGAAGTCTCGTCCACAAAGCTACGCTTTTTTACAAAAGCCACGCTTTGATAAACAAATGATCAGCAGCACTCAACATTCCACATTAACAAGTTGGGAATATATTGCTGATAACCTTCAACTACATAACCTCTAAGGGTGTTAAGCTAAGAGAACAAATTCTCTGCCACCAACGGAAATGTATTTGAAAGAAATCTGCTTTATATCTCAAAATGTAATGTCAGACATACAATCTATACAAGTCTGTCCTGGATTTAGAACAAAACCGAAGGCACTTCCAAAGAAGTCCTTGCAATTCGGGTATTCACAATCCCGATCGGACTTCCCATCACTTAGGGAGTCTCTATACCGGCGCGACTCGGTGTAGAGACAATCGATAAGTTATCCTATCGTTTTCACAAATACCCGGTCTTCACCACCGGTCTTCAAATGCTATCCATAACGACGTATCACATATTCGGAATGGGTTATACGACCCAAAGGTCCTTTCCCGGCTAACCCGAATAGTGAGCGAAAATATTTAAAACATATGGATATGTGATTTCAATTAAGTCACAACTTAAAAATCCAAAGTTTTTCTTTCAAATGGTTTAACAAATTACCATTTCCAATCTTTTTTTTAAAAAAAGATTTATTTCATAAAGTTCACCTGGTTTCTCAAAGATTCATTCCTGGATTTCAAAACAATTCCATTTTCAATTGGATTAATTCATTAAATTTTTAACTCAAAGATTTGTCTCATAGTTTTCAAATCGTTCCCAAATATTCATTTTCAAAACTCGTTTCCAAATATTCATCTATAACTTGGAAAACTATTTCAGTTTAAAACTTGAAAACCCTTTAATAAAATTTGAAACGAAAGCTTTTTATCATCTAGAACAATAGTTTTATTTTTTTGAAAAAAAAACCGATTTCATTTATACAAGTTACAATCTTTAGGTTAATTCAAATTCCCAAAAGAACAATACTTTAAAAATGGTTTGGCTAGTATAATATCATTAATCCCTAGTTTCAAATCATAGAATTCAATTTCAAATATTGAATTCAAATTTAAATCAAAATATTTAAATTCCAAAACTTAATCGCGTTATTAAAAATAAATTTCATTTTTGAAATTCCATTCCAAAAGCTTTTCACATTTATCCTGATTCCATTTCCAAAACATTTGAATTCAAATTGTCTATTTAAAAATCACTTCAAAAATCTACGACTTAATCGATTTCCTCGTGAAATCCATATTGGTGTGTATATAAGTGTGGTCCAGGGGTTCAACACAATAGTGCGACATCATTCAATCATCATAGATCAAACACAGAACTATAATTGATAAGCGATATAAACTATAATGCTTATCGTCCATTCACAGATTCACAGATAATATACAAATGTATCATCAATAAATGAATAAATACGTAGCTCAATTCACAGAACAAAATATCACAGATTAGATAGGACAATCAATTTAAGGCAACTTATTCAATACAATCATTTATAAGTAAGGTCAAGTATTCAGTAGTCATTTATAAGCAGGATTAATTAAATCATTTTAATCCTAATCAATTCAACTTATTTCCAAGTAACTTAATTACTTATGAATTTATTACCCAATCCTAATAAATTGATTACAAATTATTTGATATAAATTAATTAATCAAACATTTTAATTAATTATTTTAATTAATAAATTGATTAGATTAACTTTAAGTTAATTACATAATCATTTAATCTTAGTTAATTTCATTACATAATTATCTTTAAGTAATTAAACACCTTTATGAATAAATCAACATTTAGTTAGTTGTAATTATATCTTAATTAATTGATTAATTAACTTTAATCATTATTTATAAGAATTGATTAACCATTAATAATCCATTAATTAATCTTAGTTATTTAATTAGGTGTTAATTGTAACTTAATTAGTTTTTTTTATTACAACTAATTAATTTCTAATCATAAATTATATACTCAAATCTATGATTCTTAATTACACATTAACTATCTCTTAATTAACTAACTTAAACCTTGATTTATAAATTTAAACTTCTAATTACTAATTTAATTAACACAAAACATTAATGATTCCATTCTAATTAACTTCAAAATTAATGAATTACAAGTTATTGAATTTTTTTATTTACATAAAAGTAAAAACTATGTAATTAACACTCACAAAAATATTTGAAACATTAATTTTTTTTACCTTGCTTTAGATTCACATTCCATTTAAACCCAAATTCTTGATAAATTGCACTTAAATGCTTAGCCACTTTTTAGTTGTTAAACAATTTGAATTTTACAAAATCTTATTTCCAAACTAAGCTTCAACTAAAATTGAATTTATAGTTAAACCTTGACTTAATTCAGACCCTACTTAATAATTTAAATTAAATTTTAAATTAAAAGCAAAACAGGTTTTGTTTAAACCTGTACAAACTTTTCTACCTGAGCCCTACCATTTCTCTTCGAGTCCAAAACCCCACTTACTCGAGTAAAACTCGAGAACAAATACGCAAGTTCATCCTGCTTCCTCCAAACTACAACATTCCAGATCACCAAATATAGTGCACGGTGTACGTGCATCGTCACTCCAGCGCCTTTCGACCAACTTCGACGCCTCCTACCTGCCAAGTATCCCCTCGACATCGAACCCCGATCGCCTAAAAACTCGAACAAGTCCACTATCGAAATCGAGCTGTTTTGAACAAAAACCCGGAACACGCGACAGCAACCCATCTCAAACCTGTCAACGACTCGCGCACACGTCACCGACCACCGGAACATCAACTACTCCGGCCACGAACTCGTCGACACCTCCTCCTCCATCCCTTAAAAGCACGCACAGCTTGATCGTCCCATGATGGCGGAATCAGTGAGCATACCGAACCCAGAAAAACTCAAACCAAACCCTATATTCGTTTCGCCCCCAAAATCCTTGCATTAGAAAATTTTTCTAACATTTTTCCTGAATTCAACGTGTACCAAGCAAACTCCATAACGAATTACAAGATCTGAAATTTGTTAAATTATCAGGAATTGACAAAAAAGCATTTTTGCTTCATCTCGAAACTGCCCCTTAAACACGTAACTAAAAATCATCATATTAATTTTAAAAATCATATTTTGGTATTTGTATTTGATTCATAAACCTGAATTTATAAATCATGACAAATTATTTTTTTTTGACTAAATTTAAGTTTACACTGTGTTTAAATTTCCCAATGAAGATAAAACGTGTTTTTTTCTTCTTTTCTTTCTTTTGCTTTGATTCACTACTGAGATAAAGTACAGGTTTAAAACAAAAATTTTAACTTGATTACTAACATTCTTCAGGAGCAAGGAGAGGAAGAAGATGTTGGATTTGTGTATAGTTTACTCTGTAGACCAGAGGTTTGAGCATATCAGTACTTTACACATTTTTTTTTCCAGTGAAAAGAAAACTACAAAGTTTTACTTTGATTTGATTTTTTGAAACATAGTGTAAGTTTAAACCATACTTTACTTGCTTTGCATCTCAAATCTCTTTCAAAAGAAGACGGGGAGTGGGTTCTAAGGTTCATTGTAACTCATGTTACGGGAAAAACAGAAACAGAAGAAAAATAAATGTTTCCAAGAAAATCAAACACAAGTTCAGAGCTATTACATTCATGCAAGAATTCAAGCACCAAGAATTTGAACAAAGTATAGGTTTACTCACAGTGTTTGAAAATGGACAGAGCCTCATCCATTTGGAAACCGGTTTGCACCGCTATCTGAAAACTCTTTTCTTGATTCTTTGATTTGTATTGTCTTGATATTTAGAGTGATGTTTTATTTATGTTTGAGTTTTAAGATGGTATTGTCTTCAGCTTGAAATGGACGAAATGATGAAGAGTGTGATATATAGAAATTGAGTTTACAGGTTATATTTGTTGTTTGTTTATAAAATACACTAGATACTTGCATTTAATGCTTTGTACAAGTGATGTTATTTATTTATACATAGGTGTGGCTGAAGTGATCTCTTTTGTACATCTTTGTTTACAGCCTAGCTTACTTGTATCATATTTTATTTTTATTTTTCTTCTTTAGTAATTGTTTATTTGACTATGCATACATTTGTTTCTATTTCTTTTGTATTTCTATTCAATTGAGGCTGAAAAAGATTTAAAGTGTGCTAGCATTAAATGCATGAGTACTTGTTCCCATGCTTGCCTATATCTTTTTAACTTGGCTGATGATAATGTTATGGTGGCTGCAGCTTTGTATTTGAGCTTTGTAATATGGATGTAGTCTTATATTCAACTTGCTGTTAGAATTTGTCAAATATGTTTTTCTTTATATTTTGCATGTTTGCTTTAATTTTTAACTTAAATATTTATTTCAAAAATTTTGTTATATTTACACAACTTTAAAAATCCATTTCATAAGACTGAATTCAAATATCTCTATATTAATATTGTTTAAAAATAACTCAATATTAAATTAAAAATAATTTATAAAAGAAACCATTTCTTTCTTAATAAATAACATAATTTATATGAATTTGGAAAAACTCGAATCAATTTATCATTCAATTTCACAATTTTAAATCAAAAATAAATTAATTATCAATTTAAAATAAATTAAAATTCGGGATCGTTACACTCCATGAAGTCGAATTATGTTCTTCATGAACAACTTAGTTAAAACAAGTTCCGCTATGGTTGACTTAATTGGAATGAAGTGAGCACTCTTAGTCAATTTGTCCACTAAGACCCATATACTTTCATTTCCCCTATTTGACATTGACTACCCATCTATAGAATCCGTAGATATTGAATCCTATTTCCAAAATATAATCTTTAAAGGTTGAAGCGGTCCGCTCGACTTCTAATGTTCGGCCTTCACTTGTTGACAGTTTGCACACTGCCTAACCCACAAGCCAACATCCTTCTTCATACCTTCCCAATAAAAGCTCCTCATTATATCTTGATACATCTTGGTTCCTCTAGGATGAATCGTAAACTTGGACCAATGACATTCTCCAAGAACTTCTTTCCTCAAGTCCTCCACATTCGAAACACACAACTGTCCCTTCTTTCTCAACCACCCTCTTTGGTCAAGGCTAAATTTCTTCAGATCATCAATCTCAGCTCCAACTTCAAGTCTCCTAATCCTTGTCGCTAATATTGGATCCTCTTTCTACTTAGAGGAAATACTCTCGATCAGCACTGGTCGAACTATCAAACTGGACAACATGCAATGGCTAGAACTAGCAGTCGATCTTAGCTGCATACCACAACAAGCCAAAGCTTCTAAATCCCTCCATTTTGCCAACATAGCAAACACCACATTCTGATGTCTTCTGCTAAGAGCATCCGCTACCTTATTACATTTCCCTAGTGTGTACTCTATACCAAAATCATAAGCAGCCAAAAACTCTAGCCACCTCTACTGTCTCATAATCAACTCCTTCTGAGAGAAAACATACCGTAAAGACTTATGCTCGGTATAAAGCTCAAACCTCTCCTCTAAGAGAAAATGTCTTCAAATATTCAACGCAAAGATCACCGCAGCCAACTCCAAATCATGAGCAGGATATCTTACTTCATGCGCTCTAAGCTACCTGGACGTGTAACATTACCCTTTTGCTTCAATACTGCTCCCAATCTAGTTCTGCATGCATCAGTATACACCACCTACCCACGGTTTACGTTTGGAACTACTAAAACTGGTGCATTGGTCAATAAATGCTTTATCTTAAGGAATACTTCCTCACATTTGTCGGACCAAACTTCAACTCCTTCCTGGTTAGCTTAGTCAAAGGTGCTGCTATCCGCGAGAAATCCTTAATGAATCTCCGTTAGTAGCTAGCAAGTCCCATAAAACTTCTAATCTCAGTCATTGTCTCTGGTATCCTCCAATATTCACAGCTTTGATCTTATCTGGATCAATTGACAAGCCTTTCTCTAAAACCATGTGACCAAGAAACTTAACCTCTTTCTTCCAGAAATGACACTTGGTAAACTTCGCCTTCAGCTGATTCTACCTCAGCATCTCTAGCACCACTCTAAGATGGTCCTCAATCTCTTTTTCATATTTAGAGTATACTAAAATGGCATCTATAAGCACTAGCACAAACCAATCCAAGTACTCTCAGAAAATTCGGTTCATCAAATCCACGAAGAAAGAAGGTGCATTCGTTAATCCAAACGGCATCACTAACCACTCATACGAACCATACCTAGTCCGAAATGCTATCAAAGGAATACTGTCCTCTGCCACTCTTAACTGATGAAAACATGTCGCCAAATCCAACTGGAAAAACACTCTGGCTCCACTCAACTAATATAACAGATCATCTATTCTTGGCAAAATGATACTTATTCTTGATCGTCCTTCCATTCAACTTACGATAGTCGATACACATTCTCAACGACCCATCTGGTTTCTTCACAAACACCACTGTCGCTCCCTAAGGCGAACTGCTTGGCCTTATAAAATTCCTTCCTTCAAGATCCACTAGCTGCACCTTCAATTCCTTCATCTCAATCGGTGTCATCCTGCTAGGTGGTCTACTCAGAGGTTCAGCTCCGGTCATAAGATCTATACAGAACTCTAATACTCGTTTCGATGGTAGTCCTGTAACTGGCTCAAAGACATCTACAACTCTCTTGCTACCCGAACCTAGCTTAACTCATCTCCTATCTCCATAGCACTAAGCAAAGTACTAACACTTCTGCAGAATTATCCATTTGAAATATTATGCGGTTATGACTGTCAGGGTGCCTCGGTGATATCTCCCTATCGTGGCAAAATATTCTAACCTCATACCTACCCAACAAATCCATGCCCAAAATGATTCTGAAATCTATGAAATTAATAACATACAAGATTCATGCGAACTTATGACCTAACAAATCAAATTCTAACCGGTCAAATCTCATCCCTAGAGTTGCATACCTTCCTATTGGATTCGTAATCCTTAAGGAAGTAACATGGTAGTTGGGTTCTAAGCATAATCCATCAAGTAAACACTGAGGTATAAATGAATGTGATGCACTGGTATCAAAAAGTACCCTAATTGGTATACTCTGAATCAAAAACATACCTTCCATCATAGTCTTCCCTTTATCAGCTACAGTAGGCCTTGCTAGTCCAATAGCAAAAACCTTTCCTTTGTCCTCCTTAGCTGGCTCCGGACACTGTTTCTTATAATGCTCAACTTGATCGCAGTTGAAGCACTTTATATTCTTCTTACTTGCAGCTTTCTTTCCATTTTTTGACCGGCACTCATTCGCAAAGTGACCCTTCTTATTACATTTATAGCAAACTATCTCAGCCTTTGACTTTATAGCAGCATCTTCCTTCTAGGCTCTCTTCTTCTTGAAGAACTTTCTCTTCTTCCTAGAGAAACCTAAGTTTCCACTAACTTCTCTTTAGCATAATCAACAAGTAACTCTTCATGGCGAATGGCCATCTCCACAACTAAATTACTTGGAACATAGAGATGTGATAGAGTCGCCCTAGCAATCTCGGGCCTCGGTCCTCTAATGAACCTCTCGTTCCTTCAGATGTCAATGTCCATAATATTATGTCCATAATAGGATAGCTCCTCAAACTTAGTGGCATACTCAACAACCGACATCTCTCCCTGCTCTATATCCATAAACTTCCTCATCAGCTTTGACTTAGCAAACTCAAACATAAACATCTGCTCAAATCTTATTCTAAAATCCACCCAAGTCATCTTCCCCTCCGAAACTCTGGTAGTAACACTATTCCACCAACGAAGTGCTGACCCTTGTAATTTCCTAGAGGCCAACCTTCTCTTTTGTCTATCATCTAAACCCAAATCAAGAAATATATGCTCACAATGCAGCAGCCATTTCTCTACCTTAATAGCATCCTCCGTCCCCATGAATGGCTTTCCACCCAAACTGGTGTAGTCTCTACTCAGCTTAGCATAATTATTCCTACCTGAAGCTATAGGATTAGCTCCTCCAACATTTCCATCCACCCCAACAGCAACTCTTGCTTGCATCATATTGACGAAGAACTGATACATCGCCCCCATAACTACCAGTGGATTCCTGGCATCCAGATTGGGATCAGCATTTTGGTTATTAGCATTAGCCGATAGACTCGGCTTCCTCCTGGTAGTAGGTCAAGCATTTGCATTAGTTGTGGTGCTTCTTCCACCTTAATGTCCTCTTCCATTTCCTGCTTCCATATCTCCTTTCTCGTTGATCTACAGATGAACCTTAATGAGATACAGAAGAACGGTCTAAGAGAGCGGGGAATACGTACTTATATACATATACATACATACATATACATATATATGTAACTATATATCGAATACAAGTACGTTACTATAGCGCAACCCAAACTCCAATCTTATTGTCTGATTCGTTGGATTATGTTTGAAAAATCTTTTAGTCTTAACTTTCTTTCAAAGTTTCATAAACCTATGCTCTGATACCAACTTGTAACATCTCCCTACTTGGAGGCCCAAAACCGACAGCTATGGATGCTGGAGTCATCCAAGTTATTAAACCTTGGTGACCAAATACAGCAATGTTAGATACATTGATACGCAGAAACACATGAATACGGAAAATTTTAAACCATCAAACAAAGTCCACATTCCATTTCAAAATATTTAAAATTCATTATATAATTCCAAAGCGCAGACCACGTTTATACAAAATATACACATTACAAAATATGCTAAGAGTAACATATGATGATTCCCCCTTGGATAATCAGAGTATATAATAAGGCACTAAAACAAATTTGCCTTTACAATCAAACACAACGAAAATAGAAGAACTCTAAGTAGCTAACATGCCTCATGCATGTCACCGGAAGCTTTATTCGTCTAAAAGAACACTTAAAAACCTTAACTCTTAACCTACTGAAAATCAATTGAGTACCCGAGAGTTTAAGGAGAACAAAAACTTCGAGTTAGACATAAGCCTGGTATGAATAATAACCTACCATCTTAAACCATTTAGATATCTAATAAGACCACATCACTTAGCGAAATGGGTTTCCCCCTCACTAGTATCCTAAAACATTATTAGAACCATATACTGTGCTCTTGCATCCACAATGGTTAAAACATAGTATTTCCAAAACAATATGATGGTATGAAAAACAAGTAAATCAAATATGGATTACCCATCCCCTTTCATTATGACTATCTGTCTTAATTATAGTTTCTAGGTTTAATATTAACCTGTTAAATATTTATGGACTATCTATCCAATTTTGTAGTTTTCATGGGATCAGTAAGAACCTTTAGTAACTTCAATACCTTTTCTATTATCCTAGTTTTCATGGGTTAACTAGGAACCTATTAACTAACTCTCAAAATTTTAATTCGGATATAGTTTTCATGGGCTAACTATAAACCCATTGGCCCCTGCCAATATCAAAACATAGTTTTCATGGGCTGACTATGAACCTATTGGCCCCTACCAATATCTTTTCCTTTATGCGGTTTTCATGGGCTTATTGTGAACCTATTGGCTCCTGCCAATATCTTTAATTAAGATTTTATCATTTCATAAGTTATAGTCACCACTGGGTTAACCTAGCTGGTTATTATGCCATTTCCCAAAGTACTGTTATGGGTTAGATCCAATGTGAATAAATATACGAAGAATTAATACTCTAAATATTCTTTATTTACGCCATGGTATTTCCTTTTAAAAATTGAGAATGGGTTATTTATTTTTTTAAAACCTTACAACATCACATTTGAAACCACTGGTTGATCTCCTTCGAAAGCATAGAAAACCTCTTTACGAAACTCTAAGTATATGCCTTTTGAATGCATCAAAACCTTACTTAATAATCTTTAGGAAAACAGCTGATTGGTTGCCTTAAAACTTTTCAAACAATTTACAGAATAACTGCTGCAATTATCAAATCTAAATCAAAGTAAAAATTAACGTTTAAGCCCTTCCATTAAGCAAAACCAACATCGCAAATAAGTCCTTCTTTAAAAATAATTTATTTTCCATAGCTAATTAATTTGGAAAGATCCCCAAAAATTATAGAAATTCAATTTCATCATGTTATCTAACATCTTAAAATTTCAGACCTGATTTCTTGCAGAAATAATTAAAATAATTTTCAAACCCAATTACAACATATTTTTCTTCAGAAATTCGTAATAAATTCTCCGTATCTTGGAAAATTATGAAAAATTAAACCCATCTCTATAATCATGTTTTACCTAACATATAAATTTTCCATTACATTCTAAATCTAATAACAATCGATTTTTCCCTAAAACCATGCAATTTCATATGTAAATGAATTGATTTAAATCAAACATAATATAGCTCAAGCATATCATCATCCATAACATCATAAAAATGAGTTTAATATTAAATCAAAAAATATATGAATAAAAATATAAAGATGGAATGAATTATTATTCACCTTAGATTTGGTAAGGAATTTGAGATTTGTCGTGGATTAATCATTCGTAGCTTTGATCCTTAGCTTTTGATTGAATTTTCCTCCTTGTTAATGGCCAGCTTTAATTTAGGTTTTTGAATTGAATTTGAGAAAAATGAGAAGTAAAACGTGAATGGGCAATTACAAAAGTGTATAGCCGTGAGCATGGGGAGGTGCGACTATTTACTAATATGCCCATGTGTATATTAATTGGCTTACAAACCAAATCAAGCCCATTTATTTTATTATTAAGTACATCCCTATGTGTTTTATCCAAACCTCAATCCCCTTATCATTATTATTCTATTTAATTAAATTTCATGAATAATGTTATCAAAAATTAGGGATATTACAATATATGACATATCATGAATGGTTACATTGATTACATTCAACAGCATATTAGAGGGTACAATCAAAACTGAAGACACATTTTCATATTGGATTTGTCGTGGAGATCCCTTTGGTCAAGTCGAAATCCAATCTCCATGCACGAGGATTAAAAAACACCTTTCGAGCATCGTATATCTATAGATAAGTATACCATAAGGTAAACATAAAGGCCCACACTTGAACATAAACATAAACCACATGTAACCAAGTATCAACTCTCGGTACCAACATATCAATATGCATACTCTAGATATGAAGTTGATAATACCCCGTCGTGGGACTGCAAAACCCCAGATTGTGTGTCATATACTGTCTTTAGCCATTTTTGATGTCAAGATCACATTGGCATCTTTCACACGAGTCTTCATCACTCGAACATAACACGAATACCCAATTGGATTACCATATCTCGAACAAAGCTCGAAACCACACATGGATTCCAGCATCTCAAATAGATCCACTTCAAAGAGTTAGAACATGTATCTCAGTCTTGAAGTTGTTTTCGATAAGTAAAACACTTACCGATCATGGTATCTTCAAGACTGAATTGACGAATTTAGTCATTCAATAATAATGAGAACGATCGCATATTGAAACCAAGTCTCGTATGATTATTACATTTTTGGTATTTTCATCTCACACTATCCCTGAGTCAAGAGTGAAGCCGGTAGGTTAGAGATTTATTGCTCATATCCCAACTCAAACATCAGTCTTAATTATAATAGAGAGACAAGCCTACTTCATTGGTTTTCAGTGCTAAGTATATGCATAAATGTTTTCCATAAACGAGTAAATATACAAAGCATGATTAAGTCACAGAAAGCATGATTATGTCACACAGGCGACTTCAAATCTCTTTTTTCAAATTAATATTTTATTAATTAAGACTTCTTCTATTAGCAAAATTTCTTTTATGTAATAAAGCATTTTTTTTTTCAATTCCTATTATTCATTTGTACTCTTTTCAATACTTCGAAAGGTATTCATATACTTGTCTCAAATGGTATAAGTATATTCATTTTCTAAAAGATTCCTTTCTTCTTATTTCGTTCAAAATATTTATTTTAAGGATCTAAGAACTTTCACCGATCCATTTAAGAAGGTTTAAGACTAATGTTACTTAAACATTGTCACTACAAACCCAAAACCATTTCACTTATGCTTAACGTTAAAACATTCTTTTAAAGATTTGTTTATACTCATAAGTATAATAAAAAAGGGTTAAAGACCAATGTTAATTAACACATTGCCATAACAAACCAAAAACCATTCCATTACTTAACAATGATGATCTTAAAACACTCTTATTAGCAAAATTTATTTTATGTAATAAAGCATTGTTTGTCAATTCCCATTATTCATTTGTACTCTTTTCAATACTTTGAAAGGTATTCATATACTTATCTCAAATGGTATAAATATATTCACAAATCATTAACAATGTTTCTTACTTTAAACCTATGATTTATCTATCGTTTTCCAAACAAACCCTTACTTCTTATTTCCTTCAAAATATTTATTTTAAGGAACTAAGAACTTTCACCGATCCATTTAAAAAGGTTTAAGACTAATGTAACTTAAACTTTGTCACTACAAACCCAAAACCATTTCACTTATGCTTATCATTAAAAAATTCTTTTAAAGATTTATTTAAACCCATGAGTATAATAAATAAAGGTTAAAGACCATTGTTAATTAACATATTACCAAAACAAACCCAAAACCATTCCATGGTTGTATTTTCTTTAAAACATTACTTTAAACATCTAAGACATATTTGGTTAAGTTCGGTAGTCGACAAATCGACTACCTAATTAAAAAACAATCACTTATAGAAATTATGGTTCGTATACTTAACCCGTTTCCGACATTTCAACTTAACTATTCCTCATCCAAGAGCGAAGCTAGATAAGTTAGAGCAATGGTTCTGTATCAAAGCCTTGCCTAAAAATTTCATTCTTGAATTTCACAAATAGATAAATCTACCTCGTCGACTTTTAGTGTTAAATATGATATTAATGACTTTCATAGACGAGTGTGACGACCCGTCCCTCTCGACCCTCGAAAATCGACACAAAATATGCTACAGTATAATATGCCGACGATCGGGTGTTGGAAAGACAGATTATTGAGGAAAAAGAAAGAAGATAGAAGAAAGAAGGAACTAAACAATAGCAGAATCTCACAAGCACAGCGAAACAAAATATAATAGTCAATAACAGATCTTTACAGAAACTATAAACTATATCTGTTTATATATTACATCATCAGAGTATCACAAACAAACAACAATTACCAGCCTGAAAATTTCAAACAATCACGGCAGCGGATATAAACAAATATGGTAATACGTCTCGGACTCCATCTCCTCTCCTGAGCTCCACAGTGTCCTTTCCTGTAATCTATAATACTCGGTCTGACCCGAGCATTATAATGAAATAACACCCGAGTCAGTCTGGAATACCAGCGTGAAAAAAATACACCCAAATTGATTATTAAATTTCGAAAATCCTTTGAAAATCAAAAGCATCTCGTAAGACCATGCCACAAATAAACATGTCGGGTTTTTACCTTACGATAGCCAAAACACTTTTTATCAAATCCATCTGATATTATAATAGTGTATATAGAAAGTAAAATAGAATCTAGTTGAAATGCTTGCATCTCACGTTTCAGCAATAGTTGGGCACAATCAAAACCGTAAAGGCGCGTAGGGAGAATGGATTTCCACCTAATGACTAGACACTAGGTTACCACCTGTCATAGTACGTGGCCCAGATCACCGTACCGAGGATTACTCCCAATCCCCTACAACACAAGACGGGGACTACCCCTTACTGGATAATCCCAAGTAAAATCACCCTATGGTTAGGATCAGCAACCGCACCACTAAGCCGAATAAAAGGGACATCTAGACAGGGATGACCTCACCCTAATGGGTGCTACCCACTTAGCCTTGCTGCATATACCTTGATTTTTAGTCATTCCCGATTGATGAGGCTCGAGGCTAAGCGTTACCTTTTTAGAACATATCACTTAGAATGCTCACCGTCCACCTGACGATGTTCTGAAAGCATTCATCCATACAAGTCCGTCCTGTGTTCGAACGGAACCGAAGGCACTACTCCTACTACATCCATTTTGGAATCATCCTCAGGATTAGTAGTGACTAGCCCTTGCACTTCACTGCTCCATCTTTGAATCCAAACTCGTCTTCCTTACGAAAACATACAAACCGAATCGAAGTGGTTTTCGAGAATTTAATCCTGATCCCGGTCTCTTCGAAACGATCAGCGCATTGGTCAATATTTATAGTCAGTTATTTAACTATCAATTAACATCCACAACATCTATCAAACATAAATAATTTCCCAGATTATTTATTATCCTCAAAATATCTTCGCAAGATATATTTCCATTTTTCAACCCTTTGAAAATAGTTACAAATCGCACTCTTCTCATGGAATGAATTCCCATATATTTATTTCCACTGAAAACACCAAGTACAAATACCTTAGATTTCAAAATGATTAAATCACTTTATTCTAAAATATACCTTAAATATTTAAATTAGACTACTTAAACAATTTATTCAAAAATATATTTTAAGAATATTTAAGGTAAACTATTTTATAAAATATAAAACTAGTTTAAAAATAAAAGTTAAGTCAAACTAAATATTTAAAATAAGAATTACAAAATTTTATACAAGTTTCAATTAAAACTTTAACCAAACTCTTTAAATAAATCCATTTTATAAAGTATAAATATTAAAAACATTCTTTCAAAACATAATACTACTTAACCTAACTAATCTGGTAAATATTCACTTTTAAAGTTTTTACAACTTAAATAATAATTCTTGAAACCATTTTTTTAAAACAACTTCAAAACTTCTAACTTTTACTCAAAAATCCTCTTTAAAAACGTACTTTCAGGGAAATACACTTCCATTTCAGAATAACCCAAAGAATTCTTCTTATGAATCCTGCTTGATTTATTTCAATTCAAATTTATGTTTAAATCCCGTAAATTCCTTTCCACACTTTAAAAACAAATTCATTTTATTTTTTTAACACATTTCTATTTCCTGGAAATCATTTTCAAAATATATGCTTAAATTATTTAAAATAAGGCTACTAGGAATTACTTAACTAAAAATAATACTTAAAAAAATATAGAGGAGTTTCTGATTAATTTAAACCCAAAATTTCTTTTAAAAATAAAGTTATTAAATCAAATATTCATATTAAAATTTTCTTTTAAAACAAACTAATATTAATTTATCTTTAAATAATGAAATACTATAATTACTTAGTAAATACTTATTTTTCACTTAAAAGTAATTAAAAAAAATTCTAAGATATTCTAAAAACACGTTTAAACTTTCTAGTTTATACTTTGAAAGCTTTTCTTTGAAACATACCTAATTTTTCCAGGAAAAATCACTATCCATCATGTAAAAATATAATCCCACTTTTACCTTTAAAAACGGGTTGCATTTCTTATAGAAATCCCCACCGGGATCTATCTTTCAAAATTTATCCATTGATAAATATTCCATTTCATATATAAACCCAGCTTATAAATTTTCATTCCTCATTTCCCTTTAAATCATAGTTTCGAAAAAAACACTTTAACAGGATCCAAACCAATTCTCGAATTTAATTCCTTTAGATTCTTTACTTCAAAATTTCTTTTATTTCCTTTTAAAACCAATTTATTTTACTTATACTTAAAACTCCAGATAATATTTCTCAGACCATAACACAGCATAACAAAATTCCAAATCTATCTATCATAGGATATCAGTGAAATATACCACAGATTATGAATATAATTTCTATTTGTGAGGAATCCAGTTGGATCCCTCCAGATTGCTTTCCTGCATCCACAAATGTTAGCACGACAAATAAAATATAAATCAAATCTTGGTAAGAATTATCTCATTCCACCAAAAAATCAACCATTAAATATTAGCTATTTAATGCTAACTAGCATTCCAGATGTGAGTGAGATTTACTCACCTGGAGTTTCGTCGAGCGTTTAAATTTTAAATTAAATCGAACCATTCAATTTAATCCAAAATTTTCACTTTCCCTAATCATCTCCGGACCTGCTGCAGCGTGTAGATCGATTCGCTGCAATTCTAGCGCCGCCAGTTTCGTCGAAATCTGATATCGTATGCAATAGATATGAAATTTATAAGTTTCAATTACCAGTTTAAAACAAAATTTCTTTCTTTTTTTATAATTATATTATACCCAAACGAAATCAGGTCGTCGATAATGCTACTCAAATCCAGGCCGCAACTAACTATCTTCTTCGTTCGTTCCAGGAACCAGAAACCGATCTCGCCCAAAGTTGACAGATGATGCTCCTTTCTTCATTGCAATCGGCGATGATCCAATGCCTCGACGCTGAAGCACCTCGAAAACTCCACCTAAGGCTAGAGCGAGGCAAAGCTCGGTTCACCCATGGCTCCTTGATTTGAGCACGAATGCTCGACTTTCCCTTCTGGTTTGCTGTCGATCCTCGCCGCCAGACTAGATCCTAACCGCTGGACCTCACGAGCTCACTGAGCTCCACCCTTTTCATGTTGGAAGATATTGCTATTACGCGATGGATTGATCGCAAATTAGAGTTGAAATTTGATGCATTTCGGCCATTGAAAATGCCTCTAGTGGCGGCCGAAAAATAGACTAGGGTTTCTCTGAAAAACGCGAATATATAAACATTTATTAAAATTATTTTAATATTAAATCCACTTTTAAACAATATTTTCAAACGAACTCCGAATCAGACATGCCGCCAGGCGTTATAAGGTTTTACTCATATTCCGAACACAATGGAACGTGTTTCAGAGCCCAATTCAATCATATGTGGAAGATAGCTTTTGAATTGAGTTTAAATATTAAATTACCGATTTAAATTTCAACGCGTTTCTCACCCGTACGAACAAACGGTAGCTCCAAATGCTACGAAAATTAAAATCCAAAAATAGCTAACTATTACGGATCCAATGGAACTAGTTTCTTCGAATTCTGAGACTATGTCCTGGAAGTCTATTTTAACTCGTTGATTAATTTGAGGGATTTTCTGAATCGTCGAAATCATCTAAAATTTCACCTTTAAAATTTTACTAACACTATTATAAATCATATAGAATTTATAATCATATTTGAAATCATTCTGATTCAATTCAAATCAGAATCTGATTATATGTATTATCACTACAAATTAAATTCCATTATTTAATTAATAAAAATTCCAAATTTAACTTATCGACTTTTGATTCCATTCCAAAGTCCAATTTTAAAATTCATATCAAACTAGACTTAAAATAAACCTTAGAAACCATTTTCATAATCATTAACATCCAGAATCACCAATATTCCCAATTTCAAATAAATAATTATTATCCAAATCCAATTAATTGCCATATTTGAAATTTTAAGTAATTATATTGATTTAACCAAAATCTTTTTATTCAAAATCAAATTATAATTCAAATTCAACATTTAAAATGAATCAAATGTTCAAAATCTAACGACCAAAATTCCAGGTCGTTACATTCCTCCCCCCTTATAAAAATTTCATCCTCAAAATTTGCCAATGTATGAAAAATGCCACTAAACTCATTTACTTACCCATACTTACTTAGATAAAAATTTACGTTCACTTCACCAAAGCCTTTAGATCAATTCCAAAACCATTTGCTTCATTTTTAACTCAAAAGCTTTGTTTACAACATTATTCCGAAATGCAACTTTTCTAGTTAACCCAAAATTTTCAAAATTCCCAAAAAAAATTCTAACTCCCAAAATTTTTGAAATTTTTTGACAGCGTCTCCTTTGTACGGAGAGTGTTCCATAATATCATAATAGACACAAATATATATACATCGACCCACACGGTCGGAAAACAAAATGTACCACACTATATAAATCATTTTTCAAATTTTATTGCGTACGGTACCTTTGATTGGCATTTTTAAAGCAAGCAGCTAATTTATATTGCATTTACGCGCTCCAACTCTATCGATTGTCTCCCGTACCTGTACTTACTCTAACAAGCACATAAGTTTTCAATAATATGAAATTTCAATAACATTCCATTCATTAATCTTAGCCAAACATATGAATTACAAAGCCCAATGCACACATTTCCATAATCCTACATGTTAACCATCTTTATAAACAATCCACAAGTTTCAACACTATTTTAATTCCCCTAACAAATCCAAACTTCCTTTTATTCCACTCGAATGATTTACATCTGAATTTACTATTCTCAATTCATATTCACTTCAATATGATTAACATGTGCTTTACTTACATCAGTTTACTTCAATTCAATTCCAAATTGATTCACAATCAAATTTTTATTTTCAATTTGATATATTTGCATTTCTTTTATGATCCACATTCATTTATATGCAAATCCACTTGATTAGAATTTCAACCCATTCCAATTTATTCAAGAACAAACTTTATTTTATGTCCAATGACAGATTTCTATGCACGTTTTGATATTTTTCATGCAAATAATCATCACTTAAGCTTATAACCATTTAGAATTAATTCCAACTTACATTTATATTAATTTCATTCCATTCGGAACCATTTACAGACCATGCATTCTTACTTCATCACCATTACTAATCAAATCCCTATTCTTACACTTCAAGTTCATTTTCCATACAAGTTCATTCAAGATCATTACATAAACTCGACCACATCCTTTTCACAATCTTCTTAAATTCTTTCAAACCAATAATATCTCTATTTCTTCTTGCATCAATTTTATTTCCATTTTAATTTGGTTCTCATCCAATCAAATTCCAATCCATTACAAATTTTAATTCAACTACTTTACTTGCAATTCATTTATTCTTATTTCAGCTTCTCAATTTATTTTTGAATTTATTAGTAGCATGACCATTCCAATTATTCCAAACTATAATTGGGTTTTATTTTGCTATTTCAAATTTTTAACAAGCTACCAAAATTTTATTCATCTCATTACCCTTTTTATTTAATTTAGCTTACGCTAAATTCATCTTCAAATAATTCTTTCGAATTTAGTTGAGTGAGAATTTGAATCATTCAATATCATTTCAACTAAATTAAATTTTATTTCAATTCAATTCTTTTCCAAATTGAATTCAAGTTCAACTAAATTTTATTTAGCTAACTTAAATTCATACCATTTCCTTTACTATCTTAAATAAGAATTTAATTCCATTCATTATTATTCATAACACATTGAAGTTTGATTTTAATTCAATTCAAATTTAACTCAATTCCTTTTTAATTTAAGTTAAATCCAATTCGATCCAATTTTATTACTCCATTCAATTTAAATTTTTACTTTCTAATATATAAGTTTTAAAATTTATTTAGTAACCTAAGTCCATTCATCCTTTTATATTTCACTTTGCCTTATCTCACTCTACATTTCATTTAGGATTCAAATTTTGAATTTCCCATAAAATTCCAACCATTTTATTTTGGTTTTACAATTTCATTTCTATTCTTAAGTTCACCAATTTATTTACTTAAAAGCTTATATTGCTCATTTAAGTCCATTTTCATCTTAAAATCACAATTTCGAATTATATGTATATGTATCACTGAATTCTTAAGGATATAAATTTCATTACATAAATTTTAATCCATAATTTCAGATTATATGTATAAACTTAATAGCTTATGGGTATAAATTCATTACGCAATTATAACTCACAATTACAAAGTCATTTTACATTTCAACTTTATCCACTTTAATTCGATCTCAATTACAATTTTATTTAACTAATCTTCAGTTAAATTCAAATATATTTTATTCAGTTTCATTCACTTAATTTAAATTTAAATTCCAGGATTAAAATTTCATTTACCCTTCTTATTTAAATCAACTTCACTTAATAGGTTCAATAGTTGATTCATTTTTATCTTTCACAATTTTATTTTACTTTTTAAATAAAATTCCCAGAATTCAATTGTCGGTTTTATTTCAAACCAATTTGAAATTATAATCAACACATACCCACTTGGTATATCAAATCAAATCTCCAGATTCCAAAACAACTTGGTTTTACCAAAACAAATTTCCTTTTTGAAATTTCTAATACAACTTGTACACCCAACAAGTCCAAACAAATATCATAACCAATCTCCACGGTAGGAATCCATCACTTTAGAAACTCGAAAATGAATACTAATGATGTGGCCATCATCATCAGGATTATTTTCCAATGACTGAAGTGAGTTCAGTGCTTCCTTACTACCACAAATTTCTTTCAAAACAATTTCCATTCAAAAATATTTCCTAAAATAATACTCCGTTATTTCCTCCAACATTCTGGAAAATATTTCAAACATTCCCAAGATTTTACATTCCCAACTTTTTGTTTAAATTCATGTTAAACACTTTCCGGAATTACCGAGATTTAAATTCTGGTTTAAATCAAAATTTTAGTTATACTTATAGAATTCCACTTGGTTATAAACCATTTTAAATTTTAGATCAAATTTTAGATTCTTATTTGATTATAGTATTAACACCCATCATCCAAATATATATAATAATTTCAGAAAATTATTTCTTTTATATCAAAATATAATTTTGGGTAAAATTATTTCATTTACCCACTTTTAAAAACAATACTCTGTCGGTTTATCTTGTTTTAGAGTTTAGAAACCCTATCGATACGGTTATACTTCCCGCACCGACCAGAATTCATAAACACTCAACCGATAAGTCAACATAGTATAAAAACAGCTTTTATATTCACTAAAAAATACGCTCTCATATCTATTAATACACTCAACTCATTATAGAGTACTACTGACTCTTTTTAATGAGTAATTTTCCCCAACAAACCCTAGGTTATCGCTAAGCTAAGCTCTGATAGCGTGTGTGATGACTTAGGCTTTTCTACCGTCGGTAGTGGCTCACTCGACTGGTAGGCTTTTAAACCATCCTAGGCTCGCTGTGGCTCACAACGATTCCTCGGGTTTGCTTTTACAGCCAGCTTCTCGACTCGCAACCAACCCCACAAGGCCTTATACTACTCCCGAGGACATGTAGAGGTTTGAATCTCTCGTTCGCCACCTAACGCAAAGCGAGAACCCCCTATCATGCTGTAATGTAGCAAACCCAATCCCGGTCTCTTTGAAACGATCAACGCATTGGCCAATATTGATAGTCATGTATTTAACATCAATTAACATCCACAACATCCATCAAATATAAATAATTTCCGAAATTATTTATTATCCTCAAAATATCTTCGCAAGATATATTTCCATTTTTCAACCCTTTGAAAACAGTTTTCAAACCACACTCTTCTCATGGAATAAATTCCCATATATTTATTTCCACTGAAAACACCAAGTACAAATACCTTAGATTTCAAAACGATTAATCACTCTATTCTAAAATATACCTTACGTATTTAAATTAGACTACCTAAACACTTTATTCAAAAATATATTTTAAGAATATTTAGGGTTAACTATTTTATAAAATATAAAACTAGTTTTAAAATAAAAGTTAAGTCAAACTAAAATTTTAAAATAAGAGTTGCAAAATTTTATACAAGTTTCAAATAAAACTTTAACCAAACTATCTTTAAAAAAATCTATTTTATAAAGTATAAATAATAAAAAACATTCTTTAAAAACATAATACTACTTAACCTAACTAATCCGATAAGTATACACATTTAAAGTTTTTACAACTTAAATAATAATTCTTGAAACCATTCTTTTAAAACAACTTCAAAATGTAACAACCCAGGGTTTCGCATTTATTTTATTATCGTCCTTAGACGACTATTATTGTTGGCAATTTTTTAAATAGAGTTCTATTTGGTTAAACTCTTTTTAAAAACTTGTTTAAAAAAATTCAATGGGCAATGAAATAATATTGGCCATGTTTTATTTTGGTGGCAAGCTATCTCAGGCAAACCCGTTCCCTCCTCGACCCATTTTCCATTTTCGAAAACCTACACCTAAACGATCGAAAGAAATAAAAATGGCGGCCACGTTCGTTCGTTCCTTCTCGTTCATCCCTCAATAAATTAGGGTTTCGTGAATTTTCAAAGTGCCGACTTCTAGTAGAGATAGGGTTCGAATGCAACTTCACTCGTCTTCGCTTCGGTGAAAGGTGAGTAATTTCAATTACTCACATCTTCTTCATACGTAAGTTTGTTGGGTTTAAATTCTACGATTTTCGTTCGATTTTGTTTCGTTGATTGGTGATTTTTCTAACTTTGTCAGTTTCATGTAATCTGACACTTGATACTTGCGATTTTGACTGGTTCATGTATATAGTTTTGATGATTTTTGAAATGTTGAACTCCATGATTCTTCTGTTTCATTTTGTTGCTGTTTAAACATGACTTCAGTCACTTGATTTCTCGGCTGTTGAATTGTGGTTCGATGTTGTTCATGTCTCTGATGTTTTCTATTCACTCGGGTTTGAATACTTGATTGATTGATGGATTAGGTTTGAATCTGTTACCATCGAACTTATTTGAAGATGTTGCTTTCTTTTGTGGCCATTAGGATCTTGATTTCTGTTAACATCGGTTAAACTTGATTCTGGATTTAGTTCGAATGTTGAGATGATTTACGACTTGGGGCATAATCGTATATATTTTGGTTAGTGATTCATTTTGTCTCCAGTCATTATCGGTTGCCTGGATAAATTCTTATGGAACTGGTATTAATATTTATACTCGACTTCGTCCATGTACTTTGTGGTTTCGTTGTTTTACAAGTTAGGGATTCCCTGGAGTTCTGAATATTTTGAGTTGCATTTGATAGTGCCGTGCACTTGATTTCTTATCACTTGACTTCGAGTGGATAACCCAGTTGCTGCTAGCATCAATGAATCATTTCTGATTTGTTGGTTTACTTGGCTATCACGGTTTGTACCGTGCCTTGTCTGATTCGTCGTTTCGTTTATTATGTGTTGCTCTTTGTAGATTGGCATTTTGCCGTGTTTTAGTCCCTGACACTGCTTAGTTGCATGCATTGGGTTTGTTCATCCTGTAGCATAATTGTGAAAGAACCATTGCATTCCTGTGCAAGCACTTGAGTCAAATACTTTTAGATGTTTGTTCCGTCCAGTTTCTTGTTGTTTTTCGAGTATCCTTGCATACTATGTGCCACTCCGGCAGTTGCAGTTCATTTACATATGCTGGATTGCTTCAATGTCCTGTTCACTGCTGCATATCATTGCATTTTCATCACTGCACTGTTTTCTTGCATATAAACTTGGATTCTTTGTGTACTTGTCTCTGTTCGAGTCTGACACTTTTTGAAGTTCCCATCTTTTAGTTTGTGGCTCATGTGTTGGTATTGATTTCTTTCACATTGATTATGTGCTTTGTACATGTTACTCCTTTGGTATGGTTGCAGACCACCTAACCATTGTTCATGTTGCATTGTCTAGTTTCATATAGTTGTTCACGAATCACTGCATATAAGTTCATCTTGTAGCTGTCTCGACCAATTGAGATAGATGGAAAACGTGTTTACTATAATTTGGTCTTTTCCATGCTTTATTGAGTTGTTTGAGGTTATTTACCTTGAGACAGTATCACTTGTGCACTGTCAGGCCCATATTGCATTTGCACTTGGGAACATATTAGAAACTGATACACTGCATTATTCATTTGCAATTGGTCTTGATGTTATACATCACTGTGCATTAGTCCACTTGAAGTTGTAGCCTTTTTGCATTGTTCACTTTTGACTGTTATTGCATAAAAATGCGGTCATTGCCCTTGTGGTCAGACCTGCATATATCTGAACCATTTTGTTGCTTACCTCTGAACATCACTGTCACACTTGTTGATGCCTTGAGTATACTGTTTGGTTCTGGCCATATTCTTGTTTCTTACACCTTCATTTGCCTGTGCCCTCATGTGTATCACTGCCTTGTACAGTTCCATGTTGCACCTCTGTTTCATTTTATCCATGTGCAACTAGTAGCTTACATCCATTGTGTACATTTTGGTTCGCATTCATGTTGTCCAGGCTTGTTCCTTTGCATTGCTGTTAGCTCTGGGCTTCACTGACCACTCTTGTTGTACCACTGTTGTCTTCCTCTCTTGACATTTCAGAACTTGAATTGTTGCATTGAGTTGAGTCATGACAGCAGTGACTTGACCTCTGCATTTTGTTTGTTTTTCGAATTCACTTGAGTTGAATCCAACTTGTAGCTTGGGTTTGACCTTGTGTTCGTTTGTGAATTTTCTTTGTGTACATATCAACGTAGTGGCGAGGCAGTGCACGCTAGCATGAACTACGGCCACACGGTATTCGTTGGGTACATCATCACTGTAGTGGCGAGGCAGTGCACGCAAGCGTGAACTGCAGCCACACGGTATTGCTTTTATTGATATTTCAATTACTTTTATCCATTGATCTTTTGCGTATTTCATATGCCGTATTGGCGAGGCAGTACACGTTAGCGTGTACTGCAGCCAATTAGAATTGACGTTTTTATGTGATATTTCAATTGTTTAAATTTATTTAGTTTCATTTGATCATTTTGTTGTTATCTAATTATCTATTTGACAATTAGATTATGAGTTTCTAGTTGTTTATTAATAATTAGATTTTGATGTTAATTGCCTATTAGGCAATTATGATGTTCTTCTAAATTACCTTCATTAATAATCCTTTCTTTTATCTTCGTTGATAATTTGAGTTTGTTGAATTGTTGTTTAACACTATACGTGTTATATTCACCGTTATCCGATTTTCTTGTTAAAAGATCGGATAGGTGAATTTATTTTGGCTGTCGTCTAATTTTTATTTAATTATTATTGCTTCTGTGCACTAATAACTGAGTTTGAATTAGACTGACCCGTGTATTATTTTCTTTTGAATTTAATACTCGGGTCAGACCGAGTATTTACAGGTTGTGGATATCTTACTTTGGGTTGCTTCTTGAGCTATGAAGTCACTTCATATCTTTTGGAGTAGTCATCGTCATTTATAGTAGTCGGTTTATTTGTATAGGAAGATATGTATTCATGTATATTATATACAATAATGTACCTATATATGTAACTTTCAAAGTCGACAGTTGTAGTTGTATCATATGTACTGTATCACATGTATTGTAACTGACATCAGTAATATATATATATGAGACTTTATATTATATCTGTGTTCGCATTTACATTATTTGTGTTATTATTATATATATTGTCCTAAACTATTATGAACCATCGTAGTTCGTTTTATACTAGAATTGGGTATGTCGATGGGAGTAAATAAATATGTGATGAAAAATAAAAATATATACCACTCCTATCGAGGTAACTAATACTAGTGTAAGGCCTAACTACGGATGGCCACTCCTATCCTGCCTTATTCTTCGTGATAACAGACAGTATTTCTTTTAATACTCTTTGTTATTGTGAGCATAGAGGTGGGGCATCACAGTTGGTATCAGAGCTTGGGGTTTATGGACATAATATAAAACATAACTTAGATGGAACATGTATTACAACTATTAGTCGATGTTTTATTTGTGCTTTGAGTCAAAACTAAAGTTTTGAAATTTTGATGAAATTTTTAAATATCTTTAGTTAAAAATAAAAGTAAATTGGTGTTTTGATAAATTGATTGAATTGTGTTTTGTTATTAGAGTGCGCAGCGGAAAAGGTAAGACTGCTTCGCTGAGCACAGCTGATAATTATTTTGATTTAAAAATCGAAATATGAAAATGTTAACCTCGCCTCGGCCGTGGCTCACCGACCTAACTACTTAATGCCTTAAAGGAGGACGACCTAACACTCTACCGACTTAACAAAGGATGCCGACCTTAGGCTCGAATGGGCACCGACCTAACTACTTAATGCCTTAAAGGAGGACGACCTAACGCTCTGCCGACTTAGTATCTTAGCATGGAAGACCGACCTAACTGCATAAGGTTTAAGAAGGATACCGACCTAAGGGACTTGCGAAGCAGACCGACTTAAGGCTCCAAGGAAGTTCCGACTCAACAGCCTTAGCTTGTTGCCGACCTAACGTATGAACCGACTCAGAATGAGTGACGACTCAACTTATTGCCGACTTAACAGGGACAGCGACTCACCGGGTTATAACCTTGATGCTTTAAATATGTTGGCCGACTCATGGGGAAAACCGACCTAAGGCCTATGGTGGGTCGTTCACGACCTAAGCAAGCGAATCAGGTACCTCATCATTTTATGTCATGGCCCCATAACTCGTACACGACTCATGACCTGGCCCCATAACTCGTTTACGACTTTGGACCTGCATGAAATCAGGTAAGTCGGCTTAACTCTACTAGACCGTGAATTTGCCTCTATAGGTCGGCCGCGAATCAACTAAAGTCGGTGACGACTCAGGACTTGGGTGAAAAATTCTTACCCAGATTTGCCTATAAATAGAAAGCCATCTCCAACATTCGGGGGACTTGGGGATCATTCTCTTCGTGACATCAAGGCTCTACTATCTTCAAGACAATCTAAACTCCATCACTTCAAACTCACGCAAGATTTTTAGACCAAACTTCGCACAAAGATTCGACATATCCAATCATGGATTCAAAGAACTTTGTCACGACGAAGTCTTCTCTAGCTACTTGTCTTTTTGAATTGAGTTGGATTGTAATTGAAAGAGATTATAATAAGTTGTAATTCAGTCAGCAATAAAAAGGATTGAAGTGGACGTAGGCTTGATCATAAGCCGAACCACTATAAAACTGCTATTGTTTACTGTTTTTTCTACAGTTTTCTGCTTATACTCTGTTCCCGAATCATCGGGTGGTGCTTTCACAACTACACTTTACACACTGGGGTGTTAGCGTTCAAATTTTAGCATTAACATTTTTGGTGCTTTCACTTAGAATTGAACTCAGGAGAATTATCATCATTGCTCCACGAAAGTTTGTTGGAGGAATCTCTCTGAAGACTAGAAGTTTATCTGAAATCATGGCTCCGGGGAGAAGGAGTAGATCTGTTAGATCTGGAAATGTTCAAGAGGGAACCTCCGCTTCCCCAGTACCTAATCAAGCCACTCCACCTGTTGGGGTTACAAAAGCGGAGTTGGATGCTGTAATCTTAGGGCTGAACCAGCAGATAAATGACCAAAGTGCATAATTGGAGGCTCAGAACGCCCAAAATGCCCTAATTTTGAATAAGTTGAACGATTTGCTTGGGGCAAACCGTCAACCAACGGGTAATGAAAGGAACTTTGCTGGCAACGTTCATGATGCTGAAGAAAGAAACATTCCTGAGAGGGTTGCCAGCCCCTTTGAGCAGACATTTCCTGAAGTTGGTGGATCTAAAGCTCGAAATGATGAGGGGTATCTTTCTGAAATGGTTCGACAAATCATGAAAGAGAGCATGCAAAGGAATGAAGACGAGAAGGAATGGGGTTTTGCTCCAAGTAAAACCCCGTTTACCGAAAGGATCCTAAAGGCTGAATTCCCAAGGAAGTTCATCCCTCCAACTATTCGGGCTTACAAGGGAACAAGTGATCCGAACGAATTCTTGTATAAGTACGATTGGCACATGACAGGTGCCAGAGCTTCTGATGAAATAAAGTGTCGATATTTTCCTGTATATTTGGAAGGTGTAGCTCTGCTTTGGTTCACTAAGCTACCAATTCGGTCTATAGATCAGTTTTCTGACCTAACCCGGAAATTCAAGGAGCAGTTCAGACTATATGCTTCAAAAGCCAAAGATATCATGTCGTTATCAAGTTTAGAACAGAATCCAGGGGAAACCATCAGATCTTTTTTGAATCGCTTTAATATAGCGCTGGCCGAGGTGGACAATGCAGAACCACGGATGATCTTGACTTATCTGATGAGGGCCATCGACAAGTCGAGCGAATTTGGAAGATGGATAAACATGAGGGAACCAAATTCCCTTGAAAAATTCTACAAGAAAGCAGATGAGTTCATACGCCTGGAAAGCCGTCCTGTACCGGTAAAGGCAGTATTGGAGAAAGCTAAAGATAACATTACTTCTCCTCGCAAGAATGAATCTGTAGGACGAAAAAGGGAAAGTAACGATGGGAAGAAACAGAAAAATCTGAAGAAGCCTCGTTCCTTCAAGCCATCAGAATATACTCCTTTATCAGATACGCCGGAGCGTATTTACCTTGCCACTAAAGATTCTGTTGATTATCCTAAACCTCCCGTTCTGAGAACCGGGAAAAAAGCTGTACAAAGCGGGAAGTTCTGCCGCTTCCATAATCAACCCGGTCATGATACCGATGAGTGCCGCCAATTGAAAAATTTGATTGAAGAATTGATAAGGGAAAACAAGCTGCAACAATTTGTGGAAAAGAATAGCAGCAATCCTGCTTCGTCTAGTCAGGGGCAACGAGCTCCTGCTCATCAACCGAGGACAAGTGAGAAGGCTGCATGGCATGAATCCGGAAGGCCTGTTATCAATGTCATTACGGGAGGACCTCACCCAACAGGCAGGAGCTGGGGTGAGATGGAAAGGTATACCCGGGCTTTGAAATATGTACCGGCCGAAGAGGACGTCTTTGTTTTGGAAGATGCTACGCCCCTGAAACAACAAAGAACTTTCAATGATGATATTGTTTTCAGAGCCAGGGATTCCACAGGTGTTGAAGCTCCTACCTTGGATCCCTTAGTCATCTCGGCTGGTATCGGGCCAGCTATTGTCAGAAGAGTTCTCATTGATTGTGGCGCATCCTACAATATCCTCTTCAAGAAAACAATCGACCAAATGAAGATCCCTATGGCTGATGTGCAAGCCTCGTCGCAGAAAATCGCTGGCTTCACTGGGGAGCCAAAGCAGCCGATAGGAACTATTGATTTGCTTGTAGAACTTGGAGAGGGAGAAAGAAAAGTAGTCAGCAAGCAAACTTTTGTGATTGCTGACGAATTTTCCACTTATAATGCTTTCCTTGGCCGTCCAACTCTTGCAGCGTTCAAAGATGTTCTGGCCCCATGGTGCCTCACCATGAAATTCCCCACAGACAATGGAGTAGGAGTTATAAAAGGGGATGAAAATGCCGGGCGGGAGTGTTATGTGACAGAGCTGCGAGAGGCAAGGAAAAGAGCAATGGGAAAGGATGCGGCAACCCCAGTCCGCATCAAAGAACCAGCCTTGTAGCAATTACAGGGCAGACCCTTTACTGGCGAGCACAGCGGAGCACGAAAAGAGATGGATACTAGAAAAGCCAGTGCAGGGGAGAATAGAGCGGTACCAGTGGAAACGACAGTACCATTACCTGTTGACCCGAAGGACCCAAACAAGGTGTTGAATGTGGGTTCATAACTTAATGTGTCAATTCAGAATATCTTAATATCTTTTTTAAAAGAAAATTTGGATGTTTTTGCTTGGACTCATGCCGATATGTGCGGAATATCCCCAGAAGTTGCAGTACACGCTCTGAATATTGATCCAAAATTTACACCTGTGAAATAGAAAAGGAGAACTCAAGGTCCAGAAAGGTCAGCAGCATTAAAAGAAGAAGTTGATCGGCTCATGGAGAATAACTTTATCAAAGAATCTACCTATCCGAATTGGGTTTCAAATCCAGTGCTGGTTAAGAAAGCCAACGGAAAATGGAGAGTGTGCATCGATTTTTCAGATCTAAACAAGGCCTTCCCCAAAGACTGCTTCCCGTTACCCAGGATCGATCAACTGGTAGACGGAACAGCGGGACATGAACTGTTATCTTTTATGGATGCCTACTCCGGATATAACCAGATCATGATGCATGAGCCAGATCAGGAGGACACGAGCTTTATCACCGATGTTGGTCTTTACTGCTACAGAGTTATGCCCTTCGGGCTGAAGAATGCGGGGGCAACCTACCAAAGACTTGTTAATGCTATGATCAAACCGCAATTGGGCAAGACTATGGAAGTCTAAGTCGACGACATGTTAGTAAAGTCTAAGAAAGCAGTGGATCACATAGAACACTTAGCAGAAATGTTCGCAGTCCTCCGGAAATACGGAATGAAGCTTAACCCTTTAAAATGTTCATTTAGGGTGGAGTCCGGAAAGTTCCTAGGTTTCATCGTGAGCGCTAGGGGCATTGAAGCTAGTCCAGCACAAATTACCGCCTTAAAAGAAGTCAAAGCTCCTAGAACGAAGAAGGAATTGCAAAGTCTCAACGGAAAAGTCGCCGCCTTGAGTCGGTTCATTTCCAAAGCTACTGATAAATGCATCCCATTCTTTGACGCTCTAAAGAAAGGAAAGAAAAGCTTCGACTGGACTCCCGAATGCCAAAAAGCCTTTGATGAATTGATTCGCCATATGGAAACGCCTCCAATACTTTCTAGGCCTGGCGATGGTGAGGATCTTCTTATATACTTGGTAGTATCATCTCATGCTTTAAGTGCAGCGCTGATACGAGAAGACAAGAGGATTCAACATCCAGTTTACTATATCAGCAAAAGACTCACTGGGGCAGAGATGAATTACTCCAAGTTGGAAAAACTCGCCTATTGCCTACTGATTGCATCAAGGAAGTTGAGGCAATATTTCCAAGCTCATCCTATCAGAGTCCTCACTGATCAACCTTTAAAGCAAGTCCTGTTTCGCCCTGAGACCTCGGGTTGTCTTCTAAAGTGGAACATTGAACTCGGTCAATATGACATCACTTATCATCCCCGAAAAGCAATCAACGGACAAGATTTAGCGGATTTCATCGCAGAATTCACAGATAAGGGTAACAGTGAGGAGGAAACGATCGATGATTCCCCAATCCAATGGAAGTTATATGTTGATGGCGCGAGAAATGACTACTGTTCTGGAGCCGGAGTTGTACTTGAAACCCCTGAAGGTCGGTCATTATGCTATGCACTGAGATTGGAATTTCCTTCAACGAACAATGAAGCAGAATACGAAGCTCTTATCGCTGGCTTGAGAATTGCTAAAGAACTAAACATCCGAGCATTACAGATCTTCAGTGATTCTCAGCTTATTGTTTGCCAGGTCAAGAAGGAATTTCAAGCGAAAGGGGGAAATCTGCCTGCCTACTTGTCAAAGGCTTGGGAACTTCTATGTGACTTCGATCATTACACGATAAGCCATATTCCTCGAGAAGAAAACACAAAGGCAGATTCTCTCCCAAAGTATTCTAGCACGGGCGAAGCTCAATTTCTGGGGTTAACTCCAGTGGAAGTCCTGTCGGATCCAAGCATTAATGAGATGGATATTGATTGGATCATGAGTGTGTCTCAAGAACAAGAATCATGGATTACTCCAATAACAGAATATCTGCTCAATGGCTCTTTACCGGAAAATTCAAAAGAACGACAGAAGCTACTGAGGAAAGCCTCTCGCTATATAGTCCAGGATGGCCAATTATACAGATGGGGATTCTCAATGCCGCTACTTCGATGTGTATCCAGGGAAGAGTCCAAAACAATCCTAGCTGAGGTGCATGGGGGGGAATGTGGTGATCATTTAGGTGGTCAAACTTTAGCAAAGAAGATCCTCCGATACGGATATTTTTGGCCAGAAATTAATCGAGATGCAGCAGACTATTCCTGGAAATGTGACAGATGCCAAAGATTTGCCAAAATTCCTAGAGCACCTTCTACTGAGCTCACACAGATGGTCAGTCCATGGCCTTTTGCAATATGGGGGATAGACCTTGTAGGACCTTTACCAACTGCCAAATCTGGAATCAAATATGCCATCGTTGCTGTAGATTATTTTACTAAATGGGCAGAAGCTGAACCACTGGCTACTATCACCTCTAAAAAGATGATAAGTTTTATGACTAAAAGCATCATTTGCAGGTATGGTGTGCCTCAAAAGATAATTACAGACAATGGTACTCAGTTCGAAAGTGAAGAATTCCAAGATTTTTGCAAACGATTCAAAATCCGGAAAAGCTTCTCAGCAGTAGCTCATCCGCAGGCAAACGGGCAGGTGGAAGCAGTAAACAAAATTATCAAGTCAACCATCAAGAAGCAACTCGAAAGAGCAAAAGGTGGTTGGGTCGATAAGCTACCACTAGCACTATGGGCATACAAAACTACCCACAAAACTGCGACAGGGCATACTCCGTTTTCATTGGCATACGGGTCAGAAGCAATGATTCCGGTAGAAACAGAGGTCCCTTCACATATAAGAATCCATTTCAATCAGGTGGAGAATGAAAAACTACAGCTTGAGGCACTAGATCTCCTTGATGAAAAAAGAGAAGAGGCTGAGCTCAGAATCACAGCTCATCAGCAAAGGATAGCCAGACATTTCAATTCCAAAGTTCGCCAACGCAGCTTTGAGATTGGAGATCTAGTCTTGAAGAGAATTATGAGGCGACAGGTGTGTTTGGGCCAAATTGGGAAGGACCATATGTCATAGGTCAGAAGCTTCTTGACGGCACATTCAAACTCACTACTGTCGAAGGAAATCAAATTCCAAGGGCTTGGAACAGCAATCACTTGCGTCCATACTTTACTTGATAGCTTTGTTGAAATATTGTAAAAAGAATTATGAATGTATGATTCTTGTAATTGAAAGCAATTGTAAAACCGATGCAAGTGAATAATGAAAGACTATAAAGTGGATGTAGGCCCAAATTCTTGGCCGAACCACTATAAATCTTGTGTTTCTTATTATTATTACATGTTTGCTTTATTTTCGATATGAAAAGTACATTAAATGTATTGCTGAAATGTCGATTTAAATTTTTGCAGACAATGAAAATAAAACTTGCACATTACAAGACCAAGTGATTCTGGTTATCATTCAGCAAACAAATTTCGAGTCACAAAAGCACAAAAGTCCCGAATTCAAATCCTAGATAGGAAGTGCTTCAATTGAACGGCCAATGATTTCGCCGAAAACGGGCCATTGCTCGTAAATTGAGATCGTTTGAACAAACAAACATCCAATTAAGAAGCTTATGCCCGTTCTTGTGAACTTTCCTAACAATGAAGTACACTTCTTTGGATTAAACAAACTACTTGTAAGAGACGGGAGCGTGAGCTTGAAAAGAAAAACAAAGGATCGCTGAAAAGGCATAAGCAAGTAGACAAGGAACAACTAAAGCCCTCTTCGGAGGCACAACTCTTCGGAGGATAAAGACCTCTAACGAGGCATACGCCACAAAAAAGAAAGTTCTCTACTCAACAAAAAAGATTGGAGGAGTCATGACCCTCCAACCATGAGAGAGTAACTTCCAGGCAATAAAAGCCCTCTTCGGAGGCCCATTTCACCAGGAGTTGAAGTGCGACAGCCACTCTTTGGAGTTTCACTTCACCAGAGTTGAAATGCAAAAAAAAAAAAGCCCTCTTCGGAGGCCCATTTCACCAGGAGTTGAAGTGCGACAACCGCTCTTCGGAGTTTCACTTCACCAGAGTTGAAATGCAAAACAAAATAAAAGCCCTCTTCGGAGGCCCATTTCACAAGGAGTTGAAGTGCGACAGCCGCTCTTCGGAGTTTCACTTCACCAGAGTTGAAATGCAAAACAAAATAAAAGCCCTCTTCGGAGGCCCGTTTCAAAAAGACTTCTTCCCAGAGGCACAATAAGACAGAAAGACCTCTTCCCAGAGGCAGAAATGAAAAGACCTCCTCCCGGAGGCACAATCAAGCAGAAAGACCTCTTCGGAGGCACACGTTTCACCAAGATTGAAATAAAACTTCCAGGTGTTGAAACGTGAAAAAGTCTTCCTCAGAGGTGCAACTTTTCAAAGAAACAAAAATCAAGAAGCCCTTTACTGTGGCAAGTAAAATAAAATCCTCACCAAAGGCACACTTTAACTTTCAAAGGAAGAATGAATTACTTATTCTAGAAAATTCTCTTCCTCAAAAAGAAGTTGAAGTACCTTTTAAATACCCGCTTTACCACATAGAAGATTTCATTCAGTAAAATGTGTATATGCACAAAATAAAAAGTGATATCTTCGAAGAATGAAGCGTAAAAACTTATTTGTGCTTTGTTTTTTTTAACGAGCTAATATTTGTGACATCCCGAAAATTTGGGGCAATATCAATTTAATCTGCATAAAAAATTAAATTGATTTAGTAATATCTGTAAATAATATTTGAATTGATTTAATGATCTTCTTTTAAATAAATATTTAACTGATAATTTATCTTTTAAAAGCTAATTAATTTGTTTCCCATTTATAATATATAAATTTGTATATATTGTAAATAGATAAGCTTTGTCCTAAATTTAATAAATAAAGCTATGTTTTCCAATTCTACTATGTTTGGGTAATTTGGAAATTTGATTCAACTTAATATTGAATAAATAAACATGGGGTTTAAATTACTCAAGATAAAAATTTAATTGTTTAAATTTGATTTCAGCTTAAGTTTAAACTTAAATAAAAAGGTTTGTTTTGTTTTAAATGTAGCTTGATAAAATAAGTAATTTATATTATAAAGGAATAGTTCTTTTATAAATTATTTTAAGTTAATAATAAATTATATTTAAACTATATTAATATTGTAATATCTTTACAAATGGGTTTTTAATAAAAATAGAAATTGTTATTTAAAACTTATGTATATAAGTACAAAAGCAAAGTAGGTAACAAAATATAATATGTAGGTAACAAGGTAAGAATAGATATGCAGGCTAAAGAATACAACCTGTAAGTGATATAAAACATAAGTAGGGAACATAAGTACCCTTGCATTAAATGTTTCCATCTCGCAGCATACAAACTGAAGCATTATACAATAGTATAAACAATGAAATGTGAAAATATCTATGCATAGAATAAGCTAAATAGGAAACACAAAGTACTTAGCATTAAATGCTTCATTTCTTAGCCAGCAAACAAGGTCATTCGATGTTATAAAAATTCAACTCAGCCTCCATTTATGAAATATCTCTGATCAAAAGAAATAATTGTACCTGCATATTGCCTAAACCCAGATATCACCTTCCCCTGTGATCTTTTCCTCCTATATGTTCATATCTGCCAGTTCATTTTTGTGTATCAAACATAAACAAACCAGAGAGAAGTAGCATATGTATTCTTCTTCAAACTCAAATTCATCTGCATGCATTTAAGTCTACAATCATCTCAGCAAATTTCTTCTACATTTCTATTTCAAGTTTACAGTTTCAAATTCAAACTGTTTTTCAAAAGCCTGCATTCATTTTCTTTAAAACTGAAGCTCGTACATCATTCTTCAATTTGGAATTGTACTGCATAACAAAGTAACCCAAGCTTTATCAAAACAAAGAAATCTTGGCAATTCAGTTTGATCAGCATGCAACTCCAAGTTTTAAAGGCTTTCAAATTCTCAAACATAGGTGCTCTGTTCCTTTTTCTTCAATCTAGGTGAGTAACTTAGATTTTTACAATACTTAAGTATATATGTGTATATATCTTATTGCATTTCTGAGTATATGTGTTCTGCATGTATGTGTGATGATGACTTGAAAAACATCTTTGTATTTAGAATTTAAGCTCCTGTTTTACTTTCAAAAAAAAAAATCACTAGAGCTTAATCTATTGGTTGATAGAACTTAGTATCTGAACAAAATGTGTTTGTTTGTTTATAAAGTAAATTTTAAAATTAAAATTTAAGTTAAACAAAGTAGAGTTAATTCTGAAAACATTATAAACAGTTAAGGATTAAATTAAGTGATAATTTCAAACATCTTGAAATATCAATTCAAGTTCATAACTTGAATACTTATTAGAAATAAGGATTTTTAAGAGTAAATTCACAATTTTTAGTTGAATTTTGTTTTGGCATTTCTGATTTCTTTGAATTGGAGATTTTGGGTTGCCGCTGGCAACACAGTGGACTTGAGTGGTTGTAGTTCTTCATGGAGGTGGAGATGTGACCGGAGAGGCCGAGAAAAATAGTGAATGATGATGAAGATCATCAGAGAAGTTGCGGTGGTGGGTTTCTTTTCCTAAACCTAATTTTGGTCGCGCTGAAGAACTTTATCGATTCTCCTTCTCTGGAGCATCGAGTGTTTTGGCTTCATGGGAGGTGGTAGCTGGGTCATTGATGAAGGTGTAGCCGGAGCTGTCGACTTCCACGTGGACGGAGTGGCGAGGGAGAAGCGATGCCAGGTTTTGAGTGGGAAGTTGAAGGCCTGTTCCAGGTTTGTGATCGTGTTGTGAGCTTTGGGTTCAGCTAACTCGATTTCGATTCGAGATGTTGTGGTGGGTTTTGGATGATCGTGTGACGTCTGGTGATGGCCAATGAAGTGTTGAAGCCCGAGTGACTGGCCGGAGATGGCCAAGACCATGGTGCACGTGCACCGTGCAGTTGATGCTCTGGTGACATTTGTGTGTGTTGAGTTTCTTTATTTCCTGTTAGTAGCTTGCTTCAGGGTTTTGAAAAATACTAGCAGTGTTTTGATTCCTACAAACAATTTAAATGAAAACTTGGATTTGTATATCAGTTTTAAAACAAGTTTAAATCAAGTTAAGGGATGAATTCAAGTTTATTTGTTTGAAATCAAAATTTAAGTGAGATAAAGGTTTTAAGATATGTGAATGTGGATTTTCAGGTTTATAACCTGACAGTTTTCAGATTTTAAATTTTTAATTTTAAATTTGAAAACTGAAATTCAAACATAGGTTTAAATTCAAAATTTAAAGTATAAATTCAATGAACTTTTGAATCTCAAGGTTTAATAATGGATTTGGATTTGAAAATCAAGTGTTAAATTCAAGTTATTAAAAGGAAGTTTTAATCAAAGTTTTAAATTAAAGATAATGTGATGGACTCAGGCTCACCCTGAATTCAAATCTGAATATTTAAATCAGTTTTTAAGTAAGAGTGTTTTTTTTAAAATAAGTTAAATAAATTGTTTTACTTGAATTTGCAAGTTAAAGATACAATGTAATGTAAAAGCTAATTTTTAACAAAAAATTATATAGTTTAATTTAAAGGCTTCTCTTATATAAGTTTCATATGTGAGTAATAAATGTTATTTACATTTATTTAAAAGACTTTAAATTGAATTTAAATTGGGTAAATGTTTAAACAATAACCACTTTGAATCTTGAATTCAAAATGGAATTTGAATTTGAACTTAAAATGTTCTAATACATTTTAATATTAATAAAGTCAGAAATAAAGAGATAAATTGTCTTAGAAACAATTAAGGTATTTAGATGATTAAATAGATAAGATAATTAAGGAATGACTTATTTATTATATTTCTCTAATTAATAATTTAGATTAATTTAAAATTAGGAATTAATTAGGGAATAAATTAAGAAATGTTATTAGTAAATGAAGATAACTAACTAAGGATTATTGTTAAATTAATTAATGTGATAAATTTTATTAATTAATTAGATAAATTAATTTAGATAATCTATTGTAATTTGTTAAGTGGAATTACTTGATAAAAGTAATTAAGAGATTAATTACTTATTGTAATTAATTTTGATGATATGATTTAATTAAGTTAATTAATTTATTTTAATTAATTTAAGTAAATCATTTGATGGTTTGATATATGAAATTACTTGGTATAATTAATGGAGCAGAATTACTTAGGGAAGTAATTAGATGATAATTACTAAATGTAATTAATTGGAAAAGGGTTTGTAAGTGAAGAAATTTGGGTAATTACTTTTGTAATTAATCAGGGGATTAATTAGTGGAGATAATTAATTATGGAATAATTAATTTATTACATCAGTAATTAAGGGTAGTTAATTACTGGATTTTTATTAATCAAGGGTGATTAATAATTGAGTTCTAAATTAGAGATTAATTACTTAATGTAATTAATTTAAATAAAGTAATTAATTTAAATATAAGTTAGAAATCATTAATTAATGATGAAATTAATAATTGGTAAATTAAGTAATAATAATAATGAAGTGATTGATTATTGAAATTAATTAAGAATAAATATAAGTAATTATATTTAATTATTAAATGAAGTAATTAAATGTTAATTACTATAAATGCTTTAGGAAAATTAATTATAAAATTAATTATAAACATATTACTTAGTGTAATTAGAGAATGATTAATCAAAGGTGATTAATCAAAATAAATACTTAGTGGATGATTAATTAACTAGCTTTATAGTTAATTAATGATTGTATAAACAGGATTTATAGATAAAGAATTAATTTAATTTACTTTAAATTAATTAGAAATTGAAGTAGTTAATTTAATTCATTTTAAATTAATTACAAATGGTATGATTATAAATCATCACTTATGGATGAATGATATTGATATTCATTGAATGGTTGTGAACTCTGATATTAGATGAGTAATATCTATATGTGATATGGATGCATAGTTAAGTATGATAATATTAATTATCTGTTTGAATGATGATATTTATTATTTGTTTATGATGATGATGTGATTATCTATGATGATATTATGAATTATCCATCTGTGTGTATATTGAATTATATTGAATTAAACTGTTAAGATTAAATAGACAACTTGGCCGTAAAAGACACGTTTTGGATTTCGATGAGACCGGGATCGGGTTTCCGCATTAGGAACATCCGAAAACCACATCGATTCCAAATTAACGATAGGTCGTGAATCTGAAGTGAAGACGAAGATTCAGAATGCAAGGGTTATCGTTGTTAACTCTGAGGGTGATTCTAAAATGAGTGTAACGAGATAATGCCTTCGGTTTCGTTCGAACCCGAAACGAACTTGTATGGATTGAATGCTTTCAACACATCGTCAGGCGGGCGATGAGCATTCTAAGAATTATGTTCTCTAAAGGTAATCGTAACCTCAAGCCTCATCAACCGGGAATGGCTAAAACAGGGGAGGTGCAGCAAGGCTAGGTGGGTCATACCCAAGAAGGACAAGGATATTCCCCTGTCTAGATGTCCCTTTTTATTCGGCTTTGTGGCCAGTTGGTTGCAAACAACTGCGGGGTGTATCTTATTCGGGACTGTTCAGTAAGGAATGGTTCCGGCCTTGTGTTGCAGGGGATGAAGGGAGTAATCCTCGGTACGTTGATCTAGGCCACGTACTGTGACGGGCGGTACCCCAGTAGCCCTGCCATTGTATGGAATCCACAATACAATAAGTGCCAACGGTTTTGATTGTATTACCCACTTTTGTGGCTAGTAGCTGGAATTTAATCATGTAACAATTTCAGCTATTTTCTATTTACTTGAAAACCCTAGACCTATTATAATATCACAGAATTTCCTATCAAATGTTTTGGTTAGCGTAAGGTAAAAACTTTTCCATGTTTATGTGTGGGGAGTCTTACGTGATACCTTTTTATTTTCAAAAGATTTTCAAAGTTAAGCAACTTTAACCTGTTACTCATACCAGACCCATGTCTGACCCGAAGTTTATTTTTTTGTTTTTCATAAACTCTCGGGTACCCAAATTTTTACGGGTAGCCAAGGGATTCAGGTTTAGCTTTGACGAATTCTGAAGGAGCAATGAAGCAGGAGGCTTCAGCGCTGTAGATATATGTATAGTTCCGCTGTGTTGGTATCTCTGTATTGTATTGAGTTGTGTTAACTAGACAGGTGTTTATAACTGTCTAGTATGTGATGTATTGTCTGTATAACTCTGATTGATGTTGTATATTATGTAAATATTTATGTGATTATTATATTTTATTCGTTCCGCTGTGAGATTCTGATGTTGTTGTTCTTTCTTCTCTATCTTTTCTATCTTCTCATCCCTTTCTTTCTTAATGACGATACGTCTTCCTTGGCGTAGGAGGGCGGGTCGTCACAGTTGGTATCAGAGCGCTAGGTTGAGTGAATACCTAGGCTCTAAAGTGTTTTCTTCTAGAGAGAGCGTATTTGTAGTTTTGATATATATTTATATATTTATTTCTACCTATTGTTGGGTTACCTGTTCGGGTTTTCCAATAAGTTATAAAGGTAGATAGGGTAGTGGCGTGTGTAACACAACTACCAATGGTTGGAGTCTGAATGTTTGAGATTGGAAGTGTATCTGTCGAGACTGTGGACCTAATACCGTCTCGAGTAAGCTTTGGGTGGTGTAAGGATTTCATCGATCTCTGAAGGAAACCTGTTAAGGTTCAGAGTTCTTTTTTTCGAAGTGTAAGTTTGGTTGAGCTAGAGTTTGGATCTGTCGGTTGGACAGAAGCAAGTCATGATATTTTGATACCTCAGGATGTAGTAGCTGTGTGATGAGACACAGTGACGATGGATGTCTCCGAAGATGTTTCTTTGGAACAAGATTTAGAAGTGTGTCTGCTTCGGTGTAGTGGCTGAGTTCAGCAGGGTATTGGTGTTTGGTTTGTGGTCCGAGTTTCTCAAAGAGATTTGGATTAGGAATTCTTTGACATCTGAGTCAGCAGTGCAGCTCGGAGTGTTCTATGTGCTGTCAAGGAAGTCTTCTGGCTTGGAAGTTTTTCTTGAGGTAATTTCAGAAGCAGCAAAGTGGTTTCATTTCTTCGATGGATTGGCTAATTAAGCATAGGCTGTCCTGTTTGGTAAAGCGAGAACAGTTTTTCTTTGGAAGTAGGCTAGATTGATCGCAAAAGTGACTTGCGGTAGTTTGAGTGTTCTCTTGAGTTTTCAGAGATGTTTCTGGACGTCTTCAAGGAATCAGAGTTTTGTCAGCATTTGGAGATTGAGTTTGGTATCGACTGGGTTCCAGAAGTGGTACCGATGGTTCAGCTTAGTAGTAGGATGGTTCCTAGAATGAGTTTGGTGAAACAGCTCAAGTTTTGGAGGAACTTCTGAGTTTTATTTTTGGATCTGTTGAACCATAGTTCTGGGATGTGTTGTCCAGTCTGTGCTTGAGTTCATCATCAGCATTTTCATCTGCTCGGTCAGAGTGGCGCAGTGGAAGCATGGTGGCAGCTATTTCTAAGTGGAAGCATTGGGATGTTACAGTGTTTGGATTTGGAAGGTTTTCTACAGGAAATTTTTCAGGATCTGAGGCCAGATTGGGAGCGCATCTGATTTATCTCTTCTAGATGAGAGAAGTGAGATCAGCCTTCTGATTTTGGAATAGAGTTTGTGTTCTGAGTTTTGGTAGATCTTGGAAAGATCATTTTGTTGGATTGTTATTGGTCTAGTTTATTTTTAAGGACATCTGCAAGGGTAGAGTTGATCAGGAAGGATGTAGGAAGCCCAGGATCGTCCGAGGAGTTTTGTGGATAAGATACGAAGGAAATTTGGATTTCGAAGTCGGGGATTTGATTTTGGATAAGTGTTTAGTCCTCAAGATTGAATTCTCAGTTTGGATAACTGGAATTCATTGTGTTTCACGTATCTCTGAGGGAGTACGTGTAAGATCTATTTCTGGTTGTAGAACCAGCAGTTCAGGGAGTTTTGGATGTTGATTCAGACTTGTCTGTAGTTTGATATCCTGTCTTGTTTTGTAGATCTAGATGAATGGAAGTGCTGTAGCTTAGTAGTATAGTTTGTTTGGATTCTTTAGGGCGAGTATCCCGGTATTTATACCTGGGGAACTCTAGATAGATCTATCCTAATTTTGTCTGGATAGTTAGATTTGGTTGTTTGGATGAATTGGTTGCTATGGTTGTTAGCATATAATTGATATATGCTTGTGTTTTAAAAATTAAATTTATTAGATTATTAAATTACCTTTGTTTTAAATTTCGGGGACGAAATTCTTTTAAGGGGAGAGGAATGTGACATCCCGGAAATTTGGGGCAATATCAATTTAATAATCTGCATAAAAAATTAAATTGATTTAGTAATATTTGTAAATAATATTTGAACTGATTTAATGATCTTCTTTTAAATAAATATTTAACTGATAATTTATCTTTTAAAACCTAATTAATTTGTTTCCCATTTATAATATATAAATTTGTATATATTGTAAATAGATAAGCTTTGTCTTAAATTTAATAAATAAAGCTATGTTTTCCAATTCTACTATGTTTGGGTAATTTGGAAATTTGATTCAACTTAATATTGAATAAATAAACATGGGGTTTAAATTACTCAAGATAAAAATTTAATTGTTTAAATTTGATTTTAGCTTAAGTTTAAACTTAAATAAAAAGGTTTGTTTTGTTTTAAATGTAGCTTGATAAAATAAGTAATTTATATTATAAAGGAATAGTTCTTTTATAAATTATTTTAAGTTAACAATAAATTATATTTAAACTATATTAATATTGTAATATCTTTACAAATGGGTTTTTAATAAAAATAGAAATTGTTATTTAAAACTTATGTATATAAGTACAAAAGCAAAGTAGATAACAAAATATAATACGCAGGTAACAAGGTAAGAATAGATATGCAGGCTAAAGAATACAACCTGTAAGTGATATAAAACATAAGTAGGGAACATAAGTACCCTTGCATTAAATGTTTCCATCTCGCAGCATACAAACTGAATCATTATACAATAGTATAAACAATGAAATGTGAAAATATCTATGCATAGAATAAGCTAAATAGGAAACACAAAGTACTTAGCATTAAATGCTTCATTTCTTAGCCAGCAAACAAGGTCATTCGATGTTATAAAAATTCAACTCAGCCTCCATTTGTGAAATATCTCTGATCAAAAGAAATAATTGTACCTGCATATTGCCTAAACCCAGATATCACCTTCCCCTGTGATCTTTTCCTCCTATATGTTCATATCTGCCAGTTCATTTTTATGTATCAAACATAAACAATCCAGAGAGAAGTAGCATATGTATTCTTCTTCAAACTCAAATTCATCTGCATGCATTTAAGTCTACAATCATCTCAGCAAATTTCTTCTACATTTCTATTTCAAGTTTACAGTTTCAAATTCAAACTGTTTTTCAAAAGCCTGCATTCATTTTCTTTAAAACTGAAGCTCGTACATCATTCTTCAATTTGGATTGTACTGCATAACAAAGTAACCCAAGCTTTATCAAAACAAAGAAATCTTGGCAATTCAGTTTGATCAGCATGCAATTCCAAGTTTTAAAGGCTTTCAAATTCTCAAACATAGGTGCTCTATTCCTTTTTCTTCAATCTAGGTGAGTAACTTAGATTTTTACAATACTTAAATATATATGTTGCTTAATTATTGTCTAAGATATGTATATATCTTATTGCATTTCTGAGTATATGTGTTCTGCATGTATGTGTGATGATGACTTGAAAAACATCTCTGTATTTAGAATTTAAGCTCCTGTTTTACTTTCAAAAAAAAAAAATCACTAGAGCTTAATCTATTGGTTGATAGAACTTAGTATCTGAACAAAATGTGTTTGTTTATAAAGTAAATTTTAAAATTAAAATTTAAGTTAAACAAAGTAGAGTTAATTCTGAAAACATTATAAACAGTTAAGGGTTAAATTAAGTGATAATTTCAAACATCTTGAAATATCAATTCAAGTTCATAACTTGAATACTTATCAGAAATAAGGATTTTTAAGAGTAAATTCACAATTTTTAGTTGAGTTTTGTTTTGGCATTTTTGATTTCTTTGAATTGGAGATTTTGGGTTGCCGCTGGCAACACAGTGGATTTGAGTGGTTGTAGTTCTTCATGGAGGTGGAGATGTGACCGGAGAGGCCGAGAAAAATAGTGAATGATAATGAAGATCATCAGAGAAGTTGTGGTGGTGGGTTTCTTTTCCTAAACATAATTTTGGTCGCGCTGAAGAACTTGATCGATTCTCCTTCTCTGGAGCATCGAGTGTTTTGGCTTCGTGGGAGGTGGTAGCTGGGTCATTGATGAAGGTGTAGCCGGAGCTGTCGACTTCCACGTGGACGGAGTGGCGAGGGAGAAGCGATGCCAGGTTTTGAGTGGGAAGTTGAAGGCCTGTTCCAGGTTTGTGATCGTGTTGTGAGCTTTGGGTTCAGCTAACTCGATTTCGATTCGAGATGTTGTGGTGGGTTTTGGATGATCGTGTGACGTCTGGTGATGGCCAATGAAGTGTTGAAGCCCGAGTGACTGGCCGGAGATGGCCAAGACCATGGTGCACGTGCACCGTGCAGTTGATGCTCTGGTGACATTAGTGTGTGCTGAGTTTCTTTATTTCCTGTTAGTAGCTTGCTTCAGGGTTTTGAAAAATAATAGCAGTGTTTTGATTCCTACAAACAATTTAAATGAAAACTTGAATTTGTATATCAGTTTTAAAACAAGTTTAAATCTAGTTAAGGGATGAATTCAAGTTTATTTGTTCGAAATCAAAATTTAAGTGAGATAAAGGTTTTAAGATATGTGAATGTGGATTTTCAGGTTTACAACCTGACAGTTTTCAGATTTTAAATTTTTAGTTTAAAATTTGAAAACTGAAATTCAAACATAGGTTTAAATTCAAAATTTAAAGTATAGATTCAATGAACTTTTGAATCTCAAGGTTTAATAATGGATTTGGATTTGAAAATCAAGTGTTAAATTCAAGTTATTAAAAGGAAGTTTTAATCAAAGTTTTAAATTAAAGATAATGTGATGGACTCAAGCTCACCCTGAATTCAAATCTGAATATTTAAATAAGTTTTTAAGTAAGAGTGTTTTTTTTTAAAATAAGTTAAATAAATTGTTTAACTTGAATTTGCAAGTTAAAGATACAATGTAATGTAAAAGCTAATTTTTAACAAAAAATTATATAGTTTAATTTAAAGGCTTCTCTTATATAAGTTTCATATGTGAGTAATAAATGTTATTTACATTTATTTAAAAGACTTTAAATTGAATTTAAAATGGGTAAATGTTTAAACAATAACCACATTGAATCTTGAATTCAAAATGGAATTTGAATTTGAACTTAAAATGTTCTAATACATTTTAATATTAATAAAGTCAGTAATAAAGAGATAAATTATCTTAGAAACAATTAAGGTATTTACATGATTAAATAGATAAGATAATTAAGGAATGACTTATGTATTATATTTCTCTAATTAATAATTTAGATTAATTTAAAATTAGGAATTAATTAGGGAATAAATTAAGAAATGTTATTAGTAAATGAAGATAATTAACTAAGGATTATTATTAAATTAATTAATGTGATAAATTTTATTAATTAATTAGATAAATTAATTTAGATAATCTATTGTAATTTGTTAAGTGGAATTACTTGATAAAAGTAATTAAGAGATTAATTACTCATTGTAATTAATTTTGATGATATGATTTAATTAAGTTAATTAATTTATTTTAATTAATTTAAGCAAATCATTTGATGGTTTGATATATGAAATTACTTTGTATAATTAATGGAGCAGAATTACTTAGGGAAGTAATTAGATGATAATTACTAAATGTAATTAATTGGAAAAGGGTTTGTAAGTGAAGAAATTTGGGTAATTACTTTTGTAATTAATCAGGGGATTAATTAGTGGAGATAATTAATTATGGAATAATTAATTTACTACATAAGTAATTAAGGGTAGTTAATTACTGGATTTTTATTAATCAAGGGTGATTAATAATTGAGTTCTAAATTAGAGATTAATTACTTAATGTAATTAATTTAAATAAAGTAATTAATTTAAATATAAGTTAGAAATCATTAATTAATGTAATTAATGATGAAATTAATAATTGGTAAATTAAGTAATAATAATAATGAAGTGATTGATTATTGAAATTAATTAAGAATAAGTATAAGTAATTATATTTAATTATTAAATGAAGTAATTAAATGTTAATTGCTATAAATGCTTTAGGAAAATTAATTATAAAATTAATTATAAACATATTACTTATTGTAATTAGAGAATGATTAATCAAAGGTGATTAATCAAAATAAATACTTAGTGGATGATTAATTAACTAGCTTTATAGTTAATTAATGATTGTATAAACAGGATTTATAGATAAAGAATTAATTTAATTTACTTTAAATTAATTAGAAATTGAAGTAGTTAATTTAATTCATTTTAAATTAATTACAAATGGTATGATTATAAATCATCACTTATGGATGAATGATATTGATATTCATTGAATGGTTGTGAACTCTGATATTAGATGAGTAATATCTATATGTGATATGAATGCATAGTTAAGTATGATAATATTAATTATCTGTTTGAATGATGATATTTATTATTTGTTTATGATGATGATGTGATTATCTATGATGATATTATGAATTATCCATCTGTGTGTATATTGAATTATATTGAATTAAACTGTTAAGATTAAATAGACAACTTGGCCGTAAAAGACACGTTTTGGATTTCGATGAGACCGGGATCGGGTTTCCGCATTAGGAACATCCGAAAACCACATCGATTCCAAATTAACGATAGGTCGTGAATCTGAAGTGAAGACGAAGATTCAGAATGCAAGGGTTATCGTTGTTAACTCTGAGGGTGATTCCAAAATGAGTGTAACGAGATAATGCCTTCGGTTTCGTTCGAACCCGGAACGAACTTGTATGGATTGAATGCTTTCAACACATCGTCAGGCGGGCGATGAGCATTCTAAGAATTATGTTCTCTAAAGGTAATCGCAACCTCAAGCCTCATCAACCGGGAATGGCTAAAACAGGGGAGGTGCAGCAAGGCTAGGTGGGTCATCCCAAGCAGGACAAGGATATTCCCCTGTCTAGATGTCCCTTTTTATTCGGCTTTGTGGCCAGTTGGTTGCAAACAACTGCGGGGTGTATCTTGTTCGGGACTGTTCAGTAAGGAATGGTTCCGGCCTTATGTTGCAGGGGATGAAGGGAGTAATCCTCGGTACGTTGATCTAGGCCACGTACTGTGACGGGCGGTACCCCAGTAGCCCTGCCATTGTATGGAATCCACAATACAATAAGTGCCAACGGTTTTGATTGTATTACCCACTTTTGTGGCTAGTAGCTGGAATTTAATCATGTAACAATTTCGGCTATTTTCTATTTACTTGAAAACCCTAGACCTATTATAATATCACAGAATTTCCTAACAAATGTTTTGGTTAGCGTAAGGTAAAAACTTTTCCATGTTTATGCGTGGGGAGTCTTACGTGATACCTTTTTATTTTCAAAAGATTTTCAAAGTTAAGCAACTTTAACCTGTTACTCATACCAGACCCATGTCTGACCCGAAGTTTATTTTTTTGTTTTTCATAAACTCTCGGGTACCCAAATTTTTACGGGTAGCCAAGGGATTCAGGTTTAGCTTTGACGAATTCTGAAGGAGCAATGGAGCAGGAGGCTTCAGCGCTGTAGATATATGTATAGTTCCGCTGTGTTGGTATCTCTGTATTGTATTGAGTTGTGTTAACTAGACAGGTGTTTATAACTGTCTAGTATGTGATGTATTGTCTGTATAACTCTGATTGATGTTGTATATTATGTAAATATTTATGTGATTATTATATTATATTTGTTCCGCTGTGAGATTCTAATGTTGTTGTTCTTTCTTCTCTATCTTTTGTATCTACTCATCCCTTTCTTTCTTAATGACAATACGTCTTCCTGGGCGTAGGAGGGCGGATCGTCACAATATTCCTCCAAATGTGGAATAAGTATTCTTTAAAAAATAAAAGTACAAGTTCCTCATAAAATAAAATATTACAATGAGCTTATGGTATAGGGGCAACATGGTATAACTACATCGGTAAAATTGCCTCGAACAATATATACCACAAGCTCACTGCAATATCATATAAATAAACTTGTATAAAAATGAATAATAAATGCATTCTCAAATTCAAACAGGAGTTTGCACAGAGAAAAAGAATCATTTTATTCAACACTATTAGAATTTTATACAGGTACAGGTTCCAAAATAAAGAGAAAAAGAAAAGCGGGGGCTGGTACCCGCACAATTTCCAGTCAGTACATGCAAAAAAGGCAGAAAGCGATATGAAAGCCACAGAACCAGAGCCATCATTTCTTCTTCCGCCCACCTTTTGAGCCCGCACCTGGCCGAATAACCAACTTTTTAGGCCGGCTTGTAAGAGTAGGGGATGAAGGAGAAAGGGGCTCAATCGGACTTTCTTCCGTCTCTTCTTCGCCAGTTAAAGATCCCTTCTTCTTCTTCTCCTTGGAAACTCCCCGCTTTCCTCTCTTCTTGGAGGAAGACCCACTCCCTGGAGAAAAAAGTTTAGCTAATGGTTCATCATCGGAACCAGTTGCTTCCGGAGTCTTCTCACTCCCCTCAGTTTCTTCTCCTTTGTGTTCTTGTGAAGCAATGGGATCATCCAAGTCTTGAAGAGCTTCTATTTGCTCCTCTTGTGATCCCGGTTGTGAGGCGGAAGGAGGAGTCACCTGAATAGATGGAGGAGGAATAATTGGAGGTGGGGAAGCTTGAACAATGCCCGACGCTTTCTCTATAGAAGGAAAAAAGTTCAAGTCAGTAAAAAGAGGAGACAAAGGTTCGCTGAGATTCAAGAAGTAGTCAAAAAGCCCATCAAGCTCGTAAGAAACAGATGAGCAGTCTACTTGGGCAAGATTGTCAGTAGGGTTACCTGCAGAAGTCGGTTCCCTGACGTCAACTTCGTAAGCATGTGCCTCGGCACTCTCGCCGCCTTCATCTCCACCTTGTAGGCTTGTGATCTCAGTGGTAACTTTAGTAGGAGATGGGGAATGAGAACTAGAACCGATAATGTCAATTTCGGATGAAGGAGAAGGTTGAATTGGAGCAGTTGAGATGATTTTTCCTAAATATTCTCCTGCCGCTGTTTCGGCCATTAATTTTGCAAGCTGTTCTCTCCCCTTGGCGAGAGCGGCACGAGCATCATCATCAAGATAATGCTCCTCAAGAGCTGACTCAGCATAGCCAGCGCCGTTACCACCAAGCATATCGAGTGCGGCCTCCCAAACTTCAGCCAGAGTAATTTCATACTTGGGGCCTAGAAAGGCGAGGCTATCGCGCCCCAAGATGCTATGCAGGTAGAAATCAAATAATGTTGAGCTGACGTTGGTCCTCGTTGCCTCGTGAGATTCTTCAGCTGCAATTTTGCCGGCAACGGCCTCATCACGCTCCCTTTCAGCTTTGGAAAGTTGAAGCTTAAGCATTTGAATCTCCGCCTCTTGGGAGCTGTTTTTCTTCCGAAGCTCTGCAATATCAGCAACATAGCACTCGCTAATTCTTTTCTGTACTTCAAGCCTGTCTTCGGCATCTCTTTGGCTGACATGAGCGTCTCTCACTTGTTTTAGGAGCACTTCTTCTTTTTGAGAATAAGAAGTAGAGGAAGCAGCAAGCTCTTGTTTCAGTTCCGCAACTTTTGCTTCAAGCTCTTCATTGTAAGAAGCAATGCTCCTCATTTCAGTGTCATGTTGCTCAAGAACCTTTTGCCATTCGGCTTTATCATTTTCCATAGTGAGCATGGCCTCTATGTTTGCACGATTAACCCTTTGAAGCTCGTCGACAAGTTTTTGCCAATTTGACATCCTCTCAATATCAAGCTTGACGGCGTCGAGATTTCGTAACATGGCAGACATGTCAATGGGAACCAAGTCAAGGTCGAACCTCACTCCCTTCAGACACCACTGTGGAAACCGACTTTGCAAAGTGGCCAGGCCCGGTCCAACTTGTAATTTGGGTCTGCTAATTATTGTTTGGATGTCTGTCTTCCTGAGAGCGGGAGAGCCGGAAGGAATGTCAAGCGAGGCGGGGGCAGTAACCTTTTCAGGAGTTGTAGAGGTGTGCTTCTCACCATGTCGGGCTCGCTTGCTCGAATCTTCAACCATATGACTTTTTCCTCTGTCATCATGGGATTTTCTTTTATGAGAATCGTCGCCTCACTGCGAAGAATCGTGGCGCTCCTCCCTCTCTCTTCTTTCATAACGCTCCCCTTGAGCCCTCTTCTCTTGAGCCTTTCGGGCGGCTCTTTCTTCATCACATTCTCTGTAAGAAGGGAGGTAACGCCTGTAATCATATTGGCTACGCCTCCCGTAGCGCTGGAAATCATCGTAGTAGGATCCGCTGCGCCCCATCGCAGGATCTGAAATAAAAAAGAGCTAAATTTTAGAATTCTTCAAAGTACAAAAAGTCAAAAGCATAAAAGTGCCGAAAAATTTCTAAGTGTGTGTGATGTGCAAACTACGCGCATCAAACTACGAACCACTCTTTAATTGAGGAGTGGTTGTGGGTGTAATAGTTAGCGTCAACTCTTGAGTTGACGGAGTCTGTTGCAGGATAGAAGTCTCTTCAACTGCTGAAGAAGAAACCCCGGTAGTGATAGGATCATCTTTAAAGATCTCTTGCGAGGTGGCAAAGAGGTCGCTCAGCCCTTCGAAAGTATCGTCCCTGCTCTGCTTGACAAGGCTAGTTTTCTCGGCTTCTTCGCCAGATTTCTGTGAACGTCGGGAAGATCCCTGAGGCTCTTCTTCCTCAATAACCGGGGCAAGTTCGACAGATGGCCCCGCAACATCAACAGAAGTGGAGCACTTCACTAGCGAAGCCTCGGGAGCAGGTCCTTTTGGTATGGATGTGTCTGTAGAAACTGGGGCATCCAACGCTCTAGCCGGGGAGTTTGGGATTTCATAAGGATGTGTAGAACGAGAAGTATGTAGAAGCCCGTATTGGTGCAAAAATTCATCCCTCAACAAAAACTTGATGCTTCTCTCTACTACGGCCACGACACTCAATCTGTCAAAAATCTACTTATGGACCGGATCTCTAGAGGGAAGAGGAAGTGCTGTAAAGAGCAAAGAATAAAATTAGCAATTGGTAATTCGGATCTCGAGAAAGCTTGAAAATGGAGACAGGTAATCTTACTTCCTACTCTCCAATCGGCATAAAACCCTGGGGGGGAGCGAGCAAAGAAAAATTGGTTCAAAAATCCATGAACGCTTTCGGTAAGATCAGAAATAAGTTTGCGGTTTCTACCACTCCTCACAATTATAAGAGAAGGATGATCTCTACTCTTTGCAAACGAGCATAAGTAACGAATTTCTTCAAAACTTGGTAAGCGATCAAAGGTTCTTCTGAACAAAACACACAACCCCATCAAGATGGCATTGCCGTTAGGATGGGGTTGGGACGGAGATATTGATAACCGAAGGAGAAGAATTCGGAGAAAGTCATTAAAAGGAGGAATCGCCCCGGTTAAACACATTTGATGATTGATTGCAATAAAGCCACGGGGAGGACTGTCGGCAGTATCACTTGGCCCAGGGAGTAGGACATCACTTTCAGTAAAACCAAATTGAGTGCGCAGCTGAGTAAATGCTCTCGGAGTTAGAATAGTTGGGGTTCTCTCTGGAGGGTCCTCTATAGGAAAAGCCATCGGAAAAGTTTCTTCCTCTTGAGCTGCCATTTCTTCTTGATGGGAAGTCATTCTACATAAATAACTGGATATTCAAACATCAAGGTGCACGTTTCCTAAAATGTGTGAGGTGTTGTGTGAAATTAACAAAGCAATAAACAAATATAACTGGAATGAAAACTAGCAAGCATTTGTTAGTTATGAAACCCAGGGATTATTGTTTTAAGCCTAAATATGCAAGTATAATATTGATGCAGACAAACCAGTTCAGATTGTTGATATTTTGCATCAATGTTTAACTTTAGTTGATTAATTCACAAACATTTCATGCAATATATTTAAGTTGCTTGTCTCGTCTCGACTAATCTGTCATTTGATGTGGGCAGTCAATGGCAGTATTTTCGCCTTGGTTTCTTTGTTTGTTATTTTCAGCAGGTTGGCAGCTTATAAGTTAATGCGGTCTGTGAAATAATACAATGGGATTCAGGCAAATTTAAAGTTGGGGCAGTTCTGAATTTAGGCCAACTTAGTTCGGCAGTTCAAGTCAAATACTCAAAGTGGGACTGGTCTCCTAAATGACGACACATCCAAAGATCAAGTATTTGGTCGGCTACGACTTTAAAAGTCTTTCGCGAGATAAGGCTAGGTCGGTAACGGGTCAGAGTCAAAGTTAGTTCGGCAGCTCAGTCCTCTAGGTCGTAAGGAAGAGATAAGAAAGTAAGCTCCGATCCAAAAAGGCAAGAACTTCTCCAAGTATTATCTCAGCCGCGACTTAAGGTCACTAAGAGCCAGGTCGGCCAAGGCTAAGCCGCCCAAATTCACTAACTCGCTCCCGAACCAACATCACACTCCACCAACCCGTTAACCCAATAACCATTCCATTAGCAGCCGCCTCCATTCATGACCAACCAATCACCCAATAATACGATTCAAAATTGTCACAAGTTCAATGCCATGCCATTAGAAATCATCTAACTTGAGTTAGTAAACTGCCTTTGTTGCACCAATGATCACCTCGAGCAACCTACACCTTGCTGATTATAAGTATGATGAATTTCGTGATGGGGAGTCGTGCAAAGGAACAATTTGAGTTTGAGCAACAAGGTTTACGAATCGACAGTGACCTACAATCAGAAGAGGAATGAGGTTACCTACGCGATTAATGGTAGAGGTTATAGATGATCAGATGGGATGAGATCGCCTTTAGGAGCTTGAGAAAATTTTAATGGCGGAATCGAACAAGGGAGTAAGTAATAAAGAGGAAAAAGAAGAGAAAGTGGACGACTTATATCTCACTAAGGTAGAGACTGAAGAGACTTAGGCCATCTAACTGTTAGGTCGTTTACGACCTACCGATCTAAAAAAGGAACGGGTTAAAGAGTATCGAAGCATACGACCTAACCATTAGGCGCATGCTTCCAGGGGCAAATGTTAACCTCGCCTCGGCCGTGGCTCACCGACCTAACTACTTAATGCCTTAAAGGAGGACGACCTAACACTCTGCCGACTTAATAAAGGATGCCGACCTAAGGCTCGAATGGGCACCGACCTAACTACTTAATGCCTTAAAGGAGGACGACCTAACACTCTGCCGACTTAACAAGGGATGCCGACTTAGTATCTTAGCATGGAAGACCGACCAAACTGCATAAGGTTTAAGAAGGATACCGACCTAAGGGACTTGAGAAGCAGACCGACTTAAGGCTCAAAGGAAGTTCCGACTCAACAGCCTTAGCTTGTTGCCGACCTAACGTATGAACTGACTCAGAATGAGTGACGACTCAACTTATTGCCGACTTAACAGGGACAGCGACTCACCGGGTTATAACCTTGATGCTTTAAAGATGTTGGCCGACTCATGGGGAAAACCGACCTAAGGCCTATGGTGGGTCATTCACGACCTAAGCAAGCGAATCAGATACCTCATCATTTTATGTCATGGCCCCATAACTCGTACACGACTCATGACCTGGCCCCATAACTCGTTTACGACTTTGGACTTGCATGAAATCAGGTAAGTCGGCTTAACTCTACCAGACCGTGAATTTGCCTCTATAGGTCGGCCGCGACTCAACTAAAGTCGGTGACGACTCAGGACTTGGGTGAAAAATTCTTACCCAGATTTGCCTATAAATAGAAAGCCATCTCCAACATTCGGGGGACTTAGGGATCATTCTCTTCGTGACATCAAGGCTCTACTATCTTCAAGACAATCTAAACTCCATCACTTCAAACCCACGCAAGATTTTTAGACCAAACTTCGCACAAAGATTCGACATATCCAATCATGGATTCAAAGAACTTTGTCACGATGATGTCTTCTCTAGCTACTTGTCTTTTTGAATTGAGTTGGATTGTAATTGAAAGAGATTGTAACAAGTTGTAATTCAGTCAGCAATAAAAAGGATTGAAGTGGACGTAGGCTTGATCATAAGCCGAACCACTATAAAACTGCTGTTGTTTACTGTTTTTTCTACAGTTTTCTGCTTATACTCTGTTCTCGAATCATCGGGTGGTGCTTTCACAACTACACTTTACACACCGGGGTGTTAGCGTTCAAATTTTAGCGTTAACAGAAAATGAATTTAATTTCATTATGTTGTTTAACCAGTGGTTTTGATTTGTTGAAATTCTTGCTGGTTTTCTTTGATGCTAATCATATCTGATTAGATTTTTGCTATTTTGAATTATCTTCATTGAAGATATATTTGAATGATTTCTTTGTTCATTTAGTGGTATACGTGCAAATTTAAGTTGCACGTTACCACATTAATTTTACGTTGAACCGATGCTTGGTTATGAAGCGTATTTTGTTGCCGTTATTTTTATAACGGGATTTTTACACTGGTGCTAGATTTTTGGAAGTTCGGTGTTTTGTTGACATTTTAATGAATAAAAATTCACTGGTATTATGATTTGATGTAAATTATTTTGATGAGACTTTGACGTTTAAAAATTACTGTCGTATTGACTTCAGTAACCGTCAAATTTTAAGTGGATTTTCAAGCGGTTATCCCACAATGCTGATTTTGAGATCCGTTTCTACGGTGTTTTGAGAAGTACAATTTTCTAACTGAAATTGTCACTAATGTTGCTGTTTTTATCATGGATTTGCAAATCGTTTTAAAAATAAAATTGTTTTTCAAAATTTTTATAGTTTATGCTTTCAAAAGAATGAGGAAGCGATTTAAACGACTCAGCAAAATCGAGGACTATGAACCCTTTCTTTTACTGATTCGCTAAATTCCGGACTTGTTCGTTTGAGAATGTAGATTATTTACTTTTATAAAATAAACGAAATTGTTTTCACAATTTTTACAGTTTGCGTTTTCATAAGAATGAGAAAGTGACTTAAACGTTTCAGAAAAATCGAGGATTATGACCCCTTTCTTTTACTGATTCACTTAATTCCGGACTTGTCCGTTTGAGAATGTGAAATGTTATTTTTGGAATACACAATTTGCACTTTCAAGAAACGATGAAGAGATTTAAACGATGTAGCAAAAGTGCGGAGTATGGAACCACACTTTTACTATTTCGGTTAATTCCGGACTCGTTAATTGAAACATTTGATGTTTGATGATTTCGATGATTTTACACGTTCAAGGAAACGATGAAGAGAATCAAACGATTTAGTAAAACACATGGTATGGGACATGTCCGTTTGCTATTTCGGTTAATTCCGGACTCATCAATTAAATATATGATGATTTTCGTGTGCTTTCGAGCCACTATGATGGACCTTCGGGTCATATGATGGACCTTCGGGTCAAATACCAGTACCGGACCTTCGGGTCATATGTTGGACCTTCGGGTCATATGATGGGCGCCAAAAATTATGATGGGTACTTAGTAGGCTTCGGCCATATGAGATGCACGTGCGGGTAGCTAAAACTCGCCATATGATGGGATCGATCCAACCTTTTATGTTGATTTTCTAGAATATCTTAATTGATTTCTAGATATTTGTTGACTCTAATTATCTGCAGGTAATTAGATATTTGATGCTATGAGATTTGATTATCATTTTTGATAATCGAATATTTGTTGATTTGATTATCGTTTGTGATAATTAAATATTTGTTGATATGAGTTCTAATTATCGTTTTTGATAATTAGATATTTGTTGATTTGATTATCGTTTGTGATAATTAAATTTTGTTGATATGAGTTCTAATTATCGTTTTTGATAATTAGATATTTGTTGATTTGATTATCGCTTGTGATAATTGAATATTTGTTGATATGAGTTCTAATTATCGTTTTTGATAATTAGATATTTGTTGATTTGATTATCGCTTGTGATAATTAAATATTTGTTGATATGAGTTCTAACTATCGTTTTTGATAATTAAATAATTGTTGATTTGTAATTTTTGATTATCGTTTTTGATAATCGAATATATGTTGATTTGGGATTTGATTGTCATTTTTGATAATCGAATATTTGTAGTTTCTGATTATCGTTTATGGTAATTAGATGTTTGTTGATTTACTGATTTTTTTTATTTGATGATTTGAGATTTCTGATTATCGCTTGAGATAATTAAATATTTGTTGATCTGAGATTTCTGATTTTCGTTTTGATAATTAGGTAATTGCTAATTTTGCTGATTATAAGATCTTCTAGTCTCTAATTGATCCTAGATTATGTTGATTATATTGAATTGTTGTTTTCTATCCATCTCTGTTGATAGTTTGAATTTACTGATTATGAAGTTCGTGTTTTCTATTTATCTGTTGAATAACTAGATATTGGTAGTTTGTGATTTGCGAATTTTGTTTTCTAATTATCATGTTGATAATTAGATTTTGTTGTTTTCTAATTATCATATCGATAATTAGATATTGCTGTTTTGTGGTTTCTGTATTCTAATTATCAAATTGATAATAGAATATTGCTAATAATTGCCTTTATTCAGTTTCGTTGTTTTCTGATTATCTACTTGATAATTAGATTTTGTTGGGAATTTGTGAATTTCTTTTATGAAGTTAAAAGATTACTTTGACGTTTGTATTCCTGACCTTTATTTTCTAGCTTAAACTAGTTTATGTTAGAAAAATAATTATTATTGAAGACTTTTGTTATGAAAATTGCGGGGACGCAATTTTTATAAGGAGGGGAGTCTGTAACAACCCAGGGTTTCGCATTTATTTTATTATCGTCCTTAGACGATTATTATTGTTGGCAATTTTCTAAATAGAGTTTTATTTGGTTAAACTCTTTTTAAAAACTTGTTTAAAAAATTCAATGGCAATGAAATAATATTGGCCATGTTTTATTTTGGTGGCAAGCTATCTCAGGAAAACACGTTCCCTCCTCGACCCATTTTCCATTTTCGAAAACCTAAACCTAAACGGTCGAAAGAAATAAAAATGGCGGCCACATTCGTTCGTTCCTTCTCGTTCATCCCTCATTAAATTAGGGTTTCGTGACTTTTCAAAGTGCCGACTTCTAGTAGAGATAGGGTTCGAATGCGACTTCGCTCGTCTTCGCTTCGGTGAAAGGTGAGTAATTTCAATTACTCACATCTTCTTCATACGTAAGTTTGTTAGGTTTAAATTCTATGATTTTCGTTCAATTTTGTTTCGTTGATTGGTGATTTTTCTAACTTTGTCAGTTTCATGTAATCTGACACTTGATACTTGCGATTTTGACTGCTTCATGTATATAGTTTTGATGATTTTTGAAATGTTGAACTCCATGATTCTTCTATTTCATTTTGTTGCTGTTTAAACATGACTTCAGTCACTTGATTTCTCGGCTGTTGAATTGTGGTTCGATGTTGTTCATGTCTCTGATGTTTTCTATTCACTCGGGTTTGAATACTTGATTGATTGATGGATTAGTTTTGAATCTGTTACCATCGAACTTATTTGAAGATGTTGCTTTCTTTTGTGGCCATCAGGATCTTGATTTCTGTTAACATCGGTCACTTGATTCTGAATTTAGTACGAATGTTGAGATGATTTACGACTTGGAGCATAATCGTATATATTTTGGTTAGTGATTCATTTTGTCTCCAGTCATTATCTGTTGCCTGGATAAATTCTGATGGAATTGGTATTAATACTTATACTTGACTTCGACCATGTACTTTGTGGTTTCGTTGTTTTACAAGTTAGGGATTCCCTGGAGTTTTGAATATTTTGAGTTGCATTTGATAGTGCTGTGCACTTGATTTCTTATCACTTGACTTCGAGTGGATAACCCAGTTGCTGCTAGTATCAATGAATCATTTCTGATTTGTTGTGTTCCTTGGCTATCACGGTTTGTACCGTGCCTTGTCTGATTCGTCGTTTCATTTATTATGTGTTGCTCTTTGTAGATTGGCATTTTGCCATGTTTTAGTCCCTGACACTGCTTAGTTGTGTGCATTGGGTTTGTTCATCCTGTAGCATAATTGTGAAAGAACCATTGCATTCCTGTGCAAGCACTTGAGTCAAATACTTTTAGATGTTTGTTCCGTCCAGTTTCTTGTTGTTTTTCGAGTATCCCTGCATACTATGTGCCACTCCGGCAGTTGCAGTTCATTTACATATGCTGGATTGCTTCAATGTGCTGTTCACTGCTGCATATCATTGCATTTTCATCACTGCACTGTTTTCTTGCATATAAACTTGGATTCTTTGTGTACTTGTCTCTGTTCGAGTATGACACTTTTTGAAGTTCCCATCTTTTAGTTTGTGGCTCATGTGTTGGTATTGATTTCTTTCACATTGATTATGTGCTTTGTACATGTTACTCCTTTGGTATGGTTGCAGACCACCTAACCATTGTTCATGTTGCATTGTCCAGTTTCATATAGTTGTTCACGAATCACTGCATATAAGTTCATCTTGTAGCTGTCTCAACCAATTGAGACAGATGGCAAACGTTTTTATTATAATTTGGTCTTTTCCATGCTTTATTGAGTTGTTTGAGGTTATTTCCTTGAGACAGTATCACTTGTGCACTGTTAGGCCCATATTGCATTTGCACTTGGGCACATATTAGAAACTGATACACTGCATTATTCATTTGCAATTGGTCTTGATGTTATACATCAATGTGCATTAGTCCACTTGAAGTTGTAGCCTTTGTGCATTGTTCACTTTTGACTGTTATTGCATAAAAATGCGGTCATTGCCCTTGTGGTCAGACCTGCATATACCTGAACCATTTTGTTGCTTACCTCTGAACATCACTGTCATACTTGTTGATGCCTTGAGTATACTGTTTGGTTCTGGCCATATTCTTGTTGCTTACACCTTCATTCGGCTGTGCCCTCATGTGTATCACTGCCTTGTGCAGTTCCATGTTGCACCTCTGTTTCATTTTATCCATGTGCAACTAGTAGGTTACATCCATTGTGTACATTTGGGTTCGCATTCATGTTGTCCAGGCTTGTTCCTTTGCATTGCTGTTAGCTCTGGGCTTCACTGACAACTCTTGTTGTACCACTGTTGTCTCCCTCTCTTGACATTTTGGAACTTGAATTGTTGCATTGAGTTGAGTCATGACAGCAGTGACTTGACCTCTGCATTTTGTTTGTTTTTCGAATTCACTTGAGTTGAATCCAACTTGTAGCTTGGGTTTGACCTTGTGTTCGTTTGTGAATTTTCTTTGTGTACATATCAACGTAGTGGCGAGGCAGTGCACGCTAGCGTGAACTGCAGCCACATGGTATTCGTTGGGTACATCATCACTGTAGTGGCGAGGCAGTGCACGCAAGCATGAACTGCAGCCACACGGTATTGCTTTTATTGATATTTCAATTACTTTTGATCCATTGATCTTTTGCGTATTTCATATGCCGTATTGGCGAGGCAGTACACGTTAGCGTGTACTGCAACCAATTAGAATTGACGTTTTTAAGTGATATTTCAATTGTTTAAATTTATTTAGTTTCATTTGATCATTTTGTTGTTATCTAGTTATCTATTTGATAATTAGATTATGAGTTTCTAGTTATTTATTAATAATTAGATTTTGATGTTAATTGCCTGTTAGGCAATTCTGATGTTCTTCTAAATTACCTTCATTAATAATCCTTTCTTTTATCTTCGTTGATAATTTGAGTTTGTTGAATTGTTGTTTAACACTATACGTGTTATATTCACCGTTATTCGATTTTCTTGTTAAAGGATCGGATAGGTGAATTTATTTTGACTGTCGTCTAATTTTTATTTAATTATTATTGCTTCTGTGCACTAATAACTGAGTTTGAGTTAGATTGACCATTGTATTATTTTCTTTTGAATTTAATACTCGGGTCAAACCGAGTATTTACAGGTTGTGGATATCTTACTTTGGGTTGCTGCCTGAGCTATGAAGTCACTTCATATCTTTTGGAGTAGTCGTCGTCATTTATACTAGTCGGTTTATTTGTATGGGAAGATATGTATTCACGTATATTATATACGATAATGTACCTGTATATATAACTTTCAGAGTCGACAGTTGTAGTTGTATCATATGTACTGTATCACATATATTGTAACTGACATCAGTTATATATATATATGAGACTTTCTATTATATCTGTGTTCCGCATTTACATTATCTGTGTTATTATTATATATATTGTCCTAAACTATTATGAACCATCGTAGTTCGTTTTATACTAGAATTGGGTATGTCGATGGGAGTAAATAAATATGTGATGAAAAATAAAAATATATACCACTCCTATCGAGGTAACTAATACTAGTGCAAGGCCTAACTACGGATGGCTGCTCCTATCCAGCCTTATTCTTCGTGATAACAGACAGTATTTCTTTTAATACTCTTTGTTATTGCGAGCGTAGAGGTGGGGCGTCACACAAAACTTCTAACTTTTACTCAAAAATCTGCTTTAAAAACGTACTTGGCTTTTTAGGGAAATACACTTCCATTTTAGAATAACCCAAAGAATTCTTCTTATAAACCTGCTTGATTTAATTCAACTTTACGCTTAAATCCCATAAATTCCTTTCCACACTTTAATAACAAAATTCTTTTATTTTTTTTAGCACATTTCTATTTCCTGAAAATCATTTTCAAAATATATGCTTAAATTATTTAAAATAAGGCTACTAGGAATTACTTAAATAAAAATAATACTTAAGAAAAATGTAGAGGAGTTTCTGAGTAATTTAAACCCAAAATTTCTTTTACAAAAAAAAGTTATTAAATCAAATATTCATATTAAAATTTTCTTTAAGAAAACTATTGTTAATTTATCTTTAAAATAACGAAATACCATAATTACTTAATATATACTTATTTTTCACTTAAAAGTAATTAAAAATAAAAAAAATTCTAAGATATTCTAAAAACACGTTTAAACTTTCTGGTTTATATTTTGAAAGCTTTTCTTTGAAACATACGTGAATTTTCTAGGAAAATTCACTTTCCATCATTTAAAAATAATCTCACTTTTACCTTTAAAAACAGTTTGCATTTCTTATAGAAATTCCTACCGGGATCTATCTTTCAAAATTTATCCACCGATAAATATTCCATTTCATATATAAACCCAGTTTATAAATTTTCATTCCTCATTTCCCTTTAAATCACAGTTACAAAAAAACACTTTAACAGACTCCAAACCAATTTCCGAATTTAATTCCTTTAAATTCTTTACATAAACATTTCTTTTATTTCCTTTCAAACCTAATTTATTTTACTTATACTTAAAATTCCAGATTGTATTTATCAGACCATAACACAGCATAACAAAATTCCAAATCTATCTATCATAGGATATCAATGAAATATATCACGGATTATGAAAATAATTTCTGTTTGTGAGGATTCCAGTTGGATCCTTCCAACCTGCTTTCTTGCATCCACAAATGTTAGCATGACAAATAAAATATCAATCAAATCTTGGTAAGAATTATCTCATTCCGCCAAATAATCAACCATTTAAATATTACCTATTTAAAACTAACTAGCATTTCAGATGTGAGTGAGATTTACTCACCTTGAATTTCGTCGAGCGTTTAAATTTTAAATTAAATCGAACCATTCGATTTAATCCAAAATTTCCACTTGCCCCAATCATCTCTTGACGTGTTGCAGCGCGTAGATCGTGTAATTGCGATTCCGGCGCCTTCAGTTTCGTCGAAATCTGACAACGTATGCAATGTATATGAAATTTGTAAGTTTCAATTACCAATTTAAAAAAAAAATTCTTTGTTTTTTATAATTATATTATACCAAAACGAAATCAGGCCGTCGATAATGCTACTCAAATCCAGGCCGCAACTAACTATCTTCTTCGTTCGTTCCAGGAACCAGAAACCCATCTCGACCAAAGTTGACCGATGATGCTCCCTTCTACGTTGCGATCGACGACGATCCAACGCCTTGACGCTGAAGCCCCTCGAAAACTCCACCTACAGCCAGAGCGAGGCGAAGCTCGGTTTACCCATGGCTCCAAGAATTGAGCTCGACCACATGACTTTCCCTTCTGGTTTGTCACCGATCCTTGCCGTCATGATAGATCCTAACCGTTGGACCTCACGAGCTCACCGAGCTCTACCCTTTTCATGTTGGAAGATATTGCTATTACGTGATGGATTGATCGCAAATTAGAGATGAAATTTGATGCACTTCGTCCATTGAAAATGCCTCTAGTGGCGGCTGAACAATAGACTAGGGTTTCTCTGAAAAACGTGAATATATAAACATTTATTAATATTATTTTAATATTAAATCCACTTTTAAATAATATTTTCAAACGAACTCCGAATCAGACATACCACCAGGCAATTATAAGGTTTTACTCATATTCTGAACACAATGGAATGTGTTTCGGAGCCCAATTCAATCATATGTGGAAGATAGCTTTTGAATCGAGTTTAAATATTAAATTATCGATTTAAATTTCAACGCTTTTCTCACCCGTACGAACAAACGGTAACTCCAAATGCTACGAAAATTGAAATCCCATAATAACTAACTATTACGAATCCAATGGAACTGGTTTCGTCAAATTCCAAGATTGTGTCCCGGAAGGCTATTTTAACTCGTCGATTAATTCAAGCGATTTTCAAAATCGTCAAAATCATCTAAAATTTCACCTTTAAAATTTTACAAACTTTATTATAAATCATATAGAATTTATAATCACATTTGAAATCATACTGATTCAATTTAAATCAGACCTGATTATTTGTATTATCACTACAAATTAAATTCCATTATTCAATTTATAAAAATTCCAAATTTAACTTATCGACATTTGATTCCATTCCAAAGTCCAATATTAAAATTGAAATCAAACTAGACTTAAAATAAACCTTAGAAACCATTTTCATAACCATTAACATCCAGAATCACCAATATTCCAAATTTCAAATAAATAATTGTTATCCAAATCCAATTAAATTGCTATATTTGAAATTTTAACTAATTATATTGATTTAACCAAAATCCTTTTATTCAAAATCGAATATAATTCACATTCAACATTTAAAATGAATTTAATGTTCAAAATCTAACGACCAAAATTCCGGGTCGTTACAAATTAGTAAACAAAATGATTAATGCGGTTTTGACATTCTCGACTTAATTATTCCTCGACTAAGAGGAAAGCTAGTAGGTTAGAGGTCTACTACTCATGTCCCTACTCAAACATTAATTGTAACTATCACAAATAGATAAGTCTGCTTCATCGGCTTTTAGCTTTAAGCAAAGTTAATTACTTCTTAAACAAATATGTAAATAACGAGATTAACTTTCGACATTCCAACTCAACTATTCCTCAGTCAAGAGGAAAATCGATAGGTTGGAGCTCTATTGCTCATATCCCTACTCAACATCAATCTTAACTCTCACAAATAGAGAAGTTACATCGTTGGATTTTAGTGTCAAGCCTAGTCAGTTACCATTTTCAAAGCTTATATATACTTTAAAATAATTGTAAATGTATGTAAAATATTACTGGAAAATAACTAATTTATAATTTTACAAATGGCATGTTTTATATTATAAAACCTCTCTACTTTGAAAATACATATATATATTTATTAGAAATAAATTTAAAATTTAAAACCATCTTTAAACTGCTTCAGAATGTGTTTTAAAATATCTCTAAAATGTTTAAAGAAAAATACCAAATTTAAATATCATTTTTAAACACTTAAAACCATAGCAACTTACTACGGGATTTATAAATGCTGTAAAAAGACCTTGTTGAAGAACAACATTGAAAGCACGATCTTTGAGACCCCTCTTGCTCTTGAACTTGTGTAAAGATTGGAGTAAAGAAACATTAAAAGCACGATCTTTCATTGCAAGAACTTAAAACCATAGCAAATTACTACAGGATTTTCATTGCTCTCCATTGAAGAACAACTGTATTTACATTGAAAGCACTTAAAACCATAGCAACTTACTACAGGATTTATAAATGCTGTTAAAAGACCTTGTTGAAGAACAACATTAAAAGCACGATCTTTGCGACCCCTCTTTCATTGCAACCCCTCTTGCTTTTGAACTTGTGTAAAGAACAACATTGAAGAACAACATTATGTGTGTATACCTTTACTCCCCATTTTCATTTCTTAACATTTAAGATTTTCCTTAAAAGCTCATTTTCAAATACCTTTTTTGAAATTGCCTATGACATCATCAAAAACTTTATTTCCATAAATGGTAAAATATTTTTATTTCATTTTAATGATTTTCTAAGCAAATAGTGTATGCAAAATGAATTTTAACAACTTTTGACGAGTAAAAAGCTGTTTATCGATAAAACGATTTTCAATCATATTATCGATATTTCTTTAAAATATTTTTGTAAACTATTTTTCAAAACAAGTTTACCATTATTAGTTATGATTTAAAAGGAGATTAATAAGGTTATTAAATCAATTTAATAATATTTAATCAAAAATTCAAATATTTAAATAATTCAGATATTAAAATACGAAGTGTCCGATATTTCAGATCGTTACATTCTCCTGCCTCAGAATATTTCATCCTCAAAGTTCCAACATGAGCAACAAAGGAAAAAACCACATAGCAATAGTCAATAGTATTCAATCACTAGTGAACATAGCTCCTAGATTGTCCAGCTTCTAAAACTCTCTCATCACGCACGGATGATAAACAATCTACTAAGCGCACCTAATGCTCAATGGCTTAAGGTTATTACTTAGTCAATGATTCATAATACTTTATAACAAATCAAAGAGCATCACCTAAACCCACCATAAGCCAAGAAAATATAGTATTCTAGCCCGTACAATATACATGGACCATCCGCACGTAATATTAAATCCGATCACTTGCTCGATCGCATAAGTTTTACTTGCAAATTAGTATAGATAACTTGACCTCAATAATGCAGACTCCGATCCAGTTTCTTGATTAGAAACCTCTTTTATTAGCAAAATTTCAACACGAGCAACAAAAGGCAAAAACCACATAGCAATTGTCAATAGTATTCAATCACTAGTGAACATAGCTGGAAACTATTGGTAGGAAATCTTATTCTCAACCAAGAGTATAAATGTTTTTAGAGAACCCTCCTTTGGAGATAGTTGATAGTAATTTAAATATGATCAAGTAATGGAAATCTAGAAGTTTGTGACAAAATTCCCATGACCCTTACTTGTGTATTACTGATTAAAATCTGAAAGTGTAAAAACCCAAAACCCAGATTCGGGTATTAGTGGATGATATTAGAGTTTAAGAAACTTGAAATTTGGATTCAAGTATTTTGCGGATGATAATCCAAAACCCATAATAATCTTTTGATAGAAGTCTTCAACCCAGATTTTGGCATTAATTATGGGTAATCAGGAATCCATAATAGAAATATCAAGCCCATATTAGGGCATTAAAGTGAAGTTAAGCAATAGTCTCGAAACCCAGATTCGGGTATGATGAGGACTATAAGTGATTGATGAAGACCTGAAACCTTGATTCGGGTACTAATAGATAAAGTTCAGAAATGAGAATCCCAAAACCCAGATTCAGGTATTGATAAATATTTCTTCCACTCCTTAGATTCTACCTTCTTTGACTTATATAAACCCTTTAGGCCTTGTATGTTGTTGTAATTTGATCGGTTACCTCTTGAGCTTGTAGTGACAATGATTAAGTAACATTAGTCTTAAATCTTTTTGAATAGATTTATAGAAGTACTTAGATCCTTAAAATGGATATTTTGAAGGAAGTAATAAGTAAGGTATCCTTTGGAAAAAGCTAGAAAAAGCAAAGGTTTAAGTAAGAAATCTTGTTAATGATTTGTGAATATGCTAATATCATTTGAGATAAGTATAAGAATAACTTTTAAAGTATTGAAAAGAGTACAAATGAATAGTAGAAATTGATAAACGATTTTTTATTAGATAAAAGAAGTTTTACTAATAAAAAGTGGTTTTAATAAAGTAAAGGGTATTAGAAGTCGCTTGTGTGGCTTAATCATGCTTTTTATGACTTGATCGTGCTCTGTATGTTTCCTCGTTATGGAAAACATTTAGTTGTATACTTAACACTAAAAGCCAATGAAGCAGGCTTGTCTATCTGTGGGTGTTAAGACTAATATTTAAGTAGGGATATAAGCAATAGAGCTCTAACCTACCGACTTCACTCTTGACTCAGGGGTAGTGTGAGATGAAAATATCAAAAAAGTGCTATGTATATGAGATATGGTTTCCATATGCAATCGTTTTCATTATTATTGAATGACCAAATTCGTTGATTCAGTCTTAAAAAGACCGAGATTGGTAAGCGTTTTACTAATTGAAAATCACTTCAAGACTAAAATACGTGTTCTATCTCTTGGAAATGGATCTGTTGGAGATGCTGGAATTCGTGTGGTTTCGAGATCTATTCAAAATGTTGGAATCCGATTAGGGATTCGTGTTCTGTTCGAGTGATGAAGACTCGTGTGGAAGATACCGAATATGACGTCAACATTGGAAATAGCTAAAGAAAGAGTAAGATGCACAATCTAGAGTTTTGCAGTCCCACGATAGGGTTTTATCAACTCCTTATCTATAGTATGGTTATCGATTGTTGTGGTACCAAGAGTTGATGATATTTGGTTCCACGTGGTTCTTGTTTATGTTCAGGGGTGGGCCTTTGTGTTTACATTGTGGTATATTTATCTAGAGATATACGACACTCTAAAGGTGTTTTCTAATCCTTGTGTATAGAGATTGGATTTTGGCTTGATCGAAGGGATCTCCGTAGAAAATATGTGAATGTACCTTATCAATTTTGAGTTTACCCTCCAATAGGTTGTTGAATGTAATCAATTTAACCATTCATGCTATATTATATATTTATATTTTACACCCTATACATTATCTATTATATCACCTTATATACTTATTAGACGAGTGGACCTTTTGAGGGGATAACCATTATGGCATTCCATACGGTCTCAAAAGTACAGTTATATGCTGTGCACATATTTCTTGGGTTTTTCATGTCAGACTTATGTCTGACATGTGGCTTTTGTTTTCCCTATATTCCACGTGTGCTCTTTCGAGTAACCTAAGAAACGCATGTTTTTGTTGATGTTCATTGAAGCTCAAGAAGATGAGCTGGATGTCTTGCCTACCATAGTATTCTTATTTCTATTGTACTATATTGTACCTATCAGTATTTGTGAGGACGCACGGTTATAAATGTTTTCGGCTGATGATGGTACTTAGGTTTTGTAACTCCGAAATTTTTGTATCGGAGTAACCCTTTGTACTGTTATTTTGATATTACATATTATCGTTTCGTTGTGAGATTATGATACTATGTTCTTTTTTTTCTTGTTTTATTCCTTTTTATTCTTAATTTACCCTAACAATTCATCTTTCCGGCACTTGGATGCTCGACGCGTGAATACCATAAATGTATTAGTGTCAACATTCGGGGGTCAAAATTCAAATCGTTACCCTAGTATCAGAGCGGAAGGTTAAGCGAGAACTTTAGCTTTGGTAGGGTATGATTCATTAAGGGATAGGGCAATGGAATGCCCTAGCATGAGTTGAGTGTATTGCAAATATGAGAGCGTATTTGTATTTGTTACAAACGTATACCTTAAAGCTAATTCCAACTGTGAAAAATAAAGATCTTGTATATGGTAACTTATATAAGTGTGAATCATTAAAGTGTTTCAATTATTGTAGGGATCAGTTATGTTCATTCGTTACCCCTTGTTAATTAATTTAGCCGTGCATAGCCAGTTTATAAGCAGTTTTATCTTTTCACTGTATGGGTTGAGTAGATATTAATTATAGATACGTTGAAACAAACGCCCTATAAATTTAGTTTCACAGTTTGACCATAAGGCGTCCGGTGGCAATGTTGGGGTAAAAGTTAAGTTTAATAAAAGACGTCTATTTTTTCTCATGGAAGATAAGATATTTTGTAAAATAAACATTCTGAAAAGATTCTATATAAGGAAACGATTTTGTGAAAGTATTGTTTTTAAAACATGATTTATAAACAAGAAGGATAATTGATACTATGATAACTTAAATCCCGGTGTCTTTGAAGTTGTTTTCCAAGATTTTGGGGAAAATAATTATAATATTATTTGAAAGTAAGTATTTGAGAAATTGGTTTATGAAATTGTGATCAGGGTACATAGTAATATTTACGAAGTATTTGATACCATTTTGAAATGATTTTGGTTAAGTTCGAAATGCATGATTTGGATGTACTGAACTCACTTCTATCATTTCAAAATAATTCCGATGATGATTTTAGCATCGTCGGGGTTCATTTTTGGGTTTCAAAGTAGAGGATGCTGCATAATTGTTTAAGTAAATCGGATTATAATTTGATTCTGAAAGTATGATTTGTTATACAAAAGATATATGTATGTATTATTAATTCAAAGTGATTTGAAATAAAACCCAATGTTTAGTTCTAACATCTTCCTTTGGAAATAAATTTGATATGAATTTTATAATGTAGAAAAGTTACTGTGTAGGAAGCCCGAGTGGTAGTGGCATAGCCCAGAATAATTGTTGGAACTTTTCATGTTTTCCCTTTTTGGATAAAGTTTGTTAATAAATTATTGAAATATGTTAAGTTATTTCATGGACAAATGTAGCCTATGCATTGGGATTGTATGGTATGTGCATCATATATGATATGTTGGTAGACAGTTTACATTTGTTAAAATGAAATCAGAATTTTCGACGATTACAAACAGTCGAAAACATCTGAATCATTATAGAACTAGAAGCTTAGTTTTTTGTGAAAAATAAATAAGTTGAGTTTTTCCAGCTCTTAAATTGAGAAGATAATAGGTTAAAATAGGTTTAAATTGTTAAATATGTTATGTAAAATGAATTTGATGTTTTTGTATATACTCAGGATGTAGGGGAGTATTATATGAATATGAACTTAAGTTATAAAAGGTTTATGAACTTGAAGTTATGTTTTTATGAAATGGTTCATAAACGATTTTAGTACTGAAATGATATACTATTTGGATAAATGAATGTGATATTATATGTAATTGGTATAGTGGAGAAATCAGTAGGATAAACACGTAAGTTGTACGTAGATCATTTTATTCGCATGACTGTTCTTGACCCAAAATTTGAGTATATGATTTCAGGGTGATTTACGCCGTTCCTCAAGGATTTTTCACTAGATTCTTGATGGTTAACACTTGATAAAGATTTTAAAATGATAATAAAGTTTTCTTTCATAGCACATAGCTATGTAAAGATAATGGGGGTTTCTAATCAAGAAACTGGATCGGAGTTCGCACTATAGAGGTCAAGCTATCTACACTAATTTGGAAGTAAAATTTATGCGATCGAGCAAGTAATCTGATTTCATATTACGTACGGATGGTCCATGTATATTGTACGGGCTTTAGTATGTTAGCATACTATATTTTGTTGGCTTATGGTGGGTTTAGGTGATAATCTTTGATTTTTCTAATACTTATGCTTATCTTAGGATTTCTATTACAAATTTCTAGATAATGATTTCTAGATTTCCATTACTTGATCATATTTAGATTACTATCAACTATAACCAAAGGAGGGTACACTAAAATCATTTATACTCCTGGTTGAGGATAAGATTTCCCACCAATAGTTTTCAGATATTCCAACAATATGGGTTGATGTTAAAGTCTTGATTATTTCTTATAATAACCAAATATGGGTTTCAAACATTTAACCAAATACAACTACTTTTCATTTATTACCATATGATTAACATAATGATTTGTTAATCTGCGTAAATGATATAGATGGACTTTTATATCAATTTCAAGCCGACAATTGAAAATATTATTTTTTTATATTTTTTAGGGAAATTAGAACAATGCAGAAGAATGAAGGATTAAGCAAATACGGATATTGCAGTACAAGCTCTCAAAAAAATGTTTCAGAGATAAAATTACAGGAGAGAATCACAAATCAGGTGATATTTACATAATTTTACATGATTTATAAAACTAATGAAATTATTTACAAGTGTATAGATCAAATATATCCATTTCTCAAAGTATGAATTCTTTATAAGTCTTGAGCAGCCTTGGTCAAGTTCTATGATTGAAGAATCTAAAATGTGATGAATTATGATGCAGAGGACCTCTTTGAGTTTCTTCTCTTTCTTTCTTATCCCATCTGCATCGTCAATTGCATCGATATTAGTCTTCAAAGCATGATTGAAAGCTCTGTTTTCTCCCCTAAGTGTCTTATTTTCCCTTTCCAATTCAGCAATACGCTTCAAAAGGAGACAATTATCGCGTTCTAGTTTCTGAATTTAGCAGCATATTCGTTTATGCGCTGTGAATATTTTGTTTTCTGCTGTTCGTCAAAATTTCATCATTTCGAACTTAACTTTCCTACACCACTTGCCTATTACCTTCTCATCTAACCCTGGAGGAGGATTCGTTGTAGTGGGTAATTTCTGAATAGTAAGGGGAGTGGATCTCACAGCTTTAGCAGTGATGAAGTAGTAGGGGAGACTGGTAAATCAATACTCGGAATATTGTCCCCTATGATAAATTCCAACAAATCGCATTAGGCTTGACTATCCGTTAATTTCATCTCCAGATCACTTATTTGTTGAAAAAGTTCTGACATTTTGTGATCAAAGTCTATTAAAGGATTCGATTTAACCTGATGCTTTAGAGCAGAAGTCGCTTCATTCTTACTATTAACATCTGATATTAAGCTGGCAATTTGATCCTTAAGATTTTCGATAATAGTTTTCTGAAGTAATAATCTTTTGTGCCATCTTAAAGCTTTAGCATTGCCATAAAAATGAGCAAGTAAAGTATCTTCGAGAAGTTTACTCTTTTCGAGTTCCGCTAATAGCTTATCCTTAAGATTAATAAAGAGAGACGCGGAATCTAATGAAAGAGGTGTCACAGATGACTGTAACTCCTATTTAAATAGAAAAGAAAAAGAATAAAGTCAGAGCCAGAATGAACAATTTTTTTATTACCACGATAAATGATCACAACTCAGATAACAATGAAACTGAAAGAGTACAATTGAATATTTATTTTGCGTCCAAAGTTGAGAAACCGCATTTCTAACTTTATCTAATGAATTAGCAAAAAGAGTAACCGTCGAGTCAAAAGGAATATTGACTCCCTCGGAAGTAATAACTAGTGGATATTTACTGTAGTTCCACTCTATGATTAACTACAAACTAGACTATAGACAAACCATTTATTAAATTTGAAACTTCTCTTTGAATTCTTGGTCTTCAATCTATTATCGAGTAGAATAGTATCTTCACTAGCAATTATAGTTAGCTCATATAATATTATACTTATATAGTTGTCAAGATCTAAACATCAAAATTCAAGGTTCTAACATTCTCCCTCTTTTTGATGATGACAACTATGTAAGTTTAAAATTTAGAAAAAATTTATAAACACAATTGTAACCCACCTAAATGAATGATCTACCTGCTGAACATCTTATAGTTCTCTCCCTTTTTCATCGACAAAAAAGAATAATTGGATAACATGGTAAAACATTGTATTATAAATGAAATTGATAACGAACAATAACAAGTAAACTTGATAACATGGATAACTTGCTTTTAAAGGAACAACAAGTAAATGAAATTGAAAAACATATTACTTAACAAAAATCAACCAAACAATATTAATTCAGCATTAAAACAAACAATATATTATACGAACAATAATATATATGCATTGAGACGACATAACAAACAACAAAAATAAGGAAAACACATAAACATAAGATAAGATAAAAAACACTAAACTTCCCCGCTACTAGATTCGTCCTCTTCCTCTTCTTCCTCCTCGGATGTAGTCCAAGTGAAAGGAGCGGGGGAGGGGGGATTTTCAACAATACTTGTAGAAGTAGAGCCGGTGCAAGAAATTTTCTCTCAAATTTTATTTAAGAAGACCTTGATGGAGTTGAGCTTCTTATTGGTATTTTTTGTAGACTTCTCATAATTTCTAGCACGAGGTTCAATAGACTGGATGAGGGCACGATGAAGAATAGTAACCTTTGGTCGCCTTGCGATTGGTTAAAGAGTGGTCATATCATCGAAGAGAAATCTATAAGAGACTTCATCTCGGTTGTCCATGTCAACCTCAATGTGTTGATGTCGACTCCTTCGAATGGACAATAGAGAATATGTCCAAGACGTTGAAGAGGGAGGTAGATGCGGACGCTGCAAAACAAAGTCCAAATGTAGTCGTCCTTGGTTCTTGGATCTTGCTGATCCAAGTTCATGTTGGTGAAGAAGAGCTTGATGAGGAGGGGGCAGATTTTTACGTTATTGGCATCAAAACCAATCAAGCTTTCAAGGCCCCTAGCTTCGGCAGTTTCACGAATGGTGTAAGCATTAAAGTCCAAAAATTTGATGAACGAACAATCGAAGATTCTTGAGCTTCTCATGGTGTTGAATCGAGTAACCGCAGTTTCCTTATGAAGCCACGATCTTATTTGGCTCTCAGATGGTCCGACAGAAGAATCTCTAGCTCTTTTGGTTCTAGGTTCCATTTGTTTGAATTGATTTGAGGTAATAAAAATTGGACTGAAGAATAATGGATGCTAGGGTTTGCTTGGCTGAAATGAGGTAGGGTTTGAAATGTAGAAGATGAATATATAGGATGGTTGAAAAGGTGGATTGGGAATTATGCATTTACATTTTAAAAACCAGAAATATATAATTCAGTCAACTGAAAAATGTTAGGTCAGTCGACCGATGTTCAGGGATTTCTTTCCCGAGAGTTTGCCTTTCAAATTTGATAAATTCAGTCGACTGAATATAGGGGGCAGTCAACTAAAATCTAGAAAAGAACAGGCATCTAAGAAGGTTCAGTCGACTAAAATTATAATTCAGTCGACTATTGTGCAGGAAAACTTATCCCACAATATTTAGCCTAGAAAATTAGCATTTCAGTCAACTGAAAATTATATGGCAGTCGACTGAATTATGATATATAAAAAAGTGTTTTTAGCAGTTTCAATCGACTGCCTAGGTTGATTTTGTCGACTGAAATGTTTTTTTGGACTATCTAACCTATCTGCTAAAAGATTTTGCTATTAAAAAATATAAAAACTTAGTAATTTTATAATTGTTATCTATTAGAAAACAAAAACTTTATTTCAAAACATATAAAACATACAAAATTTATTTCAAAACAACATACATAAAATCCTAGTTGCTAGAGGTGTGTGAATCGTCAAAGTGCGGTTCAACCTTGGATAGGTGACCAAACATTGCCACGTTCCCCGGAGTACGGTGACACCTGAGGACGTTGGGGGCTTCATTCCCAAGAATTCGGTGGAACTTGAGAACGTTGTGATGATGGTTGATGTACGCACGGTTTTGATGAAGACATGCAAAACTTCAAGGCGACTTGTTCTTGAAAGCTTAAGCGTTTAGCATTCACTTTCTGTTTGTAGTACAGTTCGCGTTGCAGCTCTAGAGTCTCTCTTTGGTAGTGATGAATATCATCAATTTTATCCTTCGTTGATGGAGAACCAAAACGTAAACTACATTTAGTTCATTTTTCCTATGGAGTATATCCAGTATGATGTGTTGGAGATGGTGTAATTTTAACTGGAATATTAACAGGAGTAGATTTGTTGGATTTCTTTGACGAATCAGAAGTGGGTGTGTTGAAAACAATGGATGATTGTTTTATTCTTCTTGTGAAGACATTTTGGTGTTTGAAAACAAAAGTTTTAAAAAATTCGGGCTAAGAATATTTGTGGAGGAAAGGATGAAGAAGAAAAAATGATGTTGATAGCCTTTATATATAGGATAAAGTTCTATATTCAGGTAAGAAAAACCCGAGAGGCCAAACAGCTGAGCGTTTATGGCCAGGAAAAAATAAGAGGTGGAGAAGGATGAAAATTATTGACCGTATAAGTGATTTAAGGAAGATAATAGTTCATATGACAAGAAATAATATAATGGAAATGCATACAATTACCTTACCAGCGGCATGAGTTCGAGTGCCAGCAGCTTCATTTTTGACAAAAAATAGTTTTCAGAATTTTTTTTATAAATTTATAAATTTAATTATAAATCATGCAAAGATAGAATACCTAATTCTTGACATAATTTTATAAAAATATTTTCATTTAAAGGTTTTATAAATATACCAGCTATTTGATTTTCTGAAGATACAAATTCTAATGAAATATCGCCTATTTCTATATTATCTCTAAGAAAATGATGTCCGATATTTATATGTTTAGTCCTGGAACGATTTATTGGATTTTTCGATAAATTTATTACGCTTGTATTATCACAATAAATTGTTGAATTTGAAAGATTTATTCCATAATCTTGTAGTGTTTGCTGCATGTAGATTACTTGAGCACATGCCAAAGCAGCAAAGATATATTCTGCTTCATACAATAAAAGTGAAACGCAATTTTGTTTCTTACTAAACCAAGATACTAAAGGTTGTCCAATAAAATGACAAGTACCACTAGTACTCTTTCGATCCATTCGACATCCTCTAAAATCAGCATCGCTGTATAATACTAGTTCAAAAGGACATTCTTTTTTATAAAAGAGACCGTAGCATTTAGTTTTGCTTAAGTATCGCAAAATTCGCTTCAATGTCTGCAAATGTGATTCTCTGCGATTTTCTTGAAATTGTGCACACAAGCACACACTAATCATTATGTATTGTCTACTAGCTAATGTAGTACCCATAGGAGTTGGTTTAGCTGAAGTGTTTTCCATACAAAATCATTTTATGAGATTATAAACTTTTTTTCTTGATTAATAAAAATTACATTTTTCAATTGTTTAATTTGTAAATCAAGAAAATATGATAGTTTTCCCATGTGAGACATTTCTAATTCTCTTGTCATAATCTCTGAAAATTCTTGACACAATTTTTTGTTTGTGGAACCAAAAGCAATGTCATCTACATAGATTTGAATTATTTAAACATCATTCTTATCTTGTTTTATAAATAAAGTTTGATATACTTTACCAATTTTTAAGACTAGAAATAATTAAGTAACTTTTAAGACGGTCATACCAAGCACGAGGTACCTGTTTTAAACTGTAAAAATCCTTTTTTAATTTATAAACATGATCTCGATATTTTTCATGTGTGAATAAATGAGGTTGTTCTACATATACATTTTCATTTATAAAAGCATTTAAGAAAGCACTTTTTACATCCATTTGAAAATGTTTAAAATTATTAAAACATGCATATGCTAATAAAATATATATAGCTTCTAGACGAGCTACGGGTGCAAATGTTTCATCATAGTCTATTCCTTCTTCTTGATTATAACCATGAGCAACTAGCCTATCTTTATTTCTAATAATAGTTCCTTACTCACCAGCTTTATTTTTACAAACCCATTTTGTTCCGATAACCGCTTGATTACTTAGTCTAAGAACTAAGTCCCAAATTTCATTACGTTCAAATTGATTTAATTCTTCTTGCATAGCTATAATCCAGTAATCTTCAGCTGAAGCTTATTTAGCATTTTTGGGTTCAATATTCGAAAGTAAATCTATGTAACCCATTTAATTTAGTTGATTTCATGTTCTTACGTTGGTATTTATTTCTCTAATTATACTTTCAACAGGGTGATTTCTTAGAAGTCTTGGCGGGATCTTATATCATCATTATTTGGTAAATTATAGTTTGTATTAATTTCAATATCATCATTTGAGTCATTTGATTTAGAAATAATTTTTCATCTACTGGTTTATGGTTAACTTTGAAATTTTCATCGAATGACATATGAAGTGTTTCTTCGATTACTTTAGTTTTTTTATTATAAATTTTGTAAGCTTTACTTCGTTCTGAATATCTAATGAATATTCCTTCATCAGACTTTGGATTTAATTTACCAAGCTTATCATTGCATTTAATATAAACATTTTGAACAAAAAACTTTAAAATATGATATGTTAGGTTTACTTCCATTAAAAAGCTCACATGGTGCATGTTTAGTTAATGGCTTGATGGAAACCCTATTTAAAACATAACAAGCAGTTGCTGCAGCTTCTGTCCAGAAATGTTTTGGTAGAGTACTACAATTTAATGAAGTTCTTGCACATTCTTGAAGAGTTTTATATTTCCTTTCTACAACTCCATTTTGTTTCGGAGTTCTAGAAAATGAAAATTTGTGAACAATTCCTTTCTTATTACAGCAATTTTCAAAAGATTCAATATTTTTAAATTCATTACTGTGATCGTTCCGGATATTTTTAAATTTTAAATTCTTAATATTTTGAATTCTTTTAGCAAATATTTTAAAATTTTCAAAAGTGTCGCTTTTAATTTTCAAAAATATTATCCAGGTATACCTTGAAAAATCATCTACTATTACAAAAACATATCTATAATGGTTTATAGATTGAACTTGAGTTGGACCAAAAAGATCTAGCGGAAACTAGCCACAAGGGCCTCTTTAGCAAGTGGAATTAGTTTCTAGGACACACAACTGAAATAATTACTTTTAAGGACAAAACATAAAATAATTAGTTTCAAGGGCCTAAAAACCTATGAAATTATGTCCTTGAAAGTAATTGGACTACTGACGTTTTCCTTGAAAGTAATTATTCCGCTGACTTTGGCCTTGAAAGTAATTTCTTCGAGTGTGTGTCCTAAAAACTAATTGGACTGCAAAGTTTGTCCTTTTGGTGAAATAAATGTAATAACTCAAGTGTTTGTAATACAGAAATCATTTCTTTTGTTTAAAGGAAGACTTTGTTAATCTTCCTAATTGATAAGCATCGCATATATTTTTAACTTTAAAATTCATTTTTGGTAAACCTTTAACAAAATCATTTTTAGATAATTTGTTTATAGCTTTAAAATTCATGTGACAAAATCTTTTGTGCTATAGCCAAGGATCATTAGGCTACTAGACACATATTTGTGTTATGATTGACTTTCATATTTAATATATAAATATTTCTTTCTCTGGTTCCTTCAAATATAAGTTTATTATTTGGATCAGAAATGTTGCATTTATATTGTGAAAAAGTTATATCAAAACCTTTATCACGTAGTTGACGTATACTTAGTAAATTATGTTTTAAATTTTTAACTAATAAAACATTTGTAATAAGGGATAAGGTCGATGCACCGTCATTGCTCACATCGCCTTTGCCGATGATATAGCCTTTGGAATTATCTCTAAATGCGAAAGATCCTCCATCCGACTAGATAATGTTGGTCAGCATATCTTTATTTCCTGTCACATGTTTTGAGCAACCACTATTTAGTATCTACTTTCCTCTTTTCTTAGTCGGTGCCTGCAAAAAATATATGAATGACGTTGGTACCCAACTTTTATTAAGGCCTTAAGAGTTATGTCTTAGGAAGCCAAACCCAAGAGGGTTAGAATTCCCTTTGTACATAAAAGGTTTATTTTTATGAACTGAAGTTATAAAAGATTTTATATACTTAGTTCTGATTAAATTATTATTGGTTTTTGGTACCAAAATTTTTATAGTATTTGTTTTAGAAATTTCTTTCTTTTGAGCGAAAACCTTCGGTTTTGGTTTTGCTTTCACAAAATTATTATCCAAATTGAAATTTTTGTAAGATATTCTATTCTTCTTTGAACTTGTCTTTGAAGAATTTTATATCTAATCCATTCTTATTTGTAGTAGTTTAAGAATTACTAATAATTTTAGAAAGATTTTATCTTCCTTTATTAAAATTATTTACATTTTTAGTGATGTTCCCTAATTCAGTTTTGAGACTAGTATTTTTCAATTCAAGAAATTTGACATTTGATTTTAAATCACGATTTTCTGAAGCTAATGTCATATTCCTTTCTTTTTGCACTTCTACTTCATTTGATAGCATAGTGAGTTGAGAAGAAACATTAGACAAAGATTCTTGTGTACTAACAAATTCTTCTTCTAAGATTTTCTTTTCATCTCTTAGCGTATCAACTTTTATTTCGGTTCTGTTTAGTTTTTCCAGTGCATCTTTATACTTTCTTTTAACTTCTTTGAGTTTATCTAACAATTTTAAATTTATATAAAAAGCTAAATCACATGCATTGTTAGTAGAAGCCATAAAGTAAACGTTGGCTTGTTCAGAATCGCTGTTTGTGTCGCTGTCTGATGATAAAGACGATTCAAAATCATCCCATGTAACTGAGAACGCCTGCTTTTTTTTGTACTTGTCCTTCTTATTCTTGAATATTTATTTCTTTCTATTAGGACAATCTTTCTTCATGTGGCCCTTATTATGACATTCGTAACATTCAAGATTTGGGACTGGCAATTTGCTGGAATTGTCTTTCCTATTATTTCCAAACTTCTTGTTCTTTTTGAATTTTAAAAACCTTTTGAAATTCTTTACGATCATTGCCATGTCATCTTCATCTTAATTCGAATCCTTTTATTCAGCTTTCAATGCAAAATTTTATCTTGTGCTTGATCTCACTTAGCTTGCAAATTCACTTTATATGACATGAGATTTCCAATTAACTCTTCAAGTTTGACGGTAGAAATGTCATTAGCTTCTTCAATAGCTAAGAATTTTCGTTCTCATTCATCCGTTAAAGAGTTTAGAATTTTTGAGACAATATCAAAATCGAAAAAAATTTCTCCTAATGCCATTAGTGAATGATGTATTTCTTGGAATCTAGAATACATGTCATTTATAATTTCATCTGGTCTCATACTGAAATTGTGGAACTGATTTTTGAGCGTAGAAATCTTGCTTTTTTAACTTTGTTAGTTCCTTTATGTGTGATTTTAAGAGTTCTCCAAATTTGATAAGCAGTTGTATACATGCTAAGTCTATTAAATTAATTTTTATCTAAGGCACAAAATAAGATGTTGATGGCTTTTGCATTTGATGTAGCATCTACCTTTTGTGTATTTGACAATTCTGCAAAAGGTGTAGTGGGTATAGTGTATTCATTTTGAGTAATGTTTCAAGTATCATATCAACTTGCTTACATAAAAATTTTCATTCGAGTTGACCAATAGTTGTAATTCAAACCATTAAATAGTGGTGGTCGTGCAGTGGATTGTCCTCCAAAAAAACTTGAGTTAAAGTTATTTTCCATATTAACTATGTATCAAATAACGTTGTTGTGATGACCCAGAATTTCTAACAGTTTAAATTTGAATAGTTAATTGGTTTTAAATATTTAAAAGTTAATTTTAATTTGAATTTAAGATATCAATATTTACTTGATAATAAAATCATTGAATTGTATAGCTTAAATATTGAATTTTATAGTTGGAATTTGGTAAATTATTGAATCTGAGACTCTAAGCCTGTTTCAAATAATTTGAAGGCTTATAAAATCTATAATGAGGATACTGAAGATAATAAAATGGTTGAAATTTAATTTAAAGGTAATTTGTTCAAATTTTAATAATATATCGTTTAAATTGAATTTAAAAATGGCCTTCCGAGGCACAGTCTCGGAATTCGATGAAACCAGTTTCATTGGATTCGTAATAGTTAGTTATTATCAGATTTCAATTTTCGTAGCAGTCAGAGTTGTCGTTTGACCCTGGCAGCTCGAAAAGCTAAGATATATTTTAATCGATTTAATTTAAAATTGATCATTTACTTCTGTAACTCGCGCATATGATCGAATTAGCTTTCGAAACACGTTCCGTTATGTTCGGAATGCGGGTAAAACCTTATAAATGCCAGATTGCATAGCTGATTCGGAGTTCGATGTTTCGAGAATGCTAAACGAGATATTTTCAATATTCGATTATATAGAATCAATTAAAGGTCTAAATTGCATCACCTCAATCACGTGATTTCTCTCTAGCTTGCACCCGAAGCCACTCTTAGGAAATAACTTTCCTCCAGGCAGAAGAAAACAAATTAACGTTTGTTTCCCTTGGAAACCAAATCGTATAAAAAAAAAGAGAAAATGAATCGCGATTTCCAGTTCACGATTAAAAGAAACATTGGCGGAATCAAATCGCGATCTAGGGGAGTTTCACGCAGTGATTTTCGTTTGAGGGGGGGAAACGTTTTCTGTGGCTATTTCAAGGAGGCTGCAGCAATTCGCGATGGCGGCAAAGCGACAATGGGCTTGGATTTCGAGGCGAGGCAAGTTGGGGGTTTAGGGTTTCGAGACAAGGTTGCTGCTCGGTTAAATCGAGGGGATATGGGACTGCGATGAAGGGAGTGCGACGCTGTTTTGGAATCGTGTGAAGAGGGGGAAGGCTCGGTCGACTGTGGGAGTGACTACGAGCTCGTGTGGCCTAGTGAGCGCGTGAGGCGTTGGTGAGAGATTGACGCGATGATCGAGGAGAGGGTCGCCTCTAGGGTTTTGGCCGTAGGGCATCGGGAAGGTTAGGTTCGTTTTCTTCCCTTTCTTTTGTAAATTTTTATTTTGTAAATAAAAGTAATGCTGGCTCTTTTTAAAATAAAAAGAATCTGAATTTTGGAATTTTACAGTAAGGTTTTAGTTAATTTTATCTATTATATAGATAAATGAGTTCCAGGAGAATAAATACACACACACACACACACATATATATATGGTTAAGTGTTAAAAATTTCCAGTCAGTTATGTATAAAAACAATTATGTTTTAACTTAAAATATATAGTGAGTTTTAAAGGTTAAGGAATTTATAAAAGTAGAATATATATTTTTTTTTTCTTCTTGAAATCTATAATTTATTTTATTAGTAATTTCGGAAAGGAAAATTAATAGTCAACCGGAATTTATTACATGATAATTGATTATTAAAAAAATTCAAATATTAATAAATTGTGTAATATCTATACAAGGTCAAAAAAAATATGTAGAACAAGCTGGTTTGAATTGGATTGCATACGAAGCAAAGGTGAGTAAATCTTACTCTGATGAATTTTCTATTTGAATTTCAATGGTTAAATTTAAATATATGGTTGAATGATTGAATTAATTTGATATGCACTGTGAATTGATGATATGGTGCTTGTGATTTTGGACGATTCTCGAGTTAATTTTGATTTGACTCGAAATAGTGGGGTTTAAGTTGTTTAGACTTAAATCATAAAAATGAATTGTTTCCATTTTAATGTTAATGAGGATTTAATGATTTGTGGTTCATTCAATCAATTAAGGATTTGGGTGATTAATTTAGTAATTAAAGGTTTGAATTAATTAAAGTTTAAGTTAATCTATTAAGTTAATTAATCTGGAATAATCAATGGATGGTTTGATAAGAAATTACTTAATGTAATTAATAAAATAGAATTACTTTGTGTAATTAATCAAGAGATTAAGTGAAATAACAAATTACGGAGTAATTAATTTATTAATGAAGCAAATAAGAAGTTAGTTAATTACAGGTTGAGGGTGATCCAGAATGATTAATACTGTGGTCGAGTTAAAGTAAAATATAATTAGAAATCTTTAATTTATATAATTAATGAAGTAATTAAAGATTTGATTAATTGAGATTAATTAATTCATAATAAGTGACCTATGAGAAGTTAATTAATATAAGTAATTAAAAATTAACGTAATTGATTATAGTAAATTTATTTGGGAAGTAACTAAAGATTACTCATTGATTGGTAAGAGTAATTAATATCGTGGAATTAATTAAAGAGAATTACTTGAATGGAATTAGAAGATAATTAATTCAGGGTTGTTAATTAAGATGAATGGATATAGAGGAATTGATTACTTAATAGATTTGGAATTAATTAATAATCTAAGTAATTGGGGTTCGGAATTCAATTAGAATCAATTGAATTGGCTTATATGAGATTAAACTCTAATTATGGATGATTGAGTGGTATTGGATGTTTGAAATAAGGTGATATCTCTGATATGAAAGTTGTGTTTTTCATTTGGATGACTTGGGATAGGATAGCATGAGTTTTGAAGAGACCGGGGTCGGGTGTTGGAAATACCCGAAACCACTTCGAATTTTATAAATTGATTTGAAAAATCAAAAGGCTGAAATGGGAGGAGTTAAGTAAATTGGATTGTTTTATCTAAGTTTGGTACTTAGAAATTTATATGCGAAATAAACGTTATTTATAGCAACTTGTGAATTGATATAAGTTACCCCGGGTTTATATAAGTTGTTTGATTGGTATTCCTTGTTAGTTGGGTTTACTCACGCTGGTTTCCAGCCTGACCCGGGTGTTACTTTGATGTAATGCTCGGGTCAGACCGAGTATTACAGATTTTCAGGTGGGTACGTGCTGGAGCTCAGGAGGCGAGCTGAATGGCAGGAGCGTACAAAGTATTTCCGCTTTATTTATATTATTATTAATCCGGGACTTGATAATTGTAAATATTCAGTGACTATATATAATGTGAAACTCTGATGTATATTAAATGTAATCGATAGATATAATATTCTTTTGTAAGCTATTATTATTTATTATCATGTTTTATCCGCTGCGATTGTGAGATGTTTGGTGTTTCTGTTCTCCTTCTTCTATCTCTTTCTTATTTTTCATAACTATCTAAAATTTTCGGGAGTGAAAATTTCGGGTCGTTACATTTGGTATCAGAGCAGAAGGTTAAGCGAGAACCTTGGCTGTGGTGGGAATTACTCATTGAATAGAGTCCGTAGTACTCTAGAATGAGTTGAGTGAATATATATATATGAGAGCGTACTTGTTATTTTCTTATATAAAGGCTTTAAATGATTTTTATATAAAAGTATATTTTGATATATGAAGCAACATTTCCTTCTAATAAATATTAAGGTGATTGGGTGTTAAATTATTGGAATTAAGTTAAGAAGTAATATAATACAACCAAATTAAAATTAAATTAATTAAAAATGAAATTATAGAATTAGAACTCAAAAATTAGAACTGTTTGAAACTTTAAATGAACAAAGATTAAATTTGGTTTAAAAGGGTTAAACCAATCTTTGAGAATTTAGTTCGAATTATATAATTCGAGATGGTTTAAATTTGAAGTTGGAATTGAACCCATTCAAATTAAATCCGATTTGAATTAATTTGATTTGGGATTGAAGATGTATAAGTTCAAAAATTTAAATGGAAGGTTTGAATTGGATTGAATTGAAATGAATGAAATGGAAGTGAGTTCAATTGAATGGATATTAGTCCAAAGTAATTGGAATAACTTTGGAATTGTAATTAAAGTGGAATTGGTTTAAAAACAAAAAGGAATTTGAAATATAAATTGTAAATGAAATTTATAAGATGGAATAAACTTCATAAATAAATGAGATTATAATTTGAGATAGAATTTCTAGAAAATATTTGAAAATAAAGTAAGATGAAAATTCCAGAGTAATGTTTAAATATGGATTGGATGGATTGGGAATTTGGAATTTTGGGGGAAAATTTAACATTCCTTTGGATTTGAAAGTGGATTCTAAAGGTTTTGGAGAAATAATGGCATTATTTCAAAAATATTTTTGTGTTGGATTTGAAATCCGGGAGATCGGAAATTAACAATATTTGGAAATGTTTTTAAGGAGATAAAAGCATTGAACTCTTTCGGTCACTGGAAAATAACGTCGGTGATGACTGCAGCATCATCGATGTTCATTTTCTAGTTTCTAGAAGAGAATTTACTACCAAATTGTTGTAAATTGGAATTGTTTGTGAACTGGGTTTGATTTTGAAATCCAAAGGGGTAATTGAATTTGCCAAAGAATTTTGGATATAGTTGAATTCTAAAGGTGATATTGAAATTTTGAAAATTTGTTTAAACTCTGGAATCTTGATTAAATGTTTATGGAATAATAAAAATATATTGGATTAATAAAATGTATAATTTCGAGTTAAAAGTAGAATGTGAATGTAATTGATTATAAATAGAAGTTGTAAATTTGAAACTAAAATTAAAGCAGTACAAGTTTAAAGATCAAATGGAATTTGATTTAAATTTGGAAAGAAATTGAGAATTTATTCAATTTGGATTGAGAATGAATCAATTCCAATGGAAATTGGAGTAAAATTAAATTGGGATCGGGTCAATTTAAATGGAATAGAAATTTAAATTGAATTGTTGGAGAAGTGAACAGTTTTGACTCTGGACTATTTTTAATAAAATTGTTTTTAATATAAATTTATTTTTCCAAGCTATTGAATATATGCAACCCGTCTTTCTTAAAAATCAAATTATTTTATACTTATTTTACAAATATTTTTGGAGCTATTTAACTATTTTCAACTGTTTTATAAACTAATTACTAATTTTCAACTAAGTTACGAATTAATTTCTATTTTACAGCTATTTTGCAATTATCTAAGGTTTTTATAACTATGTAACTATTTTCCGACTATTTTACAATTAGTTAACTATTTTACAACTATTTTGCAAACTATTGATTATTTTTCAACCACTTATCCATTTTTAAATTTTTTTCAAGCTAATTTCTAAATATAAACTGGTCGGAGTTCAAACTGTTATTGATTAAATACCCAATCGAGTTAAGGATCAAAGTAGTAATCCAAATGGGGATTAATGAATTTGTGAATAAGGAATGGGAAATGGTTCTTTTGAACTGAAAGAATATTTTGAGAAATATGAAATGAATAAAGGTGGAAATTGGATATTTCTATGGTTTTTGGGAGTGTTTGGAGTATAAGAGGTGTTTTATACAAGAAAGTAAGGATCCAAAGTTTTAAAAATTTATATATATATCTGAATATATATAAAGGATCTTATGAGGATTTTAAAAAGGTTTTGGGAACCTTTGGATTTGGAAAGGCTTTTTATTTTGGGTAAAATCAATATTGGAATTTGGAAAGCCAAGTTTGAATAATTATCGATTTTGGGATAATCGATTTTGTGTAAAGGAGCTTTGATAAAATTCATACTAGGTGTATGATTTGAAAGATACTATATGTGTATAGTATAAAGTGTTTTGATGATAGCTCTGGGGAAAAAGGCGCTTCCTTGGAATGGACTTCTCAGGAGTGCCACCGGGTGGTGCTGCCTTGAGCCCCAAGGGGGGGGGTTCTAAAGTTGATCCTGTGAGGAGTCCGGACAAAACTAGTTCCTAAGGATTATGAGTTGAGTTTACCATAGCGTAAGTCGTGTGTGCCGCGGAGAGCCAACAGTTACATGGACTTTTGTTGTGACTGCAACGTAACCCAAGATGTAACTGCGACCTATGGTAACATTGAGAAAGTCGTGTGTGCCGCTGAGAGCCAACAGTCTGCGTTTGAGTTTATCTCGGTAGACTGCGACCTATGTAGGAGTGGAGATGTTTCATTTCGACAGCGAAAATCAGAGTGCCGCGGAGAGCCTGCAGTTACATGGACTTTTGCTGCGACGGCAACGTAACCCTGGATGTAAATGTGATCTGTTGTGTGGGTTCTATGGCGTAATCGAGAGTGCCGCGGAGAGCCTGCAGTTACATGGACTTTTGTTGTGACTGCAACGTAACCCTGGTATGTAACTGTGACCATGGAATGGGGGTGATGATTTTCAGAGCATCCCCACTAAAGATATTTCCTCTATTTTCAAAAAAAAAAAAAACTATTCTCGTTAATTTCAATAAAATTGTTTTCCAAGTATTTTCACTGGATGTTGAAAATGGGTCTGCTAAGTACTTATAGATTTTCAGTCCTACGCCTGATCAACGCATGACTGAATTTCTGTGAGAACAAGGATGGACTGTTTGAGACATCGAGTTATAAGAAATATTTTATAAAAAGCTATTTTAATTATATTACCGGAATTTAAAGACATTTCTGAATTTTAAAATACAGGGGATTTCAAACTGGAATTATAAAATAAAACTGAACTCAGGAAAAATTTAATGAAGTGATTTTTGTAAATTAAGTTGGAGGGAAGCTAATCAGCTAAATAAATTATTTAATGGAGTATGTTGAAAAAAAATTAACTCGGTTAACTAAAATTGGATTGTAAGTTGATAAGGGAGTTTGGAAATGAATTCGAATTATAAATAGAATTCGACTTGGATTTGGTAATGAATTAAATAAGAGGTGTTGTAAAAAAATAAAATAAAGTTGGCTTGAAAGGGTGATGGTTTGACTTGCAAATAAAATTCAAGTGATTTGAATAATATATAGTGTAATTTGCAAGTAAATTTTGATAATGGAAGTGTTGTTGAATGAAATAAAAGCGAATTATAATAGAAATGGTTTGGGTTGCACACAAAACCAAAGTGAATAAAAATAAATTGAGAATGACCATGTATTAATAAAATAAATTCGAAAATTGAATTAAATAAGTAAATTTAAAATTTAAAATGGGTTACTGGGATTATAAAATAATGGACGAAGTCTGATTGAAAAAAAAAACTAAATCAAAATTGTGATTGGAATTGGATTATCACACCGAACTTGAGTTCGGTAGCATATCAATTTGAAGTATAAACGAGTTAAGTATGTGTTGGATATTATTTTGATGAATTGAGAAGGTGAATTAAATTTAAAATTAAAGTGGTTGGGCTAACTAAATTTAATGGGATTCGATTTGATGAGAATCAAATTTAATGGAAGTGAACTTAAGTTGAAGTGGAAATAGATTGAAGTAATTAACCTAAGTTTAAAATTTATGAAAGCTTGGCTTCGAATAAGGATAAAAACCCATTGAATAAAAGCTCGGTTTAAATTAATTTAGAAATGGTAATTAATTTATAAGTTTGAATGTGCCAAGCTTAATAAATGATTTTGAATGAATCCAATGTGGGAATGAGATAAAATGCATTGAATGGTTGATTATAAATTAGAAATGAAATGAAATTAAATTCAGAATGAGTTGAAATTAATTTGAAATAGTTATAAACTAAAATAGATACTTTATTAACTGAATATTGTCGAGATTGCATAACAATAATTGTTATTTGGCGTAAACCAAAGTAATTAAAATACTATGAGTTGATAGAAATTTAATGGAATTGATTTTTGAACCATTTGAAGTGAATATGAGCTTGTTTGGATTAGAAATAAATTGAATATAAGAAAACAAGTTGAAAACCATTAAAATCTATTGAAACGGCTTATGAATTGGTTGAAAACAATTGGATTAGCTTTAAAATTATATGAATCGCTTATGGGAAGCGTTTGGCACTTGTTGTGTATGTAATGCATGTGTTTAGCTATTGAAGTAAGTGATATGCCAATAAATTTTCTATATGTGACACTTACATATTTAAGTTGAGTAAGTACAGATACCTGAAGGCCGTTTGGCTGGTTTGGATTGCACTAATTGCTAAAATAAATAAGCTGCTTGCTTAAAATACTAAATAAGGTACGCATACGCAATAAAAATAGGAAATATGAACTGTTTTTGCTTTTTCCGACCGTGTGGGTCGATGTATATATATTTATATCTCTTGTCAAATTGCAAAAGCTCCTCCGTACAAAGGAGACTCTGCCAAAATTTTCCGAAAATTTTGGGAGATAGAAAATTTTTGGAATTTTTGGGAAAAATCTTGTTAACGACAAAACAATTTCAAATTTGGAACTAAAGTAAATTAGTATACGAAACTAATATGAATCAAGTATACTTGAAAGATAAAATTTAACATTCAAGATTTAAAGTAAATTGAATTCGTATAAAGTGGGGAAAACTAGTTTGAATAGGAAAGGATATGAAAACTTCTATAAGGATAAGTATGTAAAGATTTGAAAGGGCTATGATCTGATATTATTGTTAAATAAGAGATGCAGGGATTATAAGGAAAAGGAAATTGGATTTGATATCAGAAGATAAATGTAAATTGCCCGACAAAAAGGTATGTGTTTAAAATTCTGTATGAAATTGGATTGGGATTTTGATGTAGCCACTTGGCTTTTGTTTTCTTTTTGGAATTTGGGAGCCCGTAGAGGCCTTTTGTAGTAGTACCGAGCTAGCCGCGCAAAGGAGATGCTGGCAAAAATTTTCGGGAATTTAGAGAGTGAGAAAAATTTTGAGAAATTTTGATAATTCAAAATTTGGTTTTAAATTGAAAATTAATTGTTTGAGCAGAAGAGTATTGATTGAATTGTGAATTTTGGAAAAGATAAACGGGTATTGGTCAATTCTTCCTAATTAGTAATTTCGGGGACGAAATTCTTTTAAGGGGGGAGGAATGTGAAGACCCAGAATTTCTAGCAATTTAAATTTGAATAGTTAATTGGTTTTAAATATTTAAAAGTTAATTTTAATTTGAATTTAAGATATCAATATTTACTTGATAATAAAATCATTGAATTGTATAGCTTAAATATTGAATTTTATAATTGGAATTGGATAAATTGTTGAATCTGAAATTCTAAGCCTGTTTCAAATAATTTGAAGGCTTATAAAATCTATAATGAGGATACTGAAGATAATAAAATGGTTGAAATTTAATTTAAAGGTAATTTGTTCAAATTTTAATAATATATCGTTTAAATTGAATTTAAAAATGGCCTTCCGAGGCACAGTCTCGGAATTCGATGAAACCAGTTTCATTGGATCCGTAATAGTTAGTTATTATCGGATTTCAATTTTCGTAGCAGTCAGAGTTGTCGTTTGACCCTGGCAGCTCGAAACGCTTAGATATATTTTAATCGATTTAATTTAAAATTGATCATTTACTTCTGTAACTCGCGCATATGATCGAATTAGCTTTCGAAACACGTTCCGTTGTGTTCGGAATGCAGGTAAAACCTTATAAATGCCAGATTGCATATCTGATTCGGAGTTCGATGTTTCGAGAATGCTAAACGAGATATTTTCAATATTCGATTATATAGAATCAATTAAAGGTCTAAATTGCATCACCTCAATCACGTGATTTCGCTCTAGCTTGCACCCGTAGCCACTCTTAGGAAATATCTTTCCTCCAGGCCGAAGAAAACAAATTAACGTTTGTTTCCCTTGGAAACCAAATCGTATAAAAAAAAGAGAAAATGAATCGCGATTTCCAGTTCACGATTAAAAGAAACATTGGTGGAATCAAATCGCGATCTAGGGGAGTTTCACGCAGTGATTTTCGTTTGAGGGGGGGAACGTTTTCTGTAGCGATCTCAAGGAGGCGGCAGCGATTCGCAATGGCGGCAAAGCGACAGTGGGCTTGGATTTCGAGGCGAGGCAAGTTGGGGGTTTAGGGTTTCGAGACAAGGTCGCTGCTCAGTTAAATCGAGGGGATATGGGACTGCGATGAAGGGAGTGCGACGCTGTTTTGGAATCGTGTGAAGAGGGGGAAGGCTCGGTCGACTGTGGGAGTGACTACGAGCTCGCGTGGCCTAGTGAGCGCGTGAGGCGTTGGTGAGAGATTGACGCGATGTTCGGGGAGAGGGTCGCCTCAAGGGTTTTGGCCATAGTGCATCGGGAAGGTTAGGTTCGTTTTCTTCCCTTTCTTTTGTAAATTTTTATTTTGTAAATAAAAGTAATGCTGGCTCTTTTTAAAATAAAAAGAATCTGAATTTTGGAATTTTACAGTAAGGTTTTAGTTAATTTTATCTATTATATAGATATATGAGTTCTAGGAGAATAAATACACACACACACACACACACACACACACACACATATATATATGGTTAAGTGTTAAAAATTTCCACTCAGTTATGTATAAAAATAATTATGTTTTAACTTAAAATATATAGTGAGTTTTAAAGGTTAAGGAATTTATAAAAGTAGAATATATATATATATATATATATATATATATTGAAATCTATAATTTATTTTATTAGTAATTTCGGAAAGGAAAATTAATAGTCAACCGGAATTTATTACATGATAATTGATTATTAAAAAAATTCAAATATTAATAAATTGTGTAATATCTATACAAGGTCAAAAAAAATATGTAGAACAAGCTGGTTTGAATTGGATTGCGTACGAAGCAAAGGTGAGTAAATCTTACTCTGATGAATTTTCTATTTGAATTTCAATGGTTAAATTTAAATATATGGTTGAATGATTGAATTAATTTGATATGCACTGTGAATTGATGATATGGTGCTTGTGATTTTGGATGATTCTCGAGTTAATTTTGATTTGACTCGAAATAGTGGGGTTTAAGTTGTTTAGACTTAAATCATAAAAATGAATTGTTTCCATTTTAATGTTAATGAGGATTTAATGATTTGTGATTCATTCAATCAATTAAGGATTTGGGTGATTAATTTAGTAATTAAAGGTTTGAATTAATTAATTAAAGTTTAAGTTAATATATTAAGTTAATTAATCTGGAATAATCAATGGATGGTTTGATAAGAAATTACTTAATGTAATTAATAAAATAGAATTACTTTGTGTAATTAATCAAGAGATTAATTGAAATAACAAATTACGGAGTAATTAATTTATTAATGAAGCAAATAAGAAGTTAGTTAATTACAGGTTGAGGGTGATCGAGAATGATTAATATTGTGGTCGAGTTAAAGTAAAATATAATTAGAAATCTTTAATTTATATAATTAATGAAGTAATTAAAGATTTGATTAATTGAGATTAATTAATTCATAATAAGTGACCTATGAGAAGTTAATTAATATAAGTAATTAAGAATTAACGTAATTGATTATAGTAAATTTATTTGGGAAGTAATTAAAGATTACTCATTGATTGGTAAGAGTAATTAATATCGTGGAATTAATTAAAGAGAATAACTTGAATGGAATTGGAAGATAATTAATTCAGGGTTGTTAATTAAGATGAATGGATATAGAGGAATTGATTACTTAATAGATTTGGAATTAATTAATAATCTAAGTAATTGGGGTATGGAATTCAACTAGAATCAATTGAATTGTCTTGTATGAGATTAAACTCTAATTATGGATGATTGAGTGGTATTGGATGTTTGAAATAAGGTGATATCTCTGATATGAAAGTTGTGTTTTTCATTTGGATGACTTGGGATAGGATAGCATGAGTTTCGAAGAGACCGGGGTCGGGTGTTGGAAATACCCGAAACCACTTCGAATTTTATAAATTGATTTGAAAAATCAAAAGGCTGAAATGGGATGAGTTAAGTAAATTGGATTGTTTTATCTAAGTTTGGTACTTAGAAATTTATATGCGAAATAAACGTTATTTATAGCAACTTGTGAATTGATATAAGTTACCCCGGGTTTATATAAGTTGTTTGATTGGTATTCCTTGTTAGTTGGGTTTACTCACGCTGATTTCCAGCCTGACCCGGGTGTTACTTTTATGTAATGCTCGGGTCAGACCGAGTATTACAGATTTTCAGGTGGGTACGTGCTGGAGCTCAGGAGGCGAGCTGAATGGCAGGAGCGTACAAAGTATTTCCGCTTTATTTATATTATTATTAATCCGGGACTTGATAATTGTAAATATTCAGTGACTATATATAATGTGAAACTCTGATGTATATTAAATGTAATCGATAGATATAATATTCTTTTGTAAGCTATTATTATTTATTATCATGTTTTATCCGCTGCGATTGTGAGATGTTTGGTGTTTCTGTTCTCCTTCTTCTATCTCTTTCTTATTTTTCATAACTATCTAAAATTTTCGGGAGTGAAAATTTCGGGTCGTTACATTTGGTATAAGAGCAGAAGGTTAAGCGAGAACCTTGGCTGTGGTGGGATTATAGGGTGTACTCTAAAAACTTATCTATGCTATCTACAGAGCACAAGTTGTCAAGAAAATATATTGTATTATTGAAGTCATGTCCGGTTGCTTAGGCGGTAGAAGTCCTATTTAGTTGTCTAGGCGGTAGAAGTCCTATTTCGTTGCTCAGGTGGTGTATTACCTATTCTTCTGGGTTAAGAGAGTGTTGATAGTTTAATTCTAAAAGGAGTCTAGGACTGGACGTAGAACGAAAGTTCGAACCAGTATAAAAATCCATGATATCATTTACTTTACTGTTTACTTTTTATATTCATATTCTGCACTAGTAGATAACTTAGATTATATTCCATACTACGATCCATAACAGCACTTACAAATTTGTCCTTGTAATACTTGATTCCTGGGGAATTGATATGACTTGAGGCAAGTTCCAACATGCTACGGGATGCGGGTCATATCCGAATTCATCCAAGTACCATTTGTGTAAATGCCTAAGTAAACCACCACTTAAATCACCTAAATATGAGAAATTAACAGTCGGGTGTCTATAGTAGGTCTTGTATAAGAAATTAACTAAAATATCTCTCTCCTTGATCAACATCCAAAAGAGTGTGATTAATTCTCGATTTTCTTTAAGAAGACCATCATAATGGAGGCGTGGTCTCCTTAATCGTGGGTAGCTTCTTGAAGCTTAAAGGCGGTTAACAACACCGCACTTCTATTGAGTCATGGTATTTATCAGAGAGAATGTTGTGCTTCTTCAATTGGTTGTCTAACTCCCTATATAAACTATTTTTCTCCACTTGTTTTCTTTCAAGCTTAGTTTTATAAGGGTGGACAAACATCTTCCTTATCTAAACAAAAGATTTACATTATTATTTTCTTCGAAGTGAAAGGTGTTTAAACAGTGAATCCCATACCTAAGATGCTGGGATTGATGCTCGAGAAACCCGTTCCTTTCTTTTAGCACTTCAGCATCAATAAATGCAGGACCTTCTTATAGGCCGGAAGGTGCAGAAGACTTAGGCAGAACTGCTTCATGAGGATATGAATCTTCTTCAGTGGACTTTGTATTATCATCCTCATCTTTTTAGAAGTTCAGTGTGGCCACCGACATTGCCACCTAATTCTTGTCCGCCATTGACGTTATCATCCCCGTCATCACCATCATTATTGTCATTATTATCTCCCAAATCCTCTTTGATGGCCTCATCTTTATCATCTTCATCTTTGGATCCAGATTTGACTTCGAAGGAAGGAACTTCAAAGGAAATAATTTTGGAGGCATCGATCTCCTCCTTTTCAGCAGCTTCAATTCCCTGTTCCATTTGCTTAATCTTGCCCATGACCCTATCAATAAGAGTAGGGTCCATCGAAGGAAAGCTCAATTTAGGACATTTGTCTATGTTGTTGGTGTAAGCGAGCATCAAAGCATCTTCGATGGAATTCATCATAATCTCATCAAGAGTGGTGTCAAGAAATTATGACACACGTTGTTTTGCTTCAGCGATGGTGTCAACTGCCAGGTTCAAAGAAGATTTGTTCTTCCTTAACTTTTCCTTCAAAGAGGCATGCTTTGCCGCCATTCAGACCTTTTCCTCATCAGATTCTTTTAAGGTCATTTGCATTATCGGTAAGGAGTTGGTGGGCCTTTCTTTCCTCTGAGATAATAAACTTTGACCGGATGAGAGAAGCTCTCAATCGCTCTAGTTTGGACGTAGCTTCATCTTTTTATTTAGACAAGGAGGAGACTTGATTCTTTAAAGCAGAAATTTCCTCCTAGAGCTTGGAGGATTCAAGAGAAGATTTGGATGCATGCTCTTACAAAGATAACCAACTCTAGGAAATTCGAATGAAAAAGTACAACATAAGTCAGAAACTTAAAGAAGAATAGTAACAATAAAGTCAAGTAATGAGAAACTTGCCAACATTGATTTATTAGAGAACGATAGTGACCCGCCAAGTCAGAAACAGAGGTAGGCGGATGGATGGAGGCAAAGGATGCAGAGCTTAAGATAGATCGAACTATCTCTTCAAAATTAATGGAGGATGAAGGAGATGATGACCTAAAAGAAACGTTTATTTGAGAGGGGGTTAACTCCAGAGCGTTCCACATCTGTTCAAGCGCACCCAGAGAGCTCGAGACAAAGTTGCGGGAGAGAGGATCGACCGCTGTAGGAGTCTTCTTGGATTGGTCATAAAGAGCTACAACAATCGAACTCTCCAAAGCTTTATCAAAAATTAAAGATTCCTCCTCCTCAGAATCGGGAACTTTGACTATTTTTGCTATCTTGAGGGGTGGTTCCGCCACAGCTGATTTCTCCAACTTTCTTTTGACATCCATCTTTGTTTTGGCCAGAGATTGAGAAAAGGATGGCACGTGAGAAGCCGAAGGAGGCGGAGCTGGACCACTAGCAGACTTTTCCACTTAAGAAACAACTGAAAAGAATTGGAATAGATTATAAGTTAGTAGAATAACTTGAAAAGTAACACAACAATAGATAACAAGAGCAGCGTTTATAGCCTACCGGAGTGGTCAGAACAAATGGGAGACATAGGAGAGAAATTTCAGGGTCTCCCAGGGAAAGTAAGCATTTGCTTTTCGACATATGTTGGACCAGATGAGGTTGCCCCAGAATCCTTTGACCAGAAGGGAGGAGAGAGTGCTTCTTCAAATTTATAGGATTCAACAACATTAATCGATTCCCAATCTTACCTGAAGCTGCGCTAGAGACTCTAGTGTTCTCTTGTTACTACATTTATTTCTTTAGCAGGAGCACCTGAAAAAAGCGTAGATCAGTAAAGAAAAGCAATTAGAGTGAAGGAAAATAATAAAAACCAAGCTTATATGGGGTAGAGAAAGTCAACGTTTGAGAAGTATATAATGAAGAAGAACTGACTTTCCCAGTCACTAACTTTTTTTACTCCCTTAGAATCTTAGGAGAATTGGCCTGGAAGATTTGCTTGTTAAGGTTGCTGGGCTTCACCAACCAAACGAGGTGATTAAGTACTTCAGCATTCAATGAGGAAAGGCCAGAAGCCAATGCCATCAACTCCAGAGAAAAAACAAAAGTATATACATTTGGTGATAGCTGAATTGGAGCAATTCCAAGATAAACTAAGAACTTTAGCAAGAACTCAGGGAAAGGAAGGAATCCACCATGCCAGACGTGGATTGCATTATAAGAAAAGAGCCCCTCAGGTGGGTTGTTGATGGTTCCATTTTCTACAGGGAGGATCGCTTCCACTCCTGTAATCCCAAAGTCATTAAGAATGACATCCACTTCATCTAGAGAGGATATCAGAGAGTGTTTGGAAGCGGCTTCAGCTTTCTTTGGAGAACTCGTGATTCTGCTAGGTGAAAACGTTTCAGTTGAAAATTACAGTATGTTAAGAAGTTAACATTCTTTCAAGGAGTAGTAAAAACCTACTAAAACAATTTAAACATCAACAAAACATGAAATTTTAAGTTCATGAACGAATGTTAAAGTTAAAAATGGGGTTTATTTAGCTTTTGACAGAGCCAGAAGGAAAGAAAAAGGTTGACACTTAACAAACACTTCTCGACAATGTCAAAAACCCAGATATAAGCATATACCGAGCTTTCAACTGGGTCGAAAAAAGATTGAAGTATATGTCCCACCGGAATTCTTCAATAATGTCTAAAGCTCAATAAGAGCTAGGTTATTAAAGGGAACAATTAAAGCAAACATAAAAATTTGAACAAAGTATACACTACCGAAGTTTAATCGACAAGATAACAAAACCCTTTTACACTGTTGAAACTCATGGCCTATGTTCTCCTAAAGGAGTGCGAATGCTGTCGAAACCTTATATACCAATTGGGTCGAAAGGTTCAAAGTTAAAGTCATATTGATAAAAAATAATAAAAGACTTGGGATGTTTCGACGATGTTGGAGAAAGGTGATGATAAATTCCCTAGACGTTTATTAGAGGTTTCGACCCATTACGAATAAGAGGCTTCGATAGAATCGAAAGGGGTTTCATGGTTTTGCAAGCATATTAAAAACAAAATTTCAATCAAAAGAACAAGTTTCGACAAAGTCAAAACGTTTGTCTTGATTTATGAATTTTATAAAGTGTGCTTTCTTCAAACCAGTTTATAAAGTATATCCATCTCTAACTTAAAAAAACTTAAAACAAGTTTACATGAATGGTTACGAAACCCGTGAGATAAAATCTATGCTTTTGAAAATGCAGGTTAAGATGCATAACCAACATCCTCGAAAGATATTAAAGCCGAAAGCATAAAATTGCCTTCATTGAGGTCGGTTTCGTATGAACTAAACAACCTTTCGGCGAGGTCAATGAAATTAGGCGCTAGATTACCTTTCGACCCCATTGAAAGGGACTGAAAAATAAAGAACAACATATTGCCGCCTCAATCCCTTTTGAAGGGGTAGAAGGCTAAAATTCTAGCGCCATATTTTTAATTCGTACATCTCAAAACTTCTAGACGAAATTAACGTAAGTTTCTTTCTTCCCCAAACTTGATTTCAACCCAAAAACTTCAAAACCATTAAAGCAGCAGCTTTAAATATTAATTAACTATTTAAGTTTTGAAATCTTTGAGATAAAAATTCAATTTTTCTAAAAACAACAATAACGATAAAATCTGAAATCGGGAAAAATAAAAATAAAAATTAACAGAAAGAAATAAATTGAATTGAACTGTGAAATCGAATCAAAGAATATTTTTAGTTAAATTAAAACTCAAAAATTTGTTTGTAAATCAAAACCAGAGTTTGAATTCTCGATTGTGAATTTGAGAAGTCAAAATCCACCGTGAAATAAAAAAAGAGAAAGTGATTTGGAGAACAAAGTGTGTTGACTTATGTTAGATTTGGTTTCTTCTTTGAGTGAGGAAAAAATGATTTGGAGGATTTGAGAATTTTGATTTTTCTTGAAGTTAATTTCGTTTATAGGTAAGTGAAAGAGAAGAAGAAGAGAACGTGATTTATAAGAAAAGTCAGCAAAGTCGGCAGACGTTAGATCAGATTTAAATGAACAATCTAGACTCATGCAAGAATACCGAAAGGCGGGAAGATTCAGGGTTTCGACATGATTGAATTGGAATGTCAAGAGCATCCCTTCACAAAGGTGGGGGAGGGGTTGCAAATATTACTACCAAATATCCTTTCGACCATGTCGAAACTAGTTTGAATAGAAGACAAGGAAGAACAAGAAGAAGCTCTAGCAAGTCCTTTTGAAGGAGTCGAAGGGATGCTATAACTAAAGATAGAAGTTCCACAACCTTTCGAAGGGGTTAAAAGGATGCTACGGCCAAAGTCCAGAAGATTTTGAACCTTTCGAAAGGGTCAAATGGGTCGAAAGCACCCATCTACTTTAGTGTCCATCTTTCAAAGCAAATGAATCTACATACTTAAAGACCTTTCGAATGAGTTACAGCAATATCTTTCGAAGGCAAAGAAGGACAACTCTTCACGTACGCGCCAAACCTTTCGAAACCGAAGGTTTTTCCTTCAGAAACATGCATTGGCCAGAGAAATCCTTTCGGAAGCCAAACCAAGCCTTTTGAACCAGTCAAAGCCATTATTATCCAAGGAGGTTCCACATCAAGTTGTGGGCAGAAGTTCAGAAGCGACAAAAAGATTCAAAACCAATAGTATTGTAACACCATTGAAACCACTGGATAAAGCCTATCAACGGAGTCGAAAGCACCTACAAAGCAACATAGAAAAGAAAGGTGCAACCGTCCTTTTCGATAAAGGCGGAAGCAATCTAAAGACAATATGCCAGCCACCTTTCGACTAGGTCAAAGACATTGGGGTCAAAAGGTGCGGACCGGCATCCATAAATAAGACCCAAGGGGTCTGGTTTTGGGGATCGGAACTTTGTCATTCCATACTTATATTCTCTTAATTCTAAGGACTGCAACCAAAATTTGTAAATTAAATTAGGGACATTGAGCAATAAAGATGTTGTTGAGTTACGAAAGGGTAGTCTTTAATATTTACCAGATCTAATTGTGTTTTTCTGTAGCAACCCGACTTCTGACACCAGAAAGTCGCATCACTAATTAAGAAAGAAACGGATAGAAGAAGAAAAGAAAGAGAAAGAAGAAACACAACAACATCAGATAACTCACAGCTGAACGAATGAAATACAGTATATCACATAAAATATTACATAGTATCATATTACATTGGAGTACACAACTTATACAACACATATTAGACAGTTATAACATCTGTCTAACTATATAACTCAAGAACACAAGATACAGATATCACACAAAACACAGCGGAACCATAATATATCTACACGTGGAAGCCTCCTAATCCATATCTCCTCCAGAATTCGTCAAGCAAACCTGAATCACTTGACTGCTCATATATAATATGAGTACCCAAGAGTTTAATAAAACAGGAAATAAACACTTGGGTCAGAAAGGGGTCTGGTGTGAGTAAACGGTTTAAAATTTTCTTAACTTTAGAAAAACCTTTGAAAAGAAAAGGTGTCACGTAAGACTTCCCACACATAAACATGGAAAAGTTTTTACCTTACGCTAACCAAAACATTTGATAGGAAATCCAGTGATATTATAATAGTGTCTAGGGTTTTCAAGTAAATAAGAAATAGCCGAAATTGTTACATGATTAAATTCCAGCTACTAGCCACAAAAGTGGGTAATACAAACAAAACTGTAAGGTCTCGTAGGAAGAATGAGTTTCCAACCATGGCAGGGCTACCGGGATACCGCCCGTCACAGTACGTGGCCTAGATCACAGTACTGAGGATTACGCCCAATCCCCTGCATCACAAAGCCGAAACCATTCCTTACTGAACAGTCCCGAGTAAGATAACCCAGTGGTTGGCGTGACCATCCACCCACTAAGCCGAAATAAAGGGACATCTAGACAGGAATGACCTCACCCTGCAATGGGTGCTACCCACCTAGCCTTGCTGCACCTCCCCTGTTTTAGCCATTCCCGGGTTGATGAGGCTTGAGTCTGCGATTACCTTTATAGAACACATCTATCTTAGAATGCTCATCGTCCACCTGACGATGTTCTGAAAGCACTCAATCCATACAAGTTCGTTCCGGGTTCGGACGAAACCGAAGGCACTATCTCGTTGCACTCATTTTGGAATCACCCTCAGAGTCAACGACCATTGCCCTTGCACTCTAAATCACCCTCTCGAGCCTGTAAGTACTATTTCCGTCAAACTCATCACGGAATCAACCCCAGAGTTATATTGACAAATAGTTCTTACACCTCGAGTCTTCACTAAGCTCCACTTGGATTCACGACCTCACGTTTAATTTGGATCGATGTGGTTTTCGGATATCCAAATATGCAAACCTGATCCCGGTCTCACCGAATCCAAATGCCATTTTAATGTCCAATTTTTTTTAAGGGTTTCAAACAATTAACTTATATTCAGGATGATATAAACAGATAGATGAATCACATTATCATAATAGATAATTCATATCAAACATTCATCTCACCAAGTAGCATATCACATATCAGAAATATCCAAATCATCCAATATCAACCAGTCACCCAATATTAATCAATCAATATAAATCAATCATCCAATATCAATCAATCATTCCATAAGCAAAATTGTATAACTCTTAGTCAATAGGATTACTCAAATCCTTCTTCATTAATTTATTTTAAATGAATAAATTAATCATTTCTTAATGATCTTCTTTAATTAATCTTCCTTGATTAATTATAATTACATTCAGTTTATCCTTAAACATATACAGTAATTAACCTTTTATTACTATCATTAATTACAATAATTAATGATCCTTCATTTACTTCCATTAATTAATCAACTATAATTAATTACATTAAACCTTACCATTAATTAATCATACTTACATTAATCACTTTTATTAATCAATCTTGATTAATTCATTAATTGTATTAACTAATGGTCCTTATTAATTAATTAATAATTAACTTGTAATTAATCATCAATAGTAATTAACAACTTGTAATTACTTATCCTAATTAATTAACTTCTTAACTAATTTATTAACCCTTGATTAATTAATCTAATCAATTAATCATTAATTACTTTATTAAGTAATTATTATTCAATTTAAATTCATAAATAAATTCTTAATTAGTTACTTTATTAATTACAATTTTCATTAATTACCTTTAGTAATTAATCTTAAATTAATCTCATTCATTAATTAATTAATCACATTAATTAATTAACTAAATTAATTAAGTAATTAACCATTAATTACTTACATAAGTAATTATCTTCTAATTACTTCCATTAATAAATCTTGATTACCCTCTTAATTAATTACTTAACAAGTAATTAATTCCATCATTAAATAATTCTTCATCCTTAACGATAGACCATGCCGACCCCACCATCAAAACCCTTCGTCCCCGAGCACCCTCTCCCTCAAATGCGATCGAACCCGAACCCTTGTCTATGTCGCAAATGCCTCAGCAACCAAGACAATCAAAACACAATCCTAAACCCTAGTTTGCTCGAATTCGATCAAATCGGTCATTGGAAAATTCCAATTGCATTTTTCCCTCCATCAACAACTCATAAGCAAGCCTCGACCAAGATTCTAGCTCAAATCATCACGCCGATCAACGGCAATCACTAAAAACTCCAAAAACGTTCAAACCCAAAATTCACATTAAATACCCAATTAAAAATTACAAAGTGCATATCTAAATTCATGATTTATTATCACGATTACATGCATGTAATTCAATTTACAATTTTAAGATTGTTGGTTTTTAACAAAAATTCAAGTTTCACTGTTAATTCCTTTTTTATAATTATTTGTTGCATTTTAAATTATGAAACTATTTTTAAAATTAACAACAAACAATAACAAACAACTTCTATTCAATCATCAATGTCAAATGATGATCGTTAGTGGAAGATTAAAAATTTTCAATGTTAATTGTGGTCTGGGAAGTAACAGATAATAGAGTGACCGTATATATATTTAGACCACTACACATATACATATAAATCTATCAATCCAATAATGTAAAAAAAACTGAAAATTTTCCATGCAACATCAATATAGATCAACACATGCATGGTAGTAAAAATTCAGAACAACTGTTTTTAAAAAATATATTTACTCGCCTATTAAATTGCAGAGCATGTTTTCAAGTTTTCTTCCAAGCCTTTGAACAATTAATCTGAAAAATGAATTTGCTTTGCTGATGAAAATGAACGCATGCTTCCATTGATTTTATGTAACAACCCGCATATTTATCGAGTTTGTATTTAAATATTTTATTTAAATATTAACTCGTTAATCGGATTTTGGTCCGAAAAGCTACTTCTTGCAAACGGTCAAATTAGGACTCGAGACCACTTCCATTGAGTTCGAAATGTCGTTTACAACTTTTTAAGTATAAACATCGATAGGTTTGGAGTTAGTGAAATTTCACTAACTTTTCCCGCTTTGGACTTTGGGTTAGTTTAGCCTATTAAGCCCAAGTTCCAACCCTCTTCTCCTCACTCTTCATAAATTTCCTAACTAATCAAGCTTTGGCATTAATGGTGGAGGGAATGGGAAATTAAAACTCCAAGCACAAATTCAATTGCAAATCCAACATTCAACTCCAAATTCAAGTAGAAGATATTGGATTCAAGCTTTGGATTGCTTCTCCTTGCTTTCAAGCTTCATCTTTATAAACTTTAGTGCAAAGGTGAGATTTTTATCTCACAATTCTAGTCTATAACTATATTGGACTGTTAGGAATGATTCCCCATCACTTTAGCATGTACATTTGCATTTGATTTGGATTGGATTGGCGAAAAACTCCATTTTTTAGTTGTTTGGTGAATTTCCTGAGCTTAGGTCGCTCTGCCTAGGTTAGGTCGCTCGGAATCATTAGCTCGCGCGTGTGGAAAAGTCAAGGCCTGCATATTTCGTTCGCCTCGGATTTAGGTCGCCTCGGATATAGGTCGCCTCGGATTTAGGTCGTAGGTCGTTGGACTTTAGGTCGTTCGCGTATAGGTCGTTCGGCCTTGCCTGCCTCATTAGGTCGTGGGACCTTAGGTCGTAGGTCGTTAGGCTTAGGTCGTTAAGTCGTTCCCTCTGTTGGAAACGTCTCCTCGGTCTTAGGTCGTTAGACCTTAGGTCGCCCCCCCTAGGTCGTTAGACCCTGAGTTGTTCCGCCTTCATTTAGGTCGCATACTCCTTTAGGTCGCATGACTCCCATCCCTTTAGGTCGTTGGACCTTGTTTTCCTTAGGTCGTTGGACCCTATTTCCTTTAGGTCGTATGACCCACTAGGTCGCTTGGCCCCTTAGGTCGCGACACCTTTAGGTCGTGTTACCTATATACCCCTAGGTCGAAAGACCTTAGGTCGTGCACCTTTAGGTCGCGAACCCTATTAGGTCGCGAACACCTTTAGGTCGCGAACCACTTTAGGTCGCATGACCTCATCTCCGTTAGGTCGTGAACCTTCTTAGGTCGCGCACCCCCTTTAGGTCGTAACATGTTAGGTCGCACGCCTTTCACACCATTAAGTCGCGAGTTTAATTAGGTCGCTCGGCCTTAAAACGTTAGGTCGCTTGACCTGTTCTATTGTTAGGTCGCTCGACCCTATTCCCCTTAGGTCGTTAGACCTCATTTTGTCTTCACTAGGTCATACCGTTTTGGTCGGGGCGCTGCCCCCTGGACCCCCGCGACCTGACCGGGCAGGTCGAACCCCGTAAGCGGTGGCGTTGGCCCCGCACCCCCACCTTGGGGGGTTGCCACCCCCCCGGACCCCCCCTCCGTAGGGGATCTTATCTGAAAAATATTCAACAGAACTTGCTGAGCTGATTTCCTTGGATTTTTATCACATCTTCGAATGTGACCTTTGTGATTGATTGTTTCTACAATCGCTTCTGTGATTTGTCACTTTAAAATATAAAGGTTTCAAAACTAGTAGTAAATATCAAAACTCTTTCAACAAAATGATTTCAACTCTATTTTTAGTAACAAAGCTCTTTTCTTAAACCGTTTTCCAATCTATTAGTATATACAAGCCTTTACCTCACTCGGATGAGAAATCTAATTAAACGACTTAGTAAAACAAGTGGTATGAAACGCTTGCGTTCGCTTCGTCGGTTAATTCTTGGACTTGTTTGATTGAACCTCTTGTGACAATTTTATTAGTGAAGATTTACAGTTTGTTCGTAAATATTTAAGTTAAGCAAGTGGTTATGGGACATGAAGCTAAACTTCTATATTTACTAGCTTAGTGTAATTGACACTTCTCGTTGATCTTGATGATCGCTCTATGAATTAGACTAGCAATTGCGCGATGTCTCTTTCATTGCAAGGTTAGACTAGACACCACTTGTGTGATTCCATTCACACATACCTTTCTGCTTTTTGGTTAGTCTTGACCTTAATCTGTGTGATTCCATTCACACATGCGGGGTAGCTCCCCTTGGTCTTCGGACCGTCATGTGATAGGCCTCTTTCCCTTTTTATGATTTCTGGATTTCTTGTGTTGATTTCTAGAATTTATCTCTTTGACTTGTCATGAGTACAAGTTTAGGGTATGATGCCCTCTTTGGATCTTTGAGAAGATTCTTGTGATATTGATTTATCTCTTATCGGTTGATCTCCTGTTGATCATTATTTGCATACTTATAGTAGTATGTCAGTGTGGATATTTTATGTTTATGCCATATCTTTTATGTTATATCATGTCATCTGATATTTATAGCTAGACTGATCCGTTTATTATTTTCTTAAATAATACTCGAGTCAGACCGAGATGTTACAGGTGCTTCTGCTTGACTTCTTCCCAGGGATTCATCACTCTGACTTTTGGCTAACTGTTTAGATTAGCAGTTTTTGTTGTATACACTTGAGATATAGACTCAAAGTTGTATTCTTTTGTATAGCACGTGATGCTATTCTTTTGTATTATCGTGGATCTTATTGACCACTACTCAGATGTACACTTTCATGTGTTAGTATATATTCATATCTTCTTCCGCCTTTGTGATATGGATATCTGTGACTGATTTGTGATATGATTATTTCTATGTTTGTTTCCGAAGATTATTTATAGCCACAGTGTGATAAGCAATTACATGGATGGTCTCTCCTCAACAGCCTTATTCTCCGTGCTAGTTGACAGCACTACTCCGGAGTGTTCTTGGCTAGCGTGGGTATAGGGGTGGGGCGTCACAGCTTGGTATCAGAGCCAAACTTCGGAACGATGTAGAATAACTTGACAAGGATCATCATCCTAAGTCCACCTTAGGAGTCTTGCTTTAGGATTTTGTTCGGGTTTTCAAACCGATTCATCCTATTTCTTTTATGATTCCTTATTTCACCTGTCAAGAATGTTTGATATTCATTTGGTGAATAACTATTTTCTTTCTCTTCTTTCTTTCTTAAGGAAAAGAATGTCTAGACCAGGTCGTCCCAGAGCTGGATCATCTAGTGCTCCACCACCGGATGGAGTTTTTATGACTGCTCAACAGCTTCTTGATTTAGTAACTAATGCTCAAGCAGCTGGAGCTAACCCGGAACCTACTCACCCAAAGTCGGGATTTGCACGCTTGTGCAGCGATTACACCAACTTGGGTGGGAAGCCCTTCAAAGGTTCGGAAAATATCATCGAGGTCCAGGCTTGGTTAAAATCATGCGATCGAATCTTTTCTCGCGTGAACCTTATCGATCTCCACCGCGTTCAGGTGGCTTCCAGCATGCTCCAAGAGAGAGCATTGGACTGGTACGAACTCCTTATTTCAGAAATTAATGAAGCGGATCTCTCCTGGGAGCAATTTCAGGGACGCTTCGAGTTAAAGTTTGTACCAGAAGCTGGGAAAGTAACCTTGGCTCGACGTTTTATAGACCTTGTTCAAGGTCAATCCTCTGTGTCTGATTACGTCGCAGCCTTCGAGTCGCTTTCCAAATATGGGGTTGAATACATCAACACCCCATTGAAGAAGAACCAGAGGTTCGTTTATGGCTTAAATAAGAGTCTTAAGAAGCCACTGCTCCTGAAACTAGAAGTCGCATTTGATCAACTCGTCGATATCGCTCTTCGTCTTGAAGAGGCTGATAGAGAGAGTGATGTTGAAGTGGAAGGCGCTAAACCAAACTTCAACAACAAGAAGAGGCCAAACAAATTCAAGGGTCCTTATCCCAACAAAAAGGGTAAGCAGGCAACCCCTGCGGCAAAGTCTCCTTCTCCTAGTGGTGCGAGTTGCTTCAACTGTGGGTCTGGGGATCATTATGCGAATAAGTGCTCTAAGCCCAAATCTTGTCGCTATTGTAAGAGCCCAGATCACTTTATACATCAATGCCTCAAACGTAAAAGCAGGAATGAGGGAAAGTTAAATGTGGCTCAAGCCCCTGGCAACACATCTCGTGGCCAAGGTATTTCTCATTCCATTCTTGATGGTATTATTTTATTTCATGATCAACCTATTAGAGTTCTCTTTGATACGGGTGCATCCCATTCTTTTATATCAAAGGAACTGGTAGACACTTTTTCCTTAAGTGTTACTGCATTGATGACTTCTTTAAAAATTGCGAATCCTGTTGGTGGATCTGCAACTCTTAGTTTGCTTTGTAAAGATGTGGAGATTATTTTATGTGATTTTTCTTTCCTAGCCGATTTGCATGTCATGCGTTACTTAGGCTTTGGAATAATTTTGGGAATGGATTGGCTTAACCGTTATCAAGCCCATATCCTATGTCCTGAGCGGACTATTCATCTCCGACATCCACAATCTGTTAAACAGATTTCTGTTAATCTTAAAGGTTCAGAATCATGTTTGGTGGCATCTTTATATTCTTTAAATCCTCGTGATAACGATGATGATGATGAAGATGATATTATTTCTCGTATTCATGTTGTTCGTGAATTTTCCGACATATTTGAGCCCGTTTTAGGTTTACCACCTAAACGAGCAATTGAGTTCAGAATTAATCTTGTTTCTGGAGCTCAACCTATTACTCGTCCTCCTTATCGCATGTCCAATAAGGAAAATGAGGAGATGCGTAAACAATTATCTGAGTTGGAGACGAGGCAATTTATTCGCTCTAGTTCCTCGCCTTGGGGAGCTTCGGCTATTTTCGTAAAGAAATCCGACGGTACTCTGAGGCTCTGCGTTGATTATCGCAAGCTTAACGATCTTACTATTAAAAATAAATATCCTTTACCTCGGATTGATGATCTATTCGATCAGCTTAGTGGTGCTAAGGTCTTTTCACAATTGGACTTGGCTACCGGTTTCCATCAGCTTCGTATCGCTGAGGATAGCATTCCTTTGACATCATTCCGTACTCGATATGGATCTTATGAATGGCTTGTTATGCCATTTGGGTTAACGAATGCTCCAGCTTATTTCGTTGACCTCATGAATCGAGTTTTCAAAGATTTCCTCGATCGGTTTGTTCTCATATTCATTGATGATATTCTTGTGTATTCAAAAACCGAGGAGGAACATGAGAAACATCTTCGGATTGTATTGGAAACACTTAGGAGTAATCAATTGAAGGCAAAATTTTCTAAATGCCACTTTTGGCAATCTCGTGTGAAGTTTCTCGGTCATATTATTTCCGAATCCGGGATATCCGTGGATCCTTCAAAGATTGAAGCGATTCAAGATTGGAAGAGACCGGAGAGTGTGACAGAGATTCGTAGTTTTCTCGGATTGGCGGGCTATTACCGTCGTTTTATTAAAGACTTTTCTAAGATTGTCGTGCCTCTTACTGGCTTGACTAAGAAGGGAGTTATATACATTTGGTCGGACAAATGTGAAGCCTCTTTTCAGAAATTGAAAGAACTCCTTTCCGATGCTCCTATTCTTGTTATTCCCGAGGGGAATCAAGATTTTGTTGTTTATACCGATGCTAGTCACGTTGGTTTGGGTGCCGTTCTTATGCAAAAAGAACGTGTTGTTGCTTATGCTTCTAGGCAATTGAAGCCGGCCGAGACTAGATATGCCACACATGATCTAGAGCTCGTGGCTATTGTTTTCGCCCTTCGCATGTGGCGTCATTATCTATTGGGAGAGAAATTTATTCTTTACACGGATCATAAGTCTTTGAAATATTTATTTTCTCAAAAAGAACTTAATTTACGTCAACAGCGTTGGCTCGAGTTCCTTGCACCTTATGATCTTGATATTCTTTATACCCCCGGTAAGGGTAATCGAGTCGCCGATGCTCTTAGCCGTAAGCAACAAGCAGTTGTTTCTATGATGATATCCGAATGGAACGATCTCGAGATCTTATCCACTTGTGAGATTCGAGAGAGCGTATCCGATTTATGCTCATCGCTTGTTTTATGTAGCCTTGAGGCTCATCCTTCTCTTTTAGACCGCATTCTTGAAGCTCAAGGGCTAGATTCTGAATTGGCTCTTCTCGGCAAAAATGTTAAGGATAAAATTGATATTGAAGGTTTGAAAGACTATGATATTGATTCTCGTGGCGGCATTCGAAAATTTGGTAGACTTATCATACCAAATATTGGAGATCTTCGTAAAGATATTTTAGAAGATTCCCATTGTTCTAAATTCACCATTCATCCCGGTAGTAGTAAAATGTACGCTGATATGAAGCGACTTTATTATTGGGAGGGAATGAAATCTGATATTGCTAACTTTGTTAAGTGTTGCATGACTTGCCAACTTGCCAAGGCCGAACATCAAAGGCCTGGTGGGTTATTGCAACCTTTAGAAATTCCAATTTGGAAGTGGGATCAAATTTCCATGGACTTTATAGATGGCCTTCCCCGTTCTCGTTCGGGTCATGATAGCTTATGGGTGATTGTTGATAGACTTACTAAATCCGCCCATTTTATTCCAGTTCGGTCTAACCGAACCGTTCCTCTTTTGGCCAAGCTATTTGTCAAGGAAATTGTAAAATTGCATGGAGTTCCTACTTCTATTGTTAGCGATCGTGATCCATTGTTTACTAGTGGATTTTGGAAGAGTCTTCAAAAAGCTTTAGGAACGAAGCTTAATTTTAGCACCGCTTATCACCCCCAGTCCGATGGACAAACCGAGCGTGTGAATCAAACTCTTGAAGATCTTCTTCGTGCTTGTGTGCTTGATTTTGGTGGAAGTTGGGAAGATCATGTTTCACTTGTTGAGTTTTCCTATAATAATAGCTTCCAATCTAGAATTGGTATGGCACCTTTCGAGGCACTCTACGGAAGGCCATGCCGATCTCCTTCTTGTTGGCTTGAGGCCGGTGAGAAGCTGGTTTTAGGTCCAGACTTTATTCGTGATTCCACGGAAAAGATTGAACTTATTCGACATAGGATGAAAGAAGCCCAGAGTAGACAAAAATCCTATGCCGATAATCGAAGAAGGAAATTAGAATTTTCTGTTGGGGATCCTGTTTTTATTCGTGTTTCACCTATGAAGGGTGTTGTACGTTTCAGTCGATCGGGGAAGTTAGCGCCTCGATATATTAGGCCATTTCCTATCACTGAACGTATTGGTTCCATGGCTTATCGCCTTGCATTGCCGGCTCAGTTTTCTGCTATGCATGATGTATTTCACGTTTCTCAATTACGGAAATGCCTTCGGGATTCCGATTCTATTCTTGAACCTGCTGTTGTGGAAGAAATTGAAGTTTTGCCAAATTTAACTTATGAGCAGCATCCTATTCGAGTTATAGCTTCTGAGGTTAAACGACTTCGAAATAAAGATGTTCCGCTTGTGAAAGTTCAATGGTCCTCAAATCCTAAGGATTGTTCTTGGGAATCCAGAGAATTCATCGAGCGTACACATCCGGACTTGCTTACTCATTCTCCTAGAGGTGAACTTCTTATTTCAAAATTCCTCTTGTGTTAATATGCTTTTATGGTTGTTACTTTTTATTTCCATCTTATATATATTGCGAGGACGCAATTTCTTTAAGGAGGGGAGTCTGTAACAACCCGCATATTTATCGAGTTTGTATTTAAATATTTTATTTAAATATTAACTCGTTAATCGGATTTTGGTCCGAAAAGCTACTTTTTGCAAATGGTCAAATTAGGACTCGAGACCACTTCCATTGAGTTCGAAATGTCGTTTACAACTTTTTAAGTATAAACATCGATAGGTTTGGAGTTAGTGAAATTTCACTAACTTTTCCCGCTTTGGACTTTGGGTTAGTTTAGCCTATTAAGCCCAAGTTCCAACCCTCTTCTCCTCACTCTTCATAAATTTCCTAACTAATCAAGCTTTGGCATTAATGGTGGAGGGAATGGGAAATTAAAACTCCAAGCACAAATTCAATTGCAAATCCAACATTCAACTCCAAATTCAAGTAGAAGATATTGGATTCAAGCTTTGGATTGCTTCTCCTTGCTTTCAAGCTTCATCTTTATAAACTTTAGTGCAAAGGTGAGATTTTTATCTCACAATTCTAGTCTATAACTATATTGGACTGTTAGGAATGATTCCCCATCACTTTAGCATGTACATTTGCATTTGATTTGGATTGGATTGGCGAAAAACTCCATTTTTTAGTTGTTTGGTGAATTTCCTGAGCTTAGGTCGCTCTGCCTAGGTTAGGTCGCTCGGAATCATTAGCTCGCGCGTGTGGAAAAGTCAAGGCCTGCATATTTCGTTCGCCTCGGATTTAGGTCGCCTCGGATATAGGTCGCCTCGGATTTAGGTCGTAGGTCGTTGGACTTTAGGTCGTTCGCGTATAGGTCGTTCGGCCTTGCCTGCCTCCTTAGGTCGTGGGACCTTAGGTCGTAGGTCGTTAGGCTTAGGTCGTTAAGTCGTTCCCTCTGTTGGAAACGTCTCCTCGGTCTTAGGTCGTTAGACCTTAGGTCGCCCCCCCTAGGTCGTTAGACCCTGAGTTGTTCCGCCTTCATTTAGGTCGCATACTCCTTTAGGTCGCATGACTCCCATCCCTTTAGGTCGTTGGACCTTGTTTTCCTTAGGTCGTTGGACCCTATTTCCTTTAGGTCGTATGACCCACTAGGTCGCTTGGCCCCTTAGGTCGCGACACCTTTAGGTCGTGTTACCTATATACCCCTAGGTCGAAAGACCTTAGGTCGTGCACCTTTAGGTCGCGAACCCTTTTAGGTCGCGAACACCTTTAGGTCGCGAACCACTTTAGGTCGCATGACCTCATCTCCGTTAGGTCGTGAACCTTCTTAGGTCGCGCACCCCCTTTAGGTCGTAACATGTTACGTCGCACGCCTTTCACACCATTAAGTCGCGAGTTTAATTAGGTCGCTCGGCCTTAAAACGTTAGGTCGCTTGACCTGTTCTATTGTTAGGTCGCTCGACCCTATTCCCCTTAGGTCGTTAGACCTCATTTTGTCTTCACTAGGTCATACCGTTTTGGTCGGGGCGCTGCCCCCTGGACCCCCGCGACCTGACCGGGCAGGTCGAACCCCGTAAGCGGTGGCGTTGGCCCCGCACCCCCACTAGGTCATACCATTTCAACTCTATTTTTAGTAACAAAGCTCTTTTCTTAAACCGTTTTCCAATCTATTAGTATATACAAGCCTTTACCTCACTCGGATGAGAAATCTAATTAAACGACTTAGTAAAACAAGTGGTATGAAACGCTTGCGTTCGCTTCGTCGGTTAATTCTTGGACTTGTTTGATTGAACCTCTTGTGACAATTTTATTAGTGAAGATTTACAGTTTGTTCGTAAATATTTAAGTTAAGCAAGTGGTTATGGGACATGAAGCTAAACTTCTATATTTACTAGCTTAGTGTAATTGACACTTCTCGTTGATCTTGATGATCGCTCTATGAATTAGACTAGCAATTGCGCGATGTCTCTTTCATTGCAAGGTTAGACTAGACACCACTTGTGTGATTCCATTCACACATACCTTTCTGCTTTTTGGTTAGTCTTGACCTTAATCTGTGTGATTCCATTCACACATGCGGGGTAGCTCCCCTTGGTCTTCGGACCGTCATGTGATAGGCCTCTTTCCCTTTTTATGATTTCTGGATTTCTTGTTTTGATTTCTGGAATTTATCTCTTTGACTTGTCATGAGTACAAGTTTAGGGTATGATGCCCTCTTTGGATCGTTGAGAAGATTCTTGTGATATTGATTTATCTCTTATCGGTTGATCTCCTGTTGATCATTATTTGCATACTTATAGTAGTATGTCAGTGTGGATATTTTATGTTTATGCCATATCTTTTATGTTATATCATGTCATCTGATATTTATAGCTAGACTGATCCGTTTATTATTTTCTTAAATAATACTCGGGTCAGACCGAGATGTTACAGGTGCTTCTGCTTGACTTCTTCCCAGGGATTCATCACTCTGACTTTTGGCTAACTGTTTAGATTAGCAGTTTTTGTTGTATACACTTGAGATATAGACTCAAAGTTGTATTCTTTTGTATAGCACGTGATGCTATTCTTTTGTATTATCGTGGATCTTATTGACCACTACTCAGATGTACACTTTCATGTGTTAGTATATATTCATATCTTCTTCCGCCTTTGTGACATGGATATCTGTGACTGATTTGTGATATGATTATTTCTATGTTTGTTTCCTAAGATTATTTATAGCCACCGTGTGATAAGCAATTACATGGATGGTCGCTCCTCAACAGCCTTATTCTCCGTGCTAGTTGACAGCACTACTCCGGAGTGTTCTTGGCTAGCGTGGGTATAGAGGTGGGGCGTCACATTTTAAAAGTTGAAACAGCTGTTGATTAAAAGTGTTGAACTGATGTTGAAACTGGCAGTTGGTTTTGAATTATGCATTACAGGATGAAGTTGCAGTTGAACTGCCCTTTGAATTTACAGATTGAAGTTTCAGATTTTGATTTTGCTTTCAGTTTGTTTTTAAAGGTTGAAGATCTTAAATTTGCTTTTGGCTTTTAAATCTCAGGTTTTAAAAGAAATTTCTGGTTTGCCATTAATTTGAGAAATGAAGAAAGGAAAACAAACTTCTCTATGTTTAAAATTTTCAAATAAAAGAAAAAGGAAGGCCATTTGTCCCAAAAACTTACATTTGTCACTGTAATACTTAATTTCTTTACATGTGTTATTAAGATAATTAACATGGTTACACATGTTTCTTAGTATTATAAATAAAAATTTTATTTAATTTAAATGTAAATATAAACTTACTTACTTACTTAATCTACTAAATAAATAAATAAATTTTCTTTTTAAAGAAAATATTATAAAACTAATTATAATATAAATGAATCTCTTATACATGTATTTACAAATCTAAAACATTTATATATATACATTTACAACCATTTTAAATTTAAGCACTTTAGACAAAACAAACAAAACTTTATTTAAACTATCATTTTTTAAAAAATAAATAATTATCTTATATTTGAAAACAATTGAATACATCTTAAATTATCTTTTAAAAAATGTTAATTCTAAACAAAGCTTTAAATTACAATATATTCGTACACATATTAATTATCAATAGATTAAATTAAATTTCAAAACAATTCCAAATTATAACATATATATATTACAATATGAAAATTCATCTTTTATTTAAAACAAAAGATTTTCCTATTCACAATATATATCAAATATATATTATAAATAGAATAAAATTTTATTAGCTTTGAAATATAATTCTTATCAACTTCAAATTGTTAAAAAGATATTGATCAAAATTACCAGATTAAATATTTATTAACCTTAAAAAGATTAAATTTACCAAATTAAATTAAAATTATAAAGAAAAATTATCAAATTAATTAATTATTAACACAGATTATTAAATTGATATTGCCTAAAATTCCGGGTCGTCACATTCCTCCCCTCTTAAAAGAATTTCGTCCCCGAAATTTAAAAGCAAAGGTAATTTAATAACGCAACAAAGATTTCAATTTCAAATCTGCAAAGCATGCCTATCAACCAGTAACTAACAACCATAGTAATCAATCAAACAAACATATCAAACTAATTATCCTGATGCAAATCAGAATAAATCTCACTAACACTATCTAGAGTTTCCCAAAGATAAATCACAGGGAGACTCGCTCTACAGAAGCTAACAAACTACACCACTAAATTCCAGAGCTCCACTCATCTCTAAATCCACCAACCTGAACAGAACATCAAACCATACTCAAGTCTAGCACAACTTCCAAATCTAACTGGACTACAAATTCTACAACCAACAATGAATCATACACGTGCTCCCTCAGAGATACGTGAAATACAATGAAATCCAGCTATCCAAACTAGCAATTCAATCTTATCCTGTCAAAACATAGAAAAGAAATCTCAAACGCCTTAGCACTAGCGATCCAATCTTATCCAAATGCTGCTCTCTTAACCAGAGAAATCTTAACAACAATGAAGTCTTCCACTTCGAATTCCAAATTCCTTATATCATATCTGTATAACTCAATAGACAATCCTAGGCAGCCCATCTTCTTCTTGATCAGCTCAACCTAAGCTGATGCAACCAGAAACAACTAAACCCAAACAATATGGAACTCAACTCCAGATGCAGACAAACTTTTGATTACACCAGTAGCTCTTACTTCTACATGAGAACCCTCAGTCTCAAACAAAAGATTGCCCAAGGAAAAAAATACCAAACTAATCGCAAGTCACTTTTGTGATCCAACCTAATTCGGATTCCAAAGAAACTGTCCTCTCTTTACCAATTAGAACCGCTTTAAGCTTTTCCAAACAAGGTTAACCCTTCAAGAAAACTTTCACCAACTACTCGGACTACTGATAGAAGAACCACAAAGATTCCTGAACCATCAGAGAGACAACCACACTGCTGCTTCCAAATTCTACCTCAAAGATACTGCAAAGCTAAAGGACCTTCTCGTCAGCACACAGAACACTTCAAGTTGCACTACTACCACAGCTAACCAAAGACTTCTAATCCAAAGGCTTCTCGAAAATCAGAACCATCAACAAACCACACAAAAGACCTTCGAAATGGCAGGCATCCTCTCAAGAAATTCGGGCTCCAAACCAAGCATCAACATCTCGCTCTCCTTAAGGAATGACAAATGAGGCCATGCCGAAGCGAAATAACTCATAGACCTTAGTCATATTCCAAAACAGACAACCTCCTTGCTAAAGATCCAGATAATTTCTACACAGACGAATCTTCCATGCGGCAGGTAAAAACTGCTCCTCAACTACTTCTAAAGCTGCTTCAAGAGAAAACATCTTCAGAAATATCCACGGGTACTGCATCTCATCACGCAGTTATCAAGATACCATCACCTACTTCTGCACTTCTGACAGATCCAAACTTACACTTCGAAGATAAACTCCGAATCTTTAAAAGATTTCCTTTGGATATCAGAGAAATCCTTACTCCAAGCTACAAATCTCACTCGAGACGGTATTCGGTCTACAGTCACGACAAATACTTCCTACCTCAACATATGGACCTCTTCCATTAGTGGTAGTCGTGTTACACACACACCCCACTACTCCGTCTACCTCTAAAACTTATGCTGGAAAATCCAAACAGATAACCCAACATATCAGGTAGATATAGATATATATAGTTATATATAAAAATACAAGTACGCTCTCTCAAGAAAGACACCACTCCAGAGCCTAGGTATTCACTCAACCTAATGCTCTGATACCACCTGTGACGACCCGACTTCTGACACCAGAAAGTCGCATCACTAATTAAGATAGAAAGGGATAGAAGAAGAAAAGAAAGAGAAAGAAGAAACACAACAACATCAGATAACTCACAGCGGAACGAATGAAATATAATATATCACATAAAATATTACATAGTATCATATTACATCAGAGTACACAACTTATACAACACATATTAGATAGTTATATCATCTGTCTAACTATACAACTCAAGAACACAAGATACAAATATCACACAAAACACAGCAGAACCATAATATATCTACACGTGGAAGCCTCCTGCTCCATATCTCCTTCAGAATTCGTTAAGCAAACCTGAATCACTTGACTACTCATACATAATATGAGTACCCAAGAGTTTAATAAAACATAAAATAAACACTCGGTCAGACAGGGGTCTGGTGTGGGTAAACGATTTAAAATTTTCTTAACTTAGAAAAACCTTTGAAAAGAAAAGGTATCACGTAAGACTTCCCACACATAAACATGGAAAAGTTTTTACCTTACGCTAACCAAAACTTTTGATAGGAAATCCAGTGATATTATAATAGTGTCTAGGGTTTTCAAGTAAATAACAAATAGCCAAAATTGTTACATGATTAAATTCCAGCTACTAGCCACAAAAGTGGGTAATACAAACAAAACAGTAAGGTCTCGTAGGAAGAATGGGTTTCCAACCATGGCAGGTCTACCGGGGTATCGCCCGTCATAGTACGTGGCCTAGATCACAGTACCAAGGATTACGCCCGATGCCCTGCATCACAAAGCCAGAACCATTCCTTACTGAACACTCCCGAGTAAGATCACCCCGTGGTTGGCGCGACCAACTACCCACTAAGCCGAAATAAAGTGACATCTAGACAGGAATGACCTCACCCTGAAATTGGTGCTACCCACCTAGCCTTGTTGCACCTCCCATGTTTTAGCCATTCCCAGGTTGATGAGGCTGCGATTACCTTTATAGAACACATCTATCTTAGAATGCTCATCGTCCACCTGACGATGTTCTGAAAGCATTCAATCCATATAAGTTTGTTCCGGGTTCGAATGAAACCGAAGGCACACTCTCGTTGCACTCATTTTGGGATCACCCTCAGAGTCAACGACCATAGAACTTGCACTCTAAATCACCCTCTCGAACCTGTAAGTACTATCTCCGTCTAACTCATCACGGAATCACCCCCAGAGTTATACTGACGATTAGTTCTTACACCTCGAGTCTTCACTAAGCTCCACTTGGATTCACGAACTAACGTTTAATTTGGATCGATGTGGTTTTCGGATATCCAAATATGCATACCTGATCCCAGTCTCACCGAATCCAAACGCCATTTTGATGTCCAAGTTATTTTAAGGGTTTCAAACAATTAACTTATATTCAGGATGATATAAACAGATAGATGAATCACATTATCATAATAAATAATTCATATCAAACATTCATCTCACCAAGCAGCGTATCATATATCAGAGATATCCAAATCATCTAATATCAACCAATCACCTAATACTAATCAATCATATAAATCAATCATCCAATATCAATCAATCTTTCCATAAGCAAAATTGATTAACTCTTAATCAGTTGGATTACTTAAATCCTTCTTCATTAATTTATTCCAAATTAATAAATTAATCATTTCTTAATGATCTTCTTTAATTAATCTTCCTTGATTAATTATAATTACATTCAATTTATCCTTAACCATATACAGTAACTAATCTTTTACTACTATCGTTAATTACAATAATTAATGATCCTTCATTTACTTCAATTAATTAATCAACTATAATTAATTACATTAGACATTAATTAATTACAATTAATTAATCATACTTAAATTAATCACTTTTATTAATCAATCTTGATTAATTCATTAATTATATTAACTAATGGTCCTTATTAATTAATTAATAATTAACTTGTAATTAATCATCAACAGTAATTAACAACTTGTAATTACTTATCTTAATTAATTAACTTCTTAATTAATTTATTAACCTTGATTAATTAATCTAATTAATTAATCTTTAATTAGTTCATTAAGTAATTATTATTCAATTTAAATTCATAAATAAATCCTTAATTAATTACTTTATTAATTACAATTTTCATTAATTACCTTTAGTAATTAAACTTAAATTAATCTTATTCATTAATTAATTAATCACATTAATTAATTAACTAAATTAGTTAAGTAATTAACCTTTAATTACTTACATAAGTAATTATCTTCTAATTACTTCCATTAATAAATCTTGATTACCGTCTTAATTAATTACTTAATAAGTAATCAATTCCATCATTAAATAATTCTTAATCCTTAATTAATTAATTACTCCATAATTAATTAACTTCAACAATTATACTAATTAACTCCTTAATTAATAACATCTAGTGATTAATCATTAATCACTTCCATTTGATTACTCCCATGAGTAATTTCCCACTAATTACTTCCATAAGTAATTTCCTCTTACTTAATTACATTCAGAAATTCACCATTAATTACTTCATTAAGTAATTACACTTAATTAATTCATAATTAAGTGATTATTCAAAATTAAATAAACAATTAACTAATTATTTAAAATTAATTAAATAATTAATTAATTAACTTCTTATATTTCAAAATCCTTAATTAATTAAGAAAACATTAATCTTAAATTAAAGTTTTACTTATTAACAAATCATATTCAATTAAGTATTTTTAAGTTCATATCAAAATAATTTAACCATATTTACCTTTATAAATAAATTATTTGAATTAAACAAATTTTATAACTTAAAAACAAACTATTCTACTTGGATTACAAAATTATATCAATAACCTTATTTGAAAATAAGGCATTTAGAGATCTATTTAAAATTTAAAACACTTTAATTATCTAATTTAAACTTATTAATTTTCAAATAATTTGAAATCTTATTTATTAAAACATTACTTAAAAATTTACTTTGAACTTTGATTCAATATTTAAATTCAAAACATTCTTTTAAATTGAAATTAAAAATTTAATTAGATAATTACTTTCAAAATAAACATCTTAAACATTTTTAAATTTGAAATAAATTCAATTATCACTTTTAAAGGTTTAATTTACATTTATTTCAAAATAACAAGTTTTAACTTAGTATATTGTTTCTCTTATAAAACTTGTTTATAATATAATGCTTACTTTCATTAATTCAAACACAAGTTACTTAGCAACTTATATCACTTCACAGTACCAACCCAAAAGAAAAACGCGCAACCAAAAGCTCGAGTCTAACACAGGAACCTCTCATGCCTACCCCGAAGCAAATCAACTACCTCCCCACTTCGAGTCGATCACGCGAACATCTCGAGCCTTACACGAGAATCCTCCTTTTTATCCAAAACTCACTCCCACAGCAAAACTTCACAGGCCCAAACGTGCACGGTGCACGTTGCACAGCAAACCAAACGATGTCGAGCTCTCCTCCGGCCATCACCAAGTCGGCGGCGACCACATCGACCATCACGACCAACCAAAACCCCATAAACATCGCAAAATCAAAAATGAGCACCCAAGCCAAAATCTGGAAACCAACTCGAACAGAAAACTCCCCAATCGCCGACGATCCAAACGCCGATAGACCATGCCGACCCCACCATCAAAACCCTTCGTCCCCGAGCACCCTCTCCCTCAAATGCGATCGAACCCGAACCCTTGTCCATGTCACAAATGCCTCAGCAACCAAGACAATAAAAACACAATCCTAAACCCTAGTTTGCTCGAATTCGATCAAATCGGTCATTGGAAAAATCCAATTGCATTTTTCCCTCCATCAACAACTCATAAGCAAGCCTCGACCAAGATTCTAGCTCAAATCGTCACGCCGATCAACGACAATCACTAAAAACTCCAAAAGCATTCAAACCCAAAATTCACATTAAATACCCAATTAAAAATTACAAATTGCATATCTAAATTCACGATTTATCATCACGATTACATGCTTGTAATTCAATTTACAATTTTAAGATTGTTGGTTTTTAACAAAAATTCAAGTTTCACTGTTAATTCCTTTTTTACAATTATTTGTTGTATTTTAAATTATGAAACTATTTTTAAAATTAACAACAAACAATAACAAACAACTTCTATTCAATCATCAATGTCAAATGATGATCGTTATTGGAAGATTTAAATTTTTCCATGTTGATTGTGGTTGGGAAGTAAGATAATAGAGTGACTGTATATATATACAGACCACTACACATATACATATAATCTATCAATCCAATAATGTAAAAAAAACTGAAAATTTTCCATGCAACATCAATATAGATGAACACATGCATGGTAGTAAAAATTCAGAACAACTGTTTTAAAAAAAAAATTACTCACCTATTAAATTGCAGAGCATGTTTTCAATTTTTCTTCCAAGCCTTTGAACAATTAATTTGAAAAATGCATTTGCTTTGCTGATGAAAATGAATGCATGCTTCAATTGATTTTAAAAGTTGAAACAACTGTTGATTAAAAGTGTTGAACTGATGTTGAAACTAGCAGTTGATTTTGAATTCTTGCATTACAGGTTGAAGTTGCAGTTGAACTCCCCTTTGAATTTGCAGATTGAAGTTTCATATTTTGATTTTGCTTTCAGGTTTGTTTTTGAAGGTTGCAGATTTTAAATTTGCTTTTGGCTTTTAAATCTCAGGTTTCAAAAGAAATTTCCGGTTTGCCATTAATTTGAGAAATGAAGAAAGGAAAAACAAATTTCTTTATGTTTAAACTTTTCTAATAAAAGAAAAAGGAAGGCCATTTGTCCCAAAAACTTACATTTGTCACTTTAATACTTAATTTCTTTACATGTGTTATTAAGATAATTAATATGGTTACACATGTTTCTAGTATTTTAAATAAATTTTTTATTTAATTTAAATGTAAATATAAACTTACTTACTTACTTAATCCACTAAATAAATATATAAATTTACTTTTTAAAGAAAATATTATAAAACCAATTATAATATAAATGAATCTCTTATACAGTATTTACAAATCTAAAACATTTATATATATACATTTACAACCATTTTAAATTTAAGCACTTTAGAGAAAACAAACAAAACTTTATTTAAACTATCATTTTTTAAAAAATAAATAATTATCTTATATTTGAAAACAATTGAATACATCTTAAATTATCTTTTGAAAAATATTAATTCTAAACAAAGCTTTAATTTACAATATATTCATACACATATAAATTATCAATAGATTAAATTAAATTTCAAAACAATTCCAAATTATAACATATATATATTACAATATGAAAATTCATCTTTTATTTAAAACAAAAGATTTTCCTATTCACAATATATATCAAATATATATTATAAATAGAATAAAATTTTATTAGCTTTGAAATATAATTCTTATCAACTTCAAATTGTTAAAAAGATATTGATCAAAATTACCAGATTGAATATTTATTAATCTTAAAAAGATTAAATTTACCAAATTAAATTAAAATTATAAAGAAAAATTATCAAATCAATTAATTATTAACACGGATTATTAAATTGATGTTGCCTAAAATTCCGAGTTGTCACATTTTCCAGGTGTCGACCACGTTGAAAGGACTCTTCCGACTTGATCGTAATCCCCGCATATTCAAGCAATTCCAGTTATAGATTTTAGACCACCTGCTGTTGGACTTCTACTTTTGACAAGGTCGAAACCTAATCCCAATCCACTTTAACCTTTGATTCCTTATCCAAACCTAAGAAACTTAAGACTCCGGCTTTCAACAAGGTCAAAACCTCAATCCCAACTGAATCTACCTTAGTTCCCAAAATTAAAACATAAGTCAGCAGGTCACCAGGCCGTCCTCAGGGTTGTTCTTAATGATTTTGAAAGACATTGTTTAAAGTTTTAAAATAAAGGTTTCGAAGGTTTTACCTTGGATCCATGGCCTAAATTCTCCTAAGTAAAAAAGGGTTTTTAACTTACTTTGAAGGAATAGATAATCCCATTGATAAGGTTTCATCAACATCGTTTTATGTGAAGTATATAACATGGCATAAGTATTTTGAGTAAAGCGAAGTATATGATTTCCTTGTTTTATAAAAGAATGATTTCAGGGGTAAATCATTTGTAAAGACTATTTACAAGGAAATGAAATTTTACCAGAGTAGTTAACCCTAAGACTTGAAATGAAACATGAATAGAGTAGCTAACCCTAAGTTTATGACTCAGATATTAGAAGACCAGATAGGACTAGTGTAGAATTGTGCCCTATACTTTAGCCATTAGTCCCTATCTATAGTAAGTCCAAAATTCTAGTATGTAAGGCTTCTCACAGGTGGGGCTAAATTGAGGTTGCATACAGAAGGGAACATACAGAGTAAAGATAGGTTATTGGTGAGCCCGTAAAATCGTTAGGTTCAGTTGACCCTAGAAAAAGAAAGTTAAGGGCAGTCAGCCCGGTATTGTGTCTAACAGAAGTCATATTGTTGATTATTTCTGGTAGGCATGAGTCAGCCAATGGGTAATAGTCAGCCTTATAAAACTATAGTGTATACAGATGGCCCATTGATTTCCCGATTAATTTACATATATGTACTTGCTCCTATTGCTATAATTAGTTTGATTGCAGGATGTGTATTTGCAAAAGATATGCTTTTAAAAGGATATTAGTGAGGTGAATCTCATTTGCTAAATGCATGTTCCCACTCAATAACAGTAAATTGAGATGTAAAAGTATTATTCACACCAGGCTTTATGTCCGACATGAAGTATATTTTTTCCGCCTTAAACTCTCGGGTGCTTAAAATTTAATTTGAGTAGATTGAGAGTTAAGGTTTTTCAGGTTTAGTTGGTTGGACGAATAAGCTTTCGAAGACATGCATGAGGCAAAGTTAACCATTAGGAGATATTTAGTTTTATTTCCGCTGTGATATATTTATTATAGACATGCCTAACTAGTACTCTGATCATCTAGTGGGCCATCTCCATATGTTGCTCTTGGCATAATTTGTAATAATTATATTTGATAAAAACCTAGGATTCGTTTTATGATTATGTAACTGAATATGAATATGGATTTGAAATGTAATTAGAATTTTTTTTGAAACCTATGATTTTAATTTAAATTCATGTGCACCTAATATTATGGATACCATTAACATTACCGTATTTTATAACCGAAAGTAATACCATGGATGTCTGTACCATCTATAGTGCTTAGTTTCAAGCCTCAAGAAATGGGGTGTTATAACTTGGTATCAGAGCATAGGTTTATGAAAAATTAAAAAAGATTTTAAAATTAAAATGATTTTGAAAACATAATCCTAAGGAATTAAAGAAAAGACCGAGGTATGAGATAACGCTATAGTTACATACTTGTATTTTCTATATATAAGTATCCACTTTTTCTTTATTCTTCCATCTCTCTTAGGCTATTCTTCTATATCTTTCAAAGACTCGAATGCAGATTTTAAGGACGTAAGATATGTGCTAGGAGTGGAAGAGTTAACATTGGTGGAGGAAGCACCACAACCAATAAGAATGTCAGACCATAGAAAGAATTCAGGTCAGGCAGAAGCTACTAATGTGGGTGTAGGAGTGCCGCGAGTTGATATGGGAGCTATGTAACAGTTCTTCGTTAATATGATGTAGGTAGGAGTTGCAACAGGTTTAGTCATAGGAAATGTTGAAGGAGGAAATCAAGGAGCCCCGGTGGTCAATAACTATGCAGTACTAAGCAGAGATTATCCCAAGCTTTGAGGAAAGCTGTTTATCGGGATTGAGGATGCAATTGAAGTGGAGAATCGATTACTCTATTGCGAAAGGATCTTTGCTGATTTAAGGCTTAATGATGTCAGGAGAGGAGTTTTGCTTCTATACAATTGCATGTAGTAGCACTGTACTAGTTGAACAATGTTATAGTGAGAGTTAATGAGGAGGCTATGACTTGGGCTGAATTTAGAAGGGGTTTGAAGAAATATTCTTGTCAGGGATTGCTAAGTCAACTCTGCTCGGGAAGTTTATGGAGTTGGAGCAGGGAGATATGATAGAGCTTGAGTATGCAACTAAATTTGAGGAGCTATCAAGATACAGATATGCTACGGTTGATATAGTTATCAAAAGGAATGAGAAGTTCATCTGTAGACTGAAACCTGAATTAGCTAAAGAAACTCTACCACATATCAGGGATCCATGTGATGTAGTTGGTGAGATGGCATTGAGGTAGGCGGAGATGCTAGTTTTTCATGATAGTAACAAAGAAGAGGAAGCTCAAAGGGGGCGGAACCAGAAGATGAAGTTTTTACCATAAGAAAGACACTAAAATAGGAGGAGCAGCCAAGGAAGAAAAGGTCGATGTAGTTTGCTATAAGTGTAACAAGAAAGGACACTACACTTATGAGTGTCGGATAGGCAAAGGGAAGAAAACTGCTGACAAGAAAGAATGGGGTGCTTTAACTGTGATCAGATTGGACATTATAAGAACCAGTGCAAGGAACCAACTAAGGATGGAAAAGGCAAGATGTTTGCATTGGAACCAGCTAACTCAAGACCAACGACTGAGGAGAAAGGAAAAGCAATGTTGGTAGGTACGCTTTTGATTCACGGTGTATCAGTTAGAGTCCTATTTGATGCTGGTTACTTCCTTAAGGATTGTGTATCAGTTTGGTAGACAAGCTTAACCTAGAACCCTCATACCTAGTTACTTCCTTAAGGATTGCGAATCCGATAGAAGGGTATGAAACTCTTAGGATGAGATGTGACTACTTAGAGTTTGAATTATCGGGTCATAAATTTGCTTGCAGTTTGCATGTATTTGATTTCGTGGGGTTTTTGAATTTTGGATATGGATTGGTTAAGTAAATATGATGCCAGGATATTTTTCCATGATAGGAAAATATCACTTGGACACCCTAGTTGTAGTGATTGGAATATATACTCTGTAGAAAACCCTAGTTTTGGGGTAAATGCTTTATTGGGTGTTTTGAAGGAAGAAGAAAATTTGAACTAGTTTTCATTCTTAGAGAGTTCACAGATGTCTTTGAGCCCGTAGTAGGACTACCACTGAAACAAGCTATCGAGTTTCAGATAGATTTAGTACCAGAACCTGAACTAGCGAGTAGACTGCCAAGTAGAGTGATACCTACCGAGATGAAAGGACTAAAGGTGCAATTGGTGGATTTGGAAAGTAACAACTTATTAGACCAAGTAGTTCGCCCTAGGGAGCAGTCACAGTGTTTGTAAAGAAACCGTAAGGATCGTTAGTGTATGGATTATCGTAAGTTAAATGAGAAGATGATAAAGAATCAATATCCATTACCTAGAATTGACGATTTGTTCGACCAGTTGAGTGGACCTAGAGTATTTACTCAGTTGGATCTGGCAATAGCGTTCCATCAACTTAGAGTAGCAGAGGATAGTATTCCTTTGACAATGTTTAGAAGAAGATATGGATCGTATGAATGGTTAGCGATGTCGTTCGGACTAGCTAATGTGCCGGCTTTTTTGGTGGATTTGATGAACAGAATCTTCTGGGAGCATCTGGAAAGATTCATGTTAGTGTTCATAGATGACATTTTGATATACTCTAAAGATGAAAGAGAGCATGAAATTCATCTTAGAGTGGTGCTTGAGACATTGAGGCGGCATCAAGTGAAAGTGAAATTTTTGAAGTGTCATTTCTGGAAGAAGGATGTAAAAATTCTTAGTCATGTAGTCTCAGAGAAAGGATTGTCCATAGCTCTAGAAAAGATTGAGGCGGTAAATAATTGGAAGAGACCCAAGACAATGACTGAGATAAAGATTATTCTTAGATTAGCTGGTTATTATCGAAGATTCATTAAGAATTTTTCGTGGATAGCGGCACCGATAACTAAGCTAACATGGAAAGATGTGATGTTTTTCTAGACTGATAAGTGTGAGGAGGCATTCTAGAATTGAAACACTTATTGACTAATGCACCTGTGTTAGTTATCCCAAAGGGGAACCAAGACTTAGTGGTGTACAAAGATGCATGTAGAACAGGGTTAGGAGCTGTGTTAATGTAATAGGTAAAGTAATTGCCTACGCTTCGTAATAGCTTAGACCACATGAAATTAGATATCCAACTCATGATTTGGAATTAGCGGTAGTAATTTTCGCATTGAAGGTGTGGAGACATTACCTTTTGGGAGAGAGATTCGAATTGTATACGGATCATAAGTCACCGAGGCATTTATTCTCTCAAAAGGAGTTGACTATGAGAAAACAGAGGTGGCTAGAGTTTTTATCCGCTTATGACTTTGGAATGGAGTATACACCGGGAAAAGGCAATAAGGTTGCAGACACACTTAGAATAAAACATCAGAATGCAGTATTGGCAATGATAGTTGAGTAGAAAGATTTGGAAGCATTGACTACATGAAAAATATAGTGGAGATAGTTCTGGTAAGGAGACTGTTATGTTGTCATGTTTAGAATGTCGACAAGTGATGATTGAAAGGATTGCTTCTAAGCAAGGGGAGGATCCATTATTAGCTCAATGGATCAGAAAACTAAGGAATGGAATGGAGAGTGATGACTAGAAAGATTTCAATCTTGACCAGAATGGGTGTTTAGGAAAGAAAGGAAGACTGTGTATTCCGAATGTGGAAAACATTAAGAAGGATGTTCTTTTAGAATGCCATCTTTTAAAGTTCACTATTCATCCCAGAGGTCTATGGTGTATCAGGACATGAAAAAGAGTTTCTTCTGGGAAGGTATGAAGAGAGATGTAGGCTTATGAGTGAAGTAGTTTTTGAACCGTCAATAGGTAAAAGCTAAACATCAGAAACCAAATGGGTTACTTCAGCCTTTGGATGTTCCAGTTTGGAAATGAGATTCTATCTCAATGGATTTTATAGACGGATTGTCAATGTCAAATTGAGGAAATGAAAGTATATGGGTCATAGTGGACGTTGAGCAAGAGTGTCCATTTCATCCATTTAAGTCAACCGGGACGACACCTATTTGGACAAATTATTCATGAAGAATATAGTTAGACTGCATGGAATTCCTAGTAATATAGTAAGTGAAAGAGATTCCTTATTCACTAGCGAGTTATGGAATAGTCTATGGGAGACTTTAGGTACCAAGCTCAAGATAAGTACCATCCGCAGACAGATGGACAAATGGAAAGAGTTAACAAAGTTTTGGAGGATTTGTTAGGAGCTTGTGTGCTAGACTTTAGAGGATCATGGGAAGGCCACATACATGTAGTCGAGTTTTCATATAACAGATGTTATCATACTAGTATAGGGATGGCACTGTTTGAAGCTATGTACGAAAGGACATGCAAATCTCCCATTTATTGGTTAGAGATCGAGGACAGGTTTGTTCTTGGTCTAGTTTTAGTTAGAGAAGCCGTAGAAAAGATTGAGTTAATTCGAGCTAGAATGAAGGAAGCTCGGTCTAGTAAGAAGAGTTATGCTGATAAAAGACAGATAGAAATAGAGTTCCCAGTTGGACATCATGTTTTCTTCAAGATATCACTAATGAAAGGTGAAATCCGATTTGGAAAATCAGGAAAACTAGCACGATGATTCGTTGGACCATTTCCTATTATTGAAAGGATTAGGAAACTCATGTAGCGTAGAGTTACCAAATAGTTTGGCAGGAGCCCACAATGTTTTTCATTTTTCTCATCTAAGGAAGTGTATTTGAGATCTAGAAACTACTATAGCACCGATTGTGTTAGATGATTCAGCAGTGGAACCAGATATGACTATAGTTTGAAATGCAGTTCGTGCAGTTGCCAGAGATGAGTGGAGATTAAGAAACAAGGTAGTCGTATTCGTCAAAGTCCAGTGGAATGAAAACGAGAGGAACTGTACTTGGGAAACTAAGAGCAAGAATAGAGATACTTATCCTTATCATGGTATTATTTACCTTTATGTTTGATTGTTATGAGTACTTTATCGTAATTTCGAGGATGAAATTCTTTAAGGAGGGGAGTCTGTAATGATCCTAATTTTGACTAACATTATTTAGGATTGAATAAATTAAGTGAAATAATGTAGATGGTTAAGAGATTGAGATGTGTAAATTAATAAGGGGGTCATGCCTTAATAAATATAAGAAAAAGAGAATTAAAATCAAGTAAGTAGATGGTGGATGAAAAGGGAAAAATAGAAATAATCTTCATTCTTATACCCTTAATCCCTTTTAACCTTCATTTTCTTATTCATTTCAACACTCATAGACAAAAAGTACAACCTTAAGAACTTGGCCAACTACCATTAAGAGAAATCAAAGGAATAAAACATAGGAATCAAGTAGAAAGCTTGAAGGAATTAAGCAAAGAACAAATCTCAAGCTTCTTAACACCAAGCTAAGGTGAATAATGATCTTACGTCTCATTTTTATTAATGTTAGTTTCTAGTTAGATTCGAATTAATTTTGCAAATAATTTCCATAATGTGATTGTTTAAATGAATACATATGCTTGTTAATGATTATATTTTTTCACATAGATTTTATGATAAGTTTAGATTTGAAAAACCTATTAAATGACATCCAAATGACTTGCGTTATTAATATATAGTAGGAAACATTATTTATAAAGTGGGTTGTAAGTTTCATAATTTTCTCAGTTATTGTGGATTTATTATGAATTTTATATGAAAGAAAATAGTTAAAGTTGGATTTAAATTAATTACGACAGATATATGTTGATTTTGGGTTCGAAACTTAAATATGTTAAAAAACATATTAGAAGTGAATTATGGTAATTTTCGGAGAATTTTCGTAAGTATATTACTATGATAATAAAATTATTCATGCTAAGGGACTAAAATGTTTATATGTTCTTATCAAAAAGAAGGGCTTATTTATTAGAAGTTTTAATTAATAATTCTGAGTTCGGCAGCATTTTTAGAAAAATATTGTCATAAAGGAATGACAACCAATTACATGTTGACAAATAGGGCAAGTATGTGAATTTTTTTTCCTTTGAAGGCTGAAAATCAGTTTTACTTAGATATACTGCTTCACCACTTCCATTTGTTGGCTTTCGACACCATACTCAAACTCATTTGAAACCAATGCACATGGTATCAAACAATTGATACGTAGTGAATTGGAGAAAGACCGAGGGTACAGTATCGAAACCTTGCTTTCGAAGGGGTAGAAGCTACTCTTATTAACTTTGAACTATTTTCGTTTATAAATGAAGCTTTCGAAGGGGTTGGAGTTTGTTTTTAACTTAATCAATTTGTTTTTGTTTAAATAAAAGAGCTTTCGAATCAGTTTCCACCTTTACATTATAAAAGAAGCTTTCGACAAGATGAAACCTATGCTGTCGCATTCTTACCTTTCGAACTAGTTAAGTCTGATTTTCTTTATAGCCTTAAAACTATGGTTTCTAAAGGTTGCTTTTGCCTTTGTGCTTTGAAGATGCCTTCTCAATGCTTTCGAAGGGGTCCTGTTGTTGTTTTTACATGGTTTTAGAGGCAACGATTTTGAAAGGGGGTTTCGAAACTATCTTCTTCTTTTTACTTCGGATAAATGTTTTCGAAAGTAATGCTTTCACCCTAGTTCTTCATGACCCTTAGTTATATTAAATGTTAAACCCAATGGTTTCGAAAGGAATAAATATTAATGGTTTCAAAGCAATGTTTCCATGATTCTTTACTTGAACCAAATGCTTTCGAAAGGTATATAATTTATGTTTCAAAGGGGAGATCCCCAATGTTTTCCAAAGGTTTACTTTGAGTATTTGAATGGAGGGTAATGTTTTCGAAAGGTTTACTTGGAGTATACGAATAGAGGATTTCCAATGTTTTTGAAAGGTGAGTTCAAATGTCTTTAAAAGAGGATGTCTAAGGTTTTAATAAATCTTTCGAAAGGTTTATTCTCAATGATTTTGAAAGATATTGTTTAAAGTTTTTAAACAAAGGTTTCGAAGGTTTTACCTTGGCTCCATAGCCTAAATTCTCCTAAGTTAAAATTTGTATTTAACTTACTTTAAAGGAATAGATAATCCTGTTGATTAGGTTTCATCAAACTTGTTTTATATGAATTATATAACATGGCATAAGTATTAGTAAGGCAAAGAATATGATTTCCTTGTTTTATAAAGGTTCGATTTCAGGGGTAAATCGTTTGTAAAGACTATTTACAAGGAAATGAAATTTTACCAGGGTAGTTAACCCTAAGACAGGAAATGAAACATGAATAGGGTAGCTAACCCTAAGTTTATAACTCAGATATTAGAAGACCATATAGCACTGGCATAGGGTTGTGCCCTATACTTTAGCTATTATCCCCTAGCTAAAAAATGTCCAAAATTCCCGTGTGTAGGGCTTGTCACAGGTGGGACTAAATTGAGGCTACACATAGAAGGGAACATGCAGAGTAAAGATAGGTTAATATTTCTAGACTGACTTGGATGTTTTTTTATTATAATGCTCGGGTCAGAAGAGTACTACAGATTCAGGATAGGATGCTATGAAGCTCAGGAGATGAGCTGGATGATAAAGCGTGTTTCCGTACTTGATTTATATTTCCACTGTATGAGGACAAGTTATTATAACTGTCTAGATTGATGTAATGATTGTTGTAATTTGATGATTGTAAGTAGTAAATAGTTACCGATTCTTTTGTATAAAAATCTGTAATTATATATTATATTTTGTTCCGCTGCTATTGTGAGATTCTATGTTGTCATTTCTATTTTCCTTTTAAATTTTTCTTCCTCAGCCCTAACAATGATATTTCCAGCACTTGAATATCCGGCATGTTATATAGTGAATGTATAGATGTCGATATTCGAGAGTCAAAACTCCCGGTTCGTCATATTTGGTATCAAAGCTGAAGGTTAAGTGAGAACCTTGGCTTTGGCGAGGATTACTCATTAAAGATAGAGTCAGTAGTACCCTAGAATAATTTTGAGTGTATTAATAGATATGAGCGCTTATTTGTTAGTGAATATAAAATGTTTTATACTGTGTTGGTCGGTTCGTTGAGTGGCTTATGAACTCTGGTCGGCACAATTAGTACAACTTTATCGATAGGGGTTTCTAAACACTTGAATAGAGTAATTCGACACAGTATTATTTTGGAATGGGGTAAATGAAATAATTTTACCCAAATTATATTTTGATATAAAAGAAGTAATTTTTACAAATTATTATAGTATATTGGTGTGTTTGGTTGTTATTATATAATCAAAACAAAGTTAAAAAATTGAAATGGTTTATAGATACTAAAATAAAACTATATAAGAATGAATTATACAAATGAGTTAAAACTGAAATTTTATTCAAACCAAAAACTGTAAAGAACTAAATCCTGTATATTTTTGGAAATATTTTCCAAAGTGTTTGAAAGTAAATAATAGTATTATTATTTTTTGTGACATTTTTGAATAGAAAAAATGGTTTTAAATTGATTTAGAAGGAATAACACGGAACTTACTTCAGTCACAGGATAATAATTCTGGTAATGATTGCAACATCATTAGTATTCATTTTCAAGTTTCTAGGTGACGGATTGCTACCGTTGTAATTGGATATGGAGATTTTTGTGAAAAACAAATGTTGTTTTAGAGATTTTGAGGGAATTATTTTGGAAAAAAAGCAAGTTGATTTTTAGAAGTTGAAGGAATGGTTTGTTAAAATAGAATTACATATTCATATATATATATATATATATATATATATTATTTTAAATGATTTGAAATAAGAATAGGGTGTTTGAATTCTGAAATTTCTAATTAAAAGACAAGTGAAATAAGAAGAGAATAAGTTTTTGGAATTAAACTTGGAAAAAGTGAACTTCAAGATGAAATTAAAATTTAACTTGTGTAAGTTAAATAAATTGGATTTTTAAAATAAAATTTGTAGGAATTGGGATTTAACTTAAACAAAAGTTAAAGAAAATAAATTAAGTGAAGCGATTATAATAAATAAAATGAAATGAATAGAATGTAATGAATTAACTAAGTATAAAGTGCATATGAATGTGTAAGTGAATGGAACAAATAAATATAGGTAAAATAACGTATGGAAAAATTTGAAATTAGAATTGAATTTTTACTTGATGAAATTGAATGAATTAAAAATAAATTTGTTGAAGTGGAATTAGTTTAAGTATGAATAACTCAAGTATAGGTTTGAAATGTTGGTTAAAAGGAGTTAAAATTTAAATAAAAAGTGAATTGGATTTGAATCATATTGAAATTGAACTAAATATGTAATTGTGCATTATAAAGTGACTAAATAACTATAAGATATAAAATTTTGATTGGAATAAAAATTTTAGTGGAAACTTACGGAACTATGAATAAATAAGTTGGATAGCACACAAAATTGGAATTTATGGAATAAATACATATTTAAGCTGTGAAGTGAGGTAGGTCTTAAGTAAATAATAAAATGTGGATATACTCGAGTATGGAATTCATGGAAATGTGAGAAAATAAGTTGTGTAACTTATAAAATTGAAAAGTGAAATAGAAAACCAAAAATAAAATTGGAGTGATGTCCTAGTAAAGAAATAAAAATATGAACTTGAATTTTAAGGTGAGTTTGACCTCATGTAAATTAAGTGAAGTAATTTTTGAAATAAAAATTAGATATTGAGTTATGAAGTGGAAGTGAACTAATTAGATAAATAAAATAGTTAATTGAATATGGGAATGGAATTTAACTTGATTAAATAGAATGGATTGTGGGTTAAAAATTGAATGTTGGAATTGGAACCTAAGTTATATATATATATATATATATATATATATATATATATAATTCGATGTAATTGTAAGCGAATTAAATAGATTTGGAAATATGGTCGAATAAAATGGAAATGGGATTGAAAGGGCAATGACATGAGTGTAATAAATTCAGTTTAAGTGTCAATAAATTGAATATGGCCTTGGATATCATGTAATTGAATTGGGGAATGAATTTGAGTATGGAATTGAAATTCGAAGTGGATTAAGTGAATAAACTAATTAAATAAATTAGTAAATGGAATGAAATTTAATTGAACGAGAATCAATTTGAAAATGAAAATGGGATTTGGTTGCAAGAGTAACAAACTTAAGTACATGATTGAAGAAATTGAAAATAAACAAATTAACTTAATTTAATATTTTGTATGGAAGTTTGGCTCGAGTAAATTGGGAAATGGTTATTAAATAAATAGCGTGGAGTGATTCCGAGCTCAATTAAATGGATTCGAATATAATAAATGTGGATATGAATGGAATGCGAATAAATTGATTGAGAATCAATTTGAAATGGAATAGAATTGAATATAAATTGATTTGAATCAAATTAAAATGGCTATGACGGAAATGGTTATGAATATCGCCGAGTTTTATGGAAAAAATTATCGTTTGTCGTAAACGGAAGTAAATAAAATTCTATGAATTAATAAAAAGTGAATAAATTGATTTTAAACCAATTTGGAATGGATATGAGTTAGTTTGATATAAATATGAAATGAATGCAAAAAATTGGGTTGTAAATCCATTGAATTGAATGAAATGATATATAAATCGATTGAAATGAGTAATCAAATGTTGGGATCTTTTGGTTATATATTCATGCTATGAAGATTTTGTGTTTAAGTTGTTAAATAAGTGAAATATTATTGATTTCCATATTTTGGTACTTACGTGATTTAATTGAGTAAGTATAGGTACCCGTAGGTTATTGGGCTAGAATTAGGCTGCGTAATTGCATATAAAATAAGCCGCTTGCTTATAAACGCTAATATAAGATACGTTTCCGGATTAAATACAGCAAAAATATAAAATATTAATATATATTTTGTTTTCCGACTGTGTGGGTCGATGTATACATTTTTATCTCTCTTATCATATTGTAAAAGTCTCTCCGTATAAGGGAGACTCTGCCAAAAAATTTCGAGAATTTAGGGAGTTTAAAAAAAATTTGAAAATTTTAAAAAATATATGTTAGCTAAATAGTTGATGTTCAAATTGAAATTGAAACCATAGGTTTTTGTTTAGAAATGGAAACTAAATGTTTTAGATAGGACTAAATGGTTTAAAAAGGTGAATGTCGAGTATTATCTTAGTGGGTTTTGAATAAGTAGTGGGTTTGGAGCATTTTCCTACCTTAGAAATTTCGGAGACGTAATTCTTTTAAGAGGGAAGGTGTAACGACCCATATTTTTGGCTATTTTAAATTACTAAATTTAATGTAATCATTGTATAAGTACGGGTAGAAAATAAATTTAATGATTTATTTATATTGATTTATTGGATAATTTAATTTGTTTAAATTTAATATAGGAGAATATTTGAACAATTGTATTATGGATTTAATATGATTGAAAATGGTATCGAAAATTGAATTAAATTTTATTCAAAATATGAACGAGATGGTTAACATTTATAATTGGATTTAAATGTGAATAATTAAAAATTGGGAATTTTATATTTTAATTAACAAGTAAAAATAGCCATTTTGGCCACTGTTTCGGATTTCAACGAAACCAGTTTATCGGATCTGTAATAGTGGATCAATGTGGGATTTCAAGTTTCGTGGCGTTCAGACTTGTCGTTTGGTTGTGCGAGCTTGAAACGCATAGAATTTAAATAAATTTCGATTGGAAAAGCTAACTATCACGTACGATCGAATTGGCTTTCAAAACTAGTTCCATTGCGTTCAGAATAGGGGTAAAACAATATAAACGCCAGGCGGCACGGTTCGTTTGGAGTTCGTATGTGCGTGGGCCAATCGGGCGAGATATTTCTTATTTAAATAATATAATAAAAGGTCAACTCTCTTTGTTTCGTGCACGTTTAGCTCATGCCCTGCTCTCACCTTTTATTTCGAATCACGGCTTGAAATGCAAAAGGAAAAAAATAAAAACGAATCGACCAAAGAAAACAAATAAAAAAAAATTGGGAGCCGCCATTTCTTTTTCGTTCTAATCAACGATCCATATGGCACATAGAGATCGAGACATTTCCAGACAAATAATCCCACAACAAAAGTGTTCGCCTTCACCATAGGAGCGCATCGATGTTGATAAATCGAAGATCGGTGGTCTTAAGTGGCAGGGATCTCCAGTTGAACGCGCGGCGGTTCCAACGTTTTTCAGGCGAACGACGAGATTTGGGAGCAAGGGACTGGTGCTGGCATAAAGAGCAAGGGGAGGCGCGTCTTCGGTTGTGATGCGGCGGTGTAGGGTGCTGTGTGGCGCAGCAAATTGTTAACGTAAAAAGTCAGACGCTAACACCCCGATGCAAATAGAGATTGAATGAAAGCACCACCCGTTAACACGGGAATCAGAAAAAGCAGTAATTCACTAAAAAGGCAGTAAGAGACACAGAGTTTATAGTGGTTCGGCTTTTAATCAAGCCTATGTCCACTTCAGTCTTTTTTTATTGCTTATATGATTACAATCATTTACAATTTCCTTCAATTACAATTCACTTCAAAAGACAAGTAGCTAGAAAAACTTCGATACATGAGAGTTCTCCGAATTCATGGTTGAATATGTTGAATTCCTGTTTGAAGTTGACTGAAGCTTCTTGCGAGTTTCGAATGTTGGAGTAAGGCTCGGCTTGAAGATGGCAGAGTCTCGATGCTTTGAAGAAAATGATCCCCCAAAAGTCCCCTCAATGTTGGAGCATATGCCGTATTTATAGGAGATTTTCTGGGTGAGGTATAGGTTGCGCACGACCTAAGATAGGTCGTAGGTCGCTGGCGAGTTAAGGGGAAGCGAGCTACGACTTAACCGGTCCTTCCACTGTCATCTGAACTAGCTGATAGGCCGTAGCGACTTAGGAGGGAGCGGCATCATTTATTTACCAAGTACTAGATCGTGAACGACCTAATGCAGGTCGTAAGTCGGTGGCGACCAAAGGGAGCAGCCAGTAACTTTACAAGGCCGAGACAACCAACCTAGCGACCTAGGCTAAGTCATTAAACTGTAATGTCCCTTAACTTGTTAGGTCGTGGGTCGCCCAATTCCTTAGGTCGTTAAGTCATTGTACTTTTTAGGTCGAACACACAGTTTGGTCGTTCCCCTTTTAGGTCGCTAGGTCGCGGACCCCCGGGTCACTGAACTCATTAGGTCGCAAACCTCTTTAAGCAATTAGGTCGTTGAACAGTTAGGTCGCCCCACATCTTAAGTCGTTGGGTCGTCCACTCCTTAAGTCGTTAGGTCGTAACCTTTTAAGTCGTTAGGTCGTAACCTCTTAAGTCATTAGGTCGTAACCTCTTAAGTCGTTAGGTCGGAACCACTTTTAGGTCGCTGAGTAATTGATAAAGCGGAGTTAACATTTGCCCCTCGAAGTACGCGCCTAATGGTTAGGTCGTGTGCTTCGATATCCTTTAACCCGTCCCCCTCTAGGTCGCTAGGTCGTGTGCGACCTAAAGGTTAGGTCGTATGTGCCGCTTTAGGTTTCTCCACTGTAATGTATAAGTCATCCATCCTCTTTTTTCTTCTCATTACCTACTTCCTCATTTGATTCTGCCATTAACATCTTCCCAAGCTCCCAAAGACGATCTCAATCCGATCAATCACCGATCATCCTTGATACTACATTGCGTAAGTGAACCTGCTTCTTTCTCGATCCTTTATCATCATTGATTCATGAATCCCATTTTTCAATCTTAACCCACCTTCTTACGCAATGTTTCGTTGCGAATCTCGTTACATCGATAGTTGATGAACTTGAGTTAGCTCGATTTGGCTTTGTCGATTGATGAGATAATGGCGATGGGTTGCAATGCTTCAGGCTAACTGATTTTTGATTTGCGTTAGAATGGCAAAAGACTCTCGATCAACATGATGCAGAGATGAGGAGCATCGCCGCTTATAATGAAAAGCTTGAAGCGGAAGTTGGAAAGCTTAAAGAGGAGCTTGCTACTTCCTCCACTTCCTACTCTCAAAGGGAAAGTGCGCTTCAGCAACAAGTGCGGGATGCTCATGCTAGCCAACAAGAGGCCGAAGATAAAATCAAGTGGCAGGAAAAGGTTGTAGAAGATTATCGCGTTGAAGTTGCACAGTTGCGACAACAGACCAGCTCCAAGAACCTCGAAATTGAGACATTAAAAACTCGACTTGCTATAGTGGAGAAAGAGCGCGATGAGGCTGTTGCCGGTAAAATTGCAGCTGAAGAAGCTCATCAAGCCACTAAAGCCGATGTCAGTTCGACATTATTTGATTTCTACTTGCAAAGTGTCCTAGGGCGTGGCAGTCTCTCATTTTTGGGCCCCAAATATAAAATCACTTTGGCTGAAGTATGGGAAGCTGCGCTTGATATGCTTAAAGATCTGGGTATGCCGAAGAAGAACTCGAGGCACATTATCTGGATGACGGAGCTCGTGCAGCCCTTGCTAGAGGAAAAGAGCAGCTCGCTAGAGAGCGTGCTGGGACGATGATAGAGGAGCATCCAAATAAAGAAGCACCATTAATTGCCCCTGTCCCTCCTCCAATTTCGGCCGACGTTGATATCACAGGCTCCGGTTCCCATTCTCCGTCCCCTGCTAAAGTCATAACTGAGATTACAAGTGCACAGGGTGGATATGAAGGCGAAGAAAGCACCGAGGCACAAGCTTATGAAGTTGACATAAGGAAGCCCACTTCTCCAAGTAATATTAACGTCGAACTAGGTCAAGCGGATTACTCATTTGCTTCGGCTGAGGTTGATGAATTTCTTGCTTATTACTTAAGACTCGATGAGCCGTTATCTCCTCTCTTCGCGGGAGATACTAATATTTTTTGCTTTTCTTCTGTAGCGAAACCGCCTAGTGACATAGAAACTTCTCCTCCTCCAGCTATTCCTCCTCTATCCTTTCAAATCACTCCTACTTCCCAGCCGGGATCGCAGGAAGAATTAATAGGAGCCCTTCAAGACTTGGACGATCCAACCGCTTCGCAGGAGCAGAAGGCCGAAGGACTTGAAGGAGGCGAAGTATCTCCAGAGCGAACCCTTTCTGATGACATAAAATTGTCTGCTCTTATCACTCCAGGGAGTGAGTCTTCTTCAAAGAGGAGAAGGAAGCGTACAAATTCAAAGAAGAAAGGGAGAAGCATTTCTGTTACCGAAAAGGAAACGAAAGTTGATCCAGCACTAGCTCTTTCTCCTTCTCCCCCAACTCTCCCAAGCCGGGCTGAAAAATTGCCTATTAAGCCAGGTGCAGGCTCTAAAGGTGGTGGGAGAAAGAAGTGATGAGTCCCGCTTTCCCTTCTTTGCTTTACTTTTTGCTTTTTTGCATGTATATAAGCTTGTGTTGACTGGAGATTGTGCGAGTACCAGTTCCCGCTTTCTTTTACTTTGAAACCTGCATATGTATAAAATTCTCATAGTATGGAATAAAATGGTTCTTTTACTTATACAAATTTCTGTCTATATTTGAGAACACTTTTACTTTCTGTTTTTATGCAAGTTTCTTTATCCTCTTTATGTGAGGTTGCAGTAAACCTATGTTATGTTTATTCAGCATTGTCTTCATTTTTTTTGTGATGACTATACTGTATTGCCCCCATACCATAGGTTTATTGCAATCTTTTTCACATTGGCAAAGTTTCGAAGAACAACTCTTCTGTTTCAAGAAGACTTGTACTCTTCTTTTAGAGAACAACTCATCCATTTGAAGGACGTTTGCATTTGTACTTTATAGGATAATATTTCCGTTCCAAAAAAATATTTTTCTAGCTTAGTAGAATGCACTTCATATTGGAGGAGTCTTCTCCTTTTTTTTGTTGCAAAGTTTTTACACTTCACCTTTTGAAAAAAGTCACTTTTGCTTTGGCAAGTGAATTTCACTTCATAGTGCAGTGAGCCTTCCGAAAAAGGGGCTTCGACCTGCTTGAGTCTCTGAATAGAGTTTTTGATTGTGCCTCTGGGAAGAGGACTTTTTATTTGATTGCGCCTCTGGGAAGAGGTCTTTTTGTTTGATTGTGCCTCTGGGAAGAGGTCTTTTTGTTTCTGCCTCTTGAGGGAGGCTTTTATCTTTTCCCTGTTCGCTGGGAAGCGGGCCTCCGTAGAGGGCTTTTCACATTTTGACTCGTGTGAAGTTTTATTTCAGATCACGGTGAAATGTGTGCCTCTGAGTAGGGCTTTTGCCTGGAAGTTTGGAGCTTCTTTCTCTTAGTTGGATGGATTCATGGGGCGGACACAAGTGTTCTGTGCCACCGATCAGTCCACAACTTTATATCGAGAAAGAACTCTCTTTTTCTGGCGAGGCCCGCTCGAGGTCTTTTAGCATTTCAACTATGGTGAAATGGGCCTCCGAAGAGGGCTTTTCACATTCTAGCACTTGTGAAGTTTTATTTCAAATCTCGGTGGAATGCGTGCTTCCGAGTCTACTTGGAAGTTTCTTCCTCATGGTTGGCCGGATTCACGGGGCGGACGCAAGTTACTTGGACGCTTATTTGCGCAAATTGTCTCAACTAGTGAACAAGCGCTTCGCCTTCCACTTGGGAAGGTGCCTCCGATCATCGTATGGATTCACCGGGCGGACGCAAGTTACTTGGACGCTTGTCTGCGCAAACTGTCTCAGCTGGTAAACAAGCGCCCTGCCTTCCAGTCAGGAAGGTGCTCCCGGTCATTCCATACCAATCTTTTTTGTTGAGAAAGTCTTCTGGCATGGCCCGTTTGAGGTCCTTATCCTCCGAAGAGTTGTGCCTCCGAAGAGGGCTTGTGCCTCCGAAGAGGTCTTTTGCTGTTTGATGCTTGCTCGCCCATGTCTCTTTGCCATCTATTCATGTCGGCGATCCCCTTTATCTTTTCCAAATACACTTCCCTTTTAGTTGCCAACAATTTCCCTTATCCAAAGAAATATACTTCATAGTTAAGCGAGTTGGTGGTGGCAGACACAGGCCATTTAACTGGATGTTTGTTTGTACAAACATTCATAGTTAGTTAGCAATGGTCCACTCCCAGCCGAATCGCTAACTTTTGTTCGAAGCACTTCTTTCGTAGGATTTGAGTATGGAAATTTTGAATGGCTTAGCTGTGATATCCCGAAATTTCACACCGAATTTAAATATGATAATCAATATAATAAACAAATTTAATTTGATACATTTGTTATTTTATTCAACAGCAAATAAATGAATTGTAAATATGAATTTATTCTAATTAAAAACCAATACATATATATGAAAATGAATGCGTTCAAAATTGTGTTCATATCAAATTTGATTTTTGAATTGGATTTTAAAATTTTATTTGTGTTTGAATTGATAAATTAAAAGATTTAAAATATGATAATTTTTATTTTAAATTTTACATTGAGTATTAAGTAATATGCTCATGATTTTATTTAAATTCTAACATTTGTTTTATCTTCATCCTTTAAAGGAAATTTATTTTATATGAATTTAAAATATAAACTTATATAAGAAAAATCAATTAAGTAAACATTTTAATTTCTTTTTGCATGAGATAAACACATGTTAACATTTAAACCTATTAATAAAACATGTGTTAGAAATTTAAACATTTTTGTGACAAGTGTCATAATGTAGGTTTTATTTTCTTTAAATTTTATAAAACAAATTTTTAAAGACATTCTTACATGCTTTTTCATTTTTATTAAACAACAAATTTTACATTCTTCCTTTTCAAAATCCGAACTTCATCAATCTATACACCTTCAACCAAACATCATCATACAATCTCAAGTTTTTATCATCTATTAATTCAAGTTTGAGGCATCTTCAAAGCAACAACATCAAGTGATTTCAGTTTTTAAAGTCCGCAGTTCATATCTTTTTCCAGCAGTTTGAATCTTCATAACGCAAACAGGTGAGTAAAATTTTAAATTAAAACTTTAAGTACAAAAATTGTTGCATGTTGAATGTTAGTTATGTAATGCTTGCATGTCATTTATTTTATGAAGTTTTGTTTACAGATTAAATTTTTCTGTGTATGTTAAGAGAAATTTGTAACTTCTCTGTTATTTCATGTTCAAAACAAAAAAAATCTGAAACAAATCTTCAAACTTAAATTCAGCAAGAAGATAGTAAGTTGATATCTTCAAGTGTGGAATTTAAATTCAACATGATTTAAGTGTTTAGTTAAATTTGCATATGAAGCAGTTCAGGAAAAAACTGCAGAAGAAGGTAGATGTAGTAAAAAAAAAAATTATAGCATATAAATCTTTTTAAATTTTAATGGATCAATTATATATATACTGAGTCTATAATGCATGTTATGAATTTTAAAATTGAAATTAGAATTTTTAACATATAAATGAATTTGAATTTTGAAATTTACCGAATTTGGGACTTTCTTCAAATTCTCGTGATTGGTTTGATTTCAACCTTTGAAATTTGAACTGAAGCTATGTTAGATGATGTTTATCACTAGAAAAATACTGATCGAATTTATGGTGCAAAACAGAGTTGGGAAATTTGATTTGTAGGGTTTGGGTACTGTGTTTTTTTCGAGCTTGAAGAATTCGATCGCGTGAAGGATAAAGGTGATCGAGTATCACGGGGTTTGGGGTGGAGGTGAGTTAGGGTTTTACGCACGTATGGTCGGAGTTTGGAGGCGCAAGGTGGTCGATGCCGTGGGTGTTGGGGTTTCTTTCCTTGGCGTCTGCAGTTCGATTTTGGGTTCGAGCACCAAATTTTTCGTTCGTGCTTGATTGTCGAATCTGGGCTTTGGAATTGGGTCTGGGGATGGATTGGGGTTTGCGCGTGAGGTCGGCGGTGGCGATGGAGGCACCGTGGTCTCGTGCATGTGCACGAGACAGAGAGTGTGTCAGTAAGTTTTCGTGCGCGAGTGAGTTTTCCTCGAAGGAACGCTCGAGTTTGGGTCGTGATTATCGCATGTTGTGCTCGGGTGTGTGTGTGCTTTGCTTGTGAGTGATGTTGGGTTCAGTGCAGTGTTGTAGAAGGAAGGGAAGAGATGGAGTAGGAGTTGTGTTAGTTGAAGTTTTGGTCGAGCTTAAAGCAAATAAATGAAGACAAGGTGTATAACTTGTTTTAAATGTAAATTTTGTTTTAAGTTAAATTTAACACTTTATATTTCACTACTTTATTAAATGTCAATATTTTATTTCAAAAGAAAATCACATTTGATTTGTTGAAGTTTTGAAATAATTTTTCATCTTTAAATCTAACTCTTTAAAAAGTAATTTGTTTTAATAAATTCAAATATTTAAATATGTAAGAATTTTAAAGATAAATGAAAATAATTTGTTTTGAAGTTAATTAGATTTGAAATTAAAGTTTATTTAAATTAATTAAAAATTAGAGTTGGAATTAATTAATTTAGGTTAATTAATTTTAAGATTTAATTAATTAATTATGAATTATTTAATGGATGATTAAGGATTAAATTAAATAACAATTAATAGGTTATTAATTAATTAATTAATTTAAAATTAATTCATAAGTGATTAATAACTGATTAATTAAATGATTAATGATTAATAAATTAGTGATTAAGTAGTTAATTAATTAATTGATTAAGAGTTAATTAATTTAGTGATTAAACATTAATTAATTTATAATTAATTGTAAATTAATTAAGGGTTAAGATTTAATTAATTAAATAATTAAGGTTAATTAATGAATAGTTAATTATGTAATTAAGATAAATTAATTTGTAATTAATTAAGAATTAATTAAGGTAATTAAGAATTAATTAAGGTTAATTAATTATAAATTAAGGGGTAATTAATAACCAATTAAGGAATGATTAATTTTTAATCAAAGTTTAATTATGATAATTAAATAAAGATTATTGATTAATTAAGTAGCAATTAATTAATAAGGAGATAATTAAGAGATGATTAATTAATTAAATGATTGTGGTTAATTAATTAATGTTTGGTTAAGCAAGATTAGGTGATAAATTCTTAAGTAATTAAATTAATTTAATTTAAATTAATTAAATTAATTATGATATAAATTAAGTAGTGCTTGATTGTGGATGATAGTTTGTATTGATATCTGAATATGGTTGATATCTGTTGAATGATAGTTGAGTTATATTCTGTGATGAGATGTTGTATATCTGTGATAGATATTGGTTATTATCCGTTGATAATGTTGTGTGATGCTATGTTTAAAATCTGAATTGAATTGTTTAAATCTTTAAACAACTTGGCCTTTAAGACACGTTTGGATTTCGATGAGACCGGGATCGGGTTTCCATATTTGGATATCCGAAAACCACATCGATTCCAAATAACGTTAGGTCGTGAATCTTATGTGAAGAGTGAAGACTTGAGGTGTAAGGGCTATACGTCAGTATAACTCTGTGGGTGATTCCGTAATGAGTTTGACGGAATAGTACTTATAGATTCGAGATGGAGAATCGGAGTGCAAGGGTTATCGTCGTTAACTCTGAGGGTGATTCCAAAATGAGTGTAATGAGATAATGGCTTCAGTTTCGTTCGAACCCGGAACAAACTTGTATGGATTGAATGCTTTCAGAACATCGTCAGGTGGACGATGAGCATTCTAAGTGATGTGTTCTTTATAAAGGTAATCGTAGCCTCAAACCTCATCAACCGGGAATGGCTAAAACAGGGGAGGTGCAGCAAGGTTTCGTGGGTAGCCCCCACTTGAGAGTGAGATTTACCGTTGTCTAGAAGTCCCTTATTATATTCGGCTGTGTGGGCAGTTGTTGGCCACAACTGTGGGGTTGACTTGTTCGGAACTATCCAGTAAGGGATGGGTCCGGCCTTGTGTTGCAGGGGAGTTAGGGTGGCTCCTCGGTACGGTGATCTAAGCCCCGTACTGTGACGGGCGGTACCCCAGTAGCCCTGCCATTGATGGAAACTCATTTTCCCTACGAGACCCTACGGTTTTGATTATATTACCCACTTTCGTGGCTAGTAGCTGGAATTTAATAGATGTAACAATTTTGGCTATTTTCTGTTTTATTTGAAAACCCCAGACCCTATTATAATATCACTGAATTTCCTATCAAATGTTTTGGTTAGCAAAAGGTAAAAACTTACCCGTGTTTATTTGTGGGAAGTCTTACGTGATACCTTTTGTTTCAAGATGATTTTTAAAGTTAAACAATTTTAACTGATTTACTCACACCAGACCCATGTCTGACACGGAGTTTATTTTGTTTTTCATAAACTCTTGGGTACTCAAATTTTTATGAGTAGCCAAGTGATTAGGTTTGGATTAGCATATGTTTTGGAAGCTGGAGCTGGAGTCCAGACGTACTATCTATCTATATTCGCTGTAGTGGCATTTTGGTGTTATGTTTTGAGTTGTATGAGTTGGGAAAACTCTTATGAATGTCAGATGTAATGGAGTGGTATTATTTTGTGTACTCTGATATGTGAAACTATGTAAGGGATATGTGTAATATTATATTTTGTTCGTTTCCACTGTGAGATTCTGATTATTGTTGTTTCTTTTCTTTCTATCTTTCTATTTCTATCTCTTTCTTGTCTTATTGATGATATGTTTTTCTGTGGAATGAAAGGCCGCTCGTCATAGTTTGGTATCAGAGCAATGGTTGAGAAACACCTAGGCTCTGGAGTAGTATCTATCTTGAGAGTGCGTATTTGTAATTTTCTTATATAACTATATCCCTATCTAAATTGATTGGATTACCCGTTCAGGTAGCCAATATGAGTTCAAGAGGCCGAAGGGGAAGAGTTGTTGGGAGTGCATCAACTGGTAACAGAAGAGAGCAGACTGATATGAGACTGTTAATCCAGTTACGTCTCCAGCCAGTTTTGCCGCATTATGCAAGGACTTTGTTCATCTTGGAGGGAAACCATTTCAAGGATCAGAAACTATAATAGAAGTTCAAGCATGGATTCGCTCTTGTGAGAAGATTTTTAAGAGCATGAGGTTATCAGATGAGCAGAAGAGAATAATGGCTGTGTGGCAATTACAAGGTGGTGCCGCTGTATGGTGGAATTCAGTGACTGCGAATATCTCGGAAGATGGTATGTCTTGGGAAGAATTTAAGGAGATGTTTGAGGAAAAGTATATGCCTGCTGCAGGAAGAACTCGGCTTTATCAAGATTTTCTGAATCTGAAACAAGGAAATATGTCCATAGCTGAATATGAGACTAAATTCAACGAGTTATCTTGCTACAGTCCAGGACTTATAGACACTCCTCTTAAGAAAAACAAGATGTTTGTCCAGGGGTTGAGGCCCGAGTATCATGAGAGGATGACAGCACATCTGAAAGGGTCTTTTGTGGAGCTTATTGATATGGCGTTAAGGTATGAAGATTTGATGAAGAAGAGGTCAGTGGCACAAGTTGCTGCATCAGGAGGGAATTCTTCTAACTATAATAAGAGGAAATTCAATTGTAACTGGAAGAAGCAAAACAAGATGAAGTCTGGGAATAATAATGGACCCTGGAAATGCAATAATTGTAATCAAATGGGACATTTGGCAAATCACTGTCCTCAAGAAAGGAAGCAACAGCGACAGCAGTATAGTGGACCAGGGTCAGCCTTAGTTCAAAAGTCTCTTTCCTTTAACTGTCACCAATCGGGACACATGATTAGAGACTGTCCGCTCCTTCATAAGGTTCAACAGAACAAAGTATTTGCTTTAGAAGGGGCACCATCAAACTCGTCCAAGGGAAAGGGAGTTTTAGAAGGTACTTTACTTTTAAATGGAAAGTATATTAAAGTCCTATTTGATTCTGGTGCTTCTTTAAGTTTTATTTCCTTGGGAACTGTAGAGAATTTCTTACTTACCCCTAGTATCGTAGACAATCCCATTGGTGTATCAAATCCTATAGGAGGGGTAACCAAATTGGATAGGATTTGTAAGGATTTGAGAATCTCCTATCTATCCCATAGTTTTTCCTGTGATCCTTATGTATTGGATTTTCAAGGTTTCGACCTTATATTGGGAATGGATTGGCTTGACAAATATAAGGCTATCTTAAATTGTGATGAAAGAACAGTTTTGTTGGAAACTGATCTGGGTAGGATTGCCAGAGTAATGTGTGATAACTCTGGAATCCACTTGAGTAGTCTTTTACATGGAATAAAGACTTCTCAAGAGGAGGTTGTAGATATTGAAGTAGTCCGGGATTTCTCAGATGTATTTGAGGAAGTTAAGTGTTTGCCACCGCACCGGGAAATAGAGTTTCGTATAGATTTGATTCCTGGAGCAGTACCTATAATTCAACCTAGTAGAAGAATGGCTCCAAGGAAGAGGGAGGAATTAATGAAGCAAACTCAAGATTTGTTAGAGAAGGGTTTGATTAGACCAATTTTTTCTTGTAAGGGTTCTGCTGTAGTTTTTGTCACCAAGTCGGATGGGTCGCTAAGGTTCTGTGTAGACTACCGTGAATTGAACAAGGTGACCATTCGGAATAAGTATCCTCTTCCTCGCATTGATGATCTCTTCGACCAGCTTCATGGTGCATCTGTCTTTTCTCAATTAGATCTAGCATCAGGTTTCCATCAGTTAAGGGTGGCTGAAGATAGTATTCCCTTAACTGCATTTAGGGGACCTAATTGTTTCTATGAGTGTTTGGTTATGCCTTTCGGGTTAACCAACGCTCCTGCTTACTTTGTAGATCTAATGAACCGAGTCTTTAGAGATGCTCTGAATAAGTTTGTTTTGGTATTCATCGATGATATTTTGTTTTATTCTAAATCGGAAGAAGAGCACAAGCAGCACTTGAGAATAGTTCTGGAAACTCTGAGAAGGCATGTGCTAAAGGCGAAGTTCTCTAAGTGTCATTTTTGGAAATCCGAAGTAAAATTTTTGGGCCACATTGTTTCTGGTGAGGGAATCTCTGTAGATCCAGCTAAAGTTGAGACTATTCTGGAATGGAAGCAGCTTCGGACTCCTACAGAATTTCGCAGTTTTCTTGGATTCGCCGGTTACTACAGGAATTTTATTAAGGATTATTCTAAGATCTCTTCCCATGTAACAAAGCTGACAAGAAAGGGAGCTAAATTCAAGTGGACACCGGAATGCGAGGAAGCTTTCCATAAACTGAAGGCAAAGTTGACAAGCGCTCCTATTTTGGCTATTCCTGATTGTAAGAGCAATTTAAAGTGTATATTGATGCCTGTATTGTTGGATTGGGAGTTGTGCATATGCAGAATGGTAGGGTTATTGCGTATCCAAGTCGGCAGTTGAAGCCACATGAGAGGAACTACGCTACGCATGATCTAGAGCTGTTGGCTATTGTTTTTGCTTTAAAGATATGGAGGCATTATCTTTTAGGAGAAAAGTTTGAGTTATTCACGGATCACAAATCGTTGAAATATCTTTTCTCTTAGAAAGATCTTAATCTTAGACAGCAGCGTTGGGTTGAGTTCTTGGCATCATACGATTTGGATATTCTATATACTCCGGGGAAGGCGAACATTGTGGCGGACGCTCTTAGCAGAAATGCGGTTCTTTCTCTTTTGGAAGTGGTTCCATCTCTTCTGGAAAGGATTTCAAGCAAGCAAGAATCTGATTTAATGTTGAAGAGAATTATCAGAAGAGTTAGGAAGGGGCAGTGTCCTAGTTTTGAGATTGATGATCAAGGAACACTAAGGATTAACAGAAGGATCTGTGTTCCGTACGATAGAGATCTGCGTCAGGAGGTATTGTCAGAAAGTCATCGCTCCAGATTGAATATCCATCCAGGAATTTCAAAGATGTACAAGGATATGAAGAGAGTTTTCTGGTGGCCGAAGATGAAGAAGGATGTAGCCAGATTCGTTAATAGATGTGTTATCTGCCAGCAAGTGAAGGGAGATCAGCAGAAGCCAGCCGGTTTGTTACAACCTTTGGAGGTTCCGGCATGGAAATGGGAGATGATTGCGATGGACTTCATCGACGGATTGCCTAGAACTAAGAAAGGGAATGAAGGAATATGGGTGATTGTGGATCGTCTTACCAAGAGCGCCCTTTTATTCCAGTTAAAGCAACCCGTACTACAGTTTCTTTGGCTGAAATTTTCTTGAAGGAGATTGTGAGATTGCATGGCGTTCCAGTTAGCATTGTAAGTGATCGAGATCCGATTTTCACCAGCAAATTCTGGGAGGCATTGCAATCAGCTTTGGGAACTAATTTGAGATTGAGCACAGCATATCATCCACAAACAGATGGACAAACAGAAAGGCTTAATCGAATTCTAGAAGATATGCTGAGAGCCTGTGTATTAGATTTTGGAGGATCGTGGGAGGATCATCTACATCTGGTGGAGTTCTCTTATAATAATAGTTACCAAGCAAGTATCAAGATGGCTCCTTATGAAGCATTGTATGGAAGACCGTATAGATCTCCAGCTTGTTCGATAGAGTCGAAAGACTGTATTGTGCTTGGACCAGATCTGATCCGTGAAGCATCTGCTAAAGTCGAGCTTATCAAGAAAAGGATAAGAGCTGCTCAGGATCGACAAAAGAAATATGCTAATAAAAGACGAAGACAATTGGAGTTCGGGATTGGTGATTTAGTCTTTGTCAAAGTTTCCCCTATTAAAGGAGCTGTAAGATTCGGGAAGACAGGGAAACTAGCTCCGAGATACATTGGTCCGTTTCGAGTTCCCGAGAGGATTGGTGCTGTAGCATACAGGATTGAATTGCCAGTCCGGATGGCTGGAATTCACAATGTTTTCCACGTATCTCATCTACGGAAATATGTGCACGATCCATCTCTTATTGTGGAGCCAGCTGTGCAGGAAGAATTGGAGGTTGAGCCGGACTTATCAGTTGTCCGACATCCTGTTCAGATTGTTGATCAAGATGAGAGGCAACTCAGAAGCAAGATAGTGAAGCTTGTTAAAGTCCAGTGGAGTGAGGATCCCAGAGATTGTACCTGGGAGACTCTGGATAGCTTTAGGAAGGCTTATCCGGATATGTGTCCGGTTAGCTAGTGGTTGTATTGAATGAATGTTTGTTTGGATGTTTTGTTTGATGGTTGCTTATGTATGGATGTTATGTATGTTTGAAGTGTTGAATAAATGAAATTTTGGATTATCTTTTGTTTAAATTTCGGGGACGAAATTCTTTTAAGGGGGGAGGATTGTGATATCCCAGAATTTCGCACCGAATTTAAATATGATAATCTATATAATAAACTAATTTAATTTGATAAATTTATTATTTTATTCAACAGCAAATAAATGAATTGTAAATATAAATTTATTCTAATTAAAAACCAATACATATATAAGAAAATGAATGCGTTCAAAATTGTGTTCATATAAAATTTGATTTTTGAATTGGATTTTAAAATTTAATTTATGTTTTAATTGATAAATTAAATGATTTAAAATAGGTCAATTTTTATTTTAAATTTTACATTGAGTATTAAGTAATATGCTCATGATTTTATTTAAATTCTAACATTTGTTTTATCTTCATCCTTTAAAGGAAATTTATTTAATAGGAATTTAAAATATAAACTTATATAATAAAAATCAATTAAGTAAACTGTTAACCCCGTTCCAGCCTACGAGTTAAGAGGCCCACGAGTTAAAGGAGTCAACGAGTTAAGGCCCGGGATGGACCACGACTTAAGGTACTTAAAGGTTCAGGAAGGATCTACGACTCAGGAAGCCTCACGACTCAGCAAGTCACCGACTCAACAAGTTAACGACCTAAACCTCAAAGCGACTTAAAGGGTTACGACTCAACGACCCAAGGAGAGATTGTACGACTTGAGGAACCTTACGACTTGAGGAACCTTACGACTTAAGGAACCTTACGAGTTAAGGAACCTTACGACTTAAGGAACCTTACGGGTTAAGGAAGGCTTGCGAGTTAAGACATTAACACCTGAGGAATGTCACGACTTATGGAGGTCTACGACTTAAGAGGAATGTGACATAAAGGTGGTACGACCTAAGACTTCAGAAACAAGTTTAATACCATGCTATAATGAGATAACTCGTTGACGACATACGACTTATGATGAGTCGTGTACGACTCATACTAACATCAAGGAAAGTTGCACTGGTTAACTCGTGAATGGCTCAGGACTTGTATTATTCATTTGAATGGGAGCATAGCTTTGGACCAAGCCGTGAGCTAACCCAGTAGGTCGGCCGCGTGTTAACATGAGACGACTCACCATGACTCGTCCACGACCTAAAGTCACTAAGTCGCAGCCCGCTATCATGATACTTATATCAAAGAGGAATGACTCGTATACGACTTAAGACTTGTGCTATATTCAGAGGATCGAAGGCGCTCTGCTACGAAGCTGGGGTTCAACCTGTTGAGTCGTCCATGACCCAACCTTACTCGGCTACGAGTTAACGATGAGTCGGGTATGACTCACGACTCAAGGCCGAAAACTCCTATAAATACATGACCACTTCCAACATTTGGGGGACCTTTGGGCTCATTCATTTCAAGCGCCGTTACTCTGCTGCATTCCGAACTACTTCAACACTTAAAGCTTTTGAGATACAAAGAACGCCTCAAGGAACTTCACGAAGAAATCATACATGTCCAACATGAGTTCAAAGATTTTGATCGACATTGAAGTTTAGGCTACTTGTTCTAAGTCACTTGTAACTCGAAGTGTGTTGTAATCAAAGAGTAATTGCATCGACTTGTAATCAAATCGTCAATAAAGATATTCAAAGTGGACGTAGGCTCTCTCTTAAGCCGAACCACTATAAAATTGCTGTCCTTTACTGCTTTTCCGCTATTATCTGCTTATAATCTGTTCCCGAGCTATCGGGTGGTGCTTTCACAATCACACTTCATACACCGGGGTGTTAGCGTTCAAATTTTAGCGTTAACATTTTTGGTGCTTTCACTGAGAACTGAACTCAGGCAAATCGTCATCATTGCTCCACGAAAGTTTGTTGAAGTAACCTCTCTGAAGACTAGAAGTTTATCCGAAATCATGGCTCCGGGGAGAAAGAGTAGATCTGTTAGATCTGGAAATGCTCAAGAAGGAACCTCCGCTTCCCCAGTACCGAATCAAGCCACTCCACCTGTTGGGGTTACAAAAGCGGAGTTGGATGTTGTAATCTTAGGGCTGAACCAGCAGATAAATGCCCAAAGTGCACAATTGGAAGCTCAGAACGCCCAAAATGCCTAATTTTGAATAAGTTGAATGACTTGCTTGGGGTAAACCGCCAACCAATGGGTAATGAAAGGAACTTTGCTAGCAACATTCATGAGGATGAAGAAAGAAACATTCCTGAGAGGGCTGCCAGCCCCTTTGAGCGGACATTTCCTGAAATTGGTGGATCTAAAGCTCGAAATGATGAGGGATATCTTTCTGAAATGGTTCGACAAATCATGAAGGAAAGCATGCAAAGGAATGAAGATGAGAAGGAATGGGGTTTCGCTCCAAGTAAAACCCCGTTTACCGAAAGAATCTTAAAGGCTGAGTTCCCAAGGAAGTTCGTCCCTCCAACTATCCCAGCTTACAAAGGAACAAGTGATCCGAACGAATTCTTGTATAAGTATGATTGGCACATGACAGGTGCCAGAGCTTCTGATGAAATAAAGTGTCGATATTTTCCTGTATATCTAGAAGGTGTAGCTCTGCTTTGGTTCACCGAGCTACCGATCCGATCTATAGATCAGTTTTCTGACCTAACCCGGAAGTTCAAGGAGCAGTTCAGACTATATGCTTCAAAAGCCAAAGATATCATGTCACTGTCAAGTCTAGAACAGAATTCAGGGGAGACTATCAGATCTTTCTTGAATCGCTTTAACATAGCACTGGCTGAGGTAGACAATGCAGAGCCACGAATGATCTTGACTTATCTGATGAGGGCCATCGACAAGTCAAGCGAATTTGAAAAATGGCTAAACATGAAGGAACCAAATTCCCTTGAAAAATTCTACAAGAAAGCAGATGAGTTCATATGCCTGGAAAGCCGTCCTGTACCGGTAAAGGCAGTGTTAGAAAAAGCTGAAGATAACATTGCTGCTCCACACAAAAGTGAATCTGTAGGACAGAAAAGGGAAAATAACGATGGAAAGAAACAGAAAAATCTGAAGAAGCCCCGTTCCTTCAAACCATCGGAATATACTCCTTTATCAGATACGCCGGAGCGTATATACCTTGCCACTAAAGATTCTGTTGAATATCCTAAACCTCCTGTTCTGAGAACCGGGAGGAAAGTTGTGCAAAGTGGGAAGTTCTGTCGCTTTCATAATCAACCTGGTCATGATACCGACGAATGCCGCCAATTGAAAAATTTGATTGAAGAATTGATAAGGGAAAACAAGCTGCAGCAATTTGTGGAAAAGAATAGCAGCAATCCCGCTTCGACTAGTCAGGGGCAACGAGCTCCTGCTCATCAACCCAGGATAGTTGAAAAGACTGCAGGGCATGAATCTGGAAGGCCTGTTATCAATGTCATTACGGGAGGACCTCACCCAGCAAGCAGGAGCTGGGGTGAGATGGAAAGGTATACCCGAGCTTTGAAGTATGTACCGACCGAGGAAGATGTATTCGTTTTGGAAGGTGCTATGCCCCTGAAGCAACAAAGAACTTTCAATGATGATATTGTGTTCAGAGCCAGGGATTCCGCAGGTATTGAAGCTCCTACCTTGGATCCCTTAGTCATCTCGGCTGGTATCGGGCCAGCTATTGTCAGAAGAGTTCTCATTGATTGTGGCGCATCCTGCAATATCCTCTTCAAGAAAACATTCGACCAAATGAAGATCCCTATGGCTGATGTGCAAGCCTCATCGCAGAAAATCGCTGGCTTCACTGGGGAGCCAAAACAGCCGATAGGAACCGTTGATTTGTTTATAGAACTTGGAGAAGGAGAGAGAAAAGTGGTCCGCAAGCAAACTTTTGTGATTGTCGACGAATTTTCTGCTTATAATGCTTTCCTTGGCCGTCCAACTCTCGCAACATTCAAAGTTGTTTTGGCCCCATGGTGCCTCACCATTAAATTTCCCACGGATAATGGAGTGGGAGTTATAAAAGCGGATCAAAATGCGGGGCGGGAATGTTATCTAACAGAGCTACGAGAAACGAGGAAAAGAGAAATGGGAAAGGATGCGGCAGCCCTAGTCCGCATCAAAGAACCAGCCTTGTAGCAATTACAGGGCGGACCCTGCACTGGCGAGCACAGCGGAGCAAGGAAAGAGATGGATCCTAGAAAAGTCAGTGCAGGGGAGAATAGAGTGTTACCAGTGGAAACGACAATACCAGTACCCGTTGACCCAAAGGACCCAAACAAGGTGTTGAATGTGGGATCACAACTTAATGTGTCAATTCAGAATATCTTAATATCTTTTTTAAAGGCAAATTTGGATGTTTTTGCTTGGACTCATGCCGATATGTGCGGAATATCCCTAGAAGTTGCAGTACACACTCTAAATATTGATCCAAAATTTACACATGTGAAGCAGAAAAGGAGAACTCAAGGTCCAAAAAGGTCGGCAGCGTTAAAAGAAGAAGTTGATCGGCTCATGGAGAATAATTTTATCAAAGAATCTACCTATCCGAATTGGGTTTCAAATCCAGTGCTGGTTAAGAAAGCCAACGGAAAATGGAGGGTATGCATCGATTTTTCAGATCTAAACAAGGCCTGCCCCAAAGACTGCTTCCCATTACCCAGGATCGATCAACTGGTAGACGGAACAGCGGGACACGAATTGTTATCTTTTATGGATGCCTACTTCGGATATAACCAGATCATGATGCATGAGCCAGATCAGGAGGACACGAGCTTTATCACCGACGTTGGTCTTTACTGCTACAGAGTTATGCCCTTTGGGCTCAAGAATGCAGGGGCAACATACCAAAGACTTGTTAATGCCATGTTCAAACCGCAATTGGGCAAGACTATGGAAGTCTACGTCGATGACATGTTATTAAAGTCTAAGAAAGCAGTGGATCACATAGAACACTTAGCAGACATGTTCGCAGTCCTCCGAAAATACGGAATGAAGCTCAATCCTTTAAAATGTTCATTTGGAGTGGAATCCGGAAAGTTTTTAGGTTTCATCGTGAGCGCTAGGGGCATTGAGGCTAGTCCAGCTCAAATTACCGCCTTAAAGGAAGTCAAAGCTCCTAGAACGAAGAAGGAATTGCAAAGTCTCAATGGAAAAGTCGCCGCCTTGAGTCGGTTCATTTCCAAAGCCACAGATAAATGCATCCCATTCTTTGACGCCCTAAGGAAAGGAAAGAAAAACTTCGATTGGACTCCCGAATGCCAAAAAGCCTTTGATGAATTGATTCGCCATATGGAAACGCCTCCAATACTTTCTAGGCCTGGCGATGGCGAGGATCTTCTTATATACTTGGCAGTATCATCTCATGCTTTAAGTGCAGCACTGATATGAGAAGACAAGAGGATTCAACATCCAGTTTACTATATCAGCAAAAGACTCACTGGGGCAGAGATGAATTACTCTAAGTTGGAAAAGCTCGCCTATTGCCTACTAATTGCATCTAGGAAGTTGAGGCAATATTTCCAAGCTCATCCTATCAGAGTCCTCACTGATCAACCTTTAAAGCAAGTCCTGTTTCGCCCTGAGACTTCGGGCCGTCTTCTAAAGTGGAATATTGAACTCAGTCAATATGACATCACTTATCATCCCCGAAAAGCAATCAACGGACAAGCTTTAGCGGACTTCATCGCAGAATTCACAGACAAGGGTAACAGTGAGGAGGAAACGATCGATGATTCCCCAATCCAATGGAAGTTATATGTCGATGGCGCGAGAAACGACTACTGATCTGGAGCTGGAATTGTACTTGAGACCCCTGAAGGTCGATCATTATGCTACGCACTAAGATTGGAATTTCCTTCAACAAACAATGAAGCAGAATACGAAGCCCTTATCGCTGGCTTAAGGATTGCCAAAGAACTAAACATCCGAGCGTTACAGATCTTCAGTGATTCTCAGCTTATTGTATGCCAAGTCAAAAAGGAATTCCAAGCAAAAGGGGGGAATCTGCCCGCCTACTTGTCAAAGGCTTGGGAACTCCTGGGTGATTTCGATCATTACATGATAAGTCACATTCCTCGAGAAGAAAACATGAAAGCAGTTTCTCTCGCAAAGTATTCTAGCACAGGCGAAGCTCAATTTCTGGGGTTAACTCCAGTGGAGGTCCTGTCGACTCCGAGCATTGATGAGATGAATATTGATTGGATCATGAGCGTGTCTCAAGAGCAAGAATCATGGATGACTCCAATAACAGAATATCTGCTCAATGGCTCTTTACCGGAAAACTCAAAAGAACGAAAGAAGCTACTGAGGAAAGCCTCTCGCTATATAGTCCAGGATGGCCAGTTATACAGACGGGGATTCTCAATGCCGTTACTTCGATGTGTATCCAAGGAAGAGTCCAAAACAATCCTAGCTGAGGTGCATGGGGGAGAATGTGGTGATCATTTAGGTGGTCAAACTTTAGCGAAAAAGATTCTCCGATACGGATATTTTTGGCCAGAAATTAATCGAGATGCAGCAGACTATTCTCGAAAATGTGACAGATGCCAAAGATTCGCCAAAATTCCTAGAGCTCCTTCCACTGAACTCACACAGATGGTCAGTCCATGGCCGTTTGCAATATGGGGGATAGACCTTGTAGGACCGTTACCAACTGCCAAATCTGGAATTAAATATGCCATTGTTGTTGTAGATTATTTTACTAAGTGGGCAGAAGCTGAACCACTGGCTACTATCACCTCAAAGAAGATGATAAGTTTTGTGACTAAAAACATCATTTGCAGATACGGTGTGCCTCAAAAATAATTATAGACAATGGTACTCATTATCGAAAGTGAAGAATTCCAAGATTTTTGCAAACGATTCAAAATCCGAAAAAGCTTCTCAGCAGTAGCCCATCCGCAGGCAAACGGGCAAGTGGAAGCAGTAAATAAAATTATCAAGTCAACCATCAAGAAGCAACTTGAAAGAGCAAAAGGTGGTTGGGTCGATAAGCTACCGCTAGCACTATGGGCATACAGAACTACCCACAAAATTGCGACTGGGCATACTCCGTTTTCATTAGCATACGGATCAGAGGCAATGATTCCGGTAGAAACAGAGGTCCCTTCACATAGAAGAATCCATTTCAATCAAGCGGAGAATGAGAAACTACAGCTTGAGGCACTAGATCTCCTTGATGAAAAAAGAGAAGAGGCTGAGCTCAGAATCGCATCTCATCAGCAAAGGATAGCCAGACATTTCAATTCCAAAGTTCGCCAACGCAGCTTTGAAATTGGAGATCTAGTCCTAAAGAGAATTATGACAACGACAGGTGTGTTTGGGCCAAATTGGGAAGGACCATATGTCTTAGGTCAAAAGCTTCTGGACGGCACTTTCAAACTCACTACTGTCGAAGGAGATCAAATTCCAAGAGCTTGGAACAGCAATCACTTGCGTCCATACTTTACTTGATAGCTTTGTTGAAATATTGTAAAAAGAATTATGAATGTATGATTCCTGTAATTGAAAGCGACTGTAAAACTGATGCAAGTGAATAATGAAAGACTATAAAGTGGATGTAGGCCCAAATTCTTGGCCGAACCACTATAAATCTTGTGTTCCTTATTATTATTACATGTTTGCTTTATTTTCGATATAAAAAGTACATTAAATGTATTACTGAAATGTCGATTTAAATTTTTGCAGGCAACGAAAACAAAACTTGCACATTACAAGACCAAGTGATTCTTGTTATCATTCAACAAACAAATTCCAAGTCGCAAAATTCCCGAGCTTAAATCCTAGATAAGAAGTGCTTCAATTGAACGGTCAATGATTTCGCCGAAAACGGGCTTTAGCTAATAAATTGAGAAGTTTGAACAAACAAACATCCAATTAAGAAGCTTATGTCCGTACTCGTGAACTGGCCTAGCGATGAAGTACACTTCTTTGGATTAAACAAGCTACTTGTAAGAGAAGGGAGTGCAAGCTAAAAAAAATAGAGGATCACTGAAAAGGCATAAGCAAGTGGACAAGGAACAACTAAAGTCCTCTTCGGAGGCACAACTCTTCGGAGGATAAAGACCTCTAACGAAGCATATGCCGTAAAAAAGAAAGTTCTCTACTCAACCAAAAAAGATTGGAGGAGTCATGACCCTCCAACCATGAGAGAGTAACTTCCAGGCAAGCTTCGGAGGCCCATTTCACCAGGAGTTGAAGTGTTACAACCGCTCTTCGGAATTTCACTTCACCAGAGTTGAAATGTAAAACAAAATAAAAGCCCTCTTCGGAGGCCCATTTCACCAGGAGTTGAAGTGTTACAACCGCTCTTTGGAATTTCACTTCATCAGAGTTGAAATGTAAAAAAAAAAAAAAGCCCTCTTCGGAGGCCCATTTCACCAGGAGTTGAAGTGTTACAACCGCTCTTCGGAATTTCACTTCACCAAAGTTGAAATGTAAAACAAAATAAAAGCCCTCTTCGGAGGCCCATTTCACCAGGAGTTGAAGTGTTACAACCGCTCTTCGGGAATTCACTTCACTAGAGTTGAAATGTAAAACAAAATAAAAGCCCTCTTCGGAGGACCATTTCACCAGGAGTTGAAGTGTTACAACCGCTCTTCGGAATTTCACTTCACCAGAGTTGAAACGCAAAACAAAATAAAGATCTCCTCCCAGAGACACAATCAAGAAGAAAGACCTCTTCGGAAACCCACGTTTCACCGAGATTGAAATAAAACTTCCAAGTGTTGAAACTTGAAAAGGCTTTCTTCAAAGGAACAACTCTTTGGAGGTACACGTTTCACCAAGATTGGAATAAAACTTCCAAGTGTTGAAACGTGAAAATCCCTCCTCAGAGGTACAACTTTCTATGTTTTTTTTTTAAAAAAAAAGTTAAACTATCCTTCAGCGGCCCGCTTTACCTCATAGAAGAATTCACTTGGTAAAATGTGTACATAAGCAAAAGAAAAAAGTGATTTCTTCGGAGGACAAAGCGTAAAAACATATATGAAGGGAGTTGTACTCTACAAAAAATTTCTTCAAGAATGAAGTAATTATTCTTTAGAAAATAAGAGTGCAAGTCCCCTTGAAGTATAAAATATTGCAGCAAGCTTATGGTATGGGGGCAACATGGTATAATTACATACAATATGGTATAGCCACATCGGCAAAAGTAATGCTCAAACAACATGCCATAAGCCCACTGCAATATCGTATAAATAAACTTGTGCAAAAATGAATAATAAATGCATTCTCAAATTCAAACAGGAGTCTGTACAAATAAAGGATCATTTTATTCAATTGTATTGCAGATACAAGTTTCAAAATAAAAAGCAGGGGCCGGTACCCGCACAATTCTCGACCAGTACATGCAAAAGACAAGAAGCTAAAAGCTGGAATCTTCATTTCTTCTTGCCACCTTTGGACCCTTTACCCGGCCGAATGGTTAGCTTTTCAGGTCGGTCTGTAGGCATAAGGGAAGAAGGGGAGGGAGGTGCAACTGGTGCAACTTCCGGTTCCTCTTCAGTAGCAATGATTTTCTTCCCCCTCCTCTTCGATGTTCCGTGCTTCTTTCTCCTCTTCGAAGAAGACTCACTCCCTGGAGTAACAAGAGCAGACAAAATTATGTCATCAGAAGGAGTCCGCTCCGGAGATATCTCACCTCCCTCAAGTCCCTCGTCTTTCTGCTCTTGCGAAGCGATAGGGTCATCTAAGCCATGAAGAGCCTCTATTTGCTCCTCTTGTGACCCGGGCTGTGAAGCAGAAGGAGGAGCCACCTGAAGAGACGGAGGAGGGATAACCGGAGGAGGCGAAGTTTGCACAGCACTTGGTGTTTCAACTGCAGAAGAAGAGAAGTTAAAAATATTAGTATCTCCCCCAAAGAAGGGAGATATGGGTTCGTCAAGATTCAAGAAGTAATCGAGAAGCTCATCAAACTTTTGAGGAGCAAGCAGGCAATCCACCTGAATCGGACCAATGTCAAAGTTACCTGAAGATATTTGCTTCGTTAGTTCAATCTCATAGTTTTGAGCTCCAATATCCTCCAAAGCCTCATCATCAGTAGGGGTAATTACCCCGGTTCTTGTAGGAGGCGGGGAATGAGCACTAGAACCTGTGATGTCAACTCCAGGAGAAACTAAAGGACGTTCAGAGGTAGTAGGTAGTAATTCTTTTTTAGAACGTTCCTCTTCCGCCATCCCAGTCCGCACTCTGGCGAGTTGCTCTTTTCCCTTCGCAAGAGCAGCGCGAGTTTCCTCATCTAGGTAGCGCGCCTCAAGCTCTTCCTCGGTATACCCGGCGCCTTTGAACATGTCGAGAGCAGCTTCCCACACTTCAGCCAAGGTGATTTTGTATTTAGGACCGAGAAAAGAGAGACTGCCATGCCCTAAGATGCTGTGCAAGTAAAAGTCGAATAGATTTGAACTGACGTTGGCTTCCATGGTTTGAATAGATTCTTCAGCTGCGATTTTACCAGCCATGGCCTCATCTCGTTCTTTTTCAGTTTTAGCAAGTTGAGCTTTTAACGTTTCAATCTCCATGTCTTGGGCGCTCATTTTACTCCGCAACTGAGCGACATCAGTGCGGTAATTCTCTACAACCTCTTCTAGCCTCTCAACTTTAGCTTCGGCATCTCTTTGGCCAGCATGTGCATCCCGCACTTGTTTTTGTAGCACCTCTTCTCTTTGAGTGTAAGTGTTAGAAGAGGTGGTAAGATCGTCTTTAAGCTGCTTGACTTCAGCTTCAAGTTTCTCGTTATACTCGGTTATGTTTTTCATCTCGATGTTGTGCTGGTCAAGAATCTTCTGCCATTCCGACTTATCATTCTCCATAGTTAGCATCGCCTCGATATTGGCCCGATTGACCCTTTGGAGTTCATCAACAAGCTTTTGCCATCCAGACATTCTTTCAATATCGAGTCTGACGGCATCAAGATTTTGGTACATGGCTTCTTTATCAATGGGGACTAAATCAAGATCGAAGCGCACCCCCTTCAAGCACCAATTCAGGAATCGGCTCTGTAGGGTCGGTGGGCCCCTTTCAACACGATATGAAGGCCTATTAAGAAGTGTTTGAATAGCGCTTCCTTCAAGAGCAGGGGATTTGGAAGGAATGTCGATAGATATGGGAGTGTCAAACTTTTCAGATATTGCAGATGCATGCTTCTCACTAGGTTTGGCCCGCTTGCTCGGGTCCTCAACAATGTGGCTCTTCCCCCGACCATCATGTGTTTTACGTTTGTGAGAGTCATCGCCCCTTGAAGAAGACTCATGTCGCACATCTATCCTCTCATGACGTTCTTCATATTCTCTCCTCTCTCTAGCTTTTCGAGCAGCTCTCTGCTCATCGGTTTCTCTGGGACCAGTAAGGTAGCGTCTGTAATCATAGTTGCCACGCCCTCCATAGCGCTAAAGACTTAAGAGCCGCTGCCGCTACGCCCCATTGAAGGATCTGAAAGGCAAAAGGACAAGTCTTAAAAGCTTTTAGAGAAAAGAAGTCAAACACAAACAAGTGCTGAAAAATCCTAAGTGTTGTGTAATGTGTAAACTACACGCATCAAGCTACAGACCACTCTGTGGAGTAGAGGTGGTGATAACTTGAGTAGGAGGAGTTGGCATTTGTTATGGAGAAGATGTCGCCTCGATTACAGAAGAGATAGTTTTGGAAACGTCATCTTTAAAAAGTTCTTGTGAAGTCACAATTAGGTCGCTCAACCCCTCAAAAACATCATCACCATCATGCTTTTTGGGACTTGCTTTCTCAACTCCTTCGTCAGCAGATCTCCCGGAAGATCGTGGAGGTTCTTCCTCTTCGATAACTGGGGCAAGTGTCAAATTACTAGACGGCCCCGCAACATCAGTGAGAGTGGGGCACTTCACCAGTAAAGTTTCAATGGAGGGATCTTTTGGCATAAGCTTTTCAGCCTCCGCTGGAGAATCGGGAACTTCACAAAGCTGAGTGGAACGAGAAGGGTGAAGGAGTCCAAACTGATGAAGGAATTCGTCATTCAACAGAAATTTTATGTCCCGCTCTTCAATTGGGATAGCCATGAGCCTCTCTAAAGTTGGCTTGTGGCTGGGATCTTTAGATGAAGGAGGGAGCGCTGAAATGGAAAAACAAAGTTAGCACTTGATAGTTCAGAATTCACAAAACTCGAAGAATAGAAGAAGTAGAGATAGACGATCTCACTTCCTTCCCTCCACACAGCATAGAACCCCGGGGGGCATCGAACAAAGAAGAACTGGGTCAGGAACCCGTGAGCAGTGTCGGGAAGGCCAACGATTAATTTGCGGTTTCGGGCACTTCTCACAACGGTAATGGAAGGATGATCTTTGGTCCGGGTAAAGGAGCATAAGTAACAGATTTCGTCAAAGTCCGGAAGTCGATTAAACGTTCTCCCAAATAACACGCACAACCCCATTAGGATGTCATAGCCATTAGGGTGTAGCTGGGATGGAGAAATGGCCAGTCGACGAAGAAGATGTTTGAGAAAGTTGTTGAAAGGAGGGATGGCCCCGTTCAGGCACATTTGTCGATTAACTGTCACAAAGCCAGGAGGTGCTACGTCGGCAGTATTACTTCTTTCGGGAAGAATAGCGTCTGATTCAGCAATGCCGAACCGACCACACAACTGGCGAAAAACTTTGTATGATAGTGTGGTAGGGGCTCTTTCGGGAGGATTAACTAGTGGAGCCGGAAAAACAGTTGCCTCTCCAGTCTGAACTGTTGCATCTTCTTGCTGAGAAGTCATTCTACACAAGCAACTGGATATTCAAATATGAAGGTGCACGTTTCCTAAAAGTGTGAAGTGTCGTGCAAAACTAATAAAAATAACAAGTAAATATAACTGGAATTAGACTGGTCGACGATTGATTGACTACGGTAATTTCAGAACTTGTTAATTTAAAGTTCAAGCATAATATTAGTGCAGGCTGGTCAGTTTCAATTGACTATTTCAGAGTTTCTTTAATATTCTACTTGAAATCGATAGCACTTTGTTCACACAATTTATTTAAGTTAATTATCTGTTATTAACTAATCTATCATTTGATGTGGGCGGTCGATGGCAGTATATTCGTCCCAATTTTCTGTGAATGTTGTATTGAACAGATTGTTAGCCTGCAAGTCAAAGTAACCTGTGAATGAATGCAATAAAATTCAACAGTTCAAAGTTTATGTAATGGTTCAAAGTTCGAACAGAATTCATACAAGTCCTAACTCGTCAACGGCTCAAAAATTTTTTCCTACGGGTTAAGATAAATCGTTGGTTCTTTGGCTAGCTCGTCCATGACCTAAGGATCGGGAAGCAAGTTAAGTCAGGTCACTTCGATTTTGAGTCGTGGATGTTTTGAGTCGGCAGTGCCCTGAGTCGTAAGTTGTGGAAAAAGGGAAAAGCTCTAGTTCAAAGTAATAAGGAAATTTCCAAGTCCTATCTCGGCCATGACTCAAGGCTTAAGTCGTGGAGCATGTTGGGTCGGATCATGGTTAAGTCGCAAAGGTTGCTGGATCATACAAAAATGGCCGAGTCATACCTAAGGCTATATTCAACTCTATTTGGCCAACTCACCACCTAACTCCTAACCAGTTTATCTTCCAACCTTTAACCCATTAACCCAATAAACTCTCAATCAACAACCCTAGTCTTATCACGCCACTAAATCGCCTCAAGACGCAAATCATCAGATCAGACAACCTTAAATCCATTGATGGTTAGAGTGACCAAACTTGCAAGGCTCAAGGGAGTAAATTGGAGGTAAGGACGGGGCACATAGGTTAATGATGATCGACAATCGGAAGGGAAGCAAGATTGCTTACGTAGTGTGATGTCAGAGATGATCAGAGGAGAATCAAGTTGGAATCGCCTGTAAGAACTTGGAGATGCGTTAATGGCGGATGCGATTTAAAGGATAGGTAATGAGAAGTGGGAGAAAGGAGGAACGAATCAAGCGTTTTATATCTGGAAGAGCTAGAACTCGAATCGGCACACCCGGGTTATGATGAGTCGAAGCACACGACTTACGACTTAAGCGTGTGCTTCGAGGGGCAAATGTTAACCCCGTTCCAGCCTACGAGTTAAGAGGCCCACGAGTTAAAGGAGTCAACGAGTTAAGGCCCGGGATGGACCACGACTTAAGGTACTTAACGGTTCAGGAAGGATCTACGACTCAGGAAGCCTCACGACTCAACAAGTCACCGACTCAACAAGTTAACGACCTAAAGCTCAAAGCGACTTAAAGGGTTACGACTCAACGACCCAAGGAAAGATTGTACGACTCGAGGAACCTTATGACTTGAGGAACCTTACGACTTAAGGAACCTTACGAGTTAAGGAACCTTACGACTTAAGGAACCTTACGGGTTAAGGAAGGCTTGCGAGTTAAGACATTAACGACCTGAGGAATGTCACGACTTATGGAAGTCTACGACTTAAGAGGAATGTGACATAAAGGTGGTACGACCTAAGACTTCAGAAACAAGTTTAATACCATGCTATAATGAGATAACTCGTTGACGACATACGACTTATGATGAGTCGTGTACGACTCATACTAACATCAAGGAAAGTTGCACTGGTTAAGTCATGAATGGCTCAGGACTTGTATTATTCATTTGAATGGTAGCATAGCTTTGGACCAAGCCGTGAATAACCCAGTAGGTCGGCCGCGTGTTAACATGAGACGACTCACCATGACTCGTCCACGACCTAAAGTCACTAAGTCGCAGCCCGCTATCATGATACTTATATCAAAGAGGAATGACTCATATACGACTTAAGACTTGTGCTATATTCAGAGGATCGAAGGCGCTCTGGTACGAAGCTGGGGTTCAACCTGTTGAGTCGTCCACGACCCAACCTGACTCGGCTATGAGTTAACGATGAGTCGGGTACGACTCACGACTCAAGGCCGAAAACTCCTATAAATACTTGACCACTTCCAACATTTGGGGGACCTTTGGGCTCATTCATTTCAAGCGCCGTTACTCTGCTGCATTCCGAACTACTTCAACACTTAAAGCTTTTGAGATACAAAGAACGCCTCAAGGAACTTCACGAAGAAATCATACATGTCCAACATGAGTTCAAAGATTTTGATCGACATTGAAGTTTAGGCTACTTGTTCTAAGTCACTTGTAACCCGAAGTGTGTTGTAATCAAAGAGTAATTGCATCGACTTGTAATCAAATCGTCAATAAAGATATTCAAAGTGGACGTAGGCTCTCTCTTAAGCCGAACCACTATAAAATTGTTGTCGTTTACTGCTTTTCCGCTATTATCTGCTTATAATCTGTTCCCGAGCTATCGGGTGGTGCTTTCACAATTACACTTCATACACGGGGGTGTTAGCGTTCAAATTTTAGCGTTAACATAAACATTTTAATTTCTTTTAGCATGAGATAAACACATGTTAACATTTAAACTTATTAATAAAACATGTGTTAGAAATTTAAACATTTTTGTGACAAGTGTCATAATGTAGGTTTTATTTTCTTTAAATTTTATGAAACAAATTTTTAAAGACATTCTTACATGCTTTTTTATTTTTATTAAACAACAAATTTTACATTCTTCCTTTTCAAAATCTGAACTTCATCAATCTATACACCTTCAACCAAACATCATCATACAGTCTCAAGTTTTTATCATCTATTAATTCAAGTTTGAGGCATCTTCAAAGCAACAACATCAAGTGATTTCAGTTTTTAAAGTCTGCAGTTCATATCTTTTTCCAGCAGTTTGAATCTTCACAACGCAAACAGGTGAGTAAATTTTAAAATTAAAACTTCAAGTATAAAAATTGTTGCATGTTGAATGTTAGTTATGTAATGCTTGCATGTCATTTATTTTATGAAGTTTTGTTTACAGATTAAATTTTTCTGTGTATGTTAAGAGAAATTTGTAACTTCTTTGTTATTTCATGTTCAAAACAAAAAAAGTCTGAAACAAATCTTCAAACTTAAATTCAGCAAGAAGATAGTAAGTTGATATCTTCAAGTGTGGAATTTAAATGCAACATGATTTAAGTGTTTAGTTAAATTTGTATATGAAACAGTTTAGGAAAAAACTGCAGAAGCAGGTAGATGCAGTAAAAAAAAATTTATAGCATATAAATCTTTTTAAATTTTATTGGATCAATTATATATAGTGAGTCTATAATGCATGTTATAAATTTTAAAATTGAAATTAGAATTTTTAACATACAAATGAATTTGAATTTTGAAATTTACCGAATTTGGGACTTTCTTCAAATTCTCGTGATTGGTTTGATTTCAACCTTTGAAATTTGAACTGAAGCTATGTTAGATGATGTTTATCACTAGAAAAATACTGATCGAATTTATGGTGCAACACAGAGTTGGGAAATTTGATTTGTAGGGTTTGGGTACTGTGTTTTTTTCGAGCTTGAAGAATTCGATCGCGTGAAGGATAGAGGTGATCTAGTATCACGGGGTTTGGGGTGGAGGTGAGTTAGGGTTTTACGCACGTATGGCCGGAGTTTGGAGCCGCAAGGTGGTCGGTGCCGTGGGTGATGGGGTTTCTTTCCATGGCGTCTGCAGTTCGATTTTGGGTTCGAGCACCAAATTTTTCGTTCGTGCTTGATTGTCGAATCTGGGATTTGGAATTGGGTCTGGGGATGGACTGGGGTTTGCCGTGAGGTCGGCGGTGGCGATGGAGGCGCCGTGGTCTCGTGCATGTGCACGAGACAGAGAGTGTGTCAGTAAGTTTTCGTGCGCGAGTGAGTTTTCCCCGAAGGAACGCTCGAGTTTGGGTCGTGATTATCGCGTGCTGTGCTCGGGTGTGTGTGCGCTTTGCTCGTGAGTGATGTTGGGTTCAGGGGAGTGTTGTAGAAGGAAGGAAAGAGATGGAGTAGGAGTTGTGTTAGTTGAAGTTTTGGTCGAGCTTAAAGCAAACAAATGAAGACAAGGTTTAAACTTGTTTTAAATGTAAATTTTGTTTTAAGTTAAATTTAGCACTTTATATTTCACTACTTTATTAAATGTCAATATTTTATTTCAAAAGAAAATCACATTTGATTTGTTGAAGTTTTGAAATAATTTTTCATCTTCAAATCTAACACTTTAAAAAGTAATTTGTTTTAATAAATTGAAATATTTAAATATGTAAGAGTTTTAAAGATAAATGAAAATTGTTTTGTTTTGAAGTTAATTAGATTTGAAATTAAAGTTTATTTAAATTAATTAAAAATTAGAGTTGGAATTAATTAATTTAGGTTAATTAATTTTAAGATTTAATTAATTAATTATGAATTATTTAATGGATAATTAAGGATTAAATTAAATAACAATTAATAGGTTATTAATTAATTTATTAATTAATTTAAAGTTAATTCATAAGTGATTAAGAACTGATTAATTAAATGATTAATGATTAATAATAAATTAGTGATTAAGTAGTTAATTAATTAATTGATTAAGAGTTAATCAATTAAGTGATTAAACATTAATTAATTTATAATTAATTGTAAATTAATTAAGGCTTAAGATTTAATTAATTAAATAATTAAGGTTAATTAATGAATAGTTAATTATGTAATTAAGATAAATTAATTTGTAATTAATTAAGAATTAATTAAGGTAATTAAGAATTAATTAAGGTTAATTAATTATAAATTAAGGGGTAATTAATAACCAATTAAGGAATGATTAATTTTTAATCAAAGTTTAACTAATAAATAATTATAGTAATTAATTGATAATTAAAAAAAGATTATTAATGAATTAAGTAGCAATTAATTAATAAGGAGATGATTAAGAGATGATTAATTAATTAAATGATTGTGGTTAATTAATTAATGTTTGGTTAAGCAAGATTGGGTGATAAATTCTTAAGTAATTAATTTAATTTAAATTAATTAAATTAATTATGATATGAATTAAGTAGTTCTTGCTTGTGGATGATAGTTTGTATTGATATCTGAATATGGTTGATATCTGTTGAATGATAGTTGAGTTATATTCTGTGATGAGATGTATATCTGTGATAGATATTGGTTATTATCCGTTGATAATGTTGTGTGATGCTATGTTTAAAATCTGAATTGAATTGTTTAAATCTTTAAACAACTTGGCCTTTAAGACACGTTTAGATTTCGATGAGACCGGGATCGGGTTTCCATATTTGGATATCCGAAAACCACATCGATTCCAAATAACGTTAGGTCGTGAATCTTATGTGAAGAGTGAAGACTTGAGGTGTAAGGGCTATACGTCAGTATAACTCTGTGGGTGATTCCGTAATGAGTTTGGCGGAATAGTACTTATAGATTCGAGATGGAGAATCGGAGTGCAAGGGTTATCGTCGTTAACTTTGAGGGTGATTCCAAAATGAGTGTAACAGATAATGGCTTCAGTTTCGTTCGAACCCGGAACAAACTTGTATGGATTGAATGCTTTCAGAACATCGTCAGGTGGACGATGAGCATTCTAAGAGATGTGTTCTTTATAAAGGTAATCGTAGCCTCAAGCCTCATCAACCGGGAATGGCTAAAATAGGGGAGGTGCAGCAAGGTTTAGTGGGTAGCCCCCACTTGAGAGTGAGATTTACCCCTGTCTAGAAGTCCCTTATTATATTCGGCTGTATGGGCAGTTGTTGGCCGCAACTGCGGGGTTGTCTTGTTCGGAACTATCCAGTAAGGGATGGGTCCGGCCTTGTGTTGCAGGGGAGTTAGGGTGGCTCCTCGGTACGGTGATCTAGGCCCCGTACTGTGATGGGCGGTACCCCAGTATCCCTGCCATTGATGGAAACTCATTTTTCCTACGAGACCCTACGATTTTGATTGTATTACCCACTTTCGTGGCTAGTAGCTGGAATTTAATAGATGTAACAATTTCGGCCATTTTCTATTTTATTTGAAAACCCTAGACCCTATTATAATATCACTGAATTTCCTATCAAATGTTTTTGTTAGCGTAAGGTAAAAACTTACCCGTGTTTATTTGTGGGAAGTCTTACGTGATACCATTTGTTTCAAAATAATTTTTAAAGTTAAACAATTTTAACTGATTTACTCACACCAGACCCATGTCTGACCCGGGGTTTATTTTGTTTTTCATAAACTCTTGGGTACTCAAATTTTTATGAGTAGCCAAGTGATTAGGTTTGGATTAGCATATGTTTTGGAAGCTGGAGCAGGAGTCCAGACGTACTATCTATCTATATTCGCTGTAGTGGCATTTTGGTGTTATGTTTTGAGTTGTATGGGTTGGGAAAACTCTTATGAATGCCAGATGTAATGGAGTGGTATTATTTTGTGTACTCTGATATGTAAAACTATGTAAGGGATATGTGTAATATTATATTTTGTTCGTTTCCGCTGTGAGATTCTGATTATTGTTGTTTCTTTTCTTTCTATCTTTCTATTTCTATCTCTTTCTTTTCTTATTGATGATACGTTTTTCTGTGGAATGAAAGACGGGTCGTCACATTAGCGTTTTCTTGTTGGGTGATGCCAAGGATTGCTTGGTCTTGTGATGGGTAAGCTTTGTTTTTATGGCCTGCATTATTAAATCGACATTTTAGTAACACAATTGACGTATTTTATATGTCGAAATAAAACAAAGCAGTTTATAATAGTAAAGAACACAAGATTTATAGTGGTTCGGCCAAGAACTGGGCCTACATCCACTTTATAGTTCTTATTATTCACTTGCACTTGCTTTACAACGGCTTTCAATACAAGAATCATACATTCATCATTCTTCCACAATATTTCATTAAAGCCTTTAAGTAAAATATGGGCGCAAATGATTGCTGTTCCAAGCTCTTGGAATTGGGTCTCCTTCGACGGTTACGAGTTTGAATGTGCCATCAAGAAGTTTTTGGCCTATAACATACGGCCCTTCCCAGTTTGGTCCAAACACGCCTGTAGGTGTCATAATTCTTTTTAAGATTAGGTCCCCAACTTCAAAGCTGCGTCGACGAACTTTGGAATTGAAGTGCCTGGCTATTCTTTGCTGATGAGCCGCAATTCTGAGCTCAGCTTCTTCCATTTTTTCATCAAGGAAGTCAAGGGCTTCAAGTTGTAGCTTTTCATTTTCGGCTTGATTGAAATGGATTCTTCTTTGTGAAGGGATCTCTATTTCTACTGGAATCATTGCCTCTGATCCATATGCCAATGAAAATGGAGTGTGCCCCGTCGCAGTTTTATGCGTAGTTCTATATGCCCATAGTGCTAGCGGAAGTTTATCCACCCAACCACCTTTTTCTTTTTTCAGCTGTTTTTTGATTGTTGATTTGATAATTTTGTTTACTGCTTCCACTTGCCCGTTTGCCTGCGGATGAGCCACTACTGAGAAACTTTTCTGAATCTTGAATTTTTTGCAAAAATCTTGGAACTCTTTACTTCCAAATTGGGTTCCATTGTCTATGATTATCTTTTGAGGCACTCCATACCTGCAAATGTTATTCTTAGTTACAAAATTTATCATTTTCTTAGAGGTAATAGTAGCTAAGGGTTCAGATTCCGCCTATTTAGTAAAATAATCTACAGCAACAATAGCGTATCTGATTCCGAATTTTGCAGTTGGCAGAGGCCCGATGAGATCCATTCCCCAAATAGCAAATGGCCACGGACTGACCATCTGTGTTATCTCAGTGGAAGGTGCTCTTGGGATTTTTGCAAATCTCTGGCATCGGTCACATTTTCGGGCGTAACTCGTGGCATCACGACTAATATCCGGCCAAAAATATCCATAACGGAGAATTTTCTTTGCTAAAGTTTGACTCCTGAATGGTCTCCACACTCTCCTCCGTGTACCTCAGTTAGAATTTTTTCGGCTTCTTCCTTGGTCACACATCGGAGTAATGGCATTGAGAATCCCCGCCTATACAATCGGCCATCTTGAATTACAAATCTGGATGCTTTTCTTAACAACTTTTGCCGTTCTCTTGGGTTTTCTGGTAGAGAACCGTTGCGCAAATATTCCAATATCGGAGTCATCCATGATTCTCGCTCCTGTGATACAGTCATGATCCAGTCAATATTCATTTCATCAATGCTTGGAGTTAACAGGACTTCCACGGGAACTAATCCCAATAATTGAGCTTCACCAGTGCTTGCATACTTTGCGAAGGAATCTGCCTTCTTGTTTTCTTCCCGAGGTATATGGTTTATCGTATAATGGTCCAGGTCCTCGAGAAGTGCCCAGGCTCTTGACAAATAAGCGGAAAGATTTCCTCCTTTGGTTTGAAACTCTTTCTTGACTTGACACACAATAAGCTGTGAATCACTGAAGATGTACAAATGCCTTGATGTTCAGTTCTTTAGCAATCTTCAGGCCAGCAACGAGAGCTTCATATTCTGCCTCATTATTAGTCGAAGGAAATTCTAATCTTAATGCATAACACAGTGACCGTCCTTCAGGGGTTTCAAGCACAACCCTAGCCCCGGAACAGTAATCGTTTCTTGCGCCATCGACATACAATTTCCATAGAACTGGGGAATTATCGGTTACCACCTCCTCGCTATCACCTTTGTCTGTACATTCCGCGATGAAGTCTGACAAAGCTTGTCCATTGATTGCTTTCCGGGGATGATACATGATGTCATATTGACTGAGCTCAATATTCCACTTCAAAAGACGACCTGAGGTCTTAGGACGAAACAGGACTAGCTTCAAGGGCTGATCGGTGAGGACCTTGATGGGATGAGCTTGGAAATATGGCCCCAATTTTCTTGATGCAATCAGTAGACAATAAGCGAGCTTTTCCAACTTTGAATAGTTCAATTCTGCCCCAGTGAGTCTCTTGCTGATGTAGTAGACCGGGCGCTGAATTTTCGCATCCTCCCGTACCAAAGCTGCACTGAGGGCATGAGACGAGATTGCCAAATATACAAAAAGATATTCACCATTGTCAGGCTTAGAAAGTATAGAAGGCGTTTCCATATGACGAATCAGCTCATCGAAAGCTTTCTGGGACTCAGGAGTCCAGTCAAAGTTTTTTCTTCCTTTCTTTAGAGCATCAAAGAATGGAATACATTTATCAGTAGCTTTGGAAATGAGCTGACTCAAGGCAGCAATTTTTCCATTGAGACTTTGCAATTCCTTCTTCGTTCTAGGAGCTTTGACTTCTCTTAAGGCAGTTATCTGAGCAGGATTAGCTTCAATGCCCCTTGCACTTACAATGAAACCCAGAAACTTTCCAGATTCTACCCCAAATGAACACTTCAAAGGATTCAGCTTCATACCGTACTTTCGGAGGATTGAGAACATCTCTGCCAAGTGATCCATGTGGCCCACTGCTTTCTTGTACTTTACCAGCATATCATCGACATAAACTTCCATAGTCTTGCCAATCTGTGGTTTAAACATGGCATTAACAAGTCTTTGGTAAGTTGCCCCTGCATTCTTAAGTCCGAAAGGCATGACTCTGTAGCAGTAGAGACCAACATCGATGATAAAGCTTGTGTCCTCCTGGTCTGGCTCATGCATCATGATTTGGGTATATCAGGAGTAGGCATCCATAAAAGATAGCAATTCATGCCCTGCCATTCCATCCACTAACTGGTCAATCCTAGGTAACGGGAAGCAGTCTTTGGGGCATGCTTTGTTTAGATCTGAAAAGTCAATGCACACTCTCCATTTTCAATTAGCTTTTTTAACCAGTACTGGATTTGAAACCCAATTCGGATAAGTGGATTACCTGATAAAACCATTCTCCATGAGTCGATCAACCTCTTCTTTCAATGCTGCTGACCTTTCAGGACCTTGAGTTCTTTTATTCTGCTTTACCGGTGTAAACTTTGGATCAAGATTCAAGGTATGTACTGCAATTTCTGGAGATATTCCACATATATCGGCATGAGTCCAAGCGAACACATCCAGATTTGCTTTCAAAAATGATATCAAAACATTTTGAACCGTTGCATTAAGCTGCGAACCCACATTCAACACTTTGTTCGGGTCTTTCGGGTCAACAGGTACCGACACTGTCACTTCAACTGGTACCACTCTATTCTCCCCTGCACTGGCTTTTCTGGGATCCATCTCTCTTCGTGCACCTCTATGTTCGCCTGTGCAGGGTCCACCCTGTAATTGCTACAAGGTTGATTCTTTGATGCGGACCGGGGCCGCCGCATCTTTTCCCATTTCTCTCTTCCTCCTTTCACGCAACTCTGTAAGATAACATTCTCGTCCAGCATTCTGATCCCCTTTCACCAACCAACTCCATTATCTGTGGGGAATTTTATAGTCAGACACCATGGGGCAAGAATAGCTTTGAATGCTACCAGAGTTGATCGGCCTAGGAAGGCGTTGTAGGCAGAAAATTCTTCAACAATAACAAAGGTCTGTTTTCGAGCCACTTTTCTCTGCCCCTCTCCAAGCTCTACGAACAAATCAATAGTCCCAATTGGATGTTTCGGCTCCCCAGTAAAACCAACAATCTTTAGTGATGAAGCTTGAACGTCAGCCATTGGAATCTTCATCTGATCAAAGGTCTTCTTGAAGAGAATGTTGCACGAAGCTCCACAGTCAACCAGAACTCTTTTCACAGTAGCTGGCCCAATGCCAGTGGAGATGACCAAAGGATCAATGGTAGGAGCTTCAACACCCATCGAATCTCTAGCACTGAATATAATGTCATCATTAAAAGTTTTCTGCTGCTTCAGGGGTGCAGCATCTTCTAACACAAAAACACTTTCGTCTGCCGGTGCATACTTAAAAGCACGGCCGTATCTTTCCATCTCACCCCAACTCCTGCCAGTTGGGTGAGGGCCCCCTGTAACCACATTTATAACAGGCCTTTCTGATTCATGAGCTGTCGCCTTTTCGCTAGAGCTAGGGCGATGAACAGGAACCTGTTGCCCTTGAGTTGACGAAGTTGGGCCATTCTTGTTCCTTTTTACATATTGCTGGAGCTTGTTTTCCTTCAATAGTTCCTCAATTACCTCCTTCAAGTGACGGAACTCGTAAGTATCATGCCTGGGTTGGTTATGGAACCGGCAAAACCTTCCATTCTTCTCAGCTTTCCTATTAACTCTTTACTTAGCTGGTGCGGGGAATTCGACCGTGTCTTTGTTCGCAAAGTAGATGTTCTCCAGGGTATTAGTCAGAGGGGTGAAGTTGAAGGGACGACCTTTCTTTGCATCTCTTTGCCTCTTCTGACCATCGTTCCCTCTCTTCTGATTGCCAGGTTCTTTCTTATTCGGAACAACATTACTATTTCCAGCCCCTGTCGATGCCGCCTTATCCGGTGCTTGGAGGCTTTCCAGGCGCATGAATTCATCGGCTTTCTTATAAAACTTGTCAAGTGAATTTGGTTCTTTCATTTTCAACCACCTCCTGAACTCACTTGTCTTATCAATAGCCTTCATCAGGTACGTCAAAATCATTCTCGGCTCTGTGTTGTCCACTTCAGCCAGAGATATATTGAAGCGATTCAAGAAAGCTCTAATGGATTCTCCAGGATTCTGCTCCAAGCTGGATAACGACATTATATCCTTTTCCTTTGACGCATACAATCGAAACTGTTCCTTGAATTTTCGAGTCAAATCAGAAAATTGGTCTATCAATCGGACCGGCAGCTTTGTGAACCAAAGTAAAGCAACTCCTTACAGGTATACCGGAAAATACCTACATTTGATTTCATCAGAGGCTCTGGCACCCGTCATGTGCCAATCAAACTTATGCAGAAACTCATTAGGATCGCTCGTTCCCTTGTAAGCTGGAATGGTTGGAGGGACAAACTTCTTTGGGAATTCCGCCTTCAGGATCTTTTCAGTGAATGGAGTTTTGTTCGGAGCGAAACCCCATTCTTTCTCATCTTCATTTCTCTGCATATTTTCCTTCACAATATGACGAACCATGCCTGAGAAATACTCTTCATCATTTTGAGGCTCAGCGGGACAAACATCGGCCATTCTCTCCGAATTTTGTCTTGACAGCCGTTCACGGAGGGTTGGTTGCGGCCCCGATCCTCCGACTTGGGGAGGTGTCATTTCCACTGGATCAGCTGGCCTTTAAGGGATATTCCTTCGTTCCACATTCTGCACTTCATCGGCAAGGTTTCCCACCTTAGTTGCCGGCTGGTGGTTTGCCTCAAACAAAGCATTCAACCTTTCCATCATTAGGTTATTCTGAGCTTCCATTTGTCGATGTAGCCCAGATACCACGGCATCCAGCTCTTCCCGTGTAACTCCGACGGTTGGAGTTGTTTGACTTAAAGGAGGAGAAGCGGCAGTAGTCTCGCGAACATCGACAGATCTAACAGACTTACGTTTTCTCCCGGAGGGCATTATTTCTGATAAACTCCTGGTTTTTAGAGAGATCTTTTCTACAAATTTCTGTGAAGCTATGATGATAGTATCCTGAGTTCAGTTCTCAGTGAAAGCACCAAAAATGTTAACGTAAAATGTCAGACGCTAACACCCTGATGCAAATAGAGATTGAATGAAAGCACCACCCGTTAACACGGGAATCAGAAAAAGCAGTAAGAGACACAGAGTTTATAGTGGTTCGGCTTTTAATCAAGCCTACGTCCACTTCAATCCTTTTTTATTGCTTATATGATTACAATCCTTTACAATTTCCTTCAATTACAATTCACTTCAAAAGACAAGTAGCTAGAAAAACTTCGATACAAGAGAGTTCTCCGAATTCATGGTTGAATATGTTGAATTCCTGTTTGAAGTTGACTGAAGCTTCTTGTGAGTTTCGAATGTTGGAATAAGGCTCGGCTTGAAGATGGCAGAGTCTCGATGCTTTGAAGAAAATTATCCCCCAAAAGTCCCCTCAATGTTGGAGAATACGCCGTATTTATAGGAGATTTTCTAGGTGAGGTATAGGTTGCGCACGACCTAAGATTGGTCGTAGGTCGCTGGCGAGTTAAGGGGAAGCGAGCTACGACTTAACCGGTCCTTCCACTGTCATCTGAACTAGCTGATAGGCTGTAGCGACTTAGGAGGGAGCGGCATCATTTATTTACCAAGTACTATATCGTGATAGACCTAATGCAGATCGTAAGTCGACGGCGACCTAAGTGAGCAACCAGTAACTTTACAAGGCAGAGACAACCAACCTAGCGACCTAGGCTAAGTCGTTAAACTGTAATGTCCCTTAACTTGTTAGGTCGCTGGGTCTCCCCATTCCTTAGGTCGTTAAGTCGTTGTACTTTATAGGTCGAACACACAGTTTGGTCGTTCCCCTTTTAGGTCGCTAGGTCGCGGACCCCCGGGTCACTGAACTCATTAGGTCGCAAACCTCTTTAAGTAATTAGGTCGTTGAACAGTTAGGTCGCCCTACATCTTAAGTCGTTGGGTCGTCCACTCCTTAAGTCGTTAGGTCGTAACCTTTTAAGTCGTTAGGTCGTAACCTCTTAAGTCGTTAGGTCGTAACCTCTTTTAGGTCGCCGAGTAACTGATAAAGCGGAGGTAACATGAATAGTAAGTGAAGTGGTCGGTTCTTTCGTGCCTGGAATGCTTCGAACGAGAAGAAGGACGTGTAGTTAAGCGAGGTTAAGTAAATGATTAACGTTAATTTTACATAATTAATTATATTCAATTATCTGGGATTTATCAATATCTTTTAAAATTTACATCTACTTCGTGCGATGACAGATTGGCACGTAGTCAGTGATGTTGGATTCGTATCGTCGAGCTCTACGTTATGGACTAGGACCCGTATCTGTTTGTTTTTGAAAAAATTTCAAATTCAAACAAAGGTGAGTGATTTTAATGCTCAAATTTGACTATTATATCTTATGATTAGAAAGTTAATATCGTGAAATAACATGAATTGATTAATGTTGTTGGATAAATTTATTTTGACATTTAATTGGCATCTGAATAAATTGATAGAATTCAGTTTTGACAGCTAATATTGATATAGGATTTTAAAATGCTAGTGAAATTCCCGATTTATCAAAAATTGATTGACTATTGTGAATATTGATTGTTTGGATGATTGCTTGAGATGGATGCTATTGATTGTTTTTTTGATGTTTGGATGTTTATTTATATATCATGTTATCACCCTGTATGTTATTTACAGTGTATAAACTGTAAATTGAATTATTTCGAATAAATTAAGAAATAGGTTGAAATGATATATACCTATGACATCCATTTGGATTGAAATGATATATATATATATATATATATCCATCTTTGAAATTAAATTGAAATAATTATCCACTTGACCATAGTTTAGAAAATTATATACAGATATCGGGTTGGTTAAATTAAATGAATTTAAAAGTTGTTTTGAATTTTTTTTTTTATGAATTGATTTTAAGAGAAAAATCAAATTTATGGAAATTGGAATACATTTTGAATTGGAGCTTGAAATGTTGGAATTTAAACTTAATAACGAGATTTTTTAATTAATCGGAGTTAGATTTCTAAGTTAAAATTTGAAATACGGCGTAAATTTTCTGAAGTTGTTTGTTTTAAAAGAATGGTCTTTTATTTGGACTTTGAATATTTCTAGAAAAATTGTTATGAAATGATATTTCAAATCTGAGGTTGGAATTGAAATTTGGTTAAACAATTGGAAGTAAATTTTGATTTAAGTTTTTAAAAACATTATTTTGAAACCAAATTTAGAATTGGAACTGAAATTGGAAATTAGTTTGAAATTGGAATTTAAATTAATTTGGAGTTGGAAACTAGATTGAAATTGAGATTTAAATTAATTTGGAAATGGAAATTGAAATTTGAAGAAATTTCGAAATTTATGTAGAATCGAAATTTATTCGAGTTGGAATCGGAATTGAATCGATTAAATCGAAATGAGATTTGGAATTGATTTTGGGTACGAAATTGGAAAGTAGACCGGTTTGACTTTGGAATTTTTTTGAAGGAATATTTTAGTATAAATGATTTAAAATCCATATTCTTTAAATATTCAAGCTATTTTGATTTCCAAACTATTTTACTGTATAAACCATTTTTATATTCAAATTATTGGATTAAACTATTTAAATATTTTCTATTAAACTATTTTTAACTATTTAAATATTTTCTATTAAACTAATTTTTAAAATTCGAAATGGTTAAAGGGTGAACTGTCTGTATTTAAATCTTGGATTTAAATACGAACTAGGTTATAGTGAAGATTATAACCTAAATTGATTTCAAATCAAATTTTGGAAGTGAAATTGATTTAACGGACAAAATTGATAACTTTGAATATATGATGATTTCGAAATGGATTTTATTTTAGAGCGAATATATGATGATTTCGAAATGGATTTGATTTTGAAACGAATATGATATTTTGATATCAAGTGTAAATTGTTTTCGAAATTTAAAAGTACCAACCGGTGTGTAAAATGACGATTGGTTATTAAAGAGACCGGGGCCTCTTCTTGAATTACTCTCTTTCAATATTGGAACCACTTTAAAAACTGTGTACGCGGTGGATGATATCAAGAATGTAGTGGTTGAATTGGCGACGTTCACTGGAATGAAGTAAGAGAACGATGATGGATAGCCTTGACATTCGTGTCATAATTAAAATGACTAAAACAGGAGCCTATGTCTGGCCATTGAGGTTAGCCACCTCTAGCGGCGTTGATCCCACGTATTACTATTATGGTTTCAGATTCGATGGGTGCACCTTATTTGTTGCAACGACCCGCTATTTTGGACCATTCAAATCGACAATAAAACCATACATGTCCGACTTGAATAATTCAAAATACCGAAGTGTTAATTAAAATTTGACAAAGCTCAGCATATACGGTAAATAGATCAACCACAGAATCACAAACACGGAGTAATATAAAATAATGCAACAGAATAGATAAATAGTAGTTCATGAAGCTACTGTATAAATACCAGAGTTAGAAATAAAAATACAACAGAATATATCAAATACAGTGAAGTCTCCAATACGAACAGATGACCTCTCCGAACGAATCAACTGAAAGAGCTAAAAGTTGAATCAATAGTTGGATCCTCAAACGAAGCTCCATACTCCAAAGGCGAGTCTTAAATGTTGTATCGCTTAGTCTGACTCGAGCGTAAAGCAAAAACAAAAAACACTCGAGTCAGGATTAACATTCTTGTATCAATAAATCCAACTCAAGTGAAATATCAACTGAAATACAAATAACTTAAGGATGTTTGGGATAACCATCCTCTAAGGGTCCATCGAACTATCTACAAGGTAGAAATATACACTATAACACCGTGGTCATTCAATTTTATTTAGACTTCAAAATCAAAACATCATTTCCCTTTCAAATATATAAATTTTCCAAGATAGTGTATATATATATATTAAATAATTTATAAAGTAAAGTAATTGAAATTTCCTCAACTACACAAATTGATTCTAACAACTCAAGTTCCAAATTCCTATTTATTCAAAGCTCAATTCATTAATTCAATTCAGCTCCCAATAACCATTTAAACTTTCCTTATATTCAAAGCTTTAATATTCAATATTTAAAGTTAAATCTAACAGTTTCATATAGATCTTGATTTAGCTTCATCATTATTATTTAGTCAGGAAATATCCACTTACCAAATTCAATACAATTAAATAGCCTTAGATTTCATTTTATAGAATATTTCCTTAAATTTATTTAATCTTAAAATATCCATTTAATCCCTTTTACCAGAACCAAGTTATAAAATCATATCTTAAATCCCGAATTCAATAGTTTCAAATCGATTTAATTGAATATAATTCTTAATTAAATACCATTTCCAATTAATTCAACTTTATGTTCTCAACTCTAGCTTATTCATAATTTTACCAAATCTAATTTGAAATATAAATTTAAACGAATCCTTAAACATATTGTATGTATTAAATCAATCTCAATTAGATTAAATATTATTATTAGGTCTATACATAAAATTTTCATTTTTATACATATAATATTCTAAGAATCAGTCTTTATTAAAACTATATTTTTCTTTCCCAAACCATAGAAATTATTTTCAAAACATTTTTATATATATGGACCAACGATGTCTGTATATAATTTCCTAGGCTATGGTCAAGGGATACAGATATTTATCATTTTAATCCGAAATTTAAATATACGGGTAGATATCACTTCGATCCACAATCCCAAATTCAATTTAATTGAAAATCGCTTGGGTTTATCATTTCAACCCATAACGAAATTCTCCTATCCAAAAGTCCGTTCGGGTATGTATTATTTCAACCCATAGTGAATTCTAAACTACAGGGAACTTGTAGAGTGATAAAAGATAATACAATAAAATAACAGGCATATATCATCAATAAAAATATAATATAAACAACAGGATATGGTGCCATATCCCACAGGTGAACAGTTACAGAAAATAGCATATATATAATAATTTAAATGACTATAGCATCATATTTCAATTGTCGTTTCAATTGAAATCAAATTTAATAAAATACAAGAACGTTAATCATGAGTGATTTCTCACCTTTCAAGGCTAGAGAAGAACGATAATGAGGTCAGTTATGGATCCCAATACGAACTTTGAAGCAAAGCAAAATTGGCACGAATTTGATGACAAAGTTGATAGATAGAAATCGATGAAAAAAATCAATCGGTTTGATATAAACAGAGTATATATTATATGTGTTATTTAAATTTCCTTAAAATGTCAATAAATATAATTTAAGATGGATATTGAAATAAAATATTCATGTTGTTTGAAACTGATATTAAATTTAAAATACATATTAAAACAAAACATCATCGTATTATTGAAAAATCAATACTTAAATTTAAACACATAAACGTTTTTCCTCTTAAATCAATATTACATTTAAACACACACACAAAATAAAACATAGGCATAATATATATGAAAATCGTCACTTATTTAAAACACGCATTTTAAAATAACATATTTATATTTAGTTTACTCAAAATTCATAGCATATACTGAGAAAATCAATCTATATATATAGACCATACATTACGAAAGCACTACAGAAAAGAGAAAAAAACAAAACATAATTTATATATATACACTAGAATCGAGATGAAAATTATACATTTAAATTTTTAGTCTTACAACATAAATCACTAATGCTTTTACAACACTCAGTTACCTTACTAATATATGTTTTATTTGATCAGGAATAAAAATCTAACTATATTTTCAAAATATGTATATTACTAATATTTTATAATAACAAATAAGATATAAGACTAACGTATGTATATGTTTCTGAAAAGCTTGGCTTAAAATTCACATAAGCATTAAACATGAAAAATAAATGTAGGTATAGTTTTATGCTAAAATATCAATTGAATGGAGACCGTTACAATGTGAAAATTTGTGAACGCGGGTTGAAATATAAAGATGGATTTGTCAAATATATTGGAAGTAGAGGACAGTGAGGGGAGAAGCAAAGCATGGAAAAAAATATAAAATAAAAAGAAGAAAATGGAGGCCATACCTTCAGAGCTCATGCACGTAAGAAGAAATGAAGAAAATGTTGAGATGCAATTGAAAACTATTTGTGTACGAGGCTTATATTTATACACGATTGCATTGATTGAAGTGAGAGAATATAAGCAAGAAATAAATTTAAATCAATTATACACGATTGCATTGATTGAGGTGAGAGAATATAGGAAAGAAAGATTTGAGCGAATATTTACAGTGGTATTGATTGCGTTAATTTTGCAAAAAGAAACTGCAAGAAATCTTTGGCAAACATTTTGTACATGTTTAAAATTTATTAGGAGATAAATGCGTTGATTAAAACGCAAGAAATATTTATAAAATGGGAAGGTGGTGAAAATTATTTGCGTACAAGGTTGAGTATTTAAATGAAACTAATATTGATTGCTTGGAGAACGGAAGGAAATAATTCCTGTCAGGAGGAATTTGCGCATGATATTTGATTTAGGAGATAATTGCATTGGATAGATTAAATAAAGAAACGTACTAATTAATGGTATAGGAACATTAAGGAAATAGAAGAATTTCGTTTGAATGGTAAGGAAAATCAAAGATTTTGTTCCTATTAATTGCAAAGGAGTAAATGGAAAAGAAGAGACACTTATACACGTGAATTTCAAACAATCTTAAAATGGATTTTGAACTTCTAAAGAGAAATAAATTTGCTTGAAATGCTACGCGAATTTTTATTCCTATTATAAAAATGAGGAAAAAGGAAAGCGTAGAAATTTACGCGTAACTTGTCAAAACTAGATTTAAAAGAAATTGAACGCCTAGGAAAATGATTTCTTTCCCACTTGGAATGCAAGGCTACAGATAAATTTATTATTTAACATCAAAATAAATATTATTCCCAATTGAAACCATATTAACTTTTAAATCATTAAATTAACATATAAAATAGTAACAACTATCTACTGCTTTATAGTAAATAAAAAAAATTGTAAATTCACAGAACACAACATGTTACTTTTATTTCAAAATATCTTTCTTATAATAATTATTATATTTGGAAAACATTTTGAAATAATTTTCTCTTTTAAAACTTATAAATAAAATATGATTATGTTAACTACCAAACTGTATGTTCATTTTAATACATTCTCTTTCCTTAACGGAAAGATTTCAACTAATACAAATATTAATTTCGTATTAAAATCAAATAAAAATCTAATTCAACTACTTCTTTTTATTAACAATAAATCAAACATTATTTAATAATTTCACATAACTCAACATATCCATTAGTTACCAATTTTAGTTTATTTGTTAGAGGTTAACTTATTTGAATTACAACAATACAATTAAACTATTGTTTCCTTTTTAATTTTATTCAATAGACCAATATTTACAATTAACAATTACTATAAATTCTTAACATTTGATTTTTTTAATTAAAATTGTAAATCCCATATAAACTTTTATTATTCCCATCATTTTTGTTTCTACCAAATTTTATTCAATATTTTTTAAAAAAATTAGAATTTTAAATTGGTCCAAAATTTCGGATCGTTAACCATTACCCTTTTTTTCCAGATCTGAAATGCGTTGCAAAAAATGAAGATGGGAAGAGATTTTGAAACGGTCAGGAAATCAAAGATTTTTATTCCTATTAAATACGGAGACGCAAATAAAAGTGGAAAGTTTTACACGTGAATTGGAGGTAGGGTTTAATTCTTTTTTTTAAATGCACGTGCTGATTTGATTTTTAACAGCTAAGATATGAAATCAAAGAGTGCATACAATAGATGCAATAATTAAAACAACGTACGTCCAAATTAATTAACAAGTAACGTAATCTAAATTTATATGTTTTCTTATTTATTCACTACTTATATCTAATTATACGTAATCCAAACATTAAATTTTTGTTTCAAAATATTATTATTTAAAATTTTTCAAAAATTCAATTAAATACGTTATTAAAAACCGTTTAAAAATTATGGGATGTTACACTCTCCCCCACTCAAAACTTTTCATCCCCGAAAAGGAAGGAGGTAGGGGAATAGCAACAAACAGAAAGAAAAAAATAGATTGAAGTACAAGATAAACAATTAATTTAAAACTATACAAATTTTACTTGAAATATTCATTTAAAAACTTCATTTGAAATTTAATTTTCTTTAATACTTTAATACTTTTCAAAACTCCTTTGAAAACAATTATTTACATTATTACTTATATTTACAAAGAAGTTATTGAAAATATTAAATCCAAAATTTATAAAAAAAAATTATTTATCTCAAGATACTTCCAACGTTATATATAAATTAATAATCATTCTCTTTAAATATGTTATAATTAATTAATAACTTCTGAAACACTAAAATTTTTCTATTATACCATGTAGTATATAAATAAACAATATTTAAAAAGGATATATCCAATAAGGAAAGAAGGTAGATTCGGAAAACAGAATCAAGGTGAATAACTAAAGCTGAGTAGATAAGGTAGATTCAAAAGAATAGTATCGGGCACGAATAGTTAATTTCAAACCAAAAGAATTTCAATTTCAAAGATTAATACAAAACTTCTTGTTGGAAATACTTTTATAATAAAATACCTTTTCAAAAAAATACTTTTATGTCGAAACCATTTTTCCTTCGAAAATACTTCTATAACTCGATGTTTCAACAAGTTTATCCTCGTTTTTGCAGACTCTGGCCATGCGTTGATCAGGCGCAAAGCTAGAATTCTTCAAGTACTTAGTAGACCTGTTTCAACAACCAGTGAAAATACTTGAAAAACCTTTAAAAACAGATATGGAAAGTAGAATCCAAATAAAATAATCAAACCAAAACCTTTGTCTAACCATGGTTCGCAGATACACAATGGTTACGCCTGGATTCCCTTGGAAACAATCCGTATACGCAAGCTTTCTCGGCCTTGCGAGTTGTGCCATGATGACTAGTAGGGTGCAGGATACACAATGGTTGCGCCTGGATCCCCCAGCAAACAATTCGTACCCCTAGGCTGTCTCAGCCAGGCAGTTTCGCTACGAATGCGACCTACATAGATTGCACGATACACAATGGTTACGCCTAGATCCCTGTAACGACCCTGAATTTCTGTCATTTGAAATTCAGATATTTAATCGATTTTAAATATTAGCAAGTAAAATTTGCAAGTCGAATGAATTATATTTCGAATATTTAGATTTAATTGGATAATTGAATCGATAATTTAATATTTGAAATTGCGTAAATAATTGGGAGTTGGGTTTAACGTGAATAAAAATGATTTAGAAAGTTATATTAAATCATATTGGAGTTAGAACAATGTTTGTGAACCTTTAAAATTGAATTAAAAGTTAAATTATGAAAATTGAATATTTTAATATTTAATTAACGACTGAAAATAGTCGTTTTTCAAATAGTCTCAGATTTCGACGAAACCAGTTTCATCGGATCCGTAATGTTATACTATTGTAACGTTTCAAATTTTGTGTCAATCGGATTTATGGTTTGTCCGGAGCAAGCCAAAAACACATAGAAATCTAGTTAACCGATCTAATTTAATTTTGATCGTTTATTTCCGTAACTCGCACAGATGATCGAATTTGCTCTCGATACCTATTCCATTATGTCCAGAACGTGGATTAAACCCTAGAAACGCCGGTCACCGCGTGAGATTTGGAGTTCGGAAAATCACGGATGTATAGTGCATTGAAAAATTTCTATTAAATGACCCATCCCCTTCTATTTTGCAAAACCCTATCTCCCTCTAACCCTAGCCGCCGGCTAAACAATTTCAATGGCCAGAAAACACCAAACTTCTTCTCTCGATCTCTCCAAATCTATTCAATTTCATCAAAAATGTTTAACTACAAAGTTGTAGATCTCGTTGAGACGAGTAAATTCGATGGTGATGATGGACTTTCGTGCTACGGATCATCGTCAATTCGAGCTTGAACGTTTGAAATTCATTCGCGTTTTTCAGACGGCAATGGGGGTGGTGGTGCGCGGCGGTGGGGGCTACGACCTGGAAGTGGTTGATCATCGTCGAAGTCGATGTGGGGGGTGCGGCAATCAATTTCGAACGGCGACATTTTGGGTTTCGTTTTATCGACCTGAGGAAGAAGAAGAAGGGTTGGCCCAGATTCTTCAAAGCAAAATCAACGGTATGGATAGAGAAAGGTTATAAAATATAAAAAGAATTGTAAATTGATTTATAATTTAAATTGTATAAACTTTGTAAAGCTATAACTTGTTCATACAAGGTCGAAAACTGATGAAACAAGTTGTGTTGCAATCATATGGACGAACACTACGCAATGGAGCTGGATTGGAGTCGTTTGGAGCAAGTAATAATTTCGGGTAAAATTAAGCGCACGTTTAATTTTATTCGAAATAAAACGCTACAACTGTTATCGGAAACTCAAGGTGAGAACTTCTCACTCAATCGAATCTGTTTCGATTTAAATTTTAAATAGTTAGATTTAAAATTTCTTGATTGTGTGATTGGATAATAGTTATTATCTATTGTATTGAAATAGACCCTATATGCCATATATTAAGTGGATGTTATGTATTAAACACATATACCACGATAATTCCAACTTGATGTGGAATTGGTATTATATATGCATTTGGAGTTGATTTCCCACATTATATAGTGGATGAGATCCTATTGTGCCGCATAATAGCGGATAATATTTTATAAATCTCATATACCGTGATATTTCACCTCGAAGTGGAATTGGTATTATGCTAACATCTTTGGATGCAGGGAAACAGGTTGGAGGGATCCAGCTGGATTCCTCAAACATTTGAATTTATTTCATATGTTGTTTGTTGGTTGATTTATAATCCGTGTGATTATCTTTGTGATTGAGATTGTTGAAGGCTATAGGTTAGCCGAATATATTTTTGGTATCATTGGATACCGAAAATAGATAAAAATTGGATTTTTGAAATTTCAAGTTCAAAGTTATAGTAAAAAAATTAATTTTTTTTTGAGAATTGGATAAGTTAAAAAGGAGTTTTAAAAAGATAAACTTATTTTTGAACCATATTGAATAAAATTCCAAATTACGGAAAAAAGGGCTAAGTAAATGGATTTTGATTTATATTATTATAAGTTGAAGAAATTTATTTTAAAACGAAATGATTTTGTAAATTCATTGGAAATTTATTAAGCAGAAATTAATTGGTTTGATAATTAATTAAGAATAATTAATCAAGTATTAGCTATTAATTAAGAGTTAATTAATGATCAATGAAAGGATAATTTATTAAATGTTTTTATAATAAATTGGATATTAATTTACCATAACTAGCAAATTTTATTCATAGAAATTTATTTGATTTAAATTAATCAGATGATTAAATTTATCCTACTTATGGATGTTTGAATTATATTGGATGTTGAATTGTTTGATATCTTTGATATGTGATGCTTTGTTATATATCCTGATGTGAGTTGTGATCTGTAAATTGTTTATCTATGATATATATATACATGATCGGTGAATGAAAGGCAAGCGTTATAGCTTATACCGCTTATCAAATATATTGTTATATTTTAATCTGTGATGGTTGAATGTTATTGCACTATTGTGTTAAACCCTTGGACTACACAATGCACACACAAAATATGGATTTCACGTGGAAATTAGTTAAGTCACAGATTTTTGACAATTCTAAAGATTGAATTTTTTGAATCCAAATTAGTTTTGGAATTGGGATTGAAAGTTTTTGAAAATGAATTTCAAGAATAAGAGTTATTTTAAACAACTTAATAAAAATTGGAATTTAAATCATTTTATTTGAATTTTGAATTTAATATTTGAAATTGAATTTAATGATTTGGGAACTATGGTCTAAAAGATTGTACAAGTTATAAAAGGTGTTTATATGGGTTTTTAACCATTTAAAAATATAGTTTTGAAAATTTTAAATTTAAATCCAAGTTTATACTTGAGTGGCTTTAACTCTTGAAAAATTGTAATCAGTTTTTCCCAAAACGAAAACTATCTGTTTTCAAATAATAATAGCTTTCACGTAAGGAAAGAAATTCCTATTTGTGTTAAAAGAATGTAAATTTGGAATTAAACTGTTTTGAAGGCTATGAATTAATCTTTGTGAAAGGTTGTTGAACTTGACTTGAAATAAAGGAGTATTTCAAATGGAGTATCTTTTATATTATAAAAGACTTGAATTGTGAATAGTTTTGAAAGCTCTAAGTTAAATCTTGATTTAATGAGTTAATCCAATTGAAATGGAAATTATCTGGGAATCTTGGAATAAATCTTTGTGAAATTGGGTAAACTTTGTGAAGTAAATCTTTTTGTTTAAAGCTTTAAAATGGTAATTTGTTTAAACCATTTGAAAGAAAGGGTTTGGGTAATAAGTTGTGACTTAATTGAAATCCCAATACTCGTATGTTTTAAAAATATTGCGTTCGCTATTCGGATTAGCCGGGAGAGGACCTTTGTGTCATATAACCCATTTCGAATAAGTGATACGACGTAATGGATAGCATTGAAGACCAGTAGTGAAGACCGGGTATTTGTGAAAATGATAGGATGACCTATCGATTGTGTCTGCACCGTTAGCTATGGTATGGAGATTTCCTTTGTGATGGGAAATTCGACCGGGATTGTGAATACCCGAATTGCAAGGGCTTCTTTGGAAGTGCCTTCGGTTCTGTTCGAACCTAGAACGGACTTGTATGGTTACGTGTCTGACATTACATTTTGAGATAAAGCAGATTTCTTTCAAATACATTTCTGTTGGTGGCGAGAATTTATTCTCTTAGCTTAACACCCTTCTCTGAGACGTACGAGCTCAGAGGTTTTGTTGTTGAAGGTTATCAGCGATATACTCCCAATTTGGTAGCATGGCATGCTGAGTGTTGCTGTATGATGATTATTTATTGATCATTTGTTGGTCAAAGCATGGCTTTGTAAAAAAGCGAAGCTTTTTGGAGAGACTTCGTCGGACCTCACGCCCCGAAAATGGTCAAAACAGGAATATGCGGCAAGGTTATGAGGGTCGCGCCCTTTAGGGTATGTCATTTCCTTCTGGAAAAGGGTGGTGTCAGGTATGGAGCCCTGATTCTTAACCTATGTGGTTTCTCCAATCTCATTTTCTTTGTGGTTGTTGCTTTATGATCGAGGGCCCTCGGATAAAGGTCCCAAAGGATCGGGGGGTGGCATATTCGTGTAGTAGTTACCTAGTTACAAAGGTAACCCGGCCTTGTGTTGGCAAAGAGTTGGTTAAGTTCTCGGGACGTCCCACCAGAGGCGTACCCATGTGGTAGTAGGAAGTTCCTTAGCCTGATCATTTGTTGGAAATCCAAAGAAACATTACGAGCCTTGTACGATTTTAGTTGTAGAACCTGCCATTTAATATGGTAGCTATAGTAAGCATACTATAATGGTACCTATGCTAGCTAAGATTTATATTATACTTTCGAAATGGGTTTCCACACTTTGCACTTATAGCAATAATATCAAAGAAAATTTGCATATTAAGCATGTTTGACTGTCATAAGGAGAAATCTCCTCCAATTCTGCATTTGCATTGTGTGTGTGCGGAGAGGCCTTATGGTAGTTAAATTTTCTAAAAGCATTGCGAATCTATTTTAAAATATTTCTTCGTTTGTTTTAAAAAAAAGATAAATAACTGTTTTGAGTTCTCACACCAGTCTCATGACTGACCTGGAGTTTATTATTCTCTTCCTAAACTCTGGGTGTGCATAATTTTCCACACGGGCAGCCTAGAGTCGGGTTATCAGGTCATTCTGGATTCAGGAGTGCTATGGAGCTCAGGAGGCGAGCTGGATGGCAAGACGTACCACTTGTATATGATATTATCTTTCCGCTGTAGATTCACTTGTAAGAACATGTTTGTATAACTGTCCATTGTTTTCTTGTGTTGTATATTGTTGTTGTACACTCTGATGATGATGTGATGTAATGTATAAAATGTACAGTTTTTTGATTTAAAGATTATTCATTTATCTATTATATGTTGTTACGCTGCGATATGTAAGATTCTGATATTGTTTCTATTGTTCTTTGTTCGTTCTATTTCCTTTCTTCTTCTATCTTCTGCCTCTTCTTTAACCCTAACGGTTCGGTTTTTCTGCATTCGATTGCTCGGCAGTTGATACAGTGGACGTATTAATGTCGACTTTTGTGAGTCGAAAATCGCAATGGTTACATTTTGTATCAGAGCATATGGTTAAGTGACAACCTTGGCTCTATTGGGAATTACTCATTAGAGATAGAGTCAGTAGTACTCCAGAATGAGTGTGAGTGTAATCATAGATATGAGAGCGTATTTGTTAGTGAAAATAAAAAAATTGTTTTATGTTGTGATGATTGGTTTGTTGAGTGGTATATGGATTCTGGTCGGTATAGTCCGTACAACTCTATCGATATGGATCTCTAAACACTTGTTCAGAACAATTCACCACGATATTGTTTTAAATTGGTAAATGAAATAATTTTACCTCGATTATATTTTATATATAAAGGAATAATCTTTCAGAAATTATCAAATTGTATGTAAAATTGAATTGTTTGATTGTTGAAAATGTAAGAAATATGTAAGTGAATCAAAGTTGTTCGAATAATCTGAATAAAAACAACAATTGTGAAAGAATAAATTATATAAATGCAACAATTGTATAAGTATAGAATTATAATTGAAATGATTTACAATTGTGGAATAATCTTGTGTAAGTAAAGGGAAATTGTGAAATTATATAAGCAAGATTTATGTAACGACCCGGCTTTTTCAACAGTTAATTTGTGATATTTAAAATGAACTTAAATAATTAATTTGGAATATAATTTGTTTTCAATATGAAGAGTTGGTTTGATTTAATAAAAAGAACTCAGAATTTAAATATAACAATTAATTGAATAAATTAAATAGTAATTGACAATTGGGTAAATTATGTAAATCTGGAATTGTGAGCTTGTTGGAAATATTTGAATGGCTTATAAATTTATATTGATAATACTGGAAGTAATAGATGGATTAAAATTGAATTTAACTGCGGTTTGTTCAATTTTAAATTTACATCGTTTAAATTGACAATTGAAATAGCCTTCCGAGGCACAGTCTCGGAATTCAATGAAACCTGTGTCGTTGGATCCGTAATATTAAATTATAGTCGGATTTCAAATTTCGCAATTTTTGGAGTGACCGTGTGATTGCACGATAAGAATACGCGCTATAATCTATATTTAATTCGAGTAGATTTATATAACGTTTAAATAAATAGGGTAGCTTCTTCAATACACCATCGTTTGTCTTCCTAAATACGCCTCCCACCTTCTTTATTTTCACGATGTTTCTCGTTATTCCTTCGTTCAGAAACCCAAATGTAAAATAATGGCCGCTATTTCTTTTCTTTTTTTTTCCAAATCGAACGAAGTTTCCTTCGTTTCCTAATTTCCTTTCTTCCCTAAAACCGGAACCTTCATTTTCCTCGTTTCCCCTTTTCTTCCTAAAGGCGTTTCACGGCATGCCTATATAAAAAAAAAAAAAAAAACCTAAAACGAAAACCCTAAATCACCTCAGGCGTACGCGCGAGTCAATTCACGGTCGTGCCTTGCTCGCCGCGTGTTGAAGTTGGATTTTTGCGGTGATTAGAAGCGACGATGGGGTAGTGTTGCTCGTTCGTGGGTCGAGCAAAAAGGGGGGCACGCGACAATAGGAAGGCAACTGTAATTGGTTCGCGACTTCGTGGTGTGGCACGCGAATTCGAGTCGCGTTTGTAGGCGCGCTCGCGCGAGGACAGAGAGGGTGGTGAAGGTGGAGGCAGATTCGGTGATTGGGCGTGGATGCGAGTGGTTGTACTTGGGTGGTTCGCGAATGGTGGTCGATGGATTTCGCATGCTCGAACACGCGAATCGCGGCAGCGACTGTAGATGAAGTGGTTGCTGGGAATTTGATCGACAGGGGCGATGGTGGGATAGGCAGCGAGCAGGCTTACACGTGGGTTTGGTCACCGTGGCAACGAGCGGCGATCGAGATCGATCTGGGCAACGATGTGAGGTATTTCTGCGATTTTATTTTTATTTTATTTGTTTTTCAAAATTAGAGTAGATATTTATATATACATATGGATAATTAACAGTAAGTATATGAGTAAGTATATGCCCAATTTAAATATAAACACGCATATATATAAATAGGTTACAGAAAATCAGAGGGTGATGGAAATAAATATTGTATAGTATAATAGACAAAACATATAATTGGTTATATAAGGTTAATAGTCGGAAAATAAATAGTTTAAATAAATTGTGAGTTAACTAAAATATTAAACGATAAATTTATCATCTGATTGTTTCAACATATTAATAAAATCCATGCAATTGTTATTCAAGGTCAAAAATATGGAAACGAGTCAGGATTGTGAAGGATTGCAACAATTAAATCAAAGGTGAGTTAAACTCACTCAGTTAAGTTTAAAATTTGAATTGTTGAATTTATATTTAATTGTTGAATTGCTTGAATGATGGTTGAAGTAGTGAATAATTAAATAAGTGGATGTTAGAAATATTAATCCCATATACTGAAATAATTCACATTGAAGTGAAATTGATATTTTATTGTGCTAACATCTGTGGATGCAGGGAAAACAGGTTGGAGGGATCCAACAGGATTCCTCAAAACTATTTATTTTATTTCGTATATATGCTGTTCTGTGACGGGATGTTATATTGATTTGGGTAGTTTTATAGATAATTGAATTATCAACTGTTGAATAACAGAGAAGTTGAAAATTTGAAATTTATATTACCGTTAATAAATTAATTTTGAAGAAGTTAAATAAAACTCAAATAGAAAATATTTATTTGAAATTTAAATCTACTTTAATTGAGAATGAAGAAAAAAAAGTATATTTTCTATTTAAGTTAAACTTTAATGTGATAAAGTTGAGTTTTGGAAAATTTAAATTATAAATTTATACTTGAAGGAATATTGTAATCGATAAGTAAAGTAAAGAAAATGGAATTATATAAGAAATGGAAATGGAAATCTATTAAAGAAAAAAAAAGAAATATTAATAAGAAAAGAAAAGAAAATTTATTAAGAACAAAGAAGATGCTATTAAGAATTATGAATAAGAAATTCTATTAAGAGCCAAAAAGAAAATTTATTTAATAATGAATGGAATTTATGAAATAGGAAAATATGGAACTTTATAGGAAGAAATACATTATAAAGATAATCAAACTATCTTATAATAAATAAAATCCAAGGAGATTTTATAAACACATGAATGGAATTTATAAATGAGATATGAAATTGATTGAATGGAAATAGCAGGATATTTCCAAAGATGAATGTGGACAAGAGGTATTTATAAATGAATATTGGATTTTTCTAAAAATTATAATTTATTTTAAAAAAGAATATTACTATACTATATAGATCTTTTTATAAACTATTATTTGAATGTAAAATATTTTCGAATCGGTTATTTTGAAGGTTTAGCTATTATTTATTATAAACTCTAAGTTTTCTAAAACCAGCTTTGAAACTTATAAATAACTAGATATAAATTTAAATATTTAATATTACTTCTTATTTTATAAATCTATATGTTTTCAAAATGTTTTTAAAATCCAATTAAAATCCTCTTGTGATGGTAAGCAAATTAATTCAAAATGAAATAAGATTTAGGAGAAATCTTATTAAGTGGAGTAAGTGAATTTGAGAAATTACAAGGAAAGTGTAAATTGATTTTTGAAAATGAATTAGAAATAAATGATATTTCCAAGAGTAAATCGATGGAGTGAGTATAAGAAATCAATTAAGTGATTTCATGGAAATAAAGGACTTTGAAAATTTATTTCAAAGGGGTTAAATGGAAATTTGTATGATTATTGAGATAAATAATCGTGGTAATTATTTGATGGTTGCTTGTGTGTGATTAATTGATAGTTAAATAACCGACTATCAATATTGGACAATGCGCTGATCGTTTCGAAGAGTCCGGGATCGAGATTTATTTCTCGAAAACCACTTCGATCCGGTTTGTACGTTTACGAATGAAGACCGTGAAGAGTTGAAGACGGTGATTCGGTTTGTCCAAACCCAGGGCAACTTGTATGGATTGAATGCTTTCAGAACATCGTCAGGTGGACGATGAGCATTCTAAGTAACGCGTTCTTAAAAGGTAACGTTTAACCTCAAGCCTCATCAACCGGGAATGGCTAAAACAGGGGAGGTGCAGCAAGGTTAGGTGGGTCATGCCCAAGCAGGACAAGATATTTCCCCTGTCTAGATGTCCCTTTATTTTTCGGCTTAGTGGGTGGTTGGTCGCGCCAACCACGGGGTTTATCTTGTTCGGGACTGTTCAGTAAGGAATGGTTCCGGCCTTGTGTTGCAGGGGATGAAGGGAGTAATCCTCGGTACGGTGATCTAGGCCCCGTACTGTGACGGGCGGTACCCCAGTAGCCCTGCCATTGTATGGGATCCAAACTCCAATAAGCGCCAGTACGGTTTTGATTGTGTCCAACTATTGCTGAAACGTGAGATGCAAGCATTTCAGCTAGATTCTATTTTACTTTCTATAGACACTATAATAATATCAGAGAACTTTAATAAGAATTGTTTTAGCTAACGTAAGGTAAAAACCCGACATGTTTATTTGTGGCGTGGTCTTACGAGATGCTTTTGTTTTCAAAGGATTTTCAAAACTTTAATAATCCGATTGAGTGTGATTTTCTCACGCTGGTATTCCAGACTGACTCGGGTGTTGTTTATATGATGCTCGGGTCAGACCGAGTTAAACAGGTTCAGGTTATGCTGGAGCTCAGGAGACGAGCTGATGACAGAGCGTATTCCCGTATTTGTCTATTATTTCCGCTGTGTATGGATATGTATGACTGATTGATGTACTCTGATGATGGTATATATGTATATGTATACAGTACAGATTTCTTGTATTTAAACTGTATTCTATATATTATATTTTATTCCGCTGCGATGTGAGATTCTGATGTTTGTTTTCAGTTCTTCTTCTTCTACCTCTTTCTTCTTTTACCCGAAGACTCGTATTTTTGTGCCTCTTTGGATTGAACTGTGGTGAATTTGGTTAGTTCAAAGGGGTACGGATTTGCGGGCCATCACACTTGGTATCAGAGCTGAAAGGTTAAGCGAGAACCTTGGCTCTGGTGGGAAATTGCTCATTAGAAATAGAGTCGATGGTACTCTAGAATGAGTTTAAGCGTATATAGATATGAGTGCGTATTTGTTAGTGAATATAAAATGATTTTATATTGCGTTGATTGATTTATTGAGTGGTATATGAACCTTCGTCGGCACAGCCTCGAAACTGTATCGAAGGGGTTTCTAAACACTTAAATAGAGCAATTCGACACAATATTGATTTTCCAAAGTGGGTGAATGAAATAATTTCATCCAAAATATATTTTGATATAAAAAGAATATTTTCTGAAATTATTATTATAACTTGGATGTTTGGATGCTAATATTGTAGACAAATGAGATTTTAAAATCCGAAATAGCTTATATAACCCAGGAAATCATTAGATTTGAATTTTGGAAATTAAAATCAAGTGAAAAGTTAGAAATGAGAATTTAACTTGGATTTGAGATTAAATTTTTGAAATGTAAAGTAATGAATAAGAAATTTTGTTGTGATTGAAGTAAGATGATAAAAAAATAAATAAATAAATACAATTAAAGTGGGGAAGTGAATAAAAATTTAGAATATGAATGAATTGAGAAGTTTAAGTACAACTTGAAGTGGATTGAAATAAAATTCAAGTTATGTGAATGGAAGTAATTGAATTAAAACTGGAAAATAAATTCAGTTGTATTTGAATTAAATTGGAATTTAAATGGAATTTAGCGATGAAACCTGGAATGTAAATAGAAATTCCATTGAATGGCAAGTAAATTAAATATGAATTGAAATTGTTTTGGAATTGGACTAAAATAAAGATAGTTTGAATTTACAAATAAAATCCACATCAAATATAGATGGAATAAATTTACCCGGGATGTTATCTTAATAAATTTAGATGGTAAATTAAATTACATAGGATTTGATCTAGATGAGTATCAAGTCAATTGCAATAAATTTAAGTAAGAAGTTGCAATAATTAAACTAACTTAAAATTTAAAATTTATGGAAAGGTGGTTCATTTAATAAAATGGATTGGTAAGGTGATGTGAATGGATAGTGAATAGAAAATTAAATTGGATTGGGCACTTTAAATTTAACTGGAATTGTCTTAAGCCAAGTTATTGTTTGAATTTGAATGAAGATGAAATTAATGTATGCTAAGTGAAATTGAATTTGAATTAATAAGACTTCGAGAGCTTATAAAAGAAGTAAGTAGCGATGAAATAAAAATATATACTTGGCTAAATAAAAATGTATAAACCTGAATTAAAATAAAATGGGAATATGGTTAACTGATAATAAATGGAAGTGTGAAGATAAATAAGAAGTGGACTTATAAAATTAAGATGGAATAAATAAGTCAATAAGATTGTTTGAATCTGGAAAATGAATAGAAATCCAAACCCGAATTATAAAATCAAATTGAACCAAAAGAAAATTTAAATGATGAAATTTTTGAAGCTAAAAATCAAGTGTTGAATTATAAATTGGGAAATATAAATTTGGGATAAATCAGTAACCTGAATATGTGGATAAACTTTGAATTGGTTAAATAGAAGTTGAATGGTAAATTAATACAATTGGTTTGGTTAGATTGTAAAATGAATTGGATTAAATATAAATGGTTAGGAGTGCAAACATAATCCAATTGTGTATAAATAAAGTGATAATGGTCTTGTAATAAGTTAAATAAGTTCGAGAATGAGTCGAACATGGGAATTGAAATTTTTAAATAAAATAATTAATTGAGCTAAGAAGTAAATAAAAGAGATTTGATTTAAATAAAATCAAATTAAATTGGAAAAGAATTTATGGGCAAATGAAAGAAGCTTAAGAAAGTTAAATAATTTGAAGTAAATTAACTTAAGTCTAAAATTCAATGAAACATGACTTATATAAATTTGGGACATGATTGTAAAATTTTAAGCATTGAAGTTGTCGAACTTAATAAAATGGTTTGGAATGCAATTAATGCAAAGATATGGTTTAAAAATAAAATATGGAATGATAAAAGTAATTAAATTTGATTTTGGAATAAAATTGCCATGAATACAAATTAGTTTACTTTAAGAATGAATTGAATAAAAGAATGATATTGGAAATCATTCTGAATCACATATGATGTTATTAATTGAGTAAAAGCAATTAGATTTAATTGGAACCTTATCAATTATTTATAAAACTAGATTCGTGTATAATTGTTTATAAAATATGGTTTTGAATTGATAAGAGGCAGAAATTGATTGTTGAAATCAATTAAATGGAAAATGGGTCTGGTTGGGCATAATTATGAATTGGAGTTAAGTAAATGTGTTGTAACTCACTTAAAGTTGAATGCAAACGGTGTTTGTGTCAGTTATAAACAATTGGAATTAGTTTGGAAACTTTATAAATTGGTTATGAAGTTATTTATATTGCATTACTTATGATTTTGATTGTTGTAGTTGTTTAAATGAATGCAATGTTATAAATCTTCATAAATATGTTACTAATGTTTATAAACTGAGTAAGTACAGGTACCAGAAGATTGTATAGCGGAATTTTGGGCACGCAAATGCTAAAATTAAATAAGCTGCTTGCTTAAAATGCTAAATAAGGTACGCCTACGCAATAAAACTAGGAAATATGAACTGTTTTTGGTTTTTCCGACCGTGTGGGTCGATGTATATATATTTATATCTATTGTCAAATTGCAAAAGCTCCTCCGTACAAAGGGGACTCTGCCAAAAATTTTCAGAAATTTTGGGAGTTAGAAAATTTTTGAAGTTTTTGAAAATTTTTGTTAATGACAAACGTTTTCAAATTGGAAATTGAAATAAAATTAGTGAATGAAACTAATTTCAAAATTGAGACATGAATTTGATATAAATGAAAATTAAAATTTGAATATTTAGAGTTATAGATAAATTAAATTCATATGGAGATGAAAGAATTAATCGAATAAGGATGAATACAAACTAAAGTAGTAAGATGAAAATAAATAACAAGAAACACATAAATGTTTATACTAACTTGAGTAAGGGATGATGCATTCTCAATTGGAAAGTGATATTGCATAAATAATCTAAAATAATATTTGAATAAATAGATATGGACATTTGTAAGGATGTCGATGAAATGTTTTGTGTCTTGTGATTGGATATATTGCTGTGTAAGGTTATGCAGGTAATAAAAAGGTAAAGAGAATTGATTTTGATTTCAGAAGATAAATAGTAATGCCCGACAAAAAGGTATGTGTTTGAATTTCTATATTGAAATTGATTGGGATTTTGATTGAGCCACTTGGCGTTTTGTTTTCTTTTGAGATTTGGGAGGCCGTAGAGCCATTTTGTAGTTGTACCGAGCTAGCCGTGCAAAGGAAACGCTGGCAAAATTTTTCGGGAATTTAGGGTGTTAGGAAATTTTTGAGAAAATTTTGATAAGTCAAAATTTGAGTTTAAATTGAAACTTAAATAGTTAAGCATATAGTATAGTTGGATACTAGGGAAAAAGTTCAGAAAGTTATTAAGAAGGGTAGTTGGTAGGATGTTGAATTGTTGATTGTAAAATAATAATAACGGGTATTGGACTATTCTTCCTAACTAGTAATTTCGGGGACGAAATTCTTTTAAGGGGGGAGGAATGTAACGACCCGGCTTTTTCAACAGTTAATTTGTGATATTTAAAATGAACTTAAATAATTAATTTGGAATATAATTTGTTTTCAATATGAAGAGTTGGTTTGATTTAATAAAAAGAACTCAGAATTTAAATATAACAATTAATTGAATAAATTAAATAGTAATTGACAATTGGGTAAATTATGTAAATCTGGAATTGTGAGCTTGTTGGAAATATTTGAATGGCTTATAAATTTATATTGATAATACTGGAAGTAATAGATGGATTAAAATTGAATTTAACTGCGGTTTGTTCAATTTTAAATTTACATCGTTTAAATTGACAATTGAAATAGCCTTCCGAGGCACAGTCTCGGAATTCAATGAAACCTGTGTCGTTGGATCCGTAATATTAAATTATAGTCGGATTTCAAATTTCGCAATTTTTGGAGTGACCGTGTGATTGCACGATAAGAATACGCGCTATAATCTATATTTAATTCGAGTAGATTTATATAACGTTTAAATAAATAGGGTAGCTTCTTCAATACACCATCGTTTGTCTTCCTAAATACGCCTCCCACCTTCTTTATTTTCACGATGTTTCTCGTTATTCCTTCTGTTAACCCTATCTCGGTTACGACTCAGCAGGTCTAGTGCGTGGAGATGGCGCCGACCCAAGAGATGCCGACCTAACTGCTTAAGGCTTAAAAAGCAGGCCGACCTAACCATTCGCATGACTTGCCGACCCAATGCCCTCACATAGATGCCGACCTAGTGCTTCAGAAGGAACTGGCCTAACGACTCAAGAAATGACAAGGGATCCGACTTAACATGACGCCGACCTAACTGCCTAATGAAGCTGCCGACCTAATTCGATCCGACTTAAGGACTTAACATGCTTACCGACCTAACTGAGTGGAACAAGTTCGCGACTTACACTTGTGTCGTGACCGACCCATGGTCTGTGCTAGGACGTGCGCGACCTGGGCAAGTGAAGGGGAGTTAGCTCACGTTTAGCTCGTCAATTCTTTAAATCGGTAACGACCTATTTAAACATGCACTTCCCATTTAAGTCGGAGGCCATGCATCAGAGAGAGGGGGCGACCTACGACCTAGCTTGACCCGGTAACGACTTTGGACTTGTGCAAATCCAACGCAGCTTGATCATGTGAGGGCTCCTATAAGCCGGCTGCGACTTAACTGGGTCGGTGAGGAGTTAAGACCGAGCCTAATCTTTGCCTATAAATACCACCCTACCTTCAACATTAAGGGGACCTTTTGCTCATTCTCTTCAAGCGCCATTACTCTGCCGAATTCCAGACTACTTCAAAGCTTGAGCCACTTGTTTTACATATCCTATAACTTGAAGTGTGTTGTAATTGAAAGATCTTGTAAAGGATTGTAATCAAACTAGAGATAAAAAGATTAAAGTGGACGTAGGCTGGATTATAAGCCGAACCACTATAAATACTGTGTCTCTTACTGTTTTTCTGCATACTTTCTGCTTATTTCTGTTTCCCGTACGAACGGGTGGTGCTTTCACAATCACATCCTATACACCAGGGTGTTAGCGTTCAAAATTTGAGCGTTAACATTTTGGTGCTTTCACTGAGAATTGAACTCAGGACATCTATCATCATTGCTTCAGAAAGATTTGTAGATAAAGTTTCTTTAAGAACCAGAAGTCTATCCGAAATCATGGCTCCTGGAAGGAAAAGTAAATCTGTGAGATCTGCAAACATTCAAGAGGGAACCTCCGCTTCCCCAACACCAAATCAAGCCACTCCAACTGTCGGGGTTACGAAAGCAGAGTTGGATGCCGCAATTTTGGGGTTGAACAGACAGATACATGCTCAAAATGTGCAAATGGAAGCCCAGAATGCCCAAAATGCCTTAATCCTGAATAAGTTGAACGATTTGCTCGGGGCAAACCGTCAATCAACAGCTAATGAAAGGAATTTCGCTGGTAATATTCATGAAACTGAAGAAAGGAATGTTTCCGAAAGGGATACTAACCCCGCTGAGCAAATACTTCCTGAGGTAGGCGGATCTAGGGCTCGTAATGATGAAGAATATCTCTCTGGAATGGTTCGCCAAATTATGAAGGAGAGCATGCAAAGAGCAAAGACCCCGAATTCAAATCCTAGATAGGAAATACTTCAATTGAACGGCTAATGATTTCGATAGAAACGAGCCCTTGCTGATAAATTGAGATTGTTTGAACAAACAAACATCCAATTAGGAAGCTAGTGCCCGTTCTCACGAACTTGCCTGGCAATGAAGTACACTTCCTTGGATTAAACATGCTACTTGCAAGAAAAGGGGAATGAAAACTTAAAAAAAAAAGAGAGAGGATCGCTGGAAAGGCATAAGCAAGTGAACGGAGGAACAACCAAAGCTACCATCAGCAGCACAAGTCCTCTTCAGAGGATAAAAGACCTCCAATGGGTCATACGCCACAAAAAAGAAAGTTCTCTACTCAACAAAAAAGATTGGAGGAGTCATGACCCTCCAACCATGAGAGAGTAACTTCCAGGCGATGAAAACCCTCTCTGAGGCACATTTCACCAGGAGTTGAAGTGTTATGACCGCTCTTCGGGATTTCACTTCACCAGAGTTGAAATGTAAACAAAATAAAGCCCTCTTCGGAGGCCCATTTCACCAGGAGTTGAAGTGTTATAGCCGCTCTTCGGAATTTCACTTCACCAGAGTTGAAATGTAAACAAAATAAAGCCCTCTTCGGAGGCCCATTTCACCAGGAGTTGAAGTGTTATGACCGCTCTTCGGAATTTCACTTCACCAGAGTTGAAATGTAAACAAAATAAAAGCCCTCTTCGGAGGCACATTTCGCCAGGAGTTGAAGTGTTATGACCGCTCTTCGGAATTTCACTTCACCAGAGTTGAAATGTAAACAAAATAAAAGCCCTCTTCGGAGGCACATTTCGCCAGGAGTTGAAGTGTAGCAACCGCTCTTCGGAATTTCACTTCACCAAAGTTGAAATGCAAAAACAAAGACCTTCTTGAAAGCCCACGTTTCACCGAGATTGAAATAAAACTTCCAAGTGTTGAAACGTGAAAAGGCTTTCTTCGAAGGCACAACTCTTTGGGGGTACACGTTTCACCGAGATTGAAATAAAACTTCCAAGTGTTGAAATGTGAAAAATCCCTCCTCAGAGGTACAATTTTGTATAAAAAAAGAATCCTCATCAAAAGCGTACTTTAACTTTCAAATGGAAAATGATCGTAAAAAGAAAAGAAGTTAAAGTACCCTTCAGAGGTCCGCTTTGCTACATAAAAGAAATCACTCGGTAAAAAAGAAAATGTACTTAAGCAAAAAAGAAAGAAGTGATTTCTTCAAAGGACAAAGCGCGTAGAAACTCATATGAAGGGGGTTGCACTCTACAAGAATTCTTTTTAAAATAAAAATAAAATAATTATTCTTTAGCAAGTAAGAGTGCAAGTCCCCTCGAGGTATAGAATATTGCAGCATACTTATGGAATGGGGGCAATATAGTATAATTACACACAATATGGTATAACTAAACCAGCAAAAGGTAACGCTCAAGTAACATACCATAAGCTCGCTGCAATATCAAATAAACTCATGCCAAAACGAATAACAAATGTATTCTTTAATTCAAACAAAAGTTTGTACAAACGAGGAATCATTTGATTCAATTACAATGCAGGTACAGGTTTCAAAATAAAGAAAAGCGGGGGCCGGTACCCGCACAATTCTCGGCCAGTACATGCAAAACACAAAAAACTAGAAACTGAAGATCTTCACTTCTTTTTGCTGCCTTTAGACCCTTTACCCGGCCGAATGATCAGCTTACCAGGGCGGTCGGTGGGCACAAGGGAAGTGGGAGAGGAAGGCGCAACCGGTCCAGCTTTCAGCTCCTCTTCAGTGGTGGTGATTATCTTCCCTCTCCTCCTTGATGCTCCTTGCTTCCTTCTCCTCTTTGAGGAAGACTCACTTCCTGGAGTGACAAGTTTAGATAAAGTTATATCGTCAGAAGGAGTCCGCTCCGGAGATATGTCACCTCCCTCAAGTCCCTCATCTTTTTGCTCTTGCGAAGCAATGGGATCATCCAGGCCATGGAGAGCCTCTATTTGTTCTTCTTGTGACCCAGGTTGCGAGGCAGAAGGAGGCGCCACTTGAAGAGATGGAGGAAGGATCACCGGGGGAGAAGAAGCTTGAGTTTGACTCGGTGCTTTCTCTACAAAGGAGAAAAAACTTAAAATATCAGTATCTTTCGAAAAGAGAGGGGATGACGGTTCGTCAAAAGTCGGGAATTCATTGACATTTGAGGAATAATCAAAAGTCGGGAATTCATTGACATTTGAAAAATAATCAAGAAGATCGTCAAGTTCACAAGGAGCGAACGAGCAGTTCACCACTTGGGCTGGTCCGGTGTCAAGTTTACCTGGGGCAGTTGGATCTCTGAGGCTGATTTCATATCGCTGTGCTTCGTTGCTTTCACCACCTTCATCCCCGCCTTGTGCACTTGTAGTTTCAGTTACTGTCTTAGTTGCAGGCGGAGTAGAGGAGCTAGAACCCGTGATGTCAACCACAGGAGAAACTGGAGGTTGGACAGAGGAAGTAAGCGTTAATTCCTTTCCAGAACGTTCCTCTTCCGCCATTCCAGTTCTCATCCTGGCAAGTTGTTCTCGCCCCTTCGCAAGAGCAGCGCGAGCTCCCTCATCCAGGTAACGCGCCTCAAAATCTTCATCGCCGTACCCGGCGTCTTTAAACATGTTAAGAGCAGCTTCCCACACCTCGGCCAGGGTGATTTCATACTTAGGACCAAGAAAAGAGAGGCTGCCGCGTCCCAAGACACAGTGTAAATAAAAATCGAATAAAGTCGAATTGATATCGGTTTCCATGGTCTGAGCAGTTTCTTCGGCTGCAATTTTGCCAGCCATGGCCTCATCTCGATCTTTTTCGGTCTGAGCAAGTTGGGCTTTTAGCGCTTCAATCTCCATGTCCCGGGCGCTCAGTTTATTCTGCAACTGGGTGACATCAGTGCGGTGGTTCTCTACAGCTTGTTCTAACCTCTCAGCTTTAGCTTCAGCGTCCCTCTGGCTGGCGTGCGCATCTCGCACTTGTTTTTGCAATACCTCTTCTCTTTGGGTGTAAGTATTAGTAGAAGAGACAAGATCATCTTTGAGCTGCTTTACTTCAGCTTCGAGTTTTTCATTGTATTCGGCTATCTCCTTCATCTCAGCGTTGTGTTGATCAAGAATCTTCTGCCATTCTGATTTGTCATTTTCCATGGTCAGCATTGCTTCGATGTTAGCCCGATTAACTCTTTGAAGTTCATCAACCAACTTTTGCCATCCAGACATTCTATCGATATCAAGCTTGACAGCATCAAGATTTCTGTACATAGCTTCTCTGTCGATGGGGACCAAATCGAGGTCGAAGCGTACCCCCCTCAAACACCAATTCGGGAATCGGCTCTGCAAGGTCGGGGGGCCCCTTTCAACATGGTATGAAGGCCTGTTGAGAAGTGTTTGGATGGCACTTCCTTCAAGAGCAGGAGATTTGGAAGGGATGTCAATAGAAACTGAGGCACCAGGTCTCTCAGATGTCACAGGCACGTGCTCCTCGCCAAGTTTGGTCCGCTTTCTCGAATCCTCAATATGGCTCTTCCCCCTATCATCGTGCGTTTTACGTTTATGGGAATCGTCATCCCTTGGGAAGGATTCATGTCGCGTGCCCGCTCCCTCATGACGTTCTTCATACCTTCTCCTCTCTTCAGCTTTTCGCGCAGCTCTCTGCTCATTGGTCTCTCTGGGATCGGTATAGTATTGCTTGTAATCATAGCTGCCACGCCCTCCATAGCGTCGAAAGTCTTTGTAATAAGAACCGCTGCCGCTGCGCCCCATAGAGGGATCTGAAAAGGCAAAAATAGCAAGTCTTAGAAACTTCCGGAGAAAAGAAGTTAAATGTGAACAAATGCCAAAAAATCCTAAGTGTTGTGTGATGTGCAAGCTACGCGCATTAAGCTACAAACCACTCATTGGTGTAGAGGTGATGATAGCTTGGGTATGAGGAGTTGGTGTTTGTGTTGGTGTTAGTCGAAGAAGGGACGTCGCCTCAACTATAGGAGAGATAGTTTTAGACACGTCATCTCTAAAAAGCTCCTGTGAGGTTACTATTATGTCGCTCAACCCATCATAAACATCGTCACCATCATGCTCGGTGAGACTTGTTTTCTCAGTTCCTACATCAGCTAATCCCCCGAGAGGCTGTGAAGGTTCTTCTTCTTCCTCAATCGGGGCAAGTGCCGCCTTACTAGATGACCCCATAATGTCGGTAGGGGTGGAACATTTCACCAATGAAGCTTCGATGTTAGACTCTTTTAATGAGGGTTGTTCGATAGTAACGGGGGCATCCGATGCTTCAGTCGGGGAATCGGGAACTTCAGTCGGAGCTTCACAAAGCTGAGTATAGCGAGAAGGGTGGAGAAGTCCGTATTGATGTAGAAATTCGTCGCTTAGTAGAAACTTGATACTTCTCTCTTCTGCGGCTACAGCGCTCAGTCTATCAAAAGTCTGCCTATGTATCGGATCTCTAGAGGGAAGGGGAAGTGCTGAAAAAAGCAAAGAATGAGATTAGCAATTTGGACCCCGAAAAGAGTTAAAAAAGAAAGTGGAAAGACGGAAATAAATGATCTTACTTCCCACTCTCCAAGAAGCATAAAACTCTGGGGGACTGCGGGCAAAGAAAAATTGGTTTAAAAATCCATGGACACTTTCAGTAAGATCAAGAATGAGCTTGCGATTTCTTGCACTTCTCACAATGATAAGAGAAGGATGGTCTTTGCTCTTTGCAAACGAGCATAAGTAGCGAATTTCTTCGAAGCTCGGCAGTCGGTCAAGATTTCTTCTGAACAAAACACCCAACCCCATCAAGATAGCGTAACCATTAGGATGAAGTTGGAACGGAGAAATTGACATCCGAAGAAGAAGAATTCGAAGAAAGTCATTGAAAGGTGGGATCGCCCCACTTAAGCACATATGACGATTAACCGCGACAAAACCATAGGGAGGTCTGTCAGCAGTATCATTCGGTCCAGGAAATATGACATCATCTTCAGCAAAGCCGAATTGAGTACGCAACTGAATAAATGTTCTCGAAGATAGAATAGTCGAAGTTCTTTCCGGAGGATTCTCTATAGGAACAGCTATCGGGAAAGTTTCTTCTTCTTGACTTGCTGCTTCTTCTCCTTGATGGGAAGTCATTCTACACAAGCAATTGGATATTCAAACATGAAGGTGCACGTTTCCTAAAGTGTGTGAAGTGTTGCACAAGTATCAATCAAACAATAAGCAATGGTAACTGGAATAAAACCTAGCAAACATTTGTTAGTTATAAAAACCAGGAATCTTTGTTTTGAGTTTGAATATGCAAATACAATGTTGATGCAAACAAATCAGTTCAAATTGTTGATACTTTGCATTAATATTTTGCTATAATCAATTAATTCACAGCATTTCATGCAATATATTCATGTCTCTCATCTTGTCTTGACTAATCTGTCATTCGATACGGGCAGTCAATGGCAGTATATGCGCCTTGGTTTTCTTTGTTTGTTTGTTATTCTCGACAGGTTTACAGCTTAAAAATGAGAATGATCTGTAAAGTAACACAATGGAATTCAAGCAAACTTGAAGCTAGGACAGTTCAAAATGTTCAAAATGTAAACAACTTAGTCGGAAGTCCGGGTCAAAATACTTGAAGAAGGCCTATGTTTCTAGGTGTCAATACGTCCAGAGCCCAAGTGTTAGCTCGGCTACGGTTCAAAAAATTCTCATGCGAGATAAGACTAAGTCGGTAACGGGTCAGAATCTAGGTGGTTCAGCTTGGCGACTCATTTCCTCTAGTTCGCATGGGGGAGATAAGAGGGCAAGCTCCAAGTCGAAAGGCAGGAATTTCTCAAGCATTATCTCAACCACGATCTAAGCTTTAATGTTTAGGTCGGCGAAATTCTCTCAAGCATTATCTCAACCACGATTTAAGGTCGTGTAAGAGCTAGATCGGTCGAAGGCTAAGCCACCTAAACCCACTAACTCGCCTTCGAGCCAACATCCCACAGCATTAAACCCGATAACCCTATAGCCATTCCTTCAACACCCACTCCTACTCATGCTGCCGAATCACCCAATTGAACAATTCGGAATCGAGCTTAAGATGATAAACCATCTTCATCGCCTCAACGACCAATCTGAAGCCAAAACTTCATAACCTAAGTTTCATCAACTATGAATACGATGGGGTTCATAATGAAGCGTCGTGCAAGGAGGCGATTCGGTGCAAGGAGGCGATTCGAGTTCGAACAAACAAGAAATGTGAATCGGCAATAAATTACAATCAGGAAAACCACTTACACGATGCGTAGCAGAGATTATTTGTGATCGATTGAATAAAGTTGCCTTTAAGATCTGAGGGTGCTTTAATGGCGGAATTGAGCAAGGGTTTGAATAAAGAAAAAGGAGGAAGGGGGCTAATTTATATCTCATGGTGAAGGAATGTTAAACAACACTAATTGGTAAGTCGTACGCGATCTACCGACCTAAGAGAAGCCGAGCTAAGATATTTCGAAGCACACGACTTAAGTCTAAGGCGTATACTTCGAGGGGCAAATGTTAACCCTATCTCGGTTACGACTCAGCAGGTCTAGTGCGTGGAGATGGCGCCGACCCAAGAGATGCCGACCTAACTGCTTAAGGCTTAAAAAGCAGGCCGACCTAACCATTCGCATGACTTGCCGACCCAATGTCCTCACATAGATGCCGACCTAGTGCTTCAGAAGGAACTGGCCTAACGACTCAAGAAATGACAAGGGATCCGACTTAACATGACGCCGACCTAACTGCCTAATGAAGCTGCCGACCTAATTCGATCCGACTTAAGGACTTAACATGCTTACCGACCTAACTGAGTGGAACAAGTTCGCGACTTACACTTGTGTCGTGACCGACCCATGGTCTGTGCTAGGACGTGCGCGACCTGGGCAAGTGAAGGGGAGTTAGCTCACGTTTAGCTCGTCAATTCTTTAAATCGGTAACGACCTATTTAAACATGCACTTCCCATTTAAGTCGGAGGCCATGCATCAGAGAGAGGGGGCGACCTACGACCTAGCTTGACCCGGTAACGACTTTGGACTTGTGCAAATCCAACGCAGCTTGATCATGTGAGGGCTCCTATAAGCCGGCTGCGACTTAACTGGGTCGGTGAGGAGTTAAGACCGAGCCTAATCTTTGCCTATAAATACCACCCTACCTTCAACATTAAGGGGACCTTTTGCTCATTCTCTTCAAGCGCCATTACTCTGCCGAATTCCAGACTACTTCAAAGCTTGAGCCACTTGTTTTACATATCCTATAACTTGAAGTGTGTTGTAATTGAAAGATCTTGTAAAGGATTGTAATCAAACTAGAGATAAAAAGATTAAAGTGGACGTAGGCTGGATTATAAGCCGAACCACTATAAATACTGTGTCTCTTACTGTTTTTCTGCATACTTTCTGCTTATTTCTGTTTCCCGTACGAACGGGTGGTGCTTTCACAATCACATCCTATACACCAGGGTGTTAGCGTTCAAAATTTGAGCGTTAACACCTTCGTTCAGAAACCCAAATGTAAAATAATGGCCGCTATTTCTTTTCTTTTTTTTTCCAAATCGAACGAAGTTTCCTTCGTTTCCTAATTTCCTTTCTTCCCTAAAACCGGAACCTTCATTTTCCTCGTTTCCCCTTTTCTTCCTAAAGGCGTTTCACGGCATGCCTATATAAAAAAAAAAAAAAAAAACCTAAAACGAAAACCCTAAATCACCTCAGGCGTACGCGCGAGTCAATTCACGGTCGTGCCTTGCTCGCCGCGTGTTGAAGTTGGATTTTTGCGGTGATTAGAAGCGACGATGGGGTAGTGTTGCTCGTTCGTGGGTCGAGCATAAAGGGGGGCGCGCGACAATAGGAAGGCAACTGTAATTGGTTCGCGACTTCGTGGTGTGGCACGCGAATTCGAGTCGCGTTTGTAGGCGCGCTCGCGCGAGGACAGAGAGGGTGGTGAAGGTGGAGGCAGATTCGGTGATTGGGCGTGGATGCGAGTGGTTGTGCTTGGGTGGTTCGCGAATGGTGGTCGATGGATTTCGCATGCTCGAACACGCGAATCGCGGCAGCGACTGTAGATGAAGTGGTTGCTGGGAATTTGATCGATAGGGGCGATGGTGGGATAGGCAGCGAGCAGGCTTACACGTGGGTTTGGTCACCGTGGCAACGAGCGGTGATCGAGATCGATCTGGGCAACGATGTGAGGTATTTCTGCGATTTTATTTTTATTTTATTTGTTTTTCAAAATTAGAGTAGATATTTATATATACATATGGATAATTAACAGTAAGTATATGAGTAAGTATATGCCCAATTTAAATATAAACACGCATATATATAAATAGGTTACAGAAAATCAGAGGGTGATGGAAATAAATATTGTATAGTATAATAGACAAAACATATAATTGGTTATATAAGGTTAATAGTCGGAAAATAAATAGTTTAAATAAATTGTGAGTTAACTAAAATATTAAACGATAAATTTATCATCTGATTGTTTCAACATATTAATAAAATCCATGCAATTGTTATTCAAGGTCAAAAATATGGAAACGAGTCAGGATTGTGAAGGATTGCAACAATTAAATCAAAGGTGAGTTAAACTCACTCAGTTAAGTTTAAAATTTGAATTGTTGAATTTATATTTAATTGTTGAATTGCTTGAATGATGGTTGAAGTAGTGAATAATTAAATAAGTGGATGTTAGAAATATTAATCCCATATACTGAAATAATTCACATTGAAGTGAAATTGATATTTTATTGTGCTAACATCTGTGGATGCAGGGAAAACAGGTTGGAGGGATCCAACAGGATTCCTCAAAACTATTTATTTTATTTCGTATATATGCTGTTCTGTGACAGGATGTTATATTGATTTGGGTAGTTTTATAGATAATTGAATTATCAACTGTTGAATAACAGAGAAGTTGAAAATTTGAAATTTATATTACCGTTAATAAATTAATTTTGAAGAAGTTAAATAAAACTCAAATAGAAAATATTTATTTGAAATTTAAATCTACTTTAATTGAGAATGAAGAAAAAAAAAAATAAAAGTATATTTTCTATTTAAGTTAAACTTTAATGTGATAAAGTTGAGTTTTGGAAAATTTAAATTATAAATTTATACTTGAAGGAATATTGTAATCGATAAGTAAAGTAAAGAAAATGGAATTATATAAGAAATGGAAATGGAAATCTATTAAAGAAAAAAAAAAGAAATATTAATAAGAAAAGAAAAGAAAATTTATTAAGAACAAAGAAGATGCTATTAAGAATTATGAATAAGAAATTCTACTAAGAGCCAAAAAGAAAATTTATTTAATAATGAATGGAATTTATGAAATAGGAAAATATGGAACTTTATAGGAAGAAATACATTATAAAGATAATCAAACTATCTTATAATAAATAAAATCCAAGGAGATTTTATAAACACATGAATGGAATTTATAAATGAGATATGAAATTGATTGAATGGAAATAGCAGGATATTTCCAAAGATGAATGTGGACAAGAGGTATTTATAAATGAATATTGGATTTTTCTAAAAATTATAATTTATTTTAAAAAAGAATATTACTATACTATATAGATCTTTTTATAAACTATTATTTGAATGTAAAATATTTTCGAATCAGTTATTTTGAAGGTTTAGCTATTATTTATTATAAACTCTAAGTTTTCTAAAACCAGCTTTGAAACTTATAAATAACTAGATATAAATTTAAATATTTAATATTACTTCTTATTTTATAAATCTATATGTTTTCAAAATGTTTTTAAAATCCAATTAAAATCCTCTTGTGATGGTAAGCAAATTAATTCAAAATGAAATAAGATTTAGGAGAAATCTTATTAAGTGGAGTAAGTGAATTTGAGAAATTATAAGGAAAGTGTAAATTGATTTTTGAAAATGAATTAGAAATAAATGATATTTCCAAGAGTAAATCGATGGAGTGAGTATAAGAAATCAATTAAGTGATTTCATGGAAATAAAGGACTTTGAAAATTTATTTCAAAGGGGTTAAATGGAAATTTGTATGATTATTGAGATAAATAATTGTGGTAATTATTTGATGGTTGCTTGTGTGTGATTAATTGATAGTTAAATAACCGACTATCAATATTGGACAATGCGCTGATCGTTTCGAAGAGTCCGGGATCGAGATTTATTTCTCGAAAACCACTTCGATCCGGTTTGTACGTTTACGAATGAAGACCGTGAAGAGTTGAAGACGGTGATTCGGTTTGTCCAAACCCAGGGCAACTTGTATGGATTGAATGCTTTCAGAACATCGTCAGGTGGACGATGAGCATTCTAAGTAACGCGTTCTTAAAAGGTAACGTTTAACCTCAAGCCTCATCAACCGGGAATGGCTAAAACAGGGGAGGTGCAGCAAGGTTAGGTGGGTCATGCCCAAGCAGGACAAGATATTTCCCCTGTCTAGATGTCCCTTTATTTTTCGGCTTAGTGGGTGGTTGGTCGCGCCAACCACGGGGTTTATCTTGTTCGGGACTGTTCAGTAAGGAATGGTTCCGGCCTTGTGTTGCAGGGGATGAAGGGAGTAATCCTCGGTACGGTGATCTAGGCCCCGTACTGTGACGGGCGGTACCCCAGTAGCCCTGCCATTGTATGGGATCCAAACTCCAATAAGCGCCAGTACGGTTTTGATTGTGTCCAACTATTGCTGAAACGTGAGATGCAAGCATTTCAGCTAGATTCTATTTTACTTTCTATAGACACTATAATAATATCAGAGAACTTTAATAAGAATTGTTTTAGCTATCGTAAGGTAAAAACCCGACATGTTTATTTGTGGCGTGGTCTTACGAGATGCTTTTGTTTTCAAAGGATTTTCAAAACTTTAATAATCCGATTGAGTGTGATTTTCTCACGCTGGTATTCCAGACTGACTCGGGTGTTGTTTATATGATGCTCGGGTCAGACCAAGTTAAACAGGTTCAGGTTATGCTGGAGCTCAGGAGACGAGCTGATGACAGAGCGTATTCCCGTATTTGTCTATTATTTCCGCTGTGTATGGATATGTATGACTGATTGATGTACTCTGATGATGGTATATATGTATATGTATACAGTACAGATTTCTTGTATTTAAACTGTATTCTATATATTATATTTTATTCCGCTGCGATGTGAGATTCTGATGTTTGTTTTCAGTTCTTCTTCTTCTACCTCTTTCTTCTTTTACTCGAAGACTCGTATTTTTGTGCCTCTTTGGATTGAACTGTGGTGAATTTGGTTAGTTCAAAGGGGTACGGATTTGCGGGCCATCACAATTTATAAATGTGATTTATAAATAAAAGAAAATTTTGAAAGAATTTAATGCACTGAATTCACTACTGTTGCTGGGGAATAATAAGGGTGATGACTGCAGCATCATGAGTATCATTTTTGAGTTTCTGTGTGATGGATTTGCTACCATAGTAAATTGAAATTGAATTTTGTTGTGATAAACAAATTTAAAAATTTAAATCCAAGTTGAAATTGATAAATATAAGTAAAATGAGTTTTGAACTTATAATATGAGATAATAAAGATTTAACTTTAGTAAAGTTGAAATAAATTTGAATTAGTATGATAAAATATATGATGTGAAATTTAACTAAAGGAAGTTAAATAAATTAATTCAGTTTTGGAAGTTGAATAATAAGTTGTTTAACTTATTAAATGGGAAGATGTAAGTAAAACCAATTATTAAAATGGTTAAACAATTTTGTTAAGCTAAATGAGGTATGAATTTGAATAAGTGATGAAATTTGACTTTGATAAAAGTTAAATAGAATTTACTTCAGAATTGGAAATCTGAATTGGATTTATAAGTGGAAAATTTAAGTTAAGTTAAACAAATGATGTTGAAATGGAGTATAACTTAAGTAATGTTGAATAAGGTTGATTTTGGTATCAAAATGAATTAGTGAAATGAAGTCATTAAATGAATATGAACTTGAATTATATAAAGGAGATTCAACGTTATTCGTAAAATAAATTAGTAACTGAACTAATGAATTGAATATTAATCAATCGAATGTAATGAATTAATATAGAATAATGGATATAAGTGTTAATTCATTTAAGGCTAATTGAATGTTAAACCAAATTGAAGGTAAACAAAGTGAATGTTGAATGTAAAGTGAATAAATTTGGTTTTATTGGATATACATTGGTTGTTAGATTATTGTTAACTGATTGAATAGAAATTCATATGCAATTGAATGAATAAATTTGAAAGCTAAAGCAATTAAATTCAAATTGGAAGTTAAGTAAACTTAAATTGAATAGAAATTGACTTGAATTGAAAGTGAACCAATGTGAATGTAAATTAGTGAATGTAAACTAATTGAAAATGAATAAATGAATGTCGTTGTATATGAATTGGTTGTAAACAATTACAAGTAATGTCGAAATCATATAAGTTGTTTATAAACCTTGCTTAGTATGAATTTCTTGTTTGCACAAAAAATGGGCAAACACCTCCAAGTCGTATTATTTAGTTGATTATATGTGATTTTCGGTGATTTTAGATGAGTATGTAAATATGAAAGAAGTAGGGGCTGAAATGTAAAAGACACACAGATTTATAGTGGTTCGGCCAGAATGTGCCTACGTCCACTTTATATGTTATTATCTTCTTTCTTTCAGATTACAGGTACAATGCTTCGTATATCAGTATATGAAAGTAGTTTGAAAGTTCCTTCCTTGCTTGAGCTCTCAAACTTCTCTCCATTGTTGTACCCCTGCCCCTCTATTTATAGAATGAGGTAGGGGGCAGGGGTCTTGGAAGTATATAACTGCTGGTGGGCCCGGGCTGAAGCGATCTGGACTGGCAGTTGTCTGGTTCGGCGGAGGACATTCGGCATGGAGCTTAGTCCGGTGGTAGGCGTGGTCCGGCAACGAGTGTGGACCGGTGATTATTTGGTTCGGTTGTGAAGATGGTCCGGTAGATAAGTGGTTCGGTGGTAGCATGGGAGTTGATTCGGTAGTGGGGTGATGGTTGGTTCGGAGGAGTATGGTGGACCGGTATGGCTGGTCCGGTAGTAGTAGGGGATGTTTGGTTCGGTTACCGGATGGGCATGCCGAATGGCACTTGTGATTTGCCCGAATATGGTTGGTCCGGCTACCGGATGGACATGCCGAATGGAGTCATGGGGCCGAATGGGGATGGACTTCTAGCTTTGTGTTTGTCGAACGAGGTGGAGGTTGCGAGCTCGGGTAAAACTGTGACTTCTTGGTCTCGAGAGCTTCTGGGTGAGAATTCGCCCAACATTTGCCCCCCAAAGTGGGGCACGTGCTTGCACGTGTCGCGCTTTGTTTCCTGGTGATAGAAAGGCTTGTTTCGTAACGCCATGGGCTGGACGTTCGTATCCTGCGGATGTCCTGCAAAGGAATTTACAGTTTTAGTGTGGTTTCAAATAACGACCGTTCGTGGTTGGAATATTTGAGATGAAGTGAACTGTGTCGCTCGGGACGAGCAAGTGTGCCCCGAAGGGGCTTAGCATCGTCGATGCCAGGTTTACGTTAGAGTGGGTTCCTGGGTCGTTTGCCAAGGTGGTTTATCGCCAGCTCAGAGCATGCCTAGGGATCGTTCGCGACCCCGTACATGTGTAAGTAGCTTAGCCATTTCATAATAATTATCAAATATCCATATGACCGATGGGCTTAAGAATGCGTGTCAAAGTGTAAATTCCCACGATGGTAGGGTTAATAACCATTCAGAGCGTGCCTGTGGACCATTCGAGGTCGCGTACACGTGTAAACGATTTAATCCACGTCGGTGAGCATTTTACGACTTATTCATCGTTATCATAATCTATTTTTATTAGTTAGTTCTGGAGTTCGGTACTTATCTGAGGGAGGCGCTTTGCACGCCACTAGTTCCTGGTCTTGGACGGTAGAGAGAGAGTTCCATTCGGTTCTTGGTTTGTCCGGCTATTCTCATTCGGCTTCTGGTGGTCCGGTATTATTGGTCCGGTTGGGCGAATTGTTTGGTTCGGTGGTTGTGAGTTCGCCTATATATAGAGGCCGTACCCCCCTTGTTTTTCTTCACCGAACCAACAAGCGCCGAATCAATCTATTGCCGAACCAAGTGTTTTGCCGAACCAAGTGTTTTGCCGAACCAACCTTATACCGGACCAGGTATACACTTATCGCCGAATACACACGTACGTCTTCGTTTCACAGAATGGGACTACGGCCTTGGGGCCGAATGCCTTGCGTACCGAATGCCCCTGATACAGTACCACCGAATGAACATGATGACCGAATGAGATGGAAAACCGAATGAACATGATGACCGAATGAACTTGATGACCGAATGAGATGGAAACCGAATGAACACGATGACCTTGAAAACTTTAGTTTGCGAATGAAATCCCACACTTGCACGCACTTGTTTGTTTACTTTTCTATGTTCCCCGTTCTAATGCCTTGCTTTCCTTGTGTTGCAGAAAATGTCTCGCAAAGCGGAAACACGATCGGATAGAAAGAAGTCTAGAGGCACAGGAGAGCCTTCTTCTTCCTTGCCCCCAGTCCAACCAGGATCCGGGCAACACCGACCTATTCCGAGGTCTCTAGTGGACGGATATGGTCCACAGGAACTTTTGATCTCTCCCCCGGATTGCTTTCCTAGCTCCCTAAAGGAGGAGCAACTTGACGTCATATCCCGTTCCTTCGGGATAGATAGGGCTCTTATGCTGCTGCCGGGAGATGGAGTGATGCCATATAATCCTCCCGAGGGCTACTTCGCTTTTAGCAGATACCATTGCATGTGCGGCGCTATCCCCCCTATCAACGCTTGGATAGTAAGCTTCACCACATATTTGAAGGTGGCTCCCTTCCAGCTTCAGCCTAACTCATATGCTATCCTGGTAAGCCTCTTTGTTATCTTCCAGAGGAGGTACGGGCGTCCTCCTTCTAACCGGGAAATCCGATACTTGTACAACCTGAGAGGCTATAAGAAGGGGTCTCCATATATTAGTCTGGAGGCGGCCGTACCCTTCAAACCAGTTCTGGACTTGTATTCCAAGTTCACCATGTTCAAGAAGGAGTGGTTCTTCGTCAAGGACGATGCTGTTTCTTTCCGCCTTTTCACTTCCGGCTGTAAGATTGATTTCATTTATATTTTTCATGTGTTTTGACTGTAGTGCTTTTTCTGACATGCTTCTATTTCTGGCTAGCGACAGGTGGTACTGCAGTCGTGGAGGATGATTCCTTGGTGCGAATGGCTGCTGAACTAAAGGCTATTCCGGCACGGGACCGGTCGGCCTCCTTCTTGATCAGGAACGCAACCCTCTTGGAGTATAATTTGATCTTACCGCACCAGTCCGTGGTTAAGCAAAGAGACACGGCTGAGGAGAAGGCTGCTAAAGCTAAGGAGGGGGATAAAGTAAAGAGCGGTAAGAGGGAGCCTTTCGCAGAGCGTCCCGTGGTCGGGGGGAATAAACTGAAGAAGTCCGATGGCCCTTCTCCAAGTACTTGCCCGACTGTCCCGGAGGAGGAAGGTGTAGAAGAGGAGGAAGGAGGCGAAGTTGGAGAAGGGTCGGAGGGTGGAGGAGATGGCGATGGTCAAGGTGGTAGTGGGGTTGCTGCTCTAACCTCTGAGCAAGACCTCGAACTGGATGAGGCTCTCCGTCGGGCCTTCGGGGAGTCGGAGGGAGAGTCGGAAACGGAGAAGGAAAAGGAGAAGGAAACGGAGAAGGCAAAGGAAACCGGCAAAGCTGTGGCTGGCACTGACCCATCCTCTAAGGGTTCCTCAGCTAGGGTGACTCCGGCGATGCAAGGTGAACTTTTGTCTTCTGCCGATTCCATTTTCGATAGGGACTTAGAAATTTTTTACGGTTCACTTCCGTCCTGGAATGAGATCCAGGACTTATTGCAGTATCCGACTCCTCCGCCGGGTTTGTATAATAGATGTGTCCTCCCACTTTTCTTTCTTTTTAACCTAGCACATTTTTTTTTTGAACTGTGGGTTATTGTATGTTCATAACACTTGTTCTTTATCCCAGGGGCAGGCCAGGCGGTTAAAACGTCGGATGTTCGACATCGCCTTGAACAATTTAAGTCGAGGAGAGCTTCTGCGAAACCTTCTACCGATCGCACTGGGGACGTAGTCAAGTACCGCCCTCTTCTTGGGGTCATCGAAGAGGGCATTCAGAAAAGGAAGCGGAGCCGTTCCTTATTTGAGTGGTCCCCTGGTTCGCAGCATCCTACTCAGCCTCCTCGTGATACTACGGAGGAGAGCACGGAGCCCGGCCCCCCTCCTCCTCCTTCCAAGAGTCCTACTATCATTCATATAAGGCGTCCCGATGCGCCTCGCCCCGTGCCTCGTGACCCTTTTGCTGGTCATCCTGATTTAGACCCAAGCTTTCGGGACATTTCATTCGATGAGACCACGGGCGAACACCTCCTTCCCCGCAATCCCATGGTAAGGGTGCTGGACGAGGCCAAATCTTTAGATCTTGATTTACTTACTACACGGGTAGTCACCATGGGGGATGAGGCCAAGGCTAATATCGACCGGGTGGCCGCAGAGACTAAGAAGTTAATGGAGCATCATGCTAAGTTGGTCAAAGCCGGGGAAGAGATCGGGAGTGCTAACATTCGGTTGAGGTTAAAGGTTGCCGATCAGGCCAAGCAGCTCGCCGACCAAGCCATCCAGATTTCCCAGCATGAGGAAGCCTCCAAGCGTCTGAAAGAGACCATGGAGAAGGCCAGTAGGGTGGAATTACGGAAGATGGAGGTCGCTTGCAGGGAGCGGATTAACATAGCTATCGCAACGGTGGATGAGGTTCGAAATGCGGATCTCGAGCGGGTAGAGGAGTTGTCAGGGAGGCTCGAGGCTGCGGAGATGGCTCAGGCTGAGTTGAAGGAGGAGATGGAGGAGATGAGGAGGTCCCTTAAGTTGAAGGAGGAGGAAATGAGGAGGTCACTCCAGGCTGATTGCTTGAGATACCAATCAGAGAGGGACGTTGCCGTCGCCAAGTTGCAAGCTTCCGAGGCCCGGGTGAGGGAGTTTGAGGAAAACGAGGGGATGATGGATGAGATGCTGCAGGATATGTACTTCCACACTTGGAAGGAGGGCGGCTTGTCTTGGATGGACGATTACCCTCGGGTCATGGCCAAGGTGTATCTCCAGGCTTTAGAGGAGGCCAGGGTGAACGCGGGTAAGGAAGGCGGAGAGGCTTTCAACTTGAGTGCGGTTACTGCTCAGTTCTCAAAGGAGGAGCAAGCGGCGGTGAAGGAGGGGATGCGGCTGCTTGCTGCGGAGGAAGCGGGCGTGCAGTTGGATGATGAGGATCAAGCGGCGGATGCTGGTGAGTTATTCTTTTCCCTTTCTTTTCTTTCCGTGTTTTCATAACTTGATCGTTCGTTTAATGAATTCCTCTTCTGATCTGGACAGGTGGGACTTCAGATCCACACGCTGGGGGCTCTGATCCTGCGTCTAAGTAGGCTGGGGAAGTTGGTGATGGAGTGTGGAGGCATCCGCCATCTTTTTGTTTCTTTTTTATCACTGTTTATGTTAGTCTTTGATATGCAACTGTAATAAAATTATTTGCAAAGAATAACTTCGTGTGATCTTATAATATAAGCTGATTTTGTCATGTTTAAATGTTGTTGCTATTTTTATGTGCTGTGTGAGAAGTATAATTATGTATATGCCTGTGATTCCAGTTGTGTTTGATGTTAAGTTTTTGCTTGAAATATAATTTCACGTTTTGCAATGTCAGTGTATGAATAAGCTATAGTTACGCATTTATGTACAAGAGAAGAGAATACCGCCCTTTATGCTTTATTCGCAGGCGGTAGCTTTGAGTGTCTTGTGTAATTGTTCACGGGTATAGCTGAGCGCCCTGCCACCCAGCGCGCAGGCTTGGAGCCTCATGAGTGAATGCTTCCTATTTGGTTTCCTGTACTTTAGAGTTTGTTATACAGGATAGGAGAAAAATATTTAAGTGAAATGGAAATATAGTAAAAGTAAAACTTCCAGTCACGGAAGGCCGTCGATGTGCTTAAGTTCGTGGCAATCGGGTTTTGTAGTCACTTTCCCTAGCTGTGGGTCTTGGAGACATTTGTCACCCATCTTACGCCTCCGCGGGGAGTTTTCTTTTTTACCACAGCCGCACTTAAGACACATCGGAGCCGAGATCGCGCACGGTAACTACCCGAACCATTATGGTCCGTAATCGTGGGTATTATTCGATTTACCGTGGCCGGCTAGCGTGGGTGCCGTTGGCCGTGAACTACCCCTGGCTGGCCACACCTTATGTTGGGGCTTAAAGTAGGTTCACAGTTACCGGCGAGCCGAACGCCGTAATGAGCTGCCATCGGCTATAGTCGGCCTTTATGATGACTTATAATCGGCTCATTACAGTTGGCTTTGAGGGCAGGCGCGCAATGAGTTAACCCGCAGCAGAGGGATGCTGGAGCAAAAGAGTCTCATTGGCGAGTGCATAGAATCGTAGCGTACCTGTTAGGCCTAGTCCAGATGAGGCCGCGGTGCGTCTTGAGTGGAGATGCCATAGGATTTTGTTCAACAGAAAGGGATAAAACTTAACAAGTAGCCAAGACATAAAGGAACAAGTTAAAAAGAGACAAGATTTTTTAAAGTGGTTCGGCACGAAAATGCCTACGTCCACTGATTCTCTTTGTTAATTCACTTCATATGGACAGTACAAGTTAAGAAAAGTATCGACGGAGGTGTCGGATGTTCCATGCCCTCTGGAACACCTCTCCGTCCACTGTTGACAAAATGTAAGCTCCGTTGTGGAGATCTTTGTGAATTACATATGGTCCGTCCCAGATGGGGTCCAGTGCCCCGGGGCGCGGAAAGATTCGCCTGAGGACAAGATCTCCTTCTTGTAAGCTGCGATGCTTGACTTTGGAATTGTATAGTGCTGCCACTTTTTGTTTGTGAGCTGCTGCTTTGAGTGCTGCATCGTTTCTCCTTTCCTCAATCAGATCCAAAGACATGAGGAGGAGTTCTTCGTTTTCTTCTGGGTTGTAGTGGATCCTACGGTGGGAAGGCACAATAGTCTCAACTGGGAGCATTGCCTCCGATCCATATGCCAAAGAGAAAGGAGTATGTCCCGTTGATGTTCTGAAAGATGTGCGGTATGCCTATAGTGCCGTAGGAAGTTCGTCCACCCAAGAGCCTTTTGACTTTTCAAGTTTCTTCTTGATTAGGGTTTTGAGAATTTTGTTGACAGCTTCAACTTGTCCGTTTGCCTGAGGGTAAGCTACTGATGAGAAGCTTTTATGAATTCCATGCTCTTGGCACCAGTCGGCAAATTCTTCGCTGTCAAATTGGAGTCCGTTGTCTGATACGATCTTGAGGGGGACTCCATACCTGCACAAAATGTTTTTGATCAAGAAGTTGATAACTTTTGCTGAAGATATTTTATTTAAAGGTTCCGCTTCCACCCATTTGGTGAAATAATCGACTGCCACTATAGCATATTTGGCTCCGCCTCGGCCCGTTGGCAGTTCGCCAATTAAGTCAATTCCCCATACAGCAAAGGGCCAAGGGCTGGTCATTTGAGTAATTTCGTTTGTGGGCAGTCGAGGGATCTTGGCGAACTTCTGACATCTGTCGCATTTCTTAACGAAGTCTAGGGCATCTTTGTTTAGTGTGGGCCAGTAATATCCATATCGGAGTATCTTTCTTGCCAAAGTCTGTCCTCCAGTGTGATCTCCGCATCCTCCCTGATGGATGTTTGTTAATATCTCCTTGGCTTCCCTTCCGGCGACGCATCTTAATAAGGGGCTAGAGAAGCCACGCCGGTAGAGGATGCCTTCTTGTGTTGTGTAGTGGGGAACTTTCCTCAAGATCTTCTTGGCTTCGTCACGCCTGTCGGGTAGTATGCCATCTTGTGAATATTTCCGGATAGGAGTCATCCAGGTTCCTTCTTCGATTGCAGTTATCAGATTCACTTGTTCGAAACTTGGGGCCAGCTGCCTTGAGATTGCTAGTGCTCCGGAAATGGTGCTGTTCTTCATACTAGCTTGCTTTGCAAGTTCATCTGCCTCTTGGTTTTCTTCTCGAGGAATGTGTTTGATTAGATAATGGTCCAATTGATCGAGCAGCAGTTTGGTTTTCTTTAGGTATGCTGTGAGTCGTTCTCCTCGAGTCTGGAATTCTCCTAGTACCTGGTTTACGATAAGCTGAGAATCACTATGAATACATAAGGAATTGATTCCAATTTCTAGGGCCAGTTCCAATCCTACTATTACTGCTTCATATTCAGCATCGTTGTTAGTGGCCGTGAACTCCAATCTCAATGCATAGTACAACTTTCTTCCCTTGGGGGTGATGATCACAATACCTGCCCCCGAGCCTTGTTCGTTCGATGCTCCGTCTACAAAGAGGTTCCACTTGATGTTTTTTGCTACTTCGGATTGTTCCTTGCCTTCGTTGATAGTGAATTCGGCAATGAAATCAGCCATGGCTTGTCCTTTGATAGCGGTACGAGGATGGTAGGTGATATCATACTGACTTAATTCGATGCACCATTTGAGGAGTCGCCCAGAAGTGTCAGGACGATGGAGCACTTGTCTCAGTGGTTGATCGGTTAGAACTCTGATGGAGTGAGACTGGAAGTAGTGTCGCAGTTTTCGTGACGCGATCAATAAACAATACGCTAATTTCTCAAGTTTAGGATATCTGGCTTCTGCCCCTGTAAATCTTTTGCTTACAAAGTAAACCGGGCGTTGTGTGCGGTCTTCTTCTCTTACCAAGGCGGCGCTTAGAGCATGAGATGATACAGCGAGGTATAAGTATAACACTTCACCTTCATTTGGAGTTGAGAGTACTGGTGGTCTCTGAAGGTGTTCGATTAGGTTGAGGAAGGCTTTTAAGCATTCGTCAGTCCACTCGAACCTCCCTTTGTCTTTCTTGAGTGCTTCGAAGAAAGGGACACACTTGTCAGTTGCCTTGGAAATGAATCTGCTTAGGGCGGCCACCTTTCCGTTTAGGCTCTGCATTTCCTTTCGAGTGGAAGGTATCCTTATTTCTTTTAAAGCCCGGATTTGTTCAGGGTTTGCTTCGATTCCTCTGGCGTGGACGATGAATCCTAAGAATTTTCCCGATGATACTCCGAAGGAGCACTTTAGAGGATTCAGCTTCATTCCATATCGGCGAAGTACCTGAAACGTACCGTCCAGATGGCTTACATGGTCGTTGGCTTTCTTGGACTTTACCAACATGTCATCCACATATACCTCCATAGTTCGTCCTATCAATTCTGCGAACATTTTGTTGACGAGGCGTTGATAGGTAGCTCCAGCATTTTTGAGTCCAAAAGGCATGACTTTGTAACAATATAATCCGCGGTCGGTGATGAAGCTAGTGTGGTCCTGATCGGGAGCGTGCATGGGGATCTGGTTATATCCGGAGTATGCATCCATAAAAGATAGGAGTTCGTGCCCAGCTGTGCTGTCTACGAGTTGGTCAATTCGGGGAAGTGGGAAGCAGTCTTTCGGGCAAGCGTCATTCAGATTGGAGAAGTCAATACATGTTCGCCACTTTCCATTGGCCTTTTTTACTAGCACTGGGTTAGTGATCCATTCTGGGTAGATGGCTTCTCGTATGAAGCCATTAGCAAGTAGATTTTTTACTTCCTCATCAAGGGCTGCTGATCGCTCTGCACCCATGCTCCTCTTTTTCTGCTTTACTGGTACCTTGGTGGGATCGATGTTCAACATGTGGCATGCTATGTCTGGGGAGATTCCTGTCATATCGGCATGGGTCCACGCAAATACATCTAAGTTGTGGCGGAGAAAGTCAATGAGTTGATCCTTCAATTCCGTTTTCAGCTGAGATCCGATTTTTAATAGTCTACTTGAATCATGCTTATCTACCGATACGAATTCCATAGCCTCTGCAGGCTCGGCGGTAACCTCCTCCTCTTTATCCCTAGGGTCTAGTTCATTGAAGGGATCGCTTGTGTATCGAAGAGGAGGGGCTTTCTTTAGTTGCTATGCCTCCAAGCTTTTCATGCAGAGAGTGGTCTCTGCACCTTTTCCTTTATTCTTTCTGCGGTTATTGCGAAGTTCAGTTACGTAGCAGTCTCGGGCAGCATCTTGATCTCCTTCTACTTCTCCTACTCCGTTGTCTGTTGGAAATTTCATTTTCAGGCACCAGGGGGCTAATACAATCTGAAAGTCAGACAAGGCTGGTCTTCCCAAGAAAGCGTTGTAAGCCGAGTGGTTTTCTATTAGTACGAACGTTTGTTTTCGCACAACGGAGCGGGGATGACTTCCTATTTCGACGAAGAGGTCAAGTTGCCCGAGGGGCATTTTTGCATCTCCAGTGAAACCGTGCAGTGGTTTGTCACAGGGGGATACATCCTTCATTGATAACTTCATTTTGTCAAAAGCATGTTTGAACAGGATATTTACGGAGCTTCCCGTGTCTATTAGAATCCGAAAAACTTTAGCTGGACCAAACCAGGCAGAGATGACCATGGGATCCATATGTGGGTACTGTCTTCCTTCCAAATCATGCCTACTGAATACAATGTCATTGTTTTTTTTTCGTTTCGGGTGGCGTTCCTCCGTAATGGAGTTAACATATCCTTCGGCATTTCTAAGCGACTTGCCGTACCTTTCCATCTCTGCCCAACTTCTGTCGGCGATGTGTGGTCCTCCTGAGATGGTAAGGACCACTATCTTCTCTTGACTAGAGCCACTGGTGTTGTGATTGTTGCGATTCCCTCCGCCTACTTCCGGGAGGGGTTGCTTTGAGTTTTCATTGGCAGGAGTTGGAGTCCTGTTCTGACCTTTCACATAACGTTCCAGTCTTCTTCTTCTAATGTGTTCTTCGATCAAGTCCCGAAGATGGTGGCATTCATTGGTGTCATGTCCGTGGGATTCGTGGAAGCGACAGAACTTTCCGGACTTGAGTGCGTTATCTGATTCTTTCTTGTGCGGGGGGCGCTTGTATCCGAGTTCGCCCTGAGTGGCTAGGTAGATGTTTTCGATTGTTTCATTCAAAGGAGTGTAGGAGTCAAATCTTGGCCCTGGTCGATATTGGCGCTTCTCAACCTTTCTGCCCCCAGCATTGTCTCTAGATTCATTTCTTCGAGCGTCCTTAGCTGCAGTGGGAACCTTGTCCTGAACTATCTTGCCTTGTTGCCCTGACTGCCTCTCCGTAGCAGCGTCTTCAAGTCTCATATACTTTCCAGCTTCATGGAAGAAATCAGGCAAGGTAGCTGGTTTTTCCTTAGTTAATCTTCTGGCAAACTTGGTGTCTGGATGTACGCCACTACAGAGGGCCATTAGAGTGAGTTTTTCATCGGCGTCTTGAACTGCTGCCGCTGCGGCGTTGAACCGTGTTAGATATTGTTGCAGCGTCTCTCCGGATTTCTGTTTGACATTGGATAGAGAATAAGCATCCTTGGGTTGTTCCACATGGATGCGGAACTGGCTAATAAACCTTTCTTTTAACATCTCCCATGAGCTGATGGATCCTTGGGGTAGATGGCAGAACCAGGAGGTAGCTAGATCTGATAGGAATAGCGGAAAGCATTTACATAATACTCCTTCTGTTGCTCCACTCATGAGCATATGCTGGGTGTATCTCTGCAGGTGTACGATGGGGTCGGAAGTTCCTTTGTAAGGTTCCATGGTTGGCATTTTCCATTCCCGGGGAGTGATGGCAGTTTCGATATTTCGGGTAAAGGGACTGGTGACCCTAGCACCTATTCCCCGGTCCCTTTGCTCCCGTTGGACACATTCTCTGAATAATCGTGCCATTCGTTCGTCAGAACTTGGAGCGGACAAAAATGAGCTCGGTTCTTCCCTGCGGGATCTATCTCGTCCAGATGACCTGTAGGGATGGTACAGTCTATCACCTCTAGCATTATCCAGTGGTTGTCTTTGGCTGCTTGGATGCACGCTAGGACCAGCTACAGTTGCCCCCTGCCTTGATCTTCCCCTGTGGGGTTCTGTTTCGAGCACATCCATGGGGTCAACTTCGGGCTGGGTTCTAGCTCGGCTCCGTTCAGCGGGGTTTCTATGATTAGGTGGCATGACTGGCTCAGCTACATCCGACCCTCGCCTGGTGCCTCCCCCGCTAGGTTCGGTTCCAAGGGCTTCCTCGAGTCGGAATTCGGGCTGAGTCCGGGCGCGGCCCCTATCATCGTTTTTCCTGTTGATAGCTTGTTCGAAGAGTGAAGACCTTTGTTGCCTCCGGGATCCTCCGGATTGGGATTCACCCCATGATTCAGTGTTGCGGTTGGACTCTTCAGCATCCCTTAAGCGTGTCATGAGTTGGTCCACCAAAGTTTCTTGTTGGGATGTGAAGCGGTTAGTTACTTCAGCCACAACCCTGTCCAGATCTGCCCTAGTGATTGGTTGTTCCGTTGCGGGACCAGTTGGATTTTCCTGATTTTCATCTGGTACTGCTGTTGAAGTGGGCTGATCTGTGATTGCTGGATCTGGAAGGCTGCTAGTTGCGATGTTCTTTCCTTTGTTAACGTCCCTTCTCTGTTTGGAAGGCATGATTTTTCTAAGCAACGAGTGATGTTATTAGGAAGAAGGTTGAGTGGGAGAAGATGAAGCCTGAGTTCAGCTCTCAGTGAAAGCACCAAAAATGTTTGCACAAAAAATGGGCAAACACCTCCAAGTCGTATTATTTAGTTGATTATATGTGATTTTCGGTGATTTTAGATGAGTATGTAAATATGAAAGAAGTAGGGGCTGAAATGTAAAAGACACACAGATTTATAGTGGTTCGGCCAGAATGTGCCTACGTCCACTTTATATGTTATTATCTTCTTTCTTTCAGATTACAGGTACAATGCTTCGTATATCAGTATATGAAAGTAGTTTGAAAGTTCCTTCCTTGCTTGAGCTCTCAAACTTCTCTCCATTGTTGTACCCATGCCCCTCTATTTATAGAATGAGGTAGGGGGCAGGGGTCTTGGAAGTATATAACTGCTGGTGGGCCCGGGCTGAAGCGATCTGGACTGGCAGTTGTCTGGTTCGGCGGAGGACATTCGGCATGGAGCTTGGTCCGGTGGTAGGCGTGGTCCGGCAACGAGTGTGGACCGGTGATTATTTGGTTCGGTTGTGAAGATGGTCCGGTAGATAAGTGGTTCGGTGGTAGCATGGGAGTTGATTCGGTAGTGGGGTGATGGTTGGTTCGGAGGAGTATGGTGGACCGGTATGGCTGGTCCGGTAGTAGTAGGGGATGTTTGGTTCGGTTACCGGATGGGCATGCCGAATGGCACTTGTGATTTGCCCGAATATGGTTGGTCCGGCTACCGGATGGACATGCCGAATGGAGTCATGGGGCCGAATGGGGATGGACTTCTAGCTTTGTGTTTGTCGAACGAGGTGGAGGTTGCGAGCTCGGGTAAAACTGTGACTTCTTGGTCTCGAGAGCTTCTGGGTGAGAATTCGCCCAACATTTCTTTTAATATGCATGTGTTGTAGTTGTTTAAAGGAGTAAAATGTTAATAACTTCTTATATATGTCGCTTACGTGTTTATATTGAGTAAGTACTGGTACCGGGGCTACCGTTAGCGGGATTTGGTTGCGCAAAATGCTAAATAAATAACTTCTTTGCTTCAAAATGCTAAAAAGGTACGCCTACGCAATAAAAATAGGAAACATGAACAGTTTTTCTGTTTTCCGACCGTGTGGGCCGATGTATATATATTTATATCTATTGCGATATTTTAAAAGCTCCTAGGTACAAAGGTGGTTATGACGAAATTTTCTGAAAATTTAAGGCGTTAGAAAATTTTCGGGAAATTTTGGAATTTTTTTTTGAAAACTAAGTTTCGATTTGAAGTTAAAGGTTAAACGATATAGTTGGTTTTAAAAAGATAACTAAGTATGATTTGAAAACTTAGTAAAGTTTTGTAAGAGGTTTAACTATGGATTTTGGAAAAGTTAAACATTTAAATAAATTTGAAACTTAATTTGAACGAATTGTTTTGAAAAAATTAATGAATTTGGGACATTTTTCTTACTTGGTAATTTCGAGGACGAAATTCTTTTAAGGGGGGAAGATTGTAACGACCCAGAATTTCTGTCATTTGAAATTCAGATATTTAATTGATTTTAAATACTAACAAGTAAAATTTGTAAGTCGAATCAATTATATTTCGAATATTTAGATTTAATTGGATAATTAAATCGATAATTTAATATTTGAAATTGCGTAAATAATTGGGAATTTGGTTTAATGTGAATAAAAATGATTTATAAAGTTATATTAAATCATATTGGAGTTAGAACAATGGTTTTGAACCTTTAAAATTGAATTAAAAGTTAAATTGTGAAAATTGAATATTTTAATATTTAATCGACGACTGTAAATAGTCGTTTTTCAAACAGACTCGGATTTCGACGAAACTAGTTTCATCGGATCCATAATGTTATATTATTATAAGGTTTCAAATTTTGTGTCAATCGGATTTACGGTTTGTCTGGGGCAAGCCAAAACCATATAAATCTATCGTTTATTTCCGTAACTCGCACAGATGATCGAATTGGCTCTCGATACCTATTCTATTATGCCCGGAACACGGATTAAACCCTAGAAACGCCGGTCACCGTGTGAGATTTGGAGTTCGGAAAATCACGGATGAATAGTGCGTTGAAAAATTTCTACAAAAGGACCCATCCCCTTCTATTTTGCAAAACCCTGTCTCCCTCTAACCCTGGCCGCCGGCTAAACAATTTCAATGGCTAGAAAACACCAAACTTCTTCTCTCGATCTCTCCAAATCTATTCAATTTCATCAAAAATGTTTAACTACAAAGTTGTAGATCTCGTTGAGACGAGTAAATTCAACAGTGATGATGGATTTTCGTGCTACGGATCGTCGTCAATTCGAGCTTGAATGTTTGAAGTTCATTTGCGTTTTTCCACGCGAGCACGCAGTCAAGTGGGGCTGGCCTGGGGGTTGTGGTGCGCGGCGGTGGGGGCTACGACCTGGAAGTGGTTGATCATCGTCGAAGTCGATGTGAGGGGAGGGGTGCGGCAATCAATTTCGAACGTCGACATGTTGGGTTTTGCTCGCGTTTATCGACCTGAGGAAGAAGAAGAAGGGTCGGCCTAGATTCTTCAAAGCAAAATCAACGGTCTAGATAGAGAAAGGTTATAAAATATAAAAAGAATTGTAAATTGAGTTATAATTTAAATTGTATAAACTTTGTAAAGCTATAACTTGTTCATACGAGGTCGAAAACTAATGAAACAAGTTGCGTTGCAATCGTATGGACGAACACTACGCAATGGAACTGGATTGGAGTCGTTTGGAGCTAGTAATAATTTCGGGTAAAATTAAGCGCACGTTTAATTTTATTCGAAATAAAATGCTACAACTGTTATCGGAAACTCAAAGTGAGAACTTCTCACTCAATCGAATCTGTTTCGATTTAAATTTTAAATAGTTAGATTTAAAATTTCTTGATTGTGTGATTGGATGATAGTTATTATCCGTTGTATTGAAATAGACCATATACGCCGTATATTAAGCGGATGTTATTTATTAAACACATATACCACGATAATTCCAACTTGATGTGGAATTGGTATTATATATGTATTTGGAGTTGATTTCCCACATTATATCGTGGATGAGACCCTATTGCGCCGCATAATAGTGGATAATATTTTATAAATCCCATATACCGCGATATTTCACCTCGAAGTGGAATTGGTATTGTGCTAACATCTTTGGATGCAGGGAAACAGGTTGGAGGGATCCAACTGGATTCCTCAAACATTTGAATTTATTTCATATGTTGTATGTTGGTTGATTTATAATCCGTGTGATTATCTTTGTGATCGAGATTGTTGAAGGCTATAGGTTAGCCGAATATATTTTTGGTATCATTGGATACCGAAAATAGATAAAAATTGGATTTTTGAAATTTCAAGTTGAAAGCTAAAGTAGAATTTTTTTTTTTAGAATTGGATAAGTTAAAAAGGTGTTTTAAAAAGACAAAATTATTTTTGAACCATATTGCATAAAATTCCAAATTACAGAAAAAAAGGGCTAAGTAAATGGATTTCGATTTATATTATTATAAGTTGAAGAAATTTATTTTAAAAAGAAATGATTTTGTAAATTCATTGGAAATTTATTAAGCAGAAATTAATTGGTTTGATAATTAATTAAAAATAATTAATCAAGTATTAACTATTAATTAAGAGTTAATTAATGATCAGTGAAAGGATAATTTATTAAATGTTTTTATAATAAATTGGCTATTAATTTACCATAACTAGCAAATTTTATTTATAGAAATTTATTTGATTTAAATTAATCAGATGATTAAATTTATCCTACTTATGGATGTTTGAATTATACTGGATGTTGAATTGTTTGATATCTTTGATATGTGATGCTTTGTGATATATCCTGATGTGAGTTGTGATCTGCAAATTGTTTATCTGTGATATATTACATATCTGTGATCGGGGAATGAAAGGTAAGCGTTATAGTTTATACCGCTTATCAAATATATTGTTATATTTTGATCTGTGATGGTTGAATGTTGTTGCACTATTGTGTTAAACCCTTGGACTATACAAGCACACACAAAATGTGGATTTCACGTGGAAATCAGTTAAGTCACAGATTTTTGACAATTCTAAAGATTGAATTTTTTGAGTCCAAATTAGTTTTTGAATCCAAAATGTGGATTTCACATATAGTTAATCAAGGTTAAGTAAATGATTAACGTTAATTTTATATAATTAATTATATTCAATTATCTAGGATTTATCAATATCTTTTTAAATTTACATCTACTTCGTGCGAGGACGGATTGGCACGCAGTCAGTGACGTTGGATTCGTATCGTCGAGCTCTACATTATGGACTAGGACCCGTATCTGTTTGTGTTTGAAAATTTTTCAAATTCAAATAAAGGTGTTTTTAATGCTCACATTTGACTATTATACCTTATGATTAGGAAGTTAATATCGTGAAATAACTTGAATTGATTGTTGGTTGTGGGATAAATTTATTTTGACATTTAATCGACATCTGAATAAATTGATAGAATTCAGTTTTGACAGTTAGTATTGATATAGGATTTTAAATGCTAGTAAAATTCCCGATTTATCGAAATTGATTGACTACTGTGAATATTGATTGTTTGGATGATTGGTTGAGATGGATGCTATTGATTGTTTTTTTGATGTTTGAATGTTTATTTATATATCATGTTATCACCCTGTATGTTATTTACAGTGTATAAACTGTAAATTGAATTATTTCGAATAAATTAAGAAATAGGTTGAAATGATATATACCTATGACATCTATTTGGATTGAAATGATATATATCCATCCTTGAAATTAAATTGAAATAATTATCCACTTGGCCATAGGTTAGAAAATTATCTACGGATACCAGGTTGGTTAAATTAAATGATTTTAAAAGATGTTTTGAATTTTTTTTATGAATTGATTTTAAGAGAAAAATCAAATTTATGTAAATTGGAATATATTTCGAATTGGAGCTTGAAATGTTGGAACTTAAACTTAATAACGAGATTGTTTAATTAATAGGAGTTATATTTTTAAGTTAAAATTTGAAATACGGCATAAATTTTCGAAAGTTGTTTGTTTTGAAAGATTGGTCATTTATTCGGACTTTGAATATTTCTAGAAAAATTGTTGTGAAATGATATTTCAAATCTGAGGTTGGAATTGAAATTTGGATAAATAATTTGGTATTGGAAGTAAATTTGATTTATGTTTTTAAAAATGATATTTTGAAATCAAATTTGGAATTGGAACTGAAATTGGAAATTAGTTTGAAACTGGAATTGAAATTAATTTGGAATTGGAAACTTTGGAATTTTTTTTAAAAGGAATATTTTAGTATAAATGATTTAAATTCTATATTCTTTAAATATTCAAGCTATTTTGATTTCTGTAATAACTCGGATTTCTGAACATCTGAAATAATTGGGTTAATTAATAGAAATACATGATTTTAGATTGAACAAATAAACTTCTGAGCAATGTTTGAATATTCCGGGATTTTAGGCAAATAGATATGAGATAATTTCTTATAATCTAAAATTCATTCTATTTCTAAAACAAATAGAATGAGTATTAATTTGATTATATAAATAGGTAGATTCTAAAAAAAAAATTGGAATTGGAATTCAAATGTAAACATCTTAAGGATAAATTAGATTTTCATCATTTGATTTTAAAAAAGTTACATGTAAATAAATTAAAGGAAATTTTAAACAGTTAAATATATTAACATTTAAGACATTTATAAATATATATAAAAAATAAATCTTAAATATTATAAAAATAAATATATTAACATATTTTAAGCTTGGAAATTACAAATGTAAGAATATATGCAAGCATTACAAGTGTGAGCCAAGGATTTAACCTAATTACAAGTGTAAGCAAGCCTTACTATATAATTAACAAGTGTCTAAAATTTGTATATTCTTTTAAAAAAATTCATAATTTATAAAATATAAGAGATATATAAATTAAAGTTTTAAACATTTGTAAGCATTATAATTCATGGAATTAACAAGTGTAACTTAGGTTAACATGTAAATAAATATGTGGCATGTTTGTTTTCTCTTTAAAATTTAATTATATAATTTGGGAGAAGAGGCTATTTTACATTTTGGATAAAACTCTTCACATATTTTCTTCTCAATCTAATTCTTCTATAACTAAAACCAGAAAAGGGATCAAAAACAAAAATTCAAGATCAGCTTAAAAAATTCAAAAAAAACATCAAGTAGCAGATCATAAATATCAGATCCAAATCAAACTTCAAGCAAGCCAAGGATCAACACTAAACATTCCAGTTTTTTCAACTGTTTCAAGATTAAAGCAACTCAGATTCAGAATAAACTGGAAGCAAAACGCAGAAGATTCAACTCGAACAAATAACAGCAGGTGAGTAATCTGCCTAGTTTATTATGTTCTTTTTTGGAATGTCTGTGAGTAAACAAAAGCTTTAAAACTAGAAATCTTGAATTGTTTCATGTATGATATAATCTGTGAAGAAAAGTTGAGATTATGATATGCATGGATAAGTATTGACTGAAAAATAGTTGAAGTATTGAATTTATACACAAGTGCAGGACTGAGTATATATAGATAATTAGCCTTTGTTTGGTTTTACTTTAAAAAAAATAATACAAATCCAGAATCAGATTCTTAAATTTCTAAGCTTTGTTCATTTGAATCAAATTGTATTTGAATAAGTTGATTTTTGGGAAAATCTGAATCAAGTAGTTTAAAAGCCAGATCAAACTACAGTTCAAAACAGTTTTACTCTCTGTTCCAAAACTTTGTTTTTCAGATGAGTAATTCCATATTTTAAAAGCTTAAGAAGATTTGAATCTGCGCACGTGAATTCCTGGATTAGATTTGTACTTTGCAAGTGTATATATTTGCATGAATCTCTGGATATATGTGTGCATCTGTTCTGTGCATAATGATTTAAACTGTTCTTCCCTGTTTAGACTGTAGAATTAAAAACAAAGCAAAAAATCAACTCAATTCTTTATCTATGTGATATTAGGATTTAAATTTTAAATAAAATAAGTTTGTGTAGATGAGATTTGGTTTTTAAAATAAGTTATGTATTATATGTTAAAAATTCACTTGGAATCAGTAAAACAGTTGATCTATTCAAAATTGATGAAAAATTTAAATAATTTAATTTGTAAATTCAAGCATGTAAGTTGATTCAACTCTGCAAAACTCGATTTTTAGAATAAATTTCATGAGTTTTAGTTTGGTATTGGGTTTGCAATCTGGAAATGATAAGATTTTGGTTTTCGATCAAGTTCTGTTGACTGGGAAGATTTTGGAGGTTGAGGTTTTGCAGGACCTAGCCTGGTGATCATTGAGACTGGGAAAAATGACAAGGAGTTGGGTAGATCGCCGTGGCGTCGGCGATATTTCATTTGAGTTGATTAACCCTAGTTCTGTCGAAGTTAGGGAAATTGATCACAGAGGCTTCATTGGTGAATCGAGCTGCGAGTGCTTCTAGGAAAAGATGGCATGATGACTTGAGTGGCCGTGGACAGAGTTTGAAGAACTCTGGTGAACGACGACGGTGGTTTAGGGGTAGTTTTCTGGTGAGGTCAGGTTCCAGTTTCCACTGGAATACTCAAATTCAAGTTGGGTTCGGTGGTGTTGAATTGATGGTCGAAGTCGACTCTTGGGTTCGTCGCCGACATATGGAAGGTAGCGGCGAAGGTCACGGTGGCGTGAAGCGTCGGTGTACGTGCACGTCAAGGTTGGTGTGTCGGTGTTTTGGAGATGCAAGGTGACTCGGGTTGGGTCTCGAAGAGAAGCTAGGGATTGTAAGGGAAATGCTTGAGTTCGCTTTGGGTTTACAGGAAGGTGTTTCGTTTGTGAATTATCGTGGTTTCCAGATTTTTGTGAAAGTTTGTGAAAGTTTAGTCAGATTCTAAGTGTATAGGTGGGTTCAAATATAAATTCTGAAATCTGGTTGTGAAAGTAAATAAAGTAAGACTAAAATGATTTAAACAAGTTTAAAAGATTTAAGGTATATTTTAAAATGAGTTAGTTTTTCCCAGCGTATGTTTAAACAAGTTTTACACAAGTTTCAAGATCTGAACAATAAAGGAATGTTCAAATTATTTGATTTTTAGTAATTATATGTTGGGAAAATTTTGAAATAAAGTTCTAAGTATTGTTTTAATGAAATGAATATTATAATTTAGAAATAAATTAAAAAGGTTAATTATTTAATGTAATTAATGAAGGTTAATAAATTTATCAAAGTGTAATTACTTAGGGAAGTAATTAGAGAATGGTTAATGAGTCTAATTTAATTAAGGGTCATTGACTAGTGATTAAGAGATAATAAACTAATGTAATTAATTTAAAGAAAATGGTTTAATTAATTAAGAATAGTTAATTACTTGATTCATTAAGGGTTAGTTAATTAATGTGCGGGATTAATTAAAAGATAGTTAATAGATGTAAATAATTCATTTAAGTAAGTAATTAAGAATCAACGTAATTAATATGGATGGGTAGAGGTAAATTAATTTGTGTGATTTACGAAGAATTAATTACTTATATTAATTAAAGGATGATTAATCAAAGATGATTAATTAAGATGGATAATGAAAAGATGATTTATTAATTGATTGAAATTAATTAATGTTAAGTAAAGGTAAATTAAGTGATTAAGGAAAAAAAGTTAATTTTAATTAGAGACAAATGAAATAAATTTTGAAAGTGATAAATCTTGCACATGAATGATTTAATGATGTTAAATGCTTTGAATTGGCTGATATCCCTGATGTGAAATATTACATGATATGATATGTTTAAATGTACAGTGATATTGTGATTATCTATCGATGACGATTTGCCATGTAAAAGTGACATCTTGTATTATAGTTGAATTGAATCTCACTTGAATAAGTTGGATTAATATTATATTGAATTCGAAGGGAAAAGAGTCGGGTATTGGTAAATACCCGAAAGTACTTCGATTCTTTATAGATTGATGTGTGAAATCAATAAGCTAGTATGGAATAATTTAAGTATTTTGGACCATTTAATCTAAGTTTTGGTACTTAGAAATTGTTGAGAGACATAAGTAATGTCTATAACAATTTGTGAACTTGTAATTGATACAAGTTGCCCGGGTTATATAGTAGTTGTATTCTTTTGTATTTCTTGTTAGATGGGTTTACTCACGCTGGTTTCCAGCCTGACCCGGGTGTACTTTGATGTAATGCTCGGGTCAGACCGAGTATTACAGATTTTCAGGTGAGGACGTTTTGGAGCTCAGGAGGCGGGCTAGATGGCAGGAACGTATGGAGCATATACCGCTGTATATATTGTAGTTGTCTTGGACGTGTTGTTTAAAACTGTCCAGTGTTGTGAAATGGATTGTAACTCGGTTGTATAAAATTGTAAATGTACTGATACAGTTCTTCTTTATAAAAAAACCATTATTTATGTTATATTATATTTTAATCCACTACGAATGTGAGGTTTCTGTTACTTGTTTCTGTTTCTTCATCTTTTTCTTTCTTCTTTTCTCTAACTATCTGGAATTTTTCTGGATCGAAAATTTCCGGGTCCTTACAATTTCCAAACTATTTTGCTATATAAACCATTTTTATATTCAAATAATTGGATTAAACTATTTAAGTATTTTCTATCAAACTATTTTTAACTATTTAAATATTTTCTATTAAACTAATTTTTAAAATTCAAACTGGTTAAAGGGTGAATGGTCTATATTTAAATCTTCGATTTAAATACGAACTAGGTTAATAGGAAGATTATAACCTAAATTGATTTCGAATCAAATTTTGGAAGTGAAATTGATTTATCGGACAAAATTGATAATTTTGAATATATGATGATTTCGAAGTGGATTTAATTTTAAAGCGAATATATGATGATTTTGAAATGGATTTGATTTTGAAACGAATATGATATTTTGATATCAAGTGTAAATTGTTTTCGAAATGTAAAAGTACCAGCCGGTGTGTAAAATGACGATTGGTTATTAAAGAGTCCGGGGCCTCTTATTGAAATACTCTCTTTCAATATTGGAACCACTTTAACAACCGTGTACGCGGTGGATGATATCCAATATGTAGTAGTTGAATTGGCGACGTTTACTGGAATGAGGTAAGAGAACGATGATGGATAGCCTTGACATTCGTGTCATAATTAAAATGACTAAAACAGGAGCCTATGTCTGGCCATTGAGGTTAGCTATCTCTAGCGACGTTGATCCTTCGTATTACTATTGTGGTTTCGGATTCGATGGTGCACCTTATTTGTCGTTTGGATTGATTGTCGCGGTCGGCCATGTACGTGTTACGACCAGCCAGAAAGGGTAAACTGGTAGAATCCTACCTTGGGCATTGCCTCACGTGCCTTGTCATATTTATATCTATACGAGCCCATTACGATTTTGGTTTAAAACTGTAAAAATGTGTTAAGATGGATCAATGTAAAGCCTTAACGCTATTTTGATATTTATTTTACCGATAGACATTATATATTATAATGTATACTATTATATATAAATAGTTTAACGGATCCGTAGGAGATGGAAAATCCTCTAACATCTCTTAAGTTATTGCACTCATATTTGTGATATTGATTTGACTTACATAAGAGTAATTTAGTCGTGACTCGAGCGTTTTGTTTTCCTCGTTACGCTCGGGTCAGTCCTGAGTTTTTTTTCAGTGTATTGAAGTCTGTTCTTTGGAGGATGAAGACAGAGTTTGGTATATTACTATTATTATTATACCCTGTATCATGCTATATTCTACTACTTTGATTACTTCTCCTTGTTGTATATTTATAACTCTGATAAATGTGTATAGACTATAATCAAATGTACAGTAAACAACTTTACAAATTGTTTATTTAATTATTATATTTTATCGTTCCGCTATGAGATTCCGTGTTTTGCTTTCTTCTTCTCTTCTTATTTTTCTTATTTTAACCCCATTGATTATCTACGTTCCGGATTGTTTAAGTCAGACATGTGTGGATTATTGTCGGTTTAAGCCTTTCGAAATATGGGTCGTCGCAGAAGGAATGTAACGACCTGGATTTTTTGATATTTAATTTGGAATATTTAAATGGTTTTAAATATGAAATTTGGAATTATAATTTAGTAAAATTTTAAAAGCGAAAATTTCAAGTGATTTCGTAAATTTTTGAAATCATCGATTTAATCGATGCGTTAAAATTGCAATCCGAGGCATAGTCTTAGAATTCGACGAAACTAGTTCCATTGGATCCGTAATAAAGAATTATTATCGAGTTCCAAATTCTGTAGCATTTAGAGTTATCGTTTTATCGTACATGATATAAACGCGTTGAATTAATATCAAAAATTTAATATAATAATTGGGTCCAAAATGCTATATTCTCCATATGATCGAATTAGGACTCAAAACATTTTTCATTGTCTTTGGAATAGGGGTATAACATTATGAGTGCCTAGCGGCATGCTTCGATTGTGGTTCGAGATTTTAAGCTATCAAAATCGAGATACTTTGAAACCTAATTTAATATATATATTTCCTTCCGCCTCCTAAGATTTTAAGTTGTCTTCTCTTTCCATCAGCCTCCTAAGATTGTAACTTTTACCGATTCAAATACTCCATATCCTTCTATTAAATCCTGTCTCTTTCTTCTTGAAGATAAGTAGTTCGTTCCTAAAAAAATACAGCCGCGCCTCTCCTTTTAAATCGCATACTAATTCCTGTTCCTTCTTTCAAGAAAAAAACGAAAACACTTCTTCTCAGAAGGAAAAAAAGAAATCGAATTCGTTCAAAAAAAAATTATAACAAAGAGGAGAACAATTTCCGCGATTGAAGGAGGAAGAGATGAAGGTGAACTCGAAGGCACGGTTGTAAGGGAGAAGGTTGCTCGGGAATCTAGAGTCACGTTCTGTGGTTGTTCAAAGGCGTTTTCGTCCCCTGGAGTTGATAGCAGCAGGATTATGCGGTGCCTAGTGGGTGGAGATGAGGAGAAGTTGCATCGACGAAGTAAGGTAGTGTTGTGAGTAGCTGCGAGGTATGAGAAGGTATGGACTTAGGGTTTGGTTTATTTTGTTGCACGACCCTGGCTGTGATTTTTGGTTTCAATGATGCCTACGAGCTCAACACAAAGGATCCGGTAATAAATCATTGTATTGATGGTGCTAGTTGAACTTTAGGTTGTATGTTGAGATGTTGAAGGGTATTGGAACTCAAATGATAGTAGTAATCTGTCTACAGGCTATGATGGTGGTGATTTGAAAAGTAGAGGCTATAATTGGGGTTATCATAGGTGTGGGGTTATTGTCGAGGCTGGTTGCTTAAGAAGGCTAAGACGCCAACAACGGTCCTTCGGGTAAGGTTAAGTGCATATGATATTTGGAAGCAGTCGATGTCACGATGGATTTATGCGTGCCAGAGAATGTGATTGGCAGGAAGGTAATTTTTTTTAGAATAATTAAAATTACAAATTTTAATTTAAGTAAATATTGAATTAATTTATCTCGACATTCATTAATCCATATTAAATTTGTATGAGGCCCGAAAATCATAGAACAAGACAAGTTTGGATCATATTTGGAAAATCTACGTACAAGAATTGGTTTGGGATTTTTGGAGTCAGTAGGGAATTTAAATAAATTGAAATGTGGACGTTTGGCAAATAAAAAAAATCTAAATAGCCAGAATTAATTCTGGATGCTTGGTTGAATTTATTAATTATTATCTGTTGAATAATATGATATACTTTATATATATCGTAGTATATATATTAGTAGTTGGATATATTTCCCGCCTATTGGAGCGGATGAGACCCTATGCACCCCGCATAATAGCGGATGACCTTATATACCGCGATATCCCCCACGAAATGGGAATGGATTTTTGTTGCTGTCTAACATCTGTGGATGTAGGGAAAACAGGTTGGTGGGATCCAATTGGATTCCTCAAAAATTATATTGATTGTTTTTCATATATAATAATATATGATATGTTAGAATAATCTGTCACATATTATTATTATGATCTGAATCATTGGATGCTATAGCAACGATGACCTTAATTTTGGTATTTTAAATACCAGACATATTATTTTAAATTTTGAAGAAATTAAAGGAGATTTTTAATATGAAAATATTTATATCGGAATTCGAACTATTTAAAAGAAAATATTTTGGATAAGCAATAATTGAGTTTGGTCATACTTAACAATTCGGGAAAAAATATATTTCAATAGAGATCTTAAAATAATTCATATAGAAGATTTTAAGCAATGGACTTTTAAAAATGATAGCCTGAAAAGATAGAAAGGCGTTGAAATCGATATTAGAAATAGATTCGAAAAATAAATGGAATTTATAAAGAAGTGGACTTATAAAAATGGAATTTTGTAAGTGAGGATATTTTTATAAAAAGCGAAACTCAAAGAAGTTATAAATTTATAAACGATGTTTATAAATAAAGGAAATCGATAACAGATGAAATCAGGGAATATAAAATTCATAGGGTGAATTTACATTAGAATATGGCAATAGGATTGGGAAAAAATAGTGGGCACTAATTTTGAAAAAAATAGAAATGGTTTGGATGCTGGAATGGAATCGATTGGTTGTAAATCGAAAGGATTTATAAATTGAATTGACTACGTGAATTTAGAAAAATATCTTTAATTTTAAGAAATTAAGTTAGTTTTTAAAAGGAAAATGTTATATATCAAACTACGAAATTTTGAACTAGGAGAATTAAAGTACAACGAAAAGTGAATTTCTCAAATACTTAATATTTATTTAATTATATTCTAATTTTAGAAATCAGCTTTGAAATTGATTTTATTGATGTTTATAAAAAGGGTTTTGATATTTAAAAATGTGTACTTAAGCTTTTTTTTTAAAAAAAATTATTAGCCTTATAAATACTTGTTTTATATATATACAGAGTTTTGAAGTGATTGAAAATTGTATTTATAAATTCTTTTGAGATTCGTAAATAAGGCTTATAAATGGATATGGTTTTGAGGAGAGGAATTTTTTAAGGGATTTGGAGGAAATGAATTTCCAAATGTTGAATATGGGAACTTCGAAATTGAAATCTGAATTCATAAAAGAAGTTGTAAATTGTTGAATGGGATTATAAATAAGTATATTGGGTTTTGGGAATTCTTAAGGAATTTGTTAATGATTCCAGAAACTTATGAGATAGGTTACAAAATATTCCCTGAAGCGTTGATATTTGAAATGATTTTGGAAAATAAGACTTATAATGTTTTTCCTAAGTATTAAAATGGAAATTTGGAAATATTTCTAAGTGTTGATATGGTTTTAGAAATATCCTGTTATGGATTTAGTATTTCAAATAGTTTTCAAATATTGGAATATGGGAAGTAAATTGAAAACATACCTTTGTAAAGGTATTTTAAAATGAATATTTTGGAAGAGAATTATAATATCGGCCTAATGACTGCTCATGGATGTTATTTGGTAGTTAAATAACCGACAATCAAATATTGGCCAATTTCGTTAATCATTTCGAAGAGACCGGGATCGGGTTTAATTATTAGAAAACCACTTCGATCCGGTTTGAACGTTACAAATGGATATCGTGAACATATTGAAGACGGTGATTCGATTTTCCTAGACCCAGGACAACTTGTATGGGCGAATGCTATCAGAACATCGTCATTGGAGGACGATGAGCATTCTAAGTAAAAATTAATCTTGAAAGGTAGTCATAGCCTCATGCCTCATCAACCAGAATGACTGAAAATCAGGGGAGATGCAGCAAGGCTAAGTGGGTTGCACCCAATTAGGGTATGTTATCACCATTCTGGATACCATTGGATATTATTACCATAGTGCGTGGAAGAACTCGATAAGGGTGGGAGAATTCGGTGTGATAACATATTCGGTTCTATCTAGGTTAGGGATAGGGCCGGTCTTGTATTGTAAGGGATCCCGACGAGGACCTCGGTATATTTTTCTAGATGTGTACCGTGGTAGGTGGCACCCCGGTGCCAAGTCATTGTATGGAATCCATTCTCCAATAGGCGCCGTACGATTTTGATTGTGGCCCAACTATGCCGAAACGTGAGATGCAAGCATTTCAGCTATTTTCTATTTACTTGATTTAAACACTATTATAATGTCAGACGATTTTGATAAAAACGTTTTGGTTATCGTAAGGGAAAATCCCGTCGTGTTTATGTGTGACATGGTAGTAATAATTCAAATTGAGTGTGTTTTCTCACACTGGTTTTCTAGACTGACTCGGGTGTTATTTTATTATAATGCTCGGGTCAGACCGAGTATTACAGATTCAGGACAGGATGTCATGGAGCTCGGAAGACGAGCTGGATGACAGAGACGTATTTCCGTACTTAATTTATATTTCTGCTGTATGAGGACATTTTATTATAACTGTCCAGATTGATGTAATGATGGTTGTACTCTGAAGATTATAAGAAGTAAACAGTTACAGATTTTTTGTTTACAAATCTATTTTTATATATTATAGTTTGTTCCGCAGAGATTGTGAGATTCTATGTTGTTGTTTCTATTTTTCTTCTACCATTATCTTCTTCACCCTTAACAATTGGTATTTTCGGCACTTGAATATTCGGCATGTTATATAGTGAATATTTAAATGTTGATTTTCGAGAGTTGAAAATCCCGGTTCGTCACATGATGTGCGTTAAATTGCATATGTACACCGTCGGCAATGAGTTAGTAGAATTTATTAAAAAGGGGAACATATCATATATACAAAGTTTGGAATTTTTTCAATAGCTTACGCGTTATGCGCACATTTAAACATTTGAGCTTGATCATTGAAATTAAATGTAAACAAGAGTATTGTATTAATACACACACACACATGTATAAGGAGAGAAATGGTAAAAGGATTTATTGACAATAAATGTACATTATTTGTAATTAATGTACGTTACAATTGCAATTAACGTGCGTTACAACATTTACTAATGTACATTAATTGTAAATTAATGTAGACTATAAACATGTAAGATGAGGAAACTAAATTTGCTTATAAAATATATATTCTTGAAGTTTAAATCTTTAATGTTTATAAAGAGAAGATTTTGAAAGGATAAAACGTTAACAAATAAATGTTGTAACAGACAAGAATCAATGGGAAATGGTTAAAATTAGTAAGCAACCAATTAAGAAAATTGATTATGAATGAATAAAATTAACCATGTGATTGATTAGTTTAACCTGTATATGTATATATATATGTTAACGCCGAGCGACTCAAGGAGCTTACGACTCATGATAGTTACCGACTCATGTAAAGGAGCGACTCAGTGGCTTTAGCGACTTAAAATGCTTTGCGACCTAGTGTGTTAAGATGCGAACGACTCATGGGATATGCGACTCATTGAGTTATCCTAAGCTAGCGACTTAGGAATGAAGCGACATAGTACTCAGCGACTTACCAGTAAAGCAACTTAGCGACTCAATACTTCTAGCGACTCATGAGTGAAGTGGTTCAACGACTCAGTGGCCCACCGACTCATGGCACACCGGCTTAGCGACTCATCGTATGAAGCACTTGGCGAGACATCAATGAAGTACTGACAAATGCAAAAACTACAACCTAAAGACATGATCTACGACTTATTATGAGTCGTTGCCGACTCATGCCTCATCGCAATGAGTCGCGTGCGACCTAACACTTAGAGAAAAAGTGATGCCGCTTCTCATAAGGTGTGAGCCGGTACTCGTAAGCAAAGAGGAGTTAAGGGGTGATACTTATCTCATGACTCGACGACTCGTAACTCGTAAACAACCCAGTACTTGAAGCGTGGGTTCGAAAAAGGCAGGAAGCTCTCTACAAACCAGAGACTCGGCTCAATGAGTCGGTCACGACTCATCCTAAGTCAGCAACGACTTACCTTAAGTCGGCAACGAGTTAGGACTTAGCAACTTTTTTCACCCAGAGCTCTCTATAAATAGACATCCACCTCCAACTCTGGAAGGGACTTTTGGTTCATTCTCGAAGCGTCAATACTCTGCCATTTCCTCGACTCAAGCAACACCTCGAGCACTCCAAACATCAAAGACATTACATCAAATTCCAAGAGAGAGAATCTACATCATTCATCATGAGTTTGAAAGATAATTCTCCGTCAAAGTTTGTACTAACAGACTAGAGTGGATTGTAATTGAAGAAAGTTGTATAAGTTGTACTTGTTTCAGCAATAAAGAGATCAAAGTGGACGTAGGCTCGATTTTAGGCCGAACCACTATAAAACTGTTGTCTTTTACTGCTTTTCTACAATTTCTCTACTTGTATCTTGTTCCCGTACCAACGGGTGGTGCTTTCATAACTGCTATCTACACACTGGGGTGTTATCGTTTAAATTTTAGCGTTAACATTTTTGGTGCTTTCACTGAGAATTGAACTCAGGACAGCTGTCATCATTGCTTCGCAGAGATTTGAAGAAAGAATTTCCTTAAAAACCAGAAGTATATCTGAGATTATGGCTCCTGGAAGGAAAAGTAGATCTATCAGATCTGGAAACATTCAAGAGGGAACCTCCGCTTCCCCTGTACCTAATCAACCCACTCCGTCCGTTGGAGTTACGAAAGCGGAGTTGGATGCTGTGATTCTAGGGCTAAACCAGCAGATAAACGCCCAAAATGCACAACTAGAGGCTCAAAGTGCCCAGAATGCTCTGATTCTGAATAAGTTGAACGATTTACTTGGAGCAAACAATCAACCAGCTGGTAATGAAAGGAACTATGCTGGCAACATTCATGATGTTAGTGAGAGGAATGCTCCTGAAAGGGCTACTAGTCCATTTGAGCAGGCAGTTCCTGAGGCTGGTGGATCTAGAACTCGGCATGATGAGGAATATCTTTCTGGAATGGTCCGGCAGATCATGAAAGAAAGTTTGCAAAGGGTTGAAGATGAGAAGGAATGGGGTTTCGCCCCAAGTAAAACTCCGTTTACTGAAAAAATCCTGAAGGCGGAATTTCCAAGAAAGTTTGTCCCTCCGACTATTCCAGCTTACAAAGGGACAAGTGATCCGAATGAGTTCTTGTATAAATATGATTGGCACATGACGGGTGCCAGGGCCTCTGACGAAATAAAGTGTCGATATTTCCCCGTATACCTGGAAGGGGTGGCTCTACTATGGTTCACCAAGTTGCCAGTCCGATCTATCGATCAGTTTCCAGACTTGACCAGAAAATTCAAGGAGTTGTTTAGACTATATGCTTCGAAGGCCAAGGACATTATGTCACTATCGAGTTTAGAGCAGAATCCTGGTGAGTCTATCAGATCTTTCTTGAACCGCTTTAATATAGCGCTGGCGGAAGTGGACAATGCTGAACCACGAATGATCTTGACTTATCTAATGAGGGCTATTGATAAGTCAAGCGAATTCGGAAAATGGTTAAATATGAAAGAGCCAACCTCTCTCGAAAAGTTCTACAAAAAAGCAGACGAATTCATTCGCTTGGAAAGTCGTCCTTTGCCAATAAAGGCAGTGTTGGAAAAAGCTGAAGACAACACTGTCGCTCCACGCAAGAATGAATCGGTGGGGCAGAAAAGGGAGAATAATAATGGAAAGAAACAGGGTAATCTGAAGAAGCCCCGGTCCTTCAAGCCATCAGAATATACTCCACTATCACATACACCGGAGCACATCTACCTGGCCACTAAAGATTCCGTCGATTTCCCTAAACCTATCCCTTTGAGAACCGGGAAAAAAGCCATACAGAGTGGGAAATTCTGCCGCTTCCACAATCAACCAGGTCATGAAACTGATGAATGCCGCCAGCTGAAAAATCTGATTGAAGAGTTGCTAAGAGAAAACAAGTTGCAGCAATTCGTGAAAAAGAATAGCAACAATCCTGCATCGTTGAGTCAGGGGCAGCGGGCTCCTGTTCATCAGCCTGGGGCAGGTGAGAAAGCTACGGGGCATGAAACTGGAAGGCCCGTTATCAATGTCATTTCAGGAGGACCTCACCCAGCTGGCAAGAGTTGGGGTGAGATGGAGAGATATTCCATGGCTTTGAAATATGCTCCAGCCGAAGAAGACGTCTTTGTTCTAGAAAACACTACGCCCCTTAAACAACAGAAAACTTTCAGCGATGATATTATTTTCAGAGCCAGAGATTCTACAGGTATTGAAGCTCCTACTTTAGATCCCTTGGTCATCTCGGCTGGTATTGGACCAGCCATTGTCAGAAGAGTCCTCATTGACTGCGGAGCATCATGTAATATCCTCTTCAAAAAGACATTTGACCAGATGAAAATCCCTATGATCGATGTGCAAGCCTCATCACAGAAAATCATTGGCTTCACTGGGGAGCCAAAGCAACCAGTAGGAACCATCGATCTGTTTGTAGAACTTGGGGAAGGAGAAAGGAAAGTGGTCCGAAAGCAAACCTTTGTGATCGTCGATGAATATTCTGCTTATATTGCTTTTCTTGGCCGTCCAACACTCGCAGCATTCAAAGCTATCCTAGCCCCGTGGTGCCTCACTATTAAATTCCCTACCGACAATGGAGTAGGAGTTATAAAAGGGGATCAAAATGCTGCGCGAGAATGTTACTTGACAGAGCTGCGAGAGTCAAGAAAAAGAGAAATGGGAAAGGATGCGGCAACCCCAGTCCGCATCAAGGAACCAGCCTTGTAGCAATTACAGAGCGGACCCTGCACTGGCGAGCACAGCGGGGCATGGAAAGAAATGGATCCCAGAAAAGCCAGTACAGGGGAGAATAGAGTAGTACCGGTGGAAACGACAGTTCCGGTACCTGTTGACCCGAAGGACCCAAATAAGGTGTTGAATGTGGGTTCGCAGCTTAATGTGTCAATTCAGAATATCTTGATATCTTTCCTGAAAGCAAATCTGGATGTCTTTGCTTGGACTCATGCCGATATGTGTGGGATATCTCCAGAAGTTGCAGTACATGCTCTGAATGTTGACCCAAAGTTTACGCCAGTTAAACAGAAAAGAAGAACCCAAGGTCCAGAAAGGTCAGCAGCGTTAAAAGAAGAAGTTGATCGACTCATGGAAAATAACTTCATCAAAGAATCTACATATCCGAATTGGGTTTCAAATCCTGTGTTGGTCAAGAAAGCTAATGGAAAATGGAGAGTGTGCATTGATTTCTCTGATCTAAACAAAGCTTGCCCCAAAGATTGCTTCCCATTACCCAGGATCGATCAACTGGTAGACGGAACTGCGGGACATGAATTGTTATCTTTCATGGATGCCTACTCCGGTTATAACCAAATCATGATGCACGAGCCGGATCAGGAGGATACAAGCTTTATCACAGATGTTGGACTTTATTGCTACAGAGTTATGCCCTTCGGATTGAAAAATGCAGGGGCAACCTACCAAAGACTTGTTAATGCTATGTTCAAACCGCAATTGGGCAAAACTATGGAAGTCTACGTCGACGACATGTTAGTGAAGTCCAGGAAAGCAGCGGATCACATTGAACACTTAGCAGAAATGTTCGCAGTCCTCCGGAAATACAGAATGAAACTTAACCCTCTGAAATGTACATTTGGGGTCGAGTCCGGAAAGTTCTTAGGTTTCATCGTCAGTGCTAGGGGCATTGAGGCTAGTCCAGCTCAAATTACTGCCTTGAAAGAAGTTAAAGCTCCTAGAACAAAGAAGGAATTGCAGAGTCTCAACGGAAAGGTCGCCGCCCTGAGTCGGTTCATTTCCAAAGCCACTGATAAATGCATCCCATTCTTTGACGCCCTGAAGAAAGGAAAGAAGAATTTTGAATGGACTTCCGAATGCCAAAAAGCCTTCGATGAGTTGATCCGTCATATGGAAACGCCTCCAATACTCTCTAGGCCAGGCGATGGTGAGGATCTTCTTATATACTTGGCAGTATCATCTCATGCTCTAAGTGCAGCGCTGATACGGGAAGACAAAAGGATTCAACATCCGGTTTACTATATCAGCAAAAGACTCACTGGGGCAGAGCTGAATTACTCCAAGTTGGAAAAACTCGCCTATTGCCTACTAGTTGCATCAAGGAAACTGAGGCAATATTTCCAAGCTCATCCTATCAAGGTACTCACTGATCAACCTCTAAAGCAAGTCCTATTTCGCCCTGAAACTTCGGGTCGCCTTCTAAAATGGAACATTGAACTCAGTCAATATGACATCACCTATCACCCCCGAAAAGCAATCAACGGACAAGCTTTAGCTGATTTCATTGCAGAATTCACAGAGAAAGATAATGGTGAGGAAGAAGCAATCAATGATTCCCCAATCCAGTGGAAGATGTATGTTGATGGCGCAAGAAATGACTACTGTTCTGGAGCCGGAGTGGTACTTGAAACTCCTGAGGGTCGATCATTATGTTATGCACTAAGATTGGAATTTCCTTCAACAAACAATGAAGCAGAATATGAAGCTCTTATTGCAGGTCTGAAAATCGCTAAAGAGCTAAACATTCGAGCATTACAAATTTTCAGTGATTCTCAGCTTATTGTATGCCAAGTCAAGAAGGAATTTCAAGCAAAAGGTGGAAACCTGCCTTCCTACTTGTCAAAGGCTCGGGAACTCCTATGTGAACTCGATCACTATTCAATAAGCCACATTCCTCGGGAAGAGAATATGAAGGCAGATTCCCTCGCAAAGTATTCAAGTTCTGGTGAAGCTCAACTATTGGGATTGGTCCCTGTAGAAGTCCTTTCAGCGCCAAGTATAGACGAGATGGATATAGACTGGATTATGAATGTATTTCAAGAACAAGAGTCATGGATGACTCCAATACTGGATTACCTACTCAGAGGGTCTCTGCCAGAAAACTCGATAGAAAGACGAAAGCTACTAAGGAAGGCCTCTCGCTATGTAATTCAGGATGGCCGATTGTACAGACGAGGATTCTCAATGCCATTGCTTCGATGTGTATCCCGGGAAGAGTCCAAAACAATCCTAGCTGAAGTGCATGGAGGAGAATGTGGTGATCATTCAGGTGGTCAAACATTAGCAAAGAAAATTCTCCGATACGGATATTTTTGGCCAGAAATTAATCGGGATGCTGCAGATTACTCCCGAAAATGTGACAAATGCCAAAGATATGCCAAAATTCCTAGAGCACCTTCTACCGAACTCACACAGATGGTCAGTCCATGGCCATTTGCTATTTGGGGAATGGATCTCATTGGGCCGCTACCAACTGCTAAATCAGGGATTAAATATGCTATTGTTGCAGTTGATTATTTTACTAAGTGGGCTGAAGCTGAACCATTGGCTACTATCACTTCTAGGAAAATGATAAGCTTTGTGACCAAGAATATCATTTGCAGATACGGTGTGCCTCAGAAAATAATCACAGACAATGGTACTCAGTTTGAAAGCGAGGAATTCCAGGATTTTTGCAAACGATTCAAAATCCAGAAAAGCTTTTCGGCAGTAGCTCATCCGCAGGCAAACGGGCAAGTGGAAGCAGTGAACAAGATCATCAAATCAACCATCAAAAAGCAACTCGAGAGAGCAAAAGGTGGTTGGGTCGATAAACTACCACTTGCACTATGGGCATACAGAACTACTCACAAAACTGCAACTGGGCATACTCCTTTTTCGTTAGCATACGGATCGGAAGCAATGATCCCGGTTGAAACAGAGGTCCCTTCACACAGAAGAATCCATTTCAATCAAGCAGAAAATGAGAAGCCACAACTTGAAGCGCTGGATCTCCTTGATGAAAAAAGAGATGAAGCTAACCTCAGAGTTGCAGCTCATCAGCAAAGGATAGCCAGACATTTCAATTCCAAAGTTCGTCAACGCAGCTTTGAAATTGGAGATCTAGTCCTGAAAAGAATTATGACTGCGACAGGTGTGTTTGGGCCAAATTGGGAAGGACCATATGTAATAGGTCAGAAGCTTCTTGACGGCACATTCAAGCTCACCACTGTTGATGGAGATCAAATTCCAAGGGCATGGAACAGCAACCATTTGCGTCCATACTTTACTTGAAAATTTTGTTGAAACATTGTAAAAAGAATTATGAATGTATGATTCTTGTAATTGAAAGCAATTGTGAAACTGATGCAAGTAAATAATGAAAGAATATAAAGTGGATGTAGGCCCAATTTCATGGCCGAACCACTATAAGTCTTGTGTTCCTTATTATCATTATATGTTTGCTTTGTTTTTGATATAAAAATACATAAAATGTATTGCTGAAATGTCGATTTAAATTTTTGCAGACAATGGAAATAAAACTTGCGCATAATAAGACCGAGCGAGTCTCACCATCATTCAACAAACAAATTTCAAGTCACAAAGACCCCGAATTCAAATCCTAGATAGGAAATACTTCAATTGAACGGCTAATGATTTCGATAGAAACGAGCCCTTGCTGATAAATTGAGATTGTTTGAACAAACAAACATCCAATTAGGAAGCTAGTGCCCGTTCTCACGAACTTGCCTGGCAATGAAGTACACTTCCTTGGATTAAACAAGCTACTTGCAAGAAAAGGGGAATGAAAACTTAAAAAAAAAAGAGAGAGGATCGCTGAAAAGGCATAAGCAAGTGAACAGAGGAACAACCAAAGCTACCATCTGCAGCGCAAGTCCTCTTCGGAGGATAAAAGACCTCTAATGGGTCATACGCCACCAAAAAGAAAGTTCTCTACTCAACAAAAAAGATTGGAGGAGTCATGACCCTCCAACCATGAGAGAGTAACTTCCAGGCGATGAAAACCCTCTCTGAGGCACATTTCACCAGGAGTTGAAGTGTTATGACCGCTCTTCGGGATTTCACTTCACCAGAGTTGAAATGCCAAAAAATAAAAGCCCTCTTCGGAGGCCCATTTCACCAGGAGTTGAAGTGTTATGACCGCTCTTCGGGATATCACTTCACCAGAGTTGAAATATAAACAAAATAAAAGCCCTCTTCGGAGGCACATTTCGCCAGGAGTTGAAGTGTAATAACCGCTCTTCGGAATTTCACTTCACCAAAGTTGAAATGCAAAAACAAAACAAAGACCTTCCTGAAAGCCCACGTTTCACCAAGATTGAAATAAAACTTCCAAGTGTTGAAACGCGAAAAGGCTTTCTTCGAAGGCACAACTCTTTGGAGGTACACGTTTCACCAAGATTGAAATAAAACTTCCAAGTGTTGAAACGTGAAAAATCCCTCCTTAGAGGTACAACCCCCTCCCGGGGACACAATCAAGAAGAAAGACCTCTTCGGAAGCCCACGTTTCACCAAGATTGAAATAAAACTTCCAAGTGTTGAAACGTGAAAAGGCTTTCTTCAAAGGCACAACTCTTTGGGGGTACACGTTTCACCGAGATTGAAATAAAACTTCCAAGTGTTGAAACGTGAAAAATCCCTCCTCAGAGGTACAATTTTGTATAAAAAAAAAAAAAAAATCCTCATCAAAAGCGTACTTTAACTTTCAAAGGAAGAGTAATTTGCCTACTATGGAAAATGATCGTAAAAAAAAAGAAAAGAAGTTAAAGTACCCTTCAGAGGTCCGCTTTACCACATAGAGGAATTCACTTGGTAAAATATGCACATAAGCAAAAGAAAAAAGTGATTTCTTCGAACGACAAAGCGTAAAAACTTATACGAAGGGAGTTGTACTCTACAAAAATTTTCTTTAAAGAATAAAATAATTATTCTTTAACAAATAAGAGTGCAAGTCCCCTCGAAGTATAAAATATTGCAGCAAGCTTAAGGTATGGGGGCAACATGGTATAGTAGTATAGCTGCATCAGTAAAGTAATACTCAAACAACATACCATAAGCCCGCTGCAATATCATATAAACAAACTTGTGCAAAAAATAAATAGTAAATGCATTCTCAAATTCAAACAGAAGTTTGTACAAACGAAGAATCATTTTATTCAACTATAATGCAGATACAAGTTTTAAAATAAAAGCGGGGGCCGGTACCCGCACAACTTTCGGCCAGTTCATACAAAAGACAAAAAGCTAAAGTCTTCACTTCTTTTTACTGCCTTTGGACCCTTTACCTGACCGAATGACCAGCTTTTCAGGTCGGCCAGTGGGTATAAGGGAGGAAGGAGAGGTAGGCGCAGCTGGCCCAACTTCTGGCTCCTCTTCAGTGGCAGTGATTATCTTCCCTCTCCTCTTTGATGCTCCTTGCTTCCTTCTCCTCTTCGAGGAAGACTCACTTCCTGGAGTGACAAGTTTAGATAAAGTTATGTCGTCAGAAGGAGTCCGCTCCGGAGATATGTCGCCTCCCTCAAGTCCCTCATCTTTTTGCTCTTGCGAAGCAATGGGATCATCCAGGCCATGGAGAGCCTCTGTTTGTTCCTCCTGTGATCCAGGTCGCGAAGCAGAAGGAGGAGCCACCTGAAGAGATGGAGGAGGGATTACCGGAGAAGTAGAGATTTGAGCAGTGCTTGATACTTTTTCTACAGAAGAAAAGAGGTTAAAGTCAGTAAAAAGAGGAGATGAAGGTTCACCAATGAAGTCAGTAAAGAGAGGAGATGAAGGCTCGTCAAGGTTGAGAAAATAGCCAAGGAGCTCGTGAAACTCATACGAAATAAACGAGTAACCCGCTTGAGCAGAATTGACAGTAGCGGGATTAACAGTGAAGTTACCTGGAGAAGCTGGTTTCCTGATATCGACTTCATAAGCTTGCGCATCAGCGCTCTCATCACCCTCGTCTCCACCTTGTATGCTAGTAATCTCAGTGGTAACTTTGGTGGGAGATGCAAGATGGGAACTGGAACCAATAATGTCAACTTCGGACGAAGAAGGTGGCTGGACTAGAGTAGTTGAAGTGGTTTTTCCCAGCCGGTCCCCTTCCGTCACTTCAGTTCTTAATTTGGCAAGTTGTTCCTTTCCCTTGGCAAGGGCAGCGCGAGCGTCATCATCAAAATAATGCCTCTCCAGGGCTGATTCGTCATAACCGGCACCTTCAGCACCAAGCATCTCAAGAGCGGCCTCCCACACTTCAGCTAAAGTGATTTCATACTTAGGACCAAGAAAAGCGAGGCTTCCACGCCCCAAGACGCTATGCAAGTAGAAATCGAATAATGTTGAGCCGAAGCTGTTTTTGGTCGCCTCATGAGATTCTTCGGCTGCGATTTTGCCGACGACAGCCTCATCGCGCTCCCTTTCAGTTTTGGCAAGCTGAAGCTTAAGCATTTGTATCTCCGCCTCCTGGGAGTTGTTTTTCTTTCGAAGCTCAGCAATATCAGAGACATAGCCTTCACTGATTCTTTTTTGTGCTTCGAGCCTGTCTTCGGCATCCCTCTGGCTAGCGTGAGCGTCTCTCACTTGCTTCAGGAGCACTTCTTCTTTCTGAGAATATGAAGTAGAGGAAGCAGCAAGCTCATGTTTCAATTCCTCGACTTTTGCTTCAAGCTCCTCATTGTAAGAAGCAATGTTCCTCATTTCGGTGTCGTGTTGCTTAACGACCTTTTGCCATTCGGCCTTATCATTTTCCATGGTGAGCATGGCCTCTAAGTTGGCACGGTTAACTCTTTGAAGCTCATCAACAAGCTTCTGCCAGTTTGACATCCTCTCGATATCAAGTTTGACGGCGTCAAGATTTCGTAGCATAGCAGGCTTGTCAATAGGAACCAGGTCAAGGTCGAATCTCACACCCTTTAAGCACCATTGTGGAAAACGACTTTGTAAAGTGGCTGGGCCAGGTCCCACTTGAAATTTAGGCCTGCTTATTATTGTCTGGATGTCCTCCTTCCCGAGAGCAGGAGAGTCGGAAGGAATGTCAAGAGGGGCAGGGGCAGTAGGCTTTTCGGGAATAGTGGAAGTATGTCTCTCACCATGTCGGGCTCGTTTGCCTGAATCTTCAGCTACATGACCTTTTCCTCGGTCGTCGTGAGATTTCCTTTTATGAGAGTCGTCACTTCTCTGCAGAGAATCATGGTGCTCATCCCTATCCCTTCTGTCATAATGCTCTTCTGCATCCCTCCTTTCACGAGCCTTTCGAGCAGCCCTCTATTCGTCAGACTCTCTATAGGAGGGAAAGTAACGCCGATAATCATATTGACCATGCCCCCCGTAGCATTGGAAATCCTGATAATACGATCCGCCGCGTGTCATTGAAGAATCTGAAATAAGAAAAGATAAGCTTTAGAAATCTCTAAAGTATAAGAAGATAAGTGCATAAATGTGCTGGAAAATCCTTAGTTGTGTGTGAAGTGCAAGCTACTCGCGTTGGACTAACGAACCACTCCTCTGTTGGGGGGAAGTGATAGATTTCACTGTTAATGACAATTCTTGAGATAAAGGAGTTAGAGTCTGTTGGAGGGCAGATGTTGCTTCAATCGTCGGAGGTATAGCTTTACCATGAGCAGGGTCTTCTTTAAAGAGCTCTTGGGAAGTAATAATTATGTCACTTAAATCCCCAAAGACGTCATCACCGTCATGCCCAACCTGATTCCCTCCATCAGCTCCTTTGTCAGCACTCTTCCTGGTTTGGGAAAGGGGCTCCTCTTCTTCTTCAATAATGGGAGCAAGTGCGGGCTTTTCGGAGGGTCCCGTATCGTCTCTTGGAGTAGAGCACTTTACTAATAAGGTTTCTGCAGAAATTTCTCCTCGTATGTGCTCTTTAGTGGAGATCGGAAGATCAGGAGTTTTCACCGGAGAATCAGGAACCTCCGTTGGAGCTTCACGAGGCCGAGTAAAGCGAGAGGGATGGAGGAGTCCGTATTGATGTAAAAGTTCATCGTTTAGCAGAAACTTTATGCTCCTCTCTTCTACCGGCACGGCATTTAATCTTTCAAAAATTTGCTTAAGACTTGGGTCCCTAGCAGGGGGTGGAAGTGCTAAAAACAGGAAAAGAATGAAATTAGCAACTGAGAGTTCAGATCTCGAGAAAGTTTCAAAACGGAAAAAGTAAAGACAGGAAATCTTACTTCCCACTCTCCAGATGGCATAAAACCCTGGAGGGCAGCGAACAAAGAAAAACTGATTCAAAAATCCGTGAGCGCTTTCGGAGAGATCAGTAATAAGTTTGCGGTTTCGAGCGCTTCTTATAACCACGATGGAGGGATGGTCTTTAGTTTTCGTGAATGAGCAAAAATAGCAGATCTCCCCGAAGCTTGGTAATCGATCCAAAACTCTCCTGAATAGAACACATAACCCCATCAGAATGGCGTAGCCATTGGGGTGTAATTGGAATGGAGAGATAGACAACCGAAGCAGGAACTGTTGGAGAAAGTCGTTAAAAGGAGGAATCGCCCCACTTAAGCACATTTGGCGATTGACTGCAACAAAGCCGTAGGGAGGATTGTCAGCAGTATCACTTGGCCCAGGGAAAAGAACATCACTTTCAGCAAAGCCAAATTGAGTGCGCAGCTGGACAAACGCTCTCGAAGTTAGAATAGTCGGGGTTCTCTCCGGAGGATTCTCTATGGGAACAGCTATCGGAAAAGTTTCTTCCTTGAGTTACCACTTCTTCTTCTCGGTGGGAGGTCATTCTACACAAGCAACTGGATGTTCAAATGCGAAGGTGCGCGTTTCCTAAAAAGTGTGAAGTGTTGTGCAAGACTAATAAAAAGTGACAAGTATATATAACTGGAATTATACTAATCGATGCTTGATCGATTGTAAACATTTCAGAACTTGTTAATCTAAAAGTTCAAACATAATATTAGTGCAAGCAAGTCGGTTTCAATTGACTATTTCAGTATTGCTTTGGTATTTTGTTTGAAATTGATATGTTAAAAGCACTTCATACATACAGTTTATTCAAGTTAATCATCTATCATTAACTAATCTGTCGTTCGATGTGGGCAATCAATGACAGTATATTCGTCCCAGTTTTCTGTGAATGTTATATTTAACAGGTCATCAATATTAAAGGTAGCATAATCCAGCGGCAAAGCATAACATAGTTATTAGAGTTGTCACTGCAATTCAAACTTCAGGATAGAAACATAAGCTAGTTCTGTCAAAATTTCAAGTTCCCAAAGTCGCTTAAAATTCAAGGCAATCTAAATCAAGTTAAGAGACACAAGGCACGACACCATGCATCCAAACCTAAAGTTGCTCATAGCTTAACAGGAAGATCACTGCATCAGTAAGTCGCATTGTATGAGTCAAGGGGTCTCGGTTCAAGGGCATGCAGAATTCTCTAAGTCCTAACTCGGCAGCGATTCAGGATATCTCGGCCACGACTCATGGCTCCTAGCTGACTCGACCAGCGACTCAAAACCTAATTTGCTAACTCGTGGAATTCCTCGCCACGCCTCATCTCACAGCCCCCCTTTCTCTGCCTCAATCCGCTAACCCGTTAGTGCTAAGGCAACAAAGATCTATCACATTCCCAATGGAACCCATCATCCGTCCATACCAACAAATCACCCGAAAAACAATCTGAAATGTTTCGCATCGATCTTAAATTCAATGCATTGCTAAGCTCGCGTATCGGATAGTGATCTAGAATCGATTATAACAATTCGAAGTGAAGCGCAACGCATGAAAACAAATTAAAGCCGAAAGATGAGAATTTGTGATTTAACGTTGATTATTATGGATTAAGATCGGATTCGCTTACGAGGTATAATGGTTGGGATGAATCGGAGAGTAACAGGGTTGAATTCGCCTTCGGAAATGAGATTGGAAGATTCGTTAATGGCGGCACAAGGTGTTGAGGCAATGATTAAGTGAGGAAGAAGAGCAACGCATTAGCTTATATCCAAGACAAGGGAGAATAAGAAAGGACTCACGAGTCATAAGCTGCCTTGAGTCGGTCACGACTCAAGAAGAAAGTCGAAGCACACGACTCATGATCTAAGCGTATACTTCGAGGGGCAATTGTTAACGCCGAGCGACTCAAGGAGCTTACGACTCATGATAGTTACCGACTCATGTAAAGGAGCGACTCAGTGGCTTTAGCGACTTAAAATGCTTTGCGACCTAGTGTGTTAAGATGCGAACGACTCATGGGATATGCGACTCATTGAGTTATCCTAAGCTAGCGACTTAGGAATGAAGCGACATAGTACTCAGCGACTTACCAGTAAAGCAACTTAGCGACTCAATACTTCTAGCGACTCATGAGTGAAGTGGTTCAACGACTCAGTGGCCCACCGACTCATGGCACACCGGCTTAGCGACTCATCGTATGAAGCACTTGGCGAGACATCAATGAAGTACTGACAAATGCTTCAACTACAACCCAAAGACATGATCTACGACTTATTATGAGTCGTTGCCGACTCATGCCTCATCGCAATGAGTCGCGTGCGACCTAACATTTAGAGAAAAAGTGATGCCGCTTCTCATAAGGTGTGAGCCGGTACTCGTAAGCAAAGAGGAGTTAAGGGGTGATACTTATCTCATGACTCGACGACTCGTAACTCGTAAACGACCCAGTACTTGAAGCGTGGGTTCGAAAAAGGCAGGAAGCTCTCTACAAACCAGAGACTCAGCTCAATGAGTCGGTCACGACTCATCCTAAGTCAGCAACGACTTACCTTAAGTCGGCAACGAGTTAGGACTTAGCAACTTTTTTCACCCAGAGCTCTCTATAAATAGACATCCACCTCCAACTCTGGAAGGGACTTTTGGTTCATTCTCGAAGCGTCAATACTCTGCCATTTCCTCGACTCAAGCAACACCTCGAGCACTCCAAACATCGAAGACATTACATCAAATTCCAAGAGAGAGAATCTACATCATTCATCATGAGTTTGAAAGATAATTCTCCGTCAAAGTTTGTACTAACAGACTAGAGTGGATTGTAATTGAAGAAAGTTGTATAAGTTGTACTTGTTTCAGCAATAAAGAGATCAAAGTGGACGTAGGCTCGATTTTAGGCCGAACCACTATAAAACTGTTGTCTTTTACTGCTTTTCTACAATTTCTCTACTTGTATCTTGTTCCCGTACCAACGGGTGGTGCTTTCATAACTGCTATCTACACACTGGGGTGTTAGCGTTTAAATTTTAGCGTTAACAATATACATATATCCTAATTAATTGTATACATTCGAAAGTGAAAATAAATGTATAACATACCCATTTGACGAATAGATAAGGATTGGGAATAAATTGATTGGCTGAATAAATGACATAATTAACGTTAATGAGAATGTACAACAAAGAAAATTATTATGGATGTAAATTTGGCAAATTAAGATGGATTGATTGCTAACAAATGCAAATATTTAAAATAAAGATCTAATGAGATTTGTAGAATGGGAAACAATTCGTAAAGTCAATTAAGATGGAGAGTATAGTCTCTCAAAAAGTGTAATGTATATACACAAATAATAAAAATGGAAATTTTGCAATGCAATCAAATAATGGGAATAAATAATGAATGCTGATTTATTTTCTGACGTGGCGGTTTTCTATTAGACTGAGTAACATGTTTTACGATTTCTATTGAATCTCGTGCGTTCATGCTTCCATCCGACGGTTCCTAGCCAGCCTATGACGTGGTTGCACTAGATTTAATCTTCAAATCCAACAGTCTGAGATCCCCAAGTGACATCATAAATATGACCCTAGACCTGGCTATTTTTCTCATTCAGATTTTCTCCATCTGGCTTCATTGCCTGAAGCAGGACCCTAAATAGAATATTTTTCTAAGGAGAAAATCTTTTTAATTATAATATTTTATACCCTCGAAGTGGATCCGGGAAGGCCAAGGAAGAGCTTAGGACCACATGTGAGGGTTTAAATAATTAATTTAGATTTTGAAGTAATTAAAAAATAATAAGGTTCTCAATAGGTGTAGTTTCTTTGCAATTTTGAGACCGCTTTTACATAAGTTGTTTACAGTTAATTTTTAAAGTTCTTTTCATTCTATTTTGTTCAGCTAATGTTATTTAGTTATTTTTTCATTTATTTACAGTTATTTGTATTCTATTTACATCCTATTACGTTAGAATTTAGCCTGTAAATGTTAGTTTCCTTTTATTCCTTTTTGCACGAATAAAATAATAAAAAGAGGATAATCCGCTAATATAGACTAAAATATAAGAACACTAAACTTACAGAAAATTTGATGTAAATAAGAAGAACTGTACTAAAAAGAATATACACTGAAATAGGAAAATTTAACATTTGCAAGCAAGTTTATAACTAGTAGTTATAACTAAAAAGACAATATAAAAGAGAAATTATAATGTAGGTTATCATTAAAAAGAGAGAACAGAAAAGGCTTATTTTAAGACTTAGAGTTAAGTTAATAAGCAAATAAAGCAGAATTAACAAAAGAGGCAAATTTTAAAGACTTACACTAAATTACTAAGCAAATATAGCAGAGATAACAGAAGAGGCTTATTTTAAAGACTTAGAATAAGTTAATAAGAAAGTAAAGCAAAATTAACGGAAGAGGCTCATCTAAAAGATTATACTAAGTTAATAAGCAAAGGTAGATGTAGGACCCGTACAAGCAGCATTCCCCTTCAGTCAGGAACTGATGTTCTCATAATAGATTAGGTAGGGCCGGGACATGCTTATGCCGTTTAGGGTAGATAAGTGGTCAACATATAGAAGCCTAAATCGGGGGATTTGGACAAGAGGCATCACTAGATTTTGTTTGTTAGGAGCCGTACCGGTAGCATTCTCCTTCAGTTAGGAACTGATGGTCTCACAACTCACTCAGGTGAGGCTGGGCACAATTATGCTGTTTAGGGTAGGTAAGAGGTCAAAAGAGGGAACAACTGATAGTGCGACCTAATGATGGCCGAGCGTGCGGCATCGGCGCAAGGATATAAGTCGCTATTGAGTTCCAAAGCGCTAAATATGTGTCTTTTGCTGTGTAAACAATCGAAATAATCAAAGCAAATAGTCAAACAACATTTTATTCTAGCTTTATCTTTTCCTTTATTTCCTTTTATACTAGAACTGTTGCTAAGTCTATTATCTTTATGTTGCTTAAAAATACTAGTAATTACTTCCACTCACCGGGCTTATAATCTGACCTACTCCTCTATTTTCCCATTTTCCCACATAGGCCAACAGAGGCAAGGATGGTAGATTTCGGATTTTCTTGGAAATTCAGCCATGGAGTTTTTTCATGTATTCTTCTTCTTCTTTTCAGTTTTATTTTCATGTGACTTTTGGATGTACTGGTACTTGTTCAGAGGGATGATTTTATTTATGTACTCTGATATTATGATTGAGATGGTATTCTTCATGAGACATATTTTGGTTATGACTTATTTATAAAGTTTAATTTTTAATCAAATGTTTTCTCTATTTTTTTATTTGTCTTATAAATCTTAGTCTCCATAAATTTTAGCTATACCTATAACGCACCATATCCTTAAGTGTGCCCTTTTTGGGTATACTAAGGGGTGTGGGGTGTTTCAATTATCGAAGGTCCATGAGGGACTATCCAACTCATGATCTTGAGTTAACAACTATCAATTTTGCATCGAAGTACTAGAGACATTATTTGTTAGGCGAACGATTGGAATTATTTACGGATCACAATCCGCTTAAAATTTATCCCTTAGAAAGACCTAAATCTAAGGTAGAAAATGTGGATAATGTTTTGTAATGAATCCCCTTTCCAACCCTCGAATGTCAATACTAATACATCCATGGTATTAACGTGCTGAGCATCCAAATGCTGGAAAGAAAGATTGTTAGAAAAAAAAGAAATAGAATAAGAAAGAAGAAACATAATATCAGAATCTCATAGCGAAACAATAACATATAATGTCAAAAGACAGTATAAACTGTCACTCTAAGATATATAGCATTTCAGTGTTACAATTCTAAAAACTATCATCAGCGTGGACAAATATAACAACCTGTCCTCAAAAATACCGATATGTACAATATAGTAATGCAGCAAAAAAAAGAACACTACAGTAGGGAAGGCAAAAACCATATGTCAGATATATGTCTTGTAGAGAAACTCAAGAAATACGTGATCAACATATAACAGTACTTTTGAGACCGTCTGAAATAGTTTATCCCCTCAAAAGTACCACCATCTAATAAGTACATGAAGTATTATAATAAATAATGTCTAGGGTGAAGAATATAAATATATAACATAGCCGGAATGGTTATGTTAATTACATTCAATAACATATTAGAGGGTATAATCAAAATTGATAAGGTATGTTCTCATAATGGATTTTCTACGAAGATCCCTTCGGTCGAGTCAAAATCCAATCTTCATGGAGAAGGATCAGAAATCACCTTCCGAACGTCGCACGTCTCTTGATAAAACACACCATAAGGTAAACACTACTGACATACGCCCAAATGAGCGAACCTGAACTATATGGAACCAAGTACCATCAAATCCCATGTGCAACATATCGATAAGCATACTATAGATATAGAGTTGATATACCATGTCCTGGAACTACAAAAACCCAGATTGTGCATTCTACTCTGTCTGTAGCTGGTTTTGATGTTGGGGTAACATTCAACATCTTTCACACGAGTCTTCATCACTCGAACAGAACACAAATCCCTAAATGGATTCCCGCATCTCGAACAGATTTCGAAACCACACATGGATTCTAGCTCCTCAAATTAATAGATCCGCTTCCAAGAGATGAACATGTATCTCTGTCTTGAAGTTGTTTTCGATAAGCAAAACACTTACTGATCCCAGTCTCTTCAGGAATGAATCGATGAATTTAGTCATATTCAATAGTAAGAAGAATGATCGCATATGAAAACTAAGTCTTCTATATTTATCACGTTTCCAAACTTTCAGTGCTAAGTATACAACTAAATACTTTCCATAAACGAGTAAACACACAAAGCACGTTCCAGTCACACAAAGCATGATTAAGTTATATAAGCAACTTCTAATCCTTTTTATTTAATTAATACTTTTCATTAATTAAAACCTCATTTATTAGTGAAAATTATTATACCTAATAAAACTTCATTTATCAATCCCTACTATTCATTCGTTGTAACGACCCGGGATTTCGCCGCTTTGATCCAGATTATTTAATTAATTTAAATATTCAAGTAATGGATTTTATAAGTAAAACAAAATCCTTTTAAAAGTGAATAATTATTTTTAAATAGTTTTTCAAATTTTTTTACAAAAATAATTAGTTCGAAGAAAAATCGAAAATGTGATCTGAATTCATTTTCCAAATTTCTGACATTTTATCGGCTAAAAGTTATCGAAAATGTTGTGAATTGTATTGTATAATATAGCACATGCATTTGTAATAAGTAGGATACTTATGTATTAGTGTATGGACACACACACACACACACTTAAGTTAGTATATATGCATGATGTGAAATATAACCATATTTGTTTTTTAAAACTTAAAATATAAGATTACTTAAGTAACATAAGGAAGCACAGGTACATATAGCATTTAAGCATGTTGGTTAAGAAAAGGGAAAGGAGACAAGCTTGTGTGCATAAAGTATATGAAGGTGAGGGGCATGGTGATGTGGCAAGTGGAGGTGGAGAGTAAAGGACCAAGGGCATTGAAGTAATTTACTTTGTTTCTTGCTTATAAATAACCCTTTCACTTCTTCGATTTTTCATTCTCTTCCTTTTATCATATCTTTCTCAAATTTTAACAAAATGGAGGTTTTCTTTTCTTATAACTGTAGTAAATTTCAGTGGCTGCAACATTCACGTGTACCACTTCTTCCAATTTTTAGCTTAACCATGTCCAAATCTCATTTCTTTGCAGAGCATTTTCAGACCCATATTTTCAAGTCTAAAAATACATCTTCTTCTTTTGACCATATCTCCCTCAAAATAGATCCAAAATGTGTGATTCTTTTATTCAAATTGTAGAGAAAAGAATTTCCAAGAACATTCCCTTGGGAAACTTTTTCACATTCCGTAAGTAACTTGTCCAAAAATTAGTTGGAAGATGACCCATTTTCGGATTCATTGATAATCCAGAGTCCCTGTGCCTTTCAAGGCCAAGCTCCATACTTCACGGTCAAGCCCATTTCTAAGTTTTAAAGGCCAAAATCAAGTTTTTCCATAGCTATGCAAGATCTAGGTCTTATTTTCAAATTAGAAAGGATTTTGGAAATTTTTTGGTGAGAAACTAATTTCTTTTATTTAAAGTTTCTAGCTTTAAATTATATTATATATTTTGATTGCTAAATCATAGCTTTATTGGTTGATTATGATCTTGGGTTGTATGTGTTTATATATGCTTGGATGTATGTTGGTTATGACTTGGTTTAACTATGAAAACATGTTATGGATGTGATGTAATTTTAACTTGAAGATATTAGTTAAATGCTAGTAAGGTGAAAGCTAGAATCTTGACTTGTTGGATGTTGTGATAACATGTATATAAGTTTGTGATCTTGCTTAGGATGTGCTAAGCTAAAACAGTTAGTGTTTAAAGTGGTTAGTCGTGACTTCGATATCCTTTGGAAACTTACTTTTTAGAAATGTTTTTTAAAGTTTTAAATCTTATATTAAGCTATAAAAGTGTTTAGCATATGAAAGCTAAGAAGTTTAAAGTTAATTGTTATATTAAACAAGTTTTTGAAATTACAGGTAGTATAGTGATAGTCGATATAAATGTAGTTCGTGAAAAATGAACTCTTTTTGAATTTAAAATGTTTTAACTTAAGTATATTTTTGAAAAGTGTTTTCAAAACATATTTTAGCTAATAAAAAGTATTTATTTATTTATTTAATGGTTATTTAATTAGGGAGCGTTTGACATACATCCCCGGTAAGTTTTGAAAATACACAAAACACCCCTTCGGTTTTTTAATAAGTTTCAAATCCCTGTCTTCAAATTCACACGCACGTAAATACCCAAATACCCTTTACGTTTGTAACATTTCAAATGCGTATTACTTTATGTAGAAACATTGGATCAGCATACCGTTTTCACCAAAAAAATTAAAAAACATATGATCTTTAAAATGAGATCCATTGTTGATACCAAAAAATCATATTTGTATTTAGATACAACTATTCCATATATTTACAGACAAATCAGCAAATTTTGAACATCTTCGATTTATCTTCAAATCTATAACAATTGTAGACATTTCTGCATCTATACGGTATAATTGCAGACATGTCTGCAACTATTGCATATATTTGCAAACATTTATACAACTATATGGTATAATTGCATAAATTTTTGCAACTATTGCATATAGTTGTAGAAATTTCTGCAACTATTGCATATAGTTGCAGACATTTTTTCAACTATATGGTATAGTTTCAGAAATTTCTGCAACTATTGCATATAGTTGTAGAAATGTTTGCTACAATTCATATAGTTTCAGAAATGTCTACAACAATTGTATATATTTGCAGACATATCTGCAATTATATGGTGTAATTGCAGAAACGTCTGTAATTATTTCATATAGTTGCAGAATTGTAACGACCCAGAATTTTTAGAAATTAAAATTTGAATATTTAATTAATTTTAAATATTAATAAGTGAAATTTATAAGTCAAATAAATTTTTATTTGAATTATTGAATTTTATTGGATAATTAAATCGATAATTTAATACGTGAAATTATGGAAATGATTGAAAATGAGTTAAATATGATTGAAAATGATTTGTAAAATTTTATTTTATCATATGGAAGTTAGAACGATATTTTAGAGCTTTTAAAATCGAACTAAAAGTTAAATTGTGAAAATTGAATATTTTAATATTTAAATCGACTAGTGAAAATAGCCAATTTTTGAACAGTCTCAGAATTGAACGAAACTAGTTCCATTGGATCCGTAATAGTTAGTTATTACCGGATTTCAATTTTCGTGTCAATCGGAGTTATCGTTTGATCGTGGCAGCTCGAAACGCATCGATTTATTTTTAATTTAAATTTGGCGAGCTAAAATAGCCATTTTTCAAAAAGTCTCGGATTTCGACGAAACCAGTTTCATCGGATCCGTAATGTGATATTATTGTAAGGTTTCAAATTTCAAGTCAATTGGATTTACCGTTTGTCCGTTACGAATTAAAACGCCTAGAAATCGACTTAAATCGGTTTAATTTAAATTGAGCGTTTATAGCCATAACTCGCACATACTTCCGAATTAGCTTCCGAAACCTGTTCCATTGTGTCCGGAACGCGGGGTAAACCCTAGAAACGCTGGTTACGGCGCCTAAATCGGAGTTTGGAATTTCCGGGATGAATAGTGTCGATCGGTTCCCTATAAATAGACCCCTATCTCTCTCTAAATTAAAAAAAATAAACTAAACCCTAGTTTTATAAACGCAGCCGCAACCTTAGCTTGGATGGCCGAAATTTCATCATCTTCCCTCTCCAATTTCTCAAAATCCATGCATCGATTCAAAGAACTTACAACTAGAAACTTGTCGAGCATTGCGAGAGCTTTAAATCCAACGGTGGAGATGAAGAATGGAGGCTCGACTGGGTCGCTAGGGGGCTGCGTTCCTCCGCAATTTGCACACGTTTTCGAACGTGGATGCTCGACCGAGCTCAGCATGGTCGCGGCTGTAGGTGGAGTAGGGGGCGGCGCGCGTCACGGTGGTGTCTGATCGAGTCGAAACAGCTTGTAGAAGATGCGAAAATTAACCCTAAATTCGCGTGAGTTGGGTTTTGTTCGGCTGTAAATGGGAGAAGGAACGAAGGGGAAGGGAAGACGTGCGTGCGGCCCTGATGGATTTGCTTGAATCTACGGCCATGATCTATCTGTAGGTTTAAATTATAAAAATGTTGTAAATTATAAGTTTAAAATTTGTGTAACTTCAAAAATCAATATCTTTTTCATACGAGGTCGAAAAAATGCAAACTCAGTTGCGTTGGAATCGTATGGACGAGCACTAGGCGATGGAGTTGGTTTGGAGTCGTTTGGAGTTAGTGAGAATTTTGGGTAAAATTAAACGTCCGTTTAATTTTATTCGAAATAAATCGCTAAAACGAAATTAAAATCAAGGTGAGAACTTCTCACTCAATCGAATCAGTTTCGATTTTATTTTAAATAGTTAGATTTAAAATAATTGAATGCATGTTTGAATGTTGATTGATATCTATTGATTGTTAAAATAGACATTATACGCCGTTAGTAAGCGGATGTTATTTATTAAAAACATATACCGCGAATATTTCATAAACAGTGAAATTGGTATTATAAATAATATCAATATATATATATTGGCATATGTATATATTGCAGTTGTTGATTCCCCGCATTTTTTAGCGGATGAGACCCTATTACGCCGTTATTAAGCGGATAATATTTAATAAGAACATGTACCGCGATAATTTCGTACTGGAGCGAAATTGGTATTGTGCTAATGTTTGTGGATGCAGGAAAACAGGTTGGAGGGATCCAACTGGATTCCTCAACAGTATTTATTTGATTTCAAATATTTTGATATTTGATGGATTTTCATATCGACATATGATATCGTTGTAGTCGTGATTGACTATTTGGTGTGTAGCATCATTGGACCCAGATTTTGGGATTTTAAAATGATTTTTGAAAATATACTATATTTTTGGAATTGATCTATTTTAAATAAATAAACGTTATAATTTTTAATGTTATAAAAATTATGGTTTTTGTGAAATATAGTTAAAAGCTGATTTTTGATAAATGTGAATTAATGATTTTTATAAAATAGTTTAAATTGGATTTTTGAACATATTATAAAAGTTTAAATATAGGATTTATAAAATTTGATTATTTTATAAATCAAGAGAATGGTGAAATAATAAAGGAAATTAAAGACGTTTTAAAGAATAATATAAATTGATTTATATTAAGAGATTTATAAATGGATATTTATAAATTGAAATATAGACATTATAAAACGAGTTTTTATAAGTGTTTGAATGAAGTGAAAATGAATTTCCTAAATGAATGAAATTTATAGAATTATAAACTGTGAAGTTATAAATAAAATTTATAAATAGTAAGATTTATAAATTGGTGAAGTTAATTGAGGAATAGATTTGGGTGAATAATTGAATCTTATAAGTTATAAGATTTATAATTATGAAGTTCAAAGGAACGATTTTTGTAAACGAATAGATTATAAGTATTTAACTTATAATATGAACTTTTAGTTTATAATTGAGTTATAAACTGAAATAGGTTAATAAAAGAATTTATAAAAAGGAAGCTTTTATAAATAAATAGAAATGGAATTTATAAACGTTGTTTTATAAATTCGCAAATGACTTATTTTGATAAGAAAATTGTTGAAACCTATTAATGGAGTTATATTCACGTTTTTGAATAGTGAATAATCCTTTGAATTAAAATGTATAAAAGGATGAAATGTGTTAACGTAGTATATTCACGTTTTTGAATAGTGAATAAGATGTTAAAGAAATTGTTTTGAATGTGATATTTGAAATAGAATTGAAACGATCTAACGAAGTTTTAATTGTGTTGAGATTCGAAACCATAGATTTCAACATTTATTGTTGAAATAGATGTTTCGAGAAATAAAAGGAAATAATGGACTATAACACTGTTGTTATAGTAAATGATTTCCGAAAGGAAATGTTTTGTATAGTATTGGGATTTATATATCTATTTTAATTTCGAATCCCTATACTAGTGATTTTGGGACGTCGTAACGATGTTTTACGTAACATTCGTTTTGGCCCAAATAAATAAATATGTTTAAGAGAATGATTTCCTTAAAGAATGAAATATATACTTATTTTTGATTTAAGTATATTGAATATTTTCCAAGGGTGAAAATAAATAAAATTTGTGAATTACTTATGAATAAATAAGTATGGAAATGTTTTTCCAATGTGAAATGAAACGTTTTGAGAATTTATCTTTTTGAAGATAAATTGAAATGAATTATTGAAATCATATGCATGGATATTTTGGAATGTAAATTCACTATTGAATTTATAAAAGAAAGTGAAATTGGTTTAAAAATAAATATTGATTTATTTTTGAAGTGTTGAAATTATATATCTAGTGAAGATATTTTGAAAAATAAATAATTTGGAAAATTATTTGGAAACTGGTGATGTGTGCATATCCATTGATAGTTCAATAACCGACTATCAATATTTCCCTTTGAATGGGTAATTGATGTGATTTGTTTGAATGTGAATGCTACACTTATTTTTGAATAAGTGCTCACTATTCGGGTTAACCGGGAAAGGACCATGGGGTCGTATAACCCATTCCGAATATGTGACACGTCGTTATGAATTGCATTTGAAGATCGGTGTTGAAGACCCGGTATTTGCGAGAGCGATAGGATGACCTGTCGATTTACTCTGCACCGAGTAGCTACGGTATAGAGTTCTCCATATGTGATGGTGAATCCGATCAGGATTGTGAATATCCGGATTGCAAGGACTTCTTCGTAAGTGCCTTCGGTTTTGTTCGAGCCCGGAACAGACTTGTATGGATTGTGTGTCTGACATTACAAGTTGAGATATAAAGCCGATTTCTTTCAAATATATTTCTGTGGTGGCGGAGAATTTATTCTTTAGCTTAACACCCTTCTCTGAGACGTACGAGCTCAGAGGTTATATAGTTGAAGTTATCAGCGATATATTCCCAATTTGGTAATGTGATATGCTGAGTGTTGCTGAAATGATCATTGTGTTGATTATTGTGATAGGATCATTTATTTGATCGTCTATCTTGGTGATCATTGTGTTGATCATTTGTTGACCCAAAGCATGGCTTTTGTATAAAGTATGTTTTTGTGGACGTGACTTCGTCGAGCCTCACACCCCGGAAATGGTCAAAACAGGAAAGATGCGGCAAGGTTATGAGGGGTAGCACCCTTTAGGGTATGTACATTTCCTTCTGGATAGAGGTGGTATCATGGTATGGAGCCCAGATATTTAACCTATGTGGTTACTACGAATTTATTACTTTGTGGTTGTTGGTTATCGGGATCCCGTGAGAAAGGTCGTTTACGATCGGGGAATGGCGTGCTCGTGTCAGTAGTTACCCAGTTAGGGGTAACCCGGCCTTGTGTTGGCAGAGTTCCGGTTTGGTTCTCGGGGATGTCTTTCCAGAGGCATTCTCATGTGGCAATGGGAAGTTCCTTGGCCTGATCATTTGTTGGAAATCCAATTCCCAATACGAAACTTGTACGGTTTTAGTTGTAGAACCTATCATTCACTTATGGTGGTCACCACTGTTTGGATGGTAGCTATAGTAGGCATAGTTCGAAATGTCTATGTTGGCTAAGATTTATATCTTTACTTTCGAAATGAATTTTTTCTACACTATGCACTAGTAATAATATCAAATGTTATTTTAAATGCGTATCAAGCATCTTTGGCTATCATAAGGAGAAATCTCCTCCGATTCTGCGTTTGCATTGTGTGTGTGTGCGGGAGGCCTTATGGTAGTCTCATTTTTAAAAGCACTGCGAATTGAAATAAAAATATCTCTCTATTTTGATTTTAAAGATAAATAAACTGTTTTGAGTTCTCACACCAGTCACATGACTGACTTGGAGTTTATTGTTTTCCTTCCTAAACTCTGGGTGCCCACAAATTTTCACACGGGCAGTTAAGAGTTAAGGTTTATCAGGATATTCTGGATATTCTGGAATTGCTGGAGGCAAGCTGGATGGCATGGCGTATTACTAGTTTATATAGTATTTCTTTTTCCGCTGCACTATTTGTTGTTGTTGTTGTACACTCTGATGATATGATGTAATGAAATGTAATGTATAAAATGTAATAACTGATATAGTTCTTTGTTTAAAGATTATTCATTTATTATTATATGTTGTTCCGCTGCGAATTGTGAGATTCTGATGTTGTTCTGTTGTTTTCTGTTCCGTCCTATTTTCTTCTGTTTTTTTCTTTTTCCTCTATTCTCTTTTCTTTCAATTTTAAAATTTTCTACCTTCTGTCTTCTCTCCTCCCTAATTTCTATCTTTTTCTCTTTTCTTTTCCTAAATTCTTTTTCTAAAAAAAAAAAACCCTCAGTGTTCGGTTTTCCGTCGTTCGATTTCTCGGCAGTCGATAAAGTGAGTATCGATGTTGAATTTTCGGAAGACGAAGAATCGTGTCCTGACAAGAATTATCTGCAACTATTGCGTATAATTGCAGACATATCTTGTGATAACCCGTATTTTGGGCTTCTGGCAATGGATAATTGACCGATCTTAACTATTGAAATACTAATTAATAAGTTAAATAAATGTTTGATAATTAAAAATACGTGATTATAAAAAAATTATTTGATCATCTCCTGTTATAATTATTGAAATTTGATAATATTTGTTTAATGATCTTTTATAATTATTCAATTTGGCAAAATTTATCTTTTACAAATAAATATGTTTTCTATTATAATGTATATATATGTGTATTGTAAACGGTTAGCTATGGTTTAAATTATATATTAATTTTCAAAGTTATTAAAGATAAATTATATATTTTTACAACAAAAAAGATAGTATATGTATATATTTATTTGTCAAATATTAAAGCTCAAGTTTAAAATAGAATTTAATAAAGGTTCATACTTTCTTTAAATATATAGATATTAAACATAAAAAATATAAATATGATATAAAATATATATAGTGTAAGGGTAAATAGCAAATATAACACATAAAAGTAAATACAAAGTCATAAAGTATTTTTAATAAAACATAATTCATAAATCTATAAAATAAAGGAAATATATAAATTAAGGCTTTAAACCATTGTAAGCCTTATAATTCATGGAATTAACAAGTGCAACTTGAGTTAACATGCAAATTAACATGTGGCACTTTGTTTTTAGAAAAAAAAAATCAAAATATAATAAGTTTTAAGAGGAAAACCAAGTTTTGGTTAGTTCAAAAACTTCTCATTTCATTTTCATCTTCATTTTCTAAGACAAGTAAAACAAAAGCTGTAAACAAACTTGAAAACCAGAAAAAAATCATCAAATAACAACTAAGCATACTCATCTCAGTTTTAAACCTGGAACGTCTAAGTAGATCAAAGAAATCCATCTCAGTTTTAAAAACCAACATCATCTCAGTTTAAAGCAAGCAATCAAACAGTCATCTCAAACACCAATTAAATCAAGTTGTAGAAAAAGGTCGGGGAACTTCCAAACTGCTCTGTTCAAATAATGCAAGGTGAGTAAACCAAACTTTATTATGTCTTAAATCTGGATGCATGATATATGTCTTTGAATTTTGATGTAATAATTGTTTGCGTGATATGAATTGCATGTATATATATCTGAATATGGATATGCATGTCTATGTAGAAAACTGTTGGCTCTATTCTAGTGTTCAGGTTTTAAAAGTTGAGAAAAATTCAAGATCTTCTTCCCTGAATCTTTTTAGACTTCAATATATAAACGAAATTTTTTTATCATCTCGAAATATCAATTTTAAAAATGTTTCAAAGATAAATCTGATGCTAGTTTAAATAAAAAGGAAGAAGAACAATAGATTTGAAACATATCAAAACCTAGATCACAATAATTGGTTGTTTAAGGGGTATTATCTATTTTGTCATCGAAGATTAGGATTTTTAAAATTAAAATCAAATTTTTTAGACTATTAAATCATGAGAAATCGAGAGTTGAACATATTTTGGATTTCGAGTAATTTTCAATGATCGAGGAATTTTGGGGTCGCGAGTTCTTGGGTACATAAGCCTAGAAGTAGGCGATGTGATGCCCCACCTCTATACCCACGCTAGCCAAGGACACTACCGGGGTAATGCCGTCAACTAACGTAGAGAATAAGGCTGTTTAGGAGCGACCATCTATAGCCTTGCTCTAACTATCTATTGAATGCATCGACAATTGTCATACGAGCAGATCGACATATCCAATGAATACTTAAAACAAAACCATAGGTGGCTGGAGGATCTATCAGAACAGAATATAACAACTCAAATGTAATATACATCACAGAATAGTAGATCATCATATACACATATATAGATACATAACAAAGTATATAAACTAATGCATGTCAAGTGGTATAGCAAACCACAATATACAGACGAGTCAAAAGAATACAATCGGAGTTACAACAAAAAGGACTACACAAAAAGCTTTAACAAAAAGGAGCAAGCAGGATAGTACATGCGGAAGCAAAATAGGCTATGTCCAAATGCACCTAACCTGAAATATCTCGGTCTGACCCGAGTATAAATACATGGGTCAGTCTTGCTAAACAAATCGGTTAGAAAATTGAACAACAATAAACCTGCAAGGTCATAAAGTATAACAAATATCTCTAAAAGAGATACAACAATCATCTAACAAAAGATGAATCATAACAAGACAAGCCTCTTATCATCGGCAACACAAATAAACAAAGGATATGAATATCCCAAAACGAGCCAAAAGGGCAATAACAATTACCAATGAATGTAACAAAAGTTCCACAAGGTAATCACTATATTGTGTGGCACGAAAAGACCAACACCGAAGGGCGATACCTAGGGAATATACATATCAATGAAACATCAGAAAATTGCACGTGCTCAGTACTGTATAAACAAGGATCCATGAGCCCGAAGACTCCTGTTATCGCTAGAATTGAACGCTAACACCCCGGTGTAAGTAGATTTTAAGTGAAAGCACCACCCGTCAATATGGGAAATAGAAGTAAGTAGAAAAGTCACATAAAAAACAGTAAAGATACAATAGTTTTATAGTGGTTCGGCTTCAAGTTAAGCATACGTCCACTTTAATCTTCTTTATTGCTGAATCGACTACAGCTTTACAACAATCTTCGAATAGAACACTACTGAGAGAAATAGCTATAACTCTGGTGTAGAAGAACTCTTTGAATCCATGTCGAATGTGTTAGATTTCTTCTTGAAGTTCGTTGAAGTGTCTTTCGTGTTTGAAGTGTCGGACGAGTCGAGAAATCAACAGAGTATAGGCATTCCAGAAATGATTCCCCAGATCCTCTCTTTGATGGTGTAGGCACCATATTTATAGGAATTTTCTGGAGTAAGTCGTAGGTCGTAGGCGACCTAGGGTAGGTCGTAGGTCGTGAGCGACCTAGGGGTTTGGTTAGCTATGTTCTAGGTCGTAGGGACCTAAGGAGTACTAGGAGAGGAAGTGGCGACCTAAGATACTACGACATAAGGAGTTGTCTTGTTAGGTCGCTAGGACGCTAGGTCGCTATGTCGCACCTCTCATGGAATCACCAGAGCCTTTATCCGTTAAGTTGTAGGTCGTTGAGTCCTTTAATAGTTAGGTCGTTAGGTTGCTGTCTTCTGTAAGTTGTTAAGTCGCGGTACCTTTTAGGTCCCTAACCCGCTTCATCGGTTAGGTCGCTAGCTCGCTTCATCGGTTAGATGGCTTACTCGCTTCATGCTTTTGGTCGCTTACTTCGTTAGGTCGAGCATCCATGTTAACTTGCTCATACTTCAGGTTGTTAGGTTGCTGGACCTTCTAACCCGTTAGGTCGCTAGGTTGCTTTATTCCTTAGGTCGTTAGGTCGGGACATCTTTAGGTCGTTAGGTCGTTTTAACTTCGCCCCTGCGCTTGTTCACACTTTGATTCCTTGGGTCGCTTATACCCTTAGGTCGTTGAGTCATGAAATAGAGGAGTTAACATTTGCACCTCGAAGTACACGCCTATGCCATTGGTCATGTGCTTCGACTTAATTCTGTTAGGTCGTGAGCGACCCAAGGGATAAGCTAACTCGCGTGCCCATTTGCCTTTCTCTCTTTGCCTTATATACACCGTTATCTCGTTTCTTCCTCCTTACTTAATTGTTTCAAAATCTTGCTCTGCCACTAACGAACCTCCGAGCTTCCAAGGGCGAATTCAATCCAACCAGTCGTCAATTCATCCTTATCATCATATTACGTAAGTAATCTCAGTCAAAATTCAACCACGGCCATCATCGAAACGCGAATCCTCCTTTTTCCGGCCTTAATCCAATTTCATATGCCGCGTCTTACCATGAATCATGTTACAATCGGTCTTTAGTCGTTATTGGACACGCTGATATTATAATTCACGAGAATGCGGTAATACACTAGATGCATGATGGATTTGAGGTGATTCGAATCGGTTTTAAGTGATTTGATGGTGTTGAAAGATGATGGATTCTACCGTGGAGATGATAGAGGGTTATCGGGTTTGTGAGTGAAGCAAAGTTAGCGGGTTAAGGCGAATGAGGGAGTGACCGGCTTAGGAGCTTCGAACGTCCTAAGGCAACGGTTTAGATGTGAATTGCACGACCTTAATGACTTAATGGCCTAACTTCTAAATTCTGAGTGACATAGGAGACGGCGACCTAAGATGCAAAGTATGCAGTTTCAGATGAAATACACTTTAACGACCTAACTTTTGGTCGCGCTAGGATTTGGACGAGCTAACCTTTGTCGTACAACTTGTAGGTCGCAACCGAGCTAATACTTAAACAATTTTGGACAGCCTTGACCTCCTTGGCTCGAATGACGCGACTTATGAGAGTTCGACTTATGCTAGGTCGTTGGATTTGATCTGGACGACCTAAATAAGCCCCGAGCTAGCTTGAGTTGTTCTTGCGACTTAGGGACTTGAACAGAACTTGAACAATTGCAAGAATTTGATAGGACTTGATTAAATTTCCAACTTGAACAGTTAGAATGAACTGCTTGAACTCGTTGTACTTTCTTCACAGATTTAATGCTAACAACCTGCTAAACACAACATTTGCAGAAAACTAGGGCGAATATACTACCACTGATCGCCCACATCAAATGACAGATTAGTCGACAAAGGATAATCAACTTAAAGAAATTATATGAAATGTTGTGAATCAACAAATTCAAGTGAAGTATTGAAGCAAAGCAAAACTAATCAACTAAACCTGATTTGTATGCATCAACACTGCACTTGTACTTGGACCCAAAACTACAAGCCCTGAAACTTTATAATTAACAAATGATATTAGTTTAATTTCAGTTATATTTGCATGTCGTTTTATTAGTTTTTCACAACACTTCACACATTTAGGAAACGTGCACCTTCATAATTGAATATTTGATTTCTTGTGTGGAATGTCTTCTCAAGAAGAAATAATAGAGCAAGATGAAGAGGTCTTCCCGATAGCCAATCCACTGGACAATCCCCCAGAAAGAACTCCAACTTCCCTGAGTCAGCGGGCGTTCAACCAACTACGTATTCAGTTTGGTATTGCTGAAGCGGATGCTTTACTTCCTGGGCCAAACGATATCGCTGACAGGCCACCTCTCGGTTTTATCGCCGTCAATCGTTAGATGTGCCTATGTGGCGCTATTCCTCTTTCAATGACTTTCTTCAATGACTCCTTCTCCAATTAACCATCTCTCCCTTTCAGTTGCATCCCAATGGCCACGCCATCCTAATGGGACTTTGTGTGCTATTCAGGAGGACACTTGATCGTCTTCCGAGCTTTGAAGAAATCTGCTACTTGTGCACATTCGCAAAGAACAAAGATCATCCCTTTATCACACTCGTGAGAAGCGCCAGGAACCGTAGATTGATCGTCGATCTTCCGGAAAGCTCCCACGGGTTCTTAAATCAATTCTTCTTCGTTCGTCGCCCTCCAGGATTTTACGCCATCTGGAGAGTAGGAAGTAAGATTGCTTATCCCCGCTCTTTCCATTTGAGCTTTTCAAAGTCCGAGTTGCTAGGTGCTAATCTCATTCTTTTCTTTTACAGCACTTCCTCCTCCCACTAAAGATCCCATCCACAAGCCGACTTTTGAAAGATTAAGTGCCGTGGCGGTTGAGGAAAGAAGTATTAAATTTTTGCTGAAAGACGAATTTCTTCACCAATTCGGACTTCTGCACCCTTCCTGTTCTACTCAGCCTCACGAAGTCTCTGATTCTCCAGTAGAGACATCGGATGCCCAAGTTTCTGTCGGAGAACTTACACCGAAAGAACCTACTGTTGAGGCTTCACTGGTGAAGTGTTCTGCTTCAGTTGACGTTGCGGGATCATCCAGCAAACTTGCACTTGCCCCGGTCATTGAGGAAGAGGAACCTCCTCACCAATCCGGGAAGACTGCTGATGAAGGAATTGAGGGGAAGGGTCCTGCTAGGCACGATGGAGACGACATTTTTGAGGGATTGAACGACTTGATGATCACCTCACAGGAGCTCTTTAAAGACGATACCGCTACTGCTAAAGTTATTTCTCCAGTAGTTGAGCGACATCTGTCTTGCAGCAAACTCCGTCAGCCCAAGAGTTGGCACTTACTGTAAAATCCGTCATCACCCCCCAACCGAGGAGTGGTTCGTAGTTTGACGCGCGTAGTTTGCATGTTACACACACTTAGGTTTTTTCAGCACTTATATGCATTCTACTTCCTTGCTTTGAAGATTTCTAAACTTATCTTTTCTTCATTTTCAGGTTCTCCAATGGGACGAAGTGGCTCTTATTATGATGATTTCCAGCGTTATGGGAGGCGCGGCTCTTATGACCCCAAGAGGTATCTTCCTGCCTCCTGGGAAACCGACGAAGAAAGAACTGCGAGGAAAGCTCGTGAGAGGCTTGCTTATGAAGAACGCTACGGGAGACGGGACGAATGACATGATTCTTCCTAGAGAGAGGATGATTCTCACAAACGAAAATCCCGTGATGACAAAGGGAAAAGTCATGTCGCCGAAGATCCGAGTAAACGGGCCAAACTTGGTGAAAAACCGATATCTGAAATTTCTGAAAAGCCCGCTGCTCCCGTCACTTTGGAAATCCCTTCCAGCTCTCCTGCTCTTTAAAGAGCTATTATTCAAACAATCATCAGTAGGCCCCCATATCAGGTTGGACAAGGTCCGGCTACACTTCAAAGAAGGTTTCCACACTGGTGCTTAAAGAGAGTGCGTTTCGATCTTATCTTGGTCCCAATCGATAAGCAAGCCATGTTATGAAATCTTGATGCCGTCAAACTCGATATCGAGCGAATGTCTGGCTGGCAGAAACTTGTTGACGAACTTCAAAGAGTAAACGTGCAAATCTCGAAGCCATGCTGACTATGGAAAATGATAAATCCGAGTGGCAGAAAACACTCGATCAGCATGATGCAGAGATGAAGAGCGTTGCCGCTTATAATGAGAAACTTGAAGCGGAAGTTGAAAAACTTAAAGAAGAGCTTGCCACTTCTTCCACTTCCTATTCTCAAAGAGAAGAAGTGCTTCAAAAATAGGTGAGAGATGCTCATGCTGTACAGAGAGATGCTGAAGCTAAATTTGAAGCACAGCAACAAGTTGTAGAAATTACCAAGCTGACGTTGCTCAGTTGCGAGAAAAAACCAGCTTCCAGAACGTGCAAATCGAAATGTTAAAAGCTCGACTTTCTGAAGTTGAAAAAGAGTGTGATGAAGCTATTGCCGGAAAAACAGCAGCCGAAGAATCTCATATGGCAACTAAAGCCGAAATCAGCTCTACTTTGTTCGAGTTCTACATACATAGTGTTTTGGGGCACGGTAGCCTTAGATTTTTGGGACCGAAGTACGAAATCACTTTGGCCAAAGTGTGGGAAGCCTCACTTGATATGCTTGGAGGCGTTGGATATGCTGAAGTAGATTTGGATGCGCACTATCTAGATGACGATGCACTTGCTGCTCTTGCCAGGGGAAAGGAGCAACTCGCTAAAGAGAGAGCCGAAATGGCAGAAGGAGAACATTTAGGGAAGGCAACCTCAACCGACCCAGTTCAACCTTCGGTTTCGGCCGACATTGATATTGTTGGCTCCAGTTCCCATTCTCCACCTCCTGCTAAAGCTATCATTGAGAATGCAACTGCTCGCACTGGAGATGAGACTCAAGAAAGCACTGAAGCACAAGACTTTGAAGTTGACATAGTAAAGCCTTCTTCTCGAGGTAATCTCAATGCTGATCTTGCTCAAGTGGACTACTTGTTTACTTCACATGAGCTTGATGGACTTTTTGATTATTAATTAAATCTTGACGCGCCACTTTCTCCTCTTTTTATGAGAGATACTGACTTTAACTTCTCTTCTCCTATAGTGAAAGCACCAAGTGTTGTTCAGACTTCCCCTCTTCCAGCTGTTCCCTCTCCGCCTCTTCAGATTACTCCTCCGTCCGCCTCTCAACTGGGGTCACAAGAGGAGTAGACAGAAGCTTTTCAAAGCCTGGATGACCCGGTCACTTCACAAGAACAGAAGGCCGAGGAACCTAAAGAAGGCGAAATAACTTTGGAGCAAACTATTTCTGATGACATAAAGTTGTCTGCACTTTTCACTCCGAGCATTGAGTCTTCTTCAAGGAAGAAGGGGAAGCGTGGAGTCTCAAAGAAAAGGAGGGAAGCTTCTGCTAGTAAAGAAAAAGCAGAAGAAATTCTAATTGCACCCCTTCCTATTTCTTCCCCTACTCTTACAAGCCGTCCCAAAAAGTTAATCATCCGGCCAGGCGAGGGCTCGAAAGGTGGCAGGAAGAAGAAGTGATAGGTTTGGTCCTGTGCTTTTCGTTTCGCTTTTTTGCTTGTATGTATAAAGACTTGTGTTTACCTAAGATTGTGCGGGTACCGGTCCTTGCCTTCATTTATTTTGAAACATGCACATGTATAAAATTTTCATAGTATGGAATAAAATGATTCTTTTACTTGTACAAACTTCTGTATCTAAGAATGCATTTATTCTTCTTTTTCATACAAGTTTCTTTATTTTCTTTATGTGATGTTGTAGTAAACCTGTGGTATGTTGCTTGAGCATTTCTTTTATGAATGTAACTATATTATATTGTCCCCATTCCACGGTTTGTTGCAATCTTTTTCACATTGGTAAAATTTTGGAGAATAACTCTTCTGTTTTGAGAAGACTTGTACTCTTTCTTTGGAGAACAACTTTTCCATTTTAAGGAGGCTTGCATCCATACATGAGAGAATAATTTTTTCCATTTTAAGGGAATATTTCTCTGATTTAGTAGAATGCGCCTTGTATTGGAGAAGTCTTCTCTTTCCTCTCTTCTTTATTTTTTTGAATAATTTTTTATACTTCACTTTCGGAGAAAGTCACTTTTATTTTTGGCAAGCGAATTTTCCTACGCAGTAAAGTGGGCCTTCGAAAAGGGCATTGACCTGTTTGTGCCTCCGAAGAGGGCTTTTGTTTGATTGTGCCTTTGGGAAGAGGGCTTTTTTGTGTGTGCCTCTGGGGAGAGGGCTTTGTTTTTTCCCTGTACGTGGGGAAGCGGGCCTCCGAAGAGGTCTTTTTGTTTCTGCCTCTGGGGAGAGGCTTTTATTTTTTTCCTGTTCGCTGGGAAGCGGGCCTCCAAAGAGGGCTTTGGCACTCCAACTCTGGTGAAGTGGGCCTCCGAAGAGGGCTTTTCACATTTCAACACTTGTGAAGTTTTATTTCAGATCTCAGTGAAATATGTGCCTCCGAAGAGGTCTTTTAGCATTTCAACTCTGGTGAAATGGGCCTCCGAAGAGGGCTTTGCACATTTCAACTCTTGTCAAGTTTTATTTCAGATCTCGGTGAAATGTGTGCCTCCGAGTAGGGCTTTTGCCTGGAAGTTTCTTTCTCATGGTTGGATGGATTCACGGGGCGGACACAAGTAACTTGGATGTTTGTTTGCACAAACGATCTCAGCTAGTTAATGAGTGCCCTGTGCCTTCCACTTGGAAAGGTGCCTCCGGTCATTCCACCAATCTTTTTTAGTTGAGAAAGAGAACTTTCTTTTTATGGCAATCCTGATTAGTGGTCTTTATCCTCCGAAGAGTTGTGCCTCCGAAGAGGGCTTGTGCCTCCGAAGAGGTCTTTTGCCTCCAAAGAGGTCTTTGGTTGTTTCCTGCCTGCTCGCCCATGTCTTTTTGCCATTTGCACATATCAGCGACTCCTTGTTATCATCTTCAAGCACACATTCCTTTCTTTTGCAAATAGTTTATTTTATCCAAAGAAATGTACTTCATTATTAAGTGAGTTCGCAGGGGCATACACAGGCTAATTAATCAGATGTTCGTTTGCACAAACGATCTCAATTAGTTAACAAGGGCCCACCTCCGGCGGAACTACTAACTGTCTGCTTGAAGCACTTCTTATATAGGATTTGAGTCTGGAATTTTTGTGGCTTAACATTTGATTGTTGAGTGATGTCAAAGATCGCTTGGTCATATTATGGGTGAGCTTTGTTTTAATGGCCTGCAATATTAAATCGACATTTTAGTAATACAATTAAAGTACTTTAGATATCGAAATAAAACAGGCAGTTTATAATAGTAGAGAATACAAGATTTATAGTGGTTCGACCAAGAACTGGGCCTACATCCACTTTATAGTTCTTATTATTCACTTGACTGGCTTTACAATGGCTTTCAATACAAGAATCATACATTCATAATTCTTTTACAGTATTTCAGTAAAGCTTTTAAGTAAAATATGGGCGCAAGTGATTGCTGTTCCAAGCCCTTGGCATTGGATCTCCTTCGACAGTTGTCAGTTTGAAAGTGCCATCAAGAAGTTTTTTGCCTATGACAGACGGCCCTTCCCAGTTTGGCGCAAACACTCCTGTTGCTGTCATGATCCTTTTCAAAACTAGATCTCCAATCTCAAAGCTGCGTTGGCGAACTTTGGAGTTAAAGTGCCCGGCAATTCTTTGCTGATGGGCTACAATTCCGAGCTGAGCCTCTTCCCTTCTTTCATCAAGGAAGTCTAATGCTTCAAGTTGCAGCTTTTCATTTTTAGCTTGATCGAAATGGATTTTTTTGTGTGAAGGTTCTTCTATCTCCACCGGAATCATTGCTTCTGATCCATATGCCAATGAAAATGGAGTGTGGCCAGTCATATTTTTATGGGTAGTTCTGTATGCCCATAGCGCTAGTGGTAGCTTATCGATCCAACCACCTTTCGCTTTTTCTAGCTGTTTCTTGATGGTTGATTTAATAATTTTGTTTACTGCTTCCACTTGCCCGTTTGCCTGTGGATGAGCCACTGCTGAGAAGCTTTTTTGGATCTTGAATCGCTTGCAAAAATCTTGGAACTCTTCACTTTCGAATTGGGTTCCATTGTCTGTGATTATCTTTTGAGGCACACCATACCTGCAAATGATATTCTTAGTCACAAAGTTTATCATCTTTTTAGAGGTAATAGTAGCTAATGGTTCAGATTCAGCTCATTTAGTAAAATAACCAACAACAACAATGGTATATCTGATTCCGGACTTGGCGGTTGGCAAAGGTTCGATGAGATCTATTCCCCAAATAGCAAATGGCCACAGACTGACCATCTGTTTAGCTTGGTGGAAGGCGCTCTTGGGATTTTTGCAAACCTTTGGCATCAGTCACACTTTCGGGCGTAGCTAGCAGCATCACGATTAATATCTGGCCAACATAGCCATAACGGAGAATTTTTTTTGCTAGAGTTTGACCACCAGAATGATCTCCACACTCTCCACCATGTACTTCGGCTAGATTGTCTTAGCCTCTTCCTTGGTCACACATCAGAGTAATGGCATTGAGAATCCCCACATGTACAATCGGCCATCTTGAATTATATATCTAGAGGGTTTTCTTAACAGCTTCTGACGCTCCTTTGAATTTTCTGGAAGGGAGTCGTTAAGCAGATATTCCTTGATTGGAGTCATCCATGACTCCTGCTCTTGAGAAACAGTCATGATCCAATCAATCTCCATTTCATCAATACTTGGGGCTGACAAGACTTCTACAGGAACCAATCCCAGCAATTGAGCTTCGCCAGTGCTTGCGTACTTTGTAAGAGAATCTGCCTTCATGTTTTCATCCCGGGGTATATGACTTATCGTATAATGATCGAAATCATCGAGAAGTTCCCAGGCTCTTGACAAGTAAGCAGGAAGATTTCCTCCTTTAGTTTGAAACTCTTTCTTGATTTGGCATACAATAAGCCGTGAATCACTGAAGATCTGCAACACTTTGACATTCAGTTCTTTAGCAATCTTCAAGCTGGCAATAAGAGCTTCATATTTTGCTTCATTATTTGTCGAAGGAAATTCCAATCTCAATGCATAGCACAATGACCGCCCTTCAGGGGTTTCAAGCACAACCCCAGCTCCGGAACTGTAATCATTTCTCGCACCATCAACATATAACTTCCATCAAATTGGGGTATCATCAGTCACTTATTCCTCACTATCACCTTTATCTGTACATTCTGCAATGAAATCTGCTAAAGCTTGTCCATTGATTTCTCTCCAGGGATGATAAGTGATGTCGTATTGGCTGAGTTCAATATTCCACTTCAGAAGACGACCCGACGTCTCAGGGTGAAATAGGACTTGCTTCAGAGGTTGATCAGTGGGACTTTGATAGGATGATCTAAGAAATATGGCCTCAATTTTCTTGATGCAATCAGTAGACAATAGGCGAGCTTTTCCAACTTTGAATAATTCATCTCTTCCCCAGTGAATCTTTTGCTGATATAATAGGTCGGGCGCTGAATTTTTGTGTCTTCCCATACCAACGCTGCACTGAGAGCATGAGATGAGATTGCTAAATATAAGAAAAGATCTTCACCATTGTCGGGTTTAGAAAGTATTGGAGTCGTTTCCATATGACGAATGAACTCAACGAAAGCTTTTTGGCATTCAGGAGTCTAGTCGAAATTTTTCCTTCCTTTTTTCAGAGCATCAAAGAATGGAATGCATTTATCAGTGGCTTTGGAAATGAATCGACTCAAGGCAGCGACTTTTCCATTGAGACTTTGCAATTCCTTCTTCTTTCTAGGAGCTTTGACTTCTCTTAAGGCAGCAATTTGAGCAGGATTAGCTTCAATGCCCCTAGCACTCACAATGAAACCCAAGAACTTTTCGGACTCCACCCCAAATGAACATTTCAAAGGATTAAGTTTCATTCCGTACTTTCGAAGGACTGCAAACATTTCTGCCAAGTGATCCATATGGTCTACTGCCTTCTTTGATTGCACCAGCATATCATCAACATAAACTTCCTTAGTTTTTCCAATCTGCGGTTTGAACATAGCATTAACAAGTCTTTGGTAAATTGTCCCTGCATTCTTATGTCCGAAGGGCATGACCCTATAGCAGTAGAGACCAACATCGGTGATGAAGCTCGTGTCCTCCTGATCCGGCTCATGCATCATGATCTGCTTGTATCCGGAGTAAGCATCCATAAAAGATAATAATTCATGCCCCGCTGTTCCATCCACCAACTGATCTATCCTGGGTAACGGGGAGCAGTCTTTGGGGCAGGCTTTGTTTAGATCTGAGAAGTCGATGCATACTCTCCACTTTCCATTAGCTTTCTTAACTAGTACTGGATTTGAGACCCAATTCGGATAAGTAGACTCCCTGATGAAACCATTCTCCATGAGCCGATCTACCTCTTCTTTCAATGCTGCCGACCTTTCAGGACCCTGGGTTCTTCTTTTCTGCTTTACCGGTGTAAACTTCGGATCAATATTCAGAGTATGTACTTCAACTTCTGGGGATATTCCACACATATCAGCATGAGTCCAAGCGAATACGTCCAGATTTGCTTTCAAGAATGATATCAAGGAATTTTGAACCGTCATACTAAGTTGCGATCCCACATTCACCACTTTGTTCGGATCTTTCGGTTCAACAGGTACTGGCACCGTTACTTCCACTGGCTCCACTCTATTTTCCCCTGCACTGGCTTTTCTGGGATCCATTTCTCTTCGTGCCCTGCTATGTTTTCCAGTGCACGGTCCAACCTGTAATTGCTACAAGGTTGGTTCTTTGATGCGTACTGGGGCTGCCGCATCTTCTCCCATCTCTCTCTTCCTTGCTTTGCGCAACTGTATAAGATAACATTCTCGCCCAGCATTCTGATCCCCTTTAATAACACCAACTCCATTATCCATGGGGAATTTCATAGTAAGGCACCACGGGGAGAGAATTGCCTTAAAAGCCGCAAGAGTTGGTCGGCCTAGGAAGGCGTTGTAGGCAGAATATTCTTCAACAATTACAAAAGTCTGTTTCGAACCACCTTTATCCGCCCCTCTCCAAGCTCCACGAACAAGTCGATAGTTCCAATTGGCTGCTTCGGTTCCCCAGTAAACCCTACAATTTTTTGCGATGAAGCTTGCACATCAACCATCGGAATTTTCATTTGATCGAATGTCTTTTTGAAGAGAATATTGCATGAAGCGTCGCAATCAACAAGCACTCTCCTTACGACAGCCGGTCCAATGCCTGCAGCGACGACCAAGGGATCCATGGTAGGAGTTTCAACGCCCATAGAGTCCCTGGCTCTAAACACAATATCATCATTAAAAGTTTTCTGCTACTTCAAAGGTGCAGCATGCTCCAACACAAAAACACTCTCATCTATTGGTGCATACTTCAAGGCACGAGCATACCTTTCCATCTCACCCTAGCTCCTGCCTGTTGGGTGGGGACCATCTGTAATCACATTAATAACAGGCCTTTCTGATTCATACGCAGTGGTCCTCTCACCCGAGCTGGATGGATGAGCAGGAAGTTGCTGGTCCTTAGTAGATGAAGTCGGGTCATTCCTATTTCTCTTAACATATTGCTGCAACTTGTTCTCTCTCATCAATTCTTCAATCAAACTTTTCAGATGGCGACATTCATTGGTATCATGACCGGGTTGATTATGAAGCCGACAGAATCTCCCACTTTGAGCAGCTTTTTTCCCAACTCTCATCTCAGGTGGTTGAGGATATTCTACCGCATCTTTGGTAGCAAAAAAGATATTCTCCGGGGTGTTAGTCAAAGGAGTGAAATCTGAAGGTTTTAAGAAGCGAGGTTTCTTCACATCCTTTTTCTTCTTCCCACCATTATTCTCCCTCTTCTGACTTCTGGATTCCTTTTTGGTAGGCGCATCAGTATTATCCTTAACCTTTGTCAATGCCACTTTCGCCGGTGCTTGAAGGCTTTCCAAGCGCAAGAACTCATCAGCTTTCTTATAGAATTTTTCAAGCGAATTCGGTTCTTTCATCTTCAGCCACTTCCCAAATTCACACGATTTGTGCTCTCGTCAAGTATGTCAAGACCATTCGTGGCTCTGCATTATCCACTTCAGCCAAAGCTATGTTGAAGCGGTTTAAGAAAGATCTAATTGATTCCCCAGGATTCTGTTCCAGGCTAGACAGTGACATAATATCCTTTGCCTTCGAAGCATACAACCTGAATTGTTCTTTAAAATTCCGAGTCAAGTCGAAGAACTGGTCTATGGATCGGACCGGTAGCTTTGTGAACCAGAGTAGAGCCACTCCTTCCAAGTATACCGGAAAGTACCGGCATTTGATCTCATCCGATGCCCTGGCACCAGTCATGTGCCAGTCATACTTATACAGGAATTGGTTAGGGTCGCTTGTTCCTTTATAAGCCGGGATGGTGGGAGGAACAAACTTCCTTGGGAATTCCGCCTTTAGAATCCTTTCAGTGAATGGAGTTTTGCTCGGAGCGAATCCCCATTCCTTCTCATGTTCTTCCCTCTGCATGCTCTCTTTCATGATTTGTCGTACCATTCCAGAGAAATATTCCTCATGATTTAGAGGATCTGCGGGACAGACATCAGCCATTTTCTCGGAAGTTTGTCTTGACAAGCGTTCGCGGAGGGTTGGCTGCAGCCCTGATCCTCCAGCTTGGGGAGGTGTCCCTTCAACGGGGCCAGCTGCCCTTTGAGGAATATTTCTTGCTTCAACATTATGAACACCATCGGCAGAGTTTTGTTCATTATTCACCGGTTGATGATTAGCTCCGAGCAAGGCGTTCAACCTTTCCAACATTAAAGTGTTTTGGGCTTCCATTTGCTGAGATAGCCCAGAAACTGCAGCATCTAACTCTTCTCGTGTAACTCCAACACTTGGAGCCGTTTGACTTAACGGAGGAGAAGTGGCTGTATTCTCATGAACATCAACGGATCTAACAGATCTACGCTTTCTTCCAGGATCCATTATCTCTGATAGACTTTTGGTTTTGAAAGAGATTTTTTCAAAAAACTTTTGCGAAGCAATGACGAAAGTAGCCTGAGTTGGGTTCTCAGTGAAAGCGCCAAAAATGTTAACGCTAGAATTGAACGCTAACACCCCGGTGTAAGTAGAGTTTAAGTGAAAGCACCACCCGTCAATATGGGAAATAATAGTAAGTAGAAAAGTCACAGAAAAAATAGTAAAGAGACAACAGTTTTATAGTGGTTCGGCTTCAAGTTAAGCCTACGTCCACTTTAATCTTCTTTATTGCTAAATCGATTACAACTTTACAACAATCTTCGAATACAACAATACTGAGACAAATAGCTAGAACTCCGGTGTAGAAGAACTCTTTGAATCCATGTCGAATGTGTTAGATTTCTTCTTGAAGGTTGTTGAAGTGTCTTTCGTGTTTGAAGTGTCGGACGAGTCGAGAAATCAGCAGAGTATAGGCGTTCCAGAAATGAGTCCCTAGATCCTCTCTTCGATGGTGTAGGCACGGTATTTATAGGAATTTTCTGGAGTAAGTCGTAGGTCGTAGGCGACCTAGGGTAGGTCGTAGGTCTTGAGCGACCTAGGGGTTTGGTTAGCTATGTTCTAGGTCGTGGGTGACCTAAGGAGTACCGGGAGAGGAAGTGGCGAACTAAGATACTACGGCATAAGGAGTTGTCTTGTTAGGTCGCTAGGACGCTTGGTTGCACCTCTCATGGAATCACCAGAGCCTTTATTCGTTAAGTTGTAGGTCGTTGAGTCCTTTAACAGGTTAGGTCGTTAGGTTGCTGTCTTCTATAAGTCGTTAAGTCGTGGTACCTTTTAGGTCGCTAACCCGCTTCATTGGTTAGGTTGCTAGCTCGCTTCATCGGTTAGGTTGCTTACTCGCTTCATGCTTTAGGTAGCTTACTTCGTTAGGCCGAGCATCCATGTTAACTTGCTCATACCTCAGGTTGTTAGGTCGCTGGACCTTCTAACCCGTTAGGTCGCTGGGTTGCTTTATTCCTTAGGTCGTTAGGTCAGGACATCTTTAAGTCGTTAGGTCGTTTTAACTTCGCCCCTGCGCTTATTCACACTTTGATTCCTTGGGTCTCTTATACCCTTAGGTCGTTCAGTCATGAAATAGAGGAGTTAACAACTACAAACCCGATATCACTCGAGCGATAACGAATGACCAACTCCAAAAGCGATACTATAGGGCAACAAACCCGAAGGTACAAACCCGAAGTCAACATACCCGAAGGCAACAAACCTGAAGGTGACAGTCTGAAGACACTATCACAAAGGCAACAAACCATAGTGATGAAGGTCCGGAGGCCCAGTACCGGACACCACTAACTGGCAGAATGTGTCACAACTCTTGAAAAGGAACCCGAAAAGTATTAACGTGAGTCTCGTAACCACCGGTTCGCACTAAACGGTTTACTATCCGATAGTCAATCTCACACTCAAAGCAGTACAAAGTTACCTCATCTCATTGGTAAACCAGACCAAAGGTTAAAACAGTCAATCGAATAGGTCGGGGATTAATTGGGAAGATAAACACACGGATTCATGGTCTGTGTTTTTCCTAACCATTTAATCTCCTTTCCACTTCGCTAGAAGTGAGAAATTGTATGCGTTTTAAATAGGATGTATAAATTAGAGAAGTGAGCTTTTAATAACATTGGAAAAGATCATTTTATAAAACTCACGAATGAAATTTAAAAGGAATCATGAAAGTCAAAAATACAATAACAACTAATTGGAACTAAGAAGAATTGATAAAAATTGGAAGTTCAAACCCAAAAAGGCAAATTGGGCAAAAACAACAGATTCAGTTGACTGGAACAGGATTTTCAGTTGACTGAATCATACTTGGAAACTTTCTGTTTCCAGGTTCAGTCAACCGACTCAGAGTTTTCAGTCGACTGAATCATACCTGGAAATGCACAGGTTCCAGGTTCAGTCGACTGACTCAGAGTTTTCAGTCGACTGAACTGGAAAAATTCATTTCAGCCTATCCCTTTAGGGAAAAATTCCAACAAATCGCAATCGAACGAGCACGGACGCTAGGGGTTTACGCCAATCGGCAAACCGACCCTATTAGCTCTTCGATGCATCACCAAAAACATGATCAAATAGTAAGGCTATGATTTTTAGAGTTTTAACTTCAAAACTCCAAAATTTGCAACATTCATAAAACCAATCCAAACCCAAAAGCAATTGCACATGAATAAATGTTAGGAATTCATAACTAAAAACATAAATGGGCATTGGCATAGATGTGAGATAAAATCTCACCCTTTTTAACTCAAACACAAAGATGGGAAGCCCAATTGCAAAGAAAAGACCAATCACTCTCCACTTCAACTCTACTAACTTCAATCTAAGATCAAAACAAGTATTTCCTAAGTTAGGTTTAGAAAAATTCTGAAATTGAAGAGGCAAAGAGTTGGAGAAGATGAAGAGGAGGCTTACCAATAGCTTCTCTTTGATTTTGGAGCAAGAATTCAAGTTTGCAAAGTAAACTAGGGCTTGGAATTTCTAATTCCTCTTCCTTTCCCCCATTTTCAGTTTTAGCTAGAGTTTGGAAAATGAAAATGAGTGAATGGGGAAGAGAGGGACTGAGTTAGGGTATTAAGCTAGCAAGTATGCTAAACCCAAACCCCAAAACCCAATAGAAAAAGTAGCAAAATTCGACTTACTCCATACATATCAAAGTTTATACTTAAAGAGATCGCAAACGCCATTTTAGACTTAATGGAGGTTGTTTCGAGCCCAATTTGGCCGTTTGCAAAAAGTAGCTTTTCGGACCCAAAAATCCGACTAACGATGCTATATTTAAATAAAACATTTAAATATATAATCGTTAAATATGCGGGTTGTTACAGGCGATGTCGGCAAAAATGGTGGCTCAAATTCTCTGATGTCATGGAGGTGTGGTGGTAGAGATTTAGGGTTTTAGGCCTTTGTTTGGTCGTGATGTTTGTTCGGGGATTTCGAGTTCGTGACGACATTGAAATGGACAAGGCATGGGGAAAGGAAGTGTGGAAGCATGGCGAATGTCTAGGCATAGGGGCAAGGTCGTCGGTGGTCGGAGTTTGGCGTCGCGTGAGGGTTTTGGTGATCAAGTTTTTACTGATGGGTTTTGAATTTGCTTGTTTTTTAATTTCAGCCGAATCTTTGTAACTGAATGGTCGGATCATCAACAAAGGTTGCCATCGACTTGTAGGTGACGGCGATGTTGATCAGGGTGTTGGCGAAGTGGTGTTCATGTGTACATGGGTCATTGGTATTTGTTGACAGTAGTGTACTAGAACTTTGGGAAGAAGAAGGTAGCGAGTCTGATCTCGGGGAGATGGGGTTTTAAATCGAGTGTGCGATCAGGTTGTTTGCATGTGTGTTTCCAGGATATAATTTAAAAAATTAAAATAGAAATGGGTTAGAGTTGAACTCTAGTTTTAACTCGAGTATTTTGATATGTGGCTTGGGTTTTCATTAGGGAATCGGGTTTGCTTTGATTTTCTTTAAGGTTTAAAAACAAAAGAAAATTTGTAATCAGTTTTCAAAGAAAATAGAAAGGAACAAGTCTTCAAGGCCTTATCTAACAAGTTTCAAGATATAAGTATATTAAAAACTTTAAGTAAGAGATGTTTTAAATGAATTAATTTCAAACTTTTGAATTAAATTGAGTTTAATGATGAAAATAAGTAATAAATTAAAGTATAAGTTTTATCTTAATTATTTAAGATTTTATAAATTGAAATATGTTAACGTAAAAATCAGACCCTAACACCTCGGTGTATGTAGAGTAGATGTGAAAGCACCACCCGTCGATACGGGAATTAGAGATAAGCAGAAAATTACAAAAAAGCAGTAAAAGACACAGTTTTTATAGTGGTTCGGCTTACAGTCAAGCCTACATCCACTTTAATTCTCTTTATTACTGACTTAAGTACAACTTATACAAGTTTCTTCAATTACAACACACTTTAGACTAGTAGCTCAAACTTCGATGTAGAATAATCTTTTGAGTTCATATTGAACGATGTAGGTTCTCTTTGGAAGTTTGTCGTAGGGTCCTTGGTGCTTGAGGTACTTGAAGTGTTGTTTGAGTTGAGAAAATGGCAAAGTGTTGATGCTATGGAGAATGATCCAAAAGTCCCCTTCAAGTTGGAGCTAGTGCCGTATTTATAGGAGAGTTCGGAGTTAGGTCGTTGGTTATAGGTCGTTAGCGACCTAAGATAGGTCGTAGGTCGTGGGGCGACCTAGTGGTAGCGACCTAAGCTTTATAGTTTAACTAGAACACACTTGATCTCTTCCAAATGAAGTAGTAGGTCATGAACGACCTAGGGGAGTAGTTGGCGACCTTACAACGCTGAGACATTCAATGCAGCGACCTAGGCTAAGTCGTTAACTTGTTATGTCGCTTAACTCATTAGGTCGTTAAGCCGTGGATTCACTTAGGTCGTAGGTCGCTACCTGTTAGGTCGCTTAGCAGTGTTCCACCTTTTAAGTCGATGAAGCTTTTAGGTCGCTGGGGACTGAAGTCACTATGTCGTTTGAGATGGCAGGTCATGAGGTCCTTAGGTCGCTAAGTCACTTCAGACTTTACGTCGCTAAGTATTAGGTCGTTAGCTCCACTTCATTGGTTAGGTCGCTTACTCCCTGTAAGTTGTTAACTCGTTGGTCCGCAAGGTCGCGAACTCCTCTCGGCGGTTAGGTCGAACTCATAGCTAAGTCGCTAGGTCGTGGACTCCTTTAGGTCGCTGAACTTATTAGGTCATTGAGCAGTTTTATTCCATAGGTCGTTAGGTCATTCCACTTCTTAACTCTTTAGGTCGTTCCACCTCTTAGACCGTTAAGTCGCTTTCAAAACGGAGTTAACACTTGCCTCTCGAAGCACTCGCCTAGGTCATAGGTCGCGTGCTTCGATCTAGTCCCGCTAGATCGTGAGCGACCTAAGAGATGACTTAACTCGTACACCCATTTGCCTCTACCTTATATAGTCGCTAGCTCGTTTCTTTCCCTTAACTGCTCCGATAACCTTCTTCGCCATTAACGATTTTTCGAGTCTTCAAAAGCGAACCTGTTTCAATAGAGTTGTCGATTCATCCTTACTTTCACATCGTGTAAGTGAATTCGATATTTTATCCATCTCTCAATTACAGTCGAACCACAAATTTTCGCTTTCTGCCCCCGGTTTAATATCCATACATCGTGTTCCACTTTCGAGCCATGCTGTGATCGGTTTTCGATCACAACTGGCTATGCTGTTGTTGTGATCCACGAGGATTCAGCAGTGCGTTGGATTTGTGATGACCTGGATGATAACGGGTTATCGGGTTATAAGCTGATGAGATAGCGGGTCATTGATTGGAGAGGAGGCAGTGGGTTAAGGACATAACTTGAAATGGCTGAGTTACACCAGAAGCGACCTAGGGATTCTGAACGACTCAAAATCGTTGTGACCTAACTGATTTGCACGACTTACGTATCGACCGACGAAAGAAGCCTTGCGTCCTGGTTGAAAACTGAATGAACTTCGAATTCACGACTTAACTTTAGGTCGTGCGAGTATTTGAACGACCTAGGACATAGCTAGATTCATACTCCCTTGAACAATGTGATTTAACCTCGCCAGAATAGCATATGAATTCCAAACAGGACGACTTAAGGGAGGCCCGACCTATGCTAGGTCGTTTGAGCGAATTATGAGATGAACAGAACTTGAACATTTGCAAAATTCGACGGAACCTGATTGTATTTCAACTTTGAACTGTTAGAACATGATGTTTGGATAAATTGTACTTCTTTATAGACTTCATTAACTTTAATGCTAACAACCTGTTAAACACAACACTTGTAGAAAAATGGGACGAATATACTGCCACTGATCGCCCACATCGAATGATAGATTGTCAATAAAATATAATCAACTTAAAGAAATTACATGAAATGCTGTGAACCAACAAATTCAAGTGAAGTAGTAAAGCAATGTTAATTGACTAAAGTCGATTTGTTTGCATCAATACTGCACTTGCATTTGGACTTAAGGCGACAAGTCCTGAAATTTTACAATTGTCATATGTTTATTAATTTAATTCCAGTTATACTTGCCTGTCACTTTGTTAGTTTTACACAACAGTTCACACATTTAGGAAACGTGCACCTTCATATTTGAATATCCAGTTCCTTGTGTAGAATGCCTTCTCATCAAGAAGAAGTGGTAGAACAAACTGGAGAGGCCTTCCCGATAGCCGATCCATTAGTCAACCCCCCGGAAAGAACTCCAACTACTCTAAGTCATCGGGTGTTCAAATAGTCGCGCGCCCAGTTTGGGATTGAGAAGCAGATGCTATACTCCCTGGGCCAAATGATTTTGCCAACAGTCCTCCCTTGGGCTTTGTCGTTGTTAACCGCTAAATGTGCCTTTGTGGTGCCATTCCTCCTTTTAACAATTTTCTCCAACAACTCTTTCGCCAGTTGGCCATCTCTTCTTTTCAATTGCACCCCAATGGTTATGCCATCTTGATGGGATTATGCGTTCTATTCAGAAAGACGCTCGACCGTCTCCCAAGTTTTGAAGAAATCTGCTATTTATGCAAATTTGCGAGAAATAAAGAACATCCTTCCATTATACATGTGAGAAGCACCAGAAATCACAAGCTTATCACTGATCTCTCTGAGAGCGCTCATGGTTTTCTGAACCAATTCTTCTTTGTCCGTTGCCCCCAGGGATTTTATGCTATCTGGAGAGTAGGGAGTAAGCTTACTCATCCCCATTCTTTCCTTTTCTGAGCTTTTCGAGGTCCGAATTGCTAAATGTTAACTTCGTTCTCTACTTTTACAGTTCTTCCTCCTCCTTGTAGAGACTCCAGCCACAAGTCAACTTTCGAGAGGCTAAATGCAGTGACAACTGAGGAGAGAAGCATCAAATTTCTGCTAAGAGACGAGTTTCTACATCAATTTGGACTCCTACACTCTTCCCGCTCTACTCAGCCTCATGAAGTTCCCGACTCTCCAAGCAAGACAAAAGATGCCCCCGTTTCTGCTGAAGAACCTATATCGAAAGAACCTACTTCCGAGGCTTCCCTGGTGAAGTGCTCTATTTATACCGATGTTGCGGGGTCATCCGGCAAACTTTCACTTACCCCGGTCATCGAAGAAGAAGAAGAACCTCAAGAACCCCCCTAACACTCCGAGAAATCCGGTGACAAAGGAGCTGAAAAAAAGAGTCCCGCCAAGTAGAGCGGGGATGACATTTTTGAAGGGTTGAGCGATATGATGATCACTTCACAGGAGCTCTTTAAAGACGACCCTGTTTTTGTTAGAGTTACCTCTTCAGCAGTTGAAGCAACATCCACCTTACAACAGACCCCATCAGCTCAAGAGTTGACGTTAGCTATAAAACCCATCTGATGCAGCCCAGGCTAGAAGGATAAGTCGCATACGAGATAAGGGCATGTATTTAAGTCGTTCACGACTTAGGAGGGTAGATTTAAGTCGTTTCCGACTTAACTGGAGACCAGAGGAATCATGTGGGAAAGGAATACGAGTTAATGAAGAAGGTTTGAGTCGTCGCCGAGCTGACTGGAGGCCAGAGGGGAAATGGTGCCGAGTTAACGACCTAACTCTAATGGGTCACGACCTAAGGAAGGGTTTTAAGTCGTTCACGAGTCAACAACTTAAGAAGGCGGTCTTAAGGCGTCTACGACTTAAAGGGGGGCTTAAGTCGGTCGGTCATGATGAGTCGTTTGAGGAGATACTGCAGGGAGCTTGGGAGGTTAAGTCGCGGCTTGTTTAAGTCGTTATGTGTTTGTAGTTTCTTGAGTCATGACTCGTTAGGTCGTAAACGACCCAACTGTTGTAACCATGTGTAGTGTTGAGTCGGCCTTGTGTTGTAAAGTCGCGAGTCTTTGAATCGTTGTATTTTAAGTCGGTCATATGGAGTATGACCTGAGTTAAGTCGGCAAGGGATGTAAGTCGTATGTCGGTCTTGTGAGTGTGTGGTGTTGTAATATGCTGAGTCGTTGTAAATAAGTCGTTGCCGAATTAGTTAAGTCGTAAGTCGTACACGACTTAAGGCCTGGGTCGAAAACACTATAAATAGGGAGTGAGTTGTACATTTTTTGGTGGTTGATTTTTGAATAAAATTTCTTGTTGATTGCTGTGTGCTTTCATATTAAATTGGTAGTTGAGTGTAATCTCCTATCTCCACTTTCGGTTATTCGAGTGCGCTCGAATCAACGATTGTTGAAGCCGATTCGCGAAATCAAGTGTGCTTGATCAACGCTTGAAGAATTGAAGATCTTCTTTCACGGTATCGTGCGCGATCAACGTGTTAGAGATAGCTAGAATTCGGTATCTTCGGATCAACGAATTTGGGCATTTTGGTATTCATCAATCCACCGATTGCTATTTTCACCGATTGAAGTTTATTTTGATTAATCCGCTGCGTCAGTTTGGTATCAGAGCTAGACTTAGCCAATCATAGCTAAGCCGAGACTTGGAGCCAATTTTTGAAGTTGAAGTTTGAAGTTGTTGTTCATCGTGTTCATCTTGAAGTTGCAACAAGTTTAGAGTTTTCGATCCATTTCATTTTGGATCAAACTTGGAGAAGTGTTTGAATTTGAAGTTGCTTGGAGACCTTGAGCCGAGCCAAGTTAAGCCGTGAGGTGTTTGAAGTATTGAGGCCGAGCTAGTGATTGGAGCCGTGCCTTGTTGTTGTTTGAGTTGAAGGGTTGAAGTAGGTGGCCAAGCCAAGTGCAGTTAAGCCGTGATTTGTTGAGTTGAAACCGACCTATCCTTGAATCGTTGCTTGTTGCCGAGCCGAGTCAAGTGATAGTTGAGCCAAGTTGAATTGAGCCGTGATTTGTTTGACTTGTGTTGCTAGTTTTGAAGTATTTGAAGTTTTTGAGAAGTTTTCAATCATGCCACCAAAAAGAGCTAACCGTCATCAAAATGTTGAAGTGTTGTATAGAAGAGAAGAAGCCGAGCTTATGGAACAACGTATTAATGAGAAATTTGATGAAGGCATTGGAAAGTTAGAGAAGTTGATGAATGACTTGAATCAAACTCAAAGGAGGAGATCACTAAACTCAAACCATGGAGGAAACCGAGTTTCGCCATCGGTTACGGAAGCGAGGAGGGTATCACCACATTCTTTTAGAGATAGAAGAGAAACATCAATTTCATCACGGAGAGAACATCATGACTATGGACATGAAGAGAGAAGAAGTCAACAAGAATTTGACAATGAGGCGTATAGAGATGAAGAGAGACATAGTCGAAGAAGCATGCATGAACGAAGGAATGTTGATGGTCGAGATCGATGTAGGCGTACTTTTGATTTTGCTGAAGAGGGTGATAGAACTAGCATTCATTATCGAGATCGAGACCAAGTTCAAAATTCTTATCGAGATGTAGAAGATGATCGTCGATGGGAGTCGGGTATGAAGATGGAAATTCCTGAATTTAAAGGTGGAATGGTAGCTGAAGAATTTCTTGATTGGGTGTCAAATGTTGAAGAGATCTTTGATTTCAAGGAGGTTCCTGAGCATAGAAGAGTGAAGTTGGTTGCTACTAGGTTGAGGGGGAGAGCTTTGGCGTGGTGGCAGCAAACTAAACTTACAAGGGAGAGAATGGGAAAGTCAAAGATTAAATCTTGGGATAAGATGAAGAAGTTGATGAGAGCTACTTTCTTACCTTACAACTATCAATCACTTATGTACCAGAGGTTGCAGAATTTGAGGCAAGAGACGAAGTCTGTTAGTGATTATGCTGATGAATTTTACCAACTCATTGCCAGGAATGATATTATGGAGACAGAAGAACAGCTAACTGCTAGATTCATTGGGGGATTGAGAATGCAGATCCAGGATATGGTTAATATGTTTGATCCTAGGTCAGTGGCAGAGGCACATCAGAAAGCGTTGGCTTGGGAGAAGCAGGGAAGGCGTGGAGGTGGTGTGTTTACTAATTCCAATAATCAAGCGAAGGGTGTTAGTGGAAGTTCTAATGTTCCTAAACCTGTTACAAAACCAGTGGTGAAGGAGGCTGAGAAGGCGAAGGTTAGCAGTAGTTTCAAATGTTACAATTGCCAGGAGTTGGGTCACAAAAGCTATGAATGTCCGAAGCCGAAGAAGAGAGCAATGGTTGTTGAGATTGAGGATGATGGTGAGGAGGCAGAATGTTCAAATGCACCTTATGTTGAGGAGGAAGAAGAATTATCTGGAGATGAAGGTTGTAACCTTATGATTAGGAGGTCATGTCTTACACCAAAGCAAGAAGAGGATTCTAGTTGGTTGAGAAGCAATATTTTTCAGTCGACATGCACTATTCTAGGGAAAGTTTGCAAGTTCGTTATTGATGCTGGAAGCTGCGATAATATTATCTCTACAGAAGCAGTAAGGAAGTTCAACTTGAAAAATGAGAAGCATCCTAAATCGTACAAGCTAGCATGGTTAAGGAAGGGAGGTGAAGTGAAGGTGTGTCGAAGGGTTTGTGTTAATTTTTCTATTGGGAAAAAGTACAAAGACGAAATTTGGTGTGATGTTGTAGACATGGATGTGTGTCATCTGTTGTTGGGCAGACCATGGCAGTTTGATAGAGCAGTGCAACATGATGGTCGTGCTAATAGCTACAGTTTTATGTTTGAAGGTACTAAAATCACTTTAGTTCCTAAGAAGCAACAACAGAAGGAGAGCAAGTTGGAGGAGATCGAAGAACTGAAAACTTTGCTATCTTTGAAGGAGTTTGTTAAAGAAGTTGAAGAGGAGCCTGAAGTCTTTTTGTTGATTGGGTGAGAGTGTAGTGAAGAGGTTGAAATTCCAGAAGAAGCAAAGCCAGTTTTTGAAGAATTTGAAGATATATTTCCAAAAGAGTTGCCAAAGGAGTTACCACCACTGAGGGACATTCAACATCAAATTGATCTTGTTCCGGGAGCAGTATTACCGCATAGACCACATTACCGAATGAGTCCGAAGGAACATGAGGAGTTACAAAGGCAAGTGGAAGAGTTGTTAGAACAGGGGCGTGTTCAGGAAAGCTTGAGTCCTTGTGCAGTGCCAGCATTGTTGGTGCCGAAGAAGGATGGAACATGGGAATGTGTACCGATAGTAGAGCTTTGAACAAGATTACTGTTCATTACAGGTTTCCTATGCCAAGATTGGATGACTTGCTAGACCAGTTGAGTGGGGCTATTATCTTTTCGAAGATTGATTTGAAAAGTGGTTATCATCAGATTCGAATTAGACCGGGAGACGAATGGAAGACCGCATTCAAGACAAGGGAAGGATTATATGAATGGTTGATTGTGCCGTTTGGTCTATCGAATGCACCGAGTACATTTATGAGGGTGATGAATCAAATTTTCATACCATACATTGGAAAGTTTGTTGTTGTGTACTTTAATGATATTCTGATTTATAGTGCAAGCACAAAGGAGCATGTAGAGCATTTGAGAAAGGTATTAATTATTCTTCGTGAGGAACAATTTTATGCAGCTACGAAGAAATGTGTGTTCATGACTCGAAGTGCGTTATTTTTGGGATATGTTGTATCTGAGAAAGGAATCCAGGTGGATCAGAGTAAAGTTGAAGCAATTAGAAATTGGCCACAGCCGAGAACTATCACTGAAGTTAGAAGTTTTCATGGATTGGCATCATTCTACCGGAGATTCATTCCACACTTCAGTAGCGTGATGGCACCAGTTACTGATTGCATGAAAGGAAAGAAGTTTGAATGGTCAGAGGAAGCGGGAGTTGCTTTTGAATGAATCAAAGAACTTTTGACGACAGCACCAATTCTTGTGTTACCGGATTTTCAGTTGTTGTTTGAGCTACACACTTATGCATCAAAGGTTGGGATTGGAGGAGTGTTGAGTCAGAGTGGAAGGCCAGTTGCTTATTTCAGTAAGAAGCTATCAGGGGCAAAGATGAGATATAGTACCTATGATGTTGAGTTTTATGCTGTTGTGCAAGCTGTTAAACATTGGAGGCATTATCTATTTCAGTAAGAGTTTGTTCTTTACACTGATCATGAGGCGTTGAAGCATTTGCAGGGGCAGGACAAGATTTCAGCGAGACATGCATCATGGATTGCTTATTTACAATAGTTTACTTTTGTCGTGAAACATAAATCTGGGGTAACGAATCGTATAGCTGATGCTTTGAGTAGGAGGAGTCATTTGTTGACTACAATGAAAGTTGAGGTGATAGGGTTTGAATTATTGCCAGAGTTGATTGACGAAGATCCTTACTTTGCAAAGTTCGTTGAGAAAGTTAAGGATGGAGATACTGATGAATTTATGTTGGTTGATGGATTCTTGTTTAAAGGAAATCGATTATTCATTCCAGAGAGCAGCTTGAGATTGAAGATTATCAAAGAGTTGCACGAGGAAGGACATGTGGGCCGTGATAGTACATTATATTTGATTTCTCAATCTTACTTTTGGCCGTCAATGAGAAAGGAAGTTGAAAGGTTTGTTCAAAGATGTCATATCTGTCAAGTTTCGAAGGGAACAGCTACGAATGCGGGGTTGTATATGCCGTTACCTGTACCAGCTAAACCATGGGTAGATGTGAGTATGGACTTTGTGTTAGGATTGCCGAGAACGCAACGTGGCAATGATTCTATCTATGTGGTGGTTGACAGATTTTCGAAGATGGCACATTTTATTGCTCGTAAGAAGACGACAGATGCTGTTAGTGTTGCTCAGTTGTTCTTTAAAGAAATCTATCGACTTCATGGGTTACCAGAGTCTATTATGTCGGATAGAGATACCCGTTTTCTGAGTCATTTTTGGTTGAGCTTGTGGAAGATGGTAGGAACGAAGTTGAAATTTAGCAGTGCTTATCATCCGCAAACGGATGGACAGACCGAAGTTGTTAATAGATCGTTGGGAAATTTGTTGCGATGTCTTGTGGAGGACAGTCTGAAAAGTTGGGACATGAAGTTATGCCAGGCAGAGTTTGCTCATAATCATGCAGTGAATCGTAGTACAGGATTCAGTCCATTTCAGATTGTATATTCAAATTTACCAAGGGGGCCGTTGGATTTAGCAGCAGTACCACAACCGAAGTGGACGGTTAAACAAGCTGCTGATTTTGTTGATGAGTTGACTGAATGTCATAAAATCGTTTAGGAACGATTGGTGAAAGCAAATGAGAAATATAAGCGAGCTGCAGATTTGAAGCGACGAAATGTTGAATTTAACGAAGGTGATTTGGTTTACGCTGTGTTAACCAAGGATCGTTTTCCAGTAGGCGCTTATAACAAGTTGAAAGCCAAAAAAATTGGTCCAGTAGAAGTTGTGAAACGGATCAATGAGAATGCTTATAAGTTGAAGCTACCGGAAGATGTATACACTTCTGACGTGTTCAATGTTAAGCATCTTGTGCCGTATTATGGAGATGGACAATCTGATGTGGAAGAATTTACAAATTCGAGGACGAATTTTTCTCAACCAGGGAGGATAATGTAGCCCAGGCTAGAAGGATAAGTCGCATACGAGATAAGGGCATGTATTTAAGTCGTTCACGACTTAGGAGGGTAGATTTAATTCGTTTCCGACTTAACTGGAAACCAGAGGAATCATGTGGGAAAGGAATACGAGTTAATGAAGAAGGTTAGAGTCGTCGCCGAGCTAACTGGAGGCCAGAGGGAAAATGGTGCCGAGTTAACGACCTAACTCTAATGGGTCACGACCTAAGGAAGGGTTTTAAGTCGTTCATGAGTCAACAACTTAAGAAGGCGGTCTTAAGGCGTCTACGACTTAAAGGGGGGCTTAAGTCGGTCGGTCATGATGAGTCCTTTGAGGAGATACTGCAGGGAGCTTGGGAGCTTAAGTCGCAGCTTGTTTAAGTCGTTATGTGTTTGTAGTTTCTTGAGTCGTGAGTCGTTAGGTCGTAAACGACCTAACTGTTGTAACCATGTGTAGTGTTGAGTCGGCCTTGTGTTGTAAAGTCGCGAGTCTTTGAATCGTTGTATGTTAAGTCGGTCATATGGAGTATGACCTGAGTTAAGTCGGCAAGGGATGTACGTCCTATGTCGGTCTTGTGAGTGTGTGGTGTTGTAATATGCTGAGTCGTTGTAAATAAGTTGTTGCCGACTTAGTTAAGTCGTAAGTCGTACACGACTTAAGGCCTGGGTCGAAAACACTATAAATAGGCAGTGAGTTGTACATTTTTTGGTGGTTGATTTTTGAATAAAATTTCTTGTTGATTGTTGTGTGCTTTCATATTAAATTGGTAGTTGAGTGTAATCTCCTTCTCCACTTTCGGTTATTCGAGTGCGCTCGAATCAACGATTGTTGAAGCTGATTCGCGGAATCAAGTGCGCTTGATCAACGCTTGAAGAATTGAAGTTCTTCTTTCACGGTATCGTGCGCGATCAACGTGTTAGAGATAGCTAGAATTCGGTATCTTCGGATCAACGAATTTGGGCATTTTGGTATTCATCAATCCACCGATTGCTATTTTCACCGATTGAAGTTTATTTTGATTAATCCGCTGCGTCACCATCATTTCCCCGCAACCAAGGAGTGGTTCGTAGTTTGACGCGCGTAGTTTGCACGTTGCACACAATTTGGATTTTTTAGCATTCTTATGCACTTACATGCACTTTACTTTAAAGATTCTCAAACTTTGCCTCTTTCCCATTTTCAGGTCTTTCAATGGGGCGACTCTCTTATTACGACGATTTTCAAAGCTATGGGAGATGCGGCTCTTTTGATCCCAAGAGATATCTTCCTTCTCATAGGAGACCGACGAAGAGATAGCCGCACGAAAAGCTCGTGAAAGGCGTGCCCATGAAGAACACCATGAAAGATGGGACGAGCGACATGAATCTTCCCAGAGGGAAAATGATACTCATAAACGGAAGTCCCGTGACGACAAGCGGAAAAGTAAGGTTGCCGAAGATATGAGTAAAAGAGTCAAACATGGCGAAAAACCAACATCCTATATTTCCGAACAACCCGCTGCTCCTGTACTATCTCAATCTCCTGCCCTGACATGTACTGATATTCAAACAATCATTGGTAGGTCCCCATATCAAGTTGGTCCAGGCCCAGCTACTCTTCAGAGTCGATTCCCGAACTGGTGCCTAAAAGGGGTGCGCTTTGATCTTGACCTGGTCCCGATTGATAAGCAGGCTATGTTGCGCAAGCTTGATGCCGTCAAATTTGATATTGAGAGAATGTCAGGTTGGAAAAAGCTTGTCGATAAGCTCTAGAGGGTAAATCGCGCAATCTTGAAGCCATGTTAACAATGGAAAACGACAAATCTGAGTGGCAGAAAATTCTTGAGCAACATGACGCGGAAATGAGAAGCATCGCTACTTATAATGAAAAGCTCGAAGCGAAAGTTGAAAAACTTAAAGAAGAGCTTGCCACTTCCTCCACTTCTTATTCGCAAAGGGAGCAAGTGCTTCAACAACAAGTGCGAGATGCTCATGCCGCTCAAAGAGATGCCGAAGATAGGCTTGATATGCAGGAAAGAATTAATGAGGGCCATATTGCTGGCATCGCAGAGCTGCGAAAGAAGACTAGCTCCCAGGACGTGGAGATCGAAATGCTAAAACTTAAACTCTCTAAAGCTGAAAGAGAGCGTGATGAGGCTGTTGCCGGCAAAATTGCAGCTGAAGAGTCACATGAGGCAACGAAATCCAACATCAGCTCAACATTATTTGATTTCTACTTGCACAGCGTCCTAGGGCGCGGTAGTCTCTCCTTTCTAGGCCCCAAATATGAAATAACTCTGGCCGAAGTATGGGAGGCCATGCTTGACATGTTCGACGGTGCTGGCTATGCTGAGGCGGATTTAGAGGCAAACTATCTTGATTACGATGCACGCGCCGCTCTTGTCAGGGGAAAGGAGCAACTTGCCAAAGAGAGAGCCGGAATGGCAGAAGGAGAACATGTAGGGAAGGAAACTTTAACCGACCCAGTTCAACCTTCGGTTTCGACCGATATCGACATTGTTGGCTCCGGTTCCCATTGTCCGCCTCCTACTAAAGCCATCACTGAGGGTGCAACCGCTCACAATGGAGATGAGAGTCAAGAGAGCGGCGACGCGCGGGGCTTTGAAGTTGACATAGTAAAGCCTGCTTCGCCAGGTAACCTTACTGCTGATCTTGCTCAAGTGGACAGCTCGTTCGCTTCACATGAGTTTGATGAACTTCTTTACTATTTTTTAAATCTCGACGCACCACTAACTCCTTTCTTTACTAGAGATATTGACTTTAACTTTTTTTCTTCTGTAGAGGAAGCACCGAGCACTGTTCAGTCTTCCCCTCCTCCAGTTATTCCTCCTCCGTCTCTTCAGGTCACTCCTCCTTCTGCCTCTCAACCGGGATCACAAGAGGAGCAAATAGAAGCTCTTCGAGTCTTGGACGATCCCATTGCTTCACAAGAACATAGGGGAGAAGAACCTGAAGAAGGTGAAAAGACTCCAGAACCACTGGTTCGGATGATATGCCGTTAACCGCACTTTTCACTCCAGGAAGCGGGTCTTCTTCTAAGAAGAGAGGGAAAAGTGGAGTCTCAAAGAAGAAGAAGGAAGCTTCAGCCGGCAAGGAAAAAGAAGAAGAAATTCCAATTGTTCCCCTTTCTCCTTCTTCCCCTACTCTTACAAGCCGGCCCAAGAAGTTGGTCATCCGGCCAGGCGCAGGCTCAAAAGGTGGAAGGAAGAAGAAATGACGGCTTTAGTCCTATGCTTTTTATCTCGCTTTTTGCTTTTTGCTTGTATATAAGCTTGCGTTGACTGGAGATTGTGCGGGTACCGGTCCCCGTCTTCTTTTATTTTGAAACATGTGCATGTATGTAAAAAAATTTATAGTACAGAATAAAATGATCTTTTACTTGTACAAACTCCTGTCTGTATTTGAGAATGCATTTATTCTCCTTTTTTTCCCCTCTGTGTGATGTTGCAATAAACCTATGGTATGTTGCTTGAGCATTGTTTTTTATTTTGGTGACTATATTATATTGCCCCCATACCATGGTTTATTGCAATCTCTTTCACATTGGCAGAATTTTGAAGAACAATTCTTCTGTTTTGAGAAGACTTGTTTTCTTTCTTTAGAGAACAACTTTTCCATTTGAAGGAGGTTTGCATCTGTACTTTATAAGATAATATTTCCGTTTTAAGGAAATATTTTTCTAACTTAGTAGAATGTGCCTCATATTGGAGAAGCTTTCTCTCTTTTCTTTTTGTTGCGAAGTTTTTACACTTCACTTTCGGAGAAAGTCACTTTTATTTTGGCAAGTGAATTTTCCTTCGTGGTAAAGTGGGCCTTCGAAAAAGGGCTTTGACCTGCTTGTGCCTCCGAAGAGGGCTTTTGTTTGATTGTGCCTCTGGGAAGAGGGCTTTTTGTTTGATTATGCCTCTTCTTGTTTGATTATGCCTCTGGGAAGAGGGATTTTTTGTTATGCCCCTAGGGAGAGGGCTTTTTTGTTTGTGCCTCCGGGAGAGGGCTTTTTTGTTTCTGCCTCTGGGGAGAGGCTTTTATCTTTTCCCTGTCCGCTAGGAAGCGGGCCTCCGAAGAGGGCTTTTCACATTTCGACTCGTGTGAAGTTTTATTTCAGATCACGGCGAAATGTGTGCCTCTGAGTAGGGCTTTTGCCTGGAAGTTTGGAGTCTCCTTCTCTCGGTTGGATGGATTCACGGGGCGGACACGAGTGTTCTGTACCACAGATCATTCCACAACTTTCTATCGAGAAAGAGCTCTCTTTTTCTAGCGAGGCCCATTAGAGGTCTTTATCCTCTGAAGAGTTGTGACTCCGAAGAGGGCTTTTCACATTCCAGCACTTGTGAAGTTTTATTTTAGATCTCGGTGGAATGTGTGCCTCTGAGTAGGGCTTTTGCTTGGAAGTTTGGAGTCTCCTTCTCTCGGTTGGATGGATTCACGGGGCGGACATGAGTGTTCTGTACCACCGATCAGTCCACAACTTTCTATCGAGAAAGAGCTCTCTTTTTCTGGCGAGGCCCATTAGAGGTCTTTGTCCTCCGAAGAGTTGTGCCTCCGAAGAGGGCTTGTGCCTCCGAGGAGGTCTTTTGCTCTTTGATGCCTGCTCACCCATGTCTTTTCGCCATCTGCTCATATCAGCGGTTTTCTGTTATCATTTCCAAGCGCACATTCCTTTCTTTTGCAAGTAGTTTATCCAAAGAAGTGTACTTCATTGTTAAATAAGTTCGCAGGGGTAGACACAGGCTAATTAATTGAATGTTTATTTGCACAAACGATCACAATTAGTTAGGAAGGGTCTACTTCTGGTGGAACCACTAACTGTTTGCTTGAAGCACTTCTTATATAGGATTCGAATTTGGAATTTTTGTGGCTAGATATTCATTTGTTGAATGATGTCAGGGATTGCTTTGTCTTATGACGGGTAAGCTTTGTTTTAATGGTTTGCAGTGTTAAAATCGACATTTTAGCAATACAATTGACGTACTTTATATATCGAAATAAAAAAAGCAGTTTATAATAGTGAAGAACGCAAGATTTATAGTGGTTCGGCCAAGAACTGGGCCTACATCCACTTTATAGTTCTTATTATTCACTTGCACTGGCTTTACAATGACTTTCAATACAAGAATCATACATTCATCATTCTTTTACAATATTTCATTAAAGCCTTTAAGTAAAATATGGGCGCAAGTGATTGCTGTTCCAAGCTCATGGAATTGGATCTCCTTCGAAAGTTGTTAGTTTGAAAGTGCCATCAAGAAGTTTTTTGCCTATGACATACGACCCTTCCCAGTTTGGCGCAAACACTCCTGTTGCTGTCATGACCCTCTTCAAGACTAGACCTCCAATCTCAAAGCTGCGTTGGCGAACTTTGGAATTGAAGTGCCTGGCAATTCTTTGCTGATGGGCTATAATTCTGAGCTGAGCCTCTTCCCTTCTTTCATCATGGAAGTCGAGTGCTTCAAGTTGCAACTCTTCATTTTTTGCTTGGTTGAAATGAATTCTTCTATGTGAAGGGACTTCTATTTCTACCGGAATCATTGCCTCTGATCCATATGCCAATGAAAATGGAGTGTGCCCCGTCGCAGTTTTATGTGTAGTTCTATATGCCCATAGTGCTAGTGGAAGCTTATCTACCCAACCACCTTTCGCTTTTTCCAGCTGTTTTTTGATGGTCGATTTGATAATTTTTTTTACTGATTCCACTTGCCCGTTTGCCTGCGGATGAGCCACTGCTGAGAAGCTTTTCTGGATCTTGAATCTCTTGCAAAAATCTTGACACTCTTCACTTTCGAATTGGGTTCCATTGTCTGTGATTATCTTTTGAGGCAAACCATACCTGCAAATGATATTATTAGTTACAAAGTTTATCATCTTCTTAGAGGTAATAGTAGTTAATGGTTCAGATTCAGCCCATTTAGTAAAATAATCAACAACAACAATAGCATATCTGATTCTGGATTTGGCAGTTGGCAAAGGCCCGATGAGATCTATTCCCCAAATAGCAAATGGCCACGGACTGACCATTTGTGTTATCTCAGTGAAAGGTGCTCTTGGGATTTTTGCAAATCTCTGGCATCGGTCACATTTTCTGGCGTAACTTGCAGCATCACGATTAATATCTGGCCAAAAATACCCATAACGGAGAATTTTCTTTGCTAGAGTTTGACCACCTGAATGATCTCTACACTCTCCTCCGTATACTTCAGTTAGAATTATCTCATCTTCTTCCTTGGTCACACATCGGAGTAATGGCATTAAGAATCCCCGCCTATACAATTGGCCATCTTGAATTATGTATCTGAAAGCTTTTCTTAACAACTTCTGCCGTTCTTTTGAGTTTTCTGGTAGAGAACCGTTGAGCAGATATTCCAATATCGGAGTCATCCATGATTCTTGCTCCTGTGATATAGTCATGATCCAGTCAATATCCATCTCATCAATGCTTGGAGCTGACAGGATTTCAACAGGAACTAATCCCAATAATTGAGCTTCGCCAGTGCTTGCATACTTTGCGAGTGAATCTGCCTTCATGTTTTCTTCCCGGGGTATATGATTTATCGTATAATGGTCAAGGTCATCGAGAAGCTCCCAGGCTCTTAACAAGTAAGCGGGCAGATTTCCTCCTTTAGTTTGAAATTCTTTCTTGACTTGACATACAATAAGCTGTGAATCACTGAAGATCTACTACATTTTGGCATTCAATTCTTTAGCAATTCTCAAACCGGCAATAAGAGCTTCATACTCTGCTTTATTGTTTGTCGAAGGGAATTCCAATCTTAAAGCATAGCACAATGACCGCCCTTCAGGGGTTTCAAGCACAACCCCAGCTCCGGAACAGTTATCGTTTCTCGTGCCATCAACATACAATTTCCATCGAATTGGGGGATTATCAGTCACTACTTCCTTACTATCACCTTTGTCTGTACATTCTGCGATGAAATCTGCCAAAGCGTGTCCATTGATTGCTCTCCGGGGATGATAAGTGATGTCGTATTTGCTGAGTTCAATATTCCACTTCAAAAGGCGATCCGAAGTCTCAGGGCGAAAGAGGACTTGCTTCAGAGGCTGATCAGTGAGGACTTTGATTGGATGAGCCTGAAAATACGGCCTCAATTTTCTTGATGTGATCAGTAGACAATAGGCGAGATTTTCCAACTTCGAATAACTCATCTCTGCCCCATGAATCTTTTGCTGATATAATAGACCGGGCGTTGAATTTTTGCGTCTTCCCATACCAACGCTGCACTGAGAGCATGAGACGAGATTGCCAAATATACAAAAAGATCTTCACCATTGTCCGGCTTAGAAAGTATTGGAGGCGTTTCCATATGACGGATCAACTCATAAAAAGCTTTTTGGCATTCAGGAGTCCAATCAAAATTCTTCCTTCCTTTCTTCAGTGCATCAAAGAACGTAATGCATTTATCAGTAGCTTTGGAAATGAATCGACTCAAAGCAGCGACTTTCCCATTAAGACTCTATAGTTCCTTCTTTGTCCTAGGGTCTTTGACCTCTCTTAAGGCAGCAATTTGAGCAGGATTAGCTTCAATGCCCCTAGCACTCACAATGAAACCCAAGAACTTTCTAGACTCCACCCCAAACGAACATTTCAAAGGATTGAGCTTCATTCCGTACTTCTGGAGGATTGCAAACATCTCTGCCAAGTGATCCATATGGTCTACCGCTTTCTTTGATTTCACTAACATATCGTCAACATAAACCTCCATAGTTTTGCCAATCTGCGGTTTGAACATAGCATTGACGAGTCTTTGGCAAGTTGCCCCTGCATTCTTAAGTCCGAAGGGCATGACTCTATAGCAGTAGAAACCAACATCGGTGATGAAGCTTGTGTCCTCCTGCTCCGTCTCATGCATCATAATCTGGTTGTATCCGGAGTAAGAATCCATGAAAGATAACAATTCATGTCCCGTCGTTCCATCCACCAACTGATCTATTCTGGGTAACGGAAAGCAGTCTTTGGGGCAGGCTTTGTTCAAATCTGGGAAGTCAATGCAAACTTTCCATTTCCCATTAGCTTTCTTAACCAGTACTGGATTTGACACCCAATTCGGATAAGTAGACTCCCTGATGAAACCGTTCTCCAAAAGCCGGTCTACCTCTTCTTTCAATGCTGCTGACCTTTCAGGACCTTGGGTTCTTCTTTTCTGTTTTACCGGTGTAAACTTTGGATCAATATTCAGAGTATGTACTGAAATTTCTGGGGATATTCCACACATATCAGCATGAGTCCAAGCGAATACGTCCAGATTTGCCTTCAAGAATGATATTAAGGAATTTTGAACTGTCACACTAAGCTGTGAACCCACATTCACCACTTTGTTCAGATCTTTCGGGTCAACAGGTACTGGCACCGTTACTTCCACTGGCTCCACTCTATTTTCCCCTGCACTGGCTTTTCTGGGATCCATTTCTTTTCGTGCCCCGCTATGTTTTCCAGTGCACGGTCTACCCTGTAATTGCTACAAGGTAGGTTCTTTGATGCGGACTGGGGTTGTCGCATGTTTTCCCATTTCTCTCTTCCTTGCTTCTCGCAACTCTATCAGATAACATTCTCGCCCAGCGTTCTGATCGCCTTTAATAACTCCAACTCCATTATCGGTGGGGAATTTCATAGTGAGGCACCACGGGGCGAGAATTTCCTTAAAAGCTGCAAGAGTTGGTCGGCCTAGGAAGGCGTTGTAGGCAGAAAGTTCATCAACGATTACAAATGTTTATTTTCAAACCACCTTTCTCTGCCCTCTCCAAGCTCTACGAACAAGTTGATAGTTCCAATGGCCTACTTTGGTTCCCCAATAAACCCAACAATCTTCTGAGATAAAGCTTGAACATCAGCCATCAGAATTTTCATTTGGTCGAACGTCTTTTTGAAGAGAATATTGCAAGAAGCGCTGCAATCTACAAGCACTCTTCTCACAATAGCTGGCCCAATGCCTGCAGAGATGACCAAGGGATCCATGGTTGGAGCTTCAATACCCATAGAGTCCCTGGCTTTAAACACAGTATAATCATTGACAGTTTTCTGCTGCTTCAAAGGTGCAACATCTTCTAGCACAAGAACACTCTCTTCTACAGGTACATATTTCAAGGCACCGACATACCTTTCCATCTCGCCCCAGCTCCTACCGGCTGGGTGAGGCCCTCCTGTAATCACATTAATAACAGGCCTTTTTGATTCATGCTCAGTGTTCCTTTCACCCGAGCCAGATGGATGAGCTGGAAGTTGCTGACCCTTAGTAAACGAAGTTGGGTCATTTCTACTTCTCTTAACATACTGCTGCAACTTGTTCTCTCTCAATAGTTCTTCAATTAAATTTTTCAGATGGCGACATTCATTGGTATCGTGACCAGGATGATTATGAAACCGACAGAATCTCCCACTCTGAGCAGCTTTTTTGCTAACTCTCACCTCAGGCGGTTTTGGATACTCTATTGCACCTTTGGTAGCAAAAAAGATATTCTCTGGGTTGTCAGTCAAAGGAGTGAAATCTGAAGATCTTAAGAAGCGAGGTTTCTTCATATCTTTCTGTTTCTTCCCACTATTATTTTCCCTTTTCTGACCTCCGGATTCCTTCTTGGTAGAAGCAGTAGTATTATTCTTAACCTCTGTCAGTGCCACTTTAACCGGTGCTTGAAGGCTTTCCAAGCGTATGAATTCATCAGCGTTCTTATAGAATTTTTTAAGCTAATTCGGTTCTTTCATCTTCAGTCACTTTCCAAATTCGCTTGATTTGTCGATTGCCCTCATCAAGTATGTCAAGACCATCCGCGGTTCTGTATTGTCCACTTCAGCCAGAGCTATGTTGAAGCGGTTCAAAAAAGATCTAATGGATTCCCTAGGATTTTGTTCCAGGCTTGACAGTGACATGATATCCTTCGCCTTCGAAGCGTACAGCCTGAATTTCTCTTTAAACCTCTGAGTCAAATCGGAAAACTGTTTTATGGATCGGACCGGAAGCTTTGTGAACCAAAGTAGAGCCCCCCTTCCAAGTATACCGGAAAGTATCGGCATTTAATCTCATCAGATGCCCTAGCACCAGTCATGTGCCAATCATACTTATACAGAAATTGATTAGGGTCACTGGTTCCCTTATAAGCTGGAATGGTAGGAGGAACGAACTTTCTTGGAAATTCTGCCTTCAAAATCCTTTCAGTGAACGGAGTCTTGCTCGGAGCGAACCCCCTTATTTTTCATCCTCTTCCCTTTGCATACTTTCTTTCATGATCTTTCAAACCATTCTAGAGAAATATTCCTCGTCATTCAGAGGTTCAGCAGGACAAACATCAGCCATCTTCTCGGAAGCTTGCCTTGACAATCGCTCACGGAGAGTTGGTTGTTGTCCTGATCCCCCAGCTTGGGGACGTGTCTCTTCGACAGGGCCAGTTGCCCCTTGAGGAACATCTCTTCCTTCAACATCACGAGCATTATCCGTAAAGTTCTGTTCATTATTCACCGGTTGACAATTAGCTCCGAGCAGAGCATTCAACTTTTCCATCATTAGATTGCTTCGGGCCTCCATTTGCTGATATAGCCTAGAAACTACAACATCTACTTCTGCTCATGTAACTCCAACAGTTGGAGTTGTTTGACTCAACGGAGGAGAGGTGGCAGTATTCTCACGAACATCATTGGATCTAACAGGTACGCGTTTTCTTCCAGGAGCCATTATTTCGGAAAGACTTCTGGTCTTGAAAGAGATCCTTTTCACAAACTTTTGCGAAGCAATGATGAAGGTATCCTGAGTTCAGTTCTTAGTGAAAGCACCAAAAATGTTACCGTAAAAATCAGACGCTAACACCTCACTGTATGCAGAGTAGATGTGAAAGCACCACGGGTCAATACGGGAATTAGAGATAAGCAGAAAATTACAGAAAAGCAGTAAAAGACACAGTTCTTATAGTGGTTCGGCTTATACTCAAGCCTACATCTACTTTAATTCTCTTTATCACTGACTTAAATACAAATTTTACAACTTTCTTCAATTACAACACACTTTAGATTAGTAGCTCAAACTTCGATGTATAATAATCTTTTGAGTTCATATTGAATGATGTAGATTCTCTCTTGAAGTTTGTCATAGGGTCCTTGGTGCTTGAGGTGCTTGAAGTGTTGTTTGAGTTGAGAAAATGGCAGAGTGTTGATGCTACGGAGAATGATCCAAAAGTCCCCTTCAAGTTGGAGCTAGTGCCATATTTATAGGAGAGTTCGGAGTTAGGTCGTTGGTTATAGGTCGTTGGCGACCTATGATAGGTCGTAGGTCGTGGGGCGACCTAGTGGTAGCGACCTTAGCTTTACGACTTAACTAGAACACACTTGATCTCTTCCAAATGAAGTAGTAGGCCGTGAACGACCTAGGGGAGTAGTTGGCGACCTTACAACGCTGAGACATTCAATGCAGCGACCTAGGCTAAGTCGTTAACTTGTTATGTCGCTAAACTCATTAGGTCGTTAAGCCATGGATTCACTTAGGTCGTAGGTCGCTACCTGTTAGGTCGCTTAGTAGTGTTCCACCTTTTAAGTCGCTGAAGCTTTTAGGTCGCAAGGCACTGAAGTCACTAGGTCGTTTGAGATGGCAGGTCATGAGGTTCTTAGGTCGCTAAGTCACTTCATACTTTAGGTCGCTAAGTATTAGGTCGTTAGGTCCACTTCATTGGTTAGGTCGCTTACTCCCTGTAAGTTGTTAACTCGTTGGTCCGCAAGGTCGCGAACTCCTCTCGGCGGTTAGGTCGAACTCATAGCTAAGTCGCTAGGTCGTGGACTCCTTTAGGTCGCTGAATTTATTAGGTCGTTGAGTAGTTTTATTCCATAGGGCGTTAGGTCGTTCCACTTCTTAACTCGTTAGGTCGATCCACCTCTTAGATCGTTAAGTCGCTTTCAAAACGGAGTTAACAAAGTATGATTTCTTAATGTAATTAGAAAATAGTTAATTGCTTAGTATAAGCGATTAAAGAGTAATTACTGATTGTAATTAATAGAGGATAGTTAACTACTTAATGTGATTAATTAAAGGTTAAATTAATTAATAAGCAAAGGTTAATTAATTGAGGATAATTAACCAATGGGATAATTACTTGATAAAAGTAATTAAAGGGAAATTACTTAATGGAAGTAATTAAGGATTAACTACTTAGTGTAATCAATTAAAAGATTAATTAATTTAAGGATTGATTAATTTAAGGATTTATTAATTAAGGATTGATTAATTAAGGAAATTAATTAAGGGTTGGTTAATTAATGAGTGTGATTAATTAAGGGATAATTAATCAATGTAAATGATTGTAGGATAATTAATTTGAGTAATAAATTAAGGATAAATGTAATTAATGTGAATGAGTGAAGGTTAATTAATTTGTGTAATTAATTAAAGGCTAAATATTTATTGTAATTAAAGATGATAATTAAAGGAACATTAATTAATTGGTTTGAAATTAATTAATGTTAAGTAAGCAGGATTAAAAATGATTGAATTTACTAATTTAATTTATTTAAATTAATTAGAAATGGTATGATTAATAATTCTTGCTTATGGATGATTGAATGATATTGAATGCCTTGGATTATTTGATATCTTTGATATGTGATGCTATGTGATATGATATGTTTGGATTGAACTGTGATAATATGGTTTGTCTATCTATGATGAACGGCAATGTAAATATGTAATTCTGGATATAAATGGAATTGTTTAAACTTAAACAGTTGTTATAAGATGATATTGGATTTGAAGAGACCTGGATCGGGTATCAGTAAATACCCGAAACCACTTTGATTTGTAATCAAATAAATCTTTATGGATTGATTTTCGAATGAATAAGCTGGAATGGAATAATTTAAGTAAATGGACCATTTAAACTAAGTTTGGTATTTAGATATTGATGTGTGAAATAAATGTTGGCTTTAACAAGTTAAGAACTCGTTGTAAGGTACGAGTTACCCCGGGTTTTAAAATAAGGTTTATATCTTAGTATTTCATGTCAGATGGGTTTACTCATGCTGGTTTTCGGCATGACCCGGGTGTTACCTTGATGTAATGCTTGGTTCAGACCGAGTATTACAGATTTTCAGGTTCAGACGTTCTACAGCTCAGGAGACGAGCTAGATGGCAGGAACGTATGGAGTTTACCGCTGTATATTTGAGAGTTATTATGATATTAGTCTGGGACAGGTTGATATAACTGTCTAGTCTTTGTAAATGGTTGTTACTCTGACATATTGAATGTAAAGTAACAATTACAGCTTTTCTTTGTATAAATGCTATTATTTGATATTATATTTTGATCCGTTGCGAATGTGAGACTCTGTGTTTTGTTTCCTGTTTCTTCTTATATCTCTTTCTTCTTTTCTCTAACAATCAGGAATTTTCGAAGTCGAAAATTTCGGGTCGTTACATTTAGTATCAGAGCTGAAGGTTAAGCAAGAACCTTGGCTCTGGTGGGTTTACTCATTAAGGATAGGGTAAATGGTGCCCTAGAATGAGTTGAGTGTAGTATATATGAGGGCGTATTTTATATTTTATTATAAAATGATTTTAAAAACGGTTTCAAAAATGATTTTTTTATTAGTTTATGTTTTGATATATATAAAGAAAATAGTTTTTCTAATATTAAGATAATTGGTTATTGAATCATTGGAATTAAATAAAATAATAAGAATTAAGTGGTAACTGAAGTACAACCAAATGGGAAATTGAATAATATGAACTACATAAATAAGATAATAATGGATTGGTTTCCAGAAATGATAATCTTGGTTATTATAAAAAATGGTTGTTGTGTATAATAAAGAAATGTTTGTTTAGGATTAAGCAAAATGAAATGTTTTAAGGAAGCAAACATTTAGGTGCATATGACTTGTAAATTGGAATTGAAGATGATCTAAATTGTGAAGTTTTAAGTATAAATCCTGAAAATTTGAAATGGTTTTCAAAATGTTAAAAGGAATAATAAATAATGTCATTTAGAATATTTTTGAACGTAATCTTATTTTAAAACAAGAGATGTTTAAAAATGTTTAAGAATCAGTTCTAAAGTTGGAAGATAAATTGGGTAATATACATTAATTACCGAAATAAAAAATAAGATTGAACTTATGAAAAGGGAAATTTGCTTTGAACTTAAATCTTTAAATGTTAGAAATGAGCTTGCTGAAAAATTTGTTTAGAATTGAACTTGCAAAACTAAAATTAATTATGAATCGGTTTCAAAGTTTGAAGTTAAAATGGATAATAAATTAGAATCTGAAAAGTAAATTGTTTTTGAACTCTTATTTGATCTTTGAAATAAGTTAAGTAAGATAATTTAAAATGGAATTTTAAAATTGGACTCAAAATTAAATGGTTTAAAGATATAAGTTGTTAATTTAAAAGTAAAGGCTAATTTGATTTAAAGGATTAAATCAACATTTAAAAATTTAACTGAAATTTGTATAATTCGAGATGGTATAAAGTTGAGATTTGAATTGAATTAGTTCAAATTAAATTTGATTTGAATTAAGTGGGAATTGTGATTGAAGTTGGATAAGTTTAAACTCAAAGGGAATTGATTTGAATTTAGGATGGGAATGGAAGTTAACTTAATTTGAATTGAAATTGAATCAATTTAAATAGAAATGGGAATTTAAATTGAATTGATTGAAATAAGAGATTAGGAATTGAACAGTTTGACTTTGAAAGCTATTTTTCAAATAAATTGTTTTAATATGAACTGTTTTAAATATATTTTCCTAGCTATTTACTATACAACCTATCTTTTTAAAACCCAAACTATCTTATACTTATTTTACAAATATTTTGAAACTAATTACTATTTTACAACTACTTTATAAACTAATTACTATTTTATAAATATTTTGCAACTATCTAACTATTCTACAAACTATTTGACTGTTTGACAACTATTTTATAATTATTAACTATTTTATTGCTATTTCAGTAACTACTTATCTATTTTAAACTTTTCAAGCTATTTTCTAAATACAAGATGGTCAGAGTACAAATTTTTAGAATTGAAGTGATAGCTCAATGGGAAATGGAAGCAATTGTGAATAAGTGAATAGAATTGAAGTGAAGGTGAATAAAAAGAGAACTGATTTAGCTAATAATCAATGAAGATAAATATGTAGGATGTACATATATTATTCTATTCGTATAATGATTTGATCCAGATTCGAGCACATAATTTAGACATAGTATATCCCTCCGAGTAGGGATTTTCACTCGGTTTTCGATGGCGAACCCTGGATATGGATTTTTGATTGATTCTGGATATTCTCTTTCATAGTTAGGCTATGTAAGGAGAATGATAGTTTCTGTTCAAGAAACCAGATCTGAGTCCGCACTAGGAAGTCAGGTGGACGATACTAGTTCGGAAGTGAAATTGTGTGATCGAGTGGGCGATCAATATTGAAATTGTGTACGGATGGTATATGTACTTCGTACATGCTTAAATGAAATTGATATTGGAAATTTTGAAAGAAATGGAAGATGATTTTTGGAAAGAGAAGTATGTTCTGAAAAATATGTATATGAATAATGGTGGAAGTTGGATATCTTTTGAGAGTAAGTGAGAAGGGTAGGTAATAAAAGGAAATCAAACTTGAATATTTAATTTGGTGCATAGTGGAGTTATATATATATATACACACACATCTGTTATTAAAGATAAATCTCCCCTTGTTGAATCTATAGCCAGATTTTTTTTTAAAAGTATTTGAAGTATGAAGAGGAAATTTATACAAGTATGAAGTGACCCAAAGATTTTTCAAGGTTATATATATATATATATATGTATGTATGTATGTATGTATATATATATATATGTATGTATATGTATAAAGGATCTTATGAAAATGATTATGGAGAAAAGGTTTTTAGAACTTATGGATTTTGGAAAGGCTTTTGATTTTTGGGAGAAATCAATTTTGGAAATTGGGAAAGCCAAGTTTGAAACTATCAATTTGAGATATCGATTTTGTGTAAAGGAGATTTTGATGTAAATCATAAAGGGTATGATTTGAGAGATACTATATGTATTTAGTATAAAGAGTTTTGAGATTGTCTCTAGAGAAAAAGGCGCTCCTATTTGAAATGAACTTTAGAGGAGTGCTACGGGGTGGTACTGCCTTAAACCATAAGGGAGGGTTTTAAAGTTGATCCAGTGAGGAAGTCCGGACAAACTGAAGTTCCTGAGGATTTTGTGTAGTGGGTAGAAAAAGTCGAGGGCATTGATGCCCACCGAGACGTTTGGGTTACGTTGTGACGGCAATGTAACTCGATGTCACTGCGATCTACTGCAGACCATAGCAAAAGTCGTGTGTGCTGCTGAGAGCCAACGGTCTACGTTTGATTTTTCCGTGATGGAAAAGTAACATCGGTAGACTGCGATCTATGAAGACATAGCAAAAGTCGAGAGGCCCGTGAGAACCTAAGGCTACATTGGGACTTGACTGATGTAGTCTGCGACCTATGTGGGAGTAGTGAAGTTTCATTTGGCAGCGAAAATCGCGGCATTGATGCCTACAGTTACATGGACTTTGCTGTGATGGAAAAGTAACCCAAGATGTTACTGCGATCTGTAGCGGGTTCTATGGCATAATCGAGGGGCGCGGAGTGCCTACAGTTATCTATGGATTTTGCCGGGATGGCAACGTAACCATTAGGTTAACTGCGACCATGGAGGGGGTGATGATTTCCAGAGCATTCTCACCAAAGATGTTTCCTCTATTTCAAAAATGTTTCCTATATTTTCACAAAGTTTTCGAAATGTTTTTCTAAGTATTTTCACTAGGTGTTGAAAATGGGTCCACTAAGTACTTATAGATTTTCAGTCCTACGCCTATCAACGTACGAATGAATTTCTGTAAGAACAAAGATGGACTTGTGGAAACACGGAGTTATAAAAAGTATTTTTATAAAACTATTTTGGTTATATTATATAGATTTTGAAGAATTCTTAATAAAAAAGTTTATAGTTGAAAATGGTCAAAGAGAAATTTAACCGATAATAACTATTTTAATAAAATTCTGGTTTCGCTCCATTTCGAGGATGAAAAGATTGTAGGGGGGAGGAATGTGATAACCCGTATTTTTGGACATTTGGCAATTGGATAATTGACTGATCTTAACTATTGATATACTGATTAATAAGCTAAACAAATGCTTGATAATTAAAAATACCTGGATATAAAAAAAATTATTTGATCATCCCCTGTTATAATTATTCAAATTTGATAATATTTGTTTAATGATGTTCTTTTATAATTATTCAATTTGGCAAAATTTATCTTTTACAAATAAATATGTTTTCTATTATAATGTGTGTATATATATGTATTGTAAATGGTTAGCTATGGTTTAAATTTAATATTAATTTTCAAAGTCATTAAAGGCAAATTCTATATTTTTACAACAACAAAGATTATACATATATATATATATATTTGTTAAAGTATTAAAGCTCAAGTTTAAAATAGAATTTAATAAAGGTTCATACTTTCTTTAAATATATAGGTATTAAGCATACAAAAAATATAAATATGATATAAAACATATATAAGTATAAGGGTAAATAGCAAATATAACACGTAAAAATAAATACAAAGTCATAAAGTATTTTTTATAAACATAATTCATAAATCAATAAAATATAGGAAATATACAAATTAAGGCTTTAAACATTTGTAAGCCTTATAATTCATGGAATTAACAAGTGCAACCTGAGTTAACATGCAAATTAACATGTGGCACTTTGTTTTTTTCTAAAATTTAAAATATAATTGTAATATCCCGGATTTTTTTTAACAATATCAATTTAATAATCTGTATTAAAAATTAAATTGATATTGATAATTTGTTAATAATAATTCAAATAGATTTAATCTTCTTCAATAATTATTTAATTGGTAATTTTATCTTTTAAAAATAATAGATTGGTTTCTATTTGTAATATAAATATATGGTTTATATTTTAAATAGATTAGCATTGTTTTAATTTTAATAAATAAAGCATATTTTTCTAATTCTAATATTTGTAGTAACTTGAAAATTTGTTTTTATTTAATATTTAAGCTTTCCAAAGTTAAAAAAAATAAATCTTGGTTCAAACTAAACAAGTGAATCATGTTTTAAAAATTCTAATATATACATTTTAATTGGAAATTTTGATTTAAATTAGTATTGAGTTTTCAAAACTATTTAATAAATAAATATATGATTTTAAAATTGATAAGGAAAAATATCTAAATGTTTTAAAAAATGTGGCTTGAGTTTTAAATTTAGAATGAACAAACAAAAAGTTTTATGGCTTAATAAAATATATAATTTATTGATAAAAATATAATTTCTTTTAAAATAATCTTATTTTAATAATGAGTCATGTCTAAAAATAATATAAATAGTGTATTGTTTTACAAATAAATTTTGAATAAAATTTGCAATTGTTATTTCAAATTAAATTTATATACATAACTTGATTTGAAAATAATTGATTTTTGGATTTGATTTGAATTTAAAATTCCGAAGTATATATCTTAATTGTTTTAATTTTTATATGTATAAGTTTTATTTATAAGTATGGTTTGTTTTTATTTCTTTTTATAAATTTATATACATATTTAAATTCTAATTAATTAATCAATTAAGCTTAATATACATAATAACTTGTAAATTAAATATTAATTACTCTAAATAAGACAAGTGTTGCATTCTTAAGCATTAATTAAACAAGTGTTAAAAGATTAATATAACAATGTGACAAATGTTAGGATTATGTAGAAGTATAAATTTTGTTTAATTTTTCTTTTATTTAATTAAATCTGAAACCTGCATCTATATAAACTTGCATTTCATTCATACTTGTGTTTTTTCCATTTCCTAAAATCAAAAGAAAACTTCAAAATTCTTCATATCTAAAATTAGTAACTCCTCATCAAAATCAAATCTGTAAAAAAATCATGATCATTACCATTTCAAAAATCCCTCACCATCAATAAAAATCTGCATATTCAACTTCCTTAAAATCAAAAGGTCTACATTCGTTTTTATAAAACCTGGAAATGAACAAATCTGCATTATTTTTCTGCAAAACAGTTTTTCAATCAAAACAAACCCGCATTTTAAATCTACACAACTTCAAATCTGAGGCATGTTCAAAAGACATGTTTCTAAAGCATTTTTATGGAGACATGCAAGCTGTTTAAAGCAAAAGGAGGCATTTCAGTTTAAAGAGATTCAAAGGCTTTCAAAAATTTGAAGCTTTATTCTGCATCTCCAAAAGAAATAGGTGAGTAACTTTTAAATTTTAAAATTTTAATAGGTTGTATGCTAGAATATTTTGATATAAATAAGCATGGTTTGTGTGTTGATAAAAGTTGGATGTGATATGTATTTGTGTACATGCTGTAATTCCCTGTTTGTCCTGTTTTTGAAGCAATCCGAGATACAAAAACCTTATATGTTAATTTAGCCTCTGATATAAGGAAATGTATATAACAATGTTGTTTGATTTTCTTAGGTCAACATTTAAAATTTCAAGTAAGTTAAAAATATGAATATTGACTCTGGAAACATAAAGATACATCCATGCGTGTTGACTTTTACTAAAATCCAAACGTGTTTAATTTGAAATTCAGTATCATAAATCAAAAGTATTTACTAAAGATTGATTTTTAAATCAAAAATAAGAATTTTTAGAGTATAGTTAAGGTTGTAGTTAGTTATTGAACTAAAAATGGATTTTAAGCAAATACTAGTGATCTATGACTTGAGGATGCTGGGGGCTCTTCTGGGTGATGGAGGAGGGTTAGGGGAAGGTTGGAAAAATCTTGGATGATGATTTAATTTGCCAGAGAAATTGCAGTTTTGAAATCAATTTTTAAACCCTAGTTTGAAGGGGTAGGATGAATCAATCATTTCGGGATGAAGGAGTGACCGAGTGCTATGATGTTTAGGGAAGAGTTAGATTGGTCGTGGATGAGTTCGAGGCCGGAGTGGCTAGCTGTAAGGTGGTCGGAGCGGCGAGAGATGGCCGTTGACAGGTTTGAAGAAGAAACCTGATCTTTTGTTTCCAGGTTTGAAGATTTTGCACTCTATTTTGATTTCTTGGGTGGAGGTTCGGTTGGATGTTCGTGTTGTGTTTTAGGGTTGGATTCTGATGAGTGGCGAACATCAATGGCGACCTACGGTGGCTGGAGTCACCGTGCATATGCACGGCGATGAGTTTTCCTGGTGATGTTGGGTTTGCTAGTGGAACAGGGGAGGTTTTGTGAGTTGCTCGAAGTAACTGGGTTGTTGACTCGGAGTAGATCAGCATTTGTCTCGAAGCAGTTATGTATGGTTCTCGAGTTGTTCTATACATTTTCAGGTTTTCAAAAACCTGTTAAATCTGTGTTAAAAAAATTTAAAATCTGAAGTTTGTGAAGAGAAGATTTAAAACTAGTTTAAATTCAAGTTTAAATTTAATCCAAGTTTTAAATTTTAAAATCTCAGTTTTTAAATAAAAATAAAGTTCTAAATTTGAATTTAGTTAACTACTTTATTTTGGTAAAGTAGTTTAAACCTTTTAATAATGAAGTTTTTAAAATATGAGCAAGATTTGAAACTTTATTTAATTTGGAAATCTAAAAGTTAAATTTGAATTTCAGTTTTTAAATTAGAAGAAGATTTAAATTTGGAAGTTTTAAACTAAATGTAAATTGAAGTTATTGAAATTTTTAAATGAATTTAACTTTAATTTTTTTTATGAATTTCATTTTTAAGACAAACACTTGTTTGTCTTGAAATTTTTCAAAAGTTTTAAATTGTTTAAAACTTTGATAAGTTTAAATTATTCTTATTTTAAAACTTGTATTTAAAATGAAATTTGAAAGCAAGTTCAAAAGTACTTTGTTTTAAATAAATTTGTTTTTAAACAAAATTTTGAAATGATTTATCTTAAAATTAATTAAGATTAATGTTTTGGAATTAATTTAATTAATGGAGTAATTAAGAAATGGTTAATTAATTTAATTAATTAATAGTTTGGAATTTATAAATCTTGATTAAGGATTAATCAATTTGTAATTAAGAGCATTAATTAAATTATTAACTAATGATTAAAGAATTATTAATTAAGTAATTAAGCTTTAATCAAGGTTAATTAATTAAATAATTAGACTTTAATTAATGGATAATTAAAGATAATTTAATTTGTAATTAATCTAAGTTAATTACTTATTGAATAATTAAAGAATGGTTAATGAAGGTCATTAACCAGGATTATTTAACAATTAATTAGTGTGGTTAATTTTTAATAATTAATTAGATTAATTAATTTAATAATAATCAATTGTGAATGATTTGAGTAAAATTACTTAATGAAGTAATTAAGAAATTAATTACTTAAGGTAATTAATTAAGTTAAATGTGATTATTTATTTTAATTAATTTAGTTTAATTAATTTTAAACACTTAAGGTTTTAAAGATAATTAATTTATGTAATTAATGGATTGGAAATTACTTAGTGAAGTAATTGATTGATAATTACAGGTTGTAATTAATTGAAGATGTTTAAGAATGAAGTAATTTGGAATGTAATTACTTAGTAATTAATCAAGGGATTAATTAAGAAATTTATTAAGGGATAATTAATTTAGTTTAATGAAGTAATTCAGTTAGTTAATTACTGAATGTAATTAATCTGGGATGATTAATAATTATGAGTTAATTACTTAAGGTAATTAATTTTAATAAAGTAATTAATTAAAATATAATTAAGGGTTATTAATTATTATAATTAATGATGTAATTAAAGTTGATTAATTATGATTAATTAATCAATGATAAGTAATTAAAGGTAATTATTAATGTAATTAATTAAGGATTAAGGTAATTAATTATAGTCAATTAATTAATTGAAGTAATTAAAGGTTAATTACTGCTTGGTTGAGAATAATTAAATTGTGAAATTAATTATGGATAATTACATGAATGTAATTAAGAGTAATTAATCAAGGGTTATTAATTAAGGCGATTAATAATGAATGATTAATTGATTGTAATCAATTAAATGGTTGAGTAAGCAAGATATATTGATGAAGTAATTAATTTATTTTATTTTAAATTAATTAGGGATAAAATAATTAATTTAATTTATTTTAAATTAATTAGAGATGGAGATAGTTAATTTAATTCATTTTAAATTAATTATAGATGTGGTATGAGTAAATCTTTGCCTATGTATGAATGGTGACATTGATTGCCTTGGATGCTTTGTGATCTCAGAAATGAGACAGGTTGTGGTATGAATGCTTAGTTGCATTGTGATGATAATATAGATTATCTATTGTGATTGGGATATGGATTACCTATTGAAATGAATTATGGATTACCTGTTTATTTGATAATGTGGATTATAAATTGTGATTTGTGAATTATCTATCTGTGTGTGTATATAGATAATTGAATTGTTTTAAACTTTAAAACAACTTGGACCTAAAAGACACGCTCTGGATTTCGATGAGGCCGGGATCGGGTTTCCATATTTGGATATCCGAAAACCACATCGATCCAAATTAACGTTAGGCCGTGAATCAAAGTGGTGCTTTGTGAAGACTGAAGGTGTAAGGACTATTCGTCAGAATAACTCTGGAGGTGATTCCGTGATGAGTTTGACGGAAATAGTACTTACAGGCTTGAGATGGTGGTTTGGAGTGCAAGGGTTATCGTCGTTAACTCTGAGGGTGATTCCAAAATGAGTGTAACGAGATAATGCCTCCGGTTTCGTTCGAACTCGGAACGAACTTGTATGGATTGAGTGCTTTCAGAACATCGTCAGGTGGACGATGAGCATTCTAAGTGATGCGTTCACTAAAGGTAATCGTAGCCTCAAGCCTTATCAACCGGGAATGGCTAAAACAGGGGAGGTGCAACAAGGCTTCGTGGGTAGCCCCCACTTGAGAGTGAGATTTACCCCTGTCTAGAGGTTCCTTTATATTCGGCTGCGTGTGCGGTTGCAAGCTACAACCACGGGGTTGTCTTGTTCGAAACTATTCAGTAAGGAATGGTTCCGGCCTTATGTTGCAGGGGAGTGGGCGTACTCTCGGTACATTGATCTAGGCCATGTACTGGGACGGGCGGTACCCCAGTAGCCCTGCCATTGTATGGAATCCAAAATCCAATAAGTGCCAACGGTTTTGATTGTATTACCCACTTTTGTGTCTAGTAGATGGAATTTAATAATGTAACAATTTCGGCTATTTCATATTTATTTGAAAACTCTAGACCCTATTATAATATCATCGGATTTCCTATCAAATGTTTTAGTTAGCGTAAGGTAAAAACTTTTCCATGTTTATGTGTGGGAAGTCTTACGTGATACCTTTCTTGTGACGCCCCACCTCTATACCCACGCTAGCCAAGGACACTACAGGGTAATGCCGTCAACTAACATGGAGAATAAGGCTGGATAGGAGCGACCATCTATAGCCTTGCTCTAACTATCTATTGAATACATTGACAATAAACATACCAAGCAGGTCGACATACCTAATGAATACTTAAAACAAAACCATAAGTGGTTGAAGGATCTATCAGAACAGAATACAACAACTCAAATGTAATATACATCACAGAACAGCAGATCATCATATACACATATACAGATACATAACAGAGTTTACAAAATAATACAAGTCAAGTGGTATAGCAAACCACAATATACAGACGAGTCAAAAGAATACATATATCAGAGTTACAACAAAATAGGACTACACAAAAAGCTATGACAAAAAGGAACAAGCTGAATAGTCCATGCGGAAGAAAAATAGGCTAAGTCCAAAAGCACCTAACCTGAAACATCTCGGTCTGACCCGAGTATAAAATACATGGGTCAGTCTAGCTAAACAAATCAGTTAGATAAACTGAACAACAATAAACCTGTAAGGTTACAAGGTATGACAAATATCTCTAAGGGAGATAACACAATCATCTAACAAAAGATGAATCATATGATAACATAACAAGCCTCATATCATCGGCAACTCATAGAAACAAAGGATAAGAATATCCCAAAGCAAGCCATAAGGCAATAACAAATACCAATAAGGTATACAAGTTCCACAAGGTAATCGCTACATATCATGCGGCTCAAAAAGACCAACATCGAAGGGCGATACATAGGGAATATACATATGAATGAAACATCAGAAAATTGCTCGAGCACAGTACTGTATAAACAAGGATCCATGAGCCCGAAGGCTCCAAACCCAATATCACCCATGCGGCTCATAACGACCAACATCAGAAGCGATACTAAGGGCAACCCAATATCACCCATGCGGCTCATAACGACCAACATCGGAAGCGGTACTAAAGGGCAACAAACCCGATGGCACAAACCCGAAGGCACATACCCGAAGGCAACAAACCGTAGTGGTGAAGGTCGAAGACCAAGTACTGGACACCACTATCTGGTGGAATGTGTCATAACTCTCAAAAAGGAATCCGAAAAGTGGTAACGTGAGTCCCATAACCACTCGTTCGCACTAAACGGCTTACTAACCATTAGTTAATTTCACACTCAAAGCAGTACAAAGTTCACCTCCTTTCATCGGTAAACCAGACCAAAAGGCCAAAACGATCAATCAAATAGGTCGGTGATTAATCGGCAAGACAAACGCATGGATTCATGGTCCGTATTTTACCTAACCATTTAATCTCCCTTCCACTCCGCTCGAAGTGCGAAATTGTGTGTGCGTTTTAAATAGAATTTATAAATTGGAGAAAATGAGCTTTTAATGCGATTTAGAGTGATTATTTTATAAAAAACCCGTGGATGAAGTCAAGAATAAGTTAACAAAGTCAAAGATGCAATAACAACTACTAAAAAGCAACTTGAATTGATAAAATTTGGAAAACCAATCAAAATATGCAATAATAGGCAAAACAGGCAAAACAGGAGCAGGTCGGTCGACCGGACCTCCTGGGTCGGTTGACCGGGCCAGAAACAGAGAGGTGCTCGGGGCATCAGGTCGGTCGACCGGACCTCTGGGTCGGTTGACCGGAGCCCAAATTTCTGCACTTCCAAAACAGAGGCAGGGAAGTGCCCAGGTAGCAGATCGGTCGACCGGACCCTGAGTTCGGTCGGCCGAACCTGATGATTTGCACTTCTTGCCCTATTTTTAATGAACGTCAATCCTTTTCAAATCCAAAGCAATGGCACATGCATACTTGTTAGGAATTCATACCCAACATCAATGATATCAAGAGAAGTAGATATGAGTTCAAAACTCACCTTTTTCCAAAAACAAAGAAGATGAAGCTCAATAACAAGGAGAAGACCAACCAAACTCTACTTCAACCCAACAAGCTTCAATCTAAGATCAAAACAAGTATTTCCTAAGTTAGGTTTAGGAAATTTTCTGAAATTGAAGAGGAAAGAGTTGGAGAAGATGAAGTGGAGGCCTACCTATCCTTCTATTTGAATTTCAAGCAAGAATTTGGAGTTTGCAAATTCAACTAGGGCGTGCAATTTCTATTTCCTCTTCCCTTCTACCATTTTCAGTTTTAGCTTAAGAAATGAAAATGAAATGAAGATGAATGAAGAGAAGGGGTTGAGTTAGAGTATTAGTTAAGCTAGTGGGCTGAACCCAAACCCAAAACCCAATAGAAAAAGGGTCAAAATTTCACAAACTCCAAACATATCAAAGATTATACTCAAAAAGATCGCAAACGCCATTTTGGACTCAATGGAGGTGGTATCAAGCTCCAATTCGGCCGTTTGCAAAAAGTAACATTTCGGACCCAAATCCGACTAACGACGTTATATTTAAATAAAACATTTAAATATAAAATCGTTAAATATGCTGGTTTTTACAGATCTCCCCTCCTTACAAAATTGCATCCTCGCAATTCCTAGAGACGATTTTTGTAACAACTACATACATACAATCAATCAAAAGAAAATGAAATAAGCTTGAGATGAAAGGATATACTCACCGTTCTCAAGCTAAGATAGATAACCCGGATAAGATCGCTCGATAAACTCTCTGGTTTCCCAACTACAGTCATTGGGATTAGCAGACCATTGACCTTAACGAGAGGCACGTCCTTTTTTCGAAGATGTCGCACCTCCGTATCAAGTACGCGAATAGGCTGCTGTACAATAGATAAGTCCAGTGAGATCTCACGCTCTTGCAAATCAGGAGAAGTAATAACAGAATCCGACTCCCGAAGACACTTCCGAAGTTGCGAGACGTGGAACACGTCATGAATGCCAGATAAATGAGCTGGAAGTGAAACTCTATAAGCCACAGGGCCAATACGTTCAGTAATAGAAAATGGTCCTATATAACGAGGAGCCAATTTCCCATTCGTACTAAAGCGCATAACCTCCTTCAAAGGAGAAACACGAATAAAAACAAGATCACCAACTGAGAACTCGAGAGGCTTCCTACGGCTATCCGTGTAGGATTTCTGGCGGCTCTGTGCCTCTTTCATTCTCCACCGAATAAGATCAATCTTATTGGAAGAATCACGAACAAAATCTGGACCAAGAATAAGATTCTCCCCAGATTCCAACCAACATGAAGGAGATTGACATGGCCTTCCGTATAAGGCTTCGAAAGGAGCCATACCGATACTAGACTGAAAACTATTATTGTAGGAGAACTCCACAAGAGGTAGGTGATCCTCCCAACTACCACCGAAAATAAATACAAATACGGAGAAGATCTTCCAAGATACGATTCACCCGTTCAGTCTGCCCGTCAGACTGCGGATGATAAGCGGTAGAAAAATTAAGCTTTGTTCCCAAAGCTTGCTGAAGACTCTTCCAAAAATGACTCGTGAATAAAGGATCACGATCACTCACAATAGAACTAGGAACACCGTGAAATCTCACGATTTCCTTAACATACAACTTAGCCAAATGCGAAGCAGTCCTATTAGACTTAATAGGGACAAAATGAGCAGACTTGGTGAGGCGATCAACAATAACCCAATGCTAGAATGGCCTGATCTCGAACGAGGTAGGCCGTCAATGAAATCCATAGATATCTGATCCCATTTCCACAATGGAATCTCAAGAGGCTGAAGAAGACCCGAAGGACGCTAATGTTCGGCCTTAACACGCTGACATGTTCTGCAATTACTCACATAACTCGCCACATCGTGCTTCATGCCTTCCCAGTAATAAAGACGATGCATATCGGCATACATCTTACTACTACCAGGATGAATTGTATACTTAGAACGACGACAGTCATCAAGAATGTCATGCCTAAGTGCAAAATCAGAAGGCACAAAAAGACAGTTCTTCTTGCGAAGACACCCATGAGAATCAATGCTGAAATCCCGCAACGCCTCATCACAGGATGCAGACTCACAAAGCTGAATAAGATGCAACAAATCAGGATCACGCCGCTGAGCATCGGCAATACAATCCAAAAAAATAGGTCGAGCTCCCAAACTAAATAATAGAATAGGAGAATCATAAGATGAACCTCGATCACGAATTTCACAAAAAGATAGAGTCTCAAGAATATTCCATTCGGCAAGCATCATAGAAATAATAGCCGAATGTTTGCGACTAAGCGCATCAGCAACACGATTACCCTTACCAAGGGTATATTGGATATCAAAGTCATAGGAGGCAAGAAACTCGAGCCAATGTTGTTGTCTCATATTGAGTTCCTTCTGAGTGAATAAATACTTCAAGGATTTATGATCGGTATAGAGAATGAAGTGCTCTCCTAATATGTAGTGTCGCCAAATCTTCAAGGCGAAGACAATGGCGGCTAACTCAAGATCATGAGTGGCATAGCGTACTTCATTCGGACGTAGTTGCCTAGAAGCATAAGCAACTACCCGATCCTTCTGCATAAGAACAGCACCGAGACCACTACCACAAGCATCGGTGTAGACAACAAGATCATGATTCCCTTTAGGAACCACTAAAATAGGAGCATTAGTGAGAAGTTCCTTCAATGTGAGAAAGGAGGCTTCACACTTGTCGGACCAATCAGAATGAATGCCTTTCCGAGTAAGGAAAGTGAGAGGAAGCACAACACGGGAAAAATCCTTAATGAACCGACGGTAATAACCCGCCAATCCAAGGAAACTATGAATCTCATGAACATTCTCGGGCTTCTTCCAATTCTAGATGGCTTCGATCTTTGAGGGATCGACTGAAATGCCATCAGAAGATACAACATGGCCTAAGAACTTAACCCTATTCTCCCAAAAATGGCACTTGGAGAATTTGGCTCTAAGCTGATGGCGATGAAGAGTACTCAAGACAATACTCAAGTGATTAGCATGCTCGGCTTCAGACTTAGAATAAACAAGGATATCATCAATGAACACAAGGACGAACTTGTCGAAATATTCTCCGAATACTCGATTCATTAGATCTACAAAGAAAGCAGGAGCGTTCGTCAAACCGAACGGCATAACGAGCCACTCAAAAGAACCATATCGAGTGCGGAAAGCTGTAAGAGGTATGCTATCCTCCGCGATTCGTAATTGATGAAAACTTATGGCAAGGTCAAGCTGAGAAAAGACCTTAGCACCCCTCAATAGATCGAACATATCATCGATCCTAGGCAATGGATACCTATTCCTGATGGTTAACTCGTTAAGTTTGCGATAATCAGTGCAAAGCCTAAGAGTTCCATCGGACTTCTTCACGAAGACGACCGCGAATCCCCATGGAGAAAAACTAGACTGAATCAACTGCTTGGACTCAAGCTCTAAAAGCTGCTTCTTGAGTTCCTCATTTTCCCTTGTAGACATCCTCGTAGGAGGACAACTAACTGGCTGCGCGCCTGGAATGAGATCAATGCGGAACTCAATTGCCCTCTTGGGTGGCAAACCCGATACAGGCTCAAAAACATCATAAAAGTCATAAGCAATAGGAATACGAGATATATCATCACCATCTCACGAATCAAGAGAATATAAAGCCATTTCGGAATTATCCACATCCCGAAGAATAAGAGATAGCTGAGTAGGCGAATCCGGATGTCGAAGATATATAATCCTCTCCGAACAAATAATCCTGGCATCATATCTCACTAGCCAGTCCATACCCAAAATCATATCAAATCCCAGACAAGAAATAACGTGCAGACTCGCACGAAAGGAAAGCCACATAAAACAATCTCAACATCATCACAAAGCATAATAAGGGTCGCGGATCCCCCAATAGGATTTGCAATCCTCAAAGAAGTAACCAAACAAGAAACATCCAAAGATAAATCATCAACGAGCTTCTTCAATACGAAGGAATGTGAAGCACCCGTATCGAAAAGAACTCGTATACTATGATCATGAAATAAAATAGAACCTTCCAAAATAGATGGAGATATTGGGCTGAGAGGGACCTTCATAAGCCTTGGCAGCATAAAGCCTGCTAGAATTGGCACCACCCGGAATAGTAGGGCAAGCTGAAACATGATGACCTTCCTTCTTGCAATAACGGCAGAAGAGAGGCTTAGGACAAGCTCGAATAATATGATCAGGAGAACCACAATTGAAACACTTCCGAATGAAAGATGTTCCAGAAGACTGAGGCTGAGAGCTAGAACCACCAGTCTTCTTCTTCTTAGAAGGAAAAGGCCTGGACTTCTGGATTGGAAACGACCTCTTGTTGGGGTTCTTGGAAACCTCAACATCAACATCACTATCACACTCCTTCTCGACGGTTTCAAAATGAAGTGCGGAATCAACCAACTCCTCAAAAGAAAGCTTAAGCTGGAGCAACAAGGACTTCTTAAGATATTTCTTAAGACCAGAAACAAACTTCAAATTCTTCTTATAAGAAGTGCTAATGAATTCAAGAGCATACTTAGATAAAGCCTCGAATAATGCAACATACTCAGAAACAGAAGATTTCCCTTGCTTCAACTCAAGGAAGCGACGGGTCAATAAAACTTTTTCATATTCAGGAACGAACTTGAGTTCAAATCGCTCCCAAAACTGAGTCCAAGAAAGAGTACATTCATCAATTTCGGCTACAAGAAGCTCATACCAATCAAGAGCACGCTCTTGTAATAAGCTAGAAGTTACAAGAACTCTATCATGGTCAAAAAGATCCATACGAGAAAAGATACACTCGCACGTGCGAAACCATGCTTGGACTTCAAGAACGGACTCGGAGCCTCTAAACGGCTTTCCTCCAAGATGAGCAAAATCATTGCACTGGCGTGCAAAGGCAGACTTGTGAGGTGGAGAAACACGAGGGGGAACTGGAGGGTGAGTGCTCCTAAACAACTCTAAAAACTGATCGGCAGACATATAAACGCCATCCGGATGTGAGCCACTGGATTGCCCAGCATCCGAACGTCGTCCCCTGCCTCTTCCAGCCATACGCTGAAAGTAAGATAAGAAAAAGATTATTCACAAGGTAGATATTGGAATATGGAATACTACGGAATAAAACGCATTCCTAGACGTATTCCCAATTTCTATCTAACCTTAATGGAATAGAGAGACACAATGATTCAAAGATCTGTATCACTTATCACACTCCGATGTATCGTAATATGTGCTATATTTTGTGTTTATCATATTTTGTCCTGAACCTGGCTCTAATACCACGCTGTGACGCCCCACCTCTATACCCACGCTAGCCAAGGACACTACAGGGTAATGCCATCAACTAACATGGAGAATAAGGCTAGTTAGGAGCGATCATCTATAGCCTTGCTCTAATTATCTATTGAATACATCGACAATAAACATACCAAGCAGGTCGACATACCCAATGAATACTTAAAACAAAACCATAGGTGGTTGAAGGATCTATCAGAACAGAATATAACAACTCAAACGTAATATACATCACAGAACAGTAGATCATCATATACGCATATACAGATACATAACAGAGTTTACAAAATAATACAAGTCAAGTGGTATAGCAAACCACAATATACAGATGAGTCAAAAGAATACATATATCAGAGTTACAACAAAATAGGACTACACAAAAAGCTATGACAAAAAGGAACAAGCTGAATAGTCCATGCGGTAGCAAAATAGGCTAAGTCCAAAAGCACCTAACCTGAAACATCTCGGTCTGACCCGAGTATAAAATACACGGGTTAGTCTAGCTAAACAAATCAGTTAGATAAACTGAACAACAATAAACCTGTAAGGTTACAAGGTATAACCAATATCTCTAAGGGAAATAATACAATCATCTAACAAAAGACGAATCATATGATAACATAACAAGCCTCATATCATCGGCAACTCATAGAAACAAAGAATAAGAATGTCCCAAAACAAGCCATAAGGCAATAACAAATACCAATAATGTATACAAGTTCCACAAGGTAATCGCTACATATCATGCGGCTCAAAAAGACCAACACCGAAGGGCGATACCTAGGGAATATACATATGAATGAAACATCAGAAAATTGCTCGAGCACAGTACTGTATAATCAAGGATCCATGAGCCTGAAGACTCCAAACCCAATATCACCCATGCGGCTCATAACGACCAACATCGAAAGCGATACTAAAGGCAACCCAATATCACCCATGCGGCTCATAACGACCAACATCGGAAGCGGTACTAAAGGGAAACTAACCCGAAGGCACAAACCCGGAGGCACATACCCGAAGGCACATACCCGAAGGCAACAAACCGTAGTGGTGAAGGTCGAAGACCCAGTACTGGACACCACTAACTGGCGGAATGTGTCATAACTCTCAAAAAGGAATCCGAAAAGTGGTAACGTGAGTCCCATAACCACTCGTTCGCACTAACGGTTTACTATCCGTTAGTTAATTTCACACTCAAAGTAGTACAAAGTTCACCTCGTTTCATCGGTAAACCAGACCAAAAGGCCAAAACGATCAATCGAATAGGTCGGGGATTAATCGGCAAGACAAACGCATGGATTTATGGTCCATGTTTTACCTAACCATTTAATCTCCCTTCCACTCCGCTCGAAGTGCGAAATTGTGTGTGCGTTTTAAATAGAATTTATAAATCGGAGAAAACGAGCTTTTAATGCGATTTAGAGGGATTACTTTATAAAAACCTGTGGATGAAGTCCAGAACAAGTTATCAAAGTCAAAGATGCAGTAACAACTACTAAAAAGCAACTTGAATTGATAAAATTTGGAAAACCAATCAAAATATGCAAAAATAGGCAAAACAGGCAAAACAGGAGCAGGTCGGTCGACCGGACCTCCTGGGTCGGTTGACCGGGCCAGAAACAGAGAGGTGCTCAGGGCATCAGGTCGGTCGACCGGACCTCTGGGTCGGTTGACCGGAGCCCAAATTTCTACACTTCCAAAACAGAGGCAGGGAAGTGCCCAGGTAGCAGGTCGGTCGACCGGACCCTGAGTTCGGTCGGCCGAACCTGATGATTTGCACTTCTTGCCCTATTTTCAATGAATGTCAATCCTTTTCAAATCCAAAGCAATGGCACATGCATACTTGTTAGGAATTCATACACAACATCAATGATATCAAGAGAAGTAGATGTGAGTTCAAAACTCACCTTTTTCCAAAAACAAAGAAGATGAAGCTCGATAACAAGGAGAAGACCAACCAAACTCTACTTCAACCCAACAACCTTCAATCTAAGATCAAAACAAGTATTTCCTAAGTTAGGTTTAGGAAATTTTCTAAAATTGAAGAGGAAAGAGTTGGAGAAGATGAAGAGGAGGCCTACCTATCCTTCTCTTTGAATTTCAAGCAAGAATTTGGAGTTTGCAAATGGAACTAGGGCTTGCAATTTTTATTTCCTCTTCCCTTCTACCATTTTCAGTTTTAGCTTAAGAAATGAAAATGAAATGAAGATGAATGAAGAGAAGGGGTTGAGTTAGAGTATTAGTTAAGCTAGTGGGCTGAACCCAAACCCAAAACCCAATAGAAAAAGGGTCAGAATTTCACAAACTCCAAACATATCAAAGATTATACTCAAAAAGATCGCAAACGCCATTTTTGACTCAATGGAGGTGGTTTTAAGCTCCAATTCGGCCGTTTGCAAAAAGTAACATTTCGGACCCAAATCTGACTAACGACGTTATATTTAAATAAAACATTTAAATATAAAATCGTTAAATATGCTGGTTGTTACATTTCTTTTCAAAAGGTTTTTGAAAGTTAAGCAACCTTAACCTGTTATTCACACCAGACCCATGTCTAACCCGGAGTTTAGCTTCTGATTTCTTAAACTCTTGGGTACTCAAATTTTTACGAGTAGCCAGGGGATTCAGGTCAGCTTTGATGAATTGAGGAGGAGCAATGGAGCAGGAGGCTTCTACGTGTAGATATATAGTATTCCGTTGTGTAGATTTCTCTGAGTTGTTTCTTGTACCGTATTTAGTTGCATAACTAGACAGTGTTTATAACTGTCTAGTATGTGATGTATATTTGTGTAACTCTGATAGTGTTTGTAAACTATGTAATGTTTATGTTATTAATATAATTTATTCGTTCCGCTGTTTAGATTCTGTGTTGTTTCTTCTTTCTCTTCTTTCTTTTCTCTTTCTATCCCTTTCTTTCTTAAAAATGATACGATTTTCTGTGGTAAGAAAGTTGGGTCGTTTCACTTGGTATCAGAGCATTAGGTTGAGTGAATACCTAGGCTCTGTAGTGGTGTCTATCTTGAGAGAGCGTATTTGTAATTTAAACATATAAATATATTTATTCTACTTATCTGTTGGGTTACCAGTTCAGGTTTTCCAATATAAGTTATAAAGGTAGATGGGGTAGTGATATGTGTAACACGACTACCATTGGTTGGAGTTTGAATGTTTGAGATTGGAAGTGTATTTGTCGAGACTATAGACCTAATATCGTCTCGAGTAATCTTTGCAGTTTGGTGTAAGGATTTCATTTATCTCTGAAGGAAACCTGTTAAAGTTCAGAGTTTATTTCTTTGAAGTTAGATGAGTAGAGTTTGGATCTGATGGCTAGGCGGAAGCAAGTGATGGTATCTTGGTACCTCAGGAAGTAGTAGCTGCGTGATGAGATGCAGTGACTATGGATGTGCCCGAAGATGTTTTCTTTGGAACAAGTTTAAGGAAGTGAGACTGCTTCGATGCTGTGGATGTGTTCAGCTGGTATTTCTGTTTGCTTTGAATTCCGAGTTTCTCGAAGGGCTTTGATTTAGAATTCTTTGGCATTTGTGGCAGCGGTGCAGCTTGGATTGTTCTCGGTGTTGACAAGAGATCTTCTGGCTTAGCAGTTTTTCTGGAGTGAGTTCAGAAGCAGTTAAGTGGACCCATTTCTTCGGTAGTTTGGCCAGTTGAGTGTAAGCTGTTCTGTTTGATAAAGGGAGAAAAGATTTCCTTAGATTTGGTTTGGGTTGATCACAAAAGTGACTTGCGATTGTTTGAGTGATCTCTTGGGTTATCTGAGTTTTTCTGGATGTCTTCAGAGAAGTCAGAATTTTGTTCCCATCTGGAGATTGAGTTTCCTCAGCCTAATAGAAGAATGGTTCCAAGAGATTGAGTTGTTTTAGCAGCTTAGGGTTTTGGAGGAACTTCTGAAATTTTTTATGGATCTAATGAACCATATTTCTAGGATGTGTTATCCAGTTTGTTCTTGTAACGACCCGGATTTTTGAACGGCTATTTTGAATATTTAAATTGGATTTATATATTTAATTTGAACTTTAATGTGATTTTAATATGAAAAGTTTGGTTGTATTTAATAAAAAGTGATTCAGAATTTAAATATAGCAATCTATTGAATAAATTAATTATTAAAGTAGTACTTGGATATTGGGTAAAATATAAAATCTGAAATTATACGTTTGTTAAAAATATTTCAACGTCTTATAAAATTTATATTGATAATACTAAAGATAATAGATGAGTTAAAATTGAATTTAACAGTGCTTTGTTCAATTTTAAAAATATCGTTTAAATTGACGATTTAAAATAGCCTTCCGAAACACAGTCTCGGAATTCGACGAAATTAGTTCCATTGGATCCGTAATATTGAATTATAGCCGGATTTCAAATTTCGTAGCGTTCAGAGCTATCGTGTGATCGTACGAAATATAAACGCTAGGAAAATAATTAATCGATTTAATTTGAATATAAATTTATATACCCTAATATACAGCCGAGATTTTATCCCGTCATATGTCTTTCTTTCCCATCATCTTTCATCTCAGCCGACCTCCTCTGAATAAGCCACCCTAGTAATCGATCCCGTCTCCTTCTCTTCTTAATATTCGCGTCCTTCTTGTTCAATTCTCAGACCAAACGAGGAAATTGCCGAGCCTCTTTAAAAATCATTGCTCCGTTCGTTAATTCATAACCACCACTTCTTTCCCCAAATCAAACGAACGAAGTCTACTTCGTTTTTTTCTTCCCTAAAGCTCGAATCCGTTATATAAAAAAAAAAGCCCTAACTCGAATCGAATCAAATCGCACACGCAAGGCTGCCTGAGATTTTTTCACGATTGAACCCTAATCGTGAGAGGGAGCTCGAGCTCAAGATGTTGGTGCAGATCAATGTTGGAGAAGGCGGCGTGGCTAGGGCAAAGCTCTGGTAGCTACAGGCAAGGAGGAAGTCGTGCACTTGCAAGGGGGTTTGGGTGAGCAATGCAAACGACAGTGGAGGCCGAGTCGTCGTCGATGAAGCCTCGTTCGATTGAGGGTTGCTCGCACGTTTTGGGGATATGCGCAGGTTGGGAGTTCGTTTCTGCAAGGTATCCTCCTTTTTATTCCTTTATTTATTTATTTAAATTTGATTTATAAACATAGGTATATGTAAACCAGAAGAAAAAAAATCAAATCACAGTAAGGCAAATATGTGTATTTATTTTTATAATATATAAGTAAATATGCCATAAGGAAATGTTTAAAAATCTGATTTATATATATATATATATATATATATATGAAGGAAGGAATTTTTTACAGTAAAGTTGAAAACGTTTCTGGATAAAATGTATATTATATTAGGAAGATAAATTTATTTTCTTCAGAATAAAAATATATATTTAGGCAAAACATGATTTTTATATCTATAGGTCTTTGGAAGAATATAAAGATTTGATTTTTAAAATAAATATAAGTCATTTTGGTATAAAAAATTACAAAGAAGAAAATTAAAATAAATATATACCTCTACATTTTAAATATTGCTAGTTCGTTCAAAAATAATTTACTTCGGTGATTTATTTGTTTAGTTAGTCACTAAAAGATTTTTATAAAGGAGAGTTTGTTTAAAATTTAATTATTTGTTGAAATAAATCGTTATTTAAAATTAAATTATTAGAGTTGAAGAATAAATTTGTTTAAACGGTAATAAATTGTTCGATCTGTTCAAATGTTAATAAAATCATATAATTGTTTATATAAGGTCTAAAGTCGGGGAATCAGGTCGAGATTGGAAAGGACTGCAACTTAAAAGCAAAGGTGAGATTTTATCACTCATTTGGATGCCATAAATAAAATTTAAATGTTAAATTTAAATCATTGGATGTGTTTGGTTGATTTATGATAATTTATTCACTGGATGATAAATAGACCCATATACAGCAGTATTCCACATTGAAGTGGAATTGATATTTTATGTTGTGCTAACATATGTGGATGCAGGGAAACAGGTTGGAGGGATCCAACAGGATTCCTCAAAGTATTTATTGATTATATATATGTTATTATATGACTGGTTGGATGGATTGATAGGGATTTGTTGTTGAATTGAATTATTAACTATTTTATTACATGGGAAGTTAAAATTTGAATAAAATTCTATAAATAATTTAACTAACGGAAGTTAAATGGAACTTGAAGAGAAATATTTAATTTAGAGTTTGAATTTACTTCTATTTGAAATTTTAAAGGAAGATAAAAGCATATTTATACTTTAATTGGGTAAAATGAGTTTTGGGCAATATAATTTATATATTAAAACTCGAAGAAAAATTGTAATCGTTAAATGGAATTGAAGTAAACCGAATTTTGTTAAAGAATGAAAATGAGATTCTATTAAGGATAGAGAGAATTTCTAATAAGAAATAAAAGGAAAATTTATTAAGAAATAAAGGAAATTTTATTAAGAATGAAATAGAATTTTGGTAAGAGATCATATGAATGTTATTTAAAGAATAGATATTAAAGATAAGATTTTTAAATAAAATTTGTTTGTATTAATGAATGGAAACTCAGGAAAACTGTATAAACGAAAAATGGGATTATGAACGAGACAAGAGGATATCAGTGGATATCTAAAGAGATTAGTCAAAATAAATTTATTTTGAGATATGAAATTGTTGGACGGAAATAGAAAGATATTTCCGAAGGTGAATGTAGACAAGAGGCATTTATAGATGATTGTTGGGTTTTTATAAATTTATAAACTTATTTTAAAAAGGGAATTTGTATATTTCAAATTTTGTTATTTTTGAAGGCTTGGCAATTATTTATTAATAAACTCTAATTTCTAAAACCAGTTTTGGATTTTTCATAAATTGGATATGAACTTTAGTATTACTTTCGAACTATAATTTTTATAAAACCCTACTTCTTATTTTATAAATATAGATGTTTTCAAATGGTTTTTTTTTTCAAAAAACCTAATTAAATTCTTCTTGTGTTGGTAAGCAAGTTAATTTAAATGAGATAAGATTTAGGAGAAATCTTATAAAATGGAGAAATTGACTTCGAGAATTTATAAGAAGAGTGAAATTGATTTTTGAGGAAGGAATGAGAAAATAAAGGATATTTTCAAAGGGTAAATCAAAATGTGAGTGAGTATAAGAAATCAGTTAAATGATTTCATGGAAATAAAAGGACTTTGAAAATTTATTTCAGATGGGTTAAAATGGAAATAATATCTGAATGATATTTGTGATAAATAATTTGGGAAAAATTACTTAATGGTTGCTTGTGAATGATTAATTGATAGTTAAATCACCGACTATCAATATTGAACAATGCGCTGATCGTTTCGAAGAGTCCGGCATTGGATTTATTTATCCGAAAACCACTTCGATTCGGTTTGAACGATTACGAATGAAGACCGTGAAGAGTTGAAGACGGTAATTCGTTTTGTCCAGACCTAGGGCAACTTGTATGGATTGAATGCTTTTAGAACATCGTCAGGTGGACGATGAGCATTCTAAGTGGGACTCGTTCTTGAAAAGGTAACACTTAGCCTCAAGCCTCATCAACCGGGAATGGCTAAAACAGGGGAGGTGCAGGAAGACTTCGTGGGTAGCCCCCACTGGAGAGTAAGGTTTCCCCTGTCTAGATGTCCCTTTTTATTTCGGCTTAGTGGGTGGTTGGTCGCGCCAACCACGGGGTGATCTTGCTTGGGACTGTCCAGTAAGGGATGGTTCCGGTCTTGTGTTGCAGGGGAGTTAGGATGGCTCCTCGGTACTTTGATCTGGATCAGGTACTGTGAAGGCTATACCCGGTAGCCTTGCCATTGTATGGAATCCAATCTCCAATAAGCGCCTGTACGGTTTTGATTGTGCCCAACTATTGCTGAAATGTGAGATGCAAGCATTTCAGCTAGATTCTATTTTACTTTCTATAGACACTATTATAATATCAGACGAATTTAATAAAAATGTTTTGGCTATCGTAAGGTAAAAACCCGACATGTTTATTTGTGGCAAGGTCTTACGAGATGCTTTTGTTTTCAAAGAATTTTTAAAAATATAATAATCCAATTGAGTGTGATTTCTCACGTTGGTTTTCCAGACTGACTCGGGTGTTATTTTATATGATGCTCGGGTCAGACCGAGTTAAACAGCATCATGTTAAAGCTAAGGAGTTCAGGAGACGAGCTGATGACAGAGCGCACTTCCGTATTTGACTATTAATTCTACTGTGTATGGACAATTACTAGTTGTCTCTGTATGGATGTTTGATGTACTCTGATGATGGTATGTATGTATATATATGTATAACAGTACAGATTTCTTGTATTTAAAATTGTATTCTATATATTATATTTTGTTCCGCTGCGATGTGAGATTCTGATGTTGTTTTATTTCTCCTTCTACCTCTTTCTTCTATTACCCGAAGACTCGTACTTTTGTGCCACTTTGGACTGAACTATTGTGGAATTTTGTTAGATCAAAGGGGTACGGATTTGTGGGCCTTTACACTTGGTATCAGAGCTGAAAGGTTAAGCGAGAACCTTGGCTCTAGTGGGAATTACTCAGTAGAGATAGAGTCATTAGTACTCTAGAATGAGTTTGAGCGTATTAATAAATATGAGCGCGTATTTGTTAGTGAATATAAAATGGTTTTATATTGTGTTGATTGATTTATTTAGTGGCATATGAACCTCCGTCGGCACAGTCTGGACAACTGGATCGAAGGGGTTTCTAAACACATGAATAGAGCAATTCGACATAATATTGTTTTCAAAGGCGGGTGAATTATATAAGTTCATCCAAAATATATTTTGATATAAAAAGAAATATTTTCTGAAATTATTATATAATTTGGATGTTGGATGATAGTATTATAAACAAATAAAATTATAAAGATTTAAAATGGTATGAGATTGAAGTTTTAAATAAAAATTAAAAGTAAATTAAAAAAATAAGGATTTAACTTGGATAAAGTGGAAAATTTAATTTTTAGAATTTAACTAATAATGAAGAAAGAAGAAAAAAAAATGATATAAATAAATTGATGTAGTAAATCAAATTTAGAATGTAAATGAATTAGATTAGGAAATTTAATAGAAATAAATTTTTGTTGAGATTAACTTAAGCTTAATAATTGGATTTAAATTTAAGATTGAAATGAAATGAATTGAGATATGAATATTATTAAATGAAATTATGTTCTTACTTAATTAAATCCAAGTGGATTGGTGGATTGAAGAGTATGGTATGATGCTTGATTTAACGGAAGTTAAGTTAAATAAATTGAATTGAAATAAAATTCAGTTGAGTTATAAATGATGTTAAATAAATTAAATTCTTACTTAAATAAATAAAAGTAAATTGAAATGAAATTGAATTGGAATAAATATATTCCGAAAGCTTATAAAGTAAATTGGAAACACATTGATTAAGAATATTTTTAGCTGCAAATGAGTGTTCAATCTCGAGTTAAAATGAAATATGAATATACTCAAGCTTCAAATGGGTAGTAATGTGAAAAATACAAATGTGTGACTTTTAAGAGAAAAGTATGGAGAAGCAAAATAGTAAGCCAAAATAAAACTGTTTTGTATATTTGGAGAATAAAATAAAAATCCAAACTTGAATTATAAAATAAAATTGAACACAGATAAAATAATAAGATGATTTTTGAAGATAAAAATCCAATGTAGAATTGGAAGTGGAAGTGAACTAATTTGGAATAAATTGGTTAATTGAATAGGTTAATGAGATTTAAATCGGAGTTGGATTGTGAGGTAATAATGGAATTGGAAATGAATTTAAGTATGAAACTAAAATAAGTAAATTAAATTAAGATTAAACTTTATAGAAGCGTAGCTTCGAGGAAAGTGAAAGTTTATTTAATAAAAGCTTGAATAATTTAAATTGAATGAAATAAAATCTTTATTCGAATAGAAATAGTTGGATAAAAATTTAATTTGTATAAATAAACTCCGATGACTTATCAAAAGAATTTAAATGCTTGAAATAAAATGTATGCTTGCTTAATACAGGTAAGATCTGGAGTTTGAAGTGAAATAAATAAGCCAAAATAGAATTGTTTTGAACTTTAGAAATGTAATAGAAATCCAAAATTGAATATGTAAATGAAATTCGAATTCGTCAAATAGAAGTTGAATTGAGAATTAATAAAATTGGATTATAAATGAATTTGCTTGAAGTGCGAATAAAATCCAAATGATATAAATAAAGTGGAGATGGTCTTGAAATTAATTAAATAAGTTCGAGAATGAATCGAACATGGAAATTGAAATTTTTAAATGAATTGAGTAAATATATGAACTGAGCTAAGTAGTAAATGAAAGAGATTAGATTTAAATATAATCAAATTAAATTGAAAAAGAATTTATGGGCAAATGAAATGAACTTAAGTTATGAAATTTAGATGATTTAAAGTGAATTGATTTAAATATAAAATTTAATGAAGCATGACTTGTATAAATTTGGGAAAATGGTTATTAATCATAAGCATGGAAGTTGTCAAGCTTTATAAAATGGATTTGAATAAAACTCAATGTAAAAATAAAGTAAATGCAAATGTATGGATTTTAAAGAAATTGGAATGGAACGGATTTAAATATAAATTGAGTGGGAATCAATTTTAAAATATTTATAAAACTAAAGAAACTGTTGTTTGAATGGATATTGTCGAATTTGCATGGAAATAATTGTTGTTGTCGTAAACAAAATTAAATAAAGTTCTATGGAATGATAGGAGTAAATAAACTTGTTTTTCATCAATTGCCATGAATATAAAATAGATTGAATTAAAAATAAATTGAGTATAAAAAGAATGATATTGAAAATTATTCTGAATCAGGATATGATGATATAAATTGAGTAAAAGCAATTGGATTTAATTGGAACCTTATCAATTATTTATACAAACTGCTTGTATATATTGTTTATAGAATATGACTTTGAATTGATAAGTAGCAGAATTGATTCTGAAATCAAGTAAATTGAAAATGGGTTTGTCTAGACTTGAAAATGAATTGAAGATAAGTAAATGAGTCGTAACTCACTTAAAATTGAATGCAAATGGTATATGAATTGGTTAAGAAGCCAATTTAATTAGTTGGAAACTATACAAATTGCTTGTGGAAGTATTTATAGTGCATTGCTTATGTTATAATTGTGTTTTTAGCTGTTTAAATGAATGAAATGTTGTAAATTTCATAAATATGATACTTATATGTTTAAATTGAGTAAGTGCAGGTACTAGAAGACTGTATAGCGGGATTTTGGGCACGTAAATGCTAAAATAAAATACACCGCTTGCTTAAAATGCTAAATAAGGTACGCCTACGCAAAACAAACTAGGAAATATGATATGTTTTTGGTTTTTCCGACCGTGAGGGTCGATATATATACATTTATATCTATTGTCAAATTGCAAAAGCTCCTCCGTACAAAGGGGACTCTGCCAAAAAATTTCGGAAATTTTGGAAGTAGGAAATTTTTTGAAATTTTGAAAATTTTTGTTAACGACAAACGTTTTCAAATTGGAAATTGAAATAAATTAGTGAATGAAACTAATTTAAAATGATGACATGAATTTGTTATAAATGAAAAATAGAATTTAAATATTCAGAGTGATAGATAAATAGAATTCATATGGAAATGGAAGAATCAACTTGAATAGGAACAAATACAAACTAAAGTAGTAAGATGGAAATAAATATAAAAACACATAAAATTCTTATACTAACTTAAGTAAGGAATGATGCATTCTCAATGGGGAATTGATATTTCAAATATAATCTAAAATAATATCTGAATGAATAGATATTGACATTTGTAAGGAAGTCGATAAAATGGTTTTGAATATTGTGATGGGACATACTGCTGTGTAAGTTATGCAGGTAATATAAAGGTAAAGAGAATTGATTTTGGTTTCAGAAGATAAATTAGAAATGCTCGACAAAAAGGTATGTGTTCAAATTTCTATATGAAATTGATTGGGATTTGATCGAGCCACTTGGCATTTTGTTTTCTTTTGGGATTTGGGAGGCCGTAGAGCCATTTTGTAGTTGTACCGAGCTAGCCACGCAAAGGAGACGCTGGCAAAAAATTTCGGGAATATAGGGAGTTAGAAAAATTTTAAGAAAATTTTGATAATGCAAAATTTGGTTTTAAATTGAAACTTGAATGGTTAAACTAATAGAATAGTTTGAAACTAAGGAAAAGTTTAGAAAGTTAATAAGAAGGGTAATGCGACTTTTATTAAAAAGATAGTTGGTAGGATGTTGAATTGTTGGTTTTGAGAGATAGTAACGGGTATTGGACCATTCTTCCTAACTATAATTTCGGGGACGAAATTCTTTTAAGGGGGAAGGAATGTAACGACCCAGATTTTTGAACGGCTAATTTTGAATATTTAAATTGGATTTATATATTTAATTTGAACTTTAATTTGATTTTAATATGAAAAGTTTGGTTGTATTTAATAAAAAGGGATTCAGAATTTAAATATAGCAATCTATTAAATAAATTAATTATTAAAGTAGTAGTTGGTTATTGGTAAAATATAAAATCTAAAATTATACGTTTGTTAAAAATATTTCAACGTCTTATAAAATTTATATTGATAATACTAAAGATAATAGATGAGTTAAAATTGAATTTAACAGTGGTTTGTTCAATTTTAAAAATATCGTTTAAATTGACAATTTAAAATAGCCTTCCGAGACACAGTCTCGGAATTCGACGAAACTAGTTCCATTGGATCCGTAATATTGAATTATAGCCGGATTTCAAATTTCGTAGCGTTCGGAGCTATTGTGTGATCGTACGAAATATAAACGCTACGACAATAGTTAATCGATTTAATTTGAATATAAATTTATATACCCTAATATACAACCGAGATTTTATCCCGTCAGGTGTCTTTCTTTCCCATCAGCTTTCATCTCAGCCGACCTCCTCTGAATAAGCCACCCTAGTAACCGATCCTGTCTCCTTCTCTTCTTTATATTCGCATCCTTCTTGTTCAATTCTCGGACCAAACGAGGAAATTGCCGAGCCTCTTTAAAAATCATTGCTCCATTCGTTAATTCATAACCACCACTTCTTTCCCCAAATCGAACGACCGTTATATAAAAAAAGAAGAGAAAAGCCCTAACTCGAATCGAATCAAATCAAATCGCACGCGCAAGGTTGCTTGAGATTTTTTCACGACTGAACCCTAATCGCGAGAGGGAGCTCGAGCTCAAGATGTTGGTGCAGATCAATGTTGGAGAAGGCGGCGTGGCTAGGGCAAAGCTCTGGTAGCTACAGCCAAGGAGGAAGTCGCGCACTTGCAAGGGGGTTTGTGTGAGCAATGTAAAGGACAGTGGAGGCCGAGTCGTCGTCGATGAAGCCTCGTTCGATTGAGGGTTACTCGCGTGTTTTGGGGATGTGCGCAGGTTGGGAGGTCGTTTCTGCAAGGTGTCCTCCTTTTTATTCCTTTTTTATTTAAATTTGATTTATAAACATAGGTATATGTAAATTGGAAAAAAAATCAAATCACAGTAAGGCATATATGTGTATTTATTTTTATAAATATATAAGTAAATATGCTGTGAGGAAATGTTTAAAAATCTAATTTATATATATATATATATATATATATATATATATATATATATATATATATGAAGGAAGGAAATTTTTACAGTAAAGTTGAAGACTTTTGTATAAAATGTATATTATATTAGGAAGATAAATTTATTTTCTTTAGAATAAAAATATATATTTTGGCAAAACATGATTTTTATATCTATAGGACTTTGGAAGAATATAAAGATTTTTTTAAAATAAATAAGTCATTTTGGTATAAGAAATTACAAAGAAGAAAATTAAAATAAATATATACCTCTACATTTTAAATATTGCTAATTCGTTCAAAAATAATTTACTTTGGTGATTTATTTGTTTAATTAATCACTAAAAGATTTTTATAAAGGAGAGTTCGTTTAAAATTTAATTATTTGTTGAAATAAATCGTTAGTTAAAATTAAATTATCAGAGTTAAAGAATAAATTTGTTTAAACGGTAATAAATTGTTCGATCTATTCAAATATTAATAAAATCATATAATTGTTTATATAAGGTCTAAAGTCGGCGAATTGGGTCGAGATTGGAAAGTGTTGAAACTTAAAAGCAAAGGTGAGATTTTCTCACTCATTTGGATGCCATAAATAAAATTTAAATGTTAAATTCAAATCATTTGATGTGTTTGGTTGATTTATGATAATTTATTCACTGGACGATAATAAAGACCCATATACTGCAATATTCCACATTGAAGCGGAATTGATATTTTATGTTGTGCTAACATCTGTGGACGCAGGGACACAGGTTGGAGGGATCCAACAGGATTCCTTAAAGTATTTGTGATTATATATATGTTGTTATATAACTGGTTGGATGGATTGATAGGGATTTGTTGCTGAATTGAATTATTAACTGTTAAATTACATGGGAAGTTAAATTTTGAATAAAATTCTATAAATAATCTAATTAAAGGAAGTTAATTGGAACTTGAAGAGAAATATTTAATTTAGAGTTTGAATTTACTTCCATTTGAAATTTTAAAGGAAGATAAAAGCATATTTATACTTTAATTGGGTAAAATGAGTTTTGGGCAATATAATTTATATATTAAAACTCGAAGAAAATTTGTAATCGTTAAATGGAATTGAAGTAAACCGAATTTTGTTAAAGAATGAAAATAAGATTCTATGAGGGATAGAGAGAATTACTAATAAGAAAAAAAGGAAAATTTATTAAGAAATAAAGGAAATTTTATTAAGAATGAAATAGAATTTTGGTAAGAAATCACATGAAAGTTATTTAAAGAATGGATTTTAAAGATAAGATTTTTAAATAAAATTTGTTTGTATAAATGAATGGAAACATAGGAAAACTGTATATACTGAAAAGGGGATTATGAATGAGACAAGAGGATATCAGTGGATTTCTAAAGAGATAAGTCAAAATAAATTTATTTTCAGATATGAAATTGTTGGACGGAAATAGTAAGATATTTCCGAAGGTGAATGCAGACAAGAGGCATTCATAGATGAATGTTTGGTTTTTCTAAAATTATAAACTTATTTTAAAAAGGGAATTTTTAAATTACTATACTATATAATTTTTTAAGAACTATTATTTAAATTTTGTATATTTCAAATTTTGTTATTTTTGAAGGCTTGGCAATTATTTATTAATAAACTCTAATTTTCTAAAACCAGTTTTAGATTTTTCATAAATTGGATATGAACTTTAATATTACTTTCGAACCATAATTTGTATAAAACCCTACTTCTTATTTTATAAATATAGATGTTTTCAAATTGTTTTTTAAAAAAAAAACACAATTAAATTCTTCTTGTGTTGGTAAGCAAATTAATTTGAATGAGATAAGATTTAGGAGAAATCTTATAAAATGGAGAAATTTAGTTTGAGAATTTATCAGAAGAGTGAATTGATTTTTGAGGAAGGTATGAGAAAATAAAGGATATTTTTCAAAGGGTAAATCAAAATGTGAGTGAGTATAAGAAATCAGTTAAATGATTTCATGGAAATAAAAGGACTTTGAAAATTTATTTCAAATGGGTTAAAATGGAAATAATATCTGAATGATATTTGAGATAAATAATTTGGGAAAACTTACTTAATGGTTGCTTTTGAATGATTAATTGATAGTTAAATCACCGACTATCAATATTGGACAATGCGCTGATCGTTTTGAAGAGTCCGGGATTGGATTTAATTATCCGAAAACCACTTTGATTCAGTTTGAACGATTACGAATGAAGACCTGAAGAGTTGAAGACGGTGATTCGGTTTGTCCAGACCCAGAGCAACTTGTATGGATTGAATGCTTTCAGAACATCGTCAGGTGGACGATGAGCATTCTAAGTGGGACTCGTTCTTGAAAAGGTAACGCTTAGCCTCAAGCCTCATAAACCGGGAATGGCTAAAACAGGGGAGGTGCAGCAAGACTTCGTGGGTAGCCCCCATTGGAGAGTAAGGTTTCCCCTGTCTAGATGTCCCTTTTTATTTCGGCTTAGTGGGTGGTTGGTCGAGCCAACCACGGGGTGATCTGGCTTGGGACTGTCCAGTAAGGGATGGTTCTGGCCTTGTGTTGCAAGGGAGTTAGGGTGGCTCCTCGGTACTCTGATCTAGACCAGGTACTGTGATGGGCGGTACCCCGGTAGCCCTGCCATTGTATGGAATCCAATCTCCAATAAGCGCCTGTACGGTTTTGATTGTGCCCAACTATTGCTGAAACGTGAGATGCAAGCATTTCAACTAGATTCTATTTTACTTTCTATAGACACTATTATAATATCAGACGAATTTAATAAAAATGTTTTGGCTATTGTAAGGTTAAAACCCGTCATGTTTATTTGTGGCGAGGTCTTACGAGATGCTTTTGCTTTCAAAGAACTTTTGAAAATATAATAATCCAATTGAGTGTTATTTCTCACGTTGGTTTTCCAAACTGACTCGGGTGTTATTTTATATGATGCTCGGGTCAGACCGAGTTAAACAGGATCATGCTAAAGCTAAGGAGTTCAGGAGACGAGCTGATGACAGAGCGCACTTCCGTATTTGACTATTAATTCCGATGTGTATGGACAATTACTAGTTGTCTTTGTATGGATGTTTGATGTACTCTGATGATGGTATGTATGTGTGTGTGTGTGTGTGTATATATATATGTATAACAGTACAGATTTCTTGTATTTAAAACTGTATTCTATATATTATATTTTGTTCCGCTGCGATGTGAGATTCTGATGTTGTTTTTATTTCTTCTTCTACCTCTTTCTTCTATTACCCGAAGACTCGTACTTTTGTGCCACTTTGGACTGAATTGTTGTGGAATTTTCTTAGATCAAAAGGGTACGGATTTGCGGGCCTTTACAGTGCTCTTGTTCTTCTTCGGCGTTTTCTTCTACTTCGGATCAGAGTTGAGCAGCGGAAGCAGTTTGGAAGTGTATCTTCTTTCCTTTTCCGGACTGAAGAAGTTGTTGTCTTCTGATGTTTGAGGAGTAAAGTTTGAGATCTTGATCTTGGTTGATCTTGAGGAGATCATTTTGTTGAGTTGATTGGTTTTGTTTGTTTCTAGAGGCGTCATCAAGGGATGAGCTGATCAGTAAGGTTGTAGACAGCCTGGATCGTCCGAAGAGTTTTGTGGATTTGAGACGGAGGAATTTGGATTCTGAAGTCGGAGATTTGATTTTAGATAAGTTTTCTCCAATCGTAAAGGAGCTATTAGTTTGAGTAAGGCTGGGATGCTAGCTCTGAAGAGTTTGGATTCTTTTCTGTATTCTTGTGAGAATAAGTGATTGATCTACAGGATTGGATTGCCAGTTTGGATAACTGGGATTCAATGAGTTTCACGCATCTCTGAGGCAGTACGTGTATGATCTATCTCTGGTTATGGAGCCAGCAGTTCTGGAGTTTTGATTTGTTGAGCTAGACCCGTTTGTAGTCTGATATCTTGTCTAGTGTTGTAGATATAGATGAATAGAAGCTTTGTAGCTTCATAGTTTTGATTGTTTGGATTCTCTAGAGCGAGTATCCCGACATATATATATATATATATATATATATATATATATATATATATATATATATATATATATACGCACACCAGGGGAAACTCGAAGAAATTTTATCCAGAATTTTGTCTTGATTGTTAGATTTGTTTGGTTGGTTGAATTGGCTGCTATGGTTGTTAGCATATGTTTGATATATGCTTGTGTTTTAAAATTAAAATCTTTAATGAGACTATTAAATTACCTTTGTTTTAAATTTCCAGGACGAGATTCTTTTAAGGGGGAAGGATTGTAATATCCTAGAATTTTTTTAACAATATCAATTTAATAATCTGTATTAAAAATTAAACTGATATTGATATTTTGTTAATAATAATTCAAATAGATTTAATAATCTTCTTCAATAATTATTTAATTGGTTATTTTATCTTTTATAAATAATAGATTGGTTTCTATTTATAATATAAATATATGGTTTATATTTTAAATAGATTAGCATTGTTTTAATTTTAATAAATAAAACATATTTTTCTAATTCTAATATTTGTAGTAATTTGAAAATTTGTTTTCATTTAATATTTAAGCTTTCCAAAGTTAAAAAAAATAAATCTTGGTTTGAACTAAATAAGTGAATCATGTTTTAAAAATTCTAATATATACATTTTAATTTGGAAATTTTGATTTAAATTAGTATTGAGTTTTTAAAACTAAATAAATATATGATTTTAAAATTGATAAGGAAAAATATTTAAATGTTTTAAAATAATATGGCTTGAGTTTTAAATTTAAAATGAAAAAACAAATAGTTTTATGGCTTAATAAAATAGATAATTTATTGATAAAAATATATTTTCTTTTAAAATTATCTTATTTTAATAATGAGTCATTTCTAAAAACAATATAGATAGTTTATTGTTTTACAAATAAATTTTAAATAAAATTTGCAATTGTTATTTCAAATTAAATTTATATACATAACTTAATTTGAAAATAATTGATTTTTGGATTTGATTTGAATTTAAAATTCCAAAGTATAAATCTTAATTGTTTTAATTTTTATATGTACAAGTTTTGTTTATAAGTATGGTTTGTTTTTATTTCTTTTTATAAATTTATATACATATTTAAATTCTAATTAATTAATCAATTAAGCTTATATACATAATAACTTGTAAATTAAATATTAATTACTCTAAATAAGACAAGTGTTTTATTATTAAGCATTAATTAAACAAGTGTTAAAAGATTAACATAACAATGTGACAAATGTTAGGATTATGTATAAGTGTAAATTTTGATTTAATTTTTCTTTTATTTAATTAAATTTGAAAACTACATCTATATAAACTTGCATTTCATTCATACTTGTGTTTTTTCCATTTCCTAAAATCAAAAGAAAACTTCAAAATTCTTCATATCTAAAATCAGCAACTCCTCATCAAAATCAAATCTGTAAACAAATCATGATCATTACCATTTCACAAATCCCTCATCATCAAAAAAAAATCTGCATATTCAACTTCCTTAAAATCAAAAGGTCTGCATTCTTTTTTATAAAACCTGCAAATGAACAAATCTGCATTATTTTTCTGCAAAAAAGTTCTTCAATCAAAACAAACCTGCATTTTAAATCTACACAACTTCAAATCTGAGGCATGTTCAAAAGCTATGTTTCAAAAACATTTTCATGGAGACATGCAAGCAGTTTAAAGCAAAAAGGGGCATTTCAGTTTAAAGAGATTCAAAGGCTTTCAAAAATTTGAAGCTTTGTTTTGCATCTCCAAAAGAAATAGGTGAGTAACTTTTAAATTTTAAAGTTTTAATACGTTGTATGCTAGAATATTTTGATATAAATAAGAATTGTTTGTGTGTTGATAAAAGTTGGATGTGATATGTATTTGTGTACATGATGTAATTCCTTGTTTGTCCTGTTTTTCAAGCAATCCGAGATACAAAAACCTTATGTGTTAATTTAGCCTCTGATATAAGGAAATGTATATAACAATGTTGTTTGATTTTCTTAGGTCAACATTTAAAATTTCAAGTAAGTTAAAAATATGAACATTGACTCTGGAAACATAAAGATACATCCATGCATGTTGACTTTTACTAAAATCCAAACATGTTTAATTTGAAATTTAGTATCATAAATCAAAAGTATTTACTAAAGATTGATTTTTAAATCAAAAATCAGAATTTTTAGAGTATAGTTAAGGTTGTAGTTAGTTATTGAGCTAAAAATGGATTTTAAGCAAATACTGGTGATCTATGACTTGAGGAAGCTCGAGGCTCTTCTGGGTGATGGAGGAAGGTTAGGGGAAGGTTGGAAAAATCTTGGATGATGATTTAATTTGCCAGAGAAATTGCAGTTTTGAAATCTATTTTTAAACCCTAGTTTGAAAGGTCTAGGAAGAATCAATCATTTCGGGATGAAGGAGTGACCAAGTGCTATGGTGTTTAGGGAAGAGTTAGATTGGTCGTGGATGAGTTCGAGGCCGGAGTGGCTAGCTGTCAGGTGGTTGGATCGGCGAGAGATGGCCGTTGACAGGTTTGAAGCAGAAACCTGATCTTTTGTTTCTAGGTTTGAAGATTTTGCACTCGATTTTGATTTCTTGGGTGGAGGTTCGATTGGATGTTCGTGTTGTGTTTTAGGGTTGGATTCTGATGAGTGGCGATCATCAATGGCGACCTATGGTGGCTGGAGTCGCCGTGCATATGCACGGCGATGAGTTTTCCTGGTGATGTTGGGTTTGCTAGTGGAACAAGGGAGGTTTTGTGAGTTGCTCGAAGTAATTGGGTTGTTGACTCGGAGTAGATCGGCATTTGTCTCGAAGCAGTTTTGTATGGTTCTCGAGTTGTTGTGTACATTTTCAGGTTTACAAAAACCTGTTAAATCTGTGTTTAAAATTTTTAAAATCTAAAGTTTGTGAAGAGAAGATTTAAAACTTGTTTAAATTCAAGTTTAAATTGAATCCAAGTTTTAAATTTTAAAATCTCAATTTTTAGATAAAAATAATGTTTTAAATTTGAATTTAGTTAACTACTTTATTTTGGTAAAGTAGTTTAAACCTTTTAATAATGAAGTTTTTAAAATATGAGCAAGATTTGAAATTTTATTTAATCTAGAAATCAAAAAGTTAAATTTGAATTTTAGTTTTTCAATTAGAATAAGATTTAAATTTGAAAGTTTTAAACTAAATGTAAATTGAAGTTATTGAAATTTTGAAATGAATTGAACTTAAATTTTTTTTATGAATTACATTTTTAAGACAAACACTTGATTGCCCTGAAATTTTTTAAAAGTTTTAAATTGTTTAAAACTTTGATAAGTTTAAATTATTCTTATTTTAAAACTTGTATTTAAAATGAAATTTGAAAGAAAGTTCAAAAGTACTTTGTTTTAAATAAATTTGTTTTTAAACAAAATTTAGAAATGTTTTATCTTAAATTAATTAAGATTAATGTTTTGAAATTAATTTAATTAATGGAGTAATTAAGAAATGGTTAATTAATTTAATTAATTAATAGTTTGGAATTTATAAATCTTGATTAAGGATTAATCAATTTGTAATTAAGAGCTTTAATTAAATTATGAACTAATGATTAAAGAATTATTAATTAAGTAATTAAGCTTTAATCAAGGTTAATTAATCAAATAATTAGACTTTAATTAATGGATAATTAAAGATAATTTAATTCGTAATTAGTCTAAGTTAATTACTTAATGAATAATTAAAGAATGGTTAATGAAGGTCAATAACCAGGATTATTTAATAATTAATTAATGTGGTTAACTTTTAATAATTAATTAGATTAATTAATTTAATAATAATCATTTGTGAATGGTTTGAGTAAAATTACTTAATGAAGTAATTAAGAAATTAATTACTTAAGGTAATTAATTAAGTTAAATGTGATTAGTTATTTTAATTAATTAAGTTTAATTAATTTTAAACACTAGAGGTTTTAAAGATAATTACTTTATGTAATTAATGGATTGGAAATTACTTAGTGAAGTAATTGATTGATAATTACAGGTTGTAATTAATTGAAGATGTTTAAGAATGAAGTAATTTGGAATGTAATTACTTAGTAATTAATCAAGGGATTAATTAAGAAATTTATTAAGGGATAATTAATTTGGTTTAATGAAGTAATTAAGTTAGTTAATTACTGAATGTAATTAATCTGGGATGATTAATAATTATGAGTTAATTACTTAAGGTAATTAATTTTAATAAAGTAATTAATTAAAATATAGTTAAGGGTTATTATTATTATAATTAATGATGTAATTAAAGTTGATTAATTATGATTAATTAATCAATGATAAGTAATTAAAGGTAATTAATTAATGTAATTAGTTAAGGATTAAGGTAATTAATTATAGTCAATTAATTAGTTGAAGTAATTAAAGGTTAATTACTGCTTGGTTGAGAATAATTAAATTGTGAAGTTAATTAAGGATAATTACATGAATGTAATTAAGAGTAATTAATCAAGGCTGATTAATTAAGGTGATTAATAATGAATGATTAATTGATTGTAATCATTTAAATGGTTGAGTAAGCAAGATATATTGATGAAGTAATTAATTTAATTTACTTTAAATGATTACGGATAAAGTAATTAATTTAATTCATTTTAAATTAATTAGAGATGGAGATAGTTAATTTAATTCATTTTAAATTAATTATAGATGTGGTATGAGTAAATCTTTGCTTATGTATGAATGATGACATTGATTGCCTTGGATGCTTTGTGATCTCAGAAATGAGATAGGTTATGGTATGAATGCTTAGTTGCATTGTGATGATAATATAGATTATCTATTATGATGGTGATATGGATTACCTATTGAAATGAATTATGGATTACCTGTTTATTTGATAATGTTGATTATCAATTTTGATTTGTGAGTTATCTATCCGTGTGTATATAGGTAATTGAATTGTTTTAAACTTTAAAACAACTTGGACCTAAAAGACACACTTTGGATTTCGATGAGACCGGGATCGGGTTTCCATATTTGGATATCTGAAAACCACATCGATCCAAATTAACGTTAGGTTATGAATCAAAGTGGAGCTTTGTGAAGGCTCGAGGTGTAAGAACTATTCGTCAGAATAACTCTAAGGGTGATTCCGTGATGAGTTTGACGGAAATAGTACTTACAGGCTTGAGATGGTGGTTCAGAGTGCAAGGGTTATCGTCGTTAACTCTGAAGGTGATTCCCAAATGAGTGTAATGAGATAATGCCTTCGGTTTCGTTCGAACCCGGAACAAAATTGTATAGATTGAATGCTTTCAGAACATTGTCAGGTGGACGATGAGCATTCTAAGTGATGTGTTCACTAAAGGTAATCGTAGCCTCAAGCCTCATCAACAGGGAATGGCTAAAACAGGGGAGGTGCAGCAAGGGTTCGTGGGTAGCCTCCACTTGAGAGTGAGATTTATCCCTGTCTAGAGGTTCCTTTATATTCGGCTGTGTAGGCGGTTGCTAACTACAACCGTAGGGTGTCTTGTTCGGAACTGTTCAGTAAGGAATGGTTCCGGCCTTGTGTTGCAGGGGAGCGGGCGTACTCCTCGGTACGTTGATCTAGGCCATGTACTGTGACGGGCGGTACACCAGTAGCCCTGCCATTGTATGGAATCCAAAATCCAATAAGTGCCAACGGTTTTGATTGTATTACCCACTTTTGTGGCTAGTAGCTGGAATTTAATAATGTAACAATTTCGGCTATCTTATAATTATTTGAAAACCTTAGACCCTATTATAATATCATCGGATTTCCTATCAAATGTTTTAGTTAGCGTAAGGTAAAAACTTTTCCATGTTTATGTGTGGGAAGTCTTACGTGATACCTTTCTTTTTAAAAGGTTTTTGAAAGTTAAGCAACCTTAACCTGTTATTCACACCAGACCCATGTCTGACCCGGAGTTCATCTTCCGTTTTCTTAAACTCTTGGGTACTCAAATTTTTACGAGTAGCTAGGGGATTCAGGTCAGCTTTGACGAATTGAGGGGGATCAATGGAGCAGGAGGCTTCTGCGCATAGATATGTAGTTTTCCGCTGTGTAGATTTCTCTGAGTTGTTTCTTGTACCGTATTGATTTGTATAACTAGACAGGTGTTTATAACTGTCTAGTATGTGATGTATATCTGTGTAACTCTCATAGTGTTTGTACACTATGTAATGTTTATGTTATTAATATAATTTATTCATTCCGTTGTTTAGATTTTGTGTTGTTTCTTCTTTCTCTTCTTTCTTTTCTCTTTTTATCCCTTTCTTTCTTAAAAATGATGCGATTTTCTGTGGTAAAAAAGTCGGGTCGTTTCAATAATAAGTTTTAAGAGTAAAACCAGGTTTTGGTCAGTTTGAAAACTTCTCATTTCTTTTTCATCTTCATTTTCTAAAACAAGTAAAACAAAAGCTATAAATAAACTTGAAAACCAAAAAAAAATCATCAAATAACAACTAAACATACCCATCTCAGTTTTAAACATGGAATGTCTAAGCAGATCAAAGAAATCCATCTCAGTTTTAAAAAGCAACATCGTCTCAGTTTAAAGCAAGCAATCAAACAGTCATCTCAAACACCAATTAAATCAAGCTATAGAAAAAGATCAGGCAACTTCCAAACTGCTCTGTTCAAATAATGCAAGGTGAGTAAACCAAACTTCATTATGTCTTAAATCTGGAAGCATAATATAAGTCTTTTAAGTTTGATGTAATAATTATTTTCATGATATGAATTTTATGTGTGTGTGTGTATATATATTATCTGAATATGGATGTGCATGTCTATATACAAAACTGTTGGCTCTGTTCTAGTGTTTAGGTTTTAAAACTTGAAAAAAAATTCAAGATCTTCTTCCCAGATTCTTTTTAGACTTCAATATATAAATGAAATTTTTTTTTTCATATCAAAATATCAATTTTAAAAATGTTTCAATGTTAAATCTGAAGCTAGTTTAAATAAAAAAGAAGAAGAACAGTAGATTTGAAACACATCAAAATCTAGATCATAATAATTGGTTGTTTCAGGGGTATTATCTGTTTTGTCATCGAAGATTAGGATTTTTAAAATTAAAATCAAGTTTTTTAGACTATTAAATCATGTGAAATCGAGAGTTGAACATATTTTGGATTTCAAGTAATTTTCCGATGATCGGGGAATTTTGGGGTCGCAAGTTCTTGGATGCAGCAAGCTAGGAGGTGGGTGATGTCGGTTAAAATGGTGTCTCAAATTCTCTAAGGTCATGGAGGTGTGGTGGTGGGAATTTAGGGTTTTAGGCCTTTGTTTGGTCATGAATGTTTGTTTGGGGATTTCGAGTTCGTGAAGGCATCAGAATGGACAAGGCTGGGGAAATGAAGTATGGAAGCGTGGCATATGACTGGGCATAGGGGTGAGGTCGACGGTGGTCGGAGTTTGGCATTGCGTGAGGGTTTTGGTGATCAGGTTTTGCACTGATGGGTTTCGAATTTGCTCGTTTTCGAATTTCAACTAAATCTTCATAACTGAATGGTCGGATCATCAGCAAAGGTCGCCATCGACTTGTAGGTGACGGCGATGTTGATCAGAGTGTTGGCGAAGTGGTGTGCACGTGCACATGGGTCATTGGTATCTGTTGACATTAATGTGCTAGAGCTTTGGGAGGAAGAGGGTAGCGAGTCTAATCTCGGGGAGATGGGGTTTGAATTCGAGTGTGTGATCGGGTTGTTTGCATGTGTGTTTCCAGGATGTAATTTAAAATTTTAAAACAGAATGGGTTAGGGTTGAACTGGAGTTTTGACTCGAGTATTATGATATGTGGCTCGGGTTTTCATTAGGGAATTGGGTTCGCTTTGATTTTCTTTTAAGGTTCAAAAACAAAAGCAAATTTGTAATCAGTTTTCAAAGAAAATAAAAAGGAACAAGTTTTCAAGGCCTTATCAAACATGTTTCAAAATATAAGTATATTAAAAACTTTAAGTAAGAGATGTTTTGATGAATTAATTTCAAACTTTTGAATTCAAATGAGTTTAATGATGAAACTAAGTAATTAATTAAAGTATATGTTTTATCTTAATTATTTAAGATTTTATAAATTGAAGTATGTTTTCTTAATGTAATTACAAAATAGTTAATTACTTAGTACAAATGATTAAAGAGTAATTATTGAATGTAATTAATTAGAGGATAGTTAATTACTTAATGTGATTAATTAAAGTTAAATTAATTAATAATCAAAGGTTAATTAATTGAGGATAATTAACCAATGGGATAATTACTTGATGAAAGTAATTAAAGGGAAATTACTTAATGGAAGTAATTAAAAATTAATTACTTAGTATAATTAGTTAAAGGATTAATTAATTTAAGGATTGATTAATTTAAGGATTGATTAATTTAAGGATTGATTAATTAAGGATTGATTAATTAGGGAAACTAATTAAGGGTTAATTAATTGATGAGTGTGATTAATTAAAGGATAATTAACCAATGTAAGTGATTATAGGATAACTAATTTGAGTAATTAATTAAGGATAAATGTAATTAATGTGAATGGGTAAAGTTTAATTAATATGTGTAATTAATTAAAGGCTAATTACTTAATGTAATTAAAGATGATAACTAAAGGAGCATTAATTAATTGGTTTGAAATTAATTAATGTTAAGTAAGCAGGATTAAAAGTGATTGAAGTAATTAATTTAATTTATTTAAATTAATTGGAAATGGCATGATTAATAAATCTTGCTTATGGATGATTGAACGATATTGAATGCCTTGGATTATTTGGTATCTCTGATATGTGATGCTATGTGATATGATATGTTTGGATTGAACTGTGATAATATGGTTTGCCTATCTGTGATGAACGGCAATGTAAATATGTAATTTTTGATATAAATGGAATTGTTTAAACTTAAACAGTTGTTATAAGATGATATTGGATTCGAAGAGACCGGGGTCGGGTATCAGTAAATACCCGAAACCATTTCGATTTGTAATCATAATCTTTATGGATTGATTTTGGAATAAATAGGCTATAATGGAATAATTTAAGTAACTGGACCATTTAAACTAAGTTTGGTACTTAGATATTGATGTGTGAAATAAATGTTGGCTTTAATAAGTTAAGAACTCGTTGTAAGGTATGAGTTACCTCGGGTTTTAAATTAATGTTTATATCTTTGTATTTCATGTTTGATGGGTTTACTCATGCTGATTTCCAGCCTGACCCGGGTGTTAATTTGATGTAATGCTCGGGTTAGACCGAGTATTACAGATTTTCAGGTTAGGACGTTCTACAGCTCAGGAGACAAGCTGGATGGCAGGAACGTATGGAGTTTACCGCTGTATATTTGAGAGTTATTATGATATTAGTCTGGGGCTGGTTGATATAACTATCTAGTCTTTGTAAATGGTTGTAACTCTGATATATTGAATGTAAAGTAACAATTACTGCTTTTCTTTGTATAAATGCTATCATTTAATTTTATATTTTGATCCGCTGCGAATGTGACACTCTGTGTTTTTTTCTTGTTTCTTCTTATGTCTCTTTCTTCTTTTCTCTAACAATCTAGAATTCTCGAAGTCGAAAATTTCGGGTCGTTACATATCTACAATTATATGGTATTGCTTATAGTTTGTCATGTCGTTGTTTTTACATATGCACAATGCCACTCGTTAGGAAGATAATAAAATTTGTGTTTTAATTGTGGAAACGGTTTGTTAATCCGTCGTTTCTACAAGAATTTATTGCCTTTTAAAGATTGATAATTAATGGGGTGCATATTTTAATTATGGATGTGAGAATAACATCCGTATATGAAGAATCAATATTACGGCAATGGAGAAGAGGGGTATTGTAGGGAAGAAAATTAGAATATTTGAAAATAGGGATGTAATTTAAATCTTTTTTATGAGGAGGATGTTTTGTGTATTAAGTTTGATTTTAGGGATGTGTCCCTTATTTTCACGTTTAGTTAATTAATTTAATAAGGTTATTGGCACTTAAGTATTAATTAAGTAAGTTAATTTTAATTAGTTAATTTAATTAAAGAATAATTATTAACTAATTATTCATAAAAGGGTTAATTAATTACTAATCAAGTTGAATTTAAGTTAAGATTTAATTAAAACTTAATTATGATTAAATTATTTTAAATAATGGTTTAATTTATTATTTAAGTTTCAACTAATGATTATTTAATTAATTAATTGAGATTAATTAAATTTTAATTATTTTAAATTATTATTCAATTATTATTTTAAGATTAATTATGGTTTAATCATTTATTTAAAGGTTAACTATTATTTAATTACTTATTGAAGGATAATAATTGTTTAATTTTTAATTTTTGTTTAATTATTAATCAAATGTTTAGTTATTTTTAAATAAAAATTTGAAATATTATTTAATTAATAAATAAAGTTTTAGAAGTTTAAACCGCCTTATGTTTAAAGATCGGTTTTATTTTCAAGAAGCAACTTCTGTTAAAGGATGATTTTTAAATCCAAGGGATTTCTTTGTCGACTATCCTTAAGTAAACCCAATTGAATATGAAATCCAATGACATCTATTTAGCAGAATAAATCACTGTTTTGCTAATTAACTTGTATTTGGCATCTATTTGGTAGAATAAATCACCATTCTTCCATAGTTCATCAAATAGATTATGTTGACATATATTATGCAAAATAAACACCTATTCTACCATTACATTAACTTGGACATGTGTTTAGCGGTACAAATCTCTGTCTGCTATTTTGGTAAATTGGACATTTACTTATATGATTGATTTTGTTATTAGTTGATTCCCTTATATATATTTGCTTATTATGTAAATACCCATGTTATAACTTGAAAAGTAAACTCACTTAAATGAGAACCATTATGGTCACTATCAAACCTTGACCAAAATATAACTCCCGAAATATCTAGGAGAAACATGTGAGCACTATAGCACATTCATCTTTGATGATTATGTACTATGCGTATAAATATTGTTTTGTTCTCTAGGACAAATGATAGGGAAATCCATCAACTTAAACGGTTGGGAGGTGATCACTGTTCCTATGTATTATCTAGTTATTTTCGAAAGAACCGAGTTTAGTTTACTAGAACAATCAAATGTTGTTTCGAAGAGATCAGGATCGGATAAGTATAAATTATGAGAAAACCACTTCGATCTAACTCAAGCATTTCGAACCGAAGACATCCTGAAGGTGATTGTAGACGGAGCTTTTGAAGTGTAAGGGCTATTTGCTACTAATCCTAAGGATGGTTGTAAAATGGATATAGGTAGTGCCTTAGGTTTCGTTCAGACCCAGAACAAACTTGTATAGATGAACGATGGCATTGCATTTTTGCTTGGAGGACAGTGCTAGCATTCTGGTTTGTTATATAAACGGTAATCGCAGCCTCAAGCTTCATCAACCCGGGAATGACTAAAATCAGGGGATATGCTTCAAGGCTATGTGGTTCGTTAACATTAGTGTATGTTCATCACCCAATCTAGATAGATATTTTAGATCGTGTATGCTTAGGGCCCATTTAAGTTGTTGATCCCAACCAGGTGATGGCATATTCAACGCTATCCAGTAAGTGGTAGGGCAAGTCTTGACTCGCAGGGAGTCCATATGAAGCTCACGATGTGTTTTATCTAGAGATGCACTGTGATAGGTGATACCCTAGTGCCTAGTCATTGATGGAATCCATTTTCCAATACATGCCTTTACGGACTTAATTGTATACCTATTATGCTTGGATTTAATTAACGTAACAATTTCACATAAGATTAATATGTATTTGTATCCTAGACATTATTATAATATCACTGGATTTTCTGTAGAAAGTGCCTTGGTCATCGCAAGGTAAAATGCATCCGTGTTTATGTGCGACATGATCTTACGAGATACCTTTGATTTTAAAGGGCTTTACAAGTTAAATAAATAAATTCCTTGTGATTTAAGCTTCTCACGCTAGTTTTACCAAACTGATCCGGGCAATATTTTTTTATAATGCTCAGGTCAACCCAAACATATTTTCTAGATTTAGCAGGATTCTTTTGGAGCTTTCAGGAGACGAGCTGGATTCTCCAAGACGTATACATGTATCTTATATTCTTTCGCTGTTTATTCTAGTTGTAGTTGTTAAATTACAAGGGCAGGCTATTATAACTGTCCAGGATGATAGTAGGTTAATGTACTCTGATATTGTGCATAATAAAGATGAATTCTTGTTGTAAAGACTTGTTCGTATTATATATTGCTCATCATGTTTTTGTGAGATTTTGTTTTGTCTTCTTTTCTCTTCATCCCAAATGACCTGTCTTTTGAACACTTGAATGATCGGCATATGAATATCGAGGATGATTAAGTATCGTCTTTATGTGTAAGAACATATCGTTACAATATGGTATCAGAGATTAATTTGAGCATATATATCGAGTAGCTATAAAAATGTTTTATATTGTGTTGATTTATCAGTAGAGTTGTTTATGAGTTCTGGTCGAGACATGGGGCACCACGGTGTCGATAGGGGTTTCTAAGCACTTAAACTAGGAAAATCAACATAGTATTATTTTAAATTGGTAAAAAATTAATTTTACCTAGGAATATATTTTATATATAAAGAAATAATTTTCAAAAATAAAGTATAGTTATTATTGATGTGTAGTTGTTAGGAGTAGATAGTATTTTAATTATTATCATATAGGGCTTGATTAGTTATGCTCATCCAGCGAGCATTAACTATTGTTGAGTGGTTCTTAAGAAATTTTCCGTAGTAAATTATGGGTTGGGTAGGTAGGAAATTGTGGGAACATTGAATTGAACATTATGAATTAAGTTTCACGGTTTGAGTACAAGGCATTCAACGTTATGTTGAGTTAAAATTGGATTTCAAACTAAGGTTTTTAGTAAAAAGAAATATTTCAGATGAGAAAGTTGATTTTGTAAATCAGGATTATAAAATATGTTTCGGAAATAAGATGGATTTTCAAAGAATTTAAATCCCGGTGAGTTTGATAAAGTTTTCAAACTTTCCTTGGAAAAGTAGCAATAATTTTACTTAAAAATACTTTAAGGTATAAATAATCTAGAAAAGGAATTTAAGAGTAAGATTTTTCTTTGGAAAGTTTGAGAAACGAGTCTCGATTTTGTTTTGCGGTGATCCGAATAATCTTCAAAGTGACAATCGTGTGTTTGCGTGCGCGAATGTGATAGTACATTTAGTAAATTATTCTATTTGTCATTGCACGATTGAAATGAGTTCGAATCCGAATGAATCCAAAGTAAGTGATGATAAGTATTTTGTTAAAAAATATATTTATGGGGAAATATATATATATATATATATATATATATATGTAGTATTGTTTGAAAATGGAGATTTGAAAAAGAAGAAGTATTTTTATAATTAACTAGTTCAAGTGACTCGAAAATGACTAAAAAATGAGAAAGGGATGCATTTGGATGGTAAACACTTCTCTTGAGTATTACCTTTCTTGGTAAAGAGATTTATGATACTATTCGGTAGTATCCGGTTCCTTGATATCATTTTGAAGTTACTCAGATTACATGTATATTTTCTAAGAGTTAAAAATAAAGTACCCTTTAAAAAAGATTTTGAAATAAAACCTGGGCATTTGGCTCCTAAGTTTAAAAAACATAAGGTATTTTGATTAAAGATTGGCTAAATCAATGAAGTTAAAATTAAAATTAATATAACAGTATGGTTTAATAAAATTAGTCTTATTAAAATGTCTCATTTGATTTTAACATCTAGGGACAGCAAATTTATTAGATGTTATTGGGCTGGCTAATAAACATTTTTACCCTAGAGGTGTCAATAAAAAGCAGACTCTAGGATGGAGTTTGGATACCAGCATCATACCCTTCTTAGCTACTTAACAGACCGATTAGGTAAAGAGGTTGAATTGGCTAACTCAATTTTAAGAACCAAATTATTTTTGATCTAAATAGTTAAAAATCGAATAGAAATAAAAATCCGGTGTTTTGAATAGTACTCTTAGGACATAGAAGAGTATTATACAAATTAATAAATTAAAATGATTTTATGAAAAGGATTCATAAATAAGTTGTATCGCTTAAAAATTTTGAACCTAAGTTGGAATTGTTATGAAATATTTTCAAAAATATTTTGAGGAGGGTAGGAAGTAGTTTAGGGAGTAAGAACCTTTAGACAAGTACATAAGTTGTGCGTAGATCATTTTTCTTTTTCACATAATTCTCAATCCAAGATTTGAATACATGACTTAAGGTGTTTCACACCATTCTGTAAGGATCAATCGTTGTTTTTTGATGGCAGACACTTGGTGAGGGTTCTTAATTTAGAACCAAAAGTTCTCTATCATGGTGTATGACTATATAACGAAAATAGAGGTTTCTAATTAAGAAGTTTGATCAGAGTCCGCACTAGGAAGTCGGGTGAGCAATACTAATTCAGAAGTAAGTTATATATTCAAGTGAGCGATCAAATTGAATTTATATAGGAATGATCTATGAACATCATACGTATTAATTACTAACGTTAAGCTTTTCTGGGTTTAGGGCTGTGCTAAAATTTCTGGGTCGAAATTCTTTTAAGGGGGGAGAGTGTAACGACCCAGAATTTCACCGCCTTGATTTACGAATATTTAATTAATTTTAAATATTAAAATAATAGTTTTTATAATAAAACTCTTTTAAATAATGAATAATGATGGTGAAATAGATTTTTTAAGTTTGTTTGCAAAAATAATTAGTTCGAAGAAAATTCGAAAATGTGACCGGAATTCGTTTTCCAAATTTTCGACTTTTCATCGATTAAAAGTTATCATAAACGTTGTGAACTCTATTGTATAATGCAAAACATAGATTTATTAGGATATTTATGTATTAGTGTATATATATATATACTAAAGTTAGTATATATGCATGATGTGAAATATAACCGTATTTGTTTTTTTAAAACCTTAAATTTAATATTCCTTAAGTAACACAAGGAAACACAAGTACATATAGCATTTTAAATTTGTTGGATAAGAAAAGAGAAGGAGGGAAAAGCTTATGGCCATGAGGTGCATGAAGGTGAGGTGGCACGGTGATGTGGTAAGTGGAGTTGGAGGGTAAAAGACCAAAGGCATTAAAGTAATTTACTTTGTTTCATGCTCATAAATACCTCTTTCACTTCTTCACTTTTTCCTCCTCTTCCTTCTACTATATATTTCTCAAATCTTATCCAAATGGAGATTTTATTTTCTTTAAACTATAGAAAATTCTAGTGGTTACAACTTTTGTGTGTACCATTTCTTCCAATTTTTAGATTAACCATGTCCAAATTTCATTTCTTTGCAAACCATTTTCGGACCTTGATTTTCATGTCCAAAAAATACTTCTTCTTCTTTTGATCGTATCTCCCTCAAACATGATCCAAATTAAGTGATTCTTTTACTGAAATTGTAGAGAAAAAATTTCAAAAAACATTCCCTTTTGAAACTTTTCCGAATTCCATAAGTATCTTGTCTGGAAATCAGTTTCAGCTCATCTCCTCAAGCTCTAGAACATCCAATTAAAACCTACATTTTCAGACTACTCGAAAGAGCACGTAATGAATTTAGAGAAAAAAATCATACGTTAACATAGCATGAGAAACTTAAGAAATATATGATCACCATATAACAATACTTTTGAGACGATTCGAAAATGGTTATCTCCTCTAAATAACCACTATCTAAAAATACATAAGATGATATAATAGATAATGTATATGGTAAAGAATATAAATACATAACATAGCCATAATGGTTACATTAATTACATTTAACAGCATATTAGAGGGTACAATCGAAACCGACAAGGTACGTTCACATAATGGATTTTCCACAGAGAACCCTTTGGTCAAGCCGAAATCCAATCTCCATATATAAGGATCAGAAACCATAGCATCACATATCCCTATATAAAACATTACATAATGTAAACAAAAATGGCCCTGCTCAAACGAGCGAAACCAAACCATGCGAAACCAAGTACCAATTACTCCCATGGATAACACATCATTAAGTATACTCTAGATATGGATTTGATTTATCTTGTCGTAACCCCAGATTGTTCATCCTACTCGTCTTTAGCCATTTCTGATGTCGAGGTCACATTCGGCTTCTCTCACACGAGTCTTCATCACTAGAATAGGACATGAATCCCCAAATGGATTCCCGCATCTTGAACAGATCTCGAAACTACATATGGATTCCAACATCTCGAACAGATCAAGTTCCATGAGATAGAACATGTAACTCAGTATTAAAGTGGTTTTCGATAAGTAAAACACTCACGGATCCCGATCTCTTCAAGACTTAATCAACGAATTTGGTCATATTGAACGATAATGAATGATCGGATATGGAAACTAAGTCTTGTATACTATCATGTTTTTGAACTTCCAATGCTAAGTACATGACTAAATACTTTCCATAAATGAGTAAATTCACAAAGCACGATCAAGTCACTTAAAGCACGATTAAGTCGCATAAGCGTCCTATAATCCCTTTTTTATTTTAATTAATAGTTTTTATTAATTAAACCTCATTTATTAGTAGAATTTATTTTATCAAATAAAACTTCATTTGTTGATCCCTGCTATTCATTTTTACTCTTTCAATACTTCAAAAGGTACTCATATACTTATTTCGAATGGTATAAATATATTCACAAATCATTAACAATATTTCTTACTTTAAACCTTTACTTTTCTATCTTTTTCTAAAAGATTCCATACTTATAATTCCTTCAAAATATCAATTTTAAAGAACTAAGTACTTTCAAAAATCCATTCAAAAAGGTTTAAGACTACTGTTACTTAAACATTGTCCCTACAATCCCAAAACCATTTCAGTTAGGTTTATCTTTAAAAGATTCTTTTAAAGATCCATTTACATTCATAAGTATAGTAAAAAATGGTTAAACACGAAATGTTATCAACACATTATCACAACAAACCCAAAGCCATCGCACACTTATATTATCTTTAAAAAACATTCTTTTAAAGATCTAAATTAATAATTGGTTAAGTTTGATAGTCGACTAATCGATTATCCATTTAAATACGATCGCTTACAGAAATCACGTTTCGAACTCCTTTTCGACATTCCAACATATATTATCCCTCATTCAATAGTGAAGCCAGGTAAGTTAGAGCACTTGTTGCATATCAAAGCCTTGCCTAGACACTTCATTCTTGAATCTTACAAATATATAAGTCTACCTAGTCGGCTTTTGGATTTAAGTATAGTATTATTGGCTTTCACAAACACTTAAGAAATCAGAACTATTAACATGTTTTCAACATTCCTGACTTAACTATTCCTCTGTAAAGAGGGAAACCGATAGATTAGAGCACAATTTCTTCCATCCCTACTAGAACATCAATCTTAATACTCACAAATAGATAAGCCTACTTCATCAGCTTTTTTTGGCGAGGTCAAATGGTTTTATAATGGGTCATCCAATTTTATTACCAAATCAAAAGTTAATCCAACAATAATGCAGCATGGCTCATCTACTAATAAAAGGAAAATAAAAAATATGAGTTAAGCAAAAGGCGCCTAAGCAACTATAAATAACCTAAAGCTGGTCCTTCTTAGAAGAGGAGGAACCACTTCCTTCGACCAAAGAATCGGGGTATGTTACATGCACAAAACCCGTGAAAGAGATGCAATATTCGGAGTATAACCGGAGTAATCCATGCAATAGATAAAATTTTTATCCCAGCTATCATCATCTAGAACAGCTCTATTCCTATCACCAAGAGCATCATCAACTAAAAGCACAAGACCATCCCCATCCATAGAGTAATGAAGACGCATAGATTCACCTTCAATTTCACTAACAAACATATGGAAATGCTTACGAACGGGGTCATAGATAGCTCGTGAATCCATGCTTTCTTAGAAGAATTCCACTCAACAATAGTAGCATAAGAAGAAGAGATCGTCGGGGAACAACACCTTCAGTAGAAGGGGAGGCAGGACAAGACATTAACATAGGTGGAACAGAGCAGCATCTGAAATAGGGGCATAGTCTAAATGGCTGTCGGACAGAACCTTAGTCACGAAAGCCCAGTTGCTAACATAAGGAACCCATTAGGAGGAAAAGGAAGCATAATCATGGGAGGAGGAGGAGCCTCTATGAACAATTCTGGGATCTTGAAAGAGTCAACCAGGTAGCCAAAAGGCTGACAAGCAGAACTAATGTAAAGCGCCCAACCACATCTAACACGAACTTCCGCTACATAGCCAACAACAAGTTGGACTCTAATTGAAGATGAAAGCGGCTTTTTAGGTGTTACTTCAATCACTACCTTGGCATAAACCAATCTTTCATGCGCCACCGTATTAGTGTTAAAACATTTCAATTTACCAATACAGCATGCTAACCAATTTAAGCCCATCAGCAGGTGCAAAATAGATGGAATGTGTGTAAAGTATTCCTAAGCAGGAATAGACATTACCTAATCCCTAACATTAGCCACTAAAAGATTCCAGTAGGTGATAATGAATGGTTTCCCATCAATAAAGGATGGATCAACTTCTAAAATACGTCGACAATCCTGATTGCTGGAGAATTTTAGGTAATAAATAGAATCAACATAGATGACACGGGGATCGCCACGAAGCTTCCATAAATAGCGGCATGGACTTCTAGCATCTTGTATCTTTTAGTTTGGGTCAAGAAAAAACTAATGAAAATTTCCGACCAATAATATTCACTTGCTTTCATACTAGAAGGAGGCAATAATACTCCATTAACCACCTCAATCAAAAAGTCAATAAGCATGTAGTCACCTGCATTGTGAGGCAGGGAGAAAAAGAGGAATGACCAAGGTTTGGGACAAACTATTTTAGGCAAAAGAGCCATATATTGGCTAGCATCAGAAGGCACAACACCCAAAATATCCTCAGGTGGGGCTGTAGTCAAGGTTATATCCAATGGGCATTTTGACGAATGTGTTCTATGCTCAAGCCGACAACAGCTAAGTTCAGAATGATAGGCTCAGAAACAATAGCCACATCACACTCCTTATCCAAATTATAATCAACTAAATTGACATCCTTGCAACCAAGCATAGGCGACACAATTATAGAGGAAGCAGGCTTAGCGATCGGAAGTACATCCAAGGAGAGGGGTCTAAAGGAGTTAGAAGTGGCACCAGGTGGACGGCTACTATTTGAGGCATAAGGAATTGGGAAATCGATTGGTGAACCCAACAACAGCCTAGGAGGAGACAAGGATCTAGAATGGAGGATTGGATCTCGAAAAGCATGCCCAGATCTCATCAAGTTCGAAGGGGCAATGTCATAAAGGAAGGGAGAAAACTTGCGATGCTTCTTAGGTATGGGGAGACTAGGGTAGAAGATGGAGATAGTGAAGGAATTATAGTGTGGAGAATGGAGCGAATTGAGATAAAGAAGTAAGATTACGGACGCCATTTTTCTTGAAATTTGATGAATTACTTCGTTAGCTTTTAGTGTTAAGCATACTTAATTTCCTTTTTCAAAACATATATACATATACAAATATATATATATATACACACCCTTTAAAAACACTGATAAGTGAACTTTAAATATGTATGTAAAATATTACTTGAAATAACTAATTTATAATTTGACGAAAATAAATAAAAATATATTTTATAATTTAAAACCTCTTTACTTTCAAAATTCATAAATAAATATTAAAAATGTATTTAAACTTTAAACCAACTTTAAAATACATAAAATTTGTTAGAAAATATCCCTCAAAATATTATGACAAAATACCAAATTTAATTATATCCTTTTTGAACACTTATGTTAACGTAAAAATAGGACGCTAACACCCCGATGCAAAGAGAGATTAAGTGAAAGCACCACCCGTTGGTACGGGAACAAAGTATAAGCAGAGAAATCACAGAAAAGTAGTAAAAGACAACAGTTTTATAGTGGTTCGGCATAAGATTGAGCCTACGTCCACTTTAAATTCCTTTATTGATGATTTGATTACAATTCTTTACAATGCACTTCGATTACAACACACTTTTGACTTGTAGCTCAAATTTCGATGTAGAAGAATCTTTTGAGTTCATGTTGAATGATCCAGATCTTCTCTTGAAGTTTGTTGTAGCGTCTTTGGTGTTTGGAGTGCTTGAAGTGCTGTTTGAGTCGAGATAATGACAGAGTATCGACGCTTTGAAGAATGAGCCCCCCTAAATGTCCCCTCAATGTTGGAGCTTAGGCCGTATTTATAGGGAATTCTGGACAGGCCCTTAAGTCGTGAGCGACTTAAAGTAAGTCGTAAGTCGTAGGCTACGACCTAAGATAGGTCGTAGGTCGTCAGCAAGTTACGACCTAACTGGTTCGCACTTGGCCATCTGAACTAACTGGTAGGTTCTAACGACTTAGGGGAAAGCGGCATAGTTTAATCACTAAGTGCTAAGTCGTGAACGACTTAAAGTAAGTCGTGAAAGCATTAGGTCGCTGCCGCTTTAACTCTTTAGGTCATGAAGTACTTAAGTCGTTAAGTCGTCCACCTCTTAAGTCGTTAAGCAGTTAGGTTGTAAGTCCTTTTATCCTTCTAGGTCACTAATTCCTTTAACCCTTTAGGTCGTTACCCCGCTTCATCAGTTAGGTTGCTAGGTCGTCCCACTTTTAGGTCCTTAGGTCGTTCCACTTCTTAAGTCGTTAAGTCGTGGCTTCCTGTAGGTCACTTGAGTTGTTTCATTCCTTAGGTCGTTAACTCGGTAGGTCGTAGGTCGTTGAACCACTGAGTCGCCTAGTCTTTAGATAGTTAGGTCGCTGTGCCGCCTTAGGTCGCTGGAACCACTAGGCTGTAGGTCGCTCCATCCTTTAAGTCGTATACCGTTTTGGACGGGGCGCTACCTCCTGGACCCCTACGACCTGACCGGTCAGGTCGAACACCGTAGCGGTGGCGTTGCCCCCGCACCCCCACCTTGGGGGGTTGGCACCCCCTGGACCCTCCCTCCGTAGGGGATCTTATCTGAAAAACCATTCAGCAGAACTTGCTTTGTTGAGATGTTGAGTTGACCATTCTTCGAGACGAACTATCATTGGCTTCTCGGTCGAACTTTTGATATCACGGCCTTGCTGAAAAAGTGGAGTTAACAACTTAAAACCATAAGCAACTTACTACAATATTTATAAATGCCATTAAAAGTCTTTGATAAAGAACAACATTGAAATGCATGTACTTTGTGGCTAGTTTTAACCACTCAAACAAATGATTTAGGACTTAAAATTGTTATAGTACGTAATACCCTTAGGGTACTAAAAAACAATGGAAAAAACCACCAAGAATATCTTTTAATTTATTTATAAAATTTCCTAAATATAGGATATTTCAAAGTGCTCATATAACAACCTTCTTCCCGTTATAACGTTTTACAACTTTGTTTCACAAGTTGGTAAATGATTTAAACTTCCATATTTTTTAGTAATAAGTAAACCTACAGTACTTATAAAAATGAAAAGAAGCCTCTAGGATGCCTCTTAATGTTAACTTTGAAAATTGCGAAACACAAGACATTTTGCAACCTTTTTGCTTCTAACTTTCATAACTTTTGTTCATAATTTCTACAACTTTCCAAACAATTTCTTTATTGTAACATAACAAAACAAATGTGTAAAGAATAATCAAATCAAAATATCCAAAGTTAAGGTCATAAATCATCCTTCTACACAAGTTGAAGTTAAGGAATATTGAAGTGTACTTATAGCGACTATTCTCGCTTCAAACACTTTCAAACATACTTCAATTCAAAATGCAAGCCAAACTATCATTTAATCAAGTCAAACCATGCCATATGTTTGAGAGGCTAATAAAAGTGAAGTTATATAATATAAAGTCATAATTTGCTTTCAAAGCAAGAGGGGTCCAGAGTTTATAATTTTAAGTAGTTTTGCCACTTTAACTTTACATTTCAAGCACACAACATATATACACAATATATACAAACAAGATAGTGAGACAACTCACTCAAATCCAAGCCTAAAACATGCTCAAACACATAAGAATCAAAGAACCACTTTCCACCATTACCAAAAGCATAGAGATCTAACCTTTAGCACTAAAACCACAAAACAACTCCTTCCCCTTCACTTCATGCTCACGGCCTAAACTGGATCCCACATTTTTCTCATCCTTCTTCCAATTAGACTTTAGATCCATGCTTACTAAGGCATTTTAATGTATTGATGGAAGTTTGGTGGAGTTTTGAAGAGATTTTAACTATAGAAAGGTAGTGAAAAACAAATTGGATTAGTGTAAATCCACTTCCACGATTATTGATCTTTTTAATATTTTCAAGCTTTAGGAGATAATGAATAAATACATATGTTTAAAAAATCCACTTCCACTCCTATATACCGCCAAGACCCCTCCCATGTTCCTTGAATGTTCCTATAACTTACACCTCACTTTCTTTACTTAACACTTAAGATTTTCCATGAAAAGCTCATTTACAAACTACCTTACATGACATTACCCCTGAAATCATCACATTTTTTATTTCCATAAATGATAAAATATTTTTATTTTATATTATTGATTTCCTAAGCAAATAATGTAGAAAAGTTTGAACAACTTATGATGAATGAAAAGTTGTTTTCGATAAAATGATTTACGGTCACTTTATCGATATTTCTTCAAAGTATATATTTTTATACACATTTTTCCAAAACAAGTTTACCATCAATAGTTATGATTTAATAGGGTGTTAATAAGGTTATTAAATCACTTTAATAACATTTAAATATTTAAATACAATATGTCGAAAATTTTGGTTCGTTACACTTTTGTGGCCTCGTATAGTTATGATATTTTGCAATAATACTGTTTCTGGAAATCATCACTAAAGGTTTAACCTATAGATAGTTGATATGGTTAATAATTAATATTTTTCAAGAAATGGGATCCCTACCTGCGGAAGACCTCTCATTTAGGATGGTTGTACGATAAAGAAGTTGTGGAGGCATGACCTAGAAATTCTTTATACACCCCAAGATTTGGTTGAGTTAAGCCATCTATACTCACTAAGTGTATCTATCGGAGAACCATCATCCATAGCCATAGTTTACGAATTTCCTAATGTCTTTGAGGAAGTTTCGGGTCTTCTACCCCATATGAAGATCGAGTTTCGAATATATTTTGAGAAGGATGCAAGACTTATCGCCCTGCTTTTAAGACACATGGTCCTTAAAGAAAAAAGAAAATTGGATAAGCAAATCTCTAAGCTAGTAAAGAAAGGATTCATTTGTCGGAGTACTTCGGAGTAGGGAGCCACTTTTGTTTTTGCCACTAAGGAAAATGGTTCTTTGAGTATTTACATTTACTATATGGAATTAAACAAGTTGACAAGAAGGAATAGGTACCCTTTACCTACGATAGACGACTTGTTTGATCAACTTGGAGTAGCTAATGTCTTTCTCAACTAGATTTAACAATGAATTTAATCAGTTGAGGATTGTAAAGGAAAACAAGTCGAAGACTGCATTTCGCACACCAGATGGACTCTATAAGTGGAAAGTGATGCCATTTGGATTAACGAATGCCCTTACGTATTTTTTGGATTTGATGAGTAGGGTATTTAGGGGGCAACTCAATCAATTCATCATTGTGTTCGTGGATGATGTATTTTTTTCTCAAAGGGCAAAGAGGAGCATAAGGACCACCAAAGAGAGGTATTAGGAACCTTAAGAAGGTACTAGCTTAAGGCTAATTTTCTAAATGCCACATGTGGAGGAAAGAAGTTAGATTTCTTAAGTATATTGTTTCTGAGCAAGGATTGGCAGTAGACCTTGCCAAAGTAGAAGCCGTTTAAGGATGGAAGACTCCAAAGAATTCGTCGTTGGTAGAAGTTTTCTCGGGTTGGTAGCATAGTATAGAAAGTTCATCAAGAACTTTACAAGAATAGTGGCCCATTTAACCCAATTGACTAAGAAAAAACCCAGTCTTTTCTAAGGACAATAGATGCACTAAGGCATTTGAGAAGCTTAAGAAGTTATTGACTAGTGCACATATGCTTATTATTCTCAATGGAATCGTTTATAGTTTTAACATGTGCTTGTGGTACATAGTTAGCAGAAGTTCTAAAGAAAGAAGGAAAAGTAGTGCTTATGCTAGTAGGCAATTAAAGGATGTTATGCTAGTAGGAAATTTAAGGATCATGAGTAAAGATATCCATTTGATGACTTGTAGTTGGCAACAATCGTCTTTGCCTTGAAGATGTGGAGGCATTATCTTTTAAGAGAAAGGTTTGAGTTATTCACTAACCATAAATCACTCAAATACCTGTTTTCCCAAAAGATTTGAATCTTAGGCAGTAGCTATGTAGTAACTGCCCCGCCATAACCCTGTTATATCTCATAGCAGATTCCTACCGATACGAATTTCCATATAGCCCCAAATGTAGCATTTCCGCTTTACGCCATGCTGTTTTCGCTATATCCCATTATTCTGGCTACATTCCACTATTTCCCCTATGTCTTCTTTAAAAGAAATGAATTGAAAATTGATATTTATACTGTATAGAAGTTATGAAATTAATTTATTTAATTGAATTTTTTTTATATTTTTAGAAATGAAAATACTCTAATATTCTACTAGATTCAATTATGTTATATAATAGTTTTACCTTTATTTACAGTATATTCGCATATGTTTTTGATTAAAATTATTTATGTATTAATTATAATTCAATTGAATGCTAATTTTTGATCTAACTACAATTTATATAATTCGTAAAAACATTAAGTACGAATTTTATATGCTATTTTACAGTCATCTGCTATATCCCGCTATATCCTTGCTGTATCCCCACCATGACTTTTTGCACCTCCACCGCTTTGAATCCACCGAGTGTTTTAACTAAATAGGGAAGTAGAGATGGGTAGAATGTTAACAACGTTTGACTTTAGTATTCAGTATACCCTTGGAAATAGGAACGTAGTCACTGACGCCCTTGGTCGAAGGCATGCTACCCTAGGTACTATATATGAACGGAGGTAGTTGGAGTTACTCGCAAATTTTGACTTCCAACTGCCAATAGAACCTATTTATGGGTTTTTAATAGTTATGGAGATTAGACCAACCTTAATGGACTGCATAGGATTTGAACAAGTGAAGGACGAAAAGTTAGTAGAGATTTTGGAGAAGCTAAGGGAGTGCATTTTTCCCCATGCTAGTAGGTATTTAGTTGATGAGGAAGGATGCTTAAGAAGAGATGGACGCCTTTGTGTCCCTATGGTTGATAGTTTATTGAGAGTGGTGCTTATGGAGTGTCACCACTCGAAGTTGACCATTTATCCTGGAGGAGATAAGATGTACAACAATATGAAAAGGATTTTCTTTTGGCATGGAATGAAGAAGAGTGTAGTTGAGTTCGTTGATAAATTCTTGACATGTCAGAGTGTACAAGCTGAGCAATGGAAGCCTAGTGGATTATTATTACCATTGGAAATTTCGACTCTGAAATGGGAACACATTTCGATGTATTTTGTAGAAGGATTTCCTAGAAGTCAGAGGGGTAATGAAGCTATTTAGGTTGTTACAAATAGACTTAATAAATGTTCCTATTTTATCCCGGTTAGGAACAATAGAAACACTACTTCTATCACGCAAATCTACATCAAGGAGGTAGTTTGGTTGCATGGAATTCCTATGAGCATAGTTAGTGATAGTGTCTCCTTGTTCACTAGTGAGTTTTGAAGGAGCCTACAAGTAGCTTTGTGAACTTCTTTTCATCTCAGCACTGCATATCACCGAAACAATGGTGGTCAAACAGAGAGGGTGAATAGAATTTTGGATGACTTGTTGAAGGCTTATGTTTTCGATTTCATAGGATACTGGGAGCAACGCCTGCCATTGGTCGAGTTCACATATAATAATAGTTATCAAGCGACGATTGGTATGGCCCCTTTTGAAGCACTTTATGGGAGGCGATGCAAATTGCCAAGTTGTTGGTCGAAACCCACTGACAAAGTACTTCTCGAGCCCGATTTTATCCGTGTTACCATGGAAAAGGTATAGTTGATCGGACAACGAATGAAGATAGCGAGGGAATGTTTGAAGTCTTATACGGATAAGAGAAGGAAAGCACTTGAGTTTGAGGTGGGAGATATGATATTCATCAAAGTCACCCTTCTGTGAAAAGTGGTTATGTTTAGCTAGTCTGGAAAATTGGTGTCTAGATTCGTCAGGTCATTCAGAGTTTTAGAATGGATAGGAAAACTTGCTTATCGTGTGGAGCTTCCTGACAGAATTTCAGGAGTCCATTATGTTTTCCACGTTTCTCATCTTAGAAAATGCCTTCATGACACCGCTATTAGAGTTGACCCTGATCAATTAGGGGAATTAGAGATGGAGCCAATAGTGCCCCATGCCACCACGCGCATTGTGGAACACAAAACTAGGGGACTCTGCAACAAAATAATTAGGTCGGTCCGAGTGCAATAGGGAAAAACCCGATGGAAAGTAAATGGAAAAATGAGGAGAAGATGAAGATCACTCATCCATAACTTTTCACTAGTAATTTTTTTCTCCAAAATTAGGATCTTGGTTACATCGTTGTTGCTAGATTGGATGGTAGGAGATGGCTGCGATACTTTTTCACAATCACTTTACACTCGTGTCGAAATTATTATGCATGTTTAGGGTATTTACATACATACTTGCATGAGACAATTTACACACTCACGCTAGGATTGAGCTTATTTAGTATGTCTGCAGTACACAATCACATTGCACTTTGGATGAATATATGGTTGTACAGATAATATGGTTGTGTAACATGGATGTTATTGCGTGTTACATTGTTCGCCCTTTGAAAGGTTTAGGGACGAAATCCATTTTAAGGGAGAAGAATACAAAACCCCATAAAATTAACCACAAATTAATTTAGTGAATTAAATTAAATAAGGTAGGCTTGAAAATGAAAAATTTATAAAAGTTGGAATTTGACCGCTGAAGTTTCCGTTGCATTCGTGCTAACATTCTGATCTCTTTCATATATAATATGCTAAAATGAAGCTCAAACAGAGAAGTTGTGAACGTTTGAAGTTTTCAGATTTAAATTAATTTAGTTTGAATTCAAATAAATATTTAAATTTAGTTTTTGAATTTCAAAAATTAACTATAGGTTTACTTAGGGGTTAAGTAACTGTTAAGTTAAACTATTAATGTTAAAAGTTAATTAAGGAACAAAATAAACGAGCAATGGAAACAAATTAGCACACCCTAAATAGGAGTAGAGGTCAACACCTCTGACCCCAAGCCGTTGATCCCTAGTGGTCGACTGGCCTATAGGGGCGGTCAACCCTTATTTAGGATGGCGGCTAGGGTTTTCAGCTTTCAAATCCTCCAGAATTTTCTATTTTTCACAAGCTCAATCCTACGGTTCTGGTGCGTTTCAAATCCTAGAGATATGACCATATCCTCTCCACTTTTTATTTATAAATATTTTGGAAATACCTTGGACCTCTACCATTTTCTCTCTTCGGTTAAATTCAAAAATTCAATTAGAAACTCAGGTAAGAATTTGAATCATTTTCTAATTATTCTTTTAATCTACTTTCTTCTCCTCCAATCTCTCTGAATCTAACAAAATTATATATATATGTACACATATCCTTCACTGTGTATATATATATATATCAAAAGAAGAAGATATGGAAAAGAGTTGCTTTGGCATTGCAAATCCATAAAAGAGAAGCTAAGGATAATCTGTGAGTGGAAACCACAGTATTTGTATTCTAATAATTGAGTATATAATATATATATATATATATATATATATGGATTTGAATATGCTTTTGGGATTTTGGGATTGTGAAAACAAAATAGATTAAATTCCACAAAATTCCTTTTTATTTCGAAATGTCAATTTTAGATAAAGATTCTCCAGTATTTATATCAATTTGATGGAAATTATATAGTTCTATAATTTCTAATATTTTCATAGTCGGTTCCACTTCTCTCCTTCTTTGATTCACATTGTGAGTTCTCAATAATGAGATAAAGGTGCATAGCACGAATCCTATTCGTAGTTTACACCACTTATTCCACACAAAATTCCTACATTTATTTCTTTTAAAAGAGGAGTTGAATAGAACATTAAATTAGAATTGCAGTTCCTATTATTTAGGATATTCCATTTTGTTTAAGTAATAAATTGAGTTTCTGTTTCTATTTACAAGTCTATTTATTGTAGTTTTGGCTTTGGATATTTCATCCTAGTTATGAATATTAGAATCCATTGTTATGGATATTAAAACCTATGGAATTCGAAAGAAAATGACTAGTATTAGTATTACGGTTAAAGGAATTGACATTTAAAGCTAGTGTAGGGCGTATAAACCGCACGCTAAAATTGATTAGGCGCATATATATAGACACACACACTCTCTTCTATTAGTGTAACAAACATATAATTATAGTGTATAATTGCATAGTTAATTGAGTAGTAATCATCATTAATTTTCACCTTTAGGAAGATAATTGATATTTTGATTTATAAATAAGGAAGATTCTTTATAAGGTCTTATTTATGAAATGGAAAGATAAGTATTATGTATATATGGAGAATATTTAAATTATGGTTAAGTTATAGGGATGCAAGGTCAGCAGAGTTGCACGATAGAGATCTGCCCTTCACTTTGAGGCTACTAGCAGTTATGTTTACTTTATATTTATGTGGGACATATCCTATGATAAATATTTGTGATGATACGAGGTTAGCCCCAAATTCTATACGGTAACCTACCAAGTCAATCTGGCTACTTGTTCCTATGATTAATTGGGCTAATGTGAGAGTCATTATGAGTATGAATAATAATACAAAGGGCCTGCTTCAGGATCTTGAGGTATTAAGTGATTGTTTGAGGGCTCGCCTCTTTTCTTCAAATGAAGTAATAAATGGCCAAAGGCTAGTTATTAGGCATGATAGGTGGTATCTCAATAGGGGTCCACTTCCGGGATAAGATATTAAGTGACTAATTGGGGGTTTGTCTTTTAATAAAGGAGTATTAAATAGCTTGGGAGATTCCATATGATATCAGCTAAATAGTTACCATTGAGGAGTCCGCCTGGGGAATAAGTATTAAATGATGGGATCTGCCTCAGTTGAGGTCTTAAATGGCAAGAGTCTGCCTATTTTTCAATAAACAGTATTAACTGGCTTATATGTTATCTCTCACATTATTAGATATTTATGACGTGGGATTTGGGTTATGGGATTTAGAAGCCTGCTGCGAAAACGGAAGGTATTAAGTGGTTGATTATGGACTCGCATTCATTCCTTATAAGTACTAAATGGTTTTATGTATGTAAATATATTCTTATTTTGAAATATACTGCCCAAGTAATGAAATGGTAAGAATCGAGGTTTTTATTCACCATAAATTTGTTGTTCTGACTCCCTTCCCATTACTACACAGGTTAAGGACAAAGTGATGATGGTGATGATGCTTGAAAGTGGAGTGGCTTAAGCTTGTGGCAGTTATTATAATCTTTTAAAATATTTTATTTCGTATTTATATATTTGGATAAATGATGTAACGGATCTTCTGTAACAGTTTTATGACGTTTCTATTATGACATTTCATGCTTTGAAATAAATGGGTACAATTTGATATTATATTTTATTCCATCCAAAGTGAGTTCTGAAATAATAGTTATTGCTCTGTACTGTTACTTCTATTTCCAACCAACAACTAACCTTAAAATGGATCTATGTTTTGATGGCCTTTTCTAGATCGAAATTTAGGCCGATTTCAAGGTGGGTTGTTATATTTGGCATCAAAGCTTAGGTTACCTAATCAACGGGGAAACTATTGTATGGGTGGTGTACTAGTAATTTTTGAGTAGTTTTTTGAAAAGGATTTTCAAAAATTCTTACTACACACAAACACCACCATATTTCTTTGAACATAAGCCCACACACTAGGCAATCCTTTTTCCTTCAGCATATAATATTATCTTAGAAAATCGTCATTAATGATTTAACCCATAGATAGTTGATGTGGCCAATAATCAATCTTCTTCCAAAAATGGGATCCCTGCCCACGGAAGACCTTCAATCATTGAATTCCCAAATGATTTAGATAACATCTCAGGACCGTTGAGCAATTTTCTATTCCTTCAGCTGCCTTGGTAGCACCTGCTTCCCTACTTGTTGATGCAACACCTTATCCTATTGACTTTCCTAAGTTGTGTAAGGACTTTCTAAATATGGGAGGGAAGACATACTTTGGAATTGAAGGATATCTGGAAGCTAAAGCATGGGTTGATGACTAAGAAAGTATATTTATAGAGCTTGGTTGGGAAGATCAAATAAAGAAGAGGACGACAGCTTGGCACCCCTACGGAGAAGGTTTAGATTGATGGAACTCATTGACTGAGTAAACATCATCAACTTCTCAAAGTTGCAAGTTTTGGAGCCAAGTCCATCCATTTCGTCCTTAACCATGTGTATTAGGCCCATTTCTTGGCTTGCCATGTGGTTTTTGGGTTGGATCTAGGCTTGGGTTGGTATTTTGGGTTGAGGGTAGGAAGTGGTTGTGTGTTGTTTAGTTATGGTGGGAAGTGTAGATTCTTCTTTGAATTCAAAGTGAGTTAATCTCACTTTAAAATGGTTCTAAAAATTGAGAAAAGAATTTAAAATATAAATTATTGTTCATGTTATTTATACTTCTGTATATTGCTTGTTTGGATTTGATTTCCGATTGAAAGCGGGTGCATAAGCAACCATTGTTTTGCAAGGGACATAAAGTGGAAGTCGAAATGTCTTCATAGTGAATAGGTTGCTACAAAACACTTCGAAATGCATATACATACATACATACATACATACATACATACATATATATATATATATATATATATATATATATATATATATATATATATCTATATATGAGATTTACAGTGGAATTTTGAAGAGAGACCCTAAAGGGTTTCTCATCGACGTTGATTTATTTTTATACTTATGTTGCTTATATAAAAGTTTGACTAAAATATATGTGTGATTTATTGGTTATTTGTGAAAATGTCGTTATAGCGATTATCGCTATACCGACATCTATGAAATCGCCTTTTTAATCTTTTTTTATTGCTCTATTGCTTGTGTTGGCATTGCTAAATATATGGTCATGCTTTTATGCTTTTAAATTATGTTTGAACAAAGTTTTGATGGCTTGGAAAAGTTATAAAACCTTACTCCAAAGATTTTAAAAGTTAGAAAGGATTTGGTCGCGTTTTTGCAGTTTGAAAGTCAAGTTTTGAAGCAACTTTTAGATGGGTTTTGTTAGACATCAAAATTCTCTAAATTTCTGAGAATGCAAACTAGGCTCATAATATGCTGTTCTAAAAATAAAGTATAGTACTCGTACTTTGTAAAAACAAAGAGAACTTCCAATTTGAAAAGAACCGATTTGATGGAATTTTCCACTCTTTTTTGGCAGCACTATTACCAACTTTTATAAAATTGGTTCTAAACTTGAATTTTTTTCTTCAGTCTTTTCAGAGTATCTTTATTGAAGTGTTTTTAAAAGTAGTTTGGAATTTATATAAATATTTTAAAGGATTTAATATAAAAATTTAAAACAAGAAGTTTTTATTTTAAATTAAGGAAAGAAAATGATTTTGAGATTTAATATATATTAAACATGAGATTTTCTTTTAAGGAAATATTTGAAATGGATTTTTTAAAAGCTATATTTCAAGTAGTTTTGAATTTATTGAAAGTGAAAAGGAATCATTGGTTACAACATCGTTGTCGTAATAAATGTTTTCTCTGAGAAAGAAGTTCTTGGATTATAACAATTTGGTTATAATAAATGATTACGTAAAGTTATTATGAAAATTTGTTACCTGACTTAACAATCTAAGAATTGTGGTTTCTATATATCCATTTGATTTGCCAATATGAAGTTTATATATAATATGATATTTTGTAAATGAAAAAGTCGTTAAAAAGAATGTTATATAGATAAAGATAAGTGTAGTTGGTATTGGGCTTATAGCAAGCGATATTTTAATGACATTTGTTTTCGACCCTTACTTTTTAATACACTTGTAAATATAATAGCTCTTTAAAGGAATATTTTAAAGATTGTTTTCAAAAGTATTTTACAGATATTCATGATGCGAAATCAAGCACAAGTATGCGTCGAATTTTTTTTTATAACATTCGTTTATAGAAAATATTTAGTCTTATACTTAGTATTAAACGCTGAGGGAACCTTGCTCTCTTTAAAGTTAAGAATGTACGTCGAGGCAAGGTCAGAGAGGCAAATATACCCTAACTTGTCCAGCTCATTGTTAACCTTGGGATAGTGGCTAGTTTAGGATCGACAAGTGGTGATAAGTGCAAGAGATTTAATTTCCATATATGACCATTTTATCCATTTCCAATGGTTGGTTTGTTGACTATCGATCTTGATATCTACTCAGGAAGTAAAAAAAGCTAAAACAAATTTGTATGGTCTAGGGTCCTAGAAAATGGCTCATTCCTACGAAATATTCCTTCTTTTAAGAATGTATATATGTACCTATATACCATTCACTTACATCTAAAAGAACCGAAGTTGAGTTAAGCAAAACATTCACTTTGTCTTGACGTTGCAGGATTGGGTAGCTCTTCAAACTATGGCTTGACCAAAAACCCCACTTAAAACTACACATTCTATTTTGTTGATTTAAGATTATTAGTAGCTCATTTGAGCGATACATCCTTTACCTGAAATGACTAAAACCAATGGGTGAGTGGAAGCGAAGATATGTTGGGTTGCCCGGTTTGGTTATATTCACATCTAATCTAAAGAGGTTTCCGTTGTATGCATGCAGTGATGTGGATATATTTGAATTCTAGATAAGGTTAAACGTGGTCTGGCTTGGACGTGTCCAAGAGAGTCATAGAGTGTCTGACCCTTTCAAATGTATTTTATATAGAGGTATACTTTCTAAGGGAGCACTTCCTAGCCATGTTGGAAAAACAAATTCTTCCCCTTGTTTTGATTCGACCTTTGAGTTGCTCAATTTTCAATTGCATAGAGAAGTTTCTTGTGTACTTCATGATTATTAACTATTTGTGTCCATTGTTTTAATCTTGATTTTTTTCTAATTTGTGTCCATTCTTTTATGCTTGGATGCAATTGTTGTGAAGTAAAAACCCATCCTTTATTTTGCGGCATGGCCTCATAAGTTATTTTTTATTACCTCATATTTCTTGAGTTTTCTCACACTGGTTTTCTAGACTGGTCTAGATATTTTTTTTATTATAATGCTGAGATCAGATCTGAATAATTTTTCTAGATTGTCATTGTTGGGACAAGGATGTAACAACCCTGAATTTTGAACAATTTAAATTGAAAATATTTAATTAATTTTAAATATTTGAATGATGGTTTAGTTTGAATTCCCATATAACTATGAAATTGGCGATTAAATTTTAGAATTTAATCGATTGATAATTGAATAAAAATTTGAATCTTCAATTTTAAGCTGATTAAAATAATTTAAAAGCTTAGAAAATTCACATTGATAATACTGAAGATAATAGAAGCTTAAGAATTGAATTTGAAAGTGATTCGTATAGTTTTGAAATGTTATCGTTTAAATTGAATTTAAAAATAGCCTTCCGACGCACGGTCTCGGAATTCGACGAAACAAGTTCCATTGGGTCCGGAATATTGTATCATTATCAGATTTCAATTTTCGTGTCGTTCTGAGTTGATATGTGAGTATACGACATATAAACGTGTCAAAGAGAATTTATACAAAACAAATTGAATTTAAAAATGAAAATAATAATAATAATAGTATAATAATATATGTAATATAATGAGTACCACTGCTCTACTTTTATCAGCTACAAACACGCCTTAACTTACGCCTAAAATTACGCCTTACCTCATGCCAAAATCACGTCTCCCCTTCTCTCTTATATTCGTTCGAAACCCCTCTTCTTCTCAGAAAGAAAAAAAATCAAATGAGAAAGAAAATTTATAATGGCGGCCTCGTTATCTTCTTTCCTTCGTCCCAAAAAAAGTTAGGGCTTTGACCGATTTTTGCCGCCACGGTTTCGAATTCACCTTGCTCGTTCCTCACCACCGCGTCTCTACTTCGTTCGTCTTCGCTTCGATGAAAGGTGAGTGACCCTCACATCTAATTCAATACCTGTTGTCGATAGTTGATTTTGGTTTCAATGTTGATTTTGAACTATTCAATATTCTCTGTCATCTCTGTTTCGAGTTTGATTTTCACTGTTTTTGTTTGTTGGGCTTCGTCTCAGCCATTCGATTTGTTTCGATGTGATGTTTTTGGTGATTTAATTAAATTTGCATACATGGATATTTTACTGTTTCAACTATATGGTTTTTGGTAAATTTTTGAACTGTTTCGATATCGACTTCAACTTGATTTCGTTATTACCAGGCTTTAACTTGATTTTTAATCACCAACTTCGAGATTGGTAATTAGGTTGTTTTTGTTTCGATGAATCTTTCCTGATTAAGTTACAATTTGTATAAAATCTGACACTGATACTCTCGGTGTCGATTCGTAACTCGGTTAATTTACTTGGTCACCACGGCCTCGAATTGTTTTAGTTGAGTTGATTTTGATACCGGAGATTGATTTCTGACTTTTCAAATTGCTTGAATAACATAGTTTCGGTTCTACCATACTTTGTTGAATCTGCAGTGAGTAAACCCACTTATCTACCTCTGTGCCTTGATATGCTATTTTATATTTATAGTGTGATTGTTTAAAAATGCTTGTATATGCTCTTGATTGATGTTTGCAGTCATAGGATAAGTTTAAAAATCTGAAATTTCACCCCTCAACCTCCTTTATGATTTGATGCTTGAACAATTTATGTTTGAATTTGCAAGATCCAAGTTTTAAGAATACTGTGAGTAACATCACTTAATAACAAATTTAGATGTATACTTCTGATGCACATATGTATGTGAATGAGTGGGTTTATATATATATATATATATATATATATATATATATATATGCCTTGTGGCCTGCCCATTTGAAGTGGTCACTGACCTGAGTTGTATATTGGTAGCCCACTTGACTTTATTTAGCATGTCTCTGTTGTTCCCCTGGTCTGACCTGAAATTTGATATTGTAGTCTGCATTTCACTACTTTAGAATAATTTGAAAAGTATAAAATATGTTGTATCTACATGTCTGTGAATAAGTATGTATGCATCTCTGTTCATCAAGTTTTGCAAGTGAGTAAAACTCATCTCTAGTATTGATTTAAAATGTTAGTTGAATTTAGTGATAAGTGAGTTATCTGATTTTTTTTTTTCAATATGTGGTTTTGAACTGTGATCTTTGGTTTTATTAAACTGTTGACTAAATTTGAACATTGAGTTTTGATTTCCACGATATATACAAACCTATGTGTGTTGAGCTTTGTTGGTCTTGCTTGGTCTGGACTGAACTGGTACCATACTAACCTTGTTCTTTAACATGAACTAATGCTCCAAGTCCTCTATATATCATATTACTGCCTATGCTTCTCTTGTACATGCCTGATGCATTCACTATTTTTGTTTGATGGGCTGCCTGTGTGTACTGTTGTGTTTCTTGCACTAGCTTGTCTGCATTTTGCTGAACCTGGTTCTTGTTTGTTTTGTTGGTTGCTTGGCCCTGGGTTGAATCCAGTCGATGACTCGGGTTTGACCTTGTGCCGTGTCCTTTTTTTTGTTGAGCTTGTCACTGCGTTGCACTTGCATGACCCAGTATGGTAGTTGTATTTTTGCTGTGCCCTTGTATTCAGGCGGTGGCTGCATTTTCGTTGCAGCCCTGCCCTTGAATATTTATGGTGGCTACAGTTTCATTTGTGCAGTTTGCCTTGGATTCGTTTGTGCAGTCACCTCTATTGTACTAGTATTTTTAACTACCCTTGTATTGGTAATTTCAGTAGTTTGCTATTGCTTGTGCTTTGCTTTGTGACAAGATGAACTTGCTGCGTTGAGTCACCGACTTGACCTTTGTATTTTTGTTCCAGGTTTGGCTTTGCAGTTCATTTTATTACAGTGGGATATTCGATGCTGTTAGGTCAACTTACTGTTCCATATATGTTGACATATCCATCTTTGCATTTGAACCACTGTTGCATTCATTTTGCTCTCATTTATTTTCTAGTTCATATGGAAATTAATGTTGAGTCATCGCCTGTTTGACTTGAGTCTGGTGGCTTCACTTTGGTAATTGAACGGGTTTAATATTGGTTCATTGTTGTTGTACATGTGCACTTGTTGTAGTAGTTTCAATGTTGCATTCATGTGTACATCATTTGTCGGCTATGTCTTTGATGCTGGCTTGCATTGTCATTTGATCTATTTGCTTTTGAATTCCTGTGTATACTGCCTAGCTGCAGTCGTATATGCATTTTTGTTTGGTTTCAGGGTGGTCCACTGTACCACTGATGTCACCTTCACTTAACATTTTGGAACGTGAACTGTTGCGTTCATTTGGTGACTGTAGTTTCATTTGTGCATTTTGCCCTTGGATTCGTTTATGCAGTTGCCCTTGCCGGTTTGCGTTGCATCGATATTTGATTCTTGATTAATTTCCGTCGTTAATCTTTTGAGTACATAATCACTATAGTGGCAAGGCAGTGCACGCAAGCGTGAACTGCAGCCACACGGTTTTGATTTTATTGATATACTATTTTGTTTTGATTTATGATCTTTTGCATATTTCATTACGGTAGTGGCGAGGCCGTACACGCAAGCGTGAACTGCAGCCACACAGATTTAACGTTTTAAATGTGGCGAGGCCGTACACGCGTGCATGTACTGCAGCCAATTCAAAATTTGTTGTTTTAAATTGATTGATTTCAATTGATGAAATCGTTTTATGTCGCCAATTCAATATATTTTGAATTGTATTTTGATTTGGTTTTAATTTGATGATTTTGTTGTTAATTGTCGTTTAGGCAATTCTGATTTTTTTTCTTCTAAATTATCTTCATTAATAATCCTCCTATCTATCTTCGTTGATAATTTGAATCTACTGAATCGTTGTTTAACACTGTTAAGTGTTATGTTTACCGTTATGCGTTTTCTTTGTTGAAAGGATCGGATAGGTGAATTTATTTATTTGACTGTCGTCTAATTGTTATTTGATTATTATTGCCTCTATGCACTAATAACTGAGTTTGAATTAGACTGACCCGTGTATTATTTTCTTTTGAATGTAATACTCGGGTCAGACCCAGTATTTTACATCTTGAAGATTTTCAGGCAGCGAAGTTAGAGAGGGAGGGAGAACGCTTCACTTTAGCTTTTCGGGGATTTATTTTTGTACTTAAAAGAAATATTCCGCTGTATAAATTACTGCATTGTACAAACTCTGATATATGTAAGAAAATTCATTTATGTAAAATATTATGATTATTCTATGATTCTGTGGCTGATTCTGTTTAAACTATATAAACTAAATAACAATCCGTCATTTTGAACGTTTCAAGTTGGTTTAATTACCGACTAGAGGCGGTCAGAAGGGCGGGTCGTTACAAAAAGTGGTATCAGAGCTTTGGTTTATACAAAGCTCAGTTTATGATGTTTAATATGAATAGTTACTAGAATCACTTTAAAGAAAGAGTTTTTCAAATCTAAAGAAGTATAAAATTGTTTTTCTTAAATAAAAGGTATTTTGAAAATTCAAATCCTTTTCGGAAATTCCCCTCTCTAAATTTAGGTTTGTGATAGTTTCTCTTCGATAAGGTCTCCTTAGATTTGAGTTCCGATCATTCAAAAAAAAACCCATTATCGAATTGCTGAGATTTATGGAAAAGTAAAATATAAGTTAAGTGAATTAGTGAATTGGTTCAAATCAAATGTTTTTAATATCTCCAAAGTAATAATTGGGGAATAAAATGACATGTCAATTTAGTTATAGCCAAGGGGATCATTGAACTATAACTTGGGAATTTGATTCTGAATTCTTTTGAAAAACTGATTTCAAATGTTTTGAAGAATGATTTAGTAAATAAATGGATTATAAGTACTGTTAACCCCGTTAAGTCAACGAGTTAAGGCCTGGGACGATCCACGACTTAAGGTGCTTAACGGTTCAAGAGGGATCTACGACTTAGAAAACCTCACGACTTAAGGTGTGTGACGACTTAACAAGTTAAGGCATGAACGACTTACGACTTAAGATCACCATGATCTAACAGCTCAAAGTACTCCACGACTTAACAACTTAAGGTCTGGATGACTTAACGAGTTAAGGTCTACACGACTTAAGAATTGGAACGGTCTAAACAGTTTTTGACTCAAGCAGGTCTACGACCTAGAGCAATCTACGACTTAAGGAAGTATACGACTTAAGGAAGTCTGCAACTTAAGAGATGGAACGACTTTAAAGGTCTACGACTTAACGACTCAAGGCACGAAAAGGTTAAGACAACTACATTTAAGTTGCAACCGACTTACGACCTTTGCTAGGTCGATCACGACCTAAGACTACATAGGCAAGTTCAATACCACGCCACGATTCGTTAACTCGTTGGCGACTTGGGACTTGAGATGCGAATCCAAAAGAGCAAACTTACTCCAGTTAAGCCGAAAGCCAAGACTTAGTTTAGGTCGGTCACGACCTACGACCTATGATGAGTCGTACACGACTTAAGCAAACAGATAAGAAGCCGCATCCGGTTAACTCGTGCACGACTTAGGACTTGTAACATGAATTCGAACAGATAAGCAAACTTCTACCAAGCTACGAGCTGGACTCAACGGGTCGGCCACGACCAACCCTAAGTCGGTCACGAGTTACGACCTAAGGGGTAAAATTCTCTATAAATACCAACTTACATTGAACGTGGGGGGGGGGGGGGGGGGGGGCTTTTGGACAATCTCTTCAAGCATCGATACTCTGCCAGTTTCCAAACCGACTTTATACTTGAAGTTTCGAAGAACACTACAAGCTACTTTGGAAGACTTTCACTCGTCCGACATGGATTCAAAGACTTTCATCTACATCAAAGCTTAAGCTACTTGCTCAAAGTGTCTTGTAACTAAAGAGATTTGTACTTGAAGAGCATTGTATCGTTTTGAAACAAGATCAGTAATAAAGATACTTAAAGTGGACATAGGCTACTCCTTAAGCTGAACCACTATAAAATCGCTGTCTCTTACTGTATTTCCTGTTATTTTAGCTGATATTCTTTTCCCAAACTGTCGGGTGGTGCTTTCACATTCACACTTCACACACCGAGGTGTTAGCGTTCGATTTTAAGCGTTAACATTTTTGGTGCTTTCACTGAGCATTGAACTCAGGTTGGTCTCACCATTGCTTCTCAAAAAATTATCGAAAGGATTTCTTTTAAAACTAGAATTTTATTGGAAATAATGGCTCCTGGAAGAAAACAAAGTTCTGTGAGATCCGAAAATGTTCAAGAGAATACCGCTACCTCTCCTCCTTCAAGTCAGGCAGCTCCAACTGTTGGAGTTACGCGAGCAGAATTGGACGCCGTAGTTTTAGGGTTGAATCAACAATTGAATGCCCAGAATGCACAGTTGGAGGCTCAGAACACCCAGAACGCCCTGATCTTAAGTAAGTTGAATGATCTACTTGGGGCTAACAGTCAACCGGTTAATAATGATGGAAACCCTACTACGGGAGTTCAAAATGTTGAAGGAGGGAACGTTTCTCAAAGTGCCGCAGACCCTGTGGAAAAGACACCTCTCCAGGATGGGGGATCAGGACCGCAGGCGACCCTCCGTGAACGGTTGTCAAGACAGAATTCAGAGAGAATGGCAGATGTTTGCCCTCCAGGCATGGTTCGTCGGATCATGAAGGAAAGTATGCGAAGGGATGAAGATGAGAAAGAATGGGGTTTTGCTCCAAGCAAATCTCTGTTTACTGAGAAAATCTTGAAGGCTGAATTCCCAAGAAAATTCGTTCCTCCTACTATTCCGGCATACAAAGGGACAAGCGATCCTAATGAGTTTCTGTATAAGTACGATTGGCATATGACGGGTGCCAGAGCGTCTGATGAAATCAAATGTCGATATTTCCCGGTATATCTGGAAGGTGTGGCTCTATTGTGGTTCACAAAGCTGCCGGTCAGGTCCATTGATCATTTCTCCGATTTGACCAGGAAATTCAAGGAGCAATTTCGATTGTATGCTTCAAAAGCAAAGGATATAATGTCGCTGTCAAGTCTAGAGCAAAATCCAGGAGAATCCATCAGATCATTTTTGAATTGTTTTAACATAGCATTGGCCGAGGTAGATAATGCTGAGCCACGCATGGTCCTAACATACTTGATGAGGGCGATTGACAAATCAAGCGAATTTGGAAAATGGTTGAAAATGAAAGAACCAAACTTGCTTGACAAATTCTACAAGAAAGCGGATGAATTCATGCGCTTGGAGAGCTTCCAAACACCGGCTAAGGTGGTATCAGTAGAAGCCGGGAATAATGGTGCTGCTTCGAACAAGAAAGAACCTAACACTCAGAAAAGGGGAAATGATGGTGGAAAGAAACAGGGAGATGCTAAGAAAGGCCGTCCTTTCAATTTCACACCCTTGACCGATACCCCTGAGAACATCTTCTTTGCGACCAAGGATGATGTCAATTATCCGGCACCACCTAAAATGAGAGTTGGAAGTAAGATGGAAAAAAGTGGAAGGTTCTGCCGGTTCCACAACCAACCCGGCCATGACACCAACGAATGCCGTCATTTGAAAGAGGTAGTTGAACAACTCTTGAAAGAGAACAAGATCCAACAGTATGTGAAAAGGAATAGAAATGCCCCAGCCTCGTCGACTCAAGGACAACAAGTTCCCTCTCACTGTCCTGGCTCAAGTGAGAAGGCCGTAGAACATGAGTCAGAAAGACCTGTCATCAATATAATAACTGGAGGGCCTCACCCAGCAGGAAAAAGCTGGGACGAGATGGAAAGGTATGCCCGGGCCTTGAGGCATGTACCGGCTGAAGAGAATGTTTTTGTATTAGAAAATGATGCACCTTTAAAGAAACAAAAGACATCCACTGATGATATTGTATTCAGTGCCAGAGATTCTTTGGGTATCGAGGCTCCTACCATAGATCTGATGTGCACGTAAATGTGCATATTTTTACCACCATATTTATTCTATTTAAATTAAATAAATGATCATATTGGGTATTTTAACTTGTTTTCCAAAATTCATATTAATTCCAATTTTTCACATATTCATCTTCATATAAGGGCAAAATGGCCATTTGTGCGCGTATATTAATTTGAAAGAATTTAATTGGAAATTTCTATAATATTTTGTAGGAATTTAGCTTCTCATATTAGTGGGTTCATGAAGAAACATGTATGCACAAAATGGATATAAAGGAATGAAGATGGAAATAATTCAAAGTGAAGATCATGGAGGACCCCACCTACCCACCTATCTTAATGTACAAATTAAAGGCTAATGCACATGCTTTTGGACTTAATGGCTTCATGTACACTTAATGGGGGATTAAGACATGTTAATGATTACTTGGCCTCCACACTTCCTAAGGGGCATTTTGGGCATTCCCCAAAAAGTGAATTAGGGTTTTAAAACTTGTATATATATCCCTTATGTTTCATGTAGCCATCTTACTCTTAGTTAGTTAGTTTTAGTTTAGAAAATAAATCAAATCTCTCTTTCTTTCCATGGCTACTTAGCCATGTCTTCTCTTATGTAATTCTTTTTGCATGCAACTTCAATATATGTTCTTTTTCATTTCATGCTTATTTACTTTCATGTTATAGTGTAGATCTCTTCTCTTTTATGCAAGTAGAATAATTTTTCCTTTCATTTTGCTCTCTTTTTCCTCTTCTTTTTATTCAATGTTGTTTGCTACATTTGTTCATATGATGACAAATATGAGAGGCTAAACTCCTTCAATTTAGGGGTAATGAAGCTCTCTAATCATGTAGCTTCAACTTAATTTGACGTTTATGCTCTCTTTTTATGCTTAATGAGAATAATTGAAGTGGTTTAATGATGTTGTTTAGCTTTGAATTTGATAGTCTATGTTGTTTATAACAAATAGGCTATGCTTAAACAAACAAAACACAAATTACCTCTTCATCTACATATGATTATGGCAAAGAAGTGATTGTTGAAATTGAAATTTGATGGCTTATATTTCTAATTAATGGCTAATAGGTCATGCTTAAAAATAAATTTTGCTTTCAACTTTGTTGTCATATTTTATGAGATTTAAAAGTGTAATAGTGGTTGTGTTATAGTTTGATGGTTTATATTGAGCTAATTAATAGCACAAATATACCATACTTATGATAAGCACATCAACTAATTCACTAATGACAAGAAAAGAGAGATCATAACTTCATTTTATTGATTTATGTGATCTAGAGAGTGGAAGTTGTCTTTAAATTGTCTTAACACTCTCATATTTTTTATCTATTTTCTTTTGTCATTTTTCTTTTTTCTTTTAGTTAATCACTCTCTCAACTTTGGTATAATTTGATGGAATAGAATTTTAAAAATCATCAATTCCCTACGGATCGACCCGTATTCGCCGCGTGCTACATTCGTACACCGTGTGCTTGCGGTATAAATTTTATTTCTAAATTCGTTCGACGATTTTCTAAACCGATAGAATTTCCATCGACAAACAAGTTTTTGATGCTGGTAAAGTTTTTTAGAATACGCACACACAAAAATCGAATGAAAATAATTCGAAGAATAGAAAATCAAAATCAAAACAAATCCCCGGCAACGGCGCCAAAAACTTGTTTGTCAACGGAAATTCTATCGGGTTAGAAAATCGTCGAACGAATTTAGAAATAAAATTTATACCGCAAGCGCACGGTGTACGAATGTAGCACGCGGCGAATACGGGTCGATCCGCAGGGAATTGATGATTTTTAAAATTCTATTCAATCAAATTATACCAAAGTCGAGAGAGTGATTAACTAAAAAAAAAGAAAAATGACAAAATAAAATAGATAAAAATATGAGAGTGTTAAGACAATTTAGAGGCAATTTCCACTCTCTAGATCACATAAATCAACAAAATGAAGTTATGATCTCTCTTTTCTTGTCATTAGTGAATTAGTTGATGTGCTTATCATAAGTATGGTATATTTGTGCTATTAATTAGCTCAATATAAACCATCAAACTATAACACAACCACTATTACACTTTTAAATCTCATAAAATATGACAACAAAGTTGAAAGCAAAATTTATTTTAAGCATGGCCTATTAACCATTAATTAGAAATATAAGCCATCAAATTTCAATTTCAACAATCACTTCTTTGCCATAATCATATGTAGATGAAGAGGCAATTTGTGTTTTGTTTGTTTAAGCATAGCCTATTTGTTATAAACAACATAGACTATCAAATTCAAAGCTAAACACCATCATTAAACCACTTCAATCATTCTCATTAAGCATAAAAAGAGAGCATAAACATCAAATTAAGTTGAAGCTACATGATTAGAGAGCTTCATTACCCCTAAATTGAAGGGGTTTAGCCTCTCATATTTGTCATCATATGAACAAATGTAGCAAACAACATTGAATAAAAAGAAGAGGAAAAAGAGAGCAAAATGAAAGGAAAAATTATTCTACTTGCATAAAAGAGAAGAGATCTACACTATAACATGAAAGTAAATAAGCATGAAAAGAAAAAGAACATATATTGAAGTTGCATAAAAAAAGAATTACATAAGAGAAGACATGACTAAGTAGCTGGAAAGAAAGAGAGATTTGATTTATTTTCTAAACTAAAACTAACTAACTAAGAGTAAGATGGCTACATGAAACATAAGGGGTATATATACAAGTTTTAAAACCCTAATTCACTTTTTGGGGATTGCCCAAAATGCCCCTTAGGAAGTGTGGAGGCCAAGTAATCATTAACATGTCTTAATCCCCCATTAAGTGTACATGAAGCCATTAAGTCCAAAAGCATGTGCATTAGCCTTTAATTTGTACATTAAGGTAGGTGGGTAGGTGGGGTCCTCCATGATCTTCACTTTGAATTATTTCCATCTTCATTCCTTTATATCCATTTTGTGCATACATGTTTCTTCATGAACCCACTAATATGAGAAGCTAAATTCCTACAAAATATTATAGAAATTTCCAATTAAATTCTTTCAAATTAATATACGCGCACAAATGGCCATTTTGCCCTTATATGAAGATGAATATGTGAAAAATTGGAATTAATATGAATTTTGGAAAACAAGTTAAAATACCCAATATGATCATTTATTTAATTTAAATAGAATAAATATGGTGGTAAAAATATGCACATTTACGTGCACATCAAGATCCTTTGGTCATATCCGCTGGTATTGGGCCGGCTACTGTGAGAAGAGTTCTAGTTGATTGTGGAGCTTCATGCAACATTCTCTTCAAGAAAACTTTTGATCAGATGAAAATTCCAATGGCTGACGTTCAAGCTTCATCACTTAAGATTGCTCGGTTTGCTGGGGAACCCAAACAGCCGATTGGGACCATAGATTTGTTTGTAGAACTTGGAAAAGGGCTGAGGAAGGTGGCTCGAAAGCAAACCTTTATAATTGTTGAAGAATTCTCTACCTACAATGCCTTTTTAGGCCGACCAACTCTTGCTGCATTCAAAGCTGTTCTTGCCCCATGGTGTCTGCCTATAAAATTCCCCATATATAATGGAGTTGGTGTGATTAAAGGAGACCAAGATGCGGGGCGAGAATGTTATCTTACAGAGTTGCGTGAATCAAGGAAAAGAGAAATGGGAAAAGGTGCGTCGGCTCCAGTCCGCATCAAAGAACCAACCTTGTAGCAATTACAGGGTGGACCCTGCACTGGCGAATATAGTGGCGCACGAAGAGAGATGGATCCAAGGAAAGCCGGTGCATGGTAGAATAGGGTAGTACCGGTAGAGGTAAAAGTGCCGGTACCCGTTGACCCAAAGGACCCAAACAAAGTGCTGAATGTGGGTTCACAACTTAACACAACAGTTCAGAATGTTCTGATTTCATTTTTGAAGGCAAATTTGGATGTATTCGCTTGGGCTCATGTTGACATGTGTGGAATATCCCCAGAGATTGCAGTACACACTTTGAACATTGATCCAAAGTTCACACCCGTGAAACAGAAAAGAAGAACTCAGGGTCCAGAAAGGTCAGCAACATTGAAAGAAGAAGTGGATCGGCTCATGGAGAACGGTTTCATCAGAGAATCTGCTTATCCAAATTGGGTATCAAATCCAGTGCTGGTTAAAAAAGCTAACGGAAAATGGAGAGTATGCATTGACTTTTCAAATTTGAACAAAGCCTGCCCCAAAGACTGCTTCCCGCTGCCCAGGGTCGATCAGTTGGTGGATGGGACGGCGGGGCATGAATTGTTATCTTTTATGGATGCATACTCCGGATATAGCCAGATTATGATGCATGAGCCAGATCAAGAGGACACAAGCTTCATCACAGATGTTGGACTCTACTGCTACAAGGTCATGCCTTTCGGACTCAAGAATGCAGGGGCAACTTACCACAGGCTTGTTAATGCCATGTTTAAACCGCAGATTGGCAAGACAATGGAAGTTTATGTTGATGATATGCTAGTGAAGTCTAAGAAAGCAGTGGACCACATAGATCACTTGGCAGAGATGTTCGCAGTACTCCGAAAGTACAGAATGAAGCTTAATCCCTTGAAATGTTCATTTGGAGTGGAGTCCGGAAAGTTTTTGGGTTTCATTGTGAACGCTAGGGGCATTGAAGCTAATCCTGCTCAGATCACTGCCCTGAGAGAGGTCAAAGCTCCTAGAACGAAGAAGGAATTGCAAAGTCTCAATGGAAAGGTTGCTGCCTTGAGTCGGTTCATTTCAAAAGCCACTGACAAATGCATTCCATTCTTTGATGCTCTGAAGAAAGGAAGAAAAAACTTTGAGTGGACTCCTGAATGTTAGAAGGCATTTGATGAGTTGGTTCGTCATATGGAAGTGCCTCGGATACTTTCAAAGCCGGACAATGGTGAAGATTTCTTCATGTATTTGGCAATTTCATCTCATGCTCTCAGTGCAGCGTTGGTACGGGAAGACGCAAGGATTCAACGCCCGGTCTATTATATCAGCAAAAGATTCACTGGGGCAGAGATGAACTATTCAAGGTTGGAGAAGCTCGCCTATTGTTTGTTGATCGCATCAAGAAAATTGAGGCCGTATTTCCAAGGTCATCCTATCAAAGTCCTCACTGATCAACCTCTAAAGCAAGTCCTATTCCGTCCTGAGACTTCGGCCCGTCTTTTGAAATGGAATATTGAACTCAGCCAATATGACATCACTTATCATCCCCGGAAAGCAATCAATGGACAAGCTTTAGCAGATTTCATCGCAGAATGTACGGATAAAGGAGATAGTGAGGAAGAAGCCACTGATAACATCCCAATCCAATGGAAATTGTATGTCGATGGCGCAAGGAATGATTACTGTTCTGGAGCAGGGGTTGTCCTTGAAACCCCAGAAGGGTGATCGCTATGTTATGCACTGAGACTAGAATTTCCTTCAACAAATAATGAAGCAGAATATGAAGCTCTCATCGCTGATTTAAGGATCGCTAAAGAATTAAACATCAAGGCATTGCAGATCTTCAGTGATTCTCAGCTTATTGTATGCCAAGTCAAGAAGGAATTTCAAGCTAAAGGAGGGTATCTACCCACCTATTTATCAAAAGCCTGGGAGCTTCTTGAAGATTTTGACCGTTATTCAATAAGCCATATACCCCAAGAAGAGAACATGAAGGCGGATTTTCTTGCAAAGTATTCAAGTACTGGTGAAGCTTAACTATTGGGATTAGTTCCCGTCGAAGTCTTGTCAGCTCCGAGCACAGATGAGATGGATGTTGATTGGATTATGAATGTATCCCAAGAGCAAGAATCATGGATGACTCCGATATTTGAATATTTTCTCAATGGTTCTTTGCCAGAAAGTTCAAAAGAATGACAGAAGTTGTTAAGGAAAGCCTCTAGATATATGCTCGAGGATGGCCGATTGTACAGACGAGGATTTTCAATGCCACTACTCTGCTGTGTAACTAAAGAAGAAGCCAAGACAATTCTAACTGAAGTACACGGAGGGGAGTGTGGAGATCATACAGGAGGTCAAACTTTAGCAAAGAAAATCTCCGTTATGGATATTTTTGGCCAGAGATTAATCGAGATGCTGCTGACTATTCCTGAAAGTGTGATAAATGCCAGAGATTTGCCAAAATTCCTAGAGCACCTTCCACTGAGCTAACACGAATGGTCAGTCCATGGCCGTTTGCCATCTGGGGAATAGATCTCATTGGGCCTTTGCCGACTGCCAAATCGGGGATTAACTATGCTATCGTTGCTTTTGATTATTTCACTAAATGGACTGAAGCTGAACCATTGGCTACCATTACCTCTAAGAAAATGACAAGTTTTGTGACTAAAAGTATCATTTGTAGGCATGGTGTGCCTCAGAAGATAATCGCAGACAATGGTACGCAGTTCGAAAGTGAGGAATTCCAAGATTTTTGCAAACGATTCAAGATCCGAAAAAGCTTCTCAGTAGTGGCTCATCCGCAGGCAAACGGGAAAGTGGAAGCAGTAAACAAAATCATCAAATCAACCATCAAAAAGCAGCTAGAAAAAGCAAAAGGTGGTTGGGTCGATAAGTTACCACTTGCACTATAGGCATACAGAACAACCTAAAAAACTACGACTGGGCATAATCCATTTTCATTGGCATACGGATCAGAAGCAATGATTCCAGTGGAAACAAAAGTTCCCTCACACAGAAGGATCCATTTTGATCAAGATGAGAATGAAAAACTGCAATTGGAAGCGCTTGACCTCCTTGATGAAAGAAGAGAAGAGGCTAAGCTTAGAATTGCAACCCATCAGCAAAGGATAGCCAAGCACTTCAATTCCAAAGTTCGTCAACGCAGCTTTGAAGTTGGGGACCTAGTCCTGAAGAGAATTATGACAACCACAGGTGTGTTTGGGCCAAACTGGGAGGGGCCGTATGTCATAGGCACGAAACTTCTTGATGGCACATTCAAACTCACAACTGTCGAAGGAGAACCAATCCCAAGAGCTTGGAACAGCAATCATTTGCGTCCATATTTTCCTTAAAAGCTTTGCTGAAATGTTGTAAAAGAATTACGAATATATGATTCTTGTATTGAAAGTAATTGTAAAGCAAGTGAATAATGAAAACCTATAAAGAGGATGTAGGCCCAGCTTTTGGCCAAACCACTATAAATCTTGTGTTCTCTACTACTATAAACTGCTTTGTTTTATTTCGACATACAAAATACGTTAATTGTGTTACTAAAATGTCGATTTAATAATGCAGGCCATAAAAACAAAGCTTACCCATCGCAAGACCAAGCGATCTCCGACATCACCTAGCAAGCAAACGCTAAACCATTCAAAATTTCCATACTCAAATCCTACGAAAGAAGTGCTTCGAACAAAAGTTAGCGATGTGGCTGGAAGTGGACCATTTCTAACTAACTTCGAATGTTTGTACAAACGAGCATCCAGTTAAATAGCGTGTGTCTACCACCACCAACTCGCTTAACTATGAAGTATATTCCTTTGGATAAGGAAAATTATTGGCAACTAAAAAGGGATGATATTTGGAAAAGATAACGGGATTGCCGACATGAATAGATGACAAAGAGACATGGGCGAGCAAGCATCAAACAACAAAAGACCTCTTCGGAGGCACAAGCCCTCTTCAGAGGCACAACTCTTCGGAGGATAAAGACCTCAAACGGGGCATTCCAGAAGACTTTCTCAACATGGTATGGAATGATCGGAAGCACCTTCCTGACAGGAAGGCAAAGCGCTTGTTACTAGTTGAGACAGTTTGCGTAGACAAAGCGTCCAAGTAACTTGCGTCCGCCCCGTGAGTCCATGAGACGACCGAAGGCACCTTCCCAAGTGGAAGGCAAGGCGCTCGTTCACTAGTTGAGACAATCTACGTAAACAAACTTCCAAGTAACTTGCGGTTGCCCCGTGAATCCGGCCAACCATGAGAAAGAAACTTCCAGGTAGACTCGGAGGCACGCATTCCACCGGGATCTGAAATAAAACTTCACAAGTGCTGGAATGTGAAAAGCCCTCTTCGGAGGCCCATTTCACCATAGTTGAAATGCTAAAAGACCTCGAGCGGGCCTCGCCATAAAAAGATAGTTCTTTCTCGACATAAAGTTGCGGACTGATCGGTGATACACTCCCGTGAATCCATCCAACTAAGAGAAAGAAGCTCCAAACTTCCAGGCAAAAGCCCTACTCAGAGGCACACATTTCACCGTGATCTGAAATAAAACTTCACACGAGTCAAAATGTGAAAAAGCCCTCTTCGGAGGCCCGCTTCCCAGCGAACAGGGAAAAGATAAAAGCCTCTCCTAAGAGGCAGAAACAAAAAGACTTCTTCCCAGAGGCACAATCAAACAAAAAGACCTCTTCCCAGAGGCATAATCAAAAACTCTCATCAGAGGCTCAAACAGGTTGAAACCCCTTTTTCTTTTCGAAAGGCCCACTGCACTATGAAGTGAAACTCACTAGCCAAAGCAAAAGTGACTTTTTTCATAAAAAAGAAAAAGAGGAGTGCAAAAACTTTGCAATAAAAAAAGGGGGGAAGGCCTCTTTAAAGGCACACTTTAGCTTTCAAAGGAAGATTGGTTCATCTATTCTTGAAAATACTCTTCCTCAAAAATGTTAAAGCGCCCTTCGGAGGCCCGCTCTACCACAAAAGGAGAATTCGCTTTGTAAAAATGTATATATGAAAAAAAGAAAAAGTGATATTTCCGAAGGTTGAAGTATAAAAACTCATATGAAACGAGGTGTACTCTGTTTGGGGCAAAATGATATTTCCACAAATATGGAATAATTATTCTCCAAAAATAGGAGTACAAGTCCTCTCAAGATTGGAAATATTACAATGAGCTTATGGTATGGGGGCAATATGGTATGGCGGCATTAGTAAAAGCAACGCCCGAATAACATACCACAAGCTCACTGTAATATTATATAAAGAAACTTGCATATATAAAAAAAGAAAAAGAAAAGAATAGATGCATTCTCAAATACAGACAGAAGTTTGTACAAGCAAGAGAATCATTTTATTCAACGTTATGAAAATTATGTACATTTATCAACGTTATGAAAATTATGTACATATGCAGGTTTCAGAATAAAAGAAAAGCGGGGGCCGGTACCCGCACAACGTCCGGTCAGTACAAACAAAAAGCTAAAAGCAAAAAGTAAAAACAAGGAAGGGGAAGCAGGGTCCGTCACTTCTTCTTCTTACCACCACCTTTGGAGCCTTCACCTGACCTAATAGGTAGTTTTTCAGTACGGCTTGGGAGTGTTGGGGAAGAAGGAGAGAGGGCTACTGCCAGATCAACCTCCGCTTCCTTTTCAGTAACGGAAACGCTTTTCCTCTTCTTCTTAGAAGTAGTACTCTTCCTCCTCCTCTTCGAAGAAGACTCGCTTCCCGGAGTAAAAAGAGCAGACAATTTTATATCATCGGAAATGGTTCGCTCCGGGGACTCACTGCCTTCTCAAAGCCCTTCTCCCCCGTGTTCCTGTGAAGCATTAGGATCATCTAAGTCTCGTAGAGCCTCTATTTGCTCCTCTTGCGACCCAGGTTGAGAGGCGGATGGAGGGGTGACTTGGAGTGGCGGGGGAGGAATAACTGAAGGAGGGGGAGTCTGAACGATGCTCGGCACTTTCTCTACAGAAGAAAAGAAGTTAAAGTCAGTAAAGAGAGGAGATAAAGGCTCGTTGAGATTCAGGAAGTAGTCAAGAAGCTCATCAAAGTCATAGGAAGCAAATGAGCAGTCTATTTGAGCAAGATCAACATTAGGATTACCTGGCGGAGTAGGCTTTGCTACGTCAATCTCAAAACCCAGCGCTTCACCGCTCTCTTGGCTTTCGTCTTCGTTATGGACAGTTGCACCTTCTATGATAGCTTTGGTAGGGGGTGGAAATGAGAACTGGAGCCGACAATGTCGATTTCGGCAGAAGGTGAAGGCTGAACTGGATCAGTTGAAGTAGTTTTTCCTAAATGCTCCTCTTCTGCCATTTCGGCTCTTAATTTCGCAAGTTGTTCTTTTCCCCTGACAAGAGCGGCGTGAGCTTCGTCATCCAAGTAATGCTCCCCAAGAGCTGATTTGGCATAGCCAGCACCTTTACCGCCAAGCATGTCAAGTGCGACCTCCCACACTTCAGCCAGAGTAACTTCATATTTAGGACCTAGAAAGGCGAGACTACCGCGCCCCAAGACGCTGTGTAGGTAGAAGTCAAATAATGTCGAGCTGATGTTGGTCTTCGTTGCCTCATGAGATTCTTCAGCTGCAATTTTACCGGCAACGGCCTCATCACGCTCTCTTTCAGCTTTGGAGAGTTGAAGCTTTAGCATTTCGATCTCCGCCTCTTGAGAGCCGGTTTTCTTCCGAAGCTCTTCAATATCAGCGATATAGCCCTCATTGATTCTTTTTTGCACATCGAGCCTGTTTTCGACATCTTTTTGGCCGGCATGAGCATCTCTCACTTGTTTCTGAAGCACTTCTTCTTTTTGAGTGTAGGAAGTTGAATAAGTAGAAAGCTCCTCTTTAAGTTTTCCGACTTCTGCTTCGAGCTTTTCGTTATAGTCAGTGATGCTCCTCATCTCTGCGTCATGATCATTGAGTATTTTCTGCCATTCAGATTTATCGTTCTCCATGGTAAGCATAGCCTCAAGATTTGCACGGTTCACTCTCTGGAGTTCGTCAACAAGTTTTTTCCAGCTCGACATTCTCTCAATATCAAGTCTGACGGCGTCAAGATTTCGCAACATGGCAGGCTTGTCAATTGGAACTAAGTCGAGATCGAAGCGAACCCCCTTCAAACACCATTGTGGAAACTGGCTTTGGACAGTAGCTGGACCAGGCCCAACTTGATATGAAGGCCTGTTGATGATTTTCTGGATATCGGTACGGGAAAGGGCAGGAGATTGAGGAGGAATGGGAGCAGTGGTCTTCTCAGAAATTACAGGCACTGATTGCTTGCTAACTTTAGCCCGTTTGCTTGGGTCATCAGCCATGTGGCTCTTCCCTCTGTCATCATGGGATTTACGTTTATGGGAATCACCCTCTCTATGGGGCTCTTCCCTCTGTCATCATGGGATTTATGTTTATGGGAATCACCCTCTCTATGGGAAGAATCGTACCGCTCATCCCCTCTTCCATAGCGTTCTTCATAAGAACATCTCTCCCGAGCCTTCGAGCAGCCCTCTCTTCATCAGTTTCCCTATAAATGGGAAGATAGCGCCTATAGTCATACTGACCACGCTTTCCGTATTGCTTGAAGTCGTCGTAATATGAACCACTTCGCCCCATCGGAGAATCTGAAATTGAAAAAAAGACAAGTCTTAAAAGTCTTCAGAGAAAAGAAGTTAAGTACGAATAAATGCTGAAAATCCTATGTGTGTGTGGTGTGCAAACTACACGCGTCAGGCTACAAACCACTCTTCGGCACAGGGGTGGTAGTGACTTGAGTGGTAGGCGTCAAAATTTGTTGAAAAGTGGATGTCGCCTCGACAGCAGGAGAAGAAGCTTTAGGGATATCATCTTTGAAAAGTTCCTGTGAAGTTGTGATCAGGTCGCTTAGCCCCTCAAAAGTATCATCACCGCCATGCTCGGTGGGAGTTTCTTTTTCGGCTTCCAGATCAGCCGCATCTTCAGAGCAACGAAGAGTTTCTTCCTCCTCAATAACTGGGGCAAGTGCCGATTTGCTGGATGGACCCGCAACATCGGTAAGTGTGGGGCACTTCACCAGTAAAGTTTCAGTAGAGGGCTCCTTTGGCATAAGCCCTTTAGCAGGAATTGAGACATCTGGTGCCTCCGCTGGAGAATCGGGGACTTCGTGAGGCTGAGTGGAGCGAGAAGGTTGAAGAAGTCCGAACTGGTGGAGGAATTCGTCGTTCAACAAAAATTTCATGTCCCGCTCTTCAACCGGTACAGCCATGAGCCTCTCCAGAGTTGGCTTGTGGCTAGGATCTCTAGAAGGAGGGGGGAGCGCTGAAATGAAAAAACAAAGTTAACACTTGGCAATTCGGACTTCGCAAAACTCAGAGAATAGAAGAAGTAAAGGTAGATGATCTTACTTTCTTCCCTCCACACAGCATAAAACCCCGGGGGGCAGCGGACAAAGAAGAGCTGAGTTAAGAACCCATGAGCAGTGTCGGGAAAGCCAACGATCAATTTGCGATTTCGGGCGCTTCTCACGACGGTGATAGAAGGGTGATCCTTAGTCCTGGTAAAGGAGCATAAGAAGCAAATCTCGTCGAAGCTTGGAAGTTGATCAAATGTTCTCCTAAATAGCACACACAACCCCATCAGAATGGCGTAGCCATTGGGGTGTAGCTGGAATGGGGAGACGACTAGTTGACGAAGAAGATTCTGGAGAAAGTTGCTGAAAGGGGGAATGGCCCCGCTCAGGCGCATTTGCCGGTTAACCGCTACAAAGCCAGGAGGCGCCACATCAGCAGTGTTGGTTTTCTCAAGAAGAATGGCATCTGCTTCAGCAATGCCAAACAGAGTGCATAACTGACGAAAAACTTTGTATGATAAAGTGGTAGAGGCTCTCTCTGGAGGATTAACTAGGGGAGCCAGAATAAGAGTGGCTTCTCCAGTCTGGGCTGTTATCTCTTCTTGTTGAGAAGTCATTCTACACAAGCAACTGGATATTCAAATGTGAAGGTGCACGTTTCCTAAAAGTGTGAAGTGTTGTGAAGAACTAATAAAAATAACAAGTAAATATAACTGGAATTAAACTAGTCGACAATTCATCGATTACCAAATTTCAGGACTTGTTAATTTAAAGTTCAGGTATAGTATTAGTGCAAACTGGGCAGTTTCAGTTGACTATTTCAATGTTGCTTTAATACTTTACTTGAATTTGATGATTTAAAAGCACTTCGTTCACACAATCTATTTAAGTTGATTATCTGTTGATTAACTAATCTGCCATTTGATGTGGGCACTCAGTGGCAGTATATTCGTCCCAGTTTTCTGTAAATGATGTATTGAACAGATTGTTAGCTTGCAAGTCAAAAGTGATCTGTGAAAGAATGCAACAAATTTTAACAGTTCAAAGTTTAACAGTTCAAAGTTCAAGCATCAGTTCAAGGTTCAAGCAAAGTTTAAAAGTACAAGTGCTACGTCGCCGATGACTCAAGTGCTAGCTCGGCGACGACTTAAGTGCTAACTCGCCGACGACTTAAGAAATTTTTCCTATAGGTTAAGTTAAGTCTTTGGTTCTCTGGCTAACTCGTCCACGACCTAAGGATTATGAGGCAAGTTAAGTTAGGTCGTTTCAATCTTGAGTCGTTAATGCTTTAAGTCGGTTGTGCTCTATGTCGTAAACCGTGGAAGATAGAAGAAACTTCAATTCAAAGCAACGAGAAATTCTCAAGTCCTAACTCGGCCCCGACCCAAAGCTTAAGTCGTAAAGTATGTTAAGTCGGTTCATAGCTAAGTCGCTAAGATTGCTGGATCGCAAAAAATTGCCAAGTCGCACCCGAGGCAACATTCCACTCTATTTGGCCAACATACCTTCTTACTCCTAACCCGTTAACTTGCTTACTCCTAAACCGTTAACCATCTAACTCCTAACCCGTTAACCCAATAACCTCACAATGGTCAAACCTAGTTCTATCCCACTACTAGATCGCCTCAAATCACGAATCATCGCAAGTCAGATCAAACCGCCTGCCTTAAGTCCATCATGTCCAATATAACAATATTCGCAAGGCTCAAGGGGGAAAATCGGAGACGAAGATCGACGATGATCGGCAATTGGAAAAGAGGCAAAATCTCTTACGCGGTGTGATGCTAGAGATGATCGAAGATGAATCAAGTCGAATTCGCCTTTGAAAGCTTGGGGAAGTGTAAATGGCAGATGCAGCTTAGAGATTAAGTAATGAAAAGAAGGAGGTAAGAGTAACGACTCAAGCCTTTTATATCTCAGGGCAGTGGAACTCGAAACGGCACACGCGAGTTTAAGAAAGTCGAAGCACATGACCTACGACTTAGGCGTGTACTTTGAGGGGAAAATGTTAACCCCGTTAAGTCAATGAGTTAAGGCCTGGAACGATCCACGACTTAAGGTGCTTAACGGTTCAAGAGGGGTCTACGACTTAGAAAACCTCACGACTTAAAGTGTGTGACGACTTAACAAGTTAAGGCATGAACGACTTACGACTTAAGGTCACCATGATCTAACAGCTCAAAGTACTCCACGACTTAACAACTTAAGGTCTGGACGACTTAACGAGTTAAGGTCTACACGACTTAAGAATTGGAATGGTCTAAACAGTTTTCGACTCAAGCAGGTCTATGACCTAGAGCAATCTACGACTTAAGGAAGTATATGACTTAAAGAAGTCTACGATTTAAGAGATGGCACGACTTAAAAGGTCTACGACTTAACGACTCAAGGCACGAAAAGGTTAAGACAACTACATTTAAGTCGCAACCGACTTACGACCTTTGCTAGGTCGATCACGACCTAAGACTACATAGGCAAGTTCAATACCACGCCACGATTCGTTAACTCGTTGGCGACTTGGGACTTGAGATGTGAATCCAAAAGAGCAAACTTACTCCAGTTAAGCCGCAAGCCAAGACTTAGTTTAGGTCGGTCACGACCTACGACCTATGATGAGTCGTACACAACGTAAGCAAACAGAAAAGAAGCCACATCCGGTTAACTCGTGCACAACTTAGGACTTGTAACATGAATTCGAACAGATAAGAAAACTTCTACCAAGCTACGAGTTGGACTCAATGGGTCGACCACGACCTACCCTAAGTCGGTCACGAGTTACGACCTAAGGGATAAAATTCTCTATAAATACCAACCTACATTGAACGTGGGGGTGACTTTTGGACAATCTCTTCAAGCGCCGATACTCTGCCGGTTTCTAAACCGACTTTATACTTGAAGTTTCGAAGAACACTACAAGATACTTTGAAAGACTTTCACATGTCCGACATGGATTCAAAGACTTTCATCTACATCAAAGCTTAAGCTACTTGCTCAAAGTGTCTTGTAACTAAAGAGATTTGTACTTGAAGAGCATTGTATCGTTTTGTAACAAGATCAGTAATAAAGATACTTAAAGTGGACGTAGGCTACTCCTTAAGCCGAACCACTATAAAATCGCTGTCTCTTACTGCATTTCCTGTTATTTTAGCTGATATTCTCTTCCCGAACTGTAGGGTGGTGCTTTCACATTCACACTTCACACACCGAGGTGTTAGCGTTCGATTTTAAGCGTTAACAAGTACTTAACTTATAAATGCACTTTTGGTATATAATTGAGTTATATAAATTGAATTGAATTAATAAAGAAGATTTATAAATCGAAGATTTATAAATAGAAATGGAATTTGTAAAGATTGTTTATAAATTCGAAACCAATTGAATTTGATAAATGAAACATAGAAGTTATTAAAGGAGATTTATTCGTGATTTTGGATAGCGAATTATCCTTTAAGTTAAATATTGTGATAGTAAATGTTGGTTGGGAATTTTATTCATGATTTTGGATAATGGATAATCCTTTAAATAAATGTGTAGAAACATTGAATTGAATAAACGAAGTATATTCGCGATTTTGGGCAGTGAATATATTATTAAATAAAACGGATATGTTTTAGGGAAGTGATATTATGAAATGAAGTTAGTTGTTTTAAAAGATGTTTTAAAATGTATTAACTATCGAATACATAGATTTCAACATTCATTGTTGAAATAGACGTTTTCGAGAAATAAGGAAATGGTGGACTATAACACTGTTGTTATAGTAAATGGTTTCTGAAAGGAAATGTTTTATATAGTATTGGGGTTTATATATCTATCATAAATTCGAATCCCTATACTAGTGATTTTGAGTTGTCATAACAATGTTTTACGCAACATTCGTTTTGACTCAAATAAATGTGTTTAAAAGAACGCCTTTCTTAAAGAATGGAATATATACTTGATTATGATTTAAGTATATTGAATATTTTTCAAGTGTTGAAAATAAATGGATTTTTGAATTACTTATTATTTAATAAGTATGGAAATGTTTTCCAATATGAAATGGAAAGTTTGAAATTCTATCTTTTAAAGATAAATTGAAAAAAAAAATGAATATTTGAAATTTTTGTCAAATGGTTAAGTATGGAAAATTATATATATCTTGTAAAAATGTTTTTAGGAAATTTGAACAATTAGTTCAACTTGAATATTTTCAAAAAAAAAAGATTGAATTATGAGTTAAATTGAGTTTAACTTCGAGACCAAAAACAAATATAAGTTGAGCTTTGAATTTTGGATAGTCGATTTGGATTGTATGTCTAACATGGTGAATTGATGACATAGCAATTGATCCCTATTAAATATATATCTGTGGTGGCGGAGAATTTATTCTTTTAGCTTAACACCCTTCTCTGAGACGTACGAGCTCAGAGGTTATATATCGATAGATATCAATTATGTGTTGAGAATTGACGATGTAACGTGAAATCCAAATCAAATGTGAAGTCGATAATGAATTGGATTATGAATGTGGATTGGGTTTGAGATAACCTTAAAATTTTCAAATTGATTTAGAGGAAAATTTTAAATCGGTAACGAGATGTAAAATTTAGAAATCCTCTATTTGTTATGGGTATGGGATATTATGGTTTTCAGAACTTATATATGTGAATGTAATAATTCGAAAACCATCAGTTTGGAAAGTCATTATTATGAAAATCCTATGTAAGTTTACATAGGTATGATATGTACGAAATGTGAAATGAAGTACTATATGTAGATGATATTATGTTTTCTAAACTGAGGATATGGAAATGTACCTTCCATTTAAAATTTGTGAAGGTGATTGGAACTCGGTGTGAGTGTCCATTTGAAATTCGTAGCTACGTAGAATTTCCATAAGTTGGAATGTCCATTTGGACTAGAATCCTTCATGATGGATCATCGTGATGGGATCATGTGAATTGATGATGTATGCTAGCGTAATTCGTGGGGCGTGATGCCTACTGTTACAAGCGATTCCACTGGGATAGTGGCGCAACCGCCACGTAAACTGCGATCTAGAGGCCAAAGCGTAATTTGAGAGGCGAGATGCCTACGGTCACAAACGATTCTACTGGGATAGTAGCGCAACCGCCGTATGAACCGCGATCTATGGCAACAACCATGGAGAAATTCAAGAGATGTGAAATCTACAGATTACTAGCGTTTCTACTGGGAAAGTAGCGTAACCGCCGGGTAAGACTGTGATCCAAGGGGGAATGTGCTTTCCATATCCATTTTTAAAAGAATTTTTAAAAGTATTTTCACTGGGAGTTGAAGCAAGTATATATAGTACTTGGAGATTTTTAGTTCTGCGCCTGGCCAGCGTATGCCTAATGTCTGTGAGAACGACGATAGACTTGTTAAACTTCGAGTTAGCAAGTATTTTCAAAACTTTAGATAGCAAATCAATGGTCTGAAATTAAAATTACATAATTCCAACTTAATTGAATTAAAGAAGAAGATCTTTGAAATATCTTGAAAGTCCACGGCTTTGAAAAAAAAAATATGATATGCAAATCTCTAGCGTAAAGAATTTCAAGTCTAAATCTGAGTTTTGTAAGTTGAAAATTTTGGTAAAAGATTTTCTCTTGATTTTAGAAATTAATGAATAAAGCTAGTGAGATAAAATAAATGGAATGGATCCTATATTTATTTATAAATTTCGAACTTGGTAAAATTGTGTAGGGTATAAATATCAGTGAGATTTTAACAATCATTTTTCCTAACTTGTAATTTCGGGACGAAATTCTTTTAAGGGGGAAGATTATAACAACCCTGAATTTTGAACAATTTAAATTGAAAATATTTAATTAATTTTAAATATTTGAATGATGGTTTAGTTTGAATTCCCAATATAACTATGAAATTGGCGATTAAATTTTAGAATTTAATCTATTGAAAATTGAATAAAAATTTGAATCTTGAACTTTAAGCTGATTAAAAATAATTTAAAAGCTTAGAAAATTCACATTGATAATACTGAAGATAATAGAAGCTTTAGAATTGAATTTGAAAGTGATTCGTATAGTTTTGAAATGTTATCGTTTAAATTGAATTTAAAAATAGCCTTCCGAGACACGGTCTCGGAATTCGACGAAACAAGTTCCATTGGGTCCGGAATATTGTATCATTATCAGATTTCAATTTTCGTGTCGTTCTGAGTTGATATGTGAGTATACGACATATAAACGTGTCAAAGAGAATTTATACAAAACAAATTGAATTTATAAATGAATAATAATAATAATAATAATAATAGTATAATAATATATGTAATATAATGAGTACCACTGCTTTACTTTTATCAGCTACAAACACGCCTTAACCTACGCCTAAAATTACGCCTTACCTCACGCCAAAATCACGTCTCCCCTTCTCTCTTATAATCGCTCGAAACCCCTCTTCTTTTCAGAAAGAAAAAAAATCAAACGAGAAAGAAAATTTATAATGGCGGCCTCGTTATCTTCTTTCCTTCGTCCCCAAAAAAATTAGGGCTTTGATCGATTTTTTCGGCCACGGTTTCGAATTCACCTTGCTCGTTCCTCACCACCGCGTCTCTACTTCGTTCGTCTTTGCTTCGGTGAAAGGTGAGTGACCCTCACATCTAATTCAATACCCGTTGTCGATAGTTGATTTTGGTTTCGATGTTGATTTTGAACTATTCAATATTCTCTGTTTCGAGTTTGATTTTCACTGTTTTTGTTTATTGGGCTTCGTCTCAGCCATTCGATTTGTTTCGATGTTGATGTTTTTGGTGATTTAATTAAATTTGCATACTTGGATATTTTACTGTTTCAACTATATGGTTTTTGGTAAATTTTTGAACTGTTTCGATATCGACTTTAACTTGATTTCGTTATTACCAGGCTTTAACTTGATTTTTAATCACCAACTTCGAGATTGGTAATTAGGTTGTTTTTGTTTCGATGAATCTTTCCTGATTAAGTTACAATTTGTATAAAATCTGACACCTTATACTCTCGGTGTCGATTCATAACTCGGTAACTTTACTTGGTCACCATGGCCTCGAATTGTTTTAGTTGAGTTGATTTTGATACCGGAGATTGATTTCTGACTTTTCAAATTGCTTGAATAACATATTTTCGGTTCTACCATACTTTGTTGAATCTGCAGTGAGAAAACCCACTTATCTACCTCTGTGCCTTGATATGATGTTTTATATTTATAGTGTGATTGTTTAAAAATGCCTGTATATGCTCTTGATTGATGTTTACGGTCATAGGATAAGTTTAAAAATCTGAAATTTCACCCCTCAACCTCCTTTAAGATTTGATGCTTGAACAATTTATGTTTGAATTTGCAAGATCCAAATTTTAAGAATACTGTGAGTAACATCACTTAATAACAAATTTAGACGTATACTTCTGATGCATATATGTATGTGAATGAGTGAGTTTATATATATATATATATATATATATATATATATATATATGCCTTGTGGCCTGCCCATTTGAAGTGGTCACTGACTTGAGTTGTATATTGGTAGCCCACTTGACTTTATTTAGCATGTCTCTGTTGTTCCCCTGGTCTGACCTGAACTTTGATATTGTAGTCTGCATTTCACTACTTTAGAATAATTTGAAAAGTATAAAATCTGTTGTATCTACATGTCTGTGAATAAGTATGTATGCATCTCTGTTCATCAAGTTTTGCAAGTGAGTAAAACTCATCTCTAGTACTGATTTAAAATGTTAGTTGAATCTAGTGATAAGTGAGTTATCTGATTCTTTTTTCAATATGTGGTTTTGAACTGTGATCTTTGGTTTTATTAAACTGTTGACTAAATCTGAACATTGAGTTTTGATTTCCACGATATATATTAACCTATGTGTGTTGAGCTTTGTTGGTCTTGCTTGGTCTGGACTGAACTGGTACCATACTAACCTTGTTCTTTAACATGAACTAATGCTTCAAGTCCTATGTATATCATATTACTGCATATGCTTCTCTTGTACATGCCTGATGCATTCACTGTTTTTGTTTGATGGGCTGCCTATGTGTACTGCTATGTTTCTTGCACTAGCTTGTCTACATTTTGCTGAACCTGGTTCTTGTTTGTTTTGTTGGTTGCTTGGCCCTGAGTTGAATCCAGTCGATGACTCGGGTTTGACCTTGTGCCGTGTCCATTTTTTTTTGTTGAGCTTGTCACTGTGTTGCACTTGCTTGACCCAGTATGGTAGTTGTAATTTTGCTGTGCCCTTGTATTCAGGTGGTGGCTGCATTTTCGTTGCAGTCCTACCCTTGAATATTTATGGTGGCTGCAGTTTCATTTGTGCAGTTTGCCTTGGATTCGTTTATGCAGTCACCTCTATGTGTACTAGTATTTTTAACTACCCTTGTATGGGTTATTGCAGTAGTTTGCTATTGCTTATGCTTTGCTTTGTGACAAGATGAACTTGCTGCGTTGAGTCACTGATTTGACCTTTGTATTTTTGTTCCTGGTTTGGCTTTGCAGTTCATATTATTACAGTGGGATATTCGATGCTGCTAGGTCAACTTACTGTTCCATATATGTTGACATATCCATCTTTGCATTTTGAACCACTGTTGCATTCATTTTGCTCTCATTTATTTTCTAGTTCATATGGAAATTAATGTTGAGTCATCGCCTGTTTGACTTGAGTCTGGTGGCTTCTCTTTGGTAATTGAATGGGTTCAATATTGGTTCATTGTTGTTGTACATGTGCACTTGTTGTAGCAGTTTCAATGTTGCATTCATGTGTACATCATTTATCGGCTGTGTCTTTGATGCCGGCTTGCATTGTCATTGTGACGACCGCCCATGACTCCCGCACGGAAATAAGGGAATGGTGCGCTGAAAATGTGCCAGGCAGCCATGGACGACCGCTAAGGGTAGAATAAACATCGTAGAATCTATATCATAGAACTCACAGCGCATGGATCAAATACAATAGAGAAAAATATATATAGTGAAGCTCCAAAACAGAATATCATCATAGACATCATAGTGGTTTGATACAATCATCTGAAAGTTAGTACAATCATGCCTCACTACAAACACTCGGAGTAACAACAAAACAGCGGAAATATCCAGTACATAGAATATGAAAATAATATGTAAAAGCCTCCTGCTCGTCTTCGCCATCTGCATCGTCAATCACTAAGGTCAGCACCTGCCACTTGTCACTTAGTCTGCCCATCCCAAAACATGGATGAACAGCCCAAGGTAATAAGAGGAGACATAAAACCTTGAGTCAGACAAAGTCCTAATGAGCAGTAAATCAACAATCAAACATACCAAAGGAACATAAAGGATAAAAGGAATAGGAACCCAAATCATCCCACTCCACCTCTTTCTACAGTGATAGCCCCCAGACACACACTAATAAGAAGCAAGCATAGCAACAGGTAACTAAAGTAAAGCGATAACCACTCGAGTCAAGGTCGATGTTTTCCAAATACAAACCCCCAAGGCCTAAACCAAGATCAGATAAGCACCCAGAAATGACCGCTCTTAAGACCGAATGATGATATAACCAACATCCATGACTCTGGCTATCACTGTTATCATTGCCTTGATTTCATCGTTAGTTGAATGAACGGCACATTCTTTCATCCGTCAGTCAAGGGCTAATGGTAACCCCGGTTCTAGACATAACTCCGCACGTCATCGTGATCCGTGCCTAGGATATCAATGCTGCCCAGAGTACTAGCACGTCATCGTGACCCGTGCCTGGGATATCAATGCCGCCCAACGTACTCTTGCTTTGAGCATGCTAGAACCTTCAACAACGATGAAGTCTTAGCCTCCTAGTCATCCTCCTCGATGACTATTCCCATACTAGCTCAAGCGCCTCTCGAGCCATCCATTATCCATCAAAACTCGAACCATAGCACCGAGTTAACATCATGCTTGGAATGATCCCGCCTGGACTAGACCAAGACTATCTCATATCATACTTTGCTTCATCGCATCTTAGCAAAGTCCATATCATGCTACGCCTCAGCATATCACGGCAAAGTCCATCATCATCATACTTTGCTTCCTCGTATCATCGCAAAGTCCTCGAATCCATCCATATGAGCTTCCTCATCCGCTTCATATGCCACAAGCAGCTTTCACCATTCAAGAGCCTTTCCACTTAGCTTTTGAATCATCTTCGACCATCTTGTTCCAAATCAACTACTAGCTAACTTGAAACAATCAAATCAATCATACATTCAAACAATCAATCATTCAAACAAGATCTAATAAGCAATATTAACTATAATGGCAATTTCGTAAATAAATGAGTGAAAGTCTATCATACATGAATTATGGATTTCTAGCATAGATCTATCAAATATAAAACATGGGTTTTGTTCCTATAACTCGATAAATGAATTTGCATAGGTAAACATCTTCATAAACAATGGATCTACACGCAGACTTAAGAGAAATGCGAGAAATCACTATCTTTAACACATAAACGAACCACCACTCCAATATACTCCTTTGGATCCGTGTGAGAGATAATCACCACTCTCCGAATCACCCAAACACTTCAAAAACTAATCACTTCAGATCTGGACAGCAAGGATTCAAGCTCGATTTGTTGAAATCTCGCTTGAAATGGTGAAATCTAGCTTCGTCGGAAGAAGATCTTCAACTTTGGCTCTTCGATCTTCGATCTTGATCTTCGATCTTGGATGGATGTTAGCACTTGATCAAAGCGGAGAAATGAAGTGAAGAAATGTTGTAGTCGAGCTCTAAAAATGGCAGCACTTCGTCGCTTCAAAATCCGGTGCCAAAAAGTGAGCCAAACCCCTCTATTTATAGGCTGAAATCACCCTTAGGTCGTCACCCAGTTTTAGGTCGTTGCCGACCTAGAGACCCCCGACCTAACTTAGGTCATTTACGACCTAAGTCTCCATAGCACACGCGACCTAAAAACACAGCTGCCTTCAACGACCTACGACCTAAGACCATGCCGACCTAAAATAAACATGCGACCTAATTTCCTTGCGACCTATGATTCTGCCGACCCAACCTACCTAGCGACCAAACACAAACCACGATCTAACACTTCCCTTAGGTCGCTCAACAACCTAACTTAGGTCGTTACCCCTATAGGTCGTCCACGACCTATCTCTTAACTCGTTAACTCCCTTAAACCGTTAGCTCTTAGGTCGGTCTCCCTTTTAGGTCGCTCTACCTATAAGTCGTTAAACCCTATAGGTCGGCCAACCATACTAACTCGTTCACGACCTAACTTCCATAGGTCATAAACACTCTTAAGTCGGTCCATACCTAGGTCGGTCAGGAACCATAACTCGTAACTGTTAGGTCGTTAACCCTAGGTCGCTAACTACCTTAGCTCGGCAACTTCCTTAGGTCGCTACACCCTATAGGTCGCTCATCCTATAGATCGCTCCCGCTCTTCCTTAGGTCGTTACTACTAGGTTTCATACAACCCTTAGGTCGCTTGAACGACCTTCCTCCCCTAGGTCGCTAATCTACTTAAACCGACCTATCTCCTTAGGTCGCTCTAACGACCTAAACTAACCTATCTTACACACGACCTAAACTCCCTAGGTCGCTAACCTCTCTAACTTGCTAACGGCCTAACTTCTTCTTAAGGTCGCTGCAACACTTTTAGGTCGTTACCCATTAACTCGCACACGACCTATCACTTAACTTGTGCAACCGAGTTAACTTCCCATACGACTTAGGCTAAGGAGAACATAAACAACACTAACGACCTAATAGTTCTACGATATATCAACACGTAAAATACGGGTCGTTACATTCTCTCCCCCTTAGGAATTTCGCCTCCGAAATTCCAAACAAACAAGAGCAACCATAACTATTCCGCATGCCTACCATCCATAGCAGTCAACAAACCATGCATCCAATTTCTAGCCTAGCATGCAGAATTCTAAGATTAGAACAAGTTACAAATTCATGAGATGTCACGACACCTTAGGGCCATACCTTGAAGAGTTCAGGATGAGCTGCCTTCGTCCTCTCTTCCTCCTCCCACGTACAGTCGTTAACATCATCACTCCATTGTATCTTGAGCAACATAATCGTCTTCCTCCTAAGCTGTTTCGTGTCGGTTTCAACAACACGAAGCGGCTTACAAGGTCTCGTAACCACTGGATCAACCTCCAAGTCTTCACAGCTATAGCAGAAACCACTGTACTCGAGTCGTGCACATACTTCCGTAGATAAGATACATGAAAAACATTGTGCACACCCGCCATCTTTTCCGGTAACTCCAATCTATAAGAGAGCTTTCCAATTCGCTCGATAATCGGGAATGGTCCAACAAATCTCGGGGTCAATTTTCCTTTCTTCCCGAATCGAATAACATTCTTCAATGGAGAAATCTTCACAAAAACCATGTCACCTATGTCGAACTCCAACTCCTTTCGACGTTTATCTGCATAACTTTTCTGACGATCCTGGGCTGCCTTCATTCATTGTCGAATGATCTCTATACAATCCGAAGTCTGACGAATCATCTCTGGCCCAAGTATCAGCTTTTCTCCAGCTTTCAACCAACATGTCGGAGAGTTACACGGTCTTCCATACAAGGCTTCATATGGTTCCATACCAATACTTGACTGGTAACTGTTATTATATGCAAACTCCACCAAATGAAGATGATCTTCCCATGATCCTCCAAAATCCAAAACACATGCCCTCAGAAGATCTTCCAAAACTCGGTTAACCTTCTCAGTCTGACCATCTGTTTGGGGATGATAAGCTGTACTCAAACACAACTCAGTTCCCAAAACCTCCTGGAAGCTCTTCCAAAATCCACTAGTGAACAATGGGTCTCGATCGCTCACTATACTCTTTGGAATACCATGGAATCGAACTATCCACTTAACATACAACTCAGCCAACTTCGACGCAGTCCTAGTTGATCGAACAGGAATGAATCTTGCACTCTTGGTCAACCGATCTACGATGACCCAAATCCCTTCATTTCCCGCTCTCGTTCTAGGTAAACCATCGATAAAATCCATCGATATCTGCTCCCACTTCCATGTAGGAACTTCTAATGGCTGAAGCAATCCACTTGGCTTCTTCTGCTCTGCTTTAACCAACTGGCAATTCATGCACTTGGAAATAAAATTTCCAACATCCTTCTTCATACCTTCCCAATAATAGGTTCTCTTCATATCCCGATACATCTTATTTCCACCTGGATGAATTGTCAACTTCGAGTGATGGCTTTCCCTTAAAACTTCATCTCTCAATTCATCTATATCGGGAACAACCAGTCGTCCTTGTTTCCGAAGCCAACCCTCTCGATCGACTTCGAATCCCTTATCCTTCTTTGGTTCCAATCCAGATTCCAAACCACGGATAATCTTGACAAGCTTATCGTCTCGCTTTTGACCCTCGCCGATCCTTTCCACAAGAGTAGGCCTTATCGATAAGTTTGCCAACATTTCAGGTTCCAATTCACATCTAGGCCTGAAATCAAATCCAGCCAAATACTCGAGACTCTTCCATTCCGAAAACATGACACCCAATCCCGCATGTCTTCGACTTAACGCATCAGCTACTGCGTTACCTTTTCCCGGAGTATAAGCTATACCAAAATCATATGATGCTAAAAACTCTAGCCATCGTTGCTGCCGAAGATTCAAATCCTTTTGGGAGAAAAGATACTTCAACGACTTGTGATCCGTAAACAACTCGAATCGAACCACCAATAGATAATGTCTCCACATCTTCAGAGCAAACACAATTGCCGCTAACTCCAAATCATGAGTCGGGTAATTCCTTTCATGCGGCTTCAGTTGTCGACTCGCGTACGCAATAACTTTATCCTTCTGCATTAGCACTGCCCCAAGTCCAGTACCACATGCATCGGTGTAAACCACCATCTTATCATTCCCACTTGGAATAGTCAAAACAGGAGCACTCGTCAGTCGCTCTTTCAGGATTCCAAAGGCCTGCTCACACTTAGCATCCCAACTGAATACCTGATTCTTCTTCGTCAATCCTGTCAATGGTGCATCTATCTTGGAAAAGTCTTTGATAAACCGTCGATAATATCCTGCTAGTCCAAGAAAACTTCTCACATCTGATGCATTCTTAGGTCTGACCCAATCCTGGATCGCTGCCACCTTAGCGGGATCAACCGCTATTCCATTTCCAGAAATAACATGGCCTAAGAATCTCACTTCACTCTTCCAGAAGTGACACTTCGAAAACTTAGCCTTCAGCTGATGTTTCTGCAAGATTTCCAAAATAATACGTAAGTGCGTCTTGTGCTCTTCCTCAGTTCTGGAATAAATCAGAATATCATCCACGAACACAAGTACAAACTTGTTCAACTGATCTCTGAACACTCTATTCATAAGATCCACAAAATATGCTAGTGCGTTAGTCAATCCAAACGGCATTACCAGCCACTCATAAAAACCGGATGGTGTCCTAAAAGCAGTCTTCGGCACACTATCCTTCGCCACTCTCAACTGGTGAAATCCCGTTGCCAAATCCATCTGAGAAAACACCTTCGCCTCGTGGAGCTGATCAAACAAGTCATCTATTCTCGGCAATGGATACTTGTTCTTCTTAGTCACCTTATTCAGCTCACGATAATCAACACACAACCTCAACGATCCATCCGCTTTGGTTGCGAACACAACTGGTGCACCCCATTCGGACACACTACGCCGAATGAATCCTTTCCGCAAAAGGTCATCAACTTGCACCCTCAACTCTTGCTGTTCTCTAGGCGCTATCCGCCTAAGAGGCATCACAACAGGTCTGGCTCCCTCAACTAGATCGATACGAAACTCAATCTCCCTATGCGGCGGTAACCCTTTGACCTCGTCAAAGACATCCTCGAATCCATTCACGATTGGCATCGATGACAGTCCATCCCGTGGAAGAACCAGCGAATACATGAAGCTCATGAAGACGCCTTCTTCATGCTTACATCGTATCACAACCTTTCGCCCCTCCACATTCTCGACTGTTACCTCCAATCTCTCACAATCAACCTTTGCCGCATACTTCCTAAGCCAGTCCATACCCAAAATAATTCCGAACCCCGAAAAGTTCAGAACAAAGCAATCACAAACAAAAGAGCAATCATGACTCGACACAACTAGACCACGGCATAGCATACACAAACAAGATGAACCCCCAACTGGATTAGTCACAACCAATGGCCTATCAACGATATCCGGTTCCAAACCCAACCGGTCTACTAACTCATTACAAACAAAGGAATGCGACGCCCCTGTATCAAACAACACCCTAACTGGAACACCACAAATGGAAAGAGTATCTTGAACCACCACGCTCTTCCCCTTCTCTTCAGCAGTAGGAGCTTTCGAAGATGATGGAACAGCCCCCAAAGCATAAGCTTTCACAATCTGCTTTTCCCTCAACGGTTCCGGACAATTCTTCTTAATATGCCCCAGCTTGTCACAGTTGTGGCACTTCACCGATACCTTTGGATTCTTGCAATCCCTAGAGAAATAGCCTTTCTGTTGACAGTTGAAACAAGTCACTTCGCCTTTCGGCTTCTTCTGGCCATTCTTACCCTTCTGCTGTTGCTGCTTCCTCTTCTTATTTCCACCCTTCTGTGGTTTGAGCTCTTCCTTGGTCACAGCAACAACAGAACCTTCCTTAGAAACAAACTCTCATGCCTGAGAGCTTTTTCCACAAGCTTCTCAAATGGATCGTCCAGGTGATCCACCAGCTGCCTTCCAAGATAAGCATCCAAGCCTGTCACGAACTTTTCATTCTACTGATATGGAGAATCAATTTACGATCTAGCATACTTGGACAAGGCTTCAAACTCAGAAACATACTCAAGAACCGATCTCCCACCTTGCTTGAGCTCAACAAACTTCTTAAACAAGATAGACTTCTGAGCCGTAGAAATGAACTTAGCTTCAAATCTAGCTTGGAACTGCACCCAAGTAATTTCTTCCTCCGGAGTATCAATGGTGATAGAGTTCCACCAATCAGAAGCTCTCCCTTGAAGCTGTCTTGATGCAAGCTTCCTCTTAGTTGCATCCTCAATTCCTAAATCTCCAAAGATCCTCCTACAAGCATCCATCCATCTTTGGACTTCAATAGTCGATTCCGTTCCTAAGAAAACATTTCCTCCAAGAGAAGTATAGTCCTTGCAAAGTTTAGCGAAATCCACCGGCCTTGGAGCTTGAACTTGAACTCCCACATCCACTGACGATCCTGAAACTGGTATCCTCCTCATGATCGAAGTCATCATGGCCTCAAACATAGGAGCATAATCAACAGCTTCCCTAGCAGTACGACTTTCCCTAGCAGCTTGTCTCTCGCCACGACTCATCCTTAATATCTGTAAAAAGAATGATTAGAACACCTTGAGAAACAACTGCATAAGGAGTTCAAATCCTTCTAACTACTATATTGTATATAGTAATCATCCATCAAAATACAATTACGTCTCTCTTACGTAGTTACGTCGGCGAGTGTTGGCTAAAATCGATTAACCAAAGCTCTGATTCCAAATGAGACGACCGCCCATGACTCCCGCACAGAAATAAGGGAATGGTGCGTTGAAAATGTGCCAGGCAGCCATGGATGACCGCCAAGGGTAGAATAAACATCGCAGAATCTATATCATAGAACTCACAGCGCATGGATCAAATACAATAGAGAAAAATGTATATAGTGAAGCTCCAAAACAGAATATCATCATAGACATCATAGTGGTTTGATACAATCATCTGAAAGTTAGTACAATCATGCCTCACTACAAACACTCAGAGTAACAACAAAACAGCGGAAATATCCAGTACATAGAATATGAAAATAATATGTAAAAGCCTCCTGCTCGTCTTCGCCATCTGCATCGTCAATCACTAAGGTCAGCACCTGCCACCTGTCACTTAGTCTGCCCATCCCAAAACATGGATGAACAGCCCAAGGTAATAAGAGGAGACATAAAACCTTGAGTCAGACAAAGTCCTAGTGAGCAGTAAATCAACAATCAAACATACCAAAGGAACATAAAGGATAAAAGGAATAGGAACCCAAATCATCCCACTCCACCTCTTTCTACAGTGATAGCCCCCAGACACACACTAATAAGAAGCAAGCATAGCAACAGGTAACTAAAGTAAAGCGATAACCACTCGAGTCAAGGTCGATGTTTTCCAAATACAAACCCCCAAGGCCTAAACCAAGATCAGATAAGCACCCAGAAATCACCGCTCTTGAGACCGAATGATGATATAACTAACATCCATGACTCTGGCTATCACTGTTATCATTGCCTTGATTTCATCGTTAGTTGAATGAACGACACATTCTTTCATCCGTCAGTCAAGGGCTAATGGTAACCCCGGTTCTAGACATAACTCCGCACGTCATCGTGACCCGTGCCTAGGATATCAATGCTGCCCAGAGTACTAGCACGTCATCGTGACCCGTGCCTGGGATATCAATGCCGCCCAACGTACTCTTGCTTTGAGCATGCTAGAACCTTCAACAACAATGAAGTCTTAGCCTCCTAGTCATCCTCCTCGACGACTATTCCCATACTAGCTCAAGCGCCTTTCGAGCCATCCATTATCCATCAAAACTCGAACCATATCACCGAGTTAACATCATGCTTGGAATGATCCCGCCTGGACTAGACCAAGACTATCTCATATCATACTTTGCTTCATCGCATCTTAGCAAAGTCCATATCATGCTTCGCCTCATCATATCACGGCAAAGTCCATCATCATCATACTTTGCTTCCTCGTATCATCGCAAAGTCCTCGAATCCATCCATATGAGCTTCCTCATCCGCTTCATATGCTACAAGCAGCTTTCACCATTCAAGAGCCTTTCCACTTAGATTTTGAATCATCTTCGACCATCTTGTTCCAAATCAACTACTAGCTAACTTGAAACAATCAAATCAATCATACATTCAAACAATCAATCATTCAAACAAGATCTAATAAGCAATATTAACTATAATGGCAATTTCGTAAATAAATGAGTGAAAGTCTATCATAGATGAATTATGGATTTCTAGCATAGATCTATCAAATATAAAACATGGGTTTTGTTCCTATAACTCGATAAATGAATTTGCATAGGTAAACATCTTCATAAACAATGGATCTACATGCAGACTTAAGAGAAATGCGAGAAATCACTATCTTTAACACATAAACGAACCACCACTCCAATATACTCCTTTGGATCCATGTGAGAGATAATCACCACTCACCGAATCACCCAAACACTTCAAAAACTAATCACTTCAGATCTGGACAGCAAGGATTCAAGCTTGATTTGTTGAAATCTCGCTTGAAATGGTGAAATCTAGCTTCGTCGGAACAAGATCTTCAACTTTGGCTCTTCGATCTTCGATCTTGGATGGATGTTAGAACTTGATCAAAGCGGAGAAATGAAGTGAAGAAATGTTGTAGTCGAGCTCTAAAAATGGCAGCACTTCATCGCTTCAAAATCCGGTGCCAAAAAGTGAGCCAAACCCCTCTATTTATAGGCTGAAATCACCCTTAGGTCGTCGCCCAGTTTTAGGTCGTTGCCGACCTAGAGACCCCCGACCTAACTTAGGTCATTTACGACCTAAGTCTCCATAGCACACGCGACCTAAAAACACAGCTGCCTTCAACGACCTACGACCTAAGACCATGCCGACCTAAAATAAACATGCGACCTAATTTCCTTGCGACCTATGATTCTGCCGACCCAACCTACCTAGCGACCTAACACAAACCACGATCTAACACTTCCCTTAGGTCACTCAACAACCTAACTTAGGTCGTTACCCCTATAGGTCGTCCACGACCTATCTCTTAACTCGTTAACTCCCTTAAATCGTTAGCTCTTAGGTCGGTCTCCCTTTTAGGTTGCTCTACCTATAAGTCGTTAAACCCTATAGGTCGGCCAACCATACTAACTCGTTCACGACCTAACTTCCATTGGTCATAAACACTCTTAAGTCGGTCCATACCTAGGTCGGTCAGGAACCATAACTCGTAACTGTTAGGTCGTTAACCCTAGGTCGCTAACTACCTTAGCTCGGCAACTTCCTTAGGTCGCTACACCCTATAGGTCGCTCATCCTATAGGTCGCTCCCGCTCTTCCTTAGGTCGTTACTACTAGGTTTCATACAACCCTTAGGTCGCTTGAACGACCTTCCTCCCCTAGGTCGCTAATCTACTTAAACCGACCTATCTCCTTAGGTCGCTCTAACGACCTAAACTAACCTATCTTACACACGACCTAAACTCCCTAGGTCGCTAACCTCTCTAACTTGCTAACGGGCTAACTTCTTCTTAAGGTCGCTGCAACACTTTTAGGTCGTTACCCATTAACTCACACACGACCTATCACTTAACTTGTGCAACCGAGTTAACTTCCCATACGACTTAGGCTAAGGAGAACATAAACAACACTAACGACCTAATAATTCTACGATATATCAACACGTAAAATACGGGTCGTTACAGTCATTTGATCTATTTGCTTTTGAATTCCTGTGTATACTGCCTAGCTGCAGTCGTATATGCATTTTTGTTTGGTTTCAGGGTGGTCCACTGTACCACTGATGTCACCTTCACTTAACATTTTGGAACTTGAACTGTTGCGTTCATTTGGTGACTGCAGTTTCATTTGTGCAGTTTGCCCTTGGATTCGTTTATGCAGTTGCCCTTGTCGGTTTGCGTTACATCGATATTTGATTCTTGATTAATTTCGGTTCATTAATCTTTTGAGTACATCATCACTATAGTGGGAAGGCAGTGCACGCAAGCGTGAACTGCAGCCACACGGTATTGATTTTATTGATATACTATTTTGTTTTGATTGATGATCTTTTGCATATTTCATTACGGTAGTGGCGAGGCCGTACACGCAAGCATGAACTGCCGCCACACAGATTTATCGTTTTAAATGTGGCGAGGCCGTACACGCGTGCGTGTACTGCAGCCAATTCAAAATTTGATGTTTTAAATTGATTGATTTTAATTGATGAAATTGTTTTATGTGAAGACCCGCCTTCCACTACCTAGAAAGACGCGTCATGATTTAAGAAAGAAAGGGATAGAAAAGAGAATAGAAAGAAGAGAAGAAAGAAACAACACATCAGAATCTAAACAACGGAACGAATATATTATATTAATCACATAATACTTTACATAGTACCATATACATCAGAGATACACAGCATAATCAACTCATACTAGACAGTTATAGACATCTTTCTAGTTATACAACTCAAAGACAAACAACATCTCAGAGAACACACAGCGGAATACTCTATAGCTACACGCAGAAGCCTCCTGCTCCATTGCTCCTCCAGAATTCGTCAAGTCAACTTAAAATCAAAACCTTAATCCCTTGGCTACTCGTAAAAATTTGAGTACCCAAGAGTTTAAGAAAACCAGAATAAACTCCAGGTCAAACATGGGTCCGATGTGAGTAAACGGGTTAAAGTTACTTAACTTAAAAAACTTTTGAAAGAAAAGGTATCACGTAAGACTTCCCACACATAAACATGGAAATTTTTTTACCTTACGCTAACCAAAACATTTGATAGGAAATCCAATGATATTATAATAGTGTCTAGGGTTTTCAAATAAATAAGAAATAGCCGAAATTGTTACATTATTAAATTCCAGCTACTAGCCACAAAAGTGGGTAATACAATCAAAACCGTTGGCACTTATTGGATTTTGGATTCCATACAATGGCAGGGCTACTGGGGTACCGCCCGTCACAGTACGTGGTCTAGATCACCGTACCGAGGATTACTCCCAATCCCATGCAACACAAAGCCGGACCCGTTCCTTACTGAACAGTTCCGAATAAAAAAACCCCGACGATTCTAGCTATCCATCGCCCACACAACCGAATATAAAAGGGACCTCTAGACAGGGGTAAATCTTACTCTCCAGTGGGTGCGACCCACGAAGCCTTGCTGCACCTCCCCTATTTTAGCCATTCCCGGTTGATAAGGCTTGAGGTTACGATTACCTTTATAGGACATATCACTTAGAATGCTCATCGTCCACCTGACGATGTTCTGAAAGCATTCAATCCATACAAGTTCGTTCCGGGTTCGAACGAAACCAAAGGCATTATCTCATTACACTCATTTTGGAATCACCCTTAGAGTTAACGACAATAACCCTTGCACTCTAAACCACCATCTCGAATCTATAAGATCTATTCCGTCAACTCATTACGTAATCACCCACAGATTTATACTGACGTATAGCCCTTACACCTCGAGTCTTCACAAAGCTCCAATTTGACTCACGGCCTAAGGTTATTTGGAATCGATGTGGTTTTCGAATATCCAAATATGGAAACCCGATCCCGGTCTCATCGAAATCCAAAGCGTGTCTTTTAAGTCTAAGTTGTTTTAAAGGTTTAAAACAATTCAATTCAACTATCTATATATACACAGATAGATAACTCACATATCAATAATTGATAATCAAGATTATCAAATAACAGGTAATCCACATTATCAATATCATAATAGATAATCCATATATCAACATCCAAATTGATAATCTATACCACAATCCAATCAATCATCCATACCACACAAACATACTTATCTCATTTTCTGCGATCACACAGCATTCAAGACAATCAATGTCAACCATTCATTCATAAGCAATGATTAACTCAAACCATAACATAATTAATTTAAAATGAATTAAATTAATTATCTCTAATCTTTAATTAATTTAAAGTGAATTAAATTAATTAACTAATCACTTAATTAATTTAAAATTAATTAAATTAATTACCTTCATCCAATATCTTGCTTAAATAAACATTAATTAAATCAATTAATTAGTCCCAATCAACCTTTATTATTTAACTCTTAATAAAGTAATTAATCCTTAATTATTTTCATTAATCATAACAATTAATGAACCTTAATTAATTAATCAGGCTTAAATTAATTGCTTTTAATTAATCAACTTAAATACACTAATTAACTATTTTTAATTACTTCTTAATTACTTTATAAATCCTTTGATTTATTACCTAAGTAATAAACCTTTAATTACTTTAACAAGTAATTTACCCATTAAAAATTACTTTCCAAATCAGTAATTTACCTAACACAATTACCTCTGTAATTAATCAATTACTTATCTTAAGTAATTAGCCTTACTAAAACTTATCAAGTAAACATACTTAATCCTTAATCAAGTGTCTATATTTAATCAATTAACAAATTAATCAACTTACTTGATTTCACTCATCTCATAAAACAAAATTGAGTAATTCATCCCTAATTACTCATTAACTCAAATTAATCTTCAATTATCAGATTAATTATCTCCAACTATTAATTAACAAACCTTAATTATTAATCAATCCTTTGATACAAAGTAATTAATCACTAATTACTTTTATAATTAATTAATTAAACTTAATTAACTAATTAATTAACTCTTAATCATTAATTAATAAACTTAATTATTAATTAACAAATCTTAATTACAAAATAATTAATTCATAATTAAAATTAATTAATTAATCCTTAATTAATTAATCCTTAATTAAAATTAATTATTCTTAAATAAAAATAGTTAATTAATTCTTAATTAACTTTCATTATAAATTAATAATCCTTTAATTATTAATTAAGAAAAACCAACTAAATTTAAATAAAACCTTTATTAGTTAATTACTAATTTAAATTAATCCTTAATTACTTAAATAAATAAGTAATTACAAATTAATTAATCATTTGTCATTAATTAAATCATCATCTTAATTAATAGTTAATTAATTAATTATACTTAATTAATTACTTAACTAACCCCTCTTAAAATCATAATTACATAAATTAATTAACTTAAACTTCTTTAATTAACTAACTAATTACAAATTATTAATACTTAATTATTATTTAAGATAAAATAATTATCTTAAATAAATCTTGGAAATCTTTATTTAACTTAATTAATTAAATTAAATTATAAGAAATCATTAATTACTTTCTTTAATTATTAATTAACAATTTTAATTCCAAGTAAATAAATTATCTTAAACTTAATTGTTAATTAATAAATCATTTCCCCCTAATTAATTTAAAAGAACATTTACTTAAAGTTCTCTTTATATTTCAAAATAAGATTTGAAATAATATTAAGATTCTAACTTTAAGATATTTAAAATATTACCCAAGTTTATTTATAAAACAATTCAATTTCAGAAACAAGAATTATAAATTTAGCTTAATTTTTTTTTAAAAGTTAAAAACTTATTTTTTTTTAAAAACTAAATTTCAGGTTGACCAAAAATCTGGGTTCAACCCATGATTACATGAACCCTGGAACAAAGTACAACTCTGTTCTTCTTCCTTTAAGTTTCCAGTTTAAAGTTAATTAGGATTTCAAAATTTTAAAAAATATGTTAAGTTAAAACTAAAACTGTTTCAAAACAAAACAGTTTAGTTCGGCATACCCAAATGACCCCAGAACTTCCCCGAGTTCCTTCCCGAGCCACAACCAAAATTCCTTGTGCTTTCCCCGAGCTAAATCCCAGAAACAAAAAAAATCAAACCCAAAACAACTGACACCTACCACCCCTCTCGTGCAACCTGCACCGACGCCGGACCTCCTCTGGCCAACGACGAACTCACCTACACGTCACCCAAACACCCTACATCCACCTACGACCCACAGAATGACACCCCATACTCTGAATCAAAATCGAGTTCATCAGGTGACTGAACTCAAAAAAACCCATCACCAGAAAACCCAAAAATCGTCGCCGCCGATCATCATTAAGTAACACAACCCCGACCTTAGCTTGACGACTCACCGCGCAAGCTTTTCCCCAAAAATTATACGGCTCGATTCAATTTTGGGTATGCAGAAATCAAATATACAGTTGGCTTTCAAAAACTAGGTTTAAATCAATCTAAGGCAAAAATCAAAACCCACGATGATTAATAAATTCTTCAATGATTTTTGCTAAACACTCTGATGCAAATACTAACTCCATTAACCAACTCAAGCATTCCAGATTCACATATTAACAGAGATCACCAAAAATCTATTTCCAGATAAAACCCAAAATTCCCACATTTTACTTCATTTAAAAACCTGATTTTGATTTTAAAAAAAATCATAACTTCCAACATCAATTCAATCTATATAGAGGAATCAGAGAATTGTGTTAATCGATTTCTAACATATTTTATAAAGTTTGCACTGTAACCATATCTTCCCAGTTACTACATATCTAAAAACATGTTTAACTAATTTTAGATTATAGTTCATACTTAAACAAACTTAATTTGTTTGAGAATACTCAGGCCCCTCAGAAATCAGAGAAGAATGAAAAAAAATTGTTCAAAATTTTACTCTGAATCATGCAACAGAGGGGTGACATACATATACGAGGCATGCATACTCAAATAAAATCACATTCACAAAAGTACACACATGCAATTATCATTTCACAAAGATTTTATAAGCAACAATTATCAATCAATTTTATGATTAGAATTAAATGTTTACTCACCTCCATTTAAAAGATGACAGTGCAAAATTTTGAAGGTGGCAGGAAATCTGCAAAGCATTTTGGACTTGAAGCTTTATTGAAACTGAAGTCTTGAGACTTGCATGCATTAGAAGCTTGAGGCAGACATGAATTGGAGGCTTGCACTTGTTTTTGTTTTGAGGATAAACTGTAAATGTGCAGTTTTGATTTGGAACAAATATTGCAGGCATCTGCACTTGAGTTTTGAGGAATTTGTTTGAACTTTTACAACCAGAATGTTGCAGGCTTGTTGAGATTACAGATATTGGTTTGAGGAAATTAAATGCAGATTTTGATTTAAGAAAAACTACAGGCTTTTGTTTTACTGAATGTGTTTGAGTTTGAAGGATTTCAGATATTTGATTTTGTTTTGAGGATTTTTCTGATTTTTGATATTAGTTTACATGTTAGTTCTCTTGAGTAGTGAATTGAGAAAAGGATTTTAGCAAGAAGGTGATTGTGTATATAGGTTTAAATTATGAGTTATCAAAATTGAAGAAAAAAGAGGAAACAAATATGACACTTGTCTTTAATTCACATAAATGTTTAACACTTGTTACATTAAAAGGTTTATAGCATAACACTTGTAATTATTTATTTACATTTGTTGTAAAATGATTTTAAAACTCTTTTTTTTAAATTGAATTTCCTAATTACTAATATGTTTTCTAAATTTTTTTTTTAAATTGCTTTTCTTATTAAATATCAAATAACAAATTCACCTACACATTTATAAATGTATGCTAATTTATACCCGTACAATCTTTAAAAAGAATGAAACCAAATATGTTTTAAATAAAAATATATACAACATTTCAAACTTATTTGAAATACCATTTTAAAAAGCCTTTATACTCATTTTATTAAATAAACACAAATCAAATTTGTTTAGGTAAACTTCAATAAAAGAAAAATAAAAAAAATCTTATTTCTAATTGAAAACATTATCTATATATTTTAAAAACCAAACTATACTATTATTTTATTTTAAGATGCATGTATATCTTTGAATTCAAATATATATTCATTTCAAAGTCCAATTTAAAAATCAAATCTAAAATAAATTTAAATAAATATAAACAACTATTTTAAAATAAGCTCATTATTATTTACAAATAATATATCCTATTTTGAAATCAATTTAAAATACACAGATTTAAATACATAGATATAAATGCATTTTAAACACACTTATAAATTTTAAAGCAATAAATCAATTTAAAATTTATTTACACAATAAAATAATTATTCTTATTATAAAACCAATTTATAACAAAAATTAAAACATTACTTGGTTAATTATTTTTGAAAATAACAGTTTTATCAATCTCAAATAATTAAATTAACCGATTATCAGCATTTTAAACTCCTGAAAATTCCGGGATATTACAATCCTCCCCTCTTAACAGAATTTCGTCCTCGAAATTTAAAACAAAGATTATCCAAAGTTTAATTAAATTTTCAACCAATTCAAACATTCATAACAGCCATACACTATCAATCAAACAAACAATTTCATCCAAACAACCAATTCAAATAAATAACATCAGCTATCCGGACACAGATCCAGATAAATTTCCGAAAATATCTCGAGTTTCCCCAGTACAGACACCAGGATACTCGCTCTACTAAACCCAAACTAGCCATACTTATAAGCTATTAAATTCCTACTCAGCAAGATCTATAATCTACACAAGATACCAGACCAAAGACAAGTCTGATCAACTACTAAAACCTACACAGAATTACTGGTCTCAAAACGAGTGATGACCAAAACACGTACTCTCTCAGAGACACGTGAAATAAATTTGAATTCCATTCTTCCAAACTGGCAATTCAACTTTTCAAACCAAAGCACTGATCTCTACAAAAACTCAGAAGAATTCAATATACCTCGAAGCTTACCAAATCTTATTGCTTCCTTTACCAGAGGAAACTCAACAACATCGAAATCTCCAACTTTGAATTCCAAATTCTTCTGTTACTTAACCTCAAAACTTACCGGATGATCCGGCTGCCTACAAATCCTACCCGATCAGCTCAACCTTCACTGATATTTCTACAAACAAACTGGATCAACTCATAACTGATCCTCACAAGATCAATCCACCATCAAAACCAAACCTTACTATCAACAGAAGAAAACAACTTCTCCCATCTGGAAAAGACAGAACAGAATCACTCGCCAACTTGCCTCAGATTCTGAAGAAGAAATTCAGTAGAAACTCTCTAATCCAAAATACTGCAATTCCCAGTTGCTTCTATTCAAGAACAACAGTCACCTTGCTTCCGCTGCACAACTCTGATCTGGAGCAGATGAAAATGCCGTCGAATGAACAAAGGCACAAACCAACATCACATCTTGGAAATAAGGTTCAACAGAAATTCTAAGAAATACAGAGCTGCTACACCAAACAATCAACCTAGTAGATAACCTTCTACCCAACTGAATCACTTGTATTACTCCTAACATCAAGTCGATTCAGAACTCAAACTCCAATGCGGCAAAACTCTAACTTTCCTGAAGATATATCCAGAAAAAATCTTCAGCAATCCCACAACTCTCACATCCTCTAGAAATGCCACAAATCCAAGCAAAGACTATCTAAGATAATCACCCATCTATCACAAGTCACTTTTGCGATCAACCAATCCAAGATACTGTTCTCTCTTTACCAAACAGAACAGCTTAAACTTAATTAGCCAACCCATCGAAGAAACGGGTCTACTTAACTGCTTCTGAACTCCACTTCAGAAAAACTGCTAAGCCAAAAGGTCTCCCTGCTGAAATACAGAACATTCCCGAGCTGCACTGCTAACACAGATGCCAAAGACTTCTTATCCAAAGTTCTTTTGAGAAACTCGGACTTCCAACTAAACACATACATCCTGCTGATCTCAGCTACAACACCTGAAAGACACACTTCCTTATACTTGCTCCGAAAGAAACGTCTTCAGAGACATCCATAGTCACTGCATCTCATCACGCAGCTACTTCTTCCTGAGGTAACAAAATACCATCACTCGTTTCTGCCCAACCAACAGATCCAAACTCTCAAAAATCCGCTCTCACGAGCGCAAATCAAACTTACACTTCAAAGATGAACTCTGAACCTTAACAGGTTTCCTTCAGAGATCAAATGAAGTCTTACAACAAACTTCAAAGATTACTCGAGACGGTATTAGGTCTACAGTCTCGACAAATACACTTCCAACCTCAAACATTCAAACTCCAACCAATGGTAGTTGTGTACACACACTACTACCCCATCTACCTTTATAACTTAAATTGGAATACCCGAACAGGTAACCCAACAGATAGGTAGAAATATATATACATATAGTTATATATAAAAATTACAAGTATGCTCTCTCAAGAAAGACACCACTACAGAGCCTAGGTATTCACTCAACCTAATACTCTGATACCAAATGTGAAGACCCGCCTTCCACTACCCAGAAAGACGCGTCATGATTTAAGAAAGAAAGGGATAGAAAAGAGAATAGAAAGAAGAGAAGAAAGAAACAACACATCAGAATCTAAACAGCGGAACGAATAAATTATATTAATCACATAATACTTTACATAGTACCATATACATCAGAGATACATAGCATAATCAACTCATACTAGACAGATATAGACATCCGTCTAGTTATACAACTCAAAGACAAACAACATCTCAGAGAACACACAGCGGAATACTCTATAGCTACACGCAGAAGCCTCCCGCTCCATTGCTCCTCCAGAATTCGTCAAGTCAACTTAAAATCCTAACCTGAATCCCTTGGCTACTCGTAAAAAATTGAGTACCCAAGAGTTTAAGAAGAACAGAATAAACTCCGGGTCAGACATGGGTCTGGTGTGAGTAAACGGGTTAAAGTTGCTTAACTTAAAAAACTTTTGAAAGAAAAGGTATCACGTAAGACTTCCCACACATAAACATGGAAAAGTTTTTACCTTACGCTAACCAAAACATTTGATAGGAAATCCAATGATATTATAATAGTGTCTAGGGTTTTCAAATAAATAAGAAATAGCCAAGATTGTTACATTATTAAATTCCAGCTACTAGCCACAAAAGTGGGTAATACAATCAAAACCGTTGGCACTTATTAGATTTTGGATTCCATACAATGGCAGGGCTACTAGGGTACCGCCCGTCACAGTACGTGGTCTAGATCACCGTACCGAGGATTACTCCCAATCCCCTGCAACACAAAGCCGGACCCGTTCCTTGCTGAACAGTTCCGAATAAAACAACCCCGGCGATTCTAGCTATCAATCTCCCACACAACCGAATATAAAAGGGACCTTTAGACAGGGGTAAATCTTACTCTCCAGTGGGTGCGACCCACGAAGCCTTGCTGCACCTCCCCTGTTTTAGCCATTCCCTGTTGATGAGGCTTGAGGTTACGATTACCTTTATAGGACATATCACTTAGAATGCTCATCGTCCACCTGACGATGTTCTGAAAGCATTCAATCCATACAAGTTCGTTCCGGGTTCGAACAAAATCGAAGGCATTATCTCGTTACACTCATTTTGGAATCACCCTCAGAGTTAACGACAATAACCCTTGCACTCTAAACCACCATCTCGAATCTATAAGATCTATTCCGTCAACTCATTACGGAATCACCCACAGAGTTATACTGACGTATATCCCTTACACCTCGAGTCTTCACAAAGCTCCAATTTGACTCACGACCTAACGTTATTTGGAATCTATGTGGTTTTCGGATATCCAAATATGGAAACCCGATCCCGGTCTCATCGAAATCCAATGCGTGTCTTTTAATTCCAAGTTGTTTTAAAGGTTTAAAACAATTCAATTCAACTATCTATATATACACAGATAGATAACTCACATATCAATAATTGATAATCAAGATTATCAAATAACAGGTAATCCACATTATCAATATCATAGTAGATAATCCATATATCAACATCCAAATTGATAATCTATATCACAATCCAATCAATCATCCATACTACACAAACATACTTATCTCATTTTCTGAGATCACACAGCATTCAAGACAATCAATGTCAACCATTCATTCATAAGCAATGATTAACTCAAACCATAACATAATTAATTTAAAATGAATTAAATTAATTATCTCTAATCTTTATTTAATTTAAAGTGAATTAAATTAATTAACTAATCACTTAATTAATTTAAAATTAATTAAATTAATTACCTTCATCCAATATCTTGCTTAAATAAACATTAATTAAATCAATTAATTAGTCCTAATCAACCTTGATTATTTAACTCTTAATAAAGTAATTAATCCTTAATTATTTTCATTAATCATAACAATTAATGAACCTTAATTAATTAATCGGGCTTAAATTAATTGCTTTTAATTAATCAACTTAAATACCGTAATGAACCTTAATTACTATTTATGATAATTTACATCATCATTTGCTAATTGATTTTGGATTTTGATATGAAAGTAAAAACAAAATTTGATGATTTATATTACTATTTACAATAGTAAATAGAACATACTTAAAATAGCTTTTGCTTTGGCTTCATTTTCATGAGAATTTATAAGTGGTATATTTGTTGTATTATAGTTTGATGGTTTAAGTTATGTTAATAACATAAATAAACTATATTCATGATAATGCAACAATTATTTCACTTAATATTAAAACTAGCGATCATAAATTATTTGTTTGTTGATTTACAAAAATACGAGAGTGGATTTGCCTCTAAATTGTTCTCTACTCTCATAGTTTTTAATCCCATTTTAATTCTATTTTTTGCTTCGGTTTGCTTGTAGTTAAAAATTACCTCTCCTTTTTGTATAATTTGATTGAATAGATTTTTAAAATCTAACAATTCCTTGCGGATCGACCCGTACTCACCACGTACTAACTTTTATACGTCGTGCGCTTGTAGGTAAATTTAATTGAAATTTATCGGTAGTTTTCGAACTCGATAGAAATTCCATCGACGAACAAGTTTTATGTGATCATTCCGCTGTGAGATTCTAATTTCCCTATTCATTTTCCTTTTACACCCTAACAATCGGCCTTTCCAGCACATGGATGATCGACAGTTGAATACCGTAGATGTATTAAGTGCCGACTTTCGAGCGTCGAAAAGAGATTTGAATGTCCAACTCCTCTCCATGAGTTCCTTTGTAACGACCCACCCTTCTGACCGTCTCTAGTCGGTAATTAAACCAACTTGAAACGTTCAAAATGACGGATTGTTATTCAGTTTATATAGTTTAAACAGAATCAGCCACAGAATCACAGAATAATCATAATATTTTACATAAATGAATTTTCTTACATATATCAGAGTTTGTACAACGCAATAATTTATACAGCGCAATATTTCTTTTAAGTACAAAAATAAATCCCCGAAAAGCTAAAGTGAAGCGTTTTCGCCTCTCTCTCTAACTTCGCTGCCTGAAAATCTTTAAGCTGTAAAATACTGGGTTTGACCCGGGTATTACATTCAAAAGAAAATAATACACGGGTCAGTCTATTTCAAACTCAGTTATTAGTGCATAGAGGCAATAATAATCAAATAACAATTAGACGATAGTCAAATAAATAAATTCACCTATCTGATCCTTTCAACAAAGAAAACGCATAACGGTAAACATAACACTTAACAGTGTTAAACAACGAATCAGTAGATTCAAATTATCAACGAAGATAGATAGGAGGATTATTAATGAAGATAATTTAGAAAAAAAAAACATCAGAATTGCCTAAACGGCAATTAACAACAAAATCATCAAATTAAAACCAAATCAAAATACGATTCAAAATATATTGAATTGGCGGCATAAAATGTAATATCCCGGAATTTTCAGGAGTTTAAAGTGCTGATAATCGCTTAATTTAATTATTCGAGATTGATAAAATTGTTATTTTCAAAAATAATTAACCAAGTAATGTTTTAATTTTTGTTATAAATTGGTTTTATAATAAGAATAATTATTTTATTATGTAAATAAATTTTAAATTGATTTATTGTTTTTAAAATTTATAAGTGTGTTTAAAATGCATTTATATCTATGTATTTAAATCTGTGTATTTTAAATTGATTTCAAAATAGGATATATTATTTGTAAATAATAATGAGCTTATTTTAAAATAGTTGTTTATATTTATTTAAATTTATTTTAGATTTGATTTTTAAATTGGACTTTGAAATGAATATATATTTGAATTCAAAGATATACATGCATCTTAAAATAAAATAATAGTATAGTTTGGTTTTTAAAATATATAGATAATGTTTTCAATTAGAAATAAGATTTTGTTTTATTTTTCTTTTATAGAAGTTTATCTAAACAAATTTGATTTGTGTTTATTTAATAAAATGAGTACAAAGGCTTTTTAAAATGGTATTTAAAATAAGTTTGAAATGTTGTATATATTTTTATTTAAAACATATTTGGTTTCATTCTTTTTAAAGATTGTACCGGTATAAATTAGCATACATTTATAAATGTGTAGGTGAATTTGTTATTTGATATTTAATAAGAAAAGCAATTTTAAAAAAAAATAGAAAACATATTAGTAATTACAAAATTCAATTTAAAAAAAAAGAGTTTTAAAATCATTTTACAAAAAATGTAAATAAATAATTACAAGTGTTATGTTATAAACATTTTAATGTAACAAGTGTTAAACATTTATGTGAATTAAAGACAAGTGTCATATTTGTTTCCTCTTTTTCTTCAATTTTGATAAATCATAATTTAAACCTATATACACAATCACCTTCTTGCTAAAATCCTTTTCTCAATTCACTACTCAAGAGAACTAACATGTAAACTAATATCAAAAATCAGAAAAATCCTCAAAACAAAATCAAATATCTGAAATCCTTCAAACTCAAACACATTCAGTAAAACAAAAGCCTGCAGTTTTTCTTAAATCAAAATCTGCATTTAATTTCCTCAAACCAATATCTGTAATCTCAACAAGCCTGCAACATTCTGTTTGTAAAAGTTCAAACAAATTCCTCAAAACTCAAGTGCAGATGCCTGCAATATTCGTTCCAAATCAAAACTGCACATTTACAGTTTATCCTCAAAAGAAAAACAAGTGCAAGCCTCCAATTCATGTCTGCCTCAAGCTTCTAATGCATGCAAGTCTCAAGACTTCAGTTTCAATAAAGCTTCAAGTCCAAAATGCTTTGCAAATTTCCTGCCACCTTCAAAATTCTGCACTGTCATCTTTTAAATGGAGGAGAGTAAACATTTAATTCTAATCATAAAGTTGATTGATAATTGTTGCTTATAAAATATTTGTGAAATGATAACTGCATGTGTGTACTTTTGTGAATGTGATTTTATTTGAGTATGCATGCCTGGTATATGTATGTCACCCCTCTGTTGCATGATTCAGAGTATAATTTTGAACAAATTCTTTTCATTCTTCTCCGATTTCTGAGGGGCCTGAGTATTCTCAAACAAATTAAGTTTGTTTAAGTATGAACTATAATCTAAAATTAGTTAAACATGTTTTTAGATATGTAGTAACTGGGAAGATATGGTTACAGTACAAACTTTATAAAATATGTTAGAAATCAATTAACACAATTCTCTAATTCATCTATATAGATTGAATTGATGTTGGAAGTTATGATTTTTTTTAAAATCAAAATAAGGTTTTTAAATGAAGTAAAATATGGGAATTTGGGGTTTTATCTGGAAATAGATTTTTGGTGATCTCTGTTAATATGTGAATCTGGAATGCTTGAGTTGGTTAATGGAGTTAGTATTTGCATCAGAGTGTTTAGCAAAAATCATTGAAGAGTTTATTAATCATCGTGGGTTTTGATTTTTGCCTTAGATTGATTTAAACCTAGTTTTTGAAAGCCTACTGTATATTTGATTTTTGCATACCCAAAATTGAATCGAGCCGTATGATTTTTGGGGAGAAGCTTGCGCGGTGAGTCGTCAAGCTAAGGCCGGGGTTGTGTTGCTTAATGATGATCGGCGGCGACGATTTTTGGGTTTTTTGGTGATGGGTTTTTTTGAGTTCAGTCACCTGATGAACTCGATTTTGATTCAGAGTATGGGGTGTCGTTCTGTGGGTCGTAGGTGGATGTAGGGCGTTTGGGTGACGTGTGGGTGAGATCGCCGTTGGCCAGAGGAGGTCCGGCGTCGGTACAGGTTGCACGAGAGAGGGGGGTAGGTGTCACTTGTTTTGGGTTTGTTTTGTTTGTGTTTCCGGGGTTTAGCTCGGGGAAAGCACGAGGAATTTTGGTTGTGGCTTGGGAAGGAACTCGGGGAAGTTCTGGGGTCATTTGGGTATGTCGAACTAAACTGTTTTATTTTAAAACAGTTTTAGTTTTAACTTAACAGATTTTTTAAAATTTTGAAATCCTAATTAACTTTGAACTGGAAACTTAAAGGAAGAAGAACAGAGTTGTACTTTGTTCCAGGGTTCATGTAATCATGGGTTGAACCCAGATTTTTGGTCAACCTGAAATTTAGTTTTAAAAATAAAATAAGTTTTTAACTTTAAAAAAAAATTAAGCTAAATTTATAATTCTTGTTTTTGAAATTGAATTGTTTTATAAATAAACTTAGGTAATATTTTAAATATCTTAAAGTTAGAATCTTAATATTATTTCAAATCTTATTTTGAAATATAAAGAGAACTTTAAGTAAATGTTTTATTTAAATTAATTAGGGGGAAATGATTTATTAATTAACAATTAAGTTTACGATAATTTATTTACTTGGAATTAAAATTGTTAATTAATAGTTAAAGAAAGTAATTAATGATTTCTTATAATTTAATTTAATTAATTAAGTTAAATAAAGATTTCCAAGATTTACTTAAGATAATTATTTTATCTTAAATAATACATAATTATTAATAATTTGTAATTAGTTAGTTAATTAAATAAGTTTAAGTTAATTAATTTATGTAATTATGATTTTAAGAGGGGTTAGTTAAGTAATTAATTAAGTATAATTAATTAATTAACTATTAATTAAGATGATGATTTAATTAATGACAAATGATTAATTAATTGTTAATTACTTATTTATTTAAGTAATTAAGGATTAATTTAAATTAGTAATTAATTAATAATTAATAAAGGTTTTACTTAAATTTTAATTGGGTTTTCTTAATTAATAATTAAAGGATTATTAATTTATAATGAAAGTTAATTAAGAATTAATTAACTATTTTTATTTAAGAATAATTAGTTTTAATTAAGGATTAATTAATTAATTTTAATTATGAATTAATTAATTTGTAATTAAGATTTGTTAATTAATAATTAAGTTTATTAATTAATGATTAAGAGTTAATTAATTAGTTAATTAAGTTTAATTAATTAATTATAAAAGTAATTAGTGATTAATTACTTTGTATTAAAGGATTGATTAATAATTAAGGTTTATTAATTAATAGTTGGAGATAATTAATCTGATAATTGAAGATTAATTTGAGTTAATGAGTAATTAGGGATGAATTACTCAATTTTTTTTTATGAGATGAGTGAAATCAAGTAAGTTAATTAATTTGTTAATTGATTAAATATAGACACTTGATTAAGGATTAAGTATGTTTACTTGATAAGTTTTGGTAAGGCTAATTACTTAAGATAAGTAATTGATTAATTACAGTGGTAATTGTGTTAGGTAAATTAGTGATTTGGAAAGTAATTTTTAATGGGTAAATTACTTGTTAAAGTAATTAAAGGTTTATTACTTGGGTAATAAACCAAAGGATTTATAAAGTAATTAATAAGTAATTAAAAATAGTTAATTACTGTATTTAAGTTGATTAATTAAAAGCAATTAATTTAAGCCTGATTAATTAATTAAGGTTCAAGACTTTAGTTTAATTAAGCTATCCAAACTGGCAATTCAATCTTATAAACAACAGATCTTATCTTATCTTATCAGAACACAGATAAGAAATCTCAAATGCCTCGGAACTACCCATCCAATCTTATCCAATATTAGTTCTCTTAACCAGAGAAATCTTAACAACAATGAAGTCTCCAACTTCGAATTCCAATTCCTTATCTTATATCTGTATAACTCAACAGACAATCATGGGCTACCAATCTCTTCCTGATCAACTCATCCAATGCTGATATTTCCAAAAACAACTAGACCAAAGCAAACTAGCTTTTGGATCCTATTCAACAGAAAAGTCTTCCAAGATCCGTCAAAATCCAGAGCTCAAGCTCTACTACTCAAGCAATAGCAAACAGAACTTGTTTCCTTCTTTGCACAGCTGCTACCTCGCTTCCGCTACACAACTCTGATTCGAAAATAGATAAGAACAATGTTGATGAACACGAATACAAACTTATCCAATATATGAGAAACCTTGATCATCAAATCCATATAATCTTAGTGACACATCCGACTCGGTCACACAACCTTACACAGGATCCAACTCAAAAGCTAGATCTAACCAAATACAAATTCCAAAAATAAATTCCTGAGCTGCTACACCAATCTCTACTTCTCCAAGAACCATTCTACAACCAGGCTAACTACCAAATCACTTCTGGAACCAAAACAACATGGAACCCAATTCCAGATGCAGACAAACTATTGATTACCTCAATAACTCCTACTTCCACATGAGAATCCTCAGTCTCAAACAAAAGAATGCTCAAGAAAATCCCAAACCAATTGCAAGTCACTTTTGCGATCCAACCTAATCCGGATTCCAAAGAAACCGTTCTCACTTTACCAATTAGAACAGCTTAAAGCTTTTCCAACCAAGGTTAATTCTTCAAGAAAACATTCACCAACTGCTCGGACTTCTACAAGAAGAACCACAAAGATTTTTGAACCATTGGAGAAACAAGCTACACTGTTGGTTCCAAACTCAACTTCGATGATACTGCCAAGCCAAAAGACCTTCTTGTCAGCACACCGAACACTTCCGAGCTGCACTGCTACCATAGCTATCCAAAGACTTCTAATCCAAATGCTTCCCCGAAACAAAAACCATCAACAACCCACACAAAAGATCTCGGAGATGGCAGATAACCCAAAAGAAACTCGGGCTCCAAACCAAGCATCAACTCTTTACACTCCTTAAGATACGACAAACGAGACCATGCCGAAGCGAAGCAACTCATAGACCTTAGTCACATATTCCAGAACAGCCAACTTCCATACTGAAGATCCAGATAACTTCTACACAGACGAGTCTTCCCTGATCAGGTAAAGACTACTCCCCAATCACTTCTAAAACTACTTCAAGAGAAAACTTCTCCGGAAAATATCCAAGGATACTGCATCTCATCACGCAGTTATCAAGATACCATCACTTACTACTGCACTTCCATCAAATCCAAACTCAAGAATAATTCGCTCACCCGAGCGAAATCCAAACTTACACTTCAAAGATAATCTCCAAATCTTTTAAAAAGATTTCCTTCGGATATTAGAGAAATCCTTACTCCAAACAACAAAACTTGCTCGAGACGGTATTAGGTCTACAGTCTCAACAAAAATATCCAACCTCAACATATGGACCTCTTCCATCAGTGGTAGTCGTGTTACACACAAACACCACTACTCCACTATCTACCTCTATAACTTATGTTGGAAAATCCGAACAGATAACCCAACAGATTAGGTAGATATAAATATATATAGTTATATATAAAAAATTACAAGTTCGCTCTCTCAAGAAAGACACCACTCCAGAGCCTAGGTATTCACTCAACCTAACGCTCCCTAAAGAAGGACACACTTCAGAGCTTAGGTATTCGCTCAGCCTAATGCTCTGATACCAACTGTAGCGACCCGACTTTCTATTTCCAGACACAACATACACACACATCAGTACAAATATTTATTAACATAGCTAGATTCATCACATGCATAAGCCAATTCAACTACACAAGGATAAAAACTGTTTTTAAAACCAAGATTAACTCACTTGATTCAAGAATGCAGAGCAGAGAAGACTTTTACTTCCCAAGCTCTAAAAATTTGGAAAAAGGCTGTGTCTTGATCTTGCTTTACTGAAGAAATCTTTGCATGCTTTGAAACCCTTTGTTGATTAAAATGTTGAATAGGTTGAATTTCAGTTGAGCTTCATTCCATTTTGTTACAGATTGAACTTTATTTGAATTTACAAAAGACTTGGAGTTGCAGCTTTAAATTTTTCTTTGCAGAATGAAGTTGTAGATCTGCTTTGTAATCTGCAGATCGTATTGTTGTTGCAGGATGTTTTGCAGATTGTAACTTTGTACAATGCAGATTGCATTCCATTTTAAAGTGCAGGTCGATTTTTATGTTGTAGGTTTGAAAAAATGTAGTTTGGTTGCAGATTTTTAATTTGCTTTTGATTTAAGTTTCAGGTTTTGGAAATTGTTTCTGCTTTGAACTAAGAAAGAAAACAAAGGAGAAAGTGTTTTGTAAAAGCAAGTTTTCTCCTTAAAATTTTATTAAAATTTAAAATAAGAATTTTGCCACATGTTCTAAATTCAAACAAATGTCATTTGAATGCCTTTCTTAATTTACAAGTGTTATTAAAGTGGCTAATATGATTACATTTGTCCTAAGTAATTTTAAATTAATTTTTCATTTAATTTTTAAATTAAAACATAAACTATCATATTAATTTACTAAGTAAACAAATACTTACATATATGTAAATAAGTTTACTTTTAAAAGAAAATATCCTAAACTAATTATAATATAAATATAATCTTATACATGTATTAAAAAAAATCTAAAACTTATACATAAACATTTATAACCATTTAAAATTTTAAACATTATAAAAGAAAACAAAACAAAGCTTGTTTAAATCATTTTTAAACTATCTTATTAAAAATAAATAACAATCTTATATTTGAAACCATTGAATTAAACTAAATTTTCTTTTGAAAAACATTATGTTTTAAAATAAAGCTTCAATTTCAATATTTATCCATATATAATTTATTATTAAATTAAATTAAATTTTCAAAACAATATCAAATTATAACATATGCTTACATATATTACAATTTGAAAATTCAACTTTAATTTAAAACAAAAGATATTCCCATTCACAATATATATCAAACATATATATTATAAATAGAATAAAATTTATTAGCTTTTTTTAAAAAAAACAATTCTAACCAATTTTTAAATTGTTAAAAGATATTGATCACACTTACTAGATTAAATATTTGTTATCCATTAAAAGATTAATTTCACTAATTTAAATTAAAATTATAAAGAAAATTTATCAAACCAATTTAATTATTATTGCAGACTATTAAATCGATATTGCCTAAAATTCCGGGTCGTTACATGAATCCACTTCAATTTCATATCATTTCAATTCCCGCTTGAATTAAATCCCAATTGCCATTCAAATTTTAAACCTTCCGATTAATAACCTTTCCACTTAAGTTTAAAATTTGCTTTACTTTGGGTTTCACATCATACCACATTCCAAAGAAAATTCAAAACTCAATCTTAGAGTTAATTTCATATTTATTTCCTTTAAACACCAGGCTACTTTTAAATTTTTAAACCACCCTTGGTTTTAATTTCAAAACAAATCCCTTAAAAATCTTCCAAACATTTCTTGTTTTAAAATATGACTATATTCAAAATAGTCTGAATTATATTATTTGTTATTTTCTTCAACTCTTTGAAACAATCGATTGTTTTCTACACTTTGTTAACGTAAAAATCAGACGCTAACACCCCGGTGTAGATTGAAGTTGAGCGAAAGCACCACCCGTGAACACGGGAACTAAAAAAAAGTAGAGAAATTGCAGAGAAAGCAGAAAAAACAACAGTTTTTATAGTGGTTCGGCTTAGGGTAAGCCTACGTCCACTTTAATTCTCTTTATTACTGAATCGATTACAACTTTACAACAATCTTCAATTACAATTCCGATGAGACAAACAACTAGAACTTTGACGCAGAAGAATTCTTTAAATCCATGTAGATTGCGTTAGATTTCCTCTCGAAGTTAGTTGAGATGCCTTTCGTGCTTGAAGTGTCGAGTGAGTCGAGAATCCAACAGAGTATCGGCGCTTAAAGAGGTCGGCCAAAAGTCCCCTTCGTGCTTGAGGTGGGTTGCTATTTATAAGGAAATCCCCCCTTTAGGTCGTAAGTCGTGACCGGTCTAAGGTAAGTCGTGGCCGACTTATCTGGCCTAGCCCCATGGTCTCACAAAGGCTCTTTTGTACAAGTCCTAAGTCGCCCACGAGTCAACATCTAAGTCGCAAATAAGTCAGCTTGTCCTTTTGTTGCGGCATTGTACCTTCACCCAGTAGCTTTAGGTCGTGGACGACTCAAGCTAGGTCGTGAGTCGTATACGAGTTAACTGATAAGCTTGTTCCCTTCAGATAATAACCCAAGTCCTGAATTGCGTACGAGTTAAGAGGTCACTGTGTTAAGCAAGGAGCAGCACCTCATTTGCTTAAGTCGCTCACGACATATGCTAGGTCGTAAGTCGCAGATAGCTCTAAGTCGTTAGCTCATTTCCTTCTTAAGTCGTGCTTTCTCTTGACTCGTTGAGTCGTGCATCTTTTAACTCGTTGGGTTGATAACTCACTAAGTCGCTTGTCCATTGAGTCGCCGCCCAACTTGAGTCGTTTGCTTATTGAGTTGTTTGCTTATTGAGTCGTTGACCACAGGAGTTAACATTTTCCCCTCGAAGTACACGCCTAAGTCGTAGGTCGTGTGCTTCGACTTATCTTAACTCGTGTGCCGGTTCAAATTTCATTGCCTCGAAATATAAAAGGCTTAGGTCGCATCTTCTTCACCTACTTGCATCTGTGTTTACTTCCGCCATTAACGACCTTCGAAGCTTTTCAGAGACGAATTCGATCAGTTCACCTCATCACTAATCAAGCTCCTGCCACCTTCATCATCACACTACATAAGTAAACTCATCGCTCGCTCAGTTTCACAATTACCATTACCTTTCGAACATGGACTTACCACTTTCCAACCCTAATCCAAATCCTCACACCAGGCTTCATCTTGAGTCACGTTATGATTGATTACTGAGAAGCTTGGAGTGGTTTGATTGAGTTTTTAGATGACTTGCAAGGAGAAGACGATGGGTTACCATATTTCGATTTAGTTGATGCACGAATTTAGAGGAGGCGATATTGTCCTACATGGGTTAACGGGTTAGGAGTTAGGAAGATAACGGGTTATTGATTAGACGGGAGGTTTGTTGATGAAGCGAAGTGCTGACTTGGACATGACTCAATAATTTTGGGCGATCTGTGACCCCTCTCGACTTAACTAGATACGACATAAGCTTTGAGTCGTGGCCAAGCTAAGGGTAAAAGAAATTCTCGTTACTTTGAACTCAAACCTTCTCTCCTTAACACACTTTGCGGCTTATAGGACCAACAATTTAAGGAGCCAACGACTTAACTTGCAGGAAACCCTTTGAGTCGTGGACGATTTATCTTTTAGGTCGTGGACGACTCAACCTTTAGGCCGTGGACGACTCATCACTTGAACGATCTTATACTTGCCAAATTGTTTCCTTTAAGCCTAAGCCAATTGCATCCCACCCTGTTAGATTGTGAACGACTCATGACTTTGAGAACTTTAGACTGTGACTCAATGTCTTGAACTTTAAACTGTTAAACTTTGCTGCATTTTTTCACAGATCACTTTTGACTTGCAAGCTAGCAATCTGTTCAATACATCATTCACAGAAAATTGGGACGAATATACTGCCACTGACTGCCCACATCAAATGGCAGATTAGTTAACATAGAGTAATCAACTTAAACATACTGTATGAAATGCTGTGAACCAATCAACTAAAGTGAAACATTAATGCAAAGCATTGCTAACTTGAACTGATTTGTTTTCATCTACATTTCTCTTTCATATTTTAAAACAACGAACCCCGGACTTCATAACTGACAAATGCTTGCTAGTTTTCATTCCAGTTTTATTCTCTTATTGCTTTGTTGATTTTACACAACACTTCACCCATTTTAGGAAACGTGCACCTTCATATTTGAATATCCAGTTGCTTGTGTAGAATGACTTCTCAGCAAGAAGATATAACAGCCCAGGCTGGAGAGGCCACTCTTATTCCAGCTCCATTAGTCAATCCTCCAGAAAGAGCCCCCACCACCTTATCGTACAAAGCTTTTCATCAGTTGTGCGGCCAGTTTGGCATTGCTGAAGAAGAAGCCATTCTTCCTGAGAAAAGTGACACTGCTGATGTGGCGCCTACTGGCTTTGTAGCGGTTAACCGGCAAATGTGCCTAAGCGGGGCCATTCCACCTTCCAACAACTTTCTCCAGAATCTTCTTCTTCGACTAGCTATCTCCCCATTCCAGCTACACCCCAATGGCTATGCCATTCTGATGGGGTTGTGCGTGCTATTTAGGAGAACATTTGACCAACTTCCAAGCTTTGACGAGATTTGCTTCCTATGCTCCTTTACTAGGACTAAGGATCATCCTTCTATCACCGTCGTGAGAAGCGCCCGGAATCGTAAATTGGTCGTTGGCCTCCCTGACACTTCCCATGGGTTCTTAACTCAATTCTTCTATGTCCGCTGCCCCCCTAGGTTTTATGTTGTGTGGAGGGAAGGAAGTAAGATCATTTACCTCTACCCCTTCTATACTTTGAGTTTGTGAAGTCCGAATTGCCAAGTGTTAACTTCATTTTTTCATTTCAGCGCTTCCACCTCCTTCTAGAGATCCCGCCACAAGCCAACTCTGGAGAGGCTTGTAGCTGTACCGGTTGAAGAATGGGATATGAAATTTTTGTTGAACGATGAATTCCTTCACCAGTTCGGACTTCTTCACCCTTCTCGCTCCACACACCCCTATGAGGTTCCAAATTCTCCACCTAAAGCACTAGATGCCCCAGTCTCTTCTGACGCACCCATACCAAAAGAACCTGCCCCTGAGGCTTCTCTAGTGAAGTGTTCCACTGCGGTCGATGTTGCGGGGTCGTCTGGCAAATCTGTACTTGCCCCGATCATTGAGGAAGAAGAGCCTTAGGGATCTCCCCAACGTTCATAGAAGTCTGGCGAAGAAGCCAGGAAAACAAGCCCTGTCAGGCAAAGCGGGGACGACACTTTCGAAGGGTTGAGCGACCTCTTTGCCACCTCACAAGAGATCTTTAAAGATGACCCTGCCACTACAAGGGTCTCTTCTTCAGTAGTGGAAGCGACTTCTTCTTTGCAACAAGCTCCGCCAACCCAAGAGTCGACATTAACTACTACCCCCACAACTACTCTGCAGTCGAAGAGTGGTTCGTAGTTTGATGCGCGTAGCTTGCACATCACACACACTTAGAATCTTTCGGCATTTTCATACACCTAATTCTTTGTACTCTGAAGATTTTTAAGACTTGTCTCTTTTTATTTCAGATTCTCCGATGGGACGCAGCGGCTCTTACTATGATGACTTTCAGCGCTATGGGAGGCGTAGTCAATATGATTATAAGCGCTACCTTCCCGTTCACAGAGAAACCGATGAAGAGAGAGCCGCCCGAAAGGCTCAGGAGAGGAGGGCTCAAGAAGAGCGTTATGAGAGGAAAGAAAAGGAGGAGCGCCACGATTCTTCCCAGAGAGGTGACGATTCTCACAAGAGAAAGTCGCATGATGATCGGGGAAAAAGCCACAAAGTTGAGGACCCAAGCAAGCGTGCCCGGCACGGTGAAAAGCATGCTTCTACAACTCCTGAAAAGGTCACTGCCCCCATCTCGCTTGACATTCCTTCTGGCTCTCCTGCTCTCGGGAAGACCGACATTCAGACAATAATAAGCAGGCCTAAATTCCAAGTTGGATCAGGCCCGGCTACTCTGCAAAGCCGGTTCCCGCACTGGTGCCTGAAGGGAGTGCGGTTCGATCTTGACTTGGTCCCTATTGACAAGCCTGCCATGCTGCGAAATCTCGATGCCGTCAGGCTTGATATTGAAAGGATGTCGAACTATCAAAAGCTTGTTGACGAGCTTCAATGGGTCAACCGTGCGAATATAGAGGCCATGCTTACTATGGAGAATGATAAGGCCGAATGGCAGAAGGTTCTTGAGCAGCATGATACCGAAATGAGGAGCATCACTACTTACAATGAAGAGCTTGAACCGAAAGTTGAGGAACTTAAACAAGAGCTTGCTACTTCTTCTACCATATATACTTAAAAACAAGAAGTACTTCAAAAGCAAGTTCGCCATGCTCACGCCGCTCAGCGACATTCCGAGGCACAACTTGAAGCTGAGCAGAAAACAGCGGGAAGGTATCATGCTGAGGTTATAGAGTTACGGGAGAAAGTGGGAGAAAGTCAACTCTCAGAAGGCGGAAATTCAAATGCTAATGCTTCAACTTTCCAAGACTAAAAGATAGCGTGATGAGGCCGTTGCCGGTAAAATTGCAGCTGAAGAATCTCATGAGGAAACAAAGACTAACATCAGCTCGACACTGTTTGACTTTTACCTTCACAGCATCTTGGAGCACGGTAGTCTCGCCTTTCTAGGCCCCAAATATAAAGTTACACTGGCTGAAGTTTGGGAGGCTGCACTTGACATGCTTGGCGGTAAAGGTGCTGGCTATGCCGAATCAGCTCTTGAGGAGCATTACTTGGATGAAGATGCTCGCGCTGCTGTCGCCAAGGGAAAAGAACAACTTGCAAAATTAAGAGCTGAAATGGCAAAAGGGGAACGGTCAGGAAAAACTACTTCAACTATCCCAGTCCAGCCTTCTCCTTCGGCCGAAATCGACATTATTGGCTCCAATTCTCATTCTCCATCCCTGGTCAAAGTTACAACTGAGATTACAAGTACACAGGGTGGAGATGAAGGTGAAGAGAGCGCCGAAGCACATGCTTATGAGGTTGATATCAGGAAGCCGACTTCTCCAGGTAACTCTACTGTTAATCTTGCCCCAGTAGACTGCTCATTTGCTTCTTATGAGTTCGATGAGCTTCTCGACTATTTCCTGAACCTCAATGAGCCTTTATCTCCTCTTTTTACTGACTTTAACTTCTTTTCTTCTGTAGAGAAAGCATCGAGCATTGTTCAAACTTCCCCTTCTCCAATTATTCCTCCTTCGGTTCTCCAGGTCACTCCTCCGTCCGCCTCTCAACCCGGGTCGCATGAGGAGCAAATAGAAGCTCTTCATGGCTTAGATTATCCTATTGCTTCTCAAGAACATGGGGGAGAAGGGCTTGGAGAAGGCAATGAGTCTCCGGAGTGAACCACTTCTGATAACATAAAATTATCTGCTCTTGTTACTCCGGGAAGTGAGTCTTCTTCAAGGAGAAGGAGGAAGCATGCCATTTCCAAGAAGAGAAGGAAAGGCATTCTTGTTTCTGAAGAGGAAACGAAAGTTGATCCGGCAGTAACCCTTTCTCCTTCATCCCCGACTCTCCCAAGCCATTCTGAAAAGCTGCCAATTAGGTCAGGTGAAGGCTCTAAGGGTTGTGGAAAGAAGAAGTATGGGGTCCTGCTTCGATTTATCTTTACTTTTTGCTTTTTGCATGTACTGGCCGGAGATTGTGCGGGTACCGACCTCCGCTTTTTTTTTTCTTTTTTTTTTTGAAACCTGTACCTGTACAAAATTTTGACAGTGTTGAATAAAATGATTCTTTTTGTTTGTACAAACTTCTGTCTGTATTTGAGAATGCATTTACTATTCATTTTTGTACAAGTTTCTTTATATGATATTGCAGTGAGCTTGTGGTATGTTGTTCGAGCGTAATTTTTACCAATGTAGTTATACCATGTTGCCTCTATGCCATAAGCTCGTTGCAATATTTTATACTCTGAGGGGATTTGTACTCCTATTTTCTGGAGAATAACTATTCCATACTTGGAGGAATACTATTCTGCTCGAAATAGAGTACAGCTCACTTCATATGAGTTTCTACGCTTCATCCTTTGAAGATATCACTTTTTCTTTTGTGCTTTCACACATTTTATTGAGTGAATTCTTCACGTGGTAAAGCGGAACTCTGAAGGGCACTTTAACTTCTTTTTGCGGAAGAGTATTTTCGAGAATAGAAGAATCGGTCTTCCTTTGAAAGTTAAAGTGTGCCTTTGAAGAGGGCTTCTTCTCTTTTTTTTTATATTGCGCCTCGGTGGAGGGCTTTCTGATCTTTGCTTTGCGTTTCTGACGAAATACTTCTTTGAAAAGTTGTACCTCTGAGGAGGGCTTTTTCACGTTTCAACACTTGGAAGTTTTATTTCAATCTCGGTGAAACGTGTGCCTCCGAAGAGTTGTGCCTCCGAGGAGGGCTTTCCACGTTTCAACACCTGGAAGTTTTATTTCAATCTCGGTGAAACGTGTGCCTCCGAAGAGGTCTTTCTGCTCGATTATGCCTCTGGGAGGAGGTCTTTTTATTTCTGCCTCTGGGAAGAGGTCTTTTTTGTTTCTGCCTCTAGGAAGAGGTCTTTTTGTTTGGTTGTGCCTCTGGGAAGAGGTCTTTTTGTTTCTGCCTCTTGGGAGAGGCTTTTATTTTTTCCCTATTCGCTGCGAAGCGGGCCTCCGAAGAGGGCTTTTCACATTTCGTCTCACGGGAGTGTATCACCGATCATGGTGAAATGTGTGCCTCTGAGTAGGGTTACTGCCTGGAAGTTTGGAGTTTCTTTCTCTCGGTTAGACGGATTCACGGGAGTGTATCGACCGAGCAGTCCGCAACTTTGTATCGAGAAAGATCTCTCTTTTTCTGGTTTAGCCCGCTCGAGGTCTTTTAGCATTTCAACTGTGGTGAAATGGGCCTCCGGAGAGGGCTTTTCACGTTTCAACACCTGGAAGTTTTATTTCAATCTCGGTGAAACATGTGCCCCTGAGTAGGGCTTTTGCCTGAAAGTTTGGAGTTTCTTTCTCTCGGTTGGACGGATTCACGGGAGTGTATCGACCGATCATTCTGCAACTTTGTATCGAGAAAGATCTCTTTTTTTCTGGCTAGGCCCGCTCGAGGTCTTTATCCTCCGAAGATTTGTGCCTCCGAAGAGGGCTTGTGCCTCCGAAGAGGTCTTTTGCTGATTGATGCTTGCTCGCCCATGTCTCTTTGCCATCTATTCATGTCGGCGATCCCCGTCATCTTTTGCAAGTGTCATCCTTTTTTAGTTGCTAATAATTTTCCATATCCAAAGAAATATACTTCATAGTTAAGCGAGTTGGTGGTGGTAGACATAGGCTATTTAACTGGTTGTTTGTTTGTTCAAACATTTGTAGTTAGTTAGTAATGGTCCACTTCCATCCACATTGCTAACTTTTGTTCGAAGCACTTCTTTTGTAGGACTTGAGTATGGAAATTTTGAATGGCTTAGTTTTTGCTTGCTGAGTGATGTCGGAGATCGCTTGGTCTTGCGATAGGTAAGCTTTGCTTTTATGGCCTGCATTATTAAATCGACATTTTAGTAACACAATTAACGTATTTTATATGTCGAAATAAAACAAAGCAGTTTATAATAGTAGAGAACACATGATTTATAGTGGTTCGGCCAAAAACTGGGCCTACATCCACTTTATAGCTTTTCATTATTCACTTGCTTTACAATTTCTTTCAATACATGAATTATGTATTCATAATTCTTTTACAACATTTCTGCAAAGCTTTCAAGTAAAATAGGGACGCAAATGGTTGCTGTTCCAAGCTCTTGGGATTGGTTCTCCTTCGACAGTTGTGAGTTTGAATGTGCCATCAAGAAGTTTTGCGCCAATAACATATGGCCCTTCCCAGTTTGGTCCAAACACACCTATAGCTGTCATAATTCTCTTCAAGACTAAGTCCCCAACCTCAAAGATGCGCTGACGAACTTTGGAATTGAAGTGCCTGGCTATTTTTTGCTGGTGAGCTGCAATTCTAAGTCTAGCCTCTTCTCTTCTTTCATCGAGGAGGTCAAGTGCTTCCAATTTCAATTTTTCATTCTCATTTTGATCAAAATGGATCCTTCTGTGTGAGGGGACTTCAGTTTCCACTGGAATCATCTCTTCTGATCCGTATGCCAATGAAAATGGAGTATGCCCAGTCGCAGTTTTGTAGGTGGTTCTGTATGCCCATAGTGCAAGCGGTAACTTATCGACCCAACCACCTTTTGCTTTTTCCAGCTGCTTTTTGATGGTTGATTTGATGATTTTGTTCGCTGCTTCCACTTGCCCGTTTGCCTGCGGATGAGCCACTACTGAGAAGCTTTTTCGGATCTTGAATCGTTTGCAGAAATCTTGGAACTCCTCACTTTCAAACTGAGTACCATTGTCTGTGATTATCTTCTGAGGCACACCATACCTGCAAATGATATTTTTAGTCACAAAACTTATCATTTTCTTAGAGGTAATAGTAGCCAATGGTTCGGCTTCAGCCCCATTTAGTGAAGTAATCAACAGCAACGATAGCATATTTAATCCCCGATTTGGCAGTCGGCAAAGGCCCAATAAGATCTATTCCCCAGATAGCAAACGGCCATGGACTGACCATTTGTGTTAGCTCAGTGGAAGGTGCTCTAGGAATTTTAGCGAATCTCTGGCATTTATCACACTTTCGGGAATAGTCAGCAGCATCCTGATTAGTTTCTGGCCAAAAGTAACCATAACGGAGGATTTTCTTGGCTAAAGTTTGACCACCTGTATGATACCCACATTCCCCTCCGTGTACTTCAGTTAGAATTGTCTTAGCTTCTTCCTTTGTCACACATCGGAATAATGGCATTGAAAATCCTCGTGTGTACAAATGACCATCTTGAACTATATATCTGGAGGCTTTCCTCATCAGCTTCTGTCGTTCTTTTGAACTTTCTGTCAAAGAACCATTGAGTAGGTATTCAAGTATCGGAGTCATCCATGATTCTTGTTCTTGGGATACACTCATAATCCAATCAACATCCATTTCATCTGTGCTTGGAGCTGACAAGACTTCAACGGGAACTAATCCCAATAGTTGAGCTTCACCAGTACTCGAATACTTTGCAAGAGAGTCCGCTTTCATGTTTTCTTCTCGGGATATATGGTTTATTGAATAACGGTTAAAATCTTGAAGGAGCTCCCAGGCTTTTGATAAATAGACGGGTAGATTCCCTCCTTTAGCTTGAAATTCCTTCCTGACTTGGCAAACAATAAGTTGAGAATCACTGAAGATCTGTAATGCCTTGATGTTTAGTTCTTTAGCGATCCTTAAACCAGCGATGAGAGCTTCATATTCAGCTTCATTGTTCGTCGAAGGGAATTCTAGTCTCAGAGCATAACATAGCGATCGCCCTTCTGGGGTTTCAAGGACAACCCCTGCTCCGGAACATTAATCATTCCTAGCGCCATCGACATACAATTTCCATTGGATTGAGATGCTATCAGTGACTTCTTCCTCACTATCACCCTTATCCGTACACTCTGCGATGAAATCTGCCAAAGCTTGTCCATTGATTGCTTTTCGGGGATGGTAAGTGATGTCATATTGGCTGAGTTCAATATTCCATTTCAAAAGACGGCCCGAAGTCTCAGGACGGAATAGGACTTGCTTTAGAGGTTGATCAGTGAGGACTTTGATGGGATGAGCTTGGAAATACGGCCTCAATTTTCTTGATGAGATCAACAAACAATAGGCGAGCTTTTCTAATCTTGCATAGTTCATCTCTGCACTAGTGAATCTTTTGCTGGTATAATAGATTGGGTGTTGAATCCTTGCGTCTTCCCGTACCAACACTGCACTAAGAGCATGAGACGAAATTGCCAAATATACGAAGAGATCTTCACCACTGTCAGGCTTTGAAAGTATCGGAGGCACTTCCATATGACGAACCAACTCATCAAATGCTTTCTGACATTCAGGAGTCCACTCAAAGTTTTTCCTTCCTTTCTTCAGAGCATCAAAGAATGGAATGCATTTGTCAGTAGCTTTGGAAATGAACCGAATCAAAGCATCAACCTTTCCATTGTGACTTTGCAATTCCTTCTTCGTTCTAGGAGCCTTGACCTCTCTCAGGGCAGTGATCTGAGCTGGATTGGCTTCAATGCCCCTAGCGCTCACAATGAAACCCAAAAACTTTCCGGACTCCACTCCAAATGAACATTTCAGGGGATTAAGCTTCATTCTGTACTTGCAGAGTACTGCAAACATCTCTGCCAAGTGATCCATATGGTCCACTGCTTTCTTAGACTTTACTAGCATATCATCAACATAAACTTCCACTGTCTTGCCAATCTGTGGTTTAAACATGGCATTAACAAGCCTTTGGTAAGTTTCCCCTGCATTCTTGAGTCTGAAAGGCATGACCTTGTAGCAGTGAGTCCAACATCTATAATGAAACTAGTATCCTCTTGATCTGGCTCATGCATCATAATCTGGTTATATCCGGAGTATGCATCCATAAAAGATAACAATTCATGTCCTGCCGTCCCATCCACCAACTGATCGATCCTGGGTAGCGGGAAATAGTCTTTGGGGCAGGCTTTGTTCAGATCTGAAAAATCAATGCATACTCTCCACTTTCCAATAGCCTTTTTCATCAGCACTGGATTTGATAGCCAATTTGGATAAGTAGATTCTCTGATGAAACCGTTCTCCATGAGCCGATCCACTTCTTCTTTTAACGCTGCCGTTCTCTCAGGACCCTGAGTCCTTCTCTTCTGTTTCACAGTTGTAAACTTTGGATCAATGTTTAGAGTATGCACTGCAATCTCTAGGGATATTCCGCATAGGTCAGCATGAGTCCAAGCGAATACATCCAAATTAGCCTTCAAAAATGAAATCAGAACATTCTGAACTGTTGTGTTGAGCTGCGAACCCACAGTAAGCACTTTGTTTGGGTCCTTCGGGTCAACGGGCACCGGCACTGTTACCTCTACCGGTACTACCCTATTCTCCCCTGCACTGGCTTTCCTTGGATCCATCTCTCTTCGTGCACCACTACATTCGCCAGTGCAGGGTCCACCCTGTAATTGCTACAAGGTTGGTTCCTTGATGCGGACTGGAGCCGCCGCACCTTTTCCCATTTCTCTTTTCCTTGATTCTCGCAACTCTGCAAAGTAACATTCTCGCCCCGCATCTTGGTCTCCCTTAATCAAACCAACTCCATTATCTGTGGGGAATTTTAGAGTCAGACACTATGGGGCAAGAACAGCTTTGAACGCAGCAAGAGTCGGTCGGCCTAAAAAGGCATTGTAGGCAGAGAATTCTTCAACAATTATAAAGGTTTGCTTTCGAGCTACCTTCCTCAGCCCCTTTCCAAGTTCTACAAACAAATCAATGGTCCCAATCGGCTGTTTGGGTTCTCCAGCAAACCCAGCAATCTTAAGCGACGAAGCTTGAACGTCAGCCATTGGAATTTTCATTTGATCGAAGGTCTTCTTGAAGAGGATGTTGCATGAAGCTCCATAATCAACTAGAACTCTTCTCACAGTTGCCGGCCCAATACCAGCGGATATGACTAAAGGATCTATGGTCGGAGCCTCGATACCCAAAGAATCTCTGGCACTAAATACAATATCATCTGTGGAAGTCTTTTGTTGCTTTAAAGGCGTGTCATTCTCTAAAACAAAAACATTCTCTTCAGCTGGTACATGCCTCAAGGCCCGTGCATACCTTTTCATCTCGCCCCAGCTTTTGCCTGTTGGGTGAGGTCCTCCAGTTATTATATTGATAACAGGTCTTTCCGATTCATGCTCTACGGGCTTCTCACTTGAGGCAGGATGGTGAGCGGGAACTTGTTGTCCTTGAGTTGACGAAGATGGGGCATTTCTGTTCCTTTTCACATACTGCTGGAGTTTGTTTTCCTTCAAGAGTTGTTCAATTACCTCTTTCAACTGACGACATTCGTTGGTGTCATGGCCGGGCTGGTTGTGGAACCGACAGAACCTTCCACTTTTTTCCATCTTAATCGCAACTCTCATTTTAGGTGGTGTCGGATAATTGACATCATCTTTGGTTGCAAAGAAGATGTTTTCAGGGGTATCGGTCAAGGGTGTGAAATTGAAAGAACGGCCTTTCTTAGCGTCTCCATGTTTCTTTCCACCATCATTTCCCCTTTTCTGAGTGTTAGGTTCTTTCTTATTCGAAGCAGCACCATTGTTCCCGGCTTCCACTGATACCACCTTAGCCGGTGTTTGGAGGCTCTCCAAACGCATGAATTCATCCGCTTTCTTGTAGAATTTGTGGAGCGAGATTGGTTCTTTCATTTTCAACCACTTTCCAAATTCGCTTGACTTGTCAATCGCCCTCATCAAGTATGTTAGGACCATGCGTGGCTCAGCATTATCTACCTCGGCCAATGCTATGTTAAAACGATTCAAAAATGACCTGATGGATTCTCCCGGATTTTGCTCTAGACTTGACAGTGACATTATATCCTTTGCTTTAGAAGCATACAATAGAAATTGCTCCTTGAATTTCCTGGTCAAATCGGAGAATTAATCAATGGACCTGATTGGCAGCTTTGTAAACCACAATAGAGCCACACCTTCAAGATATACCGGGAAATATCGACATTTAATTTCATCTGACGCCCTGGCACCAGTCATATGCCAGTCGTACTTATACAGAAACTCGTTTGGATCACTTGTCCCCTTGTAAGCCAGAATAGTAGGGGGAACGAATTTCCTTGGGAACTCTGCCTTCAAGATCTTTTCAGTAAATGGAGTTTTGCTTGGAGCAAATCCCCACTCTTTCTCATCTTCATCTCTTCGCATACTTTCCTTCATGATTTGACGAACCATACCCGAAAAATACTCTTCATCATTTACAGGCTCTGGAGGGCACACATCAGCTACTCTCTCTGAATTCTGCCTTGACAGTCGTTTACGGAGGGTCGGCTGCGGTCCTGATCCTCCAGCTTGATGAAGAGTCCTTTCTATAGGGTCTGCGGCTCTTTGAGAAATGTTTGCTTCAAGATCTTGAACTCCCACAGTAGGTTTCCCATCATTATTAACTGGTTGACGATTTGCCCCTAGTAGATCATTCAACTTACTCAAGATCTGGGCATTTTGGGCATTCTGGGCTTCCAACTGCGCATTCTGAGCATTCAATTGCTGATTCAGTCCCAAAACTACGGTGTCCAATTCTGCTCGTGTAACTCCAACAGTTGGAGCTGCTTGACTTGAAGGAGGAGAGGTAGCGGTATTCTCTTGAACATTGTCGGATCTTACAGAACTTCGTTTTCTCCTAGGAGCCATTATTTCCAATAAACTTCTGCTTTTAAAAGAAATCCTTTCAACAATCCTTCGTGGAGAAATAGTGGAAGTTTTCTGAGTTCAACCTTCTCAGTGAAAGCACCAAAAATGTTAACGTAAAAATCAGACGCTAACACCCTGGTGTAGATTGAAGTTGAGCGAAAGCACCACCCGTGAACACGGGAACTAAAAAAAAGTAGAGAAATCGCAGAGAAAGCAGAAAAAACAACAGTTTTTATAGTGGTTCGGCTTAGGGTAAGCCTGTGTCCACTTTAATTCTCTTTATTACTGAATCGATTACAACTTTACAACAATCTTCAATTATAATTCTGATGAGACAAACAACTAAAACTTTGATGCAGAAGAATTCTTTAAATCCATGTAGATTGCGTTAGATTTCCTCTCGAAGTTAGTTGAGATGCCTTTCGTGCTTGAAGTGTCAAGTGAGTCGAGAATCCAGCAGAGTATCGACGCTTAAAGAGGTCGGCCAAAAGTCCCCTTCATGCTTGAGGTGGGTTGGTATTTATAAGGAAATCCCCCCCGTTAGGTCGTAAGTCGTGACCGGTCTAAGGTAAGTCGTGGCCGACTTATCTGGCCTAGCCCCATGGTCTCACAAAGGCTCATTTGTACAAGTCCTAAGTCGCCCACGAGTCACCATCTAAGTCGCAAATGAGTCAGCTGGTCCTTTTGATGCGGCATTGTACCTTCACCCAGTAGCTTTAGGTCGTGGACGACTCAAGCTAGGTCGTGAGTCGTATACGAGTTAACTGATAAGCTTGTTCCCTTCAGATAATAACCCAAGTCATGAATTGCGTACGAGTTAAGAGGTCACTGTGTTAAGCAAGGAGCAGCACCTCATTTGCTTAAGTCGCTCACGACATATGCTAGGTCGTAAGTTGCAGATAGCTCTAAGTCGTTAGCTCGTTTCCTTCTTAAGTCGTGCTTTCTCTTGACTCGTTGAGTCGTGCATCTTTTAACTCGTTGGGTTGATAACTCACTGAGTCCCTCGTCCATTGAGTCGCCGCCCAACTTGAGTCGTTTGCTTATTGAGTCGTTTGCTTATTGAGTCGTTGACCATAGGAGTTAACAGACTTAGGTTTTAAATCTTTCAAAATTTTAAACCTACTTTAATTTAGAAGTTATACTCAATAAATTTACTTCATTTGGCTTACTTAATAAAAATATATCATCATTAATCACAATAACTATTTATGATAATAGTCATGGTAATCATATCTAGATATCAATTCCTTTTTATATTATTCTTACTTCTATAAATTCAAGATTAAATTTCAGTTTGAATCCATTTCAAACTTACCTTTATTTAAAGCTTTTAAACAATTTAATTTCTGAATTCTAATTTTAGAATTTCATTTTCAATTAATTAAATTTTAATTTGGTTGTATTTCCGTTTTTACTTAATTTAATTCCAATTCAAGATTTCAGTTATGTTGTATTTTATTACTTCTCAGTTTTAATTTCAATAATTAACAACCAATCACCTAAATATTTATAAAAAGAAATATTGCAATATATACCATAATATATTTTATATAAAATCATTTAAAACCTTTATATAAGAAAATAAGAAGTACGCTCCCATATATATAAATATATATATATATACACTTAACTCATTCTTGAGTACTTTGGACTCTATTTAATGAGTAATCCCCACCAGAGCCAACGTTCTTGCTTAACCTTTCAGCTCTGATACCAAATGTAACGACCTGGAATTTCCGAACCCAAAAATTCCAGATAGTTATGAAAAATAAGAAAGAGATAGAAGAATAAGAAGAAGAACAGAAACATCAACATCTCACATTCGTAGCGGATAAAATATAATAGTAAATAATAACAGTTTATTAAGTAATACTATATCTGTCGATTATATTTTAATACATCAGAGATACACATTTATACAGACACTGGAATATACATAATTACTGACGCAGCGGATAAATCGAAACAAAACTTCAATCAATGGAATGTAGCAATCGGTGAGTTGAAGATACCAAAATGCCCAAGTTCGTTGATCCAAAGATACCGAACTCTAGCTATCTCAAACACGTTGATAGCGCACTATACCGTGTTCTAAGATCTACGATTCTTCGCACGTTGATCTAGCGCACTAGATTCCGTGAATCGGCTTCTACGATCGTTGAATCGAGCGCCCTCGATTAACCGAAAGAGGAGATAGGAGATTACACTCAACTACCAATTGGTATGAAAGCACAAAGCTAACAAAAGAGAATTTTATTCAAAAATCAACCACCTCCAATGTACAACACACGCCCCTATTTATAGAGTTTTCGACCCAGTCCCTAAGTCGTTTCCGACCTACGACCCAACTTAAGTCGTGACCGACTTAACACACGCGACTCAACCCCTTTACAATACAGCCCAATGTAAACGACTCAACCCCTGGCCGACTTAACAAGTACGACCTACATACAACAACTCACCTGACTCAACACGACCGACTCATCATAGGTCGTACGCGACCTAACACTTCCCATTCATGACCGAGTTAAGCAATACAACACACAACATATGTACACGACTTAACTCGTTACCGACTTAACATATAACGACTCAAAGATTCACGACTTAACACCCAACACAACCCATAGGTCGGTAACGACCTAAAATACAACACGACCCAATCCCCTACGACCTAAGATAGAAGGCAGTTCAGCTTGCTTAGATCGGAACTCGGCGAAGTTATCTTGTTCAACATCACTAGCTCGTAACTCGGCACAGTTACCTCGTTCAATATCATTAGGTCGGAGCTTGTTAGGTCGGAATGCTTCTTCCTGTGTTTTCTTAGGTCGGAGACGACCCAAAACTCCGTTGTTAGGTCGTAACCATGCTTTCTTAGGTCGGACTACCTTTCCCATTGGCTTGTTGACTCGTGGCCCTCCTTCCTTAGCTCGGCAACGACTCATGCCTTCACTGAGTCGTGAATGACTCATCACACTACACCACAAACTCATGTTTTCAGGAATTATAGTTTGCACAACTTCTTCTCTGGCCTTAGCTGCATCATCCTCCCCTGGTTGAGAAAAATTCATCCTCGAATTTGCAAATTCTTTCTCATCAAAATGTTCATCTCCATAATATGGCACAAGATGCTTAATATTGAATACATCAGAAGTGTAAATATCCTCCGGCAGCTTCAACTTATAAGCATTGTCATTAATTCGTTTCACAATTTCGACAGGACCAATTTTTCTGGCTTTCAACTTATTATAAGCGCCCACTGGAAAACGATCCTTGGTTAATATAGCATAAACCAAATCACCTTCCTTAAATTCAACATTTCGTCGTTTCAAATCTGCAAACTTCTTATACTTCTCATTCGATTTCTCCAATCGTTCCTGAACGACTTTATGACATTCAGTCAACTCATCAACAAAATCAGCAGCTCGCTTAACTGTTCCCTTTGACTGTGGTACTACTGCCAAATCTAACGGTCCCCTGGGTAAATTTGAATATACAATCTGAAATGGACTGAATCCTGTGCTTCGATTCACTGCATGATTATGTGCAAACTCTGCCTGGCATAACTTCATGTCCCAACTTTTCAGATTGTCCTTCACCAAACATCGCAACAAGTTTCCCAACGATCTATTCACCACCTCTGTTTGCCCATCTGTTTGCGGATGATACGCACTACTAAATTTCAGCTTCGTTCCCACCATCTTCCACAAACTAAGCCAAAAATGACTCAAAAATCTAGTATCCCTGTCAGAAACGATAGATTCTGGCAATCCATGAAGTCTATAGATTTCCTTGAAAAATAGTTGAGCAACACGAACAGCATCCGTCGTCTTTTTGCAAGCAATAAAATGTGCCATTTTAGAAAATCTGTCAACTACAACAAATATCGAATCATTACCACGTTGTGTTCTCGGCAATCCCAATACAAAGTCCATACTCATATCAACCCATGGTCTAGCCGGTACAGGCAATGGCATGTACAAACCAGCATTGGTCGCGGTTCCTTTCGAAACTTGGCAAATATGACACCGCTCCACAAACCTTCCCACTTCTTTCCTCATCGACGGCCAAAAGTAAGACTGTGAAATCAACTGCAAAGTACGATCACGGCCCACATGCCCTTCTTCATGCGACTCTTTTACAATCTTCATTCTCAAACTACAGTCTGGAATGCATAATTGATTTCCTTTGAACAAGAATCCATCAACTATCACAAATTCATCCGAACTTCCATCCTTAACTTTCTCAACAAACTTTGCAAAGTAAGGATCCTTCCCAAACAGTTCTGGCAACATTTCAAACCCTGTCACTTCAACCTTCATTGTCGTTAATAAATGACTCCTCCTACTCAAAGCATCAGCTACCCGATTCGTCACCCCTGATTTGTGCTTAACGACAAAAGTAAACTGCTGTAAATATGCAATCCATGATGCATGTCTCGCTGAAATCTTATCCTGCCCCTGTAAATGCTTCAATGCCTCATGATCAGTGTACAGAACAAATTCTTTCTGAAATAGATAATGTCTCCAATGTTTAATCGTTTGCACCACAGCATAGAATTCAACGTCATATGTGTTGTATCTCATCTTCGCCCCTGACAACTTTTCACTGAAATATGCAATAGGTCTCCCCTGCTGACTCAACACTCCTCCAATTCCCACCTTTGATGCATCAGTGTGTAGCTCAAACAACAACTGAAAATTAGGTAAAATAAGAATTGGTGCTGTCGTCAATAGTTCTTTGATCCGTTCAAAAGCAACTCCCGCTTCCTCCGACCATACAAACTGTTTTCCCTTCATGCAATCGGTAACTGGAGCCATCACGCTACTGAAGTGGGGAATGAACCTTCGGTAGACTGATGCCAATCCATGAAAACTTCTAACTTCAGTGATAGTTCTCGGCTGTGGCCAATTTCTAATAGCTTCAACTTTACTCTGGTCAACTTGAATACCTTCTCTTGAAACAACATAACCCAGAAATAAAACACTGTGCGTCATAAACACACATTTCTTCGTAGCAGCATAAAATTGTTCCTCACGAAGAATAATCAATACTTCCCTCAAATGTAGAACATGCTCCTTCATACTCCTGCTGTAAATAAGAATATCATCGAAATAAACCACGATGAACTTCCCAATGAATGGTCTAAAGATTTGATTCATCACCCGCATGAATGTACTAGGTGCATTTGACAAACCAAATGGCATAACCAACCATTCGTACAACCCTTCTCTCGTCTTGAAAGTTGTCTTCCATTCATCCCCAGGTCTGATTCGAATTTGATGATAACCACTCTTCAAATCAATCTTCGAAAATATAGTTGCCCCGCTCAACTGATCTTACAAATCATCCAACCTTGGCATAGGAAATCTATATCGGACAGTGATCTTATTCAAAGCTCTACTATCTGTGCACGTCCTCTATGTTCCGTCCTTCTTTGGTACTAACAATGCTGGCACGGCACAAGGACTCAAGCTTTCCTGAACACGTCCCTGTTCCAACAACTCTTCCACCTGCCTTCGTAACTCCTCATGTTCCTTCGGACTCATTCGATAATGTGGTCGATGTGGTAACACTGCTCCCGGAACAAGATCAATTTGATGTTGAATGTCTCTAAGTGGCGGTAACTCCTTAGGCAACTCCTCTGGAAATACATCTTCAAACTCTTTCAAAACTGGCTTTGCTTCTTCAGGAATTTCAACCTCTTCACTGCTCTCACGCCCAATCAACAAAAATACTTCAGGCTCCTCTTCAACTTCTTTCACAAACCCCTTCAAAGATAATAAAGTTTTCAATTCCTCAATCTCTTCTAGCTTGCTCTCCTTTTGTTGTTGCTTCTTAGGAACCAAAGTGATTTTAGTACCCTCGAACATGAAACTGTAACTATTGGCACGACCATCATGCTGAACTGCTCTATCAAACTGCCATGGTCTGCCCAACAACAGATGACACACGTCCATGTCTACAACGTCACACCAAATTTCATCTTTATACTTCTTCCCAATAGAAAAATTAACACAGGCCCTTCGACACACCTTCACTTCACCACCCTTTCTTAACCATGCTAGCTTGTACGGTTTAGGATGCTTCTCAGTTTTCAAGTTCAATTTCCTCATAGCCTCTGTAGAAATAATATTATCGCAACTTCCAGCATCAATAACGAACTTGCAAACTTTCCCCAGAATAGTGCATGTCGACTGAAAAATATTGCTTCTCAACCAACTACAATCCTCCTCCTGCTTTGGTGTAAGACATGACCTCCTCATCATAAGATTACAACCTTCATCTCCAAACAATTCTTCTTCCTCCTCAACATAAGGTGTATTTGAACATTCTGCCTCCTCACCATCATCCTCCTCAACTTCTGCAACCATGGTTCTCTTCTTCGGCTTCGGACATTCATTACTCTTTTGACCCAACTCCTGACAATTATAACATTTGAAAACATTGCTAACCTTCGCCTTCTCAGCCTCCTTCACCACTGGCTTTGTAACAGGTTTAGGAACATTAGAACTTCCACCAACACCCCTTGCTTGATTATTGGAATTAGTAAACACACCACCTCCACGCCTTCCTTGTTTCTCCCAAGCCAACGCTTTCTGATGTGCCTCTGCCACTGATCTAGGATCGAACATATTAACCATATCCTGGATCTGCATTCTTAGTCCCCCAATGAATCTAGCAGTTAGTTGTTCTTCCGTTTCCATAATATCATTCCTGGCAATGAGTTGGTAAAATTCATCAGCATAATCACTAACAGACTTTGTCCCTTGCCTCAGATTCTGCAACCTCTGGTACATAAGTGATTGATAGTTGTAAGGTAAGAAAGTAGATCTCATCAACTTCTTCATCTTATCCCACGATTCTATCTTTGACTTCCCCATTCTCTCCCTTGTAAGTTTAGTTTGCTGCCACCACGCCAAAGCTCTCCCCCTCAACCTAGTAGCAACCAACTTTACTCTCCTATGCTCAGGAACCTCCTTGAAATCAAAGATCTCTTCAACATTTGATACCCAATCAAGAAATTCTTCAGCTGCCATCCCTCCTTTAAACTCCGGAATTTCCATCTTCATACCCGATTCCCATCGACAATCATCTTCAACATCCCGATAAGAATTTCGAACTTGGTCTCGATCTCGATAATGAATACTAGCTCTATCACCCTCTTCAACAAAATCAAAAGTTCGTCTACATCGATCTCGACCATTATCATCCCTTCGTTCATGCATACTTCTTTGACTATGTCTCTCTTCATCTCTATATGCTTCATGTTCAAATTCATGTCGACTTCTTCTCTCTTCATGTGCATAGTCATGATGATCTCTTCGTGATGAAATTGATGTTTCTCTTCTATCTCTACAAGAATGTGGCGATACCCTCCTCGCTTCCGTAACCGATGGCGAAACTCGGTTTCCTCCAGGGTTCGAGTTTGGTGATCTCCTCCTTTGATTCAAATCATTCATCAATTTCTCCAATTTTCCAATGCCTTCATCAAATTTTTCATTAATACGTTGTTCCATAAGCTCGGCTTCTTCTCTACGATAAAAAGCTTCAACGTTTTGATGACGATTAGCTCTCCTTGGTGGCATAATTGAAAAACTTCTCAAACTTCAACAATTCAAACACAAAATTCAAAGCTTCAACAATGCAATAAGTCACGGCTCAACAATGCACGGCTTAATCTTGTCTCGGCCTCTACTTAGATCGGCAATGGCTTCTACACGGCTCCACACTTCAAATCTTGGCGCGCAAAACTCCAAGACAAAATCCAAACAATATCCAACTCCTCGATCCAAAATGAAATGAATCAAACACTCTAATGTTGTTACAAATTCAACAAGAACACAATGAACTCCTTCAAACTTCAAAAACTTCAAAGACTTGGTTCCAAGAATCAACTTAGCTATGATTGGCTAAGTATGGCTCTGATACCAATAATGACGCAGCGGATAAATCGAAACAAAACTTCAATCGATGGAATGTAGCAATCGGTGAGTTGAAGATACCAAAATGCCCAAGTTCGTTGATCCAAAGATACCGAACTCTAGCTATCTCAAACACGTTGATAGCGCACTATACCGTGTTCTAAGATCTACGATTCTTCGCACGTTGATCTAGCGCACTAGATTCCGTGAATCGGCTTCTACGATCGTTGAATCGAGCGCACTCGATTAACCGAAAGAGGAGATAGGAGATTACACTCAACTACCAATTGGTATGAAAGCACAAAGCTAACAAAAGAGAATTTTATTCAAAAATCAAGCACCTCCAATGTACAACACACGCCCCTATTTATAGAGTTTTCGACCCAGTCCCTAAGTCGTTTCCGACCTACGACCCAACTTAAGTCGTGACCGACTTAACACACGCGACTCAACCCCTTTACAATACAGCCCAATGTAAACGACTCAACCCCTGGCCGACTTAACAAGTACGACCTACATACAACAACTCACCTGACTCAACACGACCGACTCATCATAGGTCGTACGCGACCTAACACTTCCCATTCATGACCGAGTTAAGCAATACAACACACAACATATGTACACGACTTAACTCGTTACCGACTTAACATATAACGACTCAAAGATTCACGACTTAACACCCAACACAACCCATAGGTCGGTAACGACCTAAAATACAACACGACCCAATCCCCTACGACCTAAGATAGAAGGCAGTTCAGCTTGCTTAGATCGGAACTCGGCGAAGTTATCTTGTTCAACATTACTAGCTCGTAACTCGGCACAGTTACCTCGTTCAATATCATTAGGTCGGAGCTTGTTAGGTCGGAATGCTTCTTCCTGTGTTTTCTTAGGTCGGAGACGACCCAAAACTCCGTTGTTAGGTCGTAACCATGCTTTCTTAGGTCGGACTACCTTTCCCCTTGGCTTGTTGACTCGTGGCCCTCCTTCCTTAGCTCGGCAACGACTCATGCCTTCACTGAGTCGTGAATGACTCATCACACTACACCACAAACTCATGTTTTCAGGAATTATAGTTTGCACAACTTCTTCTCTGGCCTTAGCTGCATCAATTACTATATCAAAGATATACATAATATAATATAGCGGAAGAACTCCATATGTTCTTGACATCCAGCTCGTCTCCTGAGCTCCAGATCGTCCCTACCTGAAAATCTGTAATACTTGGTCTGACCCGAGCATTATACCAAAGTAACACCCGGGTCAGGCTGGAAACCAGCATGAGTAAACCTAACTAACATGGAATACCAAAGCAAACAACTTATATAAACCCTGGTAACTTATATCAATTTAACAAATTCACAATTTTCTATAGATAACACTTATTCTATACGTCAATTTCTAAGTACCAAACTTAGATAAAATAATCCAATTCACTTAAAATCATTTCATTCCAGCCTATTGATTTCACAAATCAATTTATAAAAATTCAAAGTGGTTTTGGGTATTTCCCAATACCCGACCCCGGTCTCTTCGAAACTTAAGTTATCCTAACCCAAGTTATTCAAATGAAATACACCACATTTCATATCAGAGATATCAACTCATTCAAAACATCCAATACCATTCAATCATCCATAAGCAAAGCTTAGTCACATACAAATCAATTCAATTGATGCTAATTGAATTTTAAACCTCAATCACTTAGATTCCTTCATTTAACATTAATTAATTCCAAATCAATTTATTAGTCAACCCAACATTATTCATCTAAATTAATCACCCTGGATTAATTATTTCTCAATTAAATTCAAGTAATTATCTTTAATTAATTTCACGTTATTAATTATCCTTAATTCCAATCAATAAGTAATCCTAAATACTTCATAAAGTAATTAACAATATTAATTACATTAATCCTCAATTACTTATATTAATTAACTTCTCATAAGTCACTTTTTCTTGATTTATAAATCTTAATTAATCAATCTTTTATTACGTCATTGATTATATAAATTATGATTTTCTATTTAAATTTCAATTTATTCTAATCTAATTTAACTACCTCAAATAATTAATCATTTATTAGACCACACACATTAATCCCTTTTGATTTACCTCAACTTGTAAATATCTACCTTGTCATTTACTTCATTAAATAAATTAATCACTCCTTAATTAATCACCTTAATTAATCTCTTGATTAATTTCACAAGTAAGTTTATCCAAATTATTTTTGTTAACAAATTATCATTCAATTAATTACATCCAGAAATTATTAATTAATTTACTTTCCCAAGTAATTATTAACTCACTACTCCATAACTATTAATTAATAACCTTCATTGTTAATTTATAAAACTTAATTACCCATTTGTAAATCTCTAATTACAAATTAATCGATCACTAATTACAAATCAATTACTTAATTCGTCTTTAACTTATCTCATAAAATGTCAATCTTAATCATACTTAAGGTAAACATCCTCTTGTTAAGTACTAAATCACATTACCAAAACATTTACCTTAAAAAAACCTTTACCGATATTTATAAAATAATTAAGTTATAAATATCCTTTAAGTATTCAACATACTTAATTTAACAAGCATCTTGTTCTTAATTAAAGTTTGAAATACCTTTAATTTAAAGAATTTATAAATGATTAAACCATCCCCCTTTTACATTTCCACAGAATTAATTAAACAGATTTCAAATTTGGTTCCCTGACTTTGGGTTAGACCCGATGATAACTCGACCCTGCTTCGAGTTATCTTCCCCTCTCCCTATCTATACACATATTATTTCTTTTAATAAGTTTTAAGTTTAAGAACAAAATGCCTTCAACTTTCAAACTCTGATGAACCAAGTTACTCAGATTAACCAAGAAATTTTCAACTTCCAAACTCCGAAAGGAATAACAAATAAAATGAATTTACTCACAGAAATTCGGTTGCAAGCCACCACAGCTCCCAACCCTTGGTCCACGTAATCGCCTGCCTTCACTGAGTACACGTCCTTGCCGTCACGCGCGAACGCAATTTCATCATTGTCAGCCTCAAATCACGTGCGCCTCTTGCTTTTCCCCCATGCTTGCTCAGCCATCAAAATCACGCGCGACCCAGGGTTCGTCGAACAAGAACTCTCGGCAATCCAACTTGCCGCCATCGCGACCCACTCGGCAACTCACACCAAGCCCAACAACAGCCGCGATGAACGAAAGACACCCCATCAGCTCGAGCTACAAACGAGCTGCCGTAATCGAAACCCCAGTTCCTAATAGAACGCCTCCATCCTCGCGACCACTCCCTCGCTGTTTCCTTCCCCAAATCATGAGCGCCATTGCTGCAGAATGAGGACGAGCAGAACACTGCTCGTGATTTAATCCCCTTTTTCGATTGCTAGGAAAATTGAAATCCGATAATAACTAACTATTACGGATCCACTGGAACTGGTTTCGTCAAATTCCGAGACTGTGCCTCAGAAAGCTATTTTTAAATATCGACTTAAACGATATATTATTAAAATTGAACAAGCCACCTTTAAATTAAATTTCAACCATCCTATTATCTTCAGTATCATCATTCTAAATTTTATAAGCCTTCAAATTATTTTAAACAGGCTTAGAGGTTTCAGATCAATAATTTACCCAATTTCAATTATTAAATTCAATATTTAAACTATATAATTCAATGATTTAATTATCAAGTAAATATTGATTTCTGGAATTCAAGTTAAAATTAACTTTTTAAATATTTAAAATCATTTAATTATTCAAATATAAATTGTTAGAAATTTCGGGTCATCACAATAAGCTTGAATTATTTCCCTCTTCTTTCCTTTGTATTTATTTGTGTATGCATGTATCTTCATTAAAGCCTCTTCCATATGCATCCAAATTCCTGTAAAAATCATAAAATAATGTCCAAGTAAAAATTCTCAAATTGACACATGCATAAAAAGACTATTTTGCTTATGTATGTTAATGAGTATATGATGATTTGAAAATGATTGAATTTTGGTTTTAAACATGTTAAAATACCCAAATATGACATTTATTTAAATAAAAATAGATAAAATATGGATGTAAATATATGCACATTTACGAGCACATCAAATACCCCCACACTTATCTTTTTATTAGTCCTCGAATATAGAAAAACTAAGATAAATTCATTTTCGTAGGGAGCACTATCGCATTGAGCGTATGCAACAAGACATTAAGCCTTTGGGTGTCGCCAGTGGATGAGTGTTGTCTCGTGAGGGTTTTCAGCGGATACTACCCACAAAATCCAAATGAAGGATGAAAATATTTACAAAATGAAAGATTTATTTACAAAGAGATGAATGTAAGTTTTTGAAAATATTTACAAATGAAGGATTTATTTTTAAATTAACACGAATAAGTTAAATACAGGATTTGGTCATTATTTTGAAAATTTAAGCCATTTACTTGTAAAAAATTCCAATAAAAATGAAGTTATCTTAACAAATAGACTATAGTTTAACTCGTTTTGGTTGATAGCATGGTGCAACTATGAAATAGATCCTTAGTTGATTATCAAAGTTTATCAAAGTGGTATTTTCATTTCTTTCCATTAACAAGTCAAATCAAGAAATTTAAAATGGTGCTTGGATTTCAATTGTTTACTCTCTCTTATTTGGCAATTTCATTAATATTAACAATATTTACATATGCCTAACTCGGGTAAACTGAGGCCGGACATATTACCCACGCACTGCCTTGCGGACTGATGTGAGGGGAATACAGAGCGTGGCGAGTGAACACAGAAGTGTGAACACTTATCGACTGTAGGCTTTATTAAAAAGAATTTTTTTATACATATACACCTAACTCAGATAAACTGAGGCTAGATATACCGATCATGCACCGCCTTTCAGGCTTACGTGAGAGGGTTACAGAGCATGGCGAGTGAACACACACAAGTGTGAACACACAAGGGTGAACACAAGAACCTAGGTGTTAAAAAATATACATATATACAAAAAAATTTACACACACACATATATATATATATATATTTTTGTGTTTTTTTCTTGAAAAGAGAGAATTTTACAAAATCATCTTAGCATCGTTTAAGTTAGAAGATAAAAATGTTATATATCCTTTACTTTAAATTTACCACTTTTTTTTAAACAAAGATTTTCGTTTAGAAAATATTTCATAATTAACACATATGAATCTTCCAACATACCAGTTAAACCATTGTTATTTGTAATCAAACTACATTTTTATTTTTGTTAAGACAAATAAATTTTCATAAATTTTAATTTATTAACCAAAACTTATACATATCCTATAGTGTTTCTTCAAAAATAAATCAAAATGCTAAAAAGAAAATGTTTTTGAGATTTAGAAATTTTGATATTTTTCTTTTGTTAAAAGAAAATGAAAATTCAAAAATTCCATGAAACTTTAATAAAAATGAAATTGAGACTCCCGCCACACTTAATTTTTATTGTGTCCCCATAGTCAATGTACGATATAATGAGTGTAACGGGAAAAAATATGTCCATATTTACAAAAGAGGGTTAACATTCTTACTAGACATAGCTTGGCTCATGAAGATTCATGAGCTCCTCCTCTTAGTTACTTGAAAATTCAATAAAGGTTTCAAATGATGACCATTGACTTTGAAAATCAATCCATCCGTAGGGTTTTGTATTTCTATGGCACGGTGTGGAAAAAATGTTCGTACCACAAATAGTCCAGTCCATCTCGATTTAAGTTTCCCAGGTAATAAATGAAGTCTAGAGTCGTATAAAAGAACTTTTTGGTTAGGTGAAAACTTTTTTCTTAGGATTGACTTGTCATGAAAAACTTTTATTCTTTCTTTGTAATTTTTTTTATTTTCGTACGCGTCATTCCTAAGTTCTTCTAGTTCATTGAGTTGTAATTTTCGATTTTCGCCAGCTTTCTCGAGATCAAAGTTTAAGTTCTTTGTTGCCCACAATGCTTTGTGTTCGATTTCAACGGGTAAATGGCAAACATTTCCGTAAATTAAACGAAATGGGAACATTTCAAGGTTAGTTTTAAAAGCAGTATGGTAAGCCCAAAGCGCGTCGGTCAATTTCAAAGACCAACCTTTTCGATTTTTGTTGATAATTTTCTCCAAGATTTGTTTTATTTGACAATTTGAAACTTAAACTTGCACACAAGTTTGAGGATGATGTGGGTGGATAAATTGTGGGTTACCGAGTATTTCTTCATTAAAGTTTCAAAAGAACGATTGAAAAATTAGTTCCGTTATCACTGATTATTGTCCAAGGTGTGCTGAACCTCGAAAAGATGTTTTCTTTAAGAAATTTCCCAACAATTCTATGGTCGTTGGTTTTGCAAGGAAAGCCTTCGACTGATTTTGAGACGTAATCGACAGCGAGAAGGATATACAAGTTTTCAAAAGAATTAGAAATTGGTCCCATAAAGTCGATACCCAAAACATCAAAGATTTCGATCATAAGAATGGGGTTTAGAGGCATCATATTTCGTCAAGAAATTCGTCCCAGCATTTGACATCGATCGCAAGTTTTACAAAACTCAACCGAATCTTTGAAAAGAGAAGGCCAATAGAAACCACACCAAAGCACTTTTTTTGCAGTTTTTCGAGGACCAAAATGTCTACCGCTCTCTTGATCATGGCAAAATGAAAGAACACTCCTGATCTCATTATCCGGAATGCAACGTCGGATGATTTGGTCGGGGAAGTATTTGAACAAATATGGATCATCCCAATAGAAATATTTCACTTAGCACATGAATTAGTATTTGTGACCAAGATGAGGGAGCTTCTTTAGAGACTAGGTAGTTCACTATTTCGGGCGTACCATGGATCAATAGAAATTGAAAGAAGTTGTTCATCTGGGAAGTTTTCATAGATTGGAAAAGAAGATGGTGCGTTCAAAAGACGAGATAAGTGATCCGCTATGACATTATCAGATCCTTTTTTGTCCTTTATTCTAAGATCAAATTTTTGTCATAAAAGGATCCAACGAATTAAGCGAGATTTAGCGTCCTTTTTAGCGAAGAGATATCAAAGCATAGAATGGTCCGTGTACACAGTAATGTGTGACCCGATCAAATATTGTCAGAATTTTTTAAGGGAAAAACTACCGCTAGAAGCTCTTTATCAATGGTTATATTGAGCGTCATTCAGAGTCATGCTAGCATAGTTGATAACGTGAACAATTTTTTGATGCATTGTCCTAAAACAACACCAACTTCAAAGTTCGAAGCATCATACATTATTTCAAATGGTAGATCACAATTGGGTGCGCAAATGATTGGAACTGAAATGAGTTATTTTTTAAGACGTTCAAAAGAAGAGATATAGTCAGAGTTGAAATCAAATGGAATGTATTTTCCGAGGAGAGTCATCAAAGACGAGTGATTTTGCTAAGTCTTTCATAAAGCATCGGTAAAAGCCAACGTGTTCAAGAATGATCGAATGTCCTTAACAGATTTAGGAATGGGTAGGTTTGCAGTTACTTCGATTTTCTCTTTATCCACCTAAATGCCTTTATTAGAGTTGATATGTCCAAGGACTATGCCTTGTTTGACCATAAAGTGGCATTTTTCCCAATTCAAAGTCAAATATTATTCTTTACATCGATTTTAAACCAACTCGAGATGAGGTAAACATTGAGAAAAAGAATCACCTAAGATAGAGAAATCGTCCATAAAAACTTCTAGAAAGAGCTCAATTATGTCGGAAAAAAGGCATCCATGCATCGTTGGAAAGTAGCAGGAGCGTTATGAAGTTCGAATGGCATACGTCAATAGGCAAAGGTACCGAATGGACACATGAACGTCATTTTCTCTTGATCTTCTAGAGCGAGTGGAATTTGGTTATATCCGGAATAACCATCAAGGAAGCAGTAGAATTTATGGCCAGCTAAATATTCGAGCATTTGGTTAATTAAAGGAAGAGGGAAGTGTTTTTCATGTTGCAGCATTTAATTTTCGATAATCAATGCAAGCATGCCAACCTGTTTGAGTCTGAGTAAGAATGAGTTCGTTAGCATCGTTTGTTATAATGGTAAGTCCAAACATTATAGGCACGATATGAATCAGGCTAACCCATGGGGTGTCGGAGATGGGGTATATGATACCATTATCAAGGAACTTAAGAATTTCATCACAAATCGCATCTTTCATTTTTAGGTTAAGCCTCTGTTGTGCATCACAAGTGGGCTTGGCTTATTCACTTAAGTGAATGTGATGTTGGAAAATAGCAGGGCTAATTTCATTAATATCGATAATGGACCACACAATGGCTTCTCTATTTTTCGAAAGAATGGAGAGTAAGGAGGTTTCTTGATCAAGAGAGAAAGTTGAGGAAATTATGACGAGAAACATTTCATTATCACCTAAGTATAGGTATTTTAGGTGATAGGGAAGTGGTTTGAGGTTCAACCTCGGTAGTTTCTCGATCAAAGAATTGGCTTGAGATTTGGAGTCGACCAGAAGCGATTAAAAAGGAATAGTGTATTCAATCTCATTAGGTATTTCATGAAATAATTTTCGTACTCAGCTTCTCATTCTTTGTTAAGATCAAGTGTCTTGTCTTCGAAGTTTTCGTGAATGGCACTAACTTCCAACATTTAGTCACGAGGCTCATTCAATTGGCTTTCAAGATTGAAAATGTTGAGATCCAAAGTCATGTTTCCAAAAGATATTTTCATCAAACCGTTATGACAATTCATTAAGGCAATTGAAGTGGCTAAGAATGTTCGGTCTAAAATTAATGAAATTTGACCTATGGGATTTGTCACGAGTTGTGTTTCGAGAATGATGAAATCAACGGGGAATATGAATTGCCCTACTCGAATGAGCATGTCCTCGATTTCTCCCACGGGCTTCTTAATGGAGTTATCAGCAAATTGAAGCGTGGCTTTTGTAGGTTTAAGCTCACCTAAGCCTAATTGTTCGTACAGGGAGTATGGAATCAAATTGACACTTGCACCTAAGTCTATCAAGCATTTATTAATAATCATAACTCCAATTGTACACGAAATCATAGGGCACCCAGGATCTTTGTATTTGACGGGCATGGATTGGGACAAAACTTCACTCAAAATGGAGGCTAAGAAGACTTTTTTGGGAACTTGAGTGTGTCGCTTTTGGGTGCACAAGTCCTTAAGAAATTTCACATAAGTGGGGACTTGTTCGACGATGTCAAGAAGCAGACTGTTAATATTGACCTATTTAAAAATTTCCAACACCATTTCTATTTGGTCCGAGTATTTCTTTTGTCAAAGACAATGTGGATATTGAACACGATACTCAACAGGCGAGTCTACTTGAGTAGAAGAAGAATTGTGATTGACATTCGATTCAATGTTTGGCTCCATGTTATGTGCAGATTCATTTGTTGTTATAGAAGTGTTGAGAGAGGTTTTTGGTAAATCATTTGGATTAATGACTTGATTAGCGATTTGTTTCCCGAGACATAAAATTAAGATAGCGTTCAATTGGGTGACGTTGCTATCTTGAACAACATGGGTTTGATTTGAATTTGCGCTTTGATTTCTGGGATTTGGAATTGGCTGGCTTGGTTATCTGCCTCGTTCACATTCACTTACAGATGTGTCTAACTGACTCATTTGCATTTCAAGTTTTGCAATTGATTGGTTTGTGTTTTGCATATATGAGGTCAATAAATTTTTGCAAATTTCTGTTTGATTGAAGACTTCGAGTAGTTGCTTTAGCCAACGTTTCAAGATTTTACTCAAGTGAACTTAAACGTTTATAGTCTTAGGGGGAATGAGCAGAATTTGATTGAAAAATTTATTGTTGCGGTCGATTCTGCGACGGACCCATAAAATTTGGGTGAAAATAATTGGGTTGAAAGGGAGGATTCCAAGCATTATTTGGAAATGCTTGAAAATTGGGACGAAGCGTATTCGTGTTGGGATTGTTTTGGTTCCAAGCAAAATTTGAATGATTTCTCCAGCCAGGATTGTACGTTAGAGAAAACGGGTTGTTCTTGGATTTTTTGAAAGCATTGATTTGTTCGGGGGAATTGGGACATTAATTGGCTATATGATTGGGATCGTTGCATTTATAACACATCAGTTGGGAAGCTTGGTTCATTCGATTCGATGAGAAAACATTATCGAATTTTTAATCGTTGCGTCCATCTTAGCTTCGAAATCAAAAGAAGATCCTATTGAGTGTGATCGTGAGTAAATTGATTTTTCGTTCGAAAGTTCCCATTGAGATGACTTTGCGGCGAGTTTTCAAGAAATTTTCAAGCATCGTCATGATGTCGGCAAGAAAGTTGCATTGGCACATTTTAAATCCATCGTATAAGATTTGGCAAATTATCCATTTTTCAAACTTATGGTGTGGACATTTTGTCAAAAGCTCTTTGAATCTTTCAAAACAATTTCTGAATGGTTCTCCCTTGAATCGATTTAAATTTACAATTTGGTTTCAGATTCTGCTTGTTTTTTCCAAGGGGTATAATTTTTTTAAGAAAGCTTTTATGAATTCTTCCCATGTATTAATCGAGTTCGATGGTAAGCGGTACAACCATTTTCCTGTGTAATTCGTAGGAGTGAATGAGATTAATCAAAGTTTGATTACGTCATCGGATTGTTGGAGTTGAATGGCTGCGCCGACTTGTTCGAATTTAGTCAAGAAAATGTATGGATCATCATGCCCGAAATTGCCAAATTTTGGAAGTGTGGCAATATGGTTCGAGTGAATTTCGAATTACCAATAGGGGTGGGTAGAGTGATGCAAGATGGAATAGAAACTCTATCGGGAAAGATTCTATCCATTAGAGTTCGAGGGGCATTCCCGTTCGCCATTTCGGGGGGATCGTTTGTTCGGTTTAAATGATTTGTTGTTGAGTTGCGAGTCCAATAATTTGTTGTTGTGTCATAAGTCCAAGTACTCATGCACAAGTGAAAGTCAAGAAGAGAAAGAAGTTAGAAACGTGTTTAGAGAATGAAATAAGATTTGGAAAATGAAATGATAAATTATTTTGTTTTTGTTTTTTTAAAGAAAGGAAACTATTTACCAAGTGAAATTCATTTTCAAAAGAGAAACTTGATTTTTTTTGTTTTGTTTTTGGCTTTTCAAAATATTTTATATGTTTTTGTTTTTTATTTTTATTTTTGAATTTCCAAACTTTCAAATATTTACCAAAAGGTTTTTTTTTATTTTAGAAAATGGAAATTTGATTTTTCTTCTTCGAAAAGATTCCTTTTTTTAATTAAAAACTTTCAAAGGAAAGAAAATAGGAAATTTATTTTGAATTAAAAACTAAGTTAAGTAAAATTTACAATTTTTTTGGATTTTTGATTTTTTTTGATTTTTTTGTTTTAAATATGCACGGACTAATGCAACAAAATGAATGCAAAGGACTTAATTACAATTTTCTGTCCTTAATAGCTCCCAAAATTATATAATCACACTTTGTCTTAAATCAATAAAAATGTTTCTTAGTCGGGTAATGGACAGGGGTTATCGGTGCACCATGAATCACCACAACAATACAACCGAAAGTTTAAGTACCTTTAAAGGAACAACCATTATAATATTTACGAATCACCGTAATAGTTATAAATGGTTATTACTCTGACGTAGCCTAGACATCAAGAAATAAAATTGTTCAAAGAAGACAATTGTGAAGATCCAATTAAGTCCTAAGTGAGCTCGTGACACCCTTAAGTCGAATGTCAAACCTTTATTATTAGTCAAATCCTACAATGAAATGCGATATGTGGGCTAAGAAAAGGGTGACGAAATCCCTCACCTTATGCAAATTGGGGTAATGCCCTTAGAAAAGAAAATAAGATGAGATGGATGCAAAGTAAAAATTAAGCGTGAATTTATAATGACTCTAAAGTAAAGTTTGTTTTTGTTTTTGGATATTGAAATTTTTTTCATATATAAATGCAAATGCAAGCAACCAACAATGCAAATCAAATTAAAAACAAGAGATGAAAGCACGATACCATAGCGTGCAGATTATTAGCATTTTTTTAAGCCACGATTTTTTTAAGCAAGCATAGCAATTCTTTTCTTCACGATTTTCTGCTTTGGTAACCTGAAACAAAAAAATGTATACAACACTTTATACATATACATATATATATATATATATCAAAGAAAGAAAATTAAAAGAAATGAAAAACAGAACAAAGTAAACCAAAACAATTGGAAAAATGGAATTAAACAAAATGGACTAAAACAATTGAAAACAAGATATAAACTTGTTTATTTATTTATTTTTTGTTTTTTTATATATGTAAACGTTAACTACACAAAACTAAAAAAAACCTTAATTAAGGCCCAGCCTACATAAAAATGTCTTATTACACAACTATTTGCACCTAGATCAAGATCACTAATTCAAGAAAAGTCACGAAATCGAATTCACAGTTGAATTCACAAAAACCACAAAATCGAAAACGCGAAGATCACAAATTCAGATTTCCGCACCCATATACACAGTGATTTTTTGAGTTTTGATTTGGTAGCAGTGGTTTTGTGTTGCAATAATGAGGAAAGGCGGTTGGCAGAGGTTGGTTCTCACTTTTGGTGGCTTTTTGGCGACAATGAATGAGCTAGCTACAGTTTTGTTTTATGGATAGAGGGTTGTTTTGATTGAAAGAGTTTGCAGGAGATGGAAGGTAGGGACTATTATGCAAAGGCCGGAAGTTGTGCTGATGCGTGTGATGATATTGATCAAGCCAATGGTTGAGCACTGTGATGTTTCTTGGTGGAGTAAGAGGATGGTGTAGTAAGTGTATTTGCACAGGCAGTATCTCTGGTGGCAGTGAGTACATGTTGACAGTAGCAAATGCAAGGTAGTGTGGTGATACAAGTTGAGGAACAGTAATGTGGCAGAGAGTGAAATGTTTGTAGATATAAGAGATTTTGAGTGGTAAGAATTTTATTTTATTTTTTGAGTGGCTTTGTATTGTAGGAAAGAGTGTGGTTGAGAAATTATGGCAGTTGCACTGTGTTGAAAGATGTGGTTGCAGTTGAGGCCATTTGGTTAGAGAAACAAAGGTAGGCACAGTTTTTGTTGGCAGCGTAGTTTCAGGTGGTTGTCTATGCAATAGGGGGAGTTGCGGTATATGTGATGTATGTATTGATGTGCAGAAGTCAGATTGGTTTGAATGGTTAGGGAATGCTGGGGAAGAGATGGTTAAGCTGGTATTGCTATAGTTGAATGAATGTGGAGTTAGAAGCTGTTTGTTTAGTGTGAAATAAAGTTTGTCAATGTGAAGATAAGTGTTGGTGAAAAGATGAGGAGATGTGTATGTAATGATTGGTATGTGCAACGGCGACAGTTAGTATGGAAGGGTATGTATGAATGAATGTCAGTTGGGTTGCAGTTATGGCCACATGGTGGTGGTTTGATGAGAATGGATAGATGGTGGTTGCAATTGCTTTGTGGTGTTGATGATATGGTAAGGTCAGGGAAGTATTGCTATAGGGATGAGCAGGCAATGGGCAATGATTGATGTATGAGTGACTGTGATGAAGTATGGAAGTTGTGGGTGTGGGTGGTTTGTGAATATGTGGATGCTCAAGAAGCAATACTGATGGATATGCACAGTGTTAAGGTGGAGGACTAGTGGTGAATGATTGGTGACAGGGAAGTGCAGTTTGTTGACAACAGCAAGGGGATGGTGGATGAAGTGGATTAAGTGGCACTGCAAACAGAAATCAGATAACAAAGAAGTGCAAATAGAAAATAGAGAAAACAGTGCGGTGCAATGTAACAGTGTTTTTTTTTAAAATTGTAAATGGAAAATGTAGTTGAAAATGAAATGGAAAAAAAATGTTCTTTTCCAAATAAAATTGTGTATTTTTTTAAATATGCAAATGCAATGCAAATAGAAAACTAGAACAACATGCACACAAACAAAGTGGAAACAAAAATCTCAAACAAACACGATATTTTTTTAATGCAAACAACACACAACAAACACACAATAAAATCAAAAGAAAATAATTCAAATATTAGAAAACTAAAATTAAAACAAATCCCCAGCAACGGTGCCAAAAACTTGTTCGTCGACAGAATTTCTATCGAGATAAAAACCCCCAATAAATTTCAAATTAAATTTAACCGCAAGCACATGGCGTACAAAAGTAAGTGCGTGGCGAGTACAGGCTGATCCATAGGGAATTGTTAGATTTTAAAAATCTATTCAATCAAATTATACCAAATGGAGAGGAAAATGTTAACTACAAGAAAAATGACCCTAAAACTAGAAATAAAAATGAGATTAAAAACAATGAGATTAGGGAACAATTTAGATGCAAATTCACTCTCATATTTTGTAAATCAACAAAAAAATAATTTATGATCTCTAGTTTTATTATTAAGTGAAATAATTGTTGCATTTATCATAAGTATGGTTTATTTATGTTACTAATTAACATAACTTAAAGCATCAAACTATAGTACAACAAATATACCACTCATAAATTCTCACGAAAATGAAGCCAAAGCAAAACCTATTTTAAGTATTATCTATTTCTGATTAGTAATATAGATCATCGGATTTTGTTTTTACTTTCATTTCGAAATCAAAAATCAATTAGCAAATGATGATGTAAATTGTTTTTATGTCGAATAAGAATAGCTCATCTGCAAATGCAACATAAGCTATCAAACCCACCTGTATAAACTTACACAAAAATCTACTCTCTTGAAGCACAAATAAGAGAGACCATAAATCATAGAAATGTTGAAATTACATAATATTTAAGAGCTTCATTATCGCTAAATTGAAGGGTTTTAGCTACTCATATGTGTTTTCATATCAACACATGCAAGTTTCAACGTTAAAAGTAAAAGAAATAGAAACTAAACAAAGGGGGAAATGAGATTAACTACAAAACTGTTTGCATAAAAGACATAAAATAAAACTATACTACTTGCATGAATGTAAATCTAATCTATTAACAATGAAAGGAAAAGAGCATAGAAATGAATATAAGCATAAAAGTAAAGTGAAACACGTAGAAAAGAGAAGGCTTAGGAAGCCATTTTTATTTCACTTTGATTTGTGTTTACAACATGCTAATTTCCTAAGTAAAATAAGAGAGTAGAAGATCCTTTACATGTGCATAAGAGGATTATTTATACGCGTATAAAACCCTAATTCAATTTTTAGGGTGCTTCCCAAAATGCCCTTTAGGAAATGTGGCCACTAAGTAACCATTAGCCACTAAGTAATCCATCATTAAATGTGCATGAAGCTTTAACCTCCACTTAGTTGTCCATTAGCTTCTAATTGTAGATTTAGGTAAGTGGGTCGAGTCCTTCATGATCATGAGCTTGAATTATTTCCCTTTTCTTTTCTTTGTATTCATTTTTGCATGCATATATCTTTACAAAAGCCTCTTCCATATGCATCCAAATTACTATAAAAATCACTAAAAAAATGTCCAAGTGAAAATTCTGAAATTGACACACAACGAAAATGGTCAAAACAGGAAGAATGCAGTAAGGTTATTCGGGGATCGCGCCCCCATGGGGTATGTACATTTCCTTCTGGATAGAGGTGGTATTATGGTATGGAGCCCTGATACTTAACCTATGTGGTTGCTGCAAAACTATTTCTTTGTGGTTGTTGGTGAATCCCGGGATTTAGGTCGGTTACGACCGGGGGATGGCATACTCGTGTCAGAAGTTACCTAGCTAGGGGTAACCCGGCCTTGTGTTGGCAGAGATCCGGTTAGATTCTCGGGGCGTCTTTCCAGAGCCGTACCCATGTGGCAATGGGAAGTTCCTTAGCCTGACCATTTGTTGGAAAATCCAAAGAAACAATACGAACCTTGTACGATTTTAGTTGTATAACCTACCATGGAATGTGGCGGTAACCTGCTATTGAACATGGTAGCTATAGTAGGCGTAAGTGTGGAATGCCTATGCTGGCTAAGAATTATATTATACTTCGAAATGTTTTTCCTGCACTTTGCACTTATAGTAATAATATCAAAGAAATTTGCTTATCAAGCATGTTTTACCATCACAAGGAGAAATCTCCTCCGATTCTGCATTTGCATTGTGTGTGCGTGCGGGAGGCCTTATGGTAGTTTCATTTCCCAAAAGCATTGTGAATCCATTGTAAAATATTTCTTTGTTTATTTTAAAAGATATAACCATTTTAAGTTCTCACACCAGTTCCATGACTAACCTGGAGTTTATTGTTCTCTTCCTAAACTCTGGGTTCCCATCATTTTCCACACGGGCGGTCTAGAGTTAGATTATCAGGTTATTCTGGAATTCAGGTGCTGCTGTAGAGATCTAAAGGCAAGCTGGATGGTGTGGTGTATCAACTAGTATATAGTATTTCTTTCCGCTTTTTGTTGTTGTAAACTCTGATAATTTAATGTAATAACCGATATAGTTCTTTTGATTTGAAGATTATTCATTTATCTATTATATGTTGTTCCGCTGTGATTGTGAGATTCTGATATTGTTTCTGTTTTCTTCTTTTTCTTTCTTTCTTCCTTCTATCTTCTACCTCTTCTTTAACCCTAACGGTTCAGTTTTCTGGCATTCTATTGCTCGGCAATTGATACAGTGGATGTATTAATGTCGACTTTCGAGCGTCGAAATTCCCGATCGTTATATCTGGTATCAGAGCATTTGGTTAAGCGACAACCTTGGCTCTGTTGGGAATTACTCATTAGAGATAGATTCGGCGGTACTCTAGTTTGAGTTTGAATGTAATAATAGCTATGAGCGCGTATTTGTTAGTGAATATAAAATTATTTTATATTGTGATGATTGGTTTGTTGAGTGGTATATGGATTCTGGTCGGTATAGTCCGTACAAATCTATCGATAGGGATCTCTAAACACTCGTATAGAACAATTCGCCGCGATATTGTTTTAAAGTAGGTAAATGAAATAATTTTTCCTTTATTATATTTTTTATATAAAGAATAAATTTTTCAGAATTATTAAAGTGTAAATAAATCGATTGTTTGGTTGTTGAAAATGTAAGAATACATATAGGTTAACAAAAAGAATATATTGTATAATTAAATGAATTATTAAGGTGGAATTATAATTAATGTGATTTACAATTGTGAAATAATCTTATATATAAGAAGTGAAACTATATGGGTATATTTATAAATATGAGTTGTAAATAAAAATGAATTTGAACTATGAATTGAAAATGTTCAATCATGTTTATTTTGGAAATTATTTTCCAAAATTAAAAGTTAAATAGTGAAATTATATAAGAAAAAACTTATAAATGTGATTTATGAATAAAAGGAAAATTTTGAAAGAACATTAAGCACTGAATTCGCTACTGTCACTGGGAAATAATAAGGGTGATGACTGCAGCATCATCGATATCATTTTCAAGTTTCTGTGTGATGGATTTGCTACCATGGTAAATTGAAAATTGAAGTTTTGTTGTGATAAACAAATTTGAAATTAAATCCAAGTCGTAATTGTTGAATATAAGTGAAACGAGTTTTGGACTTATAATATGAGACAATAAATTTGGCTTTGGTAAAGAACAAAGAATTGGGTTAGCAAAAATAAATATATGATTTGAAATTTAACTAAAGGAAAGTTAAATAGAATTTACTTTAGAATTGGAATCTGAATTGGATTTATAAGTGGAAATTTAAGTTAAGTTAAACAAATGGTGTTTGAAATGGAATATAACTTAAGTAATGTTGAATGAAGTTGATTTTGGTATCGAAGTAAAATGATAAAGTGAAGTGATGGATATGAACTTGAGTTATATAAATGAAATTCAACCTTATTTGTTAAATGAATTAGCAATTGAATTAATAAATGGATTGAATGTTAATCAATCTAATGTAAAAAAATTGATATAGAATAATGAATGTAAGTGTTAATTCATTAAAGCTAATTAAATGTGTTGAACCAAATTGACTGTAAAGTAAAGTAAATTGAATGAATTTGGTTGTATTGAATATACATTGATTGTTAGATTGTTGTTAGTTGATTGTATATAATTCATTAAGTGTTAATGAAATTGAATCAGTGAAATTGAAAGCTATGTAATTTGATTTGAATGTGGAAGTGAACTAACTTGAATGTAAATTAGTAAATATAAACTAACTGAAAATGAATGTTGGTAAAGTCCAATGTTAATGAATCAAATGTGATTTAAATGAAAAACCAATTCACTGAATATTAATGATAAATGAAAGCGTATTGATTTGGTTATGGATGTTATTGAATGCTAATTGGTTGATGGTTGGATTTGTTGATTTTGTTGCATTTGCTATATTGGCACATATTGTTGTTGCTTCTGGTATATGTTGTATATCAATATTATTTTCTATATACATGTTTCTCACTGTTGTTGAGTATTTAGTAGGTGTGGATTGCGCTTTCATCGCTTTTGGAGCTCGCTTTCACGCTTTATTAGCCGTATATGCTCGCTAATAATATATAAGGTACATATCTTGGATTACATATCATACTTTTACACTTTTTTCCCTGCGGTATGCCTCATTACTTTGATGAGATGTATATTTGTGATATATATATATATATCGCCATTTTTTTCGGATCGAACCGCGCAAAGGAGACTATGGTGAAATTTTCTAAAAATTTAAGCGTTAGAATATTTTTGAGAAAATTGGAAAATTTTGGAAAACTATAACTTTGATTTTGGAGTGGAAAGTTAAACGATATAATCGGTTTTGGAAAGATAACTAAGTATGATTTGAAACTTAGTAAAGTTATTGTAAGAAATTTAACTATGAATTTTGGAAAAGTTAAAATGTTCAAATGGTTTTGAAAAGTTAATGGATTCTGTAACTCTTTTTCTTGCTTGGTAATTTCAAGGACGAAATTCATTTAAGGGGGGAAGTTTGTAACGACCCGGAATTTCTACCAATTGAAATTCGTATATTTAATTGATTTTAAATATTAACAAGTAAAATATGTAAGTCGAATAAATTTTATTTCGAATATCTAGATTTAATTGGACAATTAAATCGATAATTTAATATTTGAAATTTCAGAAATAATTGGAAATTGGGTTTAATGTGATTTAAAATGATTTATAAAGTTGTGTTAAATCATGGTGGAGTTAGAATGATGTTATAGAACTTTTAAAATTGAATTAAAAGTTAATTTGCAGAAATTGAATATTTTAATATTTATTTAACGACTAAAATAGTCATTTTTCAAATAGTCTCGGATTTTGACGAACTGGTTTCATTGGATCCGTAATGTTATATTATTGTATGGTTTCAAATTTCGTGTCAATCGGATTTACGGTTTGTCCGGGGCAAGCTAAAACGCACTGAAATCGGATTGAGATAATTTTTAAATTTAAATAGTCGACTTGAAATCGTACCTTCCAAATATGATCGAATTGGCTCCCGATATATATATTCCATTGCATTCGAAATAGGGATAAAACATTATAAACGCAGATGGCAGGCTTCGTTTGGAGTTCGGAAATTTTTTGGATGAATAGTGCGTTGCCATTTTTCTATAAAAGCACCTCAATATTCACTTTTGCAAAAATAATCAACCCAAGGGTTACAGCCGCTGCCTCCTTCGTTCAATGGCCGAAACTTTGCGTACTTCCCCTCGATTTCTCTTCTAATCCATAAACTATTATCAAAAACCCTCAACTGCAATATCGTAGAGCATCTCAAGCTCTACGAATCCAACGGTGATGATCAAAATCAAGGCGATGAATCGTCGACAATTTGCATTCAAAGAGGTGGCGTTCAGGCACAATTTTCCACGTCCATAGGGCACCGAGCTTCAAGCGCCTCCGGCCAAGGGTGATGCTAGCGTAGGCAAATGGAACGACATGCTCTGATCGAAGTCTAGTCGAGCGTAGTGGTTGCGTCGTTCGAAAGTATGGGGCGGCCAATGGGTTCTTATGACCTAGGAAGTTTTACTTGATGGAGAAGAAAAGAAATTCGCGGCCCTGATTGATGAAGCTTGGAATCTAACGGCCAGGAATTTTCAACGTTTAAAAAAATAAAATAGAGAATGAAATGGAATTATGTTAAATCGTATAAACTTTAAAACTGTGTAACTTTTTCATACGAGGTCCGTTTCGCACGAAACGAATTGCGTTGGAATCGTATGGACGAACACTACACGATGGAGCTGGATTGGAGTTGATTTAAGCTAGTGAAAATTTTAGGTAAAATTAAACGCGCATTTAATTTTATTCGAAATAAAACACTGCAACTGTATTTGAAACAAGGTGAGAACTTCTCGCTCAATCAAATTGTTTAGATTTAAATTTTAAATAGTTAGATTTAAAATTCTTGATTGCATGTTTGGATGATAAATTATTATCTATTGTATTGAAATAGACCCTATACACCATATATTAAGCGAATGTTATTTATTAAACACATATACCGCGATATTCCATCTTGAAGAGGAATTGGTATTATATATATACTTGGAGTTGATTTTCCCGCATTATATAGCGGATGAGACCCTATTGCTTCGCATAATAGCGGATAATATTTTACATAAACCCATGTACCGTGATATTCCATATTGAAACGAGATTGGTATTGTGCTAACATCTGTGGATGCAGGGAAACAGGTTGGAGGGATCCAACTGGATTCCTTAACAGTATTGATTTGTTTACACATATTTGCGATATATTCTGTTATCATATTGATATATGATTTTTGGATGTCGTGGTTAATTTATTGGTGCTGTTACGACATTGGGCCTATTTTTGAAGTTTTAAAGGGGTTAAAGTGATGATTTTCAAATTTTAAAAGGATTTTTAAAGTTATTTTTGAAAGTTTACGTTTTATTGAATTTTGGAATTGATTCAATTTAAATAAATAAACGTTATAATTTTAATGTTATAAAAATTATGATTTTTGAGAAATATAGTTGAAATGTGATTGGAAGTATGGAGTTAATGACTTTTTTAAAATAATTTAAATGGTGATTTTTGAATTTATTATAAAAGCTTAATATATATAATTTATAAAATTGGATTTTTATAAATCAAAGTGATGGAATTATAAAGAAGTTTTAAAGACGTTTTAAAATAATAATATAAATGGATTTATTAAAAAAAATAGAATTATAAAACGAGTTTTTATAAGTGTTAGAATGAAGTATAAATGGATTTCATAAGTGAATGAAATTTATAGATTTATAAATTGTGAAGTTATAAAATGAATAGATTTTGTAAAATAAAGGATTTATAAGTAATAAACTTATAAATTGTATTTTGGCATTTAAATGAGATTTAAATAGAATTTGTTAATAAAGTGATTTTATAAATTGAAGTTGTTATAAAATATACATGGAATTTATAAACATTGTTTTATAAATCCGAAATCGACTTATTTTGATAAGTTAATTATTATAGCTTATTAAAGGAAATATATTCACGATTTTGGACAGTGGATAATCCTTTAAATAAAATGTGTAGAAATGATGAATTTGGTTAACGAAGTATATTCACGATTTTGGACAGTGAATAATATATTAAAGAAACGTTTTAGTAAGTGATCTTTCAAATAGAATTAAAATGATTTAAAGATGTTTTAAAATGCATTAACTATCGAAACCATAGATTTCAACATTCATTGTTGAAATAGACGTTTTCGAGAAATAAGAAAAAGGTGGACTATAACACTGTTGTTATAGTAAATGATTTTCGAAAGGAAATGTTTTATATAGTATTGGGATTTATATATCTATCTTAATTTTGAATCCCTATACTAGTGGTTTTGGGTTGTCGTAACGATGTTTTACGCAACATTAGTTTGGACCCAATAAATGTGTTTAAAGAAAACGTTTTCCTTAAAAGAATAAAATATATACTTAATCGTGTTTTAAGTATATTGAATATTTTATAAGTATTGAAAGTAAATAGATTTGTGAATTACTTATTGTTAAATAAGTATGGAAATTTTTTCCAATATGAAGTGAAATGTTTTGAGATTATACCTTTTAAAGATAAATTGAAGGTGAATATTTAAAATCGATTTGAGAATCGTATATTAATAGATATTTTTGAAATGTGAATTCACCATGGAATTTATAAAGGAAGGGGAAAATTGTTTTAAAAATAAACATTGATTTATTTTTAAAGTGTGGAAATAAATTAACTGATTTCGAACGTAAATTTAAAGTAAATCGGTAAGGATTTATTTAATTGGTTTAAATGAACCATTTTGAAATGAAAATGAATAAATATTTGGAAGTGTTTCCGCGCAAGGAAAATGACTTGAAAATTTGTGTTCAAAAGTGGTAAAGGTGAAAAATGATTTGAAATTTGTTCTCAAATGGTTGAAGTGTGGAAAAATATATCTTGTAAAGATATTTTTGGAAAATAAATTATTTGAGAAATTATTTGGAATCTGGTGATGTTGTGCATATCTATTGACAGTTAAATAACCGACTATCAATATTTACCTTCAACTGGGTATTTGTTGTGATTTGCTTGAATTTGAATACTAGACTTATTTAAAAATAAGCGCTCGTTATTCGGTTTAGCCGGAAGAGGACCTTTGGGTCATAAATCCCATTCTGAATAGTGATATGTCGTAATGGATAGCATTTGAAGACCGGATATTTTCGAAAACGGAAGGATTACCTTCGAATGACTTTGCATCGGCTGATCTCCGATATAGAGATTTTATCACCCTTTTTGATGGGAATTTCGGACGTGATTAGTGAATATTCGGATTTGCAAGGGCTTCTTTGGAAGTGCCTTCAGTTCTGTTCGAACCCAAAACAGACTTGTATGGATGTGTGTAACAACCCGCATATTTGTCGATTTTATATTTAAATATTTTATTTAAATATTTTATCGTTAATCGGATTTTGGTCCGAAAAGCTACTTTTTGCAAACGGTTAAATTAGGAATCGAGACCACTTCCATTGAGTTCGAAATATCGTTTACAACTTTTTAAGTATAAACATTGATAGGTTTGGAGTTAGTGGAATTTCACTAACTTTTCCCGCTTTGGACTTTGGGTTAGCTTAGCCATTATAACTCAAGCCCAACCCCCTCCTTCTCTTCACTCTTCATAAATTCCTACCAACTCAAGCTTTTGCATTAATGATGAGTGGAAAGAGAAATTAAAACTCCAAAAGCTAAGTCTTCATTGCTAATCCAACATCAACTCCAAAACTCAAGTGAAGACATTGATTCAAGCTAGTGGTTGATCCTTGCATAGCATTTCAAGCTTCATCTTCATCCATTTTAGTGAAAAGGTGAGATTTTTATCTCACAAATCTAGCCTATAACTATCTTGGACTGTTAGGAATGAATCCCTATCATGTTTGCATGTACATTTGCATTTGGTTTGGATTGGATTGGCGAAAACCCCCAAATTTTAGTGTTTTTGGTGAAAAACTGCACTCAGGTCGTTCTGCCTATGCTAGGTCCTTTGCGTGGAAAAGTCTCGGCCTCAAAATAGCTCGTTTCCGACCTTAAAATGGCCTACAACTTTAGGTCGCTCGGCACTTGGAATTAGGTCATAGGTCGTCTGGTTTTAGGTCGCTAGATCGTTGGGCTTTAGGTCGAATGGACCTTAGGCCGTATGTCGTATGGACCTTAGGTCGTTCTGGCCATTTCTAAAGTCTTCGGAGTTAGGTCGTATGGACTTTAGGTTGCTAGGTCGTATGGCTTTAGGTCGCTAGGTCGTATGACCTTAGTTCGTTAGATCGTATGCCTTTAGGTCGCTAGGTCGTATGACCTTAGGTCGTTAGGTCCTATGGCATTTTAGGTCGTGTGATCTTCTTACCTGTTAGGTCGTTGGGCCTACATCCTGTTAGGTCGTTGAACCTTTAGCTCGTAGGTCGCTAGGCCTTATCTCCTTAGGTCGCGTGACCCATCTTCTTTAAACCACTAGGTCGCTAGACCACGTTTCCAGTTAGGTCGCAAGACCTTGTAAACCGTTAGGTCGCGTGACCTATATTCCGTAGGTCGTTGACCCACTTAAGTCGTTTGTCCCTCATAGGTCACGTTTCCTGCTTAGGTCGCTAGGTCGCGTGCCTTTAGGTCGCATTCTTTATTAGGTCGCGTGTCTCTGTTAGGTTGTCGACCTCCTTAACTCGCATGACCTAACCCGTAGGTCATTGGACCTCGATTCTATTTAAGTCGCTGCTTCTTATAGGTCGCTCAGCCCCTTATTTTCTTTAGGTCGTTTGAGTGTTAGGTCGCGGACCCATTTTAGGTCGCATGACCTTTACCCTTTAGGTTGCCACCCCCCCGGACCCCCCCTCCGTAGGGGATCTTATCTGAAAAACATTCAATAGAACTTGCTTTGTTGAGATGCTGAGTTGACCATTCTTCGAGACAAACTATCTTGGGCTTCTCGGTCGATTTTATGGATTTTTGAATATCTATTTCAATGGATTCTTTATCGGCTTCATTGGATTTTATTCACGTCTTCGTATGTGAATTTTTATGATTGATTGTTTCTACAATTGCTTCTATGATTTGTCACTTTAAAATATGAAGGTTTCAATACTAGTAATAAATATCAAAACTCTTTCAACAAAATGATTTCAAATCTATTTTCAATAACAAAGCTCTTTTCTTAAACCATTTTCCAATCTACTAGTATATACAAACCGTTACCTCACTCGTATGAGAAATTGAATTAAATGGCTTAGCAAAACAAGTGGTATGAAACGCTTGCGTTTGCTTCGTCAGTTAACTCTTGGACTTGTTCGATTGAACCTTTTTGTTCTAGTGAAGATCAACAATTTGTTCGTAAATATTTGAGTTAAGCAAGTGGTTAGGGGACATGAAGCTAAACTTTTATATTTACTAGCTTGGTGTAATTGACGCTTCTCGTTGATCATGACGATCATTTTGTTATTTAGGCTAGCAATTGTGTGATGTCTCTTTGTTTGCTTCCTGGTTAGGCTAGACACCATTTGTGTGATTCCATTCACACATACCTTTTTGCTTTTTGGTTAGCCTAGACACCATTTGTGTGATTCCACTCACACATACCTTTTTGTTGCGAGGTCAGGCTGGACACCATTTGTGTGATTCCATTCACACATACCTTTTTGCTTTTTGGTTAGCCTAAACCTCATTTGGGTGATTCCGACTCATCCATATGGGGTAGCTCCCCATGGTCTTCGGACCGTCATGTGATAGGCCTCTTTCCCTTTTTCTATGATTTTTGGATTTTCTGTGTTGATTTCTAGAATTTATGTCATCGACTTATTATGAGTACATGTTTAGGGCATGATGCCCTCTTTGGATCTTTGAGAAGATTCTTGTGATATTGATTTATATCTTATTGATTGATCTTCTATTGATCATCATTTTCACACTTATAGTAATATGTCTGTTAACGCCGAGCGACTCAAGGAGCTTACGACTCATGATAGTTACCGACTCATGTAAAGGAGCGACTCAGTGGCTTTAGCGACTTAAAATGCTTTGCGACCTAGTGTGTTAAGATGCGAACGACTCATGGGATATGCGACTCATTGAGTTATCCTAAGCTAGCGACTTAGGAATGAAGCGACATAGTACTCAGCGACTTACCAGTAAAGCAACTTAGCGACTCAATACTTCTAGCGACTCATGAGTGAAGTGGTTCAACGACTCAGTGGCCCACCGACTCATGGCACACCGGCTTAGCGACTCATCGTATGAAGCACTTGGCGAGACATCAATGAAGTACTGACAAATGCTTCAACTACAACCCAAAGACATGATCTACGACTTATTATGAGTCGTTGCCGACTCATGCCTCATCGCGATGAGTCGCGTGCGACCTAACACTTAGAGAAAAAATGATGCCGCTTCTCATAAGGTGTGAGCCGGTACTTGTAAGCAAAGAGGAGTTAAGGGGTGATACTTATCTCATGACTCGACGACTCGTAACTCGTAAACGACCTAGTACTTGAAGCGTGGGTTCGAAAAAGGCAGGAAGCTCTCTACAAACCAGAGACTCAGCTCAATGAGTCGGTCACGACTCATCCTAAGTCAGCAACGACTTACCTTAAGTCGGCAACGAGTTAGGACTTAGCAACTTTTTTTCACCCAGAACTCTCTATAAATAGACATCCACCTCCAACTCTGGGGGGACTTTTGGTTCATTCTCGAAGCGCCAAAACTCTGCCATTTTCTCGACTCAAGCAACACTTCAAGCACTCCAAACATCGAAGACATTACATAAAATTCAAGAGAGAGAATCCACATCATTTATCATGAGTTTGAAAGATAATTCTCCGTCAAAGTTTGTACTAACAGTCTAGAGTGGATTGTAATTGAAGAAAGTTGTATAAGTTGTACTTGTTCAGCAATAAAGAGATCAAAGTGGACGTAGGCTCGATTTTAGGCCGAACCACTATAAAACTGTCGTCTTTTACTGCTTTTCTGCAATTTCTTTACTTGTATCTTGTTCCCGTACCAACGGGTGGTGCTTTCATAACTGTTATCTACTCACTGGGGTGTTAGCGTTTAAATTTTAGCGTTAACATTTTTGGTGCTTTCACTGAGAACTGAACTCAGGACAACTGTCATCATTGCTTCGCAGAGATTTGAAGAAAGAATTTCCTTAAAAACCAGAAGTATATATGAGATTATGGCTCCTGGAAGGAAAAGTAGATCTATCAGATCTGGAAACATTCAAGAGGGAACCTCCGCTTCCCCTGTACCTAATCAACCCACTCCATTTGTTGGAGTTACGAAAGCGGAGTTGGATGCTGTGATTCTAGGGCTAAACCAGCAGATAAACGCCCAAAATGTACAATTAGAGGCTCAAAGTGCCCAGAACGCTCTGATTCTGAATAAGTTGAACGATTTACTTGGGGCAAACAATCAACCAGCTGGAAATGAAAGGAACTATGCTGGCAACATTCATGATGTTAGTGAGAGGAATGCTCCGGAAAGGGCTACTAGTCCCTTTGAGCAGGCAGTCCCTGAGGCTGGTGGATCTAGAACTCGGCATGATGAGGAATATCTTTCTGAAATGGTCCGGCAGATCATGAAAGAAAGTATGCAAAGGGTTGAAGATGAGAAGGAATGGGGTTTCGCCCCAAGTAAAACTCCGTTTACTGAAAAAATCTTGAAGGCGGAATTTCCAAGGAAGTTTGTCCCTCCGACTATTCCAGCTTACAAAGGGACAAGTGATCCGAACGAATTTTTGTATAAATATGATTGGCACATGACAGGTGCCAGAGCTTCTGACGAAATAAAGTGCCGATATTTCCCCGTATACCTTGAAGGGGTGGCTCTACTATGGTTTACCAAGCTGCCAGTCCGATCTATAGATCAGTTTTCAGACTTGACCAGAAAATTCAAGGAGCAGTTTAGACTTTATGCTTCCAAGGCCAAGGATATCATGTCATTGTCCAGTTTAGAGCAGAATCCTGGTGAGTCTATCAGATCTTTCTTGAACCGCTTTAATATAGCTCTGGCGGAAGTGGACAATGCTGAACCACGAATGATCTTGACTTATCTAATGAGGGCTATCGATAAGTCAAGCGAATTTGGGAAATGGTTAAATATGAAAGAGCCAACCTCTCTCGAGAAGTTCTACAAAAAAGAAGACGAATTCATTCGCTTGGAAAGTCGTCCTTTGCCAGTAAAGGCAGTGTTGGAAAAAGCTGAAGACAACACTGTCGCTCCACGCAAGAATGAATCGGTGGGGCAAAAAAGGGAGAATAATAATGGAAAGAAACAGGGTAATCTGAAGAAGCCCCGGTCCTTCAAGCCATCAGAATATACTCCATTATCACATACGCCGGAGCACATCTACCTTGCCACTAAAGAGTCCGTCGATTTCCCTAAACCTATCCCTTTGAGAACCGGGAAAAAAGCCATACAGAGTGGGAAATTCTGCCGCTTCCACAATCAACCAGGTCATGAAACTGATGAATGCCGCCAGCTGAAAAATCTAATTGAAGAATTGCTAAGAGAAAACAAGTTGCAGCAATTCATGAAAAAGAATAGCAACAATCCTGCATCGTCGAGTCAGGGGCAGCGGGCTCCTGTTCATCAGCCTGGGGCAGGTGAGAAAGCTACGGGGCATGAATCTGGAAGGCCCGTTATCAATGTCATTTCCGGAGGACCTCACCCAGCTGGCAAGAGTTGGGGTGAGATGGAGAGATATTCCAGGGCTTTGAAATATGCTCCAGCCGAAGAAGACGTCTTTGTTCTAGAAGACACTACGCCCCTTAAACAACAGAAAACTTTCAGTGATGATATTATTTTCAGAGCCAGAGATTCTACAGGTATTGAAGCTCCTACTTTGGATCCCTTGGTCATCTCGGCTGGTATTGGACCAGCCATTGTCAGAAGAGTCCTCATTGACTGCGGAGCATCATGTAATATCCTCTTCAAAAAGACATTTGACCAGATGAAAATCCCTATGATCGATGTGCAAGCCTCATCACAGAAAATCGTTGGCTTCACTGGGGAGCTAAAGCAACCAGTAGGAACCATCGATCTGTTCGTAGAACTTGGGGAAGGAGAAAGGAAAGTGGTCCGAAAGCAAACCTTTGTGATCGTCGATGAATATTCTGCTTATAATGCTTTTCTTGGCCGTCCAACACTCGCAGCATTCAAAGCAATCCTAGCCCCGTGGTGCCTCACTATTAAATTTCCTACTGACAATGGAGTAGGAGTTATAAAAGGGGATCAAAATGCTGCGCGAGAATGCTATTTGACAGAGCTGCGAGAGTCAAGAAAAAGAGAAATGGGAAAGGATGCGGCAACTCCAGTCCGCATCAAGGAACCAGCCTTGTAGCAATTACGGAGCGGACCCTGCACTGGCGAGCACAGCGGGGCACGGAAAGAAATGGATCCCAGAAAAGCCAGTACAGGGGAGAATAGAGTAGTACCGGTGGAAACGACAGTTCCGGTACCTGTTGACCCGAAGGACCCAAATAAGGTGTTGAATGTGGGTTCACAGCTTAATGTGTCAATTCAGAATATCTTGATATCTTTCCTGAAAGCAAATCTGGATGTCTTTGCTTGGACTCATGCCGATATGTGTGGGATATCTCCAGAAGTGGCAGTACACGCTCTGAATGTTGACCCAAAGTTTACTCCAGTTAAACAAAAAAGGAGAACCCAAGGTCCAGAAAGGTCAGCAGCATTAAAAGAAGAAGTTGATCGACTCATGGAAAATAACTTCATCAGAGAATCTACATACCCGAATTGGGTTTCAAATCCTGTGTTGGTCAAGAAAGCTAATGGAAAATGGAGAGTGTGCATTGATTTTTCTGATCTAAACAAGGCTTGCCCCAAAGATTGCTTCCCATTACCCAGGATCAATCAACTGGTAGACGGAACTGCGGGACATGAATTGTTATCTTTCATGGATGCCTACTCCGGTTATAACCAAATCATGATGCACGAGCCGGATCAGGAGGATACAAGTTTTATCACAGATGTTGGACTTTATTGCTACAGAGTTATGCCCTTCGGATTGAAAAACGCAGGGGCAACCTACCAAAGACTTGTTAATGCTATGTTCAAACCGCAATTGGGCAAAACTATGGAAGTCTACGTCGACGACATGTTAGTGAAGTCTAGGAAAGCAGTGGATCACATTGAACACTTAGCAGAAATGTTCGCAGTCCTCCGGAAATACAGAATGAAGCTTAACCCTCTGAAATGTACATTTGGGGTCGAATCCGGAAAGTTCTTAGGTTTTATCGTCAGTGCTAGGGGCATTGAGGCTAGTCCAGCTCAAATTACCGCCTTAAAAGAAGTTAAAGCTCCTAGAACGAAGAAGGAATTGCAAAGTCTCAACGGAAAGGTCGCCGCTTTGAGTCGGTTCATTTCTAAAGCTACTGATAAATGCATCCCATTCTTCGATGCCCTGAAAAAAGGAAAGAAGAACTTTGAATGGACTCCCGAATGCCAAAAAGCTTTTGAAGAGTTGATCCGTCATATGGAAACGCCTCCGATACTTTCTAGACCAGGCAATGGTGAGGATCTTCTTATATACTTGGCAGTATCATCTCATGCCCTAAGTGCAGCGCTGATACGGGAAGACAAAAGGATTCAACATCCAGTTTACTATATCAGCAAAAGACTCACTGGGGCAGAGCTGAATTACTCCAAGTTGGAAAAACTCGCCTATTGCCTACTAGTTGCATCGAGGAAACTGAGGCAATATTTCCAAGCTCATCCTATCAAAGTACTCACTGATCAACCTCTAAAGCAAGTCCTATTTCGCCCTGAAACTTCGGGTCGCCTTCTAAAATGGAACATTGAACTCAGTCAATATGACATCACCTATCACCCCCGAAAAGCAATCAACGGACAAGCTTTAGCTGATTTCATTGCAGAATTCACAGAGAAAGATAATGGTGAGGAAGAAGCGATCAATGATTCCCCAATCCAGTGGAAGATGTATGTTGATGGCGCAAGAAATGACTACTGTTCTGGAGCCGGAGTGGTACTTGAAACTCCTGAGGGTCGATCATTATGTTATGCACTAAGATTGGAATTTCCTTCAACAAACAATGAAGCAGAATATGAAGCTCTTATTGCAGGTCTGAAAATCGCTAAAGAGCTAAACATTCGAGCATTACAAATCTTCAGTGATTCTCAGCTTATTGTATGCCAAGTCAAGAAGGAATTTCAAGCAAAAGGTGGAAACCTGCCTTCCTACTTGTCAAAGGCTTGGGAACTCCTATGTGAACTCGATCGCTATTCAATAAGCCACATTCCTCGGGAAGAGAATATGAAGGCAGATTCCCTCGCAAAGTATTCAAGTTCTGGTGAAGCTCAACTATTGGGATTGGTCCCTGTAGAAGTCCTTTCAGCGCCAAGTATAGACGAGATGGATATAGACTGGATTATGAATGTATCTCAAGAACAAGAGTCGTGGATGACTCCAATACTGGATTACCTACTCAGAGGTTCTCTGCCAGAAAACTCGATAGAAAGACGAAAGCTACTAAGGAAGGCCTCTCGCTATGTAATTCAGGATGGCCGATTGTACAGACGGGGATTCTCAATGCCATTGCTTCGATGTGTATCCCGGGAAGAGTCCAAAACAATCCTAGCTGAAGTGCATGGAGGAGAATGCGGTGATCATTCAGGTGGTCAAACATTAGCAAAGAAAATTCTCCGATACGGATATTTTTGGCCAGAAATTAATCGGGATGCTGCAGATTACTCCCGAAAATGTGACAAATGCCAAAGATATGCCAAAATTCCTAGAGCACCTTCTACCGAACTCACACAGATGGTCAGTCCATGGCTATTTGCAATTTGGGGAATGGATCTCATTGGGCCGCTACCAACTGCTAAATCAGGGATTAAATATGCTATAGTTGCAGTTGATTATTTTACTAAGTGGGCTGAAGCTGAACCATTGGCTACTATCACTTCAAAGAAAATGATAAGCTTTGTGACCAAGAATATCATTTGCAGATACGGTGTGCGTCAGAAAATAATCACAGACAATGGTACTCAGTTTGAAAGCGAGGAATTCCAGGATTTTTGCAAACGATTCAAAATCCAGAAAAGCTTTTCGGCAGTAGCTCATCCGCAGGCAAACGGGCAAGTGGAAGCAGTGAACAAGATCATCAAATCAACCATCAAAAAGCAACTCGAAAGAGCAAAAGGTGGTTGGGTCGATAAACTACCACTTGCACTATGGGCATACAGAACTACTCACAAAACTGCAACTGGGCATACTCCTTTTTCGTTAGCATACGGATCGGAAGCAATGATCCCGGTTGAAACAGAGGTCCCTTCACACAGAAGAATCCATTTCAATCAAGCAGAAAATGAAAAGCTACAACTTGAAGCACTGGATCTCCTTGATGAAAAAAGAGATGAAGCTAATCTCAGAGTTGCAGCTCATCAGCAAAGGATAGCCAGACATTTCAATTCCAAAGTTCGACAACGCGGCTTTGAAATTGGAGATCTAGTCCTGAAAAGAATTATGACCGCGACAGGTGTGTTTGGGCCCAATTGGGAAGGACCATATGTGATAGGTCAGAAGCTTCTTGACGGCACATTCAAACTCACTACTGTTGAAGGAGATCAAATGCCAAGGGCATGGAACAGCAATCACTTGCGTCCATACTTTACTTGAAAATTTTGTTGAAATATTGTAAAAAAGGATTGTGAATGTATGATTCTTGTAATTGAAAGCAATTGAAAAACTGATGCAAGTGATTAATGAAAGAATATAAAGTGGATGTAGGCCCAAATTCTTGGCCGAACCACTATAAATCTTGTGTTCCTTATTTTTATTACATGTTTGCTTTATTTTCGATATAAAAGTACATAAAATGTATTGCTGAAATGTCGATTTAAATTTTTGCAGACAATGGAAAAAGAACTTGCGCATAATAAGACCGAGCGATTCTCACCATCATTCAACAAACAAATTTCAAGTCGTAAAGACCCCGAATTCAAATCCTAGATAGGAAATACTTCAATTGAACGGCTAATGATTTCGATAGAAACGGGCCCTTGCTGATAAATTGAGATTGTTTGGACAAACAAATATCCAATCAGGAAGCTAGTGCCCGTTCTCACGAACTTGCCTAACAATGAAGTACACTTCCTTGGATTAAACAAGCCATTTGCAAGAAAAGGGAAAAAAAAAAAAAAACTTGAAAAGAAAAAAAAGAGAGAGGATCGCTGAAAAGGCATAAGCAAGTGAACAGAGGAACAACCAAAGCTACCATCAGCGGCACAAGTCCTCTTCGGAGGATAAAAGACCTCTAATGGGTCATACGCCACAAAAAAGAAAGTTCTCTACTCAACAAAAAAGATTGGAGGAGTCATGACCCTCCAACCATGAGAGAGTAACTTCCAGGCGATGAAAACCCTCTCTGAGGCACATTTCACCAGGAGTTGAAGTGTTATGACCGCTCTTCGGGATTTCACTTCACCAGAGTTGAAATGCCAAAAAATAAAAGCCCTCTTCGGAGGCCCATTTCACCAGGAGTTGAAGTGTTATGACCGCTCTTCGGGATATCACTTCACCAGAGTTGAAATGTAAACAAAATAAAAGCCCTCTTCGGAGGCACATTTCGCCAGGAGTTGAAGTGTAATAACCGCTCTTCGGAATTTCACTTCACCAAAGTTGAAATGCAAAAACAAAATAAAGACCTTCCTGAAAGCCCACGTTTCACCAAGATTGAAATAAAACTTCCAAGTGTTGAAACGCGAAAAGGCTTTCTTCGAAGGCACAACTCTTTGGAGCTACACGTTTCACCAAGATTGAAATAAAACTTCCAAGTGTTGAAACGTGAAAAATCCCTCCTTAGAGGTACAACCCCCTCCCGGGGACACAATCAAGAAGAAAGACCTCTTCGGAATCCCACGTTTCACCAAGATTGAAATAAAACTTCCAAGTGTTGAAACGTGAAAAGGCTTTCTTCAAAGGCACAACTCTTTGGAGGTACACGTTTCACCGAGATCGAAATAAAACTTCCAAGTGTTGAAACGTGAAAAATCCCTCCTCGGAGGTACAACTTTGTATAAAAAAAAATCCTCATCAAAAGCGTACTTTAACTTTCAAAGGAAGAGTAATTTACCTACTATGGAAAATGATCGTTAAAAAAAAAAAGAAAAAAGAAAAGAAGTTAAAGTACCCTTCAGAGGTCCGCTTTACCACATAGAGGAATTCACTTGGTAAAATATGCACATAAGCAAAAAAAAAAAAAAAAAAAAAAAAGTGATTTCTTCGAACGACAAAGCGTAGAAACTTATACGAAGGGAGTTGTACTCTACAAAAATTTTCTTTAAAGAATAAAATAATTATTCTTTAGCAAATATGAGTGCAAGTCCCCTCGAAGTATAGAATATTGCAGCAAACTTATGGAATGGGGGCAATATAGTATAATTACACACAATATGGTATAGCCAAACCAACAAAAGGTAATGCTCAAGTAACATGCCATAAGCTCGCTGCAATATCGTGTAAATAAACTTGTGCAAAAAAAATAAAAATAAATAAATAAATAGTAAATGCATTCTCAAATTCAAACAGAAGTTTGTACAAACGAAGAATCATTTTATTCAACTATAATGCAGATACAGGTTTTCAAAATAAAAGCGGGGGCCGATACCCGCACAACTCTCGGCCAGTTCATACAAAAGACAAAAAGCTAAAGTCTTCACTTCTTTTTACTGCCTTTGGACCCTTTACCCGGCCGAATGACCAGCTTTTCGGGTCGACCAGTGGGTATAAGGGAGGAAGGAGAGGTAGGCGCAGCTGGCCCAACTTCTGGCTCCTCTTCAGTGGCAGTGATTATCTTCCCTCTCCTCTTTGATGCTCCTTGCTTCCTTCTCCTCTTTGAGGAAGACTCGCTTCCTGGAGTGACAAGTTTAGATAGAGTTATATCGTCAGAAGGAGTCCGCTCCGGAGATATGTCGCCTCCCTCAAGTCCCTCATCTTTCTGCTCTTGCGAAGCAATGGGGTCATCCAGGCCATGGAGAGCCTCTATTTGTTCCTCCTGTGATCCAGGCTGTGAAGCAGAAGGAGGAGCCACTTGAAGAGATGGAGGAGGGATTACCGGAGAAGTAGAGATTTGAGCAGTGCTTGATACTTTTTCTACAGAAGAAAAGAGGTTAAAGTCAGTAAAGAGAGGAGATGAAGGTTCACCAATGAAGTCAGTAAAGAGAGGAGATGAAGGCTCATCAAGATTGAGAAAATAGCCAAGGAGCTCATGAAACTCATGCGAAATAAATGAGTAACCCGCTTGAGCAGAATTGACAGTAGCGAGATTAACAGTGAAATTACCTGGAGAAGCTGGTTTCCTGATATCGACTTCATAAGCTTGCGCATCAGCGCTCTCATCACCCTCGTCTCCACCTTGCATGCTTGTAATCTCAGTGGTAACTTTGGTGGGAGATGCAAGATGGGAACTGGAACCAATAATGTCGACTTCAGACGAAGAAGGTGGCTGGACTAGAGTAGTTGAAGTGGTTTTCCCCAGCCGGTCCCCTTCCGTCACTTCAGTTCTTAATTTGGCAAGTTGTTCCTTTCCCTTGGCAAGGGCAGCGCGGGCGTCATCATCAAAATAATGCCTTTCCAGGGCTGATTCGTCGTAACCGGCACCTTCAGCACCAAGCATCTCAAGAGCGGCCTCCCACACTTCAGCTAAAGTGATTTCATACTTAGGACCAAGAAAAGCGAGGCTTCCACGCCCCAAGACGCTATGCAAGTAGAAGTCGAATAATGTTGAGCCGAAGCTGTTTTTGGTCGCCTCATGAGATTCTTCGGCTGCGATTTTGCCGGCGACAGCCTCATCACGCTCCCTTTCAGTTTTGGCAAGCTGAAGCTTAAGCATTTGTATCTCCGCCTCCTGGGAGTTGTTTTTCTTTCGAAGCTCAGCAATATCAGAGACATAGCCTTCACTAATTCTTTTTTGTGCTTCGAGCCTGTCTTCGGCATCCCTCTGGCTAGCGTGAGCGTCTCTCACTTGTTTCAGGAGCACTTCTTCTTTCTGAGAATATGAAGTAGAGGAAGCAGCAAGTTCATGTTTCAAATTCTCAACCTTTGCTTCGAGCTCCTCATTGTAAGAAGCAATGTTCCTCATTTCGGTGTCGTGTTGCTCAACGACCTTTTGCCATTCGGCCTTATCGTTTTCCATAGTAAGCATAGCCTCTATATTGGCTCGGTTAACTCTTTGAAGCTCATCGACAAGCTTCTGCCAGTTTGACATCCTCTCGATATCGAGCTTGACTGCGTCAAGATTGCGCAACATAGCAGACTTGTCGATGGGAACCAAGTCTAGGTCGAACCTCACACCCTTTAAGCACCATTGTGGAAAACGACTTTGTAAAGTGGCTGGGCCAGGTCCCACTTGAAATTTAGGCCTGCTTATTATTGTCTGGATGTCCTCCTTCCCGAGAGCAGGAGAGTCGGAAGGAATGTCAAGAGGGGCAGGGGCAGTAGGCTTTTCGGGAATAGTGGAAGCATGTCTCTCACCATATCGGGCTCGTTTGCCTGAATCTTCAGCTACATGACCCTTTCCTCGGTCGTCGTGAGATTTCCTTTTGTGAGAGTCGTCACTTCTCTGCAGAGAATCATGGTGCTCATCCCTATCCCTTCTGTCATAACGCTCTTCTGCATCCCTCCTTTCACGAGCCTTTCGAGCAGCCCTCTCTTCGTCAGACTCTCTATAGGAGGGAAAGTAACGCCGATAATCATATTGACCACGCCCCCCGTAGCGTTGGAAATCCTGATAATATGATTCGCCGCGTGTCATTGAAGAATCTGAAATAAGAAAAGATAAGCTTTAAAAATCTTTAAAGTATAAGAAGATAAGTGCATAAATGTGCTGGAAAATCCTTAGTTGTGTGTGAAGTGCAAGCTACTCGCGTTGGACTAACGAACCACTCCTCTGTTGGGGGGAAGTGATAGATTTCACTGTTGATGACAATTCTTGAGATAAAGGAGTTAGAGTCTGTTGGAGGGCAGATGTTGCTTCAATCGTCGGAGGTATAGCTTTACCATGAGCAGGGTCTTCTTTAAAGAGCTCTTGGGAAGTGATAATCAAGTCACTTAAGTCCCCAAAGACGTCATCATCGTCATGCCCAACCTGTTTCCCTCCATCAGCTCCTTTGTCAGCACTCTTCCTGGTTTGGGAAAGGGGCTCCTCTTCTTCTTCAATTATGGGAGCAAGTGCGGGCTTTTCGGAGGGTCCCGTATCGTCTCTTGGAGTAGAGCACTTTACTAGTAAGGTTTCTGCAGAAATTTCTCCTCGCATGTGCTCTTTAGTGGAGATCGGAAGATCAGGAGTTTTCACCGGAGAATCAGGAACCTCCGTTGGAGCTTCACGAGGCCGAGTAAAGCGAGAGGGATGGAGGAGTCCGTATTGATGTAAAAATTCATCGTTTAGCAGAAACTTTACGCTCCTCTCTTCGACCGGCACGGCATTTAATCTTTCTAAAATTTGCTTAAGACTTGGGTCCCTGGCAAGGGGTGGAAGTGCTAAAACAGGAAAAGAATGAAATTAGCAATTGAAAGTTCAGATCTCGAGAAAGTTTCAAAACAGAAAAAGTAAAGACAGGAAATCTTACTTCCCACTCTCCAGATGGCATAAAACCCTGGAGGGCAGCGAACAAAGAAAAACTGATTCAAAAATCCGTGAGCGCTTTCGGAGAGATCAGTAATAAGTTTGCGGTTTCGAGCGCTTCTTATAACCACGATGGAGGGATGGTCTTTAGTTTTCGTGAATGAGCAAAAATAACAGATCTCCCCGAAGCTTGGTAATCGATCCAAAACTCTCCTAAATAGAACACATAACCCCATCAGAATGGCGTAGCCATTGGGGTGTAATTGGAATGGAGAGATAGACAACCGAAGCAGGAATTGTTGGAGAAAGTCGTTAAAAGGAGGAATTGCCCCACTTAAGCACATCTGGCGATTGACTGCAACAAAGCCGTAGGGAGGATTGTCAGCAGTATCACTTGGCCCAGGGAAAAGAACATCACTTTCAGCAAAGCCAAATTGAGTGCGCAGCTGGACAAACGCTCTCGAAGTTAGAATAGTCGGGGTTCTCTCCGGAGGATTCTCTACGGGAACAGCTATCGGAAAAGTTTCTTCCTCTTGAGTTACCACTTCTTCTTCTCGGTGGGAGGTCATTCTACACAAGCAACCGGATGTTCAAATGCGAAGGTGCGCGTTTCCTAAAAAGTGTGAAGTGTTGTGAAAGACTAATAAAAAGTGACAAGTATATATAACTGGAATTATACTAATCGATGCTTGATCGATTGTAAACATTTCAGAACTTGTTAATCTAAAAGTTCAAACATAATATTAGTGCAAGCAAGTCGATTTCAATTGACTATTTCAGTATTGCTTTGGTATTTTTTTTGAAATTGATATGTTAAAAGCACTTCATACATACAGTTTATTCAAGTTAATCATCTATCATTAACTAATCTGTCGTTCGATGTGGGCAATCAATGACAGTATATTCGTCCTAGTTTTCTGTGAATGTTATATTTAACAGGTTATCAATATTAAAGGTAGCATAATCCAGCGGCAAAGCATAACATAGTTATTGGAGTTGTCACAGCAATTCAAACTTCAGGATAGAAACATAAGCTAGTTCTGTCAAAATTTCAAGTTCCCAAAGTCGCTTAAAATTCAAGGCAATCTAAATCAAGTTAAGAGACACAAGGCACGACACCATGCATCCAAACCTAAAGTTGCTCATAGCTTAACAGGAAGATCACTGCATCAGTAAGTCGCATTGTATGAGTCAAGGGGTCTCGGTTCAAGGGCATGCGGAATTCTCTAAGTCCTAACTCGGCAGCGACTCAGGATGTCTCGGCCACGACTCATGGCTCCTAGCTGACTCGACCAGCGACTCAAAACCTAATTTGCTAACTCGTGGAATTCCTCGCCACGCCTCATCTCACAGCCCCCCTTTCTCTGCCTCAATCCGCTAACCCGTTAGTGCTAAGGCAACAAAGATCTATCACATTCCCAATGGAACCCATCATCCGTCCATACCAACAAATCACCCGAAAAACAATCTGAAATGTTTCGCATCGATCTTAAATTCAATGCATTGCTAAGCTCGCGTATCGGATAGTGATCTAGAATCGATTATAACAATTCGAAGTGAAGCGCAACGCATGAAAACAAACTAAAGCCGAAAGATGAGAATTTGTGATTCAACGTTGATTATTATGGATTAAGATCGGATTTGCTTACGAGGTATAATGGTTAGGATGAATCGGAGAGTAACAGGGTTGAATTCACCTTCGGAAATGAGATTGGAAGATTCGTTAATGGCGGCACAAGGTGTTGAGGCAATGATTAAGTGAGGAAGAAGAGCAACGCATTAGCTTATATCCAAGACAGGGGAGAATAAGAAAGGACTCACGAGTCATAAGCTGCCTTGAGTCGGTCACGACTCAAGAAGAAAGTCAAAGCACACGACTCATGATCTAAGCGTATACTTCGAGGGGCAATTGTTCACGCCGAGCGACTCAAGGAGCTTACGACTCATGATAGTTACCGACTCATGTAAAGGAGCGACTCAGTGGCTTTAGCGACTTAAAATGCTTTGCGACCTAGTGTGTTAAGATGCGAACGACTCATGGGATATGCGACTCATTGAGTTATCCTAAGCTAGCGACTTAGGAATGAAGCGACATAGTACTCAGCGACTTACCAGTAAAGCAACTTAGCGACTCAATACTTCTAGCGACTCATGAGTGAAGTGGTTCAACGACTCAGTGGCCCACCGACTCATGGCACACCGGCTTAGCGACTCATCGTATGAAGCACTTGGCGAGACATCAATGAAGTACTGACAATGCTTCAACTACAACCCAAAGACATGATCTACGACTTATTATGAGTCGTTGCCGACTCATGCCTCATCGCGATGAGTCGCGTGCGACCTAACACTTAGAGAAAAAATGATGCCGCTTCTCATAAGGTGTGAGCCGGTACTTGTAAGCAAAGAGGAGTTAAGGGGTGATACTTATCTCATGACTCGACGACTCGTAACTCGTAAACGACCTAGTACTTGAAGCGTGGGTTCGAAAAAGGCAGGAAGCTCTCTACAAACCAGAGACTCAGCTCAATGAGTCGGTCACGACTCATCCTAAGTCAGCAACGACTTACCTTAAGTCGGCAACGAGTTAGGACTTAGCAACTTTTTTTCACCCAGAACTCTCTATAAATAGACATCCACCTCCAACTCTGGGGGGACTTTTGGTTCATTCTCGAAGCGCCAAAACTCTGCCACTTTCTCGACTCAAGCAACACTTCAAGCACTCCAAACATCGAAGACATTACATCAAATTCAAGAGAGAGAATCCACATCATTTATCATGAGTTTGAAAGATAATTCTCCGTCAAAGTTTGTACTAACAGTCTAGAGTGGATTGTAATTGAAGAAAGTTGTATAAGTTGTACTTGTTCAGCAATAAAGAGATCAAAGTGGACGTAGGCTCGATTTTAGGCCGAACCACTATAAAACTGTCGTCTTTTACTGCTTTTCTGCAATTTCTTTACTTGTATCTTGTTCCCGTACCAACGGGTGGTGCTTTCATAACTGTTATCTACTCACTGGGGTGTTAGCGTTTAAATTTTAGCGTTAACAATGTCAGTATGGATATTTTATGTTATGCCATATCTTTTATTTTATACCATGTCATCTGATATTTATAGCTAGACTGGTCCGTTTATTATTTTCTTAAATAATACTCGGGTCAGACCGAGATGTTACAGGTGCTTCTTCTTGACTTCTCCCCGGGGTTTGCTACTCTGACTTTTGGCTAACTATTTAGATTAGCAGTTTTTGTTGTATACACTTGAGATATAGACTCACAGTTGTATTCTTTTGTATAGCACGTGTTGCTATTCTTTTGTATTATTGTGGATCTTTTTGACCACTACTCTGATGTACACTTTCATGTGTTAGTTATATATCCATATCTTCTTCCGCCTTTGTGATATGGATGTCTATGACTGCTTGTGTTATGCTTATTTCTATGTTTGTTTCTGAAGATTATTTATAGCCACCGTGTGATAGCTTTGAGTTTGTATCGGTATGTCGGACTTCCTCCTTAAATGAAATGCATGCTATACTATCTGACATAACGGTGCTCGCACAAAGAAGTTACATGGATGGTCGCTCCTCAACAGCCTTATTCTCCGTGCTAGTTGACAGCACTACATTGTAGTGTCCTTGGTTAGCGTGGGTATAGAGGTGTGGCATCACAATGTGCGTCTATTGTTACAATTTGAGATGTAAAGCTGGCTTCTATCAAATATATTTCTGTTTGTGGCGGAGAATTTATTCTCTTAGCTTAACACCCTTCTCTGAGACGTACGAGCTCAGAGGTTAGGTAGTTGATGGTTACTAGTGATATATTCCTAACATGGTAACGTGGCATGCTGAGTGCTGCTGATCATTTGTTGATCAAAGAGTGGCTTTTATGAAAAGCGTAGCTTTGTGGACGAGACTTCGTCGGACCGCACACCTCGAAAATGGTCAAAACAGGAAGAATGCAGCAAGGTTATTTAGGGATCGCGCCCCCATAGGGTATGTACATTTCCTTCTGGATAGAGGTGGCATTACGGTATGGAGCCCTGATACTTAACCTATGTGGTTGCTGCAAATTTATTTCTTTGTGGTTGTTGGTGAATCCCGGGATTTAGGTCTGTTACTACCGAGGGATGGCATACTCGTGTCAGTAGTTACCCAGCTAGGGGTAACCCGGCCTTGTGTTGGCAGAGATCCGGTTAGGTTCTCGGGGCGTCTTTCCAGAGCCGTACCCATGTGGCAATGGGAAGTTCCTTAGCTTGACCATTTGTTGGAAAATCCAAAGAAACAATAAGAACCTTGTACGGTTTTAGTTGTATAACCTGCCATGGAATGTGGCGGTAACTTGCTATTGAACATGGTAGCTATATTAGGCGTAAGTGCGGAATGCCTATGCTGGCTAAGATTTATATTATACTTTCGAAATGTTTTTCCTGCACTTTGCACTTATAGTAATAATATCAATGAAATTTGCGTATCAAGCATGTTTGACTATCATAAGGAGAAATCTCCTCCGATTCTGCGTTTGCATTGTGTGTGTGCGGGAGGCCTTATGGTAGTTTCATTTTCCAAAAGCATTGCGAATCTATTTTAAAATATTTCTTTGTTTATTTTAAAAGATATAACTGTTTTAAGTTCTCACACCAGTCCCATGAATGACCTGGAGTTTATTGTTCTCTTTTTAAACTCTGGGTGCCCATCATTTTCTACACGGGTAGTCTAGAGTTAGGTTAACAGGTTAATCTGGAATTCAGGAGCTGCTGTAGAGATCTGGAGGCATGCTGGATGGCGTGGTGTATCAACTAGTATATAGTATTTCTTTTCCGCTGTTTGTTGTTGTAAACTCTGATAATTTAATGTAATAACTAATATTGTTCTTTTGATTTAAAGATTATTCATTTATCTATTATATTCCCGCTGCAATTGTGAGATTCTGATATTGTTTCTGTTTTCTTCTTTTTCTTTCTTTCTTTCTTCTATCTTCTACCTCTTCTTTAACCCTAACGGTTCGGTTTTCCGGCATTCGATTGCTCGGCAGTTGATACAGTGGACGTATTGATGTCGAATTTCGAGTGTCAAAATTCCCGATCGTTATGTGACCGGTAGGCTTTGCAACCATCCCAGACCCACCGTGGCTCACACTGGTAGCCGAAACTTGCTTTTATGGCTAGCCTTTCGATTGTCACGAGTTATGCCTAACCAAACCCGTAAAGAGGACGTGTAGGGGTAAGAGTCTCCCGTTCGCCACCTAACGAGAAGCGAGAACCCCCATCACATTTCACTATGACAAGCAAGTCTCGTCCACAAAGCTACCCTTTTTATAAAAGCCACACTTTAATCAACAAATGATCAACAACACTCAGCATGCCACGTTACCAAGTTGGGAATATATCACTAGTAACCATCAACTACATAACCTCTGAGCTTATACGTCTCAGAGAATGGTGTTAAGCTAAGAGAATAAATTCTCCGCCACCAACAGAAATATATTTGATAGAAACCAGCTTTACATCTCAAATTGTAACGTCTGACACACTTCCATACAAGTCTGTTCTGGGTTCGAACAAAACCGAAGGCACCCCCAAAGAAGCCATTGCAAATCTGGATATTCACTACTGGAATTCCCATCACAAAGGTGATAAAATCTCTATATCGGAGATCAGCCAATGCAGAGTCATTCGACGGTAATCCTTCTGTTTACAAAAATATCCGGTCTTCAACACCGGTCTTCAAATGCTATCCATTACGACATATGACTATTCGGAATGAGATTTATGACCCAAAGGTCCTCTCACGGCTAAACCGAATTACGAGCGCTTATTTTTAAATAAATGTAGCATTCAAATTCAAGCAAATCACAACAAAAACCCATTTAAAGGTAAATATTGATATTCGATTATTTAACTATCAGTGGATGTGCACAACATCACCAGTTCCAAATAATTTTCGAAATTATTTATTTTTCAAAAATATCTTTAGAAGATATATTTTTCCACACTTCAACCATTTGAAAACAAATTTCAAATCATTTTTCACCTTTACCACTTTTGAACACAAATCTTCAAATCATTTTCGTTGCGCGGAAACACTTCCAAATATTTATTAATTTTCATTTCAAAATGGTTCATTTAAACCAATTAAATAAATTCTTATCGATTTACTTCAAATTTACGTTCCAAATCCGTAAATTTATTTCCATACTTCAAAAATAAATCAATGTTTATTTTTAAAACAATTTTCCCTTTCCTTTATAGATTCCATGGTGAATTCACATTTCCAAAATATCTATTAATATACGATTCTCAAATTGATTTTAAATATTCACTTTCAATTTACCTTCAAAAGATATAAGCTCGAAACATTTCACTTCATATTGGAAAACATTTCCATGCTTGATGCAGGGCAACAGGAGTTCCGACCTAGCAAATTACGACGAAACTCAATGGAAGAAGATTACGCGTTAAGTTGCTCGGAAGATAGCTCGTTAATTTTTGGTTGCTCGGGTTCTTTAGGTCGCGAATGACCAAGCAATTCACGACCTATCACAAGATTGAAGCCGCTCCAGAATTCATGACTTGCAGTAGGCCGCGAGCATCCTTAGCTCGCGAGTTGTCCTTAGGTCGTGAACGACCTTCTTTAGTCATTCCAGAAGATAAGTCACTCCAGACGTTTCGGAAGCTATTTCTTGATTCGCGAGAAGTCTCTCTTATGTCGCTCAAGTTTTAAGTCGCATGAAGCAAAGTCGCTCCAGTGTAGGTCGCTCATGTTCTTGAAGAGGTGCTATATCCTTATGCCGCTGAAGCGTTAGATCGTAGGTCGTTTCTCTTAGGTCGCATTTGTTAACTTGTATGTTGTTTCTGTTGTAACGTTGAATGTTGTATCTGTTGTTGTTGTAACTCGTGTTTGTTAACTCGTGGGTTTTAGGTCGTTATGTGGTTATGTGTTAGGTCATCAAAGACCTGTGTTAACTTGTTAGGTCGCATGAATGTTAGGTCGTTCTAGTATGTTGAGTTGGGTGAGTTGTAAACTTCTATAAATACTGGGGTGGTGTCACTTATAAACTTGGTTGATTTTGAATAAACTTTTGTTTGAGTGCTTTGTGCCTCTTGAAAATTGGAAGTTCAGCGTTGTCTCCTTTCTCCATTTTCGGTTATTCGAGTGCGCCCGAATCAATGGATTTGAAGCCGATTCACGCAATCTCGTGCGCGAGGTCAACGTAGAAGAATCGTAGATCTTTTAACCTGGTATCGTGCGCGATCAACGTGTTGGAGATAGCTAGAATCCGGTATCTCTTCAGATCAACGGATTTGGGCATTTGGGTGTTTTCAATCCATCGATTCTACTTTCACCGTTCCATCCGTTTTTGTTTTATCCGCTGCGTCAGTTTGGTATCAAAGCTAGACTTAGCCAATCATAGCTAAGCCGAGCCTATTGGGAGAAGATTTGAAGTGTTGAAATGTTGGGGTTCAAGGCCGAGAGTTAGAAATTGGAGCCGAGCATTAATTTGTAAGTAGAATCCAAGTTGAAGTGTGTTTGGATTTGTTGAAGATTTGACAATGCCTCCGAGACGCGCTAATCGATTTCAAAATGTTGAAGATGTGTATCAAAGACAAGTAGCTGAGCAAATGGAACAACGTATCAGTGAAAAATTCGATGAAGGTATTGGGAAGTTAGAGAAATTGATGAATGATGTGAATCAAAGTCAAAGGAGATGGTCACCAATCTCGAACCATGGAGGAAACAGAGTTTCGCCATCGGTTGCGGAAGCGAGGAGGGTGTCACCACAATCCCATCGAGATCGAAGAGAACCATCAGTTTCTATGAGACAAGAACATCATGAGTATCGAGTGAAGAGAGAAGAACTTATCATGGATTTGAAAATGAGCCATATCGTGATGCTGAAAGACATAGTAGAAGAGATATGTGTGATCATGAAAATGTTGATGGTCAAGATCAATATCGAAGTACATTTGATTATGATGAAGATGGTGATAGAGGTAGTGTTCATTATCGAGATCGAGACCAAGTACGAAATCACTATCGGGATGTAGAAGATGATCGTAAATGGGAGTCGGGGATGAAACAGAGATTCCAGAATTCAAAGGAGGAATGATTGCTGAAGAGTTTCTGGATTGGTTATCAAATGTTGAAGAAATTTTTGACTTCAAGGAAGTACCCGAGCATCGTAGAGTTAAGTTGGTTGCTACACGATTGAGGGGAAAAGCTATGGCATGGTGGCAACAAACTGAACTTACGCGGGAGAGGATGGGAAAGTCGAAGATTGTTTCATGGGAGAAGATGAGGAAGTTGATGAAAGCTACTTTCTTACCTTATAATTATCAGTCTCTTATGTATCAACGCTTACAGAATTTGAGACAGGGAACAAAGTCGGTAAATGATTATGCAGATGAATTTTATCAACTGATTGCTAGAAATGATATCATGGAGACAGAGGAACAGTTGACAGCTAGATTTGTTGGAGGATTGAGAATGCAAATTCAGGATATGGTGAATATGTTTGATCCAAGATCCGTTGCTGAAGCACACCAGAAGGCTCTAGATTGGGAGAGGCAAGGTAGAAGAGGAGGTGGTGTGTTTACAAATTCTAACAATCAAGTGAAAGGGGCTAGTAGCAATACTAATGTTTCCAAGGCTGTTAGTAAACCAGTTGTCATTGAAGTTGCTAAGTCCAAGGTCAACAACAATTTTAAGTGTTATAATTGTCAGGAGTTTGGTCGCAAGAGCAATGAATGTCCGAAGCCTAAGAAGCGAGTGATGGTTGTTGAGGTTGAGGATGAGGATGCAGAAGTAGAATGTCCCAATTAACAACAAGTTGAGGAGGAAGAAGAATTATTGGCTGGAGCGAGGGATATTCTTTAATGATGAGGAGATCTTGCTTGACACCAAAGCATGAAGAGGAGATTAGTTGGTTGAGGAGTAACATCGTTCAGTCAACGTGCACTATCTTGGGAAGGGTTTGTAAGTTTGTCATCGATGTAGTAAGTTGTGATAACATCATCTCTACAGAAGCTGTAAAGAAGTTGGTGTTAAAGACTAAGAAGCATCCCAAACCTTACAAGTTAGCTTGGTTGAGGAAAGGTGGGGAAGTGAAAGTTAGTCGAAGAGCTTGTGTAACTTTTTCGATCGGAAAGAAGTGTAAAGATGAAATTTGGTGTGATATTGTGGATATGGATGCATTTCATTTGTTGTTGGGCAGACCGTGGCAATATGATAGAGCTGTGCAACATGATGGGAGGACTAACTGCAATAGTTTCATGTTTGAGGGCACTAAAATCACTTTAGCTCCTAAACAGCGACAACAAAGTGGAAGCAAGTTGGAGGAGATTGAAGAACTAAAGACTCTTTTATCTTTGAAGGAGTTTGTCAAGGAAGTAGAGGATGAGCCTGAAGTATTTCTGTTAATTGGACGTGAAAGTAGTGAAGCAGTTGAAATTCCTAAAGAAGTTAAGCCAGTGTTGAAGGAGTTTGAAGATGTATTTCCTAAAGAATTGCCAACAGAGTTACCACCGTTGAGAGACATACAACACCAGATAGATCTTGTACCGGGAGCAGCGTTACCACATAGACCACACTATAGAATGAGTCCAAAGGAGCACGAGGAGTTGAGAAGGCAAGTGGAAGAGTTACTTGAACAAGGGCGCGTACAAGAAAGTTTAAGTCCATGTGCAGTACCAACATTGTTAATGCCGAAGAAGGATGGGACTTGGAGAACGTGTACGGATAGTCGAGCACTAAACAATATTACCGTGAGGTACAGATTTCCGATGCCTAGATTGGATGATTTGTTAGATCAGTTGAATGGAGCTGCTATTTTTCAAAGGTTGATCTGAAGAGTGGATATCATCAGATTCAAATTCGACCATGTGACGAATGGAAGACAGCATTCAAGACACGGGAAGGATTGTATGAATGGCTGGTCATGCCGTTTGGTTTTTCTAATGCACCTAGTACTTTTATGCGAGTAATGAATCAGATATTTCGACCGTTCATTGGAAAGTTCATGGTGGTATATTTTGATGATATATTGATATACAGTGGAAGCACAGAAGAACATCTACAGCACTAGCGGGAAGTGTTGATGATACTTCGTCCGTGGCAATTTTATGCGGCTACAAAGAAATGCGTGTTCATGACGCATAGTGTTTTATTTTTGGGATATGTATTGTCCAAGAAAGGTATCCAGGTGGATCAACATAAAATTGAAGCAATCAGAAATTGGCCACAGCCCAGGACAATAACTGAAGTGAGAAGTTTTCATGGTTTAGCATCATTCTACCGAAGGTTTATTCCATATTTCAGTAGCGTGATGGCGCCTGTTACTAATTGTATGAAGGGCAAGCAGTTTTCATGGTCAGAGGAAGCAGGAATTGCTTTTGAGCAAATCAAGGAACTTTTGACGACAGCACCAATTCTAGTTTTTTCGGATTTTCAATTGTTATTTGAATTAAATACGGATGCATCTAAAGTTGGAATTGGAGGAGTGTTAAGTTAGAGGGGCCGTCCAATTGCTTATTTCAGTGAGAAGCTTTTGGGAGAAAAGATGAGATACAATACTTATGATGTGGAATTCTATGCTATTGTTTAAGCTATAAAGCATTGGAGACACTATTTGTTCCATAAAGAATTTGTTCTGTATACTGATCATGAAGCGTTGAAGCATTTGCACGGACATGATAAGATTGCAGCCAGGCATGCGTCATGGATCGCATACTTGCAACAGTTTACATTTGTGGTAAAGCATAAGTCGGGAGCTACAAATCGTGTGGCAGATGCATTGAGTAGAAGAAATCATTTGTTGACTACAATGGGAGTTGAAGTGACGGGGTTTGATGTTTTGCCAGAATTGTTTGTTGAAGATCCTTATTTTGCTAAGATTATTGATGAAGTCGAGAAAGGGAAGACGGATGAGTATGTGTTGGTAGATGGTTTTCTTTTAAAAGGAAATCGATTATGCATACCAGAGGGTAGTTTACGAATGAAGATTATGAAAGAATTGTACGAAGAAGGACATGTGGGAAGAGATCGTACCTTGAAGTTGATTTCTCAATCATATTTTTGGCCTTCCATAAGGAAAGAAGTTGAAAGATTTGTGGAGAGATGTCACATATGTCAAGTTTCCAAAGGGACAGCTACGAATGCAGGATTGTATATGCCATTGCCCGTGCCTACAAGACCATGGGTTGATATTAGCATGGACTTTGTTTTGGGTTTGCCGAGAACTCAACGAGGAAATGATTCTATATATGTTGTGGTGGATAGATTTTCGAAGATGGCACATTTCATAACTTGTAAGAAGACAGCTGATGCAATCCATGTTGCTCAATTATTTTTCAAAGAGGTTTATCGACTACATGGGCTACCTGAAACCATAGTTTCTGACTGGGATACTCGTTTTCTAAGTCATTTTTGGTTGAGTCTGTGGAAGATGGTTGGGACTAAACTAAATTTTAGTAGCTCCTATCATCGACAAACAGATTGGCAAACGGAAGTGGTGAACAGATCTTTGGAAAATTTGTTGAGATGTCTTGTGAAAGATAATTTGAAGAGCTGGGATGTGAAGTTGTGTCAGGCGGAATTCGCACATAATCATGATGTTAATCGAAGTACTGGATTCATTCCATGTCAAGTAGTATATTCAGCAGCGCCCAAGGGACTGCTGGATTTGTCGATAGTTCCATTTCAGAAAGGGGATGTTAAACGAGCTTGTGATTTCGTGAATGAGTTGCAGGAGTGCCACAGAATTATTCATGAACGATTACTTAAGTCAAATGAGAAGTATAAGAAACTTGTAGGTAAGAAGCGAAGGAGTGTAAACTTCAAAGAGGGCGATTTTGTTTACGCGTTTTGACGAAAGATCGTTTTCCAGTTGGAACTTACAATAAATTGAAAGCTCGAAAGGTTGGTCCAGTAGAAATCTTGAAGAAGATCAATAAAAATGCTTATCAGTTAAGGTTGCCGGATCATATCCATATTGCCGACGTTTTCAACGTCAAACATTTCATTCCGTATCATGAGGATAAGTGTATTGGAGAAGAGGAAAGTGTGAATTCAGGGTCAAATTCCTGTCAACCAGGGGAGGATGATGCAGTGCAACAGGAGTTCCGACCTAGCAAATTACGACCTAACTCAATGGAAGAAGATTACGCGTTAAGTTGCTCGGAAGATAGCTCGTTAATTTTAGGTCGCTCGGGTTCTTTAAGTCGCGAACGACCTAGCAATTCACGGCCTACCTCAGGTCGCAAGATTGAAGCCGCTCCAGAATTCGTGACTTGCAGTAGGTCGCGAGCTTCCTTAGGTCGCGAGTTGTCCTTATGTCGCGAATGACCTTCTTAAGTCACTCCAGAAGATAAGTCGCTCCAGATGTTTCGGAAGCTATTTCTTGAGTCGCGGAAGTTTCTTATGTCGCTCAAGTTTTAAGTCGCATGAAGCAAAGTCGCTCCAGTGTAGGTCGCTCAAGTTCTTGAAGAGGTGCTATATCCTTATGCCGCTGAAGTGTTAGGTCGTAGGTCGTTTCTCTTAGGTCGCATACATTAACTCGTATGTTGTTTCTGTTGTACGTTGATTGTTGTATCTGTTGTTGTTATAACTCGTGTTTGTTAACTCGTGGGTTTTAGGTCGTTATGTGGTTATGTGTTAGGTTGTTAACGACCCGTGTTAACTTGTTAGGTCACATGAATGTTAGGTCGTTCTGCTATGTTGAGTTGAGTGAGTTGTAAACTTCTATAAATACCGGGGTGGTCTCACTTGTAAACTTGGTTGATTTTGAATAAACTTTTGTTTGAGTGCTTTGTGCCGATTGAAAATTGGAAGTTGAGTGTTGTCTCCTTTCTCCATTTTCGGTTATTCGAGTGCGCTCGAATCAATGGATTTGAATCCGATTCACGGAATCTCGTGCGCGAGGTCAACGTAGAAGAATCATAGATCTTTTAACACGGTATCGTGCGTGATCAACGTGTTGGGGATAGCTAGAATCTGGTAACTCTTGAGATCAATGGATTTGGTCATTTGGGTATTTTCAATCCATCGATTCTACTTTCACCGTTCCATCCGTTTTCGTTTTATCCGCTGCGTCAGTTTGGTATCAAAGCTAGACTTAGCCAATCATAGCTAAGCCGAGCCTATTGGGAGAAGATTTGAAGTGTTGAAATGTTGGGGTTCAAGGTCGAGAGTTAGAAGTTGGAGCCGAGCATCAATTTGTAAGTAGAATCCGAGTTGAAGTTTGTTTGGATTTGTTGAAGATTTGACAATGCCTCCGAGACGCGCTAATCGATTTCAAAATGTTAAAGATGTGTATCGAAGATAAGAAGCTGAGCAAATGGAACAACATATCAATGAAAAATTCGATGAAGGTATTGGAAAGTTAGAGAAATTGATGAATGATATGAATCAAAGTCAAAGGAGAAGGTCACCAATCTCGAACCATGAAGGAAACAGAGTTTCGCCATCGGTTGCGAAAGTGAGAAGGGTGTCTCCACAATCCCATCGAGATCAAAGAGAATCAATGAGACAAGAATCAACTTTATAAATCATTTTCAATAACATTAAACCCAATTTCCAATTATTTCTGAAATTTCAAATATTAAATTATCGATTTAATTATCCAATTAAATCTAGATATTCGAAATAAAATTTATTCGACTTACATATTTTACTTGTTAATATTTAAAATCAATTAAATATACAAATTTCAATTGACATAAATTCTGGGTCATTACACACATGCACATACATTTTACCTTTGTATGTAGATGAATATATGATGATTTGAAAATGATTGAATTTTGGTTATAATCATGTTAAAATACCCAAATTTGACATTTATTTAAATAAAAATAGTTAAAATATGGATATAAATATATGACGTGAACATCAAATATATAACAAAGAGAACAAAATTTATCACTTTAAGATACATGGGATATCAGAGTTAAAAACAAAACTTTTCAGTCTGGATAGTCATAACTTCCCGACCTTACATTTGTTGACAGATATACATAATAGTACAGTGTAAAATAAAAATATTACAACATGAGAAAATCCTGCTCTACTCCGTGAGCTTCATGTCGGACCAATGAAAACCTTAAAGAATATTCGGTCTGACCCGAGCATTATAATAAAATAACATCTGGACCAATCTGGAATACCAGCATGAGGAAACTCAAGATATATGATGAATATACAAAAATCTATAAGAACACACCACTAAACACAGTATGGGTTTTACCTTACAAGAACATCGTCCATACATGAGAGAATGAAAATAAATCAAAACAAAATCAAATTATGAAAGAATTGGCACAAACAAGATCAAAATCCAAACTTAAAGAATGGACATATATAATTAAACATAGAGAAAAGCACAAGGCACTTCTCGATGCAATTAAGAAAGGATTAACTCCAAGGTTCGAATCAAAAATTAAAGAATTGAATTCACCCAACATGACTAGGAGGACGCACCCCCGACACCGAAAGTATACCTTTAGATAAAATATACTTGAGAGCCCAAGCCAAACACGCAACACTCTCGGGAACTTTCAAGCCAGAATCTACGATCAACTTTCGAGAATCTAAATATATCTACATCAACGCATGCACGCAACCGAAACCCCTCTAGATAGATGTGAACATACCCTAGTGGGTTCGATCCACATGGCTTGGCTTCCAATCGCTTTTTGGTTTTAGTTATCTCCGATGTTTGATGCAAATGCTCAAATGAGCTATGATGTGCACGTAAATGTGCATATTTTTACCACCATATTTATTCTATTTAAATTAAATAAATGATCATATTGGGTATTTTAACTTGTTTAAACCAAATTCAAATTATTTTCAGATTGTCACATATTCATCTTCATATAGGGACAAAATTGTCTTTTTGTGCATTTATTAATTTATGAAAATTTAATTGAAAATTTCTATGTATTTTGTAGGAATTAAAATTCAATCACAAGTGGCTTCATATGTATGCACAAGGGTGAATAGAACAAATGAAGATGGAAATAATTCAAAGGCATGATAATAGAGGACCCCACCTACCCACCTTTCTTCATGTACAAAGTAGAAGCTAATCCACATGCTTATGGCCATTAAATCTTCACGCATACTTAATGGATGATTAGTGGAAGTTAATAGTTACTTGGTGACCACACTTCCTCCAAGGGCATTTTGGGTACTCCCAAAAAATATGCATTAGGGTTTCTAACTTGTATAAATACCCTTTATGTTTCATGTAGCCATCTTCCTCTTAGTTAGTTAGTTTTAGTTTAGAAAATAATAAAAAGCTTTCTTTCTCTTTTTATGGCTACTTAGCCATTTCTTCTCCTATGTAATTCTTTTCTTTTATGCAATGTTAATTATTATTTCTTTTTAATTACATGTTCATTTCCTTTTATGCAAGTAGTGTAGATTTTCCTTTATGCAATTAGAATAGTTGTCTTTTCCATTAGCTTTCATTTTCCTTTCTTTTTGCTTTCATGTTGCTTTCTACATTTGTTGATTTGATAACAAATATGAGAGCTTAATCCCTACAATTTAGGGGTAATGAAGCTCTCTAGTATGTAGATGCAACATTTTGATGTTTATACTCTCTTTTTGTGCTTTAATGGAAACACTTGAAGTGGTTTAATGATGTTGTTTAGCTTTGAATTTGATAGTCTATGTTGTTCATAACAAATAGGCTATGCTTAAACAAACATAACACAAATTGCCTCTTCATTTAAATATGATTATGGCAAAGAAGTGAATGTTGAAATTAAAATTTGATAGCCTATATTTATAAACAATAGTTAATAGGCTATGCTTAAAATAGATTTTTATTTCAACTTTGTTGTCATATATCATGAGAGTTAAAAGTGTATTAGTGGTTGTGTTATAGTTTGATGGTTTATATTGAGCTAATTAATAGCACAAATATACCATACTTATGATAAACACATCAACTAACTCACTAATGACAAGAAAAGAGAGATCATAACTTCATTTTGTTGATTTATGTGATCTAGAGAGTGGAAATTGCCTCTAAATTGTCTTAACACTCTCATATTTTTATCTATTTTCTTTTGTCATTTTTCTTCTTTTTTTTTAGTTAATCACTCTTCCAACTTTGGTTAATTTGATTGAGTAGAATTTTAAAATCATCAATTCCCTACGGATCGACCCGTATTCGCCGCGTGCTACATTCGTACACCGTGCGCTTGCGGTTATTTTTATTTCTAAATTCGTTCGACGGTTTTCTAAACCGATAGAATTTCCGTCGACGAACAGGCTACAATCATCTTAGATTGACGAGGCATAAAGAAGGATTCAAAATCGATAGTCAATGAATACACTATCAAGAATAACAAAAAGGGTCGCATACGGAAATTAAAATCTCATATAATTATCACAACTCGTCGAGCATAAACTAACACTACCCGGGGAAACAACGAAGTTGGACAAGTAAGGGCAGTGTTACTTCTCATCTTGTCATGACAACATTCTTAACTTTAAAAATAGTAATAGTTTCCTCCGCAAACAACATGTCGTCTTAAATTGAAGAACGCAAAGAAGATAGCAGGATCGATAGTCAATAAATCAATTATCGAAAACAATAAAATGATTATATACAAAAATTAAATCTCTTTCACATATCACAACCTATCGATCTCGAACAAGCACCATCTAGGGGAAAATAATGAAGATGGAAAAGTAAGGGCAGTGTTGCTTCCCACCTTATCATTATAACATTCTTAACTTTAAGAACAGCAAGAGTTCCTTCAACATTTGGTTCTAAGTGTAAGACTAAATATTTTCAATAAACGAATCAAACTTTTTAAAACATTCGACTCGCACTTATATTTGATTTTCATACCATAAATATTTGTAAAACACATTAAAAACACTCTTTAAAGTATTCTTTTAAAGAGCTGATTAAGTTTATAATTGTATTAGTAAAAAGGATAAAAGTAAATGTCATTAAAACATTGTTTGCCGTAACCCAAACCTAATAACGCTTAGCTTTTTCTTGAAAACCATCCTTTTCAAAGATCCTTTCATTTACAAAATATCGTTTATAAATCAACTTATCATCATCTTTAAACAAAACCCCACTAAATATTTAAGAACACCAACACTTATTAAATCAAGTAACGGTTTTTTAACAACTTAACGAAATCATTTATTATAACAAAGGTGTTATAATCCATGAATTCTTTTCTCTATTCTCGGCAAACAATAATTACAACAATAGTGTTGTAACTATGCTTCCTTTTCTCTTTTTAGTAAACTTAAAAATGCCTGAAATATAATTTAAATCATCCATTTCAAATATTATTTGGAAAATCTCGAGTTTAAGATATATAAAATCTCAAAACCATTTCCTTTGCATATTTAACTTCTTCTTCAATAATTTATATTAAATCGTTTAAAATATATATAAATTTACAACCACATTTAAAACACTAAAATATACGTTACAAAAGTTCACTAAAAATATTGAAAAAGAAAAATCAAGTTTAAATTCGTTTTATAAAAGTTGGAAATAGTGCCGCGAAACTGTCACTCAAGAGAGTATGGAAAAACCCTTTAAATCGGTTCTTGTCAAATTGAAATTTTCTCCACGCTTTTTTTAAGTATAAATATTATTATTTATTTTTAGAAAACCATACTGTTAACCCGCCTTTTGTCAAAGCCATAAGCAGGCGGATTCAACCTAACTAACTTCACGAGTATCGAGGTTGGAGTATGATGGATTTGGTTTCGAAGGATGAAGTTTGCTTGGATATGTCATTTGGTCAACAAATGGAGGGAATACACGGCACAAGTACTTCGTTCGGTCTACACTCCTCGATACCCCGATACCTCGCACCTCGATACCTCGCACCTCGATGCCTCGATACCTCGCACCTCGATACCTCGCACCTCGATGCCTCGATACCTCGCACCTCGATACCTCGCACCTCGATGCCTCGATACCTCGCACCTCGATACCTCGCACCTCGATACCTCGCACCTCGATACCTCGATACCTCGCGCCTCGACACCTCGCACCTCGCTCGGCATCGTACCTCGCTCGGCAATGGCGGCTCGGCATGGGACGCTCGGCGAAAAGGCTCGGTGGAAAGTCGTTCGGCCTAAGACGAATGTGGCTCGGTGGAAATTCTTAATGGGCCTTTACCGTTCAGAAAGCCTAGCAACTCAAAATTCGCCTATAAATACAGCTTGTAGGGGTTCAGAAAGGGGAGGGGTCTTCTTCTTCTCTTCGGCTCTCTAACTTTCTATTTTTCTAAGGCTAAGGCTAGTCTACCACTTTGTAACTATAATCGATTTTTATAGCGATAAAATGGAAATTATTAGAGTGGACTTAGGCCAGAGTTAGCCGAACCACTATAAAATCTGTTGTTCTTTATTGCTTTCATTTTAATTTTGTCAGTTTTTCACATTAATTACTCTCTACATACAATCTATCTATTAACCGTGACTGTTAGTTGGTGCCTTCATCTATATTCCGGTGTTAGTGACCAATTTCGGTGCCAACACATACTATGAGTCTAGTATGTATTCATAAAAATTTAGATAACATTGAAGTGAACAGAACTCATTTAAAACTTGCTTTAAAACAAAACTTTCGAACCACAAGATCATAAGACTATAAATACAAGATTTAAAGAGATGGGATTTCAAAGTGCAATAATGCGATAATTCCAAAGTGCAAAAGTGCAACTATTCCACTATTCAATATTCTTTATTTCAGACAACAGCCAAACATTTATCTGAGCAAGATGCATATAACAGTAAACTAATAGTGGTGAGTAACCTCTTAGGGTCTCTCTATAAAAGTCCCCTTCAAAACAATGGTTATTTATGTCATCAATTTTTCAAAGAAGGAATTCAACCAAACTAGACAAATAAATCATTCAAGCATGCAAGCAATAATTTATATTAACGCACATATTTCATATAGAGTTCGTTTAAAGGTGAGTAACTCACCAAAATTCCATCTAACGCTTACATGTTCCGGTTCGACCTAAAATAGAATGAATTTTAATTTTAGCGTAAAATTTTACTTGCTCCAACCTTAACCAATGCGTAGATATCGCTCCTACAAGCGCAACGCAAAAGACTGCGTCTCGATTGAACCTCGTATGGAGAAGATATTGCTTTATAAGTTTTCAAGTTAATTAATAATCATCAATAACAACTAATTACCATTCTTTCCCAATACAAATTCAATTTCCCTCCATTAAAATCTCGTGCATGTCGATTCCTTACCAATCAATGCGGCGAAACAATCATGGTGACATTGAGCATCTCTCGACAAAATCAACTTCTGTTGCCACCAACGATCTTCTCTTCACGAGCTCTACCTCCTCGACCAAATCACTTCAAACTCGGCCATCACTAGAAAATTCCAACATACTGCCTCGAAGCGACAAGAATAATGTTGCAATGCACCACTCAACATAGCCCTATGCCAAATTACCACCATCACTTTGCCTTTACCCAAGAAATACAATGACGCTAATGCCATACCTTACCATTGCCCGAATCGCATAAAAATCCTAGCCCAAGCATCAATCGTGGAACGTCGGTCAGGACCAAACACACCCGCACCACCATCGGTCATATAGATACGAAGCTTAGATCCGTACGATTTCAACGGATCCGACAATTTTAATTTTCATTGCCTAAATCTCTCGATTTGATTTTATGAAAAGGAAAGCTTGGTTTAGAAATGTTTACAAGGAAAGGAAGTAAAGAGCAAAGAGGAAAAAAGAAAAGCAAAGAATATCAAAGTGTGGGGTGCTATTTATTTTACAATTTCCGGCACTCCTTTAAATAGTATTTCGTTCACATATGAACCACGAAAGACCATAATAAAAAAACGAATACAAAAATGCGATACAATCTCAAAACAAAAGTAAAATACACAGGTTATCTTTTTCTATGAAATTTTAAAAATATCAACATTTGCTGAAAAATATGTCAAATGAAAATTTAAATATTTTTCAATTTAAGAATTGTGAAAAAATCCTATAAATTCATTTAAAAATACGTCAATAAAACTCAAGTCATTTTATTAACAATGATCTTCATATTATTTGTTCGAACTATTTATTATTATAAATAAATTTACAAAATGAATTCATTATTATTATTTATTTATTAAAAGGATTTAAATAAGGCTATTAAATCCATTTAATTCATAATTAAAATATTTAAATAATCCCTACATTTGAATATAAGTTATTTATATTTTTCCAGGATGATACATTCTCCCTCTTAAAATAATTTCATCCTCGAAATTCCAAAAGGAAGAAAATGCCCTCCCACCCTTAGGCTTTTAAAGTTCTTTATTTTATGAAAAAATTCGACAGCACCTCCCTTGCGCAGCTAGATTCGAAAAAACTACAACTTGCCACAACTGGTCCAAATCAACAAAGAAAACCAAAGCCTAAAAGTGGCCATCCATATCTAGGGCGTAAAACCATAAATCAATCGCCAATCTCTAAATCTACCATGTACCTCATATGAGTTTGATTTTTGGTAAGAAACTTACTATCTCAATGCAAATAGTGTGCAAGAAATCCAATAGTAATTTCTTGCTTCCCCGTACTTATCTTGTACTTACGTAATCCAAAAGAGATGACATTGACAAAAGGGTGATACACTAGCTATTTCTATCATAAGTACAAGCAATATAAACAATATAACAACCATATGCAACAAGGAAATATGATGCAACTCTATTGTGACATAAAGCCGTATGCAACCCAAAGCAATACAACAACATACACAACAAAATACAGAGAATACTCTGCAATAAAATACAAAGCATCCAATCTTTTCAAAAGATAGATTTAGAACGAAACGCTCTAGTTTTTATATTCAAAATATATTTTAAAATTCCTTCAATGAGAATATATGAAACCAAAGTCAATTATGACAAGGAAGGGGCTCATCCTATTAAAGCATGGCATAACTCTAGAATCAAAATAAGATAGAGCATCCAGTGGTATTCTGGTTTCTCCTAAAGCAATAACTAAAGTAAACACATATACCTAGTGAGTCTTCCAAATCCCTCAATAGTCCAACGTTAGTCATAACCAAAAATCTTTGAAAAACCACTTCACAAAAATTCTTTTCAAATATATTGGAATAATAAAACTTCACTAAAGTTTTCAAAATAATAATGCGATTATTTCTTTTGAAAATTCTTTCGAAATCACTTTTCCAAATTCACCAGGATTTAAGTCCTAATAAATAGCAACTTTAAAATCCTTTGCTTATTAAGTCATAGTTCATAAACCATAGTATATAAAGTCATATTATTAATCGAATAAAATTCCATTAAAAGGATAAACTAACACTTAACATTATTTAAAATGTTAAACGACTAACAAAAAGATTTAGAATTTTAATCAAGTTCACAACTTTTAGGATCGTCGAAGGATATAGATGTCAGGACCCGATTCTTCGTCTTCCGAAAATTCAACATCGATACTCACTTTATCGACTGCCGAGCAATCGAACGACGGAAAACCGAACACTGAGGGTTTAAGAAAAAAAGAAAAAGTAGAAAAGAAGAGAAGAAAAGAAGATAATAGAGGGAAAAGAAAACAGAAAATAGAAAATAGGATAGAAGAGGAGATAGAAAATAGAACGGACAGAAAGGAAACAACAAAGAACAATAACAGAATCTCACAATTCGCAGCGGAACAACATATAATAATAAATGAATAATCTTTAAACAAAGAACTATATCAGTTATTACATTTCATACATTACATTTCATTACATCATATCATCAGAGTGTACAACAACAACAACAACAAACAGTGTAGCGGAAAAAGAAATACTATATAAACTAGTAATACGCCATGCCATCCAGCTTGCCTCCAGCAATTCCAGAATATCCAGAATATCCTGATAAACCTAACTCTTGACTGCCCGTGTGGAAATTGGTGGGCACCCAGAGTTTAGGAAGGAAAACAATAAACTCCAAGTCAGTCATGTGACTGGTGTGGGAACTCAAAACAGTTTATTCATCTTTAAAATCAAAATAAAGGAATATTTTTAAAGTCAACTCGCAATGCTTTTAAAAATGAGACTACCATAAGACCTCCCGCCATACACACAATGCAAATGCAGACTTGGAGGAGATTTCTCCTTATGATAGTCAAAGATGCTTGATACGCATTTAAAAGAACATTTCATATTATTACTAGTGCATAGTGTAGAAAAAATTCATTTCGAAAGTAGAATATAAATCTTAGCCATCATAGTTACCATTATATTATGCCTACTAATAGCTACCATATTAGATGGCAGGTTCTACAACTAATACCGTACAAGTTTCGTATTGGGAATTGGATTTCCAACGAATGATCAGGCCAAGGAACTTCCCATTGCCACATGAGAATGCCTCTGGATGGACATCCCCGAGAACCAAACCGGATCTCTACCAACACAAGGCAGGGTTACCCCTAACTGAGTAACAACTGACCGAATATGCCATCCCCCGGTCCTTTGGGACCTTTTCAACCGAGCGTTCGTAATCAATTCACACAATCATAACAAAGTGTTTTCAACATGAGTAAGTATCTGGGCTCCATACCATGATACCACCCTTTTCCAGAAGGAAATGCACACATCCTAAAGGGCGCTACCCCTCATAACCTTGCCGCATCTTTCCTGTTTTGACCATTCACGGGGTGTGAGGCTCGACGAAGTCACGTCCACAAAAACATACTTTATACAAAAGCCATGCTTTGGGTCAACAAATGATCATAGAAATGATCACCAGGATAGACGATCAAACAAATGATCCTATCACAAATAATCAACACAATGATCATTTAGAGCAACACTCAGCATGTCACATTACCAAATTGGGAATATATCGCTGATAACCTTCAACTACATAACCTCTGAGCTCGTACGTCTCAGAGAAGGGTGTTAAGCTAAAAGAATAAATTCTCCGCCACCAACAGAAATATATTTGAATGAAATCGGCTTTATATCTCAATTTGTAATGTCAGACATACAATCCATACAAGTCTGTTCCGGGCTCGAACAAAACCGAAGGCACTTCTCACGAAGCCCTTGCAATCCGGGTATCCACAATCCCGATCGAATTTCCCATCACTTAAGGAAATCTCTATACCAGGAGCTACCCAGTGCAGAGACAATCGATAGGTCATCCTATCGCTTTCACAAATACCCGGTCTTCAACACCGGTCATCAAATGCAATTCATAACGACGTATCACATATTCGAAATGGGTTATACGACCCCATGGTCCTTTCCCGGTTAACCCGAATAGTGAGCGCTTATTCAAAAATAAGTGTGGCATTCAAATTCAAACAAATCACATCAAATACCCATTCAAAGGGAAATATTGATAGTCGGTTATTGAACTTTCAATGGATATGCACAACATCACTAGATTCCAAATAATTTTCCAAATTATTTATTTTCCAAAATATCTTTACAAGATATATAATTTCACACTTCAAAAATAAATCAATATTTATTTTTAAAAGAATTCCACTTCCTTTTATAAATTCCATAGTGAATTTATATTCCAAAATATCTATGAATGTACGATTTCAATTATTCATTTTCAATTTATCTTCAAAAAGATAAATTCTTAAGATATTCACTTTACATTGGAAAACATTTCCATACTTACTTATTCATAAGTAATTCACCAATTTTATTTATTTTCAACACTTAGAAAATATTCAATATACTTAAATCGAGATTAAGTATATATTTCATTCTTTAAGGAAATCATTCTCTTAAACATATTTATTTGGACCAAAACGAATGTTGCGTAAAACATCGTTACGACAACCCAAAATCACTAGTATAGGGATTCGAAATTAAATAGATATATAAATCCCAATACTATACAAAACATTTCCTTTCGGAAATCATTTATTATAACAATAGTGTTATAATCCACCATTTCCTTTTATTTCTCGAAAACGTCTATTTCAACAATAAATGTTGAAATCTATGGTTTCGAATCTCAATGCTTTTAAAACAATCGTTAGATAGTTTTAATTCTATTTAAAATATCACATTCTAAACGTTTTCTTTAACATATTATTCACTATTCAAAAACGTGAATATACTACGTTAACCAATTTCATCCTTTTATACATTTCATTTTAAAGGATTATTCACAGTCAAAAATGTGAATATAACTCCATTAATAGGTTTCAACAATTTACTTATCAAAATAAGTCATTTACGAATTTATAAAACAACGTTTATAAATTCCTTTATTTTCCTATATTCAATTCATAACTCAATTATATACCAAAGGTTCATATTATAAGTTAAATACTTATAATTTATTTGTTTGCAAAAATCGTTCCTTTGAACTTCATAATTATAAATCTTATAACTTATAAGATTCAATGATTTATTCAAACTATTCTTTTAATAACTTTATAAAATTTATAAATCTTACTATTTATAAATTTCATTTATAACTTCACCATTTTTAATTTTATAAATTCCATTCATTTACAAAATTCATTTTCACTTCATTCAAACACTTATAAAAACTCGTTTTATAATGTCAATATTTCAATTTATAAATATCCATTTATAAATCTCTTAATATAAATCAATTTATATTATTCTTTAAAACGTCTTCAAATTCCTTTATAATTTCACCATTTTGATTCATAAAATAATTAAATTTTTATAAATCCTATATTTTCAACTTTTATAATAAATTCAAATCCCCAATTTTAAACTATTTTATAAAACCATTAACCTCATATTTTCAAAAATAAATCTTTAATCGTATTTCTCAAAATCATAATTTTTATAACTTTAAAAATATAACGTTTATTTATTTAAAATAAATCAATTCCAAAAATATTTTATAAACGTATACTTTCAAAAATCACTTTAAAAAATCATTTTTAAAATTCCAAAATTTGGCCTAGTGATGCTACACACCAAATAGCCAATCACGACTACAACGATATCATATATCGATATGATAATCCATCAAATATCAAAATATCTGAAATCAAATAAATACTGTTGAGGAATCCAGTTGGATCCATCCAACCTGTTTTCCTGCATCCAAAAAACATTAGCACAATACCAATTTCGCTCCAGTACGAAATTATCGCGGTATATGGGATTTAAAATATTATCCGCTTAATAACGGCGCAATAAGGTCTCATCCGCTAAACAAATGCGGGAAATCAATAACTCCAATATATACATATGCCAATATATATATATATTGCTATTATATATAATACCAATTTCACTGTTTATGAAATATTCGCGGTATATGTTTTTAATAAATAACATCCGCTTACTAACGGCGCATAATGTCTATTTTAACAATCAATAGATATCAATCAACATTCAAACATGCATTCAAATATTTTAAATCTAACTATTTAAAATAAAATCGAAACTGATTCGATTGAGTGAGAAGTTCTCACCTTGATTTTAATTTCGTTTTAGCGATTTATTTCGAATAAAATTAAACGGACGTTTAATTTTACCCAAAATTCTCACTAACTCCAAACGACTCCAATCCAACTCCATCGCGTAGTGCTCGTCCATACGATTCCAACGCAACTAGTTTCGCGCGTTTACGACCTCGTATGAAAAAGATACGAATATTTGAAGTTACATGAATTTATAACTTAATAATTACAACTTTTAATTTAATTTTTATAACCTACAACTAACATGGGCCGTTGATCTCATCATGCCAAATCGTGGCCGCCCACTGTTGCTTCTTCTCCCTTCATTCACGCTACAGAACAAGGCCGAACCCATATTCATAGATTAGGGTTAATTTTTGCTCCTCCTACACGCATATATATGTCGATCAGGAGATGCCATCACGAAGGGCTTCGCCATCACCATGCTCGCCTGGAGTAGCTCAGAGCTCGGCTGCCTCCTGCGCCTCAAAACACGTGCGCAACCTCCAGGGAACGCGGCCCTGTAGCTCCCACTACGATGCTCCAAAACTTATCAACTCCGTATGGATTTGAAGATCTCTTCGTGCTCTTCGATTTACTAGTTGGAGATTTCTGCTATAAGTGGATGGATTGGGAGTAATTGAGGAATGAATTTCGAAAAATTCTGGCCTTCGGTTGTATAAGTGGCGGCTGTAGTTTATAATTAGGGTTAGGTTTAGAATTTTTTTTTTTATTTCTAGAGTGAAGGGCTATTTATAAGGAAATTCTCAAACACTATTCAATCCGGAAATTCCGAACTCCGATTCACGCGCCGTAACCAGCGTTTCTAGGGTTTATCCCGCGTTTCGGACACAATGGAACATGTTTCGAAAGCTAATTCGGACATCTGTGCGAGTTATGGCTATAAACGATCGATTTAAATTAAACCGATTTAAATCGATTTCTAGGCGTTTTAATTTGTACCGGACAAACGGTAAATCCAATTGACACGAAATTTGAAACCTTACAATAATATCACATTACGGATCCAATGAAACAGGTTTCGTCGAAATCCGAGACTTTTTGAAAAATGGCTATTTTAACTCGCCAAATTAAAATTAAAAATAATTCGATGCGTTTCGAGCTGCCACGCTCAAATGATAGCTCCGATTAACACGAAAATTGAAATCCGGTAATAACTAACTATTGCGGATCCAATGGAACTGGTCTCGTTCAATTCTGAGACTGTTCAAAAATTGACTATTTTCACTAGTCGATTTCAATATTAAAATATTCAATTTTCACAAATAAACTTTTAATTCGATTTTAAAAGTTCTAAAATATCATTCTAACTTCCATATGATAAAATAAAATTTTACAAATCATTTTCAGTCATATTTAACCCAATTTTCAATTATTTCCATAATTTCACATATTAAATTATCGATTTAAAAATCCAATTAAATTCAATAATTCAAATTAAAATTTATCCAACTTATAAATTCACTTATTAATATTTAAAATTAATTAAATATTCAAATTTTAATAAATTAAAATTCTGGGTCGTTACAATAGATGATTTACCATTACGCTCATCGGCCTTCGATTATTGCTTAGAAGATTATCTAAGATCCCTTAAACAAAATTGAAGGACACTCCCCAAACTTTTCTAAGCCACACAATAAAGCATACTAACGCAGCGGATAATACGAAAATTAGATGGAACGGTGAAAGCAGCAATCGGTGGATTGATAAATACTGAAAGGCCCAAATTCGTTGATCCGAAGATACCGAATTCTAGCTATCTCTGACACGTTGATCGTGCACGATACCGTGAAAAGAGATCTATAATTCTTCGAGCGTTGATCAAGCGCACTTGATTCCGTGAATTGGCTTCAACGAACGTTGATTCGAGCGCACTCGAATACCGTAGGTGGAGATAGGAGATCTGATGCAGCAGGGCATATGGAAATTCAAAAGTTAAACCATATTAAGTCGTACACGAGTCTATGGTGTAACTTGATGAGTCGTCCACGACTCAAAGGGATGAGTCGTTTCCGACTTAAGGGGTTACAAGGGGGAGATAACATAAGTCGCATAAAGAAGGTATCGGATTTGAGTCGGTCGCGAGTCAATGATGGCATGAGTCGGTTACGAGCTAAGGAAAGATGGCAGCGACCTAAGGAGATGAGTCGTTTCCGAGATAACCAACTATCAGAAGGAGACTGTGCCGAGTCAACGAGTCACGACTTAATTGAGTCGGCAGGAGTTAACTCGCTTGAAGAAGATATGCCGAAGGGAGGCTATGAGTCGGTGAAGTCTTGAGTCGTTTTCTCTCTAAGTCGTCATGTGTTAAGTTGGTATGTAATGAGTCGTATGAGCAGATGTAGTTGTTGGCCTTGAGTCGTGTACCTTGTGTGTTTGTTAAGTCGTTTGTACTGCGCTGTGTGAAAGGAGTTGAGTCGCTGTTGTAATGAGTCGGCAACGACTTATGATGAGTCGGAGCCTATGAGTCGGCGACGACTTAAGGTGCTGGGTCAGGAAACTCTATAAATAGCGTGTGTGTTGTAATTTTTGGTGGTTGTTGATTTTGAAATAAAATTTCTTGTTGATTGCTTTGTGCTTTCTTCTCCAATTGGTAGTTGAGTGTAATCTCCTATCTCCTCTTTCGGTTAATCGAGTGCGCTCGATTCAACGATCGTAGAAGCCGATTCACGGAATCTAGTGCGCTAGATCAACGTGCGAAGAATCGTAGATCTTTGAACACGGTATAGTGCGCTATCAACGTGTTTGAGATAGCTAGAGTTCGGTATCTTTGGATCAACGAACTTGGGCATTTTGGTATCTTCAACTCACCGATTGCTACATTTCATCGCTCGAAGTTTTGTTTGATTAATCCGCTGCGTCATTTATTGGTATCAGAGCCATACTTAGCCAATCATAGCTAAGTTGATTCTTGGAGCCAAGTTTTTGAAGCTTTTGAAGTTTGAAGTTGTTCATCGTGTTCATATTGAAGTTGCATCAAGTTTGGAGTGTTTGATCTATTTCATTTTGGATCGAGGAGTTGGAAATTGTTTAGATCTATCTTGGGTTTTTGCGCGCAAAGGTGTTGAAGTAAGGTCGAGCCGTGAATGAGTTGAGCCGATCTAAGGGGTAACCGAGTTAGTAGAGGCCGAGACAAGATTAAGCCGTGCATTGAGCCGTGACTTATTGCATTGTTGAAGCTTTGAATTTTGTGTTCGAATTGTTTAAATTTGTGAAGTTTTTTTTCAATCATGCCACCAAGGAGAGCTAATCGTCATCAAAACGTTGAAGCTTTGTATCGTCGAGAAGAAGCCGAGCTTATGGAACAACGTATTAATGAGAAGTTTGATGAAGGCATTGGTAAATTGGAGAAATTGATGAATGATTTGAATCAAAGGAGGAGATCACCAAACTCGAACCATGGAGGAAATCGAGTTTCGCCATCGGTTACGGAAGCGAGGAGGGTATCGCCACATTCTTGTAGAGATAGAAGAGAAACATCAATTTCATCACAAAGAGATCATCATGACTATGTACATGAAGAAAGGAGAAGTCAACGTGAATTTGACCATGAAGCATATAGGGAAGAAGAGAGACATAGTCAAAGAAGCATGCATGAACGAAGGGATGATAATGGTCGAGATCGATGTAGGCGTACTTTTGATTTTGTTGAAGAAGGTGATAGAGCTAGTGTTCATTATCGAGATCGAGACCAAGTTCGAAATTCTTATCGGGATGTTGAAGATGATCGTCGATGGGAATCGGGTATGAAGATGGAGATTCCGGAATTTAAAGGAGGAATGGTTGCTGAGGAGTTCTTAGATTGGGTTTCAAATGTTGAAGAGATCTTTGATTTCAAGGAGGTTCCTGAGCATAGAAGGGTGAAGTTGGTTGCTACTAGGTTGAGGGGGAGAGCTTTGGCGTGGTGGCAGCAAACTAAACTTACTCGTGAACGGATGGGGAAGTCAAAGATAGTATCATGGGATAAGATGAAGAAGCTAATGAGATCTACTTTCTTACCTTACAACTACCAATCACTTATGTATCAAAGGTTGCAGAATCTGAGGTAAGGAACAAAGTCTGTTAGTGATTATGCTGATGAATTTTACCAACTCATTGCCAAGAATGATATTATGGAGACAGAAGAACAGCTAACTGCTAGATTCATTGGGGGTTTGAGAATGCAGATCCAGGATATGGTTAATATGTTTGATCCTAGATCCGTTGCAGAGGCACATCAGAAAGCGTTGGCTTGGGAGAAACAAGGAAGACGTGGAGGTGGTGTGTTTACTAATTCCAATAATCAAGCGAGGGGTGTTGGTGGAAATTCTAATGTTCCTAAACCTGTTTCAAAGCCAGTGGTGAAGGAGGCTGAGAAGGCAAAGGTTAGCGGTGTTTTCAAATGTTATAATTGTCAGGAGTTGGGTCATAAGAGCAATGAATGTCCGAAGCCGAAGAAGAGAACCATGGTTGCAGAAGTTGAGGAGGATAATGGTGAGGAGGCAGAATGTTCAAATACACCTTATGTTGAGGAGGAAGAAGAATTGTTTGGAGATGAAGGTTGTAATCTTATGATGAGGAGAAGTTGTTTGACACCAAAGCAAGAGGAGGATTGTAGTTGGCTGAGAAGCAATATTTTTCAATCGACATGTACTATTCTGGGGAAAGTTTGCAAGTTCGTTATTGATGCAGGAAGTTGTGATAATATTATTTCTACAGAAGCAGTGAGAAAGTTGAACTTGAAGACCGAGAAGCATCCTAAACCATACAAGCTAGCATGGTTAAGGAAGGGAGGTGAAGTGAAAGTGTGTCGGAGAGCTTGTGTGAATTTTTCGATTGGAAAGAAGTACAAGGATGAAATTTGGTGTGATGTAGTGGACATGGATGTTTGTCACTTGTTGTTGGGCAGACCATGGCAGTTTGATAGAGCAGTTCAACATGACGGACGTGCCAATAGTTACAGTTTTATGTTCGAAGGTACGAAAATCACTTTGGTTCCTAAGAAGCAACAGCAGAAGGAGAGCAAGCTGGAGGAAATTGAGGAATTGAAAACTCTGTTGACTTTGAAAGAGTTTGTCAAGGAAGTTGAAGAGGAGCCTGAAGTATTTTTGTTGATTGGGAGAGAGAGTAGTGAAGAAGTTGAAATTCCAGAAGAAGCAAAGCCAATTTTGAAAGAATTTGAAGATGTCTTTCCAGAGGAGTTACCTAAGGAGTTACCACCACTTAGAGACATTCAACATCAAATTGATCTTGTGCCAGGAGCAGTTTTACCACATCGACCACATTACCGAATGAGTCCGAAGGAACATGAGGAGTTACGAAGGCAGGTGGAAGAATTGTTGGAACAGGGACGTGTTCAGGAAAGCTTGAGTCCTTGTGCAGTGCCAGCATTGTTGGTGCCAAAAAGGGATGGAACATGGAGAATGTGCACAGACAGTAGAGCATTGAATAAGATCACTGTTCGTTACAGATTTCCTATGCCAAGGTTGGATGACTTGCTAGATCAGTTGAGTGGGGCAACTATATTTTCAAAGATTGATTTGAAGAGTGGTTATCATCAAATTCGAATCAGACCTGGAGATGAATGGAAGACAGCTTTCAAGACGAGAGAGGGGTTATACGAATGGTTGGTTATGCCATTTGGTTTGTCAAATGCACCTAGTACATTCATGCGGGTGATGAATCAAATCTTTAGACCATTCATTGGGAAGTTCGTCGTGGTTTATTTCGATGATATTCTTATTTACAGCAGGAGTATGGAGGAGCATGTTCTACATTTGAGGGAAGTGTTGATTATTCTTCGTGAGGAACAATTTTATGCTGCTGCGAAGAAATGTGTGTTTATGACGCATACTGTTTTATTTCTGGGCTATGTTGTTTCAGGAGAAGGAATTCAAGTTGATCAAAGTAAAGTTGAAGCCATTAGAAATTGGCCATAGCCGAGAACTATCACTGAAGTTAGAAGTTTTCATGGATTGGCATCATTCTACCGAAGGTTCATTCCACACTTCAGTAGCGTGATGACTCCAGTGACTGATTGCATAAAAGGGAAACGGTTTGTATGGTCAGAAGAAGCGGGGGTTGCCTTTGAGAAGATCAAGGAATTGTTGACGTCTGCACCAATTCTTGTTCTACCTAATTTTCAGTTATTGTTTGAATTGCATACTGATGCTTCGAAGGTTGGGATTGGAGGAGTTCTGGGTCAATATGGGAGACCTATTGCATATTTCAGTGAAAAGTTGTCAGCGGCAAAGATGAGATACAGTACCTATGACGTTGAGTTTTATGCTGTTGTGCAAGCTGTTAAGCATTGGAGGCATTATCTATTTCAGAAGGAATTTGTTCTTTACACTGATCATGAAGCATTGAAGCATTTACAGGGGCAGGACAAGATTTCAGCAAGACATGCATCATGGATTGCTTATTTACAGCAGTTTACTTTTGTCGTTAAGCACAAATCAGGGGTGACAAATCGAGTAGCTGATGCTTTGAGTAGGAGGAATCATTTAATAACGACAATGAAGGTTGAAGTGACGGGGTTTGAAATGTTGCCAAAGATGATTAATGAAGATCCTTACTTCGTGAAATATGTTGAGAAAGTGAAGGATGGGAGTACAGATGAATTCATGTTAGTTGATGGTTTTCTGTTTAAAGGAAATCGTTTATGTATTCCGGATTGTAGTTTGAGGATGAAGATTGTGAAGGAGTTGCACAAGGAAGGACATGTGGGCCGTGATCGTACTTTGCAGTTGATTTCACAGTCTTATTTTTGGCCGTCGATGAGAAAAGAGGTTGAAAGGTTCGTGGAGCGATGTCATATTTGCCAAGTTTCAAAAGGAACAGCAACGAATGCAGGATTGTATATGCCATTACCAGTACCATCTAAGCCATGGGTTGATATCAGCATGGATTTCGTTTTGGGTTTGCCTAGAACTCAAAGGGGAAATGATTCGATATTTGTTGTAGTGGACAGGTTTTCGAAGATGGCACATTTTATTGCTTGCAAGAAGACAGCAGATGCAGTTCGAGTAGCGCAGTTATTTTTCAAGGAGATTTATCGACTTCATGGTTTACCAGAATCTATTGTTTCTGATCGAGATACTCGTTTTCTGAGTCACTTTTGGTTGAGTTTGTGGAAGATGGTGGGAACGAAACTGAAATTTAGTAGTGCTTATCATCCGCAAACTGATGGGCAGACAGAAGTTGTTAACAGGTCATTGGGAAATTTGTTGCGTTGTCTTGTACGAGATAATTTGAGAAGTTGGGACATGAAGCTATGCCAGGCAGAATTTGCTCATAATCATGCAGTAAATCGAAGCACAGGATTCAGTCCGTTTCAGATTGTTTATTCAAATTTACCCAGGGGGCCGTTGGATTTGGCAGTAGTACCACAATCAAAGGAAACAGTTAAACGAGCTGTTGATTTTGTTGATGAGCTGACTGAATGTCATAAAATCGTTCAGGAACGATTGGAGAAATCGAATGAGAAGTATAAGAAGTCGGCAGATTCGAAACGTCGAAATGTTGAATTTAAAGAAGGTGATTTGGTATATGCCGTGTTAACCAAAGATCGTTTTCCAGTGGGTGCTTACAATAAGTTGAAAGCCAGAAAAGTTGGTCCTGTCGAAATTGTGAAGCGAATTAATGACAATGCTTATAAGTTGAAGCTGCCGGAGGATATTTACACTTCTGACGTATTCAATGTTAAGCATCTGGTGCCATATTATGGGGATGAACATTTTGATGAGAAAGAATTTGCAAATTCGAGGTCGAATTTTTCTCAACCAGGGGAGGATGATGCAGCAGGGCATATGGAAATTCAAAAGTTAAACCATATTAAGTCGTACACGAGTCTATGGTGTAACTTGATGAGTCGTCCACGACTCAAAGGGATGAGTCGTTTCCGACTTAAGGGGTTACAAGGGGGAGATAACATAAGTCGCATAAAGAAGGTATCGGATTTGCGTCGGTCGCGAGTCAATGATGGCATGAGTCGGTTACGAGCTAAGGAAAGATGGCAGCGACCTAAGGAGATGAGTCGTTTCCGAGATAACCAACTATCAGAAGGAGACTGTGCCGAGTCAACGAGTCACGACTTAATTGAGTCGGCAGGAGTTAACTCGCTTGAAGAAGATATGCCGAAGGGAGGCTATGAGTCGGTGAAGTCTTGAGTCGTTTTCTCTCTAAGTCGTCATGTGTTAAGTTGGTATGTAATGAGTCGTATGAGCAGATGTAGTTGTTGGCCTTGAGTCGTGTACCTTGTGTGTTTGTTAAGTCGTTTGTACTGCGCTGTGTGAAAGGAGTCGAGTCGCTGTTGTAATGAGTCGGCAACGACTTATGATGAGTCGGAGCCTATGAGTCGGCGACGACTTAAGGTGCTGGGTCAGGAAACTCTATAAATAGCGTGTGTGTTGTAATTTTTGGTGGTTGTTGATTTTGAAATAAAATTTCTTGTTGATTGCTTTGTGCTTTCTTCTCCAATTGGTAGTTGAGTGTAATCTCCTATCTCCTCTTTCGGTTAATCGAGTGCGCTCGATTCAACGATCGTAGAAGCCGATTCACGGAATCTAGTGCGCTAGATCAACGTGCGAAGAATCGTAGATCTTTGAACACGGTATAGTGCGCTATCAACGTGTTTGAGATAGCTAGAGTTCGGTATCTTTGGATCAACGAACTTGGGCATTTTGGTATCTTCAACTCACCGATTGCTACATTTCATCGCTCGAAGTTTTGTTTGATTAATCCGCTGCGTCAAGATCACACTCAACTACCGATTTAATGAAAGCACAAAGCTAACAAACAAGAATTTTATTCAACGATAACCACCTTACAAATGACCCACACCATGCCTATTTATAGGCTTACAATATGTACAAGACTCGCATACACGACTTAGCATAGGTCGGCAGCTACCTATCATTGAACGACTCAACATAAGTCGCCACGCGACCTACGACTTAAAATAACATGACTTAACACGACCCAGGTCGCACGCGACCTAACAACATACACAACATACGACTTAACGACCTAAACAAGGTCGCGACCTACGACTCAACGACCTATGACTCAACGGCATAAGAAAAAAAAACGATACAAGACACATATTTACAACATTGCGACTCAACAAACACAACATGCCCAGTACACGGCCTACGACCTAAGTAAGGTTGTGAGCGACCTAACATATTACAACAACACAATCAACAACTTAATAGTATATACAACATAACGACATAAGCAACGGACGACTTACGACTTAAGAAAGGTCGCGACTTAAACTCAGCGACTTAAGATTGAGCGACTTATCTTTTCGCGACGTAACTCATAGGTCGTTAACTTGCTTGATTGCTTGGACGACACATTTCCACTAGGTCGTTGCCGACTTGTCTTCATACTAGGTTGTATGAATGTGCTACTTCCCAACTCGTTAGGTCGCAACTTCCTATCCCGTGACTCGTTAAGTCGCTTGCGACCTAGTAGTACTTTAGATTGCGTTGCATTATTAGGTCGCGTGGCACCTTCATCAGCTAGCTCTGCATCATCTATAGGTCGTAACTCGCCTTCCTTAGGTCGTGAATGACCTAAGGGTCTGGACCGACTTAACTCCTTTGTTGAATTTGGAGATTGCGCTGCATCATCCTTCCCCGGTTGACAGAAATTCGACCTCAAATTTTCACTATCTCCTTCCACAACAAATTCATTTCCATGATTCGGAATTAAATATTTGACGTTGAAAACATCAGAAGTATAAACATCATCTGGTAACTTTAATTGATACGCATTCTCATTGATTTTCTTCAAGATTTCAACTGGACCAATTTTCTCTGCTTTCAATTTATTGTACGTTCCCACCGGAAAACGATCTTTTGTCAATACTGCATAAACCAAGTCACCCTCCACGAAATTCGCACTTCTCCACTTCTTATCCGCCGGTCATTTATATTTTTCATTTGACTTATCCAATCGTTCCTGAACGATTTTATGACATTCCGTCAAACCATCAACAAAGTCAGCAGCTCGTTTAACTATTCCCTTCGGTTGTGGTATTGTTGTTAAATCCAACGGCCCCTTTGGCAAGTTTGAATAAACAATCTGAAATGGACTAAAACCTGTGCTTCGATTAACTGCATGGTTGCGAGCAAACTCCGCTTGACACAATTTCGAATCCCAGCTCTTCAAATTGTCTTTCACAAGACATCTTAATAAGTTTCCCAACGATCTGTTAACCACCTCCGTTTGTCCATCAGTTTGCGGATGATAAGCGCTACTAAAGTTCAGCTTCATTCCGACTATCTTACACAAACTTAGCCAAAAATGACTTAGAAAATGAGTATCTCTGTCCGAAACAATAGACTCTGGCAACCCATGAAGTCGATAGATCTCTTTAAAATATAGCTGAGCAACATGAACAGCATCCGTCGTCTTCTTGCAAGCAATAAAATGTGCCATTTTCGAAAACCGATCCACTACAACATATATAGAGTCATTCCCCCTTTGAGTTCTCGGCAAAGCGAACACGAGATCCATGCTAATGTCTACCCACGGTTTTGTGGGAACAGGTAATGGCATATGCAATCCCGCATTTGTAGCTGTCCCTTTCGAAACCTGACAAACATGACATCTACGCACAAACCTTTCAACTTCCCTTCTCATTGACGGCAATAATAAGACTGAGAAATCAACTGCAATTTTCGATCTCTACCCACGCGCCCTTCTTCGTGCAACTCTTTCATAATTTTCATTCTCAAGCTGCAATCTGGTACGCATAATTGATTCCCTTTGAATAAGAATCCATCTATCAACAAAAACTCATCAGTACTCCCATCCTTAACTTTCTCAACAAACTTTGCAAAGTAAGGATCCACTTCAACCAATTATGGCAATAGCTCAAATCTTGTCACTTCAACCTTCATCGTTGTCAACAAATGATTCCTCCTGCTCAATGCATCAGCTACACGATTCGTCACCCCTGATTTGTGTTTAACAACAAAAGTAAACTGCTGAAGATACGTGACCCATGAAGCGTGCCTAGCTGAAATTTTGTCCTGCCCTTGCAAATGCTTCAAAGCTTCATGATCCGTATAGAGAACAAACTCCTTCTGAAACAGATAATGTCTCCAGTGCTTCACAGCTTGAACAATTGCGTAAAACTCAACATCATAAGTGTTATATCTCAACTTAGCTCCAGATAACTTCTCACTGAAATAAGCAACTGGTCTTCCACTCTGACTCAATACTCCACCAACCCCAACTTTAGATGCATCGGTATGTAACTCGAACAACAACTGAAAATCTGGTAAAACAAGAATTGGTGCTGTCGTCAAAAGTTCTTTGATCCGCTCAAAAGCATATCCTGCTTCCTCTGACCATAAAAATTACTTTCCCTTCATACAGTCAGTAACTGGTGCCATCACGCTACTGAAGTGTGGAATGAATCTTCGGTAGAATGATGCCAACCCATGAAAACTTCTAACTCAGTGGTAGTCCTGGGCTGTGGCCAATTTCTAATAGCTTCAACTTTACTTTGATCCACCCTGGATACCCTTCTCTGATACAACATACCCCAAAAATAAAACACTTCGAGTCATGAACACACACTTCTTTGTTGCTGCATAACACTGCTCTTCACGAAGAATAATTAACACCTTCCGCAAATGCTAAATATGCTCTTCTGTACTAGCACTATAGATCAGAATATCATCAAAATAAACTACCACAAACTTCCCAATGTATGGCCTGAAAATTTGATTCATCACCCTCATGAACGTACTTGGTGCATTTGATAGACCAAACGGCATAACCAGCCACTCATACAATCCTTCCCCCGTCTTGAATGCTGTCTACCATTCGTCCCCTGGTCTGATTCGAATTTGATGATAACCACTCTTAAGATCAATCTTTGAAAACATAACAGCTCCACTCAACTGATCTAGCAAGTCATCCAGTCTAGGCATAGGAAATCTGTAACGAACTGTAATCTTGTTCAATGCCCGACTATCAGTACACATCCTCCACGAACCATCCTTCTTAGGTACTAACAATGCTGGTACAGCACAAGGACTTAAGCTCTCTTGTATGCGTCTTTGTTCAAGTAACTCTTCCACTTGCCTCCTCTGTTCTTCATGCTCCTTGGGACTCATTCGGTAATGTGGCCTGTGAGGTAACACTGACCTTGGCATAAGATCAATCTGATGTTGTATGTCCCTCAACGGTGGTAACTCCGTTGGCAGCTGCTTAGGAAATACATCGTCAAATTCTTCCAGTACTGGCTTCACTTCTTCAGGAATTTCAACCACTTCATTACACTCTCGACCAATCAACAAAAATACCTCTGGACTCTCTTCTACTTCTTCAACAAATTCTTTCAGAGTCACAAAGTCTTCAGCTCTTCAATCTCTTCTAACTTGCTTTCTCCTTGTTGTCTCTTCTTGGGATCCAAAATGATCTTAACACCTTCAAACATAAAACTATAGCTATTGGTCCGACCGTCATGCTGCACTGCTCGATCATACTGCCATGGTTTTCCCAAAAGCAAGTGACAAACATCCATCTCCACAACGTCACACCAAATCTCGTCTTTATACTTCTTCCCAATAGAAAATGGAACTCGAACTCGTCTGTCCACCTCCACCTCTCCTCCTTTTCTTAGCCATGCTAACTTGTAAAGATTAGGATGTTTCTCCGTTTTCAACTTCAACTTTCTCACAACTTCAGTAGAAAGAATATTGTCACGGCTTCCCGCGTCAATCACAAATTTACACACCTTCCCCAGTATAGTGCATGTCGACTGAAAGATATTACTCCTCAATCAACTAGCCTCTTCTTCCTGCTTCGGTGTCAAACATAATCTCCTCATCATAAGATTACATCCTTCATCTCCCGACGCGATATCCTATTCATTTTCTTCAACTAGACTAGAATAATCCTCGCCAACATCCTCAGCTTCAACTTCAGCAATCATAGTTCGTTTCTTTGGCTTCGGACATTCATTACTCTTGTGACCCAACTCCCGGCAATTATAACACTTGAAATTGTTGTTGACCTTCGCCTTTGCAACTTCATTCACAACAGGTTTACTAACATCTTTCGAAACATTGGAACTCCTACTAGCACCTTTGTTCTGAATATTGGAACTCGTAAACACACCACCTCCACGTCTTCCCTGCTTCTCCCAAGCCAATGCTTTCTGGTGCGCTTCAGCAACAGATCTAGGATCAAACATATTCACCATATCTTGTATCTGCATTCTCAAACCTCCAACAAACCTAGCAGTCAACTATTCTTCCGTCTCCATAATATCATTTCAAGCAATCAGTTGATAAAATTCATCAGCATAATCATTAACAGTCTTCATCCCTTGCCTCGGATTCTGCAACCTCTGATACATGAGTGATTGATAATTGTAAGGTAAGAATGTGCCCTTCATCAGCTTCTTCATTTTCTCACATGATTCAATCTTCGACTTCCCCATTCTCTCCCGTGTAAGTTTAGTTTGCGGCCACCATGCCATAGCTCTACCCCTCAACCTATTAGCAACCAATTTCACTCGACGATTCTCTGGAACCTCTTTAAAATCAAAGATCTCTTCAACATTAGACAACCAATCCAAGAATTCTTCTGCAACCATTCCACCTTTGAATTCTGGAATTTCCATTTTCATACCCGATTACCATCGACGATCATCATCTACATCCCGATATGAATTTCGAACTTGGTCTTGATCTTGATAATGAATGCTAGCTCTATCACCCTCTTCATCCAACTCAAATGTACGTCTATATCGATCTCGACCATCAACATCCCTTCGATCATGCATGTCTCTTCTACTTGGTCTTTCAACATCACGATATGGCTCAAATTCATACTCACGTGGAGTTCTTCTCTCTTCATGTCCATAGTCATGGTGATCTCTCCTCGATGAAATTGATGTTTCTCTTCTTTCTCTAAAAGATTGTGGCGACACCCTCCTCGCTTCCGTAACCGATGGCGAAACTCTATTTCCTCCATGGTTCGAGACTGGCGACCTTCTCCTTTGACTTTGATTCAAGTCATTCATCAATTTCTCTAACTTTCCAATACCTTCATCAAACTTCTCATTGGTACGTTGTTCCATTTGCTCGGCTTCTTCTCTTCTATACAAAGCTTCAACATTCTGATGGCGGTTAGCTCTCCTCGACGGCATGGTTGAATCAAATACAAATACTTCAACAATTCAAACACACTTCAATTTTGAACAAGCTTTGCACAAACTCAACACAAAGTTATGCTCGGCCTTCACTTCAAACTCCTTTCAAACTTTGATCCAAAATGAAATGGATCGGAAGCTTCTAACTTGTTGCAACTTCAAGATGAACACGATGAACACCAACTTCAAACTCGTTGGCTCCAAGACTCGGGTTAGCTCTGATTGGCTAAGTCTCTCTCTGATACCAAACTGACGCAGCGGATAATACGAAAATTAGATGGAACGGTGAAAGTAGAAATCGGTGAATTGAGAAATACTGAAAGGCCCAAATTCGTTGATCCGAAGATACCAAATTCTAGCTATCTCTGACACGTTGATCGCGCACGATACCGTGAAAAGAGATCTACAATTCTTCGAGCGTTGATCAAGCGCACTTGATTCCGCGAATTGGCTTCAATGAACGTTGATTCGAGCGCACTCGAATACCGCAGGTGGAGATAGGAGATCACACTCAACTACCGATTTAATGAAAGCACAAAGCTAACAAACAAGAATTTTATTCAACGATAACCACCTTACAAATGACCCACACCATGCCTATTTATAGGCTTACAATATGTACAAGACTCGCATACACGACATAGCATAGGTCGGCAGCTACCTATCATTGAACGACTCAACATAAGTCGCCACGCGACCTACGACTTAAAACAACACGACTTAACACGACCCAGGTCGGACGCGACCTAACAACATACACAACATACGACTTAGCGACCTAAATAAGGTCGCGACCTACAACTCAACGACCTATGACTCAACGGCATAAGAAAAAAAAACGATACAACACACATATTTACAACATTGCGACTCAACAAACACAACATGCCCAGTACACGGCCTACGACCTATGTAAGGTCGTAAGCGACCTAACATATTACAACAACACAGTCAACGACTTAATAGTATATACAACATAACGACATAAGCAACGGACGACTTACGACTTAAGAAAGGTCGCGACTTAAACTCAGCGACTTAAGATTGAGCGACTTATCTTTCCGCGACCTAACTCATAGGTCATTAACTTGCTTGATTGCTTGGACGACACATCTCCACTAGGTCATTGCCGACCTGTCTTCATACTAGGTTGTATGAACGTGCTACTTCCCAACTCGTTAGGTCGCAACTTCCTATCCCGTGACACGTTAGGTCGCTTGCGACCTAGTAGTAATTTAGATTGCGTTGCATTATTAGGTCGCGTGGCACCTTCATTAGCTAGCTCTGCATCATCTATAGGTCGTAACTCGCCTTCCTTAGGTCGTGAACGACTTAAGGGTCTGGACCGACTTAACTCCTTTGTTGAATTTGGAGATTGCGCTGCATCACATACAAATATACTTAAGCTCTTATGATGTGGCATCCATATGTAATATCTGATCCGACCACTTGCTTGAATACATAAAATTTATTTGTGAACTAGTATCACTCACTCGACCTCCCTGTGTGGACTTTGATCAGGTTCCTTGATTAGAAACCTTAGTTTTCCTTACATTGCCATATACTATTATAGAAAATCTCAGTATCATATCAAAAATCCAAATCAAGTGTTCATCGTCGAGAATTAAGTGAGAAATCCTTTTCTTAATTAGTTTAAATCACACCAAAGTTATGTACTCGAATCCTATATCTAGAACCATGCGAATAAAATGATATAAGTAAAAATTACATACTTAATCTTATTGGTTTCCTGATACACTAATCTTTTTCAAAATCACTTTCATTTTTATTTATAATATTTAATTCAATCCTAAAATTATTTATGAATTACTCCATAATTTTTCACTTAAGTTTATAAACATTTTACAAAGATACATCTTTATAAAACATTAAATCAAAAACTTACTCCACCCTTGTTTACTTGTATAATACTCTTCTACATCCTAAGAGTATATACAAAATTTCAATTTCATTTTACCTTTCAAAATTCAGATGGAGGCCCAAATATAATATGGGTCTAAAAACCGAGCCACTACTTGACGTCTTTACCTTTCCGATCTAATAAGTCGCTAAAAAGAGCGGGATGTTGGTAATCAAATCAGTCATGTAGTCTACTTTTCCTTAAACATTGCTAAGCTAATGATGTTTATTAGTTGCCCCAATAACATTATGTGACTTAGAAGTTTAAACAAAGAGTGTGGTTTTAATAAAACAATGTTTATTAAAACCTCCCTATTTAATTTAATCCATTTAAATTTTATGCTAAATTATCCCTTTTTTATATAAGGGTAGAATTTCATTTATCAAAACATTCTTTTTATCAAAATACTTTTTATCTTAAAACCAATTCCCTTTTGGTAAACTTAAGAATTAAATACCCGATTTTTATTTCAAAACTCCTTTTTGAAAACATACACATATACCCTATATGAAATAACTTTAACAAATACTACATATAATAATTGTAAAATCGTTTCATATTATAATAACCTTCCATTATCATAATAAACTTTTCACAATTATTTATCCTCTAAATGTTTTGTCTTTCCATTTGGATCATATTAAACAACTTTATTAAAAGATGACCTTTAACTTAATATTTTCTTCAAACAACATATAGTCAAATTGTGAAACTTAATTTCCATGGGTTCGTTTTAGTGTATGCACAATTATCAATAAATGTTTATAAACTTGTCAAAGATAAATTAACAATCAAAAAACAATAGTTAATGCTCCTAAGTATTTTGAGCATGACAAATCAAACCAAAATGATAATAAGTAAATATTGCCATTAACAAACAAGCACACTATGAATCACTATATAAATTGTAAAATTATTTCATATATATATATATATATTTAATCCTAGGTAAAATATTTCATTTACCAAATTTTCAATAATAAATATCGTGTCTGTTTGCCTTGTACAAGTGTAGAAATCTCTATCGACACTGTGGCATCCCACATCTCGACCAGAATTCATAAACAACTCAATAAACCAATTAACACAACATGTTTATATAGCAATAGCAAAAACGCTCTCGTATATATAATACTCTTGACTCATTCTTGGGATTCACTTATCCTATCTTAAATGAGTTTACCGCACAAAAGCCAACGTTCTCGCTTAACCCTCAACGCTAGTACCAATGTAACGACCTACTTTTTCAATCTATGAAATTGGGAACTTAATACATCCACCATATTCAAATGCTGAGCATCTAAGTTTCGAAAAGGAAGATTGTTAGGGTAAAAAGAAAAAAATAAGAAAAATAGAACCTATCGGTGAAATAATCATATATGATATAACAAAGGCAACAAAACATATCACTCTAACTCTAAGATACATAGTATATTAGAGTTAAAAACAAATCTTATCAGCATGGATAGTTATAACTTCTTGACCTTACAATTATTGATAGGTACACATAACAATATAGTGAAAAATAAAAATATTACGACATGTGAAATCCAGCTATACTCTATGAGCTCCATGTCCCACCACTGACAACCTGGAAAAATACTCGGTCTGACCTGAATATTATAACAAAGTAACACCCGGATCAATCTGGAAAACTAGTGTGAGAAAACTCAAGAAATATGATGAACGTATAAAAATCTGTGAGACCACACTGCTAAACATGTAATGGATTTTACCTCACAAGAACATCATCATACATGAGAGAATGGAAATAAGTCATAACAAAATCCAAGTTTGAAAGAATGGGCACAAACAAGATCAAAATCCAAACTAAAAAAATGGACACAAATAATTACTATAGAAAAGAGCACAAGCACTTCTTGATGTAATTATGAAAGGATTAACTCCAATGTTTGAATCAAAATAAGGAGAATGGAATTCATCCAACATGACTAGGAGGAAGCTCTCCCTACACCAAAAGTATACCTCTAGATAAAACATACTTAAGAGCCCATGCCAAACATGCGACACTCTCGGGAACTTCCAAGCTTGACCCTATGAATCAACTTTTGAGAATCCGAATATATCCACATCCATGCATGCATGCAACTGAATCACCTCGAAATAGACGTGAATATGCCCTAAAAGGTGCGATCAACGTGGCTTGGCTCTCACTCGCTCTTTGGTTTTAGTTATATTTGGTATTAAATGCAAATGCTCAAATGAGCTACAAATCGTCTTAGATTGATGAGGCACAAAGAAAAGTATCAAAACCGATAGTCGTGAATCAACTTTCGAGAATAACAAAAAAGATCTTATATGGAAATTAAAATCCTATATACTTATCACAATTCTTCGATCTCAAACTAACACTACCTATGGGAAACAATAAAGCGGGACCAGTAAGGGCAATATTGCTTCCCACCTTGTCACAACAACATTCTTCACTTTTAGAATAGTTAGGTTTTCCTCAACGAACAACAAATCATCTTAGGTTGATGGACATAAAGAAGATAATAGGATCGATAGTCAATAAATCAATTATCGAGAATAACAAAATGATCATATTTGATAATTAAATCTCTTACACTTATCATAACTCGCTGATGTTGAACTAGCACCACCTCAGGGAAAACAATAAAGTCAGAAAAGTAAGGACAGTGTTGCTTCATATCTTGTTACGACAACATTCTTAACTTTAAGAATAGTAAGAGTTCCTTTAACGTTTAGTGCTAAGTTAAGGCTAAATATTTTCAATAAACAAATTGAACTTTTTAAACATATGACTTACATTTGTGCTTGATTTTCACATCATAAATATTTGTATAACACTTTAGAAACACTATTTAAAATATATTTTTAAATAGCTAATTATATTTTAATTGTACTGAAAGTAAGGGTAAAAAGCAAGTGTCATTAAAACATTGTTTACTATAATCCAAAACTAATAATACATTTAACTTTTTCTTCAAAACCTTTATTTTTGAAGATCTTTCCATTAATAAATTATCATTTACAAATCAACTTATAATTATCTTTAAAACAAAACTCCAAAGATTCAAGAATATGAATACATTTAAAATCAAGTAACCATTTTTCTTAATAACTTTACGAAATCATTTATTATGGAAAAAGTATCGCAATCCATGAATTCTTTTCTCAATTCTTGGAAAAATCTTATTACAACAACGGTGGTGTAATCCATGCTTCCTTTTCACGTTTCAAAAAAATCAAAAATACTTGAAATATAATTGTTTGCACAAGAAATGGGCAAACACCTCCAAGTCGTACGATTTAGTCAATTTTAAGTTGTTCTTAGTGATTTTGATGATTTATGCAAATATATAAAAAGCAGGGACTAAACTGTAAAAGACACACAGATTTATAGTGCTTCGGGCAGAACGTGCCTATGTCCCTTTATATGTTATTCTCCTTTTTCTCTTCAGATTACAAGTACAAAGCTTTGTATATAAGTATATGAAAGTTCCGTCCGTGCTTGAGCTCTCAAACTTGTCTGCCATTGTTGTATCCCCGCGCCCTCTATTTATAGAGTGAGGCTGGGGGCAAGGGTCCTGGATGTATATAGCTGTTGGTGGGCCTGGGCTGATGCAATCTGGCTTGGCAACGTTGGTTCGGCAAGGCCTTGGTTCGGTGGTGCATGGAAGTGGGTTGGTCCGGTAGAGGTTGGTCCGGTGGTAGGTGAAGTGGGTTGGTCCGGTGGTAGGTAAAGTGGGTTGGTTCGGTGGGCGAGTGGAATTGGCTCTGGTTCGGTGGGCATGGAAAGGAGGTTGATTCGGCTATGTGGGGAAGAAGGTTGGCTCGGCAATGCACGGAGAGGGATGGTTCGGTAGTAGGTAAAAACGTGCCCAACATTTGCCCCCCAAAGTAGGGCATATGGCTGTATATAGCGTGCTTTGTTTTGCTATCATCTGGTCTCTTATGCCGAACCAATTGGTCCGATCATTGTTTTTGCTTATAAATAGGGGCCTAACACCTTCGTCTTTCCTTATCAGCCGAATCAACTGAATACCGAACCAACTTGATTGCTTGGAACAGCCGAACCAATTAGCTACCGAATCAAGTGAATACCTAACCAACTTGATTGCTTGGAACAACCGAACCAATTAGCTACCGAATCAACTCAACTACCGGACCAGGTGAGTGTTCCTCTGCCGAACGACTTTTATGATTGAACCACCGAATGGACTCATAACGAATGAACTTGATAACTTCGATTTACCGAACGAACGTGAGGGGTTGCAAGTACCGAACGACACTCTCGTATTTGAATTGCCGAATGAAACTTGTTTTCTTTTATATCTCTACTTCTAATAAAGTGTTTGTTTTTAGTGTTGCAGATAATGTCTCGCAAAGTGGAAACTCGATCAGAAAAGAGAAAATCTACGGACGGAAGAAAGTCCCCTGTGGTGCCCCCAGCCCAGCCAGGACCGGGACGACAGGGACCCACCCCGAGGTCACTAGTGGACGGATATGGTCCTCAAGAGCTTCTGAACTCTCCTCCTGATTGCTTTCCGAGTTCTCTCAGAGAGAAGCAGCTTGATGTTATCTCTTGTTCCTTTGGGATTGATAGAGCGCGCATGCTGCTGCCAAAGAAGGGAGTCATGCCATATAATCCCCTTGAAGGATACTTTGCTTATAGTAGGTACCACTGCATGTGTGGGGCCATTCCTCCAATCAATGCTTGGATAGTTAGCTTCGTTACTTATTTGAAGGTGGCCCCCTTCCAGCTCCAGCCCAACTCCTACGCTATCTTGGTGTGCCTATTCGCGATTTTTCCAGAGAAAGTACGAGCGCCCCCTTCTAACCGAGAAATTCGATATCTATATAACTTGAGGGGTTACAAGAAGGGGTCTCCATACATCAGCTTGGAATCGGCCGTATCCTTCAAGCTGGTTCTGGACATGTATTCAAAGTTCACCATGTTCAAGAAGGAATGGTCCTTCGTCCGGGATGACACCGTTTCGATCCACCGCTTCACCTCTGGCTGTAAGTTGAAGCTTGTTTATAATTTCCGTTCTGACTGAGATGCTCCTTCTTATGTGGTTTTATTTCTTGCTAGTAACAGGTGGCTTTGCGGTCGTGGAGAATGATCACCTGGTTCAGACGGCCGTGGAGATAGAGGCCATTTCGGGAAGGGATAGGTTAGCTTCTTACCTAATCAGGAATGCCACCCTCCTGGAACACAACTTAATCCTACCACAACAGTATGTGGTCAAGCAGAGGGATACGGCTGAGGAAAGAGCTGCCAAAGCCAAAGAAGGGGCCATGACAAAGAGTAGCAAGAGGAGGCCCTTCTCGATACCTCCAGTCGTCGGGGGAAAGAAGCTTAAGAAATCTGATGGACCCTCTCCCAGCACATGCCCAGATGTTTCGGAGGAGGAAAGTGGAGAGGAGGAAAGAGGTGAGGAGGAGAGCGGAAGTGATGGAGAAGGTGACGGTGGTAACGGTGGCAAAGGGCAGAGTGGTAGTGGCGATGGTGCCTTGACCTCTGGGCAAGCGAGTGAGATTCAAGAGTGGATGGATGATGCTTTCCACCAAGCCTTTGAGGGGTTGGAGGATGGGCCCGCCTTGGTTGAGAAATCGAAGAAGTCTGATAAGGCCGGGACTGGTGCCAGTCTATCTTCTGAGAGTATTTCAGCTAAGGCAACTCCGGTGGTTCAAGGTGAATTCTTGACTCCTTTTTTAACTTCATATGTTTCTTGGATTATAGTCTCATGCATGCTTGAAATACTTGGTTTTTATTTCAGGAACGAGTAAGGCGGCCAAGGCATCAGACATTCGGCATCGCCTTGAACAATTCAAACTTCTCAAAGCTTCTGCTAAACCAAAGCCCTCGACTGACCGTTCCGGGGGCGTAGTCAGCTACGGCCCTCTTCTCGGAGTCATTGAAGAGGATATTCAAAAGAGAAAGAGGAGGCGTTCCATGTTCGAATCTTTACCCGGACCTCAGCCCCCAACCCAGCCTATCCATGACATCACGGGAGGGGATACTGAGTCCATACCATCTCCGCATCCATCAGAGAATCCTACCGTTACTCGTGTCGATCGTCCCGGCTTAGCTCGCAACCCATTTGCGGGTCATCCGGATCTTGACCCGAGTTCTCATGATGTTTTATCTTCGATGAGGTTACCGGTGAACACCTCCTGCCCCGCAATCCTATTGTAAGGGTGCTTGACGAGGCTAAGTCTTTGGATCTCGACTTGTTGACCACTCGGATTGTCACTATGGGGGACGAGGCCAAGGCAAACATCGATCGGGTGGCTGAGGAGACCAAGAAGTTGATGGGGCATCACGCCCGACTGGTCAAGGCTGGAGAGGAAATCGGAAGTGCTAACATTCGGTTGCGGCTAATGGTTTCCGATCAGGCCAAACAGCTTGCCAATCAGGCCATTCAGATCTCCCAGCAAGAGGCGGCCTCCAGACGGCTAAACAAAACTATGGAGGAGGCTAGCAGAGCCAAGCTGTGAAAGATGGAGGCCACCTGCAAGGAACGAATCGATATGGCCATTGCACGGTGGATGAGGTTCGGAGAGCGGATCTTGAGCAGATAGAGGAGTTATCTGGGAGGCTTGAGGCCGCAGAGCTTGCTCAAGTCAAGCTGAAGGAGGAGATGGAGGCGATGCGGAAATCCCTTTAGGCTGACTGCTCGAGATACCGATTGGAGAGAGATGCTGTCGTCGCAAGGCTTTCGGCTTTCGAGGCTCGGATAAGGGAGTTTGAAGAGAACGAGGGGATGATGGATGAGAAGCTCCAGGACATGTACTTCCGTACTTGGAAGCAGGGAAACCTATCCTGGACGGACGACTATCCTCGTGTCATGGCTAGGATATATTTTCGGTCTTTGGAGGAGGCCAAGGCTGAGGCGGATAAGGAGGATGGTGTAGCTTTCAGAATGAATGTGGTCACGGCCCAGTTTATTGAGGAGGAGAAAGTGGCAGCGAAGGAAGGCATGAGGCTGCTTACCGCCGAGGAAGTGGGTGTGCAGTTGGGGAATGATGATCAGGGAGTAGATGCTGGTAAGTCTTCCCTCTCAATCTTTTCTTAACTTAATTGCGTATCATTTATCTGATGGATTCTTATCCTGAATCGGACAGGTGGGACCTCTGGCCAGCATGGTGGGAGTTCTGATCCAGCGGTTAAGTAGATCCCGGGGGGATAGCAGGATAGAGGCGGATCCCTGCTGCAGCTGACTACTTTTTGGTTTACTTGGCGTTCCTGAATATACTAATCCAAAACATTAATGTACTTTTAGGCTGTAATTATATAATTATGTCATTGTAGCGAATGATTTTATTCTTATATAGTTTTATAACATAAGCTGATTCTGTCATATTGGATGCTGTCGTTATTTTGATGTGTTGCATAAGTAATATAGTTGTGTATATGCATGTGTTTTAATCGTGTTTGATGCTACGCTCTTGCTTAAAGTATAATTTCATGTCTTGCAATGTTAGTGTGACGGGTGAATAAACTATGGCTACATGTTTATGTACAAGAAAAGAAAGTACCGCCCTTTATGCTTTAGTTGTAGACGGTAACTTTGAATGTCTTATGTGACTGAGGATGGAATGTAGCTGAGTGACCTGTCGTCCAGTTGTGAGTTTTCATTTCCGTTAGCAAGTGTCTCCTATTTTGTGCCCTGTACTTTAAGGGTCGTTATAGAGGATAGGACGAAAGTTTTTAAACAGAATGGAAATATAAGAAAATAGTAAAACTTCCAATCACGGAAGGCCTTCGATGTGCTTAAGTTCGTGGCAAACGGGTTTTGTAGTTACTTTTCCTAGCAGTGGGTCTTAGAGACATTCGTCACCCATCTTACGCCTCCGTAGGGAGTTTTCTTTTTTACCACAGCCGTACTTAAGACACATCGGAGTCGAGATCGCGCACAGTAACTACCCGGACCATTATGGCCCGTAATCGTGGGTATTATTCGATTTACCGTGGACGGCTAGCGTGGGTGTAGATCATCAACTGTGAACTGCCCCTGGCTGGCCACACCTTATGTTGGGGCTTATAATCGGTTCACAGCCGCCGGCGAGCCGAACGCCGTAATGAACTGCCTCGGCTATAGTCGGCCTTCTCGGTGGCTTATGATCGGCTCATTATAGTTGGCTTTGAGGGCCGTCGCGAGCAATGAGTTAATCCGCAACAGAGGGATGCTGGAGCAAAACTGTCTCATTGACGAGAGCATAGATTCGTATAGTACCTGTTGGGTCTTGTCCAAGTGAGGTTGTGCCATGAAGTATCCAGAATGGAAATGCCGTTATACAGGATTTTGTTCAACAGAAAAGGATAAAGCTTAATAAGCAGCCAAGATATAAAGGAACAAGTTAAAAAGAGATAAGATTTTTAAAGTGGTTCTGCACGAAAATGCCTACGTCCACTGATTCTCTTTGTTAATTCACTTCATATGGGCAGTACAAGTTAAGAAAAGTATCGACGAAGGTGTTGGATGTTCCATGCTCTCTGGAACACCTCTCTGTCCACTGTTGACAAAATATAAGCTCCATTGTGGAAATTTTTATGAATTACATAGGGTCCGTCCCAGATAGGATCTAGCGCTCCGGGGCGCGGGAAGATCCGTTTGAGAACAAGATCTCCTTCTCGTAAGTTGCGGTGCTTGACTTTGGAGTTGTATCGTGCTGCCACTTTTTGCTTGTGAGCTGCCGCCTTAAGTGCTGCATCATTTCTTCTTTCTTCAATTAGGTCCAAAGACATGTGTAGTAGTTCTTCATTCTCTTCTGGGTTGTAGTGGATCCTACGGTGGGAGGGCACTACAGTTTCAACTGGGAGCATGCCTCCGATCCGTATGCCAAAGAGAAAGGAGTATGTCCTGTTGATGTTCTGTAAGATGTGCGGTAGGCCCAAAGTGCCATAGGAAGTTCATCCACCCAATCGCCTTTTGACTTTTCAAGCTTCTTCTTGATTAGAGTTTTGAGAATTTTGTTGACAGCTTCGACTTGTCCGTTTTCCTGGGGATAAGCTACAGATGAGAAGCTTTTTGAGTTCCGTGCTCTCGGCACCAGTCGGTGAATTCCTCGCTGTCAAATTGAAGTCCATTGTCTGATATTGTTTTGAGTGGAACCCCGTACCTGCATAAAACATTTTTGATCAAGAAGTTAATAACTTTTTCCGAAGATATTATATTTAAAGGTTCCGCTTCCACCGATTTGGTGAAAAAGTCGACTGCCACTATAGCATATTTGGCTCCGCCTCGGCCCATCGGCAGTTCGCAAATCAGGTCAATTCCCCATACCGCAAAGGGCCAAGGACTGATCATCTGAGTAATCTCATTGGTTGGTAGTCGAGTTATTTTAGCAAATTTCTGGCATGTGTCGCATTTTTTGACGAAGTCCATGGCGTCTTTGTTTAAGGTGGGCCAGAAATATCCTTATCGGAGTATCTTCTTTGCCAGAGTCTGCCCTCCAATGTGGTCTCCGCAACTTCCTTGATGGATGTTGGATAAGATTTCCTTGGCTTCCCTTTCGGCGACACATCTTAATAAGGGGTTAGAGAAGTCGCGCCGATAGAGGATGCCTTCTTGTATTGTGTAGCGGGAAGCACTCGTCAAGATTTTCCTAACTTCGTTACGCTCGTTGGGTAGTGTGCCATCTTGCAAGTATTTCCGGATAGGAGTCATCCAAGTTTCTTCTTCGATTGCAGCTATGACATCCTCTTGTTCGAAACTTGGGGCTAGTTGTTTTGAGATGGCTACTGTTCTAGAAATAGTGTTGTTTTTCATGTTAGCTTGCTTTGCTAGTTCGTTAGCCTCTCGAGGAACGTATTTGATTAAATAGTGATCCAATTGAGTGAGCAGCAGCTTGTTCTTCTTTAGATATGCTGTGAGTCGTTCTCCTCGAGTCTGGAATTCTTCCAGTATTTGATTTACAATAAGTTGAGAATCGCTATGGAGACATAAAGAACCGACTCCAATTTCTAAGGCCAGTTCTAGTCCTGCTATTACTGCTTCATATTCTGCATCGTTGTTGGTGGCAGCAAATTCCAACCTTAAGGCATAGTGCAGCTTCTTTCCCCTGGGGGTGATTATCACAATACCTGCCCCCGAGCCCTGTTCGTTTGATGCTCCATCTACAAAGAGATTCCACTTGACATCTTTTGCTATTTCGGATTGATCCTTACCTTCGTTGGTAGTGAATTCGGCCATGGCTTGTCCTTTGATGGTAGTGCGAGGATGGTAGGTGATATCATATTGACTCAGTTCAATGCACCACTTAAGTAGTCGCCCAGAAGTGTCGGGGCGATGGAGTACCTGCCTTAGCGGTTGATCGGTTAGAACTCTGATGGAATGAGATTGGAAATAGTGTCATAGCTTCCGTGACGTGATTAGCAGACAGTATGCTAGCTTCTCAAGTTTAGGGTATCTGGCTTCTGCCCCTGTAAATCTCTTGCTTACAAAGTATACGGGCCGCTGCGCGCGGTTGTCTTCTCTCACCAAAGCGGCGCTTAAAGCATGGGACGATATGGCTAGGTATAGGTATAGTTCTTCACCTTCATTTGAAGTTGAGAGTACTGGTGGTCTCTGAAGGTGTTCGATTAGGTTAAGGAAGGCTGTCGAGCATTCGTAAGTCCATTCGAACTTTCCTTTGTCTTTCTTTAGAGCTTCGAAGAAAGGGATGCATTTCTCAGTTTCTTTAGAGATGAACCTGCTTAGGGCAGTCACTTTCCCGTTTAGACTTTGCATCTCTCTTCGAGTGGATGGTATCTTGATATCTTGCAAAGCCCGGACCTGTTCGGGGTTTGCTTCAATCCCCCTGGCATGGACGATGAATCCCAAGAACATTCCCGATGATACTCCGAAGGAGCACTTTAGAGGATTCAGCTTCATTCCATATTGGCGAAGTACTTGAAACATCTCGTCCAGGTGGTTTATATGATCGTTGGCTTTCCTCGATTTTACCAACATGTCATCCACATAAACTTCCATAGTTCGTCCTATTAATTCCGCAAACATCTTGTTGACGAGGCGCTGATAAGTAGCTTCGGCGTTTTTAAGTCCAAAAGGCATTACTCTGTAGCAGTACAATCCCCGGTCAGTGATGAAACTAGTGTGCTCTTGATCGGGGGCGTGCATAGTGATCTGGTTATATCCTGAGTATGTGTCCATAAAGGATAAGAGTTCGTGTCCGGTTGTGCTGTCCACGAGTTGATCAATTCGGGGGAGTGCGAAGCAGTCCTTCGGGCAAGCATCATTTAGGTTGGAAAAGTCGATGCATGTTCGCCGCTTCCCATTAGCCTTCTTTACCAGTACCGGGTTGGCGAACCATTCTGGGTAGATGGCTTCTCGTATGAAGTTGTTGGCAAGTACGTTCTTTGCTTCTTCCTCGAGGGCTGCTGATCGTTCTTCCCCCATGCTTCTCTTTTTCTGCTTTACTGGAACCTTGGTGGGATCGATGTCCAATACGTGGCATGCTATGTCTGGGGAGATTCCAGTCATGTCGGCGTGCGTCCATGCAAATACATCCATGTTGTGGCGAAGGAAATCGACGAGTTGATCCTTCAATTCCGCTCTTAACTGAGACCCGACTCTTAGCAGTCTACTTGGGTCGTGTTTGTCTATAGATACAAATTCCATAGCCCCTGCAGGCTCGGTGATGGCCTCCTCCTCCCTCCTCCTTGTCCCTAGGGTCTAATTCGTTGAAAGGATTGCTGGTGTATCGAAGAGGAGGGGCCTTCTTTAATTGCTATGCTTCCAAGTTTTTCTTGCAGAGAGAAGTCTTGCATCCTTCCCTTTGTCCTTCCTGCGGTTATTGCAAAGTTCAGTTACATAGCAATCTCGAGCGGCGTCTTGATCTCCCTCTATTTCTCCTATTCCGTTATCTGTTGGAAATTTCATCTTCAGGCACCATGGGGCTAGGACAATTTGGAAGTCAGACAAGGTTGGTCTTCCCAAAATGGCGTTGTAGGTCGAGTGGTTCTCTATTAGCACAAATGTTTGTTTTCGCACAACAGAGCGGGGATGACTTCCTATTTTGACAAAGAGGTCCAGTTGCCCGAGGGGCATCTTCGCATCCCTGGTGAAACCATGTAGCGGTTTGTTGCAGGGAGACACATCCTTCATTGACAGCTTCATTTTGTCGAAAGCATGCTTGAATAGGATATTTACTGAGCCTCTAGTGTCTACTAGAATTCGAAAAACCTTGGCTGGAACGAACCAGGCAAAGATGACCATGGGATCCATGTGAGGGTACTGCCTTCCCTCTAGATCACGCCTACTGAATGTGATGTCATCATTCTCCTTCCGTTTCGGGTGGCGTTCTTCCATAACGGAATTGACATAACCTTCATTGTTCCTAAGTGACTTACCGTATCTTTCCATCTCTGCCCAACTTCCGTCGGCGATGTGTGGTCCTCCGGATATGGTAAAGACCACTATCTTCTCTTGACTGGAGCTGCTGGTGTTGCGATTTCCTCCGCCTACTTCCGGGAGGAGTAGCCCTGGGTTCTCATTGGCAGGAGTTGAAGTCCTGTTCTGACCTTTCACATAGCGCTATAGTCTCTTCCTTCTGATGCGTTCTTCAATCAAGTCCCAGAGATGATAGCATTCATTGGTGTCATGCCCATGAGATTCGTGGAAGCGGCAGAACTTTCTAGACTTATTGCATTATCTGATTCCTTCTTATGTGGGGGGCGCTTGTATCTAACTTCGTCGTGGGTGGCCAAGAAGATGTTTTCGATTGTTTCATTTAAAGGAGTGTAAGAGTCAAAACTCGGTCCTGGCCTATATAAGCGCTTTTCCCCCTTCTTGCCCCCAGCGCTATCTCTGGAGTCATTTCTTCGAACGTACTTTGCTACCGCAGGTGTGTTGCCATGAGCTGCCTTGGTTAGTTGCCCTGTCTGCCTTTCAATGGCAGCGTCTTCAAGTCTCATATATTTCCCGGCTTCATGGAAGAAATCGGGTAAGGTAGCTGGCTTTTCTTTCGTTAGTCTCCTGGCAAATTTTGTATCCGGGTGTACACCACTGCAGAGGGCCATTAGGATAAGTTTCTCGTCGGCATCTTGGACTTTGGCCGTTGCGGCGTTGAATCGGGTTAGATATTGTTGCACTGTCGCTCCAGGTTTTTGTTTGATATTAGATAGGGAATAAACATCCTTGGGTTGTTCCACATGAATGCGGAACTGGCTGATGAACTTTTCTTTCAACATTTCCCATGAGCTGATGGACCCTTGGGGTAGATGGCAGAACCAAGAGGTAGCTAGATCTGCCAAGAATAGTAGGAAGCATTTAAACAACACTCCCTCTATTGCTCCGCTCATGAGCATATGCTGTGTGTATCTTTGTAAGTGTACGACGGGGTCTAAGGTTCCATTGTTGGCATTTTCCATTCCCGGGGGGTGATGGCGGTTTCGATATTGCGGGTAAAGGGGCTGGTTACCCTAGCGCCTATCCCTCGATCCCTTTGTTCTCGTTGGACGCACTCTTTGAACAATCGTGCCATCCTTTCATCGAAACTTGGAGCGGATAGAAATGAGTTTGGTTCTTCCCTGCAGGATTGATTCCGTCCAGATGACCTGTAGGGATGGTATCGTCTATCAATCCTAACATTCTCCAATGGCTGCCTCTGGTCTTCCGGGGGCACGCTGGGGTCAGCCGCAGTTGGCCCTTGCCTTGATTTTCCCCTGCTGGGTTCTGTTCTCAGCACTTCCTCAGGTCCAACTTCGGGCGGGACTCCAGCTCGGCCCCGTCCATTGGTGTTTCCATGGTTAGGTAGCATAACGGGCTCAACTACATCCGACCCCTGCCTGGTACCTCCCCTGTTGGGTTCGGTTCCAAGTGTTTCCTCGGGTCGGAATTCGGGCTGAGTCCGGGCTCGGCTCCTACCATAGCTGTTTCTGTTGTTAGCCTCTTCGAAGAAGAAAGACCTTTGTCGTCTCCCAGATCCTCCAGACCGGGACTCACCCTATGATCAAGTGTTGCGGTTGGTTTCTTCAACATCCCTTAAGCGTGACATGAGTTGATCCACCAAGGCTTCTTGTTGAGATGCGAAGCGGTTAGTTACTTCAGCCACAACCCTGTCCAGATCCGCCCTCGTAATTGGTTGTTCCGTAGCAGGGGCTGTCGGATTCGCCTGATTTACATTTTCTGTTGGAACCGGACGATTGCCTTGGTCTCCGATCACTGGGTCTGGGATACTGCCAGTTGCGATGTTCTTTCCTTTGTTAGCGTCACTCTTCCATCCAGGAGGCATGTTTTCCAAGCAATGAACGATGCTGATAGGAAAAGGGTTAAGTGGGAGAAGCTGAAGCTTCGAGCTCCGTCTCTCAATGAAAGCACCGATAATGTTTGCACAAGAAATGGGCAAACACCTCCAAGTCGTATGATTTAGTCAATTTTAAGTTGTTCTTAGTGATTTGGGTGATTTATGCAAATATATAAAAAGCAGGGACTAAACTGTAAAAGACATACAGATTTATAGTGGTTCGGCAGAACGTGCCTACGTTCACTTTATATGTTATTCTCCTTTTTCTCTTCAGATTACAAGTAAAAAGCTTTGTATATAAGTATATGAAAGTTGTTTGAAAGTTCCGTCCGTGCTTGAGCTCTCAAACTTGTCTGCCATTGTTGTACCCCTGCCCCTCTATTTATAGAGTGAGGCTGGGGGAAGGGGTCCTGGATGTATATGGCTGCTGGTAGGCCTGGGCTGATGCAATCTGGCTTGGCAACGTTGGTTCGGCAAGGCCTTGGTTCGGTGGTGCATGGAAGTGGGTTGGTCCGATAGAGGTTGGTCAAGTGGTAGGTGAAGTGGGTTGGTTCGGTGGGTTAGTGGAATTGGCTCTGGTTCGGTGGGCAAGGAAAGGAGGTTGATTCGGCTATGTGGGGAAGAAGGTTGGCTCGGCAATGCACGGAGAGGGATGGTTCGGTAGTAGGTAAAAACGTGCCCAACAATAATTTAAATCATCCATTTCAAATATTGCTTGGAAAATCTTAAGCTTAAGATATATTAAAATTTCAAAACCACTTCCTTTCCTTATTTCAAAATAAATCACTTTTAAAACACTAAAACATATGTTAGAAAAGTTCATAAAAAGATTAAAGAGGTCAAATAAAGTTAAAACCATTTAATAAAAGTTGGAAATAGTACCACGAAACTGTTGCTAAAAAGAGTATGGAATTCCATTGAAATTGATTCTTATCAAATTGAAATTTTCTCCACACTTTTACCATGTTTAAATATTATAATTTATTTTTAGAATAACATACTATGAGTTTATTACGTATTCACAAAAATTTGGATAATTTTTGAAGTTAATAGAACCCATTTGAAAGTTGTTTTAAAACATGGCTTTCAAACTGCAAAACTGCAACCACATATTTAAAGACACAAGCATAAGCACGGGATTGTAAACATAAGATTTAAAACTACGCGATTTAAAGTGCAATAACGCGATTTCAAAGTGCGAAAGCATGACTATTCCACTATTGAAATTATTCTATTTTAACATTTCAAACAACAACAAACATTTATATAAGCAAGGTGTATATAACAGTAAACTAATAATGGCGAGAAACACCTTTGGCCCCCTTTATAAAAGTCCATTGCAAAACAATGGTAATTTATCTCATCCGCTTTTCAAATAGGGAATTCAACCAAACCAAACAAAGATTTCATTTAAGCATACAAACAATAATTTATATCAATGCATACATATTATATAGAGTTCATTTAAAGGTGAGTAAACTTACCAAAATTCCTGTTCTCATTAACGAATTCTGGTTCAGTCTTTGATTTTGGCCTAAAATTTTATTTGATCCAAACTTGATGAATCCAACTCCAATGCATAGAAATCACTCCTATGAGCACAATGCAAAAGACCACGTCTCGATTGGACCTCGTCTGGAGAAGATATTATTTATAAGATTTTGAATTAATTAAATTAATTAATAATCATTATTAACAACTAATTACCAATCATTTTTAATCCAAATTCAGTTACCCTCCACTAACATTTTATGCATGTTGATACCCAACCAGTCAATGTCATGCACCAATCACACTGGCATGGAGCATCTCTCGATGAAACCAACTACTGTCACTACTGATGATCTTCTCTTCACGTGCTCTACCTCCTGGACCTAATCACTTCTCACTCGGCCACCTCTGGAAAATTCCAACTCAATGCTTGGAAGTGACAAAGGCAATTTCGCGATGCATCACTCAGCACCGCCCTACCCTAAATCACCACCACCACTTCGTCTTCGCCTTAAGAAACACAATAACACCAATGCCATACCCTAATGCTATTTGAATCACCTAAAAATCCCAGCCCTAGCATTGGCCATGGAGCGTTGATCATAACAAAGCATACCCGCAGCCACCATCGGCTATATATATATTCGAAGCCTATCTCAGTATGAGTTCAAAGGATCTGACAATTTTAATTTTCATTGCATAAATATCTTGATTAGATTTTATAGAGGGGAGGCTAGGCTTAGAAATGTTTACAAGGAAACAAAATGAAAAGCAAATGGGAAAAAAGGAAAAGTGAAGAATAGTAAGGTATAGGGTGTTGTTTATGTTACAGCTTCCGACACTTCGCTGCATAGTATTTCACCCACTTGTGAATTGCAAACGACCACAATAAAAATACATTAGGGCACAAAAATGCGATACAATCCCAAAACAACAATAAAATACACTGGTTATCATATTCTACGAAATTTCAAAAATACTAAAGTTTGTCGAAAAATATGTTAAACGATAATTTAAATATTTTTCAAATTAGAAATTATGAAAAAATCCTATAAATTCATTTAAAAATACGTCAATAGAAATCAAGTTGTTTCACTAACAATTGATCTTCTTATTATTTATTCGAACTATTTAGTATTGTAAAATAAACTTACCAAATGAGTTCACCATTATTATTTACTAATTAAAAGAATTTATACAAGGTTATTAAATATATTTAATTAATAGTTAATAATTCAAATATTCAGATAATCTCTATATTTGAATATAAGTTATTTATATTTTTCTGGGAATGGTACAGAACCCATAGTGAGTTTTGGTGAATAAATTATTGAATTTATTTTGTATATTGAAAAAGGGTTTTGAAATAAAAACCGTGTGGTTAGATCTCAACTTTCCTTAAAAGAAACTAATTTAAAATTAAAGGTACTTTGATGAAAGAATGTTTTGTTAAATGAAATTTTTAACTCTTGGAAAGAAAAGAGGTAATTTAACACAAGATTTTAAATGGGTTAAACTAGATTGGAGGGTTTTGATAAACTTTGTTTTATTAAACAATATCTTTGTTTAAACATCTAAGTCATATAAACTATTTGATGTTATTGGATCGACTAACAAACATCTTTACCTAAGGGATGTTTAAGGAAAAGTAGACTCTACAACTGAGTTTGGATACTAGCAACCTATTCTTCTTAGCTATTTACTAGACCGAATAGGTAAAGAGGTTGAAGTAGTCGACTCGGTTTTAAAACTTATACTATGTTCGGGCCACCATTTTAATGTTGAAAAGTAAAATGAAATTGACGTTTTGTATGTACTCTTAGGATGTAGAAAAATATTATATAAGTAAATAAGAGCAGTGTAAGTTTTTAATTTAATATTTTATAAAGATGTGTCTCTATAAAATGTACATAAACTTAAATGAAAATTTGTGAGATGATTCATAAATAATTTTAATATTGAATGAAATATTATAAACGAAAATAAATTAATTTAGAAATAGATTGGTATAGTTAAGAAAACAATATGATTAAGTATGAAGTTATACATAGATCATTTTATTCGCACCGTTCTGGGTCTAGGATTCAAGTACATAAATTCGGGGTGATCCACACAAGTACGAACAAGGATTTCTCACTTGATTCTTGACGGTGAACACTTAATTTAGATTCTTGGTATGATATTGAGATTTTCTATCATAATATATGACTATGTAAGAAGAATGGAGGCTTCTAATCAAAGAACCTAATCGGAGTCCGCACTAGGGAGGTTGATTAAGCAATGCTAGTTCAAAAGTAAAGTTTGTGCATTCGAGCAAGTGGTCAGATTAGATATTGTGTATGGATGATCCATGTACATCATAAGACTTAAGTATATTTTTATACTATGTTATGTGGCTTAGGAAAGTTTAGGGAGTCATTTCAATTTTTTTCTGGGGTAACTTAGATAATCTTCTTTACAATAACCAAAGACTGATGAGCATAATGATACGCTTAAGATACTATTTATACCATTAGACGATCAAAAAGTTACGAATCTAAGCAAAATTCCAAATCTTGTTTGTTAGTTATTTAACATTTTAAATATTGTAAAGTGTTTTTTATTCCTTTATGGAATCTTATTCGATTGATAGTGTGATTTTATTATATATTATGGTTTATAAAGCTTGAATTTATAAAAAAAGGATTTTTAAGTTGTTATTTGTTAGGAGTTAAATCCTGGTGTTTTGAAAAAGTGATTTCGAAAGAATTCGTGAAAGAAATAGTAATAATAATATTTTGAAAAGTTTGGTAAAGTACTATTATTTCAGGACGTTTGAAAAGTGTTTTTGTGAAGTGATTTTTCAAATATTTTTGTTAATACTAAAGTTGAGCGATTGGAGGTTTTTTGATTTGGAAGCCTCGCCAGGTATACTTGTTTACTCTAGTTATTATTAAGGGAGGAGCCATAATACCACTTGACGCTCTATGTTATTTTGATTCTTGAGTTATACTATTCTTTGATAAAAGGAAGCCCCTCCTAGTCATGACAGATTATGGGTTTGATATATTTCTCTCTGGAGGAATTTGAAAATATATTTTGAATAGAAAAACTCCAGCATTTAGTGCTAAATTTATCTTTCAAAAAGATTGGATGCATAGTATTTTATTATAAAGTATTATCTGTACTTATGTTGCAACATTTAATATGGATTTTCTATAAAGAAAAAATATAATTAATTATAGAAATCTAAGTAAGTAATTAGATTTTAGGTAGGGATAGTACTGTTAACTCCCTTCTGTAAGAGACTTAAGGAAAATCTAGCAACCTAGCCAATTCAAGAACCTAGCGACTTAAAAAAGGCTGCGACTTAAAGATGGCTCGACCTAAAAAGGAGAACGACCTAAAAATGCTTCGCGACCTAAAGGAGGCCGCGACCTATGAAGCCTCGCGACCTAACAGGAAGGCTGCGACTCAGAAGATGTTTCGACCTATCAAGCTTCGCGACCTAAGAGTGAATGAGACCTAAAGACGGTCTCGACTTATGGAACTCTGCGACCTAACGGCATGATTGGCTTAGCGACCTAAAGCTTTCACGACCTAAAGGAGTGCTTCGACCTAAGGAAGGTCGTGACCTAAGGGATTCAGCGACCTAAGATCAGCTATGGCTACAGGAAAGTACTCGCGACCTAGGGTAGGTCGCTAACGACCTAAATGCCAGAGTAAAAAAGTTGACTATGCTGTGCCACAGGGGGATAGGTCGCTCACGACCTAGGACTTGTGCAAATCAGCATGCGTGTTCTTGTGGAAGGAGGGGCCAATGCTCTTCAGGTCGACTACAACCTACGACCTTACTTAGGTCGGTCACGACCTACGACCTTACTTAGGTCGGTCACGACCTACAACCTTACTCCGAAAAATGCCTATAAATACACCCCTAATTCCAACTGAAAGAGGACTTTTGGCTGATTTCCTTCAAACACCGTTACTCTGCTGCATTCCAAACTAATCCAATCCAACACTTGAAGCTCTCAAGATATTAAGAACGCTACAAACAACTTCAAGAAGAGATCACATACATCCAACATGGATTCGAAAACTCTCATCTCCATCGAAGTTTAAGCTACTTGTTCTAAGTATCTTGTAATTCAAAGTGTATTGTATTTGGGAAGAATTGTATCAGCTTGTAACGAGATTATTAATAAAAGTACTTAAAGTGGACGTAGGCTATACCCTAAAGCCGAACCACTATAAAATTGTTGTTGTTTACCGCTTTTCTACTATTATCTGCTTGTAATCTGTTCCCGAGTCGTCGGGTGGTGCTTTCACAATTACAACTCATACATCGGGGTGTTAGCGTTCAAATTCCAGCGTTAACATTTTTGGTGCTTTCACTGAGAATTGAACTCAGGCAAGTTATCATCATTGCTTCACAGAGGTTTGTAGAGAGAATTTCCCTGAAAACCAGGAGTCTATCCGAGATAATGGCTCCTGGAAGGAAGAGTAGATCTGTCAGATCTGGGAATATTCAAGAGGGAACCTCCGCTTCCCCTGTACCTAATCAACCCATTCCGTCTGCTGGGGTTACGAAAGCAGAGTTGGATGCTGTAATATTAGGACTGAACCAGCAGATAAACGCCCAGAACGCACAATTAGAAGCTCAGAGTGCCCAAAATGCTCTAATTCTGAATAAGTTGAATGATTTGCTCGGGGCAAATAATCAACCGGCTGGTAATGGAAGGAATTATACTGGCAACGTTCATGATGCTAATGAGAGGAATGCTCCAGAAAGGGCTGCCAGTCCCTTTGAGCAAACGCTTCCTGAGGTTGGTGGATCTGGAACTCGACATGATGAGGAGTATCTTTCTGGAATGGTCCGGCAAATCATGAGAGAAAGTATGCAAAGGGTTGAAGATGAGAAAGAATGGGGTTTCGCCCCAAGTAAAACTCCATTTACTGAGAAAATCTTAAAGGCGGAGTTTCCAAGGAAGTTTGTCCCTCCAACTATCCCAGCTTACAAAGGGACAAGTGATCCGAATGAATTCTTGTATAAATATGATTGGCACATGACAGGTGCCAGGGCCTCAGACGAGATAAAGTGCCGATATTTCCCTGTATACCTTGAAGGTGTGGCTCTACTGTGGTTCACCAAGTTGCCAGTCCGATCTATTGATCAGTTTTCAGACTTGACCCGAAAGTTCAAGGAATAGTTTAGACTATATGCTTCAAAGGCCAAAGACATCATGTCATTGTCAAGTATAGAACAGACTCCTGGTGAATCTATCAGATCTTTCTTGAACCGCTTTAATATAGCGCTGGCAGAGGTGGACAATGCTGAACCGCGAATGATATTAACTTATCTGATGAGGGCTATTGATAAGTCGAGCGAATTTGGGAAATGGTTAAACATGAAGGAGCCAACCTCCCTCGAAAAGTTCTACAAAAAGGCGGACGAATTCATACGCCTGGAAAGCCGTCCTATACCGGTGAAGGCAGTGTCAGAAAAAGCTGAAGATAACACTGTTGCACCACGCAAGATTGAATCTGTAGGGCAAAAAAGGGAAAATAACAATGGGAAGAAACAGAGTAATCTGAAGAAGCCCCGATCCTTCAAGCCATCAGAGTATACTCCTTTATCAGACACGCCGGAGCATATCTTCCTTGCCATTAAAGATTCTGTTGACCTCCCTAAACCTATCCCTTTGAGGACCGGAAAAAAGGCTATACAAAGTGGGAAGTTCTGCCGCTTCCATAATCAACCCGGTCATGAGACTGATGAATGCCGCCAGTTGAAAAATCTGATTGAAGAATTGCTAAGAGAAAACAAGCTGCAGCAATTTGTGAAAAAGAATAGCAACAATCCTGCATCGTCAAGTCAGGGGCAACAGGCTCCTGTTCATCAGCCTAGGATAGGTGAGAAAGCTACGGGGCATGAATCTGGAAGTCCCATTATCAATGTCATTACAGGAGGGCCTCACCCAGCTGGCAAGAGCTGGGGAGAGATGGAGAGATATGCCAGAGCTTTGAAATATGTTCCAGCCGAAGAAGACGTCTTTGTTTTAGAAGACACTACGCCCCTAAAACAACAGAAAACTTTCAGTGATGATATTATTTTCAGAGCCAGAGATTCCTCAGGTATCGAAGCTCCTACCCTAGATCCCTTGGTCATCTCTGCTGGTATTGGACCGGCCATTGTCAGAAGAGTTCTCATTGACTGCGGAGCATCATGTAATATCCTCTTCAAGAAGACATTCGACCAAATGAGAATCCCTATGGTCGATGTACAAGCCTCATCGCAGAAGATCGCTGGCTTCACCGGGGAGCCTAAGCAACCAATAGGAACCATCGATCTGCTAGTAGAACTTGGGGAAGGAGAAAGGAAAGTGGTCCGCAAGCAAACATTTGTGATTGTCGATGAATTTTCTGCTTATAATGCTTTCCTTGGCCGTCCAACGCTCGCAGCATTTAAAGCTATTCTAGCCCCGTGGTGCCTCACTATTAAATTCCCTACAGACAATGGAGTAGGAGTTATAAAAGGGGGATCAAAATGCTGCGCGAGAGTGCTATTTGACAGAGTTGCGAGAGTCAAGAAAGAGGGAAATGGGAAAGGATGCGGCCACTCCGGTCCGCATCAAAGAGCCAGCCTTGTAGCAATTACGGGGCGGACCCTGCACTGGCGAGCATAGCGGGGCACGGAAAGAGATAGATCCCAGAAAAGCCAGTGCAGGGGAGAATAGAGTAGTGCCGGTTGAAATGTCGGTACCGGTACCTGTTGACCCGAAGGACCCAAATAAGGTGTTGAATGTGGGTTCACAACTTAATGTGTCAATTCAGAATATCTTGATATCATTCCTGAAAGCAAATCTGGATGTCTTCGCTTGGACTCATGCTGATATGTGTGGAATATCTCCAGTAGTTGCAGTACACGCTCTGAATATTGACCCAAAGTTTACACCAGTAAAACAGAAAAGAAGAACCCAAGGTCCAGAAAGGTCAGCAGCATTAAAAGAGGAAATTGATCGACTCATGGAAAATAACTTCATCAGAGAATCTACATATCCGAACTGGGTTTCAAATCCTGTGTTGGTTAAGAAAGCTAATGGAAAATGGAGAGTGTGCATCGATTTTTCAGATCTGAACAAGGCCTGCCCCAAAGATTGCTTCCCTTTACCCAGGATCGATCAACTGGTAGATGGAACAGCGGGACATGAATTGTTATCTTTCATGGACGCCTACTCCGGATATAACCAGATCATGATGCATGAACCGGATCAGGAGGACACGAGCTTTATCACTGATGTTGGTCTTTATTGCTACAGAGTTATGCCCTTCGGTTTGAAGAATGCAGGGGCGACCTACCAAAGACTTGTTAATGCTATGTTCAAACCGCAATTGGGCAAAACTATGGAAGTCTACGTTGATGACATGTTAGTAAAGTCTAAGAAAGCAGCGGATCACATTGAACACTTGGCAGAAATGTTCGCAGTCCTCCGGAAATACAGAATGAAGCTTAACCCTCTGAAATGCACGTTTGGGGTCGAGTCCGGAAAATTCTTAGGGTTTATCGTCAGCGCTAGGGGCATTGAGGCTAGTCCAGCTCAAATTACTGCCTTGAAAGAAGTCAAAGCTCCTAGAACAAAGAAGGAATTGCAAAGTCTCAATGGAAAAGTTGCCGCCTTAAGTCGGTTCATTTCCAAAGCCACGGATAAATGTATCCCATTCTTTGACGCCCTAAAGAAAGGAAAGAAAAACTTCAGTTGGACTCCCGAATGCCAAAAAGCCTTTGATGAGTTGATTCGCCATATGGAAACGCCTCCAATACTTTCTAGGCCTGGCGATGGCGAGGATCTTCTTATATACTTGGCAGTATCATCACACGCTTTAAGTGCAGCGCTGATACGGGAAGACAAAAGGATTCAACATCCAGTTTACTATATCAGCAAAAGACTCACTGGGGCAGAGATGAATTACTCTAAGTTGGAAAAACTCGCCTATTGCTTGCTAATTGCGTCTAGGAAGTTGAGGCAATATTTTCAAGCTCATCCTATCGGAGTCCTCACTGATCAACCTTTAAAGCAAGTCCTGTTTCGCCCTGAAACTTCGGGTCGTCTTCTAAAGTGGAATATTGAACTCAGTCAGTATGACATCACTTATCATCCCCGGAAAGCGGTCAATGGACAAGCTTTAGCAGATTTCATTGCAGAGTTTACAGATAAAGGAAACAGTGAGGAAGAAGCGTTCGACAATTCCCCTATCCAGTGGAGGTTATATGTCGATGGTGCAAGAAATGATTACTGTTCTGGAGCCGGAGTCGTACTTGAGACTCCTGAAGGTCGGTCATTATGCTATGCACTAAGATTGGAATTTCCTTCAACAAACAATGAAGCCGAATATGAAGCTCTTATCGCAGGACTGAAAATCGCTAAAGAACTAAACATACGAGCATTACAGATCTTTAGCGATTCTCAGCTTATTGTATGTCAAGTCAAGAAGGAATTTCAAACGAAAGGGGGAAACCTGCCCGCTTACTTGTCGAAGGCTTGGGAACTTCTGTGTGAGCTCGATCACTATTCAATAAGCCACATTCCTCGGGAAGAGAATATGAAGGCAGATTCCCTCGCAAAGTATTCAAGTTCTGGTGAAGCTCAACTATTGGGATTGGTCCCTGTAGAAGTCCTTTCAGCACCAAGTATAGACGAGATGGATATTGACTGGATTATGAATGTATCTCAAGAACAAGAGTCATGGATGACTCCAATACTGGACTACCTACTCAGAGGTTCTCTGCCAGAAAATTCGATAGAAAGACGAAAGCTACTAAGGAAAGCCTCTCGCTATGTAATTCAGGATGGCCGATTATACAGACGGGGATTCTCAATGCCATTGCTTCGATGTGTATCCCGGGAAGAGTCCAAAACAATCCTAGCTGAGGTGCATGGAGGAGAATGTGGTGATCATTCAGGTGGTCAAACATTAGCAAAGAAAATTCTCCGATACGGATATTTTTGGCCAGAAATTAATCATGATGTTGCAAGCTATTCCCGAAAGTGTGACAAATGCCAAAGATTTGCCAAAATTCCTAGAGCACCTTCAACTGAACTCACACAAATGGTCAGTCCATGGCCATTTGCAATTTGGGGAATGGATCTCATTGGGCCGCTACCGACTGCCAAATCAGGGATTAGATATGCTATTGTTGCAGTTGATTATTTTACGAAATGGGCTGAAGCTGAACCGTTGGCTACTATCACCTCTAAGAAGATGATAAGTTTCGTGACCAAGAATATCATTTGCAGGTATGGTGTGCCTCAGAAAATAATCACAGACAATGGTACTCAGTTTGAAAGCGAGAAATTCCAAGATTTTTGCAGGCGATTCAAAATCCAGAAAAGCTTTTCAGCAGTTGCTCATCCGCAGGCAAATGGGCAAGTGGAAGCAGTAAATAAGATCATCAAATCAACCATCAAAAAGCAACTCGAAAGAGCAAAAGGTGGTTGGGTCGATAAGCTACCACTTGCACTATGGGCATACAGAACCACTAACAAAACTGCGACTGGGCACACTCCTTTCTCATTAGCATACGGGTCGGAAGCAATGATCCCGATAGAAACAGAGGTTCCTTCACACAGAAGGATCCATTTCAACCAAGCAGAAAATGAAAGGCTACAGCTTGAAGCGCTAGATTTCCTTGATGAAAAAAGAGATGAGGCCAATCTCAGAGTTGCAGCTCATCAGCAATGAATAGCCAGACATTTTAATTCCAAAGTTCGCCAACGCAGCTTTGAGATTGGAGACCTAGTCCTGAAGAGAATTATGACAGCGACAGGTGCGTTTGGGCCAAATTGGGAAGGACCGTATGTAATAGGTCAGAAGCTTCTTGACGGCACATTCAAACTCACCACTGTTGATGGAGATCAAATTCCAAGGGCATGGAACAGCAACCATTTGCGTCCATACTTTACTTGAAAATTTTGTTGAAACATTGTAAAAAGAATTATGAATGTATGATTCTTGTAATTGAAAGCAATTGTAAAACTGATGCAAGTAAATAATGAAAGAATATAAAGTGGATGTAGGCCCAATTTCATGGCCGAACCACTATAAATCTTGTGTTCCTTATTATTATTACATGTTTGCTTTATTCTCGATATAAAAGGTACATAGAATGTATTGCTGAAATGTCGATTTGAATTTTTGCAGACAATGGAAGTGAAACTTGCACATAAAAAGACCAAGTGATTCTCGCCAAATTTCAAGTCACAAGAGCCCCGAATTCAAATCCTAGATAGGAAGTACTTCAATTGAACAGCCTATGATTTCGACAGAAACGGGTCTTTGCTAATAAATTAAGATCGTTTGAACAAACAAACATCCAATTAAAAAGCTAGTGCTCGTTCTCACGAAATTGCCTGACAATGAAGCACACTTCCTTGGATTAAACAAGTTACTTGTAAAAAAAAAAAAAAAAAAAAAAAAAAAGGGGCAGAGGATCATTGAAAAGGCATAAGCAAGTGAACAGAGGAACAACCAAAGCTATCATCGGCAGCACAAGTCCTCTTCGGAGGCACGACTCTTCGGAGGATAAAGACCTCTAATGGGTCATACGCCACAAAAAAGAAAGTTCTCTACTCAACAAAAAAGATTGGAGGAGTCATGACCCTCCAACCATGAGAGAGTAACTTCCAGGCGATGAAAACCCTCTCTGAGGCACATTTCACCAGGAGTTGAAGTGTTATGACCGCTCTTCGGAATTTCACTTCACCAGAGTTGAAATGCAAACAAAATAAAAGCCCTCTTCGGAGGCCCATTTCACCAGGAGTTGAAGTGTTATGACCGCTCTTCGGAATTACACTTCACCAGAGTTGAAATGCAAACAAAATAAAAGCCCTCTTCGGAGGCCCATTTCACCAGGAGTTGAAGTGTCATGACCGCCCTTCGGGATTTCACTTCACCAAAGTTGAAATGCAAACAAAATAAGAGCCCTCTTCGGAGGCCCATTTCACCAGGAGTTGAAGTGTAACAACCGCTCTTCGGAATTTCACTTCACCAAAATTGAAATGCAAAACAAGATAAAGACCTTCCTGGAAGCCCATGTTTCACCGAGGTTGAAATAAAACTTCCAAGTGTCAAAACGTGAAAAGGCTTTCCTCAAAGGCACAACTCTTTTGGAGGTACACGTTTCACCAAGATTGAAATAAAACTTCCAAGTGTTGAAACGTGAGAAATCCCTCCTCAGAGGTACAACCCCCTCCCGGGGACACAATTAAAAAGAAAGACCTCTTCAGAAGCCCACGTTTCACCGAGATTGAAATAAAACTTCCAAGTGTTGAAACGTGAAAAAATCTCTCCTCAGAGGCACAAATTTTTATTAAAAAAGAAGAAAGAGAAAAATCCTCATCAAGAGCGTACTTAATGACTTTACCTATTCTAAAAAAAAAAGAAGGGGGAAGAAAGTTAAAGTACATTCAGAGGTCCGCTTTACCACATAGAAGAATTCACTTGGCAAAATATACACATACGCAAAAGGAAAAAGTGATTTCTTCGAAGGACAAAGCGTAGAAACTTATATGAAGGAAGTTGCACTCTACGAAAATTCTCTTCGAGAATGAAGTAATTATTCTTTAGAAAACGAGAGTGCAAGTCCCCTCAAAGTATACGATATTGCAGTAAGCTCATGGTATAAGGGCAACATGGTATAGTTACATACAAAGCGGTATAACTATGTCGGTAAAGTACGCTCAAACAACATACCACAAGCTCACCGCAACATCGTATAAATAAACTTGTGCAAAAATGAATTATAAATGCATTCTCAAATTCAAACAAAAGTCTGTACAAATAAAGAATCATTTTATTCAATTGCAGATATTGCAGATACAGGTTTCAAAATAAAAAGCAGGGGCCGGTGCCTGCACAACATCCGACCATTACACAAAAAAGGAATCAAAAAGCTCAACTCTTCATTTCTTCTTGCCGCCTTTAGACCCTTTACCCGGTCGAGTGGTTAGCTTTTCAGGTCTTTCAGGTTGGTCTGAAGGCATAAGGGAAGAAGGGGAGGGAGGTGCAACTGGTGCAATTTCCGGTTCCTCTTCAGTGGTGATAATTTTCTTCCCCCTCCTCTTCGATGTCCCATGCTTCTTTCTTTTCTTCGAAGAAGACTCACTCCCCGGAGTAACGAGAGCGGACAAAACTACGTCGTCAGAAGGAGTCCGCTCCGGAGAGATCTCGCCTCCTTCGAGTCCCTCATCTTTTTGCTCCTGCGAAGCAATAGGGTCATCCAAACCATGAAGAGCCTCAATTTTCTCCTCTTGTGACCCAGGTTGTGAAGCAGAAGGAGGAGTCACCTGAAGAGATGGAGGAGGAATAACCAGAGAAGGCGAAGTCTGCACGGCACTTGTTGTTTCAACTGCAGAAGAAGAAAAATTGAAAATGTTAGTATCTTCCCGAAAGAAGGGAGATATGGGTTCATCGAGATTCAAGAGGTAATCGAGAAGCTCATCAAATTTTTGAGGAATAAGCAGGTAATCCACCTGAATCGGACCAATGTCGAAATTATCTGAAGATGTTGGCTTCGTCAGTTCAATCTCATAATTCTGAGCCCCAATGTCCTCCAAAGCCTCTTCATCAGTAGGGGTAATTACCCCGGTTCTTGTAGGAGGCGGCGAATGAGCACTAGAGCCTGTAATGTCCACCTCGGGAGAAACTAGAGGACGTTCAGAGGTAGTAGGCGGTACTTCTTTTTCAGAACGCTCCTCTTCCGCCATCCCGGCCCGCGCTCTGGCAAGCTGCTCCTTTCCCTTGGCAAGAGCGGCACGGGCTTCATCATCAAGATAATGCTCTTCAAGGGCTGACTCAGCATATCCAGCACCTTTACCACCGAGCATATCAAGTGCTGCCTCCCAAACTTCAGCCAGTGTGATTTCATACTTGGGGCCTAGAAAGGCAAGGCTGCCACGTCCCAAAATGCTGTGCAGATAAAAATCGAATAATGTGGAGCTAATGTCAGCTTTGGTTGCTTGATGAGCCTCTTCAGCCGCAAGTTTACCAGCAACAGCCTCGTCGCGCTCCTTTTCGGCCATAGCAAGTCGAGTTTTTAACAACTCTATCTCCAAGCTTTGAGAGCCGGTCTGTTCTCGCAGTTGTACAGTTTTAGCACGATATTCTTCTATGACCTTTTCCTTGTATGCAAGCTTATCTTCGACTGCTCTTTGACTGGCATGCGCATCTCGTACTTGTTGCTGAAGCATGCTCTCCTTTTGTGAATGGAAAGTAGATGAAGTAGCTAATTCTTCCTTAAGTTTTTCTACTTCCGCTTCCAGCTTTTCATTGTAGGAAGCAATACTTCTCATTTCGGCGTCATGCTGTTCGAGAGTCTTCTGCCACTCAGCCTTATCATTCTCCATTGTTAGCATGGCCTCGAGATTGCTCGGTTAACCCTCTGAAGTTCGTCGACGAGTTTTTGCCAGTTCGACATTCTTTCGATATCGGTCCTGACAGTATCAAGATTTCGCAGCATAGCCGGTTTATCGAGAGGAACCAAGTCGAGATCAAATCGAACCCCTCTCAGGCACCAATGAGGAAATCGACTTTGAAGAGTGGGAGGACCTTGCCCGACTTGGTATGCGGGCCGGTTGATGATTGCTTGAATGTCGAAGCGAACGGGAGCAGGAGATTGAGCAGGGACATGTTCAGAAGCTGAAGGAGTTGTTTCTTCAGTAAGTCTAGCCCGCTTGCTAGAAGAATCGTCTATGTGACTCTTTCCTCTCTCATCATGAGCTTTTCTCTTTTGGGTATCATCATCTCTGTGGGGAAGATCATGTCTTTCTTGTTCCCTTCGGCGACGTTCTTCATATGCTCGTCTCTCGTCGGCTTTCCTGATGGCCCTCTCTTCATCCGACTCTCTGTAAGAAGGAAGGTAACGCCTGTAATCATACTGGCTACGCCTCCCGTAGCGCTGGAAATCATCATAGTACGAGCCGCTGCACCCCATAGGAGAATCTGGAATTAAAATAATAAGCTTTAGAAATCTTTAAAGTACAAGAAGATAAGTGCATAGAAGTGATGAGAAATCCAAAGTGTCGTGTAACGTGTAAACTACGCGCATCGAGTTACAAACCACTCTGTGGAATAGAGGTAGTGATAACTTGAGTAGGAGGAGTTGACATCTGTTGAAAAGAAGATGTCGCCTCGATTACAGAAGAGACAGTTTTAGAAACATCATCTTTGAAAAGTTCTTGAGATGTCACAATTAAATCGCTCAACCCCTCAAAAACATCATCGCCATCTTGTTTTTTGGAGCTTGCTTTCTTAACTCCTTCACTAGTAGATTGAGGGGGTTCTTCCTCTTCAGTAACTGGGGCAAGTACAGACTTGTCAGATGGCCCCGCAACATCTTTCGGAATTGAACACTTAACTAGTGAAGTTTCTATAAAGGTTCCTCCCTGCAAGTGCTCTTTAGTGGAGACTGGGCATCAGGAGTGCTCGTCGGAGAATCAGGAACCTCCGTTGGAACTTCATGTATTTGAGTGGAACGAGAAGGATGTAGAAGCTCAAACTGATGAAGAAGTTCTTCTGTCAATAGAAATTTTGCGCTTCTTTCTTCAGCAGCCACAGTGCTTAGCCTTTCAAAAACTGACTTATGGCTGGAATCTCTAGAAGGAGGAGGAAGTGCTGGAAAAATAAGGAATGGAATCAGCATCTAGCAATACGAACTAGGTAAAACTTAGAATAAAATTAAAGAGAAAAAAGATCTCACTTCCTACTCTCCAGTCTGCGTAAAATTCTGCGGGGCAACGAATGTAGAAGTATTGATTCAGGAATCCATGTGCACTCTCCGGCAAATCCAAAATAAGTTTGCGGTTCCGCGCACCCCTTACAAGTACAATTGAAGGATGGTCCTTGTTCTTCGCAAAAGTGCACAAGTAACAGATTTCCTCAAAACTCGGAAGACGATCAAGAGTCCTCCTGAACAGAACACACAATCCCATCAAAATAGCATAGCCATTGGGGTGCAGCTGAAAAGGAGAGATCGTCAGTCGAAGTAGGATTTGCCGGAGAAATTCATTAAAAGGAGGAATTGCTCCACTCAAGCACATTTGTCGATTAATGGCAACAAAACCGTAAGGTGGTCTATCAGCAGAGTCATTTGGTCCAGGGAGTAGAACTTCTGCCTCGGCAATGCCAAATTGAACGCATAATTGATTAAGCGCCCGCTGTTTCAGAAGGGTAGGAGTTCTTTCCGGAGGATTCTCTAGTGGAATAGCAATCGGGAAAACCCCTTCAGCGTGTTCTATCATCTCTTCTTGTTGAGACATCATTCTACATAAGCGACTGGATGTTCAGATGAGAAGGTGCACGTTTCCTAAAAAGTGTGAAGTGTTGTGCAGAACTTTAAAAAAAAAAGGAAGGCAAACATAACTGAAGTTAAACTAGTTGACAATTAGTCGACTATGAGATTTCAGGACTTGTTAATATAAAGCTCAAGTGAAGTGTTAATGCAAACGAATCAACTTTAACTGGATATTTTAGTTTTGCTTTGACACTTCACTTGAATTCATTGGTTCACAGCATTTCATTCACACAATTCATTTAAGTTGATTATTCTTTATCGACTAATCTGTCATTCGATGTGGGCGGTCAGTGACAGTATATTCGTCCCATTTCTCTACAAATGTTATGTTTAAACAGGTTGTTAGATTAAAAGTTAGAGCGATCTGCAAAAGAATGTAATGAATTTCAAACAATTCAAGTCCAAGCAGTTCAATCAAATTCTCTCAAATTTTTTACAGGCCATAGATCATCCAAACTGTCCCCCGCGACTTAGTATAGGTCAAGGCTATATTAGGTCGCCCTGTGCAAGTTCAAGAGGTTCAGAACAATGCAGATTTGTTCAAGTCCTAGCTCGGCCGCGACCTAGAGCCTATGGCGCAAAAGAGTTAGGTCGTTGACATGTTAAGTCCCTCTGCAGTCATTCAGGGATTTAGGTCAACAAGTTCTTAAGTCTCACCTTGGTTCAGATTAAGATGGTCCAGATTTGTTTTAAGTATAAGGTCAGCCACGACCTAAGATTTCAATCATCATTAAACTTAGGTCGTTACTTTCTTAGGTCGTTCTGAGGTCGCTCTGCTTTGAGTTTTATCTCATTCAAGAGAGAGTTAGATCGCTAGTATTAGGTCGCATGGTTCACATTCAAACAGACACCCCTAAGGTCGATTCTCCACTCACACGCTGCCATATCATCTCCACCATTAACCCGTTAACCCATTAGAGCCTTCCTCATCTCTTCCAAAGTTACAAACCAGCTAATTCGAATCACTGTAATTTACCATCTTCCTCCCACATCATCACAAATGACTCGAAAAAAACCAACTCGAATTGCCTCAAAACCACCATACATCGGATGTATTGCTATATTCACAAGAATCACCACGATAACTCTATCAAAAGGTTAATCGAGTCGCGACTTATGGAAAAAAGCAGCATACGAAAATGTATTAAGAATCACAAGTGGAATATTCGCGGTTTGATGATGGATGTAGTTGAATGTTGATAGAATTCACTTATGCAATCTTATGATGGAAAAGTCTAAGGATTGAGCTGATTGGAATCGTCCTCGAGAAGTTCAAAAGCTTGTTAATGGCAGAATGGATGCTGAAGAAGATGAAGAAGGGAGGGAGCGACCTACGGTATTTATATTCTGGGGCAGTAGAACGCGAACCGACACTACGCGACCTAACTTTCTCCTTAGGTCGTTTGTGACCTAACAATTCTTCAGAACGCGAGTTAAGAAGGTCGAAGCACACGACCTATGGCTAAGTCATATACTTCGAGGGGCAAATGTTAACTCCCTTCTGTAAGAGACTTAAGGAAAATGTAGCGACCTAGCCAATTCAAGAACCTAGCGACTTAAAAAAGGCTGCGACTTAAAGATGGCTCGACCTAAAAAGGAGAACGACCTAAAAATGCTTCGCGACCTAAAGGAGGCCGCGACTTATGAAGCCTCGCGACCTAACAGGAAGGCTGCGACTCAGAAGATGTTTCGACCTATCAAGCTTCGCGACCTAAGAGTGAATGAGACCTAAAGACGGTCTCGACTTATGGAACTCTGCGACCTAACGGCATGATTGGCTTAGCGACCTAAAGCTTTCACGACCTAAAGGAGTGCTTCGACCTAAGGAAGGTCGCGACCTAAGGGATTCAGCGACCTAAGATCAGCTATGGCTACAGGAAAGTACTCGCGACCTAGGGTAGGTCGCTAACGACCTAAATGCCAGAGTAAAAAAGTTGACTATGCTGTGCCACAGGGGGATAGGTCGCTCACGACCTAGGACTTGTGCAAATCAGCATGCGTGTTCTTGTGGAAGGAGGGGCCAATGCTCTTCAGGTCGACTACAACCTACGACCTTACTTAGGTCGGTCACGACCTACGACCTTACTTAGGTCGGTCACGACCTACAACCTTACTCCGAAAAATGCCTATAAATACACCCCTAATTCCAACTGAAAGAGGACTTTTGGCTGATTTCCTTCAAACACCGTTACTCTGCTGCATTCCAAACTAATCCAATCCAACACTTGAAGCTCTCAAGATATTAAGAACGCTACAAACAACTTCAAGAAGAGATCACATACATCCAACATGGATTCGAAAACTCTCATCTCCATCGAAGTTTAAGCTACTTGTTCTAAGTATCTTGTAATTCAAAGTGTATTGTATTTGGGAAGAATTGTATCAGCTTGTAACGAGATTATTAATAAAAGTACTTAAAGTGGACGTAGGCTATACCCTAAAGCCGAACCACTATAAAATTGTTGTTGTTTACCGCTTTTCTACTATTATCTGCTTGTAATCTGTTCCCGAGTCATCGGGTGGTGCTTTCACAATTACAACTCATACATCGGGGTGTTAGCGTTCAAATTCCAGCGTTAACAAGTACCTTTTCCGCTATGCGATAATTTCAAGGACAAAATTCTTTTAAGGGGAGAATGTAACATCCTGGGAAAATATAAATATATTATTTTCAAATATAGGAATTATTTAAATATTTCAATTATTAATTGAATATTAATTAAATGGATTTAACATCCTTTTGAAACTACTTTTAATTAATAAATAATAATGTTAAACTCGTATTGTAAATTGGTTTACATAAATAAATAGTTCGGTGAAAAATTGAAAATGTTACCGAAATTATTTTTTGGATTTTGACCTTTCATTGAACGAAAGTTGTTGCAAAGTTGTTGTACATATACACTAATATTTGTTGTGCAAGCATAGAACAAATATAAATAAGTTAGCACAAAATAACAATTAGTGGTTAATGTAGGTAATTAAAAAGGAAGACTTCTGCTAAATTCTAGCTGCTTTTATGTGATGTGATAGGAAGTATATTGATCGCATGGAGTAGCATATGTTTGAGGGTGATGATGCTAAGGAAGGTGAGTGTAGGGATAGGCTCACCATTTTGGAGTCTATATAAGTGCACCCTTTGTTTACATTTCTCCTTTACCTTTCAATTCTCTTCTTTGGTTCTCCATTCTACCTCTTTTTTATTCTTATTTTATTAAGTTAAACCTCTTCAAAACTCACTCTTTTCTTCTCTACCTTCTTGCATAAACTTGAAATAATATTGCAAACATCCACACCTCCTCAAAGTTGGAAGTTTTGGAGCCAAGCACGTCCATTTCCTCCTTGGTCGTGTGTATTAGGCCTATTTCTTGGCTTAGCCATGTGCTTTTTGGGTTGGATCTAATCTTAGGTTCGTGTTTTGGGTTAAAGGTAGGAAGTGGTTGTGTGTTGCTTTGTTGTGGTAGGAAGTGTTGTTTCTTCTTTGAATTAAAAGTGAGTAAATCTCACTTTAAAATGATTTAAAAATTTGACAGAATAGTGTCAAATACAAATTCTTGTTTATGTTTTTAAACTTCTATATATTACTTTTTTGGATTTGATTCTCGCTTGGAAATGGATGACATTTATTTTGCAGGGGATATAAAGAGGAAGTCGAAGTGTCGTCGTAGAGAATAGGTCGCTATGGAACACTTCGAAATGGATATACACATATGACATTTACAGGGGACATTTGAAGACAGACCCTAAGGGGTTTCTCGTCAATGTTGACTTACTTTTATACTTACATTTCTTATATTAAAGTTTCGTAGAAATATATGTTTGGTTTATTGTTTGTTTGTGAAAGTGCCATTATAGTGATTATCGCTATACCGACACATTTGAAATCACCTTTTTCAATCATTTATTTGTTGCTCTTGTGCTTGCATCACTAAATATTTGGTCTTGCTTTTGTGCTTTTAAATTGCTATTTGAACAAAAATTTAATGGCTAGGAATAGGTCATAAAACCTAAATCTAAAGATTTTAAAAGGTAGAAAGGATTTGGTCACGTTTTTGTAGTTCGAAAGTCAATTTTTAAAACAACTTTCAAATGGGTTTTGTTGACTTTAAAATTCTCTAAATTTTTTAGAATGCATGCTAAACTCATAGTATATTGTTCTAAAAATAAATTAATATATTCATACTTTGTAAAAACATGGAGAAAATTCTATTTTGAAAAGAACTGGTTTGAAAGAATTTTCCATACTCTTTTTGGTGGCACTTTTGTGACGCTATTTCCAACTTTTATAAAATTGGTTTCTAAACTTGAATTTTCTTCTTCAATATTTTTGGAGTATCTTTATTGAAGTATTTTGAAAAGTAGTTTGTAATATATATAAATATTTCAAAGGATTTTTATTTTGAATTAAGGAAAGGAAATACAGGCACGTGGTCAGTAAGCTCTCTTCGGGGATCAGGCCACTCTACTTATTCCTTCTAGTCAAAAATGTTAGGTCTTTCTAAGTAATATTTGAAATTGATATTTATAAAAACTATATTTCAAGTATTTTTCCATATATTGAAAGTGAAAAGGAAGCACGAATTACAACACTATTGCAGTACTAAATATTTTTTGAGAATTGAGAAAAGAATTCATGGATTATAACACTTTTGTTATAATGAATTATTTCGTAAAATTTATTCGGAAAACTTGTTACTTGACTAAATAGTGTAAAAGTTATGATTTTTATATACCCGTTTGATTTTTTTATATGAAGTTGATTTATAAATGAAAAAAGTCTTGAAAAATATTGTTTTAAAGATAAAACTAAGTGTAATTGGTTCTGGGTTTATAGTAAACAATGTTTTAATGACATTTGTTTTTGACCATTTTTTTTTAATATACTTAGACATATAATTAGCTCATATTTTAAAGAGTATTTTTAAAAAATATTAACATATATATACGATTTGATAATCAAGCACAAGTGTGAGTCAAATGTTTTTAAAAGTTAGATTCATTTATAAAAGTATTTATTCTTACACTTAGTACTAAATGTTTGGGGAACTCTTGCACTCTTTAAAGTTATAAATGTACATCGAGACAAGGTCTAAGAAGCAATAATGCACTAACTTGTCTGGCTCACTGTTAACCCCAGGATAGTGGCTGGTTTAGGATTGATAAGCGGTGATAAGTGTAAGAGATTTAATTTCCATATACGATCATTTCATTTACTTCTAATAGTTTGTTTATTGACCATCGATCTTGATATCTACTTAGGAAGTAAATAATAAGCTAGAAAGAATTCTTATGGTTTAGGATCTCTCCAAAAAGGCTCACTCCTACAGAATGTTCCTACTTTTAAGAATGTATATGTGTACGTATATAACATTCGCTTACTTCTAAAAGAACCGCAGTTGAGTTAACCAGAACTTTCACTTTGGTTTGAAGTTACGGGGTTGGGTAAGCTGTAACGACCCGTAAATCCGTACCCCTTGAGTCGACACTATTCTCCATCAATCGACTCAAGATGCACAGAAATACGAACCATTTGGTTTAACGATGAAAGAGGTAGAAGAAGAAAATAAAAACAACAACAGAATCTAACCATCGCAGTGGAATAAAATACAATAGATAATAACAGATCTTTACACAAAGAAAACTATACCTGTTTATACATACATCATCATATTACATCATCATAGTTCAACAACATCAATAATATACAATATGGACAGTCATATAAACTTGTCCTCAAAACTGAATACATAGCGGAATAATAATTAAGTACGGCAGTACGTATCGCCATCCAGCTCGTCTCCTGAGCTCCACAACATCCTTTCATGTATTCTATAATACTCGGTCTGACCCGAGCATTATAGTTAAATAATACCCGAGTCAGTCTGGAATACCAGCGTGAGAAAATTACACTTAATTTGATTATTAAAGTTTCAAAATCCTTTTGAAAACAAAAGCATCTCGTAAGACCACACCACAAATAAACATGTCGAGTTTTTACCTTACGATAGCTAAAACAATTTTTATCAAAATTCTCTGATATTATAATAGGGTCATTTACAAATACTTATTAAAATAGCCGAAATTGTTACATTCATTAAATTCCAGCTACTAGTCACAGTCGTGGGTAATACAAATAAAACCATAAAAGGCACGTAGGAAGAATTGATTTCCCACTAATGGCTAGGCACTGGAATACCACCTGCCACAGTACATGGCCAAGATCACCGTACCGAGGATTACTTCCAATCCCCTGCAACACAAGGCCGAAACTACCCCTTACTGGATAATTCCAAGCAAGATCACCCCACGGTTGGGATCAGCAACCGCACCACTAAGCCGAAATAAAAGGGACATCTAGACAGGGATGACCTCACCCTAATGGGTTCTACCAACCTAGCCTTGCTGCATAACCCCTGATTTTCAGTCATTCCCGATTGATGAGGCTTGAGGCTAAGCGTTACCTTTAAAACATTCACTTAGAACGCTCATCGCCCACCCGACGATGTTCTGAAAGCATTCATCCATACAAGTCCGTCCCGGGGTCGAATAGAACCGAAGGCACTATTCCTACTACATCCATTTTGGAATCACCTCAGGATTAGTAGCAACTAGCCCTTGCACTTCACTGCTCCATCTTCAACTCCGAACTTTTGTTTTCCATACGAAAATGTACAAACTGGATCGAAGTGGTTTTCAAGAAATTAATCCTGATCCCGGTCTCTTCGAAACGATCAGCGCATTGGCCAATATTGATAGTCGGTTATTTAACTATCAATTAGCATTCACAACAACCATCAAACATAAATAATTTCTCCAAATATTTATTAACCTCAAAATATCCTCACAAGATATATTTCCATTTTCACTCCTTTGAAAACAATTTTTAAAATACACTGAATTCCCAGCTATTTATTTCCACTGAAAACACCAAGCATAAAACTTTAGATTTTTAAAATAATTTAAAAACGCTTTATTATAAAATATCCTTTAAAACATTTAAGTTCAAAATTACTTTAATACTTATTCAGAATATATATACTTTAAGAATATTTAAAATAAAACTACTTCAACACTTTAACAAAAAAATATACTATAGGAATATTTGAAATGAGGTTACTTTATGAAATATAAAACTAGATTTTCTCTTTTTAAAACAAAATACCAAGTCACCTTTAAATAATTACTACGATAACAGATTTGAAAAATATTTACTTTAGAATTTAAACATTTAGAAATAAAAAATTTTCTAAAACATGCTTTTTCAAAACAACATAACTTATATTTCAAAATTTACATGAAAATGTACTTGGCTATCTATGGAAATATACTTTTCGTCACACCCTTTTAAAAATATATCACTGTTTATCTTTAAACAAATTTTCTCATTCCCATAATAATTTCCCACCATGAATTTATTCTTCCAAATATCCATTGATATAACACTTTGCTTTTATAAACTCAGTTTATAAATTTCAAATCTCGCTTCTCCTTTAAAAATCCCGGTTTTACACACTTAAATCAATTCTCAAACTGATTTCCAATTTACTTCATTGGAAATAAATTCCTTTACTTATTCACTTATTTCAAAACCCATTGACTTCAGATTTTAATTCCTTAATTTAGGATTTAAAATCCTTTTAACTGAAATTACCAATTTCAGATTTTCCTAAATTTCTTCTTCATCGTTTTCGATAATTTAAATCTTACATTTAAAATAAATGCTTTATTATTTTAAATAATAACACTTAAGTTTAAAATCCATTATCTTCCTATTTATTCAAAATTCCTCTTTCATACATGGGATTTATTTATTAAAATTTTAAAATCACTTTTATTCCTTTCCAATTCATTCTTATTTTTATTCAAATTCTCTATGATTATCTTACTTAAAACTCCACTCTTTTATTTTCTTTTCAAAAATCCAATTCTATATATTTTAATAACTCGGTGAACTAAAATATTTACAAGCAAACCATAGCATTCAATATTCCAATTATCAGTAATATTCATCACAGAATATCAAATATTCATAACACAAAATATTAAACATTCTAAATAATTTTGAGGAATCCAGTTGGATCCCTCCAACCTGTTTCCCTGCACCCACAGATGTTAGCATAATATAAAATACCAATTCCACTTCAAGGTGGAATATCGCGGTATATGGTTTTAAATAAAATATCATCCGCTATTATGCGGCGCATAGGGACTCATCCACTATAAAATGCGGTAAATCAATCACCCCAATACATACTATATACTACTTTATATAATATAGCACATTAAATCAATTTAATTATTCAGTTAATTATTTAAATTTAACTATTTAAATTTAAATTAAACCCAGATGAGTGAGATTTAACTCACCTTTGGTTTGTTTGTAGCCCACTTCAAATTTGCCTTAGTTTCACAGTTTTTTGACCTTGTGTAAACAATTCACAATTTTGTTAATATTCGAACAAACCGTAAAATCAATTATCTATTAACAGTTTTGATTTTAGCTAATGACTTAAATATTTAAATAAATCAATCAATCTAAACTAAATTCCTTTATTAAATAATTTTCCCTTAGTAACTAAAATAATTTAAATAAGTTGATTGAATGAGTTATGTGACGGCCCGGAATTTTTAAGCATTTGTAACCGGAATATTTAATTGATTTTAAATATTTAAAGGTTAATTATTAACTCAAATTATGAATATCATAATTTATTTGACAATTAAATTGTTGAATTGAATAATTGGAAGTCGAGCTAAATGTTGAATCTGAAGTTTTATACCTGTTGAAAACAATTTAAGGGTTTGTAAAATTTTATATTAATAACACTGAAAATCTTAATAATATTATATATATATATATATACACACACATTGTTGATTGTTTGATGGCTGCTCCTTCTCAGGTACGCCATTTGTTTTCTCCATTCATACGCAATCTATCGCCTTTCACTTGTCAATTTACGTCCCCCCCACTTACTTCAGTTCGAATCGGAAAAACAAAATCAGGATAGTTCATTTTATAAAAAAATAATGGCCGAAGCCTCCTTAAATAAATTAAAATCTGCTCACAAATTGGATTTCAGTAAAAACAGAGGGAAATAAAAATAGGATAAGTATCAATCGCGAGTTCCTCTTCAGCCTATCCTTTGCGATTTCATTTGAATCGCGAAGCTTGTCGTAGGGCACGTAAGGAGAGGAAGCGATTTCAATGCGGCAAGGGAGTGGAGTTCGCGAGGCAGTGGCATGCGTGGGAGCTGCCGAAGGTCCGACATGGAGAGGATGGCGATAGGAGGTAGGGATTCGCGTGGCTAGGGCAAAGGCCTGAAGGCTGCAGCAAGTGACGAAGTAGGTGGCGATTGCTTCGCGTTGATCTAAGCGACTTGGGGATAGGGGATGGCCTGGGTCATTCGACAGTAAGGTAAAATTTCAATTTTTGTTAATTAAAATTAATTATATGTATATATCTTGGCTGAAAAAAAGGGGGGGAACATTCAGGGAACTTAAAATTTTTGACGCTGAAAAATGAGTTTTATTTATGAGGTCTGAAGAGATAAGGGAATAAAAATAAATTGTTATAGATTGGAAAAGGTTTACAGTAAAATAAATTACTGATTTATAGTAATAATAATTATTAGTTCTACCGGAATGATAAGCAAGAAGAAAAGAAATTAATTTGACAGCTAGATTTAAAATAGTCGTGTTTTTAAATTTTAAATTTGGGTTATTAGTTACTTATGCAAAAAAAAATTAAATATTTGTACAAACAATTTATATAAGGTTTAGAAGGAAATTATAGAAGGGATTTGGGATAAAATTTTACGATTTACGAATTTAATTTATTTTGTTACCAAAAGATGTAATAAAGGAAAATTAATTCAAAATTAAATTGAATGGTAATTAGGTGTTCGATTTATATTTCGAATATTAATAAATCATATAATATTTATTCAAGGTTAGAAATTGCGGAAAACAAGGCGGGTTTGATGTGAATGGCAATCTAGGGCCAAAGGTGAGCTAATCTCACTCAGTTTAAATTTAAAATTTAAATGATAAAATTTAAATAATTGTTTGGATGGTTAAATTGATCGATGTGATATAGTATGATATTTTGTAATTGGTATACTATAATGCGCTAATATTTGTGGATGTAGGGAAAATAGGTTGGAGGGATCCAACTGGACCCCTCATCTTTTATTTAAATTATTTAATATTCTCTGTTCTGATTATTTGATATTCTATAATGAATTATGTGGAAGTACTGAATGCTATGGCTTGGTTGATATAATTGGGTATAATGAATTATTAAAAATATAAATTTGCTTTTGGAAATGAAAATAAAAGAAGTGAAATTGCAAGTAAAATAATTATAAAGTAAATTCAAGAATAACTTGAAAAAAAAATAAAGTGACTTTAAATTTTAATAAATGAATCCTGAGAATGGAAAGGAAAATTTGAATAAACAAAAAATTAATGAAGTTTAAAATGCAGTATTATTAATTTAAAAGAACAAACATTTATTTAGAACTTAAGATTTGAATTATTGAAAGAGTAAAGAAGAAATTGAAAAATAATAATAATAATAAAGACCATAACTACTGAATTTGGAAATGAACTGATAAGTAAAATAATTTATTCCAAATAAAATAAATTGGAAATCAATTTGGGGAAATTGATTTAAGTGACTGAAGTTGGAATTTTCTCTGAATGACCAAGTACATGTTCTTAAAAGTAAATTTGCAAATATAAATTGAATGTTTTAAAGTTGTTTTTAAAGTAGCAAGTTTTGTAAAGTTTATTATTTCTAATATTTAAAGTAAGTATTTTCTTTAATCTATTCTAGAAGTAATTATTAAGAAGTAACTTAGTATTTTGGTTTTAAAAGTAGAAATCTAGTTTTACACTTTATTAAGTAACTTTATTTTCAAATGTTTATATAATATGTATTTTAGTAAATTATTAAAGTGGTCTTAACTTAAGTGTTTAAAGGTAAATTCTAAAGTAAGTATTTCTGTTTTATCTATTATCGTAATAACTATATAAAGAATGACTTGGTATTTTGTTTAAAGCATTATTTCAAATTAAGTACTAAAGAAAGATTTTCTAAATTAAATATTAACCATACTTTACAATTAAAGTGTTTTCAAATTATTTTAAAAATCTAAAATTTTGTGCTTGGTGATTTTAGTGGAAATGAAATACTCGGAAATTATTCTGAGAAAAACGAAGGTAGTTTGAAAACTGTTTTCAAAAGGATTTGAAAGTGAGAATATACCTTGTAAAGATATTTTGAGATAAATAAATAATTTGGGAAATTATTTATTGTGTGATGGTTGTTTGTGAATATTAATTGATAGTTAAATCACCGACTATCAATACTGGACAAATGCGTTGATCGTTTCGAAGAGACCAGGATCGAGATTTATTTCTCGAAAACCACTTCGATCCGGTTTGTTCTTTTCGTCAAAAATGATTTTTGGATTCGAAGATGGAGCAGTGAAGTGCAAGGGCTAGTCGCTACTAATCCTGAGGATATTTCCAAAATGGATGTAGTAGGAATAGTGCCTTCGGTTCCGTTCGAACCTGGGACGGACTTGTATGGATGAATGCTTGCGAATCATCGTCAGGTGGATGATGGGCATTCTAAGGGATATGTTCTATAAAAGGTAACGCTTAGCCTCAAGCCTCTTCAAATGGGAATGGCTGAAAATCAGGGGTTATGCAGCAAGGCTTCGTGGGTAGCCCGCACTGGAGGGTGAGGTCATCCCTGTCAAGATGTCCCTTTTATTTCGGCTTAGTGGGCGGTTGCCGATCCCAACTGCTGTGTGATCTTGCTCGGGACTGTCCAGTAAGAGATGGTTCCGGTCTTGTGTTGCAGGGGAGTTAGGGTGGCTCCTCGGTACGCTGATCTAGACTAGGTACTGTGACAGGTGGTACCCCAGTGCCTAGCCATTAGTTGGAATCCATTTTCCCTACGCGCCCGTACGGTTTTGATTGTACCCAACTATTGCTGAAACGTGAGATGCAAGCATTTCAGCTAGATTCTATTTTACTTTCTATACACACTATTATAATATCAGAGGATTTCTATAAAAATTGTTTTAGCTATCGTAAGGTAAGAACCCGACATGTTTATTGGTGGCGTGGTCTTACGAGATGCTTTTGTTTTTCAAAGGATTTTTGAAACTTTAATAATCAATTGGGTGTGATTTTCTCACGCTGGTATTCCAGACTGACTCGGGTATTATTTAACTGTAATGCTCGGGTCAGATCGAGTATTATAGGATACAGGATATGATGCTGTGGAGCTCAGGAGACAAGCAAGATGACGATACGTACTCGTACATATATACCGCCGTGTTGAGTTGTTGTGTATCCATTTGTATGATATTGATATTGAGCTGTGATTGATGTATTCTGATGATGTAATATATAAATAGAGATATTTGATTTGAGTAAAGATCATTTATTATCTATTATATTTTATTCCGCTGCGATGGTTAGATTCTGTTGTTGTTTTCTATTTTCTTCTTCCACCTCATCTTTTTTAACCCAAATGGTTCGCATTTCTGTACAACTTGAGTTGATTGTTGTAGAATAGTGTTGACTCAAGGGGGATGGATTTGCGGGTCGTTACACTTGGTATCAGAGCATAGGTTGGTGATAACCTTAGCTCTGGTGGGAAATTACTCAATTAGAGTCTGTAGTACTCTAAAATGAGTTTGAGTGTATTAATAGATATGAGCGCGTATTTTCTAGTGAATATAAATTGTTTTAATATTGTGTTGATTGATTTATTGAGTGGGATATGAACCTTCGTCGACACAGTCTGCGCAACTGTATTGAAATGGTTTCTAAACACTTGAATAGAACAATTGACATGGTATTGTTTTAAACATGGGTAAATGAAATAATTTTACCTAAAAATATATTTTTATATAAAGAAATGTTTTTGTAAACTATTTTAGCTAATATATGGTTGATTAGATGTTAGGAAGAATAATATTAAATTATTATCATTGTTAAGTAAAAATTTAACTAGTAATTTAAAGCATAACTAAAGGATAAGGAAATAAATTCATTATAAAATAAAATTCATACATATGAATTATAAATGAAATTTATAAATTGAAAATATAATCAAATAAGAATTTGTATGAGCGTAAGCTATGCAAATTAATTATGGTAAAATTGATTTAAGCAGGATTTGGAAATTTAAATCCCGGAGATTTTGGAAGTGTTTTGAAGATAAATAATAGCACAATTGTTTTGAAGATATTTCTGAATGGAAATCTGTTTTAAATGGATTTTAAAAGTGATATAGCATTGAAATCACTTGGATTATTGGGAAATAATTCTGATGATGACGGCCGCATCATCAATATTCATTTTTGAATTTCTAAGTGACGGACTGCTGCCAAAAACTGTTTTGTTCAGAAAAGCTTGTTGTTTTTTAAAGTCTCAAAGGAAATTTGTTTGGAATAAAGCCAGGATCGGTTTAACTTTTGAGAATTATGATTTGAGATATTGGAGATTTTAAACGATTTGAAACAAAAGCCGGGTGTTTAAAAAACCTGATGAGATAGTTGTAAGCTTATAAATTGAGATGATTTTTAAATCAGGAAGGAAATATAAGCTTTGAATTTGAAGTGAAAGTTAAAAATGAGATTAACTTCGATTGGGAAATAAAAATTTAACTGGATTGAAATTAATTGAATAGGCTGAAATAATATCCAGTTGTATGCAAATTTCGTTGAAATCAAATTGAGGTAAATAAATCTGAGTTAAAATAAAATTGAATTGGAATAACTTGTAAAAGAATTAGAAATCCATAAAAATAAAAATATGCTTGGTTATAAATAAGCATAAGGCTTGAGTTAAAGATAAAGAAGGATATATTAAAGCCTATAATGAATGGAATTGTGTAAATAATAAGTTGTGACTTATAAAATTTGAAAAGTGGGATAGGAAACCCAAAATAAATATTTTTGATGGATTGAAGAATAAAATGAAAATCAAAACTTGAATTATAAAATAAATTTAAAATTAAGGAAATTTAAATGAAGAGATTTTGAGATTAAAATCAAGTTCTGGATTATAAGTTGGGGAAAGACTATTTAGATAATAATTAGATCATGAAATATGTAATGAGAACCCAATGCAGTCAAATAAAAGCTGAATTGTGAGATAATAATAAAGTTTGGAAATAAAACTCAAGTTATAAATTAAATATAATTTGAAAGGTATCGAATAAAAATGAAATTGGATTAAAATAATAATGGTTTGTATTGTGAATAAAATCCAAATATGTAAATTGGATATGACCTTGTAATCAATTGAGTTAAGTTGAGTATAAAAGAGAAAAATTTACTTGTAAAATGAAAATGAGCTTAAGTATAAAATTTGAATAAATGGAAGTAAATTGACTTAAGCTGAATAAATCGAAGGGAGTTGAATTTAATTCAACTTAAACTAAATTTAATGATTTTGGATTGGGTTTAAATCGAGTGAAAATAAATTTGAGTCGAAATAGAATTTGGTGGGATGTAAATAATATTTAAAGAAACGAAAATTCCTAATGGATTATGTGGATAAACTAACTATATTGAATAAATAAATGGATAGAATAAATAAGAATCAAAATGAGTGTGGTTTAAATAAGTTGAGAAATGGTTATTGAAGGAAATAGCTTGGTTTGTTTTGAGCTAAATAAAATAGTATGGAATAAAACGTTAATGAATGGATTGTAAATGAAATTTAAATGGAATGTGTCGTGCTAAATAAATAATTGTGAATGAATTAAAATAAAGGGGAAATTAAATTGGTATTGAAGATGAACCTAAATTGTTAATGGTTTTGAATAAACTAGTTTGGTCAAAAAAATGAAATGCAATGAGAATGAGAATATATGGATTGTGAATAAATTGAAAATGGAATAGAATTAAGTAAAAATTGAGTTGAAATCAATTTAAATTGGTTATAAACATAAATACTTATTTATTCACATAGATCTCGTCAAATTGCATAAAATAAAATGTCATTTGATGTAAGTGGAAGTAATTAAAAATTCTATGAATTGATGGGAGCAAAATAAATTGATTTTGAGAGCAATTGAATTTAATATGAGTTCGGTTTGCTTAAAAATGAATTGAATGTAAACGATTGAGTTTTAAACCATTCAAATTGATGGAGTTGTATACGAATGGATTGAAAACCTTTCAAATTTAATGAAGATGGTTTATAAATAAGTTGAAACGGTTGAATTAGCATGGAAACTATATAAATTGCTTACGGACGAATGATTGGTGTGAATTTCTTTTAGAATTCATATGTTTTAACTTTTGCGAATAAGTGCTATGCTTTTAAACGTCATATATTTGGCACTTACAAGTTTAAATTGAGTAAGTACAGGTACCTGGAAGCCGTGTGGCTGGATTTGGTTGTGCTATTTGCTAAAAATAATAAGCCGCTTGCTTAAAATGCTAAATAAGGTACGCCTACGCAATAAAAATAGGAAATATGAACTGTTTTTTTATTTTTCCGACCGTGTGGGTCGATGTATATATATTTATCTCTTTTGTTAAATTGCAAAAGCTCCTCCGTACAAAGGAGACTCTGCCAAAAAATTTCAGAAATTTTGGGAATTAGAAATTTTTGGAAAAATTTTGAAAATTTTTGTTAACGACAAACGATTTCAAACTGGGGATTGAAATAAATTAATAAATGAGACTAATTTAAAATAATGACATGAATTAGTAATAAATGACAAATAAAATTTATATCTTTAAAGTTAAAGATAAATTGAATTCGTATAGAAACGAAAGAATCAATGTGAATAGGAATAGATATAAACTGAAGTGGTAAGACGGAAATAAATAAAGAAACATATAAAATGCTTATGTTAACTTAAGTAAGGAATGGTCAATTCTTAATTGGAAATTAAATATTTCAAATATATTCTAAGTTGATATTTGGATGAATATTGACATTTGGTAAGGAATTCGATAAAATGTTTTTGAAATGTTGTGATTTGATATTAGTGCTAAGCAGGATATGCAGGTATTATAAAAGGGAAAATAGAATTGGTTTTTGATTTCAAGAAGATAAATTTGAAATGCTAGACAAAAAGGTATGTATTTAAATTTGGTGTGAAATTTGATTGGGATTTGGATTGAGCCACTTGGCTTTTTGTCTTCTTTTTGGATTTGGAAGGCTGTAGAGCCATTTTATAGTTGTACTGAGCTAGCCGTGCAAAGGAGACGCTGGCAAAAAATTTTGGGAATTTGGAGTTAGAAAAATTTTGAGAAAATTTTCGGCAATTCAAAATTTAGTTTTGAATTATAATTTGAATGATTGTATAAGTAAAGTTATTAGGAAATTAAGGGAAAAGTTGGGAAGTTAGTAAAAATTGTAATGGGCTTTCTATTAAAAAGATAGTTGGTAAGATGTTGAATTGTTAAGAACATATTGGTTTTGGGAAAAGTAAACGGGTATTGGACCATTCTTCCTAAACTTGTAATTTCGGGGACGAACTTCTTTTGAGGGGGGAGGAATGTGACGGTTCGGAATTTTTAAGCATTTGTAACCGGAATATTTAATTGATTTTAAATATTTAAAGGTTAATTATTAACTCAAATTATGAATATCATAATTTATTTGACAATTAAATTGTTGAATTGAATAATTGGAAGTCGAGCTAAATGTTGAATCTGAAGTTTTATACCTGTTGAAAATAATTTAAGGGTTTGTAAAATTTTATATTAATAACACAGAAAATCTTAATAATATTATATATATACACACACATTGTTGATTGTTTGATGGCTGCTCCTTCTCAGGTACGCCATTTGTTTTCTCCATTCACACGCAATCTATCGCCTTTCACTTTTCAATTTACGTCTCCCCTACTTACTTCAGTTCGAATCGAAAAAAAATTAGGATAGTTCATCTTATAAAAAAATAATGGCCGAAGCCTCCTTAAATAAATTAAAATCTGCTCACAAATTGGATTTTAGTAAAAACAAGGGGAAATAAAAATAGGATACGTATCAATCGCGAGTTCCTCTTCAGCCTATCCTTTGCAATTTCATTTGAATCGCGAAGCTTGTCGTAGGGCACGTAAGGAGAGGGAGCGATTTCGACGCGGCAAGGGAGTGGAAGTTCGCGAGGCAGTGGCGCGCGTGGGAGTTGTCGAAGGTCCAGCGTGGAGAGGATGGCAATAGGAGGTAGGGATTCGCGTGGCTAGGGCAAAGGCTTGAAGGCTGCAGCAAGTGACGAAGTAGGTGGCGATTGCTTCGCGTTGATCTGAGCGACTTGGGGATAGGGGATGGCCTGGGTTCATTCGACAGTAAGGTAAAATTTCAATTTTTGTTAATTAAAATTAATTATATGCATATATCTTGGCTGGAAAAAAAAATAGGGGGAACATTAAAGGAACTTAAAAATTTTGATGCTGAAAAATGAGTTTTATTTATGAGGTCTGAAGAGAAAAGGGAATAAAAATAAATTGTTATAGATTGGAAAAGATTTACAGTAAAATAAATTACTGATTTATAGTAATAATAATTATTATTGTTCTACCGGAACGATAAGCAAGAAGAAAAGAAATTAATTTGACAGCTAGATTTAAAATAGTCGTGTTTTTAAATTTTAAATTTGGGTTATTAATTACTTATGCAAAAAAAAATTAATATGTACAAACAATTTATATAAGGTTTAGAAGGAAATTATAGAAGGGATTTGGGATAAAATTTTACGATTTACGAATTTAATTTATTTTGTTACCAAAAGATGTAATAAAGGAAAATTAATTCAAAATTAAATTGAATGGTAATTAGGTGTTCGATTTATATTTCGAATATTAATAAATCATATAATATTTATTCAAGGTTAGAAATTGCGGAAAGCAAGGCGGGTTTGAGGTGAATGGCAATCTAAGGCCAAAGGTGAGTTAATCTCACTCAGTTTAAATTTAAAATTTAAATGATAAAATTTAAATAATTGTTTGGATGGTTGAATTGATCGATGTGATATAGTATGATATTTTGTAATTGGTATACTATATTCTGCTAATATCTGTGGATGTAGGGAAAACAGGTTGGAGGGATCCAACTGGACCCCTCAACTTTTATTTAAATTATTTAATATTCTCCATTCTGATTATTTGATATTCTATAATGAATTATGTGGAAGTACCGAATGCTATGGCTTGGTTGATATAATTGGGTATAATGAATTATTAAAAATATAAATTTGATTTTGGAAATGAAAATAAAAGAAGTGAAATTGCAAGTAAAACAATTATAAAGTAAATTCAAGAATAACTTGAAAATAAAATAAAGTGACTTTAAATTTTAATAAATGAATCCTGAGAGCGGAAAGGAAAATTTGAATAAACAGAAAATTAATGAAGTTTAAAATGCAGTATTATTAATTTAAAAGAACAAACATTTATTTAGAACTTAAGATTTGAATTATTGAAAGAGTAAAGAAGAAACTGAAAAATAATAATAATAATAATAATAATAATAATAATAATAATAATAATAAAGACCATAACTATTGAATTTGGAAATGAACTGATAAGTAAAAGAATTTATTCCAAATAAAATAAATTGGAAATCAATTTGGGGAAATTGATTTAAGTGATTGAAGTTGGAATTTTCTCTGGATGGCCAAGTACATGTTTTTAAAAGTAAATTTGCAAATATAAATTGAATGTTTTAAAGTTGTTTTTAAAGAAGCAAGTTTTGTAAAGTTTATTATTTCTAATATTTAAAGTAATTATTTTCTTTAATCTCTTCTAGCAGTAATTATTAAGAAGTAACTTAGTATTTTGGTTTTAAAAGTAGAAATCTAGTTTTACATTTTATTAAGTAACTTTATTTTCAAATGTTTATATAATATGTATTTTAGTAAATAATTAAAGTAGTCTTAACTTTAGTGTTTAAAGGTAAATTCCAAAGTAAGTATTTTTTTTATATCTATTATCGTGATAACTATATGAAGAATGACTTGGTATTTTGTTTAAAGCATTATTTCGAATTAAGTACTAAAGAAAGATTTTCTAAATTAAATATTAACCATACTTTACAATTTAAGTGAAGTGCAAGGGTAGTCGCTACTAATCCTGAGGATATTTCCAAAATGGATGTTGTAGGAATAGTGCCTTCGGTTCCGTTCGAACCCGGGACTGACTTGTATGGATGAATGCTTGCGAATCATTGTCAGGTGGATGATGGGCATTCTAAGGGCTATGTTCTATAAAATGTAACGCTTAGCCTCAAGCCTCTTCAAATGGGAATGGCTGAAAATCAGGGGTTATGCAGCAAGGCTTCGTGGGTAGCCCCCACTGGAGGGTAAGGTCATCCCTGTCTAGATGTCCCGTTTATTTCAGTTTAGTGGGCGGTTGCTTATCCCAACCGTGGGGTGATCTTGCTCGGGACTGTCCAGTAAGGGATGGTTTGGGTCTTGTGTTGCAGGGGAGTTAGGGTGGCTCCTCGGTACGCTGATCTAGACCAGGTACTGTGACAGGTGGTACCCCAGTGCCTAGCCATTAGTTGGAATCCATTTTCCCTACGCGCCCGTACGGTTTTGATTGTGCCCAACTATTGCTAAAACGTGAGATGCAAGCATTTCAGCCAGATTCTATTTTACTTTCTACAGTCACTATTATAATATCAGAGGATTTCTATAAAATTGTTTTAGCTATCATAATGCAACAACCCGCATATTTATCGATTCTATATTTAAATATTTTATTTAAATATTTTATCGTTCGTCGGATTTTGGTCCGAAAAGCTACTTTTTGCAAACAGTCCAATTAGGACTCGAGACCACTTCCATTGAATTCAAAATGCCGTTTGCGACCTTTTTGAGTATAAGCTTCGATATGTTTGGAGATAGTTGATTTTTGCTACTTTTTCCCGCTTATGACTTTGTTTTGGACTGCATCCTTATTAGCTCAGCCCAACCCCTTCTCTTCATAACTTCTCCTCTTTACTTAAACACTTCAAGCTAAAGTAAAAATGGTGGAAGAGATGGGAAATGGAAATTCCTAAGCCCTAGCTTTCTTTGCAAATCCAACTTCTAGCTCCAAATTCAAGAGAACCCATTGGTAAGCATCTCCTTCTTCTTCTCCAAATCATTCTCCTTCCAATTTCAGAAATTTCCTAAACCTTACTTAGGGAATGTTCTTCTTTTAAGCTTAGATTCAAGCTTCTAGTGTTGAGGTTGAAGTGTGGTTGATCTTCCCTTGTCTTCAAGCTTCTCATTCATTGATTTGGGTTCAAAGGTGAGATTTTTATCTCACATCTTAGTCTATAATTATCTTCGATTGTTAGGTATGAATTCCTAACACTTATTCTTGTGCAATGGGTTTTGGTTTGGATTGATTTTGTGTATATTCCAATTTTTGGTGTTTTGGTCTAATGTATGAAAATCCTATTATGGATATTTGGACATTAATATTTGAGGCGTATCGAAGAGCCTTATGGCTGGGTTGTCGCTCGACGTAATTCCTTAGTCATCGTCGCTCGATCGATCGCTTCCGGTATTCGTTTGGCCATTTTTGACCTAGGTTCAGGGAATGCCCTGAACCCTTCATTCAGACGTCTGAAACGTAATATTGAGACATCTGAATATTGTTCTGGGAAGATTTCTATTCCCAGATTCAGACGTCTGAATATAAGGCTTCAGACGTCTGAATTGGTTCATTTGGAACTAGAGAGGAAATAGGCTAAAAAGTGCCTATTTCAGACATCTGAATTCAAGGGTTCAGACGTCTGAATTCTATTTTTGGAAAATATTTGTTTTCCAGATTCAGGCGTCTGATCCTTGGTTTCAGACGTTTGAATCTGCACTCTTTTTGCCTATTTGCCTATTTGCTTGAGAATTCCAATTTAAATAGATTCGTGATGATCCTATTTGTTGTTATCATTTATTATGCCTTTGATGACTCCTTCTTAGGGATTTTTGAATATCCATTTTGATGGATTCTTTATCGGTTTCTTTGGATTTTATTCACATCTTTGTATGTGAATTTTAGTGATTGATTGTTCCTACAATCTTCTTTGTGATTTGTCACTTTAAAAATATAAAGGTTTTCTATACTAGTAGTAAATATCAAAACTCTTTCATCAAATAATTTCAACACTATTTTATTACAAAGCTTGTTTTCTCAAACTGATTTCCAATCTACTAGTATATACAAACCTTTACCTCACTCGTATGAGAAATCTAATTAAACGGCTTAGTAAAACAAGTGGTATGAAACACTTGCGTTTACTTCATCGGTTAATTCTTGGACTTATTCGATTGAAAGTCTTGTGACAATTTTCTAGTGGAGATCTACAATTTGTTCGTAAATATTTAAGTTAAGCTAGTGGTTATGGGACATGAAGCTAAGCTCATATATTTACTAGCTTATTGTAATTGACACTCTTGATGGTTGATGACGATCATTTTATGTTTTAGACTAGCATTGTGTGATGTCTTTTGCCATCGGATGTCACGCTGTACGACGTCGATGCTTAGAATTATTTGATTCATTGGATGTACCGTTTGCTCTACATCAATGATATGCTTTTGATACATTGGATGTACCGTTTGCACTACATCAATGTCTTTGCTTTTGATACATTAGATGTACCATTTGCACTACATCAATGTCTTTTCTTTTGATACATTGGATGTACCGTTTGCACTACATCAATGCCTTTGCTTCTGATTCATTGGATGTACCGTTTGCACTACATCAATGATATGCTTTTGATACATTGGATGTACCGTTTGCACTACATCAATGTCTTTGCTTTTGATACATTGGATGTACCGTTTGCACTACATCAATGTCTTTGCTTTTGATTCATTGGCCGTACCGTTTGCACTACATCAATGATATGCTTTTGATACATTGGATGTACCATTTGCACAACATCAATGTCTTTGCTTTTGATACATTGGATGTACCGTTTGCACTACATCAATGTCTTTGCTTTTGATACATTGGATGTACCGTTTGCACTACATCAATGTCTTTGCTTTTGATTCATTGGATGTACCGTTTGCACTACATTAATGATATGCTTTTGATACATTGGATGTACCGTTTGCACTACATCAATGTCTTGGCCATCCTTTTCTTGCGACTTCTGGATTTCGTGTGTTGAATTCTGAAATTTATGTTTCACCAACTTTTACGATTGGCATTGATATATATGTCATTCATTGTGGCTTGGTGAATGAAATTAGGAGTATGACATTCCTTTTTATCTTTGAGAAGATCTTTGCGATATTGATTAATCTCTTATTGATCTTTCAATTAGTTATTTATCACAGCTTGGCATTGTGATTATTATATGTTTAGTCATATCTCTTATTCTATATCATTTCATCTGATATTTATAGCTAGACTGATCCGTTTATTATTTTCTTCTTAAATAATACTCGGGTCAGACTGAGATGTTACAGGTTCTTCCTCATGGCTTCCTATCTGGACCCATCTTCTGACTTTTGGCTAACTACTTTAGTTTAGTAGTTTTTGTTGTATACATTTGAGATACAGACTCTATGATGTATACTTATTCTTTTGTCTAGCACTTGTATCTATTCTTTTTGATATTGTGGATCTTGTTTGACCACTACTCTGATGAACACTTTCATGTGTTATATTCATATCTATTTCCGCCTTTGTGATATGAATTGTCTGTGACTGTTTTTTGTTATGTTTATTTCTATATTTTTTTCTGAAGATATTACAGCCACTGTGCAGTAGCTTTGAGTTTGTGCCAGTATGTCGTATTTCCCTCTTGATAAGAAATGCATGTTATACTATCTGACATATCAATGCTCGCGCAAAGCAATTACACGGATGGTCGCTCCTCAACAGCCTTATTCTCCGTGCTAGTTGACAGCATTCACCGTAATGTTCTTGGCTAGCGTGGGCATAGAGATGGGGTGTCACAGTGTGGTACCAGAGCCAAACTTCGGAACAATATGGAATATTATAACAAGGATCATCGTCCTAAGTCCATCTTAGGAGTCGTGCTTTAGGATTTAATTCGAGTCTTCGTACCGATTCATCCTATTTTCTTTATGATTCCTTGTTTTATCAATCAAGTTTGATTGAAATTTATTTTGAGAATAACTTTTTCCTCTTCTTTCTTTCTTTCTTAAAGAAGAGAAATGGTTAGACCTGGCCGTCCCAGCGCCGGTCAATCTAGTGCTACTCCCCAGGATGGAGTATTTATGTCTGCCCAGCAGCTTTTAGATCTTGTTAAGAACGATCAAGCAACTGGACCCAATCCAGAGCCTACTCATCCTAGATCCGGTTTTGCACGCTATTGCAGAGACTATACCGATTTGGGTGGAAGGCCATTCAGGGGATCCGAGAGTGTTATTGAAATTCAAGCTTGGCTCAAATCATGCGATCGCATCTTTTCTCGCATGAACCTTATTGATCTACATCGAGTCCAAGTGGCTTCTAGCATGCTCCAAGAAAGAGTATTAGATTGGTATGAGCTTTTAATTTCTGAAATCATTGAGGCGGATCTCACTTGGGAGCAAATCCGGGGAAGATTCGAATTGAAATTTGTGCCGGAGGCTGAAAAAGTAACTTTGGCCCGGCGTTTTATCGACCTTGTTCAAGGTGAATCTTCTGTGACAGATTATGTCGCATCTTTCGAATCTCTTTCAAAATACGGGATTGAGTACATAATACCCCATTGAAGAAAAATTAGAGATTTGTCTATCGCTTGAATAAGAATCTTAAGAAGCCATTACTCCTGAAACTTGAGGTTTCATTTGATCAGCTTATTGATATCTCTCTTCATCTTGAAGAGGCCGATAATGAAGGTGATGTTGAAGTTGTGCGTACCCAACAGAACTTCGACAATAACTTGAAGAGGCCTATTAAATCCAAAGGCCCCAATTCTAATAAGAAAGGAAAGCAACAAACTCCGGTAGCAAAGGTTCCCAGCTCTAGTCGTGGACAATGCTACAATTGTGGTTCCACAGACCACTATGCAAGGGACTGCCCGAAACCCCTCTTTTGTCGGTATTGCAAAGGTTCGGGCCATCTTTTATCTTCGTGTCCTAAGCTTCCAAGCAAAAGAGAAGGAAAGCTGCAAGCCCCTAGCAACTCTTCTCTTTGTCAAGGTATTTTTCACTCAATCCTTGATGGCATTGTTTTATTTCGTGATCTTCTTATTCGAGTTCTTTTTGATATGGGTTTCATCTCATTATTTTGATATCAAAAGAACTTGTCGATTCTTTTTATTTGAATATTTTGGGCTTGATGACTTCTTTGAGAATTGTGAATCCGGATGGTAGATCCGCAACACTCAATTTGTCTTAATTGATGTCGAAATTATTTTATTTTATTTTTCTTTCCGAACCGATTTTTACTTAGGCCTCGGAATTGATTTTTGTAAGGATTGGCTTAATCGTTGTGAAGTACATATCCTATTTGTCCCGTGTGGACTATTCATCTTTGACATTTTCAATCTGTTAAGCAGATTTCTATTTTTCCTTTATGATTTTGATTCCAACTTAATGGCATCATTTTATTCCTTAAGCCCACTTATAAGGAAAGTGTTATTTCTCTCATTCAGGTAGTTTGAAAAATTTTCCGGTATTTTTGAGCTTGTCTTAGGATTATCACCTAAGTAATCTTTTGTGTGGCGCTAAGGTCTTTTCAGTTTGAGCTTACCACCGGTTTTCATTTGCTACGAGTTGCGGAAGTTAGCATTCCACTTACCGCATTCCGCACTTGTTATGATTCCTATGAATGAATTATTATGTCATTCAGTTTGTCCAGCTTATTTCATCCATTTTAGGTATCGAGCATTCTATCGAATATCTTGATGAATCCATTTTTGCATTTATTGATTTTGGATGAAAATAGCAATTTAAAATTTTGCAAAATCTTTTTCATGAGATTTATTTAGAAGTATAACTAGATTTTTGTTCTTAAAACGAACAAAGAATATTCTTAGAAGTTTTTGAGAAACTTACTTATCCTATAGAATATGATTTTGTGATTGTATTGCCCATTTAGTGTTTTAAGAATTCTGGTCGATGCGCTTGATCAACGTTATCGATAAGAATCTCCTAAACGCTTTGATGAGACGGTCAGACACGATATGTTGACTTGTAAAAATGTAAAATTTTGTAGAAAGATTATTACATAAAAATAAAAATGTAATTTTGAAAGTTTTAGCTTTTCGGGAAAGAAAATTATTTAGAATAAGTTCTTTCTTTTCGATACTTCTATTCTTATGATTCCTGAAGGGGAACCAAGACTTTGTTATTTGTACCGATACTAGTCGTATTGGTTTGTATGCCGTTCTCTTGCAAAGGAGAACGTGCTATCACTTGTGTTTCTAAATCATTATAGCTTATCGGGACTAGGTATGCCACTCATGATCTAGTGCTCGCGGCTACTGTTTTTGCTTTTAGAATTTGGCATCATTATTTTTGGGGGAGAAATTTGTTCTCTACCTCGATTATAAATCTTTGGAATATTTATTTTCTCATAAGGAACTTCATGTCGACTCGAGTTCCTAGCATCTTATGATCTTTGTATTCTTTTATTCCCAAAAGGGGAAATCGTGTTGCCAATGCGTATAGTCGTAAGCAACAAGTGGTTGATTCTTTGGTGATGTCTGAATGGAAATGCTTTTAGGTTTCCTATTTTTATTCTTGAGCTCGGTGTTATTGATGAAATTGAAGTTTCACCAGATTTGACTTATGAGCAATATTCTATTCGCATCATTGCTTCGGAGGTTGAGTGCCTTCGAAATAAAGATGTTCTTTTTGTGAGAGTTCAATGGTTCTCAAATCCTAAGGATTGCTCTTGGGAATCCAAAGAATTCACCGTGCGATCCCGTTCAGGCTTACTCTTTCATGCTCTTTATGGTGAACTTCCTATTTCATATTTCTTTTGTGTTGATATGCTTCTATGGTTGTTACTTCTTATTTACTTCTTAAGTATTGCGAGGACACAATTTCTTTAAGGAGGGGAGTCTGTAACAACCCGCATATTTATCGACTCTATATTTAAATATTTTATTTAAATATTTTATCGTTCGTCGGATTTTGGTCCGAAAAGCTACTTTTTGCAAAAAGTCGAATTAGGACTCGAGACCACTTCCATTGAGTTCAAAATGCCGTTTGCGACCTTTTTGAGTATAAGCTTCGATATGTTTGGAGATAGTTGATTTTTGCTACTTTTTCCCGCTTATGACTTTGGTTTGGACTGCACCCTTATTAGCTCAGCCCAACCCCTTCTCTTCATAACTTCTCCTCTTTACTTAAACTCTTCAAGCTAAAGTAAAAATGGTGGAAGAGATGGGAAATGGAAATTCCTAAGCCCTAGCTTTCTTTGCAAATCCAACTTCTAGCTCCAAATTCAAGAGAACCCATTGGTAAGCATCTCCTTCTTCTTCTCCAACTCATTCTCCTTCCAATTTCAGAAATTTCCTGAACCTAACTTAGGGAATGTTCTTCTTTTAAGCTTAGATTCAAGCTTCTATTGTTGAGATTGAAGTGTGGTTGATCTTCCCTTGTCTTCAAGCTTCTCATTCATTGATTTGGGTTCAAATGTGAGATTTTTATCTCACATCTTAGTCTATAATTATCTTCGATTATTAGGTATGAATTCCTAGCACTTATTCTTGTGCAATTGGTTTTGGTTTGGATTGATTTTGTGTATATTCCAATTTTTGGCGTTTTGGTCTAATTTATGAAAATCCTATTATGGATATTTGGTCATTGATATTTGAGGCATATCGAAGAGCCGTATGGCTGGGTTGTCGCTCGACGTAATTCCTTAGTCATCGTCGCTCGATCGATCGCTTCCGGTATTCGTTTGGCCATTTTTGGCCTAGGTTCAGGGAATGCCCTGAATCCTTCATTCAGACGTCTGAAACGTAATATTCAAATGTCTGAATATTGTTCTGGGAAGATTTCTATTCCCAGATTCAGACGTCTGAATATAAGGCTTCAGACGTCTGAATTGGTTCATTTGGAACCAGAGAGGAAATAGGCTAAAAAGTGCCTATTTCAGACGTCTGAATTCAAGGGTTCAGACGTCTGAATTCTGTTTTTGGAAAATATTTATTTTCCAAATTCAGACGTCTGAATCCTTGGTTTCAGACGTCTGAATCTGGACTCTTTTTGCCTATTTGCCTATTCGCTTAAGAATTCCAATTTAAATTGATTCGTGATGATCCTATTTGTTGTTATAATTCATTATGCCTTTGATGACTCCCTTTTAGGGATTTTTGAATATCCATTTCGATGGATTCTTTATCGGTTTCTTTGGATTTTATTCACATCTTCGTATGTGAATTTTAGTCATTGATTGTTCCTACAATCTTCTTTGTGATTTGTCGCTTTAAAAATATAAAGGTTTTCTATACTAGTAGTAAATATCAAAACACTTTCATCAAATGATTTCAACACTATTTTATTACAAAGCTTGTTTTCTCAAACCGATTTCCAATCTACTAGTATATACAAACCTTTACCTCACTCGTATGAGAAATCTAATTAAACGGCTTAGTAAAACAAGTGGTATGAAACGCTTGTGTTTACTTCGTCGGTTAATTCTTGGACTTATTCGATTGAAACTCTTGTGACAATTTTCTAGTAGAGATCTACAATTTGTTCGTAAATATTTTAGCTAAGCTAGTGGTTATGGGACATGAAGCTAAGCTCATATATTTACTAGCTTATTGTAATTGACACTTCTTGATGGTCGATGACGATCATTTTATGTTTTAGACTAGCATTGTGCGATGTCTTTTGACTTGGTCCATCGGATGTCACGCTGTACGACGTTGATGCTCCGAATTATTTGATTCATTGGATGTACCGTTTGCACTACATCAATGATATGCTTTTGATACATTGGATGTACCGTTTGCACTACATCAATGTCTTTGCTTTTGATACATTGGATGCACCGTTTGCACTACATCAATGTCTTTGCTTTTGATTCATTGGATGTACCGTTTGCACTACATCAGTGATATGCTTTTGATACATTGGATGTACCGTTTGCACTACATCAATGTCTTTGCTTTTGATACATTGGATGTACCGTTTGCACTACATCAATGTCTTTGCTTTTGATACATTGGATGTACCGTTTGCACTACATCAATGTCTTTGCTTTTGATTCATTGGACGTACCGTTTGCACTACATCAATGATATGCTTTTGATACATTGGATGTACCGTTCGCACTACATCAATGTCTTTGCTTTTGATACATTGGATGTACCGTTTGCACTACATCAATGTCTTTGCTTTTGATACATTGGATGTACCGTTTGCACTACATCAATGTCTTTGCTTTTGATTCATTGGATGTACCGTTTGCACTACATTAATGATATGCTTTTGATACATTGGATGTACCGTTTGCACTACATCAATGTCTTGGCCATCCTTTTCTTGCGACTTCTGGATTTCGTGTGTTGAATTCTGGAATTTATGTTTCACCAACTTTTACGATTGGCATTGATATATATGTCATTCATTGTGGCTTGGTGAATGAAATTAGGAGTATGACATTCCTTTTTATCTTTGAGAAGATCTTTGCGATATTGATTAATCTCTTATTGATCTTTCAATTAGTTATTTATCACAGCTTGGCATTGTGATTATTATATGTTTAGTCATATCTCTTATTCTATATCATTTCATCTGATATTTATAGCTAGACTGATCCGTTTATTATTTTCTTCTTAAATAATACTCGGGTCAGACTGAGATGTTACAGGTGCTTCCTCATGGCTTCCTATCTGGAACCATCTTCTGACTTTTGGCTAACTACTTTAGTTTAGTAGTTTTTGTTGTATACATTTGAGATACAGACTCTATGATGTATACTTATTCTTTTGTCTAGCACTTGTATCTATTATTTTTGATATTGTGGATCTTATTTGACCACTACTCTGATGAACACTTTCATGTGTTATATTCATATATATATTTCCGCCTTTGTGATATGAATTGTCTGTGACTGATTTATGTTATGTTTATTTCTATATTTGTTTCTGAAGATATTATAGCCACTGTGCAGTAGCTTTGAGTTTGTGTCGGTATGTCGGATTTCCCTCTTGATAAGAAATGCATGTTATACTATCTGACATATCGATGCTCGCGCAAAGCAATTACACGGATGGTCGCTCCTAACAGCCTTATTCTCCGTGCTAGTTGACAGCATTCACCGTAATGTTCTTGGCTAGCGTGGGTATAGAGGTGGGGCGTCACACGTAAGGTAAGAACCCGACATGTTTATTGGTGGCGTGGTCTTACGAGATGCTTTTGTTTTTCAAAGGATTTTTGAAACTTTAATAATCAATTGGGTGCGATTTTCTCACGCTGGTATTCCAGACTGACTCGGGTATTATTTAACTGTAATGTTCGGGTCAGACAGAGTATTATAGGATACATGATATAATGTTGTGGCGCTCAGGAGACGAGCAAGATGACGATGCGTACTCGCGTGCTTGTTTATATACATATATATCGCTATGTTGAGTTGTTGTGTATCCATTTGTATGATATTGATGTTGAGCTGTGATTAATGTATTCTGATGATGTAATACATAAACAGAGATATTTGATTTGAGTAAAGATCATTTATTATCTATTATATTTTACTCCGCTGCGATGGTTAGATTCTGTTGTTGTTTTCTATTTTCTTCTTCTACCTCATCTTTTTTAACCTAAATGGTTTGCATTTCTGTACAACTTGAGTTGATTGTTGTAGAATAGTGTTGACTCAAGGGGGACGGATTTGCGGGTCGTTACAAGTTAATCACTATAATACGTTGTTTTAAAATAAACTAGAAGATTTAAAATGTGTATATGTGTATGTATTTTATTTTCGAAACTACATATATTCTTATAAAATTATTCTATATAGATTTGCTAAAAATCTAATTTATATAAATTCTTTCAACATTTTAAGATTCTCAAACCTTTTCCCAGAATCTTATATGTATACATATTTAATTTTTTACACATATATACTTAAATTAAATTACAATTAAATTAAAATTTAAAAAACTACTTAGTATATCCAATTTTTCTTTACTGTTCTTTAATATATATAAAATATGATTTTTTTTTTAACTTTACCTTTCTGTGAATTATTTCCCTAGTTGAAAAATAAAAGTTGGGTTTTAAAATTCCTTTCTCTGCATATATATTATAATTTCCAATTTATATAATATATATACATTTAAAATAAATTAAAAATCCAAAAATCCATATACCTCGCCGCTCACCTCCTCCGGCTTCATTACTCCGCACGAACACCCTTCGGCGTCGATGCTCCCTTCTACTCGAGCGCCGACCTTCCCTTATCCCGAGGCCGAAGTGCGATGCCTACCTCCTTCCAAAACCCTAGCTCGAACCCCTCACCAACTCATGCGATGAAGGCCTCGAGATCACCTCTATTACGAGCGAGCATCAAGTTATAAAACATAAACCATCACGCGAGTACGATCGACGCCGTCCAAACTTGCTCTCGGCCTTTACCAAATTTCATCGATCCAACATCGTCGTTCCAGATTGAACGACTACCCCTCTCCCATGTCGCAGAGCACGCGAACGCAAGCACGAGCTCTCCTTCGCGATTTGATATGTTGATTTGGGGGAAAAAGGAAATAGGGATTCGTTGTAAGTCCCCTCCCCCCCCCCGTTTTCTTTTGAAATTTTGAACGATAGAGAGGAAGAAAGGCTCTCGGTTCGTTTTCAAGGAAGAAAAGAGAATGAAGGGGAATGGGAAATTGTTTTTATTCGGTAGGCTCTCTAGTTTTTTGTTTGCTATGTTAAAAAAGAAAGAAGAAGCGTATTATAGAAGGAATAAGAAGGCTTGAGAGTAGGATAAGATATAGTTTGACTAAAAAAATACGACTGATAAGACATATGATAATAATATTTAATTTTCGATATAGATTTTCAATGCGTTTATATATTGTACGCTCACATAACAACTCCTAACACTATGAAATTTGAAATCCGACAATAATACAATATTACGAATCTAATGGAACTAGTTTCGTCGAATTTCGGGACTGTGCCTCGGAAGACTATTTTTAAAAGTCGATTTAAACGATATATTTTTATAACTGAACAAATCACAGTTAAATTCAATTTTAGAACTTCTATTATCCTCAGCACTATTAATATAAATTTTACAAGCCTTCAAATTATTTTTAATAGGCTTAAAACTCCAGATTCAACATTCTACCCAACTTCCAATTTATTAAATTCAATAATTTAATTGCCAAATAAACAGTGATATTTGAAATTCATATTAAAACTAACTATCAAATATTTAAAATCAATTAAATATTCTAATTTCAAATGCTTAAAAATTTTGGATCGTCACATTCCTCCCCCCTTAAAAGAATTTCGTCCCCGAAATTACTAGTTACGAAGAATGGTCCAATAACCGTTTACTTTTCCCAAAACCAACAATTCAACATCCTACCAACTATCTTCTTATAGAAGACCCATTATCATTCTTACTAACTTCCCAAACTCTCCCATAGTTTTTAAACAATACTATTTTCTCAATCATTCAAATTTCTATTTAAAACCAAATTTCAAATTATCAAAATTTTCTCAAAAATTTTCTAACTCCGTATATTTCCAAAAAATTTCGCCAGCGTCTCCTTTCGCGGCTAGCTCAGTACAACTACAAAATGCCTCTACGGGCCCCCAAATATCAGAGAAAACAAAAAACCAAGTGGCTAGATCAAAAACCCAATCAAATTTCATATAGAAATTTAAACACATACCTTTTTGTCGAGCAATTCAAATTTATCATCTGAAATCAAAACAAAATTTTCCCTTTTCCTTTATAAAACCTGTATATCCAAACTAGCAATAATATCCAATCACAACATTCAAAATCATTTATTTGACTGCTTTACAAAATTTTAATATTTATTCATCCAAGCCCATATGATGTACATATATCATCCGTATGTAATATCTAATTCGTTCACTTGCTTGATCACATAATTTCATTTTCGAACTAGTATTGTCCATCTGACTTCCTATTGCGGACTAAGATCTGGTTTCTTGATCAGAAACTGTCATTCTCCTTGCATAGTCATAACTATGATAGAGAAATTCCAGAATCAATCAAAATCCATATCCAGGGTTCGCCAACGAAATTCGAGTCAAAAATCCTAACTCAGATCGATATAACTATCTCGAAATTCTATGCTCGAAACTGGATCAAATTGCTATGCGAATAAAATGATATACGTACATCTTACGTATTTATATCTATTTTCTTTTATTCACATTCATTTTGATTTCTATTCACTTATCAACGCTTATCATTCCACATTTTTTTTATTAAATCTTCACTCAAATGCTTATTCAATATATTTTCCCGACACCCATGTTACTTAAGAATTCTACCATTTCTTCTTAAGTTCAATATAAGTACTTTATACGCTTCTTGTATTTATTTTCACTTTACCACTTTAGTTTATATCTACTACTATTCAAATGGTTCTCCCATCTCCATATGAATTCAATTTATCTGCAACTCTGAATATTGAATTTTATCTTCCATTTACAACTGATTCATATCATTATTTTAAATTAGTTTCATCCACTAATTTGTTTCAATTTCAAATTTGAAATCGATTGGTCGCTAACAAAAAAATTTCAAAAATTTTCTAGCTCCCAAAATTTTCGAAATTTTTTGGCAGAGTCTCCTTTGTACGGAGGAGCTTTTGTAATTTGACAAGAGATATAAATATATATACATCGACCCACCCGATCGGAAAAACAAAAACAGTTCATATTTCCTATTTTTATTGCGTAGGCATACCTTTATTTACCATTTTAAGCAAGCGGCTTTTTATTTTAGCAATTAGCGCGACCAAAATCCTGCCAAACGGCCTTCAGGTACCTGTACTTACTCAATTTATATGTATAAGCACTATATATAAGAAGTTTATAGCATTTCACTTATATTTAAATAGATAAAACGTGGATTCTATAACAATGCATGTTATATACTTTCATAAGCACATCTGTAAGGTTTTGACACTTATTTCAATTGCTTACAACCAATCCTTAAACTATTATTTTCAAATTTTAAGTGATTTACAACCTACTTTCCTTCATTCAATTCATTTTTAAGTCCCAACAAACTCATATTCATATTCATTGATTTTAAAATCAATTTATTTATTTCCATTAATTCATAGAATTTTACTTACTTCCGTTTTCGTCGAACGACCAATTTCCTTATGCATTTCAACGATATTCATGTGAATAAATAATTACTTAAGCTTATAACCATTATTAATTGATCCCAACTCAATGTATATAAATTTCATTCCATTTTAAGTTTATTCACAATCCATACATTCTCGTTTTTACTGCATTAAATTTTATCTATTTACTTACAGTCCATTTCATTGTTCAAACAGGTTCCATTCAAAACCTTATTTCACATATTCAGCTTTCTAATTTATTCCAAGTTAGTTTACTCCCACTTCCAATTCAATATTTGGTTTTTATCTTCAAAAAATCACTTCATTATCTTACTTGAGTTCAATTCTATTTTTGTAATTCAAGTTTGGATTTCAATTTTATTTCCAAAATACAAAACAATTTTATTTTGGCTTACTATTTTACTTCACCATTTTTTTCTTGCAAGTCTCCCAGTTATATTTTTCATACTTCTACCCATTTTAAGCTTGACTATATTCATATTTTATTCTTACTCGAGAATATATACTATTTAGCCAAGCATGCCTTTTTATTTCATAAACTCCAATTCAACTTGCTTTCATTTATTTAAGTAAGAATTTTATTTCATTTTATATTACCAATAACCCCCTGAATTCATTTTAATTCAATTCCATTCCAACTTTATTCAAATACACTAAATTTTATTTTCAGTTTAATTCAAATTCAACTCAATATTAAACTTAGCTTAAGTACATTTAATTTAGCCAAGTATATATTTTTATTCAATGGGTTTTCAATTTTTTATAAGTCGTCGAAATCTATTATTCCAAAATCTTTTGCATTTCTAAAATCAACCCAACTTTTGCAAACAATTTCAATTCAAAACAATTTGGTAACAATTCCTCTCTTGGAAACTCGAAAATGAACATCGATGATGCTGTAGTTATCACCGAAGTTATATTCTAGCGACCAAAAGGGTTCAATGCTTTTATTCTTTTCAAACATTTTCAAATATTTTTAATTCCAAATCTCACCAGATTTCCTATCCAATTAAAAATATTTACGAATAATATCACCATTATTCCTCTAAAGCCTTTTAAAATCGTTTTCAAACCCAAAGGAAATTAATTTTTAGATTTCAAATACTTTCAATCTATATTTTAAATATTATTCTGAAATCTTATTTCAATCTATAAATCACATTTACAGTTTATATTTACAAATTTCCTTTGTATATGAATTTATTCCTTAGCTTTAGTTATATTTTCAATAGTTTATTAAATTAACACATTAATGATAATAATTTAATATCATCATCTCTAACAACCAAGCATCCATATATAACTATAATAATTTGAGAAAAATTATTTCATTTATATACAAAAATAATTTGGGTAAAATTATTTCATTTACCCTATTTAAAACAATACTGTGTCGGTTTATCGTGTTTAAGAGGTTATAAACCCCTATCGATGACATGGCGTCCCATACATCGACCAGAATCCATAAACACTCAACCGATAAGTCAACACAATATAAAAAAAATTATATTCACTAAAAAATACGTGCTCATATCTATTAATAAACTCAAATTCAATAAAGAGTACCTACGGACTCATTTCTATTGAGTACTCCCCACCAGAGCCAAGGTTCTCACTTAACCTTCAGCTCTGATACCAACTGTAACGACCCGCAAATCCGTACCCCATGAGTCGACATTATTCTCCATTAATCAACTCAAGATGCTCAGAAATATGAACCATTTGGGTTAAAGAAGAAAGAGATTGAAGAAGAAAATAGAAACAACAACAGAATCTAACCATTGCAGCGGAATAAAATATAATAGATAACAACAGATCTTTACACAAAGAAAACTATATCTTTTTATGCATACATCATCAGATTACATCATCAGAGTTCAACAACTTCAATAATATACAATCTGGACAGTCATATAAACTAGTCCTCAAAACTGAATACACAGGGGAATAATAAAAAGTACGGCAGCACGTATCGCCATCCAGCTCATCTCCTTAGCTCCACATCATCCTTTCCTGTATTCTATATTACTCGGTCCGACCCAAGCATTATAGTTAAATAACACCCGAGTCAGTCTGGAATACCAGCATGATAAAATCACACTCAATTTGATTATCAAAGTTTTAAAATCCTTTTGATAACAAAAGCATCTCGTAAAGCTACGCCACAAATAAACATGTTGGGTTTTTACCTTACGATAGCTAAAACAATTTTTATCAAAATTCTCTGATATTATAATAGGGTCTATTTACAAATACTTATAAAATAGCTGAAATTGTTACATTCATTAAATTCCAGCTACTTGCCACAGTCGTGGGGTAATACAAACAAAACCGTAAAAGGCACGTAGGGAGAATGGATTTCCAATTAATGACTAGGCACTTGGGTACCACCTGTCACAGTACGTGGCCTAGATCACTGTACCGAGGATTACTCCCAATCCCCTGCAACACATGGCCGGAACTACCCCTTACTGGATAATTCCGAGCAAGATCACCCCACGGTTGGGATCAGCAACCGCACCACTAAGCCGAAATAAAAGGGACATCTAGACAGGGATGACCTCACCCTAATGGGTGCTACCACCTATCCTTGCTGTATAACCCATGATTTACAGTCATTCCCGGTTGATGAGGCTTGAGGCTAAGCGTTACCTTTAGAACGTTCACTTAGAATGCTCATCGCCCACCTACGATGTTCTGAAAGCATTCGTCCATACAAGTCCGTCCCGGGTACGAATGGAACCGAAGGCACTATTCCTACTACATCCATTTTGGAATCACCTCAGGATTAGTAGCGACTAGCCCGTGCACTTCACTGCTCTATCTTTAACTCCGAACTTTTGTTTTCCACACGAAAACAAACAAACCGGATCGAAGTGGTTTTCAAGAAATTAATCTCGATCCCGGTCTCTTCGAAACGATCAGCGCATTGGCCAATATTGATAGTCGGTTATTTAACTATCAAGTAACATTCACATCAACCATCAAACATAAATAATTTCTCCGAATATTTATTAACCTCAAAATATCTTCACAAGATATATTTCCATTTTCACTCCTTCGAAAACAGTTTTCAAAACACACTCTTCTCTTGGAATGAATTCCCAACTATTTATTTCCACTGGAAACACCAAGCACAAAACATTAGATTTTTAAAATAATTTAAAAACACTCTATTATAAAATATCCTTTAAAACATTTAAAGTCAAAATTACTTTAATACTTATTCAAAATATATATACTTTAAGAATATTTAAAATAAAACTACTTCAATACTTTATTAAAATTATATACTATAGGAATATTTGAAAATGAGGTCACTTCACAAAATATAAAACTAGATTTTCTCTTTTTAAAACAAAATACCAAGTCACCTTTAAATAATTACTACGATAAAAGATTTGAAAAATATTTACTTTAGAATATAATCATTTAGAAATAATAAATTTTCTAAACATGCTTTTTTAAAACAACATAATTTATATTTAAAAATTTACTTGAAAACGTACTTGGCTATCGAGGGAAATATACTTTTCTTCACACCCTTTTAAAAATAAATCACTGTTTATTTTTAAACAAATTTTCTCATTCCCTTAATAATTTCCCACCATGAATTTATTCTTCCAAATATCCACTGATATAACACTTTTCTTTTATAAACTCGGTTTATAAATTTCAAATCTCGCTTCTCCTTTGAAATCCCGGTTTTACACACTTAAATCAATTCTCAACTTGATTTCCAATTCACTTCATTTTAAATAAATTCATTTACTTACTCATTTATTTCAAAACCCATTGACTTAAAAATTTTATTCCTTAATTTATGGCTTAAAATCCTTTTAACTGAAATTACCAATTTCATATTTTCCCAAATTCCATCTTTATCGTTTCCAATAATTTAAATCTTAAATTTAAAATAAATGCTTTATTCTTTTAAATAATAACACTAAAGTTTAAAATCCATTATCTTCTGGTTTATTCAAAATTCCCCTTTAATACATGGAATTTATTTATTAAAATTTTAAAATCACTTTTATTCCTTTCCAATTCATTCTTATTTTTATTCAAATTCTCTATGATTATTTTATTAAAAATTCACCCTTTTATTTCCTTTACAAAAATCCAATTCTATATGTTTTGATAACTCAGTGAGCTGAAATATATTTAAGCAAACCATAGCATTCAATATTCCAATTATCAATAATATTCATCACAGAATATCAAATATTCATAACACAGAATATTAAACAATCTAAATAATTTTGAGAAATCCAGTTGGATCCCTCCAACCCGTTTCCCTGCACCCACAGATGTTAGCACAATATAAAATACCAATTCCACTTCAAGGTGGAATATCGTGGTATATGGGTTTTAAATAAGATATCATCCGCTATAATGCGGCACATAGGGACTCATCCGCTATAAAATGCGGGAAATCAATCACTCCAATACATACTATATACTACTTTGTATAATATAGCACATTAAATCAATTTAATTATTCAGCCAATTATTTAAATTTAACTATTTAAATTTAAATTAAAGCTAGATGAGTGAGATTTAACTCACCTTTGGTTTGTTTGCAGCCCACTTCAACTTTGCCTTGGTTTCACAGTTTTTTGACCTTGTATAAACAATTAACAATTTTATTATTATTCGTACAAACCAGAAAATCAATTATCTATTAGTAGTTTTGATTTTAGCCAGTGACATAAATTTTTAAACAAATAAATCAATCTAAACTAAATTCCTTTATTGAATAATTTTCCTTTAGTAACTAAAATAGTTTAAATAAGTTGATTGAATAAGTTAATCACTCTAATACGTTATTTATAATATACTAGAAGATTTAAAATGTGTATATGTTTATGTATTTTATTTTTGAAACTACATATATTCTTATAAAAATATTCTATATAGATTTACTAAAAATCTAATTTATATAAATACTTTCAACATTCTAAGATTCTTAAACCTTTTCCCAGAATCTTATATATATACATATTTAATTTTTTACATATGTATATTTAAATTAAATTAAGATTAAGTTAAAATTTAAAAACTACTTAATATATCCAATTTTTCTTTACTGTTCTTTAATATATATATATATATGTGTGTGTGTGTGTGTGTGTGTGTGTGTGTAAAATATGATTCTTTTAAAAACTTTACCTTACTGTGAATTATTTGCCTACTTGAAAAATAAAAGTTGGGTTTTAAAATTCCTTTCTCTACACATATATTACAATTTCCAATTTATATAATATATATTTAAATTAAATTAAAAACCCAAAAATCCATATACCTCATTGCTCACCTCCTCGGGCTTCATTACTCGCGCACGAACACCCTACGGCTTCGATGTTCCCTTCTACTCGAGCGCCGACCTCCCCTTATTCCCAGGACGAAGTGCGATGCCTACCTCCTCCCAAAACCCTAGCTCGAACCCCTCACCAACTCACACGATGAAGGTCTCGAGATCACCTCTATTGCGAGCGAGCATCAAATTACAAAACACAAACCATCCCGCAAGTACGATCGATGCCGTCCAAACTTGCTCTCGACCTTTACCAAAATTCGCCAATCCAACTTCGTCGTTCCAGATCGAACGACTACTCCTCTCCTATGTCGCAGCGCACACAAGCGTGAGCTCTCCTTCGCGATTTAATTTGTTGATTTGGGGGAAAAGGAAATAGGGATTCGCTGTAAGCCCCCCATTTTCTTTTGAAATTTTGAACCATCGAGAGGAAGAATGGCTCTCGGTTCGTTTTCGGGGAAGAAAAGAGAAAGAAGGGGAAGGGGAAACTGTTTTTAATCGGTAGGCTCTCTTGTTTTTGTTTGGTATGTTTAAAAGAAGAAAGAAGAAGCGTATTACAGAAGGAATAAGAAGGCTTGAGAATAGGATAAGATATAGTTTGACTAAAAAAATCGGCTGATAAGACATATGAAAATAATATTTAATTTTCGATATAGATTTTCAGTGCGTTTATATATCGTACGCTCACATAACAACTACTAACACCACAAAATTTGAAATCCGACATTAATACTGTAACGACCCATAAAATTTTATTAATTTTAGTTGGTTTTATAACGTATTTAATTTGGATTTTGAGAAATTTTAATAATAATATTATGAAATAAAGATTCAATATTTGGTTTACGTATAATTAAATATAGCAAATGGTAAATTTTTAATTAATTATATGAAGGTTTATTTATTATATAATTCTGTTAAATTCAAATCAGTTAATAATTGGTGAAAATAAATTTATTTTCAAGAGCTGAATATTTTTACATAGAAAAATTCTAAATCATCTTCTGACTGAGACTTCATTTTTCGTTTTCGCAAATTTGGACTTCTATAGCTCCGTCGATCTTATTTTCTACGTTTTTACTGCATTTTTTCTGCTAATGAAAATTCGAATTTTTATAATTCAATCGTACCACCAATATCTATGTACCGTTTTGATCGTCTCGTTGTACTGATTACCATGGTATATTTATTTCTGTATTTTGAGATCCGATACGCGACGGAAACAATAAAAACGTGCATCATCGGTGCTGAAATTTGTGACTTGAAATTATCTACTTTTCAAATTTGAAACCGTACAACTCATACCATATTAAATTTCTTTTAAAGGTTTTAGCTAAATCTATGGGCGAGCGTTGCCACACCTTTCTACCTTATATTTGATTCTCTGCCGTTTGAATTTGTATTCTATCCATTCACATTTCATTTATTCATTTTCTACATATATTCCATTATCTCTTTCTACCATTTGCTAATTGCTATTTGCTCATTCACGCGATCATTTAATTGAAATCAAAATTTCAACCCTTACTTCTCTTTTCTTTTCAAATTTGAAACATACTATTAAATCAAGCCATCAATTGCTTTTATTTTTTTCCTTAAATCAACGTACAGCTCACACAATTATAAATTGGATTAAATTTTCTGATGAACCACACCATGACCGTTTATATTACATTCATTTGGAATATATTCATTTGTTTGAAATCTTTCCCTTTCTCTCTCATCTCAGTTGGGAATAAAATAAATTTCAGCGGAAACCACGTTTCAATGCTTTTAACTCTTTATAACTTTTGATAAAAATTTCCGTCCTTTTTGAAATTAAAACGTATAGGGATATGCGTTTCTCATTTATTAATTTCTAAATCGTCTTGCTGTCCTTCTCATGTATGTTATACTTATTTATATTTTAACATTTTCTATTTATTTCACTCATCTCCCTACACGTTTCTATTTTTGTTGCATACATTTCGTTTTGGAAAAATGCGGTTCATTCCTATTTATTTCATTTCTCACATTTATTTCATCTTTTACTGAAATTCGACCGTTGCCACGTCATACCATTTTGGTAGTATGAATGTACAAAACATGCATACGTTTTATATTCATTTAATTGGAACGGTCACTTTAATTTTTGCCTTTAAAATTCCATTTTCTTCACTACAGCTGGAAAGTTATAAAACATTCAAAGAAAATTGAAAGCTCACCTTAAATTGTGCAAAGCGTTTTCCTATGCCTTTATAACTTTGGGTTATGCCAGCTGTTACTTTTTTTCCATCAATTCAAAATTATTATTTGTCATTCCATTTTTGGGTCTCTTCATTCTCCTTTATCAACTTCCATATATTTATTTCCCTAGTCACTTTAAAACGTTTTATAATAATAATTAATATATAGTCGTTTCATTTTAAAGCTTTTCATACGTTTTATATATGTCAAAAAAAGATGTGAATGGATATTTACCTGAGGCCCACAGCGTTTTGAATTATACGTTTTTTTGTATTCATTAATTCTTTTACGGCTCATTTTATTTCACTTTTAAAAGTTTTTTTTTGGTAAAGCAAGGATCTACTGTCACTTTCTTCTCCTCAATTTTTCTTTCTCCACCCTCTCTCTTCTTTCACACTCTTACACGCAGCCGTATCTCACCTTATCACCCATTTTGCCTTGTAGAAAACTTTTAACATATACATATGATATCTTGAAAGGTAATACAACTTGTGCGTTTGTCTCAATAAGTATTGTGTTTTTTTGGTGCGTAAGTTATTGTTTTATTTTATTTTGTATATATAATCCCAAGTATTGTTTCTAAAAACTTTAGATATTTGCATGGGTACATGTTTTCATATTGGGTTGGTTGTATAGATATACTAGTATACATTTCAGAGCTTTATAGGTTTGTATTAGTTAATATATATATATATATATATATATATATATATATATATTATTTTTATTTTAGCTTCATCTATTGTTGGGTATTGTTTAAAATATAATATGTATACAAGTTAGGTATGACGACAGCTGTGAATATGTGTAACAATATATGTATAACATTTTTTAAACATGTATATAGCAGCCCATATAAAGGTTTGTTTGTACACACTTTATTGTACATATAAATTGTAGGTTTGCATGTCAATATTGGTAAGCATAAGCATCCTTTCTCCATTTTTCTACTAGCATTGTGTTAGCATATTTTTATTTTTGGTAAATAATAATAATAATGATGATGATGATGATGATTACAGTATATTATTTGTAAATGAAGTCTGCATTTGGTTAAACTATTAGATTTCTTTAAACTTACATTATTTACTGTTATGTATATCTTTGGATGTTAATTTGGTTATGTACATTTAGTTTTAGATATTGATGTTTCAAATATAACGTATATACTATAAGATAGAGTGAATTTGGTTTTGATTTTTTTTATATGTTTGATTTCAATAAATATATTTAATTTAAGACTTATATAAAATGTATATATACTTTAATTTGAATTTTGGGTTTAAAGAAGATAATAATATAAAAATACATCTCGCCTAAATTTTTATCGAGCTAATTTGACCCGTTCCCATCGATTTCTTTTACCAGCTTTGATCGTCGATTCATGCCGATCTTTCGTTGCTTTGAGATTCGTGCTTTCGTAACTCAACTTCATTGTCTATCTCTCTAACCTCGAAAGGTGAGAAACCACTCACGATTAACGTTCTTTTATTTATTAAATTTGATTACAATTGAAACGAATGAGGCTGTAGTTATTTAAATTGTTATATATGCTATTATCTATAACTGTTCACTTATGGGATATGACACCATATCGTATTGTTTTTATTTATTTTGATGATATATGCCTGTTGTTATTATTATTTTCATATCTGTTATCACTCTACAAGTTCCCTGTTAGTATAGAAATCATTATGGGTTGAAATGATACATACCCGAACGGACTTTAGAATAGGAGAAAATCGTTATGGGTTGCAACATACCCGAACGGACTTTAGAATAGGAGAAAATCGTTATGGGTTGAAATGCTAAACCCAAGCGATTTTCATTTAATTGAATTTGGGACTACGGGTTGAAATGATATCCACCCGTATATATTTAGTGTATGGGTTGAAATGATAAATATCCGTAGCACTTGACTATATGATAGGAAATATATACAGACACCGTTGGCCCATATAAATATTTTGAAAATAAATTTCTACAGTTGGAAAGAAATATATGGGATTTAATAAATATTGGTTCTTAAAATAATATATATATATATATAAATGGAAATTTTGTATATAGATTTAATAATAATCTTATTGAGATTGATTTAATCCATATAATATGTTTGAGTATTATTTAAGATTTATATATCAAAATTTACCGTTGTAAAAAGTTGAATAATTAAGATTGGGAGATAAATTTGGGTTTACTAAAATGGTATTTAAATAAGGATTTATTTAATTAAATCGATTTGAAATTATTGAATGGAAAATTTAAAGGTATGATTTTGTAACTGGATTTTTGATTTAAGTGATTTAATGAATATTTCACGTTTAATAACATTAAAGAAAATATTGAGTAAAATGTAATTTACGGTTACTTAAATGATAATGAATCTAATAAGGGAGTATTTCAAGACTAAATAATAATGAGGTTAAATCGAGATCTATATGAAACTTATATATAGAACATTTAAATATTAGAGCCTTGAACTATATTGGAATTTAAATGGTTTATGTTGAGATTCGGATCTGTATTTGAAATCAACGTAGTTGAATTTGTTATTTAGCAACTAAATTGAATTAAAGTGAAATTCAGGTTGAACCAAATTTGAATTTATTATTTAGAAAACTAAATTGAATAAAAATTTAGTTGAAACGTTGAATACCTAAAGTTTTGAAATATATTGAAATATAAAGGGGTATTTTTGTGATTACAAATCCGAATTTGAGATCGATAAATTGAAGTGTTTATTTTAGGAATTGAGTTGAATTTAAATTGATAAATTGAGATTGAATTTAATTTAAATGGGAAGGTCAGATTGATGTTGAAACGATTTGTTAAGTTGAGGGAATTGAAAATACTTTATTGTATAAATTATTTAATATATATAAATACTATTTTGGGAAATATAGAGATATTTGAAGTGAAATGATATTTGGTTTTGAAGTATAAATTAAGCTGAAATGACCATGGTGTTATAGTGTATATTTCTACCCTGTAGATAGTTCCATGGACCCTTAGAGGATGGTTATCCCAAACATCCTTTAAGTTATTTGTATTTCAGTTGATATTTCACTTGAGTTGGATTTATTGATATAAGAATGTTAATCCTGACTCGAGTGTTTTGTGTTTTTCTTTACGCTCGGGTCAGATTGAGTGATACAGCATTAGAGACTCGCCTTTCGAGTTCGGAGTCTCATTTGGGGATCCAACTATCGATTCAGATTCCAGCCTTTCCAGTTGATTGGTTCAGATAAGTCATCTGTTGCATTGGAGACTTCACTGCGTTTGAACTATTCGGTTGCATTTTAGTTCTAACTCTGATGTATATAGTAGCTTCATAAACTACTATTCTTTATCTATTCCGCTGCATTATATTACTCTATGACCTGTGATTGATTTATTTACTGTATATTTTAAGTTTTGCCAAATTTTAATTAACAATTCGGTATTTTGAATTATTCAAGTCGGATATGTATGGTTTTATTGTCGATTTGAATGGTCCAAAATAGCGGGTCGTTACAAATACAATATTACGGATCCAGTGGAACTAGTTCCATCGAATTCAAAGGCTTTGCCTTGGAAGGCTATTTTTAAAAGTCGATTTAAATGATATATTTTTAAAACTTAACAAATCACTGTTAAATTCAATTTTAAAACTTCTATTATCCTCAACACTATCAATAAAATTTTTACAAGCCTTCAAATTATTTTTAATGGGCTTAAAACTCCAGATTCAACATTCTACCCAACTTCTAATTTATTAAATTCAATAATTTAATTGCCAAATTAACAGTGATATTTGAAATTCATATTAAAACTAATTATCAAATATTTAAAATCAATTAAATATTCTAATTTCAAATGCTCAAAAATTCCGAGTCGTTACATAAGCTCTTCAAACTATGGGTTGACCAAACCCCGCTCAATACTATTCTTCTTGTTTCATCGATTTAAGGCTTGGTAGCTCCTTTGGGCTTTGATATCCTTCATCAGAAATGACTAAAATCAATGAGCAAGTGGAAGCAAAGCTATGTGGGGTTGCTCCTATTATAATATATTCACATCTAATCTAGAGAGGTTTCAGTTGTATGCATGCGGTGATGTGGATATATTTGGATTCTCAACAAGGTTGGTGGTGTTCAGCTTGGACGTTTCCGAGAGAGTCATAAAGTATATGACTCTCTCAAGTACATTTTATCTATAGGTATACTTTTAGGGCGAGGCACCCTCCTACTCATGTTGGAAAAAATAATTGTTTCCCCTTGTTTTGATTCGAACCTTTAAGTTTATTCATTTTCAATTGCATCGAGAAGTGTCTTGCGCTTTTTAGGATGTTTAATTATTTGTATCCATTCCATATTTTGCGGCATGGTCTCACAATGTATTATTTGTTATCTTATATTTCTTGAATTTTCTCATGTTGATTTTCCAAACTGATTCGGGTGTTACTTTATTATAATGCTTGGGCCAGATCCGAGTATTTTTCTAGGATTATCGTTGTTGGGACATAGAGCTCATGGAGAAGAATTGGATGTTCACTTAACATAGTTGTTTATTTTTTGTTATATTATTATGTATACCCATGGGTAATTATATGGCCAGGAAGTTATAACTGTTCAGGTTGATGAGATTTGTTTTTAACTTTGATATACCATATATCCTAGAGTGATTGCTTTTACTGTCTTTGTTATACTATACGTTGTCATTCCACTGTGAGATTCTATTTTGCCTGTTTTTTCTTTTAATTTTACCCCAACAATCTGCCTTTCTATCACTTGGATGCTCGACGCGCAAATACCATGAATGTATTAGTGCCGACTTTCGAGGGACAAAAAGGCAAGTCGCTATAAGATAGATGGTTAAAAAGTGATTTTTGTCGATTGTAATTAGCAAAAATTAATCTCCCTATAATTAAAAAGTGCAAAATACAGAAGTGTTCCGAATTAGACATACTATATATCAAAATTGTAGTTTGCGATGACAAAAATTCACTCATGGTGTTCATTGGTCAACCAATTGCGTGGGTTAGTCAGAAAATGTATCAGAATTTCAAAGAATGTGGGCCGTTTGTTTCGACTGAATGGTGAAATAGAGACGAAACAAGGATCTGGAAGCATGGTTGTGTAGAGGAGACGTAACGTTTAACGATAGCGATTACGAGGATAGGCATTATGGTACATTTTTAAGGTAAATGAGTTCTTTGGTGTTAATGGTGACGTATAATGGCAGCGTTGTGGTGCATTTTTCAAAGGAACTGAGTTCTTAATGGACGATTTGATGATGATGGGTATAGGTCACTCATCATAGGAAATGAGTTCTTCCATATTATTGGTGATGCATAATGACGGCTATCTCGATAGTGTAGGCATTACGTTACAGTTTTAGTGGGAATGAGTTTTTAATGTGACCAATGACGTCTATAACAAGTTGAAACATGTAGACTTTAATTATGAGTCGCATAAGGTTTCAAGGATGATGAGTTAAGGCTCTACACCAACCTTGTAATGATGCCTTTAGTTTTGGATTCTTAAGATGTGAGTATGTTCTTGATAGGGGTACGTTAAACGGTTTGTAATAGTATCAATTAGTATTATGATAAAACCTTAGCACTAGGTAAGCATTATACCCATATAGTTATATTGTGTTTAGCTGACACAGGCTGAGGTATGATTTTAGAGCATAAGTGTTATTTTACTAGCTTATACGGAAATGTTGGTTATATTAATACACAGAAACACAAATATGAAAAAAATAATTAAAACATCAAACAAGTTCCACATTCCATTTCAAAACATTTCAAATTTATTACATAATCCAAACATGAGAACCACGTTCGAAAAAAAATATTTATTACAACATACGCTAAGAGTGACCTATGAAGATGCCCCTTTGGATGATCAAAGTATATATAGGCAATTTAACAAATATTCCTTTACAACAAAATACAACAGAATCCAAATGAAAGAGAACTCTAGATAGCTATCATGCCTCCTGCACATCTCCGGAAGCTTATTCATCTAAAGAGGTACTTGAAAACGTCAACTCTCAAACTAATCAAAATTAATTGAGTACCCGAGAGTTTAAGGGGAAAACATAAACTTCGAGTCAAACATGAAGCCGGGTATGAATAATAATCTTCCATCTCAAACCATTTAAATATCTAGTGAGACTAGGCCACTTAGCGGAACAAGTTTTCCCCTTAGTAGTGTGCTAAAACTTTTTATAAAACCATATATTGTGCTCCTTGTTAATTTCATTCTGGGCAACGACTCAAACACTCGAAGGGAACTAGCGACCTAGTGATATAGCGACCTAATGACCTAATGAGATAAGCAACCTAACGACCTAAGCATATAGCGACCTAACGAATTAACGATCTAAAGACTCTAGAGATTCAACGGGTTAAAGATCTGCGAGTTAACGACCTAGTGACTCCATGAAGGCAACGACCTACCAAGCTAAAGGAAGAACGACCTAATGACCTAAAGAATAAAGCAACTCAGCGACCTAAATAGTTAGAAGGACTAGCGACCTAACAAACTGGACAATAAGCGAGCTAACATGGATGCAAGACCAACAGCGAGTTAGTGACCTAATGACCCCTAGCGACCTAATTGTTTAAGCGACCTAGCTGCTTGAGCGAGTTAGCGACCTAAAGCCTGAATCGAATTAGCGACCTAAATATAGAGTAAGGTCGCGTGCATACTACCTCTTCGCTAGGTCGCTCACCACCTAAGTCCACCAAGCCAACTTCTTATTCCGCTTCTCTCCTAAGTCGCTACGACCTACCAGTTTGTTCAAAGAGACCAAGTGCAACCAAGATGAGCCATAGCTTGTATCCCTTAAGTCGCTCGTGACATACGACCAAACCCCTAGGTCACACACGACCAGTAACATAGCTAACCAAACACCTAGGCCGTGCACGACCTACGACCTACCCCAAGGTCGCCCACGACCTACGACTTACTCCAGAAATCTCTTATAAATACCATGCCTAGACCAACAAAGAGGTGACCTTTTGGCTCATTTCTAGAACGCCTATACTCTGCTGATTTCTCGACTCATCCGACACTTCAAACACGAAAGACACTTCAACAAACTTCAAGAAGAAATCTAACACATTCGACATGGATTCAAGGAGTTCTTCTACATCGGAGTTTTAGCTATTTGTCTTGGTAGTGTTGTAATCGAAGATTGTTGTAAAGTTGTAATCCATTCAGCAATAAAGAAGATTAAAGTGGACGTAGGCTTAACTTGAGGCCGAACCACTATAAAACTGTTGTCTCTTTACTGTTTTTTCTATGACTTTTCTACTTACTTCTAATTCCCGTATTGACGGGTGGTGCTTTCACTTAATTTCTACTTACACCGGGGTGTTAGTGTTCAAATTTTAGCATTAACATTTGTGATGCTTTCACTGAGAGCCCAACTCAGGATGTTTTCATCATTGCTTCGAAAAAGTTTGTTGAAAGAATCTCTCTCAAAACCAGAAGTTTATCAGAGATAATGGCTCCTGGAAGAAAGCACAGATCTGCTAGATTCGGTGATGTTCATGAGAATACAGCCACTTATCCTCCGTTAACTCAAACAGCTCCAAGTGTTGGAATTACACGAGCGGAGTTAGATGCTGCAGTTTCTGGGCTATATCAGCAAATGGAAGCCCAAGACACTTTAATGTTGGAAAGGTTGAATGCTTTGCTCGGAGCTAACCATCAACCGGTGAATAATGAACAAAACTTTGCCGATGATGTTCATAATGTTGAAGCAAGAAATATTCCTCAAAGGGCAGCTGGCCCCGTTGAAGGGACACCTCCCCAAGCTAGAGGATCAGGGCCGCAGCCAACCCTCCGCGAACGCTTGTCAAGACAAACTTCCCAGAAAATGGCAGATGTCTGTCCTGCAGAGCCTCTAAATGATGAGGAATACTTCACTAGAATGGTTCGACAAATCATGAAAGAGAGCATGCAGAGAGAAGAAGATGAAAAAGAATGGGGATTCGCTCCGAGCAAAACTCCGTTCACTGAAAGGATTCTGAAGGCGGAGTTCCCAAGGAAGTTTTTTCCTACCACCATTCCGGCTTATAAGGGGACAAGCGACCCTAATCAATTCTTGTACAAGTATGACTGGCACATGACTGGTGCCAGGGCATTGGATGAGATCAAATGCCGGTACTTTCCAGTATACTTGGAGGGAGTGGCTCTACTTTGGTTTACAAAGCTACCGGTCCGATCTATAGACCAGTTCTCCGATCTAACTCGAAAGTTTAAAGAACAATTCAGGTTGTATGCTTCAAAGGCGAAGGATATTATGTCACTGTCCAGCCTGGAACAGAATCCCGGAGAATCTATTAGATCTTTCTTGAACCGCTTCAACATAGCCTTGGCCGAAGTGGACAATGCAGAGCCACGAATGGTCTTGACCTACTTAATGAGGGCTTTCGACAAATCGAGTGAGTTTGGGAAATGGTTGAAGATGAAGGAACCAAACTCGCTTGAGAAATTTTATAAGAAAGCTGATGAGTTCATGCGCTTGGAAAGCCTTCAAACACCGGCAAAAGTGGTATTGATAGAGGTTAGGAACAATAATGCTGCATCGAATAAAAAAGAATCTGGTACTCAGAAGAGGGAGAACGATGGAGAGAAGAAGCAGGGAAATGGGAAGAAAAATCATCCTTTTCGCTTCACTCCCTTAACCGATACACCAGAAAACATTTTATTTGCAACCAAAGACACTGTCGAATACCCCACCCCAGCTAAATTGAGGCTTGGGAAAATGCTGAGAAAAGTGGAAGATTCTGCCGATTCCATAATCAACCCGGCCATGATAATAATGAGTGCTGCATTTGACGAACTTGATTGAGGAACTATTGAAAGAAAATAAACTTCAGCAATATGTGAAGAGGAACAAGAACGACCCAACTTCTTCAATTCAGGGGCAACAAGTCCCTGTCCATCAACCCAGCTCAAGTAAGAGGGCGGCAGCGCATGAATCAGAAAGGTCCGTTATTAATGTGATTACGGGAGGTCCTCACCCAGCAGGCAGAAGCTTGGGCGAGATGGAAAGATATGCCCGTGCCTTGAAGTATGCACCAGTAGAAGAAAGTATTTTTTTGTTGGATGATGTTGCACCTTTGAAGCAGCAAAAAACTTTTAATGATGATATTGTGTTCAGGGCCAGGGACTCTATGGGTTTTGAAGCTCCTACCATGGATCCCTTGGTCATCTCTGCAGGCATTGGGCCGGCTATTGTAAGAAGAGTGCTTGTTGATTGCGGCGCTTCTTGCAATAATCTCTTCAAAAAGACGTTCGATCAAATGAAAATTCTAATGGCTGATGTTCAAGCTTCATCGCAGAAAATTGTTGGGTTTACTGGGGAACCGAAGCAGCCAATCGGAACTATTGACTTGTTCGTGGAGCTTGGAGAGGGGCAAAAAAAGTGGTTCGAAAGCAAACTTTTGTAATTGTTGATGAATTTTCTGCCTACAACGCCCTCCTAGGCCGTCCAACTCTTGCAGCATTTAAGGCAATTCTCGCTCCGTGGTGCCTTACCATGAAATTCCTCATGGATGATGGAGTCGGTGTTATTAAAGGGGATCAGAATGCTAGGCGAGAATGTTATCTAATAGAGTTGCGTGAAGCGAGGAAGAAAGAGATGGGAAAGGATGTGGTAGCCCCAGTCCGCATCAAAGAACCAACCTTGTAGCAATTACAGGGTGGACCCTGCACTGGCGAGCGTAGTGGTGCACGAAAAGAAATGGATCCCAGAAAAGACAGTGCAGGGGAGAATAAAGTGGTGCCAGTGGAAGTAACGATGCCAGTACCTGTTGACCCGAAAGATCCGAACAAAGAGGTGAATGTGGGTTTGCAACTTAGTGTGACAGTTCAACATTCCTTGATATCATTCTTGAAAGAAAATCAGGACGTATTCGCTTGGACTCATGCTGCTATGTGTGGAATATCCCCAAAAGTTGCAGTACATACTCTGAATATCGATTCGAAGTTTACACCGGTAAAGCAGAAAAGAAGAACCCAAGGTCCTGAAAGGTCAGCAGCATTGAAAGAAGAGGTAGATCGGCTCATGGAGAATGGTTTCATCAGGGAGTCTACTTATCCGAATTGGGTTTCAAATGCAGTACTGGTTAAGAAAGCTAATGGAAAGTGGAGAGTATGCATCGACTTTTCATATTTAAACAAAGCCTGCCCCAAAGACTGCTTCCCATTACCCAGAATAGATCAGTTGGTGGATGGAACAGCGGGACATGAATTGTTATCTTTTATGGATGCTTACTCCAGATATAACCAGATCATGATGCATGAGCTAGATCAGGAGGACACGAGCTTCATCACCGATGTTGGTCTCTACTGCTATAGAGTCATGCCCTTCGGACATAAGAATGCAGGGGCAACTTACCAAAGACTTGTTAATGCTATGTTCAAACCGCAGATTGGCAAGACTATGGAAGTTTATGTTGACGATATGCTGGTGAAATCAATGAAGGCAGTAGACCATATGGATCACTTGGCAGAAATGTTTGCAGTCCTCCGAAAGTACGGAATGAAGCTTAATCCTTTGAAATATTCATTTGGGGTGGCGTCTGGAAAGTTCTTGGGTTTCATTGTGAGTGCTAGGGGCATTGAAGCTAACCCTGCTCAGATTGCTGCTTTAAGAGAAGTCAAAGCTCCTAGAACGAAGAAGGAATTGCAAAGTATCAATGGAAAAGTCGCTGCCTTGAGTCGGTTCATTTCCAAAGCCACTGATAAATGCATTCCATTCTTTGATGCTCTGAAGAAAGGAAGGAAAAACTTTGACTGGACTCCTGAATGCCAGAAAGATTTTGATGAGTTGATTCGTCATATGGAAACGCCTCCAATACTTTCTAAGCCCGACAATGGTGAAGATCTTTTCGTATATTTGGCAATCTCATCTCATGCTCTCAGTGCAGCGTTGGTACGGGAAGACGCAAAAATTCAGCGCCCGGTTTATTATATCAGCAAAAGATTCACTGGGGCAGAGATGAATTATTCAATGTTGGAAAAGCTCGCCTATTGTCTATTGATTGCATCAAGAAAATTGAGGCCATATTTCCCAGCTCATCCTCTCAAAGTCCTCACTAATCAACCTCTAAAGAAAGTCCTGTTTCGTCCTGAGACTTCGGGTCATCTTCTAAAGTGGAATATTGAACTCAGCCAATACGACATCACTTATCATCCCCGGAGAGCAATCAATGGACAAGCTTTTGCAGATTTCATCGTAGAATGTACAGATAAAGGTGATAGTGAGGAAGAAGTGACTGATAATACCCCAATTCGATGGAAATTATATGTTGATGGTGCGAGAAACGACTATTGTTTTGGGGCTGGGGTTATGCTTGAAACCCCCGAAGGGCGATCATTGTGCTACGCATTGAGATTGGAATTTCCTTCGTCAAATAAAGAAGCAGAATATGAAGCTCTTATTGTCGGCTTTAAGATTTCTAAAGAATTGAATGTCAAAGTGTTGTAGATCTTCAGTGATTCACAGCTTATTGTATGCCAAATCAAGACAGAGTTTCAAACTAAAGGAGGAAATATGCCTGCTTACTTGTCAAGAGCCTAGGAACTTCTCGATAATTTCGATCATTATACGATAAGTCATATACCCCGGGAAGAGAACATGAAGTCAGATTCTCTCGCAAAGTACGCAAGCACTGGCGAAACTCAATTATTGGGATTAGTTCCTGTGGAATTCTTGCAGCTCCAAGCACTGATGAAATGGAGTTTGATTGGATCATGACTGTTTCTCAAGAGCAGGAGTCGTGGATGACTCCAATCAAGGAATATCTGCTAAACGGCTTCCTTCTAGAAAATGAAAATGAGCATCAGAAACCGTTGAGGAAAGCCTTAAGATACGTAATGCAAGACGGTCGGTTGTACAGACGGGGATTCTTAATGCCATTACTCTGATGTGTAACAAAGGAAGAGGCTAAGAAAATTCTAGCTGATGTACACGAAGGAGAGTGTGGAGACCATTCAGGTGGTCAAACTCTAGCAAAGAAAATTCTCCGTTATGGGTATTTTTGGCCAGACATTAATCGTGATGCTGCTAGCTATGCCCGAAAATGTGACCGATGCCAGAGATTTGCAAAAATCCCAAGAGCACCTTCCACCGAGAAAACACAGATGGTCATTCCATGGCCATTTGCTATTTGGGGAATAGATCTCAACGGACCTTTGCCAACCGCCAAATCTGGAATCAGATATGCCATTGTTGATGTTGATTATTTTACTAAATGGGCTGAATCTGAACCATTAGCAACTATTACCTCTAAAAAGATAATAAACTTTGTGACTAAGAATATCATTTGCAGGTATGGTTTGCCTCAAAAGATAATCACAGACAATGGAACCCAATTCGAAAGTGAAGAGTTCCAAGATTTTTGCAAGCGATTCAAGATCCAGAAAAGCTTTTCAACAGTGGCTTGTCCGCAGGAAAACGGGCAAGTGGAAACAGTAAACAAAATTATCAAATCAACCATCAAAAAACAGCTGGAAAAAGCAAAAGGTGGTTGGGTCAATAAGCTACCACTAGCACTATGGGCATACAGAACTACCCACAAAACTGCGACTTGGCACACTACATTCTCGTTAGCATATGGATCAGAAGCAATGATTCCGGTGGAAATAGAAGTCCCTTCACACAGAAGAATACATTTCGATCAAGCTGAAAATGAAAAGCTGCAACTTGAAGCATTAGACTTCCTTGATGAAAGAAGGGAAGAGGCTCAGCTGAGAATTGCAGCCCATCAGCAAAGAATTGCCAGGCACTTAAATTCCAAAGTTCGCCAACGCAGCTTTGAGATTGGGGATCTAGTCTTGAAAAGGATCATGATAGCAACAGGAGTGTCTGCGCCAAACTGGAAAGGGTCGTATGTCATAGGCAAAAAACTTCTTGATGGCACTTTCAAACTGACAACTGTCGAAGGAGATCCAATTCCAAGAGCTTGGAACAGCAATCACTTGCGTCCATATTTTACTTAAAAGCTTTGCCTAAATCTGTAAAAGAATTATGGATGTATGATTCTTGTATTGAAAGCCATTGCAAAGCCTGTGCAAGTGAATAATAAGAACTATAAAGTGGATGTAGGCCCAGTTCTTGGCCGAACCACTATAAATCTTGTGTTCTCTACTATTACAAAATGCCTGTTTTATTTCGATATGTAAAGTACTTCAATTGTATTGCTAAAATGTCGATTTAATATTGCAGGCCATTAAAACAAAGCTTACCCATCACAAGACCAAGCGATCCTTAACATCACTCAACAAACGAATATTTAGCCAAAAAAAATCCAGATTCAAATCCTACATAAGAAGTTCTTCAAGCAAACAGTTAATGATTCCGCCGGAGGTGGGCCCTTGCTAACTAATTGTGATCGTTTGCGCAAACGAACATCCGATTAAGTAGCCTGTGTCTGCCCCTGCGAACTCACTTAACAATGAAGTACACTTCTTTGGATAAAACAAACTACTTGCAAAAGAAAGGAATGTGTTCTTGAAAATGATAACAAGGAGTCGCTGATATGAGTAAATGGCGAAAAGACATGGGCGAGCAGACAGGAAACAACCAAAGACCTCTTTGGAGGCACAAGCCCTCTTCGGAGGCACAACTCTTCGAAGGATAAAGACCTCTAACATGGCATGCTAGAAAAAGAAAGTTCTCTTTCTCAACCAAAAAAGATTGGTGGAATGACCGAAGTCACCTTCCCAAGTGGAAGGCACAGGGCCCTTGTTAACTAGTTGCGATCATTTGTGCAAACAAACATCCAAGTAACTTGCGTCCGCCCCATGAATCCATCCAACCATGAGAAAGGAACTTTCAGGCAAAAGCCCTACTCGGGGGCACACATTTCACCGAGATTTGAAATAAAACTTCACAAGAGTTGAAATGTGAAAAGCCTTCTTCAGAGGCACATTTCACCAGAGTTTAAATGCTAAAAGACCTCTTCGGAGGCACACATTTCACCGAGATTTGAAATAAAACTTCACAAGAGTTGAAATGTGAAAAGCCCTCTTCGGAGACCCATTTCACCAGAGTTGAAATGCTAAAAGACCTCTTCGGAGACACACATTTCAACGAGATTTGAAATAAAACTTCACAAGAGTTGAAATGTGAAAAGCCCTCTTCAGAGGCCCATTTCACCAGAGTTGAAATGCTAAAAGACCTCTCCGGAGGCACACATTTCACCGAGATTTGAAATAAAACTTCACAAGAGTTGAAATGTGAAAAGCCCTCTTCGTAGGCCCATTTCATCAGAGTTGAAATGCTAAAAGACCTCTCCGAAGCACACATTTCACCGGGATTTGAAGTGAAAACAGCTCTCTTCGGAGACACACTTCACAAGAGTTGGAATGTGGAAAGCCCTCTTCGGAGGCGTACTTCTACTTTCAAGAAAAGATCTATCTCTTCGCAATGAGAATATTTTTCTCCGAAGATTGAAGTACCAAATCAAAGCCTTCTTTTGAAGCCCACTTCGCCGCATAGGAGAATTCACTACTTTTCTTCTAAAAAAAAGAAAACGAGTGATCATCTCCAAGAGTTGAAGTGTAGAAAATTTTTTTTCAAAAAAAAAAGAGAAGACTTCTCCAATACAAGGCACATTCTACTGAATAAGAGAAATATTCTCTTAAAATGGAAAAATTCTTCTCTAGAGTACGGATGCAAGCCTCCTTCAAATGGAAAAGTTGTTCTTCAAAGAAAGAGTACCAAGTCTTCTCGAAACAGAAGAGTTGTTCTCCAAAATTTTGCCAATGTGAAAGAGGTTGCAATAAACCGTGGTATGGGGGCAATATAATATAGTTACATTCATAAAAGCAATGCTCAAGCAACATACCACATGTTTACTACAACATCCCACAAATAAAGAAACTTGCATGAAAAAGAAGAATAAATGCATTCTCAAATACAGACGGAAGTTTGTACAAGTAAAAGATTCATTTTATTCCATACTATGAAAATTTTGTACATGTGCATGTTTCAAAATAAAAGAAGGCGGAGACCGGTACCCGCACAATCTCCGGTCAACACAAGCCTTTATATATACAAGTAGAAAGCAAAAGGCAAGACGAAAAACATAGGACCAAACCCATCACTTCTTCTTCCTGCCACCTTTGGAGCTCTCACTTGGTCGGATGATTAACTTTTTGGGTCGGCTTGTAAGAGTAAGGGAAGAAGGAGAAATGCACGCAATTGGATTTTCTTTTGCTTTCTCTTCGTTGGCAGAAACCTCCCTCTTTTTCTTTGAGACTCCACGCTTCCCCTTTTCCTTGAGGAAGACTCACGGCCCGGAGTGAAAAGTGCAGACAACTTTATGTCATCAGAAATAGTTTACTCCGGGGTTCTTTCGCCTTCTTTAGGTTCTTCGGCCTTCTGTTCTTGTGAAGCGACTGGGTCATCCAAGCCTTGAAGAGCTTCTATCTGCTCCTCTTGTGACCCAGGTTGAGAAACAGAAGGAGGAGCAATCTGAAGAGGCGGAGACGGAACAGCTGGAAGAGGGGAAGTCCAAACAACACTTGGCGCTTTCACTTAGAAGAGAAGTTAAAATCGGTATCTCTCGTAAAGTGAGGAGTAAGTGGCGCGTCAAGATTTAAGTAATAATCAAAAAGTTCATCAAGCTCATATGAAGTAAACAAGCAGCCCACTGGAGCAAGATCAACATTGAGGTTACCTGAAGAAGTAGGCTTTACTACGTCAACTTCAAAGTCATGTGCTTCAGTGCTTTCTTGAGTCTCATCTCCAGTGCGAGCGGTTGCACTTTCAATGACAGCTTTAGCAAGAGGTGGAGAATAAGAACTGGAGCCAAAAAAATCGATGTCGGCCGAAATCGAAGGTTAAATTGGGTCGGTTGAAGTTGCCTTCCCTAAATGTTCACCTTCGCCATTTCGGCCCTCTCTTTAGCAAGTTTCTCCTTTCCCTGGCAAGAGCAGCACGTGCATCGTCATCTAGATAGTGCGCCTCCAGATTTTCTTTAGCATATCCAGCGCCTCCAAGCATATCAAGTGCGGCTTCCCACACTTCGGCCAAAGGGATTTCGTACTTCGGTCCCAAAAACCTAAGGCTACCGTGCCCCAAAAAACTATGTATGCAAAACTCGAATAAAGTAGGGCTGATGTTAGCTTTAGTTTCCATATGAAATTCTTCGGCTGCTGCTTTGCCGGCAATAGCTTCATCATGCTAGTTTTCAACTTCAGAAAGTCGAGCTTTTAGCATTTCAATTTCCAAGTTCTGGAAGCTGGTTTCTCGAAACTGAACAATGTCAGTTCGGTAGCTTTCTACAACTCGCTGATGTGCTTAAAATTTAGCTTCGGCGTCTCTTTGCCCGGCGTGAGCATCTCTCACCTGCTTTTGAAGCACTTCTTCTCTTTGAGAATAGAAAGTGGAAGAAGTGGCAAGCTCTTCTTTAAGTTTTTCAACTTCCGCTTCAAGTTTCTCATTATAAGCGGCAATGCTCTTCATCTCTGCATCATGTTGATCGAGTGTTTTCTGCCACTCGGATTTGTCGTTTTCCATAGTCAGCATGGCTTCGAGATTGGCGTGGTTTACTCTTTGAAGCTCGTCAACAAGTTTTTGCCAACCAGACATTCTCTCGATATCGAGTTTGACGACATCAAGATTTCGCAACATAGCTTGCTTGTCGATTGGGACCAAGTCAAGATCAAAGCGCACTCCTTTTAAGCACCAGTGCGGAAACCGGCTTTGAAGAGTAGCCGGACCCTGTCCAACTTAACACGGGGCCTACTGATGATTGTTTGAATGTCAGCTCATTGAAGGGCAGGAGGCTGGAAGGGATGTCCAAGGAGATGGGAGCAGAAGGCTTTGCAGAAATTTCAGATGCTGGCTTTTTGCCAAGTTTGGCCCGTTTACTCGGATCTTCAGCGACATGACTTTTCCCTTTGTCATCACGAGATTTTCGTTTGTGAGAATCATCCTCTCTCTGGAAAGAATCATGTCATTCTTCCCTTCTCTCGTAGCGTTCTTCATAAGCACGCCTCTCACGAGCATTTCTTGCAGCTCTTTCTTCGTCGGTCTCCCATGAGGCAGGAAGATACCTCTTTGGGTCATAAGAGCCGCGTCTCCCATAACGCTGGAAATCATCATAGTAAGAGCCACTTCGTCCCATTGGAGAACCTGAAAATAAAGAAAAGACGAGTTTAGAAATCTTTAATGCAAGGAAGTTGAATGCATAAAACTACAGAGAAAATCCTAAGTGTGTGTAACGTGAAAACTACGCGCGTCAAACTACGAACCACTCCTCGGTTGGGGGGTGAGACGGATTTTACAGCAAGTGCCAACTCTTGGGCTGACGGAGTTTGTTGCAAGACAGATGTCGCTTCAACTACTGGAGAAATAACTTTAGTAGTAGTAGTATCGTCTTTAAAGAGCTCCTGTGAAGTGATCATCAAGTCGCCCAATCCCTCAAAAATGTCGTCGCCATCATGCCCAGCGGGACACTTTCCCTCAGCTCCTTCATCAGCAGTCTTCCTGGATTGGTGAGGAGGTTCCTCTTCCTCAATGACTGGGGAAAGTGCAAATTTGCCGGATGACCCCGCAATGTCGATAGAAGCAGAACACTTCACCAGTGAAGCCTTAGTAGTAGGTTCTTTTGGTATAAATTCTTCGGCAGACACTAGGGCATCTGGTGTCTTTGTTGGAGAATCAGGGACTTCATGAGGCTGAGTAGAACGGGAAGAGTGCAGAAGTCCGAATTGGTGCAGAAACTCGTCTTTCAGCAAAAAGTTAATGCTTCTCTCCTCAACCGCCACAGCATTTAGTCTTTCATAAGTCGGCTTGTGGCTGGGATCTTTAGAGGGAGGAGGAAGTGCTGTAAAAGTAAAGAATGGAGTTAGCACTTAGCAACTCGGACTTTGAAAAGCTCAAATGGAAAGAACGGGGATAAGCAATCTTACTTGCTACTCCCCAGATGGCATAAAATCCTGGGGGGCAGCGAATGAAGAAGAATTGATTCAAGAACCCGTGGGCGCTTTCCGGAAGATCGACGATCAGTCTACGGTTCCTAGCGCTTCTCACGAGTGTGATAGAGGGATGATCTTTGTTTTTTACAAATGTGTACAAGAAGCAAATCTCCTCAAAGCTCGGAAGACGATCAAGTGTCATCCTGAATAGTACACATAGTCCCATCAGGATGGCATAGCCATTGGGATGCAATTGGAAGGGAGAGATGGTTAATCGGAGAAGGAGTTGTTGAAGAAAATCATTAAAAGGAGGAATAGCTCCATTCAAGCACATATGGCGATTGACAGCGATAAAACCGAGAGGTGGTCTGTCAGCAGTATCGTTTGGCCCAGGAAGTAAAGCATCTGCTTCAGCAATACCAAACTAAAGGCATAGTTGGTTGAACACCCGTTGATTCAGGGTAGTTGAAGTCCTTTCCGAGGGATCATCCAATGGATTGGCTATCGGGAAGGCCTCTCCAGCTTGCCCCACTACTTCTTCTTGTCGAGAAGCCATTCTACACAAGGAACTGGATATTCAAATATGAAGGTGCACGTTTCCTAAATGTGTGAAGTGTTGTGCAAAACTAGTAAAATGACAAGCAAATATAACTGAAATTAAACAAATATGCATTTGTCAATTATAAAGTTTCAGAGCTTGTTGTTTTGGGCCCAAGTACAAGTGCAGTGTTGATGCATACAAATCAGCTTTAGTTGATTAGTTTTGCTTTGTTTCAATATTTCACTTGAATTTGGTGATTCATAGCATTTCATTCGTATAATTTCTTTAAGTTGATTGTTCTTTATCGACTAATCTGTCATTCTATGTGGGCGATCAGTGGCAGTATATTCGCCCTAGTTTTTTGCAAATGTTGTATTTAACAGGTTATTAGCATTTAAGTTAATATAATCTATAAAAAGGTGAAACAAGTTCAAGCATGTTATCTCGGCAGTTCAAGTTGAGAATTCAATTCAACAATGTCATGTTCAATCAAATTGAAAAGTGTTCAAGTCCTTAAGTCGCAGGAACGACTCAACCTTGCTCGGGGATTATTTAGGTCGTCCAAATCAAATCCAATGACCTAACATAAGTCGAACTCTCAAAGACGCATTGTTCGAGCCAAGGAGGTCAAGGCAGTCCAAAATTGTCTAAGTATTAGCCCGTCTGCGACCTACAAGTTATGTGACAAAGAGTTAGCTAGCCCTAAACCCTAGTGCGACCTACAGCTAGGTTGTTAAAAGGGATAACTCATCCGAAGCAACATGCCATATGTCATAAGTCGCAAAGTTCATAAGTCGATTAAGATAGGTCGGTCTGATTTCCTTAAGTCGCACGGTTTCTCTTAGGTCGCAAGGCACTTGGGTCGTTCGATTTACTAGGTCATTCGATTTAATAGCTCGGCAGTGTAACATCATCTCCCATTAACAAACTCTAAGGCATGTCCTCCACTCAAGCGCTGCCACGCATCCACTATCTCACATCACCAGCAATACAACAGTATAACCTAAAATCCATTAACCCGTTAATCATTCCCCTGTCTCCTCCGAACTCCCAAGACGTCCTCAAAAACCCATGATCGATTCCAATTGCACTCATCAAAATAGCTCCATAAAAACCTTAGGCCGAATCCGAACATAATCTAACAACATGGTCGAAAGTTGTGTTGACAGGATTCTAGAGGGTTCGATGATAAACATGGCGAAAGGATGATCGGAATTACCTAAGTTTGCTGTTGGAATCAACAATTGGAGACGAAAAGGAGGGGATTTCGTTTTAGCTTCAGAGCTCGAATGCAACAATGGCGGTCGGCAGGTTGATAAGTAATAAAGTAAGGGTGACGAAGCGACTTAACGGCTTATATAGGGGAGAGAGAGGAAGACGTATCGGCACATGAGCAAGCGAGCCAGTTGAGTCTCTCATGACCTAAAGCAATTAGATCAAAGCACACGGCCTATGACATAGGCGTATACTTCGAGGGGCAAATGTTAATATCATTCTGGACAGCGACTCAAACACTCGAAGGGAATTAGCGACCTAGCGTGATATAGCGACCTAACGACCTAATGAGATAAGCAACCTAACAACCTAAGCATATAGCAACCTGATGACTTAATGATCTAAAGACTCTAGAGATTCTATGGGTTAAAGATCTGCGAGTTAATGACCTAGTGACTCCATGAAGGCAACGACCTATCAAGCTAAAGGAAGAATGACCCAACGATCTAAAGAATAAAGCAACTCAGCGACCTAACGGGTTAGAAGGACCAGCGACCTAAAAATCTGGAAAATAAGCGAGCTAACATGGATGCAAGACCAACAACGAGTTAGTGACCTAATGACCCCTAGCGAGCTAACTGTTTAAGCGACCTAGCTGCTTAAGCGAGTTAGCGACCTAAAGCCTGAAGCGAGTTAGCGACCTAAAGATAGAGTAAGGTCGCGTGCATAATACCTCTTCACTAGGTCGCTCATGACCTAAGTCCACCGAGCCAACTTCTTATGCTGCTTCCCTCCTAGGTCACTACGACCTACTAGTTTGTTCAAAGAGACCAAGCGCAACTAAGATGAGCCATAGCTTGTATCCCTTAAGTCGCTCGCGACTTACGACCTAACCCTTAGGTCGCACATGACCTGTAACATAGCTAACCAAACCCCAAGGTCGCTCACGACCTACGACCTACCCCAAGGTCGCCCACGACCTACGACTTACTCCAGAAATCTCCTATAAATACCATGCCTACACCACCGAAGAGGAGACCTTTTGGCTCATTTCTGGAACGCCTATACTCTGCTGATTTCTCGACACTTCAAACATGAAAGACAATTCAACAAACTTCAAGAAGAAATCTAACACATTCGACATGGATTCAAGGAGTTCTTCTACATCGGAGTTTTAGCTATTTGTCTTGGTAGTGTTGTAATCGAAGATTGTTGTAAAGTTGTAATCGATTCAACAATAAAGAAGATTAAAGTGGACGTAGGCTTAACTTGAAGCCGAACCACTATAAAACTGTTGTCTCTTTACTTTTTTTTGTGACTTTTCTACTTACTTCTAATTTCCGTATTGACGGGTAGTGCTTTCACTTAATCTCTACTTACACCAGGGTGTTAGCGTTCAATTTTAGCGTTAACACTCCTGTATCCATAATGGTTAAAAAAATTCGAAACAATATATGATATGCGAAACAAATAAATCAATTTTGGACTACCCATCCCTATTCAATTTGACTATCTTAGTTACAATTTCTAGGGTCACTATTAACCTATTAGTTTCATGGGCTTACTAATAACATGTTTAATGTTTAAGGACTCCATGTCTAGTCACATAGTTTTCATGGGATCACTAAGAACCTATTGGCCCCTGCCAATATCTTTACTGTTTCATGGGCTCTCCCTGAATCTATTGGTAACTCCAATATCTTTTCTCTTATCCTGGTTTTCATGGGTTGACCAGGAACCTATTGACTTCTGTCAATATCTTAATCTGGATATAGTTTTCATGGGTTTACAACAAACCTATTGGCTCCTGTCAATATCAAATCATACTTTTCATGGGCTAACTATGAACCTGTCTTTCTGACATCTTCATTTAAACATAGTTTTCATGGGCTTACTATGAACCTATTGACCCCTACCAATATCTTTTCCTATACACAGTTTTCATGGGCTACCTGTGAACCTATTGGCCCTTGCCAATATCTTTAGTGAGTTTAATTTATATTCATTACAGGGTCAACCTAGCCGGTTTTCGCTTCCCTAAATTATTGTTATAGGTTCATTACAATGTGAATATATATATATATATATATTTGATGAAGCAAACATAATAACATAACAATTCCACTCCTATGGGTTTAATATCCCTGAAATTATTTTTAAGCTTCTTCTTAAAACCATTTCAAAAATCCTATACTTAGCCATAGATTTTTTTCCTTTAAAATGATATTGGGTTATTTGTTTTAAAAAACTAAGACTTTCAAAACGTTCAAAACTTTTTCTTTCGACCTCACTGGATAACCTCCTTCGAAAGCATAAAAATCTTTTTTCAAAACATTAGGCCCCTACCTTTCAAAATACTTTTAAACCTCTCTTCCAAAACCCTCCGAATGTAATAAAGTATTACTTATTAACTCTTAGAAGCATAGCTTAAAAACCATTGAAAGTACCCCTTTCGAAACATTTGGAATTTCGAAACCATTGGGTTTATCTTTAAAAATATCATTTTAGTCAAAGTGAATATAAACGAAAGTACCTCTTTCGTAACCATTCTTTATCATATAAAAGTTTTAGGGAAAACTTTCTGGCGTCGGCACCATCCTTTCGAAAGATTCAAATCATTTAAGCAAAACACTGAAGAATAGCATTGAAATCCCCTTCGAAGCCATTGCCTTTGAAACACTTGGACGCTTTTGAAAGTAATTAAGAAGTGGCTTAGAACATCTTTGAAAAAATACCTTCAAAAGCATTGACGACTTCAATGAACTCGAAAGACATAAGAACGGCAACAGGGCTTCGACTAGGTCGGAACTCCTTTTTACGGAAGCATTATTTTACAACTAAAGAAACTCATTTGAAACTCTTACTTTTAAAACATAAAATGGAAACCCTTTCGAAAGCTATCAGAAAACTCCTTTCAAAGGCATATGTTTCGACTCCTTTGAATGTTTTAACAAAACAAAGGCGGGCGCTTAACTTTTTAAAACAAACAACGATATCGACCCCATCGGAAGCAATTCTTTCGACACCATACCTTCGGCCTTCCTACAATCCATTACGTACAATCTGAGTGATACCTTATGTATTGGTTTCAGCCTGGGTTGGTTAGGCCGTGGTATCAAAAGATCGACCGAGAAAACCAAAGATAGCTCGTCTCAAAAATTGGTCAACTCAGCATCTCAATAAGACAAGTTCTATTGAAATATTTCTCATCTAAGATCCACTACGGAGGGGGGGTCCAGGGGGGTGCCAACCCCCCAAGGTGGGGGTACGGGGGCAACGCCACCGCTACGGTGTTCGACCTAACTGCTTAAAGGCATGGGATATGGAGTATGGAGTATGCGACCTGGGGCATTGAGTATCCAACGAGCTAAAACTTCCAGCGAATTAACGGGTTAGAGCTTCCAGCGAGTTAGCGGGTTAGATCTTCCAGCGAGTTAACGGGTTAGAGCTTCCAGCGACCTAACTGCATAAAGGCATGAGCGACCTACCCACTCAGAAACTCATGCGGCCTAACCTGTTCACGACCTAACTAGTACCCGACCTAACACTTCTGCCGACCTAAAGGTTGCAACCTAACGACTTAGCGACCTACGACTTAAAGATTGGAGCGACTTAGCATGGGAAGCGACCTATCAATTAACGACCTAGCGACCTAACACCTAGCGATCTAACAAGAAGAGCACCCAGAAACTCGTGCGACCTAACTAGTTCGCGATCTAATTTCCCGCGACCTAACTCCGCAGCCTAACTCCGCGACCTAACTATGCGACCTAATACCATAACGAACTAAACCAGTTCCTAACGGCCTAACGACTATTCAGTTAGGTCGCAATTCCTTTAACTCGTCCCACCTTACACCGTTACCATTTAGGTCGCTCACAACCTATAAAGCCATTCCTCAGCATCCTTAGGTCGCCACTCCTTGAGATCGTGATTCCTTAGGTCGTGACTTCTTCCTTTGCTACTCAGTTAGGTCACCAACAACCTTCAACCCATCCCTTTAGGTCGTAACTCAGCTATCCACGACCTACGACCTACCTTAGGTCGTTCACACGACCTACGATCTAACTTAGGTCGTTCACGACTTATGGCCAGAAACTCCTATAAATACGGCATGAACTCTAACTAGGAAGGGACTTTTCGGATTCCAAGACGCCGATACTCTGCAGTTTTCTCCACTCCTCCAACACTTCAACCATCGAAGATTCTTCATCAAGAGATCTACTTCATCCAAGAGAGATTCGAAGAGCAATTCACCATCAACGTTCTAACTTCTTTCTCCGTTCGTGTTGTAATTGTAAGATTGTGTTGTAAAGGTGTTGTAATCGAGAGATCATGCTGTAAAAGTGCTGTAATCTTGTAAAGGTGTGTACAAAGAAGATAATGAAGAATGTAAAGTGGATGTAGGCTTACTAGAAGCCGAACCACTATAAACATCTCTATCTCTTTCACTTTTCTGCTATTTTTCTTTTTACTTTGTTTCCCTTATAAATGGGTGGTGCTTTCACTTCATCACGAGATACACCGGGTGTTAGCGTTAAACCAATTTTTATCGTCAACATTTTGGTGCTTTCATTGAGAAGACGAACTCAGGAATCCTATTAATCAAGACTTGAATCCGGGAGATTGAGACTGAAATCTGAAGAATCATGGTAAGGCGATCTAGTAGATTGCAAAGACCGGAGAATAGTGAGCGCGAAGGAAGTCAAGAGGCTTTTTCAAGAGCGAACCACACTTCAGCCTTCGTTACAAGAGACGAGATGGAGGCAATGATGAAGAGGCAAGAAGATTTGATCCAGAGTTTGTTTAATCAGATTGGGCAACTTGGAGCGCAGAATCAAAGAGGAACAGAAGTTCAACCGGAAGAACAGATTCCACCATCCCCTTGTGAACTCGGGGGCAAGATGAAAGCGTTGGACGAGGACAATCACTTGGCGACAACGACAGATTAGTGGAGATGGTCAAAAAGGCTATGAGAGGTGGTTTGGTAAACAAGGACTTGGAGGACGTGAATAGGAGTCCTTTTACCACAGCAATCAGGCGAGCTAAGAACCCACCAGACTTTAAGCTACCATCGCTGGATATGTATAGCGAAAGGACGGACCCTACAGTCCATCTGACAAAATATATAAGGCATATGGAAGTGCTGGGGGCACCAGAGGAAGTGATGGCCCGGTGTTTTCCATTATATTTGACGGATATTGCATCACTATGGTTCAAACAATTGGAGAATGGATCGATCAAGACTTGGAATGATTTGATCAAAAAATTTATGAGATAATTCAGGGTCCACGTCTCGAGGCCCAAGAATGTCATGAGTTTGACAACACTAAAGCAAAAAACTGGAGAATCTTTGAGAAGCTTTTTAACGCGATTCAATGCAGCTTCGGCATCGGTGGACCGGCTAGATCCATCCATGGTCCTAATGGAAGCCGTGTCAGGCATAGATAACGGCACAGACTTCAAGAATTCATTGACCAAAGATCCTCCTATGGATTCAGGAGAATTATTCCATGAGGCCGAAGGGTTCTTGCGGTTAGAGGACGCAAAGGATGAAACAGAGGAAGGAGAAGGAATCGATGTTTTTGCAGACAAAGGTGGGAATCCTTCTGAGAAAGGTGTAGAAACTAACAAAGGTAAACGAAAAGATGAAGATAACAACGATAAATCAGCACGCCAACAACGGTGATCAAGATTCACTTCATACTCGGAATTGAATGAGACCTTGGAATGAATCTATCAAGACACCAAAGGACAAATTCCTTATCGAAAGCCAATTAAGAGAGATCCGACTAACAACGAGATAAGGTCGGACAAGTACTGTTTGTTCCATGAGCTAAACGGTCATAGCACGAATGACTGCAGGCACTTGAAAGATGAAATTGAGGGGCATATCCGGGATGGTTTGCTATCTCAATATGTGAAAAAGAAGACTGCAACGGTGGAACAAGAATGACCACCTGCACCAACTGGAAACACCTCAGGATCAAAGCGCCGGCCTATTATCAAATAATTGAGGTTATGACGAATGAGTGGAAAAATATACATCAACACGATTAAGTTATTCACACATGTATGGGACCACGATCGATCCCCAGGCATGCTCTGATACAACTATAAATCATATTGATGTAGACGTTTGCACTCGGACGTCAATTCTTTGCTTTTGAATTTTACTTCTGATGGTTGACTACATTACTTTTGTATCTTACTTCTGATGACTGATTACTTTGCCTTCTGTGTTTGGACTAGGCTTGACATTGCTTTCATGATTTGTTTCTGATGATTGAGATTGACTCTGCGTTGCTTTCATGATTTATTTTTGATGATTGAGTTTGACTCTATATGGCTTTCATGTTTTTCTTCTGATGTTTGAGCTTGACTCTACTTTGCATTCATGTTTTGCCTCTGATGTTTGGACTTAATTCCACTTTGCTTTCATGATTTTCTTCCGATGTTTGGATTTGATTCCACATTGCATTCACGATTTGCTTCGAATGTTTGGGTTTCACTTTTCCAGGCATTTCTACTTGATAACTTTTCAGTTGAATATTTGATTTTTCATGATTTTGAAATGTGTAAGCCCTACGAATAGGCATTATCAAGCCCTACGAACAGGTACCCGACTTCGAACAGTCTCAATGATTAAGTCCTATGAACAGGAACCCGACTTTGAACAGTCAAAAACTCATGGATTTAAGTGCTTGACCGCCAACAGTCGCTTGATTGTGGTCGGTCGCGCTTTAGTTCATAACTCGATCCTAAGCAATCGTCGCATAGATTTAAGTGCTTGACCACGCAGGCCTGCACTTGACTTCAAATGACTCGATCACGAATGGTCGTCGTTTGAAATTAAGCGATTGACTATGAACGGCCGCGCTTCACACCGCCAACAGTCGCACTTTCACCTCAAATGGCTCGATCCCGAACGATCGTCAATTGAAGTAAAGTGCTTGACTATTGACGGTTGCATCTCAACTCACTTCACCTGATCCTGATCATCATACAAAGTTGAGTGCTTGACCACGGACGGCCGTGCTTCACCTCGAATGGCTCGATCCCGAACGATCGTCATTTGAAGTTAAGCGCTTGACCGCGAGCGGCCGCGCTTTACCACTTGATCGCCCAGGGCCGCACTTTACCACAAATGGCTCGACCCCAAATGGTCATCATTTGAAGTAAAGTGCTTGACCATGAATGGTTGTCATTTTAATCGCGCAGGGCCGCACTTTACCACGAGTGGCTCGACCCTGAATGGTCGTCATTCGAAGTAAAGCGCTTGACCATGAATGATCGTATTTCGCCACAAATGACCTGATCTTGAACGATCATCGCATGGATTTAGATGCTTGACCGCACAGGGCCGTACTTCACCTCAAATGACTCGTCCATGAAAGGTCGTCATTCGAAATAAAGCGCTTGACCATGAACGGCCGCGCTTCATCCCAAATAGATCAATCCTGAACGGTCATCATTTGGGGCCATATGAAACTGTCAAATCCTTTATAGGTTATCAACAGGATATGAACGTCCAGATTCTGGCATTACAAAACACACCTTCCTAACAAAAGGCATGTTTTGGGGGGAAAGTGTTATCCCACCTTTTTCAGCAAGGTCGTGATATCAAAAGATCGACCGAGAAAACCAAAGATAGCTCGTCTCAAAAATTGGCCAACTCGGCATCAAAGATTTCTCATCTAAGATCCCCTACGGAGGGGGGTCAAGGGTGGTGCCAACCCCCCAAGGTGGGGGTGTGGGGGCAACGCCACCGCTACGGTGTTCGACCTAACTGCTTAAAGCCATGGGGTATGGATTATGGAGTATGCGACCTGGGGCATGGAGTATCCAACGAGCTAAAACTTCCAGCGAGTTAACGGGTTAGAGCTTCCAGCGACTTAGCGGGTTAGAGCTTCCAACGAGTTAACGGGTTAGAGCTTCCAGCGAGTTAGCGGGTTAGAGCATCCAGCGAGTTAACGGGTTAGAGCTTCCAGCTACCTAATTGCTTAAAGGCATGAGCGACCTGCCCACTCAGAAACTCATGCGGCCTAACCTGTTCACGACCTAACTAGTACCCGACCTAACACTTCTGCCGACCTAAAGGTTGCAACCTAACGACTTAGCGACCTAAGACCTAACGACTTAGCGACCTATGACTTAAATATTGGAGCGACTTAGCATGGGAAGTGACCTATCAAGTAACGACCTAGCGACCTAACACCTAGCAATCTAACAAGAAGAGCACCCAGAAACTCGTGCGACCTAACTAGTTCGCGATCAAACTTCCCGCGACCTAACTCCGCAACCTAACTCCGTGACCTAACTCCGCGACCTAACTCCGCGACCTAACTCCACGACCTAATACCATAACGACCTAAAGCAGTTCCTAACGGCCTAATGAATATTCAGTTAGGTCGCAATTCCTTTAACTCGTCCCACCTTACACCGTTACCATTTAGGTCGCTCACGACCTATAAAGCCATTCCTCAGCATCTTTAGGTCGCCACTCCTTGAGATCGTGATTCCTTAGGTCGTGACTTCTTCCTTTGCTACTCAGTTAGGTCGCCAACAACCTTCAACCCATCCCTTTAGGTCGTAACTCAGCTATCCACGACCTACGACCTACCTTAGGTCGTTCACGACTTATGCCCAGAAACTCCTATAAATACGGCATGAACTCCAACTAGGAAGGGACTTTTCGGATTCCAAAACGCCGATACTCTGCAGTTTTCTCCACTCCTCCAACACTTCAACAATCGAAGATTCTTCATCAAGAGATCTACTTCATCCAAGAGAGATTCGAAGAGCAATTCACCATCAATGTTCTAACTTCTTTCTCCGTTCGTGTTGTAATTGTAAGATCGTGTTGTAAAGGTGTTGTAATCGAGAGATCATGCTGTAAAAGTGTTGTAATCTTGTAAAAGTGTGTACAAAGAAGATAATGAAGAATGTAAAGTGGATGTAGGCTTACTAGTAGCCGAACCACTATAAAAATCTCTGTCTCTTTTACTTTTCTGCTTTTTTTCTTTTTACTTTGTTTCCCGTATAAACGGGTGGTGCTCTCACTTCATCACGAGATACACCGGGTGTTAGCGTTAAACCAATTTTTATCGTCAACAGCAACCCTTTCGAAAGCTATCAGAAAACTCCTTTCAAAGGCATATGTTTCGACTCCTTTGAATGTTTTAACAAAACAAAGGCGGGCGCTTAACTTTTTAAAACAAACAAAGATATCGACCCCATCGGAAGCAATGCTTTCGACACCATACCTTCGGCCTTCCTACAATCCATTACGTACGATCTGAGTGATACCTTATGTATTGGTTTCAGCCTGGGTTGGTTTCGACTGAGTCCAAGCGAAAGCTATGAGTCGAATGGTACTTCTAATAGAGGCGGAACTTGCTTTTCTGAGTAAAGGCTGACTAATGCCAATTAAAGCAAATTCTATCTAACTAATTTGCCCACGTATAAACATGTGATTGGTTGCCTCAACTTTTCAAATTCTTCACCAAAATAACTAATGCTTAATTTTAGATCTAAACCAAGGTTAGTTTAGCAAATAAGAACATCCATTAACAAAAATAATAATGCAATTAAGTCCTTCCTTTTAAAACAATTTAATTTCCGTAGTAAATCGATTAGGAAAAATCCCCAAAAATCGTAGAAAATCATTTTCATCATGTTATTTAACATATCTAAATTTTAGACCCATAGTCTCAATATAATTTCTAAAATAAATTTCTAAACACTATTAACCATATTTGCCTTTGAAAATTCAAAATAATCTTTCCATAGCTTAGAAAATTATCAAAATTAAAACCCTAATCCAAAATCATGTTTTACATAACATAAATATTTTCCACGATAATCAAAGATCATTTACAACTGGTTTTTCCCTAAAACCGCATAAATCCTCATTTAAACAATCTTGTTTAAATTAAACAAACTATAATTCAAGCATATCATCATCCAAATCATCATAAAAACGAATTTAGTCTTATATTTGAAAACATACGATCTAAGACAAAATAGAGATCAGATAAATTACTATTCACCTTGTTTAAGATAAGGAGATTGGATTGAGATTAATTTCCCCTAGCTTTAATCCTTAGCGTTACTTTGATTTCTCTTCTCTTTCCTTCATAGTAATGGCCGGCTCCTCTTTATGTTTGCATTTTATGTTTTTGTGAAAATGAGAAAATAAACGTGATTGGTATAAGGAACGGAAAAATATATAAGGGTTATGTTAACAAGTGCGGCTAATTCCCAATATGCCCTTATGTAATTTAATTTGCTTAGAAACCATTCTTGAGCCATTTAATTAATTAATTGAGCATGGCCTCTAAGTGTTTATTCAAATCTCAATCCCCTTATCACTTGACATTTACATTATTCTATTTAATTTATCTAATTAGATATCCTGAATAATGTTATTAAAAATTGGGGGTGTTACAATTACGGTTTGATTTATCTATCTTGGCTTATAGTATCTTTTGGTATTTTAATTATTTCTTTCCATTATATGTTTTAGAAAGTGTAGATCTTTTCCGATAGCTTTGTCATCTATTTTATATTTTACTTTAAGATGATCCACCATCAATGGCATGAGTAATGCTACTGCCAATTCTAGAAGTGGATCAAGATGTCGTAGATGGTTGGTTATTACACCATCGCCTTTGTTGTACGTACATGATGGCTTCCAATTCCTTAAAATATTATGATCGAGCAAACCTTGTTACTATTACATATTGCAACTGTGTTGTTTGGTTGGTTTGAGCCACAATTATGTCATATGGAATTGTTTCGACTGATTTCCAAGTAGTTTAATTTAAAACTTAAATAAAAACATTATGAATAATTTCCACACTTTTAACTTCTTTGAAGTTGCATTTATTGCTAACATGAGTCCAAGCAAATCAAAAATACATAAAATAGGCATAGTCCAAGTTGAGAATAAATATGAATTCATTGTCTACGATACACTGAAATTTACCATCTTGTAATTCTTTTCTTCTATCTATTGCAACAAGGGGTAAGCAAATGGTTGGTTTGGCTTGAACCCGATCAAAATTATTGAAACCAAAATAACCATTCATGAATCATAAACTGAACCAAACAAAGCCAAGATTTTCATAGCCGAAACCATTCAAACCGATAATATTTGGCTTGGTTTGGTTGTTTATATGGTTTATCTTAAAATGGGTTAGATCTTCTTGTTTTGATACAATATAAGATTAAAAAAATTAATTGATTCCATATGATGCAAACATTTTATAAAATTAACTCATCTTCTAAAAATATAATATGAATTGAAAGAAAAATAAAATTGTTATAAAAATGTTGTAAATAATGGTGTTGCCATTAGTAATTTTACTATTTTGAAATAACTTAATTTTTATATCTGTTTAATCGGTTGGTTCGGGTTTTAGATATTGAGAACCAAACCTAACCAATAAATCAAAGACATATAAAAACAAAAACCAAAACCAGCCAATTAAGTAACAAAACCAAGCCAAACCTATCAAACTTAATTGGTTTGTTTGGTTTATTTGGTTTTAACCAATAAATACACACCACTAATTGCAACATAGATACTAAAAGTCCACTATGTTAATAATTTAATAGACTCATTTTTTTTTTGAAATGGTACTTTATATACAACATATCACATGTCAATAAACGTTTGAACCATGCTACGCAAAATTCGAACTTGTGACCCCTCACACCAAAGCCGAATCACTTAATCACTAGGACAATGGTGCTTGTCTAATAGTAGACAAAAACATTGAAATGCAAATAAACAAAATGATAAAAAATAACATGCACACTCATATTTAGAAACTACCACTACAACAAAACAGTCTTTTTACAATGGGCAACGCCCATTGTAATAGGGTTTTCGCAACGGGCATGTGCCTGTTGTAATAGGCCTCGTTGTAATAGATCCATCATATTTTACAACAGGCAAAGCACGTTGTAAAAACCATTGCAGTAAACCTTTTTACAACGGGTTATGACCGTTGTAATAGACTATAATACAACGGCCATAACCCGTAGCAACAGACTAACTTTACTAATTGATGGCATCCATGTAATACATCCATACTAATACTAAATACTGTCGAAAAATAATTAAAATCACATACGAAAAGAATAAAAGATAGAGTCATAGAATTTGTTAACCCCACTTTTTGATGACTCAACGACCTAATGTGCTATAGGGGTTAGCGACCTAAATGATCACGCGGGTTAAGAAGCTTAACGACCTAGCGATCCAAAGCCTCCAGCGAGCTAACATAGATGTGGGTTAGCGACTTAATCCATTCAGCGGGTTAGGGACCTAATCCATTCAGCGGGTTAGCAAGCTAAGGCATTCATTGAGCCAACATGGCAACGGCTTATTAAACAGCGCGACCTAACGACCTAAGAGGTGTGGTGACATAACGAGTTAAAAAGTTCAAGCGACCTAACATCTTCCACTATTAAGAGCCGAATTCACATGACCTCTTCCATATAAGTCTCTTTCTACTCTCGTAGGTCGCTACGACCTACCAACCAAAGCAGTTGATCAAGCGTAAGCCTTAACCCATATCCCTTAGGTCGTTCACGACCTACGACCTAACCCCTAGGTCGCCTACGACCTACGACCTAACTCCAGAAATTCGCTATAAATACCTTGCCTACTCCACCGAAGAGAGGACTTTGGGCTCATTTGTGGAACGCCTATACTCTACTGTTTTTCTCTACTCATCTGACACTTCAAACACCGAAGACACCTCTACCGACTTCAAGAGAGATCTAACACATTCAACACGAATTCAAAGAGCTCTTATACATTGAAGTTCTAGTTACTTGTCTTAATTGTGTTGTAATCCAAGATCATTGTTAAAGTTGTAATCGAATCAGAAATAAAGAGGTCTAAAGTGGACGTAGGCTTGACATTAAGCCGAACCACTATAAAAACTATTGTCTCTTTAATTGATTTTCTATTATCTTCTGCTTATCTCTAGTTCCCGTACCAACGGGTGGTGCTTTCACATTTTTACTACTTACACTGGGGTGTTAGCGTTCAATATTAGCGTTAACATTTTGGTACTTTCATTGAGAGCTCGAACTCAGGGTGCTTTCATCATTGCTTCACAAAAGTTCGTTGAAAGAATCTCTCTCAAAACCAGAAGTCTATCAGAGATTATGGCTCCTGGAAGAAAGCGTAGATCTACTAGACCCGGTGATGCCCATGAAAATATTGCCACTTCTCCTTCGTTAAGTCAAGCAGCTTCAAGTGCTGGAATTACACGGGCGGAGTTAGATGCTGCGGTGTCTGGGTTATATCAGCAAATGGAAGCCTAGAACACTTTAATGCTTGATAGGTTGAATGCCTTGCTCGGAGCTAACCGTCAACCAGTCAATAATGAAGAAAACTTTGCTGATGATGTTCATAATCCTGAAGAGAGGAATGTTCCTCAAAAGGCAGCTGGCCCCGCCGAACAGGCACCTCCCCAAGCTGGAGGATCAAGGGCGCAGCCGACTCTCTGTGAATGTTTGTCCAGGCAAACTTCCGAGAAAATGGCTGAAGTCTATCCCGTAGAGCCTTTAAACGATGAGGAATACCTCTCGGGTATGGTTTGACAAATTATGAAAGAAAGTATGCAAAGGGAAGAAGATGAAAAAGAGTGGGGGTTCGCTCCGAGCAAAACTCCGTTCACCGAAAGGGTTTTGAAAGCGAAATTCCCAAGGAAGTTTGTTCCTCCCACCATTTTGGCTTATAAGGGAACAAGCGACCCTAACCAATTCCTATATAAGTATGACTGGCACATGACTGGTGCTAGAGCATCGTATGAGATCAAATGCCTGTACTTTCCGGTATACTTGGAAGGAGCGGCTCTACTCTGGTTTACAAAGCTACCGGTCCGATCTGTAGACCAGTTCTCCGATTTAACTCGGAAGTTTAAAGAGAAATTCAGGTTATATGCTTCAAAGGCGAAGGACATAATGTCATTGTCCAGCCTGGAACAGAATCCCGAAGAATCTATTAGATCTTTTATAAACCGCTTCAATATAGCCTTGGCAGAAGTCGATAATGCAGAGCCACGAATGGTTTTGACATACTTAATGAGGGCTATCGACAAATCGAGTGAGTTTGGGAAATGGTTGAAGATGAAGGAAGCAAATTCGCTTGAGAAATTCTACAAGAAAGCTTACGAGTTCATGCGCTTTGAAAGCCTTCCTGCGCCGATGAAAGTGGTATTGACGGAGGTTAAGAATAACACTGCTGCTCATACCAAAAAGGAATCCGGAAGTCGGAAGACGAAGAATAACGGTGGGAAGAAGCAGAAGGATGTGAAGAAAGCTCGCTTCTTAAAACCTTCAGATTTCGCTCCTTTAACTGATACTCCGGGGAATATCTTTTTCGCTACCAAAGATGCCGTGGAATATCCTAAACCACCTATGCTGAAGCTTGGGAAAAAGGCTGTTCAAAGTGGGAGATTTTGTCAGTTTCGTAATCAATCCGGTCATGATACTAACGAATGTCGCCATTTGAAAAGTTTGATTGAAGAACTGCTGAGAGAGAACAAGGTGTCGCAATATGTTAAGAGAAATGGGAACAACCCAACTTCATCTACTGAGGGCCAGCAACTTCCTGCTCATCCATCTGGCTCGGGTGAGAGGACTACCGTGCATGAATCAGAGAGGCCTATTATTAATGTAATCATGGGAGGTCCTCACCCGGCAGGCAGAAGCTAAGGCGAGGTGGAAAGATATGCTCGCGCTTTGAAATATGCCCTAGCAGAAGAAATTGTTTTTGTGTTGGAAGACGCTGCACCTTTGAAGCAGCAAAGAACTTTTAATGATGACATTGTGTTCAGGGCCAGGGACTCTATGAGTGTTGAAGCTCCTACCATGGATCCCTTGGTTATCTCTGCGGGTATCGAACCTGCTATTGTAAGAAGGGTGCTTGTTGACTACGGCGCCTCTTGCAATATCCTCTTCAAAAAGACATTCGACCAAATGAAGATTCCTATGGCTGATGTTCAAGCTTCATCGCAGAAGATTGCTGGGTTCACTGGGGAACCAATGCAGCCAACTGGAACTATTGATTTATTTATGGAGCTTGGAGAGGGGCAGAAAAAGGTGGTTCGAAAGCAGACTTTTGTGATTGTTGACGGATTTTCTGCTTACAATGCCTTCCTAGGCCGGCCAACTCTTGCAGCATTCAAGGCAATTCTCGCCCCGTAGTGCCTTACGATGAAGTTCCCCATGGATAATGGCATCGGTGTTATTAAAGGGATCAGAACGCTGGGCGAGAATGTTATCTGATAGAGTTGCGGGAAGCGAGGAGAGAGAGATGGGAAAGGATGCGACAGCTCCACTCCGCATCAAGGAACCGACCTTGTAGCAATTACAGGGTGGACCCTGCCTGGTGAGCATAATAGTGCAGAAAAGAAATGGATCCCAGAAAAGCCAGTACAGGGGAGAATAGAGTGGTGCCAGTGGAAGTAACGGTGCCAATACCTGTTGACCTGAAAGATCCAAACAAGGTGTTGAATGTGGGTTCTCAACTTAGTGTGACGGTTCAAAATATTTTGATATCATTCTTGAAAGCAAATCAAGATGTATTTGCTTGGAGTCATGCCGATATGTGTGGAATATCTCCAGAAATCGTGGTACACACTCTGAATATTGATCCGAAATTTACACCTGTGAAGCAGAAAAGAAGAACCTAGGGTCCGGAAAGGTCAGCAGCATTAAAGGAAGAAGTAGATTGGCTCATGGAGAATGGCTTCATCAGAGAGTCCACTTATCCGAATTGGGTTTCTAATCCGGTGCTGGTTAAAAAGGCAAATGGAAAGTGGAAAGTATGCATCGACTTTTCAGATTTAAACAAAGCCTGCCCCAAAGACTGCTTCCCGTTACCTAGGATTGATCAGTTGGTGGATGGAACAGCCGGGCATGAATTGTTGTCTTTCATGGATGCTTACTCCGGATATAACCAAATCATGATGCATGAGCCAGATCAGGAGGACACGAGCTTCGTCACCGATGTCGGTCTTTACTGCTATCATGCCCTTTGGACTGAAGAATGCGGGGGCAACTCACCAAAAACTTGTTAATGCTATGTTCAAGCCACAGATTGGCAAAACTATGGAAGTTTACGTTAATGATATGTTGGTGAAGTCAAAGAAGGCAGTGGACCATATGGATCACTTGGCAGAAATTTTCGCAGTCCTCCGAAAGTATGGAATGAAGCTTAATCCTTTGAAATGTTCATTCAGGGTAGAGTCTAGGAAATTCTTGGGTTTCATTGTGAGTGCTAGGGGAATTGAAGCTAATCCTGCTCAAATTACTACTTTGAGAGAAGTCAAAGTCCCTAGGACAAAGAAGGAATTGTAGAGCCTCAATGAGAAAGTTGCTGCATTGAGTCGGTTTATTTCCAAGGCCACGGATAAATGCATTCCATTCTTTGACGCTCTGAAGAAAGGAAAGAAAAAATTTGAATGGTCTCCGGAATGTCAGAAAGCTTTCGATGAACAAGCGCCTCCAATACTTTCTAAGCCTGGCAACGGTGAAGATCTTTTCATATATTTAGCAGTTTCGTCTCATGCTCTTAGTGCAGCAATAGTACGGGAAGATGCAAAAGTTCAGCGCCCAGTCTACTACATCAACAAGAGATTCACTGGGGCAGAGATAAATTACTCAAAGCTAGGGAAACTCACCTATTGCCTACTGATAGCTTCCAGAAAGTTGAGGCCATATTTTCAAGCTCATCCTATCAAAGTCCTCACTGATCAGCCGCTAAAGCAAGTCTTATTTCGCCCTGAGACTTCGGGTCGTCTTCTGAAGTGGAATATTGAACTCGGCCAGTATGATATCATTTACCATCCCCGAAGAGCAATCAATGGACAAGCTTTAGCAGATTTCATTGCAGAATACATAGATAAAGGTAAAAGCGAGGAAGAAGTTATTGATGACATTCCGACCCGATGGAAATTATATGTTGATGGCGCAAGAAACGACTATTGTTCTGGAGCTTGGGTAGTGCTTGAAACCCCCGAATGGCGATCATTGTGTTACGCATTGAGATTGGAATTTCCTTCAACAAATAACGAAGCAGAATATGAAGCTCTTATTGCCGGCATGAAAATTGCTAAAGAACTGAATATCAGAGTGTTGCAGATCTTCAGTGATTCCCAGCTTATTGTATGCCAAGTCAAGAAAGAGTTTCAAACTAAAGGAGGAAATATGCCTGCTTACTTGTCAAGGGCCCGGGGACTTCTCGATGATTTCGATCATTATATGATAAGTCATATACCCCGGGAAGATAACATGAAGGCAGATTCTCTCGCAAAGTATTCAAGCACTGGCGAAGCTCAACTACTGGGATTGGTTCCTATAGAAGTCTTGTCAGCCCCAAGTATTGATGAAATGGAGATTGACTGGATCATAACTGCTTCTCAAGAGCAGGAGTCGTAGATGACTCCAATCAAGGAATATCTACTTAACGGCTCCCTTCCAGAAAATTCAAAGGAGCGTCAGAAGCTGTTAAGGAAAGCCTTAAGATATGTAACTCAAGACGGTCGGTTGTACAGATGGGTATTCTCAATGCCATTACTCCGATGTGTAACCAAGGAAGAGGCTAAGACAATTTTAGCTGAAATGCACGGAGGAGAGTGTGGGGATCATTCAGGAGATCAAACTCTAGCAAAGAAAATTCTCCGTTATGGGTATTTTTGGCCAGACATTAATCGTGACGCTGCTAGCTACGCCCGAAAGTGTGACCGATGCTAGAGATTTGCAAAAATCCCAAGAGCACCTTCCATCGAGCTAACGTAAATGGTCAGTCCATGGCCATGTGCTATTTGGGGAATAGATCTCATCGGGCCTTTGCCAACTGCCAAGTCCAGAATCAGATATGCTATTGTTGATGTTGATTATTTCACTAAATGGGCTGAATCTGAACCATTAGCTACTATTACCTCTAAAAAGATGATAAACTTTGTGACTAAGAAAATCATTTGCAGGTTTGGTGTGCCTCAAAAGATAATCACAGACAATGGTACCCAATTCGAAAGCGAAGAGTTCTAGGATTTTTGCAAGCGATCAAGATCCAAAAAAGCTTCTTAGCAGTGGCTCATTCGCAGGCAAACGGGCAAGTGGAAGCAGTAAACAAAATTATCAAATCAACCATCAAAAAACAGCTAGAAAAAGCAACAGATGGTTGGGTTGATAAGCTGCCACTAGCACTATGGGCATACAAAACTACCTACAAAACTGCGACTGGGCACACTCCATTCTCATTAGCATATGGATCAGAAGCAATGATTCCAGTGGAAATAGAGGTTCCCTCACACAGAAGAATTCATTTCAACCAAGCTGAAAATGAAAAGTTGGAACTTGAAGCACTTGACTTCCTTGATGAAAGAAGGGAGAGGCACAACTCAGAATTGCACCTCATCAGCAAAGGATTGCCAGACACTTCAATTCCAAAGTTCACCAACGCAGCTTTGAGATTGGGGACCTAGTCTTGAAAAGGATCATGACAGCAACAGGAGTGTTTGCGCAAAACTGGGAAGGGCCGTATGTCGTAGGCAAAAAACTTCTTGATGGCACTTTCAAACGGACAACTGTCGAAGGAGATCCAATTCCAAGAGCTTGGAACAACAATCACTTGCGTCCATATTTTACTTAAAATCTTTGCTTAAATTTGTAAAATGATTACGGATGTATGATTCTTGTATTGCAAGCTATTGTAAAACTTGTGCAAATGAATAATAAGAACTATAAAGTGGATGTAGGCCAAGTTCTTGGCCGAACCACTATAAATCTTGTATTCTCTACTATTATAAAATGCCTGTTTTATTTCGATGTGTAAATACCTTAAATGTATTGCTAAAATGTCGATTTAATATTGCAGGCCATTAAAACAAAGCTTACCCATCACAAGAACAAGCGATCCCTGAAATCACTCAATAAACAAATGTCAAGCCGCAAAGATTCCAGATTCAAATCCTATATAAGAAATGCTTCATGCAAACAGTTAGTGATTCCGCCGGAGGAGCACCTCCCTAACGTGAAGGTTTCAGGCCCTTGCTAACTGATTGCGATTGTTTTTGCAAACGAATATCCAGTTAGATAGCTTGCGTCTGCCCCGTGGACTCGCTTAACAATGAAGTACACTTCTTTGGATAAAACAAACTACTTGCAAAAGACAGGAACATGTGCTTGGAAATGATAACAGGGAATCGCTAATGAGAAAATGACGAACAGACAAGGGCGAGCAGACAGAAAACAGCCAAAAAGGAGTCCTGTCTCTCAACAAAAAGGTTGGTGGAACCGTCGGAGGGGCACCTTCCCAAAGCGAAGGCACCAGGCCCTTGCTAGCTGATTGCGATCGTTTGTGCAAACGAACATCCGGTTAGATAGCTTGCGTCTGCCCCGTGGATCCACTTAACCGTGAGACGCAACCTTCATGGCAAGCCAACCACCCAAAGACCTCTCTGGAGGCACAAGCCCTCTTCGGAGGCACAACTCTTCGAGGAATAAAGACCTCTAACGAGGCACGTCGAAAAAAGAAAGTTCTCTTCTCAACCAAAAAGATTGGTGGAATCACCGGAGGGGCGCCTTCCCAAGTGGAAGGCACAGGGCCCTTATTAACTAGTTGCGATCGTTTGTGCAAATGAACATCTAATTAAGTAACTTGCGTCCGCCCCGTGAATCCATTCAACCATGAGAAATTAACTCCAGGCAAAAAAATAAAGACCTCTTCGGAGGCGCAAGCCCTCTTCGGAGGAACAAGCCTTCACCGAAGGCACACCTGCCCTCTTCGGAGGCAGAAGACCTCTCCTGAGGCACCACAAGCCCTCTTCAGAGGCACTAGCCTTCACTAAAGGCACGCCTGCCCTCTTCGGAGGCAGAAGACCTCTCCCGAGGCACCACAAGACCTCTTCGGAGGCACAAGACCTCTTCGGAGGAACGTCCCAAGAAGAAATGCTTTTCTCAACCAACAAGGTTGATGGAACCACCGGAGGGGCACCTTCCTAAGATAGAAGGCACGGGGCCCTTGTTAACTAGCTGCGATCATTTGTGCTAACGGACATCCAACTAAGTAACTTGCGTCCGTCCCGTGGAACCATTTAACTGTGAGAAAACACTCTCAAGCGAACAAAACAAAAAATCCCTCCAACGAGGAACAACAAAAAAAGAAGAAGAAGAAAGCCCTCTTAGGAGGCACACTGCAGCTCTCAAGGGAAGATCAATTTCCCCATCTTGAAAATATTCTTCCCCAAAAGTTGTAGTGCCAATTCAAAGCCTTCTTTGGAAACTCGCTTCACCGCGTAGGAGAATCCACTTGTCAAAAAATAAAAGTGATTATCTCTGAAAGTGAAGTGTAAAAAAAATTCAAACAAAAGAGAGAGAGAAGAATTCTCCAATACAAGGCACACTGTACTAAAGCAGAGTAATATTTCCTCAAAAAATGGAAAGAATTATTCTTTAAAGTAAGGGTGCAAGCCTTCTCAAAATTGAAGAATTGTTCTCCAACTTAAGAGTACAAGTCTTCTCAAAATGGAAGAATTGTTCTCTAACTTAGGAGTACAAATCTTCTCAAAGCAGAAGAATTGTTCTCCAACTTAAGAGTACAAATCTTCTTGAAACAGAAGAACTGTTATCCAAAGTTTTATCAAATGAAAGAAATTGCAATAAGCCGTGGTATGGGGGAAATACAATACAATATAGATACATTAATAAAAGCAACGCTCAAGCAACATGCCACAAACTTATTGCAATATCACACAAAGAAAATGAAGAAACTTGTGCGAAAATAAGGAATAAATGCATTCACAAATAACAGTCAAAAGACTGTACAAGTAAGAAGAATCATTTTATTCCATACTATAAAATTTTATACATGTGTAGGTTACAAAAGAGCGGGGACCGGTACCCGCACAATCTCCGGTCAATACAAGCGTTTGTATACAAGCAAAAAGCAAAACAAGAAGAGTAAAGCGAGACTCACTATTTCTTCTTCCCGCCACCTTTAGAGCCCTCGCCTGGCCTGATGGTTAACTTTGGGAGCCAGCTTGAATGAGTCGGGGAAGAAGGAGATAGAGGTGCAGCTGGGTCTACTTCCGCCTTCTCTTCGCTAGCAGAAATGTTTTTCCTTCTCTTCTTTGAAGTTACACGCTTCCCCTTTTTCCTTGAAGAAGACTCGCTGCCCGGAGTTATAACTGCAAACGGCTTTGTGTCATCATGAAATTGCTCCGAAGTCTTTTCACCTTCTTCAAGTTCCTTAGCCTTCTGCTCTTGCGAAGCGGCCGGGTCATCCAAGCCTTGAAGAGCTTCTATTAATTCTTCTTGCGACCCCCGGTTGAGAAGCAGAAGGAGGCGTAATTTAAAGAGACGGAGGTGGGATAGCTGGAAGAGGAGAAGTCTGTGCGGCACTTGGCATTTTCACTACAGAAGAAGAGAAATTAAAATCAGTATTCCTCGTAAAGAGAGGAGATAGTGGCGCGCCAAGGCTTAAGTAATAATCAAAAAGTTCGTCAAGTCCATGTGAAGTGAACAAGTAGTCCACTTGAGCTAAATCAACATTGAAGTTACCTGGAGAAGTTGGTTTTATCACGTCAACTTCAAAGCCTTGTGCTTCAGCGCTTTCTTGAGCCTCATCTCCAGTATGAGCAGTTACAATATCAATGTCAGATTTGGCAGGAGGCGAAGAATGGGAACTGGAGCCAATGATATCAATGTTGGCTGAAACTGAAGGAAGAGTCGGGTCGGTCAAATGTGACGTCCCTAAATGTTCTCCTTCCGCCGTTTCGGCTTGCTCTTTGGCAAGTTGCTCCTCCCCCGGCAAGGGCGGCACGTGCATCATCATCCAAATAGTGCGCCTCAAGATCTGCCTCAGCATAGCCAGCGCCTCCAAGCATATCAAGTGCCGCCTCCCACACTTTGGCCAAGGTAATCTCATACTTCGGGCCTAAAAACGAAAGGCTGCTATGCCCCAAGACACTATGTATATAAAACTCGAATAAGGTAGAGCTGATGTTGGCCTTGGTTGCTTCATGAGATTCTTCGGCTGCTGTTTTGCCGGCAATAGCTTCATCACGCTCTTTTTCAACTTCAGAAAGTTGAGCTCTTAACATTTCAATCTCCACGTTCTGGGAGCTGGTTTTTTGTCGCAACTGAGCAACATCAGTTCGGTAGCTTTCTACAATTTGCTTTTGTGCCTCAAATCTAGCTTCAGCGTCTCTTTGACTGGCATGAGCGTCTCTCACTTGTTTTTGAAGCACTTATTCCTTTTGAGTGTAGGAAGTGGAAGAAGTGGCAAGCTCTTCTTTGAGTTTTTCAATTTCCGCTTCAAGCTTCTCATTGTAAGCGGTGATGTTTTTCATCTCTGCATCTTGCTGGTCGAGAGTTTTCTTCCACTCGGACTTATCGCTCTCCATGGTTAACATAGCCTCAAGATTCAAGCGATTCACCCTTTGAAGCTCGTCAACTAGCTTTTGCCATCCAGACATTCTCTCAATGTCAAGTTTAACAACGTCGAGATTCCTTAACATGGCCTTCTTGTCGATAGGAATCAAGTCTAAGTCGAAGCGCACTCCTTTTAAACACCAGTGTGGAAACCGGCTTTGGAGTGCAGGCGGGGCACTCTCAATTTGATACGAAGGCCTGTTGATGATCATTTGAATATCAGCTCCTTGAAGGGAAGGAGAGCTGGAAGGGATTTCCAAAGAGATGGGAGCAATGGGCTTTTCAGAAATTGCAGACGCTAGCCTTTCACTAAGTTTGGCCCGCTTGCTTGGATCTTCAGCGATGTGACCTTTCCCTTTGTCATCATGAGATTTTCTTTTGTGGGAATCATCACCTCTCTGGGAAGAATCATGTCGTTTATCCCTTCTCCCATAGCGCTCCTCATAAGCCCGCCTCTCGTGAGCTTTTCTTATCAATATTCCTCGCGGCAGGAAGATACCGCTTGGGATCATATGAGTCGCGCCTTCCATAGCGCTGAAAATCATCATAGTAAGAGCTGCTACATCCCATTGGAGAATCTGAAAATGAAGAAGAGACAAGTTCAAAAATCTTCAAAGTAAAGAAGTTAAGTGCATAAATTTGCTAAAATCCTAAGTGTGTGTGGCGTATGAACTACGCGCGTCAAGCTACAAACCACTCTTCGGCTTAAGAGTTATCTCTTGGGTTGATAGAGTTGTTTGCAAAACTGATGTCACTTCAACTGCTGGAGAAGCAAGTTTAGAAGCAGTAGTATCATCTTTGAAGAGCTCACGTGAAGTAACCACCAAGTCGCTCAACCCCTCAAAAATGTCGTCACCGTCATGCCTAGCGGGACTCTTTCTCTCAGCTCCTTCATCAGCAGCCTTCCCCGAGTGTTGAGGAGGTTCTTCTTCTTCGATAACCGAGGGAAGTACAAATTTGCTGGATGACCCCGCAACATCAACAGAAGCAGAACATTTCACCAATGAAGCCTCAGCAGCAGGTTCCTTTGGTGTAAGTTCTTCGGCGGAAACTGGGGCATCTGGAGTCTGCTTGATAACCAGGGGCATCATGAAGCTGGGTAGATCGGGAAGAATGCAAAAGTCCGAATTGATGCAAAAATTCGTCCTTCGGCAAAAATTTAATGCTTCTCTCCTCAACCGCCATGGCACTTAGTCTTTCAAAAGTCGGCTTATGGCTGGAATCTTTAGAAAGAGGAGGAAGTGCTGTAAAAGTAAAGAATGAAGTTAGAACTTGACAACTTGGATTTTAAAAAGCTTAGAAATGGAAAGAACGGAGATAAGCAATCCTACTTCCTACTCTCCAAATGCTGTAGAATCCTGGGGGGGGCAACGGACGAAGAAAAATTGGTTCAAAAACCCGTAGGCGCTTTTAGGAAGATCAGTGATCAATTTACGGTTCCTTGCGCTTCTCACAAGTATTATAGAAGGATGATCTTTGTTTTTTGCAGATTTGCATAAGTAACAAATTTCTTCAAAGCTTGGAAGACGGTCGAGTGCCCTCCTAAACAGTACACACAGTCCCATTAAGATGGCGTAGCCATTGGGATGCAACTGGAAGGGAGAGATAGTCAATCGGAGAAGGAGCTGTCGAAGAAAATTGTTAAAGGGAGGAATAGCTCCACTCAAGCACATCTGACGATTAACTGCGATGAAACCAAAGAGGTGGCCTATCAGCAGTATCGTTTATCCCAAAAAGCAAAGCATCTTCTTCAGCAATATCGAACTGAGCACATAATTGATTGAACACCCGTTGATTCAGAGTGGTTGAAGTTCTTTCCGGGGGATTATCCAAGGGGTTGGCAATTGGGAAGACTTCTTCAGCTTGTCCTATTATCTCTTCTTGTTGAGAAGTCATTCTACACAAGGAACTAGATATTCAAATATGAAGGTGCATGTTTCCTAAATGTGTGGAGTGTTGTGACAAACTAATAAAATGACAAGCAAATATAACTGAAATTAAACTAATAGGCATTTGCCGATTATAAAGTTTCAGGGCTTGTTATTTTAGGTCCAAGTACAAGTGTAGTGTTGATGCAAACAGATCAGCTTTAGTTGATTAATTTTTCTTTACTTTAATACTTCACTTGAATTTGTTGATTCTTAGCACTTCATTCATATAATTTTTGATTATTCTTTATCGACTAATCTGTCATTCGATGTGGGCGGTCAGTGGCAGTATATTCGCCCTAGTTTTCTGTAAATGTTGTATTAAATAGGTTGTTAGCTTTAAAAGTTAGTATAATTTGTAAAGAAGTGCAAAAAGTTCAGGCAATTTATCTCAACAGTTCAAGTTGGAAATTCATTTAAGTGCTGTCCAATTTTTACAAGAAGTTAAGCTCAAACAACTTAGCATAGGTCGAAGCTTCCTTAAGTTGCATTGTTCGAGTCAAAAAGTTCAACAGTATCATGTTCCTATGAGTTAAAAGTTATGATGCAGATTAAAGCTTCAGGTCAAGGCAGTGCAAATTTGGCTAAGTCCTAGGTCGCTTAAATACGAATGCGACCTAAAAAGTTAAGTCGAAAATAGCTTAAGTCGCAAGGAGTAGGTCGGCCAAATCTGTTAGGCCGTAAAGGTTTTTCAGAAACAACTCGGCAATCTGTTAGGTCGTAAATCTGTTAGGTCGTAAATCTGTTAGGTCGCAAGAAGCAACTCGGCAATGTCAAGCTATCTCCCATCAAAACCCCTATGCCATACTCTCCAATCACGTTGTGCCATCAACAGTTGCTTTGCTCAAGACACCACGGCATAACCCGCTATCCGCTAACCCGTTAACCAAGTACCTCTTCGCCTCCTCCAAACACTTAAAACTTCATCCCTCATCATTTCTTCCAAAAACTCCATGAAACCCTAGGCCGATTCGTTCCAGCGATTCAATGATGGTCGAAGGGCGAATCAGAATGTGATTTTGCAACATGACAGCAAAAAATGTATGGAGATGATTATGGGTGAATCCTTGGCAAAAGCGGCGAATAAATGCTTGAAATCACCTAAATTCACTGATTGAATTAACGATTGGAGATGAAAAAGGAGAAGGTTTCGTGTTAACTTCTGAGCCTGAATGCAACAATGGCGGTAGAGTATATGCAATAAAGTGAGGAGGATGAAGCGAGCTAACGGCTTATATAGGGAAAAGAGGGAAAGATGTATCAACACGCGAGTTAACGAGCTATTTAGGTCGCTCATGACCTAGCGAAGTTAGATCGAAGCATACGACCTATAACCTAGGCATATGCTTCGAAGGGCAAGTGTTAACTCCACTTTTTGATGACTCAACGACCTAATGTGCTATAGGGATCGGCGACCTAAATGACCAATCGGGTTAAGAAGCATAACGACCTAGCGATCCAAAGCCTCTAGCGAGCTAACATAGATGCGGGTTAGCGAATTAATCCATTCAGCAGGTTAGCGACCTAATCCATTCAGCGAGTTAGCGAGCTAAGGCATTCATTGAGCCAACATGGAAACGTCTTAATAAAGAGCGCGACCTAACGACCTAAGAGATGTGGCGACATAACGAGTTAAAAAGTTCAAGCGACCTAGCATCTTCCACTAGCAAGAGCCGAATTCACATGACCTCTTCCATATAAGTCTCTTTCTACTCTCATAGGTCGCTACGACCTACCAACCAAAGCAGATGATCAAGCGTAAGCCTTAACTCGTATCCCTTAGGTCGCTCACGACCTACGACCTAACCCCTAGGTCGCCTACGACCTACGACCTAACTCTAGAAATTCCTTATAAATACCTTGCCTACTCCACCTAAGAGAGGACTTTGGGCTCATTTCTGGAACGCCTATACTCTGTGTTTTTCTCGACTCATCTGACACTTCAAACACCGAAGACACCTCTGCGGACTTCAAGAGAGATCTAACACATTCAATATGAATTCGAAGAGCTCTTATACATTGAAGTTCTAGTTACTTGTCTTAATTGTGTTGTAATCGAAGATCATTGTAAAAGTTGAAATCGAATTAGCAATAAAGAGGTATAAAGTGGACGTAGGCTTGACATTAAGCCGAACCACTATAAAAACTGTTGTCTCTTTACTTGATTCTCTATTATCTTCTGCTTATCTCTAGTTCCCGTACCAACGGGTGGTGCTTTCACATTTTCACTACTTACACCGGGGTGTTAACGTTCAATTTTAGCGTTAACAGAATTCTACCACTCCAAAAAGTTATATAAGTTTACATATCTCAAACAAACTTTTCATTTCATCACTTTCTATTTAAATTCACAATTTACAAGTTTGTTCACATCACTGTTTACATTTGAATTCACTTTTTACATTTACAGTGCTTTGCATTTCAATTTCCCATCTCTCTGTCTATACTAACACCTGCACATACATATCTCATTGCTACATTGCTCTGTGCATTTTAAAACCTCTTCCATCTTACCACACTTCCAAATGCTCTCCACAAAACACTCTCCTACCACCATCTTTTTTAACCTTCACTGCCTTTCAACTCCGCAATTGCATTTTCCTTCCAGTCACACAACATCCATACATACCACAACTCACAGCAAACTCAATTACACATTCCACATTTCAACATTGGCTAATACGGTGCTACATCCAACATCCATTTACCATAATTGTAAATTCTAACATCAGCAAAAACTGCCACATCACACATACCCTGATCACCATGAAACCACTCGATACATACATTCAAATCACACCTTCAAACACCTATCTAACATCAAACAAACCACCATCACACTTGTAACCATTGCTTCTTGCATAAGACAGTCTTCAAGCTACAACAAAAACTTCACAACTTTACCCCTCACCACTTCATTGATTCACTGACTGCCTCACACTCACGGACCAAACAACTGCTCATTTCATCACACCACAACAACATATCCATACCACAATTCATTACACTCATGTTAGCAATCATGCAGCGATGCAGCCAGATGCTACCACAATACAAGTTCTATGATTTCAATGCAATAACTTGTTAAAAAAAGAAGTATACTTGGTCAAAATGTTATTTTATCATTCACACATTTGCTGGAATCAAAAAGGTATCGTCAAGATTATATTCTGTAAATGGTGTAAATGGAGTAGAAACAATAGTAAAATGTAGGCTAGCAATTTGAAAATATTGTTCTTTGTAGAGATCAGTGAGTTTATTAGTACCTTTATATATGCAGTATCTTCTGTTTAAAATATAATACTTTTATAAACTTAAAATTTGCAGTTTGAACGCCAACAAGGAAATCAATCCAGGATGTAATGGTTCTATCAAGATATGCTACAGGTATTTACTAATTTGTTGTTAAGCCTATTTTTATTCATAGTCTAGTTTAGAAAAATGGAGTTTTCACCGATGGTAGTAAGGAAATTATTAGCAAAATATAAAATAAACAACCATTTAATTGTCCAAAGAGTCTATTTTCTATAGGATAGGTAGAAAATTTAAAAGCTACGAATTCCTAGTAAAATAATATGGCTCAAGAATTTATCTTAAGCTGACCAATATTCCTATATCAATTGGTAGGTAAATTTTAGACTTGCAAACCAAAGAACTAAGCCAAAAAAAAGTAGGCTCAAAAATTGATGTCAAAGGACTGATGTTCTAACGGTATGATGATATCAGCTACATGATTTCACATATCAAATATGTATTTCATATTTTTATTCTGGATAAACATGAAAATAAATTGACATTTCGAAAGAAAACATTAAATACACAACACAAAAGCTTATAACTAAAGGTACGAATATATCTCAACAACCCTACATAAAAAAGAATTTTTTTTAAAGAAAAGACTTTATAACATTTTCAAACAAATTTATTTCAATCTCACAACCACTTTATGGAATTTCTTGCTAGAGATGACATCTTCCCTGACCATAAAATACCAATAACTCAACTGCCTAAAAGAAAACCTTCATCAAATTCTTTTAATATCCACTAACCAAAGCAACTGCCTTTTGGTTCAAAGTTCCATGGAGTTGGCCTCAAGTCCCTTGAATTCCAGTACACATTTTCAGGCATATAATCTCCATAGTCACTTTCCGTTCTTACATAATATCATGTAGTCTCTCCCAATTCCTATGAAAAGTCGATCGAATCCCATGATTTTAAGAGCATGTTTTATTTCCTGAACATGTAATACTAAAATTAAAACTTTAAAGCATTTAAATTTAAGTTTTACAAATACCATCAATATAAATGCACATGGATATATATATAAACTAATCGGGCATAAACAAATGCTTGAAAAAGATAAACCTCAAATGGAATAGCAAATATTTTTTAAACTTCTGTATGGCAGCTAATTTCAGAGATACATTCTTTGTTCTAAGATTGAAAATGTGGTGGCATTATGATGTAAATCGGGCATTAGAAATATATTTCTTATGTATCCTATCATGAAACATCATATAATCTAAAAATGCTGTAACATGTAGCATCATGTTTAAGGATATAAAATAATTTAATATGAGTACACTTGTGATGTGGTGAGCATGATCTGAATGTTTAGTACAGCAAGAAGCACATACATATTGTTCCAAATAAAAGATATACGACTACTGCTGTCACTTGGACATGGATTTGGAGGAGCAGCTCTTACTAGATGGCTTGGATCCTGCATGCTCTTTATTTTTCTTATCCTCCTTTGACTTGGATGTAGTAGCCCATAAAACTCAGGATGTTTCCTCTTCGTTATCTTTTGCTCCTCCATCGCCTTTAGCTTAAGCGTAACGACCTATAAATTTCATGGATTTAATTTGGTTAAATTAATAAGTTTTGTAATTAAATATAGTAGAAAGAAGGAAAAAAAAGTAAAAACTTTTAAACGAATATAGAAATGAACGCTAAATTTAGTTATATAAATGGTGACTTAAAACCTATTTGCTAGCAATTTCAATAAATTTCAATAAATGAAATGTGGAAAGTATTATACCTGGATATAAATTTCATTAAAAGGGAATTAACTAATATGTTAATGTAAATTAAGAAAATATTGGAATAAATGATAATTCCATTCGGACTTGTAAGCAGTTATTATAGGTTGCATGTTGAAAGGGTTGATTGAATTGGAATTTATATTTAATTTAAATGAAAATATTAAAGATTTACAATAACGGAAATTTAGGTAATAAGGTTAGAACAAGTTGATAAATAATAACATATAACAAATAAGTTGGAACAAATTGGATATAGAGAAATAAATGTAAGCATTTAATATATTAATTAATGTTGGTTGATGATAACATTACTTGGTGATTTATTATATAGCAACGGAAGTGTGAACGTAAAGTCAATAATAATGAATAGTGATTAATTCAAAATTTGTAACATATATTATAAATTACCTGCTTATTTGTTAATGGAATTAGAAGTTGTAGTAAGTGATAATAAAATGAATGAATGTCACTAATGGAAAATGAAATAACGTTCGTTTAAATGTTGAGAAATTATAGGGTCGTATTTATTATAAACATTACTTTAATAAATTATGATTAATTGTGAAATTAATACGAGAAGTATGTAAAGTAATAACTAAGAAGGAATACGTTATAAATTGATTTTAACCTAAACGTATGTGTAAGGTTGAAATTTAATCTAATCCGTTTAATTAGAAATTTATTAAAATAAATTTGATTCAAAGTGTAATAAAGGGATTATTTTAAGAAATTGAAATGAATACTATAATTGGTGAAATAATTTACATTTAAAATTTGAGATGGGAATGTGTTTAAAGAATTATATATTTATAGGTAAACCAAGATGATAAAATTTATGAAAGTATAAAATTTGAATTGTAAATAGTGGGTTAATTTATCTAATTTATAATAAATTAGATTTATTGCAAATGAATAAAAATCAAATATGTAAGTATTACGTTAATTTAAAAATTTAGTTAAAAACGGGAATTATTTATGTGGTAATTTTATATCCAATGGTAAACCCTTATATTTGAAATTAATGAATGGAATAAATATAGTTTAATTTAATTAAAAGGAAATTTTTGGAAATTTATCTATAATTTAAATTTTATGAAATTGAAGATTTCTATTGACTAATCTTTAATAAGTTGACTTTTAAAAAATTGCTAAATCATTGTAAATGTTTGAAGATTATAAGTGATAAAAGTTGCAAAGTTCAGAATTTTTAACGCCAAATTGGATTTAATTAATTTATTTTAAATTTATTTAATTAATATAAAAATAGCCATTTTGGCCACTGACTCGGATTTCGACAAAACAAGTTTCATCGGATCCGTAACGGTGAATTATAATAGCGTTTCAAGCTTTGTAGCGATCGGACTTGTCGTTTGATCGTACGGACTCGAAACGCCTTGAAATTTATGCAATTGAAATCAATTGAAACCAATTTGGAAATTTTTGTTTTCAGCATAACTTCTTCATATGATGCCATTTGGACTTGAATTTTTTTCCATCGCGTTCAGAATATTTTAAAACATCTATTTTGATATATGGGTTGACCTAATTTTGTTCCGGAGTCAGAACGGGGAATTTGGGTCATGTTAGCGTTAGCACTTACATCTATCAAGCCGATCCATATTTTTATTTCAATTTGCCTATAAATACCATGCTAAACCCTAGCCTCCGCCTATTCTCATTTATCTGCGCGTAAAAATTTCATCAACTCTTCCTCTTCGTCAGTGGATACAAACCCTAGATCCAAACACAATTGTAATCTAAAATCAAAGTCAAAAATTCAAAGTCTTCATAAAAATTCAGAAAAAATGTATGTTGAAGCTCTCGATGTACGCTCTCAAAATTGAAATTCGTTTTCCGATTCGATGCGTCGTTTGTCCATGAATTCTAAATCAATTCTCGGTCGTTCATCGCGCGTCGATGAACGTTGTTAGATCGACAAACTATTTCTGGGTTTTGGAGAATGGACGATAGGGAGTTCATCGGTGTGATTCATTTCGCGAATCGACGGTCGGATTGCTCGATTTAATTGAATTAGGGTTGGGAACATGGCAGCGGCTGGTGGGAGTTAGGTGACCGGACCTGGGGGGTTTATGGAGAGCTAATTCACGAGTATGGTGGTGGTGATCGTCGTTCGTCTAGAGGCTGGAGGTGATGGGTATTCGCGGTCAAAGGGAGGTCTCGGTCGTGCGTTTTTCTATGCGTTCATGGGTCTTGGTCCCTGGAAGAAGAAGCTCGTGCGTATGTGTACGTGAGTGGTGACGTGGCAATGGATTGAAAGTGTGTAATATCCCAGAATTCCAGGAGTTTAAAATGCTGATAATCTCTTAAATCTAATTATTTGAAATTGATAAATTGTTATTTTCAAAGATAATTAACCAAGTAATATAATAAAATATTTTAATTATGGTTATAAATTGGTATATTGTTTTCAAAATTTATAAGTGTGTTTAAAATGCATTTATATCTGTGTATTTAAATCTGTGTATTTTAAATTGATTTCAAAATAGGATATATTATTTGTAAAAAAATAATGAGTTTTTTTAAAAATAGATGTTTATATTTATTTAAATTTATTTTTGATTTGGATTTTTAAATTTGACTTTGAATTAATATAAATTTGAATTTAAGAAGAATATACATACATCTTAAAATAGAATAATAATATAGTTGAGTTTAAAATATATAGATAATGTTTTTAATTAAAAATAAAGATTTGTTTTGTATTTTTCTTTTTATAGAAATTTATCTATAGAAATTTGGAATTTTATTTATTTAATAAAATAAATACAAGGCTTTTGAAATGGCATTTTTTTCAAATGAGTTTGAAATGTTTTATAATTTTATTTAAATTATGTTTGATTTTTTTTAAAGATTGTATTTTATAGATTTAGCAAACATTTATAAATGTATAAGTGTATTTGTTTATTTGATATTTAATTAGAAAGTATTTTTAAAATTAAGAAAACATGATTGTTAATTTGGAAATTAAATTAAAACGCTTTTAAATTTCTTTAGAATTAGAATAAACTCAATATTGACAAATGTTTAATTTTAAAACACTTTGTTAACAAGTGTTAACACATTCATGAAATTAGGGACAAGTGTCCATTTTCTTTTTAAATTTTCTTTTTAATTTATAAAATCTGAAAACTTCCTAAAACTAGAAATTTTCATGCAATCCAAAACTCTTCAAACCAGAAAATGCATGAATCAAAAACCTGAAGCATTCGCAAGTTTGAAATCAATTCACTCAAACCAAAATACAACATGTAATTCATTTCTCAAGTTCAAAGGCAAACCAGAGAAATGTCATCAGGCCTGTAATCTTCCTTAATTTTCAAAACTCTGAAATTCTTTTCCAAACTGAAATCAAGACCTGAATCATCTCCTTTAAAAAATAAAGCTCAACCAGAAATTTTTCAAAGCCTGTAGCTTTTTCTTCAAACCACAATCTGGAATCAGCAAATATTCAAAAAGCATTACAGCTTCAAATGTTCAAGTATCAAGCATTTCAGCCTTAATGTTTCAAGTCATCAAGGTTTCCAGTGCAACATCAGTTCAGTTTTTGGGAAGCTTTGCATTATCTCAGCAAATTCCAAGTTTTCAGCTTTCAAAACATTCACAGTTTTTAAAGTTCTATCAAAAAAAAATTCTTAGCTCTCTGCATTTCTCTAAGGTGAGTAAACTTTTTAATTAGAGTTAAGTACCCAAATATGGTTGTTTTGTAATTCTATGGTTAAGATGCTCTGCATATTTATATATATAAGTGTAGTACTTTTGTTTATTTGTTTGTGATCAGGAGTGTGCATGTCTGTGATTACATTGTTCCCATGTTCTTGTTACAGAATTATCAAAGTTTAAACAAAATTTCATGTTGCTCTTACACTGATTTCATATAGGATTGGTTATCAAGTATTAAATGTTTGTTGTAACGACCCGAAATTTTCACTCCAGAAAATTTCAGATAGTTAAGAAAAAGAAGAAAGAGATAGAAGAAGAAGAACAGAAACACCAAACATCTCACAATCGCAGCGGATAAAATATAATAATAAATAATAATAGCTTACAAAAGGATTCTATATCAGTCGATTACAATTATATACATCAGAGTTTTACATATATACAGTCACTGAATACATTCAGTAATTATATCTCAGAAAACAATAATATACAGCAGCGGAAATACATTATACGTACTTGCCATCCAGCTCGTCTCCTGAGCTCCAAAACGTCCTACCTGAAAACCTGTAATACTCGGTCTGAACCGAGCATTACATCAAAGTAACACCCGGGTCAGGCTGGAAACCAGCGTGAGTTTACCCATCCAACATGAATAACCAGACAAACAAACAATTTATATGAACCCGGGGTACTCTTTTACCAATTTAACAAATTCACAATTTGCTATAGACATCATTTATTTCCACATCAATTTCTACATATCAACTTAGATAAAACAATCCAATTCACTTAAATTATTTCATTTCAGCCAATTGATTTCACAAATCAATTTATAAAAAAATCGAAGTGGTTTCGGGTATTTCCTAATACCCGATCTCGGTCCCTTCGAAACTCATGTTACCCTATCCCGAGATATTTAAGTGAAATATACAACATTTCATATCAGAGATACATCACATTCGAAACATCCAATACCATTCCATCATCCATAAGCAAAGCTTAACCGCATACGAATCAATTGATTCAAATTGAATTTTAAACCCTCAATCACTGTGATTTCTCCATTCAACGCTAATTAATTCCAAGTCAATTAATTGGTTAATCCATCATTATTCATCTTAATTGATCACTCTTGATTAATTATTTTTCAATTGCATTCAAGTAATTATCTTTAATTAACTTCACGATATTAATTATCCTTGCCAAACAATAAGCAATCTTTTAATTTCTTCACAAATTAATTAACTATAAACAATTATACTAGTTCTTAATTTCTTATATTACTTTGACTTCTCACCGATCACTTATTATAAATTTATTTACCTCAATTAATAAATAAATTACTCCGTAATTTTGTTATTTCAATTAATCGCTTGGTTAATTACACTCAGTAATTTTATTTTATTAATTACATAAAGTAATTACTTATTAAACCACCCAATGATTATTCTATATCAATTTCCATTTCATTAGTTAACTTAAACTTCCATTCATTAATCCAGATCCTTCATTACTAAATTAATCAACTCAAATCATTAATTAACTAAATTAATTAACCATCCATTTTAATCGCCCTTATATTTCCTCCAAAAATCCAATTTATATATTTCGATAATTTAGGGTACCGAAATATCCAAGCAAACTACAGCATTCAGCTGTCCCATTTATCAAAATATTCATCACAGGATATCAATCATTCCAATATATTATATTACTATATAATATGGCACAGAATTCAATTCCATCCATCCAACCAATCATTTAAATTTAACCGATTAAATTTTAAATCATTATCCAGAAACGTGGGGTTACTCACCATTAATTGTCGATTTGCAGGCCATTCCAATATTGACTGATTTTCATGGCTTCTAACCTCACTCCTTCCCCCCCTCCAAACCCGGCCGCCGACCACAACTTCCCAGAAGAAACCCAAGCGATTCGAAATCGCCTCCATGATACTCAACTCAAGCCACTGCCCCGCGTCCCTCTTCATCCCATTGATAGTTGAAACCCCATCTAGCCGAACTCGACTATCGATTTGACTTCGCCCATCACTGCATCGACTTCGGCCGCGTTCCCAGACTTGACGTCGATGAAGACCTCCATTGATTCGAATGCGAGTTACCCTTGAACCATGCGACTGGCCAGAGGGACGCGATGATAACAAGCCGCCGCGACGAACTCTCCACTGCCCAAGCTTCCATCGCGAAATCAGGAGTTCGAGTTGCCTCGACTCTTTGATTTCGATTCGATTTGGGACAAGAAGATTAAAGATCGAGAGAGTGAGGCATTTTCTTTTGTTTTTTTTAAATCGGGACTGTAAATCGCAATTTGGTTCTAGGGGTTGGAGGCGTGAGTTTACAAAGAGGAAGGAGAGAATGTTGCTTTGATTTTTACTAAAGAAAAGGAGGAAGCCAATATTGATTTGAACGAACATGAGTTCGATTTTATTTTGATTTTTTTTTTTATCTTCCCAGAGAATCAAAGGGATGGGATGAAATAGGTGTACGAGGGAGGCTTCCTGAATACGCGTTGATGAAAATATCATTGACCCTTTTGACTTTAAATTCCATTATATTTTCAAAACGTTTCATAAACCGTCATTTAAATTTTTGAACTCCTCTTAAGGAATTTCGTTAGGCAATTATAAAGTTTTACCCGCGTTTCGAACCTGATGAAATGTGTTTCGGAACTTAATTCGATCGTATGCACAAGTTGCAGAAGAAAACGTTCAGTTTTAAATTAAACTGATTGAAATAGTTCTAAGCGTTTTGAGCTGCCAGGGTCAAATGACAACTCCAATGGCTACGAAAATTGAAATCCGATAATAACTAGCTATCACGGATCCAATGGAACTGTCTTTGTCGAATTCCGAGACTATGCCTCGTAAGGTTATTTCCAAATTCCAATTTAAACGATATATTATCAAAATTGAACCAAACACTTCCAAACTCAATTTCAACACTTTCACTAGCTTCATTGCTACCAATATAAATTCTACAGGCCTTCAAACTATTTTTAACAGGCTTAAAATCTCAAATTCAATAATTTACCCAATTTCAATTATTAAATCAATATTTAAACTATATAACTCAATAGTTAAATTACCAAGTAAATATTAATATTTTGAAATTCAAATCAAAATTAACCTTCAAGTATTTAAAATCAATTAATTATTTTATTTTAAATTTTTAAAAATTCTGGGTCGTCACATTTGTTTAAGCTAAGATTCAATATTAAAAAAGAATTTAAGTAAAAGAATTTAGCAACTCATCTGGGAAATGAAATTTAGTAAAAATTCTTTTAAACAAGACAAATTCAGTTACTTTAATTTACTGTTTCAAGTTTATAACTTGAATTCATTTTAAAAGTCAGGATTTTTAAAATCAAAATCAGCATTTTTAATGAAGTAAAGTGTGAGAATTTAGGGATTATTTGGAAATGTTTTTTTTGGTGATATATGATGATCACAGGGTCTGGGTTGTTTGAGATCAGCACTAGAGTTAGATGGATGATCAGGGAGGTGGGTAAAAATGGAGGAAGTGGCGATTAGGGGCTGTGGAGACGGCGGCGTATCAATCTTTGTTCTAAACCTAATTTTGGGTCTAGCTGAAAATTTAATCACTACTTTACTTACAGTGATTCGAGTTGTATTAAATTCTGGGTAGTGGAAGCGCGGTAGATCGGCAATCTATAGCCGGAATCGTGGCGGTTATCATCATCGGAAGCGAGGGTGCAGAGGATTTTACTGGTGATGGGTTTAGGTTTCAGTTCACCCTGGGTACTCGATTTTGAATCGAGGAAGGAGATGATGTTCTGTTGATCGTGGGTGATCGTAAGGATGTTGGATGACTTGACGATGGGATCGTCGTTGATCGGAGGAGGCTCTAGTGTAGGTGCACAATGATTGATTCGTGTGTTTGGAAGTGGGTTTGTGGCCGACTCGAAGGAAGCCCTGAGTTTTTGGGTTATTGTCTCGAGTTTCAACTCGAGTTAGTTTGGGTGGGTAGCCTGTGATATTAATTGTTCAGGTTCTTAAAAAAAATTAAAAAAAAATCATATCTAAACCTTTAAAACTTTTAAAGAAAAAGGGAAAGAGAGATGATGAACTTAGGTTTTATTTCAAGTACACATGGAATAAACACAAAGTAAATTGTTTAACCAGTTTTTTTTTTTTAAATTAGAATAAAGTAAGTTTTAAACTTTAGATAATTAAGCAAAATTAATCTTTGAAATTCATTTCTTTGACTTGTATTGTTCGTATAAATAAATTTGTATGAATGGTTTTAAATGTTTTAAGTTAAAACCTTAATGTTATTTTTTAAAGCTTATTTTGAAATATAAAAGGGAAATTTATAAAGAAACGTTTTAATTAAATTAGTTAATGAATAATGATTTATAGAATTAACAATTAAAGTTTCAAAGTGATTTATTAACTTGAAATTAAGGATTGTTAATTAATAAAGAGGTAAGTAATTAATGATTACTTTATATTTTAAACTTAATTAAAGATTTAATTAAGTTAAGTTAGTTGTTAAGATAAAATGTTTTTAAAGATAATTAAAGATAATGTTTTATCTTAAATATAATTAAGTATTAATAGGTTGTAATTAATTAAGTTAATTAGGAAATTTTAAGTCTAATTGATTAATTTAATTAATTATTTAAAAGGGTTAATTAAGTAATTAATCAAGGATAATTATTAATTTAATTAACTAATAATTATGATGGATTAATTAATGATTAGAGATTAATTAATATGTAATTAGAAATTAATTAATTAAAAAATTAAGGTTTAATTAAACTAGTAATTAAGTAATACTTAATTAAGTTTTATTAAGTAATATTGGGTTTTCTTAATTAATAATTAAGAAGTTATTAAACTATAATTCAAGTTAATTAAGGATTAATTATTTATTATTAAAGGTTTATTAATTATAATTAAGGATTAATTAATCGATAATTATGGATTAATTTATTTGTAATTAAGATTGTTAATTAATAATTAAGTTTATTAATTAATGATTAAGAAATAATTAAATTGTTAATTAAGTTTAATTAAGTAATTATAAAGGTAATTAGTGATTAATTACTTTGTATTAAAGGATTGATTAATAATTAAGGTTTATTAATTAAAAGTTGATGATAGTTAATCTGTTATTTGAAGATTAATTTGGTTAACGAGTAATTAAGGGATGAATTACTCGATTATGATTTATGAGATGAGTGAAATCAAGTAAGTTAATTAATTTGTTGATTAATTAAATATAGTCACTTGATAAAAGATTAAGTATGATTACTTAATAAATTTGATAAGGTAATTACTTAAGATAAGTAATTGATAAATTACAGAGGAAATTGAGACAAGTAAAATTACCGATTTGGAAGTAATTTTAAATGAATAATTACTTGTTAAAGTAAATAAGAGTTTATTACTTGGTGTAATAAATCAATGAATTTATAAAGTAATTGTTAACGCTAAAATTTGAACGCTAACACCCCGGTGTATGAGTTGTAGTTGTGAAAGCACCACCCGATAGCTCGGGAACAGATTACAAGCAGATAATAGCCGAAAAGCGGTAAACAACAACAATTTTATAGTGGTTCGGCTTAAGGGTATAGCCTACGTCCACTTTAAGTACTTTTATTAATATTCTCGTTACAAGCTGATACAATTCTTCCCAAGTACAATACACTTTGAATTACAAGATACTTAGAACAAGTAGCCTAAACTTCGATGAAGATGAGAGTTTTCGAATCCATGTTGGATGTATGTGATCTCTTCTCGAAGTTGTTTGTAGCTTTCTTAGTGTCTTGAGAGCTTCAAGTGTTAAATTGGTTCGGAATGCAGCAGAGTATCGGCGCTTGAAGAGAGTGAGCCCGAAAAGTCCTTTGAATGTTGGAGGTGGCCTTGTATTTATAGGAGTTTTCAGCCTTAAGTCCTGAGTCGTACCCGGCTCATGCCTGACTCGTGGCCGAGTCAAATTAGGTCGTGGCCGACTCATAGAATCATCCCTTCACTCCTCCAATGCTTATTCCTCTGCTGGATTTTATGACAAGTCTTGAGTCGTGTCCGAGTCAATCTTCCTTGGCATAGGCATTGTGGCAATGGGTTACGACTTAACGACTTTAAGTCGTGGGCGAGTCATGGTGAGTCGTCTCATGTTAACTCAAGGCCGAACTACTGGCTTGGTCCAAAGAGATAAGTCGTTCTCGAGTCAACCGAACATAACTCCTTTTATGCTAGCATAAGTCGTATACGACTCATCACGGCCGTAGCTAGTCAACGAGTTATCTCATTTTAGTATGGTTTTGAACTTGTCCCTGAAGCCTTAGGTCGTATCACCCTTTAAGTCGTAAACTTTCATGAGTCGTTAATGTCTTACCTTGCTGGCCTTCCTTACCCGTCAGATCCCCTGAGTCGTACAATCTCTCCTTGAGTCCTTTAAGTCGCCTTGGACTTTAGGTCGTTAACTCGTTGAGTCGGGGACTAGATGAGTCGCTGAGGTTGTTGAGCCGGGGTCTTGCTGAGTCGGCCTTTTCTTACGAACCGCTAATCCCTTGAGTCGTATATCCAATGAGTCAGTAAGGACCTTAAGTGGATGAGTCGGGACCAGATGTGTCGGTCCTAGATGAGTCGGATCTAGATAGATGAGTCGTTCTTCCCTCTACATGGATGAGTCGGTATTAGTTGAGTAAATGAGTCGGTCCAAGTTTCAGCGGGGTTAACATTTGCCCCTCGAAGCACGCGCCTAAGTCGTAGGTCGCGTGCTTCGACTTATCTTAACCCGCATGTGCCGACTCATGTCCTACTACCTTAGTACAAAAAGCATGAATCGTTACTTTCATCTTCTTCTTCTCATACCAATCTCCTAAATCGCTTCTTCCATTAACACTTCTTCGAGCTTCCCAAGACGATTTCAACTCAATCCACCTTCAATTTTTTTTCGGGCATCATACTACGTAAGCAATCCTGCTTTCCTTCCGATTGTCGATCATCACTGGCTCATTCGTTTAATTTTCCACTCCCGGTTCGTTCCTTCGAGCTTTACGAGTTTGGTTGGATTGATCGCCGATGAATTTGGGCTTGCCTGATTTGTCTTGTGGCGATTCGTCATTCGAGGCGTTTCTGTACCGCAATAGGATTAAAGTTGTTATTTTTGGAGATGCCATTGGGTTAACGGGTTATGGGTTAGGATTTGGAAATGGGACTTGGAGATCTTCTTGCTGCTTAGAACTAGAGTTTTTTCTTTTCACCACGACTCACGATTCAGAGCGCTGCCGACTCAAAACACCAACGACCCAAAATTAAATCGACTCATCCTAGCTTGCCCCCGAATCCTTAGGTCGTGGATGAGCTAGCCAGAGAACCGATGATTTGTCTTGACCCGTAGGAAAAACTCTTGAGTTGTTGGCGAGTTAGCACTTAAGGCGCTGCCGAGTTAGCATTCGAGTTGTGTATAATTTAGCTCTTGAGTCGTCTACGACCTAGCACTTGAGTCGTCTACGACTCAGCACTTAAGTCGTCTACGACTTAGCACTTCTAAACTCTGCTTGAACTTTGAACTGCTGCTTGAATTTCAAACTGTTGAACTCTGCTGCATTCTTTTACAGATTACTTTGACTTGTAGGTTAACAATCTGCTTAATATGATATCTACAGAAAATTGGGACGAATATACTGCCATCGACCACCCACATCAAATGACAGATTAGTTAATAACAGATAATTAACTTAAATAAATTGTGTGAATGAAGTGCTATCGATTTCAAGTAGAATATTAAAGCAACACTGAAATAGTCAATTGAAACTGACCAGCCTGCACTAATATTGTGCTTGAACTTTAAATTAACAAGTTTTGAAATTACCGTAGTTGATCAATCGTCGACCAGTTTAATTCCAGTTATATTTACTTGTTATTTTTATTAGTTTTGCATGACACTTCACACTTTTAGGAAACGTGCACCTTCATATTTGAATATCCAGTTGCTTGTGTAGAATGACATCTCAGGAAGAAGATGCAACAGTTCAGACGGGAGAGGCAACTGTTCTTCCGGCTCCACTAGTTAATCCTCCCGAAAGAGTCCCTACCACACTATCATACAAAGTCTTTCGCCAGCTGTGTGCTTAGTTTGGCATTGCTGAATCAGATGCCATTCTTCCTGAGAGAAGTAACACTGCTGACATAGCACCTTCTGGCTTTGTGACAGTTAACCGACAAATGTGCCTAAGTGGGGGCGTTCCTCCTTTCAATGACTTTTTCCAACAACTTCTTCATCAATTGGCCATTGCTCCATCCCAGCTACACCCCAACGGCTACGCCATTCTAATGGGGTTGTGTGTGCTATTTAGGAGAACACTTGATCGACTTTCGAGCTTTGATGAAATTTGTTACTTATGCTCCTTTACCCGGACCAAAGATCATCCTTCTATTACTGTTGTGAGAAGCGCATGAAACCGCAAATTAATTGTTGGCCTTCCTGACACTGCTCACGGGTTTCTAACCCAGTTCTTCTTCGTTCGTTGCCCCCCGGGGTTTTATGCTGTGTGGAGGGAAGGAAGTAAGATCATCCATCCTTACTTCGTTTGTTATCTGGCCTTTGTGAGACTGACCTGCTAAGTGTTAACTCTGCTTCTTTTTATTTTCAGCGCTGCCTCCTCCCTCTAGGAATCCCAGTCACAAGTCGACTTTTGAGAGGCTTAAGGCCGTGCCGGTTGAGGAGAGAGATATTCAATTTCTGTTGAAAGATGAATTTTTGCATCAGTACGGACTTTTGCATACTTATCGTTCTACGCATCCTCATGAAATTCCAGACTCCCCAGCTAGAGTGTTGGATGCCTCAGTTTCTACTAGCACATCCATATCAAAAGGACCTGCTCCTGAGGCTTCGCTAGTGAAGCGTTCCACTTCTGTTGATGCTGCGGGGCCATCTGACAAACTTGCCCCGGTTATCGAGGAAGAAGAGCCTCAGGGATCTTCCCATCATTCACAAGAATCTGGTGAAAAAGCTGAGAAATCCAGTCCTGTTAAGCAGAGCAGGGACGATACTTTCGAAGGACTGAGCGACCTCTTTGCTACTTTGCAAGAGATCTTTAAAGACGATCCTATCACTGCCGGGATTTCTTCTTCAGTAGTTGAAGCTACTTCTACTTTGCAACAGTCGCCGTCGACTCAAGAGTTGACGCTAACTATTACACCCACAACTACTCCCCAATTAAAGAGTGGTTCGTAGATTGATGCGCGTAGTTTGCACATCACACACACTTAGAATTCCTGGCACTTTTATGCTCTTTTTTTTTTAACATTTGAAAGATTGTCAAGTTTTGTTTCTTTTTTTTAATTTTAGGTTTTCCAATGAGGCGAGGCAGCTCGTACTATAATGACTTTCAGCGATATGGGAAACGCAGCCAGTATGGCTATCAATCCTATCCTCCTGTTCATAGAGAGACTGATGAAGAAAGGGCTGCCTGGTAGGCTCGGGAAAGACGTGATTATGAAGAACGCTTTGGAAGACCAGATAGTCGACATGATTCCTCCCACAGAGAGAGTGACTCCCTTAAACGCAAATCTCATGATGATAGAGGGAAGAGTCACACAACTGATGACTCGAGCAAACGGGCCAAAGTTATTGAGGAGCCAATGCCTGCGCCTTCAGAGAAGATTACTGCTCCTACTTCTTCTCAATCTCCTGCCCCTTCCCCTACTGATATCCAAGCAATCATCAATAGGCCATCTTACCAAGTTGGACCAGGTCCAGCCACTCTTCAACGCCGATTTCCTAATTGGTGTTTAAAAGGAGTTCGCTTTGACCTTGATCTGGTTCCCATAGATAAAAGTGCTATGTTACGGAACCTTGATGCAGTCAGAACCGATATTGAGAGGATGTCATCTTGGCAGAAACTCGTTGATGAGCTCCAAAGGGTGAATAGGGCCAATCTCGAAGCTATGCTTACCATGGAGAATGACAAAACTGAATGGCAAAAGATCCTTAAACAGCATGATGCAGAAATGAGGAGTATTGCCGATTATAATGAGAAACTTGAGGCGGAAGTTGGGAAACTTAAAGAGGAGCTTGCTACTTCTTCCACTTCTTATTCTCAAAGGGAGAGTGTGCTTCTTCAACAGGTGCGGGATGCTCATGCCACGCAAAGGGATGCTGAGGCCAAGGCTGATGGGTTGGAGCAGATTATAGAGGGCAACCGCACTGATATTACTCGGTTACGAGGACAAACGGGCCTTCAGGCTGCAGAGATTGAAAAATTGAAAGCCCAGCTATCCAAAGTCGAGAGAGAGCGAGATGAGGCTGTTGCGGGTAGAATTGCAGCTGAAGAGGCCCATGAAGCCACCAAAGCTGATATTGGCTCGACACTATTTGATTTCTACTTGCATTGTATATTAGGGCGTGGCAGTCTTGCATTCCTGGGCCCCAAGTATGAGATTACCCTGGCCGAAGTGTGGGAGGCCGCACTAGATATGTTTAAAGGGGCCGGATACACTGAAGAGGAGTTGGAGGTGCACTACTTAGACTTTGAGGCTCGCGCAACCCTTGCCAGAGGGAAGGAGCAACTTGCCAGATCGCGGGTTGAAATAGTGGGGGAAGAGCATCAAGAAAAAGAAACAAATTTGACTGCTCCTGTCCCTCCTTCAACTTCGGCCGATGCTGGCATTATTGGCTCTAGCTCTTATGTACCGATCCCTGCTCAAACTGATACCGGGGCCAAAATTACTCAAGCCACAGATGAATCGCAAGAGAGTGCTGAAGCTCCGGACTATGAAATTAACGTAATAAAGACAACTTCTGCAGGTAATTCCACTGTAAATTTCGCTCAAGTGGATTGCTCATTTATTTCACATGGGTTTAATGAGCTCCTTGACTATTTTCTCAATCTTGATGAGCCTTCATCTCCTCTCTTTACTGACTTTAACCTCTTTTCTTCTGCAGAGAAAGTATCAAGCACCACTCAGATTTCTCCTCCTCCGGTTATCCCTCCTCCGTCACCCCAGGTGGCTCCTCCTCCTGCTTCACAGCCCGGGTCGCAAGAGGAACAAATAGAGGCCCTTCATGGTTTAGACGATCCCATCGCTTCGCAAGAGCATAGAGACGAGGGACTTGAGGGAGGTGAGATATCTCCGGAGTGGACTCCTTCTGATGACATAACTTTGTCTAAACTTGCCACTCCAGGAAGTGAGTCTTCCTCAAAGAGGAGGAAAAAGCACGGAACGTCAAAGAGGAGGGGGAAGATAATCACTGTTACTGAAGAGGAGCCAGAAGTTGGACCAGCTGCGCCTACCCTTCCTTCTTCCCTTGTGCCAACTGACCGACCTGAAAAGCTAATCATTCGGCCGGGAAAAGGGTCCAAAGGTAGTAAAAAGAAGTGAAGATTTTAGCTTTTTGCCTTTTGTATGTACTGGTCGAGAGTTGTGCGGGTACCGGCCCCCGCTTTTCTTTATTTTGAAACATGTACCTGCATTTCAATTGAATAAAATGATCCTTTGTTTGTACATACTTCTGTTTGAATTTGAGAATGCATTTATTATTCATTTTTGCACAAGTTTATTTATATGATATTGCAGCGGACTTATGGTATGTTGTTTGAGTATTACTTTACTGATGCAGATATACTATTATACCATGTTGCCCCCATACCTTAAGCTTGCTGCAATATTTTATACTTCGAGGGGACTTGCACTCTTATTTGCTAAAGAATAATTATTTTATTCTTTAAAGAAAATTTTTGTAGAGTACAACTCCCTTCGTATAAGTTTCTATGCTTTGTCGTTCGAAGAAATCACTTTTTTCTTTTGCTTATGTGCATATTTTACCAAGTGAATTCTTCTATGTGGTAAAGCGGACCTCTGAAGGGTACTTTAACTTCTTTTCTTTCTTTTTTTTTTTTTAAAGATCATTTTCCAGAGTAGGTAAATTACTCTTCCTTTGAAAGTTAAAGTACGCTTTTGATGAAGATTTTTTTTTTATATACAAAGTTGTACCTCTGAGGAGGGATTTTTCACGTTTCAACACTTGGAAGTTTTATTTCAATCTCGGTGAAACGTGTACCTCCAAAGAGTTGTGCCTTTGAAGAAAGCCTTTTCACGTTTCAACACTTGGAAGGTTTATTTCAATCTTGGTGAAACGTGGGCTTCCGAAGAGGTCTTTCCTTTGAATTGTGTCCCCGGGAGGGGGTTGTACCTCTAAGGAGGGATTTTTCACGTTTCAACACTTGGAAGTTTTATTTCAATCTTGGTGAAACGTGTACCTCCAAAGAGTTGTGCCTTCGAAGAAAGCCTTTTCACGTTTCAACACTTGGAAGTTTTATTTCAATCTCGGTGAAACGTGGGCTTTCAGGAAGGTCTTTATTTTGTTTTTGCATTTCAACTTTGGTGAAGTGAAATTCCGAAGAGCGGTTGTTACACTTCAACTCCTGGCGAAATGTGCCTCCGTAGAGGGCTTTTATTTTGTTTACATTTCAACTCTGGTGAAGTGAAATTCCGAAGAGCGGTTGTTACACTTCAACTCCTGGTGAAATGGGCCTCCGAAGAGGGCTTTTATTTTTTTTGCATTTCAACTCTGGTGAAGTGAAATCCCGAAGAGCGGTCATAACACTTCAACTCCTGGTGAAATGTGCCTCAGAGAGGGTTTTCATCGCCTGGAAGTTACTCTCTCATGGTTGGAGGGTCATGACTCCTCCAATCTTTTTTGTTGAGTAGAGAACTTTCTTTTTTGTGGCGTATGACCCATTAGAGGTCTTTATCCTCCGAAGAGTTGTGTCTCCGAAGAGGACTTGTGCTGCCGATGATGGCTTTGGTTGTTCCTCTGTTCACTTGCTTATGCCTTTTCAATGATCCTCTGCCCCCTCCTTTTTTTTTTACAAGTAACTTGTTTATTCCAAGGAAGTGCGCTTCATTGTCAGGCAATTTCGTGAGAACGAGCACTAGCTTCTTAATTGGACGTTTGTTTGTTCAAACGATCTCAATTTATTAGCAAAGACCCGTTTCTGTCGAAATCATAGGCCGTTCAATTGAAGTACTTCCTATCTAGGATTTGGATTCAGGGCTTTTGTGACTTGAAATTTGACGAGAATCACTCGGTCTTTTTATGTGCAAGTTTCACTTCCACTGTCTGCAAAAATTTAAATCGACATTTCAGCAATACATTCTATGTACTTTTTATATCGAAAATAAAGCAAACATGTAATAATAATAAGGAACACAAGATTTATAGTGGTTCGGCCAGGAAATTGGGCCTACATCCACTTTATATTCTTTCATTATTTACTTGCATCAGTTTTACAATTGCTTTCAATTACAAGAATCATACATTCATAATTCTTTTTACAATATTTCAACAAAATTTTCAAGTAAAGTATGGACGCAAATGGTTGATGTTCCATGCCCTTGGAATTTGATCTCCTTCAACAGTGGTGAGTTTGAATGTGCCGTCAAGAAGCTTCTGACCTATTACATATGGTCCTTCCCAATTTGGCCCAAACACACCTGTCGCTGTCATAATTCTTTTCAGGACTAGGTCTCCAATCTCAAAGCTGCGTTGGCGAACTTTGGAATTGAAATGTCTGGCTATTCTTTGCTGATGAGCTGCAATTCTGAGATTAGCCTCATCTCTTTTTTCATCAAGGAGATCTAGCGCTTCAAGCTGTAGCTTTTCGTTTTCTGCTTGATTGAAATGGATTCTTCTGTGTGAAGGGACTTCTATTTCTACCGGAATCATTGCCTCTGACCCGTATGCCAATGAAAACGGGGTGTGCCCAGTCGCAGTTTTGTGAGTGGTTCTGTATGCCCATAGTGCCAGTGGTAGCTTATCGACCCAACCACCTTTTGCTCTTTCAAGTTGCTTCTTGATGGTTGACTTAATAATTTTGTTCACGGCTTCCACCTGCCCGTTTGCCTGCGGATGAGCTACTGCTGAGAAGCTTTTCCGGATTTTGAATCGCTTGCAAAAATCTTGGAATTCTTCACTTTCAAACTGAGTTCCATTGTCTGTAATTATTTTTTGAGGCACACCGTATCTGCAAATGATGTTTTTAGTCACAAAACTTATCATCTTCTTTGAGGTGATAGTGGCCAGTGGTTCAGCCTCTGCCCACTTAGTAAAATAATCTACAGCAACAATGGCATATTTAATTCCAGATTTGGCAGTTGGTAACGGTCCTACAAGGTCGATTCCCCATATCGCAAATGGCCATGGACTGACCATCTGTGTGAGTTCAATGGAAGGAGCTCTAGGAATTTTGGCGAATCTTTGACATCTGTCACATTTTCGGGAATACTCCGCTGCATCTCGATTAATTTCTGGCCAAAAATATCCGTACCAGAGAATTTTCTTTGCTAATGTTTGGCCACCTGAATGATCGCCACATTCTCCTCCGTGTACCTCTGCTAAGATTGCTTTAGACTCTTCCCTGGATACACATCGAAGTAATGGCATTGAAAATCCCCGTCTGTATAACCGGCCATCCTGGATTACGTATCGAGAGGCTTTTCTCAGTAGCTTTTGTCGTTCTTTTGAGTTCCCTGGTAAGGATCCATTGAGCAGATATTCTATTATCGGAGTCATCCATGATTCTTGCTCTTGAGACATGCTCATGATCCAATCAATGTCCATCTCATCAATGCTAGGAGTCGACAGGACCTCCACTGGAGTTAGCCCCAGAAATTGAGCTTCGCCTGTGCTCGAATACTTCGCGAGAGAATCTGCTTTCATGTTTTCTTCTCGAGGAATGTGGCTTATCATGTAATGATCGAAATCACCCAGGAGTTCCCAAGCCTTTGACAAGTAGGCGGGCAGATTCCCCCCTTTTGCTTGGAATTCCTTTTTGACTTGGCATACAATAAGCTGAGAATCACTGAATATCTGTAGCGCTCGGATGTTTAATTCTTTAGCAATCCTTAAGCCAGCGATAAGGGCTTCGTATTCTGCTTCATTGTTTGTTGAAGGAAATTCCAATCTTAATGCATAGCATAATGATCGACCTTCAGGAGTCTTAAGTACAACCCCGGCTCCAGAACAGTAGTCGATTCTCGCACCATCGACATATAACTTCCACTGGATAGGGGAATTGTCGACCGTTTCTTCCTCACTGTTACCCTTATCTGTAAATTCTGCAATGAAATCCGCTAAAGCTTGTCCATTGATTGCTTTCCGGGGATGATAAGTGATGTCATACTGACTGAGTTCTATATTCCACTTTAGAAGACGACCCGAAGTTTCAGGGCGAAACAGGACTTGCTTTAAAGGTTGATCAGTGAGGACTCTGATAGGATGAGCTTGAAAATATTGCCTCAATTTCCTAGACGCAATTAGTAAGCAATAGGCGAGTTTTTCCAACTTAGAGTAATTCATCTCTGCCCCAGTGAGTCTTTTGCTGATATAGTAAACTGGATGTTGAATCCTTTTGTCTTCCCGTATCAGCGCTGCACTTAAAGCGTGAGATGATACTGCCAAGTATATAAGAAGATCCTCGCCATCGCCAGGCCTAGAAAGTATTGGAGGCATCTCCATATGGCGAATCAATTCATCAAAGGCTTTTTGGCATTCGGGAGTCCAATCGAAGTTTTTCTTTCCTTTCTTTAGGGCGTCAAAGAATGGGATGCATTTATCTGTGGCTTTGGAAATGAACCGACTCAAGGCGACAACTTTTCCATTGAGACTTTGCAATTCCTTCTTTGTTCTAGGAGCTTTGACTTCTTTCAAGGCAGTAATTTGAGCTGGACTAGCCTCAATGCCCCTAGCGCTGACGATAAACCCTAAGAACTTTCGGGACTCGACCCCAAACATGCATTTCAGAGGGTTAAGCTTCATTCTGTATTTCCGGAGGACTGCGAACATTTCTGCCAAGTGTTCAATGTGATCCGCTGCTTTCTTAGACTTTACTAACATGTCGTCGACGTAGACTTCTATAGTTTTGCCCAATTGCGGTTTGAACATAGCATTAACAAGTCTTTGGTAGGTTGCCCCAGCATTCTTCAATCCAAAGGGCATAACTCTGTAGCAATAAAGACCAACATCGGTGATAAAGCTAGTGTCCTCCTGATCCGGTTCATGCATCATGATCTGGTTATATCCGGAGTAGGCATCCATGAAAGATAACAATTCATGCCCCGCTGTTCCATCTACCAGTTGATCGATCCTGGGTAAAGGAAAGCAATCTTTGGGGCAGGCCTTGTTCAGATCTGAAAAATCGATGCACACTCTCCATTTTCCATTAGCTTTCTTAACCAGCACAGGATTTGAAACCCAATTCGGATATGTAGATTCTTTGATGAAGTTATTTTCCATGAGTCGATCAATTTCCTCTTTTAATGCTGCTGACCTTTCTGGACCTTGGGTTCTTCTTTTCTGTTTTACTGGTGTAAACTTTGGGTCAATATTCAGAGCGTGTACTGCAACTTCTGGAGATATTCCACACATATCAGCATGAGTCCAAGCGAAGACATCCAGATTTGCTTTCAGGAAAGATATCAAGATATTCTGAATTGACACATTAAGCTGTGAACCCACATTCAACACCTTATTCGGGTCCTTCGGGTCAACAGGTACCGGTACTGTCGTTTCAACCGGCACTACTCTATTCTCCCCTACACTGGCTTTTCTGGGATCCATCTCTTTCCGTGCCCCGCTATGCTCGCCAGTGCAGGGTCCGCCCCGTAATTGCTACAAGGCTGGCTCTTTGATGCGGACCGGGGCGGCCGCATCCTTTCCCATTTCCCTTTTTCTTGACTCTCGCAACTCTGTCAAATAGCACTCTCGCGCAGCATTTTGATCCCCTTTTATAACTCCTACTCCATTGTCTGTAGGGAATTTAATAGTGAGGCACCACGGGGCTAGGATAGCTTTGAACGCTGCGAGCGTTGGACGGCCAAGGAAAGCATTATAAGCAGAAAATTCATCGACAATCACAAATGTTTGCTTGCGGACTACTTTCCTTTCTCCTTCCCCAAGTTCTACAAGCAGATCGATGGTTCCTATTGGTTGCTTTGGCTCCCCAGTGAAGCCAGCGATCTTCTGCGATGAGGCTTGTACATCGACCATAGGGATTTTCATTTGGTCGAATGTCTTCTTGAAGAGGATATTACATGATGCTCCGCAGTCAATGAGAACTCTTCTGACAATGGCCGGTCCGATACCAGCTGAGATGACCAAGGGATCTAGGGTAGGAGCTTCGATACCTGTGGAATCTCTGGCTCTGAAAATAATATCATCACCGAAAGTTTTCTGTTGTTTCAGGGGCGTAGTGTCTTCTAAAACAAAGACGTCTTCTTCGGCTGGAACATATTTCAAAGCCTTGGTATATCTCTCCATCTCACCCCAGCTCTTGCCAGCTGGGTGAGGTCCTCCTGTAATGACATTGATAATGGGCCTTCCAGATTCATGCCCCGTAGCTTTCTCACCTATCCTAGGCTGATGAACAGGAGTCTGTTGCCCCTGACTCGACAATGCAGGATTGTTGCTATTCTTTTTCACAAATTGCTGCAGCTTGTTTTCTCTTAGCAATTCTTCAATCAGATTTTTCAACTGGCGGCATTCATCGGTCTCATGACCGGGTTGATTATGGAAGCGGCAGAACTTCCCACTTTGTATAGCCTTTTTCCCGGTCCTCAAAGGGATAGGTTTAGGGAGGTCAACAGAATCTTTAATGGCAAGGTAGATATGCTCCGGGGTATCTGATAAAGGAGTATACTCTGACGGCTTGAAGGATCGGGGCTTCTTCAGATTACTCTGTTTCTTCCCATTGTTATTTTCCCTTTTTTGCCCTATAGATTCATTCTTGCGTGGAGCAACAGTGTTATCTTCAGCTTTTTCCGACACTGCCTTTACCGGTACAGGACGGCTTTCCAAGCGTATGAATTCATCTGCCTTTTTGTAGAACTTTTCGAGGGAGGTTGGCTCTTTCATGTTTAGCCATTTCCCAAATTCGCTCGACTTATCAATAGCCCTCGTCAGATAAGTCAATATCATTCGCGGTTCAGCATTGTCCACCTCTGCCAGCGCTATATTAAAGCGGTTCAAGAAAGATCTGATAGATTCACCAGGATTCTGTTCTATACTTGACAACGACATGATGTCCTTGGCCTTTGAAGCATATAGTCTGAACTGCTCCTTGAATTTTCGGGTCAAGTCTGAAAACTGATCAATAGATCGGACTGGCAACTTGGTGAACCACGGTAGAGCCACACCCTCAAGGTATACGGGGAAATATCGGCACTTTATCTCGTCAGAGGCTCTGGCACCTGTCATATGCCAATCATATTTATACAAGAATTCATTCGGATCACTTGTCCCTTTGTAAGCTGGGATAGTTGGAGGGACAAACTTCCTTGGAAATTCCGCCTTTAAGATTTTCTCAGTAAATGGAGTTTTACTTGGGGCGAAACCCCATTCTTTCTCATCTTCAACGCTTTGCATACTTTCTTTCATGATTTGCCGGACCATTCCAGAAAGATACTCCTCATCATGTCGAGTTCCAGATCCACCAACCTCAGGAAGCGTTTGCTCAAAGGGACTGGCAGCCCTTTCTGGAGCATTCCTTTCATTATCATCATGAATGTTGCCAGCATAATTCCTTCCATTACCAGCCGGTTGATTGTTTGCCCCGAGCAAATCATTCAACTTATTCAGAATTAGAGCATTTTGGGCACTCTGAGCCTCTAATTGTGCATTCTGGGCGTTTATCTGCTGGTTCAGCCCTAATATTACAGCATCCAACTCCGCTTTCGTAACCCCATCAGACGTAGTGGGTTGATTAGGTACAGGGGAAGCGGATGTTCCCTCTTGAACGTTCCCAGATCTGATAGATCTACTCTTCCTTCCAGGAGCCATAATCTCAGACAGACTTCTGGTTTTCAAGGAAATTCTCTCTACAAATCTCTGTGAAGCAATGATGATAATTTTTCCTGAGTTCAGTTCTCAGTGAAAGCACAAAAAATGTTAACGCTAAAATTTGAACGCTAACACCCCGGTGTATGAGTTGTAGTTGTGAAAGCACCACCCGATAGCTCGGGAACAGATTACAAGCAGATAATAGCAGAAAAGCGGTAAACAACAACAATTTTATAGTGGTTCGGCTTAAGGGTATAGCCTACGTCCACTTTAAGTACTTTTATTAATATTCTCGTTACAAGCTGATACAATTCTTCCCAAGTACAATACACTTTGAATTACAAGAGACTTAGAACAAGTAGCCAAAACTTCGATGAAGATGAGAGTTTTCGAATCCATGTTGGATGTATGTGATCCCTTCTCGAAGTTGTTTGTAGCTTTCTTAGTGTCTTGAGAGCTTCAAGTGTTAAATTGGTTCGGAATGCAGCAGAGTATCGGCGCTTGAAGAGAGTGAGCTCGAAAAGTCCTTTGAATGTTGGAGGTGGCCTTGTATTTATAGGAGTTTTCAGCCTTAAGTCGTGAGTCGTACCCGGCTCATGCCTGACTCGTGGCCGAGTCAAATTAGGTCGTGGCCGACTCATAGAATCATCCCTTCAGTCCTCCAATGCTTATTCCTCTGCTGGATTTTATGACAAGTCTTGAGTCGTGTCCGAGTCAATCTTCCTTGGCATAGGCATTGTGGCAATGGGTTACGACTTAACGACTTTAAGTCGTGGGCGAGTCATGGTGAGTCGTCTCATGTTAACTCAAGGCCGAACTACTGGCTTGGTCCAAAGAGATAAGTCGTTCTCGAGTCAACCGAACATAACTCCTTTTATGCTAGCATAAGTCGTATACGACTCATCACGGTCGTAGCTAGTCAACGAGTTATCTCATTTCAGTATGGTTTTGAACTTGTCCCTGAAGCCTTAGGTCGTATCACCCTTTAAGTCGTAAACTTTCATGAGTCGTTAATGTCTTACCTTGCTGGCCTTCCTTACCCGTCAGATCCCCTGAGTCGTACAATCTCTCCTTGAGTCCTTTAAGTCGCCTTGGACTTTAGGTCGTTAACTCGTTGAGTCGGGGACTAGATGAGTCGCTGAGGTTGTTGAGCCGGGGTCTTGCTGAGTCGGCCTTTTCTTACGAACCGCTAATCCCTTGAGTCGGTAAGGACCTTAAGTGGATGAGTCGGGACCAGATGTGTCGGTCCTAGATGAGTCGGATCTAGATAGATGAGTCGTTCTTCCCTCTACATGGATGAGTCGGTATTAGTTGAGTAAATGAGTCGGTCCAAGTTTCAGCGGGGTTAACAGTAACTAAGAAGTAATCTAAAATAATTAATTAATGTTTATATTTGATTAATTGAAATTAATTAATTTAAGCATGATTAATTAATGTAATTAATTAAGAAAAATGTAATTAATTGAAGTTAATTAATAACTAAAAGTAATTAATTAAGGTTCATCAATTGATATGATTAATAAGAATAATTAAGGATTAATTACTTGATTTAGAATTAATTAATCGTGGTTGAATTATTTAGGATGGTGATTTAGTAATTGATTTAACCAATGGTTATTTGAGCAAGATTTATTGTGATGAAGGTAATTAATTTAATTAATTTTAAATTAATTAAGAGATGAAGTAATTAGTTTAATTCACTTTAAATTAATTATAGATAGAGATATTTAATTTAATTCATTTTAAATTAATTATATTGTGGTATGAGTAAATCGTTGCTTATGTATGAATGGATGACATTGATTGTCTTGAATGTATGTAATCTCATAAATGAGATAAGATATTTTGTGTGATATGAATGCTTGGTTGCATTGTGATGGTAATATAGATTATCTATTGTGATAATGATGTGGATTACCTTTTTTTATGGATCATCTGTTTATTTGATGATGTGATTATCAATTGTGAACTTGTGAATTATCTATTCTGTGTATATAAAGATAGTTGAATTGAATTGTTTTAAACCTTTAAAACAACTTGGACCTAAAAGACACGCTTTGGATTTCGATGAGACCGAGATCGGGTTTCCATATTTGGATATCCGAAAACCACATCGATTCCAATTAAACATTAGATCGTTAATCAAAGTGGAGCTTTGTGAAGACTCGATAAGGGCTATACGTTAGTATAACTCTGTGGGTGATTCCATAATGAGTTGACGGACTAGTTCTTATAGATTCGAGATGGTGATTCAGAATGCAAGGGTTATTGTCGTTAACTCTGAGAGTGATTCCAAAATGAGTGTAACGAGATAATGCCTTCGGTTTCGTTCGAACCCGGAACGAACTTGTATGGATTGAATGCTATCAGAACATCGTCAGGTGGACGATGAGCATTCTAAGTGATGTGTTCACTAAAGGTAATCGTAGCCTCAAGCCTCATCAACCGGGAATGGCTAAAACAGGGGAGGTGCAGCAAGGCTTCGTGGGTAGCCCCCACTTGAGAGTAAGATTTACCCCTGTCTAGAGGTTCCTTTTATTTCGGCTGTGTGGGCGGTTGAATAGCTACATCCGCCGGGGTTGTCTTATTTGGAACTGTTCAGTAAGGAATGGGTCCAGCTTTGTGTTGCAGGGGAGCGGGTGTACTCCTCGGTACGGTGATCTAGGCCACGTACTGTGATGGGTGGTACCCCAGTAGCCCTGCCATTGATGGAATCCAAAATCCAATAAGTGCCACACGTATTAGTTGTGCCCAACTATGTTGGAACGTGAGATGTAAGCATTCCAGCTATTTCTGTATTTTACTTGAAAACCCTAGACACTATTATAATATCATCGGATTTCCAATCAAATGTTTTGGTTAGCGTAAGGTAAAAACTTTTCCATGTTTATGTGTGGGAAGTCTTACGTGATATCTTTTTCTTTCAAACGGTTTTTAAAAGTTAAGAAACTTTAACCGTTCACTCACACCAGACCCATGTCTGACCCGGAGTTTATTCTGTTTTTCTTAAACTCTTGGGTACTCAAATTTTTACGAGTAGCCAAGGGATTCTTGTTAGGATTTAGGTTGGCTGGACGAATTCTGGAGAAGCAATGGAGCTGGAGGCTTCTGCGTGTAGATATAAATAGTTTTCCGCTGTGTAGATTTCCCTGAGTTGTTGTCTTTAAGTTGTATTGAGTTGTAATAACTAGACAGGTGTTTATAACTGTCTAGTATGAGTTCATTATGTTGTGTATCTCTGATATATATGATACTATGTAATGTATTATGTGATTAATATAATTTATTCGTTCCACTGTTTAGATTCTGATGTTGTTTCTTTCTTCTTCTCTGTCTTTTCTCTTTTCTATCCCTTCCTTTATTAAAGATGATGCGATTTTCTGTGGTAAGAAAGTCGGGTCCTCTCAGTTGGTATTAGAGCGAGGTTGAGTGAATACCTAGGCTCTGTAGTGGTGTCTTTCTTGAGAGAGCATACTTGTAATTTTTATATATAACTATATAACTATATATATATATATTCTACCTGTCTGTTGGGTTACCTGTTCGGGTTTTCCAATATAAGTTATAAAGGTAGAGTAGGTCGTGGTGTGTGTAACACGACTACCATTGGTTGGAGTTTGAAAGTTTGAGGTTGTAAATGTATTTGTCGAGACTGGTGACCTAATACCGTCTCGAGTAATCTATGTAGTTTGGTGTAAGGATTTCATTCGATCTCTGAAGGAAACCTGTTAAGGTTCGGAGTTCATCATTGAAGTGTAGGTTGGATTGCGCTCGTGTGAGCGGATTTTTGAGAATTTGGATCTGTCGGTTTGACAGGAGCAAGTGTAGATATTTTGGCAACTTCAGGAAGTAGTAGCTGCGTGATGAGATATAGTGACTATGAATGTCTCCGAAGATGTTTTCTTTCGGAGCAAGTTTAAGGAAGTGTGTCTGCTTCGGAGTTGTAATCGAGTTCAGCAGGATGTATGTGTTTAGTTGGAAGTCCGAGTTTTTCAAAGAGCTCTGGATAAGGAGTCTTTGGCATCTGTGTTAGCAGTGCAGCTCGGGATTGTTCTATTTTTCAACAGGAAGATCTTTTTGGCTTAGAATTTCCTGGAGGTGGAATTCAGAAACAGCAGTGAGGATCTGTTTCTTTGATGGATTAGTTGGTCAAGGATAAATTGTTCTGGTTAGTGGAGAGAGAACGATATTTTGGATATTGTATTGGTTGATCGAAAAAGTGACTTGCGATGGTTTGGTGATTATCTTAGATAGTCTTTTTCTTGGATTTGTGGCATCTCTAGGGGATGTAGAAGTTTTGGAATTGCTGAAGATTTTCTGGATATATCTTCAGGGAAGTTATAAATTTGCCCACATTGGAGTTTGAGTTCTGAATCGACTTGATGTCAGGAGTGATACCGGTGATCCAGTTGGGTAGAAGGCTGTTTCCTAGGTTGATTGATTGGTGAAGCCGCTCTGTATTTCTTGGAATTTCTGTTGAATCTTATTTCTGAGATGTGATGTTTAGTCTGTTCTTGTGTTCATTCTACGGCATTTTCATTTGCTCCAGATCAGAATTGTGCAGCGGAAACAGGGTGGCAGTTGTTCTTGAGTAGAAGCAGTCGGAAGTTGCATTGTTTTGGATTAGAGAGTTTCTTATGAATTTATTTTTCAGAATCTGAGGCAATTTGGCGAGTGATTCTGTTCTGTCTTTTCCAGATGGGAGAAGTTGTTTTCTTCTGTTGATAGTAAAGTTCGGTTTTGATTTTTGGATTGATCTTGTGAGGATTAGTTTGTTGAGTTGATCCAGTTTGTTCGTAGAAGCATCAGTGAAGGTTGAGCTGATCAGGAAGGATCTGTAGGCAGTCTGGATCATCCGGCAAGTTTTTGAGGTTAAGAAACGGAAGAATTGGGAATTCGAAGTTGGAGGCTTCGATATTGTTGAGATTTTCTCTGGTAAAGGGAGCAATAAGATTTAGTGAGCTCCGAGGTATATTGGATTCTTTTGAGTTTTTGTAAGATCAGTGCTTTGGTTTGAAGAGTTGAATTGCCAGCTTGGAAGACAGGAATTCAAATTATTTCATGTGTCTCTGAGGGAGTACGTGTTTTGGTATCACTGGTTTTGAGACCAGTAGTTCTGTGAAGGATTTAGTTGTTGATCAGACTTGTCTATGGTCTGGTATCTTGGGTAGATTATAGATCTAGCTGAGTGGGAACTCAGAAGCTTAGCAGTATAGCTAGTTTGGGTTTAGTAGAGCGAGTATCCTTGTGTCTGTACTTAGGAAACTCGAGATAATTTTAGGAAGTTTATCCGGATCTATGTCCGGATAGCTGGTTTTATTTATTTGAATTGGTTGTTTGGATGAGATTGTTTGTTTGATTGATAGAGTATGGCTGATATGAATGTTTGAATTGGTTAAAATAAGAAATAAAACTGTGGATTATATTTGTTTCAAATTTCGAGGACGAAATTCTGTTAAGGGGGAAGGATTGTAATATCCCAGAATTTCCAGGAGTTTAAAATTCTGATAATCTCTTAAATTTAATTATTTGAAATTGATAGATTGTTATTTTCAAAGATAATTAACCAAGTAATATAATATAATATTTTAATTATGGTTATAAATTGGTATATTGTTTTCAAAATTTATAAGTGTGTTTAAAATGCATTTATATTTGTGTATTTAAATCTATGTATTTTAAATTGATTTTAAAATAGGATATATTATTTGTAAAAAAATAATGAGTTTTTTTTAAAATAGATGTTTATATATATTTAAATTTATTTTAGATTTGGATTTTTAAATTTGACTTTGAATTAATATAAATTTGAATTTAAGAAGAATATACATACATCTTAAAATAGAATAATAATATAGTTGAGTTTAAAATATATAGATAATGTTTTTAATTAAAAATAAAGAATTGTTTTGTATTTTTCTTTTTATAGAAATTTATCTATAGAAATTTGGAATTTTATTTATTTAATAAAATAAATACAAGGCTTTTGAAATAGAATTTTTTTTTCAAATGAGTTTGCATTGTTTTATAATTTTATTTAAATTATATTTGATTTTTTTTAAAGATTGTATTTTATAGATTTAGCAAACATTTATAAATGTATAAGTGTATTTGTTTATTTTTTATTCAATTAGAAAGTATTTTTCAAATTAAGAAAACATGATTGTTAATTTGGAAATTAATTTAAAATGCTTTTAAATTTCTTTAGAATTAGAATAAACTCAATATTGACAAATGTTTAATTTTAAAACACTTTGTTAACAAGTGTTAACACATTCATGAAATTAGGGACAAGTGTACATTTTCTTTTTAATTTTTTTCTTTTTAATTTATAAAATCTGAAAACTTCCTAAAACCAGAAATTTTCATGAAATCCAAAACTCTTCAAACCAGAAAATGCATGAATCAAAAACCTGAAGTATTCTCAAGTTTGAAATCAATTCACTCAAACCAAAATACAACATGTAGTTCATTTCTCAAGTTCAAAGGCAAACCAGAGAAATGTCATCAGGCCTGTAACCTTCCTCAAACCATTTTTCAAAACTCTGAAATTCTTTTCCAAACTGAAATCAAGGCCTGAATCATCTCCTTTAAAAAACAAAGCTCAACCATAAATTTTTCAAAGCCTGTAGCTTTTTCTTCAAACTGCAATCTGGAATCAGCAAATATTCAAAAAGCATTACGGCTTCAAATGTTCAAGTATCAAGCATTTCAGCCTTAATGTTTCAAGTCATCAAGGTTTCCAGTGCAACATCAGTTCAGTTTTTGGGAAGCTTTGCATTATCTCAGCAAATTCTAAGTTTTTAGCTTTCAAAACATTCACAGTTTTTAAAGTTCTGTCAAAAAAAATTTGCTTAGCTCTCTGCATTTCTCTAAGGTGAGTAAACTTTTTAATTAAAGTTAAGTAGACAAATATGGTTGCTTTGAAATTCTATGGTTAAGATGCTCTGCATGTTTATATATATAAGTGTAGTACTTTTGTTTATTTGTTGGTGATCAAGAGTTTGCATGTCTGTGATTACATTGTTCCCATGTTCTTGTTACAGAATTATCAAAGTTTAAACAAAATTACATGCTGCTCTTACACTGATTTCATATAGGATTGTTTATCAAGCATTAAATGTTTGTTTAAGCTAAGATTTAATATTAAAAAAGAATTTAAGTAAAAGAATTTAGCAACTCATCTGGGAAATGAAATTTAGTAAAAATTCTTTTAAACAAGACAAATTCAGTTACTTTAATTTACTGTTTCAAGTTTATAACTTGAATTCATTTTAAAAGACAGGATTTTTAAAATCAACATTACGATTTTTAATGAAGTAAAGTGTGAGAATTTAGGGATTATCTGGAAATGTTTTTTTTTTGGTGATATATGATGATCACAGGGTCTGGGTTGTTTGAGATCAGCACTAGAGTAAGATGGATGATTAGGGAGGTGGGTAAAAATGGAGGAAGTGGCGATTAGGGGCTGCGGCGACGGCGGCGTATTAATCTTTGTTCTAAACCTAATTTTGGGTCTAGCTGAAAATTTAACCACTACTTTACTTACAGTGATTCGAGTATTATTAAATTCTAGGTAGTGGAAGCGCGGTAGATCGGCAATCTATAGCCGGAATCGTGGCGGTTATCATCATCGGAAGCGAGAGTGCAGAGGATTTTACTAGTGATGGGCTTGGGTTTCAGTTCGCCCTAGGTACTCGATTTTGAATCGAGGAAGGAGATGATGTTCTGTTGATCGTGGGTGATCGTAAGGATGTTGGGTGACTTGACGATGGGATCGTCGTTGATCGGAGGAGGATCTAGTGCAGGTGCACGATGATTGATTCGTGTGTCTGGAAGTGGGTTTGTGGCCGACTCGAAGGAAGCCCTGAGTTTTTGGGTTATTGTCTCGAGTTTCAACTCGAGTTAGTTTGGGTAGGTAACCTGTGATATTAATTGTTTAGGTTCTTAAAAAAAATTAAAAAAAAATCCTAACTAAACCTTTAAAACTTTTAAAGAAAAAGGGAAAGAGAGATGATGTACTTGGGTTTTGTTTCAAGTACACATGGGATAAACACAAAGTAAATTGTTCAACCAGTTTTTTTTTAAATTAGAATAAAGTAAGTTTTAAACTTTAAATAATTAAGCAAAATTAATCTTTGAAAATTCATTTCTTTGACTTGTATTGTTCGTATAAATAAATTTGTATGAATGGTTTTAATTAAGTTAAAACCTTAAAGTTATTTTTTAAAACTTATTTTGAAATATAAAAAGGAAATTTATAAAGAAATGTTTTTATTAAATTAGTTAATGAATAATGATTTATAGAATTAACAATTAAAGTTTCAAAGTGATTTATTAACTTGAAATTAAGGATTGTTAATTAGTAAAGAGGTAAGTAATTAATGTTTACTTTATATTTTAAACTTAATTAAAGATTTAATTAAGTTAAGTTAGTTGTTAAGATAAAATGTTTTCAAAGATAATTAAAGATAATGTATTATCTTAAATATAATTAAGTATTAATAAGTTGTAATTAATTAAGTTAATTAAGAAATTTTAAGTCTAATTAATTAATTTAATTAATTATTTAAAAGGGTTAATTAAGTAATTAATCAAGGATAATTATTAATTTAATTAACTAATAATTATGATGGATTAATTAATGATTAGAGATTAATTAATATGTAATTAGAAATTAATTAATTAAGAAATTAAGGGTTAATTAAACTAGTAATTAAGTAATACTTAATTAAGTTTTATTAAGTAATATTACGTTTTCTTAATTAATAATTAAGAAGTTATTAAACTATAATTCAAGTTAATTAAGGATTATTTATCTATTATTAAAGGTTAATTAATTATAACTAAGGATTAATTAATCGATAATTATGGATTAATTAATTTGTAATTAAGATTGTTAATTAATAATTAAGTTTATTAATTAATGATTAAGAGATAATTAAATTGTTAATTAAGTTTAATTAAGTAATTATAAAGGTAATTAGTGATTAATTACTTTGTATTAAAGGATTGATTAATAGTTAAGGTTTATTAATTAAAAGTTGATGATAGTTAATCTGTTATTTGAAGATTAATTTGGTTAACGAGTAATTAAGGGATGAATTACTCGATTATGTTTTATGAGATGAGTGAAATCAAGTAAGTTAATTAATTTGTTGATTAATTAAATATAGTCACTTGATAAAAGATTAAGTATGATTACTTAATAAATTTGATAAGGTAATTACTTAAGATAAGTAATTGATAAATTACAGAGGAAATTGAGATAAGTAAAATTACTGATTTGGATGTAATTTTAAATGAATAATTACTTGTTAAAGTAATTAAGAGTTTATTACTTGGTGTAATAAATCAATGAATTTATAAAGTAATTAAGAAATAATTTAAAATAATTAATTAATGTTTATAATTGATTAATTGAAATTAATTAATTTAAGCATGATTAATTATGTAATTAATTAAGAAAAATGTAATTAATTAAAGTTAATTAATAAATAAAAGTAATTAATTAAGGTTCATTAATTGATATGATTAGTGAGAATAATTAAGGATTAATTACTTGATTTAGAATTAATTAATCATGGTTGAATTATTTAGGATGGTGATTTAGTAGTTGGTTTAACTAATGCTTATTTAAGCAAGATTTATTGTGATGAAGGTAATTAATTTAATTAATTTTAAATTAATTAAGAGATGAAGTAATTATTTAATTCACTTTAAATTGATTAGAGATAGAGATAGTTAATTTAATTCATTTTAAATTAATTATATTGTGGTATGAGTAAATCGTTGCTTATGTATGAATGGACGACATTGATTGTCTTGAATATATGTAATCTCAGAAATGAGATATGATATTTTGTGTGATATGAATGCTTGGTTGCATTGTGATGGTAATATAGATTATCTATTGTGATAATGATGTTGATTACCTATTTTTTTTATGGATCATCTGTTTATTTGATAATGTGATTATCAATTGTGAACTTGTGAATTATTTATTCTGTGTATATATAGATAGTTGAATTGAATTGTTTTAAACCTTTAAAACAACTTGGACCTAAAATACAAGCTTTGGATTTCGATGAGACCGGGATCGAGTTTCCATATTTGGATATCCGAAAACCACATCGATTCCATTTAAATGTTAGGTCGTGAATCAAAGTGGAGCTTTGTGAAGACTCGAAGTGTAAGGGCTATACGTCAGTATAACTCTGTGGGTGATTCCGTAATGAGTTAATGGACTAGTTCTTATAGATTCGAGATGGTGATTCAGAATGCAAGGGTTATTGTCGTTAACTCTGAGGGTGATTCCAAAATGAGTGTAACGAGATAATGCCTTCGGTTTCGTTCGAACCCGGAACGAACTTGTATGGATTGAATGCTTTCAGAACATCGTCAGGTGGACGATGAGCATTCTAAGTGATGTGTTCACTAAAGGTAATCGTAGCCTCAAGCCTCATCAACCGGGAATGGCTAAAACAGGGGAGGTGCAGCAAGGCTTCGTGGGTAGCCCCCACTTGAGAGTATGATTTACCCATGTCTAGAGGTCCCTTTTATTTCGGCTGTATGGGCGGTTGAATAGCTACATCCGCCGGGGTTGTCTTAATTGGAACTGTTCAGTAAGGAATGGGTCCGGCTTTGTGTTGCAGGGGAAGGGGCATACTCCTCGGTACGGTGATCTAGGCCACGTACTGTGACGGGCGGTACCCCAGTAGCCCTGCCATTGAAGGAATCCAAAATCCAATAAGTGTCGTACGTATTAGTTGTGCCCAACTATGTTGGAACGTGAGATGTAAGCATTCCAGCTATTTCTGTATTTTACTTGAAAACCCTAGACACTATTATAATATCATCGGATTTCCTATCAAATGTTTTGGTTAGCGTAAGGTATAAACTTTTTCATGTTTATGTGTGGGAAGTCTTACGTGATACCTTTTTCTTTCAAAAGGTTTTTAAAAGTTAAGCAACTTTTACCGTTTACTCACACCAAACCCATGTCTGACCCGGAGTTTATTCTGTTTTTCTTAAACTCTTGGGTACTCAAATTTTTACGAGTAGCCAAGGGATCCAGGTTAGGATTTAGGTTGGCTGGACGAATTCTGGAGAAGCAATGGAGCAGTAGGCTTCTGCGTGTAGATATAAATAGTTTTCCGCTGTATAGATTTCTCTGAGTTGTTGTCTTTGAGTTGTATTGAGTTGTAATAACTAGACAGGTGTTTATAACTATCTAGCTTGAGTTGATTATGTTGTGTATCTCTGATATATATGATACTATGTAATATTATGTGATTAATATAATTTATTCGTTCCGCTGTTTAGATTCTAATGTTGTTTCTTTCTTCTCTGTCCTTTCTCTTTTCTATCCCTTTCTTTCTTAAAGATGATGCGATTTTCTGTGGTAAGAAAGTCAGATCGTCTCAAAGTGAGTGAAAGTGTTCCTTCTTTTGTTTGTCTTTAATTTAAATTCAATCGCACAAATTGCTATACCTTTCGCATACGAACTCCGTTTCACACGCGATTTTTTTTGTTAGGATCGTATTGAAATTCCAGACTTGATGAGTTTGGACGAATTCTGAGAAAGTCAAATTTTTGGGTTTAAATTGAATTTAAATTCAATTTAAATTCAAAAGGTGAGTGTTTTAACCCACTCACAACTTCTAAATTTTCTTATGTTTGTTAAATTGACTTAAGATATGAGTAGAAATTTATTTATGACTGTTTGGCATGTTTGTAACGACTCGTAAATTTGATAATTTAATTTGTTTATTTAATAGGATTTCTAATTTAAATTTAGGAAGAAACAGAAATCTTATTTATTTTTAGGAAAGAGATTGTTGTAATTAGATGTATCAAGGGAAATTAAAATTTACAAATTGAATTATATATTGCAATTAATTGTAATAGTGGAAATTGTTGCAATTGGATATAAGGCTAGAAATAAGTAAATAAAGGCAAGTATTGAATTCATTAATGAAAATAAATTTTTATTTAGTACAATCCCTTTTTATTAACTATTGTAAGGTGTTAATTAATTGAAATGGAAAATTTGACAATGGATTAAATTTGTATGTTGGATGATGTTAACGCTTAAAATCGAACGCTAACACCCCGGTGTGTGAAATACGAGTGTGAAAGCACCACCCGATGGTTCGGGAACAGAATATCAGCTAAGATAACAGAAAATACAGTAAGAGACAGCGATTTTATAGTGGTTCGGCTTAAGGAGTAGCCTACGTCCACTTTAGGTATCTTTATTACTGATCTTGTTACAAAACAATACAATGCTCTTCAAGTACAAATCTCTTTAGTTACAAAACACTTTGAGCAAGTAGCTTAAGCTTCGATGTAGATGAAAGTGTTCGAATTCGTGTCGGATATGTGAAAGTCTTTCAAAGTAGCTTGTAGTATTCTTCGAAACTTCAAGTGTAGAGTTGGTTTAGAAACTGGCAGCGTATCGGCGCTTGAAGATATTGTCCCCAAAGTCCTTTTTATGCTTGAGGTAGGTTGGTATTTATAGGGAAATTTCCCCCTTGGGTCGTAAGTCGTGATCGATTTATGGTAGGTCGTGGCCGACTTATCTGGCTTAGCCCCCATGGTCTCACGAAGGTTTACTGGTATAAGTCCTAAGTCGCCCACGAGTCATCATCGCGGCATCGGACTTTTACTTAGTAGCTTTAGGTCGTGGACGACTCAAGCTAGGTCATGAGTCGTGGCTTAACTGGTAAGCTTGTTTATTTCGGATAACAACCCAAGTCCTGAATCGTGTACGAGTTAAGAGGCCACCGTGTTAAGTAAGGAGCAACGCTTCATTCGCTAAGTCGTCCACGACACATGCTAGGTCGTAAGTCGCGGATAGCTTTAAGTCGTTAACTCATTTCCTTCTTAAGTCGTGCCATCTCTTGAATCGTTAAGTCATCCTGTCCTTGAGCCGTGGACTTCCTTAAGTCGTAGAAACCTTAAGTCATGGATGCCTTAGGTCGTGAAGCATCCCTTCTCTTTCAAACCGTTAAGTCGTAGACTTCTCTATGTCGTAAGTCACCAATTCCTTCAACTCGTTAAACTGTTAGGTCGTCCATACCTTGAGTCGTAGGTCGTGAAGTACTCTGAGTCGGCAACTTCCTTAAGGTATTGAGTCGGTCTATTCCCTTAAGTCGTCCAACCTCTTGACTCGTTGAGTCGCGCATTTTTTAACTCGTTAGGTTGATAACTCACTGAGTCGCTTGTCCATTGAGTCGCCGCCCACCTTGAGTCGTTGACCATAGGAGTTAACATTTGCCCCTCGAAGTACACGCCTAAGTCGTAGGTCGTGTACTTCGATCTAATCCCTAAGTCGTGGATGACTCAGGGAGCTGGTTAACTCGTTTGACCATCCATCTTCTTCTCTGTCTCCTATATAAGTCGTTAAGTCACTTCTCTACTTTCTCACTTTACTGTTTTATCATCCCTTTCTGCCATTAACGACTTCTCACCTCTCTAAAGGCGAATCCAAGCTAGTTGATCGCCAATCCATCTTTTCCATTATATTGCGTAAGTGATCCTGCTCTTTTCCCGATCCTTTACTAGCATTGATTCGTGAGCTCCACCTTTGAATCTTAAATCACCTCCTCGCGCAACGCCCCGTTGTGAATCTTGTTATCCTGATAGTTGTTGAACCTGAATTAGTCTGATTTGGCTTTAAATGATTAACAATATGACACCAATGGGTTGCAACACTTCAGGCCAACTGATTTTTGATTTGTGTCAGGATGCCTAAACATTGAATTCGAATGATTTTGAATGATTCGGTATCATGAGGAAGTAAGGACTTCTATTGATGGAGAGGCTAACGGGTTAACGGGTTAAGAGGGGTTACTGATTAGATGAGGGGTTTGCTGGTTGAGTGGAGCATTAGCTTGGATACGACCCAGCACTTTTGGGCGACTTTAGAGGCCTTACGACTTAACTCTTGACCGACTCAAATGGATGCGACATAAGCTCTAAGTCGCAGCCGAGTTAGGATAAGTCGTGAAAGACCAATGTCAATTCGCAGGATAAGTCGTGAACGACTCATGACTTTGAGAACTTTTTGGACTGTGATTCAATGACCTGAACAAAATTTGAAAACTTAAAGATGTTGATAGAACTTGATTGTATTTCCAATTTGAGTTTCCAGGATAAACTGCTTGAACTTTGAACTGTTAAACTTTGCTGCATTCATTCATAGATCACTTTTGACTTGCAAGCTAACAATCTGTTCAATACATCATTTACCGAGAATTAGGACGAATATACTGCCACTGACTGCCCACGTCAAATGGCAGATTAGTTAACAGCAGATAATCGACTTAAATAGATTGTGTGAACGAAGTGCTTTTTAAATCATCAAATTCAAGTAAAGTATTAAAGCAACATTGAAATAGTCAACTGAAACTACCCAGTTTGCACTAATACTATACCTGAACTTTAAATTAACAAGTCCTGAAATTTGGTAATCGATCAATCGTCGACTAGTTTAATTCCAGTTATATTTACTTGTTATTTTTATTAGTTCTGCACAACACTTCACACTTTTAGGAAACGTGCACCTTCACATTTGAATATCCAGTTGCTTGTGTAGAATGATTTCTCAACAAGAAGAGATGACAGTCCAGACGGGAGAAGCCACTCTTATTCCGGCTCCCCTAGTTAATCCTCCAGAGAGAGCCTCCACCTCTTTATCATACAAAGTTTTTCGTCAGTTATGCACTCAGTTTGGCATTGCTGAAGCAGATGTCATTCTTCCTGAGAAAACTGACACTGCTGATGTGGCGCCTCCTGACTTCGTAGCGGTTAACCGGCAAATGTGCCTGAGCGGGGCCATTCCCCCTTTCAACGACTTTCTCCAGAATCTTCTTCGTCGACTAGCCATCTCCCCATTCCAGCTACACCCTAATGGCTACGCCATTCTGATGGGGTTGTGTGTGCTATTTAGGAGAACATTCAGTCGACTTCCAAGCTTCGACGAGATTTGCTACCTATGCTCCTTTACCAGGACTAAGGATCACCCTTCTATCACTGTCGTGAGAAGCGCCCGAAATCGCAAATTGATCGTTGGCCTTTCCGACACTGCTCATGGGTTCTTAACTCAGTTCTTTTTTGTCCGCTGCCCCCCCCCCCCGGGGTTTTATGCTATGTGGAGGGAAGGAAGTAAGATCAATTACCTTTACTTCCTCTATTCTCTGAGTTTTGCGAAGTCTGAATTGCCATGTGTTAACTTCGTTTCTTTTTCATTTCAGCGCTCCCCCCTCCTTCTAGAGTTCCCAGCCACAAGCCAACTCTGGAGAGGCTCGTGGCTGTACCGGTTGAAGAGCGGGACATGAAATTTTTGTTGAACGACGAATTCCTTCACCAGTTCGGACTTCTTCACCCATCTCGCTCCACTCAGCCTCATGAAATCCCTGATTCTCCAATGGAGGCACCAGATGTTTCAACCCCTGCTGAAAAGCTTATACCGAAGGAGCCCTCTACTGAAACTTCATTGGTTAAGTGCCCCACACTTACCGATGTTGCGGGTCCATCCAGCAAATCTGCACTTGCCCCAGTTATTGAGGAGGAAGAAACTCTTCGTTGCTTTGAAGATGCCGCCGATTTGGAAGCCGAAAAAGAAACTCCCGTCGAGCATGGCGGTGATGATACTTTTGAGGGGCTAAGCGACCTGATCATAACTTCACAGGAACTTTTTAAAGATGATGTCCCTAAAGCTCCTTCTCCTATTGTCGAGGCGACATCAACTTTTCAGCAAATTTTGAGGCCTGCCACTCAAGTCATTACCACCCCTGTGTCGAAGAGTGGTTCGTAGCCTGACGCGTGTAGTTTGCACACCACACGCACGTAGGATTTTCAGCATTTATTCGTACTTAACTTCTTTTCTCTGAAGATTTTTAAGACTTGTCTTTTTTTATTTCAGATTCTCCGATGGGACGCAGCGGCTCTTATTATGATGACTTTCAGCGCTACGGGCAGCGTAGTCAATATGACTTTAGGCGCTACCTTCCCGTTTACAGAGAAACTGAAGGAGAGAGGGCCGCTCGAAAGGCTCAGGAGAGGAGGGCTCAAGAAGAGCGTTATGAGAGGAGAGAAAGGGAGGAGCACCATGATTCTTCCCAGAGAGATGACGACTCTCACAAAAGAAAGTCGCATGACGACCGGGGAAAAAGTCATATAGTTGAGGACCCAAGCAAGCATGCCAGGCACGGTGAAAAGCGTGCATCTACAACTCCTGAAAAGGCCAATACCCCCGTCTCACTTGATATCCCTTCTGGCTCTCCTGCTCTCGGGAAGACAGACATTCAGACAATAGTCAACAGGCCTAAATTCCAAATTGGACCAGGCCCGGCTACTTTGCAAAGCCGGTTCCCGCACTGGTGCCTAAAGGGAGTGCGGTTCGATCCTGACTTGGTCCCTATTGACAAACAAGCAATGCTGCAAAATATTGATGCTATTAGACTTGATATCGAGAGGATGTCAGGGTGGCAAAAGCTTGTTGATGAGCTTCAAAGGGTCAACCGCGTGAATATAGAGGCCATGCTGACCATGGAAAATGATAAGGCCGAGTGGCAAAAAACTTTAAGCCAGCACGATACTGAGATGAGGAACATTGCTGATTACAACGAGAAGCTTGAAGCAGAAGTTGAGAAACTTAAACAAGAGCTTGCTACTTCTTCTACCTCATATACTCAAAAAGAAGAAGTACTTCAAAAGCAAGTTCGCGATGCTCACGCTGCTCAGCGACATGCCGAGGCACAACTTGAGGCTGAGAAGAAAACAATGGGAAGGTATCGTGCTGAGGTTGCAGAGTTACGGGAGAAGGTCAACTCCCAGGATTTGGAGATTATGAGGCTAAAGGCACAATTATCAAAGACCGAGAAGGAGCGTGATGAAGCTATCGCTGGAAAGCAGGCTGTCGAACAGTCGCATGAGGCGACTAAAGCCAACATCAACTCCACTTTATTTGACTTCTACGTGCATAGCGTTATGGGGCATGGGAGCCTTTCATTCTTAGGACAGAAGTATGAGATTACCCTGGCCGAGGTTTGGGAGTCAATTCTTGACATGCTTGGAGGTACAGGCGCCGGCTATGCTGAAGCATCTCTTGCAGAACACTTTCTAGATGATGACTCCAAAGCTGCCCTAGCCCGGGGAAAAGAGCAGCTTGCCAAAGCGCGAGCTGAGGTAGGGGAGCAACACTTTGTGAAAGAAGCACCATTAACTGCCCCCGTCCCTCCTTCGGTTTCGGCCGATGTTGACATCACAGGCTCTGGTTCTCATTCTCCATCCCCTGTTAAAGTTACAACTGAGATCAAAAGCACGCAGGGTGGAGATGAAGGCGAAGAGAGCGCCGAAGCACAGGCTTATGAGGTTGATATTAGGAAGCCGACTTCTCCAGGTAACTCTACTGTTAATCTTGCCCAAGTGGACTGTTTGTTTGCTCCTCATGATTTTGCTGAACTTTTTGATTATTTCTTAAATCTCAATGAGCCGCTATCTCCTTTCTTCACGGGAGATACTAATATTTTTGGCTTTTCTTCTTCTATAGCAAAAACGCCAAGTGCCACGCAGACTTCTCCTCGTCCAGCTGTCCCTCCTCCATTCCCTCAAATCACCCCTATATCCCAACCGGGATCACAGGAAGAATTAATAGGAGCCCTTCAAGGCTTGGATGATCCAATCGTTTTGCAAGAGCAGAAGGACGAAGGACTTGAAGGAGGCGAAAAATCCTCGGAGCGTACTATTTCTGATGACGTAAAACTGGCTGCTCTTGTTACCCCGGGAAGTGAGTCTTCTTCAAGGAGGAGGAGGAAGCGTACCACTTCCAAGAAGAAAAGGAAAAGCATTCATGTTTCTGAAGAGGAAGCGAAGGTTGATCCGGCAGTAACCCTCTCTCCTTCATCCCCGACTCTCCCAAGTCGACCTGAAAAGCTGCCTATTAGGTCAGGTGAAGGCTCTAAAGGTGGTGGCAAGAAGAAGTAACGGGCCCTGCTTCCCTTTATTTTTACTTTTTGCTTTTTGCATGTACTGATCGGAGATTGTGCGGGTACCGCCCTCCGCTTTTATTTTTCTTTTTATTTTGAAACCTGTACCTGTACAAAATTTTGACAGTATTGAATAAAATAATTCTTTTTGTTTGTACAAACTTCTGTCTGTATTTGAGAATGCATTTACTATTCGTTTTTGTACAAGTTTCTTTATATGATATTGCAGTGATCTTGTGGTATGTTGTTCGAGCGTAATTCTTACCAATGTAGCTATACCATGTTGCCCCTATACCATAAGCTCGTTGCAATATTTTCAACTTTGAGGGGACCTATACTCTTATTTTCTGGAGAATAATTATTCCATACTTGGAGGAATATTATTCTGCTAAAAATATAGTACAGCTCGTTTCATATGAGTTTTCATGCTCCACCCTTTAGAGATCTCACTTTTTCTTTTGCATATATGCATTTTTACAAAGCGAATTCTCTTATGTGGTAGAGCGGGCCTTCAAAGGGCACTTTAACTTTTTTGAGGAAGAGTATTTTCAAGAATAGATAAACCAATCTTCCTTTGAAAGCTAAAATATGCCTTTAAAGAGGGCTTCTTATTTTTTATATTGCGCCTCGGTGGAGGGCTTTTTGATCTTTGTTTTGCATTTCTGATGAAATGCTTCTTTGAAAAGTTGTACCTCGGTGGAGGGCTTTTTCACGTTTCAACACTTGGAAGTTTTATTTCAATCTCGGTGAAACGTGTGCCTCCGAAGAGTTGTGCCTCCGAAGAGGTTTTTTTTTGTTTGATTGTGCCTATGGGAAGAGGTCTATTGTTTGATTGTGCCTCTGGGAAGAGGTCTTTTTGTTTGATTGTGCCTCTGGGAAGAGGTCTTTTTGTTTCTGCCTCTTGGGAGAGGCTTTTATTTTTCCCTGTTCGCTGGGAAGCGGGCCTCCGAAGAGGGCTTTTCACATTTCGACTCGTGTGAAGTTTTATTTCAGACCACGGTGAAATGTGTGCCTCTGAGAAGGGCTTTCGCCTGGAAGTTTGGAGTTTCTTTCTCTTAGTTGGATGGATTCACGGGAGTGTATCACCGATCAGTCCACAACTTTATGTTGAGAAAGAACTCTCGTTTTCTAGCGAGGCCCGCTCGAGGTCTTTTAGCATTTCAACTGTGGTGAAATGGGCCTCCGAAGAGGGCTTTTCACGCTTCAACACTTGGAAGTTTCATTTCAATCTCGGTGAAACGTGTGCCTCTAAGTGGGGCTTTTGCTTGGAAGTTTGGAGTTTCTTTCTCTTGGTTGGATGAATTCACGGGAGTGTATCACCGATCAGTCCACAGCTTTATGTCGAGAAAGAACTCTCTTTTTCTGGCGAGGTCCGTTCGATGTCTTTATCCTCCGAAGAGTTGTGCCTCTGAAGAGGACTTGTGCCTCCGAAGAGGTCTTTTGCTGCTTGGTGCTTGCTCGCCCATGCCTCTTTGCCATCTATTCATGTCGGCGATCCCCGCTATCTTTTCCAAGTATCATCCCTTTTTAGTTGCCAATAACTTTCCTTATCCAAAGAAATATACTTCGTAGTTAAACGATTTGGTGGTGGTAGACACAGACTATTTAACTGGATGCTCGTGTGTACAAACATTTGCAGTTAGTTAGAAATGGTCCACTTCCATCCACATCGCTAACTTTTGTTCGAAGCACTTCTTTCGTAGGATTTGAGTATGGAAATTTTGAATGGTTTAGCGTTTGCTTGCTGGGTGATGTCAGAGATCACTTGGTCTTGCGATGGGTAAGCTTTGTTTTTATGGACTGCATTATTAAATCGACATTTTAGTAACACAATTAACGTATTTTATATGTCGAAATAAAACAAAGCAGTTTATCGTAGTAGAGAACACAAGATTTATAGTGGTTCGGCCAAAAGCTGGGCCTACATCCACTTTATAGCTTTCCATTATTCACTTGCTTTACAATTGCTTTCAATACAAGAATCATATATCCGTAATTCTTTTACAACATTTCAGCAAAGTTTTTAAGTGAAATATGGACGCAAATGATTGCTGTTCCAGGCTCTTGGGATTAGTTCTCCTTCGACAGTTGTGAGTTTGAAGGTGCCATCAAGAAGTTTCGTGCCTATGACATATGGCCCTTTCCAGTTTGGCCCAAACACACCTGTGGATGTCATAATTCTCTACAGGACTAGGTCCCCAACTTCGAAGCTGCGCTGATGAACTTTGGAATTGAAGTGCCTGGCTATCCTTTGCTGATGAGCTGCAATTCTAAGCCTAGCCTCTTCTCTTCTTTCATCAAGGAGGTCAAGCGCTTCCAGTTGCAGTTTTTCATTCTCATCTTGATCAAAATGGATCCTTCTATGTGAGGGGACTTCGGTTTGCACTGGAATCATCGCTTCTGATCCGTATGCCAATGAAAATGGAGTATGCTCGGTCGCAGTTTTGTGGGTAGTTCTGTATGCCCATAGTGCAAGTGGTAACTTATCGATCCAACCACCTTTTGCTTTTTCCAGCTGCTTTTTGATGGTTGATTTGATGATTTTGTTTACTGCTTCCACTTGCCCATTTGACTGCAGATGAGCCATTGCTGAGAAGCTTTTTCGGATCTTCAATCGTTTGTAGAAATCTTGGAACTCCTCACTTTCAAACTGGGTACCATTGTCTGTGATTATCTTCTGAGGCACACCATACCTACAAATGATATTTTTAGTCACAAAACTTATCATTTTCATAGAGGTAATAGTAGCCAACGGTTCGGCTTCAGCCCATTTAGTGAAATAATCAACAGCAATGATAGCATATTTAATCTCCGATTTGGCACTCGGCAAAGGTCCAATGAGATCTATTCCCCAGATGGCAAACGGCCATGGACTTGTTGAATATGCGCTTATATGATTTTTGTTTGATGATAATAAACATATATACATTCATTTAAATGTATTTGATAATATACTATTTATTTTCACAGATTAAATAAATATTTGTTGAATAAAATAAATAACACAGAATTTGAATTCAAACGAATATTTTATTCAAACAAATATTTATTGCAATTTTGAATAGTACAATTTCAAGCTCTCACTATAACTATACAACTTTGATTACATCACATTTTTTCACATTTACATCAGCACCTCACTACATATCACTCACACTCGTATTTTATCTTCAACTGCATTCCAGTTTGAATCCAGCATCTGGGCAATCTGCAAAAATATAAACTAATGCAGTAAAATTGAAAAAGAAATATTTTTGCAATTCAAAAATAAAAGATAATTTTTGAAAATATGACTTGCCTTAGTTATTTGGGTTGTTCGTCATAATTTAAATTTGAATTCATCATACACGAACAACTTGTGACATACACAGTGTATTACTGTATATGCCACAAGGCCGTGCACACCGATATATACACTTTATAATGCTACAGGGACAGGTGAGCACAGGTCAAACCCAAATGAAAAATCGGGTTCAACTCACGTGCAATAACATTGAAAATCACGACACGAGCACAAGGTTAAATCCGAGTTTTAAAACTGGATTCAACATAAGGCAACATGACATGAATGCAACGAAGACCAACATCAAAATGGACTGCAACAATCATGTATGCAGATCAGGTCCAGTGCCAACAAACAACAAGTCTCGACCAAAACAGTTGCAACATGGATACAACAATATGCAGAAGCAAAATCAACACAGTGGTGATGCAGTGCAACATCTAAGACAGCAAGGGACGAATAACCAAGTGCATCACTGACCCAACATTAGAGACAATACAGCATGAATCAAAGGCAAATGGACAAATGCAACAAACTCAAATGTCCAGTTACAACTACAAAACCATCAAGCTACAACTCAAATTATACAAGCTCCAGAAGTACAAACTGAAGACTGCATGAAATGTATGCAAACAGTCGAAGTCATGAAGCAATCAACATGAATATCACAAGCAAGCATGTAACAGAGACCAAGAACAAGCCATACATGGAAGTGAGACAGGACAAACATGAAGTGAATCAAGTCAGTAAGGATGAATGCACATAGTAAGCTACATGAAGTATCAGACTCAATAGCAAGTTCAGTGTGGCAATGCAAAGACCTCAAACCAGAGATATGACATCACAGCAAATATGACAGCAAGTGTCAACTAAATGAAACTGGTAAATGCAAAGACCAGTAATGCACAATTCAAATCAATGGATGCAACATCAAAACAGTTCGAGTTATATCCCAGTGCCAACATATCCAACTAGAAGTGCAACTCCAAACAACTGCAAGCAGATGCAAGCTAACCGGCAAATGAACAGAGGCAACAAGGTCAGAGAACCATGCAACAATGTGCACAGTTCAGAAAGGCAATACACATGTGACCATACACATATATACATACAAGAATGTATATATACAAATGATCAGCCCAAATATACACAAGTGCAGAAGTAAACAAATGCAACAATCAACTCAACTGAATACAGAAAAATGCACAAAGGCATAGCAAGAGTCACAAGACCATCAAGCAGTGAGCAAGTGCAACTCGAGCTTCAGAAATAACAAATGCAGATACAAATGACCGGAGTCGAACTATACAGTACAGGTTACAGTGATTACCAAGTCGTAAATCAAGTTTGTATAAAAGCAATGATGATGGCCGAAGCTAATTCGCATACCCAAAATCAAGTTAATCAAGCCAAAGTCAACAGTAAAATGATCGGAGTCAAAGCCGTGGATAGCAAGAATATACACGCATATGAACAAGTCAAAATCAAAGCCGATGATTTTAAACCGTGTCAACCAAGTAACCCAAATTATACGTATATGAAAAAGTTAGTGACATCTCAATCATCAAAACAAAATCGAGCGGCCAAAGCACAGTGAAGATGAATTCAAACAAAATCTATACGAACGCAAAAATAGGGTTTTGAATCCTATATAAACCCTAGGATCATCATCGGCAAATTCCATCGAATTCAAGCATAAAAAAAAAAAGCAAAAGAACAGAAAGTATATACCGAAGCCTTTCGAATTCGATCAATTCGAAGCAGTCGAAGTGCACCAAAGGAAACCATCGATTGACAAAGGAACGCCAAATCAACCAATCGAGTATTTACAGTCGCAAGCTTCGAATTTCAAAAACCTTAGTTTCTGAAGAGAAGGACAAAAGCCCTAATTTTGCAATCAGGAGGAACGAGAAGAATACGGCTACCATTATCTCACAAGCAAAGAAACGTGCCAGCCGAAGAAATAAAAGGAGACAGATTGCAAAGAGGGCCGGCCTTTTTATTTTTAAGGGTTTTAAATTTTTTAAATAGGGTTTTATTTTATTTAAATTATTTTTAATTGTATTTTCTTTTTAAACCGTTTTAAATTTCTAGTCGTGTGACTAGGGGACAAGCTACGTGGCGTAGCTTGGGAATTAGCAACTCGGTGGTTGAGTTGTGGCAAGGTTTTGAGCATAGAGTTAGATTAGTCAATAGCGGGTATAGCGAGTTTACGTGTGTAAGCGAGGGACTATCTAATTTCTAGTAGAAACCTTGGAGGCAGCACGTAGGCAGAGTTTTGCCGAAGCTGGGTAAATTCTGTGTTGTTCTGTTTTTTCTGTTATTTATATTCTGCGATATCTGTGCTGCTATTCTGTGATCTAAATTGAATATTTTATAAGCTTCCGCGATTAATTTTTATAATTAACACTATCACCCTATTCACCCCCCCCCCTCTAGGGTGAAATCGATCCTACAAGTGGTATCAGAGCAAGGTCTAGAAGTCAACATTAGTTTTTAAAATTCGATTTTTTTTTGAAAAAATCAGTTTTTGTTTTAAAAATTTGAATTTTTAAAATGGCTTCTTTTAATAACGCTTTTGCAGAGGGTCAGTCGATAGTTAGACCACCAATGTTCAATGGTGAATATGCTTTTTGGAAAAATAGGATGAAATTTTTTTTGAAAACCATTGACGCATGGGATATTGTTGAGACAGGTTACAGAACTCCAACTATAACTACAGATAATCAGGAAATAGAGAAACCAAAGGAACAATGGACAGAACTAGAAAATAAATTACAGAATACTAATGTCAAAGCTATGAATTCTATTATCTGTTCATTGGATCAATTTGAATTTAATCGTGTCTCACATTGTCTAACTGCGCAGGAAATATGGCACATACTAGAAGTGACTCACGAAGGAACATCTCAAGTCAAAGAATCTCGCCTTGCCATGCTAAGCAGCGAATACGAGAACTTTACAATGGCGAAAGAAGAAAATGTCAAAAAGATGTACGGACGACTTTCCAATATCATATACAAATCAAAAGCTCTCGGAAAAACATACACCGAATTGGAAATAGTCCGGAAAATCCTCAGAGTCCTTCCACGAAGCTTTGAAGCGAAAGTAACCGCCATTCAAGAATCGAAAGATTTAAAACAACTCAAAGTTGAAGAACTCATCGGAAATCTCACCACTTATGAGCTAGAAATGAAATTCAAGGAAGAGCGAGAAGGAGGAGATACTCGAAAGAAATCAATAGCGCTCAAAGGTACAACTGAAAGTGATGATGATAACGATGATGATGATGGAGCAGTAGAGCTGGCACTACTAATGAAGAAATTCAAAAGGTGGAATCGCAAATACGGAAATCCAGCTCGAAATCATGAATTGAAAAGCAGAATAGGCAAAGCACTTGACTACTCAGAAGAACAGGAGATCATCTGTCATAAGTGCAACCAACCCGGACACATCAAGCCCAATTGTCCTCGAAATCGACGCGACTTTGAAAAGAAACAGAAAAAAGAAAAGTTTTGCAGCCACTTGGGATGAAATGGATGAGAATGAGAAAAGTACTAGCAGTGAGAGTGAGAAAGCAGATATGTGCCTTCAAGGGAATATAACTGATAGCGACGATGACGAGCCAAGCGAGGTATCAAAACTCATTCACTCTGAATTACTTATTTATTTCCACGAAATAAATGGCTGTTATGAGCGACTTAGGGAAAACTATGCTAAACTTGAATCTCAAAAGGATACTTTGATAGAATGCAATGTACAACTTGATCAATTAGTTAAGAACTATCAACGTAGGATCCCTAAATGTGATAGGTGTCCAACATTCGAAGAAGAAACTAAAAAATCGAAAATCAATATAAAATCACTTGGAAATGAAATTCTGATTTTAAAAGAGAATGAAAATACTAGGAGAGAGAATTCTATTAAAAAGTGCACACAGTTGTTAAACGAAAATGAATCTCTCAAATCACAAGTCCAACAACTGTCTACTACTTTAGAAAAAATTTCCAAAAGTGAAAAATCGTTGAATATGCTACTAGGAAAGCAAACTGTTAATACGGTTAGACAAGGACTTGGATATAATAAATTGAAAATTGTTGAAAGCAATATTAGTCAAGCTAAATCCATGTGCACAATTTGTAGAAAATATGGACACAATCACAAAAATTGTTGGTATAGACCCAAACATGTGAAAACTATACCGATTTGGGTTCCAAAAGGCACAAATATAAAATCTCTCAAAGTTAAACAAATTTGGGTGCCGAAGGGAACAATTATAAATAGTTTTGGGTCTACACAAAATTATTTTTCAAAATTTTCTGCCACTAACAACCATGGACCTATGAAAACAAATAGTTCACATAAATCTTTTCCCGTGTAGGTGTGGTGGCAGGCTAAGGAACAACAACAGTGTTCTCTGGATTTTGGCTGTTCCAGAAATACAACGGGCGACAAAGCAAAGTTCCTTAGCCTAGTATAAAGGTGACAGAATCACAATAGGCAATCACGAAAAATTATCGTAAAGGTAAAACAGGTAAAATTGTTTTGAACAATATATTAAATGTGATAATCTTCACCGTATTCTGAATGAAATCAGCCAAAGATTGTGATGTTGGAAAGAGATGATTTTTTTTAATTCTGACTTATTCTTAATTGATATGATTTCTTTTGACTTGTTCTTACTTTGATTTGTACTTAAAAGTAGAACAACCATCCTTTCATCATTGAACTTAATCTATTTGGTCAAATTATGATGTTGATTGATTACTGTTTACTCATGCTATAAAAAGGATTTTAACAAATTTTTGAAATTGTTGAAACTTTATGAAATTGTTGAAACTTCAAGAAATTGTTTTGAAATAATAATGAAGTTTTAATGACTGTTGATAGTTGTTCATCCTATGGCTTCAAAGATTGACACTATGATATGTTTTCGATTATTTACATGGCTTCATTTCAAATTCAAGAGAATGTCATTTAAATTGTTGATTCTGAAATTTTTGGTGCACACTTCATGTTTTGGTCTATAAAATTCAATTGATGATAATTTTTGAGTGAAAGAGAAATTCAGATGCAGATTACACTGTAATCTAGTTGATAGAAAAATTACTAGCGAAACGTGATTTTTGTTGAGACATTTAGTAACCGCATCGTGTTTCAAAGAAAATATCTGCATATTCTTCATTTCAAATAATTTTCAAATAGCAGAAAATTTTCTTTTAAAACCCCCTGGAGAAAATCATTTTTGACCATATTTTCAGATTAGTCATTTTTGAAAAATTAATTTCATAATTATTTTTGAGTTGATTTTAAATGACTATTTTGACTAATCTGACTCCCAAATGATTATCGAAAAGAAAAATAGTGATTGAAAAAGTAATGAGTGTTGATATTGATCATATATTATAACTCGAGAAAGTATAATTAGAAAATTTCTTTAGAAATTTAAACAAGAGTTATAAAAAAAATTGTTGGTAAAAATTCCATGCCCATCTCTATATCTATCATATTTCTAACGACCATCACTCATCAAAATTCTATATAGTTTGTCGATATGTGGTACTTTAAACAGGAATCGTTCGTTTTTCATTTTCACATTTTTTTAAAAAAAAAGAGGGATAATAATAATAATAAATAAATAAATACCAAAGTATTCACTCTCATTTAAAAGTCCTCACGGTTATGCATGGGTGAATTACTTGGAATTTGCTATGTGCTTCCATGCTCTTTTAAAAGTCCTCACAGTTATGCATGTATGGAACGCATGTCAAAAGTTTTTTTTTAAATAAACAAGTTGATTTTAATCCCATTTAAAGGTCCTCACTGTTATGCGTGGTTAGAAGATACTTGAATTCATTTTTTTAAAATAAAATTGGAATACTACTAATCTCATTTAAAAGTCCTAATGGTTATGCATGGTTAGTAGATATTCAAATTCCTAATATAAATATACCACAAATAGACACAACTGTATGGTTTTATATGATGACATCATTTCCATCATTCTAAAAGTGGAATATGCGCCTAACAAAACATTTATGACTTTTGTTTGACTTTTTATCGAAATTTAATATTTATATTCAATTGAGTTTTAATGTTGGATTGATTTCGATTACTTTATCTCCATTTTCTCTAACACTATTACTCTTTTGCTGATAACAAAAGGGGGAGAGAAAAGTTAAGATTTTGTCTACTAAAATCAAGCAAAGGTCAAATAATTTTATATTTGCATCTAAGCTCATTTGCATATTTCTATTTGTATGCATATATGTAGGGGGGTATTGTGTAGAGAGGAAGTATTTAAATAGGGGGAGCAATTAGGATATATCTATAATCAAATACATTTAACATATTCAAAATCTTAAATATATGTTTGTTATCATCAAAAGGGGGAGATTGTTGAATATGCGCTTATATGATTTTTGTTTGATGATAATAAACATATATACATTCATTTAAATGTATTTGATAATATACTATTTATTTTCACAGATTAAATAAATATTTGCTGAATAAAATAAATAACACAGAATTTGAATTCAAACGAATATTTTATTCAAACAAATATTTATTACAATTTTGAATAGTACAATTTCAAGCTCTCACTATAACTATACAACTTCGATTACATCACATTTTTTCACATTTACATCAGCACCTCACTACATATCACTCACACTCGTATTTTATCTTCAAATGCATTCCAGTGTTAATCCAGCATCTGGGCAATCTGCAAAAATATAAACTAACGCAGTAAAATTGAAAAAGAAATATTTTTGCAATTCAAAAATAAAAGATAATTTTTGAAAATATGATTTGCCTCAGTTATTTGGGTTGTTCGTCATAATTTAAATTTGAATTCATCATACACGAACAACTTGTGACATACACAGTGTATTACTGTATATGCCACAAGGCCGTGCACACCGATATATACACTTGATAATGCTACAGGGACACGTGAGCACAGGACAAACCCAAATGAAAAACCGGGTTCAACTCACGTGCAATAACATTGAAAATCACGACAAGATCACAAGGTCAAATCCGAGTTTTGAAACTGGATTCAACACAAGGCAACATGACATGAATGCAACGAAGACCAACATCAAAATGGATTGCAACAATCATGTATGCAGATCAGGTCCAGTGCCAACAAACAACAAATCTCGACCAAAACAGTTGCAACATGGATACAACAATATGCAGAAGCAAGATCAACACAGCGGTGATGCAGTGCAACATCTACGATAGCAAGGGACGAATAACCAAGTGCATCACTGACCCAACATTAGAGACAATACAACATGAATCAAAGGAAAATGGACAAATGCAACAAACTCAAATGTCCAGTTACAACTACAAAACCATCAAGCTACAACTCAAATTATACAAGCTCCAGAAGTACAAACTGAAGACTGCATGAAATGTATGCAAACAGTCGAAGTCATGAAGCAATCAACATGAATATCACAAGCAAGCATGTAACAGAGACCAAGAACAAGCCATACATGGAAGTGAGACAGGACAAACATGAAGTGAATCAAGTCAGTAAGGATGAATGCACATAGTAAGCTACATGAAGTATCAGACTCAATAGCAAGTCCAGTGTGGCAATGCAAAGACCTCAAACCAGAGATATGACATCACAGCAAAATATGACAGCAAGTGTCAACTAAATGAAACTGGTAAATGCAAAGACCAGTAATGCACAATTTAAATCAATGGATGCAACATCAAAACAGTTCGAGTTATATCCCAGTGCCAACATATCCAACTAGAAGTGCAACTCCAAACAACAGCAAGCAGATGCAAGCTAACCAGCAAATGAACAGAGGCAACAAGGTCAGAGAACCATGCAACAATGTGCACAGTTCAGAAAGGCAATACACAAGTGACCATACACATATATACATACAAGAATGTATGTATACAAATGATCATCCCAAATATACACAAGTGCAGAAGTAAACAAATGCAACAATCAACTCAACTGAATACAGAAAAATGTACAAAGGCATAGCAAGAGTCACAAGACCATCAAGCAGTGAGCAAGTGCAACTCGAGCTTCAGAAATAACAAATGCAGATACAAAATGACCGGAGTCGAACTATACAGTACAGGTTACAGTGATTACCAAGTCGTAAATCAAGTTTGTATAAAAGCAATGATGATGGCCAAAGCTAATTCGCATACCCAAAATCAAGTTAATCAAGCCAAAGTCAACAGTAAAATGATCGGAGTCAAAGCCGTGGATAGCAGGAATATACACGCATATGACCAAGTCAAAATCAAAGCCGATGATTTTAAACCGTGTCAACCAAGTAACCCAAATTATACGTATATGAAAAAGTCAGTGACATCTCAATCATCAAAACAAAATCGAGCGGCCAAAGCACAGTGAAGATGAATTCAAACAAAATTTATACGAACGCAAAAATAGGGTTTTGAATCCTATATAAACCCTAGGATCATCATCGGCAAATTCCATCGAATTCATGCATAAAAACAGAAAAGCAAAAGAACAGAAAGTACATACCGAAGCCTTTCGAATTCGATCAATTCGAAGCAGTCGAAGTGCACCAAAGGAAACCATCGATTGACAAAGGAACGTCAAATCAACCAATCGAGTATTTACAGTCGCAAGCTTCGAATTTCAAAAGCCCTAGTTTCTGAAGAGAAGGACAAAAGCCCTAATTTTGCAATCAGGAGGAACGAGAAGAACACGGTTACCATTATCTCACAAGCAAAGAAATGGGCCAGCCGAAGAAATAAAGGAGACAGATTACAAAGAGGGCCGGCCTTTTTATTTTTAAGGGTTTTAAATTTTTTAAATAGGGTTTTATTTTATTTAAATTGTTTTTAATTGTATTTTCTTTTTAAACCATTTTAAATTTCTAGTCGTGTGACTAGGGGACAAGCTACGTGGCGTAGCTTGAGAATTCGCAACTCGGTGGTTGAGTTGTGGCAAGGTTTTGAGCGTAGAGTTAGATTAGTCAATAGCGGGTATAGCGAGTTTACGTGTGTAAGCGAGGGACTATCTAATTTCTAGTAGAAACCTTGGGGGCAGCACGTAGGCAGGGTTTTGCCGAAGCTGGGTAAATTCTGTGTTGTTCTGTTTTTTCTGTTATTTATATTCTGCAATATATGTGCTGTTATTCTATGATCTGAATTGAATATTTTATAAGCTTCCGCGATTAATTTTTATAATTAACACTATCACCCTATTTACCCCCCTCTATGGTGAAATCGATCCTATAGGATTGACTATTTGTGTCAGCTCAGTGGAAGGTGCTCTAGGAATTTTGGCGAATCTCTGGCATTTTTCACACTTTCGGGAATAGTCAGCAGCATCTTGATTAATTTCTGGCCAAAAGTATCCATAACGGAGGATTTTCTTTGCTAAAGTTTGACCACCTATATGATCCCCACATTCCCCTCCATGTACTTCAGTCAGAATTGTCCTAGCTTCTTCCTTTGTCACGCATCGGAGTAATGGCATTGAAAATCCTCGTCTGTACAAACGACCATCTTGAACTATATATTTGGAGGATTTCCTTATCAGCTTATGTCGTTCTTTTGAACTTTCTGGCAAAGAACCGTTGAGCAAATATTCGAATATCGGAGTCATCCATGATTCTTGCTCTTGGGATACATTCATAATCCAATCAACATCCATTTCATCTGTGCTCGAAGCTGACAAGACTTCGACGGGAATTAATCCCAACAGTTGAGCTTCACCAGTACTTGAATACTTTGCGAGAGAATCCGCCTTCATGTTCTCTTCTCGGGGTATATGGTTTATTGAATAACGGTCAAAATCTTGAAGAAGCTCCCAGGTTTTTGATAGATAGGCGGGTAGATTCCCTCCTTTAGCTTGAAATTCCTTCTTGACTTGGCAGAAAATAAGTTGAGAATCACTGAAGATCTGTAATGCCTTGATGTTTAGTTCTTTAGCGATCCTTAAACCAGCGATGAGGGCTTCATATTCTGCTTCATTATTTGTCGAAGGAAATTCTAGTCTCAGTGCATAACATAGTGATTGCCCTTCTGGGGTTTCAAGGACAACCCCTGCTCCGGAACAGTAATTATTCCTTGCGTCATCGACATACAATTTCCATTGGATTAGGACGTTATCAGTGGCTTTTTCCCCACTATCACCTTCATCTGTACATTCTGCGATGAAATCTGCTAAAGCTTGTCCATTGATTGCTTTACGGGGATGATAAGTGATGTCATATTGGCTGAGTTCAATATTTCATTTCAAAAGACGGCCCGAAGTCTAAGGACGGAATAGGACTTGCTTTAGAGGTTGATCGGTGAGGACTTTGATGGGATGAGCTTGGAAATACGGCCTCAATTTTCTTGATGCGATCAACAAACAATAGGCGAGCTTTTCTAACCTTGAATAGTTCATCTCTGCCCCAGTGAATCTTTTGCTGATATAATAGACTGGGCGTTGAATCCTTGCGTCTTCCCGTACCAACACTGCACTGAGAGCATGAGATGAAATTGCCAAATATATGAAGAGATCTTCACCATTGTCAGGCTTCGAAAGTATCGGAGGCACTTCCATATGACGAACCAACTCATCAAATGCTTTCTAACATTCAGGAGTCCACTCAAAGTTTTTTCTTCCTTTCTTCAGAGCATCAAAGAATGGAATGCATTTGTCAGTAGCTTTTGAAATGAACCGACTCAAGGCAGCAACCTTTCCATTGAGACTTTGCAATTCCTTCTTCGTTCTAGGAGCTTTGACCTCTCTCAGGGCAGTGATCTGAGCAGGATTAGCTTCAATGCCCCTAGCGCTCACAATGAAACCCAAAAACTTTCCAGACTCCACTCCAAATGAACATTTCAAGGGATTAAGCTTCATTTTGTACTTTCGGAGTACTGCAAACATCTCTGCCAAGTGATCCATGTGGTCCACTGCTTTCTTAGACTTCAGTACCATATCAGCAACATAAACTTCCATTGTCTTGCCAATCTGTGGTTTAAACATGGCGTTAACAAGCCTTTGGTAAGTTGCCCTTGCATTCTTGAGTCCGAAAGGCATGACCTTGTAGCAGTAGAGTCCAACATCTGTGATGAAGCTTGTGTCCTCTTGATCTGGCTCATGCTTCATAATCTGGTTATATCCAGAGTATGCATCCATAAAGGATAACAATTCATGCCCTGTCGTCCCAACCACCAACTGATCGATCCTGGGCAGCGGGAAACAGTCTTTGGGGCAGGCTTTGTTCAGGTCTGAAAATTCAATGCATACTCTCCATTTTCCGTTAGCTTTTTTAACCAGCACTGGATTTGATACCCAATTTGGATAAGTAGATTCTCTGATGAATCCATTCTCCATGAGCCGATCCACTTCTTCTTTTAACGCTGCCGTCCTCTCAGGGCCCTGGGTTCTTCTTTTCTGTTTCACGTGTGTAGACTTTGGATCAATGTTCAGAGTATGTACTGCAATCTCTAGGGATATTCCGCACATGTCAGCATGAGTCTAAGCGAATACATCCAAATTTGCCTTCAAAAATGAAATCAGAACATTCTGAACTGTTGTGTTGAGTTGTGAACCCACATTCAGCACTTTGTTCGGGTCCTTTGGGTCAACGGGTATCGGCACTGTTACCTCTACCGGTACTACCCTATTCTCCCCTGCACTGGCTTTCCTTGGATCCATCTCTCTTCGTGCGCCACTATATTCACCAGTGCAGGGTCCACCCTGTAATTGCTACAAGGTTGGTTCTTTGATGCGGACTGGAGCCGCCGCACCTTTTCCCATCTCTCTTTTCCTTGATTCACGCAACTCTATAAGATAACATTCTCGCCCCGCTTCTTGGTCTCCTTTAATCACACCAACTCCATTATCTGTGGGGAATTTTATAGTCAGACACCATGGAGCAAGAACAGCTTTGAATGCAGCAAGAGTTGGTCGTCCTAAAAAGGAATTGTAGGCAGAGAATTCTTCAACAATTATAAAGGTTTGCTTTCGAGCCACCTTCCTCAGCCCTTTTCCAAGTTCCACAAACAAATCTATGGTCCCAATCGGCTGTTTGGGTTCTCCAGCAAACCCAGCAATCTTAAGTGATGAAGCTTGAACGTTAGCCATTGGAATTTTCATTTGATCAAAGGTCTTCTTGAAGAGAATGTTGCATGAAGCTCCACAATCAACTAGAACTCTTCTCACAGTAGCCGCCCCAATACCAGCGGATATGACCAAAGGACCTATGGTAGGAGCCTCGATACCCAAAGAACCTCTGGCACTGAATACGATATCATCTATGGAAGTCTTTTGTTGCTTTAAAGGCGCATCATTTTATAAAACAAAAACATTCTCTTCAGCCGGTACATGCCTCAAGGCCCGAGCATACCTTTCCATCTCGCCCCAGCTTTTGCCTGCTGGGTGAGGCCCTCCAGTTATTATATTGATGACAGGTCTTTCCGATTCATGCTCTACGGCCTTCTCACTTGAGCCAGGACGGTGAGTGGGAATTTGTTGTCCTTGAGTCGACGAGGTTGGGGCATTTCTATTCCTTTTCACATACTGTTGGAGCTTGTCCTCTTTCAAAAATTGTTCAATTACCTCTTTCAACTGACGGCATTCATTGGTGTCATGGCCGGGTTGGTTGTGGAACCGGCAGAACCTTCCACTTTTTTCCCTCTTATTTCCCACTCTCATTTTAGGCGGTGTCAGATAATTGACATCATCCTTGGTTGCAAAGAAGATGTTCTCAAGGGTGTCGGTCAAGGGCGTGAAATTGAAAGGACGGCCTTTCTTAGCATCTCTCTATTTCTTTCCACCATCATTTCCCTTTTTCTGAGTGTTGGGCTCTTTCTTGTTCGAAGCAGCATCACTAGTCCCAGCTTCTACTGATACCACCTTAGCCGGTGTTTGGAGGCTCTCCAAATGCATAAATTCATCCGCTTTCTTGTAGAATTTGTCAAGTGAGTTTGGTTCTTTCATTTTCAACCATTTCCCAAATTCACTCGATTTGTCAATCGCCCTCATCAAGTATGTTAGGACCATGCGTGGCTCAGCATTATCTACCTCAGCCAATGCTATGTTAAAACGATTCAAAAATGATCTGATGGATTCTCCTGGATTTTGCTCTAGACTTGACAGCGACATTATATCCTTTGCTTTTGAAGCATACAATCGAAATTGCTCCTTGAATTTCCTGGTCAAATCGGAGAACTGATCAACGGACCTGACCGGCGGCTTTGTAAACCACTATAGAGCCACACCTTCCAGATATACCGGGAAATATCGACATTTGATTTCATCAGACGCCCTGGCACCCGTCATATGCCAGTCGTACTTATACAGAAACTAGTTAGGATCACTCGTCCCCTTGTAAGCCGGAATAGTAGGGGGAACGAATTTCCTATGGAACTCTGCCTTTAAGATCTTTTCAGTAAATGGAGTTTTGCTTGGAGCAAAACCCTACTCTTTCTCATCTTCGTCTCTTCGCATATTTTCCTTCATGATTTGACGAACCATACCCGAAAAATACTCTTCATCATTTAGAGGCTCTGGAGGGCAAACATCAGCCACTCTTTCTAAATTCTGCCTTGACAACCATTCACGGAGGGTCGGCTGCGGCCCTGATCCTCCAAATTGGGGAGGTGTCCTTTCCACAGGGTCTGCGGCTCTTTGAGAAATGTTCCCTTCAACATCCTGAACTCCCACAGTAGGGTTTCCGTCATTATTAATCGGTTGACGGTTTGCCCCAAGTAGATCATTCAACTTACTTAAGATCAGGGCATTCTGGCCATTCAGAGCTTCCAACTGTGCATTCTGAGCATTCAATTGTTGATTCAACCCCAAAACTACAGCGTCCAATTCTGCTCGCGTAACTCCAACAGTTGGAGCTGCTTGACTTGAAGGAGGAGAGGTAGCAGTATTCTCTTGAACATTGTCGGATCTTACAGAACTTCGTTTTCTCCCAGGAGCCATTATTTCCAATAAACTTCTGGTTTTAAAAGAAATCCTTTCAACAACCCTTTGCGGAGCAATGATGGAAGTATCCTGAGTTGGACTCTCAGTGAAAGCACCAAAAAATGTTAACGCTTAAAATCGAACGCTAACACCCCAGTGTGTGAAATACGAGTGTGAAAGCACCACCCGATGGTTCGGGAACAGAATATCAGCTAAGATAACAGAAAATACAGTAAGAGACAGCGATTTTATAGTGGTTCGGCTTAAGGAATAGCCTACGTCCACTTTAGGTATCTTTATTACTGATCTTGTTACAAAACAATACAATGCTCTTCGAGTACAAATCTCTTTAGTTACAAAACACTTTGAGCAAGTAGCTTAAGCTTCGATGTAGAGTAAAGTCTTCGAATTCATGTCGGATATGTGAAAGTCTTTCAAAGTAGCTTGTAGTATTCTTCGAAACTTCAAGTGTAGAGTTGGTTTAGAAACTGGCAGAGTATCGACGCTTGAAGAGATTGTCCCCAAAGTCCTTTTTATGCTTGAGGTAGGTTGGTATTTATAGGGAAATTTCCCCCTTGGGTCGTAAGTCGTGATCGACTTATGGTAGATCGTGGCCGACTTATCTGGCTTAGCCCCCATGGTCTCACAAAGGTTTACTTGTATAAGTCCTAAGTCCCCCATGAGTCATCATCGCGGCATCGGACTTTTACTTAGTAGCTTTAGGTCGTGGACGACTCAAGCTAGGTCGTGAGTCGTGGCTTAACTGGTAAGCTTGTTTATTTCAGATAACAACCCAAGTCCTGAATCGTGTACGAGTTAAGAGGCCACCGTGTTAAGTAAGGAGCAGCGCTTCATTTGCTAAGTCGTCCACGACACATGCTAGGTCGTAAGTCGCGGATAGCTTTAAGTCGTTAACTCATTTCCTTCTTAAGTCGTGCCATCTCTTGAATCGTTAAGTCATCCTGTCCTTGAGCCGTGGACTTCCTTAAGTCATAGAAACCTTAAGTCGTGGATGCCTTAGGTCGTGAAGCATCCCTTCTCTTTTAAACCGTTAAGTCGTAAACTTCTCTATGTCGTAAGTCACCAAGTCCTTCAACTCGTTAAACCGTTAGGTCGTCCATACCTTGAGTCGTAGGTCGTGAAGTACTCTGAGTCGGCAACTTCCTTAAGGTATTGAGTCGGTCTTTTCCCTTAAGTCGTCCAACCTCTTGACTCGTTGAGTCGTGCATCTTTTAAGTCGTTAGGTTGATAACTCACTGAGTCGCTTGTCCATTGAGTCGCCGCCCACCTTGAGTCGTTGACCATAGGAGTTAACAGATGATAAATTGCAATAACTAAAGTTAGTAATTAATGGGTTAATGGGAATACCAATTTACTCATAAAGTGAATATAAGTGAATGTAACAAAATAAATAGGAAACGATAATTATTCATAAGTGATGGTTGATGTAAAAGGAATAACTAATAATATTTAGAATCTTAATTTGTATGTGTGCATATATTTAATGGAATATGAGAAAAACAAATGTAACGATTTGATTAATATATATGTTATTCATTTAGGGTATTGAATAAAAATTTGGAATCTAATTGTAATGAATGGTAATAATGTTGGTATTAGCTAATAAATTAAATTTTTATGCAATACCCATAAATGAATGAAATGAAATGAAATGAAATGAAATGAAATGAAATGAAATGAATGGATGTAAATGAATTCTTGGTTATTTATCAAATGAAGGAAGATATTAAATTTATTAATGTAATATAACATTGATTAACCCAAATGGGAATAAATTTAAAGAATTATGTTAATGCAAGTGGATCATTTATAAACTTAAATGAAACATTCCAATTTAATAGAGTTATTCGAATGTTATGACTTATTTTAAAGGTAAAAATTGGATTTAATTGGAATTTGTTATATTTGATTTAAATTGGAAAGGAGTATACAAAAGTAACTGTGAATAGTGAAGTCACAACTGTAAATGGAAGAAATTGAAATAAGGGGCAGTAAACATTGAATAAATTAATAGGAATAAATGCCAACATTGAATTGTTATAAATGTAATTAAATATTACAAGGGTGTGAAACGTAAAGATAAGGTTTAAGAGTTGTTGGAATGGGTATATTAAAATAATTATAAAGTGTAAATGTAAATATTTATGGGGACATGAATTATTTGAAGGAAAATAATTGGTAATTGGATATTTAGTAATAAATTTAAAACGGACTTAAATAGTAAATTTATCTAATTAATATATAATAAATAATTATTGGATAAAAACCCTATACCTGTAAATATCTATAATATGTGAGTGGAAATAACAAACTTATAAATATGGGATTGAGAGTCTTACCACAACTATTATAAGTTGTATACTTAGTTCCTTCAATTAAGTTGGAAATCATTTCAATAAGTATAAAATTTAATGTTACCTTAAATAAATTAAAGGAATAAATGGCAAATAACGTAAATGTTCTTCGTAATGGTGATTTGTGTATATAAGAATGGGAAATAAAGTTTTATTTATATATAGGAATTTAATTTACTATAAAAAGGTTAATTACAATCAAATTAGTTAAATGTTAAACGTAAATCAAGGTTTATGTATTTGTTTGGATTTATTGCAATTAATTATAATTAGATATAAAATTTTACGTTAATTGGAAATTTAGTGGAAAGCTGGAATTATTTATGTGATAATCTTAAATCAATGGTAAACCCTTATATTTAAAATTTTGAATGGAATAATAATTTATTTATTTACCAAATGAAATTTTAGGATATTATTTATAATTTGGGAATTTAATGGAATTAAGGATTTATATTTGGATTTAAAAATTTACCTTCTTTAAAATTGACATCTAAACTTGTTGGAATTTTGTAATGATTAAGAATTTTTAAAAGTAATAAAATGGGTCAATTTTTGAATCTAAATATAAAATTGGAATTTTTTTATATATTTTAGATTTATTTAATTAATATAAAAATAGCCATTTTGGTCACGGACTCGGTTTTCGACGAAACTAGTTTCATCGGATCCGTATCAGTGAATCATTGTAGGGTTTCAAGTTTCGTAGCGATCGGACTTATCGTTTGATCGTACGAACGCGAAACACCTTGAAATTGATTTAATTGAAATCAATTTGAAAATATTGTTTTCAGCATAACTTCTTCATACGACGGAATTTGGACGTGAAACTTTTTCCATCGCGTTCAGAATATTTTTAAATACCTATTTGGATATATGGGTTTACCCAATTTCGTTCCGGGGTCAGAACAGGCTTTTTGAGCCAACTACCGTTTAACACGTTTATAATTCGTGCCCACCTATTCTATTGAAGTTTGTCTATAAATAGGCTGTTATAAACCCTAGCAGCCGCTACTCCTCATTTCTATACGTATAGGAACTTCTGTACTCCTCTTCTTCAATGGCAACAAACAATTCTAGATCTAAACAAAATCAAAATCAGCTTCAAAATTCAAACACCTCAGAAAATTTCCAAAAAAAATATATGTTGAAGTTTTTGACGAGGGGAACTCAGATCTGAAATTGGTTTCTCGATTGGAGTTATCGTTCATCTTGGAATTTTCAATTTAGTTTCGGCAGTACGTTGTGTGGATGCTCACTCAACGGTGGATCTTCCACAATTTATCGATCAGGAAGGCTAGGCGCGTAGAGGGGGCCGAGTGCTTTCGATCGGCACGGTTCGTTTGGGGTAGATGTTGCTGGAATCGACATGGTGGGCCGAGATATTTTACGGCGGCGGTGAATTTTCGTGGAGCCAGAGGAGGCCGGTCGTTGGTGGTAGGAGCGGCCGAGGTAGGAGGCTCTGACGGCATCGTTGGATCGTGCTACAAGTCAGCACGTCGGTCAGAGAAATTGCCTTGGCATCGGCGGTTTCATGAGTGTCGCGACCTGGAAGAATTAGGGCTTCGTACGAAGGGGGTGGGCACGTGGTTTTTCGTGGTGACGTGGAGTGGATTGAATGAGGCTATTTATTTAATTTAAATTTTAAGCTAATTATTCAAATGCTCATAACTTATACGTACGAATTCGTATTTACGTGCGATTTTTTTTGATAGGATCGTAATTAAATTCCAGATTTTTTGACGCTGGTTTGGACAGATTTGGAGACCGTCAAATTTTTGGGTTTAAATCGGATTTAAATTCGATTTAAATTCAAAAGGTGAGTGTTTTAACCCACTCACAACTTCTAGAATTTCTTATGTTTGTTAAATTGACTTAAGATATGAGTAGAAATTTATTTATGATTTTTGGCATGTTTTATTCATCATCTTAGTTAAATCGCATTTATTTAATTTAACTGTTAACTTATTTTATTTATTGCATATAATTTGACAGTTATAATTTATTTATTTGCGTATTAACTGCCCGTCATAGTTATGTTATTTTTATTTCATATTAACTGCCATTTAAATTTACATTTTATTTTTGCATATAAACTGCTAGTTTAACAGTTGTTAAATTTATTATTGAATATAAACTGTTAGTTAATACACGTTACTTATTACCTGTATAATTTATATGCTCTATATCGATGATTGTTTAAATTGGATGATGATTGCAAATAATGGTTGATGATTGATATTTGGATGAATGGATGCTATATTTATATTGTATAAACTGCAAGTCATCAGGTATTTTCATTTCATTCGGGATTGCAGTTTGAAATGATATACAACCGCAATTTTTATTTTAAATTGCGGATTGAAATGATAAACATCCGTATCACTTGACCATAGGGTAGAAAATTTTATACTGGCACCGCGGTATATATATATATATATATAATTATAATTATTTTTGAAATGATTTTCTATGTTTTAGTAAAGCTATATATATATGGTTTATGGGATATTGATTTGGTTATTGATAAAGGTTATTTATATATAGTAATTTCCAGTTTTTAAGCTTTGTATAAATTTGAATTGAAGTATAAAATAAAGTTTGATTTTTAAGATTAAATATGATTAAGCATTTATTTAAAATTTAATTGCTAGAGTTTTATTGACTTAAATGAGAATAAGGTTGGAAGATGAATGTTAAGTTAAATTGGAATTAAATAAAAAGGTTAGAAATTTTTAAAGAATATGATTTTTATAACTTGATTTTTGTGTAGAGTGATTTAAATGAATATCAGGTTGATTTAGATTGAAAGATTTTCCAGTGATGTGAAGTTAAAGGTTTTTCTTAACGGATATTGAATTCATTAAGTAAATATTTCAAGTCTAAATAATAAATAACTGAATTTAATATATATGGGATTGTCAAATGAGTTTGTTTTTTTGAAATGGTAAAATATTTAAAGCTTTGAAACATAAGAATTAAAATGGTATTTGGAAGTTTAAATTGATATTTGGAATTGATTTATGAAATGTAAAGAACCTATTTTGTTTTATAAAAGAATTTAATATTTAACCATTTGAGAGATGGAAATTTGTTTCAAAGTTATGATTTTCAAGGTAGTATAATTTGGAAATATTATATTCAAGAGTTTTGATTTCTAAATATTTTACTTTGAAACCACTATGATTTTTGGAAAGAATATATTGGAAAATAAAGATGATATCATATTGTTTGGGGAAATGATATCATATTTATATGGTTTTGAAATGGATATTATATTCTGGTTTTAAAAGTATAAATTATTTTAAAGGACCGCGGTGTTATAATAACGTTTGGTTGTTGAAGAGACCGGGATCGGAAGTTTTCATACTCTCTGCCAACTCCGAAAACCAATTTAACAACCGTGTACGCGGTGGAGATTCCAGAATGAAGTAGGTTGGTGGAGACGTTCCTGCAAGGTAATACGTGGACCCAACTCCCATGAGTTGGCATAAGGTGGCTAAAACAGGAGCGATTCTCGGGCTAATGAGGTCATTCCTCTAATCGGACACTCCCCTTCGATATTATACTTTGACTTTGGATGGATTCAGTGGCCACTTTTACTTTGATTTTTGGGGGAGTTTGTTCGAGGTGGGCGGTAGCTGCGGCACGTGTTTCCATCATCCCGGATAGCAATTGGTATATCTACCCTAGCGTTGCCTAGTTGTGCCGTGTCACCTACCCTATCGCGCCTTGTACGAGTTTGGATTTCTCCCGTAGCCCGTGTGGTATCCTCTGGTGGCTTCCTGATTAGGAGGGACTATGATATTGGATGGACTACTGGGACTATTACGTGTTAAGGGCTATATGGGTAACCCCTTAATGCTAAGAAAAAAGTAAGTTTATTTTACAAATAGACACTATTATAATAGCGCAATATACTATATAGTAAATAGTTTAACGGATCCCTAGGAGGCGTAAATCCCGAGCATCTCTTGAGTTACCGCACTCATATTTATTTATGTTAATTTGACTCACATAAGTTTTAGTTCTGACTCGAGTGTTTTTGTCTTTTCAAATTCGCTCGGGTCAGTCCGAGCATTTTAGGATTTGAAGTTTTAGCTCTGGAGGACGAAGACGAAGATTTGTATTACTATCTACTATATTATTCCACTACACTATTTAATTCCGCTGCAATTATATTTATTGGTATGTGAACTCTGATATTTATTGTATAAAGAAGAATCAAATGTTTGTAAACAGTTTTATGAACTGTATATTTATTATTATATTTTATCCTTCCGCTGTAAGATACTATTTTATTTTTTATTTCTTTCTTGTTTTTCTTATTTACCCCATAACAATCCATCCTTCTGTATGGTTTGAATTGGCACGTGTGTCGATTTAAAGCGTGCGAAAAGGTGGGACGTTACAATGTTTTATTCATCATCTCAGTTAAATCGCATTTATTTAATTTAACCGTTAATTAATTTTATTATTGCATATAATTTGACAGTTAAAATTTATTTATTTGCATATAAACTGCTAGTTAAACAGTTATTAAATTTATTATTGAATATAAATTGTTAGTTAATACCTGTTATTTATTACCTGTTATATTTTATATGCTCTATATTGATGTTTGTTCAAATTGGATGATGATTTGTAATAAGTGGTTGACGATTGATATTTGAATGAATGAATGTTTATTTATATTAACTACAAGTTGTTATGCATTTCATTTCATTCGGGATTGCGGTTTCAAAATGATATACAACCGCATTTTTGTTATTAAATTACGGATTAAAATGATAAATATCTGTATCACTTGACCATAGGGTAGAAGATTATATACAGGCACCTTGGTATATATATAAAATTATTATTTTCGATAGGATTTTATGGTTTTGGATAGGATACGGTTTAATAAATATTAATTTTTGACCTTATATAAAATCTTATTTTATGTACATATATGGTTAAATTATTGAATTTAAGCTGTGTATAAATTTGTTAAATAAAATAAATAAGATGAATAATGGAGTTTTGATTATTTATATTATATGGTTAAGTACATGTTAAGATATTGAGAATATCTAGAGTTTTTAACGTTTTAAATCAATTTATATTAGGAGTTAAATTGAAAATTCATTTAGAATCGAGCTTAATTAAGAATTTAACTTTATAAGTTGATGTAGAATTTATTAACTTGAATTTTTAAAAGGTATGATATTTATAACTGAAATTTTATTCAAGATGGATTAAATGAATATTTCTAGTATAAATAAATTGGAGGAAATTTTGATCGTTAAAAGTAATTTGAGTTTTATTTAAAATGATTTCGGATTTATTATGCCAATATTTCAAAATAAATAACAGGACTTTAAATTGTTGAATAGAAATTTCCAACCTTAGTTCCAATTATTTAATATTCAAAGTTTGAAATATATTGAAACTGAAGTGGCTTATTGAAAATGAAAGCGATTTCAAATTTATGGATTTTGACTTAATCTTAAATGAAACAAATGGCAAGTCGCGGAAATTATTTTATTTTATAAAGTAATATAAAATCAACTATTTTATTCTATATACTGTTGGATATCCAAAACCATTCAAGTTTTAGAAGTTATGGTTTTAAAGCTATGAATTTCGAAGTATTATGTTTTGAAAGTTATAATCCAAATGTTTGGTTTCCAGATATTATAAATTTTAAGTAGTATGATTTTGGAAAAGAAATATATTTGAAATAAAAATGATATTATTGATTTGGGTTTTATAAAAATGATATCGAAATGAGTTGTTTTCGAAATGGGAATGATATCGTATTTATGGGTTTTGAAATGGATAATTATTTTCTAGTTTTAAAGTATAAACTATTTAAAGACCGCAGTGTTATAATAACGTTTGGTTGTTGAAGAGACCGGGATCGGAAGTTGTCATACTCTCTGCCAACCCCGAAAACCACTTTAACAACCGTGTATGCGATGGAGATTCCAGAATGAAGTAGGATGGTGGTGGCATTTCCTTTAAGGTAAATACATGGACCCGACTCCCGTGAGTTGGCACAAGGTGGTTAAAACAGGAGCGATCGACGGGTTAATAAGGTAGCACCTTTGATCGGACACATCCCTTCGATATTATACTTTGACTTTGGATTGATTCGGTGGCCACTTTTGATTTTATTTGGCGGTGTGGCTCGAGGTGGGCTGTAACGCCCCACCCCGAGACCAACCTTAGTAAAGAGAATTAATGAGTAATTCCGTCTACTAAAGCGGAGAATAGGGATGGTTAAGGGCGACCATCTATAACTTTGTCTTAAACATCTACTGAATACTTCGATAAATGCAATATGATTTTTCTTTTCTATCTCAATGGATCGACATACACAGTAAATGCATAATCCAAAACTATAGGTGGCTAACAGATCTATCAAAACAAAATACAATAACTAAATGTAAAGCACATCATAGAACAGTAATCAACATCATGTATATACATATACAATGATACATGTTTAGTACAATACAATATGAATACAATAAAGATGGTTCACTACCATACCATATACATTGAATCAAATATAAATACATCAGAGTATGCGAAAGGACAGAAATTGCTCAGGTGAAAGGGGAGCTGATATCCATCATCAACTTCAAGCTAAGTCCAATACATGATACCTGAAACAACTCGGTCTGACCCGAGTATAAATACACGGGTCAGTCTAGCTACACAAATCAGTCAAAATCGGTAATATGAAGCTGAATAGACACGAAGATACTTCTTCTCGAGAGAGAAGAATGAATCGATAAAATTATAAGCTCAACACTTAGTAACAAACGCTACTTAAGTGAACAAATACCTCGAAGGAGGTAACTCAAACTCAATACTCAAATCAAACACAAGTGTCTCATATTATCGGTGACATCCCAAAATGTCTGCATGGTTTCCATGAACCATAAACCCTCAAAAGGAGAAATATCAATACAACTCTCGTCGAAATGGCAAACATTAAACATTCTCAAATAGGATGATCCAAAATTCAACTATAGATGAATCTCCAAATTCAATTATACCTCATCTCATCGGTATAAATGTATATAAACCTCAATCTCAACTTGCCAAAATGGAAACACCAGATTATCTTATAAAATCCTGAAATTATTAAAACTCATAACTCAAGGAACTCGATAAGAGTTCAAACATCATAATTGAAATCTCCATATATATAACATCTCATATAGCACTAGGCTATCGATGTAATAAAACATCTTAAAAATGTGAAATCACAATAAAACAGAAACTCAGAAAATCCGGATTAGCCAAATCCCCGATTGTAATGCCGAAGCAATGCTGCACGTGCTAAACTCAAATGGCTGAAGCCTCAGACAAGGTCGCTAACACCTCCCAAAGCAGTTCGTCCTCATAACAAGGTCGCTAACACCTCTCCAAGCTATTTTTTCTGCCCTAACAAGGTCGCTGATACCTCCTAAAGCAGTTCGTCCTCATGACAAGGTCGCTAACACCTCCCCAAGCTATTTTGTCAGCCCTAACAAGGTCGCTAACATCTCCCAAGCAGTTCGTCCTTATGACGAGGTCGCTAACACCTCTCCAAGCTATTTTGTCAGCCCTAACAAGGTCACTAACACCTCCCAAACAGTTCGTCCTTATGACAAGGTCGCTAACACCTCTCCAAGCAGTTCTGTTAGGTAAACATCATGAATATGTCACAAACTCATGGATGGGAACCCAAAAAGTGTTAACGAGTGTCCCATACCACACGTTCGCACTTAGCAGTTTACTAGCTGCTAGTCGATGGCACACTAGAAACAACATAAAACTCAGAAAATCATATCTTGCCTCGTTTCATTGGCAATTGATAAAAAGCCATCATACTCGTCTCATCTCATCTACAAGTATTAAATGGCATCGTAACTTGTCTCGTCTCCTCGACAAGTGAAAACATCATGATGGTTCATCATAAACCATAAACCTCAAAATATGAAATCATAAATTCGAGGCTTGACCTATATCATTGGCAAGTAAATAAAACATCATGAATTAAACATAATGATGGTTCTCATCGACCATACTCCTACATAGGAGGTCTCAAACCATAATACTTGCCAAATATTGACCATCTTAAATAATTCCAATAAATAGGAATTATAAAACTCAAAATGCGTCATAAACTGGCAAAACATCTCAGAATCAATAATCTCAAATAGCTTCGATCGTACAAGTCCGAAATTAACCGAAATAGTAAACGCACATGTCCCATACCACGTGTTTTACTAAATCGTTTAATTCTCTTTCTCATATGTTCGAATAGTATAAAAGTGTGTATTATATATATATATAAAATAATTATAAATTTTTGTAAAACATTTAATTTGAATGCTTTTCCATTTTGAAAATCATTTCGAAAACGGTTTAGAAAACACGTGCACAGAAACAGCAAAAATCGATGAAAAATCAATAAAATTAACATACGATAAAACCCAAATGAAGCCGTCAATTCATAGTGCGAATCAAGGTTAATGTCGGCTTTTCTGTTAGTAGGAGTTGTCCTTTTAGAACCAACTCTAAAAAAAATGCTCGAATCATCGAATTTAAAAACAATTCAACGGAAAATGGTCAAACATTGCAAAAGAACTCAGGCCTGCGGCTTGTATCGCCAGTTTGCACCTTTTAAAGTCAAATTTTGAGAAAACATAAAACATATAAGTTGAAGATAATTGTCATAGCTTAAAGTCAGTAAAAGAATAAACAAATTCGAACATTCCAGTCAAAAGTTATGGCAATTCTAATTCTCAGGTATAAAATTATAAAACTGAGAACAATATGCATAACAACAGGGCTGCGGCTTAAAGAGCCATTTTGACCCTGTAGAAGCTAGAATTTGTTAAATCATAAAACATGAAAATTGAAGAGAATTGAAAAAGCTAAATTATAGAAAAAGAATCACCCAATTTGGATAAACGAGCCAAAAGTTATGACGATTTTAATTCTCAGGTCTAAAATTGCAAAACTGTGAACAATTAACATAACAACAGGGCTGCGGCTTAAAGAGCCAATTCGACCTTGTATGTCATAGAATTTGATAAATCATAAAACCCAAAAGTTGTCGATCATTGTCGTAGCTTGAATTCAAAAAAAGAATCGCCTTATTTGGACTTACGAGTCAAAAGATATGCTCAAAACAATTTTCAGGTCTGGATTCATTGTCACTGTCTTTTGCTCTCGGGGCAGCGACAAAGAAGTGCATTTTCGACCAAATTAATCTCAAAAATTCATAAAACTCAAAACATGAAACTTTTAGCTAAAAGCCTAAGATTTCCATAACATTCAAAATCATCAAATTTGGTTAAGAAACGAGAGAGATATGGTTAAATTAGTTTCAGGTTCAACTCTGGAAAAAAAAAATTCCAACAAACAACAAAGAAGACATGTAATTGACATTCAAGCTTATTTAAGTTAGAAGTGTGAGATTATACTCACCTTAGGATTTGTTGGCAGCAAATTAAATGATTTTGCTTGCAAAGAAAAGAGCTTTGACCTAGAAAATGGCTTCAATAACCTAAAAATGAAGCTTTACAAACATGCAACACAAGATATAGAGTAAATTAGAAACCTACTTCTCAAATCAGGAATTTAATGAAATTATAAGGTTTAGATATTGATTACCTATTGAAAGAGATTTAATTCAATAATTTTCAGCAAAAGATTGATTTAATTTGGAAATTGAAGCTTGGATTCTTAAAAGAGGGATGGTTTCTCTTTTGATTTTCTGCCTTTGAGGAAGAAGAAGGTGAGGTAGGAAAATGAACGTACAGACAATTTGTTTTCTCATTTCCTTCTTCCAGATTTAGGTTAAGTGGGCTTGGACCCAACGTTTAAAAGAAAAATCAAATGACCTAAGTTTTGATTCATGTACATAAACAACTATGCTTAAGTTACACTATTTTACAAAACAAATTACATTTCCCTCAAGTTTTTAAACCAAACAAAATATGTGAACTTACATACATATTAAATAAAATGTTTACATCATAAAAAAAGATAATTTTATTTTTTAAAACAATTTTATTAATAAAAACCTTTATTTTACAAAAACACATAATTTCCACAAATAAATGCACAAAACCTTATTTTTAACTTCCAAAATTCCATAAAAATATTTTTCTTGCTTAGAAAAATATAACTAACCATTCTAAACTCAAATTTATAATTAAAGCTCATTTTTACAACAATTTCCACCTTTTTATTTAAATAAACAGCCTTTGAAAATCAAATACTTCCTTTAAAAATTATTAAAAGAAGTAATTGCCAATAATTAATACAACTATTGCATTTTCTCTAAATAAAAACTATTTTCCATTTATTATAAACCCAAACAAATAAAATAAAGTTTCAAACTTTATTTTCTCATTTTAATTTCCAAAATTCATTGTTTATTCCAAATAAACAATTTAAAATCTTCAATTTTATTTTAATTTACAATATTAAATTATAACTACCGTTATAATTTAGTATTAATAGGTAACCTCAAAAATCAGGGTTGTTACAGACTTTCCCCCTTAACAAAATTGCGTCCACGCAATTTCTAGAGAAAGAGCCGTAAACAACGCAAAAATTCAATCGACAAAGAATAAAAGACAAGCTCGAAACTCAAACCATTCATACTCTCAACATAGAATGGTAGAGAGAAACAAGAAAAAAAACTCACTTGGTTAATCCAATGGTCCATCAAATGCTAATATAATGATTGGCAAACCATCGAATTTTCCAAGTCTCTCGAAAGAATTTCGAAGATATCCCGTCTTGAATCAAAACTCTATAAGATGCTCAACAATTAATCAATCGAAAATGATTGATTTCCAAAAACACTCTACGAATAGAGTCGGGATCAAATTCACTTAAACCCGAACCCAAAGCAATAACGAAGATCATCAATATGATTTTCTGCATAAATATACGAAAGTACATTCTCACAACAAGGTAGACACAATAGACAAGATAGATAAATTACAAGATGGCTTCTTACAAGGCCACCAAACTCGAATGATCGCGAAAAATGCACGTCGTTGATAATAGCTCAAAGATAGAATATACTCAAGAATAAGGATATAAGCTCGAATTATCTTTTAATACAAGATATTTAGAATTTTAAACCTCAACATCTTTTAAAATTTTAAATCTCAATTTTCAACATTTGAAAATTTCTCAAACTCTTTACTGAATTACTTAGTAAGTAATTTAAAACTCAAAATTAAAATTAAAATTTCTTCTCTTACATCAAAATTAATTTCCAAAGAATTTTGTAAATCCATAATAGTATCCCTCAAAATAAATTAAGGGTTTAAATTCTCTTATTACACTCTTCCCTTAAAACATCCAATGTATATAATATAGATTCTAAAATCTCAAAATATACTTCCAATAAAGCACATATCAAAAATAATCTCATTTATATTCTCATCTTTACAATTTAAAAATAAATGAATGGAATTGCCTCGCTGTTGAGTCTCTAATAAATAAATATATCTGTTGGCTGCAGAGTTGACCGAACGATCAAAACTACCTCGCCACTCTATTATTCATTTCTAAAATCAATGGCTGCAATTATCATTCAAAAATAAATTTAATATTTAATCTCAAAATATTATTTTCAAAATCTCAATCCTTAAAACACAAATCATCGTGTCTGATTGCCTCATCATAGCATTTAGGAGATTCCTATCGATAACGTTGATCAAGCGTATCGACCAGAACTCTTAACTACTCGATGAATAACCCAATACTTTCAAATCATTACTATGAAAAAAATACTACTCATATAAATATATTCTCAAAACATTCTTTGATTTTTAAAATATCTCAAACCTCCTATTTCTCTTTTTAAAACTCATGTATATAGCTTCAATAACTCAAACTAAAGAACATTAAGAGAATGCATCGAGATATCCTAGAATACGCCATTCACAAAATCAACAGAAGGAGATGGAGCGTTCGTCAACTCCTACAAGACGACGAGCCACTCTCGGAAATCATCAAAACAAAAGATAAGCAAGATATTCTTCTTGAAGGAGAAGATGCACACAAACAACAAATCATTACTTCAAACAAAGTAATGCTACAAAGGATAACACCGATTGAGTATTCTAAAAGGATTGCTCAAAGAAACTGAATGATAAACTCAATCAACCTCAAACAATCTTGAAAATCACCTCATTCCTTAGCAGATGTCCTAGTGGAAGGATAGCCGAAGGCTAAAAGCCAGGAATTAGGTTACCTCAACACTCGATTGCCCGATTGGATGTCAAATCCAAACAGACTCACAAAACTCAACAAAGTCACCTTGACTGGAATTCAAGATATATCATCAACATCTCGATACTCAAGAGTGAATACAGAAACATTGGAATCATTATTAACATTCCAAAGTGATAGAAATAACAAAACGGTCAAAATAGGAAACTTAAATATACAATACGATCCTATAGAACAAAGGATTGGACTTAATATCAAATAAGTCAATCCTTCTCAAATCAAATGCATCTCAAGATTGTGAGTAACAATGAATACTCACAAAAGCATCATCAAATATAAATCTTAGAATGCTCAAAACAAGTCAATCGTTGTGGATCCCCTCAATACGATTCACAACTCTCAAAGAAAAACAACAAGAATACTCTAAGGAATCAATAAGCTTCATCGATACGAACTCACTCGCATCGAAAAAAATAAGAATAGAATAATCCTAAATAAGATCATTCATAAGATAAGATAACATCAAACTCAATTATGGAATACTACGGAATACAACATATATTCCTAGACATATTCCATCTCAACATAACCCAATACTCGAAAAATAATCAAAGCACGATTCGAAAACAAGCTCGAATAAAGGACAATGATTCACTCGTATTGTACTTCGACATATCGTGATACACGTATTGTTCTATGTTTATTCTACTTTGTTATGACCACAGCTCTGATACCAAGCTGTAACGCCCCACTCCGAGACCCACCTTACTAAAGAGAATTAACGAGTAATTCCGTCTACTAAAGCGGAGAGTAGGGCTGGTTAAGGGCGACAATCTATAACTTTGTCTTAAACATCTACTGAATACGTCGATAAATGCAATATGATTTTTCTTTTCTATCTCAATGAATCGACATACACAGTAAATGCATAATCCAAAACTATAGGTGGCTAACGGATCTGTCAAAACAAAATACAATAACTAAATGTAAAGCACATCACAGAACAGTAATCAACATCATGTATATACATATACAATGATACATGTTTAGTACAATACAATATGAATACAATAAAGATGGTTCACTACCATACCATATACATTGAATCAAATATAAATACATTAGAGTATGCGAAAGGACAGAAATTGCTCAAGAGAAAGGGGAGCTGATATCCAGCATCAACTTCAAGCTAAGAATGAATCGATAAAATTATAAGCTCAACACTTAAGTAACAAACGGTACTTAAGTGAACAAATACCTCGAAGGAGATAACTCAAACTCAATACTCAAATCAAACACAAGTGTCTCATATTATCGGTGACATCCCAAAATGTCTGCATGGTTTCCATGAACCATAAACCCTCAAAAGGAGAAATATCAATACAACTCTCGTCGAAATGGCAAACATTAAACATTCTCAAATAGGATGATCCAAAATTCAACTATAGATGAATCTCCAAATTCAATTATACCTCATCTCATCGGTATAAATGTATATAAACCTCAATCTCAACTTGCCAAAATGGCAACACCAGAATATCTTATAAAATCCTGAAATTATTAAAAACCATAACTCAAGGAACTCAATAAGAGTTCAAACATCATAATTGAAATCTCCATATATATAACATCTCATATAGCACTAGGCAATCGATGTAATAAAACATCTTAAAAAGGTGAAATCACAATAAAACAGAAACTCAGAAAATCCGGATTGGCCAAATCCCCGATTGTAATGCCGAAGCAATGCTGCACGTGCTAAACTCAGATGGCTGAAGCCTCAGACAAGGTCGCTAACACCTCCCAAAGCAGTTCATCCTCATGACAAGGTCGTTAACACCTCTCCAAGCTATTTTGTATGCCCTAACAAGGTCGCTGACACCTCCCAAAGCAGTCCGTCGTCATGACAAGATCGCTAACACCTCCCCAAGCTATTTTGTCGGCCCTAACAAGGTCGCTAACACCTCCCAAGAAGTTCGTCCTTATGACAAGGTCGCTAAAATCTCTCCAAGCTATTTTGTCAGCCCTAACAAGGTCGCTAACACCTCCCAAGCAGTTCGTCCTTATGACAAGGTCGCTAACACCTCTCCAAGCAGTTCTGTTAGGTAAACATCGTGAATGTGTCACAAACTCACGGATGGGAACCCAAAAAGTGTTAATGAGTGTCCCATACCACACGTTCGCACTTAGCAGTTTACTAGCCGCTAGTCGATGCCACACTAGAAACAACATAAAACTCAGAAAATCATATCTTGCCTCTTTTCATTGGCAAGTGATAAAAAGACATCATACTCGTCTCATCTCATCTACAAGTATTAAATGGCACCGTAACTTGTCTCATCTCCTCGACAAGTGAAAACATCATGATGGTTCATCATAAACCATAAACCTCAAAATATGAAATCATAAACTCGAGGCTTGCCCTATATCATTGGCAAGTAAATAAAACATCATGAATTAAACATCATGATGGTTCTCATCGACCATAGTCCTACATAGAAGATCTCAAACCATAATACTTGCCAAATATTGACCATCTTAAATAATTCCAATAAATAGGAATTATAAAACTCAAAATGGGTCATAAACTGGCAAAACATCTCAGAATCAATAATCTCAAATAGCTTCGATCGTACAAGTCCGAAATTAACCGAAATAGTAAACGCACATGTGCCATACCACGTGTTTTACTAAATCGTTTAATTCTCTTTCTCATATGTTCGAATAGTATAAAAGTATGTATTATATATATATAAAATAATTATAAATTTTTGTAAAACATTTAATTTGAATGCTTTTTCCATTTTGAAAATCATTTCGAAAACGTTTTAGAAAACACGTGCACAGAAACAGCAAAAATCGATGAAAATTCAATAAAATTAACATACGATAAAACCCAAATGAAACCGTCAATTCATAGTGCGAATCAATGTTAATGTCGGCTTTTCTATTAGTAGGAGTTAGCCTTTTAGAACCATCTCTAAAAAAAATGCTCGAATCATCGAATTTAAAAACAATTCAACGGAAAATGGTCAAACATTGCAAAAGAACTCAGGCCTGCGGTTTGTATTGCCAGTTTGCACCTTTTAAACTCAAAACTTGAGAAAACATAAAACATATAAGTTGAAGATAATTGTCATAGATTAAAGCCGGAAAAAGAATCAACTAATTCGGACATTGCAGTCAAAAGTTATGGCAATTTTAATTCTCAGGTATAAAATTATAAAACTGAGAACAATATGCATAACAACAGGGCTGCAGCTTAAAGAGCCATTTTGACCCTGTAGAAGCTAGAATTTGTTAAATATTAAAACATGAAAGTTGAAGAGCATTGAAAAAGATAAATTACAGAAAAAGAGTCTCCCAATTTGGATAAACGAGCTAAAAGTTATGACGATTTTAATTCTCAGGTCTAAAATTGCAAAACTGTGAACAATTAACATAACAACAGGGCTGCGGCTTAAAGAGCCAATTCGACCTTGTATGTCATAGAATTTGATAAATCATAAAACATGAAAGTTGTAGATCATTTTCGTATCTAGAAGACAAAAAAATGAATCGCCTTATTTGGACTTACGAGTCAAAAGATATGCTAAAAACAATTTTCAGGTCTGGATTCATTGTCACTGTCTTTTGCTCTCGGGACAGCGACAAAGAAGTGCATTTTCGATCGAATTAAACTCAAAAATTCATAAAACTCAAAACATTAAACTTTCAGCAAAAAGCCTAAGCTTTCCAGAACATCCAAAATCATCAAATTTAGATAAGAAACGAGAGAGATATGGTTAAATTAGTTTCAGGTTCAACTCTTGAGAAAAAAAAAATTCCAGCAAACAACAAAGAAGACAACGTGTAATTGACATTCAAGCTTATTTAAGTTAGAAGTGTGAGATAATACTCACCTTAGGATTTGTTGGCAGCAAATTAAATGATTTTGCTTGCAAAGAAAAGAGCTTTGACCTAGAAAATGGCTTCAATAACCTAAAAATGAAGCTTTACAAACATGCAACACCAGATATAGAGTAAATTAGAAACCTACTTCTCAAATCAGGAATTTAATGAAATTATAAGGTTTAGATATTGATTACCTATTGAAAGAGCTTTAATTTAATAATTTTCAGCAAAAGATTGATTTAATTTGGAAATTGAAGCTTGGATTCTTAAAAGAGGGATGGTTTCTCTTTTGATTTTCTGCCTTTGAGGAAGAAGAAGGTGAGGTAGGAAAATGAACGTACAGACAATTTGTTTTCTCATTTCCTTCTTTCAGATTTAGGCTAAGTGGGCTTGGACCCAACATTTAAAAGAAAAATCAAATGGCCTAAGTTTTGATTCATGTACATAAACAACTATGCTAAAGTTACACTATTTTACAAAACAAATTACATTTCCCTCAAGTTTTTAAACCAAACAAAATATGTGAACTTACATACATATTAAATAAAATGTTTACATCATAAAAAAAGATAATTTTATTTTTTAAAACAATTTTATTAATAAAAACCTTTATTTTACAAAAACACATAATTTCCACAAATAAATGCACAAAACCTTATTTTTAACTTCCAAAATTCCATAAAAATATTTTTCTTGCTTAGAAAAATATAACTAACCATTCTAAACTCAAATTTATAATTAAAGCTCATTTTTATCACAATTTCCACCTTTTTATTTAAATAAATAGCCTTTAAAAATCAAATACTTCCTTTAAAAATTATTAAAAGAAGTAATTGCCAATAATTAATATAATTATTGCATTTTCTCTAAATAAAAACTATTTTTCATTTATTATAAACCCAAACAAATAAAATAAAGTTCCAAACATTATTTTCTCATTTTAATTTCCAAAATTCATTGTTTATTCCAAATAAACAATTTAAAATCTTCAATTTTATTTTAATTTACAATATTAAATTATAACTACTGTTATAATTTAGTATTAATAGGTAACCTCAAAAATCAGGGTTGTTACATGGGCGGAAGCTGCGCGCTACGAGTAACCACCGACCCGAAAGCGTAATTGGTATATCTACCCTGGCATTGCCTAGGTGTGCCGTGTCACCTACCCTATCGCGCCTTGTACGAGTTTGGTTTTCTCCCGTAGCCCGTGCGGTATCCTCTGGTGGCTTCCCGATCAGGGGGGACTATGATATTAGATGGACTACTGGGACTATTACGTGTTAAGGGCTATATGGGTAACCCCTTAATGCTAAGAAAAAAGTAAGTTTATTTTATAAATAGACACTATTATAATAGCGAAATATACTACATAGTAAATAATTTAACGGATCCTTAAGAGATGTGAATCCCGAGCATCTTTGAGTTACTGCACTCATATTTATTCCTGTTGATTTAACTTACATAAGATCTTTAGTTCTTACTCGAGTGTTTTGTATTTTCAATTCGCTCGGGTCAGTCCGAGCGTTTCAGGATTTGAAGAATTTAGCTCTGGGGGACGAAGACGAAGATTTCTACTGTTATTATTAATTATATTCCACTGTACTATTTAATTCTGTTGCACTATTATTGGTATGTGTAACTCTAATATGTATTATATAAATATAATCAAATGTTTTGTAAACAGATTTACAAAGTGTATATTTGATTATCATATTTTATCCTTCCATTGTGAGATTCTATTTATTTTATTTCTTTCTTGTTTTTTTTTTCATTTACCTCATAACAATCCGCCCTTCCGTATGGTTTTAATTGGCACGTGTGTCGATTTAAAACGTGCGAAAAGGCGGGACGTTATAGTTGGTATCAGAGCTTTGGTTTAGCGATAAATCTTAGCTTTGTGGGATTTGACTCTTTATTAATAGGGTAGTAATACCCTATGAGAGTCGTTGAGAGTATATATATGAGAGAGCGTATTTGTTAGTGTTATAAAAAGGTTTTTATATTGTGTTAATCTGTTCCGTTTTGTATTTATAAATTCTGGTTGATGCATGGGACGCTATGACATCAATAGGGATTTCTAAACACTTAATAGGGTAGACCGACATAATATTTGTTTTAATATAGGTGAATAAAATAATTTTGCCTATTATATTTTCTGTATATAAAATAAAAAAATTCAAATAATATCTATATTTGGCTGCAATAGATTGGTTGTTAGGTAATAAAGTGTATAAATAATAATAGAAATAAGATTGAAAAATAAAATAAATGAAATTTGGAAATTTAGAACTTAAGATCTAGGGTTTTGAAATTTCTTTCGAATAAATTTTGGAATATAATAATATTGTTTATAAGTACTTTCTGATATAAATGTTTATTATAATTCGGAAGAATTTTTTTAAAGAAGATTTTGGAGAAATAAGTTTGTACTTTCCTCTCTGTCACTGGAAAATAATTTCGGTGATGGCGGCCGCATCATCGACTTTCATTTTCGAGTTTCGAATGGGAAAGTCCATTGTTGTAGTTTTATTGCAGATTCATTTTTGAAAAAATATATAAATTTTGAATTGTTTTAAATATAATTAGAGATATATAAGTTGTAAGAATATATTTATCGATTATTTTAAAATAATTTTGAAATTTAACCCGGTATTAAATTCTTAAATTTCCATTAATTAATTGTTCAATTATTGTAGTGAAATGAAAGGTAAGTAATTAATAATTGAAACCTCTAATGTAGGTAAGAGATTTAAGACTAAGTTATAAAGGAAATAAAAAGGAAGTTGAAATTGTAACTTATAAGGAAAAGGTAAAAATTTATTGAACAATGAATTAATTAAAAAAAGAAATGGGAAAACTTGTATAACTTTCAATTACATTCTTAAAGGCATATATATAATTTACCCAAAGATATAAAAGGTTGAAAATGTTAATAAGAAGATGTAATAGATATTATACAAGTAATTAACTTGAGGTAATGAAAATAATTAACGGAATTCCTTAATAAATCAGAATTGATGTGTAGTGTATAAACTTAAGTATAATTGAACGCTACTAATTAAATATAATGGAAGTAGGTATTGTAAGTAAGCAATTATAAACTTAAGTGAATAGGTTGAGGTTAATTCTGAATAAAATAAGAAAATTTTGACTATAAACTTAGGTTAATGAATTTGCATACTAAGAATTCAATTGGATAGGAATAAAATAAATAAATGAATAAAAGAAGAAACTTACATGACATTAAAATAAAATAAAAACTGAATATTGTAAGTGATAAATGAAAAGTTTAAGTAATCATTGAATGAATGAAAAGGAAATCAAACAACTAATGTATGAAATAAAATTAATAATAGTTAATTTGATTGTTAGTAGGAATTGTTGTTGTTTGGTTATGGTTGTTTGGGTAAGATACTTAAAAATTTGGATTTAGGTGAATGAATAATCTATTTAGTTTATCTAAGACTGTTGAGTAAATGATGCGCTAGTAGTTTATCCTTCATTCCATACAATTTAAAAGTTTTGAACCCGAATAACTATTTTTTTGTTTCATTGAATGGTTGTTTGTATTTGTTGTGTATGCTGTTTGTTGAAATTGATGGTTGTTGTATTGATTTGTTGTTAGTAATTGAAACCACTTAAACATTTCACTTTATATAAATTGTTAACCCTTTGGATTTTATAAGTGAAATGCAGGTTATGGAAGCAATTGCTACTGCTTTTGGTTCCATAAATTAAGCCTAAATTGCCGACAAATATGTACGTTTCGGATTACGTTTTATAGTGCTATTTTATATATTTTTTCCGGGTTGGGATATAATATTTTGGATAATATATGTAATATAATTGTTATATTTTGATATTATATTTTCTCCCGAGCCTCTACGTACAAAGGAGACACTGCCGAAATTTTTCGAGAATTTTTGGACCTAGAAATTATTTTGAAAATGTTTTTCCAAACTTTATTTATTCAAGTATAAAAAGATATAATGATTTCGAATGGGTATATTTTATTTAAAGTAATAAATTTTGTAAATTATTGTTTATAAGTTAATATTTGAATAAAATGTATTGTTTATTTAATTCTTCCTTCTCCATTCTTTTTCGTTTTCGGGGATGAAAAGTTTTGAGTGGGGGAGAGTGTAACGACCCGTAAATTTCGTGGATTTAATTTGGTTAAATTAATAAGTTTTGTAATTAAATCTAGTAGAAAGAAGAAAAAAAGTAAAAACTTTAAAAACAAATATAGAAATGAACGTTAAATTTAATTATATAAATGGTGACTTAAAACCTATTTACTAGCAATTTGAATAAATTTCAATAAATGAAATGTGGAAAGTATTATACCTGGATATAAATTTCATTAAAAGGGAATTAACTAATATGTTAATGTAAATTAAGAAAATATTGGAATAAATGATAATTCCGTTCGGACATGTAAGCAGTTATTATAGGTTGCATGTTGAAATGGTTGATTGAATTGGAATTTATATTTAATTTAAATGAAAATATTAAAGGTTTACAATAACAGAAATTTAGGTAATAAGGTTAGAACAAGTTGATAAATAATAACATATAACTAATAAGTTGGAACAAATTGGATATAGAGAAATAAATGTAAGCATTTAATATATTAATTAATGTTGGTTGATGATAACGTTACTTGGTGATTTATTATATAGCAACGGAAGTGTGAACGTAAAGTCAATAATAATGAATAGTGATTAATTCAAAATTTGTAACATATATTATAAATTACCTGCTTATTTGTTAATGGAATTAGAAGTTGTAATAAGTGATAATAAAATGAATGAATGTCACTAATGGAAAATGAAATAACGTTCATTTAAATGTTGAGAAATTATAGGGTCGTATTTATTATAAGCGTTACTTTAATAAATTATGATTAATTGTGAAATAAATACGAGAAGTATGTAAAGTAATAACTAAGAAGGAATGTGTTATAAATTGATTTTAACATAAACTTATGTGTAAGGTTGAAATTTAGTCTAATCCGTTTAATTGGAAACTTATGAAAATAAATTTGATTCAAAGTGTAATAAAGGAATGATTTTAAGAAATTGAAATGAATACTATAATTGGTGAAATAATTTACATTTAAAATTTGAGATGGGAATGTGTTTAAAGAATTATAAATTTACAGGTAAACCAAGATGATAAAATTTATGAAAGTATAAAATTTGAATTGTAAATAGTGGGTTAATTTATCTAATTTATAATAAATTGGATTTATTGCAAATGAATAAAAATCAAATATTTAAGTATTAAGTTAATTTAAAAATTTAGTTGAAAACGGGAAATATTTATGTGATAATTTTAAATCCAATGGTAAACCTTTATAATTGAAATTAATGAATGGAATAAATATAGGTTAAATCAATTAAGAGGAAATTTTTGGAAATTTATCTATAATTTGAATTTTATGAAATTGAAGATTTCTATTGACTAATCTTTAATAAATTGACTTCTAAAAAATAGCTAAATCATTGTAAACATTTGAAGATTGTAAGTGATAAAAATTGCAAAGTTCAGAATTTTTAACGCGAAATTGGATTTAATTAATTTATTTTAAATTTATTTAATTAATATAAAAGTAGCCATTTTGGCCACTGACTCGGATTTCGACGAAACAAGTTTCATCGGATCCGTAACGGTGAATTAAAATAGTGTTTCAAGTTTTGTAGCGATTGGACTTGTCATTTGATCGTACGGACTCGAAACGCCTTGAAATTTATGCAATTGAAATCAATTGAAATTAATTTGGAAATTTTTGTTTTCAGCATAACTTTTTCATACGATGCCATTTGGACCTGAATCTTTTTCCATCGCGTTCAGAATATTTTAAAACATCTATTTTGATATACTGGTTGACCCAATTTCGTTTCGGAGTCAGAACGAGCTTTTTGGGCCACATTAGCGTTAGCACGTACATCTATCAAGCCGATCCATATTTTTATTTCAATTTGCCTATAAATACCATGCTAAACCCTAGCCTCCGCCTATTCTCATTTATCTGCGCGTTAAAATTTCATCAACTCTTCCTCTTCCTCAATGGATACAAACCCTAGATCCAAACACAATTGCAATCTAAAATCAAAGTCAAAAATTCAAAGTCTTCAGAAAAATTCAGAAAAAATGTATTTGAAACTCTCGATGTACGCATCTCAAAATCGAAATTCGTTTTCCAATTCGATGCGTCGTTTGTCCAGAAATTCTAAATCAACTCTCGACCGTTCATCGCGCGTCGATAAACGTTGTCGGATCGACAAACTATTTCTGGGTTTTGAAGAATGAACGATGGGGAGTTCATCGGTGTGATTCATTTCGCGGATCGACGGTCGGATTTCTCGATTTAATTGAATTAGGGTTGGGAATATGGCGGTGGCCGGTGGGAGTTAGGTGACCGGACCTGGTGGGTTTTGTGGAGAGCCGAGTCGCGAGTTTGGTGGTGGTGATCGTCGTTCGTCTAGAGGCTGAAGGTGATGGGTATTCGCGGTTAAAGGGCGGTCTCGATCGTACATTTTTCTGTGCGTTCGTGGGTCTCGGTCCCTGGAAGAAGAAGCTCGTGCGTATGTGTACGTGAGTGGTGACGTGGCAATGGATTGAAAGTGAGTGAAAGTGTTCCTTCTTTTGTTTGTTTTTAATTTAAATTCAATCGCACAAATTGCTATATCTTTCGCATACGAACTCCGTTTCACACGCGATTTTTTTTTGTTAGGATCGTATTAAAATTCCGGACTTGATGACACTAGTTTGGACAAATTCTGAGAAAGTCAAATTTTTGGGTTTAAATTGAATTTAAATTCAATTTAAATTCAAAAAGTGAGTGTTTTAACCCACTCACAACTTCTAAAATTTCTTATGTTTGTTAAATTGACTTAAGATATGAGTAGAAATTTATTTATGACTGTTTGGCATGTTTTATTCATCATCTCAGTTAAATCGCATTTATTTAATTTAACTGTTAATTAATTTTATTATTGCATATAATTTGACAGTTAAAATTTATTTATTTGCATATAAACTGCTAGTTGAACAGTTATTAAATTTATTATTGAATATAAACTGTTAGTTATTACCTGTTATTTATTACCTGTTATATTTTATATGCTCTATATTGATGTTTGTTTAATTGGATGATGATTTATAATAAATGGTTGACGATTGATATTTGAATGAATGAATGTTTATTTATATTAACTACAAGTTGTTATGCATTTCATTTCATTCGGGATTGCGGTTTGAAATGATATACAACCGCATTTTCATTATTAAATTGCGGATTAAATGATAAATATCCGTATCACTTGACCATAGGGTAGAAGATTGTATACAGGCACCGCGGTATATATATAAAATTATTTTTTTTGAAAGGATTTTATGGTTTTGGAAAGGATAAGGTTTAATAAATATTAATTTTTGACCTTATATAAAATCTTAATTTATGTACATATATGGTTAAATTATTGAATTTAAGCTGTGTATAAATTTATTAAATAAAATAAATAAGATGAATAATGGAGTTTTGATTATTTATATTATATGGTTAAGTACATGTTAAGATATTGAGAATATATAGAGTTTTTAATGTTTTAAATCAATTTATATTGGGAGTTAAGTTGAAAATTCATTTGGAATCGAGCTTAATTAAGAATTTAACTTTATAAGTTGATGTAGAATTTATTAACTTGAAATTTTAAAAGGTATGATATTTATAGCTGAAATTTTATTCAAGATGGATTAAATGAATATTTCTAGTATAAATAAATTGGAGGAAATTTTGATAGTTAAAAGTAATTTGAGTTTTATTTAAAATGATTTCAGATTTATTATGCCAATATTTCAAAATAAATAATAGGACTTTAAATTGTTGAATAGAAATCTCCAACCTTAGTTCCGATTGTTTAATATTCAAAGTTTGAAATATATTGAAACTGAAGTGGTTTATTGAAACTGAAAGCGATTTTAAATTTATGGATTTTGACTTAATCTTAAATGAAATAAATGGTAAGCCGCGGAAATTATTTTATTTTATAAAGTAATATAAAATCAACTATTTTATTCTATATACTGTTGAATATCCAAAACCATTCAAGTTTTAGAAGTTATGGTTTTAAAGCTATGAATTTCGAAGTATTATGTTTTGAAAGTTAAAATCCAAATGTTTGGTTTCCAGATATTATAAATTTTAAGCAGTATGATTTTGGAAAAGAAATATATTTGAAATAGAAATGATATTATTGATTTGGGTTTTATAAAAATAATATCAAAATGAGTTGTTTTCGAAATGGGAATGATATCGTATTTATGGGTTTTGAAATGGATAATTATTTTCTAGTTGTAAAGTATAAACTATTTTGATGACCGCGGTGTTGTAATAACATTTGGTTGTTGAAGAGACCGGGATCGGAAGTTGTCATACTCTTTGCCAACCCCGAAAACCACTTTAACAACCGTGTATGCGGTGGAGATTCCAGAATGAAGTAGGATAGTGGTGGCATTTCCTTTAAGGTAAATACGTGGACCCGACTCCTGTGAGTTGGCATAAGGTGGCTAAAACAGGAGCGATCGACGGGTTAATAAGGTAGCATCTTTGATCGGACACATCCCTTCGATATTATACTTTGACTTTGGATTGATTCGGTGGCCACTTTTGATTTTATTTGGGAGTGTGGCTCAAGGTGGGCGGTAGCTGCGCGCTACGCGTAACCACCGACCCGGAAGCGTAATTGGTATATCTACTCTGGAATTTCCTAGGAGTGCCGTGTCACCTACCCTATCGCGCCTTGTACGAGTTTGGTTTTCTCCCATAGCCCGTGTGGTATCCTCTGGTGGCTTCCCGATCAGGAGGGACTATGATATTGGATGGACTACTGGGGCTATTACGTGTTAAGGGCTATATGGGTAACCCCTTAATGCTAAGAAAAAAGTAAGTTTATTTTATATATAGACACTATTATAATAGCGAAATATACTACATAGTAAATAGTTTAACGGATCCTTAAGAGATGTGAATCTCGAACATCTTTGAGTTACTGCACTCGTATTTATTCCTGTTGATTTAACTTACATAAGATCTTTTAGTTCTTACTCGAGTGTTTTGTCTTTTCAATTCACTCGGGTTAGTCCGAGCGTTTCAGGATTTGAAGAATTTAGCTTTAGAGGACGAAGACGAAGATTTCTACTATTATTATTAATTATATTCCACTATACTATTTAATTCCGCTGCACTATTATTGGTATGTGTAACTCTAATATGTATTATATAAATATAATCAAATGTTTTGTAAACAGATTTATAAACTGTATATTTGATTATCATATTTTATCCTTCCGCTGTGAGATTCTGTTTATTTTATTTCTTTCTTGTTTTTTTTCATTTACCCCATAACAATCCGCCCTTCCGTATGGTTTGAATTGGCACGTTTGTCGATTTAAAGCGTGCGAAAAGGCAGGACGTTACATTAACCTTGGCAACTTCCCTCGGGAATTTTGCCATGACATTCTGCCTAAGAATTTCCTCCTTATCAAAGTCCTTGGTGGACTCATTGAAGCAACATCAGCATCCTCTTTGAGGGCAACAACATCTCATCATGACTCTCCTTGGCTGTGAAGTCTGAAGGACCTAAAGGCATGATCCCTGGCTATGGGGATTTTAAAGAAACCATAGCTCCAAAAGGAACCATCGTCGCTGTGTCACTTGCATGGAAACAAGGAGGACTGTTAAGTATGGTCTTTCCCAAGTAGGCTCGAATGTGCTGATCAGTGGCCCTTGGGCTATATAAAGAATACTACCACCTTTGGGAGAAATTGAAGAATCACCCTGGTGCTAAGCTTCATCTTGACGCTGAGGAATGTTGTGAGGCTAGCATTGCACTAGCATATATGAAGAAACATGGAAAACGGCTAGAAGAACGTCATGCATGAGGTATAAATATCCAATTTCAAAGTCAGACTTTGAGTAGTCGCCCTACAAGTTGAGTCGTTATTATTCATCGCTTCCTATTCCTCTTTCTAGGCTTTCTCATCAGTAGTTAGCTTTATGTAACCCCAGCGGATAGCTTCCTTCTCCTTCGCTGAGAAGCGAGCTTTGATGGCTTCGATGCCGAAAGGTTGCTCACCTATTAACTAGCCACCTTATTGTCATTAGTTAGCCATTTATGGATGGAGACTACGACTTCTTAATGATCATCCATCCATGTAAGCTCCCCTTAGTGAACATTAGAAAGTAAATATCATCTAGAAGCTCTTCCACCTTGTCGAGATGGCTATTCATCTCATCACATTCCACATGTAACAAATCGACCTTTTTAGTTTCAGTCGCATTTTCAGTGGTCAAAGCCTTGAGCTTAGCCTGAAGAAAACCCCTCTCAACCTTCCAATCCTTGTCTATCTTATTCGACCCCAAAAATTTGGGCTCCATTTTGGTAACTACTACCTGAATCTCCTCTAGCCTTTTGGTAAACTTGCACTTGACATTCTTGTACTTTTCAAACAACCTCTCGGATTTGGCACTATAATCTTCTTCTGCAGCCTTGAAGCCATGAGTATGTTCCTTCTTCAACCTCACCAACTCTTCGAGCGGCCTTGAACTTTTCAATTTCCTCTATCAGGGACTTCTTTAATGCATCCAGCACCATCTGAAGATCCTTATCTTTCTCGTGCATCTGTTTTATTAACTCGAAAATCTTCAAATTCTACTCGACATTCTTCTTGCCAATTTCCTCCTCAACCCTGAATACTTAGCGTGAAACTCCAATAAAGCGTTTACGCCACTCAGCCCTTCCCCAAGAAAGGTCAATCACACTTGGAATAGAAAGAGCGGGGACATCAGATAATTAGTAGGCTATGAAGTTCCTCAGTTGGTATAGTTGTTGGAACTCGTCGTAATCGGGGTAGTTGGAGCTGATGATGATGGCGGTTCCTTCCTTTCCCTTCTCCTTTTCTTTATCCTTGGAAGTTACGACCTTAGGCGTGATGAAAATCTCTCCCCTTCTGTCTGTCTTCTCCTTCCGCTTAGATGTCTCAAATTCCAAGAGGAGAAAATGTGAAGCTCTAGAAGATTTGTATGGACGGGTGGGAGTCCAAGATCTTGGCTGGCTACCAAAAGAGTGGGATCTTTTTCAGGAACCATCATGAGGATCTTGGCCACTATTATCTCCAATCCGGTGGTAATAAACCATCACTACGGTCTTAAGCTTCATAGCTGGTTGCCCTACAATCTTGCTTAGGCCAAATGACAAGGCGACCTTATTAACATCGGTAGGAGGTACATCTGGCTTGAAGTGCATAAACTTGGATTACAGCTTGCCTATTTTGAGATCATACTCCCAATAAAAAGAAAGCGACACAGTGTTAGAACGGAGCTACAACAAAGATGTAAGCCAAGAAGTTCATCACTATAAAATAAAAAGAGGTGTTTGTATGTATAAACAGTGCATGACATCAAAACAAAGCCTTAGGGTCCTCATGCAACTCCAAAAATCATTGAATTTCTGCTATTGAGGCAGAGTCACCATAGTCCATCCCTAGCTCGGGATCTTGTAAATAATCGAAAACAGCGATGTCCTTGGAAATAAATTCTTCTTGTTCCATAGCCTTAAAATTTCAGTTCAAAGCTTCCTCAACATCCAAATTAGATAGAGTTTTATTATCGATATGCCTAGAAGAGTGAGTTTAGCTACGATCTGTAGTGGTGGCTTCACTATCATGAGAATGAGGGCCTGACTCCTTAACTACCTTAGTAGGAAACTATCATCAACCCATTCCATTATGTACTTAAACCGACCGCCCGCACGAGGTTCGATCCTAATAGCATCCAGCTCTGAACCCGCGGCTTCTATATGTACTAGTTGATTAGCTCTGGGTGGGACCGAGATTAAATCAGCACTGGAAGCAAATGGCTATGAAGATGGTGTCTTGCTAGTTTCACCTACTTTCAAAAAATTTCCTTTCCCCTTATTTGCGGGTTTGTGCATAGAGGGAGATCTTCCTTTCCTAATCGAATGCTCGATAGCTAGCATCCCAAGCTATCTTAGATTATTATCCATTACTAACTAGGGAGGAAAAATTTGAATGAGCGGTCAATATAACTTACATCCTGAGTGCCATTGATGGAAGCATGGAGAAGCGTCTCGGATGAAGTACTCTTCTTTGAATGTACTTTGAGTACAAGTCCTCCACCGGTTTAAATTTTCTCCCTACTTAAAGATAAATGAAAGGGAACCTTCCGCCTTACCCTTGATCGCATATAGAAATTTAATATGTTAATGAGTAGGGGAAACTCGAAAATCCCGCATGAAGATAGCATAGCGATTGGTCATTATGGCATACTCATTAGGGTGTAGTTGAGAAGAAGCGATCTTCAGATACACCAGAAACCCATAGTCCACTATGAAAGAGGGGTGGAGCCCAAGCCGTGCAATGGTAACTTAAGTTACCTCTATATTCTTTAGAGGGCACGGGCCTGTTGATTTGGAGTAGATTGGAGCATATCTTCCCTCGGACGTCCGTGAGTAGAAGTTATAGTATCCAGCTGCTTAGCATATAAAGTAGAAGTCATGGATTTAATAGGGTCTACCAACAATTGTGAGGGACCATACCCATGTACTAATGAGCAACCAGAACTGGGCTAGTCAGTCCAGCATCCAAACGGTGCGGGATTATGAGGAGCAGAAGAAGATGGAGCCTCGTCTCTAGTAGCACTAGTCGAACGACTGTTCCGATGACTCGACATGCCTGTCGAATATGACAACCTATCTCACACATTATTACAATGTATGTCAGTGTTTGTGATTGTGTGTATATGTGTGCAAAAGAAAGTGCAGTGAATTATTAAACCGTGCACTTAAAGCGCTTAGCGGTTCTATAGTGGTAAAGGTGCAAAAAATTATAGTGAGAATAAAGCGGGGATATAATGGAAAATAGTAGAGATGCAAAATGCTTCGTTGGATGTAAAATCAAATTTTTAAAGGTAATTTATTCTCATTCTCACATTATTAGTGTAGGAAAAAGATATACTATTTAGTTATATATAGCAAAACTGAAGAATGTCATGATTTAGGCAGTTCCAATTTGGCGACTGCAATAAATTTTTAACTTATATTGAACAATTATGCCTTAAAATTAGGTCTTTATCCTAAGTTTATTGGTTTGATTTAAAAAAGAGCTACTCAAATCAACATTTTTATATTAATGTTGGTAAAGCGGATGCTAAAAAAGCCTTGATTTAGCAGGTGCAGCGAAAAATGGAGTGGTTTAAAGATGATCTACTTTTTAATAACACTACATTGAAAAAGTGTAGCGGTCGAAGAGCGCTATGGGCTACAGCGGAGATTTCACGAGGCTTTAGCAGGGCTTTATCTGCACAACTATTAAGTAACGTCGACTTGGAATTCTCAGTTAGTTAAATTTAACGGTGGAGTGGTATAACGTAGCCCATGACCCTACTAGTTTACACAAATTCCCGATTCGACGATCAAATTATAAGCAACTAGTGATCCTTGGGAGCATTTAAATATTAAGCTTGGTATAATTCAATGGCAATCATCAAGTCACTGATCCAGTCTGCTGCTAGTCTCAAGCCAAATGTAGAATGTCAAGATAACCCCGTGCATACAACATTATATTATCTCCTATTCCGTGCTTAATCACTCTTGCTCGTTCCTTCCCCTTCAGCGATCGACAATGACCGAACCACACTTCAGCCGATCATAACCTTGAAAACTCTGGGCTTAAGTAGCCTAAATATGAATGGGATATAAAGTACAACACAATTGACTAAAGGCACAAGACTTGTTCTGTGATATCCCGGAAATTTGAGGCAATATCAATTTAATAATCTGGATAAAATTAAATTGATTTAATAATATTTGTTAATAATAATTTGAATTGATTTAATAATCTTCTTTTAAACAAATGATTAACTGATAATTTACCTTTTAAAAGCCAATTAAATTGTTTTCTATTTATAATATATATATATATATATCTGTATATATTGCGAATAGATAATCTTTGTTTTAAGTTAATAAAATAAAGACATGATTTCTAACTCTAATATTTTTGGTAAATTAGGAATTTGATTTTTTATTTAATATTGAATAAATAATAATATGATCTTAAATTACGCAAGATAAATTTAAATTGTTTAGAAATAAAATTTAGCTTAGAGTTTAAATTTAAATAAAAATTTGTTTTGTTTTATAGCTTGATAAAATAAGTGACTTATATTATAGAGAATAGTTCTTTTATAAATTATTTTAATTTAATAATAAGTTATATTTAAACTATATCAATATTGTAATATCTTTGAAAATGGGTTTTTAATATAAATAGAAGTTGTTATTTTAATATATGTATATTTTTGCAAAGAAGTTATGATATGTAAATTTAAAATAAAGACTTTCAAAAAAGTTAAATAAAATAATACTTTATAAATCCTAACATAAGCATTTAACTGTTTAAGTTTTCAATAAAAGCAACCCAGAAGTAAATAAATATATAAGTTCAAACTGTAATAGGCCTGTAAATAAAAATGTTTGAAATAGAAATGCAAAAGTATGAAACAAAGCAAATTAACAAAGTAAGAAATAAACTAAACAAATGCAAATAGCTTATAGACTAAGGTTTAGATAAGTATGAAAACAAAATAATAAAAGTAACCAGACAAATTAATGACTTTGCTGTCTGTAAATAAAGAATGCAAAACAAAGTAAGATGATAAAAACAAAACAAAGTTAAGTAAAAATATCTTTGTGTGTTCAGCATATATAGATAGTTTGTTATGCAAGCTAAAGCAAAGCATAGTGGGAAACTAAGTAAAATATCTACATATGAAATGATTTAGTTAGCTAATGAGGAAACAAGAGTACATTAACATTTAGTGCCTACTTTAACTTAGCACAACCTTATGTCCATTCGAAATTTGTTCAAATCTTTTCAGCCTCCATAATAAAGCATTTGCCTGATACAAACAAAAGCAACATTTGTACTTGCATGTGTTTAACCAGATAACACCTACCCTATACAAATTTATTTTTCTATTTATACTTATCCTCCAATTCATTCTAAGCATATCAAACCAGAGGAAGATTTTATAGCAAGCTTCTTCATTTTGTTTTTTTTTCATACAAACTCAAATATAAAACTGGAAAACACTACTCAACAAAAACAAAGAGGTTTGGATGATTGAAAGCAAAATTGTTCCCAGTTTTAAAGATTTGGCTGTTTTAAAAAAAATGGTGCTCTATTCTTTTTTTACAAGCAAGGCCATTCTTAGTTTCAGAATTTCAAAGCTTTTCAAAACAAAAAGGGGCTCTGTTTACTTTTGAATACAGGTGAGTAACACCTTTCATTTAAATACTTAAATATATATATTTGTTGTTAAATTTTGCTCTGATATGAGCATATCTCTTGATGATTTCCTGTGTTTACATGTTACTGCATGTATATGTGTTTGACATCCTGTAACCACCTCTGTTTTAAAGGGTAGCAACATCAAAAATTTAATGATTTAAGTATATTTTGTTCTGTTGCAAATTCTTCTATGAAACTTAGTTGTATTACTCTGTGACAAGTATGAGTACTGTAATGAGTATCTCAGGGTTTTATCTGCCTTTAGTTCCAGGTTTAAAAATCCTCAACCAAATTTCTTTTTGTTCTTAATTCCAGCTTAACAAGACATAGGTTAACATAAACTGCTGGTATGAATGAAGACTTGAATTTAAATATTGTGTAAGAGTAAAACAATGTTCTTTGTTCTGGAAAACATAATATTACAGAAGAAAACTAAATTTAAGTTAAAACTCAATGGATTTAATTCATGAATTCAGGGTTATGGATCGAACATACATACCATAATATGATTTTTAAAATGAATATCATGTTTTCTAGTCAAGTATTTTAGGTGCAGATTACCTTTGTTCAAAAATTGGTTTTTGGGTGATTCTTGGTGTTCTATGCAACTGGAGGAGGTCAGGTTGGGTGAGAAGGTGGAGGAGCTGACCAGGGTGTGGGCAAAAATGCTTGGTGATGGGTCTGAACACGGTGGCGATGGTGGCGGTGATTTATTGTCTGCAACCCTAGTTTTTAGGGTGCTTGAATTTTTGATCGCTGTGCCCTCTACTGTGCATCGAGTTGCACGAGACTTCGTGGGGTGGTAGATTGGTCGAAGGCGAGTCCATGGCCGGAGTTATGGACCATCTGGTGGTCGGGGTTGGTAGAAGGAGGTGATGACAGGTTGGGTAGGAGATGTTGTGTTTATTTCCAGGTTTTGTGTTATTTCCCCTTTTTGATTTGAAGTCATGGCGATGGAATTTGGGGGTCATGGTGGTGAATGGTGGTAGTCAGTGGCGTGGTGGAGCATATGTGGGTGGTCGGAGTTGACTGGGGCCATGGTGCACGTGCACCGTGCCCAGTGAAGTACTGAAGTTTAGAGGTGGTGCAGAAGTTTTTGGACTCGGGTGCGTACTCGAAATTTTGTGAGCGTGACTCGAAGTAAAGGTGCTTTTGACCCGAAGCATTCCTATCTTGGTCTCGGGTTGAATATAAATTGTTACAGGTAGCATAAAAACTGCCTGCAGTTTTACATTTAACAAAATTTAAAAGCAAATTAAAATTTGCAGGCTAACCTTAATCCAAAAGTTAAATTAGTGTAAGGTTTGATTTAAATGTAAGTCAAATCCAGATTTAAGTTTAAATTAAAATTTTGCATTTCTGAATTCAATTCGAAAGTTTCAGGTTTAAACCTGACAGAACTAAAACCTGAAATATTTGATTTAAACAATGATTTAAATTCTATGGTTAAACTCAGTTTTGAATAACTATTTTAAAGTTTTAAAATAGATTTGGATTTGGAAAATCAAGTTGTTGGAGGGGAGTTTAAATCAAAGTAAACTTGGAATATAAATCTGCAGGTTTAAATCAGTTTTTAAATATGAATGTCTTTGGAAATTCAAATTTAAATTAAGATTCAAACAATTGAATTTAAAGGCTTTCTTATTTAAGTTTCATGTGTATGTAATTAAAGTTATTCACAAGATTATAAATTGAATTTAAACTTGATTAATGTTTAAATAAATAATACTTTTGAATCTTAAATTCCAAATGGAATTCAAATTTAAAATTTTGGAAGGTAAAGTTCTAACACACATAGATATTAATGAAGTCATTAGTAAAGAAATAAATTATCTTAGGAATAACTAAGGTATTAAATAATTTAATGAATAAGTTAATGAATGATGTATGTATAAATTAATAATTTAGATTAATTTATAATTAGGAATTACTTAAGAGATAAATGTAGAAATATAATCATGATAATCAACTAAAGGATTATTAATTAAAATCATATATGTGATTAATTTTGATAATTAATCAGATTAATTCGATAATTCATTATAAATTGTTAAATGTAACTGCTTGATAAAAGTAATGAAGAAATTAATTACTTATTATAATTAATTTGATAAAATGATTTATTTAAGTTAATTAATTTAATTTAATTAATTTAAGAAATCATTTGATGATTTGTTATGTGTAATCACTTAGTGTATTCAATGGAGCAAAATTACTTGAGAAAGTAATTAATATAATTACTGAATGTAACTAGTGAAAATCATGTGTTAATAAGTAATTGGGATAACTACTTTTTAATCAAGGGATTAATTAAATGGAGATAATTAATTATGGGATAATTAATTTGGTAATGAGTAATTAAGGGAAGTTAATTACTGGTTGGTATTAATCAAGGTGATTAATAATTGTGTTTTATTAAGAATTAATCACTTAATGTAATTAAATTAAACAAAGTAATTTAATTTAAATATGAATTAGAGATCATCAATTAATAATGAAATTAAGAATAGTTTAAATTAAGAAATAATAAATAATGTAGTGATTAATTAAAGATAATGTAATTAATTGTATTTAATTATAAATAAAGTAATTAAATGTTAATTACTATAAATGATTTAGAATAATTAATTTGTAAAATTAATTAAAGACTAATTACTTACTGTAATTAGAAGGTGATTAATCGAAGAAGTTAATCAAGATAAATATCTAGAGATTAATTAATTAAGTTGATTTAATTTAATAGTTGTATAAGCAAGATTTGTAGATGAAGTGATTAATTTAATTTACTTTAAATTAATTAGAAATAGAAGTAGTTAATTTAATTCATTTTAAATTAATTACGAAATGGTATGATTATAAATCATTGCTTATGGATGAATGATATTGATTTTTCATTTGATGGTTGTGCATTCAGATCTGACTTGAATACTATATATGTGATATGGATGCTTGGTTTAAGTATGGTAATGTTTAATTATCTGTTTTGATGATAATATGAATTATCTGTTTATGATGATGTGATTATCTATTGTGATATTATGAATTATCCTTATGTGTGTATATTGATGATATTGAATTAAACTGTTAAGACTAAATAGACAACTTGGCCTTAAAAGACACGTTTTGGATTTCGATGAGACCGGGATCGGGTTTTCCGCATTAGGAACATCCGAAAACCACATTGTTTCCAAATTAACGATAGGTCGTGAATCTGAAGGAAGATGAAGATTCAGAATGCAAGGTTTATCGTCGTTAACTCTGAGGGTGATTCCAAAATGAGTGTAACGAGATAATGCCTTCGGTTTCGTTCGAACCCGGAACGAACTTGTATGGATTGAATGCTTTCAACACATCGTCAGGTGGGCGATGAGCATTCTAAGAAATGTATTCTATAAAGGTAATCGTAGCCTCAAGTCTCATCAACCGGGAATGGCTAAAACAGGGGAGGTGTAGGAAGGTTAGGTGGGTCATGCCCAAGCAGGACAAGGATATTCCCCTGTCTAGATGTCCCTTTTATTTCGGCTTAGTGGGCAGTAGCGACGGCTATCTACGGGATTATCTTGTTCGGGACTGTTCAGTAAGGAATGGTTCCGGCCTTGTGTTGCAGGGGATGAAGGGAGTAATCCTCGGTACGGTGATCTAGGCCCCGTACTGTGACGGGCGGTACTTCAGTAGCCCTGCCATTGTATGGAATCCACAATCCAATAAGTGCCAACGGTTTTGATTGTATTACCCATTTTTGTGGCTAGTAGCTGGAATTTAATCATGTAACAATTTCGGCTATTTTCTATTTACTTGAAAACCCTAGACCTATTATAATATCACAGAATTTCCTATCAAATGTTTTGGTTAGCGTAAGGTAAAAACTTTTCCATGTTTATGTGTGGGAAGTCTTACGTGATACCTTTGTTTTCAAAAAGATTTTCAAAGTTAAGCAACTTTAACATGTTACTCATACCAGACCCATGTCTGACCCGGAGTTTATTTTTGTTTTTCATAAACTCTCGGGTACCCAAATTTTTACGGGTAGCCAAGGTATTTAGGTTATCTTTGACGAATACTGGAGGAGCAATGGAGCAGGAGGCTTCAGCGTTGTAGATATACATATGGTTCCGCTGTGTTGGCATCTCTGAGTCGTATTGTTTGAGTTGTTTTGTGTATTGAGTTGTATAACTAGACAGGAGTTTATAACTATCTAGTATGTGATGTATTGTATGAGTAACTCTGATTTATGTTGTAAATTATGTAATATTTATGTGATTATTATAATTTATTCGTTCCGCTGTGAGATTCTGATGTTGTTGTTCTTTCTTCTCTATCCTTTTTATTTTCTCACCCCTTTCTTTCTTCAAGACGAAGCGGTTTTCTGGGCATAGAAAGCCGGGTCGTCACAGTTGGTATCAGAGCGCTAGGTTGAGTGAATACCTAGGCTCTTAAGTGTTTTCTTTCTTGAGAGAGCGTATTTGTAATTTTGATAGATATATATATATATATATATATATATATATATATATATATATATATATATATATATATATATATTTCTACCTATTTGTTGGGTTACCTGTTCGGGTTTTCCAATGAGCTATAAAGGTAGATATGGTAGTGGTGTGTGTAACACGACTACCAATGGTTGGAGTTTGAATGTTTGAGGTTGGAAGTATAATTGTCGAGGCTGTAGACCTAATACCGTATCGAGTGAGTTTTGAGTGGTGTAAGGATTTCATCGATCTCTGAAGGAAATCTTTTAAGATTCGAAGTTCATCTTTGAAGTGTAGTTTGGATGAGCTAGAGTTTGGATCTGTCGGTTGGACAGAAGCATGTAATGATATCTTGATACATCAAGGTGTAGTAGCTGTGTGATGAGACACAATGACTATGGATGTCTCCGAAGATGTTTCCTTGGAACAAGTAGGAAGTGTATCTGCTTTGGTGTGGTGGCTGTGTTCAGCTGGGAGTTTCTGTTTGCTTTGAGGTCCGAAGAGCTTTGGATTAAGTAGTCTTTGGCTTCTGAGTTAGCAGTGGAGTTTAGAAGCTGCAGAGTAGTTCCATTTCTTCGATGGATTGGCCACATAAGCGTAAACTGTTCTGATTGGTAGAGAAAGAGCAGTATCTTTGGAATTAGGCTGGATCAATCGCAAAATGGACTTGCGATGGTTTGAGTATTCTCTTGTGAATTTTTCTGGATGTCTTCAGGAAGTTAGAGTTTGGTCAACATCTGAAGATTGAGTTTGGTATCGACGGGATTTCAGAAGAAGTACTCATGGTTCAACTCAGTAATAGGATGATTTTGGAGTTTGGTAAAGTAACCCGGATTTTAGAGAAACTTCAGAATTTTCTTTTTGATCTATGAACTTTATTTTTGGAATATGTTGACCAGTCTATGCTTGAGTTCATCATCAGCATTTTCATCTGCTCAGTTAGAGTTGCGCAGTGGAAGCATGGTGGTAGCTGTTTTAGTTTGGAAGCAATTGGATGTTGCAGTGTTTGGATTGGAGAATTCTACAGGAAATTTTTCGGGATCTGAGGCCAGATTGGAGTGCACCTGTTTAATTTCTTCTGGATAAGAGACGGACGGATTTGGATTCCGAAGTCAGGAATTAGATTTTGGATAAGTGTTTAGTTTTCAAGATTGGATTGTCTATTTGGATAACTGGAATTCGTTGTGTTTCACGTATCTATGAGGGAGTACGTGTAAGATCTATCTTGATTTTAGAACCAGCAGTTCAGGGAGTTTTAGTTGTTGATTCAGGCTTGTCTGTAGTTTGATATCCTGTCTTGTTTTGTAGATCTAGATGTGTGAAAGTTTTGTAGCTTAGTAGTATTGTTTGTTCAGGTTCTATAGAGCGAGTAACCCGGTATTTATACTTGGGGAAACTCGAGAAAATTCTATCCAGGATTCTGTCTAGATAGTTAAATTTGTTTGATTGGATGAATTGGTTGCTATGGTTGTTAGCCCATGATTGAAATATGCTTGGGTTTTAAAATTAAATCTTAAATTAGATTATTAAATTACCTTTGTTTAAAATTTCGAGGACGAAATTCTTTTAAGGGGAGAAGAATGTGATATCCCGGAAATTTGAGGCAATATCAATTTAATAATCTATGATAAAATTAAATTGATTTAATAATATATGTTAATAATAATTTGAATTGATTTAATAATCTTCTATTAAACAAATGATTAACTGATAATTTACCTTTTAAAAGCCAATTAAATTGTTTTCTATTTATAATATATATATATATATATATATATATATATATATATATCTGTATATATTGTGAATAGATAATCTTTGTTTTAAGTTAATAAAATAAAGACATGATTTCTAACTCTAATATTTTTGGTAAATTAGGAATTTGATTTTTTATTTAATATTGAATAAATAATAATATGATCTTAAATTACGCAAGGTAAATTTAAATTGTTTAGAAATAAAATTTAGCTTAGAGTTTAAATTTAAATAAAAATTTGTTTTGTTTTATAGCTTGAGAAAATAAGTGACTTATATTATAGAGAATAGTTCTTTTATAAATTATTTTAATTTAATAATAAGTTATATTTAAACTATATCAATATTGTAATATCTTTGAAAATGGGTTTTTAATATAAATAGAAGTTGTTATTTTAATATATGTATATTTTTGCAAAGAAGTTATGATATGTAAATTTAAAATAAAGACTTTCAAAAAAGTTAAATAAAATAATACTTTATAAATCCTAAAATAAGAATTTAACTGTTTAAGTTTTCAATAAAAGCAACCCAGAAGTAAATAAATATATAAGTTCAAACTATAATAGGCCTGTAAATAAAAATGTTTGAAATAGAAATGCAAAAGTATGAAACAAAGCAAACTAAAAAAGTAAGAAATAAACTAAACAAATGCAAATAGCTTATAGACTAAGGTTTAGATAAGTATGAAAACAAAATAATAAAAGTAACCAGACAAATTAATGACTTTGCTTTCTGTAAATAAAGAATGCAAAACAAAGTAAGATGATAAAAACAAAACAAAGTTAAGTAAAAATATCTTTGTGTGTTCAGCATATATAGATAGTTTGTTATGCAAGCTAAAGCAAAGCATAGTGGGAAACTAAGTAAAATATCAACATATGAAATGATTTAGTTAGCTAATGAGGAAACAAGAGTACATTAACAATTAATGCCTACTTTTACTTAGCACAACCTTGTGTCCATTCGAAATTTGTTCAAATCTTTTCAGCCTCCATAATAAAGCATTTGCCTGATACAAACAAAAGCAACATTTGTACTTGCATGTGTTTAACCAGATAACACCTACCCTATACAAATTTATTTTTCTATTTATACTTATCCTCCAATTCATTCTAAGCATATCAAACCAGAGGAAGATTTTATAGCAAGCTTCTTCATTTTGTTTTTTTCATACAAACTCAAATATAAAACTGGAAAACACTACTCAACAAAAACAAAGAGGTTTGGATGATTGAAAGCAAAACTGTTCCCAGTTTTAAAGATTTGGCTGTTTTAAAAAAAAATGGTGCTCTGTTCTTTTTTTACAAGCAAGGCCATTCTTAGTTTCAGAATTTCAAAGCTTTTCAAAATAAAAAGGGGCTCTGTTTGCTTTTGAATACAGGTGAGTAACACCTTTCATTTAAATACTTAAATATATATATTTGTTGTTAAATTTTGATCTGATATGAGCATATATCTTGATGATTTCCTGTGTTTACATGTTACTGCATGTATATGTGTTTGACATCCTGTAACCACCTCTGTTTTAAAGGGTAGCAACATCAAAAATTTAATGATTTAAGTATATTTTGTTCTGTTGCAAATTCTTATCTGAAACTTAGTTGTATTGCTCTGTGACAAGTATGAGTACTGTAATGAGTATCTCAGGGTTTTATCTGCCTCTAGTTCCAGGTTTAAAAATCCTCAACCAAATTTCTTTTTGTTCTTAATTCCAGCTTAACAAGACATAGGTTAACATAAACTGCTGGTATGAATGAAGACTTGAATTTAAATATTGTGTAAGAGTAAAACAATGTTCTTTGTTCTGGAAAACATAATATTACAGAAGAAAACTAAATTTAAGTTAAAACTCAATGGATTTAATTCATGAATTCAGGGTTATGGATCGAACATACATACCATAATATGATTTTTAAAATGAATATCATGTTTTCTAGTCAAGTATTTTAGGTGCAGTTTACCTTTGTTCAAAAATTGGTTTTTGGGTGATTCTTGGTGTTCTATGCAACTGGAGGAGGTCAGGTTGGGTGAGAAGGTGGAGAAGCTTACCAGGGTGTGGGGAAAAATGCTCGGTGATGGGTCTGAACACGGTGGCGATGGTGGCGGTGATTTATTGTCTGCAACCCTAGTTTTTAAAGTGTTTGAATTTTTGATCGCTGTGCCCTCTACTGTGCATCGAGTTGCACGAGACTTCGTGGGGTGGTAGATTGGTCGAAGGCGAGTCCATGGCCGGAGTTATGGACCATCTGGTGGTTGGGGTTGGCAGAAGGAGGTGATGACAGGTTGGGTAGGAGATGTTGTGTTTATTTCCAGGTTTTGTTTTATTTCCCCTTTTTGATTTGAAGTCGTGGCGATGGAATTTGGGGGTCGTGGTGGTGAATGGTGGTAGTCAGTGGCGTGGTGGAGCATATGTGGGTGGTCGGAGTTCACTGGGGCCACGGTGCACGTGCACCGTGCCCAGTGAAGTACTGAAGTTTAGAGGTGGTGCAGAAGTTTTTATACTCGGGTGCGTACTCGAGATTTTGTGAGCGTGACTCGAAGTAAAGGTGCTTTTGACCCGAAGCATTCCTATCTTGGTCTCGGGTTGAATATAAATTGTTACAGGTAGCATAAAAACTGCCTGCAGTTTTACATTTAACAAAATTTAAAAGCAAATTAAAATTTGCAGGCTAACCTTAATCCAAAAGTTGAATTAGTGTAAGGTTTGATTCAAATGAAAGTCAAATCCAGATTTAAGTTTAAATTAAAATTTTGTATTTCTGAATTCAATTCGAAAGTTTCAGTTTTAAACCTGACAGAACTGAAACCTGAAATATTTGATTTAAACAATGATTTAAATTCTATGGTTAAACTCAGTTTTGAATAACTATTTTAAAGTTTTAAAATAGATTTGGATTTGGAAAATCAAGTTGTTGGAGGGGAGTTTAAATCAAAGTAAACTTGGAATATAAATCTGCAGGTTTAAATCAGTTTTTAAATATGAATGTCTTTGGAAATTCAAATTTAAATTAAGATTCAAACAATTGAATTTAAAGACATTCGTATTTAAGTTTCATGTGTATGTAATTAAAGTTATTCACAAGATTATAAATTGAATTTAAACTTGATTAATGTTTAAATAAATAATACTTTTGAATCTTAAATTCCAAATGGAATTCAAATTTAAAATTTTGGAAGGTAAAGTTCTAACACACATAGATATTAATGAAGTCATTAGTAAAGAAATAAATTATCTTAGGAATAACTAAGGTATTAAATAATTTAATGAATAAGTTAATGAATGATGTATGTATAAATTAATAATTTAGATTAATTTATAATTAGGAATTACTTAAGAGATAAATGTAGAAATATAATCATGATAATCAACTAAAGGATTATTAATTAAAATCATATATGTGATTAATTTTGATAATTAATCAGATTAATTCGATAATTCATTATAAATTGTTAAATGTAACTGCTTGATAAAAGTAATGAAGAAATTAATTACTTATTGTAATTAATTTGATAAAATGATTTATTTAAGTTAATTAATTTAATTTAATTAATTTAAGAAATCATTTGATGATTTGTTATGTGTAATCACTTAGTGTATTCAATGGAGCAAAATTACTTGAGAAAGTAATTAATATAATTACTGAATGTAACTAGTGAAAATAATGTGTTAATAAGTAATTGGGATAATTACTTTTTAATCAAGGGATTAATTAAATGGAGATAATTAATTATGGGATAATTAATTTGGTAATGAGTAATTAAGGGAAGTTAATTACTGGTTGGTATTAATCAAGGTGATTAATAATTGTGTTTTATTAAGAATTAATCACTTAATGTAATTAAATAAAACAAAGTAATTTAATTTAAATATGAATTAGAGATCATCAATTAATAATGAAATTAAGAATAGTTTAAATTAAGAAATAATAAATAATGTAGTGATTAATTAAAGATAATGTAATTAATTGTATTTAAATATAAATAAAGTAATTAAATGTTAATTACTATAAATGATTTAGAATAATTAATTTGTAAAATTAATTAAAGACTAATTACTTACTGTAATTAGAAGGTGATTAATCGAAGAAGTTAATCAAGATAAATATCTAGAGATTAATTAATTAAGTTGATTTAATTTAATAATTGTATAAGCAAGATTTGTAGACGAAGTGATTAATTTAATTTACTTTAAATTAATTAGAAATAGAAGTAGTTAATTTAATTCATTTTAAATTAATTACGAAATGGTATGATTATAAATCATTGCTTATGGATGAATGATATTGATTTTTCATTTGATGGTTGTGCATTCAGATCTGACTTGAATACTATCTATGTGATATGGATGCTTGGTTTAAGTATGGTAATGTTTAATTATCTGTTTTGATGATAATATGAATTATCTGTTCATGATGATGTGATTATCTATTGTGATATTATGAATTATCCTTATGTGTGTATATTGATGATATTGAATTAAACTATTAAGACTAAATAGACAACTTGGCCTTAAAAGACACGTTTTGGATTTCGATGAGACCGGGATCGGGTTTTCCGCATTAGGAACATCCGAAAACCACATCGTTTCCAAATTAACGATAGTTCGTGAATCTGAAGGAAGATGAAGATTCAGAATGCAAGGGTTATCGTCGTTAACTCTCAGGGTGATTCCAAAATGAGTGTAACGAGATAATGCCTTCGGTTTCGTTCGAACCCGGAACGAACTTGTATGGATTGAATGCTTTCAACACATCGTCAGGTGGGCGATGAGCATTCTAAGAAATGTATTCTATAAAGGTAATCGTAGCCTCAAGCCTCATCAACCGGGAATGGCTAAAACAGGGGAGGTGCAGCAAGGTTAGGTGGGTCATGCCCAAGCAGGACAAGGATATTCCCCTGTCTAGATGTCCCTTTTATTTCGGCTTAGTGGGCAGTAGCGACGGCTATCTGCGGGGTTATCTTGTTCGGGACTGTTCAGTAAGGAATGGTTCCGGCCTTGTGTTGCAGGGGATGAAGGGAGTAATCCTCGGTACGGTGATCTAGGCCCCGTACTGTGACGGGCGGTACCCCAGTAGCCCTGCCATTGTATGGGATCCACAATCCAATAAGTGCCAACGGTTTTGATTGTATTACCCACTTTTGTGGCTAGTAGCTGGAATTTAATCATGTCACAATTTCGGCTATTTTCTATTTACTTGAAAACCCTAGACCTATTATAATATCACAGAATTTCCTATCAAATGTTTTGGTTAGCGTAAGGTAAAAGCTTTTCCATGTTTATGTGTGGGAAGTCTTACGTGATACCTTTGTTTTCAAAAAGATTTTCAAAGTTAAGCAACTTTAACATGTTACTCATACCAGACCCATGTCTGACCCGGAGTTTATTTTTGTTTTTCATAAACTCTCGGGTACCCAAATTTTTACGGGTAGCCAAAGGATTTAGGTTATCTTTGACGAATACTGGAGGAGCAATGGAGCAGGAGGCTTCAACGTTGTAGATATAATATGGTTCCGCTGTGTTGGCATCTCTGAGTCGTATTGTTTGAGTTGTTTTGTGTATTGAGTTGTATAACTAGACGGGAGTTTATAACTATCTAGTATGTGATGTATTGTATGAGTAACTCTGATTTATGTTGTAAATTATGTAATATTTATGTGATTATTATAATTTATTCGTTCCGCTGTGAGATTCTGATGTTGTTGTTCTTTCTTCTCTATCCTTTCTATTTTCTCACCCCTTTCTTTCTTCAAGACGAAGCGGTTTTCTGGGCATCGAAAGCCGGGTCGTCACAGTTGGTATCAGGGCGCTAGGTTGAGTGAATACCTAGGCTCTTAAGTGTTTTCTTTCTTGAGAGAGCGTATTTGTAATTTTGATATATATATATATTTCTACCTATTTGTTGGGCTACCTGTTCGGGTTTTCCAATGAGCTATAAAGGTAGATATGGTAGTGGTGTGTGTAACACGACTACCAATGGTTGGAGTTTGAATGTTTGAGGTTGGAAGTATAATTGTCGAGGCTGTAGACCTAATACCGTCTCGAGTGAGTTTTGAGTGGTGTAAGGATTTCATCGATCTCTGAAGGAAATCTTTTAAGATTCGAAGTTCATCTTTGAAGTGTAGTTTGGATGAGCTAGAGTTTGGATCTGTCGGTTGGACAGAAGCATGTAATGATATCTTGATACATCAAGGTGTAGTAGCTGTGTGATGAGACACAATGACTATGGATGTCTCCGAAGATGTTTCCTTGGAACAAGTAGGAAGTGTATCTGCTTTGGTGTGGTGGTTGTGTTCAGCTGGGAGTTTCTGTTTGCTTTGAGGTTCGAAGAGCTTTGGATTAAGTAGTCTTTGGCTTCTGAGTTAGCAGTGGAGTTTAGAAGCTGCAGAGTAGTTCCATTTCTTCGATGGATTGGCCACATAAGCGTAAACTGTTCTGATTGGTAGAGAGAGGGCAGTATCTTTGGAATTAGGCTGGATCAATCGCAAAATGGACTTGCGATGGTTTGAGTATTCTCTTGTGAATTTTTCTGGATGTCTTCAGGAAGTTAGAGTTTGGTCAACATCTGAAGATTGAGTTTGGTATCGACGGGATTTCAGAAGAAGTACTCATGGTTCAACTCAGTAATAGGATGATTTTGGAGTTTGGTAAAGTAACCCGGATTTTAGAGAAACTTCAGAATTTTCTTTTTGATCTATGAACTTTATTTTTTGAATATGTTGACCAGTCTATGCTTGAGTTCATCATCAGCATATTCATCTGCTCAGTCAGAGTTGCGCAGTGGAAGCATGGTGGTAGCTGTTTTAGTTTGGAAGCAATTGGATGTTGCAGTGTTTGGATTGGAGAATTCTACAGGAAATTTTTCGGGATCTGATGCCAGATTGGAGTGCACCTGTTTAATTTCTTCTGGATAAGAGACGGACGGATTTGGATTCCGAAGTCAGGAATTAGATTTTGGATAAGTGTTTAGTTTTCAAGATTGGATTGTCGGTTTGGATAACTGGAATTCGTTGTGTTTCACGTATCTCTGAGGGAGTACGTGTAAGATCTATCTTGATTTTAGAACCAGCAGTTCAGGGAGTTTTAGTTATTGATTCAGGCTTGTCTGTAGTTTGATATCCTGTCTTGTTTTGTAGATCTAGATGTGTGAAAGTTCTGTAGCTTAGTAGTATTGTTTGTTCAGGTTCTATAGAGCGAGTAACCCGGTATTTATACTTGGGGAAACTCGAGAAAATTCTATCCAGGATTCTGTCTAGATAGTTAAATTTGTTTGATTGGATGAATTGGTTGCTATGGTTGTTAGCCCATGATTGAAATATGCTTGGGTTTTAAAATTAAATCTTAAATTAGATTATTAAATTACCTTTGTTTTAAATTTCGGGGACGAAATTCTTTTAAGGGGGGAAGAATGTGATATCCCGGAAATTTGAGGCAATATCAATTTAATAATCTGTGATAAAATTAAATTGATTTAATAATATTTGTTAATAATGATTTGAATTGATTTAATAATCTTCTTTTAAACAAATGATTAACTGATAATTTACCTTTTAAAAGCCAATTAAATTGTTTTCTATTTATAATATATATATATATATATATATATATATATATGTATATGTATATGTATATATTGTGAATAGATAATCTTCGTTTTAAGTTAATAAAATAAAGACATGATTTCTAACTCTAATATTTTTGGTAAATTAGGAATTTGATTTTTTATTTAATATTGAATAAATTATAATATGATCTTAAATTACGCAAGATAAATTTAAATTGTTTAGAAATAAAATTTAGCTTAGAGTTTAAATTTAAATAAAAATTTGTTTTGTTTTATAGCTTGATAAAATAAGTGACTTATATTATAGAGAATAGTTCTTTTATAAATTATTTTAATTTAATAATAAGTTATATTTAAACTATATCAATATTGTAATATCTTTGAAAATGGGTTTTTAATATAAATAGAAGTTGTTATTTTAATATATGTATATTTTTGCAAGGAAGTTATGATATGTAAATTTAAAATAAAGACTTTCAAAAAAGTTAAATAAAATAATACTTTATAAATCCTAACATAAGCATTTAACTGTTTAAGTTTTCAATAAAAGCCACCCAGAAGTAAATAAATATATAAGTTCAAACTGTAATAGGCCTGTAAATAAAAATGTTTGAAATAGAAATGCAAAAGTATGAAACAAAGCAAATTAATAAAGTAAGAAATAAACTAAACAAATGCAAATAGCTTATAGACTAAGGTTTAGATAAGTATGAAAACAAAATAATAAAAGTAACCAGACAAATTAATGACTTTGCTGTCTGTAAATAAAGAATGCAAAACAAAGTAAGATGATAAAAACAAAATAAAGTTAAGTAAAAATATCTGTGTGTGTTCAGCATATATAGATAGTTTGTTATGCAAGCTAAAGCAAAGCATAGTGGGAAACTAAGTAAAATATCTACATATGAAATGATTTAGTTAGCCAATGAGGAAACAAGAGTACATTAACAATTAATGCCTACTTTTACTTAGCACAACCTTATGTCCATTCGAAATTTGTTCAAATCTTTTCAGCCTCAGTAATAAAGCATTTGCCTGATACAAACAAAAGCAACATTTGTACTTGCATGTGTTTAACCAGATAACACCTACCCTATACAAATTTATTTTTCTATTTATACTTATCCTCCAATTCATTCTAAGCATATCAAACCAGAGGAAGATTTTATAGCAAGCTTCTTCATTTTGTTTTTTTTCATACAAACTCAAATATAAAACTGGAAAACACTACTCAACAAAAACAAAGGGGTTTGGATGATTGAAAGCAAAACTGTTCCCAGTTTTAAAGATTTGGCTGTTTTAAAAAAAAAATGGTGCTCTGTTCTTTTTTTACAAGCAAGGCCATTCTTAGTTTCAGAATTTCAAAGCTTTTCAAAATAAAAAGGGGCTCTGTTTACTTTTGAATACAGGTGAGTAACACCTTTCATTTAAATACTTAAATATATATATTTGTTTTTAAATTTTGATCTGATATGAGCATATATCTTGATGATTTCCTGTGTTTACATGTTACTGCATGTATATGTGTTTGACATCCTGTAACTACCTCTGTTTTAAAGGGTAGCAACATCAAAAATTTAATGATTTAAGTATATTTTGTTCTGTTGCAAATTCTTCTCTGAAACTTAGTTGTATTGCTCTGTGACAAGTATGAGTACTGTAATGAGTATCTCAGGGTTTTATCTGCCTCTAGTTCCAGGTTTAAAAATCCTCAACCAAATTTCTTTTTGTTCTTAATTCCAGCTTAACAAGACATAGGTTAACATAAACTGCTGGTATGAATGAAGACTTGAATTTAAATATTGTGTAAGAGTAAAACAATGTTCTTTGTTCTGGAAAACATAATATTACAGAAGAAAACTAAATTTAAGTTAAAACTCAATGGATTTAATTCATGAATTCAGGGTTATGGATCGAACATACATACCATAATATGATTTTTAAAATGAATATCATGTTTTCTAGTCAAGTATTTTAGGTGCAGTTTACCTTTGTTCAAAAATTGGTTTTTGGGTGATTCTTGGTGTTCTATGCAACTGGAGGAGGTCAGGTTGGGTGAGAAGGTGGAGGAGCTTACCAGGGTGTGGGGAAAAATGCTCGGTGATGGGTCTGAACACGGTGGCGATGGTGGCGGTGATTTATTGTCTGCAACCCTAGTTTTTAAAGTGTTTGAATTTTTTATCGTTGTGCCCTCTACTGTGCATCGAGTTGCACGAGACTTCGTGGGGTGGTAGATTGGTCGAAGGCGAGTCCATGGCCGGAGTTATGGACCATCTGGCGGTCGGGGTTGGCAGAAGGAGGTGATGACAGGTTGGGTAGGAGATGTTGTGTTTATTTCCAGGTTTTGTGTTATTTCCCTTTTTTGATTTGAAGTCGTGGCGATGGAATTTGGGGGTCGTGGTGGTGAATGGTGGTAGTCAGTGGCGTGGGGGAGCATATGTGGGTGGTCGGAGTTGACTGGGGCCACGGTGCACGTGCACCTTGCCCAGTGAAGTACTGAAGTTTAGAGGTAGTGCAGAAGTTTTTGGACTCGGGTGCGTACTCGAGATTTTGTGAGCGTGACTCGAAGTAAAGGTGCTTTTGACCCGAAGCATTCCTATCTTGGTCTCGGGTTGAATATAAATTGTTACAGGTAGCATAAAAACTGCCTGCAGTTTTACATTTAACAAAATTTAAAAGCAAATTAAAATTTGCAGGCTAACCTTAATCCAAAAGTTGAATTAGTGTAAGGTTTGATTTAAATGAAAGTCAAATCCAGATTTAAGTTTAAATTAAAATTTTGTATTTCTGAATTCAATTCGAAAGTTTCAGGTTTAAACCTGACAGAACTAAAACCTGAAATATTTGATTTAAACAATGATTTAAATTCTATGGTTAAACTCAGTTTTGAATAACTATTTTAAAGTTTTAAAATAGATTTGGATTTGGAAAATCAAGTTGTTGGAGGGGAGTTTAAATCAAAGTAAACTTGGAATATAAATCTGCAGGTTTAAATCAGTTTTTAAATATGAATGTCTTTGGAAATTCAAATTTAAATTAAGATTCAAACAATTGAATTTAAAGACTTTCTTATTTAAGTTTCATGTGTATGTAATTAAAGTTATTCACAAGATTATAAATTGAATTTAAACTTGATTAATTTTTAAATAAATAATACTTTTGAATCTTAAATTCCAAATGGAATTCAAATTTAAAATTTGGAAGGTAAAGTTCTAACACACATAGATATTAATGAAGTCATTAGTAAAGAAATAAATTGTCTTAGGAATAACTAAGGTATTAAATAATTTAGTGAAAAAGTTAATGAATGATGTATGTATAAATTAATAATTTAGATTAATTTATAATTAGGAATTACTTAAGAGATAAATGTAGAAATATAATCATGATAATCAACTAAAGGATTATTAATTAAAATCATATATGTGATTAATTTTGATAATTAATCAGATTAATTCGATAATTCATTATAAATTGTTAAATGTAACTACTTGATAAAAGTAATGAAGAAATTAATTACTTATTGTAATTAATTTGATAAAATGATTTATTTAAGTTAATTAATTTAATTTAATTAATTTAAGAAATCATTTGATGATTTGTTATGTGTAATCACTTAGTGTATTCAATGGAGCAAAATTACTTGAGAAAGTAATTAATATAATTACTGAATGTAACTAGTGAAAATCATGTGTTAATAAGTAATTGGGATAACTACTTTTTAATCAAGGGATTAATTAAATGGAGATAATTAATTATGGGATAATTAATTTGGTAATGAGTAATTAAGGGAAGTTAATTACTGGTTGGTATTAATCAAGGTGATTAATAATTGTGTTTTATTAAGAATTAATCACTTAATGTAATTAAATAAAACAAAGTAATTTAATTTAAATATGAATTAGAGATCATCAATTAATAATGAAATTAAGAATAGTTTAAATTAAGAAATAATAAATAATGTAGTGATTAATTAAAGATAATGTAATTAATTGTATTTAAATATAAATAAAGTAATTAAATGTTAATTACTATAAATGATTTAGAATAATTAATTTGTAAAATTAATTAAAGACTAATTACTTACTGTAATTAGAAGGTGATTAATCGAAGAAGTTAATCAAGATAAATATCTAGAGATTAATTAATTAAGTTGATTTAATTTAATAGTTGTATAAGCAAGATTTGTAGATGAAGTGATTAATTTAATTTACTTTAAATTAATTAGAAATAGAAGTAGTTAATTTAATTCATTTTAAATTAATTACGAAATGGTATGATTATAAATCATTGCTTATGGATGAATGATATTGATTTTTCATTTGATGGTTGTGCATTCAGATCTGACTTGAATACTATCTATGTGATATGGATGCTTGGTTTAAGTATGGTAATGTTTAATTATCTGTTTTGATGATAATATGAATTATTTGTTTATGATGATGTGATTATCTATTGTGATATTATGAATTATCCTTATGTGTGTATATTGATGATATTGAATTAAACTGTTAAGACTAAATAGACAACTTGGCCTTAAAAGACACGTTTTGGATTTCGATGAGACCAGGATCGAGTTTTCCGCATTAGGAACATCCGAAAACCACATCGTTTCCAAATTAACGATAGGTCGTGAATCTGAAGGAAGATGAAGATTCAGAATGCAAGGGTTATCGTCGTTAACTCTGAGGGTGATTCCAAAATGAGTGTAACGAGATAATGCCTTCGGTTTCGTTCGAACCCGGAATGAACTTGTATGGATTGAATGCTTTCAACACATCGTCAGGTGGGCGATGAGCATTCTAAGAAATGTATTCTATAAAGGTAATCGTAGCCTCAAGTCTCATCAACCGGGAATGGCTAAAACAAGGGAGGTGCAGCAAGGTTAGGTGGGTCATGCCCAAGCAGGAAAAGTATATTCCCCTGTCTAGATGTCCCTTTTATTTCGGCTTAGTGGGCAGTAGCGACGGCTATCTGCGGGGTTATCTTGTTCGGGACTGTTCAGTAAGGAATGGTTCCGGCCTTGTGTTGCAGGGGATGAAGGGAGTAATCCTCGGTACGGTGATCTAGGCCCCGTACTGTGACGGGCGGTACCCCAGTAGCCCTGCCATTGTATGGAATCCACAATCCAATAAGTGCCAACGATTTTGATTGTATTACCCACTTTTGTGGCTAGTAGCTGGAATTTAATCATGTAACAATTTCGGCTATTTTCTATTTAGTTGAAAACCCTAGACCTATTATAATATCACAGAATTTCCTATCAAATGTTTTGGTTAGCGTAAGGTGAATACTTTTCCATGTTTATGTGTGGGAAGTCTTACGTGATACCTTTGTTTTCAAAAAGATTTTCAAAGTTAAGCAACTTTAACCTGTTACTCATACCAGACCCATGTCTGACCCGGAGTTTATTTTTGTTTTTCATAAACTCTCGGGTACCCAAATTTTTACGGGTAGCCAAGGGATTTAGGTTATCTTTGACGAATACTGGAGGTGAAATGGAGCAGGAGGCTTCAGCGTTGTAGATATACATATGGTTCCGCTGTGTTGGCATCTCTGAGTCGTATTGTTTGAGTTGTTTTGTGTATTGAGTTGTATAACTAGACAGGAGTTTATAACTGTCTAGTATGTGATGTATTGTATGAGTAACTCTGATTTATGTTGTAAATTATGTAATATTTATGTGATTATTATAATTTATTCGTTCCACTGTGAGATTCTGATGTTGTTGTTCTTTCTTCTCTATCCTTTCTATTTACTCACCCCTTTCTTTCTTCACGACGAAGCGGTTTTCTGGGCATAGAAAACCGGGTCGTCACATGTTCCTAAGCCTTAACAAGGACCGAACGCCTTAAAAAAACCTAATTCCCTAAAACCGTGCCGACACGATAAGGATAAACAATACTGAATTAAAGAAATTCTGGAAACGATAGTAATAGAAAACTTACTTTGATAGATTACGTGTATGGAAGGTTGGCGCGGCAAGTTGAAGGCATCGAAGACTGGATTGACAAGGCGGCTACCGATGGAAGACGATGGGGCTATATTTTTTCTAGATTGAAGAAAAACGAAGGAAGCATACAGTTTTGAGGGCAGCTCGACCTATATATGGGCATCCTTGCTTCGCTCGGTACCAGACAACAAAGAGCCAAACAGAAAATGATGTTCGGTAGGACAACCCCGAACAATGAGTCGAATCCGAAACATCTTGAACCACCTGAAACACCAAACTAAGGTGCATGCCAAGCCTAAGAAGATATGAACCAAAGCATGCGAGACTGATAACAGTGGCTTGGCAAAGATGACGACGTATGTGACGAAAGTAATTCCATAGGAAGATGTCAAACAAAGCCCACTTCGTATTATATGAAGCGAAGCGAGCTTTGCAGGGCAAGTGTTATGGGCAATTACGCCCGAGAAGATTAGCAATACAAAATGGGCTAAGATGAAGCAACTGTCATATGAGAGCTACAAGGGAAATGACGATGACCCATATGCATTGCCTTAGTGGAGAGGTAAATGTTGTGAAAAAAATGGCAGCGCTTTGCGGAAGCATATATCAACGGATCTTTGTCACCCAAATCACAAAGAGATAACTTGGATTAAAAATAAGACGGAATTGAAATTAAAAGCAACAAGACAAGATATTCCACCCAACCACCCACTTTATTGATTCACCAAAATTTTTGTTTACAATTAATAGAACAAAGCTAAAATAAACAAAATACTATTAAATCAATAACCAAATTGAGAAAGGGAGCAAATATCTATATAGCTAAAATTGTTGGAGAAGAAAAACAAAGATGGAGAATAGGGAATTAGCAAATAGATTTTATCACCTTACATTTACCCTCTCTTCTAGTCTCTATTTATATAATCAATTACTTAATGCCCAAGTTAACATTAGATGACAAAAAATAATTTGATTAGCCAATTAGAGAAAGAAATAAACATACTCAATATGCCAATTAATTAGGGGAAACAAAATCTTCTCTTTCTTTCTTTTGCATATTTCTTTCCCTCTATTTGTGATTTTGTATCATCAAAATTTAGCACTCCACCTTGATGCAAAATCACATATCTCCAAAACATCAAACATGCCATATCTAGATCTATCACAACTCCATATATCTCAATCATACCAAATTACAAACTTCTACCACCGACTTCAAATGATGCATCTACCACATGAGGTGCACCACACAAATCCGGTCTCAAAAATGTTTGTAATACCACAAAGATCTCCGTCTTGTCTTTGTGGATTATGCAACTCGACACCCGTCTATCACTCGATCTGAGCTCATTACCTGATCACTATCGATACCCCGAGCATCATCAACATGAAGACCCCTGTCTAAAATATGATCCTTGTAACGATCCTGAATTTTGGCCCCGGTTATTTTAATAAATATTTAATCTAATTAAATATAAAATGTGAATTGATCATATTTAAATGAATATGATTTTGGAAATATTGCCATCTATTTATGTAAACTGTATTTTTAAAAGGAGACTGCTTTGGAAATTGAAATAAGTATTTCAATAATATTCACAATAAAAATCTATCTTATATAATTACTTAAATACTGTTTGAAATTCTAAAATAAGTTTCTTAACAATATTATTAATAAAAATTTAACTCAATATAATTAAATTAAAATGTTATACATTGTTAACATTTGTTAAATGAATACATATGCTTGATAATGTTTAGAATCTAAAATCTAATTCTAGAAACACAAAATATTAATATTTATGAGTAAACTCATGAATCTAATTTTAATATTATAACAATGAATTATGCAAAGATTTGTATAAATCTACATATAGCAAAGATTTATATAAATAAATATGATGGGTGATGGCAGTGAATTTGTATATATAACGATGAATTATGCAAAGAAACAAGACAAGTTGTATATAGTTGTACTTAACAAATATAAATCAAAATCCAAATCAGGTTTCACTAAGAAAAATAAACATATGTGTAACTGTGCAAGCTTCCACAATAAGCCAAGCAAATAGATAGTTAAATATTCTTACAAAGTCAAGTTGAATAAACATGAAAGAAAGAGAATGAAATAAATATCTTTGTGCAATCAATGCTATGAATTGAATGGAAATTTTATGTGCTGCAGGAAAATTCATTTGCACAAGAAAAAAAACCAGTTTTACTTTAATATAATAAAACTTAACTAAACCTAAAGGACAAACCTGGAAAACAATATCTTGTACAAATATAATAAAAACAAACATCTGTATCTTGTGAAATATGCTGGCCGAAAATAACATGAATATCTTTGTACCATACAAAGCAACTATCAGCAACCATTTAATACATGTTGTCATAATTAAAAACAAAGACATTAAATAGCATAATTCTTGTTTAATAAAGTACATGTAGCCGAAATCCTATATCTTTTCACTGCAGTGAATTTTCTTAGCCAATAAGAAGAAAATGACAAATTAACACTAACTGTCTAGTTACAACCTGATTAGTAGCGTCTATATCAATCTATCTATATATCATCAGTTTATATATACAAACCTAAACTTAAAGAAAACCTGAGGAAAGCCTTGTCTTGCTTTGCAATATACATTAATTTAAAAGAAAAACAGAGAAACAAGTAAAAGAAAAAAGAAAAAAAAAGAAAAAAAAAGAAACAGAAGTCAGGAAACTCAAGAAGGTTTCAGGGAGTTCAACTGTAGTGTCTTCATCAACATTTGCTTGCTTTTCAACTATTGCTTTTAGGTTAGAAAACATCAAGATTTAAATTTTAGTTTATTTAAATTCAAATAAGTTGATTTCATTTATTTATGGAATGGAATCAGTGATGGGTGAGTAGGAGTTTGTGAATATCTGGGTTATGCTCTGTTGTTTCTCTGTGATGGATGCAGATCATGTAGTTGATTTTAACACTCATGTTATTTTTATTTAAACCTTTGTTAGTTTGTTTTCCCTAACAAACAAGATGTTGAGAACATTAAACCAGACTTTGGAAACAAATTAAAACAAGTTAAGAAAACTATTTACTGAAGGTTAAATTTTCAGGAAGTCAAGCAAGAAAACTAATAAATTTAATTTTGTAAGAGCTAATTCAAGTTTGCAGCTCTAACATTTCAGTTCAACAAAATTTGGCTTGTGAGTAAACAAGATTAGTTAAAGCTTTAAGTTCCAGTTATAAAACAGTTCATGATTTAATCATCATATGGTATTGTGTATGCTTGATCATAATTCCATCTACTCTGTGACTTCTGTTATTGTTCAGATTTGCATATTTTTGAGTAAATCTCAAATTAGCCTCATTAAACGTTGGAAATCTGCATGTATTCGATTAAAACAAATTGTTATAACATAAATTTAGAGGTTGATTAAATCTTAAGGAGAATATAAGCACTATAACGATGTGCAGAGCATTAAACAAGAATTTGATAAAAAAAAATAAGTTGTAAAATATTAATTCAAGTTTATAGATTGAATCCATACTGGGATTCATGATTTTCAAGACTACAACGAAGATTTTTAACTTCAATTTCCAAGCACAGTTTGTAATTGCATTAAGTTTACATTTATTCCATTATCAAACAATCAATCCACTTTTAAATAGTGAAACTTGGATTGAAGCAAGTTTATACATCTATAAACTCGGGAAAAATGTAAATTAATTTTTCTATTGATTGAAATTGAAACACGAGATTCATTTAGGGTTTTACTGGGAATTTTATACTTCTCTGTTATCAAATCGCGTACGGCGTCTACGCGTGATCGAGCCGCCCGTGGTTTTGATGGACGATAGGGGGAGGTGTTGTCGAGGCGTGGACGACCTTTTGGCGTCTCCGGTGGCCGCTGGGTGATGGCGGGGTCGTTTATTTGATAGAGGTGAGCTCGGTTTCTCGAGAAAAAGCCAATTTTTGATTCGAGCTTCCTGATGATGACTCGCGAGTGTTATCTCGTGTCTACGCGTAATTTGTGACTTGTTGAGGTTGTTGGTGATCGCCGTGGTGCTGTGGAGCCGCCGTGCACGTACACGGCGGTGGTGATTTGGTGACAGCGCAGTGGGGAATTCAGATGGCTCGGGTCGTGCTCGTGTATTTTGAATGTTTGCTTCGGGTTTGTTATGCGCTGTACTCGAGTGGGTTATGTCTATGCTTTATTTTTTTTAGTTTCAAGCTAAACTTACTGTAAATAAATAAAAAGAGTCAGTAAAGAGAAGGAGAAGGAGTTTCAAGGGGGGAAACTCGGGGATGGTTTGCGTGAACCCGGAGATAGGCTTGGGTATACCAGGGGAGCCTTGGGGATTAGTTGCCTGCACTAAAAAAAAATGAGTGAGGTAAAGAAATTTTAAGTTATATCGGAATCTCAACATTTTGAATTTTATAAACGTTTGACAATTTGAGTAAACATTATACAAGTCCTATAGCCTAGTCAATGAATAACAAACATTAAAACTCTTAACTAATGTTTTAATTTAGTGTTTAATTTAAGTTAACACAAAATTAGTTATTGTCTAAGGTTATAGTTAATAATCAGTTAGTATCCAAATTTAAAGCAGAGTTTTAGGTGTTACATTAAGTCGAACAATTAATATAAATAAATTATTTTAGAAAGAAATTCCGAATAATTATAATTAGAGATTCGTTCATAGATTTTGTAATTTATGAAATGGCAATTAACTACTTAAGTAAATTAATAGATGGTAATAGTTAATTAATTAAGTAATTTAAGCTAGAATTAATAAATGATTAATTAACTAATTAGCAGTTAACAAATAAGGAATTAAGTTTCTCTAATTAACGATTAAGGTTATTAATTAATGTATAAGAAATATTTAATGAAGTAATTAAATAAATAAGACTTAATAATTTGGTTAGGTTGAGATTCATTAAATTAAATAATTTGAAAGGAAATAAGTAATAAACTGTTAATCAATAAAACAGGGTTAAGCGATTAACTCTGATATACTTAATTTACATTGAATTTCATATGACTGCTTATGGATTGTTATGTTGACTATCTGGTTGTGATATTTATGTGATGATATTCTGTGATGCTCTGTGACATGTTATGTTATGTCTGTGATGCTTGTATATGTTTTATCTGTGATAAATGCTATGTTAATTCAATTGATGAATTTAAAGTATTTAAACTGTTTAAGTTAATTAGACAACTTGGCCCTTAAAACGGCGTTTGGATTCGATGAAACCGGGATCGGATTTGCTACACTACAGCATGATAGGGGGTTCTCGCTTTGCGTTAGGTGGCGAACGGGAGACTCTTACCCCTACATGCCCCCGGGGATAGTATAAGGTCTTGCGGGGTTGGTTGCGACTCGAGAGGGTGGCCGTAAAAGCAAATTCGAGGTATCACTGTGAGCCACAGCGGGGCTGGGATGGTTGAAAAGCCTACCGGTCGTGAGCCGTTGCTGATGGTTGGAAAGCTTAGGACGTCACAGTTGGTATCAGAGCATAGGTTGGTGATAACCTTGGCTCTGGTAAGAAATTACTCATAGAACAGAGTTTATAAAACTCTAAAATGAGTTTGAGTGTATTAATAGATATGAGCGCGTATTTGTTAGTGAATATAAAATTATTTTTATATTGTGTTGATTTATCTGTTGAGTGTTTATGGATTCTGGTCGATGTGTGGGACGCCATTTCATCGATAGGGATTTCTAAACTCTTAAACAAGGTAGACCGACACAGTATTGTTTTTAAAGTAGGGTAAATGAAATGATTTTACCAAAAAAAATTATATTTTGATATAAAAGAAATATTTTTCTGAAATAACTATATATATACTTTGATGTTTGATTGTTAATAGTACAATCAAATAAAAATTTAAATGTGAGTGGTGTATAACCAAATAAAATTATCTAATAAAAAGGGGAATATAACTAAAATTTGATTAAACCGGAATTTAAGTCCCGGGATTTGGAAAAGTGTTTAAATGAATTTAAATTAAAAATCTCGGTATGTTTGAAAAGTTTTTCCAAAGATTTGAAGGAAATAATGGAATTTGTTTTGGGAAATATGGTTGAATGGAAATTGTTTGAGAGGAAATTGTGGAAGTAAGGAAGCACTGAACTCACTTCAGTCGCTGGGAAATAATCCTGATGGTGATGGCCACATTATCAGTATTCATTTTCGAGTTTCTAAAGTGATGGATTGCTACCAGGATAATTGGACATGATATTGTTTGGAGTTGTTGGGTATACAAGTTGTTTTAGAAATTTTCCAAAAAGATATATTTGTTTAGTGAAAACAAGTGTTTGGAATTTGAATTTTGATTTGATATACCAAGTGGATAAGTGTAGTTATCCTTTCAAATGGTTTTGGAAATGAAAACCGGGCTATTGAATTCTAAGGAATTCTATTTAGATAAAATGTGAAGGTTTAAATGAATCAACTATTGAACTTATAAAGTAAAGTTGATATTAATAAAGATGAAATTGGGAGTTTTAATCCCGGAATAAAAAATTTAACATAAGTAAATGAAAATAAGAAAACATATTGGAATTTAACCTGAGATAAATTAAATGGAATTGAAGTTCAAAATGAACCTAATTGGCTATAAAGGTTGAAGGTAAAATGATTGTAATTGTGAGGTGGAAATTTATACCTTAAGATAGTAAGTGTTATATATAGTTTGAAATTCTGATTATAAGATGAAATAACCCAAATGAGAAATATAAGCTATTAAATAGATAAATAAGTTCTGAGTTCATGTATTGAGAAATAAATTTAAAGAATGGTAAGTAGCTGAATTTAATTGAAGTTGAGTTGGAACAAAATTGAATTTAAATGAATTTAGTCGAGTTATAAATAATATTAAGTGGAATAAAATTCTTATGTAAGTAAGTAAATGTAAACCAAGTAAGTCTTGAATTGGGTTAAAATAGAAATGGTGGGAGTTGTAAACAAATCTAATTCAAGTATAAATTGAATAACCTTATTATGAATAAATTCAATAAAGAATTGTTAATGTAAATTAAAAATTTAAAAAGGGCTAAAAGAATAAACTACTCAGTAAATAATTTGGATCTGATTAAAAGAACATCAAATCAAAGATTTGAATGGAAATTGGTGGAATAGAATTAACTTAAGTTATTGGGTGGGACAGTTTGAAGTAAATAATGACTTAAGTAAATTGTGAAATGATTATTTAAAACATTGGTTGTTGTGTTTAATAAAATGGTTTGGAATCAAACCTGATTGAAATGGAAGAAAATGCAATGTGAGGATTGTGAATAATTTAAATGGGGATTGGAATCAATTTAAGGATTGTTATAAAGCTTAAGTGATTGTTTATTCACGATAACATTGTTGAATTGCATAAGAAAATGGGTTGTTTGAAGTAAAAGAGATTAGATAAAATTTTATGAATTATTGGGAGCAAAATAGGATGATTTTGAATATGAGTTTGTTTTGCTTAAATGGATCATATATAAGAAGTAAGTTGTAAATTCCTTTAAACTAAAGAGAATGGTTTGAGAATTGATTGAAACTAATTGTGTTAAGGATTGGAACCATACATATGTGCTTATGAAAATATGTAATGCTTAACAAATGGGGACCCTGCTAAAACTTTTCAAAATTTTGGGAGTTAGGAATTGAAAAGAAAATAATAAAAAAAACAATTTAGCAACAAAACAATTTCAAATTGAAAATTTGAAATAAACTAATGGATGAAATTAATTTAAATAATAATAGAAATCAGTTATAAATGGAGGATGATCAATAAAAATTCAATATTCAGAGTTGAAGAAAATTTGAATTCACATGGAATTAGGAATTCAAATTGGAAATAAGTAAATATAAGAGGATATAAAGACTAGTGGTAGAATAATAATATAAGGGAAAATATAATGCTTAAGTTAAACTTAAAGAAAAGAATCGTGAAGTTCTTAAGTAAATTTGATATTGAGAAATTTTTTCCAAATGGATAGAATCAGAATATTGTGAATAAAGGAAAACTGATATGGTTAATAATCAATGGATATAAATACGTAGGATGTACGGATATTATTTTATTCGCATAACAATTTGATCCAGATTCGAGCACAGAATTTCGAGATGGTTATATCGATCCGAGTTAGGATTTTTTTTTTTTCCACTCGATTTTCGACGACGAACCATGGATTTGGATTTTGATTGATTCTTGAAATTCTCTATCATAGTTGTGACTATGCAAGGAGAATGACAGTTTCTGATCAAGAAACAAGTTCTGAGTCCGCACTAGGAAGTCGGGTGGACAATACTAGTTCGGAAGAGGAATTGTGTGATCGAGGGAGCGATCGAATTGGATATTGCGTACGAATAGTATATGTACATCGTACGGGCTTGGTTGACTAAATATTGAAATTCTGTTAAGAAGTCAATAAATTGGAAAGAGTTAATACTGTAGATTTCAGAATTGAACTGCCAAAGTGAATATCTAGAATGTATTGTGTATTCCATATATCTCAAGAAATTTGTTCATGATTCATCATCAGTTGTAAAACTAGTAATTCAGGAATTTGGAAGTTGAATCAAATTTATCTATGGTCAGGAATTCAGTTCGGATTGTTGATCATCGAGAGGCAACTCTCGATAATTTTAGGAAAACTTATCCGGAATTATGTTCGGATAACTAGGAATGTTTGTTAGAATAGACTGTTTGATTATTTGCTAATATATAAATGATAAGTATGTTTGAATAATTGATATAAAAGCTTTTGAATTAACTGTTGTTTTAAATTTCGGGGACGAAATCCTTTTAAGGGGGGAGGAATGTAACGATCCTGGATTTTGGCCCCAGTTATTTTAATAAATATTTAATCTAATTAAATATAAAATGTGAATTGATCATATTTAAATGAATATGATTTTGGAAATATTGCCATCTATTTATGTAAACTGTATTTTTAAAAGGAGACTGCTTTGGAAATTGAAATAAGTATTTCAATAATATTCACAATAAAAATCTATCTTATATAATTACTTAAATACTGTTTGAAATTCTAAAATAAGTTTCTTAACAATATTATTAATAAAAATTTAACTCAATATAATTAAATTAAAATGTTATACATTGTTAACATTTGTTAAATGAATACATATGCTTGATAATGTTTAGAATCTAAAATCTAATTCTAGAAACACAAAATATTAATATTTATGAGTAAACTCATGAATCTAATTTTAATATTATAACAATGAATTATGCAAAGATTTGTATAAATCTACATATAACAAAGATTTATATAAATAAATATGATGGGTGATGGCAGTGAATTTGTATATATAACGATGAATTATGCAAAGAAACAAGACAAGTTGTATATAGTTGTACTTAACAAATATAAATCAAAATCCAAATCAGGTTTCACTAAGAAAAATAAACATATGTGTAACTGTGCAAGCTTCCACAATAAGCCAAGCAAATAGATAGTTAAATATTCTTACAAAGTCAAGTTGAATAAACATGAAAGAAAGAGAATGAAATAAATATCTTTGTGCAATCAATGCTATGAATTGAATGGAAATTTTATGTGCTGCAGGAAAATTCATTTGCACAAGAAAAAAACCAGTTTTACTTTAATATAATAAAACTTAACTAAACCTAAAGGACAAACCTGGAAAACAATATCTTGTACAAATATAATAAAAACAAACATCTGTATCTTGTGAAATATGCTGGCCGAAAATAGCATGAATATCTTTGTACCATACAAAGCAACTATCAGCAACCATTTAATACATGTTGTCATAATTAAAAACAAAGACATTAAATAGCATAATTCTTGTTTAATAAAGTACATGTAGCCGAAATCCTATATCTTTTCACTGCAGTGAATTTTCTTAGCCAATAAGAAGAAAATGACAAATTAACACTAACTGTCCAGTTACAACCTGATTAGTAGCTTCTATATCAATCTATCTATATATCATCAGTTTATATATACAAACCTAAACTTAAAGAAAACCTGAGGAAAGCCTTGTCTTGCTTTGCAATATACATTAATTTAAAAGAAAAACAGAGAAACAAGTAAAAGAAAAAAGAAAAAAAAAGAAAAAAAAAGAAACAGAAGTCAGGAAACTCAAGAAGGTTTCAGGGAGTTCAACTGTAGTGTCTTCATCAACATTTGCTTGCTGTTCAACTATTGCTTTTAGGTGAGTAAACATCAAGATTTAAATTTTAGTTTATTTAAATTCAAATAAGTTGATTTCATTTATTTATGGAATGGAATCAGTGATGGGTGAGTAGGAGTTTGTGAATATCTGGGTTATGCTCTGTTGTTTCTCTGTGATGGATGCAGATCATGTAGTTGATTTTAACACTCATGTTATTTTTATTTAAACCTTTGTTAGTTTGTTTTCCCTAACAAACAAGATGTTGAGAACATTAAACCAGACTTTGGAAACAAATTAAAACAAGTTAAGAAAACTATTTACTGAAGGTTAAATTTTCAGGAAGTCAAGCAAGAAAACTAATAAATTTAATTTTGTAAGAGCTAATTCAAGTTTGCAGCTCTAACATTTCAGTTCAACAAAATTTGGCTTGTGAGTAAACAAGATTAGTTAAAGCTTTAAGTTCCAGTTATAAAACAGTTCATGATTTAATCATCATATGGTATTGTGTATGCTTGATCATAATTCCATCTACTCTGTGACTTCTGTTATTGTTCAGGTTTGCATATTTTTGAGTAAATCTCAAATTAGCCTCATTAAACGTTGGAAATCTGCAGGTATTCGATTAAAACAAATTGTTATAACATAAATTTAGAGGTTGATTAAATCTTAAGGAGAATATAAGCACTATAACGATGTGCAGAGCATTAAACAAGAATTTGATAAAAAAAAATAAGTTGTAAAATATTAATTCAAGTTTATAGATTGAATCCATACTGGGATTCATGATTTTCAAGACTACAACGAAGATTTTTAACTTCAATTTCCAAGCACAGTTTGTAATTGCATTAAGTTTACATTTATTCCATTATCAAACAATCAATCCACTTTTAAATAGTGAAACTTGGATTGAAGCAAGTTTATACATCTATAAACTCGGGAAAAATGTAAATTAATTTTTCTATTGATTGAAATTGAAACACGAGATTCATTTAGGGTTTTACTGGGAATTTTATACTTCTCTGTTATCAAATCGCGTACGGCGTCTACGCGTGATCGAGCCGCCCGTGGTTTTGATGGAGGATAGAGGGAGGTGTTGTCGAGGCGTGGACGACCTTTTGGCGTCTCCGGTGGCCGCTGGGTGATGGCGGGGTCGTTTATTTGACAGAGGTGAGCTCGGTTTCTCGAGAAAAAGCCAATTTTTGATTCGAGCTTCCTGATGATGACTCGCGAGTGTTATCTCGTGTCTACGCGTAATTTGTGACTTGTTGAGGTTGTTGGTGATCGCCGTGGTGCTGTGGAGCCGCCGTGCACGTACATGGCGGTGGTGATTTGGTGACAGCGCAGTGGGGAATTCAGATGGCTCGGGTCGTGCTCGTGTATTTTGAATGTTTGCTTCGGGTTTGTTGTGCGCTGTACTCGAGTGGGTTATGTCTATGCTTTTTTTTTTTTTTTTAGTTTCAAGCTAAACTTACTATAAATAAATAAAAAGAGTCAGTAAAGAGAAGGAGAAGGAGTTTCAAGGGGGGAAACTCAGGGATGGTTTGCGTGAACCCGGAGATAGGCTCGGGTTTACCAGGGGAGCCTTAGGGATTAGTTGCCTGCACTAAAAAAAAATGAGTGAGGTAAAGAAATTTTAAGTTATATCGGAATCTCAACATTTTGAATTTTATAAACGTTTGACAATTTGAGTAAACATTATACAAGTCCTATGGCCTAGTCAATGAATAACAAACATTAAAACTCTTAACTAATGTTTTAATTTAGTGTTTAATTTAAGTTAACACAAAATTAGTTATTGTCTAAGGTTATAGTTAATAATCAGTTAGTATCCAAATTTAAAGCAGAGTTTTAGGTGTTACATTAAGTCGAACAATTAATATAAATAAATTATTTTAGAAATTCCGAATAATTATAATTAGAGATTCGTTCATAGATTTTGTAATTTATGAAATGGCAATTAACTACTTAAGTAAATTAATAGATGGTAATAGTTAATTAATTAAGTAATTTAAGCTAGAATTAATAAATGATTAATTAACTAATTAGCAGTTAACAAATAAGGAATTAAGTTTCTCTAATTAACGATTAAGGTTATTAATTAATGTATAAGAAATATTTAATGAAGTAATTAAATAAATAAGACTTAATAATTTGGTTAGGTTGAGATTCATTAAATTAAATAATTTGAAAGGAAATAAGTAATAAACTGTTAATCAATAAAACAGGGTTAAGCGATTAACTCTGATATACTTAATTTACATTGAATTTCGTATGACTGCTTATGGATTGTTATGTTGACTATCTGGTTGTGATATTTATGTGATGATATTCTGTGATGCTCTGTGACATGTTATGTTATGTCTGTGATGATTGTATATGTTTTATCTGTGATAAATGCTATGTTAATTCAATTGATGAATTTAAAGTATTTAAACTGTTTAAGTTAATTAGACAACTTGGCCCTTGAAACGGCGTTCGGATTCGATGAGACTGGGATCGGAAGAATCAAATTTGATTCCCCGAAAACCACATCGATCCAATTTAAACGTTAGGTCGTAAATCCTGAAATGAAGATCGAGATGGTGCTTTCAGAATGCAAGGGTTATCGTCGTTAACTCTAAGGGTGATTCCAAAATGAGTGTAACGAGGTAATGCCTTCGGTTTCGTTCGAACCCGGAACGAACTTGTATGGATTGAATGCTTTCAGCACATCGTCAGGCGGACGATGAGCATTCTAAGTGATATGTTCGATAAAGGTAATCGCAGCCTCAAGCCTCATCAACCGGGAATGGCTAAAACAGGGGAGATGCGGCAAGGTTAGGTGGGTTATGCCCAAGAAGGACAAGATATTTCCCCTGTCTAGATGTCCCTTTTATATTTCGTCTTAGTGGGTGGTTTGTCGCGCCAACCACGGGGTTTATCTTGTTCAGGACTGTTCAGTAAGGAATGGTTTCGGCCTTGTGTTGCAGGGGATGAAGGAATAATCCTCGGTACGGTGATCTAGGCCCTGTACTGTGACGGGCGGTACCCCAGTAGCCCTGCCATTGTTGGAAATCCATTTTCCCTACGAGACCCTACGGTTTTGATTTGTATTACCCACTTTTGTGGCTAGTAGCTGGAATTTAATCATGTAACAATTTCGGCTATTTTCTATTTACTTGAAAACCCTAGACACTATTATAATATCACTAGATTTCCTATGAAATGTTTTGGATAGCGTAAGGTAAAAACTTACCCGTATTTATTTGTGGGGAGTCTTACGTGATACCTTTATTTTCAAATGTTTTTCGAAGTTAAACAAACCTTGAACCGTTTACTCATACCAGACCCATGTCTGACCCGGAGTTTATTTTTTTGTTTTTCATAAACTCTCGGGTACCCAAATTTTTACGGGTAGCCAAGGGATTCAAGTTAGCTTTGACGAATTCTGGAGGAGCAATGGAGCAGGAGGTTTCAGCGTTGTAGATATATATAGTTCTGCTGTGTTAGTATCTCTGAGTCATATTGTTTGAGTTGTATTGTATTGAGTTGTATTAACTAGACAGGTGTTTATAACTGTCTAGTATGTTATGTATTAACTGTATAACTCTGATTGATGTATTATATTATGTAAATACTTATGTGATTAATATAGTTTATTCGTTCCGCTGTGAGATTCTGATGTCGTTGTTCTTTTCTTTCCTTTCTTTGCTACTTCTATCCCTTTCTTTTCTTAATGATGATACGTCTTTCTGGTAGTTAGAAGGGCGGGTCGTCACAATCCTCAATGCTAGAATCATAAGCAGTGACCACATTGACCTCTCCACTTTGCTGTAGACTAGATTCTTCAACTGTCACTCGCTTTCGATAGTCGACTACAAAACCAACCAAGCTATAAAGGTTTCCTTCTTCCAATACTCCTCTCACCTTACAAGACCACATTTCTTCACTCTCAAAACTCCACCTTGAGTCTCATAAGTGCAACCACGGCGATCCAACTGACCGAGAGAAATAAGATTATGCGAACAAGTGGGTACATGTCGCACTCCAGACACTTCTCTAACCACACCATCATGCATACGAAACCGGATATATCCAATACCACAAATTGGTAGCTCTTCTCCATTGGCTGTCCTAACCATGTCGACACTCTTCTCATAAGAAGAAAAACAATTCACATCTCTACAAATGTGAAAATCGACTCCCGAATCCATCTTCCAAAGCTTATTTTCACTAAAGAGGACATCATAAGAAGCATCACTATCGGTACCTTCAGCAAAACCTACATGTGCATCACTACAAGTATCACCGTGCGCAGCCTTTTTCTGATCTCTTTTATAAGTATAACACTTGCTGCGTATGTGACCTTTCTATTGCAATAATGACAAGTGATAACACCTTTATCATTAGCATCTTTCTTCTTCCAAATTGTATCTTTCTTCGAGTCCCTTGCCATCATAGCCTCACTTTGAATTGATTTCATACCTGGCCCTTTTCTTCTAAGCTCCTCATTCAAAAGACTGATTCGAACAGTTTCCAAAGAGATAGTTCCATTAGCATTGGAATTACTCAATGAAACAACCAAAGTTTTCCAACTTTCTGAAAGCGAACTCATCAATAAAAGAGCCTGTAATTCATCATCAAAACCGACCTTCATATTTGCCAATTGATTTATTACATCCTGAAATTCATTCAAATGCTCTGCAACAGACTTCTCTTCATCTAATCTCAGTTGTACCAACTTTCGAACCAGAAAAGCCTTACTAGTAGCACTCTTTGACTCATATAAAGATACCAACTTATCCCACAAAGCCTTTGCGGATTCACAACTAGCCACATGATGGAAAACTGAATCATCAAGATATTGGCGAATCAAAGCAATCGCCTTCTTATCCATATTCTTCCATTTTCCCTCATCTACATTAGAGGGCTTCTTTCCATCTCCATCAATCGGATCATGAAGATCATTGAGGTACAGAACATCCACCATCTTAGGCTTCCAAATACCCCAATTCTTTCCATCCAAAATAGCCATCTTTGAAAACGAAATCATATCTGACATCAATAATTTTTCAATCCAAAATTACTCTAAGCTTTGCGATGATCTGTGCTCCGATACCAATCTGTTGTGAAAAAAAATTGGCAGCGCTTTGCGGAAGCTTATATCAACGGATCTTTGTCACCCAAATCACAAAGAGATATCTTGGATTAAAAATAAGACGGAATTGAAATTAAAAGCAATAAGATAAGATATTCCACCCAACCACCCACTTTATTGATTCACCAAAAATTTTGTTTACAATTAATAGAACAAAGCTAAAATAAACAAAATACCATTGAATCAATAACCAAATTGAGAAAGGGAGCAAATATCTATATGACTAAAATTGTTGGAGAAGAAAAACAAAGATGAAGAATAGGAAATTAGCAAATAGATTTTCCACCATATACTTACCCTCTCTTCTAGTCTCTATTTATATAAGCAATTACTTAATGCCCAAGTTAACATTAGATGACAAAAAATAATTTGATTAGCCAATTAGAGAAAGAAATAAACATACTCAATATGTCTATTAATTAGGGGAAACAAAATCTCATCTTTCTTTCTTTTGCATATTTCTTTCCCTCTATTTGTGATTTTGTATCACCAAAATTTAGCAGTAAACCACCCTGGAGATTAAGTAGGAAGAAGGATTGAGAAACAAGGAAAACCCACTAGCTCATACGGTCTGGCAGTGGAACCTTGACATGCTTGGTTTAGCAGGAATATGCTAAAGCATAGCATGGTGGGTGGTGCTTCCAAACATGAATTCCTATTCTGTACGCACACTACCAAACTGAAATGTGAGAAAGAGTAGACGTAGACTCATTCTACGTGAACCACTATAAATTTGTGTGTTATTTAGTTTTCTAGCATTTATTCTCTATTTTCTCTTCTATTATAATCAATTGGAGGAGTTTGTCAAATTTTTTTTTTTTTTAAACAACTTTTTTTAAATAAAAGTACAAAGAAGAAGGAAAAAAAAAGAAAAATAGGCAAATATGATGTTTATAAGACATTAAATCCGACAAAATCATCTCATTTTCAACTCAATTAAGATTGCATTCTGCTCGTCTTACTACCTACTTTTTCTGCTTGATATTACAACTCCAACAACAGACGATGTATCATCGCATTACAACAAAGCAACTGTGCAATGTTTTCAACTTAAGTAATCATCTCATTATAACTCAACAACATAATTTTACTGTGTACATGCACCTGCTGAAACCACTTGAATCTTATCTCATTCCACATAATGTATGTAAATATAAAGAAAAAATATAGTCACAAATTGCATATACTTGACCTTTGTAATTATTTCCGGTATCTCATGATGAATACTTGACCCTTCGGTTGCCACAGAGACAGGATCAGAGGATGTCTTAATTTCGGCCCACAATTAACATTAGTCGCCAAAGCAATAATTTTAGTTTGCGATTTTCTTAATTTAAAATTATGAGTTAGCTTTCCGTTATTAAAGATTGATAACTATCTGAAGGAAAACGTTTATCACGGTTTGCCCGACATGTATTCTTTTCTGTTAATCAAAATTATAATTCTAAACTTATCTTTTATTAATAGTTGGAATATAATGACAACTTTTTACATGTATTTATTTATAAATTAATAGTTGTAATATATTTGCTTTCATACTCTTTTAATGACAGCATGAAATACCAAAAATACAATTTGTTGAAAAACAATTCGACATTCTTCATCGTACGCAAAACGTGTGCCGTAACGCTTGTTTTAATAATATCCATAGAGAGATATTTTTGATATTTCATGCTGATACAAAAAAAAGTGACATCAAACATATAATGATATAAAATGCAATTTTGAAAGTTCGCGGTTGGAGCAAAAGTTTGCGCTTTCAAACTAACTATTTATCAATTCCTAATGTCACCTAAAATTAAGATCTAACAAAAAACTACTTTACAAATTCGTTTTTTTATTAATTAATAATATAAATAAAAATTTAAACTAACAAAAATTAAATAATGCAACTTAGAATAATAATTCAAATTAACTATGTATAATTCAACACAAAAATACAATCAAATATTTGTGTAAATTATTTTATTTTTAGCGTATTAAACAAATATAATTTGTTGATATATCAGTTACTTCTCTCGTGATGATAAGACTTACATGATATATTTTATTAGTTTGACTGCTACGATATTTTTTACTAAAAAATTGCTTTATTGTATCAAAAAGTTAGTATCCAGTTTGATTGTTTTACGTTATTTTATCTAATATTGATATCTTACTTTTCATGAACGAAAAATAAACTCCTGAATTAAAATTACGGATGAATACATCAAACAATACAGTAGTTTTCGCCCTACTTTGAAAATATTACATGGTTTTGAATATCACTTCATTAATACCCTATATGCGCCACAACCCTTATTAACCATATTAATTGAAACAGGAAAAAAAATTACTGTAGAAATTGTTGTGGCTTTATAACAAAGACAATTAAACGATATATTATACTCTATAAATCTATACATGTATTCCCTACATTATAAGCGGTTGTTTAATCCCTCCTTGACTTTCAATTATCAAAAAAATTGAATTCTCGACAATAAGATCATTCAACTCTTTGTTGTTTATGTTTTGTAGTAAGAATAATGACTTGACGAAATTAATGACATAGTAAAATTTGTTTAAAAAAACATAATATGTTTGAAATTTTGAAAAGTCAGATTGTGATCAATTCTAAAATAATAACAAAATTTAGTAGAAGAACAAGATAAAATTATGAAAGATACCTGAAAGACTTTCAAAAAATCAAAACTGAAAATTATTGTCAAGGACAGAATTTCACAGCTTTTTAGTCTTAAGGACAGACCTTCAATATTTTATTCTGAATGACAACTTTCTGTAGGTATCGGTTTTTAATTATTGATAACAGTTTTTAGGTATCAGTTTGTAGTTATCGGTAGTAATTTTTAGATATCAGTTTTTAGCTCGGAAATTATTACGGAAATTATTGATTGCATTAAAAAAATTTGATTGTTCGAATTCGATTGAGAGAATTATATGTGTTATTACTGATGTGAGAAGAAAAAGAGACAATACGAGTGTAGATAGTTGGCACAGGTAATTTTTAAGGATAAAAAAAACAAACGACAATAATTTTTTCGGATGTTAATTGATTCGTAATTTGATGTATTTACCCAAACTCTAAGTTAACCATCTTGCGAATATGGCAAGTCACTGCCAATAACCTTAATGCTCGAAAAAGGATCATCATATTCAAAGATTGGATAGGGAAAGGGACATTGCTTGTAATTTTAGTATTTATTGACTATGACCTCTTAAAGCTAAGTCAGAGAGAGAATTTATAAATAATTCAATTTCTTGCGACTGCCTTAACCACACACATGTCCATTATTTTAGTAGTATTGGTCATATGTGCTTAGCATCTAGAGTAAGAAAAACTGTCTTGGTCCCCTATAGACCTCGTGACATTTAGGATGCATAAGAAAACTAACGTGGCTATCATTGAGTCATAAAATCAACGCGATCTGATTTCAATATATACTGCCAAAATTAAGCAGGGTGAACCTTGTACCAATCAATAATGTTATGGTTTTAAAACCTTTGGCTGGTTTACCCTTTTTAGTTTTTAGTTTTCAGTTTTCGTTCGTATAAAAATACACACGATCCATGTATTATGTGAAAATGATCAATTTAAAAAATGAAGGTAACATACAAAGTAGAATTTTTATTTTTTATTTTTCATGTTTTGAAAAAAAAACGGAAGTACGAAAAACAATTCATCATTCCATCTCCTTTATCTCCTTCGTCGCTCCTTCAATCTTCATTTTGGTCTTCTCTTTCGTTCCTTCAATCTTCATTTGATTATCTCCGTCGTCCCTTCCATCTTCATTTGATCATCTCCGTCATCCCTGCAATCAGTTTGTATTTTATAATTAATGTTGAAAACCAAAATCATAAAATTTGAAATAAACCAAATTGGCCTTTGCTTTTGCAAAATGGAATGAATGATGTAGGAATATAAAGATATCATTCTCTAACCCATACATCATATTCAAGATCTGAAATAGCGTTTCGGGACTTTATGTCTCTATGAACTATAGATGGATGACCAGACGGCCAAGTAACAAACATACGAGGGAGAGAAAAAAAAAACAATGAGGTAAACAGTTCATTACTAATTACCTAATAAACGTTCCTCTCCCTGATTACATTTGCCAAGCATATGTTCACCTAGACCATGAAATGGCAAATTTAAAGTTTTGCTTAAACCGTAGGAAAACTGTCGTGGGGAACTAGTAAATTGTTGGAAACTTTGAGATAGAGTTGCATGATTATTATCTTAAATAGTGTTCCCCTCCATCCTTCAAAACATAAGGAAGAACCCGTGGCTGGTTTTATTGGGAATGAAAACGAGGAATACGAGCCAGACATTTGAATGGAGAAGTTGGTTGAACAGTAATGCATTTGACAATGCAAACGAAGTATTTGAAATGAGTATTTGAGCGGAAGGATGAAGAGAAGAACATAAATTAATAGCTGGTGGTGTCTACCGTTGATAATAGAGTTGAGGACAAAGCTAATCGCGTTTAGACGTCAGACACGTCACCAACGGAAACGGGACAAACAATACATGTACCATTTTATAATTTATGATTTGGAACATTTCAGTCAAACTTTTATTGCTTTTTGTAAAAAAAAAAAAAAAAAAAAAAAAAAACACGCTGCCAACAGGGTTGGCGCAATTGGTTGATGGTCCGGACTGCGTGATCGAAGGTCACGAGTTCGAGCCCCGAAACTGACAATCCTGTAACAAGTACCCGAAGTATGTGTTTGGCAGGCACATACTTCCCTAGAGTTTACAAGCGAAGCTTGTTTCTCTAGGTAATTCAAAAAAAAAAAAAAAAAAAGCACGCTCGTTTCTCTCTGATTTGAACGTAGTGTGGTGTTAAGTGTACCGGGCTGGATACTAGGAGCTACCGTGGTCTACCGCGGTCGACGGCTAATCGTCGAATAAACACTGTTTGATCGACAGTTAATCATCGATCAAACACTATTTAATCGGAGGTTGTCCGCCAATCGCATTTTGAAAGAAAAAATTAAACGCCGAACGCAGTAGCCCCTAGCATTAATCCAAATGCTCTTAGCATTCCGCTGAATTTGAACATTTGTTTTGTATATAAAAAATATATTTTTGTAGTAAAAACGAGAAAAAGTTATCATTTTCAATTATTGTCATATCGTTGCTGCAAATTCTGACATGAGTTTAATAGACTAATATGACATACTTTGGTTAGTTTAAATGAGGCGAACCCCTAATTAAACTACAAAATTCGTATAAATTTGATGTATTCATAAACTTTATCCTTGCATCCTTCAATATGAATAAAATATGTTAGTTCGAAAGTAGCAAGTAATTCGAAGGCAAAGGTAAGAATTATTGCTTATTTTCTTATTGGGTATTTAAGATGATTAAATTACAAATACTAACAGCGAGATGTTTTATTTATTCCAAAGAAGACACCAGAATTTCAATTGAGTCAAAGGAAGCCATCTGAATTTCAATAAAATTGTTGATATCTTTCATTACAGTTGCAATACTTTCGGTATCACACTTTTTTGGTATCGACATGAACTATCAAAAATGTCTCTTTATAGATATTATCAAATTTTGATATAGCTTAAACATAGAATCTAACATTAAACTCATTTACAAATTCAAAAAAGTTAAACTCATTTAACCAAACTCGTTCAAAAAAGTTAAAACTCATTTATCAAATTTAGTAGAAGAACAAGATAACATTAAACTCATTTACAACCAAACTCTGTAACTGTTGGTTCTAAAACCAGAGATAGACCATACACGTACTCCCTCAGAGATACGTGAAACTCAACGAATCCCAGTTATCCAAATTGGCAATTCAATCTTGAAAACCAAATACCAATCCAACCAAAACACAGAGAAAAGATCCAAACATCACTGAGCTAGCTTTCCAGTCTTGGTCAAAACTTATAGCTCCTTAATCAGAGAAAACCCCAACAATAACTGTTAACCCCGTTCCAGCCTACGAGTTAAGAGGCCCACGAGTTAAAGGAGTCAACGAGTTAAGGCCCGGGATGGGCCACGACTCAAGGTGCTTAACGGTTCAGGAAGGATCTACGACTCAGGATGCCTCACGACTCAACAAGTCACCGACTCAACGAGTTAACGACCTAAAGCTCAAAGCGACTTGAAGGGTTACGACTCAACGACCCAAGGAGAGATTGTACGACTTAAGGAACCTTACGAGTTAAGGAAGGCTTGCGAGTTAGGACATTAACGACCTGAGAAATGTCACGACTTATGGAGGTCTACGACTTAAGAGGAATGCGACATAAAGGTGATACGCCCTAAGTCTTCAGAGACAAGTTCAAAACCACGCTATAATGAGATAACTCGTTGACGACATACGACTTATGATGAGTCGTGTACGACTCATATAACATCAAGGAAAGTTGCATTGGTTAACTCGTGAATGGCTCAGGACTTGTGTTATTCATAGGAATGGGAGCATAGCTTGGAACCAAGCCGGGAGCTAACCCAGTAGGTCGGCCGCGTGTTAACATGAGACGATTTACCACGACTCGTCCACGACCTAAAGTCACTAAGTCGCAGCCCGCTATCATGATACTTATATCAAAGAGGAATGACTCGTATACGACTTAAGACTTGTGCTATATTCAGAGGATCGAAGGCGCTCTGGTACGAAGCTAGGGTTCAACCTGTTGAGTCATCCACGACCCAACCTGACTCGGCTACGAGTTAACGATGAGTCGGGTACGACTCACGACTCAAGACCGAAAACTCCTATAAATACATGACCACTTCCAACATTTTGGGGGGCTTTTGGCTCATTCGTTTCAAGCGCCGTTACTCTGCTGCATTCCGAACTACTTCAACACTTAAAGCTTTTGAGATACAAAGAACGCCTCAGGGAACTTCACGAAGAAATCATACATGTCCAACATGAGTTCAAAGATTTTGATCGACATTGAAGTTTAGGCTACTTGTTCTAAGTCACTTGTAACTCGAAGTGTGTTGTAATCAAAGTGTAATTGCATCGACTTGTAATCAAATCGTCAATAAAGATATTCAAAGTGGACGTAGGCTCTCTCTTAAGCCGAACCACTATAAAATTGCTGTTGTTTACTGCTTTTTCGCTATTATCTGCTTATAATCTGATCCCGAGCTATCGGGTGGTGCTTTCACAATTACACTTCATACACCGGGGTGTTAGCGTTCAAATTTTAGCGTTAACATTTTTGGTGCTTTCACTGAGAACTGAACTCAGGCAAACCGTCATCATTGCTCCACGAAAGTTTGTTGAAGTAACCTCTCTGAAGACTAGAAGTTTATCTGAAATCATGGCTCCGGGGTGAAAGAGTAGATCTGTTAGATCTGGAAATGTTCAAGAGGGAACCTCCGCTTCCCCAGTACCTAGTCAAGCCACTCCACCTGTTGGAGTTACAAAAGCGGAGTTGGATGCTGTAATCTTAGGGCTGAACCAGCAGATAAATGCCCAAAGTGCACAATTGGAAGCTCAGAACGCCCAAAATGCCCTAATTTTGAATAAGTTGAATGACTTGCTTGGGGTATACCGTCAACCAACGGGTAATGAAAGAAACTTTGCTGGCAACATTCATGAGGATGAAGAAAGAAACATTCCTGAGAGGGCTGCTAGCCCCTTTGAGCGGACATTTCTTGAAATTGGTGGATCTAAAGCTCGAAATGATGAGGGATATCTTTCTGAAATAGTTCGACAAATCATGAAGGAAAGCATGCAAAGGAATGAAGATGAGAAGGAATGGGGTTTCGCTCCAAGTAAAACCCCGTTTACCGAAAGAATCCTAAAGGCTGAGTTCCCAAGAAAGTTCGTCCCTCCAACTATCCCAGCTTACAAAGGAACAAGTGATCCGAACGAATTCTTGTATAAGTATGATTGGCACATGACAGGTGCCAGAGCTTCTGATGAAATAAAGTGCCGATATTTTCCTGTATACCTGGAAGGTGTAGCTCTGCTTTGGTTCACCAAGCTGCCAGTCCGGTCTATAGATCAGTTTTCTGACTTAACCCGGAAATTCAAGGAGCAGTTCAGACTATACGCTTCAAAAGCCAAAGATATTATGTCGTTGTCAAGTTTAGAGCAGAATCCGGGTGAAACTATCAGATCTTTCTTGAATCGCTTTAATATAGCGCTGGCCGAGGTAAACAATGCAGAACCACGGATGATCTTGACTTATCTGATGAGGGCCATCGATAAGTCGAGCGAATTTGGAAAATGGCTTAACATGAAGGAACCAAATTCCCTTGAAAAATTCTACAAGAAAGCCGATGAGTTCATACGCCTGGAAAGCCGTCCTGCACCAGTAAAGGCAGTGTTAGAAAAAGCTGAAGATAACATTGCTGCTCCACGCAAGAGTGAATCTGTAGGACAGAAAAGGGAGAATAACGATGGAAAGAAACAGAAAAATCTGAAGAAGCCTCGTTCCTTCAAACCATCGGAATATACTCCTTTATCAGATACGCCGGAGCGTATATACCTTGCCACTAAAGATTCTGTTGATTATCCTAAACCTCCCGTTCTGAGAACCGGGAAAAAAGCAGTACAAAGCGGAAAGTTTTGCCGCTTCCATAATCAACCCGGTCATGATACCGATGAATGCCGCCAATTGAAAATTTTGATTGAAGAATTGATAAGGGAAAACAAGCTGCAGCAATTTGTGGAAAAGAATAGCAGCAATCCCGCTTCGACCAGTCAGGTGCAACGAGCTCCTGCTCGTCAACCCAGGACAGGTGAAAAGACTGCAGGGCATGAATCCGGAAGGCCTGTTATCAATGTCATTACAGGAGGACCTCACCCAGCAGGCAGGAGCTGGGGTGAGATGGAAAGGTATACCCGAGCTTTGAAGTATGTACCGATCGAGGAAGATGTATTCGTTTTGGAAGGTGCTATGCCCCTGAAACAACAAAGAACTTTCAATGATGATATTGTGTTCAGAGCCAGGGATTCCGCAGGTGTTGAAGCTCCTACCTTGGATCCCTTAGTCATCTCGGCTGGTATCGGGCCAGCTATTGTCAGAAGAGTTCTCATAGATTGTGGCGCATCCTGCAATATCTTCTTCAAGAAAACATTCGACCAAATGAAGATCCCTATGGCTGATGTGCAAGCCTCATCGCAGAAAATCGCTGGCTTCACTGGGGAGCCAAAACAGTCGATAGGAACCGTTGATTTGTTTGTGGAACTTGGAGAAGGAGAGAGAAAAGTGGTCCGCAAGCAAACTTTTGTGATTGTCGACGAATTTTCTACTTATAATGCTTTCCTTGGCCGTCCAACTCTCGCAGCATTCAAAGTTGTTCTGGCCCCATGGTGCCTCACCATTAAATTTCCCACAGATAATGGAGTAGGAGTTATAAAAGGGGATCAAAATGCGGGGCGGGAATGTTATCTAACAGAGCTACGAGAAACGAGGAAAAGAGAAATGGGAAAGGATGCGGCAACCCCAGTTCGCATCAAAGAAACAGCCTTGTAGCAATTACAGGGCGGACCCTGCACTGGCGAGCACAGCGGAGCAAGGAAAGAGATGGATCCTAGAAAAGTCAGTGCAGGGGAGAATAGAGTGGTACCAGTGGAAACAACAATACCAGTACATGTTGACCCAAAGGACCCAAACAAGGTGTTGAATGTGGGATCACAACTTAATGTGTCAATTCAGAATATCTTAATATCTTTTTTAAAGGAAAATTTGGATGTTTTTGCTTGGACTCATGCCGATATGTGCGGGATATCCCCAGAAGTTGCAGTACACATTCTAAATATTGATCCAAAATTTACACCTGTGAAGCAGAAAAGGAGAACTCAAGGTCCAGAAAGGTCGGCAGCGTTAAAAGAAGAAGTTGATCGGCTCATGGAGAATAATTTTATCAAAGAATCTACCTATCCGAATTGGGTTTCAAATCCAGTGCTGGTTAAGAAAGCCAACGGAAAATGGAGAGTATGCATCGATTTTTCAGATCTAAACAAGGCCTGCCCCAAAGACTGCTTCCCATTACCCAGGATCGATCAACTGGTAGACGGAACAGCGGGACACGAATTGTTATCTTTTATGGATGCCTACTCTGGATATAACCAGATCATGATGCATGAGCCAGATCAGGAGGACACGAGCTTTATCACCGACGTTGTTCTTTACTGCTACAGAGTTATGCCCTTCGGGCTGAAGAATGCAGGGGCAACATACCAAAGACTTGTTAATGCTATGTTCAAACCGCAATTGGGCAAGACTATGGAAGTCTACGTCGATGACATGTTAGTAAAGTCTAAGAAAGCAGTGGATCACATATAACACTTAGCAGACATGTTCGCAGTCCTCCGAAAATACAGAATGAAGCTCAATCCTTTAAAATGTACATTTGGAGTGGAATCCGGAAAGTTTTTAGGTTTCATCGTGAGCGCTAGAGGCATTGAGGCTAGTCCAGCTCAAATTACTACCTTAAAGGAAATCAAAGCTCCTAGAACAAAAAAGGAATTGCAAAGTCTCAATGGAAAAGTCGCCGCCTTGAGTCGGTTCATTTCCAGAGCCACAGATAAATGCATCCCATTCTTTGACGCCCTAAAGAAAGGAAAGAAAAACTTCGATTGGACTCCCGAATGCCAAAAAGCCTTTGATGAATTGATTCGCCATATGGAAACGCCTCCAATACTTTCTAGGCCTGGCGATGGCGAGGATCTTCTTATATACTTGGCAGTATCATCTCATGCTTTAAGTGCAGCGCTGATACGAGAAGACAAGAGGATTCAACATCCAGTTTACTATATCAGCAAAAGACTCACTGGGGCAGAGATGAATTACTCTAAGTTGGAAAAACTCGCCTATTGCCTACTAATTGCATCTAGGAAGTTGAGGCAATATTTCCAAGCTCATCTTATCAGAGTCCTCACTGATGAACCTTTAAAGCAAGTCCTGTTTCACCCTGAGACTTCGGGCCGTCTTCTAAAGTGGAATATTGAACTCAATCAATATGACATCACTTATCATCCCCGAAAAGCAATCAACGGACAAGCTTTAGCGGACTTCATCGCAGAATTCACAGATAAGGGTAACAGTGAGGAGGAAATGATCGACGATTCCCCAATCCAGTGGAAGTTATATGTCGATGGCGCGAGAAACGACTACTGTTCTAGAGCCGGAATTGTACTTGAGACCCTTGAAGGTCGATCATTATGCTACGCACTAAGATTGGAATTTCCTTCAACAAACAATGAAGCAGAATACGAAGCCCTTATCGCTGGCTTAAGGATTGCTAAAGAACTAAACATCCGAGCGTTACAGATCTTCAGTGATTCTCAGCTTATTGTATGCCAAGTCAAAAAGGAATTCCAAGCAAAAGGGGGGAATCTGCCCCCCTACTTGTCAAAGGCATGGGAACTCCTGGGTGATTTCGATCATTACATGATAAGTCACATTCCTCGAGAAGAAAACATGAAAGCAGATTCTCTCGCAAAGTATTCTAGCACAGGCGAAGCTCAATTTCTGGGGTTAACTCCAGTGGAGGTCCTGTCGACTCCGAGCATTGATGAGATGGATATTGATTGGATCATGAGCGTGTCTCAAGAGCAAGAATCATGGATGACTCCAATAACAGAATATCTTCTCAATGGCTCTTTACCGGAAAACTCAAAAAAACGAAAGAAGCTACTGAGGAAAGCCTCTCGCTATATAGTCCAGGATGGCCAGTTATACAGACGGGGATTCTCAATGCCGTTACTTCGATGTGTATCCAGGGAAGAGTCCGAAACAATCCTAGCTGAGGTGCATGGGGGAGAATGTGGTGATCATTCAGGTGGTCAAACTTTAGCGAAAAAGATTCTCCGATACGGATATTTTTGGCCAGAAATTAATCGAGATGCGGCAGACTATTCCCGAAAATGTGACAGATGCCAAAGATTCGCCAAAATCCCTAGAGCTCCTTCCACTGAACTCACACAGATGGTCAGTCCGTGGCCGTTTGCAATATGGGGGATAGACCTCGTAGGACCGTTACCAACGGCCAAATCTGGAATTAAATATGCCATTTGTTATCCCATTTTTTGGTCAAAACTAGAATAACAACGAATTGGCAAGGAATAATGGATATCAGGATTGGAGATAAGGCTACGATCGATATCGTCAAAATTTTGATGAACTCCGATCGGGACGAAATTGATTGGAGATGATAAGAACTGGGAAAGGCTATGTTTCAAATTTCAGGTTAATCGGAGTTCGTATGAAGGAAATATGATGGATTCAAGGTAGGAAAGGCACGTTGTTCGAATCCGTCAAAAAGGGGACAAAGTGATACTCGGTTCGAATCCATCGGATTCGAACCCATCAGGATGGATTCAAACCCAGAGAACGTGATCTCATCAGGATGGATTCGAACCCATCAGGTTCGCATGCTTCGAATCGATGGGAACTTGATGGACTCGAAGATAATGGATTCGAAGATGGTGGGTGCGAAGCACTAGACATGGATTCGAAGATGGTGGATACGAAGCAGTGGACATGGATTCGAAGATGATGGATACGAAGCAGTGGACATGGATTCGAAGATGATGGATACGAAGCAAGGGACACGGATTCAAAGGATGTGGCTTCAGAAAGCATGGATTCGAAGAGCATGGATTCAAAGGAGTCGGCCTTATGGATTCGAAGGAGATGGTTTCGGAGAGGATGGTTTCGAAGCATGGGTTCGAACCAGGCAGAACGCACGGGGCTTTGATCTTGAATCGATCATATCTTCCAAACCGTTGATCCAAATGCAATGAAATTTTTACAGGAGCTTACATACATGTTGAAGAATGTTCTCACCAAATTTCAGCTCAATTGGATGATTTCTTGATCGATTCAAACCTTACTTCGAATCGATCCCAAGGTGGGCCCGGACCTCCAGATTTCGGGCGTGTGGGCCCCCTCACGTGCCTGAAGCGGTCTTCCCGGATTTTAGGAGAAATATCAGCCTCCTACGCTTATAAATAGAGCCCCTGGTCATTCGGACCGGAGATTTTGGAGAGAGAAAGCACGCCCGGACGCTGCCAGAGTCATTCCTTAACATCATTACTGCCATTTATTTCAAGTTTTGGACTTTGTAACTGCTGTAATCATCTGTAATCATCAAGGATAATCAATAAAAGGATAAAAACTTTGGAGTGGATGTAGGCCGGAGATAGCCGAACCACTATAAAACTTGTGTCTCTGTTCTTTACTTTTGGATTGCTGTTTAATATTTGCTGAGATCTGAGATTTGTGTTTGAATATTATTGATTTGTATTCATACACTGGTGCTTTCACGGTATCCGGGGTTTGTGACCAACTTTGGCACAAACACTTTGGCGCTTTCACCGAGAAACGACTAGCACCCACTACATTGGATTTGAAAGTTGGATTTGAGGATTTTAAAGAGTTTGGATTCAAGGACAATGACTAGGCAAAATAGTAGAAGGCAAAGGGCTGAGCGAAGCCAACAGGAAGGATGTCAACAAGCATCCTCCGGAGCGGGGGAAGGACAGGCTTCAATCTACATAACTCGGGATGAAATGGAGGCTATGGCAAATTCTTTGCAAGAGAGATTGTTAAAGAACCAACAGGAAATGATGCAGACTTTCTTCGAGCAAATAAGAGCTGCAGGGATGCAGAACTTAGGAACAGCTACAGCCGCTGTGGATGCAGGACAGGGGACTAGGGTCGTGGAACCCAATGGAGGACGAGATATGGAGCCACAAAGCAATCAACAAGGGCTTGGGGGCAGACCCACAGGATCCAACACAGGAGGACCTCTGGAAGGAGTTCAACAGGCTAGAACCAACGTTGCTACTAACGAGCCACATGAAGAGTATGTGCCGGAGTTCCCTCGGGGGCAACCCCCGACAGACAACGCTGGATTGGTAGAGATGATTAGGAAAACTGTGCGAGGTGGTTTGGCCAAAGGAGACTTGGAAGGAGTGAACAGGAGTCCGTTTGCTCGGGAAATAAGGATGGCTCAGAACCCACCTAAGTTTAAGTTGCCTAGCGTGGAGATATATGATGGCAAGACAGATCCAACAGATCACTTGATGAGGTACACCAGATACATGGAGGTGCTGGGGGCATCGGAGGAAGTGATGGCCCGATGCTTCCCTTTGTATTTGACGGACATAGCTGCGATGTGGTTTAGGCAGCTAGAAGACGGATCTATCAGGACTTGGAGGGAATTAGTGGAAAGGTTTTGGGGGCAGTTTCGGGTTCATGTCAAGAGACCGAAGAACGTGATGACATTAACATCGGTGAAGCAAAGAATGGATGAATCGCTTAGAGCTTTTCTAACTCGATTCAGTGCGGCATTCGCTTCGGTGGATCGGCCTGATCCATCGATGGTTTTAATGGCAGCAGTATCAGGAGTCAGGGAGGACTCTGATTTCAAGGTATCTCTGATACGAGATCCCCCACAAGATCTCGACGAATTCTTTCACGAGGCAGAAAGGTTCCTTCGGCAAGAAGATGCAAGTACGGATTTAAAGGTGAAAAAGGTAAGTGCAATCGAGGTTGGAGCAGTATCCAGCGGTGGTTCGGATAATGACAAAGGAAAAAGGAAATTGGATAATGATTCTGGAAACGCTAGGAAGCGATGGAAGGATCCAAAGTTTTCCACCTACACAGGATTGAACGAGACGCTGGAGCGGATATACATGGATACTCGGAATCGCCTTCCCTACCGGAGGCCAGCCAGGAGAGAGCCTTCTGAACGAGAGAGGGCATCAGGGAGGCATTGTCTCTTCCACGACTTAGACGGACATGACACCAACAGCTACAGGCACTTTGAAGGATATAATCGAGGAGCATGTAAGGAATGGACAGTTACAGCAGTATGTCGGAGCTCGGAATGCAACGGTGGAGCAGGAGCAACCACCGACAACCTCTCGCCGAGATGATGGGAGACCCAGGGATGGTGATCGATTGATCATCCACTAATCGGGATAATATGGAATAAGTAACGAACTATTAGCAAGCAACCAAGTCATTTACACATGTACGGGGACGGAGATAGCCCCTAGGCATGCTCTGAATGATGATAAACTGCAATGCTATGGTTTGAGAAATCTATCTTTTGCTTTTTGATTGGACATTACTTTTCTTTTCAGATTTTGGTTTTGGAGTTTGAATCAAGCTTCTGGTTTTGCTTCCTTTTGATTTGGGTTTTTCTATGGATGATTGTCTCCGGTTTTGAATGTTGGTTTGGTTTTCTGGTTTATGATTTGGATTTTTTGGGTTTGGATGTTAGATTGGATTTTGATTGGATTTTCATCTGGTTTTTGATAAATGGTCGTCGGGTATGGATTATGCCTGGCAAGGGGTGAGTCACTCTGCCCGAACGTGGTAAATTGACTCATTCAGGTCGTCGAGTATGGACTATGCTCGGCAAAGGTCCGGAGTGACCAGGATTCGGCCTAGGACTTAGGCCCTATATTATAAATTAATATTTTCAGGTCGCTGAGTATGGACTATGCTCAGCAAGGGTCCGGAGTGACCAGGATATGGCCTAGGACTTAGGCCCCATATTATCGATTATTGTTTCAAGACGTCGAGTATGGACTATGCTCGGCAAAGGTCCGGAGTGACCAGGATTCGGCTTAGGACTTAAGCCATGGCATTGCTCAACGTCCAGGGACACTGGACCAAGGTCGTCAAGTGTGGATTACGCTTGGCAAGAACCCGGAGAGGTTAGCTCAACGTCCAGGGACACTGGACCACGGTCATCAGATGTGGATCACGCTTGGCAAGAACCCGGAGAGGTTATGGACTTGGATATCAACCCGGAGAGGTCATGGATTCGGTTATTGGCTATTGGATAAAGATGGATTGGGACTCGGTTGACGAGTTCAAATGGATATGGAATTGGCTAAGGCTTTGGTTACGGGATTTGGAATCAGGCATCGACTCGAAGCAGTCAAGGATGATACACTCTGGCAATGTGGTTATGGACCTCGGATATTGGATCCGGAACTATTCAAAACACGTCTTGTTGTCACAAGGCATGTTTTGGGGGGCAAAGTGTTATCCCATTTTTTGGTCAAAACTAGAATAACAACGAATTGGCAAGGAATAATGGATATCAGGATTGGAGATAAGGCTACGATCGATATCGTCAAAATTTTGATGAACTCCGATCGGGACGAAATTGATTGGAGATGATGATAAGAACTGGGAAAGGCTATGTTTCAAATTTCAGGTTAATCGGAGTTCGTATGAAGGAAATATGATGGATTCAAGGTAGGAAAGGCATGTTGTTCGAATCCGTCAAAAAGGGGACAAAGTGATACTCGGTTCGAATCCATCGGATTCGAACCCATCAGGATGGATTCGAACCCAGAGAACGTGATCTCATCAGGATGGATTCGAACCCATCAGGTTCGCATGCTTCGAATCGATGGGAACTTGATGGACTCGAAGATAATGGATTCGAAGATGGTGGGTGCGAAGCACTAGACATGGATTCGAAGATGGTGGATACGAAGCAATGGACATGGATTCGAAGATGATGGATACGAAGCAGTGGACATGGATTCGAAGATGATGGATATGAAGCAAGGGACACGGATTCGAAGGACGTGGCTTCAGAAAGCATGGATTCGAAGAGCATGGATTCGAAGGAGTCGGCCTTATGGATTCGAAGGAGATGGTTTCGGAGAGGATGGTTTCGAAGCATGGGTTCGAACCAGGCAGAACGCACGGGGCTTTGATCTTGAACCGATCATATCTTCCAAACCGTTGATCCAAATGCAATGAAACTTTTACAGGAGCTTACATACATGTTGAAGAATGTTCTCACCAAATTTCAGCTCAATTGGATGATTTCTTGATCAATTCGAACCTTACTTCGAATCGATCCCAAGGTGGGCCCGGACCTCCAGATTTCGGGCGTGTGGGCCCCCTCACGTGCCTGAAGCGGTCTTCCCGGATTTTAGGAGAAATATCAGCCTCCTACGCTTATAAATAGAGCCCCTGGTCATTCGAAAAGGGGGCCGGAGAATTTGGAGAGAGAAAGCACGCCCGGACGCTGCCAGAGTCATTCCTTAACATCATTACTGCCATTTATTTCAAGTTTTGGACTTTGTAACTGCTGTAATCATCTGTAATCATCAAGGATAATCAATAAAAGGATAAAAACTTTGGTGTGGATGTAGGCTGGAGATAGCCGAACCACTATAAAACTTGTGTCTCTGTTCTTTACTTTTGGATTGCTGTTTAATATTTGCTGAGATCTGAGATTTGTGTTTGAATATTATTGATTTGTATTCATACACTGGTGCTTTCACGGTATCCGGGGTTTGTGACCAATTTTGGCACAAACACCATTGTTGCTGTAGATTATTTTACTAAGTGGGCAGAAGCTGAACCACTGGCTACTATCACCTCAAAAAAGATGATAAGTTTTGTGACTAAAAGTATCATTTGTAGATATGGTGTGCCTCAAAAAATAATTACAGACAATGGTACTCAGTTCGAAAGTGAAGAATTCCAAGATTTTTTGCAAACGATTCAAAATCCGAAAGAGCTTCTCGGCAGTAGCCCATCCGCAGGCAAACGGGCAAGTGGAAGCCGTAAATAAAATTATCAAGTCAACCATCAAAAAGCAACTTGAAAGAGCAAAAGGTGGTTGGGTCGATAGGCTACCGCTGGCACTATGGGCCTACAGAACTACCCACAAAACTGCGACTGGGCATACTCCGTTTTCATTGGCATACGGATCAGAGGCAATGATTCCGGTAGAAACAGAGGTCCCTTCACATAGAAGAATCCATTTCAATCAAGCAGAGAATGAGAAACTAAAGCTTGAGGCACTAGATCTCCTTGATGAAAAAAGAGAAGAGGCTGAGCTCAGAATCGCATCTCATCAGCAAAGGATAGCCAGACATTTCAATTCCAAAGTTCGCCAACGCAGCTTTGAAATTGGAGATCTAGTCCTAAAGAGAATTATGACAGCGACAGCTGTGTTTGGGCCAAATTGGGAAGGACCATATGTCATAGGTCAAAAGCTTCTGGACGGCACATTCAAACTCACTACTGTCGAAGGAGATCAAATTCCAAGAGCTTGGAACAGCAATCACTTGCGTCCATACTTTACTTGATAGCTTTGTTGAAATGTTGTAAAAAGAATTATGAATGTATGATTCCTGTAACTGAAAGTGATTGTAAAACTGATGCAAGTGAATAATGAAAGACTATAAAGTGGATGTAGGTCCAAATTCTTGGCCGAACCACTATAAATCTTGTGTTCCTTATTATTATTACATGTTTACTTTATTTTCGATATGAAAAGTACATTAAATGTATTACTGAAATGTCGATTTAAATTTTTGCAGGTAACGAAAACAAAACTTGCACATTACAAGACCAAGTGATTCTTATTATCATTCAACAAACAAATTCCAAGTTGTAAAATTCCCGAGCATTAAATCCTAGATAAGAAGTGCTTCAATTGAACGGTCAATGATTTCGCCGAAACGGGCTTTAGCTAATAAATTGAGGAGTTTGAATAAACAAACATCCAATTAAGAAGCTTATGCCCGTACTCGTGAACTGGCCTAGAAATGAAGTACACTTCTTTGGATTAAACAAGCTACTTGTAAGAGAAGGGAGTGCAAGTTTTAAAAATAATAATAATAATAATAATATAGAGGATCACTGAAAAGGCATAAGCAAGTGGACAAGGAACAACTAAAGTCCTCTTCGGAGGCACAACTCTTCGGAAGATAAAGACTTCTAACGAAGCATATGCCGTAAAAAAGAAAGTTCTCTACTCAGCCAAAAAAGATTGGAGGAGTCATGACCCTCCAACCATGAGAGAGTAACTTCCAGGCAATCTTCGGAGGCCCATTTCACCAAGAGTTGAAGTGTTATAACCGCTCTTCGGAATTTCACTTCACCAGAGTTGAAATGTAAAACAAAATAAAAGCCCTCTTCGGAGGCCCATTTCACCAGGAGTTGAAGTGTTACAACCGCTCTTTGGAATTTCACTTCACCAGAGTTGAAATGTAAAACAAAATAAAAGCCCTTTTCGGAGGCCCATTTCACCAGGAGTTGAAGTGTTACAACCGCTCTTCGGAATTTCACTTCACCAGAGTTGAAATGTAAAACAAAATAAAAGCCCTCTTCGGAGGCCCATTTCACCAGGAGTTGAAGTGTTACAACCGCTCTTCGGAATTTCACTTCACCAGAGTTGAAATGTAAAACAAAATAAAAGCCCTCTTCGGAGGCCCATTTCACCAGGAGTTGAAGTGTTACAACCGCTCTTCGGAATTTCACTTCACTAGAGTAGAAATGTAAAACAAAAAAAAGCCCTCTTCGGGGGCCCATTTCACCAGGAGTTGAAGTGTTACAACCGCTCTTCGGAATTTCACTTCACCAAAGTTGAAATGCAAAACAAAATAAAGATCTCTTCCCGGAGACACAATCAAGAAGAAAGACCTCTTCGTAAGCCCACGTTTCACCGAGATTGAAATAAAACTTCCAAGTGTTGAAACGTGAAAAGGCTTTCTTCAAAGGCACAACTCTTTGGAGGTACACGTTTCACACCGATTGAAATAAAACTTCCAAGTGTTGAAACGTGAAAAATCCCTCCTCAGAGGTACAACTTTCTATGTTTCTAAAAAAAAAAAAAATCCTCATTAAAAGCACACTTTAACTTTCAAAGGAAGAGTGATTTACCTATTCTGGAAAATAATCTTCCTCAAAAAAAAAAAGAAGTTAAAGTATCCTTCAGAGGCCCGCTTTACCTCATAGAAGAACTCGCTTGGTAAAGTGTGTACATAAGCAAAAGAAAAAAAAAGTGATTTCTTCGAAGGACAAAGCGTAAAAAGTTATATGAAGGGAGTTGTACTCTACGAAAAATTTCTTCAAGAATGAAATAATTATTCTTCAGAAAATAAGAGTGCAAGTCCCCTCGAAATATAAAAATATTGCAGCAAGCTTATGGTATGGGGGCAACATGGTATAGTTATATACAATATGGTATAGCCAACATCGGCGAAAGTAATGCTCAAACAACATGCCATCAGCCCGCTGCAATATCATATAAATAAACTTGTGCAAAAATGAATAATAAATGCATTCTCAAATTCAAACAGGAGTCTGTACAAATAAAGGATCATTTTATTCAATTGTATTGCAGATACAAGTTTCAAAATAAAAAGCAGGGGCCGGTACCCGCACAATTCTCGACCAGTACATGCAAAAGAAAAGAAGCTAGAAGCTGGAATCTTCATTTCTTCTTGCCACCTTTAGACCCTTTACCCGGCCGAATGGTTAGCTTTTCAGGTCGGTCTGAAGGCATAAGGGAAGAAGGAGAGGGAGGTGCAACTGGTGCAATTTCCGGTTCCTCTTCAGTAGCAATGATTTTCTTCCCCCTCCTCTTCGATGTTCCGTGCTTCTTTCTCCTCTTCGAAGAAGACTCACTCCCTGGAGTAACAAGAGCAGACAAAATTATGTCATCAGAAGGAGTCCGCTCCGGAGAGATCTCACCTCCTTCAAGTCCCTCGTCTTTCTGCTCTTGCGAAGCGATAGGGTCATCTAAGCCATGAAGAGCCTCAATTTGCTCCTCTTGTGACCCGGGCTGTGAAGCAGAAGGAGGAGCCACCTGAAGAGACGGTGGAGGGATAACCGGAGGAGGCGAAGCTTGCACAGCACTTGGTGTTTCAACTGCAGAAGAAGAGAAATTAAAAATATTAGTATCTCCCCAAAAGAAGGGAGATATGGGTTCGTCAAGATTCAAGAAGTAATCGAGAAGCTCATCAAACTTTTGAGGAGCAAGCAAGCAATCCACCTGAATCGGACCAATGTCAAAATTACCTGAAGATATTTGCTTCGTTAGTTCAATCTCATAATTTTGAGCTCCAATATCCTCCAAAGCCTCATCATCAGTAGGGGTAATTACCCCGGTTCTTGTAGGAGGCGGGGAATTAGTACTGGAACCTGTGATGTCAACCCCAGGAGAGACTAAAGGACGTTCAGAGGTAGTAGGTGGTAATTCTTTTTCAGAACGTTCCTCTTCCGCCACCCCAGTCCGCACTCTGGCAAGTTGCTCTTTTCCCTTCGCAAGAGCAGCGCGAGTTTCCTCATCTAGGTAGCGCGCCTCAAGCTCTTCCTCGGTATATCCGGCGCCTTTGAACATGTCGAGAGCAGCTTCCCACACTTCAGCCAAAGTGATTTCGTATTTAGGACCAAGAAAAGAGAGACTGGCATGCCCTAAGACGCTGTGCAAATAAAAGTCGAATAGATTTGAACTGACGTTGGCTTCCATGGTTTGAATAGATTCTTCAGCTGCAATTTTACCAGCCATGTCCTCATCTCGTTCTTTTTTGGTTTTAGCAAGTTGAGCTTTTAACGCTTCAATCTCCATGTCTTGGGCGCTCATTTTACTCTGCAACTGAGCGACATCAGTGCGGTAATTCTCTACAACCTCTTCTAGTCTCTCAACTTTAGCTTCGGCATCTCTTTGGCCAGCATGTGCATCCCGCACTTGTTTTTGTAGCACCTCTTCTCTTTGAGTGTAAGTGTTAGAAGAGGTGGCAAGATTGTCTTTAAGCTGCTTGACTTCAGCTTCAAGCTTCTCGTTATACTCGGTTATGTTTTTCATCTCGATGTTGTGCTGGTTAAGAATCTTCTGCCATTCCGACTTATCGTTCTCCATAGTTAGCATCGCCTCGATATTGGCCCGATTGACCCTTTGGAGTTCATCAACGAGCTTTTGCCATCCAGACATTCTTTCAATATCGAGTCTAACGGCATCAAGATTTTGGTACATGGCTTCTTTATCGATGGGAACTAAATCAAGATCGAAGCGAACCCCCTTTAAACACCAATTCGGGAATCGACTCTGTAGGGTCGGTGGGCCCCTTTCAACACGATATGAAGGCCTATTAAGAAGTGTTTGAATAGCGCTTCCTTCAAGAGCAGGGGATTTGGAAGGAATGTCGATAGAGATGGGAGCGTCAGATTTTTCAGATATTGCAGATGCGTGTTTCTCACTAGGTTTGGCCCGCTTGTTCGGGTCCTCAACAATGTGGCTCTTCCCCCGACCATCATGTGTCTTACGTTTGTGAGAGTCATCGCCTCTTGAAGAAGACTCATGTCGCACATCTGTCCTCTCATGACGCTCTTCATATTCTCTCCTCTCTCTAGCTTTTCGGGCAGCTCTCTGCTCATCGGTTTCTCTGGGACCAGTAAGGTAGCGTCTATAATCATAGTTGCCACGCCCTCCATAGCGCTGAAAGTCTTTATAGTAAGAGCCGCTGCCGCTGTGCCCCATTGAAGGATCTGAAAGGCAAAAAGACAAGTCTTAAAAGCCTTTAGAGAAAAGAAGTCAAACACAAACAAGTGCTGAAAAATCCTAAGTGTTGTGTAATGTGTAAACTACACGCATCAAGCTACAAACCACTCTGTGGAGTAGAGGTGGTGATAACTTGAGTAGGAGGAGTTGACATTTGTTGTAGAGAAGATGTCGCCTCGATTACAGAAGAGATAGTTTTGGAAACATCATCTTTAAAAAGTTCTTGTGAAGTCACAATTAGGTCGCTCAACCCCTCGAAAACATCATCACCATCATGCTTTTTGGGACTTGCTTTCTCAACTCATTCGTCAACAGATCTCCCGGAAGATCGTGGAGGTTCTTCCTCTTCGATAACTGGGGCAAGTGTCAAATTGCTAGACGGCCCCGCAACATCAGTGAGAGTGGGGCACTTCACCAGTAAAGTTTCAGTGGAGGGATCTTTTGGCATAAGTTTTTCAGCCTTCGCTGGAGAACCGGGAACTTCACAAAGCTGAGTCGAATGAGAAGGGTGAAGGAGTCCAAATTGATGTAAAAATTCATCATTTAACAAAAACTTTATACTCCTCTCTTCTGCCGCCACGACATTCAGTCTTTCAAAAATTTGCTTATAGCATGGATCCCTAGAGGGAGGAGGAAGTGCTAAAACAAAAAAAAAGAACCGAAGTTAGCATTTAGCAACTCAGATTTCGAAAATCTCAAGAATGGAGAAACAAAAACAGGAAATCTTACTTCCTATTCTCCAGATGGCATAAAACCCTGGAGGACAGCGAACGAAGAAATACTGATTTAGAAATCCATGAGCGCTATCAGGAAGATCAGTGATGAGTTTGCGGTTTCGAGCACTCCTTATAACTACGATAGAGGGATGATCTTTAATTTTTGTGAATGAGTAGAGGTAGCAGATTTCCCCAAAGCTCGGTAATCGGTCCAAAACTCTCCTAAATAGCACACATAACCCCATCAGAATGGCATGGCCGTTGGGGTGCAATTGGAATGGAGAGATAGATAACCGAAGCAGGAACTGCTGAAGGAAGTCATTAAAAGGTGGGATGGCACCGCTCAAGCACATTTGGCGATTGACAGCAACAAAGCCAAGAGGGGGCCTATCTGCAGTATCATTTGGCCCCGGCAGTAAGGCATCAGCTTCGGCAATGCCAAACTGGATGCGCGATTGGTTAAACACCCGCTGATTCAGAGTTGTGGAAGTTCTCTCCGGAGGGTTATCCAATGGGTTAGCTATTGGGAAGACATCTTCAGCCTGGCCCATCGGTTCTTCTTGTTGAGAAGTCATTCTACACAAGCAACTGGATGTTCAAATGCGAAGGTGCACGTTTCCTAAAAGTGTGAAGTGTTGTGCAGAACTAATGAAAATAAACAAGTAAATATAACTGAAGTTAAGCTAGTTGGCAATTGATCAATTACTAAATTTCAGGACTTGTTAATTTAAAGTTTCAGGTATAGTGTTAGTGCAAACCGGTCAATTTCAATTGACTATTTCAACACTGCTTTAGCACTCTACTTGGATTCATTGGTTTAAAGTACTTCATTCACACAATCCATTTAAGTTAATTATCTGTTATTAACTAATCTGTCATTTGATGTGGGCGGTCGATGGCAGTATATTCGTCCCAATTTTCTGTAAATGTTGTACTGAACAGATTGTTAGCCTGCAAATCAAAGTAACCTGTGAATGAATGCAATAAAATTCAACAGTTCAAAGTTTATGTAATGGTTCAAAGTTCGAACAGAATTCATACAAGTCCTAACTCGTCAACGGCTCAAAAATTTTTTCCTACGGGTTAAGATAAATCGTTGGTTCTCTGGCTAGCTCGTCCATGACCTAAGGATTGGGAAGCAAGTCAAGTCAGGTTACTTCGATTTTGAGTCGTTGGTGTCTTGACTCGGCAGTGCCCTAAGTCGTAAGTCGTGGAAAAAGGGAAAAGCTCTGGTTCAAAGTAGTAAGAAAATCTCCAAGTCCTATCTCGGCCACGACTCAAGGCTTAAGTCGTGAAGCATGTTGGGTCAGATCATGGTTAAGTCGCAAAGATTGCTGGATCATACAAAAATGGCCGAGTCATACCTAAGGCAATATTCAACTCTATTTGGCCAACTCACCACCTAACTCCTAACCAGTTTATCTTCCAACCTTTAACCCATTAACCCAACAAACTCTCAATCAACAACCCTAGTCTTATCACGCCACTAAATCGCCTCAAGACGCAAATCATCAGATCAGACAACCTTAAATCCATTGATGGTTAGAGTGACCAAACTTGCAAGGCTCAAGGGAGTAAATTGGAGGTAAGGACGGGGCGCATAGGTTAATGATGATTGACAATCGGAAGGGAATCAAGATTGCTTACGTAGTGTGGTGTCAGAGATGATCGGAGGAGAATCAAGTTGGAATCGCCTGTGAGAACTTGGAGATGCGTTAATGGCGGATGCGGTTTAAAGGATAGGTAATGAGAAGTGGGAGATAGGAGGAACGAGTCAAGTATTTTATATCTGGAAGAGCTGGAACTCGAATCGGCGCACCCGGGTTATGATGGGTCGAAGCACACGACTTACGACTTAAGCGTGTGTTTCGAGGGGCAAATGTTAACCCCGTTCCAGCCTACGAGTTAAGAGGCCCACAAGTTAAAGGAGTCAACGAGTTAAGGCCCGGGATGGGCCACGACTCAAGGTGCTTAACGGTTCAGGAAGGATCTACGACTCAGGAAGCCTCACGACTCAACAAGTCACCGACTCAACGAGTTAACGACCTAAAGCTCAAAGCGAGTTGAAGGGTTACGACTCAACGACCCAAGGAGAGATTGTATGACTTAAGGAACCTTACGAGTTAAGGAAGGCTTGCGAGTTAGGACATTAACGACCTGAGGAATGTCATGACTTATGGAGGTCTACGACTTAAGAGGAATGCGACATAAAGGTGATACGACCTAAGTCTTCAGAGACAAGTTCAAAACCATGCTATAATGAGATAACTCGTTGACGACATACGACTTATGATGGGTCGTGTACGACTCATACTAACATCAAGGAAAGTTGCACTGGTTAACTCGTGAATGGCTCAGGACTTGTGTTATTCATAGGAATGGGAGCATAGCTTGGAACCAAGCCGGGAGCTAACCCAGTAGGTCGGCCGCGTGTTAACATGAGACAATTTACCACGACTCGTCCACGACCTAAAGTCACTAAGTCGCAGCCCGCTATCATGATACTTATATCAAAGAGGAATGACTCGTATACGACTTAAGACTTGTGCTATATTCAGAGGATCGAAGGCGCTCTGGTACGAAGCTAGGGTTCAACCTGTTGAGTCGTCCACGACCCAACCTGACTCGGCTACGAGTTAACGATGAGTCGGGTACGACTCACGACTCAAGACCGAAAACTCCTATAAATACATGACCACTTCCAACATTTTGGGGGGCTTTTGGCTCATTCGTTTCAAGCGCCGTTACTCTGCTGCATTCCGAACTACTTCAACACTTAAAGCTTTTGAGATACAAAGAACGCCTCAAGGAACTTCACGAAGAAATCATACATGTCCAACATGAGTTCAAAGATTTTGATCGACATTGAAGTTTAGGCTACTTGTTCTAAGTCACTTGTAACTCAAAGTGTGTTGTAATCAAAGTGTAATTGCATCGACTTGTAATCAAATCGTCAATAAAGATATTCAAAGTGGACGTAGGCTCTCTCTTAAGCCGAACCACTATAAAATTGCTGTTGTTTACTGCTTTTTCGCTATTATTTGCTTATAATCTGTTCCCGAGCTATCGGGTGGTGCTTTCACAATTACACTTCATACACCGGGGTGTTAGCGTTCAAATTTTAGCGTTAACAATAACGAAGTCTCCAACTTTAAACAAAAGTATTCGGACGATCCTGGACTGCCAACATCCAAACTGATCAGCTTAACCCTTGCTAACATAATGATATCCTCAGGATCAATCCAAAACCAAAACACAACTGTACTCCATAAACAGTAGAAAACTACAAACTTCCCCTAATCTGAAAAAGACAAATCAGAAACACTTCCAAACTGCTTCCGCTGCACAACTCTGATCCCAAGTAGATAAGAAAAAGCTGATGAAGAATATGAGCACAAATTGGACATCACTTCCCAGAAATACGGTTCTACAGATCCATAAAGAAAACTTAGAAATTCCTCCAAAACCTGAGTTGCTTCATCAAACTCCATCTCTAGGGATCATCCTCAACTAAACTGAACCACCGGTTCCACTCCTGGAATCCTAGTCGATAAGAAAACTCAATCTCCAGATGCTGACAAACCTTTGTCTTCCCAGAAGACATTCAAAAAAATTTCTATCAATCCAAGACAACACTCAACTATCGCAAGTCACTTTTGCGATCAACCCAGATAAATTTCCAAAGAAAACTGTTCTCTCTTTACCAAACAACAGCTTACACTGACCAAGCCAATCCATTGAAGAAACGGATTCACTCTGCAGCTTCTGAACTCCATCTCCAGAAAAACTACTCAGCCAAGACCTCCCTGTTGGCTCACAGAACACTCCGAGCTGCATTGCTGATACCGATGCCAAACTTCCTAATCCAAAGCTCTCCAAGGAATTCGGACTTCAAAGCCAACCGCAACATCCTGCTGACTTCAGCCACAACATCGATAAATATATAGATAAATAGAAATAGATAAATATATATAAATATATTTAAAATTACAAATACGCTCTCTCAAGATAGACACCACTCCAGAGCCTAGGTATTCACCCAACCTAATGCTTTGATACCACTGTAACGACCCGCCATCCGTCTCCACAGAATGACGCATCGCTAATATGAAAGAAAGGGATAGAAAAGAAAACGAAAGAGAAGAAGAAGTGTGACGCCCCACCTCTATACCCACGCTAGCCAAGGACACTACAGGGTAATGCCGTTAACTAACACAGAGAATAAGGCTGGTTAGGAGCGACCATCTATAGCCTTGCTCTAACTATCTATTGAATGCATCGACAATAATCACACCAAGCTGGTCGACATACCCAATGAATACTTAAAACAAAACCAAGGTGGTTGTAGGATCTATCAGAACAGAATATAACAACTCAAATGTAACATACATCACAGAACAGTCGATCATCATATACACATATACAGATACATAGCAGAGTTTACAAAATAATACATGTCAAGTGGTATAGCAAACCACAATACACAGACGAATCAAAGGAATACACATCAGAGTTACAACAAAAAGGACTATACAAAAAGCTTTAGCAAAAAGGAACAAGCTGAATAGTCCATGCGGAAGCAAAATAGGCTAAGTCCGAGAGCACCTAACCTGAAACAATTCGGTCTGACCCGAGTATAAAATACACGGGTCAGTCTAGCTAAACAAATCAGTTAGATAAACTGAACAACAATAAACCAGCAAGGTTACAAAGTATAACAAATATCTCAAAAGGAGATAACACAATCATCTAACAAAAGATGAATCATATGATAACATAACAAGCCTCATATCATCGGCAACATAGATAAACAAAGGCTAAAAATATCCCAAATCAAGCCAAAAAGGCAAATAACAAATACCAATAAGGTATACAAGTTCCACAAGGTAATCACTACGCATCATGCGGCTCAAAAAGACCAACACCGAAGGGCGATACCTAGGGAATATACGTATGAATGAAACATCATAAAATTTGCTCGAGCTCAGTACTGTACAAACAAGGATCCATGAGCCCGAAGACTCAAAACCCAATATCACCCATGCGGCTCATAACGACCAACATCGGAAGCGATACTAAAGGGCAACCTAATATCACCCATGCGGCTCATAACGAGCAACATTGGAAGCGAAACTAAAGGGCAACAAACTCAAAGGCACAAACCCGAAGGCACATACCCGAAGGCAAAAAACCGTAGTGGTGAAGGTCGAAGACCCAGTACCGGACACCATTAGCTGGCGGAATGTGTCATAACTCTCAAAAAGGAATCCGAAAAGTGGTAACGTGAGTCCCATAACCACTCGTTCGCACTAAACGGTTTACTATTCGTTAGTCAATTTCACACTCAAAGCAGTACAAAGTTCACCTCATATCATCGGTAAACCAAATCCGAAGGGTAAAATGCTCAATTGAATAGGTCGAGGGTTAATCGGAAGAATAAACGCACAGATTCATGGTCCGTGTTTTGTCCAACCATTTAATCACCCTTCCACTTCGCTCGAAGTGCGAAATTGTGCGTGTGTTTTAAATAGAATTTATAAATCGGGGAAGCGAGCTTTTAATACGATTTGAAGAAATCATTTATAAAAACCCGTGAATGAATTCAAAAAGGAATCATCAAGATCAAATATACATAAACAACTAACTGGAATCAATTTAAATCGATAAAAGTGGAAATCACAAACAAATAGGCACATTGGACAAAATGAAGCAGGTCAGTCGACTGGCCTACTGCAGTCAGTCGACTGAACCATAACCCGAGAGTTTTTTTAACTCTGCAGTCAGTCGACTGACTGCAGGGGGTCAGTCGACTGGCTGTAGTTGGAAATGTTTTCCAGCCTAGCAAATGGAGGAGCAAACTCACCCCATTTGCAACTTGTCGAGCAATGGACTTAAGGGGCTTTTGCCAATCGATAACCCAACACCATTGACTCCGATTCACCACCAAAACATGATCAAACATCAAAGTTATGATTTTCAAGGATTTGACTCCAAAACACCAAAAAGTGAAATGTTCACCAATTCAATTCAATCCAAAGGCAAATGCACATGAATAAGTGTTAGGAACTCATACCTAACAATCCAACATAGTTGTAAACATAGATGTGAGATAAAAATCTCACCTAACATCAATAGTATCAAGAGAAGTATATGTAAGTTCACAATTCACCTTCTTACACCCAAACAAAGATGTATACATATATATAAGCATAGATGTGAGATAAAAATCTCACCTTTTATCTCAAAACAAAGAAGAAGATGCTCAAACACAAGAAGGAGACTAATTTCTCTTCACTTCAACTCTACAAGCTTCAATCTAAGAATAAAACAAGTATTTTCATAAGTTTAGGTTTTGGAATTTCTGTGATTGAAGAGAGAAGGAGATAGAGAAGATGAAGAGGAAGCTTACCAATGTTTCTCTTCGATATTGGAGCAAGAATCAAGTTGCAAGAGGAAACTAGGGCTTGGAATTTCTATTTCCCTTTCCCTTCCACCATTTTCAGTTTTGCTTAAGTTAAGGAAATGAAATGAGGGTGAATGGAGAGGAGAGGGCTAAGTTAGGTTAATAAACTAACAAATGGGCTGAACCCAAACCCAAAACCCAAATAGAAAAAGTTGCAAAATTCAACTTACTCCAAACATATCAAAGCTTATACTTAAAAAGATCGCAAACACCATTTTGGAACCAATGGAGGTGGTATCGTGTCCCAATTCGGACGTTTGCAAAAAGTAACATTTCAGACCAAACATCCGACTAACGACGCTATATTTAAATAAACCATGTAAATATAAAATCATTAAATATGCGGGTTGTTACAGATCTCCCCTCCTAACAAAATTGCGTCCCCGCAATTCCTAGAGATGATACTTGTAACAACTACATACATACAACAATCAAAAGAAAAGGAAATAAGCTTGAGACGAAAAGATATTCTCACCATTGCCAAGCAAAGATAGAAAACCCGGATAAGATCGCTCGATATACTCTCTGGTTTCCCAAGTACAGTCATTAGGACTAGCGGACCATTGAACTTTAACGAGCGGCACGTCCTTGCTCCGAAGGTGTCGCACCTCCGTGTCAAGTACGTGAATAGGTTGCTGTACAATAGGTAAGTCCGGTGAGACCTCAAGCTCTTGAAAATCAGGAGAAGCAATAACAGAATCCGACTCCCGAAGACACTTCCGAAGTTGAGAGACGTGAAACACGTCATGAATGCCAGATAAATGAGCTGGAAGTGAAACTCTATAAGCCACAAGGCCAATACGTTTAGTAATAGAAAATGGTCCTATAAAGCGAGGAGCCAATTTCCCAGTCGTACTGAAACGCATAACCCCTTTCAAAGGAGAAACATGAATAAAAACAAGGTCACCGATCGAGAACTCGAGAGGCTTCCTACGGCTATCCGCGTAGGATTTCTGGCGGCTCTGTGCCTTTTTCATTCTCAACCGAATAAGATCAATTTTCTCGAAAGAATAACGAACAAAATCTGGACCAAGAATAAGCTTCTCCCCAGATTCCAACCAACAAGAAGGTGATCGACATGGCCTTCCATATAAAGCTTCGAAAGGAGCCATACCGATACTAGATTGAAAACTATTGTTGTAGGAGAACTCTACAAGAGGTAGATGATCCTCCCAACAACCACCGAAATCAAAAATACAAATACGGAGAAGATCTTCCAAGATACGATTCACCTGTTCAGTCTTTCCGTCAGACTGCGGATGATAAGCTGTACAAAAATTAACCTTTGTTCCTAAAGCTTGCTGAAGACTCTGCCAAAAATGACTCGTGAATAAAGGATCACGATCACTCACAATAGAACTAGGAACACCGTGAAATGTCACGATTTCCTTGACATACAACTTAGCCAAAAGAGAAGCAGTCCTATTAGACTTAATAGGGATAAAATGAGCAGACTTGGTGAGGCGATCAACAATAACCCAAATGCTAGAACGGCCCGATCTCGAACGAGGTAGGCCGTCAATGAAATCCATAGAAATCTGATCCCATTTCCACAATGGAATCTCTAGAGGCTGAAGAAGACCCGAGGACACTGATGTTCGACATTAAAATGCTGACAAGTTATGCAATTGCTCACATAACTCCCCACATCGCGCTTCATGCCTTCCCAACAATAAAGACGACGCATATCGGCATACATCTTACTACTACCAGGATGAATGGTACACTTAGAACGGTGACAGTCATCAAGAATGTCATGCCTAAGTGTAAAATCAGAAGGCACAAAAAGACGGTTCTTCTTGCGAAGATACCCATGAGAATCAATGCTGAAATCCCGCAACGCCTCATCACAGGATCCAGACTCACAAAGATGAATAAGATGAAACAAATCAGGATCACGCCGCTGAGCATCGACAATACGATCCAACAAAATGGGTCGAGCTCCCAAACTAAATAATAGAATAGGAGAATCAGAAGATGAACCTCGATCCCGAATTTCACAAAAAGATAGAGTCTCAAGAATATCCCATTCGGCAAGCATCATAGAAATAACAGCCGAATGTTTGCGACTAAGTGCATCAGCAACACGATTACCCTTTCTAGGGGTATACTGGATATCAAAGTCATAGGAAGCAAGAAACTCGAGCCAACGCTGTTGTCTCATATTGAGTTCCTTTTGAGTGAACAAATACTTCAAGGATTTATGATCGGTATAGAGAATGAAGCGCTCGCCCAATAAATAGTGTCGCCAAATCTTCAAGGCAAAGACAATGGCGGCTAACTCAAGATCATGAGTGGCATAGCGAACTTCATTCAGACGCAGTTGCCTAGAAGCATAAGCAACTACTCGATCCTTCTGCATAAGAACAACACCGAGACCACTACCACAAGCATCGGTGTAGACAACAAGATCATGATTCCCCTCGGGAACCACAAGAATAGGAGCATTAGTGAGAAGTTCCTTCAAGGTCTGAAAGGAAGCTTCACACTTGTCGGACCAAATAAAACGAATGCCTTTCCGAGTAAGGCAGGTGAGAGGAAGCACAACATGGGAAAAATCTTTAATGAACCGACGGTAATAACCCGCCAATCCAAGGAAACTACGAATCTCATGCACATTCTCAGGCCTCTTCCAATTCTGGATGGCTTCGATCTTTGAGGGATCGACAGAAATGCCATCGGAAGATACAACATGGCCTAAGAACTTAACCTTATTCTCCCAAAAATGGAATTTGGAGAATTTGGCTCTAAGCTGATGATGACGAAGAGTACTCAAGATAATTCTCAAGTGATTAGCATGCTCAGCTTCAGACTTAGAATAAACAAGGATATCATCAATGAAACAAGGACGAACTTATCGAGATATTCCCGGAATACCCGATTCATGAGATCGACAAAGAAAGAAGGAGCATTCGTCAAACCGAACGGCATAACGAGCCACTCAAAAGAACCATAACGAGTGCGGAAAGCGGTAAGAGGAATGCTATCTTCCGCGACTCGTAACTGACGAAAACCTGTGGCAAGGTCAAGATGAGAAAGACCTTAGCACCACTCAATAGATCGAACAGATCATCGATCCTAGGCAATGGATACCTATTCCTGGTGGTTAACTCATTAAGTTTGCGATAGTCAATGCAAAGGCTAAGAGTTCCATCAGACTTCTTCACGAAGACGACCGCGGATCCCCACGGAGAAAAACTGGATTGAATCAACTGCTTGGACTCAAGCTCTAAAAGCTGCTTCTTGAGTTCCTCATTTTCCTTTGTAGACATTCTCGTGGGAGGACGGCTAACTGGCTGTGCACCTGGAATGAGATCAATGCAGAACTCAATTGCCCGTTTGGGTGGCAAACCCAAAACAGGTTCAAAAACATCATAAAAGTCACAAGCAACAGGAATACGAGATATATCATCATCATCTCGCGAGTCAAGAGAATATAAAGCCATTTCGGAATTATCCACATCCTGAAGAATAAGAGATAGCTGAGTATGCGAATCCGGATGTCGAAGATACAAAATTCTCTCTGAACAAATAATCCTGGCATCATATCTTACTAGCCAGTCCATACCCAAAATCATATCAAATCCCAGACAAGAAATAACGTGCAGATTCGCACGAAAAGAAAAGCCACATAAAACAATCTCAACATCATCACAAAGCAAGCTAAGGGCCACGGATCCCTCAATAGGATTCGCAATCCTTAAAGAAGTAACCAGACAAGAAACATCCAAGGATAAATCATCAACGAGCTTTTCCGATACGTAAGAATGTGAAGCACCCGTATCGAAAAGAACTCGTATACTATGATCATGAAATAAAATAGAACCTTCCAAAATAGGTGGAGATATACCTTTGGGCTGAGAAGGACCTTCAGAAGCCTTAGCAGCATAAAGCTTGCTAGACTTGGCACCAGCCGAAACAGTAGGGCAAGCTGAAACATGATGACCTTCCTTCTTGCAATAGCGGCAGAAGAGAGGCTTAGATCAAGCTCGAATCATATGATCAGGAGAACCACACTTGAAACACTTCCGAATGAAATGTGTTCCAACAGACTGAGGCTGAGAACTAGAACTACCAGTCTTCTTCTTCTTAGAAGGAAAAGGCCTGGACTTCTGAAATGGAATCGGCCTCTTGTTGGGGTTCTTGGTAACCTCAACATCAACATCACTATCACACTCCTTCTCGACGGTCTCGAGAAGAAGTGCCGAATCAACCAACTCCTCAAAAGAAAGCTTAAGCTGAAGCAACAAAGACATCTTAAGATATTTCTTAAGACCAGAAACAAACTTCAAATTCTTCTCATAAGAAGTGCTAATGAATTCAAGACCATACTTAGATAAAGCCTCGAATGATGCAACATACTCAGAAACAGAAGATTTCCCTTGCTTCAACTCAAGTAAGCGACGGGTCAATAAAACTTTTTCAGATTCAGGAACGAACTTGAGTTCAAATCGCTCCCGAAACTGAGTCCAAGAAAAAGTAGACTCATCAATCTCGGCTACAAGAAGCTCATACCAATCAAGATCATGCTCTTGTAATAATCTAGAAGTTACAAGAACTCTATCATGGTCAGAAAGATCCATACGAGAGAAGATACGCTCGCACGTGCGAAACCAAGCTTGGACTTCAAGAACGGACTTGGAGCCTTTAAACAGCTTTCCTCCAAGATGAGAAAAATCACTGCACAGACGTGCAAAGGCAAACTTGCGAGGTGGAGACACTCGAGGAGGAACTGGAGGCTGAATGCTCCTAAACAATTCCAAAAATTGATCGGTAGACATATAAACGCCATCCGGATGTGAACCACTGGATTGCCCAGCATCCGAACGTTGTCCTCTGCCTCTTCCAGCCATACGCTGAAAGTAAGATAAGAACAAGATTATTCACAAGGTAGATAATTCAATATGGAATACTACGGAATTTAAATGCATTCCTAGACATATTCCCACATTCTATCTAACCTTTGATGGAAGAAGGAATAGAGAGACACGATGGTTCAAAGATTGGTATCACTTGTATACTTTGATGTACCAGAATATGTGCATCTATTCCGTGTTTATCATATTTTGTCCTGAACTCAGCTCTGATACCACGCTGTGATGCCCCACCTCTATACCCACGCTAGCCAAGGACACTACAGGATAATTCCGTTAACTAACACGGAGAATAAGGCTGGTTAGGAGCAACCATCTATAGCCTTGCTCTAACTATCTATTGAATACATCGACAATAATCACACCAAGCTGGTCGACATACCCAATGAATACTTAAAACAAAACCAAGGTGGTTGTAGGATCTATCAGAACAGAATATAACAACTCAAATGTAACATACATCACAGAACAGTCGATCATCATATACACATATACAGATACATAGCAGAGTTTACAAAATAATACATGTCAAGTGGTATAGCAAACCACAATACACAGACGAATCAAAGGAATACACATCAGAGTTACAACAAAAAGGACTATACAAAAAGCTTTAGCAAAAAGGAACAAGCTGAATAGTCCATGCGGAAGCAAAATAGGCTAAGTCCGAGAGCACCTAACCTGAAACAATTCGGTCTGACCCGAGTATAAAATACACGGGTCAGTCTAGCTAAACAAATCAGTTAGATAAACTGAACAACAATAAACCAGCAAGGTTACAAAGTATAACAAATATCTCTAAAGGAGATAACACAATCATCTAACAAAAGATGAATCATATGATAACATAACAAGCCTCATATCATCGGCAACATAGATAAACAAAGGCTAAAAATATCCCAAATCAAGCCAAAAAGGCAAATAACAAATACCAATAAGGTATACAAGTTCCACAAGGTAATCACTACGCATCATGCGGCTCAAAAAGACCAACACCGAAGGGCGATACCTAGGGAATATACGTATGAATGAAACATCATAAAATTTGCTCGAGCTCAGTACTGTACAAATAAGGATCCATGAGCCCGAAGACTCCAAAACCAATATCACCCATGCAGCTCATAACGACCAACATCGGAAGCGATACTAAAGGGCAACCCAATATCACCCATGCGGCTCATAACGACCAACATCGGAAGCGATACTAAAGGGCAACAAACCAGAAGGCACATACCCGAAGGCACATACCCGAAGCCAACAAACCGTAGTGGTGAAGGTCGAAGACCCAGTACTGGACACCACTAGCTGGCGGAATGTGTCATAACTCTCAAAAAGGAATCCGAAAAGTGGTAACGTGAGTTCCATAACCACTCGTTCGCACTAAACGGTTTACTATTCGTTAGTCAATTTCACACTCAAAGCAGTACAAAGTTCACCTCATATTATCGGTAAACCAAACCCGAAGGGTAAAACGATCAATTGAATAAGTCGAGGATTAATCTGAAGAATAAACGCACAGATTCATGGTCCGTGTTTTGTCCAACCATTTAATCACCATTCCACTTCGCTCGAAGTGCGAAATTGTGCATGTGTTTTAAATAGAATTTATAAATCGGGGAAGCGAGCTTTTAAGACGATTTGAATAAATCATTTATAAAAACCCGTGAATGAATTCAAAAAGGAATCATCAAGATCAAATATACATAAACAACTAATTGGAATCAATTTAAATCGATAAAAGTGGAAATCACAAACAAATAGGCACACTGGACAAAATGAAGCAGGTCAGTCGATTGGCCTACTGCAGTCAGTCGACTGAACCATAACCCGAGAGTTTTTTTAACTCTGCAGTCAGTCGACTGACTGCAGGGGGTCAGTCGACTGGCTGTAGCTGGAAATGTTTTCCAGCCTAGCAAATGGAGGAGCAAACTCACCCCATTTGCAACTTGTCGAGCAATGGACTTAAGGGGCTTTTGCCAATCGATAATCCAACACCATTGACTCCGATTCACCACCAAAACATGATCAAACATCAAAGTTATGATTTTCAAGGATTTGACTCCAAAACACCAAAAAGTGAAATGTTCACCAATTCAATTCAATCCAAAGGCAAATGCACATGAATAAGTGTTAGGAACTCATACCTAACAATCCAACATAGTTATAAACATAAATGCGACATAAAAATCTCACCTAACATCAATAATATCAAGCGAAGTAGATGTGAGTTCACAACTCACCTTCCTACACCCAAACAAAGATGTATACATATATATAAGCATAGATGTGAGATAAAAATCTCACCTTTTATCTCAAAACAAAGAAGAAGATGCTCAAACACAAGAAGGAGACTAACTTCTCTTCACTTCAACTTTACAAGCTTCAATATAAGAATAAAACAAGTATTTTCCTAAGTTTAGGTTTAGGAATTTCTCAGATTGAAGAGAGAAGGAGATAGAGAAGATGAAGAGGAAGCTTACCAATGTTTTTCTCTTTGATATTGGAGCAAGAATCAAGTTGCAAGAGGAAACTAGGGCTTGGAATTTCTATTTCCCTTTCCCTTCCACCATTTTCAGTTTTGCTTAAGTTAAGGTAATGAAATGAGGGTGAATGGAGAGGAGAGGGCTGATTAGGTTAATAAACTAACAAATGGGCTGAACCCAAACCCAAATAGAAAAAGTTGCAAAATTCAACTTACTCCAAACATATCAAAGCTTATACTTAAAAAGATCGCAAACGCCATTTTGGAACCAATGGAGGTGGTATCGAGTCCCAATTCGGCCGTTTGCAAAAAGTAACATTTCGGACCAAACATCCGACTAACAACGCTATATTTAAATAAAATATTTAAATATAAAATCGTTAAATATGCAGGTTGTTACAAGAAGAAACAACATCAGAATCTAAATAGCGGAACGAATAAATTATATTAATAATAACATAAAATATTACATAGTTTGCAACCACTATCAGAGTACACAGATAATACAACACATACTAGATAGTTATAAACACCTGTCTAGTATTTACAACATAATACAATTCAGTGACAACACAGAACACGCAGCGTAATACTATATATCTAACGCAGAAGCCTCTTGCTCCATTGCTCCTCCAATATTCGTCAAAGCTAACCTGAATCCCTTGACTACTTGTAAAAATTTGAGTACTCAGGAGTTTAAGAAAACAAAGAATAAACTCTGGGTCATACATGGGTCTGGTGTGAGCAACAGGTAAAAATTGCTTAACTTTCAAAAACCTTTTGAAAAGAAAGGTATCACGTAAGACTTCCCACACATAAACATGGAAAAGTTTTTACCTTACGCTAACCAAAACATTTGATAGGAAATTCGGTGATATTATAATGATGTCTAGGGTTTTCAAGTAAATAAGAAATAGCCGAAATTGTTACATTATTAAATTCCAGCTACTAGCCACGAAAGTGGGTAATACAATCAAAACTGTTGGCACTTATTAGATTTTGGATTCCATACAATGGCAGGGCTACTGGGGTACCGCCCGTCACAGTACGTGGCCTAGATCAACGTACCGAGGAGTACGCCTGCTCCCTTGCAACACATGGCCGGAACCATTCCTTACTGAACAGTTTTGAACAAGACAACCCCGCAGTTCGTGCGCAATTCCAACCGCCCACACAGCACATCCGAATAAAAAGGGACCTCTAGACAGGGGAAAATCTTGCTCTCCAATGGAAGCTACCCACGAAGCCTTGCTGCACCTTCCCTGTTTTAGCCATTCCCGGTTGATGAAGCTTGAGGCTACGATTACCTTTAGAGAACACATCTCCTAGAATGCTCATCGCCCACCTGACGATGTGCTGAAAGCATTCAACCCATGCAACTTCGTTCCGGGTTCGAACGAAACCGAAGGCATTATCTCGTTACACTCATTTTGGAATCACCCTCAGAGTTAACGACGATAACCCTTGCACTTTGAATCTCCATCTCAAGCCTATAAGTACTATTTCCATCAAACTCATCACGGAATCACCGCCAGAGTTATACTGACTAATAGTCCTTACACCTCGAGTCTTCACTCTTCACATAAGATTCACGATCTATCGTTAATTTGGATCGATGTGGTTTTCGGATATCCAAATATGGAAATCCGATCCCGGTCTCATCAAAATCCAAAGCGTGTCTTTTGGGTCCAAGTTGTTTTAGAGTTTAAAATGATTCAATAACATTATCTATATACACACAGATAGATAATTCACAGATTCACAACAGATAATTATCATTATCATAACCACAGATAATCCACATTATCATTATCAAAAGATAATCCATATCATCATCACAATGCAACCAATGCATCCATATCTCACAACATTACTAATCTCATAGTTGAGATTTCAAACCATTCAAGGCAATCAATATCATCCATTTATAAGCAATGACCTATAATCATACTATCTATAATTAATTTAAATTGAATTGAATTAAATTAGTTACATCATCTTTAATTAATTTAAAGTTAATTAAATTAATTACTTACACAATATAAATCTTGCTTACATCATCATTAATTAACTACAAATTAATTAATTAACTAACCTCTAGTTTATCATCTTAATTAATCACCCCTGATTAAGTTTACTTTAATTAGTTTCACAAAATTAATTACTCTAAACTAAACACAGCAATTAACCTTTAATTACTTCATTAATTAATTAACTATAATTAATTACATTTAACCTTAATTAACTACAATTAATTAATTACACCTAATCACTTATTATTGATTAATTAATAATAATTAATCAATCTTAATTACATCATTAATTATATTAATTAATGATCCTTAATTATATTTAATTAATTACTCAATTAAATTAATTACCTTCAGTATTAATCTCACTTAAACCATAATATTTAACCACCTTTGATTAATCTCATTCTATAATTAACTACCCTTAATTACTTATCAAATTAATTACTCCTTAATTAATTTCTTTAATTAATCCCTTGATTAATTATAATGTAATTTAATCTAATTACTTCCACAATTCCATCATTATCCACTTAACTACACCCAATAATTATCTTTAATTACTTTACTAAGTAATTACCTTCCATTTATTTGCATTAAGTAATTTTTATCAAATCCAGAGTTTAAAATTAATTAAACTTAATTAGTTATTTAATTAGTTAATTTAATCACATTAAACTCCATTAAATACATTAAGTAATTAATTTCTTAATTACCTCCATTTAGTAATTAACTTAAATAAATTACACAATTGGTTATCATTTAATTAATTAATCTAATTAATTATTTAAAAATTAATCATATTAATTAATTGTTAAATAATCTCAAGCTAATGACCATCATTAACTATTAACCAAACTTCAATTACTTCTCTTAAGTAATTAACTTTCATTAATCATTATTAATTTCAAATTAATTAATCTTTAATATCCAATTAATTAATCTTTACTTATTTAGTTAAGTAAGTGTTATATGTAACTTAATTAATTCATAATTACTTGATTAATTAATTACTAATCATTAATTAAGTCTAATTAATGATCCCGAATTATGGATTAATTATCCGTAATTAATTAATAACTTAAACTTTAACTTAATAATTTAAAACCCTTAATTATCCTAATTACATAAACTATTCATTTAATTACCTTAATAATTAAATGAAAATTTAAAGTCATTAATTAATTCTAAATTTACTTTAAGATAAAACCTTTCTTAACAATAGTTAAATTATCATTTATAAACACTATTGCAAATATTTATTTCAAATTCAAATTAAATTTTCATTTTAAGTTCAAACTTTAAAATGAAACCAAATTATCTTTAACCAATATGAAATTTGTAAATCATATTTTAAAGAATACTTATAAAAGAAATTTAAAGGTTTTAAACCAATGTCCTTTTTAATCTCAGATTATTAAAGTATACTTTAACCTTTCAACTTATTTACAAATTTTAATTTATAAACTTTACTTTATTTCCTGTGACGACCGAACTTTCTATGCCCAGAAAGTCATGTCACCAATAAGAAAGAAAGGGATAGAAATAGAAAAGAAAAGAAAGAAAGAACAACAACATCAGAATCTCACAGCAGAACGGAATAAAATATAATATATCAACATAAATATTACATAGTTATATATACATCAGAGCTATACAATATCATACAACATGACTGTCATATACATATCTGTCAGGACATACATCTCAAATACATAAACTAACACAGCGGAACTATATAGATACATATGTCTACAACGCTGAAGCCTCCTGCTCCATTGCTCCTCCAGAAGTCGTCAAAGCTAACCTGAATCCCTTGGCTACCAGTAAAAATTTGGGTACCCGAAAGTTTATGAAAAACAAAAATAAACTCCGGGTCAGACATGGGTCTGGTATGAGTAAACGGGTTAAAGTTGTCTAACTTTTGAAAATCATTTAAAATAAAGGTATCATGTAAGACTCCCCACAAATAAATACGGGTAAGTTTTTACCTTACGCTAACCAAAACGTTTTCTAGGAAATCCAGTGATATTATAATAGTGTCTAGGGTTTTCAAGTAAAATACAGAAATAGCTGAAATGCTTACATCTCACATTTCAACGTAGTTGGGCACAATCAAAACGTACGGCGCTTATTGGAAATTGGATCCCATACAATGGCAGGGCTACTGGGGTACCGCCCGTCACAGTACGTGGTCTAGATCACAGTACCGAGGAGCCACCCTAACTCCCCTGCAACACAAGGCCGGAACCATTCCTTACTGAACAGTCCCGAACAAGATAACCCCGCAGTTGGTGTACATCCAACCGCCCACACAGCCGAATAAAGGGACATCTAGACAGGGGTATATCTCGTCCTGCTTGGGCATGACCTACCTAACCTTGCTGCACCTCCCCTGTTTTAGCCATTCCCGGTTGATGAGGCTTGAGGCTGAGATTACCTTTATAGAACATATCACTTAGAATGCTCATCGTCCACCTGACGATGTGCTGAAAGCATTTGTTAATCCCGTTTCACCAACGAGTTAAAGAGTCCACGAGATAAGAGCCCACAAGGTAAGATCTATGAGTTGAGGAGCCTGCGACCTAAGAACTACGACTCAGGAAGCTTACGACCTACGACTTAAGGCAGCAAACAGTTCTAGAAGGACTTACGAGTTAAGCAGTCTCCGACTTAAGGCCTCCACGGTTTAAGGCTTTTACGAGTTAAGGAACCTTACGAGTTAAGGATGGCACGACTTAAGGAGATGAACGACCTACGACCTAAAACATGTTGCGACCTAACAATGGCTACGGTTGAACGGCCTAAGGAAAGCTATGCGACCTAAAGGAGTAACGACTCAAAACATTGGAAGGAAGGGTCAACAACACATAAGTCGTTGACGACTTACGACTTATGATGAGTCGTGTACGACTCATGCTAGCACGAAGGAAGTCACGTTTGGTTAACTCGGGAACGACTTATCACTTGTATCGTTCATTCGAACAGGAGCATAACATTGGACCAAGCCGAGAGTCAAATCCAGTAGGTCGGCCGCGACCTACCATGAACCGCTAACAAGCCCGCGACTTATCATATGAGACAATTCACCATGACTCGTCCACGACCTAAGGTCACTAAGTCGTAGTCCACTGCTATGATGTCCATACTAAAAAAGGATGACTCATGAACGGGTTAGAACTTGTGCTATATTCAGAAGACCGAAGGCGAGTTTGAGTTCAACATGGTGAGTCGTCCACGACCCAACCTGACTCGGCCACGAGTAACCCATGAGTCGGGTACGACTCACGACTTAAGACCGAAAACCCCTATAAATACACGACCATTTCCAACATGAAGGGGACTTTTGGTCAATGAATTTCAAGCACCATTACTCTGCCGAATTCCAGACTACTTCAACACTTAAAGCTTTTGAGATTCAAAGAACGTCTAAAAGAACTTCATGAAGAAATCATCTACATCCACCATGGATTTGAAGATTTTTGTCAACATCGAAGTTTGAGCCACTTGTTCTAAGTCTTTTGTAATTCAAAGTGTGTTGTACTTGAGAAGATTTGTATCAACTTGTAACGTGATCATCAATAAAAGTACTTAAAGTGGACGTAGGCTATTCCCATAAGCCGAACCACTATAAAATTGCTGTTGTTTACTGCTTTTCTGCTATTACTTGCTTATAATTCTTTCCCGATCTATCGGGTGGTGCTTTCACAACTACACTTCACACACCGGGGTGTTAGCGTTCAAATTTAAGCGTTAACATTTTTGGTGCTTTCACTGAGAATTGAACTCAGGACAGCTGTCATCATTGCTTCGCAGAGATTTGAAGAAAGAATTTCCTTAAAAACCAGAAGTATATCTGAGATTATGGCTCCTGGAAGGAAAAGTAGATCTATCAGATCTGGGAACATTCAAGAGGGAACCTCCGCTTCCCCTGTGCCTAATCTACCCACTCCGTCTGTTGGAGTTACAAAAGCGGAATTGGATGCTGTGATTCTAGGGCTAAACCAGCTGATAAACGCCCAAAATGCACAACTAGAGGCTCAAAGTGCCCAGAATGCTCTGATTCTGAATAAGTTGAACGACTTACTTGGGGCAAACAATCAACCGACTGGTAATGAAAGGAACTATGCTGGCAACATTCATGATGTTAATGAAAGGAATGCTCCTGAAAGGCCTACTAGTCCCTTTGAGCAGGCAGTACCTGACGCCGGTGGATCTAGAACTCGGCATGATGAGGAATATCTTTTTGGAATGGTCCGGCAGATCATGAAAGAAAGTATGCAAAGAGTTGAAGATGAGAAGGAATGGGGTTTCGCCCCAAGTAAAACTCCGTTTACTGAAAAAATCTTGAAGGCGGAATTTCCAAGGAAGTTTGTCCCTCCGACTATTCCAGCTTACAAAGGGACAAGTGATCCGAATGAGTTCTTGTATAAGTATGATTGGCACATGACAGGTGCCAGGGCCTCCGATGAAATAAAGTGCCGATATTTCCCCGTATACCTGGAAGGCGTGGCTTTACTGTGGTTCACCAAGTTACCAGTCCGATCTATCGATCAATTTTCAGACTTGACCAGAAAATTCAAGGAGCAGTTTAGACTATATGCTTCGAAGGCCAAGGATATTATGTCACTATCGAGTTTAGAGCAGAATCCTGGTGAGTCTATCAGATCCTTCTTGAACCGCTTCAATATAGCACTGGCTGAGGTGGACAATGCTGAACCACGAATGATATTGACTTATCTGATGAGGGCTATCGATAAGTCAAGCGAATTTGGGAAATGGTTAAATATGAAGGAGCCAACCTCTCTCGAAAAGTTCTACAAAAAAGCAGACGAATTCATTCTCTTGGAAAGCCGTCCTTTACCAGTAAAGACAGTGTTGGAAAAAGCAGAAGACAACACTGTCGCTCCACGCAAGAATGAATCGGTGGGGCAAAAAAGGGAGAATAGTAATGGGAAGAAACAGGGTAATCTGAAGAAGCCCCGATCCTTCAAGCCATCAGAATATACTCCATTATCACATACACCGGAGCACATCTACCTGGCCACTAAAGATTCCGTCGATTTCGCTAAACCTATCCCTTTGAGAACTGGGAGAAAAGCCATACAAAGTGGGAAATTCTGCCGCTTCCACAATCAACCAGGTCATGAAACTGATGAATGCCGCCAGCTGAAAAATCTGATTGAAGAGTTGCTAAGAGAAAACAAGTTGCAGCAATTCGTGAAAAAGAATAGCAACAATCCTGCATCGTCGAGTCAGGGGCAGCGGGCTCCTGTTCATCAGCCTGGGGCAGGAGAGAAAGCTACGGGGCATGAATCTGGAAGGCCCGTTATCAATGTCATTTCAGGAGGACCTCACCCAGCTGGCAAAAGTTGGGGTGAGATGGAGAGATATTCCAGGGCTTTGAAATATGCTCCAGCCGAAGAAAACGTCTTTGTTCTAGAAGACACTACGCCCCTTAAACAACAGAAAACTTTCAGTGACGACATTATTTTCAGAGCCAGAGATTCCACAGGTATTGAAGCTCCTACTTTAGATCCCTTGGTCATCTCGGCTGGTATTGGACCAGCCATTGTCAGAAGAGTCCTCATTGACTGCGGAGCATCATGTAATATTCTCTTCAAGAAGACATTTGACCAGATGAAAATCCCTATGATCGATGTGCAAGCCTCATCACAGAAAATCGTTGGCTTCACTGGGGAGCCAAAGCAACCAGTAGGAACCATCGATCTGTTTGTAGAACTTGGGGAAGGAGAAAGGAAAGTGGTCCGAAAGCAAACCTTTGTGATCGTCGACGAATATTCTGCTTATAATGCTTTTCTTGGCCGTCCAACACTCGCAGCATTCAAAGCTATCCTAGCCCCGTGGTGCCTCACTGTTAAATTTCCTACTGACAATGGAGTAGGAGTTATAAAAGGGGATCAAAATGCTGCGCGAGAATGCTATTGGACAGAGCTGCGAGAGTCAAGAAAAAGGGAAATGGGAAAGGGTGCGGCAACCCCAGTCCGCATCAAGGAACCAGCCTTGTAGCAATTACAGGGCGGACCCTGCACTGGCGAGCACAGCAGGGCACGGAAAGAAATGGATCCCAGAAAAGCCAGTACGGGGGAGAATAGAGTGGTACCGGTAGAAACAACAGTTCCGGTACCTGTTGACCCAAAGGACCCAAATAAGGTGTTGAATGTGGGTTCGCAGCTTAATGTTTCAATTCAGAATATCTTGATATCTTTCCTGAAGGCGAATTTGGATGTCTTTGCTTGGACTCATGCCGATATGTGTGGAATATCCCCGGAAGTTGCGGTACACACTCTGAATATTGACCCGAAGTTTACGCCAGTTAAACAGAAAAGAAGAACCCAGGGTCCAGAAAGGTCAGCAGCATTAAAAGAAGAAGTTGATCGACTCATGGAAAATAACTTCATCAAAGAATCTACATATCCGAATTGGGTTTCAAATCCTGTGTTGGTCAAGAAAGCTAATGGGAAATGGAGAGTGTGCATCGATTTTTCTGATCTAAACAAGGCTTGCCCCAAAGATTGCTTCCCATTACCTAGGATCGATCAACTGGTAGACGGAACTGCGGGACATGAATTGTTATCCTTCATGGATGCCTACTCCGGTTATAACCAAATCATGATGCATGAGCCGGATCAGGAGGATACAAGCTTTATCACAGATGTTGGACTTTATTGCTACAGAGTTATGCCCTTCGGATTGAAAAACGCAGGGGCAACCTACCAAAGACTTGTTAATGCTATGTTCAAACCGCAATTGGGCAAAACTATGGAAGTCTACGTCGACGACATGTTAGTGAAGTCCAGGAAAGCAGTGGATCACATTGAACACTTAGCAGAAATGTTCGCAGTCCTCCGGAAATACAGAATGAAACTTAACCCTCTGAAATGTACATTTGGAGTCGAATCCGGAAAGTTCTTAGGTTTTATCGTCAGTGCTAGAGGCATTGAGGCTAGTCCAGCTCAAATTACTGCCTTGAAAGAAGTTAAAGCTCCTAGAACAAAGAAGGAATTGCAGAGTCTCAACGGAAAGATCGCCGCCCTGAGTCGGTTCATTTCCAAAGCTACTGATAAATGCATCCCATTCTTCGATGCCCTGAAGAAAGGAAAGAAGAACTTTGAATGGACTCCCGAATGCCAAAAAGCCTTTGAAGAGTTGATCCGTCATATGGAAACGCCTCCGATACTTTCTAGGCCAGGCAATGGTGAGGATCTTCTTATATACTTGGCAATATCATCTCATGCTCTAAGTGCAGCGCTGATACGGGAAGACAAAAGGATTCAACATCCAGTTTACTATATCAGCAAAAGACTCACTGGGGCAGAGCTGAATTACTCCAAGTTGGAAAAACTCGCCTATTGCCTACTAGTTGCATCGAGGAAACTGAGGCAATATTTCCAAGCCCATCCTATCAAAGTACTCACTGATCAACCTCTGAAGCAAGTCCTATTTCGCCCTGAAACTTCGGGTCGTCTTCTAAAATGGAACATTGAACTTAGTCAATATGACATCACCTATCACCCCCGAAAAGCAATCAACGGACAAGCTTTAGCTGATTTCATTGCAGAATTCACAGAGAAAGATAATGGTGAGGAAAAAGTGATCAGTGATTCTCCAATCCAGTGGAAGATGTATGTTGATGGCGCGAGAAATGACTACTGTTGAGGGTCGATCATTATGTTATGCACTAAGATTGGAATTTCCTTCAACAAACAATGAAGCAGAATACGAAGCTCTTATTGCAGGTCTGAAAATCGCTAAAGAGCTAAACATTCGAGCACTACAAATTTTCAGTGATTCCCAGCTTATTGTATGCCAAGTCAAGAAGGAATTTCAAGCAAAAGGTGGAAACCTGCCTTCCTACTTGTCAAAGGCTTGGGAACTCCTATGTGAACTCGATCGCTATTCAATAAGCCACATTCCTCGGGAAGAGAATATGAAGGCAGATTCCCTCGCAAAATATTCAAGTTCTGGTGAAGCTCAACTATTGGGATTGGTCCCTGTAGAAGTCCTTTCAGCGCCAAGTATAGACGAGATGGATATAGACTGGATTATGAATGTATCTCAAGAACAAGAGTCATGGATGACTCCAATACTGGATTACCTACTCAAAGGTTCTCTGCCAGAAAACTCGATAGAAAGACGAAAGCTACTAAGGAAGGCCTCCCGCTATGTGATTCAGGATGGCCGATTGTACAGACGGGGATTCTCAATGCCATTGCTTCGATGTGTATCCCGGGAAGAGTCCAAAACAATCCTAGCTGAAGTGCATGGAGGAGAATGCGGTGATCATTCAGGTGGTCAAACACTAGCAAAGAAAATTCTCCGATACGGATATTTTTGGCCAGAAATTAATCGGGATGCTGCAGATTACTCCCGAAAATGTGACAAATGCCAAAGATATGCCAAAATTCCTAGAGCACCTTCTACCGAACTCACACAGATGGTCAGTCCATGGCCATTTGCAATTTGGGGAATGGATCTCATTGGGCCGCTACCAACTGCTAAATCAGGGATTAAATACGCTATTGTTGCAGTTGATTATTTTACTAAGTGGGCTGAAGCTGAACCATTGGCTACTATCACTTCTAAGAAAATGATAAGCTTTGTGACCAAGAATATCATTTGCAGATACGGTGTGCCTCAGAAAATAATCACAGACAATGGTACTCAGTTTGAAAGCGAGGAATTCCAGGATTTTTGCAAACGATTCAAAATCCAGAAAAGCTTTTCGGCAGTAGCTCATCCGCAGGCAAACGGGCAAGTGGAAGCAGTGAACAAGATCATCAAATCAACCATCAAAAAGCAACTCGAAAGAGCAAAAGGTGGTTGGGTCGATAAACTACCACTTGCACTATGGGCATACAGAACTACTCACAAAACTGCAACTGGGCATACTCCTTTTTCGTTAGCATACGGATCGGAAGCAATGATCCTGGTTGAAACGGAGGTCCCTTCACACAGAAGAATCCATTTCAATCAAGCAGAAAATGAAAAGTTGCAACTTGAAGCGCTGGATCTCCTTGATGAAAAAAGAGATGAAGCTAACCTCAGAGTTGCAGCTCATCAGCAAAGGATAGCCAGACATTTCAATTCCAAAGTTCGTCAACGCAGCTTTGAAATTGGAGATCTAGTCCTAAAAAGAATTATGACCGCGACAGGTGTGTTTGGGCCAAATTGGGAAGGACCATATGTAATAGGTCAGAAGCTTCTCGACGGCACATTCAAGCTCACCACTGTTGATGGAGATCAAATTCCAAGGGCATGGAACAGCAACCACTTGCGTCCATACTTTACTTGAAAATTTTGTTGAAACATTGTAAAAAGAATTATGAATGTATGATTCTTGTAATTGAAAGCAATTGTGAAACTGATGCAAGTAAATAATGAAAGAATATAAAGTGGATGTAGGCCCAATTTCATGGCCGAACCACTATAAATCTTGTGTTCCTTATTATCATTATATGTTTGCTTTGTTTTCGATATAAAAATACATAAAATGTATTGCTGAAATGTCGATTTAAATTTTTGCAGACAATGGAAATAAAACTTGCGCATAATAAGACCGAGCGATTCTCACCATCATTCGACAAACAAATTTCAAGTCACAAAGACCCCGAATTCAAATCCTAGATAGGAAATACTTCAATTGAACGACTAATGATTTCGATAGAAACGAGCCCTTGCTGATAAATTGAGATTGTTTGAACAAACAAACATCCAATTAGGAAGCTAGTGCCCGTTCTCACGAACTTGCCTGGCAATAAAGTACACTTCCTTGGATTAAACAAGCCACTTGTGAGAAAAGGGGAATGAAAACTTGAAAAGAAAAAAAAAAAGAAAAAAGAAAAGAGGATCGCTGAAAAGGCATAAGCAAGTGAACAGAGGAACAACCAAAGCTACCATCAGCGGCACAAGTCCTCTTCGGAGGCGCAACCCTTCGGAGGAAAAAAGACCTCTAATGGGTCATACGCCACAAAAAAGAAAGTTCTCTACTCAACAAAAAAGATTGGAGAAGTCATGACCCTCCAACCATGAGAGAGTAACTTCCAGGCAATGAAAACCCTCTCTGAGGCACATTTCACCAGGAGTTGAAGTGTTATGACCGCTCTTCGGAATTTCACTTCACCAGAGTTGAAATGCAAACAAAATAAAAGCCCTCTTCGGAGGCCCATTTCACCAGGAGTTGAAGTGTTATGACCGCTCTTCGGAATTTCACTTCACCAGAGTTGAAATGCAAACAAAATAAAAGCCCTCTTCGGAGGCCCATTTCACCAGGAGTTGAAGTGTTGTGACCGCTTTTCGGAATTTCACTTCACCAGAGTTGAAATGTAAACAAAATAAAAGCCCTCTTCGGAGGCACATTTCGCCAGGAGTTGAAGTGTAACAACCGCTCTTCGGAATTTCACTTCACCAAAGTTGAAATGCAAAAACAAAGACCTTCTTGAAAGCACACGTTTCACCGAGATTGAAATAAAACTTCCAAGTGTTGAAGCGTGAAAAGGCTTTCTTCGAAGGCACAACTCTTTGGGGGTACACGTTTCACCGAGATTGAAATAAAACTTCCAAGTGTTGAAACGTAAAAAAAATCCCTCCTTAGAGGTACGACCCCCTCCCGGGGACACAATCAAGAAAAAAAAAAAGAAGACCTCTTTGGAAGCACACGTTCCACCGAGATTGAAATAAAACTTCCAAGTGTTGAAACGTGAAAAGGCTTTCTTCGAAGGCACAACTCTTTGGGGGTACACGTTTCACCGAGATTGAAATAAAACTTCCAAGTATTGAAACGTGAAAAATCCCTCCTCAGAGGTACAATTTTGTAAAAAAAAAAATCCTCATCAAAAGCGTACTTTAACTTTCAAATGGAAAATGATTGCAAAAAGAAAAGAAGTTAAAGTACCCTTCAGAGGTCCGCTTTACCACATAGAGGAATTCATTTGGTAAAATATGCACATAAGCAAAAGAGAAAAGTGATTTCTTCGAACGACAAAGCGTAAAAACTTATACGAAGGGAGTTGTACTCAATAAAAATTTTCTTTAAAAAATAAAATAATTATTCTTTAACAAATAAGAGTGCAAGTCCCCTCGAAGTATAAAATATTGCAACAAGCTTAAGGTATGGGGGCAACATGGTATAGTAGTATAGCTGCCTCAGTAAAGTAATACTCAAGCAACATACCATAAGCCCGCTGCAATACTATATAAACAAACTTGTGCAAAAATAAATAGTAAATGCATTCTCAAATTCAAACAGAAGTTTGTACAAACGAAGAATCATTTTATTCAACTATAATGCAGATACAGGTTTCAAAATAAAAGCGGGGGCCGGTACCCGCACAACTCTCGGCCAGTTCATACAAAAGGCAAAAAGCTAAAATCTTCACTTCTTCTTCCCTCCTTTGGACCCTTTACTCGGTCGAATAACCAGCTTTTCAGGTCGGCCAGTGGGTATAAGGGAAGTGAGAGAGGCAGGTGTAACCGGTTCAACTTCCGGCTCCTCTTCAGTGGCGGTGATTTTCTTCCCCCTCCTCTTTGATGTCCCACGCTTCTCTCTCCTTTGTGAGGAAGACTCACTCCCCGGAGTGACAAGTTTTGATAGAACAATGTCATCAGAAGGAGTCCGTTCCGGGGAAATGTCACCTCCCTCAGGTCTCTCATCTTTCTGCTCTTGCGAAGCGATGGGATCATCCAAGCCGTGAAGAGCCTCTATTTGTTCCTCCTGTGATCCAGGTTGCGAGGCAGAAGGAGGCACCGCCTGAAGAGATGAAGGAAGGATGACCGGAGGAGTAGAAGTTTGAGCAGTGCTTGGTACTTTCTCTACAGAAGAAAAAAGGTTAAAGTCAGTAAAAAGAGGAGATGAGGGTTCACCAATGAAGTCAGTAAAGAGAGGAGATGAAGGCTCGTCAAGGTTGAGAAAATAGCCAAGGAGCTCGTGAAACTCATGTGAAATAAACGAGTAACCAGCTTGAGCAGAATTGACAGTAGCGAGATTAACAGTGAAGTTACCTGGAGAAGCTGGTTTCCTGATATCGACTTCATAAGCTTGCGCATCAGCGCTCTCTTCACCCTCGTCTCCACCTTGTGCGCTTGTAATATCAGCGGTAACTTTGGTGGGAGAAGCGAGATGGAAACTGGAACCAATAATGTCGATTTCAGACGAAGAAGGTGGCTGGACTAGAGTAGTTGAAGTGGTTTTCCCCAGCTGGTCCCCTTCCGTCACTTCGGTTCTTAGTTTGGCAAGTTGTTCCTTTCCCCTGGCGAGAGCAGCGCGAGCGTCTTCATCAAAATAATGCCTTTCCAGGGCTGGCTCGTCATAACCAGCACCTTCAGCACCAAGCATATCGAGGGCGGCCTCCCACACTTCAGCTAAAGTGATCTCATACTTGGGACCAAGAAAGGCGAGGCTTCCACGCCCCAAGACGCTATGCAAGTAGAAGTCGAATAATGTTGAGCCGAAGCTGTTTTTGGTCGCCTCATGAGATTCTTCGGCTGCGATTTTGCCGGCGACAGCCTCATCGCGCTCCCTTTCAGTTCTGGCAAGCTGAAGCTTAAGCATTTGTATCTCCGCCTCCTGGGAGTTGTTTTTCTTTCGAAGCTCAGCAATATCAGAGACATAGCCTTCACTGATTCTTTTTTGTGCCTCGAGCCTATCTTCGGCATCCCTCTGACTGGCATGAGCATCTCTAACTTGTCTGAGAAGCACTTCTTCTTTTTGAGAGTATGAAGTAGAGGAAGCAGCAAGCTCATCTTTCAACTTCTCAACCTTTGCTTCGAGCTCCTCGTTGTAGGAAGTAATGCTCCTCATTTCAGTGTCGTGCTGCTCAAGGACCTTTTGCCACTCAGCCTTATCATTTTCCATGGTGAGCATGGCCTCTAAGTTGGCACGGTTAACTCTTTGAAGCTCATCAACAAGCTTCTGCCAGTTTGACATCCTCTCGATATCGAGCTTGACTGCATCAAGATTGCGCAACATAGCAGACTTGTCAATGGGGACCAAGTCTAGGTCGAATCTCACGCCCTTTAAGCACCATTGTGGAAAACGGCTTTGTAAAGTGGCTGGGCCAGGTCCCACTTGAAATTTAGGCCTGCTTATTATTGTCTGGATGTCCTCCTTCCCAAGAGCGGGAGAGTCGGAAGTAATGTCAAGAGGGGCAGGGGCAGTAGGCTTTTCGGGAATAGTGGAAGTATGTCTCTCACCATGTCGGGCTCGTTTGCCTGAATCTTCAGTTACATGACCTTTTCCTCGGTCGTCGTAAGATTTCCTTTTGTGAGAGTCGTCACTCCTTTGCAGAGAATCATGGTGCTCATCCCTATCCCTTCTGTCATAACGCTCTTCTGCATCCCTCCTTTCACGAGCCTTTCGAGCAGCCCTCTCTTCGTCAGACTCTCTATAGGAGGGAAAGTAACGCCGATAATCATATTGACCACGCCCCCCGTAGCGTTGGAAATCCTGATAATACGATCCGCCGCGTGTCATTGAAGAATCTGAAATAAGAAAAGATAAGCTTTAGAAATCTCTAAAGTATAAGAAGATAAGTGCATAAATGTGCTGGAAAAATCCTTAGTTGTGTGTGAAGTGCAAGCTACTCGCGTTGGACTAACGAACCACTCCTCTGTTGGGAGGAAGTGATAGATTTCACTGTTGATGACAATTCTTGAGATGAAGGAGTTAGAGTCTGTTGGAGGGCAGATGTTGCTTCAATCGTCGGAGGTATAGCTTTACCATGAGCAGGGTCTTCTTTAAAGAGCTCTTGGGAAGTAATAATTATGTCACTTAAATCCCCAAAGACGTCATCACCGGCATGCCCAACCTGATTCCCTCCATCATCTCCTTTGTCAGCACTCTCCCTGGTTTGGGAAAGGGGCTCCTCTTCTTCTTCAATAATGGGAGCAAGTGCGGGCTTTTCGGAGGGTCCCGTATCGTCTCTGGGAGTAGAGCACTTTACTAATAAGGTTTCTGCAGAAATTTCTCCTCGTATGTGCTCTTTAGTGGAGATCGGAAGATCAGGAGTTTTCACCGGAGAGTCAGGAACCTCCGTTGGAGCTTCACGAGGCCGAGTAAAGCGAGAGAGATGGAGGAGTCCGTATTGATGTAAAAGTTCATCGTTTAGCAGAAACTTTATGCTCCTCTCTTCTACCGGCACGGCATTTAATCTTTCAAAAATTTGCTTAAGACTTGGGTCCCTAGCAGGGGGTGGAAGTGCTAAAAACAGGAAAAGAATGAAATTAGCAGCTGAGAGTTCAGATCTCGAGAAAGTTTCAAAACGGAAAAAGTAGAGACAGGAAATCTTACTTCCCACTCTCCAGATGGCATAAAACCCTGGAGGGCAGCGAACGAAGAAAAACTGATTCAAAAATCCGTGAGCGCTTTCGGAGAGATCAGTAATAAGTTTGCGATTTCGAGCGCTTCTTACAACCACGATGGAGGGATGGTCTTTAGTTTTCGTGAATGAGCAAAAATAGCAGATCTCCTCGAAGCTTGGTAACCGATCCAAAACTCTCCTGAATAGAACACATAACCCCATCAGAATGGCGTAGCCATTGGGGTGTAATTGGAATGGAGAGATAGACAACCGAAGCAGGAACTGTTGGAGAAAGTCGTTAAAAGGAGGAATCGCCCCACTTAAGCACATTTGGCGATTGACTGCAACAAAGCCGTAGGGAGGATTGTCAGCAGTGTCATTTGGCCCCGGAAATAAGATGTCAGCATCATCAATGCCAAACTGGACGCGCAGTTGGTTAAATACCCGCTGATTCAAAGTTGTGGATGTTCTCTCCGGAGGGTTGTCTATAGGGATGGCTACTGGAAAGACATCTTCAGCCTGGCCCATCGGCTCTTCTTGATGAGAGGTCATTCTACACAAGCAACTGGATGTTCAAATGCGAAGGTGCACGTTTCCTAAAAAGTGTGAAGTGTCGTGCAAAGCTAATAAAAAATAATAATAACAAGTAAAGATAACTGGAATTAAACTGGTTGACGATTGATTGACTATGGTAATTTCGGAACTTGTTATTTAAAGCTCAAGCATAATATTAATGCGGGCTGGTCAGTTTCAATTGACTAATCCAGTGCCGCTTTAATATTCCACTTGAAATCGGTAGCACTTCGTTCACACGATTTATTTAAGTTAATCATCTATCATTAACTAATCTGTCGTTCGATGTGGGCAATCAATGACAGTATATTCGTCCCAGTTTTCTGTGAATGTTGTATTAACAGATTATTAGCTTACAAGTTGAAGTAATCTGTAAAAGAATGCAGCAAAGATCAACAGTTCAAAGTTCAAGCAAAATTTACAAGTGTTAAGTTGTCAACGACTCAAGAATTCTTTGTACGGGTTAAGCTAAGTCATTGGTTATTTGGATGACTCGGCTACGACCTAAGGAAAGTGAGGCAAGTTAAGTTAGGTTGTTCCAACTCTAAATCGCTGATGTTATAAGTCGGCAGTACTATGAGTCGTAAGTCAAAGAACAGGGGGAAGGCTCCAGATCGAAGCAACAAGAAACCTTCTAAGTTCTAACTCGGTTACGACTCATGGCTTGAGTCGTAAAACTTGCTAGGTCGGATTAAAAGTCAATAGTAAAGGCTACTGGGTCGCATGGAAGCTGCTGAGTCGTACACGGCTTATGGTTTAAGTCGTGTACCGTTTAAAGGATGAGTCACGGGAAAGTAGCAAGTGCTGAGTCGTTCACAGTTTATGGTTTGAATCATTCACGGCCTATGGCTTAAGTCGTTCACGACTTATAGCTTGAGTCGTCTGTGGTTTATGGCTAAAAGCATTGAGTCGTGTACGGTTGAGATTGCAAGGTATTTCAGAATCAGTGGCCAAAAAGCAAAACCAACTAAGTCGTGAGATCCTAAGTCATTTCCTCAACCAGTCAACTCCTTTCTAACCCGTTAACCTGTTAAGAACTTCCTCATCTCCTCCGAACCCACGGGCCAGTCAAATCAAGACATTGTAATTCATCATCTTCTCCTCACATCATCAGAAAGCACCCAAAAAACCAATTCGAATCGCTTCAAGTGTACGGCGAATCAAACGCGATGTTGTAATCTAAAGGATCACAACAACAACGTAGCCAACAATGGTCAGAATCGTTCACAACTCAATTCAAAGCCCGAGTACGACGTACGACGGTGATTTGGGAACAAGAAGCGAAAATTTATGCCTTAGCGATGGTCGTGGTTGGATTGAAGTTCAGAATGACTTACGCGATGTGGAGGAAAGGATGGATTAATGATCAGTAAGCTCAGATTTGCTTTTGAGAGGTTGGAGAGTCTCTAATGGCGGATGCGTCTGTGAGATAAGAAATGGGAGAGGAGAAATGACTCAAGCGTTTTTATATCTGGAGACATTGGAACTTGAATCGGCACGGGTTATGATGAGTTGAAGCGCACGACTTACGGCTTAAGACGTGTGCTTCGAGGGGCAAGTGTTAATCCCGTTTCACCAACGAGTTAAAGAGTCCACGAGATAAGAGCCCACAAGGTAAGATCTATGAGTTGAGGAGCCTGCGACCTAAGAACTACGACTCAGGAAGCTTACGACCTACGACTTAAGGCAGCAAACAGTTCTAGAAGGACTTACGAGTTAAGCAATCTCCGACTTAAGGCCTCCACGGTTTAAGGCTTTTACGAGTTAAGGAACCTTACGAGTTAAGGATGGCACGACTTAAGGAGATGAACGACCTACGACCTAAAACATGTTGCGACCTAACAATGGCTACGGTTGAACGGCCTAAGGAAAGCTATGCGACCTAAAGGAGTAACGACTCAAAACATTGGAAGGAAGGGTCAACAACACATAAGTCGTTGACGACTTACGAATTATGATGAGTCGTGTACGACTCATGCTAGCACGAAGGAAGTCACGTTTGGTTAACTCGGGAACGACTTATCACTTGTATCGTTCATTCGAACAGGAGCTTAACATTGGACCAAGCCGAGAGTCAAATCCAGTAGGTCGGCCGCGACCTACCATGAACCGCTAACAAGCCCGCGACTTATCATATGAGACAATTCACCATGACTCGTCCACGACCTAAGGTCACTAAGTCGTAGTCCACTGCTATGATGTCCATACTAAAAAAGGATGACTCATGAACGGGTTAGAACTTGTGCTATATTCAGAAGACCGAAGGCGAGTTTGAGTTCAACATGGTGAGTCGTCCACGACCCAACCTGACTCGGCCACGAGTAACCCATGAGTCGGGTACGACTCACGACTTAAGACCGAAAACCCCTATAAATACACGACCATTTCCAACATGAAGGGGACTTTTGGTCAATGAATTTCAAGCACCATTACTCTGCCGAATTCCAGACTACTTCAACACTTAAAGCTTTTGAGATTCAAAGAACGTCTAAAAGAACTTCATGAAGAAATCATCTACATCCACCATGGATTTGAAGATTTTTGTCAACATCGAAGTTTGAGCCACTTGTTCTAAGTCTTTTGTAATTCAAAGTGTGTTGTACTTGAGAAGATTTGTATCAACTTGTAACGTGATCATCAATAAAAGTACTTAAAGTGGACGTAGGCTATTCCCATAAGCCGAACCACTATAAAATTGCTGTTGTTTACTGCTTTTCTGCTATTACTTGCTTATAATTCTTTCCCGATCTATCGGGTGGTGCTTTCACAACTACACTTCACACACCGGGGTGTTAGCGTTCAAATTTAAGTGTTAACAGCATTCAATCCATACAAGTTCGTTCCGGGTTCGAACGAAACCGAAGGCATTATCTCGTTACACTCGCTTTGGAATCACCCTCAGAGTCGACGACGATAACCCTTGCATTCTGAAAACACCATCTTGATCTTCACTTGAGATTACACGACCTAACATTTAATTTTGATCGATGTGGTTTTCGGAATATCAATTGATACCCGATCCCGGTCTCATCGAAATCCAAACGCCATTTTAAAGTCCAAGTTGTCTAATTAACTTAACAGTTCAAATTTAACAATTGAATTCATATAGCAATTTAACGCAAATAATTAACATTAGATAAATCATATGGCAAGTTAACACAGATAAATCATGCACAATCAACACAGATATATCCAGAATATCACAGAACATCACAGAATATAAATAAACATCAGAGGCAATCAATATAATCATCGATTTAAATCACAAATTTTGATTTGTTTTAAACTTAATTGCATGCTTAAACATAAATTATATTTTATTCATGCTTAATCAATTACGATTAATTAACTTATTTCAATTTATTAATTATCCCTTAATTAATGAATTAATTCTTAAGTACTAATCAATAACCTTAATTATTGATTTATAAAACTATTTACGCAATTAATTATTATTAATTGCTTAATTAATCATTAATTATTAATTAACTTAATCGTTCAATCATTAATTATTTATTTAATCAGTTATCTATGATTTGTTAGTTAACCAACTTCAATTGATTAACTAAAATCTTGATTTCAAATGATTTTATACATGATTATCATTAAATGCTTTAATTACAAATTCAATTAAGTTTTAAACTACTTATGAAATTTTCATTCTAAATTTTATTACATACATAATTAACTTCTATTTTAAATTAATTACTCAATTTTGTTTCAACAAAGTTTCAAAGATCATCAGTGCTTAAAACAATTTGTTTAACACCTAATAACAAAGTTTACACTTAACTTAATTACTATCATTTGGACTTAAACAATTTTGTCAATACCTAATAACATACTTATACTAACTTATTTACCTTAAGCTTAACATTAAAAATTAGGCTTGAATCAGGAATCTTAAAACCCGAAGCAAACATCGTGCGCAACTCGGGTAAGACTCGTGACTACCCAGCACTTCACGCGATCCCTCCTGCACTTCTTCTTCTCCCCTGTTTCTTTTTTTCTTCTGCTTATTTCTTTTTTTTTCTTAAAAAAAAACATATAGTTTAACTGTTACAAACATATAACTCACGCGCATATAAACACTCGATCCAGCATCCAACTCGAAGCAGAGAACGAAAATACTCGAGTTCTCCTCGCGTCGACCCAAAACAAGATCGTCTCCGCCGCCGTGCACGTGCACGGCGGTCCACCACCGCGCCCACGCTACGCGTCGCCACCAACAAGTCGCAAATCCTTCCCTCACTCCATTACAAAACCCAGATCCACATAAATCTCACGAAATCGAAATTCGACTAAAAAGTTGAACTGTAACCCAAACACAATTGATCAAATCACCTCGCGTTAGTGATAGCGACCATCAGAAATTCCAAGACTTCGGTCATGGCTAGCCGACACCACCTCCTATCTCCTCCCAAAACTGCTCGTCACTCGGTTGCAAGGTGATGTCACGAGAATCACTCAACCGAACCCAAATATTACAGACCTTAAATCCTACTCTCAATCAATCCATGAAAATCTTGCATTCATAAATTTTTCTAACATTTTTCTGTTGATCACTAATCAATATACTAACTTCATGTTGAATTACAACAGCTACAATTGCTTGAATATCAGAATTTCACCAAAAATACATTTTTGGCTTATTATCTAACTGCTCCCAAAATAGTTAACTACAAATTATAATTTTTCTCTTAAAAATCATATTTTTGTATGTAGTATCAATCTACAAATTCAAGTTTACTATTCAAGTGATTCAAATTTTTGATCCTTATTTTATTTTTACTGTAAATTGATGTTCACAGTACTTATCCTTCACTGCTTCAAAACAAATGTTTCTATTCCTTAATCTTAATCTTAAACTAAATTTATTTAGTTAATTTACAAATTACAAGAAATAATTTCATATAAAAGTATGAAATATTCTTTAACATCTTTAACTCAACAGAAGTCTTGAAACCAGCAAGAACAGCTATAAGAGCATACTGTAATAACAAGCAATCCAGAACTTATAACAATATCATCATAAACTACAAAATAAAAGTTAAATTAGAAATAGTTTACTCACCCAAGACAGTAGCAACTTGAAACAAAGGCCAACTAGAAGACTGCAGTTTGAACAGTTTGAATTCCAGTAACTTCTTTGTTCTCTGAACTTTATTTTGAACTTGCAAATATAAAGTTTGGTTTATATTCTTTTGCTTCTGCTCAGTTTTGTGAAGTTTCTTTTGTTTTTTTGAAGATACAGATGAATTAAGGTATAAGAAATGATGTATACAAATATATATAACTTGAACATAGTGTCTTCTTGCATAAGCTTGACATAATAATTATCTTGTTTAATTTCCTATGTACTAAAGCCTAAGATATTTCAACCATTTCGGCCGAGATATTTTTTTTCCAGACAAATATGTGTGCTAGTTAAATATTTATGTCTTAACTTATGCTAACATATACTTATATGCTGACTGACACATATCTTAAGTACAAAGATACCTGCAGGCTTTTGTTTGTGCTTGTACAAATGTATTCATATGCTTATACTATAATACTTTGCTAAGATACTTGCAGTCTGGTTTGTACTAAATGTTTCATTTTGGTAACACTAATTATTATTTGCTGTTACTTGAAATTGAGTTTCCCTGTACAAAGAAATTTCCAGATTCTTTTAGTTTGTACAAAGATATATTAATAAAGGTTTATACTTATTATGTTTTACTAACAAACTTGTTTTATCTTATTTTAGCTGCAAATATTTATTTGCTTATGCATATACAGTTTGCTTGCAATTTTTGGTCTGAACAAAATGCTTTATTGATGTGTATTCTTGCTCTTTATTTTAATATCCTATATCTAAAACACAAACTGCACATTGGTTTTGACAGAACATATGTTTGTCTTCAAACTTATGTTAACATATAATTATACTATACTTATGCTACTTGTATAAGCTTATATTTAATTTAATTATAAAACTGTTATGATAAACTCAGATTAATCCTATTTTATTTTGTAAAGATATTTACAGTTTTATTTTCATATGCATAAGAATTAGCTTGCAGGTTTACATTTGTGTTTGAACTAAATGTTTTCATTTCTATTTATATCTTATACCTATTATATTTGTACTTATGTTTGTAACCATATTTATAAATATTTATATTTATATAGGAACTCATGCTAAATATTTATAAGCTTATGTTATTTAGTTATAAAAGTTATTGTTAGAAATATTGCTTAAATCTTATTTTTATTTAAAGTTCAATATTACAAATATTTGATTTGTATACTTATATGTGCATTAATGTATTTATGAATATGATTATGTTCTTGAGCTTGTTCTTATTATTAACTGCATACATAAATCTGATATTAAATGTCATTCATACTTAAATTTTATTTTAAATAAATAAAACAGATTTAATTTTTTTTGAATATTGTTAAAAGAGTCTACTTTATATTTTGAAGTTATATTCCTTTATAATCAATATAAAACTAATAATATCCAAATTCTTATTTATTTATAAATGGAAATCTTATATTTTAATTAAATTGGATTAAAAACTTATCATAATAATAGGGTCAAAATTCCGGGATGTCACATTCCTCCCCCCTTAAAAGAATTTCGTCCCCGAAATTTAAACAATAGTTAATTTCAAAAGCTTAATATTAACATTCTAAACATACATTACATCCACACAAAACAAACAATCAAACAGTTAATCCTAACAACATTACTAGCTATCCGGACATAAATCTGGATAAGCTTTCCTAAAACAATCAAGAGTTTCCCAGGTACAATCTCTGGGATCCTCACTCCATTGCACCTTGACGAGTTTCACCACTTTATTCCTGAGTTGCTTCTCGTCATGATCTACAATTTGAATATGATCTCTAACCACAGTCAGGTTGGGTTCTACTTCTAAATCTTCCTGAATAACTGGTTCTACTACTAATGATGGTCATGAATAAATTTCCTTAAATGTGACACATGAAATACATTGTGAATCCCAGACATTCATTCTGGCAATTCAATCCTATAGACTACAGTTCCAATGCTTTCCAATACTCGGAATGGACCAATATATCTCGGAGCAAGTTTTCCCCTTTTTTCTGAATCTTATAACACCTTTGATTGAGGAAAATTTAATAAAAAATAAATCTCCGATCTCAAATTCCAATGGTCTTCGTCTCTTATCTGTATATTCCTTCTGACGATCTTGAGCAGCTTCCATCCTTTTCTTGATAAGCTCAATCTTCGCAGAAGCTTCATGAATTAGATCGGGTCCAAGCCCAAGTCGATCATTCGATTCAATCCAACAAGATGGGGATCTACAGGGTCTTCCATACAGAGCTTCATAAGGAGTCATCTTAATACTCACTTGACAATTATTATTATAAGAAAATTCCACTAAATGAAGAGGACCTTCCCATGATTCACCAAAATCCACTACACAAACTCGAAACATTGCTTCCAGAATTCGATTAAGTTTCTCCGTCTGTCCGTCCGTCTGAGGATGATAGACTGTATTAATTCTCAAACTAGTTCCCAATGCTGATTGCAGAGCTTCTCAAAATTTACTAGTGAAAATAGAATCACGGTCACTTGCTATGCTAATAGGAATACCATGCAATCTGACTATCTCCTTCAAGAAAATTTCCGCCAAGGAAACTATGGTACGAGTCGCTTCTACCGGAATAAAATGGGCACTCTTCGTTAAACGATTCACAATAACCCATATTCCTTCATTTCCTTTCTTGGTTCTAGGCAAACTGTCAATAAAATCCATCGAGATCATTTCCTGTCTCCAATCTGGAATTTCCAAAGGTTGCAATAGTCCAGCAGATCTTTGTTGATCTCCCTTCACTTGCCGACAAATTGCACAACCATTTACAAAAGCAGCAACATCCTTCTTCATATTCGGTTACCAGATAATTCTCCTCGTATCTTTATACATCTATGAAATTCCCGGGTGAATATTCAATTTGGAACGATGACTCTCAGCTAAAACTTCTTGTTTCAGTCCATCAATATTAGGCACACACAAACGACTATTAATCCTTAGAGTACCTTGAAATCTGAATTCAGATCGTCTTTAGTTCTAAGAATTATTTTCTCAAAAGATTTATCTTCCATTTGCTTACTAACAATCCTTTCTTGGAGAGATGGAACGACTTCCAAAATAGATAAAACTGCATTTCTACTAAGAGCATCAGTCACGACCTTTACTTTTCCCAGAGTATACAAAATATCTAGATCATAAGATGCCAAAAATTCGACCCATCTCTGCTGTCTCAAATTAAGATCTTTTTGAGAGAAAATATACTTCAAATTTTCTCTTCCCATCAGGAATGACAAGTACTGGTGCACTGGTTAACCTTGTCTTCAATTCCTGAAAAGCTTCTTCACACTGAGGTGTCCATTTCAATTTGGTTCCTTTTCTTGTTAATTTGGTCAGATGCGAAGAAATCTTGGAATAATCCTTAATAAATTTTATGTAGTAGCCAGCCAAACCAGAAAATTACGAACTTCCATCAATTGCTTCCATTCCAGAATAGATTCTCCCTTCGTTGGGTCTATAGAGATATCTTCACCCAAAATAATGTGCCCCAAAAATAACTTCCGATTTCCAGAAATGGCACTTTGAAAATCTTGCCTTCAACACATGCTTCCTCAAAGTCTCCAATACAACTCCCAAATGATGTCCGTGCTCCTCTTCAGATTTGGAGTAAACCAAAATATCATCAATGAATACCAGCGCAACTTATTCAACACAGAACCTTAGCGAACCATCCGATTTGGTGACAAACATATCAACAGAGCCCCAACAAGAAAAACTGGGTCTAATCAAACCCTTCCCTAAAAGATCTTGCGTCTTCTTAATCAACTCTTCTCTCTCTCTAGGAGGCATTTTCCTACTGGACGGAATCACCGGCACAGATCTTGGAATCACATCAATACGAAACTCAATCTCTCGATGTGGCGGTAGACACATAACTTCTTCAAAAACATCAGGAAAATTTTTGAACCACTTCGATTTTCCTCAACTTTCTCTTGAGAAGTCTCAATTCCTTGCAAAAGATTACACACATGAATTCCAGAATTGTTGCATAACACTCTGGCAATTCTACCCAAATAAGTTTTTTTTTCTCTCTTCATGATCCATAACAGCCGTATACTGTTCAGGTCAATCCATCGAAGAAATGAATCCACTCTGCTACTTCTGAAATCACTTCAAGAAAACTGCTAACGAACAAACCTTCTCAATAGCACACAGAACACTTCTAACTATAGGACTAATCTCAATGTCCAAAGACTTCTATTCAAAGCTCTTTGAGAAACTCGGGCCTCACTCAAACAAAAATACCTTACTGAACTTGGTCACCATTCCTAAACGGACTTACTTCTTAACTTGTTCCAAAGAAACATCTTCGGAGATATCCAAACTCATTGTGTCTCATCACACAGCTACAACTCCTTGAGATATCGAGATATCATGATTTGGTCACGTCCATCCGATAGATCCAAACTCAAACTCATCCAAAATCACACTCCAACCATGAAATTCTCACATCATCCAAAGCTCACTCGAGACGGTAATAGGTCTACAGTCTCGACAGATACACTCCAACTACATATATTCAAAACTCTAACCATCGGTAGTCGTGTTTCACACACCACTATATCTACCTTATAACTTATATTGGCATACCCGAACAGGTAACCCAATAAATAGGTAGAAGGAAATAAATATGTATATATATCAAAATTACAAATACGCTCTCTCAAGAAAGAAATCACTCAAGAGCCTAGGTATTCACTCAACCTCGCTCTGATACCACCTGTGACGACCCAACTTTCTATGCCCAGAAAGTCGTGTCACCAATAAGAAAGAAAGGGATAGAAATAGAAAAGAAAAGAAAGAAAGAACAACAACATCAGAATCTCACAACGGAACGGAATAAAATATAATATATCAACATAAATATTACATAGTTATATATACACCAAAGCTATACAATATCATACGACATGACTGTCATATACATATCTGTCAGAACATACATCTCAAATACATAAACTAACACAGCGGAACTATATAGATATATATGTCTACAACGCTGAAGCCTCCTGCTCCATTGCTCCTCCAGAAGTCGTCAAAGCTAACCTGAATCCCTTGGCTACCCGTAAAAGTTTGGGTACCCGAAAGTTTATGAAAAACAAAAATAAACTCCGGGTCAGACATGGGTCTGGTATGAGTAAACGGGTTAAAGTTGTTTAACTTTGAAAATCATTTAAAATAAAGGTATCACGTAAGACTCCCCACAAATAAATACGGGTAAGTTTTTACCTTACGCTAACCAAAACATTTTCTAGGAAATCCAATGATATTATAATAGTGTCTAGGGTTTTCAAGTAAAATACAGAAATAGCTGAAATGCTTACATCTCACATTTCAACGTAGTTGGGCACAATCAAAACGTACGGCGCTTATTGGAAATTGGATCCCATACAATGGCAGGGCTACTGGGGTACCGCCCGTCACAGTACGTGGTCTAGATCACAGTACCGAGGAGCCACCCTAACTCCCCTGCAACACAAGGCCGGAACCATTCCTTACTGAACAGTCCCGAACAAGATAACCCCGCAGTTGGTGTACATCCAACCGCCCACACAGCCGAATAAAGGGACATCTAGACGGGGGTATATCTCGTCCGGCTTGGGCATGACCCACCTAACCTTGCCGCACCTCCCCTGTTTTAGCCATTCTCGGTTGATGAGGCTTGAGGCTGCGATTACCTTTATAGAACATATCACTTAGAATGCTCATCGTCCGCCTGACGATGTGCTGAAAGCATTCAATCCATACAAGTTCGTTCCGGGTTCGAACGAAACTGAAGGCATTATCTCGTTACACTCGTTTTGGAATCACCCTCAGAGTCAACGACGATAACCCTCGCATTCTGAAAACACCATCTTGATCTTCACTTGAGATTACACGACCTAACGTTTAATTTGGATCGATGTGGTTTTCGGAATATCAATTGATACCCGATCCCGGTCTCATCGAAATCCAAACGCCATTTTAAAGTCCAAGTTGTCTAATTAACTTTACAGTTCAAATTTAACAATTGAATTCATATAGCAATTTAACGCAAATAATTAACATCAGATAAATCATATGGCAAGTTAACACAGATAAATCATGCACAATCAACACAGATATATCCAGAATATCACAGAACATCACAGAATATAAATAAACATCAGAGGCAATCAATATAATCATCGATTTAAATCACAAATTTTGATTTGTTTTAAGCTTAATTGCATGCTTAAACATAAATTATATTTTATTCATGCTTAATCAATTACGATTAATTAACTTATTTCAATTTATTAATTATCCCTTAATTAATGAATTAATTCTTAAGTACTAATCAATAACCTTAATTATTGATTTATAAAACTATTTACACAATTAATTGTTATTAATTGCTTAATTAATCATTAATTATTAATTAACTTAATCGTTCAATCATTAATTATTTATTTAATCAGTTATCTATGATTTGTTAGTTAACCAACTTCAATTGATTAACTAAAATCTTGATTTCAAATGATTTTATACATGATTATTATTAAATGCTTTAATTACAAATTCAATTAAGTTTTAAACTACTTATGAAATTTTCATTCTAAATTTTATTACATACATAATTAACTTCTATTTTAAATTAATTACTCAATTTTGTTTCAGCAAAGTTTCAATGATCATCAGTCTTAAAACAATTTGTTTAACACCTAATAACAAAGTTTACACTTAACTTAATTACTACCATTTGGACTTAAACAATTTTGTCAATACCTAATAACATACTTATACTAACTTATTTACCTTAAGCTTAACATTAAAAATTAGGCTTGAATCAGGAATCTTAAAACCCGAAGCAAACATCGTGCGCAACTCGGGTAAGACTCGTGACTACCCAGCACTTCACGCGATCCCTCCTGCACTTCTTCTTCTCCCCTGTTTCTTTTCTTCTTCTGCTTATTTCTTTTTTTTTTTCTTAAAAAAAAACATACAGTTTAACTGTTACAAACATATAACTCACGCGCATATAAACACTCGATCCAGCATCTAACTCGAAGCAGAGAACGAAAATACTCGAGTTCTCCTCGTGTCGACCCAAAACAAGATCATCTCCGCCGCCGTGCACGTGCACGGCGGTCCACCACCGCGCCCACGCTACGTGTCGCCACTAACAAGTCGCAAATCCTTCCCTCAATCCATTACAAAACCCAGATCCACATAAATCTCACGAAATCGAAATTCGACTAAAAAGTTGAACTGTAACCCAAACACAATTGATCAAATCACCTCGCGTTAGTGATAGCGACCATCAGAAATTCCAAGACTTCGGTCATGGCTAGCCGACACCACCTCCTATCTCCTCCCAAAACTGCTCGTCACTCGGTTGCAAGGTGATGTCACGAGAATCACTCAACCGAACCCAAATATTACAGACCTTAAACCCTACTCTCAATCAATCCATGAAAATCTTGCATTCATAAATTTTTCTAACATTTTTCTGTTGATCACTAATCAATATACTAACTTCATGTTGAATTACAACAGCTACAATTGCTTGAATATCAGAATTTCACCAAAAATACATTTTTGACTTATTATCTAACTGCTCCCAAAATAGTTAACTACAAATTATAATTTTTCTCTTAAAAATCATATTTTTGTATGTAGTATCAATCTACAAATTCAAGTTTACTATTCAAGTGATTCGAATTTTTGATCCTTATTTTATTTTTACTGTAAATTGATGTTCACAGTACTTATCCTTCACTGCTTCAAAACAAATGTTTCTATTCCTTAATCTTAATCTTAAACTAAATTTATTTAGTTAATTTACAAATTACAAGAAATAATTTCATATAAAAGTATGAAATATTCTTTAACATCTTTAACTCAACAGAAGTCTTGAAACCAACAAGAACAACTATAAGAGCATACTGTAATAACAAGCAATCCAGAACTTATAACAAAATCATCATAAACTACAAAATAAAAGTTAAATTAGAAATAGTTTACTCACCCAAGACAGTAGCAACTTGAAACAAAGGCCAACTAGAAGACTGCAGTTTGAACAGTTTGAATTCCAGTAACTTCTTTGTTCTCTGAACTTTATTTTGAACTTGCAAATATAAAGTTTGGTTTATATTCTTTTGCTTCTGCTCAGTTTTGTGAAGTTTCTTTTGTTTTTTTGAAGATACAGATGAATTAAGGTATAAGAAATGATGTATACAAATATATATAACTTGAACATAGTGTCTTCTTGCATAAGCTTGACATAATAATTATCTTGTTTAATTTCCTATGTACTAAAGCCTAAGATATTTCAACCATTTCGGCCGAGATATTTTTTTTTCCAGACAAATATGTGTGCTAGTTAAATATTTATGTCTTAACTTATGCTAACATATACTTATATGCTGACTGACACATATCTTAAGTACAAAGATACCTGCAGGCTTTTGTTTGTGCTTGTACAAATGTATTCATATGCTTATACTATAATACTTTGCTAAGATACTTGCAGTCTGGTTTGTACTAAATGTTTCATTTTGGTTAACACTAATTATTATTTGCTGTTACTTGAAATTGAGTTTCCCTGTACAAAGAAATTTCCAGATTCTTTTAGTTTGTACAAAGATATATTAATAAAGGTTTATACTTATTATGTTTTACTAACAAACTTGTTTTATCTTATTTTAGCTGCAAATATTTATTTGCTTATGCATATACAGTTTGCTTGCAATTTTTGGTCTGAACAAAATGCTTTATTGATGTGTATTCTTGCTCTTTATTTTAATATCCTATATCTAAAACACAAACTGCACATTGGTTTTGACAGAACATATGTTTGTCTTCAAACTTATGTTAACATATAATTATACTATACTTATGCTACTTGTATAAGCTTATATTTAATTTAATTATAAAACTGTTATGATAAACTCAGATTAATCCTATTTTATTTTGTAAAGATATTTACAGTTTTATTTTCATATGCATAAGAATTAGCTTGCAGGTTTACATTTGTGTTTGAACTAAATGTTTTCATTTCTATTTATATCTTATACCTATTATATTTGTACTTATGTTTGTAACCATATTTATAAATATTTATATTTATATAGGAACTCATGCTAAATATTTATAAGCTTATGTTATTTAGTTATAAAAGTTATTGTTAGAAATATTGCTTAAATCTTATTTTTATTTAAAGTTCAATATTACAAATATTTGATTTGTATACTTATATGTGCATTAATGTATTTATGAATATGATTATGTTCTTGAGCTTGTTCTTATTATTAACTGCATACATAAATCTGATATTAAATGTCATTCATACTTAAATTTTATTTTAAATAAATAAAACAGATTTAATTTTTTTGAATATTGTTAAAAGAGTCTACTTTATATTTTGAAGTTATATTCCTTTATAATCAATATAAAACTAATAATATCCAAATTCTTATTTATTTATAAATGGAAATCTTATATTTTAATTAAATTGGATTAAAAACTTATCATAATAATAGGGTCAAAATTCCGGGATGTCACATTTCCACTCTTAAGATTTAAATCAAATTTGAAATTAAAACTTAAAATTCTGATTTAACTTTGCTTAAATCTTCTACTACATTTCAAAACTCCATTTAAATTCAAATTCTTTAATTACACTTTAACTTCTTAAACACTTAATAATATTAAGTCAAATTTGAATTTAAAAACTCATTTATTCCCAAACTAGATTCATATTCAACTTGAATCTATTTTAAAACTTAGATTTAATCTTAACTCAGTTAAAACTAGATTTAAATCTCATTTAAAAACTTTACATTCCTTTTAAATGCGGTTTCTAAATTTTATTTTTTAAAAGTTAAGCAGAGTAACAGGTTTCTGTTTAAACCTGTAACCATACTAAACCCCACTCTGCCCAAATTCTGCTTCGAGTCATCATGCTAAAAACTCCGAGCAAACTCCCCAAAATCACGAGTAAAACTCGCGTGTCCTTCTCTGCCTTTACCTAAACATCATCAGACAAGTTACTTCACCGTGCATATGCACGGTGACTCCAGCCCTTATTGATCATCGGCGACGATCAAAGCACACCAGGAACCAACACAGTGTCCCACCTCAATCATCAATTATTGCTTTAACCCTCGAATTCGAGTTCGAGAGTTCTAAACCCAAACCTGGAACAGAAAGTCCAAGCCCATCCCAAACCTGTCATCGCTTCCCCCATGATTCTCCGACCACCAGAGATCCAACAACTCCGGCTATGCTTTCTTCCACGACCAAACTTCCATCTGCCAAATCCCCATTCAACTCGATCATATCCACAGAATGTATCAACCAATACAAATTGCCCAGATAAAACTAAGGCTACAGATAATAAATCACTGCCGCTACTTCCATGTTGATTTGCATCAACATCTAATAATTTTCCTAGCATCAATGACTGCTCCTCCACCTACCAGCAGAACCCCATCACTTCAAATTGCCTAGATCACCCAAAAACTCAAAATCCCCCTTTACAGTTAAACATAGAACTGCACCATACCCCCTCAACTAAAAATCTAAATTTTTGTTCTAAAAATCATGTTTTTATTTTAATTTTTAATCCATAATACTGAATCTATCTATTTCACAAATTGAAATTTTCATATTTTTCAACATAACCTTGATATCCTGGCTTTACAGTAATACCAGATTTGGGTTTAACAAAATTTAAGTTTTTTAAAGCTTAATCTAACTATTTAAAACACTCTTGGTTTGTAAATCAAATCCTAACAAACTAAATTAGGTAGTAAGACAGAGTCTTGAGTCTGGGAAACCATATAAAGAAAGAGCAGAAAATCATAATTCACACACTAATACATCCATATAATGCATTCACAACATATTTGTTTTCAGTGATAAAACTTGCAACCTAATTTTATTTTAATCCATTTATAATATGATGTTACTCACCTAAATCTTGATGGGCAGAGCAGAAATTTTGTAAGAGACTTGTACTTTTTTTAAAAAAACTGGGAAACTCCCTTTTGCTTTGCTTAATGGATCTGGTGGCTTGCCCTTTTTTTTCTTGTGAAATTTTAATCTTGCTTCACATTAGCTCCAGATTGTACTTGCATGCAGACACTCCAGATTCCAGAAAGCAGGCTCAAATAAATTTTGCTTCCAGATTTTGAAAGGAAGAAATGCAAATGTTTTTGTACTTGAAAAGTATGCAGGTTTGCTTGCATGTTAGAAAATGTATAGCCTTTGTTTCAGGTCCGAGAAGTTGTTTTGCAGATTTGAAGATGTTTACAGATTTAAGTTTTTGAATGGAAGTGTTTTATTATTATTTTTTTAAATTTGTTTGTCTTCAGATTTTTGAAGATGAAAAGAAGACGAGGGAAAGAAGAAAAAAGTTTTATATAAACTGAAATTATTCAAAAATAAAAACAAAAGAAAATGTTAAATTAAATTTTTACACTTGTCTCACAATGTAACATTTGTCAAAAACTTTATTTTATCATGTAACAAGTGTTATGTAAGACCTTAAGATGTTACACTTGTCTCATAAAAGTAATTTGTATTTAATTAAAAGTTAATTAGTATTTATTTAGTATGTTATTATAAGATGGATGTACACCTATGTTTAATAAATTAGTTAATCATGAATTTATTTATATGTAGATAAATTTTAAAATGAATAAATCAAATTTTATTTATAAAATGTAACTTATACAAATATCTCAAAATCAAAACAAATTAAAAACATTTATACTTTAAACTTCCAAGCTTTAAATTCAAGTTCAAATTAAATTTTGAAATCAAGTTTATTTACAAATATAACTACACAATTAAATTTTGAAAAAACAATTATTTTTACTAAAAATTTATTCGTTAAAACAATGTATTATTATATTAAAAAAATAACAACATTTGATAACCATAAATAATTTATAAAAGAAATTGTTTCTTTATCAATAAATTATTTATTTTATCACATTATATTTAAAAGAAAATCAAAATAAACCTTATTGTTATTTATTTAAATTTAAACTTAAGTTAAACATATTTTAAATCATTTCAATATTTATCTTATGTATTTAAAAACATATTTATTTATTAAATAACCTTTTAAAAGTTTAACTTTTAAATAAAAAAAAATTCCCAATTTTACTGAAGACATATTTTTTTTTATAGAAAGCAGGATTCATTTATTTATTAAATTAAAAACAAGATCTATTAACAATATATACATATTTTATATACATTGTAAATAGAAAACAATTTATTAGATTTAAAAAGATAAAATCTATCAGTTAACTATTTATTTTATTGGATTATTAAATTTAATTCAAATCTTATTACCAAGATTATCAAATCAATTTAATTTTTATTTCAGATTATTAAATTGATATTGCTTAAAATTCCGGGTCCTCACAATCTTTATTACGGATAGTCACTTTGTTCAATTCTCTATAATCTACACAGAACCTTAGCGATCCATCCGATTTAGTGACAAACACTGCAGCAGAGCCCTAACAAGAAAAACTGGGTCTAATCAACCCTTTCTTTAAAAGATCCTGAGTCTGCTTAATCAACTCTTCTCTCTCCTAGGAGCCATTCTCCTACTGGGCTGAATCACTGGCACTGCTCCAGGAATCAGATCAATACGGAACTCTATTTCTTGATGTGGTAGCATACACTTAACTTCCTCAAATGCATTAGCAAATTCTTGAACCACATCGATATCATCAATCCTCTCTTCAGAAGTCTCAGTTCCATGCAAAAGACCGCTCAAGTGAATTCCAGAATTATCACACGACACTCTGGCAATTCTGCCCAAATCAGTTTCCAAAGAAACCGTACTCTCATCACAATTCAAAACTGCTCTATACTTATCCAGCTAATCCATTCCCAAAATAAGATCAAATCCCTTAAAATTTAACACATACGGGTCACAAGAAAAGCTGTGGGATAGATGAGAAATCTTCAAGTCCTTACAGATCATATCTAATTTGGTCACCCCTCCTATAGGATTAGATACCAAGATAGGACTATCTTCAGAACTAGGGGTAAGAAAGAACTTTTCTATAGAGTCCAGAGAAATAAAACTCAAGGAAGCACCTGAATCAAACAAAACTTTAATATTTTTGCCATCTAAAAGTAAAGTACCTTCTAATACTCCTTTGCCTTTCGAAGAAGAAGATGGACCGACTTCCAAAGCAAAGACCTTATTCTAAGGCACCCTCTGCAAATGTGGACAATTCTTGATCATGTGACCAGGCTGATGACAGTTAAAGCACAACAATCTCTGAACCATAGCTGATCCTAGACCACTATAATGCGGTTACTGTTGTTGCTGCTGGAACCCTTTTCTAGGACATTTATTTGCCAAATGTCCTTCCTGTTGACAAATGTAGTATTTGCGAGGTCCGTTGTTATTTCCAGGCTTCTTCTTGCTTGGCTTTCTCCATTTAGGATCGAACTTCCGCTTATTCGGATTAGTGAAATTTCCACCTGAAGCTGCAGCTGGAGCCACCGACTTCTTACTCATCAAATTTTCATATCTCAATTCCATATCAATCAAATCGACAAAAGATCCTTTCAAAAGCACCGTCATCTTTTCATGGAATTCAGGCCTCAATCCTTGCACAAACTTTTCATTCTTTTTTAGGGGAGTATCGATGAGTCCTGGTCCATAACTAGAAAGTTCGTTGAATCTGGTTTCATACTCCGAAATCGACATGTTACCCTGCTTCAAATACAGAAAATCCTGATACAATTGGGCTTTCCCCGCTGTTGGCATAAACTTCTCTTCAAATAACTCCTTAAATCTGTCCCAAGAAATGTCATCCTCAGAAATGTTTGCAATTGTTGCATCCCACCATGCTGCTGCGCCACCCTGCAATTGCCACGATGCCATTTCTCTTTTCCGTTCATCCAACAATTTCATGCTCTTGAAAATGCGCTCGCAAGAGCATATCGAGGCTTGGACTTCAATTATCGATTCCGTACCTTTGAATGGTTGGCCTCTAAGATTGTTTAAATCTTTGCATAAAGCTGCAAAACTAACTTGAGACGGTGCTGGATTTACAGCCTCACTAGCATTTTGACTCCGTCCATTATCTGTTGAAGTACTGGCCCTAACTCCGCCTCTTCTTCTGGCACTCATGTTGGCCACCTGGACAGGTAACACAACAAATTTAGATAGGTGTATAATTATACAAATACGCACTCTCAAGATAAATATAACACAAGAGCCTAGGTACTCGCTCAACCTAGCGCTCTAATACCAACTGTGACGACCCACCTTTCTAACCCTAGAAAGACGTATCATCAATAAGAAAGAAAGGGCTAGAAATAGAAAAGAATAGTAAGAAAGAATAACAACATCAGAATCTCACAGCGGAATGGAACAAAATATAATACATCAACATAACTATTACATAGTTATATATATATCAGAGTTATACAATATCATACAACATAACTGTCATATACATATATATCCATACATACAACCAAAATACATCATACACTAACTAACACAGCGGAACTATATAGATAGATATATACATCTGGTCTTCTGCTCCAACTCCTCCAGAAAACTCTATACTCCGAAACCTATCACTTGGCCACTCATAAAAATTTGAGTACCCAAGAGTTTATGAAAAACAAAATAAAACTCCGGGTCAGACATGGGTCTGGTATGAGTAAACGGGTTAAAGTTGTTTAACTTTGAAAGTCATTTGAGATAAAGGTATCACATAAGACTTCCCACGCATAAATACGGGTAAGTTTTTACCTTACGCTAACCAAAACTTTTTATAGGGAATCCAGTGATATTATAATAGTATCTAGGGTTTTCAAGTAAAATACAGAAATAGCTGAAATGCTTACATCTCACATTTCAACATAGTTGGACACAATCAAAATGTACGGCTCTTATTGGAAATTGGATCCCATACAATGGCAGGGCTATTGGGGTATCGCCCGTCACTGTACGTGGCCTAGATCACCGTACCGAGGAGCCACCCTAACTCATCTGCAACACAAGGCTGGAACCATTCCTTACTGAACAGTCCCGAACAAGATAACCCTGCAGTTGGCTGCAGACCAACCGCCCCCACAGCCGAATAAAAAGGGATATCTAGACAGGGGTATACCTCGTCCTGCTTGGGCATGACCCACCTAACCTTGCTGCACATCCCCTGTTTTATCCATTCCCGGTTGATGAGGATTGAGGCTACGATTACCTTCATAGAACATATCTGTTAGAATGCTCATCATCCGCCTGACGATGTGTTGAAAGCATTCAATCCATACAAGTTCGTTCCGGGTTCAAACGAAACTGAAGGCATTATCTCGTCACGTTCGTTTTGGAATCACCTTCAGAGTTAACGACGATAACCCTTGCATTCTGAAAACACCATCTCGATCTTCACTTGAGATGTCACGACCTAACATTTAATTTGGATCGATGTGGTTTTTGGAATATCAATTTGACACCCAATCCCGGTCTCATCGTAATCCAAACACCATTTTAAAGGCCAAGTTGTTTAAATAGTTTAAACAGTTTAATTCAACAATTGAATGCACATAACATTTATCACAGATAAATCATACACATTCATCACAGATATATCTAGAATATCACAGAACATTATGGATATAAATAGATATCAGAGTCAATCAAACAAAATCAACGAGTCATATCAATTTTATTTATTTATTTAAACTTAATTATTTTCTTAAAAACAAACCATTTTATTCTTACTTAGTTAATTACTAACTAATTAACTTATTTTTTGATTAACTTTTAATTATTCGCTTAATTAATTGTTTAATTTTTAATTATCAATCAATAACCTTAATTATTGATTTATATATCTCAATTACTCATTTAATTATTACTAATTACTTAATTAAACATTAATTACTAATTAACTTAATCGTTTAATCCTTAATTAATTATTTAATCAGTTAACTTCTATTTGTTAATTAATTAACTTTAAATGGTTAATTAAATTCTTTAATTACAAATTGATTTACACAAGATTATTATTAAAAATCTTTAATTACAAATTTAATTAAACCGTAAATTATTTATTTAATCATCATTATAAATTAATTACTAATGTTAATTAACTTTTAAATCAAATGAATTAATCCCCTTACGTTTTGTAAAACTTCCTTAATAAATTTTATGTAAATCTTAGTTTAATCCTGGTCAACAATAATAACTTAATTAATATCTTGTTTGCCCCTTTTTGTCTTAAGATTTAATCGGCTAATCCCTAGAAATTGAAACCTGAGAAAACAACGTGAACTGCTCGTGCTAAACTCGTGTCCACTCTGATCTTCCCCGCGTCCTTTCTCATGCATCCCTTCTTCTTCTTCCACTATTTTTTTAAGTTTAGGTTTTAAACTACTGTAACCAAACTAACACTCTCTCGCACCAAACCACGACCCAGAGGGAAACCCGAAGCAACATCACGATTTTCTCGAGCAAAACCACGTGAAAACCCCCGGATCTCAAATAACAGTCACGTACGCCACCGTGCACGTGCATGGTGGCTCGCCAAGGTTCAAGCAACCAACGACACTGCCAGCAAATCATGCATCGTCCTCTTGTTCGAAATTAAAAACCAATTTGACGCAAAAAGTTCGCAATAAAAAATATGTTCTTTTGTAGGAACAACGACTCGAACATATCGGAGAAGAACATCACGTCTCCTCGTCCACCATTTGCTTAGCGATTCTGGCCACACCTCGCCATCATCTCTCTCTACCACCTCCTATGATTTTGTGAAACTAGGTTGAAGCACGACGACGCAGACATCAAATGTGCAGACCCCAAAAACATCGACCCTAAAACCCTACTTTCGATTCGCCTCCAAGAATCTTGCATTTGAATTTTTTTTAACATTTTTCTTGTGTTCCCGAATCAACACACTAGCTTCACGATAAATTTCAACATCAATAATTGATTGAATCAACAGACATTCATATAAAAGCATTTTTGGTTCATTAATGAACTACTCTGGGTATATTTATCTAAAAATCGTAATTTTTTTAAAAGTCATACCTTTGAATGTTATTTCAAGATATAAATTCGAACTTACAATTTAAATTTATAAATTTTAGTCCATCGATTTACTTTATACTGTATATTTGAATTTACAGTCTTTACATTGTACAGCCCACCCTTAAACAACTTTTCATGCTTTGATCTTTAGTTTAAACAAAATTAATTAGTTAAATTTCTAAGTAAAAAATGTTTATACGAAGGGTATAATTCATTCTCTGTTTTTCGTTGCCTCAGCAATTTGAAACTTGAAGAACATCAATATGAAGAACTTACAGTAATTAACAAAACATTCCAGAACATTATACATCAACATAACAATTCTTCATGAATCAATTATTAAAATTAAATTTCAAAAAGAAGTTTACTCCCCAAATATTACTGTTGAAACAAAGGGAATTTGTTGATGAAAGAAGACTGCAGTTTGAAATATAAATCCATGTAACTTCCTTTGCTTTGAATTTGTTTGAGCTTGGAATTCAAAATGATGTTGTTTGTATTTCTTTTCTTATCTCAGTTTTACTTTTTATGTTGTAAACAAACTCAATATTATGAACAGGTAGTAGGGTGTTTAAATATATAAGAACAGTGTTTGAACAGTGTATTTGCTTCTAATATAAGCCTTACCTGGATATGATAACATTTTGTTTTATGTTTATGTACTAAGAATCTAAGATGATATAGGTATTTCGGCTGAATTAAATGTTTGTGGGACTGAAAATGAAAGCATTAATTGAACTTGCCTTCAAATATGTTTACAACTTATTAATATTGGCTGACACTAAAATTTGGTACAAAGGTTATTTGTTTGCAGGTTTTTGTTTTATCTTCATTTAGCTTGAATAACAATATATATATTTACTGATCTTTGTATTTGTACAAAGATGTTTTGTTTACAGATTTTTGTACAAAGATTTTGTTTTATTATCTTCAAACTTGAATAATGCATATATCTTTAGTCAGGTATTACTTCTTGTCTAATATGTATTTGTACAATGATTTTGGTTTTATTATCTCATCTAGCTTAAAACATCACTTACACATATTTATGTCCAGATATTTATTTATACCTTGTCAAACTTCATGTTACAAAATTAACAATTTATTTTATAAGTTTTCTTCTATTCTAAACTTATTATCTAGAACTTCATTAACTTGTTTACTTTATACTCATATTGATATTACTGTTTTCTTATTTTTACATACTAATGTTTATAACCATGTATATTTATTTTACATATGTTCCATATTTATAAAATTGTTTTCATTTAGAGTTAAATCTTCAATTATTTGATATGTTACTTATATTTGCATTAGTATACTTTATATTTATATTTAATATGAATAGAATAGTGTTATTATAAATATTATTATTATTAGTTACATTTATATATCTGATATTAAATGTCATTAATACATAGCCTTTAATTTAATTGAATAAAACTGATTTTATTTTAAATATAGTTAAAAGAGTCTATTTTAAATTTTGAAATTAAAATTTCCTTTATAACACATATATAACTAAAAATGCCCAAAATCTTATTTATTTATAAATGAAAAACTTGTATTTTATTTAAATTAGATTAAAGACTTATTATAATAATATGGTCAAAATTCCGGGATGATACATCATATCTTTAAGAAATAATTATTTGATCGTAGGATTATGAATCGAAGGACATGGTGAATTGTATCTCAAGTGATTAAGGGAAAAGTACCCAATTAATGAGAGCGACGAAAAAGTTCATGAACTCTTCAGAATGACGCATATAGATGTACCTAATTTGAGGTCTACTCGATGTAAGATCTAAAGCACAGTTTATGAGATCATATTCATATAAGATATGAATTCATAAGAAACATCGATTTTAAATACTTTAAGATGTGTCATTTTCTAATTTATGATTTTAAATACTTTAAGATGTGTCATTTTCTAATTTATGTGACGAACGTAAGTTTCATAAATCCAAAATTGAATCAATTTTATGTAAGCTTTGGATATGGTACAAACATTCTAATATGGAAATTGATTATATTAGATGAAAAGAAATTAACCTTGCCTAAAACGAACATAACTCATTAAAATACTAATATTAATTTTTGCACATTAAAGATTTACTACGAGTTTCATATCAATGTGGAGAAAAGGAACTATAAGTAGTAACAATTTTCTCAGTTGCCAATAAGCTGTAAAGAATACAAACTTTAGAATATAGAATGATGCTTAAATCTAGAATAAATTACAAGCATGTTATAAAAATACGATTTTGATAATTGTATCAGAAGGTATACGATTCATTAGCTGAGGATATATCTTCGAAAGGAAGACAATTGCAACTGCAATATAGTAGCAACAATTATGAGAATAACGTTGTAAATTTCAATTGTTTAAACTAATGTAAATATTGGTTAGTCAACATACTTAAGTTTGTAAAGAATTTACTCACAAAATTATTACCCAATATGACTTTGATTTTTGGTACATCTTGGTTAGAGTAGAAATTCTAAATAATGATTTGGAATAGAACATTTACACATGATAGCCAAAATGTCACGACATTAATGGAGTGATGGTTAAGTATTGGATAAGACGTAAGAACAAAAATGGTAGTATCATTCGGTGAGCATCATAGTTGAGCAAATATTTTGACAAAGAATCAAATAGTTTGGTTTTAAATAGAAAGTGTGCTTTTGTAAGAATGAACATTATGGTTAGCTCAACAAACTATATCATTCGATGAGGCCCACCGAAAGCGAATGAAATAGGTAGATATAAAAAAAATGCCAATTTTGGATCTATTGAGCCTATGAAGTTATAGGTATATTAGGTCTAATCGAATAAAGTTTAACAAAAATCTTGTTTTATTTAAAATCGGTTAAAAAGAAGAATTTAATTTAAATTTAAATGTATACTTGTGTGTAATATTTACTTGTATGAGTTAATTTTGAGAAAGAAACCTTTTATTTTTTCCCTGAAACTTATACAATTATTGAGTGAAGATTTTTCTTTATTTGAAGAGAAAAACCTTTCATTTTCCACTCTATAATTCAATTGAATGTTTTGTTAAATGTCATTAATGAGCAATTTATGCATTGCATAAAATGTGAGTATATCCGAATATACTCTGGTATACATTGTGTAAGTGCAACATATGAGAAGTGTACAAAGTTAAGCGCATGTATTTAGGTGCTGAGATTTAAACCGCAACGGATGAATTCACCTTTTATATTGCCTTGGTTGCTAAATTTTTTTAAACACAAAACAACATTTATTTTATATAAATAGGCATGGATACATACATAATACAAACATACATGCATACATACATATATATAAATAAACACACATATATGTATATACTTGTTTGCATAAAAACTGATTTTTATTGCTTGACGTGTTTTAAAATTAAAGCAAACAATTTAAAGCTAATTTAAATTAGGGAATAGTTTTAAAACAAAACTACAATTTTACATAAAGGTCTATTTTGTAAACTTTTAATTAAGAACACACACACACACTATATATATATGTATGTATGCATGTATGTATGTATGCATGTGCGTGTGTGCATGTTTGTATGTATGTGTGTCTGTATGTATGTCTGTGTGTGTATCTATGTATGTATATATACACAATAATTGAATCAATGATTTAAGTTCAAAACAACATGTAACATATGTATTCAATTAGATTGTAGTTTAAATATATATACCGTTAATCAATTAAATTAACAAATTAAAACCAAGTGTCAATAAAAGAAATCCAAAGTTTTTTTAGAAGATTTTACTCTCCACTTGTATATCTAAATTGAATTAACTATTATTCGCATGTAATTGATGACCAAAATTGTTTTAAAAATATGTAACATAAATATTTAATTCCCAAACTAATAACATACAACTTAAATCAATTAATAAAAATAGTTTTCAATTAAAATTAACCAAACAATAATTTCTAAGATAGAAAAGAAGTAGACAACTCGGGAACATATAAATTCGTGACAATAGGACTCAAATCTGATTAAAACACAAAATTAAAAAACAAGGTGATGGATCTAAATTATCTTGCAAATGATCATACAAAGAAAAGAGATGTAGGAGGTGGATGATTCAAACCATATAAATGATGTATAAAAAAAATAAGAACAAGTTAGTTAGAGAATTACCTTTGGATGTTGCATATAAATCATACCTTGAATGCAAAATCAAAGGCACGTAGATTCATAAATCAACCTCCAAATTTTGCAAAACTTTTATAAATTGATTTAATTTGTATTTAACTTTATAATTTTTATCCCCTAGAACCCCAAGAATTTTTGACCATAACTGAAGAGAGAAGAGAGAAGAGAGAAAATGATTTTGTCAGGAAAGAATAAATAATGAATGAAATGAAGGGAGGATACTTTTAAAGGAATGATAGAAACCTTCCTTAAAATCTTCCCTTTTAATTCTTTGTTAATCTCTATAAAGTTTTCTCTCTCTTCTACATGTATGGCTAGCCATAGATAGTGCCACATTGGCCCTCAGAATTTCCAAAATCCTATTAGCACTAATCTAATTTAAATCCTATTTAAATGTTCTATTGTTATCGTATAACGCTAAGTGCGTTTATATCTTTTTTGTATGCACTTGTTAAATACTAATTGTTTTAAAATAAATCCAATAAAATATTAATAACTAATATTTCATAACAATATTTAATTAATTAGCTTAAAAACATACATAGCATTTAATCTATCTAAATCCAATTTAAATATCCTACTGACATCATATGTCGATACACACATTTATAACTTATATATGAACTTTATTAAACACCACATTTGAATAAATAAAAAATTAATAAATAATATTTCATAAATATTAATTAATTGATGATGATTATAAATTAATTAAATTATGTGGTTTCCTAGGATTATTCATTTTCTCGGTTGTGCAATCCAAATGTGTAAATCCATTCAGCGGTTAATATCGAACAATGCAAATATTAACTTTTATAAGTCACCTTAGCTAGTGGTATGACATTTTGGTTGAATTTATTGCTTACATATCTTAAGGTAAACTCCAATTTTACTTATTATAAGCGATACCTATGTAGTAAGGATTATGTACACCAATTCTCTTCGTCAAAACTATATCACATTAGGACTTATGGACTTTGGTTTCAGTCAAAATTCCAACATCTTCCACATTCAACTTTGTAAATCTAAACACAAAATCCTTGGTTAAATAATAAAAGTTATTATTAATCATATTGCTCTAGCCAGAGAATTTGACTTTGAGTTGAATGTGATACTGACCTCACATAATTAAGGAGACCAATTCTTTCTTGAATAGTGTTTCACTTCCAATGCTTCAACTCACACCCAACTGCAGTCATTCGATGGACGCCATGCCACAATTTAACTATAATAAAAGTGGTATGTTTACAATGAAGTTCCACATTATTCTCAAATCGAGGTAATTGTGTAATGTTCTCACTTTGAGATTGTCAATTTGTCCTCAGTTATATCAACCAAAAGAGAACTCTCGAATGAGTCATTCCATAGTCATGCAATAACTATTAGTACATAACCCCTTGGTTCCCCTAACAACCATGAGTAATACACTGCCCAACATTTGGAGAGCGTTACGTACTCTAGTCTCAACAGGGGAATCGATATCCTTTCTCAAAACGTCTTGACAAGGAATGTTTAAAACAATATGTTATTTCTCAACGTGATAAAATTCTCATGATTACAGCATATTGTAATTACTATCACATTACATATCACTTAAGGATTTCCTATTTGATATACTTTAAATTAATTATTTAATTAATTATATCACAATGTAACAAGTATATAATAGAAAGAAAACACCTTTTTTTAACAAGATTGGTTATCGTGTTAGATACATGTAACAAATTACATAATTGCTCATAAGGCATACCCCTAACTCTATCAATCTTCCACTTACACTTGGAATCAATTATGGAATCTTATTCTAACTTCTTCGATTTTTTTCTCCAAAATTAATTGGGTCAGCCCCTAAGTGAATGGTTATGCTATTTTGTTTTAATTATCTATTATGCCAATTAGCTCTCTCTAATGCTTATAAAATGCCTTTATCATGTAGAACTTTTTAAAGTATGTCCGTCGACTTCTACTGAGCTCTAGGTTCTTTTACGAACTATATTATAGAATTGTTATCATATATCAATATCATGAGATTCACAACATTTGGAATCACCCCTAGCTCAGTTACAAATTTATGCATTTGTTTATACTTCTTTTATTGTAGTGCTTATTCAAGGTGATATACTTAGCCTTTGGTTGAATCAGCCTCTAGTTATTGTTTGAAACATTTCCAACTTAATTTTTTTTTTTGAACATGAAATTAGGATTAACATACCGTACTCGATAATACTTATAAAGTTTGAATCCACATGCGCCTTCATAAGGAGTTCATTGTTTCCATAAACAATTCTCCAGTATTTTGTAAATACTCAAAAACACTCTAAATTGTCATTCAGTGATCTTAATTCGAATTTGATACTTGCTCTGTGTATCAAATATAGAAGCAAAATGTGGTATTGTAGAAAATATAGCAAGTATGGTAATTCCTTTGCCAAATGGTACTCATCTTACATGCTCCGTATTAAACATGCTCCGTATTAAACATTTTTAATACCCATCTACATATATCATTTGGGGCAATCCAAAAATCCTTGTATGTTGATTTTAAGGATGGATTTTCAAATCCAATACAGAGAATAAAAAACCAAACAGAAATGATTTCAACATGAATACATCGTTAACAATCGTTAGTTTGTTTTTTACCTATGCTTTTTGAAATTTTTTAGTACCTTTATTATTCTTTCTCATAGACACACACTTCCTTTGCATTTTCAATGAAAATAAAACTATTTTATTTCTCTATAAAAATCCTTATGTAACTCTGATTCCCATCGAATAATACTTTCGTAACACTTCTTGAATCATATCCAATAACCCACAAACCATGAATTACTCTTACTAACTTCGAGACACTTTAGTTATTAAGCGCAAAGAACATATTCGAATCATCATTTAGAATTTCTTCTTCATACACCAAAACTCAAAGTCATAAAAAGCGATAATTTTCTGAGTAAAATCCGAATCAACTTAGGTAAGTTGAACGATGTATATGTTACATTAATTTCAATAATTAAAACCAAAGTAATCATTCCTTTCAATGTAGTTTACTATATTCCAACTGTAATGGTTTTTTAAAAATGATTTTGCAATCCATGGATCATGTCCATTCGGGTACAACAAATCAAGTTCATATTTTGATAATGTACTTGGGATCTATTCAGGATTTGTGCGTCAAGCCATTTTGTAGAGTCAATTTTCTTAACGACTCATTGTCAACTAAGGAAATTCTTGTCTCAACATTGATGAGAAAATCATAGTTAGTCTTTGTTGTGCAAGACTAATTATTTGATATTTTAATGTGTCGTATCTATTTAATTTGGTTAATTTAATTTCACCCATTATAATCCATTTTATCTTTGGAATGTAACCAAATCCAATTTACCACCAGAAATTTCCAAAAATAATCCCTTCACCGTGAAGTTGGCAATTCTAGAAACCACAATTGTTTCTCAGTATAGAAGATAGGTATTGATAAACATTTTATAACTGGATATATATGTGCATAAAATTTATTTATTTTTAATTTTACTCAACTTATGTTCATAACATGAATTGGTTCGTCAATATTGATGGGTTACGAATTCCTTTAGGGAGGTCCACGCAAGATCGCTCATAAACAAGTGTTACGTGTACTCTTCGACTCACAAACCTATCAATCTATTGCATAGGATATGTGGGGGTTTCTTATACATTTCTATCTTCTAAGATCTCGTAAACTTGTCTTGGATAAAATTAATTTTAACCTTATGTACTTGCTTTTAAGCACATGAATTTATATAAAGTTGTCACCTCAATTTCACTAATCATCATTCATGTTTTGTCTAACAAAGTCTAATTACTTCTTATCGGTATATCATTATTTACCATGGGGAGGAGTGACTTTTAGTTGAATATTATTTGTTTTTAGGTACTTTTGAAACCATTTATCTATATACTTGCCTACTCGATAAAATTGAGTTTTCCTATTTCTTTGCACAATACGTTTTATACTTTCATTTTATATTCAATGAACTTATCATAAATAGATTACTTGTATATTAAATACACATGTTCATTTTAGGTTAATTCACTTGTTAACTCCTCTTTTTTTAAGAGACCTAACAACCTATGGGATGCAGCGACCTAACTACCTGTGGGGTGTAACGACCTAAAGTGAGAAGCGACCTAGTAGCTAAGTGGATTTACCGACCTAACGGATTAAAGAGCCTAACGACCTAATGATCTAACGAGTTAACAACCTATGGACCTAGCGACCTAAGGGTTGGACGACCTAGCGAGTTAATAAGGGGAGCGACCTAACAGGGAAGAAATTCTACAGCGAAATAAAGACCCCCAACGACCTAGCGACCTAGTTGCTACGCGACCCAGCGACCTAGCGAGTTATCACAGGATTAAGTAACTACCTATGCCGTTTCCAAACCATAAGTCACCAACTACTCTACCTAGGTCACTCACGACCTAAACATACCAAAGAAGCTTCTTATGCCGCCTCCTCCTTAGGTCGTTGACGACATATGACTTTCCAGTTTATTCAGAATGATCAAGTACGCTCTTGTTAAGCCGAAGACCACATCCACTAGGTCGCACACGACCTACGACCTATCCAAGGTCGCTCACGACTGACGACTTATCAATACCAACCGAGTGACCAAGTGAAAAGAAGTAAACCATGTCCTCTAGGCCGCGCGCGACCTACGACCTACCCTTAGGTCGTTCGCGTCCTATGACCTAACTCCGATATCTCCCTATAAATACAGCACTAGCTCCAACGGAGAAGGGATCTTTTTGGATCATTTCTGGAACGCCGATACTCTGCTGTATTCTCGACTCACTCGACACTTCAAACACGAAAGACATCTCAACGAACTCCAAGAGGAAATCTAACACAATCGACATAGATTCAAAGAATTCTTCTACATCGAGTTCTAGCTATTTGTCCTATCAGTGTTGTAATCGAAGATTGTTGTAAAGTTGTAATTGATTCAGCAATAAAGAAGATTAAAGTGGACATAGGCTTAACTTGAAGCCGAACCACTATAAAACTGCTGTCTTTCTACTGATTTCTCTGTGACTTTTCTACTTACTTTTAATTCCCGTAAAGATGGGTGGTGCTTTCACTTAATCTCTACTTACACCGGGGTGTTAGCGTTCAATTTAAGCGTTAACATTTTTGATGCTTTCACTGATAACCCAACTCAGGCTATTTTCGTCATTGCTTCGCAAAAGTTTGTTGAAAGAATCTCTCTCAAAACCAGAACTCTATCAGAGATAATGGCTCCTGGAAGAAAGCGTGGATCTACAAGGCCCAGTAATGTCCATGAGAATACTTCCACTTCTCCTTCGTCAAGTCAAGCAGCACTAAGTGCCGGAATTACACGAGCGGAGTTAGATGCCGCAGTATCTGGGTTATACCAGCAGATGGAAACCCAGAATGCTTTAATTCTTGAAAGGTTAAATGCATTGCTCGGAGCTAACCGTCAACCGGTGAATAACGAAGAAAACCTTGCAGATGATGTTTATAATCCTGAAGAGAGGAATATTCCTCAAAGAGCAGCTAGCACCGCCAAAGAAACACCTCCTCAAGCTGGAGGATCGAGACCGCAGCCAACTCTCCGCGAACGTTTGTCCAGGCAAACTTCCGAGAAAATGGCAGAAGTCTGTCCTACAGATCCTTGAAATAATGAGGAATATCTTTCGGGCATGGTGCGACAAATCATGAAAGAAAGCATGCAGAGGGATGAAGATGAAAAGGAATGGCGATTCGCTTCGAGCAAAACTCCGTTCACTGAAAGGATTCTAAAGGCGGAATTCCCAAGGAAGTTTATTCCTCCTACAATCCCGGTTATAAGGGAACAAGCGACCCTAATCAATTCCTGTATAAGTATGATTGGCACATGACTGGTGCTAGGGCGTCTGATGAGACCAAATGCCAGTACTTTCCGGTATACTTGGAAGGAGTGGCTCTGCTCTGGTTCACAAAGCTTCCGGTCCGATCCATAGACCAGTTCACCGATTTGACCCAGAAGTTTAAAGAGCAATTCAGGTTGTATGCTTCAAAGGCAAAGGATATTATGTCACTGTCTAGCCTGGAAAAGAACCCTGGGGAATCTATTAGATCTTTCTTGAACCGCTTCAACATAGCTTTGGCTGAAGTGGATAATGTACAGCCACGAACGGTCTTGACATACTTGATGAGGGCAGTCGACAAGTCAAGCGAATTTGGGAAGTGGCTGAAGATGAAAGAACCGAATTCGCTTGAGAAATTATATAAGAAAGCTGATGAATTCATGCGCTTGGAAAGCCTTCAAGCATCGGTTAAAGTGGCAATGACAGAGGTTAAGGATAATACTGCCGCTCCTACCAAAAAGGGATCCGGAAATCAGAAAAGGGAGAATAATGATGGGAAGAAACAGAAAGATATGAAGAAACCCCGCTTCTCAAAACCTTCAGATTTCACTCCTTTGACTGACACCCCGGTGAATATCTTTTTTGCTACCAAAGACGTGGTAGAATATCCTAAACCGCCTGAGATGAGAGATGGGAGAAAAGCAGCTCAAAGTGGGAGATTCTGTCGGTTTCATAACCAAGCCGGTCATGATACCAACGAATGTCGCCATCTGAAAAGTTTGACTGAAGAACTGCTGAGAGAGAACAAGTTGCAGCAATATGTTAAGAGAAGTAGAAATGACCCAACTTCATCTACTAAAGGCCAGCAACTTCCTACTCATCCGTCTGGCTCAGGTGAGAGGACTACTGCGCATGAATCAGAAAGGCCCGTTATTAATGTGATTATGGGAGGTCCTCACCCAGCAGGCAGGAGCTGGGGCGAGATGGAAAGATATGCCCGTGCCTTGAAGTATGTACCGACAGAAGAGAGTGTTTTTGTGCTGAAGATGCTGCACCTTTGAAGCAGCATAAAACTTTTAATGTTGATATTATGTTCAGAGCCAGGGACTCTATGGGCATTGAAGCTCCAACTATGGATCCCTTGGTCATCTCTACAGGCATTGGGCCGGCTATTGTGAGAAGAGTGCTTGTAGATTACCACGCTTCTTGCAATATTCTCTTCAAAAAGACGTTCGATCAAATGAAAATTCCGATAGCTGACGTTCAAGCTTCATCTCAGAAAATTATTGGGTTTACTGGGGAACCGAAACAGCCAATTGGAACTGTTGACTTGTTCGTTGAGCTTGGAGAGGGTTAGAAAAAGGTTGTTCGAAAACAGACTTTTGTAATTGTTGATGAATCATCTGCCTACAAAGCTTTCCTAGGCCGACCAACTCTTGCGGCTTTTAAGGCAGTTCTCGCCCCGTGGTGCCTCACTATGAAATTCCCCACGGATAATGGTGTTGGAGTTATTAAAGGGGATCAGAATGGTGGGCGAGAATGTTATCTAATAGAGTTGCATGAAGCAAGGAAAAGAGAGATGGGAAAAGATGCGGCAGCCCCAGTCCGCATCAAAGAACCTGCATTGTAGCAATTACAGGGTGGACCCTGCACTGGCGAGCATAGCGGGGCATGAAGAGAAATGGATCCTAGAAAAGCTAGTGCAGGGGAAAATTGAGTGGTGCTAGTGGACATAACGGTGCCAGTACCTGTTGACCCGAAAGATCCGAACAAAGTGGTGAATGTGGGTTCGCAACTTAGTGTGATGGTTCAAAATTCCTTGATATCTTTCTTGATAGCAAATCTGGACGTATTCGCTTGGAATCATCGGATATGTATGGAATATCCCCAGAGATTGCAGTACATACTCTGAATATTGATCCGAAGTTTACACCGGTAAAACAGAAAAGAAGAACTCAAGGTCCTGAAAGATCAGTAGCGTTGAAAGAAGAGGTAGACCGGCTCATGGAGAATGGTTTCATCAGGGAGTCTACTTATCCGTATTGGGTTTCAAATCCTGTATTGGTTAAGAAAGCTAATGGGAAGTGGAGAGTATGTATCGACTTCTCATATTTAAACAAAGCCTGCCCCCAAAGACTGCTTCCTGTTACCCAGGATAGATCAGTTGGTGGATGGAACAACGGGGCATGAATTGTTATCTTTTATGGATGCTTACTTCGGATACAACCAGATCATGACGCATGAGCCAGACCAGGAGGACACGAGCTTCATTACCGACATTGGTCTCTACTGCTATAGAGTCATGCCCTTCAGACTTAAGAATGCAGGGGCAACTTACCAAAGACTCGTCAATGCTATGTACAAACCGCAGATTGACAAAACTATGGAAGTTTATGTTGACGATATGTTGGTGAAATCAAAGAAAGCGGTAGACCACATGGATCACTTGGAAGAAATTTTTGCAATCCTCCAAAAGTACAGAATGAAACTTAATCCTTTGAAATGCTCGTTTGGGGTGGAGTCCGAAAAGTTCCTGGGTTTCATTGTGAGTGCTAGGGGCATTGAAGCTAATCCTACTCAGATTGCTGCTTTAAAAGAAGTCAAAGCTCCTAGAACAAAGAAGGAATTGCAAAGTCTTAATGGAAAAGTTGCTGCCTTGAGTCGATTCATTTCCAAAGCTACTGATAAATGCATTCCATTTTTTGATGCTTTGAAGGAAGGAAGGAAAAACTTTGACTGGACTCCTGAATGTCAGAGAGCTTTCGATGAGTTGATTCGTCATATGGAAATGCCTCCAATACTTTCTATGCCCGACGATGGTGAAGATCTTTTTGTATATTTGGCAATTTCATCTCATGCTCTTAGTGCAGCGTTGGTATGGGAAGACGCAAAAATTCAACGCTCGGTCTATTATATCAGCAAAAGATTCACTAGGGCAGAGATGAATTACTCAAAATTGGAAAAGCTCGCCTATTGTCTATTGATTGTATCAAGGAAGTCGAGGCCGTATTTCCAAGCTCATCCTATCAAAGTCCTCACCGATCAACCTCTGAAGCAAGTCCTATTTCGTCCTGAGACTTCGGGTCGTCTTTTGAAGTGGATTGTTGAACTCAGCCAATACGACATCACTTATCATCCCCGGAGAGTAATTAATGGACAAGCTTTAGCGGATTTCATCGCAGAATGTACAGATAAAGGTGATAGTGAGGAAGAGGTGACTGTTAATACCCCAATTCGATGGAAATTATATGTTGATGGTACAAGAAACGATTACTGTTCCGGAGCTGGGGTTGTGCTTGAAACCCTTGAAGGGCGGTCATTGTGCTATGCATTGAGATTGGAATTCCCTTCGACAAACAATGAAGCAGAATATGAAGCTCTTATTGCCGGCTTGAAAATTGCTAAAGAATTGAATGTCAAAGTGTTGCAGATCTTCAGTGATTCACAGCTTATTGTATGTCAAGTCAAGAAAGAGTTTCAAACTAAAGGAGGAAATCTGCCCGCCTACTTATCAAGAGCCTGGGAACTTCTTGATGATCTTGACCATTATACGATAAGTCATATACCCCGGGAAGAGAACATGAAGGCAGATTCTCTCGCAAAGTACGCAAGCACTGGTGAAGCTCAATTATTGGGAATAGTTCCTGTGGAAGTCCTGTCAGCTCCAAGCACTGATGAGATGGATATTGACTGGATCATGACTATATCTCAAGAGCAAGAATCATGGATGACTCCGATAATGGAATATCTGCTCAACGGTTCTTTACTAGAAGATTCAAAAGAACGACAGAAGCTGCTAAGAAAAGCCTCCAGATATATAATTCAAGATGGCCGATTGTACAGGCGGGGATTCTCAATTCCATTACTCCGATGTGTGACTAAGGAAGAAGCGAAGACAATTCTAGCTGAAGTACACGGAGGAGAGTGTGGAGACCACTCAGGTGGCCAACTCTAGCCAAGAAAATTCTCCTTTATGGGTATTTTTGGCCAGATATTAATCGTGATGCTGCAAGCTAAGCCCGAAGATGTGGCCGATGCCAGAGATTTGCAAAAATCCCAAGAGCACCTTCCACCGAGATAACACAGATGGTCAGTCCGTAGCCATTTGCTATTTGGGGAATGGATCTCATCGGGCCTTTGCCAACCGCCAAGTCCGGAATCAGATATGCTATTGTTACTGTTGATTATTTTACTAAATGGGATGAATCTGAACCATTAGCTACTATTACCTCTAAAAAGATGATAAACTTTGTGACTAAGAATATCATTTGCAGGTATGGTGTGCCTCAAAAGATAATCACAGACAATGGAACTCAACTCAAAAGTGAAGAGTTCCAAGATTTTTGCAAGCGATTCAAGATCCAAAAAAGCTTCTCAACAGTGGCTCATCCACAGGAAAACGGGCAAGTGGAAGCAGTAAATAAAATTATCAAATCAACCATCAAAAAACAGCTGGAAAAAGCGAAAGGCGGTTGGGTCGATAAGCTACCACTAGCACTATGGGCATATAGAACTACACATAAAACTACGACTGGGCACACTCCATTTTCATTGGCATATGGATCAGAAGCAATGATTCCGGTGGAAATAGAAGTTCCTTCACATAGAAGAATTCATTTCAGCCAAGCTGAAAACGAAGAGTTGCAACTTGAAGCACTTGACTTCCTTGATGAGAAAAGGGAAGAGGCTCAGCTCCGAATTGCATCCCATCAGCAAAGAATTGCCAGGCACTTCAATTCCAAAGTTTGCCAACGCAGCTTTGAGATTGGAGATCTAGTCTTGAAGAGGGTCATGACAGCAACAGGAGTGTTTGCGCCAAACTGGGAAGGGCCATATGTCATAGGCAAAAAACTTCTTGATGGCACTTTCAAACTGACAACTGTCGAAGGAGATCCAATTCCAAGAGCTTGGAACAGCAATCACTTGCGCCCATATTTTACTTAAAAGCTTTACTGAAATACTGTAAAAGAATTATGGATGTATGATTCGTGTATTGAAAGCCATTGTAAAGCTAGTGCAAGTGAATAATAAGAACTATAAAGTGGATGTAGGCCCAGTTCTTGGCCGAACCACTATAAATCTTGTGTTCTCGACTATTACAAACTGCCTGTTTTATTTCGATATATAAAGTACTTCAATTGTGTTGTTAAAATGTCGATTTAATATTGCAGGCCATTAAAACAAAGCTTACCCATCACAAAACAAAGAGATTCCTGACATCACTCAACAAATGAATGTTCAGCCACAAAAATTGCGGACTCAAATCCTATATAAGAAGTGCTTCAAGCAAACATTTAGTGGTTCCGTCAGAGGTGGACGCTTCCTAAATAGCTGTGATCGTTTGTGCAAATGAACATCCGATTAATTGGCCTCTGTCTGCCCCTGCGAACTCATTGAACAATGAAGTACTTCTTTGGATAAAATAAGCTACTTGCAAAAGAAAGGAATGTGTGCTTGAAAATGATAACAGGGAACCGCTGATATGAGCAAATGGCGAAAAGACATGGGTAAGTAGGCAGCAAACAGCAACAGACCTCTTCGGAGGCACAAGCCCTCTTCGGAGGCACAACTCTTCGAAGGATAAAGACCTCTAATGGGACTTGCCAGAAAAAGAAAGTTCTCTTTCTCAACAAAAAAGATTGGTGGAATGACCGGTGGCACAGGACACTCGTTAACTAGCTGAGAACGTTTGTGCAAACAAACAATCCAAGTAACTTGTCTCCGCCCTGTGAATCCATCCAACCACGAGAAAGAAACTTCCAGGAAAAAGCCATACTCGGATGCACACATTTCACCGTGATCTGAAATAAAACTTCACACGAGTTGAAAGGTGAAAAGACCTCTTCGGAGGCACGCATTCCACCGAGATCTGAAATAAAACTTCACAAGTGTTGGAATGTGAAAAGCCCTCTTCGGAGGTCCATTTCACCAGAGTTGAAATGCTAAAAGACCTCTTCGGAGGCACACATTTCACCATGATCTGAAATAAAACTTTACACGAGTCGAAATGTGAAAAGCCCTCTTCGGAGGCCCGCTTCCCAACGAATAGGGAAAAAATAAAAACCTCTCCCCAGGGGCAGAAACAAAAAGCCCTCTTTGGAGGCCCGCTTCCCAGCGAACAGGGAAAAAACAAAAGCCTCTCCCAAGGGGAAAAAACAAAAGCCCTCTCCCCAGAGGCACACACAAAGAAGCCCTCTTCCCAGAGGCACAATCACACAAAAAAGCCCTCCTCCCAGAGGCATAAAAAAAAAGCCCTCTTCAGAGGCACAAACAAGTCAAAGCCCTTTTTCAGAGGCCCACTTTACCATGAAGGAAAATTCACTTGCCAAAAATAAAAGTGACTTTCTCCGGAAGTAAAGTGTAAAAACTTCTCCATATTAAAAAAAAAGAAAGAAAGAAAGAGAAACTTCTCCAATACGAGGCACATTCTACTAAATCAGAAAAATATTTCTTTAAAATGGAAAAATTATTCTATAAAGTACAGATGCAAACCTCCTTCGAATGGAAAAGTTGTTCTCTAAAGAAAGAGTATAAGTCTTCTCGAAATAGAAGAGTTGTTCTCCAAAATTTTGCCAATGTGAAAGAGGTTACAATAAACCATGGTACGGGGGCAATATAATATAGTTACAAAAATAAAAACAATGCTCAAGCAACATACCATAGGTTTACTACGACATCACACAGAGAAATAAAGAAACTTGTATGAAAAAGAAGAATAAATGCATTCTCAAATACAGACAGAAGTTTGTACAAGTAAAAGAATCATTTTATTCCATACTATAAAAAATTTATACATGTGCAGGTTTCAAAACAAAAGAAGCGAGGACCGGTACCCGCACAATCTCCGTTCAACACAAGTATTTATATATACAAGAAAAAAAGCAAAAAAGCGAGACGAAAAGCATAAGTCCCAAACCCATCACTTCTTCTTCCTGCCACCTTTCGAGCCTTCGCCTGGCCAGATGATTAACTTTTTAGGCCGGCTTGTGAGAGTAGGGGAGGAAAGAGGAAGGGGTGCAATCGGACTTTCTTCTGCTTTTTCTTCGCCAGCAGAAGCTTCTCTCCTTTTCTTTGAGACTCTGCACTTCCCCTTCTTCCTTGAAGAAGACTCACTGCCCGGAGTGAAAAGTGCACACAACTTTATGTCATCAGAAATAGTTGCTCCGGGGTTCTTTCGCCTTCTTCAGGTTCCTCGACCTTCTGTTCTTGAGAAGCGACCGGGTCATCCAAGCCTTGAAGAGCTTCTATCTGCTCCTATTGTGACCCCGGTTGAGAAACGGAAGGGGGACTAATCTGAAGAGGCGGAGATAAAACAGCTGGAAGAGTGGAAGGTTGGACAACACTTGGCGCTTTCACTACATGAGAAGAGAAGTTAAAGTCAGTATCTCTCATAAAAAGAGGAGAAAGTGGTGCGTCAAGATTTAAGTAATAATCAAAAAGTTCATCAATCTCATGGGAAGTAAACAAGCAGTCCACTTGAGCAAGATTAGCATTGAGGTTACCTAGAGAGGAAGGCTTCACTATGTCAACTTCAAAGTCCTACGCCTCAGTGCTTTCTTGACCCTCACCTCCGGTGCGGGCGGTTCCACTTTCAATAACAGCTTGAGTAGGAGGTGGAGAGTGGGAGCTGGAGCCAACAATATCCATGTCGGCCGAAATCGAAGGTTGAACTGGGTCGGTTGAAGTTGCCTTCCCTAAATGTTCTCCTTCTGCCATTTCGGCTCTCTCTTTGGCGAGTTGCTCCTTTCCCCTGGCAAGAGCGGCACATGCATCATCATTTAGATAGTGTGCCATTAAATCTACTTCGGCATATCCGGCTCCTCCAAGAATATCAAGTGCGGCTTCCCACACTTTGGCCAAAGTGATTTCATACTCCGGTCCCAAAAACTTAAGGCTACCGCGCCCCAGAACACTATGAATGTAAAACTCGAATAGAGTGGAGCTGACTTCGGCTTTAGTTGCCATATGAGATTCTTCGGCTGCTGCTTTGCTGGCAATAGCTTCGTAACGCTTTCAGCTTCAGAAAGTCGAGCTTTTAGCAGTTCAATCTCCAAGTTCTAGGAGCTGGTTTTTTCTCGTAGTTGAGCAACATCAGCTCGGTAGTTTTCTACAGCTTGCTGCTGTGCTTCAAATTTAGCTTCAGCATCTCTCTGTGCAGCGTGAGCATCTCTAACTTATTTTTGAAGCAATTCCCCTCTCTGAGAATAGGAAGTGGAAGAAGTGGCGAGCTCTTCCTTAAGTTTTTCAACTTCCGCTTCAAGCTTCTCATTATAAGCGGTAATACTCTTCATTTCGGCATCATGCTGATCGAATGTTTTCTGCCACTTGGATTTATCATTTTCCATAGTCAGCATGGCTTTGAGGTTTGCACGATTTACCCTTTGAAGCTCTTCAACAAGTTTCTGCCAACCAGACATTCTCTCGATATCGAGTTTGACGGCATCAAAATTTCGCATCATGGCTTGCTTATCAATTTGGACCAAGTCAAGATCAAAACACACTCCCTTTAAGCACCAGTGCGGGAATCGGCTTTGAAGAGTAGCCGGACCCTGTCCAACTTGATAGGGGGGCCTACTTATTATTGTTTGAATATCGGTTCTTTGAAGGGGGAAGAGCCGGAAGGAATTTCTAAAGAGACGGGAGCAGCGGGCTTTTCAGAGAGTTCGGATGTCAGTTTTTCACCAAGTTTGGCACGTTTACGTGGGGCCTCAGTGACATGGCTTTTTCCCTTGTCATCACGGGATTTTCTCTTGTGGGAATCATCCTCTCTCTGGAAAGAATCATGTCATTCGTCCCATCTCCCATAGCGTTCTTCATAAGCACGCTTTTCACGAGCCTTCCTCGTAGCTCTTTCTTCGTCAGTTTCCCAGGAGGCGGGAAGTTACCTTTTGGGGTCATAAGAGCCGCGCCTCCCATAACGCTGGAAATCATCATAGTAGGAGCCACTTCGTCCCATTGGAGAATCTGAAAATAAAAAATATAAATTCAGGAATCTTCAAAGCAAGGAAGTTGAATGCATATAAGTGCTAAAAAGTCTAAGTGTGTGTAACGTGCAAACTACGCGCGTCAAACTACGAACCACTCCTTGGTTGGGGTGTGATGATGGATTTTACAGCCAGTGTCAACTCTTGGGCTGATGGAGTTTGTTGCATGACGGATGTCGCTTCAACCGCTGGAGAAGTAACTTTAGCAGTGATAGGATCATCTTTAAAGAGCTCCTGTGAAGTAATCATCAGGTCGCTCAACGCCTCAAAAGTATCATCACCGCTGTGCCTGGCGGGACTTGTTCTCTCAGTTCCTTCGTCACCAAATTTCCCGGGTTGTTGGGGAGGTTCCTCTTCTTCGATGACCGGGGCAAGTGCACGTTTGCCGGATGACCCCGCAACATAAATTGAAGTAGAACACTTTACCAATGAAGCCTCAATAGTATGTTCTTTCGGTGTAAGTTCTCCGATGGAAACTGAGGTGTCCGATGTCTCTACTGGAGAATCAGGGACTTCTTGAGGCTGAGTAGATCGGGAATGGTGCAGAAGTCCGTATTGGTGAAGAAATTCATATTTCAGCAGAAATTTAATACTTCTTTCCTCAATCGCCACGGCACTTAATCTTTCAAAAGTCGGCTTGTGGCTGAGATTTCTAGAGAGAGGAGGAAGTGCTGAAAAAGAAAAGAATGAAATTAGCACTTAGCAATTCGGATCTCGAAAAACCCAGAAATAAAAAGAACGGGGATGAGCAATCTTACTTCCTATTCTCCAGATGGAATAAAACCCTGGAGGGCAGCGAATGAAGAAGAATTGATTCAGAAAACCATGAGCACTTTCAGAAAGATCGGTGATAAGTTTACAGTTTCTGGCACTTCTCACGAGTATGATGGAGGGGTGGTCTTTATTCTTTGCGAATGTGCATAAGTAGCAAATTTCTTCGAAGCTCGGAAGACGGTTAAGTGTCCTCCTGAATAGAACACACATTCCCATCAGGATGGCGTAGCCATTTGGATGCTGTTGAAAGGGAGAGATGGTTAGTCGGAGAACGAGTTGTCGAAGAAATTCATTGAAAGGAGGAATGGCACCACACAGGCACATCTGGCGATTAACATTGACAAAACCGAGAGGTGGCTTGTCAGCAGTATCATTTGGCCCAGGAAGTATAACATCCGCTTCGGCAATACCAAACTGAATACGTAATTGGTTGAATGCCCGCTGACTCAGGGTAGTTGGAGTTCTTTCCGGAGGATTATCCAATGGGTTGGCTACCGGGAAGACTCCTTCAGATTGCTCTATTATCTCTTCTTGAGAAGACATTCTACACAAGGAACTAGATATTCAAATATGAAGGTGCACGTTTCCTAAATGTGTGAAATGTTGTGTAAAACTAACAAAACGACAAGCAAATATAACTGAAATAAACTAATATGCAATTGCCAATTTTAAAGTTTCAGGGCTTGTTGTTTTAAGTCCAAATACAAGTGCAGTGTTGATGCAAACAAGTCAGTTTTAATTGATTAATATGGCTTTGCTTTAATACTTCACTTGAATTTGTCGATTCACAGCATTTCATATAATTTCTTTAAGTTGATTATCTTTTATCGACTAATCTGTCATTCGATGTGGGCGATCAGTGGCAGTATATTCGTCCCATTTTTTCTGCAAATGTTGTGTCTAACAGGTTATTAGCATTAAAGTTAATATAATCTTAAACAAGCTCAAGCGACTCATCATGGGTCAAGGTTCATCAATCAAGCCCAACGACCTAACATATGTCAAATTATCTTAAGTCGCATTGTCCAAGTTAAAGAATTCAAGGCATGAGGCTTCAGGTCAAAATTAAACAAAAATTGTCCAAGTTCTAGGTCGGCCGCGACCTAAAACCTATGCTGTACAAAGTCAGGTCGTTGGTCTTTTAGGTCGTTCTGCTTTAAACTTTCTATTGTTCCACTAAGTTAAGTCGCGAGCGTGATAGGTCGCAAGCAAGTTAAATCTCAAGTGTGTTAGATCGGCCAAGTTTCTTAGGTCGCAAAGGTTTCTACGTCTGTCAAATTCACTAAATCGCTTCTGACAATCCCGAGCTATTTCCTGTCAAAGCCACTACACCCGGCCTTCCTTGACTCGCTAACTTCTTCTCCACCCGATAGCGCGCTATCTTGTTAACTTGCAACCCAATAACCTGTTATCATCTAAGCAACGAAATCCCTCGTCCTCTCAATAAAATCCATTATCCATCCATGCCATCAAATCATCCACACTGATTTGAATCATTTCAGATCCATCCAGGACCCAATGCGTTGCTGTGCTCTCGAGAATCGCCGCAACAACATAGTTAATGGCTATCAAGGTCAATCGCAACTTGACTTGAAAAGTGAAATGCGACACACAGAGTTGGTCTGAGGCCAGGGAATCGGGATTCGCAGTTCGATAATGATCGTGATTGGATAAGGATCAAATTCAGTTACATAATATAATGGTGAAGATGGATTGACGGTTGGATAGATCGAATTCGCTCTAGAAAGCTCAAAGACTCGTTAATGGCGGAGCAAGTTGTTAGAACAGTTAAGTAAAGAAGGAGGAACGAGCTAGCAGTTATATAAGGCAAAAGCAGATGGGCATGCGGGTTAAGTTAACTCTTGGGTCGCTCACGACCTAGCGGGTTTAGATCGAAGCACATGACCTACGACCTAGGTGTGTACTTCGAGGGGCAAGTGTTAACTCCTCTTTTTTTAAGTGACCTAACTACCTATGGGATGCAGCGACCTAACTACCTGTGGGGTGTAACGACCTAATGTGAGAAGCGACCTAGTAGCTAAGTGGATTTACCGACCTAACGGATTAAAGAGCCTAACGACCTAATGAGCTAACGAGTTAACAACCTATGGACCTAGCGACCTAAGGGTTGGACGACCTAGCGAGTTAATAAGGGGATCGACCTAATAGGGAAGAAATTCTGCAGCGAACTAAAGACCCCCAACGACTTAGCGACCTAGTTGCTACGCGACCCAGCGACCTAGCGAGTTATCACAGAATTAAGCAACTAGCTATGCCGTTCCCAACCATAAGTCGCCAACTACTCTACCTAGGTCGCTCACGACCTAAACATACCAAAGAAGCTTCTTATGCCGCCTCCTCCTTGGGTCGTTGACGACCTATGACTTGCCAGTTTATTCAGAATGATCAAGTACACTCTTGTTAAGCCGAAGACCACATCCACTAGGTCGCATACGACCTACGACTTAGCCAAGGTCGCTCACGACCCATGACCTATCAATACCAACCGAGTGACCAAGTGTAAAGCAGTAAGCCATGTCCTTTGGGTCGCGCGCGACCTACGACCTACCCTTAGGTAGTTCGCGTCCTACGACCTAACTCCGATATCTCCCTATAAATACAGCACTAGCTCCAACGGGGAAGGGATCTTTTTGGCTCATTTCTGGAACGCCGATACTCTGCTGAATTCTCGACTCACTCGACACTTCAAACACGAAAGACATCTCAACGAACTCCAAGAGGAAATCTAACACAATCGACATGGATTCAAAGAATTTTTCTACATCGGAGTTCTAGCTATTTGTCCTATCAGTGTTGTAATCGAAAATTGTTGTAAAGTTGTAATTGATTCAGAAATAAAGAAGATTAAAGTGGACATAGGCTAAACTTGAAGCCGAACCACTATAAAACTGCTGTCTTTTTACTGCTTTCTCTGTGACTTTTCTACTTACTTTTAATTCCCGTAAAGACGGGTGGTGCTTTCACTTAATCTCTACTTACACCGGGGTGTTAGCGTTCAATTTAAGCGTTAACATCGCTTATGTCAAAATGAAGTACGTGGAACAATTGTTGGTATCATTAACTTTTCCACCGCATATGTAACAATCCGGAATTTCAAACGCTTTATATTTAAAAATCATAATTATTTAAATTTTTGAATCTTGGATTTAAAAGGAATAAAAATGATTTTGAAAAATTATTAAACTCCTTTTAAATAATAAATGATAATGGTAAACTTTATAATTAAAGTATTAAACTTTTTTAATAATAATTCTTTTCAACCAATATGTGAAATTATCATCTCGGAGCATCATCTTGGATTTTGATGAAACTAGTGTCATCGGGACAGGAATATTGAGTTGTTGTACACAACGAGTTTCGTAGTGATCGGACGTCTTATGTGATTGTGCAAGCTCGAAACGTTCGACGATTAACTTCATAGAATTAAATATAATAAAATTTTCATTATAAATACTCCCACATACTTAACCCTCTTTGTCACTTACTCCTTTCCTTCTTTAGTAAACAGCCTCCACCTCTCTTCCTCTTTAATCAATTGTTTCTTGAGCTATGAGCGCCAAAATTCGACGATTTTGTATTCGTTGAACACATGTAAGTGAGAGCTTCATTTTGGTGTGTGTGATAGTAAGTGTAGTGATGTTTGGAGATGGTTGAACTGTGGTGGCCGAACTAAGGTTCAATGTTAGTGGTGATTTAGGTGGCATTAGGACATGGCAATTGCTGGCGAAGACGAGTAGGTAGAGGTGGTTTAAGGTGGCGTGGTGTTGGTTTGGAGGCGCGACATTGGTTTTGTCATGTAGTGTTGTTGGCCACAAGTAGAAGGTGATGGCCAGAGGTGAATTCAAGCATTGCGTTGGACACAGGGTGTGATGAGAAGTTGAATGGTGATGGTCGGAGGTTCCTCGGTAGCCTGTAGTGAGATGCAAGATTTGCAAGTGTGAGTCAGGGTAGCAGATTAAAATAGGATGGAGGTGATCAAGCTTAGGGTTTTTAGGTCAATCAAAGAGCACACCGAAGAGAAGATGAATGGAAGTGGTTGGAGTTGATTCCGTTGACCGTAGCTCCACAGAGGGTGTTGCTATGCACGTCTTAGATTGGGCTGTGTGTGAATTGCGTGTGTAGGCAGTGGAGTTTATTCGGGGATAAGTGGATGAGATCAGAGGAGATAATTAACTTTTTAATGTTAATTAACTAAGTTTTATAATCCAAAATTTTATAAAAATCATAGCTTTTGCATACGAGGTCCAATCGAGACGCCGTCTTCACCATTACACTCATAATAGGTCCTATATAATTTAGATTGGCTTGAGTTTGGGAGAGTTTACTCACCATCTGATTTGTATATTGTTGTGATATATCTGTTTGTTATGTTAAAATATAAATAGTACAAAGAAAAATGCAAGTTATTAATTTTGGACCACCGTTTGCTTTTGGAAGCAAATGACAACATTATACTTAGTATAATTGCTCTTATAATCCTCTAAAATATGTATTGTGGCATAGACTTATTTACATGGTTGGTAATTTTGTTGGTTGATAAAGTTGGAAATTATTGTGATTGGTTGATGTGAAATTATCGCCATAAACTCACTTTAAAATCTCTTGTATTTAACGTGTGGTAAATGGGTTAAAATGTGAATATAGTGCGAAAGAATATATATTTGGTCTTATCCACACACTGTTAATATCTTTATTGATTTTGACGATAACAACCATGTGCAACCATAAACAAACATATAAAATACAACACTAATGTTTTTCCAAGTTATATAGTATATAGTGCAAAATATTACGCATGTGTAATATCGAAGATTATACATTATAAAGGGTTAAGAGATAGACGTGAAGACTCATGAGTTCAAAGGCCAAGATTTGAAGATCTTAAGGTTATAATTTAATGTATACCATCATAGCATATATTGTTATAATGCTTGATAGCAATCTTTTATCTCTATCTCCAATTTTCTAATCTTTTATATTTTTAACCAAAATGTATATCCAAATATTTTATAAAAGTTTTTTAAAGTTCAAAATTTTTATAAACTATGCATACTATTTTACGAAGTATCAAATTATTTTACGAAGTATAGGATTTTCAAAACACTTCAAGGAAAATGAGTTTTCAAAAACATAAGTATATGTCGACATACAGGCCTTGGATACATAGACATACATGTCACCAATTGGTTTTTCATATTTTGAAAGGAAGTGTCTATTCGTCGTAACTCTTCATGAAAGGATAAATCTATTGGTTTTATAATATAAAGGGGAGTGCAAATGAATTTTTTGATTAATAGTTACTTATTTTCTTCCCTCCTCTTACACTCTTGAAAACTCTATTGAAAAATATACTTTATTCTTTACAAAATCACATAGAATCAATTCATACTTCATTGTATTAATTAAATACTACTTTCTTACTATTTTGTAAACATCTTTCTCCTAATTCAAAGATTAAAGTGCTATCTAAGAGGCTATATGATCCATTGCATCCAAAGTATAAGAATTTGTCTTTCGAAAAACTATCAACTCTATCTATATTTATTTGGGTGTGCTTGTAGCTTATTCAAGTCAATTGGGTTGCTTAGTGCCCTAGAAATCAAGTGGATGTGTTTGTAGCCCAGTCAAATCAAGTGAGTCTACCCTAAGTTTGGAAATCCAGGAGGGTGTATCTCATAGCCTTGAAATTGATATTGTATTTGGGTTTGCCTTCTGACTAGCTAAGAATTGGCATCTGAAAAGAAATCTGTACAAGCAATTATGCCGAACTGGATGTAGAAGAAATACGAACCAGTAAATACTAGTGCCACCTCTCTTACTTTTTACTTTAATTTACTACTTTTATTTTTATCGGTGATTGCTTCTATGATTGAGTGTTAGTATAATCCTTTGTTCTTAATTTGTGATTTAATATTAACCTTGAAAGAAAATTAAAAAGATTGGCATAAGTTAGAAAATACTATTCACCTTCTCTCAAGTGTTAAATTTGCCTTTAAATCTATAATTCTGCAACCCACATTTGGTATCATAGAACTAGATTTTCAAAAAACTCATAAATTGATTTTTGAAAGGTTTAAATGGCTAGCAACACTATTTGTATACTTGTTATCACTTTTGTTGAAAAACATTCTACTACTAGACCTTCACTCTTTAATGGCTGTAATTACATTTATTGGTCATATAGGATAAAGATTTATTTGTATCCTAATTGTTTAGATATTTGGAATATTACACAAAATGAGTACACAGAACCCTAGACTAACTTTTGATAATGGACTGCTGACAAAAAGGTACTTGCATAAAATAATTCTAAAGCCATGAAGAATTTATTTTGCTCACTAGATAAAAACGAATTTAATAGAGTCTCTATTTGTAAGTCTGCATATGAAATTTGAAGAACACTTCAAGCCACTCACGAGGGCACTAGTAAAGTTAAACGGACCAAAAATTTCCATGTTAACTAATCAGTTTCAGTTGTTTAAAATGAACCCAAATGAGTCTATTTCTAATATGTATTGTAGATATCAAGATGTAGTACATTCATTAGTAGCATTAGGTAAAAAAATTCAGAAGAGGACCAAATTAGAAAATACTCAATTCACTCTCTTCAGAATGAGATCAAAAGACACTAGCAATTAAAGAGAATAATGACATTAATACTCTAAAAATTGAAGAGTTAATAGATAATTTAATGCCCTATGAAGCATAATTGCAGCGTAGAAGAGAAAGCAAGGCAGCAGAAAAGAAATCCATCGCTTTTGATGCAATATCTAATGATAAGGATTCAAATGATGATAATTATGTAGAAATTTCTTTAATGACCAAAATTTTTAGAAAGTTTATGAAGTATAGAATGATAAATAACTTTCAGTGACCTAAAAACAAGATTCCTAGAACTGGGGCTGCAATTAGATGTTTCAACTACGATGAACCTAATTATTGGCAAAGTGGCTGTCCGCATCAGAATAAACCAAGAATCTCGCAAGTTACTGATTCATCAGTTAAAAGAAAGAGGGCTTATAGAGCAACATTAAATGGTTCAGATACTAAATTCAAGTGACAACGAACTAGATACTGGGGATGCAAAAATGTGTTTGGTGGCAATAATTGATTAATCAGAACAGATCAAATGAAAGGAGCAAAAAGTTGTACTTTTTACATTCAATTTATTTATTTATTTATTTTGAATTTAGGAATAAAATATAGATTAATAATAATATTTCTTGCAAATAAGTGCATGTGCGTGTGTGTATATGAATATTTTCCCTAAATTTTAATTTTGGATTTTACGGCCCATATGTCGATGTACTTGTACCTTATATGTCGACGTACATGTCAAAATTTAAAATTTCATTTGAAATTCAAATTTTTTGTTTCCCTCCCTTTTTCATTAAATCCAATAACTAAAAAGGGTTTTTTTTCAAAATTGAAGTGTCAGTTATCTCTCTATTAGTTCATCATATCTTTGTTTACTCATTCACTCACTTTATTTCAAAATTCAAAATATCTCTTCATCCTCTTATCTCTTCAAAAACTCAAAAATGGGCTTCTCGAGCCAAACGTCTAAAACCATAAGACTCTCAAAGAGAATCAAAGGTTTTATTTTTAGTGACAAAGAAACCATTGATACTTATATGGAGTATGCTACTACCAAAAATGTTTTTCCTGGAAGATTTGCAAAGTTTATGATTTCTCTTCTTTTGGTCTTTGCAATCATAATGGATCCTCTACAATTTGGATTGGCTTAGGCTTGGGTGGGTTTACTCACCCTCTGATTTCTATATTGTTTTATATATCTGTTTTTTGTGTTAAAATTCAAATAGTATAAAGAACAATGCAAGTTATTACTTTTAGACACCTCTTTGGTTTTGACAGCAAATGACAACATTATATATAGTAACCCTTATAAACCTCTAAAACAAGTATCATGGAACATATTTGTTTACATAGTTGGTAATGTTGTTGTTTGATAAAGTTGGAAACTCTGTATGAATGTTTAAAGCGAAACTTTTTCTATAAGCGCACTTTGAATCCCTTGTTTTTAACATGTGTTAGATGGGTAAAAACATCAATATATTGTGAAAGAATATATATTTTTGTTTCTAAACAATTTTGGTGTGTTCGACAAAAAGATATTGGTTTGGGAAAATATAAAAATATGATATATTTTGATAATAATATATGAAGGGTTTAAGTAAGGGAATTAGATTTGAAAGCATGTTTTATGGTTTTTAAATAAAATAATAAAATAGATATTTTAAGTAATATTGTAAGTAAGTGTTTTAAACCATGTTATAAGTATTTTAATTAGTAATTTATAGTATACATAGTTTTTAGAAAATTTGTTAATATTTTATAAAGAAATAAAAGGTTTTATATTATAATATATTTTAAATGGTTTTTAGTTTTTTATTAAATATCTTAGTTTTATAAATAAATTAGTGTGCAAGTATGTATGAATGTTTGTGTGTGTATATCCTTTTAACATGGTTTAGTTGGAAAAGACGTTAAGTGTTTTGGGAAAGAATATAAAATCGGTTTTTGGGACTATAACACTTATGTTATATTGAATGGTTATGTAAAGATAATTAAAAAGGTATATCGCCTTGTTTAAAAAGTGAAGATGTACTCAGATCTTTAAATGGATGTTTTCAAAGTTAATCACAAGTATAAAAGTGATTTTGGATTTACAATAATGTTGTTTAAGTAACAATTATTTTGAGAGTATACTCATACCAGGAGATAAGTATATGAATACTTTTGAGAGTATTGAAATGTGTAGAAATGAATAGTGAAATTTTAATTAAAAAGTGAAGATTAATTAATAAGTGAAAATTTAATTAATAAAAGAAGTTTTATTAGATAAAAATGAATTTTACTGATAAAGTAGGTTTTAATTAGTAAAGGATTAGTTAAATAAAAATGGGACTAGAACTCGTTTATATGACTTGATCATGCTTGCGTGTGTCGATCATGCTTGTGTGAATACTTGTGTACGGAAAGTGTACGAGACTTAGTTTCCCTTATGCAATCATTCTCTTTTTTGTTAAAATGACCAAAATATAACTCTGGAAATATCTAGAAGAAACATGGGAATTATATGGTATAGTTAACTTCGGTGATGCTATTTGTACATATAAACTCGTTTTGTTCCTCTAGCTCAAACGATAAGGAAATCCTTCTAGTTAGAAGATATAACCGCCCTTATGTATTGTCTATTTATTTCCAAAAGAACCGAAGTTGAGTTTACCGAAATCTATTGGTTTTTTTTGGAGTGCCCAATAAATGAGAGAGTGTACTTATACAAGATGACTTGAAATCGTAACTACTCCAAAACCATATACATGTTCTATGATTAAGAAGAGGTTCGTGATCGGTTCGAGATGCTGGAATCTATGTGGAGATCCAAGATCCGACTAAGATGCTTGAATACATTTAGTTGTTCATGATTGGTTTGAGATGTTGGAATCTATATGGAGATTTGAGATCTGATTAAGATGCTCGAACACATGTAGTTGTTCGTGAACTATTCAGGATGTGGGTATTCGTGTGCGATTCCGAGATCTATTGAGATATGGGAATCCATATGATTCCGAGATCTGTTGAGATTTGGAAATCCATGTGTGTTTTTGAGATCTATTCTAGTTGTGACTCATATGCTGAATGCAGGTTATAGCCTCACCAGCGGACGTGACTAAAACCAGAGATTGGATGCACAACTAGGGGTTTAGCTAACCCAAGGGTGTAGGTGACTCTACCTTAGAGGTACCTATAGTTATGCATGCATGAGTGGTGCACTCGGCTTCATGTGGTAGCCAGTTATGTATTTACTATGTACATCGGCTACAGATGTACAATGCTTTAGGAGGATATCTCCGATCCTTAGCGGGAGGACCGTTCTTGAAGTATTGAGGACACATTCATAGAATCCTATACAATTAGCAAATCCGCCTTAGCAGTTTTGTTTGTATACATATTATTGCTATGGTGTACACTCACACATAGCACAACTATTTCTTATTTATATTCATTACCCTAGACATTCCAATAATTTCACAAGATTTTCTAATAGAAATGGTTTGGTTATCGTAAGGTAAAACCTGTCCATGTTTATTTGCGGTGTGGTCTTACAAGATACCTTTGTTTTTAAAGGGCTTTATAAATATAAAAATAGATATGATTTGAGTTTCTCATGCTGATTTACTAGACTGATCCAAGTGTTATTTTCTTATAATGCTCGAGTCTGCCTCGAGTATATTTCCAGTTTTAACTATGGATGCTTTGTAGATTGAAGAGACGAGTTGGATGCCTCCAAGACCTATTCACGTATCTTATTTTCCGTTGCATTACTTGTTATGTACCTATCAGCATTTATATGGACAGGATTTTATTACTATCCAAGCCGATGATAGGTTAGTTTACTCTAATTTTTGTATGTATATTAAAGTTTTCTTTTCATCAAGATTTTTTGACATACTATATATTATCGTTCATCGTGTGAGATTCTGATATTGTGTTCTTCTTTTCTGTTTTGTTTCCTTATCTTTCATTTTAACCTAACTTTCTTTCTTTTCGACACTTGGGTGCTCGACACACAAACACCGTGGATGTATTTAGTGTCAAAGTTCGGGGGCCGAAAAGGCTGATCATTACAGCATACATGTTCATGTATCAATATGAAGAGATAACCAACTCTTATGTCACTTTCACTAAACGAGTGCTTTGTCCTTAATTTCAAAATAATTATATCAAATTATAGATGCTACTACGTTATTTAGCTTATGCAACAAATACTGTTATTTTCATACATTTAGTTCATAACGAATATTCAAACATTCATGGCAAACAGAACTATATTCACTTTCAATCAATGTTGAAAATAATAATTAGTTCATAAATAATATTTGGTATGTTTACGAAAATTATTTTCGTATCTTGATGCATCCACTAATAAGTATTATATTGCATGCTCCCACTATTTGGGCCATTATTATAATAGCATATGAAATACGCAGCTTCATTCAACTATTTTTTATATGCTATTTATTTCTTCTACTGTTACTAGTTTCCAGTAGAGGGTTTTCGATCAAATATATTAAAACCATAGATTTGAATTTTATAAAAAAAATTCTATATGAAAAACAGAATTGGATAACAACTCAATTTCTCATTCAATGTTAAGTATCTCCAAGTATTCTATACAATTGTCGTTTTTAATATAACTTTATGAAGAAGAGATGAGTATTCACTCTCTTCATCCTAACTACACCAAAATTACATCCACTCTTGTACATTTGCTTTCCTTCTTTGATGATCAAACAATTCAAAAGCAAACTCTTACTATAATCAATCATATTGAATACTCAATTTGACATCATACTTAATTTTCTTATTTCTAATGAACTAATTTTATTGAAATTTCGTACATTATGTTAAACCAAATATTACTATAATCAATCACCCCTTCCTTTGTGCCCCTAGTCCCTATTTATAAGGATAAATGGATTCGGCGTGATGATTTTTGCCACCTTCAGCCTGACTTATCTTCGACGTGCATAATCTTCGACGATCTTTATGACATCGAGTATTATAGACGATCTTCGGTATTCTTCATCAATAGGTGATGGCATCGACCTGAAGCGGCATTGATATGATGCAGTATTAATATGGATAGACATTGATATGGAGCAACATTAATATGAAGCGGTTTGATATGGAGCAGCATCAACCTTGATAACCTTAATGAAAATTGACGATGTTCATCATCAGTGTCACTTTAGAGGTCTGTGGTGATATCTCCAAAGTGAGGTACTACAATAATATGGAATCAATGACATACTTCCTCAATGGAACATGACATTGAGTAAGGCAGCATGAATACGAGCGACATTACTCTACAATGACATTGTTTCCTGATATTAATATGAAGCAACATTGATCAGAGGCGATATTGATTGAGTACGATACCACTCCCGGAGTAATGACCCTAATTTTTACTAACACTATTTAGAACATTTAAATAGATAAATTAAAAAAAAATGTAAAGGGATAAGGAAATTGAGATTTGGTAATTAAGTTTAGGCCGTGCCTTAATGAATGAACTAAGGGAAAGGATTAAACTTAAATAAGAGGAAGGAAATAGGCTAGCGGTAAAATAGGAAAAAAGTCTAATTTTCTAATACAAAACCTTAAATCCACTTTCTTTTATTCATTTCACATTCTCACAAACACAACTTGAGAAGGCCGACCATATTTAGAGGAAATCAAGAGGAAAAGCTAAGGAAAGCAAGTAGGAAGCTAGGAGTAATCTAATCAAAACAAATTTCAATCTTCTTAATCCAATCAAGATGAATAATGAATACACATCCCACGTTTTTTATTATGTTTCATTTTTAAGTATAAATCGGTGTCTTTTGCATGTATTATGCCATGTTTTAGTAGTTTGAATGATTATATGCTTGTTGGTGATTTTCTAGAATATAAATATGAAATTTAGTGATATGTTTGTATCGGAAAACGTATCATATGATACCTAAATGACTTGAGATTTTGATATGATATTAGAAATACTATTTTAAGAGTGGGTTTTTAGTTTCATAATTTTCCAAGCAAGTATGGATTTTATATGGTTTTTTCTAAGTGAATAAATTGGTGAATTTCGGGTTTTAATTATCAGGAATAATTAAAATAAGATTTTGGCCCAGATATTTTTATATATCGAAGAATATTGTTAAATTGAATTATTATGATTTTTGGGGATTCTTCCTAAGTTTTTAACTATGGTAAATAAATTATTTAAGATAGAGGGGCTTAATTATTTTATTGAGATATTAAGATGTAAGGTTAAAGTGTAAAATATTTTAATATTTCAAATTATTAAGTGCGGTAGATTTTCAGTAAAGAAATTGGTAAAAAATTTATTTTCTAACGGAATTTTGATAAATTTTAGAGGTTTGCTGAAGAGATGCTACTTTTTTTTAGTAATTTGGCAATTTCAAGTTAATTACCAATCTGCCATGTCGACATCCGCAATGTCGAGCCCATCTCACCACATTCTAGTGTCATCAATGCGGAACAAAACCAATACGCATGATGCCAATTAGTTTGGCATGAAATGGATTGGGTTGGAACTCGTCGAGGCCGTAATAATAAAGATTAAGGGTTGGTCCCCAATGTGAGTACATCGATGCGCATAAGTGCCGCATTTGAATTGTCATCGAGCCTATGCCGCTTTTAGGTTGTTATCGAGTTTACGCATGCTGCGTTTTAAAAGAGCCATATAGTTGCTTATGTTTTATAGAGTCTTCAACCTTGACGGTCGTCGAGCTTAATCTATACTACTTTTGATTAAATCAACGTCATTGATATCGACGTCGCACTTAGCCCAATTTATCTATAACTTCGACGAGGCATTGATGCCGATGTTTATGTGTTTTGACGTTTAATTTTTATAGTTTAGCACTATGATTTATTAAGTATCAACTTCGACATCATCCCCATGTATTTTTCAAATAAATAACTTCGACATGCTTTTAAATGGGCAAAGATCTTTGATGGCGATGACATCGTCGAGTTTTATAGATGTAAAGGTTTTACATAAGTTTGGCCTTGCAGCCTAAGTTTTGATAGGGTCGAAGACCCTAGTGATTTCGAGTTTTCATCAACAATGTTTTGTAAAGTATATATCATGACATAATTATTTTGAGTAAAGTAAAGAACCAATGTTTTCCTTTCTTCATTAATGATTTCAAGGGTTAAATCATTTGGAAAGATTTTGACTTCAAGGAAATATGGAGAGGGTAGTTAAACCAGAATTTCACTAAGAGAATGACTCAAAGATTAGAAAACCAGATGGGACTTATGTGGGGTCGCGCCCTATACTTTAGCTAGTAGCCCTAGCTAATATGATCCTAAGATTTTAGTGTATAGGGTAGTGTCGTGTGTAAGACTAAAAGAAGGTTACACATAAAAATGAATGCACGGAGTAGTGGTAGGTTATTGATAAACCCGCAAAACCATTTGGATCAGTTGTACCTAGAAGTAGTAAATTACGGAAAGACCATCCAGTTTTTCTCTAACAACTGGTTAGAATATTTGTCATGTATGGTAGGCGTGAGTCGGCCATAGATTTATAGTTAGCCTGATAAAATTATGAAGAGATAGATAGTCCACTGATAACCTATATTGTATGTATGCAAGTTATTGGGATATTGTTTATAATAAATAGTTTGGTTGTAGGATTTTTATTGCAAAGGTTGTGTTTTTAAAGAAAATTAGTGAGGGTAAAATCCATTTCTCTAGGCGGTGTGGTCTCACTAAATATCAATAAACCGAGATCTCATATTATTATTTACACCAGGCTTTTTGTTTAACTTGAAGTTTATATTTTTCCCTTAAAATATCGGATGCTTAAAGTTAATTTGAGTAGGTTGAGAGAACATTTTTAGTTTTAGTAGGTTTTGGGGAATAAAGCTTCTGAAGACATGCATGAGGCAAAGATTAGCTATGAAGGAGATTATCTATTTATATATTCCACTGTAATTGAATGTTGTATGTAAAGGAAGATATTATAGCTGTCTAATAAGTAACTCTGATCACCCAAGGGGGAATCTTCATATGTTTCTCTTGGCGTATTATGTAATAATTATATTTATCTGAACCTAGACAACATTACGAGATTATGTACTGAATATGAAATGCAGATTTGAAATGTAATGGGAAAAGTAGTTTTGAAATTGTGTTTGAAATATTTCATATTTTTATGCTTCTAATATTATGGATACCATTAGCATTACTGCATTTTTTCACCAAATACTCGTACAAAATCGCTTATTCATAGATCTCGCAAGCTTTTATACAGTTAGATATGAAATTATCAATCTTTAAAACAGGGATTAAAGTGGTGGATCTTTTAGCTCCGTACCACCATGGAGTAAAAATTGGACTATTTGAGGGAGACGGCGTGGGTAAAACCGTACTTATCATGGAATTGATCAACAAGATTGCCAATAATAACTATGGATAACGCGACATCTGTAGTACTTCATTTCGAGCCTCGAAATGAGGGATGTTACATTGGCCTTATACGAAATTATTTTAGAGGCGACATTGAAGAGTATTGTCACTGAATAGAGGTGGTGTTGGTAGTCCATGATGTCCCGACCTAATTTACGACATGATGCCTATTGACAAGGTGCAATATTGATGGAGCATCGTATAAATAGAGTGCAACATTACTCAAAATGCAGTACTGAAGTGATACGATACTAATGAGATGCGGTATAGATAAAAGACGACATTTTTCATAATCTCTTATATATGAGGAGTAGTATTGTAGTCCTTCAGCATCGATTCTTCTTCAGTCTTTCAGTATTGCCTAGATTTTTAGTTATATCATTATATAGCATATCTTCGGTATTAACAATGATAGTCGTAACAACTTCCTTTATGGCTGTTGTAAATTTGCGGATGTCACTAATCATCCATAAGGGCTTGGAGCGAGCTTCATTGCTTTACATTCTTACTCTTTTGGCATAATTCTATTGATGCAAGATGCCCTTAACTCTTAAGGGCGATATAGATCCTTATTGTTGCCTTTCAATGTTACCTCTACCTTGTTAATTTTTATGACACTTGTTGTTATGTCGACGGTCCATGACATGCTCCCTTTCAATATTCTTTTACTTTAGTATGATGTCGCACCTTTTAATAACCTTGCATTTTTTCTTTGTTTCCATCTTTTCAACATAATCTCCTTAATTTTAACATGAAGCTTATGGATTTAACTTCGATTTGACTTTGATCCTTTACCGATAACCTTTAGAAATTATGTGGATGACAGTTGCCTCTGTGTAGATGAAGCTTTTTACACTTTAGTGTAAAACTTAGAATTTTCTTTGCTTTCTCGATTCCTTATAATATTTTCTTTCCAATCCCATTTTTCTATAAAACTTAAGTGAACGATAACTTTCGTTATTAACTTTAAACTCAATTTTAATTTCAAGCAATCCCTTTTGGATTCGATTAAACTATAAATATGTATATATTGTCCACATTATTTGTATGAGTCAAGACTATAATTTTTTTTAAGAGATCAAGAAATAACAATAAATTTTTAAATAGAAGCCCAGATTATTTTTTGGTAATATCATAGGAGGGAGCATTAGAAATTTTCTCTGGCAATATCGTAATAAAAGACAGTAAACCTCTTTGGAAGCAATAATATTCTGCATAACAAGGTAGAAAGTCATTTAAAACAATGACCAGAAAATTCATTTAAATAGAGGATCATAAAACCTTTCGCCAATAATAGAAGACTAGAAATCCATCTAATAATAATAGACGTCCAAAAAATCGATACGGCAATAGTAATAAAAGACCATAAATACATCTGGCAATTATAATAATAGAAGACCAGAAATCTATCTGCTAATTAGTAGATGTCCAGAAAATCCATATGGAAATAATAATAATAGACCAAAAATCCATCCGATAATTAGTAAAGTCCTAAAATTCATCTGGTAATAATAATAGAAGACAGAAATTCATCTAATAATTAATAGTAGAAGACCAGAAAATTCATCCACCAATAATTGAAGAAGACCAGAAACCCATTTGATAATTAATAGTAGAAAACCAGAAAATCCATCTGGAAATAATGAAAGAAGAGCAGAAAATCCATCTGGCAATAATGATAGAAGAAGACCAGAAAATCCATCTGGCAATAATAATCTAAATAGAGGTCCATAAAACCTTTTGGCAAAAAATAAAAGTCCAGAACCTCTTTCTGGCAATAGATTTCCATATACACATGGTAGATCTCCGTTCCCTTTGGAGATTTTTTTGTCCATGTTTTGTCATTCTTCATCTAGAATATTGTTTTGATCAATTCATTAGGATAGGGTTTAACCGACTCAATCGATTTCCTTGTCTCCATCTTCAGATGTTGATCTCAGCTTGGATCAAAACCCTCATTACTATCTTTGTTGATTTTAGCTCTTGTTCTCCGGTGCGTTTGGTTATCAATATCAAGTAGAACCGTAAACTTACCCGAGCACCCACTAGGAGGCGCTTTTGTGAGGCCTTTGATGATGGCACTAAAGGCTGGTGCGATGCTTCGGGTGCTAGAAGAACTAGAGACCAATCCGATCTCCCTTTAGGATACACTTCAATGAGGCCTTTGATGATGGCACTGAAGGTCGGTCTGGCGTTTTGGTTAGTTACCTTAAGCAGAACCAGAGATTTATCCGACCTCCCTCTGAGAGGCCCTTTAGCGAGGCCTTTGATGGAAGCACTAAAGGCTGATTCGGTGCTCTGGGTAGCTATCTTAAGAAGAACCAGAGACTTACCTGATCTCATTCGAGGAAACGCTTCAGTGAGGCCTTTTATGGCAGCACCGAGGGCTTGTCTAGCACTCTAGGTAGATACCTTAAGCAAAACAGAGACTTATCTGACCTCCCACTAGGAGGCGCTTTAGTGAGGCGTTGATGATGACACTAAAGGATTTTTCCATTCATTTAAGATGAGACTTACTCTTGATCTAGTGGACATTCTTAATTCAAATTCTTTATTCATCTATTGTTGGAAAGTATGGTCGCAAATGTTCAGTATTCCATGTTTTGCTATTACATTGTCATCAGGTCAAACTCTATGTCAGAGAAATTGTTAAATTGCATGGAGTTCCTACTTCTATTGTTTGTGATCGTGATCCATTATTTACTAGTGGAATTAGGAAGAGTCTTCAGAAAGCTTTGGGAATGAAGCTTAATTTTAGCACCGCTTATCATCCTCGGTCCAATGGACAAACATGGCATGTGAATCAAATTCTTGAAGGTCTTCTTCGTGCATGTGTTCTTGATTTTGGTGGAAGTTGGGAAAATCATATTTCTCTTTTTAAGTTTTTCTATGATAATAACTTCCAATCCAGTATTGGTATGACACCTTTTGAGGCACTCTACGGGAGGCCATGCCTATCTCCTTCTTGTTGGCTTGAGGCCGGTGAGAATCTGGCTTTAGGTCCAGATTTTATTCGTGACTTCACAGAAAAGATTGACCTTATTCGTCATAGGATGAAAGAAGCTCAAAGTAGACAAAAATCCTATGCTGATAACCGAAGAAGGAATTTGGAATTTTCTGTGGGATATTTGGTGTTCATTCATGTTTCACCTGTAAAGGGTGTTGTGCGTTTTAGTCGATCAGGAAAATTAGCATCTCGATATATTGGTCCATTTCCCATCACCGAATGCATTGGTTCCGTGGCTTATCGCCTTTTATTACCGGCTCAATTTTTTGCTATTCATGACGTTTTCCACGTCTTTCAACTACGAAAATGCCTTAGGCTATTCTAGAGCCTGGTTTATTAAAGAAATTGAAGTTTCACCTAATTTGACTTATGAGCAACATCCTATTCATATCATTGCTACGGAGGTTAAATGCCTTCAAAATAAAGATGTTCCGCTTGTGAAAGTTCAATGGTCCTCAAATCCTAAGGATTGCTCTTGGGAATCCAAAAAATTCATCGAGCGAACACATCCGGACTTACTCTCTCGAGCTCTTTGAGGTGAACTTCTTATTTCAAAATTTTCTTTTGTGTTGATATGCTTTTATGGTTGTTACTCTTTGTTTTCTTCTAAGTATTGCGAGGATGCAATTTCTTTAAGGAGCGGAGTTTGTAACAACCCACATACTTTACGGTTCATATATTTAAATATTTTATCTAAATATAACATCATTTGTCGGATTAAAGTCCGAAATGCTACTTTTTGTAAACAGTTGAATTAGGACTCGAGACCACTTCCATTGAGTTCAAAATAGCGTTTACAGCCTTACTGAGTATAAACATCGATATGTTTGGAGTTGGGTGGAATTTCGCTATTTTTTTATTGGGCTTTGGGTTTGGGGTTCAGCCCAATAACCCAAACATAATACCCTAATTCCACCCCCTCTCCTATTCATTCATTCTATTTTTCCTAACAATTTAAGCTAAAGTAAAAATGGGGGAAGAGAAATGAAATTAAAATTCCTAAACCCCAGTTTTTCTAGGAAATTCAAATTTAAGCTCCAAAATCAAAAAGAAGCTTAGGTAAGCATCCTCTTCTTCTTCTCCACCTCAATCTCTCTCCAATTTTCAGAAATTCCTAAACCCTAACTTAGGAAATATTTACATTTGATCATAGATCAGAGCTTCTAGTGTTGAAGTTGAAGAGTGGTTGATCTTTCCTTTGTTTTAGAGCTTCTCATTTGTTGTTTTTGGGTTTAAAGGTGAATTCATGAACTCACATCTATGTCTATAGTCTTCATTGTTGTTAGGTATGAATTCCTAACATTTATTGCATGATCAATTGCTTTTGATTTGAATTGTTTGATGAATTTTTCAATTTTTGGTATTTTGAAGTCAAAATCTATGAAAATCATACATTGGATGTTTTGACATGTTGTTAGGAGTGTATTGAAGAGCCTATATGGCCGGGTTATCGCTTCGCATAAATCCTTAGTCATCATGCTCATTTGATCGCTTTCGATACGAATTGGCCATTATTGGCCAAGGCCAAATATAGCCCTGAGTTGCAGCTCAGACATCTGGTATTAAGGTCAGACATCTGGAGCTACGGGAATAAAATTCCAGATACTCAGCTCAGACGTCTGAGCTTACTTCCCAGACGTCTGGGCGATCTGGAATGAAATTTCCAGCTTTAGTTCAGACGTCTGGGATAACCACCAGATGTCTCGAGCTGCTAATTTTAGTCAACTTACCTATTTTTGATGGGTTTCCATTTTTATATATATTTTTGATTGATCCGATCAGTTGTTATCACTTTTATCGACTTTGATGACTTCTTTTCAAGATTTTTGGGAATATCCATTTTGATGGATTTGGTATCGATTTCTATAGATTTGAATCACATTTTCGTAAGTGAATTTTTGGTGATCGATTGTTTTTACGATCATTTATATGATTTGTCACTTTTAAAATACAAAGGTTTCTATACTAATAGTAAATACTAAAACCCTTTCACAAAAATGATTTCAACGTTACTTTGAATACAAAGCTCGTTTTTAAATCCACTTTCCGATCTATTAGTATATACAAACATTTACCTTCCTCGTGTGAGAAATCTAAATAAACGGCTTAGTAAAACAAGTGGAACGAAACGCTTGCGTTTACTTTGTCGGTTAATTCTTGGACTTGTTCGATTGAAATTTCGTGACAATTTTCGACTGGAAATCAACAATTTTTTCGTAAATACTTAAGTTAAGCCCGCGGTTATGGGACATAAAGCTAAACTCATTTATTTACAAGCTTACTGTAATTCACACTTTTTATGGACTTTGATGATCATTTTATGGTTTAGACTAGCGATATGTGATGTCTCTTTGTCCGCGTAGGGGACAGTACCTCGTTATGTTAAGCTTCATCTCTCTTTGTCCACGTGGGGGACTATACCTCGATTTTATTGAGCTTCGACACATTTTTACGGGCTAGAGACCCATGGTTTTTTGACTGTTCTTTGGAGTTTTGACTCACTTTTATGGGCTAGCGACCCATGTTCTTTTATGGAGTTCGGTTCATCGGGTGTACTATTGTACTACACCATTGTTCTGGCTTATCAGGTTCATCGGGCATACCGTTGTACTACGTTATTGTTTCGAATTATTCGAGCTTTAGGTTCCCTGGGCGTACCATTATTGTACTACGTCGTTGCACCGGCTCTATGGTTAGCGACCATGGGACAGCGTCTCGTTTCTGATACACATGTTGGTGAGTTTTCATGCTTTCATTTTTGACAGGCCTTCCCCTTTGTGATTTCTGGATTTCTAATTGATGAATTCTAGAATTTGTATTTCACCAATTTTTGCGATTGGCATTGATATTTTTGTCAATATTTGGGGTTTGGTGAATAAGCTAAAGGATATGACATTCTTTTATGTGTTATGAAATTCTTGAGATATTGTATGATTTTTGTCGTTATTTGATGTATACTTGTTGTAGTAGGGCATTATTGTTATCATACATTTTTGTCATATCTCTTATCCTATCTCATTTTATATGATATTTATAGCTAGACTGATCCGTTTATTATTTTCTTTTTAAATAATACTCGGGTCAGGCCGTGGTATTTCAGGTGCTTCTGCTTGACTTCTTATCAGGGTCTATCATCTGACTTTTGGCTAACTACTTAGCTTAGTAGTTTTTGTTGTTATACATTCGAGATAGAGACTCCTTGTTGTATACATATTCTTTTGTCTAGAACTTGTACCTATTTTTTGTAATGTAGCGGGTCTTGCATGACGACTACATTGATGTACACTTCAATGTGTTTTATTCATATATGTTTCCGCCTTTATGATATGAATATCTGTGACTGATTTATGTTATGCTTATTTCATATTTGTTTCCGAAGATCACATCGCCACTGTAGTAGTTTTGAGTTTGTGATTGATGTGTCAGATTTCCTCTTAGAACGAAATGCATGTAATACTATCTGACATATCGGTACTCGCACAAACAATTACACAGATGGTCGCTCTCAACAGCCTTGTTCTTCGTGCTATTGACGACATTACTCCGTAGTGTCCTTCGCTTGTGTGAGTATAGAGGTGGGGCATCGCACTGTTGCTATTTTCGTAGAAGTTCTACAGGTTCATAATACCGAAGGCAACTCTTTTACCCAGTTTCCTTTTGCTTTATCTAATCATTTCTTAAGAATGGTTTTTATGGTTTTATTGGCTGCCTCAACTGCCTCATTACCCTTAGTGTGAGCTACAGATAAAAAGTTCTTGATGATTCTGTTTCTATTATAGAATCGAGTGAATTCTGTACATTCAAATTGAGTTCCATTATCAGATATTATCTTTTGCGGAATTACAAATCCAGTAATGATATTCTTGATTACAACTTGAGTACTTTTCCGGATGTGATATTCGACAGGGGATCTACTTCTACCCACTTAGTGAAATAATCAATGACCACTATAGTGTAATTGGCCCCACTTTGGAGATAGGCAGTGGTCCTATTAGATCGATTCCCCATATGTCGAAGGCCCATGGGCCTGAGATTGAAGTCAATTCAGTTGGCGCCAAATGTGAGTATTTTGGCACTTGCTGCATCTTTTTACATAGTAGATGGCATGGTAGTCATTCGAGGCCAATAAAAGCCTTTTATCATGACCTTCTTAGCTAGTTTTATTCGATTAGAACGATCGCAAAATCCATGATTCTTTCAATAGTTTTAGTCCACTTTTTGGATTCACACATTTTAAGTAGGGAAGAGAGTATCCCTTCTTATTAAGTATTCCATTCAACATACGGAAAGTTGGATCCTGATGCTTAATCCTTCTTAACTCCTTTTTATCGGTCAATAATGTTCCATTTACTAGGTATTCAGCAATGGGTGTCATTCAATTATTTCTATAACGATCTTTTTTCTCTGAATGAGAGAATTTATCTTGAGGTATTTCATTTTCATTCTCACTTTCCTCCTCTCTAGAGCTTGAGATCTGGTCAATACCATCGATTATTTTTCGAACTCAGGAATCCGCTCCTCCATACTAGGATTTAGTTGATAGCCAACTAGAACGATCCAGGTTTCTGGCGCTCCCTGTGAACTGGCCAGTTTAGCTGAAGAATCAGCTTGGAAGTTCTTTCCTCTTAGTACTTGGCGTATTGAGGAATGCTCAAATTTGTTTAGCATTCTCAACACCTTCTTTACATATAAGACTAGCTTGGCATTCTTTATTTGGTATGTTTGTTTCAATTGATTTAACCTTAATTAGGAATCACTGAAAATTTTAATTTTTGGAATTTTTTAGGCCAAAGTGAGTCCTTTAACCATTGATTTGTACTCTGCCACATTATTAGTTGTCGAAAATCCTAATTTCATTGCATAATGTAGGCGATGTCCATTGGCTATGATAATAACAAATCCTGCTCCTGCACCTTGTTCATTTGAAGCTCCATCTACAAATAATTACCAGTCAGGCTTTAGATCCTTTTCTGTCTGTTCTTTGATGAAACACGTACACTCGGTAACAAAATCACCTAAAGCTTGTCCTTTGATTACCATTCGAGGCAGAAATTCAATGTCATATTGACTAAGCTCTATCCTCTATTTTACCAATCTTCCTAAGCTTTCCGGTTTACTAAAAAATTTCTTAAGGGAAATTGGTTAAAACCTTGATTGGATATGCTTGAAAGTAAGCTCTTAATTTTCGTTCTGTAAGCATTAAGCAGTACGTTGGTTTTCTCTATGACCGGATATCTAGTCTCTGCATCTTTTAGCCTTTTTCTTACATAGTATACATGAAGTTGAATACCTTTCTCTTCTTTTATCAATATAGAACTAACTACATGTTCGGAAACTGCCATATAAAGATAAAGGTTCTCTCCTTCTATGGGACTAGATAAGATTGGTTGTTTTTCAAGATGGCCATTCAACTCCTTGAAAGCTTTCTGACAGTCTTTCCCCTAATCAATATTCTTCTATTTCTTAATCACATTGAAGAATGGAATGTATTTGTCGGTGGCCTTAGAAACGAACCAATTCAATGCCGCCACTTATTCGTTTAGACTCATTACATATTTACTTGTTTTGGGCTCTGTCATGTCTTTAATAGCCGGAATCTGGTCAGGGTTAGCTTCAATTCTCCGGGCACTGATAGTGTATTCTAAGAACTTCCCACACTGAATTCCAAATGTGCATTTCTATGGGTTGAGTTTATTTGATGCTTTCACAATTTAGCGAACATTTCTCCTTGATCTTTTAAATGGCACTCCCTTCATGAGACTTAACTAGCATACCATCCACATATACGTCCATATTCCGGCCAATATGCTCCTTGAACATTCCGTTTACCAATCTTTGGTATGTAGCGCCTGCATTCTTTAACCCAAAAGGCATTATCTTATAGCAATAAATTCCCCAATACATTATGAAACTAGTGTTCTTCTCATTTGGGTTGAACATGGGAATTTGATTGTAGCTAGAATAGGCATCCATGAAAGGTAAATGTTTGTGCCCACTGGTTGCATCATCCAACCGATCTATTCTTAGAAGGGGTAGCACTCTTTTGGGTATGCCTTGTTTAGATCAGTATAGTCAACAAACATTCTCCATTTGTCATTGGATTTCTTCACCAGCACTGGATTGGCCAACCACTTTGGATAAAGTACCTACCTGACGAACCCATTCTTAAGCAATTTTTCGACTTTCTTCTTTTAAAGAAATAGAACAAATTTTATCAAATTTCCTTTTCTTCTGCCGGATACGTGTGATTTTGGATCTATATTGAAAGCATGACACATAACGGTTGGATCTATTCCAATAATATCAGAATGGGTCCAAGTGAATATATCCCTATTAGATTAAAGAAATTGAATTAGCTCCCCTTTGAGTTTTCTATCTAGTTCCTTCCTAATTTTTCTGTTTTTGCCGGATCAGCGGGATTTAAGCACACTTCCTCAAGACCTTTCTTATGCTTCAACTGTTCTTGCTCGTCTCTACAATCTAATTTAGCGACTATTTCCTTACCTTCTATTTCATCCTCCACCTGCTTTGTTTCCTTTCTCTTCCTTTTCTTTCCAAAGATATTGAAGTTTCTTAATATATGCTTAGTTTTCTCAATAGGCTTTGTTTTTGCTTTGGATGATTGGTTTGAAGAACCCTCATCCGAAGGCTTATTAATATCATTTCCAATCAACTCACTTTTCTCCGAGTCATAGAAAGAACGATTGTCCCATTATATTGCTCAAGAGTGTTAAAATTCACTTTACGAGAGCTAAATTATTCTCCCTTTATTATTCTCCAGCAATTTTTTGTTAAGAATTTCACCATTAAGTATTTTGATGAAACAAAAGCATTAACTTCATCTAAAGTTGGCCTTCCAAAAAATGCATTGTAATATGAGGGTTTATCCACGACGACAAAGAGAGTCTCGAATGTCCAAGAGTTTGGTGGAACTCCCCATCTACACCAAAAGTCTTTTTTCCAAATAGAATTCAATCCTTTGTTGATAAACATAAAAATGGGTTCAAAGCTTGGTTCTAGCCTCTGCTCTGGGATTCTCGTTTGATCAAAAGCATGTTTAAAGATCACGTTGACCGCACTTCCCATATCCATCAAAATTTTGTAAAATACATAGAATACAATTTGAGCAATAATCATGAGTGGGTCATTATGTGAATGACGAACTCCCCCTCTTAGCTCTTGTGGAGTGATGGTTAGGTTTCCCATCTGAATTTGAAACCTGGGATTCTTGAGTGATGGTTCATCATAAATAGAGAAAATTCTCTCCTTTTCTTCTCTACCATAGCTGTTCCTAGATGCTTCACTGCTTCTCGCTAGATGTGTCCTTCCATGGATTACAGCGATCCTATTAAGGAGAAGTACGAATTTCGATTGACCATCACCTTCCACTAAGTCGGCAGCATTGTTTTGGAGTCTATAGTGTAGATCTTCAGAACGAGTAACCTTTTGACTATCTTTAACAAACTCCTTTAAGCATCCATAGCGAATCATGCAATGGATTATGCCCCCAAAATATGACATTCATCAGTTTTGTGCCCATTCGAGTTATAATAAGAACAATAGTCTTCCCCCTTTCTTAGTTTAGGATTGGTCTTAGCTTTGTATGAGATTGGGAAATCATTGTTTTCCTGCCATAGTGAATATGTAAGATAGCGGCTTATTTAGAGCAATGAGATTAGTGCCATGGACCTCTTTTTATCTAGGTTTTCTATAGTTGTGGTTATAGCATGTTCTCCTAATCACCTTTTTGGCTTGAGCTTTCTTCTTGGCATAAAATATTTTATCCATATGAATGAATTTGGTAGCCTTGAAATAGATGTCCTATAAACCTCTGCATCCATGTATATAGACCACCTTCCAGAATGAGGTTTGCTCAATCAGTCCTAATGTACTACCACCAACTTGTCCCTATCAATCATACATTTTTCTTTTAGTGCCTATGTATTGAACCTCTTTAGATAATGGCCCGATAACTACCTTGGTCTCTACTTATTATTAGGCAGCACAATGTAGTTGATAGTAAGATCTTTACAAATATAGAACTGCACAGAGAATTCATAAGAGAATTGCTCCAAGAAAAGATGGTTTTCTCACGGTACTGCCTGCACCATTTGACCGTTGCACCTTGGAAAGTAATTGGGAAAAGACTACAATGCACAACTCCAGATGTGTTATATAGGTCCATCTAACTTTTGAAGGCCATCAAGTGATCATCTAGGTCGGTGATTCCATTGTATTTTAGGGACGAAATTTTGATGTGGAATAGGTTCTTGGCGGACACGATCTCGTCTATGAAGGGAGCTTCTCGGTGGTTATTGTTGGCCTTCTCATCAAGAGTCATTATTCCTTTAAGATTAAGCAAATCCTTTGCCATTTTCTTGACCATGTCTCTTAGATAAGCTTCGTCGATATGGTAATTGCTTCTAATTGGTTTATATTCTTTGGAGGTCGAACTTCCAGATTGCTTCTTGGACTTCTCCTCCAATGTCCTATGGTAATTTGTCTTAACTTTTTTTATTCGCCGATGACCTTGGAGAAAGTTCAGTTGCTTCAACTTGCTAATGATTTTTTCTCTTTTGAGGAGTTATAACTAGTTTGCTTCTGCTTTTGATTTTAAGCAAAGAGGCATCCAAACCCCTTCTTGGAGACTTTACCTCATCTCCCACCATCAACTTGGTGGTTTTGGAGGATTTTTGAGCAAGGATCCATTCAAGAAGTTCTTTCATCATCAACACTTTTTGTTCTAGGTCTTTAATTTTATCTTCGCTATTGGTAGGTTATGTCGATTCTGATGGCTGTCCAGGCTCAACATTTGCCAAGCTAAAGTTAGAATGACATTTCCTTCTAACATCGCCATTTGTGTGATTCTTCGTTTGGAGCGTTAATTTGCCTTGATCTTCCCATTTTCTTGGAACGCAAATTTACCTAAATTAGTTTGAGAAGAGAATCAAATGGAATCGGAGGTTCATGCCCTCCTCCAAGTGCAAAAATGTAAAACCAAAAATTGGTATAACACCCATGATGCCAAGAATGATGAGCTAATCCTTGATTTGGGTTCATATGTCGATAGACTAAGCATGGTTTAGTTGGTGTCAGGAAAAAGCTTAGCATTTAAGGCAAAGAACGAGTGGATATCATTAGGAAACAAGTCCATAATTTCCATTGACTTTTGATGTTACACATTCGAAAGCCAATATGATTTCTTGGACTACAATATTCGAGATCTCTTAAGGTCACCTGGATTAAGATATTCGAGAGCCCTTAAGGTCACTTGGAATAAAATATTCGAGAATATATTTGGTCTTTAGGAATATAATGCTCAGATTCCTATGTCATATAGTCAAAGGAGGGAGAAGATAAGTAGTAAATGTGCAAAATAGCCCATTGAGCAGGTTAATGAACTAAATAAACAGTCCTTTTGTCCATATTCCAAATGCATGAGGCAAAATAAAACACTAGTTTGGACCAAAGTTCATGTGATCCTATGTGAATAGTATTATGTTTGCTTTGGTCCTAAAGAGCTTCATTATATGAATGCTGATGTTTAATAATGTCCAAGATGCATGGTCATAATAATAAGGATGTCCAAGTTTTCATTCATTTCAATTGAGCATGATTACAATCAAATTGGAGTTTTTCCCCAAATTAGTTTAAGGTTACAAGAGTTTAGTTTTAAGAGGATAGAAAAGAAATGATCGCCCTTACTTCATGTCCCTAGGTCCCTATTTATAGGTACAAGGATTCTGCGTGATGCTTTATGCCACCTTCGGCCTAACTTATCTTCGGTATGCATAATATCCGACAATCTTAATGATGCCGCGTATCATAGACGATGTTCCGTATCTTCATCAATAGGTCATCAATAGGCGGTGCCATTGACCTGAAGCGGCATCAACATGATGAAGTATTAATATGGAGAGGAATTGATATGGAGCGGCACTGATAGAGCAACATCGATATGGAGCGGCATCTACCTTGATAGCCTTCATAGGCATTGACGATGTTCATCATTAATGTCGCTTTGAAGGTCTGTGGTGATATCTCCTGTTAACTCCCTTCTGTAAGAGACTTAAGGAAAATGTAACGACCTAACCAATTCGAGAACCTAGCGACCTAAAAGGCTACGACTTAAAAATGGCTCGACCTAAAAAGGAGAACGACCTAAAAATGCTTCGCGGCCTAAAGGAGGCCGCGACCTATGAAGCTCCGCAACCTAACAGAGAGCTGTGACTTAAGGAAGGCTGCGACTCAGAAGATGTTTCGACCTATCATGCTTCGCGACCTAACAGAGAGCTGCGACCTAAGAAGTAGGACGACCTAAGAGTGAATGCGACCTAAAAACGGTCTCGACCTATGGAACTCCGCGACCTAGGAATACTTCGCGACCTAAGGGAAGTCGCGACCTAAAGACTCCAGTTATAACTATAAGAAAAGTACTCACGACCTAGGATAGGTCGCTAACGACCTAAATGCCTGAGTAAAGAAGTTACCTATACTGTGCCGCAGGGGGATAGGTCGCTCGCGACCTAGGACTTGTACAAATCAGCATGTGTATTCTTGCAGAGGGAGGACAATGCATCCTAGGTCAGGGACGACCTGCGACCTAAGTTAGGTCGGTCTCAACCTACGACCTAACTCCGAGCAAAGCCTATAAATACACCCCGAGTTCCAACTAGAGAAGGACTTTTTGGGCTCATTCATTTCAAGCGTCGTTACTCTACTGCATTCCGAACTACTTCAACACTTAAAGCTTTTGAGATACAAAGAACGCTTCAAGGAACTTCACGAAGAAATCATACATGTTCAACATGAATTCAAAGATTTTGATCGACATTGAAGTTGAGGCTACTTGTTCTAAATGACTTTGAACTCAAAGTGTGTTGTAATCGATGAATCTTGTAAAGGGTTGTAATAATATCAGCAATAAAGGAGTTTAAAGTGGACGTAGGCTCTCTCTTAAGCCGAACCACTATAAATATCGTGTCTTTTAATACTTTTCTGTGATTCTTACTTTTTTCTGGTTCCCGTACCAACGGGTGGTGCTTTCACAACTACACTCTACACACCGGGGTGTTAGTGTTCAATTTTTAGCGTTAACATTTTTGGTGCTTTCACTGAGAATTGAACTCAGGCAAATCGTCATCATTGCTCCACGAAAGTTTGTTGAAGTAACCTCTCTGAAGACTAGAAGTTTATCCGAAATCATGGCTCCGGGTAGAAAGAGTAAATCTGTAAGATCTGGAAATGCTCAAGAGGGAACCTCCGCTTCCCCTATATCGAATCAAGCAACTCCAGCTGTCGGAGTTACAAAGGCAGAGCTGGATGCTGCAATCTTAGGGCTGAACCAGCAGATAAATGCCCAAAATGAACAATTCGAGGCTCAGAATGCCCAAAATGCCCTAATTCTGAATAGGTTGAACGATTTGCTTGGGGCAAACCGTCAACCGGCAGGTAATGAAAGGAACTTTGCTGGCAACATTCATGATGCTGAAGAAAGGAACGCTCCTGAAAGGGTTGCTAGCCCCTTTGAACAAACACTTCCTGAGGTTGGTGGATCTAGAACTCGACATGATGAGGAGTATCTTTCTAGGATGGTCCGACAAATCATGAAAGAGAGTATGCAGAGGGTTGAAGACGAGAAAGAATGGGGTTTTGCCCTAAGTAAAACTCCATTTACTGAGAAAATCTTAAAGGCTGAATTCCCAAGGAAGTTCGTCCATACAACCATTCCAGCTTACAAAGGGACAAGTGATCCGAACGAATTCTTGTATAAGTATGATTGGTACATGACAGGTGCCAGGGCTTCTGATGAAATAAAGTGCCGATATTTTCCTGTATACCTGGAAGGTGTAGCTCTGCTTTGGTTCACCAAGCTGCCAGTCTGATCTATCGATCAGTTTTCTGACTTAACCCGGAAATTCAAGGAGCAGTTCAGACTATACGCTTCAAAAGCCAAAGATATTATGTCGTTGTTAAGTTTAGAACAGAATCCGGGTGAAACTATCAGATCTTTCTTGACTCGCTTTAATATAGCGCTGGCCGAGGTAGACAATGCAGAACCACGGATGATCTTGACCTATCTGATGAGGGCCATCGACAAGTCGAGCGAATTTGGAAAATGGCTTAACATGAAGGAACCAAATTCCCTTGAAAAATTCTACAAGAAAGCAGATGAGTTCATACGCCTGGAAAGCCGTCCTGTACCGGTAAAGGCAGTGTTAGAAAAAGCTGAAGATAACATTGCTGCTCCACGCAAGAGTGAATCTGCTGGACGGAAAAGGGAAAATAACGATGGAAAGAAACAGACAAATCTGAAGAGGCCTCGTTCCTTCAAACCATCGGAATATACTCCTTTATCAGATACACCAGAGCATATATACCTTGCCACTAAAGATTCTGTTGAATATCCTAAACCTCCTGTTCTGAGAACCGGGAGGAAAGCTGTGCAAAGTGGCAAATTCTGTCGCTTTCATAATCAACCTGGTCATGATACCGACGAATGCCGCCAATTGAAAAATCTGATTGAAGAGTTGCTAAGGGAAAAACAAGCTGCAGCAATTTGTGAAAAAGAATAGCAACAATTCTGCTTCGTCTAGTCAGGGGCAGCAAGCTCCTGCTCGTTAGCCTAGGATGGGTGAGAAGGCAGCAGGGCATGAATTTGGAAGGCCCATTATCAATGTCATTACAGGAGGACCTCACCCAGCAGGCAGAAGCTGGGGTGAGATGGAAAGGTATACCCGAGCTTCGAAATACGTACCGACCGAAGAAGATGTATTCGTTTTGGAAGGTGCTATGCCCCTGAAGCAGTAAAGAACCTTCAATGATGATATTGTGTTCAGAGCCAGGGATTCCGCAGGTATTGAAGCTCCTACCTTGGATCCCTTAGTCATCTCGGCTGGTATCGGGCCAGCTATTGTCAGAAGAGTTCTCATTGATTGTGGCGCATCCTGCAATATGCTCTTCAAGAAAACTTTCGACCAGATGAAGATCCCTATGGCTGATGTGCAAGCCTCATCGCAGAAAATCGCTGGCTTCACTGGGGAGCCAAAACAGCCGATAGGAACCGTTGATTTGTTTGTGGAACTTGGAGAAGGAGAGAGAAAAGTGGTCCGCAAGCAAACTTTTGTTATTGCCGATGAATTTTCTGCTTACAATGCTTTCCTTGGCCGTCCAACTCTCGCAGCATTCAAAGTTGTTCTGGCCCCATGGTGCCTCACCATTAAATTTCCCACAGATAATGGAGTGCGAGTTATAAAAGGGGATCAAAATGCGGGGCGGGAATGTTATCTAACAGAGCTACGAGAAACCAGAAAAAGAGAAATGGGAAAGGATGCGGCAGCCCCAGTCCGCATCAAAGAACCAGTCTTGTAGCAATTACAGGGCGGACCCTGCACTGGCGAGCACAGCGGAGCAAGGAAAGAAATGGATCCTAGAAAAGTCAGTGTAGGGGAGAATAGGGTGGTACCAGTGGAAACGACAATACCAGTACCTTTTGACCCAAAGGACCCAAACAAGGTGTTGAATGTGGGTTCACAACTTAATGTGTCAATTCAGAATATCTTAATATCTTTTTTAAAGGCAAATTTGGATGTTTTTGCTTGGACTCATGCCGATATGTGCGGAATATCCCCAGAAGTTGCAGTACACGCTCTAAATATTGATCCAAAATTTACACCTGTGAAGCAGAAAAGGAGAACTCAAGGTCCAGAAAGGTCAGCAGCATTAAAAGAAGAAGTTGATCGGCTCATGGAAAATAACTTCATCAAAGAATCTACTTATCCGAATTGGGTGTCAAATCTAGTGCTGGTTAAGAAAGCTAATGGAAAATGGAGAGTGTGCATCGATTTTTCAGATCTAAACAAGGCATGCCCCAAATATTGCTTCCCATTACCCAGGATCGATCAACTGGTAGATGGAACAGCAGGACATGAGTTGTTATCTTTTATGGATGCCTACTCCGGATATAACCAGATCATGATGCATGAGCCTGATCAGGAGGACACGAGCTTTATCACCAATGTTGGTCTTTATTGCTATAGAGTTATGCCCTTCGGACTGAAAAATGCAGGGGCAACCTAACGAAGGCTTGTTAATGCTATGTTCAAACCACAATTGGGCAAGACTATGGAAGTCTACGTCGACGACATGTTAGTAAAGTCTAAGAAAGCAGTGAATCACATAGAACACTTAGCAGACATGTTCGCAGTCCTCCGAAAATACGGAATGAAGCTCAATCCTTTAAAATGCTCATTTGGAGTGGAATCCGGCAAGTTTTTAGGTTTCATCGTGAGCGCTAGGGGCATTGAGGCTAGTCCAGCTCAAATTACCGCCTTAAAGGAAGTCAAAGCTCCTAGAACAAAGAAGGAATTGCAGAGTCTCAATGGAAAAGTCGCCGCCTTGAGTCGATTCATTTCCAAGGCCACAGATAAATGCATCCCATTCTTTGACGCCCTAAAGAAAGGAAAGAAAAACTTCAATTGGACTCCCGAATGCGAAAAAGCCTTTGATGAATTGATTCGCCATATGGAAACGCCTCCAATACTTTCTAGGCCTGGCGATGGCGAGGATCTACTTATATACTTGGCAGTATCATCTCATGCTTTAAGTGCAGCGCTGATACGAGAAGACAAGAGGATTCAACATCTAGTTTACTATATCAACAAAAGACTCACTGGGGCAGAGATGAATTACTCTAAGTTGGAAAAACTCGCCTATTGCCTACTAATTGCATCTAGGAAGTTGAGGCAATATTTCCAAGCTCATCCTATCAGAGTCCTCACTGATCAACCTTTAAAGCAAGTCCTGTTTCGCCCTGAGACTTCGGGTCGTCTTCTAAAGTGGAATATTGAACTCAGTCAATATGACATCACTTATCATCCCCGAAAAGCAATCAATGGACAAGCTTTAGCGGATTTCATCGCAGAATTCACGAATAAGGGTAACGGTGAGGAGGAAACGATCGACGATTCCCCAATACAATGGAAGTTATATGTCGATGGCGCGAGAAACGACTACTGTTCTGGAGCCGGAGTTGTACTTGAGACCCCTGAAGGTCGATCATTATGCTATGCACTAAAATTGGAATTTCCTTCAACAAACAATGAAGCAGAATATGAAGCCCTTATCGCTGGCTTAAGGATTGCTAAAGAATTAAACATCCGAGCGTTACAGATCTTCAGTGATTCTCAGCTTATTGTATGCCAAGTCAAAAAGGAATTCCAAGCGAAAGGGGGAAATCTGCCCGCCTACTTGTCAAAGGCTTGGGAACTCCTAGGTGATTTCGATCATTACATGATAAGTCACATTCCTCGAGAAGAAAACATGAAAGCAGATTCTCTCGCAAAGTATTCTAGCACAGGCGAAGCTCAATTTCTGGGGTTAACCCCAGTGAAGATCCTGTCGACCCCAAGCATTGATGAGATGGATATTGATTGGATCATGAGCGTGTCTCAAGAGCAAGAATCATGCATGACTCCAATAACAGAATATCTGCTCAATGGATCTTTACCGGAAAGTTCAAAAGAACGAAAGAAGCTACTGAGGAAAGCCTCTCGCTATCTAGTCCAGGATGGCCAGTTATACAGACGGGGATTCTCAATGCCGTTACTTCGATGTGTATCCAGGAAAGAGTCCGAAACAATCCTAGCTGAGGTGCATGGGGGAGAATGTGGTGATCATTTAGGTGGTCAAACTTTAGCAAAAAAGATTCTCCGATACGGATATTTTTAGCCAGAAATTAATCGAGATGCAGCAGATTATTCCCGAAAATGTGACAGATGCCAAAGATTCGCCAAGATTCCTAGAGCTCCTTCCACTGAACTCACGCAGATGGTCAGTCCATGGCCGTTTGCAATATGGGGGATAGACCTTGTAGGACTATTACCAACTGCCAAATCTGGAATTAAATATGCCATTGTTGCTGTAGATTATTTTACTAAGTGGGCAGAAGCTGAACCACTGGCTACTATCACCTCAAAGAAGATGATAAGTTTTGTGACTAAAAACATCATTTGCAGATACGGTGTGGCTCAAAAAATAATTACGGACAATGGTACTCAGTTTGAAAGTGAAGAATTCCAAGATTTTTGCAAACGGTTCAAAATCCGAAAGAGCTTCTCAGCAGTAGCCCATCCGTAAGCAAACGGGCAAGTGGAAGTAGTAAATAAAATTATCAAGTCAACCATCAAGAAGCAACTTGAAAGAGCAAAAGGTGGTTGGGTCGATAAGCTACCGCTGGCACTATGGGCATACAGAACTACCGATAAAACTGCGACTTGGCATACTCCGTTTTCATTGGCATACGGATCAGAGGCAATGATTCCGGTAGAAACAGAGGTCCCTTCACATAGAAGAATCCATTTCAATCAAGCGGAGAATGAGAAACTACAGCTTGAGGCACTAGATCTCCTTGATGAAAAAAGAGAAGAGGCTGAGCTCAGAATTGCATCTCATCAGCAAAAGATAGCCAGACATTTCAATTCCAAAGTTCGCCAACGCAGCTTTGAAATTGGAGATCTAGTCCTAAAGAGAATTATGATAGCAACAAGTGTGTTCGGGCCAAATTGGCAAGGACCATATGTCATAGGTCAAAAGCTTCTGGACGGCACATACAAACTCACTACTGTCGAAGGAGATCAAATTCCAAGAGCTTGGAACAGCAATCACTTGCGTCCATACTTTACTTGATAGCTTTGTTGAAATATTGTAAAAAGAATTATGAATGTATGATTCCTGTAATTGAAAGCGATTGTAAAACTGATGCAAGTGAATAATGAAAGACTATAAAGTGGATGTAGGCCCAAATTCTTGGCCGAACCACTATAAATCTTGTGTTCCTTATTATTATTACATGTTTGCTTTATTTTCGATATGAAAAGTACATTAAATGTATTACTGAAATATCGATTTAAATTCTTGCAGGCAATGAAAACAAAACTTGCACATTACAAGACCAAGTGATTCTTCTTATCATTCAACAAACAAATTCCAAGTCGCAAAATTCCCAAGCTTAAATCCTAGAAAAGAAGCGCTTCGATTAAACGGTCAATGATTTCGCCGAAAACGGGCTTTAGCTAATAAATTGAGAAGTTTGAACAAACAAACATCCAATTAAGAAGCTTATGTCCGTTCTCGTGAACTGGCCTAGCAATGAAGTACACTTTTTTGGATTAAACAGGCTACTTGTAAGGGAAGGGAGTGCAAGCAAAAAAATAATAATATAGAGAATCACTGGAAAGGCATAAGCAAGTGGACAAGGAACAACTACAGTCCTCTTCGGAGGCACAACTCTTCGGAGGATAAAGACCTCAAACGAGGCATATGCCGTAAAAAAGAAAGTTCTCTACTCAACCAAAAAAGATTGGAGGAGTCATGACCCTCCAACCATGAGAGAGTAACTTCCAGGCAATCTTCAGAGGCACATTTCACCAGGAGTTGAAGTGTAACAGCCGCTCTTCGGAATTTCACTTCACCAGAGTTGAAATGTAAAACAAAATAAAAGCCCTCTTCGGAGGCCCATTTCACTAGGAGTTGAAGTGTAACAGCCGCTCTTTGGGATTTCACTTCACCAGAGTTGAAATGTAAAACAAAATAAAAGCCCTCTTCGGAGGCCCATTTCACCTGGAGTTGAAGTGTAACAGCCGCTCTTCGGAATTTCACTTCACCAGAGTTGAAATGTAAAACAAAATAAAGCCCTCTTCGGAGGCCCATTTCACCAGGAGTTGAAGTGTTACAACTGCTCTTTGGAATTTCACTTCACCAGAGTTGAAATGTAAAACAAAAGAAGGACCTCTTCGGAAGCCCACGTTTCACCGAGATTGAAATAAAGCTTCCAAGTGTTGAAACGTGAAAAGGCTTCCTTCAAAGGCACAACTCTTTGGAGGTACACGTTTCACCAAGATTGAAATAAAACTTCCAAGTGCTGAAACGTGAAAAAAACCCCTCCTCAGAGGTACAACTTTTCTAAAAAAAAAAAACCTCCTCCCGGAGACACAATCAAGAAGAAAGACCTCTTCGGAAGCCCACGTTTCACCGAGATTGAAATAAAACTTCCAAGTGTTGAAACGTGAAAAGGCTTCCTTCAAAGGCACAACTCTTTGGTGGTACACGTTTCACCGAGATTGAAATAAAACTTCCAAGTGCTGAAACGTGAAAAAATCCCTCCTCAGAGGTACAATTTTCTATGTAAAAAAAAATCCTCATCAAGGGCACACTTTAACTTTCAAAGGAAGAGTGATTTACCTATTCTGGAAAATAACCTTCCTCAAAGAAAAAGAAAAAAAAAGAGTTAAAGTACCCTTCAGAGGCCCGCTTTACCTCATAGAAGAATTCACTTGGTAAAACGTGTACATAAGCAAAAGAAAAGTGATTTCTTCGAAGAACAAAGCGTAAAAACTTATATGAAGGGAGTTGTACTCTACGAAGGATTTCTTCAAGAATGAGATAATTATTCTTCAGAAAATAAGAGTGCAAGTCTCCTCGAAGTATAAAATATTGCAGCAAGCTTATGGTATGGGGGCAACATGCTATAGTTATATACAATATGGTATAGCCACATCGGCAAAAGTAATGCTCAAACAACATGCCATAAGCCCACTGCAATATCATATAAATAAACTTGTGCAAAAATGAATAATAAATGCATTCTCAAATTCAAACATGAGTCTGTACAAATAAAGGATCATTTTATTCAATTGTATTGCAGATACAAGTTTCAAAATAAAAAGCAGGGGCCGGTGCCCGCACAGTTCTCGACCAGTACATACAAAAGACAAGAAGCTAAAAGTTGAAATCTTCATTTCTTCTTGCCACCTTTAGACCCTTTGCTTGGCCGAATGGTTAGCTTTTCAGGACGGTCTGAAGGCATAAGGGAAGAAGGAGAGGGAGGTGCAACTGGTGCAATTTCCGGTTCCTCTTCTGTAGCAATGATTCTCTTCCCCCTCCACTTCGATGTTCCGTGCTTCTTTCTCCTCTTCGAAAAAGACTCACTCCTTGGAGTAACAAGAGCAGACAAAATTACGTCATCAGAAGGAGTCCGCTCCGGAGAGATCTCGCCTCCTTCAAGTCCCTCGTCTTTCTGCTCTTGCGAAGCAATAAGGTCATCTAAGCCATGAAGAGCCTCAATTTGCTCCTCTTGTGACCCGGGCTGTGAAGCAGAAGGAGGAGCCACCTGAAGAGGCGGAGGAGGGATAACCGGAGGAGGCGAAGTTTGCACAACACTTGGTATTTCAACTGCAGAAGAAGAGAAATTAAAAATATTAGTATCTCCCCAAAAGAAGGGAGATATGGGTTCGTCGAGATTCAAGAAGTAGTCGATAAGCTCACCAAACTTTTGAGGAGCAAGCAGGCAATCCACCTGAATCGAACCAATGTCAAAATTACCTGAAGATATTTGCTTCGTTAGTTCAATCTCATAATTTTGAGCTCCAATATCCTCCAAAGCCTCATCATCAGTAGGGGTAATTACCCCGGTTCTTGTAGGAGGCGGGGAATGAGCACTGGAACCTGTGATGTCAACTTCAGGAGAAACTAAAGGATGTTCGGAGGTAGTAGGTGGTAATTCTTTTTCAGAACATTCCTCTTCCGCCATCCCAGTCCGCACTCTGGCGAGTTGCTCTTTTCCCTTCGCAAGAGCAGCGCGAGTTTCCTCATCTAGGTAGCGCGCCTCAAGCTCTTCCTCGGTATACCCGGCGCCTTTGAACATGTCGAGAGCAGCTTCCCACACTTCAGCCAAAGTGATTTCGTATTTAGGACCGAGAAAAGAGAGACTGCCATGCCCTAAGACGCTGTGCAAGTAAAAGTCGAATAAAGTTGAACTAACGTTGGCTTCCATGGCTTGAATAGATTCTTCAGCTGCAGCTTTGCCGATCTTGGCCTCATCTCGTTCTTTTTCGGTTTTAGCAAGTTGAGCTTTTAATGCTTCAATCTCCATGTCTTGGGCGCTCATTTTACTTCCCAACTGAGCGGCATCAGTGCGGTAATTCTCTACAACCTCTTCTAGCCTCTCAACTTTAGCTTCGGCATCTCTTTGGCCAGCATGTGCATCTCGCACTTGTTTTTGTAGTACCTCTTCTCTTTGAGTATAAGTGTTAGAAGAGGTGGCAAGATCGTCTTTAAGCTGCTTGACTTCAGCTTCAAGTTTCTCGTTATACTCAGTTATGTTTTTCATCTCAATGTTGTGCCGGTCAAGAATCTTCTGCCATTCCGACTTATCGTTCTCCATGGTTAGCATCGCCTCGATATTGGCTCGATTGACCCTTTGGAGTTCATCAACGAGTTTTTGCCATCCAGACATTCTTTCAATATCGAGTCCAACGGCATCAAGATTTTGGTACATGGCTTCCTTATCAATGGGAACTAAATCAAGATCGAAGCAAACTCCCTTTAAACACCAATTCGGGAACCGGCTCTGTAGGGTTGGTGGGCCCCTTTCGACACGATATGAAGGCCTATTAAGAAGTGTTTGAATAGCGCTTCCTTCAAGAGCAGGGGATTTGGAAGGAATGTCGATAGAGATGGGAGCGTCAAACTTTTCAGATATTGCAGATGCGTGTTTCTCACTAGGCTTGGCCCGCTTGCTCGGGTCCTCAACAATGTGGCTCTTCCCCCGACCATCATGTGTCTTACGTTTGTGGGAGTCATCGCCTCTTGAAGAAGACTCATGTCGCACATCTACCCTCTCGTGACGTTCTTCATATTCTCTCCTCTCTCTAGCTTTTCGAGCAGCTCTCTGATCGTCGGTTTCTCTGGGACCAGTAAGGTAGCGTCTGTAATCATAGTTGCCACGCCCTCCGTAGCGCTGAAAGTCTTTATAGTAAGAGCCGCCGCCGCTACGCCCCATTGAAGGATCTGAAAGGCAAAAAGACAAGTCTTAAAAGCCTTTAGAAAAAAGAAGTCAAACACAAACAAGTGCTGGAAAATCCTAAGTGTTGTGTAATGTGTAAACTACACGCATCAAGTTACAGACCACTCTGTGGAGTAGAGGAGGCGATAACTTGGGTAGGAGGAGTTGGCATTTGTTGTAGAGAAGATGTCGCCTCGATTACAGAAGAGATAGTTTTGGAAACATCATCTTTAAAAAGTTCTTGTGAAGTCACAATTAGGTCGCTCAACCCCTCAAAAACATCATCACCGTCACGCTTTTTGGGACTTGCTTTCTCAACTCCTTCGTCAGCAGATCTCCCGAAAAATCGTGGAGGTTCTTCCTCTTCGATAACTGGGGCAAGTGTCAAATTGCTAGACGGCCCCGCGACATCAGTGAGAGTGGGGCACTTCACCACTAGAGTTTCAGTGGAGGGATCTTTTGGCATAAGCTTTTCAGCCTTCGCTGGAGAATCGGGGACTTCATGAATTTGAGTGGAACGAGAAGAATGTAGAAGCTCAAATCGATGAAGAAGTTCTTCTGTCAATAGAAATTTTGCGCTTCTTTCTTCAGCAGCCACAGTGCTTAGCCTTTCAAAGACTGGCTTATGACTGGAATCTCTAGAAGGAGGAGGAAGAGCTGTAAAAACAAGGAATGGAATCAGCATCTAGCAATACGAACCATGAGAAACTTAGAAAAAATTGAAGAAAGTAGGGAAAGAAGATCTCACTTCCTACTCTCCAGTCTGCGTAAAATCCTGTAGGGCAACGAATGTAGAAGAATTGATTCAAAAAACCATGTGCACTCTCCGGCAAATCCAAAATTAGTTTGCGGTTCCTCGCACCTCTTACAAGTACAATTGAAGGGTGGTCCTTGTTCTTCGCAAAAGTGTACAAGTAACAGATTTCCTCAAAACTCGGAAGACGGTCAAGAGTTCTCCTGAACAGAACGCACAATCCCATCAAAATGGCATAGCCATTGGGATGCAGTTGGAAAGGAGAGATCGTTAGTCGAAGAAGGATTTGTTGAAGAAATTCATTAAAGGGAGGAATTACTCCACTTAAGCACATTTGGCGATTAATGGCAACAAAACCGTAAGGTGGTCAATCAGCAAAATCATTTGGTCCAGGGAGTAAAACTTCTGCCTCGGCAATGCCAAATTGAACGCATAATTGATTAAGCACCCGCTGTTTCAGAAGGGTAGGAGTTCTTTCCGGAGGGTTCTCTAGTGGAATAGCAATCGGGAAAGCCCCTTCGACGTGTTCTATCATCTCTTCTTGTTGAGACGTCATTCTATATGAGCAACTGGATGTTCAGATGTGAAGGTGCACGTTTCCTAAAAGTGTGAAGTGTTGTGCAAAACTAATAAAAATAACAAGCAAAATAACTGGAATTAAACTAGTTAACAACTGATCGATTATGAGATTTCAGGACTTGTTAATTTAAAACTCAAGTGTAATGTTAATTCAAACAAAATTTTAGCTTTGCTTTAATACTTCATTTGAGTTGGTTGAGTTACAGCATTTCACTCACACAGTTCATTTAAGTTGATTATTCTTTATCGACTAATCTGTCATTCGATGTGGGCGGTCAGTGACAGTATATTCGTCCCATTCTTCTGCAAATGTCATATTTAACAGGTTAACAACTTTAAAGGGATCTACAAAGAAGTGCAGCAGAATTTAAGTCCAAACAACTCAATCGAATTTTTTCAGAAAAAATTTCACAGGTCCTAGGTCGTCCAACGACCTAGTATAGGTCGAAGCTCCTTTAGGTCGCACTGTGCAAGTCAAAGGGTTCAAGGCTTTATGTCAAAATAATGCGAATTGGTCAAGTCCTAACTCGGCCGCAACCTAAAGCTTATGTCGCAAAAGATAGGTCGTTGATGTGTTAAGTCCCTATGCAGTCATTCAAGGGTGATAAGTTGCTAAGCTGTTAGGTCGTTCGGTTTAAGGTTCATGTGCAAACCATCCAAGTACTAGGTCGGCAGCGACCTAACTTCTGTGCCACAGGAATTTAAGTCTAAGGTCGGCCGCGACCTAAAACCAATGCCGCAAGAACTTAGGTCATTACAAAGTTAGATCGCTAAGAAGTTAGGTCACATGGTTAGTATTCAAGCAGACAGCCCTAAGGTCGATCCTCCACTCACACGCTGCCACATCATCTCCTCCATTACCCGTGTAGCTAAGAATCCATTAACCCGTTAACCCATCGGAACCCTCCTCATCTCCTCCAAATTTGCAAGCCAACTAGTTCGAAACACCATAATTCACCATCTTCCTCCTACATCGTCACGAATTACCCAAGAATCCAATCCAAATCGTCTCAAATTCATCACAAATCCGATATACTGCCATGTTCACAGGAATCGCGACAAAGACTCAGTCAAAAGTTAATTGAATCGTGACTTGTTGAGCGAACATAGCACATGAAATTACATTAGGGGCGACAAGTGAAACATTTGCGATTTGATGATAGATGTAATCAAATGTTGGTAAAGTTCACTTACGTAGTCTGATGAGGGGATAATTGATGGTTAAGTTGTTGGAGTTGTCTTTGAGGGCTCAAAAGTTTGTTAATGGCGGAATGGAGGCTGAAGCAGATAAGGAGAAGAAGGAACGACCTAAGTTATTTATATTCCAGGGTAATAGAACACGAATCGACACTACGCGACCTAACTTTCTCCTTAGGTCGTTTGCGACCTAACAATCCTTCAGAACGCGAGTTAAGAAAGTCGAAGCACACGACCTATGGCTAAGTCATATACTTCCAGGGGCAAATGTTAACTCCCTTCTGTAAGAGACTTAAGGAAAATGTAACGACCTAACCAATTCGAGAACCTAGCGACCTAAAAGGCTACGACTTAAAAATGGCTCGACCTAAAAAGGAGAACGACTAAAAATGCTTCGCGACCTAAAGGAGGCCGCGACCTATGAAGCTCCGCGACCTAAAGGAGGCCGCGACCTATGAAGCTCCGCGACCTAACAGAGAGCTGCGACTTAAGGAAGGCTGCGACTCAGAAGATGTGTCGACCTATCAAGCTTCGCGACCTAACAGAGAGCTGCGACCTAAGAAGTAGGACGACCTAAGAGTGAATGCGACCTAAAAACGGTCTCGACCTATGGAACTCCGCGACCTTGGAATACTTTGCGACCTAAGGGAAGTCGCGACCTAAAGACTCCAGTTATAACTATAAGAAAAGTACTCACGACCTAGGATAGGTCGCTAACGACCTAGGATAGGTCGCTAACGACCTAAATGCCTGAGTAAAGAAGTTACCTATACTGTGCCGCAGGGGGATAGGTCGCTCGCGACCTAGGACTTGTACAAATCAGCATGTGTATTCTTGCAGAGGGAGGACAATGCATCCTAGGTCAGGGACGACCTGCGACCTAAGTTAGGTCGGTCTCAACCTACGACCTAACTCCGAGCAAAGCCTATAAATACACCCCGAGTTCCAACTAGAGAAGGACTTTTTGGGTCATTCATTTCAAGCGTCGTTACTCTGCTGCATTCCGAACTACTTCAACACTTAAAGCTTTTGAGATACAAAGAACGCTTCAAGGAACTTCACGAAGAAATCATACATGTTCAACATGAATTCAAAGATTTTGATCGACATTGAAGTTGAGGCTACTTGTTCTAAATGACTTTGAACTCAAAGTGTGTTGTAATCGATGAATCTTGTAAAGGGTTGTAATAATATCAGCAATAAAGGAGTTTAAAGTGGACGTAGGCTCTCTCTTAAGCCGAACCACTATAAATATCGTGTCTTTTAATACTTTTCTGTGATTCTTACTTTTTTCTGGTTCCCGCACCAACGGGTGGTGCTTTCACAACTACACTCTACACACCGGGGTGTTAGCGTTCAATTTTTAGCGTTAACATCTCCAAAGTGCGATACTATGGTACTATGGCATCGATGATATACGTCCTTAGTGGAAGGCATCACTAAACTAAGGTAGCATGAATATGAGCGACATTGCTCTATAATGACATCGATTCTTGATATTTACAAGGAGCAACATCGATCAGAGTTGATATTGATTGAGTGCGATATCATTCCCTGCCTTATATGATATTATTTTAGAGACAACATAGAAGAATGTTGTCACCAAATAGAGGTAGTATTGGTAGTCCGCAATGTCCAGCTAGAGGTCTTGGATTCGGCATTAGTGGTCTTGGCTAAGAGATGCCAAGAAAGGTGTCAAGTCTGAAAGCCGAGGCTAAGAAAGAGGATGCATATAGAATGAAAAAAGAATGCTTATTGATGGGTGGGACCAAGGGGCGCAGTGGACGTGTCGATAGGATTCTTACATGTAGTAAGTATCCTCTGAAGTCGAATATAAAGGCTTCCAAAAAAGGAATGCCCATAATCCATAGCCGAATATGATGCCCAAGACCTAAGGTAAAGGTTGAAATCATCTGGCCTGTTCCCACCTGATTTACAAGATGTTGCCTATTGACAAGGTGCGGTATTGATCGAGCATGGTATGAATAGAGTGTGACATTAGTTGAAATGTAGTATTGATGTGATATGATACTAATGAGATGCGACATGGATGAGATGTGGTATAGATGAGAGACGACGTTGTTCACAAACTCTTATAGATGAGGAGTAGCATTGTAGTCCTTTAGCATCGATTCTTCTCCATTCTTTCAATATTTCCTGGCATCAAAGTTATATCATTATATCGCCTATCTTTGGCACTAACAATGATAGTGTTAACAAATTCCTCTCTGACTGTTGTAGATTGGCTGATGGCAATATTCATTTCTAGGGGCCTGGAATGAGCTTCATTGCTTTACCCCTTTTACTCTTTTGACATTATTTTGTTGATGAAAGATGCCCTTAACTCTTAAGGGCGACATAGTTCCTTATTGTTGCCCTCAACCTTATAGACTTTCAATGTTACCTTTACCTTGTTAATTTGTATGACGCTTGTTGTTATATAGAGGATCCGCGACATGCTCCCCTTCGACATTCTTTTACTTTAGTATGATGTTGCATCTTTGAATAACCTTTCATTTCTTCTTTGCTTCCAACTTTTAAACATGAACTCCTTAATTTCACCATGAAGCACATGGCTTTAACTTCGACATGACTTTGAGTCTTTGCCTATACCCTTTAGAAATTATGTGGATAACACATTACGAATTGTGATCGTTTATCATATAACATTTATATATGACCGAATGTGGATCAAATATCTATATTCTTGTACTTCTTAAGGGTTCAATGCTTATGGAAACAATACAAAGTTTTGTGCAAATGAACACTTAAGTGACTAAGTTACGAATGTACTTAGTAGTGTATAGTTTGGCTCTTGCATGCGTCTTGAAGGGACAACATGCCAAAAGGTTTAAATTAAGCATATTTTATATTTCTTTGTCAATCCTTTATTTAATTCATTTGTATATCCTAGCTGGTAAACATTTTATCAATTTTATTATTTGCATAAATTTGTCTCTAGAGATTATATTAACCTTTAATAACAAATGTTCTCCCTATATAAGAAATATTAAATGTTACCTTTCATTTTTCTAATAAATCTCCAACTAGATTTTTAAGTTTCTCAATACCCTAATAGAAACATTGAAATATTTCAGTTTCTCTAGTATGTGTTAGGACTCACAAGACTTGGGATACTAATCTTGAGTAATATCAACAAATTATAGGCTCGCATACAATGAATAACTCATCGTCGGTTGTACTGTAATAATCCATTTTTCATGGCCTTATAATTTCCATAAGATGAGAAGCTATATTATTTTAAACACAGTAGTAAATAGAGAGCTAAACTACCTAACTATATCTTAAAGAATTTATAGTAGAATGGATTGGAATATAAAATAGATAAAATAAAAAAATTCCATCTATATACATCATATGTCATACACAGTTACCATCCTTTGGATAAAATATGTAAACGCCTGCATAGTCACCATCTTCTAATACTGTACATGCGGAAGCTTCTCTGTCAACCTATAATATATGAGGAGTGGAGTCAGGCATATACGTCTAGTGAGTAAAAATCCTACCAAGTATACACCGATAACATGATTTCATAAACATCATATGAGAACTAATACTTACTTAACCAATCTCACCAATATCTATACAGTTAGTCCATCATAATAAATATAAAATGTGATCGTTACCATATACTTAACAACATTAAATGTAAGATAGAGATAGTTAAACATAGACTAACCCTTCTACAACAAAGAGAGGGAAAGAGTTAGTTAAACATATACTAACCCGGTAACACATACAAGGGTTATTTAAATAGACATTAACCCCAGGATATAGTTAAACATAGATTAATCCCATAAAAATAAACAAGAACATGAGTTAGATAATCATAGACTAACTCACATAAACATAAAGGGTAGGTAAACACAGTCTAACTCCTATAACAAACGACTCAACACAATTGTAACAGCACACAATCATCAAAGGACAATTCTGGATGTTAAACACTTCTCAGTATCACAAAGAAACCAACACGTTCCTTACCTTCTATTTCGTATGGCCTAGTTAAAGTAAAAAAGTTTCGGCCTTGTCCTACTTCAGCCTAGCAATTTTAACCATGCAACGATGGACTGGTACTAACGCCTGTGTTTCGGTTGCCATGCCAAATGCCAAAAAAACGATCATCACAAACTGTTTCCTTCCATAGTTCTTTTCTACTCCAATCATTTACTATTTTGGTGCTTTTCTACTTCTCTTAGACACCATTTTCGGCTATTCTAGCCTTCCATATATCTCATATCATCTACATATCCCAAAATAAAATCCTAATCATTATAAACTTAACTATTTAATTCCAACTTCATATAATATATAATCTAATCCAAATTTAACCCTATATCAAAGGTCGTTAACCTTATTTAGTTCTTTAATCACATCTATATTAATCCCAAACTTCGATTAATCCAATTCATGCATCTAATTACCCTAATTAGCAATTGATATAATTCAACTACTATCATGCGAGTAATAACAACCCAATAATTGTCCCTCCTCACAAATCTACGTCGCTAATCCCTAGAAATCACCAAATTTGGCCTCCAATCACTCACTGTCCAGAATTTCTGTTCTTTGAAATTCCTCAGTTCCATAAATGATGGATATCTTCTTATAGCCCTCTTTGTACTCGTCAATTTGATATATAAATGTTTAGGGTTTGATATAGATTTGAAAGAGAAAGAGTGATTTGGAGATGAGGATGAAGAAAAAGGGCATAAACAGAAACAAATAAAAATGGGAAAATAATTTTAAATTTGACCAGGCCTATTATATAACACCCTAACCTCTCTTCATTCAGATGGGCTTGGGCCCGTTTCAACCAATCAAAATCCGCTTACTTAAAATACATGCAACTCCTTCATACGAACTCTAATTCGGACAAATCAACATACCATCTCGACCACAAAATGAGTTCCATGCAATGGTACAGTTCCCGTCATCTAATTCCAAAATTTGCAAAATACCATTTTCCCCAACTAATAAAATATATATCCAAGTCTCAAGGGCTACTACTCTCCCCCTAAAAAGAATTTCGTCCTCGAAATTTGTGGAGGCAGCTTTTTTTATATATCTATGTATCTTATACTATATAAACGTATATAAATAAAAACATAGGATAATAACACATCTCATAGTAATTTTCCAACACCAAGACACACCCTTTTCATATGACCCAACAGATTGTCATTCTATCTTTTAATCTTCGAGATCTTTACTCTACAGTCTTTCACTTCATTTCCTTTCATATTGTACCGTAACACCTCGTGTCTTCCTCACCACCCTGTCCATTTGGATCTCGTAGATCTTTGTGCTTGCCATGAGTAATATTCTTCATTGGTTGCCCTTTAGAAGCCTCTACTATAGTGGTATTCAACAATCCTGCCTCAACTAAACTTTGAATGTCAATCCTACGAAAATTCGACTAAGTGCTAATTCTCTAAGTGGCGAACTCAATCTGTGACAACCCACACCTCCTAAACGTCGATCCAAAGCATAGGGTGACTTTCAGACTTGCGTCAGTGTCGAGAAATACGAGCTATCTGCATTTTTTTACATTATAAAGACTAAGAATATACAGATATGATCTAAGACATTCTGCACTTTCAGTTCTCACAACAGAAGGCAACAAAATATAATACTAAAAAACAATCATCTTAGAAAATATCCAAAACATAGTCTTCAAACAATATGTAGTCAAATGCATAGTATACAAAGATACATCAAGTAGTCAAATAAGATAATAAACATGATAAAGGGTACATAGAGAATAACAAGAATAAAAAGCAACTTTGATTCCAAGCTCGCCTCTCCAAGTACTATCACCGGGCCTATCATCTACTTCCCTTTTCTCCTTTGGCGGGGGAAAAGAAAGGAAAAAGGGTAGGTCAGAGCAAAGTCTGGTGAATGAGTTGCATCATTAATATACGATGATCGCATAAAATTGATTTAAGTAATACTCTGCATAACCTAGGATGTTGTACAAGTTTCCATGAATTACTTGTTTTCTTTATTTAAGAAGTTTAGGTCAGTACACTCCTACATTAACGACTTATGCAGGCTCATACATAGGGTCAAACAACTAATCGAACCTCAAGATAACTAATGATCGGCTAATAGCTAATAGAACTATTCCACATAGGTTTCCCTATAATTTCCAACCATGGGACTACATTTCTCATACCTACAACTACATGTAACTATCCCAACATAGGTTTCCCTGTAATTTCCACCATGGAACTATGTTTCCCATAACTATGACTACGCATAACTTTTCCAGCATAGTTTTCCCTACAATTTCCATCATGGGATTACATTTCCCACACTATGACTACAGGTATCCTTAGTACACATTAAGGGGGAGCACAAAAGGCCATCTTGCTGAAGCGTATCATCGTCGCTGCATCCTTGTCCACCTCTCAGTGTTAATGTAACGCCTCTTATTGCACTGCATCAGGATCCATCAATAACATAGTATCACATTGTGTCGCCACGAATACCAAGGAATTCCCGTTGATGATGGGCCACACATTCTATCGGGCATCATCATCAGTGTTACGTGTCTACTGTAGAACCTTCTCTGAGTGCAATTTGCGAAAGAATCACCGCAGTCTAATACCGACCCTTGTCGGATAAATAGCATTTATCTAGTCCTGTACATCCTAGTGTCCTTCGCATAGGGAACTAGCTTCCTTATTTATACTAACATCCAAATATAAATAATACACACACAACTATTTTATTTATAATTTGACAAGCTTGGTTTAGCAGGAATATGCTAAAGCATAGCATGGTGGTGGCGCTTCCAAACAAGAATTCGTACTCGGTAGGCACACTACCAAACTGAAATGTGAGAAAGAGTAAAAATGAACAGTGGACGTAGACCCATTCTACATGAACCACTATAAATTTGTGTGTTATTTACTTTTCTAGCATTTTTTTTAATCTATTTTCTCTTCTATTATAAGTCAATTGGAGGAGTTTGTCTATTTTTTTGTAAACAACTTTTTTTAAATAAAAGTGAAAAGAAGAAGGAAAAAAAATAAAAATAGGCAAATATGATGTTTATAAGACAATAAATCCGACAAAATCATCTCATTTCAACTCAATTAAGATTGCATTTCGCTCGTCTTACTACCCACTTTTTCTGCTTGATATCATAACTCCAACAACAGACTATGTATCATCGCATTACAACAAAGCAACTCTGCAATGTTTTCAACTTAAGTAATCATCTCATTATAACTCAACAACATAATTTTATTATGTACATGCATATGCTGAAACCAGTTGAATCTGATCTCATTCCATATAATGTATGTAAATATAAAGAAAAAATATAGTCAAAAATTGCATATACTTGACCTTTGTAATTATTTTAGTATCTCATGATGAATACTTGACACTTCGGTTGCCATAAAGACAGGATCATAGGATGTCTTAATTTCGACCTACAATTAACATTAGTCGCCAAAGCAATAATTTTAGTTTGCAGTTTTCTTAATTTAAAAGTATGAGTTAACTTTCCGTTATAAAGATTGATAACTATCTGAAGGAAAACGTTTATCACGGTTTGCCCGACATGCATTCTTTTCTATTAATCAAAATTATAATTCTAATATTATCTTTACTAATAGTTGGAATATAATGACAATTTTTTACATGTATTTATTTATAAATTAATAGTTGTAATATATTTTCTATCATACTCTTTTAATGCCAGCATGAAATACAAAAAATACAATATGTTGAAAAACAATTCGACATTCTTCATCATACGCAAAGCACATGCCGTAACGCTTGTTTTAATAATATTCGTAGAGAGACATTTTTGATATTTCATGCTGATACCAAAAAAATGTGACATCAAATATATAATGATATAAAAGGTAATTTTGAAAGTTCACGGTCGGACCAAAAGTTTGTGCTTTCAAACCAACTATTTATCAATTCTTAATGTCACCTAAAATTAAGATCTAACAAAAAACTACTTTGCAAATTCATTTTTTATTAATTAATAATATAAATAAAAATTTAAACTAACAAAAAATTAAATATTGCAACTTAGAAATGAAAATTCAAATTAACTATGTATGATTCAACACAAAAATACAATTAAATATTTGTGTAAATTATTTTATTTTGAACGTATTAAACAAAAATAATTTGTAGAAAAACAATTCAGCTGCTATTGTATATCGGTTACTTCTCTCGTGATGATAAGACTTGCATGATATATTTTATTAGTTTGACTGCTATAATATTTTTTACTAAAAAATTGCATTGCTTTATTATATCAAAAAGTTAATATCCAGTTTGACTGTTTTACGTTATTTTGTCCAATATTGATATCTTACTTTTCATGAATGAAAAATCAACTCCTGAATTAAAATTACGGATGAATACATCAAAAAATACCGTAGTTTTTGCCCTACTTTTAAAATATTACATGGTTTTGAATACCACTTCATTAATACCCCATATGCGCCACAACCCATACTAACCATATTTGAAACAAGAAAAAAAATTACTACAGAAATTATTGTGGCTTTATAACAAAGAAGAATTAAACGATATATTATACTCTAGAAATCTATACATGTATTCCCTACATTATAAGCGGTTGTTTAAACCCGTCTTGACTTTCATTTATTAAAAAATTTGAATTCTCGACAATAAGATCATTCAACACTTTGTTGTTTATGTTTTGTAGTAAGAATAATGAGTTGATGAAATTAATGACATAGTAAATTTTTTTTGAAAAAACATAATTTGTTTGAATTTTTGAAAAGTCAGATTGTGATCAATTCTAAAATAATAACAAAATTTAGTAGAAGAACAAGACAAAATTATGAAAGATACCTGAAAGACTTTCAAGAAATCAAAATCCATTGTTAAGGAAATTATTGATTGCATTAAATAATTTTGGTTGCGTGAATTTGATTGAGAGAATTATATCTATTATTACTTATGTGAGAAGAAAAAGAGACAACGAGTGTAGATAGTTGGCAGTGTGGTAATCTTTAAGGATAAAAAATACGAACGACAATAATTTTTTCGGATGTTAATTGATTCCTAATTTACTGTATTTAGCAACAGTCTAAGTTAACCATTTATCTTGCGAATATGGCAAGTCTCTACCAATAACCTTAATGCTCGAAAAAGGATCATCATATTCAAAGATTGGATAGGGAAAGGGACATTGCTTGTAATTTTAGTATTTATTGACTATGACCTCTTGAAGCTAAGTCAGAGAGAGAATTTATAAATAATTCAATTTCTTGCGACTGCCTTAACCATACACGTCCATTATTTTAATAGTATTGGTCATATGTGCTTAGCATCTAGAGTAAGAAAAACTGTCTTGGTCCCCTATAGACCTCGTGACATTTAGGATGCATAAGAAAACTAATGTGGCTATCATTGAGTCATAAAATCAACGTGATTCGATTTCAATGTATACTACCAAAATTAAGTAGGGTGAACCTTGTACCAATCAATAATGTTATGGTTTTAAAACCTTTGGCTTGTTTACTGTTTTTAGTCTTCAGTTTTCGTTCATATAAAAATACGCATGATTCATATATAATGTGAAAAATGATCAATTTAGAAAATGAAGTTAGCATACAAAGTATAAATTCTTTATTTTTATTTTTCATGTTTTGAAAAATAACGGAAGTACGAGAAACAATTCATCCTTCCATCCCCTCTGTCGCCCCTTCAATCTTCATTTTGATCTTCTCTTTCGTCCCTTCAATCTTCATTTGATCATCTCCGTCGCCCCTTCCATCCTCATTTGATCATCTCCGTCGTCCCTGCAATCATTTTGTATTTTGTAATTAATGTTGAAAACCCAAATCACAAAATTTGAAATAAACCAAATTGGCCTTTGCTTTTGCAAAATGGAATGAATGATGTAGGAATATAAAGATATCATTCTCTAACCCATACATCATATTCAATATCTAAAATAGTGTTTCGGGACTTTATGACTCAATGAACTACAGATGGATGACCTGACGGCCGAGTAACAAACATATGAGAAAAAAAGAAAAACAATGAGGTAAACAGTTCATTATTAATTACCTAATAAACGTTCCTCTCCCTGATTGTATTTGCCAAGCATATGTTCACCTAGATCATGAAATGGCAAATTTGAAGTTTTGCCTAAACCATAGGAAAACTGTTGTGGGGAATCAGTAAATTGTTGGAAACTTTGAGGTGGAGTTACATGATTAATATCTTAAATAGTGTTCCCCTCCCTCCTTGAAAACATAAGGAAGAACCCGTGGTTGGTTTTATTGGGAATGGAAATGAGGAATACGAGCCGGGCATTTGAATGGAGAAGTTGATTGAACTACAATGCATTTGACAATGCAAACGAAGTATTTGAAATGAGTATTTGAAGTGAGTATTTGAGCGGAAGGATGGAGAGAATAACATAAATCAATAGTTGGTGGTGTCTACCGTTGATAATAGAGCTAAGGACAAAGCTAATCGCGTTTAGACGTCGGACACGTCACCAATGGAAACGGGACAAACAATACATGTACCATTTTATAATTTATGATTTGGAACATTTCAGTCAAACTTTTATTTCTTTTTGTAGTAAATAAAAAAAGAAGCACGGCTCATTTCTCTCTACTTTGAACGTAGTGTGGTGTTAAGTGTACCAGGCTGGATACTAGGAACTACCGTGGTCTACCGCGGTCGATGGTTAATCGTCGAATAAACACTGCTTGATCGACAGTTAATCATCGATCAAACACTATTTAATCGGAGGTTGTCCGCCAATCGCAGTTTGAAAGAAAAAAATTAAATGCCGAACACAGTAGTCCCTAGCATTAATCCAAACGCTCTTAGCATTCCGCTTAATTTAAACATTTTTTTGGATATAAAAAAAATATTTTTTAGTATAAACGAGAAAAAGTTGACATCTAGATTTGTTGGAGGATTGAGAATGCAAATTTAAGATATGGTTAATATATTTGATCCAAGATCGGTTGCTGAAGCACACCAGAAGGCTCTAGCTTGGGAGAAGCAAGGTAGAAGAGGAGGTAGCGTGTTTACGAATTCTAACAACCATAACAAGGGTGCTAGTAGCAATACTAATGTTTCCAAGGCTGTTAGTAAACCGGTTGTCAATAAAGTTGCTAAGACCAAGGTCAACAACAATTTCAAGTGTTATAACTGTCAGGAGTTTGGTCATAAGAGCAATGAATGTCCGAAGCCTAAGAAGCGAGCGATGGTTGCTGAGGTTGAGGATTAGGATGCAGAAATAGAATGTTCCAGTTCACCACAAGTTGAGGAGGAAGAAGAATTATTGGCGGGGGACGAGGGATATTCTTTAACGATGAGGAGATCTTGTTTGACACCAAAGCAGGAAGAGGAGACTAGTTGGTTGAGGAGTAATATCTTTCAGTCAACGTGCACTATTTTGGAAAGAGTTTGTAGGTTTGTTATCGATGCAGGAAGTTGTGATAACGTCATCTCTACAGAAGCTGTAAAGAAGTTAGCCTTAAAGACGGAGAAACATCCCAAACCCCACAAATTAGCTTGGTTGAGGAAAGTTGGGGAAGTAAAGGTTAGTCAAAGCGCTTGTGTAACTTTTTTTATTGGAAAGAAGTATAAGGATGAAATTTGGTGTGACGTGGTAGATATGGATGCATGTCATTTGTTGTTGGGGAGACCATGGCAATTCGATAGAGCCATGCAACACGATGGAAGGACTAACTGCTATAGTTTCATGTTCGAGGGCACCAAAATCACTTTAGTTCCTAAAAGGATACAACAAAGTGAAAACAAGTTAGAGGAAATCGAGGAACTAAAAACTCTGTTATCTTTGAAAGAGTTTATCAAAGAAGTAGAGGATGGACCTGAAGTATTTCTGTTGATTAGAGGTGAAAGTAGTGAAACGGTTGAAATTCCTGAAGAAGTTAAGCCGGTGTTGAAGGAATTTGAAGATGTATTTCCTGAAGAGTTACCAAACAAATTACCACTGTTGAGAGACATACAACATCAGATTGATCTTGTTCCGGGAGCTGTGTTACCACATAGACCACATTATAGAATGAGTCCAAAGGAGCACGAAGAGTTGAGAAGGCGGGTGAAGGAGTTACTTGAGCAAGGGCGCATACAAGAAAGTTTAAGTCGTTGTGCAGTACCAGCCTTGTTAGTGCCAAAGAAGGATGGAACTTGGAGAATGTGTACAGATAGTCGAGCACTAAACAAGATTACAGTGAGGTATAGATTTCCAATGCCAAGATTGGATGACTTGTTAGATCAGCTGAGTGGAGCTGCTATCCTTTCAAAGATTGATCTAAAGAGTGGGTATCATCAGATTCGAATTCGACCAGGGGATGAATGGAAGACCGCATTCAAGACACGGGAAGGGTTGTATGAGTAGCTGGTCATGCCGTTTGGTCTTTCGAATGCACCTAGTACTTTTATGCGAGCGATGAATCAGATCTTTCGACCGTTTATTGGAAAGTTCGTGGTGGTATACTTTAACGATATATTGATATGCAGTGGAAGCACAGAAGAACATCTACAACACTTGCGGGAAGTGTTGATGATACTTCGTCAGGAGCAATTTTACGCGGCGACGAAGAAGTGCATGTTCATGACACACAGTGTTTTGTTTTTGGGGCATGTGTTGTCCAAGGAAGGAATCCATGTGGATCAAGGAAAAGTTGAAGCAACCAAGGATTGGCCACATCCCAGAACTGTAACTGAAGCGAGAAGTTTCAATGGGTTAGCATCATTCTGCCGAAGGTTTATTCCACATTTCAGTAGCGTGATGGCACCAGTGACAGATTGTATGAAAGGAAAACAGTTTGTGTGGACTGAAGAGGCTGATTCTGCTTTCCAACAGATCAAGACACTCTTGACTACAACACCGATTCTTAGTACACAGATTTTCAGTTTCTTTTTGAGCTAGATACTGATGCGTCTAAGGTTGAAATTGGTGGAGTATTAAGTCAGAGGGGTCGTCCAATTGCTTATTTTAGCGAGAAACTTTCTGGAGCCAAGACAAGATACAATACCTATGACTTGGAGTTCTATGCTATTGTCCAAGCCATAAAGCATTGGAGACACTATTTGTTTCATAAAGAGTTTGTGTCATGTACGGACCACAAAGCATTGAAACATTTGCAGGGGCATGATAAGATTGCAGCCAGACATGCGTCATGGATCACATATTTGCAGCAGTTTACATTTGTTGTAAATCATAAGTCGGGAGTTACAAATCGGGTGGCAGATGCATTGAGTAGAAGAAATCATTTGTTGACTACGATGAGAGTTGAAGCGACGGGTTTTGAAGTATTTTCAAAATTGTTTGTTGAAGATCCTTACTTTGCTAAGATTGTAGATGAAGTCTAGAAAGGAAAGACGGATGAGTATGTGTTGGTAGATGGTTTTCTATTCAAAGAAAATCGGTTGTGTATACTAGAGTGCAGTTTGCGGATGAAGATTGTGAAGGAATTTCATGAAGAAGGATGCGTGGGAAGAGATCGTACCTTGCAGTTGATTTCTCAATCATATTTTTGGCCTTCCATAAGGAAAGAAGTAGAAAGATTTGTGCAGAGATGTCACATATGTCAAGTTTCCAAAGGGACAACTACGAATGCAGGATTGTATATGCCATTGCCCGTGCCTACTAGACCATGGGTTGATGTTAGCATGGATTTTGTTTTGGGTTTGCCAAGAACTCAATGAAGGTACGATTCCATATATGTTGTGGTGGATAGATTTTCGAAAATGGCACATTTCATAGCTTGTAAAAAGACCGCTGATGCAGTCCGTGTTGCTCAATTGTTCTTTAAAGAGGTTTATCGACTACATGGGCTACCTGAGACCATCGTTTTTGACCGGGATACTCGATTTCTAAGTCATTTTTGGTTGAGTCTGTGGAAGATGGTTGGGACTAAGCTGAATTTTAGTAGCGCCTATCATCCACAAACGGATGGGAAAACGGAAGTGGTGAATAGATCTTTGGGAAACTTGTTGAGATGTCTTGCGAAGGATAATTTGAAAAGATGGGATTTGAAGTTGTGTCAGGAAGAATTCGCACATAATCATGCTGTTAATCGAAGTACTGGATTCAGTCCATTTCAAGTAGTATATTCAGCAATTCCGAAAGGACCGTTGGATTTGTCGATAGTTCCACGACAGAAAGGGGTTGTTAAACAAGCTTGTGATTTTGTCAATGAGTTACAGGAGTGTCACAAGATTGTTCATGAACGATTGCTTAAGTCAAATGAGAAGTATAAGCAACTGGAAGATAAGAAGCGAAGTTATGTTGTGATATCCCGGAATTTCGAGCAATATCAATTTAATAATCTATATAAAATATTAAATTGATTTGATATATCTTTGTTAATAAGTTATGAATTGATTTAATAAATTTCCTTTTAAATAAATATTTAACTGATAAATAATCTTTTAAAAAGCTAATAATAATGTTTTCTATTTATAATATATATATATCTATATATATTGTAAATGGATAATCTTTGTTTTAAATTTAATAAATCAAGATATGTTTTCTAATTCTAATGTTTTTGTAAATTTGTAAATTTGATTTAATATTAAGCTATTAAATAGACAACCTTACAACTTTTAAATACTCAAGATAAATGTCAATTTGTTTAAAATGATTCTAGCTTAAATTAAATTTAAATAAAAAGGATTTTATAAATAAGAGATAGTTTCTTTTATAAATTATTTTAATAATGAGTTATATTTAAACAAATTAAATAAGTAATATAATGTCTTTACAGATAGATTGCTAATCCAAATAGAAATTGTTATTTTAAATTTATTTGTATTTTGGAAAGCTCTGATTTGTAAACTTAAAATAAAATCTTTCAAAAATGATTAAGATGAAGTAAATCTTTTAAAATATTAAGCTTGAACATATATCAAACATATGTTATATAAAAATAAAAATAATAAGCAAATGAAGTATAAAAAAATAAAAACTAAAACAAGGTATATATTTCCACTTAAGCTAGTTATGCAAGAACAACAAAATGAATCTGGCAAGTAAAAGTAAGGTAATAGACAAGGTAATAAACATATTGTTGCAACAAATAAACATTCAAGTGTGCAAAACAAATTAAATTAGTCGTAAGTGATAATTTGAGCCATGACAGAAGTATAGCAAACAAATGTACTTAAAATAAAAGTAGAAATAAATATTTAAGATAAATCATATAGTCTTGTAAGATAGAAGTAAACACTAACTAAAATAAAAACAACATAGTATATATGTTTGTACAAACAAGTGAACACAGTATGCAGGCTTGAAAGGCAAGAGAAAAGATTAACATATATTCACATTCAATTTTAAACAAGCTGTAAGTCAAGCTAAAGACAATAGAATTTAATGCCCATATCTCAGCCACCAAAACAATTAATGTTAATATCTTAAGTACACAATGCATATCGTTTCAGCCACTTAAATAATCAGCCTAGTCAAACATACAAGAGAAATATCTCTGAAATGTTGTACAAAATGTATAACCTGTACAAACATCATAACCTGTAAATTCATCAACTTTTCTTCATATCAGTTCGAGCATCATCCCTGAGCAAAACTGACACATATATATATCATCAAAACTTGAACATCTTCATACAATCAAAGCAAACCTTAACAACAAGCAACTCAGTTTTTATAACAAAAGGGGAATTCAAGTTTTCTGAGTTAAAAGCAACTTCAAATTGGTGCTCTGTTCTTTATCATCTTTTAAGGTGAGTAACTTCATTTTAAAATGTTTAAGTATATTTCTATATGGTTGTTTGATTTATGCCTGAGGATTATCATGAGTTTGTGTTTATATTGGTGTATGTGTGTGAAATATGATATCTGCATATTAGTTGAAGGCCTGTAGCCTCTGTTTGAATTTTCTAGTTACAGATTAATTTCATATTTCCCTATCTCTTTATCTAGGCTTTATTAAGATTTAAGTTTTACTTGAAATGTGATTGTTATGTCACAAATGTTAGTTTAAAAATATATAGTTAGTTAAAATAACTTAGTATTGTTCTGGATAATACAAAGCACAGTGGAATCTTAAATTTAGCCAAAAATAATTTGTCATAGATTATAAAGTCAGGTTTAAGAATCAAATACTAATACAAAATTTTGATTTTTAAAACTAAAATGGAAGTTTTTAGTAAAGGGCTTAGTGGGTATTTCTGGTTTTACCAGAAATTAGAATTTTTGAGATTTCTAATGATCTCTGGAATTTGTGAGGTCGTGAATCATGCTAGAGGTAGATGTATGATGGGTGGATGAGGGAAAAATAGTGGAGGTGGTGGAAGATCATCAGGGTGACGATGGCTGAGCGTTTTATTTGGTAAACCTAGTTTCACTGTACCTGATAAAATCGATCACCATGGTCTACGCAATCGATCGAGTGCAGCAAGGATTTGAGGGACGATAACGTGGTCGTAGGCGAAGTCGATGGAGGAATAGCAGACCTTCAGATGGTCAGAGACGTGGGGACGGCACGTTGATAGGTATGGGTATGCGGCGACTTCAATTTCCAGGTTTGGGAAGGTCAAACTCGAATTTGACTACGGTCTTTGAGTGACAATCTGATGATCGAAGTTGGATTCTTGGATGGTTTCAGATACGTGGAGGTCAGTGTTGACGATCAGCAATGAGCGGCGCCACCGTGCATGTGCACGGTGGACATTTTTGTGTTTTGCTGAGATGGTTTTGAAGGGGAGTTTGTTACTCGCGTTTTTCTCGAGTAAGTATCGGGTAAGGCTCGAAGCATATAGGGTTTTGTCTCGAAGTTTTTCAGGGGGGGTCTCGGGTAGATTATATGTTACAGGTTTAAGACCTGTAAGTTTAGAACAACTTAAACTGGAATTTAAATATTTCAAAGGCGGGTTTAAATGGAGTTTAAATTCAAGTTTAAATATAAAGTCAGGTATGGTTTAAAACGTTGTTTGGGAAATTTGCAGTTTAAGCCTGAGATAAGAAGTTGGATTTCAAATCCAAATTTGAATCAAAATTTCAGAAATAAAAGAAACTTTAAAAAAATTTAATTGTTTAAATAACTTGGAAGTTTAAGTTGTATTTTAAAAAATAAAAAAAATAAAAAATATATGACTTGTATTTTGATGAATTTGGTTTAAACTCTTTTAAACTTCTTATAAAAAAAAGGGAAATATGTAACCATTATTAAGAAACGTTCTTATTTTCAAAGTTAATTAAGGTTATTTGAACCTTGTTAAAGTCAATTTATTTCCATTTTTTTTAAATGAAATTTAAAAGTAAAATTTTGAAGTCAATTATTTAATACCCCGTTAATGAAAATTTGATCAGTTAAAATATTTTTATTCTTGAAATAAACGAAGATTTAATGATTTATAATCATTAAGTAAATTAAAATGAATAATTAACCAATGCAATTAATTAATGATTTTGGTTCAATTGATTTAGTAATTAAGAGTTTAAATTAGTTAATTAAGGTTTAAGATAATTTATTTAGGATAAATAAATTAGTAATTAAGGATCATTAATTAAATAAGGTTTTAATATTCAAATTAATGATTAGTAATTAAGTAATCAAGTAATTAAGGATTAATTAAGTTATAGTTAACACTTAGTTAATTAAGTAATATTGGATAAATTAATGAGTTATTAAAGATAAATGGAATTGTAATTAATAATGGATGAATCTTAGTTAATTACTTTAGAAAAGTAATTAAAGAATTGTTAATAGTTAATGATGGTCATTAACTAGAATTAATGTAATTAATTTTTGATAATTAATTAGATTAATTAATTTAAGACAATCAATTGTAAATTGTTTAAGTATAATTACCTAATGAAAGTAATTAAGGAATTAATTACTCATTGTAATTAATTCTATTTAATATGAATTATTTAAGTTACTTAATTAAGTTTAATTAATTTAAATAATTATTTGATGATGTGATAAGTATAATTACTTAAGAAAGCAATTAATGATAATTACTAGATGTAATTAACTGAGGATGATTTAATAGTGAAAGCAATTTGAGTATAATTACTTGGTATAATTAATCAAGGGATTAATTAAAGGAATTAATTATGGAGTAATTAATTTATTTGGAAAAGGGTAATTAAGGGTAATTAATTACTGAATGGGGTTAATCAATGGTGATTAACAATTTGGTTTAATTGAAGATTAATTACTTAATGTAATTAATAGAAAATGTAATTAATTTAAATAGATAATATAATTAGAGAACATTAATTATTATAATCAATGATGTAATTTGAAATAAATTTATTTGGAAATAATAAATAAATGAATTGATTTATTAATGTAATAATTAGGAAGTAATTTAGTAATTTAAGGCTAATCTCTATGTTGGTTAAAGAATAGCTAATTTGTGAAAATAATTAATGGATCATTATTTAAATGTGATTAAAGATCATTAATCAAGAATGATAAATTAAAAATGAATAATTGGATGATGACTAATTAATCGATTGTTAATTGATTAATAGTGAAATAAGCAAGATTTATAATGGTAAAGTAATTAATTTAATTTACTTTAAATTAATTAGAAATGAAGTAGTTAATTTAATTCATTTTAAATTAATTATAGCTGATGTGATTGCTTATGTATGGATGGATGATATTGTTTGCCTTGAATGATTTGAGATCTCAGATATGAGATATTTATGTTGTGTAATATGGATGCTTGATTTAAGTATGGAAAAAATTAATTATCTATTTTGATGATAATATGAATTATCTGTTTATGATGATGTGATTATCTATTATGATATTGTGAATTATCTATTTGTGTGTATATTGATGATATTGAATTGAACTGTTAAGACTAAATAGACAACTTGGCCTTAAAAGACACGTTTTGGATTTTGATGGGACCGGGATCGAGTTTCCATATTTGGAATCCGAAAACCACATCGATTCCAATTAAACGTTAGGTCGTTAATCCAAGTGGAGCAAGTGAAGACTCAAGGTGTAAGGGCTATACGTCAGTATAACTCTGTGGGTGATTCCGTAATGAGTTTGACGGAATAGTACTTATAGATTCGAGATGGTGAATCAGAGAGGAAGGGTTATCATCGTTAACTCTGAGGGTGATTCCAAAATGAGTGTAACGAGATAATGCTTTCGGTTTCGTTCGAACCCGGAACAAACTTGTATGGATTGAATGCTTTCAACACATCGTCAGGCGGACGATGAGCATTCTAAGGAATTTGTTCTCTAAAGGTAAATCGTAACCTCATGCCTCATCAACCGGGAATGGCTAAAACAGGGGAGATGCAGCAAGGTTAGGTGGGTCATGCCCAAGCAGGACAAGATATTTCCCCTGTCTAGATGTCCCTTTTTATTTCGGCTGTGTGGGCGGTTGGTTCGCGACAACTGCCGGGGTTTATCTTGTTCGGGACTGTTCAGTAAGGAATGGTTCCGGCCTTGTGTTGTAGGGGATGAAGGGAGTAATCCTCGGTACGGCGATCTAGGCCCCGTACTGTGACGGGAGGTACCCCAGTAGCCCTGCCATTGTGTGGAATCCACAATCCAATAAGTGCCAACGGTTTTGATTGTATTACCCACTTTTGTGGCTAGTAGCTGGAATTTAATGAATGTAATAATTTCGGCTATTTTCTATTTACTTGAAAACCTTCGACCTATTATAATATCACTGGATTTCCTATCAAATGTTTTGGTTAGCGTAAGGTAAAAACTTTTCCATGTTTATGTGTGGGGAGTCTTACGTGATACCTTTTATTTTCAAATGTTTTTTCAAAGTTAAGAAACTTTAACCTGTTACTCATACCAGACCCATGTCTGACCCGGAGTTTATTTTTGTTTTTTCATAAACTCTCGGGTACCCAAATTTTACGGGTAGCCAAGGGATTCAGGTTTAGCTTTGACGAATTCTGGAGGAGCAATGGAGCAGGAGGCTTCAGCGTTGTAGATATATATATATATATAGTTCCGCTGTGTTGGTATCTCTGAGTCATATTGTTGAGTTGTACTGTACTGAGTTGTATTAACCAGACAGGTGTTTATAACTGTCTAGTTTGTGATGTATTATCTGTATAACTCTGATTGATGTTCTATATTATGTAAATACTTATGTGATTATTATAATTTATTCGTTCCGCTATGAGATTCTGATGTTGTTGTTCTTTCTTCTCTATCTTTTCTATTTTCTCACCTCTTTCTTTTCTTATTAACGATACTTCTTCCTGGGCGTAGGAAGTTGGGTCGTTACAGTGGTATCAGAGCGCTAGGTTGAGTAAATACCTAGGCTCTTAAGTGTTTTCTTTCTGGAGAGAGCGTATTTGTAATTTTGATATATATACATATATATTTATTTCTACCTATTTGTTGGGTTACCTGTTCGGGTTTTCCAATATAAGTTATAAAGGTAGATAGGGTAGTGGTGTGTTTATCACGACTACCAATGGTTGGAGTTTGAATGTTTGGAGTTGGAAGTGTATCTATCGAGACTGTAGACCTAATACCGTCTCGAGTGAACTTTGGATGGTGTAAAGGATTTCATCGATCTCTGAAGATAACCTGTTAAGGTTCGAAGTTCATCTTTGAAGTGTAAGTATGGATGAGCTAGAGTTTGGATCTGTCGGTTGGACAGAAGCAAGACATTATATCTTGATATCTCAGGATGAGTAGCTGTGTGATGAGACACAGTGACTATGGATGTTTCCGAAGGTGTTTCTTTGGAACAAGTTAAGGAAGTGTGTCTGCGTGGGTGTTGTGGCTGAGTTCAGCAAGATGTTTGTGCTCGGTTGGTAGTCAGAGTTTCTCGAAGAGCTTTGGATTAGGAATTCCTTGGAATTGGTGACAGCAGTGCAGCTCGGAGTGTTCTGTGTGTTGTCAAGGAAGCTTTCTAGCGTAGTAGTGGATTTCAGAAGCAACAGAGTGGTTCCGTTTCTTCGATGGACTGGCTAGACTAGCGTAGGCTGTTCTGTTTGGTAAAAAGAGAACAGTTTTTCTTTGGTAGTGGGCTAGATTGATCGCAAAAGTGACTTGCGATTGTTTGAGTTTCTCTTGGACTATCTGATTTTGCTGGATGTCTTCAGGAAGTCAGAGTTTATCCGCATCTGGAGATTGAGTTTGGTATCTTCTGGATTCCAGGAATGGTACCAATGGTTCAGCTCAGTGGTAAGATGATTTTTGGAGGATGAGTTTAGTGAAGCAGCTCAGGTTTTGGAGGAACTTCTGAGTTTCTTTTATGGATCTGTTGAACCATAGTTCGAGAATGTGTTATCCAGTTGTGCTGGTGTTTGTCATTAGCATTTTCATCTGCTCAATCAAAGTTGCGCAGGGGAAGCATGGTGGTAGCTGGTTTATAGTAGAAGCAACTGGGAATTGCAGTGTTTGGATTGAAAGGTTTCTACAGGAAATTTTTCAGGATCTGAGGCCAGATTTGGAGTGCATCTGTTTTATCTTTTCAAGATGGGAAAAGTGAGATCTGTATTCTGATTTGGAATAGAGTTGTGTCCTAAGATTTGTTAATCATGGAAAGATCATTTTGTTGGATTGATTTTGGTTCAGTTTATTTCTAGGGAGCATCAGCAAGGGTTGAGCTGATCAAGAAGGATGTAGGCAGCCCAGGATCGTCCGAAAATTTTATGGATAAAGAATCGGAGATTGGATTTTGGATAAGTGTTTGATCTTTTGGAGTGAATTGTCAGTTTGAAAAACTGGGATTCGATGTGTTTCACGTGTCTCTGAGGGAGTACGTGTATGAGTTATCTCTGGTTGTAGAGCCAGCAGTTCATGGAGTTTGGATGTTGAGTCAGACTTGTCTATAATCTGATATCCTGTCTTGTTTTGTAGATCTAGATGTGTGTAGCTTAGTAGTATTGATTGTTTGGATTCTATAGTGCGAGTAACTCGGTATTTATATTCGGGGAAACTCAAGGGAATTCTATCCAGTATTTTGTCTGGATTGTTAGATTTGTTTGATTTGGATGATTGATTGCTATGGCTGTTAGCATATATTAATGATATATGCTTGTGTTTTAAAATTAAATCTTTATTTGATTATTAAATTACCTTTGTTAAATTTCGGGGACGAAATTCTTTTAAGGGGGGAGGAATGTGATATCCCGGAATTTCGAGCAATATCAATTTAATAATCTATATAAAATATTAAATTGATTTGATATATCTTTGTTAATAAGTTATGAATTGATTTAGTAAATTTTCTTTTAAATAAATATTTAACTGATAAATAATCTTTTAAAAAGCTAATTAAAATGTTTTCTATTTATAATATATATATATATATATATCTGTATATATTGTAAATAGATAATCTTTGTTTTAAATTTAATAAATCAAGATATGTTTTCTAATTCTAATGTTTTTGTAAATTTGGAAATTTGATTTAATATTAAGCTATTAAATAGACAACCATACAACTTTTAAATACTCAAGATAAATGTCAATTTGTTTAAAATGATTCTAGCTTAAATTAAATTTAAATAAAAAGGATTTTATAAATAAGAGATAGTTTCTTTTATAAATTATTTTAATAATGAGTTATATTTAAACAAATTAAATAAGTAATATAATGTCTTTACAGATAGATTGCTAATCCAAATAGAAATTGTTATTTTAAATTTATTTGTATTTTGGAAAGCTCTGATTTGTAAACTTAAAATAAAATCTTTCAAAAATGATCAAGATGAAGTAAATCTTTTAAAATATTAAGCTTGAACATATATCAAACATATGTTATATAAAAATAAAAATAATAAGCAAATGAAGTATAAAAAATAAAAACTAAAACAAGGTATATATTTCCACTTATGCTAGTTATGCAAGAACAACAAAATGAATCTGGCAAGTAAAAGTAAGGTAATAGACAAGGTAATAAACATATTGTTGCAACAAATAAACATTCAAGTGTGTAAAACAAATTAAATTAGATGTAAGTGATAATTTGAGCCATGACAGAAGTATAGCAAACAAATGTAATTAAAATAAAAGTAGAAATAAATATTTAAGATAAATCATATAGTCTTGTAAGATAGAAGTAAACACTAACTAAAATAAAAACAACATAGTATATATGTTTGTACAAACAAGTGAACACAGTATGCAGGCTTGAAAGGCAAGAGAAAAGATTAACATATATTCACATTCAATTTTAAACAAGCTGTAAGTCAAGCTAAAGACAATAGAATTTAATGCCCATATCTCAGCCACCAAAACAATTAATGTTAATATCTTAAGTACACAATGCATATCGTTTCAGCCACCTAAATAATCAGCCTAGTCAAACATACAAGAGAAATATCTCTGAAATGTTGTACAAAATGTATAACCTGTACAAACATCATAACCTGTAAATTCATCAACTTTTCTTCATATCAGTTCGAGCATCATCCCTGAGCAAAACTGACACATATATATATCATCAAAACTTGAACATCTTCATACAATCAAAGCAAACCTTAACAACAAGCAACTCAGTTTTTATAACAAAAGGGGAATTCAAGTTTTCTGAGTTAAAAGCAACTTCAAATTGGTGCTCTGTTCTTTATCAACTTTTAAGGTGAGTAACTTCATTTTAAAATGTTTAAGTATATTTCTATATGGTTGTTTGATTTATGCCTGAGGATTATCATGAGTTTGTGTTTATATTGGTGTATGTGTGTGAAATATGATATCTGCATATTAGTTGAAGGCCTGTAGCCTCTGTTTGAATTTTCTAGTTACAGATTAATTTCATATTTCCCTATCTCTTTATCTAGGCTTTATTAAGATTTAAGTTTTACTTGAAATGTGATTGTTATGTCACAAATGTTAGTTTAAAAATATATAGTTAGTTAAAATAACTTAGTATTGTTCTGGATAATACAAAGCATAGTGGAATCTTAAATTTAGCCAAAAATAATTTGTCATAGATTATAAAGTCAGGTTTAAGAATCAAATACTAATACAAAATTTTGATTTTTAAAACTAAAATGGAAGTTTTTAATAAAGGGCTTAGGGGGTATTTCTGGTTTTACCAGAAATTAGAATTTTTGAGATTTCTAACGATCTCTGGAATTTGTGAGGTCGTGAATCATGCTAGAGGTAGATGTATGATGGGTGGATGAGGGAAAAATAGTGGAGGTGGTGGAAGATCATCAGGGTGACGATGGCTGAGCGTTTTATTTGGTAAACCTAGTTTCACTGTACCTGATAAAATCGATCACCATGGTCTACGCAATCGATCGAGTGCAGCAAGGATTTGAGGGACGATAGCGTGGTCGTAGGCGAAGTCGATGGAGGAATTGCAGACCTTCAGATGGTCAGAGACGTGGGGACGGCACGTTGACAGGTATGGGTATGCGGCGACTTCAATTTCCAGTTTTGGGAATGTCGAACTCGAATTTGACTACGGGCTTTGAGTGACAATCTGATGATCGAAGTTGGATTCTTGGATGGTTTCAGATACGTGGAGGTCAGTGTTGACGATCAGCGATGAGCGGCGCCACCGTGCATGTGCACGGTGGACATTTTTGTGTTCTGCTGAGATGGTTTTGAAGGGGAGTTTGTTACTCGAGTTTTTCTCGAGTAAGTATCGGGTAAGGCTCGAAGCATATAGGGTTTTGTCTCGAAGTTTTTCAGGGGGGGTCTCGGGTAGATTATATGTTACAGGTTTAAGACCTGTAAGTTTAGAACAACTTAAACTGGAATTTAAATATTTCAAAGGCAGGGTTTAAATGGAGTTTAAATTCAAGTTTAAATATAAAGTCAGGTATGGTTTAAAACATAGTTTGGGAAATTTGCAGTTTAAGCCTGAGATAAGAAGTTGGATTTCAAATCCAAATTTGAATCAAAATTTCAGAAATAAAAGAAACTTTTAAAAAATTTAATTGTTTAAATAACTTGGATGTTTAAGTTGTATTTAAAAAAAAAAGAAAAATATATGACTCGTATTTTGATGAACTTGGTTTTAAACTCTTTTAAACTTCTTATAAAAAAAGGGAAATATGTAACCATTATTAAGAAACGTTCTTATTTTCAAAGTTAATTAAGGTTATTTGAACCTTGTTAAAGTCAATTTATTTCCATTTTTTTTAAAATGAAATTTAAAAGTAAAATTTTGAAGTCAATTGTTTAATACCCTGTTAATGAAAATTTGATCAGTTAAAATATTTTTATTCTTGAAATAAACGAAGATTTAATGATTTATAATCATTAAGTAAATGAAAATGAATAATTAACCAATGCAATTAATTAATGATTTGGTTTAATTGATTTAGTAATTAAGAGTTTAAATTAGTTAATTAAGGTTTAAGATAATTTATTTAGGATAAATAAATTAGTAATTAAGGATCACTAATTAAATAAGGTTTTAATATTCAAATTAATGATTAGTAATTAAGTAATCAAGTAATTAAGGATTAATTAAGTTATAGTTAACACTTAGTTAATTAAATAATATTGGATAAATTAATGAGTTATTAAAGATAAATGGAATTGTAATGAATAATGGATGAATCTTAGTTAATTACTTTATAAAAGTAATTAAAGAATTGTTAATAGTTAATGATGGTCATTAACTAGAATTAATGTAATTAATTTTTAATAATTAATTAGATTAATTAATTTAAGACAATCAATTGTAAATTGTTTAAGTATAATTACTTAATGAAAGTAATTAAGGAATTAATTACTCATTGTAATTAATTCTATTTAATATGAATTATTTAAGTTACTTAATTAAGTTTAATTAATTTAAATAATTATTTGATGATGTGATAAGTATAATTACTTAAGAAAGCAATTAATGATAATTACTAGATGTAATTAACTGAGGATGATTTAATAGTGAAAGCAATTTGAGTATAATTACTTGGTATAATTAATCAAGGGATTAATCAAAGGAATTAATTATGGAGTAATTAATTTATTTGGAAAAGGGTAATTAAGGGTAATTATTTATTGAATAGGGTTAATCAATGGTGATTAACAATTTGGTTTAATTGAAGATTAATTACTTAATGTAATTAATAGAAAATGTAATTAATTTAAATAGATAATATAATTAGAGAACATTAATTATTATAATCAATGATGTAATTTGAAATAAATTTATTTGGAAATAATAAATAAATGAATTGATTTATTAATGTAATAATTAGGAAGTAATTTAGTAATTTAAGGCTAATCTCTATATTGGTTAAAGAATAGCTAATTTGTGAAAATAATTAATGGATCATTATTTAAATGTGATTAAAGATCATTAATCAAGAATGATAAATTAAAAATGAATAATTGGATGATGACTAATTAATCGATTGTTAATTGATTAATAGTGAAATAAGCAAGATTTATAATGGTAAAGTAATTAATTTAATTTACTTTAAATTAATTAGAAATGAAGTAGTTAATTTAATTCATATTAAATTAATTATAGCTGATGTGATTGCTTATGTATGGATGGATGATATTGTTTGCCTTGAATGATTTGAGATCTCAGATATGAGATATTTATGTTGTGTAATATGGATGCTTGATTTAAGTATGGAAAAAATTAATTATCTGTTTTGATGATAATATGAATTATCTATTTATGATGATGTGATTATCTATTATGATATTGTGAATTATCTATCTGTGTGTATGTTGATGATATTGAATTGAACTGTTAAGACTAAATAGACAACTTGGTCTTAAAAGACACGTTTTTGATTTTGATGGGACCGGGATCGGGTTTCCATATTTGGAATCCGAAAACCACATCGATTCCAATTAAACGTTAGGTCGTTAATCCAAGTGGAGCAAGTGAAGACTCGAGGTGTAAGGGCTATACGTTAGTATAACTCTGTGGGTGATTCCGTAATGAGTTTGACGGAATAGTACTTATAGATTCGAGATGGTGAATCAGAGAGCAAGGGTTATCGTCGTTAACTCTGAGGGTGATTCCAAAATGAGTGTAACGAGATAATGCTTTCGGTTTCGTTCGAACCCGTAACGAACTTGTATGGATTAAATGCTTTCAACACATCGTCAGGCGGACGATGAGCATTCTAAGGAATTTGTTCTCTAAAGGTAAATCGTAACCTCATGCCTCATCAACCAGGAATGGCTAAAACAGGGGAGATGCAGCAAGGTTAGGTGGGTCATGCCCAAGCAGGACAAGATATTTCCCCTGTCTAGATGTCCCTTTTTATTTCGGCTGTGTGGGCGGTTGGTTCGCGACAACTGCCGGGGTTTATCTTGTTCGGGACTGTTCAGTAAGGAATGGTTCCGGCCTTTTGTTGCAGGGGATGAAGGGAGTAATCCTCGGTACGGCGATCTAGGCCCCGTACTGTGACGAGCGGTACCCCAGTAGCCCTGCCATTGTATGGAATCCACAATCCAATAAGTGCCTACGGTTTTGATTGTATTACCCACTTTTGTGGCTAGTAGCTGGAATTTAATAGATGTAACAATTTCGGCTATTTTCTATTTACTTGAAAACCTTAGACCTATTATAATATCACTGGATTTCCTATCAAATGTTTAGGTTAGCGTAAGGTAAAAACTTTTCCATGTTTATGTGTGGGGAGTCTTACGTGATACCTTTTATTTTCAAATGTTTTTTCAAAGTTAAGCAACTTTAACCTGTTACTCATACCAGACCCATGTCTGACCTGGAGTTTATATTTGTTTTTTCATAAACTCTCGGTACCCAAATTTTTACGGGTAGCCAAGGGATTCAGGTTTAGCTTTGACGAATTCTGGATGAGCAATGGAGCAGGAGGCTTCAGCGTTGTAGATATATATATATAGTTCCGCTGTGTTGGTATCTCTGAGTCATATTGTTGAGTTGTAATGTACTGAGTTGTATTAACTAGACAGGTGTTTATAACTGTCTAGTATGTGATGTATTATCTGTATAACTCTGATTGATGTTCTACATTATGTAAATACTTATGTGATTATTATAATTTATTCGTTCCGCTGTGAGATTCTGATGTTGTTGTTCTTTCTTCTCTATCTTTTCTATTTTCTCACCTCTTTCTTTTCTTATTAACGATACTTCTTCCTGGGCGTAGGAAGTTGGGTCGTTCATATGTGGACTTCAAAGAGGGTGATTTTGTGTATGTAGTGTTGACCAAGGATCGATTTCCTGTTGGAACTTACAATAAACTAGCTGCGAGGAAGATTGGTCCTTTGGAAGTGGTGAAGAAGATTAATGAGAATGCATATCAGTTGCGATTGTCGGATCATATTCATACTTCTGATGTTTTCAACGTCAAACATTTGATTCCGTATCATGAGTACAAGCTTGTCGAGGAAGAGGAAAGTGTGAATTCGAGGTCAAATTCTTTCCAACCTGGGGAGGATGATGCAGCGCATCATGCTTTAGGTCGTAGGTCACACGCTTTAAGTCGCCAGCAACCTAGTGGGATACGGCCTAGCGAGATAAGAGGGAAGGAAGGAGTAGCGCTCCAGGAGTTACGACCTAGTAGTGAGTCACGACCTAACATGCAACGCACCATGGTAACAGTTGATACCTTTAGTCGCTCAGGACATATTTGCAAGTTACGACCTAACTCTACCATGCTACGACCTAGGCGAGATATGCCGTATTCTCACTTGCCACTTTCTTTAGGACGCGAGAAGTTAAGTCGCGAAGCCTAAGTCGGTCCAGAACGCCATTCCAGTAGGTCGTTGCTGTGCTTGCTTATGCCGCTTTTTCTTAGGCCGCTGAGTTTCCTTATGTCGTTTAAGTTGATAGTCACTCAAGCTTCCTGATGCAGTGCTATGCTTAAGTCGTAGGTCGCGTGTGTTCTATCTGTAGGTCGTATGTTGATATAAGCCGTTTGAATGTTGTAATGATAAGTCGTAGGTCGTGTTGTAATGTCAAAGGTCGTTGTACTTGGGTCGTGTGAGTTAGATCGGCCATATGTTAGGTCAGCTGTGATGTGTGTTGTGTTGTAATTTTCCTATAAATAGTGGTGCTGTGTCACTTGTAAAGTGAGTTGATTTTGAATAAACTTTTGTTTGAGTGCTTTATGCCTCTTTAAAATTGGAAGTTGAGTGTTATCTCCTTTCTCCATCTTCACTTATTCGATTGCGCTCGAATCAACGATTTTGAAGCCGGTTCGCGGAATCTCATGGGCGAGATCAACGTCGAAGAATCGTAGATCTTCTGATACGGTATCATGCGCGATCAATGTGTTAAAGATAGCTAGAATCCGGTATCTCGCGAGATCAACGGATTTGTGCATTTATCTTGGGTATTATCAATTCATCGATTCATCATTGTAACGTTCCATCGTTGTTTGTTGTTGTTGCATCATTTGGCGTCAACTTGTGTTTAATCCGCTGCGTCAGAACGTGACATTGAGTAAGGCAGCATGAATACGAGCGACAATGCTCTGCAATGACAATTTTTCATGATATTAATATGGAGCAGCATCAATCAGAGGCGATATTGATTGAGTATGATATCATTCCCAAAGTAATGTCCCTATATTTTGCTAACATTATTTAGAACATTTAAATAGATAAATTAAATAAAATAGTGTAAAGGGATAAGGAAATTGGGATTTGGTAACTAAGTTTAGGCCGTGCCTTAATGAATGAACTAAGGGAAAGGATTAAACTTAAATAAGAGGAAGGAAATAGGAAAGCGGTAAAATAGGAAAAAAGTCTAATTTTCTAATACAAACCCTTAACTCCACTCTCTTTTATTCATTTCACATTCTCACAAACAAAACTTGAGAAGGCTGGCCATAGTTAGAAGAAATCAAGAGGAAAAGCTAAGGAAAGCAAGTAGGAAGCTAGGAGTAATCAAATCAAAATAAATTTCAATCTTTTTAATCCAATCAAGATGAATAATGAATACACATCCCACGTGTTTTATTGTGTTTTGTTTTTAAGTATAAATTGGTGTCTTTTGCATGTTTTAATAGTTTGAATGATTGTATGCTTGTTGGTGATTTTCTAGAATTTAAATATGAAATTTAATGATATGTTTATATCAGAAAACGTATCATACGATATCTAAACGACATGAGATTTTGATATGATATTAGAAATACTATTTTAGAAGTGGGTTTTTAGTTTCATAATTTTCCAAGCAAGTATGGATTTTATATGGTTTTTTCTAAGTGAATAAATTGGTGAATTTCGAGTTTTAATTGTCAAGAATAATTAAAATAAGTTTTTGGCCCTGAAATTTTTATATTTCGTAGAATATTGTTAAATTGAATTATTATGATTTTTGGGGATTCTTCCTAAGTTTATAACTATGGTGAATAAATTATTTAAACTTGAGGGGCTTAATTATTTTATTGAGACATTAAGATGTAGGGTTAAAGTGAAAAATATTTTAATATTTCAAATTATTAAGTGCGATTGATTTTTAGTAAAGAAACTGGTAAATATTTATTTTCTAACGAAATTTTGATAAAGTTTAGAGGTTTGCTGAAAGGATACTACTTTTTTAGTAATTTGGTAGTTTCAAGTTAATTTGAAATTACCAATCTGCCATGTCGACATCCGCGATGTCGAGCCCATCTCACCACATTCTATTATCATCGATGCAGAACAAGACCAATATGCATGATGCCAATGAGTTTGGCATGAAATGGATTGGGTTGGACCTCGTCGAGGCCGTAATAATAAAGATTAAGGGATGGTCCTCGATGTGAGTATATCGATGCGCATAAGTGCCGCATTTAAATTGTCATCGAGCCTATGCCGCTTTTAGCTTGTTATCGAGTTTAGGCGTGCTGCGTTTTAAAAGAGGCATATAGTTGCTTATGTTTTATAGAGTCTTCAACCTTGACGGTCGTCGAGCTTAATCTATACTACTTTTGATTAAATCAATGACATTGATATCGACGCTGCACTTATCCCAATTTATCTATAACTTCGACGAGGCATTGATGCCGATGTTTATGTGTTTTGACGTTTAATTTTTGTAGTTTAACACTATGATTTATGAACTATCAACTTCGACATCATCCCCATGTATTTTTCAAATAAAAAATTTCGACATGCTTTTAAATGGGCAAAGATCTTTGATGGCGATGACATCGTCGAGTTTTATAGATGTAAAGGTTTTACACAGGTTTGGCCTTGTAGCCTAAGTTTTGAGAGGATCGAAGACCCTAGTGATTTCGAGTTTTCATCAACAATGTTTTGTAAAGAATATATCATGACATAAGTATTTTGAGTAAAGTAAAGAACCAATATTTTCCTTTTTTCATGAATGATTTCAAGGGTTAAATCATTTGGAAAGATTTTGACTTCAAGGAAATATGGAGAAGGTAGTCAAACCAGAATTTCACTAAGAGAATGACTCAGAGATTAAAAAACCAGATGGGACTAATGTAGGGTCACGCCCTATACTTTAGCTAGTAGCCTTATCTAATATGAGCCCAAGATTTTAGTGTATAGGGTAGTGTCGTGTGTAAGACTAAAAGAAGGTTACGCATAAAAAGGAATGCACAGAGTAGTGATAGGTTATTGATGAACCGCAAAACCATTTGGATCGGTTGTACCTAGAAGTAGTAAATTACGGACAGACAGTCCAATTTTTCTCTAACATTAGGTTAGAATATTTTTCATGTCTGGTAGGCTTGAGTAAGCCATAGGTTTATAGTTAGCTTGATAAAATTATGAAGAGATAGATAGTCCACTGATAACCTATATTGTATGCATGCAAGTTATTGGGATATTGTTTATGATAAATAGTTTGGTTGTAGGATTTTGATTGCAAAGGTGGTGTTTTTAAAGAAAACTAGTGAGGGTAAAATCCATTCCGCTAGGCGGTGTGGTCTCACTAAATATCAATAAACCGAGATGTCATATTATTATTTACACCAGTCTTTTTGTCTAACTTGAAATTTATATTTTCCCCTTAAAATATCGGGTGCTTAAAGTTTAATTTGAGCAGGTTGAGAGAACATTTTTAGGTTTAGTAGGTTTTGGCGAATAAAGCTTCTGAAGACATGCATGAGGCAAAGATTAGCTATGTAGGAGATTATCTATTTATATATTCCACTGTAATTGAATGTTGTATGTAAAGGAAGATATTATAGCTGTCTATTAAGTAACTCTGATCATCCAAGGGGGAATCTTCATATGTTTCTCTTGGCGTATTCTATAATAATTATATTTATCTGAACCTGGGCAACATTACGTGATTATGCACTGAATATGAAATGCGGATTTGAAATGTAATGGGAAAAGTTGTTTTGAAATTGTGTGTGAAATATTTCATATTCTTGTGCTTCTAATATTATGGACATCATTAGCATTACTGCATTTTTTCACCCAATACTCGTACAACATCGCTTATTTATAGATCTGCGCATGCTTTTATACAGTTAGAAATGAAATTATCAATTTTAAGACAGGGATTAAAGTGGTGGATCTTTTAGCTCCGTTCCACTATGGAGTAAAATTTATTTAAGGGTGCCAGTGTGGGTAAAACAGTACTTATCATGGAACTAATCAACAACATTGCCAAAATTACTAATTATGGATGACCGCAACATCCGTAGTACTTCATTTCGAGCCTCAAAATGAGGGATGTTACGCTAGCCTTATACGATATTATTTTAGAGGCTGCCTTGAAGAGTATTGTCACTGAATAGAGGTAGTGTTGGTAGTCCGTGATGTCCCGACCTAATTTATGGCATGATGCCTACTGGCAAGGTGCAATGTTGATGGAGCATGGTATAAATAGAGTGCAACATTACTCAAAATGCAATACGGAAGTGATACGATACTAATGAGATGCGGTATAGATAAGAGACGACATTTTTCATAATCTCTTATATATGAGGAGTAACACTGTAGTCCTTCAACATCGATTCTTCTTCAGTCTTTTAGTATTGCCTAGCATTTTAGTTATGTCATTATATAGCATATCTTCGGCATTAAAAATGATAGTCGTAACAACTTCCTTTATGGCTGTTGTACATTTGCGGACGTCAATAATCATCCTTAAGGGCTTGGAGCGAGCTTCATTGCTTTACATTCTTACTCTTTTAACATAATTCTATTGATGCAAGTTTCCCTTAACTCTTAAGGGTGATATAGTTCCTTATTGTTGCCTTTCAATGTTAGCTCTACCTTGTTAATTTTTATGACACTTGTTGTTATGTCGACGATCCATGACATGCTCCCTTTCAACATTCTTTTACTTTAGTGTGATGTCGCACCTTTTAATAACCTTGAATTTTTTCTTGGTTTCCAGCTTTTCAACATAAACTCCTTAATTTTGACATGAAGCTTATGGATTTAACTTCGGTTTGACTTTGAGCTTTTACCTATAACCTTTAGAAATTACGTGGATCACAGTTGCCTCTATATAGATGAAGCGTTTTACACTTTAGTGTAAAACCTACAATTTTCTTTGCTTTCTCGATTCCTTATAAGATTTTATTTCCAATCCCATTTTTCTACAAAACTTAAAGTGAATGATAACTTTCGTTATTAACTTTAAACTCAATTTCAATTTCAAGCAATCCCTTTTGGATTCGATTAAACTATATATATGTATAAATTGTCCACATTATCCGTATGAGTCAAGATTATAATTTTGTTTTAAGAGATCAATAGATAACAATAAATTTTTAAATGGAAGCCCATATGATTTTCTGGTAATATCATAGGAGGGAGCATTAGAAATTTTCTCTGACAGTATCGTGAATAAAAGACCGAAAACCTCTCTGGAAGGAATAATATTCTGCATAACAAGCTAGAAAGTCATTTGAAATGATGACCAGAAAATTCATTTAAATAGAGGATCATAAAACCTTTTGTCAATAATAGAAGACTAGAAATCCATCTAATAATAATAATAGAAGTCCAAAAAGTCGATTTGGCAATAATAATAAAAGACCAGAAATCCATCTGGCAATAATAATAGAAGACCAGAAATCCATCTGATAATTAGTAGATGTCCAGAAAATCCATATAGAAATAATAATAGAAGACCAAAAATCCATCTGATAATTAGTTGAAGTCCTAAAATTCATCTGGTTAGAATAATAGAAGACAGAAATTCATTTAATAACTAATAGTAGAAGACCAGATAATTCATCAACCAATAATTGAAGAAGACCAGAAATCCATTTGATAATTAATAGTAGAAGCTAGAAAATCCATTTGACAATAATAATAGAAGACCAGAAATCCATCTGATAATTAATAATAGAGAACCAGAAAATCCATCTGGCATTAATGAAAGCACAGAAAATCCATCTGGCAATAATGACAGAAGAAGACCAGAAAATCCATCTGGCAATAATAATCTAAATAGAAGACCATAAAATCTTTTGGCAAAAAATAAAAATCCAGAACCTCTTTCTGGCAATAGATTTCATTATACACATGGTAGATCTCCGTTCCTTTTGGAGATTTTTTTTGTCCATGTTTTGTCGTTCTTCCTCTAGAAGATTGTTTTGATCAATTCATTAGCATAGTGTTTAACTGACTCAATCGATTTCCTTGTCTCCATCTTTAGATGTTGATCTCAACTTGGATCAAAACTCTTATCACTATCTTTATTGATGGTTTATTTCTTTTCTTCGATGCGTTCGGTTATCTATATCAAGTGTAACCGTAGACATACCCGACCTCCCACTAGGAGGCGCTTTTGTGAGGCCTTTGATGATGGCACTAAAGGCTGGTCCGATGCTTCGGATGCTAGAAAAACTAGAGACCTACCCAATCTCTCTCTAGGAGACACTTTAGTGAGGCCTTTGATGATGGGACTGAAGGCTGGTATGGCGTTTTGGGCAGTTACCTTAAGCAAGATCAAAGACTTATCCAACCTCCCTCTGAGAGGCCCTTTAGCGAGGCCTTAAATGAGAGCACTAAAGGCTGATTCGGTGCTCTGGGTAGCTATCTTAAGTAGAACCAGAGACTTACCTGATCTCGTTCGAGGAAACGCTTCAGTGAGGCCTTTTATGGCAGCACCGAGGGCTTGTCTAGCACTCTAGGTAGATACCTTAAGCAAAAATAGAGACTTATCTGACCTCCCACTAGGAGGCGCTTTATGAGGCGTTGATGATGACACTAAAAGCTTTTTCCATTTATTTAAAATGAGACTTACTCCTGATCTAGTGGACATTCTTAATTCAACTTCTTTATTCATCTATTTTTGGAAAGTATGGTCGCAAATTTTCGGTATTCCATGTTCTTGCTATTACATTGTCATCAGGTCAAACTCTATGTTAGAGAAATTGTTAAATTGCATGGAGTTCCTACTTCTATTGTTTGTGATCGTGATCCATTATTTACTAGTGAATTTTGGAAGAGTCTTTAGAAAGCTTTGGAAACGAAGCTTAATTTTAGCACCGCTTATCATCCTCAGTCCAATGGACAAACCGGGCATGTGAATCAAACTCTTGAAGATCTTCTTCGTGGATGTGTTCTTGATTTTGGTAGAAGTTGGGAAGATCATATTTCTCTTGTTGAGTTTTCCTATAATAATAGCTTCCAATCAAGTTTTGGTATGGCACCTTTTGAGGCACTCTATGAGAGGCCATGCCGATCTTGTTGCCTTGAGGCCGGTGAGAATCTTGTTTTAGGTCCAGATTTTATTTGTGATTTCACAGAAAAGATTGACCTTATTCATCATAGGATAAATGAAGCTCAAAGTAGATAAAAATCCTATGCTGATAACCGAAGAAGGAATTTAGAATTTTTTGTGGGATATTTGTTGTTCATTCATGTTTCACCTATGAAGGTGTTGTGCGTTTCAGTCAATCAGGAAAATCAGCATCTCGATTGTTGGTCCATTTTCATCACCGAACGCATTGGTTCCGTGGCTTATCGTCTTTTATTACCGGCTCAATTTTTTGCTATTCATGACGTTTTCCACATCTCTCAACTACGGAAATGCCTTAGGGATTCCGATTCTATTCTAGAGCCTAGCGTTGTTGAAGAAATTGAAGTTTCACCTAATTTGACTTATGAGAAACATCCTATTCGTATCATTGCTACGGAGGTTAAATGCCTTTGAAATAAAGATGTTCCGCTTGTGAAAGCTCAATGGTCCTCAAATCCTAAGGATTGCTCTTGGGTATCCAGAAAATTCATTGAGCAAACACATCCAGACTTACTCTCTCGAGCTCTTTGAGGTGAACTTTTTATTTCAAAATTTTATTTTGTGTTGATATGCTTTTATGGTTGTTACTCTTTGTTTTATTCTAAGTATTGCGAGGACGCAATTTCTTTAAGAAGCGGAGTCTGTAACAACCCGCATATTTTACGATTTATACATTTAAATATTTTATCCAAATATAGCATCGTTAGTCGGATTGAAGTCCGAAATGCTACTTTTTGTAAACAGTCGAATTAGGACTCGAGACCACTTCCATTGAGTTCAAAATAGCGTTTACACCTTTATTGAGTATAAACATCGATATGTTTGGAGTTGAGTGGAATTTCGCTATTTTTTATTGGGCTTTGGGTTTGGGTTTCAGCCCAATAACCCAAACATAATACCCTAACTCCACCCCCTCTCCTCTTCATTTATTCTATTTTTCCTAACACTTCAAGATAAAGTGAAAATGGGGGAAGGGAAAAGAAATCAAAATTCCTAAACCCTAGTTTTGCTAGGAAATTCAAATTTAACCTCCAAAATAAAAAAGAAGCTTAGGTAAGCATCCTCTTCTTATTCTCCACCTCAATCTCTCTCCAATTTTCAGAAATCCCTAAACCCTAACTTAGGATATATTTGCATTTGATCATAGATTAGAGTTTCTAGAGTTGAAGTTGCAGAGTGGTTGATCTTTCCTTTGTTTTAGAGCCTCTCATTTGTTGTTTTTGGGTTTAAAGGTGAGTTCTTGAACTCACATCTATATAGTCTTCATTGTAGTTAGGTATGAATTCCTAACATTTATTGCATGACCAGTTGCTTTTGATTTTAATTGTTTGATGAATTTTCCAATTTTTGATATTTTGAAGTCAAAATCTATGAAATTCATACATTGGATGTTTTGACATGTTGTTTGGAGTGTATTAAAGAGCCTATAGGGCTGGGTTGTCGCTTGGCATAAATCCTTAGCCTTCATGCTCGTTTGATCGCTTTCGATACGAATTGGCCGTTATTGGCCAAGGCCAAATATTGTCCTGAGCTTCAACTCAGACATCTGGTATTAAGGTCAGATGTCTGGAGCTACGAGAATAAAATTTCAGATACTCAGCTCAGACGTTCGAGCTTACTTCCCAGACATCTGGGCGATCTGGAATAAAATTTCCAGTTCTAGTTCAGACGTCTGGGATAACCACCAGATGTCTCGAGATGTTAATTTTAGTCAACTTACCTATTGCTGATGGGTTTCCATTTTTATATCGATTTTTGGTTGATCCGATCAGTTGTTATCACTTTTATCGACTTTGATGACTTCTTTTCAAGATTTTTGGAAATATCCATTTTGATGGATTTGGTATCGATTTCTATAGATTTGAATCACATTTTCGTATGTGAATTTTTGGCGATTGATTGTTTTTACAATCATTTTTGTGATTTGTCACATTTAAAATACAAGGTTTCTATACTAATAGTAAATAGTAAAACCCTTTCACAAAAATGATTTCAACGTTACTTTTAATACAAAGCTCGTTTCTAAATCCCCTTTCCAATCTATTAGTATATACAAACATTTACGTTCCTCGCGTGAGAAATCTAATTAAACGGCTTAGTAAAACAAGTGGTACGAAACGCTTGCGTTTACTTCGTCGGTTAATTCTTGGACTTGTTCGATTGAAATTTCGTGACAATTTTCGAGTGGAAATCAACAATTTGTTCGTAAATACTTAAGTTAAGCCAATGGTTATGGGAAATAAAGCTAAACTCAATTATTTACCAGCTTACTGTAATTCACACTTTTTATGGACTTTGATGATCATTTTATGGTTTAGACTAGCGATATGCGATGTCTCTTTGTCCGTGTGGGGACAGTACCTCGTTATGTTGTGCTTCATCTCTCCTTGTCCACGTGGGGGACTATATCTCGATTTTATGGAGCTTCATCTCATTTTTACGGACTAGAGACCCATGGTTTTTTGACCGTTCTTTGGAGTTTCGGCTCACTTTTATAGGCTAGCGACCCATGTTCTTTTATGGAGTTCGGTTCATCGGGTGTACCATTGTAATACATGTTGTTCCAGCTTATCAGGTTCATCGGGCATACCGTTGTACTACGTTGTTGTTTCGAATTATTCGAGCTTCAGGTTCCTTGGGCGTACCATTATTGTACTACGTCGTTGCACCTGCTCTATGGTTAGCGACCATGGGATAGCGTCCCGTTTTTGTGAAATGTGTTGGTGAGTTTTCATGCTCCCGTTTTGATAGGCCTCCCCCTTTGTGATTTCTGGATTTCTAATTGATGATTTCTAGAATTTGCATTTCACCAATTTTTGCGATTGACATTGATATATTCGTCAATATTTGGGGTTTGGTGAATAAGGTAAAGGATATGACATTCTTTTATGTGTTATGAGATTCTTGAGATATTATATGATTTTTGTTGTTATTTGTTGTATACTTGTCATAGTAGGGCATTATTGTTATCGTACATTTTTGTCATATCTCTTATCCTATCTCATTTTATATGATATTTATAGCTAGACTAATCCGTTTATTATTTTCTTTTTAAATAATACTCGGGTCAGGCCGAGGTATTTCAGGTGCTTCTCCTTGACTTCTTTTCAGGGTCTGTCATCCGACTTTTGGCTAACTACTTAGCTTAGTAGTTTGTTGTTATACATTCGAGATAGAGATACCTTGCTTTCTACATATTCATTTGTCTAGAACTTGTACCTTTTTTTGTGATGTAGTGGGTCTTGCATGACCACTACTTTGATGTACACTTCAATGTGTTTCATTCATATATGTTTCCGCCTTTATGATATGAGTATCTGTGACTGATTTATGTTATGCTTATTTTATATTTGTTTCCGAAGTTCACATAGCCAATGTGTAGTAGTTTTGAGTTTGTAATTGACGTGTCAGATTTCCTCTTGGAACGAAATGCATGTAATGACATATCGGTACTCGCACAAAGCAATTACACAGATGGTCGCTCCTCAACAGCCTTATTCTTCGTACTATTGACGGCATTACTCCGTAATGTCCTTGGCTTGTGTGAGTATAGGTGGGACGTCACACAGTTGCTATTTTCATAGAAGTTCTACAAGTTCATAATACCGAAGGCAAATCTTCCACCCAGTTTCCTTTAGCTTTATCTAATCGTTTCTTAAGAATGGTTTTTATGGTTTTATTGGCTGCCTCAACTGCCTCATTACCCTTAGGGTGAGCTACAGATGGAAAGTTCTTGATGATTCTGTTTTTATTATAGAATCGAGGGAATTCTGTACATTCAAATTGAGTTACGTTATCAGATATTATCTTTTGCGGAATTACAAATCTAGTAATGATATTCTAGATTACAAATTGAGTACTTTTTCGGATGTGATATTCGAAAGGGGCTGTACTTCTACCCACTTAGTGAAATAATCAATGACCACTATAGTGTAATTGGCCCCCCTTTGGAGATAGGCAGTGGTCCTATTAGGTCGATTCCCCATATGTTGAAGGCCCATGGGCCTGAGATTGAAGTCAGTTCACTTGGTGGAAAATGTGAGTATTTTGACACTTGCTCCATCTTTTTACATAATCGATGGCGTGGTTGTCATTCGAGGCCAATAAAAGCCTTTTATCATGACCTTCTTAGCTAGTTTTATTCCATTAGAATGATCACCACAAAATCCATGATTCTTTCAATAGTTTTAGTCCACTTTTTGGATTCACACATCTTAAGTAGGGAAGAGAGTATCCCTTCTTATAAAGTATTCCATTCAACATACGGAAAGTTGGATCCTGATGCTTAATCCTTCTTAACTCCTTTTTATCGGTCAATAATGTTCCATTTACAAGGTATTCAATAATGGGTGTCATTCAATTATTTCTATAACGAACTTTTTTCTCTGAATGGGAGAATTTCTCTTTAGGTATTTCACTTTCATTCTCACTTTCCTCCTCTCTATGTGATAGAGCTTGAGATCTGGTGTAACAACCCGCATATTTATCGATTTTATATTTAAATATTTTATTTGAATATTTTATCATTAATCCGATTTTGGTCCGAAAAGCTACTTTTTGCAAACGGACAAATTAGGACTCGAGACCACTTCCATTGAGTTCGAAATGCTATTTACAACAATTTTAAATATAACCATTGATATGATTGGAGATAGTGGAATTACACTACTTTTTCACCTGAGACTTTGGGTTCGGCTTTTAGCCTATTAGACCCAACCTTCACCCCTCCTCTTCAAAACTTCATTTCTATTTGCCTAAGCCTTCAAGCTTCTTCAAAAATGGTGGAGGGAATGGGAAATTAAAATTCCAAAACTCAAATTCAATTGTAATCCATCTTTCTACTCCAAATTCAAGAAGAAGACATTGGATTCAAGCTTCTTGTGCTTAGATAGAAGAGGGATTGATTCTTGCTTGCTTAAAACTTCATTTTCATTGATATTTGTGCAAAGGTGAGATTTTTATCTCACAATTCTAGCCTATAACTATATTGGACTATTGGGAATGATTCCCTATCACTTTTGCTGGTATATTTGCATTTGGTTCGGATTGGATTGGCCAAAAAACTCCAATTTTTAGCGTTTTGGTGAATTTTCTGCATTTAGGTCGCACTGCCTCTGAGTTAGGTCGCAAGGTCGTAAGTCGTAGGTCGCTGACCTTTAGGTCGTGCCCCTTTAGGTCGCTCGGCCTTGCCTACCTCGTTAGGTCGCGTGACCTTAGGTCGTTCCCTTTTATATCGTATGACCTTAAGTCGCTCGCATGGGTTAGGTCATTGGACCTTAGGTCGTCTACCCATTAGGTCGCTCGCATGGGTTAGGTCGTTGGACCTTAGGCCGTCTACCCTTTAGGTCGCTCGCATAGGTTAGGTCATTGGACCTTAGGTTGTTTACCCACTAAGTCGTTCGGCAGATAACTCGTCCTTACTTAACTCGCTCGACCTAGTTAGGTCGTTAGGTCGCGTGCCTCTTTGGGTCGTTCCCACGTTAGGTCGCGCCTCTTTTAGGTCGCGTCTATTTTAGGTCCGTGTTTCACTAAGCCGTTAGGCCTTTATCTCGTTAAGTCGTAGGTCGCTCAACCTTATTACCTTGTTAGGTCGCGAGTCCGTTAGGTCGCGAGTCCCTTAAGTCGCTCGTCTCTGTTAGGTCGCATGAACCATAAGGTCGTTGGCGCGCATAGGTCGCTAGGTCGCTCGGCCTTCATTCGTTAGGTCGTTCAATGATGCAGCTTGGCCTTCATCCCTTAAGTCGCTACCTGTTAGCTCGTTACACCTTAGGTCGTTAGGTCGTGTGACCGTAGGCCGTTAGGTCATGTGACCTTAGGTCGCGAGCCGTTAAGACCATAGGTCGCGAGCCTCTTCTAACCCGCGAGTCCCTTAAGTCGCTCGCCTCGCTTAGGTCGCTCGATCCTATCCTCCCTTTGGTCTTCACTAGGTCGTACCGTTTTGGACGGGGCGCTGCCCACTGGACCCCCGCGACCTGACCGGGCAGGTCGAACCCCGTAGCAGGGGCGTTGCCCCCGCACCCCCACCTTGGGGGGTTGCCACCCCCCCGGACCCCCCTCCGTAGGGTATCTTACCTGAAAAACATTCAACAGAACTTGTTGAGCCGATTTCCTTGGATTTTTATCACATCTTCGAATGTGATCTTTGTGATTGATTGTTTCTACAATTGCTTCTGTGATTTGTCACTTTAAAATATAAAGGTTTCAATACTAGTAGTAAATATCAAAACTCTTTCAACAAAATGATTTCAACCCTATTTTTAATAACAAAGCTCTTTTCTTAAGCCGTTTTCCAATCTATTAGTATATACAAACCTTTACCTCACTCGGATGAGAAATCTAATTAAACGGCTTAGTAAAACAAGTGGTATGAAATGCTTGCATTTGCTTCGTCGGTTAATTCTTGGACTTGTTCGATTGAACCTCTAGTGACAATTTTATTAGTGAAGATTTACAGTATGTTCGTAAATATTTAAGTTAAGCTAGTGGTTATGGGACATGAAACTAAAGTTTTATATTTATTAACTTAGTGTAATTGACATTTCTCGTTGATCGTGAGGATCATTTTATGATTTAGACTAGCAATTGTGCGATGTCTCTTTGTTTGCAAGGTTAGACTAGACCTCATTGGTGTGATTCCGATTTACACATATCTCTTTGTCCGCAAGGTTAGTCTGGACACCATTTGTGTGATTCCACTCTCACATACCTTTTTGTTGCGAGGTTAGGCTAGACACCATTTGTGTGATTCCACTCACACATACCTTTATGCTTTTTGGTTAGCCTAGACCTCATCTGGGTGATTCCGACTCACCCATATGTGGTAGCTCCCCATGGTCTTCGGACCGTCATGTGATAGGCCTCTTTCCCTTTTTCTGTGATTTCTGGATTTCTTGCGTTGATTTCTGAAATTTATGTCATTGACTTGTTATGAATACAAGTTTAGGGTATGATGTCCTCTTTGGATCTTTGAGAAGATTCTTGTGATATTGATTGATCTTCTATTGATCATCATTTGCATACTTATAGTACTATGTCAGTATGGATATTTTATGTTTATGCCATATCTTTTATTTTTATATCATGTCATCTGATATTTATAGCTAGACTGATCCGTTTATTATTTTCTTAAATAATACTCGGGTCAGACCGAGATGTTACAGGTGCTTCTGCTTAACTTCCTCCCGGGATTTGCTACCCTGACTTTTGGCTAACTATTTAGACTAGCAGTTTTTGTTGTATGCACTTGAGATATAGACTCATAGTTGTATTCTTTTGTATAGCACCTGATGCTATTCTTTTGAATTATTGTGGATCTTTTTGACCACTACTCTGATGTACACTTTCATGTGTTAGTTATATATTCATATCTTCTTCCGCCTTTGTGATATGGATGACTGTGACTGATTTCTGTTATCCTTATTTCTATGTTTGTTTCCGAAGATTATTTATAGCCACCGTGTGATAAGCAATTACATGGATGGTCGCTCCTCAACAGCCTTATTCTCCGTGCTAGTTGACATCACTACACCATAGTGTTCTTGGCTAGCGTGGGTATAGAGGTGGGGCGTCACAGCTTGGTATCAGAGCCAAACTTCGGAACAATGTAGAATAACTTAACAAGGATCATCGTCCTAAGTCTATCTTAGGAGTTATACCATAGGATTAATTCGAATCTTTGTACCGATTCATCCTATTTCCTTTATGATTCCTTGTTTTATCTGTCAAGATTGCTTGATATTCATTAGTGAATAACCTTCTTCCTTCTCTTCTTTCTTTCTTTCTTAAAGGAAGAGAATGTCTAGACCAGGCCGTCCCAGAACTGGATCATCTAGTGCTGCTCCCCAGGATGGAGTTTTTATGACTCCACAACAACTTCTTGATGTAGTAACAAATGCTCAAGCAGCTGGAGCTAACTCGGAACCTACTCACCCAAAGTCGGGATTTGCACGCTTGTGCAGCGATTACACCAACTTGGGTGGGAAGCCCTTCAAAGGTTCGGAAACTATCATCGAGGTCCAGGCTTGGTTAAAATCATGTGATCGAATCTTTTCTCGCATGAACCTTATCGATCTTCACCGCGTTCAGGTGGCTTCCAGCATGCTCCAGGAGAGAGCATTGGACTGGTACGAACTCCTTATTTCAGAAATTAATGAAGCGGATCTCACTTGGGAGCAATTTTAGGGACGCTTCGAGTTAAAGTTTGTACCAGAAGCTGGGAAGGTAACCTTGGCTCGACGTTTTATAGACCTTTTTCAAGGTCAATCCTCTGTGACTGATTACGTTGCAGCCTTCGAGTCGCTTTCCAAATATGGGGTCGGATACATCAACACCCCATTGAAGAAGAACCAGAGGTTCGTTTATGGCTTAAATAAGAATCTTGAGAAGCCACAACTCCTGAAACTATAAGTCGCATTTGATCAACTAATTGATATCGCTCTTCGTCTCGAAGAGGCCGAAAAGGAAAGTGATGTTGAAGTGGTGGGTGTCAAACCAAACTTCAATAACAACAAAAAGAGGCACAATAAATTCAAAGGCCCTTATCCCAATAAAAAGGGTAAGCAAGCAACCCTTACGGCAAAGTCTCCTTCTCCTAGTGGTGCGAGATGCTTCAACTGTGGATCAGGGGATCATTTTGCGAATAAGTGCTCTAAGCCCAAATCTTGTCGCTATTGTAAGAGCCCGGATCACTACATACATCAATGCCTCAAACGTGAAGGCAAGAAGGAAGGAAAGTTGAATGTGGCTCAAGCCCCTGGCAACACATCTCGTAGCCAAGGTATTTCTCACTCCATTCTTGATGGTATTATTTTATTTCATGATCAACCTATTAGAGTTCTCTTTGATACGGATGCATCCCATTCTTTTATCTCAAAGGAACTGGTAGACACTATTTCCTTAAGTGTTACTGCATTAATGACTTCTTTAAAAATTGCAAATCCTGTTGGTGGATCCACAACTCTTAGTTTGCTTTGTAAAGATATGGAGATTATTTTGTGTCATTTTTCTTTCCTAGCCGATTTGCATGTCATGCATTATTTAGGCTTTGGAATAATTTTGGGAATGGATTGGCTTAACCGTTATCAAGCCCATATCCTATGTCCTGAGCGGACTATTCATCTCCGACATTCACTATCTATTGATCAGATTTCTATTAATCTTAAAGATTCAGAATCCTATTTGGTTGCATCTTTATATTCTTTAAATCCTCATGATGACGATGATGATGATGAAGATGATATGATTTCTCGTATTCACGTTGTTCGTGAATTTTCCGACATATTCGAGCCCGTTTTACGATTACCACCTAAGCGAGCAATTTAGTTCAGAATTAATCTTATTTCTGGAGCTCAACCTATTACTCGTCCTCCTTATCGAATGTCCAACAAGGAAAATGAGGAGATGCGCAAACAATTGTCCGAATTGGAGACGAAGCAATTTATTCGCTCTAGTTCCTCGCCTTGGGGAGCTTCGGCTATTTTCGTAATGAAATCCGATGGTACTCTTAGGCTCTGAGTTGATTATCGCAAGCTTAACGATCTTTCTATTGAAAATAAATATCCTTTACCTCGGATTGATGATCTATTCGACCAGCTTTGTGGTGCTAAGGTCTTTTCACAATTGTACTTGGCTACCGGTTTCCATCAGCTTCGTATTTGATGCAGCAAGGCATATGGGAATTCAGAAGTTAACTCGTAAGACGTACATGAGCTTAAGAGGTGCATGCTTGATGAGTCGGTCACGGGATAGTGGAGGCATAAGTCGGTGCCGATTTAACGAAGCTTGGGAGTTGGGTAGCTCGGGGATTTTAAGTCGTTACCGACTTATGGGACACAGTTTACGACCCAAGACGAAGACTCCAAGTCGTTTGCAACTTATTAAAACAAAGAGGAACGCGTTAGGAAAGGGACGACCTAACCAAACTATGAGTCGTTCGGTGTTGGGGGGAAATGAGTCGTCCACGACTCAGCGTGAGGGGATTAAGTCGCCTAACAACAGTAGTATAAGTCGTCGGCGACTCATCATAAAGCCAGGGGAAGCTCCATCTTTGGAAAGTCTTGAGTCGGAGAGAAGGGGGCACGACCTAACTGAGTCGCTCGAAGAGACATGCGGCAAGAAACTGGGAAGCTTGAATCGTATGAATGTTGAGTCGGTAATGGCTTGAGTCGGCCTCAGTTGAGTCGTGAGTCGCTTGGCAAGTTGAGTCGTTAAAGTGTTTTCTTGAGTCGGTAGTGTAGCGTGTAGTATGATGAGTCGTTTGTATTTTGAGTCGTGTATTGTTGAGGCTGTACATGTCTTGAGTCGTATTACCTGCTTTGTCTGTGAGTCGTGCCTTGTTGAGTCGGCAGCGACTTAGATGAGTCGGCAACGACTTAGATGAGTCGTGAGGGATGAGTCGGTGCCGACCTAAGAGTTGGGTGTTGTTTGTTGTGTTGGGTTGTAACTCCTATAAATACGCGTGTGTTGTACATTTTTGGGGTTGTTGATTTTTGAATAAAACTCTCTTTTGTTAGCTTTGTGCTTTCATACCAATTGGTAGTTGAGTGTAATCTCCTATCTCCACTTACGTCATTCGAGTGCGCTCGAATCCACGTTTGTTGAAGCCGATTCACGGAATCTAGTGCGCTAGATCAACGTGCGAAGAATCGTAGATCTTTGAACACGGTATAGTGCGCTATCAACGTGTTTGAGATAGCTAGAGTTCGGTATCTTTGGATCAACGAACTTGGGCATTTTGGTATCTTCAACTCACCGATTGCTACATTTCATCGATTGAAGTTTTGTTTGATTAATCCGCTGCGTCATTATTGGTATCAGAGCCATACTTAGCCAATCATAGCTAAGTTTGATTCTTGGAGCCAAGTTTTTGAAGTTTTTGAAGTTTATGAAGTTTGAAGTTGTTCATTGTGTTCATATTGAAGTTGCATCAAGTTTGAAGAGTTTGATCCATTCCATTTAGGATCAAAAGGAGCAAAGGTGTTTGAATTTAGTCTTGTTGAAGTTGCGCGCCAAGGTTTGAAAGGTGAGGCCGTGTATACTTTGTGCCAAGCCGAGACAAGTGGGAGCCGATCTTGCTTGAGTCGTTAACTCGTTGCCGAGTTAGTGAGAGCCGAGACAAGCATCGCCGTGTAGTGTTGAGCCATAACTTGTTATTTTGTTGAAGCTTGAAGTCTTGTGTTGAATTTTTGAAGTCTTGGGAAGTTTTTCAACCATGCCACCGAGGAGAGCTAACCGTCATCAAAACGTTGAAGCTTTGTATCGTAGAGAAGAAGCTGAACTTATGGAACAACGTATTAATGATAAATTCGATGAAGGCATTGGTAAACTGGAGAAATTGATGATTGATATGAGTCAGAATCGAAGAAGAGTTTCACCTGAATCAAACCGTGGAAATAGCAGAGTTTCATCACATTCTGAACGGGAGAGAAGAGGAAGTCAAGAGCATAGAAGTGTTGACAATCGAAGTAGGAGGAATGTTGATGATCATGATAGAAGGGATGTTGGTAGTAGGAGTGGTGTTAGAGATGTTGGAGGACGAGAACGACAACGATATACATCAGACTTTGAGGATGAGTTTGACGGTGAAAGAGGCAGTGTTCATTACAGAGATAGAGATCAAGGACAACGTTCGTATCGGGTTATTGATGATGATCGACGTTGGGAATCGGGTATGAAGATGGAAATTCCGGAGTTTAAAGGCGGGATGGTTGCTGAGGAGTTCTTAGATTGGTTGTCTAATGTGGAGGAAATCTTTGATTTCAAGGAGGTGCCGGAGAATCGAAGGGTGAAGTTGGTTGCTACTAGGTTGAGGGGGAGAGCTTTGGCGTGGTGGCAGCAAACTAAACTTACTCGAGAACGAATGGGGAAGTCAAAGATAGAATCTTGGGAGAAGATGAAAAAGTTGATGAGATCTACATTTTTGCCTTATAACTACCAATCACTTATGTACCAGAGGTTGCAGAATCTGAGGCAAGGGACAAAATCTGTTAGTGATTATGCTGATGAATTTTACCAACTCATCGCCAGGAATGATATCATGGAAACAGAAGAACAGCTAACTGCTAGATTCATTGGGGGCTTGAGAATGCAGATCCAAGATATGGTTAATATGTTTGATCCTAGATCAGTAGCAGAGGCACATCAGAAAGCGTTAGCTTGGGAGAAACAAGGAAGGCGTGGAGGTGGTGTGTTTACTAATTCCAATAATCAAGCAAGGGGTGTTGGCGGAAGTTCTAGTGTTCCTAAACCTGTTACAAAGCCAGTGGTGAAGGAGGCAGAGAAAGCGAAGGCTAGTAGTGTTTTCAAATGTTATAATTGTCAGGAGTTGGGTCACAAAAGCAACGAATGTCCGAAGCCGAAGAAGAGAACCATGGTTGCAGAGGTTGAGGCAGATGATGGTGAGGAGGCAGAGTATTCAAATGTACCTTATGTTGAGGAGGAAGAAGAAGTGTCGGGAGATGAAGGATGTAATCTTATGATGAGGAGAAGTTGTTTGACACCAAAGCAAGAGGAGGATTGTAGTTGGCTGAGAAGCAATATTTTCCAATCGACATGTACTATTCTGGGAAAGGTCTGCAAGTTTGTTATTGATGCAGGAAGTTGTGATAATATTATTTCTACAGAAGCAGTGAGAAAGTTGAACTTGAAGACCGAGAAGCATCCTAAACCATATAAGCTAGCATGGTTAAGGAAGGGAGGTGAAGTAAAAGTGTGTCGAAGGGCTTGTGTTAATTTTTCGATTGGGAAGAAGTACAAAGATGAAATCTGGTGTGATGTCGTAGATATGGATGTTTGTCACTTATTGTTGGGCAGACCATGGCAGTTTGATAGAGCAGTTCAGCATGACGGTCGTGCCAACAGTTACAGTTTCATGTTCGAGGGTACTAAAATCACTTTGGTTCCTAAGAAGCAACAGCAGAAGGAGAACAAACTGGAGGAGATTGAAGAATTGAAAACTCTGTTGACTTTGAAGGAGTTTGTTAAAGAAGTGGAGGAAGAACCGGAAGTGTTTTTGTTGATTGGGAGAGAGAGTAGTGAAGAAGTTGAGATTCCCGAAGAAGCAAAGCCAGTTTTGGAAGAGTTTGAAGATGTCTTTCCAGAGGAGTTGCCAAAGGAGTTACCACCACTTAGAGACATTCAGCATCAGATTGATCTTGTTCCGGGGGCAGTGTTACCACATCGACCACATTATCGTATGAGTCCGAAGGAACATGAGGAATTGAGAAGGCAGGTGGAAGAGTTGCTTGAACAGGGTCGTATTCAGGAAAGTTTGAGTCCATGTGCTGTGCCAGCATTGTTGGTACCCAAGAAGGACGGAACTTGGAGGATGTGCACTGATAGTAGAGCTTTGAATAAGATCACTGTACGTTACAGATTTCCTATGCCAAGGTTGGATGATTTGTTGGATCAGTTGAGTGGGGCAACTATATTTTCAAAGATTGATTTGAAGAGTGGTTATCATCAAATTCGTATCAGACCTGGAGACGAATGGAAGACAGCTTTCAAAACTAGAGAGGGGTTGTACGAATGGTTGGTTATGCCATTTGGTTTGTCTAATGCACCTAGTACATTCATGCGGGTGATGAATCAAATTTTTAGACCACTCATTGGAAAGTTCGTCGTGGTTTATTTCGATGATATTTTGATTTATAGCAGGAGTACGGAGGAACATGTTCTACATTTGAGGGAAGTGTTGCTTATTCTTCGTGAAGAACAATTTTATGCTGCTACCAAGAAATGTGTGTTTATGACACCTAGTGTTTTATTCCTGGGTTATGTTGTTTCAGGGAAAGGTATTCAAGTTGACCAGAGTAAAGTTGAAGCAGTCAAGAATTGGCCACAGCCAAAGACAATTACAGAAGTGAGAAGTTTTCATGGGCTAGCGTCATTCTACCGAAGGTTCATACCACACTTCAGTAGCGTGATGGCTCCAGTTACTGATTGCATGAAGGGGAAGCAGTTTGTATGGTCAGAGGAAGCGGGGGTTGCCTTTGAGAAGATTAAGGAATTGTTAACGTCTGCACCAATTCTTGTTCTACCTAATTTTCAGTTATTGTTTGAATTGCATACTGATGCTTCGAAGGTTGGTATTGGAGGAGTTCTGAGCCAGAATGGAAAGCCAGTTGCTTATTTTAGTGAGAAACTGTCAGGGGCAAAGATGAGATACAGTACATATGACGTTGAATTTCATGCTGTTGTTCAGGCTGTTAAGCATTGGAGACATTACTTATTTCAGAAGGAATTTGTTCTTTACACTGATCATGAAGCATTGAAGCATTTACAGGGACAGGATAAAATTTCAGCAAGACATGCATCGTGGATTGCATATTTACAGCAGTTTACTTTTGTCGTTAAGCACAAATCTGGGGTGACGAATCGAGTAGCTGATGCTTTAAGTAGGAGGAGTCATTTGTTAACGACAATGAAGGTTGAAGTGACCGGGTTTGAAATGTTGCCAGAAATTATTGAAGAAGATCCTTACTTTGTGAAATATGTGGAGAAAGTGAAGGATGGGAGTACCGATGAATTCATGTTGGTTGATGGTTTTCTGTTTAAAGGGAATCGTTTATGCATACCGGACTGTAGTTTGAGGATGAAGATTGTGAAGGAATTACATGAAGAAGGGCATGTGGGCCGTGATCGTACTTTGCAGTTGATTTCACAATCTTATTTTTGGCCATCGATGAGGAAAGAGGTTGAAAGATTCGTGGAGCGATGTCATATTTGCCAAGTTTCAAAAGGAACAGCGACGAATGCAGGATTGTATATGCCATTACCAGTACCATCTAAGCCATGGGTTGATATCAGCATGGATTTCGTTTTGGGTTTGCCGAGAACTCAAAGGGGAAATGATTCGATATTTGTTGTGGTGGACAGGTTTTCGAAGATGGCACATTTTGTTGCTTGCAAGAAGACAGCAGATGCAGTTCGAGTAGCGCAGTTATTTTTCAAGGAGATTTATCGACTTCATGGTTTACCAGAATCTATTGTTTCTGATCGAGATACTCGTTTTCTGAGTCACTTTTGGCTGAGTTTGTGGAAGATGGTGGGAACGAAACTGAAATTTAGTAGTGCTTATCATCCACAAACTGATGGACAGACAGAAGTTGTTAACAGGTCATTGGGGAATTTGTTGCGTTGTCTTGTACAGGATAATTTGAGAAGTTGGGACATGAAGCTATGCCAGGCAGAATTTGCTCATAATCATGCAGTAAATCGTAGCACAGGATTCAGTCCGTTTCAGATTGTTTATTCAAATTTACCCAGGGGGCCGTTGGATTTGGCAGTAGTCCCACAATCGAAAGGAACAGTTAAACGAGCTGTCGATTTTGTTGATGAGCTGACTGAATGTCATAAAATCGTTCAGGAACGATTGGAGAAATCAAATAAGAAATATAAGAAGTTTGCAGATTTGAAACGTCGGAATGTTGAATTTAAGGAAGGTGATTTGGTTTATGCAGTATTAACAAAGGATCGTTTTCCGGTGGGTGCTTATAACAAGTTGAAGGCACGAAAAATTGGTCCAGTTGAAGTTTTGAAGAAAATCAATGAGAATGCTTATCGATTAAAGTTACCAGATGATGTTTATACTTCTGATGTTTTTAACATCAAACACTTAATTCCGTATCATGGGAATGAGATTGTTGAGGAAGAATTTACAAATTCGAGGTCGAATTTTTCTCAACCAGGGAAGGATGATGCAGCAAGGCATATGGGAATTCAGAAGTTAACTCGTAAGACGTACATGAGCTTAAGAGGTGCATGCTTGATGAGTCGGTCACGGGATAGTGGAGGCATAAGTCGGTGCCGATTTAACGAAGCTTGGGAGTTGGGTAGCTCGGGGATTTTAAGTCATTACCGACTTATGGGACACAGTTTACGACCCAAGACGAAGACTCCAAGTCGTTTGCAACTTATTAAAACAAAGAGGAACGCGTTAGGAAAGGGACGACCTAACCAAACTATGAGTCGTTCGGTGTTGGGGGGAAATGAGTCGTCCACGACTCAGCGTGAGGGGATTAAGTCGCCTAACAACAGTAGTATAAGTCGTCGGCGACTCATCATAAAGCCAGGGGAAGCTCCATCTTTGGAAAGTCTTGAGTCGGAGAGAAGGGGGCACGACCTAACTGAGTCGCTCGAAGAGACATGCGGCAAGAAACTGGGAAGCTTGAATCGTATGAATGTTGAGTCGGTAATGGCTTGAGTCGGCCTCAGTTGAGTCGTGAGTCGCTTGGCAAGTTGAGTCGTTAAAGTGTTTTCTTGAGTCGGTAGTGTAGCGTGTAGTATGATGAGTCGTTTGTATTTTGAGTCGTGTATTGTTGAGGCTGTACATGTCTTGAGTCGTATTACCTGCTTTGTCTGTGAGTCGTGCCTTGTTGAGTCGGCAGCGACTTAGATGAGTCGGCAACGACTTAGATGAGTCGTGAGGGATGAGTCGGTGCCGACCTAAGAGTTGGGTGTTGTTTGTTGTGTTGGGTTGTAACTCCTATAAATACGCGTGTGTTGTACATTTTTGGGGTTGTTGATTTTTGAATAAAACTCTCTTTTGTTAGCTTTGTGCTTTCATACCAATTGGTAGTTGAGTGTAATCTCCTATCTCCACTTACGTCATTCGAGTGCGCTCGAATCCACGTTTGTTGAAGCCGATTCACGGAATCTAGTGCGCTAGATCAACGTGCGAAGAATCGTAGATCTTTGAACACGGTATAGTGCGCTATCAACGTGTTTGAGATAGCTAGAGTTCGGTATCTTTGGATCAACGAACTTGGGCATTTTGGTATCTTCAACTCACCGATTGCTACATTTCATCGATTGAAGTTTTGTTTGATTAATCCGCTGCGTCAGTATTGCTGAGGATAGTATTCTTTGACATCATTCCGTACTCGTTATGGATCTTACGAATGGCTTGTTATGGCATTTGGTTTAACGAATGCTCCGGCTTACTTCGTTTACCTCATGAATCGAGTTTTCAAGGATTTCCTCGATCGGTTTGTTCTCATCTTCATTGATGATATCCTTGTGTAGTCTAAAACCGAGGAGGAGCATGAAAAGCATCTGCGGATTGTATTGGAAACTCTTAGGAGTAGTCAATTAAAGGCAAAATTTTCTAAATGCCACTTTTGGCAATCTCGTGTGAGGTTTCTCGGTCATATTATTTCCGAATCCGGAATTTCTGTGGATCCTTCAAAGATTGAAGCGATTCAAGATTGGAAGAGACCGGAGAGTGTGACAGAGATTCGTAGTTTTCTCGGATTAGCGGGTTATTACCGTCGTTTCATTAAAGACTTTTCTAAGATTGTCATGCCTCTTACTGGCTTGACTAAGAAGGGAGTTAAATACATTTGGTCGGACAAATGTGAGGCCTCTTTTCAGAAATTGAAAGAACTCCTTTCTGATCCTCCTGTTCTTGTTATTCCCGAAGGGAATCAAGATTTTGTTGTTTATACTGATGCTAGTCACGTTGGTTTGGGTGCCGTTCTTAGGCAAAAAGAACGTGTTATTGCTTATGATTCTAGGCAATTGAAGCCGGCCGAGACTAGATATGCCACACATGATTTAGAACTTGCGGATATTGTTTTCGCCCTTCGAATTTGGCGTCATTATCTATTGGGAGAGAAATTTATTCTTTATACGGATCATAAGTCTTTGAAATGTTTATTTTCTCAAAAGGAACTTAATTTGCGTCAACAGCGTTGGCTCGAGTTCCTTGCACCTTATGATCTTGATATTCTTTATACCCCCGGTAAGGGTAATCGTGTCGCCGATGCCCTTAGCCGTAAATAACAAGCAGTTTTTTCTATGATAATATCCGAATGGAACGATCTCGAGATTTTATCCACTTGTGAGATTCGAGAGCGCGTATCCGATTTATGCTCATCACTTGTTTTATGTAGCCTTGAGGCTCATCCTTTCCTTTTTGACCGCATTCTTGAAGCTCAAGGGCTAGATCCTGAATTGGCTCTTCTTGGCAAAAATGTTAAGGATAAAATTGATATGGACGGTTTGAAAGACTTTGATATTGATTCTCGTGGCGGCATTCGAAAATTTGGTAGACTTATCGTACCAAATATTGATGATCTTCATAAAGATATTTTAGAAGATTCCCATCGTTCTAAATTCACCATTCATCCCGGTAGTAGTAAAATGTACGCTGATATGAAGCAACTTTATTATTGGGAGGGAATGAAATCCTGATATTGCTAACTTTGTTATGTGTTGTATGACTTGCCAACTTGTCAAGGCCGAACATCAAAGGCCTGGTGGGTTATTGCAACCTGTAGAAATTCCAATTTGGAAGTGGGACCAAATTTCCATGGATTTTATTGATGGCCTTCCCCGTTCTCGTTCGGGTCATGATAGCTTATGGGTGATTATTGACAGACTTACTAAATCTGCCCATTTTATTCCTGTTCGGTCTAACCGAACCGTTCCTCCTTTGGCCAAGCTTTTTATCAAAGAAGTTGTTAAATTGCATGGAGTTCCTACTTCTATTGTTAGCGATCGTGATCCATTGTTTACTAGTGGATTTTGGAAGAGTCTTCAAAAAGATTTGGGAACGAAGCTTAATTTTAGCACCGCTTATCACCCCCAGTCCGATGGACAAACCGAGCGTGTGAATCAAACTCATGAAGATATTCTTCATGCTTGTGTGCTCGATTTTGGTTGAAGTTGGGAAGATCATATTTCACTTGTTGAATTTTCCTATAATAATAGCTTCCAATCTAGTACTGGTATGGCACCTTTCGAGGCACTCTATGGAAGGCCATGCCGATCTCCTTCTTGTTGGCTTGAGGCCGGTGAGAAGCTGGTTTTAGGTCCAGACTTTATTCGTGATTCCATAAAGAAGATTGAACTTATTCGACATAGGATGAAAGAAGCCCAGAGCAGACCTATGCCGATAATCGAAGAAGGAAGTTAGAATTTTCTGTGGGAGATTCTGTTTTTATTCGTGTTCACCTATGAAAGGTGTTGTACATTTCAGTCGATCGGGAAAGTTAGCACCCCAATATATTGGGCCATTTCCTATCACTGAACGTATTGGTTCTATGGCTTATCGCCTTACATTACCGGCTCAGTATTCTGCTATGCATAACGTGTTTCATGTTTCTCAATCACGGAAGTGCCTACGAGATTCCGATTCTATTCTTGAGTCTGGTATTGTGGAAGAAATCGAAGTTTTGCCGAATTTAACTTACGAGCAGCTTCCTATTCGAATTATTGCTTTGGAGGTCAAATGACTTCGAAATAAAGATGTTCCGCTTGTGAAGGTTCAGTGGACCTCAAATCCTAAGGACTGCTCTTAGGAATCCAGAGAATTCATCGAGCGAACACATCCTGACTTGCTTACTCCTTCTCTTTGAGGTGAACTTCCTATTTCAAATTTCTTTTGTGTTAATATGCTTTTATGGTTGTTACTTTTTATTTCCATCTTATATATTGCGAGGACGCAATTTCTTTAAGGAGGGGAGTCTGTAACAACCCACATATTTATCGATTTTAAATTTAAATATTTTATTTGAATATTTTATCATTAATCGGATTTTGGTCCGAAAAGCTACTTTTTGCAAACGGACAAATTAGGACTCGAGACCACTTCCATTGAGTTCGAAATGCTGTTTACAACATTTTTAAGTATAAACATTGATATGATTGGAGATAGTGGAATTGCACTACTTTTTCACTTGAGACTTTAGGTTGGGCTTTTAGCCTATTAGACCCAACCTTCACCCCTCCTCTTCATAACTTCATTTCTATTTGCCTAAGCCTTCAAGCTTCTTCAAAAATAGTGGAGGGAATGGGAAATTAAAATTCCAAAACTCAAATTCAATTGCAATCCATCTTTCTACTCCAAATTCAAGAAGAAGACATTGGATTCAAGCTTCTTGTGCTTAGACAGAAGAGGGATTGATTCTTGCTTGCTTAAAACTTCATTTTCACTGATATTTGTGCAAAGGTGAGATTTTTATCTCACAATTCTAGCCTATAACTATATTGGACTGCTGGGAATGATTACTTATCACTTTTTCATGTATATTTGCATTTGGTTTGGATTGGATTGGCGAAAAAACTCCAACTTTTAGCGTTTTGGTGAATTTTCTGCATTTAGGTCGAACTGCCTCGGAGTTAGGTCGCAAGGTCGTAAGTCGTAGGTCGATGACCTTTAGGTCGTGCCCCTTTAGGTCGCTCGGCCTTGCCTACCTCGTTAGGTCGCGTGACCTTAGGTCGTTCCCTTTTAGGTCGTATGACCTTAAGTCGCTCGCATGGGTTAGGTCGTTGGACCTTAAGTAGACTACCCATTAGGTCACTCGCATGGGTTAGGTCGTTTACCCACTAAGTCGTTCGGTAGATAACTCGTCCCCACTTAACTCGCTCGACCTAGTTAGGTTGTTAGGTCGCGTGCCTCTTTGGGTCGTTCCCACGTTGGGTCACGCCTCTTTTAGGTCGCGTGTTTCACTAGGCCGTTAGGCCTTTACCTCGTTAAGTCGTAGGTCGCTCGATCTTATTACCTTGTTAGGTCGTGAGTCCCTTAAGTCGCTCGTCTCTGTTAGGTCGCATGAGCCATAAGGTCGTTGGCGTGCATAGGTCGCTAGGTTGCTTGGCCTTCATTCGTTAGGTCGTTCAACGATGCAGCTTGGCCTTCATCCCTTATGTCTCTACCTGTTAGCTCGTTACACCTTAGGTCATTAGGTCGTGTGACTTTAGGCCGTTAGGTCGTGTGACCTTAGGTCGCGAGCCGTTAAGACCTTAGGTCGCTCAACTCTTCTAACCCGCGAGTCCCTTAAGTCGCTCACCTCTTCTAACCCGCGAGTCCCTTAAGTCGCTTACCTCTTATAACCCGCGAGTCCCTTAAGTCACTCTCTTCCCTTAGGTCGCTCGATCTTATACTCCCTTTGGTCTTCACTAGGTCGTACCGTTTTGGACGGGGCGCTGCCCCGCACCCCGTCGGGGGCGCTGCCTCCTAGACCCCCGCGACCTGACCGGGCAGGTCGAACCCCGTAGCAGGGGCGTTTCCCCCGTACCCCCACCTTGGGGGGTTGCCACCCCCCTGGACCCCCCCTCCGTAGGGGATCTTATCTGAAAAACATTCAACAGAACTTGTTGAGCTGATTTCCTTGGATTTTTATCACATCTTCGAATGTGATCTTTGTGATTGATTGTTTCTACAATCGCTTTTGTGATTTGTCACTTTAAAATATAAAGGTTTCAATACTAGTAGTAAATATCAAAACTCTTTCAACAAAATGATTTCAACTCTATTTTTAATAACAAAGCTCTTTTCTTAACCCGTTTTCCAATCTATTAGTATATACAAACCTTTACCTCACTTGGATGAGAAATCTAATTAAACGGCCTAGTAAAACAAATGGTATGAAACGCTTGTGTTTGCTTCGTCGGTTAATTCTTGGACTTGTTCGATTGAACCTCTAGTGACAATTTTATTAATGAAGATTTACAGTGTTTTCGTAAATATTTAAGTTAAGCTAGTGGTTATGGGACATGAAGCTAAACTTTTATATTCACTAACTTAGTGTAATTGACACTTCTCGTTGATCATGATGATCATTTTATGATTTAGACTAGCAATTGTGCGATGTCACTTTGTTTGCAAGGTTAGACTGGACCTCATTGGTGTGATTCCGACTTACACATATCTCTTTGTCCGCAAGGTTAGTCAAGACACCATTTGTGTGATTCCACTCACACATACCTTTTTGTTGCGAGGTTAGGCTAGACACCATTTGTGTGATTCCACTCACACATACCATTATGCTTTTTGGTTAGCCTAGACATCATCTGGGTGATTCTGACTCACCCATATGGAGTAGCTCCCCATGGTCTTCAGACCGTCATGTGATAGGCCTCTTTCCCTTTTTCTGTGATTTCTGGATTTCTTGCGTTGATTTCTAGAATTTATGTCATGACTTGTTATGAGTACAAGTTTAGGGTATGATGCCCTCTTTGGATCTTTAAGAAGATTCTTGTGATATTGATTGATCTTCTGTTGATCATCATTTGCATACTTATAGTAGTATGTCAGTATGGATGTTTTATGTTTATGCCATATCTTTTATTTTTATATCATGTCATCTGATATTTATAGCTAGACTGATCCGTTTATTATTTTCTTAAATAATACTCGGGTCAGACCGAGATATTACAAGTGCTTCTTCTTGACTTCCTCCCGGGATTTGCTACCATGACTTTTGGCTAACTATTTAGATTAGCAGTTTTTGTTGTATGCACTTGAGATATAGACTCATAGTTGTATTCTTTTGTATAGCACGTGATGCTATTCTTTTGTATTATTGTGGATCTTTTTGACTACTACTTTGATGTACACTTTCATGTGTTAGTTATATATTCATATCTTCTTCCGCCTTTGTGATATGGATGACTGTGACTGATTTGTGTTATGCTTATTTCTTTGTTTGTTTTCGAAGATTATTTATAGCCACTGTGTGATAAGCAATTACATGGATGGTCGCTCCTCAACAGCCTTAGTCTCCGTGCTAGTTGACAGCACTACACCATAGTGTTCTTGGCTAGCGTGGGTATAGAGGTGGGGCGTCACATCTGGTCAATACCATCGATTATTTTTCAAACTCAGGAATATGCTCCTCTATACTGGGATTTAGTTAATAGCCAACTGAAACGATCCAGGTTTCTGGCGCTCCCCGTGAACTGACCAGTTTAGCTTAAGAATCAGCTTGAAAGTTCTTTCCTCTTAGTATTTGGTGTATTGAGGAATGCTAAAATTTGTTTAGCATTTTCAACGCCTTCTTTACATATAAGACTAGCTTGGCATTCTTTATTTGGTATGTTTGTTTCAACTGACTTAAAATTAATTAGGAATCACTATAATTTTTTATTTTTGGAATTTTTCAGGCCAAAGTGAGACCTATAACCATTGATTTGTACTCTGCCACATTATTAGTTGTCGAAAATCCTAATTTCATTGCATAATGTAGGCGACGTCCATTGGCTATGGTAATAACAAATCTTGCTCTAGCACCTTGTTCATTTGAAGCTCCATCTACAAATAATTACCAGTTAGGCTTTAAATCTTTTCTGACTCTTCTTTAATGAAACATGTACACTCGGTAATAAAATCACCTAAAGCTTGTCCTTTGATTACCGTTCGAGGCAGAAATTCAATGTCATATTGACTAAGCTCTATCCTCCATTTCACAAATCTTCCTAAGGTTTCTGGTTGACTAAAAATTTCTTAAGGGAAATTAGTTAAAACCTTGATTAGATATGCTTGAAAGTAAGCACTTAATTTTCGCTCTGTAAGCATTAAGCAATATGCTGGTTTCTCTATGACTGGATATCTAGTCTATGCATCTTTTAGCCTTTTTCTTACATAGTATACACGAAGCTGAATACCTTTCTCTTCTTTTATCAATATAGAACTAACTGCATGTTCAGAAACTGCCATATAAAGATAAAGGTTCTCTCCTTTTATGGGACTAGACAAGATTGGTGGTTTTTCAAGATGGTCATTCAACTCCTTGAAAGCTTTTTGACAGTCTTTTCCCTATTCGATTTTCTTCTATTTCTTAATCACATTGAAGAATGGAATGTATTTGTCGGTGGCCTTAGAAATGAACCAATTCAATGCCGCCACTCCCCCGTTTAGACTCATTACATATTTACTTGTTTTGGGCTCTATCATGTCTTTAATAGCCTGAATCGGGTCAGGGTTAGCTTCAATTCGCCAGGCACTAATAATGTATCCTAAGAACTTCCCAGACTGAATTCCAAATGTGCATTTCTATGGGTTGAGTTTATTTGATGCTTTCACAATACAACGAACATTTCTCCTTGATCTTTTAAATGGTACTCCCTTCATGAGACTTAACTAGCATATCATCCACATATACGTCCATATTCCGGCCAATACGCGCCTTGAACATTCTATTTACCAATCTTTGGTATGTAGCGCCTGCATTCTTTAACTCAAAAGGAATTATCTTATAGCAATAAGTTCCCCAATCCGTTATGAAACTAGTGTTCTTCTCGTTCGGCTTGAACATGGGAATTTGATTGTAGCTGGAATAGGCATCCGTAAAAGATAAGAAATTGTGCTCACTAGTTGCATCAATCAACCGATCTATTCATAGAAGGGGTAGCACTCTTTTGGGTATGTCTTGTTTAGATCAGTATAGTCAACATACATTCTCCATTTGTAGTTGGATTTCTTTACCAGCATTGGATTGGCCAACCACTTCGGATAAAGTACCCACCTGACGAACCCATTCTTAAGCAATTTTTCGACTTCTTCTTTTTAAGAATTAGATCAAATTTTATTAAATTTCCTTTTCTTCTGCTGGATAGGTGTGATTTTGGATCTATATTCAAAGCATGACACATAACGATTTGATCTATTCCATTCATATCAGAATGGGTCCAAGTGAATATATCTCTACTATATTAAATAAATTGAATTAGCTCCCCTGTGAATTTTCTATCTAGTTCCTTCCCAATTTTCCTGTCTTTGTCGGATCAGCGGGATTTAAGCATACTTCCTCAAGACCTTTCTTATGCTTCAACTATTCTTGCTCGTCTCTATAATCTAATTTAGCGACTATTTCCTTACCTTCTATTTCATCCTCCACCTGCTTTGTTTCCTTTCTCTTCCTTTTCTTTCCAAAGATATTGAAGTTTCTTAATATATGCATAGTTTTCTCAATAGGCTTTGGTTTTGCTTTGGATGATTGGTTTGAAGAACCCTCATCCAAAGGCTCATTAATGTCATTTCCAATCAACTCACTTTTCTCCGAGTCATAGAAAGAAAGATTGTCCCATTATATTGCTCAAGAGAGTTAAAATGCACTTTACGATAGCTAAATTATTATTCCTTTATTGTTCTCCAGCCATTTTTTGTTAAGAATTTCACCATCAAGTATTTTGATGAAACAAAAGCATTAACTTCATCTAAAGTTGGCCTTCCAAAAAATGCATTTTAATAGGAGGGTTGATACATGATGACAAAGAGAGTCACGAATGTCCAAGAGTTTGGCGGAATTCCCATCTACACCAAAAGTCTTTTTTCCTAATAGAATTCAATCCTTTGTTGTTAAACCTAAAAATGGGTTCAAAGCTTGGTTCTAGCTTCTGCTCTGGAATTCTCGTTTGATCAAAAGAATGTTTAAAGATCACGTTGACCGCACTTCTCATATCCATCAAAATTTTGTAAAATACATAGAATACAATTTGAGCAATGATCATGAGTGGGTCATTATGTGAATGACAAACTCCTCCTCTTAGCTCTTATGGAGTGATGGTTAGGTTGTCCATCTGAATTTGAGACCTGGGATTTTTGAGTGATGGTTCATCATAAAAAGAGAAAATTCTCTCCTTTGCTTCTCTATCATAGTTGTTCCTAGACGCTTCACTGCTTCCCGCTAGATGTGTCCTTTCATGGATTACAGCGATCCTATTAAAAAGCGGTACGTAATCCAATTGACCATCACCTTCCACTAAGTTGGCACCATTGTTTTAGAGTCTATGGTATAGATCTTCAGAACGAGTAACCTTTTGACTATCTTTAACAAACTCCTTTAAGCATCCATAGCGAATCATGCATTGGATTATGCCCGACAAAATACGAGATTCATCAGTTTTGTGCCCATTCGAATTATAATAAGCACAATAGTCTTCCCCCTTTCTTAGTTTAGGATTGGTCTTAGCTTTGTATGAGATTGGGAAATCATTGTTTTCCAGCCATAGTGAATATGTAAGATAGCGGCTTATTTAGAGCAATGTGATTAGCGCCATGGACCTCCTTTTATCTAGGTTTTCTATAGTTGTGGTTTTAGCATGTTCTCCTAATCTCCTTTTTGGCTTGAGCTTTCTTCTTGACATAAAATATTTAATCCATATGAATGAATTTGGTAGCCTTGAAATAGATGCCTATTAACCTCCGCATCTATGTATATAGACCTCCGTCCAGAATAAGGATTGCTCAATCAGTCCTTAATGTACTACCACCAACTTATCCCTATCGATCATACATTTTACTTTTAGTGCCTATGTATTGAACCTCTTTAGATAATGGCCCAATAACTACCATGGTCTCTTCTTATTACTAGGCAGCACAATGTAGTTGATAGTAAGGTCTTTACAAATACAGAACTGCACAGAGAATTCATAAGAGAATTGCTCTAAGAATAGATGGTTTTTTCACGGTACTGCCTGCACCATTTGGCTATTGCACCTCGGAAAGTAATAGGGAAAAGACCGCAATGCACAGCTCCAGATGCGTTATATAGGTCCATCTAACTTTTTAAGGCCATCAAGGGATCATCTAGGTCGGTGATTCCATTGCATTTTAAGGACGAAATTTTGACGTGGAATTGGATCTTGGTGGACATGATCTCGTCTGTGAAGGGAGCTTCTCGGTGGTTATTATTGGCCTTCTCATCAAGAATCATTATTCCTTTAAGATAAAAAAATTCCTTTTCCATTTTCTCGACCATGTCTCTCAGATAAGCTTCGTCGCTATGGTAATTGCTTCTAATTGGTTTATATTCTTTGGAGGTCGAACTTCCAGATTGCTTCTTGGACTTCTCCTCTAATGTCCTATGGTAATTTGTCTTAACTTTTTTTATCCGCCAATGATCTTGGAGAAATTTCAGTTGCTTCAACTTGCTGATGATTTTTTCTCTTTTGAGGAGCTATAACTATTTTGCTTCTGCTTTTGATTTTAAGCAAAGAGGCATCCAAACCCCTTCTTGGAGACTCTACCTCATCTCCCACCGTCAACTTGGTGGTTTTGGAGGATTTTTGAGCAAGGATCCATTCAAGAATTTCTTTCATCATCAACACCTTTTGTTCTGGGTCTTTAATTTTAGCTTTGCTATTGGTAGGTTATGCCGATTCTGATGGCTGTCCAGGCTCAACATTTCCCAAGTTAAAGTTAGAATGACATTTCCTTCTAACATCGCCATTTGTGATTCTTCATTTGGAGCGTTAATTCGCCTTGATCTTCCCATTTTCTTGGAACCCAGATTTACCTAAATTACTTTGAGAAGAGAATCAAATGGAATCGGAGGTTCATGCCCTCCTCCTAGTGCAAAAATGTAAAACCAAAAATTGGTATAACACCCACGATGCCAAGAAGGATGAGCTAATCCTTGATTTGGGTTCATATGTCGATAGACTAAGCATGGTTTAGTTGGTGTCAAGAATAAGCTTAGGATTTAAGGCAAAGTACGAGTGGACATCATTAGGAAACAAGTCCATAATTTCCATGGACTTTTAACGTTACACATTCGGAAGCCAATATGATTTCTTGGAATACAATATTCAAGATCTCTTAAGGTCACCTGGAAAGATATTCTAGAGCCCTTAAGGTCATTTGGAATAACATATTCGAGAATCTATTTGGTCTTAAGGAATATAATACTTAAATTCTTATGTCTTATAGTCAAAGGAGGGAGAAGATAAGTAGTAAATGTGAAAAATAGCCCAATGAGCATGTTAACGAACTAAATAAACAGTCCTTATGTCCATATTCCAAATGCATGTGGCAAAATAAAACACTAGTTTGGACCAAAGTTCATGTGATCCTATGTGAATAGTATTATGTTTGCTTTGGGCCTAAAGAGCTTCATTATATGAATGCTGATGTTTAATAATGTCCGAGATGCATGATCATAATAATAGGGATGTCCAAGTTTTCATTCATTTCAATTGAGCATGATTACAATCAAATTGGAGTTTTTCCCCAAATCAGTTTAAGGTTACAAGAGTTTAATTTTAAGAGGACAGAAAAGAAATGATCACCCTTCCTTCATGCCCCTAGGTCCCTATTTATATGTACAAGGATTCTACGTGATGCTTTATGCCGCCTTCCGCCTGACTTATCTTCGGTATGCATAATATCCGACAATCTTAATGACGCCGAGTATCATAGACGATCTTCCGTATCTTCATCAATAGGTCATCAATAGACGGTGCCATTGACCTGAAGCAACATCAACTTGATGTATTATTAATATGGAGAGGAATTGATATGGAGCGGCACTGATAGAGCAACATTGACATGGAGCGGCATCTACCTTGATAGCCTTCATAGGCATTAACGATGTTCATCATTAATGTCGCTTTGGTGGTCTGCAGTGATATATCCAAAGTTCGGTACTACAATAATATGTCATCGATGATATACGTCCTTAGTGGAACGCATCACTTAAGTAAGGCTGCATGAATATGAGCGACATTGCTCTACAATGACATTGATTCTTGATATTTACAAGGAGCAACATCGATAAGAGTTGATATTGATTGAGTGCGATATCATTCCATGCGTTATATGATATTATTTTAGATACAACATAGAAGAATATTGTCACAATATAGAGGTAGTATTGGTAGTCTGCAATGTCCAGCTAGAGGTCTTGGATTCGGCATTAGTGGTTTTGGCTGAGAGATGCAAAGAAAGGTGTCGAGTCTGAAAGCGAAGGCTAAGCAAGAGGATGCCTATAGAATGAAAAAAGAATGCTTGTTGATGGGTGGGACCAAATGGTGCAGTGGAAGTGTCGATAGGATTCTTACATGTAGTAAGTATCCCATGAAGTCGAATATAAAGGCTTTCAAAAAAGGAATGCCCATAATCCACAGCCGAATATGATGCCCAAGACCTAAGGTAAAAGTTGAAATCATCTGGCCCGTCCCCACCCGATTTACAAGATGTTGCCTATTGACAAGGTGCGGTATTGATCGAGCATGGTATGAATAGAGTGTGACATTAGTTGAAATGTAGTACTGAAGTGATATGATACTAATGAGATGCGACATGGATGAGATGTGTTATAGATGAGAGACGACATTGTTCACAAACTCTTATAGATGAGGAGTAGCACTGTAGTCCTTTAGCATCGATTCTTCTCCGTTCTTTCAATATTGCCGGGCATCAAAGTTATATCATTATATTGCCTATCTTTGGCACTAACAATGATAGTGGTAACAAATTCCTCTATGACTATTGTAGATTTGCCGATGGCAATATTCATTCCTAGGGGCCTGGAATGAGCTTCATTGCTTTACCCCTTTTACTCTTTCGACATTATTTTGCTGAAGCAAGATGCCCTTAACTCTTACGGGCGACATAGTTCCTTATTGTTGCTCTGACCTTATTGCCTTTTAATGTTACCTTTACCTTGTTAATTTGTATGACGCTTGTTGTTATGTAGATGATTCGCGACATGCTCCTCTTCGACATTCTTTAACTTTAGTATGATGTTGCGTCTTTGAATAAACTTTCATTTCTTCTTTGCTTCCAACTTTTAAACATGAACTCCTTAATTTTAGCATGAAGCTTATGGCTTTAACTTATGTGGATAACACATTATGAATTATGTGGATAACACATTATGAATTGTGATCATTCATCATATAACATTTATATATGACCGAATATGGATCAAATATCTATATTCTTGTACTTCTTAAGGGTTCAAAGCTTATGGAAACAATACAAAGTTTTGTGCAAATGAACATTTAAGTGACTAAGTCACGAATGTACTTAGTAGTGTAAAGTTTGGCTCTTGCATGCGTCTTGAAGGGACAACATGACGAAAGATATAAAGTAAGCATATTTTATATTTCTTTGTCAATCCTTTATATAATTCATTTGCATGTCCTAGCTGGTAAACATTTTAGCAATTTTATTATTTGCATAAATTTCTCGCTAGAGATTATATTAACCTTTAATAACAAATGTTCTTCCTATATTAGAAAGATTAAATGTTACCTTTCATTTTTCTAATAAATCTCCAACTAGATTTTTAAGTTTCTCAATACCCTAATAGAAACATTGAAATATTTCAGTTTCTCTAGTGGGTGTTAGGACTCACATGACTTGGGACATTAATCTTGATTAATATCAACAAATTATAGGCTCGCATACAATGAATAACTCATTGTTTGTTGTATTGTAACAACCCATTTTTCGTGGTTTTATAATTTCCATAAGATGAGAAGCTATATTATTTTAAACGTAGTAGTAAATAGAGAGCTAAACTACCTAACCATATCTTCCAGAATTCATAGTAGAATGGATTGGAATATAACATAGATAAAATAAACAAATTCCATCTATATACATCATATGTCATACATAGTTACCATCGTTTGGATAATATATGTAAACGCCTGCATAGTCACCATCTTCTAATACTGTACATGCGGAAGCTTCTCTATCAACCTATAATATATGAGGAGGGGAGTAAGCAAAATATGTCTAGTGAGTAAAAATCCTACCAAGTATACACTGATAACATGATTTCATAAACATCATATGAGAAATAATACTTACTTGACCTATCTCACCATTATCTATAGAGTTATTCCATCATAATAAATATAATATGGTGATCGTTACCATATACTTAACAACATTAAATGTAAGATAGAGTTAGTTAAACATAGACTAACCCTTCTACAAAAAAGGGAGGGAAAGAGTTAGTTAAACATATACTAACCGGGTAACATATACAAGGGTTATTTAAATAGAGATTAACCCCAGGATATAGTTAAACATACACTAATCCCATAAACATAAACAAGAACATGAGTTAGATAATCATAGACTAACTCACATAAACATAAAGGATAGGTAAACATAGTCTAACTCCTATAAAAAACGACTCAACACAATTGTAACAACACACAGACATCAAAGGACAATTCTGGATGTTAAACACTTCTCAGTATCACAGAGAAACCAACACGTTCCTTACCTTCTATTTCGTATAGGCCTAGTTGAAGTAAAAAGGTTTCGGCCTAGTCCTACTTCAACCTAGCAATTTTTAACCATGCAACGATAGACTGGTACTAACAACAGTGTTTCGGTTGCCACTCCAAACGCCAAAAAAACGATCATCACAAACTGTTTCCTTCCATAGTTCTTTTCTACTCCATCATTTACTATTTTGGTGCTTTTCTACTTCTCTTAGACACCATTTTCTGCTATTCTAGCCTTCCATATATCACATATCATCTACATGTCCCAAAATAAAGTCCTAATCATTATAAACTTAACTATTTAATTCCAACTTCATATAGTATATACTCTAATCCAAATTTAACCCTATATCAAAGGTCGTCAACCTTATTTAATTCCTTAATCACATCTTTATTAATCCCAAACTTTGATTAGTCCAATTCATACATCTAATTAACCTAATTAGCAATTAATATAATGCAACCACTATCATGCGAACAATAACAACCCAATAATTGTTCCCCCTCACAAATGTACATCGCTAAGCCCTAGAAATAACCAAATTTGGCCTCCAATCACTCACTGTCCAGAATTTCTGTTCTTTGAAATTCCTCAATTCCATAAATGATGGACATCTTCTTGTAGCCTTCTTTGTGCTCGTCAATTTGATATATAAATATTTAGGGTTTGATATAGATTTGAAAGAGAAAAAGTGATTTGGAGATGAGGATGAATAAGGAGGGCATAAACAGGAACATATACAAATGGGAAAATAATTTTAAATTCGACCAGGCCTATTATATAACACCCTAACCTCTCTTCATTCAGATGGGCTTGGGCCTGTTTCAACCAATCAAAATCCGCTTACTTAAAATACATGCAACTCCTTCATATGAACTCTAACTCGGACAATTCAACATACCATCTCGACCAAAAAATGAGTTCCATGCAATGGTACAGTTCCCGTCATCTAATTCCAAAATTTGCAAAATACCATTTTGCCCCAACTAATAAAATATATATCCAAGTCTCAAGGGCTACTACATTCCCCCTCAAAAAAGAATTTTGTCGTCGAAATTTTTGGAGGTAGCTTTTTTTACATATCTATGTATCTTATCCTATATAAACGTATATAAATAAAAACAAAGGATAATAACACATCTCATAGTAATCTTTCCAACACCAAGAGACACCCTTTTCATATGACCCAAAAGATTATGATTCTATCTCTTAATCTTCGAGATCTTTACTCTACGGTCTTTCACTTCATTTCCTTTTATATTGTACCTTAACACCTCATGTCTTCCTCACCACCCTGTCCATTTGGATCTCCTAGATCTTTGTGCATGCCTTGAGTAATATTCTTCATTGGTTGCCCTTTAGAAGCCTCCACTATAATGGTATTCAACAATCCTGTCTCAACTAAACTTTGAATGTCAATCCTACGGAAATTCGACTAAGTGCTAATTCTCTATGTGGCGAACTCAATCTATGACAACCCACACCTCCTAACACGTCGATCCAAAGCATAGGGTGACTTTCAGACTCGCGTCAGTATCGACAAATACGAGCTATCAGAGTTTTTTTTACATTACAAAGACTAAGAATATACAGACATGATCTAAGACATTTTACACTTTCAGTTCTCACGACAGAAGGAAACAAAATATAATACTAAAATACAGTCATCTTAGAAAATATCCAAAACATAGTCTTAAAACAATATGTAGTCAAATGCATAGTATACAAATATACATCAAGTAGTCAAATTAGGTAATAAATATGTTAAAGGGTACACACAGAATAACAAGAAATAAAAAGCAACTTTGATGCCAAGCTCGCCTCTCTAAGTACTATCACCGGGCCTATCACCTACTTCCATTTCCTCCTATGGTGGGGAAAAGAAAGGAAAAACGGTGGGTCAGACCAAAGTCTTGTGAATGAGTTACATCATTAATATATGGTGATCGCATAAAATTGATTTAAGTAATACTCTGTGTAACCTAGGATGTTGTACAAGTTTCCATGACTTACTTGTTTTCTTTATTTAAGAAGTTTAGGTCAGTACACTCCTACACTAACGACTTATGCAGGCTCATACATAGGGTCAAACAACTAATCGAACCTCAAGATAACTAATGATCAGCTAATAGCTACTAGAACTATTCCACATAGGTTTCCCTATAATTTCCAACCATGGGACTACATTTCTCACAACTACAACCACATGTAACTATCCCAACGTAGGTTTCCCTATAATTTCCACCATGGAACTACATTTCCCATAACTATGACTGCACATAACTATTCCAACATAGTTTTCCCTACAATTTCCATCATGTGACTACATTTCCCACACTATGACTACACGTATCCTTAGTACACATTAAGGGGGAGCACAAAAGGCCATCTTGCCGAAGTGTATCATCGTCGCTGCATCCTTGTCCACCTCTCAATTTTAATGTAATGCCTCTTATTGCACTGCATCGGGATCCATCAATAACACAGTATCACATTGCGTCGCCATGAATACCAAGGAATTCCCGTTGATGCTGGGCTGCGCACTTGATCGGGCATCATCATCAGTGTTACGTGCCTATCGTAGAACCTTCTCTGAGTGCAATTTGCGAAAGAATCACCGCAGTCTAATACCGACCCTTGTCGGATTAATAGAATTTATCTAGTCCTGTACATCCTAGTTTCCTTCGCATAGGGAACTAGCTTCCTTATTTATACCAACATCCAAATATATATAATACACACACAACTATTTTATTTATAACTTGGGCCTTAGACTGACGTTTAGGCCATGCCACATTTCTGGAACCGTCAACCGCTTTCTCCTAGGGAGGTCAACTACTTGCTGTCGATCGGATCCAATGAGCAGTCGACCGTTTGTTGTTTACATTTTTTTATTAGCGAAGATTATTTGTTTTGTCTATTAATAATTTCATTCCAATTGCACTAAATTTAATCTATAATTTGGCATACATTAACCCTAATTTATATATTTTGCAATTTATATTCGTCCCAATTTCATATATAATATTTCCAACTTTCGGTGAATTGATTTACTAGATTTATTGTCAAAATGGTTACTAGTTCATTCTGATTTGACAAAATGGTATGTTCAACATGAATCAATTCTTAATTAATAGATTTACATCAACAGATCTAGATTAGAAGAAAAGGGGTCATATTTATATAGGCTTTAATCACTTTTAAATTCCTAATTCAATTTAGCAATACTTCCAACTCCATTTAACACAATTCTAGATCAAAATGAGGTATACTAAAATTACTTACATGTAAATCATCTAACTAACAATGAACCTGCTCACCTCAAACCAAAGCTATCTCTTTCGAACTATGCTTAGAATCTCCTCCGTTCACTAGATCTTCGCTTGATTTAACATTCTTCAGTCTCTCTACTTTTATTTTTATTTAATTTCAAGAAATTTGTGATTTGAAGAGAAAAAAGATTTCAGTTTTCGGAGAAGCGGAGGTTGGACGTACTAGTTCTAATTTTTTGAATTAGAGTTTACATTAGGATGTATTTATAGAGGTGCAAACCAATACTGACCGTTCAAAATATACGATCTAATCCCAAAGGTTGAAAAAAATAAACGATTAAATCAAGGCCATGGGTCTAACCAATCCCTCTAGTCACATAAGGTTGACTAATCGATTGCTTGCCTTGGAGTGATCGACTGCCAGAGGTCGACCAATCAAGGTCACATTGTCGACCGATGGAGCTTTCTATTTTTATAAGATTTCCGTCCTTAATTGCTGATTTAATTAATTTCGCTTCCAAAATTTCAAATGTTTATAACATTTTCATATTAGCCCCAGTTTCAAAATTTTATACATGAAGATTGTTCAAAAAATAACTACGTACACAACGGTGCAAGTTTCGTAGCCAAATTTGGACTTTTGAAAATTCCATTTTACTCTGGTTATATTTAAATTTAATTCTTATACGTAATTTTTGGTTAAATTTTTGGGTCGTTACTTACTCCTCCCCTAAAAAGGATTTCGTCCCCAAAATCTCCAAGGATGGAAAAATGTAACTCATGCATACAAAAATCATTAACTACAACAGTCTTCTCATCCATAAACCACTGGAAACCATTGTCCTTAGTTAAATTTCTAATGCAATATGTATTTGCAGGCGTGGAATGCATATGAACCTATAAGATGCTAAAATTAGGTGGTCTTGTGATCTAGTCGACCTACCTAATGTGCAAATGCTTATGCCATGTGTCCAAAATGTATGCAACATCCTATGTAAATATACTAGCAATTCTATATGTATGTGCTACCATTCAATCCATATGCAACAACCATATGCATATAACTTCATGGAATAAAACAAGTGATGGTATGGGTTTATGCTAACTCAAGGGTATATTTTCCTAAGTGTGAAAAGAACAACTGAATAAATACATCCATTAACATTTATCATCCAAATCATGTCCTAATGACACGTTCGCAAACATTCCTAGTATCCACATTATCCATACCTTGGGGGTATACTAAGCTAGAACCTAACACATAATTAGTCTATACTTATTCGGCTAATACAGAAATATACCAAAGAAGAGTTATGGACGGATACCTTGAATATTCTACTCATGCTCCTACGTACTCTCCGCTGGGTTGTCTCCTCTTTTGACTTTAACAAGCTTTATAACTTTGTGGCAGAGTCGCTTTATACCATTCTCAAGAATACGGGTGGGTGCATGGCGAATAAGTTGACTTGCTCTCTACGTCTACCTCCTCTAGCAGACTCGGTTCGACTAGGACTATCGCATGTGCAGGCATTTTCGCAAGTGTGACATATGGAAAACGTCATGTACACTTGTTAAGTTCTCAGGAAGCTTCACTTTATAACCTAACTTCCTAACTCTACCAGTAATCGAAAAAGGCCTTATAGACCTTGACGCTAGCTTTTAGAGCTACCAAATCTCAAAAGATGCCTAAGTAGCGAGACCTTCACAAAAACCATATCGCCCACTGCGAACTCAAAATATATGCGTCTCCTATCAGCGTCAAACGTCTGTCTATCCTAGGCGGTCTTCATCCTTCTATGGATCTAGTCCAGCTTCTTTGAGGTCTCCCTTACCATATTCGATCCTAGAATAATAATATCTGTAGTGTTCCACCAATAAGATGGTGCTCTACAAGTCCTCACGTATGACACCTCGAATGATGTCCTTCCAATATTCACCTGATAAATATTATTATAGGTCAGCTCAACTAATCACAAGTGATCTTCCTAAAAGAATCCAAATTACAAGATGCACATCCAAAGCAAATCCACTAATACTCCGTTTAATTTCTCCATCCGTCCGTTCATCTACGGTTGGCTAGCGGTACTTAAGCTCAACTTAGTGCTTAAAGCCTCCCGTAAACTCCTCCAAAATTAAGTAGTGAAAAGTGGATCATGATCACTAATGGTGCTCGAAGGAACTTTATGTAACCTGACGATCTCTGCCATGTATAGTGTCGCCAAAGGCGCAGCTGTCCTCATGCTCCTAACGGGAATAAAATAAGCACATTTTTTCAGCTGGTCAACTATGACCCAAACACTCTCATTCCCCCTCTTACTCCTAGGTAGTCCATTGATGAAGTCTAGAAAAGAATTCTCCCACTTCCATTGTGGAATATCCACCAGTTGCAATGATCCTTCTAGCTATTTCTGCTCTACCTTTACCCTCTGACAAGTCATGCATTGGGCTACGTACTCTATGACATGCTTCTTCATACTAGGTCAATAAAAGACTCTTTACGTCATAGTACATTTTGTCTCCACTAGGATATATGGCCATCCTAGAGTGATGAGACTTGGCTAGTACCATGTAAATCAAATCCATAATGAGAAGAACACATAATCTACCAACTTCTTGTCTTCATGTAGAGATAAACTCCAAATGATTTCGCTTTGAGAACAAAGGACTCAACATCGCATGCTGCCTAATCAAGGCATTGGTTACCACATTACCTATACCCAAAGTATATAAAATATCGAAACCATGTGATGCCAAATACTCCATTCTCCTTTGCTGCCTCAAATTCAATTCCTTTTTGGAGAATAAATACTTTAGAGATTTACGATCCATATACAACTCAAACCACTCTCCTAAGAGATTATGTCTCCATGACTTAAGTGCAAAGACAAGGGCCACTAACTCAAGATCATGGTAGGATAGTTTCTCTCATGGACCTTCAACTACCAACTAGAATAGCCCACTACTCTCCCTTCCTACATCAACATCACGCCCGATGCCATACCGCAAGCGTTGATATACACTATGAATGTCTCTGTACCATCGCTTAATACTAGAACAAATCAAAGCCTCCTTTAGTTAGATAAAAGCATCCTCAAAATTCGCATCCTATGAGAAAAAAAAATTCTTTTTGGTAAGGCGAGTCAAAAGGCCAAATATCTTCAGGAAGCCCTTAACGAACTTCCTATAGTAGCGCGCCAAACCAAGGAAACTCCTCCCTTACATGGCATTCTTCAACACATGTCAATTTTTTACTGCAACAACTTTACAAGGATCAACCCCAACCCACTTTCAGAGACAACGTGTCCCAAAAAGTGTACCTCCTCATGTCAAAAGTCGCATTTGAAAAACTTCTCCTTCAGCTTATGTTCACAGAGGGTAGAGCCTAGTATGGTGGAATGTAATAAATGTAACCATTTTGGCTGTGTTTCGTTATTTATTTCAAAACCCTAGACATTATAATAATATCGCTGGATTTTTTGATATAAATGGTTTCATCATCGTAAGGTAAAAACCCGTCTGGGTTTTTACGAGGTACTTTCTTTTTGAAAGATTTTACAAAACGTTAAGAATCCATTTGATTGTGTTTCTCATGTTGGTTTTACCAGACTGACCCGGGCGTTGTTTTCCTATAATTCTCCGGTCAGCACGAGCATATTTTGAAGATTTAGCTGGATACTTTAGAGCTTTCAGGAGACAAGCTGGATTCTCCAAGACATATTCACATATCTTATATTCTTCCGCTGTTTGTTGTTCTTGATTTCTGTTTGTACTTATTAGCAATTGTAAGGACATGTTTTTATAACTATCCAGGCTGGTAATAGATTAGTGTATTATGATATTTTGTATATAGCAGAGATGAAATATTTGTAAACATCTTACATATATTATATATTTCTTGTCATGATGCGAGATTGTGTTCTATCTCTATTTCTTTAACCCCAACAATCTATCTTTTCGACATTTGGATATTCGACACATGAATACCGTGGATGTATTAATGTCTATTTCTAAGGGTCGGAATGGCGGGATGTTACACTAGAAAAGTCCTTTCAAAGCTTGGAAAAATCAACGGTAGGTGGGTGCACGAAAACTGCACCAAGCGCCCTTTCCATGGATTCTCTATTAGGGTTAAGCTTGGCTTGTCCTCTTGCTGGCAAATACCCGTGGAACCAAATCAAGACATTCACACCCAGAATCTCTGCTGCATCGCCTAAGCCGCAACCAACATGATTGCTCATCCTTTCTATTTATGATTTTAGAAATTTATTAGCAACATTTCTATAGATAGTATTGGCAAGAATAAGGGAAAGAGTTTACGTATTATATACAAATATAATTTAGGAACCCATTTTGAAAAATTTTTCCAAAAACTTTCCAAGCATGTTCTGTCAACACATCCCTAATCCCTAAGGAATTTCAAACCTAGGCTAACGTACCACATGTGACAACCTGCACCTCCTGACACACCGATCCAAAGGCTAGTGTGACTTTGGAACACACGTCAGTGCCTAAAAGTACATGCTATCGGATTATTTTTACATTAAAGAGACTAAGAATATACAGATATGATCTAAGACATTCTAGACTTTTAGATTTAACAGTGGAAGGCAAAAAAATATAATACAGAAAATAGTCATCTCAGAAAATATCCAAAACATAGTCTCAAAATAGTACATAATCAAATCAACATTGTACAGAGTTACATCAAGTAGTCAAATAAGGTACTAAATATGATAAATAGTACATGGAGACTAATGGGAAATAAAAAAGAAACTCTGATGCCAAACTCTCCCTTTTAAGTATTATTGCTAGGCCTATCCCCTGCTGCCATGTTCTATTGTAGTTGGGTAAAGAAAGGAAAAGAGGTTGGTCAGACCAAAGTTTGGTAAATGAGTTATATCATTAATATATGGTGATCACTTCCAATTTACTTAAGTAATACTCTACGTGATCTTGAATGTTGTACAAGTTTCCATAAATTACTTGTTTTCTCCATTAAACTTTAGTTCAGTACACACTTATACTAAAGACTTGTGTAGGCTCATAGATAGGGTTGAACAACTAATCAAACTTCAAGACAACTAATGATCGGCTAATAGCTACTAGAACTATTCCACATAGGTTTCCCTACAATTACCAACCATAGGACTGCATTTCCCACAACTACGACTACATATAACTATTCCAACATAGTTTTTCCGATAATTTCCACCATTGGACTACATTTCTCACAATTACGAATAAACATAACTATTCCAACATAAGGTTCCCTACAATTTCCACCATGGGACTCCATTTCCCACACTACGACTACACGTATCCTTATTATGCACTGACCGGGAGCCTGCAATGCTGACTCATCGAAATGCCTCATCGTTGTTGCATCTGTGTCCACCTCTCAATGGTAATGTTACCCCTCTTATTATACCATGCCGAGATCCATCAACAACACAGCATCATGTCACATTACCATGAATGCCAAGGAACACACATTGTTGTCCGGCCGCATATTCCATCAGGCATTATCATCAGTGGTGTGTCCATCATAGGACTTCATATGAGTGCAATCTGTGATAGAATTGCCCTAGACGAATATCGACACCGACTGATAAATAGCATTTATCTGGTCGTGTACGCCTTTTCGTCGTCTACATAGGGAACTAACTTCCCTATGTATAATAACCTCTATATATAATATACGCACATAACTATTTTACTCATGACTTAGGCATTAGGCCAAGGTCCAAGCCATGCCCCGTTTCGGCAACGTTCGATCGCTTGCTCTTGGAGCTGTCGATCTCTTATTATCGACCGTCTCTAATGCGGACGACCAATCGTCGTTGTTTATGTTTTTAGTTAGTGAACATTATTTTCTTGTTTATTAATCATTATCGTTCCAATTATAGTAAACTTAACTTATAATTTAACATACAGTAACCTTAATTTATATATTTACAATTTCTAATCGTCCTAATTTCATATACAATATTTTCAACTTTCCGTGAATTGATTTAACCTTGGTTTATCGTTAATAGGGTTACAATTCATATTAATTTGACAAAAGGGTATGTTCAAAATGAACCAATTCATAATTAACAGATTTACATTGATAGATCTAGATTAGAAGAAAAAGGGCCATATTCGTATATGTTTGAATCAATGTTAAATTCCCAATTTAATTTAATAATATTTCCAATTCCATTTAAAACAATTCTAGATCAAAATAGGGTATACTGAATTTAATTATATATAAATCATCTTACTAACAATGAACCCACTCACTTCAAACCAATGCTATACCCTCCGAACAATGCTTGGAATCTCCTCCGTTCGCTCGATCTTCTCTTAATTTACCCTTCTTCAATCTCTTTACTTTTATTTTAATCTAATTTGAAGAAATTTGTAATTTGAGGAAAAAGAAGATTTCAGTTTTTAGAGGAGTAGAATTTGGACATATTGTTTGTAATTTTGTGAATTAGGGTTTACATTTGGATGGTATTTATAAGGGTGCAAACTAATATCAACTGCTCAAAATATACGATCTAATCCCAAATGAAGGAAAAATATTACGATTACTGGGTTATTGGCCTAACGAAACCCGAGTCGCATAGGCTTGACCGGTCGACCGCCTGTCTTGGAGTAGTCGACCTCTAGAGGTCGACCGGTTAAGGACACAATGTCAATCGTTGGAGCTTTCTATTTTTGTAAGATTTCCTTTCTTAATTGTTTATTTAATTATTTTCGCTTCTAAATTTTCAAATATTTAAAACTTTTGAATACTTTCTCCGTTTTCAAAAAGTTATATATGAAAATTATCCAGAATATCGCTACGAACACAATGTTGCAAGTTTCATTGTCAAATTCAGATATTTGTGAATGTTAGCAAATTATTTCACTAACCTAATATGCAAGGAAAACTAAGGATCGATGGAATAAAGGCTTAAGTGGCCTTATGCAAATTCAGGGGAATATACAAGTCCAAGCTCAAGCCTAAGTCTGAAGATAAGTCATAAGTTATATGCATGTCCATAGTTCAATAATAGTCGGGTATACACATTCAAGAGAAGTATGCTATGCAAAGTGAATTGTCCAAGTCCTTATTTGTAAAAGTTCAAGAGTTCCAATCCTCCAAGGAAATATGTTATACAAAGTTAAATGTCCATGGCCTTATATGAAAAAAGTTCAAATGTTACAATCAGCTCCTAAAAATCCCCAAAATCAATTTTGGGTTTACAACTTGAAAAGGTAAGAAATATGGAGATAATGACTCGCCTCTCTCCAGGTGTCGATGAGGGCCCATTTATGGGGATCTCAATCATGTGGGATGATTGACACATTGCATGGCTTTGAATCCAAGGGCTTCGAGGGGACCATCTTGATGAAATCTGAGCAACCCATGGTTGAGATTCAACATCACTTGATTACATAAGTTCAGCATCATTATCTTCCTTGTAGAAACTCGACATTTAATACATCTTTAAAGTTTCAGTATTCTTTTCCACTTGTAAATGCTCGAATCCCTCTACCAGTGTTGAAGATTGTTACTCCTTTATAATTCATCACACCTGTAGAAGCTCGATATCATTTATTATTTATAGTTGCTCTACAATAGTTACTATTATAAAGGCTCGTTGAAGGATGCTATATCAAAGGCTGAAGGATGCTATATTAAAGGCTTGCTTTCCATAGAAACTCAATATCCTTCACTTGCGATTAGATGTTCGACATCCTCTAATGGTGCGGCATCCTCCCTTTGTTACATACTTTACAACACTTTGTGTTATAGAGGTTCGACATCTCTTCTTACGTCTCTGACAACCATGCTACCTTTATATTCGGTAACCTTTGTATAGTAGAAGGTCGACATCTCTTATTCTTCTAAGTTTGTTGTAGCTCGATGTTTTAACGAATATGGCACAAACATCCAAAAGTTTATATGGAGAATCAAATATAAAGAAACGTAAATGAAAATGAGGAATAAACAAGACTCAATCATTTATAGTAGTTTAAAAAATCAAGGCCTATGTCCACATGAAGATTTTATTGCTTATATCTGACTTAGAGCAAGAAGTTCTTAGGGGTCGATACAAGTCCGACACTAGGATTTTCAAAATTACAAGAGTATAAATTAGGGAAGAACTAGAGCTAAAAGATCCTAAAAAACGAGCCCTACCTTTCTATTTATAAAGTTAGGGAACCTAATATCTCACATAAAATATCCCCAAGGCATTGTACACGATTTTGACCAATTCTTCCAAGAAAGTACATGCCATAACATCAGGAAGCAGGTTGTTTCGGTACTAATCCATAGGTAAGGGTCGGTATTGATCCCTAAGTTTGCTAAAATGGCTACTCTCATCTTCATCTTGGCTCGCCTTGTTCTTAACCCTATGATTCCATAGTTATTTGCATCAATACTTGTTTTTTGAGTCCAAATGATAGAGTCGTGAATGAATAGAGTAGCAGCTTCAAGTGTTAATGGAGATTGATGGAGAATTTTATTAAATCTACAAAATAACATTGGAAATTGGCTCAAGGCATCTTGAAGGACTAGTAGGCAGAAGACGGGGTCCACCTGAGGTGGAAATTGGACTTAGTACCGACCCATAGGGTGGGATCGTCGGTATCGACCCATACCTTGGTTGAATTGGTCATTGCCTTGGTTCGGGTTGTTTTGTCTTTGACCTTGCGATCCTGTATGTGCTTGGTTTCTGAATTCCTGGGTTATCTCTCTGGGCTTCCTGTCTCAAAAGCTCCGAGTTTGATCCACCTTGTCTAGCCGAATGTTACCTGGTGAAAAGGTTGGATAACACTTGCCCCCCAATGTGCATCATGTTTCCAACGTGATGTGCTTTGAATCGAGACAAGTAGGAATTGCCATGAAGGACTCCACTTTATGTTTTGAATGGTCGCTATCCTTCTTGTAAATTGATTCCATGAAATGTTATGTCCGTAGTCATCAGTCGCGACACTCCACCAATATCTTGAATTATAAATTTGGAACATAATCTCATAATTTATCACTCTGACCTTGATGATTTTGAGCTGGTTCCTTTCATGGATCATTCAGGTTTTGAACTTGATTTCCCTTTCACTCTAGTCGCCGGGTATTGCACATGCTCACACACATTCCATAATTCATGCATAAAAATCCAAATACATATGCATATACCATACATATCTTTATATACAAAACCATAGCATAGGGGTTAGTACTGACATAGGACTTGGGAGCTTTCCCATGTTTTATTGCAAAAACTTCGGTTCCGACGTGGGTACATAACCCATTTCTGTTTCACATCTTCCCTCACTTGCTCATTTGTCTCCGAGTTGAAAACTTTGACTTCCACCATTAAAAGAGCTTCAATGCCCCATGACCAAACCTCGCTATCGTTCATCTTTATGGATGTCACTACCTTATGTCACTTGAATATAACATCGCTCACCCCTTCTTGTTCAGACCTACTGTAACGTCACGGATTTTCGTTCTTCGAAAATTCGACATCGACACTCACTTTATCGACTGCCGAGAAATCAAAGGCCGAAAACCCGAGATGTTATGGGTTTTAAAAAGAAAAGAAAAGAAAGAAGAGAGAAAAAGAAGATAGATAATTTTTAGAAAACAGAAAGAAAACAGAGAATTTGAAAAATAGAAGATAGAAGAATTTTAAAAAAATAGAACGGACAGAAAGGAAACAACAGAACAACAACAGAATCTCACAATTCGCAGCGGAACAACATATAATAATGAATGAATAATCTTTAAACAAAGAACTATATCAGTTATTACATTACATACATTTCATTACATCATATCATATCATCAGAGTGTACAACATCATACAACAATAAATAGTGCAGCGGAAAAAGAAATACTATATAAACTAGTAATACGCCATGCCATCCAGCTTGCCTCCAGCAACTCCTGAATATCCAGAATATCCTGATAAACCTAACTCTTGACTGCCCGTGTGGAAATTGGTGGGCACCCAGAGTTTAGGAAGGAAAACAATAAACTCCAAGTCAGTCACGTGACTGGTGTGAGAACTCAAAATAGTTTATTTATCTTTAAAATCAAAATAGAGGAATATTTTTAAATCAATTCGCAATGCTTTTAAAAATGAGACTACCATAAGACCTCCTGCCACACACACAATGCAAACGCAGACTTGGAGAAGATTTCTTCTTATGATAGTTAAAGATGCTTGATACGCATTTAAAATAATATTTGATATTATTATTAGTGCATAGTGTAGGAAAAATTCATTTCGAAAGTAGAATATAAATCTTAGCCAACATACGACCATTATCGTATGCCTACTATAGCTACTATCCAAACAGTGGTGACCACCATAAGTGAATAGCAAGTTCTACAACTAAAACCGTACAAGATCGTATTGTTTCTTTGGATTTCCAACAAATGGTCAGGCTAAGGAACTTCCTACTGTCACATGGGATCGCCTCTGGCTGGACGTCCCGAGAACTTAACCAGCTCTCTGCCAACACAAGGCCGGGTTACCTTTATCACTAGGTAACTACTACACGAATATGGCATCCCCCGGTCCCATCGGACCTTTAACCGAGCGCTCGTCACCAACAACACCACACAGAAAAAGATATAGTGTATCAACATGAGTAAGTATCTGGGCTCCATACCATGATACCACCCTTTCCAGAAGGAAATGCACATACCCTAAAGGGAGCTACCCCTCATAACCTTGCCGCATCATTCCTGTTTTGACCATTACCGGGATGTGAGGCTCGACGAAGTCACGTCCACAAAACATACTTTATACAAAAGCCATGCTTTGGGTCAACAAATGATCAACACAATGATCACTAAGATAGACGATCAAATAAATGATCCTATCACAATAATCAACACAATGATCATTTCAGCATCACTCAGCATGTCACATTACCAAAATGGGATATATTGCTGATAACTTCAACTATATAACCTTTGAGCTCGTACGTCTCAAAGAAGGGTGTTAAGCAAAGAATAAATTCTCCGCCACCAACAGAAATATATTTGAAAGAAATCGGCTTTATATCTCAACTTGTAATGTCAGGCATACAATCCATACAAGTCTGTTCCGGGATCGAACAAAACCGAAGGCACTTCTTACGAAGCCCTTGCAATACGGGTATTCACAATCCCGATCGAATTTCCCATCACTTAAGGAATCTCTATACCAGGAGCTACCCAGTGCAGAGACAATCGATAGGTCATCCTATCGCTTTCACAAATACTCGGTCTTCAACACCGATCTTCAAATGCAATTCATAACGACGTATCACATATTCGGAATGGGTTATACGACCCCATGGTCCTTTCCCGGTTAACCCGAATAGTGAGCGCTTATTCAAAAATAAGTGTGCATTCAAATTCAAACAATCATATCAAATACCCAATCAAAGGGAAATATTGATAGTCGGCTATTGAACTATCAATTGATATGCATACATCACCAGATTCCAAAAAAATTTCCAAATTATTTATTTTCCAAAATATCTTTACTAGATATATAGTTTCAACACTTCAAAAATAAATCAATATTTATTTTCATACAAATTCCACTTTTCATTCATAAATTCCATAATGAATTTATATTTCAAAATATCCATGCATATATGATTTCAATCATTCATTTCAATTTATCTTCAAAAAGATAAATTCTAAATATTCACTTTATACTGGAAAACAATTCCATACTTACTAAATAAGTAATTCACAATCTTTTATTTTCAACACTTAGAAAATATTCAATATACTTAAACCGAATTAAGTATATATTTTATTCTTTAAGGAAATCATTCACTTAACATATTTATTTGGGCCAAAACGAATGTTACGTAAAACATCGTTACGACAACCCAAAATCACTAGTATAGGGATTCGAAATTAAAATAGATATATATAAATCCCAATACTAAACCAAAACATTTCCATTCGGAAATCATTTACTATAACAACAGTGTTATAGTCCACTATTTCCTTTTATTTCTCGAAACATCTATTTCAACAATAAATGTTGAAATCTATGGTTTCGAATCTCAACACATTTTAAAAACATCGTTGGATCGTTTTAATTCTATTTAAAACATTCACATCCTAAACAATTTCTTTAACGTGTTATTCACTATTCAAAAACGTGAATAAACTACGTTAACAACTTTCATCGTTTCTACTCTTTTTAACTTAAATGATTATTCACAGTCAAAACGTGAATATAGCTCCATTTATAAGTTATAATAATTGACCTATTAAAATAAGTCGTTTGCGAATTTATAAAACAACGTTTATAAATTCCTTTTCTATTTATTTATAAAAACTTCCTTTTTTATAAATTCCTTTATTAACATTTTTGATTTCATATCTCAATTATAAACTAAAAGTTCATATTATAAGTCAATTGCTTATAAAACGATTATTTTACAAAATCGTTCTTTTTAAAGACTTTTCAATTTATAAACCTTATAACTTATAAAATTTATTTATTTAATAAATCTATTCTTCAAATAATTTCACCAAATTTATAAATCTTACTATTTATAAATTTCGTTTATAACTTCACAGTTTATAATTCTATAAATTTCATTCATTTATGAAATTCACTTTCACTACATTCAAACACTTATAAAAACTCGTTTTATAATGTCTATATTTCAATTTATACATATCCATTTATAAATCTCTAAATATAAATCAGTTTATATTATTATTCTAAAACGTCTTTAAATTCCTTTATAATTTCATCATTTCGATTTATAAAATAATCAAATTTTATAAATCCTATATTTAAACTTTTATCATATATTCAAAAATCCAATTTAAATTATTTTATAAAATCATTAGTTCATATTTCTCAAAAATCGACTTTTAATCGTATTTCTAAAAATCAGCTTTTTTACTATATTTCACAAAAACCATAATTTTTATAACTTTAAAAATTATAACGTTTATTTATTTATAATGGATCAATTCCAAAAATATAGTATATTTTCAAAAATCACTTTAAAATCATTTTAAAATCCCAAAATCTGGGTCCAATGATGCTACACACCAAATAGTCAATCACGACTAACAACGATATCATATATCAATATGAAAATCCATCAAATATCAAAATATCTGAAATAAAATAAAAACTGTTAAGGAATCCAGTTGGATCCCTCCAACCTGTTTCCTGCATCCAAAAACATTAGCACAATACCAATTTCGCTCCAGTACGAAATTATCGCGGTACATGTTCTTATTAAATATTATCCGCTTAATAACGGCGTAATAGGGTCTCATCCGCTAAACAAAAAATGCGGGAAATCAACAACTGCAATATATACATATGCCAATATATATATATTGATATTATATATAATACCAATTTCACTGTTTATGAAATATTCGCGGTATATGTTTATATTAAATAACATCCGCTTACTAACGGCGTATAATGTCTATTTTAACAAACAATAAATAACAGTCATCATTCATACATGCATTCAAATATTTTAAATCTAACTATTTAAAATAAAATCGAAATCTATTCGATTGAGTGAGAAGTTCTCACCTTGGTTTTAATTTCCGTTTCAGCTTTTATTTCGAATAAAATTAAACGCGCGTTTAATTTTACCCGAAATTCTCACTAACTCCAAACGACTCCAAACCAAATCCATCGCGTAGTGCTCGTCCATACGATCCCAACGCAACTGAGTTTGCATTTTTTCGACCTCGTATGAAAAAGTTATTGATTTTTGAAGTTACACGTATTTATATAACATAATTTCAACATAAACTTAACTAATTTAAACCCACATCTCACCACAACCACTAGATCCATGCCTATTGAATCCAGGCCGTCCCTACATCATCTCCTACTCACGCATATGCTACAGGTTTTGAGGCCGAACATGAACCCATTCAATCACAAACTAGGGTTAAACATTTCTCCACGATCACTTGACGAAATCCGATCACTCCAACGCCAACGCGAAGCTCTCGACGCGAGCTATCTCCACCTCCTCCACCATGAAGCTCGGCCACCCTATGACGCGCGCGCACGTAGGTCAGCACGTGATGAACGCGGCCATTTTGCACCCTCCACACTGCTCCATTTTAGATCATAGCCGTTCAACTTGTAGCTCTCACTCCCCTCTCCAACTTTCATGTTGATGATTTCGCGAATCGATTGATGGATGAAGAGAAAAACGAGGTGGAAGTTGAGAGTTTTCTGGCCCTTGAATTTTGGTGGAGGCGGCTGTAGATTAAAATTAGGGTTTTGGTTTTTTTTTATTTTTATTTGTGAATGGTGCTATTTATAAGGAACGAGCAAGCGTAAACACTATTCATTCCGGGAATTCCGAACTCCGATTTAGACGCCGTAACCAGCGTACCTAGGGTTTATCCCGCGTTCCGGACACAATGGAACAGGTTTCGGAAGCTAATTCGGAAGTATGTGCGAGTTATGGCTGAAAACGTTCAATTTAAATTAAACCGATTTAAATCGATTTCTAGGCGTTTTAATTTGTACCGGACAAACGGTAAATCCAATTGACTTGAAATTTGAAATCTTACAATAATATCACATTATGGATCCGATGAAACTGGTTTCGTCGAAATCCGAGACTTTTTGAAAAATGGCTATTTTGACTCGCCAAATTTAAATTAAAAACGATTCGATGCGTTTCGAGCTGCCACGATCAAACGATAACTCCGATTGATACGAAAATTGAAATCCGGTAATAACTAACTATTACGGATCCAATGGAACTGGTTTCGTTCAATTCTGAGACTGTTCAAAAATTGGCTATTTTACAGTCGATTATTAAATATTAAAATATTCAATTTTCACAAATTAACTTTTAATTCGATTTTAAAAGTTCTAAAATATCATTCTAACTTCAATATGATAAAATAAAATTTTACAAATCATTTACAATCATATTTAACCCTATTTTCAATTATTTCTATAATTTAACATATTAAATTATCGATTTAATTATTCAATTAAATCTAAAAATTCAAATAAAAATTTATTTGACTTAAAAATTCACTTATAAATATTTAAAATTAAGTAAATATTCAAATTTTAATTTCTAAAAATTCTGGGTCGTTACAATCTTTCCCCCTTAAAAGAATTTCGTCCTCGAAATTACAAGTTAGAAAGGTTACAGAATTTATTAATTTTCCAAAATTGATAGTTAAACTTCTTATAAATCTTTACTAAGTTTTCCAATCATACTTAGTTATCTTTTCAAAAACAACTACTATTGTTTAACTTTCAACTCCAAAATCAAAGTTAAAGTTTTCAAAATTTTCCAAATTTTCTCAAAATTTTTCTAACGCCTTAAATTTTCGAAAAAGTTCGCCATAGTCTCCTTTGCGCGGCTCGATCCGAAAAAAAAATGACAGTATATATATCACAAATATACATCTCATCAAGTAATGAGGCATCCCGAAGGGAAAAAAGTGTAAAAGTACTGTATTTAATCCGAGATATGTACCTTATATTTTATTAGCAAGCATATACAGCTAATATAGCGCAAAAGCGAACTCCAAATGCGAAGCAACCGCAAATCCGCACCTACTAAATACTCAACAAACAACATGAGAACATGCTCATATGCAAATAATCTCAATATACAACATATAGCAACATAATAACTATATACGTCAACATAGTTATGTATTCAAAACAACAAATGCAATATATATTCAACCATCAACCAACTAACATCCATATCCAATAAACATTCATTCATATTCTCATTAATATTCAATGAATTGGTTTTCAATTTATCACATTTGATTTATTAACATTGGATTTTATCAACATTCATTCTCAATTTTAATTAGTTTGCATTCACTAATTAAATCCAATTCACTTTCAATTTTATTCAAATTTATTTACTTCAAATTTGAATTCAATTTCATAGCTTTCAATTTCATTAATACTTAATGAATTATATACAATCAATCAACATCCAAGCAACAACCAATGCATATCAATTACAACCAAATTCCTTTACTTATATTTGATTTAACACCATCACTTTGAATTGGTTTAATTAAATTGATTTTCATTCAACTATTCAACTTTCCAATAACATTAGATTTTAATGAATTACCACTTAAATTCATCATTTCATTCCAATTTTATTCAACTTCTAATAACATTAGATTTTAAATGAATTAACACTTTCATTCATTATTTCATATCAATTCTATTTTCCATTCAATTGATTAAACATTCAAGCCATTCATTCAATTTAATTCAATTTCTAAAGTTGAATTTCATTTCATAACTCAAGTTTATATTCATTTAATCCACTTGATTTATTTACTTCGATACCAAAATCAACTTAATTCAATATCTCTTAAGTTATATTCCATTTAACTTTAAATCACTTCTTATATATATAAGTTTATTTCACAATTGTAAACACTTTAATTATAATTCAATTCTTATAATTCATTTGCTTATACAATTTTCTTTTATTTAGATTATTCAAACAACCTAACAATCAACTTATATATACACTTTAATAATTCTGAAAAATTATTCCTTTATATATAAAATATAATCGAGGTAAAATTATTTCATTTACCCAATTTTAAAATCAATATTATGTCGAATTGTTCTATTCAAGTGTTTAGAAACCCCTTCGGCTCAGTTTCGAGGCTGTGCTGACGAAGGTTCATATACCACTCAATAAACCAATCATCACAATATAAAACAATTTTATATTCACTAACAAATACGCTCTCATAGCTATTATTACACTCAAACTCATTCTAGAGTACTGCTGACTCTATCTCTAATGAATTAATACCCAACAGAACCATGGTTGTCGCTTAACCATCAGAGCTCTGATACCAAATGTAACGTCACGGATTTTCGTTCTTCGAAAATTCGACATCGACACTCACTTTATCGACTGCCGAGAAATCAAAGGCCGAAAACCCGAGATGTTATGGGTTTTAAAAAGAAAAGAAAAGAAAGAAGAGAGAAAAAGAAGATAGATAATTTTTAGAAAACAGAAAGAAAACAGAGAATTTGAAAAATAGAAGATAGAAAAATTTTAAAAAATAGAACGGACAGAAAGGAAACAACAGAACAACAACAGAATCTCACAATTCGCAGCGGAACAACATATAATAATGAATGAATAATCTTTAAACAAAGAACTATATCAGTTATTACATTACATACATTTCATTACATCATATCATATCATCAGAGTGTACAACATCATACAACAATAAATAGTGCAGCGGAAAAAGAAATACTATATAAACTAGTAATACGCCATGCCATCCAGCTTGCCTCCAGCAACTCCTGAATATCCAGAATATCCTGATAAACCTAACTCTTGACTGCCCGTGTGGAAATTGGTGGGCACCCAGAGTTTAGGAAGGAAAACAATAAACTCCAAGTCAGTCATGTGACTGGTGTGAGAACTCAAAATAGTTTATTTATCTTTAAAATCAAAATAGAGGAATATTTTTAAATCAATTCGCAATGCTTTTAAAAATGAGACTACCATAAGACCTCCTGCCACACACACAATGCAAACGCAGACTTGGAGAAGATTTCTTCTTATGATAGTCAAAGATGCTTGATACGCATTTAAAATAATATTTGATATTATTATTAGTGCATAGTGTAGGAAAAATTCATTTCGAAAGTAGAATATAAATCTTAGCCAACATACGACCATTATCGTATGCCTACTATAGCTACTATCCAAACAGTGGTGACCACCATAAGTGAATAGCAAGTTCTACAACTAAAACCGTACAAGATCGTATTGTTTCTTTGGATTTCCAACAAATGGTCAGGCTAAGGAACTTCCTACTGTCACATGGGATCGCCTCTGGCTGGACGTCCCGAGAACTTAACCAGCTCTCTGCCAACACAAGGCCGGGTTACCTTTATCACTAGGTAACTACTACACGAATATGGCATCCCCCGGTCCCATCGGACCTTTAACCGAGCGCTCGTCACCAACAACACCACACAGAAAAAGATATAGTGTATCAACATGAGTAAGTATCTGGGCTCCATACCATGATACCACCCTTTCCAGAAGGAAATGCACATACCCTAAAGGGAGCTACCCCTCATAACCTTGCCGCATCATTCCTGTTTTGACCATTACCGGGATGTGAGGCTCGACGAAGTCACGTCCACAAAACATACTTTATACAAAAGCCATGCTTTGGGTCAACAAATGATCAACACAATGATCACTAAGATAGACGATCAAATAAATGATCCTATCACAATAATCAACACAATGATCATTTCAGCATCACTCAGCATGTCACATTACCAAAATGGGATATATTGCTGATAACTTCAACTATATAACCTTTGAGCTCGTACGTCTCAAAGAAGGGTGTTAAGCAAAGAATAAATTCTCCGCCACCAACAGAAATATATTTGAAAGAAATCGGCTTTATATCTCAACTTGTAATGTCAGGCATACAATCCATACAAGTCTGTTCCGGGATCGAACAAAACCGAAGGCACTTCTTACGAAGCCCTTGCAATACGGGTATTCACAATCCCGATCGAATTTCCCATCACTTAAGGAATCTCTATACCAGGAGCTACCCAGTGCAGAGACAATCGATAGGTCATCCTATCGCTTTCACAAATACTCGGTCTTCAACACCGATCTTCAAATGCAATTGATAACGACGTATCACATATTCGGAATGGGTTATACGACCCCATGGTCCTTTCCCGGTTAACCCGAATAGTGAGCGCTTATTCAAAAATAAGTGTGCATTCAAATTCAAACAATCATATCAAATACCCAATCAAAGGGAAATATTGATAGTCGGCTATTGAACTATCAATTGATATGCATACATCACCAGATTCCAAAAAAATTTCCAAATTATTTATTTTCCAAAATATCTTTACTAGATATATAGTTTCAACACTTCAAAAATAAATCAATATTTATTTTCATACAAATTCCACTTTTCATTCATAAATTCCATAATGAATTTATATTTCAAAATATCCATGCATATATGATTTCAATCATTCATTTCAATTTATCTTCAAAAAGATAAATTCTAAATATTCACTTTATACTGGAAAACAATTCCATACTTACTAAATAAGTAATTCACAATCTTTTATTTTCAACACTTAGAAAATATTCAATATACTTAAACCGAATTAAGTATATATTTTATTCTTTAAGGAAATCATTCACTTAACATATTTATTTGGGCCAAAACGAATGTTACGTAAAACATCGTTACGACAACCCAAAATCACTAGTATAGGGATTCGAAATTAAAATAGATATATATAAATCCCAATACTAAACCAAAACATTTCCATTCGGAAATCATTTACTATAACAACAGTGTTATAGTCCACTATTTCCTTTTATTTCTCGAAACATCTATTTCAACAATAAATGTTGAAATCTATGGTTTCGAATCTCAACACATTTTAAAAACATCGTTGGATCGTTTTAATTCTATTTAAAACATTCACATCCTAAACAATTTCTTTAACGTGTTATTCACTATTCAAAAACGTGAATAAACTACGTTAACAACTTTCATCGTTTCTACTCTTTTTAACTTAAAGGATTATTCACAGTCAAAACGTGAATATAGCTCCATTTATAAGTTATAATAATTGACCTATTAAAATAAGTCGTTTGCGAATTTATAAAACAACGTTTATAAATTCCTTTTCTATTTATTTATAAAAACTTCCTTTTTTATAAATTCCTTTATTAACATTTTTGATTTCATATCTCAATTATAAACTAAAAGTTCATATTATAAGTCAATTGCTTATAAAACGATTATTTTACAAAATCGTTCTTTTTAAAGACTTTTCAATTTATAAACCTTATAACTTATAAAATTTATTTATTTAATAAATCTATTCTTCAAATAATTTCACCAAATTTATAAATCTTACTATTTATAAATTTCGTTTATAACTTCACAGTTTATAATTCTATAAATTTCATTCATTTATGAAATTCACTTTCACTACATTCAAACACTTATAAAAACTCGTTTTATAATGTCTATATTTCAATTTATACATATCCATTTATAAATCTCTAAATATAAATCAGTTTATATTATTATTCTAAAACGTCTTTAAATTCCTTTATAATTTCATCATTTCGATTTATAAAATAATCAAATTTTTTAAATCCTATATTTAAACTTTTATCATATATTCAAAAATCCAATTTAAATTATTTTATAAAATCATTAGTTCATATTTCTCAAAAATCGACTTTTAATCGTATTTCTAAAAATCAGCTTTTTTACTATATTTCACAAAAACCATAATTTTTATAACTTTAAAAATTATAACGTTTATTTATTTATAATGGATCAATTCCAAAAATATAGTATATTTTCAAAAATCACTTTAAAATCATTTTAAAATCCCAAAATCTGGGTCCAATGATGCTACACACCAAATAGTCAATCACGACTAACAACGATATCATATATCAATATGAAAATCCATCAAATATCAAAATATCTGAAATAAAATAAAAACTGTTGAGGAATCCAGTTGGATCCCTCCAACCTGTTTCCTGCATCCAAAAACATTAGCACAATACCAATTTCGCTCCAGTACGAAATTATCGCGGTACATGTTCTTATTAAATATTATCCGCTTAATAACGGCGTAATAGGGTCTCATCCGCTAAACAAAAAATGCGGGAAATCAACAACTGCAATATATACATATGCCAATATATATATATTGATATTATATATAATACCAATTTCACTGTTTATGAAATATTCGCGGTATATGTTTATATTAAATAACATCCGCTTACTAACGGCGTATAATGTCTATTTTAACAAACAATAAATAACAGTCATCATTCATACATGCATTCAAATATTTTAAATCTAACTATTTAAAATAAAATCGAAATCTATTCGATTGAGTGAGAAGTTCTCACCTTGGTTTTAATTTCCGTTTCAGCTTTTATTTCGAATAAAATTAAACGCGCGTTTAATTTTACCCGAAATTCTCACTAACTCCAAACGACTCCAAACCAACTCCATCGCGTAGTGCTCGTCCATACGATCCCAACGCAACTGAGTTTGCATTTTTTCGACCTCGTATGAAAAAGTTATTGATTTTTGAAGTTACACGTATTTATATAACATAATTTCAACATAAACTTAACTAATTTAAACCCACATCTCACCACAACCACTAGATCCATGCCTATTGAATCCAGGCCGTCCCTACATCATCTCCTACTCACGCATATGCTACAGGTTTTGAGGCCGAACATGAACCCATTCAATCACAAACTAGGGTTAAACATTTCTCCACGATCACTTGACGAAATCCGATCACTCCAACGCCAACGCGAAGCTCTCGACGCGAGCTATCTCCACCTCCTCCACCATGAAGCTCGGCCACCCTATGACGCGCGCGCACGTAGGTCAGCACGTGATGAACGCGGCCATTTTGCACCCTCCACACTGCTCCATTTTAGATCATAGCCGTTCAACTTGTAGCTCTCACTCCCCTCTCCAACTTTCATGTTGATGATTTCGCGAATCGATTGATGGATGAAGAGAAAAACGAGGTGGAAGTTGAGAGTTTTCTGGCCCTTGAATTTTGGTGGAGGCGGCTGTAGATTAAAATTAGGGTTTTGGTTTTTTTTTATTTTTATTTGTGAATGGTGCTATTTATAAGGAACGAGCAAGCGTAAACACTATTCATTCCGGGAATTCCGAACTCCGATTTAGACGCCGTAACCAGCGTACCTAGGGTTTATCCCGCGTTCCGGACACAATGGAACAGGTTTCGGAAGCTAATTCGGAAGTATGTGCGAGTTATGGCTGAAAATGTTCAATTTAAATTAAACCGATTTAAATCGATTTCTAGGCGTTTTAATTTGTACCGGACAAACGGTAAATCCAATTGACTTGAAATTTGAAATCTTACAATAATATCACATTACGGATCCGATGAAACTGGTTTCGTCGAAATCCGAGACTTTTTGAAAAATGGCTATTTTGACTCGCCAAATTTAAATTAAAAACGATTCGATGCGTTTCGAGCTGCCACGATCAAACGATAACTCCGATTGATACGAAAATTGAAATCCGGTAATAACTAACTATTACGGATCCAATGGAACTGGTTTCGTTCAATTCTGAGACTGTTCAAAAATTGGCTATTTTACAGTCGATTATTAAATATTAAAATATTCAATTTTCACAAATTAACTTTTAATTCGATTTTAAAAGTTCTAAAATATCATTCTAACTTCAATATGATAAAATAAAATTTTACAAATCATTTACAATCATATTTAACCCTATTTTCAATTATTTCTATAATTTAACATATTAAATTATCGATTTAATTATTCAATTAAATCTAAAAATTCAAATAAAAATTTATTTGACTTAAAAATTCACTTATAAATATTTAAAATTAAGTAAATATTCAAATTTTAATTTCTAAAAATTCTGGGTCGTTACACCTACCTCCACCGACCTGATCCCTAGACTTTGCCTTGCATAGAACCGATACCAAGCCCCAATTTCCATTACGTAAATAAATCTAATAATAGGTAGGAGTTGGATTAGGCAGATGGATTGACTTCTATGGGCTACTGTGGATGGTCGTGAACTTGGATAGAGCCACCGTGGTTGTCATGATTCTAGTGTCGATGAAGATAAAGGAAGAATGATGAGATTTCTTACAAGTATTGGAGTCATGCAATTCCTACACTAAGGCAATTTCCAAAAAATTTAGTTCATATGTGAATCCTATCTTGTGAACCAATATCTCCTTCCTAGTTTTGAATCCTTTCCAAAGCATAATCAATGACATGAAACTTGTCGGAACGGTCAACGATAACAGTCACATCAAGTGGCATCCAAAATTTAAAAATGAACTGTTAAATAATATCGAAAACTTGAACTGCACGACACTGCACTAGAATCCACTTTTGCACGAGGTCTATAATTTGCAATTAATCTTCTAATGTTGACAATCTCTCGAGTTGTTTTATAGAAATGAATTAGAGAAATACCAAATGTTAACTCCGCCGCGGCCATGACTCAGCGACCTAAAAAGTTACCGACTTAAGACTTAAAAGAGATGCCGACTCAAAGCCTTGACAAGGTTGCCGACCTAACATGAATGCCGATCTAACTACCTAAGGCCTAAGAGGGATACCGACCTAATGTCCCAACAGAAGTACCGACCTAAGATGGCTACCGACCTAACACGGGTACCGGCCTAGTGCCTTAGAGGATGCCGACTTAACAGGAAAACCGACCTAAGATTTGAGGGGGTACCGACCTAAGGCTTAGGAGGTTACCGATCTAACATGGGTACTGCCCAAGGAAGTTGCCGGCCTAACTGCTCAAGACAGGGACAAGATCACGAACTGCACTTGAGTCGCTACCGACTTACGACCTTTGTTAAGTCGTTCACGACTCGAGTGAAGGAAGACAAGTTCAATGCAGCTACTTGGCACAGTGGCCTCTTTACTCGTACACGGTTCAGGACTTACCAGTTAAGCCATGACTTATGACTTGCCAGTTAACTCGTTCACGACTCACGACCTAGCTTGGATCGTCCACGACCTAAAGCTACTAAATATAAGCCCGATGCCGTATTACTTATAGAAGGTTGGGTTGGCTCGGGGGCGACTTGGAACTTATACAAGGGAACCTTTGTGAAACCATGGAGGGGCCAGATGAGTTGGCCACGACCTGCCATAGGTCGGTCACGACTTACGACCCAAGGGGGATATTTTCCTATAAATACCAACCTACCTCAAACATGTAGGGGACCTTTTGGCTGATCGCTTTAAGCACCGATACTCTGCTGAATTCTCGACTCACTCAACACTTCAAATACGAAAGGCATCTCAACTAACTTCGAGAGGAAATCTAACACAATCAACATGGATTTAAAGAATTCTTCTGCATCAAAGTTCTAGTTGTTTGTCTCATCAGAATTGTAATTGGAGATTGTTGTAAAGTTGTAATAGATTCAGTAATAAAGAAGATTAAAGTGGACGTAGGCTTACCTGAAGCCGAACCACTATAAATTTTTTTGTCTTTTCTGCTTTCTCTGTGAATTTTCTACTTGTTTTAGTTCCCGTGTTCACGGGTGGTGCTTTCACTCAAACTCGATCTACACTAGGGTGTTAACGTTTGATTTTCAGCGTTAACATTTTTGGTGCTTTCGCTGAGAATCCAACTCAGGAAACTTCCAATATTGCTCCGCGAAGGATTGTTGAAAGGATTTCTTTTAAAACCAGAAGTTTATTGGAAATAATGGCTCCTGGGAGAAAACGAAGTTCTGTAAGATCCGACAATGTTCAAGAGAATACTGCTACCTCTCCTCCTTCAAGTCAAGCAGCTCCAACTGTTGGAGTTACGCGAGCAGAATTGGACGCCGTAGTTTTGGGATTGAATCAGCAATTGAATGCTCAGAATGCACAGTTGGAAGCCCAGAATGCCCAGAATGCCCGGATCTTGAGTAAATTGAATGATCTACTTGGGGCAAACCATCAACCAGGTAATAATGATGGGAACCCTACTGTGGGAGTTCAGGATGTTGAAGGGAACATTTTTCAAAGAGCCGCAGACCCTATAGAAAGGACTCCTCCTCGAGCTGGAGGATCAGGGCCACAGCCGACCCTCCGTCAACGATTGTCAAGGCAGAATTCGGAGAGAATGGCTGATGTGTGCCCTCCAGAGCCTCTATATGATGAAGAGTATTTTTCGGGCATGGTTCGTCAAATCATGAAGGAAAATAGGCGAAGAGATGAAGATGAGAAAGAGTGGGGTTTTGCTCCAAGCAAAACTCCATTTACTGAAAAGATCTTAAAGGCAGAGTTCCCAAGGAAATTCGTTCCCCCTACTATTCCGGCTTACAAGGGGACGAGTGATCCTAACGAATTTCTGTATAAGTACGACTGGCATATGACTGGTGCCAGGGCGTCTAATGAAATTAAATATCGATATTTCCCTGTATATCTCGAAGGTGTGGCTCTATTGTGGTTTACTAAGCTGCCAGTCAGGTCCATTGATCAATTCTCCGATTTGACCAGGAAATTCAAGGAGCAATTTCGATTGTATGCTTCTAAAGCAAAGAATATAATGTCACTGTCAAGTCTAGAGCAAAATCCAGGAGAATCAATCAGATCATTTTTCAATCGTTTTAACATAGCATTGGCCGAGGTAGATAATGCTGAGCCACGCATGGTCCTAACATACTTGATGAAGGCGATTGATAAATCGAGTGAGTTTGGAAAATGGTTGAAAATGAAAGAACCAAACTCGCTTGACAAATTCTACAAGAAAGCGGATGAATTCATGCGCTTGGAAAGCCTCCAAACACCGGCTAAGGTGGAATCAATAGAAGCCGAGAACAATGGTGCTACTTCGAACAAGAAAGAACCTAACACTCGAAAAAGGGGAAATGATGGTGGAAAGAAACAGGGAGACGCTAAGAAAGGCCGTTCTTTCAATTTCACGCCCTTAACCGATACCCCTGAAAACATCTTCTTTGCGACCAAAGATGATGTCAATTATCCGACACCACCTAAAATGAGAGTTATGATTAAGATGGAAAAATGTGGAAGGTTCTGCCGGTTCCACAACCAGCCCGGCCATGACACCAACGAATGCCGCTAGTTGAAAGAGGTAATTGAACAACTCTTGAAGGAAAACAAACTCCAGCAGTATGTGAAAACAAATAGAAATGCCCCAACCTTATCAACTCCAGGACAACAAGTTCCCGCTCACCGTCCTGGCTCGAGTGAGAAGGCAGTAGAACATGAATCAGAAAGACCTGTTATCAATATAATTACTGGAGGACCTCACCCAGCAGGCAAAAGCTGGGGCGAGATGGAAAGGTATGCCCGGGCCTTGAGACATGTACCGGCTGAAGAGAATGTTTTTGTTTTAGAAAATGATGCGCCTTTAAAGCAACAAAAGACTTCCATAGATGATATTGTATTTAGTGCCAGCGATTCTTTGGGTATCAAGGCTCCGACCATAGATCCTTTGGTCATATCCGCTGGTATTGGGCCGGCAACTGTGAGAAGAGTTCTAGTTGATTGTGGGGCTTCATGCATCATCCTCTTCAAGAAGACCTTTGATCAAATGAAAATTCCAATGGATGACGTTGAAGCTTCATCACTTAAGATTGTTGGGTTTACTGGAGAACCCAAACAGCCGATTGGGACCATAGATTTGTTTGTAGAACTTGGAAAGGGATTGAGAAGGTGGCTCGAAAGCAAACCTTTATAATTGTTGAAGAATTCTCTGCCTACAATGCCTTTTTAGGCCGACCAACTCTTGCTGCATTCAAAGCTGTTCTTGCCCCATGGTGTCTGACTCTAAAATTCCCCACAGATAACGGAGTTGGTGTGATTAAGGGAAACCAAGATGTGGGGCGAGAATGTTACTTTGCAGAGTTGCGAGAATCAAGGAAAAGAGAAATGGAAAAAGGTGCGGCGGCTCCAGTCTACATCAAAGAACCAACCTTGTAGCAATTACAGGGTGGACCCTGCACTGGAGAATGTAGTGGCGCACGAAGAGAGATGGATCCAAGGAAAGCCAGTGCAGGGGAGAATAGGGTAGTACCGGTAGAGGTAACAGTGCCAGTGCCCGTTGACCCAAAGGACCCAAACAAAGTGCTTAATTTGGGTTCACAACTCAACACAACAGTTCAGAATGTTCTGATTTCATTTTTGAAGGCTAATTTGGATGTATTCGCTTGGACTCATGCTGACATGTGTGGAATATCCCCAGAGATTGCAGTACACACTCTGAACATTGATCCAAAGTTTACACCTGTGAAACAGAAGAGAAGAACCCAGGGTCCTGAGAGAACGGCAGCGTTAAAGGAAGAAGTGGATCGGCTCATGGAGAACGGTTTCATCAGAGAATCTACTTATCCAAATTGGGTATCAAATCCAGTGCTGGTGAAAAAGGCTAATGGAAAGTGGAGAGTATGCATTGACTTTTCAGATTTGAACAAAGCCTGCCCCAAAGACTATTTCCCGCTGCCCAGGATCGATCAATTGGTGAATGGGACGGCAGGGCATGAATTGTTATCTTTTATGGATGCATACTCCGGATATAACCAGATTGTGATGCATGAGCCAGATCAAGAGGATACGAGCTTCATCACAGATGTTGGACTCTACCGCTATAAGGTCATGCCTTTCGGACTCTAGAATGCAGGGGCAACTTACCAAAGGCTTGTTAATGCCATGTTTAAACCACAGATTGGCAAGACAATGGAAGTTTATGTTAATGATATGCTAGTAAAGTCTAAGAAAGCAGTGGACCACATGGATCACTTGGCAGAGATGTTCGCTGTACTCCGAAAGTACAGAATGAAGCTTAATCCCTTGAAATGTTCATTTGGAGTGGAGTCCGGAAAGTTTTTGGGTTTCATTATGAGCGCTAGGGGCATTGAAGCTAATCCAGCTCAAATCACTGCCCTGAGAGAGGTCAAGGCTCCTAGAACGAAGAAGGAATTGCAAAGTCTCAATGGAAAGGTTGCTGCCTTGAGTCGGTTCATTTCCAAAGCTACTGACAAATGCATTCCATTCTTTGATGCTCTGAAGAAAGGAAGAAAAAACTTTGAGTGGACTCCTGAATGTCAGAAAGCATTTGATGAGTTGGTTCGTCATATGGAAGTGCCTCCGATACTTTCAAAGCCTGACAGTGGTGAAGATCTCTTCATATATTTGGCAATTTCGTCTCATGCTCTCAGTGCAGTGTTGGTACGGGAAGACGCAAGGATTCAGCGCCCAGTCTATTATATCAGCAAAAGATTCACTGGGGCAGAGATGAACTATTCAAGGTTGGAAAAGCTCGCCTATTGTTTGTTGATCGCATCAAGAAAATTGAGGCCGTATTTCCAAGCTCATCCCATCAAAGTCCTCACTGACCAACCTCTAAAGCAAGTACTATTCCGTCCTTAGACTTCGGGCCGTCTTTTGAAATGGAATATTGAACTCAGCCAATATGACATCACTTACCATCCCGGAAAGCAATCAATGGACAAGCTTTGGCAGATTTCATCGCAGAATGTACGGATAAGGGTGATAGTGAGGAGGAAGTCACTGATGGCGTCCCAATCCAATGGAAATTGTATGTCGATGGCGCAAGGAATGATTACTGTTCTGGAGCAGGGGTTGTCCTTGAAACCCCAGAAGGGCGATCGCTATGTTATGCACTGAGACTAGAATTCCCTTCGACAAACAATGAAGCTGAATATGAAGCCCTCATCGCTGGTTTAAGGATTGCTAAAGAACTAAAGATCAAGGCATTGCAGATCTTCAGTGATTCTCAACTTATTGTTTGCCAAGTCAAGAAGGAATTTCAAGCTAAAGGACGGAATCTGCCCGCCTATTTACCAAAATCCTGGGAGCTTCTTCAAGATTTTGACCGTTATTCAATAAACCATATACCCCGAGAAGAGAACATGAAAGCGGATTCTATCGCAAAGTATTCAAGTACCGGTGAAGCTCAACTGTTGGGATTAGTTCCCGTCGAAGTCTTATCAGCTCCAAGCACAGATGAAATGGATGTTGATTGGATTATGAATGTATCCCAAGAGCAAGAATCATGGATGACTCCGATGCTTGAATATTTACTCAATGGTTCTTTGCCAGAAAGTTCAAAAGAATGACAGAAGCTGATGAGGAAAGCCTCCAGATATATAGTTCAAGATGGTCGTTTGTACAGACGAGGATTTTCAATGCCATTACTCCGATGTGTGACAAAGGAAGAAGCTAAGACAATTCTGACTGAAGTACACGGAGGGGAATGTGGGGATCATACAGGTGGTCAAACTTTAGCAAAGAAAATCCTCCGTTATGGATACTTTTGGCCAGAAATTAATCAGGATGCTGCTGACTATTCCCGAAAGTGTGATAAATGCCAGAGATTCGCTAAAATTCCTAGGGCACCTTCCATTGAGCTAACACAAATGGTCAGTCCATGACCGTTTGCCATCTGGGGAATAGATCTCATTGGGCCTTTGCCGACTTCCAAATCGGGAATTAAATATGCTATCGTTGCTGTTGATTACTTCACTAAATGGGCTGAAGCCGAACCATTGGCTACTATTACCTCTAAGAAAATGATAAGTTTTGTGACTAAAAATATCATTTGCAGGTATGGTTTGCCTCAGAAGATAATCACAGACAATGGTACTCAGTTTGAAAGTGAGGAGTTCCAAGATTTCTGCAAACGATTCAAGATCCGAAAAAGCTTCTCAGCAGTGGCTCATCCGCAGGCAAACGGGCAAGTGGAAGCAGTAAACAAAATCATCAAATCAACCATCAAAAAGAAGCTGGAAAAAGAAAAAAAGGTGGTTGGGTCGATAAGTTACCGCTTGCACTATGGGCATACAGGACCACCCACAAAACTGAGACTGGGCATACTCCATTTCATTAGCATACGGATCAGAAGCTATGATTCCAGTGGAAACTGAAGTCCCCTCACACAGAAGGATCCATTTTGATCAAAATGAGAATGAAAAATTGCAATTGGAAGCACTTGACCACCTCGATGAAAGAAGAGAAGAGGCTAGACTTAGAATTGCAGCTCACCAGCAAAGAATAGCTAGGCACTTCAATTCCAAAGTTCGTCGGCGCAGCATTGAAGTTGGGGACTTAGTCCTGAAGAGAATTATGACAGCCATAGGTGTGTTTGGGCCAAACTGGGAAGGGCCATATGTTATCGGCGCGAAACTCCTTGATGGCACATTCAAACTCACAACTATCGAAGGAGAACCAATCCCAAGAGCTTGGAACAGCAATCATCTGCGTCCCTATTTTACTTGAAAGCTTTGCTGAAATGTTGTAAAAGAATTATGAATATACGATTCTTGTATTGAAAGCAATTGTAAAGCAAGTGCATAATGAAAAGCTATAAAGTGGATGTAGGCCCAGTTTTTGGCCGAACCACTATAAATCTTGTGTTCTCTACTATTATAAACTGCTTTGTTTTATTTCGACATATAAAATACGTTAACTGTGTTACTAAAATGTCGATTTAATAATGCAGGCCATAAAAACAAAGCTTACACATCGCAAGACCAAGCGATCTCCGACATCACCCAGCAAGCAAATGCTAAACCATTCAAAATTTCCAAACTCAAATCCTACAAAAGAAGTGCTTCGAACAAAAGTTAGCGATGTGGATGGAAGTGGACCATTTCTAACTAACTGCAAATGTTTCAACAAACAAACAACCAATTAAATAGCCTGTGTCTACCACCACCAGCTCGCTTAACTATGAAGTATATTTCTTTGGATAAGGAAAATTATTGGCAACTAAAAAGGGATGACACTTGCAAAAGATAACGGGGATCGCCGATATGAATAAATGGCAAAGAGACATGGGCGAGCAAGCACCAAACAGCAAAAGACCTCTTCGGAGGCACAAGCCCTCTTCAGAGGCACAACTCTTCGGAGGATAAAGACCTCGAGCGGGCTTAACCAGAAAAAGAGAGATCTTTCTCGATACAAAGTTGCGGACTGATCGGTCGATACACTCCCGTGAATCCATCCAACCGAGAGAAAGAAACTCCAAGCTTCCAGGCAAAAGCCCTACTCAGAGGCACACGTTTCACCGAGATCGAAATAAAACTTCCAAGTGTTGAAACGTGAAAAGCCCTCTTCGGAGGCCCATTTCACCACAGTTGAAATGCTAAAAGGCCTCGAGCGGGCCAAACCAGAAAAAGAGAGATCTTTCTCGATACAAAGTTGCGGACTGATCGGTTGATACACTCCCGTGAATACGTCCAACCGAAAGAAAGAAACTCCAAACTTCCAGGCAAAAACCCTACTCAGAGGCACACATTTCACCGTGATCGGTGATACATTCCCGTGAGTTGAAATGTGAAAAGCCCTCTTCGGAGGCCCGCTTCCCAGCGAACAAGGAAAAATAAAAGCCTCTCCTAAGGGGCAGAAACAAAAAGACCCCTTCACAGGGGCACAATCAAACAAAAGACCCCTTCCCAGGTGCGCAATCAAACAAAAAGACCCCTTCCCAGGGGCACAATCAAACAAAAGACCTCTTCCCGGGGCACAACCAAACAAAAAACCTCTTCCCAGAGGCGCAATCAAACGGAAAGACCTCTTCGGAGGCACACGTTTCACCGAGATTGAAATAAAACTTCCAAGTGTTGAAACGCGGAAAGCCCTCCTCGGAGGCACAACTCTTCGGAGGCACACGTTTCAACGAGATTGAAATAAAACTTCCAAGTGTTGAAACGTGGAAAGCCCTCCTCGGAGGCACAACTCTTCGGAGGCACACGTTTCACCAGGATTGAAATAAAACTTCCAAGTGTTGAAACGTGAAAAAGCTCTCCTCAGAGGTATAACTGTTCAAAGAAGCATTTCATCATAAACGCAAAGCAAAGATCAGAAAGCCCTCCACCGAGGTGCAATATAAAAAAAAAGCCCACTTCAAAGGCACACTTTAGCTTTCAAAGGAAGACTGGTTCATCTATTCTTGAAAATACTCTTCCTCAAAAAAAAAAAAAAAAGTTGAAGTGCCCTTCAGAGGCCCGCTTTACCGCATAGGAGAATTCACTTGGTAAAAATGTGTGTTTGCATAAAAGGAAAAGTGATATCTTCGAAGGTTGAAGCGTAGAAACTCATATGGAGCGAATTGTACTCTATTTCTAGCAGAATAATATTCCTTCAAATATGGAATAATTATTCTCCAGAAAATAAGAGTACAAGTCCCCTTCAAGGTATAAAATATTGCAACGAGCTTATGGTATAGGGGCAACATGGTATAACTACATTGGTAAAAATTATGCTCGAACAACATACCACAAGCTCACTGCAATATCATATAAAGAAACTTGTACAAAAATGAATAGTAAATGCATTCTCAAATACAGACAGAAGTTTGTACAAACAAAAAGAATCATTTTATTCATTCAATACTGTCAAAATTTTGTACAGGTACGGGTTTCAAAGTAAGAAGAGAAAGAAAAGTGGAGGCCGGTACCCGCACAATCTCCGATCAGTACATGCAAAAAGCAAAAAGCGATATAAAAAGCACAAAACCAAAGCCATCATTTCTTCTTCCTTCCAACTTTTGAGCCTGCGCCCGGCCGAATGGTCAACTTCTTAGGACCGCTTGTAAGAGTAGGGGACGAAGGAGAAAGGGGCACAATCGGACTTTCTTCTGCTTTTCCCTCGCCGGCCGAAGATTCCTTCTTCTTCTTTGAAACTCCACTTTTCCCCCTCTTCTTAGAAGAAGACCCGCTTTCTGGAGTGAAAAGTGTGGTTAATGGCACATCATCGGAACCAGTTGGTTCTGGAGTCTTCTCACTCCCCTCAGTTTCTTCTCCTTTCGGGTCTTGAGAAGCAATAGGATCATCTAAGCCATGAAGAGCTTCTATTTGCTCCTCTTGCGACCCAGGTTGAGAGGCGGATGGAGGAGTGACCTGAAGAGACGGAGGAGGAATAACTAGAGGAGGGGAAGTCTGAGCGATGCTCGGCACTTTCTCTACAGAAGAAAAGAAGTTAAAATTAGTAAAGAGAGGAGACAAAGGCTCATTGAGGTTCAGGAAATAGTCAAGAAGCTCATCGAACTCATAAGAAGTAAATGAGTAGTCTACTTAGGCAAGATTAACGGTAGAGTTACCTGGAGAAGTCGGCTTCCTGATATCAACCTCATAAGCCTGTGCTTCAGCGCTCTCTTCACCTTCATCTCCACCCTGTGCACTTGTGATCTCAGTTGTAGCTTTAACCAGGGATGGAGAATGAGAACTGGAGCCGACAATGTCGATTTCGGCCGAAGGCGAAGGCTGAACTGGAATAGTTGAAGTAGTTTTTCCTGAACGTTCTCCTTCTGCCATCTCAGTTCTTAATTTTGCAAGTTGTTCTTTTCCCTTGGCGAGAGCGGCGCGAGCTATGTCATCCAAGTAATGCTCCTCAAGAGCTGATTGGATGTAGCCGGCACCTGTAGCACCAAGCATATCAAGTGCGGCCTCCCACACCTCAGCCAGAGTAATTTCATATTTGGGACCTAGGAAGGCGAGGCTACCGCGCCCCAAGACGCTATGCAGGTAGAAGTCAAATAATGTCGAGCCGATGCTGGTCTTCGTTGCCTCATGAGATTCTTCAGCTGCAATTTTTTCGGCAACGGCCTCATCACACTCCCTTTCAGGTTTGGAGAGTTGAAGCTTAAGCATTTCGATCTCCGCCTCTTGAGAGTCGGTTTTCTTCCGAAGCTCTGCAATATCAGCAATGTAGCCCTCATTAATTCTTTTTTGCACTTCGAGCCTGTCTTCGGCGTCTCTTTGGCCGGCATGAGCATCTCTCACTTGTTTCTGAAGCACTTCTTCTTTTTGAGCGTAGGAAGTAGAAGAAGTGGCGAGTTCTTCTTTAAGCTTCTCGACCTTTGCTTTAAGCTCTTCATTATAAGTAGTAATGCTCCTCATCTCAGTATCATGCTGCTCAAGAACCTTTTGCCATTCAGCTTTGTCATTTTCCATAGTAAGCATGGCCTCGAGATTCGCACGATTTACCCTTTGAAGCTCGTCAACAAGCTTTTGCCAGTTCGATATTCTTTCAATATCAAGTCTGACGGCATCAAGATTTCACAGCATGACAGGCTTGTCAATAGAGACCAAGTCAAGATCGAATCGCACTCCCTTTAGGCACTAGTGCGGGAACCGGCTTTGCAGAGTAGCCGGGCCTGATCCAACTTGGAATTTAGGCCTGCTGATTATTGTCTGAATGTATGTCTTCCCGAGAGCAGGAGAGCCAGAAGGAATGTCAAGTCAGACGGGGGCAGTGACCTTCTCAGGAGTTGTAGAAGCATGCTTCTCACCATGCCGGGCACGCTTGCTTGGGTCTTCAACCATATGGCTTTTTCCCCGATCATCATGCAACTTTCTCTTGTGAGAGTCGTCACCTCTCTGGGAATTATCATGGTGCTCCTCCCTTTCTTTTCTCTCATAACGCTCTTCTTGAGCCCTCCTCTTCTGAGCCTTTCGGGCGGCTCTCTCTTCATCAGTTTCTCTGTGAACGGGATGGTAGCGCCTATAATCATATTGACTATGCCTCCCGTAGCGCTGAAAGTCGTCATAGTAAGAGCCGCTGCGTCCCATCGGAGAACCTGAAATTTAAAAAAAAAAAAGACAAGTCTTAAAAGTCTTCAGAGAAAAGAAGTGTAACTTTAGAATCTTCAAAGTACAAAGAGTTAGATGCATGAAAGTGCCAAAAGATCCTAAGTGTGTGTGATGTGCAAACTACGCGCATCAAACTACGAACCACTCTTTGATTGCGGAGTAATCGTAGGGGTAGTAGTTAACGTCAACTCTTGAGTCGACGGAGCTTGTTGCAGAGAAGATGTCGCTTCCACCACTGAAGAAGAAACCCTAGTAGTGACAGGATCGTCTTTAAAGAGCTCATGTATGGTGACAAAGAGGTCGCTCAACCCTTCGAAAGTGTCATCCCCGCTATGCTTGACAGGGCTTGTTTTCCCGACTTCTTCACCAGACTTCTTTGAATGTCGGGGAGATCCCTGAGGCTCTTCTTCCTCAATGACTAGGGCAAGTGCGAATTTGCCAGACGACCCCGCAACATCGACAGTAGTAGAGCATTTCACGAGGGAAGCTTCGGAGGCAATTTCTTTTGGTAAAGGTTCTTCAGTGGAAACTGGGGCATCTAATGCTTTAGGCGGAGAGTCTGGAACCTCATGGGGGTGTGTAGAGCGAGAAGCCTGCAAAAGTCCATACTGATGCAAAAATTCATCCCTCAACAAAAATTTTATACTTCTCTCTTCTGCGGCCACGACACTCAATCTTTCAAAAATATGCTTATGGCTTGGATCTCTAGAGGGGAGAGGAAGTGCTGAAAAGAGCAAAGAATGAAATTAGCAATTGGTAGTTCGGATCTCGAAAAAGTTTGAAAATGGAGAAAATAGATATAGGTAATCTTACTTCCTACTCTCCAGATGGCATAAAACCCTGGGGGGCAGCGAGCAAAGAAAAACTGGTTCAAAAATCCATGAACACTTTCGGTAAGATCAGAAATAAGCTTGCGTTTCTGGCACTTCTCACAATAATAAGGGAAGGATGGTCTTTACTCTTTGCAAACGAGCATAAGTAGCGAATTTCTTCAAAACTTGGCAAGCGATCAAACGTTCTCCTAAACAAAACACACAACCCCATCAAGATGGCGTAGCCATTAGGATGAAGTTGGAACGGAGAGATTGTCAACCGAAGGAGAAGATTTCAAAGGAAGTCGTTAAAAGGAGGAATCGCCCCGCTCAGGCACATTTGACGATTGACTACGACGAAACCGGGGGGAGGAGCCCAGGGAGTAGGGCATCATTTTCAGCAAAACCAAATTGAGTACGTAGCTGAATAAACGCTCTCGGAGTGAGGATAGTCGAAGTTCTCTTTGGAGGATTCTCTATGGGAACAGCTGTCTGAAAGATTTCTCCCGCTTGAACTACTACTTCTTCTTGGTGGGAAGCCATTCTACACAAACAACTGGATATTTAAACATGAAGGTGCACGTTTCCTAATAAGTGTGAAGTGTTGTGTAAAATCAACAAAGCAATAAGCGAATATAACTGGAATAAAAACTAGCAAGCATTTGTCAGTTATAAAGTCCAAAGTTTGTTGTTTCAAATATGAAGGTGAAATATAGATGTAAACAAATCAGTTCAAGATAATGATGCTTTGCATTGATATTTCACTTTAGTTGATTGGTTCACAGCATTTCATACAGTGTATTTAAGTTGATTACTTTATGTCGACTAATCTGTCATTTGATGTGGGCAGTCAATGGTAGTATATTCGCCTTGTTTTTTTTGTGTGATTGTTGTTCTCAGCAGGTTGTTAGCCTACAAGTTAATGTGGTCTGCGAAATAAGGCAGCAAAGTTAAAACAATCCAGGATTTAAGCAGTTCAGTACAGTAGATCAAGTTAAGAATTCAAATTGGAACTATGCTTTTAAGTGAGAATTCGAATTGGGCATCCAAGTGTTAACTCGACCGCGACCCAAGGAACCTTTCACGAGCTAAGGTTAAGTTTCTGATTCTTTAATTCGGCAGTTCTTTAGGTCATGAGGAGTAGTAAGAAGGAAGGCTCTGGTTCAAAAAGTGGTGTGAAATTCCCTAAGTGCTAGATCGACCACGATTTAAGGGTTAGGCTCGCAGAAGATTAGGTCAGCAAAAGTGCTAACTCAGCCACGATTTAAGGATTAGGTCGGCCAAAAGTTAAGTCACCCAAAATCACTGGGTCGCGTCCAAATCAATATCTCGCTCCACTCAACCCGTTAACCCGTTAGCCGCTCCATCCACAAAAAACCCTCATTCCATTCATGCTGTTTCATTCATGATATCGGATCATCCAATAAACCAGTTCGAAACCACTACAAGTTCAACAAATTGCAATCCTAACACAAATCAAAATCGACTAGCCTGATGTAGTAAACCATCTTCATCGTCTCATCGGTCATCTAAAAAGCCAAATCGAGCAACCTAAGCTTCATCAACCATAGGTGTAATGGGATTCGTGATGAAGCATTATACAAAGAGGCGGTTCAACTTTGAGTGACGGAACTCATGAGCCAACAGTAATCTATGATCGAAGAAGGTTTACTTACACGATGAGCAGCAGAGATTGTCAACAATTGATTGGAGTGAAATCGCCTTTTGGAGCTTGGGAAAATTTTTAATGGCAGAATCAAGCAAGAGAGTAGGTAATGAGAAGGAAGAAGGAGATGTGACTTATACCTTGCAGCGGAGGGATCTGAAGCGGCGCGTACGATCTGACTATTAGGTCGCGTACGACCTACCGACCTAAAGGGGGACGGGTTAAAGGACATCGAAGCACACGACCTAACCGTTAGGCGTATAATTCGAGGGGCAAATGTTAACTCCGCCTCGGCCATGACTCAGCGACCTAAAAAGTTACCGACTTAAGACTTAAAAGAGATGCCGACTCAATGCCTTGACAAGGTTGCCGACCTAACATGAATGTCGATCTAACTACCTAAGGCCTAAGAGGGATACCGACCTAATGTCCCAAAAGAAGTACCAACCTAAGATGGCTACCGACCGAACACGGGTACCGGCCTAGTGCCTTAGAGGATGCCGACTTAACAGGAAAACCGACCTAAGATTTGAGGGGGTACCGACCTAAGGCTTAGGAGGTTACCGATCTAACATGGGTACTGCCCAAGGAAGTTGCCGACCTAACTGCTCAAGACAGGGACAAGATCACGAACTGCACTTGAGTCGCTACTGACTTACGACCTATGTTAAGTCGTTCACGACTCGAGTGAAGGAAGACAAGTTCAATGCAGCTACTTGGCACAGTGGCCTCTTAACTCGTACACGGTTCAGGACTTACCAGTTAAGCCATGACTTATGACTTGCCAGTTAACTCGTTCACGACTCGCGACCTAGCTTGGATTGTCCACGACCTAAAGCTACTAAATATAAGCCCGATGCCGTATTACTTATAGAAGGTTGGGTTGGCTCGGGGGCGACTTGGAACTTATACAAGGGAACCTTTGTGAAACCATGGAGGGGCCAGATGAGTCGGCCACGACCTGCCATAGGTCGGTCACGACTTACGACCCAAGGGGGAAATTTTCCTATAAATACCAACCTACCTCAAACATGTAGGGGACCTTTTGGCTGATCTCTTTAAGCACCGATACTCTGCTGAATTCTCGACTCACTCAACACTTCAAATACAAAAGGCATCTCAACTAACTTCGAGAGGAAATCTAATGCAATCAACATGGATTTAAAGAATTCTTCTGCATCAAAGTTCTAGTTGTTTGTCTCATCAGAATTGTAATTGGAGATTGTTGTAAAGTTGTAATTGATTCAGTAATAAAGAGGATTAAAGTGGACGTAGGCTTACCTGAAGCCGAACCACTATAAAAACTGTTGTCTTTTCTACTTCTCTGTGAATTTTCTACTTGTTTTAGTTCCCGTGTTCACGGGTGGTGCTTTCACTCAAACTCTATCTACACCGGGGTGTTAGCGTTCGATTTTCAGCGTTAACCCCAAACATCTTGTTGCTAAGATACATGTACAATAACTTCCAAGTACATTGAATCTGATGCCGAATCGAGTTTGACTATAACTCCATATGCCCAGCAAACTTCGGTTTAGCATGCACAGCAAACTCCAGATCAGTAGGAACAACAACAAGATATTCCACAAGTCAAGCAGAAAAATCTAGAGAATCCTTAAGTCAAGCAACAAGTTCTTGAAAATTTGGTAGAGCCGGTGGGCGGACCAGAAATAGATCCAACGTCGACACTATTGAGGATGTTGTGATATTAGAAGATCCTGCTAATTTTGTTGCTTCTAAAATCGATGAAGGATCTCTTTGCAGGACATGCAATAAGCACGGGATTCCGTTTAAGGATGTTTTAGCTCCTTCTCATCATCATAGACCATACAACCCTTCACAAGGGTATATTGCTTGCAATTGATATATGTTCTTGGCGGGCTGTGTCCCACCGTCTAATTAATTTATGCAACGAGTTCTCCACTTTATGCGATTGGCTCCAACGCAACTGCGTCTGAATAGCTACGCTTTCCTCCTTAGCGCATACATGGTTTTCTCTGAACATTTGAATCGATTACCTAGCGATGAGGAGATCCAATACATTTATAGCTTCAAGAGCTGAAAAAAGAGACCATCTTTGACTTACTTGGTACCAATTAGAGGTTGCAAAGTGGTTACTGGGGCATGGAACAAGTTCAGCTACTTAAGTGGTTCCATGTCCACTGCCCGCTTGGATTTGCACGGAGATGGATATCCGCACGTAAGTTCCATTCAAAATGCTTTACATGAATTTTGTCGGATAGCGTGCATATTTAACTCATATCCTTGTTTTATTATCCAGATATTCCAATGAGACCCTGTAGCTCGACACTTTCATATGCTTTTAGCACACTTATTACAGTTTCGGTAGGTGATAAAGATATATGAACTATCTTGTCAGATGAAAATCTTCTTGCCTACTGCTTGTTAGAAGAGGGTCGCAGCACCGGCATCATCCAAATAACTTCAGTGATGACGACAATGATGATGGGGACAACAACCCACTTAGAGGAGGCGAGGCTAATCTTAATTTTCTCCAAGTCCAAGTCCTGGGGTTGGAGTTGAAGAAAATATTGAACAAATACTAGAGGACGCCGAGGAAGGAAAAATTATTAGTGAAAGTGGAGAGGCTGGCCAGGGTAACATCAATGCGGGTCATGAGTCTCAGCCTAAACAATCTAGGAACGATCAATCTCCTAATCTGAAGAAGAGGCTGATCGTGAAAATCTCTAAGGCACAGACTTCTACCTAGCCTCATTTAGTTACAAATGCAGAGAAAACTCCATCTCTTCCTTCGACAGGCACAATTTTCGGCTTAGGGCCAATCTTTACTGAGTTTTCCACTTTCGATGTCGGTAATATTAGTATTGAGGGCATCGACTCCCCTGTCCGCTTCTATAAGGACTTCATTCCTACCAGTATGGGAGTGGTTACTCTCATGAGTAAAGCTCCAGCTCACAATCTGTTGGGGGGACACTAGGACACTCACACACACTCATGCACTTCATGATAGTCGCACTTGACATGTTTCGTTGCTTGTTGGATCTAACTTGTTCTCGTCTTCCTTTCAGGATACATGGATAAAAGGAAGTACATACATCGATCTCTGGTGGTGAAACCATTCCAACCACAAAGGCCTCAGTCGAGTTTGTACCGCAAGGGGAGCGGTCATGATTATGAGTTAGGCTGTCGTTCTAGCCAAGACAGAGCTGACCGAGTTTGAAGCGGTTATGACAAAGATCGCTCATCACATGACTCTACTTTCAATCATTGCCCTCGGTCTATATCACCTCCTCCTAGAGGTCCAGATAGGCAACCCGATTGTTATAATGACATCCCACCTAGTGACGCTTCTCGTACTCCACCTTTGGCTTCCATCCCTGTGAAACCTCCATTGTCATCTCACTCCAGCCGGTCCTCCGACCATAGGCATCACAGGAATAACTTTAAAATTTCCTAGCACATGTCAGGAAAAGAAACTACTACAATCCACCTATCTATGAGGAGGAACATCTTATGGCCAATGACCGAATGGGCAAACTAAAAGAAGAATTTCCAAACATTTGTTTTTATGGTCTTATGTTTTTGCTAACTTGAAAAGAATCCTTGCTGACGTCTAAAAGATGACCATCGACTATGTGATCAACGTTCACAATCAGTATAATGAAAGGATGAAGTTAGCTGAAAGTTTTTCCAAAGTATCGAGGATAGACAGTTAGAGATTGAAAACCAGAACTCATCGAAGCTAAAAATAAGATGATCATAGCCACCCTCGATGTCAAAGTTGAAAACTTGAGGTAATCTCAAGCTGAAGTGAAAAGAAAGCCAAAAACACCATGAAGGTTCTAGAGGAAGAGAGAATAAAGCATCAGGATAAGATGGAGAGAGCCTTCCACCGAAATCATGATCTGGTGATAGAAATAGATTTCACAAATAAAAATTCGGCCGAGCTAAAAACCGAACTTGAGTGAAAAACAAAAGAGAAAGCGCTCCAACAAGCTCAAGATTATTGTGATGAGTTGCTTGATGATAGGGAGGAAAGCGATAAAGCGCTCAAGCGTCTTAAAGATGTTGACGCACTTGTCAAAAGAGAAGTTGAGGCTGTGGAACGGTGAGTGGAAGACCGTGTGATGGAGGAGTTTGAACCACTGCTGGACCAGTACAATGCCAACGTGCTAAAATTCCAAAATCTGGAGTGATTCAAAGAAGATTATCCCAGAATTCTCGCCCTCTATTGGGAGCGGATCATTAAAGAAGAGAAAGATTTCCTTGAAGGTGATGAGGCACATTTGGAGCAGTTGGGGAAAAAAGTCTTGGTTGGAGATGAGCCTAAGATTTTAAAGGATGGCCAGCTTATCCTTCATCCGGAGCATGCCTTGACAGTACATAAAGACTTAGGCGACGAATCCAGATTGACGCCACATGATGCTACTGCCAGCCAAACGCTTGGGTCCCAAGTTGCTCTAGTTTCATCATATGATCTTGGGTATGATCCCTAGAAGCCTGAGATCTACAGGCCTACCATTATTTCTCCAATCCTTAAGGGGAACTACGGTAGCACTTCGGCCCGCACAGAGCCTGAAACCGAAGACGATATCTCATTGACTTCTTTAGTATTCCAGAAAGTTGATGTGTAACCGAGTAACATAGTTAATCTTTCTCTCTTTGTTTCTCAAGCTTTAGGTCTGCCCCACGTCGCTCTGCTTCAAACAAGGGCTCTCAGCTGGGACTACAAGTGCATGTAAAAGAATTAGTTATTGTTATGACTTCAACAATGATTCCCACAATCCCGATTGAAGATACTCCCTGCCTTAACGAGCAGATGATTGATGCTTTGTTGGTTGAAGGAGCTGGTTGGACTTAGGAAACTCATATTAGTGAAAATGTTGTTATTACGGAGTAACATAGCCATTGTAAGTTCCCACTATGCACGATATCGAGTAGGAGCTTGGGAAAGACATTCTCCTTAACATAAATATTCAGTAGGAAAAACTTGAAGTAATTCCTCCTCCTGTATCCTATGCCCAGCCCAGGCAAACTATCTTCGCTCTGGTCTATATTCCTCGGCCTGGTAGCACTCAAAGCGTGTCTGTTGGATCGTCGAAGAGCACTCCTTCCAAGGGCAAAGGAAGTGAGGGAAAAGTAGGAAATAGGAAAGATGAGAGCTCAGATTAAGCATCTCCTGGTTCAAAAGGAAGCAAAGGAGAACAATACCAAAGAAGTGAATGTCGATTTTTTTTGGTGTAAATAGATTTACTTTTTAGTAATAGTTGCTGTCTATTTTGGTTTTTTGGCCGGTTTTGTGTGGTTTCAGCCTTCTTTTTTCTTTTTGTTTGTAGTGTCAATAACACTTGTACTTAGCTTTCTAGATTTCACATGAATAACAAAAGTTTTTGTTTTCTTAACTTATTGCATGGATTTGTATAAGTACTTAAGAAATACACTTTCCATTCAATGTACTCGCGAACTATTTCTTTTAGTTATTATTTTCTGACCAAATCCTTAGTCCGTTTTAGAATTTTCTGGCCTTTCATTGTTCTTGCGAATGCAAATTAGTTATTGAAACATCAAGCTCTAGGCATTAATTGTAGTTAACTACTTAGAACAACACTTTGGACATCATTTTCCACGATTACAATATCTGATTGCACCGAACTCCGGGCAATAATCAGAACTAACTTAACATAGTTCACATATTCTTGTCTAGGATGTACACTTCCATTCGCGCCTAATCCGAGTGTTGATTCAAAGTTCATAGGCAACATCTCGCCTTACACCAGCCACAGACTTTGGGTTTCATCTTCTCTGGGTAGAGTTCTAAGAGTTGGATGGTCTTGTCATGTCCACTTTAGTTTATACTCCAGTACCCAATCCAAGGACAAGAGTTGAGTGAGTTAATGGTCATGTCACGTTCGTTTCGATTTATACTCCTGGCCTCGGCGAGAGTTCATGCACGGATGGTTATATCTCACCCAATTAGAGTTTATACTCCTGCCCCCAATCCGAAGACAAGAATTGGCTGATGGATGGTCGGGTCACGTCCACCTATTTATACTCCTTCCCCTAATCTGAGGACAAGAGTTAGATGGTATCCATCTTTGGATACCGAGTAGAACTTCAAGGGTTCGATCTTGAACTGTAGAAGTTTTGGGTGGCACCTAACTTTGGGTACCTGAACATCTGCATTATTCACATGCAAAATCATTCAAGTCGATAAAGTCACGACTCTTAAGTAATGGAAAGACAGAGTCTTAGACTCGAAAATCCATTTTGTTCAATAAAAGATGAGATATGACATAATCTGTCTTATTACATGGCTATAGCCAATTATTTACGAATTTATTTCATGTGAAATAGTTTCGTAAGTGTTTGTTATTCCATGCCTTTGGGAGTGGAATCCCATCTGTCGTCGCAAGCCTGAAAGTTCATCTCCAAGCTTCTGCACTATTGCATATGGACCTTCCCAAGTCAGACCTAGGTTTCTAGGGCCATGGAATATTCGTTTGAGAACCAGGTCATTAACTTTGAAGCTCCGATTCCTATCCTTAGTGTTGTAATATCGTGCGACATGGTGTCGGTGTGCAACTGCCCTCAACTCAACTGCATCGTGCTTCTCATCAATCATATTAAGAGACTCTAGCAGGTGTTGCTCATTAGTTCATGCATTATAGTGAACTAATCGATGAGTAGGTACTTCCAGTTCAATTGAAATCATAGCCTCGGATCCATAGGGTAGGGAGAATGGAGAGTGGTAAGTCGTTGACTTGTGAGTTGTTAATGAGCCCATAGTACTAATGGAAGTTCATCAACCCACTTGCCTTTTCCTTTTTCCAATCGCTTCTTAATAATGGACTTGATAATCTTATTTATAGCTTTAACATGTCCGTTCACCTGAAGATATGCCACCATAGCAAATCTCTTCTCTATGCGATGCCGATGATAGAAATCTTCGAACTTGGTACTATCGAATTGGGTCCCATTATCGGTAATGATTTCTTATGGAACTCCAAAATGACAAATGATATTCCGGACAAAAAAGATTACTTTCTTCGTGGTGATCGCGACCAACGTCTCTGCCTCATCCCAGTTGGTGAAGTAATCAACTGCAATGATCGCGTACTTTGCACCACCTTTAGATATCTGCAATACACTGATGATTTCAATCCCCCAGCCTGCACATGACTAAGGATTGACCATTTGAGTAATCTCTATTGGTGAGGCTCTCGATATTTTAGCAAATCTCTGGCACTTGTCACACTTTCGGGTGTAATCTACCGCATCTCGATTGATAATTGGCTAAAACTATCCGTATTGGAGGATCTTCATTATTAGGCTTTGCCTCTCAGTGTTGTTGCCATAGGGCCCTACGTGAACCTCTCTTAGGGCCTGCTTAGCCTCGTCGTGAGGGACACATTGAAGTATGGGGCAGAGAAACCCTTCTTGTAAAGCACTCCTTCCTCCATGATATACCTTGAATCTTGTCGAAGGAGTTTCATCGTTCATTCCTTCTCTCTGGAAGGATTCCTCTCTGCAAATAATCCTGAATTAGAGTTATCCATGACTCCATTTCATCCTCGATCAATATCCAATCATCATTCATCTTGTCGATGCTTAGAGCTAAAAGTACTTCTGTTTGCGTGAAAAATGGCCGCAAACACCCAAAGTCGTATGAGTTGGTTGATTTTATGTTGTGTTTAGTGATTTGGGTGATTTATGCAAATATGTAAAAAGCAAGGACTAAAATGTAAAAGACACACAGATTTATAGTGGTTCGGCCAAAGCGTGCCTACGTCCACTTTATATGTTATTCTCCTTCTCCAATCCGATTACAAGTACAAAGCTTGTAGTACAAGTATATGAAAGTTGTTTGAAAGTTCCTTCCAGGTTTGAGCTCTCAAACTTGTCTCTCATTGTTGTACCCCTGCCCCTCTATTTATAGAGTGAGGTAGGGGGCAGGGGTCTTGGATGCATATAGCTGCTGGTGGGCCCGGGCTGAAGCAATCTGGACTGGCAGTCATCTGGTTCGGCGGAGCTCCATTCGGTAGTAGAGGCCGGTCCGGTGGGAAGGGGTGGTCCGGTATTAGTAGGGAGTGATGTTGGTTCGGCATATGGCGGTCCGGCTGTGGCTTGGGAGTCGGTTCGGCTAGGAGTGGTGGAAGGGCTGGTTCGGTGGTGAGCTTGAAGGGAAGGTGGCTGGTTACGCCGAATGGACACATGCTTGCAGAGGCTGGTTACGCCGAATGGACACATGCTTGCATCGCCGAATGAGAAAGGGCTGGCCATGCCGAATGGACATGTACTCGTACTGCCGAATGAAGCTTCATGTGTGAGTGCCGAGTGTTCCTTCCTACTAGAGAATGCCGAATGAGACATTACCGGATGAACTCAGGGAGATGGGAATGCCGAATGAGATGCTGAATGCTTCTTTTTGCTCCTGGTCGTGGTGGAAACGCACACAACAAGGATATCCTAGTTTTGACCAAAAAATGGGATAACACTTTGCCCCCCAAAACATGCCTTGTGATAACAAGGCGTGTTTTGAATAGTTCCGAATCCAATAAGCAAAGCTTGAGCCAATTCCATGTCCATCCGAACTCGACAACCGAGTCCCAAACCATCCTTATCCAATAGCCAACAACCGAATCCAGGACCTCTCTGGGTCGATATCCAAATTCATAACCTCTCCGGGCTCTTGCCAAGCGCAATCCACACCTGACGATCTTGGTCCAGTGTCCCTGGACATTAAGCTAGCCTCCTCGTGTTCTTGTCGAGCGTAATCCACACTTGACGACCGTGGCCCAGTGTCCCTGGGCGTTGAGCTAACCTCTCCGGGTTCTTGCCAAGCGTAATCCACTCTTGACGACCTTGGCCCAGTGTCCCTGGGCGCTGTACAATGCCATGGCTTAAGTCCTAAGCCGAATCCTGGTCTCTCCGGACCCTTGCCGAGCATAGTCCATACTCGACGAGCTGAAAATAACGATTGATAACATAGGGCCTAAGTCCTAGGCCGAATCCTGATCACTCCGGACCCTTGCCGAGCATAGTCCATACTCGACGACCTGAATGAGTCAATTTACCACGTTCGGGCAAAGCGACTCACCCCTTGCCAGGCATAATCCATACCCGACGACCGTTTATCAAAAATCAGATAAAAATCCAATCCAAAATCCAAATCCAAAATCCAAATCCAAAATCCAAATCCAGAATCCAAATCCAGAATCCAAATCCAAAACCAGAAAACCAGAAATCCAAACCAGCACCCAAAACCGAAAACAATTGTCCAAAGGAAAATCCAAATCAAAATGCAAGGAAAACCAGGAGCTCAATCCAAGCTCCAAAACCGAAAACCAAAAAGAAAAAAGCAGTGTCCAATCCAAAAGCAAAAGATAAATTTCACAAACCATAGCATCGCAGCCCATTATCATTCAGAGCATGCCTAGGGGCTATCTCCGTCCCCGTACATGTGTAAATGACTTGGTTGCTTGCCAACAGTTTGCTACTTATTTTATGTTAACCTGGTCAAGGGACGATCAACCGACCATCATTCCTGGGCCTCCCACCATCGTAGCTTGAGGTAGGCGGCAGCTGCTCCTGCCTCGCCGTTGCATTCCGAGGTCCAACATATTGCGGCAGTTGTCCATTCCTTACATGTTCCTCAATTATGTCCTTTAAGTGCCTGCAGCTGTTGGTGTCGTGTCCATCCAAATCATGGAAGAGGCAGTGCCTTCCTGATGTCCTTTCCCGTTCTGTTGGTTCTCTCCTAGCCGGCCTCCGATAATGAAGGCGATTTCGAGTATCCAGGTATATCCGTTCCAGTGTTTCGTTCAATCCTGTGTATGTGGAAAACTTTGGATCCTTCCATTGCTTCCTAGCATTTCCAGAATCATCGTCCAACTTCCTTTTTCCTTTGTTTTTATCCGAACCATTGCTGGATGGTCCTCCCCCTTCAACTGCATTTACCTTTTTCAACTTTAAATCCGAACTCGCATCTTCTTGTCGAAGGAACCTTTCTGCCTCATGAAAGAATTCGTCGAGATTCCGTGGGGGATCTCGTATCAGAGATACCTTGAAATCCGAGTTCTCCCTGACTCCTGATACTGCTGCCATTAAAACCATCGATGGATCGGGCCGATCCACCGAAGCAACTGCGGCACTGAATCGAGTTAGAAAAGCTCTAAGCGATTCATCCATCCTTTGCCTTACCGATGTCAACGTCATCACGTTCTTCGGTCTCTTGACATGAACCCGAAATTGCCCCAGAAACCTTTCCACCAATTCCCTCCAAGTCCTGATAGATCCTTCCTCCAGCTGTCTGAACCACATCGCAGCTAAGTCCGTCAAGTATAAAGGAAAGCATCGGGCCATCACCTCCTCCGATGCCCCCAGCACTTCCATGTGTCTGGTGTATCTCATCAAGTGATCCGTGGGGTCTTCCTTGCCATTGTATACCTCCACGCTAGGTAGTTTGAACTTTGGTGGATTCTGAGCCATCCTTATTTCCCGAGTGAACGGACTCCTGTTTACTCCTTCCAAGTCTCCGTTGGTCAAACCACCTCGCACAGTCTTCCTGATTATATCTACCAATCCGCCATTGTCTGTTGAGGGTTGCCCCCGAGGGAACTCCGGTACATACTCTTCGTGTGGCTCGTTAGCAGCAACGTTGGTTCTAGCCTGTTGAACTCCTTCCAAAGGTTCTCCTGTGTTGAATCCTGTGGGCCTGCCCCCAAGCCCTTGTTGATTGCCACCTGACTCCGTATCCTGTCCTTCATTGGGTTCCATAACCCTAGCTTCTTGTCCTGCATCCATAGCCGTTGTAGCTGTTCCTAAATTCTGCATCCCTGCAGCTCTCATTTGCTCCAAGAAAGTTTGCATCATTTCCTGTTGACTTTTCAGCAACCTCTCTTGCAGTGAATTTGTTATGGCTTCCATTTCATCCCGGGTTATGTAGATCGAAGCCGGTCCTTCCTCACCTCCGGAGGATGCTTGTTGACTTCCTCCTTGTTGGCTTCTCTCAGCCCTTAGCCTTCTACTGTTTTGCCTAGTCATTGTCTTCCAAATCCAAACTTCTATCCGATGTAGTGGGAGCTGGTTGCTCTCAATGAAAGCACCAAAATGTTTGCGTGAAAAATGGCCGCAAACACCCAAAGTCGTATGAGTTGGTTGATTTTATGTTGTGTTTAGTGATTTGGGTGATTTATGCAAATATGTAAAAAGCAAGGACTAAAATGTAAAAGACACACAGATTTATAGTGGTTCGGCCAAAGCGTGCCTACGTCCACTTTATATGTTATTCTCCTTCTCCAATCCGATTACAAGTACAAAGCTTGTAGTACAAGTATATGAAAGTTGTTTGAAAGTTCCTTCCAGGTTTGAGCTCTCAAACTTGTCTCTCATTGTTGTACCCCTGCCCCTCTATTTATAGAGTGAGGTAGGGGGCAGGGGTCTTGGATGCATATAGCTGCTGGTGGGCCCGGGCTGAAGCAATCTGGACTGGCAGTCATCTGGTTCGGCGGAGCTCCATTCGGTAGTAGAGGCCGGTCCGGTGGGAAGGGGTGGTCCGGTATTAGTAGGGAGTGATGTTGGTTCGGCATATGGCGGTCCGGCTGTGGCTTGGGAGTCGGTTCGGCTAGGAGTGGTGGAAGGGCTGGTTCGGTGGTGAGCTTGAAGGGAAGGTGGCTGGTTACGCCGAATGGACACATGCTTGCAGAGGCTGGTTACGCCGAATGGACACATGCTTGCATCGCCGAATGAGAAAGGGCTGGCCATGCCGAATGGACATGTACTCGTACTGCCGAATGAAGCTTCATGTGTGAGTGCCGAGTGTTCCTTCCTACTAGAGAATGCCGAATGAGACATTACCGGATGAACTCAGGGAGATGGGAATGCCGAATGAGATGCTGAATGCTTCTTTTTGCTCCTGGTCGTGGTGGAAACGCACACAACAAGGATATCCTAGTTTTGACCAAAAAATGGGATAACAACTTCCATCGGAACTAAGCCCATGAGCTGCACATCACCGGAGCTGACTAGTTTAGCCTGTGAATTGGCCTTCTCGTTCCCCTCTCTAGGAATATGAGCTATCGTATAATGTTAAATATCAGTAAGCAGCTCAAGGACTCGGTTTAGACAAGTAACTGTCATAGCTCCTTTTTCTTGAAAGTCGTTCTGAACTTGGCAAACCCCAGCCAGGAGTCACAAAAAATATGTGAAGTCTTTAATCCCAGCTTTTTGGCAAATTTGATTCTTGCAATTAGGGCTTCATATTCAGCTTCATTGTTAGTTGCTAGAAAATTGAGCTTCAAGGTATATAGATCAGGTGTTCTTCGGGAGTAAAAAGTAAAACTCCATCACAGGAACAATGTTTGTCAAATGCACCATCTATGTACATCTTCCATCCAGTTTCTTTCTTACCACTGTTCTTCGCAGGATCATCTCAAGCAGAGAATTCAGCTATGAAATCCACCAAGGCCTGACCCTAGATTGCTCTTCGAGGGTGAAAAGCTATGTCATATTGGTTCAATTCATTATTCCATTTCAATAGCCTTTCAGAAGTCTCATGTCACTGCTAGACTGGTCACAAAGGCTGGTCGGTAAGAGCTTTGATTCGATGAGCCTGGAAATAAGGCGGAGCTTTCTTGAAGTGATCAAAAGGCAGTATGCAAGCTTTTCCGTCTTTGGATAACACTATGCCATAGATGGCCTATTGCAACGAAAATACAAGATGTTTCTAGCTACAACGTAACGATGGCTATGCTGATTTTTGTCTATTACAACATTAGCTTCAGGATGTTAGCATAGATATCAACACTATGTTGCAGTAGCTACAGACTTATAAAAATATTATAAAAAATGAGTGCGGGCTGAAAAAAAGCGGGCTGGAATAATTTTTAACGCGGGAAGCAAAAACAAAGTGGCAAAAATTAAAAAAAAATTGAAGGGTTTCACTCAAACACTTAACAAAATACTTACTCCTCCACTCAACCTCTCAAACACTCTACGATTTCAATTAGGGCTAAAAGTTCTTAGTTTACAAGCTTAATTGGGGTTCGACTACGGCAAGTTCGAGTTCAAGTTCAATTAGGGCTTCGGTGTTTCAATTAGATCTTCAATTGGGGTTCGTTTGGGTTTCCAATTTCAGTTAGGGCTTCGATTTAATCTGCTTATCGTTTAGTTAGGGTTTCGAATTTTCACTTTCCTTTGAAGTTTGCTTATCGTTTTAGCTAGATGATCTATATTATGCATTCATAATTTTAGAATTTTAGTTTGTTTATAGTTGATTTTTAATCTAGTTTCAAGTTTTGGTTTTGGTATAATCTTGCGATCTGATGTAAAGTCGATTTTATGATTCCTTTGTGGAACATCAATCAAGATGTTAAATCTTATTTTGAATGCATTTTAAATCGATCTTGGTTTGCGGTATGTTGTGATTACATATCGCTGATGCGCATATATGAAATTAATGTTAGACTGTTTAAGAGTAATCGATTAGTTGAAGTTAGATTAAGGATTTAAAAAACTGTTCACCTCTGAGGTGCAGTGAGCATTCAAATATTACATAATTACACTGATTATGCTCATTTTGGGGAAACTGCGAACCCTAGATTTTTCCAAAAAAAATAGTTAAGAAATTGATGTTTGTGGATAAGTTATTATTTGTTGAAATTGTATTTTTTATACTTCTTAGAAACATGAGTGAAGAAAACTCAAACACTCCTCAAGATGAGAAAAAAACACAAGTGGTTCACGTCGTCCAACCCTTAACCTGAATGAAAGGATCCTTTCATCCATGTCTAGGAGATCAGTTGCGCACATCCTTGGCATGATCTTGACATAGGTTATAAACTTTCTATGAATGCATTGAATACTATTGTATATTAACCATTTATTTAATGTTGATGTTGTAAAATCAATTATGTGCATACAGGTCCTGGAGCACATGCTGTTTTCAATGTTATAAGTTCTTTGACCAAGAATTTGTTGTTTCTTGAATAGGCACGGTTAGATTTGGAATATAACTTTGCTTGAATCGGTGATATGGATTTAATATTATGCAATTTGAGAGAGAACCTGTATATTATTTAATTTCCTTTCATCCAACTTATGGTTAAATCTTTATTTTTTGAACCTCTGCAGGTTATCGAAATTCCAAAAGGAAGCAAAGTCAAGTACGAACTTGACAAGCAAACTGGAATGATTAAGGTTATTATAAGCTTTAATAATATGTTAGATGAGACATCATTTGCAACTTTTATATTAGTAATTAGTTGCATTAGAATTCCCACCATCATATGACAGTAAAACATTGCATTAAAAAACTAAAATCATATTTACTTTCTTTTCCTTTATTCATTCTGATAATAGAATTTTCTTTTACTATAGCAGGTTGATCGTGTCTTGTATTCATCGTTGGTCTATCCTTACAACTATGGCTTTGTCCCTCGCACACTTTGTGAAGATAATGACCCATGTATTGGTGCTTATGTAGGTAATTTCTACTTTACCACTTTGTCCATTATGATTCTCTCGTCTTATTTCCTCACTCAGAAATAATGTACGGTAATATCTGTATTGTAAATATTTTAAGAATTATATTTTCTGCTGGATTATGCTTCTAGTGAATTAAAATGGTGTCCAACATCTGTAGTTTATCACTACGTATTATACAAGTTTTGCACTTTTGCATTTATGAAATTGAAATCGTTGATTTTTACAAAGATTAGCGATTGTTATGTCTGTAGGGCATCCCTCAAAGTGTTTAACAATCTAAATTGCCCAACATATTGCATGCATAAATTAACATTTCTCACTAACTGATAACTTACATGCTTAGAAAATGCCACTTACATATTGAATGCATAAATTAACATTTCGCAACGTGTGTATTTTTTTTGTATTTTATGTTTTTTGTTCCATCGATAAACTCATTACACATTTGATGGTACTATTCAACGTGATTTATTCCGTACATAAGCCATCATTTTTCTCTTTCATGTTCTAATTTCATTCCTAATTCTATTTTTATTAACAGGAACCAGTATTACCTGACACCTTTCTTCGTGCTAGAGCCATTGGGCTAATGCCTATGATTGATCAGGTACTGTAAATTCTAGATGGATAATTCAAAATGGAATCAAATCATATCATGAGACTTTGGTAACTAGTTTTGAAAAATAATAGGGAGAAGGTATGATAAAATAATTGCTGTATGTGCTGATGATCCTGAGTACCGTCACTTAAGGGACATTAAAGAGCTTTCTCCACATCGTCTTAGTGAGATCAAGTGCTTCGTTGAGGACTGTAAGTTTTACTTTATTAATATATTTTAGTTGATTGAAGTGGTTTTTATAATGTACAAGCCGGCAGTCTGAAATTGATCATATTATGTGCATCGTTGTGAGTAGCTTTATTTTTATTTATTCATTTATTTTATTTTATTTAGCAAGGTTGTGATCAATAAACAAACCCACGGCTGGTTAATGATAACTTTTTTTGCAATAATATGCTCATGTAATTCCTTGGTGATGTTGATTAATTGACTTAATATAATATAATTAGCTCCTTGTTTCTAGATAAGAAAAATAAGAACAAGGAGGTTGCTATCGATGTTTTCTGCCTGCAACTAATGCTATTGATGCAATCCAGTACTCGATGTAAGTTCCTATATAATATGTATAGTTGCTGTGAACATTTATTTTTCCTTCTAGTTTTATCATTTTTGTTGAAATATGTAGCTATTGCATCCATGCCTGACATAGCTTGCACTTATCACATGTTAATGAAGTGTGACTTCGCTTTTATATACAGCTTATAGATAGTACCCTGTACAGTTGAGTTATATATAATTATTCCTTTTTTTGGTAAATTATAACCTTCCACCTTGGTTATGCATGAAGCCATAAAATTTTATACTTTCAACCCTTATCCCTGGCCCACAGTTTCCTAAGAATAACATTGATGTCTACATGCAGCCTCTTATCGCAGAATTGAATGAATTATGGGGTCTTGGCATACAAACTTATGATGCCTTAACTGGTGCTAATTTCACGTTACATGCAAGCTTGTTATGGACGATCAACGACTTTCCGAGCTATGCAATGTTATCCGGCTGGAGCACAAAGGGTTATTAGCTTAACCCTGAAAAGCAAATTGATGTTGGGGATCTTTGTGCGACTGTCTGTAGTGATAGCACTGGAGGCACTGGAGGCACTAGAGGAACTGATGGCACTGGAGGCTTGCAAATATGAATGTACTGTTAATAATTAGAATTTAGTATGTACTGGCTGTAACTATGAATATACTGGCTATGTTTTTAAGTATTTTGTTACTTTGTACATGACTAAGTAAAACTTGTGTTGCTGGTTATTCTGAAATGAAAAGTTCTTTGTTGCAGTGGAATGTTGCCATTAGATATGATATAATGTTGCAGTACAATGTTGCCATAAATATGATATAATGTTGCAGTAGTATAATGTTGCAGTACATTTCCAATTTAAATTGCAGAAGGTGTTGCCATAGATATGATATAATGTTGTAGTATGTGATGTTAAATGTGGTATTAAACTGGCAAAGTGTTGCCATTGGAAGGTAAAAGTGTTACCATAGATTAATGAATATAGGCCCCACAACAGGGTTCCGTAAAGGTGGGCCATAGAATTAGTGGGCCCCACAATATGGGCCCACATGTTAGGGCCGAGATTGTGGGGCCCACTTTTTAGTAAATTTAGTACATGTGGCAACAACAGAACCGACGTTGCCCCAGGGCCGTAAAGATGTTGCCTTTGACGCTAGGGCAACGCGGCACAATGCTTCACCGAGAAAGTGTTGCCTTTGGACTTTTTAGCCTACAGCAACATTTTTTGGCACTTCCTGCATCACTTCTTGGGTGTTGCAGTATGCAATATATGACGTACTGTTATTTCATTTTGCACTTGTCAACCGCTTATGATGTAATAGACTAGTCATTGGATGCGAGATTCTTCACGTACAAGAGCGTCGCTTAAAGCACGCACTGACACAGCCAAGTATATAAACAAGTCCTCGTCATCCACTGGCTTTAAAAGGATGTAGGATCTTTCCAAGTGATACGCCAGAGCTTGGAATGCATCTTTACATTCAAGATTTCATTCAAAGTTCCTTTTTCCCTTCTTAATCACCTCGAAGAAAGGGATGCATTTATCTGTGGCTCTGGAAATGAATCGATTTAGGGCAGTAACCTTCCCTTTTAAGCTTTGGAACTCCTTGATCAACTTCGAGGCTTCGATTTTTCTCAGTGCTTCGATCTTCTCTAGGTTGGATTGAACCCTACGAGAGTTCATAAGAGCATTTTAAGGGAATAACCTCATTCTATACTTTTTAAGGGCATAAACATGTCTGCCAAATCATCAACATGGTTTCCTGAATACTGTGACTTCATGAGCATGTCATCCATGTAGATTTCCATCAAGTGTTCAATCTAGTCTTTGAAAATCTGGTTAACAAGCCTTTGGTAAGTTGCTCCTACATTCTTCAATCCATAAAGCATGACCAGGTAGTAATACAGTCTAAGATCGGTTATGAAGCAAGTGTGTTGCTGATCGAGGATGTGCATCGGGATTTGGTTGTATCACGAGTTCGCAACCATTAATGAAACTAGCTCATGTCCAACTGTCGAATTCACCAACCCGTCGATCCTCAGGAGCGGGAAGCTGTCTTTCATGCATGCCTTATTCAAATCAGAATAGTCGATGCTTGTCCTCCCCTTCCCATTCACTTTCCTTACCATGATTGGGTTAGATACCACTCCATGTATAAGGCATCACGGATGAAAACGTTGTCCTTTAGGTATCCAAGTCTTCTTTGAGTGCAGCGGTTCTCTCTAAACTCGAGTTGTGGCATTTCTATTTCGTAGGAGTGCATTTGGGATTTATAATTAATGCATGGCTTGCTATCTCTGGTGAGATCCCACATATATCCTAGTGTGTCTAGTGTTAACGCTAAAAATGTACGCCAACACCCCAGTGTGAATTGTGACATAGCGAAAGCACCACCCATTGGTACGGGAACTAAAAGCAAGAAGAAAATAGCAAAAAATAGTAAAGAGACAACAATTTTTATAGTGGTTCGGCTCAAAGTCAAGCCTTCGTCCACTTAGTCTCCTCTATTATTGACTTGATTACAAGTTTCACAATAATTCTTCAATTACAACACCATTAAGGCAAGTAGTTAGAACTTTGATGCAGAAAAGCTCTTTGTATTCATGCTAAATAAACTTGATCTTTTCCCAAGGTTTTTTGAAGTGTCTTTGGCGTTTGACGTGTTGTAGAAGTCGTGAAAACGGCAAAGTCTGGACCTTTCAGAAATTCTTCCAGAAAATGTCCCCCTTCAATGTGGAGTGGGTGGGGTATTTATAGGGGAGTCTCGGAGTTAGGGCGTGTGGTGTCATAGATCGTGAGCGACCTAAGGAGTTGCGACCTAAGAGATCCTGAGGTTGCATAAGTCGTTAGCAACTTAATGGAGCCATCCTGGACGAGATATATGATGTGAGCGACTTAGCATGTGTAGCACAGGAGTTATTTCAGCTTGCTTAGGTCGCAAGCGACCTAATGGAAGAGGCAGTGCGCATGCGGCTTAACCCTGAATCTTGCTAGGTTGTTAGGTCACTCTTTCCTTAACTCGTTAGGTCATTGCCTTCATTGAGTCACTAGGTCGCTGGAGCTCCTTAGGTCGTTGAGTCGTCCATGTTGAACCGCTCTATGCTTTAGGTCGTTAGGTCGTGCCCTCCTATAGGTCATTAAGTCGTTTAAGCCTTGGATAGTTAAGTCGCTTATTCTCTTAGGTCGTTGAGTCGAATAAGTCGCTAGGTCGTGAATAAGAGAGGTGTTAACACTTGCCCATTGAAGTATACGCCTAGGGGTTAGGTCATGTACTTCGATGCCTCTTAACTCGCACCATCCTGAGTCGCTAAGTCGTGAGTGACTTATGAGAGAGCTAGGTCGTTCGTGCCGATTCGATTTTCATTGCCTTTGTATGTAAGTCGCTTAGGTTGCTCCTTCTTCTCTTCACCTGCTCTAATATTGTAATCCTCCATTGAAGAATCTCCAAGCTCTTGAAGACGAATTCAAACCAACCAGTCGTTGATCATCTTCACCATCACACTACGTTAGTGAATCCGATCATTATTCAAACACGAACATCACCGAATCATGAATCCCCCATTTTCCGACCCTAATCCGATTTCATGTGCTGCGTTTCACCATAAATCATGTTACAATCAATCTTTGGTCGTCATTGGACCTGTTGTCGTTGTAATTCACGAGAACACAGCAGTGTATCGGTTCTATGATGGATCCGAGGTGATTTGAATCGGTCTTTGATGATTTGGCGGTGGAGAGATGATGGATTTTTTTTGTGGAGATGCTAACGGGTTATCAGTTTAGGCGAGTTGTTGAATGAAGAGGAGTTAGCGGGTTAAGGAGGGTTAGGATGTGCCTGACTTAGGAGTTTCGAACGACCTAGGGCTTAGCAGTTTGGACATCAATCGCACGACTTAACTTGGTGAACGACTTAAAGAATCAACACGACCTAATTTTAACCCGCAGCATAGCTTTAAGTCATAGGAACATGACTGATGAATTGCCAGAATTTGACAGAACTTGATTGAATTTCCAATTTGAATTGCCAGAATGAACTACTGAACTTGTTGCACTCTTTCACAGATTGTATTGACTTTTAAGCTAACAACCTATTAAATACAACATTTGCAGAAAACTAGGGTGAATATACTGCCATTGACTGCCCACATCGAATGACAGATTAGTCGATAAAGAATAATCAACTTAATGGAATTGTGTGAACGAAATGCTGTAAATTAACCAGTTCAAGTGAAGTATTAAAGCAAAGCTAAGTTAAACAACTAAAGCTGATCCGTTTGCATCAACACTGTACTTGAACTTAAAATAATAAGCCCTGAAACTTTATAATTGATAAACGCCAACTAGTTTAATTCCAGTTATATTTGCTTGTCATTTTATTAGTTTTGCACAACGCTTCACACTTTTAGGAAACGTGCACCTTCATATTTGAATATCCAGTTCCTTGTGTAGAATGTCTTCTCAACAAGTGCGAGAAGAGATAGTAGAGCGGGCCGATGAGGTTTTCCCAATAGCCGACCCTTTGGAGAATCCTCCGGAAAGAGTTTCAACTACATTGAACCAATGGGCTTTCAACCAGTTATGTATTCAATTCGGCATTGCAGAAGCGGATGCTCTACTTGTTGGGGTAAATGACACCGCCGATAGGCCGCCTCCTGGCTTCATTGCAGTCAATCTTCAAATGTTCTTGAATGGAGCTATTCCCCCCTTCAACAATTTTCTTAGAACTCCTCCTTCGACTAACTATTTCTCCATTCCAATTGCACCCTAATGGCTATGCCATTTTGATGGGGTTGTGTGTACTATTTAGAAGGAGCTTAACCGCCTCCCAAGCTTCGAGGAGATCTATTATTTGTGTTCATATGGGAGGAACAAAGATCACCCTTCCATTACTTTTTTAAGGAGTGCAAGAAACCGTAAGCTGATTACGGATCTGCCCGAGAGCGCTCACGGGTTTTTAAACCAGTTCTTCTTTGTCCGTTGCCCTACGTGGTTCTACGGTATCTGGAGAGTAGGAAGTAAGACTACCTATCTCCGTTCACTTCATTTTTGAGCCTTTTGAAATTCGAGTCGTCAAATGCTAACTTCATTCTTTACTTTGGCAGCACTTCCTCCTCCCTTTAAATATTCTAGTCACAAATCGACTTTCGAAAGATGGAATGCCGTAGCTATCGATGAGAGGAGTATTATGTTCCTACTGAAGGATGAATTTTTGCACCAATTCGGACTCTTGCACTCTTCTCGATCCATTCAGTCCCACGATGCCCTCAGTTCGCAAGCAGAAGCGTCAGATGCCCCAGCCTTCGCAAAGGAATTCACACTGAAGGAACGCATTGTAGAGGCTTCATTAGTGAAATGCTCTAGTTCCGTTGATGGTGAGGGATTATTTGGCAAATCTAAACTTCCCCCAGCTATTGAAGAAGAAGAATTTCCTCAACATTCTAGGAAGGCTACTGGAGAAGCTGATGATGGAGCTGGGAAAGAAAGTTCTGTTACAAAGAGTGTAAAGCATGCTAAAGAGAGCACTGCTGATGTGACCCACTCTATTCGGCACGATGGTGATGATATCTTTGGAGGACTGAGAGATCTTATGGTGACTTCCCACGAACTCTTTACACCACCACTTCTAAGCTAATCTCTCCAGCGATTGAAGCGACATCCGTTTTGCGATCAATTCCATCAAAGAGTGGTTTGTAGCTTGACGCACGTAGTTTGCACGCCACACACACACTTAGGAATTTTAGCAATTATGTGCACTTAGCCTCTTTATTTCGAAGATTTCTGAATTTTGTCTATTCTTCAATTTCAGGTTCTCCCATGGGACGCAGCAGCTCTCATATTACGTTGACTTTCAGCGCTATGCGAGGCATGATTCTTATGACCCCAGGCGCTACTTCCTGCCCCTAGGGAGACTGATGAGGAAAGAGCAGCTAAGAAAGCTCGCGAGAGGCAGGCTTATGAGGGGCGTTATGAAAGAAGAGTCGACCGAAATGACTCTTACCAGAGGGATGATGACCCCCATAAGAGAAAGTCTCATGATGATAAGAGAAAGAGTCATGTAGCCGAAGATTCAAGCAAGCGAGCCAAGCTAAGCGAAAAGACTTCATCTGAAGTTTCTAAAGTGCCTGCTGCTCCTGTTTCTCTAGACATCTCTTCTAGATCTCCTGCCCTTAAAAGAGCTAAAATTCAATCAACATCAATAGGCCTCCTTATCATGTTGAGAAGTCTCTGCCCACACTCCAAAGATGATTTCCGCATTGGTGTTTGAAAGGAGTACGTTTTGATCTGGACTTGGTTCAAATTGATAAGCAGGCCATGCTGAGAAATCTCGACACTGTCAAGCTTGATATTGAAAGAATATCTGGCTGGCAAAAACAAGTTTATGAGCTTCAAAGAGTAAATCGCTTAAATCTCGAGGCCATACTGACCATGGAAGGCGATAAGTCTGAGTGGCAAAAAGTTCTTGATCAGTATGATGCGGAGATGAAGAGCATCACCGCCTATAACAAGAAACTTGAGGCTCAAGTCAAGAAGCCTAAAGATGATCTTGCCACCTCTTCCAATTCTTATACTCAAAAGGAAGAGGTTCTTCAAAAGCAAGTAAGAGACGCCCACGCTGCTCAACGAGATGCTGGAGCTAAACTTGAGGCGCAGCATGTTAACGCTGAAAATCAAACGCTAACACCCCGATGTAGATTGAGTTTGAGTGAAAGCACCACCCGTGAACACAGGAACTAAAACAAGTAGAAAATTCATAGAGAAAGCAGAAAAGACAGCAGTTTTTATAGTGGTTCGGCTTCAGGTAAGCCTACGTCCACTTTAATCCTCTTTATTACTGAATCAATTACAACTTTACAACAATCTTCAATTACAATTCTGATGAGACAAACAACTAGAACTTCGATGCAGAAGAATTCTTTAAATCCATGTTGATTGCGTTAGATTTCCTCTCGAAGTTAGTTGAGATGCCTTTCGTATTTGAAGTGTTGAGTGAGTCGAGAATTCAGCAGAGTATCGGTGCTTAAAGAGATCAGCCAAAAGTCCCCTGCATGTTTGAGGTAGGTTGGTATTTATAGGAAAATTTCCCCTTGGGTCATAAGTCGTGACCGACCTATGGCAGGTCGTGGGCGACTTATCTGGCCAAACCCCTTGGTTTCACAAAGGTTCACTTGTATAAGTCCCAGGTCGCCCTCGAGTCAACATAACCTTCTTCAAGTAATACGACATCGGGCTTATATTTAGTAGGTTTAGGTCGTGGACGATCCAAGCTAGGTCGTGAGTCGTGAACGAGTTAACATAGGTCGTAAGTCGGTAGCGACACAAGTGTAGTTCGTGATCATCTCCCTGTCTTGAGCAGTTAGGATGGCAACTTCCTTGGGCAGTTAGATCGGCATCTACCTTAGGCCAGCATCCATGTTAGATCGGTAACCCACCTAAGCCTTAGGTCGTTACCCCCTCAAATCTTAGGTCGGCATTCCTGTTTAGTCGGCATCCCCTAAGGCACTAGGCCGGTACCCGTATTAGGTCGGTAGCTTTCTTAGGTTGGTAGCTATCTTAGGTCGGTAGCTTTCTTAGGTCGCCATCTTGCTTTAGACAGTTGGGTCGGTATTCTCTAAGTCTTAGGTCGGCATTCTGTTAAAGCATTAGGTCGGCATCCCTTTGGGTCGGTAACGGTTAAGCCTTAAGTCGGTATCTGAGTCATGGCCAAGATGGAGTTAACACTTGCCCCTCGAAGTACACGCCTAATGGTTAGGTCGTGTGCTTCGATATCCTCTAGCCCGTCCACTCTCTAAGTCGGTAGGTCGTACGCGACCTAACAGTTAGATCATATGTGCCGCTTCAGATCCCTCCACTGCAAGGTATAAGTCACATCTTCTTCTTCCTTCTCATTACCTACTCTCTTGATTCTACCATTAAAAAATTTCTCAAGCTCCAAAAGGCGATTTCATTCCAAACAATCACCGATAATCTTTGTTATTCATCACGTAAGTAAACCTGCTTCCTTCTCGATCCCCTACTATCATTGATTCATGATCCCATTCAAACTTCACCCACCTCCTTGCGCAGTGCTTCATTACGAATCTTATCATATCGATAGTTGATGATCCTGAGATGGCTCAATTCGAATTCAAACGGTTGATGAAACGATGCCGATGGGTCACTGCTTCGGGCTTATCAATCCTGATTTACGTTAGGATTGTGGGGTGTTAAATTCGTGGGGGTTTTAATTTGGTTTAATGGATGATCCGATAGCATGAAATAGCATAAATGAAATGAGGGTTTTTGGTTGAGGGAGTGGCTATCGGGTTAACGGGTTGAGTGGAGTGAGACATTGGTTTGGACGCGACCCAGTGGTTTTGGGTGACCTAACTTTTGGCCGACCTAATTTAATACGATCCAATCCTTAGATCGTGGCCGAACCAGCACTTGGGGAAATTCGCCGACCTAACCCTTGAACCGTGGCCGAACTAACACTTGGAGAAATCTGCCGACCTAACCCTTAAACCGTGGCCGGACTAACACTTGGAGAAATCTGCCGACCTAACCCTTAAACCGTGGCCGGACTAACACTTGGATGCCCAATTTGAATTCTCACTTAAAAGCATAATTCCAATTTGAATTCTTAACTTAATTTACTGGACTGAACTGCTTAAATCCTGGATTGTTTTAACTTTGTTGCCTTATTTCACAGACCACATTAGCTTATAGGCTAAAAACCTGCTGAAAACAACAATCACAGAAAACCAAGGCAAATATACCTCCATTGACTGCCCACATCAAATGACAGATTAGTTAACATAGAGTAATCAACTTAAATACACTGTATGAAATGCTGTGAACTAATCAACTAAAGTGAAATATCAATGCAAAGCATCATTGTCTTGAACTGATTTGTTTGCATCTATATTTCACCTTCATATTTGAAACAACAAACTTTGGACTTTATAACTGACAAATGCTTGCTAGTTTTTATTCCAGTTATATTTTCTTATTGCTTTGTTTTATTTTACACAACACTTCACACATATTAGGAAACGTGCACCTTCATGTTTGAATATCCAGTTGTTTGTGTAGAATGGCTTCCCACCAAGAAGAAGAAGTAGTAGTTCAAGCGGGAGAAATCCTTCAGACAGCTGTTCCCATAGAGAATCCTCCAGAGAGAACTTCGACTATCCTTACTTCGAGAGCGTTTATTCAGCTACGTACTCAATTTGGTTTTGCTGAAAACGATGCCCTACTCCCCGGGCCAAATGATACTACCGACAGTCCTCCCCCCGGTTTCGTCGCAGTCAATCAAATGTGCCTAAGCGGGGCGATTCCTCCTTTTAACGACTTCCTTCGAACTCTTCTCCTTCGGTTGACAATCTCTTCGTTCCAACTTCATCCTAATGGATACGCCATCTTGATGGGGTTGTGTGTTTTGTTTAGGAGAACTTTTGATCGCTTGCCAAGTTTTGAAGAAATTTGCTACTTATGCTCGTTTGCAAAGAGTAAAGACCATCCTTCCCTTATTATTGTGAGAAGTGCCAGAAACCGCAAGCTTATTTCTGATCTTACCGAAAGTGTTCATGGATTTTTGAACCAGTTTTTATTTGCTCGCTGCCCCCCAGGGTTTTATGCCATCTGGAGAGTAGGAAGTAAGATAACCTGTATCTATTTTCTCCATTTTCAAACTTTTTCGAGATCCGAACTACCAATTACTAATTTCATTCTTTGCTCTTTTCAGCACTTCCTCTCCCCTCTAGACATCCAAGCCATAAGCAAATTTTTGAAAGATTGAGCGTCGTGGCCGCAGAAGGGAGAAGTATAAAAATTTTGTTGAGGGATGAATTTTTGCATCAGTATGGACTTTTGCACGCTTCTCGCTCTACACGCCCCCATGAGGTTCCAGACTCCGCGCCTAAAGCATTACATGCTACAGTTTCCATTGACGAACCCTTACCAAAAGAAACTGCCTCCGAAGCTTCTCTGGTGAAGTGCTCTACTACTGTCGATGTCGCGGGGTCGTCTGGCAAATTCGCACTTGCCCCAGTCATTGAGGAAGAAGAGCCTCAGGGATCTCCCCGACATTTACAGAAGTCTGGTGAAGAAGTCGGGAAAACAAGCCCTGTTAAGCATAGCGGGGACGATACTTTCGAAGGGTTGAGTGACCTCTTTGTCACCTCATAGGAGCTCTTTAAAGACGATCCTGCCGCTACTAGGGTTTCTTCTTCAGTGGTGAAAGCGACTTCTTCTCTGCAACAAGCTCCGTCGACCCAAGAGTTGACGTTAACTACTACCCCTACGATTACTCCGCAATCAAAGAGTGGTTCGTAGTTTGATGCGCGTAGTTTGCACATAACACACACTTAGAATCTTTTCGCACTTTCATGCATCTAACTCTTTGTACTTTGAAGATTCTAAAGTTACACTTCTTTTCTCTGAAGACTTTTAAGACTTGTCTTTTTTTAAATTTCAGGTTCTCCGATGGGACGTAGTGGCTCTTACTATGACGACTTTCAGCGCTACGGGAGGCGTAGTCAATATGATTATAGGCGCTACCTTCCCGTTCACAGAGAAACCGACGAAGAGAGAGCCGCTCGGAAGGCTCAGGAGAGGAGGGCTCAAGAAGAGCGTTATGAGAGAAAAGAAAGGGAGGAGCACCATGATTCTTCCCAGAGAGGTGACGACTCTCACAAGAGTAAGTCGCATGATGATCGGGGGAAAAGCCATATGGTTGAGGACCCAAGCAAGCGTGCCCGGCACGGTGAGAAGCATGCTTCTACAACTCCTGAAAAGGTCACTGCCCCCGTCTCACTTGTCATTCCTTCTGGCTCTCCTGCTCTCGGGAAGACAGACATTCAGACAATAATCAGCAGGCCTAAATTCCAAGTTGGATCAGGCCCAGCTACTCTACAAAGTCGGTTCCCGCACTGGTGCCAAAAGGGAGTGCGGTTCGATCTTGACTTGGTCCCTATTGACAAGCCCCCCATGCTGCGAAATCTCGATGCCGTCAGACTTGATATTGAAAGAATGTCGAACTGGCAAAAGCTTGTTGACGAGCTTCAAAGGGTAAACCGTGCGAATCTCAAGGCCGTGGGTACTATGGAAAATGACAAAGCTGAATGGCAAAAGGTTCTTGAGCAGCATGATACTGAGATGAGGAGCATTACTACTTATAATGAAGAGCTTGAAGCGAAGGTCGAGAAGCTTAAAGAAGAACTCGCCACTTCTTCTACTTCCTACACTCAAAAAGAAGAAGTGCTTTAGAAACAAGTGAGAGATGCTCATGCCGGCCAAAGAGATGCCGAAGACAGGCTCGAAGTGCAAAAAAGAATCAATGAGGGCTATATTGCTGATATTGCAGAGCTTCGGAAGAAAACCGACTCTCAAGAGGCGGAGATCGAAATGCTTAAGCTTCAACTCTCCAAAGCTGAAAGAGAGCGTGATGAGGCCGTTGCCGGTAAAATTGCAGCTGAAGAATCTCATGAGGCAACGAAGACCAGCATCAGCTCGACATTATTTGACTTCTACCTGCATAGCGTCTTGGGGCGCGGTAGCCTCGCCTTCCTAGGTCCCAAATATGAAATTACTCTGACTGAGGTGTGGGAGGCCGCACTTGATATGCTTGGTGCTAAAGGTGCCGGCTACGTCGAATCAGCTCTTGAGGAGCATTACTTGGATGACGAAGCTCGCACCGATCTCGCCAAGGGAAAAGAACAACTTGCAAAATTAAGAACTGAAATGGAAGAAGGAGAACGTTCAGGAAAAACTACTTCAACTATTCCAGTTCAGCCTTCGCCTTCGGCCGAAATCGACATTGTCGGCTCCAGTTCTCATTGTCCATCCCTGGTTAAAGTTACAACTGAGATCACAAGTGCACAGGGTGGAGATGAAGGCGAAGAGAGCGCCGATGCACAGGCTTATGAGGTTGATATCAGGAAGCCGACTTCTCCAGGTAACGCTACTGTTAATCTTGCCCAAGTAGACTACTCATTTACTTTTTATGAGTTCGATAATCTTCTTGACTATTTCCTGAACCTCAATGAGCCTTTATCTCCTCTCTTTACTGACTTTAACTTCTTTTCTTCTGTAGAGAAAGTGTCGAGCATCGTTTAGACTCCCCTCCTCCAATTATTCCTCCTCTGCTTCTCCAGGTCACTCCTCCATCCGCCTCTTAACCCGGGTCGCAAGAGGAGTAAATAGAAGCTCTTCATGGCTTAGATGATCCTATTGCTTCTCAAGACCCGAAAGGAGAAGAAACTGAGGGGAGTGAGAAGACTCCAGAACCAACTGGTTCCGATGATGAACCGTTAACTAAACTTTTCTCTCCAGGGAGTGGGTCTTCTTCCAAGAAGAGAGGGAAGTAGGGAGTATTTAAGAAAAAGAAGGAATCTTCAGCCGGCGAGGAAAAAACAGAAGAAAGTCCAATTGTGCCCCTTTCTCCTTCGTCCCCTACTCTTACAAGCCGGCCTAAGAAGTTGACCATCCGGCCGGGCGCAGGATCAAAAGTTGGAAGGAAGAAGAAATGATGGCTTTGGTTCTGTGCTTTTTATATCGTTTTTTGCTTTTTGCATGTACTGACCGGAGATTGTGCGGGTACCGGCCTCCGCTTTTCTTTTTTCTTTTTATTTTGAAACCGGTACCTGTACAAAATTTTGACAGTATTGAATAAAATGATTCTTTTTGTTTGTACAAACTTCTGTCTGTATTTGAGAATGCATTTACTATTCATTTTTGTACAAGTTTCTTTATATGATATTGCAGTGGGCTTGTGGTATGTTGTTCGAGCGTAATTTTACCAATGTGGTTATACCATGTTGCCCCTATACCACAAGCTTATTGCAATATTTCACACTTTGAGGGGATTTGTACTCTTATTTTCTGGAGAATGACTATTCCATACTTGGTGGAATACTATTCTACTCAAAATTGAGTACAGCTTACTCCATATGAGTTTCTACGCTTCATCCTTCGAAGATATCACTTTTTCCTTTTGTGCATACACACATTTTACCAAGTGAATTCTCCTATGTGGTAAAGCGGGCCTCTGAAGGGCACTTTAACTTCTTTTTGAGGAAGAGTATTTTCAAGAATAGAAGAACCAGTCTTCCTTTGAAAGCTAAAGTGTGCCTTTGAAGAGGGCTTCTTTTTTTTTATTGTGCCTCAGTGGAGGGCTTTTTCATCTTTGCTTTGCATTTCTGACGAAATGCTTCTTTGAAAAGTTGTACCTCTGAGGAGGGCTTTTTTCACGTTTCAACACTTGGAAGTTTTATTTCAATCTCGGTGAAACGTGTGCCTCCGAAGAGTTGTGCCTCCGAGGAGGGCTTTCCAGGTTTCAACACTTGGAAGTTTTATTTCAATCTCGGTGAAACGTGTGCCTCCGAAGAGGTCTTTCTGTTTGATTGCGCCTCTGGGAAGAGGTTTTTTGTTTGATTCTGCCCTTGGGAAGGGGTCTTTTTGTTTGATTGTGCCCCTAGGAAGGGGTCTTTTGTTTCTGCCCATTGGGAGAAGCTTTTATGTTTCCCTGTTCGTTGGGAAGCGGGCCTCCGAAGAGGGCTTTTCACATTTCGACTCACGGGAGTGTATCACCGATCACGGTGAAATGTGTGCCTCTGAGTAGGGTTTTTGCCTGGAAGTTTGGAGTTTCTTTCTCTCGGTTGGACGAATTCACGGGAGTGTATCAACCGATCAGTCCGCAACTTTGTATCGAGAAAGATCTCTCTTTTTCTGGTTTGGCCCGCTCGAGGTCTTTTTAGCATTTCAACTGTGGTGAAATGGGCCTCCGAGGAGGGCTTTTCACGTTTCAACACTTGGAAGTTTTATTTCAATCTCGGTGAAACGTGTGCCTCTGGGTAGGGCTTTTGCCTGAAAGTTTGGAGTTTCTTTCTCTCGGTTGGACGGATTCACGGGAGTGTATCAACCGATCAGTCCTCAACTTTGTATCGAGAAAGATCTCTCTTTTTCTGGTTAAGCCCGCTCGAGGTCTTTATCCTCCGAAGATTTGTGCCTCTGAAGAGGGCTTCTGCCTCCGAAGAGGTCTTTTGCTGTTTGATGCTTTCTCGCCCATGTCTCTTTGCCATTTATTCATGTCGGCGATCCCCGTTATCTTTTGCAAGTGTCATCCCTTTTTAGTTGCCAATAATTTTCCTTATCCAAAGAAATATACTTCATAGTTAAGCGAGCTGGTGGTGGTAGGCACAGGCTATTTAACTGGTTGTTTGTTTGTTCAAACATTTGCAATTAGTTAGAAATGGTCAACTTCCATCCACATCGCTAACTTTTGTTCGAAGCACTTCTTTTGTAGGATTTGAGTATGGAAATTTTGAATGGTTTAGCATTTGCTTGCTGGGTGATGTCGGAGATTGCTTGGTCTTGTGATGGGTAAGCTTTGTTTTTATGGCCTGCATTATTAAATCGACATTTTAGTAACACAGTTAACGTATTTTATATGTCGAAATAAAACAAAGCAGTTTATAATGGTAGAGAACACAAGATTTACAGTGGTTCAGCCAAAAACTGGGCCTACATCCACTTTATAGCTTTTCATTATTCACTTGCTTTACAATTGCTTTCAATACAAGAATCATATATTCGTAATTCTTTTACAACATTTCAGCAATGCTTTCAAGTAAAATAGGGACGCATATGTTTGCTGTTCCAAGCTCTTGGGATTGGTTCTCCTTCGATAGTTGTGAGTTTGAATGTGCCATCAAGAAGTTTCGCGCTTATAACATATGGCCCTTCCCAGTTTGGCCCAAACACACCTATGGCTGTCATAATTCTCTTCAGGACTAAGTCCCCAACTTCAAAACTGCGCTGACGAACTTTGGAATTGAAGTGTCTGGCTATTCTTTGCTGGTGAGCTGCAATTCTAAGCCTAGCCTCTTCTCTTCTTTCATCGAGGAGGTCAAGTGCTTCCAATTGCAATTTTTCATTCTCATCTTGATCAAAATGGATCCTTCTGTGTGAGGGGACTTCAATTTCCAGTGGAATCATCGCTTCTGATCCGTATGCCAATGAAAACGGAGTATGCCCAGTCGCAGTTTTGTGGGTGGTTCTGTATACCCATAGTGCAAGAGGTAACTTATCGACCCAACCACCTTTTGCTTTTTCCAGCTGCTTTTTGATGGTTGATTTGATGATTTTGTTTACTGCTTCCAATTGCCCGTTTGCCTGCGGATGAGCCACTGCTGAGAAGCTTTTTCGGATCTTGAATCGTTTGCAGAAATCTTAGAACTCCTCACTTTCAAACTAAGTACCATTGTCTATGATTATCTTCTGAGGCACACCATACCTGCAAATGATATTTTTAGTCACAAAACTTATCATTTTCTTAGAGGTAATAGTAGCCAATGGTACGGTTTCAGCCCATTTAGTGAAGTAATCAACAGCAACGATAGCATATTTAATCCCCGATTTGGCAGTCGGCAAAGGCCCAATGAGATCTATTCCCCAAATAGCAAACGGCCATGGACTAACCATTTGTGTTAGCTCAGTGGAAGGTGCTCTAGGAATTTTAGCGAATCTCTGGCATTTATCACACTTTTGGGAATAGTCAACAGCATCCTAATTAATTTCTGGCCAAAAGTATCCATAACGAAGGATTTTTTTTGCTAAAGTTTGACCACCTGTATGATCCCCATATTCCCCTCCGTGTACTTCAGTCAGAATTGTCTTAGCTTCTTCCTTTGTCACGCATCGGAGTAATGGCATTGAAAATCCTCGTCTGTACAAACGGCCATCTTGAACTATATATCTGGAGTTTTTCCTCATCAGCTTTTGTCGTTCTTTTGAACTTTCTGGCAAAGAACCATTGAGTAAATATTCAAGTATCGGAGTCATCCATGACTCTAGCTCTTGGGATACATCCATAATCCAATCAACATCCATTTCATCTGTGCTTGGAGCTGACAAGACTTCGACGGGAACTAATCCCAATAGTTGAGCTTCACCAGTACTCGAATACTTTACAAGAGAATCCGCTTTCATGTTCTCTTTGCGGGGTATATGGTTTACTGAATAACGGTCAAAATTTTGAAGAACCTCCCAGGCTTTTGATAAATAGGCGGGTAGATTCCCTCCTTTAGCTTGAAATTCCTTCTTGACTTGGCAGACAATAAGTTGAGAATCACTGAAGAACTGCAATGCTTTAATGTTTAGTTCTTTAGCGATCCTCAAACCAGCGATGAGGGCTTCGTATTCTGCTTCATTGTTTGTCGAAGGGAATTCTAGTCTCAGCGCATAACATAGCGATCGCCCTTCTGGGGTTTCAAGGACAACCCCTGCTCCGGAACAGTAATCATTCCTTGCACCATCGGCATACAATTTCCATTGGATTGGGATGTAATCAGTGGCTTCTTCCTCCTATCACCTTTATCCGTACATTCGGCGATGAAATCTGCTAAAGCTTGTCCATTGATTGCTTGCCGGGGATGGTAAGTGATGTCATATTGACTGAGCTCAATATTCCATTTCAAAAGACGGCCCGAAGTCTTAGGACGGAATAGGACTTGCTTTAGAGGTTGATCAGTGAGGACTTTGATGGGATGATCTTGGAAACACGGCCTCAATTTTCTTGATGCGATCAACAAACAATAGGCGAGCTTTTCTAATCTTGAATAGTTCATCTCTGCCGCAGTGAATCTTTTGCTTATATAATAGACTGGGCGTTGAACCCTTACGTCTTCTCGTACCAACACTACACTAAGAGCATGAGGTGAAATTGCCAAATATATGAAAAGATCTTCCCCATTGCCAGGCTTTGAAAGTATCGGAGGTACTTCCATATGACGAACCAACTCATCAAATGCTTTCTGACATTCAGGAGTCCACTCAAAGTTTTTCCTTCCTTTTTTCAGAGCATCAAAGAATGGAATGCATTTGTCAGTAGCTTTGGAAATGAACCGACTCAAGGCAGCAACCTTTCCATTGAGACTTTGCAATTCCTTCTTCGTTCTAGGAGCCTTGACCTCTCTCAGGGCAGTGATCTGAGCTGGATTAGCTTCAATGCCCTTGGCGCTCACAATGAAACCCAAAAACTTTCTGGACTCCACTCCAAATGAACATTTCAAGGGATTAAGCTTCATTCTGTACTTTCGAAGTACTGCGAACATCTCTGCCAAGTGATCCATGTGGTTCACTGCTTTCTTAGACTTCACTAGCATATCATCAACATAAACTTCCTTTGTCTTTCCAATCTGTGGTTTAAACATGGCATTAACAAGCCTTTGGTAAGTTTCCCCTGCATTCTTGAGTCCGAAAGGCATGACCTTGTAGCAGTAGAGTCCAACATCTGTGATGAAGCTCGTATCCTCTTGATCTGGCTCATGCATCATAATCTGGTTATATCCGGAGTGTGCATCCATGAAAGATAAAAATTCATGCCCTGCCGTCCCATCCACCAGCTGATCAATCCTGGGCAGCGGGAAACAGTCTTTGGGGCAGGCTTTGTTCAGATCTGAAAATTCAATGCACACTCTCCACATTCCGTTAGCTTTTTTAACCAGCACTGGATTTGATACCCAATTTGGATAAGTAGATTTCTGATGAAACCGTTCTCCATGAGCCGATCCACTTCTTCTTTTAACGCTGCCGTTCTCTCAGGAACCTGAGTTCTTCTTTTCTGTTTTACAGGTGTAAACTTTGGATCAATGTTCAGAGTGTGTACTGCAATCTCTGGGGATATTCCACACATGTCAGCATGAGTCCAAGCGAATACATCCAAATTTTCCTTCAAAAACGAAATCAGAACATTCTGCACCGTTATGTTGAGTTGTGAACCCATATTCAGCACTTTGTTCGGGTCTTTTGGGTCAACGGATACCGGCACTGTTACCTCCACCGGTACTACCCTATTCTCCCCTGCACTGGCTTTCCTTGGATCCATCTCTCTTCGTGCGGCACTGCATTCACCAGTGCAGGGTCCACCATGTAATTGCTACAAGGCTTGTTCTTTGGTGCAAACTGGAGTCGCCGCACCTTTTCCCATTTCTCTTTTCCTTGATTTTTGCAACTCTGCAAAGTAACATTCTTGCCCCGCATCTTGGTCTCCCTTAATCACACCAACTCCGTTATCTGTGGGGAATTTTAGAGTTAGACACCATGGGGCAAGAACAGCTTTGAACGCAGCAAGAGTTGGTCAGCCTAAAAAGGCATTGTAGGCAAAGAATTCTTCAACAATTATAAAGGTTTTCTTTCGAGCCACCTTCCTCAGTCCCTTTCCGAGTTCTACAAACAAATCTATGGTCCCAATCGGCTGTTTGGGTTCTCCAGCAAACCCAGCAATCTTAAGTGATGAAGCTTGAATGTCAGCCATTGGAATCTTCATTTGATCAAAGGTTTTCTTGAAGAGAATGTTGCATGAAGCTCCGCAATCAACTAGAACTCTTCTCACAGTAGCCGGCCCAATACCGGCGGATATGACCAGAGGATCTATGGTAGGAGCCTCGATACCCAAAGAATCTCTGGCACTGAATACAATATCATCTGTGGAAGTCTTTTGTTTCTTTAAAGGCGCATCATTCTCTAAAACAAAAACATTCTCTTCAGCTGGTACATGCCTCAAGGCCCAGGCATACCTTTCCATCTCGCCCCAGCTTTTGCCTGCTGGGTGAGGTCCTCCAGTTATTATATTGATGACAGGCCTTTCTGATTCATGTTCTATGGCCTTCTCACTTAAGCCAGGACGGTGAGCGAGAACTTGCTGTCCTTGAGTCGACGAGGTTGGGGCATTTCTATTTCTTTTCGCATACTATTGGAGCTTGTTCTCTTTCAAAAGTTGTTCAAATACCTCTTTCAACTGACGGCATTCGTTGGTGTCATGGCCGGGTTGGTTGTGGAACCGGCAGAACCTTCCACTTTTTTCCATCTTAATCCCAACTCTCATTTTAGGTGGTGTCGGATAATTGACATCATCCTTGGTCGCAAAAAAGATGTTCTCAGGGGTATCGGTCAAGGGTGTGAAATTGAAAGGATGGCCTTTCTTAGCATCTCCCTGTTTCTTTCCACCATCATTTCCCCTTTTCTAAGTGTTAGGTTCTTTCTTGTTCGAAGGAGCACCATTGTTCCCGGCTTCCACTGATACCACCTTAGCCGGTGTTTGGAGGCTCTCCAAGCGCATGAATTCATCCGCTTTCTTGTAGAATTTGTCAAGTGAGTTTGGTTCTTTCATTTTCAACCATTTTCCAAATTTACTCGATTTGTCAATCGCCCTCATCAAGTATGTTAGGACCATGCGTGGCTCAGCATTATCTACCTCGGCCAATGCTATGTTAAAACGATTCAAAAATGATATGATAGATTCTCCCGGATTTTGCTCTAGACTTGAAAGCGACATTATATCCTTTGCTTTAGAAGCATACAATCGAAATTGCTCCTTGAATTTCCTGGTCAAATCGGATAATTGATCAATGGACCTGACTCGCAGCTTTGTAAACCACAGTAGAGCCACACCTTCCAAATATACCGGGAACTATCGACATTTGATTTCATCAGACGCTCTGGCACCCGTCTTATGCCAGTCGTATTTATACAGAAACTCGTTAGGATCACTCGTCCCTTTGTAAGCTGGAATAGTAGGGGGAACGAATTTCCTTGGGAACTCTGCCTTCAAGATCTTTTCAGTAAATGGAGTTTTGCTTGGAGCAAAACCCCACTCTTTCTCATTTTCATCTCTTCGCATATTTTCCTTCATGATTTGGCGAACCATACCTGAAAAATACTCTTCATCAATTAGAGGTTCTGGAGGGCAAACATCAGCCACTCTCTCTGAATTCTGTCTTGACAATCGTTCACGGAGGGTCGGCTGCGGCTCTGATCCCCCAGCTTGAAGAGGAGTCCTTTCCACAGGGTCTTCGGCTCTTTGAGAATTGTTCCCTTCAACATCCTGAACTCCCACAGTAGGGTTCCCATCATTATTAATCGGTTGAAGGTTTGCCCCTAGCAGATCATTCAACTTACTTAAGATCAGGGCATTCTGAGCATTCTGAGCTTCCAACTGCGCATTCTGAGCATTCAATTATTGATTCAACCCCAAAACTACGGCGTCCAATTCAGCTCGCGTAACTCCAACAGTTGGAGCAGCCTGACTTGAAGGAGGAGAGGTAGCAGTATTCTCTTGAACATTGTCGGATCTTACAGAACTTCGTTTTCTCCCAGGAGCCATTATTTCCAATAAACTTCTGGTCTTAAAAGAAATCCTTTCAACAGACCTTTGCGGAGCAATGGTGGAAATATCCTGAGTTCAATTTTCAGTGAAAGCACCAAAAATGTTAACGCTGAAAATCGAACGCTAACACCCCGGTGTAGATTGAGTTTGAGTGAAAGCACCACCCATGAACACGGGAACTAAAACAAGTAGAAAATTCGCAGAGAATGCAGAAAAGACAACATTTTTTATAGTGGTTCGGCTTCAGGTAAGCCTACGTCCACTTTAATCCTCTTTATTACTGAATCATTTACAACTTTACAACAATCTTCAATTACAATTCTGATGAGACAAACAACTAGAACTTCGATGCAGAAAAATTCTTTAAATCCATGTTGATTGCGTTAGATTTCCTCTCGAAGTTAGTTGAGATGCCTTTCGTATTTGAAGTGTTGAGTGAGTCGAGAATTCAGCAGAGTATCGGTGCTTAAAGAGATCAGCCAAAAGTCCCCTGCATGTTTGAGGTAGGTTGGTATTTATAGGAAAATTTCCCCCTTGGGTCGTAAGTCGTGACCGACCTATGGCAGGTCGTGGGCGACTTATCTGGCCAAACCCCATGGTTTCACAAAGGTTCACTTGTATAAGTCCCAGGTCGCCCCCGAGTCAACAAAACCTTCTTCAAGTAATACGACATCGGGCTTATATTTAGTAGGTTTAGGTCGTGGACAATCCAAGCTAGGTTGTGAGTCGTGAACGAGTTAACATAGGTCGTAAGTCGGTAGCGACACAAGTGTAGTTCGTGATCATCTCCCTGTCTTGAGCAGTTAGGACGGCAACTTCCTTGGGCAATTAGATCGGCATCTACCTTAGGCCAGCATCCATGTTAGATCGGTAACCCAACTAAGCCTTAGGTCGTTACCCCCTCAAATCTTAGGTCGGCATTCCTGTTTAGTCGGCATTCCCTAAGGCACTAGGCCGGTACCCGTGTTAGGTCGGTAGCTTTCTTAGGTCGGTAGCTATCTTAGGTCGGTAGCTTTCTTAGGTCGGCATCTTGCTTTAGACAGTTGGGTCGGTATTCTCTAAGTCTTAGGTCGACATTCTGTTAAAGCATTAGGTCGTCATCCCTTTTGGTCGGTAACTGTTAAGCCTTAAGTCGGTATCTGAGTCATGGCCGAGATGGAGTTAACACAGCAGAAAATCATGGGAATCTACCGCAATGATGTTTCTCAGCTGCGGGAAAAGACTAACTCCTAAGTTTATAGATTGCAATGTTAAAGGCACGGCTTTCTAAGGATGAAAAGGAGCGCGACGAGGCCATCGCTGGGAAAGCAGCAGCTGAACAATCATATGAGGCGACTAAGGCCAACGTCAGCTCCACTCTATTCGAGTTTTATATTCACAGCGTCTTGGTGCGCGATAGTCTTTCATTTTTTGGCCCAAAGTATGAGGTTACCCTGGATGAAGTGTGGGAGGCAGCAGTTGATAAGCTTAGAGACGCTGGCTACGTTGAGGAGGATCTTGAGGCTTATTATTTGGACAATGAGGGTTGTGCCGCCCTTGCCCAAGGGAAAGAACAACTTGCCGAGGAGCAAGCCGAAGCGGTGGGAGGAGAGCATCTAGGGAAGGCACCTTTGTCTGACCCAACTCATCCTTCGTCTTTGGTTGACATCGATATTATTGGCTTCAGTTCCCACTCTCCGCCTCATGCCAAAGCCGGAACTGAAACTACAACTGCTCATGCCGAAGGCAAGGCCCAAGAAGACATCCAAGCCCAAGATTTTGAAATTGACGTGATAAAGCCAATCTCTCCAGGTAACTTCAATACTGATCCAGCTCAAGTGGACTACTCGTTTTCTTCACATGAGCTCGATGAACTTCTTGCTTATTACTTAAACCTCGACGTGCCACTATCTCCTCTCTTTGCTAGAAATACCGATGTTAACTTTTCTTCTTCTATAGTAAAGACAGCAAGTGTTGTACAGGCTTCGCCTCCTCCAGCTGTTGCCCCTCCACCTCTTCAAGTTACTCCTTCTTCTACTTCTCAACCGAGGTCGCAAGAAGAACACATAGGAGCTCTTCAAGGCTTAGATGACCCGATCGCTTCACAATAGCAGAAAGCTGAAGAACTTGAGGAGGGTGAGAGGACCCCGGAGAAATTTACTGCCGATGATACAAAGTTGATTGATCTTATCACTCTGCGGAGCGAATCTTTCTTCAAAGAAGAGGGGAAAGCGTGGAATTTCGAAGAAGAAGAAGGACACTTCTGCTAGCGATGAGAAAGCGGAAGAGGACTCAATTGCACCTCTTTCTCCTTCTTCCCCGACTCGTTCAGGTCGACTCAAGAAGTTAACCATTAGGCCAGGCGAGGGCTCCAAAGGCGGCGGGAAGAAGAAGTAATGGGCCTGGGTTTTCCCTTCTGGTTCTGCTTTTTTGCTTTTTTCTTGTATTTAAAGACTTGTGTTAACCGGAGATTGTGCAGGTACCGGCCCCCGCTTTTTGAAACCTGCACATGTATACAAATCTTTTATAGTATGGAATAGAATGACTCTTTTTACTTGTACAAGCCTTTGTCTGTATTTTTAAATGCATTTATTCCTTATTTTCACACAAGTTTCTTTATTTTCTTTGTATGATATTGCAGTGAGCTCGTGATATGTTGCTTGAGCGTTGCTTTTATTAATGCAGTTTTACTATATTGCCCCCAGATCACGGCTCATTGCAATCTTCTCCATTTTGAGAAGACTTGTACTCTTACTTTGGAGAATAATTCTTCCATTTTGAGGAAATATTATTCTGCTTTAGTAGAGTGTGCCTTGTATTGGAGAAGTTTTCTCTCTTTTTTTAGGAATTTTTTTTACACTTCAACTTTCGGAGATGGTCACTTTTACTTTTGAGAAGTGGATTCCCCTATGCAGTGAAGCGGGCCTCCGAAGAGGGCTTTGATTTGTTTGCCAAAAAGTTATATCTCATCGCTAAGTGGATCCATGGAGTAGACGCAAGCTACCTAACTAGATGTTTGTTTACACAAGCGATCACAATTAACTAGTGAGGGTCTGGAACCATCACTTCGGGAAAGTGCCCCTTCGGTGGTTCTACCAACGAATTTTTCTAGAGATACATTTCATATTTGGGCGCGCCTCGTTGGAGGGCTTTTTTTCTTTTTTTGGCACTTCTTCCTTGAGTGTAGAAGTATGCCTCCGAAGAGGGCTTTTTTGTTTGTGCCTCCGAAGAGGGCTTTTTTTGTTTGTGCCTCCGAATAGGGCTTTTTTTTTGTGCCTCCGAAGAGGGATTTTTTGTTTGTGCCTTCGAAGAGGGCTTTTTTGTTTGCCTGAACATTACTTCTCGCAGTTAAGTGGATCCACGGAGCAGACACAAGCTACTTAATTGGATGTTCGTTTGAACAAACAATCGCAATTAACTAGTGAGGGTATGGTGCCTTCACTTTGGGAATGTGCCCCTTTGGTGGTCCCACCAAACGTTCGTGAGAAGCAATTCATTTTTGGGCGTGCCTCGTTAGAGGGCTTTATTTGGCTCTTCTCCCTTGAGAGTAGTGCCTCCGAAGAGGGCTTTTTATTTGTGCCTCCGAAGAGGGCTTTTTTGTTTGTGCCTCCGAAGAGGGCTTTTTGTTTGTGCCTCCAAAGAGGGCTTTTTATTTGTGCCTCTGAAAAGGGCTTGTTTGTTTGGTTTGCCAGGAAGGTTTCATCTCACAGTTAAGTGGATCTACGAAGCAGAAGCAAGCTACCTAACTCGATGTTTGTTTGCACATACGATCACAATTAACCAGCGAGGGCTTGGTGCCTTCACTTCGGGAAGGTGGCCCTTTGGTGGTTCCACCAACCTTTTTGGTTGAGAGACAAGATTCCATTTTGGCTGTTTTTTGTCTGCTTGCCCATGTCTTTTCACCATCTGCCCCTCAGCGATTCCTCGTTATCATTTCCAAGCACATGTTCCTTTCTTTTTGCAAGTTGTTTGCTTTTTTTCCTCTTTTCAGAGAAGTGTATTTCATTATTAAGTGAATCCACGGGGCAGACGCAAGCTATCTAATTGGATGTTTGTTTGTACAAACAATCTCAATTAACTAGCGAGGGCCTGGAACCTTCACTTTGGGAAGGTGCCCCTTCGATGGAATCACCAACTGTTTGTGAGAAGCACTTTTTTATATAGGAATTGAATCTGGAATTTTTGTGGCTTGACATTTGTTTGTTGAGTGATTTGTAGGAATCGCTTGGCCTTGTGATGTGTTGAATAGGTAAGCTTTGCTTTGGTGGCTTGCAATATTAAATCGACATTTTAGCAATATATTTAAGATATTTGCACATCAAAATGAGACAGGCATTTTAAAGTAGTAGAGAACACGAGATTTATAGTAAAATCAGTGTGAATCAATACAAGAATGATACATCCGTAATCATTTTACAAATTTAAGCATAGCTTCTAAGTAAAATATGGACGCAAGTGATTGTTGTTCAAGACTCTCGAAATTGGATCTCCTTCGGCAGTTGTGAGTTTGAAAGTGCCATCAAATTTTTTTTTTGCCTATGACATATGGCCCTTCCCAGTTTGGCCCAAACACTCCTGATGCTGTCATGTTCCTTTTCAAGAATAGATCCCCAATTTCAGAGATGAGTTGGCGAACATTAGAATTGAAGTGCCTGGCTATGCTTTGCTGATGGGCTGCAACTCTGGGCTCACCTCTTCCCTTCTTTCATCAAGCAAGTCAAGTGCTTCAAGTTGCAGCTTTTCATTTTCAGCTTGGTTGAAATGAATTCTCCTGTGTGAGGGGACCTTTATTTCCACTGGAATCATTGCTTCTGATCCATATGCTAATGAGAATGGAGTGTGCCCAGTCGCAGTCTTGTGGGTAGTTCTGTATGCCCAAAGTGCTAGTGGCAGCTTATCAACCCAACCACCATTTGCTTTTTCCAACTGTTTTTTGATGGTTGATTTGATAATTTTGTTCACTGCTTCCACTTGCCCGTTTTCCTGCGGATAGGCCACTACTGAGAAGCTTTTTTGGATCTTGAATCACCTGCAAAAGTTATGGAATTCTTCGCTTTCGAATTGGGTACCATTGTCTGCGATTATCTCCTGAGGCACACATACCTGCAAATGATATTCTTAGTCACAAAGTTTATCATCTTTTTAGAGGTAATAGTAGCCAATGGTTCAGATTCAGCCCGCTTAGCGAAATAATCGACAACAACAATAGCATATTTGATTCCGGACTTGGCAATCGGCAAAGGCCCTATGAGATCTATCCCCCAAATGGCGAATGGCCATGTACTGACCATCTGTGTTAGTTCGGTGGAAGGTGCTTTTGGAATTTTTGCAAATCTCTGGCATATGGCACACTTTCGGGAGTAGCTAGCAGCGTCTCGATTAATATCTGGCCGAAAATACCCATAGTGGAGAATTTTCTTTGCTAGAGTTTGGCCACCTGAATGATCCCCACATTCTCCTCCATGCACCACAGCTAAAATTGTCTTAGCCTCTTCCTTGGCTACACATCAGAGTAATGGCATCGAGAATCCTCGTCTGTGCAACAACTTCTGGCGCTCTTTTGACTTTTATGGCAGGGAACCGTTGAGTAGATATTCCTTGATCGGGGTCATCCACAACTCCTGCTCTTGAGATACAGCCATAATCCAGTCAATATCCAACTCATCAGTACTTGGAGATGACAAGACTTCCACAGGGACCAATCCCAACAATTGAGCTTCGCCAGAGCTTAAATATTTTGCGAGAGAATCTGGCTTCATGTTCTCCTACTGGGGTATATGGCTTATTTTATAATGATCAAAATCATCAAGAAGCTCCCAGCCCTTTGACAAGTAAGAAGGCAAATTTCCTCTTTTAGTTTGAAACTTTTTCTTGACCTGGCATACAATAAGATGGGAATCACCGAAGATCTGCAAAACTTTGATGTTCAGTTCTTTAGCAATCTTCAAGCCGGCAATTAGAGCTTCATATTCCACTTCATTATTTGTCGAACAAAATTCTAATCTCAAAGCATAGCACAATGACCGCCCTTCGGTGGTTTCAAGTACAACCCCAGCTCCGGGACAATAGTCATTTCTTGCACCATCAACATATAATTTCCATCGGATCGGGATATCATCAGTCACCTCTTCCTCACTGTCACCTTCATCTGTGTATTCTGCAATGAAGTCCGCTAAAGCTTGTCCATTGATTGCTCTTCGAGGATGGTAGGTGATATCGTATTGGCTGAGTTCAATATTCAACTTCAGAAGACGACCCGAAGTTTCAGGGCGAAATAGGACTTGCTTTAGAGGTTGATCAGTGAGGACTTTAATCGGATGAGCTTGGAAATATGGCCTCAACTTTCTGGACGGAAATCAACAGACAATAGGCGAGCTTTTCCAGCTTTGAATAATTCATCTCTGCCCTAGTGAAACTTTTATTGATGTAATAAACCGGGCGCTGAAATTTTGCGCCTTCCCGTACCAATGCTGCACTGAGAGCATGTGATGAAACCGCTAAATATATGAAAAGATCTTCACCATTGCTGGGCTTAGAAAGTATTGGAGGCGTTTCCATGTGACGAATCAGTTCTTCAAAAGCTTTCTGACATTCAAGAGTCCATTCAAAGTTTTTCTTTTCTTTCTTCAGAGCGTCAAAGAAGGGAATGCATTTATCAGTGGCCCTGGAAATAAACCGACTCAAAGCAGTGACTTTCCCGTTGAGGCTTTGCAATTCCTTCTTTGTCCTAGGGGCTTTGACTTCTCTTAAAGCTGTAATCTGAGCAGGATTAGCTTCGATGCCCCTAGCAATCACAATGAAACCCATAAATTTTTCGGACTCTACCCCGAATGAACATGTCAGAGGATTTAGCTTCATCCCATACTTTCGGAGGACCGCGAACATTTCTGCCAAATGATCCATGTGGTCTACTGCATTTTTCGATTTCACCAACATATCATCAACATATACTTCCATAGTCTTGCCAATATGGGGTTTGAACATGGCATTAACAAGTCTCTGATAAGTTTCCCCCGCGATCTTTAGTCTAAAGGGAATGACTTTATAGCAGTAAAGACCAACATCAGTGATGAAGCTCGTGTCCTCCTGATCTGGGTCATGCATCATGATTTGGTTATATCCTGAGTAAGCATCCATAAAAATCATTAATTCATGCTCGGTTGTTCCATCCACCAACTGATCAATCTTGGTTAACGAGAAACAGTCCTTGGGGCATGCTTTGTTCAAGCCTGAAAAGTCAATGTATACTCTCCACTTTCCATCTGCTTTTTTAACCAACAGTGGATTAGAAACCCAATTCGGATAAGTGCATTCTCTGATGAAGCCATTTTCCATGAGCCGATCTACTTCTTATTTTAATGCCGTCCACCTTTTAAGACCCTGGGTTCTTCTTTTTTGCTTTACAGGTGTAAATTTTGGATCAATATTCAAAGCATGCACTGCGATTTCTAGAGATATTCCACACATGTCGGAATGACTCCAAGCGAATACATCCAGGTTTGCTTTCAAGAATGATATCAACATACTCTGAACCGTCACACTGAGTTGTGAAGCCACATTCAGCACCATGTTTGGATCATTCAGGTCAACAGGTATTGGCACCGTCACTTCCAACGGCACCACTCTACTCTCCCCTACACTGGTTTTTCTGGGATCGACCTCTTTTCGTGCACCACTATGCTCACCAGTGTAGGGTCCACCCCGTAATTGCTACAAGGTAAGCTCTTTGATGCGGAGCGGAGATGCCGCACCCTTACCCATTTCTCTCTTCTTTGCCTCCCGTAACTCTATGAGTTAGCATTCTCGCCCATCATTTTGGTCCCCCTTCACAACACTGACGCCATTATCAGTGGGTAACTTCATAGTCCGGCACCATGGGGCGGGAATGGCCTTGAATGCAGCAAGATTCGGTCGACCCAAGAAGGCATTGTAAGCGAAGAATTCATTAATAATCACAAAAGTTTGTTTTCGGATCACCTTCTTTTCCCCTTCTCCAAGTTCTACAAACAAGTCAATAGTCCCTATAGGCTGTTTTGGCTCTCCAGTGAACCCAACAATTTTCTATGAGGAAGCTTGGACATCAGCCATGGGAATTTTCATCTGATGAAATGTCTTTTTAAAGAGGACATTTCAAGAGGGCCGCAGTCAACAAGCACCCTTCTCACAATGGGTGGTCCGATGCCAGTAGATATCACCAAGGCATCCATGGTGGGAGCCTCAACACCAACAGAGTCTCTAGCCTGGTATATGATGTCAACGTTAAAAGTTCTTTGCTGTTTTGAAGGTGCAGCATCTTCCAAGACAAAAACATTTTCTTCTGCCAGGGCATATCTCAGAGAGTGAGCATATCTCTCCATCTCACCCCAACTTCTGCCCGCTGGGTGAGGACCACCTGTGATAACATTAATGACAGGCCTCTCAGATTCCTGCGCTATTGTCCTCTCACCTGAGCCGGATTAATGAGCAGGAACTTGTTGCCCCTGAGTAGATGAGGTTGGGTCAATTCTGTTTCTCTTTACATATTGTTGTAGTTTATTCTGTCTCAACAGCTCTTCAATCAAATTCTTTAAATGGCGACATTCATTGGTGTCATGGCCAAGTTGATTGTGGAACCGACAGAATTTCCCATTATGCACAACATTTTTTCCCAGGCTTCATCTCAGGTGGTTTGGGCTATTCAACAACATCCTTGTTTGCGAAAAAGATATTTTCTAGAGTATCAGTTAAGGGAGTAAAATTTGAAGGTTTAAAGCGGCGAGCTTTCTTCGCATCCTTCTGCTTTTTTCCACCGTCATCCTCCCTCTTCTGGCCACCAGATTCCTTTCTATTAGAAGCAACATTGTTATTCTCAACTTCAGTCATGACTACTTTTGCTGGCATAGGAAGGCTTTCTAAGCGCATAAATTCATCGGCCTTCTTGTAGAACTTCCCAAGTGAATTTGGCTCTTTCATCTTTAACCATTTTCCGAATTCACTTGATTTGTCAATAGCTCGCATCAAGCAAGTCAGAATCATCCAAGGCTCTGCATTGTCAATTTCGACCATGGCTATATTAAAGCGGTTTAAGAAAGATTTGATAGACTCTCTGGGGCTTTGTTCGAGGCTGGATAGTGACATTATGTCCTTGGCCTTCGAAGCATATAACCTGAACTGATCTTTGAATTTCCGAGTTAGGTCGGAGAACTGATCCGCTGATCGAACTGGCAGCTTCATGAACCAAAGCAGGGCCACTCCCTCCAAGTACATAGGAAAGTATCTGCACTTGATCTCATCTGTTGCTCTGGCACCTGTCATATGCCAGTCATACTTGTATAAGAACTGGTTAGGATCGCTTGTCCCCCGATAAGCTTGAATATTGGGGGAACAAACTTCTTCGGAAATTCAGCCTTCAGGATTCTTTCAGTAAAAGGAGTCTTGCTTGGAGCAAACCCCCAGTCACTTTCATCTTCCTCCCTTTGCATGCTCTCTTTCATAATTTGTCGAATCATTCTCGAGAGGTACTCCTCATCGTTTACAGGCCCCACGGAGACGTCAGCTACTTTTTCGGAAGTTTGCCTGGACAAACGTTCACGAAGAGTTGGCTACGCCCTTGAATCTTCAGCTTAGGAAGGTGCCCCTTTGGCGGTGCCAGCTGCCCTCTGAGGAATACTTTTCCCATGGGAATCATGAACATCTTCAGCAAAGGTTTCTTCATTATTTTCTGGTTGCTGGCTAACTCTAATCAAAGCATTCAACCTGTTCAACATCAAAGTGTTTTGGGCTTCCATTTATTGATACAACCCAGACACTACAACATCCAATTCTGCCCTTGTGATTCCAACACTAGGAGCCCCTTGATTTGACGCGGGAGAAGTGGCGGTGTTGTCATAAGTATTTCCAGATCTAGCAGATCTACTTTTTCTTCCAGGAGCCATAATTTCGGATAGAATTCTGGTTTTTAGGGAGAGTCTTTCAACAAATCTTTGTGAAGCAACGATGAGAGGACTCCTGAGTTCAATTCTCAGTGAAAGCACCAAAAATGTTTACGCTAAAAATGTACGCTAACACCCCCAATGTGAATTGTGATATAGCGAAAGCACCACCCGTTGGTAAGGGAACTAAAAGCAAGCAGAAAATAGTAAAGAGACAATAATTTTTATAGTGGTTCGGCTCAAAGTCAAGCCTACTTCCACTTAATCTCCACTATTATTGACTTGATTACAAGTTTCACAATAATTCTTCAATTACAACACCATTAAGGCAAGTAGTTAGAACTTTGATGCAGAAAATCTCTTTGAATCCATATTGAATGAACTTGATCTTTTCCCAAGGTTCTTTGAAGTGTCTTTGGCGTTTGATGTGTTGTGGAAGTCGTGAAAACAGCAAATTATTAATGTTAACACTAAAAATGTATGCTAACACCCCAGTGTGAATTGTGATATAGAGAAAGCACCACCCATAGGTACGGGAGCTAAAAGCAAGCAGAAGATAGCAGAAAATAGTAAAGAGACATGTTCGGTACGTATCTACCACCCACCGAATCAAAGCGAACCAACTCGAAATAACATGCCGAACCATCCAGAAGGAGCATGCCGAACCAACTCGAAGCAGCCACCACCGAATCAACCTCCTGCCGAACCACTCACCTCCTGCCGAACCAACACCCACCACCGAACCAACCCCCTCCACGCATCAACGAACCAATGCCACTTCACTCACAACCAAATCAAACTCCACTCCAACCACGACCGAACCAAGCTTCGCCGAACCAGATGTGCCAGGCCATATTGCTTCAGCCCACGCCCACCAGCAGCTATATACATCGAAGACCCCTGCCCCCAGCCTCACTCTATAAATAGAGGGGCAGGGGTACAACAATGGAAGACAAGTTTGAGAGCTCAAGCACGGAAGGAACTTTCAAACAACTTTCATATACTTGTATACAAAGCTTTGTACTTGTAATCTGAAAGAAAAGAGAGAATAACATATAAAGTGGACGTAGGCACATTCTGGCCGAACCACTATAAATCTGCGTGTCTTTTACAGTTTAGCCCTTGTTTTTATATATTTGCATAAATCACCCAAACCGCTAAGAACAACATAAAATCAACTAAATCATACGACTTTGAGGTGTTTGTCCATTTTTTTGTGCAAACATTTTTGGTGCTTTCACTGAGAATTTCGAACCCGAAGCTTGAAGCTTCCCCCACTCAGCCTTCTTCCTAACAGCATCGCTTGGTGCCTGGACAACATGACTTCCAGGCAGAGAAAGGGAAAGAACATCGCAACTAGCAGCATTCCGGATCCAGTAATCACAGGTCAAGAGAATCATCCTATTCCAACAGCAGTACCGAACGAGGATCAGACAAACCCGACAGCCCCTGCCACAGAACAACCGGCAGCAATTACTAGGGCAGATCTAGACAGAGTTGTGGCTGAAGTAGCTAACCGCTTCACATCCCAACAAGAAGCTTTGGTGAACCAACTCATGTCACACTTGAGGGATGCCGAAGAATCCAACCGCAACACTAAATCATGGGGTGAGTCTCAATCTGGAGGATCTCGGAGACAACAAAGGTCTTCCCTCTTCGAAGAAGCTATCAACAGGAACAACAATGATAGGGGCCGCGCCCGGACCTAGACCGAACTCCGACTCGAGGAAGCGCTTGGAACCGAACCCAATGGGGGAGGCACCAGGCAAGGGTCGGATGTAGCTGAGCCGGTCATGCCGCCTAATCATAGAAACCCCGTTGAACGGAGCCGAGATAGAACCCAGCCCGAAGTTGGCCCCATGTAAATGCTCGAAACAGAACCCCGCAGGGGAAGATCAAGGCAGGGGGCAACTGTAGCTGGTCCTAGCATGCATCCGAGCAGCCAAAGACATCCATTGGATAACGTCAGAAGTGATAGACTATACCATCCCTACAGGTCATCTGGACGAGACCGATCCCGCAGGGAAGAACCAAGCTCATTTTTGTCCGCTCCAAATTCTGATGAAAGAATGGCACGATTATTTAGGGAATGCGTCCGACGGGAGCAAAGGGATCGAGGGATAGGCGCCAGGGTAACCAGCCCTTTCACCCGCGACATCGAAACCGCCATCACCCCTCGAGAATGGAAAATGCCGACGATGGAACCGTACAAGGGAACTTCCGACCCCGTTGTACACTTGCAGAGATACGCACAGCATATGCTCATGAGCGGAGCAACGGAAGGAGTGTTGTGTAAATGCTTTCCGCTATTCCTAGCAGACCTATCTACCTCCTAGTTCTGCCATCTACCCCAAGGATCTATCAGCTCATGGGAGATGTTGAAAGAAAAGTTCATTAGCCAGTTCCGCATTCATGTGGAACAACCCAAGGATGCTTATTCTCTATCTACTGTCAAAAAGAAATCCGGAGAGACACTGCAACAATATCTAACCCGTTTCAACGCCGCAGCGGCCGCAGTCCAAGATGCCGATGAGAAACTCACCCTAATGGCCCTCTGTAGTGGTGTGCACGCAGATACCAAGTTTGCTAGAAGACTAACTAAAGAAAAACCAGCTGCCTTGGCCGATTTCTTCCATGAAGCTGGGAAGTACATGAGACTCGAAGAGGCTGCCACTGAAAGGCAGACAGGACCACAGGCTAAGACGGCTCATGGAAACGCCCCCGCCGCAGCGAAGCACATTCGGAGAAACGACTTTGGAGACAATGCAGGGGGCAAGAAGGGAGAAAAGCGCTTGTACCGATCAGGACCGAGGACGCTTACACTCCCTTGAATGAAACAGTCGAGAACATCTTCCTGGCTACCCAGGAAAAACTTACATACAAGTGCCTCCCGTACAAGAAAGAGTCAGATCGCGCAATCCAGTCCGGAAAATTCTGCCGTTTCCACGAGTCTCATGGGCACGATACTAATGAATGCCGCCATCTCCGAGACCTGATTGAAGAACACATCAGGAGAAGGAGGCTGGAACGCTATGTAAAGGGCCAGGACAGGACTCCAACTCCCGCCAAGGAAAACCCAGGGCAGCTCCACCCAGAGAAAGGCGGAGGAAATCGCAACACCAGCGGTTCCAGCCAAGAGAAGATAGTGGTCCATACAATATCAGGAGGGCCACACATCGCCGACAAGCGCTGGACAAAAATGGAAAGATATGGAAACTCACTCAGAAGCGAGGGAGACTGTGTCAATTCTGTTATGGAAGAACGCCACCCTAAGCGGAAGGAAAATAATGACATCACATTCAGTGGGCGCGACCTAGAAGGAAGGCAATACCCTCATATGGATCCTATGGTCATCTCTGCCTGGTTCGGCCCAGCTGAAGTTTTTCGAATCCTAGTAGACACTGGAAGCTCAGTGAATATTCCGTTCAAGCATGCTTTCGACAAAATGAAGCTGTCAATGAAGGACGTGTCTCCCTGCAACAAACCGCTACACAGTTTCACTGGAGAAGCAAAGATGCCCCTCAGACAATTGGATCTCTTTGTTGAATTAGGAAGTCATCCCCGCTCCGCCGTTCGAAAACAAACATTCGTGCTAATAAACAACCACTCGGCCTACAATGCCTTTTTAGGAAGACTAGCCTTGTCCGACTTCCAAATTGTCCTTGCCCCACGGTGCCTAAAGATGAAGTTCCCAACGAATAATGGAGTGGGAGAAGTAGAAGGGGATCAAGACGCCGCTCGGGACTGCTATGTAACCGAACTTCGCAATAATCGCCGGAGAGATAAAGGGAAAAATACAGAGACTATTCTCTGCATGAAAAGCTTGGAAGCGTAGCAACTAAAGAAAGCCCCTCCTCTTCGGTATACCAGTGATCCTTTCAATGAATTAGACCCCAGGGACAAAGAGGAGGAGGCCACCGCCGAGCCTGCAGAGGCTATGGAATTCGTATCTGTAGACAAACGCGACCCAAGTAAACTGCTGAGAGTCGGATCTCAGTTAAAAAGAGAATTAAAGAATCAACTCATTGATTTTCTTCGCCACAGCATGGATGTATTTGCATGGACGCACGCTGATATGACTGGAATCTCCCCGGACATAGCATGCCACACACTAAACATCGATCCTACCAAGGTACCGGTAAAGCAAAAGAAGAGAAGTATGGGGGTAGAACGATCAGCAGCCCTCGACGAAGAAGTAAAGAACTTACTTGCCAATGACTTCATACGTGAAGCCATCTACCCGGAATGGATCGCCAACCCGGTACTGGTAAAGAAAGCTAATGGGAAGTGACGAACGTGCATCGATTTCTCCAACTTGAATGACGCTTGCCCGAAAGACTGCTTCATACTCCCCCGAATCGACCAACTCGTGGACAGCACTGCCGGACACGAACTTTTATCCTTTATGGACGCATACTCAGGATATAACCAGATCCCTATGCATGCCCCCGATCAAGACCACACTAGCTTCATCACGGACCAAGGATTGTACTGCTACAAGGTAATGCCATTTGGACTTAAAAATGCCGGAGCTACTTATCAGCGCCTCGTCAACAAGATGTTTGTAGAACTGATAGGACGAACTATGGAAGTTTATGTGGATGGCATGCTGGTAAAATCGAGGAAAGCCAACGACCATATAAACCACCTGGACGAGATGTTTCAAGTACTTCGCCAATATGGAATGAAGCTGAACCCTCTAAAGTGCTCCTTCGGAGTATCATCGGGAAAGTTCTTGGGATTCATCGTTCATGCCAGGGGGATTGAAGCAAACCCCGAACAAGTCCGAGCTTTACAGGATATCAAGACACCATCTACTCGAAGAGAGATGCAAAGCCTAAACGGGAAAGTGGCCGCCCTGAGTAGGTTCGTCTCTAAAGCAACCGACAAATGCATCCCTTTCTTTGAAGCTCTAAAGAAAGACAAAGGAAAGTTCGAATGGACTGACGAATGCTCGACAGCCTTCCTTAACTTAATCGGACACCTCCAGAGACCACCGGTACTTTCAACTCCAAATGAAGGCGAGCAACTATACCTATTCCTTGCTGTGTCACCACATGCCCTAAGTGTCGCGTTGGTGAGAGAAGACAACCGCACGCAACGGCCCGTATACTTCGTAAGTAAGAGGTTTACGGGGGCAGAAGTCAGATACCCTAAACTTGAAAAGCTAGCATACTGTCTGCTTATCACGTCGTGGAAACTGCGACACTATTTCCAGTCTCATTCCATCAGAGTTTTAACCGATCAACCGCTAAGGCAAGTGCTCCATCGCCCCGACACTTTTGGGCGATTACTTAAGTGGTGCATCGAACTAATTCAATATGATATCACTTACCATCCTCGCACCGCTATCAAGGGGCAAGCCATAGCTGATTTCATTGCCGAATTCACTACTAGCGAAGGTAAGGACCAATCTAAAATAGCAGAAGATATCAAGTGGAATCTCTTCGTAGATGGAGCGTCGAATGAACAAGGCTCGGGGGTAGGTGTTGTGATAATCACCCCCAGGGGAAAGAAACTGCACTATGCCCTAAGATTGGAATTCGCTGCCACCAACAATGACGCAGAATACGAAGCAGTGATAGCCGGATTAGAACTTGCACTGGAAATTGGAGTCGGTTCTTTATGTCTCCATAGTGATTCTCAACTTATTGTAAATCAAATACTGGGAGAATTCCAGACTCGAGGAGAACGACTCACAGCGTATCTAAAGAAGACCAGGCTACTGCTCAATCAATTCGATCACTATTTAATCAAACACATTCCCCGAGAAGAGAATCAAGAGGCCGACGAACTAGCAAAACAAGCTAGCATGAAGAACATCACCATTTTCGGAGCATTTACCATCTCAAAACAGCTGGCACCAAGTTTCGAGCAAGTAAATCTGATAGCTGCAACCGAAGAAGAAACATGGATGACCCCTATCCGAGAATACTTACAAAACGGCACCGTACCCGACGGGCGAAATGAAATTAAAAAAATTCTAAGGAAAGCTTCACGCTACACAATGCAAGAAGGCATCCTCTATCGGTGCGGCTTCTCTACCCCCTTATTGAGGTGCATTGCTGGAAGAGAAGCCAAGGAAATTCTATCCAATATCCATCAGGGAAGTTGTGGAGACCACACCGGAGGGCAGACCCCAGCAAAAAAGATACTCCGATATGGGTATTTATGGCCCACTTTAAATAAAGATGCCTTAGAATTCGTCAAGAAATGCGACAGATGTCAGAAATTTGCCAAGATTCCTCGTCTACCCACAAATGAGATTACACAAATGACTAGCCCTTGGCCCTTTGCAGTATGGGGAATTGACTTGATTGGTGAACTGCCAATGGGCCGAGGTGGAGCTAAATATGCTATAGTAGCAGTTGACTATTTCACCAAATGGGTGGAAGCGGAGCCTCTGAATAAAATATCTTCAACTAAAGTTATCAACTTCTTGGTCAAAAACGTTCTGTGCAGGTACGGGGCTCCACTCAGAATCATATCAGACAACGGGCTTCAATTTGACAACGAGGAATTTGCCGACTGGTGCCAAGAGCACGGAATTCATAAGGGCTTCTCGTCCGTAGCTTATCCCCATGCAAATGGACAAGTCGAAACTGTCAACAAGATTCTCAAGACTCTAATCAAGAAGAAGCTTGAAAAGTCAAAAGGCGCTTGGGTGGACGAACTTCCTACAGCACTATGGGCCTACCGCACTTCTTTCAGAACATCAATAGGGAATACTCCATTCTCTTTGGCATACGGATCAGAGGCCATGCTCCCAGTTGAAACTATTGTACCTTCCCATCGTAGGATCCACTACAACCCCGAAGAAAACGAAGAACTCCTCCACATGTCTTTGGATCTAATTGAGGAGAGAAGAAATGATGCAGCACTCAAAGCAGCAGCTCACAGACAAAAAGTGGCAGCACTATACAACTCCAAAGTCAAACATCGCAGCTTACAAGAAGGAGATCTTGTCCTCAAGCGAATCTTTCCGCGCCCAGGAGCGCTGGATCCAATCTGGGACAGACCATATGTAATTCATAAAGATCTCCACAATGGAGCTTATATTTTGTCAACGGTGGACGGAGAGGTGTTCCAGAGGGCATGGAACACCCGACACCTCCGTCGACACTTTTCTTAACTTGTACTGCCCATATGAAGTGAATTAACAAAGAGAATCAGTGGAAATAGGCATTTTCGTGCCGAACCACTTTAAAAGACTTGGCTCTTGTTAACTTGTTCCTTTATATCTTGGCTACTTGTTGAGATTTATCCTTTGCTATTGAACAAAATCCTTTGCAGATGACATTTCAACTCAGAGCTCCACAACATAACTCCACCTGGACAAAATCTAACAGGTACGCTACGATCCTATGCCCTCGCCAATGAGACACTTTGCTCCGGTATCCCTCTACCACGAGTTAACTCATTGTTTGCCTCAGCCCTTAAAGCCGACTGTAATAAGCCGAGTATAAGCCACCGAGAAGGCCGATTATGCCATGGCAGCTAATTACAGCGATTCGGCTCGCCGGCAACTGTGAACCGACCATAAGCCCCAAGATAAGGTGTGGCCAGCCAGGGGCACTTCACAGCTGACGATCGGCCCCCACGCTAGCCGGCCACAGTAAATCGAATAATACCCACAATTACGGGCCATAATGGCCCGGGTAGTTACTGTGCGCGATCGGCTCCGATGTGTCTTAAGTGCGGCTATGGTAAAAAAGAAAACTCCCCGCAGAGGCGTAAGATGGGTGACAAATGTCTCCAAGACCCACAGCTAGGGAAAGTGACTACAAAACCCGTTTGCCACGAACTTAAGCACATCGACGGCCTTCCGTGACTGGAAGTTTTACTTTTCCTATATTTCCATTTCATTTAAAACTTTTCTCCTATTCTCCGTAACGGTGCTTGAAAGTACAGGACATGAAATAGGAAACGCTCGCTAATGGGAACAGAAACTTACAATCGGATGACGAGACACTCAACAGCATTCCGTGCTTAGTCTTACAGGGCGCAAGAAGTTGCCGTCCACAGCCGAAACATGAAGGGCAGTACCTTCTACTTTTATACATTAATGCATAGCTACAGTTCATTTTCACACATCACATTTACGTTGCAAAATGAGAAAATTATACTTTAAGCAAAAAACTTAGCATCAAACACAACTAAATCACAGGCATATGCATAGTTATACTTCTTATGCAGCACATCAAAATAATAACAGCATTCAAAATATAACAGAATCAGCTTGTGTTATAAACTTACATAAAGTCGTTCAATGGCATAATTACAGCTCAAAAGTACATTAATGTTTTGAACTAGCATATACAGGAATGTCAAGCAGACCAAACAAAATAACTAGCTGCATTAGCGCTGACCACTACACTTAAGAACCAGCTCTCCGAATCTACTTAGCTGCAGGATCGGAGCTCCCAGCATGATGACCAGAGGCCCCACCTGTCCAATTTAGAAAAAGAATCCATTAAACCGGCAACGAACGATCAAGTTATGAAAAGCTAAAAAGGGAAAACTCACCAACACCCGCTTCTTGGTCCTCATCCCCCAACTGCACACCGGCTTCCTCTGCAGCAAGTAGCCGCATCCCCTCCTTCACCGCTACCTTCTCCTCCTTTGAGAACTGGGCGGTAACCATGTCCATCCTGAATGCCGCTCCACCTTTCTTATCCGCATCGGCCCTGGCCTCCTCCAAAGCCCGAAGATAGATCCTAGCCATGATCCGGGGATAATCATCCATCCAGGATAGATTACCCTGCTTCCAGGTACGGAAGTACATATCCTGCAACATCTCATCCATCATCCCCTCATTCTCCTCAAACTCCCTCACCCGGGCCTCGGAGGACAGCAACTTAGCAATGGAAACATCCCTCTCTGATCGATATCTCAAGCAGTCAGCCTGGAGAGTCCTCCTCGTTTCCTCCATCTCTTCCTTTAGCCTGGCCTGAGCAAGCTCTGCGGCCTCAAGCCTCCCTGATAACTCCTCTACCTGCTCAAGATCCGCCCTCCGAACCTCGTCCACCGTAGCAATAGCTATGTCAATCCGCTCCTTGCAGGCGGCCTCCATCTTTCGCAACTAAGCTTTGCTAGCCTCCTCCATGGTTTTCTTTAGTCGTCGGGAGGCCGCCTCGTGCTGGGATATCTGGATAGCCTGATCGGCAAGCTGTTTGGCCTGATCAAAAACCTGTAGCCGCAACCGGATGTTAACACTTCCGATTTCCTCCCCAACCCTGGCCAGTCGAGCGTGATGCTCCATTAGCCTCTTGGTTTCCTCAGCCACCCGATCGATGCTTGCCTTGGCCTCATTCCCCATGGTCACAATCCGAGTAGTAAGCAAATCGAGGTCTAACGACTTAGCCTCATCAACCACCCGTACCATGGGATTGCGGGGAAGAAGATGCTCACCCGTGACCTCGTCAAAAGAGATATCCTGAAAACTCGGGTCCAGATCAGGGTGGCCGGCAAATGGGTTGCGATCCAAACCAGGACGGTCTATCGGAGTGACGGTTGGATTTTCGGATGGATGGGGGGAAGGCATAAACTTAGTATCCTCCTCAGTCATATCATGGATGGGCTGGACTGGAGTCTGAGGGCTAGGAGAAAGTTCAAACGAAGATCGTCCCCTCTTACTCTTTTGCATATCTTCCTCAATGACTCCAAGAAGGGGGCGATATCTAACTGCATCCCCAAGACGGCTAGTTGGCGGCTTTGGTTTGGCAGCAGCTTTGAGTAGCTTATACTGTTCGAGGCGGTGCCGGATATCTGATGACTTGACCGCCTTACCTGCTCCTGGAATAAAAACCAAGCGTTACGAACATGCAATGATCCATAATTCAAGAAATATGTTAACTTAAAAAGAATGAGAAGGCACGTCTGTTATACAAACCCGGTGGAGGAGTAGAATACTGCAATAAGTCCTGAATCTCAGTCCAGGACGGAAGCGAACCATAAAATATTCCTAAGTCCCTATCATAAATGGAGTCTGCAGAAGTCAAAAGTTCACCTTGAATCGCTGGAATCGCCTTAGCTGAAGAAATCTCAGAAAATGGATCGACGCTAGCCCCAGTCTTGTCAACCCCCTTTGCCTTCTCAACCAAAGCCGATCCTTCCTCCGACTCCCCAAAAGCTTGACAGAAAGCATCATCCATCCACTCATGAATCTCTCCCGCTTGCCCGGAGGTTAAGGCACCAACGCCACTACCGCTCTGTCCATCTCCTCCTTCACCTTCACCTCTATCTTCCTCTACATCTTCCTCTCCCGGAGCAAGTGGGCAAGTACTAGGAGAGGGACCGCCGGACTTCTTGAGCTTCTTGCCCCCAACAACGGGAGGTTTTGTAAAAGGTTCCCTCTTGCCACTCTTCACTGTGGCTGCTTCCTTGGCTTTGGCAGCCTTCTCCTCAGCCGTGTCTCTCTGCTTAACCACGGATTGGTGTGGCAGGATCAAGTTGTGCTCCAGGAGAGTAGCATTCCCGATTAGGAAAGAAGCCGACCTGTCCCGTCCCGAAATGGCCTTTATTTCCGCAGCCATCTGAACCAGGGAATCACTCTCTACGACTGCAAAGCCACCTGTCGCTAGCAAGAAATAGAAGCATATCAGAAGGAGCACTGCAGTCGGAACAAAGAAACTGTAAATAAAGTTCAACTTACAGCCAGAAGTGAAGAGGCGGAAGGAGACAGAATCATCCCTGATAAAAAACCATTCTTTCTTAAACATGGTGAACTTTGAGTATAAGTCCAAGACCGGTTTGAAGGGCACGGCCGCTTCTAAACTAACATACGGAGACCCCTTCTTGTAGCCTCTTAGATTATACAAGTATCGAATTTCTCGGTTAGAAGGAGGGCGCCCATACCTCCTCTGGAAGATAACGAATAAGCACACCAGAATAGCGTAGGAGTAGGGCTGGAGCTGGAGAGGGGCCACCTTCAGATAGGTAAGGAAGCTGACTATCCATGCATTGATCGGAGGAATGGCCCCACACATACAGTGGTATCTGCTGTAAGCAAAATATCCTTCAGGAGGGTCATATGGCATGACCCCCTCTCCCGGCAACAGCATGCGAGCCCTGTCAATCCCAAAGGAACAAGAGATGACATCAAGCTGCTCCTCCCTGAGGGAGCTAGGAAAACAATCGGGCGGGGAATTCAAGAGCCCCTGGGGGCCATACCCATCTACTACCGATCTCGGAGCAGGCCCAGGACGTTCGGCCCGAACTGGGGGAACTATGGAGGACTCTGCTCTGTCCTTGGACTTTCGTTTATCGGATCGGGTTTCCACTTTTAGAGACATTTTATCTGCATACACAAAAGTGAAGGACATGTTGTTAGTACAAGGAGTATGGAAATATAAGCGAGCAGGTGAATATAGGTCTAGTGTTCCTCTCAAGATTCAAATATGAAAGCTCATTCGGCGTAGCCCATTCGGCATAAAGTCCATCCGGTATTAAAGGTTTAAAATTTCATTCGGCATTCTCAACCCAAAGTTCACTCGGCGCTAGAGACTTAAGCTCATTAGGCGGCAAAAAGTGTACCTGATTCGGCACAAGGTCGATTCGGCACTCAATCAATTCGGTTTCTCTCTGAGTCGGTAAGGAATAAATAAGGGGGTGTAGCCCCTATATATAGACGAGCGCAGAAGCACCGGACCAACCGGTTCGGCACACCGGACCAACAGCTTCGGCACCTCAAACCGAATGAAGCTATACGAGACTATCCCATTAAAACAAAGAATGACATATGTTAAACATATGACCTGCTTTGGGGGGCAAATGTTGGGTACGTATCTACCACCCACCGAATCAAAGCGAACCAACTCAAAATAACATGCCAAACCATCCAGAAGGAGGATGCCGAACCAACTCAAAGCAGCCACCACCGAATCAACCTCCTGCCGAACCACTCACCTCCAGCCGAACCAACACCCACCACCGAACGAACCCCCTCCACGCATCACCGAACCAATGCCGCTTCACTCACAACCGAATCAAACTCCACTCCAACCACAACCGAACCAAGCTTCGCCGAACCAGATGTGTCAGGCCAGATTGCTTCAGCCTAGGCCCACCAGCAGCTATATACATCCAAGACCCCTGCCCCCAGCCTCACTCTATAAATAGAGGGGCAGGGGTACAACAATGGCAGACAAGTTTGAGAGCTCAAGCACGGAAGGAACTTTCAAACAACTTTCATATACTTGTATACAAAGCTTTGTACTTGTAATATGAAAGAAAAGAGAGAATAACATATAAAGTGGACGTAGGCACGTTCTGGCCGAACCACTATAAATCTGCGTGTCTTTTACAGTTTAGCCCCTGTTTTTTATATATTTGCATAAATCACCCAAACCGCTAAGAACAACATAAAATCAACTAAATCATACGACTTTGAGGTGTTTGTTCATTTTTTGTGCAAACAAGACAACAATTTTTATGGTGGTTCGACTCAAAGCCAAGCCTACGTCGACTTAATCTGCTCTATTATTGACTTGATTACAAGTCTCACAATAATTCTTCAATTACAACACCATTAAGGCAAGTAGTTAGAACTTTGATGCAAAAAAGCTCTTTGAATTCATGTTAAATGAACTTGATCTTTTCTCAAGGTTCTTCGAAGTGTCTTTGGCGTTTGACGTGTTGTAGAAGTCGTGAAAACAGCAAAGTCTTGGCCTTCAAGAAATTCTTCCAGAAAAAGTCCCCCTTCAATGTGGGGTAGGTGGGGTATTTATAGGGGAGTCTCGAGTTAGGTCGTGTGGTGCCATAGTTCATGAGCGACCTAAGGAGTTGCGACCTAAGAGCGATCCCGAGGTTGCATAAGGCGTTAGCGACTTAATGGAGCCATCCTGGATGAGATATATGCTGTGAGCAACTTAGCATGTGTATCACAGGAGTTATCTCGGCTTGCTTAGGCCGACCTAACGGAAGAGGCAGTGCGCATGTGGCTTAACCCTAAAGCTTGCAAGGTTGTTAGGTCGCTCTATCCTTAAATCGTTAGGTCGTTGCCTTCATTGAGTCCCTAGGTCGCTGGAGCTCCTTAGGTCGTTGAGTCGTGCCATGTTGAGCCGCTCTACGCTTTAGGTCGTTAGGTCGCTCATGGCTATAGGTCATTAAGTCGTTTATGCCTTGGATAGTTAAGTCGCTTATTCTCTTAGGACGTTGAGTCGAATAAGTCGCTAGGTCGTGAATAAGAGAGGTGTTAACATCTTGGAAACCACATCTAGGTTTGCTCGAAGAAAAACGACCAATTCCTTCATCACACTTGCGCCGAGCTATGATCCGATCTTTAGGACCTGATTCAGATCATCCTGGTTGATAGGAACAATGATCCTCGATTCAAGGAGAGCTTCTCTTCCACCTTCTAGCTCTTTATGTCGATCCATGTCATCGTGGAACCGATTGGGTTTCCCGAGAAGGGGCGCAAGCTGTAGTTGTTATGCATCTAATGCCTTAATGTAGAGAGTCTCGTCTATATTTTTTGCTTTCTCCATTCACCTTGCCTCCTTTAGCTCGACGAGGTAGCATTCACGGCCGACCACCTAATCTCTTTGCATGATTCCCACTCTAGTCTCTATAGGGAACTTCATAGTTAAGCACCAGGGAGCGATTGCCACTTTGAACTCAGGTAAGACCGGTGCACAAGAAAAGCATCGTAGGCTAAGTAAATGTCCAATGCAAAAAAGGCAAGATTCGCACTCGCTTGCGGTCTCCCTCGCCAAGTACTACCTATAATTCAACAAATCCTATAGCCTTTGCAGCCATCGCACTGAACCCATGTATTCGAGATTTACAAGGTTTCAAATCCTTCTTTTCTAGCATCATTTGATCATAAGCTCTCTTGAACAAGATATTGAAAAAACTCCCATAGTCAACTTGCACCTTTCGAACAATAGCAGGACCAATCGTGGTGAGCAGGTCAATCATTGGAGTTTCCACTCCATCAACATCCCTATTCCGGAAAAAAAAATCGTTAGTCATCCTTCTTGTTTGCACAAAAAATGGGCAAACACCTCCAAGTCGTATGATTTAGTTGATTATGTGTTGTTCTTAGTTATTTAGGTGATTTATGCAAATATATAAAATAGATGGACTAAACTGTAAAAGACACACAGATTTATAGTGGTTCGGCCAAAATGTGCCTACATCCACTTTATATGTTATTCTCCTTTTTTGTTCAGATTACACGTACAAAGCTTTGATTAGAAGTATCTGAAAGTTGTTTGAAAGTTCTATTCGTGCTTGAGCTCTCAAAACTGGTCGGTCATTGTTGTACCCCTGCCCCTCTATTTATAGAGTGAGGCTGAGGGTAGGGGTCCTGGATGTATATAGCTGCTGGTGGGCCTGGGCTGAAGCAATCTAGCCTGGCAATGTTGGTCTGGCACTCCTTGGTCTGGTAGTACGTTGGTTCGGTGGTGGCCTCCCTTGCTTCTGGTCCGGTGGTGCTACTTTGAGTTGGTTCGGCGGGCATGGGAAGTAGGATGGTTCGGTAGGCACGGGGAGAAGGTTGGTTCGGTAGGCACGGGGAGAAGGTTGGTTCGATAGGCACGGGGAGAAGGTTGGTTCGGAGACACTTGGAGGACGAGTTGGTTCGGTGGTAGATGGAGCAGGATGGTTCGGCAGTACGTGGAATAGGTTGGTTCGGCAGGCATGGGATATAGGTTGGTTCGGTGAGATGTTGATTCGGTGGTAGGGAAGGAGCTGGTCGAAACACACCCAACATTTGCCCCCCAAAGTAGGGCATATGCCTGTATATGGCGTGCTTTGTTTTAAGTCATTCATCCTGGACGCTATCATCCGGTCTCTAATGCCGAACCAACTGGTCCGGTCATTGATATTTGCTTATAAATAGGGGCCTAACGCTTTCGTTTATCCTTATTAGCCAAACCAAACCCTTGCCTTTGCCGAATCAAACTCTCATCTCTGCCGAATCAAATGTGTTAGCCGAACCAGAATCTTATTTTGCCGAACCAAGTGAGATCCTTTTCTGCCGAGTGTGTTTTTGCTCTGGACTACCGAATGGTTTCGGGGACTCGACTCACCGAATGAACTTCATGGAGTATAAGTGCCAAATGAACTTATATACTTGGATTACAGAATGAACTCAAATCTTGAATTATCGAATGAACTCGAATCTTGAATTTTCCATGTTTCGAATTACGAGTGAAATTCCAGACTACATAGTTTATATGTTTTAACGATATACCTTCTTGTGTTGTAGATAAATGTCTCATAAAATGGAAACTCGATCAGATAAGAGGAAATCTATGGATAGAAGAGAGTCCCCCGTTGTGCCCCAGCCTAGCCAGGACCGGGACGACAGGGACCCACCCCGAGATCACTAGTGGATGGATATGGCCCTCAGGAGCTCTTGAACTCTCCTCCTGACTGCTTTCCTAGCTCCCTTAAAGAGGAGCAGCTTGATGTTATCTCTCACTCCTTTGAGATTGATAGAGCGTGCATGCTGTTGCCGGAGGAATGAGTGATGCCGTATGACCCTCCTGAAGGATATTTTGCTTACAGCAGGTACCATTGTATGTGTGGGACCATTCCCCCGATCAATGCTTGGATAGTCGCTTCATCACCTACCTAAAGGTGGCCCCTTTCCAGCTTCAGCCCAACTCTTACGCTATCCTAGTGAGCATATTCATCATTTTTCAGAGAAAATACGGGCGTCCCCCTTCCAACCGGGAGATCCGGTATTTGTACAACTTGAGAGGCTACAAGAAGGGGTCTCCATACATCAGCTTGGAATCGGTTGTGTCCTTCAAGACGGTCCTGTACTTATATTCGAAGTTCAGCATGTTCAAGAAAGAATTGTTTTTTGTCAAGGATGACTCTGTTTCTATCCGTCGCTTCACCTCCGGTTGTAAGTTGAAGCTTATTTATAACTTCCGTTCTGATTGCAATGCTTCTTCTTATGTGTTTTTATTTCTTGTGAGCGACAGATGGCTTTGTGGTCGTGGAGAACGATTGCCTGGTTCAGATGGTTGCGGAGACAGAAGCCATTTCGGGAAAGTTGAGGTCATCTTCTTACCTGATCAGGAATGCTACTCTTCTGCAGCACAACTTGATTCTATCCCGTCAGTCTGTGGTCAAGCAGAGAGACACAGCTGAGGAGAGGGCTGTCAAAGCCAAAGGAGGGGTCACGTCGAAGAGCAGCAAGAGGAAACCTTTCTCGATACCTCCATTTGTCGGGGGGAAGAAGCTCAAGAAATCCGACGGACCCTCCTCTAGCACATGTCCAGATGTTCCGGAGGAGGAAAATGTAGAGGAGGAAAGAGGCGAGGAGGAGAATGGAGGTGATGGTGGCGAAGGACAGAGCGGTGATGGCGCCGGGGCTTTGTCTTCTGGGCAAGCAGGGGAGATCCAGGAGTGGAAAGATGATGCATTCTGTTAGGCTTTTGAGGGATTGGAGGAAGGATCGGCCTTGGTGGAGAAGCCAAAGAAAACTGATAAGGCCGGGACTGGTGCCGGTCCATCTTCTGAGAGCATTTCAGCTAGGGTAACTCCGGCGATTCAAAGTGAATTTTTTACCCCTCTTTTAATTTCACATGTTTCTTGGATTATAGTTCCATGCATGCTTGTAACACTTGGTTTTTATTCCAAGAATGGGTAAGACGACCAAGACATCAGACATTCGGCACCGCCTCGAACAATTCAAATTCCTCAAAGCTTCCACGAAACCAAATCCTCCGACCAATCGCTCCGGGGACGTAGTCGGCTACCGTCCTCTTCTCGGAGTTATTGAAGAGGATATTCAAAAGAAAAGGAGGAGGCGCTCCTTATTCGAACCTTCACCCGGACCTCAGCCCCCAACCCAGCCTATTCATGATATCACGGGGGAGGATACTGAGTTCATACCCTCTCCGCAACCATCAGAGAATCCTACCGTTACTCATATTAATCGTCCCGACTTGGCTCGTAATCCATTTGCAGGTCATCCAGATCTGGATCCGGGTTCTCATGATATTTCCTTTGAGGAGGTTACTGGTAAGCACCTTCTTCCTCGCAATCCTATGGTAAGGGTACTTGATGAGGCCAAGTCCCTGGATCTTGATTTGCTTACTACTCGGATTGTAACTATGGGGGATGAAGCCAAGGCAAATATCGACCGGGTTGCTGAGGAGACCAGGAAGTTGATGGCGCATCACGCCCGACTATTTAAGACCGGGGAGGAAATTGGGAGTGCCAACATAAGATTGCAGCTAGCAGGGCCGAGCTACGGAAAATGGAGGCCATCTACAAGGAACGGATCGATATGGCCATTGCAACGGTGGATGAGGTTCGGAAAGCGGATCTCGAGCGGGTAGAGGAGTTATCTGGGAAGCTTGAAGCCGCGGAGCTTGCTCAAGCCAAGCTGAAGGAGGAGATGGAGGCGATGAGGAAATCCCTTCAGGCTGACCGCTCGCGATACCGATCGGAGAGGGATGCTGCCGTTGCAAAGCTGTTGGCTTCTGAGGTCCGAATGAGGGAGTTTGAGGAAAACAAGGGGATGATGGATGAGATGCTCCAGAATATGTATTTCTGTACTTGGAAGCAGGGCAACTTATCCTGGATGGATGATTATCCCCGGATCATGGCCAGGATTTATCTCCGCGCTCTGGAGGAGGCCAAGGCTGATGCGGATAAGGAGGGTGGCATGGCCTTCAGGATGGATGTGGTTACGGCCCAATTCACTAAGGAGGAGAAGGTGGCCGCGAAGGAGGGCATGCGGATGCTCGCTGCTGAGGAGGTAGGTGTGCAGTTGGGAGATGATGATCAAGGAACAGATGCTGGTAAGTCTTCCCTTTTAGCCTTTTCATAGCTTGGTTGTTTATCGTTTATTCAATGAATTCTTCTCTTGAATTGGAAAGGCGGGACCTCTGAAATGCCAACTATCTCTGGTCAGCACACTGGGAGCTCTGATCTGGCGGTTAAGTAGACCTCGGAAGGCCAGCAGGATAGAAGCGAGGCCCCGATGCAGTCGGCTTCTTGGCTTGATCTGGACATTTTTTTTAGCTTACTTGGCATTGCTGGCTATGTTAGTCTTGAAACATTAATGTAATTTTCGGGATGTAATTATCTAACGAACAACTTGATCTTTGGCATGTAACTTTATAACATAAGCTGATTTTTTCGTGTTTGAATGCGGTCGTTATTTTGATGTGTTGCATAAAATATAGCTGTGCATGTGTTAGTGATTCATTTGTCTTTGACGCTAAGTTTTTTCTTAAAATATAATTTCGTGTCATGCGATGTTAGTGTGATGTGCGTAGAAATTATAGTTACATATTTATGTACAAGAGAAGAAAGTACCGCCCTTCAAGTTTTTGCTGTAGATGGTAGCTTTGAATGCCTTATGTGATCGAAATATGGAATGCAGCCGACTGTCCTGCCATCCAGCTGTGAGTTCTTATTCCCATTAGCGAGTGTCTCCTATTTTGTGTCCTGTACTTTAGTGATCGTTACAGAGAATAAAAGGAAAGTTTTTATAAATAAAATGGAAATATAAGAAATAGTAAAACGTCCAATCACGGAAGGCCTTCAATGTGCTTAAGTTCGTGGCAAACGGGTTTTGTAGTCACTTTCCCTAGCTGTGGGTTGGGAGACATTTGTCACCCATCTTACGCCTCCGCGGGGAGTTTTCTTTTTTACCACAGCCATACTTAAGACACATCGGAATCGAGATCGCGCACAGTAACTACCCGGGCCATTATGGCCCGTAATCGTGGGTATTATTCGATTTACCGTGGCCGGCTGCCGAACGTCAACTGTGAACCGCCCCTGGCTGGCCACACCTTATGTTGGGGCTTATAATCGATTCACGGTTGCCGGCGAGCCGAACGCCGTAATGAGCTGCCTAGGCTATTTTCGGCCTCCTCGGTGGCTTATACTCGGCTCATTACAATTGGCTTTAAGGTCCTTCGCGAGCAATGAGTTAACCCGCAGCAGAGGGATGCTGGAGCAAAAGTGTCTCATTGGTGAGGGCATAGATTCGTATAGTACCTGTTAGGTCTTCTCCAGGTGAAGCTGTGTCGTGATGTGTCACAGGATTTTGTTTGACAGAAAAGGATAAAGTTAACAAGCAGCCAAGATATAAACGAACAAGTTAAAAAAGAGACAAGATTTCTAAAGTGGTTCGGCACGAAAATGCCTACGTCCACTGATTCTCTTTGTTAATTCACTTCATATGGGCAGTACAAGTTAAGAAAAGTATCGACGAAGGTGTCGGATGTTCCATGCCCTCTGGAACACCTCTCCGTCCACTATTGAAAAAATATAAGCTCCGTTGTGGAGATGTTTATGAATTACATATGGTCCATCCCAGATTGGATCTAGCGCCCCGGGGCGCGGGAAGATTCGCCCGAGGACAAGATCTCCTTCTTTTAAGCCGCGGTGCTTGACTTTGGAGTTGTATTGTGCTGCCACTTTTTGCTTGTGAGCTGCTGCTTTGAGTGATGCATCATTTCTTCGTTCTTCGATTAGATCCAAAGTCATGTGGAGGAGTTCTATGTTCTCTTCTGGGTTGTAGTGGATCCTACGGTGGGATGGCACTACAGTTTCAACTGGGAGCATGGCCTCCGATCCGTATGCCAAAGAGAAAGGAGTATGCCCCGTTGATGTTCTAAAAGACGTGCGGTAGGCCCAAAGTGTCGTAGGAAGTTCATCCACCCAAGCGCCTTTTGACTTTTCAAGCTTCTTCTTGATTAGAGTTTTAAGAATTTTGTTGACAGCTTCGACTCGTCCATTTGCCTGGGGATAAGCGACAGATGAGAAGCTTTTGTGAATTCCATGCTCTTGGCACCAGTCGGCGAACTCCTCGCTGTCAAACTGAAGTCCATTGTCTGATATGATTTTGAGTGGAACCCCGTACCTGCATAGAACATTTTTGATCAAGAAGTTAATAACTTTTGCCGAAGATATTTTATTTAGAGGTTCCACCTCCACCCATTTGGTTAAATAGTCCACTGCCACTATATCATATTTGTGTAGGATCGATTTCACCCTAGAGGGGGGTGAATAGGGTGAAAGTGTAAATTATTAAAATTAATCGCGGAAGCTTATAAATTAATTTCAATTCAGATCACAGAATAGCAGCACAGATATCGCAGAATATAAATAACTGAATAAAACAGAACAACACAGAATTTACCCAGCTTCGGCAAAACCCTGCCTACGTGCTGCCCCCAAGGTTTCTACTAGAAATTAGATAGTCCCTCGCTTACACACGTAAACTCGCTATACCCGTTATTGACTAATCTAACTCTACGCTCAAAACCCTGCCACAACTCAACTACCGAGTTGCGAATTCTCAAGCTACGCCACGTAGCTTGTCCCCTAGTCACACGACTAGAAATTTAAACGGTTTAAAATTTAAAAACAAATTTAAACAGAAAATTAAAAATAAAAACCCTAATTAAAATAAGCTATAGCCTTTTTGAACAAACAAGGCCTCTTTTATAAAAACACGTCGGCCCAATTTTTTCTTTTACCCGAATCTCTTTTATTTTCTTTGTGATAATGTCGGCTTGTTCTTCCTTCTGAGATTAGGGCTTCGGCTCTTGTTTGTTCCTCTTCCTTCAATAAATTAGGGCTGGAATCAAAGATGCCAATATTATATTAATCGATCGAATTTGTGATTTTCGTCCTTCTGCCCTGTCGATCGACTGCCTCCTTGTACCTTGCTTCGGCTACTTCGATTGATTGAGTTCGATTACAATTTTGGTGAGTACTTTTATTCCTTTTGCTTTCTGATTGAATGCTTGAACTCAATGATGGATTGCCTGTGATGATTAGGGTTCTTATAGGATTTGATTTCCTAGAGTTGCGTTCGTATATGTTGATTTGAATTTGTCAAGTTCTTCATCTCGGCCACTTTATTATTCTTGAACGATTGAGATTGATTCTGACTTGTTCAATATGAATATGCTTTCGTTGCTTGATGGTTACGGTTTTGATTTATTTCGTGATGACCACGGTGTTGATTTCTACTGCTTCGGCCTTGACTCGTTCATCTTGAAATTGTTTTGATTTCTGGATAAAGTCACGGCTTTGACTTTCTCAAAAATGCGTACTTGATACACTGTCATGAATTCGAATTTTTTTGTACTGTTGAACTTCGTTCATTTGTACTTTGTTTCTTTATAATGCTCGAACTTGTTCATGTGATTCATGCTTTATTTTGACCTGATCTTGTAGTTGTACACTTTGTAGTCTGCATTTCATATGCTTGCAACCTTGCTACTGTATTCATGAGTTTTGATGCATATTGCAACTTGGACATTGTTTCATCTGACTTCGGTCTTGGTTTTATTGCTATAGCATGCACTCGACTCTGTAGTTATAACTGGACATTTGAGCTTGTTTCATTTAGTTGCTGTTGTCTGCACTTGCTTAAGTTTCACTGCCATAAGTCATGTTATTGCATTGTATATTCCAGTGTGCCTTTGGTCATTTTATTGAACTTGAGTCTGAGCTTGTATGAACTTGTTCATTGTATTGCTCCTTGATTTTCTGGCCTTCACTTGATATCTGCTGCACCATGTAGATACTTTGCTTGCATATAGTCTTGTTGCCTCTGTTTCATGTTGTATGGTCTGGTTTGGTCTGTGTTGCATTACTGTATCAAGTGGCAGTTGCTATCTGCCTTTGTCCTTACTGTACTTGGTTAAATTCATTGCTGAGTTGATCATGTTTCTGGTTTTGTTTGCATTGTTGGTTCATCACTTTGTTTTTGGGTTGATGTACATGTGGTTTTGTGGCACTGCTTGCAGTCATATTGAATTGAGTTTGTTCATGTTCCATCGACTTGTTTTGTACTGGTTTGAGGCTTTGAGTTGCATATCTGGATTGTATCTAATCCGGACATATGTAAGTTTGAAGTTGTTGTCTCATTTGTTGCTGTGTTGGCTTGATCATGGCCTTTACAGTTAGTAGCTGTCGTGTGCATGCAGTTTTGTAGGCTTGGAGTCTTTGTTCATTGATGATTTTGGTCGTTGCATTTGTTGGGTACTTAGTCTTGACCTGTTGTGCTTAGTTCATGTGTATGCTGTACACTAAGCATTTCTTAGTTTGCATATCAACTTGTTGCAGTTAATGGTTGCTGTGCACTTTTGTGCTTGTATTTTGATTCAGTCTTCATTAGCATGCTACTGATTGGTGTTTCATTTCTTGTGATATCCATGTTGCAACTGTTTTGACAAGTTAACTGCCTTGTGTTGAATCCAGTTTCAAAAACCCGGGTTTGACCTTGTGCTCGTGTTGTGATATATTGCATGTGAGTTGAACCCGGTTATTCATTTGGGTTTGAACAGTGCTCACCTGTCCCTGTAAGCCAATCAAGTGTATATATCGGCGTGCACGGCCTTGTGGCATATACAGTAATACACTGTATATGTCACAAGTTGTTCGTGTATGATGAATTCAAATTTAAATTATGACGAACAACCCAAATAACTAAGGCAAATCATATTTTCAAAAATTATTTATTTTTGAATCGCAAAAATATTTCTTTTTCAATTTTACTGCGTTAGTTTATATTTTTGCAAATTTCTCAGATGCTGGATTCAAACTGGAAGGAAGTTGAAGATAAGTACGAGTGTGAGTGATATGTAGTGAGGTGAACTGTAAATATGAAATGTGATGTTATTGTAATCAAAGTTGTATAGTTATAGTGAGAGCTTGAAATTGTACTATTCAAAGATGTAATAAATATTTGTTTGAATAAAATATTCGTTTGAATTAAAATTTGTGTTATTTATTTTATCCAGCAAATATTTATTTAATCTATGAAAAATAAATAGTATATTATCGAATACATTTAAATGAATTTATATATGTTTATTATCATCAAACAAAAATCATATAAGCGCATATTCAACAATTTGGCTCCGCCTCGGCCCATTGGCAGTTCGCCAATCAAGTCAATTCCCCATACTGCAAAGGGCCAAGGGCTGGTCATCTGAGTAATCTCATTTGTTGGTAGTCGAGGAATCTTAGCAAATTTCTGACATCTGTCGCATCTTTTGACGAAGTCTAAGGCGTCTTTGTTTAAAGTGGGCCAGTAGTATCCATATCGGAGCGTCTTCTTCGCTAGAGTCTGCCCACCAGTGTGATCTCCGCAGCTCCCTTGATGGATGTTGGATAAGATTCTCTTGGCTTCCCTTCCAGCAACACACCTTAACAAGGGGTTAGAGAAGCCGCTCCGATAGAGGATGCCTTCTTGTATTGTGTAGCGGGAAGCTCTCCTCATGATTTTCCTAACTTCATTACGCTCGTTGGTAGTGTGCCATCTCGTAGGTATTTCGGATAGGAGTCATCCAAGTTTCCTCTTCGATTGCAGCTATCAGATCTTCTTGTTCGAAACTTGGGGATAGTTGTTTCGAGATGGCTACTGTTTTGAAAATGGTGTTGTTCTTCATGCTAGCTTGCTTTTCCAGTTCTTCGGCCTCTCGGTTCTCTTCTTGAGGAATGTGTTTGATTAAATAGTGATCCAATTGATCGAGCAGCAGCTTGGTCTTCTTTAGGTATGTTGTGAGTCGTTCTCCTTGAGTCTAAAACTCTCCTAGTACTTGGTTTACGATAAGTTGAGAATCACTATGAAGACATACAGAACTGACTCCAATTTCTAAGGCAAGTTCTAATCCTGCTATTACTGCTTCATATTCTGCATCGTTGTTGGTGGCGGCGAATTCCAACCTTAGGGCATAGTGCAGCTTCCTTCCCCTATGGGTGATTATCACAATACCTGCCCCCGAGCCCTGTTCGTTCGATGCTTCATCTACAAAGAGATTCCGCTTGATATCTCCTGTTATTTCAGATTTCTCCTTACCTTCATTGGTAGTGAATTCGGCAATGAAATCGGCCATGGCTTGTCCCTTGATGGCGGTGCGAGGATGGTAGGTGATATTATATTGACTCAGTTCAATGCACCATTTAAGTAGTCGTCCCGAAGTGTCGGGGCGATGGACTACCTGCCTTAGCAGTTGATCGATTAAAACTCTGATGGAATGAGATTGGAAATAGTGTCGCGGTTTCCGTGACGTGATTAGCAAACAGTATGCTAGCTTCTCAAGTTTACGTTATTTGGCTTCTTTCCCCGTAAATCTCTTGCTTACAAAGTATACGGGCCGCTGCGCGCGGTTGTCTTCTCTCACCAAAGCGGCGCTTAGGGCATGGGACGATATAGCAAGGTATAGGTATAGTTCTTCGCCTTCATTTGGAGTTGAGAGTATTGGTGGTCTCTGGAGGTGTTCAATGAGATTAAGGAAGGCTGTTGAGCATTCATCAGTCGATTCAAACTTACCTTTGTCTTTCTTTAGAGCTTTGAAGAAAGGGATGCATTTGTCGGTTGCTTTAGAGATGAATCTGCTCTGGGCGGCCACCTTCCCGTTTAGGCTTTGCATCTCTCTTCGAGTGGATGGTATCTTGATATCTCGTAAAGCCCGGACTTGTTCGGGGTTTGCTTCAATCCCCCTGGCATGAACGATGAATCCCAAGAACTTTCCCGACGATACTCCGAAGGAGCACTTTAGAGGATTCAGCTTCATTCCATATTGGCGAAGTACTTGAAATATCTCGTCCAGGTGGCTTACATGATCGTTGGCTTTCCTCGGTTTTACCAGCATGTCGTCCACATAAACTTCCATAGTTTGTCCTATTAGTTCCACAAACATCTTGTTGACGAGGCGCTGATAAGTAGCCCCGGCGTTTTTAAGTCCAAAAGGCATTACCCTGTAGCAGTACAATCCCCGGTCAGTGATGAAACTAGTGTGGTCTTGATCTGGGGCGTGCATAGGAATTTGGTTATATCCCGAGTATGCAAACATAAAATATCAGAGTTCGTGCCCGGCTGTGCTGTCTACAAGCTGATCGATTCCGGGGAGTGGGAAGCAATCCTTCGGGCAAACGTCATTTAAGTTGGAGAAGTCAATACACCTTCACCACTTCCCGTTAGCCTTCTTTACCAGTACAGGGTTGGCGATCCATTCTGGGTAGATGGCTTCTCGTATGAAGTTATTGGCAAGTAGGTTCTTTACTTCTTCCTCGAGGGCTGCCGACCGTTCTGCCCCCTTACTTCTCTTTTTCTGCTTCACTGGTACCTTGGTGGGATCGATGTTCAATACGTGGCATGCTACTTCTGGGGAGATTCCAGTCATGTCAGCGTGCGTCCATGCAAATACATCAAAGTTATGGCGAAGAAAATCGACGAGTTGATCCTTCAACTCTGCTCTTAACTGAGACTCGATTCTCAGCAGTCTACTTGGGTCGTGTTTGTCTACAGATACAAATTCCGTGGCCTCTACAGGCTCGGCGGTGGCCTCCTCCTCTTTATCCCTAGGGTCTAATTCATTGAAAGGATCACTGGTATATCGAAGAGGAGGTGCTTTCTTTAGTTGCTATGCTTCCAATTTTTTCTTGCATTTCCCCTGTCTAGAAGTCCCTTTTATTTCGGCTGTGTGGACAGTTGGAATCGCGCGCCAACTGCGGGGTTGTTTTGTTCGAGACTGTCCAGTAAGGGATGGTTCCGGCCTTGTGTTGCAGGGGAGCGGGCGTACTCCTCGGTACGTTGATCTAGGCCACGTACTATGACGGACGGTACCCCAGTAGCCCTGTCATTGATGGAAACCCATTCTTCCGACGAGACCCTACGGTTTTGTTTGTATTACCCACTTTTATGGCTAGTAGCTGGATTTAATAATGTAACAATTTCGGCTATTTCTTATTTACTTGAAAACCCTACACACTATTATAATATCACTGGATTTCCTATAAAATGTTTTGGTTAGCGTAAGGTAAAAACTTTTCCATGTTTATGTGTGGGAAGTCTTACGTAATACCTTTTCTTTTCAAAGGTTTTCTAAAGTTAAGCAATTTTAACTCGTTTGCTCATACCAGACCCCTGTTTGACCCGAGTATTTATTTTCTGTTTTATTAAACTCTTGGGTACTCATATTATATATAAGTAGTCAAGTGATTCAGGTTTGCTTGATGAATTCTGGAGGAGATATGGAGCGGGAGGCTTCCACATGTAGATATAATATGGTTCCGCTATGTTGTTTGGTATCTGTTTCTGTTGTACTTGAGTTGTATAGTTAGACAGATGTTTATAACTGTCTAATATTTGTGGTACAAGTTGTGTACTCTGATGTAATATGTTACTATGTAATATTTTATGTGATCTATTATATTTCATTTGTTCCGCTGTGAGTTCTATGATGTTCTTGTGTTTCTTCTTTCTCTTTTTTTTCTTCTTCTATCCCTTTCTTTCTTCATAGATGATGCGATTTCCTGGAGATAGGAAGTCGGGTCGTCTCAGCTGGTATCAGAGCATTAGGTTGAGTGAATACCTAGACTCTGAGGCGTGTCTTTCTTGAGGGAGCATTAGGTTGAGTGAATACCTAGGCTCTGGGTGGTGTCTTTCTTGAGAGAGCGTACTTGTAGTTTTTATATATAACTATATATATATATATATATATCAATATCTACCTGATCTGTTGGGTTATCTGTTCGGATTTTCCAGCATAAGTTTTAGAGGTGGATGGAGTAGTGGTGTGTGTGGAACATGACTACCACTGGTGGAAGAGGTCCATATGTTGAGGTTGGAAGTATTTGTCGAGACTGTAGACCTAATACTGTCTCGAGTAAGATTCGAAGTTTTGAGTAAGGATTTCTCTGATATCCCGAGGAAATCTTTTTAAAGATTTGGAGTTCATTTTTGAAGTGTAAGTTTGGATCTGTTGGTAGTGCAGATGGAAGTGATGATACTGTGATAACTGCATGATGAGATGCAGTATCCATGGATATTTTCAGAAGATGTTTTCTCTTGGAGCGGTTTTAGTAGTAGTTGAGAAGCAGTTTTTACCTGCCGTGGGGAAGATTCATTTGCATGAAAGTTGTCCGAATCTTTAGCATGGAGGTTGGCTGTTTTGGAATATGAGACTAAGGTCTATAAGTTATTTTGCTTCGGCATGGTCTCATTTGTCATTCCTTAAGAAGAGCGAGATCTTGATGCTTGGTTTGGAGTCCAAATTTCTTGAGAGATGTCTGCCATCTCGTAGGTCCGTTGTGCGGTCTTTTGATGGTTTTGGTTTTCAAGAAAGCCTTTGGATTAGAAGACATTGGTTAGCAGTGGTAGCAGTGCAACTCGAAGTGTTCGGTGTGCTGACGAAAAGGTCTTTTGGCTTTGCAGTATCATCGAGGTAGAGTTTGGAAGCAGCAGTGTGGTTGTTTCTCCGATGGTTCAGGAATCTTGGTGGTTCGTCTTTCAGCAGCCCGAGGCAGATGGTGAATGTTTTCTTGAAGGGTTAACCTTGTTTGGAGGAGTTTAAGGCCGTTCTAATTGGTAAAGAGAGGACAGTTTCTTTGGAATTCGAACTAAGTTGGATCGCAAAAGTGACTTGCGATTAGTTTGGGAATTTTTCTTGGGATATCTTTTGTTTGAGACTAAGGGTTCTCATGTGGAAGTCTGTGTGCATCTGGGGTTAAGTTCCATATTGTTTTGGTTCCAAAAGTGATTTTGGTAGTTAGCTTGATAGTAGGATGGTTCTTAGAGAGAGAATGTTGGTGTAGCAACTTAGAATATTTTGGAATTTAGATTTGGTCATATCTTGTTTTGAGCTGGATTCTATTGTAAGGTTGTGTGACTGAGTCAGATGAGTCATCCAAAATTTATGGATTTGATGAACAAGTTTCCCGGATATATTGGATTGCTTTGGTCTATTTGTTTTTGGAAGTATCAGCATAGGCTGAGCTGATCAAGAAGAAGTTTGGCAGCCCAGGATTGTCTGTTGAGTTATGCAGATATGAGATAAGGAGTTTGGAATTTGAAGTTGGAGACTTCATTGTTGTTAAGATTTCTCTGGTTAAGAGAACAGATATTGGGTAAGTTTGGATGGCTAGTTCGGATTTGGAATTTCTTATCTGTGTTCTGATTGAATAAGATTGAATTGCTGGTTTGGATAGCTGGAATTCATTGTATTTCACGTATCTCTGAGGGAATACATGTATGATTTAACGATTGGTTGTTAAATCTGCAGTTCAGTTGGATTTGGACTTGAGCTGGACTTGAGAGTAGTCTGATGTTCAGTTCAGATTGATGGATCTGGAGATGAGTTGAGCTCTGGATTTTAGTGGTGTAGTTAGTTCGTTGGCTTCTATAGAGCGAGTCTCGCGGTGATTTATACTTGGGAAACTCGAGATAGTATTAGAAGATTTATTCTGATTTGTGTCAGGATAATTAGTTAGGTTTGTTTGTATTGATTGTTATGGTTGTTAGGTATGCTTTGTTGTTTGAAATTAAAATCTGTACTAGGTTATTAAATTATCTTTTCTTTTAAATTTCGGGGATGAAATTCTTTTAAGGGGGAGGATTGTAATGACCTGGAATTTTGGGCAATATAAATTTAATAATCTGCATTAATAATTTATCTGGTTTAATAATTTTTCTTTACAATTTTAATTTAAATTGATAAATTTAATCTTTTAAAGATTAAAAAATATTTAATCTGATAATTATGATCAATATCTTTCTGACAATTTAAAATATTGATAAGATTTATTTTTCAAAGCTAATGAAATTTTATTCTATTTATAATATATATATCTGATATATATTATGAAAAGAAGATCTTGTTTTCTATGTAAAAGATGAATTTTTAAATTGTAATATATATATATATATATATATATATATATTTGTATATGTTATAATTTGAAATTGGTTTGAAATTTAATTTAATCTATTAATAATTTGAATATGTATGAAACTATAATTTAAAGCTTTGTTTAAAAATTAATATTCTTCAAAAGCTAATTTAAAGACTAATTCAGTTGTTTTTTAAAAATATAAGATAAACCGTTTGTTTTTAAATAAAATAGTTTAAAAGGGTTTTAAACAAAGTTTTGTTTTGTCTTTCTTTTAAAATATTTAAAATATGATAGTTTGAAAAGAATTTAAACAAGCTTTGTTTTGTTTCCATTAAAATGCTCAAATTAAAATGGTTAAATGATAAAAATAAAAGTTCTAGATTTTAAATAACATGTATTAGAAATATTTTCATTTTTATTAGTGTTAGTATATTTCTTTTAAAGGTAAACTTATATTTATTTATAAAGTAAATTTAATAAGTAAGTTATATTCACTTTTAAATTAAGTAAAAAATTAATTAAAAATTGCTTAAGACATGTGTAAACATGTTAACACCTTTTAATAACACTTGTAAGTAAATTAAGGTTTATAAGTGACAAGTGTCTTTCTTTCAATTTTATTTTCTTTAAAAAATTTATTATCATAACATAATCCATTTAAACATAAGGGAATTTGTTTGTCTTCCAATTTCCAAACTTTCTTCTTCCTCTCAAATTATTTTTCTTCCTTCATGAATTAAAGATCAACCAGGAAATCTTTCTTAAACCTGAAATTAAAATCAAAAGCAAAATTAGAAACAGCAAAATCAAACCTGCAACCAAAATCAAATCTGAAGTAAAACTAAATCTACAAAGCAAAATTAAGCTGCAACTCCAAGTCTTGTGCAAATCCAAATGAAGTTCAACATTTTACATCATCAATTAAAGCATGCAATATGATTTCTTATTCAAAGCTTTTCAACATCAATTGGAAGCTTGGAAATTCACAAATCTGCTCTACAATCAAAATAGGTGAGTAAATCATTTTAAAAAAAAACGGTTTTAGTTTAACTTGTGATTGAATTGAAGATTCATGTGATTAAATTTGCTTGATGATTGAAAATTTGTTACTTGAGTGCATGATGAATCTGTATACCTGTAATGGAAATGAAAGTTCTGTTATTTTAATAGATCTAAATAATTTTCCTCTTAGAATTTAATAACTCACTCATTGATCATTATTAGCCTTGAATATTTGAGTAAAAGTTGTTTATAAGTAATTAATGATGACTGTAATATAGTTTCTGTAATTTTTAAATTTACAGATAATTTTAAAAATACAAGACACAAACTTAAATTTTGGTCAAAAATTAACTACTTTAAATTCAAATTTGGATTTCATGCATGGAATTGTGATGAAAAATCATGATTTTAGATGTTACTATCATAATTTTTAATTGTGTAATTATGATGAATTTAGGGTTTATACGAAATTGGGGATTTTGTGAATTGCTGATTATCTATACATTAATTTGGTTTGAAATTTGGATCAAAGCTTGTGTATAGATTGCTAGTTGTAGGAAAAATACCAAGAATTTTTCTATTGGATGAATCGTTCGAATTTGTTCGAACTAGGGTTTATTATGGTTCTCAGCTGAGTTTGAATGTTGAAGCTTTTGCAACTTCAATTCTTGACCGGGTTCAATCGCATTTGGGGAGGTTGACAACATTGGTTGTGGTATCACGATGGAGTGATCGGCATGGTTCATCAACGTTGGGATGGACGACATTGGGTTTGGATTTGAGGCGCTGTTTCTGCAGTTGTTTGAGTTGTTTCTGCAGATGTTCGAGCTCGATGCTCGAATTCGATTCGAGGTTGTTTTCATCGATCTGGGGATGTTTTCGAGTTCGCGTGAGATCGTGTGGTCGTGGGGAAGCATCGATCCGTTCGTCGTTGGCCAGAGTGCCGGTGCACCGTGCACGTTGGGCCGGCAAGTTTGGCTGTGGATTGAGTTTCGGAGAAGAAGGGATATTCTCATGTGAAGCTCGTGTTTTTTTCTATATCGTCTCGAAGTGAAAGTAGATGGGTTTTGCTTAGGGAAAAGCTCGTGAAGTTTGGAGGTTCGACTCGAGTATCTTGGTGATTTGTTTTGGTTTGGTACCGTAATAATAGAAGATGCAGATTAAAACTTATTGATGGAATAAATGAAATCAAGTTTCAAACTATAAACAAGTTTTATAAAAGAAACAAATATATAAAGTTAAAGCTTGTTGTTTTGAAATTAAGTTAATCAAACTTTAAAATGTAAAGTGAATTTATTTTCAAATTTAAATGTTAAGATGATTTCTATGAAAGTAATTTAACTTAATTAAAGTTTGAATTTTAATTTAAAAAGAGTATTTTGAATTTAACAATTAAATCAAAGGTTTTAAGTAATATCTTAAAAATTAAGTTTTCGAAATTTATTGAAAATGAATAAATTTAAATTTGATGATTAAAAGTGTTCTAAATTTCAAATTGATTTCTAAATACCTTATTTTCAAAATAAGGTTATAGTTATGATTTTGGAAAACCAAATTGAATAATTTGTTTTAAGTTATTAAAATTTGATTAAATTCAAATAATTTATTTATGAAGATAAACATGGTTAAATTATTTTGTTGTGAAATTAGGAATACTTAATAAATATGATCAGTTAATTAAGATAAATTTTTTCATAATTAATTAAGGATTTTGAAATATAATAAGTTAATTAATGTTAACTCCCCACTGCTAGCGACCTAACTAATGAAGCGACCTAGAAGTAGTTGCGACCTAAGGAGGCCACGACCTAAAAAATAGCGGCGACCTAAAGATTATAACGACCTAAGAAAACTCCGCGACCTAAGGAAGGCTGTGACCTAAGAGATTCAGCGACCTATAGAACTCACACGACCTAACAGAGCGCTTCGACCTAAGGAAGGCCGCGACCTAAGGGATTCAGCGACCTATAGAACTCACACGACCTAACAGAGTTCTTCGACCTAAGGAAGGCCGCGACCTAAGGGATTCAGCGACCTAAGATCTCGAGCTATGATAACAGGAAGATACTCATGACCTAAGATAGGTCGCTCACGACCTAAGAACATTGCATTAGAAGGCCGCCTTTTCTATGCCGCTACTAGTAAGGTCGCTTACGACCTAGAACTTGTTGAAACGAGCTTGCGTGTTCTCATGGAAGGGGGGCCAGTGCTTCTTAGGTCGGCTACGACCTACGACCTTACTTAGGTCGGTCACGACCTACGACCTAACTCCGAGCAAAGCCTATAAATACACCCCGAGCTCCAACTAGAGGGGGACTTTTGGCTCATTCATTTCAAGCGCCGTTACTCTGCTGCATTCTGAACTACTTTAACACCTTCAAGGAACTTCACGAAGAAATCAAACATGTCCAATATGAGTTCAAAGATTTGGATCGATATTGAAGTTTAGGCTACTTGTTCTAAGTCACTTGTAACTCAAAGTGCGTTGTAATCAAAGTGTAACTGCATTGACTTGTAATCAAATCGTCAATAAAGATATTCAAAGTGGACGTAGGCTCTCTCTTAAGCCGAACCACTATAAGATTGTTGTTGTTTACTACTTTTTCACTATTATCTGCTTATAATCTGTTCCCGAGCTATCGGGTGGTGCTTTCACAATCTCACTTCATACACCGGGGTGTTAGCGTTCAAATTTTAGCATTAACATTTTTTGGTGCTTTCACTGAGAACTGAACTCAGGTGAATTATCATCATTGCTTCACAGAGGTTTGTAGAGAGAATTTCCTTGAAAACCAGAAGTCTATCCGAGATTATGGCTCCTGGAAGGAAAAGTAGATCTGTCAGATCTGGGAATATTCAAGAGGGAACCTCCGCTTCCCCTATATCGAATCAAGCCACTCCAGCTGTCGGAGTTACAAAGGCTGAGCTGGATGCTGCAATCTTAGGGCTGAACCAACAGATAAATGCCCAAAATGCACAATTTGAGGCTCAGAATGCCCAGAATGCCATAATTCTGAATAGGTTGAACGATTTGCTTGGGGCAAACCGTCAACCGGCAGGTAATGAAAGGAATTTTGTTGGCAACATTCATGATGCTGAAGAAAGGAATGATCCCGAAAGGGCTGCTAGCCCCTTTGAACAAACACTTCCTGAAGTTGGTGGATCTAGAACTCGACATGATGAGGAGTATCTTTCTGGGATGGTCCGACAAATCATGAAAGAGAGTATGCAGATGGTTGAGGACGAGAAAGAATGGGGTTTTGCCCCAAGTAAAACTCCATTTACTGAGAAAATCTTAAAGGCTGAATTCCCAAGGAAGTTTGTCCCTCCAACCATTCTAGCTTACAAAGGAACAAGTGATCCGAACGAATTCTTGTATAAGTATGATTGGCACATGACATGTGCCAGGGCTTCTGATGAAATAAAGTGCCGATATTTTCCTATATACCTGGAAGGTGTAGCTCTGCTTTGGTTCACCAAGCTTCCAGTCCGATCTATCGATCAGTTTTCTGACTTGACCCGAAAGTTCAAGGAGCAGTTCAGGCTATATGCTTCAAAAGCCAAGGATATCATGTCACTGTCGAGTTTGGAACAGAATCCAGGTGAATCTATCAGATCTTTCTTGAATCGCTTTAACATAGCACTGGCTGAGGTAGACAATGCAGAGCCACGAATGATATTGACTTATCTGATGAGGGCTATTGACAAATCGAGCGAATTTGGGAAGTGGCTAAACATGAAGGAACCAAATTCCCTTGAAATTTTTTATAAAAAAGCGGATGAATTCATACGCTTGGAGAGCCGTCCTGTACCGGTAAAGGCAGTACTGGAAAAGCTGAAGATAACACTGTTGCTCCACGCAAGAATGAATCTGTAGGGCAAAAAAGGGAAAATAACAATGGGAAGAAACAGAGTAATCTGAAGAAGCCCCGATCCTTCAAGCCATTAGAGTATACTCCTTTATCAGACACGCCGGAGCGTATCTACCTTGCCACTAAAGATTCTGTTGATTTTCCTAAACCTCTTCCTCTGAGAACCGGGAAAAAGGCTATACAGAGTGGCAAGTTCTGCCGCTTTCATAATCAACCCGGTCATGAGACCGACGAATGCCGCCAGTTGAAAAATCTAATTGAAGAGTTGCTAAGGGAAAACAAGCTGCAGCAATTTGTGAAAAGGAATAGCAACAATCCTGCTTCGTCTAGTCAGGGGCAACAAGCTCCTGCTCATCAGCCTAGGACAGGTGAGAAGGCTGCAGGGCATGAATCTGGAAGGCCCATTATCAATGTCATTACAGGAGGACCTCACCCAGCAGGTAGAAGCTGGGGTGAGATGGAAAGGTATACCCGAGCTTTGAAGTATGTTCCGACCGAGGAAGATGTATTCGTTTTGGAAGGTGCTATGCCCCTGAAGCAACAAAGAACTTTCGATGATGATATTGTGTTCAAAGCTAGGGATTCCGCAGGTATTGAAGCTCCTACCTTGGATCCCTTAGTCATCTCGGCTGGTATCGGGCCAGCTATTGTCAGAAGAGTTCTCATTGATTGTGGCGCATCCTGCAATATCCTCTTCAAGAAAACATTCGACCAAATGAAGATCCCTATGGCTGATGTGCAAGCCTCATCGCAGAAAATCGCTGGCTTCACTGCGGAGCCAAAGCAGCCGGTAGGAACCATTGATTTGTTTGTGGAACTTGGAGAAGGAGAGAGAAAAGTGGTCCACAAGCAAACTTTTGTGATTGTCGACGAATTTTCTGCTTACAATGCTTTCCTTGGCCGTCCAACTCTCGCAGCGTTCAAAGTTGTTCTGGCCCCATGGTGCCTCACCATTAAATTTCCCACAGATAAAGGAGTGGGAGTCATAGAAGGGGATCAAAATGCGGGGCGGGAATGTTATCTAACAGAGCTACGAGAAACCAGAAAAAGAGAAATGGGAAAGAATGCGGCAGCCCTAGTCCGCATCAAAGAACCAGCCTTGTAGCAATTACAGGGCGGGCCCTGCACTGGCGAACACAGCGGAGCAAGGAAAGAGATGGATCCTAGAAAAGTCAGTGCAGGGGAAAATAGAGTGGTACCAGTGGAAACAACAATACCAATACCTGTTGACCCAAAGGACCCAAACAAGGTGTTGAATGTGGGTTCACAACTTAATGCGTCAATTCAGAATATCTTAATATCTTTTTTAAAGGCAAATTTGGATGTTTTTGCTTGGACTCATGCCGATATGTGCGGAATATCCCCAGAAGTTGCAGTACACGCTCTAAATATTGATCCAAAATTTACACCTGTGAAGCAGAAAAGGAGAACTCAAGGTCCAGAAAGGTCGGCAGCATTAAAAGAAGAAGTTGATCGGCTCATGGAGAATAATTTTATCAAAGAATCTACCTATCCGAATTGGGTTTCGAATCCAGTGCTGGTTAAGAAAGCCAACGGAAAATGGAGAGTATGCATCGATTTTTCAGATCTAAACAAGGCCTGCCCCAAAGACTGCTTCCCATTACCCAGAATCGATCAACTGGTAGACGGAACAGCGGGACACGAATTGTTATCTTTCATGGATGCTTACTCCGGATACAACCAGATCATGATGCATGAGCCAGATCAGGAGGACACAAGCTTTATCACTGACATTGGTCTTTACTGCTACAGAGTTATGCCCTTCGGGTTGAAGAATGCAGGGGCAACATACCAAAGACTTGTTAATGCTATGTTCAAACCGCAATTAGGCAAGACTATGGAAGTCTACGTCGATGACATGTTAGTAAAGTCTAAGAAAGCAGTGGATCACATAGAACACTTAGCGGACATGTTCGCAGTCCTCCGAAAATACGGAATGAAGCTCAATCCTTTGAAATGTTCATTTGGAGTGGAATCCGGCAAGTTTTTAGGTTTCATCGTAAGCGCAAGGGGCATCGAGGCTAGTCCAGCTCAAATTAAAGCCTTAAAGGAAATCAAAGCTCCTAGAACAAAGAAGGAATTGCAAAGTCTCAATGGAAAAGTCGCCGCCTTGAGTCGGTTCATTTCCAAAGCCACAGATAAATGCATCCCATTCTTTGATGCCCTAAATAAAGGAAAGAAAAACTTCGATTGGACTCCCGAATGCCAAAAAGCCTTTGATGAATTGATTCGCCATATGGAAACGCCTCCAATACTTTCTAGGCCTGGCGATGGCGAGGATCTTCTTATATACTTAGCAGTACCATCTCATGCTTTAAGTGCAGCGCTGATACGGGAAGACAAGAGGATTCAACATCCAGTTTACTATATCAGCAAAAGACTCACTGGGGCAGAGATGAATTACTCTAAGTTGGAAACACTCGCCTATTGCCTACTAATTGCATCTAGAAAGTTGAGGAAATATTTCCAAGCTCATCCTATCAGAGTCCTCACTGATCAACCTTTAAAGCAAGTCCTGTTTCGCCCTGAGGCTTCGGGTCGTCTTCTAAAGTGGAATATTGAACTCAGTCAATATGACATCACTTATCATCCCCGAAAAGCAATCAATGGACAGGCTTTAGCGGATTTCATCGCAGAATTCACGGATAAGGGTAATGGTGAGGAGGAAACGATCAACGATTCCCCAATACAATGGAAGTTATATGTCGATGGCGCGAGAAATGACTACTGTTCTGGAGCCGGAGTTGTACTTGAGACCCCTGAAGGTCGATCATTATGCTATGCACTAAGATTGGAATTTCCTTCAAAAAACAATGAAGCAGAATTCGAAGCCCTTATCGCTGGCTTAAGGATTGCTAAAGAATTAAACATCCGAGCGTTACAGATCTTCAGTGATTCTCAGCTTATTGTATGCCAAGTCAAAAAGGAATTCCAAGCGAAAGGGGGAAATCTGCCCGCCTACTTGTCAAAAACTTGGGAACTTCTGTGTGACTTCGATCACCACACGATAAACCATATTCCTCGAGAACAAAACATGAAAGCAGATTCTCTCGCAAAGTACTCTAGCACCGGCGAAGCTCAATTTCTGGGGTTAGTCCCAGTAGAAGTTCTGTCGGCACCGAGCATTAATGAGATGGACATTGATTGGATCATGAGTATGTCTCAAGAGCAAGAATCATGGATGACTCCAATAACAGAATATCTGCTCAATGGCTCTCTACCAGGGAACTCAAAAGAACGACAAAAGCTACTGAGAAAAGCCTCTCGATATATAATCCAGGATGGCCGGTTATACAGACGGGGATTCTCAATGCCATTACTTCGATGTGTATCCAGGGAAGAGTCCAAAACAATCCTAGCGGAGGTACATGGAGGAGAATGTGGTGATCATTCAGGAGGCCAAACATTAGAAAAGAAAATTCTCTGATACGAATATTTTTGGCCAGAAATTAATCGAGATGCTGCAAGCTATTCCCGAAAGTGTGACAGATGCCAAAGATTCGCTAAAATTCCTAGAACACCTTCTACTGAACTCACACAGATGGTCAGTCCATGGCCATTTGCAATTTGGGGAATGGATCTCATTGGACCGCTACCAATTGCCAAATCTGGAATCAAATATGCCATTGTTGCTGTAGATTATTTCACTAAATGGGCTGAAGCTGAACCATTGGCTACTATCACCTCTAAAAAAATGATAAACTTTGTGACTAAAAATATCATTTGCATATATGGTGTGCCTCAAAAAATAATTACAGATAATGGTACTCAATTTGAAAGTGAAGAATTCTAAGATTTTTGCAAGCGATTCAAAATCCGGAAAAGCTTCTCAGCAGTGGCTCATCCGCAGGCAAACAGGCAAGTGGAAGCCGTGAACAGAATTATTAAGTCAACCATAAAGAAGCTACTTGAAAGAGCAAAAGGTGGTTGGGTCGATAAGCTACCACTGGAACTATGGGCATACAGAACCACTCACAAAACTGCGACTGGACACACCCCGTTTTCATTGGCATACGGGTCAAAGGCAATGATTCCGGTAGAAATAGAGGTCCCTTCACATAGAAGAATCCATTTCAATCAAGCAGAAAACGAAAAGCTACAGCTTGAAGCGCTAGATCTCCTTGATGAAAAAAGAGACGAGGCTAATCTTAGAATTGCAGCTCATCAGCAAAGGATAGCCAGACATTTCAATTCCAAAGTTCGCCAACGCAGCTTTGAAATTGGAGACCTAGTCCTGAAGAGAATTATGACAGCGACAGGTGTGTTTGGGCCAAATTGGGAAGGACCATATGTCATAGGTCAGAAGCTTCTTGACGGCACATTCAAACTCACTACTGTTGAAGGAGATCAAATTCCAAGGGCATGGAACAGCAATCACTTGCGTCCATACTTTACTTGAAAATTTTGTTGAAATATTGTAAAAAGAGTTATGAATGTATGATTCTTGTAATTGAAGGCAATTGTAAAACTGATGCAAGTAAATAATGAAAGAATATAAAGTGGATGTAGGCCCAATTTCCTGGCCGAACCACTATAAATCTTGTGTTTCTTATTATTATTACATGTTTGCTTTATTTTCGATATAAAAAGTACATAGAATGTATTGCTGAAATGTCGATTTAAATTTTTGCAGACAATGGAAGTGAAACTTGCACATAATAAGACCAAGCGATTCTCGCCAAATTTCGAGTCACAAAAGCCCCGAATTCAAATCCTAGATAGGAAGTACTTCAATTGAACGGCCTATGATTTCGACAGAAACGGGCCTTTGCTAATAAATTGAGATCGTCTGAACAAACAAACATCCAATTAAGAAGCTAATGCCCGTTCTCACGAACTTGCCTGACAATGAAGTACACTTACTTGGATTAAACAAATTACTTGTAAGAAAAGGGAATGAAAGTTTAAAAAAAAAACACAGGATCGCTGAAAAGGCATAAGCAAGTGGACAAGGGAACAACCAAAGCCATCATCGGCAGCACAAGTCCTCTTCGGAGGCACAACTCTTCGGAGGATAAAGACCTCTGATGGGTCATACGCCATAAAAAAGAAAGTTCCCTACTCAACAAAAAAGATTGGAGAAGTCATGACCCTCCAACCATGAGAGAGTAACTTCCAGGCGATGAAAACCCTCTCTGAGGCACATTTCACCAGGAGTTGAAGTGTAACAACCGCTCTTCGGGATTTCACTTCACCAGAGTTGAAATGTAAAACAAAATAAAAGCCCTCTTCGGAGGCCCATTTCACCGAGAGTTGAAGTGTTACGACCGCTCTTCGGAATTTCACTTCACCAGAGTTGAAATGCAAACAAAATAAAGACCTCTTTGGAGGCACATTTCACCAGGAGATGAAGTGTTACGACCGCTCTTCGGAATTTCACTTCACCAGAGTTGAAATGCAAACAAAATAAAGACCTCTTCGGAGGCACATTTCACCAGGAGTTGAAGTGTAACAGCCGCTCTTCGGAATTTCACTTCACCAAAGTTGAAATGCAGAACAAAATAAAGACCTTTCTGGAAGTCCACGTTTCACCGAGATTGAAATAAAACTTCCAAGTGTTGAAACGTGAAAAGGCTTTCTTCAAAGGCACAACTCTTTGGAGGTACACGTTTCACCAAGATTGAAATAAAACTTCCAAGTGTTGAAACGTGAAAAATCCCTCCTCAGAGGTACAACCTCCTCCCAGAGACACAATCAAGAAGAAAGACCTCTTCGGAAGCCCACGTTTCACCGAGATTGAAATAAAACTTCCAAGTGTTGAAACGTGAAAAGGCTTTCTTCAAAGGCACAACTCTTTGGAGGTACACGTTTCACCAAGATTGAAATAAAACTTCCAAGTGTTGAAACGTGAAAAATTCCTCCTCAGAGGTACAAATTTCTATTTTAAAAAAAAAAAATCCTCATCAAGAGCATACTTTAACTTTCAAAGGAAGAGTGATTTACCTATTCTAGAAAATAATCTTCCTCAAAAAAAAAAGAGGAAGAAAGTTAAAGTACACTTCAGAGGTCCTCTTTACCACATAGAGGAATTCACTTGGCAAAATGCGTACATAAGCAAAAGAAAAAAAAAGTGATTTGTTCGAAGGACAAAGCGTAAAAACTTATATGAAGGAAGTTGTACTCTACGAAAAATTTCTTCAAGAATGAAGTAATTATTCTTCAGAAAATAAGAGTGCAAGTCCCCTCAAAGTATAAAATATTGCAGCAAGCTTATGGTATGGGGGCAACATGGTATATTTACATACAAAATGGTATAGCTACATCGGTAAAGTACGCTCAAACAACATACCACAAGCTCACCACAATATCATATAAATAAACTTGTGCAAAAATGAATAATAAATGCATTGTCAAATTCAAACAGAAGTTTGTGCAAATAAAGGATCATTTTATTTAATTGTATTGCAGATACAAGTTTCAAAATAAAAAGCAGGGGCCGATACCCGCACAATTCTCGACCAATACATGCAAAAGACAAGAAGCTAAAAGCTGAAATCTTCATTTCCTCTTGCCACCTTTGGACCCTTTACCCGGCCGAATGATTAGCTTTTCAGGACGGTCTGTAGGCATAAGGGAAGAAGGGGAGGGAGGTGCAACCGGTGCAACTTCCGGTTCCTCTTCAGTAGCAATGATTTTCTTCCCCCTCCTCTTCGACGTTCCGTGCTTCTTTCTCCTCTTCGAAGAAGACTCACTCCCTGGAGTAGCAAGAGCAGACAAAATTATGTCATCAGAAGGAGTCCACTCCGGAGATATCTCACCTCCCTCAGGTCCCTCGTCTTTCTGCTCTTGCGAAGCGATAGTGTCATCTAAGCCATGAAGAGCCTCTATTTGCTCCTCTTGTGACCCGGGCTATGAAGCAGAAGGAGGAGTCACCTGAAGAGACGGTGGAAGGATAACCGGAGGAGGCGAAGTTTGCACAGCACTCGATGTTTCAACTGTAGAAGAAGAGAAACTAAAAATATTAGTATCTCCCGAAAAGAAGGGAGATATGGGTTCATCAAGATTCAAGAAGTAATCGAGAAGCTCATCAAACTTTTGAGGAACAAGCAGGCAATCCACCTGAATCGGACCAAATGTCAAAGTTACCTGAAGATATTTGCTTCGTTAGTTCAATCTCATAATCCTGGGCTTCGGTGCTCTCCTGAGGCTTCTCTACAACATGGGGAGTTGTAACTCCAAGATTAGTTTTATATTGAGGAATAGAAGATGAGCTAGGGCCAGCTATATCGACATCAGCTGAAACCGAAGGAGGAACAGGGGAATTACAAGCGTTTCCTTCTCTGAGCACCCCTCCCCTGTCGTTTCAGCTCGAAATTTAGCAAGCTGCTCTTTTCCCCTAGCTAGTGCTTCCCGAGTTGCCTCATCAAAATAATATTCTTGAAGATGATCTTCGGAGTAACCAGCGCCTCCAAGCATATCTACGGCAGCCTCCCATACTTCAGCCAATGTAATCTCATATTTGGGACCCAGAAATGAAAGGCTGCCGCGCCCCAAGATACATTGAAGATAAAAATCAAATAATGTGGAGCCAATGTCAGCTTTGGTTGCTTGATGGGCCTCTTCGGCCGCGAGTTTACCAGCAACATCCTCATCACGCTCCTTTTCGGCCATAGCAAGTCGAGCTTTTAACAACTCTATCTCCAAGCTTTGTGAGCCGGTCTGTTCTCGCAGCTGTAAAGTTTCAGCACGATATTCTTCTATGACCTTCTCTTTGTGTGTAAGCTTATCTTCGACTGCCCTTTGACTGGCATGCGCATCTCGTACTTGTTACTGAAGCATGCTCTCCTTTTGAGAATAGGATGTAGATGAAGTAGCTAATTCTTCCTTAAGCTTTTCTACTTCCGCTTCCAGCTTTTCATTATAGGAAGCAATACTTCTCATTTCGGCGTCATGCTGCTCGAGAGTCTTCTGCCACTCAATCTTATCGTTCTACATTGTGAGCATGGCCTCGAGATTGGCTCGGTTAACCCTCTGAACCTCGTCGACAAGTTTTTGCCAGTTCGACATTCTTTCAATATCGGTCCTGACAGTATCAAGATTTCGCAGCATAGCCGATTTGTCGAGAGGAACCAAGTCGAGATCAAATCGAACTCCTCTCAGGCACCACTGAGGGAATCGACTTTGAAGAGTGGGAGGACCTTGCCCAACTTGGTATGCGGGCCGGTTGATGATTGTTTGAATGTCGGAACGAACGGGGGCAGGAGATTGAGCAGGAACACTTTCAGAAACTGTCGGCATTGTTTCTTCAGTAAGTTTAGCCCGCTTGCTAGAAGAATCGTCCATGTGACATTTACCTCTCTCATCGTGAGTCTTTCTTTTTTGGATATCATCATCTCTGTGAGGAGGGTCATGTCTTTCTTGTTCTTTTCGGTGACGTTCTTCATATGCTCGTCTCTCGTCTGCTTTTCTGATGGCCCTCTCTTCATCGGTTTCTCTTCGAGGGGGGAGATGATGTCTATAGTCGAATCGGCTGCGTCTCCCATATTGTTTAAAGTCGTCATAATAAGAGCCGCTCCGCCCCATTGGAGAACCTGAAATTAAAGAAAAAACAAGGTTTGAGAATCTACCAGGAATAGGAAGGTCAAGTGCATCCTAAGTGCGTGTGACGTGTAAAACTACTCGCGGCAAACTAGACTACAAACCAGTCATCGACTGAGGGGTAGTGGTAGTTATTGTGGAAAATTGCACTTCCGGGGCTGTGGAAGTGTGCTTGAGAGTAGAAGTTGCTTCAATAGCTGGAGATGTGACTTTGGTAATGGCAGGATCATCCCTAAAAAGTTCTTGAGAAGTGACTATTATGTCACTTAAACTCCTAAAAATATCAACTCCAAGATCAACGTTCTTATCAGTATGAGGAAGTGGCTCCTCTTCTTCAGTTATGGGGGCAAGTGCAGGCTTTTCGGACGGCTCCACATCATCCCTTGGAGTGGAACATTTTACTAGTGAAGTTTCTATAGAGGTTCCTCCCCGCATGTGCTCTTTAATAGAGACCGGGGCATCAGGAATTTTCATCGGAGAATCGGGAACTTCAGTCGGAACTTCATGAAGTTGAGTAGAACGAGAAGAATGTAAAAGCTCAAACCGATGAAGAAGTTCATCTGTCAATAGAAATTTTGCGCTCCTCTCTTCAACAGCCACAATGCTTAGCCTTTCAAAGACTGGCTTATGACTGGAATCTCTAGAAGGAGGAGGAAGTGCTGTAAAAATAAGGAATGGAATCAGCATCTAGCAATACGAACCATGAAAAACTTAGAATGAAATTGAAGAAAGAAGGGAAAGAAGATCTCACTTGCTATTCTCCAGTCTGCGTAAAATCCTACGGAGCAACGAATATAGAAGAATTGATTCAAAAAACCATGTGCACTCTCCGGCAAATCCAAAATTAGTTTACGGTTCCTCGCACCTCTTACAAGTACAATTGAAGGGTGGTCCTTGTTCTTCGCAAAAGTGCACAGGTAACAGATTTCCTCAAAACTCGGAAGACGGTCAAGAGTTCTCCTGAACAGAACGTACAATCCCATCAAAATGGCATAGCCATTGGGATGCAGTTGGAAAGGAGAGATCGTTAGTCGAAGAAGGATTTGTTGAAGAAATTCATTAAAGGGAGGAATTACTCCACTCAAGCACATTTGGCGATTAATGGCAACAAAACCGGAAGGTGGTCTATCAGCAAAATCGATTGGTCCAGGGAGTAAAAATTCTGCCTCGGCAATGCCAAATTGAATGCATAATTGATTAAGCACCCTCTGTTTCAGAAGGGTAGGAGTTCTTTCCGGAGGGTTCTCTAGTGGAATAGCAATCGGGAAAGCCCCTTCGACGTGTTCTATCATCTCTTCTTATTGAGACGTCATTCTATATAAGCAACTGGATGTCCAGATGTGAAGGTGCACGTTTCCTAAAAGTGTGAAGTGTTGTGCAAAACTAATAAAAATAACAAGCAAAATAACTGGAATTAAACTAGTTAGCAACTGATCGATTGTGAGATTTCAGGACTTGTTAATTTAAAACTCAAGTGCAGTGTTAATTCAAACAAAATTCTAGCTTTGCTTTAACACTTCATTTGAGTCGGTTGAGTTACAACATTTCACTCACACAATTCATTTAAGTTGATTATTCTTTATCGACTAATCTGTCATTCGATGTGGGCGGTCAGTGACAGTATATTCGTCCCATTCTTCTGTAAATGTCATATTTAACAGAAAAAATTTCACAAGTCCTAGGTCGTCCAACGACCTAGCGTAGGTCAGAGCTCCTTTAGGTCGCACTGTGCAAATTAAAAAGGTCCAAAGCAATGCAGATTTGTTCAAGTCCTAGCTCGGCCGCGACCTAAAGCCTATGCCGCAAAAGAGTTAGGTCGTTAATTTGTTAAGTCGTGCTGCTTGGAATTCATGTGCAAATTTTTCAAGTCCTAGGTCGTCTGGTGACCTAACCTAGGTCGGGGTTAACTTAAGTCGCTCAATGCAAATCTGTTCATGTCCTAACTCGGCGGCGACCTAATTTCTATGCCACAGGGATTTTGGTCAACAAGTTCTTAAGTCGCACCTTGGTTTAGATTAAGATGGTCCAGATTTGTTAAAGTATAAGGTCGGCCGCGACCTAAGATTTCAATCATCACTAAACTTAGGTCATTACTTTCTTATGTCGTTTTTAGGTCGCTCTGCTTTAAGTCTTATCTCATTCAAGAGAAAGTTAGATCGCTAGTATTAGGTCGCATGGTTCACATTCAAACAGACACCCCTAAGGTCGATTCCCCACTCACACGCTGCCACATCATCTCCTCCATCAACTCGTTAACCCATTAGAGCCTTCCTCATCTCTTCCAAATTTACAAACCAGCTAATTCGAATCACCCGAAAAGCCAATTCAAATTGCCTCAAATCCACCATACATCTGATGTATTGCCATATTCACAAGAATCACCACGATAACTCAATCAAAAGGTTAATTGAATCGTGACTTATGGGAAAACGCAGCATACGAAAATGTATTAAGAACGACAAGTGGAATGTTCGCGGTTTGATGATGGATGTAGTCGAATGTTGATAAAATTCACTTACGAAATCTGATGATGGAAAAGATTAAAGATTGAGCTGATCGGAATCGTCCTCGAGAAGTTCAAAAGCTTGTTAATGGTAGAATGGATGCTGAAGCAGATGAAGAAGGGAAGGAGCGACCTACGGTATTTATATTCAGGGGCAGTGGAACACGAATCGACAGCATGCGACCTAATCCTCTCTCTAAGTCGTCTACGACCTAACGACCCTCTAGAGCACGAGTTAATGAAATCGAAGCACGCAACCTATAGCTTGGTCACATACTTCGAGGGGCAAATGTTAACTCCCCACTGCTAGCGACCTAACTAATGAAGCGACCTAGAAGTAGTTGCGACCTAAGGAGGCCACGACCTAAAAAATAGCGGCGACCTAAAGATTATAACGACCTAAGAAAACTCCGCGACCTAAGGAAGGCTGTGACCTAAGAGATTCAGCGACCTATAGAACTCACATGACCTAACAGCGCGCTTCGACCTAAGGAAGGCCGCGACCTAAGGGATTCAGCGACCTATAGAACTCACACGACCTAACAGAGTGCTTCGACCTAAGGAAGGCCGCGACCTAAGGGATTCAGCGACCTAAGATCTCGAGCTATGATAACAGGAAGATACTCACGACCTAAGAACATTGCATTAGAAGGCCGCCTTTTCTATGCCGCTACTAGCAAGGTCGCTTACGACCTAGAACTTGTTGAAACGAGCTTGCGTGTTCTCATGGAAGGGGGGCCAGTGCTTCTTAGGTCGGCTACGACCTACGACCTTACTTAGGTCGGTCACGACCTACGACCTAACTCCGAGCAAAGCCTATAAATACACCCCGAGCTCCAACTAGAGGGGGACTTTTGGCTCATTCATTTCAAGCGCCGTTACTCTGCTGCATTCTGAACTACTTTAACACCTTCAAGGAACTTCACGAAGAAATCAAACATGTCCAATATGAGTTCAAAGATTTGGATCGATATTGAAGTTTAGGCTACTTGTTCTAAGTCACTTGTAACTCAAAGTGTGTTGTAATCAAAGTGTAACTGCATTGACTTGTAATCAAATCGTCAATAAAGATATTCAAAGTGGACGTAGGCTCTCTCTTAAGCCGAACCACTATAAGATTGCTGTTGTTTACTGCTTTTTCACTATTATCTGCTTATAATCTGTTCCCGAGCTATCGGGTGGTGCTTTCACAATCTCACTTCATACACCGGGGTGTTAGCGTTCAAATTTTAGCGTTAACAATTAATTAATTGTTTAATTAATTATTTAAAATAATTAGTTAATTAATTATCTAATTTTAAATGTGGATTAATTAAGTGTAATTACTCAATGAAGTAATTAATGGTTAATAGTTGAATATAATTAAGAATGGATGAAATTAATTATGGAAGTAATTATAGGAAAATTACTCATGGGAGTAATTTAAGTTGAAATGATTGTTTGATAATCACCAAATGATATCAATTAAAGAATTGATTAAATATACTTGTTGAATTTAATTAATTTTAAAGTAATTAATTAATTAATAAAATAATTAAGGATGGGTTAATGATGGAAGTAATTACTTGTTAAGTAATTAATTAAGAGAGCAATCAAGATTTATTAATGAAGTAATTAGAGATAATTACTTATGTAAGTAATTAAGGGTTAATTACTTAATTTATTTAGTTAATTAATTAATGTGATTAGTTAATTAATGAATGAGATTAATTTAAGATTAAATGCTAAGTGTAATTAATCAAAAATGTAATTAATTAATTAATAAAGTAATTAATTAAGGATTATTTATTAGTTTAATTGAATAATTAAGTACTTAATGAAGTAATTAAAGATTAATTAATTAGATTAATTAATCAAAGTAGATAAAATTAATTAAAAATTTAATTAGTTAAGATAAGTAATTACAAATTGTTAATTACTGATTATGATTAATGAGTTGATTAATTACAAGTTAATTATTTAAATTAAAGTGATTTATTAGTTAATGGGGATCATTAATTAATATAATAAATGATATAATCAAGGATGATTAATAAAAGTAATTAATTAAAGCGTGATTAATTAATTGTAATTAATTAAGGTTTAATGTAATTAATTATAATTGATTAATAAATGAAGTAAATAAAGGATCATTAATTATTGTAATTAATGATGGTAATTAAAGGTTAATTACTGAATATGGTTAAGGATAATTACTTGAATATAATTAAAAGATGATTAATCAAGGGAGATTAATTGCAGATCATTAAGAGATGATTAATTAATTTATTTGGAATAAATTAATGAAGAAGGATTTAGGATTAATCCAATTGATTTAAAAGTTAATCAATTCTGCTATTGGATGATTGATTGATATTTGGTGATTGATATTGGATGATCAATTGATATTAGATGATTGATATTGGGTGATTGGTTGATAATATATGATTTGAATATCTCTGTTATGTGATATGCTGTTGTGAGATGAATGCTGATATGAATTATCTATTGTGATAATGTTATTCATCTATCTGTTATATTACCTTGAATATGAGTTTAAATTGTTAAACCCTTAAGTACAACTTGTACATTAAAATGGCGTTTGATTTCGGTGAGACCGGGATCGGGTATCCATATTTGGGATCCGAAAACCACATCGATTCCAATTAAACGTTAGGTCGTGAATCCAAGTGGAGAAAGTGAAGACTCGAGGTGTAAGAACTATACGTCAGTATGACTCTGTGGGTGATTCTGTAATGAGTTTGACGGAATAGTACTTATAGATTCGAGATGGTGATTTAGAGCGCAAGGGCTATGCTAGTTGACTCTGAGGGTGATTCCAAAATGAATGTAACGAGATAGTGCCTTCGGTTTCATTCGAACCCGGAATGAACTTGTATGGATTGAATGCTTTCAGAACATCGTCAGGTGGACGATAGGACGATGAGCATTCTAAGATAGATGTGTTCTATAAAGGTAATCGTAGCCTCAAGCCTCATCAACCGGGAATGGCTAAAACAGGAGAGTTGCAACAAGGCTTCGTGGGTAGCTCCCACTAGAGAGCAAGATTTTCACCTGTCTAGAAGTCCCTTTTATTTCGGCTGTGTGGGCAGTTCGAATCGCACGCCAACTGCGGGGTTGTCTTGTTCGGGACTGTCCAGTAAGGGATGGTTCCGGCCTTGTGTTGCAGGGAGCGGGCATACTCCTAGGTACGTTGATCTAGGCCACGTACTGTGACGGGCGTTACCCCAGTAGCCCTGCCATTGATGGAAACCCATTCTTCCTACGAGACCCTACGGTTTTGTTTGTATTACCCACTTTTGTGGCTAGTAGCTGGAATTTAATAGTGTAACAATTTCAGCTATTTCTTATTTACTTGAAAACCCTAGACATTATTATAATATCACTGGATTTCCTATAAAATGTTTTGGTTAGCGTAAGGTAAAAACTTTTCCATGTTTATGTGTGGGAAGTCTTGCGTGATACCTTTTCTTTTCAAAGGTTTTCTAAAGTTAAGCAATTTTAACCCGTTTACTCACACCAGACCCATGTCTGACCCGAGTGTTTATTTTCTGTTTTATTAAACTCTTGGGTACTCATATTATATATGAGTAGTCAAGTGATTCAGGTTTGCTTGACGAATTCCGGAGGAGATATGGAGCAGGAGGCTTCCACATGTAGATATATTATGGTTCCGCCGTGTTGTTTGGTATATGTTTATGTTGTACTTGAGTTGTATAGTTAGACAGATGTTTATTACTGTCTAATATGTGTGGTCTAAGTTGTGTACTCTGATGTAATACGATGCTATGTAATATTTGTGTGATATATTATATTTCATTTGTTTTGCTGTGAGTTCTCTGATGTTCTTGTGTTTCTTCTTTCTCTTTCTTTTCTTCTTCTATCCCTTTCTTTCTTCATAGATGATGCGATTTCCTGGAGATAGGAAGTCGGGTCGTCTAATTGCTGATCCCAACCGTGGGGTGATCTTTCTCGGGATTATCCAGCAAGGGGTATTCCCGGTTTTGTATTGCAGGGGGATTTAGGGTGGATCCTCGGTACGCTGATCTAAACCAGGTACTGTGATAGGTGGTACCCAGTGCCTAGTCATTAGTTGGAAATCCATTCTCCCTACGTGCCTTTTACGGTTTTTTGTTTGTAGAACCCGCTTTGTGGCTAGTATAATGGAATTTAATTAATGTAATAATTTCGGCTATTTGAATAAGTATTTGTATGTAGATCCTATTATAATATCAGAGGATTTTGATAAAAAGTGTTTTGGCTATCATAAGGTAAAAACCCGACATGTTTATTTGTGGCGTGGTCTTACGAGATGCTTTTTTTCAAAAGAATTTTGAAACTAAAATAATCAATTTGAGTGTGGATTTTTCACGCTGGTATTCCAGACTGACTTGGGTGTTATTTAACTATAATGCTCGAGTCAGACCGAGTATCATTGAATACAGGAAATGATGTTGTAGAGCTCAGGAGAAGAGCTGGATGGTGATACGTACTTCTGTATTTGTGTTAAATATTCCACTGTGTATTCAGATTGTGAGGATAGGTTATGATTACTGTGTATTGTGTGTTATGTATACTTTGATGATGTAATGTATAAACAGATTTGTTTTTATGTAAAGATCATTTATTATCTATTATATTTTATTTCGCTGCGATGGTTAGATTCTGATGTTGTTTTCTATTTTCTTCTTCTACCTCTTCTTATTTAACCCAAATGGTTCGTATTTCCGTTCATCTTGAGTTGATTGATGGAGAATAGTGTCGACTCAAGGGGTACGAAAGTACGGGTCGTTACATATTACTGGAATTATATACATACAACATAGTACATGTATCATTTAATACAGGATTGATTTCAGTTGCATATCATTTACAATAATTAATATATTGCTTGTTCTAACATCTGTGCATGCTTCTACTGTACTTATCTCCAACAACTAATCCCTACACCTTCACATGCTGCCAACATGTGCACTTCAGAAGCTTAGTTTCTTTGATTAGCCTACTTTCATTCACAATAACCGATTTATTCATGAACGATGGGCAGCTCAGCACATATTTTCCGTCTCTCCTTCTCTTTATGAACAATAGCACTTCGCAGCTACACAACACCAGCTACAACTCCCCCACACCACCAAGCTCGTCTCATGCAACATCACTGCCACATTTTCGTCATGCAACAACAACTTTCTTGATCCAGCAACTTGATCACTCACCCCTCAGCCCCCCATGGTGATTAGATTGTGTTGTACCTTAGATGATTTTGTCACTTATTACCTTGTAAACATATTGTCATGTCTATATTCTTCCCACTTTTTGCACTGATCATCATAGTGTTGATACTGCTTATCTGTAATGGTGATGATCCTTCCTATATAATAGTTAACTGTTTCTAGTTGCATATCGTTTACAATAACTAATATATTTCCAATTTTTAATGATAGTTATAAAATATATGATAACAATACATGGTTGATTTCAGTTACATACCATTTAATACAGGATTGCATATCTTTCACTGTAAAAATAACCATAAGAGGAATGTACATGGGAGAAACTGTAAAATATATGATAGTAATTCATGCATTCACTATAAAATGATATAGATATACTTAAGAATAGATATATGGTGTATTAATTAAAGAATGATATATGACAATAATAATGAAATGAAAGATATATGGTTATTACCGTAACTGAAAACATTGGCACAAAAATTGAACTTAGTTGTTTAGTGTTTACAATGAATGACTGTAGCATATATTTCACTATAAAATGACCATATAGCCAATGTTTCCAGTTGCATATCATTTACAATAATTAATATAATGCCAAAGTTTTATAGTAGTTATAAAATATATGTATATTTATTAGTTTACAGTATATATAACTATTATACAAGTTATATATATTTATTAGTTTGCAGTAATATGAAACTATTAAAATAAGCATAGATTTAAATATATACTTAGTTATATTTCAGTTAAAGCATGATATATGAACTATTATAAAAGTATAGATTTACATACGCATAGATTTAAAATGATATAAATGTGTGTAGACTTAGATTTACAGAAAAAGGAAACTATTGTATAATTATTATTTACTAGTTTACACTGTATATAACTATTATAGATGTTATATATATTTATAAGTTTATATTATATATATATACTATACAAGTTACATATATTTTTATAGTATATATAACTATTACAAAAGTTATATATATTTATTAGTTTACAGTAAAATTAAACTATTAAATAAGTATAGATTTAAGCATATACTTGCTTCATGTGCCAGTTAAAGCATGATATATGAACTATTATACAAGTATAGATTTACATAAGCATAGATTTAAAATGATATTGATATACTTAAGCATAGATTTACAATTTGTATATACATATTTATGGTAAGCTAAATATATAACAGTTCATACTTCATATAATAGTTTATTTATACATAATAGTTCATATGCAACACCCTAAAATAGTTTGCATTCATAGATATACAAACGCTGACACGGTTCATATGCATACATATGTATAACAGTTTTATATACAAAAATATATTAAAGTTAAAACTATAAATAAATATATAACAGTTCGGCAACCTATATATATAGCATCTTCATCATTAGAATCTAGCCCAACATTAACCTATCGACCCATTTAAACATTATAATAATAGCAAAAATCAAAGATTTGCATTTTTTTAAAATCAAATATTCACGTTATGCTCACCAAATATCAACTATAATTATCAAAAATAATCACAAAGCACGATTAGCCCTCAATTTGCTTATATATATACCATATATCCATATGCTTGAACCAATATAATTTCACCCAAGTGATTAAATCATTATGTTGCAAATATAATTACTATTATATCAATTTCAAAGCATATCATATCATGAAAAGGCGTAAAATTTATCCCAACAATATTTACATTAGTTAAATTTATAGAAAATTCACACATTTATACATAATGGTGTTGTTTATATACTTGACGCTATTATCTTTATGCAAACCAACTCATATACTAGCTTTTACTATCAGATTCATAACATATTAATCCACAATAGGATCACAACTATCAAATCACATGTTTTATTTCAAAATCAAATGAATTAACTCACCGAAAATGATCTGGCTAAGACGAAAATCATCTTAGTCCATCGCTTCATTGCTTCTTTTCTTAGACCATCTATTCTTCACATCTTGATCTCGTGCCTTAGATCATCGTTGTCTTCTAAAATGCCAGCATCACCACGCCTCATTTTCACTAGCTCAAAAGTCCATCGCATAGAGCTGACAAAATCGATTATGCTATCACCTGGATATGAGCAGCACCAACCCCGATACCATCTTCTCATCCTGTGCACAACCAACCACTGACACCCAGGTAATTGACGATTGGGAGGCATTGAAAATTTGTGTTGATCTAATTTTTTGAGAACAATTAGGAAATAAGGTAATTTGTAGATCTGAGAATTTAGTCGATGAGATAGATAGGTGTTGAATCAACGAATTGAAATTGGCTGCCAAGATACGTTAAAATTTTAAGGTTATTTGGTTTGTTATGCGATATTGGAATGGGCTGGGTAGCGCTGTAGCGAAGCAGCTAATTTAAGTAGGGAAAATTATTTTTGCTTAACGGTTAATCGATATATATCATATGGTTAACCATTAACCGAACCGACTTTCATTGGTTAGTGTCGGTCTGTTAACCGAATTTATCAGTTAATGCGGTTCGGTTAAGATCGGTTAAATCGGTTAAATGCCCACCCTTAATAGTACAAAGGGTTACTGTGAATACAGGAATTTAAGAGTTGCAGAACCTAAGTACTATCATCGACTAGGACAGTTATAACTACTTTCCCTCATAACGTTGATATATGTAAATGGATAAAGCGGAACTACTAAAATAGAAATAGATAGATAATGGAAGCCTCCAGCTCATCTTCTAAAATCTGATGCATCTAAGGTAAAACTTGATACTCGGCCAACTCGAAAGAGTACGTGAGGAACTTGGGGAGAACAAAAAATAAGCTTTAGACATATGTTTGGTATGAGAAACCTCGAGATACATGAATCCATGTAACAGTAACTATTGGGACCGTACAGGTTCCCGTCACAGCTATCCCCTCAAAAGAAACCAACTGTTCATTAAGTTTGGTATAGTGATATGTTAGATAATGTCTATGGTGTAGGATATAATGATATCAAATAGCCATGATGCTTACATTGGTCACACCACAACGTATTATGTTACATTCAAAACCATTAAGGTACATTTGCTTAATAGGTTTTCCACGGAGATCTCCTCGGGGAAGCCGAATCTAATCCTTTAGCGCAGGGATCAGAAAGTACCTTCCATGCGTCGTTTATCTCTTGATAAAATATACCGTAAAGGTAAACATAAGAGGCCATTGTCCAAACATAAACATGAACAACGTGAACAAATATCATCAATTCATGTCGGCCAACAATCGATAACTATCTCTAGAAATGAAGTTGATAACATCCTGACATGTGTCGTTAAATCCCAGGTTGTGCATCCTACTGTGTTTTAGCCATTTTCGATGTCAAGGTTACGTTCATCATCTTTCACTCGAGTCTACATTGCTTGAACAGAAAATGAATCCCTAAATGGATTCCCATATTTCGAATAGATCATGAATAACTACATGGATTCAGGCATCTTGAATAGATCATGAATCGCTATATGGATTCTAGCATCTTGAACAGATGATGAATAGCTACATGGATTCGAGCATCTTGAACAGATCACAAAGTGCTACATGGATTCGAGCATCTTAAAGATATCACGAATCGCTACATGGATTCGAGCAATTTGAATAGACCACGAATCTATACATGGATTCGAGCATCTTGAATAGATCACAAATCTCTATATAGATTACTTTTCTTCGACAACTTCCAAAACATAGAACTCGTATACTAGTTTTAAAGTAGTATTCGGTCAGTAGAACATTTGCTAATCCCAGAGTCTTCAAAACCAATGTATGAATTTCTAGTTAACTCAATCTTGGTTCTTTTAGAAGTAACTGAAAGCTAGAGACATTTGCACCAATATTCCTCCATGCATTTTTTATTGGTATGAAATCATGAAGCCTTTCGATTACTTCCTAAGTTAATATTAGGTCAAGTTCGATAGTCAACTAATCAACCATCCAGTCAAAAACACTTATTTATGCAAATCAATATTCGTTTTCTTAACTCATTTCCGACATTACAACTTAACTATTTCTCGTCCAAGGGTGAAGCCTTGTAAATTTATGCATTGGTTGCTCTAAGCCTTGCCTCTACGCTTCATTCTTGAATCTCACAAATAGATAAATCTGCCTCGTCGTCTTTTACTATTAAGTATAGTACTGATGATTTCCATAAACAATAAGAAATGAACATGATTAATACATTTTTGACATTTTCCTACCTACTGCTCCTCGGTCAAGAGGAAAGCTTTTTAAATTAGAGCTTTATTACTCCTTCCCTACTCGAATTCAATCTTAACTTTCACAAATAGATATGAGTTAACTCGTCGACTTTTAGTGTTAAGCGTATTTGATTACTTTCCAAACAAGTAATCAAATAATTAAAAATATAACCACTAAGAAATTCTAATACCTTTTTGAAAACGTTTGTATATACTTTTAAAATACTTAGAAATACATATAATAGGTTTCAAAAAAATTATCCAAAAATTAGTTAAAATAACAAGTTTGAAAAATCAACAAAACTTGGAAAATGAACAGTTTTATTATAAAAATTCTTCCTTCAAAATTCACAACTAATTTTTAAAAATTCATAAATATCAGAAAGCACTTTTAAAATACTCTAATATGTAGTAGGAAATACTTTTAAAAAGAATGAAACAAAGCACTCAAACTTAAAGTCCTTCTTGAAACATTTGTAGTTCAAAAATTAACGTTAAACGGGGCAGTTTTGCACTAGTGATATTTTGATCATTTTCGAAATGTTACTTAACTTTATAATTTTCAAGGTTTTACTAGTTGGAAACATACATATAAAATATTGCAAATATGGAGAGAAACCCCTAAGGAACTCTCTACAAAGTTCCATAATGATTTCAAAAAACAAGTCAATTCCAAAACGCATCTATAGCGAAAATCGCTATAAGTGCACTTCTAAATTCGAGTTATATTCCAACCCATTTTCAACAACAACCTATGTGCTATGTTTCAAGGTCTAGTCATTTGTTATACAAGTCCATATATGGATTTTATGTTCCACTTGTTTTCAAAACAGGAATCAAAATCAATATTTTCAACATATGTCCAAGTTAATTCAAACAACACTAACACAACAAAGTATAATCATATATGAGTTATATTATCAATCAAAGTAATGAGTTAGCTCATCTTTTAACTAAAAAACAACCAAGTTTAAGAAGTCAAGTTCAAATGATGATGGGAAAAGTCCAAAAATCCCTCAAAACCCAAATGACATCAATTGCTTCTTATCATGGCAACTTTATGTTACTTCTCCTTTATTCTTTTTGCCTTTTAAACCTCACCATGATAATATCTCTTATCCTATTAGAATTTTCTAGAACATTAAATGCTTTATATAGGAAAGTGTGTATTAATTAGTTGCTAATGTGTTCATTTGATCATTAGTTAAGTGTACGAGAGTTCAAACAAATTATATTGATCGAAAAGTTGTTTATCGATAAACCGATTTTCAGACACATTACCGATTTTCTTCAAAGAATACATTTTTATAAAAAAAATTAAGTTTCTTATCATTTTCTATTAATTAAGTGATGATAAACAAGGTTATAAATCATATTTATAACACTTAAACATATTCAAAAATGTATCGTTATTCGAAGACATAATTTGCGAATTTTTGAATCGCTACATTTTTTATATCATTCTAAAGTTTTCTATCATAGTATATGGCTGTGCAAGGATAACGTTGGTTTTTAATCAAGGAACTGACTGCGGTCTGCACTAGGGAAGTCGAGCAAGCGATATAAGTTTGAAAGAGAAGTTTATGTATTCGAACAAGTGATTGGAATTGATATTACATACGGATGCCTTATGTACATCGTACAGGCTTTAATGTATTCTTGTACTTTTCACATCATAAATGCACGATACATCTAGTTTGATATGGATGTTCATGTGATATGATTGTTATATATTATTTTGTATGTTTGAATTCATGATAAGATGGGTGAATTGTTGTATCATTTCATCTGTCGTGTTTAACTCTCTTTTGGGATATGTTAGTAAGATTCAAGTATATGGAAGCAAATGCTAGCTTGCTTTTTCATTTCATGAGTAGAGTTCATTTGCTAGATAAATAGGTACTATGTTTATGCTTAATAGGGGTGTTTTCTATGTGTCATATACATTATATAAAGTGTATCGTAAGTATATACTATTGTTGATGATTATATGCCCCAGTTATGGAAGTCCACTATTAGGCTTTTTTTTTATTTGGACCAGTTGTGGCAAGTTGCGGTTTTTTTCAGATCGAGCCGCAAAAAGGAGGTGCTGCCAAAAAATTTCATAATGTATGAGACTATAAAATTAAATAACCTAATTTTAATTTAAGAGTTTTAAAAGCTTAAGGGTTGAAAAATATTTTATTCCTTTGGGAATTTCGAGGATTTCCTACTAATTAAAAGCTTAAGGGTTGGAAAAGCTTAAGAATTTTGAACCCTGTACATTATTATAATATCAAGAGATTTCCTATTAATGGTTTGGTCATCGTAAGGTAAAAACTCATCCGTGCTTATGTGCGGCTTGGGCTTATGAGATGCCTTTATTTTTGAAAGGCTTGATGACATTAAAAGTCCATATGATTTTTGTTTTTCAGGCTGGTTTACTGGACCGATCCGGGCGTTAATTTCTTATAATGCTCAGGTCAGTCCGAGCATATTTCCAAATTAAGTTATGGATTCTTTGGATCTTCAAGAAACGGGCTAGGTGTCGCCAAGACGTATTCACGTATATTTTATTTCCATTACATTTTTTGTTTTCTCAACATTTGTGAGGACTAGCTGTTATAAGTGTCTAGGCTGATGATAAGTTAATTTACTATGATTGATGAATGTATATTACAGTTTTCTTTTATAAAGACCTATTATATATTACTTATCACAATGTGAGATTCTGTTTTGTCTTTTCTTTCTTTCACACTGGCAGTCTGTCTTTCCAGCACTTGGATGCTCGGCACATGAATACTGTGGATGTATTAGTGTTGACTTTTGAGGGTCGAAAATGCTAGTCATCACAGAGTGGTATCTGAACTTAGGTTAAGCGAACACCTGGCTTTGGTGGGGTAAACTCATAGAGATAGGTAAGTGACACTCTAGAATGAGTTTGAGAGTGAGTGTGTGTGTGTGTAGGAGCGTAAATTTATTAGTGCTATAAAATTGTCTAATATTGTGTTGATTGATCTTTTGAGTGGTTTTTGAATTCTGGTCGGTGCAGAAGGAACATCTGTATCGAAAGGGGTTTTTAAATATTTGAACATGGAAAACTGACATGGTATTATTTTTGAAGTTTGGTAAATGAAATAATTTTACCTAGGAATATATTTTTATACGTAAGTACAATTTTCAGAAAGTTATATGGTTATTTATGATATGTTTTTTAGTTAGGAAATGATAATGTTCGATTATTATCATTTATTGTTTGGTTAGTTATGCTCAGTCAGTTTAGGAGCATTGACTATTGTTTGTTGATTTTTGAATTTTGCATAAACAATTTATAAGCAGTTTTACCTTTTTACTTTATGGGTTGGGTATATAGTAATTGTGGAACATTGAAACGAACAACTTGTGAATTAAATTTCACAGTTTGACTATAAGGCGTTCGGTGATAAAGTTGGGTTATAATTTAATTTTAATAAAATTTGTTTATTATAGTTTTAAAAATATGTAAGATATTTAAGGTAAACACTTTTGGAATGATTTTATATATGTACGATTTTAAATAAAAAGGGATTTAAAGCAGAGAATTTTAGAACTTAAATCCCTCTACAATTGGAAATTTGTTTTTAAAGTTTTTAGGGAAAATGATAATAGGATTTTTTTGAAAGTATATATGTATTGAATTTTAAAAGGATTTTAAAGGAGATAGAAAGTACTGAGGAATTATTGAAAATTAGGAAACTTATATACTATTGTCGACTTCGTAAGTATATACTGTTGTTAAACTGTTGTTTTTGACACTGATATTTTTAAAAGGATTTCATAAGTATATATTGTTGTTGATGGTTTTATGCCCCAGTTATGAAATTCCACTTTTGGTCTTTTATTTTCTTTTGTTTATTTGGCTGGTTGTTGCGGGCTGTAGTTTTTTCGGTTAAGCCGTGCAAAGGAGGCGCTACCGAAATTTTCAATAACGTATGCGACTTTAAAGTTTAATAACTCATTTTTAACTAAAGAGTTCTAAAAGATTAAGGGTTGGAAGACAATTTCTTCCTTTGGGAATTTTAGGGACGAAATTATTTTAGAAAGAAGAATGTAACGACCCGAAATATTTAACATTTTGAACGAGAACATTTAATTTATGTAGATATTCAAATTTGATTCAAATGTAATAAATAATAAAAAAAATTGTTAATGAAACGACTTAGTTTTTATTGAAGTATTTTTAAATGAACTTATAGGAGTTTCCATAACTTTTAATTTGCAAAAAAAAAAAAAAATTCGTTCGACATATTTTTTGAAAAATGTTGGTATTTTGAAATTTCACAGAATAAGATAACCAATGTATTTTATTGTTGTTTTAGGATCGTGTCATATTGTTTTATGCAATCATATTTTTATTTCTTTCATCCGCGGTTCATATGCAAATGAAATACTGTGTAGCGAAGTGCCGGAAATTATTGAATAAACAACATCACACGCTAAGACCATTCTTCATTTTTCCACTTTCCCTTTTACATTTCCTTTTCCCTTATTTTTCATTTTATTTTAAAAGAAAATCAAAGCCACCTCTTTCAAAAATTAAAATAAAATGATTTACTAAATGAAAAAAATACGATGTTTGATCTGTTGAGTTCACATCGACTAGAGCTTCAAATCTATAGAGTTTGGTTGGATGCGGTTATGTATGAGATGATCGACGTGAACAAGGAAAAATTGCGGTTTGGATTTGCGGTCGATTTAGACGATGGTTGGCCAAGGCGAAGGCTGCAAGGTACTTATATTGTGAAGAGTAGTCGATGGCCGGAGTTTAGGGTAGCATGACGGTGGTTTGGGTGTCGCATCATTCTATGGCTGAGGGAAAACTATTCCAGGTCGAGATTAAAGGATGCGGTCGAGCTTCGAGCGGTGGTGTGGAATGCAAAGAGCGCGAGGCATAGTGTTCGTTGCAATTGTCGGAGGTCGATTTCATGGAGCATGGAGGAAGAACGAAAGAGAGAGGTGATTGGAGGAGTGGATGTGTTTGTGCACGATTATGTGCATGTACCGAGAATAGATTAGTGATTGGGAAAAATGATTAGTGGGAGGGATAATGAAGTTAAATTGTTAATTAAGCTACTTAATTCATGTTTTAATCTGTAAATCTTATAAAATCAATACTTCTTCATACAATGTCCAATTGAGACACGGTCTTTTGCGTTGAGCTCATAGAAGCGTTACCTATGCACTGGAATTTAATTTGTTATGTTTGAGAAAGTTAATTTTAAGCTAAAATTGGACATCATTCGATTTTGGATTGAACAAGAACGCTTAAGCTTCCGTTGAAATTTTGGTGAGTTTACCCACATTTAGACGAAATGTATATGATATATAGTAGATATAAATTATTGTTTTTGCATTTGAATGATTTATTGATTTGGTTTGGTTGAATCCATGCTAAGAAAAGCGAATGGCATATAAAATAAAATACATGGAATTTTATAGAGGAATCCGGATTCCTCACCGTTATTGATTTTAAATTTAAGTTATATACCTGTTGTATAAATTGTTGAATGTCAAAACGTGATAGTTTGGCCATATTGTATATAACACTAATATATATTAAAAATTGAACCTTTTAAGTTATAAAGATAGTGGTAGCATGGGTTAAGTGTTATAGTGGTTATTGGCCTCATTATGGTATTTTGAAAATACTGTTAATTGTTGTAGTTCTGAAACCAGTTTTGATTCAAAAGTTGATTTTTAAATGTATTTTTTATCGCATTTTATGTGGCATTTTATTTAGAAATGGTTTTAAAACTTTTCTATTTTACTTCAACCCTTTTTGACAGTCTCTTCTAATTTATATGAAAATGTTTTAAAAGTACATTTGGTCTAATTTCCATACGACCTGTTTACTTACACTAAAACAGAAAGTGTTTTGGGTATTTTGTACCAATGTTTTAAATGACATTTGTTTTAATCCAATTTAGTATAGTTTTGGAAATGTAGTGTTTTGTGAATATACTTATACTATTGGTATAAGCATAGGAAAAGATTTCTAAGTATTGAAAGTGAAATGTTTTGTGAATATACTTATACTTTTGATATAAGCATATAGAAAAGTTTTCCATGTATTAAAGTGAAATGTTTTGTGAGTATACTTATATAGTTAAGATAAGTATATCAATATTTTTCAAGTATTGAAAAGAGTAGAAAGGGTTGGGTTGTTTGTTTATTTTATGGTTATAAAAACAACTATCAAATCTTGGCCAAATTTGAAAATTATTGATTGTTGATTCGGAGAGAGCGAGATCGGATAAGTATAAGTTATCCAAAAACCACTTCGAACATGCATAAGCGTTCGAATTTGAGACATCTTAAAGATGATCGAAGAGCTCTTTGAAGTGAAAGAGCTGCTTGCTACTAATCCTGAGGGTGCCTCCAAAAGAGATGTAGTAGAAGTAATGCCTTTCGTTTGTTCAATCCCAGAACAAATTGTTTGGATGAATGCTGACATTGCATTATTGCTTGGAGGACAGTGTTAGCGTTCCAAGTTGTATCTACTAAAGGGTAAAATGTAAACTCAAGCCTCATAACTCAGGAATGACTAAAATATGGTAGATGCGGCATAACTATGTGGGTCATTCTCATTATGATATTATCGTCACTTGTATATAAAGTGATATTTATGGATTTGTAAGCTTGTGGCCATGGAAACGGTTTGTCAAGTTGGCAGTTAGAGCAGTGGTCATATTCGATACTATCCCTAAAAAGATAGGTCAGTTCTGTGTTGTTAGAGGTCCAAAGATGATAGAGGTGAATGCAGGCTTGTTTTAGGAGGAGGGAGGTATAAGAAGAAGAAAGAAGTGATTTTTAAGTGTTTTAAGAGCTAAAAGGAAGAAAAGAAGTGATTTTTAAATCTTTGAAAATATATGGAAGTCATTAAAAGGTGTTGGAAGCTTCAATAAGAGGATATAAAAATTTTAAAGGTAGAAAATGAAATGAGGAAGGAAAAAAATTTGGAATTAGTTTTATGGAAGATGAGCTTAGTAATTTACCTAAATGCCCATAAATACCATGCCCTCCACTAACATGTTGCCACATCACCATATCCACCCTCCTCACATGTTGCACACACAACGGATCACGGTGCACCCCTTTATTCACCATGCTATTCATTTTCTTTTACCATGATGTAAGAGATGAGTGTGACATTTCATATTTTACTTTTTATTTAAATTTTAAACTCTGTTAACTGTCGCATCTTATTTTTTACTCAAGTCAACATATAATTTTACCTTTTACTATGTTACTAATCCATATTTGTATTTTAGTTATAAATGTTTGTATGTTAACTCAAATAAGCATAATGTTTTCGACAACCTTTTGATGTCGAAAAGTCGTAAATTCGGAAAACAATTCCCGATCACATTTTACATTTTCCTTTGAACTAATTACTTTTGTAAACACATTTTGAAAATAATTCTACCATTACTAGTTACTATTAAAAAGGAGTATTTTTAAGTAATAAAAACCCATTTAGTAATTATTAAAATATGTTAATTACCCATATTAAAGTGATTAAATATCGGGTCATCACATTCTACTCCCTAAAAGAATTTCATCTCGAAACTAGCACACAAGAAGATAACTTAAACTAATACAAAAGGGCATAATTTATATATCATAAAACCAATATAAAAGATACACTAAGAAACCATAACACAAACAATGCATACATAAGCCATAAAAACAAACAAAAAACTATCCTAGAATCAACCCAAGATAAGCTTCCCTCATACGATCTTATGTTTCCCACATGCAATCTTAGGGTCTTCACTCCACTATATCTTAACCAATTGCACTACCTTATTGCGCAGTCCCTTCTCATTCGAATTCATAATATGAAATGGATGTCTAATCACCTTCAAGTTCGGTTCTGCCTTCAAATCCTCTTTTATAGACGACTCCATAATCAGTGATGGATCATGCACATACTTCCTCATATGGGACACATAGAAAACATAATGGACCCTAGACAACCTCTTCGAAAACACAACTTTATAAGCAAGTGGCCCAATCCTATCAAGAATACAAAAGGATCTAACATACCTTGGTGCTAACTTCCCATCCTTCCCAAGTCAAACAGCTCCTCTAATCAATGAAATCTTTACAAACACAAAGTCTCCAATAGTAAATTCTAAATCCCTTTGCCACTTATCTGCATAACTCTTTTGTTGATCATGGGCTTCCTTCATCCCTTTCTTGATCACTGCAGCCTTCTCCATCGCCTCTCGAATCATATCCGAACCAAGCACTAGATGATCCCCGATCTCTACCCAACATGTTGGTGACTTGCACGGCCGTACATAAAGAGCTTTATAGGGCGCTAAACAATGCTAACTTGATAACCATTGTTGTAGAAGAATTCCACCAAATGCAGAAGATCTTCCAAAGTTCAAGATGCTGGCTCTCAACAGATCCTCCAAGATTTGGTTAACCGGCTCTGTTTGACCGTCAATTTGATAACTGTAGGTAGTGCTCAAACTAAGATTTGTTCCCAAAGCCACTTGTAACACATTCCAAAACTCGCTGGTAAAGATTGGATCTCAACCACTTACTATGCTCACTGGAACTCCATGTAATCAGACGATCTCTCTCATATAATCTTAGCTAATGATGTTGTAGTCCTTATCGACCTGATTGGAATAAAATGAGCACTCTTAGTTAGCCAATCCACTGTGACCCACACTCCTTCATTCTCTTTTCTCGATCGAGGCAATCCATCGATAAAATCCATGGACACCTGCTCAACTTCCAATTTAGGATCTCCAAAGGTTGGAGTAGCCCAACGGTACTTTGACGGTCACCCATGATCTGTTGATAATTCATACACCTATTCACAAAGATAAAGATATCTCTCTTTGTCCCATTCACTAGAACACCCACTTTATAACACTATGCATCTTAGAAACACCAAGATGGTTACTTAACTTAGAACGAAGATATTCTGATAGAACCTCATGTCTAAGACCAACGACATTCATAACATAGGCCCTCCCATTTATCCTCGAAATATCACGGCTACCAATTTTAGAAATTAAACACTCTCTCTCCTCAATATCCTTAATGATTTTTGATTAGCGCTTGTCTTCCCTTTGCTTGCTTGTTATCCATTTCAGAAGAGTTGGGGTAATCTCCAAGATAGCCCCTGACTGCATTCTTCCTAAAAGCGTCCGCCACCACATTAACTTTCCATGGCCCACAGAGAATATTCAAATCATAGGCTGTTGGAAATTCGAACCATCGCTACTGCCTCAAGTTTGATCCCTCTGAGTGAAAAGATACTTGAGGGACTTGCACTACATGAAGAGCTTGAACTTCTCATGGAGCAAGTGGTGTCTCCACATCTTTAGAGAAAACACGATCTGTAACAATTCCATATCATGCGTAACATAATTCTTCTCATGTGACTTCAACTTCCTGCTAGCATACGCAATAACCTTCCCATGCTGCATCAGGACTGCACCCAACCCAACTCTACAAGCATTGTTATAAACAGTCCATCCTCTACTGTATCCAGAATAACTAAAATGGGTGCATTAGTCAATCTCTTCTTCAACTCAACAAAGGCCTCCTCACACTTTGTAGTCCACACAAACTTCTTATCCTTCTTTGTCAGCTTAGTCAATGTGAGCCAATTTTTGAATAATCATGAATGAACTTCCTATAGAATTCGGCCTACCCCAAGAAACTTCTGACTTCACTAGAATTCTGTGGTCGTTTCCACTCTTGAACAACCACCACCTTCATTGGATTCACAGAAATGACATCTCCTGACACCATATGTCCTAAGTACTTCACTTTTGATTAAGGATAAAGCATCCACTCAATTGAATCATCTTAAGAGTTTGCATCTCTATGAATTAATACATACATATATTTGGTTGTATTCAGCGATGAATTATCACAAACATGAACATGTGTATTTGAGACACATATAACATATCTATGTTGAGTTCGTAGAATATAAAACAGAAGTAAATAAAAATATGTTTAATACAAAATAAAATGATTTGATTTGATCGAATATGTGAGTATATTACAAAGATTTCCACATGTACCTAAAAATGAATAAAGATTAACCTCAAAAGTACTCCTCTCTATGATAGATAAGATGTATCGATAAGGAATAATCTAACTTTGTTGAACAAAGCATGATTAATAGTGAGTGAGGTTAAGTTAACTTATTTTTATAAGGTCACGTACTTCAGAGTAGTAGACAAGGTTAAAATTATATTCATCTAAAAAAATAGATTACAAAATCGTACAAGTAAGGGTATATAAGAAACCCCAACATATCCTAAAACAAGAAGTAACTAGGTTGTGCAAGTCGAAAAGCTACACATAATAATTATATGCGAGCGATCTTGTATGAATCACCCCAAAAGAAGTTTGGGAATGATAGTCATTGGATGATCAATTTGTGTTTCGAACATAAGTACTGTAAACTAAAACCGAGTTATTTTTATATGTGAGGCAATTCAATAAGTGTTTATGAATACCTTTTCCATTGAACTAAGAAATAATTTTTGTTTTAAGAAGTACCAAATTCGTATGGAAGGAATTTCTTTTGTAAATCATTGATAGTAAAATTTATTTGGATACGATCCAAAGATGAAACAGGTCATACAGGATGAAATAAAAATAACCTAACCTAAACGAACACAACACATTAGAATGTCTAATAAATGTTCTTGCACAATAAAGATGGACTATGGGTTACTTATTAATATCGGGAATGGACAATCCTCACGTGTTAATTAAACCATTAAGAGTATTGGCCCTATTACATGGTATGATGTTCAAATCTAAAAGAATTCCAAATATGTTATCAAAATACACTTTTAATAGTTTTACCCAAGAGGATATGATTCAACAGCCACAAATGTGTCTTCAAGAGCAAGGCTAATGCAGTTGGAATGTAATGAGCAGTGTGGATAAGAATAACATCATAAATTTCAATGGTTGAGATTAACACATTAGATTGTTATTCAATGTGCTCAAGTTAATTCGGATTTACTCACATAAGTATCGCTTGGTAAGACTTTGTGTTTTGGTACACATGTGTTGAAACTAAAAATTCTAAATAATGATTTAGAATAGACTGTTTACATATATCAATCAAAGGGTCTCGAAGTAAATGAGAGCAATATTGAGTTTGTGCGTTTTAGGATATGATCTAAGGAATGATACGAAAGTATCATTCTATAGGCTTTAGAATTGAACAAGTATTTTGATTGAAATATCTAATGGTTTGACTTTCAGTCAAAATGCAAAGGAAGCCTGTATCCATAAGAAAGAACTATGAAATACTACTAAATTATTTCTAAAAGGAAAATAACAAACTGATGATTACCAATGATGTAATCGAGTTAAAATCATTATATTTTGATTGTTAATACTCAACTTTGGATTAGTAAAGGATATCCTTTATAATAGGTATAAAATGATGTTGGAAATGTCCCAAACGATATGTAAAGAAAACTTATTAAAATGTTTAGTATGAAACATGTAAGATGGATTCCTTATGTTTTTAGAATAGGAATTAACATACATGTTGTGTTGTCTATAATGTCATATTTAGCTAATGTATTTGATGCATGAAAATCCCAATTAAGATCACTAAACATTAGTTTAGAGTATTCTTGAATATTTATTAAATACTATTGAACTATCTACAAAAACAATGAACTCCTTATAAAACAGTATACGGACTCAAACTTCGTGAGTGGTATTGAGTATAACTGGTCTATACTAAATTCTTATTTAATCCTCGGCTAAGGTGCTTTAAGTTGGAAAATGTTCTAAACAAAAAGTTATGGCAGATTTAACGAAAAGTCTAAGTATATTGCCTCGAATAGCGCAATAATAAAATCAATGTGTAAATATAAATGGATAAATTTATAACTAAGCTTGGGTGATTCCAACTATTAAGAATACGACATTATTATTATATAATAACAATGTAGTGATAAGAGCTCACTATAGCCGAGAAACATATTCTGACTAGTTCCACATGAAAAGGTTGTTTATCAGAAACAGAGAGAGTTAATTAACGATATAGATAATTAAAACAACATGGCTGATCCACTCAAGATGGGACTAACTTGATCGGTCTCATCAAACTTTTTAATGGGAAAGGATAGGAATTCCACACTTAGTCTGCAACGACCCAAAATTTTAAACGCTTTATAATTAAAGATCGAAATTATTTTAATATTTAAGCCATGGATTAAATGTGAATAAAAATGATTTTGAAAGCTTATATGAATCTTTTTAAATAATAAATGGTGATGGTAAAACCTTAATTTATAATTAAAGTGATTAAACATGTTTGAATAATAATTCTTTTTAATCAACGCGTGAAATTATCATTTCAGGGCACTATCTCGGATTTTGATGAAACTAGTGCCATCGGGACTAGAATAATAAGTTGTATGCCAACGAGTTTCGTGGTGATCATACGTCCTATGTGATCATGCGATCTCAAAACGCGTAATGATCAATTTTAGAAATTAAATATGATATTTATTTCTATAAATACACTATGCCTTAACTTTCCTTCCTCACTCTATCTTCCTCCTGAAACAAAATAAAGTAGCCACCACTATTCTCTCCTTCTTTCAATTGTTTAGAGAGCTATGGTCACCGATCTGAGACATTATTGAATATGTTGGTTTCGAGTGAGTGAGAGCTTCATTTTGGTGTGTACGATTTGTGTGCAATAAGGCTTGGGGTTGCTCGACTTGTATTAGCCGAAGTTAGGGTCAAGGATTTTTGGAGATAAAGGAGGAATTTGGACAAGGCAATGGTGGATTTGGGTTGCTCGTGTGAAGGTGCGCCTGTGATGATCATTTGGGGTAGTGCGGCACTATCTTGGGTGGGGCGACATTGTGCTACAAGGATATGGAAGTAGAAGATCATGAATTGGTTCGAGTGGCCAGAGGTGGAAAAGCGTAAATTATATGCTACAGTTATCTTCGATGATGCTATACTATATGTATAAATTCCTTTTGCTCTTGTAGGTCAAATGATAAGGGAATTCATCCACTTAAACAGTTAGGAGAAGACCTCAACTCTTATGCGTTGTCTGTTTATTTCCAAAAGAACCAGAGTTGAGTTGACCAAAAATCGATCGATTGGTTTTAGTGCGCCCAATAAGTGGAGGAGTTTACTTATATGAGTTGATTCAAAATCGTAACCACTCCAAAACCATATACATGTTCTATACTTTAAAAGAGGTTTGTGATTGGTTTGAGATGTTAGAATTTATTTGAAGATTCAAGATCTGTTTGAGATGCTCGAACACATATAGCTGTTCATGATCTATTCAGGATGTGGAAATCCATGTGTGATTCTGAGATCTGTTGAGATATTGGAATCCATGTATGGTTCTGAGGTCTATTTGGGTTGGGGCTCGTGTGTTGAGATCTGTTTGAGTTGCGGCTCATGCATTGGGATGCCGAATGTGACTGTACCATTGATAATAATATGAAAACAAATACATGAGGCATAGCCTATGGGGTTTAGCTAACTTAAAGGGTGTAAGCCTTCTATTCTAGAGTTACTTACGGATATGCATGCATGACTGATATAACCTAGTGCCATGTGTTTGGGCATGGACCAACTATGTTTTTCCTATGGTATGTTTTATCTTAATATACATGCTCGGAAGGTATCTTTGACCCCTGTGTGGAGGATAGTTCTCAAAGTATAAGGAGCACCTCCATGGAATCTAATACAATTTGTCAACGGGCCTTAGCAATTTTGATTGTATACTTATTATTATTGTGACGTACGCTCACATGCATCACAGCTACTTGATTACTGAAATTTCACTCCTTAGACATTATTATAATATCACTGGATTCTCTATTCGAAATGGTTTGGTTATTGTATTGTAAAAACCCATCCATGTTTATTTGTTGCGTGGGCTTACTAGACACCTTTATTTTAGAAGGATTTTATAAATATAAAAACATGTATGATTTGAGTTTCTCATGCTGGTTTACCAGACTGATTCGGGTGTTATTTTCCAATAATGCTTGGGTCAGCTCAGGTATATTTCAAGATTTAGCTGTGGTTCATTAGAACTCTTGAAGAGGAGCTAGATGATTTCCAACCATATTTATTTTCCATTGCATTACTTGTTTTGTATCTATCACATTTGTGAGGATAGTCTGTTATAATTATCTAGGTTGATGACTGGTTAGTTTACGCTGATTATGTATGTATATTAAAGTTTTCTTTTTGGTAATGATCTTTTAAGATATTATATATTGTCGTTCCACATGTGACATTTCGACATATGTTGTTCTTCATTATTGTTCTATTTCCTCTTTTTCTTTTATTCTAACGTTCTATCTTTTTGGTGCTCGAGTTATCAACAAGTAAATATCATGGATGTATTAGTGTCGATATTTAGGGGTCGAAAAGGTCGTTCATCACATTTGATATCAGAGCTGAAGGTTAAGCAAGAACCTTGGCTTTGTTGGGGTACAACTCATTAAGGGATAGGATAATGGAATACCCTATTATGAGTTGAGTGTATTAAATATAGGAAAGTGTGTATTTTCTATTGTTATAAAAATAATTTTTATTGTGTTGATTGGTCTGTTGAGGGGTTTATGGATTCTGGTCAATACGTGGTGCTAACATTACTCATAGGGATCTCTAAGCACTTAAACAAGACAAACGAAGCACGGTATTGTTTTGAAATTGGTAAGTGAAATAATTTATATAGAATTGTTTTTTATAAATATAGGAAAGTATGTATTTGCTATTGTTGTAAAAATATTTTTTATTGTGTTGATTGGCCAGTTGAGTGGTTTATGGATTCTGGTCAATACGAGGTGCTAACATTACTGATAGGGATCTCTAAGCACTTAAACAAGACAAACCAGCACGGTATGTTTTTTGAAATTGGTAAATGAAATAATTTTATATAGGATTGTATTTTATATATAAAAAATCATTTTCAAAAATAAATATAGTTATTTATGATGTGTTTTTTGTTAGGAAATGATAATATTCTGTTATTATAATTTATTGTTTGATTAGCTGTGCTCGGTGAGTTTATGAGCTGTTTTAACTTTGTACTACACGGGTTGGGTAGATAGTAACTTATGGGGACATTGAGTTGAGCACCTTATGGATTAAGTTTCATAGTTTAATTATAAGACACTCAATGATAATGTCGGGTTAAAATTTAATTTTTATAGAAGTTGTTTATTATAATCTTTGAGAAAGATGAGATATTCTAAAAGATATACATTCGTGAAATGATTTTATATAAGGATGTAACTTCGTATATGTACGGTTTATAAGTATAGTTTATAAATAATAATGATTTAAATTGAGAATTTGAGAACTTCACATTCTATATTTATAACATATAGTTTATAATCACTTTACAAGTCATGTTTATGTTCAATTCAATTTGATATCATTAAATCCAAATTGATTTTTGTTTGACTTAGCTTAAGTTAAATTTTTATTCCATATTTATATTTCACATTTCACTTCATTATTGACACCATTCTCAATTTATCAGTTCAAAAACTTATTTTCTTCCGGTTTACAAAGCTTATATATAAGAATTCTAGAATTCAAACGCCTAGTTTTTTATTTCAAATCATTTTGAAAAATAGATATTTAGCCATTTGGTTTAACAAACCATCCCTTTGCAATTTTAAAACTCAGATCGGTTTTATTCCGTAACACACCATTCGAATTTCGAAAAAACACTTATTTTAAACCAAAAATCTCCATATCAAATTACTACGGTAGCAATCCATCATATAGAAACTCAAAAATAAACACCGATGATGTTGTAGTCATCATCAGGATTATTTTCCAGCGATTGAAGTGAATTCAGTGCTTTATCAGTTCCAAAATCCATTTACAGAAATTATCTATTCAAAAATATTCCAAATAATATTAGTATTATTCATTTCAAAACATTTTGGAAAACATTTCCAAAAATCTCCAGGATATTATTTTCAACTTTTGATTTGAATCAATTTTAATCCTAACTCATTTGTATAACCCATTCTTATGCTGTTTCAATTTGGTCACATAAACCATTTCAAAATTTATAATCTTGTTTAGATTATAATATTATCACCCAAACACACCAATTATACTATAATAATTTCAGAAAATTATTTCTTTTATATCAAAATATAATTTTGGTAAAATTATTTCATTTACCCACGTTAAAACAATACTATGTCGTTTAACTTCTTCAAAATTTAGAAACCCCTGTCGATACAGTTGTCCTGACCGTACCGACCAGAATTCATTAATACTCAACCGATAAATCAACACAATATAAAACATTTTATATTCACTAACAAATACGTGCTCATACCTATTAATAAAATGACCTTATCTCTAATGAGTAATCCCCATCAAAGCGAAGGACCTTGCTCAATATTCAGCTTAGATACCAAGTTTGACAACCGCAAATCCGTACACTTTGAGTCGACAACAAACCGCACATGTCCAACCCAAAAAGTACAGATGACGGAAGGTTATGGAAAGAAGAGAGAAGAGAGAAGAAAGAAAGCGAAGAAATAGAAAAAAACAGAAACAACATATAGAATCTTATAATCATAGCGGAATAATATATAATAGCCGATCTTATTACAAAAGAATCTGTAACAATTAATATTCGTACAATCATCAGAGTACAACAATCGACAAATCAATTCTGGACATTTATAATAACTAGTCCTTACAAGTGCTGAGTATACAACATAACACACATAGCAGAAATAACCAAGCACGTGAAATACGCCTGAAATACGCTAGCTCGTCTCCTAAGCACCATAACAACCTGAATCTGTAATACTCGGTCTGACCCGAGCATTATAATAAAATAACACCCGAGTCAGTCTAGGAAACCAACGTGAGAAAATGCACTCAATTTGAATTATTACCATTATCTAAAATTCCTTGGAAACAAAGGTATCTCGTAAGACCATGCCACACATAGGTACAACTGGTTTTTACCTTATAATAACCAAAACATTTTTATAGAAAATCCAGTGATATTATAATAGTGTCCAAGTACAGATAGTAATCTAAATAGCCGAAATTGTTGCATTAATTAAATTTCAGCATACTAGGCTCTACAATCAAAAGCGTAAAGGCTCGTATTGAAGAATGGATTTCAAACAATGACTGGGCTATAGGGGTACATCCTGCCATAGTATATCACTAGAAAATTGTGCCGAGATCGTACCTAACGATCCCTGCCAACACAGGATCGACCTACCCCTGACCTGGATAGTACCGAATATACTATCATCCCGGGTGTTATTACCTTATCGAGCGCTTTCTTTTCCATACACAACCATATCCATAATTATAATGTATCCGAGGGTATCTAGAAAAGTGATAACATACCCTACTTCGGTGCGAACCACTTAGCCCTGCAGCATCTCCCCAGTTTTAGTCATTCCAGATTGATAAGGCTCGAAGCTACGTTTTATCTTAAGAATAGCATTCGTACTAGGAGTGCTAGCACTACCTTTTAGACCGTGATGCAAATGATAGCATTCATCCATGCAAGTTCTTCTAGGTCTGAACAAACCGAATCTCCAAAATCTCATTATCTTCACGATATCGCAATTCATAAGGCACAAATCGGATTGAAGTGGTTTTTGGATAATTAAACCTAATCTTGGTCTCTTTGAAACGATTAACGAATTAGGCCAGAGTTTGATAGTCAGTATTTTATCTATCAAATTTCATAAATAAGTAGTCACTAGTCCCAACCTATTAAATCTTTTCAAAACATTCATTTCAAATATCTTTACACATGTATATATTCAAATTTTCTTCCACTATTCCAGCATTTGAAACAAATTCAAATCCATGTATCTTTAACGGGATATTTTCAAATCATATTAGCAATGAGAAATATTTCCGTAAAACCTTCCCATGGTCAAAAAATTCTCAAATCATTTTATTCCAATACTTAGACATAATTTTCAATTCTAACTTAATATTTCATTACTTAGAAAAAATATTCCTATAAAAATCATTTTGTTGCCAAATTATACCTAAACCTTTAATTTCAATACATAGGAAAATATAATAAGTTTATTTTTCCAAAATTATTTCTGATATCCATACTTAGGAAATATTCTGCACTTATCTCACAAATCTCCGGAATTTCTATTCATTTCCTTTTACAATTCCCAAAAATTATCAATTACACTTATTTATAATCCAAATAACAATTTATAACTCCTTTAATGAATTCAGATTCCTTCTAAGTTCCCGAATCCAACTATTTTGGGAACTTTCCTAAATTTCCAGAAATCTCATTATAACATTTCACTTATATAACCACATCCGTTTAATAAAATCTAGTTTAGAATCTTGAGAGCATTTATAAATAAATTCCAATTACTTATTTTTAAATTCTATGTATATATAATAATAAATTTCAAGATCATGGTTAAATAATTATTTTTAAAAAAGTCAAGCACTTTTGAAATAACGTCAATAACTAATTCCAATTCATTTATAAAATTTCTATTCGATTTCTAAAAGTTGTTTAAAATCTTAAAATTCATTTCTACCAATTTAAATATTTAAATAAATTACTTTTTGAAATATTTCAATACTAAAATCATTTTAAATTGCATAATTTAATAATTGAAAATCCTCTTTTCAAAACAGACTTAACTTCTCTATAAAATTATATTTTTAAAATTCCAATATTACCAATTTCAATTTTAAAATCCATCTCTCGATTCATAATACATCAACCACCTTCCAAATTTCATAACCTTTTTCACATTTCCAAAAATAGACTCTACCATTTCTTTTTAAACCGTTTACCACATCCCATTATAAATTCTCACCGTGGATTTTATATCTCCAATTTATCAAATGATAATCATCTCACTTTATTATAAACCTTGTTCATAAATTTCATAAATGTCATTTCCTAGCCTATACAGGTTTTCACTACAAAAATCTATTTATAAATCGATCTAATTCAAAATCCCGTTTAGAAATCAATTTCTTAACTAACCCAATCTATTTTGGCAATGGCCCCGATTTTTAGCCATTTGATATTGGAATAATTAACTAAATTTAATTATTGAAATGATTATTTTTATAAGTTGAATAAATAAATTCTCTGATATTGAAAATATCTGAATCTATAAGCTTTGGAAACTATATTTAATTTTAAAATGTAAATTTCTGGATATGATAAATTTTATATATGTATATAAACTCCATCATTAAAATTTAAGATAGATTATCCATATATATATATATATATATATATATATATATATATATATATATGAATACGTACAAGCTTTATGATGTTTAAAAATATATATAAGTGTGTTTATGTGTGTACATGTATGTATATATGTCCATATGAAGTAATGTATTATAAATATGTATAAATGTAAATATGATAAAATAGAAAATAAATATGTATATTGTATATGTATGCATATATATATATATATATATAAATGTATACATGATGATAATATGTGTATGTAAGTATATATGTCTATATATATAGGTGTGCATATACATAGGAAAATATCGTCTTAGCTAACATCAATTCAAGCCCATAAAATTTCAAAATTAAGCCACAATATATCAAATCACCATAAAAGGTCAAATCAATTCATACAAAATCAAATCAGAAAAATAAAATGAAATGAGAAGAAAATAAACAAAATGTGAAAAAGCCTGTACACTTCAGCCACACTATTGGTGCATATCAACCACCCTATATCTACTGACACTCCCATCCTCTTCTATATATATATATACATAGCCATATTTGTTAACATGTTGACGTATAACCAAAAAGAGAAAAAAAATCTGCCATTAACATAAACATGCCAAGTATTTCAAAGCTTAGAGGTGATAAAATTAGGAAAGCAGTGGTTCATCAAGTTTTTCTTACAAGTGAGTGAACAACTAAAATTTTTGTTACAGGTTTTTATGCTTATATATGTACAGCTGTGATATGAGTAAAACATGAATATGTGTCAATTATATTTGTTCTATGAATATGTATATGTAGGGTTGTATTGGACATATTCAGATATATCAAAAACCTAGAAATGCATCTCCACTCACTTTTCTTAGTTTAAACATTTAAACTTTAAGCTTCAAATATCCCTAGCTCAATGGTCAATTAGTTTTAGATCATGATTCCAAAATGAAAAATGTTTACCCTTGAGTATGGATTATTTTAGGATTTATTTCACTGAATTTCATCAATAAGGAATGAGAAAACACTATATATCGGTGAGTAGGTCGATTTTGGTCAAAAATCGAATATCATAATTGAACGAACGGATCTTATTGTTATGATGAGGGTGGGGAAATATGACTTTTAAGATAAATTTGGGAATTCTTAAGGTTGTGGGTGGGTAGGATTTTGGAGTTGATCAGAATTGGGATTTCGCTGAAATTGGGGCAACATGGTTGATTCGGACGCCAAGCGGTTGGCGTGGAGGAGCGCAAGGTACAACGCATCTATGAAAAATGGGAAAATATTTTTTTATTGTATGGGTAAGCGTGAAGAGGTCGATCTAGGTTTTTAGGGTTGGTTTAGGGTTTGCTTCGGATTTGTAGCAATAGCATGGAGACGAGGGAGATAAGGACGTGCACATAAGGGGAAAAAGAAGGAGTGGGTTGTGGCGAGATTTGGTGATGGATTGTTGCGGGGGGGCGCAGAGGCAAGGGGATTGAATAGGGTTCAGTTGGTTTCTAAGTTTTGGGTGAGTGGTTCAATTTCGAACGAAGGTAGTGCTTCGGGCTCTAAGTGGTGGAATGAGTCACGGTGGTCGAAGGCGATGTGGGAAAGGGGTCGGCTGCAAGGTTCAGTTGTACGCGTGCACGTGTACACATTCGTGCACGTCGTTGGGTTTCGAATGGAAGAAAGGAAAGAGCCAGGGGAAAGAACTGGGAAAAGAGAAGAAAAGAAGGATTAGGCTTTGGTTGGGTCGTCAAGGTTGCATGCTTTTGGTCTGGATTGTTTTTTGAAAAAAGGGAATTAACTTAACTATTTTACTTAAAGGTCTAAAAATTTTAAACAATATATATATATATATATGCATTTCAAATGAAATTGACAAACCTATTTTCACGTCAATCCCCTATCAACAAGTACTTCCTTATGGATTAACATCGTCTAGTCCTAAAATGTAAAAGTTTGATCATTTAAACAAATGAAGATGAATAATTAAGTAATCTCTTATTTAATTAATTACATGTTAATAAATTAATAAATTGATTATTAAATGGATCGTTTAATGTTAATTAACTAAAAATAAATTATTTATTTAATTTTCCTAGTTAACAAATAAATATGGATTTAAAATTGTATATCTCGGCTCAGTTATTTGAGACCAGTTCAGTTCTGATGTAAAAATGGATGTAATATTGATCATTTATCGCTAATTGAGATAATAATCTATGCTTTGACTGAAATTGAAGCTTCTAATATATATATATATATATATATATATATATATATATATATATATATATATATATATATATATATATATTAGTTGAGTATATTTAAAAGGAAATTGAGTTGGATAAAATTTGATGGTTTTGGAAGTAGGCTAAGTACAAAATGTTTATATGGAAATGTTTTTCAAGTAATGGACTACAAATTGGAGATTGGAAATATTTCTAAGAGTTAGAAATATTCTGTTATGGATACAAGGAATTTGAAATTGGTTCAATTTTAGAATATTGAAGATATTTGAATATATATCTCTATAAAGGTGTTTTGAAATAAATGTTTGGAAGGAATATAGAAAAGGCCTAGTGACTGCTTGTGCGTGTAATTTTATAGTTAAACAACCGACTATCAAATCTGGTCAAAATTCGTTGATCATTTCGATGAGACCAAGATCAGATATCTGCATTTCCCGAAACCACTTCGATCCAATATCTACTATGAACCTCTACGGTTTCGATTGTAGGTCCCAATATGCTGAAATTTAATTAATGTAAAAATTTCATCTATTTTGATAAGTATTTATATTTAGACACCATTATAATATCATTTGATTTTCTATAAAATTGTTTTGGTTATCGTAAGGGAAAAACCCGTCGTGTTTATGTGTGACGCGGTCTTACGAGATACCATTGTTTTTCAAAGGATTTTGATAACTTAAATAACTCAAATTGAGTGTGTTTACTCATGCTAGTTTTCCAGACTGACTCGGGGGTTACTTTATTGTAATGCTCGGGTTAGACCGAGTATTACAGATTCACGTTAGGATGCTATGAAGCTCAGGAGGCAAGCTGGATGTCAGTGACGTATTACCCGTACTTGGTTATATTCCGCTGTGTATTGTAGGTTGCATATTCAGCACTTTGAGGACAAGTTATTATAACTATTCAGATTTATATATTGATAGTTGTTCCTTGATAATTTGTATGTATATTAACAGTTACAATTCTTTATATAAAAATTATATATTATATTTTGTTCCACTGCGATTGTGAGGTTCTATGTTGTTGTTATTTCTATTTCTTCTTCTATCTCTTTTTTCTTAGCCCAATGATATGGTATTTTTGGAATTCGCTTTCTCGGCATTCTATATAGTGAACGTAAAATGTCGATTTCCAAGGATCGAAAATTCCCCGACCGTTACAATATTCCAAAACCAATCAAATCTCAGTTTTGACTTCCATTTCGTGTTTTAAAATATTATTTAAAATCCATTTTTATTTAAAATCCTCAATTTAAAATTCTCTATTGCAACCATATTACGAAATAGCTAATTAAATATCCAAAATTCAATCATTTATTTTATTCAATTCAATTCCCTTTTAAATAATCCAAAAATTCAATATAAATATTTTATTTCCAAAATTTCCTTTGAATTTCCTATTAAAATTCAAAATATTCAAAAAAAAAAAAAATTAGGCCAGTACTACCATAGCATCTAATAAAATAAATCAGGCAACAATCCATAATGGACTATTCAATCACATCATATACCACTATATATGAAAAATAATCAATATATTTGAGGAATCCATTTGGATCCCTCCAACTTTTTCCCTGCAACCACAGATGTTATATCACATAAAATATCAATGCCGCTTCGAGGTGGGATATCGCAGTAATATAGGGTCATCCGATATTATGAGACGAGCATAGTGTCTCAACTACTCCAATCAGCGGGAATATACCCAACTATTAATATATACTGGTATATATAAATATATAATAGCATTCAACTGATAAATATATATCCATTCAACCAATCATCCAATAAATAATTTTTATTATTATAAATTTAAACTAGTTAACTAAATTAAGTGAGATTTACTCACCTTAATTTCGAATTTTCCACGTGCTCACTTTAAATTAAACCAACTCCAAATTAATCCCAATTGCTTAGTATCCCAGAAAACGAACCTATCGTGAATTGATTCAACTTTGCACGAGTAATTTACGAATTTTATATGTTATCAAATTTTATACTTAACTAATTACACTTTAATTAAAATTAATTTGCATATATACCTTCTACTCAGATCAGCTGTTAACGCTTAAAATTGAACGCTAACACCCCGGTGTAAGTAGAGATTAAGTGAAAGCACCACCCATCAATACGGGAATTAGAAGTAAGTAGAAAAGTCACAGAAAAAGCAGTAAAAAGACAACAGTTTTATAGTGGTTCGGCTTCAAGTTAAGCCTACGTCCACTTTAATCCCTTTATTACTGAATCAATTACAACTTTACAACAATCTTCGATTACCACACCGATAGTACAAGTAGCTAGAACTACGATGTAGAAGAACTCTTTGAATCCATGTTGAATATGTTAGATTTCCTCTTGAAGTTCGTTGAGATGTCTTTCGTGTTTGAAGTGTCGAGTGAGTCGAGAATTCAGCAAAGTGTCGGCGTTCCAGAAATGAGCCAAAAGGATCCCTTTTCAGTTGGAGTAGGTAGGATATTTGTAGGGAGTTTTCTGAATTAGGTCGTAGGTCGTGAGCGACCTTGGATAGGTCGTAGGTCGTGAGCGACCTAGTGGACTTGGTCTTTAACGCTTAACAAGAGCGCACTTGATCATGTTGAATAAACCAGCAAGTCATAGGTCATCAACGACCAAAGGAGGAAGCGGCATAAGAAGTTACTTCGGTATTGTTTAGGTCGTGAGCGACCTAGGGGAGGATGGTTGGCGACCTAAGGTTCGGAGCGGCCTATAAGCAAGTGGCTTCATTCCGTGATAACTCGCTAGGTCGCTGGATCTTCTAGGTCGCTAGGTCGTTTAGCTACTAGGTCATTAGGTCGCTTTAGTCCATAGGCCATTAGGTCGCAGATCTCTTATACCTTTAGCCCGTTAAGACGCGAAGCCTCTTTGCTGCGACATGCTGTTGCCCTGTGTTGATGGTTAGGTCGTTGATAAGCTTAGGTCGCTAGGTCACGATCCCTTTAGGTCGCTAGGTCGTTGGGGGTCTTTAATTCTTTCAAGTCGCTTATTTCCTTAGGTCACTGAGCCGTGGAATAGAGGAGTTAACATTTGCCCCTTGAAGTATACGCCTATGCCATAGGTCGTGTGCTTCGACTTAATTTTGCTAGGTCATGAGCGACCTAAGAGATAAGCTAATTCGCGTGTCTATTCGCCTTTCTCTTCTCCACCTATATAAACCATTAACTCGTTTCCTCCTTCTCACTTTACTGCCTATTTCTTTGTCGTCACTGTTGCATCCAAGCTCGAGAATTGAAGCGAAACTCCTCCCATTACGCCTCCGATCGTCATCTTCACCAGCAAACTTAGGTAAACTTGATCGTCCGGTCGCCGCGTTTACCATTCCTCCATAACCAACTTCCTGCAATTCTTGTTACCGTGTTAGGAGACTACACCTTGTTTTGCTTTTCGATCATTGCCGATTGTTGGCAAGTGTTTTATTCTTAAAAATTGCGTTGTCTAAGGGTTTTATGAAGTTTCGGAGTGAATTGGGAGTTGATTGTGGGTTTTTTGAGGTGTGGAGGAGATGAAGAAGTTTTGGGTTAAAGGGTTTGCAACATTTCTGGTGAATTGGAGGGGATGGACACGCGGCAGTTGATGAGGGGAGAGAAGGTCATAAGAGTTTTGGTGGGAGGAGTTTGATATTGCCAAGTTGTCTCAGAAGTGACCTAGTGACTTTAACCGACCTAAAAACCTTCACGACCTAACTGTTCATGGATCGTCCTTTCACGACTTATCTTCTTGCGACCTAAGCTAACCTTCACGACCTAACTGCTCGTGGCATCGCCCTTTGCGACCTATCTTCCTGCGACTTAAGCTCTAGGTCATGTGTGCGATCGAACGACCTAATACCTAGCCAAATTTGCACTGCCTTTTCCATGAAACTTTAAAGCCGAGCGACCTAGGAGATTGATGACTTAACTTCTTACGGCATAGGTCGTAGGTCACGTATGCAATTTGAATGACCTAGGACTTAGCTTATTTTGCATTGCCTTGAACTCCTTTCAACTCGAATGAACATGACATTGCTGAATTGAATTCCCAACTTGAACTGCCGAGAGAACATTTCTGAACTTGTTGCACTCATTTACATATTTTATTAACTTTAATGCTAATAACCTGTTAAATACAACATTTGCAGAAAAATGGGACAAATATACTGCCACTAATCGCCCACATCGAATGGCAGATTAGTCGATAAAAGACAATCAACTTAAAGAAATTATATGAAATGCTGTGAATCGACAAATTCAAGTGAAGTATTAAAGCAAAGCCATATTAATCAATTAAGACTGATTTGTTTGCATTAACACTGCACTTGTATTTGGACTTAAAACAACAAGCCCTGAAACTTTAAAATTAGCAAATGCATATTAGTTTAATTTCAGTTATATTTGCTTGTCGGTTTTATTAGTTTTGCGTAACACTTCACACATTTATGAAACATGCACCTTCATATTTGAATATCTAGTTCCTTGTGTAGAATGTCTTCTCAAGAAGAGATAATAGAGCAAGCTGAAGGGGTCTTCCCGGTAGCCATTCCATTGGATAATCCTTCGGAAAGAACTCCAACAACCCTAAGTCAGCGGGCCATCAACCAATTATGTATTCAGTTTGGTATTGCTGAAGCAGACTCTTTGCTTCCTGGGCCAAACATTACGGCTGATAGGCCACCTCTTGGTTTTATCGCTGTCAACCGTCAGATGTGCCTATGTGGTGCCATTCCTCCTTTTAATGACTTTCTTCAGCAACTCCTCCTTCGATTGACTATCTCCCCTTTCCAATTGCATCCCAATGGACATGCCATCCTAATGGGACTTTGCGTGCTATTCAGGAGGACACTTGATCATCTTTCGAGTTTTGAAGAAATTTGTTACTTGTGGACATTTGCAAAGAATAAAGATCATCCCTCTATCACACTCGTGAGAAGTGCCAGAAACCATAGATTGATTTTCGATCTTTCGGAAAGCGCCCACGGGTTCTTAAATCAATTCTTCTTCGTTCATCGCCCTCCAAGATTTTATGCCATCTGAAAATTATGAAGTACGATTGCTTATTCCCGCTTTTTCCATTTGAGCTTTTCAAAGTCTGTGTTGCTAGGTGCTAATTTCGTTCTTTTCTTTTACAGCACTTCCTCCTCCCTCTAGAGATCCCAGCCACAAGCCGACTTTTGAAAGATTAAGTGCCATGGCGGTTGAGGAAAGAAGTATTAAATTTCTACTGAAAGACGAACTTCTTCACCAATACGGACTTCTGCACCCTTCCCGATCTACTCAGCCTCATGAAGTCCCTGATTCTCCAGTAGAGACATTGGATGCCCCAGCTTCCGTCGGAGAACTTACACTAAAAGAACCTACTATTGAGGCTTCATTGGTAAAGTGTTCTACTCCAATTGATGTTGCGGGGCCATCCGACAAACTTGTACTTGCCCTGGTCATTGAAGAAGAGGAACCTCCCCAACAATCCGGGAAATCTGGTGACGAAGGAACTGAGAGAACGAGTCCCGCCAAGCACAGCGGTGATGATACTTTTGAGGGGTTGAGCGGCCTGATGATTACTTCACAGGAGCTTTTTAAGGATGATCCTTTTACTGCTAAAGTTACTTCTCCCGCAGTTGAAGTGACATCCGTCCTGCAACAAACTCCATCAGCCCAAGAGTTGACACTAGTTGTAAAATCCATCATCACCCCCCAACCAAGGAGTGGTTCGTAGTTTGACGCGCGTAGTTTACACGTTACACACACTTAGGACTTTTTAGCACTTATATGCATTCAACTTCCTTGCTTTAAAGATTTCTGAATTTATCTTTTCTTCATTTTCAGGTTCGCTAATGGGACGAAGTGGCTCCTACTACGATGATTTCCAACGTTATGGGAGGTGCGGCTCTTATGACCCCAAGAGGTATCTTCTTGCCTCCTGGGAAACTGATGAAGAAAGAGCTGCGAGGAAAGCTCGTGAGAAGCGTGCTTATGAAGAAAGCTACGGGAGACGGGACGAACGGCATGATTCTTCCCATAGAGAGGATGATTCTCACAAGCGAAAATCCTGTGATGACAAAGGGAAAAGTCAAGTCACTGAAGATCCGAGTAAACGGGCCAAACTTGGTGAAAAACCATCATCTGAAATTTCTGAAAAGCCCGCTGCTCCCGTCTCTTTGGAAATTCCTTCCAACTCTCCCGCCCTTCAAAGAGATGATATTCAAACAATCATAAGAAGGCCCTCCTATCAAGTTGGACAGGGCCCGGTAACTCTTCAAAGTCGGTTTCCGCATTGGTGCTTAAAGGGAGTGCGTTTCGACCTTGACTTGGTCCCAATCGATAAGCAAGCCATGTTGCGAAACCTTGACGCCATCAAACTCGATATCGAGAGAATGTCTGGTTGGCAAAAACTTGTTGACGAGCTTCAAAGAGTAAACCGCGCAAATCTCAAAGCCGTGCTGACTATGGAAAATGACAAATCCGAGTGGCAGAAAACACTTGATCAGCATGATGCCGAGATGAAGAGTATCGCCGCTTATAATGAGAAGCTTGAAGCGGAAGTTGAAAAACTTAAAGAAGAACTCGCAATTTCTTCCATTTCCTATTCTCAAAGAGAAGAAGTGCTTCAAAAATAAGTGAGTGATGCTCACGCTGCACAAAGAGATGCTGAAGCTAAATTTGAAGCACAGCAGCAAGTTGTGGAAACTTACCGAGCTGACGTTCCTCAGCTGCGAGAAAAAACCAACTCCTAGAACTTGGAAATTGAACTGCTAAAAGCTCGAGTTTCTAAAGCTGGAAAGGAGCGTGATGAAGCTATTGCCGGCAAAGCAGCAGCCGAGGAATCTCATATGGCAACTAAAGCCGAAGTTAGCTCTACTTTATTCGAGTTTTGCATTCATAGTGTTCTAGGGCGCGGTAGTCTTAAATTTTTGGAACTGGAGTATGAAATCACTTTGGCCAAAGTGTGGGAAGCCGCACTTGATATGCTTGGAGGAGCTGGATATGCTAAAGTAGATTTAATGGAACACTATCTACATGATGATGCATGTGCCTCTCTTGCCAGGGGAAAGGAGCAACTGGCCAAAGAGAGAGCCGAAATGGCAGAAGGAGAACATTTAGGGAAGGCAACTTCAACCGACCCAGTTCAACCTTCAGTTTCGGCCGACAAAGATATTGTTGGCTCCAGTTCCCATTCTCCACCTCCTGCCCAAGCTGTTATTGAAAGTCAACCGCCCGCACTGGAGATGAGACTCAAGAAAGCACTAAGGCGCAGGACTTTGAAGTTGACATAGTAAAGCCTACTTCTCCAGGTAACCTCAATGATGATCTTGCTCAAGTGGACTTCTTGTTTACTTCACATGAGCTTGATGAACTTTTTGATTATTACTTAAATCTTGATGCGCCACTTTCTCCTCTTTTTATGAGAGATACTGACTTTAACTTCTCTTCTCCTGTAGCAAAAGCGCTAAGTATTGTTCAGCCTTCCCCTCTTCCAGCTGTTTCCTCTCCGCCTCTTCAGATTACTCCCCCTTCCGTTTCTCAACCGGGGTTACAAGAGGAGCAGATAGAAGCTCTACAAGGCTTGGATGACCCGGTCGCTTCTCAAGAATAGAAGGCCGAAGAACCTGAAGAAGGCGAAAGAACCCCGGAACAAACTATTTCTGATGACATAAAGTTGTCTGCACTTTTCTCCCCGGGCAGTGAGTCTTCTTCAAGGAAGAAGGGGAAGCGTGGAGTCTCGAAGAAAAAGAGAGAAGCTTCTGCCGGCGAAGAAAAAGCAGAAGAAAGTCCAATTGTACCCTTTCCTCTTTCTTCCCCTACTCTCACAAGCCGACCTAAAAAGTTAGTCATCTGGCCAGGCGAGGGCTCGAAAGGTGGCCGAAAGAGAAGTGATTCTCTTCTCTTATGCTTTTTGCTTTTTTGCTTGTATATATAAAGACTCGTGTTGACCGGAGATTGTGCAGGTACCTGTCCCTGCCTCCTTTTGTTTTGAAACCTGCACATGTATAAAATTTCACAGTATGGAATAAAATGATTCTTTTACTTGTACAAACTTCCGTCTGTATTTGAGAATGCATTTATTCTTCTTTTTCATACAAGTTTCTTTATTTTCTCTGTTTGATGTTGCAGTAAACCTATGGTATGTTGCTTGAGCATTGCTTTTATTTTTGTAACTATATTATATTGCCCCCATACCATGGTTTATTGCAATCTCTTTCACATTGGCAAAACTTTGGAGAACAACCCTTTTGTTTTGAGAAGACTTGTACTCTTTCTTGTAGAGAACAACTTTTCCATTTGAAGGAGGTTTGCATCTGTGCTTTAGAGAATAATTTTTCCATTTTAAGGAAATGTTTTTCTGATTTAGCAGAATGCACCTCGTATTGGAGAAGTCTTCTCTTTCTCTTTTTTTTGAGAAGTTTTTACACTTCACTTTTGGAGAAAGTCACTTTTATTTTTGACAAGTGAACTTTCCTATGCGGTAAAGTGGGCCTCCGAAAAAGGGCTTTGACCTGTTTGTGCCTCCGAAGAGGGCTTTTGTTTAATTGTGTCTCTGGGAAGAGGGCTTTTTTGTGTGTGCCTCTGGGGAGAGGGCTTTCGTTTTTTCCCTGTACGCGGTGAAGCGGGCCTCCGAAGAGGGCTTTTTTTTTCTGCCTCTGGGGAGAGGCTTTTATTTTTTCCTTGTTCGCTGGGAAGCGGGCCTCCGAAGAGGGCTTTTCACATTTCGACTCGTGCGAAGTTTTATTTCTGATCGCGATGAAATGTGTGCCTCCGAAGAGGTCTTTTATCATTTCAACTCTGGTGAAATGGGCCTCCGAAGAGGGCTTTTCACATTACAACACTTGTGAAGTTTTATTTCAGATCTCGGTGGAATGCGTTCCTCCGAAGAGGTCTTTTAACCTTTCAACTCGTGTGAAGTTTTATTTCAGATCACGGTGAAATGTGTGCCTCCGAGTAGGGCTTTTGCCTGGAAGTTTCTTTCTCATGGTTGGATGGGTTCATGGGGCGGACACAAGTTACTTGGATGTTTGTTTACACAAACGTTCTTAGCTAGTTAACGAGTGCCCTGTGCCACCGGTCATTCCACCAATCTTTTTGGTTGAGAAAGAGAACTTTCTTTTTCTGGAAAGTCCCATTAGAGGTCTTTATCCTCCGAAGTGTTGTGCCTCCGAAGAGGGATTTTGCCTCCGAAGAGGTCTTTTGTTGTTTCCTGCCTGCTCGCCCATGTATTTTCGCCATTTGCTCATGTCAGCGGTTCCCTGTTATCATTTTCAAGCACACATTCCTTTCTTTTACGAGTAGTTTATTTTATCCAAATAAGTGTACTTCATTGTTAAATGAGTTCGCAGGGGCAGACACAAGCTAATTAATCGGATGTTCATTTGCACAAACGATCACAATTAGTTAGGAAAGGTCCACCTCCGGCGGAACCACTAACAGTTTGCTTGATGCACTCCTTATATAGGATTTGAGTATGGAATTTTTGTGGCTGAACATTCATTTGTTGAATGATGTCAGGGATCGCTTGGTCTTGTAATGGGTAAGCTTTTTTTTAATGGCCTGCAATATTAAATCGACATTTTAGCAATACAATTAAAGTACTTTATATATCGAAATAAAACAGGCAGTTCATAATAGTAGAGAACACAAGATTTATAGTGGTTCAGCCAAGAACTGGGCCTACATCCAGTTTATAGTTCTTATTATTCACTTGCACTGGCTTTACAATGGCTTTCAATACAAGAATCATACATCCACAATTCTTTTACAGTATTTCAGTAAATCTTTTAAGTAAAATATGGGCGCAAGTGATTGCTGTTCCAAGCTCTTGGAATTGGATCTCCTTCGACTGTTGTCAGTTTGAAAGTGCCATCAAGAAGTTTTTTGCCTATGACATATGGCCCTTCCCAGTTTGGCGCAAACACTCCTGTTGCTGTCATGACCCTTTTCAAGACTAGATCTCCAATCTCAAAGCCGCGTTGGCGAACTTTAGAACTGAAGTGCCTGGCAATTCTTTGCTAATGGGCTGCAATTCTGAGCTGAGCCTCGTTCCTTTTCTCATCAAGGAAGTCAAGTGCTTCAAGTTGCAACTCTTCGTTTTCAGCTTGGTTGAAATGAATTCTTCTATGTAAAGGGACTTCTATTTCAACCGGAAACATTGCTTCTGATCAATATGCCAATGAAAATGGAGTGTGCCCAGTCGCAGTTTTGTGTGTAGTTCTATATGCCCAAATGCTAGTGGTAGCTTATCGACCTAACCACCTTTCGCTTTTTCCAACTGTTTTTTGATGGTTAATTTGATAAGTTTGTTTAGTGCTTCCACTTGCCCGTTTTCCTGTGGATGAGCCATTGCTGAGAAGCTTTTTTGGATCTTGAATCGCTTGCAAAAATCATGGAACTCTTCACTTTCGAATTAGGTTCCATTGTCTGTGATTATCTTTTGAGGCACACCATACCTGCAAATGATATTCTTAGTTACAAAGTTTATCATATTTTTAGAGGTAATAGTAGCTAATGGTTCAGATTCAGCCCATTTAGTAAAATAATCAACAGCAATAATAGCATATCTGATTCCGGACTTGGCGGTTGGCAAAGGCCCAATGAGATCTATTCCCCAAATAGCAAATGGCCACGGACTGACCATCTATGTTATCTCGATGGAAGATGCTCTTGGAATTTTTGCAAATCTCTGGCATCGGTCACATTTTCAGGCATACCTTGCACCATCACGGTTAATATCTGGCCAAAAATACCCATAATTGAGAATTTTCTTTGCTAGAGTTTGACCACCTGAATGATCTCCATACTCTCCTCCATGTGCTTCAGCTAGAATTGTCTTAGCTACTTCCTTGGTCACACATCGAAGTAATGGCATTGGGAATCCCCGCCTGTATAATCGGCCATCTTGAATTATATATCTGGAGGCTTTTCTTAGCAACTTCTGTCGTTCTTTTGAATTTTCTGGTAGAGAACCGTTGAGCAGATATTCCATTATCGGAGTCATCCATGATTCTTGCTCTTAAGAAACAGTCATCACCCAATCAATCTCCATCTCATCAATACTTGGGGCTGACAAAACTTCTACAGGCACCAATCCTAGTAATTTAGCTTCGCCGGTGCTTGCGTACTTTGCGAGAGAATCTACCTTCATGTTTTTTTCGGGGTATATGACTTATCGTATAATGATCGAAATCCTCGAGAAGTTCCCAGGTTCTTGACACGTAAGCAGGCGGATTTCCTCCTTTAGTTTGAAACTCTTTCTTGACTTGACATACAATAAGCTGTGAATCGCTGAAGATCTGCAACACTTTGACATTTAATTCTTTAGCAATTTTCAAGCCGGCAATAAGAGCTTCATATTCTGCTTCATTGTTTGTCAAAGGGAATTCCAATCTTAATGCATAGCACAATGACCGCCCTTTAGGGGTTTCAAGAACAACCCCAGCTCCAAAAAAGTAATCGTTTCTTGCACCATCAACATATAATTTCCATCGAATTGGGGTATTATAAGTCACCTCTTCCTCACTATCACCTTTATCTGTAAATTCTGTGATGAAATCTGCTAAAGCTTGTCCATTAATTGCTCTCCGGGGATGATATGTGATGTCGTATTGGCTGAGTTCAATATTCCACTTCAAAAGGCGATCCGAAGTCTCAGGGCGAAACAGGACTTGCTTCAGAGGTGTATCAGTGAAGACTTTGATAGGATGAGCTTGGAAATATGGCCTTAATTTTCTTGATGCAATCAGTAGACAATAGGCGAGTTTTTTCAACTTTGAATAATTCATCTCAGCCCCAGTGAATCTTTTGCTGATATAATAGACCGGGCACTGAATTTTTGCGTCTTCCCGTACCAACGCTGCACTGAGAGCAGGAGATGAGATTGCCAAATCTACGAAAATATCATCACCATTGTCAGGCTTAGAAAGTATTGGAGGCGTTTCCATATGACGAATCAACTCATCGAAAGCTTTCTGCCATTCAGGAGTCCAGTCAAAAAATTTCCTTCCTTTCTTCAGAGCATCAAAGATTGGAATGCATTTATCAGTAGCTTTGGAAATGAATCGACTCAAGCCAGCGACTTTTCCATTAAGACTTTGAAATTCCTTCTTCGTTCTAGGAGCTTTGACTTCTTTTAAGGCAGCAATCTGAGTAGGATTAGCTTTAATGCCCCTAGCACTCACAATGAAACCGAAGAACTTTCCAGACTCCACCCCAAACGAACATTTCAAAGGATTAAATTTCATTCCTTATTTTCGGAGGACTGTGAACATTTCTCCTAAGTGATCCATATGGTCTACTGCCTTCTTTGACTTCACTAGCATATCGTCAACATAAAATTCCATAATTTTTACAATATGTGGCTTGAACATAGCATTGACGAGTCTTTGGTAAGTTGCCCCTGCATTGTTAAGTCCGAAGGACATGACCCTATAGCAGTAGAGACCAACATCGGTGATGAAGCTCGTGTCCTCCTGATCCGGCTTATGCATCATGATTTGGTTGTATCCGAAGTAAGCATCCACAAAAGATAAAAATACATGCCCCGCCGTTCCATCCACCAACTGATCTATCCTGGGTAACGGGAAGCAGTCTTTGGGGCAGGCTTTGTTTAAATCTGAGAAGTCGATGCATACTCTCCACTTCCCATTAGCTTTTTTAACTAGTACTGGATTTGAAACCCAATTCGGATAAGTAGACTCCCTGATGAAACCATTCTCCATGAGTCGGTCTACCTCTTCTTTCAACGTTGCTGACCTTTCAGGACCCTGGGTTCTTCTTTTCTGCTTTACCGGTGTAAACTTCGGATTAATATTCAGAGTATGTAATGCAATTTATGGGGATATTCCACACATATCAGCATGAGTCCAAGCGAATACGTCCAGATTTGCTTTCAAGAATGATATCAAGGAATTTTGAACCATCACACTAAGTTGCGAACCCACATTCACCACTTTGTTCGAATCTTTTGGGTCAACAGGTACTGGCACCGTTACTTCCACTGGCACCACTCTATTCTCCCCTGCACTAGCTTTTCTGGGATCCATTTCTCTTCGTGCCCCGCTACGCTCGCCAGTGCAGGGTCCACCCTGTAATTGCTACAAGGTTGGTTCTTTAATGCGGACTGAGGTTGCCGCATCTTTTCCCATTGCTCTCTTCCTCACTTCACGCAACTCTATTAGATAACATTCTCACCCGGCATTCTGATCCCCTTTAATAACTCCAACTCCATTATCCGTGGGGAATTTCATAGTGAGGCACCACGCGGCGAGAATTGCCTTAAAAGCCGCAAGAGTTGGTCGGCCTAGGAAGGCATTGTAGGCAGAAAATTCATCAACAATTACGAAAGTTTGTTTCCGAACCACCTTTTTCTGCCTCTCTCCAAGCTCCACGAACAAGTCGATAGTTCCAATCGGCTGCTTCGGTTCCCCAGTAAACCCAACAATTTTTTGCGATGTAGCTTGAACATCAGCCATCGGAATTTTCATTTGGTCGAACGTCTTTTTGAAGAGAATATTGCAAGAAGCGCCGCAATCTACAAACACTCTTCTCACAATAGCCAGCCCAGTGCCTACAGAGATGACCAAGGGATCCATGGTTGGAGCTTCAATGCCCATAGAGTCCCTGGCTCTGAACACAATATCATCATTAAAAGTTTTCTGCTATTTCAAAGGTACAACATCTTCTAGCACGAAAACACTCTCTTCTGTTGGTGCAAACTTCAAGGCACGGGCATATCTTTCCATCTCACCCCAGCTTTTGCCTGCTGGGTGAGGACCTCCTGTAATCACATTAATAACAGGCCTTTCTGATTCATGCACAGTATTCCTCTCACCCGAGCCAGATGGATGAGCAGTAAGTTGCTGGCCCTTAGAAGATGAAGTTGGGTCATTTCTATTTCTCTTAACATATTGCTGCAACTTGTTCTCTCTCAGCAGTTCTTCAATCAAACTTTTCAGATGGCGACATTCGTTGGTATCATGACCGGGTTGATTATGAAACCAATAGAATCTCCCACTTTGAGCAGCTTTTTTTCCAACTCTCATCTCAGGCGGTTTAGGATATTCTACCGCGTCTTTGGTAGCAAAAAAGATATTCTCCGGGGTGTCAGTCAAAGGAGTGAAATCTGAAGGTTTTGAGAAGCGGGGTTTCTTCATATCTTTTTGTTTCTTCCCACCATTACTCTCCCTTTTCTGACTTTCGGATTCCTTTGTGGTAGGAGTAGCAGTATTATCCTTAACCTCTGTCAATTCCACTTTAACCGGTGCTTGAAGGCTTTCCAAGCACATGAATTCATCAGCTTTCTTATAGAATTTCTCAAGCGAATTCGGTTCTTTCACCTTCAACCACTTCCCAAATTCGCTTGATTTGTTTATTGCCCTCATCAAGTATGTCAAGATCATCCGTGGCTCTGCATTGTCCACTTCAGCCAAAGCTATGTTGAAGCGGCTCAAGAAAGATCTAATAGATTCCCCAGGGTTCTGTTCCAAGCTTGACAGTGACATAATATCCTTTGCCTTTGAAGTATACAACCTGAATTGCTCTTTAAACTTCCGAGTCAAATCGGCGAACTGGTCTATGGATCGGACCGGAAGCTTTGTGAACCAGAGTAGAGCCACTCCTTCTAAGTATACCGGAAAGTACCGGCATATAATCTCAACAGATGCCCTAGCACCAGTCATGTGTCAGTCATACTTATACAGAAATTGGTTAGGGTCGCTTGTTCCCTTATAAGCTGGAATGGTAGGAGGAACAAACTTTCTTGGAAATTCAGCTTTCAAAATCTTTTCAGTGAACGGAGTCTTGCTCGGTGCGAATCCCCATTATTTTTCATCTTCATCCCTATGCATGCTTTCTTTCATGATTTGTTGCACCATGCCCGAAAGATATTCCTCATCATTTAAAGGATCTGCAGGACAGACTTCGGCCATTTTCTCGGAAGTTTGTCTTGACAAACGTTCGCGGAGAGTTGGTTGCAGTCTCGATCCTCCAGCTTGAGGAGGTGTTTCTTTGGCGGAGCTAGTTATTCTTTGAGGAATATTCCTCTCTTCAGGATTATGAATATCATCTGCAAGGTTTTCTACATTATTCATCGGTTGACGGCTAGCTCCGAGCAATGCATTTAACCTTTCAAGCATCAAAGCATTTTGGGTTTCCACCTGCTGGTATAACCTAGATACTGCAGCATATAACTCCGCTCGTGTAATTCTGGCACTTGGTACTGCTTGACTTGACGAAGGAGAAGTGGCAGTATTTTCACGAACATCACTTGGTCTAGTAGGTCCGCGCTTTCTTCCAGGAGCCATTATCTCTGATAAACTTCTGGTTTTAAGAGAGATTCTTTCAACAAACTTTTGCGAAGCAATCACGAAAGTAGCTTGAGTTGGGTTCTCAGTGAAAGCACCAAAAATGTTAACGCTTAAAATTGAACGCTAATACCCCGGTGTAAGTAGAGATTAAGTGAAAGCACCACCCGTCAATACGGGAATTAGAAGTAAGTAGAAAAGTCACAGAAAAAGCAGTAAAAAGACAACAGTTTTATAGTGGTTTGGCTTCAAGTTAAGCCTACGTCCACTTTAGTCTCCTTTATTACTGAATCAATTACAACTTTACAACAATCTTCGATTACAACACTGATAGTACAAGTAGCTAGAACTCCGATGTAGAAGAACTCTTTGAATCCATGTTGAATATGTCAGATTTCCTCTTGAAGTTCGTTGAGATGTCTTTCGTGTTTGAAGTGTCGAGTGATTCGAGAATTCAGCAGAGTATCGGCGTTCTAGAAATGAGCCAAAAGGATCCCTTTTCAGTTGGAGTAAGTAGGATATTTATAGGGAGTTTTCTGAATTAGGTCGTAGGTCGTGAGCGACCTTGGATAGGTCGTAGGTCGTGAGAGACCTAGTGGACTCAGTCTTTAACGCTTAACAAGAGCGCACTTGATCATGTTGAATAAACCGGCAAGTCATAGGTCGTCAACGACCAAAGAAGGAAGCGGCATAAGAAGTTACTTCAGTATTGTTTAGGTCATGAGCGACCTAGGGGAGGATGGTAGGCGACCTAAGGTTGGGAGCGGCCTAAAAGCAAGCGGCCTCAATCTGTGATAACTCGTTAGGTCGCTGGATCTTCTAGGTCGCTAGGTCGTTTAGCTACTAGTTCGTTAGGTCGCTTTAGTCCATAGGCCGTTAGGTCGCAGACCTCTTGTACCTTTAGCCCGTTATGTCGCGAAGCCTCTTTGCTGTGACATGCTGTTGCCCTGTGTTGATGGTTAGGTCGTTGATAAGCTTAGGTCGCTAGGTCGCGATCCCTTTAGGTCGCTAGGTCATTGGGGGTCTTTAATTCGTTCAGGTCGCTTATTTCCTTAGGTTGCTGAGCCGTGGAATAGAGGAGTTAACATCAGCACTCCTGCATGTACCAGTTCAAACTCACCGTGGTCGGAACCTAAGATTCCAGGTTCGAACATAGTACACGAGACCTCTCCTCTGTCATGCTACAAGAACCGGGCCCTCACATGTTCTCTTCTCTTTTTTTATAAAGTCGTATTCGCCTCAAATGAGCCACCATGCCCAGTCCTAGCTCGCACTCGCTCGAGCCCACGCCACCGCCCTTTCCTATCCTGACCTAGGACAATCCGAATTTTCAGACCGGTTAAAATTGCCAAAAATTCCATCCATTCTAAAACTACTAATGAAAACTAACAACTTAATACACTATATTTGATAAATATTCAACATTACTAAACGTATAGGATATAGTTTCAATTATACAACTTATTAGAGTAATTAATTAATTTATTAATCCTACAAAATGTGCTTTAATACATAGCAAATAAAATGACTATAAATCTACCACTGCACAACTTTGATGAGAGAGACATCACTATCCTTACCTGCGAACTCAATAAACAAAGTAAATGCGGAATAAAATAGTAAAAAGGAAAGATACAATAGCACAAGATAAACAACAACCAATAACAGAAAAATATGAAAGGGTTATATTATTTTAAGGGCTGCATCACTACCACTTGTGACTGCCTACGTACCCCTAACTAGTTAGGTACCTAATTAGATACAGTATCAAGCCAACGTAGTTCTCCTACCGCAAATCGGACTCATGGAGCCTACGATGCAACAAACAATACGAAATTCCCAAAACTACCCACTTAGGCTTAATTGTCAATTTGAGATTTTCAAATCTAATTTTTTTTACAAACATTATCTCTTTGCACTTTATTCTCGAATTCTTATTTCAAAACTTTTGAAATATAAACATCTTTATGTTCAAATATACTTTACTTCAGGATCTTGAAACAATATTTGCAAAGTTTATTTAGAAATCCCTAATACCGCAATAAAAGCATATCAAACCATAAGCAACCAGATCAGGAGCTTTCTCCCAATAACAAGGCAACTGGCTCCCAGCCTTTATGCAATCGAAAAATAAGTACATCCCTCTATTCCAAGAGCAGATTATACCAAAAACATTTGCCTAATTTTTAGTTACGGGTTTCTGGATCATCGGTAACATAATAAATCATTTCATATCACGAAACGATAAATCTTTTTACACTAATATTCACAAGTACTTTCAAATCGATAAGAACTTTCATTTCCCAAATCCTTCCAAAAATCATCTTAAAACCATCGGGTTTAGTCATTGAAATTCTTTCTGTTTCATAAAACATTTTTATAAAACCAGTCTTATATAAATCACTTTTACATAGTATAACTTCAAAATATTCATCACCAAACATTTTTTTAAAGGAAAACATTTCATAACATTTCCATTTGAAAACCAATTTTCAAAACAATTCATTAAATTGATATGAACCAAATATTACCGCTAAAAACCTAATAGTCAAATTGTGAAATAAATCACATGGTGTTATCCTATAATTATTTTTTACCCAGCCGATGCATATGGATAATTAATTGCTCATAAACTGGTTGAGCAAAGTCAACAATCAATAAATAATAATTAGTGCTCATAAACTGGCCGAGCGCAATCCGAACAACCAAAAAATCAATTAACAAAATAAACATAACAATAAATGATAAATCAACGCTTCGTTCTATTAAATATTTGTAACACATTTTATTTTATCTTGAGTTAATATGATTTGATATTTTCCATCCCTCATCCAAGTCTCCTGGATCTCACAGACGAAACACGTGTACTAGTCATTTTTGTATACCCCATTAAGTATTTAACTTCTAAATTTCAAAACAATTAGTTAACCATCCAAACAGTCTAACAAGGAAATAAAAAAATTTGCAAACAAAATAAACAAGCATTCAACAAGGGTTTTCAAACCAAACTTAATACTTTTCAACTTAGCAATGATTTTACCGAACTTAAAGGAAGAAATAACTCACTTTGGATTCCACTCCATCAAACTTTAAGGCAAGAAAATTAAGATCTAACCCATACTACCTACCATGCTTCGAAATCAAATCAAAATAAGCCCAATTTTCTCCTTCCTAATGCTTGGTCAAGGCTTGAAATGGATGTTGGCCGTAAGTATAGAGAAGAAGTGATGGAGCTTTAACCTTGGATTCTCAAAATTAGACCCAAAAAATAGGTCAGTTTCTGTCTAGTTTTTGACTATCTTACTCAAAAAATTGAAAAAGTGATTCACTATAAAGTTGTTGCAATTTATTTTCCCTTGAATTCGAAAAAATGAGATACTAGATTTTGACTAGTTAAGAGGAAGTTATCATCGAAAGAAGAGAGTGTATTCTCGGATTGATAAAAAATGAAGCCCAAAAATGTATTTCAAAAAATTGAAGTTCAAGTATAACAAACCTAAAAACTGGAAAAAGTGATCAACATAAAAGTTGTAGCCACTAGAATTTCATATGGTCTAATTTTTTTCTTAATTTAGGATCTGTTATGTTTAAGTTATGATCAAAACAAAATGGTCTATTGTCTGGCTTAAAAACTAGGCCAGAGAATACATTGGAAAGAAGTGAATTATTGACATAGTTAATTTTCGAATGGGATAAAGTGGTAAAGGTGAAAGTTGTAGCCGCTGGAAAATACATGATTTGAAAAAAAAAATTGCATTTTGGTTTTGGTTTTGAAGAATTTATAGACGAAAGAAGAAGAGGTAAAATATGGAGAAAAGATGAGTTTTATTTGAAGAGAATGAACATCGATTTCTGTTGAACATTTTGTAAATATTTTGACATTATTTCTTTCTAATTTTTGTCTAAGTCTTAAAAGCCGTTAAAGAGAAGAGGAAAAAGGTAAATAAGCTTGAGAAAAGAAGAAGAATAAATGTGAATGAAAGTGAAGATGGAGGTGGATATTTATAGAAAAAGAAAGAAGTGGTAATACCAAAATAACCTCTTACCAAATTACCAAACTATCCTTACTTCAATCTAAAGCAAACTCCAATTTTTCAACACTTAACATCATCCTTTCACTTCTTTCTTTATGTCTTAGTCACTTAAATATTAAGTAAAGAAAATTAATTATTTTGTTGGATTGTTATATGATTTGGATTTGATGTTTACTTTTCACTTTTCTTAAACTTACTTACTTTTCTTAATAACATTCTATAATTTCCTAATCTTATTTAGTACAAGTGAACTTGGTCAGTGAATTAATCAATACTTATACTATTTGAGTAGATGTTCCTATATAAGAAAATAAAGGTTCGACATCGTTGCGACAACTTTTAATCGACTAAACGTTAATTTTCGGCAAAATGTTTTACGGTCACATTTTGATGTTTTAGTTAAACTATTTTTTATGTAAATCAAATTTAAAAATAAATTTGTATAATTTTATTTAAAAATATAAACACTTGTTAATAAATTAGAATAATTTATTTAGCTATTGAAATTTACTTTTTTGAAATCAGCATTTTGTCATTTTTGTCGATATAGATAAATGTTACTTTTTTGTGTATATTCTCTTTCCAAATCTTATCTAATATTATTTGAATCATGTAACATTACCTATTTTTATTTAAAATCACTTTGAAGGTATATTTTAAAGTGGTCAAATTATGGATCATTACATTCTCCCCTACGTAATAGAATTTTGTCCTCGAAATTACAAGGACAAAAAAATATAACAAAAAAACAACAATTAACGAAAGTTAAGCACACCAAAAAAAGTAATATCATCCATAACCTGGTCGGAGATATGGTGCCATATCCTATCCTTTTTATTTATCAAATTAAGGTAGTTTCATTTATAAAATTTCTAGGTTGATTTACTAACCTAGACAAATTTTACTTAGGCACCTAACCTATGCTCTAATACCACATGTGACGACCCGGATTTTCAGACCAGTTAAAATTGCTGAAAAATTCGTCCATTCTAAAACCACTAGTGAAAACTACCAACTTAATACACCATATTTGATAAACATTCAACATTACTAAATGTATATGACACAATTTCAATTATACAACTTATCAGAGTAATTAATTAATTTATTAATCCCATAAAATGTGCTTTAATACATACCAAATACAATGACTATAAATTTACCACTACACAACTCTGATGAGAGAGACATCACTATCCTTGCATGCGAACTCAATAAACAATGTAAATGCGGAATAAAATAGTAAGCAGGAAAGATACAATAGCACAAGATAAACAACAACCAATAATAGATAAACATTAAAGGGTTATATTATTGTTAACGTGAAAATCTGACGCTAACACCTCGGTGTGTGTAGAAACGACGTGAAAGCACCACCCGTGAATACGGGAATCAAGAAATAACAGTAAGTAACAGAAAATGTAGTAAATGAGCACAAAGTTTATAGTGGTTCAGCTTATGATCAAGCCTACATCCACTTCAATCCTTTTTATTGCTGATCGGATTACAACTTATTACAATCTCTTTCAATTACAATCCAATTCAATTCAAGAAACAAGTAGCTAAGGAAAACTTCGATGTGACAGAGCTCTTCGAATCCATGATTGAATGTGTTGAATTCCTGTGCGAAGTTTATATAAGCGTCTTGCGTGTGCATGAAGTGATGGAGTGTAGATTGCTTTGAAGATAGTGAAGTTTCAATGCCTTGAAGAAAAATCATCCCAAAGTCCTTTGAATGTTGGAGATGGTCACGTATTTATAGGCAAATCTGGATAAGAATTTTTCACCCAAGTCCTGAGTTGTGACCGACTTAGGCTAAGTCGCGGCCGACCTATAGAGGCAAATCCACGGTCCAAAGTCGTGAACGAGTCAATAGAATGCGACTTGAGTATCACGGCCTTGTATTTCTACTCAGCAGCTTTAGGTCGTGGACGACTCACGCCAGGTCATGAGTCGTGTACGAGTTAAGGGGCCACGATGTAAAATGATGAGGTATCCGGTCCACTTGCTTAGGTCGTGAACGACCTATCATAGGCCTAAGGTCGGTCTGCCCCATGAGTCGTGAACTCCATGAGTCGGCCAACACCTTTGAGGCATTAAGGTTATAACCCGGTGAGTCGCTGTTCCTTCTGAGCCGTTAAGTCGACAATCAGTTGAGTCGTCATTCATTTTAGGTCGGCAACAAGCTAAGGCTGTTGAGTCGGTAATCATTGTGAGTCGTGAGCCTGGTTTGAGTCGCTTGAGCAGAGGAGTTAACAATTGCCCCTCGAAGTACATGCTTAAATCGTGAGTCGTGTGCTTCGACTCAGTGCATGAGTCGTAAACGACTCAAAGAGGCTCATGACTCGTTAGTCTTTCCATCTTCCCCCCTGTTTCGTATATAAGCCGTTGAGTCGGTCCTTCCTCCTCACTTTACTGCTTATCTGTTTTATTTGATCCTTCCATTAACGATCCTTCAAGTTTCCAGAGACGAATCCAAGCTAATCAGTCGTCAACTCATCTTCACCTTTATATTGCGTAAGTGAATTCACCTTCTGTTCAATTCACGATCACCATTGACTCACGAATCTGGACTCCCCATTTTCTGACTCCAATTCATTTTTGTGCCGTGCTTCATCGCGAACCACGTTTCTGATTGATTTGCGACTGCCATCGATCATATTGTTGTTATCGTTCGTGATAACATAGTAGTGCATCAGATTTGTCGCAAACTTGAAGCGATTCGAATTTGTTTTTTGGGTGATTTCTGACCATGTGAGGAGAAGATTATGGATTACAGTGTCTCGAATTAACTGGTATGTGAGTTTGGAGGAGATGAGAAGGTCCTTAGCGGGTTAATGGGTTAGAAAGGAGTTAACTGGTTGAGGAGATGACCTAGAATTCTCACGACTTAGTTGGTTTTTTGGATCTACCGACTTAGGAAGGACTTGCAATCTCATCCGTCCACAACCTAATTTTTGGGTCGTGTTGATTTCCTGACGATTTAGGACTTAGGTCGTACGAGTGACTCAGCCCTTTAGATCCTTACTACAACTTATCCTTTAGACCGTGAACGTCTCAAGCCATAAGTCGTGAACGACTCAGCACTTGGGCTATTTTCCATACCGAGTTGCTCCTTGTGGCTTAACCCTTGACCGACTCAAGTAGATGAGACCTAGGCTTTGAGTCGCGGCCGAGACAGGACTTCGAGAAATTTGCATTGTTTTGATTTGAGGCTTTTTCCTCCATGCATATTACGACTTACAGATCTTAACTTAACTCGTCGCATATCCCTTAGGTCGTGAACGAGTTGTCACTTAAAAGCATAATCCCAACTTGATTATTTAACTTGTATTACCGGACTGAATTGCCTAAACTCTGAATTGCCCAAACTTTAAATTGTTTGAACTTTGTTGCATTATTCCACAGATCCTGTTAACTTATAAGCTAACTACCTGCTGAAAATAACAACTACAGAAAACCAAGGCGAATATACTGCCATTGACTGCCCACATCAAATGACAGATTAGTTGACAGAAGGTAATTAACTTAAATAGATTGTGTGAACGAAGTGCTTTCAATTCAACGAATTCAAGTAGAGTATTAAAGCAACATTGAGATAGTCAATTGAAATCGACCGGTTTGCACCAATACTGCACTTGAACCTTTTTTTTTAAATTAACAAGTCCTGAAATTTAGTAATCGATCAATAGTCAATTAGTTTAACTTCAGTTATATTTACTTGTCATTATTAGTTTTGCACAACACTTCACACTTTTTAGGAAACGTGCACATTCACATTTGAATATCCAGTTGCTTGTGTAGAATGACTTCCCAACAAGAAGAGATAACAGCACAGGCTGGAGTTGTCGCTCCTATTCCAGCTCCATTAATCAATCCTCCTGAAAGAGCCTCTTCTACTTTATCATACAAAGTTTTTCGCCAATTGTGCGCTCAGTTTGGTATTGCTGAATCAGATGCCATTCTTCCTGATAAAACCAACACTTCTGATGTGGCGCCTTCTGGCTTTGTAATGGTCAATCGACAAATGTGCCTTAGTGGGGGCATTCCTCCTTTCAATGACTTTTTCCAACAACTTCTTCGTCAATTGGCCATCGCCCCATCGCAATTACACCCCAATGGCTATGCCATTTTAATGGGGTTGTGTGTACTGTTTAGGAGGACGCTTGATCGATTCCCAAGCTTTGACGAGATTTGTTTCCTATGCTCTTTCACCAGGACTAAAGATCACCCCTCTATTACTGTCGTGAGAAGTGCTCGAAATCGTAAATTGATCGTCGGTCTTTCTGACAGCGCTCATGGGTTTTTGACTCAATTATTCTATGTTCGCTGTCCCCCGGGGTTTTACGCTGTATGGAGGGAAGGAAGTAAGATTAACCATTCTTACTTCATTTGTTATCCGACTTTTGTGAGACAGAATTGCTAAGTGTTAACTCCGCTTCTTTTTTATTTTCAGCGCTCCCTCCTCCTTCTAGGGATCCCAGTCACAAGCCAACTTTCGAGAGGCTTAAGGCCGTGCCAGGTGAGGAGAGAGGCATTCAATTTCTGTTGAAAGATGAATTTTTGCATCAGTATGGGCTTTTGCACGCTTCTCTCTCTACACACCCTCATGAAATCCCAGACTCCCCAGCTAGAACTCCAGATGCCCCACCTCCTGCTAAAGAGCCTGTGCAGGGAGAAACTACCATTGAGGCCTCGCTAGTGAAATGTTCGACTCCAAAAGACGCTGCGGGGCCCTCCGATAAGCCTGCACATGCCCCAATCATTGAAGAAGAGGAACCTCTTCTTCAAACCGGGGAGGACGTTGAGAAAGGAGTTGATGGAGGGAGCTCCGCTAAGCATGGCGGTGATGACATCTTCGAAGATTTGAGCAACATAATGATCACCTCTCAAGAGCTCTTCAAAGATGACCTCGCTGTTACCAAAGTTATATCTCTGACAGTTGAAGCAACTTCTGCCCTTAAACAAACCCCCTCATCCGGAGAATTGCCGTTAGCTATAAAGCCTGTTGTTACCCCTCGACTGACGAGCGGTTCGTGGTTCAGCGCATGTAGTTTACACATCACACATGACTAGGATTCTTTGACATCTTACACACTTAGCTTTTCACACTTTCAAAAAATTCTAAAGTTGTGCTTTTTCCAATTTCAGGTTCTTCAATGAAGCGAGGCGGCTCGTATTATAATGACTTCCAGCGATACGAGAGGCGCAGCCAGTATGACTATAAGCGCTATCTTTCTGTTCACAGAGAGACTGATGAAGAGAGGGCCGCTCGGAAGGCTCGGGAGAGACGTGCCCATGAAGAACGCTATGGAAGACCGGATGACCGATACGATTCTTCCCACAAAGAGGGTGACTCCCACAAACGCAAATCTCACGATGAAAGAGGGAAGAGTCACATAACTGATGACCCGAGTAAACGGGCTAAAGTCAGTGAGGAACCAATGCCTGCAACTTTGGAAAAGATTACTGCTCCTACTTCTTCTCAGTCTCCTGCCCCTTCCCGTACTGATATCCAGGCGATCATTAACGGGCCTTCTTACCAAGTTGGACCAGGTCCAGCCACTCTCCAAAGTCGATTTCCAAATTGGTGCTTAAAAGGAGTTCGCTTTGACCTTGATCTGGTTCCCATAGATAAAAATGCCATGTTACGGAACCTTGATGCCGTTAAAGCTGACATTGAGAGGATGTCAAATTGGCAAAAACTTGTTGATGAGCTTCAAAGGGTGAATCGGGCCAATCTCGAAGCTATGTTAACCATGGAGAATGACAAAACCGAATGGCAAAAGACCCTTGAGCAGCATGATGCGGAAATGAATAGCATTGCCGCCTACAACGAAAAACTTGAAGCAGAAGTGGAAAAGCTTAAAGAAGAACTTGTTACTTCTTCTGCTTCCTACTCTCAAAAAGAAAATGTGCTTCAACAACAAGTGCGGGATGCTCATGCTGCGCAAAGGGATGCCGAGGCCAAGGCTGATGGACTGGAGAGAATTGTAGCGGGCTGCCGTACTGACATTACTCAGTTGCAAGAGCAAACTAGCTTCCAGGTTGCGGAAATTGAAAAATTGAAAGCCCAACTATCTAAAGTCCAAAGGGAGCGAGATGAAGCGGTTGCTGGAAGAATTGCAGCTGAAGAAGCTCATGAAGCTACCAAAGCTGACATCGGCTCGACATTATTTGAATTCTATTTGCAAAGTGTGTTAGGGCATGGCAGTCTTGCATTCCTGGGTCCCAAATATGAGGTTACCCTAGCTGAAGTATGGGAAGCCGCGCTTGATATGTTTAAAGGCACCGGGTACACTGAAGAGGAGCTAGAGGCGCACTATTTAGACTTCGAAGCTCGTGCAGCTCTTGCTAGAGGGAAGGAGCAGCTTGCTAGATCACGAGTTGAAATGATGGGGGAAGAGCATCAAGAAAAAGAAACAACTTTGACTGCCCCTGTCCCTCCTTCAACTTCAGTCGATGTTGACATTGTTGGTTCTAGCTCTCACACACCGATTCCTACTAAAGCTGATACCGGAGCCATAATTACACAAGCCGTAGATGAGCCACAAGAGAGTGCTGAAGCTCTGGACTACGAAGTTGATGTGATACCACCAACTTCTCCAAGTAACCCTAATAATGCTCATGGGGACAACTTGCCAGTTTCTTATGGATTTGACGAGCTTCTTGATTATTTCTTGAATCTCGACGAGCTGTTGTCTCCTCTTTTTGCGGGAATTACTGACACTTTTAACTTTTCCTTTGTAGAGAAAGCGCCGAGCGTTATTCAAACTTCTTCACCTCTAGTTATTGTTCCTCTGCCTCCCCCAATCACTCATTTTCCTCATCTGGGATCACAGGAAGAAATATTAGGTGCCCTTCGGGGCTTGGATGACCCAGCTGCTTCGCAAGAGCAAAAGGACGAAGGACTTGAGGGAGGTGAGATATCTCTGGAGCGGACTCCTTCCGATGACATAACTTTGTCTAAACTTGTTACTCCAGGAAGTGAATCTTCTTCAAAGAGGAAAAAGAAGCGCAGAATATCAAAGAAGAGGAGGAAGAGCATCATTACTACTGTAGAGGAACCGGAAGTTGAACCAGTTGTACCTCCCTCTCCTTCTTCCCTCATGCCTAAAGATCATCCCAAAAAGCTAACCATCCGGCCGGGTGAAGGGTCCAAAGGTGGCAAGAAGAAATGAAGATTCCAGTTTTTCGCTTTTTGTTTTTTGCACGTACTGGTCGGGGATTGTACGGGTACCGGCCCCCGATTTCTTTATTTCGAAACTTGTATCTGTAAGAAATTGTAATAGAACTGAATAAAATGATCCTTTATTTGTACAAACTTCTTGTTTGTGTTTGAGAATGCGTTTATTATTCATTTTTGCACAAGTTTCTTTGCACGATATTGCAGTGAGCTTGTGGTATATTGTTCGAGCGCAATTTTACCAATTTAGTTATACCATGTTGCCCCTATACCATAAGCTCGTTGCAATATTTTATACTTTGAGGGGACTTGTACTTTTATTTTCTAGAGAATAATTATTCCGTACTTGGAGGAATATTATTTCGTTAAAAAACAGAGTACAACTCCCTCCATATAAGCTTTTACGCTTCATACTTTGAAGATATCACTTTTTCTTTTGTGCATATACACATTTTGCCAAGTGAATTCTTCTATGTGGTAAAGCGGGCATCTGAAGGGTACTTTAACTTCTTTTTGAAGAAGAGTATTTTCCGGAATAGGTGGATCATTCTTCCTTTAAGAGTCAAAGTGTGCCTTTGAAGATGGCTCCTTTTTTTTTATGCCACAGTAAAGGGCTTTTTGATTTTTGCTTCTTTGAAAAGTTGCACCTCTGAGGAGGTTTTTTTTTTCTTTACGTTTCGACACTTGGAAGTTTTATTTCAATCTCGGTGAAACGTGTGCCTCCGAAGAGGTCTTTCTATTTGATTGTGCCTCCGGGAGGAGGTCTTTTTATTTCTGCCTCTGGGAGGAGGTCTTTTGGTTTTATTGTGCCTCCGGGAAGAGGTTTTTTATTTTTCCCTGTTCGCTGGGAAGCGGGCCTCCGAAGAGGGCTTTTCACATCTCTTTTCACGGGAGTGTATTGACCGATCATGATGAAATGTGTGCCTCTGAGCTGGGTTACTGCCTGGAAGTTTGGAGTTTCTTTCTCTCGGTTGGACGGATTCACGGGAGTGTATCGACCGATCATTCCACAACTTTGTAATGAGAAAGATCTCTCTTTTTCTAGTTGGCCCGCTCGAGGTCTTTTAGCATTTCAGCTGTAGTGAAATGGGCCTCCGAAGAGGGCTTTTTTCACGTTTCAACGCCTGGAAGTTTTATTTCAATCTCGGTGAAACGTGTGCCTCTGAGTAAGGTTACTGCATGGAGGTTTGGAGTTTCTTTCTCTCGGTTGGACGGATTCACGGGAGTGTATCGACCGATCATTCTGCAACTTCGTAACGAGAAAGATCTCTCTTTTTCTGGCTAGGCCCGCTCGAGGTCTTTATTCTCCGAATAGTTGTGCCTCTGTAGAGGGCTTGTGCCTCTGGAGAGGTCTTTTGCTGATTGATGCTTGCTTGCCCATGTCTCTTTTGCCATTCATTCACGTTGGCGATCCCCGCTGTCTTTTGCAAGTGTCATCACTTTTTTAGTTGCTAATGATTTCCCTTATCCAAAGAAATATACTTCATAGTTAAGCAAGTTGGTGGTGGTAGACACAGGCTATTTAACTGGTTGTCTGTTTATTCAAACATTTGCAGTTAGTTAGATATGGTCCATTTCCATCCACATTGCCAACTTTCGTTTGAAGCACTTCTTTTGTAGGATTTGAGTATGGAAATTTTTGATGGTTTAGTGTGTGTTTGCTTGGTCTTGGGATGGGTAAGCTTTACTTTCATGACCTGCATTATTAAATTGACATTTTAATGACACAATTAATGTATTTTATATGTCGAAATAAAACAATGCAGTTTATAATAGTAGAGAACACAAGATTTATAGTGGTTCGGCCAAAAACTGGGCCTACATCCACTTTATAGCTTTTCATTATTCACTTGCTTTACAATTGCTTTCAATACAAGAATCATATTTTTGCAATTCTTTTACAATATTTCAGCAAAGCTTTCAAGTAAAATAAGGACGCAAATGATTGTTGTTCCAAGCTCTTGGGATTGGTTCTCCTTCGACAGTTGTGAGTTTGAATGTGCCGTCAAGAAGCTTCGTGCCTATAACATATGGCCCTTCCCAGTTTGGCCCAAACAAACCTGTGGCTGTCATGATTCTTTTCAGAATTAGGTCCCCAACTTCAAAGTTGCGTTGACGAACTTTGGAATTGAAGTGCCTGGCTATTCTTTGTTGATGAGCCGCAATTCTAAGTCTAGCCTCTTCTCTTCTTTCATCAAGGAGGTCAAGTGCTTCCAATTGCAGTTTTTCATTCTCATCTTTATCAAAATGGATTCTTCTATGTGAGGGGACTTTAGTTTCCACTGGAATCATTTCTTCTGATCCATATGCCAACGAAAATGGAGTATGCCCAGTCGCAGTTTTGTGGGTGGTTCTGTATGCCCATAGTGCAAGCGGTAACTTGTCAACCCAGCAACTTTTCGCTTTTTCCAGCTGCTTTTTGATGGTTGATTTGATGATTTTGTTTACTGCTTCCACTTGCCCGTTTGCCTGCGGATGGGCCACTGCTGAAAAACTCTTCTGGATTTTGAATCGTTTGTAGAAGTCCTGGAATCCCTCGCTTTCAAATTGAGTACCATTGTCTGTGATTATTTTCTGCGGCACACCATACCTGCAAATGATATTTTTAGTCACAAAATTTATCATTTTCTTAGAGGTAATAGTAGCCAAAGGTTCAGCTTCAGCCCATTTAGTAAAATAATCAACTGCAACAATAGCATATTTAATCCCTGATTTGGCAGTTGGTAATGGCCCAATGAGATCCATTCCCCAAATGGCAAATGGCCACGGACTGACCATCTGTGTTAGCTCAGTGGAAGGTGCTCTAGGAATTTTGTCGAATCTCTGGCACTTGTCACATTTCCGAGAATATACAGCGGCGTCTTGATTAATTTCCGGCCAAAAATACCCATAACGGAGAATTTTCTTTGCTAATGTCTGACCACCCGTGTGATCTCCACATTCCCCTCCGTGTACTTCAGCTAGAATTGTCTTGGCTTCATCTTTAGTTACACATCGGAGTAATGGCATTGAAAAACCCCGCCTGTAAAATCGGCCGTCTTGGACTATATATCTGGAGGCTTTCCTTAGAAGCTTCTGTCTTTCTCTCGAATTTGGCAAAGAACCTCTGAGTAGATAGTCCAGTATTGGAGTCATCCATGATTCTTGTTCCTGAGATATATTCATAATCTAGTCAACATCCATCTCGTCTATACTTGGTGCTGACAGGACTTCTACGGGGACTAATCCCAATAATTGAGCTTCACCAGTACTTGAATACTTCGCGAGGGAATCTGCCTTCATATTCTCTTCCCGGGGAATATGGTTTATTGAATAATGATCAAAATCTTCAAAAAGCTCCCAGGCCTTTGACAAATAAGCGGGTAAATTTCATCCTTTAGCTTGGAATTCCTTCTTGACTTGGCATACGATAAGCTGAGAGTCACTGAAGATCTATAATATTCTGATATTTAGCTCTTTAGCGATTCTCAAACCTGCAATGAGAGCTTCATATTCTGCTTCATTATTAGTCGAAGGAAATTCCAGCCTCAGTGCATAACACAATGATCGTCCTTCAGGGGTTTCAAGGACAACCCCTGCCCCAGAACAGTATTCATTCCTTGCGCCATCGACGTATAATTTCCATTTCACCGGGACGTCATTAGTTTCTTCTTCCTCACTATCACCTTTATCTGTGCATTCAGCAATGAAGTCTGCTAAAGCTTTTCCGTTGATAGCTCTTCGGGGATGGTAAGTGATGTCATATTGACTGAGTTCAATATTCCACTTTAAAAGACGGCCCGAAGTCTCAGGGCGAAACAGGACTTGCTTCAGAGGTTGATCAGTGAAGGCTTTGATGGGATGAGCTTGAAAATATGGCCTCAATTTCCATGATGCAATCAATAGGCAATAGGCGAGTTTCTCCAGCTTCGAGTAATTCATCTCTGCCCCAGTGAATCTTTTACTAATGTAATAGACTGGCCGCTGGATCCTTGTATCTTCTCGAACCAATGCTGCACTCAGAGCGTGAGATGATATTGCCAGATATATGTAGAGATCTTCACCATTGTCGGGCTTCGAGAGTATTGGAGGCACTTCCATATGACGAACCAGCTCATTAAATGCGTTCTGGCACTTGGGAGTCCAGTCAAAGTTTTTTCTTCCTTTCTTTAGAGCGTCAAAGAATGGAATGCATTTATCAATAGCTTTAGAAATGAATCGGCTCAAAGCAGCAACTTTTCCGTTAAGACTCTGCAGTTCCTTCTTTGTTCTAGGGGCTTTGACCTCCTTCAAGGCAGTGATTTGAGCAGGATTAGCCTCAACGCCCCTAGCGCTCACAATAAATCCCAAAAACCTTCCAGACTCCACTCCGAATGAACATTTCAACGGGTTAAGCTTCATTCCATATCTCTGGAGGACAGCGAACATTTCCGCCAAGTGATCCATGTGGTCCACTGCTTTCTTTGACTTTACCAACATATCATCGACATGGACTTCCATTGTCTTTCTGATCTGTGGTTTAAACATGGTGCTAACAAGCCTTTGGTAAGTTGCCCCCGCATTCTTGAGTCCGAAGGGCATGACTTTGTAGCAGTAAAGACCAACATCCGTTATGAAGCTCATGTCATCCTGATCTGGCTCATGCATCATGATCTGATTGTACCCGGAGTAAGCGTCCATAAAAGACAACAATTCATGTCCCGCCGTTCCGTCCACCAACTGATCAATTCTAGGCAGCGGGAAACAGTCTTTGGGGCAAGCCTTATTCAGATCTGAGAAGTCAATGCATACTCTCCACTTCCCATTAGCCTTTTTAACCAGGACAGGATTTGAGACCCAATCTGGGTAAACAGATTCTCTGATGAAACCATTCTCCATGAGTCGATCGACTTCTTCTTTCAGCGCTGCTGACCTCTCTGGACCTTGAGTTCTTCTTTTCTGTTTTACTGGCGTGAACTTTGGATCGATGTTCAGAGCGTGTACCGCAATCTCTGGTGATATTCCGCACATGTCGGCATGAGTCCATGCGAATACATCTAAATTTGCCTTCAAGAACGAGATCAGAATATTCTGAGATGTAGTGTTGAGTTGTGAACCCACATTCAGCACCTTGTTTGGGTCCTTTAAGTCAACAGGTATCGGCACTGTCACCTCTACCGGCACTACTCTATTCTCCCCTGCACTAGCTTTTCTTGGATCCATCTCTCTCCGGGCACCGCTATGTTCGCCAGTGCAGGGACCAAGCTGTAGTTGCTACAAGGTTCGTTCTTTGATGCGGACTGAAGGCGCCGCATCTTTTCCCATTTCTCTCCTCTTTGTTTCACGTAGCTCTGCAAGATAGCACTCCCGTCCCACGTTCTGATCTCCTTTAATTATCCCAATTTCGTTATCAGTGGGAAATTTTATAGTTAGACACCATGGGGCGAGAACAGCTTCGAATGCAGCCAGGGTCGGTCGGCCCAAGAAAGCATTATAAGCCGATAATTCTTCAACAATTATAAAGGTCTGCTTTCGAGCTACCTTTCTTAGCCCCTCTCCGAGCTCTACAATCAAGTCTATAGTCCCAATCGGCTGCTTTGGCTCCCAGTGAAGCCAGCAATTTTCAATGACGAAGCCTGAACGTCAGCCATTGGTATCTTCATCTGGTCAAAAGTTTTCTTGAAGAGAATATTACACGAAGCCCCGCAATCGACCAGAATTCTTCTCACAGTGGCCGGGCCAATACCGGCAGAAATGACCAGAGGATCTATCGTAGGGGCTTCAATACCCATAGATTCCCTGGTGCTAAATATGATGTCATCAGGGAAAGCTTTTTGTTGTTTCAATGGCGCAGCATCCTCTAACACAAAAACACTTTCCTCTGAGGGTGCATGCTTCAGTGCACGAGCATACCTTTCCATCTCACCCCAGCTTCGGCCTGTCGGGTGAGGACCTCCTGTTATCACATTAATGACAGGCATGTCTGACTCATGTTCTATCGCCTTCTCACTCGAGCTTGGATGGTGAGCGGGGACTTGTTGCCTTTGGACCGATGAGGTTGTTGTGTCCCTACCCCTTTTAACATACTGTTGGAGCTTGTTCTCTTTCAACAGTCGCTCAATTACTTCCTTCAAGTGTCGGCATTCGTTAGTGTCATGACCAGGCTGATTGTGAAACTGACAGAATCTTCCACTTTTCTCCATTTTACCTCCAACCCTCATCTTAGGTGGAGTAGGATAACTGATATTATCTTTGGTTGCAAAGAAGATATTTTCAGGGGTATCAGTCAAGGGTGTGAAGTTGAAAGCTCGACCCTTCTTTGCATCCCCTTGTTTCTTTTTGTCGTCGTTCCCCCTTTTCTGAGCATTGGATTCCTTTTTGTCTGGAGCGTTACAATCATTCTTAATTTCTGCTGATGCCACCTTAGCCGGTGCTTGAAGGCTTTCCAGGCGCATGAACTCATCGGCTTTTTTATAGAATTTATCGAGTGAATTTGGTTCTTTCATTTTCAACCATTCTCCAAACTTGCTCGATTTATCAATTGCCCTCATCAAGTATGTTAAGACCATGTGTGGCTCAGCATTATCAACCTCGGCCAAAGCTATGTTGAATCGATTCAGAAACGACTTGATGGATTCCCCTGGGTTTTGCTCCAGATTTTACAATGACATTATATCCTTTGCTTTAGAGGCGTACAACCGAAACTGCTCCTTGAACTTCTTAGTTAAGTCCGAGAACTAATCAATGGATCTAACTGCCAGCTTGGTAAACCATAATAAAGCTACTCCTTCCAAATACACCGGGAAGTATCGGCATTTAATCTCATCGGATGCCCTGGCGCCAGTCATATGCCAGTCATACTTATACAGAAATTCGTTAGGATCACTTGTTCCTTTGTAAGCTGGAATAGTGGGTGGAACAAATTTTCTCGGGAATTCAGCTTTCAGAATCCTCTCAGTGAATGGAGTTTTGCTTGGAGCAAAGCCCCACTCTTTCTCATCCTCGTCCTTTCGCATACTTTCTTTCATGATTTGACGGACCATCCCTGAAAAATACTCTTCATCATACACAGGCCCTGCGGGGAAAACGTCAGCCATTCTTTCAGAGTTCTGCCTTGATAATCGTTCACGAAGGGTCGGTTGAGGTCCCGATCCTCCATCCTGAGTAAGTGGCCTTTCAACGGGGCTTACCGCCCTTTAAGAAGTATTCCCTCTAACACCCTGAGCTCTATCAGCAGAGTTTCCTTCTTTATTTGTTGGCTGATGATTAGCCTCGAGCAAATCATTTAGCTTATTCAATATCAAGGTATTCTGAGCATTCTGAGCCTCTAATTGTGCATTCTGAGCATTTAACTGTTGATTCAATCCCAAAACCACATCGTCTAATTCCGCTCGCGTGACTCCCACAGTTGGAGTTGTCTGACTCAGAGGAGGAGAAGTGGCGGTGTTCTCTTGAACATCATCAGATCTGGCAGATCTACGTTTCCTTCCGGGAGCCATAATTTCTGTTAAACTTCTGGTCTTAACGGAGATTCTTTCCTCACAGTTTGGTGAAGCAATGATGTAAATACCCTGAGTTCGATCTTCTCAGTGGAAGCACCAAAAATGTTAACGTGAAAATCTGACGCTAACACCTCGGTGTGTGTAGAAACGACGTGAAAGCACCACCCGTGAATACGGGAATCAAGAAATAACAGTAAGTAACAGAAAATGTAGTAAATGAGCACAGAGTTTATAGTGGTTCGGCTTATGATCAAGCCTACGTCCACTTCAATCCTTTTTATTGCTGATCGGATTACAACTTATTACAATCTCTTTCTATTACAATCCAATTCAATTCAAGAAACAAGTAGCTAAGGAAAACTTCGATGTGACAGAGCTCTTCGAATCCATGATTGAATGTGTTGAATTCCTGTGCGAAGTTGATCTAAGCGTCTTGCGTGTGCATGAAGTGATGGAGTGTAGATTGCTTTGAAGATAGTGAAGTTTCAATGCCTTGAAGAAAAATCATCCCAAAGTCCTTTGAATGTTGGAGATGGTCACGTATTTATAGGCAAATCTGGATAAGAATTTTTCACCCAAGTCCTGAGTTGTGACCGACTTAGGCTAAGTCGCGGCCGACCTATAGAGGCAAATCCACGGTCCAAAGTCGTGAACGAGTCAATAGAATGCGACTTGAGTATCACGGCCTTGTATTTCTACTTAGCAGCTTTAGGTCGTGGACGACTCACGCCAGGTCATGAGTCGTGTACGAGTTAAGAGGCCACGATGTAAAATGATGAGGTATCCGGTCCACTTGCTTAGGTCGTGAACTACCTATCATAGGCCTAAGGTCGGTCTGCCCCATGAGTCGTGAACTCCATGAGTCGGCCAACACCTTTGAGGCATTAAGGTTATAACCCGGTGAGTCGCTGTTCCTTCTGAGCCGTTAAGTCGGCAATCAGTTGAGTCGTCATTCATTTTAGGTCGGCAACAAGCTAAGGCTGTTGAGTCGGTAATCATTGTGAGTCGTGAGCCTGGTTTGAGTCGCTTGAGCAGAGGAGTTAACAATTATTTTAGGGGCTGCATCACCACCACTTATGACTGCCTACGTACCCATCTACTTGGGTACCAATTAGATACAGGTTCAAGCCAACGTAGTTCTCCTACCGCAAATAGGACTCATGAAGCCTACGATGCAACAAACAATATGCAGTTCCCAAAACTACACACTTAGGCTTAATCTTCAATTTTAGATTTTCAAATCTAATTACCTTTACGGAAATTATCGCTTTGGACCTTATTCGCAAATTCTTATTTCAAAACTTTTGAAATATATATATCTTTTGTACTCTAATTATACTTTACTTCGGGATCTTGAATCAAATCATTCTTTGAAAAGTTTATTTGGAAATCCCAAATACAGTAATAAAAGCATATCAACCATATGCAAATAGATCGGGAGGTTTCTTCCAATAACAAGGCAACTAGGTCCCAACTTTCATACAATCGATAAATAAGTACATCCCTCTATTCCAAGAGCAGACTATACCAAAAACATGTTCCCAATTTTTAGTTACGGGTTACCCGAGTCATCGGTAACATAACATATCATTTTATACCCTGAAGCGATAAATCATTTTACACTAATATTCATAAGTACTTTCAAATCTATAATAATTTTCATTTCCTAAATCCTTCCAAAAATCATCTTAAAACCACCGAGTTTAGTCGTCAAAATTCTTTCCGTTTCATAAAACATTTTTATGAAACCATTCTTATACAAATCAGTTTTATATAATATAACTTCAAAATATTCATTACCAACAGTTTTATTTCTTTTTAAAAGGAAAGCATTTCATAAAATTTCAATTTGAAAACCAATTTTCAAAACAATTCATTAAATTGAAGTGAATCAAATATTACCGCTAAACTCCCAATAGTCAAATCGTGAAAGAAATCACAAGGTGTTATCCTATAATTATTTTCTACCCAGCCGATGCATATGGATAATTAATTGCTCATAAACTGGTTGAGCAAAGTCAATAATCAATGAATAATAATCAGTGTTCATATACTAGTTGAGCGCAATCCAAACAACTAAAAAATCAATTAACAAAATAAACAGAACAATAAATGATAAACCAACGCTCCGTTCTATCAAATACTTATAACACGTTTTATTTTATCTTGAGTCAAAATGATTTGATATTTATTTTGTAGCATTCAGTCTTTCCCTTCGACATGTTCCATCCCTCGTCCAAGTCTCCTTAGATCTCACAGATGAAACATGGGTACTAGTCATTTTCGCATACCCCATTAAGTATTTAACTCCTAAATTTTAAAATAATTAATTAACCAACCAAATAGTCAAACAAGGAAATAATTTTTTTTACGAACAATGTAAACAATCATTCAACAAGGGTTTTCAAACAACACTTAACACTTAAAATTTCTTCAACTTGGCAAAGATTTTAACGAACTTAGAGGAAGAAATAACTCACTTTGGATTCCACTCTATCAAACTTTAAGCCAAAGAAATTAAGATCTAACCCATACTTCCTACCATGCTTGGAAACCAAATCAAAAAAGCCCAATTTTCTCCTTCCTAGTGCTTGGCCAAGGCTTGAGATCGTGGTTGGCCGAAAGTATAGAGTAGAAGTGGTGGAGCTTTGTCCTTGAATTATCAAAATTAGACCCAAAAAATAGGTCATTTTCTCTCTAGGTTTCGACCCTTTTACTCACAAAATTTGAAAAAGTGGTTCACTATAAAGTTATTGAAATTTTGTTTGTCTTGAATTTAAAGAAAATAAACACTAGATTTTGACTAGTTGCGAGGAAATTATTATAAAAAGAAGAGAGGGTTATGATCAAAAGAAGAGGGGGTATTCTCAGATTGACAAAAAATGAAGCCCAAAAATGAACTTCAAAGAATTGAGTTCCAAGTATAGCAACCCCAAAACTAGAAAAAGGGATCAAAGTAAAAGTTGTAGCCACTAGAATTTAATATGGTCCAAAAAAAGGTTTTCTTAATTTGGATCGGTTTTGATCATGTTATGATCAAAACAAAATGGTCTATTCTTTGGCTTAAAAACTGGGCCAGAGAATGCACTAGAAAAAGTGTATTATTGACACGGTTAATTTTGGAATCTAGCAATTTGGTCAACATAAAAGTTATAGCCGTTGAAAAAATACAAATTTGAAAACAAATATTTTGAATTTTGGTTCAGGTATGAAAAAGTTACGGCCGAGAGAACAAGAGGTAAAATATGGAGAAAAGATGAGTTTTATTTGAAGAGAATAAACATTGGTTTCTTTTGAATATTTTGTAAATATTTTGGCATTATTTCTTTCTAATTTTTTTCTATAACTTAGAAGCCATTAAGAAGAGGAGAAAGAAGGTAAAGAAGCTTAAGAAAAGAAGAAGAAGTGTGAATGAAAGTGAAGAAGGAGGTGGGTATTTATAGAAAAAAAGAAGTGGTAAATTAACCAAACTCTTAACAAATTACCAAACTATCCTTACTTCAACCTAAAACAAACTCCACTTTTTCAACACTTAACATCATCCTTTCACTTCTTACTTTATGTCTTAGTCACTTAAAGATTAAGTAAAGAAATTAATTATATTGTTGGATTTTTATATGATTTGGATTTGATGTTTACTTTTGACTTTTCTTAAACTTGCTTTTCTTAATGACATTCTAGAATTTCCTAATCTTATTTAGTAAAACTGAACTTCATTAGTGAATTAATTAATACATATAATATTTAAATATATATTTCTATAGAAGAAAATAAAGGTGTTGCGACAACTTTTAATGGAAAAAACGTTAATTTTCGACAAAATATTTTACGGTCATATTTTGACGTTTTAGTTAAACTATTTATTTATGTAAACCATTTAAAAATAAATTTGTATAATTTTGTTTAAAAATATAAACGCTTATAAATAAATTAAAATAATCTATTCAAGTATTGAAACATACCTTTTTGAAATCATTATGTTTCACTTTTGTCGATATAGGTAAATGTTACTATTTTTATGTGTACTTCTTTTTCCAAATCATATCTAATATTATTTAAATCATATAACCTTACCTATTTTATATTTAAAATCGCTTTAAATAGTATTTTTAAAGTGATCAAATTATAGGTCGCTACATTACACGAGACTTCTCCTCCGCATGCTACAGGAACCAGGCCTTCACGCATTCTCTTCTCTTTTTTTATAAAGTCGTGTTCGCCTCAGACAAGCCACCATGCCCAGCCCTAGCTCGCAGTCGCCCCAGCCCATGCTACCACCCTTTCCCATCCCAACCCCTGCCTTCCATCGCGACTTCCTTCTTTACCCCGGTGCCACCATGCTACATTACAGTCGCTCCTTCAAGCGTCAGGTGTCATTTCGACGTTGGCTCTTTGCTTAAGGCAACATGATTTTTCCTTTTCACAATTTTTCCCGATCTAAATTTCAGTTTTTTTTTCAATATTGAACTACGCTGAAGCTTTATAAACGAAGAGAGGTAGGGGCAGGAAAATACATAGTTAGGGTGGCGGTGCGACATATAGGGTGGCTCGTCTTTAGAGTTTAGGCCGGCTCTGAAATGTTGATTTGGTTTATTTTAATTTTATATTCAAATTATCTTACATCATATATCTCGAAATTCCGAATCCCTATTGAAGTATGCCGCCTGACATTCATAACGTATACCCATATTCCAAACCCAACGGAATTGGTCTAGAGGCCTAACTCGATCATATGCGGAAGGTAGCCTTTTGAATCCAATTATTATATTAGATTCTCAATATTAATTTCAACGTGTTTCTATCTCATGCGACCAAATGGTAAATTTAAATGCTACGAAAATTGAAACAAATAATAATACACTATTATGGATCCAATGAAAATGGTTTCTTCGAATTTCGGGATTGTGCCCCGGATCACTATTTTAGCGCGTCGAATAAATCGACGATTTCAACAATTTGCGAAATCGCTTGAAATTCCAGTTTTAAAAACTTATAGCTAAATTCTAATTCAAATAGAATTTATATCAACATTAGAAAACATTTTTATTCATAATCAACCCAAATTTCAGTTATTTACCATTTTCATATTAGAACAAATCGCTATATTTGAAATTTAAATTCATTCTATAGTTTCAACCAAAATCTTTATATTCAAGAATCAATTTATATTTCAAATCCAGTATTTAAAACCATTTATATATTCAAATCAAATGATGGAAAATCCAGGTCGTTACATTCCTTTCCCTTTAAAAGAATTTAATCCCCGAAATTGCTAAGTAGGAAAAATGGTCTAACACATTAACTTGTTAAAACCCACTTAGTTGAAACTCGACATTTCACTTTTCTAAATCATATAGTTTCTCCCAAAGACCAATAGTTTCTATTTCTAATTCAAAACCCTTTATTTCAATTTCAATTCAAAAATCAACTTTTTAGTTAACAAAAAAATTTCAAAAAATTTCTAACACCCTAAATTTCCGAATTTTTTTGGCATAGTCTCCCTTCTATGAAGAACCTTTTGCAATATCACAAATATAATAAAAATGATATCATCGACCAGTATGGTTGGAAACACAATATATAGCAATAGTTATATCATTTTCGCATTTATAATGTAAACGCACCATATATTAGCGTTATTAAGCGAGTTCGCTTAATTTATGTGCAATTACGCAACCAAAATCAAGCCAAACAGCCTCTATGTACTTGTACTTAGTCAAATAAACACATCAGTTTCATAATTTATGCAATTTAATAACTTTACATCCATTTAAGTGCTTTAAACCCATGATTCATAATGTCGACATGGTATATCATGTATTGTAGAAGGTACGTGTAAATATAGAGTTCCAACATTTTGTTATTCACTTCAAATTCAATCTATACGCCATTTCATTCAATTCTAAATGATTCACATAACATTTATTAACATTCAATTCATATTTGCACACAACACATTCATATCCATTTCAAATTGATTCTAAATCAATTTATTTATTTTCCATTGATTCACAAAGTTTTGTTCACTCAATTTTATATTAAATAACAATCCAATCCATGCCAATATATTTATGAACCATTTTATAAGTTTATTTGAGCCAAGCTTCCATCCAAAAATATTAACTTAAGTTAATTCGCTTACTTTCACTCATTTCAACCATATAACTTAAGTTCATTTCCATTGCAATAAAATTCCATTTCATTTTAAATTGATTGTTATTCAATTTATTTACCTTTGATTGATTCACATTTGCATTTATTTGATATATCTCAATTTATACTATATTACTTGAGAATCATTTCATAAAATTAATTTTAAAGTTTATTATAACTATTTTATATAACATATATATTCATTTCCATTTCAAAACTTAATTTCATACTCGAATTCATTTAAATAATATCTCAAAGCCATATTCAATTTATTTACACTTTAAATTGAATTTATTTATAACTTAAATCATCACCATTTCGATCCATTTCTATTTTATTCGATAACAAAAAAAAATATTTAATTCGCTTACATTTAAGTTGAATTTCATTTATAACTCAAGTTCCACATTCAGTTTCAATTTCAATTCACAATCCATTTTACTTAACCAAGTTAAGTTCCATTTCAACATTCAAATAACTAATTAATTTAACTAATTAGTTCGATTTCCATTTTATAATCCAGAATCAAAATTTCATTCCAAAAATTACTTCAGTTTGTTTGACTGGAGTTCAACCCATTTTATAATTCAAATTTAAATTTTCATTCCATATCAAAATACTTAACCATTTTAACTTGGTCCTACTTTCCACTTTCTTAGTTTAATAAGTTATAAAAACTTATTTATTTACAATTCCCTGAATTTCCATGTAAGTTTACTCGCATTCTATATTTATAACATATAGTTATATAACCACTTCACAATTCATGTTTATATTTAATTCAATTTGATGTCGTTCAATCCAAATCGATTTTTATTTAAGTTAGCTTAAGTTAAATTCTTATTTCATATTTAAATTTCACATTTCCCTTCCTTATTAACACCATCCTTAATTTATAAGTTCAAATACTTATTTTCTTTCGGTTTACAAAGCTTATATATGAGAATTTCAGAATTCAAAAACCCGGATTTCTATTTCAAATCATTTTGAAAATAGATATATATAGCCCATTTGGTTTCACAAACCATCCCTTTGGAATTTTCAAAATCAACTCGGTTTTATTCCAAAAAAATTTCTTTCGGAATTTCCAAAACAACACTTGTTTTTAACCAAAATTTCCATATCAAATTACTACGATGTAATCCGTAATTTAGAAACTTGAAAATGAATACTATTGATGTTGTAGTCATCACCAGGATTATTTTCCAGCAATTGAAGTGAGTTCAGTGCTTTATCAGTTCCAAAATCTGTTTAAAGAAATTTTCTATTCAAAAGTATTCCAAACAATATTTCTATTATTCATTTCAGAACACTTTTGAAAACATTTCCAAAAATCTCCAGGATATAATTTTAAACTTTTGATTTGAATCAATTTTAATCCTAACTCATTTGTATAACCCAATCTTATGCGGTTTCAATTTGCTTAATAAACCATTTCAAATTTTATAATCATGTTTAGATTGTAATACTATCAACCAAACACACCAATCAAACTATAATAATTTCAGAAAATTATTTCATTTATATCAAATATAATTTTGGGTAAAATTATTTCATTTACCCACGTTTAAACAATACTATGTTGATTTAACTTATTCAGAGTATAGAAAGCCATATCAATACAGTTTTCAACCAGAATTCATAAAACTCAACTGATTAATCATCACAATATAAAACATTTATATTCACTAACAAATACGTGCCCATTTTTATTAATACACTCAAACTCATTTCGAAGGTACTACTTACCTTATCTCTAATGAGTAATCCCCACCAAAGCCAAGGTCCTCGCTTAACATTCTGCTCTGATACCAAGTGTGACGACCCGCAAATCCATGCCCTTTGAATCGACAATAAACCACACATGTCCAACCCAAAAACTACAGAATGACGAAAGGTCATGGAAAGAAGAGAGAAGTGAGAAGAAAGAAAGAGAAGAAATAGAAGAAAATAGATACAACATATAGAATCTCACAATCGCAATGGAACAATGTATAATATATAATAACTGATCTTATTACAAAAGAATCTGTAACAATTAATATTCATACTATCAATAGATTATAACAATCAACAAATCAATTCTGGACATTTATAATAAATAGTCTTTGCAAGTGCTGAATATACAGCATAACACACACACACAACAGAAATAACCAAGGATGTGAAATACGCCTGAAATCCTCCAGCTTGTCTTCTGAGCTCCATAACATTCTAATCTGAATCTGTAATACTCGGTTTGACCCAGGCATTATAGTAAAATAACACCCGAGTCGGTCAAGAAAACCAACATAAGAAAACACACTCAATTTGAATTATTACTGTTATCAAAAATCCTTTGGAAACAAAGGTATCTTGTAAGACAACGTCACACATAAATACGATGGGTTTTTACCTTATGATAATAATAAAAAATTATAGAAAATTCCATGATATTATAATAGTGTTGAAGTATAAATACTTATTAAAATAGCCAAAATTGTAACATTAATTAAATTCTAGCATACTAGGCTCTACAATCAAAACCACAAAGGCTCATATTGGAGAATGGATTCCATACAATGACTGGGCTACTGGGGTACCGAACACTACAGTACAACTCTAGAATGTACCAAGTTTGTACCTAACGATCCCTGGCAACACAGGACTGGCCTATCCCTGACCTGGATAGTATCGAATATATTATCACCCCGGGTATTCCCACCCTATCGAGCGCTCTCTTTTCCATGCACAACCATATCCATAACTATAATATATCCGAGGGTATCTAGAAAAGTGATAACATACCCTACTTGGGTGTGAACTACTAAGCCCTGTTGCATCTCCCATGTTTTAGTCATTCCCGATTAATGAGGCTCAAGGCTACATTTACCTTAAGAATAGCCTTCATACTTGGAATGTTAGTATTGCCTTCCAGACCGCAATGCAAATGATAGCATTCATCCATACAAATTATTCTAGGTCTGAATAAACCGAATCTCCAAAATCAACATTTTCATTATCTTCACGATATCGCAATTCGTAACACACAAATCAGGGAAGTGGTTTTTGGATAATTAAATCCAATCCCCGTCACTCTGAAATGATTAATGAATTTGGCCAGATTTTGACAGTCGGTTATTTGACTATCAAATTTCACACATAATCAGTCACTAGGCCCAATCTATTAAATCTTTTCAAAATATACATTTCAAATATGTTTACATAGATATATATTCAATTTTTCTTCCAGTATTCCGACATTTGAAACAAATTCAAATCCTTATATCCTTAACAAGATATTTTCAAACCATGCTAACACTTAGAAATATTTCTGTAAAACCTTCCCATAGTCAAAAACATTCCCAAATCATTTTATTCCAAATCTTAGAAATAATTTCCAAGTCCAACTTAGTATTTCATTACTTAGAAAAAATATTCCTATAAAAATCATTTCGTCGCCAAAATATCTCCAAACCTTTAATCTGAATACTTCGGAAAATAATACAAGTTTATTTTTCCAAAATTATTCCTAACATCCATACATAGGAAATATTGCGCGCTTATCACGTAAATCTCTAGAATTTCTATTAATTTCCTTTTACAATTCCCAAAAATTATCGATTATATTTATTTATAATCCAACTAAGAATTTATAACTCCTTTAATGAATTCAGATTCATTTTAAGTTCTCCAGTCTAACTATTTTGGGAATTTGCCTAAATTTCGAGAAACCCTATTATAACATTTCACTTACACAATGACATCCGTTTAATAAAATCTAGTTTATAAACTCGAGAGCATTTGTAAAAAAATCCAATTACTTACTTTTTAAATTCTATGTATATATAATAATAAATTTTAAGATCATGGTTAAATAATTATTTTAAAAAAATCAAGCACCTTTAAAATAACGTCAATAACTATTTTCAATTCATTTATAAAATTTCTAATCGGTTTCTAAAACTTCTTTAAAATTTTAGAATTCATTCTACCAATTTAAATATTTGAATAACAAACTTTCTGAAATATTTCAACGCTAAAATAGTTTTAAATTGCGTAGTTTAATAATTAAAAATCCTCTTTTTAAAACAAACTTAATTTCTCGATAAATATATATTTTTAAAATTCCAATTTTACCAAATTCAATTTATAAGTCCCCCTCTCCATTCATAACACATCGACCACTTTTCCAATTTCACAACCTTTTTCACATTCCAAAAATAGACTACCATTTCTTTATAAACTGATTACCCCATCTCATTATAAATTCTCACCATGAATTTTATATCTCCAATTTATCATATGATAATCATCTCACTTTAATTTAAACCTTGTTTATAAATTTCATAAATCCCATTTCCCAGCCTATACAGGTTTTCATTACAAATATCTACTTATAAATCGATTTATTGTTTGAAATCCCATTTAGAAATCATTTTCTTAAATAACCCAAACTATATTCAAAAATTAATCAAATCTCGATTTCTACTTCATTTCGTATTTTAAAATCTTATTTAAAATCCATTTTTTTAAAATCATCAATTTAAAATTCTCTAATTAAAACCATTTTACGAAATGGATAATTAAATATGCAAAATCCAATCATTTATTTTATCTAATTCAATTCCTATTTAAATACTCCCAAAATTCAATATAATTTTTTAATTTTCGAAATCACCTTTGAATTTCCTATTTATATTTAATTTTTTTAAATACTAAAATTTAGGCTAGTGCTAGTATAGCATCCAATAAAACTAATCACAAAACAATTCATAACAGACTGTTCAATCACATCACATATCACTATATATGAAAAACAATCAATATATTTGAGGAATCCAGTTGGATCCCTCCAACCTGTTTCCCAGCAACCACATATGTTGTAAAACATAAAATACCAATCCCGCTTCAAGGTGGGATATCGTGATAATATATGGTCATCGCCTATTATGCGGGGCGTGTAACATCCCTCCATTTTGGACCATTCAAATCGACAATAAAACCACAAATGTCAAGCTTGAATAATTCAAAACAATAGATTATTAATAAAATTTAAGGCAATTATAATCAATCATAGAATCACAGACATAGAATATCAGAATAACTCACAACGGAATAAAATAACTAAGTAGTTCATGAAGCTACTTGATACAAAGTCTCAAAACTAATACATAATACCATGTCTGGAAACAAATATACTTGGAAAGTTAGGTACATAAGTTCTCTACAACAAAAGCAAAAGCTGAGTGGAAATAACTAGAATAAAATATCCATTAGACTGCTAAATCTCCGACGGATCTCTAGCTCCAAAAGAGGATGAAACCAAAACTGTAAAACTCAGCCCGACCCAAGCGTAAAGAAAAACAAAAAACACTCAAGTCAGGACATACATACTTATAAAATGTAAATCAACTCAAGTGAACCGCGAATGCATCAGTAACTTAAAGGAACCTTGGGATCGCCCATCCTCTAAGGATCCGTTAAACTATCAACTATGTGGTAATATACACTATTGTAATAATGTCTACGGTAAAGTAAACTATTAAAATAGCATTAAGTGATGCGGCGGCCTATAACTACGTTAAGTCGTCTGCCTTAGGTCACCAGCGACCTAACGAGTTAAGCCTTGAGTCGCTTGCGTGTTATCATAACAAGTTATGGCAATTGGATGAAGCAGCGAGTCATTTTATGTCGCCAGCGACCTACCGAGCTACGAACGACCTAACTAGCTACGACTCAACTACTTATGCCGCGTTCTTACTTGTGCCACCTGACTATAAGTCGCTCACTAGCAAGCTACGACCTATGTTATGTCACTCACATACGCCGCATCTTTAAGGTCGCAAATCTTTATCTCGCTAAGTCGCTTCAGATGTTAGGTCGCTCAAGCTTTCTATTGCTATACTACTTGTTTTAGGTCGCTCAAGTTGTTGTGTTGTGAATTTATTGAGTCGCTTTGATGTTTTGTCGTAACTTTCTTATGTGTTTTGTTATGTCTCTTTGTTCTTATGTCGTGAGTCGTTGTTGTTAAGTCGAAGGTCGAAGTGCTGTTGTAACGTGGATATGTTAGGTCGTGTATGTATGTTGTAACTCTATAAATAGCGGGGTTGTGTCATTTGTAAAGTAGGTTGATTTTGAATAAACTTTTGTTTGGGTGCTTTGTGCCTCTTTTAAAATTGGAAGTTGAGTGTTATCTCCTTTCTCCATTTTCGGTTATTCGAGTGCGCTCGAATCAACGGATTTGAAGCCGATTCACGGAATCTCGTGCACGAGATCAACGTAGAAGAATCGTATATCTTCTAACGCGGTATCGTGCGCGGTCAACGTGTTAAAGATAGCTAGAATCCGGCATCTCGCGAGATCAACGGATTTGAGCATTTATCCTTGGTATCATTAATCCATCAATCCATATTTGTACCATTCCATCGTTGTTTTGTTTGTTGTGCATAATTTAATCACAACTTAAAGTTATCCGCTGCGTCAATTTGGTGTCAGAGCTAGACTTAGCCAATCATAGCTAAGCCGAGCCTATTGGGAGCCGAGAGTTATAGAAGTTGGAGCCGAGTTAAAGCAGTTACAGCCGAGCCAAGCAAAGTGCAGGCCGAGAGAAGTCAAGTTCAGATTTGAGTTAAAGTTGTGATAGTTGAAGTGTGTTTTTGGATTTGTTGAAGATTCGACAATGCCTCCAAGACGTGCTAATCGATTTCAAAATGTTGAAGATGTGTATCGAAGATAAGAAGCTGAGCAAATGGAACAACGTATTAATGAAAAGTTTGATGAAGGTATTGGAAAGTTAGAGAAATTGATGAATGACATGAATCAAAGTCAAAGGAGAAGGTCACCAATCTCAAACCATGGAGGAAACAGGGTTTCGCCATCGGTTTCGAAAGCGAGGAGGGTGTCACCACAATCTTGTCGAGAAAGAAGATAATCATCAGTTTCCATGAGAAGAGAACACCATGAGTATCGAGGTGAAGAGAGAAGAACCCCTCGTGGATTTGAAAATGAGCCATATCGCGATGTTGAAAGACATAGTAGAAGAGATATGTATGATCGTAGAGATGTTGATGGTCGAGACCGATATCGAAGTACATTTGATTATGATGAAGATGGTGATAGAGGTAGTATTCATTACCGAGATCGAGACCAAGTAAGAAATCAATATCGGGATTTAAAAGATGATCGTAAATGGGAGTCGGGGATGAAAACAGAGATTTCAGAATTCAAAGGGGGAATGATAGCGAAAGAGTTTCTGGATTGGTTATCAAATGTTGAGGAAATTTTTGACTTCAAGGAAGTACCCGAGCATCGTAGAGTTAAGTTGGTTTCTACACGATTGAGGGGAAGAGCTATGGCATGGTGGCAACAAACTAAACTTACACGGGAAAGAATGGGAAAGTCGAAGATAATTTCATGGGAGAAGATGAAGAAGTTGATGAAGCCCACTTTCTTGCCTTATAATTATCAGTCTCTTATCTATCAGCGCTTACAGAATTTGAGACAAGGAACAAAGTCGGTAAATGATTATGCAGATGAATTTTATCAACTGATTTCTAGAAATGATATCATGGAGACGGAGGAACAGTTGACAGCTAGATTTGTTGGTGGGTTGAGAATACATATTCAGGATATGGTGAATATATTTGATCCAAGATCAGTTGCTGAAGCATACCAGAAGGCTCTAGCTTGGGAGAAGCAAGGTAGAAGAGGAGGTGGTGTGTTTACAAATTCCAACAATCAAGTGAAAGGGGCTAGTAGCAATACGAATGTTTCCAAGGCTTTTAGAAAACCGGTTGTCAATGAAGTTGCTAAGACCAAGGTCAACAACAATTTCAATTGTCATAACTGTTAGGAGTTTGGTCACAAGAGCAATGAATGTCCGAAGCCTAAGAAGAGAACAATGATTGCTGAGGTTGAGGATGAGGATTCAGAAATAAAATGTTCCCATTCACCACAAGTTAAGGAGGAAGAAGAATTATTGTCAGGAGATGAGGGTTGTAATTTGATGATGAGGAGGTCGTGTTTGACACCAAAGCAAGATGATGATTCAAGTTGGTTGAGGAGCAATATTTTTCAGTCAACATGCACTATTATGGGGAAAGTTTGCAAGTTTGTTATCGATGCGGGAAGTTGTGATAACTTCATCTTTACAGAAGCTGTAAGGAAGTTGGCGTTAAAGACAGAGAAGCATCCTAAACCCTACAAATTAGCTTGGTTAAGGAAAGGTGGGGAAGTGAAGATTAATCGAAGAGCTTGTGTAACTTTTTCCATTGGAAAGAAGTATAAAGATGAAATTTGGTGTGACGTGGTAGATATGGATGTATGTCATTTGTTGTTGGGGAGACCATGGCAATACGATAGAGCTGTACAACACGATGGAAGGACCAACTGCTATAGTTTCATGTTCGAGGGCACTAGAATCACGTTAGTTCCTAAAAGCGGCAACAAGGTGAAAGCAAGTTGGAGGAAATCGAGGAACTAAAGACCCTGTTATCTTTGAAGGAGTTTGTCAAGGAAGTAGAGGATGAGCCTGAATTATTTTTGTTGATTGGACGTGAAAGTAGGGAAACAGTTGAAATTCCTGAAGAAGTTAAGCCAGTGTTGAAGGAATTTGAAGATGTATTTCCTGATGAATTACCACAAGAGTTACCACCGTTGAGAGACATACAACACCAGATTGATCTTGTTCCGGGAGCTGTGTTACCGCATAGACCACATTATAGAATGAGTCCAAAGGAGCACGAAGAGTTGAGAAGGCAAGTGGAGGAGTTACTTGAGCAAGGGCGCGTATAAGAAAGTTTAAGTCCTTGTGCAGTACCAGCTTTGTTAGTACAAAAGAAAGATGGAACTTGGAGAATGTGTACGGATGGTCGAGCACTAAACAAGATTATAGTGAGGTACAAATTTCCGATGCCTATATTGGACGACTTGTTAGATCAGTTGAACGGAGCCGCTATCTTTTCGAAGATTGATCTGAAGAGTGGGTATCATCAGATTCGAATTCGGCTAGGGTATAAATGGAAGACAGCATTCAAGACGCGGGAAGGATTGTATGAGTGGCTGGTCATGTCGTTTGGTCTTTCGAATGCACCTAGTACTTTTATGCGAGTGATGAATCAGATCTTTCGACCATTTATTGGAAAGTTCGTAATGGTATATTTTGATGATATATTGATATACAGTGGAAGCACAGAAGAACACCTACAACACTTGCGGGAAGTGTTGATGATACTTCGTCAGGAACAATTTTATGCTGCAACGAATAAATGCATGTTCATGACATCCAGTGTTTTGTTTTTTGGACATGTGTTATCCAAAGAAGGTATTCAGGTGGATCAGGGTAAAGTTAAAGCGATCAAAGATTGGCCACAACCCAGGACGGTAACTGAAGTAAGAAGTTTGCATGGGTTGGCCTTATTCTACCAAAGGTTTATTCCACATTTCAGTAGCGTGATGACACCAATGAAAGAATATATGAAAGGGAATCAGTTTGTGTGGAGGGAAGAGGCTGATTCTTCTTTCCAACAGATCAAGACACTATTGACTACAACGCCGATTCTTAAATACCCGGACTTTCAGTTGTTGTTTGAGCTGGACACTGATGCATCTAAAGTAGGGATTGGTGGAATGTTAAGCCAAAGGGGTCATCCAATTGCTTATTTTAGCGAGAAACTTTCTGGAGCCAAGACAAGATACAACACCTATGACTTGGAGTTTTATGCTATTGTCCAAGCCATAAAGCACTGGAGACACTACTTGTTATATAAGGAGTTTGTGTTGTACACTGATCATGAAGCGTTGAAGCACTTGCAGGGACAGGATAAGATTGCAGCCAGGCATGCTTCATGGATCGCATACTTGCAACAGTTTACATTTGTTGTAAAGCATAAGTCGGGAATTACAAACCTGGTGGAAGATGCGTTGAGTAGAAGAAATCATTTGTTGACTACGATGAGAGTTGAAGTGACGGGGTTTGATATACTTCCAGAATTGTTTGTTGAGGATCCTTACTTTGCTAAGATTATAGATGAAGTCGAGAAAGGGAAGATGGATGAATATGTGTTGGTAGATGGTTTTCTATTTAAAGGAAATCGTTTGTGTATACCAGAGTGCAGTTTACGAATGAAGATTGTGAAGGAATTGCATCAAGAAGGTCATGTAGGAAGCGATCGTACTTTGCAGTTGATTTCTCAATCATATTTTTGGCCTTCCATAAGGAAAGAAGTTGTAACATTTGTGGAGACACTACAAGAAAATCTAGTTTCGGTAGCACCTATTGGTAGCGTTTACTTCACAAGTGCAACCAATATAACTGATTTCATTAAATTTCTTTTGCTCACCGCCACTACCGCCCAACCCGCCAAAAATTTCAGAGGAAAAAACGCGTCACACAAATGCTTCTTCTCTTCTTTTCCTCTCATCGTGCCATCTCTTTACTTAAAAGGAAAACCTAGGTTTAATCATTTCCCTCTCCAACACTCACGAATTCATTATCTCGTCGTTGCTCTCACCACAGTGGTGAATACATCCACGACCAACTCTTGTCGATCCACCCCATGTGAGCTGTCAACGGCAAAACCTTATGTACCACCCATTATTTCTCCTCGGTAACCCATGATTCTTCGCTCTTTATTAGGAGCCGCTGGCACCATGTTATAGGTAAATGTTCTAATTTTTATTTTTATTCTGAATTTAAGAGCATAAGTTATATTGCATGACTGATATATTGCGAATGTTTGGTGTTTGATGAAATGTAAGGTGATTCATGTTATAGGTATAGTATACTCATTTGATTTATGATTCATACGTTATTTGATGCGAATGTTTGGTGTTTGATGAAACGCATGACTGATATATTGCATTTTATGGTGTGCATTATGCCTTCTTGTTGGGTTAGATATTACATTCGAAGTACAAATTGACTGTTCTATTTTTATTGAGAGTCAACTGATATGGAGTCTTGATGATTATAAGGGTCTATCTGCCTATTTATATGTGTGATTGAATTAAGGCTCTTATATATTATTTGTGTGTTCAATGCATAGAAAACCTTGCTGGTGAGTTGTAAATATGTAGTAGAATAATGTATGTAAGCAAGTTTTTTTAATTAAAACTGCAATATGCAGTGCACAAATTCATTCCTTCCAATGATAGAATCATAGAAGTTATACTTAACTGATCTTTGTATGCACTTTTTCAACTTCACTCATCTCAGTTAACTCGCTGGTTATCGTGCTCTTCTTCTTGTATTGATGCATCGTATGTTTATTGTTCATTATATTATGTGGGTAGGGCAAGTGATGTTTATTGTTGATTCATGTAGCTGAGAAAACATGATACGTAGATATGGCTAGAATCTGTATCCTAACATAAGGTTGATTATATAGAGGCAATATTAAGAACTATGGCTAAGGTAATCTCATGTTTATTCATTTATTTTCTCAGAGTAAAAGACGATAGACCCTTTCTATTCCTTTTTTAACTCTCTTAAATACATCTAAACAATTTTTTTTCTTCTATTCTGATCCTTGACAACTTGAGCTTGTTGTAATACAAGACAACAAACAAAAAAATAGGTTAGAAAAACACCAGTAATAACCATAAACCGATTGTTTTCTCCATCCCGTCTACTACTTTCAAATGATAAACAATAGCAATTATACAAATCATGTTTTCGTATTCCACTATCTATTTTGCTAACAATTTTAGTTCCGATAGTCTGTTCTAATTTCAATAAATGTATGGGTTCTTTTGCTAGATCTGGTGAATGAATATTGCTCTAAGAAGTATTTAGAAGAGTCAAATAATCAACTTAGCATCAGATTTGTTAGTGTATATTAAAAAAAATGATTTTCATTTAAATTCATCCAATTTTTTCTCTTCTCGATATTGAAATTCGAACTAAAATTATTCATGCTACTATGTCCGTTTCTAACCATATTCAAAATCATATGCCTCCCAGGTAGAGATGACTGAAGGATATAGGGATCTTCATATACCTTCTAGTACACAATCTGGGTGAGGTATTGAAATTCACAAAGTTTGGGGTTCCTAACATAAATAAACCTTTGGTTCGTGGTGATCATCATATAATAATAAGAGTAGATATTCTGAAAACAATCAGGTAAGGTATTCAGAAGGATCTTTACGAAAAGCATCACAATTCGGCTGATGGGTGCATTAGAATATGGTTTGGATTAAGGCAAATTATGAATGCAACTGAAGAATTATTACTAAAAACGAGAGATACGGCCGAAGAATTGCAAACTGGTATCCCTATGCATGTAGCTGAAATCCCTTTTGAGAATGAGAATGTAAGGAACACAAGGGAAATCCAGAATGTATGTTACATTCTTGAATAAAGTAGGGCTTTTAAGAAGCAATTTATTAGCTGCTCACTCAGTCTGGTTGAATGAGGCTGAGGTAAAACAAACATCTATAATACCAATTTTTTACTTTGCAAATATCAACTCTTACACAAAGAACTCATTCAGCCCTTACTAATTATATCGTTCTACAATAAAATAATATGATACAGATTGACTTCTTCTCAAACGAAGGGGTAAAAGTTTCACATTGCCCTGCAGCTGCAATGCTCATGCTTGGGTTTGACCCAGTCAAGGAAATGCCTGATGCTGGCATTTATGTTTCTATTGGTACAGATGGTGCACCTTTTAATAATAGGATGAGCATGGGCTTGTTCTTATTTCCTTTTTTATTTATAATTATTAGGTATAAAGAAAAACAAAATAAAAGATTAAAAGTTAACTAGGCAAAGAGCAAACAAGAACAATCATTATATTTAACAAGGGTAAAATGTTGGTTATATTGCTACAAATGTTTGAAGATTTAACTGGTGCATAGAGAAAAGAATATGTCCAAATAACTTGTATATGGCAAATTTTATGTTTTCCTGACTATCCTTTCCTACTTGTTTTCTTGAATTTACATTACACTCCATTAAGATAGGATGCTAGAATCATCTCTTATTTATTTCTAAAGATTGCTTTCTGTCTTGAGAGTGAAAACTTAATCATGCATCCAAATAATGATTAGTTTGGCTTATTGCTTTGTGAGCGTTTACAATTGATTCCAATCTTTCTGTCTTGAGGTGTCTACATTATGCAAGGAGAGGATGCACGCGCTGATGGGGGAGGAACCGATAATCCTGCGAATAACGGGGATGCTGAACGAGGAGGGACCGATAAGAGCTGTGAAAAGGAGTTTCGAGAGGATGGATGAGCTGGCACTGAAGTCCTGTGCATGCGGGTATTTTGGGGACCCACCATGCCAGTGCGAACGGTCTGGGTTGGAGAGTCAGATTGTGGGCTCTACTGCTGTGGTCGCGGTGGTTGGTAGTGGAAGGGTGCTGGTTGCCAACTGTGGCAATTCCAGGGCTGTAATTAGCCGTGCTGGGGTTGCACTCCCATGTCCTTCGATCATAAGGTAGTTTTATTTTTATTTGTACTTGTGGTTGAAATTTTAGCTTTGTTAACTACGTAGACTCTATATACTAATTATACTTTTAACTAGATGAAACGTTTGAAAGGATATTTTTTTATAAAACAGAGATGAATCTTGTGCTATTAATCTAAAGGTATTTATTGACAAAATTTATGTAGAATTAATATTGAATAAGAGAAACAACGGCTATATATCTCAAGAAAAAAAAAATGAACACTTGTATATTCAATTCTTAAAATTTTGGTTCAATAACAAAGTTTCCACGCACTTTCCACAGCATAATATTGTTTTTATGATAGCACTGGATCAAGGACCTGAGATTCAGTACAAGAATAAAGGATGGTGAAGGATTTCCAAGCTTTGCTCTTGTAAACAAAGCCACCGATCAAGCTATACAACATCCTTGTGGACCGCATGAGCAAGTAAGTAATAACCCAGTATTTTTACTTTTAGTTGATCTATCAAAATACGAGTCCTTATCAAAATCAGTTAATAGTTGGATGTAATTTTGTTGCACAGTTTCTTATGTGGTTTTACTTTTAGTTAGTAAAATTAAACCTCTAGTCAAGTTGAAAATCTTATGCATGTTTAGACTTTAGATATAGTACTCTAAGATCAAATCCTCTAAACGTTTATTTATCCAAATTAAAAAAAAAATAACAAAACATACACATCTTCTTTCATGAGAAAGCAAACAGTTTGATCCTCTAGTTAACATGTGTACTACTAGGTGTATACAATTAGTAGTTTGCCTCAATTATGAAATCATAGTTGTGTTTCTTGTGACACTAGGTTGATTTTTTTTATGGTTGGATTAGTTCCATATGATCCTAGCTTCCCTGACGAGTCAGTCCTTCGGAGTGAAAGTAAGGATCTTGGAGATGGCTTCTTTTGCATAAGGAAGATCAATGACATTAGCATGAACTTCGATGCTTTCCATGGAGATAAAGACCATGGCAGAGTCAGTGATGGAACAGTAGTTGTGCTTTATGAATGGTACAAGAAATCAATGAACCAACGCTGGAAGATTGTGCCCTATGGTATGGTTTTACTTGACAAAATCTGTAGCTATTTCTGTTCATAAATATTTCTTGCATCATGTCCTCAATTTATTTATCCCATCCATTTCACTTTGTTTAACTATATTAACTATTTTATTCATAAATTAATCAATGATTGTGGTACCATGAAATCACTACTAATCGTAAATTTGATATTTCTTTTCTTATTCCAGGGAGAATCATACCCAATGTGAATGGGTTGAAGCTAACTTGTAATCCGACAATAAGGATATACACTAAAGATGCGTTGGATTATTCACTTACCGTGAGAAATGGCAATGTCCTGCTTGCTCCTGCAGATCCTACTGATGATTATCAGGTAAAGGTGTTACCACTTTAAATTTAACTCTATATTCTTTTAATAAAGCATACACATACTATTTGTACCATCATCTAAATGATTTTTTTTTTTGCTTTAAATTTAAGGTCAATTCATGTTTCTTTGAATATAGAGCAATCGTTGTGATTTTGCTATACTATTACATTGTCATCAACTGTATATTGTATTTTGGATAAATACTGAAGTTGTTGTTGTCAAATTTAAACCTTATTATTATCTCTGTGCGTAGTGTATAATAGTAATGTGCACAGGAAGAACAAAATTAGTGATAGATTACTTTTAAATGCTAGAATGTAGGAGTCATGAATTGAACACCGGCCATAAAGACAAACATTACTTACCTGTCAAGTACAGGTGTCCTGTATATATTTTTGTATATGCCTTTGTGCTGTACTTATATATTATGTTATTTTTTGATAGAGTGCAGAAAAGGTGGGACAAATGAAGACAAACTAAAGGGTGTTAAAGCGGTGTTGGGGTGTATTGTTAGCGAGAATATTAGTTAAGACATGGATGAGCATGACGAAGAGTTGTAGGATGCAGAGAACAATGAAGATTTTAAAGTGGAAATAACACATATGCCTACTTTCTCACCTGCATCTTCTTTTGGTATCAGTACGGGGATTGATGAAGGGTCAAAAAAATATTGATGGTGAAGGCCCGGAAGATAAGATGTTGCTTTCTAGCTTTGATTTTCATATTGCAAAAAGTATTTGGGACATAAAGCAGGTAAGATAGTTGGACATTGTAGTTTTTTTATATAATACTAATTATTGGAATTTGAAATTGAACATATCGTAGTTTGGTGATACTTAAAAGTTTTTTTGTATAACTTTATAGGAGCGTAGGCCACCTAGGTGTATTTCACATTCAAGAAAATTATGGGGGTGGAAGATGGAGGAAAAGCGAGAGGTATTTATGTCCTAATTTTGTATCCTTGTGCAGTAATAAATTGATAGATAAAGGAGGGGACTTGCTGTATTAAGAAAGGACTTAAAGCATATGATCGTCGCACTTCAGTTTTAAAGCTTGGAAAAGAGAACCTAAGGTATTTATGTCCTAATTCATATACTTGAATTGTTTCTGCATGGTTTTTTTATTTCATAGTACATTATTTATAGGCATTAATATACCCTTAAGTGTGTTAATGGTTACCTATGATTCTATTCCTTTGAGTCAGAGTTGATCTAACACTTTGAAAGAGAAGAAGATTGGAGTAGGTTGGTTATTATCAATACTGTTAATTTTTGGTTCTTTGTGTGTGGGTTCTGTTAACTTTAACTTAAAAAATCCAATTATTCAATTATAAGTCTTCTTGTATCATGAAGATTTGTGGATGGTCGATTTGAGGTAGTCAAGTTTGGTGATTCAGGCGATTGGCTAAGGTGATGAATTTAAAGTCTATTTTGGGTTGGCGATGAGGCAAAGCAAGGCAGTGGGGTGGGTTAGGGGCAGTTAGGTAGTTTGGTTGTAGAAGGAGAAGTGGTAGCTTGGGTTGTTGAACTCGCTGTTGAGTAGGGATGTTATGTGTTGTATGATGTGACAATAGGGATGTTATATGTTGAACTGGCAAGTTTATGTTGTATTTACTGGTTGTATGTTAATCATAGGTGAAACTGGGTAGTGGTGGCAATTGTATGGTATGGAGATAGCAAATGGGAGTTAGTGAGTGATGTCAGTGCATTGTTTGGTGATGAAGAAATAGGGTAGGCTGTGAAGAAATAGTGAGTGCACAGTGGTTAAGCAGATATTTCTGTGCAGCAAGGAGGTGATGTGCACAAGGTAATATGTAGCAAGGAGGTGATATCACTGCGCAGTTAGACATATGTATTTAGAAAAGGACTGTAGCAGGTAGTTAGAAGTGATGCAGGCAGGTTGCTGGCAACAAGTAATGGCAGTGTAGTGATTCAGTGGGAATGTTTGTTGAAGGATGGTATTGATGATATTGTTGTTTGATGAACTGATGCTAATTGATAACAGTGTAATGGTTTGAAGGATGGTACTACAGTTTGAGGAACTAATATGGAAGTCGGGGGCAATGGCTGATGTAGATGGGTGTAGGTTCTTCTATTTTGTGAGAATGTGGAGAGGGTTGGACAGTGGCATGTGCACAGGGAAGGGAAAATTGTATGTGGCTATGTGTGATGGCAGGCCTAGTTTGCAAGGGTGAACTGTGAATGCAGTTGATTTGTAACAGAGATGATGAAGTTCTGTGTGTTGATCTGATGATGGTGATGACTGTGATGCATGGGTGAAGCTTGAACTATGTTAGCGAATTGTTTGCTACAGTGGATGGAGGTGCAACAGCTTAGAGTTTGAAGAGGTAATTATGTTGTTTGTGGTTAAGGTGTTGTAAGATGATGGTGGAATGATGTTGTTGTGAATGATGATGATGGTGAAGGTGCTGTAAGAGTCCAAAGAGGAAGGCAGGCAGTTGTTGTGGCCAGAGAAGGCTGAAGTGTGATAGGGGAGAGGGACGTTGGTGATGGTCACTGATGTGCACAGTGAAGTGGGTGGTTAGGTGCACAGTAGAAATGGTAGAAACTGTGTAGTGTAATGTTAGAGGGAGATGTAGGAACAGTGCAGGCGGAAACAATGTAGTGTTAGAGGAAGGTATTTGGTTGGTTTGCTGTAAATAAATCAATGAAAGAACACAGTCTCATTATTGTCGACTTGGTTGCACTCTCAGGTGCTGCATTTTTATAGATATAATTAAAAAAAAAATTAGAACGATTTGTAGTCAGTGTAAGTTATAATTGATTGATTATAAGAATAGAGTTGATTGATTTAGGATATCTTATAAAATTAACCAAGTTTATATTAATAATAATACTAATAAAAATAATAATATAATTAATTTAATCTTGTTTTTTTATTAATAATAATAAATTAACTAAGTTAACCAAGTTAATAAAAATTAACTAAGTTTTGTTAAAAATTAAACAAGTTTTATAAAATTAGTTCAATTTAAGCTAACTAAATTTCATAAATAATAATATAATTAATTTAACTAAGTTTTATAAATAATAACAATGATTATGATGATGATGAATTAACTATGTTTATAAAAATTAACTAATTTAATAATAATAATAATATAATTAAATTAACCGAGTTTTAGTAATAATATTAATAATAATAAATTAACTAAGTTAACCAAGTTAATAAAATTAACTAAGTTTTGTTAAAATTAACTAAGTTAATTTAATCTTGGTACTACGATAGCTTGCCCAGCAGCATATGTCATTGGAGAATCAAGTTCCAGTAAGTATTATTTTTCAGTACATCATATCTCAACATTAAGTTTTAGTTCTGTTTATTCGGGTGTTAAAAAAATAAAAATCTGTATCACAACATTTAAGTTTTTATCTGCAAAGCCACAACATTTCAGTACATATCCTCTATAGTAAACGTGTTTATCTGCAGAGCCACAACAATTGATACACTTGAAACTAAAACTTAAATAAACCATTTTTCCTAGAACTGTCTACTCAGATTAATCGTTATGTCGTTGCACATGTATTACACAAATGTAGTTATACAAGAGGGCTAACACAAATAAATGGAAGTAACTAACACTACAGTTGTTGCCTAATACAGTTACGACAATGTGAATTTAGGGAATATTTTTGTTTTAGAGAACCGAATTGATAGAAAACGACAAGGGTAAAGAAAATCGTACATTTCAATTGGTGGATGGATGCATCATCGATGGATTACGGACGTTCCAGATACTTTTTCATATTTTATAAGATTTAACTTGACCATAGTACTGAATACACAATCTGCCCATAGTACTGAATACACAATCTGCACATAGAATGAAATCCAGTCAGACTTCTAACCCAGTTTTGATCTGAATATCTGTGTAAATTGAAAATTGTGTATTCGTTGGGGAACTATATAGGATGCACATAAAAATAGAACAATTTTTGTTAATATGTGTTAATATAGAATATCGAGTTATAGATTACATGATTTTCATATATACATATATATATATACACATATATATACACATATATACATACATATATATACACATATATACATACATATATATATACACATATATACATACATATATATATATGTACACATATAAATATATATATTGTTGATTGTTAAACTCGTTTGCAGGTAATTAGCTATTTCGAAGCGAAGACTGTCGACAACAAAGAACTATTGGTAATCAAGCAACGAACATGAATTTAATTGTTATATATGTTGTCGTATTTTGTTAGTACCATTTGTGGAAACTTGTCTGTAAATGCTTGTAGTATGTGACTTATTTTGTTGAAAAACTACTATCGAATTGATTATGGATATTATATTTGATTGTGAGATTAGCATGTTTTTACAATTATTTGAATATGATGATCATATGATTGATTGTTTGTATATGCTAATTATGTGATTTAATTGTTTGTTTGAATATATGAAAATATGCTACCAAACAACCAATAACTTTTAGTAGCGTTTCAGAAATGCTACAGAAACAAATGTAAACTAATATAAAAATTATACAGTTGCATTTTAAAAATGCTACTGAAAATCAAAAAAAGCATATAAAAAAAATGCAACCAAAAAATGAAGACTTATGGTAGCTTTTTTTAACCCTGCAGAAAAAACCTATAGCCGCATTTAAAAGTGACTTTTGGTAGCGTTTTTTAAATCCTATAGAAAATACCTATAGTTGCATTTAAAAGTGACTTTTGGTAGCGTTTACTACAACGCAACAAAAAGTTTTAGACTTTTAGTTGCATGTCGTATAGCAGCGTTCTCTAAAACGCTACCATAAGTTATGGTAGCGTTTTTTCAACGCTACCAAAAGTCTTTTCTAGTGTAGTGAGAGATGTCACATATGTCAAGTTTTCAAAAGGACAGCTATGAATGCAGGATTGTATATGCCATTGCCCGTGCCTACTAGACCATGGGTTGATATTAGCATGGAATTTGTTTTGGGTATGCCAAGAACTCAACGAGGGAACGATTCTATATATGTTGTGGTGGATAGATTTTCGAAGATGGCACATTTCATAGCTTGTAAAAAGACCGCCGATGCAGTCCGTGTTGCTCAATTATTCTTTAAAGAGGTTTATTGAATACATGGGATACCTGAGACAATTTTTTCTGATCGGGATACTCTATTTCTAAGTCATTTTTGGTTGAGTCTGTGGAAGATGGTTGGGACTAAGCTGAATTTTAGTAGCGCCTATCATCCACAAACTAATGGGCAAACGGAAGCGGTGAACAAATCGTTGGGAAACTTGTTGAGATGTCTTGTGAACGATAATTTGAAGAGCTGGGATGTGAAATTGTGTCAGGCAGAATTCGCACATAATCATGCTGTTAATCGAAGTACTGGATTTAGTCCATTTCAAGTAGTCTATTTAGCAATTCCGAAAGGAGCGTTGGATTTGTCGATAGTTCCATGTCAGAAAGGGGTTGTTAAACGAGCTTGTGATTTTGTGAATGAGTTGCAGAAGTGTCACAGGATTGTTGATGAACGATTGCTTAAGTCAAATGAGAAGTATAAGCAACTTGCAGATAAGAAGCGAAGGAGTGTGGACTGCAAAGAAGGTGATTTTGTGTACGCAGTTTTGACGAAAGATCATTTTCCAGTTGGAACTTACAACAAATTGAAAGCCCGAAAGATTGGTCCAGTAGAGATCTTAAAGAAGATCAATGATAATGCTTATCGGTTAAGATTACCGGATAATATCCATACTACTGAAGTTTTCAACGTCAAACACTTGATTCCATATCATGAGAATAAGTTTGTCGAAGAAGAGGAAAGTGTGAATTCGGGGTCGAATTCTTGTCAACTGGGGGAGGATGTTGCAGCGGCTTATAACTACGTTAGGTCGTCTGCCTTAGGTCTCCAGCGACCTAGCGAGTTAAGCCTTGAGTCGCTTGCGTGTTATCATAACAAGTTATGGCGATTGGATGAAGCAGCGAGTCATTTAATGTCGCCAGTGACCTACCGAGCTACGAACGACCTAACTAGCTACGGCCCAACTACTTATGCCACGTTCTTACTTGCGCCACCTGACTTTAAGTCGCTCACCAGTAAGCTGCGACCTATGTTATGTCGCTCACATACGCCGCATCTTTAAGGTCGCAAATCTTTATCTCGCTAAGCCGCTTCAGATGTTAGGTCGCTCATGCTTCCTGTTGCTATACTACTTGTTTTAGGTCCCTCAAGCTATTGTGTTGTGAATTTGTTGAGTCACTTTAATGTTTTGTCGTAACTTTCTTATGTGTTTTGTTATGTCGCTTTGTTCTTATGTCGTGAATCATTGTTGTTAAGTCGAAGGTCGAAGTGCTGTTGTAACGTGAATATGTTAGGTCGTGTATGCATGTTGTAACTCTACAAATAGCGGGGTTGTGTCATTTGTAAAGTAGGTTGATTTTGAACAAACTTTTGTTTGAGTGCTTTGTGCCTCTTTTAAAATTGTAAGTTGAGTGTTATCTCCTTTCTCCATTTTCGGTTATTCGAGTGCGCTCGAATCAACGGATTAGAATCGTAGATCTTCTAACACGGTATCATGCGCGATCAATGTGTTAAAGATAGCTAGAATCCGGTATCTCGCGAGATCAACGGATTTGAGCATTTATCCTTGGTATCATTAATCCATCAATCCATATTTGCATCATTCCATCGTTGTTTTGTTCGTTGTGCATCATTTGATCACAACTTCAAGTTATCCGCTGCGTCATTAAGGCTTTATGTTTTCCATACATTTTATACATTCCCATAGTCTATACAGTACTGTAATCCCGTCCGTACTGGACGCCATCGAGGCCAATCCATAGGTATGGTACAAACCAAACTCGTAGAAGGCGTGCTATGGTAGGTGACACGACACAACTAGGCAATGCCAGGGTAGATATACCAATTACACTTCTGGACTATTGGTGTGGAATGCGAAGAGCGCAAGACATGAAGTTCGTTGCAATTGTCGGTGATTGATTTCATAGAGCATGAAGGAAGAACGGAGGAGAGAGGTGATCGGTGGAGTGGGTGTGTTTGTGCATGGTTATATGCATGCACAAGGAATAGATTAGTGGTTGGGGAAGACATTGGCGGGAGGAGTAATTAATTTAAATTCTTAATTAAACTAATCAATTTAAGTTTGAATCCGTAAATCTTATAAAATCAATATCTTCTTCATACGAGGTCCAATTGAGACGCGGTCTTTGGCGTTGCGCTTGTATGAGCATTTGGAAGTGATTTTGTTGTGTTTGGAGCAAGTGAAATTTTAAGCTAAAATCAAACGCTATTCGATTTCAGATCGAATAGGAATGCTTAAGCATCCTCTTGAATTTTGGTGATTTTACTCACCTATAGATGAACTGTATATGATATAATGTAGATATAAATTATTGTTTTTGTGTTTTAATGATTTATTTGTTTGGTTTGGTTGAATTCCAGCTTTGAAAAGTGAATGGAATATTAAATGAAATATAGAGAATTTTATACAGAAATCTAGATTCTTTACTATTATTGACTCTAATTTCAGTTATATCCCAACTGTATAAATTGTTGAATGTCAAAACTTGGAAGTTTGTTCATATTGGACATGACATTGATATACGTTAAAAGTTGATTGTTTTAGTGATAAATGTAGCAATAAAATTGGTTAAATGCTATAGTACTCATTGGCCTCATCATAGTATTTTGGAAATAGTATAAATTGTTGTTTTTTTAAATGGTTTTAATGCAGAAGATGATTTTTAAATGTGATTTTTGTGTGGAATTTTCTATGGCATTTTGTTTAGAAATGGTTTGAAAACTTCTCTATTTTACCTCAACCCTTTTTGATAGTCCCTTCTAATTTATATGAAAAAAATTTAAAAGCATATTTGGTCTAATTTCCAGAAGATCTATTTCCTTACACCAAAGAGGAAATGGTTTATTGTTTTCAATGTTTTAAATGACATTTGTTTTAACACAATTAAGTGTAGTTTTGGAAATGTAGTGTTTTTTGAATATACTTATACTGTTGATATAAGCATATGGGAAAGTTTTTAAGTATTAGAAGTGAAATGATTTGTGAATATACTTATACTATTGATATAAGCATATGGAAAAGTTTTCTAAGTATTAAAAGTGAAATGTTTTTTGAGTATACTTATACAGTTGAGATAAGTATATTAACATTTTTCAAGTATTGAAAAGAGTATAGAGGGTTTGTGGATATATCTTTCATAAAAGGTATTTTAATAAATATTTGAATGGAGAATTTAATTAATAAAAGCATTAATTAAAGAGGCTTAATGTTTGCTTATGTTCTTAACTAGGGTTGGTCTCTATATGGAATTAAATCTCTTGTTAGATTGTTTGTTTATTTGATAATTAAATAACCGACTATCAAATCTTGGCCAATTTTGAAAACTATCAATAATTGGTTTTGGAGAGATATGGATTGGATAATTATAAATTATCCAAAAATCACTTTGAACCAGCATATGCATTCGAACTTGAGACATCTGGAAGATGATCGATGGTGGAGTTCTTTGAAGTGAAAGGGCTACTTGCTACTAACCCTCAGGGTGCTTCCAAAATGGATGCAGTAGAAGTAGTGCCTTCGGTTTATCCAGTCCCAGAACAACTTGTGTGGATGAATGCTGACATTGCATTTTTGCTTAGAGGGCAGTGTTAGCATTCTAGGTGGGATTTGCAAAAAGTTAAAACATAAACTCAAGTCTCGCGACCTAGGAATGGCTAAAACGTGGTCGATGCGGCAGGGCTATGTGGGTCGTCCCCATTAGGGTATGATCATCACTTGTATCTGGAGTGATATTTAAGAAATTCTATGCTTGTTCCCACAAAAATGGTTTGTCAAATTGGTATCCAGGGTACTAATCTTATTCGTTACTGTCCAAAAAGGGGTAAGACGATTCTGTGTTAGTAGAGGTGCAAATGTTTTGCAGCCTCGGTACATTTTATCTAGAGATGTACTGTACAGAAAGTAGTTCCTTACCTTGTCATTGTTGGATCCATTCTATAATATCTGCTTCATGGACTTAGTTGTGTACTTAACATGTTGCTGAATGTAATTAATGTAACCATTCCTGATATGATTCAATTTTTATTTTAAACCTTGGACATTATTATAATATCAGAAGATTTCTTATAAATGGTTTGTTTATTGTAAGGTAAAAACCTGCCCATGTTTATGTGCGATGTGGCCTTACGAGATACCTTTATTTTTGAATGGTTTTACGACGCTAAAAATCCATATTATTTGTGCTTCTCGCACTGCTTTACCAGACTGATCCGGCCTTTATTTTCTTATAATGCTCAGATCAGCACAAATGTATTTCCAGATTTAGTTATGGATGCCTTGGAGCATCAAGAAACGAGTTGGATTCCATCAAGACGTTTTCACATATATTTTATTTCCGCTACATCTATTGTTTCATATTATCAACATTTGTGAGGACATGTTGATGATAGGCTACTTTACTCTAATTGATGTATGTATATTATAGTTTTCTTTTATATGGACCTATTGTATATTATATATTACTCATCACGTGTTTTCTATTTTTCCTTTCTTTCACCCTAACAATCTGCATTTCAGACACTTAGATGATTGGCACGTGAACTCCGTGGTTGTATTAGTGGTGACTTTTGAGGGTCGAAAAGGTCGGTCATTAGAAAGTGGTTTCGGAGCTTAGGTTGTGCGAATACCTAGGCTTTGGTGGGGTAGACCCATTAGAGATAGGGTGAGTGACACCATAAAATGAGTTTGAGTCTATATATATAAGAGTGTGTATTTATTTGTGTTATAAAATAGTTTAATATTGTGTTGATTGCTCTGTTGAGTGGTTTATGAATTCTGGTCGGTACAGAAGGAATATATAGGAGTTTCTAAACACTTGAACAAAGCAAACCGACACATTGTTGTTTTCAAAATTTGGTAAATGAAATAATTTTACCTACGATTATATTTTATATATATAAGTAAAAATTTATAAGTTTATGTGGTTATTTATGATGCGTTTGTTAGCTAGGAAATGATAATGTTCAACTATTATCATATATTGTTTGGTAAGTTATGCTCGACCTGTTTAAGGGCGTTGACTGTTCTTTTTTGATTTTTGAATTGTGCTCAACCAGTTTATGAGAAGTTTTACCTTATTACTATATGGGTTGGGTGTATGATAATTGTGCAAACATTGGAACAAACACCTTGTGAATTTAGTTTCACAGTTTGACTATAAGGCATTCGGTGATAATGTTTGGTTAAAATTTAATTATAATAAAATTTGTTTATTATAGTTTTAAAGAAATGTAAGATATTTGAAGGTAAATAATTATGGAATGCTTTATAAGTATGGTTTATAAATAAAAAAATAATTTAAAGCGGGGAATTTAAGAACATAAATCCCAAAGTTATTGGAAATTATATTTCAATGTTTTTAGGGAAAAATAGTAGGATTGTTTGAAAGTATTTCTGTATAGAAATATTATAAAAGGATTATAAATGTGATAGAAAGAATTGAACTCAGTTCTATTGCTGAAAAATAATTCTGGTGATCACTACAGCATCATCGGCTTTTGTTTTTTATTTTTAAGTGGGGAATTTTTTGTTTTGGTTAAGGAGCATCATAGTTGTTTTGCTTCATAGTTGTTTTGGTAAAACAAAATTTCTTTTAGATTCATAAAGTTTGAGTTGATGTACAAATGGTTATAAGTATGTATTACTTCAAATTGATTTGAAATAAAACCTGAAAGTATAAACTTGAAGTTTTTGATTAAGTTATAATATGGATGCATGTATCCAATGCATTGGGGTGATTTGGTTTGTCCATCTCATTTTGGTATATTATTTGGTAATTTTCATTTGCCGAACAAAATGGAATTTTCGATGATTTTGGATAGTTGAGAACTATTGAATTAGGAAATGAAGCTAAGTGTTTTTAAGAAAATATAAGAAAATATGTTTTTGAACTTATAAATTTAAGGAGATAGTAAGTTAAACCGGTTTAAAATTTGTTGAACATCCCGGTTAAGTAAAAAAAATCTAGGATTGTATATATACTTTTAGAATGTAGAATCTTGATATACAAGTATGAACTTAAGTATGGAAGGGTTTGAAAATAAAGATATGTCTTTATGTAATGTTTTTAAAAACATATGTAATGTGGTATGAAATGGTTCATAGGTGATTTTAGTATTAAATGAAATACTATTTGTGTAAATAAATGTGATTAAAATAAAGTAGTGCAATGAAGAAATCAATGGAATAAATAAGTAAGTAATCATTTTATTTACATAACTATTGTTGATCCATATTCAAGCACTTGATTTCGATGTGATTTACACCGACCCGAACAAGAATTTTTCACTCGATTATTGACAGTGAGCACTTGATATATATTTTTTATGAAGACCCTAATTTTTGACCCTCTAATGTCGACACTAGATACATCCACAGTATTCGTGTGCTGAACACCCAAGTGTCGGAAAGATAGAAAGTTAAGGTAAAATAAAACAAAAGGAAAAGAACAAGAAAGGAAGAACATAACATTAGAATATCATAGCGAAACAATAATATATAATATCAATAGAAAAGTACAAAGGGTTACTCCGAATACAGGAATTTCAGAGTCACAAAATCTAAGTAATATCATCGGTTGGACAGTTATAACTACATGTCCTTACAACGCTGATATATGTAAATAGCTAAATGGAATGATGGAAATAGAAATAGACAGATAGATAATGGAAGCCTCCAGCTCGTCTTTTAAACTTTAACGCATCCAAGGTAAAACATAATTCTCAGCCTACTCGAAACATTATGCGAGGAATTTTGGAAAAACAAAAATCTAGCATTAGACATAAGTCTAATATGAGAAAACTCGAGATACATGAATGCATGTAAAATAACTATTGAGACCGTAAGAGTTCCCATAATGGTTATCCCCTCAAAAAAACCAACCATTCATTAAGTTTAATATAGTGATATGTTAGATAATGTCTATGGTACATGATGTAGTGATATCAAATAGCTGTGATGCTTACATTGGTTATACCACAACATATTGTGTTACATTCAAAACCGCTAAGGTACGTCCGCTTAATTGATTTTCCATGGAGATCTCTTTGGGAAGCCGAATCCAATCCCCTGACAAGGGTCAGCAAGTACCTTCCGAGCGCCATATATCTCTAGGTAAAATATACCGTAAAGGTTAACACAAGTGGCCATCTTCTGAAAATAAACATGAATAACGTGAACCAAATATCATCAACTCCCACCAGCTAACAATCGATAAGTATCTCCATAAATGGAGTTGATAACATCCTAACATGGGTCACAAAACCCCAGGTTGTGCATCTTACTCTGGTTTTGGCCATTTTTTATGTCGAGGTTACATACGGCATCTTCCAGTTGAGTCTTCATTACTCGAACAGAACATGAATCCCCAAATGGATTCCCATATCTCGAACAGATCACCAATCACTACATGGATTCGAGCATCTTGAACAGATCACGAATCACTACAAAAATTCGATCATCTTAAACATATCTCAAACCTCCATATAGATTCCTTTTCTTCAACGGCTTGTAAAACATGGAACACGTATACTAGTTTTGAAGTTGTATTCGGTAAGTAGAACACATACTGATCCCAAACTCTTCAAAACCAATCGATGAATTTTCGGACAACTCAATCCCGGTTCATTCATAAATAAATAAAAGCTAGAGACGACCCATACCCATAACCCTCCCCGCGTGTTATTATTGGCATGAAATCGTGAAGACTTTCGATTACTTCCTAAGTTAATATTAGGTCAAGTTCGATAGTCTACTAATCGACTACCAGTCAAAACACTTATTTATACAAATCAATATTCGTAGACATAACTCATTTCTGACATTCCAACTTAACTATTCCTTGTCCAAGAGTGAAGCATAGTATGTTTGGGACTAGTTGCTCCAGACCTTGCCTAAATGCTACATTCTTGAATCTCAGAAATAGATAAGTCTACCTCGTCGGCTTTTAGTATTAATTATAGTATTAATTTTTTCCAAAAACAATAAAAAAATCAACGCGATTTACACGTTTCCAACATTTTCCAACTTACTATTCCCCAATCAAAAGAGAAGCCTGGTAGGTTAGAGCTCTATTGCTCTGTTGCTACTCGACATCAGTTTAGCTCCCCCAAATGGATAAGACTTACTTCATTGACTTTTAGTGTAAAGCATAGTTGACTACTTTTCAAACAAGTAATCAAATATTTAACCAATTAACCACTATGCAATTCTAAACCTTTTTTGAAAACATTTGTATATACTATTAAAATACTAGGAAATACTTATAATAGGTTTTAAAGCATTTATCCAAAATATCAACAAAACTTGAAAAAAGAACAAGTTTTATTATAAAAATTATTTCCATAAAAGTTCATGACTAATTCTTAAAAATTCATAAATATATCAAACCACTTTTAAAATATTCTGAGTTAGGCAATAATGAAATAAAGCGCTCAAACTGAAAGTCCTTTCTGAAACATTTGAAGTTCAAAAATCAAGGTTAAATGGAGCAGTTTTGCACTAGTGATGTTTTGACCGTTTTTGTGATGTTACTTAACATTTTACTATTCAATCTTTTAATAGCAACAAACATAAATATAAAACATTGCAAATATAGCTAGAAATCCCTAAGGATCTCTCTACAACGTTCCAGAATGATTAGCAAATCAAGGCAGTTCCGAACTGTATCTATAACGACTATCACCGTAAATGCACTTCTAAATCCGAGTTATATTCCAACCTATGTACAACTACAACCTATGTGCTTTGTTCCAAGGTCTAGTCATATGTTATGCAAGTCCATTAAAATCTATCTATGGATCCTATGTACCACTTGTTCTCAAAACAAGAATCAAAATCAATGTTTTCAACATATGTTCAAGTTAATTCAAAAAAAATTGACACAATAAAATATAATCATATATGAGTTATATAGTCAATCCAAGTGGTGATTTAGCTAACTTTTACCAAAAAACAATCAAGCTTAAACACTCAAGTTCAAACCCAAGCTAGGAACTTCCTTTTCTTCCCTTGCTTCCTTACTTTTCCACACTTTTCTAGGCTATAATAGACTATGATGCTCATGACCTTGAGAGGAGGGGCGTAATGCTTTGAATTTTCAACTTCTAATTTGGTAGAAGGTTTGGTTATGTGGTGACAAGGCTTTCCTTAAAGTTTGAGGTGATTTGGAGAATGTTTGCAAACTATTTGCTTTAGGAAATTAAGATGAACTAGATGACATTGAAATTTCTCTTAAGATTTGAAATATTTTTGTGGATATATTTCCTATGGGTGTACCCCTCTTTGTATAGGCTTAGGAATAACGATGGGAAAATATCAAAAATCACTCAAAACCCTAATGACATTAATTGCTTCTTATCATGACAACTTTATGTCACTTCTTCTTTAATCATTTTACCATTTTATTCTTACTATGATAATATCTCTTATCTTATTAGAACTTTCTAGTACATTCCATGCTTTATGAAAAGGAGAGTGTGTTAATTAGTTGCTAATGTGTTCATTTGATCATTAGTTAAGTCTAAGGGAGTTCGAACAACTTATATCGATCGAAAAGTTGTTTATCGATAAACAGATTCTCAGTCATATTATCGATTCTTCTTCGAAGAATATAATTTTGTAAAAACTATTAAAAAAATCTTTCTTATCATTTTCTATTAATTAAATGATGTTACAAAAGGTTATAAAATCATATTTATAACACTTAAACATATCTCAAAATGTATCGATATTCGAAGATGAAGTGTTTGAATTTCCAGGTCACTACATTCTCCCCACTTAGAACATTCCATGCTCGAAATTCAAACAAGAACAATAATAAAAGATAGCACTATTGAAACTATTTACAAACTAAAATGCAACCTAAATGCAAAACAAGATAAGAAAACTCTAGTTTGAGAAAAATCCGGATTGGACTCCTTCAAACTATCCTCAGTCTACTACGTACAATGTCAAGCATCCTCGCTCCATTGTACCTTAACTAACTTTACAACCTTAGTCCTTAATCACTTCGTATCTCTATCAACAAAACGAATAGGCTGCCTCAGTACCGTCATATTTGGCTTAATCACCAAGCCCTCTTACTGCGACGCTTCCACTATCATCAAAGGATCAAGTACAAACTTACGAATACGATACATGAAATACATTGTGCACACCCGATATTCTAATTGGTAACTCGACTCTATATGCGAATGTACCAATCCTCTCAAGAATCGAAAATGGTCATATATAACGAGGAGCCAACTTCCCAGCCCTTCCAAACCGAACTACACTTCTCATCAGAGAAACCTTTACAAACACAAAGTCTCAAACTGAGAACTCCAAGTCTCTGCGCCACTCACCAGCATAGCTCTTTTGTCGATTCTGTGCTTCCTTGATTCACTTTTGAATCTCTATAACCTTATATAATGCCTCTCGAATCATATCTAACCCAAGCAAAAGATCTACAAGTTCTACCCAACACAATAGAGATTTACAAGGCCTTCCATACAATGCTTGAAATGGTGCCATTTCGATACTGACCTAATAATTTTTATATAAAACTCAACAAGTGGTAAGTACTCTTCCCACGAACCCCCAATATCTAAAATGCATGCCTGAAGCCAGTCCTCCAATACTCAGTTCACCCTTTCTGTTTGCTCATCTGTCTTTGGATGGTAAGCGATACTCAAACTGAGCTCGGTCTCTATAGCTTTATGCAAACCCTTCCAAAACTAACTTGTGAATATCAGATCTCTATCACTCACGATATCATAAGGAATACCATGCAACCTGATGATCTCCTTAACATATAATTTAGAAATTAGAATCTATCCTCATAATCTTAACAGCTAAGAAGTGCACGCTCTTGGTTAATCGATCTACAATGAACCACACACCTTCGTTACCCCTCCTCAACCTAAGAAACCCATTGATGAAGTCCATAGAAATATGCTTCCATTTCCACTTAGGAATCTCAAGTGGTTGAAGCTGTCCGGCCATCTTCCAATGACCACCTTTTACTTGTTGGTAGTTAGCACACCCGCTCACAAAGAAAGAATCATTCATCTTCATACCCTCCCACCAGAACATCCTCTTCAGGTGATACATCTTAGTGACCCCAAGGTGTATCGTCAATCTAGAATGGTGACTCTCTACTATAAATTCCTCCCTAATCCATCAACATTTAGGACACATAACCTACCATTCATCCTAAGAAAAGCCATGGCTAACCACCTCGAATCTTGGCCACCTCTCTGGTGCCTCATTCTCACTTACAGTCTTAGCTATCCTAGAAAAATGTAGATCTTTAAGCTGATTCCCTTCGATACGACTAATCGGAGTTGGACGAACCTCAACATTCGCTATAACTACATATCTCCTATCGAGCACGTCAGTTATGACATTTACTTTCCCCAGACTATATAAAAATCCAGATCATAGGCCGCAAGAAACTCCAACCAACTTTGCTGCCTCATGCTTAAGTCGTTTTGCGTAAGAAGATACTTAAAAGACTTACGGTCCGTATATAACTCGAACCTCTCACCTAGGAAATTATGTCTCCACATCTTTAACGCAAGTACCATTATTAATATCTCCAAGTCATGAGTTGCATACCTCGCTTCATATATTTTGACTGCCGACTCGCATAAGCGATAACCCTGCCATGCTACATCATTACAGCACCTAGACATGTTCCACATGCATACATAAAAAAACCAAACCCTCACCTCTAATTGGAACAGTAAGAACAGGGGCACTAGTCAACTTCTCCTTTAGCTCTAAGAATGCTTACTCGCATATATTCGTCTATTCAATTTTGACATCTTTCTTTGTCAAATTCGTTAAGCGAGAGGCAACCTTTGAGAAATCCTATATTAATCTCTTGTAATAACCTACTAGACCCATGAAGCTTCTAACATCCATTGCGCTTTTCAGCCTCTTCAAGTCCTGAATAGTCACAATCTTTACAGGATCCATAGAAATACCCTCTGCCAAAACAACATGACCTAAGGACCTAACTTCTGAACGCCAAAAATGAAACTTTGAGAACTTAACTTTCAATAAATGCTCTTTTAGTGTTCCTAGACAATCTTTATATGGTACGAATGTTCCTCTTTGTTCTTGGAATAGACCAGAATATCATCGATAAAAACAAGGACAAACTTATTCAACACATCTTGGAAAAACTAATTCATTGGGTGTATGAATTGTGCTAGAGCATTCGTTAGGCTGAACGACATAACTAACCAGTCATAAAACTATTCGGATCCAAACTCGGTCAAGGGTACACTCTTCTCTACCACTCTCAATCGATGAAACCTTGTAGCAAGGTCAAGCTGAGAAAATACTCGAGCTCCATGAAGCTGATCGAACAAGTCATCTATCTAGGAAAAGGATACTTCTTCCTACCAGTCCTCTTATTGAGCTCGCAACAACCTATTCACAATCTTGAGGAATCGTCCACCTTCATAGAAAAGACAAAAGGTGATCCCCAACTTGAACGAGTTGGTCAGATCAAGACCTTCTGTAACTAATCACTAACCTGATTTGTTAGCTCTAACCTTTTTGTTATCCATGAAATGTTCTCAAGAATGAAAGTATGAAAGAAGGAGCAAGAGTATTGATGAAGATTAGCAGGCATTAGGATGATCTATCTAAACATTTGATAAAGCTTTCGACAAGGAGATAATAGCGCTAGCAACACCTTTCAAAGAGGTCAAAAGGATGTTTCAAAAGAGTATTGGATAAGCAAAGAGCTTTCGACGGGGTTGAAAGCTATCTTCTGAAAGTAATGAATAACTTAATTTTAGCATTTTTCGCAAAACCATTCATAATGATTGGTTTCGTCTTCATATACCTCCATTAGAAGAATATTCAGTAAAGGCGACACATTCAAAAGCATATGTTGGCCTTTCGAATTGGTTAAACATACCCCTTTCTGGAAAGACCTTTATATTAATGGATGTAGAGATTTACAACATTCTTTCTTCGAGCTGAAAAGTTAATTCCAGTGGACAAAATGCATCATGCTATGAAATAATTTCAATGAGAATGTAAAGAAGAGAAATCTGATTCTAGCATCATGACAAGTGACGAAGGAAAAGTGGAAGCCAAAGGGAAAGACTAAAAGAGATTTCCATATCCGATTATGTAGTCCTAAACAAGCCCCGCTCCCATGTATTCGCTATGGTGAAGGACAATGAAAATTTTCCTATTCCTTATAAGATCTGAAACATTCCAGAGCCAAATAAAGGAGGTAGTTATTGAAATTACTATAAAACATATGGATATGAAACCGACAAATGCTGCATTTTAGCAGAAGCAATACAAGGCATGATTAAGTTAGGATTCTTAAAAGATTTCGTTAAAGAAACTTAAAAGGACATCTTATTCAAGCTAAGAAGAAAGCAGCTTGGCAACTTCAAAATGTGGACCTCTGTCAAATTATGAAGTCTTGCGGTATTAGTTCAACTATGAACTCTCTTTTTTTCATATGATTTTAACTTGATTTGTACTTTGATTTGTATTGAAAATTGGTCGTGTACTAATTCAAAATTCCAGTGTCATTACAGGTAAAACAAAACCAGTCCATAGCATTCAACATACTCTTGGTGCACAACAAATTCCTAGCAACCTGAAAAAGACAACTCAAATGCCTGATATGAGATGACTATCAATATTTCAATCAACGCAATACAAAGGCTTGCACTCATGAGATATCAGATCTCTATCAATCCATCATCAATTTATGAGAAAGACTATGTAGACCAAGTCTATTTTTTGCAAATTGTTTGAAAAAGAAATTTCTCAAACATATCTTCATAGTAAAACTATTTTAAATTACCATACAACCTAAAGTTGATATATGCAATCCTTTTAAGATATTATATAGCATTAATGAATGCACACAAAGGTTTTTTAACTAAGCAATCTTAATATTTCAAAGTTCCTAAAACCATTGGCAATGAGGCCTATTTATACTTTTTCAAGAAAAGTTTTTAAGTTATCAAAAGTTTATTGGCAAAAACTCAAATTAGGGAATCCTATTCTCGATTAAAAGACTATTGATTCATGAATCATGACCTCTCAGTCTCCTACTTGAGATCTGTGTCTCTATTATGAGAACAACAAGTGAACCCTTGCAAAAGGCTACATTGAGAAAAGATTCTTTTATCAGAAGGATTCATGAATCCAGACCCCTTTCCAAAAGATAACCCGTCGATATACTTGAAGGTTCGATTACAAAACTTCTTTCTCTCAGAAAAGACCCTATGTTAATCGGCCAAAAATGATTTTCATACAAGAATGATTTTTATATACAAATATTAATGCCTACGATGCAATTCCATCACAACTCCTAGAGGGAGGGACATATGCATGCGATGTTCTTCCATAGTACCTCTTAGAGGGAAGGACATAAGCCTATGACGATCTTCCGTAGCACCTCCTAGAGCACAGGACAAATCCTCTAACGTCCAGTTCACCACTTAGAGGAAGGGTAAAGTCAGGTACCCACAAAAACAGAAAGCCCCTAATGTCCAATTCACCTCTTAGGGGTAGGGTCAGGATAAGCATCCATCAGCAACCTTCTAGAGGAAGGTAAACTAAACATACAATACATCCATTAGAATCAAGGGAAGCCCGGAAGAGGCACCAAACAGATGAAGAGTGACAAAGATGTCTACAACTCAAATCAAAAGTCAGAACCTAAAAGAAAACAGGGTTAAAGAAGAAATCGGTCCAACATCTAAGACAAAGATGAAACCGAAGAGAGGGTACAGACAAAGATAAAAGGACGAAGGTATCCAACACCATCATCAGAAACTGATAAATAATCCGAAATCACAATCAGAAAGGACCAAATATGAGATTGCAAATGTCAGTATATCCAAAACCTGAAGGATGATTCCCACATCAAGAAATTAAGAAATTTTCATTCAGAAAGAAGGCACAAGATAAGAAAATGGATAGAGAAGTCCTTAACATAAGATGGAAAGCAAAGATCTACACAAAAGCTAAGGGGATGGAATAGATAATAAATTCGTACTATAAAGATAAAATTGACTTCGTTTGAAGAATAGATTGAGTAACCACTCTTAAATCCTCAAAAATAAGGTGACCCATTAAGACAGAAGAGTCTATACATTACGTATGCATATATATGTAACAATAAGTTGTTATGGCCATTGAATTACTGAACAGCCAAGCAATAGTATGGAACCAATATTTCGAATGATTGGATGGCTTAACAGAACTACTCGGCCCCAATATAATAAATATATTACTAACTTATAGGCCTAGGAATCTTTTTCTTAAACTTACTAAGTTTACCATTACTAGACAGATTTCTAATTTTTTGCTTATATTGAATTATTTTTTTAACTGGTCTATTCGTTGGATGGGATCCTAACAAGATTTTGGCTGAATTCTCGATTTTGTGAACTTTCAATTTCCTTATTTCCTTTCATGAGGATTCCATATTAGGTTTCATTAATTTCAAATTTTCTCTTTAACTTTTATGATAATTTATGGATTTCATATTCTTGTTTTCCTTACTGGATTTTGATGATCTCTTATTGATTTTTCTGATTTAGTGAATTATAAACATCCTTGTTAATTTTGATGGTGAATTATGTATTTCCTATTCCTTATTTCCTTATTGGATTTTTAATGATCTCCTATTGATTTTTTGATTTAGTGGATTATAAACTTCCTTGTTAATTTTTATGGTGTTTATAGATTTCATAAACCTGATTTCCTTATTGGATTTTTGATGCTCTCTTATGGTTTTTCAGATTTAATGAATTATTTAACTTCCTTGTTAATTTTGATGGTGATTCATGGATTTCATATTCCTAATTTCTTTGTTGGATTTTTTATGATCTCTTATTGATTTTCTGATTTTGATGGTGATTTATGGATTTCATATTCCTGATTTCCATATTGGATTTTTGATTATCTCTTATTGATTTTCTGATTTAGTGAATTATAAACTTCCTTGTTAATTTTGAAGGTGATTCATGGATTTCATTTTCCTGATTTCCGTATTGGATTTTTGATGATCTCTTATTGATTTTTTGATTTGGTGAATTACAAACTTTCTTGTTAATTTTGATGGTGATTTATGGATTTCATGTTCCTGATTTCCTTATTGGATTTTTGATGATCTCTTATTAAGCTTTTGATTTTGTGAGTTCTAAATTTCCTTATTGATTTCTATGATGATTTATGGATTTTATATTCCTAATTTCCTTATTGGATTTTTGATGGTCTCTTATTCATTTTCTGATTTAGTGAATTATAAACTTCCTTATTAATTTTGATGGTGACTTATGGATTTCATATTCCTGATTTTCTTATTGGATTTTTGATGATCTTTTATTAATTTTCTGATTTAGTGAATTATAAACTTCCTCGTTAATTTTGATGGTGATTTATGGATTTTATATTCTTGATTTCCTTATTGGATTTTTGATGATCTCTTATTGGTTTTCTGATTTTTTGAATTCTAATTTTCCTTACTGATTTCTATGATTGTTTATGAAATTCATATTCTGATTTTCTTATTGAATTTTTGATGATCTCTTATTGGTTTTCTGATTTGGTGAATTATAAACTTCCTTGTTGATTTTGATCGTGATTTATGGATTTCGTATTTCTAATTTCATCATTATAATTTTGATGATCTCTTAATTGAATTCTGATTTGTGGACTCTAAGTTCCCTTATTGATTTTATGATGGATTGTGGGTTTCATATTCCAAATTTTACTTATTAGATTTTTTATTGGATTTTTGATTGTTCGTTATAAATTTCTTTATTGGGCTTTTATGGTGGTTGCGATCTTTCCATTAAATTTCCAAATTTGAATTCTATACAAAATTTTCTCAATATCAAATGGGATTCCATCAAAGGTTTGGATGAAAATAAAAGAGGAATCCCTAATCTTCATATTACAAAACAGCATCGAAAACAAACAACCTATTAACGTATGAATAAATAAACGAAAGTTGCTAACATATAGTGTAGGAGTGGAAAGGAATTATAGTAAAATCACAAGGAGAGGCCATTTCAGGCGGAAAACTCATATCTAATGATTGAAGAAAAGATATAGAGTTTATGATAGATTTCTTCAAAGGTTCCTTTATTTGAGCCGATTCCCACTGACCAGGTGATATTGTTCCACATTTCTAATTTTAGTTACAAAAAGAGGTTCAATTGTGTATTATTCAAAATACTTTATCCAAAGATATTACCAAATAATATCTTGAACATTGGCTTTATAAGTTAAAATTACCCATTAAGGTTTCATAATAAGATTATGACCCTAATAGAAATTATTAACTGATCCACATGAAATAAAGAAAGAAATTCTTTGGAGTTATTGTCCTAAAGAACAAAAGCTTCTTTCATACTAAGTGGGCTAAATGTTATCCATGAAATGTTCTCAAGAACGAAAGTATGAAAGAAGGAGCAAGAGTATTGACGAAGATTAAGAGGCATAAGGATGGTCTATCTAAACATTAGATAAAGCATTCAACAAGGAGATAATAGCATTAGCAGCACCTTTCGAAGAGGTCAAAAGGAAGTTTTAATAGAGTATTAGATAAGAAAAGAGCTTTCAACGGGGTCGAAAGCTACATTCTAAAGGCAATGAATAACTTACTTTCAACATTTTTTACCAAACCATTCGTAACGATTGGTTTCATCTTCATTTACCTCCATCAGAATAATATTCAGGAAAGGCGACCCATTCGAAAGCATATGCTAGCCTTTTGAATTGGTTAAAGCTATCCTCATCTATGGAGAAAAGACTGCACATCCACTACCACCGAAGCATAAGGTTCCACATCAGTCAAATAGATCGCTTTCGCATGGTGTAACCTGCAGCTAATTCCTTAATGGTGTTTTGAATCATTCAAAACCTGTAAAGAACGTGTTCCGATAGCTCCGAGGGCCAACACTCGTGCTAGGTTACGTAGCACATAAAAAGCTAAGTAGAAGGCGCATCTAAATACCTTTTGATGAAGTTGGAAGCTATCCGGTAAAATCTTTCGACGAGGTTAGAAGAAATCAAGCAAAGCACCTACCGACGAAGTCAAAAGATGTAATGCAAGAAAGTATAAAGCCCAATCTTCAACGGTAATAGAAGGCTGGCCATATAACCCTTTCGACTAGGTCAAAAGTTGAGATTCTAGATATGCAGCGATAACAGGAAAGTAGACCTTTTGACCATGTCGAAAACATGGGATCGAAAGTTGCTAACCTGCACCTATAAATAACACCCTAGGGGTATGGTTTTGGGGATCCAATTTCTTTCACTTCCGACTTGTATTTTTTAAAAGCTTGTAAACCATAATTCCTAAATAAAATTAGAGATTTGATCAAGTTGTATAACTGAGTTAAATAATAAATAGAGATCGTGATAATCTTGATTATGTGGCAGTATGGTGTTTCTTTTTTCACATAGATATGTCGATCAGCTGTCAAACTAGTCGAAAGGATCCTTTGACTGGGTCGAAACCCCTTATTTCCTTAGAGTTTTAGCCCAGATCCACAAGATAACAAGTACTAACTCCTTCGACAAATTCGAAACCTTTCCAGCTCAACTATTTCCAAAACCATAAAGTCCCTTACTTAAATCATCTTAGCAGTGTCGGAAGGAGGTTCTGACAGAGTCACAAACCAACCGGTTCGAAAGGATTTTCTATAGGTAAAATTGGCCTTTTGATTGTAACGAAAGGTGCTGAAGAAGTTTTTTTTCAACCATTTTTCCCAACATGAAGAGTGTTAGCTTCCTTCATCGATTTGGAAGCAGGTTTCGAAGGAATCGTTATCTTTTCAAGCTTCGTTTTGAGGTGTTGACAAGTTTTCTTGTCAATACTCTCCTTTGGTGCAAGTCTACGAACAGGCAATACGATAGACTTCACATCCTTTAATAGATCAATATAAAGTTCTATCTCCCTATATGGTGGTAAACCTGACACCTTTTTGAAGTTATGCCCAAATTCCTAAACAGTTGGGATCAAACCTAACTCCTCCTCTGCTACTAATAAAGAAAACTACTCATAAGAGAGATAGGTTCCTTACAAGGTACTGATAGTTCCTTCCACCCTTCCTTTTTCAGTAACACGGTACGCTTAGCACAATCCAAGATAGCATTATTTTGAGATAACCAATCCATCCTAAGTAAAACATCAAAACCCTAAAACCCGGAATATATATATATCGCAAGGAAGGAGTTGGTCAAAGAATGAAATCGAAACTCTTAAACAAAACATACTAAGATTGACCGAGCCTCCAAAAGGGTTGGATAGACAAATAGAATCTAAGGCTATAATTGGCTCAAGTTTCGGTCTATCAATGAGAGTACGAGAAATGAAACTAAGAGAAGCACTATTATTAGATAAAACATGAACGGGGATGCCCAAAATTGATAGAATACCTTCCAAAACTTGCTTCCCATTTGCTGCGATGGAAGTGGAAGGTGTTGAAGCTAGTGCAAAATCTCGAGGATGTTCCCCCTTCTGGAGTATCATACATACGCTAGCAAAATGACCTGGCGGATGGTAGTTGTAGCACCTTTGTGGTGCAAACTGAGCCTTGGCCATTTGTGGATCTATCTTTATTACCTTATCAGCAAGTGCCTTAACCAATGGTGTTTTCACCATCGGCCATCCCTTGCTGGACCTAAAGCTTACTACAAAGTGTCCTTTCTGTCCATACGTATGGCAAGTTAAACTTGAAGTATTCTTTGATGTCTGAAACTTCCGCTTGTTGTCCCCAACTTGTGTAGAAATAGACGACTTCGGAGCTAAACTATCAAACCTCAACCCCATGTTCACCAGATTCACATAAGACCCCAAGATATTATTTTTCATATTCTCCTTGAACTCCAGATGCATTCCTGTAATGGACATCTCATTCCACTTCAAAGACGTATCTACCAAACTAGGCCTGAACCGAGGCAACGTAGTAAATCAGTTATCATACTGCACTACTGACATTGCCTCTTGCTTTAAATCGGAAGTACCTAAATAACAAGGTCTTCTTGGCTTCCGAGGATAACTTCATCTTAATACCCTCCTTAAATTGGGCCCAAGAGAAGTCGTTGTCTTGGACATCTATAGTGACATAACTCCGCCAATCTATGACCACATTTGTCAGATGTTGTGATACCAACCAACGCTACATTGCACCTTCCAACTCCATATCCTAAAATATACGATCACATAACTTAATCCAAGTCTAGACTTCTATGATCATCTCCATATTACCAAACCTTCTTCCTCCCAACACTTGTAATCGCAGCAGAGCGAAGCAAAGTTCACCTGAGGCCTATCCTGCATGACCTTCTCTACAATATCCACCCTTGGTTCCTTGACTGGAGCAACATTCCTTGGTGCCCGATCTCCACCATCTGTGACGGTACTACCTCGGCCACGTCTACCTCCTCGAGCATTGGCAGCTCTAGTACTCATGATGCACTACATGAACATAGCAGAATATATATAGGATATGAAGGGCCAGAGTTATTTCAAAGAAAGAGATTATTCCTAGAAAAGCTGAAAAGAAGGTATATATTTATAGAAAATATAAATACGCTCTCTTATATACCCTTGACTCATTCTAGGGTGTCGCTTGCCCTATCTCTAATGAGCCATACCCAACCAAAGCCATGGTGTTCGCTCAACCTTCAGCTCTGGTACCAAATGTAACGACTTGACCTTTCTACCCTCGAATGTCGACACTAAATACATCAACGGTGTTTATGTGCCGAACACACAAGTGTCAGAAAGACGGAAAGTTAAGGTAAAATAAAACAAAAGGAAAAGAACAAGAAGGAAAGAACACAACATGAGAATCTCATAGCAGAACGATAATATATAATATTAATAGAATAGTAGGGGTGGGCACGGTCGGTTAACCGAACGAATTGGTTAATATTTTCGGTTAACCAAAATTATTACACGGTTCAGTTAAGTGGTGGTCAGTTAAGGTACTCACCAGACCATCGATCGAACCAGTCAACTTAAGCTGTAGTTTACCGTTTAAATTAACCGGTTAACTGATTAATTTAAACGGTTAACCGTTGATCGGTTGACCGTTCAAATTAATCGAATAATCGGTTAATTTAACCGGTTATCCAATTGAATCATTGAACTACTCATGACTGCAATTGTTTTATTGCAAGCCTACAACTATAGTTAATAGAATTATATGAATGCAAAATTCATATATTCATTACTAGCATTACACATACAACATTATATTTTAAGAGTAATATACTCATTATGTAATGACCCGGACTTCTCACCGTTGAATCTGAAATATATAAGTGGTTTTAAATATAGAGATTGAATTATAAATTGGTTTTGAATATTGAAGACATGGATTTATCCATTTAGAATGTAGATACAGTAATTAGTTGAATAATATAATTATTCAATTCAATAATTGAAGATTAAGTAAAAAAATTAATCTTGAATTTTGAGCTTGTTAAAAATATTTTAAAGGCTTGTAAAATTTATATTGATAGTACTGAAGATAGTAAAAGTGTTAAAATTTAATTTGGAAGTGTTTTGTTAAGTTTTGAAAATATATCGTTTAAATTGATATTTAAAAATAGCCTTTCGAGGCATAGTCTCGGATTTTGACGAAACCAGTTCCATTGGATCCGTAATATTGTATTATTATCGGATTTCAATTTTTGCGGTGTTTGGAGTGATTGTTTGGCCGTACGATAAGTAAACGCGCTGAAATAAATCGAAATTTAATATAATAACTGGGTTCAAAAAGCTATTTCTCCATACGATTGAATTAGGACTCGAAACCTTTTCCATTACGTTCGAAATAGGGGTATAACATTATAAACGCCTAGCGGCACGCCTCGATAGGAAGTCGAGATTTTGAGTTGCGATTGTCGAGACAATTTGAATTTAAATCTAAATAATATTGTGTGTATGTATATATGACTGGTCAACCATTCAGTTGTAATTCTTTCACCATCAAACTTTTTCTTCTCAGTAGCTTTTGTCTCCTCTGCAATCACTGTAGCAAGTATTTCTCGGCACGCAACATACCTCTCACCATTATGTCACGTGTTCTCCCTTTTCAAGACCTGTTCAAAAACGAATGAGAATATCAACTGTTTAAAAATTCATGCAGTCTTCATTCTTCCTCCTCATTCTGTTTTCTTTTTGCTGTTCGGAAAAAATGGCCAAACAAACAGTTTTCTCCTTTGTTCAATTCGTTCGAAAAGAAAAAAACTATTCGTCCCCTCCCAAACTTCCATATTCTCAAATCGAAAATGGCCACTCTTTTCTCCTGTTCAAACCAGAGGAATCGTGCATTTCTCGTTAAAAATATATAGTAGCAGTTAACGAATCGAAATCGCAATTTGAATCTTGGACAGCTTCTTCTTTCATTCAATTAGAACGAGAATCGAGATCAAACAGTTAGGGTTTTGCGTCAAGGTCGCGACTGCGTGTGAGGGGGCTGGATGAGGGTGCGTTTCGTTCGATCGAGGGTAGGGAGTAGCGATGGAGGAAAGTGGCTAGGGGGAGGCGTGGCTAGGAGTCGCGTGTGCTTACGTTCGCGCTTGCGTAGAGGCAGCAAAGTTTGGGTTATCACGGTCAGACTCTTGGTTTACTTACATCTGAAGCTGGCCAACCATCTATCATCACTGCTTTTATGATAGTAGTAGTTCCCATCATTGATGGCTTTGTCATCAGCATTATGGTTTATGTGTGAAGGATTGTTTAATGAAGTGCATCAGTTGAACATCAGATCTGGAGTTTGGCACTGGTCACAATGGTGGGGTTGGACTGTGTCTTTCCCTTAGATATCTTGGGTTGGGTTCGGCAGTAAGGTCTGAATTATGTAGAATCATCGTGTTGATGTCAGGCAGTAAGGTATTGTTAACCCCGCCTCGGCCGTGGCTCACCGATCTAAGATAATAAACGACCTAACACTCTGCCGACTTAAGGAAGGATGCCGACCCAAGACACGAAGGGACACCGACCTAGTATCTTAGCATGGAAGACCGACCTAACTGCATAAGACATAAGAGGGATACCGACCTAAGGGTCTTGAGAAGCATGCCGACCTAATGCCTTAAAGAAAGTTCCGACCTAACGTCTTAAAATGATGCCGACTTAAGGTTCAAGGAGATTCCGACCTAGGACTTATAAAGGTCTACCGACCTAACGCGTTTTCCGATCTAACTACTCAAGTTGTTTGCCGACTTAGCTGTTAAGAATAAGTTGGTCCACACCTGAGTCGTGGCCGGCTTACGGCTCATGATAAGTCGTGACCGACCTAAAGATACGAAGGGGGAAGTAGTGCAACAGTTCAATGCGCGTCACGATAACTCGGCAGCGACTTGGGACTTAGGATTTGGGGCCAGAAGGATATGCGCCTCCCATTTAAACCATAGGCCGTGCATAGGTGATGGGCAGCGACCTACGACCTAGCTTATCTCGGCAACGGCTTACGACCCAACTCATCTCGACTACTACTTACAACTTGACACCAGAAGCCCCTATAAATAGGCGACCACCTCCAACATTCAGGGGACCTTTTTGCCAATCATTTCAAGCGCCAATACACTGCTGAATTCTCAACTCACCCGACACTTCAAATTCGAAAGGCATCTCAACTAACTTCAAGGGAAAATCTAACGCAATCTACATGGATTCGAAGAATTCTTCTCTACCAAAGTTCTAGTTGTTTGTCTCGTCATAATTGTAATTGAAGATTGCTGTAAAGTTGTAATCGGTTTAGCAATAAAGAGAATTAAAGTGGACGTAGGCTTGCCTTGAGCCGAACCACTATAAAATCGTTGTTATCCACTGCTTTTTTCTGTGATTTTCTGCTTATACTCTATTCCCGAATCATCGGGTGGTGCTTTCACAACTACACTTTATACACCGGGGTGTTAGCGTTCAAATTTTAGCGTTAACATTTTTGGTGCTTTCACTGAGAATTGAACTCAAGACAATTATCATCATTGCTCCACGAAAGTTTGTTGAAGTAACCTCTCTGAAGACTAGAAGTTTATCTGAAATCATGGCTCCGGGGAGAAAGAGTAGATCTGTTAGATCTGGAAATGTTCAAGAGGGAACCTCCGCTTCCCCAGTACCTAATCAAGCCACTCCACCTGTTGGGGTAACAAAAGCGGAGTTGGATGCTGTAATCTTAGGGCTGAACCAGCAGATAAATGCCCAAAGTGCACAATTGGAAGCTCAGAATGCCCAAAATGCCCTAATTTTGAATAAGTTGAATGACTTGCTTGGGGTAAACCGTCAACCAACGGGTAATGAAAGGAACTTTGCTGGCAACATTCATGAGGATGAAGAAAGAAACATTCCTGAGAGGGCTGCCAGCCCCTTTGAGCGGACATTACCTGAAGTTGGTGGATCTAAAGCTCGAAATGATGAGGGGTATCTTTCTGAAATGGTTCGACAAATCATGAAAGAAAGCATGCAAAGGAATGAAGACGAGAAGGAATGGGGTTTCGCTCCAAGTAAAATCCCGTTTACCGAAAGGATCTTAAAGGCTGAGTTCCCAAGGAAGTTCGTCCCTCCAACTATCCCAGCTTACAAAGGAACAAGTAATCCGAACGAATTCTTGTATAAGTATGATTGGCACATGACTGGTGCCAGGGCTTCTGATGAAATAAAGTGACGATATTTTCCTGTATATTTGGAAGGTGTAGCTCTGCTTTGGTTCACCAAGCTACCAATTCGATCTATAGATCGGTTTTCTGACCTAACCCGAAAATTCAAGGAGCAGTTCAGACTATACGCTTCAAAAGCCAAAGATATCATGTCGTTGTCAAGTTTAGAACAGAATCCAGGGGAAACTATCAGATCTTTCTTGAATCGCATTAATATAGCGCTGGCCGAGGTAGACAATGCAGAACCACGGATGATCTTGACCTATCTAATGAGGGCCATCGACAAGTCGAGCGAATTTGGAAAATGGCTTAACATGAAGGAACCAAATTCCCTTGAAAAATTCTACAAGAAAGCAGATGAGTTCATACGCCTGGAAAGACGTCCTGTACCGGTAAAGGCAGCATTGGAAAAAGATGAAGACAACATTGTTGCTCCACGCAAGAGTGAATCTGTAGGACAGAAAAGGGAAAATAACGATGGGAAGAAACAGAAAAATCTGAAGAAGCCTCGTTCCTTCAAGCCATCGGAATATACCCCTTTATCAGATACGCCGGAGCGTATTTACCTTGCCACTAAGGATTCTGTTGATTATCCTAAACCTCTCGTTCTGAGAACCGGGAAAAAAGCTGTACAAAGCGGAAAGTTTTGCCGCTTCCATAATCAACCCGGTCATGATACCGATGAATGCCGCCAATTGAAAATTTTGATTGAAGAATTGATAAGGGAAAACAAGCTGCAGCAATTTGTGGAAAAGAATAGCAACAATCCCGCTTCGTCTAGTCAGGGGCAACGAGCTCCTGCTCATCAACCCAGGACAGGTGAGAAGACTGCAGGGCATGAATCCGAAAGGCCTGTTATCAATGTCATTACGGGAGGACCTCACCCAGCAGGCAGGAGCTGGGGTGAGATAGAAAGGTATACCCGAGCTTTGAAGTATGTACCGACCGAGGAAGATGTATTTGTTTTGGAAGGTGCTACGCCCCTGAAGCAACAAAGAACTTTCAATGATGATATTGTGTTCAGAGCCAGGGATTCCACAGGTATTGAAGCTCCTACCTTGGATCCCTTAGTCATCTCAGCTGGTATCGGGCCAGCTATTGTCAGAAGAGTTCTCGTTGATTGTGGCGCATCCTGCAATATCCTCTTCAAGAAAACATTCGACCAAATGAAGATCCCTATGGCTGATGTGCAAGCATCATCGCAGAAAATCGCTGGCTTCACTGGGGAGCCAAAACAGCCGATATCAACCGTTGATTTGCTTGTAGAACTTGGAGAGGGAGAAAGAAAAGTGGTCCGCAAGCAAACTTTTGTGATTGTCGACGAATTTTCTACTTATAATGCTTTCCTTGGCCGTCCAACTCTCGCAGCATTCAAAGCTGTTCTGGCCCCATGGTGCCTCACCATTAAATTTCCCACAGATAATGGAGTGGGAGTTATAAAAGGGGATCAAAATGCTGGCCGGGAGTGTTATCTGACAGAGCTACGAGAAACAAGGAAAAGAGAAATGGGAAAGGATGCGGCAACCCCAGTCCGCATCAAAGAACCAGCCTTGTAGCAATTACAGGGCGGACCCTACACTGGCGAGCACAGCGGAGCACGGAAAGAGATGGATCCTAGAAAAGCCAGTGCAGGGGAGAATAGAGTGGTACCAGTGGAAACGACAATACCAGTACCTGTTGACCCAAAGGACCCAAACAAGGTGTTGAATGTGGGTTCACAACTTAATGTGTCAATTCAGAATATCTTAATATCTTTTTTAAAGGCAAATTTGGATGTTTTTGCTTGGACTCATGCCGATATGTGCGGAATATCCCCAGAAGTTGCAGTACACGCTCTGAATATTGATCCAAAATTTACACCTGTGAAGCAGAAAAGGAGAACTCAAGGTCCAGAAAGGTCAGCAGCGTTAAAAGAAGAAGTTGATCGGCTCATGGAGAATAACTTTATCAAAGAATTTACCTATCCGAATTGGGTTTCAAATCCAGTGCTGGTTAAGAAAGCCAACGGAAAATGGAGAGTGTGCATCGATTTTTCAGATCTAAACAAGGCCTGCCCCAAAGACTGCTTCCCATTACCCAGGATTGATCAACTGGTAGACGGAACAGCAGGACACGAATTGTTATCTTTTATGGATGCCTACTCTGGATATAACCAGATCATGATGCATGAGCCAGATCAGGAGGACAAGAGCTTTATCACCGATGTTGGTCTTTACTGCTACAGAGTTATGCCCTTCGGGCTGAAGAATGCAGGGGCAACATACCAAAGACTTGTTAATGCTATGTTCAAACCGCAATTGGGCAAGACTATGGAAGTCTACATCGATGACATGTTAGTAAAGTCTAAGAAAGCAGTGGATCACATAGAACACTTAGCAGACATGTTCGCAGTCCTTCGAAAATACGGAATGAAGCTCAACCCTTTAAAATGTTCATTTGGAGTGGAATCCGGAAAGTTTTTAGGTTTCATCGTGAGCGCTAGGGGCATTGAGGCTAGTCCAGCTCAAATTACTACCTTAAAGGAAGTCAAAGCTCCTAAAACGAAGAAGGAATTATAAAGTCTCAATGGAAAAGTCGCCGCCTTGAGTCGGTTCATTTCCAAAGCCACAGATAAATGCATCCCATTCTTTGACGCCCTAAAGAAAGGAAAGAAAAACTTCGATTGGACTCTCGAATGCCAAAAAGCCTTTGATGAATTGATTCGCCATATGGAAACGCCTCCAATACTTTCTAGGCCTGGCGATGGCGAGGATCTTCTTATATACTTGGCAGTATCATCTCATGCTTTAAGTGCAGCGCTGATACGAGAAGACAAGAGGATTCAACATCCAGTTTACTATATCAGCAAAAGACTCACTGGGGCAGAGATGAATTACTCTAAGTTGGAAAAACTCGCCTATTGCCTACTAATTGCATCCAGGAAATCGAGGCAATATTTCCAAGCTCATCCTATCAGAGTCCTCACTGATCAACCTTTAAAGCAAGTCCTGTTTCGCCCTGAGGCTTCGGGTCGTCTTCTAAAGTGGAATATTGAACTCAGTTAATATGACATCACTTATCATCCCCGAAAAGCAATCAACGGAGAAGCTTTAGCGGATTTCATCGCAGAATTCACAGATAAGGGTAACAGTGAGGAGGAAACGATCGACGATTCCCCAATCCAATGGAAGTTATATGTCGATGGCGCGAGAAACGACTACTGTTCTGGAGCCGGAGTTGTACTTGAGACCCCTGAAGGTCGATCAGTATGCTATGCACTAAGATTGGAATTTCCTTCAACAAACAATGAAGCAGAATACGAAGCCCTTATCGCTGGCTTAAGGATTGCTAAAGAACTAAACATCCGAGCGTTACAGATCTTCAGTGATTCTCAGCTTATTGTATGCCAAGTCAAGAAGGAATTCCAAGCGAAAGGGGGAAATCTGCCCGCCTACTTGTCAAAGGCTTGGGAACTCCTGGGTGATTTCGATCATTACATGATAAGTCATATTCCTCGAGAAGAAAACACGAAAGCAGATTCTCTCGCAAAGTACTCTAGCACAGGCGGAGCTCAATTTCTGGGGTTGACTCCAGTGGAGGTCCTGTCGGCTCCGAGCATTGGTCCTGTCGGCTCCGAGCATTGATGAGATGCGTATTGATTGGATCATGAGCATGTCTCAAGAGCAAGAATCATGGATGACTCCAATAACAGAATATCTGCTCAATGGCTCTTTACCAGAAAATTCAAAAGAACGAAAGAAGCTACTGAGGAAAGCCTCTCGCTATATAGTCCAGGATGGCCAGTTATACAGACAGGGATTCTCAATGCCGTTACTTCGATGTGTGTCCAGGGAAGAGTCCAAAACAATCCTAGCTGAGGTGCATGGGGGAGAATGTGGTGATCATTTAGGTGGTCAAACTTTAGCGAAAAGATTCTCCGATACGGATATTTTTGGCCAGAAATTAATCGAGATGCAGCAGACTATTCCCAAAAATGTGACAGATGCCAAAGGTTCGCCAAAATTCCTAGAGCTCCTTCCACTGAACTCACACAGATGGTCAGTCCATGGCCGTTTGCAATATGGGGGATAGACCTTGTAGGACCGTTACCAACTGCCAAATCTGGAATTAAATATGCCATTGTTGCTGTAGATTATTTTACTAAGTGGGCAGAAGCTGAACCACTGGCTACTATCACCTCAAAAAAGATGATAAGTTTTGTGACTAAAAGTATCATTTGCAGATATGGTGTGCCTCAAAAAATAATTACAGACAATGGTACTCAGTTCGAAAGTGAAGAATTCCAAGATTTTTGCAAACGATTCAAAATCCGAAAAAGCTTCTCAGCAGTAGCTCATCCGCAGGCAAACGGGCAGGTGGAAGCAGTAAATAAAATTATCAAGTCAACCATCAAGAAGCAACTTGAAAGAGCAAAAGGTGGTTGGGTCGATAAGCTACCGCTAGCACTATGGGCATACAGAACTACCCACAAAACTGCGACTGGGCATACTCCGTTTTCATTGGCATACGGATCAGAGGCAATGATTCCGGTAGAAACAGAGGTCCCTTCACATAGAAGAATCCATTTCAATCAAGCGGAGAATGAAAAACTACAGCTTGAGGCACTAGATCTCCTAGATGAAAAAAGAGAAGAGGCCGAGCTCAGAATCGCATCTCATCAGCAAAGGATAGCCAGACATTTCAATTCCAAAGTTCGCCAACGCAGCTTTGAGATTGGAGATCTAGTCCTAAAGAGAATTATGACAGCGACAGGTGTGTTTGGGCCAAATTGGGAAGGACCATATGTCATAGGTCAGAAGCTTCTTGACGGCACATTCAAACTCACTACTGTCGAAGGAGATCAAATTCCAAGAGCTTGGAACAGCAATCACTTGCGTCCATACTTTACTTGATAGCTTTGTTGAAATATTGTAAAAAGAATTATGAATGTATGATTCCTGTAATTGAAAGCGATTGTAAAACCGATGCAAGTGAATAATGAAAGACTATAAAGTGGATGTAGGCCCAAATTCTTGGCCGAACCACTATAAATCTTGTGTTCCTTATTATTATTACATGTTTGCTTTATTTTCGATATGAAAAGTACATTAAATGTATTACTGAAATGTCGATTTAAATTTTTGCAGGCAACGAAAACAAAACTTGCACATTACAAGACCAAGCGATTCTTGTTATCATTCAACAAACAAATTCCAAGTCACAAAATTCCCGAATTAAAATCCTAGATAAGAAGTGCTTCAATTGAACGGTCAATGATTTTGTCGAAAACGGGCTCTAGCTAATAAATTGAGAAGTTTGAACAAACAAACATCCAATTAAGAAGCCTATGTCCGTTCTCGCGAACTGGCCTAGCAATGAAGTACACTTCTTTGGATTAAACAAACTACTTGTAAGAGAAGAAAGTACGAGCTCGAAAAAAAAATAGAGGATCACTGAAAAGGCATAAGCAAGTGGACAAGGAACAACTAAAGCCCTCTTCGGAGGCACAAGTCCTCTTCGGAGGCACAACTCTTCGGGGGCACAAGTCCTCTTCGGAGGCACACCTCTTCGCCAAAATAAAAGCCCTCTTCGGAGGCCCATCTCACCAGGAGTTGAAGTGCAACAGCCGCTCTTCGGAATTTCACTTCACCAGAGTTGAAATGTGAAACAAAATAAAAGCCCTCTTCGGAGGCCCATTTCACCAGGAGTTGAAGTGCAACAGCCGCTCTTCGGAATTTCACTTCACCAGAGTTGAAATGTAAAACAAAATAAAAGCCCTCTTCGGAGGCCCATTTCACCAGGAGTTGAAGTGTAACAACCGCTCTTCGGAGTTTCACTTCACCGGAGTTGAAATGTAAAACAAAATAAAAGCCCTCTTCGGAGGCCCATTTCACCAGGAGTTGAAGTGCAACAGCCGCTCTTCGGAATTTCACTTCACCAGAGTTGAAATGTAAAACGAAATAAAAGCCCTCTTCGGAGGCCCATTTCACCAGGAGTTGAAGTGCAACAGCCGCTCTTCGGAGTTTCACTTCACCAAAGTTGAAATGCAAAAAAAGAAAAAAAAGAAAAAAAAAAAAAAAAAAAAAAGAGAGCCTCTCCCAAGGGGCAGAAACAAAAAGACTTCTTCCCAGAGGCACAATAAGACAGAAAGACCTCTTCCCAGAGGCAGAAACAAAAAGACCTTCTCACGGAGGCATAATCAAGCAGAAAGACCTCTTCAGAGGCACACGTTTCACCAAGATTGAAATAAAACTTCCAGGTGTTGAAACGTGAAAGAGTCTTCCTCAGAGGAGCAACTTTTCAAAGTAAAACAAAAAAAAATCCTCATCAAAGGCATACTTTAACTTCCAAAGGAAGAATGAATTACTTATTCTAGAAAATTCTCTTCCTCAAAAAGAAGTTGAAGTACCTTTCAAATACCCGCTTTACCACATAGAAGATTTCATTCAATAAAATGTGTATATGCACAAAATAAGGAGTGATATCTTCGAAGGTTGAAGCGTAGAAACTTCTTTGTGCTCTATTTTTTAATGAAATCATATTCCCCCAAATGTGGAATAATTATTCTCTAAAGAATAAAAGCACAAGTTCCTCATAAAATAAAATATTACAATGGGCTTATGGTATAGGGGCAGCATGGCATAACTACATCGGTAAAATTGCGCTCGAACAATATATACCACAAGCTCACTGCAATATCGTACAAAGAAACTTGTACAAAAATGAATAGTAAATGCATTCTCAGATATAGACAAAAGTTTGTACAAAGAAAAAGAATCATTTATTCAACACTATTTTATATACAGGTACAGGTTCCAAAGTAAAAAAAAAAAAAAAAAAAAAAAGCGGGGGGCCGGTACCCGCACAATTTCCGGTCATTGCATGCAAAAAAGGCAAAAAAGCGATATGAAAGCCACAGAACCAGAGCCATCATTTCTTCTTCCGCCCACCTTTTGAGCCCGCACCTGGCCGAATGACCAACTTTTTAGGCCGGCTTGTAAGGGTAAGGGATGGAGGAGAAAGGGGCTCGATCGGACTTTCTTCCGTCTCCTCTTCGCCAGTTAAAGATCCCTTCTTATTCTTCTTCTTGGAAACTCCCTGCTTTCCTCTCTTCTTGGAGGAAGACCCACTCCCTGGAGAAAGAAGTTTGGATAATGGTTCAGCATTGGAGCCAGTTGGTTCTGGAGTCCTCTCGCTTCCTTCAGTTTCTTCTCCTTTCGGATCTTGAGAAGCAACGGGATCATCTAAGCCATGAAGAGCTTCTATTTGCTCCTCTTGTGACCCGGGTTGTGAAGCAGAAGGAGGAGTGACCTTAAGAGGCGGGGAAGGAATAATTGGAGGAGGAGAAGCCTGAACAATGCCCAACGTTTTCTCTGCAGAAGGACAAAAGTTCAAGTCAGCAAAAAGCGGAGATAAAGGTTCGCTGAGATTCAAGAAGTAGTCAAAAAGCTCATCAAGTTCATAAGAAACAGATGAGCAGTCTACTTGGGCAAGATTGTCAGTAAGTTTACCTGCAGAAGTCGGTTCCCTGACGTCAACTTCGTAAGCCTGTGCCTCGGCACTCTCGCCGCCCTCGTCTCCACCTTGTATGCTTGTAATATCAGTGGTGACTTTAGTAGGAGATGGGGAATGAGAACTAGAACCGATAATGTCAATTTCGGCTGAAGGAGAAGGTTGAATTGGAGCAGTTGAGGTGATTTTTCCTGAATATTCCCCTGCCGCTGTTTCGGCCCTTAATTTTGCAAGCTGTTCTCTCCCCCTAGCGAGAGCGGCACGAGAATCATCATCAAGATAGTGCTCCTCAAGAGCTGACTCAGCGTAGCCAGCGCCGCTACCACCGAGCATATCAAGTGCGGCCTCCCAAACTTCAGCTAGTGTAATTTCATACTTGGGGCCTAGAAAGGCGAGGCTACCACGCCCCAAGATGCTATGCAGATAGAAATCAAATAATGTTGAGCTGATGTTGGCCCTCGTTGCCTCGTGAGATTCTTCAGCTGCAATTTTGCCGGCAACGGCCTCATCACGCTCCATTTCAACTTTAGAAAGTTGAAGCTTAAGCATTTGGATCTCCGCCTCTTGGGAGTTATTCTTCTTCCGAAGCTCTTCAATGTCAGCGGCATAGTCCTCGCTAATTCTTTTTTGCACTTCGAGCCTGTCTTCGGCATCCCTTTGGCTAGCATGAGCATCTCTCACTTGTTTTAGGAGCACTTCTTCTTTTTGAGAATAAGAAGTAGAGGAAGCAGCAAGCTCTTGTTTCAGTTCTTCAACTTTTGCTTCAAGCTCCTCATTGTAAGAAGCAATGCTTCTCATCTCGGTGTCATGTTGCTCAAGCACCTTTTGCCATTCGGCTTTATCATTTTCCATGGTGAGCATGGCCTCTATGTTTGCACGATTAACCCTCTGAAGCTCGTCAACAAGTTTCTGCCAGTTCGACATCCTCTCAATATCAAGCTTGACGGCGTCAAGGTTTCGTAACATGGCAGACTTGTCAATGGGGAACAAGTCAAGGTCAAACCTTACTCCCTTCAGACACCACTGAGGAAACCGACTTTGCAAAGTGGCAGGACCCGGTCCAACTTGGAATTTGGGTCTGCTAATTATAGTTTGGATGTCTGACTTCCCGAGAGCGGGAGAGCCGGAAGGAATATCAAGCGAGGCAGGGGCAGTAACCTTTTCAGGAGTTGTAGTGGTGTGCTTCTCACCATGTCAGGCTCGCTTGCTCGAATCTTCAACCACATGACTTTTTCCTTTGTCATCATGGGTTTTTCTTTTATGGGAATCGTCACCTCTCTGTGAAGAATCGTGGCGCTCTTCCCTCTCTCTTCTTTCATAGCGCTCCTCTTGAGCCCTCTTTTCTTGAGCCTTTCGAGCGGCTCTCTCTTCATCAGATTCTCTGTAAGAGGGAAGGTAACGCCTGTAATCATACTGGCTACGCCTCCAGTAGCGCTGGAAATCATCATAATAAGATCCGCTGCGCCCAATCAGAGGATATGAAATAAAAAAGAGCTAAATCTTATAATTCTTCAAAGTACAAAAAGTGAGAAACATAAAAGTGTCGAAAAAATTCTAAGTGTGTGTGATGTGCAAACTACGTGCATCAAACTACGAACCACTCTTTAATTGAGGAGTGGTTGTGGGTGTAATAGTTAGCGTCAACTCTTGAGTTGACGGAGTCTGTTGCAGGATGGAAGTTGCTTCGACTACAGAAGAAGAAACCCCGGTAGTGATAGGATCATCTTTAAAGATTTCTTGCGAGGTGGCAAAGAGGTCGCTCAGCCCTTCGAAAGTATCATCCCTGCTCTGCTTGGCAAGGCTAGTTTTCTCGGCTTCTTCGCCGGATTTCTGTGAACGTCGAGGAGATCCCTGAGGCTCCTCTTCCTCAATAACCGGGGCAAGTTCGTCAGATGGCCCCGCAACATCAACAGAAGTGGAACATTTCACTAGCAAAGCCTCGGGAGCAGGTCCTTTTGGTTTGGATGTATCTGTAGAAACTGGGGCATCCAATGCTCTAGCCGGGGAGTCTGGGATTTCATGAGGATGTGTAGAACGAGAAGTATGCAAAAGCCCGTATTGGTGCAATAATTCATCCCCCAACAAAAACTTGATGCTTCTCTCTGCTACGGCCACAGCACTCAATCTATCAAAAGTCTGCTTATCGACCGGATCTCTAGAGGGAAGAGGAAGTGCTGAAAAGAGCAAAGAATGAAATTAGCAATTGGTAATTCGGATCTCGAGAAAGTTTAAAAATGGAGACAAGTAATCTTACTTCCTACTCTCCAATCGGCATAAAACCCTGGGGGGCAGCGAGCAAAGAAAAATTGGTTCAGAAATCCATGAACGCTTTCGGTAAGGTCAGAAATAAGTTTGCGGTTTCTAGCACTCCTCACAATTATAAGGGAAGGATGATCTCTACTCTTTGCAAACGAACATAAGTAACGGATTTCTTCAAAACTTGGTAAGCGATCAAAAGTTCTTCTGAACAAAACGCACAACCCCATCAAGATGGCATAACCATTAGGATGAAGTTGGGACGGAGAGATTGACAACCGAAGGAGAAGATTTCGGAGAAAGTCATTAAAAGGAGGGATCGCTCCGCTTAAACACATTTGACGATTGATTGCAATAAAGCCACGGGGAGGATTGTCGGCAGTATCACTTGGCCCAGGGAGCAGGACATCACTCTCAGTAAAACCAAATTGAGTGCGCAGCTGAGTAAATGCTCTCGGGGTTAGAATGGTTGGAGTTCTCTCTGGAGGGTTCTCTATAGGTAGAGCTACCGGAAAAGTTTCTTCCTCTTGAGCTGCCATTTCTTCTTGATAGGAAGTCATTCTACATAAATAACTGGATATTCAAACATCAAGGTGGACGTTTCCTAAAATGTGTGAGGTGTTGTGTAAAATTAACAAAGCAATAAACAAATATAACTGGAATGAAAACTAGCAAGCATTTGTTAGTTATGAAATCCAAGGACTATTGTTTTAAGCTTAAATATGCAAGTATAATGTTGATGCAGACAAATCAGTTCAGATTGTTGATATTTTGCATCGATGTTTAACTTTAGTTGATTGATTCGCAAACATTTCATGCAATATATTTAAGTTGCTTGTTTCATATCGACTAATCTGTCATTTGATGTGGGCAGTCAATGGCAGTATTCTCGCCTTGGTTTCTTTGTTTGTTATTTTCAGCAGGTTGGCAGCTTATAAGTTAATGCGGTCTGTGAAATAATACAATGAGATTCAAGCGAGTTTAAAATTGGGGTAGTTCAAAGTTCAGGTAACTTAGTTCGGCAGTTTAAGTAAAATACCCAAAGTGGGTCTATGCTCCTAAACGACAACACGTCCAAAGCTTAAGTATTAAGTCGGCTACGATTTAAAAATCCTTCGCGAGTTAAGGCTAAGTTCCTTCGTTCCTTAAATCGGTAGTCCTCTAGGTCGTGGAGTAATCAGAAGAAAGGCTCCGGTTCGAAGAAGTGGGAATTTTCCCATGTGTTAACTCGGCGACGATTCAATTCTTAAAAGTTTAGGTCGGCCAAAGAATTAGGTCATCCGAATTTGCTGAGTCGCCTCCGAACCAACATTTCACTCCATTCAACCCATTAACCCGATAACCATTTCATCAACAACAGCCTTCATTCCTGCTCTCGAATCACCCAATACAACAATTCGAAATTGTTACAAGTCCGATACCCTGCCATCAGAGATCATCGAGTCTAAGGTGATAAACCATCTTAGTTGTATCAACGATCATCTGAAGCCGAATCGAGCAACCTAGGCTTCATCAACTATAAATGTGATGGGATTCGTGATGGAGCATCGTAAAAGGAGGCAATTCAAGTTCGAGTGGCAGAATTCACGAATCGATAGTAATCTGCGGTCGAAAGAAGAGTAAAATCACTTACGTAATGAATGGTAGAGATTATCGGTGATCAGTTGGAATGAAATCGCCTTCAAGAACTTGAGAATATTTTAATGGCGGAATCGAACAAGGGAGTAAGTAATAAAGAGGAAAAAGAAGAGAATGTGGACGACTTATATCTCACTAAGGTAGAGACTGAAGCGACTTAGGCCATCTAACTGTTAGGTCGTTTACGACCCACCGATCTAAAAAAGGAACGGGTTAAAGAGTATCGAAGCATACGACCTAACCATTAGGCGCATGCTTCGAGGGGCAAATGTTAACCCCGCCTCGGCCGTGGCTCACCGATCCAAGAAAATAAACGACCTAACACTCTGCCGACTTAAGGAAGGATGCCGACCCAAGACACAAAGGGACGCCGACCTAGTATCTTAGCATGGAAGATCGACCTAACTGCATAAGACCTAAGAGGGATACCGACCTAAGGGTCTTGAGAAGCATGCCGACCTAATGCCTTAAAGAAAGTTCCGACCTAACGTCTTAAAATGATGCCGACTTAAGGTTCAAGGAGATTCCGACCTAGGACTTATAAAGGTCTACCGACCTAACGCGTTTTCCGATCTAACTACTCAAGTTGTTTGCCGACTTAGCTGTTAAGAATAAGTTGGTCCACACCTGAGTCGTGGCCGGCTTACGGCTCATGATAAGTCGTGACCGACCTAAAGATACGAAGGGGGAAGTAGTGCAACAGTTCAATGCGCGTCACGATAACTCGGCAGCGACTTGGGACTTAGGATTTGGGGCCAGAAGGATATGCGCCTCCCATTTAAACCATAGGCCGTGCATAGGTGATGGGCAGCGACCTACGACCTAGCTTATCTCGGCAACGGCTTACGACCCAACTCATCTCGACTACTACTTACAACTTGACACCAGAAGCCCCTATAAATAGGCGACCACCTCCAACATTCAGGGGACCTTTTTGGCCAATCATTTCAAGCTCCAATACTCTGTTGAATTCTCAACTCACCCGACACTTCAAATTCGAAAGGCATCTCAACTAACTTCAAGGGAAAATCTAACGCAATCTACATGGATTCGAAGAATTCTTCTCTACCAAAGTTCTAGTTGTTCGTCTCGTCATAATTGTAATTGAAGATTGCTGTAAAGTTGTAATCGGTTTAGCAATAAAGAGAATTAAAGTGGACGTAGGCTTGCCTTGAGCCGAACCACTATAAAATCGTTGTTATTCACTGCTTTTTTCTGTGATTTTCTGCTTATACTCTGTTCCCGAATCATCGGGTGGTGCTTTCACAACTACACTTTATACACCGGGGTGTTAGCGTTCAAATTTTAGCGTTAATAGGTATAAACTAACTTTGTTCTTAATTTACTGAATATATACATCCACATACACATTTTGTTAAAAACATTAAATACATTTAAACAGGATTTTGAAAGAGAAAAAAAAATAGGAATTGCAAAAAAAAGGAGATTTGTTAAATTATTTATTAGTTAATTAAATAAATGGTAATTGATTTTCCTATTGTTTCAAATATTTATAAAACATTATAATGTTTGTTACAACGTCCAAAACCGTGAAGAAATAGCTGGTTTGGTCCGATTTCAAAACATAGAACAAATGTGAGTTAATCTCACTTATCTGGGTTTAATTTAAATTTAAATGGTTGAATTTAAATAATTGGTTGAAGATTGAATTGATTTGATGTGCTATATTACATATAGTAGTATATAGTATATATTGGAGTGATTGGATTTCCCGCATTATATAGCGGGTGAGACCCTATGCGCTGCATAATAGCGGATAATATTATATAAACCCATATACCGCGATATTCCACCTCGAAGTGGAATTGGTATTTTATATCGTGCTTACGTCTGTGGATGCAGGGAAATAGGTTGGAGGGATCCAACGGGATTCCTCAAATTTATTTAGAATGTTTTAATATTCTATGATTTGGTCATTGATAATCTGTGATAAATTATATTGGTAACAGAAATGTTGGATGCTATGTTTGATTGAAAATATTTAGGTGCACTGAGTTACCAAAAATATATAGATTGGATTTTTGAAAAGAAAATTAAAGAGAGAATTTGTAAATAAAATGGTTATTGAAAATTTGGGATAAAGTGAAGAATGAATTGGAAAAGAATGAAAGTGATTTTAAAATGCTAATAAATACGTTCTGAATATGGAAAATGGGGATTTTGAATAAATAGAGTAATAATGAAGTTTAAAACTTAAGTGATGTTATTTAAAGGAATAAAAGAATTTTCTTTAAACAATTCAAGGTTTTAAATTTAGTGAAAAGGATAAAGAAGAAGTTTGGGAAATATGAAATTGGTATTTTCAGTTAAAAGATTTTGAAGCACAAGTAAGAATTAAAAATATGAAGACAATGGGTTTTGAAATAAATGAGTAAGTAAAGGAATTTATTTCAAAATGGAGTAAGTTGAAAATCAATTTGGAAATTGATTTAAGTGTTTGAAATTGGAAATTTAAAGGAGAATAAGACTATAAACGGGGTTGTAAATGAAACGAATATCAGTGGATATTTGGAAGTATAAATTTCACGGTCGGAATTTATTGAAGGAATGGGTAAATTTGTTTAAAAATAAATAGTGATTTATTTTTAAAAGATGTGAAAGAGAAGCGTATTTCCCTGGATAGCCAAGTACGTTTTCAAAGCAAATTTTTAAGTAAGTAAAAAGTTTAAGTTGTTTTAAAAGTATGTTTTAGAAAAGTTATTATTTCTAAATGTTTAAATTTTAAAGTAAGTATATTTTTCTAATAGCAGTAATTATTTAAAGGTGGCTTGGTATTATGTTTTAAAAGTTAGAAATTAGTTTTATATTGTACAGAGTAGTTTTATTTTAAATATTCTTAAAGTATATATTTTGAATAAGTATTAAAGTAATTTTTAATTTAAATGTTTTAAAGTATATATTTTATAATAAGTGTTTTAAATTGTTTGTACTTGGTGTTTTCAGTAGAAACAGAAAATATTTGGGAAAGTGGAAACTAGCCATAAGGGCCTCTTTAGCAAGCGCAATTAGTTTTTAGGACTCACAAATGAAATAACTACTTTTAAGGACAAAATGCAAAAATAATTAGTTTCCAAGGCCTAAAAACCTATGAATTATGTCCTCGAAAGTAATTGGACTGTTGACTTTGTCCTTAAAAGTAATTATTCTACCGAATTTGGCCTTGAAATTAATTTCTGTGGTTGTGTGCCCTAGAAACTAATTAGACTGTGAAGTTTGTCCTTCTAGTGAAATAGCCCTTTGGGAAATGTATTCCGTGAGATGAAGATGGTTTGGCATTGTCTTCAAAGTGTTGAAAAGTGGAAATATATCTTGTGAAGATATTTTGAGATTAATAAATAATTTGGTGAAATTATTTATGTTTGATGGTTGTTTGTGAATGTTATTTGATAGTAAGATAACTGACTATCAATATTGGCCAATGCCCTAATCGTTTCAAAAAGACCAGAGCGGGATTTATTTCCTGAAAACCACTTCGATCTGGTTTGAACGTTTTCGTGCAGAAAACAAGAGTTTGGATTTGAAGATGGAGCAGTGAAGTGCAAGGGCTAATCGCTACTAATCCTAAGGGTTTCTAAAATAGATCTAGTAGGAGTAGTGCTGTGACGCCCCACCTCTATACCCACGCTAGCCAAGAACATTACGGTGAATGCTGTCAACTAGCACGGAGAATAAGGCTGTTGAGGAGCGACCATCCGTGTAATTTCTTTGCGCGAGCACCGATATGTCAGATAGTATAACATGCAATGCTTTATCCAGAGGAAATCCGACATACCGACACAAACTCAAAGCTACTACAAAGTGGCTATAATACCTTCGGAAACAAATACAGAAATAAACATAACATAAATCAGTCACAGACAATTCATATCACAAAGGCGGAAATAGATATGAATACTACACATAAAAGTGTAAATCAGAGTAGTGGTCAGAAAGATCCACAATATCACAAAAGAATAGTTACACGAACTACACAAAAGAATAAGTACACATTATGGAGTCTATATCTCTAATGTATACAACAAAAAAACTACTAATCTAAGTAGTCAACCAAAAGTCAGAGAAATCAATCCCAAGAGAGAAGTCAAGCTGAAGCACCTGTAACATCTCGGTCTGACCCGAGTATTATTTAATAAGAAAATAATAAAGGGATCAGTCTAACTATAAATATCAGATGAAACGATATAGAATCAGAGTTATGACTAAATACATAATAATCACAAGGCCAAGCTGTGATATATAAGTAGTTGATAATCAACAAGAGATTAATCAATATCACAAAATCTACACAAGAATCAAAGAAGCGTCATACTCCTTATTTCGTTCATCAAACAATAATTATTGACGATAATATCAATGTCAATCACAAAAGTCAATGACACACAAATTCCAGAAGACTACACAAGAAATCCAGAAATCAATAAAATCAATGACACACGAATTCACCAATGCACAAATATCGATAAGGCTTATCAATAGAAATCACGAAAATTGGTGAAGCACAAATTCTAGAAATCATCTCAAGAAATCCAGTAAATGACACACGAATTCACCTATGCACAAAAATTGATAAATCATATCGATAGAAATCACAAAAATAGGTGAAGAAGAAAATTCCAGAATTCGACACACGAAATCCAGAAATCACACAAAATAGGGGGGAGGCCTATCACACGAACGGGAGCATGAAAACTCACCAACAGCTGTAACACATGAACGAGAAGCTATCTCATGGTAGCTAGCCATTAATTTGACACACGAATGGTCTGAAGACCTGACACACGAATGGTCCGAAGACCGTGGGTTGCTACCCCACCAAATTGAGTCGAAACTCCACAAAACGAGGTTTAGTCTCCCTCGCAGACAAAGAGACATCGCACATTGCTAGTCTAAACCACAAAGATGATCGTCATGATCAAAGAGAAGTGTCAATTACAATAAGCTAGTAAATATATGAGTTTAGCTTCATGTCCCATAGCCACTTGCTTAACTTAAATATTTACGAACAAACTGTAAATTTTCACTAGAAAATTGTCACAAGAGATTCAATCGAACAAGTCCAAGAATTAACCGACAAAGTGAACGCAAGCGTTTCATACCACTTGTTTTACTAAGTCGTTTAATTAGATTTCTCATACGAGTGGGGTAAAGGTTTATATATACACTAATAGATTGGAAAACGGTTTTATAAACGAATTTGGTATTAAAATAGTATTGAAATCGTTTGAGAAAAGAGTTTTAATATTTACTACTAGTATAGAAAACCTTTATATTTTTAAAGTGACAAAACACAAAGAAGATTGTAGGAACAATCAATCACTAAGATTCACATCCGAAAACGTGAATAAAATCCAAAGAAATCGATATAAAATCCATCAAAGTGGATATATCTAAAATTCCCAAAGAAAAGGTCATCTAAGTCGATAATAAATGACAACAACAAAAGGGAGACTACACGAATCGATTAAAGTTGGATATTCAAACGGATTAGCAAAATAGGCTAATCTGGCAATTAACAGCAGGTCGGTCGACCGGACTCCCTGAGTCGGTCGACCGAGCCTTAAACAGAGGAGTGCTTACGCACTCGGCAGCAGGTCAGTCGGCCGACTCAGGGAGCTCGGTCGACCGGACCTGTTGCCAGCCTCTTCCCAGCCCATAGTAATGAGCTCCAACCTCGTCCAAATTTCATTCTCTCGAGCAACGGCGCTAGGGGTTTATGCCAATCGACTACCCGACCCTATATGCTCCTCGATGTATCACCAAAAACATGTTCAAACATAGAAGTTAGGATTTTTAACAAATTGAACTCAAAACACCAAAAATTGGAATATACACCAATTCAATCCAAACCAAAAGCAAATGCACACGAATAAGTGTTAGGAATTCATACCTAACATTCGAAGATAATTCATAGACTTAGATATGAGATTAAAAATCTCACCTTTTCACAAAATCAAACGAGAAGAAGCTTGAAAGCAAATGGAGAATCAACCTCTCTTCAACACAACCCAAATGAGCTTGAATCTATGCTCAAAACAAGAACATTCCCAAAATTAGGTTTAGGAATTTCTGAAATTGGTAAAAGGATAAGTTGGAGAAGAAGAAGAGAAGCTTACCAATGGGTTCTTCTTGAGTTTGGAGCTAGGAATTTGATTTGCAAGAGAAACTAGGGTTTTGGAGTTTTAATTTCCAATCTCACCCACCATTAATGCTAAGAAAACTGAAAAGAGAAGAGAATGAGGGTGAATGGGGAAGAGTGGCTCAGATTTGAGCATAAGTAAAACATAGGGCTGAGCCCAAAAACCAAACCCAAAGTGAAAATTAGCAAAAATCAACTTTCTCCAAACATATCGAAGCTTATACTCAAAAAGGTCGCAAACGGCATTTTAAACTCAATAGGAGTGGTCCCGAGTCCTAATTCGACCGTATGCAAAAAGTAGCTTTTCGGACTAAAATCCGACAAATGATAAAATATTTAAATAAAATATTTAAATATAAAATCGATAAATATGCGGGTTGTTACAAGTGCCTTCGGTTCCGCTCGAACCTGGGACAGACTTGTATGGATGAATGCTTTCAGAACATCGTCAGGTGGGCGATGAGCATTCTAAGAGATGTGTTCTAAAGAGGTAACGCTTAGCCTCGAGCCTCATCAACCCAGAATGACTGAAAATCAGGGGTTACGCAGCAAGGCTAAGTGGGCCGCACCCATTAGGGTGAGGTCATCCCTGTCTAGATGTCCCTTTTTATTTTGGCTATGTGGGCGGTTGCTGATCCAAACCGTGGGGTGATCTTACTCGGGATTATCCAGTAAGGGTTATTCCCGGTCTTGTGTTGCAGGGGATTTAGGGTGGATCCTCGATACGCTGATCTAGACTAGGTACTGTGATAGGTGGTACCCCAGTGCCTAGTCATTAATTGGAAATCCATTCTCCCTACGTGCCTTTTACAGTTTTTGTTTGTAGAACCCGCTTTGTAGCTAGCATGCTGGAATTTAATTAATGTAATAATTTTGGCTATTTGAATAAGTATTTATATGTAGATCCTATTATAATATCAAAGGATTTTGATAAAAAGTGTTTTGGCTATCGTAAGGTAAAAACCCGACATGTTTATTTGTAGCATGGTCTTACGAGATGCTTTCGTTTTCAAAAGAATTTTGAAACTTAAATAAGCAATTTGAGTGTGGTTTTCTCACGCTGGTATTCCGGACTGATTCGGGTGTTATTTAACTATAATGCTCAGGTCAGACCGAGTATTATAGAATACAAGAAAGGATGTTGTAGAGCTCAAGAGACGAGCTGGATGGAGATACGTACTTCTGTATTTGTGTAAAATATTCCGTCGTGTATCCAGATTGTGAGGACAGGTTGTGATTACTATGTATTGTGTGTTATGTATACTCTGATGATGTAATGTATAAACAGATTTGTTTTTGTGTAAAGATCATTTATTACCTATTACATTTTATTCCGCTTCGATGGTTAGATTCTGATGTTGTTTTCTAGTCGTTACACATTACTGGCATTATATGCATACAACTTAGTACATACATCATTTAATACAGGATTGATTTCAGTTGCATATCATTTATAATAATTAATATATTGCTTGTTTCAACATCTGTGCATGCTTCTACTGTACTTATCTCCAACAACTAATCCCTACACCTTAACATGTTGCCAATATGTGCACTTCAGAAGCTTAGTTTCTTTGATTAGCCTACTTTCATTCACAATAACGAATTGATTCAGGAACGATGGGCAGCTCAGCACATATTTTCCGTATCTCCTTCTCTTCACGAACAGTAGCACTTTGCAACCACACAACACCAGCTACAACTCCCTCACACCACCATGCTCGTCTCATGCAACATCACTGCCACATTTTTGTCATGCAACAACAACTTTCTTGATCCAGCAAATTGATCACTCACCCCTCATCTCCCCCATGGTGATTAGATTATGTTGTACCTTAGATGATTTTGTCACTTATTACCTTGTAAACATATTGTCATGTCCATATTCTTCCCACTTTTTGCAATGATCATCATAGTGTTGATACTACTTATATGTAATGGTGATGATCCTTCCTATATAATAGTTAACTGTTTCTAGTTGCATATCGTTTATAATAATTAATATATTTCTAATTTTTAATAATAGTTATAAAATATATGATAATAAAACAGGGTTGATTTCAGTTACATACCATTTAATACAGGATTGCATATCTTTCACTGCAAAAATAACCATAAGAGGAATGTAGATGGGAGAAACTTTAAAATATATGATAGTAATTCATGTATTCACTGTAAAATGATATAAATATACTTAAGCATAGATTTATGGTGTATTACTTAAAGAAAGATATATGATAATAATACTGAAATGAAAGATATATGGTGTATTACCGTAATTGAAAACATTGGCACAAAAATTGAACATAGTTGTTTAGTGTTCACAATGAATGATAGTAGCATATATTTCACTATAAATGACCATAGTGCCATGTTGCCAGTTGCATATCATTTACAATAATTAATATAACGCCAAAGTTTTATAGTAGTTATAAAATATATGTATATTTATTAGTTTACAGTATATATAACTATTATACAAGTTACATATATTTATTAGCTTACAGTAATATGAAACTATTAAAATAAGCATAGATTTAAATATATACTTAGTTTATATTTCAGTTAAAGCATGATATATGAACTATTATACAAGTATAGATTTACATACACAGAGATTTAAAATGATATAAATGTGTGTAGACATAGATTTACAGAAAAAGGAAACTATTATATAATTATTATTTACTAGTTTACACTGTATATAACTATTATAGATGTTATATACATTTATTAGTTTATATTATATATATATATATATCTACTATACAAGTTATATATATTTTTATAGTATATATAACTGTTATACAAGTTATATATATTTATTAGTTTACAATAAAATTAAACTATTAAATAAGTATAGATTTAAGTATATACTTGCTTCATGTGCCAGTTAAAGCATGATATATGAACTATTATACAAGCATAGATTTACATAAGCATAGATTTAAAATGATATTGACATACTTTAGTAGAGATTTACAATTCATATATATGTGTGTGTGTGTGTGTGTGTGTGTGTGTGTGTGTGGTAAGCTAAATATATAATAGTTCATAATTCATATAATAGTTTCTATATACATAATAGTTCATATGCAACACCCTGACACAGTTTGCATTCATAGATATACAAACGCTGACACGGTTCATATGCATACATATGTATAACAGTTTTATATACAAAAATATATTAAAGTTAAAACTATAAATAAATATATAACAGTTCGGCAACCTATATATATAGCATCTTCATCATCAGAATCTAGCCCAACATCAACCTATTGACCCATTTAAACATTATAATAATAGCAAAAATCAATGATTTGTATTTTTAAAAAAAATCAAATATTCACGTTATGCTCACCACATATCAACTATCATTATCAAAAATTATCACAAAGCATGATTAGCCCTCAATTTGCTCATATATATACACCATATATCCATATGCTTGAACCAATATAATTTCACCCAAGTGATTAAATCATTACGTTGCAAATATAATTACTTTATATCAATTTCAAAGCATATCATATCGTGAAAAGCGTAAAATTTATCCCAACAATATTTGCATTAGTTAAATTTATAGAAAATTCACACATTTATACATAACGGTGTTGTTAATATACTTGACGCTATTATCTTTATGCAAACCAACTCATATACTAGCTTTTACTACCAGATTCATAGCATATTAATCCAAAGTAGGATCACAACTATCAAATCACACGTTGTATTTCAAAACCAAATAAATTAACTCATCAAAAATGATCTGGCTAAGACGAAAATCATCTTAGCCCATCGCTTCATTGCTTCTTTTCTTAGACCATCTATTCTTCACATCTTGATCTCGTGCCTTAGATCATCGCTGTCTTCTAAAACGCCAGCATCACCACGCCTCATTTTCACTAGCTCCAAAGTCCATCGCATAGAGCTGCCAAAATCGATTATGTTATCATCTGGATGTGAGCAGCACCAACCCCGAAACCATCTTCTCATCCTGCGCACAACCAACCACCGACACCCAGGTAATTGACGATTGGGGAGGCACTGAAAATTTGTGTTGATCTGATTTTTTTGAGAATAATTAGGAAATAAGGTAATTTGTAGATCTGAGAATTTAGTCGATGAGATAGATAGGTATTGAATCAATGAATTGAAGTTGGCTACCAAGACACGTTAAAATTTTAGGGTTATTTGGTTTGTTATGCGATATTGGAATAGGCTGGGTAGCGCTGTAGCAAAGCAGTTAATTTACGTAGGGAAAATTATTTTTGCTTAACGGTTAACCGATATATATCATATGGTTAACCATTAACCGAACCAACTTTCATCAGTAAATGTCGGTCTATTAACCGAATTTATCGGTTAATGCGGTTCGATTAAGATCGGTTAGGTCGGTTAAATGTCCACCCTTATAGAATAGTACAAAGGGTTACTGTGAATACGGGAATTTCAGAGTTATAGAACCTAAGTACTATCATCGACTAGGACAGTTATAACTACTTGCCCTCATAACATTGATATATGTAAATAGATAAAGCGGAACAACTAAAATAAAAATAGATAGATAATGGAAGCCTGTGACGCCCCGCCTCTATACCCACACTAGCCAAGAACACTACGGAGTAGTGCTGTCAACTAGCGCGGAGAATAAGGCTGTTGAGGAGCGACCATCCATGTAATTGCTTATCACAAGGTGGCTTTAAATAATCTTCGGAAACAAACATAGAAATAAGCATAACACAAATCAGTCACAGACATCCATATCACAAGGGCGGAAGAAGATATGAATATATAACTAACACATGAAAGTGTACATCAGAGTAGTGGTCAAAAAGATCCACAATAATACAAAAGAATAGCAACACGTGCTATACAATAGAATACAACTATGAGTCTATATCTCAAGTGTATACAACAAAAAACTGCTAATCTAAATAGTTAGCCAAAAGTCAGAGTAGCAAATCCCGGGAAGAAGTCAAGCAGAAGCACCTGTAACATCTCGGTCTGACCCGAGTATTATTTGAGAAAATAATAAACGGATCAGTCTAGCTATAAATATCAGATGACATGATATAAAATAAAAGATATGGCATAAACATAAAATATCCATACTGACATACTACTATAAGTATGCAAATGATGATCAACAGAAGATCAATCGATAAGAGGTAAATCAATATCACAAGAATCTTTTCAAAGATCCAAAGAGGGCATCATACCCTAAACTTGTACTCATAACAAGTCAATGACATAAATTCCAGAAATCAACACGAGAAATCCAGAAATCATAAAAAGGGAAAGAGGCCTATCACATGACGGTCCGAAGACCATGGGGAGCTACCCCGCATGTGTGAATGGAATCACACAGATTGAGGTCAAGACTAACCAAAAAGCAGAAAGGTATGTGTGAATGGAATCACACAAGTGGTGTCTAGTCTAACCTTGCAATGAAAGAGACATCGCGCAATTGCTAGTCTAATTCATAAAGCGATCATCAAGATCAACGAGAAGTGTCAATTACACTAAGCTAGTAAATATAGAAGTTTAGCTTCATGTCCCATAACCACTTGCTTAACTTAAATATTTACGAACAAACTGTAAATCTTCACTAATAAAATTGTCACAAGAGGTTCAATCGAACAAGTCCAAGAATTAACCGACGAAGTGAACGCAAGCATTTCATACCACTTGTTTTACTAAGTCGTTTAATTAGATTTCTCATCCGAGTGAGGTAAAGGCTTGTATATACTAATAGATTGGAAAACGGTTTAAGAAAAGAGCTTTGTTATTAAAAATAGAGTTGAAATTGTTTGTTAAAAGAGTTTTGATATTTACTACTAGTATTGAAACCTTTATATTATAAAGTGACAAAACACAGAAGCAATTGTAGAAACAATCAGTCACAAAAATCGCATACGGAGATGTGAATAAAATCCAAGGAAATCAGCTCAATGTTTTTCAGATAAGATCCCCTACGGAGGGGGGGTCCGGGGGGGTGGCAACCCCCCAAGGTGGGGGTGCAGGGGCAACGCCACCGCTTACGGGGTTCGACCTGCCCGGTCAGGTCGCGGGGGTCCAGGGGGCAGCGCCCCGTCCAAAACGGTACGACTTAGTGAAGACAAAATGAGGTCTAACGACCTAAGAGGAATAGGGTCGAGCGACCTAATGGTTGCGACCTAGGGGTCTAAGGGGTCAAACGACCTAGTGGTGTTCGCGAGTTAGCCGAAGCGAGCGACCTAAGAGAGACGAGCGACTTAAGGAACTCGCGACCTAACATTTGAATAGGTCAAGCGACCTAAGTGGTCAGGCGACCTAAGGTCTTACGACCTAACGACCTACGGTCTAAAGGCCACGCGACCTAGAGGATCTGCGAGCTAACGAGGCCGACCTAAGGTGCAAGCGACCTAAGGGACAACGGGCTAAAGTATGGTACGCGACCTAAAAGATGGCGCGACCTAAGGTGAGAGCAGGTCGAGCGACTTAAGGCGATGCGCGACCTAAGACCTAGCGACCTAAAGGGATGCGCGACCTAAGAGAGGCATCAGGTCGAACGACTTAAGGGTGATGCGACCTACGACCTAAGCTCAAATACGAGCTACGAGCTAGCGACCTACGACCTAAGCTCAAATGCGAGCTAAGGCCTACGACCTAAGGCCCTAACGTACTAACATTTGTCGCGACCTAAGTGGTGACGACCTAACAAGGAAAGGCTGAGTGACCTAACGCTGCAGAGGGGATTTAAGGCCAGAAACGACCTACGACCTAAACCCCATACGACCTAACGTGAAACGACCTAACTCCGAAGTGAAAATTCAAGGCAGTGCGACCTAGCGCGATAACACGCGAACGACCTAAGGGTTAGGTCGCGAGCGACCTAACTCCGAACACACGAAAATGGCCAGAACGACCTAAGTGCAGAAAATTCACCAAAACGCTAAAAATTGGAGTTTTTCGCCAATCCAATCCAAACCAAATGCAAATGTGCATGCAAAAGTGATAGGGAATCATTCCCAACAGTCCAATATAGTTATAGACTAGATTTGTGAGATAAAAATCTCACCTTTGCACTAAAGTTTATGAAGATGAAGCTTGAAAGCAAGGAGAAGCAATCCAAAGTTTGAATCCAATATCTTCTACTTGAATTTGGAGTTGAATGTTGGATTTGCAATTGAATTTGTGCTTGGAGTTTTAATTTCCCATTCTTTTCACCATTAATGCCCAAGCTTGAGTTAGTTAGGAAATTTATGAAGAGTGAGGAGAAGGGGGTTGGAACTTGGGCTTAATAGGCTAAACTAACCCAAAGTCCAAAGCGGGAAAAGTTAGTGAAATTTCGCTAACTCCAAACCTATCGATGTTTATACTTAAAAACTTATAAACGGCATTTCGAACTCAATGGAAGTGGTCTCGAGTCCGAATTTGACCGTTTGCAAAAAGTAGCTTTTCGGACCAATATCCGATTAACGACAAAATATTTAAACAAAATATTTAAATGTAAAATCGATAAATATGCGGGTTGTTACAAAGCCTTTAGCTCGTCCTCTAAACTCTGATGCATCTAAGGTAAAACTTGATACTCAGCTAACTCGAAAGAGTACGCGAGGAACTCGGGGAGAACAAAAAATAAGCTTTAGACATATGTTTGGTATAAGAAACCTCGAGATACATGAATCTATGTAACAGTAACTATTGAGACCGTACGGATCCCCGTCATAGTTATCCCCTCAAAAGAAACCAACCGTACATTAAGTTTAGTATAGTGATATGTTAGATAATGTCTATGGTGTAGGATATAATGATATCAAATAGCCATGATGCTTACATTGGTCGCACCACAAAATATTATGTTACATTTAAAACCACTAAGGTACATTTGCTTAATAGGTTTTCCACGGAGATCTCCTTAGGGAAGCAGAATCTAATCCCTTAGCACAGGGGTCAAAAAGTACCTTCCAAACGTCGTTTATCTCTTGATAAAATATACCGTAAAGGTAAACATAAGAGGCCATTGTCCAAACATAAACATGAACAACATGAACCAAATATCATCAATTCATGTCGGCCAACAATCGATAACTATCTCTAGAAATGAAGTTGATAACATCCTGACACGGGTCGTTAAATCCCAGGTTGTGCATCCTACTCTGTTTTAGCCATTTTCGATGTCAAGGTTACGTTCATCATCTTTCACTCGAGTCTTCATTGCTTGAACAGAAAAAGAATCCCTAAATGGATTCCCATATCTCGAATAGATCATGAATCACTACATGGATTCAAGCATCTTGAATAGATCATAAATCGCCATATGGATTCTAGCATCTTTAACAGATTATGAATCCCTACATGGATTCGAGCATCTTGAACAGATCACAAATCGCTACATGGATTCGAGCATCTTGAACAGGTCATGAATCGCTACATGGATTCGAGCAATTTGAATAGATCACGAATCGCTACATGGATTCGAGCATCTTGAATAGATCTCAAATCTCTATATAGATTACTTTTCTTCGACCACTTCCAAAACATAGAACTCGTATACTAGTTTTGAAATGGTATTCGGTCAGTAGAACACTTGTTAATCCCAGAGTCTTCAAAACCAATGTATGAATTTCTGGTTAACGCAATCTTGGTTCTTTTAGAAGTAACTGAAAGCTAGAGACGTTTGTACCAATATTCCTCCATGCATTTTTTATTGGTATGAAATCGTGAAGCCTTTCGATTACTTCCTAAGTTAATATTAGGTCAAGTTCGATAGTCAACTAATCGACTGTCTAGTCAAAAACACTTGTTTATAAAAATCAATATTCGTTTTCTTAACTCATTTCCGACATTCCAACTTAACGATTTCTCATCCAAGGGTGAAGCCTTGTAAACTTAGGCATTGGTTACTCCAAGCCTTGCCTATACGCTTCATTCTTGAATCTCACAGATAGATAAGTCTACCTCATCGTCTTTTACTATTAAGTATAGTATTGATGATTTCCATAAACAATAAGAAATGAACATGATTAACACATTTTTGACATTTTCCTACCTACTGTTCCTCGGTCAACAGGAAAGCTCGTTAGATTAGAGCTCTATTACTCCATCCCAACTCGAAATCAATCTTAACTTTCACAAATAGATATGAGTTAATTCGTCAACTTTTAGTGTTAAGCATAGTTGATTACTTTCCAAACAAGTAATCAAATAATTAAGCATTTAACCACTAAGAAATTCTAATACCTTTTTGAAACATTTGCATGTACTTTTAAAATACTTCGAAATACATATAATAGGTTTCAAAAAATTTATCCAAAAATTAGTTAAAATAATAAGTTTGAAAAATCAACAAACTTGGAAAATGAACATGTTTTTTATAAAAATTCTTTCTTCAAAATTAACAACTAATTCTTAAAAATTCATAAATATCACAAAGCACTTTTAGAATACTCTAATATATGGTAGGAAATACTTTTAAAAAGAATAAAACAAAGCACTCAAACTTAAAGTCCTTCTTGAAACATTTGAAGTTCAAAAATCAAGGTTAAACGGGGCAATTTTGCACTAGTGATATTTTGATCGTTTTCGAAATGTTACTTAACTTTATAATTTTCAAGGTTTTAATAGTTGGAAACATACATATAAAATATTGCAAATATGGAGAGAAATCCCTAAGGAACTCTCTATAAAGTTCCATAATGATTTCAAAAAACAAGGCAATTCCAAAACGCATCTATAGTGAATATCGCTATAAGTGCACTTCTAAATTCGAGTTATATTCCAACCCATGTGCAACAACAACCTATGTGCTATGTTTCAAGGGATAGTCATATGTTATACAAGTCCATATATGGATTATATGTTCCACTTGTTTTCAAAACAGGAATCAAAATCAATGTTTTCAACATATGTCCAAGTTAATTCAAACAACTTTAACACAACAAAGTATAATCATATATGAGTTATATTATCAATCCAAGTAATGAGTTAGCTCATCTTTTAACCAAAAAACAACCAAGTTTAATAACTCAAGTCCAAATGATGATGGGAAAAGACCAAAAATCCCTCAAAACCCAAATGACATTAATTGCTTCTTATCATGGCAACTTTGTGTTACTTCTCCTTTATTCATTTTACCTTTTAAACCTCACCATGATAATATCCCTTATCCCATTAAAATTTTCTAGAACATTACATGCTTTATATAGGAAAGTGTGTGTTAATTAGTTGCTAATGTGTTCATTTGATCATTAGTTAAGTGTACGAGAGTTCAAACAAATTATATTGATCGAAAAGTTGTTTATCGATAAACCGATTTTCAGACACATTATGGATTTTCTTCGAAGAATATATTTTTATAAACAATTTAAGTTTCTTATCTTTTTCTATTAATTAAGTGATGTTAAACAAGGTTATAAATCATATTTATAACACTTAAACATATCCCAAAATGTATTGTTATTCGAAGACATAATTTCCGAATTTTTGAATCGCTACATTTTTTATATGATTTTGAAGTTTTCTATCATAGTATATGGCTATGCAAGGATAACATTGGTTTTTAATCAAGGAACTGACTGCGGTCCGCACTAGGGAAGTCGAGTAAGTGATACAAGTTTGAAAGAGAAGTTTGTGTATTCGTACAAGTGATCGGAATTGATATTACATACGGATGCCTTATGTACATCGTACAGGCTTTAATGTATTTTTGTACTTTTCACATCAGAAATGCAAGATACATCTGGTTTGATATGGATGTTCATGTGAGATGATTGTTATATATTATTTTGTATGTTTGAATTCATGATATGATGGGTGAATTGTTGTATCATTTAATTTTTCATGTTTAACTCTCTTTTGGGTTATGTAAGTAAGATTAAAGTATATGGAAGCAAATGCTAGCTTGCTTTTTCATTTCATGATTAGAGTTCGTTTGCTAGATAAATAGGTGCTATGTTTATGCTTAATAGGTGTGTTTTCTATGTGTCATACACACTATATAAAGTGTATCGTAAGTATATACTATTGTTGATGATTTTATGCCCCAGTTATGGAAGGCCACCATTAGGCTTTTGTTTTTTTTATTTGAATGCGGTTTTTTCAGATCGAGCTGCACAAAGATGATGTTGCCAAAAAATTTCATAATGTATGAGACTATAAAGTTTAACAACTTAATTTTAATTTAAGAGTTTTAAAAGCTTAAGGGTTGGAAAATATTTTATTCCTTTGGGAATTTCGAGGATTTCCTATTAATTAAAAGCTTAAGGGTTGGAAAAGCTTAAGAATTTTGAACCCTGGACATTATTATAATATCAAAAGATTTCCTATTAATGGTTTGGTCATCGTAAGGTAAAAAATCATCTGTGTTTATGTGCGGCTTGGTCTTATGAGATGCCTTTATTTTTTAAAGGCTTGATGACACTAAAAGTCCATATGATTTTTGTTTTTCAGGTTTGTTTATTGGACCGATCCGGGCGTTATTTCTTATAATGCTCGGGTCAGTCCGAGCATATTTTCAAATTAAGTTATGGATTCTTTGGATCTTCAAGAGACGAGATAGGTGCGCCAAGACGTATTCACGTATATTTTATTTCCACTGCATTTGTTTTTTGTTTTCTCAACATTTGTGAGGACAAGCTGTTATGAGCGTCCAGGCTGATGATAAGTTAATTTACTCTGATTGATGAATGTATATTATAGTTTTCTTTTATAAAGACCTATTATATATTACTTATCACGATGTGAGATTCTGTTTTGTCTTTTCTTTCTTTCACCTCGGCAATCTGTCTTTCCAGCACTTGGATGCTCGGCACGTAAATACTGTGGATTATTAGTGTTGACTTTTGAGGGTCGAAAATGCTGGTCATTACAGAGTGGTATCTGAACTTAGGTTAGGCGAACACCTGGCTTTGGTGGAGTAAACTCATTAGAGATAGGGTAAGTGACACTCTAGAATGAGTTTGAGAGTGAGTGTGTGTGTAAGAGCGCAAATTTATTAGTGCTATAAAATTGTTTTATACCGTGTTGATTGATCTTTTGAATGGTTTTTGAATTCTGGTCGGTGCAGAAGGAACACCTGTATCGATAGGGGTTTCTAAATACTTGAACATGGAAAACCGACATGGTTTTGTTTTTGAAATTTGGTAAATGAAATAATTTTACCTAGGAATATATTTTTACATATAAGTACAATTTTCAAAAAGTTATATGGTTATTTATGATATGTTTTTTAGTTAGGAAATGATAATGTTCGATTATTATCATTTATTGTTTGGTTAGTTACGCTCAGCCAGTTTAGGAGCATTAACCATTGTTTGTTGATTTTTGAATTGTGCATAAACAATTTATAAGCAGTTTTACCTTTTTACTTTATGGGTTGGGTATATAGTAATTGTGGAACATTGAAACGAACAACTTGTGAATTAAATTTCACAGTTTGACTATAAGGCGTTCGGCGATAAAGTTGGGTTATAATTTAATTTTAATAAAATTTGTTTATTGTAGTTTTAAAAATATGTAAGATATTTAACGTAAACAGTTTTGGAATGATTTTATATAAGTACGATTTTAAATAAAAAGGGATTTAAAGCTGAGAATTTTAGAACTTAAATCCCGCTGGAATTGGAAATTTGTTTTTAAAGTTTTTAGGGAAAATGATAATAAGATTTTTTTGAAAGTATCTATGTATTGAATTTTAAAAGGATTTTAAAGGAGATAGAAAGCACTGAGGAATTATTGAAAATTAGGAAACTTATATACTGTTGTCGATTTCATAAGTATATACTGTTGTTAAACTGTTGTTTTTAACACTGATATTTTTAAAAGGATTTCATAAGTATATATTGTTGTTGATGGTTTTATGCCCCAGTTATGAAATGTCACTTTTGGTCTTTTATTTTCTTTTGTTTATTTGGCTGGTTGTTGCGAGTTGTAGTTTTTCCGGTTAAGCCGTGCAAAGGAGGCGCTACCGAAATATTCCATAACGTACGGGACTTTAAAGTTTAATAACTCATTTTTAACTAAAGAGTTCTAAAAGATTAAGGGTTGGAAGATATTTTCTTCCTTTGGGAATTTCAGGGACGAGATTATTTTAGAAAGAAGAATGTAACGACCCGAAATATTTAACATTTTGAATAAGAATATTTAGTTTATTTAGATATTCAAATTTGATTCAAATGTAATAAATAATAAAAAAATAAATTGTTAATGAAACGACTTAGTTTTAAATGACGTATTTTTAAATGAACTTATAGGAGTTTCCATAACTTTTGATTTGGAAAATATATAAATTTTCGTTCGACGTATTTTTTGAAAAATGTTGGTATTTTTGAATTTCACAGAATAAGATAACCAGTGTATTTTATTGTTGTTTTAGGATCGTGTCGTATTGTTGTATGCAATCATACTTTTATTTCTTTCATCCACGGTTCATATGCAAATGAAATACTGTGTAGCGAAGTGCCAGAAATTATAGAATAAACAACATCACACACTAAGACCATTCTTCATTTTTCCACTTTCCCTTTTACATTTCCTTTTCCCTCATTTTTCACTTTATTTTAAATGAAAACCAAAGCCTCCTCTTTCAAAAATTAAAATAAAATGATTTACTAAATGAAAAAAATACGATATTGGATCCGTTGAGTTCATATCGACCAGAGCTTCAAATCTACAGAGTTTGGTTGGATGCGGTTATGTATGAGATGATCAACGTGAACAAGGAAAAATTGGGGTTTGGATTCGCAGTCCATTTAGATGATGATTGGCCAAGGCAAAGGCGGCAAGGTTCTTCTATTGTTAAGAGTAGTCGATGGCCGGAGTTTAGGGTAGTGTGACGGTGGTTTGGGTGTCGCATCATTCTATGGCTGAGGGAAAACTATTCCAGGTCGAGATTAGAGGCAGTCGCGCTTCGAGCGGTGGTGTGGAATGCATAGAGCGCAAGACATAGAGTTCGTTGCAATTGTCGGAGGTCGATTTCATGGAGCGTGGAGGAAGAACGAAGGAGAGAGGTGATTGGAGGAGTGGGTGTGTTTGTGCACGATTATGTGCATGTACCGAGAATAGATTAGTGATTGGGAAAGATGATTAGTGGGAGGGATAATGAAGTTAAATTGTTAATTAAGCTACTTAATTCATGTTTTAATCTTTAAATCTTATAAAATCAATACTTCTTCATACAATGTCCAATCGAGACACGGTCTTTTACGTTGAGCTCGTAGAAGCGTTACCTATGCACTGGAATTTAATTTGTCAAGTTTGAGCAAGTGAATTTTAAGCTAAAATTGGACATCATTTGATTTTGTATTGAACAGGAATGCTTAAGCTTCCGTTGAAATTTTGGTGAGTTTACTCACCTTTAGACGAAATGTATATGATATATAGTAGATATAAATTATTGTTTTTGCATTTGAATGATTTATTGATTTGGTTTGGTTGAATCCACGCTAAGAAAAGCGAATGACATATAAAATAAAATACATGGAATTTTATAGAGGAGTCTGGATTCCTCACCATTATTGATTTTAAATTTAAGTTATATACCTGTTGTATAAATTATTGAATGTCAAAACGTGATAGTTTGGCCATATTGGATGTGACACTGATACATATTAAAAATTGAACCTTTTAAGTTATAAAGATAGCGGTAGCATGGGTTAAGTGTTATAATAGTTATTGGCCTCATTATAGTATGTTGAAAATACTGTTAATTGTTGTAGTTCTGAAACCAGTTTTGATTCAAAAGTTGATTTTTAAATGTGATTTTTTATCGTATTTTATGTGGCATTTTATTTAGAAATGGTTTTAAAACTTTTCTATTTTACTTCAACCCTTATTTACGGTCTCTTCTAATTTATATGAAAATGTTTTAAAAGTACATTTGGTTTAATTTCCATACGACTTGTTTACTTAAACTAAAACAGAAAATGTTTTGGGTTTTTTGTACCAATGTTTATATGACATTTGTTTTAATCCAATTTAGTATAGTTTTGAAAATGTAATGTTTTGTGAATATACTTATACTGTTGGCATAAGCATAGGAAAAGATATCTAAGTATTGAAAGTGAAATGTTTGGTGAATATACTTATACTGTTGATATAAGCATATAGAAAAGTTTTCCATGTATTAAAGTGAAATGTTTTGTGAGTATACTTATATAGTTAAGATAAGTATATCAATATTTTTCAAGTATTGAAAAGAGTAGAAAGGGTTGGGTTGTTTGTTTATTTTATAGTTATAAAATCAACTACCAAATCTTGGCCAACTTTGAAAACTATTGATTGTTGATTCGGAGAGGGCGGGATTAGATAAGTATAAGTTATCCAAAAACCACTTCGAACGTGCATAAGCGTTCGAATTTGAGACATCTTAAAGATGATCGAAGACGGAGTTCTTTGAAGTGAAAGAGCTGCTTGCTACTAATCCTGAGGGTGCCTCCAAAAAAGACGCAGTAGAACTAATGCCTTCAGTTTGTTCAATCCCAGAACAACTTGTTTGGATGAATGCTGACATTGCATTGTTGCTTGGAGGACAGTGTTAGCGTTCCAAGTTGTATATACTAAAAGGTAAAACGTAAACTCAAGCCTCACAACCCGGGAATGACTAAAACATGGTAGATGCGGCATAACTATGTGGGTCGTTCTCATTATGATATGATCGTCACTTGTATATAAAGTGATATTTATGGATTTGTAAGCTTGTGGCCATGGAAACGGTTTGTCAAGTTGGCAGTTAGAGCGGTGATCATATTCTGTACTATCCATGAAAAGATAGGTCAGTTCTGTGTTGTTAGAGGTGCAAATGTTTTGCAGCCTCAGTACATTTTATCTAGAGATGTATTGTCAAGAAAGTAGTCCATTACCTTGTCATCATTGGAATCCGTTCTCCAATACGTGATTCATGTATTTAGTTGTATACTTAATGTGCCGTTGAATCAAATTAATGTAACCATTCCGACTATGATTCAATATTTATTTTAAACCTCAGACATTATTATAATATCAGAATATTTTCTATAATGGTTTGGTTTTCGTAAGGTGAGAACTCATTCGTGTTTATGTGTGGCATGGTCTTACGAGATACTTTATTTTTGAAATTTTTTATAACATTAAAAAAACTATATGATTTTTGTTTCTCATGCTGGTTTACCAGACTGGTCTGGACATTATTTTCTTATAATGTTAGGTTGATATTTTCTTATAATGCTCAGTTCAACCCGAACATATTTTCAGAGTTAGTTGTAAATGCTTTGGAGCTTTAGGAGAAGGGTTGGATGCGTTCAAGACATATTCATGTATATTTTATTTCCGCTGCATTTGTTGTTTTGTATTTATCAGCATTTGTTTGGACGGGCTGTTGCAACAGTCCAAGCTGATGATAATTTAGTTTACTTTGATTGATGTCTGTATATTATAGTTTTATTTTGTAAAGACATGTTGTATATTTCATATTACTCGTCATGATATGATATTATGTTCTGTTTTTTCTTTCTTTCACCCCAACAATCTGCCTTTCCGTCACTTGGATGTTTGGCACCTAAGTATTGTGTATATATTACTATCGACTTTTGAGAGTCGAAAAGATCGGTCGTTACAGAGACCCAGTATAGCTTCAAAATAGTAAAAAAAAAAATTGAAATTCGTCCAGTTCTTCCTCTATGGGCTAGCCTAGTTTCAATACTAACACCCTCTGCGGAAGATTTATGTCTTTTTTATATTAAGATGATAGCATTTACTTGTAAGTATTGACAACTTGGTTATAATTTAAAAAAGTGAAAATTTCGTGTTATTTTTAATAAATATGAATGATTTTGATTGTTATTAGTTCAATTTTGGGCTCAGCTGCAAAAGATATTAAACCTACATGTGCGCGCTGCATCAATGCCTAATTTTTTTTTGCATTTTTTTAACAATGGACAAAAACTGTTGTAAATGATTTATTACAATTGACACTTTTGCCGGTCAAAATCAGTTGTAAAAAGCTCCAATCCTATTATATTTTCGCATGTTACGACTTTCAGCTATCCGTTGTCATATGTCTGTTATAATGATTATTGCTTGTTGCGAAATGAATATTTTTTATAGTGATTGATGTTGTCATTTTGTGAGCGAAGCGATAATGAATTCGAGGAAGAGTAAAAGTGTTTTTTTTTAGTCATGCGCGGAATAAATTTAAGGAAGTAGGTGTGCATGGATGAGTGAAGTAATTGATTGAGTGGGAAAATAAATTGATGATGGATGTTAGTTTGTTGTGTAGATAGTAGCACCGTTATCAATCTGTCACCAACCTGTAAAATCTTCCTTGTTAGTTTCCTCTTATTCCGTATCCCTATCACCAACTTTCTCATCTTGGCCTATCTTTGGGTCTAGATTGCTTAAATCAGCAGAAACGGCCTCTTTAGCTTCTTTATTTTACTTCTCTCGTTTGGATCGACCTGTATAAGTCATTTATTTTTGCATTTTGGCAGTCAAAATCAATTCATTTGGTTTTCGAAAAACTAACAAACGATTTATTTAAGTCGATCCAAACGAGCACTAATGTTACTTGCTAAGTAGCTCCTTATCGGCTTGTTCCAATAGGAACATTTCCCTTCTCTCCTTATATTTGTCCAGAGTGGTTGATTCATGATGGCCTAGGTGTGGAAAAGAGAATTGACGGTGCGGAAGTTGGTCCATCACAATGCAGTATACCTTATAAATGACATTTAGAGTTTTAATTCATGCCGCAAAATAGATTGTCAGATGTTATTTACGTCTTAATGCATGCTGCCTTGTTGTTAACGTTATATTTACGACAATGAAAGTCGGAAGGAGCAGCAGAAAGAAGACACTGCTTTGGAAATGTCAAGGGCATTAATTACTACTTTGTTGTCTAGATGTGAAACATTCGACTGATCCGACCGATTTTCGGTTCTAGATCGGTCTTGTATTCGGTTCAAAAACCAGACTACCCGATCCGATCTTCAATTCGGGTCTACTTAGATAATAACATTGAAAATGGATATATTTTATTCTTTAATTTGGTCCTTATGGTACTTTTCATCATTCAAACCTGATCCGGAGCGCATGAGGCTTGGTTCGGATCAGTATCTTCTCGGATCGGTTCCGTTGTTTTTTGTGGTTCTCGGTTCTAATACCCAGCACTATTTCTGCTAGTACAATCAGCACGTACATGCATTTAATAAGAAGAGATATTTACATTTTATTTAATAATAAAAAACAAATGGAATGCCGTGTGTTGCAAGAGTAAAACTTTTGATAATCGCAACGCTTTTATTGCAAATTGCTTTATTGGTATGTCATGATATATTGATAATAAAATTCCATTGATAAATAGTCGGAAAAGATATGAAGATAAAGGTATAAACCGGTGATGAGATCGTGGTATTTTTGGAATTTCACAACAACACAGCGAAAATTATATTAATTGAGTTCTTAACGGCAGAGATTAACAATTATCATCAACTTTTTGTGGCTTTTTTATCCACTCTGCAAATTTGTTAAATAGAAGATGCTGCTAATGTTCTTTACATACTGCCTTCGCTTATTCTGCATGGCTGGCTAGTGACGCTCATCGGCAGACGTTATTACTTATACACCTGCTAACCTGACCATTATTATTATTATCTTAGCAAATTAATAATTCAAAAATCACAATTAATGTCAGCGGGTGTACACCCAATGACAAGGCGTTCCCACTAACCGCCCAGACGCCGGATTTATATCTTCATCCACTTAAAAATTAACCACGTCGCTTTCGTTGGACACGTGGCACTTCCCTGACCATAAGTTCGTTCGTACTTTGTACGCATGGACAATGTTATCATCCTATTAAGTATTAACGCAATTTAATATTTCCGACCATAATAATTAAACGTTAAAAAGAGTATAGATTTGAATGAAAAATGCTACGTTTGTGCTTGCGCAGAGTTACATGTATTGTCTTTTGTATTCGTTGGATATAAACTGATTTGTACACGTACATTATTTGACTAGTTACACGTTCTGCACAACCTTCAACAGAAATGCATTTTTTGAAAAAGGAAATCACAGAATACCATTTTCCACTGTTCGGATGAGGCAGTAAACAAAAGCGAAATTAATTTAAAGGACAAAAGTATATATATTTTTAGTCTAAAGAACACAACCTTAATATTTTAACGACAATAACAAATATTCATTTAATCATAAGGACAAACATTTTTTCAAAATTATTCATAAGGATAAACATTCTTGCAAAACAGCTACCGAACTAAAAACTGTTACAGATAAATACAAACTGATACATAAAAACTGCTATCAATAACTAAAAGCCGATACCTAAATAAAGTTGTCCTTCAAGCAAAATTACCGAAGGTCTGTCCTTGAGGCTAAAATGTTGAAAAATTTTGTTCTTCACAATAATTTCCTGAAAACAAAAACACTTAATTTTTTTGAAATTTTGCAAAATCATCTTTTTTAGAAGAGAGAAAGGACTTTTGTGTAAAAATTCAGTGTTTTTTTGGGTTGGCACATCGAAACAAAGAGAAATGAAAGTAGATGGTCTCCTTCCATTTTCTATATCAAAAGTATAATACACTTAGTACATAAAAAAAAAGGACAGTTCGACTAAAGTCTATATTAAGTTTCAAAATATGCCAAACAATGTTGCAAAAAAATTATGTAAATTAAGTCTTTAAAATCAGGTTACTGAATAATTTACATTGGCCCATTTGAAATGGAGCCAATGTAAAAGTGTGTGTATATATGCATATGTGTGTACACACATGCGGCATTGAAATATCGTCCGTACAATTTTGGTTATATATGTATATATATATATATATCCGTAATTACTTTTGAAACTCGCTTATTCGCGTAATAAGTTCGCAAAAGTGACACAATTTCAAAAAAAAAATCCCAATAGAAATGCATTGCATTTTTGCTTGGAAAGTATAGTAGTCTTAGTACTTTGAAACAAGCAATAAGAATAAACATAAAAACGAAAAGTCCGTCAACCGATGCCGCACAGTGTCACCTCTGCATTAACATTCGAATGTATCCACGAATACAGACGAATATAAGATATTTATTAATTTTGCTTACACTTAATTAAAAAAACAAATAAAATTAAACATTTTCAAAAAAATAAAATAATAAATAAATAATATTCTTTTATTCAACACAAATCATTTTCAGTAATACTGCTACCATAAATACAAAGATGAAAAAAATCACAAAATAACAATCAATTTTTGACATACATGCAAAATATGAACTATTAGCACTATAAAACAATATATATCAATCATCTTGTGCAGGAAAATATGTATAATCTCATGTGATACAAGTAAAAAAAATCAATCATGTCCCATTCGTTTGATACATGGCACTTCCTTGACCATTAGTTCATTCTCACTTTGTACGTTTTGTACGTGTAGACTATGTTGTCATCTTATTAACGCAGTTAAATATTCCAACCATTATAATTAAATAGTTAGAAGTGTAATAACATAGATCTGAAGGAAAATAGCTTCTTTGTTTTCATGCAGACTTACATCAACAGTTTTTTGTATTCATTTGGATATAGCTTAAATTGATTTGTAGATTTACATTATTCTGACTAACTACACTTTGTCCGCAGCCTTAGTAGAACTTCATTTTTTGCGAAAGTTGAATAGTACTTGGAAAAAAAAAAATGTTAAACTAGTGCCACGTATTTGCATTCACATCCGAAATCATTTTCGAATATCAGTTATCCATGGCCGGTTGATATAGATATTGAATATTTATCCGTACAGCTCATAATTAATTAAGTCAAAAAAAAAAAAATGAATTTTTTGGATTCAACATAAATCATTTTCGGTAATAATGCTAATATAAATACAAATAAATAAAAATTACGATAACAATAAATCGGATTTTAATAGTAAAAAGTCAAAAAAACAAAAAATACGATAATAATGATGAATTTTTATAGCAAATATTCATTTACATGCATAATATGAATTACCAAAAACAAAAAAATATGGTACTGATAATGAATTTTTGATAATAATATTTATTTACATGCATAATATGAACTATTACCGCTATAAAACAGTTATCAATCATTTTGTGTAGTAAAATATGTATAATTTCAACCCCTATCTTGATAAAAGTTGGACGGATAATTTTCAGATGTACATATTATCGTGTTCGTATTTGTATTCATTTTTCGGATTTCTATTTTAATTTTTCAAATAGGATCTTTGAGGTCACAGTTTCGAATCCTCTATAGCATGATTTAAAACCTCTGGATATATGTTGACTTGTAAGTTGCAGGTTATTTATCTTTCGAATGCATAGGAAAAAATAACGTGGTCAAATCCCTAAACACCGCCATATTGGTTTACAACCAATTGTACACCAATAACTTCCCCATGTTATAAGAGAAGAATGTATACCATTCAAAAAGCTCGATATAGAAAAGAAGAGTGTAGGAAATTTTATTATCGTTATTTCTTCAACTCATCATACTTACAACAATTAAGCAAATGTGCACATGTTTATGGTACTTTATGATAGAGTTAATACGACAACCCGCAAATCCACCCCGTTCAGAACCGACAATAAAGGCGCATGTCCAGTCCCAAACCAAAGGGAGATACGGATAATCATGAGAAAGAAAGAGGAAAGTAGAGAAGAAGAAGAAGAAGAAGAAAGAGAAACCAAAAACAAACGCAGAATCTTAAAATCGTAACGGAACAACATATAATATACTGTAAATGAGCTTTATCAAAAGAGAAACTGTAATCTTTAATATTCATAATCTTTAATATTCATACATCAATCAAAATACACAAATAAAACAAAATCATCAAGCTGGACAATTATAACAACATGACCTCCAAATTGCTGATAAACACAATAATGACTATAGCAGAAAATAAACATCTACGTGGAATAAGCTCCAAAGCATCAAAACCGAATCTATAAATATACTCGGTCGGACCCGAGCATTGAAAGGGAAAAATGCCCAGATCAGTCTGGTATACCAACGTGAGAAAACACATCTCAACTGAATTTATTTTAAAGTTGTAAAGACGTTCTTTTATCAAAAAAAAAATATATCTCGTAAGACCACGCTGTATAAATACAGACGGTTTCTTACCTTATAATAACTAAAACATTTTATATCACATCCTCTAGTATTATATTAGTGTCTAGTATATAAATAATATTCAAATAGCCGAAATTGTTACATTGCTTAAATTTGACGGCGCAATAAGTTTTCAAACATACTGCCAAACATGTATTGGAGAATGGATTTCTATACAAGGGCAGGTAAGGGACTACCTTCTGTACAGTACATCTCTAGAGGAATGTACCGAGGATACAAAAACAGTCCTCCGCATCTGGCAAGTCCAGCCTATCCCTATTTGGCACTCATACATGGCCTAGATATAACCGAATATGACATCACCCCGGTCGTAACCGACCTATCAGGCATGCCATAGCATACACCACATTCTCGACATTTAGAGAGTAATCTAGAAAGGTGATGACCATACCCTAATGGTTGCAAACCACTTGCCTTGTGGCGTACCCTGTTTAAGCCATTACCGAGTGATGAGGTTTGAAGTAGTGATTACCTTTCACATAACACATTCCACTTTGAATGCCACTATCACTATTAACTTTCATGTACATACAACCTCCGAGCTCGTACGTCTCAGAGAAGTGTGTCAAGCTAATAGAAGTTGTCTTCTCTGCCACCAAACAGATGTACGTTTGTAAAAAGTCAACAACGTAATCTCATAAATGCAATATCAAACATCCATCCATGCAAGTTGTCCTGAAATAAGACAAACCGAAGGCACTCTTTTACCACATCCTGTCGGGACTTACCCCTAGAATTAGTAGCGAGAAGTCCTTTCATACCGTAGATTTTCATAACAAAGCCCTACTACCACCATAAATATGTGATATGGTAAATTTCACCCCGAGGAACTAGTGGCAAATAGCCATGCATCATGAAGATCTCCGTCTTCTAAATCATAATCATAAACCTGCACTTTCGAACGCATACATTGGTCCGAAATGGTTATTGGATAAATCCAATCCCGGTCTCTCCGAACCAACAACGATAAAAATGCCAATATTTGATAGTCCGTTATTTAATTATCAAAGCAAACAAACAATATCTAGCACCATAAGAAACCACTAGGCCATTTAATTAATCTTTTATTAATTAAATCAATTTTCAAATATTTACTTCAAATTATCTTTAAAAAGATATATCTTCAAAACCATTTCAAATCTTCAATATTGGGAAACCTTTCCATATACTTATTTCAACGGTATAAGTATATTCACAAACAGTCTCGTTTTCAACACTTAGAAAATATCTCAATACTTAAATTCGTAATAAGTATATTTACAAATAATTTTTATGAAAACTTCATATTTTCCAAAACATGCTCTATTGGGTCAAAACGAATGTTGTGCAAAACATCGTTACAACAACGCAAAACGTTAGTATAAGGATTCCAATTAATTGAATATATATGTATGTATGTGTATATATATATATATATATATATATATATATAAATCTCGTATATTATGTAAAAAATTTCCTTTTCGAAATCATTTACTATAACAACAATGTTATAGTCCATGTCTTCCATCCTTTCCTGAAAACATCTATTACAACAATAAATGTTGAAATCTGTGTTTTCGATACATATCGCATTTTAAATCATTTTTCGAGCTATTAAATTCCATTTGGAATTACTACATCCAAAACTTCGCTTTCTAAATATTATCACAACCATTGCCTTCATAAAAAACATTACTTTCAAAACAATCATTTGAAAGATTGTTTTAACTTTCCAAAATTTTACTTTGAAAAGATAAATTACTTTTCAAAGCCATTACTTAATCAAAAATAATAATTTCAAAAACAATCTTTTGAAAGATTGTTAAACTCTTAAAAACTCGAATATAATTCCTTTATGTAAAAATCCATATTTTATATCTCAACATAAATCATTTCCGTATTTATAAACTATATTCATAAATCTTCTTTTTATTTTATAAAACTTTTATTTTATAAAATCACTTTTTTTATAAAACTTTTTTTATAAATAATTCTTTTATAAATACTCGTTTACTATCAAAAATCCATTTTTATTAACCCATTTCTTTAAAAATCTAATTTATCTATAAAATCCACTTATAAAATATTTCTCTATAAAATATGTTTATTTATACAATCTATTCACAGATCCATTTAACAAATAAACTTCAAATCCATTTATAAAATATTTATAAACTCTGATTTTAAATTTATTTCTTTATTCATAAAATATCGCCTTTAAAGATCCTTTATAAACTTATTCAAAATCTCTACATAAAAATATTTCACCAAACCATATTTTCATAACATCAAAAATCGTACTTTTATTTGTTTAAATACAAATTCCTCCTTTTAATAATTTAAAAAATATTAAAACATACACTTCTTCAAAATCACTTGAAAATCATTTCAATTAAAAATCACTATTTTATAGTATTTTTTAAAATACTAAAAATATGGCACAGTGCTAACATAGCACCAAATAAGCAAAACAAATCCATGTCATGAAATATAACATCCATCACAACATCATATATAAGCATATATATATATATATATATATATATATATAAAATCAACACTGAGAGGAATCATGTTGGATCCCTCCAACCTATCCCCCTACGTCACATGTAGCATAAAATCAAATAATATAAAAAAACAACCGCTTCGAGGCTTGATTCGTATACAAAGGGTCATTCGCTCATGCACGGAAACGTAATAGGGTCTCATCCATATATAATGGGAGTGATCCACTTAGTCTTGCGGCATATTCCGTGTTTTAGCCATTCTCGGTTGTGAGGCTTGAGGCCACACTTTACCTTTTCTTTAGCAATCCCCACTTGGAATGCAAACTCTGCATTTTCCATGATAATGCAATGGTTGCATTTGTCCATACAAGTCGTTCAGGATATGAATGAACCGTAAGCGCTACTTCTACTACATCCATTTTGGAATCACACTCAGGATTAGTAGCAAGTAGCCCTTGCACTTCAAGATCTTTGTCTTAGATTTCTACATCTTCTAAATGTTACAAATTCGAACGCTTACATTGGTTCGAAGTGGTTTTTGGATAACTCATGCTTATCCGATCCCGGTCTCTTCGAACCAATATTCGATAATTAAAAAGGATCAAGTTATCGATAGTGGACAAATCAACTATCTAGATGTGAATAGTTTGCATAGGGAAAATTAGATATCTTCCATATACTTAATTTATCATAACCCATTAATCGAAATTAACTCCTTCGTGTTTGTCACGTTTTCGACATTCGGCATTTGTGCTAAATACAAGACGATTTACTTCCAATAAAACGTGTCGACATTTTAGTATAACTACTCTTATTTGTTTGGCTACTTAATAGCACAGACAAAAGAATCCTTGTTTAAAACTTATTCACTTATAAAAGGAAACCGCCTTTAAAATAAAAGATGACCCGTGGAAATAAGGAAATTAAAAATAAAACCTTTACATAATTAATTAAATAAGTTTAAAGCTTTATTTAACAATAATTATATCTTAATTTAATTACTAATTAAATCCTAATTAAAACTAATATTAAATCTAAATTAAACCTTAATTAAATCTTAGTCAACTAATGAATAATTAAACCCTACCTGATTATTAATTAGTAAATAATTAAACCATAATTAATTTATAATTAAACTTAATTAAATAAATATTAATATTTAATTAACTCTTTACTTAATTAATAATTAACTAAAACTGTCTTAATTAACTAATTATAATTAATCTACTGAATTTAATACTTAAGTACTAATTATCTTAATTAATAATTAAGTATTAACTTTCATTAAATAATACTTAAGTAATAATTAAGTTTATATTTAAAATATGGTTCGAAATACCCTTTTCAAAAACACTTAAGAAGAAACACTTTAAATTAGGAAAGCGTTTGATTTTTTTAACGACCATGGCTATGGATACTATAACGTTTTAAACTAGTTTTACTATTTTACATCCTTCAAAAAATTTACTTTTGACTTACTTTTCAAAAAATAGTAGGAAGTTTGAAACTTAAACAAGGTTTGAAACTTTTTAAAACCTTTCTAGTAAATTAAAATAAAAACATAACTTTAATTTTTCAAGGGATCTCAATTCATTTTAACAGGACAAAACTCTAACTTTTAGCATATACAACACACATACATAACCATACACAACGTTACATGCCACAGTCACAAACATAAGAAGGACCACATCTTTCCAAATCATTCACAACATTTAGACTTTAAATTTTCAAGTGTAACTCAATATCACATACAAGCACATACATATTCACATCAAAACAACATAACTAGTCAATACATAGGCATATCTCAATATAAATAGTAGCCACAACATGAAGATATTAATTTTCCCAAAAATAAAGAGTTCTTGTTCACCAAGCTCAAACAAGCTAGCCAAATCCTTTCTAAAACTTGAAATAGGACCAAGATCATGAATTTCCCTAAGCAAAGCTTGCTTTTTAGCCTAGAATGGTGGTTAGTGTGCTCGGCCTAGGTAGTATAGGCTCGGCCAAAATAGTTTTGGGCTCGTCCAAAGATGATGGAGGTGAATGCAGACTTGTTTTAGGAGGAGGGAGGTATAGGAAGAAGAAAGAAGTGATTTGTAAGTGTTTTTAAGAACTAAAAGGAAGAAAATAAGTGATTTTTAAATCTTTGAAAATATATGGAAGTTATTAAAAGGTGTTGGAAGTTTCAATAAGGGGATATAAAATTTTCAAAAGTAGAAAACGAAATGAGAAAGGAAAATTCATTTGGAATTAGTTTTATGGAAGACGAGCTTAGTAATTTACATAAATGCCCATAAATACCATGCCCTCCACTAATATGTTACCACATCACCATTTCCACCCTCCTCACCATGTTGCACACACAAGGGGTCACGGTGCACCCCTTCAATCACCATGTTATTCATTTTCTTTTACCATGATGTAAGAGATGAGTGTGACATTTCATATTTTACTTTTTAATTAAATTTTAAACTTTGAAAACCGTCGCGTCTTATTTTTTACTCAAGTCAACATATATTTTTACCTTTTACTATGTTAGTAATACACATTTGTATTTTAATTATAAATGTTTGTATGTTAACTCAAATGAGCATAATGTTTTCGACAACCTTTTGATGTCGAAAATTCGTAAATTCGAAAAACAATTTCCGATCACATTTTACATTTTCCTTTGAACTAATTACATTTGTAAACACATTTTGAAAATAATTCTACCATTACTAGTTACTATTAAAAAGGGGTATTTTTAAGTAATAAAAACCCATTTAGTAACTATTAAAATATGTTAATTACCCGTATTAAAGTGATTAAATTTCGGGTCATCATATTCTACTCCTTAAAAGGATTTCATCCCGAAACTAGCACACAAGAAGATAACTTAAACTAACACAAAAGGGCATAATTTATATATCATGAAACCAATATAAAAGATACACTAAGAAACCATAACATAAACAGTGCAAACATAAGCCATACAAACAAACAAATAACTATCCTAGAATCAACTCAAGATAAGCTTCCCTCATACGATCTTCTGTTTCCCGCATGCAATCTTTAGGGTCTTCAGTCCACTATATCTTAACCAATTGCACTACCTTATTGCACAATTCCTTCTCATTCTAATTCATAATATGAAGTGGATGTCTAATCACCATCAAGTTCGGTTCTGCCTTCAAATCCTCTTTTATGGACGACTCCATAATCAGTGATGGATCATGCACATACTTCCTCATATGGGACACATAGAAAACATAATGGACCCTAGACAACCTCTTCGAAAACACAAATTTGTAAGAAAGTAGCCCAATCCTATCAAGAATACAAAAGGATCTAACATACCTTGGTGCTAACTTCCCATCCTTCCCAAATCAGAAAGCTCCTCTAATCAATGAAATCTTTACAAACACAAAGTCTCCAATAGTAAATTCTAAATCCCTTTGCCACTTATCTGCATAACTCTTCTGCCGATCATGGGCTTCCTTCATCCCTTTCTTGATCACTGCAACCTTCTCCATCGCCTCTCGAATCATATCCGAACCAAGCACTAGATGATCCCCCATCTCTACCTAACATGTTTGTGACGTGCACGACCATACATAAAGAGCTTTGTAGGGCGCCAAACAATGCTAACTTGATAACTATTGTTGTAGAGGAATTCCACCAAATGCAGAAGATATTCCAAAGATCCTCCAAAGTTCAAGATGCTGGCTCTCAATAGATCCTCCAAGATTTGGTTAACTGGCTCTGTTTGACAGTCAATTTAATAACGGTAGGTAGTGCTCAAACTAAGATTTGTTCCCAAAGCCACTTGTAACACTTTCCAAAACTCGCTGGTAAAGATAGGATCTCAACGACTTACTATGCTCACTGGAACTCCATGTAATCAAACGATCTCCCTCGTGTAAATCTTAGCTAATGATGTTGTAGTCCTTGTCGGCCTGATTGGAATAAAATGAGCACTCTTAGTTAGCCGATCCACTATGACCCACACTCCTTCGTTCCCTTTTCTCGATCGAGGCAATCCATCGATAAAATCCATGACACCTGTTCAACTTCTAATTTGGGATCTCCAGAGGTTGTAGTAGCCCAACGATATTTTGACGGTCACCCATGATCTGTTGATAATTCACACACCTATTCACAAAGATAAAGATATCTTTCTTTGTCCCCTTCACTAAAACACCCACTTTATAACTCTATGCATCTTAGAAACACCAAGATGGGTACTTAATTTAGAACGAAGATATTCTGATAGAACCTCGTGTCTAAGACCAATGACGTTCATAACAAAGGCCCTCCTATTCATCCTCAAAATACCACGGCTACCAATTTCAGAAATTAAACACCGTCTCTCCTCAATGTCCTTAATGATTTTTGATTAGCGCTTGTCTTCCCTTTGCTTGCTTGTTATCCATTTCAGAAGAGTTGGGGTAATCTCCAAGACAGCCCCTGACTACATTCTTCCTAAAAGCGTCCGCCACCACATTAACTTTCCCTGGCCTACAGAGAATATCCAAATCATAGGCTTCCAGAAATTCTAACCATCGCTGCCGCCTCAAGTTTCGATCCCTCTGAGTGAAAAGATACTTGAGGGACTTGCATTGCATGAAGAGCTTGAACTTCTCATGGAGCAAGTGATGTCTCCACATATTTAGAGCAAACACGGCCTGTAACAATTCCATATCATGCGTAACATAATTCTTCTCATGTGGCTTCAACTTCCTTCTATCATATGCAATAACCTTCCCATGCTGCATCAAGGCTGCACCCAACCCTACTCTACAAGTGTTTGTGTCAAAATTGGGAACAACACTCGTCGGAAGTTTTTGAAGAGAAAATAAATGAAGAAAGAAAATTAAAATGTGGATTATCTAACAAAAACTCCAAATAACATGAAGTAAATTGCACAAGAGACAACGATTTAGAGTGTTTCGGCGTATTGCCTACGTCCACTATGAAGTTTTGTTACTTTATTGCTTGATATTCGGAGAGTACAACTTTTTTATGTCAAAGTACAGCAAGTAGTAAGCCAAAATTCGAAATCAAAGGTAGCAGTGGTGCTCTGAAGCAATTCTGGCAGCGTCCGGGCGTGCTTTATCTCTAAAATTTTTCGATCCCCTTTATGAATGACCAGGGGCTCTATTTATAGTTGTAGGAGGCTGATATTTCGCCTAAAATCAGGGGAGAACGCTTCTGGCACGTGAGGGGGCCCACATAGCCGAATTCTGGAGATCCGGGCCCACTTTGGGATCGATTCGACCCTTGGTTCGAATCGATCAAAAAGGTGTCCAATCGTGATGAAACTTGGCGTGGACATTCTTCTATGTATATGCAAGCTCCTGCGAAAATTTCATAGCATTTGGATTTGTAGATCTCGAGTTATGATCGATTCAAGTTGGAGTTTTCGCCCCAAGGATCCGTTCGAATCGATATGGTTCGAATCCATAGGGTCGAATCCATGCTTCTGCACGTGAAAGTGATGACGTGGTGCGTATGATTCGGGTCAATCCTCCTTTTTCTCCGAGTTTTCTGGGTCATACCCTTGGTTTTAGCCGCATTTATCTGATGGATTCGAAGAGTTGGATTCGAAGGCACGCTTCCTTCGAATCGATGGAACTGGTACTCGTTCGAATCGGTCAAAGCATTTGATCGATTCGAGGTTGCCTCAATTGGAGGATTTGAAGACGAGTTTTGGAATGGAGCCGGGGCTTCTTCACTTGCATGGATTCGAGGAAACTTTCCCCCGATGGATTCGAGCTAGGGCATACAAGGATGGATACGAACCAAGGCATAATGGGATGGATACGACCTTAAAGCTTGCTCGATGGAGTCGAAGCAAGGTGTGTTCTGATGGATTCGAACCATGGCCGACTATTGATGGATTCGAACCAAGGCCTTGTGGACGGATTCGAACCAATGCGTGGTTGATGGAGTCGAAGCATGGCCACTTGGATGGATTCGAACTAATGTGTGGTCGATGGATTCGGAGCATGGCTTACTTCTGATCGATTCGAACCTATGCCATTCCTGAGGGATTCGAGCCTATATCATTTCATCCATCTCCCATTTGCGATAACTTAAGCATACTAACTCGGATTGCCCCGAAATTTAGAACATTGGTTTCTACCACTTAGCTTGACGTGTCTTATCAATCGTAGCTTGATCCGGACTCGGGCAAAATTCATCAATATTTGTAGTTGCCCCATCAATCATTCCAAATTGAGGACATGTGATCTTTTCTTTTTCCAGTCAGTTCCTGGTTATGTCGGCCTTGCCAAAAGGCGGGATAACATTTGCCCCCCAAAGTATGTCTTGTGTAAACATGACGTGCTTTGAAAAGCTGCAGTCTATCGTTGGACAATTAGAACATGCTTTGCTGAGAGTTGTATTCTTTATTGCTGTAGCCAATCGTCGTATGATCGCGATCGGCTGTTCGTCGTCTACATCATGACGAAATGGACATTTGATCCCTGTGAATAATACAGATCAAACATTAGTCAGACATATGTGCATATATGTACCATCTTGACTTTGGTTAACGTTGTGTGACTGCAAGTTTTTGTCATTTCGGTTTGTTATTGAATTCTGCATCGGTCCTCTCCTGAACCGATCTTGAGATTCGAGTTAAAACACTGTTTTTATGATTGTTTGTAATCGTCCTCTTGTATCGATCCTCTCCTGAATCGATATAAAAGGTAGACAAGTAATTTTTCAAATTGAAGCGATTCATCCGTTCTCATCGGTGGATTTTGATGGATTCGAAGTCATGTATGTTCGAAGCGATAGCTTTCGAATCAATGGTTCAATTAGTCTTTGTGCTTCGAATCGATTGAATTTTTAATCCAACCTTTGCTCGATGGCTCCTTCGAATCGATAATGCCTCGCATCGATCCTGCAGGGATGGATTCGAACGTGCAATGGATAGGAAGGCAATGGATTCGAAGCGATGTATGGACTCAGCCGTGTGATGGATTCGAAGCAATGGCTTGACGCTAGGATGGATTCGAACGTAGTGGGTTATTGAGCGATCGTTCGAATCGATGGAGCATGGCGAGTGACCGGTGGTAGAAGGTCGATATGACCGGGAGACGAAGAGCCACAACTCATTTCTTGAACCCATATAAATACGCAAGGCCATCTTCACTTTCACCTTTTACTTTTTTATCATTGACTGTAGCTATTTCTTCGACTCGATCCTTCAAAGTAAGAAACTACCGTGTCTCTGTACGAATTGATAAAATTCCACCAAGTCTTTATTTGCAATCGAATCCGTTCAGGTAATTAAGGGATTGATTCGAGTGTAGAACGATGAAACTGGACTTTTCATCATCGATTTCAATCCTTTCTTCTGAAAATCATGAAGGGTTGTGAGATCTGGAATGGGTCGAATCGATGGACCTGAGGGACGAAACCATTCAATTCGTATCGATCGTAGAATGTTGTCTTGGAGGAGCGTAGATATTGATGGACGCTATCTTCCTTCATTGCTTCGCATCGATCCAGGAATGAACAGTTCGAATCGATCTTGAGTGCAGGGCTTCGAATCGATGGTTGTGAAAGAAGAAGGGTCCCGTGCCGATCGATTCGAAGTAACGATATTCTGATGGATTCGAAGGTGTTCAATATTGATCGATTCGAAGTTATGCAGAGCTCATGGATTCGAATTGCTCCTCTGTCCAAAGGCCTCATCGAGTCGAACTACATGGAGTCGGGGCGTATCGATTCGAAGTTCGTCAATTCGCCTCGCATCGATTCGAGTCGATCGATTCGAACATCCTTGTTTCTGGGACTCCCACTTTTCTGATTTTCTCCAACATCTGAACTACGACCAATTTCAAGTTGAACTTTAACGAACTCACTGAACTTTAGCATACTTGACTCCGGTGAGCTCCGGCCTTGCATAATCGAATTTGACTTGACCTCTCTTTTGGAGCTCGTCGATGGCACCATGACTTAACCAAAGTATAATGAATTTATACTTGAATTGGTCAGTAGCATCTGGATGGCGTGGAAGTGACGGTCAGCGATGACGGTCATTTTCATTCTCAAATCCCAAAGTTTCATCGTTCAGACATCTTGTTTCAACTTGTGAAATCTGCTTAAGTTATGCATAGCACTTGCACTGCATGACATATTCATACACTTTACACTGGGGGAATGCATGGGTTTTTTATGTAATTAATGCCGCTTTCTGGTGAGTTAGTTAATTATGGAATCTTCGAGTTCTCAACAACAAGAAGTACAAAGCTCGCCTCCTCCAGTGCTTGAGATTTCGGAAATCCCTCCTGAAGGATATACTGCCTTTTACCGCCATGCCTGTTGCGGCTGGATCTCTCCCTCCTTTTAACCAATATATCAAAGAGATGCTGTCGTACTTAGGAATCGCTCCTTCACAACTCCATCCCAATGGGCATGCACTGCTGAATAGCGTCTTTGTCATATTTATGGACTGCCTTTTTCGCCCGCCAAGGCCAAACGAGATCAGACACATATTCAATTTCAAGACTAGGGGTGATAGCCCGTCTTTCACTTTTCTGGAAGCGGTCAGAAACTGTCAGGTTGTGAATGGGGCCTGGACCAGGCTTAGCTATTTCAAGAATGAGTGGTTTTTTATTCGATGCCCCCCAGGGTTTGCCAGGAGATGGTTATCCAGACGTAAGTATCATAAGTCATCTTTGAATGGCCACTCTTAATACTTGTACTAATACTCTGTTACTCTTACAGCCACCATTTCGAGACCTATCGGTGGGCATTATAGAGGCATTGTTCAAAGCTTGCAAAGGGTCCCAAGCGACTCGAGGCACATCGACTTGCTGTTGACCGACGATAACTTAAGGACACTGGGTTTGATTCAGATGAGCCAGAGTATTGTAATTGAAGGGTTGGCAAAATCGGCCTCGAGGAAGAAGAAGAAAGTGGCAAAAAGAAAACCTGGCATTGTGATAAGAGAAGAAAGCGATGATGAGAGAACGCCCACGGACATTGAGATAGCAACCGACCTTTCCCGAATAGAAGAGGGTCAGAAAGGCAAGGCTGCTGTACCTAAGTTTAAGAGATGGAAGTCTGTAGTTGTAACCCGTTCCAAACCTGGGGTTACTGTCTCCGGCGCCGCTCCTCGCCGGTCCGGAGACTTTTTCACAGGATTGGACGATATTCCCATTCCGGACTACGTATTTCTCCACCATGGGTCCGGGTTGGAAGAGCTCCGGGGAGCGCTTGACATAAGCAGATCTTTACCCGTTAGTGTAATCGACGCTTTTGGTTGGTCGGGGGGTTTGCGCATTCATACACTTTCACAATACTTCACGACATCCACATGCATTGCAGTGATTTTCCTTGGTACTTAATTGAATTGTTTCTTCTTTACAGGTGCCATGTCGGATCGTCCTTCTACACTTGATAGACTTCGGCGAGTGCATCATTCTTCATCTTATTACGAATCTCGCCGTAGTGATTCTGACCGTGATCGTGAACGGAGGCATTATGAGCAAGAGCATCGTGAGAGGGACCATTCCCGACATTATTCTAGACAGGAGCGTTCTAATAGGGACCGAAGGTACCGTTCACCCTCTCGTTCTCCTCTGCCACCCAGAAGCCAGGCACCTGCAGTTGAACCTTCACGACAATAGCCATCTCTACAGATCTCAAAACCTGGTCCACATCGTTCTAGGACTGATACGGCTATGACCATAACTGTGGAGGAGGCCCCTCTCGAACCGTCTGGTGAAGGGGCTATAAGAATTGCTCAACTGAAGAAAGATTTTCCAGAAATATGCTTCGATGCTTACATCTTTCCTCCCAATCTCAAAAGAATTCCCGAAGAGGCTATGAACACTGCTCTCAGCTATACCCGTGATTTCTATGCCCAGTACAAAGAATGGTACAGGGCGGCTGTTAAAGCTTCGAAAGTAGCCTTCGATCGAGCCAAAGTTATTGAGAAACTGGAAGCATACTTGGCTCAGAAGAACCGTATTGTGGACATACTTCAATCTGAAGCGGAATCCTCTCGTAAGGCCGAAGTTGAGTCGCTAAAAAAGGCCGATGAGACATTAGTTGAGATGGAAAATATGCAACAGGTGCATTGCACTTTAGTTGAGGACTTGGGCCATCGATATAAAAATGTTGAGGCCGAGAGGGATGCGGCGGTTAAAGAACTTGAGGAATTAAAGGCTAAGTTTGCCGACTTGAACAAGGAAAAAGATGATTCTAACATGGCCGCACAAGAAGCGTGCGAGCAAGCTGTGTCTTTCCGAGCTGAGCGAGACGCGGCGGTTGCTAGAGTTGAAGCGGTGGAGGCAGAAGTGGAAGGGAGAGTTCAGCAGAGCTATTCAGGGTAGAAGCCGAGTTTGATGAGCTTCTTGACACTTACAATGGTAATGTGCTTGAGCACAGGAATCTCTCGTGGCTCGGAGATTATTCTACGCTTCTACTTAATGCTTGGAGAAAATTGGTGGCGAACAAGAAAGCATCTCTCCCCGAAGGTGCCGTGGATGAATTTGAACTCGAGTCTCGCTTGTTGAGCGAGGAGGAAAGGAAACTTCTCCATGAAGCGATGATTTCTGCTAAGAGAGAGAGACTTGGTTTTCACCATGTGGAGACTGGTGAGGGTTCTTGAGCTGCACATTGTAGTGAGGACGTTTCAGTTGCTGCCCCAACCTCGTCTGGAGTTACTGCTACAGTTGGTTCAGATGTTGTTCCTGCTTATAACCCGGATCGACCGGAACCGTCTCTTGGTACAACTACTGTTTCCAAACTCGTCTCATCACCGAGCCCAGGCAAAGAAGGTATTTCAAATGTTCCTTAAGTGTTTTAGAATGACGAACTTGGAATAGATCGTTTGACTAATTATTCTCATTTCTTTTCGACCAGTGACTGAAAGTGATGCGCCAGCACTTCCAGTACCATAAATTTCACAGCCAATGCAAGGAGCTGTCGTTACTGAGGCTATTACGACTACCGCCGTAACTGGCGAGATTGGAGAGGGGAGTTCAATGTCGTTTGATGTTCAGATGATCGAGGAACTTCTCAAGCAGCCCTGCGAACCTTTTACCGATCCTTCTTTTGCAATGGGTGGAGTCGCTCCAACTTTTAGCTCGTTTATGCCGACTATCAGTGTGTCCGACGCTGTTCGATCTTCCCGAGAAGAAGAAATCCTTGCCGAAATAAGCGCTGAAATGGCTGAGGCGACGACGGTTGGTGGTTCCGGAAGCGATGTTCCTCCACCAAGCTTAACTCCTTTAATGGTTACCTCTCCTGTCGGTACAGCTATGACTTCTAGTGCCGAAGCTCCACCACCTGTTACTGCTCCTCTGCCTCCGGTCCGTCCTCACAAAAGGATCTCTATTCCTTCCAGCTCTGAGGAAGACGTTGATATTATGCCAGATCCTGAGGATGTTCCAAAGAAGGACAAAAATTCTCACAGGAAGCCGGGTAGTGGGTCTAGTAGCTCAACTCCGGAGAAGAGACCCCGGAAGAAGGAGTGAACTTCTCATTCTATCATGTGGTTGTGAAATGGCAATTCTTTTTACTTCTCCTTTTTTGAGCCGTGTATAAGTGTGGATTCGGCACCCACCCTATAGACTATTTTTTGTTCCGTCATGTAATCAAACACCTTTTTTGTTTGTTGATAAAATGGAAAACAACTCTTTTCTCTTTTGCTTAAGTATTGCGTTGATTAGTTCGTGCTCACATATGTCATAAGCCTTGAATACATGTCCACACTCCGGGGACTTAACACAATTTGCAATTAACAGTTCAGCCCATACTCTGGGAACTTATTAATTCTCAATGTTTATGACTTAGTTCGCTCTCCAGGAACCTGTAATTGATATTTATACTCCAATTCGCACTTTGGGAATTTGGAGTTAGTGATTTATACTCCGGTTCGCGCTCTGGGAACCAAGAGTTGGTGTTTATGCTCCAATTCACACTTTGGGAATTTGAAGATAGAGTTTTATATTCTGGCTCGCACTCCGGGAACCAAAAGTTGAAGTTTATACTCCAATTCGCACTCTAGGAATTTGGAGTTAGCTCACACTCTGGGAGCGATGGATTTATACTCCGGTTCGCGCTCTGGGAACCGAGAGTTGAAGTTTATGCTCCAATTTGCACTCTGGGAATTTGGAGTTGGCTCGCACTCTGGGAGCGATGGATTTATACTCCGGTTCGCGCTCCGGGAACCGAGAGTTGAAGTTTATACTCCAATTCGCACTCTGGGAATTTGGAGTTGGCTCGCACTCTGGGAGCGACGGATTTATACTCCGGTTCGCGCTTCGGGAACCGAGAGTTGAAGTTTATACTCCAATTCGCACTCTGGAAATTTGGAGTTGGAGGAGGGATTGTCGTGTATCAATCCCTGTGAATGTTGATGTAGTGTTCTGCCCCCGAGATCGGGTTTCACTTAGCGAGTGACCGGTCGTATCACAGTCACTCCCTATTTGAATAAATCCCACCGCGTGATGGAACTTAGCTCTCCGTGCATCGTGATATTGTACGTCATATTCAGTAAATCACAGCTCTGGCTCGAAGAGATGGCATTTTATTGCTGAAACGAGAAAATATGGCAAAGTCAGTTGCCTTATTACAAATTTAAATCTCGAAATGCTAGACTAAAATGCAAAGGAATAAATTGACAGAAAATAAATAAGTAAAGTCTTTTCTATGTAGTAGCGACGAAGACTTTCGCTATTCCAAGCTCTCGGCAAAGTAAGACCGTCAACGGTCGATAATTTGAACGTGCCATCTCCGAGCTTTTGTGAAATCACATACGGCCCTTCCCAATTTGGCTTCATGTGCGAAGGGACCAGATAGATCCTGTTGAGTACGAGATCGCCGAGTTCGAAGGTTCGCGGACGGACCTTGGCATTGTACAGTCGGGCGACTTGACTTCGATATGCGACTGCCCTCAAGTCAGCCTCTTCGCGCTTCTCATCGAGTAAATCCAAAGATTCAGCAAGTAGTATGACATTTGTTTTCGGATCATAATACGTTACACGATGAGAGTGCACTTCCATTTCGACTGGAATAACGGCTTCAGAGCCGTAGGACAGAGAAAACGGGGTATGATCGGTTGCAGTTTTATGAGTCGTTCGATAGGTCCATAATGCCATAGGAAGTTCGTCGACCCATTTGCCCCCGGCTTTTTCCAGTCGCTTCTTTAGTATGGATTTGATAACTTTATTAACAGCCTCGACTTGACCATTTTCTTGAGGGTGCGCTACTGCAGAAAATTTCTAATGAATGTGGAATCATTGACAGAAATTCTTGAATTCAGCACTGTCGAATTGGGCTCCGTTTTCGGTGATGATAGTATGTGGGAGACCAAACTGGTAGATGATGTTACGTACTACAGAGTTGATTACTTTCTTTGTCGTAATTGTTGCAAGGGGTTCAGCTTCAGCCCATTTGGTGAAACAATCAACTCAACGATGGCGTACTTCGCGCCACCTTTGGCCAGAGGCAATGTGCCGATGATATCTATTCCCCATACCGCAAATGGCCAAGGACTGACCATTTGGGTTATCTCGGTAGGCGGGGCTCTAGGAATTCGAGCGTGTTTCTGGCATTTGTCGCATTTTCTGGCATAGTCTGCAGCATCGCGATTAACAGTTGGCCAATAATACCCATATCGGAGTATTTTCTTTTCAAGTGCTTGCCCTCCAGTGTGATCGCCGCATTCTCCTTCGTGTACATCGTGTAACAATCGTTTGACTTCATCGTGCGCGATACACCGAAGGAGAGGAACAGAGTATCCTCTCCGATACATGACTCCATTTTGAATAACAAATCGCGAGGCCTTTCATAGAACTTGTCTCTTCTCGCTTCGACGCTCGGGCATACCATGTTCGATATAATCTCGATAAGGAGTCATCCACGACTCCCTATTGGAGGTAGCTTCAAATGTGAAATCGGTCTCCCTTCGATCAATGCTCGGGGAGGACAGGGTTTCCACCGGAACGACCCCCAACTGCTGAGCTTCACCCGTACTTGCTAACTTTGCCAACTAATCAGCTTTTTGATTGTGCTCTCGGGGTATGTAGAAAATAGCATAGTAATCGAACCGATCAAGCATCTCCAGAACTCGAGTTAGATAAGCGGCCAATCTTCGGTCTTTGGCCTGATATTCTCCTCGAACTTGACATACTATCAACTGGGAATCACAGTAGATCTCTACAGCGATGATTTTCAGGTCACGGGCAAGCTTTAGTCCGGTAAGTAGAGCTTCGTACTCGGCTTCATTGTTGGTTGCGTGGAACTCGAACTTTAAAGCATAACATATGGATCGTCCCTCGGGGGTTTCAAGCACTACCCCAGCCCCTGAGCACCGATCGTTTGACGCGCCATCGGTGTACAGCTTCGAGATGTATTCGGGAGATTTGCTGGTCTCGGGCAAGTCTTCAGGAACAGTGAATTCGGCTATAAAATCTGCTAGGACTTGGCCGTGAATGGCTCTTCTTGGTGTATAAGTGATGTCGAATTGACTCAGTTCGATGTTCCATTTTAGTAACCTACCAGACGTCTCAGGCCGCGTGAGGACCTGTCGTAACGGCTGGTCGGTGTACACAGTAATAGGATGAGCCTGGAAATATGGACGGAGCTTCCTCGAGGCAATATGCCAACTTTTCAAGCTTTGGATAATTTCTCTCGGCTCCGGTCAATCGTTTACTCACGTAGTAGACCGGTTTTTTCACTCGGTCTTCCTCTCGAATTAATGCAGCAATGATTGCATTTTCAGATACCGCCAGGTAGAGATATAACTGTTCATGATCTACAGGCTTTGAAAGGATTGGTGGTACGGAAAGATGTTGGATTAGCGATTGAAATGCGCCCTCACATTCTACGGTCCATTCGAAGTTTCGTTTCCCTTTTCGAATCAAATCGAAGAAGGGAATACATTTGTCGGTCGACTGTGAGATAAACCTGCTCAGTGCTGCAACTTTCCCATTAAGACTCTGAACTTGCTTTATGGTTCTTGGAGTTTGAAGATTTCTGATAGCCCAGATCTTCTCGGGGTTGGCCTCTATTCCTCGAGCATTGACAATGAACCCAAGGAATTTTCCGAATGCGACTCCGAAATGACACTTTAGTGGATTAAGCTTCATCCCGTATTTCCGGAGGATATTGAACATTGACTCCAAATCTTTGACATGATCATCGGAGTATCGTGATTTCACCAACATGTCATCTACATAAACCTCCATAGTCTTCCCAATCTGATCGGCAAACATCTGGTTGACTAAGCGTTGATAAGTTGCGCCAGCATTCTTTAATCCAAAAGGCATAACCTTGTAGCAGTATAATCCCAAGTCGGTTACGAAGCTTGTGTGCTCTTGGTCGGGTACATGCATGGGTATCTGATTGTAACCTGAGTAAGCATCCATGAAGGATAATAATTCATGTCCAGCGGTTGAATCCACCAGCTGGTCGATCCGGGGAAGTGGAAAGTTGTCTTTCGGGCAGGCTTTATTCAGATCAGAGTAATCGATACACGTTCTCCATTTCCCGTTTGGTTTTCGGATGAGTACGGGATTGGACACCCACTCTGGGTATAAAGCATCTCTAATGAACCCATTCGTCTTCAATTTGTCGACCTCTTCTTTAAGGGCGGCAGATCTCTCTGGATCCATACCACGTCTTTTCTGTTTGACCGGGATATACCGCGGGTCAATATTTAAAGTGTGGCTCGCGATGTCCGGCGAGATTCCACACATATCTGAGTGCGTCCAGGCGAATACGTCGAGATTCGCCCGTAGAAAATCAACCAATTCCTGTTGTGTCTCTTGGTTAAGCTGAGACCCAATCTTCAACATTCTCGAGTCATTGTTATCATCGTCAATCGGGACATCGATGGTTAGCTCGGCCGGAGAATCTTGACTTTCCGTAGATTCTTCTTTATTATCATTGTCCCTTGGATCAAGATCCTTTTGGAATTGGTTGTGGTGCCCAGGCCGAGGCCCAGGCGCTAATTGTCAATCGTCAGTGAAACGGACGCAGAGAGATTCCTCTACGCCCTTTACTTTTTCTTTTCGCTGCGCCTCCCACAGCTCAGCAACATAACAGGCTCTTCCAGCAGCCTGATCTCCTTGTACAAATCCTATCCCATGGTCAGTAGGGAATTTCAGAGTTAAACACCATGGGGCAATAGCAGCCCTAAATTCAGCAAGGGCCGGTCGGCCAACAAAAGCATTGTACGGAGAAGGAATATCCAAGACAACAAATTGCAATATTCGAACTCTTCGGCATTCTCCCACTCCCAACTCCACCGGCAATTCAACCATTCCGGTTGGTATTGTCGCACTTCCGTTGAAGCCATGGACTCGTGAGTGACAAGGTTTTAAGTTTTAGCTTCCATCTTCATTAAATCGTATGCTCTTTTAAACAGTATGTTCACGGAACTTCCACTGTCTACCAAGATCCTCTTCATACAAGCAGGACCAACTTGAGCGGATATGACCAACGGGTCAACTGTGGGGGTTTCGACTTTATCGGAATCTCGATTTCTAAATACGATTTCGTCAGCCATCGTCTTTTGTTGTTTAGCCGGTGTTCCGTCTTTAGAGTTACTATAGCATTCAAAGTCCACATGCCTGATCGAGCTAGCATTTGACTCCATTTCTCCCCAGCTTCTGTCTGCTGGATGGGGACCACCACTTATTGTATTGATAACCAACCTCCCCCCCGTACGAGCGGGTTCACCTTGTCTTTCCTGATTTTGTGTTCGATTTTGATTGGATGGGCCCACCCCACCGGACTGCGGTGCCCGAACAAACTGATCCAACTTTCTTTCTCTGATCAATTTTTCAATGAGGTCTTGCAAATGCCTACACTCATTGGTGTTATGTCCATAACTTTCATGAAATCTACAAAATTTTCCTGTTTGAATCTGCCTCTCCGACGATGGCTTCGGAGCAGGCTTTTTGTATTGCACAGTATTACAAGTTTGTAGGTATACATTTTCCAGTGACGTGTTAAGTGGTGTATAACTGTCAAACATTGCGATTCTGCGCCTCGGACCACGATTCTGGTCTTGCTTCTTGCTTCGGTCATCACCGTTCCTCGGTTGTTGAGTCTGCTTAGTTTGAATATTCAACTGGACTTTTCCTGAACTTTCGCCAGACTGTTTAACCGCAACATTACTCTGAATGCCTTCACTGCTGGGCCTTACATCGTCCTGCTTCCTAGACTGTTTCGCATCCTCTCGCCTCAAGAATTGAGCGGCTTTGGAATAGAAACGGTCCAACGATGCGGGAGGCTTCCAGCTAACCAATTTCCAAATTTGGAATCAGGGTCGATTCCTTTAGTCAAAGCCATTAAAATAGAATTATCATTGGGGTTGGTGATCTCTACGCATGCAACATTGAATCTCTCCAAATATCGTCTAAGTGTCTCTCCGGGAGCTTGAGTGACACTTGATAAGGTATTAACATCTTTAGGTCGGGCAATATGCATGCGAAACTGCTCAACAAATTTGGTAGCTAACTGATCAAACAAAGAGATAGATCGTGGCGGTAATCGTGTAAACCACATCGTCGCAATTCCCCCTAAGGAAATGGAAAAACTACGACATTTTACTGCGTCATCATCTCTCGCAGCTGTCATTGACCATTCGTATTTCAAAATATGTTGATTTGGGTCGGAATTCCCTTCATACATGGGCAGGATTGGTATTCTGAATCGCCGAGGAGGTTCAGCATACAATATGTCATTAGTGAACGGGGTATGACTCCGGGAGATTCCCCAATCGTCATTTGTTAGGCCTTGACTCTCGCGAATCATTTGTCGTACCATGGCTAAGAAGTCTGGCATTGGAACATTCTGTGTGTGGTGAGGCAAAGTGTGGTCGGGTTCCATAGTGCGAGGTGGGATCGGGCGCTGTCGACGATCCGTATCTCGCCTCCTTGGCTCGACGTCTTCTGGGACATATGGCTCTGGAGCATGTCCCTACTGATGATAATTTTGATTGGAGTGATCTCGGGTATCAACTCCTATGTCAACTGCAGCGGCTGTGGCAGCTCGATCATCTGCAGTGTATTGTGGAATAGTGCCTCCTCGGAAGGAGGGTCCAGTATGGAAGCTGGTAGATGGGCCAACTTTTACTTGCCCAACGGTTAACGCCTGTTGATAGTCAGCAGCTTGTGCATGGTTTCCGTCTAGCCTGGGACGGGTAGATCTGTTATTGTAGTCAGATGAGCAGAGCTTTCAGTGGAAGAATGAGGAGCTTGATCCCTTCTGGATCTTCTTCGCTTTTGGCGATTTAGTTGATTGGTCAACTCAGCGTTAGCGTGCAACTGCTCAGTTAGCAGTTGTCGGCTTTGGGTTAGTTCCTGGAGTAGCTCTTAGAACTCTTGTCTTGTGACCGGACCTGACTGATCCGTATGCCCAGCAGCATCTTGATTGGTAGACTGTAGCTGTGCGGGATTTTGCCTATCCCGACCTTCTTGATCACCAACGTTAGAAGTGGTTCTTGTACTCACCATCTTGAAGCGTTGAATCCTTTCCTAGACTTTGAACAAATCTGAATAGAACGGAAGGAATCTGAAAATGAGGTCTGGATCTCTCTCTTAGATTTATGCAATCCGGTATCGAAGATAGATCCAAGGAGTAGGAGAAAAAACTGGGTTTTTTCTCAGCGAAAGAACCAAAGTGTTTGTGTCAAAATTGGGCATAACACTCGTCGGAAGTTTTTGAAGAGATAATAAATGAAGAAAGTAAATTAAAATGTGGATTATCTAACAAAAAATCCAAGTAACAAGAAGTAAATTGCACAAGAGACAACGATTTAGAGTGGTTCGGCGTATTGCCTACGTCCACTATGAAGTTTTGTTACTTTATTGCTTGATATTCGGAGAGTACAACTTTTTTATGTCAAAGTACATCAAGTAGTAAGCCAAAATTCGAAATCAAAGGCAGCAGTGGTGCTCTGAAGCAATTCTGGCAGCGTCCGGGCGTGCTTTATCTCTAAAATTTTCCGATCCCCTTTCTGAATGACCAGGGGCTCTATTTATAGTTGTAGGAGGCTGATATTTTGCCTAAAATCAAGGGAGAACGCTTCTAGCACGTGAGGGGACCCACATAGCCGAATTCTGGAGATCCGGGCCCACTTTGGGATCGATTCGACCCTTGGTTCGAATCGATCAAAAAGGTGTCCAATCGTGATGAAACTTGGCGTGGGCATTCTTCTATGTATATGCAAGCTCCTGCGAAAATTTCATAGCATTTGGATTTGTAGATCTCGAGTTATGATCGATTCAAGTTGGAGTTTTTCGCCTCAGGGATCCATTCGAATCGATATGGTTTGAATCCATAGGGTCGAATCCATGCTTCTGCACGTGAAAGTGATGACGTGGTGCGTATGCTTTGGGTCAGTCCTCCTTTTTCTCTGAGTTTTCTGGGTCATACCCATGGTTTTACCCGCATTTATCTGATGGATTCGAAGAGTTGGATTCGAAGGCACGCTTCCTTCGAATCGATGGAACTGGTACTCGTTTGAATCGGTCAAAGCATTTGATCGATTCGAGGTTGCCTCAATTGGGGGATTCGAAGACGAGTTTTAGAATAGAGCCGGGGCTTCTCCACTTGCATGGATTCGAGGAAACTTTCCCCTAATGGATTCGAGCTAGGGCATACAAGGATGGATTCGAACCAAGGCATAATGGGATGGATACGACTTTAAAGCTTGCTCGATGGAGTCGAAGCAAGGTTTGTTCTGATGGATTCGAACCATGGCTGACTATTGATGGATTCGAACCAAGGCCTTGTGGACGGATTCGAACCAATGCGTGGTTGATGGAGTCGAAGCATGGCCACTTGGATGGATTCGAACTAATGTGTGATCGATGGATTCGGAGCATGGCTTACATCTGATCGATTCGAACCTATGCCATTCCTGAGGGATTCGAGCCTATATCATTTCATCCATCTCCCATTGGCGATAACTTGAGCATACTAACTCGGATTGCCCCGAAATTTAGAATATTGGTTTCTACCACTTAGCTTGACGTGTCTTATCAATCGTAGCCTGATTCAGACTCGGGCAAAATTCATCAATATTTGTAGTTGCCCCATCAATCATTCCAAATTGAGGACATGTGATCTTGTCTTTTTCCAGTCAGTTCCTGGTTATCTCAGCCTTGCCAAAAGGCGGGATAACAACAAGCATTGTAATAAACAGTCCATCCTCTACTGCATTCAGAATAGCTAAAATGGGCGCACTAGTCAATCTCTTCTTCAACTCAACAAAGGCCTCCTCACACTTTGTAGTCCACACAAACTTCTCATCCTTCTTCGTCAGCTTATCAATGTGAGCCAATTTTAGAATAATCATGAATGAACTTCCTATAGAATCCGGCCTACCCCAAGAAACTTCTGACTTCACTAGAATTCTACGGTCGCTTCCACTCTTGAACAACCGCCAACTTCATTGGATTCACAAAAATGACATCTCCTGACACCACATGTCCTAAGTACTTCACTTTTGATTAAGGATAAAGCACCCACTCAATTGAATCATCTTAAGAGTTGACATCTCTACGAATTAATACATACATATATTTGGTTGTATTCAGCGATGAATTATCACAATCATAAACATGTGTATTTAAGACACATATAACATATCTATGTTAAGTTCATAGAATATAAAACAGAAGTAAATAAAACTATGTGTAATACAAAATAAAATGATTTTATTTAATCGAATATGTGAGTATATTGGAAAGATTTCCATATGTACCTAAAAATGAATAAAGATTAACCTTAAAAGCACTCCTCTTTATGATAGATAAGATGTATCGATAAGGAATAATCGAACTTTGTTAAACAAAGCATGATTAATAGTGAGTGAAGTTGAGTTAACTTCTTTTTATAAGGTCACGTACGTCATAGTAGCAGGCAAGGCTAAAATTATATTCGTCTAAAAGAATTGATTACAGAATCGTACAAGATAAGGGTATATAAGAAACCCCAACATATCCTAGAACAAGAAGTAAGTAGGTTATGCAATTCGAAAAGCTACACATAATAATTATATGCGAGGGATCTTGTATGAATCACCCCGAAAGAAGTTTGGGAACGATAGTCATTGGATGACCAATTTGTGTTTCGAACATAAGTACTGTAAACTAAAACCGAATTAGTTTTATATATGAGGCAATTCAGCAAGTGTTTATGAATACCTTTTCCATTGAACTAAGAAATAATTTTTGTCTTAAGAAGTACCAAATTCATATGGAAGGAATTTCTTTTGTAAATCATTGATAGTAAAATTTATTTGGATACGATCCAAACATGAAACTGGTCATACGTGATGAAATAAATTTAACCTAACCTAAACGAACACAACACATTAGAATGTCTAATAAATGTTCTTGCACAATAAAGATGGACTATGGGTTACTTATTAATATCGAGAATAGACAATCCTCACGTGTTAATTAAACCATTAAGAGTATTGACCCTTTTACATGGTATGATGTTCAAATCTAAGAGAATTCCAAATATGTTTTCAAAATACAATTTTAATAGTTTTACCCGAGAGGATATGATTCAACAGCCACAAATGTGTCTTCAAGAGCAAGGCTAATGCAGTTGGAATATAATGACCAGTGTGGATAAGAATAACATCATAAATTTCAATTGTTGAGATTAACATATTAGATTTGTTATTCAATGTGCTCAAGTTAATTCAGATTTACTCACAGAAGTATCGCTTGGTAAGACTTTGTGTTTTGGTACACATGTGTTGAAACTGAAAATTCTAAATAATGATTTAGAATAGACTGTTTACATATAACAATTAAAGTGCCTCGAAGTAAATGAGAGCAATATTGAGTTTGTGGATTTTAGGATATGATCTAAGGAATGATACGAAAGTATCATTCTATAAGCTTTAGAATTGAACAAGTATTCTGATTGAAATATCTAATGGTTTGACTTTCAGTCAAAATGCAAAGGAAGCCTGTATCCATAAGAAAGAACTATTAACGACACTAAATTATTTCTAAAAGGCAAATAACAAACTAATGATTACCAATGATGTAATCGAGTTAAAATCATTATATTTTGATTGTTAATACTCAACTTTGGATTAGTAAAGGATATTCTTTATAATAGGTATAAAATGATGTTGGAAATGTCCCAAGCGATATGTAAAGAAAACTTATTAAAATGTTTAGTATGAAACATGTAAGACGGATTCCATATGTTTTGAGAATAGAAATTATCATTAATAAATACAAAATATCTTTATACATAAATACAAAGATCAGCAAATATTAATTAGGTGTAAGCTAATATGAAGACACACATTTAATTAGCACCACAATTTGTCATTTCATATTTACAAAATAATCTTTCAGCCGAATTATGCTAGATCACTTCAGCCTTAGAGTAATTTAAAACAAAATCTTGTATGGTCAAACAAGTAAGGCTGTCCCAGTTATAACCTTTTTGTTCAAAGCCCTTTCTATATATACATCATATTATTTGTTTCGTTTACAAAACTTAGAAGCAAACTTGAGAAAAAGAAGAAAAATAAACAACACCTTTACTTTATAAACTCAAACAAATTCAATCAAAGCTGAGAAGAATTTTCAAGGATAACTAAACTGTAGTTTTCTTCAACAACACTTGGTTTCTGTTCCAACCATCTTTAAGGTGAGTAAACTAATTATTACAAGATCTAAGTGGAATGAAATCTGTGTGTATGATCCATGATTAACATTTTGTTTTGCTAGAATATTTGCTTTCCAGTTTTAGCTCTGTGAACATCATATGATCGTAAATCTGTTCTTCTTTGTTTCTGGTTTCAGAGTGAAAATTATTTAGGAAATTCAATATATCCTCATTTAATCAGTATTAGGCTTACAATTTTAAACAAAAACAAGTTGTTGAACATAAATCAAGAACTCAAAATTGTCTAAAACATGCTGGTGTAATATCACAGCTAGAACCTTAGTTTTACAGAGCAAAATTGCAAATTCATGTTGAATTCGAATGTTTTAAATGGCTACTTCAGTTATATAACTTGAATTCTTATTCGAAGATAGGATTTTTAAGATTTAAATGATGATTTTTAAGTGAGTATTCAGGGTGCAGTTCGAAAACGAGCCAAAGATGCATTTTTACCAATTTCAGTTGATTCAACAAATTTTAATTGCTGAAATTGGATGAGAGGCTAGTTTGATGATGTACCAATACAGGAAAAATGCTAATTTTTTTTTCTAATGCAAGGATTTTAAAGTCGAATCAAATATAGGGTTTGTGAGTTTGAGTTGAAAAGGTTTGTAAACGAAGTAATCCCGTCATCACGAGACGATCGAGCCGTGCGCGCTTCTGGGAGATGGTAGAGGGGGATATGGCCGTGGTGTGGCCAGAGCCGCGTCATCAACGGTGGTCAACGTTGGGTGGTCGTGGCGATTTCCCATTGACGTGTTCAACTTGCTGTTCATATAAACGAGCGTATTTTGATTTCGATCTTTTCATATTGAATTGGGTTTCGTTGCTGAACGTGAGGTCGATTTGGGGTTTGTTGGAGGCGATGAGGGTCGTCGGAAGGGCGGCGAACCACCGTCCACATGCATGGTTGCGTTTGGGTGTCTGGCTTGGTGTCGTGATTGTCGCGAGTGTTGCACGAGAAGTTTTGGAAATGCTTCGTATTCGACCTGGTGCGTGAGTATATTTAAGACACTTCAGTTATTAACTTAAGTTAAGAAATAAAAAGAAAAAGAAGAAAGCATGGTAGTAGAAGAAGAAGGAGGTAGGTGAGAAGAGAGGAATGTGGGAAAAACAGAAGTGAGACACGAGTTTTACTCGGGTAAATCAAGCGTTTGCCTCGGGTGTGATGAATTTGCCTAAAATTCTTTAAGTATTTTGTTATACAATGTTTATTGTTAATTAAGTAAATAATGTTAGTTAGTTTTAAGTTAAAATTTGATTTTAAAAAGAAAGGTTTGTAAAGGTAAGATGATCAATTAATGTAAAGTATAAGGAAATTAAAAATGTAAGTTAATTTATACATGTAATTTAATAAGTAATTTAATATTAAATAGATTTGTAATTGAAGATTGACACTAATAATTTTATTGTTAAATCAATTTGAACTTAAGATTATAATTAACTACTTAAAGTTAATTAATGTATAGAAGTTAACTAATTAAATGATTAATTAAGGACTAAATGATTAATAAATTTATAATTAATGATTAACTAAGTAATTAATTGGTAATTAATGGGTAATTGAGTTCTATTAATTACTAATTAAGATTAATAATTAATAATTAATAGTTAATTAAATGAGTAATTAAGAAGTAATTAATAAAGGTAATAAGTTGATTTATTATCGATTAATCAAACAGAATAATAATGATTTATCCTAAAGTAATTAGTTAAGTTAAGTAAATCAAACTATATCGATATGAATTGATGATTCTTGTTTAATTGACTCTGATATCTATTTGATGATATTCTGTGATGTTTTGTGATATATTCTGGATATATCTGTGATTACTGTGTATGATCTATCTGTGATAACTTCTACGTGAATTCAAAGTATTGAATTAAACTGTTTAAAACTATTTAAACAACTTGGCCTTTAAAATGGCGTTTGGATTTCGATGAAACCGGGATCGGGTATCAATTTGATATTCCGAAAACCACATCGATCCAAATTAAACGATAGGTCGTGACATTTCAAGTGGAGATTGAGATGGTGTTTCAGAATGCAAGGATTATCGTCGTTAACTCTAAGGGTGATTCCAAAATGAGTGTAACGAGATAATGCCTTCGGTTTCGTTCGAACCCGGAACGAACTTGTATGGAATGAATGCTTTCAGCACATCGTCAGGCGGACGATGAGCATTCTAAGAAAAATGTTCTATAAAGGTAATCGCAGCCTCAAGCCTCATCGACGGGGAATGGCTAAAACAGGGAAGATGCAACAAGGTTAGGTGGGTCATGCCCAAGCAGGACGAGGTATACCTCTGTCTAGATGTCTGTTTTTATTTCGGATGTGTGGGCAGTTGTTGGCCACAACTGCGTGGTTATCTTGTTTGGGACTGTTCCGTAAGGAATGTTTCCGGCCTTGTGTTGTAGGAGGTCGGGAGTGATCCACGGCACGGTGATCTAGGCCCCGTACTGTGACGGGCAGTACCCCAGTAGCCCTGCCATTGATGGAAACCCATTTTCCCTACGAGACCCTACGGTTTTGATTTGTATTACCCACTTTTGTGGCTAGTAGCTGGAATTTAATAGATGTAACAATTTCGGCTATTTTCTATTTACTTGAAAACCTTAGACACTATTATAATATCACTGGATTTCCTATAAAATGTTTTGGTTAACATAAGGTAAAAACTTACCCGTATTTATGTGTGGAAAGTCCTACGTGATACCTTTATTTTCAAATGGTTTTCAAAGTTAAACAACTTTAACCCGTTTACTCACACAGACCCATGTCTGACCCGGAGTTTATATTTTGTTTTTCATAAACTCTTGGGTACTCAAATTTTTATGAGTAGCCAAGTGATAGGTATTTGGAGTATTGAGTTTGTGGAGGAGTTTGGAGCAGAAGACCAGACGTATGTATCTATCTATATGGTTCCGCAGTGTAGTTAGTGTATGATGTATTTTGGATGTATGTATTGGCAGATGCGTATATGACTGTCATGTGAATGATATTGTATAACTCTGATGTATGTAAAACTATGTAATAGTGATGTGATGTATTATATTTTGTTCCATTCCGCTGTGAGATTATGATGTTGTTATTCTTTCTTTCTATTCTTTTCTATTTCTATCCCTTTCTTTCTTAATGATGATACGCCTTTCTGGGATTGGAAAGGCGGGTCGTCACAGTTGGTATCAGAGTGCTAGGTTAAGTGAGTACCTAGGCTCTTGAGTAATATTTATCTTGAGAGTGTGTATTTGTATTTTCATATAATTATATATATCTATCTAAACTATTGAGTTACCTGTTCAGGTGGCCAACCTGAGTCCTAGAAGAAGAGGCAGAGGTAGGGGCAGTACTTCGACTGATAATGGACGAAGTCAGAATGCTAGTGAGGCTGTAAATCCAGTACCACCTCAGGTTAGTTTTGCTACTTTATGCAAAGACTTCATCAACCTTGGAGGCCAACCATTTAAAGGTTTAGAGTCGATAATTGAAGTTCAAGCTTGGCCACGCTCTTGTGAGAGCATCTTTAAGAGTATGAAGTTGTCTAATGAACGGAAAAGAGAAATGGCATCGTGGCAATTGCAAGGAGGCGCAGCAGCCTGGTGGGATGCAACGGTAGCTAATATTTCTAAGGAAGACATTTCATGGGACAGATTTAAGGAGTTATTTGAGGAGAAGTTTATGCCAACAGCAGGGAAAACTCAATTATATTAGGATTTTCTGAATTTGAAGCAGGGTGACATGTCTATTCGGAGTATAAGACCAAATTCAATGAACTTTCTTGCTACGGACCAGGACTCATTGATACTCCCCTTAAAAAGAACGAAATGATTGTGCAAGGATTGAGGCCAGAATTTCATGAAAAGATGACGGTGCTTTTGAAAGGATCTTTTGTCGATTTAATTGATATGGCTTTGAGATATGAGAATTTGATGAGTAAGAAATCAGTGGCACCAGTTGCACCTTCAGGAGGGAATTTCGCTAATCCGAACAAGAGGAAGTTCAATCCCAATTGGAGGAAGCCGAGCAAGAAGAAGCCTGGAAGTAACAATGAACCTCGCAAATGCTATATTTGTCAACAGGAAGGTCATTTGGCGAATAAGTGTCCCAGGAAAGGATTTCAGTAGTAGCAGCAACAACCATATTATAGTGGACCGGGTTCAGCTTTGGTGCAGAGATCTCTATGCTTTAATTGTCACCAACCTGGTCACATGATCAAGGATTGCCCGTTACTTCACAAAGCACAGCAGAATAAAGTATTTGCTTTGGAAGGTGCACCATCTTCTTCTTCAAAAGGCAAGGGAATTTTGGAAGGTACTATACTTTTAGATGGCAAGTATATTAAAGTTTCGTTTGATTCGGGTGCTTCCATGAGTTTTATTTCTCTGGAATCTGTAGAGAAGTTCTTTCTTACCCCTAGTTCTATAGATTGTCCCATCTTGGTATTTAATCATATAGGAGGGGTGACCAAATTAGATACGATCTGTATGGACTTGAAGATTTCTTATCTATCCCATAGTTTTTCCTATGACCCTTATGTGTTGAATTTTAAGGGATTTGACCTTATACTGGGAATGGATTGGCTGGATAAGCATAGAGTAGTTCGGAATTGTGATGAGAGAACAATTCCGCTGGAAACTGATTTGGGTAGAATTTCCAGAGTGACGTGTAATAATTCTAGAATTCACTTGAGTAGTCTTTTGCATGGAATTGAGACTTCTCAAGAGAAGGTTGAAGATATCAATGTGTTCAAGATGTTGCTGATGTATTTGAGGAAGTTAAGTGTCTGCCTCCATATCGAGAGATAGAGTTTCGTATTGATTTGATTCCAGGAGCGGTGTCGGTAATTCAGCCCAGTAGGAGGATGCCTCCTAGGGAGAGAGGAGTTAATTAAGCAGACTCAGGATCTTTTAGAGAAAGGGTTGATTAGGCCCAGATTTTCTTGTTGGGGCTCTGCTGCGGCGTTCGTCGCTAAATCGGATGGATCGCTAAGGTTCTGTGTGGATTATAGAGAATTGAAAAAAGTGACTATCCGTAATAAATATCCTCTTCCTCGTATCGATGATCTCTTTAACGAGCTGCATGGAGCTTCTATCTTTTCTCAACTGGATTTAGCTTCAGGTTTCCATCAGTTGAGGGTAGCTGAGGACAGTATTCCCTTGACTGCATTTAGGGGACCAAATTGTTTCTATAAGTGGTTTGTTATGCCTTTCGGGTTAACCAACGCTCCTGCCTACTTCGTTGACATGATGAACTGTGTCTTTCCGGATGTGTTGAATAAGTTTGTTCTGGTATTCATTAATGATATCTTAGCCTGCTCCAAATCTTAAGAAGAGCACAAGCAGCATTTGAGAATTGTATTAGAGACTCTGAGGAAGCATGTGTTGAAGGCAAAGTTTTTGAAGTGCCATTTCTGGAAATCGGAAGTCAAATTTCTAGGGCACATTGTTTCTGGTGAAGGTATCTCTGTAGACCCAACGACGGTTGAAACTATTCTGGAGTGGAAGCAGCCGAAGACACCGACTGAAGTTCGTAATTTTCTGGGAGTAGCTGGCTACTATAGAAAATTTATCAAGGATTATTCCAAGATTTCTTCACGTCTGACTAAGCTGACAAGGAAAGGAGCTAAGTCAAACGGACACCCCAGTGTGCAGAAACTTTTCAGGAATTGAAAACAAGGCTAACCAGTGCACCAGTGCTTGCTATTCTGGATGGGAAGAGCAAATTTGAGGTTTATACTGATGCTTGTATTGGATTGGGAGCAGTTCTGATGCAAAATGGAATGCCTATGCGAGTAGGCAATTGAAGCCACACGAGAAGAACTACGCTACGCACGATCTAGAACTGTTAGCCATTGTTTTTGCTTTGAAGATTTGAAGATATTATCTTTTGGGAGAGAAATTCGAATTATTCAGGGATCACAAACCGTTGAAATATCTTTTCTCTCAAAAGGATCTTAATTTGGAGCAGTAACGGTGGGTTGAATTTCTGGCATCCTATGATTTGGATATTCTATATACCCCAGGAAAGGCGAATGTTGTAGCTGATGCTCTTAGCAGGAACACTGTTCTGTCTCTTTTGGAAGTTGTTCCATCTCTTATTGAAAGGATTTCAAGCAAGCAAGCATCTGATAAGATGTTGAGAAGAATCATCAAAAGAGTTAGGAAGGGTCAGTGTCCCAGTTTTGAAGTTGATGGCCAAGGAACATTAAGGATTAACGGGAGGATTTGTGTTCCGAATGATAGGGATCTGAGACAGGAGGTGTTGTCAGAGAGTCACCGTTCCAGATTGAATATTCATCCGGGAATATCAAAGATGTATAAGGATATGAAGAGAGTCTTTTGGTGGAAGGGCATGAAGGAAGATGTAGATGCTTTTGTTAATAGTTGTGCCATCTGCCAAGAACTTAAAGGAGATCAGCAGAAGTCAGCTGGATTATTGCAGTTGTAACGACCCTAGATTTTAATTTAATTTAAATTGATAATTAAATGAAGTTTTGAATAAAAATTTGTTGAATTAATTATAATTGGAAGCGAGTTTCCCCGATTCAAATAGATGTTAAACTGGAAATATATATATATGTATATATATATATATATAATGCAATATCCCGAAATTTTGTTAAATTTAATTTAGTAAATTATTTGAATTTTTAAAATTTAATTTGTGAAATTAAACAGAAGTTTAATATTTTTGGTATTAATATTACAAAGTTGTATGGAATTAAATCAATTTTGATAGCAAAGTTTAAATGAAAAATAATAACAACGAATAAATAAAAATAGCTAACAAATAAGAGATTGTTTCAAAACAATAAAATAAAATATAGGTGATAAGTTAAATATTAATAGTATAAACTATGAATAGAAATGAAATTTGAAATGTATGTTTGTAACAAAATCACAAAAGAAAAGACATACATTTTAATATAAGTGTGTAGAAATATAAAGGTGAACCAGATAAGTAGGTTGTAAACCAAACTAGAGTAAAGTGTCGTATTCAGCAAACAAAACATTAGATCATGAAAATCTACTAATGAAATAAAATAGTACTTGCCAAAAGAATAAAATAAAAATCTGCAAAGTAAAACAAGAAAGTAACTATTCAAAAAAAAAACAACACTTACATATAAAATAAAGTGAACAACATAAGTTGTAAACAAGCATGAACACGACATGCTATAAATACAAAGCAACATGCATTCATTAAATGCTTACTCTTCAGCCACCCTTGAAGGAAGGAGGAAAGCATGGGTTGTACAAGCCTGTATAAAAATAATTATACAATATAATGATACTCTGTACTTTACTTGAGCCTGCATGTCCTCTCTATATACATGAGATTTGTCTTAGTTTATACGTTCAACAATCATAACAAATATCAGAAAACAAAGAGAAAAGCAACTACATCAATTCAAACAACAAGATCAACAACAAACAGGATTTAAAAGGGAATCATCTGCATTTTTCAAACAATAAGTGTTATCTGTTCTTCTCCACTTCACATTCCAAGTGAGTAACTAAACTAAGATCCAACTAAGTGAATCTATATTTGATGATTAATATGTCTGAGTTTGGAGTTGGTTAGTATGCGTATATATACACATAAATTGTTCTCTGTCTATATATGTATGCAGAGGGGTATGCCTGTATATATTGAGACTTTTTGCTTAAGATCATATGGTTTGTTCAACAAATTCAAATATCAGATTACTTGATCTTTGTCAGGTTTTGTTTCCAAAAGCAAATAGGCTTGATTAAGTATTAGTTATTGTTTAAAAATAGTTCAAGTAAATTATAAACATACAGGTTGGGAGAAAACTTGGTTTTAACAGAACAAACTCAAATATGTGATAATTTCGAATGTTATAAAACATCGATTCAAATATATAAATTGAAACTGCATTCAAAAATAAGATTTTTAGAACAAAAATCAAGAAGTTTAAGATTGCATTGAGTACGCCATTTGGGTTTAACTGGAATTAGCATTCGAGGCGATCCCTGGCGATCTGGGGTGGAAAAGTCTCGAGATTCTTTGGGATGGTAGACAAGCGAATGGAGATGCTGGGAAAAATCTCGGGTTGGTGTTCCAGGCACGGTGGTGACAGCGGCAGGCAATTTCTTTTCGTAGCCCTAGTTTTTGCGAGGTTGAAATCATCGATTCGTTCGCCATCTTGGATTGATCGAGTTTGCCGTGGTTTGGGGGAAAGGTGGAGGACACGTCAACGAAGCTATGGGCGAAGCTTTGGGCCCTACAGTGATCGGCGGTGGGAGGAAGAGCCGTTGACATGGTTGGGTGGTAGTGTCTTGCTCGTTTCCAGGTTTTGTTTCCTGCTACTTGTATCGAGCTTGAATGCTCGATGTCGTTCATATGATTTGATCACCGATACAATGATGAGAATAGGTCCGAGGGGAGATCACCGATGAGGAAGGTTGGTTAACGTTGGCCGGAGGTGGCTCTGGTGGAGGTGCATGTGCACGGTGCACTTGTATGTCAGGGTGATTGTGTGTTTGGGAAGAAGTAAATAGGGGATTTGTTTTGCTTAGGGCTTGGGTAATTAAAATGGTTACAGGTTTCTTTGGAAACCTGTTTGTTTTCAAATTTAATTTAATTTTAAAATCTGGAAAACAAGTTTTAAAACATAATCTAAAACCTAAATTTGATGTATGGAATTCAAAACTGAGTTGAACCTTTTAAATTTAACTTAGATTTTATAAATTAAAAATGTTTTAAACAACTTTGAAAAGGGTTTAAATAGTTTGAATTTAAAAGAAAAAAAATTGAAATAAATATTTTTCAAATATATAGGTAACAAAAGTTTTACCTTGATAAAAATTTGAATTAATGATTTGTAATTCAATTAATTACTAAGATAATTAGAATTGATTAATTAATTTGTAATTAATTAATGGAATGGATAATTAATCAACAAGGTTAATAAGTTTAAAAAAATAATAATTAATGTTGTTAGTTAATTAATTTAAGTGGTTAATTAATAAAGGTAACTAAATTAAGAATAATGTTTTTCTTAAAACTTAATTGGGATTTAATGATTTGAAATTCATTAAATAAATAAGTAAATTAAAATGGGTAATTTATTTATTTAATAAGTTATTGATTTGGATTAATTAAATAAGTAATTAAAGTTTAAATTAATCAAATTAAAGTTTAATTTTAAAAAATTAAGGAATAATTAATTTGTAACTAAGGATTATAAATTAGATATTAATTAATGATTAAAGTTGATTAATCAAGTGATTAATAATAATTAATTTATTAATGTGATTAATAAATTAAGGCGGTTAATTTGAGAATAATTAATAAATTAAAGTTAATTAATTAGGTAATTGATTTAAAGGTTGATATAATTAATATGATTAATTATGAATAATTTAATTAACTAAAGTGATTGATAAATTAATTTATATCAAATGAGTTGAAATTAATAAATCAAGATTCGATAATAAATTTATAAGTAATTAAATTTCTTGGAAATAAATTGAATTAATTAGGATTAAGCAATTAAATTAATCCTGCTTATAAATGATTATTAGATGCTTGACCTTACTTATGAATGATTGTATTGTGTGTTGTGCCTTGAATTGATTGTCTTACCTGATTCGTGATATTTTGTTCTGTGTAGTGAGCTGTGTATAAGTCATTCATTTATTTACATTCGCATATTATCTGAGAATCGGTGAATGGACGATAAGCGCTATAGTTTATATCGCTTATCAACCATATTTCTGTGTTTTAATCTATGATGATGATGTTGCACTATTGTGTTAAACCCCTGGACCACACCATACACACACAAATATGGATTTCACGAGGAAATCGATTTAAGTCGTAGATTTTTGAAACGATTTTAAATAGACAATTTGAATTCAAATGGTTTGAAATGGAATCGGATTAAAGGTGAAAAGCTTTTGAAATGGAATTTCAAAGATGATATTTATTTTGAATAACTCGATTGAGTTTTGAAATTTAAATAATTGGATTTAAATTTGAATTCAAAATTTGGAATTGAATTCTATGATTTGAAACTAGGGATTAATGATATATACGAGTCAAACCATTTTTTTTAGTATTGTTCCTTTGGGAATTTGAATTAACCCAAAGATTACAACTTGTATAAATGAAATTGGGTTTCCGGAAATAAGATTGTTGTTTCTAAATGATAAAAAGCTTTCGTAGGAGAAATGAATTTCAAATTGTATTAAAGGGATTTCAAGTTTAAAACTGAAATAGTTTTCCAAGTTATAGATGAATATTTGGAAAACGAATTTTGAAAGCGAATATTTGGAAATGGGTTGAAATCTATAAGATAAATCTTTAATTTAAAGATTAAAATGAATAAATCCAATGGAGATGAAATTGTTTTGAAATTCGGGAATAAATCTTTGTGAAATTGGATGAATTTTGTGAAATTAATCTTTTTGTTTAAAGGATTTAAAATAATTGGTTTAAACCATTTGAAAGAAAGTTTTGGGTTTTAAGTTGTGACTTAATTGAAATCCCATATCCATATGTTTTTTTTTAAAATATAACGCTCATTTATTCGGTTTAGCCGGGAGAGGACCTTGTGTCATCTATCCCATTCCGAATATGTGATACGTCGTTATGGATTGCATTTGAAGACCGGTGGTGAAGACCGGATATTTTCGAAAACGGAAGGGTTTCTTGTCGATTGTCTCTGCACTGGCTGATCCCCGGTATAGAGATCTCCATATGTGATGGGAAATCCGGACGTGATTAGGGATTATCCGGATTTCAAGGACTTCTTTGGAAGTGCCTTCGGTTCTGTTCGAACCCGGAACAGAATTGTATGGATTGTATGTCTAACATTACAAACTGAGATATAAAGCCGATTTCTTTCAAATATATTTCTGTTGGTGGCGGAGAATTTATTCTCTTAGCTTAACACCCTTCTTTGAGACGTATGCGCTCAGAGGTTATGTAGTTGAAGGTTATCGGCAATATATTCCCAATTTGGTAATGTGACATGCTGAGTGTTGCTGTGAAATGATCATTGTTTGATCATTTGTGATATGATCGTTTGTTTGATCATTTATCTTTGTGATCATTACTTTGATCATTTGTTGACTCAAAGCATGGCTTTGTACCAAAGCGTGGCTTTGTGGACGAGACTTCGTCGGACCTCACACCCCGGAATGGTCGAAACAGGAATGATGCAGCAAGGTTATTGGGGGTAGCACCCCTTAGGGTATGTGCATTTCCTTCTGGATAGAAGTGGTATCATGGTATGGAGCCCCGATACTTAACTTATGTTGATATCGCAGATATGTATATGTATTATTTTGTGATTTGTTGCTGGAGCCCCGGATAAAGGTTGGTTACGACCGGGAGATGGCATACTCGTGTCAGTAGTTACCCAGTTAGGGGTAACCCAGCCTTGTGTTGGCAGAGATCCGGTTTGGTTCTCGGGGACGTCCTTCCAGAGGCGTTCTCATGTGGCAATGGGAAGTTCCTTGGCCTGACGATTTGTTGGAAATCCAAAGAAACAATACGAGCCTTGTACAGTGTTAGTTGCAGAACCTGCCATTTACTTATGGTGGCGCCCCACTGTTTAGATGGTAGCTATAGTAGACATACGATAATGGTCGTATGTTGGCTAAGATTTATATTCTACTTTCGAAATGTTTTCTGCACTTTGCACTTATAGTAATAATATCAAAGAAATTGCGTATCAAGCATGTTTGACTATCATAAGAAGATATCTCCTCCAATTCTACGTTTGCATTGTGTGTGTGGCGGGAGGCCTTATGGTAGTCTCATTTTTAAAAAGCATTGCGAATTGACTTTGAAAATCTTTTGTTGAATGTTTTAAAAGATAAACTGTTTTTGTTGCTCACACCAGTCCCACGACTGATCCGGAGTTTATTGTTTCTTTCCTAAACTCTGGGTGCTCATAATTTTCTACACGAGCAGTCTAGAATTGGGTTTTTCAGGTAGTTAGGTTCAGTGAATTATCTGGAGCTAGTTCAGTCTTTGGATGTGGACGAGACTTGCTTGTCTTTGCGTATAGTAATGTTGGATCGAGCTGCTGCTGCTGGAGTTCTCTTTTGAAGACTATCTTAGAGTTATTGTTCCGCTTCTAGATGTTATCTATTTTTCTTTTCCGCTGCTATTTTATTGTATCATATCTCTGATGTATATTGATATCTATTGGATCATCTGTTGTATCAGATATTGTATCAAAGCTGTATATCAATGTATTATTCTTTTTTTCCGCTGTGTTATTTACTTAATGTTGTTATAAGCTCCGGCGAATCGGATTTGAACGTTCGAATCTATGGCATTCGAATACGATTTGAAATATGGATGTCGATTTTCGAACGTGCAAAATCCGCGTCGTCACATTTGGTATCAGAGCTAAGGTTGAAACTTTAGCTCAGGAGTGTAACACGTTAAGTAGCTCATTAGAGATGGGGTGAAGTATGCCTAGAATGAGTAATCCCTAAGATATCCGTTTGAATGCCTCAGTAAATTCTCTTACTATCCACTGATAGTGAGTATGAGTGCAAGAAGAGAACGAGATAGGGAATAGGGGGATACGACTATAAATGGTCAATACCCTGCAACAGTGGAAATAACTTTCTTATCAATTTCCTTTGATTCGTTTCAAAAATTTTTTGATTTCTTCGTACCAGCTACAAGAAGAAGTTTCGGTGTGATGGTGGCTCTACGAATCGTTGTAGAAAATCCTTACTTAGTATCTTCATCGTTTTCTTATCAGCTTTTCGTTTTTAAACTTTAATGAATTTGGAATTGGAAATTTGAAATTGAAAATTTTTAATAAATTGGAAATTTTAAATTTAGTTAAATTGATTGATCGAAAAAAAAAACTGAATTTGGAATTCTATTATAATTTCTTGTGAAGACTGAAGTTTGAATAGGGACAAGTTGGTATGTATTCTGAGATATTCCGACTTGAATTTGGAATCCATAACGTGTGTTCGAGGAATTATAGGAGATCGAATCTGTCTATCTCTGTGTTGTTTTCGTGCCCGTGAATTTCGAGGACGAAATTCTTTTGAGGGGGGAAGTTTGTAACGACCCTAGATTTTAATTTAATTTAAATTGATAATTAAATGAAGTTTTGAATAAAAATTTGTAGAATTAATTATAATTAGAAGCGAGTTTCCCCGACTCAAATAGATGTTAAACTGGAAATATATATATATATATATATATATATATATATATATATATATAAAATGCAATATCCCGGAATTTTGTTAAATTTAATTTAGTAAATTATTTGAATTTTTAAAATTTAATTTTTGAAATTCAACAGAAGTTTAATATTTTTGATATTAATATTACAAAGTTGTATGGAATTAAATCAATTTTGATAGTAAAGTTTAAATGAAAAATAATAACAACGAATAAATAAAAATAGCTAACAAATAAGAGATTGTTTCAAAACAATAAAATAAAATATAGGTGATAAGTTAAATATTAATAGTATAAACTATGAATAGAAATGAAATTTGAAATGTATGTTTGTAACAAAATCACAAAAGAAAAGACATACATTTTAATATAAGTGTGTAGAAATATAAAGGTGAACCAGATAAGTAGGTTGTAAACCAAACTAGAGTAAAGTGTTGTATTCAGCAAACAAAACATTAGATTATGAAAATCTACTAACAAAATAAAATAGTAGTTGCCAAAAGAATAAAATAAAAACCTGCAAAGTAAAACAAGAAAGTAACTATTCAAAAAACAAAAAAAACAACAATTACATATAAATTAAAGTGAACAACATAAACTGTAAACAAGCATGAACACGACATGCTATAAATACAAAGCAACATGCTTTCATTAAATGCTTACTCTTCAGCCACCCTTGAAGGAAGGAGGAACGCATGGGTTGTACAAGCCTGTATAAAAATAATTATACAATATAATGATACTCTGTACTTTACTTGAGCCTGCATGTCCTCTCTATATACATGAGATTTGTCTTAGTTTATACGATCAACAATCATAACAAAGATCAGAAAACAAAGAGAAAAGCAACTACATCAATTCAAACAACAAGATCAACAACAAACAGGATTTAAAAGGGAATCATCTGCATTTTTCAAACAATAAATGTTATCTATTCTTCTCTACTTCACATTCCAAGTGAGTAACTAAACTAAGATCCAACTAAGTGAATCTATATTTGATGATTAATATGTCTGAGTTTGGAGTTGGTTAGTATGCGTATATATACACATAAATTGTTCTCTGTCTATATATGTATGCAGAGTGGTATGCCTGTATATATTGAGACTTTTTGCTTAAGAGCATATGGTTTGTCCAACAAATTCAAATATCAGATTACTTGATCTTTGTCAGGTTTTGTTTCCAAAAGCAAATAGGCTTGATTAAGTATTAGTTATTGTTTAAAAATAGTTCAAGTAAATTATAAACATACAGGTTGGGAGAAAACTTGATTTTAACAGAACAAACTCAAATATGTGATAATTTCGAATGTTATAAAACATCGATTCAAATATATAAATTGAAACTGCATTCAAAAATAAGATTTTTAGAACAAAAATCAAGAAGTTTAAGATTGCATTGAGTACGCCATTTGGGTTTAACTTGAATTAGCATTCGACGCGATCCCTGGCGATCTGGGGGTGGAAAAGTCTCGAGATTCTTTGGGGTGGTAGACGAGCGAATGGAGATGCTGGGAAAAATCTCGGGTTGGTGTTCCACGCACGGTGGTGACAGCGGCAGGCAATTTCTTTTCGTAGCCCTAGTTTTTGTGAGGTTGAAATCTTCGATTCGTTCGCCATCTTGGATTGATCGAGTTTGCCGTGGTTTGGGGGAAAGGTGGAGGACACGTCAACGAAGCTATGGGCGAAGCTTTGGGCCCTACGGTGATCGGCGGTGGGAGGAAGAGCCGCTGACATGGTTGGGTGGTAGTGTCTTGCTCGTTTCCAGGTTTTTTTCCCGGTACTTGTATCGAGCTTGAATGCTCGATGTCGTTCATATGATTTGATCACCGATACAATGATGAGAATAGGTCCGAGGGGAGATCGCCGATGAGGGAGGTTGGTCAACGTTGGCCAGAGGTGGCTCTGGTGGTGGTGCATGTGCACGGTGCACTTGTATGTCAGGATGATTGTGTGTTTGGGAAGAAGTAAACAGGGGATTTGTTTTGCTCAGGGCTTGGGTAATTAAAATGGTTATAGGTTTCTTTGGAAACCTGTTTGTTTTCAAATTTAATTTAATTTTAAAATCTGGAAAACAAGTTTTAAAACATAATCTAAAACCTAAATTTGAAGTATGGAATTCAAAACTGAGTTGAACCTTTTAAATTTAACTTAGATTTTATAAATTAAAAATGTTTTAAACAACTTTGAAAAGGGTTTAAATAGTTTGAATTTAAAAGAAAAAAAATTGAAATAAATATTTTTCAAATATATAGGTAAGAAAAGTTTTACCTTGATAAAAATTTGAATTAATGATTTGTAATTCAATTAATTACTAAGATAATTAGAATTGATTAATTAATTTGTAATTAATTAATGGAATGGATAATTAATCAACAAGGTTAATAACTTTAAAAAAAATTAATTAATGTGGTTAGTTAATTAATTTAAGTGGTTAATTAATAAAGGTAATTAAATTAAGAATAATGTTTTTCTTAAAACTTAATTAGGATTTAATGATTTGAAATTCATTAAATAAATAAGTAAATTAAAATGGGTAATTTATTTATTTAATAAGTTATTGATTCGGATTAATTAAATAAGTAATTAAAGTTTAAATTAATTAAACTAAAGTTTAAGTTTAAAAAATTAAGGAATAATTAATTTGTAACTAAGGATTATAAATTAGATATTAATTAATGATTAAAGTTGATTAATCAAGTGATTAAGAATAATTAATTTATTAATGTGATTAATAAATTAAGGCGGTTAATTTGAGAATAATTAATAAATTAAAGTTAATTAATTAGGTAATTGGTTTAAAGGTTGATATAATTAATATGATTAATTATGAATAATTTAAATAACTAAAGTGATTGATAAATTAATTTATATCAAATGAGTTGAAATTAATAAATCAAGATTTGGTAATAAATTTATAAGTAATTAAATTTCTTGGAAATAAATTGAATTAATTAGGATTAAGCAATTAAATTAATCCTGCTTATAAATGATTATTAGATGCTTGACCTTACTTATGAATGATTGTATTGTGTGTTGTGCCTTGAATTGATTGTCTTACCTGATTCGTGATATTTTGTTCTGTGTAGTGAGCTGTGTATAAGTTATTCATTTATTTACATTCGCATATTATCTGAGAATCGGTGAATGGACGATAAGCGCTATAGTTTATATCGCTTATCAACCATATTTCTGTGTTTTAATCTATGATGATGATGTTGCACTATTGTGTTAAACCCCTGGACCACACCATACACACACAAATATGGATTTCACGAGGAAATCGATTTAAGTCGCAGATTTTTGAAACGATTTTAAATAGACAATTCGAATTCAAATGGTTTGAAATGGAATCGGGTTAAAGGTGAAAAGCTTTTGAAATGGAATTTCAAAGATGATATTTATTTTGAATAACTCGATTGAGTTTTGAAATTTAAATAATTGGATTTCAATTTGAATTCAAAATTTGGAATTGAATTCTATGATTTGAAACTAGGGATTAATGATATATACGAGTCAAACCATTTTTTTTAGTATTGTTCCTTTGGGAATTTGAATTAACCCAAAGATTATAACTTGTATAAATGAAATTGGGTTTTCGGAAATAAGATTGTTGTTTCTAAATGATAAAAAGCTTTCGTAGGAGAAATGAATTTCAAATTGTATTAAACGGATTTCAAGTTTAAAACTGAAATAGTTTCCAAGTTATAGATGAATATTTGGAAAACGAATTTTGAAAGTGAATATTTGGAAATGGGTTGAAATCTATAAGATAAATCTTTAATTTAAAGATTAAAATGAATAAATCCAATGGAGATGAAATTGTTTTGAAATCCGAGAATAAATCTTTGTGAAATTGGATGAATTTTGTGAAATTAATCTTTTTGTTTAAAGGATTTAAAATAATTGGTTTAAACCATTTGAAAGAATGTTTTGGGTTTTAAGTTGTGACTTAATTGAAATCCCATACCCATATGGTTTTTTTTTAAATATAACGCTCATTTATTCGGTTTAGCCGGGAGAGGACCTTGTGTCATCTATCCCATTCCGAATATGTGATACGTCGTTATGGGTTGCATTTGAAGACCGATGGTGAAGACCGGATATTTTCGAAAACGAAAGGGTTTCTTGTCGATTGTCTCTGCACTGGCTGATCCCCGGTATAGAGATCTCCATATGTGATGGGAAATCCGGACGTGATTAGGGATTATCCGGATTTCAAGGACTTCTTTGGAAGTGCCTTCGGTTCTGTTCGAACCCGGAACAGACTTGTATGGATTGTATGTCTGACATTACAAATTGAGATATAAAGCCGATTTCTTTCAAATATATTTCTGTTGGTGGTGGAGAATTTATTCTCTTAGCTTAACACCCTTCTTTGAGACGTACGCGCTCAGGTTATGTAGTTGAAGGTTATCGGCAATATATTCCCAATTTGGTAATGTGACATGCTGAGTATTGCTGTGAAATGATCATTGTTTGATCATTTGTGATATGATCGTTTGTTTGATCATTTATCTTTGTGATCATTACTTTGATCATTTATTGACTCAAAGCATGGCTTTGTACCAAAGCGTGGCTTTGTGGACAAGACTTCGTCGGACCTCACACCCCAGAATGGTCGAAACAGGAATGATGCAGCAAGGTTATTGGGGGTAGCACCCCTTAGGTTATGTGCATTTCCTTCTGGATAGAAGTGGTATCATGGTATGGAGCCAGATACTTAACTTATGTTGATATCATAGATATGTATATGTATTATTTTGTGATTTGTTGTTGGGGCCCCGGATAAAGGTTGGTTACGACCGGGAGATGGCATACTTGTGTCAGTAGTTACCCAGTTAGGGGTAACCCGGCCTTGTGTTGGCAGAGATCCGGTTTGGTTCTCGGGGACATCCTTTCAGAGGCGTTCTCATGTGGCAATGGGAAGTTCCTTGGCCTAACCATTTGTTGGAAATCCAAAGAAACAATACGAGCCTTGTACAGTGTTAGTTGTAGAACCTGCCATTTACTTATGGTGGCGCCCCACTGTTTAGATGGTAGCTATAGTAGACATACGATAATGGTCGTATGTTGGCTAAGATTTATATTCTACTTTCGAAATGTTTTCTGCACTTTGCATTTATAGTAATAATATCAAGGAAATTGCGTATCAAGCATGTTTGACTATCATAAGAAGAAATCTCCTCCAATTCTGCGTTTGCATTGTGTGTGTGGCGGGAGGCCTTATGGTAGTCTCATTTTTAAAAAGCATTGCGAATTGACTTTGAAAATCTTTTGTTGAATGTTTTAAAAGATAAACTGTTTTTGTTGCTCATACCAGTCCCACGACTGATCCGAAGTTTATTATTTCTTTCCTAAACTCTGGGTGCTCATAATTTTCTACACGAGCAGTCTAGAATTGGGTTTTTCAGGTAGTTAGGTTCAGTGAATTATCTGGAGCTAGTTCAGTCTTTGGATGTGGACGAAACTTGCTTGTCTTTGCGTATCGTGATGTTGGATGGAGCTGCTGCTGCCGGTGTTCTCTTTTGAAGACTATCTTAGAGTTATTGTTCCGCTGCTAGATGTTATCTATTTTTCTTTTCCGCTGCTATTTTATTGTATCATATCTCTGATGTATATTTATATCTATTGGATCATCTGTTGTATCAGATATTGTATCAAAGCTGTATATCAATGTATTATTCTTTTTTTCCGCTGTGTTATTTACTTAATGTTGTTATAAGCTCCGGCGAATCGGATTTGAACGGTCGAATCTATGGCATTTGAATACGATTTGAAATATGGATGTCGATTTTCGAGCGCGCAAAATCTGCGTCGTCACAGCAGCCATTGGAAATTCCTGATTGGAAGTGGGAGATGATTTCGATGGATTTCATTGATGGTTTGCCTAGAACCAGGAAAGGAAACGATGGAATATGGGTTATTGTGGATCGTTTAACTAAGAGCACCCATTTTATACCAGTTAAGGCAACTCGCACTGCAGCTTCTCTGGCAGAGATTTTCTTGAAGGAGTTAGTGAGATTGCATGGTGTTCCAGTTAGTATAGTAAGAAACCATGATCCCATTTTCACTAGAAAATTCTAGGAGGCACTGCAATCAGTAATGGAAACAAATTTAAGATTGAGTATAGCCTATCATCCTCAGACAGACGGACAGACGGAGAGGCTTAATCGTATTCCAGAGGATATGTTGCGAGCTTGTGTTTTGGATTTTGGTGGATCGTGGGAAGACCATCTTCATCTAGTGGAATTCTCTTATAATAATATTTACTAGGCAATTATTAAGATGTCTCCCTGTGAAGCTTTATATGGAAGACCGTATAGATCCCAATCCTATTGGATAGAATCGAAGGATCGTCTTGTGCTCGGACCCGATTTTATTCGAGAAGCTTCTGCGAAAGTTGATCTTATCAAGAAAAGGATGAAAGCTGCTCAGGATCGTCAGAAGAAATATGCAAATAAAAGGCGAAGACTATTGGAATTTGAGATCGGAGATTTAGTCTTTATCAAAGTTTCCCCGATCAAAGGTGCTATAAGATTCGGAAAGACGGGAAAACTTGCTCCAAGATATATAGGACCATTTCGAGTGTTGGAAAGAATTGGAGCTGTAGCTTACAGGATTGAATTGCCAAAATGAATGTCTGGAATTCATAATGTATTTCATTAATCCCATTTAAGGAAATTTATTCATGACCCATCACTAGTTGTAGAACTAGTAGTTCAGGAAGATTTGGAAGTAAAACCCAACTTGACTGTGGTCAGGAATCCAGTTCGGATTGTGGATCAAGACAAGAAGCAACTCAGGAGCAAACTAGTAAAACTCATCAAAGTGCAATGGAGTGAGGATCCAAAGATTGTACCTGGGAAACTCTAGATAGTTTTAGGAAAGCCTATCCGGATTTGTGTCCGGGTAACTAGTGATGTTTGTTAGGATGGACTGTTGTTTGTTAATGTATGGATGATAGGTATGTTTGGATTGTTAATATAAAAGCTTTTGAATTAACTGTTGTTTTAAATTTCGGGGACGAAATTCTTTTAAGGGGGGAGGAATGTAACAACCCGGAATTTTGGCTATATATTTTAATAAGAATTTAATCCAATTTAAATAAAATATGAGCTTTTCAAATTATAAACCGATAGGATCTTGGTCATTTATCAGTTATATATGTATATATATGTTTTGTGAAGAAATTTTTTATTTAAAGATTTGAAATAGAATCTTTCCATACTATTTAAAATAAAATCTTTCAAAAATGTTTATAACAAAATCTGTCCTATTCAATTGAAACTAAAAGATGTTAAATTATTAATATTTAATATAATACATATATAAATGTAGTATTTAATAATAATGTTTGAAAATAAGCAACCTTATCAATGTTAAACATAAACATAAAAACATAAGTATAAAACATAATTATGAACATAAGAAAATTATAATGTAAGTATAAGAAATAAATATAAATATAAAATATACAAATACAAGTAGGTGTTATAAATCAACGCATAAGCCAAATCCATATCTAGAACAACTTTACATAAACGTATCAGAAAGGTTTAAAGGGAATAACCTATATATATACATATGAACAATGCACATAAACAAAGAAGAAAAAAGGAAATAATAACAAGTTTGTTGTGTAATATATGTAAGTGCAAGGGCAAAATAAAATCTTTGATCAAACATTGTTGGCTGTACATAAACAGGACAAAAGAAACAAAGAAATATAATATGTATATTAACACATATGTGCTGTATAACTAACAGAAGATAAATTATTCACCTTAAATAAAAAATATCTTTATACATAAATACAAAGATCAGCAAATATTAATTAGGTGTAAGCTAATATGTGACGCCCCACCTCTATACCCACGCTAGCCAAGAACACTACGATGTAGTGCTGTCAACTAGCACGGAGAATAAGGCTATTGAGGAGCGACCATCCATGTAACTTCTTTGTGCGAGCACCGTTATGTCAGATAGTATAACATGCATTTCATTTAAGGAGGAAGTCCGACATACCGATACAAAGTCAAAGCTATCACACGGTGGCTATAAATAATCTTCGGAAACAAACATAGAAATAAGCATAACACAATCAGTCATAGACATCCATATCACAAAGGTGAAAGAAGATATGGATATATAACTAACACATGAAAGTGTACATCAGAGTAGTGGTCAAAAAGATCCACAATAATACAAAAGAATAGCAACATGTGCTATACAAAAGAATACAACTATGAGTCTATATCTCAAGTGTATACAACAAAAACTGCTAATCTAAATAGTTAGCCAAAGTCAGAGTAGCAAACCCCGGGGAGAAGTCAAGCAGATGCACCTGTAACATCTCGGTCTGACCCGAGTATTATTTAAGAAAATAATAAACGGATCAGTCTAGCTATAAATATCAGATGGCATGGTATAAAATAAAAGATATGGCATAACATAAAATATCCATACTGACATACTACTATTAGGTGTAAGCGACCTAGTGGAGTTCGCGAGTTAGCCGAAGCGAGCGACCTAAGAGAGACGAGCGACTTAAGGAACTCGCGACCTAACATTTGAATAGGTCAAGCGACCTAAGTAGTTAGGCGACCTAAGGTCTTACGACCTAACGACCTACGGTCTAAAGGCCACGCGACCTAGAGGATCTGCGAGCTAACGAGGCCGACCTAAGGTGCAAGCGACCTAAGGGACAACGGGCTAAAGTATGGTACGCGACCTAAAAGATGGCGCGACCTAAGGTGAGAGCAGGTCGAGCGACTTAAGGCGATGCGCGACCTAAGACCTAGCGACCTAAAGGGATGCGCGACCTAAGAGAGGCATCAGGTCGAACGACTTAAGGGTGATGCGACCTACGACCTAAGCTCAAATACGAGCTACGAGCTAGCGACCTACGACCTAAGCTCAAATGCGAGCTAAGGCCTACGACCTAAGGCCCTAACGTACTAACATTTGTCGCGACCTAAGTGGTGACGACCTAACAAGGAAAGGCTGAGCGACATAACGCTGCAGAGGGGATTTAAGGCCAGAAACGACCTACGACCTAAACCCCATACGACCTAACGTGAAACGACCTAACTCCGAAGTGAAAATTCAAGGCAGTGCGACCTAGCGCGATAACACGCGAACGACCTAAGGGTTAGGTCGCGAGCGACCTAACTCCGAACACACGAAAATGGCCAGAACGACCTAAGTGCAGAAAATTCACCAAAACGCTAAAAATTGGAGTTTTTCGCCAATCCAATCCAAACCAAATGCAAATGTGCATGCAAAAGTGATAGGGAATCATTCCCAACAGTCCAATATAGTTATAGACTAGATTTGTGAGATAAAAATCTCACCTTTGCACTAAAGTTTATGAAGATGAAGCTTGAAAGCAAGGAGAAGCAATCCAAAGCTTGAATCCAATATCTTCTACTTGAATTTGGAGTTGAATGTTGGATTTGCAATTGAATTTGTGCTTGGAGTTTTAATTTCCCATTCTTTTCACCATTAATGCCCAAGCTTGAGTTAGTTAGGAAATTTATGAAGAGTGAGGAGAAGGGGGTTGGAACTTGGGCTTAATAGGCTAAACTAACCCAAAGTCCAAAGCGGGAAAAGTTAGTGAAATTTCGCTAACTCCAAACCTATCGATGTTTATACTTAAAAACTTATAAACGGCATTTCGAACTCAATGGAAGTGGTCTCGAGTCCGAATTTGACCGTTTGCAAAAAGTAGCTTTTCGGACCAATATCCGATTAACGACAAAATATTTAAACAAAATATTTAAATGTAAAATCGATAAATATGCGGGTTGTTACAAAGCCTCCAGCTCGTCCTCTAAACTCTGATGCATCTAAGGTAAAACTTGATACTCAGCTAACTCGAAAGAGTACGCGAGGAACTCGGGGAGAACAAAAAATAAGCTTTAGACATATGTTTGGTATAAGAAACCTCGAGATACATGAATCCATGTAACAGTAACTATTGAGACCGTACGGATCCCCGTCATAGTTATCCCCTCAAAAGAAACCAACCGTACATTAAGTTTAGTATAGTGATATGTTAGATAATGTCTATGGTGTAGGATATAATGATATCAAATAGCCATGATGCTTACATTGGTCGCACCACAAAATATTATGTTACATTTAAAACCACTAAGGTACATTTGCTTAATAGGTTTTCCACGGAGATCTCCTTAGGGAAGCAGAATCTAATCCCTTAGCACAGGGGTCAAAAAGTACCTTCCAAACGTCGTTTATCTCTTGATAAAATATACCGTAAAGGTAAACATAAGAGGCCATTGTCCAAACATAAACATGAACAACATGAACCAAATATCATCAATTCATGTCGGCCAACAATCGATAACTATCTCTAGAAATGAAGTTGATAACATCCTGACACGGGTCGTTAAATCCCAGGTTGTGCATCCTACTCTGTTTTAGCCATTTTCGATGTCAAGGTTACGTTCATCATCTTTCACTCGAGTCTTCATTGCTTGAACAGAAAAAGAATCCCTAAATGGATTCCCATATCTCGAATAGATCATGAATCACTACATGGATTCAAGCATCTTGAATAGATCATAAATCGCCATATGGATTCTAGCATCTTTAACAGATTATGAATCCCTACATGGATTCGAGCATCTTGAACAGATCACAAATCGCTACATGGATTCGAGCATCTTGAACAGGTCATGAATCGCTACATGGATTCGAGCAATTTGAATAGATCACGAATCGCTACATGGATTCGAGCATCTTGAATATATCTCAAATCTCTATATAGATTACTTTTCTTCGACCACTTCCAAAACATAGAACTCGTATACTAGTTTGAAATGGTATTCGGTCAGTAGAACACTTGTTAATCCCAGAGTCTTCAAAACCAATGTATGAATTTCTGGTTAACGCAATCTTGGTTCTTTTAGAAGTAACTGAAAGCTAGAGACGTTTGTACCAATATTCCTCCATGCATTTTTTATTGGTATGAAATCGTGAAGCCTTTCGATTACTTCCTAAGTTAATATTAGGTCAAGTTCGATAGTCAACTAATCGACTGTCTAGTCAAAAACACTTGTTTATAAAAATCAATATTCGTTTTCTTAACTCATTTCCGACATTCCAACTTAACGATTTCTCATCCAAGGGTGAAGCCTTGTAAACTTAGGCATTGGTTACTCCAAGCCTTGCCTATATGCTTCATTCTTGAATCTCACAGATAGATAAGTCTACCTCATCGTCTTTTACTATTAAGTATAGTATTGATGATTTCCATAAACAATAAGAAATGAACATGATTAACACATTTTTGACATTTTCCTACCTACTGTTCCTCGGTCAACAGGAAAGCTCGTTAGATTAGAGCTCTATTACTCCATCCCAACTCGAAATCAATCTTAACTTTCACAAATAGATATGAGTTAATTCGTCAACTTTTAGTGTTAAGCATAGTTGATTACTTTCCAAACAAGTAATCAAATAATTAAGCATTTAACCACTAAGAAATTCTAATACCTTTTTGAAACATTTGCATGTACTTTTAAAATACTTCGAAATACATATAATAGGTTTCAAAAAATTTATCCAAAAATTAGTTAAAATAATAAGTTTGAAAAATCAACAAACTTGGAAAATGAACATGTTTTTTATAAAAATTCTTTCTTCAAAATTAACAACTAATTCTTAAAAATTCATAAATATCACAAAGCACTTTTAGAATACTCTAATATATGGTAGGAAATACTTTTAAAAAGAATAAAACAAAGCACTCAAACTTAAAGTCCTTCTTGAAACATTTGAAGTTCAAAAATCAAGGTTAAACGGGGCAATTTTGCACTAGTGATATTTTGATCGTTTTCGAAATGTTACTTAACTTTATAATTTTCAAGGTTTTAATAGTTGGAAACATACATATAAAATATTGCAAATATGGAGAGAAATCCCTAAGGAACTCTCTATAAAGTTCCATAATGATTTCAAAAAACAAGGCAATTCCAAAACGCATCTATAGTGAATATCGCTATAAGTGCACTTCTAAATTCGAGTTATATTCCAACCCATGTGCAACAACAACCTATGTGCTATGTTTCAAGGGATAGTCATATGTTATACAAGTCCATATATGGATTATATGTTCCACTTGTTTTCAAAACAGGAATCAAAATCAATGTTTTCAACATATGTCCAAGTTAATTCAAACAACTTTAACACAACAAAGTATAATCATATATGAGTTATATTATCAATCCAAGTAATGAGTTAGCTCATCTTTTAACCAAAAAACAACCAAGTTTAATAACTCAAGTCCAAATGATGATGGGAAAAGACCAAAAATCCCTCAAAACCCAAATGACATTAATTGCTTCTTATCATGGCAACTTTGTGTTACTTCTCCTTTATTCATTTTACCTTTTAAACCTCACCATGATAATATCCCTTATCCCATTAAAATTTTCTAGAACATTACATGCTTTATATAGGAAAGTGTGTGTTAATTAGTTGCTAATGTGTTCATTTGATCATTAGTTAAGTGTACGAGAGTTCAAACAAATTATATTGATCGAAAAGTTGTTTATCGATAAACCGATTTTCAGACACATTATGGATTTTCTTCGAAGAATATATTTTTATAAACAATTTAAGTTTCTTATCTTTTTCTATTAATTAAGTGATGTTAAACAAGGTTATAAATCATATTTATAACACTTAAACATATCCCAAAATGTATTGTTATTCGAAGACATAATTTCCGAATTTTTGAATCGCTACATTTTTTATATGATTTTGAAGTTTTCTATCATAGTATATGGCTATGCAAGGATAACGTTGGTTTTTAATCAAGGAACTGACTGCGGTCCGCACTAGGGAAGTCGAGTAAGTGATACAAGTTTGAAAGAGAAGTTTGTGTATTCGTACAAGTGATCGGAATTGATATTACATACGGATGCCTTATGTACATCGTACAGGCTTTAATGTATTTTTGTACTTTTCACATCAGAAATGCAAGATACATCTGGTTTGATATGGATGTTCATGTGAGATGATTGTTATATATTATTTTGTATGTTTGAATTCATGATATGATGGGTGAATTGTTGTATCATTTAATTTTTCATGTTTAACTCTCTTTTGGGTTATGTAAGTAAGATTAAAGTATATGGAAGCAAATGCTAGCTTGCTTTTTCATTTCATGAGTAGAGTTCGTTTGCTAGATAAATAGGTGCTATGTTTATGCTTAATAGGTGTGTTTTCTATGTGTCATACACACTATATAAAGTGTATCGTAAGTATATACTATTGTTGATGATTTTATGCCCCAGTTATGGAAGGCCACAATTAGGCTTTTGTTTTTTTTATTTGAATGCGGTTTTTTCAGATCGAGCTGCACAAAGTCGATGTTGCCAAAAAATTTCATAATGTATGAGACTATAAAGTTTAACAACTTAATTTTAATTTAAGAGTTTTAAAAGCTTAAGGGTTGGAAAATATTTTATTCCTTTGGGAATTTCGAGGATTTCCTATTAATTAAAAGCTTAAGGGTTGGAAAAGCTTAAGAATTTTGAACCCTGGACATTATTATAATATCAAAAGATTTCCTATTAATGGTTTGGTCATCGTAAGGTAAAAAATCATCTGTGTTTATGTGCGGCTTGGTCTTATGAGATGCCTTTATTTTTTAAAGGCTTGATGACACTAAAAGTCCATATGATTTTTGTTTTTCAGGTTTGTTTATTGGACCGATCCGGGCGTTATTTCTTATAATGCTCGGGTCAGTCCGAGCATATTTTCAAATTAAGTTATGGATTCTTTGGATCTTCAAGAGACGAGATAGGTGCGCCAAGACGTATTCACGTATATTTTATTTCCACTGCATTTGTTTTTTGTTTTCTCAACATTTGTGAGGACAAGCTGTTATGAGCGTCCAGGCTGATGATAAGTTAATTTACTCTGATTGATGAATGTATATTATAGTTTTCTTTTATAAAGACCTATTATATATTACTTATCACGATGTGAGATTCTGTTTTGTCTTTTCTTTCTTTCACCCCGGCAATCTGTCTTTCCAGCACTTGGATGCTCGGCACGTAAATACTGTGGATTATTAGTGTTGACTTTTGAGGGTCGAAAATGCTGGTCATTACAGAGTGGTATCTGAACTTAGGTTAGGCGAACACCTGGCTTTGGTGGAGTAAACTCATTAGAGATAGGGTAAGTGACACTCTAGAATGAGTTTGAGAGTGAGTGTGTGTGTAAGAGCGCAAATTTATTAGTGCTATAAAATTGTTTTATACCGTGTTGATTGATCTTTTGAATGGTTTTTGAATTCTGGTCGGTGCAGAAGGAACACCTGTATCGATAGGGGTTTCTAAATACTTGAACATGGAAAACCGACATGGTTTTGTTTTTGAAATTTGGTAAATGAAATAATTTTACCTAGGAATATATTTTTACATATAAGTACAATTTTCAAAAAGTTATATGGTTATTTATGATATGTTTTTTAGTTAGGAAATGATAATGTTCGATTATTATCATTTATTGTTTGGTTAGTTACGCTCAGCCAGTTTAGGAGCATTAACCATTGTTTGTTGATTTTTGAATTGTGCATAAACAATTTATAAGCAGTTTTACCTTTTTACTTTATGGGTTGGGTATATAGTAATTGTGGAACATTGAAACGAACAACTTGTGAATTAAATTTCACAGTTTGACTATAAGGCGTTCGGCGATAAAGTTGGGTTATAATTTAATTTTAATAAAATTTGTTTATTGTAGTTTTAAAAATATGTAAGATATTTAACGTAAACAGTTTTGGAATGATTTTATATAAGTACGATTTTAAATAAAAAGGGATTTAAAGCTGAGAATTTTAGAACTTAAATCCCGCTGGAATTGGAAATTTGTTTTTAAAGTTTTTAGGGAAAATGATAATAAGATTTTTTTGAAAGTATCTATGTATTGAATTTTAAAAGGATTTTAAAGGAGATAGAAAGCACTGAGGAATTATTGAAAATTAGGAAACTTATATACTGTTGTCGATTTCATAAGTATATACTGTTGTTAAACTGTTGTTTTTAACACTGATATTTTTAAAAGGATTTCATAAGTATATATTGTTGTTGATGGTTTTATGCCCCAGTTATGAAATGTCACTTTTGGTCTTTTATTTTCTTTTGTTTATTTGGCTGGTTGTTGCGAGTTGTAGTTTTTCAGGTTAAGCCGTGCAAAGGAGGCGCTACCGAAATATTCCATAACGTACGGGACTTTAAAGTTTAATAACTCATTTTTAACTAAAGAGTTCTAAAAGATTAAGGGTTGGAAGATATTTTCTTCCTTTGGGAATTTCAGGGACGAGATTATTTTAGAAAGAAGAATGTAACGACCCGAAATATTTAACATTTTGAATAAGAATATTTAGTTTATTTAGATATTCAAATTTGATTCAAATGTAATAAATAATAAAAAAATAAATTGTTAATGAAACGACTTAGTTTTAAATGACGTATTTTTAAATGAACTTATAGGAGTTTCCATAACTTTTGATTTGGAAAATATATAAATTTTCGTTCGACGTATTTTTTGAAAAATGTTGGTATTTTCGAATTTCACAGAATAAGATAACCAGTGTATTTTATTGTTGTTTTAGGATCGTGTCGTATTGTTGTATGCAATCATACTTTTATTTCTTTCATCCACGGTTCATATGCAAATGAAATACTGTGTAGCGAAGTGCCAGAAATTATAGAATAAACAACATCACACACTAAGACCATTCTTCATTTTTCCACTTTCCCTTTTACATTTCCTTTTCCCTCATTTTTCACTTTATTTTAAATGAAAACCAAAGCCTCCTCTTTCAAAAATTAAAATAAAATGATTTACTAAATGAAAAAAATACGATATTGGATCCGTTGAGTTCATATCGACCAGAGCTTCAAATCTACAGAGTTTGGTTGGATGCGGTTATGTATGAGATGATCGACGTGAACAAGGAAAAATTGGGGTTTGGATTCGCAGTCCATTTAGATGATGGTTGGCCAAGGCGAAGGCGGCAAGGTTCTTCTATTGTTAAGAGTAGTCGATGGCCGGAGTTTAGGGTAGTGTGACGGTGGTTTGGGTGTCGCATCATTCTATGGCTGAGGGAAAACTATTCCAGGTCGAGATTAGAGGCAGTCGCGCTTCGAGCGGTGGTGTGGAATGCAAAGAGCGCAAGACATAGAGTTCGTTGCAATTGTCGGAGGTCGATTTCATGGAGGTGGAGGAAGAACGAAGGAGAGAGGTGATTGGAGGAGTGGGTGTGTTTGTGCACGATTATGTGCATGTACCGAGAATAGATTAGTGATTGGGAAAGATGATTAGTGGGAGGGATAATGAAGTTAAATTGTTAATTAAGCTACTTAATTCATGTTTTAATCTTTAAATCTTATAAAATCAATACTTCTTCATACAATGTCCAATCGAGACACGGTCTTTTACGTTGAGCTCGTAGAAGCGTTACCTATGCACTGGAATTTAATTTGTCAAGTTTGAGCAAGTGAATTTTAAGCTAAAATTGGACATCATTTGATTTTGTATTGAACAGGAATGCTTAAGCTTCCGTTGAAATTTTGGTGAGTTTACTCACCTTTAGACGAAATGTATATGATATATAGTAGATATAAATTATTGTTTTTGCATTTGAATGATTTATTGATTTGGTTTGGTTGAATCCAAGCTAAGAAAAGCGAATGACATATAAAATAAAATACATGGAATTTTATAGAGGAGTCTGGATTCCTCACCGTTATTGATTTTAAATTTAAGTTATATACCTGTTGTATAAATTATTGAATGTCAAAACGTGATAGTTTGGCCATATTGGATGTGACACTGATACATATTAAAAATTGAACCTTTTAAGTTATAAAGATAGCGGTAGCATGGGTTAAGTGTTATAATAGTTATTGGCCTCATTATAGTATGTTGAAAATACTGTTAATTGTTGTAGTTCTGAAACCAGTTTTGATTCAAAAGTTGATTTTTAAATGTGATTTTTTATCGTATTTTATGTGGCATTTTATTTAGAAATGGTTTTAAAACTTTTCTATTTTACTTCAACCCTTATTTACAGTCTCTTCTAATTTATATGAAAATGTTTTAAAAGTACATTTGGTTTAATTTCCATACGACTTGTTTACTTAAACTAAAACAGAAAATGTTTTGGGTTTTTTGTACCAATGTTTATATGACATTTGTTTTAATCCAATTTAGTATAGTTTTGAAAATGTAATGTTTTGTGAATATACTTATACTGTTGGCATAAGCATAGGAAAAGATATCTAAGTATTGAAAGTGAAATGTTTGGTGAATATACTTATACTGTTGATATAAGCATATAGAAAAGTTTTCCATGTATTAAAGTGAAATGTTTTGTGAGTATACTTATATAGTTAAGATAAGTATATCAATATTTTTCAAGTATTGAAAAGAGTAGAAAGGGTTGGGTTGTTTGTTTATTTTATAGTTATAAAATCAACTATCAAATCTTGGCCAACTTTGAAAACTATTGATTGTTGATTCGGAGAGGGCGGGATTAGATAAGTATAAGTTATCCAAAAACCACTTCGAACGTGCATAAGCGTTCGAATTTGAGACATCTTAAAGATGATCGAAGACGGAGTTCTTTGAAGTGAAAGAGCTGCTTGCTACTAATCCTGAGGGTGCCTCCAAAAAAGACGCAGTAGAACTAATGCCTTCAGTTTGTTCAATCCCAGAACAACTTGTTTGGATGAATGCTGACATTGCATTGTTGCTTGGAGGACAGTGTTAGCGTTCCAAGTTGTATATACTAAAAGGTAAAACGTAAACTCAAGCCTCACAACCCGGGAATGACTAAAACATGGTAGATGCGGCATAACTATGTGGGTCGTTCTCATTATGATATGATCGTCACTTGTATATAAAGTGATATTTATGGATTTGTAAGCTTGTGGCCATGGAAACGGTTTGTCAAGTTGGCAGTTAGAGCGGTGATCATATTCTGTACTATCCATGAAAAGATAGGTCAGTTCTGTGTTGTTAGAGGTGCAAATGTTTTGCAGCCTCAGTACATTTTATCTAGAGATGTATTGTCAAGAAAGTAGTCCATTACCTTGTCATCATTGGAATCCGTTCTCCAATACGTGATTCATGTATTTAGTTGTATACTTAATGTGCCGTTGAATCAAATTAATGTAACCATTCCGACTATGATTCAATATTTATTTTAAACCTCAGACATTATTATAATATCAGAATATTTTCTATAATGGTTTGGTTTTCGTAAGGTGAGAACTCATTCGTGTTTATGTGTGGCATGGTCTTACGAGATACTTTATTTTTGAAATTTTTTATAACATTAAAAAACTATATGATTTTTGTTTCTCATGCTGGTTTACCAGACTGGTCTGGACATTATTTTCTTATAATGTTAGGTTGATATTTTCTTATAATGCTCAGTTCAACCCGAACATATTTTCAGAGTTAGTTGTAAATGCTTTGGAGCTTTAGGAGAAGGGTTGGATGCGTTCAAGACATATTCATGTATATTTTATTTCCGCTGCATTTGTTGTTTTGTATTTATCAGCATTTGTTTGGACGGGCTGTTGCAACAGTCCAAGCTGATGATAATTTAGTTTACTTTGATTGATGTCTGTATATTATAGTTTTATTTTGTAAAGACATGTTGTATATTTCATATTACTCGTCATGATATGATATTATGTTCTGTTTTTTCTTTCTTTCACCCCAACAATCTGCCTTTCCGTCACTTGGATGTTTGGCACCTAAGTATTGTGTATATATTACTATCGACTTTTGAGAGTCGAAAAGATCGGTCGTTACAGAGACCCAGTATAGCTTCAAAATAGTAAAAAAAAAAATTGAAATTCGTCCAGTTCTTCCTCTATGGGCTAGCCTAGTTTCAATACTAACACCCTCTGCGGAAGATTTATGTCTTTTTTATATTAAGATGATAGCATTTACTTGTAAGTATTGACAACTTGGTTATAATTTAAAAAAGTGAAAATTTCGTGTTATTTTTAATAAATATGAATGATTTTGATTGTTATTAGTTCAATTTTGGGCTCAGCTGCAAAAGATATTAAACCTACATGTGCGCGCTGCATCAATGCCTAATTTTTTTTTTGCATTTTTTTAACAATGGACAAAAACTGTTGTAAATGATTTATTACAATTGACACTTTTGCCGGTCAAAATCAGTTGTAAAAAGCTCCAATCCTATTATATTTTCGCATGTTACGACTTTCAGCTATCCGTTGTCATATGTCTGTTATAATGATTATTGCTTGTTGCGAAATGAATATTTTTTATAGTGATTGATGTTGTCATTTTGTGAGCGAAGCGATAATGAATTCGAGGAAGAGTAAAAGTGTTTTTTTTTAGTCATGCGCGGAATAAATTTAAGGAAGTAGGTGTGCATGGATGAGTGAAGTAATTGATTGAGTGGGAAAATAAATTGATGATGGATGTTAGTTTGTTGTGTAGATAGTAGCACCGTTATCAATCTGTCACCAACCTGTAAAATCTTCCTTGTTAGTTTCCTCTTATTCCGTATCCCTATCACCAACTTTCTCATCTTGGCCTATCTTTGGGTCTAGATTGCTTAAATCAGCAGAAACGGCCTCTTTAGCTTCTTTATTTTACTTCTCTCGTTTGGATCGACCTGTATAAGTCATTTATTTTTGCATTTTGGCAGTCAAAATCAATTCATTTGGTTTTCGAAAAACTAACAAACGATTTATTTAAGTCGATCCAAACGAGCACTAATGTTACTTGCTAAGTAGCTCCTTATCGGCTTGTTCCAATAGGAACATTTCCCTTCTCTCCTTATATTTGTCCAGAGTGGTTGATTCATGATGGCCTAGGTGTGGAAAAGAGAATTGACGGTGCGGAAGTTGGTCCATCACAATGCAGTATACCTTATAAATGACATTTAGAGTTTTAATTCATGCCGCAAAATAGATTGTCAGATGTTATTTACGTCTTAATGCATGCTGCCTTGTTGTTAACGTTATATTTACGACAATGAAAGTCGGAAGGAGCAGCAGAAAGAAGACACTGCTTTGGAAATGTCAAGGGCATTAATTACTACTTTGTTGTCTAGATGTGAAACATTCGACTGATCCGACCGATTTTCGGTTCTAGATCGGTCTTGTATTCGGTTCAAAAACCAGACTACCCGATCCGATCTTCAATTCGGGTCTACTTAGATAATAACATTGAAAATGGATATATTTTATTCTTTAATTTGGTCCTTATGGTACTTTTCATCATTCAAACCTGATCCGGAGCGCATGAGGCTTGGTTCGGATCAGTATCTTCTCGGATCGGTTCCGTTGTTTTTTGTGGTTCTCGGTTCTAATACCCAGCACTATTTCTGCTAGTACAATCAGCACGTACATGCATTTAATAAGAAGAGATATTTACATTTTATTTAATAATAAAAAACAAATGGAATGCCGTGTGTTGCAAGAGTAAAACTTTTGATAATCGCAACGCTTTTATTGCAAATTGCTTTATTGGTATGTCATGATATATTGATAATAAAATTCCATTGATAAATAGTCGGAAAAGATATGAAGATAAAGGTATAAACCGGTGATGAGATCGTGGTATTTTTGGAATTTCACAACAACACAGCGAAAATTATATTAATTGAGTTCTTAACGGCAGAGATTAACAATTATCATCAACTTTTTGTGGCTTTTTTATCCACTCTGCAAATTTGTTAAATAGAAGATGCTGCTAATGTTCTTTACATACTGCCTTCGCTTATTCTGCATGGCTGGCTAGTGACGCTCATCGGCAGACGTTATTACTTATACACCTGCTAACCTGACCATTATTATTATTATCTTAGCAAATTAATAATTCAAAAATCACAATTAATGTCAGCGGGTGTACACCCAATGACAAGGCGTTCCCACTAACCGCCCAGACGCCGGATTTATATCTTCATCCACTTAAAAATTAACCACGTCGCTTTCGTTGGACACGTGGCACTTCCCTGACCATAAGTTCGTTCGTACTTTGTACGCATGGACAATGTTATCATCCTATTAAGTATTAACGCAATTTAATATTTCCGACCATAATAATTAAACGTTAAAAAGAGTATAGATTTGAATGAAAAATGCTACGTTTGTGCTTGCGCAGAGTTACATGTATTGTCTTTTGTATTCGTTGGATATAAACTGATTTGTACACGTACATTATTTGACTAGTTACACGTTCTGCACAACCTTCAACAGAAATGCATTTTTTGAAAAAGGAAATCACAGAATACCATTTTCCACTGTTCGGATGAGGCAGTAAACAAAAGCGAAATTAATTTAAAGGACAAAAGTATATATATTTTTAGTCTAAAGAACACAACCTTAATATTTTAACGACAATAACAAATATTCATTTAATCATAAGGACAAACATTTTTTCAAAATTATTCATAAGGATAAACATTCTTGCAAAACAGCTACCGAACTAAAAACTGTTACAGATAAATACAAACTGATACATAAAAACTGCTATCAATAACTAAAAGCCGATACCTAAATAAAGTTGTCCTTCAAGCAAAATTACCGAAGGTCTGTCCTTGAGGCTAAAATGTTGAAAAATTTTGTTCTTCACAATAATTTCCTGAAAACAAAAACACTTAATTTTTTTGAAATTTTGCAAAATCATCTTTTTTAGAAGAGAGAAAGGACTTTTGTGTAAAAATTCAGTGTTTTTTTGGGTTGGCACATCGAAACAAAGAGAAATGAAAGTAGATGGTCTCCTTCCATTTTCTATATCAAAAGTATAATACACTTAGTACATAAAAAAAAAGGACAGTTCGACTAAAGTCTATATTAAGTTTCAAAATATGCCAAACAATGTTGCAAAAAAATTATGTAAATTAAGTCTTTAAAATCAGGTTACTGAATAATTTACATTGGCCCATTTGAAATGGAGCCAATGTAAAAGTGTGTGTATATATGCATATGTGTGTACACACATGCGGCATTGAAATATCGTCCGTACAATTTTGGTTATATATGTATATATATATATATATATATCCGTAATTACTTTTGAAACTCGCTTATTCGCGTAATAAGTTCGCAAAAGTGACACAATTTCAAAAAAAAAATCCCAACAGAAATGCATTGCATTTTTGCTTGGAAAGTATAGTAGTCTTAGTACTTTGAAACAAGCAATAAGAATAAACATAAAAACGAAAAGTCCGTCAACCGATGCCGCACAGTGTCACCTCTGCATTAACATTCGAATGTATCCACGAATACAGACGAATATAAGATATTTATTAATTTTGCTTACACTTAATTAAAAAAACAAATAAAATTAAACATTTTCAAAAAAATAAAATAATAAATAAATAATATTCTTTTATTCAACACAAATCATTTTCAGTAATACTGCTACCATAAATACAAAGATGAAAAAAATCACAAAATAACAATCAATTTTTGACATACATGCAAAATATGAACTATTAGCACTATAAAACAATATATATCAATCATCTTGTGCAGGAAAATATGTATAATCTCATGTGATACAAGTAAAAAAAATCAATCATGTCCCATTCGTTTGATACATGGCACTTCCTTGACCATTAGTTCATTCTCACTTTGTACGTTTTGTACGTGTAGACTATGTTGTCATCTTATTAACGCAGTTAAATATTCCAACCATTATAATTAAATAGTTAGAAGTGTAATAACATAGATCTGAAGGAAAATAGCTTCTTTGTTTTCATGCAGACTTACATCAACAGTTTTTTGTATTCATTTGGATATAGCTTAAATTGATTTGTAGATTTACATTATTCTGACTAACTACACTTTGTCCGCAGCCTTAGTAGAACTTCATTTTTTGCCAGGAAAGTTGAATAGTACTTGGAAAAAAAAAAATGTTAAACTAGTGCCACGTATTTGCATTCACATCCGAAATCATTTTCGAATATCAGTTATCCATGGCCGGTTGATATAGATATTGAATATTTATCCGTACAGCTCATAATTAATTAAGTCAAAAAAAAAATAAATGAATTTTTTGGATTCAACATAAATCATTTTCGGTAATAATGCTAATATAAATACAAATAAATAAAAATTACGATAACAATAAATCGGATTTTAATAGTAAAAAGTCAAAAAAACAAAAAATACGATAATAATGATGAATTTTTATAGCAAATATTCATTTACATGCATAATATGAATTACCAAAAACAAAAAAATATGGTACTGATAATGAATTTTTGATAATAATATTTATTTACATGCATAATATGAACTATTACCGCTATAAAACAGTTATCAATCATTTTGTGTAGTAAAATATGTATAATTTCAACCCCTATCTTGATAAAAGTTGGACGGATAATTTTCAGATGTACATATTATCGTGTTCGTATTTGTATTCATTTTTCGGATTTCTATTTTAATTTTTCAAATAGGATCTTTGAGGTCACAGTTTCGAATCCTCTATAGCATGATTTAAAACCTCTGGATATATGTTGACTTGTAAGTTGCAGGTTATTTATCTTTCGAATGCATAGGAAAAAATAACGTGGTCAAATCCCTAAACACCGCCATATTGGTTTACAACCAATTGTACACCAATAACTTCCCCATGTTATAAGAGAAGAATGTATACCATTCAAAAAGCTCGATATAGAAAAGAAGAGTGTAGGAAATTTTATTATCGTTATTTCTTCAACTCATCATACTTACAACAATTAAGCAAATGTGCACATGTTTATGGTACTTTATGATAGAGTTAATATGACAACCCGCAAATCCACCCCGTTCAGAACCGACAATAAAGGCGCATGTCCAGTCCCAAACCAAAGGGAGATACGGATAATCATGAGAAAGAAAGAGGAAAGTAGAGAAGAAGAAGAAGAAGAAGAAAGAGAAACCAAAAACAAACGCAGAATCTTAAAATCGTAACGGAACAACATATAATATACTGTAAATGAGCTTTATCAAAAGAGAAACTGTAATCTTTAATATTCATACATCAATCAAAATACACAAATAAAACAAAATCATCAAGCTGGACAATTATAACAACATGACCTCCAAATTGCTGATAAACACAATAATGACTATAGCAGAAAATAAACATCTACGTGGAATAAGCTCCAAAGCATCAAAACCGAATCTATAAATATACTCGGTCGGACCCGAGCATTGAAAGGGAAAAATGCCCAGATCAGTCTGGTATACCAACGTGAGAAAACACATCTCAACTGAATTTATTTTAAAGTTGTAAAGACGTTCTTTTATCAAAAAAAAAAATATATCTCGTAAGACCACGCTGTATAAATACAGACGGTTTCTTACCTTATAATAACTAAAACATTTTATATCACATCCTCTAGTATTATATTAGTGTCTAGTATATAAATAATATTCAAATAGCCGAAATTGTTACATTGCTTAAATTTGACGGCGCAATAAGTTTTCAAACATACTGCCAAACATGTATTGGAGAATGGATTTCTATACAAGGGCAGGTAAGGGACTACCTTCTGTACAGTACATCTCTAGAGGAATGTACCGAGGATACAAAAACAGTCCTCCGCATCTGGCAAGTCCAGCCTATCCCTATTTGGCACTCATACATGGCCTAGATATAACCGAATATGACATCACCCCGGTCGTAACCGACCTATCAGGCATGCCATAGCATACACCACATTCTCGACATTTAGAGAGTAATCTAGAAAGGTGATGACCATACCCTAATGGTTGCAAACCACTTGCCTTGTGGCGTACCCTGTTTAAGCCATTACCGAGTGATGAGGTTTGAAGTAGTGATTACCTTTCACATAACACATTCCACTTTGAATGCCACTATCACTATTGACTTTCATGTACATACAACCTCCGAGCTCGTACGTCTCAGAGAAGTGTGTCAAGCTAATAGAAGTTGTCTTCTCTGCCACCAAACAGATGTACGTTTGTAAAAAGTCAACAACGTAATCTCATAAATGCAATATCAAACATCCATCCATACAAGTTGTCCTGAAATAAGACAAACCGAAGGCACTCTTTTACCACATCCTGTCGGGACTTACCCCTAGAATTAGTAGCGAGAAGTCCTTTCATACCGTAGATTTTCATAACAAAGCCCTACTACCACCATAAATATGTGATATGGTAAATTTCACCCCGAGGAACTAGTGGCAAATAGCCATGCATCATGAAGATCTCCGTCTTCTAAATCATAATCATAAACCTGCACTTTCGAACGCATACATTGGTCCGAAGTGGTTATTGGATAAATCCAATCCCGGTCTCTCCGAACCAACAACGATAAAAATGCCAATATTTGATAGTCCGTTATTTAATTATCAAAGCAAACAAACAATATCTAGCACCATAAGAAACCACTAGGCCATTTAATTAATCTTTTATTAATTAAATCAATTTTCAAATATTTACTTCAAATTATCTTTAAAAAGATATATCTTCAAAACCATTTCAAATCTTCAATATTGGGAAACCTTTCCATATACTTATTTCAACGGTATAAGTATATTCACAAACAGTCTCGTTTTCAACACTTAGAAAATATCTCAATACTTAAATTCGTAATAAGTATATTTACAAATAATTTTTATGAAAACTTCATATTTTCCAAAACATGCTCTATTGGGTCAAAACGAATGTTGTGCAAAACATCGTTACAACAACGCAAAACGTTAGTATAAGGATTCCAATTAATTGAATATATATGTATGTATGTATGTATGTATATATATATATATATATATATATATATATATAAATCTCGTATATTATATAAAAAATTTCCTTTTGGAAATCATTTACTATAACAACAATGTTATAGTCCATGTCTTCCATCCTTTCCTGAAAACATCTATTACAACAATAAATGTTGAAATCTGTGTTTTCGATACATATCGCATTTTAAATCATTTTTCGAGCTATTAAATTCCATTTGGAATTACTACATCCAAAACTTCGCTTTCTAAATATTATCACAACCATTGCCTTCATAAAAAACATTACTTTCAAAACAATCATTTGAAAGATTGTTTTAACTTTCCAAAATTTTACTTTGAAAAGATAAATTACTTTTCAAAGCCATTACTTAATCAAAAATAATAATTTCAAAAACAATCTTTTGAAAGATTGTTAAACTCTTAAAAACTCGAATATAATTCCTTTATGTAAAAATCCATATTTTATATCTCAACATAAATCATTTCCGTATTTATAAACTATATTCATAAATCTTCTTTTTATTTTATAAAACTTTTATTTTATAAAATCACTTTTTTTATAAAACTTTTTTTATAAATAATTCTTTTATAAATACTCGTTTACTATCAAAAATCCATTTTTATTAACCCATTTCTTTAAAAATCTAATTTATCTATAAAATCCACTTATAAAATATTTCTCTATAAAATATGTTTATTTATACAATCTATTCACAGATCCATTTAACAAATAAACTTCAAATCCATTTATAAAATATTTATAAACTCTGATTTTAAATTTATTTCTTTATTCATAAAATATCGCCTTTAAAGATCCTTTATAAACTTATTCAAAATCTCTACATAAAAATATTTCACCAAACCATATTTTCATAACTTCAAAAATCGTACTTTTATTTGTTTAAATACAAATTCCTCCTTTTAATAATTTAAAAAATATTAAAACATACACTTCTTCAAAATCACTTGAAAATCATTTCAATTAAAAATCACTATTTTATAGTATTTTTTAAAATACTAAAAATATGGCACAGTGCTAACATAGCACCAAATAAGCAAAACAAATCCATGTCATCAAATATAACATCCATCACAACATCATATATAAGCATATATATATATATATATATATATATATATATTATATATATAAAATCAACACTGAGAGGAATCATGTTGGATCCCTCCAACCTATCCCCCTACGTCACATGTAGCATAAAATCAAATAATATAAAAAAACAACCGCTTCGAGGCTTGATTCGTATACAAAGGGTCATTCGCTCATGCACGGAAACGTAATAGGGTCTCATCCATATATAATGGGAGTGATCCACTTAGTCTTGCGGCATATTCCGTGTTTTAGCCATTCTCGGTTGTGAGGCTTGAGGCCACACTTTACCTTTTCTTTAGCAATCCCCACTTGGAATGCAAACTCTGCATTTTCCATGATAATGCAATGGTTGCATTTGTCCATACAAGTCGTTCAGGATATGAATGAACCGTAAGCGCTACTTCTACTACATCCATTTTGGAATCACACTCAGGATTAGTAGCAAGTAGCCCTTGCACTTCAAGATCTTTGTCTTAGATTTCTACATCTTCTAAATGTTACAAATTCGAACGCTTACATTGGTTCGAAGTGGTTTTTGGATAACTCATGCTTATCCGATCCCGGTCTCTTCGAACCAATATTCGATAATTAAAAAGGATCAAGTTATCGATAGTGGACAAATCAACTATCTAGATGTGAATAGTTTGCATAGGGAAAATTAGATATCTTCCATATACTTAATTTATCATAACCCATTAATCGAAATTAACTCCTTCGTGTTTGTCACGTTTTCGACATTCGGCATTTGTGCTAAATACAAGACGATTTACTTCCAATAAAACGTGTCGACATTTTAGTATAACTACTCTTATTTGTTTGGCTACTTAATAGCACAGACAAAAGAATCCTTGTTTAAAACTTATTCACTTATAAAAGGAAACCGCCTTTAAAATAAAAGATGACCCGTGGAAATAAGGAAATTAAAAATAAAACCTTTACATAATTAATTAAATAAGTTTAAAGCTTTATTTAACAATAATTATATCTTAATTTAATTACTAATTAAATCCTAATTAAAACTAATATTAAATCTAAATTAAACCTTAATTAAATCTTAGTCAACTAATGAATAATTAAACCCTACCTGATTATTAATTAGTAAATAATTAAACCATAATTAATTTATAATTAAACTTAATTAAATAAATATTTCAAATGTTTTTAGTTTAATGTCTTCCTGCTCCAGCGACATTTGCGTTCCATCCCGTTGACCTTTTCTTCTCCCTTCCGTTTCGCCTCTCTCCTCACTCCATGCCTGACTCTACTTCGCTTCCCCCCTCTTTATCGCTACGCGCTTCCCCCTCTTCTACCAGATCTGGCCGCGTGTTCAAAGTCCAGTCGTCCCTCACCGATAGCCTCATGCCTCCAAACCTGTCCATTGCTGATTTCCCTCCTCTCCCTTCATCTGGTCCGGCTTTAGTTGCGAATTCTTCGCCAGTCAGTCCATCGGTTCTAGGTGTTGTGAATAAGGCTGCGTCCACTTTGCTGTCGTTACCTCCCCTTGCTTGCGGTGGAAGATCTGGGTCTGATGTGAATGTGAATAGTCAGGCAGGTTTCGTTGGTTCAGGTACTAATGGTTGTGTTACCCCTGTCGACTGTGATTTTACAGTTCGTGAGCCTCGTCCTAATAACGGTGACAATGTACGTAACCACGGCCCAATTTGTGATGTGGAGAAGCTGATAGTGAATGTTGTGAATGATGATGGGGGTAATGTTAGTTTGCCTGAGTGTTTTCTGGGGAGAGAATCGGCTGGCAATCAATGTTCTGGTCAGTGCACACTTGGTGCTTGTGATAATGCCCCAACGAAATCTGTTCCAATTCCCAGTTTGGCTGGCACTGATGTTTCTTTTCCAGCTGCCTCTATTGGCTCCCGTCCCGTTCTGGAGCGCCCTGGTCCAACTCCGCCTTCGATGCCGAACTCCAAAACTTGGTCTTCCCTATTCTCGTCCTTGCCTCGGAATGCGGGTAACTACATTCCGATTGATTTTGAAATGGTCGAAGTAAATGGAGTAATGATCCCTCCCCCTTCTGTTTTGCAAGCCGGTGTGGATTTTTGGGCTGATCATTTAGTAGGTTTCTTTCTTGAATCTACTTACCGAATAAAAAATGTGACTTTAGCTCTTCGGAGGGCATGGAAGCTTCGTGGTAATTTGGATGTGAAGCTGATTGACTCCATGTACTATCTTAAGTTTTCCTCTCTTGAGGATCGTCGGATTGCTCTTGACGCTGAGCCCTCATTCTTTGATGGTAGGCCTTTCATTGTTACTCCTTGGACCCCAACTGTGGCAAGTGCACGTGAACAAGTTCTTTCTATCCCCGTGTGGGTATTTTTCTCTCAGATTCCCTCTGCTCTTCAACCGCTTATTGGTCTGAATTGGCTAGCCTGTAACGTTGGAAAATTAAAATGTTTTGACTCAAACACAGTGGCTCGTGATAAGTTGATGTATGCTAAGGCTCTTATTGAAATATCCCCTTTCAAGCCTCTCCCATCCTCTATTTCTGTCCAACTAGCTGTTGGTCATGTTGAGGTAGTTCGTGTTCGCTACGGTTGGGTTCCGGAAATCTGTTCATCATGTCACTCCTTTGGCCACCTGGCTACTGCCTGCTTGCATTCGGAAGCCGTCGCGGATGCTCCGAAGATCCCTTTGCCTCGCCCCCCTCGTAGGATTTGGGTCCCCAAGGCTACATCCCCTGGTTCTCTGATTTCCCCTTCATCGGCTGTTCCATCTGCTGACTTGCCTCCGTCGCCGATGGTTAGGCCTGATTCTGTGGTTGTTGTTCCTGATCCTGGTTCGTCGCCGTTGCCTGTCGCTTGGGATGAGCCCGAGGGGTGTTGGATTGATCCCATCTCTGATATGAGATTTAACCCGGTCAATGGATCTTTCTTCCGGTTTGTTTCTGATGATCAGCAGGACCTTCGTTGCCTTCGCTACAAACCTTCAGGTGATTCCTTAGTTCTTGATTTGGATGGGTTATATGCAAGTTCGAATTCTGCGATGCTAGCTGATATTACCTGGGATCGTTCTTTTATCTACTCCTCTGATGCTATGGGTTATGATCCGCGTCTTGCTCTTCTTTTCCGACCTTTTGCTGGTTTTTGTGGATCCATTCCTCTAGTCGCTTCTCTGGTGGATGGATCTGATGTGATATCTTCCTCTTCGGAGGAGTGCTAGTTTTTTTTTCTTCTTCCTAGTTTTAGTTACGGTGACATATTTGTCTCGTACCTGTGCTGTATTTTCTGTATTATCTCTTAGTAGTTAAGGTGCTTTACCTTACTCCTGTACTTCAACTTTATTACTTACGTAATAAATAGTGGACGGTCCACTATAAAACCGGCTTGCTTTGCAAAAAAAAAAAAAAAAAAAAAAAAAAAAAAAAAAAATTAAATAAATATTAATATTTAATTAACTCTTTACTTAATTAATAATTAACTAAAACTGTCTTAATTAACTAATTATAATTAATCTACTGAATTTAATACTTAAGTACTAATTATCTTAATTAATAATTAAGTATTAACTTTCATTAAATAATACTTAAGTAATAATTAAGTTTATATTTAAAATATGGTTCGAAATACCCTTTTCAAAAACACTTAAGAAGAAACACTTTAAATTAGGAAAGCGTTTGATTTTTTTAACGACCATGGCTATGGATACTATAACGTTTTAAACTAGTTTTACTATTTTACATCCTTCAAAAAATTTACTTTTGACTTACTTTTCAAAAAATAGTAGGAAGTTTGAAACTTAAACAAGGTTTGAAACTTTTTAAAACCTTTCTAGTAAATTAAAATAAAAACATAACTTTAATTTTTCAAGGGATCTCAATTCATTTTAACAAGACAAAACTCTAACTTTTAGCATATACAACACACATACATAACCTTACACAACGTTACATGCCACAGTCACAAACATAAGAAGGACCACATCTTTCCAAATCATTCACAACATTTAGACTTTAAATTTTCAAGTGTAACTCAATATCACATACAAGCACATACATATTCACATCAAAACAACATAACTAGTCAATACATAGGCATATCTCAATATAAATAGTAGCCACAACATGAAGATATTAATTTTCCCAAAAATAAAGAGTTCTTGTTCACCAAGCTCAAACAAGCTAGCCAAATCCTTTCTAAAACTTGAAATAGGACCAAGATCATGAATTTCCCTAAGCAAAGCTTGCTTTTTAGCCTAGAATGGTGGTTAGTGTGCTCGGCCTAGGTGGTATAGGCTCGGCCAAAATAGTTTTGGGCTCGTCCAAAGATGATGGAGGTGAATGCAGACTTGTTTTAGGAGGAGGGAGGTATAGGAAGAAGAAAGAAGTGATTTGTAAGTGTTTTTAAGAACTAAAAGGAAGAAAATAAGTGATTTTTAAATCTTTGAAAATATATGGAAGTTATTAAAAGGTGTTGGAAGTTTCAATAAGGGGATATAAAATTTTCAAAAGTAGAAAACGAAATGAGAAAGGAAAATTCATTTGGAATTAGTTTTATGGAAGACGAGCTTAGTAATTTACATAAATGCCCATAAATACCATGCCCTCCACTAATATGTTACCACATCACCATTTCCACCCTCCTCACCATGTTGCACACACAAGGGGTCACGGTGCACCCCTTCAATCACCATGTTATTCATTTTCTTTTACCATGATGTAAGAGATGAGTGTGACATTTCATATTTTACTTTTTAATTAAATTTTAAACTTTGAAAACCGTCGCGTCTTATTTTTTACTCAAGTCAACATATATTTTTACCTTTTACTATGTTAGTAATACACATTTGTATTTTAATTATAAATGTTTGTATGTTAACTCAAATGAGCATAATGTTTTCGACAACCTTTTGATGTCGAAAATTCGTAAATTCGGAAAACAATTTCCGATCACATTTTACATTTTCCTTTGAACTAATTACATTTGTAAACACATTTTGAAAATAATTCTACCATTACTAGTTACTATTAAAAAGGGGTATTTTTAAGTAATAAAAACCCATTTAGTAACTATTAAAATATGTTAATTACCCGTATTAAAGTGATTAAATTTCGGGTCATCATATTCTACTCCTTAAAAGGATTTTATCCCGAAACTAGCACACAAGAAGATAACTTAAACTAACACAAAAGGGCATAATTTATATATCATGAAACCAATATAAAAGATACACTAAGAAACCAGAACATAAACAGTGCAAACATAAGCCATACAAACAAACAAATAACTATCCTAGAATCAACTCAAGATAAGCTTCCCTCATACGATCTTCTGTTTCCCGCATGCAATCTTTAGGGTCTTCAGTCCACTATATCTTAACCAATTGCACTACCTTATTGCACAATTCCTTCTCATTCTAATTCATAATATGAAGTGGATGTCTAATCACCATCAAGTTCGGTTCTGCCTTCAAATCCTCTTTTATGGACGACTCCATAATCAGTGATGGATCATGCACATACTTCCTCATATGGGACACATAGAAAACATAATGGACCCTAGACAACCTCTTCGAAAACACAAATTTGTAAGAAAGTAGCCCAATCCTATCAAGAATACAAAAGGATCTAACATACCTTGGTGCTAACTTCCCATCCTTCCCAAATCAGAAAGCTCCTCTAATCAATGAAATCTTTACAAACACAAAGTCTCCAATAGTAAATTCTAAATCCCTTTGCCACTTATCTGCATAACTCTTCTGCCGATCATGGGCTTCCTTCATCCCTTTCTTGATCACTGCAACCTTCTCCATCGCCTCTCGAATCATATCCGAACCAAGCACTAGATGATCCCCCATCTCTACCTAACATGTTTGTGACGTGCACGACCATACATAAAGAGCTTTGTAGGGCGCCAAACAATGCTAACTTGATAACTATTGTTGTAGAGGAATTCCACCAAATGCAGAAGATAATCCAAAGATCCTCCAAAGTTCAAGATGCTGGCTCTCAATAGATCCTCCAAGATTTGGTTAACTGGCTCTGTTTGACAGTCAATTTGATAACGGTAGGTAGTGCTCAAACTAAGATTTGTTCCCAAAGCCACTTGTAACACTTTCCAAAACTCGCTGGTAAAGATAGGATCTCAACGACTTACTATGCTCACTGGAACTCCATGTAATCAAACGATCTCCCTCGTGTAAATCTTAGCTAATGATGTTGTAGTCCTTGTCGGCCTGATTGGAATAAAATGAGCACTCTTAGTTAGCCGATCCACTATGACCCACACTCCTTCATTCCCTTTTCTCGATCGAGGCAATCCATCGATAAAATCCATGACACCTGTTCAACTTCTAATTTGGGATCTCCAGAGGTTGTAGTAGCCCAACGATATTTTGACGGTCACCCATGATCTGTTGATAATTCACACACCTATTCACAAAGATAAAGATATCTTTCTTTGTCCCCTTCACTAAAACACCCACTTTATAACTCTATGCATCTTAGAAACACCAAGATGGGTACTTAATTTAGAACGAAGATATTCTGATAGAACCTCGTGTCTAAGACCAATGACGTTCATAACATAGGCCCTCCCATTCATCCTCAAAATACCACGGCTACCAATTTCAGAAATTAAACACCGTCTCTCCTCAATGTCCTTAATGATTTTTGATTAGCGCTTGTCTTCCCTTTGCTTGCTTGTTATCCATTTCAGAAGAGTTGGGGTAATCTCCAAGACAGCCCCTGACTACATTCTTCCTAAAAGCGTCCGCCATCACATTAACTTTCCCTGGCCTACAGAGAATATCCAAATCATAGGCTTCCGGAAATTCTAACCATCGCTGCCGCCTCAAGTTTCGATCCCTCTGAGTGAAAAGATACTTGAGGGACTTGCATTGCATGAAGAGCTTGAACTTCTCATGGAGCAAGTGATGTCTCCACATATTTAGAGCAAACACGGCCTGTAACAATTCCATATCATGCGTAACATAATTCTTCTCATGTGGCTTCAACTTCCTTCTATCATATGCAATAACCTTCCCATGCTGCATCAAGGCTGCACCCAACCCTACTCTACAAGTGTTTGTGTCAAAATTGGGAACAACACTCGTCGGAAGTTTTTGAAGAGAAAATAAATGAAGAAAGTAAATTAAAATGTGGATTATCTAACAAAAACTCCAAATAACATGAAGTAAATTGCACAAGAGACAACGATTTAGAGTGTTTCGGCGTATTGCCTACGTCCACTATGAAGTTTTGTTACTTTATTGCTTGATATTCGGAGAGTACAACTTTTTTATGTCAAAGTACAGCAAGTAGTAAGCCAAAATTCGAAATCAAAGGTAGCAGTGGTGCTCTGAAGCAATTCTGGCAGCGTCCGGGCGTGCTTTATCTCTAAAATTTTTCGATCCCCTTTATGAATGACCAGGGGCTCTATTTATAGTTGTAGGAGGCTGATATTTCGCCTAAAATCAGGGGAGAACGCTTCTGGCACGTGAGGGGGCCCACATAGCCGAATTCTGGAGATCCGGGCCCACTTTGGGATCGATTCGACCCTTGGTTCGAATCGATCAAAAAGGTGTCCAATCGTGATGAAACTTGGCGTGGACATTCTTCTATGTATATGCAAGCTCCTGCGAAAATTTCATAGCATTTGGATTTGTAGATCTCGAGTTATGATCGATTCAAGTTGGAGTTTTCGCCCCAAGGATCCGTTCGAATCGATATGGTTCGAATCCATAGGGTCGAATCCATGCTTCTGCACGTGAAAGTGATGACGTGGTGCGTATGCTTCGGGTCAATCCTCCTTTTTCTCCGAGTTTTCTGGGTTATACCCTTGGTTTTAGCCGCATTTATCTGATGGATTCGAAGAGTTGGATTCGAAGGCACGCTTCCTTCGAATCGATGGAACTGGTACTCGTTCGAATCGGTCAAAGCATTTGATCGATTCGAGGTTGCCTCAATTGGAGGATTTGAAGACGAGTTTTGGAATGGAGCCGGGGCTTCTTCACTTGCATGGATTCGAGGAAACTTTCCCCCGATGGATTCGAGCTAGGGCATACAAGGATGGATACGAACCAAGGCATAATGGGATGGATACGACCTTAAAGCTTGCTCGATGGAGTCGAAGCAAGGTGTGTTCTGATGGATTCGAACCATGGCCGACTATTGATGGATTCGAACCAAGGCCTTGTGGACGGATTCGAACCAATGCGTGGTTGATGGAGTCGAAGCATGGCCACTTGGATGGATTCGAACTAATGTGTGGTCGATGGATTCGGAGCATGGCTTACTTCTGATCGATTCGAACCTATGCCATTCCTGAGGGATTCGAGCCTATATCATTTCATCCATCTCCCATTTGCGATAACTTAAGCATACTAACTCGGATTGCCCCGAAATTTAGAACATTGGTTTCTACCACTTAGCTTGACGTGTCTTATCAATCGTAGCCTGATCCGGACTCGGGCAAAATTCATCAATATTTGTAGTTGCCCCATCAATCATTCCAAATTGAGGACATGTGATCTTTTCTTTTTCCAGTCAGTTCCTGGTTATGTCGGCCTTGCCAAAAGGCGGGATAACATTTGCCCCCCAAAGTATGTCTTGTGTAAACATGACGTGCTTTGAAAAGCTGCAGTCTATCGTTGGACAATTAGAACATGCTTTGCTGAGAGTTGTATTCTTTATTGCTGTAGCCAATCGTCGTATGATCGCGATCGGCTGTTCGTCGTCTACATCATGACGAAATGGACATTTGATCCCTGTGAATAATACAGATCAAACATTAGTCAGACATATGTGCATATATGTACCATCTTGACTTTGGTTAACGTTGTGTGACTGCAAGTTGTTGTCATTTCGGTTTGTTATTGAATTCTGCATCGGTCCTCTCCTGAACCGATCTTGAGATTCGAGTTAAAACACTGTTTTTATGATTGTTTGTAATCGTCCTCTTGTATCGATCCTCTCCTGAATCGATATAAAAGGTAGACAAGTAATTTTTCAAATTGAAGCGATTCGTCCGTTCTCATCGGTGGATTTTGATGGATTCGAAGTCATGTATGTTCGAAGCGATAGCTTTCGAATCAATGGTTCAATTAGTCTTCGTGCTTCGAATCGATTGAATTTTTAATCCAACCTTTGCTCGATGGCTCCTTCGAATCGATAATGCCTCGCATCGATCCTGCAGGGATGGATTCGAACGTGCAATGGATAGGAAGGCAATGGATTCGAAGCGATGTATGGACTCAGCCGTGTGATGGATTCGAAGCAATGGCTTGACGCTAGGATGGATTCGAACGTAGTGGGTTATTGAGCGATCGTTCGAATCGATGGAGCATGGCGAGTGACCGGTGGTAGAAGGTCGATATGACCGGGAGACGAAGAGCCACAACTCATTTCTTGAACCCATATAAATACGCAAGGCCATCTTCACTTTCACCTTTTACTTTTTTATCATTGACTGTAGCTATTTCTTCGACTCGATCCTTCAAAGTAAGAAACTACCGTGTCTCTGTACGAATTGATAAAATTCCACCAAGTCTTTATTTGCAATCGAATCCGTTCAGGTAATTAAGGGATTGATTCGAGTGTAGAACGATGAAACTGGACTTTTCATCATCGATTTCAATCCTTTCTTCTGAAAATCATGAAGGGTTGTGAGATCTGGAATGGGTCGAATCGATGGACCTGAGGGACGAAACCATTCAATTCGTATCGATCGTAGAATGTTGTCTTGGAGGAGCGTAGATATTGATGGACGCTATCTTCCTTCATTGCTTCGCATCGATCTAGGAATGAATAGTTCGAATCGATCTTGAGTGCAGGGCTTCGAATCGATGGTTGTGAAAGAAGAAGGGTTCCGTGCCGATCGATTCGAAGTAACGATATTCTGATGGATTCGAAGGTGTTCAATATTGATCGATTCGAAGTTATGCAGAGCTCATGGATTCGAATTGCTCCTCTGTCCCAAGGCCTCATCGAGTCGAACTACATGGAGTCGGGGCGTATCGATTCGAAGTTCGTCAATTTGACTCGCATCGATTCGAGTCGATCGATTCGAACATCCTTGTTTCTGGGACTCCCACTTTTCTGATTTTCTCCAACATCTGAACTACGACCAATTTCAAGTTGAACTTTAACGAACTCACTGAACTTTAGCATACTTGACTCCGGTGAGCTCCGGCCTTGCATAATCGAATTTGACTTGACCTCTCTTTTGGAGCTCGTCGATGGCACCATGACTTAACCAAAGTATAATGAATTTATACTTGAATTGGTCAGTAGCATCTGGATGGCGTGGAAGTGACGGTCAGCGATGACGGTCATTTTCATTCTCAAATCCCAAAGTTTCATCGTTCAGACATCTTGTTTCAACTTGTGAAATCTGCTTAAGTTATGCATAGCACTTGCACTGCATGACATATTCATACACTTTACACTGGGGGAATGCATGGGTTTTTTATGTAATTAATGCCGCTTTCTGGTGAGTTAGTTAATTATGGAATCTTCGAGTTCTCAACAACAAGAAGTACAAAGCTCGCCTCCTCCAGTGCTTGAGATTTCGGAAATCCCTCCTGAAGGATATACTGCCTTTTACCGCCATGCCTGTTGCGGCTGGATCTCTCCCTCCTTTTAACCAATATATCAAAGAGATGCTGTCGTACTTAGGAATCGCTCCTTCACAACTCCATCCCAATGGGCATGCACTGCTGAATAGCGTCTTTGTCATATTTATGGACTGCCTTTTTCGCCCGCCAAGGCCAAACGAGATCAGACACATATTCAATTTCAAGACTAGGGGTGATAGCCCGTCTTTCACTTTTCTGGAAGCGGTCAGAAACTGTCAGGTTGTGAATGGGGCCTGGACCAGGCTTAGCTATTTCAAGAATGAGTGGTTTTTTATTCGATGCCCCCCAGGGTTTGCCAGGAGATGGTTATCCAGACGTAAGTATCATAAGTCATCTTTGAATGGCCACTCTTAATACTTGTACTAATACTCTGTTACTCTTACAGCCACCATTTCGAGACCTATCGGTGGGCATTATAGAGGCATTGTTCAAAGCTTGCAAAGGGTCCCAAGCGACTCGAGGCACATCGACTTGCTGTTGACCGACGATAACTTAAGGACACTGGGTTTGATTCAGATGAGCCAGAGTATTGTAATTGAAGGGTTGGCAAAATCGGCCTCGAGGAAGAAGAAGAAAGTGGCAAAAAGAAAACCTGGCATTGTGATAAGAGAAGAAAGAGATGATGAGAGAACGCCCACGGACATTGAGATAGCAACCGACCTTTCCCGAATAGAAGAGGGTCAGAAAGGCAAGGCTGCTGTACCTAAGTTTAAGAGATGGAAGTCTGTAGTTGTAACCCGTTCCAAACCTGGGGTTACTGTCTCCGGCGCCGCTCCTCGCCGGTCCGGAGACTTTTTCACAGGATTGGACGATATTCCCATTCCGGACTACGTATTTCTCCACCATGGGTCCGGGTTGGAAGAGCTCCGGGGAGCGCTTGACATAAGTAGATCTTTACCCGTTAGTGTAATCGACGCTTTTGGTTGGTCGGGGGGTTTGCGCATTCATACACTTTCACAATACTTCACGACATCCACATGCATTGCAGTGCTTTTCCTTGGTACTTAATTGAATTGTTTCTTCTTTACAGGTGCCATGTCGGATCGTCCTTCTACACTTGATAGACTTCGGCGAGTGCATCATTCTTCATCTTATTACGAATCTCGCCGTAGTGATTCTGACCGTGATCGTGAACGGAGGCATTATGAGCAAGAGCATCGTGAGAGGGACCATTCCCGACATTATTCTAGACAGGAGCGTTCTAATAGGGACCGAAGGTACCGTTCACCCTCTCGTTCTCCTCTGTCACCCAGAAGCCAGGCACCTGCAGTTGAACCTTCACGACAATAGCCATCTCTACAAATCTCAAAACCTGGTCCACATCGTTCTAGGACTGATACGGCTATGACCGTAACTGTGGAGAAGGCCCCTCTCGAACCGTCTGGTGAAGGGGCTATAAGAATTGCTCAACTGAAGAAAGATTTTCCAGAAATATGCTTCGATGCTTACATCTTTCCTCCCAATCTCAAAAGAATTCCCGAAGAGGCTATGAACACTGCTCTCAGCTATACCCGTGATTTCTATGCTCAGTACAAAGAATGGTACAGGGCGGCTGTTAAAGCTTCGAAAGTAGCCTTCGATCGAGCCAAAGTTATTGAGAAACTGGAAGCATACTTGGCTCAGAAGAACCGTATTGTGGACATACTTCAATCTGAAGCGGAATCCTCTCGTAAGGCCGAAGTTGAGTCGCCAAAAAAGGCCGATGAGACATTAGTTGAGATGGAAAATATGCAACAGGTGCATTGCACTTTAGTTGAGGACTTGGGCCATCGATATAAAAATGTTGAGGCCGAGAGGGATGCGGCGGTTAAAGAACTTGAGGAATTAAAGGCTAAGTTTGCCGACTTGAACAAGGAAAAAGATGATTCTAACATGGCCGCACAAGAAGCGTGCGAGCAAGCTGTGTCTTTCCGAGCTGAGCGAGACGCGGCGGTTGCTAGAGTTGAAGCGGTGGAGGCAGAAGTGGAAGGGAGAGTTCAGCAGAGCTATTCAGGGTAGAAGCCGAGTTTGATGAGCTTCTTGACACTTACAATGGTAATGTGCTTGAGCACAGGAATCTCTCGTGGCTCGGAGATTATTCTACGCTTCTACTTAATGCTTGGAGAAAATTGGTGGCGAACAAGAAAGCATCTCTCCCCGAAGGTGCCGTGGATGAATTTGAACTCGAGTCTCGCTTGTTGAGCGAGGAGGAAAGGAAACTTCTCCATGAAGCGATGATTTCTGCTAAGAGAGAGAGACTTGGTTTTCACCATGTGGAGACTGGTGAGGGTTCTTGAGCTGCACATTGTAGTGAGGACGTTTCAGTTGCTGCCCCGACCTCATCTGGAGTTACTGCTACAGTTGGTTCAGATGTTGTTCCTGCTTATAACCCGGATCGACCGGAACCGTCCCTTGGTACAACTACTGTTTCCAAACTCATCTCATCACCGAGCCCAGGCAAAGAAGGTATTTCAAATGTTCCTTAAGTGTTTTAGAATGACGAACTTGGAATAGATCGTTTGACTAATTATTCTCATTTCTTTTCGACCAGTGACTGAAAGTGATGCGCCAGCACTTCCAGTACCATAAATTTCACAGCCAATGCAAGGAGCTGTCGTTACTGAGGCTATTACGACTACCGCCGTAACTGGCGAGATTGGAGAGGGGAGTTCAATGTCGTTTGATGTTCAGATGATCGAGGAACTTCTCAAGCAGCCCTGCGAACCTTTTACCGATCCTTCTTTTGCAATGGGTGGAGTCGCTCCAACTTTTAGCTCGTTTATGCCGACTATCAGTGTGTCCGACGCTGCTCGATCTTCCCGAGAAGAAGAAATCCTTGCCGAAATAAGCGCTGAAATGGCTGAGGCGACGACGGTTGGTGGTTCCGGAAGCGATGTTGCTCCACCAAGCTTAACTCCTTTAATGGTTACCTCTCCTGTCGGTACAACTATGACTTCTAGTGCCGAAGCTCCACCACCTGTTACTGCTCCTCTGCCTCCGGTCCGTCCTCACAAAAGGATCTCTATTCCTTCCAGCTCTGAGGAAGACGTTGATATTATGCCAGATCCTGAGGATGTTCCAAAGAAGGACAAAAATTCTCACAGGAAGCCGGGTAGTGGGTCTAGTAGCTCAACTCCGGAGAAGAGACCCCGGAAGAAGGAGTGAACTTCTCATTCTATCATGTGGTTGTGAAATGGCAATTCTTTTTACTTCTCCTTTTTTGAGCCGTGTATAAGTGTGGATTCGGCACCCACCCTATAGACTATTTTTTGTTCCGTCATGTAATCAAACACCTTTTTTGTTTGTTGATAAAATGGAAAACAACTCTTTTCTCTTTTGCTTAAGTATTGCGTTGATTAGTTCGTGCTCACATATGTCATAAGCCTTGAATACATGTCCACACTCCGGGGACTTAACACAATTTGCAATTAACAGTTCAGCCCATACTCTGGGAACTTATTAATTCTCAATGTTTATGACTTAGTTCGCTCTCCAGGAACCTGTAATTGATATTTATACTCCAATTCGCACTTTGGGAATTTGGAGTTAGTGATTTATACTCCGGTTCGCGCTCTGGGAACCAAGAGTTGGTGTTTATGCTCCAATTCACACTTTGGGAATTTGAAGATAGAGTTTTATATTCTGGCTCGCACTCCGGGAACCAAAAGTTGAAGTTTATACTCCAATTCGCACTCTAGGAATTTGGAGTTAGCTCACACTCTGGGAGCGATGGATTTATACTCCGGTTCGCGCTCTGGGAACCGAGAGTTGAAGTTTATGCTCCAATTCGCACTCTGGGAATTTGGAGTTGGCTCGCACTCTGGGAGCGATGGATTTATACTCCGGTTCGCGCTCCGGGAACCGAGAGTTGAAGTTTATACTCCAATTCGCACTATGGGAATTTGGAGTTGGCTCGCACTCTGGGAGCGACGGATTTATACTCCGGTTCGCGCTTCGGGAACCGAGAGTTGAAGTTTATACTCCAATTCGCACTCTGGGAATTTGGAGTTGGAGGAGGGATTGTCGTGTATCAATCCCTGTGAATGTTGATGTAGTGTTCTGCCCCCGAGATCGGGTTTCACTTAGCGAGTGACCGGTCGTATCACAGTCACTCCCTATTTGAATAAATCCCACCGCGTGATGGAACTTAGCTCTCCGTGCATCGTGATATTGTACGTCATATTCAGTAAATCACAGCTCTGGCTCGAAGAGATGGCATTTTATTGCTGAAACGAGAAAATATGGCAAAGTCAGTTGCCTTATTACAAATTTAAATCTCGAAATGCTAGACTAAAATGCAAAGGAATAAATTGACAGAAAATAAATAAGTAAAGTCTTTTCTATGTAGTAGCGACGAAGACTTTCGCTATTCCAAGCTCTCGGCAAAGTAAGACCGTCAACGGTCGATAATTTGAACGTGCCATCTCCGAGCTTTTGTGAAATCACATACGGCCCTTCCCAATTTGGCTTCATGTGCGAAGGGACCAGATAGATCCTGTTGAGTACGAGATCGCCGAGTTCGAAGGTTCGCGGACGGACCTTGGCATTGTACAGTCGGGCGACTTGACTTCGATATGCGACTGCCCTCAAGTCAGCCTCTTCGCGCTTCTCATCGAGTAAATCCAAAGATTCAGCAAGTAGTATGACATTTGTTTTCGGATCATAATACGTTACACGATGAGAGTGCACTTCCATTTCGACTGGAATAACGGCTTCAGAGCCGTAGGATAGAGAAAACGGGGTATGATCGGTTGCAGTTTTATGAGTCGTTCGATAGGCCCATAATGCCATAGGAAGTTCGTCGACCCATTTGCCCCCGGCTTTTTCCAGTCGCTTCTTTAGTATGGATTTGATAACTTTATTAACAGCCTCGACTTGACCATTTTCTTGAGGGTGCGCTACTGCAGAAAATTTCTAATGAATGTGGAATCATTGACAGAAATTCTTGAATTCAGCACTGTCGAATTGGGCTCCGTTTTCGGTGATGATAGTATGTGGGAGACCAAACTGGTAGATGATGTTACGTACTACAGAGTTGATTACTTTCTTTGTCGTAATTGTTGCAAGGGGTTCAGCTTCAGCCCATTTGGTGAAACAATCAACTCAACGATGGCGTACTTCGCGCCACCTTTGGCCAGAGGCAATGTGCCGATGATATCTATTCCCCATACCGCAAATGGCCAAGGACTGACCATTTGGGTTATCTCGGTAGGCGGGGCTCTAGGAATTCGAGCGTGTTTCTGGCATTTGTCGCATTTTCTGGCATAGTCCGCAGCATCGCGATTAACAGTTGGCCAATAATACCCATATCGGAGTATTTTCTTTTCAAGTGCTTGCCCTCCAGTGTGATCGCCGCATTCTCCTTCGTGTACATCGTGTAACAATCGTTTGACTTCATCGTGCGCGATACACCGAAGGAGAGGAATAGAGTATCCTCTCCGATACATGACTCCATTTTGAATAACAAATCGCGAGGCCTTTCATAGAACTTGTCTCTTCTCGCTTCGACGCTCGGGCATACCATGTTCGATATAATCTCGATAAGGAGTCATCCACGACTCCCTATTGGAGGTAGCTTCAAATGTGAAATCGGTCTCCCTTCGATCAATGCTCGGGGAGGACAGGGTTTCCACCGGAACGACCCCCAACTGCTGAGCTTCACCCGTACTTGCTAACTTTGCCAACTAATCAGCTTTTTGATTGTGCTCTCGGGGTATGTAGAAAATAGCATAGTAATCGAACCGATCAAGCATCTCCAGAACTCGAGTTAGATAAGCGGCCAATCTTCGGTCTTTGGCCTGATATTCTCCTCGAACTTGACATACTATCAACTGGGAATCACAGTAGATCTCTACAGCGATGATTTTCAGGTCACGGGCAAGCTTTAGTCCGGTAAGTAGAGCTTCGTACTCGGCTTCATTGTTGGTTGCGTGGAACTCGAACTTTAAAGCATAACATATGGATCGTCCCTCGGGGGTTTCAAGCACTACCCCAGCCCCTGAGCACCGATCGTTTGACGCGCCATCGGTGTACAGCTTCGAGATGTATTCGGGAGATTTGCTGGTCTCGGGCAAGTCTTCAGGAACAGTGAATTCGGCTATAAAATCTGCTAGGACTTGGCCGTGAATGGCTCTTCTTGGTGTATAAGTGATGTCGAATTGACTCAGTTCGATGTTCCATTTTAGTAACCTACCAGACGTCTCAGGCCGCGTGAGGACCTGTCGTAACGGCTGGTCGGTGTACACAGTAATAGGATGAGCCTGGAAATATGGACGGAGCTTCCTCGAGGCAATATGCCAACTTTTCAAGCTTTGGATAATTTCTCTCGGCTCCGGTCAATCGTTTACTCACGTAGTAGACCGGTTTTTTCACTCGGTCTTCCTCTCGAATTAATGCAGCACTGATTGCATTTTCAGATACCGCCAGGTAGAGATATAACTGTTCATGATCTACAGGCTTTGAAAGGATTGGTGGTACGGAAAGATGTTGGATTAGCGATTGAAATGCGCCCTCACATTCTACGGTCCATTCGAAGTTTCGTTTCCCTTTTCGAATCAAATCGAAGAAGGGAATACATTTGTCGGTCGACTTTGAGATAAACCTGCTCAGTGCTGCAACTTTCCCATTAAGACTCTGAACTTGCTTTATGGTTCTTGGAGTTTGAAGATTTCTGATAGCCCAGATCTTCTCGGGGTTGGCCTCTATTCCTCGAGCATTGACAATGAACCCAAGGAATTTTCCGGATGCGACTCCGAAATGACACTTTAGTGGATTAAGCTTCATCCCGTATTTCCGGAGGATATTGAACATTGACTCCAAATCTTTGACATGATCATCGGAGTATCGTAATTTCACCAACATGTCACCTACATAAACCTCCATAGTCTTCCCAATCTGATCGGCAAACATCTGGTTGACTAAGCGTTGATAAGTTGCGCCAGCATTCTTTAATCCAAAAGGCATAACCTTGTAGCAGTATAATCCCAAGTCGGTTACGAAGCTTGTGTGCTCTTGGTCGGGTACATGCATGGGTATCTGATTGTAACCTGAGTAAGCATCCATGAAGGATAATAATTCATGTCCAGCGGTTGAATCCACCAGCTGGTCGATCCGGGGAAGTGGAAAGTTGTCTTTCGGGCAGGCTTTATTCAGATCAGAGTAATCGATACACGTTCTCCATTTCCCGTTTGGTTTTCGGATGAGTACGGGATTGGACACCCACTCTGGGTATAAAGCATCTCTAATGAACCCATTCGTCTTCAATTTGTCGACCTCTTCTTTAAGGGCGGCAGATCTCTCTGGATCCATACCACGTCTTTTCTGTTTGACCGGGATATACCGCGGGTCAATATTTAAAGTGTGGCTCGCGATGTCCGGCGAGATTCCACACATATCTGAGTGCGTCCAGGCGAATACGTCGAGATTCGCCCGTAGAAAATCAACCAATTCCTGTTGTGTCTCTTGGTTAAGCTGAGACCCAATCTTCAACATTCTCGAGTCATTGTTATCATCGTCAATCGGGACATCGATGGTTAGCTCGGCCGGAGAATCTTGACTTTCCGTAGATTCTTCTTTATTATCATTGTCCCTTGGATCAAGATCCTTTTGGAATTGGTTGTGGTGCCCAGGCCGAGGCCCAGGCGCTAATTGTCAATCGTCAGTGAAACGGACGCAGAGAGATTCCTCTACACCCTTTACTTTTTTTTTCCGCTGCGCCTCCCACAGCTCAGCAACATAACAGGCTCTTCCAGCAGCCTGATCTCCTTGTACAAATCCTATCCCATGGTCAGTAGGGAATTTCAGAGTTAAACACCATGGGGCAATAGCAGCCCTAAATTCAGCAAGGGCCGGTCGGCCAACAAAAGCATTGTACGGAGAAGGAATATCCAAGACAACAAATTGCAATATTCGAACTCTTCGGCATTCTCCCACTCCCAACTCCACCGGCAATTCAACCATTCCGGTTGGTATTGTCGCACTTCCGTTGAAGCCATGGACTCGTGAGTGACAAGGTTTTAAGTTTTAGCTTCCATCTTCATTAAATCGTATGCTCTTTTAAACAGTATGTTCACGGAACTTCCACTGTCTACCAAGATCCTCTTCATACAAGCAGGACCAACTTGAGCGGATATGACCAACGGGTCAACTGTGGGGGTTTCGACTTTATCGGAATCTCGATTTCTAAATACGATTTCGTCAGCCATCGTCTTTTGTTGTTTAGCCGGTGTTCCGTCTTTAGAGTTACTATAGCATTCAAAGTCCACATGCCTGATCGAGCTAGCATTTGACTCCATTTCTCCCCAGCTTCTGTCTGCTGGATGGGGACCACCACTTATTGTATTGATAACCAACCTCCCCCCCGTACGAGCGGGTTCACCTTGTCTTTCCTGATTTTGTGTTCGATTTTGATTGGATGGGCCCGCCCCACCGGACTGCGGTGCCCGAACAAACTGATCCAACTTTCTTTCTCTGATCAATTTTTCAATGAGGTCTTGCAAATGCCTAAACTCATTGGTGTTATGTCCATAACTTTCATGAAATCTACAAAATTTTCCTGTTTGAATCTGCCTCTCCGACGATGGCTTCGGAGCAGGCTTTTTGTATTGCACAGTATTACAAGTTTGTAGGTATACATTTTCCAGTGACGTGTTAAGTGGTGTATAACTGTCAAACATTGCGATTCTGCGCCTCGGACCACGATTCTGGTCTTGCTTCTTGCTTCGGTCATCACCGTTCCTCGGTTGTTGAGTCTGCTTAGTTTGAATATTCAACTGGACTTTTCCTGAACTTTCGCCAGACTGTTTAACCGCAACATTACTCTGAATGCCTTCACTGCTGGGCCTTACATCGTCCTGCTTCCTAGACTGTTTCGCATCCTCTCGCCTCAAGAATTGAGCGGCTTTGGAATAGAAACGGTCCAACGATGCGGGAGGCTTCCAGCTAACCAATTTCCAAATTCGGAATCAGGGTCGATTCCTTTAGTCAAAGCCATTAAAATAGAATTATCATTGGGGTTGGTGATCTCTACGCATGCAACATTGAATCTCTCCAAATATCGTCTAAGTGTCTCTCCGGGAGCTTGAGTGACACTTGATAAGGTATTAACATCTTTAGGTCGGGCAATATGCATGCGAAACTGCTCAACAAATTTGGTAGCTAACTGATCAAACAAAGAGATAGATCGTGGCGGTAATCGTGTAAACCACATCGTCGCAATTCCCCCTAAGGAAATGGAAAAACTACGACATTTTACTGCGTCATCATCTCTCGCAGCTGTCATTGACCATTCGTATTTCAAAATATGTTGATTTGGGTCGGAATTCCCTTCATACATGGGCAGGATTGGTATTCTGAATCGCCGAGGAGGTTCAGCATACAATATGTCATTAGTGAACGGGGTATGACTCCGGGAGATTCCCCAATCGTCATTTGTTAGGCCTTGACTCTCGCGAATCATTTGTCGTACCATGGCTAAGAAGTCTGGCATTGGAACATTCTGTGTGTGGTGAGGCAAAGTGTGGTCGGGTTCCATAGTGCGAGGTGGGATCGGGCGCTGTCGACGATCCGTATCTCGCCTCCTTGGCTCGACGTCTTCTGGGACATATGGCTCTGGAGCATGTCCCTACTGATGATAATTTTGATTGGAGTGATCTCGGGTATCAACTCCTATGTCAACTGCAGCGGCTGTGGCAGCTCGATCATCTGCAGTGTATTGTGGAATAGTGCCTCCTCGGAAGGAGGGTCCAGTATGGAAGCTGGTAGATGGGCCAACTTTTACTTGCCCAACGGTTAACGCCTGTTGATAGTCAGCAGCTTGTGCATGGTTTCCGTCTAGCCTGGGACGGGTAGATCTGTTATTGTAGTCAGATGAGCAGAGCTTTCAGTGGAAGAATGAGGAGCTTGATCCCTTCTGGATCTTCTTCGCTTTTGGCGATTTAGTTGATTGGTCAACTCAGCGTTAGCGTGCAACTGCTCAGTTAGCAGTTGTCGGCTTTGGGTTAGTTCCTGGAGTAGCTCTTAGAACTCTTGTCTTGTGACCGGACCTGACTGATCCGTATGCCCAGCAGCATCTTGATTGGTAGACTGTAGCTGTGCGGGATTTTGCCTATCCCAACCTTCTTGATCACCAACGTTAGAAGTGGTTCTTGTACTCACCATCTTGAAGCGTTGAATCCTTTCCTAGACTTTGAACAAATCTGAATAGAACGGAAGGAATCTGAAAATGAGGTCTGGATCTCTCTCTTAGATTTATGCAATCCGGTATCGAAGATAGATCCAAGGAGTAGGAGAAAAAACTGGGTTTTTTCTCAGCGAAAGAACCAAAGTGTTTGTGTCAAAATTGGGCATAACACTCGTCGGAAGTTTTTGAAGAGATAATAAATGAAGAAAGTAAATTAAAATGTGGATTATCTAACAAAAAATCCAAGTAACAAGAAGTAAATTGCACAAGAGACAACGATTTAGAGTGGTTCGGCGTATTGCCTACGTCCACTATGAAGTTTTGTTACTTTATTGCTTGATATTCGGAGAGTACAACTTTTTTATGTCAAAGTACATCAAGTAGTAAGCCAAAATTCGAAATCAAAGGCAGCAGTGGTGCTCTGAAGCAATTCTGGCAGCGTCCGGGCGTGCTTTATCTCTAAAATTTTCCGATCCCCTTTCTGAATGACCAGGGGCTCTATTTATAGTAGTAGGAGGCTGATATTTCGCCTAAAATCAAGGGAGAACGCTTCTAGCACGTGAGGGGACCCACATAGCCGAATTCTGGAGATCCGGGCCCACTTTGGGATCGATTCGACCCTTGGTTCGAATCGATCAAAAAGGTGTCCAATCGTGATGAAACTTGGCGTGGGCATTCTTCTATGTATATGCAAGCTCCTGCGAAAATTTCATAGCATTTGGATTTGTAGATCTCGAGTTATGATCGATTCAAGTTGGAGTTTTTCGCCTCAGGGATCCGTTCGAATCGATATGGTTTGAATCCATAGGGTCGAATCCATGCTTCTGCACGTGAAAGTGATGACGTGGTGCGTATGCTTTGGGTCAGTCCTCCTTTTTCTCTGAGTTTTCTGGGTCATACCCATGGTTTTACTCGCATTTATCTGATGGATTCGAAGAGTTGGATTCGAAGGCACGCTTCCTTCGAATCGATGGAACTGGTACTCGTTTGAATCGGTCAAAGCATTTGATCGATTCGAGGTTGCCTCAATTGGGGAATTCGAAGACGAGTTTTAGAATAGAGCCGGGGCTTCTCCACTTGCATGGATTCGAGGAAACTTTCCCCTAATGGATTCGAGCTAGGGCATACAAGGATGGATTCGAACCAAGGCATAATGGGATGGATACGACTTTAAAGCTTGCTCGATGGAGTCGAAGCAAGGTTTGTTCTGATGGATTCGAACCATGGCTGACTATTGATGGATTCGAACCAAGGCCTTGTGGACGGATTCGAACCAATGCGTGGTTGATGGAGTCGAAGCATGGCCACTTGGATGGATTCGAACTAATGTGTGATCGATGGATTCGGAGCATGGCTTACATCTGATCGATTCGAACCTATGCCATTCCTGAGGGATTCGAGCCTATATCATTTCATCCATCTCCCATTGGCGATAACTTGAGCATACTAACTCGGATTGCCCCGAAATTTAGAATATTGGTTTCTACCACTTAGCTTGACGTGTCTTATCAATCGTAGCTTGATTCGGACTCGGGCAAAATTCATCAATATTTGTAGTTGCGCCATCAATCATTCCAAATTGAGGACATGTGATCTTGTCTTTTTCCAGTCAGTTCCTGGTTATCTCAGCCTTGCCAAAAGGCGGGATAACAACAAGCATTGTAATAAACAGTCCATTCTCTACTGCATTCAGAATAGCTAAAATGGGCGCACTAGTCAATCTCTTCTTCAACTCAACAAAGGCCTCCTCACACTTTGTAGTCCACACAAACTTCTCATCCTTCTTCGTCAGCTTATCAATGTGAGCCAATTTTAGAATAATCATGAATGAACTTCCTATAGAATCCGGCCTACCCCAAGAAACTTCTGACTTCACTAGAATTCTACGGTCGCTTCCACTCTTGAACAACCGCCAACTTCATTGGATTCACAAAAATGACATCTCCTGACACCACATGTCCTAAGTACTTCACTTTTGATTAAGGATAAAGCACCCACTCAATTGAATCATCTTAAGAGTTGACATCTCTACGAATTAATACATACATATATTTGGTTGTATTCAGCGATGAATTATCACAATCATAAACATGTGTATTTAAGACACATATAGCATATCTATGTTAAGTTCATAGAATATAAAACAGAAGTAAATAAAACTATGTGTAATACAAAATAAAATGATTTTATTTAATCGAATATGTGAGTATATTGGAAAGATTTCCATATGTACCTAAAAATGAATAAAGATTAACCTTAAAAGCACTCCTCTTTATGATAGATAAGATGTATCGATAAGGAATAATCGAACTTTGTTAAACAAAGCATGATTAATAGTGAGTGAAGTTGAGTTAACTTCTTTTTATAAGGTCACGTACGTCATAGTAGCAGGCAAGGCTAAAATTATATTCGTCTAAAAGAATTGATTACAGAATCGTACAAGATAAGGGTATATAAGAAACCCCAACATATCCTAGAACAAGAAGTAAGTAGGTTATGCAATTCGAAAAGCTACACATAATAATTATATGCGAGGGATCTTGTATGAATCACCCCGAAAGAAGTTTGGGAACGATAGTCATTGGATGACCAATTTGTGTTTCGAACATAAGTACTGTAAACTAAAACCGAATTAGTTTTATATACGAGGCAATTCAGCAAGTGTTTATGAATACCTTTTCCATTGAACTAAGAAATAATTTTTGTCTTAAGAAGTACCAAATTCATATGGAAGGAATTTCTTTTGTAAATCATTGATAGTAAAATTTATTTGGATACGATCCAAACATGAAACTGGTCATACGTGATGAAATAAATTTAACCTAACCTAAACGAACACAACACATTAGAATGTCTAATAAATGTTCTTGCACAATAAAGATGGACTATGGGTTACTTATTAATATCGAGAATAGACAATCCTCACGTGTTAATTAAACCATTAAGAGTATTGACCCTTTTACATGGTATGATGTTCAAATCTAAGAGAATTCCAAATATGTTTTCAAAATACAATTTTAATAGTTTTACCCGAGAGGATATGATTCAACAGCCACAAATGTGTCTTCAAGAGCAAGGCTAATGCAGTTGGAATATAATGACCAGTGTGGATAAGAATAACATCATAAATTTCAATTGTTGAGATTAACATATTAGATTTGTTATTCAATGTGCTCAAGTTAATTCAGATTTACTCACAGAAGTATCGCTTGGTAAGACTTTGTGTTTTGGTACACATGTGTTGAAACTGAAAATTCTAAATAATGATTTAGAATAGACTGTTTACATATAACAATTAAAGTGCCTCGAAGTAAATGAGAGCAATATTGAGTTTGTGGATTTTAGGATATGATCTAAGGAATGATACGAAAGTATCATTCTATAAGCTTTAGAATTGAACAAGTATTCTGATTGAAATATCTAATGGTTTGACTTTCAGTCAAAATGCAAAGGAAGCCTGTATCCATAAGAAAGAACTATTAACGACACTAAATTATTTCTAAAAGGCAAATAACAAACTAATGATTACCAATGATGTAATCGAGTTAAAATCATTATATTTTGATTGTTAATACTCAACTTTGGATTAGTAAAGGATATTCTTTATAATAGGTATAAAATGATGTTGGAAATGTCCCAAGCGATATGTAAAGAAAACTTATTAAAATGTTTAGTATGAAACATGTAAGACGGATTCCATATGTTTTGAGAATAGAAATTATCATTAATAAATACAAAATATCTTTATACATAAATACAAAGATCAGCAAATATTAATTAGGTGTAAGCTAATATGAAGACACACATTTAATTAGCACCACAATTTGTCATTTCATATTTACAAAATAATCTTTCAGCCGAATTATGCTAGATCACTTCAGTCTTAGAGTAATTTAAAACAAAATCTTGTATGGTCAAACAAGTAAGGCTGTCCCAGTTATAACCTTTTTGTTCAAAGCCCTTTCTATATATACATCATATTATTTGTTTCGTTTACAAAACTTAGAAGCAAACTTGAGAAAAAGAAGAAAAATAAACAACACCTTTACTTTATAAACTCAAACAAATTCAATCAAAGCTGAGAAGAATTTTCAAGGATAACTAAACTGCAGTTTTCCTCAACAACACTTGGTTTCTGTTCCAACCATCTTTAAGGTGAGTAAACTAATTATTACAAGATCTAAGTGGAATGAAATCTGTGTGTATGATCCATGATTAACATTTTGTTTTGCTAGAATATTTGCTTTCCAGTTTTAGCTCTGTGAACATCATATGATCGTAAATCTGTTCTTCTTTGTTTCTGGTTTCAGAGTGAAAATTATTTAGGAAATTCAATATATCCTCATTTAATCAGTATTAGGCTTACAATTTTAAACAAAAACAAGTTGTTGAACATAAATCAAGAACTCAAAATTGTCTAAAACATGCTGGTGTAATATCACAGCTAGAACCTTAGTTTTACAGAGCAAAATTGCAAATTCATGTTGAATTCGAATGTTTTAAATGGCTACTTCAGTTATATAACTTGAATTCTTATTCGAAGATAGGATTTTTAAGATTTAAATGATGATTTTTAAGTGAGTATTCAGGGTGCAGTTCGAAAACGAGCCAAAGATGCATTTTTACCAATTTCAGTTGATTCAACAAATTTTAATTGCTGAAATTGGATGAGAGGCTAGTTTGATAATGTACCAATACAGGAAAAATGCTAATTTTTTTTTCTAATGCAAGGATTTTAAAGTCGAATCAAATATAGGGTTTGTGAGTTTGAGTTGAAAAGGTTTGTAAACGAAGTAATCCCGTCATCACGAGACGATCGAGCCGTGCGCGCTTCTGGGAGATGGTAGAGGGGGATATGGCCGTGGTGTGGCCAGAGCCGCGTCATCAACGGTGGTCAACGTTGGGTGGTCGTGGCGATTTCCCATTTACGTGTTCAACTTGCTGTTTATATAAACGAGCGTATTTTGATTTCGATCTTTTCATATTGAATTCGGTTTCGTTGCTGAACGTGAGGTCGATTTGGGGTTTGTTGGAGGCGATGAGGGTCGTCGGAAGGGCGGCGAACCACCGTCCACATGCATGGTTGCGTTTGGGTGTCTGGCTTGGTGTCGTGATTGTCGCGAGTGTTGCACGAGAAATTTTGGAAATGCTTCGTATTCGACCTGGTGCGTGAGTATATTTAAGACACTTCAGTTATTAACTTAAGTTAAGAAATAAAAAGAAAAAGAAGAAAGCATGGTAGTAGAAGAAGAAGGAGGTAGGTGAGAAGAGAGGAATGTGGGAAAAACAGAAGTGAGACACGAGTTTTACTCGGGTAAATCAAGCGTTTGCCTCGGGTGTGATGAATTTGCCTAAAATTCTTTAAGTATTTTGTTATACAATGTTTATTGTTAATTAAGTAAATAATGTTAGTTAGTTTTAAGTTAAAATTTGATTTTAAAAAGAAAGGTTTGTAAAGGTAAGATGATCAATTAATGTAAAGTATAAGGAAATTAAAAATGTAAGTTAATTTATACATGTAATTTAATAAGTAATTTAATATTAAATAGATTTGTAATTGAAGATTGACACTAATAATTTTATTGTTAAATCAATTTGAACTTAAGATTATAATTAACTACTTAAAGTTAATTAATGTATAGAAGTTAACTAATTAAATGATTAATTAAGGACTAAATGATTAATAAATTTATAATTAATGATTAACTAAGTAATTAATTGGTAATTAATGGGTAATTGAGTTCTATTAATTACTAATTAAGATTAATAATTAATAATTAATAGTTAATTAAATGAGTAATTAAGAAGTAATTAATAAAGGTAATAAGTTGATTTATTATCGATTAATCAAACAGAATAATAATGATTTATCCTAAAGTAATTAGTTAAGTTAAGTAAATCAAACTATATCGATATGAATTGATGATTCTTGTTTAATTGACTCTGATATCTATTTGATGATATTCTGTGATGTTTTGTGATATATTCTGGATATATCTGTGATTACTGTGTATGATCTATCTGTGATAACTTCTACGTGAATTCAAAGTATTGAATTAAACTGTTTAAAACTATTTAAACAACTTGGCCTTTAAAATGGCGTTTGGATTTCGATGAAACCGGGATCGGGTATCAATTTGATATTCCGAAAACCACATCGATCCAAATTAAACGATAGGTCGTGACATTTCAAGTGGAGATTGAGATGGTGTTTCAGAATGCAAGGATTATCTTCGTTAACTCTAAGGGTGATTCCAAAATGAGTGTAACGAGATAATGCCTTCGGTTTTGTTCGAACCCGGAACGAACTTGTATGGAATGAATGCTTTCAGCACATCGTCAGGCGGACGATGAGCATTCTAAGAAAAATGTTCTATAAAGGTAATCGCAGCCTCAAGCCTCATCGACGGGGAATGGCTAAAACAGGGAAGATGCAACAAGGTTAGGTGGGTCATGCCCAAGCAGGACGAGGTATACCTCTGTCTAGATGTCCCTTTTTATTTCGGATGTGTGGGCAGTTGTTGGCCACAACTGCGTGGTTATCTTGTTTGGGACTGTTCCGTAAGGAATGTTTCCGGCCTTGTGTTGTAGGAGGTCGGGAGTGATCCACGGCACGGTGATCTAGGCCCCGTACTGTGACGGGCAGTACCCCAGTAGCCCTGCCATTGATGGAAACCCATTTTCCCTACGAGACCCTACGGTTTTGATTTGTATTACCCACTTTTGTGGCTAGTAGCTGGAATTTAATAGATGTAACAATTTCGGCTATTTTCTATTTACTTGAAAACCTTAGACACTATTATAATATCACTGGATTTCCTATAAAATGTTTTGGTTAACATAAGGTAAAAACTTACCCGTATTTATGTGTGGAAAGTCCTACGTGATACCTTTATTTTCAAATGGTTTTCAAAGTTAAACAACTTTAACCCGTTTACTCACACAGACCCATGTCTGACCCGGAGTTTATATTTTGTTTTTCATAAACTCTTGGGTACTCAAATTTTTATGAGTAGCCAAGTGATAGGTATTTGGAGTATTGAGTTTGTGGAGGAGTTTGGAGCAGAAGACCAGACGTATGTATCTATCTATATGGTTAGTGTAGTTAGTGTATGATGTATTTTGGATGTATGTATTGGCAGATGCGTATATGACTGTCATGTGAATGATATTGTATAACTCTGATGTATGTAAAACTATGTAATAGTGATGTGATGTATTATATTTTGTTCCATTCCGCTGTGAGATTATGATGTTGTTATTCTTTCTTTCTATTCTTTTCTATTTCTATCCCTTTCTTTCTTAATGATGATACGCCTTTCTGGGATTGGAAAGGCGGGTCGTCACAGTTGGTATCAGAGTGCTAGGTTAAGTGAGTACCTAGGCTCTTGAGTAATATTTATCTTGAGAGTGTGTATTTGTATTTTCATATAATTATATATATCTATCTAAACTATTGAGTTACCTGTTCAGGTGGCCAACCTGAGTCCTAGAAGAAGAGGCAGAGGTAGGGGCAGTACTTCGACTGATAATGGACGAAGTCAGAATGCTAGTGAGGCTGTAAATCCAGTACCACCTCAGGTTAGTTTTGCTACTTTATGCAAAGACTTCATCAACCTTGGAGGCCAACCATTTAAAGGTTTAGAGTCGATAATTGAAGTTCAAGCTTGGCCACGCTCTTGTGAGAGCATCTTTAAGAGTATGAAGTTGTCTAATGAACGGAAAAGAGAAATGGCATCGTGGCAATTGCAAAGAGGCGCAACAGCCTGGTGGGATGCAACGGTAGCTAATATTTCTAAGGAAGACATTTCATGGGACAGATTTAAGGAGTTATTTGAGGAGAAGTTTATGCCAACAGCAGGGAAAACTCAATTATATTAGGATTTTCTGAATTTGAAGCAGGGTGACATGTCTATTCGGAGTATAAGACCAAATTCAATGAACTTTCTTGCTACGGACCAGGACTCATTGATACTCCCCTTAAAAAGAACGAAATGATTGTGCAAGGATTGAGGCCAGAATTTCATGAAAAGATGACGGTGCTTTTGAAAGGATCTTTTGTCGATTTAATTGATATGGCTTTGAGATATGAGAATTTGATGAGTAAGAAATCAGTGGCACCAGTTGCACCTTCAGGAGGGAATTTCGCTAATCCGAACAAGAGGAAGTTCAATCCCAATTGGAGGAAGCCGAGCAAGAAGAAGCCTGGAAGTAACAATGAACCTCGCAAATGCTATATTTGTCAACAGGAAGGTCATTTGGCGAATAAGTGTCCCAGGAAAGGATTTCAGTAGTAGCAGCAACAACCATATTATAGTGGACCGGGTTCAGCTTTGGTGCAGAGATCTCTATGCTTTAATTGTCACCAACCTGGTCACATGATCAAGGATTGCCCGTTACTTCACAAAGCACAGCAGAATAAAGTATTTGCTTTGGAAGGTGCACCATCTTCTTCTTCAAAAGGCAAGGGAGTTTTGGAAGGTACTATACTTTTAGATGGCAAGTATATTAAAGTTTCGTTTGATTCGGGTGCTTCCATGAGTTTTATTTCTCTGGAATCTGTAGAGAAGTTCTTTCTTACCCCTAGTTCTATAGATTGTCCCATCTTGGTATTTAATCATATAGGAGGGGTGACCAAATTAGATACGATCTGTATGGACTTGAAGATTTCTTATCTATCCCATAGTTTTTCCTATGACCCTTATGTGTTGAATTTTAAGGGATTTGACCTTATACTGGGAATGGATTGGCTGGATAAGCATAGAGTAGTTCGGAATTGTGATGAGAGAACAATTCCGCTGGAAACTGATTTGGGTAGAATTTCCAGAGTGACGTGTAATAATTCTAGAATTCACTTGAGTAGTCTTTTGCATGGAATTGAGACTTCTCAAGAGAAGGTTGAAGATATCAATGTGTTCAAGATGTTGCTGATGTATTTGAGGAAGTTAAGTGTCTGCCTCCATATCGAGAGATAGAGTTTCGTATTGATTTGATTCCAGGAGCGGTGTCGGTAATTCAGCCCAGTAGGAGGATGCCTCCTAGGGAGAGAGGAGTTAATTAAGCAGACTCAGGATCTTTTAGAGAAAGGGTTGATTAGGCCCAGTTTTTCTTGTTGGGGCTCTGCTGCGGCGTTCGTTGCTAAATCGGATGGATCGCTAAGGTTCTGTGTGGATTATAGAGAATTGAAAAAAGTGACTATCCGTAATAAATATCCTCTTCCTCGTATCGATGATCTCTTTAACGAGCTGCATGGAGCTTCTATCTTTTCTCAACTGGATTTAGCTTCAGGTTTCCATCAGTTGAGGGTAGCTGAGGACAGTATTCCCTTGACTGCATTTAGGGGACCAAATTGTTTCTATAAGTGGTTTGTTATGCCTTTCGGGTTAACCAACGCTCCTGCCTACTTCGTTGACATGATGAACTGTGTCTTTCCGGATGTGTTGAATAAGTTTGTTCTGGTATTCATTAATGATATCTTAGCCTGCTCCAAATCTTAAGAAGAGCACAAGAAGCATTTGAGAATTGTATTAGAGACTCTGAGGAAGCATGTGTTGAAGGCAAAGTTTTTGAAGTGCCATTTCTGGAAATCGGAAGTCAAATTTCTAGGGCACATTGTTTCTGGTGAAGGTATCTCTGTAGACCCAACGACGGTTGAAACTATTCTGGAGTGGAAGCAGCCGAAGACACCGACTGAAGTTCGTAATTTTCTGGGATTAGCTGGCTACTATAGAAAATTTATCAAGGATTATTCCAAGATTTCTTCACGTCTGACTAAGCTGACAAGGAAAGGAGCTAAGTCAAACGGACACCCCAGTGTGCAGAAACTTTTCAGGAATTGAAAACAAGGCTAACCAGTGCACCAGTGCTTGCTATTCTGGATGGGAAGAGCAAATTTGAGGTTTATACTGATGCTTGTATTGGATTGGGAGCAGTTCTGATGCAAAATGGAATGCCTATGCGAGTAGGCAATTGAAGCCACACGAGAAGAACTACGCTACGCACGATCTAGAACTGTTAGCCATTGTTTTTGCTTTGAAGATTTGAAGATATTATCTTTTGGGAGAGAAATTCGAATTATTCAGGGATCACAAACCGTTGAAATATCTTTTCTCTCAAAAGGATCTTAATTTGGAGCAGTAACGGTGGGTTGAATTTCTGGCATCCTATGATTTGGATATTCTATATACCCCAGGAAAGGCGAATGTTGTAGCTGATGCTCTTAGCAGGAACACTGTTCTGTCTCTTTTGGAAGTTGTTCCATCTCTTATTGAAAGGTGTTAACGCTTAAATTTGAACGCTAACACCCCGGTGTGTGAAGTGTAGTTGTGAAAGCACCACCCGATAGATCGGGAAAGAATTACAAGCAAGTAATAGCGGAAAAGCAGTAAACAACAGCAATTTTATAGTGGTTCGGCTTATGGGTATAGCCTACGTCCACTTTAAGTACTTTTATTGATGATCACGTTACAAGTTGATACAAATCTTCTCAAGTACAATACACTTTGAGTTACAAAAGACTTAGAACAAGTAGCTTAAACTTCAATGGAAATGAGAGTCTTCGAATCCATGTTGAATATTTACGATCTCTTTTTGAAGTTGTATGTAGTGTTCCTAGTGTCTCAAGAGCTTCAAGTGTTGAATTGGTTTGGAATGCAGCAGGGTATCAGCGCTTGAAGAGAATGTGCCCCAAAAAGTCCCTTTCTAGTTGGAGTTAGTGCTGTATTTATAGGCGTGATTTTCTGGGCAGAATTTATTTCCAAGTTCTAAGTCGCGGCCGACTTAGTATAAGCCGTGGCCGACTTACCATATGTCGTGGCCGATTCACCGAGCCAAGTCCATGGCTTAATGGAAGCAAGCTTGCCTGAACTCATACCATCTGTCTTAAGTCGTCACCGAGATAAGCTAGGTTGTGGCCGGCTTAAGGCAAGTCGCGGCCGAGTCACCTGGCCCTTCTACGGTTTCACCTAGGTCGCCCCCGAGTCATCATAGCATTATCTCCATAACACGGCATCGGACTTGCATTTTAGTGGCCTTTAGGTCGTGGACGGCTTAGCATACGTTGTTAAGTCGGTTGCCGACTTAAGTATAGGTCGTGCACCTTTCCAAGTCCTGATCAATTAGGTCGGCAGCTTCCTTAGGTAATTAGATCAACACTCAATTTAGGTCGGTAGACTTCCTAAGTCGGTACTCCTTAAGGCATTAGGTCGTTATCCATTTAAAGCCTTAGGTCGGAAACTTTTGTAAGGGTATTTGAGTCGCAAAGTACCTTGAGTCGCTGTCCCTTCTTTTAAGTCGTAGGTCTCTTGAGTCATGGAGGCCTTAAGTCTTATGTTGGCACATTCATCAGATCACTGGATCGGCATCTCTCTTAAGTCGGTAGCCCTTTTTGAGTCTTAAGTCGGCATGCTTCTCAAGCCGTTAGGTCGGGCTCCCTTATGCCTTAGGTCGGCATCCCCTGTTGAACCTTAAGTCGGTATCTTTTCCGAGTCTTATCTTGCTAGGTCGTTAGCTCCTTAACTCGTGGGCTTCTTAACTCGTGGGCTTCTTAACTCGTGGGCTTCTTAACTCGTGGGCTTCTTAACTCGTGGGCTTCTTAACTCGTGGGCGAAACGGGGTTAACATTTGCCCCTCGAAGCACACGCTTAAGTCGTAAGTCGTGTGCTTCGACTTACCATAACCCGGTTGCGCCGACTTAAGTTCCAGTGCCTCCTGATATAAAAGCTTAAGTCGTTCCTCCTATTTCACTCTTCTCATTGCTTATCTCCTGAACCGTTCCTGCCATTGTCTCATCTTTAAGCTTTCAAAGGCGATCTCGATCAATTAACTACTGACAACCTCTGTTATCCACTGTGTAAGTAAACATTCCTCTTCCCTGATCATAGATTATCGTTGATTCATGAATTCCGTCTCCCAAAATCAAACCGCCTCTTCGTACGATGCTTCATCATGAATTCCGCTACAATTATGGTTGGTGAACCTTAGGTTGCTCGATTTGGCTTTAAATGATTAGTGACATGATGAAGATGGTTTACTACTTCAAGCTCGATTCCGAATCGTTCAATTGGATGGTTCGACAGCATGAGTAGAAGCGGGTGTTGAAGGAATGGCTATTGGGTTATCGGGTTTAATGCCGTGGGATGTTGGCTCGAAGGCGAGTTAGTGGATTTAGGTGGCTTAGCCTTCGACCGACCTAGCTTTTACACGACCCTAAATCGTGGTTGAGATAATGCTTGAAAGAATCCTGCCGACTTAAACATTAAAGCTTAGATCATGACCGAGTTAATACTTGGAGAAATTCCTGCCTTTCGACTCGGAGCTTGCCTTCTTATCTCCCCCATGCGAACTAGAGGAAAACTATTTGGATTCTGACCCGCTACCGATTTAGCCTTATCCCGTAAAAGACTTTTAAAACGTAGCCGAGTTGGTACTTAGGCTTTAGACGTGTTGACATTTAGGAGCATAGACCAACTTTATGCATTTTGACTTTGACTATCGGACTAAGTTGAATAAACTTTGAATTGTGGCCGAACTTTGAACAGGGATTAAAATTTGAACTGCCCCAACCTTAAATTTGTTTGAATGTCATTGTGTTACTTCACAGATCATTTTCACTTTTAAGCTGTAAACCTGTTGAGAATAACAGACAAACAAAGAAAACCAAGGCGCACATACTGCCATTGACTGCCCGTATCAAATGACAGATTAGCCAAGACAAGATAAGAGACATGAATATATTGCATGAAATGTTGTGAATTAATCGACTAAAGTAAAATATTAATGTAAAATATCAACAATTTGAACTGATTTGTTTGCATCAACATCTTACTTGCATATTTAGGCTTAAAACAATAATTCCTGAATTTCATAACTAACAAATGTTTGCTAGTTTTTATTCCAGTTATATTTGTTTACCGCTTGATTGATTCTTCACAACAATTCACACACTTTAGGAAACGTGCACCTTCATGTTTGAATACCCAGTTGTTTATGTAGAATGACTTCCCATCGAGAAGAAGAAGTGGTAACTCAAGAAGAAGAAACTTTCCCGACAACAGTTCCGATAGAGAATCCTCCGGAAAGAACTTCGACTATTCTATCTTTGAGAACATTTATTCAGCTGCGCACTCAATTTGGCTTTGCTGAAAACGATGTCCTATTCCCTGGGTCAAATGATACTGCTGATAATCCTCCCTATGGTTTCGTTGCAGTCAACCGCCACATGTGCTTAAGTGGGGCGATTCCTCCTTTTAATGACTTCCTTCGAACTCTTCTTCTCCGGTTGACGATCTCTCCATTTCAACTTCATCCTAATGGTTACGCCATCTTGATGGGGTTGTGTGTTTTGTTTAGAAGAACTCTTGATCGTCTACCAAGTTTTGAAGAAATTCGTTATCTATGTTCGTTTACAAAGAGTAAAGATCATCCTTCACTCATTATTGTGAGAAGTGCTAGAAACCGCAAGCTCCTTTCCGATCTCACTGAAAGTGTTCATGGATTTTTGAACCAATTTTTCTTTGCTCGCTGCCCTCCAGGGTTTTACGCCATCTGGAGAATAGGAAGTAAGACTAGTGTTTCCATTTTTTCGTTTTTGAAACTTTTTCCGAGATCCGAACTTTCAGTTGCTAACTTCATTTTTTGCTCTTTTCAGCACTTCCTCTCCCCTCTAGAGATCCGATTCATAAACAAGTTTTCGAGAGGTTGAGTGCCGTGGCTACGGAAGAAAGGAGCATAAAATTTCTGCTGAAGGATGAATTTTTACACCAATACGGGCTTCTACACGCTTCTCGTTCTACGCATGCTCATGAGGTTCCAACAGAAGTTCCCGATTCTCCGATGAAAACTCCTGACGCCCCGGTTACTGTCGAACAACTCACATCAAAAGAGTCTAATATTGAAGCTTCATTGGTGAAGTGTTCCACTCCTACCGACATTATGGGGTCATCCAGTAAGACGGTGCTTGCCCCGATCGAGGAAGAAGAAGAACCTTCACGGCCTCTCGGGGAATTAGCTGATGTAGGAATTGAGAAAACAAGTCCCACCAAGCATGATGGTGACGATGTTTACGAGGGGTTGAGCGACATAATAGTGACTTCGCAGGAGCTTTTTAGAGATGACGTATCTAAAACTATCTCTTCTGTAATTGAGGCGACGTCTCTTCTTCGACAAACACCAACACAAACATCAACTCCTCATACCCAAGCTATCATCACTTCTGCACCAAAGAGTGGTTTGTAGCTTAATGCGTGTAGCTTGCACATCACACAACACTTAGGATTTTCCAGCACATTTATGCACTTATCTTCTTATACTTTAAAGATCTCTAAAGCTTATCTTTTCTTATTTCAGATTCTTCAATGACACGCGGCGGGTCATATTATCAGGATTTCCAACGCTACGGGGGGCGTGGTCAATATGATTATCGGCGTTACTTTCCCTCCTATAGAGAGTCTGACGAAGAGAGGGCTGCTCGAAAGGCTCGTGAAAGGAGGGATGCAGAAGAGCGTTATGACAGAAGGGATAGGGATGAGCACCATGATTCTCTGCAGAGAAGTGACGACTCTTACAAAAGGAAATCTCACGACGACCGAGGAAAGGGTCATGCAGCTGAAGATTCAGGCAAACGAGCCCGATATGGTGAGAGACATGCTTCCACTATTCCCGAAAAGCCTATTGCCCCTGCCCCTCTCGACATTACTTCCGACTCTCCTGCTCTCGGGAAGGAGGACATTCAGACAATAATAAGCAGGCCTAAATTTCAAGTGGGACCGGGCCCAGCCACTTTACAAAGTCGTTTTCCGCAGTGGTGTTTAAAGGGTGTGAGGTTCGATCTCGACCTGGTCCCTATTGACAAGCCTGCTATGCTACGAAATCTTGACGCCGTTAAACTTGATATCGAGAGGATGTCAAACTGGCAGAAGCTTGTTGATGAGCTTCAAAGAGTTAACCGTGCCAACTTAGAGGCCATGCTCACCATGGAAAATGATAAGGCTGAGTGGCAAAAGGTCCTTGAGCAGCACGACACCGAAATGAGGAGCATTACTTCCTACAACGAGGAGCTCGAAGCAAAGGTTGAGAAGTTGAAAAATGAGCTTGCTGCTTCCACTACTTCATACTCTCAAAAAGAAGAAGTGCTTCTCAGACAAGTTAGAGATGCTCATGCCAGTCAGAGGGATGCCGAAGACAGGCTCGAGGCACAAAAAAAGGATTAGTGAAGGCTATGTCTCTGATATTGCTGAGCTTCGAAAGAAAAACAACTCCCAGGAGGCGGAGATACAAATGCTTAAGCTTCAGCTTGCCAAAACTGAAAGGGAGCGCGATGAGGCTGTCGCCGGCAAAATCGCAGCCGAAGAATCTCATGAGGCGACCAAAAACAGCTTCGGCTCAACATTATTCGACTTCTACTTGCATAGCGTCTTGGGGCGTGGAAGCCTCGCCTTTCTTGGTCCCAAGTATGAGATCACTTTAGCTGAAGTGTGGGAGGCCGCCCTCGATATGCTTGGTGCTGAAGGTGCTGGTTATGACGAGCCAGCCCTGGAAAGGCATTATTTTGATGAAGACGCTCGCGCTGCTCTCGCCAGGGGAAAGGAACAACTTGCCAAACTAAGAACCGAAGTGACGGAAGGGGACCAGTTGGGGAAAACCACTTCAACTACTCTAGTCCATCCACCTTCTTCGTCTGAAGTCGACATTATTGGTTCCAGTTCCCATCTCGCATCTCCCATCAAAGTTACCGCTGATATTACAAGCACACAAGGCGGAGACGAGGGTGAAGAGAGCGCTGATGCGCAAGCTTATGAAGTCGATATCAGGAAACCAGCTTCTCCAGGTAACTTCACTGTTAATCTCGCTACTGTCAATTCTGCTCAAGCGGGTTACTCATTTATTTCGCATGAGTTTCACGAGCTCCTTGACTATTTTCTCAACCTTGACGAGCCTTCATCTCCTCTCTTTACTGACTTTAACCTTTTTTCTTCTGTAGAGAAAGTACCAAGCACTGCTCAAACTTCTACTCCTCCGGTCATCCTTCCTTCATCTCTTCAGGCGGTGCCTCCTTCTGCCTCGCAACCTGGATCACAGGAGGAACAAATAGAGGCTCTTCACGGCTTGGATGATCCCATCGCTTCGCAAGAGCAGAAAGATGAGAGACCTGAGGGAGGTGACATATCCCCGAAACGGACTCCTTCAGACGACATTGTTCTATCAAAACTTGTCACTCCGGGGAGTGAGTCTTCCTCACAAAGGAGAGAGAAGCGTGGGACATCAAAGAGGAGGGGGAAGAAAATCACCGCCACTGAAGAGGAGCCGGAAGTTGAACCGGTTACACCTACCTCTCCTACTTCCCTTATACCCACTGGCCGACCTGGAAAGCTGGTCATTCGACCGGGTAAAGGGTCCAAAGGAGCGAAGAAGAAGTGAAGATTTTAGCTTTTTGTCTTTTATATGAACTGGACGAGAGTTGTGCGGGTATCGGCGCCCGCTTTTATTTTGAAAACCTGTATCTGCATTATAGTTGAATAAAATGATTCTTCGTTTGTACAAACTTCTGTTTGAATTTGAGAATGCATCTGCTATTTATTTTTGCACAAGTTTGTTTATATAATATTGCAACGAGCTTATGGTATGTTGTTTGAGTATTACTTTACTGATGCAGCTACACTACTATACCATGTTGCCCCCATACCTTAAGCTTGTTGCAATATTTTATACTTCGAGGGGACTTGCACTCTTACTTGTTAAAGAATAATTATTTTATTCTTTAAAGAAAATTTTTATAGAGTACAACTCCCTTTGTATAAGTTTTTACGCTTTGTCGTTCGAAGAAATCACTTTTTTCTTTTGCTTATGTGCATATTTTACCAAGTGAATTCCTCTATGTGGTAAAGCGGACCTCTGAAGGGTACTTTGACTTCTTTTCTTTTTATGATCATTTTCCATTTGAAAGTTAAAGTACGCTTTTGATGAGGATTCTTTTTTTTTATACAAAATTGTACCTCTGAGGAGGGATTTTCCACGTTTCAACACTCGGAAGTTTTATTTCAATCTCGGTGAAACGTGTACCCCCAAAGAGTTGTGCCTTCGAAGAAAGCCTTTTCACGTTTCAACACTTGGAAGTTTTATTTCAATCTCGGTGAAACGTGTGCTTCCAAAGAGGTCTTTTTTCTTGATCGTGTCCCCGGGAGGGGGTCGTACCTCTAAGGAGGGATTTTTTACGTTTCAACACTTGGAAGTTTTATTTCAATCTCGGTGAAACGTGTACCCCCAAAGAGTTGTGCCTTCGAAGAAAGCCTTTTCACGTTTCAACACTTGGAAGTTTTATTTCAATCTTGGTGAAACGTGGGCTTTCAAGAAGGTCTTTGTTTTTGCATTTCAACTTTGGTGAAGTGAAACTCCGAAGAGCGGTTGCTACACTTTAACTCCTGGCGAAATGTGCCTCCGAAGAGGGCTTTTATTTTGTTTACATTTCAACTCTGGTGAAGTGAAACCCCGAAGAGCGGTTATAACACTTCAACTCCTGGTGAAATGTGCCTCCGAAGAGGGCTTTTATTTTGATTACATTTCAACTCTGGTGAAGTGAAATTCCGAAGAGCGGTTATAACACTTCAACTCCTGGTGAAATGTGCCTCAAAGAGGGTTTTCATCGCCTGGAAGTTACTCTCTCATGGTTGGAGGGTCATGACTTCTCCAATCTTTTTTGTTGAGTAGAGAACTTTCTTTTTTGTGGCATATGTCCCATTAGAGGTCTTTGTAGGGAAGCTTTTTGGCCTCCGAAGAGGGCTTTGGTCTCTGAGGAGAAGCATTCGGTCTCCGTAGAGAAGCATTTGGCCTCCGAAGAGGGCTTTGGTCTCTGAGGAGAAGCATTCGGTCTCCGTAGAGAAGCATTTGGCCTCCGAAGAGGGCTTTGGTCTCTGAGGAGAAGCATTCGGTCTCCATAGAGAAGCATTTGGCCTTCGAAGAGGGCTTTGGTCTCTGAGGAGAAGCATTCGGTCTCCGTAGAGAAGCATTTGGCCTCCGAAGAGGGCTTTGGTCTCTGAGGAGAAGCATTCGGTCTCCGTAGAGAAGCATTTGGCCTCCGAAGAGGGCTTTGGTCTCTGAGGAGAAGCATTCGATCTCCGTAGAGAAGCATTTGGCCTCCGAAGAGGGCTTTGGTCTCTGAGGAGAAGCATTCGGTCTCCGTAGAGAAGCATTTGGCCTCCGAAGAGGGCTTTGGTCTCTGAGGAGAAGCATTCGGTCTCCGTAGAGAAGCATTTGGCCTCCGAAGAGGGCTTTTCACGTTTCATCTCACGGGAGTATGTTGACTGATTGTGGTGAAATGCGTGCCCCTGAGTAGGGTTATTGTCGGGAAGTTCGGAGTTTCCTTTTCTCGATTGGATGGATTCTCGGGAGTGTGTTGGCTGATAACTCCACGACTTTGTAACGAGAAAGACACCTTTTTCGATGAAGCCTGCTTGAGGTCTCTATCCCCTGAGGAATTATGCCTTCAAAAAGGGCTTGTACTTCCGAAATGGTCTTTTGCTGGCTGATGCTTGCTCTCGCATACCTTTTTGCAGTTGATTCATGTTGACAATTCCCATTGCTTCGCAAGGGTCATCACTTTTAGCTGCCAAGCCTCTCCCTTACCCAAAGGAATATATTTTATAGTTAAGCAAATTGGTGGTGGCAGATATAGGTTCTTTAACTTGCCGTTTGTTTGTTCAAACATTTGCAGTTAGCTATATATGATCTGCTTTTATCCACCTTGCTTATTTTCGTTTGAAGTCCTCCTTTTGTAGGATTTGAATATGGGAATTTTGAATGGCTCAGTGCTTGACTGCTGGATGTTGTCGCGGATCGCTTGGTCTCGTGACTGGTAAGCCTTGTTTTTATGGCCTGCATTATTAAATCATCTTTTTAGTAACACGATTAACGTATTTCATATGCCAAAATAACACAAAGCAGTTTATAATAGTAGGGAACACGAGAATTATAGTGGTTTAGCCAGAATTGGGCCTATATCCACTTTATTGCTGTTGTTATTCGCCTGCCTTGCAATTGCCCTTAACAAGAGAATCATATATTTGTAAATTCATTCATTGCAATATTTCAGCAGAGTTTTTATGTAAAATATGGATGCAAATGGCTGCTGTTCCAAGTTCTTAGAATTGGTTCTCTTTTGACAGTTGCGAATTTGATTGATTATATTAGCAATTCCTTAGTGCCATCTTTAAGTGTGCACTATCTTCTTCTGTTGGCAGGTGGTTTTAACTGAAGAAACATACTCTAGCCAAATCTTATTTGTTTGCTTGGAGTACTTCTTATTCAGGATTCGACCCTGGAATTTCGTCGCTTAAGACTTGCTTTTGAATGCTACCAAGGGTTGCTTGATATTGTAATGAATCGGCTGGATATTGATTGCCTGCAAATTTAGATCGATAATCTTAGTGATATTCTCAGAGTATTTCACATATCGAAATAAAATAAGCGACTTGTAATAATAGGGAAAACAAGGCTTATAGTTTTTATTATTTATTTGCACTGTTTTTATAACAGATTTTGATACAAGAATTATTGGATCAGCATTCTTTTACAAATTTGAAACATAGTGTTCAAGTAAAGTAAGGAAGCAATTGATGCCCCAAGCTTTAGGGATTGAATCTTTTGGCATGAGAGGACTGGATGGCAACATCTTTCAGAGTCGAAACTTCCTTTCACTTTGAAGGTCTCCCTGAAGCGTGAGCACGTCTTCCCGTCTCATCCGATTTTTTCCTACCTGGTGAGGGCTTGCTGTGATGATACTGATGATAGGACCTTCATTTCCCTGTGCCACGGTTCTTTTATTTGAGCGACATTGTTGAGCGGGAACCAGCTGCACCTTGGAGGATGAGGAGTAGTTAATTCCATCTTTTTTCACATATTGTTGCAGTTCATTCTGTTCGAGCAACTCTTCAATCTCCTTCCTTAAATGGCGACATTGGTTGGTTTCATGGCCAGGCTGATTGTGAAATTGACAGAATTTTCCATTGTCTGTTGCACTTCTCCTCAACAGAGATGGTTTGGGGTACACAACAACATCCTTTGTCGCCAAGAAGATATTTTCCGGAGTGTCGGTCAAGGGAGTGAAGTTGGAGGGTCTGAGGTGTCGAGCTTTTTTCAAGAGCTTCTGCTTTCTCCTTCCTCCATTTTCCTCTCTTTGTTCAATCATCTCCGGTATGTATTCTTCATCGTTACCAGGGTTCAATGGGTAGTCGTCAACTATTCTTTCAAAAGTTCGCCTTGACAAACGTTCGTGGATAGTTGGTCGTGGCCATGAACTCTCTGTTTGGGTGAATGTTCCAATAGTAACGCCAGTTGCTTGTTGTGGAGTATTCCATTCTTCTGAAGCCTGAGCCTCTTTGGCAATGGTTTTTATATCACTTTCTAGTCGACGGATTTCCTCTTGCAATGCGTTCACCTTGTCCAGTATCCTATTGCTTTGAACTTCCATGTGTTGATATATTCCATATACCACAGCCTTTAACTCAGCCCTTGTGACTCCAATACTTGAAGCTGTTTCACTTAGTGTGGGAAGAGCAATGGCGTTGCTGCTAGTACCTTCAAACCTCAAAAACTTTCGTTTCCTTTCAGAAGCCATGATTTCTGTTAGACTTCTAGTCTTCAAGGAATTTCTCTCTATAAATCTCTGTGAAGTAATGATGACAGTTTTCCTGAGTTCAATTCTCAGTGAAAGCACCAAAAATGTTAACGCTTAAATTTGAACGCTAACACCCCGGTGTGTGAAGTGTAGTTGTGAAAGCACCACCCGATAGATCGGGAAAGAATTACAAGCAAGTAATAGCGGAAAAGCAGTAAACAACAACAATTTTATAGTGGTTCGGCTTATGGGTATAGCCTACGTCCACTTTAAGCACTTTTATTGATGATCACGTTACAAGTTGATACAAATCTTCTCAAGTACAATACACTTTGAGTTACAAAAGACTTAGAACAAGTAGCTTAAACTTCAATGGAAATGAGAGTCTTCGAATCCATGTTGAATATTTACGATCTCTTTTTGAAGTTGTATGTAGTGTTCCTAGTGTCTCAAGAGCTTCAAGTGTTGAATTGGTTTGGAATGCAGCAGGATATCAGCGCTTGAAGAGAATGTGCCCCAAAAAGTCCCTTTCTAGTTGGAGTTAGTGCTGTATTTATAGGCGTGATTTTCTGGGCAGAATTTATTTCCAAGTTCTAAGTCGCGGCCGACTTAGTATAAGCCGTGGCCGACTTACCATATGTCGTGGCCGATTCACCGAGCCAAGTCCATGGCTTAATGGAAGCAAGCTTGCCTGAACTCATACCATCTGTCTTAAGTCGTCACCGAGATAAGCTAGGTTGTGGCCGGCTTAAGGCAAGTCGCGGCCGAGTCACCTGGCCCTTCTACGGTTTCACCTAGGTCGCCCCCGAGTCATCATAGCATTATCTCCATAACACGGCATCGGACTTGCATTTTAGTGGCCTTTAGGTCGTGGACGGCTTAGCATACGTTGTTAAGTCGGTTGCCGACTTAAGTATAGGTCGTGCACCTTTCCAAGTCCTGATCAATTAGGTCGGCAGCTTCCTTAGGTAATTAGATCAACACTCAATTTAGGTCGGTAGACTTCCTAAGTCGGTACTCCTTAAGGCATTAGGTCGTTATCCATTTAAAGCCTTAGGTCGGAAACTTTTGTAAGGGTATTTGAGTCGCAAAGTACCTTGAGTCGCTGTCCCTTCTTTTAAGTCGTAGGTCTCTTGAGTCGTGGAGGCCTTAAGTCTTATGTTGGCACATTCATCAGATCACTGGATCGACATCTCTCTTAAGTCGGTAGCCCTTTTTGAGTCTTAAGTCGGCATGCTTCTCAAGCCGTTAGGTCGGGCTCCCTTATGCCTTAGGTCGGCATCCCCTGTTGAACCTTAAGTCGGTATCTTTTCCGAGTCTTATCTTGCTAGGTCGTTAGCTCCTTAACTCGTGGGCTTCTTAACTCGTGGGCTTCTTAAATCGTGGGCTTCTTAACTCGTGGGCTTCTTAACTCGTGGGCTTCTTAACTCGTGGGCGAAACGGGGTTAACAAAAGGATTTCAAGCAAGCAAGCATCTGATAAGATGTTGAGAAGAATCATCAAAAGAGTTAGGAAGGGTCAGTGTCCCAGTTTTGAAGTTGATGGCCAAGGAACATTAAGGATTAACGGGAGGATTTGTGTTCCGAATGATAGGGATCTGAGACAGGAGGTGTTGTCAGAGAGTCACCGTTCCAGATTGAATATTCATCCTGGAATATCAAAGATGTATAAGGATATGAAGAGAGTCTTTTGGTGGAAGGGCATGAAGGAAGATGTAGATGCTTTTGTTAATAGTTGTGCCATCTGCCAAGAACTTAAAGGAGATCAGCAGAAGTCAGCTGGATTATTGCAGTTGTAACGACCCTAGATTTTAATTTAATTTAAATTGATAATTAAATGAAGTTTTGAATAAAAATTTGTTGAATTAATTTTAATTGGAAGCGAGTTTCCCCGATTCAAATAGATGTTAAACTGGAAATATATATATATATGTATATGTGTATATATATATATATAATGCAATATCCCGAAATTTTGTTAAATTTAATTTAGTAAATTATTTGAATTTTTAAAATTTAATTTGTGAAATTAAACAGAAGTTTAATATTTTTGGTATTAATATTACAAAGTTGTATGGAATTAAATCAATTTTGATAGCAAAGTTTAAATGAAAAATAATAACAACGAATAAATAAAAATAGCTAACAAATAAGAGATTGTTTCAAAACAATAAAATAAAATATAGGTGATAAGTTAAATATTAATAGTATAAACTATGAATAGAAATGAAATTTGAAATGTATGTTTGTAACAAAATCACAAAAGAAAAGACATACATTTTAATATAAGTGTGTAGAAATATAAAGGTGAACCAGATAAGTAGGTTGTAAACCAAACTAGAGTAAAGTGTCGTATTCAGCAAACAAAACATTAGATCATGAAAATCTACTAACGAAATAAAATAGTACTTGCCAAAAGAATAAAATAAAAATCTGCAAAGTAAAACAAGAAAGTAACTATTCAAAAAAAAAACAACACTTACATATAAAATAAAGTGAACAACATAAGTTGTAAACAAGCATGAACACGACATGCTATAAATACAAAGCAACATGCATTCATTAAATGCTTACTCTTCAGCCACCCTTGAAGGAAGGAGGAAAGCATGGGTTGTACAAGCCTGTATAAAAATAATTATACAATATAATGATACTCTGTACTTTACTTGAGCCTGCATGTCCTCTCTATATACATGAGATTTGTCTTAGTTTATACGTTCAACAATCATAACAAATATCAGAAAACAAAGAGAAAAGCAACTACATCAATTCAAACAACAAGATCAACAACAAACAGGATTTAAAAGGGAATCATCTGCATTTTTCAAACAATAAGTGTTATCTGTTCTTCTCCACTTCACATTCCAAGTGAGTAACTAAACTAAGATCCAACTAAGTGAATCTATATTTGATGATTAATATGTCTGAGTTTGGAGTTGGTTAGTATGCGTATATATACACATAAATTGTTCTCTGTCTATATATGTATGTAGAGGGGTATGCCTGTATATATTGAGACTTTTTGCTTAAGATCATATGGTTTGTTCAACAAATTCAAATATCAGATTACTTGATCTTTGTCAGGTTTTGTTTCCAAAAGCAAATAGGCTTGATTAAGTATTAGTTATTGTTTAAAAATAGTTCAAGTAAATTATAAACATACAGGTTGGGAGAAAACTTGGTTTTAACAGAACAAACTCAAATATGTGATAATTTCGAATGTTATAAAACATCGATTCAAATATATAAATTGAAACTGCATTCAAAAATAAGATTTTTAGAACAAAAATCTAGAAGTTTAAGATTGCATTGAGTACGCCATTTGGGTTTAACTGGAATTAGCATTCGAGGCGATCCCTGGCGATCTGGGGTGGAAAAGTCTCGAGATTCTTTGGGATGGTAGACAAGCGAATGGAGATGCTGGGAAAAATCTCGGGTTGGTGTTCCAGGCACGGTGGTGACAGCGGCAGGCAATTTCTTTTCGTAGCCCTAGTTTTTGCGAGGTTGAAATCATCGATTCGTTCGCCATCTTAGATTGATCGAGTTTGCCGTGGTTTGGGGGAAAGGTGGAGGACACGTCAACGAAGCTATGGGCGAAGCTTTGGGCCCTACGGTGATCGGCGGTGGGAGGAAGAGCCGTTGACATGGTTGGGTGGTAGTGTCTTGCTCGTTTCCAGGTTTTGTTTCCTGGTACTTGTATCGAGCTTGAATGCTCGATGTCGTTCAGATGATTTGATCACCGATACAATGATGAGAATAGGTCCGAGGGGAGATCACCGATGAGGAAGGTTGGTTAACGTTGGCCGGAGGTGGCTCTGGTGGAGGTGCATGTGCACGGTGCACTTGTATGTCAGGGTGATTGTGTGTTTGGGAAGAAGTAAATAGGGGATTTGTTTTGCTCAGGGTTTGGGTAATTAAAATGGTTACAGGTTTCTTTGGAAACCTGTTTGTTTTCAAATTTAATTTAATTTTAAAATCTGGAAAACAAGTTTTAAAACATAATCTAAAACCTAAATTTGATGTATGGAATTCAAAACTGAGTTGAACCTTTTAAATTTAACTTAGATTTTATAAATTAAAAATGTTTTAAACAACTTTGAAAAGGGTTTAAATAGTTTGAATTTAAAAGAAAAAAAATTGAAATAAATATTTTTCAAATATATAGGTAAGAAAAGTTTTACCTTGATAAAAATTTGAATTAATGATTTGTAATTCAATTAATTACTAAGATAATTAGAATTGATTAATTAATTTGTAATTAATTAATGGAATGGATAATTAATCAACAAGGTTAATAAGTTTAAAAAAATTAATTAATGTGGTTAGTTAATTAATTTAAGTGGTTAATTAATAAAGGTAACTAAATTTAGAATAATGTTTTTCTTAAAACTTAATTGGGATTTAATGATTTGAAATTCATTAAATAAATAAGTAAATTAAAATGGGTAATTTATTTATTTAATAAGTTATTGATTTGGATTAATTAAATAAGTAATTAAAGTTTAAATTAATCAAATTAAAGTTTAATTTTAAAAAATTAAGGAATAATTAATTTGTAACTAAGGATTATAAATTAGATATTAATTAATGATTAAAGTTGATTAATCAAGTGATTAAGAATAATTAATTTATTAATGTGATTAATAAATTAAGGCGGTTAATTTGAGAATAATTAATAAATTAAAGTTAATTAATTAGGTAATTGATTTAAAGGTTGATATAATTAATATGATTAATTATGAATAATTTAATTAACTAAAGTGATTGATAAATTAATTTATATCAAATGAGTTGAAATTAATAAATCAAGATTCGATAATAAATTTATAAGTAATTAAATTTCTTGGAAATAAATTGAATTAATTAGGATTAAGCAATTAAATTAATCCTGCTTATAAATGATTATTAGATGCTTGACCTTACTTATGAATGATTGTATTGTGTGTTGTGCCTTGAATTGATTGTCTTACCTGATTCGTGATATTTTGTTCTGTGTAGTGAGCTGTGTATAAGTCATTCATTTATTTACATTCGCATATTATCTGAGAATCGGTGAATGGACGATAAGCGCTATAGTTTATATCGCTTATCAACCATATTTCTGTGTTTTAATCTATGATGATGATGTTGCACTATTGTGTTAAACCCCTGGACCACACCATACACACACAAATATGGATTTCACGAGGAAATCGATTTAAGTCGTAGATTTTTGAAACGATTTTAAATAGACAATTTGAATTCAAATGGTTTGAAATGGAATCGGATTAAAGGTGAAAAGCTTTTGAAATGGAATTTCAAAGATGATATTTATTTTGAATAACTCGATTGAGTTTTGAAATTTAAATAATTGGATTTAAATTTGAATTCAAAATTTGGAATTGAATTCTATGATTTGAAACTAGGGATTAATGATATATACGAGTCAAACCATTTTTTTTAGTATTGTTCCTTTGGGAATTTGAATTAACCCAAAGATTACAACTTGTATAAATGAAATTGGATTTTCGAAAATAAGATTGTTGTTTCTAAATGATAAAAAGCTTTCGTATGAGAAATGAATTTCAAATTGTATTAAAGGGATTTCAAGTTTAAAACTGAAATAGTTTTCCAAGTTATAGATGAATATTTGGAAAACGAATTTTGAAAGCGAATATTTGGAAATGGGTTGAAATCTATAAGATAAATCTTTAATTTAAAGATTAAAATGAATAAATCCAATGGAGATGAAATTGTTTTGAAATTCGGGAATAAATCTTTGTTAAATTGGATGAATTTTGTGAAATTAATCTTTTTGTTTAAAGGATTTAAAATAATTGGTTTAAACCATTTGAAAGAAAGTTTTGGGTTTTAAGTTGTGACTTAATTGAAATCCCATATCCATATGTTTTTTTTAAAATATAACGCTCATTTATTCGGTTTAGCCGGGAGAGGACCTTGTGTCATCTATCCCATTCCGAATATGTGATACGTCGTTATGGATTGCATTTGAAGACCGGTGGTGAAGACCGGATATTTTCGAAAACGGAAGGGTTTCTTGTCGATTGTCTCTGCACTGGCTGATCCCCGGTATAGAGATCTCCATATGTGATGGGAAATCCGGACGTGATTAGGGATTATCCGGATTTCAAGGACTTCTTTGGAAGTGCCTTCGGTTCTGTTCGAACCCGAAACAGAATTGTATGGATTGTATGTCTGACATTACAAACTGAGATATAAAGCCGATTTCTTTCAAATATATTTCTGTTGGTGGCGGAGAATTTATTCTCTTAGCTTAACACCCTTCTTTGAGACGTATGCGCTCAGAGGTTATGTAGTTGAAGGTTATCAGCAATATATTCCCAATTTGGTAATGTGACATGCTGAGTGTTGCTGTGAAATGATCATTGTTTGATCATTTGTGATATGATCGTTTGTTTGATCATTTATCTTTGTGATCATTACTTTGATCATTTGTTGACTCAAAGCATGGCTTTGTACCAAAGCGTGGCTTTGTGGACGAGACTTCGTCGGACCTCACACCCCGGAATGGTCGAAACAGGAATGATGCAGCAAGGTTATTGGGGGTAGCACCCTTTAGGGTATGTGCATTTCCTTCTGGATAGAAGTGGTATCATGGTATGGAGCCCCGATACTTAACTTATGTTGATATCGCAGATATGTATATGTATTATTTTGTGATTTGTTGCTGGAGCCCCGGATAAAGGTTGGTTACGACCGGGAGATGGCATACTCGTGTCAGTAGTTACCCAGTTAGGGGTAACCCAGCCTTGTGTTGGCAGAGATCCGGTTTGGTTCTCGGGGACGTCCTTCCAGAGGCGTTCTCATGTGGCAATGGGAAGTTCCTTGGCCTGACGATTTGTTGGAAATCCAAAGAAACAATACGAGCCTTGCACAGTGTTAGTTGCAGAACCTACCATTTACTTATGGTGGCGCCCCACTGTTTAGATGGTAGCTATAGTAGACATACGATAATGGTCGTATGTTGGCTAAGATTTATATTCTACTTTCGAAATGTTTTCTGCACTTTGCACTTATAGTAATAATATCAAAGAAATTGCGTATCAAGCATGTTTGACTATCATAAGAAGATATCTCCTCCAATTCTACGTTTGCATTGTGTGTGTGGCGGGAGGCCTTATGGTAGTCTCATTTTTAAAAAGCATTGCGAATTGACTTTGAAAATCTTTTGTTGAATGTTTTAAAAGATAAACTGTTTTTGTTGCTCACACCAGTCCCACGACTGATCCGGAGTTTATTGTTTCTTTCCTAAACTCTGGGTGCTCATAATTTTCTACACGAGCAGTCTAGAATTGGGTTTTTCAGGTAGTTAGGTTCAGTGAATTATCTGGAGCTAGTTCAGTCTTTGGATGTGGACGAGACTTGCTTGTCTTTGCGTATAGTGATGTTGGATCGAGCTGCTGCTGCTGGAGTTCTCTTTTGAAGACTATCTTAGAGTTATTGTTCCGCTTCTAGATGTTATCTATTTTTCTTTTCCGCTGCTATTTTATTGTATCATATCTCTGATGTATATTGATATCTATTGGATCATCTGTTGTATCAGATATTGTATCAAAGCTGTATATCAATGTATTATTCTTTTTTTCCGCTGTGTTATTTACTTAATGTTGTTATAAGCTCCGGCGAATCGGATTTGAACGTTCGAATCTATGGCATTCGAATACGATTTGAAATATGGATGTCGATTTTCGAACGCGCAAAATCCGCGTCGTCACATTTGGTATCAGAGCTAAGGTTGAAACTTTAGCTCAGGAGTGTAACACGTTAAGTAGCTCATTAGAGATGGGGTGAAGTATGCCTAGAATGAGTAATCCCTAAGATATCCGTTTGAATGCCTCAGTAAATTCTCTTACTATCCACTGATAGTGAGTATGAGTGCAAGAAGAGAACGAGATAGGGAATAGGGGGATACGACTATAAATGGTCAATACCCTGCAACAGTGGAAATAACTTTCTTATCAATTTCCTTTGATTCGTTTCAAATTTTTTTTGATTTCTTCGTACCAGCTACAAGAAGAAGTTTCGGTGTGATGGTGGCTCTACGAATCGTTGTAGAAAATCCTTACTTAGTATCTTCATCGTTTTCTTATCAGCTTTTCGTTTTTAAACTTTAATGAATTTGGAATTGGAAATTTGAAATTGAAATTTTTTAATAAATTGGAAATTTTAAATTTAGTTAAATTGATTGATCGAAAAAAAAAACTGAATTTGGAATTCTATTATAATTTCTTGTGAAGACTGAAGTTTGAATAGGGACAAGTTGGTATGTATTCTGAGATATTCCGACTTGAATTTGGAATCCATAACGTGTGTTCGAGGAATTATAGGAGATCGAATCTGTCTATCTCTGTGTTGTTTTCGTGCCCGTGAATTTCGAGGACGAAATTCTTTTGAGGGGGGAAGTTTGTAACGACCCTAGATTTTAATTTAATTTAAATTGATAATTAAATGAAGTTTTGAATAAAAATTTGTAGAATTAATTATAATTAGAAGCGAGTTTCCCCGACTCAAATAGATGTTAAACTGGAAATATATATATATATATATATATATATATATATATATATATATATATATATATAAAATGCAATATCCCGGAATTTTGTTAAGTTTAATTTAGTAAATTATTTGAATTTTTAAAATTTAATTTTTGAAATTCAACAGAAGTTTAATATTTTTGATATTAATATTACAAAGTTGTATGGAATTAAATCAATTTTGATAGTAAAGTTTAAATGAAAAATAATAACAACGAATAAATAAAAATAGCTAACAAATAAGAGATTGTTTCAAAACAATAAAATAAAATATAGGTGATAAGTTAAATATTAATAGTATAAACTATGAATAGAAATGAAATTTGAAATGTATGTTTGTAACAAAATCACAAAAGAAAAGACATACATTTTAATATAAGTGTGTAGAAATATAAAGGTGAACCAGATAAGTAGGTTGTAAACCAAACTAGAGTAAAGTGTTGTATTCAGCAAACAAAACATTAGATTATGAAAATCTACTAACAAAATAAAATAGTAGTTGCCAAAAGAATAAAATAAAAACCTGCAAAGTAAAACAAGAAAGTAACTATTCAAAAAACAAAAAAAACAACAATTACATATAAATTAAAGTGAACAACATAAACTGTAAACAAGCATGAACACGACATGCTATAAATACAAAGCAACATGCTTTCATTAAATGCTTACTCTTCAGCCACCCTTGAAGGAAGGAGGAACGCATGGGTTGTACAAGCCTGTATAAAAATAATTATACAATATAATGATACTCTGTACTTTACTTGAGCCTGCATGTCCTCTCTATATACATGAGATTTGTCTTAGTTTATACGTTCAACAATCATAACAAAGATCAGAAAACAAAGAGAAAAGCAACTACATCAATTCAAACAACAAGATCAACAACAAACAGGATTTAAAAGGGAATCATCTGCATTTTTCAAACAATAAATGTTATCTATTCTTCTCTACTTCACATTCCAAGTGAGTAACTAAACTAAGATCCAACTAAGTGAATCTATATTTGATGATTAATATGTCTGAGTTTGGAGTTGGTTAGTATGCGTATATATACACATAAATTGTTCTCTGTCTATATATGTATGCAGAGTGGTATGCCTGTATATATTGAGACTTTTTGCTTAAGAGCATATGGTTTGTCCAACAAATTCAAATATCAGATTACTTGATCTTTGTCAGGTTTTGTTTCCAAAAGCAAATAGGCTTGATTAAGTATTAGTTATTGTTTAAAAATAGTTCAAGTAAATTATAAACATACAGGTTGGGAGAAAACTTGATTTTAACAGAACAAACTCAAATATGTGATAATTTCGAATGTTATAAAACATCGATTCAAATATATAAATTGAAACTGCATTCAAAAATAAGATTTTTAGAACAAAAATCAAGAAGTTTAAGATTGCATTGAGTACGCCATTTGGGTTTAACTTGAATTAGCATTCGACGCGATCCCTGGCGATCTGGGGGTGGAAAAGTCTCGAGATTCTTTGGGGTGGTAGACGAGCGAATGGAGATGCTGGGAAAAATCTCGGGTTGGTGTTCCACGCACGGTGGTGACAGCGGCAGGCAATTTCTTTTCGTAGCCCTAGTTTTTGTGAGGTTGAAATCTTCGATTCGTTCGCCATCTTGGATTGATCGAGTTTGCCGTGGTTTGGGGGAAAGGTGGAGGACACGTCAACGAAGCTATGGGCGAAGCTTTGGGCCCTACGGTGATCGGCGGTGGGAGGAAGAGCCGCTGACATGGTTGGGTGGTAGTGTCTTGCTCGTTTCCAGGTTTTTTTCCCGGTACTTGTATCGAGCTTGAATGCTCGATGTCGTTCATATGATTTGATCACCGATACAATGATGAGAATAGGTCCGAGGGGAGATCGCCGATGAGGGAGGTTGGTCAACGTTGGCCAGAGGTGGCTCTGGTGGTGGTGCATGTGCACGGTGCACTTGTATGTCAGGATGATTGTGTGTTTGGGAAGAAGTAAACAGGGGATTTGTTTTGCTCAGGGCTTGGGTAATTAAAATGGTTATAGGTTTCTTTGGAAACCTGTTTGTTTTCAAATTTAATTTAATTTTAAAATCTGGAAAACAAGTTTTAAAACATAATCTAAAACCTAAATTTGAAGTATGGAATTCAAAACTGAGTTGAACCTTTTAAATTTAACTTAGATTTTATAAATTAAAAATGTTTTAAACAACTTTGAAAAGGGTTTAAATAGTTTGAATTTAAAAGAAAAAAAATTGAAATAAATATTTTTCAAATATATAGGTAAGAAAAGTTTTACCTTGATAAAAATTTGAATTAATGATTTGTAATTCAATTAATTACTAAGATAATTAGAATTGATTAATTAATTTGTAATTAATTAATGGAATGGATAATTAATCAACAAGGTTAATAACTTTAAAAAAAATTAATTAATGTGGTTAGTTAATTAATTTAAGTGGTTAATTAATAAAGGTAATTAAATTAAGAATAATGTTTTTCTTAAAACTTAATTAGGATTTAATGATTTGAAATTCATTAAATAAATAAGTAAATTAAAATGGGTAATTTATTTATTTAATAAGTTATTGATTTGGATTAATTAAATAAGTAATTAAAGTTTAAATTAATTAAACTAAAGTTTAAGTTTAAAAAATTAAGGAACAATTAATTTGTAACTAAGGATTATAAATTAGATATTAATTAATGATTAAAGTTGATTAATCAAGTGATTAAGAATAATTAATTTATTAATGTGATTAATAAATTAAGGCGGTTAATTTGAGAATAATTAATAAATTAAAGTTAATTAATTAGGTAATTGGTTTAAAGGTTGATATAATTAATATGATTAATTATGAATAATTTAAATAACTAAAGTGATTGATAAATTAATTTATATCAAATGAGTTGAAATTAATAAATCAAGATTTGGTAATAAATTTATAAGTAATTAAATTTCTTGGAAATAAATTGAATTAATTAGGATTAAGCAATTAAATTAATCCTGCTTATAAATGATTATTAGATGCTTGACCTTACTTATGAATGATTGTATTGTGTGTTGTGCCTTGAATTGATTGTCTTACCTGATTCGTGATATTTTGTTCTGTGTAGTGAGCTGTGTATAAGTTATTCATTTATTTACATTCGCATATTATCTGAGAATCGGTGAATGGACGATAAGCGCTATAGTTTATATCGCTTATCAACCATATTTCTGTGTTTTAATCTATGATGATGATGTTGCACTATTGTGTTAAACCCCTGGACCACACCATACACACACAAATATGGATTTCACGAGGAAATCGATTTAAGTCGCAGATTTTTGAAACGATTTTAAATAGACAATTTGAATTCAAATGGTTTGAAATGGAATCGGGTTAAAGGTGAAAAGCTTTTGAAATGGAATTTCAAAGATGATATTTATTTTGAATAACTCGATTGAGTTTTGAAATTTAAATAATTGGATTTCAATTTGAATTCAAAATTTGGAATTGAATTCTATGATTTGAAACTAGGGATTAATGATATATACGAGTCAAACCATTTTTTTTAGTATTGTTCCTTTGGGAATTTGAATTAACCCAAAGATTATAACTTGTATAAATGAAATTGGGTTTTCGGAAATAAGATTGTTGTTTCTAAATGATAAAAAGCTTTCGTAGGAGAAATGAATTTCAAATTGTATTAAACGGATTTCAAGTTTAAAACTGAAATAGTTTCCAAGTTATAGATGAATATTTGGAAAACGAATTTTGAAAGTGAATATTTGGAAATGGGTTGAAATCTATAAGATAAATCTTTAATTTAAAGATTAAAATGAATAAATCCAATGGAGATGAAATTGTTTTGAAATCCGAGAATAAATCTTTGTGAAATTGGATGAATTTTGTGAAATTAATCTTTTTGTTTAAAGGATTTAAAATAATTGGTTTAAACCATTTGAAAGAATGTTTTGGGTTTTAAGTTGTGACTTAATTGAAATCCCATACCCATATGGTTTTTTTTTTTAAAATATAACGCTCATTTATTCGGTTTAGCCGGGAGAGGACCTTGTGTCATCTATCCCATTCCGAATATGTGATACGTCGTTATGGGTTGCATTTGAAGACCGATGGTGAAGACCGGATATTTTCGAAAACGAAAGGGTTTCTTGTCGATTGTCTCTGCACTGGCTGATCCCCGGTATAGAGATCTCCATATGTGATGGGAAATCCGGACGTGATTAGGGATTATCCGGATTTCAAGGACTTCTTTGGAAGTGCCTTCGGTTCTGTTCGAACCCGGAACAGACATGTATGGATTGTATGTCTGACATTACAAATTGAGATATAAAGCCGATTTCTTTCAAATATATTTCTGTTGGTGGCGGAGAATTTATCCTCTTAGCTTAACACCCTTCTTTGAGACGTACGCGCTCAGAGGTTATGTAGTTGAAGGTTATCAGCAATATATTCCCAATTTGGTAATGTGACATGCTGAGTATTGCTGTGAAATGATCATTGTTTGATCATTTGTGATATGATCGTTTGTTTGATCATTTATCTTTGTGATCATTACTTTGATCATTTATTGACTCAAAGCATGGCTTTGTACCAAAGCGTGGCTTTGTGGACAAGACTTCGTCGGACCTCACACCCCGGAATGGTCGAAACAGGAATGATGCAGCAAGGTTATTGGGGGTAGCACCCCTTAGGTTATGTGCATTTCCTTCTGGATAGAAGTGGTATCATGGTATGGAGCCAGATACTTAACTTATGTTGATATCATAGATATGTATATGTATTATTTTGTGATTTGTTGTTGGGGCCCCGGATAAAGGTTGGTTACGACCGGGAGATGGCATACTTGTGTCAGTAGTTACCCAGTTAGGGGTAACCCGGCCTTGTGTTGGCAGAGATCCGGTTTGGTTCTCGGGGACATCCTTTCAGAGGCGTTCTCATGTAGCAATGGGAAGTTCCTTGGCCTAACCATTTGTTGGAAATCCAAAGAAACAATACGAGCCTTGTACAGTGTTAGTTGTAGAACCTGCCATTTACTTATGGTGGCGCCCCACTGTTTAGATGGTAGCTATAGTAGACATACGATAATGGTCGTATGTTGGCTAAGATTTATATTCTACTTTCGAAATGTTTTCTGCACTTTGCACTTATAGTAATAATATCAAGGAAATTGCGTATCAAGCATGTTTGACTATCATAAGAAGAAATCTCCTCCAATTCTGCGTTTGCATTGTGTGTGTGGCGGGAGGCCTTATGGTAGTCTCATTTTTAAAAAGCATTGCGAATTGACTTTGAAAATCTTTTGTTGAATGTTTTAAAAGATAAACTGTTTTTGTTGCTCATACCAGTCCCACGACTGATCCGAAGTTTATTGTTTCTTTCCTAAACTCTGGGTGCTCATAATTTTCTACACGAGCAGTCTAGAATTGGGTTTTTCAGGTAGTTTGGTTCAGTGAATTATCTGGAGCTAGTTCAGTCTTTGGATGTGGACGAAACTTGCTTGTCTTTGCGTATCGTGATGTTGGATGGAGCTGCTGCTGCCGGTGTTCTCTTTTGAAGACTATCTTAGAGTTATTGTTCCGCTGCTAGATGTTATCTATTTTTCTTTTCCGCTGCTATTTTATTGTATCATATCTCTGATGTATATTTATATCTATTGGATCATCTGTTGTATCAGATATTGTATCAAAGCTGTATATCAATGTATTATTCTTTTTTTCCGCTGTGTTATTTACTTAATGTTGTTATAAGCTCCGGCGAATCGGATTTGAACGGTCGAATCTATGGCATTTGAATACGATTTGAAATATGGATGTCGATTTTTGAGCGCGCAAAATCTGCGTCGTCACAGCAGCCATTGGAAATTCCTGATTGGAAGTGGGAGATGATTTCGATGGATTTCATTGATGGTTTGCCTAGAACCAGGAAAGGAAACGATGGAATATGGGTTATTGTGGATCGTTTAACTAAGAGCACCCATTTTATACCAGTTAAGGCAACTCGCACTGCAGCTTCTCTGGCAGAGATTTTCTTGAAGGAGTTAGTGAGATTGCATGGTGTTCCAGTTAGTATAGTAAGAAACCATGATCCCATTTTCACTAGAAAATTCTAGGAGGCACTGCAATCAGCAATGGAAACAAATTTAAGATTGAGTATAGCCTATCATCCTCAGACAGACGGACAGACGGAGAGGCTTAATCGTATTCCAGAGGATATGTTGCGAGCTTGTGTTTTGGATTTTGGTGGATCGTGGGAAGACCATCTTAATCTAGTGGAATTCTCTTATAATAATATTTACTAGGCAATTATTAAGATGTCTCCCTGTGAAGCTTTATATGGAAGACCGTATAGATCCCCATCCTATTGGATAGAATCGAAGGATCGTCTTGTGCTCGGACCCGATTTTATTCGAGAAGCTTCTGCGAAAGTTGATCTTATCAAGAAAAGGATGAAAGCTGCTCAGGATCGTCAGAAGAAATATGCAAATAAAAGGCGAAGACTATTGGAATTTGAGATCGGAGATTTAGTCTTTATCAAAGTTTCCCCGATCAAAGGTGCTATAAGATTCGGAAAGACGGGAAAACTTGCTCCAAGATATATAGGACCATTTCGAGTGTTGGAAAGAATTGGAGCTGTAGCTTACAGGATTGAATTGCCAAAATGAATGTCTGGAATTCATAATGTATTTCATTAATCCCATTTAAGGAAATTTATTCATGACCCATCACTAGTTGTAGAACCAGTAGTTCAGGAAGATTTGGAAGTAAAACCCAACTTGACTGTGGTCAGGAATCCAGTTCGGATTGTGGATCAAGACAAGAAGCAACTCAGGAGCAAACTAGTAAAACTCATCAAAGTGCAATGGAGTGAGGATCCAAAGATTGTACCTGGGAAACTCTAGATAGTTTTAGGAAAGCCTATCCGGATTTGTGTCCGGGTAACTAGTGATGTTTGTTAGGATGGACTGTTGTTTGTTAATGTATGGATGATAGGTATGTTTGGATTGTTAATATAAAAGCTTTTGAATTAACTGTTGTTTTAAATTTCGGGGACGAAATTCTTTTAAGGGGGGAGGAATGTAACAACCCGGAATTTTGGCTATATATTTTAATAAGAATTTAATCCAATTTAAATAAAATATGAGCTTTTCAAATTATAAACCGATAGGATCTTGGTCATTTATCAGTTATATATGTATATATATGTTTTGTGAAGAAATTTTTTATTTAAAGATTTGAAATAGAATCTTTCCATACTATTTAAAATAAAATCTTTCAAAAATGTTTATAACAAAATCTGTCCTATTCAATTGAAACTAAAAGATGTTAAATTATTAATATTTAATATAATACATATATAAATGTAGTATTTAATAATAATGTTTGAAAATAAGCAACCTTATCAATGTTAAACATAAACATAAAAACATAAGTATAAAACATAATTATGAACATAAGAAAATTATAATGTAAGTATAAGAAATAAATATAAATATAAAATATACAAATACAAGTAGGTGTTATAAATCAACGCATAAGCCAAATCCATATCTAGAACAACTTTACATAAACGTATCAGAAAGGTTTAAAGGGAATAACCTATATATATACATATGAACAATGCACATAAACAAAGAAGAAAAAAGGAAATAATAACAAGTTTGTTGTGTAATATATGTAAGTGCAAGGGCAAAATAAAATCTTTGATCAAACATTGTTGGCTGTACATAAACAGGACAAAAGAAACAAAGAAACATAATATGTATATTAACACATATGTGCTGTATAACTAACAGAAGATAAATTATTCACCTTAAATAAAAAATATCTTTATACATAAATACAAAGATCAGCAAATATTAATTAGGTGTAAGCTAATATGTGACGCCCCACCTCTATACCCACGCTAGCCAAGAACACTACGATGTAGTGCTGTCAACTAGCACGGAGAATAAGGCTATTGAGGAGCGACCATCCATGTAACTTCTTTGTGCGAGCACCGTTATGTCATATAGTATAACATGCATTTCATTTAAGGAGGAAGTCCGACATACCGATACAAAGTCAAAGCTATCACACGGTGGCTATAAATAATCTTCGGAAACAAACATAGAAATAAGCATAACACAATCAGTCATAGACATCCATATCACAAAGGTGAAAGAAGATATGGATATATAACTAACACATGAAAGTGTACATCAGAGTAGTGGTCAAAAAGATCCACAATAATACAAAAGAATAGCAACACGTGCTATACAAAAGAATACAACTATGAGTCTATATCTCAAGTGTATACAACAAAAACTGCTAATCTAAATAGTTAGCCAAAGTCAGAGTAGCAAACCCCGGGGAGAAGTCAAGCAGATGCACCTGTAACATCTCGGTCTGACCCGAGTATTATTTAAGAAAATAATAAACGGATCAGTCTAGCTATAAATATCAGATGGCATGGTATAAAATAAAAGATATGGCATAACATAAAATATCCATACTGACATACTACTATAAGTATGAAAATGATGATCAACAGAAGATCAATCAATAAGAGATAAATCAATATCACAAGAATCTTCTCAAAGATCCAAAGAGGGCATCATACCCTAAACTTGTACTCATAACAAGTCAATGACATAAATTCCAGAAATCAACACAGGAAATCCAGAAATCATAAAAAAAGGGAAAGAGGCCTATCACATGACGGTCCGAAGACCATAGGGAGCTACCCCATATGGATGAGTTGGAATCACCCAGATGAGGTCTAGGCTAACCAAAAAGCAAAAAGGTATGTGTGAATGGAATCACACAAATGGTGTCTAGCCTGACGTCGCAACAAAAAGGTATGTGTGAGTGGAATCACACAAATGGTGTCTAGGTTAACCAAAAAGCAAAAAGGTATGTGTGAATGGAATCACACAAATGGTGTCTAGCCTAACCAGGAAGCAAACAAAGAGACATCGCACAATTGCTAGCCTAAATCACAAAATGATTGTCATGACCAACGAGAAGTGTTAATTACACTAAGCTAGTAAATATAAAAGTTTAGCTTCATGTCACATAACCACTTGCTTAACTTAAATATTTATGAACAAACTGTAGATCTTCACTAGAAAATTGTCACAAAAAGGTTCAATCGAACAAGTCCAAGAGTTAACCGACGAAGCAAACGCAAGCGTTTCATACCACTTGTTTTACTAAGCCGTTTAATTCAATTTCTCATATGAGTGAGGTAAAGGTTTGTATATACTAGTAGATTGGAAAATGGTTTAAGAAAAGAGCTTTGTTATTGAAAATAGAGTTGAAATCATTTTGTTGAAAGAGTTTTGATATTTACTACTAGTATTGAAACCTTCATATTTTAAAGTGACAAATCATAGAAGTGATTGTAGAAAAAATCAATCATAAAAATTCACATACGAAGACGTGAATAAAATCCAAAGAAACCAATAAAGAATCCATCGAAATAGATATTCAAAAATCCATAAAATCGACCAAGAAGCCAAAGATAGTTTGTCTCGAAGAATGGTCAACTCAGCATCTTAACAAAGCAAGTTCTATTGAATGTTTTTCAGATAAGATCCCCAACGGAGGGGGGGTCGGGGGGTTGGCAACCCCCAAGGTGGGGGTGCGGGGGCAACGCCCCTGCTACGGGGTTCGACCTGCCTGGTCAGGTCGTGGGGGTCCAGGGGGCAGCGCCCCCGGCGGAGTGCGGGGCAGCGCCCCGTCCAAAAACGGTACGACCTAGTGATTAAAGGGGCACGACATAGTGGTCCAGTGACCTAAAGGGTAAAGGTCATGCGACCTAGAATGGGTTCACGACCTAACACTCAAACGACCTAAAGAAAATAAGGGGCTGAGCGACCTATAAGAACCAGCAACTTAAATAGAATCGAGGTCCAACGACCTACGGGTTAGGTCATGCGAGTTAAGGAGGTCAACGGCCTAACAGAGACACGCGACCTAATAAAGGAATGCAACCTAAAGGCACGCGACCTAGCGACCTAAGCAGGAAACGCGATCTATGAGGGACAAGCGACTTAAGTGGGTCAACGACCTACGAAATATAGGTCACGGGACCTAACGGTTTACAAGGTCTTGCGACCTAACTGGAAACGTGGTCTAGCGACCTAGTGGTTTAAAGAAGATGGGTCACGCGACCTAAGGAGATAAGGCCTAGCGACCTACGAGCTAAAGGTTCAACGACCTAACAGGATGTAGGTCCATCGACCTAACAGGTAAGAAGATCACACGACCTAAAATGCCATAGAACCTAACGACCTAAGGTCATACGACCTAGCGACCTAAAGCCATACGACCTAACGACCTAAGGTCCATACGACCTAACTCCGAAGATGTTAGAAATGGCCAGAACGACCTACGACCTAAGGTCCATACGACCTACGACCTAAGGTCAATTCGACCTAAAGCCCAAAGACCTAGCGACCTAAAACCAAACGACCTACGACGTAATTCCGAGTGCCGAGCGACCTAACGTTGTAGGCCATTTTAAGGTCGGAAACGAGCTATTTTGAGGCCGATACTTTTCCACGCGAATGACCTAGCATAGGCAGAACGACCTAAGTGCAGTTTTTCACCAAAATCACTAAAATTTGGGGTTTTTTCGCCAATCCAATCCAAACCAAATGCAAATGTACATGCAAACATGATAGGGATTCATTCCCAATAGTCCAAGATAGTTATAGGCTGGTTTTGTGAGATAAAAATCTCACCTTTTCACTAAAATGGATGAAGATGAAGCTTGAAATGCTATGCAAGGATCAACCACTAGCTTGAATCAATGTCTTTACTTGAGTTTTGGAGTTGATATTGGATTAGCAATGAAGGCTTAGCTTTTGGAATTTTAATTTCTCTTTCCACTCACCATTAATGCAAAAGCTTGAGTTGGTAGGAATTTATGAAGAGTGAAGAGAAGGAGGGGGTTGGGCTTGAGTTATAATGGCTAAGCTAACCCAAAGTCCAAAGCGGGAAAAGTTAGTGAAATTCCACTAACTCCAAACCTATCAATGTTTATACTTAAAAAGTTGTAAACGACATTTCGAACTCAATGGAAGTGGTCTCGAGTCCTAATTTAACCGTTTGCAAAAAGTAGCTTTTCGGACCAAAATCCGATTAACGATAAAATATTTAAATATAAAATCGACAAATATGCGGGTTGTTACAGACTCCCCACCTTAAAGAAATTGCGTCCTCGCAATATATAAGATGGATATAAAAAGTAACAACCATAAAAGCATATTAACACAAAAGAAATTTGAAATAGGAAGTTTACCATAAAGAGATCCGGTGAAACTTCAATTTCTTCCACAACACCTGGCTCAAGAATAGAATCGGAATCTCGAAAGCATCTCCATAATTGAGAAATGTAAAACACGTCATATAATAGGAGAAAATTGAGCCGGTAATAAAAGGCGATAAGCCATGGAATCCATACGTACGGTGATAGGAAATGGCCCAATATATTGAGGCGCTAATTTTCCCGATCGACTGAAATGTACAACGCCCATCATAGGTGAAACATGAATAAATTCTGGATCTAAAACCAGCTTCTCACCGGCCTCAAGCCAACAAGAAGGAGATCGGCATGGCCTTCCCTAGAGTGTCTCGAAAGATGCCATACCAATACTAGATTGTAAGCTATTATTATAGGAAAATTTAACAAGAGGAATATGATCTTCCCAACTTCCATCGACATCAAGCACACAAGCTCGATGGAGATCTTCAAGAGTTTGATTCACACGCCCGGTTTGTCCATCGGACTGGGGTGATAAGCGGTGATAAAATCTCGAAGACTTTTCCAAAGTCCACTAGTGATCAATGGATCCCGATCGCTAACAATAGAAGTAGGTACTCCATGAATTTAACAACTCCTTTAACAAAGAGTTTGGCCCAAAGAGGAACGGTTCGGTTAGACCAAACATGAATAAATTGGGTGGATTTAGTAAGTCTATCTACTATAACCCATAAGCTATCATGATCCGAACGAGAACGGTTAAGGTCATCTAAAAAAATCCAAGGAAATTTGGTCTCACTTCCAAATTGGAATTTCTAAAGGTTGCAATAACATACCAGGCCTTTGGTGTTCGGCCATGAAAAGTTGGCAAGTCATGCAACACTTAACAAAGTTAGCGATAACAGATTTCATTCACTCCCAATAATAAAGTTGCTTCATATCTGCGTACATTTTACTACTACTGGGATGAATGGTAATTTTAGAACGATGTGAATCTTCTAAAATATTTTTACGAAGATCACTAATAATTGGTATGATAAGTTTACCAAATTTTCAAATGCGCTACAAGAATCAATATCAAAGTCTTTCAAACCTTCAATATCAATCTTTCATCCCTACAACCTTGGCTAAGAAGAGCCAATTCAGGATTTAGCCCCTTTTGAGCTTTAAGAATGCAGTCTAAAAGAGAAGGATGAGCCTCAAGGCTGCATAAAACAAGTGATGAGCATAAATCGGATACGCGCTCTCGAATCTCACAAGTGGATATAATCTCGAGATCGTTCCATTCAGATATCATCATAGAAACAACTGCTTGTTGTTTACGGCTAAGAGCATCGGCGACACGATTACCCTTACCGGGGGTATAAAGAATATCAAGATCATAAGGTGTAAGGAACTCGAGCCAACGAAGTTGACCCAAATTAAGTTCCTTATGAGAAAATAGATATCCCAATGATTTATTATCGAGGTAGAGAACAAATTTCTCCACCAAAGATGATGATGCCAAATATTGAAAGCAAAATCAATAGCCGCGAGCACCAGATCATAAGTGGCATATCTAGTCTCGATCGGCTTTAAAGATTTAGAAGCAAAAGTGATTGCACGTTCTCATTCGTAAGAGAACGACATCCAAACCAATACAATAAGCATTGGTACTAAAGTTAAAGTCTTGGTTCCCTTCGGGAATCACAAGAATAAGAATATTGAAAAGAAGGGACTTAATCTTCTTTCCCAAAAAGCTAAAACTTTAAAAACCACAATTACCTTCGTAGAAAAATTTATATTTTAATTTTTTTTTTTTTTTTTTTTTTTTTTTTTTTCACTTTACTTTTTTTCCAAGAATTTTTCAGTTTTCATGGGGACCGTTCCCTCCCCCTTACCTCCCATTCTTTCTACTGTTCCATCCACTGTTCTTCCTTCTCCCTCTTCCATACCGCCGTCCATCAGTCCATCGTTGTCAAATCTTGTCCCCGTCATCTCTCTCTCTGCTACTCTGCCGCCTCCATCGCCTGATCCTCCTCCTCTAAATTTCACTGATCAAATCCTTCCTAATCTGTCTTCTCCTGTTCCACCCTGTCCCAATCCACCTTCAAAACTTTCATCTTCTCTTGATTCGGTGCCTTGGTCCACGCTTTTCAAATCGAAGCCACGTAATGCAGGAACTTATGTTCCCCAGGACATCCCTCTTCTTTACACTGGAGATGTACTTGTGCCTTCTAGTGAAATTATTCAGGCTGGTACTGCTGTGTGGAAAGACTACCTTGTTGGGTTTTTCCTGGATAAACCCCTGCCATATGTGAGTGTGGTGTATCATCTGAAGAAAGTATGGAAGCTCAGAGGAGAAGTCAATGTTAAGTCGGATGGTTTTGTTTTCCTCTTCAGGTTTTCGTCTGCGGAAGACCGGCAACGAATTTCTGAAGCTGATCCTATAATCATGAGAAACAAATTGTTTATTATCAAGCCATGGGATGTGACGGTGGGTAATAGTTGTCGGACTATTCGCTCTGTTCCTGTTTGGATTAAGTTATTTAACATACCACTTTATGCTTGGTCACATTATGGTATTAACTGGTTGGCGTCAAGGGTTGGAAAATTCCTGTGCATGGATCAATCTACGGAGAGAATGGAAAGGATTACTTTTGCAAAATGCTTGGTTGAAGTATCACCTGATAAGGAGCTGGTGGATAATTTTTTGGTTAAGTTGATGGATGGCACTGATCATAAGGTTGCAGTTAAGTACTTATGGAAACCAGAAGTGTGTGTTAATTGTAAAGAATTTGGACATGCTGGCAGTAACTGTTCTCATGCTGTGTCAGAAGCTAAAGTCACTGCAGATGAAGTTATTGATACCCATGATGATAGGGATGGAGTTAATGGCAAGAAAAGGCTGTTGAGCACAAATAGAAATCAAAATCAGGTGTGGAAAAAGGTTAATTATAAAAATAACAAAAACAGGGATAACAGACATGAGGAAATTGGTAAAATGCAAGGTGATAATGTTGGTGCAAAGTTAACGCAGTGTACTGCTCCATATAAGGTGGGTAGTACCAATGATAGTGAAGTTACAACCAAGGAAAAGTCGCTGTCTATTCCTGATAGTAATATAAGGTTGGTTAACAGTTTCCAAGTGCTTGAAGACCAAATTATTGGAGATGCAATTGATGTAGAGCAAGTGGGGGAGGTAAATGCAAATGATGAATCAATGCCTTTTACTGTTGGTAATATAAGTTTGGTTAACAGGTATCAAGTGATTGAAGATCATATTGATGGAGATGCAATTGATGTTGAGCAGGTGGGTGAGGATAATGCTAATGATGAAGTTAGGGGAGTTGAGATGGGGGTAATACATGAATCAAGTACGTTTTTAACTGAGCATAACAACCAGGTAGCTGATAGTGATGAATTACAAGTAGATATCCATGTGCATGCTGATCCATCTGTGCATGTGCACACAACTGCTGAGTCATTACAACATGTTGATACTCTTAATAATTTAAATGGGCAAGCACAATTGGAAAGGGGTAAAGTCATGAGAAATCAAATCATCCCTTCCACTGATATCAATTTCCTCAATAACAATGCAAAAAGCATTATTGAACTAGTCTGTTCAACTAATGTTAATCCATCTGATTCTACTCCTTCTGTTCCACTCCATTCTGGTCAAACTACATCCTTTTCTGTCCCACACAATAAAAATTCTTCTCCTCCATCTTTACCAATCACATCCCCTTTCCCATATGTTAACAATGCTATCATACCAGGTTGGTATAACAAAGAAAAGCAAGCCTGTGATGATAACTGCCATGGTAATATAGACACCAAAACAAGACTGGCAGCAAAGAAAACATCAAAATCAAAGGCTGATTCCAATGATGCACAATCTCCTGCAACCAGGAGCAGAAAGAACATTATCCATCAATCTCTTTAGATAATGAAGATACAAAATATAGGTGTTTGGAACATTAGGGGTGCTCATAACCAACTGAAACTTGACCAAGTCAAAAATCATATAAATTATCATAATCTAAAAATTTTTGCTATCTTGGAATCAAAACTTAATCTTGCTTTAACTTCTAGGGCTGCAAATTACATCAATCCTTCTTGGAAGTTTATCCACAACCTTGCTGATGCTGATTATGGTAGGATTTTCATCCTATTTGATCCAACAGTTTACTCTATCACCTCTGTAATTTCTTCCAGACAATACATACACTCCAAAATCATCTACCAGCAAACCAAATCTTCCTTTTATTTTACTTTTGTTTATGCTGACAATACAGCTGTTTCTAGGCAAAATCTATTTGATTTCTTACCAAATCTAAGGCAAGAAACACATCCATGGCTGGTCGTTGGGGATTTTAATAGCTGTTTTCATCTGGATGACAAGTTTGGTGGCCAACCATTATATCCAAAGCATATCCTTCCATTGAACAATGCCATTTATGAATCGAATCTCATCAAGATACCCTCTCATGGTGCTAGATACTCATGGAACAACAAATGTAGGAGTGGTGTCAGAACATTCTCTACTATTGATCATGCTTTCTGCAATTTCAAAGCTCTTTCTACTTGGCCTAATCTCTCTGTCAATCTAATCCATCCCATTCTATCTGATCACTCCCCATTGATTCTTTCTGACGGTCCCAAAATGAAAAATGAAAAAAGAAGTTTCAAATTTTTTAATGATTGGATTAGTTCTTCTGAATTCAAACCAACTGTGAATATAGCGTGGTCCTTGCATTGTTATGGTAACCCTATGTTTATTCTTTGCACGAAGCTTAAACAAGTTAAAAAGCTTTTGAGAGCTTGGGCAACTGAGAAGTATGGTGATGGAACAAAGCAATCAAAAATTTTGAAGAAGAAGTATGCTGAGGTTCAGGAATTTATGATGAACAACCCCCATGATCAAAATGCAGCTGAAGAGGAAGTAAGGCTATGTGATCTTCTTAACAAAGCTCTAGAAATTGAAAGTGGAATGAAAAAACAGCAGTTTCATAGTAAGTGGTATAATTTTGGTGATCGTAACACTGAGTTTTTTCATTCCTCGATCAAAATCAAACAGGCTAAAGAAAATATACACACAATAACTACTCTTGAAGGTTCTACTGTTTCAACTCCTGATTTAATTGATGCTGCTTTTGTTCAATATTTTGAGCACTTGTTTGGTAACTCCTCTGACTTTATTCCTGATCTTGACAAGTTAAACAACATCCACCTTCCTAGCTTGTCCACATTGCAAGCTGCTATGCTGGTTAATCAAGTTACTGATGAGGAAATAAAAAATACACTCTTTGCAATGAATAGAAAATCGTGTGGTGGGCCTGATGGGTTCAATGTCCTCTTCTTTGTTACTTGCTGGGACATTATTCAAGTGGATTTCTGCAAGGCAGTGCACAATTTTTTTATTAAATGCACACTGCTATCTGAAGTTAACTCAACTAATATTGTACTAATCCCAAAAAGTTCTGAACCAAGCTCTGTCTCTTCTTTTAGACCAATCTCGTGCTGTAACGTGGTGTATAAGTGTATATCAAAGATTATTGCGTCAAGACTACTGCATGTTCTCCCCCAAATTATTTCTCACAATCAGGTTGCTTTTCTTCCCAATAGGAGTATTTATGACAACATTTTGCTGGCTCAAGAGCTGCTTTGTGGATATTCGAGATCAAATATTTCTCCTTCTGCTATGCTAAAGCTAGACATATCTAAAGCTTATGATTCCATTCACTGGTCCACCATTGTGAGAATAATGGCATTAATGAACTTTCCGAAGCCATTTGTTGGGTGGGTATATGAATGCATTTCAACTGCTAGGTTCTCCATTGTTATTAATGGTCGACCTGTTGGTTATTTCAAGAGTAGGCAGGGAATTAGGCAAGGGGATCCGATTTCTTCGTACTTATTTCTTATGGTGATGGAAGTGCTCACTAGATTAATGATAACAAAGTATGCTGCTGGGCAAATTAAATACCACCCCAAGTGCAAACTAACAAATGTTACTACTCTCTTGTTTGCTGATGACATTATGATTTTTACTAAGCCTCATCTCCCCTCGTTGCAAAGTGTCATTAAAACTTTGACTGACTTTTATTTGATGTCAGGTTTGCAACTAAATTTTTCTAAATCAAGTATAGCAATTGCAGGGGTTTCCACCAGTATTTACAACAGTCTTCTACATTACACTGGTCTCCAAAGAATGAGTAATAATATGACTTATCTTGGCCTCCCGCTATTGACATCAAGACTGAAGTATGCTGATTGCCTCCCATTGTATTCCAAAATGGTTGCTATTCTTGACATGTGGTCTAACAGATTTTTGACCCAGGCAGGAAGGCTTGTCCTTATCAAGTCTGTTGCATTTTCTATGACTGTTTATTGGGCTAAAGCGTTTATCTTGCCGACTAAACTTTTGCATCAGGTCAGAAGTGCAATGCTAAGATTCTTTTGGACTGGATCCACCAAAAACAGGAAGCCATTGCCATGTTCATTCAAATGTTTTGAGAAGAGTTTAAATGCTGGTGGGCTGGGGGTTTTAAACATTGTTGACTGGAATATTGCTGCATTCAGTACTCATCTAAATTCAATTATTGCCAAGGATAACTCTGGTTGGGTTAATTGGGTATGGGTCAATAGAATTGGTAGGGCTAGTTTCTGGACTGTTACCACTCCACAAATTTGCAGCTGGACTTGGAGAAATCTCCTGAGTTTACGTGATAGATTGCTTCCTATTATTGTTCATAGGTTGTCAAATTCTTCTACTGTCAAATTTTGGTACGATCCATGGGTGGACAAGGGAGTGATATTGCATTCTTTGTTCACATATCAACAGATCCAACAGACTGGTATACCTTTTAATGCAAAGGCGGTGGATTATATTTTCCAGGGTAACATGAATCTGCCATACTCATCAAATCAGTACATCAGGTCAGTGTGGAATGATATACAATGTAATAAGTACCCTCTTGTTGATGTTGGTGATGTGTTTTGGAATGATAGACCTCATACTGTTAAGCTTGTGTACAAGCACCTGCACAATTTTGGTGATCATGATTTCAAGTGGAGCAAAGTTATTTGGACAACTGATTCAACCCCAGGGGATAATCTTATGCTCTGGAAAGTGCTGCAAAATGCAATGTTAACTAGAACCAAATTGATGGAGATGGGATATGATAGGGGATCAAATTGTGTTTTCTGTGCTAATGACCCTGAGACTGTGCACCATTTGTTCATGCAATGTTCTTACACTAAGATGCTGTTTGACAAAATGATGCTTGTAGCTGGGAGTAGATTGTTGGCTAATCAACCTATGCTGGATTTTGACATGATTTACAAAGCTATAAGGTGGCGAACTTTGAAGGCGAGACACTTAGCTATATGCTTGAAGAAATACATGACAGTGGTGTGGTATGAACGAAATTTGATTTGCTTTGATAAGAAGAGGAGAGATGGTCAGGTGTTATGGAAAGTATTGAAGTATGAAATTTACAAAACAATGAAGATGCAATCTATTTTTCCAGCCATATACATGGATGCTTGGAGATAGTTGGTTTTTTTGGAGTGTTTCTTGTTTTCTTGTTTTGCTTTGTGTGTTTTTTTGTTGTGCTTTTCTTTCTGTGTAGCTCCGTGTGTTGTGTTTTGTATTTTCTTTTTTTCTTGCTTGCTGTTCTCTTTTGGGCAAGTTTTGTGTTTTATTGTTTTTTTGCAATAAAATCAGGTAGGGGCCCTGTTAACCCCGCTAGCTTTTGCTAAAAAAAAAATTTATATTTTACAAGTCAATTTAGTGTTACTGATTGTCTCATCAAAGCGTTTAGGAAATCCCTATCGATAGCGTTGATCAAGCGCATCGACCAGAATTCTTAAAACACTAAATGGGCAATTCAACACAAAATTATCTTTTTATAGGAATTTAAAATATCTTCTTAAAAAGATTTGAAAAATTTTAAATTTCTATTTTCATCCAAAATTAATAAATACAAGATTGGAATTATTGAGATAATTATATAATACTCGATTTATAAAATGGATGAAATAGACTGGATAAACTGAATGACACAATATGTCATTCATATAAATCATAACGAGTGCGAAATGCGGTATGTGGAAGGCTAACCTTCGCAATTCGTAGCGATTGAAATTCGGTGGTAAGGTCAAACTGGAAAGACCTTAACACCACTCATAAAGTTTGCTTAGGTGATAATCCTAAGACAAACTCAAAAATACCGGAAAATTCTCAACTGATAAGAATGAGAGAGATATCTCTTTACTCAACATGTGAGCTAAAAGAGAAAAATGATGCCATCGATTTGAAATCGAAATCACAAAGGAAAAATATAAATCTGCTTAACAGATCGAAAATATCGAAAATGAATAGTCCTTTCGGAAGAATTGGATATGGGCTTTTCAATAAGCCAATCCTTTCACGCAAATCAATTCCGAAACCAAAGCAGTGCATAACCTGCAAATTGGTTCGGAAAGAAAAATCACATGAAATAATTTTCGATATCAATAAAAAGCAATTTGAGTGTTGCGGATCCATCAACCGGATTCGCAATTCCCAAAGAAGTCAACAAGACCAACATATAAAAAGAAAGAGAATCAACAAGTTCTTTTGATATAAAAATGATGAGACGAACCCATATAAAAAAAGAAATCGAATCGGATAATCGCAAACAAATGAAATCAAGGATTAAATAAGGAATACCTTGACCCAGAGAAGTTCTGTTAGAAGCTTTTAGTTTTCCTTTCCTCTTGCTTGGAAGCTTGGGACACGTAGACAAGTAATGGTCCGAGCCTTTGCAATAACGGCAATAGAGGGGTTTTGGGCACTTAATAACATAATGGTCCGTGGAACCACAATTGTAGCATCTTTTACGACTAGGGGTAGGTGGCTTGGCTTTCGAAGTTTCTGATTCCACCCTCTTCTTGCTTAGAAGTATGGGGCAGACTTTAATATGTTGACTTGAATCTTTGCAATAACGACAAAGGAGTGGTTCCGGACACTCCTTCGCATAGTGGTCCCTAGAACCACAATTATAGCATCGTCCATGATTAAGGATTGGAGTCTTTGCTTCTAAAGTGGGTTGCTTCGCCCTCTTATCGGGATAAGGGCTTTTGAACTTAATATGCCTCTTTTTGGACATCCCAATATCACTATCAATTCCTTTATCAGCCTCTTCTTCTTGTAGAGTGATATCTACAAGTTGGTCGAAAGGAACTTCTAGTTTCAAAGGTAAGATCTTTGTGGGATTCTTACTCAAAGTACAGATAAACCTTTGATTCTGAGCAAGACCCAAAAGCTGTTGGGCAGACATGAATACGCCATCCAGAGAAGGACTACTGGATTGACTAACGCTAGGGCTGCCAGAACTAACCATCTCTTCTTCTTTTAAGAAAGAAAGGAAGAAGAAGGAAAAGGTTATTCTCAGAATGAATGTCAAGCAAATCTTGATAGTTAAAACAAGGAATTATAAAGAAAACAGGATGAATCGGTTCGAAGACTCGAACTAAATCCTGAAGTACGACTCCTAAGGTGGACTTAGGACGAGGATCCTTGTTAAGTTATTCTACATTGTTCCGAAATTTGGCTCTGATACCAAGCTGTGATGCCCCACCTCTATACCCACGCTAGCCAAGAACACTACGATGTAGTGCTGTCAACTAGCACAGAGAATAAGGCTGTTGAGGAGCGACCATCCATGTAACTTCTTTGTGCGAGCACCGTTATGTCAGATAGCATAGCATGCATTTCATTTAAGGAGGAAGTCCGACATACCGATACAAACTCAAAGCTATCACACGGTGGCTATAAATAATCTTCGGAAACAAACATAGAAATAAGCATAACACAATCAGTCACAGACATCCATATCACAAAGGCGGAAGAAGATATGGATATATAACTAACACGTGAAAGTGTACATCAGAGTAGTGGTCAAAAAGATCCACAATAATACAAAAGAATAGCAACACGTGCTATACAAAAGAATACAACTATGAGTCTATATCTCAAGTGTATACAACAAAAACTGCTAATCTAAATAGTTAGCCAAAAGTCAGAGTAGCAAACCCCGGGGAGAAGTCAAGCAGAAGCACCTGTAACATCTCGGTCTGACCCGAGTATTATTTAAGAAAATAATAAACAGATCATTCTAGATAGCTATAAATATCAGATGACATGGTATAAAATAAAAGATGTGGCATAACATAAAATATCCATACTGACATACTACTATAAGTATGAAAATGATGATCAACGGAAGATCAATCAATAAGAGATAAATCAATATCACAGGAATCTTCTCAAAGATCCAAAGAGGGCATCATACCCTAAACTTGTACTCATAACAAGTCAATGACATAAATTCCAGAAATCAACACAGGAAATCCAGAAATTATAGAAAAAGGGAAAGAGGCCTATCACATGACGGTCCGAAGACCATGGGGAGCTACCCCATATGGATGAGTCGGAATCACTCAGATGAGGTCTAGGCTAACCAAAAAGCAAAAAGGTATGTGTGAATGGAATCACATAAATGGTGTCTAGCCTGACCTCGCAACAAAAAGGTATGTGTGAGTGGAATCACACAAATGGTGTCTAGGCTAACCAAAAAGCAAAAAGGTATGTGTGAATGGAATCACACAAATGGTGTCTAGCCTAACCAGGAAGCAAACAAAGAGACATCGCACAATTGCTAGCCTAAATCACAAAATGATCGTCATGATCAACAAGAAGTGTTAATTACACTAAGCTAGTAAATATAAAAGTTTAGCTTCATGTCCCATAACCACTTGCTTAACTCAAATATTTACGAACAAACTGTAGATCTTCACTAGAAAATTGTCACAAAAAGGTTCAATCGAACAAGTCCAAGAGTTAACCGACGAAGCAAACACAAGCGTTTCATACCACTTGTTTTACTAAGCCGTTTAATTCAATTTCTCATAGGAGTGAGATAAAGGTTTGTATATACTAGTAGATTGGAAAATGGTTTAAGAAAAGAGCTTTGTTATTGAAAATAGAGTTGAAATCATTTTGTTGAAAGAGTTTTGATATTTACTACTATTATTGAAATCTTCATATTTTAAAGTGACAAATCATAGAAGTGATTGTAGAAACAATCAATCATAAAAATTCACATACGAAGACGTGAATAAAATCCATAGAAACCGATAAAGAATCCATCGAAATAGATATTCAAAAATCCATAAAATCGACAGAGAAGCCAAAGATAGTTTGTCTCGAAGAATGGTCAACTCAGCATCTCAACAAAGCAAGTTCTATTGAATGTTTTTCAGATAAGATCCCCAACGGAGGGGGGGGTCCGGGGGGGTGGCAACCCCCCAAGGTGGGGGTGCGGGTGCAACGCCCCTGCTACGGGGTTCGACCTGCCTGGTCAGGTCGCGGGGGTCCAGGGTGCAGCGCCCCGTCCAAAAAGGTACGACCTAGTGATTAAAGGGGCACGACCTAGTGGTCCAGCGACCTAAAGGGTAAAGGTCATGCGACCTAGAGTGGGTTCGCGACCTAACACTCAAACGACCTAAAGAAAATAAGGGGCCGAGCGACCGATAAGAAGCAGCGACTTAAATAGAATCGAGGTCCAACGACCTACGGGTTAGGTCATGCGAGTTAAGGAGGTCAATGACCTAACAGAGACACGCGACCTAATAAAGGAATGCGACCTAAAGGCACGCGACCTAGCGACCTAAGCAGGAAATGCGATCTATGAGAGATAAGCGACTTAAGTAGGCCAACAACCTACGAAATATAGGTCACGCAACCTAACGGTTTACAAGGTCTTGCGACCTAACTGGAAACGTGGTCTAGCGACCTAGTGGTTTAAAAAAGATGGGTCACGCGACCTAAGGAGATAAGGCCTAGCGACCTACGAGCTAAAGGTTCAACGACCTAACAGGATGTAGGTCCAACGACCTAACAGGTAAGAAGATCACACGACCTAAAATGCCATAGGACCTAACGACCTAAGGTCATACGACCTAGCGACCTAAAGCCATATGACCTAACGACCTAAGGTCCATACGACCTAACTCCGAAGACGTTAGAAATGGCCAAAACGACCTACGACCTAAGGTCCATACGACCTACGACCTAAGGTCCATTCGACCTAAAGCCCAACGACCTAGCGACCTAAAACCAAATGACCTACGACCTAATTCTGAGTGCCGAGCTACCTAACGTTGTAGGCCATTTTAAGGTCGGAAACGAGCTATTTTGAGGCTGAGACTTTTCCACGCGAACGACCTAGCATAGGCAGAACGACCTAAGTGCATTTTTTCACCAAAAACACTAAAATTTGGGGTTTTTTCGCCAATCCAATCCAAACCAAATGCAAATGTACATGCAAATATGATAGGGATTCATTGCCAACAGTCCAAGATAGTTATAGGCTAGATTTGTGAGATAAAAATCTCACCTTTTCACTAAAATGGATGAAGATGAAGCTTGAAATGCTATGCAAGGATCAACCACTAGCTTGAATCAATGTCTTCACTTGAGTTTTGGAGTTGATGTTGGATTAGCAATGAAGGCTTAGCTTTTGGAGTTTTAATTTCTCTTTCCACTCACCATTAATGCAAAAGCTTGAGTTGGTAGGAATTTATGAAGAGTGAAGAGAAGGAGGGGGTTGGACCTAAGTTATAATGGCTAAGCTAACCCAAAGTCCAAAGCGGGAAAAGTTAGTGAAATTCCACTAACTCCAAACCTATCAATGTTTATATTTAAAAAGTTGTAAACGACATTTCGAACTTAATGGAAGTGGTCTCGAGTCCTAATTTAACCGTTTGTAAAAAGTAGTTTTTCGGACCAAAATTCGATTAACGATAAAATATTTACATAAAATATTTAAATATAAAATCGACAAATATGCGGTTTGTTACATAATATGAAGACATGCATTTAATTAGCACCACAATTTGTCCTTTCAGATTTACAAAATAATCTTTCAGCCGAATTATGCTAGATCACTTCAATCTTACAGTAATTTAATACAAAATCTTGTATGGTCAAACAAGTAAGGCTGTTCCAGTTATAACCTTTTTTTTCAAAGCCCTTTCTATATATACATCATATTATTTGGTTCGTTTATAAAACTTAGAAGCAAACCTGAGAAAAAGAAGAAAAATAAACAACACCTTTACTTTATAAACTCAAACAAATTCAAGAAAGCTGAGAAGAATTTTCAGGGATAATTAAATTGCAGTTTTCTTCAACAACACTTGCTTTTCGTTCCAACCGTCTTTAAGTTGAGTAAACTAATTATTTCAAGATCTAAGTGGAAAGAAATCTATGTGTATGATCCATGATTAACATTTTGTTTTGCTAGATTATGTGCTTTCCAGTTTTAGCTCTATGAACATCATATGATTGTAAATCTGTTCTTATTTTTTTCTGGTTTCAGAGTGAAAATAAATTAGGAAATTCAGTGTATCCTCATTCAATCAGTATTAGGTTACAATTTTAAACAAAAACAAGTCGTTGAAACATAAATCAAGAACTCAAAATTGTCAAAAACATGCTGGTGTAATATTACAGCTAGAACCTTAGTTTTACAAAGCAAAATTGCAAATTCATGTTGAATTCGAATGTTTTAAATGGCTACTTCAATTATATAACTTGAATTCTTATTCGAAGATAGGATTTTTAAGATTTAAACGATGATTTTTAAGTGAGTATTAAGGGTACAGTTCGAAAATGACTCAAAGATGCATGTTTACAAATTTCAGTTGATTCAACAAATTTTAATTGCTGAAATTGGATGAGAGGCTAGTTTGATGATGTACCAATACTGGAAAAATGCTAAAAAAAATTTCTAATGCAAGGATTTTAAAGTCGAATCAAATATAGGGTTTGTGAGTTCGAGTTGAAAAGGTCTGTAAACGAAGTAATCTTTTCATCACGAGACGATCGAGCCGTGCGTGCTTCTGGGAGATGGTAGAGAGGGATATGGCCGTGGTGTGGCCAGAGCCGCGTCGTCAACGGTGATCAACGTTAGGTGGTCGTGGCGATTTTCCATTGACGTGTTCAAGTTGCTGTTCGTATAAACAAGCGTATTTTGATTTCGATCTTTTCATGTTGAATTGGGTTTCGATGTTGAATGTGAGGTCGATTTGGGGTTTGTTGGAGGCGACGAGGGTCGCCGGAAGGACGGCGAACCACCGTGCACGTGCACGGTGGCGTTTGGGTGTCTAGTTTGGTGCCGTGATTGTCGCGAGTGTTGCATGAGAATTTTTGGAAGTGCTTCGTGTTCGACCTGGTGCGTGAGTATATTTAAGATACTTCAGTTATTAACTTAAATTAAGAAATAAAAAGAAAAAGAAGAAAGGACGGCAGTAGAAGAAGAAGGAGGTAAGTGAGAAGGGAGGAACATGGGAAAAACAGAAGTGAGACACGAGTTTTACTCGGGTAAATCAAGCGTTTGCCTCGGGTCTGATGAATTTGCCTAAAATTCTTTAAGTATTTTGTTATACAAAGTTTATTATTAATTAAGTAAATAATGTTAGTTAGTTTTAAGTTAAAATTTGATTCTAAAAAGAAAGGTTTGTAAAGGTAAGATGATTAATTAATGTAAAGTATAAGGAAATTAAAAATGTAAATTAATTTATACATGTAATTAAATAAGTAATTTAAGATTAAATAGATTTGTAATTGAAGATTGACACTAATAATTTTGTTGTTAAATCAATTTGAACTTAAGATTTTAATTAACTACTTAAAGTTAATTAACGAATAGAAGTTAACTAATTAAATGATTAATCAAGGACTAAATGATTAATAAATTGATAATTAATGATTAACTAAGTAATTAATTGGTAATTAATGGGTAACTGAGTTCTATTAAGTAATAATTAAGATTAATAATTAATAATTAATAATTAATTAAATGAGTAATTAAGAAGTAATTAATAAAGGTAATAAGTTGATTTATTAGTGATTAATCAAACAGAATAATAATGATTTATCCTAAAGTAATTAATTAAGTTAAGTAAATCAATCTATATCGATGCGAATTGATGATTCTTGTTTGATTGACTCTAATATCTATTTGGTGATATTCTGTGATGTTTTATGATATATTCTGGATATATCTATGATTACTGTGTATGATCTATCTGTGATAACTGTTATATGAATTCAAAGTATTGAATTAAACTACTTAAAACTATTTAAACAACTTGGCCCTTAAAATGGCGTTTGGATTTCGATGAGACCAGGACCGGGTATCAATTTGATATTCCGAAAACCACATCGATCCAAATCAAACGATAGGTCGTGACATCTTAAGTGGAGATCGAGATGGTGTTTCAGAATGCAAGGATTATCGTTGTTAACTCTAAGGGTGATTCCAAAACAAGTGTAACGAGATAATGCCTTCAGTTTCGTTCGAACCCGGAACGAACTTGTATGGATTGAATGCTTTCAGCACATCGTCAGGCGGACGATGAGCATTCTAAGAAAAATGTTCTACAAAGGTAATCGCAGCCTCAAGCCTCATCAACCGGGAATGGCTGAAACAGAGGAGATGCAGCAAGGTTAGGTGGGTCATACCCAAGCAGGACGAGGATACCCCTGTCTAGATGTCCCTTTTTATTTCGGCCGTGTGGGCAGTTGTTGGCCATAATTGTGGGGTTATCTTGTTCGGGACTGTTCAGTAAGAAATGGTTCCAGCCTTGTGTTGTAGGGGGTCGGAAGTGATCCTCGGTACGGTGATCTAGGCCCTTTACTGTGACGGGCGGTACACCAATTGGCCTGCCATTGATGGAAACCCATTTTCCCTATGAGACCCTACATTTTGATTTGTATTACCCACTTTTGTGGCTAGTGGCTGGAATTTAATAGATGTAACAATTTCGGCTATTTTCTATTTACTTGAAAACCCTAGACACTATTATGATATCACCGGATTTCCTATAAAATGTTTTGGTTAACGTAAGGTAAGAACTTACCCGTATTTATGTGTGGGAAGTCTTACGTGATACCTTTATTTTCAAATGGTTTTCAAAGTTAAACAACTTTAACCCGTTTACTCACACCAGACCCATGTCTGACCCGAAGTTTATATTTTTTTCATAAACTCTTGGGTACTCAAATTTTTATGAGTAGCCAAGTGATAGGTATTTGGAGTATTGGGTTTCTGGAGGAGTTTGGAGCAGAAGACCAGACGTATGTACCTATCTATATGGTTCCGCTGTGTAGTTAGTGTATGATGTATTTTGGATGTATGTATTGGCAGATGCATATATGACTGTCATGTGAATGATATTGTATAACTCTGATGTATGTAAAACTATGTAATAGTTATGTGATGTATTATATTTTGTTCCATTCCACTGTGAGATTCTGATGTTGTTATTCTTTCTTTCTATTCTTTTCCATTCTATCCCTTTCTTTCTTAATGATGATAGGCCTTTCTGGGGTTAGAAAGGTGGGTCGTCACAATAAATCTACCATTGCACAACTCTGATGAGAGAGACATCACTATCCTTACCTACGCACTCAATAAACAAAGTAAATACGGAATAAAATAGTAAACAGGAAAGATACAATAGCACAAGATAAACAACAACCAATAACGGAAAAATATGAAAGGGTTATATTATTTTAGGGGCTGCATCGCTACCACTTGTGACTGCCTACATACCCCTAACTAATTGGGTACCTAATTAGATACAGTATCAAGCCAACGTAGTTCTCCTACCGCAAATAGGACTCATGGAGCCTACGATGCAACAAACAATATGCAATTCCTAAAACTACCCACTTAGCCTTAATCGTCAATTTTAGATTTTCAAATCTAATTATCTTTACAGACATTATCTCTTTGCACTTTATTCTCGAATTCTTTTTTCAAAACTTTTGAAATATATATATCTTTATATTCAAATTATACTTTACTTCGGGATCTTGACACAAATCACTTTTTCAAAAGTTTATTTGGAAATCCCAAATACCATAATAAAAGCATATCAAACCATATGCAACCAGGTCAGGAGGTTTCTCCCAATAATAAGGCAACTGGGTCCCAGCCTTTATGCAATCAAAAAATAAGTACATCCCTCTATTCCAAGAGCGGATTATAATAAAAACATATGCCCAGTTTTTAGTTACGAGTTATCCGAATCATCGGTGACATAACAAATCATTTTATATCACGAAACGATAAATCATTTTACACTAATATTCACAAGTACTTTCAAATCTATAATAACTTTCATTTCCCAAATCCTTCCAAAAATCATCTTAAAACCATCGGGTTTAGTCATTGAAATTCTTTCCGTTTCATAAAACATTTTTATACAACCATTCTTATATAAATCACTTTTATATAGTATAACTTCAAAATATTCATCACCAAACATTTTTTTTAAAGGAAAACATTTCATATCATTTCCATTTGAAAATCAATTTTCAAAACAATTCATTAAATTGAAGTGAACCAAATATTACCGCTAAACACATAATAGTCAAATTGTGAAATAAATCACAAGGTGTTATCCTATAATTATTTTCTACCCAGCCGATGCATATGGATAATTAATTGCTCATAAACTGGTTGAGCAAAGTCAACAATCAATAAATAATAATCAGTGCTCATAAACTGGACGAGCGCAATCCGAACAACCAAAAAATCAATTAACAAAATAAGCACAACAATAAATGATAAATCAACGCTGCATTCTATTAAATATTTATAACATGTTTTATTTTATATCGATTTAATTCGATTTGATATTTATTTTGGAGCATCCGAGCTTTCCCTTTAACATGTTCCATCCCTCGTCCAAGTCTCCTTGGATCTCACAGACGAAACACATGTACTAGTCATTTCTGCATACCCCATTAAGTATTTAACTTCTAAATTTCAAAGCAATTAATTAACCATCCAAACAGTCAAACAAGGAAATAAAAAAATTTTGCAAACAAAATAAACAAGCATTCAATAAGGGTTTTCAAACAATACTTAATACTTTTCAACTTAGCAATGATTTTAACGAACTTAAAGGAAGAAATAACTGATTTTGGTTTCCACTCAATCAAACTTTAAGGCAAGAAAATTAAGAGCTAACCCATACTACCTACCATGCTTCGAAATCAAATCAAAATAAGCCCAATTTTCTCCTTTCTAGTGCTTGGTCAAGGCTTGAGATGGAGGTTGGCCGAAAGTATAGAGAAGAAGTGATGGAGCTTTGACCTTGAATTCTCAAAATTAGACCCAAAAAATAGGTCAATTTCCCTCTAGTTTTTGACTATCTTACTCATAAAATTTGGAAAAGTGATTCACTATAAAGTTGTTGCAATTTATTTTCCCTTGAATTCGAAAAAATGAAATACTAGATTTTGACTAGTTAAGAGGAAGTTATGATCAAAAGAAGATAGTGTATTCTCGGACTGATAAAAAATAAGGCCCAAAAATGTATTTCAAAAAGTTGAAGTTCAGGTATAGCAAACCTAAAAACTTGAAAAAGTGATCAACACAAAATTTGTAGCCACTAGAATTTCATTTGGTCCAATTTTTTTCTTAATTTAGATCTGTTATGTTTAATTTATGATCAAAACAAAATGGTCTATTCTCTGGCTTAAAAACTGGGCCAGAGAATACACTGGAAGGAAGTGGATTATTGACATAGTTAATTTTCGAATGGGACAAAGTGGTCAAGATGAAAGTTGTTGCCGCTGGAAAATACATGATTTGAAAAAAATTGCATTTTGGTTTTGGTTTTGAAGAAGTTTTGGCCGAGAGAAGAAGAGGTAGAATATGGAGAAAAGATGAGTTTTATTTGAAGAGAATGAACATCGATTTCTTTTGAGTATTTTGTAAATATTTTGACATTATTTTATTCTAATTTTTGTCTATGGATTAAAAGCCATTAAAAAGAAGAGGAAAAAGGTAAATAAGCTTGAGAAAAGAAGAAGAAGAAATGTGAATGAAAGTGAAGAAGGAGGTGGATATTTATAGAAAAAGATAGAAGTGGTAAATTTACCAAAATAACCTCTTACCAAATTACCATACTATCATTACTTCAACCTAAAGCAAACTCCAATTTTTCAACACTTAACATCATCCTTTCACTTCTTACTTTATGTCTTAGTCACTTAAAGATTAAGTAAAGAAAATTAATTATTTTGTTGGATTGTTATATGATTTGGATTTGATGTTTACTTTTGAATTTTCTTAAACTTACTTACTTTTCTTAATAACATTCTACAATTTCCTAATCTTATTTAGTAAAAGTGAACTTGATCAGTGAATTAATCAATACTTGTACTATTTGAGTAGATGTTCCTATATAAGAAAATAAAGGTGCGACAACGTTGCGACAACTTTTAATCGACTAAACGTTAATTTTCGACAAAATGTTTTACGGTCACATTTTGACGTTTTAGTTAAACTATTAATTTATGTAAACCAAATTTAAAAATAAATTTGTATAAATTTGTTTTAAAATATAAACACTTATTAATAAATTAAAATAATTTATTTAGCTATTGAAATTTACTTTTTTGAAATCAGCATTTTGTCATTTTTGTCGATATAGGTAAATGTTACTTTTTTTGTGTATATTCTCTTTCCAAGTCCTATCTAATATTATTTGAATCATGAAACATTAACTATTTTTATTTAAAATCACTTTAAAGGTATATTTTAAAGGGGTCATATTCCGAATCGTTACATTCTCTCCTACGTAATAGAATTTTGTCCTCGAAATTACAAGGACGAAAAAAATATAACGAAAAAACAACAATTAACAAAAGTTAAGCACACCAAAAATAGTAATATCATCCATAACCCTAGTCGGAGATATCGTGCCATATCCTATCCTTTTCATTTATCAAATTAAGGTAGTTTTCATTTATAAAATTTCTAGGTTGATTTACTAACCTAGACAAATTTTACATAGGCACCTAACCTATGCTCTAATACCACATGTGACGACCTGGATTTTCAGACTAGTTAAAATTGCCAAAAAATTCATCCATTCTAAAACTACTAGTGAAAACTACCAACTTAATACACCATATTTGATAAATATTCAACATTACTAAATGTATTTGATACAATTTCAATTATACAACTTATCAGAGTTATTAATTAATTTATTAATCCTACAAAATGTGCTTTAATACATACCAAATACAATGACTATAAATTTACCACTACCCAACTCTGATGAGAGAGACATCACTATCCTTTCTTGCGAACTCAATAAACAATGTAAATGCGGAATAAAATAGTAAGCAGGAAAGATACAATAGCACAAGATAAACAACAACCAATAACAGATAAACATTAAAGGGTTATATTATTTTAGGGGCTGCATCACTATCACTTATGACTGCCTACGTACCCATCGAATTGGGTACCGATTAGATACAGGATCAAGCCAACGTAGTTCTCCTACCTCAAATAGGACTCATGAAGCCTACGATGCAACTAACAATATGCAGTTCCCAGAACTACACACTTAGGCTTAATCTTCAATTTTATATTTTCAAATCTAATTACCTTTACGGAAATTATCTCTTTGGACCTTATTCCCGAATTCTTATTTCAAAACTTTTGAAATATATATATATATATATATATATATCTTTTATATTCAAATTATACTTTACTTCGGGATCTTGAATCAAAACATTCTTTGAAAAGTTTATTTGGAAATCCCAAATACTGTAATAAAAGCATTTCAAACCATATGCAAATAGATTGGGAGGTTTCTTCCAATAACAAGGCAACTAGGTCCCAGCTTTTATACAATCGATAAATAAGTACATCCCTCTATTCCAAGAGCAGACTATACCAAAACATGTGCCCAATTTTTAGTTACGGGTTACCCGAATCAGCGATAACATAACAAATCATTTTATATCCTGGAGAGATAAATCATTTTACACTAATATTCACAAGTACTTTCAAATCTATAATAATTTCCATTTCCTAAATCCTTCCAAAAATCATCTTAAAACCACCGAGTTTAGTCGTCAAAATTCTTTCCATTTCATAAAACATTTTTATAAACCATTCTTACATAAATCACTTTTATATAATATAACTTCAAAATATTCATTACTAACATTTTTATTTTTATTAATTGGAAAGCATTTCATAAAATTTTAATTTGAAAACCAATTTTCAAAACAATTCATTAAATTGAAGTGAACCAAATATTACTGATAAACACCCAATAGTCAAACCGTGAAATAAATCACAAGGTGTTATCCTATAATTATTTTCTACCCGGCCGATGCATGTGGATAATTAATTGCTCATAAACTGGTTGAGAAAGTCAATAATCAATAAATAATGATCATTGCTCATAAACTAGTCGACGCAATCCAAATAACTAAAAAATCAATTAACAAAATAAATAGAACAATAAATGATAAACCAACGCTCCGTTCTATCAAATACATATAACACATTTTATTTTATCTTGAGTTAAAATGATTTGATATTTATTTAGGAGCATTCGGGCTTTCCCTTCGACATGTTCCGTCCCTTGTCCAAGTCACCTTAGATCTCATAGATGAAACACGTGTACTAGTCATTTTCGCATACCCCATTAAGTATTTAACTACAAAATTTTATAATAATTAATTAACCAACCAAATAGTCAAACAAGGAAATATTTTTTTTACAAACAATGTAAACAATCATTCAACAAGGGTTTTCAAACAACACTTAACACTTAAAGTTCCTTCAAATTAGCAAAGATTTCAACAAGCTTAGAGGAAGAAATAACTCACTTTGGATTCCACTCCATCAAACTTTAAGCCAAAGAAATTAAGATCTAACCCATACTTCTTACCATGCTTGGAAACCAAATCAAAAAAGCCCAATTTTCTCCTTCCTAGTGCTTGGCCAAGGCTTGAGATCGAGGTTGGCCAAAAGTATAGAGTAGAAGTGGTGGAGCTTTGACCTTGAATTCTCAAAATTGGACCCAAAAAACAGGTCATTTTCTCTCTAGGTTTCGACCCTCTTACTCATAAAATTTGAAAAAGCGGTTCACTATAAAGTTATTGAAATTTTGTTTCTCTTGAATTTGAAGAAAAGAAACACTAGATTTTGACTAGTAACGACGAAATTATTATCAAAAGAAGAGAGGGTTATGATCAAAAGAAGAGGGGGTATTCTCAGATTGACAAAAAATGAACCCCAAAAATGTACTTCAAAGAATTGAGTTTCAAGTGTAGCAAACCTTAAAACTAGAAAAATTGATCAAAGTAAAAATTGTAGCCACTAGAATTTCATATTGTCTAAAAAAAGGTTTTCTTAATTTGGATCGGTTTTGATCATGTTATGATCAAAACAAAATGGTCTATTCTTTGGGTTAAAAACTGGGCCAGAGCATGCACTAGAAAAAGTGTATTATTGACATGGTTAGTTTTAGAATGTGACAATGTGGTCAACATAAAAGTTGAAGCCGCTGAAAAAATATATGATTTGAAAAAAAGATTTTGAATTTGGTTCAGGTATGAAAAAGTTACGGCCGGGAGAACAAGAGGTAAAATATGGAGAAAAGATGAGTTTTATTTGAAGAGAATAAACATTGGTTTCTTTTGAATATTTTGTAAATATTTTGACATTGTTTCTTTCTAATTTTTTTTATGACTTAGAAGCCATTAAGAAGAGGAGAAAGAAGGTAAAGAACCTTAATAAAAGAAGAAGAAATGTGAATGAAAGTGAAGAAGGAGGTGGGTATTTATAGAAAAAAAGAAGTGGTAAATTAACCAAACTCTTAACAAATTACCAAACCATCCTTACTTCAACCTAAAAACAAACTCCACTTTTTCAATACTTAACATCATACTTTCACTTCTTACTTTATGTCTTGGTCACTTAAAGGTTAAGTAAAGAAATTAATTATATTGTTGGATTTTTATATGATTTGGATTTGATGTTTACTTTTGACTTTTCTTAAACTTGCTTTTCTTAATAATATTCTAGAATTTCCTAATCTTATTTAGTAAAAGTGAACTTCATTAGTGAATTAATGAATACTTATAATATTTAAATTATGTTTATATATAAGAAAATAAAGGTGTTGCGACAACGTTTAATCGAAAAAACGTTAATTTTCGACAAAATATTTTACGGTCATATTTTGACGTTTTAGTTAAACTATTTATTTATATGAACCAAATTTAAAAATAAATTTGTATGTTTTTATTTAAAAATATAAACACTTATAAATAAATTAAAATAATCTATTTAAGTATTGAAACCTACTTTTCTGAAATCAGTATATTGTCACTTTTGTCGATATAGGTAAATGTTACTATTTTTGTGTGTACTTCGTTTTCCAAATCCTATCAAATATTATTTAAATCATATAACCTTACCTATTTTATATTTAAAATCACATTAAATAGTTTATTTTAAAGTGATCAAATTCTAGGTCGTTACATTACACGAGACTTCTCCTCCGCATGCTACAGGAACAAGGCCTTCACGCATTCTCTTCTTTTTTTTTATAAAGTCGTGTTCGCCTCAGACAAGCCACCATGCCCAGCCCTAGATCGTGGTCGCCCGAGCCCATGCCACCGCCCTTTCCCATCCCAACCCCTGCCTTCCATTGCGACTTCCTTCTTTACCCCAGTGCCACCATTCTACATCGTAGTCGCTCCTTCAAGCGTCATAGGTCTCATGTCGATGTTGGCTCTTTGCTTAAGGCAACATGATTTTTCCTTTTCACAATTTTTTCCAGATCTGAATTTCAGTTTTTTTAATATTGAACTGCGTTGAAGCTTTATAAATGAAGAGAGATAGGGGCAAGAAAATTCATAGTTAGGGTGGCGGTGCGACATATAGGGTGGCTCGTCTTTAGAGATTAGGCCGGCTCTGAAATGTTGATTTGATTTATTTTAATTTTAATATTCAAATTATCTTACATCATATATTTCGAAATTCTGAATTCCTATGGAAGCATGCTGCCTGACATTCCTAACGTATACCCATAATCCAAACCCAAAGGAACTGGTCTCGAGGCCTAACTCGATCGTATGTGGAAGGTAGCCTTTTGAATCCAATTATTATATTAAATTCTGAATATTAATTTCAACATGTTTCTATCCCGTGTGACCAAATGGTAAATTTAAATGCTACGAAAATTGAAACCGATAATAATACACTATTATGGATCCGATGAAACTGGTTTCGTCTAATTTCGAGATTGTGCCTCGGATCACTATTTTAGCGCGTCGAATAAATCAAGGATTTCAACAATTTGCGAAATCACTTGAAATTCCAGTTTTAAATCCTTTTACCTAAATTCTAATTCAAATAGAATTTATATCAACATTAGAAAACATTTTTATTCATATTTGTGATACCCTACCTCTATACCCACGCTAGCCAAGGACACTACGGAGTAATGCCATCAACTAGCAAGAAGAATAAGGTTGTTGAGGAGCGACCATCCATGTAATTGCATTGTGCGAGCGCCGATATGTCAGATAGTATAACATGTATTTCATGAGGAAATCCAACATACCGATGCAAACTCAAAGCTACTACATAGTGGCTATAATATTTTTGGAAACAAATATAGAAATAAGCATAACAAAAATTTGTCACAGATACACAAAGGCGGAAATAGATATGAATATAACACATAGAAGTGTATATCAGAGTAGTGTCAAACAAGATCCACAATATCACAAAGGAATAGATAGAAGTGCTAACAAAAGAATATGTATACATCAAGGAGTCTCAATCTCTAATGTATATCAACAAAAACTACAAATCTAATGTAGTTAGACAAAAGTCAGATGATGGCTTCATATAAAGACTCAAGCAGAAGCACCTGTAATATCTTGGTCTGACCCGAGTATTATTTAATAAGAAAATAATAAATGGATCAGTCTTGCTATAAATATCAGATAAAATGATATAGGATAAGAGATATGACAAAAACGTATGATAATCATAAAGCCATACTACGATAAGTATGTAATTGATAATCAACCAGAGATTAATCAATATTACAGGAATCTTCTCAAAGATAAAAAAGAATGTCATACTCTTTATTTTTATTCACCAAGTCGCAAATATTGGCAAACATCAAGCCAATCGTAAAAGTTGTTGAAACACAAATTCACCATTGCACAAATATTGACAAAGCTTATCAATGTAAATCACGAAAATTAGTGAAACACAAATTCTAGAAATCAATCAGTAGAAATCCAAAAATCACTAAATAAGGGGGAAAGAGGCCTATCACAAAATGGGAGCATTAAAACTCACCAACATGTGTATCACAAAACGGAACGCTATTCTATGGTTGCTAACCATTAATTTTGAGCTGAAGCTCCACTAAAACGGCCCGAAGACCTTTGAGCCGAAGCTTCACTAAAACGGTCTGAAGGCCATGGGTCGCTACCCTACCAAGCCGAAGCTCCACTATAAACGGGGTTTAGTCTCCCTCGGAGACAAAGAGACACTGCACATTGCTAGTCTAAATCAAAAAATGACCATCATTGATCGATAAGTGTAAATTACACTAAGTTAGTAAATAAATGAGTTTAGCTACATGTTCCATAACCACTAGCTTAACTTAAGTATTTACGAACAAATTGTAGACTTCCACTCGAAAATAGCCACAAGAGATTCAATCGAACAAGTCCAAGGATTAACCGACGAAGTAAACGCAAGTGTTTCATACCACTTGTTTTACTAAGTCGTTTAATTATATTTCTCATACGAGTGAGGCAAAGATTTGTATATACTAATAGGTTGGAAAAAAGGTTCTAATAAACGAGCTTTGTATTAAAATAGTGTTGAAATCGTTTTGATGAAAGAGTTTTGATATTTACTACTAGTATAGAAACCTTTGTATTTTAAAGTGACAAATCATAGAAATGATTGTAGAAACAATCAATCATCAAAATTCACATTCGAAGACGTGAATTAAATCCAAAGAAATCGATACTAATCCATCAAAATGGATATTCCCAAAAATTCCAAAGAAGATGTTATCAAAGCCAACAAGGTGATAACAACTAGTCCGAGAAAGAAGAATCGATTAAAAAGTGGAAACTAAGCAAAATAGGCATAAATAGGCAAAACAGGCAAAATAGGAGCAGCTCAGTCAACTGACTGAGAGGGTTCAGTCGACTGAACACAGACCCAGAAAATTCTCAGGTTTCAGTTTAATCGATCGACTCAGAGGGTTTAGTTGACCGAACGCAGATCCTGAAAATTCTCGGCTTTAGCTCAGTCGACTGACTCAGAAATTTCAGTCGACTGAACACTGTTTTCCTGCATTCCTAACCTATTTTAATTGAAGTGCAAACTCTCTCAATTTGCAATCGGACGAGTAACGGGCGCTAAGAGTTTACGCAAATTGACAACCTAGCCCTATAGGCTCCTCGATGCATCACCAAAAGCATAATCAAACATCAAAGTTATGATTTTTTTTAAAGATTTGACTTCAAAACACTGAAAATTGGAATATACACCAAAGCAATCTAAATCAAAAGCAATTGCACATGAATAAGTGTTAGGAATTCATACCTAACAACAAGGATAAATATAGACATAGATGTGAGATAAAAATCTCACCTTTAAACCCAAATCAATGAAGGAGAAGCTTTTAAAACAAGCCAAAATCAATTCCTCTTCAATAACAACTCAAGAAGCTTCAATCTAAGCGTAAAAGAAGAACATTTCCTAAGTTAGGTTTACGAATTTCTGAAATTGAAAGGAGAATGAGTTGGAGAAGAAGAAGAGAAGGCTTACCAAAGCTTCTTCTATGAATTTGGAGCTAGAACTTGAATTTGCAAATGGAGACTAGGGATTAGGATTTCCTAATTATTTTTCTCTTCCCCCATTTTTCATGTAGCTTGAATGTATTAGGAAATTATGTAGGAAGCAAGAGAAGAGGGTTGGAGCTAGGTTGATAAGTGGGGTTAATGGGCTAAAGCCCAACACAAAGCCCTAAGTGAAAAGTAGCAAAATTCTACTACTCCAAACATATCGAAGTTTATACTCAAAAAGACCGCAAACGTCATTTTGAACTCAATGGAAGTGGTCTCGAGTCCTAATTCGACCGTTTACAAAAAGTAGGTTTTTAGACTAAAATCCGACGAACGATGAAATATTTAAATGAAATATTTAAATATACAATCGATAAATATGCGGGTTGTTACAATATTCAACTCAAATTTCAATTATTTAGCATTTTCATATTACGACAAATTGCTATATTTGAAATTTAAATTCATTCCATAATTTCAACCAAAATCTTTATATTCAAGAATCAATTTATATTTCAAATCCAATATTTAAAATCATTTACATATTCAAATCAAATGATGGAAAATCCAGGTTGTTACATTCCTTGCCCCTTAAAAGAATTTCATCCCCGAAATTGCTAAGTAGAAAAATGGTCAAATCTATTAACTTGTTAAAACCCACTTAGTTGAAACTCGACATTTCACTTTTCTAAATCATTTAGTTTCTCCCAAAGACCAATAGTTTCCATTTCTAATTCAAAACCCTTTATTTCAATTTCAATTGAAAATTCAACTTTTTAGTTAACAAAATTTTTTCTAGCACCCTAAATTTCCGAATTTTTTTGGCAGTCTCCGTTCTATGAAGAACCTTTTGCAATATCGCAAATATAATAAAAATGATATCATCGACTCGTATGGTTGGAAACACAATATATAGCAATAGTTATATCATTTTCGCATTTATAGCGTAAAAGCTCCTTATATTAGCGTTATTAAGCGAGTTCGCTTAATCTATATGCAATTACGGAACCAAAATCAAGCCAAACAGCCTCTATGTACCTGTACTTACTTAAATAAACACATCAGTTTCATAATTTATGCAATTTAATAACTTTACATCCTTTTAAGTACTTTAAACCCATGATTCATAATGTCGACATGGTATATCATGTATTTTAGAAGGTACATGTAAATATAGAGTTCCAACATTTTGTTATTCACTTCAAATTCAATTTGTACGCCATTTCATTCAATTCTAAATGATTCACATAACATTTATTAACATTCAATTCATATTTGCACACAACATATTCATATCCATTTCAAATTGATTCTAAATCAATTTATTTATTTTCCATTGATTCACAAAATTTTGTTCACTCAATTTTATATTCGACGACAATCCAATCCATGCCAATATATTTATGAACCATTTTATAAATTTATTTGAGCTAAGCTTCCATCCAAAAATATTAACTTAAGTTAATTCGTTTACTTTCAGTCATTTCAACCATATAACTTAAGTTCATATCCATTGTAATCAAATTCCATTTCATTTTAAATTGATTATTATTCAATTTATTTACCTTTGATTGATTCACATTTGCATTTACTTGATATATCTCAATTTATACTATATTACTTGAGAATCATTTCATAAAATTAGTATTAAGGTTTATTATAAATATTTTATACAACATATATATTCATTTCCATTTCAAAACTTAATTTCATACTCGAATTCAATTAAATAATATCCCAAAGCCATATTCAATTTATTTACACTTTAAATTGAATTTATTTATAACTTAAATCGTTACCATTTCAATCCATTTCTATTTTATTCGATAATAATTCAAAATATATTTAATTCGCTTACATTTAAGTCGAATTTCATGTATAACTCAAGTTCCACATTCAGTTTCAATTTCAATTCACAATCCATTTTACTTAACCAAGTTAAGTTCCATTTCGACATTTAAATAACTAGTTAATTTAACTAATTAGTTCACTTCCATTCTATAATCCAAAATCAAATTTTCATTTCAAAAATTACTTTAGTTTGTTTGACTAGAGTTCAACCCATTTTATAATTCAAATTTTCTTTCCTTGTTATCAAAATACTTAACCATTTTAACTTGATCATACTTTCCACTTTCTTAGTTTAATAAATTATACAAACTTATTTATTTACAATTCCCTGAATTTCCACGTAAGTTTACTCACATTCTACATTTATAACATATAATTATATAACCACTTCACAATTCATGTTTATATTCAATTTAATTTGATGTTATTCAATCCAAATCAATTTTTATTTAAGTTAGCTTAAGTTAAATTTTTATTCCATATTTAAATTTCACATTTCCCTTCCTTATTAACACCATTCTTAATTTATAAGTTCAAAAACTTATTTTCTTTCGGTTTACAAAGCATATATATGAGAATTTTAGAATTCAAACACCCGGATTTCTATTTCAAATCATTTTGAAAATAGATATATAGCCCATTTTGTTTCACAAACTATCCCTTTGGAATTTTCAAAATCAACTCGGTTTTATTCCAAAAAAATTCCTTTCGGAATTTCCAAAACAACACATGTTTTCAACCAAAATTTCCATATCAAATTACTACGGTGGCAATCCGTAATTTAGAAACTTGAAAATGAATACTATTGATGTTGTAGTCATTACCAGGATTATTTTCCAGCGATTAAAGTGAGTTCAGTGCTTTATCAGTTCCGAAATCCGTTTAAAGAAATTTTCAATTCAAAAATATTCCAAACAATATTTCTATTATTCATTTCAAAACACTTTGGAAAACATTTCCAAAAATCTCTAGGATATAATTTTCAACTTTTGGTTTGAATGAATTTTAATCCTAACTCATTTGTATAACCCATTCTTATGCGGTTTTAATTTGGTTACGTAAACCATTTCAAATTTTATAATCTTGTTTAGATTATAATACTATCAACCAAACACACCAATCATACTATAATAATTTTAGAAAATTATTTTATTTATATCAAAATATAATTTTGGGTAAAATTATTTCATTTACCCACTTTTAGACAATACTATGTTGATTTAACTTATTCAGAGTATAGAAAGCCATATCAATATAGTTTTCAAGATCGTACCGACCAGAATTCATAAAACTCAACTAATTAATCATCACAATATAAAACATTTATATTCAATAACAAATATGTGCCCATTTTTATTAATACACTCAAACCCATTTCTAGGTTACTACTTACCTTATCTCTAATGAGTAATCCCCACCAAAGCCAAGGTCCTCGCTTAACATTTCGCTCTGATACCAAGTGTGACGACACGCAAATCCGTACCCTTTGAGTCGACAATAAACCACACATGTCCAACCCAAAAAATACAGAATGACGGAAGGTCATGGAAAGAAGAGAGAGGTGAGAAGAAAGAAAGAGAAGAAATAGAAGAAAATAGAAATAACATATAAAATCTCACAATCGCAATGGAACAATGTATAATATATAATAACTGATCTTATTACAAAAGAATCTATAACATTAATATTCATACTATCAATAGAGTACAACAATCAACAAATCAATTCTGGACAGTTATAATAAATAGTCTTTGCAAGTGCTGAATATACAGCATAAAACACATACAACAGAAATAACCAAGGACGTGAAATACGCCTGAAATCCCCCAGCTTGTCTTCTGAGCTCCATAGCATTCTAACCAGAATCCGTAATACTCGGTTTGACCCAAGCATTATAGTAAAATAACACCGAGTCGATCAAGAAAACCAGCATAAGAAAACACACTCAATTTGAATTATGACTGTTATAATAAATCCTTTGGAAACAAAGGTATCTTGTAAGACCGCGTCACACATAAATACGACGGGTTTTTACCTTACGATAACAAAAATTTTTTTATAGAAAATTCCGTGATATTATAATAGGGTCGAAGTACAAATACTTATTAAAATAGCCGAAATTGTAACATTAATTAAATTCTAGCATACTAGGCTCTACAATCAAAATCGTAAAGGCTCATATTGGAGAGTGGATTCCATACAATGACCGGGCTACTGAGGTACCGAACACCACAGTACAACTCTAGAAAAATGTACCAAGTTCGTACCTAACGATCCCTGGCAACACAGGACCGGCCTATCCCTGACCTGGATAGTACCGAATATATTATCTCCCTGGGTATTCCCACCCTATCGAGCGCTCTCTTTTCCATGCACAACCATATCCATAACTATAATATATCCAAGGGTACCTAGAAAAGTGATAACATACCCTACTTGGGTGCGAACTACTTAGCCTTGTTGTATCTCCCCTGTTTTAGTCATTCCCGATTAATGAGGCTCAAGGCTACATTTAACCTTAAGAATAGCCTTCATACTTGGTATGTTAGTATTGCCTTCCAAACCACGATGCAAATGATAGCATTTATCCATACAAGTTGTTCTGGGTCTGAATAAACCGAATCTCCAAAAACACCGTATTCATTATCTTCACGATATCGCAATTCGTAACATACAAATTCGGGAAGTGGTTTTTGGATAATTAAATCCAATCCCCGTCACTTCGAAATGATTAATGAATTCGGTCAGATTTTGACATCATAAGCAGTCAGTAGGCCCAATCTATTAAATCTTTTCAAAATATAGATTTCAAATACGTTTACATAGATATATATTCAAATTTTCTTCCAGTATTCCAACATTTGAAACAAATTCAAATCTTATATCCTTAACACGATATTTTCAAACCATACTAACACTTAGAAATATTTCCGTAAAACTTTCCCATAGTAAAAAACATTCCCAAATCATTTTATTCCAATTCTTAGAAATAATTTCCAAGTCCAACTTAGTATTTCATTACTTAGAAAAAATATTCCTATAAAAATCATTTCGTCGCCAAAATATCTCCAAACCTTTAATCCCAATACTTAGGAAAAATTATAAGTTTATTTTTCCAAAATTATTCCTAATATCCATGCATAGGAAATATTGCGCGCTTATCTCGTAAGTCTCTGGAATTTCTATTAATTTCCATTTACAATTCCCAAAAATTATCGATTGTACTTATTTATAATCCAACTAAGAATTTGTAACTCCTTTAATGAATTCAGATTCATTTTAAGTTCTCCAGTCTAATTAGTTTAGGAATTTTCCTAAATTTCGAGAAATCCTACTATAACATTTCACTTATATAATCACATCCGTTTAATAAAATCTAGTTTACAACCTCGAGAGCACTTATAAAAAAATTCCAATTACTTATTTTTTAAATTCTATGTATATATAATAATAAATTTCAAGATCATGGTTAAATAATTATTTTTAAAAAATCAAGCGCCTTTAAAATAACGTCAATTACTATTTCAATTCATTTATAAAATTTGTAAACGATTTTTAAAACTTCTTTAAAATTTTAGAATTCATTTCTACCAATTTAAATATTTGAATAACAAACTTTCTCAAATATTTCAACATTAAAATAGTTTTAAATTGCGTAGTACAATAATTAAAAATCCTCTTTTTAAAACAAACTTAATTTCTCGATAAAAGTATATTTTTAAAATTCCAATTTAACCAATTTCAATTTATAAGTCCTCCTCTCCATTCATAACACGTCGACCACTTTTCCAATTTCATAACCTTTTCCACATTCCAAAAATAGACTCTACCATTTCTTTATAAACCGATTACCCTATCTCATTATAAATTCGCACCGTGAATTTTATATCTCCAATTTATCATATTATAATCATCTCACTTTAATTTAAACCTTGTTTATTAATTTCATAAATCTCATTTCCCAGCCTATAATGGTTTTCATTACAAAAATCTATTTATAAATCGATTTATTATTTGAAATCCCATTTAGAAATCAATTTCTTAAATAACGAAAACTATATTCCAAAACTAATCAAATCTCGATTTCTACTTCATTTCGTATTTTAAAATCTTATTTAAAATCCATTGTTTTAAAATCATCAATTTTAAATTCTCTAATTGAAACCATTTTACGAAATGGCTAATTAAATATTCAAAATCCAATCATTTATTTTATCCAATTCAATTCCCATTTAAATACTACCAAAATTCAATATTTTTTTTCATTTTCGAAATCACCTTTGAATTTCCTATTTATATTCAATTTTTTTTAAATACTAAAATTTAGGCTAGTGCTGCTATGGCATCCAATAAAACCAGTCACACAACAATCCATAACAGACTGTTCGTTCACATCACATATCACTATATATGAAAAACAATCAATATATTTGAGGAATCTAGTTCGATCCCTCCAACCTGTTTCCCAACAACCACATATGTTGTAAAACATAAAATACCAATCCCGCTTCAAGGCGGGATATCGTGGTGATATATGGTTATCTGCTACTATGCAGGGCGTGTAACATCCCCCCATTTTGGACCATTCAAATCGACAATAAAACCACAAATGTCAGGCTTGAATAATTCAAAACAACATATTATTAATAAAATTTGAGGCAGATATAATCAATCATAGAATCACAAACATAGAATATCAGAATAACTCGCAACAGAATAAAATAACTATAGTAGATCATGAAGCTACTTGATACAAAGTCTCAAAACTAATACATAATACCAAGTCTGGAAACAAATATACTTGGAAAGTTAGGTACATAAGTTCTCTACTACAAAAGCAAAAGCTGAGTGTAAATAACTTTAATAAAATATCCATTAGACTACTAAATCTCTGGTGGATCTCTAGCTCCAAAAGAGGATGAAACCAAAGCTGTAAAACTCAACCCAACCCGAGCGCAAAGCAAAACACAAAACACTCAAGTCATAACATACATACTTACAAAATGTAAATCAACTCAAGTGAACCGTGAAATAAATGCATCGGTAACTTAAAGGATGCTTGGGATCGCCCATCCTCTAAGGATCCGTTAAACTATCTAATATGCAATAATATACAATATTGTAATAATGTCTATGGTAAAGTAAACTATTAAAATAGCGTTAAGGCTTTACATTTTTCACACATTTTATACATTTCCATAGTCTATACAGTACTGTAATCCCGTCCGTACTGGTTGCCATCAGAGGGCACTACTTAGGTATGGTACAAAACAAACTCGTAGAAGGCGTGCTAGGGTAGGTGACACGGCACAACTAGGCAATGCCAGGGTAGATATTCCAATTACACTTCCGGACTGTTGGTAACGCATAGCCGAAACTACTGCCCAACTCGATCCACACTCCCGAATCAAAGGTGCGCACCAAATCAATCACAATGTAATAGAATGGCTAACGATGAAGTGTGTCCGATCAGAGGAGCTACCTCACTTGGCTCGTCGATTGCTTCTGTTTTAGCCACCTTATGCTAACTCATGGAAGTTAGGTCCACGTAAATATACCTTTAGGATCATCGCCACCATCCTACTTCATTCTAGAATCTCCACCGCGTGCACAATTGTTAAACTGGTTTTTGGTATCGACAGAGAGTATGCCCATATCCGATCCTGGTATCTTTAACAACCAATCATTATTATAACCCGTGGTTATATAAATTTCAAATGGTTTATATTTCATATCAAATATTTTTCTTTCAAAACCATATAAATTCCATATCATTATTCTTTTCAAAATAATATTCATTTTTCCAAAGTCGTAACACTTCCAAATTCATTTAATTATGACACCTTGGAACATAATATTTTATAGATCATAGCACTTTAAAACGTAACCTTTAGAACCATAACATTTGTAAATAAAACCCTTTAGAATTTTTTTAGCATTTTGGAATTGTCAATTTTAAGAAAACGCGGCAGTTCATAAATGCCACCGTAAGAATTCACAACAGTGCAGAACTGTTACTGTAAGAATTCACAACGATGTCGAACTGTTACTATAAAATCCGTAGTAGTACAGAACTATACTATAAGATTCTGCAGCAATGTAGAACAGTTACAGTATGGATCCGCAGCAATGCAGAATTGTTACAATAGAAAAACACAGTAGTTTTGAATTATTACCGAAGAAATCGCAGCAGTTTTGAATTGTTACTGTAATACTTCCTACTACCATAGTTTATGTAATCGAGTAGTACATACATTTGTAGTTTTATTATAGTCATTATACCATTCCTATTATATTTCTCTAATTTTTAGCTATTTGTACATTAACTTACACTTTATTTTCTTTTCGGTGTATAACATTTATCATTTTTATTAACCAAATTATACCATTTACATTGGTTAAAACCTACATGTCAATTGTACGTTTTCACTTACAATTTTTTTCACGAAATAAAATCATTTATCATCTCAGTCACTATTACATGAATTAAAACTTACCATTTATAGGTTAGAATAAACTACCATTTACTAAGTCGAATCGGATTATTAAATTTCAATTAACCTTTATATTGTAAATTATATTCTAAAATTTTCATTTTCAACTCTTTATTTTTGATAAAAATCTTAACCCATATAAACAAATTTACATTCAGAAATCATCACATTAAATTTTAGTTAAGATTCATATACAAAAAATCCAAAATACTTTAAAAAATTTAGAAGAAACATTTTAAATCAATGCACGGAGTCCGTATAAAATTCTCTACCCTAGGTTCAAGTAAATACAGACTTATATCATTTCAATCCGCAATTTATTAAATTCCAGGTTTTATATCATTTCAAACCAGCAATTCCAAGTCAAATAAAATTGCTCAAGCCTATCTTTTCAGCCCGTAACAATTTTTCTTAATCAAAAGATCGTTCGGATATGTATCATTTCAACCTACAATAAAGGAACTTGCAGCGTGAGAACAGAATATTAAGTAACATAACAATGTTCAACATATCATGGCATATGATAATAACAGGAATAATCTGATATGAAATAACATAATAAAATCACATTAATAACATAATATAAACGTATGAAATAACATAACATAAACGTACAAAATAACGTAATATAAATATAGATGGAATTTCAAACTTGCATATACATATCCATTCAATTCCATTGTCATCAATTTACCAAAATATAAGTATGTTTTCAAGAGTGATTACTCACCTTTATTTGGTTAGAAAAGTGATGCAGCGAAAATATGAAATTTAAATGAAATGGTGATAATGGCAATCGGTGGATTGAAAATACTGCAAGGCCCAAATTCGTTGATCCGAAGATACCGAATTCTAGCTATCTCTGACACGTTGATCGCGCACGATAACTTGAAAAGAGATCTACAATTCTTCGAGCGTTGATCAAGCGCACTTGATTCCGCGAATTGGCTTCAACGAACGTTGATTCGAGCACACTCGAATACCGTAGGTGGAGATAGGAGATCACACTCAACTACCAATTTAATGAAAGCACAAAGCTAACAAAACAAGAGTTTATTCCAAAATCAACAACTTTACAAATGACCCACGCGGCCTATTTATAGGCGATACACTCACTAGGTCGTTGCCGACCTAACAACACCACACGACTCAACTTAGGTCGTACGTGACCTAACACAGTGCCATACCCACATTACAACCCAACACATATTTACAACACTTAGGTCGTATGCAACCTAACAACTCACGCGACTTAACAGAAAGTTCAAACATATTACAACATAATATCAACGACATACGACTTAGGACCTAACTTAGGTCGTCTACGACTTAACCTTCACGAGTTACAACAAACACTACTCAAAAGTATTTACAACAGTGAGCGACTCAACCAATAACGACCGAAAATACATGCGGCATATCTCTTCAGCATAAGATCAACGGCCTATTCTTATGCGACCTAAGCTTGGACGACTTAGTGGGTAAGCGACTTAGCAAAGCCCATCTCCAGAAGCGACTTAACATTAGGTCGTGCAGATTTCATAGACATCAACACGTTATCCCCTAGCCCGTTAGGTCGCGCGCGATCTAAGACTTCAGTTGGCGCAACATCATCGAAGGAGTTAGGTTGTAACTCTTTAGCCCGCGACCCGTTAGGTCGTAACTCTTTTCTCCTTGCTTTGCTAGGTCGTGGACGACCTAAAGCAATCCCGTTAGGTCGTGGACAATCTAAAATGGTACTGTTAGATCGTGGACGACCTAAACCTTGTTCCTTAGGTCGTGGCCGACCTAAGTCTGGTAAATTTGTAGATCGAAATGCTTCGACCTTGGGTTGGGCCGCATCATCCTCCCCGGGTTGAGAAAAATTCGTCCTCGAATTTGTAAGCTCTTCCTCATCCGATTGTTCATCTCCATAATAAGGTACGAGATGCTTAACATTGAACATGTCCGAAGTGTATACATCCTCTGGCAGCTCCAACGTATAAGCATTTTCATTGATCCATTTCACAATTTTTACAAGACTAATTTTTCTGGCTTCCAACTTGTTATAAGCACCCACTGGAAAACGGTCCTTCGTTAATACAACATACACCAAATCTCCTTCATTGAACTCAACACTTTTTCGCTTCAGATCTGCGGATCTTTTATACTTCTCATTCGCCTTCTCCAATCGTTCTTGAACGATTTTATGACATTCAGTCAACCCATCAACAAAATCAACAGCTCGTTTAACTGTTTCCTTTGGTTGTGGCACTACCGTTAAATCCAACGGTCCCCTTGGTAAACTCGAATAAACAATCTGAAATGGACTGAAACCCGTGCTACGATTCACTGCATGATTATGTGCAAACTCTGCTTGGCATAACTTCACGTCCCAGCTCTTCAAATTGTCCTTCACAAGACATCGCAATAAATTTCCCAGCGATCTGTTCACAACCTCAGTCTGTCCATCTGTCTGCGGATGATAAGCGCTACTAAAGTTCAACTTTGTTTCCACCATCTTTCACAAACTTAGCCAAAAATGACTCATAAATCCGGTATCCCGGTCGGAAACTATAGACTTCGGTAAACCATGAAGACGATAAATCTCCTTGAAGTATAATTCGTCACATGCACTGCATCTGCCGTCCTCTTACAAGCAATAAAATGTACCATCTTCGAAAAACAATCCACCACAAAATCCATGCTCACATCCACCCATGGTTTTGTCGGAATAGGTAAAGGCATATATAATCCCGAGTTTGTAGCTGTCCCCTTCGAAACCTGACAAACATGACATCTACTCACAAACTTTTCAACTTCCCGCCTCATCGATGGCCAATAATAAGATTGAGAAATCAACTGCAATGTGCGATCCCGTCCAACATGTCCTTCTTCATGCAACTCTTTAACAATTTTCATTCTCAAGCTGCAATTTGGTACGCATAATCGATTCCCTTTGAATAAGAATCCATCCACCAACACAAATTCATCAGTACTCCTATCCTTGACTTTCTCAACAAACTTCATAAAGTAAGGATCTTCTTCAATCAACTCTGGCAATAGTTCAAACCCTGTCACTTCAACCTTCATTGTCGTCAACAAATGATTCCTCCTGCTCAAAGCATCAGCTACACGATTCGTCATCCCTGATTTGTGCTTGACAACAAAAGTAAACTGTTGTAGATACGCGACCCATGAAGCGTGCCTAGATAAAAATTTTCCCTGCCCGTGCAAATGCTTCAAAGCTTCATGATCCGTGTAAAGAACAAACTCTTTCTGGAACAGATAATGTCTCCAGTGCTTCACAGCTTGAACAATCGCTTAAAACTCCACATCGTATGTGCTATATCTCAACTTAGCTCCCGACAATTTCTCATTGAAATAAGCAACTGGTTTTCCCTTCTGACTCAAGACTCCACCAATCCCGACCTTCGAGGCATCAGTATGTAACTTAAACAACAACTGAAAATCCGGCAAAACTAGAATTAGCGCTGACGTCAATAATGTCTTGATCTTCTCAAAAGCAACCCCTGCTTCCTCTGACCACTCGAACTTCTTTCCTTTCATACAATCGGTTACAGGTGCCATTACACTACTAAAGTGTGGAATGAATCTTCGATAAAAAGATACCAACCCATGAAAACTCCTCAATTCAGTAATTGTCTTTGGCTGTGGCCAACTCCTGACAGCTTCTACTTTACTTTCATCCACTTGAATGCCTTCTTTCGACAGAACATATCCTAGAAACAAAACTCTGTGCGTCATGAACACACACTTCTTCTTTGCAGCATAAAATTTCTCCTGTCGTAGAATCAATAATACTTTACGCAAATGCTGGACATGCTTTTCCATACTCCCACTATAGATCAAAATATCGTCAAAGTAAACTACTACAAACTTCCCAATGAATGGTCTGAAAATCTGGTTCATCACCCTCATAAAAGTACTCGGAGCATTTGACAAGCCAAACGGCATAACCAACCATTCGTATAAACCTTCCCTCGTTTTAAAAGCAGTCTTCCACTCATCATCCGGTCTAATACGAATCCGATGGTATCCACTCTTCAAGTCAATCTTCGAAAACACAACAGCTCCACTCGACTGGTCAATCAAATCATCAAACCTTGGCATAGGAAATCTGTATCTCACAGTGATCTTGTTTAGAGCCCGACCGTCCGTACACATTCTCCACGTTCCATCCTTCTTCGGTACCAATAAAGCTGGCACTGCACAAGGACTCAAACTCTCCTGAACACGCCCCTGTTCTAACAATTCTTCCACCTGCCTTCTGAGTTCTTCATGTTCCTTAGGACTCATCCTGTAATGTGGCCTGTGAGGTAATACTGATCCTGGCACAAGATCAATCTGATGTTGAATGTCTCTCAACGGTGGTAACTCCTTCGGCAATTCTTCAGGAAACACATCACTGAATTCTTCTAACACCGGCTTTACTTCCTCTGGGACTTCAACAGATTCAGTTACTTCACGTCCAATCAACAAAAATACCTCTGGACTCTCCTCTACTTCTTCAACAAATTCTTTCAAAGTCAACAAAGTCTTCAGCTCCTCAATCTCTTCTGACTTGCTCTCTCCCTGCTGTCTCTTCTTTGGAACTAAAATAACCTTAACGCCTTCAAACATAAAACCGTAGCTATTGGTTCGACCGTCATGCTGCACTGCTCGATCATACTGCCATGGCCTTCCCAAAAGCAAGTGACAAACATCCATCTCCACTACATCACACCAAATCTCGTCTTTATACTTCTTCCCAATAGAAAATGGAACTCGAACTCGCTGGTCCACCTTCACCTCTCCTCCTTTTCTTAGCCACGCTAGCTTATAAAGATTAGGATGTTTCTCCGTTTTCAACTTCAACTTTCTCACAGCTTCCGTAGAAAGAATATTGTCACAACTTCCTGCGTCAATCACAAATTTACAAACCTTCCCCAGAATAGTGCACGTTGACTGAAAGATGTTACTCCTCAACCAACTAGCCTCTTCTTCCTGCTCCGGTATTAAACAAGACCTCCTCATCATTAGATTACATCCTTCATCTCCTGACGTAACATCCTGTTCATCCTCCTCAACTGGACTAGAATAACCTTCACCAACATCCTCACCTCCAACTTCAGCAATCATAGTTCGTTTCTTCGGCTTCGGACATTCATTACTCTTGTGACCCACTTCCTGGCAATTATAACATTTGAAACTGTTGTTGACCTTCGCCTTCGCAACTTCATTCACAACTGGTCTACTGACAGTTTTAGAAACATTGGAACTCCCACTAGCTCCTTTGTTCTGAATATTGGAGCTTGTAAACACACCATCTCCACGTCTTCCCTGCTTCTCCCAAGCCTATGCTTTTTGATGTGCTTCAGCTACAGATCTAGGATCAAACATATTAACCATGTCTTGAATCTGCATTCCCAACCCTCCAACAAACCTAGCAGTCAATTGTTCCTCTATCTCCATAATGTCATTTCGAGCAATCAGTTGATAAAATTCATCAGCATAATCATTAACAGTCTTCGTCCCTTGCCTCAGATTCTGCAACCTTTGATACATGAGTGACTGATAATTGTAAGGCAAGAATGTAGCTTTCATCATCTTCTTCATCTTTTCCCATGATTCAATCTTTGACTTCCCCATTCTCTCCCGTGTAAGTTTAGTTTGCTGCCACCATGCCATAGCACTACCTCTCAAACGAGTAGCAACCAACTTAACTCTTCGATTCTCAAGAACTTCTTAGATATCAAAAATTTCTTCAACATTAGACAACCAGTCCAAGAATTCTTCTGCTACCATTCCCCCTTGAATTCTGGAATTTCCATCTTCATACCCGACTCCCAACGTCGATCATCTTCAACATCCCGATATACATTTCGTACTTGGTCTCGATCTCGATAATGAATGCTAGCTCTATCACCATCTTCATCATAATCAAATGTACGTCTATATCGATCTCGACCATCAACATCCCTTCGATCACGCATGTCTCTTCTACTATGTCTCTCTTCATCTCGATATGGCTCATCTTCAAACTCACGTGGAGTTCTTCTCTCTTCCTGTCTATATTCATGGTGATCTCTTCTCGATGAAATTGACGTTTCTCTTCTTTCGCTAAAAGATTGTGGCGACACCCTCCTCGCTTCCGTAACCGATGGCGAAACTCTGTTTCCTCCATGGTTCGAGATTGGCGACCTTCTTCTTTGAACTTCATTCATGTCAACCATCAGTTTCTCTAACATTCCAATGCCTTCATCAAATTTTTCATTGATATGTTGTTCCATTTGCTTGGCTTCTTCTCTTCTATACAACGCTTCAACATTCTGATGGCGGTTAGCTCTCCTCGGCGGCATGGTTGAATCAAACACAAATACTTCAACAATTCAAACTTCAATTCTCAGCTGGGTTTAAACAAAATGTTACGCGTCTCAAACTTCAACACAAAGTTATGCCGGCCTTCACTTCAACAAGTGATACCGAAATGATGTTTCAATTCTCGGCTCAAACACTTCAGATTCCTTGGCTCCAAGTCGGCTTAGCTATGATTGGCTAAGTCCAGCTCTGATACCAAAAATGATGCAGCGAAAATACGAAATTTAAATGAAATGGTGAAAATGGCAATCGGTGGATTGAAAATACTGCAAGGCCAAAATTCATTGATCCGAAGATACCGAATTCTAGCTATCTCTGACACGTTGATCGCGCACGATACCGTGAAAAGAGATCTACAATTCTTCGAGCGTTGATCAAGCGCATTTGATTTCGCGAATTGGCTTCAACGAACGTTGATTCGAGTGCAATCGAATACCGTAGGTGGAGATAGTTGATCACACCCAACTACCAATTTAATGAAAGCACAAAGCTAACAAAACAAGAGTTTATTCCAAAATCAACAACTTTACAAATGACCCACGCGACCTATTTATAGGCGATACACTCATTAGGTCATTGTCCACCTAACAACACCACACGACTCAACTTAGGTCGTACGCGACGTAACACAGTGCCGTACCCACATTACAACCCAACACATATTTACAACACTTAGGTCATATGCGACCTAACAACTCACGCGACTTAACAGAAAGTTCAAACATATTACAACATAGTATCAACGACATACGACTTGCGACCTAACTTAGGTCGTCTACGACTTAACCTTCATGAGTTACAACAAACACTACTCAAAATTATTTACAACAGTGAGCGACTCAACCAATAACGACCTAAAATACATGTGGCATATCTCTTCAGCATAAGACAACGACCTATTCTTATGCGACCTAAGCTTGGACGACTTAGTGAGTAAGCAACTTAGCAAATCCCATCTCCAGAAGCGACTTAACATTAGGTCGTGCATATTTCATAGACCGCAACACGTTATCCCCTAGCCCGTTAGGTCGCGCACGACCTAAGACTTCAGTTGGCGCTACATCATCGAAGGAGTTAGGTTGTAACTCTTTAGCCCGCGACCCGTTAGGTCGTAACTCTTTTCTCCTTGCTTTGCTTGGTCGTGGACGACCTAAAGCAATCCTGTTAGGTCATGGACAATCTAAAATGGTAGTGTTAGATCATGGATGACCTAAACCTTGTTCCTTAGGTCGTGGCCGACCTAAGTCTGGTAAATTTGTAGATTGAACTGCTTCGACCTTGGGTTGGGCCGCATCAAAAAGTGATTCAAAGCGCAACCCAACGACTACAACAAGCACGAAAAATTACGGACAAGCTTGAGTGAGAGGAGAATCCAAATTCGACGCTTTGATAAAATTAAATTAACTCCATACATAAACAAATAATTCACATAGAAAAATAATAATAGAAAATTATATATTTGCAAAATACATAAGAAGAGGGCTATTCTAAAGGGTGCATAGGCTAGATTTAGAGGTGGTTTGGGTTTGGGTTAGACTTAGGCTCGTCCTATGGCTTTTGGACTAGGTTTTTGTGGGCCAAAAGCTTGGGTTTTGGTAGAGAAGGCTCGGGTTAGGGTAAGGGTTAGGTTCGGTTAGGCTAGGGTTTCGGAGAGGTGGAGGCTCAGCTTTTAGGTAGGGTTTGTGATGGCAAGGCTCGGCTTTGGTAGGGTTTTCGAGAGGTGTTGGCCAAAAATAGAGAAGGGGAGATGGAGGCCGAAATTTGTAAAGAGAAAAGGGAAAAAGGAAGGAGGAGAAGTGGGTTTTGGTGATGGGAAGGTGATGGAATAGGTGTGGCCGAAATTGCAAGGGAAGGAGGAGGAAAAATTTGTAGAGGAGAAGAGGAAGAAGGTCTAGGGTTTTGAGGAGGAAGATGAAAAAGAAGAAAACTTACATAATTTTCCATGGAGGCATAAATGAAGGATGAGGAGGATAACCGAAACCCTAGGATATTATATAGGCTCCTCAACATGTGGCTTCTCATCTACTAAAGGAGTTCCTAGTCCATTAGTACAAGCCCAAAATCAAAATGTAAATAAGATAAAAGTTAAGGGAAAATAACTGCGTGTAATATGTAAAAAGTTGTAAAATTTGAGAAGTAGAAATCAAAATTTAACAAAATGAAAAACTGAGAAAATGTTAGAATTAAATTTATCTTCATAAAAAAGTAAAAGTTGAAAATTCAAGTTATAAAATTTTCACAAAAAGTCAAACTATGACCAAAGTTGACCAAAATTTGAAATTTAAGAAAAGTCTTTATTTTATTAAATTTGGAAGAAAATTTCACATCAAATCCCAAAATTATACATTAGATTTCAAAATTTATCAATTCTAAAGTAATTATACTCAACATTTCAACGAATTTTCATTTAAAATATTTCAGAAATTTTGCTGGTTGTTATAGGGCGGGAATATACTTAACTACTAATATATACTACCATACACACACACACATATACATACATACATACATATATATATATATATAATAGCATTTAACTGATAAATATATATCCATTCAACCAATCATCCAATAAATAATTTCAATTATTATAAATTTAAACTAGTTAACCAAATTGATTGAGATTTACTCACCCAGCTTTTTGAATTTGCAACGTGCTCACTTTAAGTTAAACCAACACCAAATTAATCCTAATTGCTTAGTATACTAGATAACGAATCTATTGTGACTTGGTTCGACCTTCCATGAATAATTTGTGAATTTTATATGTTATCAAATTTTATATTTAGCTAATTACACTTTAGTTAAAATTAATTCTAATATCCTTCTACTCAGATTAGCACTCCTGCCTGAACCAGTTCAACCTCACCATGGCCGCTACCTAAGATTCCAGGTTTGAACAAATTATACGAGACTTCTCGTCCACCATGCTACAGGAACCCGGGCTTCATGCGTTCTCTTTTTTTTTATAACGTCGTGTTCGCCTCAGACGAGCCACCATGCCCAGCCCTAGCTCGCAGTCGCTTGAGCCCACGCCACTGCCGTTTCCCATCCCAACGCCTGCTTTCCATCGTGACTACCTTCTTTACGCTAGTGCTACCATGCTGCATCGCAGCCGCTCCTTGAAGCGTCATAGGTCTCGATGTTGATGTTGGCTCTTTGCTTAAGGCAACATGATTTTTTCTTTTCACGATTATTTTCCAGATTTGAATTTTAATTTTGTTTTTTTAATATTGAATTGCGTTGAAGATTCATAAACAAAGAGAGATAAGGGCGGGCGAATTCGTAGTTAGGTTGGCGCTGCGACATATAGGGTGGCTCGTCTTCAGAGTTTAGTTCAGCTCTGAAATGTTGATTTGATAAGTTTTTATTTTAATATTCAAAATATCTTACATCACATATCTTGAAATTCCGAATCCCTGTTAAGGCATGCCGCCTGGTGTTCCGTATGTTATACCCCTATTCTGAGCCTAGTGTAACTAGTCTCGAGGCCTAACATGATCATATGCAGAAGATAACTTTATGAATCCAATTATTATATTAAATTTTCACTATTAATTTCAACTCGTTTCTATCCCGTACGACCAAACGATAACTTTGAATGCTATGAAAATTGAAATCTAAAAATAATACACTATTAGGTATCTAATGGATCTGGTTTCTTTGAATTTTGAGATTGTGCCTCAGATCGCTATTTTAACATGTCGACTAAATCGACGATTTCAAAAATTTACGAAATCACTTGAAATTCCAGTTCTAAAAACTTATTAACTAAATTCTAATTTAAATAGAATTTATATCAACATTAGAAATCGTTTCAATTCATATTCAACTCAAATTTCTATTATTTACTATTTCTGTATTATGATTAATTACTATATTCAAAATTTAAATTCATTCTATAATTTCAACCAAAGTCTTCATATTCAAAAATCAATTTATATTTCAAATCCAATATGTAAAACCATTTAAATATTCAAAATCAAATGACGGAAAATTCAGGTCGTTACATTGTGCATCATGTTTGATTTATTGATTAGTAATTTTTAAGTATTAGAATAAAACGTAATTTTCGGTGATTTTGGACAATCGGAAAGTTCCGAATTGATATAGAAATTAAGGCTGTGTTTTTGTGAAAATATTAATAAAAAATTGAGTTTTTGTAACTCTTAAATTGAAAGATAGTAGAATTTAGATCAGTTTTGGATTGATTAAATTTTTTTGTTAAGTAGAACATTTGATGTAATTGGACCAACTAATACACGTCTTTAACTTGCGGTTGTTTAAGAAAAGCAAACTTTGGTCTTGAGTTTGGATACCAGAGTCCAACTCTTCCTGGTTACTTTCCTAGTCTGACAGATAAAGAAGTCTAGAAGGTTGATTCAATTATAAGATCCAAATTTATTTTGGGCCTTCGTCCGATTTTTAGTAAGTAAAATGGATAAGATTGTTTAGTATATACTCCTAAGATATAGTGTGGTGATATACAATATGGACTTAAGTCTTGAATTTTTTTTGAAATGAAGTTGTGGCGTTGTGAATTGATTATAATGATTAATAACTTGAAGTAAAGTTTTATGAAATGATTCACAAATGATTTTAGTACTAAATGAAAAATACTATAAAGAAAGGAATAAGAATTAAAATGAAAATTAAATTGGTGTAGTTAAGAAATCAATTGGATTAAAGTACGTAAGTTGTACGTAAATCATTTTGGTCACATGACAGTTCTTGATCTAGGATTGAGTACATTATTTCGAGGTCACTCACACCGATCCGAGTTAGGATTTTTCAATTGATTCTTGACGGCGAACACTTGATACGAATTTTTGATATGATCCTAAAATTTTCTATTATAGTATTCGACTACGTATGAAGAGCAGAGGTTTCTAATCAAGGAACCTGATTGAAGACTGCACTAGAGAGTTCAAGTGATCTATACTAGTTCAGAAGTGAAATTTATGTGATCGAGCAAGTTTTCAGATTTGATATGGTGTACGGATGGTCCTGGTACGTCGTACAGCTTGATATATGTATATGCTATGTTTTATTATCTTGTAAAGAGTTTATTGGATAACTCTTTGAATTGTTCCGAGGTAGCATGAGTAATTTACTAAGTATAACCCAAGCCAGTTGAGCGTAAGGTAACGCTTAGTGGATTGTTTGTCATCCTTATGCGATGCGAAGGTTTCTAAACTTGGGCTTACCATAAGCTATGGTTACTAGTGATTGTAGTACCATGTAGTACTATTATGTGATTGTTACTTTGGTTTCTGGTGATTGCGGTACTGTAAGGTATTGATGTGTGATTGTTTCTTTTGTTGCTTGTATTGGTATTTAAGGGATGAAATATTCTAAAGGGGGTAGAATGCAATTACCCAGAATTTTGAATGCTTTGTAATTTAATATTTTAATAATTAAGTCATGGATTGAATGCGAATAAAAATGATTTCCAAAGTTTATTTAATTATTTTTTAATAATAAATGGTGATGGTAAACTTTAATTTTTAATTAAAGTGATTAAATGCGTTTTAATAATAATTCTTTTCAATCAACACGTGAAATTACCATTTCGAGGCACTGTCTCGGATTTTGATGAAACTAGTGCTATCGATACCGGAATAATGAGTTGTTATGCACGGACGAGTTTTATGGCAATCAAACATCCTGTACGATCAAGCGAGCTCGAAATGCTCATCGAATAATTTTAGGAATTAAATTTAATATTTATTTTTCTATATATACACAACACCCTAACTTTCCTTCCTCACATTATCTTCCTTCTCCTGAAACAAAATAAAGTAGCCACTATTATTCTTTTCCTTCTTTTAATTGTTTGGAGAGCTTTGGTCAATGATTTAAGACGCTGTTGGATCCGTTGGCTTCGATTGAGTGAGAGCTTCATTTTGGTTTGTGTTGATTTATGTGCAACGAGGCTTAGGGTTGCTCAACTTGTACTAACCGAAGCCAGTGTTAAAAGATTTTTGGGAATAGTGGAGTAAGGACAAGGAGATGGTGGATTTGAGTCAGTCATATGAAGGCAAGTCCATGATGATTGTTTGGGGTGGTGTGGAACTGCCTTGGGTGGTGTGACATTGTGCTATAAGGAAGGGAAGGCAGCAAGTCGTGAATTGGTCCGAGTGGCCAAAGGTGAAAATGAAGGTGTGGTTGGTTTCGTCGCGTCGATGGAATCGATTGGTGATGGTCGAAGGCGTTCAGGTGGTTCAAGGCGAGATGTAAAAGTATGAAGGCATGTTTTGGCATTAGGTTGCTTTTGACAGAGGGTGATCGAGCTTCATGTGGATGGGTGCGTTATGGTGAGGACATGAAGGGCAGCGCGTTGATGAAGACGATTCAATAAATCATCGAGCGAGAAAGGAGAAATCATGGTGGAAAGAAGGACGTTTAAGTTTTGGCATGTCTGTGTGCATCACTGTGCATGAAATGGAGAAGAAGGGGGTAAGGGGATTAAGATGTACTTATGCTAATAAATGTTAATGAATTATTTTAATTAAAGTTTTAAATTCAAATCCTTTTAAAATACATAACTTTTGCTTATAAGGTCTAATTGACACATCGTCTTAGCCATTGCGCTCGTAGCGAGATCATCTATACATGGATTGGTTTTGGGCTTGAGTGACTTTACTCATAAGTTGATTTGCATATTGTTGTGATATAATTGTTGTTGTGCAAAATATAAAATAGTATAACGAACAATTCAAGTTATTACTTTTGAACCCCTTGTTGCTTTTGAAAGCTAGTGACAACATTATACGTAGTATAGTCTCTCTTATAACTCTATAAACATATATCATGGCCCATACTTATTATTTACATATTTGATATTGTCCTGTAAAAAGTTATAGTGTTGTGAATGGTTGAAGCGAAATTATCGCTATAAACACACTTGGAAAATCACCTGTTTTTCAAAATTGTTAATTTGGTTAAATGTGAATATATTGCGAAAATATATATTAGATGGTTCTATACACATATTTGGTTGTGTTTGACCTAAAGTAATTAGTTTGGAAAGTTATTGAAATTGTAAAACAAAGTTGTGTTGCAAATCATGATTTTTAGTAAAGTAAATAGGGTTTTACTTTAGATCTTTTTTCCAAATCCTTTCAATGGAGTGTTTGTGAAAAGTGATTAAAGTATTCTAAATTGGTAGTTTGAGGTTTAAATGTATTTCTATAATTAGTTTTCAATTTTTAAAGTAAGAGTTTTAGAATATAAATATAGGTTTTATGGTTTTTAAATAATTTATAGAATAAGTAATTTTAAGTAATATTTGGAATAAATGTTTTAAAATATAGTATAAGTATTTTAAAGTATTTTAAAGTATGTCTTAAGTATATATAGTTTTTAGAAAATTGGTAATTATTTTATTAAAGTAATTTGAAGCCAATGTAATATAAATATTGGTTTTAAAGAGGTTTTCAGTAGATACATAAGTTAGAAAAAGTGAATTAAGCCCTACGTAAATTAATAAAGGAAAATTAGGATTTTAACACATTTTGTTAAAATAATTCATTTTGTGAAGTTAAATGAAATTACATTAATTTGTTAAATTAATACGAAGATAAGTAATTATAATTGGTATTGTAATTGTGACTTTAACGAGGAATACTTCAAGCTAATAATATGAGAAATGGTTTTTGGTTTGTGGTGACATTCTTTGAGTAACAATTGTCTTAAACCGGTATAAATGTAATCTTATTTTTAAAAAGAGATTTAAAGATAATGATTAAGTGTAAAGTGTTTTGGGTTCGTAATAGACAATGTTTTAGTAATATTTGTTTTTAAACTCTTGAGTTATACTTTAAAGTGGAAAGTATAATTAAAGGATTTCAAAAAATACTTAGACTTTTAATAATGGAATTTTTAACATAATAAAAGGCATAGAATCTTTGGAAAAAGATAGGAAATTATAAGTTTTAAAGTATAAACGAGCAAAGGGGTTTATAGTAACAATGTTTGAGTGACATTCTGTAACGACCCGTATTTTTAAATATTTTAAATTATTAATGTTAATATAATTTTTGAATAAAAATTGTTGAAAATAAAATTTTATGTTTTAATTATGTTGTTTATTTAATATGAACTTCAGAGAAATTTTGGAAATAACCAATTTCAAGGACTTAGGAAGTAACATGTATTGGAATGCAATTCAATGTATTCATATGTGTGCAAAATAGCAAGAATTAAATAATGAATATTGAATTATTTGGTTGGAAATATAATATCTGATTTTGCAACTAAAATTTGTTTGGAATTCTAATATTGGAATTCGTCATAACTGAATTATCCAAGAGCTTTGATTTATGAAGTGTAATCTTTGTATTTAGTGTAAGAACTTTTATTATTCTAGATTTGAACGAACATTTTATTTTAAAGTGATTTTGTTTATGAATTTAAATGTAAGAGCAATGGTTGTATAAATTTTGGACAAACATTTTAATTAACAAAATGGTTTAAGATAAAATTTGAAATTGAAATATTTAATTGATTTTAAATATTGAAAGGTTAATTTCATAAGTAAGATAACCCATATTTCGAATATTATGATCATTTGATTATTACATTGCTATATTTAAAATTGGAATTATTTAAATAATTGAAACTTGATTTTAATATAAATGAGAATGATTTCAAAAGTTGATTTAGATTTTATTCAAACAACAATGAAAATTGTTAACTTTTAAATTTGAATTTAAAAGTGATTAAATTGATTTTTAAAATAAGTTATCTTAATTAACGTATAAAAATAGTCTTTTTGGGCACTATCTTGGATTTCAAAGAAATCAGTTTCATCGGATCCATAATAATGAATTATTATAGGATTTTAAGTTTCATAGCAATCAGACTTATCGTTTGATCGTGCGCGCTCGAAACGTGTAGATCAATTAAAGGAATTTAATTAAAATAATTTGATTTGAAAAGCTATCTTATATATATATATATATATATATATATATGATGAAATTGGCTCTCGATATATATTTCATTATGTTCCGAATAGGGTATAACATAAAGAACGCCAGGAGGCACGCTTCTTTTGGAGTTCGGATTCCTAGCCTTTATTTCTGGTCGCCTCTTTCCTTCATTCAATGGTCGAAATTGCCTCTTCTTCTCCTCTCGATTTCTTCTCATACATAAAGTATTACGTTTTGACTTCAACTGGGAAAATTAAGAGCTCGATCTCCCCTATGCTATGTACGGTTGGATCATGTTAGAAGCTGGTGAAATTGTCATAATTGAAGCACGAACGACCAACGATTTTGGGCATCGTTCGCGGTGATGATGGCGCTAGAGGGGCCCATACTTGGGGAGGTGGAGGCTAAGGTGCGAGTGTACGTCATGGCGAGGTCTAATCGACGTCCGATAACCTAAGGCGGCACATGCGTCCAAGAGTTGAATGCATGATTGGGTTTCTCGACTTAGAAGTTGGAGCGTGCGTATGAAATAGAGAGATAGAGAAGGAATAGGTTTACGTTTATTTTTTTATTTTATTTTGCTAATTGCGTTTTTAATTATATTCAAATGTTTTAAAATCCATAACTTTTTCATACAGGGTCGGAGTCGAGCGAAGCAAATCGCGTTGTGTGACGACCCACATTTCAGAAGGTTTAAGTCGATAATAAACCACACATGACTAACTCAAAATAATCCAAAACATAGATAATCAATGTGGTTAATTAAGAAAAATAGGAAAAGAAGAAATCAATACAGAATTTTACAGCGGAATGAAAAAAATATAATAATCAAATAAACAGTTCATGAAGCTATTTATGCTATACATTTGATTATAATTTATACAACATTTATCATGGTTATATATACAACAGAATAATAGAGTAATGCAACAGACAACATGATGCAGTGAATAATACATGTTATAATAATATACCATATCTTTGTCTCCGTCCTTCAAAAAATATGATCTTTAATGCAATGAAAACTCACGGCTGACCCGGGCAAAAAGTAAAACAATACACTCGAGTCAGAACTAAAATAATCTTATGTGAGTCAAATCAATATCATATATAACATGAGTGTAACAGCGTCAGAGATGTTTACGGGGTTTTACGCCTCCTATCCTGTGTATAATGTGCGTGCAATAACTTAGGAGATGTTACGGGATTTTCCTCTCTTAAGGATCCATCAAAATATCTACATATAATAGAATACGCTATATATGTAATGTCTAATCAATAAAATAAATAATTTTCCTTGCGTTAAGGCTTTACATTGATCCTTCTTAACTTATTTTTAAGCAGTTTGCATATAACGCCACTATAGCACGATAGGGGATGGGGATGCGCCGTGATACGACAACACTAAACCAAACTCATATCGGTCTCATATAAGGATAAAGTATGATAAGGCACGTGAGGCAATGCCTAAGGTAGGATACTACCACTTCGGGCGCAGGGCTGGTGGTAACGCATCGTAGCCACGATCGCTCACCGCATCCATCCATCCCATATCAAGTCAAAGGGTGGTCATCGCAAATCAAGGTGCCCCAGTTGAAACCGACATCAAGGAAATAGTATGTACTGAGTCCAAAAAGAAAAATGAAGAACAGATGTTCGCTAGAGATAGCTACCCTCATTGGTCCTGTCACGCCATCCTTTTTTAGTCTTTACAAATTGACCCAAAGTGTTGGGGCTATCCATCATCGTTCTCTTTTTTCAAACCCAGCAAACGTACACCAAACCAACCACTTCATTCTAAAATCTCCTCCGCGTACATATTTGTTAAAGTCGTTGCAATATTGATAGAGAGTATGCCAATAAGAGGCTCCGGTCTCTTTAACAACCAAACGTCACCAGTTGGTTCTTTTACATTTCAAAATAATTCATACTTGATATCAAAATATCATATTCACTTCAAATATCATTCAGTTCAAAATTATCCCATTTACTTAAAATATGTCCATTTCACTTGAGAATCATTTTCACTCTAATATCTAAATTTCATCTCCAAAATCGTTTTGAACTTTAACTTAGGTTATAACTTCATTTTAACCCAATTTGCATTTACATCCATGATTTAAGTATAAGCATTACCTAACTTGAACAGTTTGAATATTTAGAAAATAGTTTGAATAGTTAAAAATGATTGAAAAGTTAAATAGTTTGAGAAATTAAAATAGTTAAAATAGTTTAGATATTGAAATAATTTATATATTAAATGATTTGAAAAATTAAATAATTTAAGAATAATTTTTTTTAGACAATTCATAGTAAAAATAGTTTCAAATTTAAACTGTTCTTTCCATTTCCCATAGATCTGGACTCAGGTCCAATTTTCAAACCAAACAAATTCGATTCCGAATCTTTTAATTCAATCTACTCAATTTCGATTTAATTTCAAATCAACTTAATTTAATTTTCAGTTCGAATTAACTTCAATTTCGAAGCATTCATTTTTAACTTCAAATTAGATTCCACGATTCAATTCAATGGTTTAAATTTCAATTCAATTCTTATTTTAAACCGTTTCTATATATATCGATTTATAGTTCAATTTCAATTTATTGATTTAAATTGCTTAAAGCAAATTTAAACTTCAATATTCAATTTAAGGTTCAAATCTTAATATAATTCCATTCCAAGCCCAAATTTGAAATATTCATTTAAATTACTTTTACATAGCGAACTTTCAAAGTTCGAATAACAGTTCAAATCTTTGATTTTAAAACAAATCAATTTCCATAACTCAAATCATATTTCAATTATAACATTAAAATTTCAAATTTGATTCATTAAACAATTTATGTTAACAAATCTCAATATCAACACTTCAAGTTCGAGTTCGAGGAATAATCCAATTCCCATATTTCAATTCAATTTTATTTTTATAAAACATATTCAATTGAATAAATCCAATCCAATAATTTCAAATCATGAAATTTAACCAATTTGGCGTCCGTATATAATTTTCTATCCTATGGCTAAGTGATCGATTGTTTAGATTTTAATTTCTGGGATGGATACATATCATTTCAATCCAAAATAAATGTCATAGGTATATATCATTTTAACCTATTTCTTAATTTATTCAAAATATTTCCAATAACAGTTTGTATGTTGTCAAATAATTTACAGGGTGATAATACGATATATATATAAAATAAATAAACATTGAATCATCCACAATATCAACCAATTGTCATCCATCATAATTAACATCCAAAATAGCAAATATATCACAACAGTTAACTAGTTGTCAATATCGGGTGTTTAACTAGCAATTTTATTTCAAATTTAACTATCAATTAAAATTCCTAACAGTTCAATTCATATGGCAATTTAAATGCCAGTTAAATTACCAAACAATGGTCAATAAAAAATATCACTTCATGATTTCAATTTAGATAACATCGGAATAGTTTAGTAATTTGTGAGCGGTTTAAAATACTCACCTTTATTTGAAACTGAAAATTTTGCAGCTTCAAATAAATTCCAATCTAATTCCATTTGCAACCTTCATCGATATGAGCATAACTCGACTTGTTTCTCTCGAATCCTACCTCGTACGTGTAACGACCTGGAAAATTTTAATAATTTTTATTTGTTTTATGAATATATTTAATTGAAAGTTTGAGAAATTGTAAATAACGAAAAAAAAATTTGATATTTGGAATGCGCCTAATTAAACACAACAACTGGTAAATTTTCATCAGAAAATATAGAAGTTTATTTTCTTGTGTAATTCTATTTCAATTTATATCATTTAATAATTGATGATAATAAAATATTTTTCGAAACCTAAATATGTTAAGATGAGAATATTTATTTAGAACACTTTGAATTAAATTCGGACGTTTCTAGCTCCGTTCGGATTTTTCAGTACGAAATAACAACGTATATCTGTACCGATTATCGACTTTTGGTAGAGTGATCGTACCACTGATATCTGTATACCGTTTTAATTGTCTTGTCATGCTGATATGTTGTGTTTTGAAGTCTGGATCGTAGCAGAATCTATGGTAACGGTAATCGTATCGGTACTGGTTTGTGTCTGTTGGTTCTTGTGACTTTTCGTTTTTCACCATACAGTTCCAACAGCTGTTGGCAATTATATTTCCTAAATTTTCACGCTTGACCATTTCTATTTCCATTGCTTTTATTATTTCCATAAATTCAACCTCTGACTGTTGCTTTTTCCCCGTTTGATTTAAAATTGGCAAGTGTGTCCATTCACTTTTCCCCTTCCTTTCATATTTGTCCGTTTTTGAGAAAGTATATATGTAAAAGGAAGTACGTATATGTATATGAAGTCACTTTATATTAGTTTCAACCTGAAGCCGTTCATTTTTTTCCCCTGAGGATGCTTGACCCTAGCCCTTCTCTGTTCATAAGATATGTACATTTGCACTGTTACTTTTTCTTTGTCTTCTTGAGCCACGTCATTCCACCTGCTCCTTCTATATGTCTATTCATAGTTTGACTTCCGCCCTCCTTCGTTCCGCAGACAGAAAAAAAAGAAGGGAAAATATTTCAAAAAGCTCGTATTTTAAACCTCCACTAGCATCCCATCCTTCCACAGCCTATCCACGTCCCCCTTATTGGCCAGCGCCTCAAGGCTAGCTTCGCCCTGACCAACCACCTTCGGCACGACGCAGCCCATCCCACAATGGCAACCAAAGACTGAACCCAAGCTCACCAAGCCTCTCGGCCACTTTCCGCACTCGGTCGAAGGGGAGCAAATCCCGCAAGCCTCGCCGTGTGCACAGCCCTTCTCCTCTTAGTTCCACGCAAGCCTTCCCTCTCCTCCTCTGTCATATATAGAGGTGAGTATATTCGACGGCCTTTAGATTTTTTGTATATATATAGCTTTATAGTGTGCGTGTATTATCATAGGTTGTCCAAAGAAGTTTATATATTTTATCTATATATTTTATACAACCTAATTATATATTAGAACAAATATATATATATATATATATATATATATTATATATTAGTATTACACAGATTTTATATATATAATGAACTTGAGGCACGTCTGTATATATTTCATACAAGTTATGTCTATATATATTATATGTTAGTCTATTCAGTTTTTTTTGTTGTATTTGAAATTATAAAAGTTATATGCATATCTAGTTTCAGATGTTACAAAGGTATAAGTTTTATATGTGCTAGTCTGTTGGTTGGCATGTTTTGGTAGGTTGTACATATTTTGTGTAAAGTTGTTACAGAGTTAGTATTAGCTTTGATGTTATATATGGTATAATAATTTATATAAGTACATGTTCGATTATATATATGTGCGAAGTTACAAGTTCTATATGGGATTTGAGTTTTAAGTTTATATATATATGTTTATTTATATATTAGCTGCTTATATATATATATATATATATATATATATATATTTGCAAATAAAGTGTAACAACCTACATATTTATCGATTTTATATTTAAATATTTTATTTATATATTATATCGTTAATCGGATTTTGGTCTGAAAAGCTACTTTTTGCAAACGGTCAAATTAGGACTCGAGACTACTTCCGTTGAGTTCGAAATGTCGTTTACAACTTTTTTTAAGTATAAACATCGATATGTTTGGTGTCTGTGGAATTTCACTAACTTTTCCCGCTTTGGACTTTGGGTTGGTTTAGCCCATTAAAACCCAAGTCCCAACCCCTTCTCCTCACTCCTCATAAATTCCTAACTAACTCAAGATTTGCATTAATGGTGAAGAGAATGGGAAATTAAAACTACAAGCTCAAATTTAATTGCTAATCCAACATTCAACTCCAAATTCAAGTAGAAGATATTGGATTCAAGCTTTGGATTGCTTCTCCTTGCTTTCAAGCTTCATCTTCATAAATTTTGGTGCAAAGGTGAGATTTTTATCTCACACTCTTGCTTATAACTGTCTTGGACTGTTGGGAATGGTTCCCTATCACTTTAACATGCACATTTGCATTTGGTTTGGATTGGATTGGCGAAAAACTCCACTTTTTAGTGTTTTTGGTGAATTTCCAGCCTTAGGTCGTAGGTCGTGAGTCTCTTAGGTCGTAGGTCGCTCGGTCCTACTTCTGTCCTTAGGTCGCGTAACCCCCTCACCTTTAGGTCGTTAGGTCGTTACACCTATAACCCATTAGGTCGCAAACTTCTTTAGGTCGCCTGTCCCTTAAGCAGTTAGGTCGTTCGACTTGTGATGCCTTAGGTCGTTTGACCTGTGTTACGTTAGGTCGCGTAACCCCTTAGGTCGCTTGACCTTGTTTCCTATTAGGTCGCGTGACCTTATTTTTGTTAGGTCATGAACCTTGTTAGGTTGCTCATTCTTAGCTCGCGTACCTTCTTAGGTCGCGCACCCCCTTAGGTCTTTAGACCCCCGCGACCTGACCGTGCAGGTCGAACCCCGTAGCAGGGGCGTTGCCCCCGCACCCCCACCTTGGGGGGTTGCCACCCCCCTGGACCCCCCTTCCGTAGGGGATCTTATCTGAAAAACATTCAACAGAACTTGTTGACCTGATTTCCTTGGATTTTTATCACATCTTCGAATGTGATCTTTGTGATTGATTGTTTCTACAATCGCTTCTGTGATTTGTCACTTTAAAATATAAAGGTTTCAAAACTAGTAGTAAATATCAAAACTCTTTCAATAAAAGGATTTCAACTCTATTTTTAATAACAAAGCTCTTTTCTTAACCCGTTTTCCAATCTAGTAGTATATAAAAACCTTTACCTCACTCGGATGAGAAATCTAATTAAACGGCTTAGTAAAACAAGTGGTAGGAAACGCTTGCATTTGCTTCGTCGGTTAATTCTTGGACTTGTTCGATTGAACCTCTAGTGACAATTTTATTAGTGAAGATTTACAGTTTGTTCGTAAATATTTAAGTTAAGCAAGTGGTTATGGGACACGAAGCTAAACTTTTATATTTACTAGCTTAGTGTAATTGACACTTCTCGTTGATCATGACGATCATTTTTATGATTTAGACTAGCAATTGTACGATGTCTCTTTGTTTGCAAGGTTAGACTAGACCTCATTGGTGTGATTCTGACTCACACATATCTCTTTGTCCGCAAGGTTAGTCTAGACACCATTTATGTGATTCCACTCACACATACCTTTTGTTGCGAGGTTAGGCTAGACACCACTTGTGTGATTCCACTCACACATACCTTTTTGCTTTTTTTGGTTAGCCTAAACCTCATCTGGGTGATTCCGACTCACCCATATGGGGTAGCTCCCCTTGGTCTTCGGACCGTCATGTGATAGGCCTCATTCCCTTTTTCTGTGATTTCTGGATTTCTTGTGTTGATTTCTGGAATTTATGTCATTGACTTGTTATGAGTACAAGTTTAGGGTATGATGCCCTCTTTGGATCTTTGAGAAGATTCTTGTGATATCGATTTATCTCTTATTGATTGATCTTTTGTTGATCATCATTTGCATACTTATAGTAGTATGTCAGTATGGATATTTTATGTTTATACCATATCTTTTATTTTATACCATGTCATCTAATATTTATAGCTAGACTGATCCGTTTATTATTTTCTTAAATAATACTCAAGTCAGAACGAGATGTTATAGGTGCCTCTGCTTGACTTCCTCCCGGGATTTGCTACTCTGACTTTTGGCTAACTATTTAGATTGGCAGTTTTTGTTATACACTTGAGATATAGACTCATAATTGTATTCTTTTGTATAACACGTGTTGCTATTCTTTTGTATTACTGTGGATCTTTTTGACCACTACTTTGATGTACACTATCATGTGTTAGTTATATATTCATATCTTCTTCCGCCTTTGTGATATGGATGTCTGTGACTGATTTGTGTTATGCTTATTTCTATGTTTGTTTCCGAAGATTGTTTATAGCCACCGTGTGATAAGCAATTACATGGATGGTCGCTCCTCAACAGCCTTATTCTCCGTGCTAGTTGACAGCACTACACCGTAGTGTTATTGGCTAGCGTGGGTATTGAGGTGGGGCGTTACATAAAGGTTTCAGGGATATATGTAAGTTGTAGTATTATATGTTTATATAACATATTATAATGTTTCGTGCTTCAATAATAAACTTTTGTATGATATATGTTCTCAGTATATACTTTCGTTATTTTATAAAGTAGTATATTTATTAAAACACCTTTCTTTGTGAATATATATATTGTTTCATATTTGATCTTTAAGAAAACTATGGTGTGTATATATACATATCTATATATATAGTAAGTACTATTTTGTTTTTATAAAATATTGATTTGAATATATATGTATAAATCATTATTTGTTTTGTTGGTTGTTGTTAAAGATGGCTAAACTTGCTCTTGAATGTACGAGTCAGCAATATATATATTTATAGTATGCAAGTTATATATTGTTGTTATATATAATTCATTTGAAGCTATATTACTGTATATAAGTGTTATACATAGATTTTTCTTTTATTTTTCATTAATGTTTAAGTTTTTATATATATTATAATAATAAAGTCTTTATATTGGTTTTTTATGATAAATATTAATTTGAAGTTAATATATATATATATATATATTATTTCAACTATATGTTAAATTGATCTTTGAGAATTTATATATATATATGAAGTTCTGATTTGTTTCATCAATCCTTGCTCTTAGCTTTGATCGCTGAATTCATGCCGATTTTTCCCTTGCTTGGATTCGTGATTCAAATTTCAATGTCCGTATCAGTGTGCGTATTCATGTCATCTTTTGTATTCTCTAGCCTCGAAAGGTGAGCAATCACTAGCGATTAATGTTCTTTTATTTATTAAATTTGATTTCAATGGAAACGACAATTGAGATATGCTGCTGTTAGTTATTTGCATTATTATTTATATGCTATTGTCTGTATCTGTTCACCTGTGACATCTGACACCATTATCTGCTATTTATATTGATGATATATGCCCATTATATACGATTATCATATCTGTTATCACTATGCAAGTTTCCTATTAGCGTAGAATTCAATATGGGTTGAAATGATACATGCCCGAACGATATGTAGAACAGGATAAAATATTATGGGTTGAAATGATAGACCTAAGAGATTTTCATTATATTGAATTTGGGATTGCAGGTTGAAATGATATATGCCCGTATTTATTTTTAAATTGTGGATTGAAATAATAAATATCCGTATCACTTGACCACATGATAGTAAATTATATACAGACACCGTCGGTCTATATATAATTATTCTAAAAATGATTTTAAGAATTTTAGAAAGAAATATATGGTTTTATAAAATACTGATTTTAGATATTATGTAAATGTTATTTTATATATAGTTAAATTCTTGATTTTACGCTATGTATAAATTTGTTTTAATATATAATAAGTTTAATAATAAAGTTTGATTTTATTAAAACATAATATGGTCAAGCATTTATGTAAATTTTGTTTTAATATGGAGTTTATAATGATTTTTAATAATTTAAGGTTAGAAGGATAGATTTGAAATTGATTTGAAATGTTATTTAATTAAGAATTTATTCAATTAAATTGATTTGAAACTTATCGAATTTGGGATTTTTAAAGGATATGATTTTTATAACTTGATTTTGGTTTAAGGTGAATTAAATGAATATTTCAAGTTTAAATAAATTTAAGGAAAAATTTTGTTATTGTAATTTGGGTTTTTATTTAAATAATAATGGATTTTTTTTGTAAATGTTTTAAAACTAAATAATAGAAAATTGAAGTTGATATATATATATATATATATATATATATATATGAAATTATCATATTTAGTTTTGAAATTGTTGAATACTTAAAGTATGAAATATATTGAATTTGAAATGGTTTATTTTATGGATCAAATCTGTTTGAAATCGATACAATTTGGAATGGTTTATTTGGAAACTGAATCGAATTGAAATTTATAATTTGAGATTCGGTTAAATTTAAATTTTGGAATTCGACTTGTTTTGGAATTGATTTGTGAAATTGAAGAGGCTATTTTATTATATAAAGTATTTTAATATCTACTCCATTTAAGTGGTGGAAGTTATGTTTCAAAGCTATGAGTTTCAACGTACTATGATTTGGAAGTGTTATAATTTCAAGTGTTTTGATTTCGAAGTGTTATAACTTTGAAAGTGCTACGATTTTGGAAAAGGATATATTTGAGATGAAATGATATCGTTTTGATTTGGTTTTGAAATGGAAAAGATATCATAATTACGTGGTTTTGAAATGGCAATAATATTTTGGTTTTGAAATACAAAATATTTTGAAATGATCACGGTGTTATAATAACGTTTGGTTGTTAAAGAGACCGGGATCGGAAGTTGTCATACTCTCTCCCAACTTTGAAAACCACTTTAACAACCGTAAACGCGGTGGAGATTCTAGAATGAAGTAGGATGGTGGCGATGTCCTATTAAGACATATACGTGGACCCGACTCCCGTGAGTTGGCATAAGGTGGCTAAAACAGGAGCACTTGACGGGTTAATGAGGTAGCACCTCTTATCAGACACACTCCTTGGATACCATTCTATTACTTTGTGATTGATTGGATGCACCTTTTATTTTGGGAGTGCGGCTCGAGGTGGGCGGTAGTGGCTGCTATGCGCTATCATCGGTTCGGAAGTGTAATTGGTATATCTATCCTAGCATTACCTAGTTATGTCGTGTCACCTACCCTAGTGTGCCTTATACGATTTTGTTTTGTACCATACCTATGGAGTGCCCTTTGACGATGTCTAGTACGGGGGAGATTACGGTACTTTATAGACTATGAGAATATATAAAATGTGTTAAAGTGGAAAATGTAAAGCCTTAACGCTATTTTTAAATATATTATACTTCACTTTAGACATCATTATAATAGCGTATATTACTACATTGTAAATAGTTTAACGGATCCTTAGAGGATGGTTATCCCAAACATCCTTTGAGTTACTTGTACTCTCTGTTGTTATTTCCCTTGAGTTAGATTTATTGATATGAGAATGTTAATCTTGACTCGAGTGTTTTGTGTTTTGCTTTACGCTCGGGTCAGACTGAGTGATATAGCTTATGGGACTCGCCTTCAGAGTTAGAGTTTCATTTGGAGATCCATCCACATCTTTCATCTTGTAGTTATTCAGTTGGTTCCAGCGATGTATTCTAATCTTGTATTTAATTATTGTATTTGAGACTTCTGTGGTATCTAATTTGACTCTGAAAGTATATAGTAGCTTCATGAACCACTATTCATTTTTGTTTCCCCTGCATTATTGTTATGTTACTCTGTGTCTGTGATTTTGTGATTATTTTATTTACTGTATATGCTGAGTTTTGCCAAATTTATATTAACAACTTCATATTTTGAGCAATTCAATTCCGGCATGTTTGGATGCGAATGGTTGAAAATATCGAGATGTTACATTTGGTATTAGAGCTTTGGTTTTAGGAAAACTCAACATATAGGGTAAATTTAATTACGGAATCACTTTCGTCTGAGCTTGATTTCCTTCCTTTTTGACTCTATTTCCTTTGAATTTGGGAACGTTCCCCTCGGTTCCAAAATCCATTCTTGTCTCCCTCTATTCGTGTTTTATGATTCTGGAGTATCCCACAACTCCACTTCGAATGATCTCTATAATAATTCGACGGTCTCGCCAATCTTGGAATGATTTGTAAAAGGGTGAAACTCCTTTACAATAGGCATTGATTTACCGGAGATTTTTGCATCTTCGGTTACGATGCTATCTATCTCCTGCTATGCTTGAATTATATCTTTTGCGATTGAATGTCAATTTTCCATGGAGTTTGTTGCCTGCGATTTAATAAACTTACCCATCTTCATATTTTGTTATTTAATCATCTTATCTTTGTTTCGAACCTATCTTCGAATCAAAATTCACTTTGATTTGAGTCTATCAAATTTGAATCCTTATCGTTGCTTTGAAATCCATTCTTGCATCGTCGAGCAAAGAAGTGTATTTGTAAATTAATATTAAAATGTGATATATACATATATATATATGTATATATCACATTTTAATATTAATTTACAAATACACTATATATGTAGGGTTGTTTGAGTTGTTGATGACGACATGGGTTTTCGATCGATTTGTCTGATCAACACTATCGATAGAATTTCCAAAACACTTTAATAGAGCAAACTAACACAATTTTATTTTCAAATTGATAAATGAAATATATTTTGCGTGATTATATTATATATATAAGTATAATTTTATGAAATTAAATTGTTAAATGAATTGGTTGTCAAAAATGATATTATTTGATTTTCATTTATTTGATTGTAAACCATTGATTTACCAACATATAAATAAATGGAAATATAAAACTTGGTTTATAATTTATTTGGAAAATTAAATGAATTTAAAGTATGAATTTGAGAATTTAATTTCCAAAAATTTCAAACTTTGGTTTTAAAGTTTTAAAATGGATCATCTAAAGTAATTTCGAATAGAAATTGTTTCTAAAGAATTTCAAAGGTTTTAAATCAGTACTCTCCTTTATTGTCGCGCGAAAATAATCTCAGTGATGACTGCAGCATCACCGACATTCATATTCGAGTTTCGAAGTGGAGAGACCACTCAGTAGCCCTGGTACACTTTAGTTTTTAAAAATAAATTGTTTTGAATTTCTGAGTTTGACTTGATTTACAATATATATGTATGATATATAGATATATGATTGTAGATAGATTTGATATATATATATATATATATATATATATATATATATATATATATTGCGATGACCCGCTCTTCTCGGCCCTCGAAAATCTAAACAGAATACCCCACAGTATGATATGCCGACGATCAAGTGCCGGAAAAGAGAGATTGTTGAGGAAAAAGAAAGAAGTAAAAGAGAGAAGAAACTAAACAATATCAGAATCTAACCATCGTAGTGGAATAAATATAATATTCAATAATAGAGCTTTACACAAAATGAAAACTATATCTGTTTATATATTACATCATCAGAGTATCACAAACAAACTACATTTACCAGTCATACAATTCCATCCAATCACAGCAGCGGATTTATACAAGCACGAATAATACGTCTCGGACTCCAGCTCCTCTCCTGCTCCATAGCATCCTATCCTAAACATATAATATTCGGTCTGACCCGAGCATTATAATAAAATAACACCCGAGTCAGTCTGGAATACCAGCTGATAATAATGCACCCAAATTGATTATTAAAGTTTCAAAAATCCTTTTGAAAACAAAAGAATCTCGTAAGACCATGCCACAAATAAACATGTCGGGTTTTTACCTTACGATAGCTAAAAAACTTTTTATTGAAATCCTCTGATATTATAATAGGGTCTATATACAAATACTAATAAAATCGCCGAAATTGTTACATGACTAAATTCCAGCTTCTAGCCACAGAGTGGGTAATACAAACAAAACTAGTAAAAGGCGCGTAGGGAGAATGGATTTCCAACTAATGACTAGGCACTGGGGTAAGACCTGTCATAGTACCTGGTCTAGATCAGTGTACCGAGGACCACGCCCGATCCCCTGCAACACAAGGCCCGGATTATCCCTTACTAGACAATCCCGAGTAAGATCACCCCACGGTTGGGATCAGCAACCGCACTACTAAGACGAAATAAAAAGGACATCTAGACAGGGATGACCTCACCCGAAAATGGGTGTTGCCCACCAAGCCTTGCTGCGTAATCCCTGATTTTCAGTCATTCCCGGTTGATGAGGCTTGAAGCTAAGCGTTACCTTTTAGAACGTTTCACTTAGAATGCCCATCGCCCACCTGACGATGTTCCGAAAGCATTCATCCATACAAGTCCATCCCGAGTTCGAACGGAACCGAAGGCACTACTCCTACTACATCCACTTTGGAAATACCCTCAAGATTAGTAGCGACTAGCCCTTGCACTTCACTGCCACATCTTCGACTCCAAACTCGTTTTCCCCACGAAAACGTACAAATCAGATCGAAGTGGTTTTCGAGAAATAAATCTCGATCCCGGTCTCTTCGAAACGATCAACGCATTGTCCAATAATGGTAGTCGGGGATTTAACTATCAATTAATATTCACAAACATCCATCGCATAATAAATAATTCCCACATTATTTATTTTCCTCAAAAATATCTTCACAATATATGTTTTCATTTCCAAATCCCGTTGAAAACATTTTTCAAACCCAATTCTTCTCATGGAATATATTTTCAAATCTTTACTTCCTCTGAAACATCCAAGTACCAATATTTAAGGTGTAAAATAATTTAAATACTTTATTCTTGAAAATACATTAAAACACTTTATATTAAAACTACTTACATACTTAATTATAATATTTATCTTTAAAGTATCTCAAATAAAACCGCTTTTTAAAATATAAACTATTTTCTTCAAATAAAGTCAAGTTATACAAATTTTAAATAAAGCTATGAAATCCTATGCAAGTTTTCAAATAATACTTTAATTGATTATCTTTAAAATAAAACCATTTATAAAGTATAAATAATAATAACATTCTTTAAAACATAATTCTAATTACCCTTTTAAAATAATTACTTCTATAACTACTTTGATATATGTTCACTTTGAAAATTCAACAACTTAAATAATTTTCTTGAAACCATTCTTTAATATAACTTCAAACTCTAACATTTCAAAAATCTACTTTAAAAACGTACTTGGCTTTCAGGGAAATACATTTCCATTTTAGGATAACCAAAGAATTCTTTTTATCAATCTATCACGATTTATCCCAATTCAATTTTTCGTTCATCCCGTAAAATCCTTTCTATACTTTAAAAATAGCTCCTTTTATTTTTAAACACATTGGTATTCCCTGGAAATCATTTTCAAATATATGTTTAAAATATGTAAAATAAAGCTTCTAGAAATTATTTAATTGAAAAACATACTTAAGGAAATATATAGAGGTTTCCTAAGTACTTAAGTCAAATTTAACTTTTAAAATAAAGTTATTAAATTAAATATTTATATTATAATTTGCTTTTGTGAACTTAATACCACTTTACCTTTTAAAAATAATTAATACCATAATTACATAAATAAATATTTACTTACACTTTAAACAATTTAAAATAATATTTCCTTTTAAAATATTCTAACATATTTAAACTACAGATTTATATTTGAAAACTTTTCTTGAAAACATACTAAAGTTTCCAGGAGAAAGCACGCTTCCCATTCTTTAAAAATAAATCTCGCTATTATTTTTAACAAATTCTCAATTCCCTTTTTAAACCACCATTTCAAACACTTTACATTATCAACCAATTACTTGAATTTAATTCCTTTTAAATTCTTTACTTAAGAATTCCCTTAATTTCCTTTAAACCCAATTTATTTACTTATTTTTAAATTCCCTGGTTGTATTCACCCAATCAGAGCGCAACACAATTAATTTCCTAATTAATCTATTACAGTACGAAAATAGAACACAACATATCAAGGTCTAAATCAATTATCACAGAATATAATGAGATATATCACAGAATATAAATAAAATTCTATTTGTGAGGAATCCAGTTGGATTCCTCCAACCTGTTTCCCTGCATTCACAAATATTAGCACAACAAATAGATATCTATTTAATTTGATAATAATTATCATATTCAGCTAATCAACCAATCAAACATTTAAATATTAGCTATTTAAATTACTGGTGTCCAGATGTGGGTGAGAATAACTCACCTTGGGTTTTCGACAAGCGTTCAAATTTAAATTAAATCGAACGATGTTTGATTTAACCAAAAATTTTACTTGCTAGGAACGATCCTAGAATTGCTCCACGGCGTAGATCGCATCGCTACGATTCTGGCGTCGCTAGTTTCGTCGATTTCTGATAACGTGTGCAACAAATATGAATTTACGAAGCTTGAATATATTTTTTAAACAAATTTTTCTTCTTTTATCTTAATTTATTTTTTTACCCAAAACAAAAATCAGGCCGTACCTCACCCTTTCTTCCTCTCGCGCATCTACAGGCCGAAGAAACCCATCTTCATCCCAAAAATCACGATCGCCGCTCCCCCCTTTGATCATCGAGATGACGATCAACGACTGCCACATCGAAGCCCCCTAGGCCACCTACCCACGGCCCAAATCTGGTGGAGCTCGGTGCCCTAACTACCATGAATTCCAAGCATGAACGTGCGGCTTTCATTAGCGATATGCCGCCTCCTCGAGTCGTCGTAGCTCAGACCACCGTACGGATGTGAAGCTGGCTTCATGCTCTTCGACCTTTGCATTGGAGATTTTTGGAATTGTAGCTTAGATCGAGAGATTTTTAGGGAAGAAGCCTTGAAGATTTCAACCATTGGTGGTATAAGTGGCAGTTCAGACAAATAAACTAGGGTTTCGGCCTTTAACGTGAATATAAACGTTCATTTATATTATTTTATTAATAAAATTTCCAAATAACGAGCTTATACAAATGAACTCCAAATCACACGCGCTGCCTGGCGATTATAAGGTTTTACCCACGTTACGAACACAATGGAACATGTTTCGGAGGCTAATTCAATCATGTGCGCGAGTTACGGGAATAAACGATCAATTTTAAATTAAATCGATTAAAATAGTTTCTATGCGTTTTGAGCTGCCGGGGTCAAACGACAACTCCGATCGCTACGAAAATTGAAATTCGATAATAACTAACTATTACGGATCCAATGGAACTAGTTTCGTTGAATTCCGAGACTGTGCCCCGGAAGGCTATTTTAACTCGTCGATGAATTCGAGCGATTTTCAAAAATCGTCGAAATCACTTAAAATTTCACCTTTAAAATTTTATTAACTCTATTATACATCGTATAGACTTTATCGTTTCATTAGAAATAATTCTGATTCATTTCAAACAAAATCTGATTATTTGCATTTTTATATTGTTAAATTCCATTTTTAAATTAATATAAAATTCCAAATTCAAACTATCGACTTCTAATTCTATCCAATAGTCCGATATTATAATTTAAATCCAAATAAACTTAAAATAAAGTTTAAAATTTATTTTTATATCTATTTACACCCAAAATGACCAATTATCCCAATTCCAATATTGAATTACTATTATTCAAATTTCAATTAAATTCCCGTATTTGAAATTTAACTAATTCTATTAATTTAATCTGAATCTTTTTACTTAAAAATCAAATTATAAGGCATACTCAACATTTAAAACGAATTAAATGTTCAAACCTAGCGACCCAACATTCCGGGTCGTTACATTCCCCCCTTATAAAAATTTCGTCCCCGAAATTTGCTAAGGTAGAAGAATTTTCCAAACTGAATAGCAAAACTTACTTAGTGAAAATGTCAAATTCTCTTTGCTTAAAATCTTTTAGTTTCAAATCGAAACTACTAGTTTCAATTCCAATCCCAAAATTATTTTTATTTGATTTTAGTTTGAAAACAATTTGTCGTTAACGAAACATTTCAAAAATTTCCTAACTCCAAAAATTTCCGAAATTTTTTGGCAGAGTCTCCCTTGTACGGAGGAGCATTTGCATTATCACAGTAGATATAAATATATATACATCGACCCACATGGTCGGAAAAACCAAAAACAGTTCATATTTCCTATTTTTATTGCGTAGGCATACCTTTTATTAGCATTTTAACAGCATGCGGCTAATTTATATTGCATAATCGCACTCCAACTCTATCTGCTGCCTCCCTTTCCTGTACTTACTTAAACAAACACATCAGTTTCAATAATATAAGGATTTTAATAACATTTTATTCATTAAACTAGCTAAACACATCAATTACATGGTTTAAACAAGCAAACTTCATAGTTTAACAACGTTAACCATATTTTATCAGCAATTCAAAGATTTCAATCACCTTTTTAAATTTCTTATACAATTCCAAACTTCATTTTATTTCACTTGAATGATTTACATTCAAGTTCACTACTCTCAATCCATATTCTCATCAATATGATTAACATGTGCTTCACTAACATCAATCTATTTCAATTCAATTCCAAATTGATTCACAATCAAATTCTTATTTTCAATTTGAAGTATTTGCATTTATATACAAATCCATTTAATGAGATTTCAATCCATTTCAAATTGATTTACAACTGAATTTTATTTTCAATTTAATATATTTGCATCATATTATGATCTACTTTCATTTTTATGCAAAACTACTTAATTAAAATTTCAAGCCATTCCAATTGATTCAAAAACCAATTTCATTTGCTTATTTAAATCAACTCAATTCCGAATACAACAAAACGACCAATTTTTATGCAAATTTTCATGTCATTCAAGCAAATAATCACCACTTAAACTTATAACCATTAAAATTAATTCCAGTTCAAATTTATATTAATTTTATTCCATTCGGAATTATTCACAATCCCAAATATTCCTTTTTCCTTACAATTTTTAAATCAAATTCTTATTCTCACTTTAAATTTATCATCCACCTTAAGTTTATATTAATATCATCCCATTTTATATTATTTACAACTCATACATTCTTATTTCATCACAATATTTAATTAAAATCTTTCCACATGCATTTCAATGTTTATTACCTAAACAAATTTCATTCAAGATCACTTATAAAGCCCGACCACAACTATTTTTCAATTCACTTAGGTTCTTTAAATTTCACAATATTTCCATATTTTCTTATATCAATTTTATTTTTATTTATTTTGATTCTAGTTCAATCAAATTCCAATCCATTTTAAATTTATCTTATTAATAATGAGACCACTTTAATATTCCACTCATTTGAATTTATTTACAAGTCAAACCATTACTATTATAATCTAATTCCATTATTCATTCACACTCTCAGCTTTTATTGCCAAAATTAAATCCCATACTAGAACTAAGTTTTTTTTTCTTTTTAAAATTTTCTTAACAAACCACCAAAATTTAATCCATGCCAATACAAATTCCATATTTTTTAGTTTACATTAAATTCATTTTCAAGCTTCTCTTTATTTAATTCAGCTTATGCTAAATTCATTCTCATACAATTCCTTTGAATTTAGTTGAGTTAAAATTTTATTCATACGATATCATTCTTACTTAATCTAAATTAAATTTCCGTCAATTTAATTCAAGTTCAACTAAATTTATTTAGCCCACTTGAATTCATACCATTTCCTTTACTATCTTATGTAAGAATTTAATTCTATTCAAAATTATTTGTAACACAACTGAATTTTGATTTTAATTCAATCCATATTCTACTCAATTCCATTAAATCAAAGTTAAGTCCAATTCAATCCAATTTTAATTCTCCATATTCAAGTTCAAAACTTATTTACTAACTTAAGTTCATTCACCCTTTTATCTTTTATATTTTCTTCATCTTATTTCAATTCACATTTCATTTGAGATTAGGTTTGAATTCACCATACCATTTAACTATTTCCCATTAGTGATTATAATTCCATTTCCCTATTTATAAGTTCACCAAATTATTTACCTAAAAGTTTATATTGTTCATTTTTAATCCACTTACATCTTATAATCACAATTTCAAATTTTATATATGTGTGTAGCACTGAATTCTTAAGGATACAAACTTTCTTTCAGTTTTATTCTTTTCACCATTTTAACTTCACAATTTTAGATTACAAGTATAATACTTATTAGCTTATGGGTACAATTTATTTCACAATGACCCACAATCACAAAGTCATTTTACATTTAAATCTAACCCAAATCAATTTAATTCTAAGTCCAATTTATTTAACTTATCCCAAGTTAAATTCAAATTTTCTATTTACTTCCATACACTCAAGTTAAATTTTAATTCCAAGATTAAATTTTCATTTCCTTCTTATTAATATCAACTTCGCTTAATAAGTTCAATAGTTGATTTATTTTAACTTTACACATCATTTAAATAGAATTTTCCAGAATTCAATTGCCCTGTTTTATTTCAAAACCATTTTGAAATAATAATCAACTCATACCCATTTGGTATATCAATCAAATCTTCGGATTCCAAATAACTTGGTTGTACCAAAACAATTTCCCCCTTTTTAAATTTCTAAAATCACTTGTATATACAAGTCCAACAAATATCATAACCATTCAACATGGTAGCAATCCTTCACTTTAGAAACTCGAAAATGAATTCTATTGATGTGGCCATCATCATTAGGATTATTTTCCAGCGACTGAAGTGAGTTCAGTGCTTCCTTACTGTCCCATATTCATTTCAAAACAATTTCCATTCAGACATATTACCCAAAATAATATTCCATCATTACCTTCAAATCTTTGGACAACATTCCCAGGATTTTAAATTTCCAAATTTTATTTTCAATCAACTAAAACACTTTTCAAATTTTTCGGAATTTAAATTCTGGTTTAATTCGAATTTTGTTATTCTTCTTTTGTATAATTTATACTTATAGAGTTTTATTTGATTAGAACCATTTCAAATTTTAGATCAAAATTTTAGATTCTTATTTGATTAAGATATCCACATCCAAACAATCAAATATATATAATAATTTCAGAAAATTATTTCTTTTATATCAAAATATAATTTTTGGTAAAATTATTTCATTTACCCTCTTTAACACAATACGATGTTGGTTTATCTTGTTTAAGAGTTTAGAAACCCCTATCGATACGGTTGTACTTCCCGTACCGACCAGAATTCATAAACACTCAATCGATAAGCCAACACAGTATAAAAACAATTTTATATTCACTAACAAGTACGCTCTCATATTTATTATTACACTCAACTCATTATTGAGTACTATTGACTCTGTTTAATGAATAATTTCCCCACCAAAGCCTAGGTTGTCGCCAACCTAAGCTCCGATACAAAGTGTGAGGACCCGCCCTTCTAGGCCCTCGAAATTCGACACAAAATATCCCATAGTATGATATGCCGACGATCAAGTGCCAGAAAAGACAGATTGTTGAGGAAAAAGAAAGAAGGTAGAAGAGAAAAGAAACTAAACAATATCAGAATCTAACCATTGCAGTGGAATAAATATAATATTCAATAATAGAGCTTTACACAAAATGAAAACTATATCTGTTTATATATTACATCATCAGAGTATCACAAACAAACAACATTTACCAGTCAGACAATTCCATATAATCATAGCAGCGGATTTATACAAGTACGAATAATACGTCTCAGACTCCAGCTCCTCTCCTGCTCCATAGCATCCTATCCTGAACATATAATACTCGGCCTGACCCGATCATTATAATAAAATAATACCCGAGTCATTCTAGAATACCAGCTGATAATAATGCACCCAAATTGTTTATTAAAGTTTTAAAAATCCTTTTGAAAACAAAAGCATCTTGTAAGACCACGCCACAAATAAACATGTCAGGTTTTTACCTTACGATAGCTAAAACACTTTTTATTTAAATCCTCTGATATTATAATAGGGTCTATATACAAAAACTTATAAAATCGCCGAAATTGTTACATGATTAAATTCTAGCTACTAGCCACAGAGTGGGTAATACAAACAAAACACGTAAAAGGTGCGTAGGGAGAAAGGATTTCCAACTAATGACTAGGCACTAGGGTGCGACCTGTCACAGTACCTGGTCTAGATCAGTGTACCGAGGACCACGCCCGATCCCCTGCAACACAAGTCCCGTATTATCCCTTACTGGATAATCTCGAGTAAGATCACCCCACGGTTGGGATCAGCAACCGCCCCACTAGGCCGAAATAAAAGGGACATCTAGACAGGGATGACCTTACCCGGAAATGGGTACTGCCCACCAAGCCTTGCTGCATAACCCCTGATTTTCAGTCATTCCCGGTTGATGAGGCTTGAGGCTAAGCGTTACCTTTTAGAACGTTTCACTTAGAATGTCCATCACCCACCTGACGATGTTCCGAAAGCATTCATCCGTACAAGTTCGTCCCGGGTTCGAACGGAACCGAAGGCACTACTCCTACTACATCCATTTTGGAAATATCCTCAGGATTAGTAGCGACTAGCCCTTGCACATCACCGCTCCATCTTCGACTCCGAACTCATTTTTCATACGAAAACGTACTAACCGTATCGAAGTGGTTTTCGAGAAATAAATCTCAATCCTGGTCTCTTTGAAACGATCAATGCATTGTCCAACATTGATATTCGGGGATTTAACTATCAATTAATATTCACAAACATCCATCACAAAATAAATAATTCCCACATTGTTTATTTTCCTCAAAAATATCTTTACAAGATATGTTTTCATTTTCAAATCCTGTTGAAAACACTTTTCAAACCCTATTCTTCTCATGGAATAGATTTTCAAATCTTTGCTTCCTCTGAAACATCCAAGTACCAATATTAAAGGTGTAAAATAATTTAAATACTTTATTCTTGAAAATACATTAAAACATTTTGTATTAAAACTACTTACATACTTAATTTATAATATATATCTTTAAAATATCTCAACGCTTTGTAAAATATAAGCTATTTTCTTCAAATAAAGTCAAGTCATACAAATTTTAAATAAAGCTATGAAATCCTATACAAGTTTTTCAAATAATACTTTAATTGATTATCTTTAAAATAAAACCATTTATAAAGTATAAATAATAATAGTATCCTTTAGAACATTATTCTAATTACCCTTTTAAAATAATTACTTCTATAACTACTTTGATATATGTTCACTTTTAAAATTCTTACAACTTAAATAATTTTCTTGAAACAATTCTTTAATATAACTTCAAACTCTAACGTTCCAAAAATCTACTTTAAAAACGTACTTGGCTTTCAGGCAAATACACTTTCATTTTAGGATAACCAAAGAATTCCTTTTATCAATCTAACACGATTTATCCCAATTCAATTTTTCGTTCATCCCGTAAAATCCTTTCCATACTTTAAAAATAGCACCTTTTATTTTTAAACACATTGCTATTCCCTGGAAATCATTTTCAAATATATGTTTAAAATATTTAAAATAAAGCTTCTAGAAATTATTTAATTGAAAATAATACTTAAGGAAATATATAGAGGTTTCCTAAGTACTTAAGTCAAATTTAACTTTTAAAATAAAGTTATTAAATTAAATATTTATATTATAATTTGCTTTTGTGAACTTAAAACCACTTTACCTTTTAAGAATAATTAATACCATAATTACATAAATAAATATTTACTTACACTTTGAACAATTTAAAATAATATTTCCTTCTAAAATATTCTAACATATTTAACTACAGATTTTTATTTTAAAACTTTTCTTAAAAACATACTAAAGTTTCCAGGAGAAAGCACGCTTGCCATTCTTTAAAAATAAATCTTGCTATTATTTTTAACAAATTCTCAGTTCCCTTTTTAAACTACCGTTTCAAACACTTCATATTATCAACCAATTACTTGAATTTAATTCCTTTTAAATTCTTTACTTAAGAATTCCCTTAATTTCCTTTAAACCCAATTTATTTTTTTATTTTGAAATTCCTAGGTTGTATTCACCCAATCAGAGCGTAACACAATTAATTTGCTAATTAATCTATCACAGTACGGAAATAGAACACAGCATATCAAGGTCTAAATCAATTTATCATAGAATATAATGAGATATATCACAGAATATAAATAAATTTCTTTTTGTGAGGAATCCAATTGGATTCCTCCAACCTGTTTCCCTGCATCTACGGATATTAGCACAATAAATAAATATCTATTTAGTTTGATAATAATTATCATATTCAGCTAATCAACCAATCAAACATTTAAATATTAGCTATTTAAATTACTGGTGTCCAGATGTGAGTGAGAATAACTCACCTTGGGTTTTTGACGAGCGTTCAAATTTAAATTAAATCGAACGGCGTTCGATTTAACATAAATTTTTACTTGCTCGAAACGATCCCAGAATTGCTTCACGGCGTAGATCGCGTCGCCAGTTTCGTCGATTTCTGATAACATGTGCAACAGTTATGAATTTACGAAGCTTGAATATATTTTTGAAACAAAATTTTCTTTTTTTATCTTAATTTATTTTTTTACCCAAAAAAAAATCAGGCCGTACCTCTCCCTTTCTTCCTCTCGTGCATCTACAGGCCAAAGAAACCCATCTTCATCCCAAAAATCACGATCGCCGCTCCCCCCTTTGATCATCGAGATGATGATCAGCGACTGCCATATCGAAGCCCAGTAGGCCACCTACCCACGGCAAAAATCTGGTGGAGCTCGGTGCCCTAACTCCCATGAATTCCAAGCATGAACGTGCAGCCTTCATCAGCGATATGCCGCCTCCTCTAGTCATCGCAGCTCAGACCACCGTATGGATGTGATGCTGGCTTCATGCTCTTCGACCTTTGTGTTGGAGTTTTTTGGAATTGTAGCTTAGATCAAGAGATTTTTAGGGAAGAAGCCTTGAAGATTTCGGCCATTGGTGGTATAAGTGGTGGCTTAGACAAATAAACTAGGGTTTCGGCCCTTAATGTGAATATAAACGTTCATTTATATCATTTTATTAATAAAATTTCCAAATAAAAAGCTTATACAAACAAACTCCATATCACACATGCCGCTTGGCGATTACAAGGTTTTACCCACGTTCCGAACACAATGGAACGTGTTTCGGAGGCTAATTCGATCATATGCGCGAGTTACAGGAATAAACGATCAATTTTAAATTAAATCGATTAAAACAGTTTCTATGCGTTTTGAGCAGCCGGGGTCAAACGACAACTCCGATGGGTACGAAAATTAAAATTCGATAATTACTTTACTTTTACGGATCCAATCGAACTGGTTTCATTGAATTCCGAGACTATGCCCCGGAAGGCTATTTTAACTCGTCGATGAATTCGAGCGATTTTCAAAAATCGTCGAAATCACTTAAAATTTCAACTTTAAAATTTTATTAACCCTATTATAAATCGTATAGACTTTATAATTAGATTAAAAATCATTCTAATTCATTTCGAACCAACAATCCAATATTATAATTTAAATCCAAATAGAATTAAAATAAAATTTAGAATTTATTTTTATATCCATTTACACCCAAAATCACCAGTTATCCCAATTCCAATATTGAATTTGTTTGCACAAAAAATGGGCAAACACCTCCAAGTCGTATGATTTAGTTGATTTTATGTTGTTCTTGGCGATTTCGGTGATTTATGCAGATACGTAAAAAGCAGGGACTAAACTGTAAAAGACACACATATTTATAGTGGTTCGGCCAGAATGTGCCAACGTCCACTTCATATGTTATTCTCTTTCACTGTTAAGATTACAAGTACAAAGCTTTAATTACAAGTGTATGAAAGTTGTTCGAAAGTTCTGTCCGTGCTTGAGCTCTCAAACTTGTCCGCCATTGTTGTACCCCTACCCCTCTGTTTATAGAGTGAGGCTGGGGGTAGGGCTCTTGGATGTATATAGCTGTTGGTGGGCCTGGGCTGACGTGATCTGGCCTGGCAATCTTGGTTCGGTGGTGCTTTGGTTCGTTAGTTGGTGGAGCGTTGATTGGACCGGTGGTAGGTGGGTTGAGTTCTGATCCGGTAGTCTTGGTTCGGTGGTGCCTCCCTTATCTTGGTTTGGTGGTGCCTTCTTTGCCTTGATTCGGTAGCATTGGACCGGTGGTGGTTGGAGTGGTTTTGGTTCGGTAGTTCTTTGGAGTGGTTTTGGTTCGACAGTTCTTTGGAGTGGTTTTGGTTCGGTGGTTCTTTGGTACAGTGGCTCCGGTTCGGTCTTCTGGGTGAGAACACGCCCAACATTTTCTCCCCAAAGTGGGGCATATGCCGCGCTTTGTTTTCCCCAGCTTGGACACCCCCATTCGGCCCAAGTGCCGAACCGGTTGGTCCGGTCATCCCACGCTTGCCTATAAGTATGGACTTCATTCCTCTGTCGTTCTTCATCGTTTGAAATAGCCGAACCAATCAAGTACCGAACCAGACTTGACTGCCGGACCAGGTGAGGTTTTCTTCTTCTGAATAAACTTTATGCTTGAACTACTGAATGAGTCCGGGGAGTATGAGTGCCGAATGGGTTTCGCCTCGAACCACCGAATGCACTTGGGGAGTACGAGGACCGAATGGACCTTGGCCCCGAACTACCGAATGCACTTGGGGAGTACGAGTGCCGAATGGACTCTGGCCTCGAACTACCGAATGCACTTGGGGAGTACGAATGCCGAATGGACCTTGGCCCCGTACTACCGAATGCACTTTTATGTTTTGAATTATGAACGAGATTCCAGGCCGTAAGTACTTGTTTGTCTACATCCCTTGTTCTAACGATGTGTTTTTTCGTGTTGCAGATAATGTCTCATAAAGTAGAAATTCATTCTGACAAGAAGAAATCCAAGGACAAAGGGGAGTCCTCCATAGTGCCCCCATTTCAGTCAGAGCCAGAAGGACATGGACCATCCCTGAGATCATTAGTAGATGGGTACGGTCCTCAAGAGCTTTTGAACTCACCTCCTAACTGCTTTCCCAGCTCCCTCAAAGACGAGCAGCTTGATGTTATATCTAGATCCTTTGGGATTGACAGAGCGCATATGATGTTGCCAGTGAAAGGAGTGATGCTGTATAACCCCCCTGAAGGATATTTTGCTTATAGTAGGTATCATTGCATGTGTGGATCCATTCCTCCGATCAATGCTTGGATAGCCAGCTTCATCACATACTTAAAGGTAGCCCCTTTCCAGCTTCAGCCCAACTCCTATGCCATCTTGGTGAGTCTGTTCATTATTTTCCAGAGAAAATACGGGCGTCCCCCTTCCAACCGGGAGATCCGGTACCTGTATAACTTGAGTGGCTATAAGAAAGGGTCTCCATATATTAGCTTAGAATCGGCCGTGTCTTTCAAGCCAGTCCTGGACTTATATTCAAAATTTAGCATGTTCAAGAAGGAATGGTTCTTTGTCAAGGATGACTCTGTTTCTTTCCACCGCTTCACCTCTGGCTGTGTCGACTTTTATTTATAATTTCCGTTCCGACAACAATGCTCCTCCTTATGTGCTTTGTTTCTTGCTAGCGACAGGTTGCTTTGCGGTTGTAGAGAATGATCGTTTGGTTCTGATGGCTGAGGAAATAGAAGCCATTCCGGAAAAGGAGAGGGCATCTTCTTATTTGATCAGGAATGCTACTCTTTTGGGGAACAACTTGATTCTGCCACGCTAGTCTGTGGTCAAGCAAAGAGACACAGCTGAGGAGAGGGCCGCCAAAGCTAAAGGAGGGGCTACGGCGAAGAGAAGAAAAAGGAAATCCTTCTCAAAACATCCAATTGCCGGGGGGAAGAAACTTAAGAAGTTTGATGGACCCTCCCCCAGCACATGTCCAGATGTCCCGGAGGAGGAAGATGTAGAGGAGGAAAGAGGCGAGGATGAAGGAGGTGAGGCGGAGAGTGGAAGTGGTGGAGAAGGTGATGGTGATGGTCATAGCAATGATGGTGCGACGGACAGAGTGGTGATGGCACTAGGGCTTTGTCTTCTGAGCAAGCAGGTGTGATCCATGAGTGGACAGATGACGCTTTCCGCCTAGCCTTTGAAGGGTTGGAGGAAGGATCGGCTTTAGTGGAGAAGCCTAAGAAAATTGACAAGGCCGAGACAGGCGCCGATTCATCTTCTACGAGCACTTCAGCTAAGGCAATTCCTGCGATTCAAGGTGAATTTTTGACTCCTGCCGACTCCATTTATGATAAGGATTTTGGAATATTTTATGGTCAGCTCCCGTCCTGGAATGACATCCAGGACTTATTGCAGTATCCTACTCTTCCCCAGGGTTTGTATAACAAAAGCGTCTCTTTACTCTTCTTAACTTGATATATTTCTTGAATTATAGTTCAATGTATGTTTGTAACACTGGGTTTTTATCACAGAAGCGGATAAGGTGGCCAAGACATCAGATGTTCGGCACCGTCTTGAACAATACAAACTTCTCAAGGCTTCTACTAAACCAAACCGTCCGACTAACCTCCCTGGAGACGTAGTCGGCTACCGTCCTCTTCTTGGAGTTATCGAAGAGGATATCCAAAAGAAGAAGAGGAGTCGCTCCTTGTTTGAATCCTCACCCGGTCCTCAGTCCCCAACTCAGCCTCTTCGGGATACCACGAAGAAGAATACTGAATTTATACCTCCTCCGCACCCGTTTGAACACAAACTATAAATTTGAAACCAAAGGATAAAACAAGAACAAAGTACAAAATAAAATAACCTTCTTTCACAAGAGCATCTACCTGCAGATACAAAATAAAATATCTTCATTCAAAGTCAAATGAAATTAGTCAAAGTATGGAAATAACATCTCACAAAAGATGTATATTAGTTTAAACTAGAAACAATAAAACAAATATTTAGCTTCATATACAAGCCAAACTTTGACTTGCAGGTTGTACACTTACACACTCATATCTTTTAGCAGCTGAACATAAATATACTTATGTCAACTAATAGAGAAACCAAGTATTAATTACTATCATCTCAACACATTATTTTGTCAATTCAAGTGTATACAAATTTGTATATCTCAGATATAAAAGTCTGCCATATCAAAAACAAGTAAAACTTGTACATATGGTAACCTATAGCTGTTCAAAGTTTTCCTATTTATATATCATACTATTTTAGTTCGTTCACAATCACTTAACAAACTTAGTAAACCAGAAAAGAAAGAAAATGTAGGCATATCCATTTTTACAAACTGAAACAACAATCAAGCAAGGTGATTAAAAAGATCAAAGTAAAGACTGTTTCCAGTTTTAAAAGTTCAAAACTGTTTGCAATCAGAGGTGCTCTGTCCCTCATTTCAAAGCAAAGGTGAGTAACATTTTTTTAAATAACTTAAGTTTTAAACTTATTGTATGTCAATACTTGAATGCTTAAAAATATTTGGGTGAATATTTATGTGTTCATTTCTCTGTGCATTTGTGAGATGAAATATCTACATATTACCCTGTAGGACCATCCTGTTTATGAATTTTGAGCACATATATTACTTCAAAAATCATGTCTGCTCGATATACTGATTTATAGGGCTTAGTATCTAAACAAGATGGGTTTGTTAAATCATAAAGCAAATTTTAAAATTTGTATTTTAGTTTGCAAAGTAGAAATGCTTTGTGAAAACTTAAGGAACAGGCAGATGTGTGATATGGGTTAAATTTCAAACACCTTAAATTATTAATCCAGGTTTATATATCGAATTCTTACCTATAATTAGGATTTTTAAAACTATAATCACATTTTTATGTTTAGTAATTGAAGAGCATTTCTGAGGAGATCATTTTGGGTGTTTTAGAGTATCACTGGTGATACCAGAGGTTGGAGAGGCTGGAATACGGTCTGGCGGTGGAGGAACGACTGGCCAAGAGCGGAAAATTGCTTAATGTTTGATTTAGTCAAGGTGGAGAGTGCGGTAGGGGATTTTGGTTCAGAACCCTAATTCTGTTGAGTGGGATAAAAGTGATCGGCATTTACTCTCTGGAGCGTCGAGTGTAATGGGATTATGGGAGATGGAAGATGGGTCATTAGCAAAGCAGTAGCCGGAGGCGTTGACTCTCCGGTGGTCGGAATTCGAAGCGCGGCAAGATTACAGGTTTTGGGGCGGAAACCTGTATATGTTTCCAGGTTTGAAAGTGGAAGCTTGATTTGTGTTTCGAGCAGGTGGGCAGCTTTGGGTGGTCGTGATCGCATATGATGATGGTAGGCGACGTGTTGGGGTTCGTATGGATGGCCGGAGGTGGCTGGGGCCACGGTGCACGTGCACCGTGCCATTGAAGTGTGGAGGTGTTGTTCTTTGGCTGCAGAGTGGTGAACTGGGGAAATCACTCGAGTCATACGAGTACGTGGGTCGAAGCAAGGGAGGAGAAAACTCGAAGCATTCTTAGTTCACGTTGAGTTAATGTTTATTCAGGCTTTTTGCAGAAACCTGGAAGTAGTGTTTGTTTTTTTTTAAAAAACAAATTCAAATGAAATCTGGAAATAAGTAATAGATTTAAACAAGCCTAAATTTAGTGGGGAGTTTGAATTCTAGTTTATTGTTGAATTCAAATTTGAAAGGAAATCAAAGTTTAAGTGTCTAAAGGTAGGTTTCAGGTATTTAAAAAAACCTGACAGGTTTCAGAATGTAAGTCAATTTAAAATTTGAAACAGAATTTAAACCGTGATTTAAATTCAAAAATTTAAAATATAGTTTCAAATGAACGTTTGAACCTTAAGGATTTAAATGGATTTGGATTTGAAAATCAGTTTTAATTCAAGTTTTTAAAGGAAGTTTAAATCAAAAAGTTTTGAAATCAAAGATAAATTGATGGAATTCAAGATTACCTAGAATTCAAATCTGAAAATTTAAATCAGTTTTAATATGGATTTTTAAAAATAAGTTCAAATAAAATAGTTTTAAAAATTAAAGTTGTTTCAAATAAATGTTTAACTTGATGTTGAAGAAAAAAAAACAAAAGGTTTTAATGGAAAGTAAATAAACTTGAACTTGCAAGTTAAAATATTAATGTACTTTGGTAGTTTAAGTTTAAATAAGGTTAAGCAGTTCAATTTAAAAGATTTTCTTATATAAGTTCATATGTAAATAATAAATGTTATTTACATTTATTTAAAAAGATTTTAAATTGAATTTAAATTTAGTTAATGTTTAAATAATAATCATTTTGAATCTTAAATGGAATTTGAATTTAAATTTGAAATGTAATGTTCTAATACACTTTAATATGTATGAAGTCATTAATAAAGAAATAAATTATCTTAAGAAAAATTAAGACAATTAAATGATTTAATGAATAAGTTAATTAAGAAATGACTTATGTATTAATAATTTAGAACAATTTATAATTAGAAATTAATTAAGAAAGTAAATTAAGAAAAGTTATTAGTTAATGAAGATAATTAACTAAGAATTATTAATTTATTTATATATGTGATTAATTTTATTAATTAATTAGATTAATTAGTTAAGATAATCATTTGTAAATTGTGAAGTAATTACTTAATGGGAGTAATTAAGAGATTAATTACTTATTGTAATTAATTTTGGTAAAATGATTAATTTAAGTTAATTAATTTGGTTTAATTAGTTTAAGAAAATCATTTGATATATTGATAAGTGTGATTACTTAGTGTATTCAATGGAGCATAAATTACATGGAAAAGTAATTAGATGATAATTACTGGATGTAATTAATACAAAGGATTTGTAAATGGAGTAATTTGGATAATTAATTTTGTAATTAATCATGGAATTAATTAACAGAGGTAATTAATTATGGAATATTTAATTCATTAATATATAATTAAGGGTAGTAAGTTACCCGTTGATATTAATCAGGGATGATTAATAATTGTGTTTGATTGAAGATTAATTGCTTAATGTAATTAATTTAAATAAAGTAATTTAATTTAAATCTAAATTAAAGATCATTAATTAATAATTAATGTTGTAATTAAGATTTGGTTAATTAAGGAATAATCAATAATAGGGTGATTAATTTACGTAATTAATTAAGAATAAATGTAATTAAGTAAATGAAGAAACAAATGTTAATTACTATAAATGATTAGGATAATTAATTTGGGAAATTAAACAAAGACTAATTACTTATTGTAGTTAGAAGATGATTAATCAAAGGTGTTTAATCAAGATGAATATCTAGAGAATAATTAATTAATTTGATTTATAATTAATTATGATTGTATAAGCAAGATTTATAGATGAAGTAATTAATTTAATTTACTTTAAATTAATTAGAGATAGAAGTAGCTAAATTAATTCATTTTAAATTAATTACAAATGGTATGATTATAAATCATTGCTCATGGATGAATGATATTGATATTTCATTTGATGATTGTGAACTCAGATATGAGATGAATAATACCTATGTGACTTAGATGTTTGGTTTTAGTATGATAGTATATTATTATCTGATTGGGTTGATAATTTTGATTATCTTTTTATGATGATGATATGTTTTCTACTATGATATTATGAATTATCTATCTGTGTGTATATTGATAATGTTGAATTAAACTATTAAGACTAAATAGGCAACTTGGCCTTAAAAGACACGTTTTGGATTTCGATGAGACCGGGATCGGTTTTCCTTATTTAGAACATCCGAAAACCACATCGATTCCAAATTAACGATAGGTCATGAATCAGAAGTGAAGATGAAGATCCAGAGTGCAAGGGTTATTGTCGTTAACTCTGAGGGTGATTCCAAAATGAGTGTAACGAGATAATGCCTTCGGTTTCGTTCGAACCCGGAATGAACTTGTATGGATTGAATGCTTTCAACACATTGTCAGGTGGGCGATAAGCATTCTAAGAAATGTATTCTCTAAAGATAATCGTAGCCTCAAGCCTCATCAACCGGGAATGGCTAAAACAGGGGAGGTGCAGCAAGGTTAGGTAGGTCATGCCCAAGCAGGACAAGATATTTCCCTGTCTAGATGTCCCTTTTTATTTCGGCTGTGTGGGCGGTTGGATGTACACCAACTGCCGGGTTATCTTGTTCGGGACTGTTCAACAAGGAATGGTTTCGGCCTTGTGTTGCGGGGGTCGGGAGTGATCCTTGGTAGGTTGATCTAGGCCACGTACTGTGACGGGCGGTGCCCCAGTAGCCCTGCCATTGTATGGAATCCACAATCCAATAAGTGCCAGCGGTTTTGATTGTATTACCCACTTTTGTGGCTAGTAGCTGGAATTTAATGAATGTAACAATTTCGGCTATTTTCTATTTACTTGAAAACCCTAGACCTATTATAATATCACAGAATTACCTATCAAATGTTTTGGTTAGCGTATGGTAAAAACTTACCCATGTTTATGTGTAGGAAGTCTTACGTGATACCTTTTATTTCAAAGGATTTTCAAAATTAAGCAACTTTAACCTGTTACTCACACCAGACCCATGTCTGACCCGGAGTTTAATTTTGTTTATCATAAACTCTCGGGTACCCAAATTTTTACGGGTAGCCAAGGGATTCAGGTTAGATTTGACGAATTCTAGAGAAGCAATGGAGCAGGAGGCTTCAGCGTTGTAGATATATATAGTTCCGCTGTGTTGGTATCATTGAGTTATTTGTTTGAGTTGTGTTGTATTAACTAGACAGGTGTTTATAACTGTCTAGTATGTGATGTTTTATCTGTATAACTCTGATTAATGTTGTATATTATGTAAATACTTATGTGATTATTATAATTTATTCGTTCCGCTGTGAGATTCTGTTGTTGTTGTTTTTTTTCTTCTCTATTTTTTCTATTTTCTCATCCCTTTCTTTCTTTAAGAACGATACGTCTTCCTGGGCGTAGGAAGTCGGGGTCGTTACCGTGGTATCAGAGCGCTAGGTTGAGTGAATACCTAGGCTCTAGAGTTATTTCTTTCCTGAGAGAGCATATTTGTAATTTTGATATATAAATATATTTATATTTATTTCTACCCATTTGTTGGGTTACTTGTCCGTGTTATCCAATATAAGTTATAAAGGTAGATAGGGTAGTGGTGTGTGTAACACGAGTACAATGGTTGGAGTTTGAATGTTTGAGGTTGGAAGTATATTTGTCAAGACTGTAGACCTAATACCGTCTCGAGTGAGCTTTGGGTGGTGTAAAGATTTCATTGACCTCTGAAGGAAAATTTGTTAAGATTCGGAGTTCATTTTTGAAATGTAGTTTGGATGAGCTAGAGTTTGGAATCTGTCGGTTGGACATAAGTCAGGCATGATATCTTGATACATCAAGGTGTAGTAGCGGTGTGATGAGACACAGTGACTATGGATGTCTCCGATGATGTTTCTTTGGAACAAGTTAAGAAAAAGTGTCTGCTTTGGAGTTATGGAAGTGTTCAGCGGGTGTTTCTGTTTGGTTCGAGGTCCGAGTTTCTCGAAGAGCTTTGTATAGGAAGTCTTAGCATCTGTGACAGCAATGCAGCTTGGAATGTTTTCGGTGTTGGCAAGAGATCTTCTGGCTTAGCAGTTTTTCTGGAATGGAATTCAGAAGTAATTAAGTAGACCCGTTTCTTCGATGGATTGGCCAATCAAGCATAGGCTGTTCTGTTTGGTAGAGAGAGCAGTTTTCTTTGGAATTAGATTGGATGATCGCAAAAGTGACTTGCGATAGCTGAGTGTTCTCTTGGGTTATCTGATTTTTCTGGATGTCTTCAGGAAGTTAGAATTTTGTCCGTATCTGAAGATTGAGTTTGGTATCGACTGAATTCCTGGAGTGGTACCGATGGTTCAGCTTAGTAGTAGGATGACTTTTGGAAAATGAGTAGGTGAAGCAGCTCGGGTTTTGGAGGAACTTTTGAGTTTCTTTTAAGGATCTGTTGAACCATAGTTCTTAGATGTGTTGTGTTAACCCCACCTCGGTGATGACTCGCCGACCTAGTAACTTATCATGAAAACCGACCTAACTGAGTAGGGCATAAGAGGGACGCCGACCTAACCACTCGAATTGTTTGCCGACCCAACTGCTAAAAGCATGCCGACCTAACCTCTTAAGAAGCGTGCCGACTTAATGCTCAGCAGACGGTTCCGACTCAGCATGTGTACCGACCTATCTACCCAAATTAGTGGCCGACCTAAATGCCGAAAGTAAATCGGTTCACACTTGAGTCGGAACCTCGGCAACCCGGCGATGACCTAGGGGATAAAGGAGAAGGAGGTGTTAAAACTTAACACATAGCACGTTAACTCAGCAATGACCTAGGACTTGAGATTTGAAGCCAGGAGAACATGCGCCTCCCATTTAAACCGTGGGCCGTGCATAAGTGAAAAAGGGCGACCTACGACCTAGCCTAACCCGGAGCCGACTCACGATCCAACTCATCTCGGCCGCTGCTTACAACTTGACACCAAGAATCCCTATAAATACACGACTATCTCCAACTTTAAAAGGACTTTTGGATCATTTTTCTTCAAGGCATTGAAACTTCACTATCTTCAAAGCAATCTACACTCCATCACTTCAAGCACACGCAAGACGCTTAGATCCACTTCACACAAAGATTCGACACATTCAACCATGAATTCGAAGAACTTTGTTGTATTGAAGTTTTCTCTAGCTACTTGGCTTTTGTATTGAATTGAATTGTATTTGAGAGAAGTTGTAACAAGTTGTAACCAAATTCAGTGATAAAGAGATTTAAAGTGGACGTAGGCTTGCCCTAAGCCGAACCACTATAAACTCTGTGTTCATTTACTGCATTTTCTGTTACTTACTGCTATTTCTCGATTCCCGCATTCACGGGTGGTGCTTTCACACTGTCTCTACACACACCGAGGTGTTAGCGTTAGAATTTCACGTTACCATTTTTGGTGCTTTCACTGAGAAAATCGAACTCAGGGTATTTACATCATTGCTTCGCCAAACTTTGAGGAAAGAATCTCCGTTAAAACCAGAAGTCTAACAGAAATTATGGCTCCCGGAAGGAAACATAGATCTGCCAGATCTGATGATATTCAAGAGAACACCGCCACTTCTCCTCCTCTGAGTCAGACAACTCCAACTGTGGGAGTTACACGAGCGGAATTGGACGCTCTGGTTTTGGGATTGAATCAACAGTTAAATGCTCAGAATGCACAATTAGAGGCTCACAATGCTCAAAACACCTTGATATTGAGTAAGCTAAATGATTTGCTCGAGGCTAATCGTCAGCCAACAAATAAAGAAGGGAACTCTGCTGATAGAGCTCAGGATGTTAGAGGGAATACTTCTCGAAGGGCGGTAAGCCCCGTTGAAAGGCTACTTCCTCAGGATGGAGGATCGGGACCTCAACCGACCCTTCGTGAACGACTGTCAAGGCAGAACTCTGAAAGAATGGCTGACGTTTTCCCCGCTGGGCCTGTGGATGATGAAGAATATTTTTCAGGGATGGTCCGTCAAATCATGAAAGAGATTATGCGAAAGGACGAGGACGAGAAAGAGTGGGGCTTTGCTCCAAGAAAAACTCCATTCACCGAGAGGATCCTGAAGGCTTAATTCCTGAGAAAATTTGTACCGCCCACTATTCCAGCTTACAAAAGTACAAGTGATCCTAACGAATTTCTGTATAAGTATGACTGGCATATGACTAGCGCCAGGGCATCCGATGAGTTTAAGTGCCGGTACTTCCCGGTGCATTTGGAAGGAGTAGCTTTATTATGGTTTACCAAGCTGGCGGTTAGATCCATTGATCAGTTCTCAGACTTAACTAAGAAGTTCAAGGAGCAGTTCCGGTTGTATGCCTCTAAAGCAAAGGATATAATGTCATTGTCAAGTCTGGAGCAAAACCCTGGAGAATCCATCAAATCGTTTTTGAATCGATTCAACATAGCTTTGGCCGAGGTTGATAATGATGAGCCACGCATGGTCTTAACATACTTGATGAGGGCAATTGATAAATCGAGCAAGTTTGGAGAATGGCTGAAAATGAAAGAACCAAATTCACTCGATAAATTCTATAAAAAATCCGATGAGTTCATGCGCTTGGAAAGCCTTCAAGCATCGGGTAAGGTGGCGTCAGCAGAAACGAAGAATGATAGTAACGCTCCAGACAAAAAGGAATCCAATGCTCAGAAAAGGGGGAATGACGGCGGAAAGAAACAAGGGGATGCAAAGAAGGGTCGAGCTTTCAACTTCACACCCTTGACTGATACCCCTGAAAATATCTTCTTTGCAACCAAAGATAATATCCGTTATCCTACGCCACCTAAAATGAGGGTTGGAGGTAAAATGGAGAAAAGTGGAAGGTTCTGTCAGTTTCACAATCAGCCTGGTCATGACACTAGCGAATGCCAACACTTGAAGGAAGTAATTGAGCAACTGTTGAAAGAGAACAAGCTCCAACAGTATGTTAAAAGGGGTAGGGACACAACAACCTCATCAGTCCAAAGGCAACAAGTCCCCGCTCACCATCCAAGCTCGACTGAGAAGGCCGTAGAGCATGAGTCAGACAGGCCTGTCATTAATGTGATAACGGGAGGTCCTCACCCAACAGGCAGGAGCTGGGGTGAGATGGAAAGGTATGCTCGTGCACTGAAGCATGCACCCACAGAGGAAAGTGTTTTTGTGTTAGAGGATGCTGTGCCATTGAAACAACAGAAAACTATCCCTGATGACATCATATTTAGCACCATGGACTCTATGGGTATTGAAGCCCCTACGATAGATCCTCTGGTCATTTCTGCCGGTATTGGCCCGGCCACTGTGAGAAGAATTCTGGTCGATTGCGGGGCTTCGTGTAATATTCTCTTCAAGAAAACTTTTGACCAGATGAAGATACCAATGGCTGACGTTCAGGCTTCTTCATTGAAAATTGCTGGCTTCGCTGGGGAGCCAAAGCAGCCGATTGGGACTATAGACTTGATTGTAGAGCTCGGAAAGGGGCCGAGAAAGGTTGCTCGAAAGCAGACCTTTATAATTGTTGAATAATTTTCTGCTTATAATGCTTTCTTGGGCCGACCGACCCTGGCTGCATTCAAAGCTGTTCTCGCCCCATTGTGTCTAACTATAAAATTTCCCACTGATAACGGAAATGGGATAATTAAAGGGGATCAGAACGTGGGACGGGAGTGCTATCTTGCAGAGCTACGTGAAACAAAGAAGAGAGAAATGGGAAAAGATTCGGCGCCTTCAGTCCGCACCAAAGAACGAACCTTGTAGCAACTACAGGCTGGTCCCTGCACTGGCGAACATAGCGGTGCCGGGAGAGAGATGGATCCAAGAAAAGCTAGTGCATGGAAGAATAGAGTAGTGCCGGTAGAGGTGACAGTGTTGGTACCTGTTGACTTAAAGGACCCTAACAAGGTGCTGAATGTGGGTTCACAACTCAACACTACAACTTAGAATATTTTGATCTTGTTCTTGAAGGCAAATTAAGATGTATTCGCATGGACTCATGCTGACATGTGCGGAATATCACCAGAGATTGCAGTACACGCTCTCAACATTGATCCAAAGTTCACGCAAGTAAAACAGAAAAGAAGAACTCAGGGTCCAGAGGGGTCAACAACGCTGAAAGAAGAAGTCGACCGACTCATGGAGAAAGGTATCATCAGAGAATCTGTTTACCCGGATTGGGTCTCAAATCCTGTCTTGGTTAAAAAGGCTAATGGGAAGTGGAGAGTATGCATTGACTTCTCAGATCTGAATAAAGCTTGCCCCAAAGACTGTTTCCCGCTGCCTAGAATTGATCAGTTGGTGGACAGAACGACGGGACATGAATTGTTGTCTTTTATGGATGCTTACTCCGGGTACAATCAGATCATGATGCATGAACCAGATCAGGAGGACACGAGCTTCATAACAGATGTTGGTCTTTACTGCTACAAAGTCATGCCCTTCGGACTCAAGAATGCGGGGGCAACTTACCAAAGGCTTGTTAACACCATGTTTAAACCGCAGATCGGAAAGACAATGAAAGTCTATGTCGATGATATGTTGGTAAAGTCAAAGAAAGCAGTGGACCACATGGATCACTTGGCGGAAATGTTCGTGGTCCTCCGGAGATACGGAATGAAGCTTAACCCATTGAAATGTTCATTCGGAGTGGAGTCCGGAAGGTTTTTGGGATTTTTTTTGAGCTCTAGGGGCATTGAAGCTAATCCTACTCAAATCCTTGCCTTGAAGGAGGTCAAAGCTCCTAGAACAAAGAAGGAACTGCAGAGTCTTAACGGAAAAGTTGCTGCTTTGAGCCGATTCATTTCTAAAGCTACTGATAAATGCATTCCATTCTTTGACGCTCTAAAGAAAGGAAGAAAAAACTTTGATTGGACTCTCGAGTGCCAGAATGCATTTGATGAGCTGGTTCGTCATATGGAAGTGCCTCCAATACTCTCAAAGCCCGACAATGGTGAAGATCTATCAACGGAATATTGAACTCAGTCAATATGACATCACTTACCATCCCCGAAGAGCTATCAACGGACAAGCTTTAGCAGACTTCATTGCAGAATGCACAGATAAAGGTGATAGTGAGGAAGAGGAAACTAATGACGTCCCGATGAGATGGAAATTATAGGTTGATGGCGCAAGGAATGACTACTGTTCTGGGGCAGGGGTTGTCCTTGAAACCCTTGAAGGACGATCATTGTGTTATGCACTGAGGCTGGAATTTCCTTCGACGAATAATGAAGAAGAATATGAAGCTCTCATTGCAGGTTTGAGAATCGCTAAAGAGCTAAATATTAGAATATTACAGATCTTCAGTGACTCTCAGCTTATCGTATGCCAAGTCAAGAAGGAATTCCAAGCTAAAGGAGGAAATCTACCTGCTTATTTGTCAAAGGCCTGGGAGCTTCTTGAGGATTTCGATCATTATTCAATAAGCCATATTCCCCACGAAGAGAATATGAAGGCAGATTCCCTCGCAAAGTATTCAAGCACTGGTGAAGCTCAACTATTGGGATTAGTCCCCGTAGAAGTCCTGTCAGCACCAAGTACTGACGAAATGGATGTTGACTGGATTATGAATGTATCTCAGGAACAAGAATCATGGATGACTCCAATACTAGACTATCTACTCGGAGGTTCTTTGCCAGAAAATTCGAGAGAAAGACAGAAGCTTCTAAGGAAAGCCTCCAGATATATAGTCCATGATGGCCGATTCTACAGGCGGGGTTTTTCAATGCCATTATTCCGATGTGTAACTAAAGATGAAGCTAAGACAATTCTAGCTGAAGTGCATGGAGGGGAATGTGGAGATCACACGGGTGGTCAGACATTAGCAAAGAAAATTCTCCGTTATGGATATTTTTGGCCGGAAATTAATCGAGATGCTGCTGCATATTCTCGGAAATGTGACAGGTGCCAGAGATTCGCCAAAATTCCTAGAGCACCTTCCACTGAGCTAACACGGATGGTCAGTCCGTGGCCATTTGCCATTTGGGAAATGGATCTCATTGGGCCGTTACCGACTGCCAAATCAGGGATTAGATATGCTATTGTTGCAGTTGATTATTTTACTAAATGGGCCGAAGCTGAACCTTTGGCTACTATTACCTCTAATAAAATGATAAGTTTTGTGACTAAAAATATCATTTGCAGGTATGGTGTGCCATAGAAAATAATCACAGACAATGGTACTCAGTTTGAAAGCGAGGAATTCCAGGACTTCTGCAAACGATTCAAAATCCAGAAGAGTTTTTCAGCAGTGGCTCATCCGCAGGCAAACGGGCAAGTGGAAGCAGTAAACAAAATCATCAAGTCAACCATCAAAAAGCAATTGGAAAAAGCAAAAGGTGGTTGGGTCGATAAGCTACCACTGGCACTATGGGCATACAGAACTACTCATAAAACTGCAACTGGGCACACTCCATTCTCATTGGCATATGGATCAGAAGCAATGATTCCAGTAGAGACGAAAGTCCCTTCACATAGAAGAATTCACTTCGATCAGGCTGAAAATGAAAAACTTCAACTTGAGGCACTTGACCTCCTTGATGAAAAAAGAGAAGAGGTTAAACTCAGAGTTGCGTCTCATCAGCAAAAAATAGCCAGGCATTTCAACTCCAAAGTCCGCCATCGCAGCTTTGAAATTGGGGATTTAGTCTTGAAAAGAATTGTGACAGCAACAGGAGTGTTCGGGCCAAACTGGGAAGGGCCATATGTCATAGGCAGCAAACTTCTTGATGGCACATTCAAACTCATAACTGTTGAAGGAGATTCAATCCCGAGAGCCTGGAACAGCAATCACTTGCGTCCATATTTTACTTAAAAGCTTTACTGAAATGTTGTAAAAGAATCATGAATGTATGATTCTTGTATTGAAAGCTCATGTAAAACCAGTGCGAGTGAATAATGAGAACTATAAAGTGGATGTAGGCCCGACTTTTGGCCGAACCACTATAAATCTTGTGTTCTTTACTGTTACAAGTCGCTTATTTTATTTCGATAGGTAAAGCATTTCGAATATATTGCTGAAATATCGATTTGAATTCGCAGGCAATTCTAAAAAAAAAGGCAGACTTACCCATCGCAGTACCAAGCAATTGCAATCCTTGGCATCACTCAAAAGCAAGCAAGCTTTAAGCAACAAAAGACTCTAGGGCCAAAGTCCTATATAGGAAGTACTTTAAGCAAACGATGGTTCCGCTGGAGTACATTCCTTTGAGGAGTACTTTAAGCAAACCATAGTTCCGCTGGAATACATTCCTTTGGATAAAGCAACCCAATAATAAAATGACGCATGCTTAAAGACGGTACCAAGAGATTACCAATATGGACAACCAGCAAAAAGAAATGGGCAAGTTGACCAGCACCAACAAAAGACCTCTCGGTGGCCCACGTTTCACCAAGATTGAAATAAAACCTCCAAGTGTTGAAACGTGGAAAAGCCCACTTCGGAGGCACAACTCTTCGGAGGATAAAGACCCCTGACGGCTCAAGCCGCAAAATGAGAGTTTTCTTCCTCTATGGGTGAGACGATCGGAGGCACCTTCCCTATGGGAAGGCGAGGCACTTGTTTACTAGCTGAGACAGTTTGTGCAACGAACGTCCAAGTGACTTGTGTTCGCCCTGGGAGTCCATAAGACGACCAGAGGCACCTTCTTCCCTGTGGGGAGGCAAGGCACTTGTTCACTAGTTGAGACAGTTTGCACAACGAACGTCCAAGTAACTAGTGACCGCCCCGTAAATCCATCCAACCATGAGAGAGTAACTCCCAGGCAGTAGCCCCACTCAGAGGCACACGTTTCACCGAGATTGAAATAAAACTTCCAAGTGTTGAAGCGTGAAAAAGCCCTCTTCGGAGGCCCATTTCACCAGGAGCTGAAGTGTAAGAGTCACTCTTTGGAGGTCCACTTCACCAGGAGCTGAAATTATAAAAAAGACCTCTTCGGAGGCACACGTTTCACCGAGATTGAAATAAAACTTCCAAGTGCTGGAACGTGGAAAGCCCTCTTCGGAGGCCCATTTCACCAGGAGCTGAAGTGTAAGAGTCGCTCTTCGGAGGTCCACTTCACCGGGAGCTGAAATGATAAAAAGACCTCTTCGGAAGCCCACGTTTCACCGAGATTGAAATAAAACTTCCAAGTGTTGAAACGTGAAAAGGCTTTCTTCAGAGGCATAACTCTTTGGAGGTACACGTTTCACCAAGATTGAAATAAAACTTCCAAGTGTTGAAACGTGAAAAATCCCTCCTCAGAGGTACAACTTTCTAAAGAAGCATTTCATCAGAAATGCGAAATAAAAAAAAAGAGAGACCCTTCCTACAAAGACTAGAGTGTTCTTCGGAGGCCCGCTCTACTACATAGGAGAATTCACTTTGTAATATATATATATATATATATATATTTATATTTATATGCAAAGAAAAAAGTGATATTTCCGAAGGGTAGGGCGTGAGAACTCATACGAAACGAGGAGAACTCTATTTCAAGTAGAATAGTATTCCTCCAAGAACGGAATAAATATTCTCCAAAAAGAGAAAAGAGTACAAGTCCCCTCGTAATTGAAAGTATTGCAACGAGCTTATGGTATGGGGGCAACAACAACATGGTATAGCTACATTGGCAAAAGTAATGCTCAAACAACATACCATAAGCCCACTGCAATATTATATAAAGAAACTTGTACAAAAATAAAAAATAAATGCATTCTCAAATACGAACAAGAAGTTTGTACAAATAAAGGATCATTTTATTCAATTCTGTTACAATTTCTTACAGACACAAGTTTCGAAATAAAGAAAGCAAGGGTCGGTACCCGCACAATTCCCGACCAGTACGTGCAAAAAACGAAAAGCTAAAAACTGGAATCTTCATTTCTTCTTGCCACCTTTTGACCCCTCACCCGGCCGGATGGTTAGCTTTTTGCGTCGATCTTTAGGCATGAGGGAAGAAGGAGAGGGAGGCACAACTGGTTCAACTTCCGGCTCCTCTTCAGTAGCAATGATGCTCTTCCTCCTCTTCTTTGATATTCCGCGCTTCTTTTTCCTCTTTGAAGAAGATTCACTTCCTGGAGTAACAAGTTTAGACAAAGTTATGTCATCAGAAGGAGTCCGCTCCGGAGATATCTCACCTCCCTCAAGTCTCTCGTCCTTTTGCTCTTGCGAAGCAGCTGGGTCATCCAAGCCCCGAAGGGCACCTATTATTTCTTCCTGTGATCCCAGATGAGGAGTAGGAGTGATTGGGAGAGGCAGAGGAACAGTAACTGGAGGTGAAGAAGTTTGAATGACGCTCGGCGCTTTCTCTACAAAGGAAAAGTTAAAAGTGTCAGTAATTCCCGCAAAAAGGGGAGACAATGGCTCGTTGGGATTCAAGAAATAATCAAGAAGCTCGTCAAATCCGTAAGAGACTGGCAAGTTGTCCCCCTGAACATTATTAGGGTTACCTGGAGTAGTGGGTGGTATCACTTCAACTTCGTAGTCTAGAGCTTCAGCACTCTCTTGTGGCTCATCTACGGCATGTGTAATTATGGCTCCGGTATCAGCTTTAGTAGGAATCGGTGTATGAGAGCTAGAACCAGCAATGTCAACATCGACTGAAGTTGAAGGAGGGACAGGGGCAGTCAAAGTTGTTTCTTTTTCTTGATGCTCTTCCCCCTCATTTCAACTCGCGATCTAGCAAGTTGCTCCTTCCCTATAGCAAGAGCTGTGCGAGCTTCGAAGTCTAAGTAGTGCGCCTCTAGCTCCTCTTCAGTGTACCCGGTGCCTTTAAACATATCAAGCGCGGCTTTCCATACTTCAGCTAGGGTAACCTCATATTTGGGAACCAGAAATGCAAGACTGCCACGCCCTAACACACTTTGCAAATAGAATTCAAATAATGTCAAGCCGATGTCAGCTTTGGTAGCTTCATGAGCTTCTTTAGCTGCAATTCTACCGGCAATAGCCTCATCTCGCTCTCTATCAACTTTAGATAGTTGAGCTTTCAATTTTTCAATTTCCGCAACCTGAATGTTAGTTTGCCCTCGTAACTGAGTAGTATCAGTACGGTAGCCCTCTACAATTTGCTCCAACCCATCAGCCTTGGCCTCGGCATCCCTTTGCGCAGCATGAGCATCCCGCACCTGCTGCTCGAGCACACTCTCCCTTTGAGAATAAGAAGTGGAGGAAGTGGCAAGCTCCTCTTTGAGTTTCCCAACTTCCGCTTCAAGTTTTTCGTTATAATCAGCAATGCTCCTCATTTCTGCATCATGCTGCTTAAGGGTCTTTTGCCATTCGGTTTTGTCATTCTCCATGGTTAGCATAGCTTCGAGATTGGCCCGATTCACCCTTTGGAGCTCATCAACAAGTTTTTGCCAATTTGACATCCTCCCAATGTCAATCCTGACGGCATCAAGGTTCCGTAACATGGCATTTTTATCTATGGGAACCAGGTCAAGGTCGAAGCGAACTCCTTTTAAGCACCAATTTGGAAATCAGCTTTGGAGAGTGGCTGGACCTGGTCCAACTTGGTAAGAAGGCCTGTTGATAATTGCCTGGATATCAGTACGGGAAGGGGCAGGAGACTGAGAAGAAGTAGGAGCAGTAATCTTTTCAGAAGTTACAGGCATTGGTTCCTCATTGACTTTAGCCCGTTTACTCGGGTCATCAGTTATGTGACTCTTCCCTCTATCATCGTGAGATTTGCGTTTGTGGGAGTCACCCTCTTTGTGGGAAGAATCATATCGGTCATCCGGTCTTCCATAACGTTCTTCATGGGCACGTCTCTCCCGAGCCTTCCGAGCGGCCCTCTCTTCATCAGTCTCTCTGTGAACAGGAAGATAGCGCTTATAGTCATACTGGCCGCGTCTCCCGTATCGCTGGAAGTCATCATAATACGAGCCGCCTCGCTTCATTGAAGAACCTGAAATTGGAAAAAGCACAACTTTAGAACTTTTTGAAAGTGTGAAAAGCTAAGTGTGTAAGATGTCAAAGAATCCCAGTAATATGTGATGTGTAAACTACACGCGCTGAACCACGAACCGCTCGTCAGTCGAGGGGTAACAACATGTTTTATAGCTAACGGTAATTCTCTGGATGAGGGGGTCTGTTTAAGGGGAGAAGTTGCTTCAACTGTCGGAGATATAACTTTGGTAACAGTAGGGTCATCTTTGAAGAGCTCTTGAGAGGTGATCATTATGTCGCTCAAATCTTCGAAGATGTCATCACCGCCATGCTTAGCGGAGCTCCCTCCATCAACTCATTTCTCAACGTTCTCCCCGGTTTGAAGAAGAGGTTCCTCTTCTTCAATGATTGGGGCAAGTGCAGGCTTATCGGAGGGCCCCGCAGCATCTTTCGGAGTCGAACATTTCACTAGCGAGGCCTCAATGGTAGTTTCTCCCTGCACAGGCTCTTTAGCAGGAGGTGGGGCATCTTGAGTTTTAGCTGGAGAATCCGGGGCTTCGTGAGGGTGCGTAGAGCGAGAAGTATGTAGAAGCCCGTATTGATGCAAAAATTCATCCCTCAACAGAAACTTGATGCTTCTCTCTTCTACGGCCACGGCACTCAATCTGTCAAAAGTTTGCTTGTGGACCGGATCTCTAGAGGGGAGAGGAAGTGCTGAAAAGAGCAAAGAACGAATTTAGCAATTGGTAATTCGGATCTCAAGAAAGCTTGAAAATGGAGAAAACGGAAACAGGTAATCTTACTTTCTACTCTCCAGACGGCATAAAACCCTGGGGGCGGCGAGCAAAGAAAAATTGGTTAAAAAATCCATGAACGCTTTCGGTAAGATCAGAAATAATTTTGCGGTTTCTAGCACTCCTCACAATTATAAGGGAAGGATGATCTTTACTCTTTGCAAACGAGCATAAGTAACGAATTTCTTCAAAACTTGGCAAGCGATCAAAAGTTCTTCTAAACAAAACACACAACCCCATCAAGATGGCATAGCCGTTAGGATGAAGTTGGGACGGAGAGATTGACAACCGAAGGAGAAGAATTCGAAGAAAGTCATTAGAAAGAGGGATAGCCCCGCTTAAGCACATTTGACGATTGATTGCAATAAAACCATGGGGAGGATTGTCGGCAGTATCACTTGGCCCAGGGAGTAGGACATCACTTTCAGTAAAACCAAATTGAGTACGCAGCTGAGTAAATGCTCTCGGAGTTAGAATAGTTGAGGTTCTCTCTGGAGGGTTCTCTATAGGAAGAGCTGCCGGAAAAGTTTCTTCCTCATGAGCTGCCATTTCTTCTTGATGGGAAGTCATTCTACATAAACAACTGGATATTAAAACATCAAGGTGCACGTTTCCTAGAATATGTGAGGTGTTGTATAAAATTAACAAAGCAATAAACGAATATAACTGGAATGAAAACTAGCATGCATTTGTTAGTTATGAAATCCAGAGACTATTGTTTTAAGCCTAAATATACAAGTATAATGTTGATACAGACAAATCAGTTCAAATTGTTAATACTTTGCATTGGTATTTAACTTTAGTTGATTATTCACAAGCATTTCATGCAATGTAATTAAGTTTCTTATCTTGTCTCTACTAATCTGTCATTTGAAGTGGGCAGTCAATGGCAGTATTTTCGCCTTGCTTTTCTTTGTTTGTTATTTTCAGCAGGTTGGCAGCTTATAAGTTAATGCGGTCTGTGAAATAATACAATGAGATTCAAGCAAATTTAAAGTTGGGGCAGTTCAAAATTTAGGCAACTTAGTTCGGCAGTTCAAGTCAAATACTCAAAGTGGGTCTATGCTCCTAAATGTCAACACGTCCAAAGCTTAAGTATTAACTCGGCTACGATTTAAAAGTCTTTCGCGAGATAAGGCTAGGTCGGTAGCGGATCGGAGTCTAAGAAGTTTAATTCGGCAACTCAGTCCTCCAGGTCGCAAGGGAGAGATAAGAAGGCAAGTTCCGATTCAAAAGGTAGGAACTTCTCCAAGTATTAACTCGGTCACGATTCAGGCCTTAAAGTTTAGATCGGCAAGTTTCTTTCAAGTATTATCTCAGCCACGACTTAAGTCACTTAAGAGCCAGGTCGGCCAAAGGCTAAGCCACCCAAATTCACTAACTCGCTCCCGAACCAACATCCCACGGCATTCAACCCGTTAACCCAATAACCATTCCATCAACAGCTGCCTTCATTCATGCCGACCAATCACCCAATAATGCGATTCAAAATTGTCACGAATTCGATGCCATGCCATCAGAGATCATCTAGCTTGAGGTAATAAACTGCCTTCGTTGTATCAATGATCACCTCGAGCAATGTACGCCTTGCTGATTATAAGTATGGTGGATTTCATGATGGGACGTCGTGCAAAGGAACGATTCGAGTTCGAGCAACAAGGTTTACGAATCGACAGTGACCTACAATCGGAAGAAGAATGAGGTTACCTACGCGATCAACGGTAGAGATTATCGGTGACTGGTTGGAATAGAATCACCTTTAAGAATTTGAGGATGCTTCAATGGCGGAATCAAGCAGGAAACAAGTGATGAAGAAGAAGATGGAATGCCAACTTATACTCTACAGTGGAACACTTGGGGCGGTGTACGCGGTATAACTGTTAGGTCGCACACGAACTACCAACCTAAGAAGGGACGGGTTAAGGGCAATCGAAGCACACGACCTAATCCTTAGGCGCATACTTCGAGGGGCAAATGTTAACCCCACCTCGGTGATGACTCGCCGACCTAGTAACTTATCATGAAAACCGACCTAACTGAGTAGGGCATAAGAGGGATGTCGACCTAACCACTCGAATTGTTTGCCGACCCAACTGCTAAAAGCATGCCGACCTAACCTCTTAAGAAGCGTGCCGATTTAATGCTCAGAAGACGGTTCCTACTCAGCATGTGTACCAACCTATCTACCCAAATTAGTGGCCGACCTAAATGCCGAAAGTAAATCGGTTCACACTTGAGTCGGAACCTCGGCAACTTGGTGATGACCTAGGGGATAAAGGAGAAGGAGGTGTTAAAACTTAACACATAGCACGTTAACTCAGCAACGACCTAGGACTTGAGATTTGAAGCCAGGAGAACATGCGCCTCCCATTTAAACCGTAGGCCGTGCATAAGTGAAAAAGGGTGACCTACGACCTAGCCTAACCCGGAGCCGACTCACGATCCAACTCATCTCGGCCGCTGCTTACAACTTGACACCAAGAATCCCTATAAATACACGACTATCTCCAACTTTAAAAGGACTTTTGGATCATTTTTCTTCAAGACATTGAAACTTCACTATCTTCAAAGCAATCTACACTCCATCACTTCAAGCACACGCAAGACGCTTAGATCCACTTCACACAAAGATTCGACCCATTCAACCATGAATTCGAAGAACTTTGTTGTATTGAAGTTTTCTCTAGCTACTTGGCTTTTGTATTGAATTGAATTGTATTTGAGAGAAGTTGTAACAAGTTGTAACCAAATTCAGTGATAAAGAGATTTAAAGTGGACGTAGGCTTGCCCTAAGCCGAACCACTATAAACTCTATGTTCATTTACTGCATTTTCTGTTACTTACTGCTATTTCTTGATTCCCGCATTCACGGGTGGTGCTTTCACACTGTCTCTACACACACCGAGGTGTTAGCGTCAGAATTTCACATTAACATGTTGTCTAGTTTGTCCTCGAGATCATCATCAGCATTTCATCTGCTCAATCAGAGTTGCGCAGTGGAAGCATGGTGGCAGTTGGTTTAAAGTGGAAGCAACTGGGAATTGCAGTGTTTGGATTGGAGGGTTTCTACAGGAAACTTTTCAGGATTCTGAGGCCAGATTTGGAGTGCACCTATTTTTATCTTTTCCAGATGGGAGAAGTGAGATCTGTCTTCTGATTTTGGAATAGAGTTTGTGTTCTGAGTTTTGGTCAATCTTGGAAAGATCATTTTGTTGGATTTTCTTTGGTTTAGTTTGTTTCTAAGGACACCAGCAAGTGTTGAGCTGATCAGGAAAGATGTAGGCAACACAGAATCATCCGAAGAGTTTTTTTATGGATAAGTGTTTGGTTTTAGGATCGAATTGTCAGTTTGGATAACTGGAATTCGTTGTGTTTGACGTATCTCTGAGGAAGTACGTGCAAGACTTATCTCTGGTTGTAGAATCAGCAATCCAGGGAGTTTTAGTTCTTGATTCAGACTTGCCTGTAGTCTGATATCCTGTCATGTTTTGTAGATCGAGATGAGTGGAAGCTCTGTAGCTTAGTAGTATTGGTTGTTTGGATTCTATAGAGCGAGTAACCCGGTATTTATACTTGAGGAAACTCGAGAAAATTCTATCCGGAATTTTGTCTGGATAGTTAGATTTGTTTGTTTGGATGAATTGGTTGCTATGATTGTTAGTTTATGGTTGATATATGCTTGTGTTTAAAATTTAAATCTTTAATTGGATTATTAGATTACCTTTGTTTTAAATTTCGGGGACGAAATTCTTTTAAGGGGGGAGGAATGTGATGTCCCGGAAATTTTTGGCAATATCAATTTAATAATCTGTGTTAAAATTAAATTGATTTGATAATATTTATTAATAATATTTGAATTGATTTAATAATCTTCTGATAATTTATCTTTTGAAAACTAATTTAGTTGTTTTCTATTTACAATATATATTTATATATTTGTATATATTGTAAATAGTTCATCTTTGTTTTAATTTAATAAATAAAATTATGTTTTCTAATTCTAATATTTTTGGTAAATTTGGAAATTTGATTTAATTTAGTATTAAGCTATTAAATAATCATATGGCTTTAAAATACTTAAGATTTAAGTTTAATTTGTTTAAAATAATTTTAGCTTAAATTTAAATTAAACAAAAGGTTCGTTTGTTCTTTTGAAATACAGGTTGATACAATAGGTAATTTATTAAATAAAGGGATAATTCTTTTATAAATCATTTTGATTTAATAATGAGATATATTAATAATGTAAATCTTTACAAATGGATTTCAAATAAAATTGTTATTTGAATTTTAATTATATATATGTGTGTTTGAATGAAAGTTATGATTTGGAAATTAAAAAAATAAAGGTTTTCAAAATGTTTAAATTAAAATAAACATTATTTATATTAATATAAGTATAAAATAAAATAATAATAAGTAATTAAATATTTGTTAGTCATAGTTAAAATACAAATGTAAACACAAATAAGAAATGAAGTGAAATACAAACTACAGAATAAACAAGCATACAACACAAACTATAAATTTGAAACTAAAGGATAAAACAAGAACAAAGTACAAAATAAAATAACCTTCTTTCTCAAAAGCATCTACCTGCAAGATACAAAATAAAATATCTTCATTCAAAGTCAAATGAAATTAGTCAAAGTATGGAAATAACACCTCACAAAAGATGTATATTATAGTTTAAACTAGAAACAATAAAACAAATATTTAGCTTCATATACAAGCCAAACTTTGACCTGCAGGTTATACACTTACACACTCATATCTTTTAGCAGCTAAACATAAGTATACTTATGTCAACTAATAGAGAAACCAAGTATTAATTACTATCATCTCAGCACATTATTTTGTCAATTCAAGTGTATACAAATCTGTACATCTCAGATATAAAAGTCTGCCATATCAAAAACAAGTAAAACATGTACATATGGTAACCTACAGCTGTTCAAAGTTTTCCTATTTATATATCATACAATTTTAGTTCGTTCACAATCACTTAACAAACTTAGTAAACCAGAAAAGCAAGAAAATGTAGGCATATCCATTTTTACAAACTGAAACAACAATCAAGCAAGGTGATTAAAAAGATCAAAGTAAAGACTGTTTCCAGTTTTAAAAGTTCAAAACTGTTTGCAATCAGGGGTGCTCTGTCCCTCTTTTCAAAGCATAGGTGAGTAACATTTTTTTTAAAATAACTTAAGTTTTAAACTTACTGTATGTCAATACTTGAATGCTTAAAAATATTTGGGTGAATATTTATGTGTTCATTTCTCTATGCATTTGTGAGATGAAATATCTGCATATTAACCTGTAGGACCATCCTGTTTATGAATTTTGAGCACATACATTACTTCAAAAATCATGTCTGCTCGATATATTGATTTATAGGGCTTAGTATCTAAACAAGATGGGTTTTTTAAATCATAAAGCAAATGTTAAAATTTGTATTTTAGTTTGCAAAGTAGAAATGCTCTGTGAAAACTTAAGGAACAGGCAGATGTGTGATATGGGTGAAATTTAAAACACCTTAAATTATTAATCCAGGTTTATAAATCGAATTCTTACCTATAATTAGGATTTTTAAAACTATAATCACATTTTTATGTTTAGTAATTGAAGAGAATTTCTGAGGAGATTATTTTGGGGTTTTTAGAGTATTACTGGTGATACTAGAGGTTGGAGAGGCTGGAATACGGTCTGGCGGGGAAGGAACGACTGGCGAAGAGGGGAAAATCGCTTGATGTTTGATTTAGTCAAGGTGGAGAGTGCGGTTGGGGATTTTGGTTCAGAACCCTAATTCTGTTTAGTGGGATAAAAGTGATCGGCATTTACTCTCTGGAGCGTCGAGTGTAATGGGATTATGGGAGATGGAAGATGGGTCATTAGCAAAGCAGTAGCCGAAGGCGTTGACTCTCCGCTGGTCGAAATTCGAAGCGCGGCAAGATTACGGTTTTTGGGGTGGAAACCTGTATATGTTTCCAGGTTTGAGAGTGGAAGCTTGATTTTTGTTTCGAGCAGGTGGGCAGCTTTGGGTGGTCGTGATCGCATCTGATGATGGTAGGCGACGTGTTGGGGTTCGTATGATGGCCAGAGGTGGCTGGGGCGACGGTGCATGTGCATCGCGCCATTGAAGTGTGGAGGTGTTGTTCTTTGGGTGTAGAGTGGTGAACTGCGGAAATCACTCGAGTCATACGAGTACGTGGCTCGAAGCAAGGGAGGAGAAAAATCCAAGCGTTCTTAGTTCACGTTGAGTTAATGTTTATTCAGGCTTTTTGCAGAAACCTGGAAGTAGTGTTTGTTTAAAAAAAAACAAATTCAAATGAAACCTGGAAACAAGTAATAGATTTAAACAAGCCTAAATTTAGTGGGGAGTTTGAATTCAAGTTTATTGTTGAATTCAAATTTGAAAGGAAATCAAAGTCTAAGTGTTTAAAGGTAGGTTTCAGGTTTTTAAAAAAACCTGACAGATTTCAGATTGTAAGTTAATTTAAAATTTGAAACAGAATTTAAACCATGATTTAAATTCAAAAATTTAAAGTATAGTTTCAAATGAACGTTTGAACCTTAAGGATTTAAAAGGATTTGGATTTGAAAATCAGTTTTAATTCAAGTTTTTAAAGGAAGTTTAAATCAAAAAGTTTTGAAATCAAAGATAAATTGATGGCATTCAAGATTACCTAGAATTCAAATCTGAAAATTTAAATCAATTTTAATATGGATTTTTGAAAATAAGTTCAAATAAAATAGTTTTAAAAAGTAGAGTTGTTTCAAATAAATGTTTAACTTGATGTTGAAGGAAAAAAACAAAAGGTTTTAATGGAAAGTAAATAAACTTGAACTTGCAAGTTAAAATATTAATGTACTTTGGTAGTTTAAGTTTAAATAAGGTTAAGTAGTTCAATTTAAAAGATTTTCTTATATAAGTTCATATATAAATAATAAATGTTATTTACATTTATTTAAAAAGATTTTAAATTGAATTTAAATTTAGTTAATGTTTACATAATAATCATTTTGAATCTTAAATGGAATTTGAATTTAAATTTGAAATGTAATGTTCTAATACACTTTAATATTAATAAAGTCATTAATAAAGAAATAAATTATCTTAAGAAAAATTAAGATATTTAAATGAATTAATGAATAAGTTAATTAAGAAATGACTTATGTATTAATAATTTAGAACAATTTATAATTAGAAATTAATTAAGAAAGTAATTTAAGAAAAGTTATTAGTTAATGAAGATAATTAACTAAGAATTATTAATTAATTAATATATGTGATTAATTTTATTAATTAATTAGATTAATTAGTTAAGATAATCATTTGTAAATTGTGAAGTAATTACTTAATGGGAGTAATAAAGAGATTAATTACTTATTGTAATTAATTTTTGTAAAATGATTAATTTAAGTTAATTAGTTTATTTTAATTAATTTAAGAAAATCATTTGATATATTGATAAGTGCGATTACTTAGTGTATTCAATGGAGCATAAATTACTTGGAAAAGTAATTAGATGATAATTACTGGATGTAATTAATACAAAGGATTTGTAAATGGAGTAATTTGGATAATTAATTTTGTAATTAATCATGGAATTAATTAATAGAGGTAATTAATTATGGAATAATTAATTCATTAATATATAATTAAGGGTAGTTAATTACCGGTTGATATTAATCGGGGATGATTAATAATTGTGTTTGATTAAAGATTAATTGCTTAATGTAATTAATTTAAACAAAGTAATCTAATTTAAATCTAAATTAAAGATCATTAATTAATAATTAATGATGTAATTAAGAGTTGGTTAATTAAGGAATAATCAATAATAGGGTGATTAATTTATGTAATTAATTAAGAATAAATGTAATTAAGTAAATGAAGAAATAAATGTTAATTACTATAAACGATTAGGATAATTAATTTGGGAAATTAAGTAAAGACTAATTACTTATTGTAGTTAGAAGATGATTAATCAAAGGTGTTTAATCAAGATGAATATCTGGATAATAATTAATTAATTTGATTTATAATTAATTAATGGTTGTATAAGAAAGATTTATAGATGAAGTAATTAATTTAATTTACTTTAAATTAATTAGAGATAGAAGTAGTTAATTTAGTTCATTTTAAATTAATTACAAATGGTATGATTATAAATCATTGCTTATGGATGAATGATATTGATATTTCATTTGATGATTGTGAACTCAGATATGAGATGAATAATATCTATGTGACTTAGATGTTTGGTTTAAGTATGATAATATATTATCATCTGATTGGGTTGATAATTTTGATAATCTGTTTATGATGATGATATGATTATCTACTGTGATATTATGAATTATCTATCTGTGTGTATATCGATAATGTTGAATTAAACTGTTAAGACTAAATAGACAACTTGGCCTTAAAAGACACGTTTTGGATTTCGATGAGACCGAGATCGGTTTTCCTTATTTGGAACATCCGAAAACCAAATTGATTCCAAATTAACGATAGGTCGTGAATCTGAAGTGAAGATGAAGATCCAGAGTGCAAGGGTTATTGTCGTTAACTCTGAGGGTGATTCCAAAATGAGTGTAACGAGATAATGCCTTCGGTTTCGTTCGAACCCGGAATGAACTTGTATGGATTGAATGCTTTCAACACATCATCAGGTGGGCGATGAGCATTCTAAGAAATGAATTCTCTAAAGGTAATCGTAGCCTCAAGCCTCATCAACGGAAAATGGCTAAAACAGGGGAGGTGCAGCAAGGTTAGGTGGGTCATGCCCAAGTAGGACAAGATATTCCCCTGTCTCGATGTCCCTTTTTATTTCGGTTGTGTGGGTGGTTGGATGTACACCAACTGCGGGGTTATCTTGTTCGGGACTGTTTAGTAAGGAATGGTTCCGGCCCTGTGTTGCAGTGGGTCGGGAGTGATCCTTGGTACATTGATCTAGGCCACGTACTATGATGGGCGGTACCCCAGTAGCCCTGCCATTATATGGAATCCACAATCCAGTAAGTGCTAACGGTTTTGATTGTATTACCCACTTTGTGGCTAGTAGCTGGAATTTAATGAATGTAACAATTTCGGCCATTTTCTATTTACTTGAAAACCCTAGACCTATTATAATATCACAGAATTTCCTATCAAATGTTTTGGTTAGCGTAAGGTAAAAACTTACCCATGTTTATGTGTGGGAAGTCTTACGTGATACCTTTAATTTCAAAGGATTTTCAAATTAAGCAACTTTAACCTGTTACTCACACCAGACCCATGTCTGACCCGGAGTTTATTTTTGTTTATCATAAACTCTCGGGTACCCAAATTTTTACGGGTACCCAAGGGATTCAGGTTAGATTTGACGAATTCTAGAGGAGCAATGGAGCAGGAGGCTTCAGCGTCGTAGATATATATAGTTCCGCTGTGTTGGTATCTTTGAGTTAGTTGTTTGAGTTGTGTTGTATTTACTAGACAGGTGTTTATAACTGTCAAGTATGTGATGTTTTATCTGTATAACTCTGATTAATGTTGTGTATTATGTAAATACTTATGTGATTATTATAATTTATTCATTCCGCTGTGAGATTTTGATGTTGTTGTTTTTTTTCTTCTCTATCTTTTCTATTTTCTCACCCCTTTCTTTCTTTAAGAACGATACGTCTTCCTGGGCCTAGGAAGTCGGGGTCGTTACAACGAAGCTAAGGCAAATATTGGCCGGGTTGCTGAGGAAACCAGGAAGCTGATGGAGCATCATGCCCGACTGGTCAAGGGTGGAGAAGAAATCGGGAGTGCTAACATTCGACTGCGGTTAATGGTTTCCGACCAGGCCAAACAACATGCTGCTCAGGCCATTTAGATCTCTCAACATGAGGCCGCTTCTAGGCAATTAAAGAAAACCATGGAAGAGGCCAGCAGGGCAGAGTTACTGAAAATGGAGGTTGTTCGTAAGGAATGGATTGATATGTCTATCGCAACGGTGGATGAGGTTCGGAAAGCGGATCTCGAGCGGGTACAGGAGTTATCCGAGAAGCTTGAAGCCGCGGAGCTCGCTCAAACCAAGCTGAAGGAGGAGATGAAGGCGATGAGGAAATCCTTTCAGGCTAACTGCTCGCGATACCAATCGGAGAGGGATGCTGCCACTGCGAAGCTGTTGGCTTCCGTGGACCGAATAAGGGAGTTTGAGGAGAATGAGGGGACAATGGATGAGATGCTTTAGGATATATACTTTCGCACTTGGAAACAGGCTAACTTATCGTGGATGGATGATTATCCCCGAGTCATGGCCAGGATTTATCTCAGGGCCCTGGAGGAGGCTAAGGCCGATATAGATAAGGTGGGTGGCGTGGCCTTTAGTATAGACGTTGTTACGGCTCAATTCACCAAGGAGGAGAAAGCGGCGGTGAAGGAGGGTATGCGGCTGCTTACTGCTAAGGAGGTAGGTGTGCAGTTAGAGGATGATGATCAAGGAGCAGATGCTGGTAAGACTTCCCTTTTAGCTTTTCGTAACTTGATTACTTATTGTTTATTTAATGGATTCTTTTCCTTAATTGGGCAGGCGGGACCTCTGAAGAACCAACTACCTCTGGTCAACATGCTGAGAGTTCCAATCCTGCGGTTAAGTAGTTCTCCGAGGGCCAGTAGGATAGAGGTGAAGCTCCGATGCAGCCGACTCCTTGACTTGATCTGGATATCTTTTGGTTTACTAGACATTGTTGTCTATGGTAGTCTCAAAACATTAATGTAACTTTTAGGATGTAATTATGTTATTTGTTAAGAACGACTTTTATTCTTGGCATGTAATTTTTAACTTAAGCTGATTCTATCATATTTGAATGCTATCGTTATTTTGGTTTGTTGCATAAGAAATATAGTTGTGCATATTCCTGTGATTCAATTGTGTTTGATGTCAAGTTCTTGCTTAAAATATAATTTCGTATCTTGCAATGTTAGTGTGATGTGCGAATAAATTACAGCTACGTATTCATATACAAAAGAAGAAAGTACCGCCCTTCATGTTTTAGTCGTAGACGTATGCTTTGAATGTCTTATATGACTGAACATGGAATGCAGCTGAGTGACCTGTCATCCAGTTGTGAGTTCCTATTCCCATTAGCGAGCGTCTCCTATTTTATGTCCTGTACTTTAGGGATCGTTATAGAGGATAGGAGGAAATTTTTTAAACAAAATAGAAACATAAGAAATAGTAAAACTTCCAATCACGGAAGGCCTGCGATGTGCTTAAGTTTGTGGCAAATGGGTTTTGTAATCACTTTCCTTAGTTGTGGGTCTTGGAGACATTTGTCACCCATCTTACGCCTCCGCGGGGAGTTTCTCGTTTTTTACCATAGCCGTACTTAAGACACTCGGAGCCGAGATCGCGCACAGTAACTACCCGGGCCATTATGGCCCGTAATCGTGGGTACTATTCGATTTACCGTGGCCGGCTAGAGTGGGTCCCGATCGTCAACTGTGAACTACCCCTGGCTGGCCACACCTTATGTTGGGGCTTAAAGTAGGTTCACGGTTGCCAGTGAGCCGAACGCCGTAATGAGCTGCCTCGGCTATAGTCAGCCTTCTCGGTGGCTTATAATCGGCTCATTACAGTTGGCTTTAAGGGCCGATCGCGAGCAATGAGTTAACCCACAGCAGAGGGATGCTGGAGCAAAAGTGTCTCATTGGCGAGGGCATAGATTCGTATAGTACTTGTTAGGCCTTGTCCAGGTGTAGTCGCGCTGTGGTGTGTCATGAATGGAGATGCCATTACACAGGATTTTGTTCAACCGAAAAGGATAAAGTTAACAAGCAGCCAAGATATAAAGGAACAAGTTAAAAAAGAGACAAGTTTTTAAAGTGGTTCGGCACGAAAATGCCTACGTCCACTGATTCTCTTTGTTAATTCACTTCATATGGGCAGTACAAGTTAAGCAAAGTATCGACGAAGGTGTTGGATGTTCCATGCCCTCTGGAACACCTCTCCGTCCACTGTTGACAAAATATAAGCTCCGTTGTGGAGATCTTTATGAATTACATATGGTCCGTCCAAGATTGGATCTAGTGCACTGGGGCACGGGAAGATTCAATTGAGGACAAGATCTCCTTCTTGTAAGCTATGATGCTTGGCTATGGAATTATATTGCGCTGCCACTTTTTGCTTGTAAGCTGCTGCTTTGGGCGCTGCGTCGTTTCTTCTCTCTTCAATTAGATCCAAAGACATGTGAAGGAGTTCTTTGTTCTCTTCTGGGTTATAGTGGATCCTGCGGTGGGAAGGCACTACAGTTTTGACTGGGAGCATGGCCTCCGATCCGTATGCCAAAGAGAAAGAAGTATGCCTCGTTGATGTTCTGAAAGATGTGCGGTAGGCCCAAAGTGCCGTAGGAAGTTCATCCACCCAAGCGCCTTTCGATTTTTCAAGCTTCTTTTTGATTAGAGTTTTGAGAATTTTGTTGACAGCTTCGACTTGTCCGTTTTCCTGGGGGTAAGCCACAGATGAGAAGCTTTTGTGAATTCCGTGCTTTTGGCACCAGTCGGCAAACTCTTCGCTGTCAAACTGAAGTCAATTGTCTGATATGATTTTGAGTGGAACCCCGTACCTTCATAGAACATTTTTGCTCAAGAAATTAATAACTTTTGCCGAGGATATTTTATTTAGAGGTTCCGCTTCCACCCATTTAGTGAAATAGTTGACTGCCACTATAGCATATTTGGCTCTGCCTCGGCCCACCGGCAGTTCGCCAATCAAGTCAACTCCCTATACTGCAAAGGGCTAAGGGCTGGTCATTTGAGTAATCTCATTTGTTGGTAGTCGAGGAATCTTAGCAAACTTTTGAGATCTGTCACATTTTTTGACGAAGTCCAAGGCGTCTTTATTTAAGGTGGGCCAGAAATATCCATATCGAAGTATCTTCTTTGCCAAAATCTGCCCTCCAGTGTGATCTCCGCAGCTTCCTTGATGGATGTTTGATAAGATTTCCTTGGCTTCCCTTCCAGCGACACACTTTAATAAGGGTTAGATAAGCCGCGCCTATAGAAGGTGCCTTCTTGTATTGTGTAGCGGGAAACTCTCCTTAAGATTTTCTTGACTTCGTTATGCTCGTCGGGAAGTGTGCCATCTTGTAAGAATTTTCGGATGGGAGTCACCTAAGTTTCCTCTTCGGTTGCAGCTATCAGATTCACTTGCTCGAAACTCGGGGTTAGTTGCCTTGAGATGGCCACAGTTCCGGAAATGGTGTCGTTTTTCATGCTAGCTTGCTTTGCCAATTCGTCGGCCTCTTGGTTCTCTTCTCGTGGAATGTGTTTATTTAAATAGTGATCCAATTGATCGAGTAGCAGCTTGGTCTTCTTTAGATATGATGTGAGTCGTTCTCCTTGAGTCTAAAATTCTCCTAGTATTTGGTTTACAATAAGTTGAGAATCACTATGAAGACATAAAGAACTGACTCCAATCTCTAAGGCAAGTTCTAATCCAGCTATTACTGCTTCATATTCCGCATCGTTGTTGGTAACAGCGAATTCCAACCTTAGAGCATAATGTAGCTTCCTTCCCCTGGGAGTGATTATTACAATACCTACCCCCGAGCCTTGTTCGTTTGATGCTCCATTAACAAAGAGATTCCACTTGATGCCTTTTGCTATTTCAGATTGTCCTTACCTTCGTTGGTAGTGAATTCGGCAATGAAATCGGCCATGGCTTGTCCCTTGATGGCGGTGCAAGGGTGGTAGGTGATATCATATTGAATCAGTTCAATGCACCATTTAAGTAGTCGTACAGAAGTGTCGGGACGATGGAGTACCTGCCTTAGCGGTTGATCGGTTAGAACTCTGATGGAATGAGATTGGAAATTGTGTCGCAGTTTCCGTGACGTGATTAGTAAACAGTAAGCTAGCTTCTCAAGTTTAGGATATCTGGCTTCTGTCCCCATTAACCTCTTACTTACAAAGTATACTGGCCATTACGCGCGGTTGTCTTCTCTCACCAAAGCGGCGCTTAGAGCACGAGATGAAACATCAAGGTATAGGTATAGCTCTTCGCCTTCGTTTGGAGTTGAGAGTACTGGTGGTCTCTGGAGGTGTTCGATTAGGTTAAGGAAGGCTGTTAAGCATTCGTCAGTCCATTCGAACTTTCCTTTGTCTTTATTTAGAGCCTCGAAGAAGGGAACGCACTTGTCAGTCACTTTAGAGATGAATCTGCTTAGGGCGTCCACCTTCCCATTTAGGCTTTGCATTTCTCTTCGAGTGGAAGGTATCCTGATATCTTTCAGGGCTCGGATTTGCTCGGGGCTTGCTTCAATTCCTCTGGCATGGACGATGAATCCCAAGAACTTTCCCGATGATACTCCGAAGGAGCACTTTAGAGGATTCAGCTTCATTCCATATTGGCAAAGTACCTGAAACATCTCGCCCAGGTAGCTGACGTGATCATTGGCTTTCCTCGACTTTACTAGCATGTCATCCACAGAAACTTCCATTGTTCATCCTATCAGTTTCGCAAACATCTTGTTGACGAGGCGCTGATAAGTAGCTTCGACGTTTTAAGTCCAAAAGGCATTACTTTATGGTAGTACAATCCCCGGCCAGTGATGAAACTAGTGTGGTCTTGATCGGGAACGTGCATAGGAATTTGGTTATATCCTGAGTATGCGTCCATAAAAGATAAGAGTTCGTGTCCGGCTGTGCTATCCACAAGCTGATCGATTCGGGGGAGTGGGAAGCAATCCTTCGGGCAAGCGTCATTTAAGTTGGAGAAGTCAATGCATGTTCGCCACTTCCATTAGCCTTCTTTACTAGTACCGGGTTAGCGATCCACTCTGGGTAGATGGCTTCTCTTATGAAGTTATTGGCAAGTAGGTTCTTTACTTCTTCATCGAGGGCTGCTGATCGTTCTGCCCCCATACTTCTCTTTTTCTGCTTTACTGGCATCTTGGTAGGATCGATGTTTAGTACGTGGCATGCCACGTCTGGGGAGATTCTTGTCATGTCAGCGTGCGTCCATGCAAATACATCCAAGTTGTGGTGGAGAAAATCAATGAGTTGATCCCTCAATTCTGCTCTTAGCTGAGATCCGATTTTCAACAGTCTACTTGAGTCATGTTTGTCTACAGATACAGACTCCATAGCCTCTACAGGCTCGGTGGTGGCCTCCTCCTCTTTGTCTCCGGGGTCTAATTCATTGAAAGGATCACTGGTGTATCGAAGAGGAGAGGCTTTCTTTAGTTGTTATGCTTCCAAAATTTTCATGCGGAGAGTAGTCTCTGCATTCTTCCCTCTATCATTCCTGCGATTATTACGAAGTTCAGTTATATAGCAATCTCGAGCGGCGTCTTGATCTCCCTCTACTTCCCCTATTCTATCGTCTGTTGGAAATTTCATCTTCAGGCACCACGGGGCCAAGACAATTTGGAAGTCAGACAAGGCTGGTCTTCCTAAAAAGGCGTTGTAGGCCGAGTGGTTATCTATTAGCACAAATGTTTGTTTCCGCACAATGGAGCGGGGGTGACTTACTATTTCAACAAAAATGTCCAGTTGCCTGAGGGGCATCTTCGCGTCTCCAGTGAAACCGTGTAGTGGTTTGTTGCAGGGAGACACATCCTTCATTGACAGCTTCATTCTGTCGAAAGAATGCTTGAATAGGATATTTACTGAGCTTCCAGTGTCTACTAGAATTCGGAAAACTTCGGTTAGGCTGAACCGGGCAGAGATAACCATAGGATCCATGTGAGGGTACTGCCTTCCTTCTAGGTCACGCCTATTGAATGTAATGTCATCATTCTCGTTTCGCTTCAGGTGGCGTTCTTCCATAACAGAATTAACGTAGCCTTCATTGTTTCTAAGTGACTTTTCGTATCTTTCCATCTCTGCCCAGCTTCTGTCGGCGATGTGTGGTCCTCCCGATATGGTATGGACCACTATCTTCTCTTGACTAGAGCTGCTGGTGTTGCGATTTCCCCATCCTATTTCTGGGAGGGGTAGCCTTGGGTTTTCATTGGCAGGAGCTGGGGTCCTGTTCAGGCCTTTTACATAGCGTTCCAGTCTCTTCCTTCTGATGTGTTCTTCAATTAAATCCCGGAGATGATGGCATTTGTTGGTGTCTTGCCCATGAGATTCGTGGAAGCGGTAGAACTTTCCAGACTTAATTGCGTTATCTAATTCCTTCTTGTACGGGGGGCGTCTGTATTTAACTTCGTCTTGGGTGGACAGGAAGATGTTTTCGATTGTTTCATTCAAAGGAGTGTAAGTGTCAAATCTCGGTCCGGGCCGATATAGACGTTTTTTCCCTTCTTGCCCCCAGCATTGTCTCTAGAGTCATTTCTTCGAACTGTGATATCCCGAAATTTTAGACAATATCAATTTAATAATCTTTATATAAAATTAAATTGATATAGACAATATTGATTAATAAAATATGTTTTGATTTAATAATCAAATTTAAATAATAATTAATTTGTGAATTTATCTTTTATATGCTAAAATAAATGTTTAAATTATAATGTATATATATCATTTATAATGTATATATATATATATATATGTATATATATATTATAGTTTAACATTGTTTGGAATTTAACTTACATGAAAATAAATAAATGAAGTTTGTTTTTAAATTCTAATAAATATTGAGTAATTAAGAAATTATGTTTTAATTAATATTAAGTTTTTAAAAATCTATTTAATTAATAACTATAGGGTTTGATAATAAAGGAAATTGTTTAAAATTTGTCTTAGTTTAATTTTTAAATTTAAGTAAAAATTGATTTTTATTTCTTTTTAAAATATTATTTGATTAAATATGATTTGAGTATATTTTATATAAGTTTAAAATATAAGATAACATATCATTTAAATTCATTTAAATATAAAAGTGATTTATAATTTCTTTATAAATCATATAAAATTGTAAATTGTTATTTTAAATCATATTAATAAATATTCTATTTTTCAAAAATATAAAGAGAAATTAAAATAGGAAAATAGAATCTTCATTTTTAAATTGATTTTGGTTTTATTTCAAAGAATTAATTTGATTTGGCAATTTTATTTTGAAATTCAAATTTATTGATTCTTTAGAATATTTTGTAAGTTTTAAATTATAAATTGTTTTATGTACATGTACTTTAATAAGAAAATTCATGCATATTCATTCAAACATAAAATAAACTAAAGAAAAACCTATATAAACATTTAAATATATAACTTAATTAACAAGACAAGTGTTAAGTCTTAAACAAATCAAATACATGTGTTAATAAGTTAGTAGCTCTAATGACAAGTGTCATTAAATATTTATTTTCTTTTAATAATTTTGTTAAATTTATTTCAGCCTCTTTTTTTTTTAAAAAAAGAAACATTTCCACTTCCCCTCATTCTCCTTTTCAAAACAAAAGATAAAGATAAAAATCTGAAACTCAAACTTCCTCTCAATAACAAAATCTGCATATTCATTTCAAAAAGCAAATCTAAAAGTAAATCATCTCCTCAAACCCAGATATAAATCACAACAACCTATAGTTCCTGCAAAATCATCTCTTCTACCTGGAATTACTGCATAATCAAGTTTGCATTGCTATTCATTCCTGCAAAATCAAGGCCTGCACTTGCATCTCTGTAAATTTGAGCAACCTGTAGTTAAAACCTGCATGCATGAAGTAGATAATTAGAAGAAACATAAAGTTTTCAGTCCAAAGCAATTCAAGTTCAAATTTCTCAAACATGGATGCTCTGCTCAGGAAATTAGGTGAGTAACATTTTTGATTTAATAATTTAAGTTAATATGGTTGCATGATTTGTTTCTGTGAATGATCAGTAAGATTCTGTATATATAGATATCTAAGAATAATCTGTAGATATTGGGGTAAAATGTGTGCATGTCCACTTATGATCCTCTGTTTCTAGCTTAAGACTCAGTTTTGTATATTTTTACCCCATCTCTGGATCATGTTATGTTTATGTTTTAAGTGACAAACATACTGGGTTGTCAAACATAAATCTGAAGCATAGAATTTAATAGGGTAAATTAAAACCCAAACTTTCTTTGAAATCCAAAGTGTTCAGTTAACTTGAAATTGTTTAAACATAAATTCCTTAGTTTTTGAATTTAGATTATGTCATGATAATGTTCTTAAAAACATGATTTTTAACTCAGAAAAAAAAACAATTTATGGTTTAAGATTTCAAGGACAGTTCACTTCTATTCGGAAAGTATAGCTTTGATGAATTCTGTTGATATTGGACATTAGGGAATTTGAAATTTTCTTATGAAGGAAGAAGAAGGATCAGGCAATTTAGAAAAAAAAGAGAAAAAAAATTACTAATTGGTGAGTAAATTTTTGAATTAGCTAAGGGATGGGATTTTACTGTAACCCTAAGTTTTAAACAAGTAAGAATTCGATTATATAGCCACTAGGATTGATCGAGTGTTTTGCAACTCTGGGAATTTGTTGCTGGGTTTAAGAGGAGATAGTAGCCGGAGTTTCAGCCTGAATGGTGGCCGGTGGGAGGAGAAATTGTTGTTGACAGGTTTGCGAAGTTTGGGGTGGAGTGTGTTTCAGGTTTTAGAAGTATGGAGGACTGCTCTGCTTGAATTTGGGAAATGGGGATTCTATGATGCTTAGGGGTTCAGGTGGATTCAAGAGAGGTTGGTGGATTGGATGATCATCACTGATGATCGGAGAGTTGGCTATGGTTATGTGCATGTGCACAGAGTTTTTTTTTTGAGAAGGGTTTTGGTTTCTGTAAGTTATAGCGAAAGACTCGAGTCATTTAAGATGTGACTAGAAGCAACAAGCCATAGAACTCGAAGTGAAGTGGCATTTGACTCGGGTAGTTTGGTTGCAGAGCCTTGTTTCTGTAACCTGAATTATTTCAGGTTTTGAATTTTTTTTAAAACAAAACATGAATTCAAATAGATTTTGAATTTCAGTTTTTGAATAAACAAGATTTGCAGTTTTTGTTTCCTGTAGCCTGAACAGTTTCAGGTTTTGAATTTTAAAACTAGATTTTAAAAAAATGGGCTAGGCAGGTTTAAATCTAAACTAAAGCAAGATTAAACCGTGAATTCAAATAGATTTTAAATTTCAGGATTTGAAATAATCAGGATTTGCAGAAATAAAATATTTCATTTTTTTGAAAACCTACACAGTTTTGACACTGAGTGATTTTAAATCTAAAAGTAAGTTTTTTTAAAAAAGAAGTCTTAAATGCTATGTTAAATCTGAATTTAGAATCCTGGATTCAAATTTAAATTTGAATCGGAAAGTTTCAAAAAGAAAATTGGTTGAAAAATTCAAATGATGTATTTAGTTTGAGTATTTTACAAGATCTGAAATGAAGATTTAGAACAGAGTTTTAAATTCTAATCTTTGAATTTAAACCTGAAGCATGAATTTGAATTTTTATAAGATTAGAATTTCAATGTTTAAATGTTATTTGAAATATTTAAGGTATTTTAAATTTATCTAAATTGAATATAGTTTGAAGCTAAATGATTTTTCTAAAATTTGTTTTAAGAGGTAAGTGATTCTTTAAAATGAGAATTAAAGAGTTTTTAAATATTTAAAATCTTGTTTAAGTTTAAATTTAATTTCATTTTAATTTCAATTTAAAATGGAATTTATAAATTTAAAATCAAATTTGTTTTTAAATGACTTTAATAATGATAATTTAATCATTAATGAGATAAATGATTTTTATTGTTTTGAAACTTAATTATCTGATCAAGGTAATTAAGATTTTAATTAATTTAATCAATTAATAATTGGGTTAATTAATTAAATAAATAAGGGTTTATTTAATTAATTAAAAGATTTAAGTAAGTTAATTAAATTTGATTAAAGTATGATTTAGAAATTAATTTTATTTTTAGTTAATTTAATTTAATTAATGGATTGAATTATATTAATCAAGTAATTAATAATTAATTAAGTTTAATTATCACTTGATTAATTTAAAAATTAGAAATTAATTAATGTGTATCTTTAAATAAATTAAGAATTAATATTGATTAATTCAGCTAATTACTTTGGAAAGGTAATTAAAGATTTGTTATTGGTTAATAAAGGTCATTAACATGGTATTATTTTATAATTAATTAATGTAATTAATCTTAGTAATTATTTGTATTAATTAATTTAAGATAATCATTTGAATTGTTTAAAAGAATTACTTAGTGAAACTAATTAAGGAAATTAATTACTAATTATAATTAATTGAGTTTATTTTGATTAATTAAGTTAATTAATTAAGTTTAATTAATTTAAATTAATCATTGATTTGATTTGAGAAGTAATTACAAATGGAAAATTACTTAGTGAAGAAAATAAATTACTGCATGTAATTTAATGGAGGAGTTTTGGAACTAATTACTTGTGTAATTAATATGTAATTAGTATGTTGAATAATTACTTAAGTAAGAAATTAATAATTAATTACTTAGTGTAATTAATTTAGGTTTTGATAATTAATTTAATGGAGTTATTTAAAATAATTAGTGATCATTAATTTATATAATTAATGATATGATTAAGGATTGATTAATAAAAACAATTAATCAATAAAGAATTAATTAATGTAATTAATTAAGGATTAATGTAATTAATTATGATTAATTAATTGATGAAGTAATTACAAGTTAATTACAGGGATTGGTTTGGATTAATTAATTTGTGAAATTAATTAGAGGTTAATTACTTGAATGTAATTAGAGGATAGATAATCAAGATGATTAATTAGGGTAACTTGTTAAGGGTAATTAATTAATTGATTTATAATTAATTGATATGTAAGAAAGGTTTATTTGGATGAATAATTAATTTAATTTATTTTAAATTAATTTAAGGAAGAAGTAATTAATTTAAATTCATTTTGAATTAATTATAGATTGGATTGATTAGTTTTTGCTTATGAATGATGATTGATATTTATTACCCTGAATGGTTGGAATCTCGGTTATGAGATAAATGTTGCGTGATTTGGATGTTATGGTTGCATTGAGTTGATAATATGATTTATCTGTTGAAGTTGATAATATAGATTATCTGATGTGATGATAATATTGATTATCTATTATGATGTTGAGAATTATCTATCTGTGTGTATATAGATAATATTGAATTGAATTGTTTTAAACTTTAAAACAACTTGGCCCTGAAAGACACGCTTTAGTTTTCGATGAGACCGGGATCGGGTTTCCATATTTGGATATCCGAAAACCACATCGATTCCAAATAACGTTAGGTCGTGTATCAAAATGGAGCTTTGTGAAGACTCGAGGTGTAAGGGCTATACGTCAGTATAACTCTGTGGGTGACGGAATAGTGCTTATAGATTCGAGATGGTGGTTTAGAGTGCAAGGGTTATTGTCGTTAACTCTGAGGGTGATTCCAAAATGAGTGTAACGAGATAATGCCTTCGGTTTCGTTCGAACCCGGAACGAACTTGTATGGATTGAATGCTTTCAGAACATCGTCAGGTGGACGATGAGCATTCTAAGTGATGTGTCCTATAAAGGTTATCGTAGCCTCAAGCGTCATCAATCGAGAATGGCTAAAACAGGGGAGGTGCAGCAAGGCTTCATGGGTAGCTTCCACTGGAGAGCGAGATTGATCCATGTCTAGAAGTCCCTTTATATTCGGCTGTGTGGGCAGTTGGTTGCAAACAACTGCGGGGTTGTCTTGTTCGGAACTGTTCAGTAAGGAATGGTTCCGGCCTTGTGTTGCAGGGGAGTGGGAGCACTCCTCGGTACGATGATCTAGGCCACGTACTATGACGGGCGGTACCCCAGTAGCCCTGCCATTGTATGGAATCCACAATCCAATAAGTGCCAACGGTTTTGATTGTATTACCCACTTTTGTGGCTAGTAGCTGGAATTTAATAAATGTAAAAATTTCGGCTATTTCTTATTTACTTGAAAACCCTAGACACTATTATAATATCATCGGATTTCCTATCAAATGTTTTGGTTAGCGTAAGGTAAAAACTTTTCCATGTTTGTGTGTGGGAAGTCTTACGTGATACCATTCTTTTCATAGGTTTTTTAAAAGTTAAGCAACCTTAACCTGTTACTCACACCAGACCCATGTCTGACCCGGAGTTTATTTTTTTTTTTTATAAACTCTTGGGTACTTAAATTTTTACGAGTAGCCAAGAGAATTCAGGTTAGGATTCAGGATTAGCTTTGACGAATAATGGAGGAGCAATGGAGCAGGAGGCTTCCGCGTTAGATATAGTTTTCCGCTGTGTTTTCTCTGTGTTGTGTTTGTATTGAGTTGTAAATACTAGACAGGTGTTTATAACTGCCTAGTATATGTGATGTGTATGTTGTGTATCTATGATTGGTATTGTATATTATGTAAATACTTACGTTTTAATATAATTTATTCGTTCCGCTATTGAGATTCTAGTTTTGTTTCTTCTTTCTCTTCTTTCTTTTCTTCTTCTATCCCTTTCTTTCTTAATTCATGATGCGTCTTTCTAGGTAGTGGAAGACTGGTCGCTACAGTTGGTATCAGAGCATTAGGTTGAGTGAATACCTAGGCTCTGGAGTGGTGTCTATGTTGAGAGAGCGTATTTGTAATTTTTAATATATTTATATATATATTTATTATTACCTATCGATTGGGTTACCTGTTCAGGTTTTCCAATATAAGTTATAAAGGTAGATGGGGTAGTAGTGTGTGTAACACGATTACTACCATTGGTTGGAGTTTGTATGTATGGTTGGAAGTGTGTTTGTCGAGACTGTAGACCTAATACCGTCTCGAGTGAGCTTTGAAGTGGTGTAAGGACTTCATTGATCTCTGAAGGTAACCTGTTAAGGTTCGGAGTATATCTTTGAAGTTGGACGAGTAGAGTTTGGATCTGTTGGCTGAATAGAAGCGAGTGATAGTATCTTATTATCTCAGGGAAATAGTAGCTGCGTGATGAGATGCAGGGACTATGGATGCTTCCGAAGATGTTTCTTTGGAACAATTTTAAGGAAGTAGGCCTGCTTCAGTGTTGTGGCTGAGTTCAGCAGGGTGTTATTGTGTGGTTTGAATTTCAAGTTTCTCGAAGAGCTTTGGATTGGAAATTCTTTGGCATTAGTGTCAGCAGTGCAGCTTGGAGTGTTCTGTGTATCGGCAGAGTTTTCTGGCTTATCTGTTTTCTGGAGATGGAGTTCAGAAGCAGTGGAGTAGAATCCATTTCTTAGATGGATTGACTAGACAAATATAAGTTGTTCTGATTAGTTTAGAGAGAATAGTTCTCTTTGGATATTAGATTGAGTTGATCGCAAAAGTGACTTGCGATAGTTGAGTGTTCTCTTGGGTTGTTGGAGATTTTTTTGAATATTTTCAGAAAAGTCAGAGTTTGTCTTCATCTAGAGATTCAGTGGTACCGGTGGTTCAACTAGTTGAAGGTTGGTTTCTTGAGATGGAGTTTATTGAAGCAACTCAGTATTTGAGGAAATTCTGAATTTTCTCTAGGTTATGCTGTCAAGTTGTGCTTGTGTTCTTCATCAGCATTCTTTTCTACTCCAAATCAGAGTCGTGCAGCGGAAGCAGTTTGGATGTGCATCTGCTTTTCTTTTCCGGACAAGAGAAGTTTGTTTTCTTCTGATGGTTGTGAGTGGAGTTGATCTTGACCTTGATTGATCGTGGAGGATCATTCTGATGGATTAGGTTTGGACTAGTTTGTTTCTTGAGGCATCAGCAAGGATTGAGCTGATCAGGTAGGATGTAGGCAGCTCGAGACCGTCCGAAGAGTTTTGTGGATCTGAAGTCTGGTTTTGGATAAGTTTTCCCCAGTTTTAGGAGCTATAAATTTTGGTAAGGTTGGGTAAGCTAGCTCCGAGATGTTTTGGATTTCTTCTGTGTTCTGTTTTGGATAAGTGTTTGATTATCTGGATTGAATTGCCAGTTTGGACAACTGAAATTCGATGAGTTTCACGTATCTCTGAGGGAGTACGTGTATATCTATTTCTGGTTTTGGAATCAGTTGTTCTGAGAGATTTTGGTTGTTAAATCAGACTCTTCTGTAGTCTGATATCTTGTTTAGTTATAGATCTTGATGGGTAGGAGTTTTTGTAACTCGGTAATGTTGATTGTTTGGGTTCTATAGAGCGAGTAACCCGATGTTTACTTGGGAAACTCAAGGAAATTCTATTCAGAATTTTGTCTGGATAGTTAATTTTGTTTGATTGGTTGAATTGATTGCTATGGATGTTAGCATATGTTTGATATATGCTTGGTTTTAAAATTTAAATCTTAAATAGGTTATTACATTACTTTTGTTTTAAATTTCGGGGACGAAATTCTTTTAAGGGGGAAGGAATGTGATATCCCGGAATTTTAGACAATATCAATTTAATAATCTTTATATAAAATTAAATTGATATAGACAATATTGATTAATAAAATATGTTTTGGTTTAATAATCAAATTTAAATAATAATTAATTTGTGAATTTATCTTTTAAATGCTAAAATAAATGTTTAAATTATAATGTGTGTGTATATATATATATATATATATTTGTATATATATATTATAGTTTAACTTTGTTTGGAATTTAACTTACATGAAACTAAATAAATGAAGTTTGTTTTTAAATTCTAGTAAATATTGAGTAATTAAGAAATTATGTTTTAATTAATATTAAGTTTTTAAAAATCTATTTAATTAATAACTATAGGGTTTGATAATAAAGGAAATTGTTTAAAATTTGTCTTAGTTTAATTTTTAAATTTAAGTAAAAATTGATTTTTATTTCTTTTTAAAATATTATTTGATTAAATATGATTTGAGTATATTTTATATAAGTTTAAAATATAAGATAACATATCATTTAAATTCATTTAAATATAAAAGTGATTTATAATTTCTTTATAAATCATATAAAATTGTAAATTGTTATTTTAAATCATATTAATAAATATTCTATTTTTAAAAAATATAAAGAGGAATTAAAATAGGAAAATAGAATCTTCATTTTTAAATTGATTTTGGTTTTATTTCAAAGAATTAATTTGATTTGGCAATTTTATTTTGAAATTCAAATTTATTGATTCTTTAGAATATTTTGTAAGTTTTAAATTATAAATTGTTTTATTTACATATACTTTAACAAGAAAATTCATGCATATTCATTCAAACATAAAATAAACTAAAGAAAAACCTATATAAACATTTAAATATATAACTTAATTAAACAAGACAAGTGTTAAGTCTTAAACAAATCAAATACATGTATTAATAAGTTAGTAGCTCTAATGACAAGTGTCATTAAATCTTTATTTTCTTTTAATAATTTTGTTAAATTTATTTCAGCCTCTTTTTTTTTTTTTGAAAATAGAAACATTTCCATTTCCCCTCATTCTCCTTTTCAAAACAAAAGATAAAGAAGTCAAAAGAAAATTTCACTTAAAAATCTGAAACTCAAACTTCCTCTCAATAACAAAATCTGCATATTCATTTCAAAAAGCAAATCTAAAAGTAAATCATCTCCTCAAACCCAGATATAAATCACAACAACCTATAGTTCCTGCAAAATCATCTCTTCTACCTGGAATTACTGCATAATCAAGTTTGCATTGCTATTCATTCCTGCAAAATCAAGGCCTGCACTTGCATCTCTGTAAATTTGAGCAACCTGTAGTTAAAACCTGCATGCATGAAGTAGATAATTAGAAGAAACATAAAGTTTTCAGTCCAAAGCAATTCAAGTTCAAATTTCTCAAACATGGATGCTCTGCTCAGGAAATTAGGTGAGTAACATTTTTGATTTAATAATTTAAGTTAATATGGTTGCATGATTTGTTTCTGTGAATGATCAGTAAGATTCTGTATATATAGATATCTAAGAATAATCTGTAGATATTGGGGTAAAATGTGTGCATGTCCATTTATGATCCTCTGTTTCTAGCTTAAGACTCAGTTTTGTATATTTTTACCCTATCTCTGGATCATGTTATGTTTATGTTTTAAGTGACAAACATACTGGGTTGTCAAACATAAATCTGAAGCATAGAATTTAATAGGGTAAATTAAAACCCAAACTTTCTTTGAAATCCAAAGTGTTCAGTAAACTTGAAATTGTTTAAACATAAATTCCTTTGTTTATTGAATTTAGATTGTGTCATGATAATGTTCTTAAAAACATGATTTTTAACTCAGAAAAAAAAAACAATTTATGGTTTAAGATTTCAGGGACAGTTCACTTCTATTTGGAAAGTATAGCTTTGATGAATTTTGTTGATGTTGGACATTAGGGAATTTGAAATTTTCTTATGAAGGAAGAAGAAGGATCAGGCAATCTAGAAAAAAAAGAGAAAAAAATTACTAATTGGTGAGTAAAATTTTGAATTAGCTAAGGGATGGGATTTTACTGTAACCCTAAGTTTTAAAAAAGTAAGAATTCGATCATATAGCCACTAGGATTGATCGAGTGTTTTGCAACTCTGGGAATTTGTTGCTGGGTTTAAGAGGAGATATTAGCCGGAGTTTCAGCCTGAATGGTGGCCGGAGGGAGGAGAAATTGTTGTTGACAGGTTTGCGAAGTTTGGGGTGGAGTGTGTTTCAGGTTTTAGAAGTATGGAGGACTGCTCTGCTTGAATTTGGGAAATGGGGATTCTATGATGCTTAGGGGTTCAGGTGGATTGAAGAGAGGTTGGTGGATTGGATGATCATCACTGATGATCGGAGAGTTGGCTATGGTTATGTGCATGAGCACAGATTTTTTTTTGAGAAGGGTTTTGGTTTCTGTAAGATATAGGGAAAGACTCGAGTCATTTATGATGTGACTCGAAGCAACAAGCCATAGAACTCGAAGTGAAGTGGCATTTGACTCGGGTAGTTTGGTTGCAGAGCCTTGTTTCTGTAACCTGAATTATTTCAGGTTTTGAATTTTTTTTAAAACTAAAAAAAAACGCAAGGCAAGTTCAAATTCAAACTTTAGACAAGATTAAAACATGAATTCAAATAGATTTTGAATTTCAGTTTTTGAATAAACAAGATTTGCAGTTTTTGTTTCCTGTAGCCTGAACAGTTTCAGGTTTTGAATTTTAAAACTAGATTTTAAAAAAATGGGCTAGGCAGGTTTAAATCTAAACTAAAGAAAGATTAAACCGTGAATTCAAATAGATTTTAAATTTCAGGATTTGAAATAATCAGGATTTGCAGAAATAAAATATTTGATTTTTTTGAAAACCTGCACAGTTTTGACACTGAGTGATTTTAAATCTAAAAGTAAGTTTTTTTAAAAAACAAGTCTTAAATGCTATGTTAAATCTGAATTTAGAATCCTGGATTCAAATTTAAATTTGAATCGGAAAGTTTCAAAAAGAAAATTGGTTGAAAAATTCAAATGATGTATTTAGTTTGAGTATTTTACAAGATCTGAAATGAAGATTTAGAACAGAGTTTTAAATTCTAATCTTTGAATTTAAACCTGAAGCATGAATTTGAATTTTTATAAGATTAGAATTTCAATGTTTAAATGTTATTTGAAATATTTAAGGTATTTTAAATTTATCTAAATTGAATATAGTTTGAAGCTAAATGATTTTTCTAAAATTTGTTTTAAGAGGTAAGTGATTCTTTAAAATGAGAATTAAAGAGTTTTTAAATCTTGTTTAAGTTTAAATTTAATTTCATTTTAATTTCATTTTAAAATGGAATTTATAAATTTAAAATCAAATTCGTTTTTAAATGACTTTAATAATGATAATTTAATCATTATTGAGATAAATGATTTTTATTGTTTTGAAACTTAATTATATGATCAAGGTAATTAAGATTTTAGTTAATTTAATCAATTAATAATTGGGTTAATTATTAAATAAATAAGGGTTTATTTAATTAATTAAAAGATTTAAGTAAGTTAATTAAATTTGATTAAAGTATGATTTAGAAATTAATTTTATTTTTGGTTAATTTAATTTAATTAATGGATTGAATTATATTAATCAAGTAACTAATAATTAATTAAGTTTAATTATCACTTGATTAATTTAAAAATTAGAAATTAATTAATGTGTATCTTTAAATAAATTAAGAATTAATATTGATTAATTCAGTTAATTACTTTGGAAAGGTAATTAAAGATTTGTTATTGGTTAATGAAGGTCATTAACATGGTATTATTTTATAATTAATTAATGTCATTAATTTTAGTAATTAATTGTATTAATTAATTTAAGATAATCATTTGAATTGTTTAAAAGAATTACTTAGTGAAAGTAATTAAGGAAATTAATTACTAATTATAATTAATTGAGTTTATTTTGATTAATTAAGTTAATTAATTAAGTTTAATTAATTTAAACTAATCATTGATTTGATTTGAGAAGTAATTACAAATGGAAAATTACCTAGTGAAGAAAATAAATTACTGGATGTAATTTAATGGAGGAGTTTTGGAACTAATTACTTGTGTAATTAATATGTAATTAATATGTTGAATAATTACTTAAGTAAGAAATTAGTAATTAATTACTTAGTGTAATCAATTTAGGTTTTTATAATTAATTTAATGGAGTTATTTAAAATAATTAGTGATCATTAATTTATAATTAATGATATGATTAAGGATTGATTAATAAAAACAATTAATCAATAAAGAATTAATTAATGTAATTAATTAAGGATTAATGTAATTAATTATGATTAATTAATTGATGAAGTAATTACAAGTTAATTACAGGGATTGGTTTGGATTAATTAATTTGTGAAATTAATTAGAGGTTAATTACTTGAATGTAATTAGAGGATAGATAATCAAGATGATTAATTAGGGTAACTTGTTAAGGGTAATTAATTAATTGATTTATAATTAATTGATATGTAAGTAAGGTTTATTTGGATGAATAATTAATTTAATTTATTTTAAATTAATTTAAGGAAGAAGTAATTAATTTAAATTCATTTTGAATTAATTATAGATTGGATTGAGTAGTTTTTGCTTATGAATGATGATTGATATTTATTACCCTGAATGGTTGGAATCTCAGTTATGTGATAAATGTTGTTGTGTGATTTGGATGTTATGGTTGCATTGAGTTGATAATATGATTTATCTGTTGAAGTTGATAATATAGATTATCTGATGTGATGATAATATTGATTATCTATTATGATGTTGAGAATTATCTATCTGTGTGTATATAGATAATATTGAATTGAATTGTTTTAAACTTTAAAACAACTTGGCCCTGAAAGACACGCTTTGGTTTTCGATGAGACCGGGATCGGATTTCCATATTTGGATATCCGAAAACCACATCAATTCCAAATAACGTTAGGTCGTGTATCAAAATGGAGCTTTGTGAAGACTCGTGGAGTAAGGGCTATACGTCAGTATAACTCTGTGGGTGACGGAATATGTAACAACCCGCATATTTATCGATTTTATATTTAAATATTTTATCGTTCGTCGGATTTTGGTCCGAAAAGCTACTTTTTGCAAACAGTCGAATTGGGACTCGAGACCACCCCCATTGAGTTCAAAATGACGTTTGTGACCTTTTTGAGTATAAACTTCGATATGTTTGGAGATAGTAGAATTTTGACCTTTTTCACTTAGGGCTTTGGTTTGGGCTGAACCCATTAGCCACTTACTAACTCAGTCCCAACCCACTCCAACTCTTCATTACTTCATTTCATATTCCTAACACTCAAGCTCAAGCAAAAATGGTGGAAGAGAATGGGAATTAGAAACTCCAAGCCCTAGTTCCTCTTGCTAGCTCAAGTTCTTGCTCCAAAATCAAAGAGAACCCATTAGTAAGCATCTCCTTCTTCTTCTCCAACTCATTCTCTCTTTGATTTCAGAAATTTCCTAAACCTAACTTAGGGAATGTTCTTCTTTTACGCTTACATTCAAGCTTCTAGTGTTGAGATTGAAGTGTGGTTGATCTCCCCTTGTCTTCAAGCTTCTCATTCATTGTTTTTGGGTCCAAAGGTGAGATTTTTATCTCACATCTATGCTAATATTTATCTTCGATTGTTAGGTATGAATTCCTAACACTTATTCGTGTGCAATTGCTTTTGGTTTGGATTGATTTGGTGAATATTCCAATTTTTGGTGTTTTGGGTTCAATCCTTTAAAAATCCTAACTTTGATGTTTGAATGTGTTTTTGATTGTGCATCGAAGAGCTTATAGGGCCGGTTAGTCGATAAGCATAAACCCTTAGCGCCGTTGCTCGAGCGAATGCAAGTTGATCGAGTTTGCACCTCTTTTGAAATAGGGCAGGGGAGTGCTGGCAACAGGTTCGGCCGACCGAGCCCCTGGGCCGGTCGACCGACCTGCTACCCAGGCACTTCCTGCCTTTGTTTGGAAGTGCCGATTACAGGCCTCGACCGACCGAACCCCTGGGTCGGTCGACCGACCTGGTGCCCCGGGCACTTCCAACCCCTGGTTCGGTCAACCGACTCAGGGAGTCCGGTCGACCGACCTGCTGCTATTTGCCTACTATGCCTATTTTGCCTAGTTGTCTGAAATTCCAACTTTAATCGACTTGTGTTATTTCCCTATCTGTTGTTATCATTTTTTATTGACTTTGATGACTTGTTTTCTTCGGGAATTCTTGGAATATCCATTTCGATGGATTCGGTATCGATTTCTTTGGATTTTATTCACATTTTCGAATGTGAATCTTAGTGATTGGTTGTTCCTACAATCTTCTTTGTGATTTGTCACTTTAAAAATATAAAGGTTTTCTATACTAGTAGTAAATATCAAAACTCTTTCTTCAAATGATTTCAACACTATTTTAGTACAAAGCTCGTTTCTTAAACCGTTTTCCAATCTATTAGTATATACAAGCCTTTACCTCACTCGTATGAGAAATCTAATTAAACGACTTAGTAAAACAAGTGGTATGAAACGCTTGCGTTTACTTTGTCGGTTAATTCTTGGACTTGTTCGATTGAATCTCCTGTGACAATTTTCTAGTGGAGATCTACAATTTGTTCGCAAATATTTAAGTTAAGCTAGTGGTTATGGGACATGAAGCTAAGCTCATATATTTACTAGCTTACTGTAATTGACACTTCTCTTTGATCACGACGATCATTTTATGGTTTAGACTAGCAATGTGCGATGTCTCTTTGTCTATGTGGAGGAATGTTCCTCATTTTATGGAGCTTCGTCTCATTTCTTTCATGGATCGTACCTATCTAGGTGCGTCGATGTTTGTTTACACATGGGTCGTACCTTTCTAGGTGCGTCGATGTTTAGTTATGCATGGGGTGCACCTTTCTAGGTGCATCGATGTTTATTTACTTCGTGGAGCAATCGGCTCAATAAGTCGGGACATGGGGCGTATCTTTCTAGGTGCGTCGATGTTCGACTTTGCATGGGGTGTATCTTTCTAGGTGCATCAATGTTAGACATTACATGGGGTGTACCTATCTAGGTGCATCGACGTTTATTTATGCATGGGATGTATCTTTCTAGGTGCATCGATGTTCGTTTGTGCATGGGGCGTATCTTTCTAGGTGCGTCGATGCTAGAGCATGGGGCGTATCTTTCTAGGTGCGTCGATGTTCGACTGTGCATGGGGCGTGTCTTTCTAGGTGCGTCGATGTCCAGTTTGTAGGATTGGCCATCCTTTTATTGTGATTTCTGGATTTCTTGAGATGATTTCTAGAATTTGTGTTTCACCAATTTTCGTGATTTCCATTGATAAGTTTTATCAATATTTGTGCATTGGTGAATTTGTGTGTCATTAACTTTTGTGATTGACATTGATATAATCGTCAATATTTATGGTTTGGTGAACGAAATAAGGAGTATGACATTTTTTTGATTCTTGTGTAGATTTGGTGATATTGATTAATCTCTTGTTGATTTTCAATTACTTATATATATCACAGCTTGGCATGGTGATTATTATGTGTTTAGTCATATCTCTTATTCTATATCGTTTCATCTGATATTTATAGTTAGACTGATCCGTTTATTATTTTCTTCTTATAAATAATACTCGGGTTAGACCGAGATGTTGCAGGTGCTTCTGCTTGACTTCTCTTCTGGGGTTATCATATGATCTTTTGGCTAACTACTTAGATTAGTAGTTTATTTTGTTTTATACACTTGAGATGTGGACTCATAGATGTATTCTTTTGTATAGCATGTGTTGCTATTCTTTTGTATTACGGTGGATCTTGTTTGACCACTACTCTGATGAACACTTTTATGTGTTATATATATATTCATATCTATTTCCGCCCTTGTGATATGAATTATCTGTGACTGATTTGTGTTATGTTTATTTCTATATTTGTTTCCGAAGATTACATATAGCCACTTTGTAGTAGCTTTGAGTTTGTGTCGGTATGTCGGATTTCCTCTTGAGATGAAAAGTTATATTTTTATCTAGCATATCGGTACTCGCACAAAGCAATTATACAGATGGTCGCTCCTCAACAGCCTTAGTCTCCGTGCTAGTTGACAGCATTACACCGTAGTGTTCTTAGCTAGCATGGGTATAGAGGTGGGGCGTCACAGCTTGGTGTCAGAGCCAAACTTCGGAACAATATGGAATATTATAAAAAGGATCATCGTCCTAAGTCTTTCTTAGGAGTCGTGCTTTAGGATTTAATTCGAGTCTTCGTACCGATTCATCCTATTTTCTTTATGATTCCTTGTTTTATCAATCAAGTTTGATTGAAGTTTATTTTGAGAATAACTTTTTCCTCTTCTTTCTTTCTTTCTTAAAGAAGAGAAATGGTTAGACCTGGCCGTCCCAGCGCTGGTCAATCTAGTGCTACTCCCCAAGATGGAGTTTTTATGTCTGCCCAGCAGCTTTTAGATCTTGTTAAGAACGCTCAAGCAGCCGGTCCCAATCCAGAGCCTACTCATCCTAGATCCGGTTTTGCACGCTTGTGCAGAGACTACACCGATTTGGGTGGAAGGACATTCAGGGGATCCAAATGTGTTATTGAAATTCAAGCTTGGCTCAAATCATGCGATCGCATCTTTTCTCGCATGAACCTTATTGATCTACATCGAGTCCAAGTGGCTTCTAGCATGCTTCAAGAAAGAGCATTAGATTGGTATGAGCTCTTGGTTTCCGAAATCATTGAAGCGGATTTTACTTGGGAGCAATTCCGGGAAAGATTTGAATTCAAATTTGTGCCGGAGGCTGAAAAAGTAACTTTGGCCCGGCGTTTTATTGACCTTGTTCAAGGTGAATCTTCTGTGACAGATTATGTCGCATCTTTCGAATCTCTGTCCAAATACGGGGTTGAATACATCAACACCCCATTGAAGAAAAATCAGAGATTTGTCTATGGCTTGAATAAGAATCTTAAGAAGCCATTACTTCTAAAACTTGAGGTTTCATTTGATCAGCTTATTGATATCGCTCTCCGTCTTGAAGAGGCCGATAATGAAGGTGATGTTGAAGTTGTGCGTGCCCAACAGAACTTCGACAATAATTTGAAGAGGCCTATTAAATCCAAAGGCCCCAGTTCTAATAAGAAAGGGAAGCAACAAATTCTGGTAGCAAAGACTCCTATCTCTAGTCGTGGTCAATGCTACAATTGTGGTTCCACAGATCATTATGCAAGGGAGTTTCCGAAACCCCTCTTTTGTCGTTATTGCAAAACTACGGGTCACCATATAACTGCATGTCCCATACTTCAAAGAAAGAAGGAGGGAAAAGCTTAAAGTTGTGCAAGCCCCTAACAACTCTTCTTTTGGTCAAGGTATTTATCATTCAATCCTTGATTTTGTTTGTCTCGTGATTATTCTTTTCAAGTTCTTGTTGATATGAGTTCATCTCATTATTTTATATCAAAAGGACTTGTTACTTCTTTTTCTTTAAATATTTTGGGCTTGATGACTTCTTTGAGAATTGCGAATCCGGATGGTAGGTCCGCAACACTCAATTTGCTTTCTATTGATGTCGAAATTATTTTATGTGATTTTTCTTTCCGAGCCGATATTTTTACTTAGGCTCCGGAATTGATTTGTGCGAAAGGATTGGCTTAATCATTAATGAAGCCTATATCCTATTTTCTCGAGTGGACTATTCATCTTTGATATTTTCAATCTGTTAAGCAGATTTCTATTTTTTTTCCTTTATGATTTTGAATTAAAAATTGATGGCATCATTTTATTCTTTAAGCTCACATGTTGAGTAGAGCGTTATTTCTCTCATTTGGGTAGTTGTGAATTTTCCGGAATCTTTGAGTTTGTCTTAGGATTATCACCTAAGAAATCTTTTGTGTGGTGTTAAAGTCTTTCTAGTTCGACCTTGCCACCGATTTTCATTTGGCAACGAGTTGCGGGAGTTCGCATTCCATTTACCACATTCCGCACTTGTTTTGATTCCTATGAATGAATTATTATGTCATTCAGTTTGTCCATCTTGTTTCATCCATATTATAAATCGAGTATTCTATGAATATCTCGATGACTCCATCTTTGTATTTATTGATTTAGGATGAAAATTGAAATTTAAAATTTTGCAAATCTTTTTCATAAGATTTATTTATAAGTACAATCTGATTTGCTCTTAAACAAGAAAAGAACATTCTTAAAGGTTTTTAAGAAACATGTTTACTATATAGGAGATGATTTTGTGATTGTATTGCCCGTTGAGTGCTTTAAGAATTTTGGTCGATGCGCTTGATCAACGTTATCGATAAGAATCTCCTAAACGCTTTGATGAGACAATCAGAGACGATAAATTGACTTGTAAAAATGTAAATTTTTTGTAGAAAGATTATTACATAAAAATAAAAATGTAATTTTGAAAGTTTTAACTTTTCGGGAAAGAAGATTATTTAAAAGAACTCTTTCTTTCGATACTCTTATTCTTGTGATTCCTAGAGGGGAACCAAGACTTTGTTATTTGTACCGATACTAGTCGTATTGGTTTGGATGCCATTCTCTTGCAAATGGGAACGTGCTATCACTTGTGCTTCTAAATCATTATAGCATATCGAGACTAGATATGCCACTCATGATCTAGTGCTCGCGGCTATTGTTTTTACTTTTAAAATTTGGCATCACCATTTTTGGATGAGAAATTTGTTCTCCACCTCGATCATAAATCTTTGGAATATTTATTTTCTCATAAGGAACTCCATGTCGACTCGAGTTCCTAGCATCTTGTGATCTTGATATTCTTTTTATTCCCGGAAGGGAAATCGTGTTGCCAATGCGCTTTGTCGTAGGCAACAAGTGGATGATTCTTTGATGATGTCTTAAGGGAATTATCTTTTTATCAAGTTCATCGGGCGTTTTGATGTACTTCGTTTTATTGAGTTTCATCTCATTTCTTTTATGGACTTGCGCCTGATGTTCTTTTATGGTGTTCGGTTCATCGGATGTACTGTTATTATACTACATCGATGTTCCGTCTTATTTGATTCATTGGATGTACCGTTTGCACTACATCAATGATCTACTTTTGATACATTGGATGTACCGTTTGCACTACATCATTGTTCCGATTTATTGGTTCATTGGACATACCGTTTTTGTACTACGTCGGTGTTCCGAAATTATTCGGGCTTTGGTTCATGGGCGTACCGTTTTTGTACTACACTGATGTTCCAAATTATTTGATTTCTAGTTTCTCGGGCGTACTTTTATTATACCACGTCGTTGCACCATCTCAATTTTCTGCTATTCTTGACGTTCTCCACGTCTTTTATCTACGGAAATGCTTTTATGTTTTCGGTTTTATTCTTGTGCCTGGTTGTTAACCCCACCTCGGTGATGACTCGCCGACCTAGTAACTTATCATGAAAACCGACCTAACTGAGTAGGACATAAGAGGGATGCCGACCTAACCACTCGAATTGTTTGCCGACCCAACTGCTAAAAGCATGCCAACCTAACCTCTTAAGAAGCGTGCCGACTTAATGCTCAGAAGACGGTTCCGACTCAGCATGTGTACCGACCTATCTACCCAAATTAGTGGCCGACCTAAATGCCGAAAGTAAATCGGTTCACACTTGAGTCGGAACCTCGGCAACTCGGCGATGACCTAGGGGATAAAGGAGAAGGAGGTGTTAAAACTTAACACATAGCACGTTTACTCAGCAACAACCTAGGACTTGAGATTAGAAGCCAGGAGAACATGCGCCTCCCATTTAAACCGTAGGCCGTGCATAAGTGAAAAAGGGCGACCTACGACCTAGCCTAACCCGGAGCCGACTCACGATCCAACTCATCTCGGCTGCTGCTTACAACTTGACACCAAGAATCCCTATAAATACACGGCTATCTCCAACTTTAAAAGGACTTTTGGATCATTTTTCTTCAAGACATTGAAACTTCACTATCTTCAAAGCAATCTACACTCCATCACTTCAAGCGCACGCAAGACGCTTAGATCCACTTCACACAAAGATTCGACACATTCAACCATGAATTCGAAGAACTTTGTTGTATTGAAGTTTTCTCTAGCTACTTGGCTTTTGTATTGAATTGAATTTTATTTGAGAGAAGTTGTAACAAGTTGTAACCAAATTCAGTGATAAAGAGATTTAAAGTGGACGTAGGCTTGCCCTAAGCCGAACCACTATAAACTCTGTGTTCATTTACTGCATTTTCTGTTACTTACTGCTATTTCTTGATTCCCGCATTCACGGGTGATGCTTTCACACTGTCTCTACACACACCGAGGTGTTAGCGTCAGAATTTCACGTTAACATTTTTGGTGCTTTCACTGAGAAAATCGAACTCAGGGTATTTACATCATTGCTTCACCAAACTTTGAGGAAAGAATCTCCGTTAAGACCAGAAGTCTAACAGAAATTATGGCTCCCGGAAGGAAACGTAGATCTGCCAGATCTGATGATATTCAAGAGAACACCGCCACTTCTCCTCCTCTGAGTCAGACAACTCCAACTGTGGGAGTTACGCGAGCGGAATTGGACGCGGTGGTTTTGGGATTGAATCAACAGTTAAATGCTCAGAATGCACAATTAGAGGCTCAGAATGCTCAAAACACCTTGATATTGAGTAAGCTAAATGATTTGCTCGAGGCTAATCGTCAGCCAACAAATAAAGAAGGGAACTCTGCTGATAGAGCTCAGGATGTTAGAGGGAATACTTCTTAAAGGGCGGTAAGCCCCGTTGAAAGGCCACTTCCTCAGGATGGAGGATCGGGACCTCAACCGACCCTTCGTGAACGACTGTCAAGGCAGAACTCTGAAAGAATGGCTGACGTTTTCCCCGCAGGGCCTGTGGATGATGAATAATATTTTTCAGGGATGGTCCGTCAAATCATGAAAGAGATTATGCGAAAGGACGAGGACGAGAAAGAGTGGGGCTTTGCTCCAAGCAAAACTCCATTCACCGAGAGGATCCTGAAGGCTTAATTCCCGAGAAAATTTGTTCCGCCCACTATTCCAACTTACAAAGGTACAAGTGATCCTAACGAATTTCTGTATAAGTATGACTGGCATATGACTAGCGCCAGGGCATCCGATGAGATTAAGTGCCGGTACTTCCCGGTGCATTTGGAAGGAGTAGCTTTATTATGGTTTACCAAGCTGGCAGTTAGATCCATTGATCAGTTCTCAGACTTAACTAAGAAGTTCAAGGAGCAGTTCCGGTTGTACGCCTCTAAAGCAAAGGATATAATGTCATTGTCAAGTCTGGAGCAAAACCCAGGAGAATCCATCAAATCGTTTTTGAATTGATTCAACATAGCTTTGGCCGAGGTTGATAATGCTGAGCCACGCATGGTCTTAACATACTTGATGAGGGCAATTGATAAATCGAGCAAGTTTGGAGAATGTCTGAAAATGAAAGAACCAAATTCACTCGATAAATTCTATAAAAAAGCCGATGAGTTCATGCGCTTGGAAAGCCTTCAAGCATCGGGTAAGGTGGCGTCAGCAGAAACGAAGAATGATAGTAATGCTCCAGACAAAAAGGAATCCAATGCTCAGAAAAGGGGGAATGACGGCGGAAAGAAACAAGGGGATGCAAAGAAGGGTCAAGCTTTCAACTTCACACCCTTGACTGATACCCCTGAAAATATCTTCTTTGCAACCAAAGATAATATCAGTTATCCTACGCCACCTAAAATGAGGGTTGGAGGTAAAATGGAGAAAAGTGGAAGGTTCTGTCAGTTTCACAATCAGCCTGGTCATGACACTAACGAATGTCGACACTTGAAGGAAGTAATTGAGCAACTGTTGAAAGAGAACAAGCTCCAAAAGTATGTTAAAAGGGGTAGGGACACAACAACCTCATCAGTCCATAGGCAACAAGTCCCCGCTCACCATCCAAGCTCGACTGAGAAGGCCGTAGAGCATGAGTCAGACAGGCCTGTCATTAATGTGATAACGGGAGGTCCTCACCCAGCAGGCAGGAGCTGGGGTGAGATGGAAAGGTATGCTCGTGCACTGAAGCATGCACCCACAGAGGAAAGTGTTTTTGTGTTAGAGGATGCTGTGCCATTGAAACAACCGAAAACTATCCCTGATGACATAATATTTAGCGCCAGGGACTCTATGGGTATTGAAGCCCCTACGATAGATCCTCTGGTCATTTCTGCCGGTATTGGCCTGGCCACTGTGAGAAGAATTCTGGTCGATTACGGGGCTTCGTGTAATATTCTCTTCAAGAAAACTTTTGACCAGATGAAGATACCAATGGCTGACGTTCAGGCTACTTCATTGAAAATTGCTGGCTTCGCTGGGGAGCCAAAGCAGCCGATTGGGACTATAGACTTGAATGTACAGCTCGGAAAGGGGCCGAGAAAGGTAGCTCGAAAGCAGACCTTTATAATTGTTGAATAATTTTCTGCTTATAATGCTTTCTTAGGCCGACCGACCCTGGCTGCATTCAAAGCTGTTCTCGCCCCATGGTGTCTAACTATAAAATTTCCCACTGATAACGGAAATGGGATAATTAAAGGGGATCAGAACGTGGGACGGGAGTGCTATCTTGCAGAGCTACGTGAAACAAAGAAGAGAGAAATGGGAAAAGATGTGGCTCCTTCAGTCCGCACCAAAGAACGAACCTTGTAGCAACTACAGGCTGGTCCCTGCACTGGCGAACATAGCGGTGCCCGGAGAGAGATGGATCCAAGAAAAGCTAGTGCAGGGGAGAATAGAGTAGTGCCGGTAGAGGTGACAGTGCCGGTACCTGTTGACTTAAAGGACCCTAACAAGGTGCTGAATGTGGGTTCATAACTCAACACTACAGCTCAGAATATTCTGATCTCGTTCTTGAAGGCAAATTTAGATGTATTCGCATGGACTCATGCTGACATGTGCGGAATATCACCAGAGATTGCAGTACATGCTCTCAACATTAATCCAAAGTTCACGCCAGTAAAACAGAAAAGAAGAACTCAGGGTCCAGAGAGGTCAACAGCGCTGAAAGAAGAAGTCGACCGACTCATGGAGAATGGTTTCATCAGAGAATCTGTTTACCCGGATTGGGTCTCAAATCCTGTCTTAGTTAAAAAGGCTAATGGGAAGTGGAGAGTATGCATTAACTTCTCAGATCTGAATAAAGCTTGCCCCAAAGACTGTTTCCCGCTGCCTAGAATTGATCAGTTGGTGGACGGAACGGCGGGACATGAATTGTTGTCTTTTATGGATGCTTACTCCGGGTACAATCAGATCATGATGCATGAACCAAATCAGGAGGACACGAGCTTCATAACAGATGTTGGTCTTTACAGCTACAAAGTCATTCCCTTCGGACTCAAGAATGCGGGGGCAACTTACCAAAGGCTTGTTAACACCATGTTTAAACCGCTGATCGGAAAGATAATGGAAGTCTATGTCGATGATATGTTGGTAAAGTCAAAGAAAGCAGTGGACCACATGGATCACTTGGCGGAAATGTTCGCGGTCCTCCGGAGATACGAAATGAAGCTTAACCCGTTGAAATGTTCATTCGGAGTGGAGTCCGGAAGGTTTTGGGATTTATTGTGAGCGCTAGGGGCATTGAGGCTAATCCTGCTCAAATCACTTCCTTGAAGGAGGTCAAAGCTCCTAGAACAAAGAAGGAACTGCAGAGTCTTAACGGAAAAGTTGCTGCTTTGAGCCGATTCATTTCTAAAGCTACTGATAAATGCATTCCATTCTTTGACGCTCTAAAGAAAGGAAGAAAAAACTTTGATTGGACTCTCGAGTGCCAGAATGCATTTGATGAGCTGGTTCGTCATATGGAAGTGCCTCCAATACTCTCAAAGCCCGACAATGGTGAAATCTCTACATATATCTGGCAATATCATCTCACGCTCTGAGTGCAGCATTGGGTCGAGAAGATACAAGAATCCAGCGACCAGTCTATTACATTAGTAAAGATTCACTGGGGAAGAGATGAATTACTCGAAGCTGGAGAAACTCGCCTATTGCCTATTGATTGCATCACGGAAATTGAGGCCGTATTTTCAAGCTCATCCCATCAAAGTCCTCACTGATCAACCTCTGAAGCAAGTCCTGTTTCGCCCTGAGACTTCGGGCCGTCTTTTAAAGTGGAATATTGAACTCAGTCAATATGACATCACTTACCATCCCCGAAGAGCTATCAACGGACAAGCTTTAGCAGACTTCATTGCAGAATGCACAGATAAAGGTGATAGTGAGGAAGAGAAACTAATGACGTCCCGATGAGATGGAAATTATACGTTGATGGCGCAAGGAATGACCACTGTTCTGGGGCAGGGGTTGTCCTTGAAACCCCTGAAGGACGATCATTGTGTTATGCACTGAGGCTGGAATTTCCTTCGACGAATAATGAAGCAGAATATGAAGCTCTCATTGCAGGTTTGAGAATCGCTAAAGAGCTAAATATCAGAATATTACAGATCTTCAGTGACTCTCAGCTTATCGTATGCCAAGTCAAGAAGGAATTCCAAGCTAAAGGAGGAAATCTACCTGCTTATTTGTCAAAGGACTGGGAGCTTCTTGAGGATTTCGATCATTATTCAATAAGCCATATTCCCCGGGAAGAGAATATGAAGGCAGATTCCCTCGCAAAGTATTCAAGCACTGGTGAAGCTCAACTATTGGGATTAGTCCCCGTAGAAGTCCTGTCAGCACCAAGTACAGACGAAATGGATGTTGACTGGATTATGAATGTATCTCAGGAACAAGAATCATGGATGACTCCAATACTGGACTATCTACTCAGAGGTTCTTTGCCAGAAAATTCGAGAGAAAGACAGAAGCTTCTAAGGAAAGCCTCCAGATATATAGTCCATGACGGCTGATTGTACAGGCGGGGTTTTTCAATGCCATTACTCCGATGTGTAACTAAAGATGAAGCCAAGACAATTCTAGCTGAAGTGCACGGAGGGGAATGTGGAGATCACACGGGTGGTCAGACATTAGCAAAGAAAATTCTCCGTTATGGATATTTTTGGCCGGAAATTAATCGAGATGTTGCTGCATATTCTCGGAAATGTGACAGGTGCCAGAGATTCGCCAAAATTCCTAGAGCACCTTCCACTGAGCTAACACAGATGGTCAGTCCGTGGCCATTTGCCATTTGGGGAATGGATCTCATTGGGCCGTTACCGACTGCCAAATCAGGGATTAGATATGCTATTGTTGCAGTTGATTATTTTACTAAATGGGCCGAAGCTAAACCTTTGGCTACTATTACCTCTAAGAAAATGATAAGTTTTGTGACTAAAAATATCATTTGCAGGTATGGTGTGCCACAGAAAATAATCATAGACAATGGTACTCAGTTTGAAAGCGAAGAATTCCAGGACTTCTGCAAACGATTCAAAATCCAGAAGAGTTTTTCAGCAGTAGCTCATCCGCAGGCAAACGGGCAAGTGGAAGCAGTAAACAAAATCATCAAGTCAACCATCAAAAAGCAATTGGAAAAAGCAAAATGTGGTTGGGTCGATAAGCTACCACTGGCACTATGGGCTTACAGAACTACTCATAAAACTGCAACTGGGAACACTCCGTTCTCATTGGCATATGGATCAGAAGCAATGATTCCAGTAGAGACGAAAGTCCCTTCACATAGAAGAATTCACTTCGATCAAGCTGAAAATGAAAAACTTCAACTTGAGGCACTTGACCTCCTTGATGAAAAAAGAGAAGAGGTTAAACTCAGAGTTGCGTCTCATCAGCAAAAAATAGCCAGGCATTTCAACTCCAAAGTCCGCCATCGCAGATTTGGAATTGGGGATTTAGTCTTGAAAAGAATTGTGACAGCAACAGGAGTGTTCGGGCCAAACTGGGAAGGGCCATATGTCATAGGCAGCAAACTTCTTGATGCACATTCAAACTCATAACTGTTGAAGGAGATTCAATCCCGAGAGCCTGGAACAGCAATCACTTGCGTCCATATTTTACTTAAAAGCTTTACTGAAATGTTGTAAAAGAATTATGAATGTATGATTCTTGTATTGAAAGCTCATGTAAAACCAGTGCGAGTGAATAATGAGAACTATAAAGTGGATGTAGGCCCGACTTTTGGCTGAACCACTATAAATCTTGTGTTCTTTACTGTTAAAAGTCGCTTATATTATTTCGATAGGTAAAACATTTCGAATATATTGCTGAAATATCGATTTGAATTCGCAGGTAATTCTAAAAAAAAAGGCAGACTTACCCATCGCAGTACCAAGCAATTGCAATCCTTGGCATCACTCAAAAGCAAGCAAGCTTTAAGCAACAAAAGACTCTAGGGCCAAAGTCCTATGTAGGAAGTACTTTAAGCAAACGATGGTTCCGCTGGAGTACATTCCTTTGAGGAGTACTTTAAGCAAACCATAGTTCCTTTGGAATACATTCCTTTGGATAAAGCAACCCAATAATAAAATGACGCATGCTTAAAGACGGCACCAAGAGATTACCAATATGGACAACCAGCAAAAAGAAATGGGCGAGCTGACCAGCACCAACAAAAGACCTCTCGTAGGCCCACGTTTCACCAAGATTGAAATAAAACTTCCAAGTGTTGAAACGTTGAAAAGCCCTCTTCGGAGGCACAAATCTTCGGAGGATAAAGATCCCTAACGGCTCAAGCCGCAAAATGAGAGTTTTCTTCCTCTATGGGTGAGACGATCGGAGGCACCTTCCCTATGGGAAGGCGAGACACTTGTTTACTAGCTGAGACAGTTTGTGCAACGAACGTCCAAATAATTTGTGTTCGCCCTGGGAGTCCATAAGACGACCAGAGGCACCTTCTTCCCCGTGGGGAGGCAAGGCACTTGTTCACTAGTTGAGACAGTTTGCACAACGAATGTCCAAGTAACTTGTGACCGCCCCATAAATCCATCAAACCATGAGAGAGTAACTCCCAGGCAGTAGCCCCACTCAGAGGCACACGTTTCACCGAGATTGAAATAAAACTTCCAAGTGTTGAAGCGTGAAAAAGCCCTCTTCGGAGGCCCATTTCACCAGGAGCTGAAGTGTAAGAGTCGCTCTTCGGAAGTCCACTTCACCAGGAGCTGAAATGATAAAAAAGACCTCTTCGGAGGCACACGTTTCACCGAGATTGAAATAAAACTTCCAAGTGCTGGAACGTGGAAAGCCCTCTTCGGAGGCCCATTTCACCAGGAGCTGAAGTGTAAGAGTCGCCCTTCGGAGGTCCACTTCACCAGGAGCTGAAATGATAAAAAGACCTCTTCGGAAGCCCACGTTTCACCGAGATTGAAATAAAACTTCCAAGTTTTGAAACGTGAAAAGGCTTTCTTCAGAGGCACAACTCTTTGGAGGTACACGTTTCACCAAGATTGAAATAAAACTTCCAAGTGTTGAAACGTGAAAAATCCCTCCTCGGAGGTACAACTTTCTAAAGAAGCATTTCATCAGAAATGCGAAATAAAAAAAAGAGAGACCCTTCCTACAAAGACTAGAGTGTTCTTCGGAGGCCCGCTCTACTACATAGGAGAATTCACTTTGTAATATATATATATATATATATATATATATATATGCAAAGAAAAAAGTGATATTTCCGAAGGGTAGGGCATGAGAACTCATACGAAACGAGGAGAACTCTATTTCAAGTAGAATAGTATTCCTCCAAGAACGGAATAAATATTCTCCAAAAAGAGAAAAGAGTACAAGTCCCCTCGTAATTGAAAGTATTGCAACGAGCTTATGGTATGGGGGCAACAACAACATGGTATAGCTACATTGGCAAAAGTAATGCTCAAACAACATACCATAAGCCCAGTGCAATATTATATAAAGAAACTTGTACAAAAATAAAAAATAAATGCATTCTCAAAAACGAACAAGAAGTTTGTACAAATAAAGGATCATTTTATTCAATTCTGTTACAATTTCTTACAGATACAAGTTTCGAAATAAAGAAAGCGGGGGCTGGTACCCGCACAATTACCGACCAGTACGTGCAAAAAATGAAATGATAAAAACTGGAATCTTCATTTCTTCTTGCCACTTTTTGACCCCTCACCCGGCCGGATGGTTAGCCTTTTGGGTCGATCTTTAGGCATGAGGGAAGAAGGAGAGGGAGGTACAACTGGTTCAACTTCCGGCTCCTCTTCAGTAGCAATGATGCTCTTCCTCCTCTTCTTTGATATTCCACGCTTCTTTTTCCTCTTTGAAGAAGATTCACTTCCTGGAGTAACAAGTTTAGACAAAGTTATGTCATCAGAAGGAGTCCGCTCCGGAGATATCTCACCTCCCTCAAGTCTTTCGTCCTTTTGCTCTTGCGAAGCAGCTGGGTCATCCAAGCCCCGAAGGGCACCTATTATTTCTTCCTGTGATCCCAGATGAGGAGTAGGAGTGATTGTGGGAGGCAGAGGAACAGTAACTGGAGGTGAAGAAGTTTGAATGACGTTCGGCGCTTTCTCTACAAAGGAAAAGTTAAAAGTGTCAGTAATTCCCGCAAAAAGGGGAGACAATGGCTCGTCGAGATTCAAGAAATAATCAAGAAGCTCGTCAAATCCGTAAGAGACTGGCAAGTTGTCCCCCTGAACATTATTAGGGTTACCTGGAGAAGTGGGTGGTATCACTTCAACTTCGTAGTCTAGAGCTTCAGCACTCTCTTGTGGCTTATCTACGGCATGTGTAATTATGGCTCCGGTATCAGCTTTAGTAGGAATCGGTGTATGAGAGCTAGAACCAGCAATGTCAACATCGATTGAAGTTGAAGGAGGGACAGGGGCAGTCAAAGTTGTTTCTTTTTCTTGATGCTCTTCCCCCATCATTTCAACTCGCGATCTAGCAAGTTGCTCCTTCCCTCTAGCAAGAGCTGTGCGAGCTTCGAAGTCTAAGTAGTGCGCCTCTAGCTCATCTTCAGTGTACCCGGTGCCTTTAAACATATCAAGCGTGGCTTCCCATACTTCAGCTAGGGTAACCTCATATTTGGGACCCAGAAATGCAAGACTGCCACACCCTAACACACTTTGCAAATAGAATTCAAATAATGTCGAGCCGATGTCAGCTTTGGTAGCTTCATGAGCTTCTTTAGCTGCAACTCTACCAGCAATAGCCTCATCTCGCTCTCTTTCAACTTTAGATAGTTGAGCTTTCAATTTTTCAATTTCCGCAACCTGAATGTTAGTTTGCCCTCGTAACTGAGTAATATCAGTATGGTAGCCCTCTACAATTTGCTCCAACCCATCAGCCTTGGCCTCGGCATCCCTTTGCGCAGCATGAGCATCCCGCACCTGCTGCTGGAGCACACTCTCCCTTTGAGAATAAGAAGTGGAGGAAGTGGCAAGCTCCTCTTTGAGTTTCCCAAATTCCGCTTCAAGTTTTTCATTATAATCAGCAATGCTCCTCATTTCTGCATCATGCTGCTTAAGGGTCTTTTGCCATTCGGTTTTGTCATTCTCCATGGTCAGCATAGCTTCGAGATTGGCCCGATTCACCCTTTGGAGCTCATCAACAAGTTTTTGCCAATTTGACATCCTCTCAATGTCAATCCTGACGACATCAAGGTTCCGTAACATGGCATTTTTATCTATGGGAACCAGGTCAAGGTCGAAGCGAACTCCTTTTAAGCACCAATTTGGAAATCAGCTTTGGAGAGTGGCTGGACCTGGTCCAACTTGGTAAGAAGGCCTGTTGATAATTGCCTGGATATCTGTACGGGAAGGGGCAGGAGACTAAGAAGAAGTAGGAGCAGTAATCTTTTCAGAAGTTGCAGGCATTGGTTCCTCACTGACTTTAGCCCGTTTACTCGGGTCATCAGTTATGTGACTCTTCCCTCTATCATCATGAGATTTGCGTTTGTGGGAGTCACCCTCTTTGTGGGAAGAATCATATCGGTCATCCGGTCTTCCATAACGTTCTTCATAGGCACGTCTCTCCCGAGCCTTCCGAGCGGCCCTCTCTTCATCAGTCTCTCTGTGAACAAGAAGATAGCGCTTATAGTCATACTGGCCGCGTCTCCCGTATCGCTGGAAGTCATCATAATACGAGCCGCCTCGCTGCATTGAAGAACCTGAAATTGGAAAAAGCACAACTTTAGAATTTTTTGAAAGTGTGAAAAGCTAAGTGTGTAAGATGTCAAAGAATCCTAGTCATATGTGATGTGTAAACTACACGCGCTGAACCACGAACCGCTCGCCAGTGGAGGGGTAATAACAGGTTTTATAGCTAACGGTAATTCTCCGGATGAGGGGGTCTGTTTAAGGGCAGAAGTTGCTTAGATATAACTTTGGTAACAGCAGGGTCATATTTGAAGAGCTCTTGAGAGGTGATCATAATGTCGCTCAAATCTTCGAAGATGTCATCACCCCATGCTTAGCGGAGCTCCCTCCATCAACTCCTTTCTCAACGTTCTCCCGGGTTTGAAGAAGAGGTTCCTCTTCTTCAATGATTGGGGCAAGTGCAGGCTTATCGGAGGGCCCGTAGCGTCTTTCGGAGTCGAACATTTCACTAGCGAGGCCTCAATGGTAGTTTCTCCCTGCACAGGCTCTTTAGCAGGAGGTGGGGCATCTGGAGTTTTAGCTGGAGAATCCGGGGCTTCGTGAGGGTGCGTAGAGCGAGAAGTATGTAGAAGCCCGTATTGATGCAAAAATTCATCCCTCAACAGAAACTTGACGCTTCTCTCTTCTACGGCCACGGCACTCAATCTGTTAAAAGTCTGCTTATGGACCGGATCTTTAGAGGGGAGAGGAAGTGCTGAAAAGAGCAAAGAACGAAATTAGCAACTGGTAATTCGGATCTCGAGAAAGCTTGAAAATGGAGAAAACGGAAACAGGTAATCCTACTTCCTACTCTCCAGACGGCATAAAACCCTGGGAGGCGGCGAGCAAAGAAAAATTGGTTCAAAAATCCATGAACGTTTTCGGTAAGATCAGAAATAAGTTTGCGGTTTCTAGCACTCCTCACAATTATATGGGAAGGATGATCTTTACTCTTTGCAAACGAGCATAAGTAACGAATTTCTTCAAAACTTGGCAAGCGATCAAAAGTTCTTCTAAACAAAACACACAACCCCATCAAGACGGCATAGCCGTTAGGATGAAGTTGGGACGGAGAGATTGACAACCGAAGGAGAAGAATTCGAAGAAAGTCATTAAAAGGAGGGATCGCCCCGCTTAAGCACATTTGACGATTGATTGCAATAAAACAATGGGGAGGATTGTCGGCAGTATCACTTGGCCCAAGGAGTAGGACATCACTTTCAGTAAAACTAAATTGAGTACGCAGCTGAGTAAATGCTCTCGGAGTTAGAATAGTTGAGGTTCTCTCTGGAGGGTTCTCTATAGGAAGAGCTGCCGGAAAAGTTTCTTCCTCATGAGCTGCCATTTCTTCTTGATGGGAAGTCATTCTATATAAACAACTGGATATTCAAACATCAAGGTGCACGTTTCCTAGAATATGTGAGGTGTTGTATAAAATTAACAAAGCAATAAACGAATATAACTGGAATGAAAACTAGCAAGCATTTGTTAGTTATGAAATCCAGAGACTATTGTTTTAAGCCTAAATATGCAAGTATAATGTTGATACAGACAAATCAGTTCAAATTGTTAATACTTTGCATTGGTATTTAACTTTAGTTGATTGATTCACAAGCATTTCATGCAATGTAATTAAGTTGCTTATCTTGTCTTGGCTAATCTGTCATTTGATGTGGGAAGTCAATGGCAGTATTTTCGCCTTGGTTTTCTTTGTTTGTTATTTTCAGCAGGTTGGCAGCTTATAAGTTAATGCGGTCTGTGAAATAATACAATGAGATTCAAGCAAATTTAAAGTTGGGGAAGTTCAAAATTTAGGCAACTTAGTTCGGCAGTTCAAGTCAAATACTCAAAGTGGGTCTATGCTCCTAAATGTCAACACGTCCAAAGCTTAAGTATTAACTCGGCTACGATTTAAAAGTCTTTCGCGAGATAAGGCTAGGTCGGTAGCGGATCGGAGTCTAAGCAGTTTAATTCGACAACTCAGTCCTCCAGGTCGCAAGGGAGAGATAAGAAGGCAAGCTCCGATTCAAAAGGTAGGAACTTCTCCAAGTATTAACTCGGTCACGATTCAGGCCTTAAAGTTTAGATCGGCAAGTTTCTTTCAAGTATTATCTCAGCCACGACTTAAGGTCACATAAGAGCCAGGTCGGCCAAAGGCTAAGCCACCCAAATTCACTAACTCGCTCCCGAACCAACATCCCATGGCATTCAACCCGTTAACCCAATAACCATTCCATCAACAGCCGCCTTCATTCATGCCGATCAATCACCCAATAATGCGATTCAAAATTGTCACGAATTCGATGCCATGCCATCAGAGATCATCTAGCTTGAGGTAATAAACTGCCTTCGTTGTATCAATGATCACCTCGAGCAACCTACGCCTTGCCGATTATAAGTATGGTGGATTTCATGATGGGATGTCGTGCAAAGGAACGATTCGAGTTCGAGCAACAAGGTTTACGAATCGACAGTGACCTACAATCGGAAGAAGAATGAGGTTACCTACGCGATCAACGGTAGAGATTATCGGTGACTGGTTGGAATAGAATCACCTTTAAGAATTTGAGGATGCTTCAATGGCGGAATCAAGCAGGAAACAAGTGATGAAGAAGAAGATGGAATGCCAACTTATACTCTACAGTGGAACACTTGGGGCGGTGTACGCGGTATAACTGTTAGGTCGCACACGAACTACCAACCTAAGAAGGGACGGGTTAAGGGCAATCGAAGCACACGACCTAATCCTTAGGCGCATACTTCGAGGGGCAAATGTTAACCCCACCTCGGTGATGACTCGCCGACCTAGTAACTTATCATGAAAACCGACCTAACTGAGTAGGGCATAAGAGGGATGCCGACCTAACCACTCGAATTGTTTGCCGACCCAACTGCTAAAAGCATGCCGACCTAACCTCTTAAGAAGCGTGCCGACTTAATTCTCAGAAGACGGTTCCGACTCAGCATGTGTACCGACCTATCTACCCAAATTAGTGGCCGACCTAAATGCCGAAAGTAGATCGGTTCACACTTGAGTCGGAACCTCGGCAACTCGGCGATGACCTAGGGGATAAAGGAGAAGGAGGTGTTAAAACTTAACACATAGCACGTTAACTCAGCAACGACCTAGGACTTGAGATTTGAAGCCAGGAGAACATGCACCTCCCATTTAAACCGAAGGCCGTGCATAAGTGAAAAAGGGCGACCTACGACCTAGCCTAACCCGGAGCCGACTCACGATCCAACTCATCTCGGCCGCTGCTTACAACTTGACACCAAGAATCCCTATAAATACACGACTATCTCCAACTTTAAAAGGACTTTTGGATCATTTTTCTTCAAGACATTGAAACTTCACTATCTTCAAAGCAATCTACACTCCATCACTTCAAGCACACGCAAGACGCTTAGATCCACTTCACACAAAGATTCGACACATTCAACCATGAATTCGAAGAACTTTGTTGTATTGAAGTTTTCTCTAGCTACTTGGCTTTTGTATTGAATTGAATTGTATTTGAGAGAAGTTGTAACAAGTTGTAACCAAATTCAGTGATAAAGAGATTTAAAGTGGACGTAGGCTTGCCCTAAGCCGAACCACTATAAACTCTGTGTTCATTTACTGCATTTTCTGTTACTTACTGCTATTTCTTGATTCTCGCATTCACGGGTGGTGCTTTCACACTGTCTCTACACACACCGAGGTGTTAGCGTCAGAATTTCACGTTAACACTGGTGATATTGTGGAAATTGAAGTTTCACCAGATTTGATTTATGAGCAACATTCCATTCGCATCATTACTTCGGAGGTTGAGCGCCTTCGGAATAAAGATGTTCTTTCTGTGATAGTTCAATGATTCTCAAATCCTAAGGATTGCTCTTGGGAATCCAGAGAATTCATTGAGCGATCCCGTTCAGGCTTACTCTTTCATGCTCCTTATGGTGAACTTCCTATTTCAAATTTTCTTTTGTGTTGATATGCTTCTATGGTTGTTACTTCTTATTTTCTTCTTAAGTATTGCAAGGATGCAATTTCTTTAAGGTGGGGAGTCTGTAACAACCCGCATATTTATCGATTTTATATTTAAATATTTTATTTAAATATTTTATCGTTCGTCGGATTTTGGTCCGAAAAGCTACTTTTTGCGAACAGTCGAATTGGGACTCGAGACCACCCCCATTGAGTTCAAAATGACGTTTGCGACCTTTTTGAGTATAAACTTCGATATGTTTGGAGATAGTAGAATTTTGACCTTTTTCACTTAGGGCTTTGGTTTGGGCTGAACCCATTAGCCACTTACTAACTCAGTCCCAACCCACTCCAACTCTTAATTACTTCATTTCATATTCCTAACACTCAAGCTCAAGCAAAAATGGTGGAAGAGAATGGGAATTAGAAACTCCAAGCCCTAGTTCCTCTTGCTAGCTCAAGTTCTTGCTCCAAAATCAAAGAGAACCCATTAGTAAGCATCTCCTTCTTCTTCTCCAACTCATTCTCTCTTTGATTTCAGAAATTTCCTAAACCTAACTTAGGGAATGTTCTTCTTTTACGCTTACATTCAAGCTTCTAGTGTTGAGATTGAAGTGTGGTTGATCTCCCCTTGTCTTCAAGCTTCTCATTCATTGTTTTTGGGTTCAAAGGTGAGATTTTTATCTCACATCTATGCTAATATTTATCTTCGATTGTTAGGTATGAATTCCTAGCACTTATTCGTGTGCAATTGCTTTTGGTTTGGATTGATTTGCTGAATATTCCAATTTTTGGTGTTTTGAGTTCAATCCTTTAAAAATCCTAACTTTGATGTTTGAATGTGTTTTTGATTGTGCATCGAAGAGCTTATAAGGCCGGGTAGTCGATAGGCATAAACCCTTAGCGCCGTTGCTCGAGCGAATGCAATTTGATCGAGTTTGCACCTCTTTTGAAATAGGGCAGGGGAGTGCTGGCAACAGGTTCGGCCGACCGAGCCCCCGGGCCGGTCGACCGACCTGCTACCCAGGCACTTCCTGCCTCTGTTTGGAAGTGCCGATTACAGGACTCGCCCGACCGAGCCCCTGGGCCGGTCGACCGACCTGGTGCCTCGGGCACTTCCAACCCCTGGTTCGGTCAACCGACTCAGGGAGTCCGGTCGACCGACCTGCTGCTATTTGCCAACTATGCCTATTTTGCCTAGTTGTCTGAAATTCCAACTTTAATCGACTTGTGTTTTTTCCCTATCTGTTGTTATCATTTGTTATTGGCTTTGATGACTTATTTTCTTCGGGAATTCTTGGAATATCCATTTCGATGGATTCGGTATCGATTTCTTTGGATTTTATTCACATTTTCGAATGTGAATCTTAGTGATTGGTTGTTCCTGCAATCTTCTTTGTGATTTGTCACTTTAAAAATATAAAGGTTTTCTATACTAGTAGTAAATATCAAAACCCTTTCTTCAAATGATTTCAACACTATTTTAGTACAAAGCTCGTTTCTTAAACCATTTTCCAATCTATTAGTATATACAAGCCTTTACCTCACTCGTATGAGAAATCTAATTAAACGACTTAGTAAAACAAGTGGTATGAAACGCTTGCGTTTACTTCGTCGGTTAATTCTTGGACTTGTTCGATTGAATCTCCTGTGATAATTTTCTAGTGGAGATCTACAATTTGTTCGTAAATATTTAAGTTAAGCTAGTGGTTATGGGACATGAAGCTAAGCTCATATATTTACTAGCTTACTGTAATTGACACTTCTCTTTGATCACGACGATCATTTTATGGTTTAGACTAGCAATGTGCGATGTCTCTTTGTCTATGTGGAGGAATGTTCCTCATTTTATTGAGCTTCGTCTCATTTCTTTCATGGGTCGTACCAATCTAGGTGCGTCGATGTTTGTTTACACATGGGTCGTACCTTTCTAGGTGCGTCGATGTTTAGTTATGCATGGGGTGTACCTTTCTAGGTGCATTGATGTTCATTTACTTCGTGGAGCAATCGGCTCAATAAGTCGGGACATGGGGCGTATCTTTCTAGGTGCGTCGATGTTCGACTTTGCATGGGGTGTATCTTTGTAGGTGCATCAATGTTAGACATTACATGGGGTGTACCTATCTAGGTGCATCGACGTTTATTTATGCACGGGATGTATCTTTCTAGGTGCATTGATGTTCGTTTGTGCGTGGGGCGTATCTTTCTAGGTGCGTCGATGCTAGAGCATGGGGCGTATCTTTCCAGGTGCGTCGATGTTCGACTGTGCATGGGGCGTGTCTTTCTAGGTGCGTCGATGTCCAGTTTGTGGGATTGGTCATCCTTTTATTGTGATTTCTGGATTTCTTGAGATGATTTCTAGAATTTGTGTTTCACCAATTTTCGTGATTTCCATTGATAAGTTTTATCAATATTTGTGCATTGGTGAATTTGTGTGTCATTAACTTTTGTGATTGACATTGATATAATCGTCAATATTTATGGTTTGGTGAAAGAAATAAAGAGTATGACATTTCTTTGATTCTTGTGTAGATTTGGCGATATTGATTAATCTCTTGTTGATTTTCAATTACTTATATATATCACAGCTTGGCATGGTGATTATTATGTGTTTAGTCATATCTCTTATTCTATATCATTTCATCTGATATTTATAGTTAGACTGATCCGTTTATTATTTTCTTCTTATAAATAATACTCGGGTCAGACCGAGATGTTGCAGGTGCTTCTGCTTGACTTCTCTTCTGGGGTTATCATATGATCTTTTGGCTAACTACTTAGATTAGTAGTTTATTTTGTTGTATACACTTGAGATGTGGACTCATAGATGTATTCTTTTGTATAGCACGTGTTGCTATTCTTTTGTATTACGGTGGATCTTGTTTGACCACTACTCTGATGAACACTTTTATGTGTTATATATATATATTCATATCTATTTCCGCCCCTGTGATATGAATTATCTGTTACTGATTTGTGTTATGTTTATTTCTATATTTGTTTCCGAAGATTACATATAGCCACTGTGTAGTAGCTTTGAGTTTGTGTCGGTATGTCGGATTTCCTCTTGAGATGAAAAGTTATATTTTTATCTGGCATATCGGTACTCGCACAAAGCAATTATACAGATGGTCGCTCCTCAACAGCCTTATTCTCCGTGCTAGTTGACAGCATTACACCGTATTGTTCTTGGCTAGCGTGGGTATAGAGGTGGGGCGTCACAGAATAGTGCTTATAGATTCGAGATGGTGGTTTAGACTGCAAGGGTTATTGTCGTTAACTCTGAGGGTGATTCCAAAATGAGTGTAATGAGATAATGCCTTCGGTTTCGTTCGAACCCGGAACGAACTTGTATGGATTGAATGCTTTCAGAACATCGTCAGGTGGACGATGAGCATTCTAAGTGATGTGTCCTATAAAGGTAATCGTAGCCTCATGCCTCATCAACCGGGAATGGGTAAAACAGGGGAGGTGCAGCAAGGCTTCGTGGGTAGCTTCCACTGGAGAGCGAGATTGATCCCTGTATAGAAGTCCCTTTATATTCGGCTGTGTGGGCAGTTGGTTGCAAAAAACTGCGGGGTTGTCTTTTTCGGAACTGTTCAGTAAGGAATGGTTCCGGCCTTGTGTTGCAGGGTAGTGGGAGTACTCCTCGGTACGGTGATCTAGGCCACGTACTGTGACGGGTGGTACCCCAGTAGGCCCTGCCATTGTATGGAATCCACAATCCAATATGTGCCAACGGTTTTGATTGTATTACCCACTTTTGTGGCTAGTAGCTGGAATTTAATAAATGTAACAATTTCGGCTATTTCTTATTTACTTGAAAACCCTAGACACTATTATAATATCATCGGATTTCCTATCAAATGTTTTGGTTAGCGCAAGGTAAAAACTTATCCATGTCTATGTGTGGGAAGTCTTACGTGATACCTTTCTTTTCATAGGTTTTTCAAAAGTTAAGCAACCTTAACCTGTTACTCACACCAGACCCATGTCTGACCCGGAGTTTATTTTTGTTTTTCATAAACTCTTGGGTACTCAAATTTTTACGAGTAGCCAAGGAAATTCAGGTTAGGATTCAGGATTAGCTTTGACGAATAATGGAGGAGCAATGGAGCAGGAGGCTTCCGCGTGAGATATAGTTTTCCGCTGTGTTTTCTTTGTGTTGTGTTTGTATTGAGTTGTAAATACTAGACAGGTGTTTATAACTGTCTAGTATATGTGATGTGTATGTTGTGTATCTATGAATGGTATTGTATATTATGTAAATACTTATGTTATTAATATAATTTATTCGTTCCGCTGTTGAGATTCTAGTGTTGTTTCTTCTTTCTCTTCTTTCTTTTCTTCTTCTATCCCTGTCTTTCTAAATTCATGATGCGTCTTTATGGGTAGTGGAAGACGGGTCGCTATACGAACATCCTTTGCTACAGCAGCTGTGTCGCCATGAGCTACCTTGGTTTGTTGCCCTGTCTGTCTTTCAGTAGCAGCGTCTTCGAGTCTCATATATCTTCCGGCTTCATGGAGGAAATCGGGTAAGGTAGCTGGTTTTTCTTTCGTTAATCTTCTAGCAAACTTAGTATTCGGACGCACACCGCTACAGAGGGCCATTAAGATAAGTTTCTCATCGGCATCTTGGACTGCGGTCGCTGCAGCATTGAATCGGGTTAGATATTGCTGCACTGTCTCTCCAGGCTTCTGTTTGATATTAGATAGGGAATAAGCGTCCGTAGTTGTTCCACATGAATGCGGACCTGGCTAATGAACTTTTCTTTTTCAACATTTCCCATGAGCTGATGGATCCTTGGGGTAGGTGGCAGAACCAGGAGGTAGCTAGATCTGCCAAGAATAGTGGAAAGAATTTGCACAATACTCCTTCTGTGGCTCCGCTCATAGCATATGTTGTGTGTATCTCTGCAAGTGTACAACGGGGTCAGAGATTCCCTTGTGAGGTTCTATTGTTGGCACTTTCCATTCTCGGGGAGTGATGGTAATTTCGATATTGCAGGTGAAAGAGTTGGTTATCCTAGCGCCTATCCCTCGATCTCTTTGATCCCGTTGGACGCACTCTCTGAACAATCGGCCATCCTTTCATCAGAATTTGGAGTAGATAAAAATGAGTTTGGTTCTTCTCTGCGGGATTGATTCCGTCTAGATGATCTCTAGGGGTGGTATCGTCTATCACTCCTAATATTTTCCAGTGGCTGTGTCTGGTCTTCTGGGAGCATGCTAGGGTCAGCTACAGTTGGACCTTGCCTTGATCTTCCCATGCTGGGTTCTATTCTGAGCACTTCCTCGGGTCCAACTTTGGGCTGGACTCTAGCTCGACCCCGTTCATTGGTGTTTCCATGGCTAGGTAGCGTGACTGGCTCAGCCACAGCCGACCCTCGCTTGGTATCTCCCCCGTTGGGTTTGGTTTCAAGTGTTTCCTCAGGTCGGAGTTCGGGCTGAGTTCGGGCTCGGCTCCTATCATTGTTGTTCCTGTTGCTAGTTTCTTCGAAGAAGAAAGATCTTTGTCGCCTCCGAGATCCTCCCGACTGGGACTCATCCCCTGATTCAGTGTTGCGGTTGGATTCTTCAGCATCCCTTAAGCGTGACATGAGTCGGTTCACCAAGGCTTCTTGTTGGGATGTGAAGCGGTCTGTTACTTTAGTCACAACCCTGTCTAGATCTTCCCTAGTAATCGTTGCCGGCTGTTCCGTGGCAGGGGCTGTTGGATTTGCCTGATTTCCATTTTGTACTGCTGTTGGAACGGGATGATTCTCTTGATCTGTGATCACTGGATCTGGAACGCTGCTAGTTGCAATGTTCTTTCCTTTGCTAACATCTTTCTTCTTCCTGGGAGGCATGTCTTCCAAGCAATGAGCGATGCTGTCGGGAAGAAGTTTAAGTGGGAGAAGCTAGAGCTTCTAGCTCGTGTTCTCGGTGAAAGAACCAAAAATGTTTGCACAAAAAATGGGCAAACACCTCCAAGTCTTATGATTTAGTCGATTTTATGTTGTTCTTGGCGATTTAGGTGATTTATGTAGATATGTAAAAAGCAGGGACTAAACTGTAAAAGACACACAGATTTATAGTGGTTCGGCCAGAATGTGCCTACGTCCACTTCATATGTTATTCTCTTTCACTGTTCAGATTACAAGTACAAAGCTTTGATTACACGTGTATGAAAGTTGTTTGAAAGTTCTGTCCGTGCTTGAGCTCTCAAACTTGTCCACCATTGTTGTATCCCTACCCCTCTATTTATAGAGTGAGGCTGGGGGTAGGGGTCTTGGATGTATGTAACTGTTGGTGGGCCTGGGCTGACGTGATTTGGCCTGGAAATCTTGGTTCGGTGGTGCTTTGGTTCGCTAGTTGGTGGAGCGTTGATTGGACCGGTGGTAGGTGGGTTGAGTTCTGATCCGGTAGTCTTGGTTCGGTGGTGCCTCCCTTATCTTGGTTCGGTGGTGCCTTCTTTGCCTTGATTCGGTAGCATTGGACCGGTGGTGGTTGGAGTGGTTTTGGTTCGATAGTTCTTTGGAGTGGTTTTGGTTCGGTAGTTCTTTGGAGTGGTTTTGGTTCGGTAGTTCTTTGGAGTGGTTTTGGTTCGGTGGTTCTTTGGTTCGGTGGCTCCGATTCTGTCTTCTGGGTGAGAACACGCCCAACAGAATTACTAGTATTCAAATTTCAGTTAAATTCCCGTATTTGAAATTTAACTAATTCTATTAATTTAATCTAAATCTTTTTACTTCAAAATCAAATTATAAGACATACTCAACATTTAAAACGAATTAAATGTTCAAACCTAGCGACCCAAAATTCCAGGTCGTTACATATATATATATAAATGTATATATATATATATAAATTGTCTGAAGTTAATTGGGAATTTAATTCTTAAATTTATGATTAAAGGATGATTTCAATTATAAAATGAAACCGAAATTTGGAATAAATATTTAACTTAAAATAATTGATTGAAGAATTTTATTTGTATAATACCCAATTTCATTCTAATATAACTTACCTAAATTGTTCGAAAGTTGAATATGTAATTGGATAATATATAATATAAAATGATTTTATAAATAAATTTGAGTGGTTATAGTAAATGTAATACACTTAGATTTTAGTTATAAAATGTTAATAGTGATAAATAGAGTAATAGGTTGATGGAATAGTAAATAACGCAAATTAAATAAAATTCTGGTTGAAAGAAATCTTTCGTATCAAATATTTATAAATAGAAATTTAATCAACTTAATGAAATACTCTGAATTAAAAATTGTGAAGACCCGCAAATCCGTACTCCTTGAGTATACACTAATCTCCATAGATTAACTCAAGGTGAACAGAAATACGAATTCTCAATGTTTAAGAAAAAGAAAAAGACAGAAGAAGAGATAAGAGATAGAAAATAGAACGGAAAGAAAACAACAGAACAATATCCGAATCTCACAATTCGCAGCGGAACAACATATAATAAATAAATGAATAATCTTTAAACAAAGAACTATATCAGTTATTACATTTTATACATTACATTACATCATCAGAGTGTACAACAACAAACAGCGGAAAGAGAAATACTATATACTAGTAATATGCCATGTCATCCAGCTTGCCTCCTGCAACTCCTGAATTCCAGAATATCCTGATAAACCTTAACTCTTGACTGCCCGTGTGGAAATTGGTGGACACCCAGAGTTTAGGAAGGAAAACAATAAACTCCGAGTCAGTCGTGTGACTGGTGTGAGAACTCTAAACAGTTTATTTATCTTTGAAAACAAAATAGAGGAATATTTTTAAAGTCAATTCGCAATGCTTTTAAAAATGAGACTACCATAAGGCCTCCCGCACACACACACACACATGCAAACGCAGAATCGGAGGAGATTTCTCCTTATGATAGTCAAAGATGCTTGATACACATTAAAAAGAACATTTGATATTATTACTAGTGCATAGTGTAGGAAAAATTCATTTCGAAAATAAAGATATAAATCTTAGCCATCATAGGCATTCCGCACTTATGCCTACTATAGCTACCAGGTTCAATAGCAGGTTACCGCCACATTCCATGGCAGGTTATACAACTAAAACCATACAAGATCGTATTGTTTCTTTGGATTTCCAACAAATGGTCAGGCCAAGGAACTTCCCATTGCCACATGAGAGCGCCTCTGGAAGGACGTCCCCGAGAACCAAACCAGATCTCTACCAACACAAGGCCGGGTTACCCCTAACTGGGTAACTACTGACACAAGTATGCCATCCCCCGGTCCTTTGGGACCTTTATTCGAGCGCTCGTAATCAACATCACACCAAAATAATAAGTGTTTCAACATGAGTAAGTATCTGGGCTCCATACCATGATACAACCCTTTTCCAGAAGGAAATGCACATACCCTAAAGGGGGCTACCCCTCATAACCTTGCCGCATCTTTACTATTTTGACAATTCCGGGTTGTGAGGCTCGACGAAGTCTCGTCCACAAAGCCACGCTCTATACAAAAGCTGTGCTTTGGGTCAACAAATGATCATAGAAATGATCACAAAGATAAACGATCAAACAAATGATCATATCACAAATGATCAAACAATAATCATTTCACAGCAACACTCAGCATGTCACATTACCAAATTGGGAATATATCGCTGATAACCTTCAACTACATAACCTCTGAGCTTGTACGTCACAGAGAAGGGTGTTAAGCTAAGAGAATAAATTCTCCGCCACCAACAGAAATATATTTGAAAGAAATCAACTTTATATCTCAATTTGTAATGTCAGACATTCAATCCATACAAGTCTGTTCCGGGCTCGAACAGAACCGAAGGCACTTACAAAGAAGTCCTTGCAATCCGGATATCCACATTCCTGATCGGATTCCCCATCACATATGGTGAACTATATACCGGAGCAACTCGGTGCAGAGTCAATCGACAGGTCATCCTATCGCTCTCGCAAATACCCGGTCTTCAACACCGGTCTTCAAATGCTGTCCATAACGTCGAATCACATATTCAAAATGGGTTATACGACCCCAAGGTCCTTTCCCGGCTAGCCCGAATAGTGAGCGCTTATTCAAAAATAAGTGTGGCATTCAAATTCAAACAAATCACAACAAATACCAATTCAAAGGTAAATATTGATAATCGGTTATTGAACTATCAATTGATATGCACAACATCACCAGATTCCAAATAATTTTCCAAATTATTTATTTCCCAAAAATATCTTTACAAGATATAAAATTTCAATACCTCAAAAATAAATCAATATTGATTTTTAAACAAATTCCCCTTTCTTGTATAATTCCATAGTGAATTTTACATTCCAAAATATCTACGAATATACGATTTCAATTATTCATTTTCAATTTATCTTCAAAAAGATAAATTCTCAAAATATTCACTTTATATTGGAAAACATTTCCATACTTACTTGTTAAGTAATTCTCAAATCCATTTATTTTCAACACTCGGAAAATATTCAATATACTTAAATCGAGATTAAGTATATATTTCATTCTTTAAGGAAATCATTCTTTTAAACATATTTATTTGGGCCAAAACAAATGTTGCGTAAAACATCGTTACGACGTCCCAAAATCACCAGTATACGGATTCGAAATTAAAATAGATATATAAATCCCAATACTATACAAAACATTTCCTTTCGGAAATCATTTACTATAACAACAGTGTTATAGTCCACCATTTCCTTCTATTTCTCGAAAACGTCTATTTCAACAATGAATGTTGAAATCTATGGTTTCGAATCTTAACACATTTAAAAACATCGTTAGATCGTTTAAATTCTATTTAAAACATCACATCCAAAACATTTTCTTTAGCATATTATTCACTATTCAAAAACGTGAATATACTACGTTAACCAATTTCATCATTTCTATTCATTTTGTTCCAAAGGATTATTCACTATCTAAAATGTGAATATAACTCCATAAATAAGTTATAACAATTTACTTATCAAAATAAGTCGTTTGCGTATTTATAAAACAATGTTTATAAATTCCAATTCTATTTATTTTATAATAACTTCCTTTTGTAAATCTCCTTTATTAATCTATTCAATTTCATATCTCAATGATATACTAAAAGTTCATATTACAAGTTAAATGCTTATAATTTATTTGTTTGCAAAATCGTTCTTTTTAACTTCCCAAATTATAAATCTTATAACTTATAAGATTCATTTATTTATCCAAAATCTATTCTTTTAATAACCTTACAAATTTTATAAACCTACTGCTTATAAAATTCCATTTATAACTTCACCGTTTATAATTCTATAAATTTCATTCATTTATGAAATTCATTCACAATTCATTCTAACATTTATAAAAACTCATTTTATAATTCCAATATTTTAATTTATAAATTAACAATTTATAAATCTTTTATAATTTCATCATTTCTGATTTATAACATAATCAAATTTCATAAATCCTATTTTTAACCTTTTGATAATAAATTCAAAAATCCCGTTTTAAACCATTTTATAAAATCATTAACCCCATATTTTCAAAAATCAACTTTTAACTATTTTTCTCAAAAATCATATTTTTTATAACATTAAAATTATAACGTTTATTTATTTAAAAGGAATCAATTCCAAAAATATTTTATAAACGTATACTTTTCAAAAATCACTTTAAAAATCCTTTTAAAATTCCAAAATTTGGCCCAATGATGCTACACACCAAATAGTCAATCACGACTACAACGACATCATATATCGATATGATAATCAACGAAAATCAAAATATCTGAAATCAAATAAATACTGTTGAGGAATCCAGTTGGATCCTTCCAACCTGTTTCCCTGCATCCAAAGATGTTAGCATAATACCAATTCCGTTCCAGTACGAAATTATCGCGGTATATGTGATTTAAAATATTATCTGCTTAATAGACGGCGCAATAGGGTCTCATCTGCTATATACTGCGGGAAATCAATTCCAAGTGTATAAATAATACCAATTTCACTGTTTATGAAATATTCGCGGTATATGTTTTTAATAAATAACATCCGCTTGCTAACGGCGCATAATGTCTATTTTAACAATCAATAGATAACAATCATCATTCAAATATACATTCAAGAATTTTAAATCTAACTATTTAAAATAAGAATCGAAACCGATTCGATTGAGTGAGAAGTTCTCACCTTGATTTCAATTTCGTTTTAGCGATTTATTTCGAATAAAATTAAACGCGTGTTTAATTTTACCCAAAATTTTCGCTAACTCCAAATGACTCCAATCCAATTCCATAGCGTAGTATTCGTCCATACGATTCCAACGCAACTGGTTTCGCGCGTTTTCGACCTCGTATGAGAAAGATATGATTTTTCAAAGTTACACGAATTTTAATATTATTCAATTTACAATAAATTTTTTCTTTATTTTTCTAACCCTTGCATCACAACCATTCATTCCTAGATCTAATCCCGGCGCATCATCTTGTCCCCAACGCGATACGTACGTGAGCCGTAACCGAACATGCTCCTCTAGGGTTCAAAACGCACGCTACCACAAACGCTTCCACTCCGATCAAGAGCCGCCGTTCGAACGGCCAACCCCTCGCCTACCTCCACCGTGAAAACCATAGCACTCAGTCGCCTCTCCCGCTCTATTTTCGTGCGTGAACGGTTGTTGTTTGAGCTGGAATTGCCAATGATTCACTCAAAGATTCCCGGTCATAACCGTATAGATTCGAAGCTCGTTGCGTGCTCTTCAACTTTGATGTTGAACGTTCTATGAATTGATGAATGGATTAGAAGAATTTAAGGGAGGAATATGGTGCGTTTCTGGCCGTATACATCGAGGCCGGCGGCTACGAAGAAGAAACCCTAGGGTTGTGTTTTGACTTTGCAAAATGAAATATAGAGGGGTTTATATAGAAAATTTTGCAAACACTATTCATCCCAGATTTTCCGAACTCCAAACGAAGCGTGTCGGTTGGCGTTTCTAAAGTTTACCCCGCGTTCCGAACACAATGGAATGTGTTTCGGGAGCTAATTCGGTCATCTGTGCGAGTTATGGAAATAAACGTTCGATTTAAAATTAAACCGATTAAACGATTTTCTAGGCGTTTTAGCTTGCACCGGACAAACGGTAAATCCGATTGACACGAAATTTTAAACCATACAATAATATCACATTACGGATCCGATGAAACTGGTTTCGTCAAAATCCGAGACTGTTTGAAAAATGACTATTTTAACTCGCCAAATTAATATTAAAACAATTTCGATGTGTTTCGAGCTGCCACGATCAAACGATAACTCCGATTATTACGAAAATTGAAATCCAATAATGGCAAACTATTACGGATCCAATGGAACTAGTTTCGTCCAATTCTGAGACTGTTCGAAAAATGGCTAATTTCACAGTCGATAATTAAATATTAAAATATTCAATTTTCACAATTTAACTTTTAATTCGATTTTAAAAATTCTAAAATATCGTTCTAACTCCAATACGATAAAGTAAAAATTTTCAAATCATTTTCAATCATATTTAACTCAATTTTCAATTATTTCTGTATTTCCACATATTAAATTATCGATTTAATTATCCAATTAAATCCAATTATTCGAAATAAAATTTATTCGACTTATAAATTTCACTTATTAATATTTAAAATCAATTAAATATTCAATTTTAATTAATAAAAAATCTGGGTCGTTACATACTTCCCCCCTTAAAAGAATTTCGTCCTCGAAATTATCAAGTAAGAAAAGTTACAGAATCTATTAACTTTCCAAAATACATAGTTAAACTTCTTACAATAACTTTACTAATTTTTCAAATCATACTTAGTTATCTTTTCAAAAGCAACTACTATTGTTTAACTTTCAATTCCAAATCAAAGTTATAGTTTTCAACATTTTCCAATTTTTCTCAAATTTTTCTAACGCCTTAAATTTTCGGAAAAATTCACCAGAGTCTCCTTTGCGCGGCTCGATCCGAAAATAAATGACAGTATATATATCACAAATATACATCTCATCAAGTGATGAGGCATCCCATAGGGAAAAAGTGTAAAAGTACGGTATGTAATCCGAGATATGTACCTTATATTTTATTAGCGAGCATATACAGCTAAAATAGCACGAAAGCAAGCTCTAAATGCGAAGCAAACGCGATCCGCACCTACTAAACACTCAACAAATAGATGAGAAATATGTATATAGACAATATCGATATACAACATATAGCAACATAATTACTATATATGCCAACATAGCAAATGCAGTAAAAGCAATATATATCCAACCATCAACCAACTATTATCCAAATAGCATTCATAACCAATAAATATTCATTCATATTCTCATTAATATTCAATGAAATGGGTTTTCAATTTAGTCACATTTGATTTATTAACAGTGGATGTTTTTACTAACATTCATTTTCAATTAGTTTATATTCACTAATTCATATTCAAGTTGGTTCACTCCCAAATCAAATTCAATTCTATTTAAGATTCACTTAACTTCCAATTTCATTAATTAATTTCATTAACACTTAATGAATTATATACAATCAACCAACCATCATATAACAATCAATGTATATTAATTACAAACAAATTCCTTTGCTTTCAATTGGTTTAATTAAATTGATTTTCATCCAATTATTCAACTTTCCAATAACATTATATTTTAATGAATTAACACTTACATTCATTATTTCATACCAATTATTTACATTTAATTGATTTACATTCAATCCATTAATCCAATTCAATTGCAAAAGTTGAATTTCATTTATATAACTCAAGTTCATATCTATCACTTAACTTTATTTATTTACTTTGATAACAATATCAACTTCATTCAACATCTCTTAAGTTATACTTCATTTTATAAACATCACTTGGTTTTACATAACTTAAATTTCCACTTATAAATCAATTCAGCTTCCAAATTCTAAAGTAAATTTCCATTTAACTTTAAATTCATTTTTTATTTACAACTCATATTTATAAATATATTCATATAGTTTCACTTCTTATATATATAAGTTTATTTCGCAATTGTAAATTACTTTAATTATAATTCAATTCTTATAATTCTTTTGCTTATACAATTATTCTTCAATTTAGATTATTCAAACAATTAAACAATCCACTTATATACACTTTAATAATTCTAAAAAATTATTCCTTTATATATAAAATATAATCAAGGTAAAATTATTTCATTTACCCAATTTAAAACAATATCGTGTCGAATTGTTCTGTACAAGTGTTTAGAGATCCCTATCAACAACATGGTTAATTACATGTATTAACCAGAATCCATATACCACTTAACAAACCAATCATCACAATATAAAACAATTTTATATTCACTAACAAATACGCTCTCATAGCTATTATTACACTCAAACTCATTCTAGAGTACTACTGACTCTATCTCTAATGAGTAATACCCAACAGAGCCATGGTTGTCGCTTAACCATATGCTCTGATACCACCTGTGAAGACCCGCAAATCCGTACTCCTTGAATATACACTAATCTCCATAGATTAACTCAAGATGAACAGAAATACGAATTCTCAATGTTTAAGAAAAAGAAAAAGACAGAAGAAGAGATAAGAAATAGAAAATAGAACGGAAAGAAAACAACAGAACAATATTAGAATCTCACAATTCGCAGCGGAACAACATATAATAAATAAATGAATAATCTTTAAACAAAGAACTATATCATCTATTACATTTTATACATTACCTTACATCATCAGAGTGTACAACAACAAACAACAAAAAACAGCGGAAAAAGAAATACTATATACTAGTAATACGCCATGTCATCCAGCTTGCCTCCTATAACTCCTGAATTCCAGAATATCCTGATAAACCTTAACTCTTGACTGCCCGTGTGGAAATTGGTGGGCACCTAGAGTTTAGGTAGGAAAACAATAAACTCCGAGTCAGTCATGTGACTGGTGTGAGAACTCAAAACAGTTTATTTATCTTTGAAAACAAAATAGAGGAATATTTTTAAAGTCAATTCGCAATGCTTTTAAAAATGAGACTACCATAAGGCCTTCCGCACACACACACATGCAAACGCAGAATCGGAGGAGATTTCTCCTTATGATAGTCAAAGATGCTTGATACGCATTAAAAAGAACATTTGATATTATTACTAGTGCATAGTGTAGGAAAAATTCATTTCGAAAATAAAGATATAAATCTTAGCCAGCATAGGCATTCCGCACTTATGCCTGCTATAGCTACCATGTTCAATAGCAGTGTTAACACTAAAATTTGAATGTTAACACCCTGATGTGTAAAGTGTAGTTGTGAAAGCACCACTCGATGATTCGGGAACAGAGTATAAGCAGAAAACCACAGAAAATCAGTAAATAACAACGATTTTATAGTGGTTCGGCTCAATAGTTTTCCTACGTCCACTCTGAGTATCTTTATTGATGATTTCGTTACAAGATGATGCAATTCTTCCCAAGTACAATACACTTTGAACTACTAAACACTTTGAACGAGTAGCTTAAACTTCGATGTAAGTGAAAGTCCTCAAATCCATATCGGATGCATGAGATTTCTTCTTGAAGTTGTTGATAGCGTTCTACGTGTCTTGAAAGCTTTGAGTGTTGAGTTGGTTTGGAATGTGGCAGAGTATCGGTGCTTGGAAAGAATGAGCCAAAAGTCCCTTGAATGTTGGAGCTGGTCGCGTATTTATAGGTGTGATTCTGGGCGGCAGTTTTTCACTCAAGTCATGAGTCGTGCACGACTTATGGAGAGTCGTAAGTCGCATTCGACTCAAGGTTCAAGAGTCAGCAGGCAGTGGAGTAAGTGAAGTGGTTTTGGGCTTTTCTTTGTTCATTTGGATACAAGTCCTAACTCGTTCGCGAGTTAAGAGGTCACGGTTTAAAGTGAGGCAGTACTAAAATCTTGGCTCTGCGGTTTTAGGTCGTGTACGACTTAAACTAGGTCGTAAGTCGTCTACAAGTCATCTTATTATGGCATGGTATTGAACTTATTCTCTAAGTCTTAGGTCGTAACGTCTTTAATTTGTGGACTTTCTTAAGTCGTGACATTCCCTAAGTCGCTTAGGTCTTAACTCTGTTAGGTCGTTGGTTCCTTAACTCGTAAGCTTTTAACTCGCAGGCTCTTTAACTCGTGCACCTCCCTTGAGACATGACATATCTTAAGTCGCAGAGGCTTTAAATCGTAGACCTCTTGGTCCGTTGAGTTGCTGTTTCCCTTGATTCGTAGAAACCTTAAGTTGGTAAGTCGTCAGTCCCTTAAGTCGTCCATCCTCTTGACTCGTTGAGTCGTGCGTCTGTTAACTCGTTATGTTGATAACTCAATGAGTTGTTTGTCCATTGAGTCGTCGCCCACCTTGAGTCGTTTTCTTATTGATTCCCGCAGTTTTTGAGTCGTAGGAATTTGAGGGTTAACATTTGCCCCTCGAAGTACACGCCTAAGTCGTAGGTCGTGTGCTCCGACTAATCTTAACTCGTGTGCCATTTCAATTTCCTCTGCCTCGAGATATAAAAGGTTTAGGTCGCTCCTTCTTCACCCACTTGTTTCCGTGTTTACTTCCGGCATTAACGACCTTCGAAGCTTTTTAGAGACGAATTCAATCAGTTCACCTTATCACCAATTAAGTTCCTGCCACCTTCATCATTACACTGCGTAAGTAAACTCATCGCTTGCCCAATTTCACAATTACTGTTACCTTTCGAATATGGATTTCCCATTTTCCAACCTCAATCCGAATCCTCACATCAGGCTTCTTCTTGAATCGCGTTATGATCGATTGCTGACAAGCTTGAAGCAGTTTGATTGAGTTTCTTAAATGACTTGCAAGGATAAGGCGATGGGTCACCATATTTCGATTCAGTTGATTCATGAATTTAGAGGAGGCGATATCGTCCTACATGGGTTAACGGGTTATGAGTTAGGAAGATAACGGGTTATTGGGTTGGAGAAGGATCAGTGGGTTGAGAAGAGATATCGTGAAGTTTTTTGCGACTTTGCCAATTTGCATAGTTTTCAAAGTGACTGACTTAAGATCCCCCCACGACCTTAATTGCATACGACTTAACCCCTTAGGTTATGTTTGCTTCTGGACGACTCAAGACTTAGCTTCATTTGCACTTCATTTGTTTTGTCTTGATTTGAGACTTTACGACTTGGCCTCTAGGTTGTGCACGACTTAGCCTTGTGTCGCAGCCGAGCTAAGACTTATCTTTTAATTCGCGGACGACTTAACTTTTAGGTCATGGACGACTTATGACTTAGAGGATTCTTCGGACTGTGACTCAATGATTTGAACAAAATTTGAAAACTTAGAGATGTTGATAGAACTTAATTGTATTTCCAATTTGAATTGCCAGAATATACTGCTTGAACTTTGTTGTGTTTCTTCACAGATTATTCTAACTTTGACGCTATCAACCTGTTAAACACAACACTTGCAGAAAAATGGGACAAATATACTGCCATCGACTGCCCACGTCAAATGACAGATTAGTTAATAACAGATAATTAACTCAAATAAATTGTGTGAACGAAGTGCTTTCATCAATTTCAAGTAAAATATTACAGCAACACTGAAATAGTCAATTGAAACTGACCAGCCTGCACTAATATTATGCTTGAACTTTATATTAACAAGTTCTGAAATTTTGTAATCGACCAATCATCGACTAGTTTAATTCTAGTTATATTTACTTGTTATTAGTTTTGCACGATACTTCACACTTTTTAGGAAACGTGCACCTTCACATTTGAATTATCCAGTTGCTTGTGTAGAATGACTTCTCAGGAGGAAGATACAACGGTTCAGACTGGAGAGGCAACTGTAATTCCGGCTCCTCTGGTCAATCCTCCCGAAAGAGCCTCTTCTACTTTATCGTACAGAGTTTTCCGCCAATTGTGCGCTCAGTTTGGCATTGCTGAATCAGATGCCATTCTTCCCGAGAGAAGTAACATTGCTGACATAGCACCCCCTGGCTTTGTAACGGTCAATCGACAAATGTGCCTGAGTGGGGGCGTTCCTCCTTTCAATGACTTCTTCCAACAACTTCTTCGTCAATTGGCCATCGCCCCGTCCCAATTACACCCCAATGGTTATGCCATTTTAATGGGGTTGTGTGCACTGTTTAGGAGGACGCTTGATCGATTCCCAAGCTTTGACGAGATTTGCTTCCTATGCTCTTTCACCAGGACTAAAGATCACCCCTCTATTACTGTCGTGAGAAGTGCTCGAAATCGTAAATTGATCATCGGTCTTCCTGACAGTGCTCATGGGTTTTTGACTCAATTTTTCTATGTTCGTTGCCCCCCGGGGTTTTATGCTTTGTGGAGAGAAGGAAGTAAGATAATCTACCTTTACCTCCTTTATATTCTAAGTCTTTTGAAGTTCGAATTGCCAAGTGTTAACTTCGTCATCATTTCTTTTCTTTTATTTCAGTGCTTCCCCCTCCTTGTAGAGATCCCAGTCACAAGCCAACCCTGGAGAGGCTTGTAGCAGTGCCGGTTGAAGAACGGGATATGAAATTTTTGCTGAACGACGAATTCCTTCACCAGTTCGGACTTCTTCACCCTTCTCGCTCCACACACCCCTGCGAGGTTCCAGACTCCCCACCTAAAGCATCAGATGCTCTGGTTTCTACAGACACATCCATACCAAAAGGACCTGCTCCCGAGGCTTCGCTAGTGAAGTGCTCCACTTTGGTTGATGTTGCGGGGCCATCTGTCGAACTTGCCCCGGTTATTGAGGAAGAAGAGCCCCAGGGATCTCCCCGACTGTCACAGAAATATGGCGAAGAAGCCGAAAAAACTAGCCTTGCCAAGCAGAGCCGGGACGATACTTTCGAAGGGCTGAGCGACCTCTTTGCCACCTCGCAAGAGATCTTTAAAGATGATCCTATCACTACCGGGGTTTCTTCTTCAGTAGTTGAGGCGACGTCTGTCCTGCAACAGACTCCGTCGACTCAAGAGTTGACGCTAACTATTACACCCACAACCACTCCTCAATTAAAGAGTGGTTCGTAGTTTGATGCGCGTAGTTTGCACGTCTCACACACTTAGAATTTTTTTTCGGCACTTTATGCTTCCGACTTTTTGTACTTTGAAGAATTCTAAATTCTAGCTCTTTTTATTTCAGATTCTCCGATGGGGCGCAGCGGATCCTACTATGATGATTTCCAGCGCTACGGGAGGCGTAGCTAATATGATTACAGGCGTTACCTTCCCTCTTACAGAGAATCTGATGAAGAAAGAGCCGCTCGAAAGGCTCAAGAGAAGAAGGCTCAAGAGGAGCGTTACGAAAGAAGAGAGAGGGAGGAGCGCCACGATTCTTCACAGAGAGGCGACGACTCCTATAAAAGAAAATCCCATGATGACAGAGGAAAAAGTCATATGGTTGAAGATTCGAGCAAGCGAGCCCGATATGGTGAGAAGCACACCTCTACAACTCCTGAAAAGGTTACTGCCCCTGCCTCGCTCGACATTCCTTCCGGCTCTCCCGCTCTCGGGAAGACAGACATCCAAACAATAATTAGCAGGCCCAAATTCCAAGTCGGATCGGGTCCGGCCACTTTGCAAAGTCGGTTTCCACAGTGGTGTCTGAAGGGAGTAAGGTTTGACCTTGACTTGGTCCCCATTGACAAGTATGCTATGTTACGAAACCTCGATGCCGTCAAGCTTGATATTGAGAGGATGTCGAACTGGCAAAAACTTGTTGACGAGCTCCAAAGGGTTAATCGTGCAAACATAGAGGCCATGCTCACCATGGAAAATGATAAAGCCGAATGGCAAAAGGTTCTTGAGCAACATGACACTGAGATGAGGAGCATTGCTTCTTACAATGAAGAGCTTGAAGCAAAAGTTGAAGAACTGAAACAAGAGCTTGCTGCTTCCTCTACTTCCTATTCTCAAAAAGAAGAAGTGCTCCTAAAACAAGTGAGAGATGCTCATGCCAGCCAAAGGGATGGGGAAGACAGGCTCGCAGTGCAAAAAAAGGATCAGTGAGGGCTATATTGCTGATGTTGCAGAGCTTCGGAAGAAAACTAGCTCCCAAGAGGCGGAGATTCAAATGCTTAAGCTTCAACTTTCCAAAGCTGAAAGGGGGTGTGATGAGGCCGTGCCGGCAAAATTGCAGCTGAAGAATCTCACGGGGCAACGAGGACCAACATCAGCTCAACGTTATTTGGTTTCTACCTGCATAGCATCTTGGGGCGCGGTAGCCTCGCCTTTCTGGGCCCCAAGTATGAAATTACTCTGGTTGAAGTTTGGGAGGCCGCACTCGATATGCTTGGTGGTAACGGCGCTGGCTATGCTGAGTCAGCTCTTAAGGAGCATTATCTTGATGATGATGCTCGTGCCGCTCTCGCCAGGGGAAGGGAACAGCTTGCAAAATTAAGGGCCGAAACAGCGGCAGGAGAATATTCAGGAAAAATCATCTCAACTGCTCCAATTCAACCTTCTCCTTCAGCCGAAATTGACATTATCGGTTCTAGTTCTCATTCCCCATCTCCTACTAAAGTTACCACCGAGATTACAAGCATATAAGGTGGAGATGAAGGCGGCGAGAGTGCCGAGGCACAGGCTTACGAAGTTGACGTCAGAAAACCGACTTTTGCAGGTAACCCTACTGACAATCTTGCCCAAGTAGACTGCTCATCTGTTTCCTACGAGCTTGATGGGATTTTTGACTACTTCTTGAATCTCACCGAACCTTTGTCTCCTCTTTTTACTGACTTGAACTTTTTTCCTTCTGTAGATAAAACGTCGGGCAGTGTTCAAGCTTTCCCACCTCCAATTATTCCTCCTCCATCTATTCAGGTGACTCCTCCTTCCGTCTCGCAACCGGCATCACAAGAGGAGCAGAAAGAAGCCCTTCAAAACTTGGACGATCCCATTGCTTCACAAGAACACAATGGAGAAGAAACTGAAGGGAGTGAGAAGACTCCAGAGGCGACTGGCTCCGACGCTGAACCGTTATCTAAACTTCTTTCTCCAGGGAGTGGGTCTTCCTCCAAGAAGAGAGGAAAGCAGGGAGTTTCCAAGAAGAGGAAGAAGAAGGAATCCTTAACTGGCAAAGAAGAAACAGAAGAAAGTCCGACTGAGCCCCTTTCTCCTTCATCCCCTACTCTTACAAGCCTCCCTAAGAAGTTGGTTATTCGGCCGGGTGCGGGCTCAAAAGGTGGACGGAAGAAGAAATGATGGCTCTGGTTCTGTGGCTTTCATATCGTTTTTTGCCTTTTTTGCATGTACTGACCGGAAACTGTGCGGGTACCGGCCCCCGCTTTTCTTTTGCTTTTTACTTTGGAACCTGTACCTGTATAAAATTCTAATAGTGTTGAATAAAATGATTCTTTTTCTTTGTACAAACTTCTGTCTGTATCTGAGAATGCATTTATTGTTCATTTTTGTACAAGTTTCTTTGTACGATATTGCAGTGCGATATTGCAGTGAGCTTGTGGTATATATTGTTTGAGCGCAATTTTACCGATGTAGTTGTACCATGTTGCCCCTATACCACAAGCTCATTGTAATATTTTATTTTATGAGGAACTTGTACTTTTATTTTTTAGAGAATAATTATTCCACATTTGGAGGAATATTATTTCGTTAAAAAACAGAGTACAAACAAGTTTCTACGCTTCATCCTTCGAAGATATCACTTTTTATTTTGTGCATATACACATTTTACTGAATGAAATCTTCTACGTGGTAAAGCGGGTATTTGAAAGGTACTTCAACTTCTTTTTGAGGAAGAGAATTTTCTAGAATAAGTAATTCATTCTTCCTTTGGAAGCTAAAGTGTGCCTTTGATGAGGATTTTTTTTTTTAACTTGCCACAGTAAAGGGCTTCTTGATTTTTGTTTCTTTGAAAAGTTGCACCTCTGAGGAAGACTTTTTCACGTTTCAACACCTCGAAGTTTTATTTCAATCTTGGTGAAACGTGTGCCTCCGAAGAGGTCTTTCTGCTTGATTGTGCCTCCGGGAGGAGGTCTTTTCATTTCTGCCTCTGGGAAGAGGTCTTTCTGTCTTATTGTGCCTCTGGGAAGAGGTCTTTTTTTTTCTGCCCCTTGGGAGAGGCTCTCTCTTTTTTTTTTGGCATTTCAACTCTGGTGAAGTGAAACTCCGAAGAGCGGCTGTTGCACTTCAACTCCTGGTGAAATGGGCCTCCGAAGAGGGCTTTTATTTTGTTTTACATTTCAACTCTGGTGAAGTGAAACTCCGAAGAGCGGCTGTTGCACTTCAACTCCTGGTTAAATGGGCCTCCGAAGAGGGCTTTTATTTTGTTTTACATTTCAACTCTGGTGAAGTGAAACTCCGTAGAGCGGCTGTCACACTTCAACTCCTGGTGAAATGTGCCTTCGAGGATTGCCTGGAAGTTACTCTCTCATGGTTGGAGGGTCATGACTCCTCCAATCTTTTTTGGTCGAGTAGAGAACTTTCTTTTTTGCGGCATATGCCTCGTTAGAGGTCTTTATCCTCCGAAGAGTTGTGCCTCTGAAGAGTCCGAAGAGGGCTTTAGTTGTTCCTTGTCCACTTGCTTATGCCTTTTCAGCGATTCTCTATTTTTTCTTTTCAAGCTTGCACTCCCTTCTCTTACAAGTAGTTTTTTTAATCCAAGGAAGTGAACTTCATGGTTAGGCAAGTTCACGAGAACGGGAATAAGCTTCTTAATTGGATGTTTGTTTGTTCAAACGATCTCAATTTACAAGCAATGGCCCGTTTCCGGCGAAATCATTGGCCGTTCAATTGAAGCACTTCCTATCTAGGATTTGAATTCGAAACTTTTGTGCTTTTGTGACTCGAAATTTGTTTGTTGAATGATAACCAGAATCACTTGGTCTTGTAATGTGCAAGTTTTATTTTCGTTGTCTGCAAAAATTCAAATCGACATTTCAGCAATACATTTAATGTACTTTTCATATCAGAAATAAAGCAAACATGTAATAATAATAAGAAACACAAGATTTATAGTGGTTCGGCCAAGAATTTGGGCCTACATCCACTTTATATTCTTTCATTATTCACTTGCATCGGTTTTACATTCGCTTTCAATTACAGGAATCATACATTCACAATTCTTTTTACAATATTTCAACAAAGCTATCAAGTAAAGTATGGGCGCAAGTGATTGCTGTTCCAAGCCCTTGGAATTTGATCTCCTTCGACAGTAGTGAGTTTGAATGTGCCGTCAAGAAGCTTCTGACCTATGACATATGGTCCTTCCCAATTTGGCCCAAACACACATGTCGCCGTCATAATTCTCTTTAGCACTAGATCTCCAATCTCAAAGCTGCGTTGGCGAACTTTGGAATTGAAATGTCTGGCTATCCTTTGCTGATGAGCTGCGATTCTGAGCTCAGCCTCTTCTCTTCTTTCATCAAGGAGATCTAGTGCCTCAAGCTGTAGTTTTTCATTCTCCGCTTGATTGAAATGGATTCTTCTATGTGAAGGGACCTCTGTTTCTACCGGAATCATTGCCTCTGACCCGTATGCCAATGAAAACGGAGTATGCCCAGTCGCAGTTTTGTGGGTAGTTCTGTATGCCCATAGTGCTAGCGGTAGCTTATCGACCCAACCACCTTTTGCTCTTTCAAGGTGCTTCTTGATGGTTGACTTGATAATTTTATTTACTGCTTCCACCTGCCCGTTTGCTTGCGGATGAGCTACTGCTGAGAAGCTTTTTCGGATTTTGAATCGTTTGCAAAAATCTTGGAATTCTTCACTTTCGAATTGAGTACCATTGTCTGTAATTATCTTTTGAGGCACACCATACCTGCAAATGATACTTTTAGTCACAAAACTTATCATCTTTTTAGAGGTGATAGTAGCCAGTGGTTCAGCTTCTGCCCATTTAGTAAAATAATCTACTGCAACAATGGCATATTTGATTCCAGATTTGGTAGTTGGTAACGGTCCTACAAGGTCTATCCCCCATATTGCAAACGGCCATGGGCTGACCATCTGTGTGAGTTCAGTGGAAGGTGCTCTAGGAATTTTTGCGAATCTTTGGCATCTGTCACATTTTCGGGAATAGTCTGCTGCATCTCGATTAATTTCTGGCCAAAAATATCCGTATCGGAGAATCTTCTTTGCTAAAGTTTGACCACCTAAATGATCACCACATTCTCCCCCATGCACCTCAGCTAGGATTGTTTTGGTCTCTTCCCTGGATACACATCGAAGTAACGGCATTGAGAATCCCCGTCTGTATAATTGGCCATCCTGGACTGTATAGCGAGAGGCTTTCCTCAGTAGCTTCTGTCGTTCTTTTGAATTTTCCGATAAAGAGCCATTGAGCAGATATTCTGTTATTGGAGTCATCCATGATTCTTGCTCTTGAGACACGCTCATGATCCAATCAATATCCATCTCATCAATGCTTGGAGCTGACAGGACTTCTACTGGAGTCAACCCCAGAAATTGAGCTTCGCCTGTGCTAGAGTACTTTGCGAGAGAATCTGCTTTCATGTTTTCTTCTCGAGGAATATGACTTATCGTGTAATGATCGAAGTCACACAGGAGTTCCCAAGCCTTTAACAAGTAGGCAGGCAGATTTCCCCCTTTCGCTTGGAATTCCTTCTTGACTTGGCTTACAATAAGCTGAGAATCGCTGAAGATCTGTAATGCTCGGATGTTTAGTTCCTTAGCAATTCTCAAGCCAGCGATAAGAGCTTCGTATTCTGCTTCATTGTTTGTTGAACGAAATTCCAATTTCAGTGCGTAGCATAATGACCGACCTTCAGAGGTCTCAAGTACAACTCCGGCTCCAGAACAGTAGTTATTTCTCGCGCCATCAACATATAACTTCCATTGGGTTGGGAAATCATCGATCGTTCCTTCCTCACTGTTACCCTTATCTGTGAATTCTGCGATGAAATTCGCTAAAGCTTGTCCGTTGATTGCCTTTCGGGGATGATAAGTGATGTCATATTGACTGAGTTCAATGTTCCACATTAGAAGACGACCCGAAGTCTCAGGGCGAAATAGGACTTGCTTTAAAGGTTGATCAGTGAGGACTCTGATAGGATGAGCTTGAAAATACTGCCTCAACTTCCTCGATGCAATCAGTAGGCAATAGGCGAGTTTTTCCAACTTGGAGTAATTCATCTCTGCCCCAGTGAGTCTTTTGCTGATATAGTAAACCGGATGTTGAATCCTCTTGTCTTCTCGTATCAGCGCTGCACTTAAAGCGTGAGATGATACTGCCAAATATATAAGAAGATCTTCACCATCGCCGGGCCTAGAAAGTATTGGAGGCGTTTCCATATGGCGAATCAATTCATCAAAGGCTTTTTGGCATTCAGGAGTCCAATCAAAGTTTTTCTTTCCTTTCTTTAGGGCGTCAAAGAATGGGATGCATTTATCAGTGGCTTTGGAAATGAACCGACTCAAGGCGGCGACTTTTCCGTTGAGACTTTGCAATTCCTTCTTCGTTCTAGGAGCTTTGACTTCCTTTAAGGCGGTAATTTGAGCTGGACTAGCCTCAATGCCCCTGGCGCTCACGATGAAACGTAAGAACTTTCCGGATTCCACTCCAAATGAACATTTTAAAAGGTTAAGCTTCATTCCGTATTTTCGGAGGACTGCGAACATGTCTGCTAAGTGTTCTATGTGATCCACTGCTTTCTTAGACTTTACTAACATGTCATCGACGTAAACTTCCATAGTCTTGCCCAATTGCGGTTTGAACAAAGCATTAACAAGTCTTTGGTAGGTTGCCCCCGCATTCTTCATCCCGGAGGGCATAACTCTGTAGCAGTAAAGACCAACATCGGCGATAAAGCTCGTGTCCTCCTGATCTGGCTCATGCATCATGATCTGGTTATATCCGGAGTAGGCATCCATAAAAGATAACAATTCGTGTCCCGCTGTTCCGTCTACCAGTTGATCGATCCTGGGTAGCGGGAAGCAGTCTTTGGGGCAGGCCTTGTTTAGATCTGAAAAATCGATGCACACTCTCCATTTTCCATTGGCTTCTTAACCAGCACTGGATTTGAAACCCAATTCGGATAGGTAGATTCTTTGATAAAGTTATTCTCCATGAGCCGATCAACTTCTTCTTTAAATGCTGCTGACCTTTCTGGACCTTGAGTTCTCCTTTTCTGTTTCACAGGTGTAAATTTTGGATCAATATTCAGAGCGTGTACTGCAACTTCTGGGGATATTCCGCACATATCGGCATGAGTCCAAGCAAAAACATCCAAATTTTCTTTTAAAAAAGATATTAAGATATTCTGAATTGACACATTGAGTTGTGAACCCACATTCAACACCTTGTTTGGGTCCTTTGGGTCAACAGGTACTGGTACTGTCATTTCCACTGGTACCACCCTATTCTCCCCTGCACTCGCTTTTCTAGGAACCATCTCTTTCCGTGCTCCGCTGTGCTCGCCAGTGCAGGGTCCGCCCTGTAATTGCTACAAGGCAGGTTCTTTGATGCGGACTGGGGTTGCCGCATCCTTTCCCATTTCTCTTTTCCTTGTTTCTCGTAGCTCTGTCAGATAATGCTCCCGCCTAGCATTTTGATCCCCTTTTATAACTCCCACTCCATTGTCTGTGGGGAATTTAATGGTGAGGCACCATGGGGCAAGAACAGCTTTGAACGCTGCGAGAGTTGGACAGCCAGGAAAGCATTATAAGCAGAAAATTCGTCGACAATCACAAAAGTTTACTTGCGGACTACTTTTCTTTCTCCCTTTCCAAGTTCTACAAGCAAATCAATGGTTCCTATCGGCTGTTTTGGCTCCCCAGTGAAGCCAGCGATTTTCTGCGACGAGGCTTGCACATCAGCCATAGGGATCTTCATTTGGTCGAATGTTTTCTTGAAGAGGATATTGCAGGATGCGCCACAATCAATGAGAACTCTTCTGATAATAGCTGGCCCGATACCAGCCGAGATGACTAAGGGATCCAAGGTAGGAGCTTCAACACCTGTGGAATCCCTGGCTCTGAACACAATATCATCATTGAAAGTTCTTTGTTGTTTCAGGGGCGTAGCACCTTCCAAAACAAAGACATCTTCTTCGGACGGTACATACTTCAAAGCCCGGGTATACCTTTCCATCTCACCCCAGCTCCTGCCTGCTGGGTGAGGTCCTCCCGTAATGACATTGATAATAGGCCTTCCGGATTCATGCCCTGCATTCTTCTCACTTGTCCTGGGTTGATGAGCAGGAGCTCGTTGCCCCTGACTAGACGAAGCGGATTTGCTGCTATTTTTTTTCACAAATTGTTGCAGCTTGTTTTCCCTTATCAATTCTTCAATCAAAATTTTCAATTGGCGGCATTCATCGGTATCATGACCGGGTTGATTATGGAAGCGGCAAAACTTCCCGCTTTGTACAGCTTTTTTCCTGGTTCTCAAAACGGGAGGTTTAGGATAATCGACAGAATCTTTAGTGGCAAGGTAAATGCGCTCCGGCGTATCTGATAAAGAGGTATATTCCGACGACTTGAAGGAACGAGGCTTCTTCAGATTTTTCTGTTTCTTCCCATCGTTATTTTCCCTTTTCTATCCTACAGATTCATTCTTGCGTGGAGCAGCAATGTTATCTTCATCTTTTTCCAATACTGCCTTTACCGGTACAGGACGGCTTTCCAGGCGTATGAACTCATCTGCTTTCTTGTAGAATTTTTCAAGGGAATTTGGTTCCTTCATGTTAAGCCATTTTCCAAATTCGCTCGACTTGTCGATGGCCCTCATCAGATAGGTCAAGATCATCCGTGGTTCTGCATTGTCTACCTCGGCCAGCGCTATATTAAAGCGATTCAAGAAAGATCTGATAGTTTCCCCTGGATTCTGTTCTAAACTTGACAACGACATGATATCTTTGGCTTTTGAAGCATATAGTCTGAACTGCTCCTTGAATTTCCGGGTTAGGTCAGAAAATTGATCTATAGACCGAATTGGTAGCTTGGTGAAACAAAGCAGAGCTACACCTTCCAAATATACAGGAAAATATCGACACTTTATTTCATCAGAAGCTCTGGCACCTATCATGTGCCAATCATACTTATACAAGAATTCGTTCGGATCACTTGTTCCCTTGTAAGCTGGGATAGTTGGAGGGACGAACTACCTTGGGAACTCAGCCTTTAAGATCCTTTCGGTAAACGGGGTTTTACTTGGAGCGAAACCCCATTCCTTCTCGTCTTCATTCCTTTTCATGCTTTCTTTCATGATTTGTCTAACCATTTCAGAAAGATACCCCTCATCATTTCGAGCTTTAGATCCACCAACTTCAGGAAATGTCCGCTCAAAGGGGCTGGCAGCCCTCTCAGGAATGTTTCTTTCTTCAACATCATGAATGTTGCCAGCAAAGTTCCTTTCATTACCCGTTGGTTGATGGTTTACCCCAAGCAAATCATTCAACTTATTCAAAATTAGGGCATTTTGGGCATTCTTAGCCTCCAATTGTGCACTTTGTGCATTTATCTGCTGGTTCAGCCCTAAGATTACAGCATCCAACTCCGCTTTTGTAACCCCAACAGGTGGAGTGGCTTGATTAGGTACTGGGAAGCAGAGGTTCCCTCTTGAACATTTCCAGATCTAACAGATCTACTCCTTCTCCCCGGAGCCATGATTTCAGATAAACTTCTAGTCTTCAGAGAGATTACTTCAACAAACTTTCGTGGAGCAATGATGATAATTCGCCTGAGTTCAGCTTCTCAGTGAAAGCACCAAAAATGTTAACGCTAAAATTTGAACGTTAACACCCCGATGTGTAAAGTGTAGTTGTGAAAGCACCACCCGATGATTCGGGAATAGAGTATAAGCAGAAAACCATAGAAAAAGGAGGAAATAACAATGATTTTATAGTGGTTCGGCTCAATAGTTTGCCTACGTCCACTCTGAGTATCTTTATTGATGATTTCGTTACAAGATGATACAATTCTTCCCAAGTACAATACACTTTGAACTACTAAACACTTTGAACGAGTAGCTTAAACTTCGATGTAAGTGAAAGTCCTCAAATCCATGTCGGATGCATGAGATTTCTTCTTGAAGTTATTGATAGTGTTCTACGTGTCTTGAAAGCTTTGAGTGTTGAGTTGGTTTGGAATGTAGCAGAGTATCGGTGCTTGGAAAGGATGAGCCAAAAGTCCCTTGAATGTTGGAGGTGGTCGCGTATTTATAGGTGTGATTCTGGGCGGCAGTTTTTCACTCAAGTCATGAGTCGTGCACGACTCATGGAGAGTCGTAAGTCGCATTCGACTCAAGGTTTAAGAGTCAGCAGGCAGTGGAGTAAGTGAAGTGGTTTTGAGCTTTTCTTTGTTCATTTGGATACAAGTCCTAACTCGTTCGCGAGTTAAGAGGTCACGGTTTAAAGTGAGGCAGTACTAAAATCTTGGCTCTGCGGTTTTAGGTCGTGTACGACTTAAACTAGGTCGTAAGTCGTCTACAAGTCATCTTATTACGGCATGGTATTGAACTTGTTCTCAAAGTCTTAGGTCGTAACGTCTTTAAGTCGTGGACTTTCTTAAGTCGTGACATTCCCTAAGTCGCTTAGGTCTTAACTCTGTTAGGTCGTTGTTTCCTTAACTCGTAAGCTTTTAACTCGCAGGCTCTTTAACTCGTGCACCTCCCCTGAGACATGACATATCTTAAGTCGCAGAGGCTTTAAGTCGTAGACCTCTTGGTCCGTTGAGTTGCTGTTTCCCTTGAGTCGTAGAACCTTAAGTTGGTAAGTCGTCAGTCCCTTAAGTCGTCCATCCTCTTGACTCGTTGAGTCGTGCGTCTGTTAACTCGTTATGTTGATAACTCACTGAGTTGTTTGTCCATTGAGTCGTCGCCCACCTTGAGTCATTTTCTTATTGAGTCACGCAGTTTCTGAGTCGTAGGAATTTGAGGGTTAACTAGCAGGTTACCGCCACATTCCATGGCAGGTTATACAACTAAAACCGTACAAGATCGTATTGTTTCTTTGGATTTCCAACAAATGGTCAGGCCAAGGAACTTCCCATTGCCACATGAGAACGCCTCTGGAAGGACGTCCCCAAACCGGATCTCTGCCAACACAAAGCCGGGTTACCCCTAACTGGGTAACTACTGACACGAGTATGCCATCCCCTGGTCCTTTGGGACCTTTATCCGAGCGCTCGTAATCAACATCGTACCAAAATAATAAGTGTTTCAACATGAGTAAGTATCTGGGCTCCATACCATGATACCATCCTTTTCCAGAAGGAAATGCACATACCCTAAAGGGAGCTACCCCTCATAACCTTGCCGCATCTTTCCTGTTTTGACCATTCCGGGGTGTGAGGCTCGACGAAGTCTCATCCACAAAGCCACGCTTTATGCAAAAGCTGTGCTTTGGGTCAACAAATGATCATAAAAATGATCACAAAGATAAACAATCAAACAAATGATCATATCACAAATGATCAAACAATGATCATTTCACAGCAACACTCAACATGTCACATTACCAAATTGGGAATATATCGCTGATAACCTTCAACTACATAACCTCTGAGCTCGTACGTCTCAGAGAAGGGTGTTAAGCTAAGAGAATAAATTCTCCGCCACCAACAGAAATATATTTGAAAGAAATCTGCTTTATATCTCAATTTGTAATGTCAGTCATACAATCCATACAAGTCTGTTCCGGGCTCGAACAGAACCGAAGGCACTTACAAAGAAGTCCTTGCAATCCGGATATCCACAATCCTGATCGGATTCCCCATCACATATGGAGAACTCTATATCGGAGCAACTCGGTGCAGAGTCAATCGACAGGTCATCCTATCGCTCTCGCAAATACCCGGTCTTCAACACCGGTCTTCAAATGCTATCCATAACGTCGAATCACATATTCGAAATGGGTTATACGACCCCAAGGTCCTTTTCCGGCTAACCGGAATAGTGAGCGCTTATTCAAAAATAAGTATGGCATTCAAATTCAAACAAATCACAACAAATACCCATTCAAAGGTAAATATTGATAGTCGGTTATTGAACTATCAATTGATATGCACAACATCACCAGATTCCAAATAATTTTCCAAATTATTTATTTCCCAAACATATCTTTACAAGATATAAAATTTCAATACCTCAAAAATAAATCAATATTTATTTTTAAACAAATTCCTCTTTCTTTTATAAATTCCATAGTGAATTTTACATTCCAAAATATCTACGAATATACGATTTCAATTATTCATTTTCAATTTGTCTTCAAAAAGATAAATTCTCAAATTATTCACTTAATATTGGAAAACATTTCCATACTTACTTATTAAGTAATTCTCAAGTCCATTTATTTTCAACACTTGGAAAATATTCAATATACTTAAATCGAGATTAAGTATATATTTCATTCTTTAAGGAAATCATTCTCTTAAACATATTTATTTGGGCCAAAATGAATGTTGCGTAAAACATCGTTACGACGTCCCAAAATCACCAGTATAGGGATTCGAAATTAAAATAGATATATAAATCCCAATACTATACAAAACATTTCCTTTCGGAAATCATTTACTATAACAACAGTGTTATAGTCCACCATTTCCTTCTATTTCTCGAAAACGTCTATTTCAACAATGAATGTTGAAATCTATGGTTTCGAATATTAACACATTTAAAAACATCGTTAGATCGTTTAAATTCTATTTAAAACATCACATCCAAAACATTTTCTTTAACATATTATTCACTATTCAAAAACGTGAATATACTACGTTAACCAATTTCATCGTTTCTATTCATTTTGTTTCAAAGGATTATTCACTATCTAAAATGTGAATATAACTCCATAAATAAGTTATAACAATTTACTTATCAAAATAAGTCGTTTGCGAATTTATAAAACAATGTTTATAAATTCCATTTCTATTTATTTTATAATAACTTCCTTTTATAAATCTCCTTTATTAATCTATTCAATTTCATATCTCAATGATACACTAAAAGTTCATATTATAAGTTAAATGCTTATAATTTATTTATTTGCAAAATCGTTCTTTTTAACTTCCCAAATTATAAATCTTCTAACTTATAAGATTCATTTATTTATCCAAAATCTATTCTTTTAATAACCTTACAAATTTTATAAAACTACTGCTTATAAAATTCCATGTATAACTTCATCGTTTATAATTCTATAAATTTTATTCATTTATGAAATTCATTCACAATTCATTCTAACATTTATGAAAACTCGTTTTATAATTCCAATATTTTAATTTATAAATTAACAATTTATAAATCTTTTATAATTTCATCATTTCTGATTTATAACATAATCAAATTTCATAAATCCTATTTTTAAACCTTTTATAATAAATTCAAAAATCCCGATTTAAACCATTTTATAAAATCATTAACCCCATATTTTCAAAAATCAACTTTTAACTATTTTTCTCAAAAATCATAATTTTTATAACATTAAAATTATAACGTTTATTTATTTAAAAGGAATCAATTCCAAAAATATTTTATAAACGTTTACTTTTCAAAAATCACTTTAAAAATCCTTTTAAAATTCCAAAATTTGGCCTAATGATGCTACACACCAAATAGTCAATCACGACTACAACGACATCATATATCGATATGAAAATCAACGAATATCAAAATATCTGAAATCAAATAAATACTATTGAGGAATCCAGTTGGATCCCTCCAAACTGTTTCCCAACATCCAAAGATGTTAGCACAATACCAATTCCGTTCCAGTACGAAATTATCGCGGTATATGGGATTTAAAATATTATCTGCTTAATAGACGGCGCAATAGGGTCTCGTCCGCTATATACTGCGGGAAATCAATTCCAAGTATATAAATAATACCAATTTCACTGTTTATGGAAATATTCACGGTATATGTTTTTAATAAATAACATCCGCTTACTAACGGCGCATAATGTCTATGTTAACCCCACCGAAACTTAGGCCGACTCAGCAGATAAGGCAGTCAGCGACTCATAGGAATCAGCGACTCAACTGATGAAGCGACTCAGGGATTGCCGACTCAATGGGTCAACGACTCATTGATAGCAACAACTCAGCGAGTTAGCGCCTTAAAGATACAGTATGGATCAACGACTCAGCGGTCTGCGACTCAAAGCCTAGACCGATCCAACGACTCATTCGAGTTCCGACTCATCAAGGACCGACTCATCTGATCACGACTCATCCACACAAGGTCCTTAAGTATCTCATTGGGTTTACGACTCAAGAGATGAACGACTCAAGAGGCCTCACGACTTAAGGAACCTGACGGGTTACGGAGATTCTATGGGTTAAGGATGGCACGACTCAGGAAAGCCTACGACTCAAAGGATAGGTCGACGCACGACACAAGACTCAGAGGCAAGTTCAAAATCATATTGCAAAGGGATGACTCGCAGACGACTCACGACTTATCATGAGTCGGTCATGACTCATCATGAGTCGGTCACGGATCATGACTTGGCAATTCCAGCCTAAACAGTTTGCCTATAAATATAAGGCCGCATTCAACATGAGGGGGACTTTTTGGTTCATTCTCAAGGCGCCAATACTCTGCCATTTCTTCGACTCAAGCAACACTTCGAGCACTCCAAACATCGAATACATTACATCAAATTCCAAGAGAGAGAATCTACATCATTCATCATGAGTTTGAAAGATAATTCTCCGTCAAAGTTTGTACTAACAGACTAGAGTGGATTGTAATTGAAGAAAGTTGTATAAGTTGTACTTGTTTCAGCAATAAAGAGATCAAAGTGGATGTAGGCTCGATTTTAGGCCGAACCACTATAAAACTGTTGTCTTTTACTGCTTTTCTACAATTTCTCTACTTGTATCTTGTTCCCGTACCAACGGGTGGTGCTTTCACAACTACACTTCACACACCGGGGTGTTAGCGTTTAAATTTAAGCGTTAACATTTTTGGTGCTTTCACTGAGAATTGAACTCAGGACAGCTGTCATCATTGCTTCGCAGAGATTTGAAGAAAGAATTTCCTTAAAAACCAGAAGTATATCTGAGATTATGGCTCCTGGAAGGAAAAGTAGATCTATCAGATCTGGAAACATTCAAGAGGGAACCTCCGCTTCCCCTGTTCCTAATCTACCCACTCCGTCTGTTGGAGTTACAAAAGCGGAATTGGATGCTGTGATTCTAGGGCTAAACCAGCAGATAAACGCCCAAAATGCACAACTAGAGGCTCAAAGTGCCCAGAATGCTCTGATTCTGAATAAGTTGAACGACTTACTTGGGGCAAACAATCAACCGGCTGGTAATGAAAGGAACTATGCTGGCAACATTCATGATGTTAATGAAAGGAATGCTCCTGAAAGGCCTACTAGTCCCTTTGAGCAGGCAGTACCTGACGCCGGTGGATCTAGAACTCGGCATGATGAGGAATATCTTTCTGGAATGGTCCGGCAGATCATGAAAGAAAGTATGCAAAGAGTTGAAGATGAGAAGGAATGGGGTTTCGCCCCAAGTAAAACTCCGTTTACTGAAAAAATCTTGAAGGCGGAATTTCCAAGGAAGTTTGTCCCTCCGACTATTCCAGCTTACAAAGGGACAAGTGATCCGAATGAGTTCTTGTATAAATATGATTGGCACATGACAGGTGCCAGGGCCTCCGATGAAATAAAGTGCCGATATTTCCCCGTATACCTGGAAGGCGTGGCTTTACTGTGGTTCACCAAGTTACCAGTCCGATCTATCGATCAGTTTTCAGACTTGACCAGAAAATTCAAGGAGCAGTTTAGACTATATGCTTCGAAGGCCAAGGATATTATGTCACTATCGAGTTTAGAGCAGAATCCTGGTGAGTCTATCAGATCCTTCTTGAACCGCTTCAATATAGCACTGGCTGAGGTGGACAATGCTGAACCACGAATGATATTGACTTATCTGATGAGGGCTATTGATAAGTCAAGCGAATTTGGGAAATGGTTAAATATGAAGGAGCCAACCTCTCTCGAAAAGTTCTACAAAAAAGCAGATGAATTCATTCGCTTGGAAAGCCGTCCTTTACCAGTGAAGACAGTGTTGGAAAAAGCAGAAGACAACACTGTCGCTCCACGCAAGAATGAATCGGTGGGGCAAAAAAGGGAGAATAGTAATGGGAAGAAACAGGGTAATCTGAAGAAGCCCCGATCCTTCAAACCATCAGAATATACTCCATTATCACATACACCGGAGCACATCTACCTGGCCACTAAAGATTCCGTCGATTTCCCTAAACCTATCCCTTTGAGAACTGGGAGAAAAGCCATACAAAGTGGGAAATTCTGCCGCTTCCACAATCAACCAGGTCATGAAACTGATGAATGCCGCCAGCTGAAAAATCTGATTGAAGAGTTGCTAAGAGAAAACAAGTTGCAGCAATTCGTGAAAAAGAATAGCAACAATCCTGCATCGTCGAGTCAGGGGCAGCGGGCTCCTGTTCATCAGCCTGGGGCAGGAGAGAAAGCTACGGGGCATGAATCTGGAAGGCCCGTTATCAATGTCATTTCAGGAGGACCTCACCCAGCTGGCAAAAGTTGGGGTGAGATGGAGAGATATTCCAGGGCTTTGAAATATGCTCCAGCCGAAGAAAACGTCTTTGTTCTAGAAGACACTACGCCCCTTAAACAACAGAAAACTTTCAGTGATGATATTATTTTCAGAGCCAGAGATTCTACAGGTATTGAAGCTCCTACTTTAGATCCCTTGGTCATCTCGGCTGGTATTGGACCAGCCATTGTCAGAAGAGTCCTCATTGACTGCGGAGCATCATGTAATATCCTCTTCAAAAAGACATTTGACCAGATGAAAATCCCTATGATCGATGTGCAAGCCTCATCACAGAAAATCGTTGGCTTCACTGGAGAGCCAAAGCAACCAGTAGGAACCATCGATCTGTTTGTAGAACTTGGGGAAGGAGAAAGGAAAGTAGTCCGAGAGCAAACCTTTGTGATCGTCGATGAATATTCTGCTTATAATGCTTTTCTTGGCCGTCCAACACTCACAGCATTCAAAGCTATCCTAGCCCCGTGGTGCCTCACTATTAAAGTCCCTACTGACAATGGAGTAGGAGTTATAAAAGGAGATCAAAATGCTGCGCGAGAATGCTATTTGACAGAGCTGCGAGAGGCAAGAAAAAGAGAAATGGGAAAGGATGCGGCAACTCTAGTCCGCATCAAGGAACCAGCCTTGTGGCAATTACAGAGCAGACCCTGCACTGGCGAGCACAGCGGGGCACGGAAAGAAATGGATCCCAGAAAAGCCAGTACAGGGGAGAATAGAGTAGTACCGGTGGAAACGACAGTTCCGGTACCTGTTGACCCGAAGGACCCAAATAAGGTGTTGAATGTGGGTTCACAGCTTAATGTGTCAATTCAGAATGTCTTGATATCTTTCCTGAAAGCAAATCTGGATGTCTTTGCTTGGACTCATGCCGATATGTGTGGGATATCCCCAGAAGTTGCAGTACACGCTCTGAATATTGACCCAAAGTTTACGCCAGTTAAACAGAAAAGAAGAACCCAAGGTCCAGAAAGGTCAGCAGCATTAAAAGAAGAAGTTGATCGACTCATGGTAAATAACTTCATCAAAGAATCTACATATCCGAATTGGGTTTCAAATCCTGTGTTGGTCAAGAAAGCTAATGGGAAATGGAGAGTGTGCATCGATTTTTCTGATCTAAACAAGGCTTGCCCCAAAGATTGCTTCCCGTTACCCAGGATCGATCAACTGGTAGACGGAACTGCGGGACATGAATTGTTATCCTTCATGGATGCCTACTCCGGTTATAACCAAATCATGATGCATGAGCCGGATCAGGAGGATACAAGCTTTATTACAGATGTTGGACTTTATTGCTACAGAGTTATGCCCTTCGGATTGAAAAACGCAGGGGCAACCTACCAAAGACTTGTTAATGCTATGTTCAAACCGTAATTGGGCAAAACTATGGAAGTCTATGTCGACGACATGTTAGTAAAGTCCAGGAAAGCAGCGGATCACATTGAACACTTAGCAGAAATGTTCGCAGTCCTCCGGAAATACAGAATGAAGCTTAACCCCCTGAAATGTACATTTGGGGTCGAATCCGGAAAGTTCTTAGGTTTTATCGTCAGTGCTAGGGGCATTGAGGCTAGTCCAGCTCAAATTACTGCCTTGAAAGAAGTTAAAGCTCCTAGAACAAAGAAGGAATTGCAGAGTCTCAACGGAAAGATCGCCGCCCTGAGTCGGTTCATTTCCAAAGCTACTGATAAATGCATCCCATTCTTCGATGCCCTGAAAAAAGGAAAGAAGAACTTTGAATGGACGCCCGAATGCCAAAAAGCTTTTGAAGAGTTGATCCGTCATATTGAAACGCCTCCGATACTTTCTAGACCAGGCAATGGTGAGGATCTTCTTATATACTTAGCAGTATCATCTCATGCTCTAAGTGCAGCGCTGATACGGGAAGACAAAAGGATTCAACATCCAGTTTACTATATCAGCAAAAGACTCACTGGGGCAGAGCTGAATTACTCCAAGTTGGAAAAACTCGCCTATTGCCTACTAGTGGCATCGAGGAAACCGAGGCAATATTTCCAAGCTCATCCTATCAAAGTGCTCACTGATCAACCTCTAAAGCAAGTCCTATTTCGCCCAGAAACTTCGGGTCGCCTTCTGAAATGGAACATTGAACTCAGTCAATATGACATCACTTATCATCCCCGAAAGGCAATCAACGGACAAGCTTTAGCTGATTTCATTGCAGAATTCACAGAGAAAGATAATGGTGAGGAAAAAGCGATCAATGATTCTCCAATCCAGTGGAAGATGTATGTTGATGGCGCAAGAAATGACTACTGTTCTGGAGCCGGAGTGGTACTTGAAACTCCTGAGGGTCGATCATTATGTTATGCACTAAGATTGGAATTTCCTTCGACAAACAATGAAGCAGAATATGAAGCTCTTATTGCAGGTCTGAAAATCGCTAAAGAGCTAAACATTCGAGCATTACAAATTTTCAGTGATTCTCAGCTTATTGTATGCCAAGTCAAGAAGGAATTTCAAGCAAAAGGTGGAAACCTGCCTTCCTACTTGTCAAAGGCTTGGGAACTCCTATGTGAACTCGATCACTATTCAATAAGCCACATTCCTCGGGAAGAGAATATGAAGGCAGATTCCCTCGCAAAGTATTCAAGTTCTGGTGAAGCTCAACTATTGGGATTGGTCCCTGTAGAAGTCCTTTCAGCGCCAAGTATAGACGAGATGGATATAGACTGGATTATGAATGTATCTCAAGAACAAGAGTCATGGATGACTCCAATACTGGATTACCTACTCAGGGGTTCTCTGCCAGAAAACTCGATAGAAAGACGAAAGCTTCTAAGGAAGGCCTCTCGCTATGTAATTCAGGATGGCCGATTGTACAGACGGGGATTCTCAATGCCATTGCTTCGATGTGTATCCCGGGAAGAGTCCAAAACAATCCTAGCTGAAGTGCATGGAGGAGAATGCGGTGATCATTCAGGTGGTCAAACACTAGCAAAGAAAATTCTCCGATACGGATATTTTTGGCTAGAAATTAATCGGGATGCTGCAGATTACTCCCGAAAATGTGACAAATGCCAAAGATATGCCAAAATTCCTAGAGCACCTTCTACCGAACTCACACAGATGGTCAGTCCATGGCCATTTGCAATTTGGGGAATGGATCTCATTGGGCCGCTACCAACTGCTAAATCAGGGACTAAATACGCTATTGTTGCAGTTGATTATTTTACTAAGTGGGCTGAAGCTGAACCATTGGCTACTATCACTTCTAAGAAAATGATAAGCTTTGTGACCAAGAATATCATTTGCAGATACGGTGTGCCTCAGAAAATAATCACAGACAATGGTACTCAGTTTGAAAGCGAGGAATTCCAGGATTTTTGCAAACGATTCAAAATCCAGAAAAGCTTTTCGGCAGTAGCTCATCCGCAGGCAAACGGGCAAGTGGAAGCAGTGAACAAGATCATCAAATCAACCATCAAAAGGCAACTCGAAAGAGCAAAAGGTGGTTGGGTCGATAAACTACCACTTGCACTATGGGCATGCAGAACTACTCACAAAACTGCAACTGGGCATACTCCTTTTTCGTTAGCATACGGATCGGAGGCAATGATCCCGGTTGAAACAGAGGTCCCTTCATACAGAAGAATCCATTTCAATCAAGCAGAAAATGAGAAGCTACAACTTGAAGCGCTGGATCTCCTTGATGAAAAAAGAGATGAAGCTAACCTCAGAGTTGCAGCTCATTAGCAAAGGATAGCCAGACATTTCAATTCCAAAGTTCGTCAACGCAGCTTTGAAATTGGAGATCTAGTCCTGAAAAGAATTATGACTGCGACAGGTGTGTTTGGGCCAAATTGGGAAGGACCGTATGTAATAGGTCAGAAACTTCTTGACGGCACTTTCAAGCTCACCACTGTCGATGGAGATCAAATTCCAAGGGCATGGAACAGCAATCACTTGCGTCCATACTTTACTTGAAAATTTTGTTGAAACATTGTAAAAAGAATTATGAATGTATGATTCTTGTAATTGAAAGCAATTGTGAAACTGATGCAAGTAAATAATGAAAGAATATAAAGTGGATGTAGGCCCAATTTCATGGCCGAACCACTATAAATCTTGTGTTCCTTATTATCGTTATATGTTTGCTTTGTTTTCGATATAAAAATACATAAAATGTATTGCTGAAATGTCGATTTAAATTTTTGCAGACAATGGAAATAAAACTTGCGCATAATAAGACCGAGCGATTCTCACCATCATTCAACAAACAAATTTCAAGTCACAAAGACCCCGAATTCAAATCCTAGATAGGAAATACTTCAATTGAACGGCTAATGATTTCGATAGAAACGAGCCCTTGCTGATAAATTGAGATTGTTTGAACAAACAAACATCCAATTAGGAAGCTAGTGCCCGTTCTCACGAACTTGCCTGGCAATGAAGTACACTTCCTTGGATTAAACACGCCACTTGTGAGAAAATGGGAATGAAAACTTGAAAAGAAGAAAAAAAGAGGATCGCTGAAAAGGCATAAGCAAGTGAACAGAGGAACAACCAAAGCTACCATCAGCGGCACAAGTCCTCTTCGGAGGTGCAACTCTTCGGAGGATAAAAGACCTCTAATGGGTCATACGCCACAAAAAAGAAAGTTCTCTACTCAACAAAAAAGATTGGAGGAGTCATGACCCTCCAACCATGAGAGAGTAACTTCCAGGCGATGAAAACCCTCTCTGAGGCACATTTCACCAGGAGTTGAAGTGTTATAACCGCTCTTCGGAATTTCACTTCACCAGAGTTGAAATGAAAACAAAATAAAAGCCCTCTTCGGAGGCCCATTTCACCAGGAGTTGAAGTGTTGTGACCGCTCTTCGGAATTTCACTTCACCAGAGTTGAAATGTAAACAAAATAAAAGCCCTCTTCGGAGGCCCATTTCACCAGGAGTTGAAGTGTTGTGACCGCTCTTCGGAATTTCACTTCACCAGAGTTGAAATGTAAACAAAATAAAAGCCCTCTTTGGAGGCACGTTTCGCCAGGAGTTGAAGTGTAACAACCGCTCTTCGGAATTTCACTTCACCAAAGTTGAAATGCAAAAACAAAGACCTTCCTGAAAGCCCACGTTTCACCAAGATTGAAATAAAACTTCCAAGTGTTGAAACGTGAAAAGGCTTTCTTCAAAGGCACAACTCTTTGGGGGTACACGTTTCACCAAGATTGAAATAAAACTTCCAAGTGTTGGAACGTGAGAAATCCCTCCTCAGAGGTACAACCCCCTCCCGGGGACACAATTAAGAAGAAAGACCTCTTCGGAAACCCACGTTTCACCGAGATTGAAATAAAACTTCCAAGTGTTGAAACGTGAAAAGGACTTCTAAGGCATAACTCTTTGGAGGTACACGTTTCACCGAGATTGAAATAAAACTTCCAAGTGTTGAAACGTGAAAAATCCCTCCTCAGAGGTACAGTTTTGTATAAAAAAAAATCCTCATCAAAAGCGTACTTTAACTTTCAAAGGAAGAGTAATTTGCCTACTATGGAAAATGATCGTAAAAAAAAAAAGAAGTTAAAGTACCCTTCAGAGGTCCGCTTTACCACATAGAGGAATTCACTTGGTAAAATATGCACATAAGCAAAAGAAAAAAGTGATTTCTTCGAACGACAAAGCGTAAAAACTTATACGAAGGGAGTTGTACTCTAGAAAAATTTTCTTTAAAGAATAAAATAATTATTCTTTAACAAATAAGAGTGCAAGTCCCCTCGAAGTATAAAATATTGCAGCAAGCTTAAGGTATGGGGGCAACATGGTATAGTAGTATAGCTGCATCAGTAAAGTAATACTCAAACAACATACCATAAGCCCGCTGCAATATCATATAAATAAACTTGTGCAAAAATGAATAATAAATGCATACTCAAATTCAAACAAAAGTTTGTACAAACGAAGAATCATTTTATTCAACTATAATGCAGATACAGGTTTCAAAATAAAAGCGGGGGCCGGTACCCGCACAACTCTCGGCCAGTTCATACAAAAGGCAAAAAGCTAAAATCTTCACTTCTTCTTCCCTCCTTTGGACCCTTTACCCGGTCGAATGACCAGCTTTTCAGGTCGTCCAGTGGGTATAAGGGAAGTAGGAGAGGCAGGTGTAACCGGTTCAACTTCCGGCTCCTCTTTAGTGGCGGTGATTTTCTTCCCCCTCCTCTTTGATGTCCCACGCTTCTCTCTCCTTTGTGAGGAAGACTCACTCCCCGGAGTGACAAGTTTTGATAGAACAATGTCGTCAGAAGGAGTCCGTTCCGGGGATATGTCACCTCCCTCAGGTCCCTCATCTTTCTGCTCTTGTGAAGCAATGGGGTCATCCAGGCCATGGAGAGCCTCTATTTGTTCCTCCTGTGATCCAGGCTGCGAAGCAGAAGGAGGAGCCACTTGAAGAGATGGAGGAGGGATTACCGGAGAAGTAGGAATCTGAGCAGTGCTTGATACTTTTTCTACAGAAGAAAAGAGGTTAAAGTCAGTAAAGAGAGGAGATGAAGGTTCACCAATAAAGTCAGTAAAGAGAGGAGATGAAGGCTCATCAAGGTTGAGAAAATAGCCAAGGAGCTCATGAAACTCATGCGAAATAAATGAGTAACCCGCTTGAGCAGAATTGACAGTAGCGAGATTAACAGTGAAGTTACCTGGAGAAGCTGATTTCCTGATATCGACTTCATAAGCTTGCGCATCAGCGCTCTCTTCACCCTCGTCTCCACCTTGTATGCTTGTAATATCAGCAGTAACTTTGGTGGGAGATGCGAGATGGGAACTGGAACCAATAATGTCGACTTCAGACGAAGAAGGTGGCTGGACTAGAGTAGTTGAAGTGGTTTTCCCCAGCCGGTCCCCTTCCGTCACTTCAGTTCTTAATTTGGCAAGTTGTTCCTTTCCCTTGGCAAGGGCAGCGCGAGCGTCATCATCAAAATAATGCCTTTCCAGGGCTGATTCGTCGTAACCGGCACCTTCAGCACCGAGCATCTCAAGAGCGGCCTCCCACACTTCAGCTAAAGTGATTTCATAATTAGGACCAAGAAAAGCGAGGCTTCCACGCCCCAAGACGCTATGCAAGTAGAAGTCGAATAATGTTGAGCCGAAGCTGTTTTTGGTCGCCTCATGAGATTCTTCGGCTGCGATTTTGCCGGCGACAGCCTCATCGCGCTCCCTTTCAGTTTTGGCAAGCTGAAGCTTAAGCATTTGTATCTCCGCCTCCTGGGAGTTGTTTTTCTTTTGAAGCTCAGCAATATCAGAGACATAGCCGTCACTGATTCTTTTTTGTGCTTCAAGCCTGTCCTCAGCGTCCCTCTGACTGGCATGAGCATCTCTATCTTGTCTGAGAAGCACTTCTTCTTTTTGAGAGTATGAAGTAGAGGAAGCAGCAAGCTCATCTTTCAACTTCTCAACCTTTGCTTCGAGCTCCTCGTTGTAGGAAGTAATGCTCCTCATTTCGGTGTCGTGCTGCTCAAGGACCTTTTGCCACTCAGCCTTATCATTTTCCATGGTGAGCATGGCCTCTAAGTTGGCACGGTTAACTCTTTGAAGCTCATCAACAAGCTTCTGCCAGTTTGACATCCTCTCGATATCGAGCTTGACTGCATCAAGATTGCGCAACATAGCAGACTTGTCGATGGGGACCAAGTCTAGGTCGAATCTCACACCCTTTAAGCACCATTGTGGAAAACAGCTTTGTAAAGTGGCTGGGCCAGGTCGCACTTGAAATTTAGGCCTGCTTATTATTGTCTGGATGTCCTCCTTCCCAAGAGCAGGAGAGTCGGAAGTAATGTCAAGAGGGGCAGGGGCAGTAGGCTTTTCGGGAATAGTGGAAGCATGTCTCTCACCATATCGGGCTCGTTTGCCTGAATCTTCAGCTACATGACCTTTTCCTCGGTCGTCGTGAGATTTCCTTTTGTGAGGGTCGTCACTTCTCTGCAGAGAATCATGGTGCTCATCCCTATCCCTTCTGTCATAACGCTCTTCTGCATCCCTCCTTTCACGAGCCTTTCGAGCAGCCCTCTCTTCGTCAGACTCTCTATAGGAGGGAAAGTAACGCCGATAATCATATTGACCACGCCCCCCGTAGCGTTGGAAATCCTGATAATACGATCCGCCGCGTGTCATTGAAGAATCTGAAATAAGAAAAGATAAGCTTTAGAAATCTCTAAAGTATAAGAAGATAAGTGCATAAATGTGCTGGAAAATCCTTAGTTGTGTGTGAAGTGCAAGCTACTCGCGTTGGACTAACGAACCACTCCTCTGTTGGGGGGAAGTGATAGATTTCACTGTTGATGACAATTCTTGAGATGAAGGAGTTAGAGTCTGATGGAGGGCAGATGTTGCTTCAATCGTCGGAGGTATAGCTTTACCATGAGCAGGGTCTTCTTTAAAGAGCTCTTGGGAAGTAATAATTATGTCACTTAAATCCCCAAAGACGTCATCACCGTCATGCCCAACCTGATTCCCTCCATCAGCTCCTTTGTCAGCACTCTTCCTGGTTTGGGAAAGGGGCTCCTCTTCTTCTTCAATAATAGGAGCAAGTGCGGGCTTTTCGGAGGGTCCCGTATCGTCTCTTGGAGTAGAGCACTTTACTAATAAGGTTTCTGCAGAAATTTCTCCTTGTATGTGCTCTTTAGTGGAGATCGGAAGATCAGGAGTTTTCACCGGAGAATCAGGAACCTCCGTTGGAGCTTCACGAGGCCGAGTAAAGCGAGAGAGATGGAGGAGTCCGTATTGATGTAAAAGTTCATCGTTTAGCAGAAACTTTATGCTCCTCTCTTCTACCGGCACGGCATTTAATCTTTCAAAAATTTGCTTAAGACTTGGGTCCCTAGCAGGGGGTGGAAGTGCTAAAAACAGGAAAAGAATGAAATTAGCAACTGAGAGTTCAGATCTCGAGAAAGTTTCAAAACGGAAAAAGTAAAGACAGGAAATCTTACTTCCCACTCTCCAGATGGCATAAAACCCTGGAGGGCAGCGAACAAAGAAAAACTGATTCAAAAATCCGTGAGCGCTTTCGGAGAGATCGGTAATAAGCTTGCGGTTTCGAGCGCTTCTTATAACCACGATGGAGGGATGGTCTTTAGTTTTCGTGAATGAGCAAAAATAGCAGATCTCCCCAAAGCTTAGTAATCGATCCAAAACTCTCCTGAATAGAACACATAACCCCATCAGAATGGCGTAGCCATTGGGGTGTAATTGGAATGGAGAGATAGACAACCGAAGCAGGAACTGTTGGAGAAAGTCGTTAAAAGGAGGAATCGCCCCACTCAAGCACATTTGGCGATTGACTGCAACAAAGCCGTAGGGAGGATTGTCAGCAGTATCACTTGACCCAGGGAAAAGAACATCACTTTCAGCAAAGCCAAATTGAGTGCGCAGCTGGATAAACGCTCTCGAATTTAGAATAGTCGGGGTTCTCTCCGGAGGATTCTCTATGGGAACAGCTATCGGAAAAGTTTCTTCCTCTTGAATTACCACTTCTTCTTCTCGGTGAGAGGTCATTCTACACAAGCAACTGGATGTTCAAATGCGAAGGTGCGCGTTTCCTAAAAAGTGTGAAGTATTGTGCAAGACTAATAAAAGTGACAAGTATACATAACTGAAATTATACTAATCGATGCTTGATCGATTGTAAACATTTCAGAACTTGTTAATCTAAGAGTTCAAACATAATATTAGTGCAAGCAAGTCGATTTCAATTGACTATTTCAGTATTGCTTTGGTATTTTGTTTGAAATTGATATGTTAAAAGCACTTCATACATGCAGTTTATTCATCTATCATTAACTAATATGTCGTTCGATGTGGGCAATCAATGACAGTATATTCGTCCCAGTTTTCTGTGAATGTTATATTGAACAGATTGTTAGCTTGCAAGTCAAAATAACCTGTGAATGAGTGCAATAAAATTCAACAGTTCAAAGTTAATACAATGGTCCAGTGTTCAGACAGAATTCACAAGTCATAACCCATCAACGGTTCAAAAGTTCTGAGTCGGCTCTGCCAAGTCATGAGTCGTGGAAATAAGGAAATTATCTCCTAGTCTTGTCTCGGCAACGACTCAAAGACTAGACCGTGGGGAATGTTAAAAGAGCTCAGGTTCAAAGTGTTATCTCGGCCACGACTCAAAAGTATTGTCTCGGCTGCGACTCAAAGCTCAGGTCGAGGAGTATGATGAATCGTACCATGGCTAAATCGTAGGAGTCACTGGGTCATACAGGAATAGCTAAGTCAAACCTACGGCAATGTTCGAATCACTCTGACCCACTAACCTTCTAGCTCCTAACCCATTAACCATCTAACCCGATAACCCAATAACATTGCAATGGTTAACCACAGGTTCGTCACACTACACGATTGCCTCGAGTGATGAATCACCGTAAATAAAATCAAGCAAACCTAAGTTCATCAGCAATCAAATCTAACCAGACTCGTAAGACACGGAGAGGCAAACCGGAGGCGAAGGATTAAGCGTGTAAGACAGTAATGATCAACGATCAAAGAAAGGGAAGAAATCGCTTACGATTGTATGTTGCTAGAGAGGATTGGGTGCTAATTCGAGTTGAAATTATTTTTGGGAGCTTGGAGATGTGTTAATGGCGGAGCACGACTCAGGAGACTGATAAAGGAAGAAGAAGGTAGAAGTGACGGTTCATCCATTTTATACCAAGGAAGTAGGGCATGAGTCGGCACAAGCGAGTTAAGATAAGTCGAAGCACGCGACCTACGACTCAGGCGCGTGCTTCGAGGGGCAAATGTTAACCCCACCGAAACTTAGGCCGACTCAGCAGATAAGGCAGTCAGCGACTCATAGGAATCAGCGACTCAACTGATGAAGCGACTCAGGGATTGCCGACTCAATGGGTCAACGACTCATTGATAGCAACGACTCAGCGAGTTAGCGCCTTAAAGATACAGTATGGATCAACGACTCAGCGGTCTGCGACTCAAAGCCTAGACCGATCCAACGACTCATTCGAGTTCCGACTCATCAAGGACCGACTCATCTGATCACGACTCATCCACACAAGGTCCTTAAGTATCTCATTGGGTTTACGACTCAAGAGATGAACGACTCAAGAGGCCTCACGACTTAAGGAACCTGACGGGTTAAGGAGATTCTATGGGTTAAGGATGGCACGACTCAGGAAAGCCTACGACTCAAAGGATAGGTCGACGCACGACACAAGACTCAGAGGCAAGTTCAAAATCATATTGCAAAGGGATGACTCGCAGACGACTCACGACTTATCATGAGTCGGTCACGACTCATCATGAGTCGGTCACGGATCATGACTTGGCAATTCCAGCCTAAACAGTTTGCCTATAAATATAAGGCCGCATTCAACATGAGGGGGACTTTTTGGTTCATTCTCAAGGCGCCAATACTCTGCCATTTCTTCGACTCAAGCAACACTTCGAGCACTCCAAACATCGAAGACATTACATCAAATTCCAAGAGAGAGAATCTACATCATTCATCATGAGTTTGAAAGATAATTCTCCGTCAAAGTTTGTACTAACAGACTAGAGTGGATTGTAATTGAAGAAAGTTGTATAAGTTGTACTTGTTTCAGCAATAAAGAGATCAAAGTGGATGTAGGCTCGATTTTAGGCCGAACCACTATAAAACTGTTGTCTTTTACTGCTTTTCTACAATTTCTCTACTTGTATCTTGTTCCCGTACCAACGGGTGGTGCTTTCACAACTACACTTCACACACCGGGGTGTTAGCGTTTAAATTTAAGCGTTAACAGTCTATTTTAACAATCAATAAATAACAATCATCATTCAAACATACATTCAAGAATTTTAAATGTAACTATTTAAAATAAGAACCGAAACCGATTCGATTGAGTGAGAAGTTCTCACCTTGATTTCAATTTCGTTTTAGCGATTTATTTCGAATAAAATTAAACGCGTGTTTAATTTTACCCAAATTTTCGCTGATTCCAAATGACTCCAATCCAATTCCATAGCGTAGTATTCGTCCATATGATTCCAACGCAACTGGTTTCGCGCGTTTTCGACCTCGTATAAAAAAGATATGATTTTTCAAAGTTACACGAATTTTAATATTATTCAATTTACAATAAATTTTTTCTTTATTTTTCTAACCCTTGCAACACAACCGTTCATTCCCAGATCCAAGCCCCGCGCATCATCTTCTCCTCAACGCGATACGTACGTGAGTCGTAACCCAACATGCTCCTCTAGCGTTCAAAACGCACGCTACCAGAAACGCTTCACTCCGATCAAGAGCCGCCGTTCGAACGGCCAACCCCTCGCCTACCTCCACCGCGAAAACCATAGCACTCGGTCGTCTCTCCCCCTCTATTTTCGTGCACGAATGGTTGCCGTTTGAGCTGGAATTGCCAATGATTCACTCAACGATTCCTGATCATAACCGCATAGATTCGAAGCTCGTTGCGTGCTCTTCAACTTTGATGTTGAACGTTCTTTGAATTGATGAATGGATTAGAAGAATTTAAGGGAGGAATATGGTGCGTTTCCGGCCGTATATATCGAGGACGGCGGCTATGAAGAGGAAACCCTACGGTTGTGTTTTTACTTTGCAAAATGAAATATAGAGGGGTTTATATAGAAAATTTTGCAAACACTATTCATCCTGGATTTTCCGAACTCGAAACGAAGCGTGCCGGTTGGCGTTTCTAAGGTTTACCCCGCGTTTCGAACACAATGGAATGTGTTTCGGGAGATAATTCGGTCATCTGTGCGAGTTATGGCAATAAACGTTCGATTTAAAATTAAGCCGATTAAACGATTTTCTAGGCGTTTTTGCTTGCACCGGACAAATGGTAAATCCGATTGATACAAAATTTTAAACCATACAATAATATCACATTACGGATCCGATGAAACTGGTTTCGTCAAAATCCGAGACTTTTTGAAAAATGACTATTTTAACTCGCCAAATTAATATTAAAACAATTTCGATGCGTTTCGAGCTGCCACGATCAAACGATAACTCCGATTGCTACGAAAATTGAAATCCAATAATAACAAACTATTACGGATCCAATGGAACAAGTTTCGTCCAATTCTGAGACTGTTCGAAAAATGGCTAATTTCACAGTCGATAATTAAATATTAAAATATTCAATTTTCACAATTTAACTTTTAATTCGATTTTAAAAGTTCTAAAATATCGTTCTAACTCCAATATGATAAAGTAAAATTTTACAAATCATTTTCAATCATATTTAACTCAATTTTCAATTATTTCTGTATTTCCGCACATTAAATTATCGATTTAATTATCCAATTAAATCCAATTATTCGAAATAAAATTTATTCGACTTATAAATTTCACTTATTAATATTTAAAACCAATTAAATATTCAATTTTAATTAATAAAAAATTCTGGGTCATTACAAAAATCAATTGATCAATAGTAATTGAGACAAATTGAATATTAGATAATGAATTAATAAATAGAAATTGGGAATAGTTAAGACTGAGTTACAAGAAATTTACTCAAATAAAAATCAAATGGATCTAATAAATGATATAAACAAAATTAAATTTTGTTTTGAAAGAAAATTTTGTAAAAATATTAATATAAACTGAAACAAATAACCTTAATGAAATACCTTGCATTTTAAAAGCAATTATAAAATATTAATTAATTTAAATTGAAATTTATATGGTTTAAATTAATTGTTTTATTTTGTTTTTGCAATCTATTTTTCTTTCTGGTTGTTTCCATTCTTCTACTTCCTTCCTTTTAGGGGACGAAAAGTTTTGAGTGGGGGAGAGTGCAATGACCCAATTTTTTAATAATTTTTATTTATTTTATTAATATATTTAATTGAAATTTTGAGAAATTGTAAACAATAAAATTTTGAAATAAAAATTTGATATTTTGAATGCGTCTAGTTAAACATAGCAACTGGTAAATTTTCATCAAAAAATATAGAAGTTTATTTTCTTGTGTAATTCTATTTCAATTTATATCAGTTAATAATTGATAATAATAAAATGTTTTCCGAAACTTAAATATGTCAACATGAGAAAATTTATTTAGAACACTCTGAATCAGACTGCAAAATTCGTTTCGTGAAATTAGGACGTTTCTAGCTCCGTTTGGATTTTTTCGTACAAATAGCAACGTATATCGGTACCGATTATCGACTTTTGATAGGATGATCGTGCCATTGATATCTGTATACCGTTTTAATCATCTCGTCGTGCTGATCTCTGCGGTATATTTAATTCTATGTTTTGAAGTCTACAGTGTAGCATAATCCATGGAAATGATAACCGTATCGGTACTGGTTTTGTGTTTGTTGGTCCTGTGACTTTTCATTTTTCACCGTACAATTCCAATAACCGTTGGCAATTATATTTCCTAAATTCTCATGCTTGACCATTTCTTTTCCCTTTTCTTTTATTATTTCCATAAATTCAACCTCTGACTGTTGCTTTTTCCCCATTTAATTTAAAATTGGTAAGAGCGTACATTCACCTTTCCCCCTCCTTTCATATTTTTCCATTATTGCGAAAGTATATATGTAAAAGGAAGTACATATATAAATGAATTCACTTTATATTAGTTTCAACCTAAAGTCGTTCATTTTTTTCCTGAGCATACTTGACCCTTGCCCTTCTCTGTTCATAAGACATATATGTACATATATATATACACACATTTGCACTGTTACTTTTTCTTTGTCTTCTTGAGCCACGTCACTTGCTCCTTCTATATGTCTATTCATAGTTTGGCTTCTACCCTCCTGCGTTCTACAAAAAGAAAAAAAGAAGGGAAAAGATTTCACAAAGCTCACATATTTAAACCGCCACTAGCAACCCTATCCTTCCACAGTCTATCCACGTCGTCCTCATCGGCCAGTGCCTCAAGGCCAACTTCGTCCTGACCAACCACCTTTGGCATGACGCAGCCCATCCCTCCACGGCAACCAAAGACCGAACCCAAGCTCACAGGCCTCTCGGCCACTTTCCTCACTCGGTCGGAGGGTAGCAAACCCCGCAAGCCTCGCTGGTGCACAACCCTTCTCCTTTCAGTTCCACGCGAGCCTTCTCTCTCCTCTTTTGTCATATATAGAGGTGAGTATATTTGATGGCCTTCAGATTTTTTGTATATATATAGGCTTTTTACTGTGCGTGTATCATCATAGCTTGTCCAGAGAAGGTTATATATTTTATCTATATATTTTATACAACCTAAGTATATGTTAGTATGCATATATATATATATATACACACACACACATATATTCTATATTAGTATTATACCGATCTATATGTATATATCTATATAATGAACTTGAGGCACGTCTGTATATATTTTATACAAGTTACGTCTGTATATATTATATGTTAGTCTATTCAGTTTTTCTTTTTTTGTTGTATTTAAAATTATAAAAGCTATATGTTTATATATATATATATATCTAGTTTCAGATATTACAAAGGTATATGTTTTATATGTGTTAGTCTATTAGTTGGCATGTTTTGGTAGGTTGTACAATTTTGTGTAAATTTGTTACAGAGTTAGTATTAGCTTTGAAGTTAAATATGGTATAATAATTTATATAATTATACATTCGATTATATATATGTATGAAGTTACAAGTTCTATGTGAGCTTTGATTTTTGAGTTTATATATATATATATATATATATATATATATATATATATATGTTTATTTATATATTAGCTTCTTGCATATACATTTGCAAATAAAGGTTTCAGGGATATATGTATGTTGTAGTATTATATGTCTATATAACGTATTTTTTAATGTTTCGTGCTTCAATAATAAACTTTTGTATGATATATGTTCTCGGTATATACTGTCGTTATTTTATAAAATAGTGTATTTACTACAACACCTTTCTTTGTGAATATATATATTGTTTCATGTTTGATCTTTAAGAAAACTATAGTATATATATAAATCTGTATTTATATAGTAAGTACTATTTTGTTTCATAAAATATTGATTTAAATATATATGCATAGATCATTGTTTGTTTTGTTTGTTGTCGTTAAAGCTGGCCGAACTTGCTCTTGAATAGACGAGTCGGTAATATATATATTTATAGTATGCAAGTTATATATTGTTGTTATATATATTTCGTATGAAGCTATATTACTGTATATAAGTGTTATACTTAGATTTTTCTTTAATTTTTCATTACTGTTTAAGTTTATATATATTATAATAATAAAATGTTTATATTGAATTTTTTTTGTGATAAACATTGATTTGAAGTTAATACACACACATATATATATATATATATATTATTTTAACTATATGTTAAATTAATCTTTGAGAATTATATATATATATATATATATATATATATATATATATATATATTTGAAGTTCTGATTGGTTCCAACAATCCTTACTCTCAGCTTTAATCGTTGAATTAGTGCCAATTTTTGCCTTGCTTGGATTCGTGATTCAAATTTCAATGTCCGTATCGGTGTGTGTATTCGTGTCATCTTTTTTATTCTCTAGCCTCAAAAGATGAGCAATCACTCACGATTAATGTTCTTTTATTTATTAAATTCGATTTCAATGGAAACGACAATTGAAATATGCCGATGTTAGTTGTTTGCATTGTTATTTATGTGCTATTATCTGTAACTGTTCACCTATGACATCTGACACCATTATCTGTTATTTATATTGATGATATATATATCTGTTATCACTCTAAAAGTTCCTTGTTAGTATAGAATTCACTATGGGTTGAAATGATACATACCCGTACGACCTGTAGACTAGGAGAAAATCGTTATGGGTTGAAATAATGGACCCAAGCGATTTTAATTGTATTGAATTTGGGATTGCGGGTTGAAAAGATATATACTCGTATTTATATTTAAATTGCGAATTGAAATGATAAATATCCGTATCACTTGACCATATGATAGAAAATTATATACAGACATTGTTGGTCTATATATAAATATTTTAAAATGATTTTTTTGATTTTTGGAAAGAAATATATGGTTTTATAAAATATTCATTTTAGATATTATATAAATATTATTTTATATATAGTTAAATTCTTGATTTTACGCTATGTTTAAATTTGTTTTAATATAGAATAAGTGTGACGCCCCACCACTATACCTACGCTAGCTAAGGACACTACGAGGTAATGCCGTCAACTAACGCAGAGAATAAGAATGGTTAGGAGCGACCATCTATGGCCTTGCTTTAACTATCTACTGAATACATCGACATTTGTCATACCATGCAGATCGACATATCCAATGAATACTTAAAAAAAACCATAGTTGGCAAGAGGATCTATTAGAACAGAATGTAATAACTCAATGTAATCTATTCATCACAGAACAGTAGATCAACATATACACATATACAGATACATAACAGAGTATGCAAACTGATACATGTCAAGTGGTATAGCAAACCACAATATACAGACAAGTCTAAAGAATACATATATATCAGAGTTACAACAAAATGGGACTACGCAAAAAGCCATAACAAAAAGGAGCAAGCTGAATAGTCCATGCGGAAGCAAAAGAGGCTAAGTCCAAAAGCACCTAACCTGAAACAACTCGGTCTGACCCGAGTATAGAATACACAGGTCAGTCTAGCTAAACAAATCAGTTAGATAAACCGAACAACAATAAACCTGCAAGGTCATAAAGTATAACAAATGTCTCTAAAAGAGATAACACAATCATCTAATAAAAGATGAATCACAACAAGACAAGCCTACACCCCGGTGTATATTGAGATTGAGTGAAAGCACCACCCGTGTACACGGGAACTAAAAACAAGTAGAAAAGTCACAGAGAAAGCAGAAAAGACAACAGTTTTTATAGTGGTTCGGCTTCAGGTAAGCCTACGTCCACTTTAATCCTCTTTATTACTGAATCAATTACAACTTTACAACAGTCTTCAATTACAATACTGATGAGACAAACAACTAGAACTTCGATGCAGAGGAACTCTTTGAATCCATGTTGATTGCGTTAGGTTTCCTCCTGAAGTTTATTGGGATGCCTTTCGTATTTGAAGTGTCGAGTGGGTCGAGAATTCAGCAGAGTATCGACGCTTAAAGAGATCGGCCCAAAAAGTCCCTTGAAAGTTGGAGATGGCAACGTATTTATAGAGGATTCTGGGCAGGAAACATTACCAAGTCCTAACTCGTAACCGGTCTAAGTTGGGTCGTGGACGACTCAAACTAAGTCGTGGGTTGGTCGCGACTTAAATGCTAGGTCGAGACTCCGGAAAGGCATTCTTGCTGAACTCTGGATATATCACAAGTCCTAAGCCGTGTACGAGTTAAGAGGCCGAGTGCTAAGTAGCTGTATCGGACTTGCCTTCCTTTGCCTGGGTCGTGTACGACTTAGCATAGGCCGTAAGGCGGCCGCGACTCAAGTATAGTTCGTGATCTTGTCCCTGTCCTGAGCAGTTAGAGCGGCAACCTCCTTGGATAGTTAGATCGGCAACTATCTTAGGCCAGCATCCGTGTTAGGTCGGCAACCTACCTAAGCCTTGAGTCAGTATCCCCTTAAATCTTAAGTCGGCATTCATTAAGTCGGTAACCTTTAAGGCATTAGGCCGGTACCCATGTTAGGTCGGTAGCTATCTTAGGTCGTATTCTGTAGGTCTTAGGTCGGCATTCCTGTTTAGGCAGTTAGGTCGGTATCCATGTTAGGGCTTAGGCGGTTAGGTCGGCATCCATACTAGGTCGGCAACCTTTTGGGTCGGTAACTTTTAAGTCGCTGAGTCATGGCCAGGGCGGAGTTATCATTTGCCCCTGGAAGTATACGCGTAATGGTTAGGTCGTGTGCTTCGATATCCTTTAACTCGTCCCCCTTTAGGTCGGTAAGTCGTACGCGACCTAACAGTTAGATCGTATGTGCCGCTTCAGGTCCCTCCACTGCAAGGTATAAGTCACACATCTTCTTCTTCCTTTCCATTACTTACTCTCTTGCTTGATTCTGCCATTAAAAAATTTCCCGAGCTCCAAAAGGCGATTTCGTTCCAAACAATCACCGATAATCTTTTATACTCACTACGTAAGTGAACCTGCTCTATTCTTGATCCCTTATTGTCATTGATTCACGAATTCTATCACTCAAACTTAAACCGCCTCCTTGTATAATGCTTCATCACGAATCCCGTTATATCTATGGTTGATGAAGCTTAGGTTGCTCGGTTTGGCTTTAAATGACGGATGAGGCAATGAAGATGGTTTACTGCTTCAGGCTAGTTGATTCCGATTTGCGTTAGGATTGCAAGGTGTTGAACTTGTAGTGGTTTCGAACCGGTTTTATGGATGATCCGATAACATGAAACAGTATGAAAGGAATGAGGGTTTTTTGTGGATGGAGCGGCTATTGGGCTAACGGGTCGAGTGGATTGAGATATCGACCTGAAATCGACCCAGCAATTTTTAGGCAACCTATCTTTTGGCCGACCTAAGTCGAGACGATCTAAACCTTAGTTTGTGGACGAACTAGCACTCGGGGAAATTTGCCGACCTAATACTTAAATCGTGGCTGAACTAGCACTTGGGAAAATTTGCCGACCTAATCCTTAAATCGTGACCGAACTAGCACTTGGGGAATCTTGCACCACTTTTTGACCGGAGCCTTTCTCCTTACTACCCCTTACGACATAAAGAACCACCGATTTAAAGAATCAGAAACTTAATCTTAATTCGCGAAAGATTCCTTGGGTCGCAGCCGAGTTAACACTTGGATGCCCAACTTGAATTCTCACTTAAAAGCATAATTCCAATTTGAATACTTATCTTGATCTGCTGGACTGAATTGCTTAAATCCTTGATTATTTTAACTTTGTTGCCTTATTTCACAGATCACATTAACTTATAAGCTAACAACCTGCTGAAAACAACAATCACAGAAAACCAAGGCGAATATACTGCCATTGACTGCCCACATCAAATGACAGATTAGTTGACATAGAGTAATCAACTTAAATACACTGTATGAAATACTGTGAACCGGTCAACTAAAGTGAAGTATTAATGCAAAGCATCGCTAACTTGAACTGATTTGTTTGCATCAACATTACACTTGCATATTAAAACAACGACCCCAGGACTTTATAACTAACAAATACTTGCTAGTTTTTATTCCAGTTATATTTGCTTATTGCTTGATTGATTTTACACAACACTCCACACATTTTAGGAAACGTGCACCTTTATGTTTGAATATCCAGTTGTTTGTGTAGAATGACTTCCCACCAAGAAGAAGAAGTGGAAGCTCAAGCGGAAGAGACCTTTCAGATAGCTGTTCCTATAGAGAATCCTCCAGAGGGGACTTCGACTATCCTTACTCCAAGAGCGTTTATTCAGCTACGTACTCCATTTGGTTTTGCTGAAAATGATGCCCTACTTCCCGGGCCAAATGATACTGTCGACAGTCCTCCCCATGGTTTTGTCGCAGTCAATCGTCAAATGTGCCTAAGCGGGGCGATTCCTCCTTTTAACGACTTCCTTCGAACCCTTCTCCTTCGGTTGACAATCTCTCCATTCCAACTTCATCCCAATGGCTACGCCATCTTGAACGGGTTGTGTATTTTGTTTAGGAGAACTCTTGATCGCTTGCCAAGTTTTAAAGAAATTCGCAACTTATGCTCGTTTGCAAAGAGTAAAGACCATCCTTCCCTTATAATGTGAGAAGTGTAGAAACCGCAAGCTTATTTCTGATCTTACCGAAAGTGTTCATGGATTTTTGAACCAGATTTTCTTTGCTCGCTGCCCCCCAGGGTTTTATGCCATCTGGAGAGTAGGAAGTAAGATTACCTGTTTCTATTTTCTCCATTTTCAAACTTTTTTGAGATCCGAACTACCAATTGCTAATTTCATTCTTTGCTCTTTTTAGCACTTCCTCTCCCTTCTAGAGATCCAAGCCATAAGCAAGTTTTTGAAAGATTAAGTGTTGTAACTGCTAGAGAGAGAAGTATAAAGTTTTTGTTGAGGGACGAATTTTTGCATCAGTATGGACATTTACACACTTCTCGCTCCACACACCCCCATGAGGTTCCAGACTCCCCACCTAAAGCATTAGATGCCCCAGCTTCCACTGACGAACCCATACCAAAAGAACCTGCCTCCGAGGCTTCTCTGGTGAAGTGCTCTACTACTGTCGATGTTGCGGGGTCGTCTGGCAAATTCGCACTTGTCCCAGCCATTGAGGAAGAAGAGCCTCAGGGATCTCCCCAACATTCACAGAAATCTGGTGAAGAAATCGGGAAAACAAGCCCTGTCAAGCAGAGCGGGGACGACACTTTCGAAGGGTTGAGCGACCTCTTTGTCACCTCACAGGAGCTCTTTAAAGACGACCCTGTCACTACTAGGGTTTTTTCTTCAGTGGTGGAAGCGACTTCTTCTTTGCAACAAGCTCCGTCGACCCAAGAGTTGACGTTAACTACTACCCCCACGATTACTCCGCAATCGAAGAGTGGTTCGTAGTTTGATGCGCGTAGTTTGCACATCACACACACTTAGAATCTTTCGGCACTTTCATGCACCTAATTCTTTGTACTTTGAAAATTCTACAGTTACGCTTCTTTTCTATGAAGACTTTTAAGGCTTGTCTCTTTTTTTTTATTTCAGATTCTCCGATGGGACGCAGCGGCTCTTACTATGACGACTTTCAGCGCTACGGGAGGCGTAGTCAATATGATTATAGGCGCTACCTTCCCGTTCACAGAGAAACCGACGAAGAGAGAGCCGCTCGAAAGGCTCAGGAGAGGAGGGCTCAGGAAGAGCGTTATGGGAGAAAAGAAAGGGAGGAGCACCATGATTCTTCTCAGAGAGGTGACGACTCTCACAAAAGAAAGTCGCATGGGGAAAAAGCCATATGGTTGAGGGCCCAAGCAAGTGTGACCGGCACGGTGAGAAGCATGCATCTACAACTCCTGAAAAGTCCACTGCCCCCGTTTCACTCGACATCCCTTCTGGCTCTCCTGCTCTCGGGAAGACAGACATTCAGGCAATAGTTAACAGGCCTAAATTTCAAATTGGACCAGGCCCAGCCACTCTGCAAAGCCGGTTTCCACAATGGTGCTTAAAGGGGGTTCGCTTCGATCTCGACTTAGTTCCAATTGACAAGCCTGCCATACTGCGAAATCTCGATGCCGTCAGACTTGATATTGAAATAATGTCGAGCTGGCAAAAGCTTGTTGACGAGCTTCAAAGGGTAAACCGTGCGAATCTCGAGGCCATGCTTACTATGGAAAATGGCAAAGCTGAATGGCAGAAGGTTCTTGAGCAGCATGATACCGAGATGAGGAGCATCACTACTTATAATGAAGAGCTTGAAGCGATGGTCGAGAAGCTTAAAGAAGAGATCACCACTTCTTCTACTTCCTACACTTGAAAAGAAGAAGTGCTTCAGAAATAAGTGAGAGATGCTCATGCCGGCCAAAGAGACGCCGAAGACAGGCTCGAAGTGCAAAAAAGAATCAATGAGGGCTATATTGCTGATATTGCAGAGCTTCGGAAGAAAACCGACTCTCAAGAGGCAGAGATCGAAATGCTTAAGCTTAAACTCTCCAAAGCTGAAAGAGAGCGTGATGAGGCCGTTGCCGGTAAAATTGCAGCTGAAGAATCTCATGAGGCAACGAAGACCAGCATCAGCTCGACATTATTTGACTTCTACCTGCATAGCGTCTTGGGGCACGGTATTCTCGCCTTTCTAGGTCCCAAATATGAAATTACTCTGGCTGAGGTGTGGGAGACCGCACTTGATATGCTTGGTGCCAAAGGTGCTGGCTACGTCGAATCATCTCTTGAGGAGCATTACTTGGATGTCGAAGCTCGCGCCGCTCTCGCCAGGGGAAAAGAACAACTTGTGAAATTAAGAGCCGAAATGGTAGAAGGGGAACGTTTAGGAAAAACTACTTCAACTGATCCAGTTCAGCCTCTACCTTCGGTCGAAATCGACATTGTCGGCTCCAGTTCTCATTCTCCATCCCTGGTTAGAGTTACAACTGAGATCACAAGCACACAGGGTGGAGATGAAGGCGAAGAGAGCGCCGAAGCACAGGCTTATGAGGTTGATATCAGGAAGCCGACTTCTCCAGGTAACTCTACTGTTAATCTTGCCCAAGTTTACTTCTCATTTGCTTCTTATGAGTTTGATGAGCTTCTTGACTATTTCCTGAACCTCAACGAGCTTTTATCTCCTCTCTTTACTGACTTTAACTTCTTTTCTTCTGTAGTGAAAGTGTCGAGCATCGTTCAGACTTCCCCTCCTCCAGTTATTCCTCCTCCGTCTCTTCAGGTCACTCCTCCTTCTGCCTCGCAACCAGGATCACAAGAGGAGCAAATAGAAGCTCTCCAAGACTTGGATGATTCCATTGCTTCACAAGAACACAGGAGAGAAGAAACTGAAGAGGGCGAAAAGACTCCGGAACCAACTGGTTCCGACGGTATGCCGTTAACCACACTTTTCACTCCAGGAAGCGGGTCTTCTTCTAAGAAGAGGGGGAAAAGTGGAGTTTCAAAGAAGAAGAAGTAATCTTCAACCGGCGAGGAAAAAGCAGAAGAAAGTCCAATTGTTCCCCTTTCTCCTTCGTCCCCTACTCTTACAAGCCGGCCTAAGAAGTTGACCATCCGGCCAGGCGCAGGCTCAAAAGGTGGAAGGAAGAAGAAATGATGGCTTTGGTCCTGTGATTTTTATATCGCTTTTTGCTTTTTGCATGTACTGACCGGAAATTGTGCGGGTACCGGCCTCCGCTTTTCTTTTTCTTTTTATTTTGAAACCTGTACCTGTACAAAATTTTGACAGGATTGAATAAAATGATTCTCTTTGTTTGTACAAACTTCTATCTGTATTTGAGAATGAATTTACTATTCATTTTTGTACAAGCTTCTTTATATGATATTGCAGTGAGCTTGTGGTATGTTGTTCGAGCGTAATTTTTACCAATTTAGTTATACCATGTTGCCCCTATACCATAAGCTCGTTGCAACATTTTATACTTTGATGGGACTTGTACTCTTACTTTCTGGAGAATAATTATTCCATACTTGGAGGAATATTATTTTGTTCAAAATAGAGTACAGGTCCCTCCATATGAGTTTCTATGCTTCAACCTTCGAAGATATCACTTTTTCTTTTGTGCATACACATATTTTTACCAAGTGAATTCTCCTATGTGGTAAAGCGGGCCTCTGAAGGGCACTTTAACTTCTTTTTGAGGAAGAGTATTTTCTAGAATAGATGAACCATTTTCCTTTGAGAGCTAAAGTGTGCCTTTGAAGAGGGCTTCTCTCTCTCTTTTTTTTTATTGCGCCTTGGTGAGGGGCTTTCTGATCTTTGCTTTGCATTTCTGATGAAATGCTTCTTTGAAAAGTTGTACCTCTGAGGAGAGCTTTTTCACGTTTCAACACTTGGAAGTTTTATTTCAATCTCGGTGAAACGTGTGCCTCCGAAGAGTTGTGCCTCCGAGGAGGGCTTTCCACGTTTCAATACTTGGAAGTTTTATTTCAATCTCGGTGAAACGTGTGCCTCCGAAGAGGTCTTTCTGTTTGATTGTGCCTCTGGGAAGAGGTCTTTTTGTTTGATTGTGCCTCTGGGAAGAGGTCTTTTTGTTTCTGCCTCTGGGATGAGGTCTTTTTGTTTCTGCCTCTAGGATGAGGTCTTTTTGTTTCTACCTCTTGGGAGAGGCTTTTATTCTTTCCCTGTTCGCTGGGAAGTGGGCCTCTGAAGAGGGCTTTTCACATTTCGACTCACGGGAGTGTACCACCGATCACGGCGAAATGTGTGCCTCTGAGTAGGGTTTTTGCCTGGAAGTTTGGAGTTTCTTTCTCTCAGTTGGACGGATTCACGGGAGTGTATCACCGATCAGTCCGCAACTTTATGCCGAGAAAGAACTCTCTTTTTCTGGTTAGGCCCGCTCGAGGTCTTTTAGCATTTCAACTGCGGTGAAATGGCCTCCGAAGAGGGCTTTTCATGTTTCAACACTTGGAAGTTTTATTTCAATCTCGGTGAAAAGTGTGCCTCTGAGTAGGGCTTTTGCCTGGAAGTTTGGAGTTTCTTTCTCTCAGTTGGACGGATTCACGGGAGTGTATCACCGATCAGTCTGCAACTTTATGTCGAGAAAGAACTCTCTTTTTCTGGCGAGGCCCGCTCGAGGTCTTTATCCTACGAAGAGTTGTGCCTCTGAAGAGGGCTTGTGCCTCCGAAGAGGTCTTTTGCTGATTGATGCTTGCTCGCCCATGTCTCTTTGCCATCTATTCATGTTGGCGATCCCCATTATCTTTTGCAAGTGTCATCCCTTTTTAGTTGCCAATAATTATCCTTATCCAAAGAAATATACTTCATGGTTAAGCGAGTTGGTGGTGATAGACACAGGCTATTTAACTAGGTGCTTGTTTGTACAAACATTCGCAGTTAGTTAGAAATGGTCCACTTCCATCCACATTGCTAACTTTTGTTCGAAGCACATCTTTTGTAGGATTTGAGTATGGAAATTTTGAATGGTTTAGCGTTTGCTTGCTGGGTGACGTCGGAGATCGCTTGGTCTTGTGATGGGTAAGTTTTGTTTTTATGGCATGCATTATTAAATCGACATTTTAGTAACACAATTAACGTATTTTATATGTCGAAATAAAACAAAGCAGTTTATAATAGTAGAGAACACAAGATTTATAGTGGTTCGGCCAAAAGCTGGGCCTACGTCCACTTTATAGCTTTTCATTATATACTTGCTTTACAATTGCTTTCAATACAAGAATCATATATTCGTAATTCTTTTACAACATTTCAACAAAGCTTTTAAGTAAAATAAGGACGCAAATGATTGCTGTTCCAAGCTCTTGGGATTGGTTCTCCTTCGACAGTTGTGAGTTTGAATGTGCCATCAAGAAGTTTCATGCCTATAACATATGGCCCTTCCCAGTTTGGCCCAAACACACCTACGGCTGTCATAATTCTCTTCAGGACTAAGTCCCCAACTTCAAAGCTGCGCTGACGAATTTTGGAATTGAAGTGCCTCGCTATTCTTTGCTGGTGAGCTGCAATTCTAGCCTAGCCTCTTCTCTTCTTTCATCGTGGAGGTCAAGTGCCTCCAATTGCAATTTTTCATTCTCATCTCGATCAAAATGGATCCTTCTGTGTGAGGGGAATTCAGTTTCCACTAGAATCATCGCTTGTGATCCGTATGCCAATGAAAATGGAGTATGCCCAGTCGTAGTTTTGTGGGTGGTTCTGTATGCCCATAGTGCAAGCGGTAACTTATCGACCCAACCACCTTTTGCTTTTTCCAGTTGCTTTTTGATGGTTGATTTGATGATTTTGTTTACTGCTTCCACTTGCCCGTTTGCCTGCGGATGAGCCACTACTGAGAAGCTTTTTCGGATCTTGAATCGTTTGCAGAAATCTTGGAACTCCTCACTTTCAAACTAAGTACCATTGTCTGTGATTATCTTCTGAGGCACACCATACTTGCAAATCATATTTTTAGTCACAAAACTTATCATTTTCTTAGAGGTAATAGTAGCCAATGGTTTGGCTTCAGCCCATTTAGTGAAGTAATCAACAGCAACGATAGCATATTTAATCCACGATTTGGCAGTCGGCAAAGGCCCAATGAGATCTATTCCCTAGATGGCAAACGGCCATGGACTGACCATTTGAGTAAGCTCAGTGGAAGGTGCTCTAGGAATTTTGGCGAATCTCTGGCATTTATCACACTTTCGAGAATAGTCAGCAGCATCCTGATTAATTTCTGGCCAAAAGTATCCATAACGGAGGATTTTCTTTGCTAAAGTCTGACCACCTGTATGATCCCCACATTCCCCTCTGTGTACTTCAGTCAGAATTGTCTTAGCTTCTTCCTTTGTCACGCACCGGAGTAATGTCATTGAAAATCCTCGTCTGTACAAACGACCATCTTGAACTATATATTTGGAGGCTTTCCTCATCAGCTTCTGTCGTTCTATTGAACTTTCTGGCAAAGAACCATTGAGTAAATATTCAAGTATCGGAGTCATCTATGATTCTTTCCCTTGGGATACATTCATAATCCAATCAACATCCATTTCGTCTGTGCTTGGAGCTGACAAGACTTCGACGGGAACTAATCCCAATAGTTGAGCTTCACCAGTACTCGAATACTTCGCGAGAGAATCCGCCTTCATGTTCTCTTCTCGGGGTATATGGTTTATTGAATAACGGTCAAAATTTTGAAGAAGCTCCCAGGATTTTGATAAATAGGCGGGTAGATTCCCTCCTTTAGCTTGAAATTCCTTCTTGACTTGGCAGACAATAAGCTTAGAATCACTGGAGATCTGCAATGCTTTGATGTTTAGTTCTTTAGAGATCCTTAAACCAGCGATGAGGGCTTCATATTCTGCTTCATTATTTGTCGAAGGGAATTCTAGTCTCAGTGCATAACATAGCGATCGCCCTTTTGGGGTTTCAAGGACAACTCCTGCTCCAGAACAGTAATCATTTCTTGCGCCATCGACATACAATTTCCATTGGATTGGGACGTATCAGTGACTTCTTCCTCACTATCCCTTTATCCGTACATTCTGCGATGAAATATGCTAAAGCTTGTCCATTGATTGCTTTCCAGGGATGGTAAGTGATGTTATATTGGCTGAGTTCAATATTCCATTTCAAAAGACGGCCCGAAGTCTCAGGACGGAATAGGACTTGCTTTAGAGGTTGATCAGTGAGGACATTGATGGGATGAGCTTGGAAATACGGCCTCAATTTTCTTGATGCGATCAACAAACAATAGGCGAGCTTTTCCAACTTTGAATAGTTCATCTCTGCCCCAGTGCATCTTTTGCTGATATAATAGACTGGGCGTTGAATCCTTGTGTCTTCCCGTATCAATACTGCACTGAGAGCATGAGATGAAATTGCCAAATATACGAAGAGATCTTCACCATTGTTAGGCTTTGAAAGTATCGGAGGCACTTCCATATGACGAACCAACTCATCGAATGCCTTCTGACATTCAGGAGTCTACCCAAAGTTTTTCTTCCTTTCTTCAGAGCATCAAAGAATGGAATGCATTTGTCAGTGGCTTTCGAAATGAACTGACTCAAGGCAGCAACCTTTCCATTGAGACTTTGCAATTCCTTCTTCGTTCTAGGAGCCTTGAGCTCTCTCAGGGCAGTGATCTGAGCTGTATTAGCTTCAATGCCCCTAGCGCTCACAATGAAACCCAAAAACTTTCCGGACTCCACTCCAAATGAACATTTCAAGGGATTAAGCTTCATTCTGTACTTTCGGAGTACTCCGAACATGTCTGCCAAGTGATTCATGTGGTCCACTGCTTTCTTAGACTTCACTAGCATGTCATCAACATAAACTTCCATTGTCTTACCAATCTGTTGTTTAAACATGGCATTAACAAGCCTTTGGTAAGTTGCCCCTGCATTCTTGAGTCCGAAAGGCATGACCTTGTAGCAGTAGAGTCCAACATCTGCGATGAAGCTTGTGTCCTCTTGATCTGGCTCATGCATCATAATCTGATTATATCCGAAGTATGCATCCATAAAAGATAACAATTCATGCCCTGCCATCCCATCCACCAACTGATCGATCTTGGGCATCAGGAAACAGTCTTTGGGGCAGGCTTTGTTCAAATCTGAAAAGTCAATGCATACTCTCCACTTTCCGTTAGCTTTTTTAACCAGCACTGGATTTGATACCCAATATGGATAAGTAGATTCTCTGATGAAATCGTTCTCCATGAGCCGATCCACTTCTTCTTTTGACGCTGCCGTCCTCTCAGGACCCTGAGTTCTTCTTTTCTGTTTCACGGGTGTAAACTTTGGATCAATGTTTAGAGTGTGTACTGCAATCTCTGGGTATATTCCACACATGTCAGCATGAGTCCAAGCGAATACATCCAAATTTGCCTTCAAAAATGAAATCAGAACATTCTGAACCTTTGTGTTGAGTTGTGGACCCACATTCAGCACTTTGTTCGGGTCCTTTGGGTCAACGGATACCGGCACTGTTACCTCTACCGGTACTACCCTATTCTCCCCTACATTGGCTTTCCTTGGATCCATCTCTCTTCGTGCAGCACTACATTCACTAGTGCAGGGTCCACCCTGTAATTGCTACAAGGTTGGTTCTTTGGTGCGGACTGGAGCCGCCGCACCTTTTCCCATCTCTCTTTTCCTTGATTCACGCAGCTTTGTAAGATAACATTCTCGTCCCGCATCTTGGTCTCCTTTAATCACGCCAACTCCATTATCCGTGGGGAATTTTATGGTCAAACACCACGGGGCAAGAAGAGCTTTAAATGCAGCAAGAGTTGGTCGGCCTAAAAAGGCATTGTAGGCAGAGAATTCTTCAACAATTATAATGGTTTGCTTTCGAGCCACTTTCCTCAGTCCTTTTCCAAGTTCTACAAACAAATCTATGGTCCCAATTGGCTGTTTGGGTTCTCCAGCAAACCCAGCAATCTTAAGTGATGAAGCTTGAACGTCAGCTATTAGAATTTTCATTTGATCAAAGGTCTTCTTGAAGAGAATGTTGCATGAAGCCCCACAATCAACTAGAACTCTTCTCACAGTAGCCGGTCCAATACCAGCGGATATGACCAAAGGATCTATCGTAGGAGCTTCGATACCCAAAGAATCTCTAGCACTGAATACAATGTCATCTGTGGAAGTCTTTTGTTGCTTTAAAGGCGCATCATTCTCTAAAACAAAAACATTCTCTTCAGCTGGTACATGCCTCAAGGCTCGGGCATACCTTTCCATCTCGCCCCAGCTTTTGCCTGCTGGGTGAGGCCCTCCAGTTATTATATTGATGACAGGTCTTTCCGATTCATGCTCTACGGCCTTCTCACTTGAGCCAGGACGGTGAGTGGGAACTTGTTGTCCTTGAGTTGACGAAGCTAGGGCATTTCTACTCCTTTTCACATATTGTTGGAGCTTGTTCTCTTTCAAAAGTTGTTCAATTACTTCTTTCAACTGACGACATTCGTTGGTGTCATGGCCGGGCTGGTTGGGGAACCGGCAGAACCTTCCACTCTTCTCCATCTTATTTCCCACTCTCATTTTAGGCGGTGTCGGATAATTGACATCATCCTTGGTTACAAAGAAGATGTTCTCAAGGGTATCGGTCAAGGGCGTGAAATTGAAAGGACGACCTTTCTTAGCATCTCCCTGTTTCTTTCCACCATCATTTCCCCTTTTCTGAGTGATAGGCTCTTTCTTGTTCGAAGCAACACCATTGTTCCCGGCTTCCACCGATACCACCTTAGCCGGTGTTTGGAGGCTCTCCAAGCGCATGAATTCATCCGCTTTCTTGTAGAATTTGTCAAGTGAGTTTGGTTCTTTCATTTTCAACCATTTTCCAAATTCACTCGATTTGTCAATCGCCCTCATCAAGTATGTTAGGACCACGCGTGGCTCGGCATTATCTACCTCGGCCAATGCTATGTTAAAACGATTTAAAAATGATCTGATAGATTCTCTCGGATTTTGCTCTAGACTTGACAGCGACATTATATCCTTTACTTTGGAAGCATACAATCGAAATTGCTCCTTGAATTTCCTGGTCAAATCGGAGAATTGATCAATGGACCTGACTGGCAGCTTTGCAAACCACAATAGAGCCACACCTTCAAGATATACTAGGAAATATCAACATTCGATTTCATCAGACGCTCTAGCACCCGTCATATGCCAGTCGTATTTGTACAGAAACTCGTTAGGATCACTCGTCCCCTTGTAAGCCGGAATAGTAGGGGGAACGAATTTCCTTGAGAACTCTGCCTTCAAGATCTTTTCAGTAAATGGAGTTTTGCTTGGAGCAAACCCCACTCTTTCTCATCTTCATCTCTTCGCATATTTTCCTTCATGATTTGACGAACCATACCCGAAAAATACTAGTCATCATTTAGAGGCTCTGGAGGGCACACATCAGCCACTCTCTCTGAATTATGTCTTGACAATCATTCACGGAGGGTCGGCTACGGCCCTGATCCTCCAGCTTGAGGAGGAGTCTTTTCTACAGGGTCTGCGGCTCTTTGAGAAATGTTCCCTTCAACATCCTGAACTCCCACAGTAGGGTTCCCATCATTATTAACCGGTTGACGATTTGCCCCTAGCAGATCATTCAACTTACTTAAGATCAGGGCATTCTGGGAATTCTGGGCTTCTAACTGTGCATTTTGAGCATTCAACTGTTGATTCAACCCCAAAACTACAGCGCCCGATTCTACTCGCGTAACTCCAACAGTTGGAGCTGCTTGACTTGAAGGAGGAGAGGTAGCAATATTCTCTTGAACATTGTCGGATCTTACAGAACTTCGTTTTCTCCCAGGAGCCATTATTTCCAATAAACTTCTGGTTTTAAAGGAAATCCTTTCAACAGATCTTTACGGAGCAATGATGGAAGTATCCTGAGTTGGGCTCTCAATGAAAGCACCAAAAATGTTAACGCTTAAAATCGAACGCTAACACCCTGGTGTATATGGAGATTGAGTGAAAGCACCACCCGTGTACATGGGAACTAAAAACAAGTAGAAAAGTCACAGAGAAAGCAGAAAAGACAACAGTTTTTATAGTGGTTCGGCCTCAGGTAAGCCTGCATCCACTTTAATCCTCTTTATTACTGAATCAATTACAACTTTACAACAGTCTTCAATTACAATACTGATGAGACAAACAACTAGAACTTCGATGCAGAGGAACTCTTTGAATCCATGTTGATTGCGTTAGATTTCCTCCTGAAGTTTGTTGGGATGCCTTTCGTATTTGAAGTGTCGAGTGGGTCGAGAATTCAGCAGAGTATCGGCGCTTAAAGAGATCCGCCCAAAAAGTCCCTTGAAAGTTGGAGATTGCAACGTATTTATAGAGGATTCTGGGCAGGAAACATTACCAAGTCCTAACTCGTAACCAGCCTAAGTTGGGTCGTGGACGACTCAAACTAAGTCGTGGGTCGGTCGTGACTTAAATGCTAGGTCGAGACTCCGGAAAGGCATTCTTGCTGAACTCTGGATATATCACAAGTCCTAAGCCATGTACGAGTTAAGAGGCCGCGTGCTAAGTAGCTGTATCGGACTTGCCTTCCTTTGCCTGGGTCGTGTACGACTTAGCATAGGCCGTAAGGCGGCCGCGACTCAAGTATAGTTCGTGATCTTGTCCCTGTCCTGAGCAGTTAGAGCGGCAACCTCCTTGGATAGTTAGATCGGCAACTATCTTAGGCCAGCATCCGTGTTAGGTCGGCAACCTACCTAAGCCTTGAGTCAGTATCCCCTTAAATCTTAAGTCGGCATTCATTAAGTCGGTAACCTTTAAGGCATTAGGCCGGTACCCATGTTAGGTCGGTAGCTATCTTAGGTCGTATTCTGTAGGTCTTAGGTCGGCATTCCTGTTTAGGCAGTTAGGTCGGTATCCATGTTAGGGCTTAGGCGGTTAGGTCGACATCCATACTAGGTCGGCAACCTTTTAGGTCGGTAACTTTTAAGTCGTTGAGTCATGGCCGGGGCGGAGTTAACAGAGATAACACAATCATCTAACAAAAGATGAATCACAACAAGACAAGCCTCATATCATCGGCAACTTAAATAAACAAAGGCTATGAATATCCCAGAACAAGCCCAAAAAGGAAAATAATAAGTACCAAATGAAGGTAACACAAGTTCCACAAGGTAACCGCTATACAACGTGTGGCTCAAAAAGACCAACATCGAAGAGCGATACCAAGGGAATATACATGTCAATGAAACAACAGAAAATTTGCACGTGCTCAGTACTGTATAAACAAGTATCCATGAACCCGAAGACTCCAAACCCAATATCACTCGAGTGGTGATGAATGACCAACTCCAAAAGTGATACAATAGGGCAACAAACCCGAAGGCACAAACCCAAATGGACAAACCCGAAGGCAACATACCCGAAGGCAACAAACCTGAAAGAGACAGTCCGAAGACACCATCCCAAAGGCAACAAACCGTAGTGGTGAAGGTCCGGAGACCCAGTACTGGACACCACTAACTGGAAAAATGTGTCACAACTCTCGAAAAGGAACCCGAAAAGTATTAACGTGAGTCCAATAACCACCCGTTCGCACTAAATGGTTTGCTATCCGATAGTCAATTTCACCCTCAAAGTAGTACAAAGTTTACCTTATTTCATTGGTAAACCAGACCAAAAGGTAAAAACAGTCAATCGAATAGGTCGGGGATTAATCGGAAAGATAAACGCCCAGATTCACGGTCCATGTTTTACCTAGCCATTTAATCTCCCTTCCACTTCGCTCGAAGTGCCAAATTGTGTGTGCGTTTTAAATAGAAATTATAAATTAGAGAATGAGTTTTAATAACATTTGAAGAGATCATTTTATAAAAAACCCGTGTATGAAATCAAAAAGGAATCATCAAAGTCAAATATGCATAAATAGCTAATTGGAATCAACACGCGTCGATTAAAATCGAAAAACCGAGCAAAATAGGCAAATTGGCAAAAGACAGCAGATTCAGACGTCTGAAATAGGTGGTTCAGACGTCTGGATCTGGAAAATTAGAAGTTTTCCAGATCGATATTCAGACATCTGAACCAAATGTTTCAGACGTCTGAAATAGGCGTCTTTAGCCTATTTCCTTTTTGTTTGAAATCGAGCCAATTCAGACTTCTGAAATTACAGATTCAGACGTCTGAAACTGGAATTCAGAGCATTTCCTGAACCTCGACAAAAAATGGCCAAATGAATATCGAAAGCGATCGGAGGAGAAAATGATGACTAAGGATTTATGCCACGCGACAACCCAGCCTTAACGGCTCTTCGATACGCCTCAAATATCAATGTTCAAATATCCATAATAGGATTTTCATAGATTTTGATTTCAAAACACCAAAAATTAGAATATACACCAAATCAGTCCAAACCAAAATAAATTGCGCAAGAATAAGTGTTAGGAATTCATACCTAACAATCGAAGATAACTATAGACTAAGATGTGAGATAAAAATCTCACCTTTTAACAAGAAAACATGTATGAGAAGCCCAATTGCAAAGAAAAGACCAACCGCTCTCCATTTCAACTCTACAAGCTTCAATCTAAGATCAAAACAAGTATTTCCTAAGTTAGGTTTAGGAAACTTTCTGAAATTGAAGAGGAAAAGAGTTGGAGAAGATGAAGAGAAGGCTTACCAATAGCTTCACTTTGATTTTGGAGCAAGAATTCAAGTTTGCAAAGTAAAATAGGGCTTGGAATTTCTATTTCCCATTCTCTCCCCCCATTTTCAGTTGAGCTAGTGTTAAAGAAATGAAAAGAGTGAATGAGGAAGAGAGGGACTGAGTTAGGGTATTAAGCTAGCAAGTGGGCTGAAACCAAACCCAATAGAAAAAGTAGCAAAATTTGACTTACTCCAAACATATCAAAGCTTATACTAAAAAAGATCGCAAACACCATTTTGAACTCAATGGAAGTAGTTTCGAGTCCCAAATCGACAGTTTACAAAAAGTAACATTTCTGATCTAAATCCGACTAACGACGCTATATTTAAATAAAACATTTAAATATTTAATCGTTAAATATGCGGGTTGTTACAATAAGTTTGATAATAAAGTTTGATTTTATTAAAATATAATATGGTTAAGCATTTATTTAAATTTTGTTTTAATATGGAATTTATAATGATTTTTAATAAATTAAGGTTGGGAAGATAAATTTGAAATTGATTTGAAATGGTATTTAATTAAGAATTTATTCAATTAAATCGATTTGAAACTTATCGAATTTTGGATTTTTAAAGGATATGATATTTATAACTTGATTTTGGTTTAAGGTGAATTAAATGAATATTACAAGTATAAATAAATTGAAGGAAATATTTAGTTATTTGTAATTTGGGTTTTTATTTAAATGATAATGGATTTATTAAGTAAATGTTTTAAAACTAAATAATAGAAAGTTGAAGTTGATATATATGTATATATATGAAATTATCAAATTTAGTTTTGAAATCGTGGAATACTTAAATTTTGAAATACACTGAATTTGACATGGTTTATTTTGTCGATCAAATCTGTTTGAAATTGATACAATTTGGAATGGTTTATTTGAAAACTGAATCGAATTGAAATTTATGATTTAAGATTTGGTTAAATTTAAATTTTGGAATTCGAGTTGTTTTGGAATTGATTTATGAAATTGGAGAAGTTATTTTATTATATGAAGTATTTTAGTATCTAAACCATTTAAGTGGTCGAAGTTATGTTTCAAAGCTATGAGTTTCAAAGTATTGTGATTTGAAAGTGTTATAATTTCAAGTGTTTTGATTTCGAAGTGTTATAACTTTGAAAGTGCTATGATTTTGGAAAATGATATATTTGAAATGAAATGATATCGTATTGATTTGGTTTTGACAAGGAAAAGATATCATATTTATATGGTTTTGAAATGGTAATGATATTTTGGTTTTGAAATATAAACTATTTTGAAATGACCATGGTTTTATAATAACGTTTGGTTGTTAAAGAGACCGGGATCGGAAGTTGTCATACTTTTTGCCAACTCCGAAAACCACTTTAACAACCGTGTACGCGGTGGAGTTTTCAGAATGAAGTAGGATGGTGGGACGTCCTATTAAGGTATATACGTGGACCCGACTCCCGTGAGTTGGCATAAGGTGGCTAGAACAGGAGCAATTGACGGGCTATTGAGGTAGCTCCTCTTATCGGACACACTCCTTCGATACCATTCTATTACTTTGTGATTGATTGAGTGCATCTTTGATTTTGGGAGTGTGGCTCGAGGTGGGCGGTAGTGGCTGCTATGCGTTACCATTGGTCCGGAATTGTAATTGGTATATTTATCCTGGCATTGCCTAGTTGTGTCGTGTCACCTAACCTAGCATGCCTTATATGATTTTGTTTTGTACCATACCTATGGAGTGCCCTCTGATATCGCCCAGTACAGAGGAGATTACAGTACTGTATAGACTATGAGAATATATAAAATGTGTTAAGGTGGAAAATGTAAAGCCTTAACGCTATTTTTAAATATATTATACTTTACTTTAGACATTATTATAATAGAAATTATAACTACATAGTAGATAGTTTAACGGATCCTTAGAGGATGGTTATCCTAAACATCCTTTGAGTTACTTGTACTCTCTGTTGGTATTTCACTTGAGTTGGATTTATTGATATGAGAATGTTAATCCCGACTCAAGTGTTTTGTGTTTTGCTTTACGCTAGGGTCAGACTGACTGATTCAGCTTATAAGACTCACCTTCGGAGTTGGTGCTTCGTTTGGAGATCCATCTACATCTTTCAGCTTGCAGTTATTCAGTTGATTCCAATGATGTATTCTGATCTTGTATTTGATTATTGTATTTGGGACTTCTGTTGTATCTTATTTAACACTGAATGTATATAGTAGCTTCATGAACTACTATTCATTTTTGTTTCCACTGCATTATTGTTATATTATTCTGTGTCTGTTATTCTGTGATTATTTTATTTAATGTATATACTGAGTTTTGCCAAATATATATAACAACGTGATGTTTTGAGCAATTCAATTACGGCATGTTTGGATGCGAATGGTTGAAAATATCGGGATGTTACAGTACGAGCTTGTTGCGAATAAATTAACATCTCGAATTTAATTTCTAAACATACTTTATTACTTAGTTATGGTTTAATAACTCGTTAATGATGCTTAATCACAACTTTCCCGCTCGTTCACCCAGAACGTGACTCATTCACGACATCATTAAACGTTCGTCGCTATCTCCAAGGATGACCAGGCTTCACCGCGACAAGACCGCAGGAAGCTTCGACCACGCTTAGCTTATCGCCACTTGTCAAACTGCCTGGAATGTTGCTTCGATCGATATAATAGCCAAAAAGAATTCGTCATTCATCTTAGAATTTTGTCCACCTCAACGCACCAATCGCGACCAGACTTTGCCAGTCGATAGCCCCCATCGTCCTCTCAAACTTTCGTTTTGGTTTCATCGACTAACGAACAACGAGGAAGATGAATTTCGCCGACCTAGCTTCGATGGCTGCGATTAAATTCTGGTTGCCTTTCTACTCCATTTAACGATCTAACACCACCGATGCGTTCCACCGGTATGCATGCAAAACTTTCATGTAGGAGAATTCGCCAGAAACGACATCGATCAACGTGGACGATTTGGGCCACTGGATGAAGATAAGAAAATAGCGGCTAGGGTTTCATTTCACAAAATGAAGGAAGGGTTACGACTATTTATAGAAAATTTCCAAAAGCACTATTAATCCACAAAATTTTTGAACTCCAAACGAAGTATGCAGCCTGGCGCTCTATATATTATACCTCCATTACGAGCACAATGGAACATATATCGGAAGCCAGTTCCATCACATTCAAAAGATGGCTTTTCAAATCAAATTATTTTAATTAAATTCTATGTGTTTCAAGCTCGCATGACCAAACGATAAGTCTGATTGCGACGGAACTTAGAATCCTATAATAACACACTATTACGGATCCGGCGAAACTAGTTTCGTCGAAATGCGAGATAGTGCCCAAAAAGACTATTTTTACCCGTTAATTAAAACAAGTAATTTCCAAAATAAATTTATTCACTTTAAATTCAATTTTAAAAGTTAACTTCGTTCGTGTTTAAATAAAATCTAAATCAACTTTTAAAAACATTTCCATTCATATTAAATTCAGGATCAATTATTTAAATAATTTCCAATATTAAATTTAAAAAATTCAATCATTCAATAAATCACTATAATTGAAATATAAGTTATTTAACTTATAAAATTTAACTTTTGAGACGAATTAAATAATAAAACAACTACTTCCATTTTAAAGTAAATTCAACCACTTTGCAATTATTGTACATAGCAAAACGTATTCATTTCTTACCAAATAAATGTTTTCTTATCGAATTTTGTTATTTAAAATTTTATCTAAGTTCATATCCAATAAATTACATTAATAATACTTAAATTTTATTTCTATCATTTTATTCAATAATTATATTAAATTCAATAATTTGAAATGGTTAAATTATGGGTCATCGCGCGTTGGGTTCATATCTACATCGCTATGTCATGAAGCTGGATTGGAATTTATATGACTATGGAATATTTTCAGTTTCAAATAAAGGTGAGTGGTTAAACCCATTTAGAAAGTAATAAATTTCCTACTGTTAGTTAAACCAATTAACGAAGTGAAAATTTATATTGATTGCTAGTTGAAAATTTAATCAACTGAAAATTTGATTTGTTGAATTGACTGAATTCAGATCCATATTTAAATTTGACTATTAAATTGACAATTAAATTGGTTAGTTAAATTTGACTCGAAAATTGACTATAGGAATTGATAGTAAATCAGATAGTTAATTTGTGATATTTAATCTGATGTTTATATTGACATTTAACTTGATATTTAAATTGATGTTGATAATTTAAATTTCATATCACTTTTAAACGCCCGAAAATATAGTTATAGATTGTTGCGATATGGATGAATTGGCTGCTTTGGATGTTGGTTGATATTGAAATGGATGAGATTTATGATTGGCTATTATTTTGTTTACTGATTTCGATATATCCATATTATCACCCTGTTATTATCATTATTGATACAATTGATCAACAGTGCATTGAATTGGGATATGGAACTTTGGACATCCTATTTGATATGTGAATTGTTGAATGCATTGTTGACTACTTTTGCAGTAATGTGATTGCTGTGATTTTATCGCCGTTCGGTGAAATTGGAGATTTTGATAAATTGAACTTTTCATTCTGAAAAGTTTTGAAATTTAACTTGGAAATTTAACAAACTGATGATTTTGGTTTTTCATGCTGAAAACGAAATTGTTGACACTTTGGAAATTCATAAATTAGTCGTGAAACCTGCTAAAACTGAAATCAACTATTTTAGTAATGATTGATAAAAACTTTGTATTGTTTCAGCAATTTAAATAAAATTTGATTTGAACACTGAAGTTGTTTAAACCGTGTAGTTTATTAAATTGATTTGAAGTTGATAAATTATTGAAACCCCTGAGTAGAATTTTGGAACCGTGAAATTTTTCATGTGAAATTTCAAAGTAAAAGAATGAGGTTATTTACAACTATATTTCATCTAATTTTGATTTAAATTACATGAGCATCTTTTGTCCTGACTCGAGTGTTTTGTCTTTTCATCGATCTTGTGTCTGACCAAGATTTCAGTTATCGAGGATAGTTATTCTGGAGGACGAAGACGAAGATTTGGTATATCATATCCACTAGTATTTATTTCGCTACACTATTTCATTCTATTTATTAAATTTTATAACTCTGATTATACTGTATAACTCGGATTCATATTGTAAATTGAATTTAGTATATGTTGTTAAACAGCTTCATGAACTATTTACGTGATTATTGTATTTTATCGTTCCGCTGTAAGATTCTATCGTGGTTTTACTTATTTCTTTTTATTTCTTCAAAATAAACTATTGATAATCTATCTTTTAAATGGTTTGAGTTGGACATGTGTGGTTTATTGTCGAACTGTCCAAAAGGTGGGTCGTCACAGTTGGTATTAGAGCTTTGGTTTAGCATATACCTAAACCTATAGGATAAGATCATTGAGTGTATTTACGTATATGAGAGAGCGTATTTGTTAGTGATATTTTTTTTTGAAACTAATAAATGAAATGATTTTAGCCTATATTATATTTAGGATACAAAAGAATGAATTCTATAAACTGATAAAATCATTCATGATTGTTTGATGATGATTGGATGTAAACTCTTTGCTAGTTGTTTGATTGATTGATGTGATTGTGCAAATTATCATTTACTGATTAGTTAGTTATGCCCTGCCAATTTATGAGCATTTGATTTTTGAGTTAACTTTCGAGTAATGCATAATCGGTTGTAAGTAATTTACCTTTTCACACATGGGAAGGGTAGAAATTGTAATCTTATGGGAATGTTGAAACGAACACCTTATGAATAAAGTTTCAAAATTTTACTATAAAGCATTCGGCGATAATGTTGGTTAAAATTAATTGTTTAGATTAAAGTTATTTATTTTAATCCAAACAAATAATTATGATTTTTGAAATGAATATGATGAGAAAACGACTGATGCGAATATAATTTATGACTAAAAAGAAATCCAAATTGGAAATTTGAGAGTTTGAATTCTAGGAGTTTTTTGTAGTTGGTTTTTTAGATTTTGGAAATATACGATAGCATAATTAGGAAGTACTTTCCAAGTAGAAATATTTTTGTATGATTTCAAAATGATTTCAAAGGGGGTTTTCAAAATAATTAAAAGAAATAAAAGCCCGAAACTCACTTCTATTGTTGGAAAATAAATTTTGGTGATGATTATAGCATCATCGGTGTTCATTTTCGAGTTTCAAAGTGGGGGATGCCACTTTAGTAGCTTTACTACTTGATTGTTTAGTGAAACTAATTTAATTCAAATCCCTAAAGTATGATTTGATATTCGAAAGAGATATGTATATATTTATTTCAAACGATTTGAAATAAAATATGGTGTTCAGTCTCGAGTTTTCTATTGAATAATATTATGAACACATGTATCCTAAGCATTAGGATCGATCGATCGATTGATTGTGCATCTTATTGAGATAATTGATTATGCATAAATTGGATTTTTTTCGACTATTCTGAAATGTCGTACACTTCCAAATTGAGACTTAATTTTCAAAGCTAAGTATTTTGAAAAGTATATAAAGTTTAGTTTTGAAAATGTTGAAATTGAGATTAATAGAAGTTGAACAAATTTTAAAATGATAAATATTTTGATAAGTAAATTTAATAAGTTTATTTTGAATTATACACGTATGAAATTTAGTTTTGAGATGTTTTTAAATAAAAAGGGTTTTAAGAAATGTTTCGAACATAGAAATATTTATATATAAAAAATTATTATTAGAAAATTGGTTTTTTAAGTAGTTCTAACTCTATATAAATATAATGACCTGTATTTTTGATAATTAAAAATATTGAATTTAATAAGACTTTGGGATTTAATACTGCGAGAAATTAAAATTTATGATTTATAAATGAAATCTTTTTTATTGGAATATGTAACTTGATTTTAAATGAATTCTAAAAAGACAAATTTAAATGAGGTTAAGACGGTAAAGCATATTAGAATATAATTTAATGATATCGATTTGAATATAAAATAACTATTTGAATGTAAATTCCATCGTTGAAATAACAAATGTTAACAAAGAATAGGATAAATAATGTTCTAAATATGTTAGCATATAATTAGAAATCAATTATTTAATACATAAATTTATTAACCTTTGTTTATAAAAATAATTTTATGAATTTTCTTAAATTACTTAAGTGTAAATATTATTTTATTTCTCATCTTGTTATTTAATCCGTTTGAAATTAATTTGGAAATCAATGAAATGAATGGAAATGAAATATTGCAGTTAATATAAGAAAAGACGTTAACTGTAGAATAATGAGTGTAATAAATGGAAATTCATCATTGATAAATACATAAGTATTTGTTGATTGAATAATAAGAATTTAAAACAAAATAAAGAATTTGTTTAGAATTTAAATTAAAATGAATGGATTTTTATTAATATTGTAATTTAATGTTGAAATTAATTTAATATTTAAATATTGGATTTAACATGGAAATTTTAATTTTAGAATATTATTAATTTCTGTTTGATCAAGAATGACGATAAGGAACTTTCAATTTAAAATTTTAAAAGCGATTTAATCCGTTAAATAATAATTCATTTAATTAATGTATAAAAATGAATATAATTTTATTTTTAGAGCTAACTTCTATATACAATAGAATTATGGTTTGAAATTAGTTCCACTGAATTTAAAAATATTGAAAAATTATATTTCGACGTATGGGATGACCCATTTTCGTTTCAGGAACGAAATAGACTTTTCGGCCCCTTGCTATCGCTTTGGCCCAATCGATCTATTACATCCGTTCTATTCCATCTTTGCCTATATTTATGTTGTTATAAACCCTAGCAGCTTTCTATCTTATTTTCTGTACGTACATTACAATTCTAATCTGCTCCTCTTCAATGGTCGTTATCCTAAACCCTAATTACTTATTTCAAATCAAATCAACAAAATTCAAACTACTCAAACCCTATCAAATTATATATCGTCACGAAGCCCTCGACGAATGGAATCAGCATTTACAATTCATTTTTCGATTCGAAGATCTATTTGTCTAGAAATTGGTGATCCTTCTCAACTGCCTGTTTTAGGGTTTCACATTTAACGGTGGATTGTCGACCGTTCGACGACCGTTCGACGATCAAGAAGTTGCTGCTGGTGGAGGAGACGAAGCAGAATTCATCCATGCAGTTGGATGGTATAAGTGGCGCTAAGATTCACCTGGATCGATGATTGAACGGGGCAGCATTGGAAGCATTTTTTGGTGGCCGGAGGCGGTCGCATAACCAGAGGCAGGTGCAGCTTGGCGGGGTGAGGGTCGTGGCGTGGTCGGAGCTGTCGATAGGTGAAGGTGGCGAGAACAATCAATGGTCAATGGTGGCAGCTGGGTTGTGAGATGATGCGGTAGAGTTTTGGTGATGGTTAAGTAATTACTGTTTTGCCCTTCATTTGTTTTAATTTAAATTTTAAATTTTAAATTTCAAATCTTCTAAAGTTAATAACTTTTGCATACGAACTCCGATGACGTGCGGTTTCTTCCATTGGATTCATATCAAAATTCTTCACAATTTGAAACTAGTTTGGTAGAATTTGGAGACTGTTAAAATTTTAGGCTTTTATTTGATTTTAAATGAGCTATTAATCAAAGGTGAGTGATCTAACCCACTCATGCAACACTAAAATTTCTTATGTTAGTAACATTGAAATCATGAAATAGTAAAATTTTATTGATTTTTGTTTGGTAGTTTTAATTGACATTCAAATTAATTTGAATTTTTACTGAATTAAATTGACATTTAAACTAATAATGAATTTAAGTGCTAGTTAAACACCGTCAATGAATGACTAGCAACTGTTGTGCTATATTGTAACAACCCGGTATTTCATACCGATTAATTATCGTCTTTGGACGATTACTTTTCCTAGCTAATTGCCAATTGAAGTTTTTTTTAAATTTAAATTTAAATTCTTTTATAAATTGTTAAAAAGATTGATGGGCTTTGAAAATTAGAAAGTGGCCCATGTTTTTATGAGGCAGTGAAAATTTACAAAGGTAAATAACCCGTTCCCCATTTTTATTTTCTCATTTGAAAGCCTAAAACCAACGAAACAAAAGAAAAGTTAAAAATGGTGGCTCGTTTTCGTTCGTCCCTCTTTGTCTAGATTAGGGCTTCGAGCATGAGGTCACCGCTTCGCTAAATTAAACGCGACGATGCTTCAAATCCTCTCAGTGATCGTGGCTACTTCAGTACGCGTCAAACAAAGGTGAGTAATCCTTATTACTCACATCTAATTCATGTGTGTTTCATTGTTGATGATTTCGTTGATTCTGTCGATCTCTTATAACTTGGTGATTGATGAGTTTTGACTTGATTTCTTTTTACTGAAGCTGATGATTTCTTTGAATTCTTCTATTTACTTAAATAATCACGGTGTTGATTTTTTCTTGGTTCGACACCTTTTTTCCCAAGGTTCTATCTTAGTCATTACGGGTTAACGTTCATCGGACTTTGGTCTTGATTTTTTTGTGTACGCGATTCCAGGATTTTGTTTAGTAGCCACGGCTTCAACTTGTTTTGGTATTACCAGACCTTAATTTGATTTTTTATCAATGACTTCGATTTTGGTAATTTTGTTGCTTTTGGCTTCGATATATCTTTACTGACTTGCTTGGTTTACTTGGCTATCATGGATTTGAACACTTGATTTCTTACGGCTACATTTGGCTGTGCATAATGTTTCTTGTCCTGAGTAGTACCACTATTGCCTATGGTTCATTATAATTTGTCACTCCCTATGTAATTGCAATTTGCATATCAACTAGTCGAAGTCACTTTTCTTGCATGACACATCTCTAGTCTTTGCTCCATGCAGGCACTGCTTTTGTGTAGTTCAGTTGCAAGTGCATCTGTGGATTAGTTCTTGTTTGGGTTTTTTGTTTGCACCTGCTTCTGATTCATATTTGAGGCAGTTTTCATATATGGGCAAATATGTGTTTGTGTACATATTCACTTGGTGGCATTTGTGTGCTGTTATGTTGGTTTGGCCTTGCTTGAGTACTTCATTTGTGGCACTGACCTGGGTGTGTTGCATTTATGCTCCTTCAAGATATTTTCATGTTGTTGCTAAACTCGTTATGTGCAGTTCACTATTGATGCTCTGTTGAGGCTGCATCTTTTGGCCTGCACATCCATGTGCTTCTCTATTTCATTTTGTTCTTTTGGTTTCATTGCATATGGCTTTGAATCTTCTTTATGTTGCACAGCCTGTCCTTTGGGTTGAGCATTTATATCTGCAGTCTTCACTGCAATCTTTGTCTACATAATGAGTTGTTTTCATGTTGCACGTGAATAAGATCATTCATATCTGCTGCACTGTGCATCTGCACTTATATACTTCATCATTTTTGTCGCCACCGCATGTTTCAATATGCATGTGCTTGGTTGTACATGTCTGTTTCGCTGCCTTTTGTGCATGTACTGAACTGTGTTGCACTTGTACTCCTTGTTTCTGTTTTAGGTCGATATGCTTGTGCACTTTGTTTCAGTTTGTTTTGGTGTACATGACTTGCTATTTTACTCATCGCCTTGAGTTGAGCCTAAAACACATTAGTCTTGACCTCGCATTTGTTTTTGCAATTTATTCGACACTCGGCCTTAAGACATTCACAGCGATGCTTGTGAATTTTCATTGGGTATATCATCACTATAGTGGTAGGGCAGTGCACGCAAGCGTGAACTACAGCCACACAGTATTCATTGGGTACATCATCATTGTGGTGGCACGGCAGTGCACGCAAGCGTGAACTGCAGCCATACGGTATTGCTTTTATTGATATTCTAATTGCTTTTGTTGCGTATTTCCATATGCTATAGCGGCGAGGCAGTACACGCGTGCGTGTACTGTAGCCCTACCAGATTGATGTTCAATTGATGTTTTCAATTGCTGGATTTGTTTCGTGTTGCCAATTCCATATTTTGAATCGTATTTGGATTTGGTTTAGTCTGCTGATTTGCTGTTTAACCCTGATACGCGTTATATTTATCGTTATCCAATTTCTTATTAAAGGGATTGGATATGCGAGATTTCTTGGACTGTCGTCTATTTGATATTTGATTATTATTGCTTCTGTGCATTAATAACTGAGTTTGAATTAGACTGACCCGGGTATTATTTTCTTTTGACTGTAATACTCGGGTCAGACCCGAGTTATTTCAGGTTGTAGATATTCTGCTTTGGGGTGCTGCTAGAGCTATGAAGTCCTTTCATATCTTTTGGAGTAGTCGTCGTTATTTACAGTAGTCAGTGTAATTGTATAGGAAGATATGTATTCATGTATATTATATACGTTAATGTACTTGTATATGTAACTTCCTGTGTCGACAGTTGTAGTTGTATCATATGTACTGTATCACATGTATTGTAACTGACATCAGTTATTGTATATATGAGACTTTCCGTTTATCTGTGTTCCACATTTACATTATCTGTGTTATTATTATATTTACTGTCCTAAACCATTATGAACCATCGTAGTTCGTTCTATACTGGAATTGGGGTATGTCGATAGAAATAAATAAATCAGAGATGAAAAATGGAAATATATATATATATACCACTCTTATCGAGATAACCAATACTAGTGTAAGGCCTAACTATGGATGACCGCTCCTCATCAGCCTTATTCACCGTGCTAGTCGACAGCACTAGACCGTAGTGTTCTTGGCTAGCGTGGGTATAGAGGTGGGGCGTCACAGCTTGGTATCAGAGCCTGGGGTATATGGACATAATATAAAACATAACTTAGATGGAACATGTGATACAACTATTTGTCGATATTTTATCTCTCATCTTTGTATATGATTATCTTTGATTGTTAGGTATGAATTCCTAACGCGTATTCATGTGCCTTTGATTTTGATTTCGTGAAAGTATTTTGGCTTCGGCCTCCGTTTGCTTTGCGAACTCAAGTTGGGTTTTTGATGATGATGTTGAATCGTTTTGTACTCGATTGTGGCCATTACTTGTTGACTTCGACTTTGATAACTTCTATTTCTGGAATTTTTGGGTATTTCTACTTTGATGGATTTAGAATCGAATTCTTTGAATTTTATTCACGTCTTCGAATGTGAATTTTAGTGAATTGATTTGGTTTCCAAATTTAATCGATTCTTGTTAATTCCCCGATTTGTTGCTATCATTTATTAGCAACCTTGATGACATTTTCTTCAGGATTTTCGTGAACATACCTTTTGAAGAACTTAGTATCGATTTCTTTGGATTCTATTCACATCTTTGTATGTGAATTCTTGTGATTGTTTGTTTCTACAATCATTTTTGTGATTGTCACTTTAAAAATATAAAGGTTTTCTATACTAGTAGTAAATATCAAAACCCTTTTCTCCAAACTATTTCAAAACTATTTTACAACAAAGCTCTTTTCCTAAACCATTTTCCAATCTACTAGTATATACAAACTTTTACCTCACTCGTATGAGAAATCTAATTAAACGACTTAGTAAAACGAGTGGTATGAAACGCTTGCGTTTACTTCGCCAGTTAATTCTTGGACTTATTCGATTGAATCTCTTATGACAATTTTCTAGTGAAGATTTACAGTTTGTTCGTAAATATTTAAGTTAAGCAAGTGGTTATGGGACATGAAGCTAAACTTTTATATTTACTAGCTTAGTGTAATTGACACTTCTCGTTGATCATGACGATCATTTTATGATTTAGACAAGCAATTGTGCGATGTCTCTTTGTTTGCTTTCTGGTTAGGCCAGACACCATTTGTGTGATTCCATTCACACATACCTTTTTTGCTTTCTGGTTAGCCTAGACACCATTTGTGTGATTCCACTCACACATATCTTTTTGCTTTCTGGTTAGGCTAGACACCATTTGTGTGATTCCATTCACACATACCTTTTTGCTTTTTGGTTAGCCTAGACACCATTTGTGTGATTCCACTCACACATACTTTCTTCTTGTCTGCGAGGGAGACTAGACCTCACTTTTGTGATGTTTCACCATCACATATGCGTTACACGTGTTGGTGAGTTTTCATGTTCACGTGTAGGTGAGTTTTCATGCTCTCGTTCTCGCTTTGCGTTACACGTGTTGGTGATTTTTCATGCTCACGTGTAGGTGAGTTTTCATGCCCCCGTTCTCGCTTTGCTTTACACGTGTTGGTGATTTTTCATGCTCACGTGTAGGTGAGTTTTCATGCTCCCGTTCTCGCTTTGCGTTACACGTGTTGGTGATTTTTCATGCTCACGTGTAGGTGAGTTTTCATACTCCCTTTCTCGCTTTGCGTTACACGTGTTGGTGATTTTTCATGCTCACGTGTAGGTGATTTTTCATGCTCCCGTTCTCGCTTTGCGTTACACGTGTTGGTAATTTTTCATGCTCACGTGTAGGTGAGTTTTCATGCTCCCATTTGAGTTTCCGTACTCCCATTTGAGTTTCCGTACTCCCATTTGAGTTTTCATACTCTCATTTTGTTTTCTGGATTTCTTGTGTAGTCTTCTGGAACTTGTGCTTCGCCAATTTTCGTGATTTCTATTAATAAGTTTTATCAATTTTTGGTGCAATGGTGAATTCGTGTATCATTGACTTGTTATGAATACAAGTTTAGGGTATGATATCCCTTCCTATCTTTGAGAAGATTCTTGTGACATTTTTGATGAATGAAAATTCATTGGTATTTTATTTTGATGCCAATTATTTCGATGAGATTTTGACGTATTAACTTCAGTAACCGTCAATTTTAAAATGAATTTTCAAGCGGTTATCCCGCAATGCTGATTTTGTTGTCCGTTTTTACGGTATTTCGAGAAGTGAAATTTCCTTGTCGCAGTTGCTACTGATGTTGCTATTTTAATCACGTGTTTTAAAAAAATTGTTATTTTTCAAAGTTGTTTCAAAATTAAAATTAAAATTGTTTTCAAATTTTTTACAGTTTACGCTTTCAAAAGAATGAGGAAGCGATTTAAACGTTTCAGCAAAATCGAGGACTATAACCCCTTTCTTTTACTGATTCGTTTAATTCCGGACTTGTCCTTTTGAGAACGTTAAATGTTATTTATTTAAAATGCACAATTTTGCACTTTCAAGAAAACGATGAAGTAAATTAAACGATTTAGTAAAACTCGTGGTTATGGGACATGTGCGTTTGCTATTTCGGCTAATTCCTGACTCGTTAATTGAAATATTTGTGATTTCTGATTATCGTTTTTGATAATCGAATATTTGTGATTTTTGATTTAGCGTTTTTGATAATCAGATATTTGTTGTTTCTGATTATCGCTTGTGATAATCAGATATTTGAGATTTAATTATCGTTTGTGATAATTACAAATTTGTTGGTTTAATCATCGTTGTGATAATAAAATATTTGTGATTTAAGATTTGATTATCAATTGTGTAATTATATATTCGTTGAGTTGTGATTTCTGATTATCGTTTTGATAATCAGATATTTGTTGTTTCTAATTATCGTTTTTGATAATTAGATATTTTAGATTTGATTATCGTTTTTGATAATCGAATATTTGTTGTTTCTAATTATCGTTTGTGATAATTAGATATTTGTGATTTGATTATCGTTTTTGATAATCGAATATTTGTTGATATGGGATTTGATTATCCTTTTTGATAATCGAATATTTGTTGTTTCCGATTATCGTATTTGATAATTGGATATTTATTGATTAGAGATTTCTAACTATCGTTTTTGATAATTGGATATTTGCGATTTTGCGACTTGTGATTTTTGTTTTTTTTCTAATTATCGTATTGACGATTAGATATTGCTATTTTGTGATTTCTGTATTCTAATTATCTATTTGATAATCAGATTTTGTTGAGAATTTGTGAATTTCTTTTATGAAATTAAAAGATTTCTTTGGTGTTTTTATGGTACTACGCCGTTGTACCCGCTCAATTTTCTGCTATTCATGACGTTTTCCACGTCCCCCAATTACGGAAATGCCTTCGGGATTCCGATTTTTACTCTTGAGCCCGATATTATTGAAGAGAGTGAAGTTTCACCAGATTTGACTTTGAGCAACATTCTATTCACATCAATGCTTCGGAGGTTGAGCACCTTCGAGATAATGATGTTTCTCTTGTGGAGATTCTCAATGTTTCTCAAATTCTATGGATTTCTCTCAGGAATCTAGAGAATTCATCGAGCAAACACGTTCATGCTTACTCTTTCATGCTCTTTATGGTAAACTTCCTATTTCAAATTTCTTCATTTTTTGATGATATGCTCTTATGGTTGTTACCTTTCGTCCACTTATTCCTTATGATTATGAGGATCCAATTTCTTTAAGGAGGGGAGTCTGTAACAACCCGGTATTTCGTACCGATTAATTATCGTCTTTGGACGATTACTTTTCCTAGCTAATTGCCAATTGAAGTTTTTTTAAATTAAAATTAAAATTCTTTTATAAATTGTTAAAAAGGTTGATGGCTTTGAAAATTAGAAAGTGGCCCGTGTTTTTATGAGGCAGTGAAAATTCACAAAAGTAAATAACCCGTTCCCCATTTTTTATTTTCTCATTTGAAAACCTAAAACCAACGAAACAAAAGAAAAGTTAAAAATGGTGGCTCGTTTTCGATCGTCCCTCTTTGTCCAGATTAGGGCTTTGAGTATGAGATCGTCGCTTCGCCAAATTGAACGCGACGATGCTTCAAATCCTCTCAGTGATCACGGCTACTTCACTAAGCGTCAAACAGAGGTGAGTAATCCTTATTACTCACATCTAATTCATGTGTGTTTCATTGTTGATGATTTCGTTGATTCTGTCGATCTCGTATAACTTGGTGATTGATGAGTTTTGACTTGATTTCTTTTTATTGAAGCTGATGATTTCTTTGAATTATTCTATTTACTTGAATAATCACGGTGTTGATTTTTTCTTGGTTCGACACCTTTATTCCCAAGGTTCTGTCTTAGTCATTACGGGTTAATGTTCATCTGACTTTGGTCTTGATTTTTTTGTGTACGCGATTCCAGGATTTTGTTTAGTAGCCACGGCTTCAACCTGTTTTGGTATTACCAGACCTTAATTTGATTTTTGTATCACTGACTTCGAGTTTGGTAATTTTGTTGCTTTTGGCTTCGATAAATCTTTACTGACTTGCTTGGTTTACTTGGCTATCATGGATTTGAACACTTGATTACTTACGGCTACATTTGGCTGTGCATAATGTTTCTTGTCCTGAGTAGTACCACTGTTGCCTATGGTTCATTATAATTTGTCACTCCCCATGTAATTATAGTTTGCATATCAACTAGTCGAAATCACTTTTTCTTGCATCACACATCTCTAGGCTTTGCTCCATGCAGGAACTTCTTGTGTGCAGTTCAGTTGCAAGTGCATCTGTGGATTAGTTCTTGTTTGGATTTTTTGTTTGCACCTGCTTCTGATTCATATTTGAGGCAGTTTGCATATATGGGCTAATATGTGTTTGTGTACATATTCACTTCGTGGCATTTGTGTGCTGTTATGTTGGTTTGGCCTTGCTTGAGTACTTCATTTGTGGCACTGACCTGGGTGTGTTGCATTTGTGCTCCTTCAAGATATTTTCATGTTGTTGCTAAACTTGCTATGTGCAGTTCACTATTGACGCTCTTTTGAGGCTGCATCTTTTGGCCTGCACATCCATGTGCTTCTCTGTTTCATTTTGTTCTTTTGGTTTCACTGCATATGGCTTTGAATCTTCTTTATGTTGCATAGCCTGTCCTTTGGGTTGAGCATTTATATCTGCAGTCTTTACTGCAATCTTTGTCTACATATCTAGTTGTTTTCATGTTGCACGTGAATAAGATCATACATATCTGCTGCATAGTGCATCTGCACTTATATACTTCATCATTTTTGTCGCCACCGCATGTTTCAATATGCATATGCTTGGTTGTACATGTCTGTTTCACTGCCTTTTGTGCATGTACTGAACTGTGTTGCACTTGTACTCCTTGTTTCTGTTTTAGGTCGAGATGCTTGTGCAATTTGTTTCAGTTTGTTTTGGTGTACATGACTTGCTATTTTACTCATCGCCTTGAGTTGAGCCTAAAACACATTGGGCTTGACCTCGCATTTGTTTTTGCAATTTATTCGACACTCGGCCTTAAGACGTTCACAGCGATGCTTGTGAATTTTCATTGGGTACGTCATCACTGTAGTGGCATGGCAGTGCATGCAAGCGTGAACTGCAGCCACACGGTATTCATTGGGTACATCATCACTGTGGTGGTAAGGCAGTGCACACAAGCGTGAACTGCAACCACACGGTATTGCTTTTATTGATATTCTAATTGCTTTTGTTGCGTAATTCCATATGCTGTATCGGCGAGGCAGTACACGCGTGCGTGTACTGCAGCCCTACCAGATTGATGTTCAATTGATGTTTTCAATTGCTGGATTTGTTTCGTGTTGCTAATTCAATATTTTGAATCGTATTTTGATTTGGTTTAGTCTGCTGATTTGCTGTTTAACACTGATACGTGTTATATTTATTGTTATCCAATTTCTTATTAAAGGGATTGGATATGCGAAATTTCTTGGATTGTCGTCTATTTGAATTAGACTGACGCGGGTATTATTTTCTTTTGAATGTAATACTCGGGTCAGACCCGAGTTATTTCAGGCTGTAGATATTCTGCTTTGGGTTGCTGCTAGAGCTATGAAGTCCTTTCATATTTTTGGAGTAGTCGTCGTCATTTACAATAGTCAGTGTAATTGTATAGGAACATATGTATTCATGTATATTATATACGTTAATGTACTTGTATATGTAAATTCGTGTGTCGACAGTTGTAGTTGTATCATATGCACTGTATCACATGTATTGTAACTGGCATCAGTTATTGTATATATGAGACTTTCCGTTTTATCTGTGTTCCGCATTTACATTATTTGTGTTATTATTATATTTACTGTCCTAAACTATTATGAACCATCGTAGTTCGTTTTATACTGGAATTGGGGTATGTCGATAGAAATAAATAAATCAGAGATGAAAAATGAAAGAATACACACACACACACACACACACACACACCCCACTCCTATCGAGATAACCAATACTAGTATAAGGCCTAACTACGGATGGCCGCTCCTCATCAGCTTTATTCTCCGTGCTAGTCGACAGCACTACACCGTAGTGTTCTTAGCTAGCGTGGGTATAGAGGTGGAACATCACATATATTGGCTGATTTGGATGTTATTATAATTGGATGCCTATTGATTGATGTCGGATATATGGTTATTATTTATTTTGATATATTCATGTTATTACCCCATTTATTATTTAACATCCTATAAATTGTCATTTGAATTATTTCATACAAACTAAGAATTAGGTTTAAATGATATATACCTATTTCATTTAATTTTGGGTTAACATGATATATATCCATCCAAGTATTTAAATTTAAATAAATGATTACTTGGCCGTAAAGTAGAAAATTAGATACGGACACTGGATTTGGTTAAATTAAATGGTTTTAAAATCTTGAATTTGGATTTGTTTAAATTATATTATTTTAAAGAAATAAAACTTGGATTTATATGAATTGAGTTACTTTCTAATTTGAGTTTGAAAGTTAAAATCGAAATTGTTCAAATGAAATTGTTTAAAGATTAAATTTGAAATCTTAAAGTTGAAATTTAGATATGATTTGAATTTATTCAAAGTGAATTATTTTAAAGGTTTAAATTTTAATTTAAACTTGAATTTATTTTACTTAAAGTATTTAAATTGGTATTTCAAAGTTTGGATAAAAAATCGATTTAAACCAAATTGTTTAAAAAATGTGGATTTGAATCGAAACTTTCAACCAGTTGAATAAAACCATTAAAATTGAATTTAAGTTAAATTTGAAATCATTTTGAATTGAGGTTGATTTTAGTTTGACTTTGAATATGAAGTTTACTTGAATTGGAATTCGAAAAATTAAATTCTTTGTGATTTGCAATTGGAACATGAGTCAAATTGTTATGAAAGAAGAAACAGTTTTAATATAAACTATTTTAATATATATTTTCTAGTAATCAAATTACTTTAATATATAAACTATTTTAATTATCTAACTATTATCAATATCAATACTAATTTATATTCTAAAGTATTTCCAATCTTTAAAACTATTTTAATTATTCCAAAATATTTTCCAATATCAAAACTATTTTGATTATCCAAACTATTTTTAATATTCAAAAATTTTAATTATTCAAAACTATTTTCAATATTCAAACTTTTTTAAAGGGGAACAATTTAGATCTAAATCAATTATTTAAATATGAATGTTTTGATATGAAGGTTTAACCTATTTTGAATTCGAAATGATTTTGAAGTAAATTTGATATATTGATATGAAGTTGACTTACTTGAAATTTAAAAGAACAAACTGGTGTGAAAAATGACTTTTGGTTGTTAAAGAGACCGGGGTCGAATATTGGCATACTCTTTGTCAATACCATAACCACTTGAATAATTGTGTACACAGTGAATGCTATCCAGAATGTAAAGGTTGAATTAGAGGTATTTGATTGATTTTAAGAAGGAGAACGTGATGGATAGCCCCGACACTTGTGTCAACTTGAAATGACAGAAACAGGAGCCATACCTGACCATTTAGGCTAGCTACCTCTAGCGACATCTGTTCTTCCTATTGCTATATTGATTTTGACATGATTGGTGCACCTTGATTTGATTATGGGATAGATGTTCGCGGTGGGCCGTTAGGGGTTACCACCAGTCAAGAAATGAAAAACAGTAGTATCCTACCTTGGGCATCGCCTTACGTGCCTTGTCATACTCTTTATCCTTATTAGAAACTGCTAGGATTTTGTTTTAGTATGGTACCTATAGGGGACTCACTGTCTACCAACGTTACTGGTTGTGTTACAGGACCTGCATAGACTACCATCTTAAAAATCTGTCAAGGGGGATTAATGTAAAGTCTTAACGCTAAGAAAAATATTTATTTTACTGATTAGACATTATATATATAGCTTATTCTACTATATATATATATTTTGACGGATCCTTAAGAGGTGGAAAATCCCATAACATCTCTTAAGTTATTGCACGCACGTTATACACTGGATAAGAAACGTAAAATCCCATAAATATCTCTGAAGCTATTACACTTATATTTACTTGCTATTGAATTAACTTAAATAAGAACTTTTAGTTTTGACTTGAGTGTTTTTTCATTTCAATATGCTCGGCTCAGCCTGAGCATTTCAGTGTTTGAGGACAATATTTCTGGAGGACGAAGACGAATTTTCGTATATTATACTACTTGTATTATTCTACAGCATTATTTTAGTATGTTGTTGATTGTACTTCGATTATGTTGTAAAAATTAAAATCAAATGTATATTATAAACAGCTTCATGAACTATTTATTTGATTGTTATATTTTATCATTCCGCTACGAGATTCTGTGTATTGCTTTCCTTTATTTCTCTTATTTTATTATTGACTCCTTTGATAATCTAACCTTTTGAATAGTTTGAGTTAGACTTGTGTTGTTTATTGTCGATTTAAACTATTCAAAAAGGTGGGTCCTCACACTTGGTATCAGAGCTTTGGTTTAGAGATACCTTAGCCTGTAACTCATTAGAGATAGGGTTATTAATACCTTAGAATGTGTTTGAGTGTATATATGTACGAGCGAGCATATTTATTAATGCCATAAAAATGTTTTATATTGTGTTAATGTGCTATTTTGAGTATTTATGAATTTCGATTAGTACATAGGACGCTATGGCATCACTAAGGATTTCTAAACACTTGAACTGAGCTAACTGACATAATATTGTTTTGAAATTGGTAAATGAAATAATTTTTACCTAGTATTATATTTTATATTTAAAAAGAATAATTTTTCATAAATTGATATAGTTATTTTTTGTGTTGTTTGCTGGAAAATGATAATATTTGATTATTGTCATTTATTGTTGTTTAGTCAAGGTTCTTAAAACTATTGACTATGGTATGTTATAAAATAATGTAATTTTGTAAGAATTGTTTATAAATTATGTTTTACCAATAAAATGAATATAAATTGAAAATTTGAGAACTTAAATTTCGGTGTTTTGAAATTGGTTTTAAAAGACTTTGGAAAATAATTTTAGTATTATTTAGAAGTATTTTCGAATAGAAATATTTTCATTGAGATTTGAAAGAAATGTTTTAAAAGCATTTTAAAGGAAGTAAGTTCTGCATTCCCCTCTTATGTCGCTAGACAATAGTTTAGATGATGATCGCGACATCATCGACTTTCATTTTCTAGTTTCAAAGTGGGAAGGCCACTATAGTACCTTTGCTCCACATTTGTTTTGATAAACAGATTTTGATTTAAATCCAGTATTTACAATTTGATACACAATAGCTATAAATATATACTATTTTTCAAGATGGCTTAGAATGAAACGGGTATTTAATTCTTAATTTTTTTTAATCAGTGAGTTTCAATTATTTAAATGAAATGAAATTTTCGACAATTTTAAATGGTTGGAAACATCCAAATTTAAATATGAAATTAAAAGCTAAGTGTTCAATGAAATTATAGAAGAGGAAGTTTTGTAACTCTTAAATCAAAAGATAATGAAAATTAAGGAAATTTAAACTAGTGAATATTTTTTTCAGTAAAATGAATAAGACATTAGTGTTTGCTTCTAGGATTTAATGGAATATTATACAAGTAAAAACTTAAGTAGCAAAATGTTTCAAAATCAAATTATGTTTATAAATAAAGATATTATTGTGAGAAATGCAGATTATGGATCTTAAGGCTAAGATTAACACTAGAGGGGCGGGAGAATAGTGTTAATAAAGAATTACTAAATCTTTTTAATTTATATTAATTTAGACACAAAAGTATGCAATATATAGACACAGATATGATCACAGAAACAATCACAGATGCAGAAATAAAATAAAAACAGTAAAGGAAAGAACACATCAGATTTTATACTGGTTCGGAGTTACCCTACATCCAGTCCCACGACACAAGTATGGATTTCCTTTCAAAAGCAATCGTACAATTACACCCTCGGTTTCAAGGCTACGAGGTACACCCTCCAGAATTTCGATCCTCTGGGTAGAGATACTTGATTTCCGGACCACAAGTTTACCCAATTGATTTACCAAGGCTACAATCACACCTTTTCCCTTTTGATTGATTTCCAAGGCTACAATCACACCTTCTCTCGCTTAATAGATTACAAAGAAGTCTATAACTCTGAATAGCACTGAAAATCTTGTAGAGATAGTGATAGAGAATAAAACTAGAAGTAATCGAGTATGATTCAATGTTGATTTCGGTAGAGTAATGATAAGGATATATATTAAGAAATGAGGAAGAAGAAGAGGAGTGAAAATCAGAAAAAAGTGATTAAAAATTCGTTGAAACTGACCCCTATTTATAGATGAACAACAGCCATGTCCATTCATGAAGGGTTATGGCGAATAGACACTTCTTTTGAAATTTGGATTTTCGAATCAAACTATTACCATGTCGACATAGTACCCATAGGCATGTCGACATCCCAAAGCATTTTATGATGTTTTGAATCTCTTTGAAAATAACCCTTATCTTATATAAAAACTATTTTAAACATTATAAATATACTTGACTATAGTTAAAATTCATAAGTAAATATAAAGAAAAATACATATAGATTTTAACTATAATTTTATATTTAAATCTAAGTATAAATATTTAAAAGTTAAATATATTATTTGAAAAGATAGTTTAAAATCAAGAGTAATTTGACTTTGAAATTAAAGATGTTTTCGAGGCTAAAATTATTTAAAATTAGGATCGAGGGTTTTGAATCTTTTAAAAGGAAAGTATTGAAAACATTTTGAAAATAGGATATAATTTTGAAAAATCATTTTGAATAAAAGTTAGCGGATACAAAATAATGTTCCACTAGATTTTTCGTAGGTTCCATCCTACTTAGGGTTCCATCCCTTTAACGGGCTTGAAGTGGATTCCATTCCATGAATAAATTGGATTTTAAGATGCCAGTGCTTTTCTACGAGTTTTAACAAAAATTCCTATTAATTAAAAATACTTATCCTTGAAATCTTGAACTCTTGATAGTCTCGATACTCATGAGTCTTCTATCTTGATATTTTGAATCTCTATACCGTACAGCCTTCATTCTTAGTACCTACATGCTCAAATACTGCATATACATATATGTATCTAAACTTATAATGTTAGTATTTATATTTTATAATCTATTCTAAGGTTGTTGTCATCAAAACCATCATCTCACGGACTAACAATCTCGCCTTTTTTATGATGACAACCTTTGTTTATAAAATAGTATTTCTATCCTAATAACTCCCCTTAAAACTAACAACTCCCCCTTAATCTATACCTTACTATCCTATTTTATATTCTCCCCCTTTGTCATCAACAAAAACTCTATCTAAACTAGATAACTCCAAACTATATAACTCCCCCTAAAACTATTACTCTATGACACGTGATTATAATGATAGTGTTATCATAAATAATCAACACTTAAGTCTAATACTAAAACATAGTCCTAAACTATTAACTATCCTAACTAAGAATTCACAACAATATTTATAATAAAAACACATATAAGGACACGAGTCATTTATTACGTATATGGTTGTATTTACATTTGCGTTTGAAAACATAAAAACACAAACAACAACGGAAGGAAAGAGAAGAAACAAATGTGTGTTTCTGAACATAGGAGATCTATGAATTGAACAGTTTGGATAGTGGAAACAGAAATTTCCACGTTGTTCGACAAGATTCCCATTTTTGTCGAAACACACTTCTCCAACACACACTATTTGGTCATCATCCTCCTCGTGTGCTTCTTCCATGGGTTCTTCTTCTACTTCTTCGTCGCTGGCCTCTTGTTCTTGATTGAGTAAAGAGTCTTCATCGATCAAGACAGGGTTGGTCTGGTTGTCCATGAGGAATTTTTGCAAATTCCTAAGAATCTTGCCTTGCCTTTCCTGTTCCTTTTCCATACGAAGTTGAGTTACTTGAATTTCAGTCTACATCTGAAGAACATCCTTCATAGATTCCTCCATTTTAGTCACACGAGCAAAGAGTAGTGCATTGGAATGGACCAGAAGTAGGAGAGGGAAATGAGAAAGTTGATTTTATGTTTGATTTTGTGGTTGAAACCATGATTTTATTTATTTCAGAAGAGAGAATAAAGAGAAAACAGAGAGAATGAATTAAAAGCCGAATTTGAGAAAAATATATAACTAAATTTTTGGTTGGAAAATTTTTAAAAAATTAAAAACGTTATATGTCGACATGTATACCTAGGGGATGTCGACATGGGCTTTCCAAAATTTAACTGTTTGATTTATTTTGATACCAATTGTTAATTATATTTGTTATTTATATTTTATATTTCAGTTATAGAACAAATACCTAATTCTCTTCTTAATTTAGTAAATGTTGATTCATTTAAAAGTTTTGTTAAGATATCAGCAATTTGATTTTCAGAATTGATATAATCGAGAGTAACTACTTCCTTGCTTATATTATCTCTCAAAAAATGATGTCTAATATCAATATGTTTAGTTCGAGCATGTTGAGTAGTATTTTTGGACGAATTTATCGCACTCGTATTGTCATAATAAATTGGAGATTTTGAGAAATTTAAACCAAAATCTTTTAAGTTTCGTTGCATATATATTACTTGAGAACAAGCCAAAGCAGCAGAAATATACTTTTCTTCAGTTGTTGATAAAGAAACTATGTTTTGCTTTTTACTAAGCCAAGAAATCAGAGAATGCCCCCAAAAAGTGACAAGTCCCACTTGTACTTTTTCAATCTGATTTACAACCAGCATAGTCAGCATCACAGTAAGATATTAAGTCAAAAGAATCATTTTTAGGGTATAATAAACCATAATCAGACGTGTGTTTCTTATGATTCGTTTCACGGCTTTTAAGTGAGTCTCTTTAGGATGGGATTAATATCTGGCACATAGACAGACACTATGCATGATATCGGTCTACTAGCAGTAATATAGAGTAATGAGCCAATCATTCCTCTATATAATTTTTGATCTACATCTTTCGAGAGATCTTCTTTACTAAGGTACTCATTGGTTGCCCTGGGAGTGGGTTTTTCACTTGCAGTGGTCAAACCAAATTTACTAATTAGGTCTTTAGCATACTTTTCTTGACTAATAAAGATACCATTATCTAATTGTTTTATTTGTACTCCTAAAAAGAAATTTAATTCACCCATATGACTCATCTCAAATTCTTTTTTCATTATTTCAGAAATTTCTTTATTCATTTCAAAATTAGTTGAACCAAAAATGATATCATCTACGTAAACTTGTACTAGTTGAATATCATTTTTATTTATTTTAATAAAAAGAGTATTATCTACTTTACCAATTTCAAAATTAGATTGCAATAAATAAGATCTTAGTCTATCATACCAGGCTCTAGGAGCTTGTTTTAGACCATGTAGTGCTTTTTTAAGTTTGTAAACATGATTTGGTAATTTATCATTTTCAAAAAGTGGTGGTTGTTCGACATATACTTCTTCTTCTACAAATCCATTTAAAAAGACGCTTTTAACATCCATTTGAAATAATTTGAAATTATTATGATTTGCGAAAGCAAGTAGAATCCTAATGGCTTCTAATCTAGCTACGGGAGCAAAGGTTTCATCAAAATCTATTCCTTCTTCTTGACATTAACCTTGAGCGACTAATCGAGCTTTATTTCTATCTACCTCTCCTTGTTCATTTATTTTATTTTTAAAAACTCATTTAGTTCCAATTATAGTTTTATTTTATGGTCTAGGAACAAGTTCCCAAACGTCATTTCTAGTAAATTGATTTAATTCTTCTTGCATAGCCAAAATCCATGAATCATTAGTTGATGCTTCTGTTGGATTTTTGGGTTCAATAGTTGATATAAAAGCTACGTTACTCATTTGACTTAGTCGATTTCTAGTTTTAACAATAGATTGCATATCGGCGAGCTTTTAAAAGTTTTGTCCTTTTATTAGGATGATTAATTTCATCATTAGTTTCAATAGGTTCTTGATTTTGAGTGATTAAATCCTCTTCATCATTTGTATGTTCAAAATTTTTGAAATTTTCATCAAATGAAACATGCATTGTTTCTTCAATGGTATTAGTTTTTATATTAAACACTCTATATGCTTTACTTCTATTAGAATATCCGATAAAGATACCTTTGTCGGATTTAGGATCAAATTTATATAAATTATCTTTTGTATTTAAAATAAAGCATTTACTTCCAAAAATTCTGAAATAAGATACCTTAGGTTTCTTTGAATAAAGAAGTTCATAAGATGTCTTATCAGTTAGAGGTCTAATTAAAGTTCTATTCAAAATATAACAGGCGGTAGCAAATGCTTCTGTCCAAAAATTCTTTGGTAAATTACTATCTGTAAGCATAGTTCTCGCACACTCTTGAATCGTCTTATTTTTACGTTCTACTACTCCGTTTTGTTGTGGAGTTCTCAAAAATGAAAAATTGTGAGTTATTCCCTTTTGATTGCAGAATTCCTCAAACTTTTCATTTTCAAATTCACCACCGTGATCACTTTTAATAGTCATAATTTTTAGAGAAAATTGATTTTGAATTCTTTTTGAAAATGTTTTAAAATATTCAAAAGTATCACTTTTATGTTTCAAAAATATTGTCCATGTAAATCTGGAATAATCGTCTACAATTACAAAGACATATTTACTATGATTTATTGATAGAATTTGAGATGGACCAAATAAATCAAGATGAAGTAATTCAAGAGGTTTTGAAGTTGAAATCATATCTTTTATCTTAAAAGAATTTTTTCTAAGTTTTCCTAATTGACAAGCATCACATAAATTATCTACTTTAAAATTCATTTTAGGGAGACCTCTTGCTAGATCATGTTTTGACAGTTTAGATAGGAGTTTGAAATTCAAATGCCCAAATCTCTTTGCCAAATCCAAGGGTCACTTGTATTTGCCAACAGACACAGGTTATCATTTGAAACTTTCGTACTAAGAATATATATATATTCTTTTTCTTGACTCCCTCAAATATAATGGTTGAATTATTTTAGTCAGTGTGACATTTATCTTTTTCAAATTTAATTTTATAACCTTTATCACATAGTTGACTTATACTTAGCAGATTATGTTTCAGTTCTTAACAGCAAAACATTAGTAATAGTAGGAGTTTCAGAATTACCAACTTCGCCGATGCCTATCACATATCCTTTTGAATTGTCTCTAAAGTTAACCAATCCTCCGTCTTTATTATATCATTTAGTATATCTGGATTGGCAGTCATGTGTCTAGAATATCCACTATCAAGTATCCATTTGTTCTTTCTGATCTGCAGAATTTGTTCGTTGTGGATTGATTCCTGAACATCCATAAAGCATGATTCCTGCACATCAAACAATTTTGGTAGATAACTTGAATTTAAATATTGATTATATGCAGACTCATGGAACAATGATGATTTGAATACTTCTAAATTAGTATTAACAAATATAGCCATTTTCAAAACTTTTTAAAAATCAGATTATGAAACTTTGAGAACCTTACTCTGATACCAGTTGTGAGAAATGCGGATTACGGATCTTAAGGTTAAGATTAACACTAGAGGGGGGGTGAACAGTGTTAATAAAGAATTACTAGATCTTTTAAATTTATATTAATTTAGACACAAAAGTATGCAATATACAGACACAGATATGATCATAGAAACAATCACAGGTGCATAAATAAAATAAAAACAGTAAAGGAAAGAACACACTGGATTTTATACTAGTTCGGAGTTACCCTACATCCAGTCCCGCAAAACAAGTACAGATTTCCTTTCAAAAGTAATCATACAATTACACCCTCGGTTTCAAGGCTACGAGGTACACCCTCCAGAATTTCGATCCTCTAGGTAGAGATGCTTGATTTCCGGGCCACAAGTTTACCCAATTGATTTACCAAGGCTGCAATCACACCTTTTCCCTTTTGATTGATTTCCAAGGCTACAATCAAACCTTCTCTCGCTTAACAAATTACAAAGAAGTCTATAACTCTAAATGACACTGAGAATCTTGTAGAGATAGTGATAGAGAATCAAACTAGAAGTAATCGAGTATGATTCAATGTTGATTTCGGCAGAGTAATAATACGAATATGTATTAAGAAATGAGGAGGAAGAAGAAGAGTGAAAACTGGAAAAAAGTGATTAAAAATTCGTTGAAACTGACCCCTATTTATAGAAGAACAACGACCATGTCCATTCATGAAGTGTTATGGCGAATAGACACTTCTTTTGTAATTTGAATTTTTGAATCAAATTGTTACCATGTCGACATGGTACCCATAGGCATGTCGACATCACAAAGCATTTTATGATGTTTTGAATTTTTAAAAAAATAACCTTTATCTTATGTAAAAGCTATTTTAAACTTTATAAATACACTTGACTATAGTTAAAATTCATAAGTAAATATAAATAATAATATATATAGATTTTAATTATAATTTTATATTTAAATCTACGTATAAATATTTAAAAGTTAAATATATTATTTGAAAAGATAGTTTACAATCAGGAGTAATTCGACTTTGAAATTAAAAAATTTGTTGAGGCTAAAATTATTTAAAATTAGGATCGAGGATTTTGAATCTTTTAAAAGGAAAGTTTTGAAAACATTTTGAAAACAGGATATAATTTTGAAAACTCATTTTGAATAAAAGTTAGTGGATACAAAACAATGTTCCACTAGATTTTTCGTAGGTTCCATCCTACTTAGGGTTCCATCCCTTTAACGGGCTCGAAGTGGATTCCATTCCTCGAATAAATTGGATTTTAAGATGCCATTGCTTTTCTTCGATTTTTAACAAAAATTCCTATTAATTAAAAATACTTATCCTTGAAATCTTGAACTCTTGATAGTCTCGATACTCATGAGTCTTCTATCTTGATATTTTGTCTTGATATCTTGAATCTCTATACTGTACAGTCTTCATTCTTAGTACATGCATGATTAAATCCTGCATATAAGTATATATCTAAACTTATAATGTTAGTATTTATATTTTATAATCTATTCTAAGGTTGTTGTCATCAAAACCATCATCTCACAGAATAACAATTATGATGTACAAGAAACATTATTAACTTAATTTATTTTTTTGAAATTCTTAATAATTAAATTGATTCGTAAAAAGTGAATATTTAACTAAAGGATTATAAACTTAAGAAAATGACCAAAATGAGTCAGAAATAATTTTAATATGAAATGATACCATATATGAAGGAATAAATATGAATTAAAAAGATAGAAAAACTTAAGTATGAATTGGTTCACTAATGAATATTAAATAGCAATAAAGTTATATAATAATAAGTGTGAATCAAAACCGCGAAGAAAGTTATGTTATATTTTAAGAATTGATTCATTGATGACTTTAAATATTGAATGGGAAATAATTTATGTAAGAATATATATATATATATATATATATATATATATATATATTAATAAAAGATGATCTTGTATGAATGAACGAGAATTAAAATAAATGAAAAGAAAATGATGTGAAAAAAAATCAATAGAATAAAATATGTAAGTGCGTGTAGATCATTTTATTCGCATAACAGTTTTGATCCATATTCAAATACATTATTTGTGGAAATTCACACCATTCCGAGTTAGGATTTTTCACTCGATTCTTGACGACGAACATTTGATACGAATTTGAAGTTTTCTATCATAGTTTATGGCTATGCAAGGAGAATGGAAATTTCAAATCAAGGAACAGGATCAAAGTCCACACTAGAGTGGTTGAGTTAACAATACTAGTTCAAAGTGAAATTTGGGTATTCAAGCAAGCAATCAGAATTGGTAATGTGTACAAACGATATATGTACATCATACAAACTTAAATAATATTTAAATTCCATGTTGTTTGGCTTATGGGAAGTTTGGGAAATGAATCTTCAAATCGTTTGAGGTTGTATGAATAATCTATTTAGTAATTACCTAAGGCTACTGAGCAAAGGTAGACTAGGTAGTTACCATTGTATGATGAAAAATTTCTGAACCTGAACAAGCCATTAGTTTTGGTTCCTATGGATATGTCGTGGATTCTTTTATTGCATATGATGGTTGTACTATTTTTATTTGCATACTATTATTATATATGTTGTGTTGGATGTGCTATTGTTTGTAACAACTAGTATATTAATCATTTACATAATTTAAACCATTTTGGATTATGCAAGTAAGATACAGATTTATGGAAGTAATAGCTGTTGCTTTTGGTTTCATAAATAGAGCTTTGTTTTGCCCGACAAATAGGTACATTTTCGGACTACGGTTTTGTAATGGTATTTTATTACTTTTCCCGTGGTTTGGGAGGCTTTATTTTTAAAATATGATATGTACAATGTAATTACTGATATCGTTATTTTTCCGGACCTTACTGTGTAAAGGAGATGCTGTCGAAATTTTTTGTGAATGTAGGACTTAGTAAGTTTTTCATAGAAGTTGAATTATTTACAAATTTTATTAAACTTAAATATGTTGGATTAATTGTTTATAAATTGACTATTTTCAATAAATATTTAAAACCTCTTGATTTTTTTGCCCCTTTTCGGAGATGAAAAGTTTTGAGTGCGGGAGATTCTAATAACACGTATTTTTGATAAGTAAAAATACTAACTTTAATAAGACTTTGGAATTTAATATTGTAAGAAATTAAAATTAATTATTTATAAATGAAAGAAAATTTGTTAGAATACTTAACTTGATATTATATGAATGCTAAAATGATAAATTTCAATGAAGTTAAGATGGTAACTCATATTAGAATATAATTTAATGATATTGATTTGAATATAAAATAGCCGTTTGAATGTAAATTCCATCGATTGAAATAATAAGTGTTAATAAAGAATGGGATAAATAATATTCTACATATGTTAGCATATAATAAGACATCAAATATTATTTAAACTCGAGCTATCTTTAATCCCAATGGGGACAAGGGTTTGAAGCGCCGCCACCACTTCTTCTCTTCTAATCCCTTGCTCACATATCTTCCTTCGTTCCGTCCCTTTTTTCCTCCTCATTCTTCACTTCCCATCCAACCCTAGCTTTTCCTACTATTATTTTAGAAGCTCTTCGTGTTATCCTCCGGTTGCCTTTAATCTTCGATCTGCTGCAACGCTGGCATCCTATCTCCGCTGTCTTCTTCCAAAGCAAAACAAAGTAACACCTTGCTAGTCCTATTTTTTATACTCACTGTGTTCCTACACTGCTCCTTCTACCACAGTTCAATGAGGCGACCTGTCTCTCTTTCATGACTTCACCAACTCTATCAAACGCTTAATGTTCGTACGGATCTAGATTGCTATAGCACCTTCAAAAGGCAGGCCTCTCTTCTCTTGTGAGCTGGAGTAAGGCTGTTGATCTTTTCGATGACGTGCTAGTCGTGCTTCGTGATACAGGTCAGTTGTGGTCTGAGGATTGTATATTTCGTGTCTGTTGGCTTTTTTTACTCGATGCTTTCCCTACTCTGGGTTGTGAAGTATATGTATGGTTCATCTTGTGTTAAAGAGTGGGTGTTGGTGATTTTCGTTTGTTGTATTTTCGTTTTTGGTTGATTTCCTTAGGGGCCTGCTTGTCATGGTGTTGGTAGTATCTCAAGATGTTTGTAGTTAGAGGTGGGCAAGTCTGATATGCAATTGGGTATATACGCAGTCTCTGTTATGCAACTCTGGTGTTCGATTGTTTGGTTTTGGAGCCGTTGTTATTTCATTGCGTTTTTCTCTAGCTTTGTGCTCTTTAACCAAATGGCCGAATTTCCCTATTGGTCTAGCTTCTCAGATTATGTTTTGTTATGCCATTTTTGGCCTGTATGTTTATGTTGTTTATTATAGGTTATATGCAATGTTCAATATCTTTAATACTTGTTAATGTTCAGTGTGCTTGTTTGTACAATTTTCACCCTGGGTGGTGATTATGACTGCCATGCACAGCTTGTATTAGTAGTTCGGGCGTGTTACCCGATTCCTGTATCGTAATCTAGTTTAGATATAGTGGTCGGTCCACTTTAAAAACCTTGTAATAGTAGATAGGCATCCCGCTTATCTCCTACTTTGTATTGTTTAATTATTTCCTATAATAAAAAAGTGGACGGTCCACTATAAAAACCGGCTGGTTATGCCAAAAAAATAAGTCATCAATTATTTAGTATATAAATTTATCAACCTTTGTTTGTAAACATTAATTTTATAAATGTGTTTAAATTATCTAAATGTAAATATTGCTTTATTTCTCATCTCATTGTTTAATCCATTTGAAACTAATTTGGAAATCAATGAAATTAATGGAATTGAAATATTCCAATTAATATAGGAAAAGACGTTAACTCCAAAATAATAAGCGTATTAAACGAAAATTCACCATTGATAAATACATAAGGTATTTGCTGATTTAATAAAAATAATTTTAAAAAAATAAAAGAATTGTTTTGAATTTAAATTATAATGAACGGATTTTTATGACCATTATAATTTAATGTTGAAATTAATTTAATATTTAAATACTGGTTTTAGAATTTCTATTTAATCAAGGATGATGGGAAATTTAATTTTAAAATATTATTAGTTTCTGTTTAATCAAGAATGATGGCAAGAAACTTTCAATTTAAAATTTTAAAAGCGATTTAATCCATTAAATAATAATTCATTTAATTAACGTACAAAAATGATTATAAGTTGATTTTTAAAGCTAACTTCTATATACAATAGAATTTGGTTAGAAATAAGTTCCATTGAACTTAAAAATATTGAAAACCAACATTTCGATATATGAGATGACCCATTTTCGTTTAGGGAATGAAACGGGCTTTTGGGCCTTTGGTATCGCTTTGGCCCAATCGATCTGTTCCATCCATTCCTGTTTCAACTCTGCCTATATATGCTGTTATAAACCCTAGCAGCTTTCTATTCTATTTTCTATACATACATTTTAGTTCTAATCTTTTCCTCCTCGATGGTCATTATCCTAAACCCTAATTATTGACTTCAAATCAAATCAAGAAAATTCAAATTGCTCAAACCTTGTCAAATTATGTATCATCGCAAAGCTCTCGATGAATAGAATTAGCGTCTGTAATTCACTTTTTGATTCGAAGCTCTGTTTGTTCAAAAGTTGGCATTCTTTCTCAACGTTCCATTTTAAGGTTTTGCGTTTAACGGTGGATCGTCGACCGTTCGACGATCTAGAAGTTGCTGCTGGTAGAGGAGATTGAGCATATTTCATCCATATCGTTGGATCATGTTAGAGCCACCAAGATTCACCGGGAACGACAATTGAATGGCGCGGCGGCGAAGGCGTTTTCTAGCGACCAGAGGTGGTCGCGTGACCAAAGGTTGGTGCAACTTGGCGTGGTGAGGGTCTTCTCGTGGTCGGATATGATGATAGGTGTGACGCCCCACCTCTTTGCTCACAATAACAAAGGTTATTATAGGAAATAACGTATGCTATTGCGAAGAATAAGGCTTGTTAGAAGCGACCATCCATAAGTTATGCCTCAGACGAATATTGATTACATCGATAGGAGTTGTGTAAATTACTCTGAAAGATATAAATTCAATCCAAATCTAAAACGAAACTACGGTGGCTAAAGAAAAATTCAGAACAACTCATAATAACAACAACATAGATATGTATAATCACATCAGAATAGAAATATCAGATATATAGCGGAAGACAAGTCTGGATACATGCTACAACAATTGATGGTTCAGATGAACCAAATGTACATATAAATAGATATCAACATACATGAGATAAGAGTCAATACACCAAAAGAAACGCCTCAAAGTCTAGACAAAAGATGATGTGAAATCCCAAAAGCTGAAGCAGCAACAAAATCAGAGATAGAAATTATCCTGAAATAACTCGGTCTAACCCGAGTATTATTTAAAAGAAAACAATAAATGGATCGGTCTAATTTAAACTTCAGAAATAAGTGTATGATAAACAACACTTAAGAAAATCAATTATAATCTCAAATGAGACTATTCAAAATAAATAATCAACATAGTTTAAATGAAGAAATCTCAATTTAAACTCCATCAAAATCAACTTTCGAATTCACAATTGAATTCAAAACAGTAGTACGCAAAATTATAATCTCGAATGAGACTATACACAAAACAATAGTCTCGGATGAGACCATACACAAAACTATAGTCTCGGATGGGACTATACACATAGTATTCGACATTGTTTAACTGAAGAAATCTTATTAAACTCCATCAAAATAAATTTCCAAATTCACAATTGAATTCGAAACAACAATACACAAAAATCTAGAAATCAATTAAGATAAGTAGAAAATTAGCATTCACAAAATCTAGAAATAAAAATAAGATAACTAGAAAATCGGAATAAAAGTGAATCAATCCCATCATACGGCGAGTCTAAGCCATGCCGCACGTGCATCTCATATGGCCGAAGCCTAACAGATACTATCATCATAATTTTGGCGCCCAACAAATGACCCGGAGGTCCAACATATGACCCAAAGGTCTACTACTGGTAATTGACCTGAAGGTCCATCATATCACCCGAAGGTCCAACATAGTGGCTCGAAAGCCCAACAAAAATAATCAGAATCATCAAACAACAAATCTACAGCAAATATTTCAATTAACAAGTCCGAAATTAACCGAATTAGTAAAAGCGTGGTTCCATATTCCGCACTTTTGCTAAATCGTTTAAATCTCTTCATCGTTTCCTTGAAAGTGCAAAATTGTGTATTTTATATAAATAAAATTTACGTTCTCAAACGGACAAGTCCGGAATTAAGCGAATCAGTAAAAGTAAGGGTTCATAGTCCTTAATTTTTCTGAAGCGTTTAAATCGCTTCCTCATTCTATTAAATGCGTAAACTGTAAAAAATTTGGAAACAATTTTATTTTTAAAATGATTTTTAAAACACGTGAATAAAACAGCAACATCTATAGCAATTTCGACAAAGGAAATTGCGCTTTACAAAACACCGTAAAAACGGATATCAAATCAGCGTTGCGGGATAACAATTTGAAAATTCACTTTAAAATTGACGGTTACTGAAGTCAAAACAACAGTAAATTTTATTTGTCAAAAATGTCATCGAAGCAACACGCTTCAATAATTTAACACCGAAAAAAAAATTCCGTTATAAAATAACGGCAAAAAAATTTGTTTTAAAACCAAACACCGGTTCAAAGCAAATTAACATTGGTCTACACTGCGATATGTGCATTAATATATGGCACTGCCTGGCATTATACTTCATCTTGCATGCGAAATGAAGTAAATAAAAAAAAGAATTTGTGCTACACGCTGTCATGGAAAAATGATGTAGATGGTAACAACAACATATACACGCACAACCACTGTAGTGGGAATAGAAAGTGACCTGAACATGAGTTAGTTTCATGCTTTACATGTAAAAAGCGATGGCCTTGAGCTACACATATATAATACACTTATATGAATTTTTCCAAAATGTGGTAACCTATCAACACTACTATAGATATGCATGTTCAATCAAAGACAAAGTTATAAATTGGACCAATTATAAAATGAATATAATATGACCTGTACACACTTTGTGAAATGCACTTACTCCTTCATGCATATTCACACACACTAACACGTGCACACGTAATGCCATACACTATATATAATGAACGGTTTGCACATCTACTAGTTTTAACGTTACACATAGATTTAGATACAAAATGAAATGACCTAGCCATGTGTGTTTCACTCACGCATAAATTTTAAGTACGGCCTGGAACACATTTCGAACGCTACCCTTGTGTACATGCAAAATGGCCTAGACTACTAACTTTTTAACGAAAATTTACTTTCACGTATAAATTACACACATGCACAAATTTACAACATGGATCTGGTCACACTCTCAAGGTGCACGCGTAATTAAAATTAAAAAGTAAATGTTACAACCCGCATATTTAGCGATTTTATATTTAAATGTTTTATTTAAATATAGTGTCGTTAGTCGGATTTTTGGTCCGAAATGTTGCTTTTTGCAAACGGCCGAATTGGAACTCGAGACCACCTCCATTGAGTCCAAAATAGCATTTGCGATCTTTTTAAGTATAAGCTTTGATATGTTTGAACATGTTTTGGTGGCGAATCGGAGAGCTAATAAAGGTGGGGTATCTATTGGCTAAGGCTCCTTAGGTCCATTGCTCGACCGGTTGCGTTTTAGAAGAGTTTGCACTTCGATGAGAAAGGGCAGGAACTGTAGAAAATTGCAATTCGGCCGACCGAACCCCTAGGCCGGTCGACCGACCTGCTACCCCGAGCAATTTTTTTTGGCCACTGGATCAGGTCAGCCGACCGACTCAGGAAGTCTAGTCGACCGACCTGCTCCTAATTTCCGTTTTACCTATTTTTGCACATTTTGATTGGTTTTCCAAATTTTATCGATTCAAGTGGGTTCTTAGTGGTTGTCCTTGCATCTTTTGGCTTTGATAACTTATTTTAACTTCATTCATGGGTTTTCATAAATAATCCCTCTAAATCGCACTAAAAGCTCATTTCTCTGATTTATAAATTCTATTTAAACACACACGATTTCGCACTTCGAGTGGAGTGGAAGGGAGGTTAAATGGTTAGGTAAAACACGGACCATGAATCCATGCGTTTATCTTTCCGATTAGTCCCCGACCTATTCGATTGATCGTTTTGGCCTTTTGGTCTGATTTACCGATGAGACGAGGTAAACTTTATACTACTTTGAGTGTGAAATTGACTAACGGATAGTAAACCGTTTAGTGTGAACGAGTGGTTAAGGGACTCACGCTACCACTTTTCAGATTCCTTTTTGAGAGTTATGACACATTCCGCCAGTTGGTGGTGTCCAGTACTGGGCCTCTGGACCTTCACCACTACGGTTTGTTGCCTTCGGGTGTGTTGCCTTCGGGTTTGCACCTTCAGGTTTGTTGCCTTCGGGTATGTTGCCTTCGGGTATGTTGCCTTCGGGTTTGTACCTTCGGGTTTGTGCATTCGGGTTTGTTGCCTAATTGTATCGCTTTCGGAGTTAGGTCTTTATGAGCCGCTCGAGTGATATTTGGGTTTGGAGTCTTCAGGCTCATGGATCCTTGTTTATACAGTACTGAGCACATGCAAATTTTATGATGTTTCATTGATATGTATATTCCCTATGTATCGCCCTTCGGTGTTGGTCTTTTTGAGCTGCATGATATGTAGCGATTACCTTGCGGAACTTGTGTTACCTTCATTAGTATTTGTTATTTGCCTTTATGGTTTGTTTTGGGATATTCCTATCTTTGTTTCTATGAGTTGCCGATGATATGAGGCTTGTTATGATACGATTCATCTTTTTGTTAGATGATTGTGTTATCTCTTTTAGAGATATTTGTTATACATTGTGACCTTGCAGGTTATTGTTGTTCAGTTTATCTAATTGATTTGTTTAGCTAAACTGACCCGTATATTTTATACTCGAGTCAGACCGAGATGTTTCAGGTTAGGTGCATTTGGACTTAGCTTATTTTTCTTCCGCATGGACTATCCAGCTTTTTCCTTTTTGTTAAAGCTTTTTGTGTAGTTCTTTTTATTGTAACTCTGATATATGTATTCTTTTGACTTGTCTGTATATTGTGGTTTGCTATACCACTTGACATGTATTATTTTGTATACTCTGTCATGTATCAATATATGTGTATATGATGATCTACTGTTCTGTGATGTATAATACATTTGAGTTGTTATATTCTGTTCTAATAGATCCTCCAACCACCTATGGTTTTGTTCTAAGTATTCATTGGGTATGTCGACCTGCTTGTATGTCTATTGTCGATGTATTCAATAGATAGTTAGAGCAAGGCTATAGATGGTCGCTCCTAACCAGCCTTATTCTCCGTGTTAGTTGACGGCATTACCCTGTAGTGTCCTTGGCTAGAGTTGGTATAGAGGTGGGGCGTCACAGCGTGGTATCAGAGCTGAGTTCAGAACAAAATATGATAAACACAGAATAGATGCACATATTCCGGTACATAAAAGTGTATAAATAATACAAATCTTTGAACCATCGTGTCTCTCTGTTCCTTCGACCATCAAGGTTAGGTAGATAGAATGTGGTAATACGTCTAGGAATGCCTTTTTTTCGGTAGTATTCCACATTTGAATTAATAATATCTACCAGGTGACTAATCTTGTTCTTATCTAACTTTTAGCGTGTGGCTGGAAGAGGCAGGGTACGACATTCGGATGCTGGGCAATCCAGTGGCTCACATCCGGATGGCGTTTATATGCCTGCTAATCAGTTTTTGGAATTGTTTATATGCCTGCTTATCTTTCTGACCATGATAGAGTTCTTGTAACTTCTAGCTTATTACAAGAGCGTGCTCTTGATTGGTATGAGCTTCTTGTAGCCTAAATTGATGAGTCTACTCTTTCTTGGACTCAGTTTCGGGAGGGATCTGAACTCAAGTTCGTTCCTGAATCTGAAAGAGTTTTATTGACCCGTCGCTTCCTTGAGTTGAAGCAAGGGAATTCTTCTGTTTCTGAGTATGTTGCATCATTCGAGGCTTTATCTAAGTATGGTCTTGAATGTATTAGCACTTCTTATAAGAAGAATTTGAAGTTTGTCTCCGGCCTTAAGAAATATCTTAAGAAGTCTTTGTTTCTCCAGCTTAATCTTTCTTTTGAGGAGTTGGTTGATTCGGCACTTCATCTCGAGACCGTCGAGAAGGAGTGTGATAGTGATGTTGATGTTGAGGTTTCCAAGAACCCCAACAAGAAGTCGTTTTCATTCCAGAAGCCATTTCTATTTTATTTCATGATCATAGTATTCGAGTTCTTTTCGATACGGGTGCATCACATTCTTCCGTATCGAAAAAGATCGTTGATGATTTATCTTTGGATGTTTCTTGTTTGGTTACTTCTTTAAGGATTGCGAATCCTATTGGGTGATCCGCGACCCTTAGCATGCTTTGTGATGATGTTGAGATTGTTTTATGTGGCTTTCTTTTCGTGCGAATCTGCATGTTATTTCTTGTCTGGGATTTGATATGATTTTGGGAATGGACTGGCTAGTGAGATATGATGCCAGGATTATTTGTTCGGAGAGAATTTTTTATCTTCGACATCTGGATTCGCCTACTCAGTTATCTCTTGTTCTTCGGGATGTGGATAATTCCGAAATGGATTTATATTCTCTTGACTCGCGAGATGATGATGATATATCTCGTATTCCTATTGCTTGTGACTTTTCTGATGTTTTTGAACCTGTTTCGGTTTTACCACCTAAGCGGACAATCAAGTTCCGCATTGATCTCATTCCAGGCGCACAGCCAGTTAGTCGTCCTCCCACGAGGATGTCTACAAAGGAAAATGAGGAACTCAAGAAGCAGCTTTTAGAGCTTGAGTCCAAGCAGTTGATTCGGTCCAGTTTTTCTCCGTGGGGATCCGCGGTCGTCTTCGTAAAGAAGTCTGATGGAACTCTTAGGCTTTGCATTGACTATCGCAAGCTTAACAAGTTAACCATCAGGAACGGGTATCCATTGCCTAGGATTGATGAAATGTTCGATCTGTTGAGTGGTGCTATGGTCTTTTCTCAGCTTGACCTTGCCACGGGTTTTCATCAATTACGAGTCGCGGAGGATATCATACCTCTTACCGCTTTCCGCTCTCGTTATGGTTCTTTTGAGTGGCTCGTTATGTCGTTCGTGTTGACGAACGCTCCTACTTTCATTGATGATCTCATGAATCAAGTATTCCAGGAATATCTCGATAAGTTCGTCCTTGTCTTCATTGATGATATCCTTATTTATTCGAAGTCTGAAGCTGAGCATGCTAATCACTTGAGAATTGTCTTGAGTACTCTCCGTCATCATCAGCTTAGAGCCAAATTCTCCAAGTGCCATTTTTGGGAGAATAGGGTTAAGTTCTTAGGCCATGTTGTATCTTTCGATGGCATTTCTGTCGATCCCTCAAAGATCGAAGCCATCCATAATTGGAAGAGGCCTGAGAATGTTCTTGAGATTCATAGTTTTCTTGGATTGGCAGGTTATTACCGTCGGTTCATTAAGGATTTTTCTCGTGTTGTGCTTCCTCTCACCAGGCTTACTCGGAAAGGCATTCGTTTTATTTGGTCCGACAAGTGTGAAGCTTCCTTTCAGACATTGAAGGAACTTCTCACTAATGCTCCTATTTTGTTGGTTCCCGAGGGGAATCAGGATCTTGTTATATACACTGATGCTTGTGGTAGTGGTCTCGGTGCTGTCCTTATGCAGAAGGATCGGGTAGTTGCTTATGCTTCTAGGCAACTGCGTCCGAATGAAGTTCGCTATGCCACTCATGATCTTGAGTTAGCCGCCATTGTCTTTGCCTTGAAGATTTGGCGACACTATTTATTGGGCGAGCGCTTCATTCTCTATACCGATCATAAATCTTTGAAATATTTGTTCACTCAGAAGGAACTCAATATGAGACAACAGCATTGGCTCGAGTTTCTTGCCTCCTATGACTTTGATATCCAGTATACCCATGGAAAGGGTAATCGTGTTGCTGATGCACTTAGTCGCAAACATTCGGCTATTATTTCTATGATGCTTGCCGAATGGGATATTCTTGAGACTCTATCTTTTTGTGAAATTCGTGATCGAGGTTCATCTTCTGATTCTCCTATTCTATTATTTAGTTTGGGAGCTTGACCCATTTTGTTGGATCGTATTGCCGATGCTCAGCGGCGTGATCCTGATTTGTTGCATCTTATTTAGCTTTGTGAGTCTGGATCCTGTGATGAGGCGTTGCGGGATTTCAGCATTGATTCTCATGGGTGTATTCGTAAGAAGAACCGTCTTTTTGTGCTTTTTGATTTTGCACTTAGGCATGACATTCTTGATGATTGTCACCATTCTAAGTATACCATTCATCCTGGTAGTAGTAAGATGTATGCCGATATGCGTCGTCTTTACTATAGGGAATGCTTGAAGCGCGATTTGGCGAGTTATGTGAGTAATTGCATAACTTTTCAGCGTTTTAAGGCCGAACATCAGCGTCCTTCGGGTCTTCTTCAGCCTTTAGAGATTCCATTGTGGAAATGGGATCAGATTTCTATGGATTTCATTGACGGCCTACCTCATTCGAGATCGGGCCATCCTAATATCTGTGTTATTATTGATCGCCTCACTAAGTCTACTCATTTTGTTCCTATTAAGTCTAATTGGACTGCTTCGCATTTGGCTAAGTTATATGTCAAGGAAATCTTGAGACTTCATGGTGTTCCTAGTTCTATTGTGAGTGATCGTGATTCTTTATTCACGAGTCATTTTTGGAAGAGTCTTCGCAAGCTTTTGGAACAGAGCTTAATGTTAGCACAGCTTATCATCCGTAGTCTGACGGACAAACTGAACGGGTGAATCGTATCTTGGAAGATCTACTCCGTATTTGTATTTTTGATTTTGGTGGTAGTTGGGAGGATCACCTACCTCTTGTAGAGTTCTCCTACAATAATAGTTTTCCGTGTAGTATCGGTATGGCTCCTTTCGAAGCTTTATATGGAAGGCCATGTTGATCACCTTCTTGTTGGTTGGAATCTGGGAAGAAGCTTATTCTTGGTCCAGATTTTGTTCGTGATTCTTCTAAGAAGATTGATCTTATTCGGTTGAGAATGAAAGAGACATAGAGCCGCCAGAAATCCTACGCGGATAACCGTAGGAAGCCTCTCGAATTCTCAGTTGGTGATCTTGTCTTTGTTCGTGTTTCTCCTTTGAAAGGGGTGATGCGCTTCAGTACGACTGAGAAATTGGCTCCTCCCTTTATAGGACCATTTTCTATTACTGAACGTATTGGCCCTGTGGCTTATAGAGTTTCGCTTCCAGCTCATTTATCTGGCATTCATGACGTATTTCACGTCTCTCAAATTCGGAAGTGTCTTCGGGAGTCGGATTCTGTTATTACTTCTCCTGATTTGCTAGAGCTTGAGGTCTCACGGGACTTATCTATTGTATAGCAACCTATTCGCGTTCTTGACACGGAGGTGCGACACCTTCGAAACAAGGACGTGCCGCTCGTTAAAGTTCAATGTCCCGCTAACCCCAATGACTGTACTTGGGAAATCAGAGAGTATATCGAGCGATCTTATCCGCGTTTTCTATCTTTGCTTGGCAACGGTGAGAATATCTTTTCGTCTCAAGCTTATTTCCTTTTCTTTTAAATGTTGTATATATGTAATTGTTACAAGTATCGTCTCTAGGAATTGCGGGGACGCAATTTTGTAAGAAGGGGAGATTGTAACAACCCGCATATTTAACGATTTTATATTTAAATGTTTTATTTAAATATAGTGTCGTTAGTCGGATTTTTGGTCCAAAATGTTACTTTTTGCAAACGGCCGAATTGGAACTTGAAATCACCTCCATTGAGTCCAAAATGGCGTTTGCGATCTTTTTAAGTATAAGCTTTGATATGTTTGGAGTAAGTTGAATTTTGCTACTTTTTCTAGTTGGGTTTTGGGTTGGGTTCAGCCCACTAACTAACTAATTAACCCTAACTCAGTCCCTCTCCTCTCCACTCACTTATTTCATTTCATAAAACTTAAGCTAAAAACTGAAAATGGGGGAAGAGAATAGGAAATAGAAATTCCTAGCCCTAGTTTCTTCTTGCAACTTGAAATCTTGCTCCAAAAATCAAAGAGAAGCTATTGGTAAGCCTCTACTTCATCTTCTCCAACTCCTCTCCTCTTCAATTTCTGAAAGTTGTCCTAAACCTAACTTCGGGAAATATGTGTTTTAATCTTAGATTGAAACTTGTAGAGTGAAGTGAAGAGTAGTTAGTCTCCTTCTTGTGTTTGAGCTTCTTCTTTTTTGTTTGTGTGTAAAAGGTGAGTTTTGAACTCACATCTACTTCTCTTGATATTATTGATGTAAGGTGAGATTTTTATCTCTCATCTATGCTTATATCTATCTTTGATTGTTGGGTATGAAGTACTAACACTTGTTCATATGCACTTGCTTTTGGTTTGGATTGAATTGGTGAATGTCCAAATTTTTAGTGTTTGGGCTCAATTCTTTAAAGATCCTAACTTTGATGTTTGAACATGTTTTGGTGGTGGATCGGAGAGCTAATGGAGCTGGGGTATCTATTGCCTAAGGCTCCTTAGGTCTATTTTTTGACCGGTTGCGTTTTAGAAGAGTTTGCACTTCGATGAGAAAGGGTAGGTACTGCAGAAAATTGCAGTTCGGTCGACTGAACCCCTGGGCAGGTCGACCGACCGGCTACCCCGAGATTTTTTTTTTGCCTCTGGATCAGGTCAGCCGACCGATTCAGGATGTCCGGTCGACCGACCTGCTCCTATTTTCTGTTTTGCCTATTTTTGCTCATTTTGATTGGTTTTCCAAATTTTATCGATTAAAGTGGGCTCTTAGTGGTTGTCATTGCATCTTTTGGCTTTGATAACTTATTTTAATTTCATTCACGCGTTTTCATAAATAATCCCTCTAAATCGCATTAGAAGCTCGTTTCTCCGATTTATAAATTCTATTTAAACACACACGATTTTGCCTTTCGAGCGGAGTGGAAGGGAGATTAAATGGTTAGGTAAAACACGGACCATGAATCCATGCGTTTATCTTTTCGATTAGTCCCCGACCTATTCGATTGATCATTTTGGCCTTTTGGTCTGGTTTACCGATGAGACGAGGTAAACTTTGTACTGCTTTGAGTGTGAAATTAACTAACGGATAGTAAACCGTTTAGTGCGAACGAGTGGTTATGGGACTCACGCTACCACTTTTCAGATTCCTTTTTGAGAGTTATGACACATTCCGCCAGTTTGTGGTGTCCAGTACTGGGCCTCCGGACCTTCACCACTACGGTTTGTTGCCTTCGGGTGTGTTGCCTTCGGGTGTGTTGCCTTCGGGTTTGCACCTTCAGGTTTGTTGCCTTCGGGTTTGTTGCCTTCGGGTATGTTGCCTTCGGGTATGTTGCCTTCGGGTTTGTACCTTCGAGTTTGTGCCTTCGGGTTTATGCCTTCGGGTTTGTTGCCCTATTGTATCGCTTTCAGAGTTAGGTCTTTATGAGCCGCTCGAGTGATATTTGGGTTTGGAGTCTTCAGGCTCATGGATCCTTGTTTATACTGTACTAAGCACTTGCAAATTTTATGATGTTTCATTGATATGTATATTCCCTAGGTATCGCCCTTCGGTGTTGGTCTTTTTGAGCCGCATGATATGTAGCGATTACCTTGTGGAACTTGTGTTACCTTCATTTGTATTTGTTATTTGCCTTTATGGCTTGTTTTGGGATATTCCTATCCTTTGTTTCTATGAGTTGCCGATGATATGAGGCATGTTATGATATGACTCATCTTTTTGTTAGATGATTGTGTTATTTCTTTTAGAGATATTTGTTATATATTGTGACCTTGCAGGTTATTGTTGTTCAGTTTATCTAACTGATTTGTTTAGCTAGACTAACCCGTGTATTCTATACTTGGGTCAGACCGAGATGTTTCAGGTTTTGTGCATTTGGACTTAGCTTATTTTGCTTCCGCATGGACTATCCAGCTTGTTCCTTTTTATTAAAGCTTTTTATGTAGTTCTTTTTACTGTAACTCTGATATATGTATTCTTTTGACTTGTCTGTATATTGTGGTTTGCTATACCACTTGACATGTATTATTTTGTATACTCTGTCATGTATCTATATATGTGTATATGATGATCTAATGTTCTGTGATGTATATTACATTTAAGTTGTTATATTCTATTCTGATAGATCCTCCAACCACCTATGGCATTGTTTTAAGTATTCATTGGGTATGTCGACCTGCTTGGTATGTCTATTGTCGATGTATTCAATAGATAGTTAGAGCAAGGCTATAGATGGTCGCTCCTAACCAGCCTTATTCTCCGTGTTAGTTGACGGCATTACCCTGTAGTGTCCTTGGCTAGCGTGGGTATAGAGATGGGGCATCACAATAAATGCCTTGATTTGGTATGCATGCACGCAACTACCTTGTGCATATAGGAACGAAAAATATTTTTAACAATGAAATAAAATGGCATCAGGCAATGAACACGTGTAGTGAGGTTATTAAAAATTAAATACCAGATTAAGGTGATCTGAACATATTTGCATATTATCCATTTTCACACGAAAAAGAAGTATGGAAAATAAAGAATCTAGACTGTACTTTGTGTAACACATCTTTATTTTAAAATGGACTTAGTTAAATGAAGCTTGGACCACCGTGTTTTGGGTAACCCAACTAAACAATAGAAAAAGCATCAAAGGTAATACGTTAAAGATGAATGCTCGACAAACTGTAGACAGTAAAATTGAAATGGGCAACAAATTTTCACACACACTACTTTTTGGAATAAACCAAAAATATCAACTGATCTAAATATATTAGAAATGTGAGTGTAAAACTCACCTCTATTTTGTTACAGAATAAATTGGCAACCGAGATCTGATAAGGAGCAAAAAATTTGAAACGCCATTAATGCATAAATCAAAGCCACAGATTTTTTTTTAAAAATCGAAATGAAAGAATGTTGCAGCTTCTTACAAATTTTGAACCAAAAATGTGGCAGGCCTTAAGTCAATGCAATATGCTGGTAAGGTACAAAGGCAATAAATGTGGAAACGTGCATATTGTGAGAAAAGGACTCACTGCAAATAAATAATGATGATAGCTGCAAAGTTTATATTTTGCTTTTACAAATCTTGTCACAGCAAAGAGTTCGCTTTCTTTTAAAATGGGCTATTACTCATATGCACGCACGTGAAGGCAAAAAGAAGAGAATACAACTTTTGATGACAGCAAGTGCAAAATGTTCACATATTTTGGTTTATAAACTTGATCCATATTTACACGTGAAACTATATGTAATGCATTTCAACGTGCATTACTTTGAAGCATTTACTGACTTTGCAAACGAAACTCATTTTCAACTGACTTTGCAACATATTTACATTGCAATTTTTTTTCAAATCTCAATTAAAAATTTCCATCTAAAACTTTTATTTTGACAGTAGACAAAAATCACGGTTATTACAATAGGTGAAGGAGGCAGCAGTGATTAGCGGTCAATAGTGGTGGCAGGGTTGCGAAATGACACGGTAGATTTTTGGTGATGATTAGGCAATTACGGTTTTTCCCTTCACTTGTTTTAATTTAAAATTTAAATCTTCTAACGTTACTAAGTTTTGCATACGACTTCGATTGACGCGCATTTTCTTTCGTTGGATTTGTACCAAAATTTCGAGAAATACGAAACTAGTTTGGTTAAATTTGGAGAATGTTAAGATTTTGGGCTTTTATTGGATTTTAAATGGGCTATGAATCAAAGGTGACTAATTTAACCTACTCACGCAGTATTAAAATTTCTTATGTTAGCAGAATTGAAATCATAAAGTGACAAAATATTATTTGTTGTTATTTAGTAGTTATACTGACATTTAAATTAATTTTAATTTTTATTGAATTAAATTGACATTTAAATTAATATTGAATTTAATTTTCAGTTAAACATCGACAATGACGACTAGTAACTATTGTGCTATATTAGCTGATTTGGATGTTGATTGTGATTAGATGCCTATTGATTGATGTTGGATGTATGGTTGTTATTTATTTTGATATATTCGGGTTATTACCCCATTTATTATTTAACATCATATAAAGTATCATTAAAACTATTTCAAATAAACTAAGAATCAGGTAGAAATGATATATACCCATGTCATATAATTTTGGGTTGAAATCATATGTATCCATCGATGTGTTTAAATTGAAATAAATGATCACCTAGCCATATGGTAGAAAATTACGTACAGTTACTAGGTTTGGTTAAATTAAATGGTTTTAAATTAGTAAATTTGGATTTTTTTTAAATTATATTATTTTAAAGAAATAAAATTTGGATTTGTATGAATTGGATTACTTTCTAATTTGAATTTGAAAGTTGAAATAAAAATTGTCTAAATGAAATTGTTTAAAGATTAAATTTGAAATCTTAAAGTTAAAATTTAGATACGATTTAAATTTATTGAAAATGAATAATTTTAAAGGTTTAAATTTTAATTTAGACTTGAATTTATTTTAATTAAAGTGGTTTAAATTGGAATTTCAAAGTTTGGATGAAAAATGGATTTAAACCAAATTGTTTAAAAAAATGAGAATTTGAATTGAAACTTTCAACCATTTGAATAGAACTGTTAAAATTGAATTTTGAAGTAAAGTTGAAATTGTGAGGCTGATTTTAATTGGACTTTGAATATGAAGTTTACTTGAATTGGAAGTAAAAAATTGAACTTGTTGTGATTTAGAATTGGAAAATGAGTCAAATTGTTGTGAGAGAAGAAACTATTTTAATATAAACTATTTCAGTATATATATTTTTCGATAATCAAATTATTTTAATATATAAACTATTTTAATTATCTAAAATATTTTCAATATTAAGACTATTTTATATTCAAAATTATTTCTAATCTTTAAATCTATTTTACTTATTCCAAGTTATTTTTCAATATTATAACTATGTTAATTATCCAAACTATTTTTAATATTCAAATTATTTTAATTATTTAAAACCATTTTCAATATTCAAACTGTTTTAAAGGAGAACTATTTAGATTTAAATCGTTGATTTAAATAAGAATGTTTTGATATGAAGGTATGGCCTATTTTGAATTCGAAATGATTTTGAAGTGAATCTGATATTTTGATATGAAGTTGACTTTCTTCAAATTTAAAAGAACCAACCGGTGTAAAAATGGTTATTAAAGAGACTGGGGCCTAATATTGGCATACTCTTTGTCAATACCATTATCACTTTAACAACTGTGTACGCAGTGGATGCCATCCAGAATGTAGAGGTTGAATTGGAGGCGTTTGATTGATTTTAAGAAAGAGAGCGATGATAGATAGCCCCAACAATAGTGTCAATTTGAAATGACTAAACAGGAGCCATGCCTGACCAATGAGGCTAGCTTCCTCTAGCGACATCTGTTCTTTTTATTGCTGTATTGATTTTGACTTGATTGGTGCACCTTGATTTGATTATGGGATGGATATTCATAGTGGTCTGTTAGGGGTTACCATCAGTTACGAAATGCAAAATGACGGTATCCTACCTTGGACACCGCCTCACGTGCCTTGTCATACTCTTTATCCTTATGGGCGACCACTAGGATTTGTTTTACTATGGTACTTATAGGGGACTCACTGGCTACCAACGTTACTGGTTGTGTTATAGGTCTGCATAGATTACCATCTTAAAATTCTATTAACGGGGATTAATGTAAAGCCTTAACGCTAAGAAAAATATTTATTTTACTGATTAGGCATTATATATATAGCTTATTCTACTATATATAGATATTTTGACGGATCCTTAAGAGGTGGAAAATTCTGTAACATCTCTTAAGTTATTGCACGCACATTATACACTACATAAGAAATGTAAAATCCCATAAACATCTCTAAAGCTATTACACTTATATTTACTTGTTACTGAATTAACTTACATAAGAACTTTTAGTTTTGACTTGAGTGTTTTTTCATTTCATTATGCTCGGGTCAGCCTGAGCATTTCAGTGTTTGAAGACGTAATTTCTAGAGGACGAAGACGAAGTTTGGTATATTATACTATTTGTATTATTCTGCTGCATTATTTTGGTATGTTGTTGATTAATAATAATAATAATAAGGTACATATCTCGGATTACATATTGTACTTTTATATTTTTCCTTACGGGATGCCTTTTCATTGAGATGAGATGTATATTTGTTTTATATATCTATATTGTAATTTTTACGATCGAGCCGCGCAAAGGAGACGCTGTCGAAATTTTTCATAAATTCGGGTGTTAGAAAAATTTTGAGACTTTAAAATTTTATGATTCGTTTTACAAATAAGCTGATATCTGAGCGTCGAGTAAAAGCATACTAAAAGTTTTGCAAAATAGATTTTATGTTTTATATGTTGATTAATTTGGGTAAAATATATCAAATGTTAGATTTCTTACTTAATTCCTTTTCACGGACGAAAAGTTTTGAGTGGGGGAGATTGTAACGACCCGTATTTATAGCTATTTTAAATTATTAAATTTAGTATAATTTTGAATAAACATGGTTGAAAGTAAAAATGTATGTTTTATTTATGTTTTTTATTTGATATTGTAACGTCCCTCCTTTACGCACGCTTCAAATCGAACACATGCCGATTCAAACCATATGGAAGGGCGGGTTGTTATGGGGTAAATAAGAAAAACAGAGAAGAAATAAAACAAAATAGAATCTCACAGTGGAAGGATAAAATATAATAATAACATATACAGTTTATAAACTGTTTACAAAACATTTGATTCTTCTTTATACAATTAAATATTAGAGTTCACATACCAATCATATCAATGCAGTGGAATACAGTGTAGTGAAATAAAATAGTAGATAGTAATACTACTAATCTTCGTCTTCGTCCTCCAGAGCTAAAACTTCAAATCCTGAAACGCTCGGACTGACCCGAGCGAATTTGAAAAGACAAAAACACCCGAATCAGAACTAAAAGATCTAGTGTGAGTTAAATTAACAGAAATAAATATAAATACAGTAACTCAAGAGATGCTCGAGATTTACATCTCCTAAGGATCCGTTAAACTATTTATTATGTAGTATATTGCACTATTATAATAGTGTCTAATTGTAAAATAAACTTACTTTAAAATAGCGTTAAGGCTTTACATTTTCCACCTTAACACGTAATAGTGCCAATAGTCTATACAATGCCTGCATATCTCCTGATCGGGAGACTACGAGAAGACACTCCATAAGTACGACACAAATAGAAACTCGCAGTAAATGCTCGGTATGGTAGGTGACACGACACAACTAGGCAATGCCAGGGTAGATATACCAATTGCTATCCGGGCTGATGGAAACGCGTAGCCGCAGCTACCGCCCACCTTGAACAAACTCCCCCAAAATCAAAGTAAAAGTGGCCACTGAAACAATCCAAAGTCAAAGTTTAATATAGAAGAGGAGTGTCCGACCAGAGGAATGACCTCATTGGCTCGAGAATCGCTCCTGTTTTAGCCACCTTATGCCAACTCATGGGAGTCGGTCCACGTATTTACCTTGCAGGAAACGCCTCCACCAACCTACTTCATTTTGGAATCTCCACTGCGTACACGGTTGTTAAAGTGGTTTTCGGAGTTGGCAGAGAGTATGACAATTTCCGATCCCGGTCACTTCAACAACCAAACGTTATTATAACACTACGGCCATTTAAAATAATTATACTTTAAAACCAGAATAAAATATCCATTTTAAACCCATATAAATATGATACCGTTTATATTTTTAAAACCCCAAATCAATACGATATCAATTTAGGCCCAAACCCATATAATGTCATTTTATTTTCCAATATATATTCTTTCCAAACTCATAGGGTTTTCAAAGTAAAATATTTAGAAATCAAAACTCTGGAATATAATATTTCCAAAATATACTACCTTGAAAATCATAACTTTGAAACAAATTTCCATCTCTCAAATGGTTAAACACTAAATTTCCTTTATAAAATAAAATAGCTTCTTTACATTTCGCAAATCAATTCCAAATATCGATTTAAACTTCCAAATACCATTTTTAATTCTTATGTTTCAAAGCTTTAAATATTTCACCATTTCAAAAACAAACTCATTTGACAAACCCATATATATCAAATTCAATTACTTACTATTTAGACTTGAAATGTTTACTTAATGAATTCAATATAATTTAAGTAAAACCTTTAACTTCACATAATTGGAAAATCTTTCAATTTATTAAACTTGATATATTCATTTAAATCAACCTGATATTCATTTAAATCACTTTACAAAAAAAATCAAGTTATAAAAATCATATCCTTTAAAAAATTTAATTTTTATTAAATTTCAATTTAACTTAATATTCATCTTCCAAATCTTATTCTCATTTAAGTCATAAAAATTCCAGAAATTAGATTTTAAATAAAGGCTTAATCGTATTTGATCTTAAAAATCAAACTTTATTTTATACTTCAAATCAAATTTATACAAAGCTTAAAAACCGAAAATTTACTATATATATATAAATAACCAAATCAATATCCCATAAACCATATATATATATATATATTTATAGCTTTACAAAACCATAGTAAAACATTTCAAAAATAGTTTTATATATTTACCGCGGTGCCTGTATAAAATTTTCTACCCTATGGTCAAGTGATACGGATGTTTATCATTTCAATCCGCAATTTAAAATAAAAATGTGACCGCAATCCCGAATGAAATGAAAATGCATGATAACTTGCAGATTTTATATTATAGTACACCATCCATTCACCCAACATCAATCATCAACCAATTTAATTCAATCATCATCAATTTAAACAAACATCAAAATATATAGCATATAAATTATACAGGTAATAAATAACATGTACTAACTAACAGTTTATATTTAATAATAAATTTAACAACTACTAAACTAGCAGTTTATGTGCAAAAATAAATGTAAATTTAACTGGCAGTTAATATAAAATAAAAATAAATATAATCATGACAGGCAGTTAATATGCAAATAAATAAATTCTAACTGTCAAATTATATGCAACTAATAAAATTAATTAACAGTTAAATTAAATAAATGCGATTTAACTGAGATGACGAATAAAACATGCCAAACAGTCATAAATAAATTTCTACTCAAATCTTAAATCAATTTAACAAACATAAGAAATTTTAGAAGTTGTGAGTGGGTTAAAACACTCACCTTTTGAATTTAAATTGAATTTAAATTCGATTTAAACCCATAAATTCGACGATCTCCAAATCTGTCCAAACCAGCGTCAACAGATCCGAAATTTTATTACGATCCTAACAAAAAAAATCTCGTATGAAACAGAGTTTGTATGAAAGAGTTATCATCGTTAAACGATTGGGAATAGAAATTAAAAATAAAATAAAGTAAAATAAAGAAACAAAACACTCAACCCAGATGCCACGTCACCCTATCCTCCCATCTCTCTCACACGTTCATCCTCTACAGAACACGCCCGAACCCAAGTCAACGCCCCAACTTCGCCCTTTAACTGCGATTTACACGTGCTACCGACCACCTGAAACCCTCCGGCCACCCTCAATTTCACCGCCTTGACGATCCTCACCCACCGACACCTTGCGGCGTCCCCACGTCACCGGAATTGTCGTGCGCCGCCACCCCATTTGCAACCCTAATTGGGAAAATTTGCACGATCTAGCCGTTAACATTCCGAATGAAGCCCATGGATGTGAAGCACTCGTCGATCTCCACCAAACCCAGAAACGGTTTGACGATCTGACGAAGTTCGTCGCGGCGATGATGAACGGCCGAAAATAATTTGCTCCGATCTGGACACACGGAAACTCCAATCGAAAAACGGAGAGCACCATTAAATTATGCTCGTCGAGAGCATTAACATATATTATCTCTTGAATTTTCTGAGGTGTTTGAAATTTTAGCTTTGATTTTGAAGTGAAAATAGATCTAGGGTTTGCATCCATTGAGGCCATTGAAGAAGAGAAAGTGTTGAGGAAAAATGAACGTACAAAAGCATGAAGATGGATGGAGGCTAGGGTTTATAACAACCTATTTATAGGCGAGGTTGAAACGAACAGATAGATCCGATAAACAAACGTGTTAACGCTAACGTGGCCCAAAAAACCCGTTCTGACCCCGGAACTAAATTGGGAAAACCCGTATATCGAAATAGATATTTTAAAATATTCTGAACGTGATGGAAAAGTTTCACCTCCAAATTCCATCGTATGAAGAAGTTATGCTGAAATTAATATTTTCAAATTGATTTCACTTAAATTGATTTCAAGGCGTTTCGCGTTCGTACGATCAAACGACAAGTCCGATCGCTACGAAACTTGAAACCCTATAATAATTTACTATTACGGATCCGATGAAACTGGTTTCGTCGAAATCCGAGTCCGTGACCAAAATGGATATTTTTATATTATTTAAATAAATTTAAAATAAACTAATTAAATCGAATTTTATATTTCAATTTATAGAATTGACAATTTATCCCCTTTATACTTCTCAATCATTTGCGATTATTTAAACAAAATTTAAATGTCAATTTTAGAAGATAAATTTACCAATTGAAATGCCTTATCTTAAATTTCATTATACTAAAAATTACAAATTAAGTTTCCAAAATTTCTATTAAATTAAATAATCAATGTTTATTCCATCTATAAATTTGAAGTAGATGGATTCCATGTTGGGTTTAAAATCTATTATTTTAATATCCTTGAATTTTTAGTTAAATCACTATTATCGTAATATTTATTTCACTTATTTTGCAATACTTGAATTAAACTAAAATATCGCTTTCTATACTTAAATCTGTACTCCCATTGATTCACTCAAATTTGTACTTATTATGTAGTATTTTAACAACTCGTTTATACTTTGAATCTATTCCCCAATTCACATTTCCATTGTAGTATAAATTTGAATTCCATCCTATTTAATATTTTATTAATATTTCACAACCACTTCCAATCCATTTCGGTATCGCACGGTCATTTAACATTAATAGCTTAAACCAACACTATTATCATAAATTTGAAAAATGGGTTACCAAATTTTGAATTGATTACTAATTATTATTATTATTGCTTCACTGATTAATTCAATATTTGCATTGGTTTTGCTTATTTTAAATTAATTTCCCATATTAATTAAGGTTTCAAAACAATCAATAACATTTCCTTAGTCCAAACCCCTTTTACCAATTACTTTCCTTCAAATAATTCATGTCCCTATAAATACTTACATTTACACTTTATAATTATTTTAATATACCCATTCCAACAACTCCTAACCCTTTATCTTTACGTTTCACACACTTGTAATATTTAATTACATTTATACCAATTCAATGTTGGCATTTATTCCTATTAATTTATTCAATGTTTACTTCCACTTATTTCAATTCTTTCATTTACATTTACTTTTGTTACATCCACTTATACTCACTTTATGAGGAAATTGGTATTCCCTTTAACCCATTAATTACTAACTTTAGTTATTGCAATTTATTATCCAACATACAAATTGAATCTATTGTCAAATTTTCCATTTCAATAAATTAACACCTTACACTAGTTAATAAAAAAGGATTGTACTAATAAAAATTTATTTTCATTGATGAATTGAATACTTGACTTTATTTACTTATTTCTAACCTTATATCCAACAATTTCCACTATTACAATTAATTGCAATATATAATTCAATTTGTAAATTTTTATTTCCCTTGGTACATCTAATTGAAACATTTTCTTTGCTATAAATAAATAATATTTCTGTTTCTTCCTAAATTTAAATTAGAAATCCTATTAAATAAACAAATTAAATTATCGAAATTTACGAGTCGTTACACTCTCCCCCACTCAAAACTTTTCGTCCCCGAAAAGGAAAAGAAGGGAAAAGAAGAATTAAATAACACTACATCTTATTCAAAATATTTAACTTATAACCAATAATTTACTACATTTATTTCCTTAAATAAAATATACCCGTTTATAATCATTATATCTTTTTACACTTAAAATTACTAAAGTTTGGTAAACATTTCAAAATATTCTAAGTCCAAATTTTACAGAAAATTTTGGCAAAGTCTCCTTTGTACGGAGAGGCTCGGGAGAAAATATAATATTAAATATAACAATATACAACATATATTTTTCAAATAAATATATCCCTACACGGGGAAAATATATAAAATAGCGCTATAAACCATAATCCGAAACGTACCTATTTGTCGAGCAATTTACGCTTAATTTATGGAACCAAAAGCAGTAGCAATTGCTTCCATATCCTGCATTTAAATCTAAAGGGTTAACAATTTACATAAAGTGAAATATTTAAGTGGTTTCAATCACTAACAAAAAATCAATACAACAACCATCCATTTCAACAAACAGCATACCCAAGAAACAAAATAACCATTCAATCAACCAGCAAATAGTTGTTCGGGTTCAAAACTTGAAATTGTACGGAGTGAAAAAAATAACTATCAAGTGCATCATTTACTCAACGGTCTTAGATGGAACAAAATAAATTATTTATTCATCCAACAATTTTGAATTTCTTACCTGACCAATCATAAATCAAACAATAACAATTCAACCCAACAAATCAAATTAACTTATTATAAATTTTATTTCATACTTCAGTTGTTTGATTCCCTTTCTTTCATTCATTGAGTGATTACCTCATTTATTTTCATTTATTACTTACAATATTCATCTTTCATTTTAATGTCATGTAAGTTTCTTTTTATTGCATTCCATTTATGCATTTCTAAATTTTATTTATTTATTTCTCACGGTTTCATTTATTATAGAATTTCATTCTATTTACTTAAGTTTTAAAATCATCTAATTATAATACTTACCCTTAATTTGGGTAAAATTTCAATTTACAACTTAAATTTATAACATTAAATTTCCATTTATAACAGCAGATTCATTGAATACTTCATTACCTACTTTTACTTGTACATATTTCTATTACATTTCTTATTAAACATTTCAACTTTTTATATTTGGTAAGTTATCTATGCTTTTAAAGAATGTAATTGAAAGTTATACAAGTTTTCTCATTACCTATGATTAATTTATCGTTCAATAATAATATTCTTTATTTCGTAGGTTATAATTTCAAATTTTATTTAATACCATTTATAACCTATCATTAAATCTATTATTTCCTTTAGAGATTTTAATTTATTAATTACCTGTGTTTCAATTCACTACAATAATTGAAACAATTAATTAATGGAAATCTAAGAATTTAATACCGGGTTAAATTTCAAATTATTTTAAAATAATAGATAAATATATTCTTACAACTTATATATTTCTAATTATATTTAAAACAATTCAAAATTTATATATTTTCAAAAATAAATTTGCAGTAGAACTACTACAGTGGCCTTTCCCCTTCGAAACTCGAAAATGAAAGTCGATGATGCGGCCGTCATTGCCGAAATTTATTTTCCAGCGACAGAGAGGAAAGTACAAAACTTATTTTCTCCAAAATATTCTTTAAAACAAATTTTTCCAAATTATAATAATTTTTATATCAGAAAATACTTATAGACAATTTTATCATATTCCAAAAGTTTATTTGAAAGAAATTTCAAAACCTCGGAACTTAAGTTCTAAATTTCCAGATTTCATTTATTTTACTTTCAACTTAGTTTCAACTATTATTTATATTTCATTACCTAACACCAAATCTATAATAACCAAATATATGTCATTATAAAATATTTTTATATATGGAAAATATATTTGGCAAAGTTATTTCATTCACCTATATTAAAATCAAATATTATGTCGGTCTGTCCTATTTAGTGTTTAGAAATCCCTATTGATTTCACAGCGTCCCATGCACCAACTAGAAATTATAAATACAAAACGGAACGGATTAAAACAATATTAAAACCTTTTTATAACACTAACAAGTACGCTCTCTCATATATATACACTCAGCGACTTCCATAGGGTATTATTACCCTATTAGTAAAGAGTCAAACCCCACAAAGCTAAGGTTTATCGCTAAACCGAAGCTCTGATACCAGATGTAACGTTCCTCCTTTACGCACGCTTCAAATCAACACACGTGCCGATTCAAACCATACGGAAGGGCGGGTTGTTATGGGGTAAATAAGAAAAACAGAGAAGAAATAAAACAAAATAGAAGGTCACAGCGGAAGGATAAAATATAATAATAATATATACAGTTTATAAACTGTTTACAAAACATTTGATTCTTCTTTATACAATTAAATATCAGAGTTCACATACCAATAATATCAATGCAGCGGAATACAGTGTAGTGAAATAAAATAGTAGATAGTAATACTACTAATCTTCGTCTTCGTCCTCAAAGCTTAAACTTCAAATCCTAAAACGCTCGGACTGACCCGAGCGAATTTGAAAAGACAAAAACACCAGAGTCAGAACTAATAGATCTTATGTGAGTTAAATTAACAGAAATAAATATGAGTACGGTAACTCAAGAGATGCTCGAGATTTACATCTCCTAAGGATCCGTTAAACTATTTATTATGTAGTATATTGCGCTATTATAATAGTGTCTAATTGTAAAATAAACTTACTTTTAAATAGCGTTAAGGCTTTACATTTTCCACCTTAACACGTAATAGTGCAATATTCTATACAGTGCCTGCATATCTCCTGATCGGGAGACTACGAGAAGACACTCCATAGGTACGACACAAATAGAAACTCGTAGTAAAAGCTCGGTATGGTAGGTGACACGGCACAACTAGGCAATGCCAGGGTAGATATACCAATTGCTATCCGGGCTGATGGAAACGCATAGCCGCAGCTACCGCCCACCTCGAACAAACTCCCCCAAAATCAAAGTAAAAGTGGCCACTGAAACAATCCAAATTCAAAGTATAATATCGAAGAGGAGTGTCCGATCAGAGGAATGACCTCATTGGCCCGAGAATCGCTCCTGTTTTAGCCACCTTATGCCAACCCACGGGAGTCGGGTCCACGTATTTACCTTGCAGGAAATGCCTCCACCAACCTACTTCATTCTGTAATCTCCACCGCGTACACGGTTGTTAAAGTGGTTTTCGGAGTTGGCAGAGAGTATGACAACTTCCGATCCCAGTCTCTTCAACAACCAAACGTTATTATAACACCGCGGTCATTTAAAATAATTATACTTTAAAACCAGAATAAAATATCCATTTCAAACCCATATAAATACGATATCGTTTATATTTTTAAAACCCAAATCAATACGATATCAATTTAGGCCCAAGCCCATATAATGTCATTTTATTTTCCAATATATATTCTTTACAAACTCATAGGGTTTTCAAAGTAAAATATTTAGAAATCAAAACTCTGGAATATAATATTTCCAAATTATACTACCTTGAAAATCATAACTTTGAAACAAATTTCCATCTCTCAAATGGTTAAATATTAAATTTCCTTTATAAAACAAAATAGCTTCTTTACATTTCATAAATCAATTCCAAATATCGATTTAACTTCCAAATACCATTTTTAATTCTTATGTTTCAAAGCTTTAAATATTTCACCATTTCAAAAACAAACTCATTTGACAAACCCATATATATCAAATTCAATTACTTATTATTTAGACTTGAAATGTTTACTTAATGAATTCAATATAATTTAAGTAAAACCTTTAACTTCACATAATTGGAAAATCTTTCAATTTATTAAACTTGATATATTTGTTTAAATCAACCTGATATTCATTTAAATCACTTTACAAAAAAATCAAGTTATAAAAATCATATCCTTTAAAAAAATTAATTTTTATTAAATTTCAATTTAACTTAATATTCATCTTCAAAATCTTATTCTCATTTAAGTCATAAAAACTCCAGAAATTAGATTTTAAAAAAAAGGCTTAATCGTATTTGATCTTAAAAATCAAACTTTATTTTATACTAAAAATCAAATTTATACAAAGCTTAAAAACTGAAAATTTACTCTATATATATATATATATATAACCAAATCAATATCCCATAAACCATATATATATATAGCTTTACAAAACCATAGTAAAACATTTCAAAAATTGTTTTATATATTTACCGCGGTGCCTGTATAAAGTTTTCTACCCTATGGTCAAGTGATACGGATGTTTATCATTTCAATCCGCAATTGAAAATTAAAATGCGGTTGTATATCATTTCAAACCGCTATCCCGAATTAAATGAAAATCCATGATAACTTGTAGATTTTATAAGATAGTACACATCATCCATTCACCCAATATCAATCATTAACCAATTTAATTCAATCATCATCAATTTAAACAAACATCAAAAAATATAGCATATAAATTATACAGGTAATAAATAACATGTATTAACTAACAGTTTATATTAAATAATAAATTTAACAACTGTTAAACTAGCAGTTTATATGCAAAAATAAATGTAAATTTAACTAGCAGTTAATATGAAATAAAAATAAATATAATCATGGAAGGCAGTTAATATGCAAATAAATAAATTCTAACTGTCAAATTATATGTAATAAATAAAATTAATTGATAGTTAAATTAAATAAATGCGATTTAACTGAGATGACAAATAAAACATGCCAAACAGTCATAAATAAATTTCTACTCAAATCTTAAATCAATTTAACAAACATAAGAAATTTTAGAAGTTGTGAGTGTGTTAAAACACTCACCTTTTGAATTTAAATCGAATTTAAATTCGATTTAAACCCAAAAATTCGACGATCTCCAAATCTGTCCAAACAAGCGTCAACGGATCCGAAATTTTATTACGATCCTAACAAAAAAAATCTCGTGTGAAACGGAGTTCGTATGAAAGAGTCATCATCGTTAAACGATTGGGAATAGAAATTAAAAATAAAATAAAATAAAGAAACAAACCACTCAACCCAGATGCCACGTCACCCTATCCTCCCATCTCTCTCACGCGTTCATCCTCTATAGAACACGCCCGAACCCAAGTCAACGCCCCAACTTCGCCCGTTGATCGTGATTTACACGTGCTACCGACCACCTGAAACCCTCCGACCACCCTCAATCTCACCGCCTTGACGATCCTCACCCACCGACACCTTGCGGCCTCCCCACATCACCGGAATTGCCGTGCGCCGCCACCCCATTTGCAACCCTAATCGGGAAAATTTGCACGATCTAGCCGTTAACATTCCGAACGAAGCCCATGGATGCGAAGCACACGTCGATCTCTGTGACGCCCCACCTCTATAGCCACGCTAGCCAAGAACATTACGGTGAGCGATGTCAACTAGCACGGAGAATAAGGCTGTTGAGGAGCGACCATCCGTGCAATTTCTTTGCGCGAGCATCGATATGTCAGATAGTATAACATGCATTTCATCTCAAGATGGAATCCGACATACCGACGCAAACTCAAAGCTACTACACAATGGCTATATAATCTTCGGAAACAAATGTAGAAATAAACATAACACAAATCAGTCACAGATAATTCATATCACAAAGGCGGAAATAGATATGAATATAACACATGAAAGTGTACACCAAAGTATTGTCAAACAAGATCCACAACATCAAAAAGAATAGATACAAGTGCTAGACAAAAGAATAAGTATACTGTGACGCCCCACCTCTATACCCACGCTAGCCAAGAACATTACGGTGTAATGTTGTCGACTAGCACGGAGAATAAGGCTGTTGAGGAGCGACCATCCGTGTAATTGCTTTGTGCGAGCATCGATATGTCAAATAGTATAACATGCAATACTTTATGAAGAGGAAATCCGACATACCGACACAAACTCAAAGCTACTACACAGTGGCTATAATATCTTCGGAAACAAATACAGAAATAAACATAACATAAATCAGTCACAGATAATTCATATCACAAAGGCGGAAGAAGATATGAATATATAATTAACACATGGAAGTGTATATCAGAGTTGTGGTCAAAAAGATCCACAATAATACAAAAGAATAGCAACACATGCTATACAAAAGAATACAACTATGAGTCTATATCTCAAGTGTATACAACAAAATAAACTACTAATCTAAGTAGTTTGCCAAAAGTCAGAGTAATGAATCCCTGGGGAGAAGTCAAGCAGAAGCACCTGTGACATCTCGGTCTGACCCGAGTATTATTTAATAAGAAAATAATAAACAGATCAGTCTAACTATAAATATCAGATGAAACGATATAGAGTAAGAGATATGACTAAACACATAATAATCACAATGTCAAGCTGTGATATATATAAATAGTTCAAAATCATCAAGGGATCAATCAATGTCACAAAATCTACACAAGAATCAAAGAAATGTCATACTCCTTATTTCGTTCATCAAACCACAATTACTAACGATTATATCAATGTCAATCACAAAAGTCAATGACGCACAAATTCACCAATGCACAAATATTGATAAAACTTATCAATGGAAATCACGAAAATTGGTGAAACACAAATTCTAGAAATCATCTCAAGAAATCCAGAAATCATAAAAAGGAGGGGAGGCCTATCACAAACGGGAGCATAAAACTCACCAACACGTGTATCACAAACGGAACGCTGATTCCATGGTTGCTAACCATCACAAATTGAGCTGAAGCTCCACAAACGGCACGAAGACCATGGGTTGCTACCCCACCAATTTGAGTCGAAACTCCACAAAACGGGGTTTAGTCTCCCTCGTAGACAAAGAGACATCGCACATTGCTAGTCTAAATCACAAAGATGATCGTCATGATCAACGAGAAGTGTCAAATACACTAAGCTAGTAAATATATGAGTTTAGCTTCATGTCCCATAACCACTATCTTAACTCAAATATTTACGAACAAATTGTAGATCTTCACTAGAAAATTGTCACAAGAGATTCAATCGAACAAGTCCAAGAATTAACCGATGAAGTAAATGAAAGCGTTTCATACCACTTGTTTTACTAAGTCATTTATTAGATTTTTCATACGAGTGAGGTAAAGATTTGTATATACTGATAGATTGGAAATCGGTTTGAGAAAACGAGCTTTGTAATAAAATAGTGTTGAAATCATTTGAAGAAAGATTTTTGATATTTACTATTAGTATCGAAACCATTATATTTTTAAAGTGACAAATCACAAAGAAGATTGTAGGAACAATCAATCACTAAAATTCACATACAAAGACGTGAATAAAATCCAAAGAAACCGATAAAGAATCCATCGAAATGGATATTCAAAAATCCCTAAAAAGGAGTCATCAAAGTCATAATAAATGATAACAACAAATAGGATCATCACGAATTGATTTAAATTGGAAATTCAATCCAAAAAGGCAAAATGGACTCAAACAGCAGGTTCAGTCGACTGAACAGAGTTTTCAGTCGACTGACCCTGTGCCTGGAAATTTTCCAGGTTCAGGAAACTTTCTGTTTCCAGGTTCAGTCGACTGAACAGAAGATTCAGCCGACTGAATCATGCCTGGAAACTTTCGGGTTTCAGGTTCAGTCGACTGAACAGAAGATTCAGTCGACTGAATTATGCCTGGGCTGTTTTTCAGCCTATTCAAATGAAGGGCAAACTCTTCCAAAATGCAACCGGACGAACATTGGCTCTAAGGGTTTATGCCAATCGGCTACCCGATGCTATATGCTCCTCGATGCATCACCAAAAGCATGATCGAACACCCATAAAAGGATTTTCACACAAATTTGACTTAAAAACCCAAAATTGGAATATTCACAAAACCAATCCAAACCAAAAGCTAATGCACACGAATAAGTGTTAGGAATTCATACCTAACATTCGAAGATAATTATAAGCATAGATGTGAGATAAAAATCTCACCTTTGAACCCAAGAAATTGAAGAAGAAGCTTGAAAGCAAAAAGAGGAATCAACCACTCTTCAAATCCAACTCAAGAAGCTTGATTCTAAGCTTTAAAAGAAGAACATTCCCAAAGTTAGGTTTAGGAATTTCTGAAATGATAAGAGGATGAGTTGGAGAAGAAGAATAAAAGCTTACCAATGGGTTCTTCTATTAGTTTGGAGCTAGAACTTGATTTGCAAAAGAAAACTAGGGCTTGAGTTTTAATTTCCCATCTCTCCCACCATTGTTGCTAAAGCTTGAGTATTAGGAATTGGAAATGAAGTAAATGAGGAGGAGAGGGGTTGGGACTGAATACATAAGTGGGTTCAGCCCAAATCAAAACCCTAAGTGAAAAAAGAAGCAAAAATCAACTTTCTCCAAACATATCGAAGCTTATACTTAAAAAGGTCGAAAACGGCATTTTAAACTCAATGGGAGTGGTCCCGAGTCCTAATTCGACCGTATGCAAAAAGTAGCTTTTCGGACTAAATTCCGAATATCGGTAAAATATATTTAAATAAAATATTTATATATAACATCAACAAATATGCGGGTTGATATAGACTCCCCTCCTTAAAGAAATTGCGTCCTCGCAATATTTAAGAAGAAGATATATAGTAACAACCATAAAAGCATATTCAACACAAAAGAAATTTGAAATAAAAGGTTCACCTTAAAGAGCACGGGAAAGTAAGTCTGGATGTGTTCGCTCGATGAATTCCCTAGATTCCCAAGAACAATCCTTAGGGTTTGAGGACCATTGAACTTTAACAAGAGGAACATTTTTATTTCGAAGTCGTTTGACCTCCGAAACAATGATACGAATAGGATGTTGCTCATAAGTTAAATTAGGCGAAACTTCAATCTCTTCCACAACACCGGGCTCAAGAATAGAATCGGAATCTCGAAGACACTTCCGAAGTTGAGAAACGTGAAACACGTCATGGATAGCAGAAAATTAAGACGGTAATAAAAGGCGATATGCCATGGAACCAATACGTTCAGTGATAGGAAATGGCCCAGTATATCGAGGCGTTAACTTTCCCGATCGACTGAAGCGCACAACACCTTTCATAAGTGACACACGAATGAACACAAGATCTCCCATAGAAAACTCTAACTTCCTTCTCCGGTTATCGGCATAGGATTTTTGTCTACTCTGGGCTTCTTTCATCCTATGTCGAATAAGTTCAATCTTTTCTGTGGAATCATGAAAAAGTTCTGGACCTAAAACCAGCTTCTCACCGGCCTCAAGCCAACAAGAGGAGATCAGCATGGCCTTCCATAGAGCGCCTCGAAAGGTGCCATACCAATACTAAATTGGAAGCTATTATTATAGGAAAATTCAACAAGTGAAATATGATCTTCCCAACTTCCACCAAAATCAAGAACACATGCACGAAGAAGATCTTCAAGAGTTTGATTCACACGCTCAGTTTGTCCATCGGACTGAGGATGATAAGCGGTGCTAAAATTAAGCTTCGTTCCCAAAGCTTTTTGAAGACTCTTCCAAAATCCACTAGTAAACAATGGATCACGATCACTAACAATAGAAGTAGGAATTCCATGTAATTTAACAATCTCTTTAACGAAGAGTTTGGCCAAAAGAGGAACGGTTCGGTTAGACCGAACGGGAATAAAATGGGCGGATTTAGTAAGTCTATCAACAATCAGCTGGCTATCATGACCCGAACGAGAAAGGGGAAGGCCATCTATAAAATCCATGGAAATCTGGTCCCACTTCCAAATTGGAATTTCTAAAGGTTGCAATAACCCACCGGGCCTTTCATGTTCGGCCTTAACGAGTTGGCAAGTCATGCAACGCTTAACGAAGTTAGCGATATCAAGTTTCATTCCCTCCCAATAATAAAGTCGCTTCATATTTGCGTACATTTTGCTACTACCGGGATGAATGGTGAATTTGGAACGATGAGAATCTTCTAAAATATCTTTTCGATGGTCACTAATATTTGGCACGATAAGTCTACCAAATTTCCGAATGCCGCCACGAGAATCAATATCAAAGTCTTTCAAACCTTCAATACCAATTTTATCCTTAACATTTTGGCCAAGAAGAGCCAATTCAGGATCTAGCCCTTGAGCTTCAAGAATGCGGTCTAAAAAAGAAGGATGAGCCTCAAGGCTACATAAAACAAGTGATGAGCACAAATCGGATACGCGCTTTCGAATCTCACAAGAGGATAAAATTTCGAGATCGTTCCATTCGGATATCATCATAGAAACAACCGCTTGTTGCTTTCAACTAAGTGCATCCGCAACACGATTTCCCTCTCCGGGAGTATAAAGGATATCAAGATCATGTGGTGCAAGAAATTCGAGCCAACGCTGTTGATGCAAATTAAGTTCCTTTTGAGAGAATAAATACTTCAAGGACTTATGATCGGTATAAAGAACAAATTGCTCTCCTAAAAGATAATGACGCCAAATACGAAGGGCTAAAACAATAGCCGCAAGCTCTAAATCATGAGTGGCATATCTAGTCTCAGCAGGCTTCGATTGCCTAGAAGCATTAGCAATAACACATCCTCTTTGCATAAGAACGACACCCAAACCAACGCGACTAGCATCGGTATAAACAACGAAATCCTGATTCCCCTCGGGAATAACAAGAATAGGAGCATCAGAAAGAAGCTCTTTTAATTTCTGAAAAGAAGCTTCACATTTGTCCGACCAAATGTATTTAACACCTTTCTTCATCAAGCTAGTGAGAGGCACGACAATCTTAGAAAAGTCTTTGATAAAACGACGGTAATAGCCTGCCAATCCGAGAAAACTACGAATCTCTGTCACACTCTCCGTTCTCTTCCAATCTTGAATCGCTTCAATCTTTGAAGGATCCACGGAAATTCCGGATTCGGAAATAATATGACCGAGAAACTTCACACGAGATTGCCAAAAATGGCATTTAGAAAATTTTGCCTTTGAACGATTACTCCTAAGAGTTTCCAACACAATCTGAAGATGCTTCTCATGCTCCTCCTTGGTTTTTGAATACACAAGAATATCATCGATAAAGATGAGAACAAACCGGTTGAGGAAGTCTTTGAAAACTCTATTTATAAAGTCAACGAAATAAGCCGGAGCATTCGTTAGACCAAATGGCATAACACGCCATTCATAAGATCCATAACGAGTACGGAACGATGTCAAAGGAATACTATCCTCTGCAATACGAAGCTGATGAAATCCAGTAGCTAAGTCAAACTGTGAAAAGACTCTAGCACCACTAAGTTGATTGAATAGATCATCAATCCGAGGTAAAGGATATTTATTTTTGATAGTAAGATCATTAAGCTTGCGGTAGTCAACGCAAAGCCTAAGTGTACCATCGGATTTCTTCACGAAAATAGCTGAAGCTTCCCAAGGCGAGGAACTAGAGAGAATAAATTGCTTCGTCTCCAATTCGGATAATTGTTTACGCATCTCCTCATTTTCTTTATTAGACATACGATACGGAGGACGAGTGATAGGTTGAACTCCTGGAATAAGATTAATTCTGAACTCAATCGCTCGCTTAGGTGGTAATCCTAAAACGGGCTCGAATATGTCGGAAAATTCACGAACGACGTGAATAAGAGAAATAATATCACCCTCATCGTCATCATCGTCATCACGAGGATTTAAAGAATATAAAGATGCAACCAAGCTGGAATCCTAATCTTTAAGATTAATAGAAATCTGCTTAACAGATTGAGGATGTCGAAGATGAATAGTCCGCTCAGGACATAGGATATGAGCTTCATAACGTTTAAGCCAATCCATTCCCAAAATCATTCCAAAGCTTAAGTAACGCATGACATGCAAATCGGCTCGGAAAGAAAAATCACCTAAAATAATCTCGACATCATTGCACAATAAACTGATTGTTGCGGATCCACCAACCAGATTCGCAATTTTCAAAGAAGTCATTAAAGCAACAACACTTAAAGAAAAAGTATCAACAAGTTCTTTTGATATAAAAGAATGGGACGCACCCGTATCAAAAAGAACTCAAATAGGATGATCACAAAATAAAACAATTCCATCCAGAATAGAATGAGAAATACCTTGGCCACGAGATGTGTTGCCAAGGGCTTGAGCAACATTAAGCTTTCCCTCCTTCTTGCCCTGAAGCTTGGGGCATGAAGATATAACATGACCGGGACCTTTGCAGTAGCGACAAGAGAGAGGCTTTGGGCACCTGTTCGCGTAATGGTCCTTCGAACCACAATTATAGCATTCCCCATGACCAAAGGGAGAAGTCTTTGCCACAGAGGTTGCTTGTTTCCCTTTCTTATTGGGATAAGGACCTTTGAATTTATTAGTCCTTTTCTTGTTGTTGTTAAAGCTTGGTTTGGAACCCACCACTTCAACATCATTCTCCCTATCCGCCTCTTCAAGACGAAGAGCGATATCAATGAGTTGGTCGAAAGAAACTTCTAACTTTAGAAGTAATGGCTTCTTGAGATTTCGGTTTAAGCCATAGACGAAACTCTGGTTCTACTTTAAAGGGGTGTTGATGTATTCAACCCCGTATTTAGAAAGCGACTCGAAGGAGGCGACATAATCAGTCACGGAGGACTCACCTTGAACAAGGTCTATAAATCGTCGAGCCAATGTCACTTTCTCCGCTTCTGGTACAAATTTCAACTCGAAGCGTTCCCGGAATTGCTCCCAGGTGAGATCCGCTTCATTAATCTCAGAAATAAGAAGCTCGTACCAGTCCAATGCTCTTTCTCGGAGCATACTAGAGGCCACCTGAACTCGGTGAAGGTCAATAAGATTCATGCGAGAAAAGATTCGATCGCATGACCTTAGCCAAGCCTGTACTTCAATAATAGTTTCGGAACCTTTGAATGGCTCCCCATCCAAATTAGTGTAATCGCTGCACAAGCATGCAAATCCCGACTTTGGGTGAGTAGGTTCCGGGTTAGCTCCAGCTACTTAAGCATTCGTCACTAAATCAAGAAGTTGTTGAGCAGTCATAAAAACTCCATCTTGGGGTGGAACACTAGATGGTCCAACTCTGGGACGGCCTGGTCTAGACATTTCTCTTCCGTTAGAAAGAAAGAAGAACAAGAAGAAGATTATTCACTAATGAATATCAAGCAATCTTGATAGATAAAACAAGGAATCATAAAGAAAATAGGATGAATCGGTACGAAGACTCGAATAAAATCCTAAAGCACGACTCCTAAGAAAGACTTAGGACGATGATCCTTGTTATAATATTCCATATTGTTCCGAAGTTTGGCTCTGATACCAAGCTGTGACGCCCCACCTCTATACCCATGATAGACAAGAACATTACGGTGTAATGCTGTCGACTAGCACGGAGAATAAGGCTGTTGAGGAGCGACTATCCGTGTAATTGCTTTGTGCGAGCATCGATATGTCAGATAGTATAACATGCAATACTTTATCAAGAGGCAATCCGACATACCGACACAAACTCAAAGCTACTACACAGTGGCTATAATATCTTCGGAAACAAATACAGAAATAAACATAACATAAATCAGTCACAGATAATTCATATCACAAAGGCGGAAGAAGATATGAATATATAATTAACACATGGAAGTGTATATCAGAGTTGTGGTCAAAAAGATCCATAATAATACAAAAGAATAGCAACACGTGCTATACAAAAGAATACAACTATGAGTCTATATCTCATGTGTATACAACAAAATAAACTACTAATTCAAGTAGTTTGCCAAAAGTCAGAGTAATGAATCCCTGGGGAGAAGTCAAGCAGAAGCACCTGTGACATCTCGGTCTGACCCGAGTATTATTTAATAAGAAAATAATAAACGGATCAGTCTAACTATAAATATCAGATGAAACGATATAGAGTAAGAGATATGACTAAACACATAATAATCACAATGCCAAGCTGTGATATATATAAATAGTTGAAAATCATCAAGGGATTAATCAATGTCGCAAAATCTACACAAGAATCAAAGAAATGTCATACTCCTTATTTCGATCATCAAACCACAATTACTGACGATTATATCAATGCCAATCACAAAAGTCAATGACGCACAAATTCACCAATGCACAAATATTGATAAAACTTATCAATGGAAATCACGAAAATTGGTGAAACACAAATTCTAGAAATCATCTCAAGAAATCCAGAAATCATAAAAAGGAGGGGAGGCCTATCAAAAACGGGAGCATAAAACTCACCAACACGTGTATCACAAACGGAACGCTAATTCCATGGTTGCTAACCATCACAAATTGAGCCGAAGCTCCACAAACGGCCCGAAGACCATGGGTTGCTGCCCCACCAATTTGAGTCGAAACTCCACAAAACGGGGTTTAGTCTCCCTCGTAGACAAAGAGACGTCGCACATTGCTAGTCTAAATCACAAAGATGATCGTCATGATCAACGAGAAGTGTCAATTACACTAAGCTAGTAAATATATGAGTTTAGCTTCATGTCCCATAACCACTAGCTTAACTCAAATATTTACGAACAAATTGTAGATCTTCACTAGAAAATTGTCACAAGAGATTCAATCGAACAAGTCCAAGAATTAACCGATGAAGTAAACGCAAGCGTTTCATACCACTTGTTTTACTAAGTCGTTTAATTAGATTTCTCATATGAGTGAGGTAAAGATTTCTATATACTGATAGACTGGAAATCGGTTTGAGAAAACGAGCTTTGTAATAAAATAGTGTTGAAATCATTTGAAGAAAGAGTTTTGATATTTACTATTAGTATCGAAACCATTATATTTTTAAAGTGACAAATCACAAAGAAGATTGTAGGAATAATCAATCACTAAAATTCACATACGAAGACGTGAATAAAATCCAAAGAAACCGATAAAGAATCCATCGAAATGGATATTCAAAAATCCCTAAAAAGGAGTCATCAAAGTCATAATAAATGATAACAACAAATAGGATCATCACGAAACGATTCAAATTGGAAATTCAATCCAAAAAGGCAAAATGGACTCAAACAGCAGGTTCAGTCGACTGAACAGAGTTTTCAGTCGACTGACCCTATGCCTGGAAATTTTCCAGGTTCAGGAAACTTTCTGTTTCCAGGTTCAGTCGACTGAACAGAAGATTTAGTCGACTGAATCATGCCTGGAAACTTTCGGGTTCCAGGTTCAATCGACTGAACAGAAGGTTCAGTCGACTGAATCATGCCTGGGCTGTTTTTCAGCCTATTCAAATGAAGGGCAAACTCTTCCAAAATGCAACCGGACGAACATTGGCTCTAAGGGTTTATGCCAACCGGCTACCCGACCCTATATGCTCCTCGATGCATCACCAAAAGCATGATCGAACACCCATAAAAGGATTTTCACACAAATTTGACTTAAAAACCCAAAAATTGGAATATTCACAAAACCAATCCAAACCAAAAGCTAATGCACACGAATAAGTGTTAGGAATTCATACCTAACATTCGAAGCTAATTATAAGCATAGATGTGAGATAAAAATCTCACCTTTGAACCCAAGCAATTGAAGAAGAAGCTTGAAAGCAAAAAGTGGAATCAACCACTCTTCAAATCCAACTCAAGAAGCTTGATTCTAAGCTTTAAAAGAAGAACATTCCCAAAGTTAGGTTTAGGAATTTCTGAAATGAGAAGAGGATGAGTTGGGGAAGAAGAATCGTAGCTTACCAATGGGTTTTTCTATTAGTTTGGAGCTAGAACTTGATTTGCAAAAGAAAACTAGGGCTTGAGTTTTAATTTCCCATCTCTCCCACCATTGTTGCTAAAGCTTGAGTATTAGGAATTGGAAATGAAGTAAATGAGGAGGAGAGGGGTTGGGACTGAATACATAAGTGGGCTCAGCCCAAATCAAAACCCTAAGTGAAAAAAGAAGCAAAAATCAAATTTCTCCAAACATATCGAAGCTTATACTTAAAAAGGTCGCAAACGGCATTTTAAACTCAATGGGAGTGGTCCCGAGTCCTAATTCGACCGTATCCAAAAAGTAGTTTTTCGGACTAAATTCCGAGTACCGATAAAATATATTTAAATAAACTATTTAACTATAACATCAACAAATATGCGGGTTGTTACATATACATCATAGAGTCTGTATATCAAATGTATACAACAAAAACTACTAATCTAAGTAGTTAGCCAAAAGTCAGATGTTGGTCCGATAAGGAGTCAAGCAGAAGCACCTGTAAAATCTCAGTCTGACCCGAGTATTATTTAAGAAGAAAATAATAAACGGATCAGTCTAGCTATAAATATCAGATGAAATGATATAGAATAAGAGATACGACTAATCGTACAATAATCACAATGCCAAGATGTGATAAATAAGTAATTGAAAATCAACAAGAGATTAATCAATATCGTAAGGATCTTCTCAAAGATAAAAAGGAATGTCATACTCCTAATTTCATTCACCAAGCCACAATAAATGACATACATATCAATGCCAATCGTAAAAGTTGGCGAAACATAAATTCTAGAATTCAACACACGAAATCTGGAAATCACAAGAAAAGAATGGCCAAGACATTGATGTAGTGCAAACGGTACATCCAATGAATCAAAAGCAAAGACATAACGTAGTGCAAACGGTACATCCAATGAATCAAAAGCATATCATTGATGTAGTGCAAACGGTACATCCAATTAATCAAAAGCAAAGACATTGATGTAGTGCAAATGGTACATCCAATGTGTCAAAAGCAAAGACATTGATGTAGTGCTAACGGTACATCCAATGTATCAAAAGCAAAGACATTGATGTAGTGCAAACGGTACATCCAATGCATCAAAAGCGTATCATTGATGTAGTGCAAACGGCACATCCAATGAATCAAAAGCAAAGACATTGATGTAGTGCAAACGGTACATCCAATGTATCAAAAGCAAAGACATTGATGTAGTACAAACGGTACATCCAATGTATCAAAAGCATATCAATGATGTAGTGCAAACGGTACATCCAATGAATCAAAAGCAAAGACATTGATGTAGTGAAACTATACATCCAATGTATCAAAAGCATATCATTGATGTAGTGCAAACGGTACATCCAATGAATCAAAAGCAAAAACATTGATGTAGTGCAAACGGTACATCCAAAGTATCAAATAATTCGGAGCATCGACGTCGTACAGCGTGATATCCGATGAACTAAGTCAAAAGACACCGCACAATGCTAGTCTAAAACATAAAAATGATCGTCATGATCACAGAGAAGTGTCAATTACAGTAAGCTAGTAAATATATGAGCTTAGCTTCATGTCCCATAACCACTAGCTTAACTTAAATATTTACGAACAAATTGTATATCTCCACTAGAAAATTGTCACAAGAGTTTCAACCGAACAAGTCCAAGAATTAACCGGCGAAGTGAACGCAAGCGTTTCATACCACTTTTTTTACTAAGCCATTTAATTAGATTTCTCATACGAGTGAGGTAAAGGTTTGTATATACTAGTAGATTGGAAAACGGTTTTATAAACAAGTTTGGTATTGAAAGTAGAATTGAAATCGTTTTGAGGAAAGAGTTTTGATATTTACTACTAGTATAGAAAACCATTATATTTTAAAGTGACAAATCATAGAATTGGTTGTAGAAACAATAAATCATAAAAATTCATATTCGAAGACGTGAATAAAATCCAAAGAAATCGATACCGAATCCATCAAAATGGATATTCCCAAAAATCACGATGAAAATGTCATCAAAGTCCATAATAAATGATAGCAACAAAAAGGGAATCAACATGAACCGATTAAAGTTGGAAATATACTCAAAAACAGCCAAAATAGGCAAATTAAACAATTCCAGACGTCTGGTAGGTGTTCCCAGACGTCTGGCCCTAGGTTCTGGAAGTATATATGTTTTCTCCCTTCTATTTTTAATTCCTGGGCCATTTTAGACGTCTGAAATTTTCAACCAGACGTCTGAATTTGATTTTAAACGTCTGGATTTTGTTTCAGACGTCTGGAATTAGTCTCTGCCTTTTCCAGACCCCTTTCCAGACGTCTGGATTTTTCAACCAGACGTCTGGATTTGGTTTCAGACGTCTGAAATTAATTTCAGACGTCTGAAATCTTCTACTAGGCAAAAAAAACAGCGTAGACCAAAAATGGCAAATCCAAACCGAAATGCGATCGAACGAGTGATGGATGCTAAGGATTTATGCCAATCGACAACCCAGCACTACAGGCTCTTCGATACATCACCAAAAGCATGTTCAAACATCAAAGATTGGATTTTTAAAGATTTGACTACAAAACACCAAAAATTGGAATATTCACCAATTCAATCCAATTCAAAAGCAAATGAATATAAATAAGTGTTAGGAATTCATACCCAACAACAAAGATAGATATATACATAGATGTGAGATAAAAATCTCACCTTTGAACCCAAATCAATGAAGGAGAAGCTTTAAGACAAGGGAAGATCAACCACACTTCAATCTCAACACTAGAAGCTTGAATCTAAGCTCAAAAGAAGAACATTCCCTAGGTTAGGTTTAGGAATTTTCTGAAATCAAAGAGAGAATGAGTTGGAGAAGAAGAAGGAGATGCTTACTAATGGGTTCTCTTTGATTTTGGAGCAAGAACTTGAGCTAGCAAGAGGAACTAGGGCTTGGAGTTTCTAATTCCCATTCTCTTCCACCATTTTTTCTTAAGCTTGAGTGTTAGGAATATGAAATGAAGTAATGAAGAGTTGGAGTAGGTTGGGACTGAGTTAGTAAGTGATTAATGGGTTCAGCCCAAACCAAAGCCCTAAGTGAAAAAGTGGCAAAATTTCACTATCTCCAAACATATCGAAGTTTATACTCAAAAAGGTCGCAAATGTCATTTTGAACTCAATGAATGTGGTGTCGAGTCCTAATTCGGCTGTTTGCAAAAAGTAGCTTTTCGGACTAAAATCCGACGAACGATGAAATATTTAAATAAAATATTTAAATATTCAATCGATAAATATGCGGGTTGTTATAGGCTCCCATCCTTAAAGAAATTGCGTCCTCGTAATACTTAAGAAGAAAATAAATAGTAACAACCATAAAAGCGTATTAACACAAAAGAATTTTGAAATAAGAAGTTCACCATAAAGAGCACGAAAGAGTAAACCCGGATGAGTTCGCTCGATGAATTCTCTAGATTTCCCAAGAGAAATCTTTGGGATTTGAGAACCATAGAATGTTCACAAAAAGAACATCTTTATTTCGAAGGTGCCCAACCTCCGAAGCAATGATGCGAATAGAAAGTTGCTCAAAAGTCAAATTGGGTGAAACTTCAATTTCCTCAATAAAACCGGGCTCAAGAATAAAAATCGGAATCCATAAGGCATTTCCGTAGATAAAAGACGTGGAGAACGTCAAGAATAGCAATAAATTGAGCTGGTGCAACGACGTAGTATAATAACAGTACGCCCGAGAAACTAGAAACTCAAATAATTTGGGACATCGGCGTAGTACAAAAACGGTACGCCCAATGAACCAAAGCCCGAATAATTTCGGAACACCGACGTAGTACAAAAAAGGTACGTCCAATGAACCGATAAACTAGAACAACGATGTAGTATAATAATGGTACATCCATTGATCCAGATAAGACAGAACATCGATGTAGTATAATAACAGTACATCCGATGAACCGAACACCATAAAAGAACGTCGGACACTAGTCCATAAAAAAAATGAGATAAAGCTCAATAAAACGAAGTATATCAAAATGTTCAATGAACCTGATAAAAAGATAATTCCATTCAGACAACATCAAAGAATCAACAACTTGTTGCCTACGAGAAGTGCGTTGGCAACACGATTTCCAGAATATGAAGATCATAAGATGCTAGGAACTTGAGTCGACATGAAGTTCCTTATGAGAAAATAAATATTCCAAATATTTATGATCGAGGTAGAGAACAAATTTCTCATCCAAATATGATGATGCCAAATTCCAAAAGTAAAAAAATAGCCGCGAGCACTAGATCATGAGTGGCATATCTCGTCTCGATAAGCTATAATGATTTAGAAGCATAAGAGATAGTACGTTCTCTTTCGCAAGAGGACGGCACCCAAACAAATACGATTAGGATTGGTACAAAAGATAAAGTCTTGGTTCCCCTCGGGAATCACAACAATAAGAGTTTCAAAAAGAAAGAATTTCTTTTAAATAATCTTCTTTCCCGAAAAGTTAAAACTTTCAAAATTACATTTTTATTTTTATGTAATAATCTTTCTACAAAAATTTACATTTTTACAAGTCAATATATCGTGTCTAACTGTCTCATCAAAGCGTTTAGGAGATTCTTATCGATAACGTTGATCAAGCGCATCGACCAAAATTCTTAAAGCACTCAATGGGCAATACAATCACAAAATCATCTTCTTTATAATAAACAAGTTTCTTAAAAGTTTTACAAATATTCTTTGCTTGTTTTAAGAACAAAATCCAATTTTACTGATAAATAAATCTTATGAAAAAGATTTGCGAAATTTTCAAATTACTATTTTCATCCAAAATCAATATATACAAAAATGATCTCATCGAAATATTCATAGAATACTCGATTTATAAAATGGATGAAATAAGCTGGATAAAACGAATGACATAATAAGTCATTCATAAGAATCATAACGAGTGCGGAATGCGGTAAGTGGAATGCTAATTTCCGCAACCCGTAGCTAATGAAAACCGATGGTAAGGTCAAACTGGAAAGACCTTAGCACCACTCAAAAGATTTCTTAGGTGATAATCCTAAGACAAGCTCAAAGATACCGAAAAATTTCTCAAACTACATGAATGAGAGAAATAACACTTTCCTTATAAGTGGGCTTAAGGAATAAAATGATGCCATCAAGTTGGAATCAAAATCATAAAGGAAAAATAGAAATCGGCTTAACAGATTGAAAATGTCGAAGATGAATAGTCCACACGGGACAAAGGATATGGCCTCATAATAATTAAGCCAATCCTTACAAAAGTAAATTCCGAAGCCTAAGTAAAAATCGGCTCGGATAGAAAAATCACATAAAATAATTTCGACATCAAATAAAAGAAAATTGAGTGTTGCGGATCTACCATCCGGATTCACAATCCTCAACGAATTCATCAAGCCCAAAGTATTCAAAGAAAAAGAATCGACAAGTTCTTTTGATATAAAAATAATGAGATGAAACCCATATCAAAAAGAACTCGAATAAGAAGGTCACGAAATAAAACAATGCCATCAAGGATTGAGCGAAAAATACATTGACCGAGAGAAGAGTTTCTAGGGGCTTGCACAATATTTAGCTTTCTCATGTCCTTGTTCAAAAGTTTGGGACATGCAGATAAAAGATGACCCAGTTTCTTGCAATAGCGACAAGAATGGGGTTTTGGACACATATTCACATAGTGTACCTTAGAATTACAATTGTAACATCCTCCACGATTAGGGATTGGAGTCTTTGCTATAAAAGTAGCTTGCTTCACTCTCTTATTGGGATTAAGGCTCTTGAACTTAATACGCCTCTTCTTGGAAGTCCCAATATCACAAACACTTCCTTTACCAGCCTCTCCATGAAGAAGAGTAACATCCATAAGCTGATTGAAAGAAACTTCAAGTTTCAAAGGTAGAACCATTTCGGGGTTCTTACTCAAAGCAGAGATAAACTCTTGATTCTTTACAAGATCAAGAAGCTGCTAGGCAGACATAAATACTCCATCCTAGGGAGTAGCACTAGATTGACCGGCACTGGGACGGCCTGGTCTAACCATTTCTCTTCTTTAAGAAAGAAAGAAAGAAGAGGAAAAAGTTATTCTCAAAATAAATATCAAGCAATCTTGATAGATAAAACAAGGAATCATAAAAGAAAGTAGGATAGAACGGTACGAAGACTCAAATAAACCCTAAGGCACAACTCCTAAGAAAGACTTAGGACATGATCCTTGCTAGATTATTCTACATTGTTCCGAAGTTTGGCTCTGATACCAAGCTGTGACGCCCCGCCTCTATACCCACGCTAGCCAAGAACATTACAGTGAATGCTGTCAACTAGCACGGAGAATAAGGCTGTTGAGGAGCGACCATCCGTGTAACTTCTTTGCGCGAGCATCGATATGTCAGATAGTATAACATGCATTTCATCTCAAGAGGGAATCCGACATACTGACACAAACTCAAAGCTACTACACAGTGGCTATATAATCTTCGGAAACAAATATAGAAATAAACATAACACAAATCAGTCACAGATAATTCATATCACAAAGGCGGTAATAGATATGAATATAACACATGAAAGTGTACACCAGAGTATTGGTCAAACAAGATCCATAATATCCAAAAGAATAGATACAAGTGCTAGACAAAAGAATAAGTATACATCATAGAGTCTGTATCTCAAATGTATACAACAAAAACTACTAATCTAAGTAGTTAGCCAAAAGTCAGATGATGGTCCGATAAGGAGTCAAGCAGAAGCACCTGTAAAATCTCAGCCTGACCCGAGTATTATTTAAGAAGAAAATAATAAACGGATCAGTCTGGCTATAAATATCAGATGAAATGATATAGAATAAGAGATATGACTAATCGTATAATAATCACAATGCCAAGCTGTGATAAATAAGTAACTGAAAATCAACAAGAGATTAATCAATATCGCAAGGATCTTCTCAAAGATAAAAAGGAATGTCATACTCCTAATTTCATTCACCAAGCCACAATAAATGACATATATATCAATGCCAATCGTAAAAGTTGGTGAAACATAAATTCCAGAATTCAACACACGAAATCCAGAAATCACAAGAAAAGAATGGCCAAGACATTGATGTAGTGCAAACGGTACATCCAATGAATCAAAAGCAAAGACATTGATGTAGTGCAAACGGTACATCCAATGAATCAAAAGCATATCATTGATGTAGTGCAAACGGTACATCCAATGAATCAAAAGCATATCATTGATGTAGTGCAAACGGTACATCCAATGAATCAAAAGCAAAGATATTGATGTAGTGAAAATGGTACATCCAATGTATCAAAAGCAAAGACATTGATGTAGTGAAGAAGGTACATCCAATGTATCAAAAGCAAAGCCATTGATGTAGTGCAAACGGTACATCCAATGTATCAAAAGAAAAGACATTGATGTAGTGCAAACGGTACATCCAATGTATCAAAAGCATATCATTGATGTAGTGCAAACGGTACATCCAATGAATCAAAAGCAAAGACATTGATGTAGTGCAAACGGTACATCCAATGTATCAAAAGCAAAGACATTGTTGTACTGCAAACGGTACATCCAATGTATCAAAAGCATATCATTGATGTAGTGCAAACGGTACATCCAATGAATCAAAAGCAAGGACATTGATGTAGTGCAAACGTTACATCCAATGTATCAATAGCATATCATTGATGTAGTGCAAACGGTACATCCAATGAATCAAAAGCAAAGACATTGATGTAGTGCAAACGGTACATCCAAAGTATCAAATAATTCGGAGCATCGACGTCGTACAGCGTGACATCCAATGAACCAAGTCAAAAGACATCGCACAATGCTAGTCTAAAGCATAAAAATGATCGTCATGATCACAGAGAAGTGTCAATTACAGTAAGCTAGTAAATATATGAGCTTAGCTTCATGTCCCATAACCACTAGCTTAACTTAAATATTTACGAACAAATTGTATATCTCCACTAGAAAATTGTCATAAGAGTTTCAACCGAACAAGTCTAAGAATTAACCGGCGAGGTAAAAGCAAGCGTTTCATACCACTTGTTTTACTAAGCCGTTTAATTAGATTTCTCATACGAGTGAGGTAAAGGTTTGTATATACTAGTAGATTGGAAAACGGTTTTATAAACGAGTTTGGTATTGAAAGTAGAATTGAAATCGTTTTGAGGAAAGAGTTTTGATATTTACTACTAGTATAGAAAACCTTTATATTTTAAAGTGACAAATCATAGAATTGATTGTAAAAACAATAAATCATAAAAATTCACATTCGAAGACGTGAATAAAATCCAAAGAAATCGATACCGAATCCATCAAAATGGATATTCCCAAAAATCACGATGAAAATGTCATCAAAGTCCATAATAAATATAGCAACAAAAAGGGAATCAACATGAATCGATTAAAGTTGAAAATATACTCAAAAATAGCCAAATTAGGCAAATTAAACAGTTCCAGACGTCTGGTAGGCGTTCCCAGACGTCTGGCCCTAGGTTCTGGAAGTATATGTATTTTCTCCCTTCTATTTTTAATTCCTGGGCCATTTCAAACGTCTGAAATTTTCAACCAGACGTCTGAATTTGATTTCAGACGTCTGGATTTTGTTTCAGACGTCTGGATTTAGTCTCTGCCTTTTCCAGACCCCTTTCCTAACGTCTGGATTTTTCAACCAGAAGTCTGGAGTTGGTTTCAGACGTCTGAAATTAATTTCAGACGTTTGAAATCTTCTGCTAGGCAAAAAAATAGCCTAGACCAAAAATGGCAAATCCAAACCGAAATACGATCGAACGAGCGATGGATGCTAAGGATTTATGCCAATCGACAACCCAGCACTATAGGATCTTCGATGCATCACCAAAAATATGTTCAAACATCAAAGATTGGATTTTTAAAGATTTGACTACAAAACACCAAAAATTGGAATATTCACCAATTCAATCCAAATCAAAAGCAAATGAACATAAATAAGTGTTAGGAATTCATACCCAACAACAAAGATAGATATAGACATAGATGTGAGATAAAAATCTCACCTTTGAACCCAAATCAATGAAGGAGAAGCTTTAAGACAAGGGAAGATCAACCACACTTCAATCTCAACACTAGAAGCTTGAATCTAAGCTCAAAAGAAGAACATTTCCTAAGTTAGGTTTAGGAATTTTCTGAAATCAAAGAGAAAATGAGTTGGAGAAGAAGAAGGAGATGCTTACTAATGGGTTCTCTTTGATTTTGGAGCATGAACTTGAGCTAGCAAGAGGAACTAGGGCTTGGAGTTTCTAATTCCCATTCTCTTCCACCATTTTTGCTTAAGCTTGAGTGTTAGGAATATGAAATGAAGTAATGAAGAGTTGGAGTGGGTTGGGACTGAGTTAGTAAGTTATTAATGGGTTAAGCCCAAACCAAAGCCCTAAGTGAAAAAGTGACAAAATTTCACTATCTCCAAACATATTGAAGTTTATACTCAAAAAGGTCGCAAACGTCATTTTGAACTCAATGGAAGTGGTCTCGAGTCCTAATTCGGCTGTTTGCAAAAAGTAGCTTTTCGGACTAAAATCCGATGAACGATGAAATATTTAAATAAAATATTTAAATATTCAATCGATAAATATACGGGTTGTTACAATCTCCACCAAACCCAGAAACGGTTTGACGATCTGACGAAGTTCGTCGCGGCGATGATGAACGGCCGTAAATAATTTGCTCCAATCTGGACACACATAAACTCCAATCGAAAAACGGATAGCACCATTAAATTACGCTCGTCGAGAGCATTAATGACTCAGCGGATTAATCAAAATAAACTTCAATCGGTGAAAGTAGCAATCGGTGGATTGATGAATACCAAAATGCCCAAATTCGTTGATCCGAAGATACCGAATTCTAGCTATCTCAAACACGTTGATAGCGCACTATACCGTGTTCCAAGATCTACGATTCTTCGCACGTTGATCTAGCGCACTAGATTACGTGAATCGGCTTCTACGTTCGTTGAATCGAGCGCACTCGATTAACCGAAAGAGGAGATAGGAGATTACACTCAACTATCAATTTTTAGAAGAAAGCACACAACAATCAACAAGAAATTTTATTCAAAATTCAACTTCTAACAATGTACAACGCACCCCCCCTATTTATAGTGTTTCCTCGACCTGAGCCTTAAGTCGTATATGACTCATCCCCTACGACCCACGACTCATCTTCCCCTACGACTCACGACTCATCTTGAGTCGGTAGCGACTCATTAGCAGTAGACGACCCAACCACATACGACTCAATACATGACCTAGGAAAAATACAAACAGTACAACACTAACGACTTAAAAATGCCACGACTCAACCGACTCAACACCAGTGTTTACATACCAGCTCGTAATACAACATATACGACTCAACATAGGTCGTGAACGACTCACGACTCAACTAAGGACCGACTCAAGACCCACACGACTCAAGCTTCCAAGTTCTTTGCGGCATGCCTCTTCGAACGACTTAGCTAGGTCGTGTTCTGCCTCCGACTCAAGGACCTTACTTGCTGAAACCTTCCCCTTCTTCGTGTTAAGTCGTAAACGACTTATGTATGGGTCGTTGAGTCGTGTACGACTCATCAGTCTCGAACACCCCAAGTTCCCGTTGAGTCGCAGCCCTGTTCCATTAACCCGTATACGACTCAAGTGTTTGTTATCTCGTGCCCCTTCTTCGTTAGGTCGTTCCTCCCCTTCACTCGACCAGTTAGGTCGTTCACGACTCATAGTTGCTTGACTCGTGAACGACTTAAGACCTAAAAACGAAGCTTCCTTAACTCGAGAACGATCTTCCTCTTTAGGTCGCATATGACTTATCCCCTGAGCTGCATCATCCTCCCCTGGTTGAGAAAAATTCGTCCTCGAATTTGTAAATTCTTCTGCCTCAGATTGTTCGTCTCTATAATATGGTACGAGATGCTTAACATTGAACACGTCAGACGTGTAAACATCTTTTGGCAGCTTCAACTTATAAGCATTTTCATTAATTTTCTTCACAATTTCAATTGGACCAATTTTCCGCGCCTTCAACTTGTTATAAGCACCCACCGGAAAACAATCCTTCGTCAATACAGCATAAACCAAATCACCTTCCTTAAATTCAACACTCCGTCGTTTCAAATCAGCAGCCTTCTTATACTTCTCATTTGACTTTTCTAATCGTTCTTGAACGATCTTATGACATTCGGATAATTCTTCAACAAAATCAACAGCCCGTTTAACTGTCCCCTTCGGTTGTGGTGCCACTGCTAAATCCAACGGCCCCTTGGTAAATTTGAATATACAATCTGAAATGGACTGAATCCCGTACTGCGATTCATGGCATGATTATGAGCAAATTCTGCTTGGCATAATTTCATGTCCCAACTTCTCAAATTATCTTGTGCAAGACATCGCAACAAATTTCCCAATGACCTGTTTACAACTTCTGTCTGTCCATCAGTTTGCGGATGATAAGCACTACTAAATTTCAGCTTCGTTCCCACCATCTTCCACAAACTTAACCAAAAGTGACTCAGAAAACGAGTATCCCGATCAGAAACAATAGATTCTGGTAAACCATGCAATCGATACACCTCCTTAAAGAATAATTGTGCCACTCGAACTGCATCCGCTGTCTTCTTGCAGGCAATAAAATGTGCCATCTTCGAAAATCTGTCCACTACAACAAATATCGAATCATTTCCCCTTTGAGTTCTAGGCAAACCCAAAACGAAATCCATGCTGATATCAACCCATGGCTTAGACGGTACAGGTAATGGCATATACAACCCTGCATTCGTCGCTGTTCCCTTTGAAACCTGGAAAATATGGCATCTCTCCACAAATCTTTCAACTTCTTTTCTCATCGACGGCCAAAAATAAGATTGAGAAATCAACTGCAATGTACGATCTCTACCCACATGGCCTTCTTCATGCAACTCCTTGATAATTTTCATTCTCAAGCTGCCCTCTGGGATACATAACTGATTTCCTTTAAACAAGAATCCATCAATCAACATAAATTCATCAGTACTCCCATCCTTCACTTTCTCAACATATTTCACAAAGTAAGGATCTTCTTCAATCATTTCTGGCAGTAATTCAAACCCTGTCACTTCAACCTTCATTGTTGTCAACAAATGACTCCTCCTACTCAAAGCATCAGCTACACGGTTCGTCACCCCCGATTTGTGCTTAACAACAAAGGTAAACTGCTGTAAATATACAATCCACGATGCATGTCTTGCTGAAATCTTATCCTGCCCCCGTAAATGCTTCAAAGCTTCATGATCAGTATAAAGAACAAATTCCTTCTGAAACAGGTAGTGTCTCCAATGCTTAACAGCTTGCACAACAGCGTAAAATTCAACGTCATATGTATTGTATCTCATCTTTGCCCCTGATAACTTTTCACTGAAATATGCAATAGGTCTCCCCTGCTGACTCAACACTCCTCCAATCCCAACCTTTGATGCATCAGTGTGTAGCTCAAACAACAACTGAAAATTAGGTAAAACAAGAATTGGCGTTGTCGTCAACAGTTCTTTGATTCGTTCAAAAGCAACTCCCGCTTCCTCTGACCATACAAACTGCTTCCCCTTCATGCAATCAGTAATTGGAGCCATCACGCTACTGAAGTGTGGAATGAATCTCCGGTAGAATGACGCTAGCCCATGAAAACTTCTCACTTCCGTAATTGTCTTTGGTGGTGGCCAATTTCTGACTGCTTCAACTTTATTCTGGTCAACTTGAATACCCTTTCCTGAAACAACATAACCCAGAAATAAAACACTTCTTGTCATGAACACACATTTCTTCGTAGCTGCATAAAATTGTTCCTCACGAAGAATAATCAACACTTCCCTCAAATGTAGAACATGCTCCTCCATACTTCTGCTATATATAAGAATATCATCAAAATAAACTACCACGAACTTCCCAATGAATGGTCTAAAGATTTGATTCATCGCCCGCATGAATGTACTAGGTGCATTTGATAAACCAAATGGCATAACCAACCATTCGTATAACCCCTCTCTCATCTTGAAAGCTGTCTTTCATTCATCTCCCGGTCTAATTCGAATCTGGTGATAACCACTCTTCAAACCAATCTTCGAAAATATAGTTGCCCCACTCAACTGGTCTAACAAATCATCCAACCTCGGCATAGGAAATCTATAGCGGACAGTAATCTTGTTCAAAGCTCTACTATCTGTACACATTCTCCATGTTCCATCCTTCTTCGGCACCAACAAAGCTGGTACTGCACAAGGACTTAAGCTTTCCTGAACACGTCCCTATTCTAACAACTCTTCCACCTGCCTTCGTAACTCTTCATGTTCCTTCGGACTCATTCGGTAATGTGGTCGATGTGGTAAAACTACTCCTGGAACAAGATCAATTTGATGTTGAATATCTCTCAATGGTGGTAACTCCTTAGGCAACTCCTCTGGAAATACATCTTCAAACTCTTGCAAAACTGGCTTTGCTTCTTCAGGAATTTCAACCTCTTCACTGCTCTCACGCCCAATCAACAAAAAGACTTCAGGCTCCTCTTCAACCTCCTTAACAAACTCCTTTAAAGTCAACAGAGTTTTCAATTCCTCAATCTCCTCTAGCTTGCTTTCCTTCTGTTGTTGCTTGTTGGGAACCAAAGTGATTTTAGTACCCTCGAACATGAAACTATAGCTATTAGCACGTCCGTCATGTTGTACTGCTCTATCATACTGCCATGGTCTGCCCAACAACAGATGACATACGTCCATGTCTACAACGTCACACAAAATTTCATCTTTGTACTTCTTCCCAATAGAAAAATTAACACAAGCTCTTCGACACACCTTCACTTCACCACCCTTCCTTAACCATGCTAACTTGTACGGTTTAGGATGTTTCTCAGTTTTCAAGTTCAACTTCTTCACAGCCTCGGTAGAAATAATATTATCGCAACTTCCAGCATCAATAACGAACTTGCAAACTTTTCCCAGAATAGTGCATGTCGACTGAAATATGTTACTCCTCAACCAACTACAATCCTCCTCTTGCTTTGGTGTAAGACATGACCTCCTCATCATAAGATTACAACCTTCATCTCCAGACAATTCTTCTTCCTCCTCAACATAAGGTGAATTAGAACGTTCAGCTTCTTCCTCCTCATCCTCAGCTTCAACTATCATAGCTCTCTTCTTCGGCTTCGGACATTCATTGCTTTTATGACCCAACTCCTGACAATTATAACATTTGAAACCACTACTAGCCTTCGCCTTCTCAGCCTCCTTCACCACTGGTTTTGTAACAGGTTTAGGAACATTAGAACTTCCACCAACACCCCTCGCTTGATTATTGGAATTAGTAAACACACCACCTCCACGCCTTCCTTGCTTCTCCCAAGCCAACGCTTTCTGATGTGCCTCTGCCACTGATCTAGGATCAAACATATTGACCATATCCTGGATCTGCATTCTCAATCCCCCAATGAATCTAGCAGTTAGCTGTTCTTCTGTTTCCATAATATCATTCCTGGCAATGAGTTGGTAGAATTCATCAGCATAATCACTAACAGACTTCGTCCCTTGCCTCAGATTCTGCAACCTCTGGTACATAAGTGATTGATAGTTGTATGGTAAGAATGTAGCTCGCATCAATTTCCTCATCTTCTCCCAAGATTCTATCTTTGACTTCCCCATTCTCTCCCTGGTAAGTTTAGTTTGCTGCCACCACGCCAAAGCTCTCCCCCTCAACCTAGTAGCAACCAACTTCACTCGCCTATGCTCAGGAACCTCCTTAAAATCAAAGATCTCTTCAACATTAGATAACCAATCAAGAAATTCTTCTGCTACCATCCCTCCTTTAAATTCTGGAATTTCCATCTTCATCCCCGATTCCCAACGTCGATCATCATCAATAACTCGATACCGACGTTGTCCCTGATCTCGGTCTCTGAAATGAACACTTCCCCTATCACCGTCAAACTCCTCATCAAAGTCTGATGCATATCGTTGTCTTTCACGCCCTCCAACATCTCTACCACCACTCCTACTACCCATATCTCTTCGATCACGACCATCATCATTCCTCCTACTTCGATTATCAACACTCCGTTGATCCTGACTCTCTCTCCTCTCCCGATCTGAATGATGTGAAACTCTACTTCCTCCATGAATGGATTCAGGTGAATTTCTTCTTCGACTTTGATTCATATCGATCATCAACTTCTCCAACCTACCAATGCCTTCATCAATCTTCTCATGCATACGTTGTTCCATTTGATCGGCTTCTTCTCGTCGATACAAAGCTTCAACGTTTTGATGTCGGTTAGCTCTCCTTGGTGGCATGGTTGAAAACTCTTCACAACACTTCAAACTCCTACACAAGACAAACACAAGCTTCAGCACAAGGGAACAAATCACGGCCTCAACACTTGTCTCGGCTTGCTCTTTACGGCTTAACTCGGCTCGGCTCAAGATTAAGTCGGCTTCAATTCAAACACAAGGCACGGCTTACACTCTTCTATACTTGATTCAAAATGCTATAGATCAAATATTCCAAGCTTGTTGCAACTTCACGATGAACACAACGAACACAACTTCAAACTTCAACACTTGGCTCCAAGAATCAACTTAGCTATGATTGGCTAAGTATGGCTCTGATACCAATAATGACTCAGCGGATTAATTAAAATAAACTTCAATCGGTGAAAGTAGCAATCGGTGGATTGATGAATACCAAAATGCCCAAATTCGTTGATCCGAAGATACCGAATTCTAGCTATCTCAAACACGTTGATAGCGCACTATACCGTGTTCCAAGATCTACGATTCTTCGCACGTTGATCTAGCGCACTAGATTCCGTGAATCGGCTTCTACGTTCGTTGAATCGAGCGCACTCGATTAACCGAAAGAGGAGATAGGAGATTACACTCAACTATCAATTTTTAGAAGAAAGCACACAGCAATCAACAAGAAATTTTATTCAAAATTCAACTTCTAACAATGTACAACGCACCCCCCTATTTATAGTGTTTCCTCGACCTGAGCCTTAAGTCGTATATGACTCATCCCCTACGACTCACGACTCATCTTCCCCTACGACTCACGACTCATCTTGAGTCGGTAGCGACTCATTAGCAGTAGACAACCCAACCACATACGACTCAATACATGACCTAGGAAAAATACAAACAGTACAACACTAACGACTTAAAAATGCCACCACTCAACCGACTCAACACCAGTGTTTACATACCAGCTCGTAATACAACATATACGACTCAACATAGGTCGTGAACGACTCACGACTCAACTAAGGACCGACTCAAGACCCACACGACTCAAGCTTCCAAGTTCTTTGCGGCATGCCTCTTCGAACGACTTAGCTAGGTCGTGTTCTGCCTCCGACTCAAGGACCTTACTTGCTGAAACCTTCCCCTTCTTCGTGTTAAGTCGTAAACGACTTATGTATGGGTCGTTGAGTCGTGTACGACTCATCAGTCTCGAACACCCCAAGTTCCCGTTGAGTCGCAGCCCTGTTCCATTAACCCGTATACGACTCAAGTGTTTGTTATCTCGTGCCCCTTCTTCGTTAGGTCGTTCCTCCCCTTCACTCGACCAGTTAGGTCGTTCACGACTCATAGTTGCTTGACTCGTGAACGACTTAAGACCTAAAAACGAAGCTTCCTTAACTCGAGAACGATCTTCCTCTTTAGGTCGCATATGACTTATCCCCTGAGCTGCATCAATTAACATATATTATTTCTAGAATTTTCTGAGGTGTTTGAAATTTTAGCTTTGATTTTGAAGTGAAAATAGATTTAGGGTTTGCATCCATTGAGGCCATTGAAGAAGAGAAAGTGTTGAGGAAAAATGAACGCACAAACACATGAAGATGGATGGAGGCTAGGGTTTATAACAACCTATTTATAAGCGAGGTTGAAACGAACAGATAGATCCGATAAACAAACGTGTTAACGCTAACGTGGCCCAAAAAACCCGTTCTGACCCCGGAACGAAATTGGGCAAACCCATATACCGAAATAGGTATTTTAAAATATTCTGAACGCGATGGAAAAAGTTTCACCTCCAAATTCCATTGTGTGAAGAAGTTATGCTAAAAACAATATTTTCAAATCGATTTCAAATTGATTTCACTTAAATTGATTTAAAGGCGTTTCGCGTTCGTACGATCAAACGACAAGTCCGATCGCTACGAAACTTGAAACCCTATAATAATTTACTGTTACGGATCCGATGAAACTGGTTTCGTTGAAATCCGAGTCTGTGACCAAAATGGCTATTTTTATATTAATTAAATAAATTTATTAAATCGAATTTTGTATTTCAATTTATAGAATTGACAATTTATCCCCTTTATACTTCTCAATCATTTGCAATTATTTAAACAAAATTTAAATGTCAATTTTAGAAGATAAATTTATCAATTGAAATGCCTTATCTTAAATTTCATTATACTCAAAATTACAAATTAAGTTCCCAAAATTTCTATTAAATTAAATAATCAATGTTTATTCCATCTATAAATTTTAAGTAGATGGATTCCATGTTGGGTACAAAATCTATTATTTTAATATCCTTGAATTTTTAGTTAAATCTCTATTATCGTAATATTTAACGTTAATTTCACTTATTTTGCAATACTTGAATTAAACTAAATATCGCTTTCTATACTTAAATCTATATTTCCATTGATTCACTCAAATTTGTACTTATTATGTAGTATTTTAGAAACTCATTTGTACTTTGAATCTATTCCCCAATTCACATTTCCATTGTAGTATAAATTTGAATTCCATCCTATTTAATATTTTATTAATATTTCACAACCACTTCCAATCCATTTCGGTATCGCACTGCCATTTAACATTAAAGCTTATACCAACACTATTATCATAAATTTGAAAAATGGGTTACCAAACTTTGAATTGATTACTAATTATTATTATTGCTTCACTGATTAATTCAATATTTGTATTGGTTTTGCTTATATTAAATTAATTTCCCATATTAATTAAGGTTTCAAAACAATCAATAACATTTCCTTAGTCCAAACCCCTTTTACCAATTACTTTCCTTCAAATAATGCATGTCCCTATAAATACTTACATTTACAGTTTATAATTATTTTAATATACCCATTCCAACAACTCTTAACCCTTTATCTTTACGTTTCACACACTTGTAATATTTAATTACATTTATAACAGTTCAATGTTGGCATTTATTCCTATTAATTTATTCAATGTTTACTGCCCCTTATTTCAATTCTTTCATTTACAGTTACTTTTGTTACATCCACTTATATTCACTTTATGAGTAAATTGGTATTCCCTTTAACCCATTAATTACTAGCTTTAGTTATTGCAATTTATTATCCAACATACAAATTGAATCTATTGTCAAATTTTCCATTTCAATAAATTAACACTTTACAATAGTTAATAAAAGGGGATTGTACTAATAAAAATTTATTTTCATTGATGAATTCAATACTTGACTTTATTTACTTATTTCTAACCTTATATCCAATTGCAACAATTTCCACTATTACAATTAATTGCAATATATAATTCAATTTGTTAATTTTTATTTCCCTTGGTACAGCTAATTACAACATTCTCTTTCCTATAAATAAATAAGATTTCCGTTTCTTCCTAAATTTAAATTAGAAATCCTATTAAATAAACAAATTAAATTATCGAAATTTACGAGTCATTATAGATATGAACTTGAATGAAATTTGAAATATCCAATTTCAAAAACTTAGGAAGTAACATGTAGCGGAATGCAATTCAATGTATTCACATGTGTGTAAAATAGCAGGAATTGAATAATGAATATTGAATTATTTGGTTGGAAATAAAATTTGATTCTACAAATAAAATTTGTTTGGAATTCTAATATTGAAATTTGAAAGTGCGGTGTGTATACAATTATATGTGCTAATATAGTACACACGGATCGTGTAATATGGACTACAATATAAATGCGGAAATAGATGATAATAGCATAGTAAATAGAAAATAGAAAAATCGCACCAGAGATTTTTATACTGGTTCGGAGCACCGTCCTACGTCCAGTCCCAGACTCCTATCTGGATTTTCACTATTAACTACCTCGCTTCACCCGGAGGAACAGGTTTACAATACCCGAACAGCCGAACGGGATTTCACGCCTCTAATACACTGAGGACTTCAACACTTGCCTCTTACAACACCGAGGACTTCAACACTTGCCTCTTACAACACGAGGACTTCAACAAAAACAAATACAATTGTTGTTGACAACTTGTGTTCTTGAAAACACGGATTTGTCACTAGTAGTACACCCTTCCTATAATCTTATCCTCAAAGAATATGAATGATGTTTTGTAAAGATTAAAGAAGGTATTTACTTATTGAATCAAAAGATATGAAATAATTTCAATGATTCAATAAGCTAAATTAATTTTTAGAATGCAGGAGTGTTAGAGATTAGATTAGAGAGCATATATGATCGTGTAAAAACTTGTTGTTTTAATCAATGATATTGATGTGTATTTATAGAGAGAAAATAGTTATAACCCTTGGTGAAAAGTTGCAGTCAAAAGTTATGATCATTGATGAAGAAGAAGAGACGCAACCATTGAAGAAAGATGTGTCTTTTGGAAGAAGTTGCTCTCTGTTTAAAAACGGTCGACAGGTCAAAAACTAACCGGTAGACAGGTTTTTAAAAATATAGTCGTTATGTGCATGTGTGCACGTTTATTGTGCACATCCAACAGGAACGGTCGACCGCCTATATTTGGACCGGTCGACCGGTCTCTGTTAAATTGCACAATAAAGTGCACAACCTATATAAATGTGTATATATATATATATATATTATATTTTGTGCATGATTATTTGAGGATAGATTTTGACAATTTTATTACTATTATAACATCAAATAATCAACCTATCATCTAGAGTACCATATGTAGGTCTTGATTTGTCGATCTCTTTAATATTGTTGTCAGCAATCAAAATCTTCATAGAAGCTGTGACTCAACATTCTCCCCCTTTTTGATTGATGACAATATATAGCTAAAGTATTGAATCTCCCCCTGAATATGTGATTTCCTGCAGACAATTATTAGCACCTTTCTCCCTGCAAACAATTATTAGCACCTTTCTCCCTGCAAACAATTATTAGCACCTTTCTCCCCCTTTGTCATCGACAAAAAGGAGTAATAGATAATTGGTATAATATAGGAGTTTAATTACCATAATATGCATGGCAAAATAAAACATAACAATGAATTTCAATGATAAAAGAGCCACATAAAAACTGAATATACGGGAACCGGTCGACCGCTCTATTATGGCCGGTCGACCGTTTTCAACCAGAGAGCATTTTGGTCGACCGGTTATAATCTTGGTGGTCGACCGGTTTTTATGCCTGGTGAAAACTGTATATTTTGCAAAATTTTGAGAATGTATCGACCTTATATAATATATATTTCATTCTTTTCTTAAGTGGGACCTAAAAAATAGAATTAAGTCCATGGTACCCACTTTTTATAGGGTCCTAAGAGTTAGGTCTTAGGAGTCCAAACCCATATGGGTCCGGTATCCCCTTTATATATATAATTATTATTAAAATGCACAGTATTCATGAATTGCTGAATGTATTTGTTCCTAATCAAATTATTATTTGTTTTAGGAACCCATATTTTGATAGTCTTGACATTTCTCTTTTGAAATTTCACAACTGGTTTTGGTTTGAAATATAATAAACTAAAATTTTTCTTAGCTTCAGTTTTTTGTACTTTTTTCTTCCTTTTATTTCTAAGATGTTTCTTAGTTTCATGTTTGTTATATCCCAAACCTTGTTTATCTGAAATAGATTGTGAACTTTCAATGATTTTAGTCAAATTTTCTCGACCTTTGTTAAAGTTAGAAACATTTTGAGTAATGTCATCAAACTTTGTTTGTAAACTAGCTTTTTCTAGGTCTAGAATTTTAACTTTTGCTTTAAGTTCATGATTTTCAGTAGTGAGAGCATTATTTTTCTCTTTTTGAGCTTCTATTTCATGACTCAAAAGAGATATTTGAGAGTCAACATTAGATGATGATTCTTGAATATTTCCAAGTTCTTCTTCTAATATTTTCTTCTCATCTTTTAACATATCTCGTTCAAACTCTGCTCTACTTAAATCTGCTTTGACTACTTTTAATTGACGTTTTATGTCTTTATATTTGACTATCAATTCAGCATTAATATCAAGTAATTCATCAAATGTAGGAATTTGTACCTCATCTTCTGTTGCCATAAAGCAAACATTAGCTTGTTCATTCTCCGAATCACTTTCACTTTCTGATGAAGATGACTCTGAATCATCCCATGTTACTGAGAAGGCTCGTTTCTTTGATTTGTCCTTCTTATATTTGAATTTGTCATTTTCGGACTTTTTATTTTGTTCTGGACAATCCTTCTGCATGTGTCCCTTTTTATGACAGTTAAAACATTCTATAGCAGATGAAGATGGTTTATTTGATCCAGGTTTCCTTTTATTGTAGCGACTGGCTTTTCGATATTTTAGGAATTTTTTGAAACCTTTAGCAATGAACGCCAAATCTTCATCTTAAGAATCTGATTCATTTTCATCTTTCTCAACATGAAATGCTACATTTTTCTTTTCTTCTTTCTGTTCTTTTCTAGCCTGCAAATTTGCTTCATAGGACATTAAATTTCCTATCAATTCATCTGGCTTCATGACGGAAAGATCATTAGCTTCTTCAATTGCTAATACTTTTCCTTCCCATTCATTAGTCAGAGAATGTAGGACTGTTGAAACAACATCAAAATCAGAATACTTTTGTCCTAACCCAATAAGTGCATGGTGAATAGTTTGAAACCGTGAATACATGTCATTGATTGTTTCATTTGGTTTCATTTTGAAATTTTGAAATTGACTTTTCAGCATGGCTATTTTGGCTTGTTTAACCTTGTTAGTACCTTCATGAGTGATTTTTAGCGTTTGCCAAATTTGATATGCAGTAGTGCAGATACTAACACGGTTATATTCATTTTGGTCTAATGCACAGAACAACATATTTATTGCTCTTGCATTTACGGCTGCTGCCGTTTTCTCAGCCACAGTCCATTCTGAATAATCAGTTGTTGGATTTACTATTTCTCTTTGAGTAGCATTCCAAGCATCATAGCTACTTGATTGCATAAAGAATGACATACATGTTGCCCAATAACTGTAGTTAAGACCATTGAAAAATGGAGGTCTTTGTGTCGATTGCCCTTCTGTGTAAGTGGTGTTTTGAGTGCTAGTACTTGCGTTATTTGCCATATTACAAGAATATATCAAATAACTGTGTTACGGTTATATGATGACCGAAATGAAAGTTCGCTATGCTCTGATACCAAATGAAAGTGCGGTGTGTATACAATTATATGTGCTAATATAGTACACACGGATCGTGTAATATGGACTACAATATAAATGCGGAAATAGATGATAATAGCATAGTAAATAGAAAATAGAAAAATCACACCAGAGATTTTTATACTGGTTCGGAGCACCGTCCTACGTCCAGTCCCAGACTCCTATCTGGATTTTCACTATTAACTACCTCGCTTCACCCGGAGGAACAGGTTTACAATACCCGAACAGCCGAACGGGATTTCACGCCTCTAATACACTAAGGACTTCAACACTTGCCTCTTACAACACCGAGGACTTCAACACTTGCCTCTTACAACACGAGGACTTCAACAAAAACAAATACAATTGTTGTTGACAACTTGTGTTCTTGAAAACACGGATTTGTCACTAGTAGTACACCCTTCCTATAATCTTATCCTCAAAGAATATGAATGATGTTTTGTAAAGATTAAAGAAGGTATTTACTTATTGAATCAAAAGATATGAAATAATTTCAATGATTCAATAAGCTAAATTAATTTTTAGAATGAAGGAGTGTTAGAGATTAGATTAGAGAGCATATATGATCGTGTAAAAACTTGTTGTTTTAATCAATGATATTGATGTGTATTTATAGAGAGAAAATAGTTATAACCCTTGGTGAAAAGTTGCAGTCAAAAGTTATGATCATTGATGAAGAAGAAGAGACGCAACCATTGAAGAAAGATGTGTCTTTTGGAAGAAGTTGCTCTCTGTTTAAAAACGGTCGACAGGTCAAAAACTAACCGGTAGACAGGTTTTTAAAAATATAGTCGTTATGTGCATGTGTGCACGTTTATTGTGCACATCCAACAGGAACGGTCGACCGCCTATATTTGGACCGGTCGACCGGTCTCTGTTAAATTGCACAATAAAGTGCACAACCTATATAAATGTGTGTGTATATATATATATATATATATATATATATATATATATATATATATATATATATATATATATATATATTATATTTTGTGCATGATTATTTGAGGATAGATTTTGACAATTTTATTACTATTATAACATCAAATAATCAACCTATAATCTAGAGTACCATATGTAGGTCTTGATTTGTCGATCGCTTTAATATTGTTGTCAGCAATCAAAATCTTCATAGAAGCTGTGACTCAACAAAATTCGTCATAATTGAATTATCCAAGGGCTTCGATTTACGAAGTGTAATCTTCGCATTTAGTGAAAGAACTTTTGCCGTTCTTGATTTGAACGAACATTTTATTTTAAAATGAATTTGTTTGTGAATTTAAACGTAATAGAATTGGTTGTATAAATTTTGATCAAACATTTTAATTTACAAAATGGTTTAAGATAAAATTTGGATTTGTAATATTTAATTGATTTTAAATATTGAAAGGTTAATTTCATAAGTTAGATAACGTATATTTCGAATATATGATTATATGATAATTAATTATTGTATTTAGTATTGGAATTATTTAAATAATTGAATCCTGAATTTAATATGAATGAAAATGATTTCAAAAGTTGATTTATTTAAACAAGAATGAAAATTGTTAACTTTTAATTTGAATATAAAAGTGATTAAATTGATTTTTAAAATAGCTTGTTTTAATCAACGTTTAAAAATAGTCTTTTGGGAACCGTCTCGGATTTCGACAAAACCAGTTTTGTCAAATATGTAATAGTAAATTATTATAGAATTTCAAGTTTCATCACGATCAAACTTATTCTTTGATCGTGCAAGCTCGAAATGCATAGAAATCAATTAAATTAATTTAATTAAAATAATTTGATTTGAAAAGCTATCTTCTATATATGATGGAATTGGCTCTCGATGTATATTCCATTATGTTTGGAATAGGGGTATAATATATAGAACCTCGAGCGGCACACTTCATTTGGAGTTCGAAAATTTTGTCACGTGAATAGTGTTTTGTAATTTCCTGTATAAGGTCCTCATTTGCAAAACCCTAGCCTTTATTTCTGGCGACCTCTTTCCTTTTTTCAATGGCCGAAATTGTCTCTCCTCCTCCTCTCGATTTCTCCTCATTCGTAAAGTATTAGGTCTCGACTTCAACTGGGAAAATGAAGTGCTTGATCTCCGCTACATTGTGTAGGATTAGATCGTGTCGGAAGCTTGTAAAATAGCCATAATTGAAGCACGAATGGCTAGTGGTTTTGGGCGTCGTTCGCGACGATGGTAGTGCTTGAGGTGCCTGTACTTCAGGCGGTGGCGGCTTAGGGGTGGGCGCGTGTCATGGCAAGGTTTGATCGACGTCTGGCGATTCGGGACACACGCACGTCGAAGAGTTGAATGCGTGATTGGGTTTCTCGACTGGAAAGTTGGAGTGCACACGTGAAATAGAGAGAGAGCAAATAGGTTTAAGTTTAATTTTTTTTTCATTTTTTTAATTACGTTTTGGATTATATTCAAGTGTTTAAAAATCCATAACTTTTTCATACAAGGTCGGATTCAAGAGAAACAAGGTGTGTTGGGTTCATATGGACATCGTCTACGACCTAGAGCTGGGTTGAAATTTATTTGACTCTAGAACATTTTTAGTTTCAAATAAAGCTGAGTGGTTAAACCCATTCACGAAGTACTAAATTTCCTGCTGTTAGCTAAACCAATTAAAGTAGTGAAATTTATATTGAGTGCTAGTTGAAAATTTAATTGACTGAAAATTCAATTATTGAATTTGAATTGAATGAATTTAGATCGACACTAAAATTTGATCGTTAAGTTGATAATTAAAATTGTTAGTTAAATTTGACTAGAAAATTGGCAATAGGAGTTGGTAGTAAATCTGATAGTTAAATTTGTGTTATTTAATCTAATAGTTAAATTAACATTTAAATTGATATTTAAATTGATGTTGACAATTGAAATTTCATATCACTTTTAAACACCCAACGTTGATAGTTATTGTTTGTTGTTATATGGATTAATTGCCTGCTTTGGATGTTGATTGATATTGCAATGGATGAGATTTGCGATTAGCTGTTATGTTGTTTAGTGAATTCGATATAACCATGTTTGACTCTGTTATTTTCACTATTGATATGATTGATCATATGTACATTGAATTTGGACATGAAACTTTGGACTTCCTATTTGATATGTGAATTGTAGACTGCTTTTGTAGAAATTTGATTGTTTTGATTTTATCACCGTTTCACGAAACTGGATATTTTAATAAACTGAATTTTTAGTTCTGAAAAGTTTTGAAATTTAACTTGGAAATTTAACAAATTGATGATTTTCGTATTTCATACCGAAAATGAAATTGTTAATACTTTGGAAATTGGTAAAGTAATCGTGAAACTGCCTGAAATTGAAATCAGCTATTTGTGTATGATTGATTAAAACCTTGTATTTGTTTCAATGATTTAAATAAAATCTGATTGAACATTGAAGTTATTTAAACTATGAAGTATATTAAATTGATTTGAAGTTGATAGATTACTGAAACCCCTGAGTAGAAGTTTTGAAACTGTGAAATTTTTCAAGTGAAATTTCAAAGTAAAAGAATGAGGTTATTTACAGCTATATTTCACCTGATTTTGATTTGACTTACATGAGGATTTTTAGTCCTGACTCAAGTGTTTTGTCTTTTCATCACGCTCGGGTCAGACAGGGTTTTTTAGTTATCGAAGACAGTCATTCTGGAGGACGAAGACGAAGATTTAGTATATCATATCTACTAGTATTTATTCCGCTGTACTCTTTTATTCTGTTTATTAAAATTGTATTACTCTGATAATACTGTATAACTAAGATTCATATTGTAAACTGAATTGAGTATATATTGTTAAACAACTTCATGAACAGTTTATGTGATTATTATATTTTATCGTTCCGCTGCGAGATTTTATTGTGGTTTTTCTTATTTTCTTTTTATTTCTTTAAAATAAACCATTGATAATCTATCTTTTAAACGTTTTAGTTGGACATGTGCGGTTTATTGTCGACTTGAACTATCCAAAATGGTGGGTCTTCACACATTCATTTTTAACCTCTTGGACTTTGTTTAATTAAGTAAAACTTGCTATTGATTTGTGAACATATATATAGATAAGCATATGAATACTTTTGAGAGTATTTAAACGTGTAGAAATGAATAAGGAAGTTTTAATTAAATAGCGAGTTCTAATTTATAAGTGAAGTTTCATTTATTAATAAGTTTATTGAGTAAAAATGAGTTTTACTAAAAAAAAGTATTAATAAAGAATTGATTAAATAAAAAGAGGATTTAAAGTCGGTTATATGACCTAATCATGTTTTTGTGTGTCAGTTACGTTTTATGTGTTACTCGCTTATGGATAGTATACGGGACTTAGTTTCGCTTATGTGATTATTCTCATTAGTGTTGAAATTGACCAAATATAACTTTGGGAATATCTAGAAGAAACACAGAAATTATACACTACAGTTATCTTTGGTGATGCTATATTGTACGTATATACTCGTTTTGCTCTTCTAGGACAAACGATAAGGAAATCTGTCTACTTAAACGGTTAGGAGGTGATATCAACTCTAATGTATTATCTATTTATTTCCAAAAGACCTGAGTTGAGTTTATCAAAAATCGATTGATTAGTTTTGGAGTGCCCGATAAGTGGAGGAGTTTACTTATATGAGATAACTCGAAACCGTAACCGCTCCAAAACCATATATGTGTTCTATACTTTGGATGAGCTTTGTGATTACTTCCATATGCTGGAATCTATATGGAGATTCGAGACCTCTTTGAGATGCTCGAGCACATATAGTTGTTCATGATCTATTCAGGATATGGAAATCCATGTGTGATTCCGAGATCTGTTGAGATATGGGAATCTATGCGTGGTTCCAAGATCTATTTGAGTTGGGGCTTGTGTGTTGAGATCAATTTGAGTTACGGCTTATATGTTAGGATGCTGAACGTGACTTCACCATCGGTAATGACATAAACTAGAGATAGGTGGCATAGCCTTCAGGATTTAACTAATTTAAAGGGTGCAGGCACTCTATTCTAGTGTTGCTTATAGTTATGCATGCGGTAGTGATGTGACCCAGTGCCACGTGTTCGGGCGTGGAACAACTGTGTTTTTACTATGTTATATTCAATAAAGAGATATACGATGCTCTTAAAGATATCTCTGGTCCTTGTGCATGGGGCTCGAAGTACCGAGAGCACCTCCATGAAATCCTACACAATTGCCGAAAGCGGTTTCATTGCATACCTATTATTGTTGTGATACACACACACATGCATGACAGTTACTTGATTGTTGATATTTCACACTTAGACATTATTATAATATCGTTGGATTCTATAATAGAAATGGTTTAGTTATCTTGAGGTAAGAAACCATCCGACTTTATCTGCAGCGTGGCCTTACAGGATATTTATTTTCGAAGTGTTAAATAAATATAGAAATCCATATGATTTGAGTTTCTCATGATTACTTACCAAACTGATCTAGGAGTTATTTTCTTGTAATGATTGGATCGGCTCAAGTATATTTCCAGGTTTCGTTGTGGTTCATTTGAGCTCTTGGAGAGGAGCTAAATGATTTCCAATCGTATTTATTTTCCGTTACATTACTTGTTTTGTCTCTATCAGCATTTTTGAGGACGGGCTGTTATAACTCTCCAGACTGATGATATGTTAGTTTACTCTGATTGTTGTATGTATATTAAAGTTTTCTTTTTGATAAAGATCTTTTGACAAATTATATATTATCTGTAACGACTCGTAAATTTCGTGGATTTAATTTGGTTAAATTAATAAGTTTTGTAATTAAATCTAGTAGAGAAAAAAAGAAAAAAAACTTTATAACAAATATTGAAATAAACGCTAATTTAAATTTTATAAATGGTGGCTTAAAACACGTTTACTAGCAATTTGAATAAATTTCAATAAATGAAATGGAGTAAGTATTATACCTGGATATAAAATTCATTTAAAGGAAATTTATTTATATGTTAATGTAAATTCAGAAAATATTATAATAAATAATAATTCCTTTCGTACTTGTAAGCTATTACTATAAGTTGCGTGTTGAAGAGGGTTGATTGAATTGAAATTTATATTTAATTTAAATGGAAATGTTAAAGGCTTACGATAATGGAAAATTTAGGTAATAAAAGTTAGAACAAGTGGATAAATAATAACCATATATGGGAATAGCATTTATATAAATTAAGTTGGAACAAATTGGATGTAGAGAAATAAATGTAAGCATTTAATATATAAATTAATGTTGGTTCGATGATAATGTTACTTGGTGATTAATTATATAGTAACGGAAGTGTGAACGTAAAGTAATAAAAGAGTAGATTTACGTTAAGTAGTAATTTGTGTATACACGGGATTTTAAATGATGATTGTTAAGTAATAAAACTATAAAGGCATGTAAGGAAATAGGTAACAATCTATATGTAGTTTATTTTATTTAGTATGATAAATAAAGGTTGGAATTCAAATCACAATTATAGGAGAGTAGGTAGTACGTTATAAGGAAGTAAATATAAGGGTAGATAAAAATTATTATAAATTCCCTAATTATTTGGTCGATAAATTTATTTGAAATAACGATCATTAGAATGTGAGTAATTGCAATGTCGTTATTGATTATAAGCTTTATTTTAATAATTATGATTTATTGAGAAATTAATACGAGAAGTATGTAAATAACTATGAAAGTAATACGTCATAAATTGGTTATAACCTAAACTTTTGTGTAAGTTTGAATTTGAATCTAATCCGTTTAATTGGAAACCTATTAAAATAAATTGGATTCAATTTATAGTAAAGGGGTTATTTTAAGAAATTGAAATAAATACTATGATTGGCAAATTTAGTTACTTTAAATTAAAACGGGAATTGACTTTTAGAATTATAAATTAATAAGTAAATCAAGATGATGAAATTCATGAATTATAGAATTTGAATTTTATCGTGAGTTAATTTATTAAATTTATAATAGTTGGATTTATTGCAAATGAATAAAAATCTAATATGTAATTATTACGTTAATTTAAAAATTAAGTTGAAAACGGGAAATATTTATGCGATAATTTTAAATCCAATGGTAAACCCTTATATTTGAAATATATGAATGGAATAATCATTGTTTCCTTTAATTTAATAGAACTATTAGAAAGTTAATTTAAATTTTGAATTTTATGAAATTGAAGATTTATATTGATTTAATCTTTGATGAATTGACATTTAAAAAATTTTAAAATCATTATAAATGTCTGAGAATTTTAAAGTGATAAATATTGCTAATTTCGGAATTTTAACGTGAAATTTGATTTAACTAATTTGTTTTAAATTTATTTAATTAATAAAAATAGCCATTTTTGTCATGGACTCGGAATTCGACGAAACTAGTTTCACCGGATCCGTAACAGTGAATTATTGTAGGGTTTCAAGTTTCGTGGCGATCGGACTTGTCGTTTGATCGTACGAACGTGAAACGCCTTGAAATCGATTTAATTGAAATCAATTTGAAATCAATTTGAGAATATTGATTTCAGCATAACTTCTTCATACGATGGAATTTGGACGTGAAACTTTTTCCATCGGGTTCAGAATATTTTTAAACGCCTATTTTGATATATGGGTTTACCCAATTTCGTTCCGGGGTCAGAACGGGCTTTTTGGGCCACGTTAGCGGTAGCACGTACATCTATCAACTCGATCCATCTATTTTTCAACTTTTCTATATAAACCCAGTTATAAACCCTAGCCTCCATCTATTCTCGTTTGTTTGTGTGTTCATTTATTCAGATCCTCCTCTCCCCAATGGCTTCAAACCCTTGATCTAATTTCGAATTTCAAAATCAAAATCCAAAGCCTAATATTTAAAGTCCTTAGAAAAATTCCATAAAAAATATATGTTGTAGATTTCATCGATACGAATCTGCACGTAGTTTCTGTTTTGCAATCGATGCACGAATCATCTGGAAAACTTAGTCAAAGGTCAAAATTCGCGAAGCATACGTGTCGATTCGGGCGTTTTTGATTTGAGCGATTTTAGACAAATCGGTTTCTGGGTTTTGCAGAGGGCAGCTAAATAAGTTGGTTGGTGGTGGCCGCTTGGACTATAGCGAAGTATGATGGCCGCAAATCGTTGATTATGGTTTTTGGAACCCGGTGGCGGCGGCGGCACGAAAGAGGCGCGCATCCTCGTCGTTAGGGCGGCCCGGGATGGTGAACATGGGGAGGTGATTGATTCGAGGTGGAAGGCGGCGTAAATGGTGAATTAGGCGGTCAACGACCAGTTTTGCTACAAACAAGTGCTGTTGCATGCACAGCAGGAAGAACACGTGAGGGAGAGGGGAATAAGGGCGTGACGTGGAAAATTTTAATTGAGGCAAGTTCTTCTTTTTTTTATTTTAATTTTATTTGGTTTTCAAACAATTAAATCGCTATAACTCGTGCATACGGACTTCGTTTCACGCGAGAATTTTTTGTTAGGATCGTAATAAAATTTCAGACTTGATGATCCTGGTTTGGATGGATTTGGAGACTGTCAAATTTTTGGGTTTAAATCGAATTTAAATTCGATTTAAATTCAAAAGGTGAGTATTTTAACCCACTCACAACTTCTAAAATTTCTTATGTTTGTTAAATTGATTTTAGATATGAGTAGAAATTTATTTATGACTGTTTGACATGTTTTATTCATTATCTCAGTTAAATCGCATTTATTTAAATTTACTGTGAATTTATTTTGTTATTGCATAAAAAATCTGACAGTTAAAAATTATTTATTTGCATATAAGCTGCTAGTTAAATTAAATTTATTATTGAATATAAACTGTTAGTTAATACCTGTATTTATTACTTGGTATATTTATATGCTCTATATTGATGTTTGTTTAAATTGGATGATGATTTGAAATAAATGTTTGATGATTGATATTTGGATGAATGGATGTTCATTTATATTAAGTGCAAGTTATTATGCATTTCATTTCATTCGGGATTGCGGTTTGAAATGATATACACCGCATTTTATTATTAAATTGCGGATCGAAATGATAAATATCCGTATCACTTGACCATAGAATAGAAAATTATATACAGGCACCACGGTATATGTATAAAATTATTTTTGAAATTTTTTTATGGTTTTGGATATGATACGGTTTAATAAATATTAATTTTTGGCCTTATATAAAATCTTATTTTTATGTACATATATAGTCAAATTTTTGAATTTAAGCTATGTATAAATTTGTTAAACAAACTAAATAAGTTGAATAATGGAGTTCTAATGATTTAAATCAATCTAGATTGGAAGGTAAATTAAAAATTAAATTGGAATTGAGCGTATTTGAGAATTAAACTCTATAAGTGATGTAACCTATTTAAACTTGGAAATTTTGAGGGTATGATATTTATAACTGGACTTTTATTCAAGATAAATTAAATGAATATTTCTAGTATAAATAATTTGAAGGAAATATTTAATTGTTAGAAATTTTGAGTTTTATTTTATGGATTTATTTTATGAATATTTCAAAAACTAAATAATAGGACAATAAATTGTTGAATAGAATTGCCAACCTTAAGTTTTGAAATTGTTAAATGCTCAAAGTTAGGAATATTTTTAAATTGAAGTGGTTTATTTAACTGAAAGTGAATTTAAATTTTATGGATTTAGACTAAATTTTAAATGAATAAATTTGTACAGCCGTTAAGATTTTTACTTTATAAAGTAATATGAAATCAACTATTTTATTCTATATACTGTTGAATATCCTAAACCATTCAAGTTTTAGAAGTTATGGTTTTAAAGCAATGAATTTCGAAGTATTATGTTTTGAAAGTTATAATCCAAATGTTGGGTTTACAGATATTATAAATTTTAAGCGGTATGATTTTGGAAAAGAAATATATTTGAAATAAAAATGATATTATTGATTTGGGTTTTTAAAAATAATATCAAAATGAGTTGTTTTGGAAATAGAAATAATATCGTATTTATGGGTTTTGAAATGTATAATTTTATTATGGTTTTAAAGTATAAATTATTTTGAAATAACCGCGGTGTTATAATAACGTTTGGTTGTTGAAGAGACTGGGATAGGAAGTTGTCATACTCTCTGCCAACTCCGAAAACCACTTTAACAACCGTGTACGCGGTGGAGATTCCAGAATGAAGTAGGATGGTGGCAGCGTTTCCTTTGAGGTAAATACGTGGACCCGACTCCCGTGAGTTCGCATAAGGTGGCTAAAACAGGAGCGATTCTCGGGCCAAGGGGGTTAGCGCCCTTTATCGGACACTCCTCTTCGATACTATATTTTGACTTTAGATTGATTCGGTGGCCACTTTTACTTTCGATTTTAGGGGGAGTTTGTTCGAGGTGGGCGGTAGCTGCGGTTATGCGTTACCAACAGTCCGGATAGCAATTGGTATATCTACCATGGCATTGCCTAGTTGTGCCCTGTCATCTACTCTAGCGCGCCTTATATGATTTTGGTTTTGTACCATACCTATGGAGTGTCCTCTGACGACGCCCAGTATGGGGGAGATTACGGTACTGTATAGACTATGGGATATATTCTGTGTTAAGGGCTATATGGGTAACCCCTTAACGCTATTTAAAAGTAAGTTCATTTTACAATTAGACACTATTATAATAGAGAAATATACTACATAGTAAATAGTTTAACGGATCCTTAGGATTTGTAAATCCCGAGCATCTCTTAAGTTACTGCGCTCATATTTATTTCTGTTGATTTAACTTACATAAGATCTTTTAGTTCTGACTCGAGTGTTTTGTCTTTCAATTCGCTCGGGTCAGTCCGAGCATTTCAGCATTTGAAGTTTTAGCTCTGGAGGACGAAGACGAAGATTTGTATTACTATTATCTACTATTATTCCACTACACTGTATTATGTCGCATTGATATTATTGGTATGTGAACTCTGATATTTAATGTATAAAGAAGAATCAAATGTTTTGTGGACAGTTTATGAACTGTATATTTATTATTATATTTATCCTTCCGCTGTGAGATTCTATTTTGTTTTTTTTTCCCTGTTTTTTCCTTATTTACCCCATAACAATCCGCCTTTCCGTATGGTTTGAATTGGCACGTGTGTCGATTTGAAGCGTGCAAAAGGGCGGGACATTACATCTGGTATGAGAGCTTTGGTTTAGCGATAAACCTAAGCTTTGTAGGGTTTGACTCTTTACTAATAGGGTAGTAATACCCTATGGGAGTCGCTGAGTGTATATATATGAGAGAGCGTATTTGTTAGTGTTATAAAAGGGTTTTTATATTGTGTTAATCGGTTCCGTTTTGTATTTATAAATTCTGGTTGATGCATGGGACGCTATGACATCAATAGGGATTTCTAAACACTTAATAGGACAGACCGACATAATGTTTATTTTATATATGAGAATGAAATAATTTTGCCTATTATATTTTCTATATATAAAATAAAAAATTTCAAATAATATCAATATTTGGCTGAAATAGATTGGTTGTTAGGTAAATAGGTTTATAAATAATAATAGAAATAAGATTGGAAAATAAAATAAATGAAATTGGAAATTTAGAACTTAAGTTCCGTGGTTTTGAAATTTCTTTCAAATAAAATTTGGAATATGATAAAATTGTTTATAAGTATTTTCTGATATAAACATTTAATATAATTTGGAAAAAATTGTTTTAAAGAAGATTTTGGAGAAAATAAGTTTTTTACTTTCCTCTCTGTCGCTGGAAAATAATTTCAGTGATGACGGCCGCATCATCGACTTTCATTTTCGAGTTTCGAAGGGGAAAGGCCACTGTAATAGTTTTACTGCTGATTCATTTTTGAAAAATATATAAATTTTGAATTGTTTTAAATATAATTAGAGCTATATAAGTTGTGAGAATATATTTATCTGTTGTTTTAAAATAAATTGAAAATTTAACCCGGTATTAAATTCTTAATTTCCATTAATAAATTGTTTCAATTACTGTAGTGAAATGAAAGGTTAGTAATTAATAATCGAAACCTCTAATTTAGGTAAGAGATTTAATGCCGAGTTATAAAGGAAATAAAAAGGAAGTTGAAGTGGTAACTTATAAGGAAAGGGTAAAAATTTATTGAACAATGAATTAATTAAAAGAAATAAGAAAACTTGTATAACTTTCAATTACATTCTTTAAAAGCATATATAAAACTTACCAAATATTAAAAGTTGAAATATTTAATAAGAGATTGTAATAGAATATTATACAAGTAGAAATTTGGAATAATGAAAGTATGCAATGGAATCGCTATTAAATGAGAATTTAATGTTATAAACTTAAGTTATAATTAAAATTTTACCAAGTAAATATAACTAAAGGTAAGTATGAAAAATAAATGATTATAAACTTAAGTAATTAAAGTGTAAATAGATGAGGTCATGCAATTATAAATGAATGTAATATAATAAAGAGAAATTGTAAACTTAAGTAATGGAGTTGATGTTATTTCTAAATAAAATTGAAAGAAATAAATGAAAATAAAAGGTAAACCATTATATGAATGAAAAGAATCAATGAATGAATGAAAGAAAGGAAATTAAACAACTAATGTATGAAACAAAATTAATAATAAGTAAATTTGATTTGAATTGTGTTGTTTGGTTTATGGTTGTTGGGGTAAGGATACTTTAGATTTGTATGTACAGGTGAATAACCTATTTAGTTCTATCAAAAGACTATTGAGTAAATGATGCGCTAGTAGTTTATTCTTCATTCCGTACAATTTAAAGGTTTTGAACCCGAACAACTATTTGTTTGTTTGGTTGAATGGTTGTTTTATATTTGTTGTGTATGCCGGTTGTTGAAATTGATGGTTGCTATATTGATTTGTTGTTAGTGATTGAAACCACTTAAATATTTCGCTTTATATAAATTGTTAGCCCTTTGGATTTTATAAGGGAAATGCAGGTTGCGGAAGCAATTGCTACTGCTTTGGTTCCATAAATTAAGCGTAAATTTCCCAACAAATAGGTACGTTTCGGATTTCAGTTTATAGCGCTATTTTATATATTTTCCTGGGTTGGGATATAATATTTTGGATAATATATGTAATACAATTGTTATGTTTTGATATTATGTTTTCTTCCAAGCCTCTCCGTACAAGGAAGACTCTGCCGAAATTTTTCGAAAATTTTTGGACTTAGAAATTATTCCGAAAATGTTTTCCAAACTTTATTTATTCAAGTATAAAAAGATGTAATGATTATAAAATGGGTATATTTATTTAAAGTAATAAAATTTGTAAATTATTGTTTATAAGTTAATATTTGAATAAAATGTTGTTTATTTAATTCTTCCTTCTCCCTTCTTTTTTTGTTTCGGGGACGAAAAGTTTTGAGTGGGGGAGAGTGTAACGACCCATAAATTTAATGGATTTAATTTGGTTAAATTAATAAGTTTTTAATTAAATCTAGTAGAGAAAAAAAAACTTTAAAACAAATATTGAAATAAATGCTAATTTAAATTTTATAAATGGTGGCTTAAAACCTGTTTACTAGCAATTTGAATAAATTTCAATAAATGAAATGGAGTAAGTATTATACCTGGATATAAAATTCATTTAAAGGAAATTTATTTATATGTTAATGTAAATTCAAAAATATTATAATAAATAATAATTCCATTCGTACTTGTAAGCTGTTACTATAAGTTGCGTGTGAAAAGGGTTGATTGAATTGAAATTTATATTTAATTTAAATGGAAATGTTAAAGGCTTACGATAATGGAAATTTAGGTGACAAAAGCAAGAACAAGTGGATAAATAATAACCATATAAGGGAATAGCATTTATATAAATTAAGTTGGAACAAATTGGATGTAGAGAAATAAATGTAAGCATTTAATATATAAATTAATGTTTGTTTGATGATAACGTTACTTGGTGATTAATTATATAGTAACGGAAGTGTGAACGTAAAGTAATAGAAGAGTAGATTTATGTTAAGTAATAATTTGTGTATACACGGGATTTTAAACGATGATTGTTAAGTAATAAACCTATAATGGCATGTAAGGAAATAGGTAACAATCTGTATGCAGTTTATTTTATTTAGTATGATAAATAAAGGTTGAAATTCAAATCACAATTAAAGGAGACTAGGTAGTACGTTATTAGGAAGTAAATATAAGGGTAGATAACAATTATTATAAAATCCCTAATTAATTGGTCGATAAATTTATTTGAAATAACGATCATTTGAATGTGAGTAATTGCAATGTCGTTATTGATTATAAGCGTTATTTAATAATTATGATTTATTGAGAAATTAATACGAGAAGTATGTAAATAACTATGAAAGTAGTACGTTGTAAGTTGATTATAACCTAAACTTTTGTGTAAGTTTGAATTTGAATCTAATCCGTTTAATTGGAAACCTATTAAAATAAATTGGATTCAATTTATAGTAAAGGTGTTATTTTAAGAAATTGAAATAAATACTATAATTGGCAAATTTAGTTACTTTAAATTGAAACGGGAATTGACTTTTAGAATTATAAATTAATAATTAAATCAAGATGATGAAATTCATGAATTATAGAATTTGAATTTTATCGTGAGTTAATTTATTAAATTTATAATAGTTGGATTTATTGCAAATGAATAAAAATCAAATATGTAATTATTACGTTAACTTAAAAATTAAGTTGAAAACGGGAAATATTTATGCGATAATTTTAAATCCAATGGTAAACCCTTATATTTGAAATATACGAATGGAATGATCATTGTTTCCTTTAATTTAAAAGAATTATTAAAAAGTTAATTTAAATTTTGAATTTTATGAAATTGAAGATTTATATTGATTTACTCTTTAATGAATTGACATTTAAAAAAAATTAAAATCATTGTAAACGTTTGAGAATTTTAAAGTGATAAAGATTGCAAATTTCGGAATTTTAACACGAAATTTGATTTAATTTATTTATTTTAAATTTATTTAATTAAAAAAAATAGCCATTTTTGTCACGGACTCGGATTTCGACGAAACCAGTTTCATCGGATCCGTCACAGTGAATTATTGTAGGGTTCAAGTTTCGTGGCGATCGGACTTGTCCTTTGATTGTACGAACGTGAAACGCCTTGAAATCGATTTAATTGAAATCAATTTGAAATCAATTTGAGAATATTGATTTCAACGTAACTTCTTCATACGATGAAATTTGGACGTGAAACTTTTTCCATCGCGTTCAGAATAGTTTTAAACACCTATTTCGATATTTGGGTTTACCCAATTTCGTTCCGGGTTCAGAAAGGGCTTTTTGGACCACGTTAGCGGTAGCACGTATATCTATCAACTCGATCCATCTATTTTTCAACTTTATCTATATAAACCTAGTTATAATCCCTAGCCTCCATCTATTCTCGTTTGTTTGTGCATTCATTTCTTCAGCTCCTCCTCTCAACAATGGCTTCAAACCCTAGATCTAAATTCAAATTTCAAAACCAAAATCCAAAGCCTAAAATTTAAAGTCCTCAGAAAAATTCCAAAAAAAAATATATGTTGTAGATTTCATCGATACGAATTTGCACTTAGTTTCTGTTTTTTCAATCGTTGCACGAATCATCCGAAAAACTCAGTCAAAGGTCAAAATTCGCGAAGCATACGTGCCGATTTGGGCGTTTTTGATTTGAGCGATTTTAGACAAATCGGTTTCTGGGTTTTGTAGAGGGAAGCCAAGGGAGATGGTTGGTGGTGGCCGCTTGGACTATAGCGAAGTATGATGGCCGCAAGTCGTTGATTAGGGTTTTGCAACCCGGTGGCGGCGGCACGAAAGAGGCGTGCATCCTCGTCGTTAGGGCGGCCTAGGATGGTGAACATGGGGAGGTGATCGATTCGAGGTGAAAGGCGGCGTAGGTGGTGAATTAGGCGGTCAACGAGCGGTTTTGCTGCGAACAAGTGCTGTTGCGTGCACAGCAGGAAGAAAGCGTGAGGGAGACGGGAATAAGGGCGTGACGTGGAAAATTTTAATTGAGGCAAGTTCTTTTTTTTTTATTTTAATTTTATTTGGTTTTCAAACAATTAAATCGCTATAACTCGTGCATACGGACTCCATTTCAAGCGAGATTTTTTTTATTAGGATCGTAATAAAATTTTGGACTTGATGATGCTAGTTTGAATGGATTTGGAGACTGTCAAATTTGTGGGTTTAAATCGAATTTAAATTCGATTTAAAATATGAGTGTTTTAACCCACTCACAACTTCTAAAATTTCTCGTGTTTGTTAAATTGATTTAGATATGAGTAGAAATTTATTTATGACTGTTTGGCATGTTTTATTCATTATCTCAGTTAAATCGCATTTATCTAAATTAACAGTGAATTTATTTCATTATTGCATAAAAAATTTGACAGTTAAAAATTATTTATTTGCATATAAACTGCTAGTTAAACGGTTATTAAATATATTATTGAATATAAACTATTAGTTAATAACTGTATTTATTACCTGTTATATTTATATGCTCTATATTGATGTCTGTTTAAATTGGATGATGATTTGTAATAAATGGTTGATGATTGATATTTGGATGAATGGATGTTCATTTATATTAACTGCAAGTTGTTATGCATTTCATTTCATTCGGGATTGCGGTTTGAAATGATATACAACCGCATTTTATTATTAAATTGTTGATTGAAATGATAAATATCTGTATCACTTGACCATAGGATAGAAAATTATATACAGGCACCGCGGTATATATATAAAATTATTTTTGAAAAGATTTTATGGTTTTGGATATGATACGATTTAATAAATATTAATTTTTGGCCTTATATAAAATCTTATTTTTATGTACACATATAGTTAAATTTTTGAATTTAAGCTATGTATAAATTTGTTAAATGAACTAAATAAGTTGAATAATGGAGTTCTAATGATTTAAATCAATCTAGATTGGAAGGTAAATTAAAAATTAAATTGGAATTGAGCGTATTTAAGAATTAAACTCTATAAGTGATGTAACTTATTTAGACTTGGAAATTTTAAGTGTATGATATTTATAACTGGACTTTTATTCAAGATAAATTAAATGAATATTTCTAGTATAAATAATTTGAAGGAAATATTTAACTGTTAGAAATTTTGGGTTTTATTTTATGGATTTATTTTATGAATATTTGAAAATCTATTGTTGAATAGAATTGCCAACCTTAAGTTTTGAAATTGTTAAATGCTCAAAGTTAGGAATATATTGAAATTTATGTGGTTTATTTAACTGAAAGTGAATTTAAATTTTACGGATTTAGACCAAATTTTAAATGAATAAATTTGTACAGCCGTGAAATTTTTTACTTTAACTATTTTATTCTATATACTGTTGTATATCCAAAACCATTCAAGTTTTAGAAGTTATGGTTTTAAAGATATGAATTTCGAAGTATTATGTTTTGAAAGTTATAATCCAAATTTCGGGTTTCCAGGTATTATAAATTTTAAGCGTTAAGATTTTGGAAAAGAAATATATTTGAAATAAAAATGATATTATTGATTTAGGTTTTTAAAAATAATATCAAAATGAGTTGTTTTGGAAATGGAAATCATATCATATTTACAGGTTTTGAAATGTATGATTTTATTATTGTTTTAAAGTATAAATTATTTTGAAATAACCGCGGTGTTATAACAACGTTTTGTTGTTGAAGAGACCGGGATCGGAAGTTGTCATACTCCCTGCCAACTCCGAAAACCACTTTAACAACCGTGTACACGGTGGAGATTATAGTATGAAGTAGGATGGTGGCAGCGTTTCTTTTGAGGTAAATACGCGGACCCAACTCCCGTGAGTTGGCATAAGGTAGCTAAAACAGGAGCGATTCTCGGGCCAAGGGGGTTAGCGCCCTTTATCGGACACTCCTCTTCGATACTATACTATGACTTTGGATTGATTCGGTGGCCACTTTTACTTTTGATTTTAGAGGGAGTTTGTTCGAGGTGGGCGGTAGCTGCGGCTATGCGTTACCACCAGCCCGGATAGCAATTGGTATATCTATCCTGGCATTGCCTAGTTGTGCCGTGTTACATACCCTAGTGCGCCTTATACGATTTTGGTTTTGTACCATACCTTGGAGTGCCCTCTGACGACGCCCATTACGGGGGACATTACGGTACTATATAGACTATGGGAATATATTCTGTGTTAAGGGCTATATGGGTAACCCCTTAACGCTATTTAAAAGTAAGTTTATTTTACAATTGGACACTATTATAATAGCTAAATATACTATATAGTAAATGGTTTAACGGATCCTTAGGAGTTGTAAATCCCGAGCATCTCTTAAGTTACTGCACTCATATTTATTTCTGTTGATTTAACTTACATAAAATCTTTTAGTTCTGACTCGAGCGTTTTGTCTTTCAATTCGCTCGGGTCAGTCCGAGCGTTTCAGGATTTGAAGTTTTAGCTCTGGAGGGCGAAGATGAAGATTTGTATTACTATTATCTACTATTATTCCACTACACTGTATTCCGCCGCATTGATATTATTGGTATGTGAACTCTGATATTTATTGTATATAAAAAAGAATCAAATGTTTTGTGGACAGTTTATGAACTGTATATTTATTATTATATTTTATCCTTTCACTGTGAGATTCTATTTTGTTTTTTTCTTTCCATGTTTTTTTCTTATTTACCCCATAACAATCCGCCTTTCCGTATGGTTTGAATTGGCACTTGTGTCGATTTGAAGCGTACGAAAGGGCGGGACGTTACATCATCGTTCCACATGTAAGATTCTGATATTTTGTTCTTCTTTCTTGTTTTATTTTTTCCTTTTCTTTTACTCTAATGTTTTGTCTTTTCGGCACTTAGGTGCTCGACACATGAATATTGTGGATGTAGTAGGGTTGACATTCGGTGGTCAAAAAGGCCATTTGTTATACGGTATGAGATAGATATTCCACATTTGGCCCCAAGTGCAAGTGGGAGATTGATATAGTTAGGGGTATGCCCTAAGGGTAATTATGTAATTATTATATATCTAACTCGATAACCAATCTTGTTCCAAATAAAAGGTGTTTTTTCTATTATATAGTTAATATGACGTGTTATGTAAATTAATTTGATTTGATTAAAAGTATGTTTAATAAAAAATCCATAAAATGTATATTTTGAGATAGTAGTTACAATATATTGTAACCATGAGTGATTTATCGCAATAAAATAAATATACCATTTTAAATATTCCTAGTCTGGGTGTACCGTGACTGGATTCGATACATCAGTTGAAACTAAAGTACGTAACGCTCTTTAAATGTTAGGCAGTAGCACTAATACTCGCTAGGTATGAAGTATTTAAGTATTAATATTTATTGGATAACTATGGAATGACTCACTAGAAAAAAAATTATTGGTTAATATAACTGTTGTCGAACAGAAAATATCGAATTGACAACCCTACACAATTCTCTCAACTTGAGAATATTGTCTAACTTCAATGTGGAAACTCCTTTTTGATTATAGTTAAATCATGGCATGGCATCCATCGAATGACTATAGTTCGATCGAAGCACTAGAAGTGAAACACTACTCAATAGAGGATTCGTTTCCTCGATTATCTGAGGTTTGTATCACGGTTAACTGAAGTCAAATCAAAGTCAAAGTCTCCAAGCAGAGAAATCCAGTTAATAATAATTGTTATTACTGGATGAAGGACTTTGGGTTTAGAATATAAAGTTAACTATGGATGATATTGGAATTTTGATCATTACCAAATTCCATCAGTCCTAATATGATATAGTATTTACAAAGAGAATCGGTGTAAATAATTATGTAACGACTCAAAATTTTTAACATTTCAAATAGGGATATTTAATTTATTTAAATATTCAGATTTGATTCAAAGTAATAAATAATAAGAAAATTAATAATTAATATAACGACTTGATTTTTATTGATGTATCTTTTTATTTACTAGATTTTCCATAATTTTTTGTTTGGGAAATATTTAATTGATTTTAACGTATTTTTGACAAACGATGTAATTTATGAAATTTCACAGAATAAACTAATATATGCATTTATTGATTGATTTGTGATCGTGTCATATTTGGTGCATGATCGTATTTTTATTTCTATAGTTCGCTGTTCGTACGCTAATGTAATATTATGTAGCAGAGTACAACATATATTTCTTTTCAAAACCTTTTTAAAATCAAATCACAATTTAAAATTAGCCAACTAACCTTTATAATGATTTGATAGATATAATGTTGGCTTGAAAATTTGGGTTAACTTGAGACTGAAGTTAAAAAAAAGTGGATATTGTTTATAATTAGGCAAGCATAACTCAAAACACTTCTTTGCGTTCTATTTCTGTAACGACCCAGAATTTTAATTAATTAAAATTTGAATATTTAATTAATTTTAAATATTAATAAGTGAAATTTATAAGTCGAATAAATTTTATTTCGAATAATTTGATTTAATTGGATAATTAAATCGATAATTTAATATGTGACAATACAGAAAAAATTGAAAATTGAGTTTAATATGATTGAAAATGATTTGTAAAATTTTATTTTATCATATTGGAGTTAGAATGATGTTTTTGAACTTTTAAAATCAAATTAAAAGTTAATTTGTGAAAATTGAATATTTTAATACTTAATCAACTAGTGAAATTAGTAAATTTTCGAACAGTCTCAGAATTGGACGAAACTAGTTTCATTGGATCCATAATAGTTTGTTATTATGGGATTTCAATTTTCGTAGCAATTGGATTTTTCGTTTGATTGTGGCAGCTCGAAACGCATCGAAATTGTTTTAATATTAATTTAGCGAGTTAAAATAGCCATTTTTCAAAAAGTCTCGGATTTCGACGAAACCAGTTTCATCGGATCCGTAATGTGATATTATTGTATGGTTTCAAATTTCGTGTTAATCGGGTTTACCGTTTGTCCGGTGCAAACTAAAACGCCTAGAAATTTGATTTACCGATTTAATTTTAAATCGAACGTTTATTGCCATAACTCTCACAGATGACCGAATTAGCTCCCGAAACACGTTCCATTCTGTTCGGAACGCGGGGTAAACCTTAGGAACGCCAACCGGCACGCTTCGTTTGGAGTTCGGAAAATCCGAGTTGAATAGTGTTTTGGAATGTTTTCTATATAAGCCCCTCAACTTGTTCATTTGCAAAAAAAATAAAACCCTAGGTTAAACTCAGAGTCGCCACCCCCTTATAACCAATGGCCAGAATTTTCGTTCCTTTCCTCCTAAAAATCTTCCAATCCGTAAACATTTGGCCGAAGTCATCAACTAACAAATTGGAGAGCAAAATGGGAGCTTCGAATCTATACGGAGTTGATCAAAAACGGCGCGACGTGGAGGGAGCTAGGAGGGGCCGACGGCCTGTAGTTGTGCACGCAAATCGAGGAGGTACAGGTGGCCGAGCTACAGGCTATTCATGTCGAAGGTAGAGGAGGAGATGCTCTTCAAGATGGAAGCTTCTGATCGTGGTGGATGTCGACGAGGAGGTCGCGAAAATTAACCCTAGATATGGCCTTGGTGGGTTATTTGTGCGTGTATTTCCTATAGTGGGAACGTGCGTGAGGAAGATGAAGGGGATGGTGGTGATTGCAGGGAGCAAGATCCAAAGGCTGAGATATTGATTAGGTTTAAAAATTATAAATAATGTTGTATATATGTATGTTATATAAAATCGTGTAATTTTAAAAATTCATATCTTTTTCATACGAGGTCGAAAACGCGCGAAACCAATTGCGTTGGAATCGTATGGACGAGCACTACGCTATGGCATTGGATTGGAGTCTTTTGGAGTTAGCAAAAATTTTGGGTTAAATTAAACGCGCGTTTAATTTTATTCGAAATAAAAGCTGAAAACGAAATTGAAATCAAGGTGAGAACTTCTCACTCAATCTAATCGGTTTCGATTTTAATTTTAAATAGTTAGATTTAAAATTTTTAAATGTATGTTTGAATGATGATTGTTATCTATTGATTGTTAAAATTGACATTATACGCCGTTAGTAAGCGGATGTTATTTATTAAAAACATATACCGCGAATATTTCATAAACAGTGAAATTGGTATTATTTATGTACTTGGAATTGATTTCCCGCAGTATATAACGGATGAGACCCTATTGCGCCGTCTATTAATCGGATAATATTTTAAATCCCATATACCGCGATAATTTCGTACTGGAACGGAATTGGTATTGTGCTAACATCTTTGGATGCAGGAAAATAGGTTGGAGGAATCCAACTGGATTCCTCAACAGTATTTATTTGATTTCAGATATTTTGATATTTGATTGATTATCATATCAATATATGATGTCGTTGTTGTCGTGATTGACTATTTGGTGTGTAGCATCATTGGACCAAATTTGGAACTTTAAAATGATTTTTAAAGTGATTTTTGAAAGTATACGTTTATAAAATATTTTTGGAATTGATTCATTTTAAAATAAATAAACGTTATAATGTTAATGTTATTGAAATTATAATTTTTGAGAAATATAATTAAAAGTTGATGTTCGAAAATATGGGGTTAGTAATTTTATAAAATAGTTTAAATCGGGATTTTTGAATTTATTATAAAAAGTTTAAAAGGATTTATGAAATTTGATTATCTTATAAATCAAAATGGTGAAATTATAAAGGAGTTTAAAGATGTTTTAAAATAATAGTATAAATTGATTTATATAAAGGATTTATAAATTGATATTTATAAATTAAAATATTTGAATTACAAAACGAGTTTTTATAAGTGTTAGAATGAATTGTGAATGAATTTCATAAATGAATGAAATTTATAGGATTATAAACGGTGAAGTTATAAATGGAATTTTATAAGCAGTAGGTTTATAAATTTTGTAAAGTTATTTGAAGAATAGATACGGGTAAATAAATGAATCTTATAGTTATAAGATTTATAATTTGGGAAGTTAAAGGAACGATTTTGCAAACAAATAAATTATAAGCATTTAACTTATAATATGAACTTTTGATGTGTAATTGAGTTATAAATTGAAGTAGATTTATAAAAGGAAGTTGTTATAAAATAAATAGAAATGGAAATTATAAACATTGTTTATAAATCCGCAAACGACTTATTTTGATAAGTAAATGGTTATAACTTATTAATGGAGTTATATTCACGTTTTAGACAGTGAATAATCCTCTAAAATAAAATGTATGGAAATGATGAAATTGGCTAACGTAGTATATTCACGTTTTTGAATAGTGAATAATATGTTAAAGAAAATGTTTTGGATGTGTGTTTTAAATAGAATTAAAATGATCTAACAATGTTTTTAAAATGTGTTCAGATTCGAAACCATAGATTTCAACATTCATTGTTGAAATAGACGTTTCGAGAAATAGAAGGAAATGGTGGACTATAACACTATTGTTATAGTAAATGATTTCCGAAAGGAAATGTTTTGTGTAGTATTGGGATTTATATATATCTGTCTTAAATTCGAATCCCTATGCTAGTGATTTTGGGACGTTGTAACGATGTTTTACGTAACATTCGTTTTGACCCAAATAAATATGTTTAAGAGAATGATTTCCTTAAAGAATGAAATATATACTTAATTTTGACTTAAGTATATTGAATATTTTCCAAGTGTTGAAAATAAATAGATTTGTGAATTACTTATTACTAAATAAGTATGGAAATGTTTTTCTAATGGGAAATAAAACGTTTTGACAGTTTATCTTTTTGAAGATAAATTGAAAATTAATAATTGAAATTGTATATTCATAAATATTTTGGAATGTAAATTCACTATGGAATTTATAAAAGAAAGAGGAATTTGTTTAAAAATAAATATTGATTTATTTTTGAAGTGTGAAAATTATATATCTTGTAAAGATATTTTTGGAAAATAAATAATTTGGAAATTTATTTGGAATCTGGTGATGTTGTGCATATCCATTGATAGTTCAACAACCGACTATCAATATTTTCCTTTGAATAGGTATTTGTTGTGATTGCTTGAATTTGAATGCCACACTTATTTTTAAATAAGCGCTCACTATTCGGGTTAGCCGGGAAAGGACCTTGGGGTCGTATAACCCATTCCTAATACGTGATACGTCGTTATGAATTGCATTTGAAGACCAGTGTTGAAGACCGGATATTTTTCAAAGCGAAAGGACAACTCGTCGAATGTCTTTGCATTGACTGGTCCCCGGTATAGAGACTCCATATGTGATGGGAAGTCCGAACGTGATTAGTGAATATCCAGATTGCAAGGATTTCTTTGTAAGTGCCTTCGGTTCTGCTCGAGCCCGGAACAGACTTGCATGGATAGTATGTCTGACATTACAAATTGAGATATAAAGCTGATTTCTTTCAAATATATTTCTGTTGGTGGCGGAGAATTTATTCTCTTAGCTTAACACCCTTTTCTGAGACGTACGAGCTCAGAGGTTATGTAGTTGAAGGTTATCAGCGATATATTCCTAATTTGGTAATGTGACACGCTGAGTGTTGCTGTGAAATGATCATTGTTTGATCATTTATGATATGATCATTTGTTTGATCACTTATCTTTATGATCATTTCTTTGATCATTTGTTGACCCAAAGCATGGCTTTGTACCAAAGCGTGGCTTTGTGGACGAGACTTCGTCGAACCTCACACCCTGGAATGGTCAAAACAGGAAAGGTGCAGCAAGGTTATTGGGGGGAGCGCCCCTAGGGTATGTGCATTTCCTTCTGGAAAGGGGTGGTATCATGGTATGGCACCCAGATACTTACTCATGTTGAAACACTTTATTTATCATTGTGTGATGTTGGTTATCGAGCGCTCGGATAAAGGTCCTAAAGGACCGGGGGATGGCATATTCGGGTCAGTAGTTACCTAGTTAGGGGTAACCCGGCCTTGTGTTGGCAGAGATCCAGTTTGGTTCTCGGGACGTCCTTCCAGAGGCGTTTGCATGTGGCAATGGGAAGTTCCTTGGCCTGACCGTTTGTTGAAAATCCAAAGAAACAATACGAGACTTGTACGGTTTTAGTTGTAGAACCTGCCATCTAATATGGTAGCTATAGTAGGCATAATATAACGGTACCTATGCTGGCTAAGATTAATATTCTACTTTCGAAATGTTTTCTACACTATGCACTAATAATAATATCAAAATTGATTTGATTTTGCGTAGTAAGCATATTTGACTAACATAAGAAGAAATCTCCTCCAAGTCTGCGTTTGCATTGTGTGTGTGGTGGGAGGTCTTACGGTAGTCTCATTTTAAAAAGCATTGCGAATCTATTTTAAAATTATCTTATTCTTGATTTTAAAGATAAATAAACTGTTTTGAGTTCTCACACTAGTCTTGCTTAGCTTTGGGCTATGTGATGGGGGGTTCTCGCTTCGCGGTTAGGTGGCGAACGGGAGACTCTTACGCCTACACGTCCTCTTTACGGGGTTGGTTAGGCGTAAGCTGAGACGGTCGAGAGGCTGGCCGTAAAAGCAAGTTTTGGGTACTAGTGTGAGCCACGGTGGGGCTGGGATGGTTGAAAAGCCTACCGGTTGTGACCGTTGACGGCGCGTTCGTCACATGTGGTATCAGAGCATTTGGTTAAGCGACAACCATGGCTCCGTTGGGTATTACTCATTAGAGATAGAGTCAGTAGTACTCTAGAATGAGTTTGAGTGTAATAATAGCTATGAGAGCGTATTTGTTAGTGAATATAAAATTGTTTTATATTGTGATGATTGCTTTGTTGAGTGGTATATGGATTCTGGTTAATACGTGTGATCAGCGTTGTTGATAGGGATCTCTAAACACTTGTACAGAACATTCGACACGATATTGTTTTAAAATTGGGTAAATGAAATAATTTTACCTTGATTATTTTATATATAAAGGAATAATTTTTCAGAATTATTAAAGTGTACATAAGTTGATTGTTTAGTTGTTTGAATAATCTAAATTAAAGAAAAATTGAATAAGCAAAAGAATTATAAGAATTAAATTATAATTAATGTGATTTACAATTGCGAAATAAACTTATATATATATATAAGAAGTGAAACTATATGAATATATTTATGAATATGAGTTGTAAATGAAAATGAATTTAAAGTAAAATGGAAATTTACTTTAGAATTGGAATCTGAAATTGATTTATAAGTGGGAATTTAAGTTATGTAAAACCAAGTGATGTTTGTAAAATGGAAGTATAACTTAAGTGATGTTGAATGAAGTTGATTTTGGTATCAAAGTAAATTATTAAAGTTAAGTGATAAATGTGAACTTGAGTTATGTAATGAAATCCAACTTTTGTGAGTGAATTGAATGAATGGATTAAATGTTAATCAATTGAATGTAAATTAAGTTGATATGAAATAATGAATATAAGCAAATAAATTTGGTTGTAATTAATATACAGTGGTTGTTATATGATTGTTAACTTGATTGTATATAATTCATTAAGTGTTAATGAAATTGAAAGCTAAAGTAATTGAAATCCAATTGGAAGTTAAGTGAATCTTAAATAAAATTGGATTTGATTTGGAAGTGAACCAACTTGAATATGAATTAGTAAATATAAACTAATTAAAAATGAATGTTAGTAAAAACGTTCACTTTTAATGAATCAAATGTGATTAAATTGAAAACCCAATTTTTAATATTAATGAGAATATGAATGAATATTTATTGGTTATGGATGCTAGTTGGATGATAGTTGGTTGATGGTTGAATATATTGCTTTTACTGCATTTGCTATGTTGACATATATAGTTATTATATTGCTATATGTTGTACATCGATACTATTGTCTATATACATGTTTCTCATCTATTTGTTGAGTGTTTAGTAGGTGCGGATCGTGTTTGCTTCGCATTTGGAGCTTGCTTTCGCGCTATATTAGCCGTATATGCTCGCTAATAATGTATAAGGTACATATCTCGGATTACATACCATACTTTTAAACTTTTTTCCCTGCGGGATGCCTCATCACTTGATGAGATGTGTATTTGTGATATATATACTGTCACTTTTTTTTCGGATCGAGCCGCGCAAAGGAGACTATGGCGAATTTTTTCGAAAATTTAAGGCGTTAGAAAAAATTTGAGGAAAATTGGAAAATTTTGTGAAAACAATAATTTTGATTTGGAGTTGGAAGTTAAACAATAGTAGTTGTTTTGAAAAGATAAATAAGTATGATTTTAAAACTTAGTAAAGGAATAATTTTTCAGAATTATTAAAGTGTACATAAGTTGATTGTTTAGTTGTTTGAATAATCTAAATTAAAGAAAAATTGAATAATCAAAAGAATTATAAGAATTAAATTATAATTAATGTGATTTACAATTGCGAAATAAACTTATATATATATAAGAAGTGAAACTATATGAATATATTTATGAATATGAGTTGTAAATGAAAATGAATTTAAAGTAAAATGGAAATTTACTTTAGAATTGGAATCTGAAATTGATTTATAAGTGGGAATTTAAGTTATGTAAAACCAAGTGATGTTTGTAAAATGGAAGTATAACTTAAGTGATGTTGAATAAAGTTGATTTTGGTATCAAAGTAAATTATTACAGTTAAGTGATAAATGTGAACTTGAGTTATGTAATGAAATCCAACTTTTGTGATTGAATTGAATGAATGGATTAAATGTTAATCAATTGAATGTAAATTAAGTTGATATGAAATAATGAATATAAGCAAATAAATTTGGTTGTAATTAATATACAGTGGTTGTTATATGATTGTTAACTTGATTGTATATAATTCATTAAGTGTTAATGAAATTGAAAGCTAAAGTAATTGAAATCCAATTGGAAGTTAAGTGAATCTTAAATAAAATTGGATTTGATTTGGAAGTGAACCAACTTGAATATGAATTAGTAAATATAAACTAATTAAAAATGAATGTTAGTAAAAACGTTCACTGTTAATGAATCAAATGTGATTAAATTGAAAACCCAATTTTTAATATTAATGAGAATATGAATGAATATTTATTGGTTATGGATGCTAGTTGGATGATAGTTGGTTGATGGTTGAATATATTGCTTTTACTGCATTTGCTATGTTGACATATATAGTTATTATATTGCTATATGTTGTATATCGATACTATTGTCTATATACATGTTTCTCATCTATTTGTTGAGTGTTTAGTAGGTGCGGATCGTGTTTGCTTCGCATTTGGAGCTTGCTTTCGCGCTATATTAGCCGTATATGCTCGCTAATAATGTATAAGGTACATATCTCGGATTACATACCATACTTTTAAACTTTTTTCCCTGCGGGATGCCTCATCACTTGATGAGATGTGTATTTGTGATATATATACTGTCACTTTTTTTTCGGATCGAGCCGCGCAAAGGAGACTATGGCGAATTTTTTCGAAAATTTAAGGCGTTAGAAAAAATTTGAGGAAAATTGGAAAATTTTGTGAAAACAATAATTTTGATTTGGAGTTGGAAGTTAAACAATAGTAGTTGTTTTGAAAAGATAAATAAGTATGATTTTAAAACTTAGTAAAGTTATTATAAGAAGTTTAACCATGAATTTTGGAAAAATTAATAGATTCTGTAACTTTTCTTACTTGATAATTTCGAGGAGGAAATTCTTTTAAGGGGGGAAGTATGTAACGAACCAGAATTTTCATTAATTAAAATTTGAATATTTAATTAATTTTAAATATTAATAAGTGAAATTTATAAGTCGAATAAATTTTATTTCGAATAATTTGATTTAATTGGATAATTAAATCGATAATTTAATATGTGAAAATACAGAAAAAATTGAAAATTGTGTTTAATATGATTGAAAATGATTTGTAAAATTTTATTTTAACATATTGGAGTTAGAATGATGTTTTAGAACTTTTAAAATCAAATTAAAAGTTAATTTGTGAAAATTGAATATTTTAATATTTAATCGACTAGTGAAATTAATCAATTTTCGAACAGTCTCAGAATTGGACGAAACTAGTTTCATTGGATCCGTAATAGTTTCTTATTATCGGATTTCCATTTTCGTAGCAACTGGAGTTTTTGTTTGATCGTGGCAGCTCGTAACGCATCGAAATTGTTTTAATATTAATTTGGCGAGTTAAAATAGCCATTTTTCAAAATATCTCGGATTTCGACGAAACTAGTTTCATCGGATCCGTAATATGATATTATTGTAGGGTTTCAAATTTCGTGTCAATCGGATTTACCGTTTGTCCGGTGCAAACTAAAACGCCAAGAAATTTGATTTACCGATTTAATTTTAAATCGAACGTTTATTGCCATAACTCGCACAGATGACCGAATTAGCTCGCGAAACACGTTCCATTGTGTTCGGAACGCGGGGTAAACCTTAGGAACGCCAACCGACACGCTTCGTTTGGAGTTCAGAAAATCCGAGATGAATAGTGTTTTGGAATGTTTTCTATATAAGCCCCTCAACTTGTTCATTTGCAAAAAAAATAAAACCCTAGGTTAAACTCACAGCCGCCACCCCCTTATAACCAATGGCCAGAATTTTCGTTCCTTTCCTCCTAAAAATCTTCCAATCCGTAAACATTTGGCCGAAGTCATCAACTAACAAATTGGTGAGCACAATGGGAGCTTCGAATCTATACAGAGTTGATCGAAAACGGCGCGACGTGGAGGGAGCTAGGAGGGGCCGACGACCTGTAGTTGCGCACGCAAATCAAGGAGGTACAGGTGGCTAAGCTGTAGGCTATTCATGTCGAAGGTAGAGGAGGAGATGCTCTTCAAGATGGAAGCTTCTGATAGTGGTGGATGTCGACGAGGACGTCGCGAAAATTAACCCTAGATACGGCCTTGGTGGGTTATTTGTGCGTGTATTTCCTATAGTGAGAACGTGCATGAGGAAGATGAAGGGGACGGTGGTGATTGCAGGGAGCAAGATCCAAAGGCTGAGATATTGATTAGGTTTAAAAATTATAAATAATGTTGTATATATGTATGTTATATAAAATCGTGTAACTTTAAAAATTCATATCTTTTTCATACGAGGTCGAAAACGCGCGAAACCAGTTGCGTTGGAATTGTATGGACGAGCACTACGCTATGGAATTAGATTGGAGTCGTTTGGAGTTAGTCAAAATTTTGGATAAAATTAAACGCGCGTTTAATTTTATTCGAAATAAAAACTGAAAACGAAATTGAAATCAAGGTGAGAACTTCTCACTCAATCGAATCGGTTTCGATTTTAATTTTAAATAGTTAGATTTAAATTTTTTGAATGTATGTTTGAATGATGATTGTTATCTATTGATTGTTAAAATAGACATTATACGCCATTAGTAAGCGGATGTTATTTATTAAAACCATATACCGCGAATATTTCATAAACAGTGAAATTGGTATTGTTTATGTACTTGGAATTGATTTCCCGCAATATATAGCGGATTAGACCCTATTGCGCCGTCTATTAAGCGGATAATATTTTAAATCCCATATATCGCGATAATTTCGTACTGGAACGGAATTGGTATTGTGCTAACATCTTTGGATACAAGAAAACAGGTTGGAGGGATCCAATTGGATTCCTCAACAGTATTTATTTGATTTCAGATATTTTGATATTTGATTGATTATCATATCGATATATGATGTCGTTGTTGTCGTGATTGACTATTTGGTGTGTAGCATCGTTGGACCTAATTTGGAACTTTAAAATTGTAACGTTTGCGATTTTTCGTTGCCGAAAAACCGAAATGTTATGGGTTTAAGAAAAGAATTTAAGAAAAGAAAAAGAAAGAAGAAGAGACAGAAGAAATAAGAAGGTAGAAAATGGAGAGAGAGAAAAGAAAATAGAAAATAGAAATTTTTAAAATAGAAGAAAAAGGAGAATAGAAAACATAGAACGGAACAGAAAACAACAGAACAACATCAGAATCCCACAATTCGCACCGGAACAACATATAAAAATAAATGAATAATCTTTAAACAAAGAACTATATCAGTTATTACATTTTATACATTACATTACATCATCTCATCATATCATCAGAGTGTACAACAACAAACAGTGCAGCGGAAAAAGAAATACTACATAAGTAATATGCCATGCCATCCAGCTTGCCTCCAGCAAATCCAGAATATCCTGATAAACCTAACTCTTAACTGCCCGTGTGGAAATTGGTGGGCACCCAGAGTTTAGGAAGGAAAACAATAAACTCCAAGTCAGTCATGTGACTGGTGTGAGAACTCAAAACAGTTTATTTATCTTTAAAATCAAAATAGAAGAATACTTTTAATTCAATTCGAAATGCTTTTAAAAATGGGACTACCATAAGACCTCCTGCCACACACACAATGCAAACGCAGACTTAGAGAAGATTTCTCCTTATGATAGCCAAAGATGCTTGATACGCATTTAAAACAACATTTGATATTATTACTAGTGCATAGTGTAGGAAAAATTCATTTCGAAAGTAGAATATAAATCTTAGCCAGCATAGACATTCCGAACTATGCCTACTATAGCTAACTATGTTCAATAGCAGGTTACCGCCACATTCCATAGCAGGTTATACAACTAAAACCGTACAAGTCACGTATTGTTTCTTTGGATTTCAAATGAATGATCAGGCCATGGAACTTCCCATTGCCACATGAGAATGCCTCTGGATGGACATCCCCGAGAACCAAACCGGATCTCTACCAACACAAGGCCGGGTTACCCCTAACTGAGTAACAACTGACCGAATATGCCATCCCCCGGTCCTTTGGGACCTTTCACCGAGCGCTCGTAATCAATTCACACAATCATAACAAAGTGTTTTCAACATGAGTAAGTATCTGGGCTCCATACCATGATACCACCCTTTTCCAGAAGGAAATGCACACATCCTAAAGGGCGGTACCCCTCATAACCTTGCCGCATCTTTCCTATTTTGACCATTCACGGGGTGTGAGGCTTGACGAAATCACGTCCACAAAAACATACTTTATACAAAAGCCATGCTTTGGGTCAACAAATGATCATAGAAATGATCACCCGGATAGACGATCAAATAAACGATCCTATCACAAAAAATCAACACAATGATCATTTACAGCATCACTCAGCATGTCACACTACCAAATTGGGAATATATCGCTGATAACTTCAACTATATAACCTCTGAGCACGTACGTCTCAGAGAAGGGTGTTAAGCTAAAAGAATAAATTCTCCGCCACCAACAGAAATATATTTGAAAGAAATCGGCTTTATATCTCAACTTGTAATGTCAGACATACAATCCATACAAGTCTGTTCCGGGCTCGAACAAAACCGAAGGCACTTCTTACGAAGCCCTTGCAATCCGGGTATTCACAATCCCGATCGAATTTCCCATCACTTAAGGAATCTCTATACCAGGAGCTACCCAGTGCAGAGACAATCGATAGGTCATCCTATCGCTTTCACAAATACTCGGTCTTCAACACCGATCTTCAAATGCAATTCACAACGACGTATCACATATTCGGAATGGGTTATACGACCCCATGGTCCTTTCCCGGTTAACCCGAATAGTGAGCGCTTATTCAAAAATAAGTGTGGCATTCAAATTCAAACAAAATCACATCAAATACCCATTCAAAGGGAAATATTGATAGTCGGTTATTGAACTATCAATTGATATGCATACATCACCAGTTTCCAAATAATTTTCCAAATTATTTATTCTCCAAAATATCTTTACAAGATATATAGTTTTCACACTTCAAAAATAAATCAATATTTATTTCTAAACAGCTTCCCTTTTCATTCATAAATTCCATATTGAATTTATAATCCAAAATATCTATGAATATTCGATTTCGATTATTCATTTCAATTTATCTTCAAAAAGATAAATTCTTAAGATATTCATTTTATATTGGAAAACATTTCCATACTTATTTATTCATAAGTAATTCACAAATTTTATTTATTTTCAACACTTAGAAAATATTCAATATACTTCAATCGAAATTAAGTACATATTTCATTCTTTAAGGAAATCATTCTCTTAAACATATTTATTTGGGCCAAAACGAATGTTGCGTAAAACATCGTTACGACAACCCAAAACCGCTAGTATAGGGATTCGAAATTAAAATAGATATATAAATCCCAATACTATACAAAACATTTCCTTTCGGAAATCATTTATTATAACAACAGTGTTATAATCTACCATTTCCTTTTATTTCTCGAAAACGTCTATTTCAACAATAAATGTTGAAATCTATGGTTTTGAATCCCAACACATTTAAAACATCGTTAAATCATTTTAATTCTATTTAAAACATCACATTCTAAACGTTTTCTTTAACATATTATTCACAATTCAAAAACGTGAATATTCTTTGTTAACAAATTTCATCCTTTTATTCATTTTATTTCAAAGGATTATTCACAGTTCAAAAACGTGAATATAACTCCATTAATAGGTTTCAGCAATTTACTTATCAAAATAAGTCGTTTTCGAATTTATAAAACAACGTTTATAAATTCCATTCTATTTATTTATAAAAACTTCCTTTTTATGAATCCTTTTATTAACCTATTCCAGTTTATAACTCAATTATAAACTAAAAGTTCATATTATAAGTTAAATACTTATAAAACGATTATTTTACAAAAATCGTTTTTTTAAAGACTTTCCAATTTATAAATCTTATAACTTATAAGATCCATTTCTTTAACCAATCTATTCTTCAAATAATTTCACCAAATTTATAAATCTTACTATTTATAAATTTCTTTTATAACTTCACAGTTTATAATTCCATAAATTTCATTCATTTATGAAATTCATTTCCACTTCATTCAAACACTTATAAAAACTCGTTTTATAATGTCAACATTTCAATTTATAAATATCCATTTATAAATCTCTTAATATAAATCAATTTATATTATTCTTTAAAACGCCTTTAATCTCCTTTATTATTTCACCATTTTGATTCATAAAATAATTAAATTTCATAAATTCTATATTTAAACTTTTCACAATTTATTCTAAAATATCTCGATTAAACTATTTTATAAACTCAATAGCATCATATTCTCAAAAATCAGTTTTTAACTATATTTCTCAAAAATCATAATTTTTATAACTTTAAAAATTATAACGTTTATTTATTTAAAATGAATCAATTCCAAAAATATTTTATAAAACGTATATTTTCTAAAATCACTTTAAAATCATTTTAAAATCCCAAAATCTGGGTCCAATGATGCTACACACCAAATAGTCAATCACGACTACAACGATATCATATATCAATATGAAAATCCATCAAATATCAAAATATCTGAAATCAAATAAAAACTGTTGAGGAATCCAGTTGGATCCCTCCAACCTGTTTTCCTGCATCCAAAAACATTAGCATAATACCAACTTCGCTCCAGTACGAAATTATCGCGGTATATGGGATTTAAATATTATCCGCTTAATAGACGGCGCAATAGGGTCTCATCCGCTAAACAAAAAATGCGGAAAATCAATAACTCCAATATATACATATGCCAATATATATATATTGCTACTATATATAATACCAATTTCACTGTTTATGAAATATTCGCGGTATATGTTTTTAATAAATAACATCCGCTTACTAACGACGCAATAATGTCTATTTTAACAATCAATAGATATCAATCAACATTCAAACATGCATTCAAATATTTAAATCTAACTATTTAAAATAAAATCGAAACTGGTTCGATTGAGTGAGAAGTTCTCACCTTGATTTTAAATTCCGTTTTAGCGATTTATTTTGAATAAAATTAAACGGACGTTTAATTTTACCCAAAATTCTCACTAACTCCAAACGACTCCAAACCAACTCCATCGCGTAGTGCTCGTTCATACGATTCCAACGCAACTGGTTTCGCGCGTTTTCGACCTCGTATGAAAAAGTTATGAATTTATGAAGTTTACACGATTTATACTTATATAAATTTACAATATAAATTTTAATTTTTAAACCCCTCACATCTAAGCCGTTGGATCCATGCTCCCTGAATCCAGGCCGTGCTCCCACTCTCCCTCTCCCTCACATTCTTCTTCTACAGGTTAAGGCCGTGTTCATGAAACCCATCACATATAGATTAGGGTTTGATTATACTCCTCCATCTCTCGACTATACTTCATCAAACTACTTGCAATAGGAAGCTCTCGACCACAACCATGCTCGGCCAGAAGCCTGTGGAGCTCGGCCCCCTCCCTCCTTGGGAAACGCGCATGCAACTGGCCATGAACGGCCTCAATTATCTCCCCCTCCGTTGCACCAAAATCCATCATCACCGTATAGATCTCTAGCTCTCTTCATGCTCTTCAATGTTGTAGTTAACAACTTTGGCTAATTCTTGCTAGATTGAGAGAGATTGAGGGATGAAGATCATGAATTTCTGGCCATACATACTAAAGTGGCGGCTGTGCATTTTGATTAGGGTTAGGGTTTCTTTTTTTTTTTTTTATTTGTGAGGGTTGTGGTGCTATTTATAGAAATTATCAAAACACTATTCATCTCGGAAATTCCGAACTCCGATTTACATGCCGTAACCAGCGTTTCTAGGGTTTACCCCGCGTTCCGGACACAATGGAATAGGTTTCGGAAGTTAATTCGGAAGTATGTGCGAGTTATGGCTGTAAACGCTCAATTTGAATTAAACCGATTTAAGCGATTTTCTAGGCGTTTTAATTTGTACCGGACAAACGGTAAATCCAATTGACACGAAATTTGAAACCTTACAATTATATCACATTACGGATCCGATGAAACTGGTTTCGTCGAAATCCGAGACTTTTTGACAAATGGCTATTTTAGCTCGCCAAATTTAAATTAAAAATAATTCGATGCGTTTCGAGCTGCCACGATCAAACGGTAACTCCGATTGACACGAAATTTGAAATCCGGTAATAACTAACCATTACGGATCCAATGGAACTGGTTTCGTTCAATTCTGAGACTGTTCAAAAATTGACTATTTTCACTAGTCGATTTTAATATTAAAATATTCAATTTTCACAAATTAACTTTTAAATCGATTTTAAAAGTTCTAAAATATCGTTCTAACTTCAATATGATAAAATAAAATTTTACAAATCATTTTCAATCATATTTAACTCAATTTTCAATTATTTCCATAATTTAACGTATTAAATTATCGATTTAATTATTCAATTAAATCCAAAAATTCAAATAAAAATTTATTTGACTTATAAATTCACTTATTAATATTTAAAATTAATTAAATATTAAAATTTTAATTAATAAAAATTCTGGGTCGTTACAATCTTCCCCACTTAAAAGAATTTCGTCCTCGAAATTATTAAGTAAGAAAAGTTACAGAATCTATTAATTTTCCATAATTCATAGTTAAACTTCTTATAATACTTTACTAAGTTTTCAAATCATACTTAGTTATCTTTTCAAAAACAACTACTATTGTTTAACTTTCAATTCCAAAATCAAAGTTTAAGTTTTCAAAATTTTCCAATTTTCTCAAATTTTTTTCTAACGCCTTAAATTTTCGGAAAAATTCGCCATAGTCTCCTTTGCGCGGCTCGATCCGAAAAAAAAATGACAGTATATATATCACAAATATATATCTCATCAAGTAATGAGGCATCCCGCAGGGAAAAAGTATAAAAGTACGGTATGTAATCCGAGATATGTACCTTATATTTTATTAGCGAGCATATACGGCTAATATAGCGCGAAAGCGAGCTCCAAATGCGAAGCAAACGCGATCCGCACCTACTAATCACTCAACAAACAACATGAGAACATGCATGTAGACAATAGTATCAATATACAACATATAGCAACATAATAACTATATATGTCAACATATCAAATGTAGGAAAAGCAATAAATGCAAACATCAACCAACTAACATTCGTAACCAAAATATATTCATTCATATTCTCATTAATATTCAATGAAATATGTTTTCCATTTAATCACATTCGATTCATTAACAGTGGATGTTTACTAACATTCATGTTCAATTAGTTCATATTCACTAATTCATATTCAACTTGGTTCACTTCCAAATCAAATTCAATTCTATTTAAAATTCACTTAACTTCGAATTGGATTCCAATTACTTTAACTTCCAGTTTCATTAACACTTAATGAATTATATATAATCAACTAACAATCAAATATCAATCAATGTATATTTATTAATTTCAATCAAATTACTTTACTTGTCAATTGGTTTAATTAATTGATTTTTTTTTCAACTATTCAACTTTCAATAACATTACATTTTAATGAATTAACTCTTATATCCATTATTTCATATCAACTTTATTCACATTTAATTGATTATCATTCAATCCATTCATTCAATTCATATTCAATTACTAAAGTTGAATTTCATTTCATAACTCAAGTTCATATTTATCACTTAACTTTAATAATTTACTTTGATACCAATATCAACTTCATTCAATATCTCTTAAGTTATATTCCATTTAAACATCACTTAGTTTTACATAACTTAAAATCCTACTTGTAAATAAATTCAGATTTCAATTCTAAAGTAAATTTCCATTTAACTTTAAATTCACCCTTATATACAACTCATATTCATATAGTTTCATTTCTTATGTATATAAGTTTATTTCAAAATTGTAAATCACTTTAATTATAATTCAATTCTTATAATTCATTTGCTTATACAATTATTCTTTAATTTAGATTATTCAAACAACTAAACAATCAACTTATATACACTTTAATAATTTTGAAAAATTATTTCTTTATATTTAAAATATAATCAAGTAAAATTATTTCATTTACCCATTTTTAAAACAATATTGTGTCGAATTGTTCTATTCAAGTGTTTAGAAACCCCTTCGGCATAGTTGTACATACCGTGCTGACGAAGGTTCATATGCCACTCAACAAACCAATCATCACAATATAAAACAATTTTATATTCACTAACAAATACGCTCTCATAGCTATTATTACACTCAAACTTATTCTAGAGTACTGCTGACTCTATCTCTAACGAGTAACACCCAACAGAACCATGGTTGTCGCTTAACCATATGCTCCGATACCAAATGTAACGTTTGCGATTTTTCGTTGCCGAAAAACCGAAATGTTATGGGTTTAAGAAAAGAATTTAAGAAAAGAAAAAGAAAGAAGAAGAGACAGAAGAAATAAGAAGGTAGAAAATGGAGAGAGAGAAAAGAAAATAGAAAATTTTAAAATAGAAGAAAAAGGAGAATAGAAAACATAGAACGGAACAGAAAACAACAGAACAACATCAGAATCTCACAATTCGCAGCGGAACAACATATAATAATAAATGAATAATCTTTAAACAAAGAACTATATCAGTTATTAGATTTTATACATTACATTACATCATCTCATCATATCATCAGAGTGTACAACAACAAACAGTGCAGCGGAAAAAGAAATACTACATAAGTAATATGCCATGCCATCCAGCTTGCCTCCAGCAAATCCAGAATATCCTGATAAACCTAACTCTTAACTACCCGTGTGGAAATTAGTGGGCACCCAGAGTTTAGGAAGGAAAACAATAAACTTCAAGTCAGTCATGTGACTGGCGTGAGAACTCAAAACAGTTTATTTATCTTTAAAATCAAAATAGAAGAATACTTTTAATTCAATTCTAAATGCTTTTAAAAATGGGACTACCATAAGACCTCCTGCCACACACACAATGCAAACGCAGACTTGGAGAAGATTTCTCCTTATGATAGCCAAAGATGCTTGATACGCATTTAAAACAACATTTGATATTATTACTAGTGCATAGTGTAGGAAAAATTCATTTCGAAAGTAGAATATAAATCTTAGCCAGCATAGACATTCCGAACTATGCCTACTATAGCTAACTATGTTCAATAGCAGGTTACCGCCACATTCCATAGCAGGTTATACAACTAAAACCGTACAAGTCACGTATTGTTTCTTTGGATTTCCAACGAATGATCAGGCCAAGGAACTTCCCATTGCCACATGAGAATGCCTCTGGATGGACATCCCCGAGAACCAAACCGGATCTCTACCAACACAAGGCCGGGTTACCCCTAACTGAGTAACAACTGACCGAATATGCCATCCCCCGGTCCTTTGGGACCTTTCACCGAGCGCTCGTAATCAATTCACACAATTATAACAAAGTGTTTTCAACATGAGTAAGTATCTGGGCTCCATACCATGATACCACCCTTTTCCAGAAGGAAATGCACACATCCTAAAGGGCGCTACCCCTCATAACCTTGCCGCATCTTTCCTGTTTTGACCATTCACGGGGTGTGAGGCTCGACGAAGTCACGTCCACAAAAACATACTTTATACAAAAGCCATGCTTTGGGTCAACAAATGATCATAGAAATGATCACCCGGATAGACGATCAAATAAACGATCCTATCACAAAAAATCAACACAATGATCATTTACAGCATCACTCAGCATGTCACACTACCAAATTGGGAATATATCGCTGATAACTTCAACTATATAACCTCTGAGCACGTACGTCTCAGAGAAGGGTGTTAAGCTAAAAGAATAAATTCTCCGCCACCAACAGAAATATATTTGAAAGAAATCGGCTTTATATCTCAACTTGTAATGTCAGACATACAATCCATACAAGTCTGTTCCGGGCTCGAACAAAACCGAAGGCACTTCTTACGAAGCCCTTGCAATCCGGGTATTCACAATCCCGATCGAATTTCCCATCACTTAAGGAATCTCTATACCAGGAGCTACCCAGTGCAGAGACAATCGATAGGTCATCCTATCGCTTTCACAAATACTCGGTCTTCAACACCGATCTTCAAATGCAATTCACAACGACGTATCACATATTCGGAATGGGTTATACGACCCTATGGTCCTTTCCCGGTTAACCCGAATAGTGAGCGCTTATTCAAAAATAAGTGTGGCATTCAAATTCAAACAAAATCACATCAAATACCCATTCAAAGGGAAATATTGATAGTCGGTTATTGAACTATCAATTGATATGCATACATCACCAATTTCCAAATAATTTTCCAAATTATTTATTTTCCAAAATATCTTTACAAGATATATAGTTTTCACACTTCAAAAATAAATCAATATTTATTTCTAAACAGCTTCCCTTTTCATTCATAAATTCCATATTGAATTTATAATCCAAAATATCTATGAATATTCGATTTCGATTATTCATTTCAATTTATCTTCAAAAAGATAAATTCTTAAGATATTCACTTTATATTGGAAAACATTTCCATACTTATTTATTCATAAGTAATTATTCACAAATTTTATTTATTTTCAACACTTAGAAAATATTCAATATACTTCAATCGAAATTAAGTACATATTTCATTCTTTAAGGAAATCATTCTCTTAAACATATTTATTTGGGCCAAAACGAATGTTGCGTAAAACATCGTTACGACAACCCAAAACCGCTAGTATAGGGATTCGAAATTAAAATAGATATATAAATCCCAATACTATACAAAACATTTCCTTTCAGAAATCATTTATTATAACAACAGTGTTATAATCTACCATTTCCTTTTATTTCTCGAAAACGTCTATTTCAACAATAAATGTTGAAATCTATGGTTTCGAATCCCAACACATTTAAAACATCGTTAGATCATTTTAATTCTATTTAAAACATCACATTCTAAACATTTTCTTTAACATATTATTCACAATTCAAAAAGGTGAATATTCTTTGTTAACAAATTTCATCCTTTTATTCATTTTATTTCAAAGGATTATTCACAGTTCAAAAACGTGAATATAACTCCATTAATAGGTTTCAGCAATTTACTTATCAAAATAAGTCGTTTTCGAATTTATAAAACAACGTTTATAAATTCCATTCTATTTATTTATAAAAACTTCCTTTTTATGAATCCTTTTATTAACCTATTCCAGTTTATAACTCAATTATAAACTAAAAGTTCATATTATAAGTTAAATACTTATAAAACGATTATTTTACAAAAATCGTTTTTTTTTAAAGACTTTCCAATTTATAAATCTTATAACTTATAAGATCCATTTCTTTAACCAATCTATTCTTCAAATAATTTCACCAAATTTATAAATCTTACTATTTATAAATTTCTTTTATAACTTCACAGTTTATAATTCCATAAATTTCATTCATTTATGAAATTCATTTCCACTTCATTCAAACACTTATAAAAACTCGTTTTATAATGTCAACATTTCAATTTATAAATATCCATTTATAAATCTCTTAATATAAATCAATTTATATTATTCTTTAAAACGTCTTTAATCTCCTTTATTATTTCACCATTTTGATTCATAAAATAATTAAATTTCATAAATTCTATATTTAAACTTTTCACAATTTATTCTAAAATATCTCGATTAAACTATTTTATAAACTCAATAGCATCATATTCTCAAAAATCAGTTTTTAACTATATTTCTCAAAAATCATAATTTTTATAACTTTAAAAATTATAACGTTTATTTATTTAAAATGAATCAATTCCAAAAATATTTTATAAAACGTATACTTTCTAAAATCACTTTAAAATCATTTTAAAATCCCAAAATCTGGGTCCAATGATGCTACACACTAAATAGTCAATCACGACTACAACGATATCATATATCAATATGAAAATCCATCAAATATCAAAATATCTGAAATCAAATAAAAACTGTTGAGGAATCCAGTTGGATCCCTCCAACCTGTTTTCCTGCATCCAAAAACATTAGCACAATACCAATTTCGCTCCAGTACGAAATTATCGCGGTATATGGGATTTAAATATTATCCGCTTAATAGACGGCGCAATAGGGTCTCATCCGCTAAACAAAAAATGCGGGAAATCAATAACTCCAATATATACATATGCCAATATATATATATTGCTACTATATATAATACCAATTTCACTGTTTATGAAATATTCGCGGTATATGTTTTTAATAAATAACATCCGCTTACTAATGGGGCAATAATGTCTATTTTAACAATCAATAGATATCAATCAACATTCAAACATGCATTCAAATATTTTAAATCTAACTATTTAAAATAAAATCGAAACTGATTTGATTGAGTGAGAAGTTCTCACCTTGATTTTAAATTCCGTTTTAGCGATTTATTTTGAATAAAATTAAACGGACGTTTAATTTTACCCAAAATTCTCACTAACTCCAAATGACTCCAAACCAACTCCATCGCGTAGTGCTCGTTCATACGATTCCAACGCAACTGGTTTCGCGCGTTTTCGACCTCGTATGAAAAAGTTATGAATTTATGAAATTTACACGATTTATACTTATATAAATTTACAATATAAATTTTAATTTTTAAACCCCTCACATCTAAGCCGTTGGATCCATGCTCCCTGAATCCAGGCCGTGCTCCCACTCTCCCTCTCCCTCACGTTCTTCTTCTACAGGTTAAGGCCGTCTTCATGAAACCCATCACATATAGATTAGGGTTTGATTATACTCCTCCATCTCTCGACTATACTTCATCAAACTACTTGCAATAGGAAGCTCTCGACCACAACCATGCTCGGCCAGAAGCCTGTGGAGCTCGGCCCCCTCCCTCCTTGGGAAACGCGCACGCAACTGGCCACGAACGGCCTCAATTATCTCCCCCTCCGTTGCACCAAAATCCATCATCACCGTATAGATCTCTAGCTCTCTTCATGCTCTTCAATGTTGTAGTTAACAACTTTGGCTAATTCTTGCTGGATTGAGAGAGATTGAGGGATGAAGATCATGAATTTCTGGCCATACATACTAAAGTGGCGGCTGTGCATTTTGATTAGGGTTAGGGTTTCTTTTTTTTTTGTGAGGGTTGTGGTGCTATTTATAGAAATTATCAAAACACTATTCATCTCGGAAATTCCGAACTCCGATTTACGTGCCGTAACCAGCGTTTCTAGGGTTTACCCCGCGTTCCGGACACAATGGAACAGGTTTCGGAAGCTAATTCGAAAGTATGTGCGAGTTATGGCTGTAAACGCTCAATTTGAATTAAGCCGATTTAAGCGATTTTCTAGGCGTTTTAATTTGTACCGGACAAACGGTAAATCCAATTGACACGAAATTTGAAACCTTACAATAATATCACATTACGGATCCGATGAAACTGGTTTCGTCGAAATCCGAGACTTTTTGAAAAATGGCTATTTTAGCTCGCCAAATTTAAATTAAAAATAATTCGATGCGTTTCGAGCTGCCACGATCAAACGGTAACTCCGATTGACATGAAATTTGAAATCCGGTAATAACTAACCATTACGGATCCAATGGAACTGGTTTCGTTCAATTCTGAGACTGTTCAAAAATTGACTATTTTCACTAGTCGATTTTAATATTAAAATATTCAATTTTCACAAATTAACTTTTAAATCGATTTTAAAAGTTCTAAAATATCGTTCTAACTTCAATATGATAAAATAAAATTTTACAAATCATTTTCAATTATATTTAACTCAATTTTCAATTATTTCCATAATTTAACGTATTAAATTATCGATTTAATTATTCAATTAAATCCAAAAATTCAAATAAAAATTTATTTGACTTATAAATTCACTTATTAATATTTAAAATTAATTAAATATTAAAATTTTAATTAATAAAAATTCTGGGTCGTTACAAAAATGATTTTTAAATTGATTTTTGGAAGTATACGTTTATAAAATATTTTTGGAATTGATTCATTTTAAAATAAATAAACGTTATAATGTTAATGTTATTGAAGTTATAATTTTTGAGAAATATAGTTAAAAGTTGATGTTTGAAAATATGGGGTTGATAATTTTATAAAATAGTTTAAATCGGGATTTTTGAATTTATTATAAAAAGTTTAAACATAGGATTTATGAAATTTGATTATCTTATAAATCAAAATGGTGAAATTATAAAGGAGTTTAAAGATGTTTTAAAATAATAGTATAAATTGATTTATATAAAGGATTTATAAATTGATATTTATAAATTAAAATATTTGAATTATTAAACGAGTTTTTATAAGTTTTAGAATGAATTGTGAATGAATTTCATAAATGAATGAATTTTATAGGATTATAAACGGTGAAGTTATAAATGGAATTTTATAAGCAGTAGGTTTATAAAATTTGTAAAGTTATTTGAAGAATAGATATGGGTAAATAAATGAATCTTATAGTTATAAGATTTATAATTTGGGAAGTTAAAGGAACGATTTTGCAAACAAATAAATTATAAGCATTTAACTTATAATACGAACTTTTGGTGTGTAATTTTGTTATAAATTGAAATAGATTTATAAAAGGAAGTTGTTATAAAATAAATAGAAATGGAAATTATAAACATTGTTTTATAAATGCACAAATGACTTATTTTGATAAGTAAATGGTTATAACTTATTAGTGGAGTTATATTCACGTTTTAGACAGTGAATAATCCTCTAAAATAAAATGTATGGAAATGATGAAATTGGTTAACGTAGCATATTCACGTTTTTGAATAGTGAATAATATGTTAAAGAAAATGTTTTGGATGTGATGTTTTAAATGGAATTAAAACGATCTAACAATGTTTTTAAAATGTGCTAAGATTCGAAACCATAGATTTCAACATTCATTGTTGAAATAGACGTTTCGAGAAATAGAAGGAAATGGTGGACTATAACACTGCTGTTATAGTAAATGATTTCCAAAAGGAAATGTTTTGTATAGTATTGGGATTTATATATATCTATCTTAAATTCGAATCCCTATACTAGTGATTTTGGGACGTTGTAACGATGTTTTACGTAACATTCATTTTGACCCAAATAAATATGTTTAGGAGAATGATTTCCTTCAAGAATGAAATATATACTTAATTTTGACTTAAGTATATTGAATATTTTCCAAGTGTTGAAAATAAATAGATTTGTGAATTACTTATTAATAAATAAGTATGGAAATGTTTTTCCAATGGGAAATAAAACGTTTTGACAATTTATCTTTTTGAAGATAAATTGAAAATGAATAATTGAAATTGTATATTCATAAATATTTTGGAATGTAAATTCACTATGGAATTTATAAAAGAAAGGGGAATCTGTTTAAAAATAAATATTGATTTATTTTTGAAGTGTGAAAATTATATATCTTGTAAAGATATTTTTGGAAAATAAATAATTTGGAAAATTATTGGGAATCTGGTGATGTTGTGCATATTCGTTGATAGTTCAATAACCGACTATCAATATTTACCTTTGAATAGGTATTTGTTGTGATTGCTTTAATTTGAATGCCACACTTATTTTTAAATAAGCGCTCACTATTCGGGTTAGCGGGAAAAGGACCTTGGGGTCGTATAACCCATTCCGAATACGTGATACGTCGTTATTAATTGCATTTGAAGCCGGTGTTGAAGACCGGATATTTTTGGAAGCGAAAGGACAACTCGTCGAATGTCTTTGCATCGACTGGTCCCCGGTATAGAGACTCCATATGTGATGGGAAGTCCGAACGTGATTAGTGAATATCCGGATTGCAAGGACTTCTTTGTAAGTGCCTTCGGTTCTGTTCGAGCCCGGAACAGACTTGCATGGATAGTATGTCTGACATTACAAATTGAGATATAAAGCTGATTTCTTTCAAATATATTTCTGTTGGTGGCGGAGAATTTATTCTCTTAGCTTAACATCCTTCTCTGAGACGTACGAGCTCAGAGGTTATGTAGTTGAAGGTTATCAGCGATATATTCCCAATTTGGTAATGCGACACGCTTAGTATTGCTGTGAAATGATCATTGTTTGATCATTTATGATATGATCATTTGTTTGATCACTTATCTTTGTGATCATTTATTTGATCATTTGTTGACCCAAAGCATGGCTTTGTACCAAAGCGTGGCTTTGTGGACGAGACTTTGTCGAACCTCACACCCCGGAATGGTCAAAACAGGAAAGATGCAGCAAGGTTATTGGGGATAGCGCCCCTTAGGGTATGTGCATTTCCTTCTGGAAAGGGGTGGTATCATGGTATGGATCCCAGATACTTACTCATGTTGAAACACTTTATTTATCATTGTGTGATGTTGGTTATCGAGCGCTCGAATAAAGGTCCTAAAGGACCGGGGGATGGCATATTCATGTCAGTAGTTACCCAGTTAGGGGTAACCCGGCCTTGTGTTGGCAGAGATCCGGTTTGGTTCTCAGGACGTCCTTCCAGAGGCGTTTCCATGTGGCAATGGGAAGTTCCTTGGACTGACCATTTGTTGGAAATCTAAAGAAACAATACGAGACTTGTACGGTTTTAGTTGTAGAACCTGCCATCTAATATGGTAGCTATAGTAGGCATAATATAATGGTACCTATGCTGGCTAAGATTTATATTCTACTTTAGAAATGTTTTCTACACTATGCACTAATAATAATATCAAAATTGATTTGATTTTGCGTAGTAAGCATCTTTGACAAACATAAGAAGAAATCTCCTCCAAGTCTGCGTTTGCATTGTGTGTGTGGTGGGAGGTCTTATGGTAGTCTCATTTTAAAAAGCATTGCGAATCTATTTTAAAATTATCTTATTCTTGATTTTAAAGATAAATAAACTATTTTGAGTTCTCACACCAGTCACATGACTGACTCGGAGTTTATTGTTTTCCTTCCTAAACTCTGGGTGCCCACCAATTTCCACACGGGCAGTCAAGAGTTAAGGTTTATCAGGATATTCTGGAATTCAGGAGTTGCTGGAGGCAAGCTGGATGGCATGGCGTATTCACTAGTATATAGTATTTCTTTTCCGCTGTTTGTTATTATTTTGTTGTTGTACACTCTGATGATGATATAATGTAATGTAATGTGATGTAATGTAATAACTGATATAGTTCTTTGTTTAACGATTATTCATTTATCTATTATATGTTGTCCGCTGCGATTGTGAGATTCTGATATTGTTCTGTTGTTTTCTTTCTGTTCTGTTCTATCTTTTTCTCTCTTCTTCTATCTTTTTCTTATTCTTAAAACCCTAAGTGTTCGGTTTTCTGGCATTCGAGTGCTTGGCGGTTGATACAGTGAACGTATTGATGTCAGTTTTCGGAAGTCGAAGAATCGGGTCCTTACAATTTCTTTTGCTCTCTTCACTTTCTTTTCTTCCCTCTCCTTTCATTTTTCCTTCCAGTAAATAATAAGAAATGGGTCCAAACTTTAAAAATCAAAGTCAATTAATATACTCAACTAAAATACCAAAAAAAAAAATCTTTGTACTCATTTTGGCAAGATCCACTTTTCCAGCTTTGAAACAATTTGTAACGACCCGTAAATTTCGTTAATTAAATTTGGCATTATAATAAGATATTAGAATTTAATTTAGGAAGAAATGAAAAATTTATAATTAACAATGAAGCGAATGTTGAAAATGGAATGAAACCATGGAAATTTAAGAAATTTATTAACAGTTGAAAAGGAATTACGAATAATTGAAGTAATGTCAATTGTTATACTAGGCTAAGATATGAATATAAGAAAACAAAGGTAAATATTGAATTAATTCAATGAATTAATAATATTAAATAGTAAATTGAATTAAATCAATGTCCTGTAGTAATTGAAATATTGTTTGGGAATGAAAACATACATAGGTAAAAATGTAAGTATTAAATTAATAATTTGTTATTTATTTAGGGTACTGGATAAATTTGGTAATCCAATTGCAAAGTTATAATTGAGTGTAAAAGAAATTTTGGTAATTGAGTAAAATAAGAAAAAATAAATGTAAATGTTATAACTTGGTTACAAAATGTATATACGGAAGTGGATGTAAATATGAATTAATTAATGTACGCATTAATCTATAATGGGATAAAACGTAAATTAATGAAATAAGATGATGCAGGTTAATAAGTATTCATAATGGTCGTGTTAATGATATACGTTGCTTTAATGATTGTAATATGAATTAATGGAAGTGGAAATGGAAATTAAATAGAAATATAAGTTTATTTTAAGGTAGTAATTGATAAATTGGGAAGATAGTTCATAGTATGTTAATTGATGAATTAATACGCAATTTATGTAGTGTAATAAGTTGGTTTAAGGATGAAATTTAGGAATATTCATTTATTGGTTTTAAAAACCTTAATTAATGCATTTAATTGATAGAAGTACATTTAGGAATATAATATTTGTTAAAATTAAGTTATACATTGGCGCATATTAATCTAATGAAATAAAATTTACATTATATATGAAATTATAATCTGAATTGATAAGTAACGAACTCATAAATGCAATTAGGAGCAAATAGGTGGCAAATTAGTATAGGTTGTTTATTTATTTAATGTGTAAATGAACTTTGGTAAATCAATTTGTATAAATCCAAATTTAACGTTTTGTTAATATAAATGAAAGTATAGAAAGCGATATTTATTTATTTAATTGAAGTATAAAATTCAATAATTGAAGAAATTACAAGTAAATTAGATTTAATATAGTTAAATAATACATTATTGAAATTTAGATAAAATTTGAGGATAATATAAATTGGTTGATTTTTAAAAAAATTAGAAACCAAGATTTTATTTATCTAATTGAAATGTAAAGTTCAATAGTTAAATTTATTGCAAGTAAATGAAATTGACTATAGTTAAATAATACGTTATTTGAAATAAAGATAATATGAAAAATTTACGAAATAGTTTTAATCCAATATTTAATCCATCTATTTGGTAGGAATGGATGGAATACTAATTAATTTATTTAACTAAATGGAATTTTGGGGATTTTATTTATAATTAGCGAATTTAATGAAATTAAGGATTGATATTGAAACTTATAAATTAACCTTCTCTAATTTGACATTTAAATTTGTTTAAATCATTGTAAATGATTATGAAGTTAAAAATGTTGAAATTTGTCAATTATCGAGATAAAATTTAAAATCTGATTTAATTAATTATTTTTAATTTACTGAATTAATAGAAAAATAGCCATTTTGGCCACTGACTCGGATTTCGACGAAATCAGTTTCATCGGATCCGTAACGGTGAATTATTGTAGGGTTTCAAGTTTCGTAGCGATCGGACTTGTCGTTTGATCGTACGGACTCGAAATGCCTTGAAATCGATAAATTGAAATCAATTGAAATCAATTTGAAAAATATTGATTTTAGCGTAACTTCTTCATACGATGCAATTTGACCCTGAATGTGACGCCCCACCTCTATGCTCACAATAACAAAGAGTATTAAAGGAAATACTATCTGTTATCACGAAGAATAAGGCTGGATAGGAGCGACCATCCGTAGTTAGGCCTTACACTAGTATTGGTTATTTCAATAGGAGTGGTATATATTTTTATTTTTCATCTCTTATTTATTTACTCCCATCGACATACCCAATTTCAGTATAAAACGAACTACGATGGTTCTTAATGGTTTATGATAATGTATATAATAATAACACAGACAAGCTAAGTGCGGAACACAGATAATCAAAAGTCTCATATATATATAATAACTGATGTCAGTTACAATACATGTGCTACAGTACATATGATACAACTACAACTGTCGATACAGGATGTTACGTATACAAGTACATTAATATCATTAATATACATGAATACATATCAACCTATACAAGTACACTAACTACTAAAAGTGACAACGACTACTCCAAAAGATATGAAAAGGCTCCATAGCTCTAGCAGCAACCCAAAGTAAGATATCAACAACCTGTAAATACTCGGTCTGACCCGAGTATTACATTCAAAAGAAAATAATACACGGGTCAGTCTAATTCAAACTCAGTTATTAATGCACAGAAGCAATAATAATTAAATAGCAATTAGACGACAGTCAAAATAAATCTCGTCTATCCGATCCTTAAATAAAGAAATCGGATAACGATAAATATAACACGTAATAGTGTTAAACAACAATCAGCAAATTCAAATCATCAACAAAGATAAGTGAAAAGAATATCGATGAAGATAATTTAAAACATCAGAATTGCCTAAACGACAATTAACAACAAAATCATCAAATTAAACCAAATCAAAATACAATTCAAAATATATTGAATTGAATAAACGAAACAGTTCAAACAATTGAAATATCAATTAAAATAACACTACGGGTAGGGCTGCAGTACACGCACGCGTGCACTGCCTCGCCACTACAATGATGGTGTACATAAAAGCTCAATACCGTGTGGCTGCAGTTCACGCTTGCGTGCACTGCCTTGCCACTACAGTGATAATGTACACAAAGAAAATTCACAAACGAGCACAAGGTCGTACCTGAAATACCGGATTCAACTCAAGCGCAATAAAATAATGCCACACCTTCAACCCAAGGTCAAATCCGAACTATTAGCTGGATTCAACTCAAGTGAATTTGAAACAATTAAATGCAAAGGTCAAGTCAATGCAATCATGACTCAACTCAATGCAACAACCAAAGTGAAGGCAACTGGAAAAGACTTTAAGATCACATGACAACAGTGCATAACAGCAACCCAAAATGAAGTACAAGGATGCAATCCATGGGACAAAAAGAAAATGCGCAGCAAGCATACACTTGCACGCAATCAATCAGTCAATGATTCAGGTACAAGTGTAACAAAACTCAGGATGAACTTGAGCAAAGAAGGGCATGACAACATGGTGATTCATGGAACAGTTTTGAATACAAGTTCAAAACCAGAGACATACAACAAATGAATGGTCAGTTACAAATAAATGGTCAAAGACCAGTTCACAAGTATGAAGGCATAACCCCACACAAGCATAGTCTGCATATGCACATGAAGGTCAATGAAGGTTCAACAAATATACACAATCAAAAGAAATAAAGCAAGACCACAAGCAAAAGCCAACAGGAATTAGAGATTACAACTTAAATGAAAATGCACATGGGTGCAACAGGGAGGATGCACAAGAGTACAACAGGGAATGTACACATGAATACTTAAGCCTCGACATCAAATTCAGCAACTGAAACATGAAGTATGGTTACAACCGATTCAAGTGAAAGGCAATATTTTATTTATACGCATTAAGTCAATATGACAACAAGGCAGCGACAAGCAACAGTGCAACGAGCTCAAACATGTCAACATGCTTACAATCCAGTCCTAGACCAGAGAGTACAATATAATGCAGACTTTAGTAAAACAGTGAATAGTACAAAGTAAAGACATATGCAATGCAACTTTCATGAATACCATGCCAACAAGAGCAGAAGCTCAAGTCAGCAAATACTTCAGTGGAAAGGATGAATGCAAATACCACTGATTCAAATACACCAGTGACACCAGTGATACAAGTCAAAATTCAGACAATCAATAAACTGCATGTACAACTTAAATAGTGTAGTAAAAACATGCACACTTATCTAAATGTACGCAAGAAACACTACATATGTACTCAGGTGTGTGGAGATGTAGTGAAAACAGAGGCGACAAAGGTCAGGAAATAGGACAACATCACAAAGTCAATGAGCACATAACCAGAAAATAGTGACATGATCAGAGATGCAGGCTCAAGTTCAATATGCAAAAATGACTCAATATTTCCACTGCAGCATATATATAACAAAGGTGAACATCAAAATTGCACAGTACAGTGTCTATGAACAAACAAGTCCAAGTGCAAACCCAAACACAACAGTATGTTGAAGCCGACCTAAATTCATGCATCAAAATAGATCAAGGCCAAAGCAAACAACATCGAAGTTAACAAGAACAAAACAAACTGTTTAAAGTCAGAATCGATCAACAGAAAGATCGAACATTTTCAAACCAAAGCCGTGGCAATCACGACATAAAAAATCATCAAACCATAGTAGTCATGAGATAATGCCGTGATAACTAGTAAAACACAAAATTGAACCAAGCCAAAATATCAATATCCAAACAACTTCGAACTGCCGAACAAAACAATTGACAAATTCCAACAATTTTATACGAACTAAAACACATAATTTAAACCCTAAATACTTGAGTCTGAGCTAGATGTGAGTAATAAAATTACTCACCTCGATTCAAAGCGAAGACAAACTCGTTCGAAGAAAAGAAGCCGCGATCGAATCGAACTCAATCCAAATGGAGGCACTCGGCAATGTGAAGTATTCGAAGTCGACACCCACGAAGAATTGAAGAAGTCGATTGCCGAAGCCCTAATTTCGAAAAGAGGAATAAGCGAAAGGAGTGGCCGCCATTTTTGTTTGCTCGGTGGTTAGGTTTTGGGTTATGGAAAAATGAATGAACCGGTTTAAATTGAAGATAGGAGGAACGGTTATACCCTTTTGATATAACCCAACTCAAAGATATATACATGGGCCAATAATAAATATCAAAGTCTACATATCATTCACCAAATTATAAAAGAATTTCAATCCGATTAAAAAAATTCCAATAACAACAGAAATTAGCAACCTAATTTAATCGTCTAACGACAGTAATTAATTACTGCGAAATCTCAGGTTGTTACAGACTCCCCTCCTTATAAAAATTGCGTCCCCGCAATTTTCATAATTAAGGTCGTCACTAACAATAAATTTTCTAACATAAACTGGTTAAGCTAGAAAATGAAGGCAGAGAATTCAAACATCAAAGAAATCTTTTAATTTCATAAAAGAAATTCACAAATTCTCTACAAAATTTAATTATTAAATAGATAGTCAGAATACAGAAATCACGAAACAACAATATCTAATCATCGATACGATAATTAGGAGACAGCAAAATCTAATTATCAACAAAGATAATTAGAAAACAAAAATCGCAAGTATTTAACTATCAAAAACGATAATCAGGAATTACCACAATGGTAATCAAATTTCAAATCAACAATTATTCGATTATCTAAAACGAGAATCAAATCTCAAATCTTCAATTATCAAAAACGATAATCAAATCAACAAATATTCTTTTATAAAAAACGATAGTCAAATCAACAAATATTCGATTAACAAAAACGATAATCAAATCAACAAATATTCGATTATCAAAAACGATAATCAAATCAACAAATATTCGATTATCAAAAACGATAATCAAATCTCAAATCAACAAATATTCGATTATCAAAACGATAATCAAATTTCAAATCAACAAATATTCGATTAACAAAAACGATAATCAAATCAACAAATATTCGATTATCAAAAACGATAATCAAATTTTAAATCAACAAATATTCGATTATCAAAACGATAATCAAATTTCAAATCAACAAATATTCGATTATCAAAAACGATAATCAAATCAACAAATATTCGATTATCAAAAACGATAATCAAATCAACAAATATTCGATTATCAAAAACGATAATCAAATCTCAAATCATCAAATATTCGATTATCAAAAACGATAATCAAATTAACAAATATTCGATTATCAAAAACGATAATCAAATCTCAAATCATCAAATATTCGATTATCAAAAAAACGATAATCAAATTAACAAATATTCGATTATCAAAAAGGATAATCAAATCTCAAATATTCGATTATCAAAAACGATAATCAAATCTTAAATCAACAAATATTCGATTATCAAAACGATAATCAAATTAACAAATATTCGATTATCAAAAACGATAATCAAATCAACAAATATTCGATTATCAAAAACGATAATCAAATCTCAAATCATCATATATTCGATTATCAAAAACGATAATCAAATTAACAAATATTCGATTATCAAAAACGATAATCAAATCTCAAATCAACAAATATTCGATTATCAAAACGATAATCAAATTTCAAATCAACAAATATTCGATTAACAAAAACGATAATCAAATCAACAAATATTCGATTATCAAAAACGATAATCAAATCTTAAATCAACAAATATTCGATTATCAAAACGATAATCAAATCAACAAATATTCGATTATCAAAAACGATAATCAAATCAACAAATATCCGATTATCAAAACGATAATCAGAACTCATAACATCAAATATCTAATTATTACAAGCGATAATCAGAACTCATAACATCAAATATCTAATTATCACAAGCGATAATCAGAACTCATAACATCAAATATCTAATTACCTGCAGATAATTAGATTCAACATATATCTAGAATCAATTAAGATAACTAGAAAATCAAACATAAAAGGTTGGATCGATCCCATCATATGGCGAGTTTTAGCTACGCCGCACGTGCATCTCATATGGCCGAAGCCTACCAAGTACCCATCATAATTTTTGGCGCCCAACATATGACCCGAAGGTCCAACATATGACCCGAAGGTCTGGTACTGGTATTTGACCCGAAGGTCCATCATAGTGGCTCGAAAGCACACGAAAATCATCATATATTCAATTAACGAGTCCAGAATTAACCGAAATAGCAAACGCACATGTCCCATACCACGTGTTTTACTAAATCGTTTGATTCTCTTCATCCTTTCCTTGAACGTGTAAAATCATCAAAATCATCAAACAGCATATGTTTCAATTAACGAGTCCGGAATTAACCGAAATAGTAAAAGTGTGATATCATACTCCGCACTTTTGCTACATCGTTTAAATCTCTTCATCGTTTCCTTGAAAGTTCAAATTGTGTATTCCAAAAATAACATTTCACATTCTCAAACGGACAAGTCCGGAATTAAGCGAATCAGTAAAAGAAAGGGGCCATAATCCTCGATTTTTCTGAAACGTTTAAGTCACTTTCTCATTCTTCTGAAAACGCAAACTGTAAAAATTCTGAAAACAATTTCATTTATTTCATAAAAGTAATAATTTATATTCTCAAACGAACAAGTCTGGAATTAAGCGAATCAGTAAAAGAAAGGGTTATAGTCCTCGATTTTGCTGAATCGTTTAAATCGCTTCCTCATACTTTTGAAAGCATAAACTATAAAAATTTAGAAAAACAATTTTATTTTATTTTTAAAATGATTTGAAATCCGTGATAAAAACAGCAACATTAGTGACAATTTCAATAAGAAAATTGTATTTCTCAAAACACCGTAGAAACGGATCTCAAAATCAGCATTGCGGGATAAGCACTTGAAAATCCACTTTAAAATATGACGGATACTGAAGTCAAAGCGACAATAATTTTTTTTTTCAACATCAAAATCTCATCAAAATAATTCACATCGAAATACAACATCAGTGAATTTTCATTCATTAAAAATGTCAACAAAACACCGTACTTCAAAAATTTATCACAAGTGTTAAAATCCCGTTATAATAATAACAGCAACAAAATACGTTTCATAACCAAGCATCGGTTCAACGTAAAATTAATGTAGTAACGTGCAATTCAAATTTGCACGCACACTACAATATAAACAAAAGGTTACTCAAATATATCTTCTATGAAGATATTTTAAAACAGCAAAAATCTAATCAGCATGCGATTAGTATTAAAGAAAACCAGTATAAATTTTCAACAAATCAAAACCACTGGTTAAACAACATAATGAATTAAATTCATTTTCATATTTTGATTTTTTTTTTTAAAATCAAAATAATTATCAGTTGTACTCAGCGAAGTAGTCACACTGTTTTCGCTGCGCACTCTGATAAACAAAGCACAAACCAATCAATCATCAAAACACAAATTCACTTTTTATTTTTAAATAAAGATATTTAAAAATTTCCATCGTATTTTCAAAACTTTAGTTTTGACTCAAAGCACATATAAAACATCGACACATAGTTGTAAAACATGTTCCATCTAAGTTATGTTTTATATTATGTCCATAAACCTCAAGCTCTGATACCAACTGTGACGCCCCACCTCTATGCTCACAATAACAAAGAGTATTAAAGGAAATACTGTCTGTTATCACGAAGAATAAGGCTGGATAGGAGCGGCCATCCGTAGTTAGGCCTTACACTAGTATTGATTATTTCAATAGGAGTGGTATATATTTTTATTTTTCATCTCTTATTTATTTACTCCCATCGACATACCCAATTTCAGTATAAAACGAACTACGATGGTTCATAATGGTTTATGACAATGTATATAATAATAACACAGACAAGATAAGTGCGGAACACAGATAATCAAAAGTCTCATATATATATATAATAACTGCTGTCAGTTACAATACATGTGCTACAGTACATATGATACAACTACAACTGTCGATACAGGATGTTACATATACAAGTACATTAATATCATTAATATACATGAATACATATCAACCTATACAAGTACACTAACTACTAAAAGTGACAACGACTACTCCAAAAGATATGAAAAGGCTCCATAGCTCTAGCAGCAACCCAAAGTAAGATATCAACAACCTGTAAATACTCGGTCTGACCCGAGTATTACATTCAAAAGAAAATAATACACGGGTCAGTCTAATTCAAACTCAGTTATTAATGCACAGAAGCAATAATAATTAAATAGCAATTAGACGACAGTCAAAATAAATCTCGTCTATCCGATCCTTAAATAAAGAAATCGGATAACGATAAATATAACACGTAATAGTGTTAAACAACAATCAGTAAATTCAAATCATCAACAAAGATAAGTGAAAAGAATATCGATGAAGATAATTTAAAACATCAGAATTGCCTAAACGACAATTAACAACAAAATCATCAAATTAAACCAAATCAAAATACAATTCAAAATATATTGAATTGAATAAACGAAACAGTTCAAACAATTGAAATATCAATTAAAATAACACTACGGGTAGGGCTGCTGTACACGCACGCGTGCACTGCCTCGCCACTACAATGATGGTGTACATAAAAGCTCAATACCGTGTGGCTGCAGTTCACGCTTGCGTGCACTGCCTTGCCACTACAGTGATAATGTACACAAAGAAAATTCACAAACAAGCACAAGGTCGTACCCGAAATACCGGATTCAACTCAAGCGCAATAAAATAATGCCACACCTTCAACCCAAGGTCAAATCCGAACTATTAGCTGGATTCAACTCAAGTGAATTTGAAAACAACTAAATGCAAAGGTCAAGTCAATGCAATCATGACTCAACTCAATGCAACAACCAAAGTGAAGGCAACTGGAAAAGACTTTAAGATCACATGACAACAGTGCATAACAGCAACCCAAAATGAAGTACAAGGATGCAATCCATGGGACAAAAAGAAAATGCGCAGCAAGCATACACTTGCACGCAATCAATCAGTCAATGATTCAGGTACAAGTGTAACAAAACTCAGGATGAACTTGAGCAAAGAAGGGCATGACAACATGGTGATTCATGGAACAGTTTTGAATACAAGTTCAAAACCAGAGACAGACAACAAATGAATGGTCAGTTACAAATAAATGGTCAAAGACCAGTTCACAAGTATGAAGGCATAACCCCACACAAGCATAGTCTGCATATGCACATGAAGGTCAATGAAGGTTCAACAAATATACACAATCAAAAGAAATAAAGCAAGACCACACGCAAAAGCCAACAGGAATTAGAGATTGCAACTTAAATGAAAATGCACATGGGTGCAACAGGGAGGATGCACAAGAGTACAACAGGGAATGTACACATGAATACTTAAGCCTCGACATCAAATTCAGCAACTGAAACATGAAGTATGGTTACAACCGATTCAAGTGAAAGGCAATATTTTATTTATACGCATTAAGTCAATATGACAACAAGGCAGCGACAAGCAACAGTGCAACGAGCTCAAACATGTCAACATGCTTACAATCCAGTCCTAGACCAGAGAGTACAATATAATGCAGACTTTAGTAAAACAGTGAATAGTACAAAGTAAAGACATATGCAATGCAACTTTCATGAATACCATGCCAACAAGAGCAGAAGCTCAATTCAGTAAATACTTCAGTGGAAAGGATGAATTCAAATTCCACTGATTCACGTACACCATTGACACCAGTGATACAAGTCAAAATTCAGACAATCAATAAACTGCATGTACAACTTAAATAGTGTAGTAAAAACATGCACACTTATCTAAATGTATGCAAGAAACACTACATATGTACTCAGGTGTGTGGAGATGTAGTGAAAACAGAGGCGACAAAGGTCAGGAAATAGGACAACATCACAAAGTCAATGAGCTCGTAACCAGAAAATAGTGACATGATCAGAGATGCAGACTCAAGTTCAACATGCAAAAATGACTCAATATTTCCACTGCAGCATATATATAACAAAGGTGAACATCAAAATTGCACAGTACAGTATCTATGAACAAACAAGTCCAAGTGCAAACCCAAACACAACAGTATGTTGAAGCCGACCTAAATTCACACATCAAAATAGATCAAGACCAAAGCAAACAACATCGAAGTTAACAAGAAAAAAACAAACTGTTTAAAGTCCGAATCGATCAACAGAAAGATCGAACATTTTCAAACCAAAGCCGTGGCAATCACGACATAAAAAATCATCAAACCATAGAAGTCATTAGATAATGCCGTGATAACTAGTAAAACACAAAATTGAACCAAGCCAAAAAATCAATATCCAAATAATTTCGAACCGCCGAACAAAACAATTGACAAATTCCAACAATTTTATACGAACTAAAACACATAATTTAAACCCTAAATACTTGAGTCTGAGCTAGATGTGAGTAATAAAATTACTCACCTCGATTCAAAGCGAAGACAAACTCGTTCGAAGAAAAGAAGCCGCGAGCGAATCGAACTCAATCCAAATAGAGGCACTCGGCAATGTGAAGTATTCGAAGTCGGCACCCACGAAGAATTGAAGAAGTCGATTGTCGAAGCCCTAATTTCGAAAAGAGGAATAAGCGAAAGGAGTGGCCGCCATTTTTGTTTGCTCGGTGGTTAGGTTTTGGGTTATGGAAAAATGAATGAACCGGTTTAAATTGAAGATGGGAGGAACGGTTATACCCTTTTGATATAACCCAACTCAAAGATATAAACATGGGCCAATAATAAATATCAAAGTCTACATATCATTCACCAAATTATAAAATAATTTCAATCCGATTAAAAAAATTCCAATAACAACAGAAATTAGCAACCTAATTTAATCGTCTAACGACAGTAATAAATTACTTCGAAATCTCAGGTTGTTACACTGAAACCTTTTCCATTGCATTTAAAATATTTTAAAACATCTATTTTGATATATGGGTTGACCCAATTTCGTTCCGGAGTCGAAACGGTCTTATCGGGCCATATATCGTCCAACGCGTACATCCATTTGATCCAGTCCATTCTTTTTCGACCTCGTCTATTTATATGTCATTATAAACCCTAGTAACAACCTCCACTTCATTTTTTATCACTAATCCCGAAATCAACCCTGATTGCATTCTAATGGCAATTAGCAAATCAAATAAAGTGGGTAAAATTCAAACTCTTCAAATCATATCATATAACATACCTTTTCGAAGCCCTCGACGAATGGAGTCAGCATATGGTATTCGTTTTGGGAAACAATGCTCGTATCAACCGGAAATCATGGTCAAAGGCGCCGACGGCGAAGTCAAGGGGGTAATTTGGGGGTTTTTGATCGGAGTAGAAATTGGCGAAATCATCTTCTGCGTATTGTAGAGCTCGATGAGTGGATTCCAGAACTAGTTTCGATTTGACGATCGGAGCAGCGATGTAGTGGGAATTGGCCCCGAAAGGTCACGGCTGCGTCAACTTTGGGGCACAAATTCCGACGACCGGCATCGAATTAGGTGGCAGCGTTGGTAGACGTTAGTGGAGGAGATGATGATCTTTCGATTGCAAGTGGCGACATGGTTTCAGGTGGTCGGAGCTAGGAGATATCTGCAGTCAAAGCGGGCTGGGCGTGATGGATACGTTCATGCATCTGCGGCCTGGGTGATGTTCACTTGTGGGTTACAAAGAGGTAGGTGACGTGTCCTTATTGAATGTGTTCCATTTTCTTTTGTTTTTTTTTCAATCGCATTTATTGTCGTAACTCTTGCATACGATATCTGTTTTACACACGGTTTCTTTTGTTAGGATCGTATTGAAATTCCGGACTTGACAACGCTGGTTTGGAGGAATTCTAAGATGGTCAAAATTTTGGGTTTAAATTGAATTTAGATTCAATTTATATTCAAAAGTGAGTGTTTTAACCCACTCACAACTTCTAAAATGTCCTATGTCTGTTAAATTGACTTAAGATATATGTAGAAATTTATTTATGACTGTTTGGCATGTTATATTCATCATCTCTGTTAAATCGCATTTATTCTATTTAACTGTTAATTTATTGTATTATTGCATATAAATTGACGGCTAAAATTTATTTATTTGCATATAAACTAATAGTTAAACAGTTAATAAATTTATTATTGAATATAAACTGTTAGTTAATAATTGTTAGTTATTACCAGTAATATTTTATATGCTATATATTGTTGTTTGCGTAAATTGATGATGATTGAAATAAATTGGTTGATGATTGATATTTGGTGAATGGATGATGTGTTCTATCTTATATAAACTGCAAGTTTTTATGCATTTTTCATTTCATTCGGTATTGCTGTTTGAAATGATATACAACCGCATTTTTATTTTTAAATTGCGGATTGAAATGATAAATATCCGTATCGCTTGACTATAGGATAGAAAATCATATACAGGCACCGCGGTATATATATATATATAAATAATTTGAAATGATTCTTATGGTTTGGATATGATACGGTTTAATAAATATTAAAATTGGATATGATATAAATGTATTTTATATATACATATATAGTTAAATTGTTGAATTTATGATATGCATAAATCTGCTAAATAAAAATGAATAAGTTGAAAGATGGAATTTGATAATTTATACTTTATGATTAAGTACAGGTTTAACATCTTGTGTGTGTATATATAGTGTTTTAAATGATTCAAATCAATTAAGATTGAAAGATAAATTGGAAATTTAATTGGAATTGAGCTTATTTAAAAATTTAACTCCATAAGTTGATGTTAACTTATTAAAATTGGAAATTTTAAAGGTATGATATTTATAACAGGATTTAATGAATAATTCTAGTATAAGTAAATGGAAGGGGATATTTAGTGTTAATGAATTGAGTTTTATTTTAAATGGTTATGGATTTATCGTGTAAACCTTTCAAAACTAAATAATAGGAAAATGAATTGTTGAATAGAAATTCCCAACCTTAGTTTTAAAATTCATTAAATACTCAAAGTTGAAAATATTGAAATCGAAGTGTTTTATTGAAACTAAAGGTGAATATAAATTTATGGGGTTTAGACCTAAAATTTTAAATTGATAAATTGTGAAGCTGCAGAAATTATTTTATAAAGTAATATAAAATCAACTATTTTATTCTATATACTGTTGAATATCCAAACCATTCAAGTTTCAGAAGTTATGGTTTTAAAGCTATGAATTGCGCAGTATTATGTTTTGGAAAGCTATAATTCAAATGTTTGGTTTCCAGATATTAAAATTTTTAAAGTAGTATGATTTTGGAAGAGAAATATATTTGAAATAAATGATATCATTTTTTTGGGTTTTATAAGAATAATATCAATATGAATTTGTTCGGAAATGGAAATGATATCGTATTTATGGGTTTGAAATGGTTAATTTTATTCTGGTTTTTAAAGTAAAAACTATTTGTAAAGACAGCGGAATTTTAATAACGGTTGATTGTTAAAGAGACCGGGATCGGAAGTTGTCATACTCTTTGCCAAGTCCGAAAACCACTTTAACAACCGTGTACGGGGTGGATTCCAGAATGAAGTAGGTTGGCGGCGGCGTTTCCTGTAAGGTAAATACGTGGACCCAACTCCCGTGAGTTGGCATAAGGTGGCTAAAACAGGAGCGATTGACGGGTTAATAAGGTAGCACCTTTGATCGGACACATCCCTTCGATACTATACTTTGACTCTTGGATTGATTCGGTGGCCACTTTTGATTTTTTTATTCGGGGGTGTGGCTCGAGATGGGCGGCAGCTGCGGCTATGCGTTACCACCGACCCGGAAGCGTAATTGGTATATCTACCCTGGCATTGCCTAGTTGTGCCGTGTCACCTACCCTAGCGCGCCTTATACGATTTTGGTTCTGTACCATACCTATGGAGTGCCCTCTGACGACGCCCAGTACGGGGGAGATTACGGTACTTTATAGACTATGGGAATATATAAATGTGTTAAGGTGGAAAATGTAAACCTTAACACTATTTAAAAGTAAGTTTATTTTACAATTAGACACTATTATAATAGCGCAATATACTACATAGTAAATAGTTTAACGGATCCTTAAGAGATGTAAATCCCAAGCATCTCTTGAGTTACTGCACTCATATTTATTTCTGTTAATTTAACTTACATAAGATCTTTTAGTTCTGACTCGAGTGTTTTGTCTTTTCAATTCGCTCGGGTCACTCCGAGCGTTTCAGGATATGAAGATTTAGCTCTGGAGGACGAAGACAAAGATTGTATTACTATTACTTACTATATTTTTTCACTACAACATTTAATTCCACTGCATTGATATTTATTGGTATGTGAACTCTGATATTAATTGTATAAAGAAGAATCAAATGTTTTGTAAATAGTTTTATGAACTTTATTTTGAATATTATATTTTATCCTTCCGCTGTGAGATTCTGTTTTCCTTTTATTTCCTTCTTGTTTTTTGTTTACCCCATAACAATCCGCCATTCCGTATGGTTTGAACTGGCACGTGTGTCGATTTGAATCGCGCGAAAAGGCGGGACGTTACATCTGGTATCAGAGCTTTGGTTTAGTGATAAACCTTAGCTTTGTGGGGTTTGACTCTTTATTAATAGGGTAATAATACCCTATGGGAGTCGCTGAGTGTATATATAAGAAAGCGTATTTGTTAGTGTTATAAAAGGGTTTTAATATTGTGTTAATTTGTTCCATTTTGTATTTATAAATTCTGGTTGATGCATGGGACGTTATGACATCAATAGGGATTTCTAAACACTTAATAGGACAGACGGACATAATATTTGGTTTTAATATAGGTGAATGAAATAATTTTGCCTATTATATTTTCTATATATAAAATAAATTTTTTTAATGATTATATTTGGTTGTAATATGTTGGTTGTTAGGTAGTGAAATTTATAAATAATAGGTGAAATGAGACTGAAAATAAAATCAATGAAAATTTGGAAATTTTAGAACTTAAGTCCAGGATTTTGAAAATTTTCTTTCAAATGATTTTAGAATATAATAATAATATTTTAGAAGTAATTTCTGATATAAATATTTCAATATAATTTGAAAATAATTATTTTAAAGGAATTTTTTAAAAAAGAAATAAGTTATGTACTCCCCTCTCCGTCGCTGGAAAATAATTTCGGTGATGGCGGCCGCATCATCGACATTCATTTTCGAGTTTGGAAGGGGGAAGGCCACTATTGCAGTTTTACTGTAGATTCATTTTGATAAATAAATATAAATTTTAAATTGTTTTAAATATAATTAGATATATAAAGTGCAAGTATATACATTTATATACTATTCTTGAATGATTTTTGAATAAAACCCAGTATTTAATTCTTAAGTTTCCATTAATTAATAGTTTCTGTTCTTGTAGTGAATTTGAACGTAAGTAATTAATAAGTGGGGTCTTTAATTAAAATAAGGAATTTAATGCTAGGTAATGAATGAAATTAAAGGTAATTTGAAACTTAACCTATGAAACAAAGAATAATATTATCGAACATTTAGTTAATTAAAAGAAATAGAAATAAACTTGGGTAACTTTCTATTACATCCTTATAAACACATATGTAACTCACCGAATATTAAAAGTTGAAGTGTTAATAAGAAATTATAATAGATATTAGACAAGTAATAAACTTGAGGTAATGAAAGTAATTAAGAGAATTCTTTAATAAATAAGAATTGATATTGTAGTGTTATAAACTTAAGTATAATTGTAATGCTACTAATTTAATATTATAAGAAGGTAAATAATATAAATAAATGATTGTAAACTTTAGTAAATGAATTAATGTGCAAAGGAATTGAATTTAAATGAATAGCATGAATATTAATAAATGGAATTATGTAATAATTGATAAATGATGGCATTAATGAATGAAATAAGATTTGTAAGTAATAAAGGAATAATTAAAATAAACATTGAACCAATGAATAAAAGTAAAAGGATAAACCAGTATATAGATAAAAATGAAATCAAACAACAAATGTATGAATGAAAGTAATAAGGATAAACTAAATCTGTTGTTTGAAATTGTTGATGTTTGTTGATTTATGGTTGTTTGGGCAAGGACACTTTAAAATTGTTTGGATGAATGAATAAACCTATTTCGTTCATCTAAGACTGTTGAGTAAAAGATGCACCTAGTAGTTTATTCTTCATTCTGTACAATTTAAAGTTTTGAACCCAAACAACTACTTGTTTTGTTTGATATGAATGAATGATTGATTATGTTGATTCTGTATGATGGTTGTATGTTGTGACTACCAGTGTTTGTTGTGTTTGACATTGTTTTGTTTGTTAGTGGATTAAAATAATATTTTCATTTTATATAATTATTAACCTTTTGATTATATAATTGAAATACGGGTTATGGAAGCAATTACTACTGCTTTTGGTTTCATAATTAAGCGTAAATTGCCCGACATATAGGTACGTTTTCGGATTACGGTTTATAGCGTTATTATATTTTTCTCGGATTGGGATATATATTATTTTGGAAAATATATGTATATATTGTTATTTTGATATTATATTTTCTCCCGAGCCTCTCCATACAAAGGAGACTCTGTCAAAAAATTTCGTAAATTTTGGACTAAGAAAATATTTTGGAAATGTTTTCCAAACTTTATTAACTTGAGTATAAAAAGACTTAATAGTTATAAATAGATATTTTATATAAATTATTAAACTTTGTAAATTTAATTGTTTATAAAATTAATATTTTAAATAAGATATATTGACTTCTTAATTCTTCTTTTACCTCTTTTCCCTTTTCGGGGACGAAAAGTTATGAGTGGGGGAGAGTGTAACGACCCGTAAATTTCGTTAATTAAATTTGGCATTTTAATAAGATATTAGAATTTAATTTTGGAAGAAATGAAAAAATTTATAATTAATAATGAAGCGAATGTTGAAAATGGAACGAAACCATGGAAATTTAAGATAAGTATTAACAGTTGAAAAGGAATTACGAATAATTGAAGTAATGTCAATTGTTATACTAGGCTAAGATTTGAATATAAGAAAACAAAGGTAAATAGTGAATTAATTTAATGAATTAATAATATTAAATAGTAAATTGAATTAAATCAATGTCCTATAGTAATTGAAATATTGTTTGGGAATGAAAACATACATAGGTAAAAATGTAGGTATTAAATTAATAAGATGTTATTTATTTAGGGTATTGAATAAATTTTGTAATCCAATTGCAAAGTTATAATTGAGTGTAAAAAGAAATTTTGGTAATTGAATAAAATAGGAAAAAATAAATGTAAATGTTATAACTTGGTTACAAAATGTATATACGGAAGTGGATGTAAATATGAATTAATTAATGTACGCATTAATCTATAATGGGATAAAACGTAAATTAATGAAATAAGATGATGCAGGTTAATAAGTATTCATAATGGTTGTGTTAATGATAAAAGTTACTTTAATGATTGTAATATGAATTAATGGAAGTGGAAATGGAAATTAAATAGAAACATAAGTTTATTTTAAGGTAGTAATTGATAAATTGGGAAGATAGTTCATAGTATGTTAATTGATGAATTAATACGCAATTTATGTAGAGTAATAAGTTGGTTTAAGGATGAAATTTAGGAATATTCATTTATTGGTTTTAAAAACCTTAATTAATGCATTTAATTGATAGAAGTACATTTAGGAATATAATATTTATTAAAATTAAGTTATACATTGGCATATATTAATGTAATGAAATAAAATTTACGTTATATATGAAATTATAATCTGAATTGATAAGTAACGAACTCATAAATGCAATTAGGAGCAAATAGGTGGCAAATTAATATAGGTTGTTTATTTATTTAATGTGTAAATGAACTTTGGTAAATCAATTTGTATAAATCCAAATTTAATGTTTTGTTAATATAAATGAAAGTATAGAAAGCGATATTTATTTATTTAATTGAAGTATAAAATTCAATAATTGAAGAAATTGCAAGTAAATGAGATTTAATATAGTTAAATAATACATTATTGAAATTTAGATAAATTTGAGGATAATATAATAGGTTGATTTTTAAAAAAATTAGAAACCAAGATTTTATTTATCTAATTGAAATGTAAAGTTCAATAGTTAAATTTATTGCAAGTAAATGAAATTGACTATAGTTAAATAATACGTTATTTGAAATAAAGATAATATGAGAAATTTATGAAATAGTTTGAATCTACTATTTAATCCATCTATTTGGCAGGAACGGATGGAATACTAATTAATTTATTTAACTAAATGGAATTTTGGGGATTTTATTTATAATTAGCGAATTTACTGAAATTAAGGATTGATATTGAAACATATAAATTAACCTTCTCTGAATTGACATTTAAATTTTTTTAAATCATTGTAAATGATTATGAAGTTAAAAATGTTGAAATTTCTCAATTATTGAGATAAAATTTAAAATCTGATTTAATTAATTAATTAATTTTTAATTTACCGAATTAATTGAAAAATAGCCATTTTGGCCACTGACTCGGATTTCGATGAAACTAGTTTCATCGGATCTGTAACGGTGAATTATTGTAGGGTTTCAAGTTTTGTAGCGATCGGATTTGTCGTTTGATCGTACGGACTCGAAACGCCTTGAAATCGATAAATTGAAATCAACTGAAATCAATTTGAAAAATATTGATTTTAGCATAACTTCTTCGTACGACGTAATTTGACCCTGAAACCTTTTCCATTGCGTTTAAAATATTTTAAAACATCTATTTTGATATATGGGTTGACCCAATTTCGTTCCGGAGTCGAAACAGTCTTATCGGGCCATATATCGTCCAACGCGTACATCCATTTGATCCAGTCCATTCTTTTTCAACCTCGTCTATTTATATGTCGTTATAAACCCTAGTAGCAACCTCCACTTCATTTTTTATCCCTAATCCCGAAATCAACCCTAATTGCATTCTAATGGCAATTAGCAAATCAAATAAAGTGGGTAAAATTCAAACTCTTAAAATCATATCATATATTATACCATTTCGAATCTCTCGACGAATGGAGTCAGCGTATGTTTTGGGAAATAACGCTCGTATCAACCGGAAATCATGGTCAAAGGTGCCGGCGGCGAAGTCAAAGGGGGTAATTTGGGGGTTTTTAATCGGAGTAGCAATTGGCGAAATCAACTTTTGGGTATTGTAGAGCTCGATGAGTGGATTCCAGATCTAGTTTCGATTTGTCGATCGGAGCAGCAATGTAGTAGGAATAGGCCCCCAAAGGTCACGGCTGCGTCAACTTTGGGGCATAAATCCCGGCGACCGGCATCGAATTAGGTGGCAGCGTTGGTAGACATTAGTGGAGATGATCTTCCGATTGCAAGTGGCGGCATGGTTTCAAGTGGTCGGAGCTAGGAGATATCGGCGGTCAAAGCGGGCTGGCAGTGATGGATACGTTCGTGCATCTGCGGCCAGGGTGATGTTCACCTATGCGTTACAAAGAGGTAGGTGACGTGTCCTTATTGAATGTGTTCCATTTTCTTTTCTTTTTTCTTTTTTTTTTCAATTGCATATATTGTCATAACTCTTGCATACGATATTCGTTTTACGCGCGGTTTCTTTTGTTAGGATCGTATTGAAATTCCGGACTTGAATATGCTGGTTTGGATGAATTCTGAGACGGTCAAAATTTTGGGTTTAAATTGAATTTAGATTCAATTTAAATTCAAAAGGTGAGTGTTTTAACCCACTCACAACTTCTAAAATTTCCTATGTCTGTTAAATTGACTTAAGATATGATTAGAAATTTATTTATGACTGTTTGGCATGTTTTATTCATCATCTCTGTTAAATCGCATTTATTTAATTTAACTGTTAATTTATTGTATTATTGCATATAAATTGACAGTCAAAATTTATTTATTTGCATATAAACTGATAGTTAAATAGTTAATAAATTTATTATTGAATATAACTGTTAGTTATTAACTATTAGTTATTACCTGTTATATTTTATATGTTATATATTGATGTTTGCCTAAATTGATGATGATTGGAATAAATTGGTTGATGATTGATATTTGGTGAATGGATGATGTGTTCTATCTTATATAAACTGCAAGTTTTTATGTATTTTTCATTTCATTCGAGATTGCGGTTTGAAAAGATATACAACCGCATTTTTATTTTTAAATTGCGGATTGAAATGATAAATATCCGTATCACTTGACCATATGATAGAAAATCATATACAGGCACCGCGGTATATATAAAAAAAAAATTGAAATGTTTTTTATGGTTTGGATATGATACGGTTTAATAAATATTAAATTTGGATATGATATAAATGTATTTTATATATACATATACAGGTAAATTGTTGAATTTAAGATATGCATAAATCTGTTAAATAAAAATGAATAATTTGAAAGATGGAATTTGATAATTTAAACTTTATGATTAAGTATAGGTTTAATATCTTTTGTGTATATATATATATAGAGTTTTAAATGATTCAAATCAATTAAGATTGAAAGATAAATTGGAAATTTAATTGGAATTGAGCTTATTTAAAAATTTAACTCCATAAGTTGATGTTAACTTATTAAAATTGGAAATTTTAAAGGTATGATATTTATAACTGGATTTAATGAATAATTCTAGTATGAATAAATGGAAGGGGATATTTAGTGATAATGAATTGAGTTTTATTTTAAATGGTTATGGATTTATCATGTAAACCTTTCAAAACTAAATAATAGTAAAATGAATTGTTGAATAGAAATTCCCAACCTTAGTTTTAAAATTCATTAAATACTCAAAGTTGAAAATATTGAAATCGAAGTGTTTTATTGAAACTAAAGGTGAATCTAAATATACGGGGTTTTGACCTAAAATTTTAAATGGACAAATTGTGAAGCTGCAGAAATTATTTTATAAAGTAATATAAAATCAACTATTTTATTCTATATACTGTTGAATATCCAAACCATTCAAGTTTCAGAAGTTATGGTTTTAAAGCTATGAATTTCACAGTATTATGTTTTGGAATGCTATAATTCAAATGTTTGGTTTCCAGATATTAAATTTTTTAAAGCAGTATGATATTAGAAGAGAAATATATTTGAAATAAATAATATCATTGTTTTGGGTTTTATAAGAATAATATCAATATGAATTTGTTCGGAAATGGAAATGATATCGTATTTATGGGTTTGAAATGGTAAATTTTATTCTAGTTTTTAAAGTACAAACTATTTGTAAAGACCGCGGTGTTATAATAACGGCTGGTTGTTAAAGAGACCGGGATCAGAAGTTGTCGTACTCTCTGCCAACTCCGAAGGCCACTTTAACAACCGTGTACGCGGTGGAGATTCCAGAATGAAGTAGGTTGGTGGTGGCATTTCCTGTAAGGTAAATACGTGGACCCAACTCCCGTGAGTTGGCATAAGGTGGCTAAAACATGAGCGATTGACGGGTTAATAAGGTAGCACCTTTGATCGGACACATCCCTTCGATACTATACTTTGACTCTTGGATTGATTCGGTGGCCACTTTTGATTTTTTTTTATTTGGGGGTGTGGCTCGAGGTGGGCGATAGCTGCGGCTATGCGTTACCACCGACCCGGAAGCGTAATTGGTATATCTACCCTGGCATTGCCTAGTTGTGCCGTGTCACCTACCCTAGCGCGCCTTATACGATTTTGGTTTTGTACCATACCTATGGAGTGCCCTCTGACGACGCCCAGTACGGGGGAGATTATGGTACTGTATAGACTATAGGAATATATAAATGTGTTAAGGTGGAAAATGTAAAGCCTTAACGCTATTTAAAAGTAAGTTTATTTTACAATTAGACACTATTATAATAGGGCAACATACTACATAGTAAATAGTTTAACGGATCCTTAGGAGATGTAAATCCCGAGCATCTCTTGAGTTACTGCACTCATATTTATTTCTGTTAATTTAACTTACATAAGATCTTTTAGTTCTGACTCGAGCGTTTTGCCTTTTCAATTCGAGCGTTTCAGGATTTGAAGATTTAGCTCTGGAGGACGAAGACGAAGATTGTATTACTATTATTTACTATATTTTTCACTACACCATTTAATTCCGCTGCACTGATATATATTGGTATGTGAACTCTGATATTTATTGTATAAAGAAGAATCAAATGTTTTGTAAATAGTTTTATCAACTGTATTTAGATTGTTATATTTTATCCTTCCGCTGTGAGATTCTGTTTTCCTTTTATATCCTTCTTGTTTTTTATTTACCCCATAACAATCCTCCCTTCCGTATGGTTTGAATTGGCACGTGTGTCGATTTGAATCGCGCGAAAAGGAGGGACGTGTATCAGAGCTTTGGTTTAGCGATAAACCTTAGCTTTGTGGGGTTTGACTCTTTATTAATAGGGTAATAATACCCAATGGGTGTCGCTGAGTGTATATATGAGAGAGCGTATTTGTTAGTGTTATAAAAGGGTTTTAATATTGTGTTAATTTGTTCCGTTTTGTATATATAAATTCTGGTTGATGCATGGGACGCTATGACATCAATAGGGATTTCTAAACACTTAATATGACAGACCGACATAATATTTGGTTTTAATATAGGTGAATGAAATAATTTTGCCTATTATATTTTCTACATATAAAACAATTTTTTTAATGATTATGTTTGGTTGTAATATGTTGGTTGTTAGGTAGTGAAATTTATAAATAATTGGTGAAATCAGATAGAAAATAAAATCAATGAAAATTTGGAAATTTTAGAACTTAAGTCCGGGATTCATGCAACAAACCATCATAAAGCAGGGAATGAACATATATACATGATAGTTTACAATAATTCAACATGTAACAAGCATTTATTATCAACGAAATTAATTTAACGACTAGATTTACATATAACTTAGACTCGCTTAGTAACTTTCCAAAGCAACTAATTTTCAAAGCAACAAACTCATCCAATAACCAAACCATTACTACAACTATACAATAAGTGTTCAACATCTAAAAATATGATCATGAATATAGTTTAAACTTTTGGGTTCAAAGATGGAAGCTTTACTCACCAAAAACACTTCTAACTTAACCGGATCACCATAACAAGTCGTCTAACTTACGAACGAACTTCACTACACCTTAAATCACTCTTTTGGGCCCTTAATGTTCTAGGTTTGGGTTCTTCCGGGGTATTATGGGGCTCGTCCTTAGAGATTTGAGGTGGGAATAGCTTTTGTTTTGGTAGAGGAGTGTTTGTAGATGAATATATAAAGTTTAACTTGATTTTTGGAAGTGTATTTACTAGTTTTCTGGCTTGGGAATTTTTCTTGGAAGTATTCATGTATATGAAGAGAAAAGAAATGAAGATAGAAATGAATATGTAAAGAAGAAAATGTGTGGAGATGAGGAGTATTTATAGGTGAAGGAAATGAAGTTATAAATTAAATTAACCTTAACATTTTAAATATATTAAATGTTGTCATATGCATACATCCATGCCTCCTCCCCCTCCTTAGGCGCACGTGTACCCCCCCCCCACTTGTCCACACTCCACCATGCTTTTTGTACTAACCTAGGTATCTTTGGTTATGGTAATGTACTTCCTTAGGTTATTTAGGTTTTATGTTAGTTTTTTAAGCCAAATCTTGTTTTATTTTATTCTAAGCATGGTTTATTTATTTTAACACCATCGTTAACTTATCACATCACATATGTGCATATTTGCACGTGTATATGAGTGATATAAAAAAGTGCATAATGTCTTGGATATCTTTTTGAGGTTGAAAAGTCGAAATTTCGAAAAACATTTTTCGGTCACATTTTCTATTTTTATTTGGACTAATTATTTTGGTAAAAAAAATTGAAAATGATTTTAATATCATTAATCAATGTTTAAAATATGTTTGTTTGGTTATTAAATATCTTTTATTTAAATATTTAAAAATGATATAAATATTCAAACACAAAGCGATTAATTTACGGTCGTTACACTCTTCCCCCCAAGAGAATTTCAACCCTAAAATTAATGCAAAAAAGACAATCCAAAAGGTATATATTATACCAAGAAATCCCTATAACAATGCAAAACAGTTGTGCCGTAAAAGAATATAAGGTGTTCAAACAATAAACAGTTAACTGACATTGCTGCAGCGTAAGTTTCTCTAATATGATCCTCAGTCTTCCAAGTACAATCATTGGGGTCATCACTCCATTGAACCTTCATAGGCTTCACCACTTTGTTCTTCAATCTCCTTTCATATCGATCTACAATATGAACTGGGTGTCGGACTACCATCAAGTTCGGTTCTATCCCTAAGTCTTCCTGAATAGACGTCTCAACAATTAAAGAAGGATGATGAACATTCTTTCTCCGATGAGATACATGAAAAATTATGAATTTCTGACAATCTCTCAGGAAAAATGACTCCATGGGCCAACGATCCAATTATCTCAAGGATTCTAAATGGTCTAATGAATCTTGGTGCTAGCTTTCCTGTTTTTTGAATCTTACAACTTCTTTAATCGGGGAAACTTTCACTAATACCAAATCCCCGACCGCAAACTCTAAGTCCCTTCTTCTTTGGTCGACGTAATGTTTCTATCGTTCCTGGGCTTCTTTCATCCTTTCTTTGATCATAGCCACTTTCTTTGATTCTTCTTTAATTATCTCTAGTTCAAGAACTAATCTGTCTCCAGTCTCAACCCAAAATGAAGGTTATTTATATGGATGTCCATGCAAAGCTTCATGGGGCACCATGCCAATGCTAGCTTGTAACTATTGTTATAAGAGAAGTCTACCTAAGGTAGATGACCTTCCCAAGAATCTCCAAAATGTAAAAAGATGCTCTTAAGAGAGCATCTAACATTCGGTTCACCCTTTCGGTTTGTCCATCTGCCTACAGGTGATATGTTGTGCTCAAATTCAATTTTGTCCCTGTACCGGCTTGCAATGCTCCGCAAAATTGACTAGTGAAGATAAGATCTCAATCGGTGACTATACATATTGGAATTCCATGCAATTGGATGATCTCCCTTAAATAAATACCGGCCAAAGAAGATGCAATTCTTGATGACTTCACCAAAATAAAGTGGGAGCTCTTTATTAATCGGTCTATAATTACCCAAATGCCTTTATTACCACTTCTCATTCTAAGCAACCCATCAGTAAAGTCCATGGATACTTGCTCCTACTTCCAATTCTGTATCTCCAATGGTTGGAGTAATCCAATAGTCTTCTACTGGTCATACTTGACCTGTTGACAATTAGCACACCGGCTCATGAAGGCCAAAAAGTCTCTCTTCATCCCTTTCCACCAAAAGGTTTTCTTCATAGTCCAAAACATTTTAGTTACTCCTGGGTGGATAGATAACTATGACCGACGACACTCTTTCAGTACATCTTGTCTAATTCCATTAACATTTGGCACCGAAACCCGACCATTCATTCTTAAAATGCCTCCGTAGTCAATCTAGAAATTAAAATAATTCCATCTTCAAGATCCTAATTAAGCCAAGCTAGAATAGGGTCTTCTTCTTGGAAATAAGCAATTCTCTCCATTAATGCTGACTTAACTTCCAAATTTGCAATCGTTGCCACATTCCTACTCAACGCATCTACAACGACATTTGCTTTCCTTAGGGGATAAAGAATCTGTAGGTCATAAGACGCAAAAACTCTAACCATTTTTGCTGCCTTAAATTCAAGTCCTTTTGGGTAAAAAGATACTATACCGCCTTATTATCTGTATATAACTCAAACTTTGCACCCAAAAGATAGTGCCTCCATACCTACAATGTGAATACAACCGCCAACAACTCTTAATCATGCATAGCGTAATTCTTCTCATGAGGTTTTAACTGTTGACGAGTATACGCTATTACTTTTCCAATTGCATCAAAATTGCTCCTACTCAGGTCTACAAGAATATGTGTAAACTGTTAATCCTTTGCGCCCATTTCGAATAGTCAAGATAGGAGCTCTAGTCAATTTCTCCTTTAACTCATTGAATACTTGGTCGCACTTGGGTGTCCAAACAAACTTAGCATCTTTCTTTATCAACTTTGTTAAATGAGAAGCAATCTTTGAGGAATATTTAATAAATCTTCTATAAAGACCTGCCAATCCAAAGAAACTTCTAACCTCAGTCGCATTTTCGGGTTTCTTCCAATCTTGAACCGCCACTACTTTAGCTAGGTCCACTGGTATGCCTTATCACGAAAGTACTTTCCCTAGAAATCTAACTTTTGGTTTTCAAAGTACTTAGAACAACATAAAGATGGTACTTGTACTCTTACTCCATTTTAGAATAAACAAGGATGTCATCAACGAAGACTAGAACAATCCTGTTAATCAATCTTGAAACACTCTATTCATGAAATCCACGAAATAATCAGGTGCGTTAGTCAATCCGAATGTTATGGCTAACATCTAGTAAAAACTATCAGGGTTGTAAAAAGCTATTAAGGGCACACTCTCTTCTGATACCCTTAATTGATGAAAATTAGTGGCTAGATCCAACCGAGAAAATGTAACGACCTGATATTTTGAACCATTCGCATCGGCATAGTCGGACTTGAATTGCTCACAATATGAGATTGTTAATTTATATTTGGCAAAAACTCAACATATACAGTAAATAAATCAATAATAGAATCACAGACATACAATAATATAATAATAATACATCGGAATAGATAAATAGTAGTTTATGAAGCTACTATATAAACACCAGAGTTAGAAATAAATTACAGCAGAATATCTCAAATACAAACTGATGACATCTCTGAACAAATCAATTAGAAAAGCTGAAAGCTAAATCGATAGTTGAATCTCCAAGCGAAGCTCCAAACTCCAAAGGTGAGTCTCAATTGCTGTGACACTCTGTCTGATCCGACCGTAAAGCAAAACACAAAACACTCGAGTCAGGATTAACATTCTTATGTCAATAAATCAAGCTCAACTGAAATATCAATTAACTTAGAGGATATTAGGGATACCCATCCTCTAAGGATCCATGGAACTATCTACAATGCAGAAATATACGCTATTAACAACCTAAAGTCATTATAACACCATGGTCATTTCAAAATAATTAACTTCAAAACCAAAATATCCTTTCCATTTCAAATAAATATATTTCCAAATTATAGCACTTTCAAAACTAAATTGGTAATTTCATATATATCTCATTTTAACTTCTAATTATTTAGTTTTTGAAATATTCACTTTATAGATCCATTATCATTTAAATAACCTTAAATTACTTTTTTTCCAAATATTTTCTTCAGTTTATTTAAATATGAAATATTCAACAAAATCAAGTGATAAAATCATATCCTTTAAATTCTCAAATTGAATAAATTTCAAATCGATTTAATTAAATAAAATTCTTTAATTAATTAAAATTTCAGTTAAATTCAAATTTATCTTCCCAGCCTTAACTCATAAAATCATTTAAAGAAATCTATTTTTTAAATTAAATTTTAAATAAATATAAACATATTGTGATTTACTTAAACCAAACTTTACTAAATTTAAAGCTTATTGTTCGATCTATTTTATATTAAAACTTATTCATATGATATTTCAAATTTAAATAAACCATATATATATATTCCCTTTCAAACCAAAGAAATCAATTTCAAAATATTTATATATAGGCCAACGGTGTCTGTATATAGTTTCTATACTATGGTCAAGTGATATGGATATTTATCATTTCAATCCGTAATTTACAAATAGACGGGGATATATCATTTCATTCCCAATCCCAATTTCAATTCAAATGAAAATCGTTTGGGTCTCTCATTTCAACCCATAACGATTTTCTCCTATTCTACAGATCGTTCGGGTGTGTATCATTTCAACCCATAGTGATTCTATTCTAACAGGAAACTTGCAGAGTGATAACGGATATGATAATAAATAACAAGCATACATTATCAATAACAATATAATATAAACAATAGGATATGATTTCATATCCCGCAAGTGAAAAGATAAAAATAATAGCATATATAATAATTTATTCAACAAACAACGGCATATTTCAATTGTCGTTTCAATTGAAATCAAATTTAATAAATATACGAATGTTAATCGTGAGTGATTGCTCACCCTCCGAGTTTAGATGGATTTGAAAAGGGAATGAGCTACGATTATCAAAGCAACGCAAGATGGATAGTTCGACGAACAAGGCTGATAAATAGGAATAGACGAAATCAGATTAGAACGGGATCGATAAAGGTAATTAGTATAAGTGAACTTGTATAAACTTAAACATATATAAAACAATATTCCAAATTCAACACACATTAAATAAAATATATATTTATTTCAAAAATCGATATTAAATCTTAACACATACAATATTTGTATAAAAAATTGAAAACCAAATTCATACAGACAGATATATGTATATAACTAATGTATATACACTTATATACAAACTTACATACAGGTTATAAATAAAATCAATATTTATTATCAAATCACTATAACAATTTATTACATGTTAAAACAATGCTCACAACAATATATTTAATAAACTATATATACATACGACTTAAAACCAATATATGTATAAATCTGAACACATAGCCTATATATATGTGTGTGTGTGTGTGTGTGTGTGTGTGTATGAAGATAAGTGTACATTCATACTACCAAAATATATGCAGACTTCATATACACATACAAATAAGTAGAAATACAATCTATACAGACAACCAATGTAGACAACTTCGTTTATAACTTATAAATAACTATATAATTATATAGACTAGTATGTAACCAAACTATAAACTTTGTGTGTGTGTGTGTGTGTGTGTGTGTGTGTGTGTGTGTGTGTGTGTGTGCAACTTCATACTGTAAGCATATGCAAACTGCAAACTTCTACATAATATATTTCACCAAATATATAAAAGTTATATCATTTTAACCAAATACTGTATATATATGTACGAATAGCTTAACTATCCATATATATAAACAACACAAATACACCCTTCTATGTAAATATAAATGTTTATATACTAATCGCGAATTTATTTTAGAAGTAATATATTTTAAAACACTGTGTAGTACTATTTTATAACAATATATATAAGCTAATATATTTCAAAATACTATATATTATAACTAAAAAAAGCAATGTACAAATAATGCATAACTGTATAACACTATATATAAGCTAATATATTTTAAAACACTATGCAGTATACATGAAACGTGCATACCTATACAAGAAAGGAGGAGGCCAGCAAGAAAAGTGGGGAGGACGGTGGGTAGAGAGGTCAGAGATGGTCTGGGTTGCATTCTCGTGGGTCGGGCTAGGCACTTGGTTGTGGAGGGGTGGGTACGGCGGTTGATGCTCGGCTAGTAGAGGCGAATTGGTGGATGGATGCACGTGATGCAGGGTGGTGGCGTGGCCAGCATGGGCGAAGGGGTGGAGCAGCAGTTTAAGGGGAAGGTCGGTGCGGGATGTGAAGGAGAAAGTTGTACGATGAGGTGGATAGGCGATCGGCTTGGGTTTGGAGGACGGGTTCAAAATGAAGGAAGGTGTGCGGCATTTGGAAACAAAGGAGGAAGAGGAGCAGTTCAAAAGGGGAGAAGAAGTAGCCTTGACTAGCATTTATATTATGAACGCATGGAGATGAATAAGCTGCTGGAGATAAGTAAAAACGGTAGATAATAAATCTAAATATAAATTTCAAATTGTACCATTAGAAGATGAAGAGTAAAAGGAAAGGATGAAATGGCAACGTTACCCAGGAATTGAATACAGGGAACAGTGAAAGTGGCACGATAATCTGGAGATTCCTTAAAGTAATTAATGAGTTGATTGGACAGTACATTTCAAATTTGAAAAGGTAAGAAAGTGGAAAGTCACAAATTTTTATACCCCTGCGACGGATCGTTATTATTGTTTCCATTGCGTACTTGAGCTCAAAACATAGAATTGAATATACCGTAGACATCAGCACGATGAGACGATCAAAATGGTATACATATATTATTGGTACGATCGTCCTATCAAAAGTCCATACGAACATAGATATACGTTGCTATTCTGTATGGAAAAATCCAAACGGAGCTAGAAACGTTCGAATTTCGCGAAACGAATTTCGTACTCTGATTCAGAGTGTTCTAAATAAATTTTCTCATGTTGACATATTTAGGTTTCGGAATACTTTTAAATTCAATCGTTATTAACTGATTTAAAATTAAATTAAACTTCACAATAAAATAAACTTCAATATTATCAGATGAAAATTTACTAGTTGCAATGTTTAAATAGACGTGTTCCAAATAATAAATTTTTATTTCAAAATATTACGATTTAAAATTTCTCCAAAACTCAATTAAATACGCTATAAAAATTATTAAAATTTACGGGTCGTTACACTCTTCCCTACTCAAAACTTTTCGTCCTCGAAAAGGGAGGAGGTAGGAGAATAGAATCAACCGGAAAGAAATATAGATTGAAAGACAAGATAAAAAATTAATTTAAAACCATACAAATTTTACTTGAGATATTCATTAGAAAACTTCATTTGCAAATCAATTATCTTTTATACTTTAATACCTTTCGAAATCCATTTGTAAAATTTCTTGCTTCCTTTATAATTACCATTTATATTTTTAAATAACACCTTTATAAATATATGAAAACTATTTGAAAATAATTATTTACATCATTAGTTATATTTGCAGAGAAGCTATTTAAAACACTAAATCCATAATTCACAATTTGTAAATTTTATCTCAAGATATTTTTCAAATATTATCAATAATCATTTACTTTAAATATATTTTATTTAATTAATGACTTCTAAAATATTTACAACACTAAAAATTTCTATTAAACCAGGTAGTATATAAATAAACAATATTTAAAAAGGATATAGTCAAAAAGGAAAAGAAGGTAGATTCGGAAAAACAGAATATGGGTGAATAAATAAAGCTGAGCAGATAAGGTAGATTCAAAAGAATATTATCGGGCATGAATAATTAATTTAGGACCATAAGAATTTCAAATTTAAATATTAGTAGAAAATTTCTTTGTTGGAAATACTTTAGAAATATAATACTTTTATATCGGAATAAATTTTCCTTTCGAAAATACTATTATAACTCAATTTTCAACGAGTTTATCCTTGTTCTTGCAGACTCTGGCCATGCATTGATCAGGCACAAAGCTATAATTCTTCAAGTACTTAGTAGACCAGTTTCCACACCCAATGAAAATACTTGAAAACCTTCAAAACCGATATGGAAAGTACAATCCAAACAAATCAACCGAATCATGGATCGCAGATACACAATGGTTATGCCTTGATCCCACAGGAAACATCCGTACCTTTATGCAATCACTGCCTTGCGAATTTCTCCATGATAACCAAAACTGTGGACTCCAGATACACAATGGTTACGCCTGGATCCCCCCGGAAACATCCGTACTCGTTAAGCAATCTCTGCCTTGCGGAGTACGCCACAACAACAAAATTGGTAGACTGCGGATACACAATGGTTACGCCTGGATTCCCTAGGAAACATCCGTACCCTTTAAGCAATCTCTGCCTTGCAGATTACGCTACCACAACAAAACTGTAGACCGTGGATACATAATGGTTACGCCTGGATCCCCAAGGAAATATCCGTACCCTTTAAGCAATCTCTTCCTTGTGGATTACGCTACCAAAAACGACCATTGTTAACGCCATAGAATTCAAGGGACACTCGAGTATTACATCTGGAAATCCAAATCAGAGAGAATAATATCGATAGTATGAATCCACAATGTGGCCACATAGTGGATATCAAGTAGAAGGCACTTTCCATATCTTTACTTCGATAAAATATATATCATATAGTACCTTTTCAAATTAATTTCAAATATCATATTTATATAAAGCCCATTAAATAAAGATTTCATTTTCAAATTGAATACTTTCCAAAATCAATAGTATATCAAATCAAACTTAGATAGACTTCGAATATATAAGATTTCGCTTTACAAATTGAGTACCTTTCCAAATCAATAGTTTTTAAATCAACTTCATACTTATACAAATCAATTTTATATATGTTTGATAACTCCCAAATCAAGTATTTAGTAAAACAAGGTTCTCAATTTCAATTCCTTTCAATATCAATTCAGATTCAAAATCATATATGATTTCACCAAATTATTTCTTCCAAATTAAATATCTTCAGTTTCAAAACTTCCAAAATAATAGGTGTAGAAAATAATTCTAGTTTCCAAATCAACGTAATTTGGGTCAAGCAAATTCGTTTTCAAAATCGCCATATAAATACTGGGTTTTAAATTCCAATCTATTTTTGAAGCCAAATTTTTTCCCTTAAAATCAATTATACCCAAAATGATTACCAAGTTTATAACCATCCCTTTAAAACTTTTATTTTTATTTGAGAGATCCAATTTACCCCTTTGAAAATTATTATTCTATATATATAGTTCTATAAAAGATGTTACTTAGTTAAAACATTTAAAACTAAATTTTATTCAAAACTAAATTTCATATTAGTATAATTCAAAATAGTCTTATTCATTTACTTAATAAATAGTGTCAAACTTATTTAAATCATATTACTTCGAAACTGAACTTACTTACTTTACTAAATAATTTACTTTTTGAAATTTCTTAGCTTTGAAAATTAAACCTCGGTTTAAAAGTGTTCGAACATTCAAAATAGTCTAAGAATTCAAATTTTTAATCCAAGAGTTGGAAATCAACATCCAATCAGTATATCAATTTTAATAGATAGGGTTAAACCAAATCAAATCCGAAACTTGAGGACTAAACACCGGATTACTTCAAATCATTTCAAATGTATATACATATATCTTTCGAATAACAAATCATACTTCGGAATTTTAAATCAAAATCGGTTTTGCAAAATCACTCGCATAGTAGAGCCACTAAAGTGGCCTTTCCCCCACTCCTAAACTCGAGAATCAATGTTGATGATGCATGCACTCATCACCGAAATTATTCTCTAGTGACATAAGTGAGTTTTGGACTTCTATTTCTTGAAAACTTCTTTGGAATTTCTTCGAAACCATTGGAACTCATTTGAAACATTTCTTATTCAAAAACTATTTTCAAATTATATTATTGTGTATCTTCAAAATCTTAAAACCAATTTCAAAATACCGGAGTTCAATTCCTCAAATTTCCATTTCAAAACCCTTAAGTTATAATCATTTTTATATAAATCAAATCTCTGATATAATTTTCAAAATTTCAAGTCCTTTTGAAACTTCAAATTCTTTTTTTTAACATGTATATAATCCTTATCGAAAATATTTCACTTTTCTTTATACATAGAATAAATCATACTGATCAAAATAATAATTTTGATATATAAAACAATTTCTAAAATAAAAACGAACCCGATTTTTCAAAGGATGATTCAAGAATTGCTTTCAAAACATAGATAGAGATTTCAAATTAGAGGGACTTTAGTTAAATAGAAATCTGATTCGAAGAGAGGCTCGAACAAAGATGAGATACTTAGATTACAAAATAGAAGATGGATAGACTTACTTAAATCACGGGCAACCTTAACCGGGTCAACCGTGACTTCAAGAATATGATCGATGCGGAATTGTTAGGCAGATCTACATTCGATCGCCATAGATAGAATTCGGCATAGCAAGAGACAGCATCATTTAAACCGAGGATACAGAAATCTTCGGCGAATCAATGCTCGATGTAAAGGATTTCACCCCTTTACAAATCATTCAGTGGAGCTATGGGATGCTCCAGAATCAAAGAGAACATGAATAGGGAGAGACAGGAATGGATTTCAGAACAAGGTAGGGTTCCAAAGTTCGAAAGAAATCCGAATCAAAGAGAAAGGAATTCAAGCTCGAACGGCAGTGATTCTGTAATATAATTACTCTATATATATTGAGTTTTGCCTAAAACCTGGCTTTGATACCAACTGTAACGACCTGATATTTTCAAGTATTCGCATCCGCACGTGTCAAACTTGAATTGCTCAAAATATCATATTTTTAATTTATATTTGGCAAAAACTCAGCACATACGGTAAATAAATCAATCATAGAACAACAGACACAGAGTAATATAATAATAATGAAGCGGAATAGATAAATAGTAGTTCATGAAGCTACTATATGAACATCAGAGTTAGAAATAAAATACAATAGAATATCTCAAATATAGACTGGTGGCATCGCCGAACAAATCAGCTAGAAAAGCTGAAAGCTGAATCGATAGTTGGATCTCGAAGCGAAGCTCCAAACTCCAATGGTGAGTCTCAAATGATGTGACAATCAGTCTGACCCGAGTGTAAAGCAAAACACAAAACATCTGAGTCTGGATTAACGTTCTTATATCAATAAATCCAACTCAAGTGAAATATCAACTGAAATACAATTAACTTAGAGGATGTTTGGGATACCCATCCTCTAAGGATCCATGGGACTATCTACAATAAAGAACTATACACTATTACCAACCTAAAGTCATTATAACACCGTGGTCATTTCAAAATAATTTACACTACAAAAACAAAATATCCTTTCCACTTCAAATAAATATGTTTCTAAACTATTGCACTTTCAAAACTAAATTGGCAATTTCATATATACCTCATTTTAACTTCTTATTATTTAGTTTTTGAAATATTCACATAATAAATCCATTATTATTAAATAACCTTAAATTACTTTTTCTTTTCAAGTATCTCCTTCAATTTATTTAAACGTGAAATATTCAACAAAATCAAGTTATAAAATCATATCCTTTAAATTCTCAAATTCAATAAATTTCAAATCGATTTAATTAATTACAATTTCAATTAAATTCAAATTTATCTTCCTAGCCTTAACTTATAAAATCATTTAAAGAAATCTTTTTTTAAAATTAAAATTTGATTAAATACTTAAACATATTGTGATTTGCTTAAATCAAACTTTACTAAATATAAAGCTTATTATTCAATCTATTTTATATTAAACTTATTCGTATGATATTTTCAAATTTAAATAAATCATATATATGTATATTCCCTTTCAAACCGTAGAAATCAATTTCAAAATATTCATATATAAACCAACGGTGTCTGTACATAGTTTCTATACTATAGTCAAGTGATACGGATATTTATCATTTCAATCCGTAATTTAAATATATACGGGTATATATCATTTCAACCCGCAATCCCAAATTCAATTCCAATGAAAATCGTTTGGGTCTATCAGTTCAACCCTTAACAATTTTCTCCTATTCTATAGATTGTTCGGATATGTATCATTTCAACCCATAGTGATTTTATTCTAACAAGGAATTTGTAGAGTGATAAAGGATATGATAATAAATAACAGGCATATATTATCAATAACAATGTAATATAAACAACAGGATATGGTGTCATATCCCGCAGGTGAACAGATACAGATAATAGCATATTTCAATTTTTGTTTCAATTGAAATCAAATTTAATAAATATACAAACGTTAATCGTGAGTGATTGCTCACCTTTCGAGGTTAGATAGATTCAACAAAGAAATGAGCTACGAATATCAAAGCAATGCTAGATGGCAGTTCGACGAACAAGGCTGATAAATAGGAATAGACGAAATCAGATCAGAACTGGATCGATGAAGGTAATTGGTATAAGTGAACTTGTATAAACTTAAATATATATATAATCATATTACAAATTCAACACACATTAATTAAAATATATATGTATTTCAAAAATCGATATTAAATCCCAACACATACAATATTTATATAAAAATATTGAAAACCAAATTCAGATATATATAACTAATGTATATACACTTATATACAAACTTACATACAGGTTACAAATAAAATCAATATTTATTATCCAATCACTATAACAATTTATTACATCTTAATACAATACTCACAACAATATATGTAATAAACTATATATACATATGACTTAAAACCAATATATGATAAATCTGAACACATAGCCTATTTATATATATATATATATATATATATATATATATATATATGTGTGTATATATATATATATATATATATATATATGAAGATAAGTGTATATTCATACTACCTAAATATATGTAGACTTCATATAGACATACAATAAGTAGAAATACAATCTATACGGACAACCAATGTAGACAACTTAGTTTATAACTTATAAATAACCATATACTTATATAGACTAGTATATAAACAAATTATAAACTTTATATATATATATATATATATATATATATATATATATATATATATGAATACTGTAAGCATATGCAAATTGCAAACTTCTATAGAGTATATTTCACCAAATATAGAAAACTTATATCATTTTAACCAAATACTATCCTATATATATACTAACAGCGAATTTATTTTGAAAGCTAATATATTTTAAAACACTTTATAATACTATTTTAAAACACTATATATAAGCTAATATATTTCAAAACACTGTATATATTATAACCGAAAAAATAATATATAAATAACGTATAACTGTATAACACTATATATAAGCTAATATATTTTAAAACACTATACGGTATACATGAAACAAGCATACCCATAAAAGAAAGGAGGAGGCCGAGCATGGAAAGTGGGAAAGGCGGTGGGTAGAGAGGCCGGAGATTGTCTGGGTTGCATCCTCATTGGTCGGGATAGGCACTTGGCTGTGGAGGAGTGTGAACGGCGGTTGATGCTCGGCTAGTAAAGGCGAATTGATGGATGGATGCACATGATGCGGGGTGGAGGCACGGCCAGCATGGGCGGAGGGGTGGAGCAGCGGTTGAAGGGGAAGGTCGGTGCGGGATTTGAAGGCGGAAGTTGTACGATGAGGTGGGTAGGCGACCAGCTTGGTTTTGGAGGACGGGTTCTAAATGAAGGAAGGTGTGCCGCATTTGGAAATAGAGGAGGAAGAGGAGCGGTTCAAAAGGTGAGAAGAAGTGGCCTGGACAAGCATTTATATTATGAATGCATGGAGATGAATAGGCTGCTGGAGATAAGTAAAAGAGGTAGATAATAAATCTAAATATAAATTTTAAATTGTATCGTTAGAAGATGAAGATTAAAAGGAAAGGATGGAATGGAAACGTTACCCAGGAATTGCATACAGGGAACAGTGAAAGTGGCACGATAATCCAGAGAATACTTAAAGCAATTAATGGGTGGATTGGACAGTATGTTTCAAATTTGAAAAGGTAAGAAAGTGGAAAGTCATAAATTTTTGTACCCCTATGACGGATCGTTAATATCATTTTTGTCATGTACCTGAGCTCAAAATACAGAATTGAATATACTGCAGAGATCAGCACGACGAGACAATCAAAATGTTATACAGATATTAGTGGTACGATCATCCTATCAAAAGTCCACACGGACACCAATATATGTTGCTATTCCATACGGAAAAATCCAAACGGAGCTAGAAATGTTCGAATTTCGCGAAATGAATTTCGCAGTCTAATTCAGAGTGTTCTAAATAAATTTTCTCATGTTGACATATTTAGGTTTCAGTATACTTTTAAATTCAACAGCTATTAACTAATTTAAATTTAAACAAAACTTCACAATGAAATAAACTTCAATATTATCAAATGAAAATTTACCGGTTGCTATGTTTAAATAGACGTAATCCAAGTAATAAATTTTTATTTCAAAATATTACGATTTAAAATTTATCAAATTATCAATTAAATACGTTATAAAAATTATTAAAATTTACGGGTCATTACAGAAAATGTCTGAGCTCCATGGAGCTTATCAAACATATCGTCAAGCCTAGGTAATGGAAACTTATTTGTGATAATCCTCTTATTCAACTCTCGTTAATCTACACGTTATCTAAGAGAACCAACTTCCTTGGTAACAAAAACTACTAGTGATTCCCAACTCGATCTACTACGTCTGATCGAACCCTTCTACAATAAATCAAACGTCTACTTCTCCAATTCTCTCCTTTCCTTTGGAGCCGACCTTCGTCGAGGTTGTATAATACGTCCGGTTCCTGTAATCAAATCAATATGGAACTCCACTTCTCGGTGAGGAGGTAAACCTTGCACTTTGTCAAAAATATCCTTGATATCTCAAACAATTGGTAGATTCTTTATCTCCTTTTTGAGTACTTCGAGGAAATAAAGAAAACTAATCAACTTATTGGGCTCTTTACAATAGATATTAATGCTTATGCCTATTGCACTTTTATCATGGTGATTTTTCTACTGCAATCTAGGATGACATTGAACTTAGATAACCAATCCATCCCAAGAAGTTACCCAAAACCCATGAATCTAAGAACAAATAAGTCGAATGAGTGCCAATCTCGATAAGAAATAGGCACATTCAGACACACAGTGTCAAGATTTGTCGGATCGCCAATGGGGTTCGACACACAAAGAAAATTACAATGAATAACATATTTAAGTTGGCTAGTTAACTAGGTCAAATGAAATAAACTATTGACTACACCGGTATCAAACAGTACTCTAGAAGGAATATCAGAGACGGACATCGTACCTTAAAACACCTAATTTTCTTTTGGATCCGTAGAAATAGAAGATATCTCTTTAATAGTAAATGCTTTTCCCTGAGCCCTCTTCTTCGAAAATGGGCACTCGCCCTTCATAACTCCATGATTGTGATAATTGAAGCATAACAGTAGATTAGTCTCCAGGCAACTATTCGCAAAGTGTCCCATCTTATCGCACTTATAACCAAGAATCTTTGAGAAGTCGATCTGCTTTTTCGGTGCTAGAGCTACCACTCCAGTTTTCTTTCTCGACACTTCTTCCCTTTTCGCTTGAAAAAGGCTTACAAGTAACTGGTATGACTTATAAAGGTTAGGCATTAACTGCTGGCAATAACCCCTTTCTGAACTCCCTTCTCAATATCAAGAGCTTCGAATCTCATAGCCATAGTGATCAGATTGGTAAAGGTACCATTGAAATGATTGGCCATTTTTCGATGGAATTCGAGTCGCATTCCTTTCATGAACATTACGTTCTATCTGAGTGGAGTATCATTCAATCCTGGTCCATAGCAAGACAACGAATTTAACCTATGCTCGTATTGTGCCACAATCTTCTCACCTTGTTTCAAATCCATAAAATGTCTGAACAACTGAGTCCACCCCGCTTCTAAAAAAACTAAGCTTCAAAAACCCCCTTAAACCGCACCCAAGAGAAATCTTCTTCTGCTGTATTCATGGTGTTCGAATCCCACCATCGATTGTTGCTTTCTAGAGCTGAAGCAATGCAAAAATCTCTTTCTAGCATCTCCCAAATGAAGATCCCCAAATATCCTTTCATAAGAGTGGAGCCATGTCTGAACTCCCAAAATATATTTAGTTCCATAAAAAGGATTACCACCTAATGCAGTGTAATTCTTGCATAAGGTCGCAAAGTTCTAAAGCAGTTGAACTTGCATTACTGCTTCATCTATCAACTCTACAACTGGCTCATTTCTAGAAGCTCTGCCATTTGTAGTCATGCTGTTTTCAGATCCCCTACTCCCTCACTTTTCTTCTCTTGTACTCATTTTCAACAACCTAGATGAGTGATGGGTATCATTAGAATACAAAGATAGGGTCAAAGATGAAAAAAAGGAAAACTACAATAAAGGATATAAAACCAGATTTTTAGAGGAGAAAAGTGTAAGCTTTCTCAAGATTAACTCATTCTAGGGCTCTACTGATCCTATCTCTATTGAGTTGTACCCCAATCATGCAGAAGTGTTCACTCAATCGATGCTATAATACCAACTACGACGACCCACCTTTTTGACCCCTAGGTACAACACGTAACACATCTTCGGTGTTCCTGTGCCATTGCCTAATTATTAGAAAATGAGCCATTGTGGATAAAATAAAGAATGAAATAGGAAACCTTATATTGAAACCGCTATATAAAACATAATAGTCAATAGCACTTATAACAGAGAATCTTGTAGAAGTCAATCTGCTTTTTTGGCACCGGAGCTCCCCTTCCAGGTTTCTTTTCCAACCAGTTCTTCCCTTTTTGCTTGAGAAAGGGCTTACAAGCAACAGGTATCACTGATAAAGATTGGGCATTAACTATTGGCAATACTCCCTTCTGAACTCCCAATTCAGTAGTCAATAGCACGACTTTTATGGATGAATGCTGGCATCGTATTTTTTCTTGAAGGGCAGTGTTAGCATTCAAAGTGGCCTTTTCTAAAAAGTTATAACATAGCCTCAAGCCTCACAACCAAGAATGATAAAAATCATGGGAGATGTAGCAGCGCTATGCGGGTCGCACCCATTAGGGTAAGTCATCACCCTTTTGTGTGTGTGTGTGTGTCTATATATATATATATATATATATATATATATATATATATATATATATGGATTTGGTCGCGCATGAGAGCTCTCGAGAAAAGGTTGCAAAGAAACTGGTATGATGACATATTCGGTACTATCTAGTAAGGGGTAGGTTAATTCTGTGTTGGTAAGGGGTCTAGGCTAGGCCCTTGATACATTTTTAAAGGTTTCTGTAGTAGGTGGTAACCCTATGCCCTATCATTATATGGAATCCATTCTCTAATAAGCATCGTAAAGACTTAATTATGCCCAACTATATTGGAATGTGAGATGCAAGCATTCCAGCTATTTTTATATATTTATTTTAAACCCTAACCATTATTATAATATCACTGGATTTTCTACTTGAAATGATATGGTTAACGTAAGGTAAAAATCCATTAATGTTTATGTACGATGTGGTCTTACGAGATAACTTTATTTTAAAAGGTCTTCATATCATATAAAATTCATATGATGTGTGTCTCTCACGCTGGTTCACCAGACTGATCCAGGCATTATTTTTTTATTGTTCTTCGGTCAGACCGAACATATTTTCAGATTTAGTTATGGATGCTTTGGAGCTTCAAGAGACGAGCTGGAGGCCTCCAAGATGTACTCACGTATATATTAATTTCCACCGCATTTGTTGGTTGTATTTGTCATCAATTACGAGGACAAATTGTTATAACCATCCAGACTGATGATATATTAGTGTATTTCGATTTGATGTAGGTATATTATAGTATTCCTTTGTAAAGTTATGTTGATTATTATATTTTATATGCCACTATCTGAGATTTTGTTCTATCTTTTCTTTCTTTTCTCCCAACAATCTACCTTTCCAGCACTTAGATGCTCATCACGTGAATACCGTGGATGTATTAGTGTCGACTTTTGAGGGTCAAAAGGAGGGTTATTACAAATTGTCGCCCCTGGTAATACTTAAATAGAGTAAAATTGTATTTTATCAAAGCTATGTAAATGATAAGTTTAGCCATAATGTTGCACCACCTGCTAAGTGACATATGAATGTTAATATTCGAATTGTTCGATATTAATCGCTAACCGAATTTACACCTAAGAGTCACACAACCGAAATGTTGAATACTCCTGTTACCACCAGATTTAAATAATTATTTATAATTTAATTTAATTAATTAATATTTAGGATTTTTTTTGAAATGGTACTTACATACAACATGTCACTAGGACAACATATCACATATCAATAAACGTTCGAATTACGCTACGCAATTATTGAACTTGTGACCTCTCGCACGAAAGCCGAATCACTTAACCACTTGGACAATGGTGCTTGTCTATTTATGAATATTAATTATAAAATTTTATTTAATTTTTGTTGATCAACACTCAATAATGTGTATATAATAGTTACAATTACACTCACCAATATATGATATCGATACACTTTTAAATTGGATTTGCATGTGTTGTTAATTCAATTGGGCGTGTAGTCGTTTTGAAGCCTATATTGGACCATGAGGAGGCTGACCAAACCAAGAGAGGAGTGTAGAATTTTGATTTCAAAAGGAAAAGCTTTGGTAAGAGAAAAAGAAAGATCTAGGTCCTCTTTTCACTTCTTAACTCTTGTTATTTATTTTCCTATAATGATCATTATTTAATTCTCTCTTTTGCTGTATTTTAGGCCAGCCAAAGCTGAGCTATAATCCACTTCTCCTCATAAAAATTCAAGCTCCTAACCACTAAATTAAATCAAACTCATACACCAGTGGCAGCTTTATTTAGACTGGTTGTGCTTTCTGGATTCAAGACTTGATTGAAAGGAGTGATTACATTCAACATTTCAAGGTGTTTCATCTAGGAAACAAACAATGTTAATTTTTATTTATACACACAGATATATCTATATATATACATAATTGTTTATATAATATTATACGCTTAGATGGTACTTCAATATCACGAATGTATAAATGCAGGTGTTGTGTCCATTAGATGGAAATTATACATATATATAATAGAAATAATAATTTTTATGTATATTTGCTTACATAATTCTCACGGCATAAAAATAAATTATTTTTGAGTATAATAATATTAAAATGATTTTCAAATAGAAATTTATTTTAATACAAATACTAACATATGAAGTGTGCTTTATATTTATTAACATATGTGTATGTGTATGTTTATTGTTTTATAAATGCAAAACAATTTTTTTCATACATAAATGTATTTTAAAATCCGAATATAATATAACATGTGTGTGTATATATATATATATAACTCAATTTAAATATTGTCTCTATTATATGAAATGTGTAATTACAAAAATGTCAATATATATATATATATATATATATATATATATATATATATATATATATATTAATATAATATCAATAATTACAAAAATGTTATTTGAAATAAATTACATCTATAATTCAAATATTATGTCCATCATACATAAATGTCATAAAATATATGTATATAGATATTTTAATATAATATCTATAATTATAGAAATGTTTTCGAAAATAATAAAAGATTTGTATTGATTTCTATATGAAAATTAATATAAAATTAATAAAACAACTTTAAAACCCCAAGTAAAAAAATTTCTAGCTGAATATGTGTGTATGTGTGTACTTAGTTAATAATTTACATTAAAACGTATTTGTGTGTGTGTGTATGTGTATATATATATGTGTGTGTGTATGTGTGTATATCTATGTACGTATTTATCTATATCTTTTATATGTATAATTTTTAGTATTATTCTAAAATTCAAGTTATAAGTATATGTTTAAAGATGGTATTAGTTTCAAAATATATTCATATTCTATATATATATACACTATATTTATTTAAAATGAACATATTAATTTGAATTTGAAGTTACTAGATATTTATTTTATAGTTCTAGATCTAAGTCAAAATCTAAAATTTGAATTTCGAAGCTGATGCTGACTTTCAGTGCTATTTATAATATATTTATGATTATGTTACATTACAGTATAATGTGTGTGTGCGTGTGTGTAAAATATATTTATATAAATACTTATATTTACAAAAACTGTTTTACAACAAATAAAACTATACATACATACATACATACATACATGTGTGTGTGTGTGTTTATATGTGTGTGTATGTATGCGTATGTATGTATGTATATGCATATATGTATATATGTATGTATATATGTTTGTATGTATGTATGTATATATGTGTGTGTGTATGTACGTACGTATGTATTATGTATGTGCACATATATAATTGACAACACATGTGTATATATGTATGTATGTGTGTGTGTGTATGTATGTATGTATATGTACGTATGTATGTTTTATGTATGTGCACACATATATTTGATAACACAAAAGTATTTAGAAGGGTTATCCGTTGTGATCTAAATCTCGACATCTATACATGGGCATGTTAAACCACGTAAACTATTGTGTTGCATGGGCACATGTACACATATGTGTATCTGTTACACATGTTATATTATGAATTATAAATATAAGATTAACATAAAACTTCATATTATAACTTAAATAAAATGTTGACTTTATTTAAAATAAGTTTAAATAAGATCTAAATAAATTCAGGCTTCATAGGCCTAATAAGATTTAAATGGAATTTTTTTTTTTGAAATTTACTTATTTACCTCGTTGTGTGCTGGCCTACTTCCTACTCTCTAATCATACTTTATCCAACAGATCTATTGAAATGAAATGTAAAATATAAAGTTGTAACGATGAACTAAATGTAGGGATATTAAATGGTCCAGACCAGTATATAAATCTTTGTGTTAATGTTTTTTACTTCCATATAAAATTACATTTATCGACTTTTCATCCAATAGAAAACTGCATTGGACATGGGGGTTTTAGATGGCCTTAACAAATATAAAAAACCATGCACATTAATTTACAGGGTTTCAAACATCTAGCGTGACTTCTTAGTTGAACTTAAATAAAATAGTATGCACCATGTGTATAGCAGACCATGCCAAGCACATGACAAAAGACAAATGCTAAAAAAAGTTCAAAAAACATGCTAACCTACAACAATTAAACTAAGCACAATGGATATTACATTCAGATTTTGCTATAAAGAAAAAATGCAATGTACGTATAGTAGAGTATCAAGAAAAAGAAAAGATACAAAATGAAGATTTGCATAGATCTCACATGGTAACGCACAACTTATAATTTTCTACTTAATTTATTTACAAATTTATCATAAGATATTACACACATATGTTTATTGCGTATATATGCTTGTTACACAAAACTGACAATTGCTCAAATTCTTTAAGCCATGCACCAACTACTGGGTTACAAGTTCAAGTCAAACTTAAAGTCCTCCATAGATAATATCTTTCTCCTTCTATAAGAAATGGTAAACTGGGGAAACCTAGTGTTTCCCAAGCACTTCCATAGGCGTTAGGTCCTGTGGAAGATGTGGTATTTCGATAATAACCGAAGAATAATGAGGCGCATCAACGACCAGGGACCTTGAATCATAGTTAGTGTAGGATCACCTACATCTTGTTTCATGGAATGTAACCAGCACGATTACATAAAAAACTCAAATTAAGTTAATGCCAAAAATGATTGAAGTCCTTAACTACACACAACACTACTATGTCAGTAATGACATGCGTGACCTTCTTCTGTTAAAGTAACTTAGCGAAATTAAGTTGAGTAAAACTGAAAAAGGAATACATAGAAGAACGGGCGCATGTTGCAGCTGAAGAAGAAGACCATGCCAAAGATACAAAATTGGCAGCCTGGACTTCATGTTCATTTATATGCTAGAAGTAGTTTGCTGCACTCGTTCCAAGTCAACCAAAACTTCTAGTTTGGTTTTGTTAGTTTTCTTAAAAGATGCCAAATAACTTATATATGGTTGAACATCCATGCGTTTTCACTTCACTCTTGGAGCTTTCCAATCTCTTCTCATGGTCGGCCTTCAATTCATCAAGCTTAGATTGGAGGTAGTTTAGCCCCTTCGTTTTCCATTCGGAGGCAACTTAATTGCCTAAATTAAAAGGAAGCGAACAAATTGCACCGGTCTAGCCCGCTAGGCTAAAGTTGGGTTAATTGAGGATTTTCTTCTTGGTTAAGCTGCTTGTCACTTGTAGCGACAACTCATCAATTATTTTCTTAAGCTCCTTATTCTCATCGTCATAAGAACCAAATGTATACCCTCTACATCTTTCAAAAGTTTATCTAAATGACTAGTCGAGTCAGCATTGTTCCTAATTCCTTCTCTTGTTCTTGTATTCTCCTTTTTGCCATTACCAAATGGTTGCACCGAGTGGTATTGTGATGACCCTGATTTTTGGGTGATTAACTGATTTTATTATTGAAAATTTTATTTTATAGGTCGAATAAATAAATTTTCTGAGAGTTAGAAATTCCTAAATCTATAAATTGATTTAAAAACTTTATTAAATATTGAATTGTAGAATTTCTGGATATGATAAATCTTTTAAAAAGTAAATACCACCATTTAAATTAATATAAATGTATATATGTAGATATATACAAGCTTTATGATGTTGATAATATATGAGTTTTACATATGTATAAAAGCAATACTTATCTAAATATAGATAAATATGGAAAGGGGTTATAATGTGAATATATATATATATATATGTAATATGATGAAAATATGTAAGCAAATGTGCATATATATATTAAATAGTGATGATGCAGGTAAAATAGGGTAAATTACATAACTATGCATATATGTATGCATACAAAAGGTCATATATACATATTTCAATTCATCTTAAAATATTTGAAAACACAAAAGGGGACAACATCATGGATACATATCATTTCAAACATACAAAACATATAATCAATGTCAAAGGCAAAATTAGGTCAAGCTTGAAATAAGGAAATCAAATCAAGTCTATCTAATAAAATAAAATCAAAAATGAAATAAATGGAAAGCAAGTGCAAAGCCTGTACATGGACATGCAATAGACTTACATAGCACATTTCCTGTCTATGTGTATATATTCACTGCCTAGTTTACCTCCACATATACACTTTAGTTCAAAAACACAAAACAAACCAAGTACGAAAAGATCAGAACATAAGCAAGTAAACACTTTAAAAAAAGAAAAATAAAAGAGAAGCACAACTTTGTTCACAGGGAAATGTGAGTAAAACTAACTCTTTATACTGGTAATATATGCTATATTCTTGGTCAGGGAAATTTAAGTGCAGTTTGATATGTATGTTTGTACAACAATATATATACACACGCAGACATACACACACTTGTAATGGATATATGTAAGTAGGTAACCAGAGAAGCCAGGTTGTTCATCATTTTCTTTCCAATACTTCCCTACATACTTGAAAGAAAATGTTACTCTTGACATCAAAAATCCCTACATCTCACCCAAATTTGTTTTAGGCTATGATGTTAAAAAAATTGCTTGCTTTTGATTGTACCTTTTTTTTAAATTGGTCTTAATGAATATTATGAAGCCTAGAGGTTGAAGAGGGTGTTTTTATAGTAAGTAACAAAAATGGAGGGAATTCGAACATCACGTTTATTGCTTTTGTTTATAAGAATGTGATCGGCATCCAAATTGATGATTTTTTATGGTGATTACGGAAATTTTAGTGAAGCTTGAGTGGGGGAATTGTGGTTGAACAAAATGTCGTTTTTGGGCATTTTTCGACGAAGTCGCCAATGGTGGAGACCAAAGATTAGTCAAAAGGAGGCTGCGGAGATGGGGAGCTTGGGGTTGTATTCTACTGGGCGGCGACGTGGTGGGACGAAGTCGATATAGGGTTTGAGGAAGGGTCGTGGTCATAGTCGGTTTTGAGGTGATGGTGGCGGCGTGGAGAAATTGAAAGGATGCGATATGGGGAGAAGATGTGGTCGTGTTTGTTCCAAGGTATGGTTTAAGTACAATATTTCAATTTAGTGGTACTTGAGGGAAATTAGGATGGTCAGAGAGTTTGCGGGATTGGGGTTGACTTGCGTTGATGGTCGACGGCGTGTGCAGGTGAACGCGCCCATGCGTGCACTTGAGAAGAAGGAAGAGGAAAGCAGAGAAGGAAAAAGAAACTGGGAAGATTGAATAGATGGGAAGAAAGGGGAGAAGTAGAAGAATGGGCCTGGTTGGGCCAGAAATTAAAATAAAAAAAATAAGGATAAAGAAAAGAAAAATAAAAAGAAAAAGAAGAAAAAGAAAAAGGCAAAAAGAAGAAAAAGGAACGAAATCTAGACATACGCATTTATAGGATAATTTGTATTTTCTTCTTTAACTAAAAATCTGTTTTCATTTTATAAACCGCAACTAGTTTTCAACGATATTTCATAATTTAATGAGTAATGAATTAATTATGATATTATCATTGACTCAACTTTGGTAAATTGCAAGCAAGATATTAAATAGTGTTTTAATTTTATTTAACTAGGAAAATTGTTTTAGAATTTCTTGAATGTGTAATTAATATGGATTTAAACATAAATGGATTTCAATAAATCAAAGATATTAAATCCGAGTGTGAGATTGTTTGATATTGTTATATATGGTTAATCTGGTTAACGATCTATATCTAGGCTCAGTAAATCCCCATATTTGATTATTGTCACCCTAGATAATAAATTGTTTAATTTAAAGAATTTACCATCCTTAATTTATTAGATCCGAGGAGACCGAAACTGGGTATTAGTATTAACAGAAAAAACTTGATTGAAATTTACTACTACCCTTTACGGTATTGAGTATAAAGTTTAGTGGACTTGAATTTGAATAAATTAAGAAAATTTGATTATTTTAGATAAGTAACTGGACCTAGAGAGGACTGCAATATTGATGGATTTATGTAAAAGCGTTGGTTATAATCAGATGAAAAGTCGTAGCCTGTATGAGTTACCTTAGTTTTTTCAAAGGAGTTTGATATACTTATGTATTCAAATTAAGTACGTTTACTCACGTTGGTTTCCAGCCTGACTCGGGTGTTACTTTGTTGTAATGCTTGGGTCAAACCGAGTATTACAGAATTTACTGTTAGGACACTTTTGAGTCCGAATACGAGCTGGATGGTAGAGACGTATTGCACGTATGAATTATATTCCACTATGTATTATAGACTGTACAGTCTGCATTTAAGGGCAAGTGTTATAACTGTTTCGATTTATTTGTTGATGATTGTACTCCGATATCTTGTATGCATATTTCCAGTATCATTTTTCTTTATATAAAATGATGCTATTGTATATTATATTTTGTTCCACTGTGATTGTGAGATTTTATGATGTTGTTTCTGTATTTTTTCTATCTCTTTTTCTTCTTAACGGTAATAGCCTGGTATCTCTGGCACTCAATTGCTGGGCATTCTATACAGTGAACGTATTAGTGTCGTTTTTCGGGGTCGAAGATCTTCGAGCTGTTACATATGCATCAAAGCTGAAAGTTAAGCGAGAACCTTAGCTCTAGTGGGGATTACTCAATAGAGATAGGGTTAGTACCATAGAATGAGTTGAGAGTATTATACGAGGGCTTGCTTGTTATTTTCTTATAAAATGATTTTAAAACGGTTTTATAAATAATAATTTTTATATAAGGTTATATTTTGATATATAAAGAAGAAAATTTTCTAAATTATTACAGTATATCAAAGTGAGTGGGTGTGATTATTATAATCAAGTAGGATTATAAGATTTAAGTGATAAAACATATATAACCAAATAGAAATTTGGATAAGGATTAGCTATACAAATAAATTAAGCTAAAATGCATTTAAACCTGAATTTAAATCCTGGAGAATTCAAAAGAATTTTCAAAGTATTTGAAATAAGTTACCCTGACTATTATTTTTCAAATAAATTATGATGGAATATTTGGTGTGCTTGATTTCCAAATATGATAATATTGATTATTATCATAAATTGGTTGTTGTGTCTTAATAAAGGATATTTATTACCGAATAAACAATAATAAAACGGAGTGAAATGTTTTACAGAAGTAAAAATTTATATAAGTATGACGTATAAATTAAAATGGAATTAAATTGTGAAGTTTTAAATCTAAGCCCAGAAAGACTTTGGAATTGTTTTAAGGTGTTAAGAAAATAATAAATGGTATTATTTAGAATATTTTTGAATATAGAAATCTAGTTTTAAAACAAGAGTTGTTTTGAAAATTCCAAAGGAATTTGTTTTGAACTAAAAACCAAGAATGGTTCAAAATTGAAAGTATGACTTGGTGTGTAAATGGATAAATATGTATATATGTGGATACATATGATTTCAATGTTAATTTGAAAAAAATAGCTGGGTGTCAAAAATTCTGAAATTCCCCTTAGAAAGAGATGTATAAGCTAAAGAGAAATAAGTTTTTGAACTTGTAAGTGGGAAGGGATATTGATAAGAATTTAAATTTGGAATGGAAAATTTAGATTGAGTGAGGTTAAATGAATTGAATGGATTGGAAATTTACTCAGGACAAGTTGATTAAGTTTTGAACTTATCATCGAAAATTGGAAAATTTCAATGGAAAATGGAAAATTTAACTTTGGGAAGTTGAATGGATTAAATTTAAAGAAGAAGTATGGATTTGATAAGAGGTTATGTATGAATAATTTCAAACGACTTTTGAAATAAAACTGTAGATTAGATTATTTTGAATGAATAAATAAGTGGATTGATTCCTGAAATTAGAATAAAAATTTATCCTGAAATTAAATTAAATGATTTTGATTATTTGAAATAAAATTAAGTTTAGGGAAATGGAACCATTTTATACTTAAGTTCGAAATCTTAAAAATAAATTTATCAACCGGAATTGTATAAAGGGATTGGGTTTAAAAATTTGAAGTATCATTGGGTAATAAATTGAATTTCAAGAATTGATTTGTTTAAAAAGAATTGGACTCTCACTCGAACCTCACATAAGTTTAAGTAGAAGTAATTTAAGAGAGTATATGGAATTTGGGCTCAGTATTGAATTATTTTAAAGACTTGGGTTGTTAAATTAAATGTCAGAGGTTAATTTGATTTAAGTGATTAAATCAACATTTTGAAAACCGAACCCAAATTTATATAAATCGAGGTAGTTTAAAAATTGAGGATTGAATTGAAATTAATTCAAATTAGAATTGAGTTGAACTAATTGGAATTGTAATCGAAGTTGAATTAGTTTGAAGTCGAAACTGAGAATTGATTTGAATTAGAATGAGAATCGAAGTTAATTCGACTAAGAATCTGATTGAATCAATCTAAACAGAGGTGGAAGTAAAAAATTGATTTGAACGGGAGATTGGAAACTGAATCAGTTGGCTCTGTAACTATTTTCAAATAAACTGTTTTAATATATACTGTCTTAAATCTATTTTCTTAAATATTCAAATTATTTTGGATTTTTCCAAGCTATTTACTATACAAACCATTCTTTTAATACTCAAACTATCTTATATTAACTATTTAACTATTTTTAAAACTATTTAAGATATTTTCTAAATTCAAACTAGTCGGAGTGGAAATTGTTATATTTAAATACCAATTGAGATAAAATTGAAACTGTAACCCAAATGGAAGTCGAAGAAAAAATTTGAAATTGGAATCGAAATCCGATATTGAAGCAGTAATGATCTGGAAGTGAAATAATATATTTTTAGAAGAATGTGATGATTTAAAATAAAAGGTTGGATAGTATTATAACTGAAACTCAGTTTATAAGAAGTAAGCAATGTTACAAATGGCTTTGAAAAAGGAAATTGAACTTAAAAATTTGATTTGGCATTAATGAGGTTATATATTAAAAGCTCCCTTATTGAAATTATAACCGGAAGGAAATAATCTTTGAAGGATATTCGAAATATAAAGTGGAATTTATATAAGTATGAAATGATTCGAAAATTATTCAAGTTGAAAGAACAATCATATATATATATATAAAGAATGATTTTATGAGAATGAAACCGAAAGGTGTTTTGGAACTCATTGGTTTTAAAGGCTATTGATATTGGAAAAAAGTCAATTTTGGGAATTTGGAAAGCCATGTTTGAGAATTATCAATTTTGAAGATATTAATTCTATGTAAATGGAATTTGTATGCGATACGTATAAAGAGTGTGATTTGAAAGGTACTATATATGTATATAGTTTGAAATGTTTTGAGAATGGTATGGAAAAAAGGCGCTCCCATTTAGAGTTGAAACTTATAGTAGGAGTTCTACTGGGTGGTTTTTCCTAGAGCCCTAAGAGGGGTTCCAAATTTGGATCCCAGAGGACGTCCAAACAAAACTGTAGTTCCTGAGGATTGTGTTTGGGGTAGCATAATTCGAAGGCGCTAATGCCTACCGATACATTGAGGTTATGCTGTGACGGCAATGTAACTCTGGTGTAACTGTGATCTACTGCGTTTCCATAGCTCCAGTCGAGGGGCAATGATTACCTAAAATCTACGTTTGATTTCACTGTGAGAGCGAATTAACTTTGGTAAATTGTGATCTATATGCTCCGTAGCGAAAGTCATATGGCAGTGAGTGTCTACAAGCTACATTAGGACTCGATTGGTGTAGTCTGCGACCTATGTGGTGAAGTTTCGTTTGGAAGCCTAATTCGAGTGGCGCTTGATGCCTACAGTTACATGGTTTTTATTGCGATGGAAAAGTAACCCTGGGTGTAGCTGTGATCTGTTGCAGTTCCATGGCGAAACTCGAGAGGTGCGGATGCCTATAATTTTTTTTATAGATTTTGCCGGGATGGCGACGCAATCATCGTGCTAAATGCGACCCATGGATGGGGTGATGATTTCCATAGCATTCTTGCAAAAAGTTTTCCAAGTATTTTCACCGGGTGTTGAAATAGGTTTACTAAGTACTTATAGATTTTCAGTCTTGCGCCTGATCAACGTATGGTTGAATTTTTGTGAGAACAAGGATGGACTTGTTTCAACATCGAGGTGTGAAAGTATTTTTAATATAAAGTTAGTTCGGTAATGTTATGAAATTTATATAAGTGTTTTAAAATTGTATAATAAAAATTAAAAATAAAGCAAGGAAGTTAAAATGCTTAAAGAATGATTTAATAAATGATAAACGTCACAAATTAAAATTTTCGCTTCGTTCCTTTTCGAGAACGAAAAGTTCTAAAGGGGGAAGAATGTGACGACCCAGATTTTTGGCCATCGAACATTGGGTGATTAAGTGATTTTATTATTGACATATTGATTTTATAAGTCGAATAAATAAATTTTCTGAGAGTTAGAAATACCTGAATCTATAAATTGATTCAAAAACTATGTTAAATATTGAATTGTAAAATCTCTGGATATGACAAATTGTTTAAAAGTTAAATTATATGTATATATATAACCCCCCATTTAAATTAAGATAAATATCCATAAATGTATATATGTAGATATATACAAGCTTTAAGATGTTGATAATATATGAGTTTGTACATATGTATAAAAGAAATACTTATCTAAATGTAGATAAATATGGAAAGGGAGAATAATGTGAAAACATATATGTAATATGATGAACATATACAAGCAAATGTATATATATATTAAATAGTGAGGATGCAAGTAAAATTGGGTAAATTACATAACTATGCATATATGTATACATATAAAAGGGTATATATGCATATGTCAATACATATAAAAATTTTGTAAACACAAAAGGGGACAACATCATGGATACATATCATTTCAAGCATACGAAACATATAATCAATGTCAAAGGCAAAATCAGGTCAAGCTTGAAATAAGGAAATCAAATCAAGTCTATCAAATTAAATAAAATCAAAAATGAAATAAATGAAAACAAATGCAAAACCTATACAGGGACAGGCCCTAGACTTCTACAGCACACTTCATGCCTATGTGTATATATTCACTGCCTAGTTTACCTCCATATATGCACTTTAGTTCACAAACACAAAACAACTCAAGTGCGAAAAGATCAGAACAAAAGCAAGTAAACACTTCAAAAGAAAAAAGAAAAGCGCTGCTCTGTTCATAAGAAAATGTGAGTAAAACTAACTCTTTATACTGGTAATATATGCTATATTCTTGGTCAGGGAAATTTAGGTGAAGTTTGATATGTATGTTTGTACAGCAATACACACACACACTTGTAATGGATATATGTAAGCAGGTAACCAGAGAAAACCAGGTTGTTTATCATTTTCTTTCCAACATTGCCTTGTATACCTAAAAGAAAATGTTACTCTAGATATCAAAAATACCTACCTCTCACCTAAATTTTTTTAGGCTACCATGTTAAAAAAATTGCTTTATTTTGTCTGTACTATATTTTAAAATTGGTTTCAATGAAGATTATGAAGCCTAGAGGTTGAAGAGGGTGTTTTTACAGTAAGTAACAAAAATGGAGGGAATTCAAAAATCACGTTTATTGCTTTGGTTTACATGAATGTGATCGGCATAAAAAATGCTGGTTTTTTATTGTGATTATGGAATTTTAGTGAAGCTTCAGTGGGAGAATTCATGGTTGAATGAAATGACATTTTTGTGCATTTTCCGGCGAAGCCGTCAATGGTAGAGACCGGGGATTAGTTAGAAGGAGGCCGCAGAGATGGGGAGCGTGTGAAAATTAGCGTTATATTTTACTAGGCGGCAAGGTGGCAGGGCAAAGTCGATATAGGCTTTGCGAAAGGGTTATGGTCATGGTTAGTTTTGAAGCGATGGTGGCGGCATGTAGGAACTGAAAGGATGCGGTATGGGGAGAAAAGGTGGGGGGAATTGTTGTGAGGCTAGTGGCGGAGTTTAGGGGACGCTGGTGGTCGGAGGTGGCTGGACAGAGTGGAAGATGTGGTCGTGTTCGTTCCAGGGTATGGTTTGAGTAAAAGATTTCGATTTAGTGGTTATTGAGGGAAATTATGGTCAGCGAGTTTGTAACATTCCTGGATTTTAGCTAAGAATAATTTGATAATTAATTTAATCTTTGGAATTAAACTTTGAAATAATTGATAATTAATATAAGATTTTCGATTTAATTGTGAAATTAATTATGGATTAATATGAAAATTCCAGAATAAAGAAAGATATGTATTATAAATAGAAATTTTGATTTGGGAATTTAATAATAAATATATTGAAAATAAATTTTGATTTAAAATTCTATGTTCGAAGAAAAATATATGTATGATTATTTATTAATTATTTTCAATTCATTTTCTTTATATATTGTATAAGTATGAGTAATTGAAGAAAAAATTGTATATATATAAGATCAAAACAAGAATTAATAAGAAATTTTATCTTTTAGAAATTAATAAGAAAGCATCTATATGTAACATTGGTTTGTAAGTTTATAAAATACGATTTTTAAAGTGTATAACCTTTAAACCATAATAAGTACAATTGGAAAATATACATATGTAAGTATAAAATCGTACAAGTGTATATATCGAATTTGAATTTAAATTGCATAAGTATGGATATGAGTATATATATAAATATACATGAATGGATTTTAATTCACGTGGATTGGGATTTGAATTTAAATTTAAAATAAATGTTTTTAAAAATAATAATTGGCTTTTAAAATCATTAAGGGGAAATTTATATACATATTGGTTAAAACAGTTCTTCTTTTAACATTGTATATAAATATATACAAAGGAATAAGGGGTGCATTCATTTATAAAGTGTATATGATATAAAAATTTATTAAAAATTCTTGTGTCTTGTGAAATCACAAATGCTAAATATACATCAAAGAGACGGAGTAAAGAAATTCACATATATTGAGGCCTCATGATTATTTTTTACAAATGGCATTCGCTATGATTGATTGAATAAAATAATAAGATTTAAAAATTACAAAAAAAAAAAATTTCAGCTCCCCATATTCAATTATTTTGCTTTTCAAAAAATCTGAAAAGAACAGTAACAATAGAATGAGAATCACAAATCTCAATATCAAAGGCAACAGTAAAAAAAAATCAGAAAACTGCCATTATCTTCTCTTCACAAATCTGAAGCAAAATCAAAAAGAAAATCTGAAAACACAAACCTGGAAATCAAAGATCAGTTCAAAAAAAATCAAAGCCCAGTTTTAAAAAGCAAATTGAAGGAAATCAAAGCAGTTTTCAAAAGCTAAAACAAAGGCCTCAAGCCTAGAAAACCTGAGTATCTTTAATCTGGAAATAAGCGAGGTTTCAAACCATAAAAACAATCTTCAAGCTTTGGAAGAGCAAAAACCAAGCCTGCAGATCAAAAGCAGGGTCTCTGTTCTTTGCTTTCATTTCCCATCAAGGTGAGCAAACCACCCTTGTAAATTCTTCAAACTTGATATATTTTTTTTGCATGTGATCAGTCTTTAGTATTGTGAAATGTGTTTGCATGTTTGTATATATGTATGGATGACTATTGTACATAGATCAAGCAGAATTCTAAAATGAAGTCTTCACTGCAACTTGAAATTAAGGCATGCAACAAATTCAAAATCAATTTCAGAATCTTTTCAACATCATTTCCAAGTTCTGTTGTCCACTGTTCTTCTCTTTCTTTCAGGAAATAGGTGAGCAAACTACCCTCCTTCTAATTTCTTGATTTTGTGTGATAAATTCAAAATGCTTGTGATTGAAATCTGGTTGTATGGATGTCATTGCATGTCTGTAAATATGCAAAGGCTCTATGTATATTTGAGTTTCTGCTGATACATGTATCTTCTCTGTTAATAACAGATTAACAAAAAAATCGAAGAAAATTTATATCTTGAAATCTAATAGGAATTAGGAAATAATCTTTAAAAGAAAAGTATTTGTATTGACTTGATTTAAATTATAAAAATATATTCAGGTGATAACATTTAGTAGATATTTAAAAGAATGATAAAATACAGTGAAACTGTCAAAAAATCAGAAAAATCGATGTTTGGAATTTTGTGAATTGATTCCATAATTGAGTTTACATTAGGAAATGATGATTTTAGGAAATCATTACAAAAATTTTTAGCTTATATTCTGTAACGACCCAGAATTTCTATTAATTAAAATTTGAATATTTAATTAATTTTAAATATTAATAAGTGAATTTATAAGTCAAATAAATTTTTATTTGAATTATTGGATTTAATTGAATAATTAAATCAATAATTTAATACGTTAAATTATGGAAATAATTGAAAATTGAGTTAGATATGATTGAAAATGATTTGTAAAATTTTATTTTATCATGTTGGAGTTAGAATGATATTTTAGAACTTTTAAAATCGAATTAAAAGTTTATTTGTGAAAATTGAATATTTTAATATTAAATCGACTAGTGAAAATAGTCAATTTTTGAACAGTCTCAGAATTGAACGAAACCAGTTCCATTGGATCCGTAATAGTTAGTTATTACCGGATTTCAATTTTCGTGTCAATCGGAGCTATCGTTTGATCGTGGCAGCTCGAAACGCATCGAATTATTTTTAATTTAAATTTGGCGAGCTAAAATAGCCATTTTTCAAAAAGTCTCGGATTTCGACGAAACCAGTTTCATCGGATCCATAATGTGATATTATTGTAAGGTTTCAAATTTCGTGTCAATCGGATTTACCGTTTGTCCGATACAAATTAAAACGCCTAGAAATCGATTTAAATCGGTTTAATTTAAATTGAGCGTTTGTAGCCATAACTCGCACAGATGTCCGAATTAGCTTTCGAAACCTGTTCCATTGTGTCCGGAACGCGGGATAAACCCTAGGAACATCAGTTTTGGCGCGTAAATCGGAGTTCGGAATTCCCGGATGAATAGTGTCGATCGTTTCTTTATAAATAGACCAACACCCCTCTCTCTCAAAAAAAAAAAAAAAAAAACCTAAAACCCTAGCCGACAGTTCAAGCATGAATGGCCAGAATTTTTCGATTTTCTTTCCTTAATCTCTTCCAATCCGTGAAGTTTTAGCCAAAGTTGTTAACTACAACATCGAAGAGCATGAAGAGAGCTAGAGATCTATACGGTGATGATGGATTTTGGTGCAACGGAGGGGGAGATAAATGAGGCCGTTGGCCTTGGCCTGCGCACGCAAAACGAGGGGGAATGGGGGGCCGAGTGTCACCATGGTCAGGCCGATGATGATGTTGGTGTGTGGCTACGCGTTGCAACTTCCTGATCGAAGTTTTGTCGAGTGATCGCAATGCATAATTTAACCCTAATTCTTGTAATGGGTTCGGTTGTATATGCGCGGCCTGTAGCCAAAACGTGGGGGAGAGGGAGAAGGGAAACACGGCCCTGATGCCTTCAGGTTGAAATCTAACGGCCTGTAGAAGTTTGGTATAAAATTAGTTAATTAATGTTGTAATTAATTATAGTTTAAATCGTGTAAACTTCAAATATTTGTAACTTTTTCATACGAGGTCGAAAAAATGCAAACTAAGTTGCGTTGGAATCATATGGACGAGCTCTACGCGATGGAGTTGGATTGGAGTCGTTTGAAGTTAGTGAAAATTTTGTGTAAAATTAAACGTCCATTTAATTTTATTCGAAATAAATCGCTAAGACGAAATTGAAATCAAGGTGAGAACTTCTCACTCAATCGAATCAGTTTCGATTTTATTTTAAATAGTTAGATTTAAAATATTTGAATGCATGTTTGAATGTTGATTGATATCTATTGAGTGTTAAAATAGACATTATACGCCGTTAGTAAGCGGATGTTATTTATTAAAAACATATACCGCGAATATTTCATAAACAGTGAAATTGGTATTATATATAATAGCAATATATATATTGGCATATGTATATATTGGAGTTATTGATTTCCCGCATTTTTTGTTTAGCGGATGAGACCCTATTACGCCGTTAGTAAGCGGATAATATTTAATAAAAACATATACCGCGATAATTTCGTACTGGAGCGAAATTGGTATTGTGCTAATGTTTTTGGATGCAGGAAACATGTTGGAGGGATCCAACTGGATTCCTCAACAGTATTTATTTGATTTCAGATATTTTGATATTTGATTGATTAGCATATCGATATATGATGTCGTTGTTGTCGTGATTGACTATTTGATATGTAGCATCATTGGACCAAGTTTTGGAATTTTAAAATAATGTATAAAGTGATTTTTGAAAATATACTATATGTTTGGAATTTGATCTATTTTAAATAAATAAACGTTATAATTTTTAATGTTATAAAAATTATGATTTTTGAGAAATATAGTTGAAAAACTGACTTTTGAGAATATGATGCTATTGATTTTATAAAATAGTTTAATCGGGATTTTAGAATTATTGTGAACAGTTTAAATATAGGATTTATAAAATTTAATTATTTTATGAATCAAAATGGTGAAATAATAAAGGAGACTAAAGTCGTTTTAAAGAATAATATAAATTGATTTATATTAAGAGATTTATAAATGTATATTTATAAATTGAAATATTGACATTATAAAACGAGTTTTATAAGTGTTTGAATGAAGTGAAAACGAATTTTGTAAATGAATGGAATTTATAAAATTATAAATGGTGAAGCTATAAATGAAATTTATAAATAGTAAGATTTATAAATTTTGTGAAATTATTAAAGATTATATTTGGATGAATAATTGAATCTTATAAGTTATAAGATTTATAATTATGAAGTTCAAAGAAACGATTTTTTAAAATAATCGTTTTATAAGCATTTGACTTATAATATGAATCTTTGTTTTATAATTGAGTTATAAATCGAATAGGTTAATAAAGGAATTTATAAAAGGAAGTTGTTATAAATAAATAGAAATAGAATTTATAAACGTTGTTTTATAAATTCACAAACGACTTACTTTGATAAGTAAATTGTTATAACTTATTTATGGAGTTATATTCACGTTTTAACTGTGAATAGTCCTTTGAAATAAAATGAATAAAGGATGAAATGTGTTAACGTAGTATATTCACGTTTTTGAATAGTGAATAATATGTTAAAGAAAATGTTTAGAATGTGATATTTTAAATAGAATTAAAACGATCTAACGATGTTTTAAATGTGTTGAGATTCGAAACCATAGATTTCAACATTTATTGTTGAAATAGACGTTTTCGAGAAATAAAAGGGAATGGTAGACTATAACACTGTTGTTATAGTAAATGATTTCCGAAAGGAAATGTTTTGTTTAGTATTGGGATTTATATATCTATTTTAACTTCGAATCCCTATACTAGTGATTTTGGGTTGTCGTAACAATGTTTTACGCAACATTCGATTTGGCCCAAATAAATATGTTAAAGAGAATGATTTCCTTAAAGAATGAAATATATACTTAATTTCTATTGTAGTATATTGAAAATTTTCCAAGTGTTGAAAATTAAAGATTTGTGAATTACTTATTTAATGAGTATGGAAATGTTTTTCCAATGTGAAATGAAACGTTTTGAGAATTTATCTTTTTGAAGATAAATTGAAATGAATAATTGAAGTCATATATTCATGAATATTTTAGAATGAAAATCCACTATAGAATTTATGAATAAAAAGGGGAACTTGTTTAAAAATAAATATTGATTTATTTTTGAAGTGTGAAAATTATATATCTTGTAAAGATATTTTGGAAAATAAATAATTTGGAAAATTATTTGGAATCTAGTGATATGTGCATATCCATTGATAGTTCAATAGCCGACTATCAATATTTCCCTTTGAATGAGTATTTGATGTGATTTGTTTGAATTTGAATGTCACACTTATTTTTTGAATAAGCGCTCACTATTCGGGTTAACCGGGAAAGGACCATGGGGTCGTATAACCCATTCCGAATATGTGATACGTCGTTATGAATAGCATTGAAGATCGGTGTTGAAGACCCGATATTTGCGAAAGCGATAGGATGACCTATCGATTGTCTCTGCACTGAGTTGCAACGGTATAGAGACTCCCTAAGTGATGGGAAATCCGATCAGGATTGTGAATATCCGGATTGCAAGGACTTCTTTGTAAGTGCCTTCGGTTTTGTTCGATCCCGGAACAGACTTGTATGGATTGTATGTCTGACATTACAAGTTGAGATATAAAGCCGATTTCATTCAAATATATTTCTGTTGGTGGCGGAGAATTTATTCTTTTAGCTTAACACCCTTCTCTGAGACGTACGAGCTCAGAGGTTATGTAGTTGAATGTTATCAGCGATATATTCCTAATTTGGTAATGTGACATGCTGAGTGTTGCTGTGAAATGATCATTGTGTTGATTATTTGTGATAGGATCATTTGTTTGATCGTCTATCTTTGTGATCATTTCTATGATCATTTGTTGACCCAAAGCATGGCTTTTGTATAAAGTATGTTTTTGTGGACGTGACTTCGTCGAGCCTCACACCCCGTGAATGGTCAAAACAGGAAAGAAGCAGCAAGGTTATGAGGGGTAGCGCCCTTTAGGATGTGTGCATTTCCTTCTAGAAAAGGGTGGTATCATGGTATGGAGCCCAGATACTTACTCATGTTGAAAACACTTTGTTATGATTGTGTGAATTGATTACGAGCGCTCGGTGAAAAGGTCCCAAAGGACCGGGGGATGGCATATTCGGTCAGTTGTTACTCAGTTAGGGGTAACCCGGCCTTGTGTTGGTAGAGATCCGGTTTGGTTCTCGGGGATGTCCATCCAGAGGCATTCTCATGTGGCAATGGGAAGTTCCTTGGCCTGATCATTCGTTGGAAATCCAAAGAAATAATACGATCTTGTACGGTTTTAGTTGTAGGACCTATCATTCACTTATGGTGTCGCAACACTGTTTGGATGGTAGCTATAGTAGGCATAAATGCGAAATGCCTATGCTGGCTAAGATTTATATTCTACTTTCGAAATAATTTTTCCTACACTATGCACTAGTAATAATATCAAATGTTCCTTTAAATGCATATCAAGCATCTTTGGCTATCATAAGGAGAAATCTCCTCCGATTCTGCGTTTGCATTGTGTGTGTGTGCGGGAGGCCTTATGGTAGTCTCATTTTTAAAAGCATTGCGAATTGACTTTAAAAATATTCCTCTATTTTGATTTTTAAAGATAAATAAACTGTTTTGAGTTCTCACACCAGTCACATGACTGACTCGGAGTTTATTGTTTTCCTTCCTAAACTCTGGGTGCCCACCAATTTCCACACGGGCAGTCAAGAGTTAGGTTTATCAGGATATTCTGGATATTCTGGAATTGCTGGATGCAAGATGGATGGCATGGCGTATTATTACTTATATAGTATTTCTTTTTCCGCTGCACTGTTTGTTGTTGTATGATGTTGTACACTCTGATGATATGATGAAATGAAATGTGATGTAATGTAATAACTGATATAGTTCTTTGTTTAAAGATTATTCATTTATTTATTATATGTTGTTCCGCTGCGAATTGTGAGATTTTGTTGTTGTTCTGTTGTTTTCTGTTCTGTTCTATTTTCTATCTCTTCTCTATTTTCTGTTTTCTTTTTCCTATTTTTTTTTCTGTTTCCTCCCTATTCTCTTTTTCTTCTATTTTAAAAATTTCTATGTTCTGTTTTCTCTTCCCTCTATTATCTTCTATCTTCTCTCTTCTTCCCTTTTCTTCTCTTCTTTTCTACTTTTTCTTTTCTTAAAAACAATAACATTTCGGGTTTTTGGCCTTCGATTTCTCGGCAGTCGATAAAGTGAGTATCGATGTTGAATTTTCGAAAGTCGAAAATTTTCGGGGCGTTACATTTGGTATCAGAGCTTATGGTTAAGCGACAACCATGATTCTGTTGGGTGTTACTCATTAGAGATAGAGTCAGTAGTACTCTAGAATGAGTTTGAGAGTAATAATAGCTATGGGAGCGTATTTGTTAGTGAATATAAAATTGTTTATATTGTGATGATTGGTTTATTGAGTGGTATATGAACTTTCGTCAGCGTGGTCCGCAAGACTATGCCGAAGGGGTTTCTAAACACTTGAATAGAACAATTCGACACGATATTGTTTTAAATTGGGTAAATGAAATAATTTTACCTTGATTATATTTTTATATATAAAGAAACAATTTTTCAGAATTATTAAAGTGTATATAAGTGGATTGTTTAGTTGTTTGAATAATCTAAATTAAAGAATAATTGTATAAGCAAAGGAATTATTAGAATTGAATTATAATTAAAGTGATTTACAATTGTGAAATAAACTTATATATATAAGAAGTGAAACTATATGAAAATATTTATGATTATGAGTTATAAATAAAAATGAATTTAAGGTTAAATGGAAATTTACTTTGAAATTGGAAGCTGAATTGATTTATAAATGGGAATTTAAGTTAAGTAAAACCAAGTAATGTTTGTAAAAATGAATATAACTTAAGAGATGTTGAATGAAGTTGATATTAGTATCAAAGTAAATTAATAAAGTTAAGTGATAGATTTGAACTTGAGTTATGTAATGAAATTCAACTTTTGTAATTGAATTGGATTAAAGGATTGAATATTAATCAATTAAATGTGAATAATTTATATGAAAAAAATGGATATAAGTGTTAATTCATTAAAATCTAATGTTATTGAAAGTTGAATAAATTGGAATGGAAATCAATTTAATGTTAAACCAAATAGAATTAAATGTGTTGAACCAAATTTAATGTAAAGTGAATAATTGGGTTATGTTGAATATACATTGGTTGTTATATGATTGTTAGTTGATTGTATATCATTCATTAAGTATTAATGAAATTGGAAGCTAAATTAATTGAAATTCAATTGGAAGTTAAATGAATCTTAAGTAGATTTGAATTTGAATTGGAAGTGAACCAACTTGAATATGAATTAGTGAATATAAACTAATTGAGAATGAATATTAATAAACATCCACTATTAATGAATCAAATGTGATTAAATTGAAAACCATTTCATTGAATATTAATGAGAATATGAATGAATATATATTGGTTATGAATAATAGTTGGTTGATGTTTGCATTTGTTGTTTGTTTCATTTGCTATGTTACTATATGATGTATATCGATACTATTATCTATATGCATGTTTCTCATGTTGTTTGTTGAGTGTTAGTAGGTGCGGATCGCGTTTGCTTCGCATTTGGAGCTCGCTTTCGCGCTATATTAGCCGTATATGCTCGCTAATAAAATATAAGGTACATATCTCGGATTACATACCGTACTTTTATACATTTTCCCTTCGGGATGCCTCATTACTTGATGAGATGTATATTTGTGATATATATACTGTCATTTTTTTTTCGGATCGAGCCGCGCAAAGGAGACTATGGCGAATTTTTCCGAAAATTTAAGGCGTTAGAAAAATTTGAAAAAACTGGAATTTTTTTTGAAAAACTATAACTTTGATTTGAAATTGAAAGTTAAACAATAGTAGTTGTTTTTGAAAAGATAACTAAGTATGATTTGAAAACTTAGTGAAGTATTATAAGAAGTATTAACTATGGATTTTATGGAAAGTTAATAAATTCTATACTTTTCTTACTTGATAATTTCGAGGACGAAATTCTTTTAAGGGGGGAAGATTGTAACGACCCAGAATTTCTATTAATTAAAATTTGAATATTTAATTAATTTTAATTATTAATAAGTGAATTTATAAGTCAAATAAATTTTTATTTGAATTATTGGATTTAATTGAATAATTAAATCAATAATTTAATACGTTAAATTATGGAAATAATTGAAAATTGAGTTAGATATGATTGAAAATGATTTGTAAAATTTTATTTTATCATGTTGGAGTTAGAATGATATTTTAGAACTTTTAAAATCGAATTAAAAGTTTATTTGTGAAAATTGAATATTTTAATATTAAATCGACTAGTGAAAATAGTCAATTTTTGAACAGTCTCAGAATTGAACGAAACCAGTTCCATTGGATCCGTAATAGTTAGTTATTACCGGATTTCAATTTTCGTGTCAATCGGAGCTATCGTTTGATCGTGGCAGCTCGAAACGCATCGAATTATTTTTAATTTAAATTTGGCGAGCTAAAATAGCCATTTTTCAAAAAGTCTCGGATTTCTACGAAACCAGTTTCATCGGATCCGTAATGTGATATTATTATAAGGTTTCAAATTTCGTGTCAATCGGATTTACCGTTTGTCCGATACAAATTAAAACGCCTAGAAATCGATTTAAATCGGTTTAATTTAAATTGAGCGTTTGTAGCCATAACTCGCACAGATGTCCGAATTAGCTTTCGAAACCTGTTCCATTGTGTCCGGAACGCGGGATAAACCCTAGGAACGTCAGTTTCGGCGCGTAAATCGGAGTTCGGAATTCCCGGATGAATAGTGTCGATCGTTTCTTTATAAATAGACCAACACCCCTCTCTCTCAAAAAATAAAATAAAATAAAACCTAAAACCCTAGCCGCCAGTTCAAGCATGAATGGCCAGAATTTTTGGATTTTCTTTCCTTAATCTCTTCCAATCCGTGAAGTTTTAGCCAAAGTTGTTAACTACAACATCGAAGAGCATGAAGAGAGCTAGAGATCTATACGGTGATGATGGATTTTGGTGCAACGGAGGGGGAGATAAATGAGGCCGTCGGCCTTGGCCTGCGCACGCAAAACGAGGGGGAATGGGGGGCCGAGTGTCACCATGGTCAGGCCGATGATGATGTTGGTGTGTGGCTACGCGTTGCAACTTCCTGATCGAAGTTTCGTCGAGTGATCGCGATGCATAATTTAACCCTAATTCTTGTAATGGGTTCGGTTGTATATGCGCGGCCTGTAGCCAAAACGTGGGGGAGAGGGAGAAGGGAAACACGGCCCTGATGCCTTCAGGTTGAAATCTAACGGCCTGTAGAAGTTTGGTATAAAATTAGTTAATTAATGTTGTAATTAATTATAGTTTAAATCGTGCAAACTTCAAATATTTGTAACTTTTTCATACGAGGTCGAAAAAATGCAAACTAAGTTGCGTTGGAATCGTATGGACGAGCTCTACGCGATGGAGTTGGATTGGAGTCATTTGGAGTTAGTGAAAATTTCGTGTAAAATTAAACGTCCGTTTAATTTTATTCGAAATAAATCGCTAAAACGAAATTGAAATCAAGGTGAGAACTTCTCACTCAATCGAATCAGTTTCGATTTTATTTTAAATAGTTAGATTTAAAATATTTGAATGCATGTTTGAATGTTGATTGATATCTATTGAGTGTTAAAATAGACATTATACGCCGTTAGTAAGCGGATGTTATTTATTAAAAACATATACCGCGAATATTTCATAAACAGTTAAATTGGTATTATATATAATAGCAATATATATATATTGGCATATGTATATATTGAATTTATTGATTTCCCGCATTTTTTGTTTAGCGGATGAGACCCTATTACGCCGTTAGTAAGCGGATAATATTTAATAAAAACATATACCGCGATAATTTCGTACTGGAGCGAAATTGGTATTGTGCTAATGTTTTTGGATGCAGGAAACAGGTTGGAGGGATCCAACTGGATTCCTCAACCGTATTTATTTGATTTCAGATATTTTGTTATTTGATTGATTATCATATCGATATATGATATCGTTGTTGTCGTGATTGACTATTTGATATGTAGCATCATTGGACCAAGTTTTGGAATTTTAAAATAATGTATAAAGTGATTTTTGAAAATATACTATATGTTTGGAATTTGATCTATTTTAAATAAATAAACGTTATAATTTTTAATGTTATAAAAATTATGATTTTTGAGAAATATAGTTGAAAAACTGACTTTTGAGAATATGATGCTATTGATTTTATAAAATAGTTTAATCGGGATTTTAGAATTATTGTGAACAGTTTAAATATAGGATTTATAAAATTTAATTATTTTATGAATCAAAATGGTGAAATAATAAAGGAGACTAAAGTCGTTTTAAAGAATAATATAAATTGATTTATATTAAGAGATTTATAAATGGATATTTATAAATTGAAATATTGACATTATAAAACGAGTTTTATAAGTGTTTGAATGAAGTGAAAATGAATTTTGTAAATGAATGGAATTTATAAAATTATAAATGGTGAAGTTATAAATGAAATTTATGAATAGTAAGATTTATAAATTTTGTGAAATTATTAAAGAATATATTTGGATGAATAATTGAATCTTATAAGTTATAAGATTTATAATTATGAAGTTCAAAGAAATGATTTTTTAAAATAATCGTTTTATAAGCATTTGACTTATAATATGAATCTTTGTTTAATAATTGAGTTATAAATCGAATAGGTTAATAAAGGAATTTATAAAAGGAAGTTGTTATAAATAAATAGAAATAGAATTTATAAACGTTGTTTTATAAATTCACAAACGACTTAGTTTGATAAGTAAATTGTTATAACTTATTTATGGAGTTATATTCACGTTTTAACTGTGAATATTCCTTTGAAATAAAATGAATAAAGGATGAAATGTGTTAACGTAGTATATTCACGTTTTTGAATAGTGAATAATATGTTAAAGAAAATGTTTAGAATGTGATATTTTAAATAGAATTAAAACGATCTAACAATGTTTTAAATGTGTTGAGATTCGAAACCATATATTTCAACATTTATTGTTGAAATAGACGTTTTCGAGAAATAAAAGGGAATGGTAGACTATAACACTGTTGTTATAGTAAATGATTTCCGAAAGGAAATGTTTTGTTTAGTATTGGGATTTATATATCTATTTTAACTTCGAATCCCTATACTAGTGATTTTGGGTTGTCGTAACAATGTTTTACGCAACATTCGATTTGGCCCAAATAAATATGTTAAAGAGAATGATTTCCTTAAAGAATGAAATATATACTTAATTTCTATTGTAGTATATTGAAAATTTTCCAAGTGTTGAAAATTAAAGATTTGTGAATTACTTATTTAATGAGTATGGAAATGTTTTTCCAATGTGAAATGAAACGTTTTGAGAATTTATCTTTTTGAAGATAAATTGAAATGAATAATTGAAGTCATATATTCATGAATATTTTAGAATGAAAATCCACTATAGAATTTATGAATAAAAAGGGGAACTTGTTTAAAAATAAATATTGATTTATTTTTGAAGTGTGAAAATTATATATCTTGTAAAGATATTTTGGAAAATAAATAATTTGGAAAATTATTTGGAATCTAGTGATATGTGCATATCCATTGATAGTTCAATAGCCGACTATCAATATTTCCCTTTGAATGGGTATTTGATGTGATTTGTTTGAATTTGAATGTCACACTTATTTTTTGAATAAGCGCTCACTATTCGGGTTAACCGGGAAAGGACCACGGGGTCGTATAACCCATTCCGAATATGTGATACGTCGTTATGAATAGCATTGAAGATCGGTGTTGAAGACCCGGTATTTGCGAAAGCGATAGGATGACCTATCGATTGTCTCTGCACTGAGTTGCAACGGTATAGAGACTCCCTAAGTGATGGGAAATCCGATCAGGATTGTGAATATCCGGATTGCAAGGACTTCTTTGTAAGTGCCTTCGGTTTTGTTCGATCCCGGAACAGACTTGTATGGATTGTATGTCTGACATTACAAGTTGAGATATAAAGCCGATTTCATTCAAATATATTTCTGTTGGTGGCGGAGAATTTATTCTTTTAGCTTAACACCCTTCTCTGAGACGTACGAGCTCAGAGGTTATGTAGTTGAATGTTATCAGCGATATATTCCCAATTTGGTAATGTGACATGCTGAGTGTTGCTGTGAAATTATCATTGTGTTGATTATTTGTGATAGGATCATTTGTTTGATCGTCTATCTTTGTGATCATTTCTATGATCATTTGTTGACCCAAAGCATGGCTTTTGTATAAAGTATGTTTTTGTGGACGTGACTTCGTCGAGCCTCACACCCCGTGAATGGTCAAAACAGGAAAGAAGCAGCAAGGTTATGAGGGGTAGCGCCCTTTAGGATGTGTGCATTTCCTTCTGGAAAAGGGTGGTATCATGGTATGGAGCCCAGATACTTACTCATGTTGAAAACACTTTGTTATGATTGTGTGAATTGATTACGAGCGCTCGGTGAAAAGGTCCCAAAGGACCGGGGGATGGCATATTCGGTCAGTTGTTACTCAGTTAGGGGTAACCCGGCCTTGTGTTGGTAGAGATCCGGTTTGGTTCTCGGGGATGTCCATCCAGAGGCATTCTCATGTGGCAATGGGAAGTTCCTTGGCCTGATCATTCGTTGGAAATCCAAAGAAACAATACGATCTTGTACGGTTTTAGTTGTAGGACCTATCATTCACTTATGGTGTCGCAACACTGTTTGGATGGTAGCTATAGTAGGCATAAATGCGAAATGCCTATGCTGGCTAAGATTTATATTCTACTTTCGAAATAATTTTTCCTACACTATGCACTAGTAATAATATCAAATGTTCCTTTAAATGCGTATCAAGCATCTTTGGCTATCATAAGGAGAAATCTCCTCCGATTCTGCGTTTGCATTGTGTGTGTGTGCGGGAGGCCTTATGGTAGTCTCATTTTTAAAAGCATTGCGAATTGACTTTAAAAATATTCCTCTATTTTGATTTTTAAAGATAAATAAACTGTTTTGAGTTCTCACACCAGTCACATGACTGACTCGGAGTTTATTGTTTTCCTTCCTAAACTCTGGGTGCCCACCAATTTCCACACGGGCAGTCAAGAGTTAGGTTTATCAGGATATTCTGGATATTCTGGAATTGCTGGATGCAAGATGGATGGCATGGCGTATTATTACTTATATAGTATTTCTTTTTCTGCTGCACTGTTTGTTGTTGTATGATGTTGTACACTCTGATGATATGATGAAATGAAATGTGATGTAATGTAATAACTGATATAGTTCTTTGTTTAAAGATTATTCATTTATTTATTATATGTTGTTCCGCTGCGAATTGTGAGATTCTGTTGTTGTTCTGTTGTTTTCTGTTCTGTTCTATTTTCTATCTCTTCTCTATTTTCTTTTTCCTATTTTTTTTTCTGTTTCCTCCCTATTCTCTTTTTCTTCTATTTTAAAAATTTCTATGTTCTGTTTTCTCTTCCCTCTATTATCTTCTATCTTCTCTCTTCTTCCCTTTTCTTCTCTTCTTTTCTACTTTTTCTTTTCTTAAAAACCATAACATTTCGGGTTTTTGGCCTTCGATTTCTCGGCAGTCGATAAAGTGAGTATCGATGTTGAATTTTCGAAAGTCGAAAATTTTAGGGGCGTTACATATTCAATGAGAAATTTTGAGTTAACCAGAAATTGCTATTTCACCAATTGTCGTCGATCGGCAGAGGAAGGCGGTTCGACATTTACGTTGAAGGTGGAGTGATGGGTATAGATCACTGGAAAAATGGCTTGGATTTTCTCGTGAGCTGTGGTGGTTTTCATTCATTGATTTTGGGTTTAAAATGCTGATGGGGTTGAGCAGTTGTCGAGGAATTGTCGAAATCGTCGTAGCATCGGGTGGTGCCGATCCTAAGGAAAAGGCTTCGGGGATCTTTCAGCAGCTGTGGTTGGGAGGGTGTGGACTCCGGTGTCGTCACGCGGCAGAGCGAATTGGGTTTTGGCGATCGAGTGGGTCATAGGGATGAACAATTGGTCTTAAATTTTCTCGATTCCGTATTGATGAGCTTTCGAGTTTTCTGTGTCGTCGACTCGATTATCGACGACATCGCTGACGTGATGATGGCAGCGGCGCGGATCGAAGATTGCCTAAATGTATGTGCATATACACCTGTGTCACTGTGTATCAGGGATGATTTGTTTTTAGGAAAAAGGTTACGTCTCGGGGTTCGACTCGAAGCAGTTGTAGGGAGTGCTTGAAGTAATTGGGTTTGCCAATTTTTCTCGAAGCTGGAATCCGTGGAAGTTCTGTATAGCTTGGGTTTACTTTGAAGTATAAGATTTGATAAACTTTGAATAAATGATTTTGTAGCTTATTGAATTGAATAAGTTTTAAAAGGATATAAATCAAATTTTTAAAGTAAACTTATTTACAGGGTTTTAAAACAAATTTCCTAGATTTATTTCTAAAGGATTAAGTGTTTTTAAAAAACTTATTAATATGATTTGGTAATAGTTTTATCAAGATGATTAATTTAATTTCCAAAGCGTAATTTAATGATATAATCAAGAAATGATTCACCAAGGATTTCTTAAATCATTGTTAAGCATTTAATGTAATTTAATTAAGTGATGTAATTAAAGTAAAAATAAAAATAAAATGGTTTATCTTTTAATTAATTAAGTAATTTATGATTTGTTAATATAAGTAATTAAAGGTAAATTGATTACTAGTTAAAGAATAATAAAATTTGAATGGAAAAAGGTTAATTACTTAATGAATAACTTCTTAATTAAAGATTAATTAAGTGATTAAAGGATAATTACTTAATAATTAAAGGTTAATTAATTAAGGATGATTAATTAAATGGTAATTAATTAAGGGTTAATTAATTTATTAATTGAGTTACTAAGGATAATTAATTTTATGGTAATTAATTAATTAAGGGCTAATTAATTAATTAAAGGTAATTAATTAAATGGTGAATTAAATAATTAAAGGTTAGTTATTTAAGAATTAAAGGTTGATCAATTATAATTAAAGGTTAAATAATTTATAACAAATGGTTAATTAATACATGATTAAAATAATTTATAATTAATTAATGTTAATTAACCAAGGTTAGTACTTCATAAGTAATTAATCTGATTTGAATTAATCAGACAATTAACTGATCTAACTTATGAATACTTGGATTCTATTGGGTGGTTGAATTGTTTGATATCCCTGATTGTGATGCTCTGTTTTGATTTAAGCCGTGTTTAATGTAATTTATTATCTTTGATATATATATATGATCTGTGAATGAAAGACAAGCGTTATAGTTTATACCTCCTATCAAATATATTGCTGTATTTGAATCTGTGCTGATTGATGATGTTGCACTTTTATTGTGTAAAGCCCCTGGACCACACTTATACACACACAAATATGGATTGCACGTGGAAATTGGTTAAGTCACTGATTTTGTGAAATAGTTGTAAAATTGAATTTTTGAATTTAAATGGTTTTGGAAATGGATTGGGTTTAAAATAAAAAGCTTTTGAAAAGGGATGTCAAAGATAAAAGTTATTTTTGAATAACTTGATTTAGTTTTGAATTTTGATTTAAATTTGAATTCAAAAAAATTAAAATTAAATCCTATTCATGATTTAAAAAGTTTATACAAGTTTATATGGGTTTTAAACCAATTTAAAGTGTCGTTTTGGGAATTTAGATTAACCCAAAGATTTTAACTTGGATAAATGAAATCGGATTTTTCCAAGATGAAAACTATTTGTTTTCAAATAATAAAAGCTTTATATAAGAAATGAACTTCCAATTGGTTTTAAAAGTTTTCAAGTCTAAAATGAAAATGGTCTTCCAAGTTATGAATAAATCTTTGGAAACGGGTTTGAAAGCTATATGATAAATTCTTGTTTAAAGATTTAATGAATTAACCTAATTAAAATGAAAATCATTTTGAAACCTATGAATAAATCTTTGTGAAACTGGGTGAACTTTGTGAAATAAAACATTTTGTTTAAAGATTTGAAATGGTAATTTGTTCAAACGATTTGAAGAAAAGATTTTGAGTTTTTAAAAGTTATGACTTAACTGAAATCCCATATCCATATATTTTTAAAATATTGCGCTCATTATTCGGTTTAGCCGGGAGAGGACCTTGTGTCATATAACCCGTTTCGAATAATGATACGACGTTATGGATTGCATTTGAAGACCGGTGTTGAAGACCGGGTATTTGCGAGAATGATAGGATAACCTATCGATTGTCTCTGTACCGAGTAGCTACGGTATAAAGATTCCTTAAGTGATGGAAAGTCCGATCGGGATTGTGGATACCTGGATTGCAAGGGCTTCTTCATTTATTGGACGAAGTGCCTTCGGTTCTGTTCGAACCCGGACAGACTTGTATGGTTGTATGTCTGACACTACACTTTGAGATATTAAACTGATCTCTATCAAATACATTTCTGCTTCGTGGCGAAGAATTTATTCTCTTAGCTTAACACCCTTCTCTGAGACGTACAAGCTCATAGGTTATGTAGTTGATAGTTACCGTGGTATACTTCCAATTTGATAGTGTGGCATGCTAAGTGCCGCTGTGTATGGATGATCATTTGTTGATCATTTATGACCAAAGTATGGCTTTTGTATAAAGCATAGCTTTATGGACGAGACTGCATCAGGACCTCACACCACGGAAATGGTCGAAACAGGAAAGATGCGGCAAGGTTATAAGGGTCACTCCCTTTAGGGTGTGTCATTCCCTTCCGGAAAAGGGTGGTATCATGGTATGGAGCCCAGATACTTAATTCATGTGGTCACTGCAAATCTATTACTTCGTGATTGCTTTGTGGTTGAGAGGCGCCTCGGATAAAGGTCCCAAAGGACCGGGGGATGGCATGCTTATGTAGTAGTTACCTAGTAACAGAGGTAATCCAGCCTTGTGTTGCCAAAGAGCTGGTTAAGCTCTCGGGACATCCCTCTAGAGGTGTACCCATGTGGCAGTAGGAAGTTCCTTAGCCTGACCATTTGTTGGAAATCAAACCTTCAATACGCACCCTGTACGGTTTTAGTTGTAGAACCTGCCATTTACTTATGGTAGTCACCATAGTTTAGATGGTAGCTATAGTAGGCATAGTTCGAATGTCTATGCTGGCTAGGATTAATATTATACTTTCGAAATGGTTTTTCTATATTATGTACTAGTAATAATATCAAAGAAATTTTTCTCGTATCAAGCATATTTGATTATCATAAGGAGAAATCTCCTATAATTCTGCGTTTGCATTGTGTGTGTGGCGGGAGGCCTTATGGTAGTTTCATTTTTCAAAAAGCATTGTGGATTTATTTAAATTCTTTTGTTGTTTGTTTTAAAAGATAAACTGTTATGTTTTTTCATACTGGTCCCACGACTGACGTGGAGTTTATTGTTCCCTTCCTAAACTCTAGGTGCCCACAATTTTCCCACACGGGCAGTCTAGAGTTAGGCTTTTCAGATAGTCAGGTTTAGTAGATTATCTGGAGCTAGTTCAGTCTTTGGATATGGACTGCACTTGCTTATCTTTGTGAAACATCGTTATTGGGTGTTCGAGCTATTTCTAGATTGGTGCCTTGGAGATGGAGATTACCGATGTAATGCCCACCTCTATACCCACGCTAGCCAAGGATACTACGGTGTAATGCCGTCAACTAGCACGAAGAATAAGGCTGTTGAGGAGCGACCATCTGTATAATTGCTTTGTGCGAGTACCAATATGCCAGATAAGATGTAACTTGCATTTCTTTTCAAGAGGACATCCGACATCCCGACACAAACTCAAAGCTACTACACAGTGGCTATTATGTCTTCGGAAACAAATATAGAAATAAACATAACACAAATCAGCCACTAATAATTCATATCACAAAGGAGGAAATAGATACGAATATATATAACACATAAAAGTGTTCATCAGAGTAGTAGTCATGAAGATCCACAATAATACAAAAGAATAGCAACACGTGTTATACAAAAGAATACAACTATGAGTCCATATCTCAAGTGTATACAACAAAATAAACTACTAATCTAAGTAGTTAGCCAAAAGTCAGAGAAATCAATCCCAAGTGAGAAGTCAAGCTGAAGCACCTGTAACATCTCGGTCTGACCCGAGTATTATTAATAAGAAAATAATAAACGAATCAGTCTGGCTATAAATATCAGACGACATGATATAGAATAAGATATGGCATAAACACATGATAACCATATGCGCATACTACAATAAGTATGTAACTGAAACTCAACATGAGATTAATCAATATCACAAAAATCTTCACAAAGATTCAAAAAGGGTATCATACCCAAAACTTGCATTCACAACAAGTCAATGACACACGAATTCACCAATGCTTAAAAATTGATACATCATATCAATGAAAATCACTAAAATTGGTGAAGCATAAATTCCAGAATTCAACACACGAAATCCAGAAATCATAAAAAAAGGGAGGCCTATCACACGAACGGGAGAATGAAAACTCACCTACATATGTATCACATGAACGAGACGCTATCTCATGGTAGCTAGCCATTAATTTTTGACACACGAATGGCCCGAAGACCATGGGGCGCTACCCCACATGTGTGAGTCGAAATCACACAGAAACGGGGTCTAGTCTAAATCGCAGACAAAGAGACATCGCACAATTGCTAGTCTAAATCACAAAAAATGATCGTCATGATCATCAAGAAGTGTCAACTACAGTAAGCTAGTAAATATATGAGCTTAGCTTCATGTCCCATAACCACTAGCTTAACTTAAATATTTACGAACAAATTGTAGATTTCCACTAGAAAATTGTTACAAGAGATTCAATCGAACAAGTCCAAGAATTAACCGACGAAGTAAATGCAAGCGTTTCATACCACTTGTTTTACTAAGTCGTTTAATTAGATTTCTCATACGAGTGAGGAAAAGGTTTGTATATACTAATAGATTGGAAAACGGTTTAAGGGAACGAGTTTTGTAATAAAATAGTGTTGAAATCATTTGATGAAAGAGTTTTGATATTTACTACTAGTATTGAAACCTTTATATTTTTAAAGTGACAAATCATCGAAATGATTGTAGAAACTATCAATCACTAAAATTCACGTTCGAAGTCGTGAATCAAATCCAAAGAAATCGATACCGAATCCACCAAAATGGATATTCCAAAAATTCCCGAAGAAAAGAAGTCATCAAAGTCAACAACAAATGATAACAACAAATAGGGAAATAACACGAATCGATTAAATTTGGAAACCATGCAAAATAGGCGAAATAGGCAAAACAGCATCAGGTCGGTCGGCTAGCTACAGAGCTCGGTCGACCGGACCCTGTTCTAGAAAAATTCTCGGGAAGCAGGTCGGTCGACTGAGCTCTGTAGTTGGTCGACCGGACCAGAGACAGAGAATTGCTATGCACTTTTAGTAGCAGGTCGGTCGACCGGCCCAGTGGTTCGGTCGGCCGAACCTGTATTCTTGCACTTCCTACCCTATTTCAAAAGAGGTGCAAACTCCCTAATTTGCAAACGGTCGAGCAACGGCACTAAGGATTTATGCCAATCGACTACCCGGCCATAGAAGCTCTTCGGTTCATCACCAAACATGATCAAAACATCAAAGCTATGATTTTAAAGAATTAAACCCAAAACACCAAAAATTGGAATATTCACCAAATCAATCCAAACCAAAAGCAAATGCACATAAATAAGTGTTAGGAATTCATACCTAACAATCGAAGATAAATATAGGCCTAGATGTGAGATAAAAATCTCACCTTTGAACCCAAACAAATGAAGATGAAGCTTGAAAGCAAAGGAGAATCAGCCACTCTTCAAATCCAACTCAAGAAGCTTGATTCTAAGCTTAAAAGAAGAACGTTCCCAAAATTAGGTTTAGGAATTTCTAAAATTGATTAAGAGAATGAGTTGGAGAAGATGAAGAGAAACTTACCAATGGGTTCTCTTGAATTTGGAGCTAGAAGTTGGATTTGCTAATGAAGACTAGGGTTTTGGAGTTTTAATTTCCTCTTCCACTCTCCATTGTTATAAAAGCCTGAGTATTAGGAAATGAGGAATGAAGTAATGAAGAGGAGAAGGGGTTGGGCTAAATACATAAGTGGGGTTAATGGGCTCAGCCCAAACCAAAGCCCTAAGTGAAAAAGTAGCAAAATTCCACTAACTCCAAACATATCAAAGTTTACACTTAAAAAGATCGCAAACGGCGTTTTGAACTCAATGGAAGTGGTCTCGAGTCCTAATTCGACTGTTTGCAAAAAGTGGCTTTTCGGACTAAATTCCGAGTATCGATAAAATATTTAAATAAAATATTTAAACATAAAACCGATAAACATGCGGGTTGTTACAGACTCCCCTCCTTAAAGAAATTGCGTCCTCGCAATATTTAAGAAGAAGATATAGAGTAACAACCATATAAGCATATTAACACAAAAGAATTTGAAATAAGAAATTCACCTCGAAGAGCACGGGAAAGTAAGTCCGGATGTCTTCGCTCGATGAACTCTGTAGATTCCCAAGAGCAATCCTTAGGATTTGAGGACCATTGGAATTTAACAAGGGGAACATCTTTATTTCGAAGGCGCTTGACCTCCAAAGCAATAATACGAATATGATGTTGCTCATAAGTTAAATTAGGTGAAACTTCAGTTTCTTCCACAACACCGGGCTCAAGAATAGAATTGGAATCTCGGAGACATTTCCGTAATTGAGAAACATGAAACACGTCATGCATGGCAGAAAACTGAGCCGGTAATAAAAGGCGATAAGCCACGGAACCAATACGTTCGGTGATAGGAAATGGCCCAATATATCGAGGCGCTAATTTTCCCGACCGACTGAAACGTACAATACCTTTCGTAGGTGAAACACGAATGAACACAAGATCTCCCACATAAAATTCTAATTTCCTTCTTCGGTTATCGGCATAGGATTTTTGTCTACTCTGGGCTTCTTTCATCCTACGACGAATAATATCAATCTTTTCTGTGGAATCATGAATAAAAACTGGACCTAAAACAAGCTTCTCACCGGCCTCAAGCCAACAAGAAGGAGATCGGCATAGCCTTCCATAGAGTGCCTCGAAAGGTGTCATACCAATACTAGATTGGAAGCTATTATTAAAGGAAAACTCAACAAGAGAAATATGATCTTCCCAACTTCCACCAAAACCAAGAACACATGCACGAAGAAGATCTTCAAGAGTTTGATTCACACGCTCGGTTTGTCCATCGGACTGGGGGTGATAAGCGGTGCTAAAATTAATCTTCGTTCCTAAAGCTTTTTGAAGACTCTTCCAAAGTCCACTAGTTAACAATGGATCACGATCACTAACTATAGAAGTAGGAACTCCATGCAATTTAACAATTTCTTTAATAAAAAGTTTGGCCAAAAGAGGTACGGTCCGTTTGGACCGAACGGGAATAAAATGGGCGGATTTAGTAAGCCTATCAACTATAACCCATAAGCTATCATGACCCAAACGAGAACGGGGAAGGCCGTCTATAAAATCCATGGAAATTTGATCCCACTTCCAAATTGGAATTTCTAAAGGTTGCAATAACCCACCGGGCCTTTGATGTTCGGCCTTAACGAGTTGGCAAGTCATGCAACGCTTAACGGAGTTAGCGATGTCAAGTTTCATTCCCTTTCAATAATAAAGTCGCTTCATATCCGCGTACATTTTACTACTACCGGGATGAATGGTAAATTTAGAATTATGAAAATCTTCTAAAATATCTTTACGAAGGTCACTAATATTTGGCACGATAAGTCTACCAAATTTCTGAATGCCGCCACGAGAATTGATATCAAAGTCTTTCAAACCTTCAATATCAATTTTATCCTTAATATTTTGGCCAAGAAGAGCCAATTCGGGATCTAGCCTTTGAGCTTCAAGAATGCGGTCTAAAAGAGAAGGATGAGCCTCAAGGCTACATGAAACAAGAGATGAACATAAATCGAAAATGCGGTCTCGAATTTTGCAAGTGGATAAAATATCGAGATTGTTCCATTCGGATATCATCATAGAAACAACAGCTTGTTGTTTACGGCTAAGAGCATCGGCGACACGATTACCCTTACCGGGTGTATAAAGAATATCAAGATCATAGGGAGCAAGGTACTCGAGCCAACGTTGTTGACGCAAATTAAGTTCCTTTTGAGAAAATAAATATTTCAAAGGCTTATGATCCGTGTAAAGAATAAATTTTTCTCCTAAGAGATGATGACGCCAAATTCGAAGGGCGAAAACAATAGCCGCGAGCTCTAAATCATGAGTGGCATATCTAGTCTCAACAGGCTTCAATTGCCTAGAAGCATAAGCAATAGCACGTTCTCTTTGCATAAGAACGGCATCCAAACCAACGCGACTAGCATCGGTATAAACAACGAAATCTTGATTACCCTCGGGAATAACAAGAATAGGAGCATTAGAAAGAAGTTCCTTTAGTTTCTGAAAAGAAGTTTCACATTTGTCCGACCAAATGTATTTAATACATTTCTTCGTTAAGCTAGTGGGAGGCACGACAATCTTAGAAAAGTCTTTGATAAATGGCGGTAATAAGCTGCCAATCCAAGAAAGCTACGAATCTCCGTCACACTCTCCGGTCTCTTCCAATCTTGAATCGCTTCAATCTTTGAAGGATCCACGGAAATTCCGTATTCGGAAATAATATGACCGAGAAACTTCACATGAGATTGCCAAAAGTGGCATTTAGAAAATTTCGCCTTTAATTGATTACTCCTAAGAGTTTCCAACACAATCCGAAGATGCTTTTCATGCTCCTCCTCGGTTTTTGAATACACAAGAATATCATCAATAAAGATGAGGACAAACTGGTCGAGGAAGTCTTTGAAAACTCTATTCATAAGGTTAACAAAATAAGCCGGAGCATTCGTTAGACCAAATGGCATAACAAGCCATTCACAAGATCCATAACAAGTATGGAACGATGTCAAAGGAATGCTATCCTCTGCAATACGAAGCTGATGAAATCCAGTAGCTAAGTCTAATTGTGAAAAGACTCTAGCACCACTAATTTGATCGAATAGATCATCAATCTAAGGTAAAGGATATTTATTTTTGATAGTAAGATCATTAAGCTTGCGGTAGTCAACGCAAAGCCTAAGTGTACCATCGGATTTCTTCACAAAAATAGCTGAAGCTCCCCAAGGCGAGGAACTAGAGCGAATAAATGGTTCGTCTCTAATTCGGACAATTGTTTACGCATCTCCTTATTTTCTTTATTGGACATACGATAAGGAGGACGAGTAATAGGTTGAGCTCCAAGGATAAGATAAATTCAGAACTCAATTGCTCGCTTAGGCGGTAATCCTAAAACGGGCTCAAATATGTCAAAAAATTCACGAACAACGTGAATAAGAGAAATAATATCTTCCTCATCATCATTATCATCATCATGAGGATTTAAAGAATATAATGATGCAGTCAAAGAGAATCCGAATCTTTAAGAATAATAGAAATCTGCTTTACAGATTGAGGATGTCGAAGATGAATAGTCCGCTCAGGACATAGGATATGAGCTTCATAACGGTTAAGCCAATCCATTCCCAAAATCATTCCAAAGCCTAAATAACGCATGACATGCAAATCGGCTAGGAAGGGAAAATCACACAAAATAATCCCCACATCTTTACAAAGCAAACTAAGCGTTGCGGATCCAGCAACTGGATTTGCAATTCTCAAAGAAGTCATTAAAGCAACAACACTTAAAGAAAAAGTGTCAACAAGCTCTTTTGATATAAAAGAATGGGATGCTCCCGTATCAAAAAGAACTCGAATGGGTTGATCACAAAATATAATAATACCATCAAGGATAGAATGAGAAATACCTTGACCACGAGATGTGTTGCCAGGGGCTTGAGCAACATTAAGCTTTTCCTCCTTCCTATTTTGAAGTTTGGGACAAGAAGATAAATAATGATCCGGACTTTTGCAATAGCGACAAGTACGAGGCTTTGAACACTTGTTCGCAAAATGGTCTCTAGAATCACAGTTAAAGCATTTCCCTTCAGTAGAGGAAAAAGTCTTCGCAGCCGGAGTTGCCTGTTTACCCTTTTTACTGGGATAAGGACCTTTGAATTTGTTTGGCCTCTTCTTGTTGTTGAAGTTTGGTTTGGAACCCACCACTTCAACATCACTTTCCCTATCCGCCTCTTCAAGTCGAAGAGCGATATCAATGAGTTGGTCGAAAGAAACTTCTAATTTTAGAAGTAATGGCTTCTTGAGATTTTTGTTCAAGCCATAGACAAATCTCTGATTTTTCTTTAAAGGGTGTTAATATATTCAACCCAGTATTTAGAGAGAGATTCAAAAGACGCGACATAATCTGCAACGGAAGATTCACCTTGAACAAGGTCAATAAAACGGCGAGCCAAAGTCACCTTCTCAGCTTCTGGTACGAATTTTAACTCGAAGCGCTCTCGGAATTTCTCCCAAGTGGGATCCGCTTCATTTATTTCAGAAATAAGAAGTTCGTACCAGTCCAATGCTCTCTCTTGGAGCATACTGGAAGCCACCTGAACACGGTGAAGATCGACGAGATTCATGCGAATGAAGATTCGATCACAGTTCCTCAACCATGCCTGGACCTCGATGACAGTTTCAGAACCTTTAAATGGCTTCCTACCTAGGTTGGTGTAATCGTTGCACAAACGTGCAAAACCAGATTTAGGGTGTAGGTTTCGGATTAGAACCAGCTGCTTGAGCATTCGTGACAAGGTCAAGAAGTTGCTGGGTAGTCATAAAAACTCCATCTTGGGGTAGAGCACTAGATTGACCGGCCCTGGGACGACCAGGTCTAACCATTTCTCTTCTTTCAGAAAGAAATAAAGAAGAAGAAAAAGGTTTATCACAAAATGAATATCAAGCAATCTTGATAGATAAAACAAGGAATCATAAAGAAAATAGGATGAGCGGTACGAAGACTCGAATTAAATCCTAAGGCACGACTCCTAAGAAGGACTTAGGAATATGATCCCTGTTAAATTATTCTACATTGTTCCGAAGTTTGGATCCGATACCAAGCTGTGACGCCCCACCTCTATACCCACGCTAGCCAAGGACACTACGGTGTAATGCCGTCAACTAGCACGGAGAATATGGCTGTTGAGGAGCGACCATCTGTATAATTGCTTTGTGCGAGTACCGATATGCCAGATAAGATGTAACTTGCATTTCTTTTCAAGAGGACATCCGACATCCCGACACAAACTCAAAGCTACTACACAGTGGCTATTATGTCTTCGGAAACAATATAGAAATAAACATAACACAAATCAGTCACAGATAATTCATATCACAAAGGCAGAAATAGATATGAATATATATAACACATAAAAGTGTTCATCAGAGTAGTAGTCATGAAGATCCACAATAATACAAAAGAATAGCAACACGTGCTATACAAAAGAATACAACTATGAGTCCATATCTCAAGTGTATACAACAAAATAAACTACTAATCTAAGTAGTTAGCCAAAAGTCAGAGAAATCAATCCCAAGTGAGAAGTCAAGCTGAAGCACCTGTAACATCTCGGTCTGACCCGAGTATTATTAATAAGAAAATAATAAATGGATCAGTCTGGCTATAAATATCAGACGACATGATATAGAATAAGAGATATGGCATAAACATATGATAACCATACGGGCATACTACAATAAGTATGTAATTGAAACTCAACATGAGATTAATCAATATCACAAAAATCTTCACAAAGATTCAAAAAGGGTATCATACCCAAAACTTGTATTCACATCAAGTCAGTGACACACGAATTCACCAATGCTCAAAAATTGATAAATTATATCAATGAAAATCACTAAAATTGGTGAAGCATAAATTCCAGAATTCAACACACGAAATCCAGAAATCATAAAAAGGGGGGAGGCCTATCACACGAACGGGAGCATGGAAACTCACCTACATATGTATCACACGAACGAGACGCTATCTCATGGTAGCTAGCCATTAATTTTTGACACACGAATGGCCCGAAGACCATGGGGCGCTACCCCACATGTGTGAGTCGAAATCACACAGAAACGGGGTCTAGTCTAAATCGCAGACAAAGAGACATCGCACAATTGCTAGTCTAAATCACAAAAAATGATCGTCATGATCATCAAGAAGTGTCAACTACAGTAAGCCTGTAAATATATGAGCTTAGCTTCATGTCCCATAACCACTAGCTTAACTTAAATATTTATGAACAAATTGTAGATTTCCATTAGAAAATTGTCACAAGAGATTCAATCGAACAAGTCCAAGAATTAACCGACGAAGTAAACGCAAGCATTTCATACCACTTGTTTTACTAAGTCGTTTAATTAGATTTCTCATATGAGTGAGGAAAAGGTTTGCATATACTAATAGATTGGAAAACGGTTTAAGAGAACGAGTTTTGTAATAAAATAGTGTTGAAATCATTTGATGAAAGAGTTTTGATATTTACTACTAGTATTGAAACCTTTATATTTTTAAAGTGACAAATCATCGAAATGATTGTAGAAACAGTCAATCACTAAAATTCATGTTCGAAGTCGTGAATAAAATCCAAAGAAATCGATACCGAATCCACCAAAATGGATATTCCAAAAATTCCCAAAGAAAACAAGTCATCAAAGTCAACAACAAATGATAACAACAAATAGGGAAATAACAAGAATCGATTAAATTTGGAAACCACGCAAAATAGGCGAAATAGGTAAAACAGCATCAGGTCGGTCGGCCGGCTACAGAGCTCGGTCGACCGGACCCTGTTCTAGAAAAATTCTCGGGAAGCAGGTCGGTCGATTGAGCTCTGTAGTTGGTCGACCAGACCTGAGACAGAGAAGTGCTATGCACTTTTAGTAGCAGGTCGGTCGACCGGCCCAGTGGTTCGGTCGGCCGAACCTGTATTCTTGCACTTCCTACGCTATTTCCAAAGAGGTGCAAACTCCCTCAGTTTGCAAACAGTCGAGCAACAACACTAAGGGTTTACGCAATAGACTACCCGGCCATAGAAGCTCTTCGGTTCATCACCAAACATGATCAAAACATCAAAGCTAGGATTAAAGAATTAAACCCAAAACACCAAAAATTGGAATATTCACCAAATCTATCCAAACCAAAAGCAAATGCACATGAATAAGTATTAGGAATTCATACCTAACAATCGAATATAAATATAGGCCTAGATGTGAGATAAAAATCTCACCTTTGAACCCAAACAAATGAAGATGAAGCTTGAAAGAAAAGGAGAATCAACCACTCTTCAAATCCAACTCAAGAAGCTTGATTCTATGCTTAAAAGAAGAACATTCCCAAAATTAGGTTTAGGTATTTCTGAAATTGATTAAGAGAATGAGTTGGAGAAGATGAAGAGAAACTTACCAATGGGTTCTCTTGAATTTGGAGCTAGAAGTTGGATTTGCTAATGAAGACTAGGGTTTTGGAGTTTTAATTTCCTCTTCCACTCTCCATTGTTATAAAAGCTTGAGTATTAGAAAATGAGAAATGAAGTAATGAAGAGGAGAAGGGGTTGGGACTGAATACATAAGTGGGGTTAATGGGCTTAGCCCAAACCAAAGCTCTAAGTGAAAAAGTAGCAAAATTCCACTAACTCCAAACATATCAAAGTTTACATTTAAAAAGATCGCAAACGGCGTTTTGAACTCAATGAAAGTGGTCTCGAATCCTAATTCGACTGTTTTCAAAAAGTGGCTTTTTGGACTAAATTCCGAGCATCGATAAAATATTTATATAAAATATTTAAATATAAAACCGATTAACACGCGAGTTGTTACAACCGATACTGGAGTTCTCTCTTGAAGAACATATTAGGGATATTGCTCTGTTGCTAGGGTTATCTTTTCTTTCCGCTGCTATTGTCTTGAATCATATCTCTGATGTACATTCATATTCGTTGTATCATCATTGTATCTGGATATTGTATCAAATGTTGTACATCAAATGTATTATTCGTTTCTTCCGCTGCTTTGTACTTAATGTGTTATAGACTCCGGCACACTAGATTCGACGTTTAGGTCTGCGGCATTTGAATACGAGTGTCATATTCGGTGCCGATTTTCGAAGGTCGAGTCAGGATCGCTACATTTGGTATCAGAGCTGAAGGTTAAAACATCAGCTCAGGAGTATAACACATTAAGTAACTCATTAGAGATAGGGTTACACACACCCTAGAATGAGTATATCCCTAGGATATCCATTCGAATGCCTCAGTAAATTCTCTTGTTATTCATTGATAGTAAGTATGAAGGCAAGAAGAGGACAAGATAGGGGACATGGGAGTACCACTACAAATGGTCAATACCCTACAATAATGGAAACAACTTTCTTCTAAATCTCCTTTGATTCAATTTCAAAATTCTTTGATTGCTTCGTGACAGCTCTAGAAAGATGTTTCTGTATGATGGTGGCCCTATGAATCGTTGTAGAAAATCCTTAGTTCGTATCTTCATCGGTTTCTTATCAGCTTTTCGTTTTAAACTCTAATGAATTTTGTGATGTCCCAGAAATTTGGGCAATATTTATTTAATAATTTCATTTATAATTATTTTTAAAATGTGATATATTGATTTAATAAGCTAATTCAAACATAATTTTCTTTTGAAAATTTATAATTATTTAGTTTGATAAATGATATTCTTTTGAAAATTTATAATAATAAATGATAGTTTGAAAATCTTATTGTTTTAAAATGTTAAAAATATTTAAATGACCAAATTTTCTTTCTAAGCTGATTTAAAAATATTTTATTGGTAATGTATATATGTGTATACATTGTAAATAGTAGTTTTGATTTTAATTTTAACTTTAAATTTAATAAAGAATATTTTCAAACTTATAATATATATAGGTGTATAATTTATGAATTGATTAAACTGAATTGAAATTAGTTTTGAAACTTTTCATAAGTCAATTTATAAATCTATCTTATATTTTCCAAAGAAATTATAGTAAATTCTTCAACCTGTAAGATTTCTTCAAGCAAAAGATGAAATGGGTCTGCATGCAATTTCAAGGCCTGCAAGCATCAGGTTATAACCAACTTCAGCTACCATGCAAGCTCAGATTTATCATTATCAGAGAAATTCATGAGGAGCAAGCAGATTCAATCAATGCATTGGAATTCAGGCTGCAGGGTTGACTTGCATTTGGAATGCTTTCTGTTGTTCATTTTGTAGGTGAGTAAATCTATGTTTAAAAATAGTTTCTACTTTTAAAAAAAACCAAGCTATTAAAATTTGCATAAATTAAAGTTTAATTTAAATTGTTTTTCAAATAAGAAAATCAAAACAGTGATTAGTAAAAAGAAAAAAAAAATTGCTCTGTTCTTTCTTTTAGTAAGCAACATCACTATTTATAGGTTGTATCAAATTTATCTATGCATAAGTACAGATAGAATTGAGTATGTTTTGACTGTTGTAAGATGGATGTTCTGTGTACATTCTTGAATATGCATATAGGTGTGATGCAGACCTTCTAACAGACCTGTTTCTGCTCTTATTAGGATTTTAAATACAAATCTACTTATTTATGTCTGAGTCTTAGTTAGGAATTATTATGTAAACAAATTATGTTGTTTAGCATAGATTAGGTTTGTAAAATTTTAATTTAGAAAAGTAAAAAAAACTGTTACTTCGGAAATGAATCACAACAGACAATAGTTCAAAAAGTAAGATTGTCAACATCTTAAAATTTTTCAAAACATGTTTAAAACTTTAATGTATGTTTAAAAACAAGGATAATAAAAACAAGCATCAAGTTTTAAATCTTCTGTGGAGTTAGTAATTTAGAACTGTGCAGAATTTGGTATTTTGGGGTATCAAATCATAAAATAAGTTTTGGAATCTGGAAATCCTTCTGGAGGTGTAAGATTAACTGGGAAGTAGGGGGAAAATTCCTAATAGTTGATCAGAGGGTGATGGTAGAGAGGTTTTTCAGTTTTGAATTCCTAGTTTTAAAGTAGCAGAGGTTTTGTAACTCTTGAATACTGTGGTGATTCGAGTGGTCTGTGGTTTTGGGGTTTGGCAGACGGGATATAGGTGGAGCACTGGCCGGAGTTGGAGACCATAAGATGGCCGGAGTGGGTTGTTGTGATGATTGACAGGTTTGCCATGTATTTGGTGAAGTTTTTTTTTTCAGGTTGATGCTTTTTTTTTTGCTTGAATCTGATTTCAAGTTGCAGAGGATCTTGTTGGTGGTTGTTATCAAGATGAAGGATGGATGGCTTCTTGGAGAGGTTGGTGAAGGTAGCTGGAAGTCACCTGAGCAGTGGTCGCATTTGCACAGTGGTTTGTTGTCTCTGGTGAACTCTGGGTGTGCAGGTTTTGGTGATTCGAAGTTACCCTCGTGTATTATGTGTTGTTACTCGAAGATGGAAGGGTTTTGACCCGAAGTATTTAGATGGTAGACTCGGGTTTGTTGAGTGCAGGAGTTAAGTCTGAGAGTTTTTTTTTTAAAAAAAAAAATCGGGGAAACTCAATTTTTTTTTAAAGCAATGATTTGAATTCAAGTGTAGGTTTGAATTAAATTCAAGTAAGCTAATGAATTCAAAAGTTTAAAATGATGAATTTAAATTTAAGTAGGATTTAAATTAAATCTAGAAACAATGTAAATATAGTTTTAGGTATTTGAATCTAGATTTTTTTATTTAAACTAGTTTTGTTTCTTTTTAAAAAAAAATTTAAAAGGGAATTCAATTTTTAAAAACAAGATTCAAATTTAGGTGTAAGTTTGAATTAGATTCAAGGGCACTTTTGAATTCAAAGTTAAAAATGAAACTTTTAAATTTTAAGCCAGATTTAAAATTTAGTTTTAAAATCAAGTTTTAAGTATGATTTCAATTTTACTTTGAAATCATTTTGAATTCAAAATAGTTTTGAAATTTTTTAAATATTGGACATGAAATGTTTTTAAGTAGAATTTAAAAATAAATTTGATTTCAATTAAGGTTTCAATTTAAAAGAATTCTTTCCTTTAAATATTTAAATAAATTATGAAATGTTTAACTTTAAATTGGAAGTTAAAATAATCTATCTTTTTTAAAAGACTTGATTTATTTTTAGTAAAATTTAGTAATATAGATTTTTCTTATATAATAATGATGGCTCTTTATCTTTAGGTTTATAAATTAATTTAAAATTTGGATAATGTTTATATGGTTAAACATTTTTAAATCTTAAATTTTTAAATAAAAGTTGAATTAGATGTTGGAAATGTATTATTTAAATACATTTTGAATATTAATTAAGCTATTAATAAGTAAATGAATTATTTTGGAAATAATTAAGAGTCTACTTATTTATTTGATTTTAATTAATGTTTTGGATTAATTTATAATTAAAGATGATTAATGAATAATTAATCTAAGATAATTCACTTAAGTAAGGAATTAATGAAAATGTTGTTAATTATCTAAGGGTAATTAATAATTAATTAATGAGATTAATTTTGATGAATTAATTGGATTAATTAATTGAAGATTATCATTTGTACTAGGTTAAGTATAATTACTTTATAAAAGTAATTAAGGGATTAATTACTTATTGTAATTAATTCTGATAATGTGTTTTGTTTAAATTAATTAATTTAGTTTAATTAATTTAATAAATAATTTAATAATTTAATGATAATAATTACTTAATGTAATTTATGGAGCATGATTTCTTAGAGAAGTTTTGATTGATAATTATTGGAATGTAATTAAGGAAAGGTGTTTTATTTTAATAAAGTAATTTGGATAATTACATTTGTAATTAATCAAGGGTTAATTAATAAAGATAATTAATTATTGGATAATTAATTCATTAATGAGTAATTAAGAGAAGTTAATTACTGGATTTAAGTATTAATCAAGGTGATAAATAATTGTATTTTAATTTTAGAATTAATTACTAAATGTAATTAATTTTAACTGACTGATTAATTTAAATATTAATTAGAGATCATTAATTAATATAATTAATGATGTAACTAAGAATTGTTTGATTAAGTAATAATTAATTAATTAAGTGATTAATTAATTATAATTAATTAAGGATAAATGTAATTAATTAAAGTTAATTAATGAATGAAGTAATTAAATGTTAATTACTTATGATTAAGGTTAATTTATTTCATAAAATTAATTAAAGACTAATTACATATGGTAGTTAGAGGGTGATTAATCATAGATATTTAATCAAGTTAAATACTTAATGAATGATTAATTAACTAGGTTGATTAATCAATAGATTTATAAGCAGGATTTATAGGTGAGTAATTAATTTAATTTATTTTAAATTAATTAAAGATAGAAGTAATTAATTTAATTCATTTTAAATTAATTATAAATGATGGATAATAAATCATTGCTTATGGATGATATTAATTTACCTTTGGATGGTTGTGATCTCAGAAATGAGATGAGTAGTATCTATAGGATATGGATGCTTAGTTATAGTATGATGGATTATTTTGGTTATGATGATTATCTGTTGTGATAATGTTATAGGTTATTTGTTATGATGAAAATATATAGTTTATCTATCTGTGTGAAATAGATGCTAATGAAATGAGTTAATTGGTTAAAACCCTTAAGTATAACTTGGACATTAAAATGGCGTTTGGTTTCGGTGAGACCGGGATCGGGTTTCCATATTTAGATATCCGAAAACCACATCGATTCCAATTAAACGTTAGGTCGTTAATCCAAGTGAAGCAAGTGAAGACTCGAGGTGTAAGGGCTATACGTCAGTATAACTCTGTGGGTGATTCCGTAATGAGTTTGACGGAATAGAACTTATAGGTTCGAGATGGTGGTTTAGAGTGCAAGGTTTATCGTCGTTAACTCTGAGGGTGATTCCAAAATGAGTGTAACGAGATAATGCCTTCGGTTTCGTTCGAACCCGGAACGAACTTGTATGGATTGAATGCTTTCAGAACATCGTCGGGTGGACGATGAGCATTCTAAGATAAATGTGTTCTCTAAAGGTAATCGTATCCTCAAGCCTCATCAACCGAGAATGGCTAAAACAGGGGAGGTGCAGCAAGGCTTCGTGGGTAGCCCCCACTTGAGAGTGAGATTTACCCTTGTCTAGAGGTCCCTTTTATTTCGGCTGTGTGGACGGTTGTGAGCTCCAACCGTTGGGGTGGTCTTGTTCGGAACTGTTCAGTAAGGAACGGGTCCGGCCTTGTGTTGCAGGGTAGCGGGCGTACTCCTCGGTACGGTGATCTAGGCCACGTACTGTGACGGGCGGTACCCCAGTAGCCCTGCCATTGATGGAATCCAAAATCCAATAAGTGCCTATACGGTTTTGATTGTGCCCAACTATGTTGGAACGTGAGATGTAAGCATTCCAGCTATTTCTGTATTTTATTTTGAAAACCCTAGACACTATTGTAATATCATTGGATTTTCTATCAAATGCTTTGGTTAGCGTAAGGTAAAAACTTTTCCATGTTTATGTGTGGGAAGTCTTATGTGATACCTTTTGTTTTCAAAGGATTTTCTAAAGTTAAGCAACTTTTAAACCGTTTACTCACACCAGACCCATGTCTGACCCGAGTGTTTATTTTCTGTTTTATTAAACTCTTGGGTACTCATATTACGTATGAGTAGTCAAGTGATTCAGGATTTCTTTGACGAGTTTTGGAGGAGATAATGGAGCAGGAGGCTTCAGCGTGTAGATATATATAGTGGTTCCGTTGTCTTTGAGTTGTATCTATTTTTCTATGATGTTCTTGAATTGTAATTGCTTGACAGATGTTTATAACTGTCTAGTTTGTGTTGTATTGGCTGTAAAAATCTGATGTATATGATACTATGTAAAGTATTATGTGATATAATATAATTTATTCGTTCCGCTGTGAGATTCTGATGTTGTCTGTTTCTTTCTTTCCTTTCTTTTCTCTTTTCTATCCCTTTCTTTCTTCTTAACGATGCGACTTCCTGGAATTTGGAAGTTGGGTCGTTACATTGTGGTATCAGAGCATTAGGTTGAGTGAATACCTAGGCTCTGTAGTGGTGTCTTTCTTGAGAGAGCGTACTTGTAATTTTAAATATAAATATTTTTAATTCTACCTATCTGTTGGATTACTTGTTCGGGTTTCCAATATAAGTAATAAAGGTAGATAGGGTAGTGGTGTATGTAACACAACTACCAATGGTGGGAGTCCGAGTGTTTGAGCTCTAAAGTGATCTGCTAGGGCAGTATTGGGCATCTTGAGTAGTTTGGCAGTTTGGTGTGAAGGATTTCACTGATCTCTGAAGGAAAATCTTTTCAAGATTCGCAGTGTATCTTTGGATTTTAAGCTTTATTTCACTCGTGAGAGTGGATTTTCTTGAGTCTGGATCAGTTTGGAGTACTGAAGCCAGCAATGGTATTTTGGAAACCTTAGGAAGGAGTTCTGCCTGTATTTGAGTTGAGACTCGTTTGGCAGAGTGTTTGTGCTTGGTTTGAGATTGAGCTTTCTGAGGGATATCTGTCTTCTGAAGGCTCTTCTGTGGAAGTGGCTGGTGTAATTTTGAGGTTCGATGAGCTTTTGGGCAAGGAAGTTTTTGGCAGCAGTAGCAGCAGTGAGTGGCCTGTTTCTTTATTGGTTCTGAAGTCTCTGTGAATCTTTTGTCAGTAGGCCGGGCAGATGGTGAAGCTTGTCCATTTCTTTTGGAAGCTCAGCTAGGTGTGATGTTTGTGGTTGAAGGTGGACCACTAGTTTCCCTTTTGATTTAAAGGCTTTGGCTGTTCTGATTATTGAAGAGAGAACGATTTCTTGGAATCTGAACTGAATAGAATCGCAAAAGTGATTTGCGATGATCCGGAAGTTTTCTGAGTAACCTTTGTTTTGATTGAAGCATCTCTTGAATACATTTGAGTTATCAAAGTGGTTTGATATTTTCTGGATGTCTTCGAAGGAGTTAAGTTTTGCATCCGCATCAGGAGATTGAGTTCTGTTTCGACTTGGTTTTTTTGGAGAATTTTGAACAATGTTTTCAGGATAAGATGATCAAGTTTGTACTTGTGTTCATCAACATCATTCTCAAATCAGAGTTGCGTAGTGGAAGCATGGTGGCAGCTATTCCAGAATAGAAGCAACACCGATTCATTCGGAATTGTGTTTTGTTTTGGATCAAAGGATTTCTACGGGAAATTCACTTTAATCCGGAGACTTGGATGTTTTGGGCATCTGTTCTGTTTTCCGAATAAGTGTAGTTTATCTGAAGTCTTCTGATATCTGTAGTAGAGTTTGTGTGGTGGATTGGATTGATCTAGAAGGTTGAAGGCAGCCCAGGATCAGCAGGAAAGATTTGTGCATAAGAGATTGGATCCTTCTGTTTTCTCCCAAGGGTTTAGTGATTGATCTACAGGATTTGATTGCCAGTTTGGATAACCGGGATTCGATGAGTTTCACGTATCTCTGAGGGAATACGTGTATGATTTATCCTTGGTTGTGGAACCAGCAGTTCTGGAGTTTTGGTTGTTGAGTCAGACTCGTCTGCAGTCTGATATCTTGTCTAGTGTTGTAGATATAGTTGTATAGGAGCTTTGGAGCTTCTTAGTATTGATTGTTTGGATTCTCTAGAGCGAGTATCCTGGTATATATATATATACTTGGGGAAACTCGATAAAATTTTATCCAGAATTTGTCTGGCTAATTAGGTTTGTTTGATTGGTTGAATTGGTTGTTTTGGTTATTAGCATATGTTTGATATATGCTTGTGCTTTAAATAAAATCTTTAATGAGATTATTAAATTACCTTTGCTTTTAAATTTTGAGGACGAAATTCTTTTAAGGGGGGAGGTATGTGATGTCCCGGAAATTTGGGCAATATTTATTTAATAATTTCATTTATAATTATTTTTAAAATGTGATAGATTGATTTAATAATCTAATTCAAACATAATTTTCTTTTGAAAATTTATAATTATTTAGTTTGATAAATGATATTCTTTTGAAAATTTATAATAATAAATGATAGTTTGAAAATCTTATTGTTTTAAAATGTTAAAAATATTTAAATGACAAAATTTTCTTTCTAAGCTGATTTAAAAATATTTTATTTATAATGTATATATGTGTATACATTGTAAATAGGAGTTTCGATTTTAATTTTAACTTTAAATTTAATAAAGAATATTTTCAACTTATAATATATATAGGTGTATAATTTATGAATTGATCAAACTGAATTGAAATTAGTATTGAAACTTTTCATAAGTCAATTTATAAATCTATCTTATATTTTCAAAAGAAATTATAGTAAATATTTTTTTTATAAATATATAATATTTAAAAATTGTATTTTATAATAAAAGTTTATTTTGTTTTATCTTAAAATTGTTTGAAATAAATTTAGTTTATTTATATTAAAGTATAATATTTTGATTTGAAATCTTTGGAATAAAATGAATTCAATATTATTCTTTTCTTTTTAAAAGTTTCTCTTTTGAAAATTAGTTTTAAATAATTTTTAAAAATATTCAAGCAAATATTTAAATATGTAAAGATAATTCATTTGTAATCAAAGAATAGATATAAATAAACATACAAAACATCTTAAATTAAATTAGAATGGTTTTATCTTAAACTAAAACATTTTTAAAACAAAGAAATTTATCTTTATATCTAAATCATACATGTGTTAAGCTTCATGTTTTAAAGTAGACACTTGTAATTAATCTTCACATCTAAATAACAAGTGGCATACTAAATCAATATTGAATTTATTATTTTAGATGAAACTTAAACAAATCTTTTTGTTTCAAACACCTTATCTCCTATAATGAATCTAAGTTCAGATTTAAAGAAAACTGAATACATTTTACTCTAAAATTCCACAACCCAAATTCAATCAAGATCCGCAAACAAAAGTTTTAAAATCTGGAAACCCAAATTGCAAATTCTTTTAACCTACAAAAGAAATTACATTTGCGAATTCTGTTTGAACCTGCAAACCAATTTCTTCAACCTGTAAGATTAATTCAAGCAAAAGATGAAATGGGTCTGCATGCAATTTCAAGGCCTGCAAGCATCAGGTTATAACCAACTTCAACTACCATGCAAGCTCAGATTTATCATTATCAGAGAAATTCATGAGGAGCAAGCAGATTCAATCAATGCATTGGAATTCAGGCTGCAGGGGTGACTTGCATTTGGAATGCTTTCTGTTGTTCATTTTATAGGTGAGTAATTCTATGTTTAAAAATAGTTTCTACTTTTAAAAAAAAAAGCCAAGCTATCAAAATTTGCAGAAATTAAAGTTTAATTTAAATTGTTATCCAAATAAGAAAATCAAAACAGTGATTAGTAAAAAAAAAAATAACTGCTCTGTTCTTTCTTTTAGTAAGCAACATCACTATTTATAGGTTGTATCAAATTTATCTATGCATAAGTACTGATAGAATTGAGTATGTTTTGACTGTTGTAAGATGGATGTTCTATGTACATTCTTGAATATGCATATAGGTGTGATGCAGACCTTCTAACAGACCTGTTTCTGCTCTTATTAGGATTTTAAATAAAAATCTACTTATTTATGTCTGAGTCTTAGTTAGGAATTATTATGTAAACAAATTATGTTGTTTAGCATAGATTAGGTTTGTAAAATTTTAATTTAGAAAAGTAAAAAAAAACTGTTACTTCTGAAATCAATCGACAACAGACAATAGTTCAAAAAGTAAGATTGTCAACATCTTAAAAATTTTCAAAACATGTTTAAAACTTTAATGCACGTTTAAAAACAAGGATAATAAAAACAAGCATCAAGTTTTAAATCTTCTGTGGAGTTAGTAATTTAGAACTGTGCAAAATTTGGTATTTTGGGGTATCAAATCATAAAATAAGTTTTGGAATCTGGAAATCCTTCTGGAGGTGTAAGATTAACTGGGAAGTAGGGGGAAAATTCCTAATAGTTGATCAGAGGGTGATGGTAGAGAGGTTTTTCAGTTTTGAATTCCTAGTTTTGAAGTAGCAGAGGTTTTGTAACTCCTGAATACTGTGGTGATTCGAGTGGTCTGTGGTTTTGGGGTTGGCAGAGGGGATATAGGTGGAGCAATGGCCGGAGTTGGAGACCATAAGATGGCCGGAGTGGGTTGTTGTGATGATTGACAGGTTTGCCATGTATTTGGTGAAGTTTTTTTTTTCAGGTTGATGTTTTTTTTGGTTTGAATCTGATTTCAAGCTGTAGAGGATCTTGTTGGTGGTTGTTATCAAGATGAAGGATGGATGGCTTCTTGGAGAGGTTGGTGAAGGTAGCTGGAAGTCACCGGAGCAGTGGTCGCATTTGCACAGTGGTTTGTTGTCTCTGGTGAACTCTGGGTGTGCAGGTTTTGGTGACTCAAAGTCACCCTCATGTATTATGTGTTGCGACTCGAAGATGGAAGGGTTTTGACCGAAGTATTTAGATGGTAGACTCGGGTTTGTTGAGTGCAGGAGTTAAGTCTGAGTGCTGTTTTTTTTTTAAAACTGGGAAACTCAATTTTTTTTTAAAAAAAGCAATAATTTAAATTCAAGTGTAGGTTTGAATTAAATTCAAGTAAGCTTATGAATTCAAAAGTTTAAAATGATGAATTTAAATTTAAGTAGGATTTAAATTTAAATCTGGAAACAGTGTAAATATAGTTTCAGGTTTTTGAATACATATTTTTTTTATTTAAACCAATTTTATTTCTTTTTAAAAAAAATTAAAAGGGAATTCAATTTTTAAAAACAAGATTCAAATTTAGGTGTAAGTTTGAATTAGATTCAAGAGTACTTTTGAATTCAAAGTTTAAAAATGAAACTTTTAAATTTTAAGCCAGATTTAAAATTTAGTTTTAAAATCAAATTTTATGTATGATTTGAATTTTACTTTGAAATCAGTTTGAATTCAAAACAGTTTTGAAATTTTTTAAATATTGGACATGAAATGTTTTTAAGTAGAATTTAAAAATAAATTTGATTTCAAATAAGGTTTAAATTTAAATGAATTCTTTCCTTTAAATATTTAAATAAATTATGAAATGTTTAACTTTAAATTGGAAGTTAAAATAATCTATCTATTTTAAAAGACTTGATTTATTTTTTGTAAAATTTAGTAATATAGATTTTTCTTATATAATAATGATGGCTCTTTATCTTTAGGTTTATAAATTAATTTAAAATTTGGATAATGTTTATATGGTTAAACATTTTTAAATCATAAATTTTTAAATAAAAGTTGAATTAGATGTTAGAAATATATTATTTAAATACATTTTGAATATTAATTAAGCTATTAATAAGTAAATGAATTATTTTGGAAACAATTAAGAATCTACTTATTTATTTGATTTTAATTAATGTTTTGTATTAATTTATAATTAAAGATGATTAATGATAATTAATCAAAGATAATTCACTTAATTAAGGAATTAATGAAAATGTTGTTAATTATCTAAGGGTAATTAATAATTAATTAATGAGATTAATTTTGATGAATTAATTAGGTTAATTAATTGAAGATTATCATTTGTAATTGGTTAAGTATAATTACTTTATAAAAGTAATTAAGGGATTAATTACTTATTGTAATTAATTCTGATAATATGTTTTGTTTAAATTAATTAATTTGGTTTAATTAATTTAAGAAATAATTTAATAATTTAATGATAATAATTACTTAATGTAATTTATGGAGCAGGATTTCATAGAGAAGTTTTGATTGATAATTATTGGAATGTAATTAAAGGAAGGTGTTTTATTTTTATAAAGTAATTTGCATAATTACTTTTGTAATTAATCAAGGGTTAATTAATAAAGATAATTAATTATTGGATAATTAATTCATTAATAAGTAATTAAGAGTAGTTAATTACTGGATTTAAGTATTAATCAAGGTGATAAATAATTGTATTTTAATTTTAGAATTAATTACTAAATGTAATTAATTTTAACTGAGTGATTAATTTAAATATTAATTAGAGATCATTAATTAATATAATTAATGATGTAATTAAGAATTGTTTAATTAAGTGATTAATTAATTATAATTAATTAAGGATAAATGTAATTAATTAAAGTTGATTAATGAATGAAGTAATTAAATGTTTATTACTTATGATTAAGGTTAATTTATTTTATAAAATTAATTAAAGACTAATTACATATGGTAATTAGAGGGTGATTAATCATAGATATTTAATCAAGTTAAATACTTAATGAATGATTAATTAACTAGGTTGATTAATCAATAGATTTATAAGAAGGATTTATAGGTGAGTAATTAATTTAATTTATTTTAAATTAATTAAAAATAGAAGTAATTAATTTAATTCATTTTAAATTAATTATAAATGATGGATAACAAATCATTGCTTATGGATGATATTGATATACCTTTGGATGGTTGTGATCTCAGAAATGAGATGAGTAGTATCTATAGGATATGGATGCTTAGTTATAGTATGATGGATTATTTTGGTTGTGATGATTATTTGTTGTGATAATGTTATGGGTTGTCTGTTATGATGAAAATATATAGTTTATCTATGTGTGTGAAATAGATGCTAATGAAATGAGTTAGTTGGTTAAAACCCTTAAGTATAACTTGGACATTAAAATGGCGTTTGTTTTCGGTGAGACCGCGATCGGGTTTCCATATGTGGATATCCGAAAACCACATCGATTCCAATTAAACGTTAGGTCGTTAATCCAAGTGAAGCAAGTGAAGACTCGAGGTGTAAGGGCTATACGTCAGTATAACTCTGTGGGTGATTCCGTAATGAGTTTGACGGAATAGAACTTATAGGTTCGAGATGGTGGTTTAGAGTGCAAGGGTTATCGTCGTTAACTCTGAGGATGATTCCAAAATGAGTGTAAAGAGATAATGCCTTTGGTTTCGTTCGAACCCGGAACGAACTTGTATGGATTGAATGCTTTCAGAACATCGTCGGGTGGACGATGAGCATTCTAAGATAAATGTGTTCTCTAAAGGTAATCGTAGCCTCAAGCCTCATCAACAGGGAATGGCTAAAATAGGGGAGGTGCAGCAAGGCTTCGTGGGTAGCCCCCACTTGAGAGTGAGATTTACCCCTGTCTAGAGGTCCCTTTTATTTCGGCTGTGTGGACGGTTGTGAGCTCCAACTGTCGGGGTGGTCTTGTTCGGAACTGTTCAGTAAGGAATGGGCCCGGCCTTGTGTTACAGGGGAGCGGGCGTACTCCTCGGTACGGTGATCTAGGCCACGTACTGTGACGGGCGGTACCCCAGTAGCCCTGCCATTGATGGAAATCCGAAATCCAATAAGTGCCTGTACGGTTTTGATTGTGCCCAACTATGTTGGAACGTGAGATGTAAGCATTCCAGCTATTTCTGTATTTTATTTTGAAAACCCTAGACACTATTATAATATCACTGGATTTTCTATCAAATGCTTTGGTTAGCGTAAGGTAAAAACTTTTCCATGTTTATGTGTGGGAAGTCTTACGTGATACCTTTTGTTTTCAAAGGATTTTCTAAAGTTAAGCAACTTTTAAACCGTTTACTCACACTAGACCCCTGTCTAACCCGAGTGTTTATTTTCTGTTTTATTAAACTCTTGGGTACTCGTATTACGTATGTGTAGTCAAGTGATTCAGGATTTCTTTGACGAGTTCTGGAGGAGATAATGGACCAGGAGGCTTCAGCGTGTAGATATATATAGTGGTTCCGCTGTCTTTGAGTTGTATCTGTTTTTCTCTGATGTTCTTGAATTGTAATTGCTAGACAGATGTTTATAACTGTCTAGTTTGTGTTGTATTGGCTGTAAAACTCTGATGTATATGATACTATGTAAAGTATTATGTGATATAATATAATTTATTCGTTCCGCTGTGAGATTATGATGTTGTCTATTTCTTTCTTTCCTTTCTTTTCTCTTTTCTATCCCTTTCTTTCTTCTTAACGATGCGACTTCCTGGAATTTGGAAGTTGGGTCGTTACAAATTTGAAAATTTATTTGAAATAAATTGGTTAACAAATATAAGGCTAAATTGAATTGTATCAATAAAACGGTATCGGTTAAAACCAAATTTGAAAGTCTATTGCAATTTCTTGTGAAGACTGAAGTCCGAAGAGGGACAAGTTGGTATATACTTTAGGGTGTTCCGACCTAAGTTGGAATCCATATCTAGTGTTTGAGAAATCGTAGAATATTAAATCCATCAAACTATCCTCTAGGATCCGATATATTCTAAGAATGATTAATTACCCCTTCGAACTAATCAATGCCCTTGCATATTCGTAGATCGGTGGACCCGAGTATCTTGTGAAATAAGTGAATGAGTTTGTTCTCATATCTATTGTTGATATTCTGATTTGTAAGCCAAATGCAGAATTGATATCCAGTTTGATTTGGGAAGATATTTCTCTATCTTTCGTCTTTTCTTTGTTGTCTCCCTTGCAAATTTCGAGGATGAAATTTTCTTAAGGGGGAATCTGTAACATTCCTGGATTTTAGCTAAGAATAATTTGATAAATGATTTAATCTTTGGAATTAAAGTTTGAAATAATTGATAATTAATATAAGATTTTAGATTTAATTGTGAAACTAATTGTGGATTAATACGAAAATTCCAAATAAAGAAAGATATGTATTTTAAATAGAAATTTTGATTGGGAATTTAATAATAAATACATTGAAAATAAAATTTGATTTAAAAATTCTATGTTCTAAGAAAAATATAGGTATGATTTTTTATTAATTATTTTCAATTCATTTTCATTATAAATTGTATAAGTATGAGTAATTGAAGAAAAAATGTATATATATATATATATATAGATCAAAATAAGAACTAATAAGAAGTTTTATCTTTTAGAAATTAATAAGAAAGCATATATATGTAACATTGGTTTGTAAATTTATAAAATAAGATTTTTAAAGTGTATAACCTTTAAACCATAATAAGTATAATTGGAAAATATACATATGTAAGTATAAAATCGTACAAGTGTATATATTGAATTTTAATTTAAATTGCATAAGTATGGATATGAGTATATATATATAAATAGACATAAATGGATTTTAATTCAAGTGGATTGGGATTTGAATTTAAATTTAAAATAAATGTTTTTTAAAAAATAATTGGCTTTTAAAATCATTAAGGTGAAATTTATATACACATTGGTTAAAACAATTCTTCTTTTAACATTGTATATAAATATATACAAAGGAATAAGGGGTGTATTCATTTATAAAGTGAATATGATATAAAAATTTATTAAAAATTCTTGTGTCTTGTGAAATCACAAATGCTAAATATACATCAAAGAGATGGAGTAAAGAAATTAACATATATTGAGGCCTCGTGATTATTTTTTTACAAATGGCATTCACTATGATTGATTGAATAAAATAATAAGATTTCAAAAATTACGAAAAAACTTTTCAGCCCCCCATATTCAATTATTTTTCTTTTCAGCAAATTTGAAAAGAACAGTAACAATAGATTGAGAATCACAAATCACAATATCAAAGGCAATAGTAAAAAAGAAAAAAAATCAGAAAACTGCCATTATCTTCTCTTCTCAAATCTAAAGCATAATCAAAAAGAAAATCTGAAAAAACAAACCTGGAAATCAAAGATCAGTTCCAAAAAAAAAATCAAAGCTCAGCTTGAAAAAGCAAAGAGAATGAAATCAAAGCAGTTTTCAAAAGCTAAAACAAAGGCCTCAAGCTTGGAAAACCTGAGTATCTTCAATCTGAAAATAAGCAAGGTTTCAAATCATAAAAAAAATCTTCAAGCTTTGGAAGAGCAAAAACCAAGACTGCAGATCAAAAGCAGAGTCTCTATTCTTTGCTTTTAATTCCCATCTAGGTGATTAAACCACCCTTGTAAATTCTTCAAACTTGATATATTTGTTTTGCATGTGATCAGCCTTTAATATTGTGAAATGTGTTTGTATGCTTGTATATATGTATGGATGTCTTTTTTATAGAGATCAAGCAGTATTCTAAAATGAAATCATCACCATAACCTGAAATTAAGGCATGCAACAAGTTCAAAATCAATTCCAGAATCTTTTCAACATCATTTCCAAGTTCTGTTGTCCTCTATTCTTCTCTGTTCTTTTAGGAAATAGGTGAGCAAACTAACCTCCTTCTAATATCTTGATTTCGTGTGATAAATTCAAAATGCTTGTGATTGAAATCTGGTTGTATCGATGTCATTGCATGTCTGTAAATATGCAAAGGATCTGTGTATATTTGAGTTTCTGTAGATACAAGTATCTTCTCTATTAATAACAGATTAAACAAAAAATTCAAGAAAAATTAGATCTTGAAATCTAATAGTAATTAGGAAATAATCTTTAAAAGAAAAGTATTTGTATTGATTTGATTTAAATTTTAAAAATAGATTCGACTGATAACATTTAGTAGATATTTAAAAGAATGATAAAATACAATGAAACTGTTAAAAATCAGAAAAATCGATGTTTGGAATTCTGTAAATTGATTCCATAATTGATTTTACATTAGAAAATGATGAATTTAGGAAATAATTACAAAAAAATTTAGCTTATATTCGATGAGAAATTTTGAATTAACCAGAATTTGCTTTTGCGCCAATTGTCGTCGATCGGCAGAGGGAGGTGTTTGAGATTTACGTTGAAGGTGGAGTAAGGGGTATAGATCATTGGAAAAATGGCCTGGATTTTCTCATGGGTTGTGGTGGTTTGCGTTCATTGATTTAGGGTTTAAAATGCTGATGGGGTTGAGGAGTTTGTCAAATAATTTTCAACATCGTCGTGGCATCAGGTGGTGCCGGACCTAAGGGAAAGGCTTCAAGGATCTTTGGAGCAGCTGTGGTTGAGAGGGTGTGGTCTCCGGTGTCGTCACGCAGCGGAGCGAATTGGGTTTTGTCGATCGATTGGGTTACAGGAATGAACAATTGGTCTTAAATTTACTCGATTCCGTATTGATGAGCTTTCGAGTTTTCTGGGTCGTCGACTCAAACTTCGACGACATCGCCGACGTCATGATGGTTGCCGCGCCAATTGATGATGGCTGAATGTATGTGCACGTACACCTATGTCACTGTGTATCGGGGATTATTTTTTTTGGGAAGAAGGTTACGTCTTAGGGTTCGACTCGAAGTAGTTGTAGGGAGTGCTCGAAGTACTTGGGTTTGCCAATTTTTCTCGAAGCTGGAATCCGTGAAAGTTCTGTATAGCTCGGGTTTACTTTGAAGTAGAAGATTTGATAAACTTTGAATAAATGATTTTGTAGCTTATTGAATTGAATAAGTTTCAAAAGGATATAAATAAAAATTTTAAAGTAAACTTATTTACAGGGTTTTAAAATAAATTTCCAAGATTTATTTCTAAAGGATTAAGTGTTTTTAAAAAACTTATTAATATGATTTGGTAATAGTTTTATCAGGATGATTAGTTTAATTTCCAAAGCGTAATTTAATGATATAATCAAGAAATGATTCACCAAAGATTTCTTAAATCAATGTTAAGCATTTAATGTAATTTAATTAAGTGATGTAATTAAAGTAAAAATAAAGATAAAATGGTTTATCTTTTAATTAATTAAGTAATTTATGATTTGTTAATATAAGTAATTAAAGGTAAATAAATTGCTAGTTAAAGAATAATAAACTTTGAATGGAAAAAGGTTAATTAGTTAATGAATAACTTCTTAATTAAAGATTAATTAAGGGATTAAAGGATAATTACTTAATAATTAAAGGTTAATTAATTAAGGATAATTAATTAAATGGTAATTAATTAAGGGTTAATTAATTTATTAATTGAGTTATTAAGGATAATTAAATTTATGGTAATTAATTAATTGAGGGTCAATTAATTAATTAAAGATAATTAATTAAATGGTGAATTAAATAATTAAAGGTTAATTATTTAAGAATTAAAGGTTGATGGATTATAATTAAAGGTTAAATAATTTATAACAAATGGTTAATTCATACATGATTAAAATAATTTATAATTAATTAATGTTAATTAACCATGGTTAGTAATTCATAAGTAATTAATCGGATTTGAATTAATCAGACAATTAACTGATCTTACTTATGAATACTTGGATTCTATTGGGTGATTGAATTGTTTGATATCCTTGATTGTGATGCTCTGTTTTGATTTAAGCTGTGTTTAATGTAATTTATTATATGTGATATATATATATATATATATCTGTGATCTGTGAATGAAAGATAAGCGTTCTAGTTTATACCACTTATCAAATATATTACTGTATTTGAATCTATGCTGATTGATGATGTTGCACTTTTATTGTGTAAAACCCCTAGACCACACTTATACACACACAAATAAGGATTGCATGTGGAAATTGGTTGAGTCGCTGATTTTTGTGAAATAGTTGTAAAATTGAATTTTTGAATTCAAATGGTTTTGAAAATGGATTGGGTTTAAAATAAAAAGCTTTTGAAAAGGGATTTCAAAGATAAAAGTTATTTTTGAATAACTTGATTTAGTTTTGAATTCAAAAAAATTTGAAATTAAATCCTATTTATGATTTAGTTATACAAGTTTATATGGGTTTTAAACCAATTTAAAGTGTCGTTTTGGGAATTTGGATTTAATCCAAAGATTTTAACTTGTATAAATGAAATCGGATTTTTCCGAGATGAAAACTATTTGATTTCAAATAATAAAAGCTTTTACATAAGAAATGAACTTCCAATTGGTGTTAAAAGGATTTCAAGTCTAAAATGAAAATGGTCTTCCAAGTTATGAATAAATCTTTAGAAATGGGTTTGAAAGCTATAAGATAAATTCCTGTTTAAAGATTTAATGAGTTAACCCAATTAAAATGGAAATCGTTTTGAAATCTATGAATAGATCTATGTGAAACTGGGTGAACTTTGTGAAATAAATCATTTTTTTCAATGATTTGAAATGGTAATTTGTTTAAACCATTTGAAAAAAAGATTTTTGGTTTTTAAAAGATGTTACCTAACTGAAATCCCATATCCATATAGTTTTAAAATATTGTGCTCATTATTCGGTTTAACGGGGAGAGGACCTTGTGTCATATAACCCATTCCGAATAATGATACGACGTTATGGATTACATTTGAAGGCCGGTGTGGAAGACCGGGTATTTACGAGAACGATCGGAAAACCTATTAATTGTCTTTGCACCGAGTAGCTACGGTATAGAGATTCCCTAAGTGATGGGAAGTCCGATCGGGATTGTGGATACCCGGATTGTAAGGGCTTCTTCCTTTATTGGACGAAGTGCCTTCGGTTCTGTTCGAACCCGGAACAGACTTGTATGGTTGTATGTCTGACACTACACTTTGAGATATTAAAGTGATCTCAATCAAATACATTTCTGCTTGGTGGCGGAGAATTTATTCTCTTAGCTTAACACCCTTTTCTGAGACGTACGAGCTCAGAGGCTATGTAGTTGATAGTTATCAGTGATACACTCCCAATTTGGTAGTGTGGCGTGCTAAGTGCTGCTGTGTATGGATGATCATTTGTTGATCATTTATGATCAAAGCATGGCTTTTGTATAAAGCATAGCTTTGTGGACGAGACTGCATCAGGACCTCACACCCCGAAAATGGTCGAAACAGGAAAGATGCGGCAAGGTTATGAGGGTCGCTCCCTTTAGGGTGTGCCATTCCCTCCTGGAAAAGGGTGGTATCACGGTATGGAGCCCAGATATTTAACTCATGTGGTCACTGCAAATCTATTACTTTGTTATTGCTTTGTGGTTGAGAAGCGCCTCGGATAAAGGTCCCATAGGACTGGGGGATGGCATGCTCGTGTAGTAGTTACCTAGTTACAGAGGTAACCCGGCCTTGTGTTGGCAGCGAGCTGGTTAAGCTCTCAGGACGTCCCTCCAAAGGCGTATCCATGTGGCAGTAGGAAGTTCCTTAGCAACACCATTTGTTGGAAATTCAACCTTCAATACGCGCCTTCTACGGTTTTAGTTGTAGAACCTGCGATTTACTTATAGTGGTCACAACTGTTTACATGGTAGCTATAGTAGGCATAGTTCAGAATGCCTATGCTGGCTAGGATTAATATTATACTTTTGAAATGGTTTTTCTACACTATGCACTAGTAATAATATCAAAGAAATTTTTCTCGTATCAAGCATATTTGACTATCATAAGGAGAAATTCCTCCAATTCTGCATCTGCATTATGTGTGTGGCGGGAGGCCTTATGGTAGTTTCATTTTCCAAAAAGCATTGTGGATTTATTTAAATTCTTTTGTTGTTTGTTTTAAAAGATAAATTATTTTGTTTGCTCATACCAGTCCCACAATTGACATGGAGTTTATTGTTCCCTTCCTAAACTCTGGGTGCCCACAATTTTCCCACACGGGCAGTCTAGAGTTGGGCTTTTCAGATAGTCAGGTTTAGTTGATTATCTGGAGCTAGTTCTGTCTTTGGATATGGACTTCACTTGCTTATCTTTGTGAAACATCGTTATTGGGAGTTCGAGCTATTTCTAGATTGGTGCCTTGGAGATGGAGATTACCGATACAGGAGTTCTCTCTTGAAGACCATATTGGGGATATTGTTCCGCTGTTGGTGTTATCTTTTCTTTCCGCTGCTATTGTCTTGAATCATATCTCTGATGTATATTGGTATTCATTGCATCATCATTGTATCTAGATATTGTATCAAATGTTGTCTATCAAATGTATTATTCATTTCTTCCGCTGGGTTGTACTTAATGTGTTATAAGCTCTGGTGAACCAGTTTCGAAGTTTTGATCTGCGGCATTTGAATACAAGTGTCGCATTCGGTGTCGATTTTAGAAGGTCGAGTCAGGGTCGCTACAGAGTTTGCAGGGTTAGGGTTGACTTGCGTTGATGGTTGGTGGCGACACAGGTTGAGTCGTTGGCATGCGCAGGTAAACGTGCGCAAGCATGCATGCGAGGAGAAGGAAGAGGAAAGCAGAGAAGGAAAAAGAAACTGGGAAGATTGAATAGATAGGAAGAAAGGGTAGAAGTAGGAGAATGGGCTGGGTTGGGCCAGAAATTTAAAAAAATATGGATAAAGAAAATAAAAATAAAAATAAAAAGAACAAAAAGGAAAAAATAAGAAGAAGGAATGGAATATAGACATTTTCATTTATAAGACAATTTATATTTTCTTATTTAACTAAACATATGTTTTTATTTTAAAAACCGCAACTAGTGTTCAATGATATTTCATAATTTAATGAGTAATTAATTAATTATAATATTATCATTGACTCAACTTATGTAAATTACAAGTGAGATATTAAATAGTGTTAATTTTAATTAACTAGGAAAATTGTTTTAGAATCGCTTGAATGTGTAATTAATTTGGATTTAAATTTTAATGGATTTCGGTAAATCAAAGTTACTAAATCCGGATGTGAGATTGTTTGATATTGTTATAGATCGTTAATCTGGTTGACGATCTATATCTTGGCTCAATTCTATTGGATATCTATTTTTCTTGTCTGTGGGAATGAATGGTCAAACAAATTAAAATAACGAGATTTAAGGAATGATACGTTTTATTTGAAACAAAATTTATAATAAATCCCCATATTTAATTATTGTCACCCTAGATAATAAATTGTTTAATTTAAACAAATTACCTTCCTTAAATTATTACTTAGATACGAGGAGATCGCATTCGGGTATTAGTATTAGCCGAAAACACTTAATTGAAATTTACCGCTACACTTTGCGGTTTTGATTATAAAGTTTAATGGATTGGAATTTGAATAAATTAAGCAAATTTGATTATTTTAGATAAGTAACTATACCTAGACCGGACTGCAATATCGATGGATTTCTGTAAAAGCATTAGTTATAATAAGATGAAAACTTATAGCTTGTACGATTTACCTTGGTTTTTTCATAGGAGTTTGATATACTTATGTATTCAAATCAAGTACGTTTACTCACGCTGGTTTCCAGCCTGACTTGGGTTTACTTCATTGTAATGCTCGGGTCAGACCGAGTATTACAGAATTTCAAGTTAGGACACTTTGGAGTCCGAAGACGAGTTGGATGGTAAAGTCGTATTGCACGTATGGCCTATATTCCGCTATTTATTATAATTTGTATAGTCAGCATTTAGGGGAAAGTGTTATGACTATCCAGATTTATTTGTTTATGATTGTACTCTGATATCTTGTATGTGTATTGACAGTAATAGCTTTTCTTTGCATAAAATGTTGTTATTGTATATTTTATTTTTTTCCGCTGCAATTGTGAGTGTTTCTTTTCCTTGTTCTATGTCTTTTTCTTCTAAACCATAACAGACTGGCATCTCCGGCACTCGATTGCTCAGCACTCCATAAAGTGAACGTATTAGTGTCGATATTCGGGGTCGAAAATCTTCCGGCTGTTATAGGTATGTAATTATGCTTAGATGATAAAGACTCTTTGGACTCTTAAAGCTCGTATCTGCAATATTTAATCTCAATGTGCATCCTTTCATTTTCTAGCTCGACCATGACAAGGTCGTCATTAGCATGTTCCAATGCATTATTCATACCCTTATTAAATTCAAGAGTGTCCACCGAAATTCGGTGATCATTTACAGAGCTAGGTAGAGTTGAGAGGCATCAGAATGCTCATACGATTCATAAGTGACAAATTGCCAAATTGTGTGTCATGTGCAGAAATAAAAGGTCCTAAAAGAATAAATGACCAAATAAAGATTTTTACAAAGTAAAAATTAAAAACTTATTATATAAACAAAACAAAAGTTAAATTTTATTAATGATATAGCAGTCTTATACAAAATAGACTATGCACCTATGTAGCTAAATCCTTAACGGTTCTATAGCGTTGGGGACACAGAAAGTAATAATGGAGATAAAGCTAGGATATAGGAAAAATAGTGGAGGTGGAAAATCTTTAGTGGAAATAAAATTAAATCTCTAGAGTTAATTTTTTTTCATCTCACATCAATTGTGTAGGAAAAAAAATATTTTTTTCAATCTTATATAAAAAAAATAAAGAATATCATGATTTATGCGGTCCTAACTTGGTTACAAAAATAGATTTCTAACTTACGTTGAACATTTAGGCCTTAAGCTTATGTCTTTACCCTAACTTTGTTGATTTGGCTTAAAAGAAAACTAGTAAGGTTAACCTTTTTGTATTAACATTGCTAAAGTACGTGCTAAAAACCATTGATTTAGCGAGTTAGTAGAAAATAACGGTGCTTTAAGTAGGTTTACTATTTAATAGCTCAAAATTGAAAAAGTGTAGCTGCCAAAAAGCACTATGCGCTTTAGCAGGGATTTTGAGAGGATTTAGCGGATCTTTAATTACATACCTATACATATTATTTTTACCTATGACTAACTTTATCCTTAAACCATTACAAATGGGTGGTCTAAGGGGAGTGATTCATCTCCTAAAGTAAGACACCACCAGCATAGTACAAAGTCACCCTGTGCTTCTTTCTTCTGAACTATGTGCTCTATCTTAGCCAAAAGCCCCTAGGTTTCTCCTTTGCTTGCATAAATGTTTCACCCAATTCTTTCTCTCGCATTAAAGTTTACTGTAAGCCTCTCGGTAATATGAGCCTTCAAGCGATCAAAGCTTTTCCTTAAGTGTTTAATAAAAATGTTTTCCTTATGCGACAATGAGGAAGTGTACTAGTTAAGAACCGTGTTTTCTTCCCAGGAAAAACAAATTGCTATTATTTTGCATAGGCAAACTGGTTTTATAGTGGTCATACCACCTTACGAATGAAAACAGGTTTAAGGTAAGCCGCCTTAGCAACTAATAGAATGGCTAAACAAGCTAAAGCATAGGAGGTAGCAACTTCCTAAACTACTAATGGAAGAAGTGTGTTTTGTGCCTCAAAATAAAACATATATATAAATATGCGTGTGTGTGTTTTTGTATGTGTAGAAATTTTGTTGCATGCAAGCAACAAGGAATGTAAGGGATGAAACATAACCGCGAAGAACTAAAATAAATTCTTATAAAAATATTAATTTTATTTACAAAACTACGAGCCTTCCCACCCAAAATAATAAGTGAAGATACCAAAGTTGTTTAAATTTAATAAATATATCAAAATGAAGCCCAAAAAGAAAAGACTATTCTAGATGTCAGACATTTACTTCATTAGGAGTGGAGCCGTCTGCTGCAATATTGGAAGCTGGTGTAGAACATGAGTGAAGCACAGAGATATTGAAATAGTCTTGGGAGGAGTCATTCAAGGTGCCATGTGTGGAGAATGATGGAGAGGCAATGTCTGCTCGACGATCCTTAGCCCATTCGATACGATAATAGTCCTGGAATTCTTGATTAGGTCGGAATACTCCAAAATGTCCACACTCACCTCCGCATCTACATCATCAAGGCGCTCGGTAAAGAACTACCTCTTCTCCTATGCATAGATAGCATATAAAATGTTATAGGTGGTTTATTTTGCATTTTTAGCATAGCAGACAATTCCTTCTCCAATGCAGACACCTTTGCTTAGTTTTCTTCACAACATATTTTTCTCCTCAGCTTCCTCGGATTTTGTTTTTAATTAACTTCATATTTTAACATGCCCCCAGGTCCAATAGAGTCGTGTCCAACTTAACTTTCATTTCATAAACTTCCTTTTCAATCCTCTTTAGCGCAGTTTTAGATGCCACGGCATGCCTATTAAGTTCCAAAGTCATAGAAAGCTCCTAAAACAGGAATAACAAAAGAGGTGTATGCACTACAATGCGCAAAGATGCATCTAAGTCATAAAAAAAGAAACCCAAATAAGTAAATACTAATTTGGTAACAAGATTTCAGATCTGGGATTCCAGTCACGTTTCATCTTGGGATTTTAGGGACTTGATCACGTATCAGATGAGATCTCAAGCGATATAAATGTATATCAGATATTAATTTTGGAATTACATCTCGGACCCAAAAATACATCTCGAAATGACCTCAGACTATTTGATATTTTCAATATTGCTTCACATCATAGTATGAAACTAAATTGATAAATACTAATTACCAAAATGATTTAACTTATTTTATTTTCAATCTTGGGCTATTTGATATTTTTAACATGGGATCTCATTCAAGCAAGCAAGCAAACTCTTTTAAATAAAAATATATAAAAGTGAAATGTTGAATTCATTACTTAATTTCTTTTAATAGAGTTTCTATAAATAAGTAAACTATTTTAATCGGACAAACATAAGTAATATCATTCTTTTAAACAAGAATATATATTTCATCAAATATAGAATATGTTGGCTAACAAACTATGTTGAACAAGAATAGAAAATAACCTTACAACAGGACCTTCCAACGTCTCTTATAATTAATGATTTAAATTAGCAAGAGACGTTGGCATTTCAATTTAATTGTGAAGAAATAAAATTCATAGTAAGAAATATAAAATTAAGTAGAACATACCAAGGTCCAACATAAAAAATTGGACTAATTGTAAAATTTCGAATTTTGCTGTGAAATTGGAGGTTGACAGTTGTGAACTTATTTCAACAAATGATATTATAGAAAAGGAATTAAAAAATATAAAAAACATAGAAATTTGAATGTTAGAGGAACTACAGAAGGAAAATAAAAAAATTAGGGTTTAGAATGTTTTTGCAGAAAAATAATAACTTAACATAAAAGCTTACTAGATTTGATGATGAAAAACTGCATCTTAGGAAGAAAATCGATGTTTCAAATAAGAAAGAAAAACCTTAGACATGTATTTGCGACTTGAAAGTAGAAAAAATTAATGGTTGGAAACGAAATTGACTGTCCAATTTGTTTGTTGAAATAAAGCATGAATTTTGGTCCTAGCCAACAAGGCATATATTCCAGGCCTAGTCCATTAAGAAACTAAAATTCAAAAACATACAATTTCAATCGAGATCTCCTAAATGATCACATCCGAGATCTCGTACAAGATTTGAATATCTTGTCCAGGATTCAGTTGCATCGAGATGTATCTAGTTTTCATGTTTCAAATCACTTGACCTTGAAAACGGGATCTCGGTTGAGATTACCCAGATTTAAAACATTACTAGGTAACCATAGCGATGCAAGCTAGCAAATACATCCTCGGTGAGGGGGGAGGTAGTGCAATAAACTCATTAATAAGAAGGTGCCCCATTTGCTCCACCAAATCAACGACAGGACCCTCCTCTAGCAATCGTTGGAATCGAGAAGGAAGAATGAACGAGATCGACATTATACCTATGCAGTTTAAAAACAAAAAAATAAGTTAAAGCAAACTTTACTTAGAAGACGAACAAAAAATAATCAAACAATTAAGAGAAATGAAATTAATAGGATGTATACCCTTTAGATCTGTAGGGTTAAAAATGAAAACAAAAATGGAATCTGAAAAATGATGATGTGTGCGTAGAAAGTTATATTTTCATAATAAATGTTCATCAAAAAGACGAAGCCCTTTTGAACATCCTCGCTAAGAATTAACGCCATCTAACATTGAGCAACAAATAATTCCCTCTCGGTTTTTTTGAATGGGAAGACCAACTAAAGGAGAAAGTTGATGTAAGTTAAAAAAATTAAGTAAATGAGGCGATAAAGGAAGTACCAGGCTCCTTGAAAGGAATTAAACCATCTTGATTAGAAATTTAGAGGAATTGGTTCATCCACCTCTTGGTTTTGCGAGCGAAACTGGAAAAGGGAGATTTGGGCTTGAAGGCCCACTCCTGCAAACGGAGTAAAGAAAAACAAGTTCATGGCAAGAAGAGGGAGAATTAAGACGTTAAACATAGAGTATGTGTATGCAAGTCAGAAGGATGTATGATTTAGGGGCTATTTGTATGGGATAGACCACCAAAATATCTTCCTAGATAAGAGCGAGAATGGGCAAATACAAACTGCACCTAATACGATCTGAGAACAAAGAAGCATAGCACTTTGGGAGTCATGAATGTGCGTAGAAGGGGAAGGAGTTCTAGTGCGATTGGTAAACCTAAAGCGAGTTATAATAAATTCAGCCTAGATCACATCGCAAATAGTTGGAATCAAGCCAAGGAAAGAATGGTATCCTTGGCTGAAAGAACGAGGAAAATCATCAATGTACATGATCAACTAAAGAGAAAGATAAATATATCAAGGGTACATTAAACTTAAAACATAGAAAATCGATTAAAATAACATAAATATATATTCAAACAAGTTAAAGATTCTTAAAACATTGGTCGAACAACTTAAAGAGGAGAAGTGAAGAAACTTTCATAATAGAAAATAAGGGAAGTTAAGAGTTTTTCTTATTGGAAATGACGAATTAACAGTAAGAGAAAGAAGACGAAAATTAGAGAAGGCTATAAAGTGTAAAGGAAATGTTGGATCAAGTAAAAGAAGAGAAGAGGAAGAAATTAGGAATATGTAGGTATCTAAGGATAACCCTAACTGTAAAAGTCAAATGACATGAAAAGTGGAAACCATCATATATTGATATTTACAAAATGCATTCATAAAAAATGAAGCAAATTTTCTGAATCTTGTAATGATTTATTTGACAACGGTCAAAAAAGTAACCAACCCCATTATGATACATGTAAGGAGCATTAAATGTATTAAAAAAAAACAGCTTGTGAGAGTAATTGAAAAAGCTAGATGCAAGATTACAAATATACCATAATATATGTTGGTATGGACTTGAGGGAAAGAGTTGCCCCTTTTTCTCTTATGATATATTGAGGGTTGATACAAAAAATTAAATCAGCAAACCACATAGGGCTACAAGGAAGTCAAACAATTCGTGCTTAGCACTAAAAAGGAACTGTGTACATCCAACAAAAACCCTCACCTAAATCTTCGTAGCTTAAAAGTTCATGCATGAAAATTCAGCACAACATCATGCACACAAAGAAAGTGCAACAATGGACAAAATGACCTAATGAGACAAACATAATCACTATCGACGAAAGATTGGAATGACTCAAAATATATAACAGCAAATTTACAAAGACTCCCTTATGAGTCGCATCAACACCCATATGCAAAACTGCATCACCATGGTTGAGGCAATCCATGCTGTCATCCTTAAAATGAACTATGCCATGAACCTTAAAATGAATTGTGCCATACTATGACGACCACCTTATACCATCCGCACTTCCATTACCTAAAAGAGCACTGTAACCGTGACGGGCTGATATGGAATGATCATCAAGGTTGAAATTTAAAGCAGAAAACCTGTTTCATATCTCACAGTGCATGGATAAAATATAATATAGAAAATATACAATAGAATATAGTAAGCCATAACAAATGAAAATAACATCTCCACTAAATCATGAGTTATGGTACAAATGTCATAATATCTCAGTACAACATTTCCTCACTACATCCCTCAAAGTACATAGAAACAAATAGTGGAAACTACAAATATAGAGTAATATGTCATAGCTCCTTTAAGCTTGTATTTGTACAACAGCTGTGACTCCAAACCTATCATCTTGTCTACCCATTTAAGAGTATCCAAGATGATAAAAGGAAACACAAGATATTGGTTAGACAACAGTCTGGTGTGAGTGGTAAATGATTATCAAAAGCTATACTGGAAAATATCATACTAGATAGTTACAAAAACCCATACCTCACCTATCCCTGCAACTAAAGGGTTAGCACATAATAATAAGATATAAGATGTACTCAAATAAATGATAATAGGATATTGTAACAGAACAGGATAGAAGAATCTAAGTGACCTCCTCCATTGACCCTATTCCCAATCCATTCTCTAGCATTCCTATAAATGATAGCCTACGTAAGAGAAATAGCAACCAACGCATCCATCAACAAAAACCTAGCCATCATCTTCTAAAGCCTTAAATATATGATAACCTGTATGGCCTCGTCCCCGCTTACCAGAGATTAATGGAAATATCGATTCTCAGTTGTGTTCCCCCATACTTTCAAGTCTGAAACCCTACACGGTTGTCTGTTACAGTACCTCTGTGCCGTCTAACACTAGATCCTCTTGAAGCGGTCCAGGACACACGACTGGCGCTACCAGCCCTTGGTTGCCCCCACATATAGTACCACTGCCTGAACACAACCCGAACGCTCCTAGTTATCAACAATTCCTTGGCATTCCCAAGTCTTAAATGTTTTCACAACTCCAATCCATTTACAGGAATGAGTCCTGCCACTTAACTCAGTCCATTATAGCACAGCCTCATTCCATCTCGAGTTGTTCATCGATTCCATATTTGAAACCCCGACCGAAGAGCTGAAACTTCATCATGCTATAACTTCCAAATCGTAGAAGCAATCAATAAGCCACAACCAGCATGATCCTATACGACCCAAGAATCTTACCATTGGATCTCACATCAATTGGAGCCAATAATTTGGATCAGTACTGATCCGATCCAGTAGGAACGGTGATGATCCAAACACTTAGCCGATTTGGACTCTATTTCTCCACCAGCCTCTAGTGCGCTCCTTCTAGATGCCGTAGACCATTAGCCATTGTCTTAGCCTTCAGATCTTCTCTTCTATGCACCATAGCTGATCCAACAAAGATAATCCATCCAATCTTCAACACTTGGCCTATCCTTTGATCCAACTTCATAGAGCAACTCTAAAACCCATGCTCTGTTCCTCCTATGAATCGCTTCTTAATTGGAGCTCAAAATTCAAATCAGTACCAATCCGATCCAACCGGATTGGTTCGATCCAAATACTTTGCTCCATTTGTGAATTCATAGGACGTCCTCCTTATATGCTCTAGAGCCTATCCTCCAAGTTTCATGCAATTCCGACGAACTTTGCTTCTGATATTCTTTGATCACTAATCTAAGTCCTAAAACATGCACAACACTAGCAAACAAATTAAGCATAGCAAGAAATTCAAACATAACAGTGAATCAAACATAACAAATCATTCAATTACATCCAATATGAACATACAAATTATCCAATTCAATCTACCATCACAATTCTGTCATAGATCTAATCTAACACATAGAATTTCATAGCTAAATAACATAAATGACACTAGGCAATGATCTAGCCCTGATTACATGTTTAATTAGGTTATTCTATAGTTTCTAAATCAGAAATTACCTGAGTCTAATCAATTTATAGCTTAATTAGACAATTCTAATTTATAATCACCTAATCATAACACATAATCCATCATACACTAGAGAAGATCATAAGCACTCACCAAATCTATGAAATATGATGAAGATCCGATCCGAACATCGACTGTAAAGGCCCAACTTTTTGGACAGTTTATATCGAAAATAAACCACACACGTCAAACTCAAACCATTCAAATGGGAAGATTGTTATGGGGTAAATAAGAAAAATAAAGATAGAAAGAAAACAAACACAGAATCTCACGGCGTAATGACAAAATATAATAATCAAATAAACAGTTCATAAAGTTGTTTTACAAATAACATTTGATTACACTTTACAATACAGAATCAGAGTACATATTGAAGTAGTAAATAAACAATGCAACGGAACAACATGATACGGTAGGATAAAGATAATAGATAATAGATAATAGATAATAATAGTACTAAATCTTTGCCCTCTAGAAAGCAGTGTTCGATAAACTGAAAATCTCAGACAGACCCGAGCGAATTGAAAAGACAAAACACTCGAGTCAAAACCAAAATATCTTATGTAAGTTAAATCAACAGTAAATAAATATGAGTGTATCGGCGTCAGAGATGTTTACGGGGTTCGACATCTCCTATTCAATGTCTAACGTGAGTGTAATAGCTTAAGAGTTGTTCGAGAATACATCTCCTAAGGATCCATTAAACTATCTACATAAATAGTACAACACACTATTATAATAGTGTCTATAATAAAATAAAGTATGGAAATAGCGTTAAGGCGTTACCCATATCCCCCTTAACACATTTGATATATTCCCGTAGTCTATACAGTATAGTAAGCTCCACCCAACCGGTGGTTTACCCAGAAGGCACTGTATCGGTACGGGTACAAAACAAATTCGTAGAAGGCGCAATAAGGCATATGACAAGGCACGCAAGGAAATGCCAGGGTAGGACTGGTGGTAATGTGTAACGACCCGGAATTTTGGGTCGCTAGATTTAAACATTTAATTCATTTTAAATGTTGAATGTAAAATATAATTGGATTTGGAATTAAAAGATTTTGGTTAAATTAATAGAATTAGTTAAATTTCAAATACAGGAATTTAATTGAAATTTGAATAATAATAATTTAATATAGGAATTGGGATAATTGGTGATTCTGGGTGTTAATACATATTAAAATAGATTCTAAAATTTATTTTAAGTCTATTTGGATTTGAATTATAATACTGGACTATTGGATGGAATTAAAAGTCGACAGGTTGAATTTGGAATTTTATATCAATTTGATAATGGAATTGTGACGCCCCACCTCTATGCTCACAATAACAAAGAGTATTAAAGGAAATACTCTCTGTTATTACGAAGAATAAGGCTGGATAGGAGCGGCCATCCGTAGTTAGGCCTTACACTAGTATTGATTATCTCGATAGGAGTGGTATATATTTTCTTTTATTTTTCATCTCTGTTTATTTACTCCCATCGATATATTCAATTCCAGTCTAAAACAAACTACGATGGTTCATAATAGTTTAGGACAAGATATATAATAACACAGATAAGCTCAATGCGGAACACAGATAATATAAAATCTCATATATATATATATATATATATATATATATATATATATATATATATATATATATATATATATATAACTGAAGTCAGTTACAATACATGTGATATATACATGTGATACAACTACAACCGTCGACACTGGAAGTTACATATACAAGTACATTATTGAAAATAATATACATGAATACATATCATCCTATACTATGACAATGACTACTCCAAGCGATATAAAGAGACTTCATAGCTCAAGCAGCAACCCAAAGTAAGATATCAACAACCTGTAAATAACTCGGTCTGACCCGAGTATTAAATTCAAAAGAAAATAATACATGGGTCAGTCTAATTCAAACTCGGTTATTAATGCACGGAAGCAATAATAATTAAACAACAAATAGACGACAGTCACAATAAATCTCGTCTATCCAATCCTTTAGTAAGGAAATTGGATAACGGTAAATGTAACACGTAACAGTGTTAAACAACAAATCAGCAAATTCAAATTATCGACAAAGATAAATGAAAGGATTATTAATGAAGTTAATTTAGAAAACAACAGAATTGCCTAAATGGCAATTAACAACAAAATCTAATTATTAAATAAATAATTAGAAACTCATAATCTAATTATCAAAAAGATAATTAGATATCAACAAAATCATCAAATTAAACCAAATCAAATACGATTCAAAATATTGAATTGGACACACGAAATAATTCAAACAATTGAAATATCAATTAAAACGTCAATTCGAGTAGGGCTACAGTACACGCACGCCTGTGCTGCCTCGCCACTACAGCATGAAAAACACAAAAGATGAACGAATCAAAAGCAAATGGCTCCAACTCAAATCAAAATGAAAAGTGACATGTACCAGTAATGTACACATCAATGCTACAATATGAACAATGAAACTCAGATGCAACCAACTACACGAATGCACAAAGGCAAAACATGCATATACATGAACCAGAGCAATCATGCTCAACATGGCAAAATACAACAAAATGAAACTGCAGCCACCACATGAATACAAGGGCAGAACTGCAACAAAAACTGCGACCACCTCAAGATTACAAGGGCAAGACTGCAACAAAACTCAGATGCAAGCACACTCAAGGCGCAATGCACATCAAACCAGTAGTATGCTCAAAGAAATACAAACCAAGTTCAAGTCACTCAAAATCCAATCAAATGCACAACATTACAAGCATAAGATACATGCACCTGTGGGACAACAAGATACAAAGGACCCAGGTTGGCAACACATGAATTGTGCATGCAACCTGAACATCAAATGTTCATAAAAACCACTACAGCGAGAATGAACAAGTACAACATAAGGTACTAGTACACATGAGAATTAACTCAGTGCAAATGCAATATGGACTAGACAGTATGCAAGTGAGATTGTCTCGAGGTAAATAGCCACAAAACAACTCAATAAAGCAGGGTAAAGACCAAACTATAATAAATAAGTTTAATTCATGTGACTGCAACACAATGTCAAGATATATGACCAAGGTCAGCAGCAGTTTTAAACATTTCAAGTCAAATGTCGAAGCCATGCAATAGCAAATACAAGTTAAATATCCTAGAGAGATGAACAGAAGTGCCCAAGTCACAAATGACCGAGTCAATAATTCAATATCAAAGAAACAACCAAAGTCAAGTGAAATGGCCAAGGTCAAGTATGCTATAGGTTATAAAATGACCAATTTGCAAACATAAATTGCCAAACTAAAATACAACTTCATTTTCTAAACTTTATGTAGAAAATATGCACAAACATAAATGCTCAAGTGTATCTGCATATTAAATATGCAAACAAAAGTTGTAGTGGAACTACAGAAATGCTCAAGTGTATCTGCATATTAAATATGCAAACAAAAGTTGCAATGAAGACAGAGGCAATGCTGAAGACCTCAATATGCAAAGAGTCAGGAACAGTGATCGGACAATCAAAGTCAAGACTGCAACACTACAGATGTTAACGCTAAAATGTGAACGCTAACACCCCGGTGTGTGAAGTGTAGTTGTGAAAGCACCACCCGATAGATCGGGAAAGAATTACAAGCAAGTAATAGCGGAAAAACAGTAAACAACAACAATTTTATAGTGGTTCGGCTTAAGGGTATAGCCTACGTCCACTCTAAGTACTTTTATTAATAATCTCGTTACAAGCTGATACAATTCTTCTCAAGTACAATATACTTCAAGTTACAAGTGATTTGGAACAAGTCTTAAGCTTCAATGTCGATTAAAGTCCATAAATTCATGTTGAAGATGTGTGGTTTCTTCGTGAAGTTCTTTGATGTATTCCTCTAATCTTGAAAGCTCTAAGTGTTGATGAAGTTCTCGATGCAGCAAGGTAACGGTGTATGAAGAGAATGTGCCAAAAGTCCTTTGAATGTTGGAGATGGTCGCCTATTTATAGAGAGTTCTGGTCTAGAATTATTGCCAAGTCCTAAGTCGTGGCCGACTTAAGATAAGTCGTAGCCGGTTTAAGGTGAGTCGTGGCCGGTTTAAGGTGAGTCGTGGCTGATTCACCTGGCCCCTTCACGGCTTCATGAGAGTTCATTTGTACAAGTCCTAGGTCTCCTCCGAGTCAACACACCTCTTCTCAATAATATGGCATCGGACTTATATTCAGTGGCCTTGGGTCGTGAACGACTTAACATAGGTCATAGGTCGGTCGCGACTTAGGTGTAGCTCATGATCTTGTCCCTGTTCTAAGTGGTTAGATCGGTAAATTCTCTGGATGGTTAGGTCGTCTTCTGTCTTAGGTCGGTAGCTATCTTAGGTCGGTAGCCATCTTGTTAAGTTTTAGGTCGGCAACTGTTTAGCCCTAAGTCGGTATCCATTTGGGCCTTAAGTCGGCATGCTACTCAAGCTCCTTAGGTCGGTATCCCTTCGTGCCTTAGGTCGGTCTCCCTGATAAGGCAGTTAGGTCGGCAACCAGTTGAGTCGGTAGCCTTGTTAAAGTATTAGGTCGTCACACTTGTTGAACTGTTAGGTCGGCAACCCCCTTTTAAGCTGTAGGTCGGCATCCTTTCGAGTTGCTAAGTCGACACCGGGGCAGAGTTAACAATTGGTGTTAGCGTTCACATTTTAGCGTTAACATTTTTGGTGCTTTCACTGAGAATTGAACTCAGGAAAACTGTCATCATTGCTTCACAGAGATTTGAAGAAAGAATTTCCTTAAAAACCAGAAGTCTATCTGAGATTATGGCTCCTGGAAGGAAAAGTAGATCTGTCAGATCTGGAAACATTCAAGAGGGAACCTCCGCTTCCCCTATACCTAATCAACCCACTCCGTCTGTTGGAGTTACGAAAGCGGAGTTGGATGCTGTGATTCTAGGGCTAAACCAGCAGATAAACGCCCAAAATGCACAATTAGAGGCTCAAAGTGCCCAGAATGCTCTGATTCTGAATAAGTTAAACGACTTACTTGGGGCAAACAATCAACCGGCTGGTAATGAAAGGAACTATGCTGGCAACGTTCATGATGTTAACGAAAGGAATGCTCCTGAAAGGGCTACTAGTCCCTTTGAGCAGGCAGTTCCTGAGGCTGGTGGATCTAGAACTCGGCATGATGAGGAATATCTTTCTGGAATGGTCCGGCAGATCATGAAAGAAAGTATGCAAAGGGTTGAAGATGAGAAGGAATGGGGTTTCGCCCCAAGTAAAACTCCGTTTACTGAAAAAATCTTAAAGGCGGAATTTCCAAGGAAGTTTGTCCCTCCGACTATTCCAGCTTACAAAGGGACAAGTGATCCGAATGAATTCTTGTATAAATATGATTGGCACATGACAGGTGCTAGAGCCTCTGACGAAATAAAGTGTCGATATTTCCCCGTATACCTGGAAGGTGTGGCTCTACTATGGTTCACCAAGTTGCCAGTCCGATCTATCGATCAGTTTTCAGACTTGACCAAAAAATTCAAGGAGCAGTTTAGACTATATGCTTCGAAGGCCAAGGACATCATGTCACTGTCGAGTTTAGAGCAGAATCCTGGTGAGTCTATCAGATCTTTCTTGAACCGTTTTAATATAGCGCTGGCTGAGGTGGACAATGCTGAACCACGAATGATATTGACTTATCTGATGAGGGCTATTGATAAGTCAAGCGAATTTGGGAAATGGTTAAATATGAAGGAGCCAACCTCTCTCGAAAAGTTCTACAAAAAAGCAGATGAATTCATTCGCTTGGAAAGCCGTCCTTTACCAGTAAAGACAGTGTTGGGGAAAGCAGAAGACAACACTGTCGCTCCACGCAAGAATGAATCGATGGGGCAAAAAAGGGAGAATAATAATGGGAAGAAACAGGGTAATCTGAAGAAGCCCCGATCCTTCAAGCCATCATAATATACTCCATTATCACATACGCCGGAGCACATCTACCTTGCCACTAAAGATTCCGTCGATTTCCCTAAACCTATCCCTTTGAGAACCGGGAAAAAAGCCATACAGAGTGGGAAATTCTGCCGCTTCCACAATCAACCCGGTCATGAGACTGATGAATGCCGCCAGTTGAAAAATCTGATTGAAGAGTTGCTAAGAGAAAACAAACTGCAGCAATTTGTGAAGAAGAATAGCAACAATCCTGCATCGTCAAGTCAGGGGCAACAGGTTCCTGTTCATCAGCCTAGGACAGGTGAGAAAGCTACGGGACATGAATCTGGAAGGCCCGTTATCAATGTCATTACAGGAGGGCCTCACCCAGCTGGCAAGAGCTGGGGTGAGATGGAGAGATATTCCAGGGCTTTGAAATATGCTCCAGCCGAAGAAGACGTCTTTGTTTTAGAAGACACTACGCCCCTGAAACAACAGAAAACTTTCAGCGATGATATTGTTTTCAGAGCCAGAGATTCCACAGGTATAGAAGCTCCTACCCTAGATCCCTTGGTCATCTCGGCTGGTATTGGACCGGCCATTGTCAGAAGAGTCCTCATCGACTGCGGAGCATCATGTAATATCCTCTTCAAGAAGACATTTGACCAGATGAAAATCCCTATGATCGATGTACAAGCCTCATCACAGAAGATCGCTGGCTTCACTGGGGAGCCAAAGCAACCAATTGGGACCATCGATCTGCTTGTAGAACTTGGGGAAGCAGAAAGGAAAGTGGTCCGCAAGCAAACATTTGTGATTGTCGATGAGTTTTCTGCTTATAATGCTTTTCTTGGCCGTCCAACACTCGCAGCATTCAAAGCTATCCTAGCCCCGTGGTGCCTCACTATTAAATTCCCTACTGGTAATGGAGTAGGAGTTATAAAAGGGGATCAAAATGCTGCGCGAGAGTGCTATTTGATAGAGCTGCGAGAGTCAAGAAAAAGAGAAATGGGAAAGGATGCGGCAACCCCAGTCCGCATCAAGGAACCAGCCTTGTAGCAATTACGGGGCGGACCCTGCACTGGAGAGCACAGCGGGGCACGGAAAGAAATGGATCCCAGAAAAGCCAGTGCAGGGGAGAATAGAGTGGTACCGGTGGAAACGACAGTTCCGGTACCTGTTGACCCGAAGGACCCAAATAAGGTGTTGAATGTGGGTTCACAGCTTAATGTGTCAATTCAGAATATCTTGATATCTTTCCTGAAAGCAAATCTGGATGTCTTTGCTTGGACTCATGCCGATATGTGTGGAATATCTCCAGAAGTTGCAGTACACGCTCTGAATATTGACCCAAAGTTTACGCCAGTTAAACAGAAAAGAAGAACCCAAGGTCCAGAAAGGTCAGCAGCATTAAAAGAAGAAGTTGATCGACTCATGGAAAATAACTTCATCAAAGAATCTACATATCCGAATTGGGTTTCAAATCCTGTGCTGGTCAAGAAAGCTAATGGAAAATGGAGAGTGTGCATCGATTTTTCTGATCTAAACAAGTCTTGCCCCAAAGATTGCTTCCCGTTACCCAGGATCGATCAACTGGTAGACGGAACTACGGGACATGAATTGTTATCTTTCATGGATGCCTACTCCGGTTATAACCAAATCATGATGCACGAGCCGGATCAGGAGGATACAAGCTTTATCACAGATGTTGGACTTTATTGCTACAGAGTTATGCCCTTCGGATTGAAAAATGCAGGGGCAACCTACCAAAGACTTGTTAATGCTATGTTCAAACCGCAATTGGGCAAAACTATGGAAGTCTACGTCGACGACATGTTAGTGAAGTCCAGGAAAGCAGCAGATCACATTGAACACTTAGCAGAAATGTTCGCAGTCCTTCGGAAATACAGAATGAAACTTAACCCTCTGAAATGTACATTTGGGGTCGAGTCCGGAAAGTTCTTAGGTTTCATCGTCAGTGCTAGGGGCATTGAGGCTAGTCCATCTCAAATTACTGCCTTGAAAGAAGTTAAAGCTCCTAGAACGAAGAAGGAATTGCAGAGTCTCAACGGAAAGGTCGCCGCCCTGAGTCGGTTCATTTCCAAAGCCACTGATAAATGCATCCCATTCTTTGACGCCCTGAAGAAAGGAAAGAAGAATTTTGAATGGACTTCCGAATGCCAAAGAGCCTTCGATGAGTTGATCCGTCATATGGAAACGCCTCCAATACTTTCTAGGCCAGGCAATGGTGAGGATCTTCTTATATACTTGGCAGTATCATCTCATGCTCTAAGTGCAGCGCTGATACGGGAAGACAAAAGGATTCAACATCCGGTTTACTATATCAGCAAAAGACTCACTGGGGCAGAGCTGAATTACTCCAAGTTGGAAAAACTCGCCTATTGCCTACTAGTTGCATCAAGGAAACTGAGGCAATATTTCCAAGCTCATCCTATCAGAGTACTCACTGATCAACCTCTAAAGCAAGTCCTATTTCGCCCTGAAACTTCGGGTCGCCTTCTAAAATGGAACATTGAACTCAGTCAATATGACATCACTTATCACCCCCGAAAAGCAATCAACGGACAAGCTTTAGCTGATTTCATTGCAGAATTCACAGAGAAGGATAATGGTGAGGATGAAGCGATCAATGATTCCCCAATCCAGTGGAAGATGTATGTTGATGGCGCAAGAAATGACTACTGTTCTGGAGCCGGAGTGGTACTTGAAACTCCTGAAGGTCGATCATTATGTTATGCACTAAGATTGGAATTTCCTTCAACAAACAATGAAGCAGAATATGAAGCTCTTATTGCAGGTCTGAAAATCGCTAAAGAGCTAAACATTCGAGCATTACAGATCTTCAGTGATTCTCAGCTTATTGTATGCCAAGTCAAGAAGGAATTTCAAACAAAAGGTGGAAACTTGCCTTCCTACTTGTCAAAGGCTTGGGAACTCCTATGTGAACTCGATCACTATTCAATAAGCCACATTCCTCGGGAAGAGAATATGAAGGCAGATTCCCTCGCAAAGTATTCAAGTTCTGGTGAAGCTCAACTATTGGGATTGGTCCCTGTAGAAGTCCTTTCAGCACCAAGTATAGACGAGATGGATATTGACTGGATTATGAATGTATCTCAAGAACAAGAGTCATGGATGACTCCAATACTGGACTACCTACTCAGAGGTTCTCTGCCAGAAAATTCGATAGAAAGACGAAAGCTACTAAGGAAAGCCTCTCGCTATGTAATTCAGGATGGCCGATTGTACAGACGGGGATTCTCAATGCCATTGCTTCGATGTGTATCTCGGAAAGAGTCCAAAACAATCCTAGCTGAGGTGCATGGAGGAGAATGTGGTGATCATTCAGGTGGTCAAACATTAGCAAAGAAAATTCTCCGATACGGATACTTTTGGCCAGAAATTAATCATGATGCTGCAAGCTATTCCCGAAAGTGTGACAAATGCCAAAGATTTGCCAAAATTCCTAGAGCACCTTCAACTGAACTCACACAAATGGTCAGTCCATGGCCATTTGCAATTTGGGGAATGGATCTCATTGGGCCGCTACCGACTGCCAAATCAGGGATTAGATATGCTATTGTTGCAGTTGATTATTTTACGAAATGGGCTGAAGCTGAACCATTGGCTACTATCACCTCTAAGAAGATGATAAGTTTCGTGACCAAGAATATCATTTGCAGGTATGGTGTGCCTCAGAAAATAATCACAGACAATGGTACTCAGTTTGAAAGCGAGGAATTCCAAGATTTTTGCAGGCGATTCAAAATCCAGAAAAGCTTTTCAGCAGTTGCTCATCCGCAGGCAAACGGGCAAGTGGAAGCAGTAAACAAGATCATCAAATCAACCATCAAAAAGCAACTCGAAAGAGCAAAAGGTGGTTGGGTCGATAAGCTACCACTTGCACTATGGGCATACAGAACTACTCACAAAACTGCGACTGGGCATACTCCTTTTTCGTTAGCATACGGATCGGAAGCAATGATCCCGGTTGAAACAGAGGTCCCTTCACACAGAAGAATCCATTTCAATCATGCAGAAAATGAAAAGCTACAACTTGAAGCGCTAGATCTCCTTGATGAAAAAAGAGATGAAGCTAATCTCAGAGTTGCAGCTCATCAGCAAAGGATAGCCAGACATTTCAATTCCAAAGTTCGCCAACGCAGCTTTGAGATTGGAGACCTAGTCCTGAAGAGAATTATGACAGCGACAGGTGTGTTTGGGCCAAATTGGGAAGGACCGTATGTAATAGGTCAGAAGCTTCTTGACGGCACATTCAAACTCACCACTGTTGATGGAGATCAAATTCCAAGGGCATGGAACAGCAACCATTTGCGTCCATACTTTACTTGAAAATTTTGTTGAAACATTGTAAAAAGAATTATGAATGTATGATTCTTGTAATTGAGAGCAATTGTAAAACTGATGCAAGTGAATAATGAATGAATATAAAGTGGATGTAGGCCCAAATTTCTGGCCGAACCACTATAAATCTTGTGTTCCTTATTATTATTACATGTTTGCTTTATTTTCGATATAAAAGTACATAAAATGTATTGCTGAAATGTCGATTTAAATTTTTGCAGACAATGGAAATAAAACTTGCGCATAATAAGACCGAGTGATTCTCACCATCATTCAACAAACAAATTTCAAGTCATAAAGGCCCCGAATTCAAATCCTAGATAGGAAATACTTCAATTGAACGGCTTATGATTTCGATAGAAACGAGCCCTTGCTAATAAATTGAGATTGTTTGAACGAACAAACATCCAATTAGGAAGCTAGTGCCTGTTCTCACGAACTTGCCTGACAATGAAGTACACTTCCTTGGATTAAACAAGCTACTTGCGAGAAAAGGGGAATGAAAACTTGAAAAGAAAAAAAAAAAAAAAAGGATCGCTGAAAAGGCATAAGCAAGAAGACAAGAATACAACCAAAAACCATCATTGGCGGCACAAGTCCTCTTCGGAGGCACGACTCTTCGAAGGATAAAGACCTCTAATGGGTCATACGCCACAAAAAAGAAAGTTCTCTACTCAACAAAAAAGATTGGAGGAGTCATGACCCTCCAACCATGAGAGAGTAACTTCCAGGCGATGAAAACCCTCTCTGAGGCACATTTCACCAGGAGTTGAAGTGTTATGACCGCTCTTCGGAATTCCACTTCACCAGAGTTGAAATGCAAACAAAATAAAAGCCCTCTTCGGAGGCCCATTTCACCAGGAGTTGAAGTGTTATGACCGCTCTTCGGAATTACACTTCACCAGAGTTGAAATGCAAACAAAATAAAAGCCCTCTTTGGAGGCCCATTTCACCAGGAGTTGAAGTGTCGTAACCGCTCTTCGGAATTTCACTTCACCAAAGTTGAAATGCAAAACAAGATAAAGACCTTCCTGGAAGCCCACGTTTCACCAAGATTGAAATAAAACTTCCAAGTGTTGAAACATGAAAAGGCTTTCTTCGAAGGCACAACTCTTTGGAGGTACACGTTTCACCAAGATTGAAATAAAACTTCCAAGTGTTGAAACGTGAGAAATCCCTCCTTAGAGGTACAACCCCCTCCCGGGGACACAATTAAAAAGAAAGACCTCTTCAGAAGCCCACGTTTCACTGAGATTGAAATAAAACTTCCAAGTGCTGAAACGTGAAAAGGCTTTCTTCAAAGGCACAACTCTTTGGAGGAACACGTTTCACCAAGATTGAAATAAAACTTCCAAGTGTTGAAACGTAAAAAAAAAATCTCTCCTCAGAGGCACAAATTTTTATTAAAAGGAAAAAAGAAAAATCCTCATCAAGAGCGTACTTTAACTTTCAAAGGAAGAGCGATTTACCAATTCTAAAAAAAAAAAAGAAGGGGGAAGAAAGTTAAAGTACATTCAGAGGTCCGCTTAGAAGAATTCACTTGGCAAAATATATACATACGCAAAAGGAAAGAGTGATTTCTTCGAAGGACAAAGCGTAAAAACTTATATAAAGGAAGTTACACTCTACAAAAATTCTCTTCGAGAATGAAGTAATTATTCTTTAGAAAACGAGAGTGCAAGTCCCCTCAAAGTATACGATATTGCAGTAAGCTCATGGTATAGGGGCAACATGGTATAGTTACATACAAAGCAGTATAACTATGTCGGTAAAGTACGCTCAAACAACATACCACAAGCTCACCGCAACATCGTACAAATAAACTTGTGCAAAAATGAATAATAAATGCATTCTCAAATTCAAACAAAAGTCTGTACAAATAAAGAATCATTTTATTCAATTGCAGATATTGCAGATACATGTTTCAAAATAAAAAGCAGGGGCCGGTGCCTGCACAACATCCGACCATTACACAAAAAAGGAATCAAAAAGCTCAACTCTTCATTTCTTCTTGCCGCCTTTAGACCCTTTACCCGGCCGAGTGGTTAGCTTTTCAGGTCTTTCAGGATGGTCTGAAGGCATAAGGGAAGAAGGGGAGGGAGGTGCAACTGGTGCAATTTCCGGTTCCTCTTCTGTGGTGATAATTTTCTTCCCCCTCCTCTTCGATGTCCCATGCTTCTTCCTTTTCTTTGAAGAAGACTCACTCCCCGGAGTAACGAGAGCGGACAAAACTACGTCGTCAGAAGGAGTCCGCTCCGGAGAGATCTCGCCTCCTTCGAGTCCCTCATCTTTTTGCTCCTGCGAAGCAATAGGGTCATCCAAACCATGAAGAGCCTCAATTTTCTCCTCTTGTGACCCAGGTTGTGAAGCAGAAGGAGGAGTCACCTGAAGAGATGGAGGAGGAATAACCAGAGAAGGCGAAGTCTGCACGACACTTGTTGTTTCAACTGCAGAAGAAGAAAATTTGAAAATGTTAGTATCTTCCCGAAAGAAGGGAGATATGGGTTCATCGAGATTCAAGAGGTAATCGAGAAGCTCATCAAATTTTTGAGGAATAAGCAGGTAATCCACCTGAATCGGACCAATGTCGAAATTACCTGAAGATATTGGCTTCGTCAGTTCAATCTCATAATTCTGAGCCCCAATGTCCTCCAAAGCCTCTTCATCAGTAGGGGTAATTACCCCGGTTTTTGTAGGAGGCGGCGAATGAGCACTAGAGCCTGTAATGTCCACCTCGGGAGAAACTAGAGGACGTTCAGAGGTAGTAGGCGGTACTTCTTTTTCAGAACGCTCCTCTTCCGCCATCCCGGCCCGCACTCTGGCAAGCTGCTCCTTTCCTTTGGCAAGAGCGGCACGGGCCTCATCATCAAGATAATGCTCTTCAAGGGCTGACTCAGCATATCCAGCACCTTTACCACCGAGCATATCAAGTGCTGCCTCCCAAACATCAGCCAGTGTGATTTCATACTTGGGGCCTAGATAGGCAAGGCTGCCACGTCCCAAAATGTTGTGCAGATAAAAATCGAATAATGTGGAGCTAATATCAGCTTTGGTTGCTTGATGAGCCTCTTCGGCTGCAAGTTTACCAGCAACAGCCTCGTCGCGCTCCTTTTCGGCCATAGCAAGTCGAGTTTTTAACAACTCTATCTCCAAGCTTTGAGAGCCGGTCTGTTCTCGCAGTTGTACAGTTTCAGCACGATATTCTTCTATGACCTTTTCCTTGTGTGCAAGCTTATCTTCGACTGCTCTTTGACTGGCATGCGCATCTCGTACTTGTTGCTGAAGCATGCTCTCCTTTTGTGAATGGAAAGTAGATGAAGTAGCTAATTCTTCCTTAAGTTTTTCTACTTCCGCTTCCAGCTTTTCATTGTAGGAAGCAATACTTCTCATTTCGGCGTCATGCTGTTCAAGAGTCTTCTGCCACTCAGCCTTATCATTCTCCATTGTTAGCATGGCCTCGAGATTGGCTCGGTTAACCCTCTGAAGTTCGTCGACGAGTTTTTGCCAGTTCGACATTCTTTCGATATCGGTCCTGACAGTATCAAGATTTCGCAGCATAGCCGGTTTGTCGAGGGGAACCAAGTCGAGATCAAATCGAACCCCTCTCAGGCACCACTGAGGAAATCGACTTTGAAGAGTGGGAGGACCTTGCCCGACTTGGTATGCGGGCCGGTTGATGATTGCTTGAATGTCGGAGCGAGCGGGAGCAGGAGATTGAGCAGGGACATGTTCAGAAGCTGAAGGAGTTGTTTCTTCAGTAAGTCTAGCCCGCTTGCTAGAAGAATCGTCTATGTGACTCTTTCCTCTCTCATCATGAGCTTTTCTCTTTTGGGTGTCATCATCTCTGTAGGGAAGATCATGTCTTTCTTGTTCCCTTCGGCGACGTTCTTCATACGCTCGTCTCTCGTCGGCTTTCCTGATGGCCCTCTCTTCATCCGACTCTCTGTAAGAAGGAAGGTAACGCCTGTAATCATACTGGCTACGCCTCCCGTAGCGCTGGAAATCATCATAGTACGAGCCGCTGCGCCCCATAGGAGAATCTGGAATTAAAATAATAAGCTTTAGAAATCTTTAAAGTACAAGAAGATAAGTGCATAGAAGTGATGAGAAATTCTAAGTGTGTGTGATGTGCAAACTACGCGCATTAATCTACGAACCACTCTTTATTTGGGGAGTGGTTGTGGGTGTAATAGTTAACGTCAACTCTTGAGTCGACGACGACTGTTGCAAAATAGAAGTAGCTTCAACTACTGAAGAAGAAATCTCGGCAGTAGTAAGGTCATCTTTGAAGATCTCTTGTGAAGTAGCGAAGAGGTCGCTCAATCCTTCGAAGGTATCGTCCCTGCTTTGCTTGACAGGACTGGATTTCTTAGCCTTTTCACCAGATTCTTGTGAATGGTGAGAGGATCCCTGAGGCTCTTCTTCCTCGATAACCGGGGCAAGTTTATCAGATGGCCCCGCAACATCAACAGAAGTGGAGCACTTCACCAGCGAAGATTCAGGAGTCTTTATCGGAGAATCGGGGACTTCCGTTGGAACTTCATGAGCATGCATAGAGCGAGAAGTGTGTAGAAGCCCATGTTGATGTAAAAATTCATCCCTCAACAGAAATTTTATGCTCCTCTCTTCTGTGGCCACGGCACTCAACCTCTCAAAAACTTGCTTATGAATTGGATCTCTAGAAGGGAGAGGAAGTGCTGAAAGGAACAAAGAATGAAATTAGCAACTGAAAGTTCGGATCTCGAAAAAGTTTCAAAACGGAAAAAATAGAAACACTAATCTTACTTCCTACTCTCCAGATGGCATAAAACCCTAGGGGACATCGAGCAAAGAAAAACTGATTCAAAAATCCATGAACACTTTCAGTAAGATCGGAAATGAGCTTGCGGTTTCTGGCACTTCTCACAATAATGAGGGAAGGATGATCTTTACTCTTTGCAAACGAGCACAGATAACGAATTTCTTCAAAACTTGGTAGGCGATCAAGAGTTCTTCTGAACAAAACACATAACCCCGTCAAGATGGCATAGCCATTAGGATGAAGTTGAAACGGAGAGATTGTCAACCGAAGGAGAAGAGTTCGAAGGAAGTCGTTAAAAGGAGGAATCGCCCCACTTAAGCACATTTGGCGATTGACTGCAACAAAACCATGGGGAGGATTGTCAGCAGTATCACTTGGCCCAGGGAGAAGAACGTCACTTTCAGCAAAGCCAAATTGAGTGCGCAGCTGGATAAACGCTCTCGAAGTTAGAATAGTCGAGGTTCTCTCCGGAGGATTCTCTATGGGAACAGCTATCGGAAAAGTTTCTTCCTCTTGAGTTACCACTTCTTCTTCTCGGTGGGAAGTCATTCTACATAAACAACTGGGTATTCAAACATGAAGGTGCACGTTTCCTAAAGTGTGTGAAGTGTTGTGTAAAATCAATCAAGCAATGAACAAATATAACTAGAATGAGAACTAGCAAGCATTTGTTAGTTATGAAATTCAGGGACTATTGTTTTAAGCCTAAATATGCAAGTAAGATGTTGATGCAGATAAATCAGTTCAGATTATTGATACTTTGCATTAATATTTAACTTTAATTGATTGATTCACAAACATTTCATGCAATATAATTAAGTTGCCTGTCTTATTTTGACTAATCTGTCATCTGACGTGGGCAGTCAATGGCAGTATTTTCGCCTTGGTTTTCTTTGTTTGTTATTTTCAGCAGGTTAGCAGCTTATAAGTTAATGCGATCTATGAAATAATACAATGAGATTCAAGCAAATTTAAAAGTTGGGGCAGTTCAAAATTTAGGCAACTTAGTTTGGCAGTTCAAGTCAGAAGCTCAAAGTGGATCTATGCTCTCAAAAAGTCAGCATGCCCAAAGCTTAAGTGTTAACTCGGCAGCGGTTTAAGAGCCAACTCGGTCACGGTTTAAGGGCTTAACTCGGCCGCGACTTAGGGGTTAATTTGGCCGCGGTTCAAGGTTAAATCAGTAGAAGGTTAAATCGGCAGATTTCCCCAAGGATTAACTCGGCCACAGTTTTAAGGCTTAGATCGGCAGAAGATTAGGTCGGTAGATCTCCCTCAAGTGCTAGCACGGCCACGATTTAAGGATTGGGTCAGCCAAAAGCCAAGCCCCCTAAAATCACCAGGTCGTATCTAAATCAATACCTCGCCCCGCTCAACCTGTTAACCCATTAGCTACTCCCTCAACCAAAAAATTCTCACTTCATTTATCTTATTTCATGCATTCGAATCATCCAAGACATCAATTCGAAACCTCTGCAAAGTCAGCGCCTTGCAATCCTAGCACGAATCAAAATCAGCTAGCCTAAATCAGTAAACCATCTTCATCGTCCCATCGATCAGTCGAAATCGAACCGAGCAACCTAAACTCCATCAGCCATTGGTGTAATAAGATTTGCGATGGAACATCGCGCAAGCAAACGGTTTAAGTAACAGAATTCATGAGCCAACGAATGATCTATAATCGAAGAAGAGGGTTTACTTACGCAATGAATAACAGAGGTTGTCGGTGGATAATTGGAATTAAATCGCCTTTTTGAGCTCGGAAGATTTTTAATGGCAGAATCAGAGAAATAGGTAGTGAGAAGGAAGAAGGAGATGTGATTTATACCTTGCAGTAAAGGGATATGAAGCGGTATGTTACGACTCAACTGTTAGGTCGCGTACGACCTACCAACTTAAAGAACGGCCGAGTTAGAGGATATCGAAGCACACGACCTAACCGGTAGGCGTATACTTTGAGGGGCAATTGTTAACTCTGCCCCGGTGTCGACTTAGCAACTCGAAAGGATGCCGACCTACAGCTTAAAAGGGGGTTGCCGACCTAACAGTTCAACAAGTGTGACGACCTAATACTTTAACAAGGCTACCGACTCAACTGGTTGCCGACCTAACTGCCTTATCAGGGAGACCGACCTAAGGCACGAAGGGATACCGACCTAAGGAGCTTGAGTAGCATGCCGACTTAAGGCCCAAATGGATACCGACTTAGGGCTAAACAGTTGCCGACCTAAAACTTAACAAGATGGCTACCGACCTAAGATAGCTACCGACCTAAGACAGAAGACGACCTAACCATCCAGAGAATTTACCGATCTAACCACTTAGAACAGGGACAAGATCATGAGCTACACCTAAGTCGCGACCGACCTATGACCTATGTTAAGTCGTTCACGACCCAAGGCCACTGAATATAAGTCCGATGCCATATTATTGAGAAGAGGTGTGTTGACTCGGAGGCGACCTAGGACTTGTACAAATGAACTCTCATGAAGCCGTGAAGGGGCCAGGTGAATCAGCCACGACTCACCTTAAACCGGCCACGACTCACCTTAAACCGGCTACGACTTATCTTAAGTCGGCCACGACTTAGGACTTGGCAATAATTCCAGACCAGAACTCTCTATAAATAGGCGACCATCTCCAACATTCAAAGGACTTTTGGCACATTCTCTTCATACACCGTTACCTTGCTGCATCGAGAACTTCATCAACACTTAGAGCTTTCAAGGTTAGAGGAATACATCAAAGAACTTCACGAAGAAACCACACATCTTCAACATGAATTTATGGACTTTAATCGACATTGAAGCTTAAGACTTATTCCAAATCACTTGTAACTTGAAGTATATTGTACTTGAGAAGAATTGTATCAGCTTGTAACGAGATTATTAATAAAAGTACTTAGAGTGGACGTAGGCTATACCCTTAAGCCGAACCACTATAAAATTGTTGTTGTTTACTGTTTTTCCGCTATTACTTGCTTGTAATTCTTTCCCGATCTATCGGGTGGTGCTTTCACAACTACACTTCACACACCGGGGTGTTAGCGTTCACATTTTAGCGTTAACAACAGACAACCACATATGCATGGTTAACAATGACAATGGTCAAGATCAAGGCACAAACAACTCTAGACAAACAAAACAGATTAGCAACTACAATACATTGAACACGTTAAGTAGGTCTCACCCATTTCAAACCATAGCTCAAATGCCAAAGTGATAAAAATCACATATTTAAAGTAATCGAAGTAGCAGGTCTCACAAGATCAAAATATTTTCAAATAGCCAAGTTCAAATGCAAAAAGGATTCGAACACTGATAGCCAAGAAAATGAACGGCCTAAAGAACGAAATCAACATCGTCAAAGCGAATCAACGCCGTGACGAACAAATTTCGAAACTGTATCAACAGCAAAATATATACGAATCGAACCAAGTCAGAAAAATCATCAACATCGTAACAAAAATCAATCTGCCGAAATAAAGTCAAGCAACTTTCAATCGAACACAAATTAGAAATTCAAATCTTATAAAAACAATGGTTTAAACTAGATGTGAGTGAATAAAATCACTCACCTTAATCGAAGCAAAGGTGAGCTCAATCAAGTAGCCGCGAGCATCTCAAAAGGCGATTGATCAACAAATCCTCATGCAAACATCAACCTGGTTGATCTACAAAATCGGCAGCTTCGAAAATCACTAAGCCCTAATTTTTAAGGAAGAGGAACAAACGAGAACGAGAGCCGCCATTTTTTTCGTTCGTATGTTATGTTAGGGCTTGACAAAATGATTGAATAATGGGGGACGGGTTTTCCTTTGATAGTTATCACGGCACAAAACAAACAAATGAAAATATGGGCTACAAATTCAATTTTAAAGCCCGCATAACTTTTAACCATTATTAAAAGAATTTCAACTGTTTAAAACTCCAATAGTAATTAACAATCAATTTAATCGTCATTTGACGATAATTAATTGTTACAAAACCCCGGGTTGGTACAGACTCCCCTCCTTATAAAAACTGCGTCCCCGCAATTTTCATAATTAAAGTCGCCAATAACAATTATTTTTCTAACATAAACTGATTAAGCTAGAAAAATAAAGGACAGGAATACGAACTCTAAAGAAAATTTTTTATTTCATAAAAGAAATTCACAAATTCTCAACAAAAAACTAATTATCAAGTAGATAATCAGAAAACAACAGAACTGAATAAATGCAATTATCAGCAATATTCAATTACCAATTAGATAATTTGAATACAGAAATCACAAAACGGCAATATCTAATTATTGATACGATAATTAAGAAAACAACAAAATCTAATTATCAACAGAGATAATTAGAAAACACAAATCATAAATCGCAAAACCGCAATTATCCAGTTATCCAACAGATAAATAGAAAACATGAACTTCATAATCAGCTAACTCTAACTATCAACAAAGATAGATAGAAAACAACAATTCAATATAATCAACATAATCTAGAATCAATTAGAGACTAGAAAATATCATAATCAGCAAATCCCATTATCAAAAACGATAATCAGAAATCTCAAATCAACAAATATCTAATTATCAAAAACGATAATCAGAAATCTCAAATCAATAAATATCTTATTATCAAAAACGATAATCAGAAAACTCAAATATCTAATTATCAAAAACGATAATCAAAAATCTCAAATCAACAAATATCTAATTATCAAAAACGATAATGAGAAAACTCAAATATCTAATTACCAAAAACGATAATCAGAAATCTAAAATCAATAAATATCTAATTATCAAAAACAATAATCAGAAAACTAAAATATCTAATCATAAAAAACGATAATCAGAAATCTCAAACCCACAAATATCTAATTATCAAAAACGATAATCAGAAATCACAAATCAACAAATATTCGATTATCAAAAACGATAATCAGAAATCGCAAATCAACAAATATCTAATTATCAACAAAGATAATTAGAACTCATAACAGCAAATATCTAATTATCAAAAACGATAATCAGAAAACATCAAATATCTAATTATGAAAAACGATAGTTAGAAAACTCAAATATCTAATTATCAACAAAGATAGTTAGAAATCTCAAATCAACAAATGTCTAATTATCAAAAATGATAATCAGAAATCTCATATCAACAAATATCCAATTATCAAAAATGATAATCAGAAATCACAAATCAACAAATATCCGATTATCAAAAACGATAATCAAAAATCTCAAATCAACAAATATCTAATTATCAACAAAGATAATTAGAACTCATAACAGCAAATATCTATATCAAAAACGATAATCAGAAAACATCAAATATCTAATTATCAAAAACGATAATTAGAAAAATCAAATATCTAATTATCAAAAAGGATAATCAGAAATCTCAAATCAACAAATATCTAATTATCGAAAATGATAATCTGAAAACTCAAATATCTAATTATCAAAAACGATAATCAGAAATGTCAAATCGACAAATATCTAATTATCAAAAATGAGAATCAGAAAACTCAAATATCTAATTATCAAAAACGATAATCAGAAATCTCAAATCAACAAATATCTAATTATCAAAAACGATAATTAGAAACAACAAATATCCAATTATCAAAAACGATAATCAGAAACAACAAATATCCTATTACCTGCAGATAATTGGAAACAACAAATATCTAGAAATCAATTAAGATGACTAGAAAATAAACATAAAAGGTTGGATCAATCCCATCAGATGGCGAGTTTTTAGCTACGCCGCACGTGCATCAACAAATGGCCGAAGCCAACCAAGTACTATAAATTTTGGTGCCCATCAGAGGACCCGAAGGTCTGCAGAGTGACCCGAAGGTCGAGTACTGGTATTTGACCCGAAGGCCCGCAGAGTGGGCCGAAAGCCCAACAAATGACCCGAAGGTCCGGCAGAGTGGCTCGAAAGCCCAACAAATGACCCGAAGGTCCGGCAGAGTGGCTCGAAAGCCCAACAAATGACCCGAAGGTCCATCATATTAACCGAAGGTCCAACATATAACCCTAAGGTCCATCAGAGTGGCTCGAAAGCCAAATAAAATCATCAGAATCATCAAACGGCAAATATTTCAATTAATGAGTCCGGAATTAACCAAAATAGCAAACGCACATGTCCCATACCACATGTTTTACTAAATCGTTTAAATCTCATCATCGTTTCCTTGAAAGTGCAAAATCATGTATTTTAAATCAATAACATTTTACATTCTCAAACGGACAAGTCCATAATTAAGAGAATCAGTAAAAGTGAGAGTTCATAGTCCTTAATTTTGCCGAAGCATTTAAATCTCTTCCTCATCCTTTTGAAATGACCAATTTGCAAACATAAATTGCCAAACTAAAATACAACTTCGTATTCTAAACTTTATGTAGAAAATATGCACAAACATAAATGCTCAAGTGTATCATCATATTAAATATTCAAACAAAAGTTGCAGTGGAACTACAGAAATGCTCAAGTGTATCTGCATATTAAATATGCAAACAAAAGTTGCAATGAAGACAGAGGCAATGCTGAAGACCTCAATATGCAGAGAGTCAGGAACAGTGATCGAACAATCAATGTCAAGACTGCAACACAACAAACAACCACATATGCATGGTTAACAATGACAATGGTCAAGATTAAGGCACAAACAACTCTAGACAAACAAAACAGATTAGCAACTGCAATACATTGAACACGTTAAGTAGGTCTCACCCATTTCAAACCATAGCTCAAATGCCAAAGTGATAGAAATCACATATTTAAAGTAATCAAAGTAGCAGGTTTCACAAGATCAAAATATTTTCAAATAGCCAAATTCAAATGCAAAAAGGATTCGAACACTGATAGCCAAGAAAATGAACGGCCTAAAGAACAAAATCAACATAGTCAAAGCGAATCAACGCCGTGGCGAACAAATTTCGAAACCGTATCAACAGCAAAATATATACGAATCGAACCAAGTCAGAAAAATCATCAACATCGAAACAAAAATCAATCTGTCGAAATAAAGTCAAGCAACTCTCAATCGAACACAAATTAGAAATTCAAATCTTATAAAAACAATGGTTTAAACTAGATGTGAGTGAATAAAATCACTCACCTTAATCGAAGCAAAGGTGAACTCAATCAAGCGGCCGCAATCATCTCAAAAGGCGATCGATCAACAAATCCTCACGCAAACATCAACCTGATTGATCTACAAAATCGGCAGCTTCAAAAATCACTAAGCCCTAATTTTTAAGGAAGAGGAACAAACGAGAACGAGAGCCGCCATTATTTTTCGTTCGTCTATTTGTTAGGGCTTGACAAAATGATTGAATAATAGGGGATGGGTTTGCCTTTGATAGTTATCACGGCACAAAACAAACAAATGAAAATATGGGCTACAAATTCAATTTTAAAACCCGCATAACTTTTAACCATTATTAAAAGAATTTCAACTGATTAAAACTCCAATAGTGATTAACAACCAATTTAATCGTCATTTGACGATAATTAATTGTTACAAAACCCCGGGTTATTACAGACTCCCCTCCTTATAAAAATTGCGTCCCCGTAATTTTTATAATTAAAGTCGTCAATAACAATTATTTTTCTAACATAAACTGGTTAAGATAGAAAAATAAAGGTCTAGAATACAAACGCTAAAGAAATCTTTTAATTTCATAAAAGAAATTCACAAATTCTCAACAAAAATCTAATTATCAAGTAGATAATGAGAAAATAACATAACTGAACAAATGCAATTATCAGCAATATTCAATTATCAATTAGATTATTAGAATACAGAAATCGAAAAACAGCAATATCTAATTATTGATACGGTAATTAAGAAAATAACAAAATCTAATTATCAACAGAGATAATTAGAAAACACAAATCACAAATCGCAAAACCGCAATTATCTAGTTATCCAATAGATAAATTGAAAACACGAACTTCATAATCAACTAACTCTAACTATCAACAGAGATAGATAGAAAACAACAATTCAATATAATCAACATAATCTAGAATCAATTAGAGACTAGAAAATCTCATAATCAGCAAATCCCATTATCAAAAATAATAATCAGAAATCTCAAATCAACAAATATCTAATTATCAAAAACGATAATCAGAAAACTCAAATACCTAATTATCAAAAACGATAATCAGAAATTTCAAATCAACAAATATCTAATTATCAAAAACGATAGTCAGAAATCTCAAATCAACAAATATCTAATTATCAAAAACGATAATCAGAAAACTCAAATATCTAATTATCAAAAACGATAATAAGAAATCTCAAATCAACAAATATCTAATTATCAAAAACGATAATCAGAAAATTCAAATATCTAATTATCAAAAATCTCAAATCAACAAATATCTAATTATCAAAAATGATAATCAGTCAAATATCTAATTATCAAAAACGATAATCAGAAATCTCAAACCAACAAATATCTAATTATCAAAAATGATAATCAGAAATCAAAAATGATAATCAGAAATCACAAATCAACAAATATCCGATTATCAAAAACGATAATCAGAAATCTCAAATCAACAAATATCTAATTATCAAAAAAGATAACTAGAACTCATAAGGACAAATATCTAATTATAAAAAACGATAATCAGGAAACATCAAATATCTAATTAACAAAGACGATAATCAGAAAACTCAAATATCTAGTTATCAACAAAGATAGTTAGAATCTCAAATCAACAAATATCTAATTATCAAAAACGATAATCAGAAATCTCAAATCAACAAATATCCGATTATCAAAAATGATAATCAGAAATCTCAAATCAACAAATATCCGATTATCAAAAACGATAATCAGAAATCTCAAATCAACAAATATCTAATTATCAACAAAGATAATTAGTACTCATAACAGCAACTATCTATATCAAAAACGATAATAAAAAAACATCAAATATCTAATTATCAAAAACGATAATCAGAAAACTCAAATTTCTAATTATCAAAAACGATAATCAGAAATCTCAAATCAACAAATATATAATTATCAAAAATGATAATCAGAAAACTCAAATATCTAATTACCAAAAACAATAATCAGAATCTCAAATCAACAAATATCTAATTATCAAAAACGAGAATCAAAAAACTCAAATATCTAATTATCAAAAACGATAATCAGAAATCTCAAATCAACAAATATCTAATTATCAAAAATGATAATTAGAAACAACAAATATCCAATTATCAAAAATGGTAATCGAAAACAACAAATATCAATTTACCAGCAGATAATTGGAAACAACGAATATCTAGAAATCAATTAAGATGACTAGAAAATCAACATAAAAGGTTGGATCGATCCCATCAGATGGCTAGTTTTTCAGCTACGCCGCACGTGCATCAAAAATGGCCGAAGCCTAACAAGTACTATAAATTTTGGCACCCATCAGATGACCTGAAGGTCCATAGAGTGACCCGAAGGTCTAGTACTGGTATTTGACCTGAAGGTCTGCAGAGTGGCCCGAAAGCCCAACAAATGACCCGAAGGTCCAGTAGAGTGGCTCGAAAGCCCAACAAATCACCCGAAGGTCCAATATATGACCCGCAGGTCCATCAGAGTGGCTCGAAAGCCAAATAAAATCATCAGAATCATCAAACATCATATATTTCAATTAACGAGTCCGGAGTTAACCAAATTAGCAAATGCACATGCCCGTACCACGTGTTTTACTAAATCATTTAAATCTCTTCATCGTTTCCTTGAAAGTGCAAAATCATGTATTTTAAATCAATACCATTTTACGTTCTCAAACGGACAAGTCCGGAATTAAGCGAATCAGTAAAAGTGAGGGTTCATAGTCCTCAATTTTGCTGAAGCATTTAAATCGCTTCCTCATTCTTTTGAAAGCGCAAAGTGTACAAATTTTTGAAAACAAATTTATTTTAAAACGATCTGAAAACCCTGCTCAAAACAGCAACATCTGTAGCAATTCGATAAGGAAAACTTCTCAAAACATCGGAAAAACGGATCTCAAACCCAACATTGCAGGACAACTGCTTGAAAATTCACTTTAATTTGACGGTTACTGAAGTCAAAGCGATAGTAATTTTTTTTACGTCAAAATCTCATCAAAATAATTCGCATCAAAATATAATACTTGTGAATTTTCTTTTATTAAAAACGTCAACAAAACACCGTGCGTTAAAGATTTAGCACCGATGTAAAAATCCCGTTATAAAAATAACGGCAACAAAGTACGTTTAAAACCAAACACCGGTTCAACGTAAAATTAATGTAGTAACGTGCAACTCAAATTTGCATGTATACTACAAAATGAACAAAGAAATCACTCGAATATATCTTCAATGAAGATAATTCAAAACAGTAAAAAATCTCAACAAAATCACATAACTCCAATCGCTTCGGATCCTCAAATCGGATTCGAAATTTTCAAAGAAAACAAAAAAAACATGTAACAACCCGGGATTTTGTGAAAATTTATTATCGTCAAATGACGATTAGATTGGTTTGCTTATTGCTATTGGCATTGTAATCAGTTGAAATTCGTTTAAAAATTTGTTGTGTTGTTTGGGTTTTAAAAATGAAATCTCGGCCCAAGCTCCTTTTTCATTTTGATGTTGCATTATTAAGGCAAAGACCCGGTTTTTCCCCCTCTCCTTTCATTCTTTCTAACCCTAAATTAAAAATAAACGAAGAGAAAACGAAATGATGGCGGCTTCAATCTTTCGTGCTCGTTCGTTCATCAAACTAGGGCTTCGTTCCTTTGTTCCAAATTAGGGTTGATTCTTGATTTCGCTCGTACTTGCTTGCCGATCGATGGGTCTGCGCTCGTCAGGATGAGGTGAGTAAATTTTATTTACTCACATCTAATTTGTTCTCTGTACTGTGCTTCAGTCATTCGTGTGTATGTTGATGATTTTTGGCTTGGTTGTGATTTATGACTTGTTCAATTCGGATGTTTTGATCGATTCTGACTTTAAACAGTTTGTTTTCGTTCTTGATAACTTCGATATTGTTTTCGAACCAGCGATATCCTCGTTGGCCACCGTTCAATTGATTTCTGACTTGTTCGATTTTGAGATAGCACGGCTTTGAATTCTTTTGGTTTGAGATGAAAAATTGACTTGTTCATTCTCGACTTCGTCTTGATTGTTGTATTACTGTAACATGTATGTGTGCACTGGACTTGAGTATATGATACCATTGGTTATCTTTATGTCAATTTTCTTTCAGCCTTGATTTGAAACTGTTAGTTAAATTCGATTACTTTGATTATGTGATGTTGCATCACTTTGGTGATGCTTGAGATTGTTCGACTTGGGCCCTTTTGTGTTTATTGCTTCTGGTATCCACTTGCATACTGATTTTCTTTTGTAGTTGTATGCCTGGTTCATTGGACCTTGCATTTCCATTGTGCATTCATTGCTGCTGTGTTGGCTTGTTGGTTTAGAGTGGTCGACGTTTTATGGTTCAGGTTGCACATGCTTGCTTCCCTGACCTGTATTTCACCTGTGATATGTTGTGAATTTGTTTGAAACATTTTCATTGGAAGTTGGTTTTCTTCTTTGTTTTTCCCATGATCATGTGCACACTATTTTGATAATTTTGCTGAGATGATTTTTGCTTTGCATTGACCTTGCACTGTACTGTTTCAACCTGGTTTACATTTGAGTTTGCATTATCCACTTCATTTACATTGGTACGGGGTGCACTGCCTTGAGTCTTGTGGTCTTCATATATGTGCATACATACAATTATCATTGAGTTTGGGCAGTTTGGTTTCATGTTGTAGCTGCACACTTGCTTACATGTAGCTTTGTGGGGTCTGGTTGCATTAAGCTCATGTGGTCTTCATTTAGGTGTAGTCTGCTCTTGCATATATTTAGTTTCTGGCATTGTTGTATGTAGTTCCATATTGCATGAGCACAGGCCGTGCCTTATATTGGATTGTATATCCAGAATTTTCGTTAAGGCATTTAATGTGGTTAAGTTCCAAGCTTTTACAGTTCTGTTTTGCGTAGAGTTGCATTTGAAACCTTGGACTTATATATTTGGCTAAGAATCCTTGTTCCTCTGACCTGTTTGCATTCACATGTAATCCCTTTGATTTATGCTTCACTTCATGTTGCATTTGTTGATTCATTAGTGTTGCCAGGTAGATTGATGTCTGCACTGTAGCTTTTGTATTGATCATTGATGTTGTATTTCTGTGTACATGTACAATTTCATTGTTGCAGTGTTATTTTGAATTTTGGTCGAGGCCATTTGTACTTGTGTTGAATCTGATTTTGATTTGACCTTGTGCGCTCGAGTTGGCGAGGCAGTGCACATGTATGTACGTGTGTGCTGCAGCCACACCGCCTTGATTTTATTGGTATTTCTTTTGCTTTGATGCATTGATCTTTTGTGCATTCTATACTAGTGGCGAGGCAGTGCACGCGTGCGTGTACTGCAGCCACACAGATTTAACGTTTTAAATGTGGCGAGGCAGTGCACGCGTGCGTGTACTGCAGCCAATTGGTTTCGATGTTTTTAAGTAACTTTTCAATTATTTGAATTGATTTGATTTAAATTGATGATTTTGTCGTTAATTGTCGTTTAAGAAATTCTGTTGTTTTCTAAATTATCTTCATTGATAATCTTTTTAATTTATCTTCGTTGATAATTTGGATTTGTTGATTTGTTGTTTAACACTGTCGTGTGTTATATTTACCGTTATCCGATTTCCTTGTTAAAGGATCGGATAGACGAGATTTATTGTGACTGACGTCTATTCATTATTTAATTATTATTGCTTTTGTGCACTAATAACTGAGTTTGAATTAGACTGACCCGTGTATTATTTTCTTTTGAATTTAATACTCGGGTCAGACCGAGTATTTACAGGTTGTTGATACTTTACTTTGGGTTGCTGCTAGAGTTATGAAGTCTTTTCATATTTTTGGAGTAGTCGTTGTCTTAGTATAGGATGTTGTATATTCATATATATTATTTACGATAATGTACTTGTATATGTAACTTCCAGAGTCGACAGTTGTAGTTGTATCATAGTATTGTATCACATGTATTGTAACTGACATCAGTTATTATATATATAAGACTTTCGTTTTATTTGTGTTCCGCATTTATATTATCTGTGTTATTATTATATCTATTGTCCTAAACCATTATAAACCATCGTAGTTCTTTTTATACTGGAATTGGGTATGTTGATGGGAGTAAACAAAGAAAAAAATATACTACTTCTATCGAGATAACCAATACTAGTGTAAGGCCTAACTACGGATGGCCGCTCCTATCCAGCCTTATTCTTCGTGATAACAGACAGTATTTCTTTTAATACTCTTTGTTATTGTGAGCATAGAGGTAGGGCGTCACATATCACATCTATGTGAACAACATAATGAAATTTATTTCATTTCCATATTTTGACTTTTAAATCAAAAAGGTTATAAGCTGTACTCATCGAAGACAGTCTCACTGTTTCTACTGCGCACTATGATAAACGGAACACAAATTACTCAATCATCAAAACACAAATTTCACTTTTATTTTTAAAAATTTCATCATAATTTCAAAACTTTAGTTTTGCCTCAAAGCATAATAAAAACATTAACAAATAGTTGTAACATATGTTCCATCTAAGTTATGTTTTATATTATGTCCATAAACCCCTCGCTCTGATACCAACTGTGACGACCCACCTCTATGCTCACAAACAAAGAGTATTAAAGGAAATACTGTCTGTTATTACAAAGAATAAGGCTGGATAGGTGCGGCCATCCGTAGTTAGGCCTTACACTAGTATTGATTATCTCGATAGGAGTGGTATATATATTCTTTTATTTTTCATCTCTGTTTATTTACTCCCATCGACATATTCAATTCCAGTATAAAACGAACTACGATGGTTCATAATAGTTTAGGACAAGATATATAATAACACAGATAAGCTAAATGCGAAACACGGATAATATAAAATCTCATATATATATATATATATATATATATATATATATATATATATAACTGAAGTCAGTTACAATACATGTGATATATACATGTGATACAACTACAACCGTCGACACTGGAAGTTACATATACAAGTACATTATTGAAAATAATATACATGAATACATATCATCCTATACTGTAACGACCCAGCTTCCAAATACCCTGAAGTCGCATCGTTAAGAAGAAAGAAATGGATAGAAAAGAGAAAGAAAGAAGAGAAAGAAGAAAACAACACAAGAATCTCAACAGCGGAACGAATAAATTATATTAATAACATAAGTATTACATAGTATACATCAAATATCAGAGTTACACAGACATATACAACACATACTAGACAGTTATAAATAGCTGTCTAGTTATTACAACTCAATCACAATACAGAAACACTCAGAGATACCAACACAGCGGAACTATATAACTATACGCAGAAGCCTCCTTCTCCATATGCTCCTCCACAATTCGTCAAAGCTAACCTGAATCCTAACCTGAATTCCCTTGACTACTCATAAAAATTTAAGTACCCAAGAGTTTATGAAAAACAAAAATAAACTCCGAGTCATACATGGGTCTGGTGTGAGTAACAGGTTAAATTTGCTTAACTTTCAAAAACCTTTTAAAAAGAAAGGTATCACGTAAGACTTCCCACACATAAACATGGAAAAGTTTTTACCTTACGCTAACCAAAACATTTGATAGGAAATCCGATGATATTATAATAGTGTCTAGGGTTTTCAAGTAAATAAGAAATAGCTGAAATTGTTACATCTATTAAATTCCAGCTACTAGCCACAAAAGTGGGTAATACAATCAAAACCGTTGGCACTTATTGGATTTCGGATTCCATACAATGGCTGGGCTACTGGGGTACCGCCCATCACAGTACGTGGCCTAGATCACCGTACCGAGGATTACTCCCAATCCCCTGCAACACAAAGCCGGACGCGTTCCTTACTAAATAGTTCCAAATAAGACAACCCCGACGGTTGTCATGATCAACCGTCCACACAGCCGAAATATAAAGGGACCTCTAGACAGGGGAAAATCTTACTCTCCAGTGGGTGCGACCCACGAAGCTTTGCTGCACCTCCCCTGTTTTAGCCATTCCCGGTTGATGAGGCTTGAGGCTACGATTGCCTTTATCGGACATATCACTTAGAATGCTCATCGTCCACCTAACGATGTTCTGAAAGCATTCAATCCATACAAGTTAGTTCCGGGTTCGAACGAAACCGAAGGCATTATCTCGTTACACTCATTTTGGAATCACCCTCAGAGTTAACGACAATAACCCTTGCACTCTGAATCACCATCTCGAATCTATAAGTACTATTCCGTCAAACTCATTACGGAATCACCCACAGAGTTATACTGACGTATAGCCCTTACACCTCGAGTCTTCACTTGCTCTACTTGGATTAACAACCTAACGTTTAATTAGAATCGATGTGGTTTTCGGATGTCCAAATATGGAAACCCGATCCCGGTCTCATCGAAATCTAAAGCGTGTCTTTTAGGTCCAAGTTGTTTTAAGTTTAAAACAATTCAATTTATTATCTAAATCTACACAGATAGATAATTCACAACATATTAGATAATCAACCTTATCATTTTCAACAGATAATTCATATCAAAATCAGATAACCATATTATCATCCAAAAGCAACCAATGCATCCATATCGCATACACTACTCATCTCATAACTGAGATTACAAACCATACCAGGCAACCAATACCATTCATCAACATAAGCAATGACCTAATGATCACACTTTCTATAATTAATTTATAATTAATTAAATTAATTACTTACTCTCTAATTAATTTAAAACGAATTAAATTAATTACTTCATCATTAAAATTCTGCTTAACTTAACCATCCATTTATTTCAAATCAATTTATAAATCTTCATCTCAATATTTTAATTAATATTGATTAACTATCTCTAATTACAATAAGTAAATAGCTTATAAGTTAATCACAAGTTAATTACTTAAACCCTTAGCAAATAATTAACTTGTAATTACAAAATTAATTGATTAACTAAAATTAATTACATTAAATATTTATTCATTATTAATTATACCTTAATTAATCGATTCCAAATTACATCATTAACTAATTAATTAATGATTCTACTTACATTTAATAAATTATAAATTAATTACATAAGTAATTAATCTGAAATTAATCTACATATAAATATTAACCACCCATGATTAATAACCATTCAGTAATTAACTACATTAATTACTCAACCATAATTAATTATTCTTAATTAATTATCTTCATAAATCACTTGATTAATTTCAAAGTAATTTAAATCCAATTACTTCTATATCAAATATTTTTAATTACATCCTGTAATTATTAATTAATTACTTCCTTAAGTAATTACAAATTCATACATTACATAAAGTAATTATCAACTATCCACAAATGTTTAGATTAATTTAACTTAATCAATCTAAACTAATCACATTCATTAAATTAATTACACTAAGTAATTAATTCATTAATTACCTTCATAAGTAATTAAACTTAAACAATTGATTATTATTAATTAATTAATTTAATTAATTATCAAAATTAATCACATTAATTAATTGTTAAATAATCTTAAGTTAATGACTTCATTAATATCTCTTAATTACTTAATTAAGAATTAACTTAAATTAATCATTATTAATTATCAATTAATTAATATTTAATTAACATTTAATTAATCTTTAAATATTAATTAATTAAGTGTTAATAAAAATCTAAATTATCTCTAATCACTTGATTAAATAAATCTTATTCATAAATTAAAATTTAATTAATCATCCTTAATTATAGATTAATTAACCTTAATTAATCTCAAATCTAATTAATTAACTTAATTAAACATCCATATAATTAATTAATTAAATAATTAATTTTATCTATCTTTTAGAATAAACATTTCTTATTAAATATTTAACTTCATTTTAATTTAAGACTCAAATTCATCTTAAATAAGATTTTAAAACAATTCAAAACTTTTTATCATATATGTTAAAACATCTACTTATTAATAAGTTAAAACAATTTAAATTACAAATTCAATTTAAATTCAAATCAATTTAAAATTACTTTAAAATTTAAATACAACTTCCAAACTCATTCTTGTTTTAACTCTTTAAAATTCTATCTACAATCTACAACTTCAATTCAAAATGCAATCATTTACTCATTTAAAAGTAATTTAAATTTAAACCTTTATTTTAAAACTGAAGTTTAAATTTTAATTCCAGATAAACTCAGATTTGAATTCATTTTGAATTTATAATTTAAATATTTAACCTTCCAATTCAAATGCAAATCACATATACATTTACACTTGTGAGTTTGAAACCAAATTTAAATTTAAAAACATAAATGAATTTAAATTTCAGAAAATCAAATTTGAATTCACATTCAAATTTCAGATAAATACTAAGTTTAAATCTCCACCTGCAAATTTAAACTTTACCTTTACATTAAAAAAAAAGAAAACTGTTCTCTGTTTAATTTAAAAACCAAACTTTGAGATTTTTGAATTTAAATTATTTCAAAGAAACCAGAGTTCAAACTTATTTGAATTCATATTTAAATTCAGTTTTAAAATCCTAAGTACAAATTTTAGTTTGCATTTCTTTCAAACTTTATAAAACTGGAAACAGGTTTTCCTGTTCTTTTTTTTTTAAACCAAACTTGAATTTCTTAATTCAAATTATTTCAAAATCAGAATTCAAACTTTTTGAATTCATCTTCAGATTCAGGTTTAATTCTAAGTTAAATTTCCATATTTAAATTTAAACTTTACTTTTTAAATTTCTGAAAACAGAACAGGTTCTGTTTTGTATTAAAGACCTGAAAAAAAAATACCCGAGCAAACCCATATTTACTTCGAGTCACTAACCCACTTGCTTCGAGTTTCCCCTCAAAAATCCCGAGACTATCCCGAGACAAAAATCCCTGCACTCAACAATCATCACCCAAACCTGGAACAGGCCAAACCCCCACCACCTGAAACCTGTCATCACCAGTTTCTCCCATCTCCGGTCACCATCACCATCCATACTCCGGCGACCACTCCATCAACTCATCACCTATCATTACCCAAAAGACCCTTGAACTCGATACACTATTGAAGCCGCAGCACCAAAATTTCTTTAAACCCAGTAAACTAGGGTTCATAACCAAAAATCCCAAAATTACAACATCAAAACCCAATTTCAACTCAATCAAATAATTTTCCCATATTCTATGATAACTACACTAACTCCAGAATCAAATTCACTCAAATCCAATGCAAGCTTCAATTGATCTTGACCAAAATGTAAAATACAGTGTTCTTGAAACTGCACTATATTTACAACACAATAAATTGAAATTTTTGTTTAAAAATTCTTGAATTCACTTATGATTCTATTGATAAACTTGAAACATTAATTCATGATACCTAATTTTTTTCTCAATTTTACAGAATTTAGTTGTGTTTTGTGTTTCAGACAACACAGAAACCAAACAACTTATAAAACCCCTTTAAAAATTATTTAACCATGTAATTAAACAAATTCCATTCAATTGCTATTCCATAATAGCAACCAGATCAAGAAAGAAAAACTATTTATCCAATTTTTGAACTTAACTATAACAATCAGAACCTTGAAAATCAGACATTCATTGCATTTTATATATATACACAGGCAGTTTTTTTTTTAAAAAAAAAACATATACAAAAACTTAACTCAGCAGATAAACAAGCAAGCAATCCTACTTAATTATTTTAAATTAGGTGTTACTCACCTGTATATGCCAAAATGCAGAGCACTAATTCAATTTGCAGGTTCCATATTTGAAAATTCATGCATGCAGGCCCCTTTGTTTCCAGATGCAAAGAAATGCAGACCTATGCTTGCTTAATTTCCAGATTGAATGCATGTTTTAGATTGTAGCATGCAGTTTCTGTTTTGCATAAATTTCCAGATTGTTTTGAAAAAAATGCAGGCCTCATATTTGAAATTGCAGTAGATTTTTAAAGTGGATAGGAATTTGAGATATGTTGTGCATTTTGAAAGTTGATTACATGGAGTGACATGCATGCTGTAGTTTACAAGAACATGCAGTTTTCTTGATTAAAATTGGAGATGCAGATTTGAGGAGTTGAATGCAAGTGTTTTACTTGATTATGAAGAGGGGTTTCAGATTTCTTTGTTCAGAAATGAAAAATGAGAAGAGGAAAGAAATGAGTAAATAAAATGTTTTATGATTTATTAAAAACAAAGAAAAATAAAGGATATAAATTTGACGCTTGTAAATTCTCATGCTTATTCACTCAACACATGTTAGATTATTGTTTTATATACTTACACATGTCTCTTTTAAATGATTTGTTATCTTAATTAAATGTTAAAGAAAAATTAAGCTTAATGAATGTTTTAAACTTAGTTAATTATTTTTAAAGAACAAGTCAAAGTATTATGAAAACAATATACAAATTACTATTTGAAAAAGAAACTTTTAAACAATTAAAATAAATTTACACAAGAGTTTGTAACTTATTGAATACATGCTTCATATATTAGATTGTGTTTTAAATTTCAAACTAAATTTACAAATCAAAATTATCAATTAATAATTTAAAAAGAATAACACAAATATTTTATAACTTATTTTAATATACAAACTTAAGTAAGAATGAATTTTTAAACCAATAAAATATTTATCTTACATATTTAAAATCATATGGTATTTTATTAAATATTTTTGAAAAGCTTAAATTAAAAACAAATCAAAATTTCCATTTTTAAAACATTAAAATTATGCTATACAAATTTAATTAAAAACAATCTTGTCTATTTAAAATATATATTATTAAATAGAAAACAATTTAATAACTCATTAAAAATAATTTCACAAATTAAATATTTAAATAAAGAAGATTATAGAATCAAATCCAATTTATTAACAAAAATTATCAATTCAATATAAATTTAAACACAGATTATCAAATTTATATTGTTCAAAATTTCGGGATATTACAATCCTTCCCCCTTAAAAGAATTTCGTCCCCGAAATTTAAAACAAAGGCATTTTAATAATCTATTTACAGATTTTATTTAAAAAACACAGCATATGCTAATCGTATGCTAACAACCAAAGCAACCAATTCACACAGTCAGAACAAATCTAATTATCCAAAAGAATTTTGGATAAAACTTTACGAGTTTCCCTGGTATATATATATATATATCGGGATACTCGCTCTACAAAATCCAATCAATCAATACTACTAAGCTATAGAGCTCCTAACAACAATTCTATACAGAATATCAGACTACAAACGAGTCTGACTCAACAACCAATCCATCCTAAACTGCTGGTTCTACAACCAGAAATATCAAACACGTACTCCCTCAGAGATACGTGAAACATACGGAATTCCAGTTATCCAAACTGGCAATTCATCTCTAGGAAACCAAACACTGATCTTACCAAACACAGAAGAAACCAAAAAACTACGGAGCTAGCTTCCCAAACTTATAGCTCCCTGGATCAGAGAAAAACTTAACCAAAATCCAATCTCGGATTCCAGAATCCAAATTTCTCTGTCTCTTATCCATAAAAACTCTTCGGACGATCCTGGGCTACCAACATCACTACTAATCAGCTCAACTCTTACTGATTCCAAAAGAAACAGACTGAATCAAAAACAATCCAATGATCTCCTCAAGATCACTCAATAACCAAGAACACACCCTGCTTCTCAACAACAGAAAACAGAACAAACTTCTCCTTATTCGGAAAAGAAACATTCCCAAATTGCTTCCGCTACACAACTCTGATCCGAAACAGAAGAAAATGCTGACGAACAACACAAGCACAGACTGAACAACCCAGCACAGAAATATGGTTCCACAGATCCATAAAGAAACTCAGATGTTTCTCCGAAACCTAAGTTACTTCACCAACTTTCTCAGGAACCATCCATCTACTAACTGAACCACCAGTACCAATCCTGGAAAGAAAACTCGATCTCCAGATGTAGACAAACTCTGACTTCCAGAAGACATCCAGAAAATCTCCAACAAACACAAGAGAACATACTATCGCAAGTCAGTTTTTCGATCAACTCAGCCTAAATCCAAAGAAACTGCTCTCTCTTAACCAAACAGAACAGCTTATGCTGACTTAGCCAACTTACCAGAGAAACGGATCTACTCTACTACTTCTGAACTCCACTTTCAAAGAAACTACTCAGCCAGAAGACTCCCTATCAACACAGAATACTCAGCTAAACTCAGCCAAATCACCAGGCAGACTCACTTCTTACTCTTGTTCCAAAGAAATATCTTCGGAAATATCCATAGTCACTGCATCTCATCACGCAGCTACTACTTCCTGAGATATCAAGATATCATCACTTGCTTGCTTCTGCCCTACCGACAGATCAAGACTCAATTCTGCACTTCAAAGATGAACTCCGAACCTTTACAGGTTACCTTCAGAGATCGATGAAGTCCTTCCTTACTACAGAACTCTCTCGAGATGGTATTAGGTCTACGGTCTCGACAAATACACTTCCAACCTCATCCATCGAACTCCAACCAATGGTAGTCGTGTTACACACACTTCTACCTCATCTACCTTTATAACTTATATTGGAAAAACCGGAACGGGTAATCCAACAAATAGGTAGAACCAATTATATATATATATATATATATATATATATATTAAAAATACAAATACGCTCTCTCAAGATAGACACCACTCCAGAGCCTAGGTATTCACTCAACCTAACGCTCTGATACCACAATGTAACGACCCGGCTTCCAAATACCAGGAAGTCGCATCGTTAAGAAGAAAGAAAGGGATAGAAAAGAGAAAGAAAGAAGAGAAAGAAGAAAACAACACAAGAATCTCAACAGCGGAATGAATAAATTATATTAATAACATAAGTATTACATAGTATACATCAAATATCAGAGTTACACAGACATATACAACACATACTAGACAATTATAAATACCTGTCTAGTTATTACAACTCAATCACAATACAGAAACACTCAGAGATACCAACACAGCGGAACTATATAACTATACGCAGAAGCCTCCTGCTCCATATGCTCCTCCACAATTCGTTAAAGCTAACCTGAATCCTAACCTGAATTCCCTTGACTACTCATAAAAATTTGAGTACCCAAGAGTTTATGAAAAACAAAAATAAACTCCGGGTCAGACATAGGTCTGGTGTGAGTAACATGTTAAAGTTGCTTAACTTTCAAAAGCCTTTTAAAAAGAAAGGTATCACGTAAGACTTCCCATACATAAACATGGAAAAGTTTTTACCTTACGCTAACCAAAACATTTGATAGGAAATCCGATGATATTATAATAGTGTCTAGGGTTTTCAAGTAAATAAGAAATAGCCGAAATTGTTACATCTATTAAATTCCAGCTACTAGCCACAAAAGTGGGTAATACAATCAAAACCGTTGGCACTTATTGGATTTTGGATTCCATACAATGGCTGGGCTACTGGGGTACCGCCCGTCACAGTACGTGGCCTCGATCACCGTACCGAGGATTACTCCCAATCCCCTGCAACACAAAGCCGGACTCGTTCCTTAGTGAAGAGTTTCAAATAAGACAACCCCGACGGTTGTCATGATCAACCGTCCACACACCCGAAATATAAAGGGACCTCCAGACAGGGGTAAATCTTACTCTCCAGTGGGTGCGACCCCCGAAGCTTTGCTGCACCTCCCCTGTTTTAGCCATTCCCGGTTGATGAGACTTGAGGCTACGATTACCTTTATAGGACATATCACTTAGAATGCTCATCATCCACCTGACGATGTTCTGAAAGCATTCAATCCATACAAGTTCGTTCCGGGTTCGAACGAAACCGAAGGCATTATCTCGTTACACTCATTTTGGAATCACCCTCAGAGTTAACGACAATAACCCTTGCACTTTGAATCACCATCTCGAATCTATAAGTACTATTCCATCAAACTCATTACGGAATCACCCACAGAGTTATACTGACGTATAGCCCTTACACCTTGAGTCTTCACTCGCTCTACTTGGATTAACGACCTAACGTTTAATTGGAATCGATGTGGTTTTCGGATGTCCAAAAATGGAATCCCGATCCCGGTCTCATCGAAATCCAAAGCGTGTCTTTTAGGTCCAAGTTGTTTTAAGTTTAAAACAATTCAATTTATTATCTAAATCTACACAGATAAATAATTCACAACATATTAGATAATCAACCTTATCATTTTCAACAGATAATTCATATCAAAATCAGATAATCCATATTATCATCCAAAAGCAACCAATGCATCCATATCACATACACTACTCATCTCATAACTGAGATTACAAACCATACCAGGCAACCAATACCATTCATCAACATAAGCAATGATCTAATGATCACACTTTCTATAATTAATTTAAAATGAATTAAATTAATTACTTACTCTCTAATTAATTTAAAATGAATTAAATTAATTACTTCATCATTAAAATTCTGCTTAACTTAACCATCCATTGATTTCAAATCAATTTATAAATCTTTATCTCAATATTTTAATTAATATTGATTAACTATCTCTAATTACAATAAGTAATTAGCTTATAACTTAATCACAAGTTAATTACTTAAACCCTTAGCAAATAATTAACTTGTAATTACAAAATTAATTGATTAACTAAAATTAATTACATTAAATATTTATTCATTATTAATTATACCTTAATTAATCGATTCCAAATTACATCATTAACTAATTAATTAATGATTCTAATTACATTTAATAAATTATAAATTAATTACATAAGTAATTAATTTGAAATTAGTCTACATATAAATATTAACCACCCATGATTAATAACCATTCAGTAATTAACTACATTAATTACTCAACCAAAATTAATTATTCTTAATTAATTATCTTCATAAATCACTTGATTAATTTCAAAGTAATTTAAATCCAATTACTTCTATATCAAATATCTTTAATTACATCCTGTAGTTATTAATTAATTACTTCCTTAAGTAATTACAAATTCATACATTACATAAAGTAATTATCAACTATCCACAAATGTTTAGATTAATTTAACTTAATGAATCTAAACTAATCACATTCATTAAATTAATTACACTAAGTAATTAATTCATTAATTACCTTCATAAGTAATTAAACTTAAACAATTGATTATTATTAATTAATTAATTTAATTAATTATCAAAATTAATCACATTAATTAATTGTTAAATAATCTTAAGTTAATGACTTCATTAATATCTCTTAATTACTTAATTAAGAATTAACTTAAATTAATCATTATTAATTATCAATTAATTAATATTTAATTAACATTTAATTAATCTTTAATTATTAATTAATTAAGTGTTAATAAAAATCTAAATTATCTCTAATCACTTGATTAAATAAATCTTAATCTTAAATTAAAATTTAATTAATCATCCTTAATTATAGATTAATTAACCTTAATTAATCTCAAATCTAATTAATTAACTTAATTAAACATCCATATAATTAATTATTTAAATAATTAATTTTATCTATCTTTTAGAATAAACATTTCGTATTAAATATTTAACTTCATTTTAATTTAAGACTCAAATTCATCTTAAATAAGATTTTAAAATAATTCAAAACTTTTTATCATATATGTTAAAACATCTACTTATTAATAAGTTAAAACAATTTAAATTACAAATTCAATTTAAATTCAAATCAATTTAAAATTACTTTAAAATTTAAATACAACTTCCAAACTCATTCTATTTTTAACTCTTTAAAATTCTATCTACAATCTACAACTTCAATCAAAATGCAATCATTTACTCATTTAAAAGTAATTTAAATTTAAACCTTATTTTAAAACTGAAGTTTAAATTTTAATTCCAGATTAAAACTCAGATTTGAATTCATTTTGAATTTCTAATTTAAATATTTAACCTTCCAATTCAAATGCAAATCACATATGCATTTACACTTGTGAGTCTGAAACCAAATTTAAATTTAAAAACATAAATGAATTTAAATTTCAGAAAATCAAATTTGAATTCACATTCAAATTTCAGATAAAAACTAAGTTTAAATCTCCACCTGCAAATTTAAACTTTACCTTTACATTAAAAAAAACAGAAAATTGTTCTCTGTTTAATTTAAAAACCAAACTTTGAGATTTTTGAATTTAAATTATTTCAAAGAAACCAGAGTTCAAACTTAATTGAATTCATATTTAAATTCAGTTTTAAAATCCTAAATACAAATTTTAGTTTGCATTTCTTTCAAACTTTATAAAACTGGAAACAGGTTTTTCTGTTCTTTTTTTTTTAAAACCAAACTTGAATTTCTTAATTCAAATTATTTCAAAATCAGAATTCAAACTTTTTGAATTCATCTTCAGATTCAGGTTTAATTCTAAGTTAAATTTCCAGATTTAAATTTAAACGTTACTTTTTAAATTTCTGAAAACAGAACAGGTTCTGTTTTGTATTAAAGACCTGAAACAAAAATACCCGAGCAAACCCATATTTACTTCGAGTCGGTACCCACTTACTTCGAATTTCCCCTCAAAAATCCCGAGACTATCCCTAGATAAAAATCGCTGCACTCAACAATCATCACCCAAACCTGGAACAGGCCAAACCCCCACCACCTGAAACCTGTCATCACCAATTTCTCCCATCTCCGGTCACCATCACCATCCATACTCCAGCGACCACTCCATCAACTCATCACCTATCATTACCCAAAAGACCCTTGAACTTGATCCACTATTGAAGCTGCAGCACCAAAATTTCTTTAAACCAGTAAACTAGGGTTCATAACCAAAAATCCCAAAATTACAACATCAAAACCCAATTTCAACTCAATCAAATAATTTTCCCATATTCTATGGTAACTACACCAACTCCAGAATCAAATTCACTCAAATCCAATGCAAGCTTCAATTGATCTTGACCAAAATGTAAAATACAGTGTTCTTGAAACTGCACTATATTTACAACACGATAAATTGAAATTTTTGTTTAAAAATTCTTGAATTCACTTATGATTCTATTGATAAACTTGAAACATTAATTCATGATACCTAATTTTTTTCTCAATTTTACAGAATTTAGTTGTGTTTTGTGTTTCAGACAACACAGAAACCAAATAACTTATAAAACCCCTTTAAAATTTATTTAATCATGTAATTAAACAAATTCCATTCAAATGCTAATCCATAATAGCAACCAGATCAAGAAAGAAAAACTATTTATCAAATTATTGAACTTAACTATAACAATCAGAACCTTGAAAATCAGACATGCATTGCATTTTATATATATACACAGGCAGTTCTTTTTTTTAAAAAAAAACATATACAAAAACTTAACTCAGCAGATAAACAAGCAAGCAATCCTACTTAATTATTTTAAATTAGGTGTTACTCACCTATATATGCCAAAATGCAGAGCACTGATTCAATTTGCAGGTTCCAGATCTGAAAATTCATGCATGCAGGCCCCTTTGTTTCCAGATGCAAAGAAATGCAGACCTATGCTTGCTTAATTTCCAAATTGAATGCATGTTTTAGATTGTAGCATGCAGTTTCTATTTTGCATAAATTTCCAGATTGTTTCGAAAAAAATGCAGGCCTCATATTTGAAATTGCAGTAGATTTTGAAAGTGGATAGGAATTTAAGATATGCTGTGCATTTTGAAAGTTGATTACAGGGAGTGACATGCATGCTGTAGTTTACAAGAACATGCAGTTTTCTTGATTAAAATTGGAGATGCAGATTTGAGGAGTTGAATGCAAGTGTTTTACTTGATTATGAAGAGGGGTTTCAGATTTCTTTGTTCAGAAATGAAAAATGAGAAGAGGAAAGAAATGAGTAAATAAAATGTTTTATGATTTATTAAAAACAAAGAAAAATAAAGGATATAAATTTGACACTTGTAAATTCTCATGCTTATTCTCTCAAAACATGTTAGATTAGTGTTTTATATACTTACACATGTCTCTTTTAAATGATTTGTTATCTTAATTAAATGTTAAAGAAAAATTAAGCGTAATGAATGTTTTAAACTTAGTTAATTATTTTTAAAGAACAAGACAAAGTATTATGAAAATAATATACAAATTATTATTTGAAAAAGAAACTTTTAAACAATTAAAATAAATTTACACAAGAGTTTGTAACTTATTGAATACATGCTTCATATATTAGATTGTATTTTAAATTTCAAATTAAATTTACAAATCAAAATTATCAATTTATAATTTTAAAAGAATAACACAAATATTTTATAACTTATTTTAATATACAAACTTAAGTAAGAATGAATTTTTAAACCAATAAAATATTATCTTACATATTTAAAATCATATGGTATTTTATTAAATATTTTTGAAAAGCTTAAATTAAAAAAAAATCAAAATTTCCATTTTTAAAACATTAAAATTATGCTATACAAATTTAATTAAAAACAATCTTGTCTATTTAAAATATACATTATTAAATAGAAAACAATTTAATAACTCATTAAAAATAATTTCACAAATTAAATATTTAAATAAAGAAGATTATAGAATCAAATCCAATTTATTAACAAAAATTATCAATTCAATATAAATTTAAACACAGATTATCAAATTTATATTGTTCAAAATTCCGGGATATTACATATACTATGACAATGACTACTCCAAGAGATATAAAGAGACTTCATAGCTCAAGCAGCAACCCAAAGTAAGATATCAACAACCTGTAAATAACTCAGTTTGACCCGAGTATTAAATTCAAAAGAAAATAATACACGGGTCAGTCTAATTCAAACTCGGTTGTTAATGCACGGAAGCAATAATAATTAAACAACAAATAAACGACAGTCACAATAAATCTCGTCTATCCAATCCTTTAGTAAGGAAATTGGATAACGGTAAATATAACACGTAACAGTGTTAAACAACAAATCAGCAAATTCAATTTATCAACCAAGATAAATGAAAGGATTATCAATGAAGATAATTTAGAAAACAACAGAATTGCCTAAACGACAATTAACAACAAAATTTAATTATTAAATAAATAAATAGAAACTCATAATCTAATTATCAAAAAGATGATTAGATATCAACAAAATCATCAAATTAAACCAAATCAAATACGATTCAAAATACTGAATTGGACACACGAAACAATTCAAACAATTGAAATATCAATTAAAACGTCAATTCGAGTAGGGTAGCGGTATACGCACGCGTGTACTGCCTCGCCACTACAGCATGAAATACACAAAAGATCAACGAATCAAAAGCAAATGGCTCCAACTCAAATCAAAATGAAAAGTGACATGTACTAGTAATGTACACATCAATGCTACAATATGAACAATGAAACCCAGATGCAACCAACTACACGAATGCACAAAGGCAAAACATGAATATACATGAACCAGAGCAATCAGGCTCGGCATGGAAAATTGCAACAAAATGAAACTGCAGCCACCACATGAATACAAGGGCAGAATTGCAACAAAAATTGCAGCCACCTCAAGATTACAAGGGCAAGACTACAACAAAACTCAGATGCAAGCACACTCAAGGCGCAATGCACATCAAACCAGTAGTATGCTCAATGAAATAAAAACCAAGTTCAAGTCACTCAAAATCCAATCAAATGCATAGCATTACAAGCACAAGATACATGGTCCTGTGGGACAACAAGATACAAAGGACCCAGGTTGGCAACACATGAATTGTGCATGCAACCTGAACATCAAATGTTCATGAAAACCACTACAGCGACAATGAACAGGTACAACATAAGGTACTAGTACACATGAGAATTAACTCAATGCAAATGCAATATGGACTAGACAGTACGCAAGTGAGATTGTCTCGAGGTAAATAGCCACAAAACAACTCAATAAAGCAGGGTAAGGACCAAACTATAATAAACAAGTTTAATTCATGTGACTGCAACACAATGTCAAGATATATAACCAAGGTCAGCAGCAGTTTTAAACATTTCAAGTCAAATGTCGAAGCCATGCAATAGCAAATACAAGTTAAATATCCCAGAGAGATGAACAGAAGGGCCTAAGTCACAAATGACCGAGTCAACAGTTCAATATCAAAGAAACAACCAAAGTTAAGTGAAATGGCCAAGGTCAAGTATGCTACAGGTTATAAAATGACCAATTTGCAAACATAAATTGCCAAACTAAAATACTACTTCATTTTCTAAACTTTATGTTGAAAACATGCACAAACATAAATGCTCAAGTGTATCTGCATATTAAATATGCAAACAAAAGTTGTAGTGGAACTACAGAAATGCTCAAGTGTATCTACGTATTAAATATGCAAACAAAAGTTGCAATGAAGACAGAGGCAATGCTGAAGACCTCAATATGCAGAGAGTCAGGAACAGTGATCGTACAATCAAAGTCAAGACTGCAACACTACAGACAGCCACACATGCATGGTTAACAATGACAATGGTCAAGATCAAGACACAAACAACTCTAGACAAACAAAACAGATTAGCAACTGCAATACATTGAACACGTCAAGTAAATCTCACCCATTTCAAACCATAGCTCAAATGCCAGAGTGATAAAAATCACATATTTAAAGTAATCGAAGTAGCAGGTTTCACAAGATCAATAATATTTTCAAATAACCAAATTCAAATGCAAAAAGGATTCGAACACTGATAGCCAAGAAAATGAACGGCCTAGAGAATGAAATCAACATCGTCAAAGCGAATCAAAGCCGTGACGACCAAATTTCAAAACCGTGTCAACAACAAAATATATACGAATCGAACCAAGTCAGAAAAATCATCAACATCGAAACAAAATTCAATCTGTCGAAATAAAGTCAAGCAACTCTCAGTCGAACACAAATTAGAAATTCTAATCTTATAAAAACAATGGTTTAAACTAGATGTGAGTGAATAAAATCACTCACCTTAATCGAAGCAAAGGTGAGCTCAATCAAGCAACCGCGAGCATCTCAAAAGGCGATCGATCAACAAATCCTCACGCAAACATCAACCAGATTGATCTACAAAATCGGTAGCTTCGAAAATCACTAAGCCCTAATTTTTAAGGAAGAGGAACAAACGAGAACGAGAGCCTCCATCATTTTTCGTTCATATGTTTTGTTAGGGCTTGAGAAAATGATTGAATAATGGGGGACGGGTTTGCCTTTGATAGTTATCATGGCACAAAACAAACAAATGAAATGTGGGCTACAAATTCAATTTTAAAGCACGCATAACTTTTAACCATTATTAAAAGAATTTCAACTGATTAAAACTCCAATAGTGATTAACAACCAATTTAATCGTCATTTGACGATAATTAATTATTACGAAACCCCGGGTTGTTACAGGAATTTAATAATATAATAATGCAAATAATCAGATTTTGGTTCGAAATGGATTCGAATGATTTCTAATGTGAATATAAAATCTATACGATTTATAATAGAGTTAATAAAATTTTAAAAGTGAAATTTTAAGTGATTTCGACGATTTTGAAAATCGCTCGGATTAATCGACGAGTTATAATAGCCTTCCGGGGCACAGTCTCAAAATTCGACGAAACCGGTTCCATTGGATCCGTAATAGTTAGTTATTCAATTTTCGTAGCAACCGGGGTTGTCGTTTGACCCTAGCAGCTAAAATCGCATAGAAACTGTTTTAATTGATTTAATTTAAATTCGATCGTTTATTCCCAAAACTCGCACATATGACCGATTTAGCCTCCGAAACACGTTCCATTGTGTTCGGTAGGTAGGTAAAACCTTAGAAACGCCTGTCGGCACGCGTTTTTTGGAGATCGTTTGAAAAAGTTGCTTTAAATGGATTTAATATTAAAAAATAATTATTAACGTTTATATATTCACGTTTAACAAAGAAAACCCTACAATATATTTCGGCCGCTGCCCATTCTTTTTCAATGGCCGAAACATTACAATCTTCTCCTCCTCTTTCCTTCAAATCCATTAAGCTTTTGCAAAAACTTTCTACTAGAAAAGCGAAAAGGACAGTTGGATCTACCTATCCAACGGTCACTATCGTGTTTGGCATGACGGATTGACGAATCTTCGGCCTCAAAGTGTAGCCGTTGGCGCGCGTTTTTCGGTGAGACGGGGTGCTAAGCTTCATGATTTTCCGGCCGTGGGTGGAGCTCGCGATGGTAGTTCATGCGGCGGTGGTGGAGGTTCCTTACCCTAAGAGGCGGCAATGGGTGCGGCTTCAACCTGGAAACGAACGCATTAGGACCAGCCTAGGTTGTCACAGTTGGTATCAAAGCTTAGGTTGGTGATAACCTTGGCTCTAGTGGGGATTACTCATTGAAAATAGAGTCTGTGGTACTCTAGACTGAGTTTGAGCGTATTAATACATATGAGCGCGTATTTGTTAGTGAATATAAATTGTTTTAATATTGTGTTGACTTATTAGTTCAGTGGAATATGAATTCTGATCGAGTAAGTTGGCCGCTATTCGAGAAGAGTTTGTAAACACCTGACACGATAAATCGACACGGTATTGTTTTAAAGGTGGTGAATGAAATAATTTTACCCAAAAAATATATTTTGATATAAAGAAAAGTTTTTGTAAACTATTTTAGCTAATATATGGTTGCTTGGATGTTAAGAATGATAATATTAAATTATTATCATTATTGTGTAACAATTTAACTAAAAATTGAAAATATAATGAAAGATTAGTAAAAGAAATCATTTATAAAATGAAACTTATAAATATGAATTATAAACATGATTTATAAATTGAAATATAATCAAATGGCAATTTGTATGAGCATAAATTATACAAATGAATTATAGTTAAATTTTGATTTAAGTCAAATTTGAAAATTTAAAATCCCCGGAGATTTTGGAAGTGTTTTCGAAGTGTTTTGAAGATAAATTATAGCATTGAACTCGCTTCAGTCGCTGTAAAATAACTTCGGTGTTGATGCAGCATCATCGATGTTCATTTTCGATTTTCTAAGTGACGAATTGCTGATAAATTGATTTGTTTAGAAGAACATGTTGTTTTTGAAATTTCAAAGGAAATTTGTTGGGAATAAAAACCAAAATTAGTTTAAAATTTTGAGAAGTGTGATTTTGGGATAACGACGATTTCAAAATGATTTGAAAACCAAAAGCCGGGTGTTTAAAAATCCTAATGAGATAGGTTGAAAGCTTATAAATTGAGATGATTTTTAAATCAAGAAGGAAATATAAGATTTGAATGTTGGAATTTAAAATTTAAAGTGAAAGTTAAAAATGAAATTAACTTGGATTGATTAAGAAAATTAAATCGAATTGAATTAAATAAATTTGAGTTAAAATAGATTGAATTGGAATAAAAATTCAGTTGAGTTATGGGAGATATTTAATGGAATTAGATCCTTAAATAAGTGAAAAATAAGTTGAATAAGAATTGGATTGGAATAAATAAATTAGAATAACTTATAAAAGAATTAAAAATCCATGAAGTAAAAAAATACGTTTGGGTTATAAAAAAGCGTAAATCTCGAGTTAAAAATAAAAGACGAATATAATCAAGCCTAGAATGAATGGAAATGTGCAAAATAATAAGTTGCGACTTATAAAATTTAAAAGTCAAATAGAGAGCCTAAAATAAATATTTTTTGATGTTTTGGAAAATGAAACAAAAATCCAAACTTGAATTATAAAATAAATTGAACTTAAGAAAATTAAATGAAGTGATTTTTGAGATTAAAAAAAACAAGTATTAAATTATAAATAAGGGGAGAACTAATTAGATAATAAATTAGTTAATGAGATGTGTAAATGGAGCCTAATGTAGTTAAATAGCAGCTGAATTGTATGTTAATAATGAAGTTTGGATATAAAATTCGAGTTATAAATCAAATTCGACTTGAATCGTTAGTGAAGTAAATATAATTGAAAATGTTGCCAAATAAAATGAAATTGGATTAAAGTGGGGATGGTTTTAGTTGTAAATAAAACCCAGATGAATTTGGCAATAAATTAAAAATGGCCTTGTAATCAATTAAATGAATTGAAAATGAATTAAATCTAAAAATTTAAAATTTATAATAACTAATCAAATAAATTTGTGGATTGAAATGAGATTTGATTGAAATAGAATCAAGTTAAATTGAAAGGGAAAATTTATTTGTAAAATGGAAATGAGCTTAAGTATGAAATTTGAATAATTTGAAATAAATTAATTTATGTTTATAATTAGAGGAAGTTTGGCTTCGAGTAAGGGTAAAATTCCATTAAATAAAAGCTTGGGTAAATTTAAATTGGGGAATGGTTATTAATATATAAGCATGGAATGGTTCAAGCTAAATAAAATGGCTGTGAATGAATTAAAATAGATGGAATTAAATAATAAATTGAGTTAGAATCAATTTAAAATGATTATAAGCCTAAGTAACTGTTATTTGCATGAATAACATCAAATTTATACAGAAAATTATCGTAGACGAAAGTAAATGTATTAACAGAGGTGAATAGAATTGATTTTTAAATCAATTGGAATGATATGGGTTTAAAATTAAAAGTGAACTGAATGTAAGCAAGTGGGTTGTAGACCATTTAAATTGAATGAGAATGGTATATGAATTAATTGAAAACAGTCGAATTAGTATTAAAACTATATAAATTGCTTACGGAAAGTGTTTAGTGTGCATTGCCTTTAGAATTCATGTGTTTAACTATTGCAAATAAGTGAAATGTTGTAAATTTCATATATATGACACTTACATGTTTTAGTTGAGTAAGTACAGGTTCAGGGAAGTTGTTGGGCTGGATTTGATTGCGCAAAATGCTAATTAAATAAGCCGCTTGCTTAAAAATGCTAAATAAGGTATGCCTACGCAATAAAAATAGGAAATATGAACTGTTTTTTGTTTTTCCGATCGTGTGGGTCGATGTATATATATTTATATCTTTTGTCAAATTGCAAAAGCTCCTCCGTACAAAGGAGACTCTGCTAAAAAATTTCGAAAATTTTAAGAGTTCGAAAATTTTTGAAAATTTTCGGACAATTTTTCTTAGCGACAAACGATTTCGAATTGGAATTAAAACAAGGAATTTTGAAAATGCAAATTGAAACTAATTTAAAATAATAATATGAATCAGTTATAAATCGAAGTTAAATTCAATATTCAGGGTTGAAGATAAATTAAATGCATATGGAAATGGGAAACCTAAATTAAATAGAAGTAGATATGAAAACTTCTATAAGAAAATGTATAAAATGATTTTAAAAACTATAATTCGATATTATTGCTAAATATGATATGCAGGTATTATAAAGGGAAAGGAAAATTGGTTTTGATTTCGGTTGATAAATTTGAATTGCCCGACTAAAAAGGTATGTGATTTAAATTTCTGTATGAAATTTGATTGGATTTTTGGATCTATCCACTTGGCCTCTTATTTTCTTTTGGAATTTAGGAGCCGGTAGAGGCATTTTGTAGTTGTACCGAACTAGCCGCGCAAAGGAGACGCTGGCGAAATTTTTCGGAAATTTTGAGAGTTATAAAAATTTTGAGAGTTATAAAAAATTTGAGAGTTATAAAAAATTTGAGAAAATTTTGATAGATTGAATTTAAATTTAAATTTGAATTTAAAATTAAATTTGAATATGTGTAGTAAATAATGTTGTTGGAAGCTATGGAAGGTTTTGTAAAGTTGGTTGAAGTAATACTGGGTCTTTAATAAAAGATATGTTGTGGCAAGTTGATAAAACTGTTTGGTTTTGGAAAATAGTGATGGGTATTGGATCATTCTTCCTAACTAGTAATTTCGGGGATGAAATTCTTTTAAGGGCGAGGAATGTGGCGACCCGAAATTTTGGACAATTTAAATTGGAATATTTATTTGATTTTAAATATTTAATTGATTTTAAATATTTAAAAGTGAATTTTTTTTAATTTGAATTCAAATATCACTAATTATTGGATAATTTAATTATTAAACTAATTTATTTTAAGTTGGGTAAAATCTGAAATCTGAAATTTTTAGCTTGTTAAAAATATTTTAAAGGCTTGTAAAATTTATATTGATAGCACGGAAGATAGTAAAGGTGTTGAAATTGAATTTAGGAATGTTTTGTTAATTTTTAAAAATATATCGTTTAAATCGAAGTTTAAAAATAGCCTTCCGAGGCATAGTCTCGGATTTTGACGAAACCAGTTCCATTGGATCCGTAATATTATATTATTTAATTTTCACAGTGTTTGGAGTTACCGTTTGGTCGTACAATCCGTAAATTCATAGAAGAATCTAATTAAATTTAATTTAAATGGTCAAACCTTCTCATATATGCCACTCCCCTCAACTTAAATTTGTTCCATCCTTATCTTCTTTTAGTTGAAAATAAAATAATGACTGCTCATTCCTGTAGATTCCAATTCGAAATCAAAGTCTTCCGGTTCATTGAAAATCGACTTTGATTCTTAGCCGAATCTTATGTCGATTGCAAGCTACTCCTATGGTCGCAAGCCAGGGAGGCCATGTCTTCATTCGAATGAACCTAATCGATCGAAGCTTTTCAGTAGGGGATCAATCGCGATTTTCGGAGGTGGGCATCGATTCTTGTGGAAAGGGCGACGAGTTGATTTTTTCACTGTTGACGTGGTGGGGTTCCCATCGAAATAGGGATGGACCGTGCGCACTCGCGAGATTGTGAAGGGAGGTGATAGCGGCGAACGAAGAGGGTAGGTCTCGAAGGCGAGTGGTCGCGATTTCTTGTCAACATGGCGACGTCTGAGGAACGCATGACGTAGTGGACTTCGTGAGCATGTTTGGGAAGTTACGGTTGATTCTGGAAGCGGCCGATGTGTTGTAAGGCGTTCGATGGAGCCGATGAGTTGTCGAAGTCGTGATCGAAGGTGAAAGAGTTGAGGGAGGGTGTTTCAAAGCAGTAAGGTATATGATTTTCAATTTTTGTTATTTAACTTAATTTATATATATACGTAGGTATACAAATTTGGAAATAGGAAAAGAAAATTTATAAATTACAATAGAATGTTGATGTCTAATTTTCAAATTTGTAGAGTTTAAATTTAGGTACAGGAAATTTATATAAGATTTTGAAAGAAAATATATAACGGTTTATATAGGAAATTTGATTGATATGAATTGTTTTTATATTCAATTTTAAAATAAAAAAAATTATATACCTTTTAAATCCACTTAAGTTTAAAACTGGCAAATGAACTCTGCAGATTTATCTGTAAATTTGGAGATTTATAAAATTTAGTTTAGTTAGAATCAGTAACAAAAGAAAGAAAAAAAAAGTTTATAACAATAAGATTAATAGTTTTTCTTTTAAATTAGTGTTTTAATTTAACGTCAAGTAAGTTAAAACTTTTAGTTTAATTTGGTTATCAAGAATTATTTTTAACAGTAAAGTAAAATTTATAATTTTATTTACCCAATAAATTTGAATTTTAAATTAGAATATTATTGGTAGTTTAAATCTTGGAAACTGTTAATAAATTTTGAATATTTCATTTATACAAGGTCCAAAGTCGTGGTGGAAGTGGATTGCAAGCTCAAACAAAGGTGAGTTAATCTCACTCATCTGGATTTTAATTCAAATTTAAATAGTTAAATTTAAATAATTGGTTGAATGGTTGAATTGATTTGATGTGCTATAGTATAGTGTATAATATATCTTGGAATGACTGATTTCACGCATTTATATAGCGGATGAGACCCTATGCGCTGTATAATAGTGGATGATTTTATATTTAAAACCCACATACTGCAATATTCCACCTCAATGTGGAATTGGTATTTTATGTAGTGCTAACATCTGTGGAAGCAGGAAAACAGGTTGGAGGGATCCAACTGGATTCCTCAAAATTATTTATGTTGTTTAATATTCTCTGTTATGAATAATCGATATTTTGTGATGAATATTATGGATAATTGGAATATTGAATGTTACGATTTACTTGAATATATTTCAGTGCAATGAATTCTCAAAATATATAGAATTGGATTTTTGAAAATAAAAGGAAGAGAATTTGTAAGTGAAATAATTATAGAAAATTTAAATAAATTAAGAATGAACTGGATGAGAATAATAGTGGTTTTAAAATTCTAATAAATAAATTCTGTATATAAAAGGGGATGTTGAATAAACAGGAAGATAATGAATTTTAAACTTCAGTATTATTATTTAAAGGAATAAAGTATTTATTTTAAATTTAAGATTTAAATTATTAAAAAGAATAAAGAAGAAATTTGGAACATCTGAAATTGGTATGTTTCAGTTAAAAGATTTAAAATCAAAACGAAAGAAAAATAATAATAAAGTCTATAATTCATGGATTTTGAAATGAATTAAGTACGTAAAGGAATTTATTTCAAATGGAGTAAATTAGAAATCAATTTGGAAATTGATTTAAATATTTGAAATTGGAAATTTAAAGGAGAATGTGACTATGAAGTTTATAAACTGTGTTTATAAAAGTAAAGCAATATATCAGTGGATATTTGAAAGAATAAATTCACGGTGAGAATTTATTAAAGGAATGAGAAATTTGTTTAAAAATAAATAGTGATTTATTTTTAAAGATGGAAAGAGAAGAGTACTTCCCTGGATAGCCAAGTACGTTTTCAACGTAAATTTCTAGATATAAGTTATGTTGTTTTAAAAAGCATGTTTTAGAAAATTTATTATTTCTAAACATTTAAATTCTAAAGTAAGTATTTTCTTTTAATCTACTATAGTAGATATTATTTATAAGTGACTTGGTATTTGTTTTAAAGAGAAAATCTAGTTTATATTTATAAAGTAGCCTCATTTTAAATATTCCCGTAGTATACATTTTTAATAAAGTATTAAAGAAATTTTAATTTAAATGTTTTAAAGGATAATTTATAATAGAGTGTTTTAAATTAATTTAAAAATCTAAAGCTTTGTACTTGGTATTTTCAGTGGAAATAAATATTTGGAAATTTATCTTATGAGAAAAGTATGGTTTGAAATTGTTTTCAAAAGGGTTGAAAATAGAAATATATCTTTCGAAGATATTGTGAGGTAAATAAATAATTTGGTGAAATTATTTATTGTTTGATGGATATTTGTGAATGTTAGTTGATAGTTAAATAACCGACTATCAATATTGGCCAAATGCGCTGATCGTTTCGAAGAGACCGAGATCGGGATTAATTTCTCGAAAACCACTTCGATCCGGATTGTACGTTTTCGTGGAAAACGAGTTCAGAGTCGAAGATGGTTCAATGAAGTGAAAGGGCTAGTCGCTACTAATCCTGATGATAATTCCAAAATGGATGCAGTAGGAATAGTGACTTCGGTTCCGTTCAAACCTGGGACGGACTTGTAAGGATGAATGTTTTCAGAACATTGTCAGGTGGACATCAGCATTCTAAGTGAAACGTTCAAAAAGGCGACGCTTAGCCTCAAGCCACATCAACCGGGAATGACTGAAAATCAGGGCTTATGCAGCAAGGCTTAGTGGGCATCACCCATTTCCGGGTGAGGTCATCCCTGTCTAGATGTCCCTTTTATTTCAGCCTAATGGTGTGTTTGCTAATCACAACCGTGGGGTGATCTTACTCGGGATTATCCAGTAAGGGATAGTCCGGATCTTGTGTTGCAGGGGGTCGAGAGTGATCCTCGGTATGCTGATCTAGATCAGGTACCGTGACAGGTGGTACCGCAGTGCCTAGTCATTAGTTGGAAATCCATTCTCCCTACGCGCCTTTTACGAGTTTTGTTTGTATTTCCCACTATGTGGCTAGTAGCTGGAATTTAATAGATGTAACAATTTCGGCTATTTTGATAAGTATTTGTAAATAGACCCAATTATAATATCAGAGGACTTTAATAAAAAGTGTTTTGGCTATAGTAAGGTAAAAAACGACATGTTTATTTATGGCATGGTCTTACGAGATGCTTTTGATTTTCAAAGGATTTTTGAAACTTTAATAATCAATTTGGGTGTGGTTTTCTCACGTTGGTATTCCAGACTGACTCGGGTGTTATTTTACTGTAATGCTTGGGTCAGACCGAGTATTATAGAATACATGATATGAAGCTGTGGAGCTCAGGAGACTAGCTACATGGCGAGACGTACTTCCGTACTTGATTTATATTCTGTTGTGTATTCTGTTGTGTGATGACAGATAAGGACGTTTTGGAGCTCAGGAGGCGAGGTGGATGGCAAGAACGTATGGAGTGTTTCCGCTGTTTTATATTGTTGTATATCTGTGACATGATAATTGTGTATATTCAGTGACTGTATATATGTGTAACTCTGATGTATTATAAATGTAATTGACATATACAGAATGCTTTGTAAACTGTTATTATTTATTATTATATTTTATCCGTTGCGAATGTGAAATGTTGGTGTTTCTGATTTTCTTCTTCTTCTTCTATCTCTTTCTTCTTTTCATAACTATCCAGAACTTTTAGGTTCGAAAATTCGGGGTCGTTACAGAGAGAAATTTGTTTTAAAATTATATTTAAACTTCGTAAATTCATATCTAGGGCATACGTTATCAGATTTTGACGAAACAGGCGATGCCGGAATCGCAGAGACGAGTACTACGCAATGGAACAATTCTGGAATCATTCTAAGCAAGTAAAATTTAGGTTAAATCGAACGCCATTCGATTTAATTTAAATTTGAACGCTCGTCGAAAACCTAAGGTGAGTTAGTCTCAATCACATCTGGATACCAGTAATTTAAATAGCTAATATTTAAATGTTTGATTGGTTGTTTAGCTGAATATGATAATCTTTATCAAATTGAATCGATATTTATTTGTTGTCCTAATATCTGTGGATGTAGGGAAACAGGCTGGAGGGATCCAGCTGGATTCCTCACAAATAGAAATTTATTTATATTATGTGATAAATTGATTTAGATCTTGTTACGTTGTGTTCTATTTATATACTATGATAAATTAATTTGAAAATTAATTGTGTTGTGCCATGATTGGGTGAATATAACCTGGGAATTTAAATATAAATAAATAAATTGGGTTTAAAGGAAATAAAAGAAATTCTTAAGTAAAGGATTTAAAAGGAATTAAATTCAAGAAATTAGTTGGTAATTTGAAGTGTTTGAAATTGTGAATTGTTAAAATAATAGCAGGATTTATTTTTAAAGCATGGGAAGTGTGTTTTCTCCTGGAAAATTTAGTTTGTTTTTAAGAAAAGCTTTCAAAATATAAATTTGCAGTTTAAATATGTTTAGAATATTTTAGAAAGAAATATTATTTTAAATTGTTTAAAGTGTAAGTAAATATTTATTTATGCAATTATGGTAATTAATTATTTTAAAAAGTAAAGTAGTATTAAGTTCTTAAAAGCAAATTATAATATAAATATTTAATAACTTTATTTTAAAGGTTAAGTTGGCTTAAATTACTTAGAAAACCTCTATATATTTCCTTAAGTATTATTTTTCAGTGAAGGAATTTCTAGAAGCTTTATTTTAACTATTTTAACTATTTTAAACATATGTTTTGAAAATGATTTCCAGGAATTAGCAATATGATGAGTTTATTTTCTAAAGTATGGAAAGGATTTTACAGGATGAACGTAAAATTGAACCGGGTAAATCGTGTGGGATTTATAAAAAGAATTCTTTGGGTTATCCTAAAATGGAAGTGTATTTCCCTGAGAAGCCGAGTACGTTTTTAAAGCAGATTTTTAAATGGGGTTAGAAGTTTTGAAATTATATTAAAGAATGTTCCAAGAAATTATTTAACTTGTAAGAATTTTAAGTGAACATTTACCAAAGTAGTTATAGAAGTAATTATTTTTAAAAAGGTAATTAGAATTTTGTTTTAAAGGATATTATTAATATTTATACTTTATAAAATGGTTTTATTTTAAAGATAAATAGTTAAACTTTTATTTAAAACTTGTATAGGATTCATAGCTTTATTTTAAAATTTAGTATGACTTGACTTTATTTTGAAGAAAATAATTTATATTTTATAAAGCAGTTTTATTCGAAATATTTACAAAAGTATATATATTTTAATTTAATTATGTAAGTTGTGTTAATATAAATTTTTTAATGTATTTTCAAGAATAAAATATTTAAATTATTTTAAACCCTAAATATTTGTACTTGGATGTTTTCAGAGGAAGTAAAGATTTGAGAATCTATTCCAGGAGAAGGATTGGGTTTGAAAAGTGTTTCAAAGGGATTTTGAAAATGGAAACATATCTTGCGAAGATATTTCTTTTGAGGAAAATAAATAATGTGGGAAACTACTTATTGTTTGATGGATGTTTGCGAATGTTAACTGATAGTTAAATTACCGACTATCAATATTGGCCAATGCGTTGATCATTTCGAAGAGACGGAGATCGTGATTAATTTCTCGAAAACCACTTCGATCCGGTATATACGTTTTTGTGGGAAAAATGAGTTCGGAGTCGAAGATGTAGCAGTGAAGTGCAAGGGCTAGTCGCTACTAATCCTAAGGATATTTCCAAAATGGATGTAGTAGGAGTAGTGCCCTTGGTTCCGTTCGAACCCGGGACGGACTTTTATGGATGAATTCTTTTAGATCGTCATCAGGTGGGCGATAGGCATTCTAAGTGAAACGTTCTAAAGGTAACGCTTAGCCTCAAGCCTCATCAACCGGGAATGACTGAAAATCAGGGGTTATGCAGCAAGGTTAGGTGGGTAGCACCCATTTCAGACTGAGGTCATCCCTGTCTAGATGTCCCTTTATTTCGGCTTAGTGGTGCGGTTGCTGATCCTAACCGTGGGGTGATCTTACTTATCTAGTAAGGGTTAGTCCCGGCCTTGTGTTGCAGGGGATAGGGAGTGATCCTCAGTACACTGATCTAGACCAGGTACTGTGACAGGTGGTACCCCAGTGCCTAGTCATTAGTTGGAAATCCATTCTACCTACGAGCCTTTTACGAGTTTTGTCTGTATTACCCACGATTGTGGCTAGTAGATGGAATTTAATGAATGTAACAAATTCGGCTATTTTATAAGTATTTGTATATAGACCCAATTATAATATCAGAGGATTTTTATAAAAAGTGTTTTAGCTATCGTAAGGTAAAACCCGACATGTTTATTTGTGGCGTGGTCTTACGAGATGCTTTTGTTTTCAAAGGATTTTTGAAACTTTAATAATCAATTTGGGTGTATTTTTATTAGCTGGTATTCCAGACTGACTCGGATGTTATTTCATTATAATGCTCGGGTCAGACCGAGTATTATATGTTCAGGATAGGATGCTATGAGCATGAGAGGAGCTGGTGTCCGAGAGGTTTATCCGTACTTGTTTATATCCGCTGCTGTGATTGTATGGAATTTTCAGACTGGTAATTGTTATTTGTGTCTGATACTCTGATGATATATTGTATAAAACAGATATAGTTTTCATTTTGTGTAAAAATTTGATATTATATATTATATTTTATTCCGCTGCGACTGTGAGATTCTGATATTGTTTAGTTCCTTCTTTATTCTACCTTCTTTCTTTTTCCTCAACAATCTATCTTTTTCGGCACTTGATCGTCGGCATATCATACTGTGGGGTATTTTGTGTCGATTTTCGAGGGTCGGGAAGGGGGAATCGTCTCATAATGGCTAGTTGCTACTACCACCCACCTCGGAACAGACTCCCATAATCAAAATCGAGGGGTGGCCACCAAATTAATCAAAAAGTCATAATATGGTATCGAAGAAATGTGCCCGATAAGAGGTGCAACCTCACTGAGCCAGGTAGATCTCTTATTTTAGCCACATCAAGCTGACTCATGAAAGCTAGGGCTACGTAAATACCTCATATAGAATCGTTTCCCAAACCATCCTACTTCATTCTAGAATTTCCACCACGTATATATTTGTTAAAGTGGTTTTCGGTATTAGCAGAGAGTATGACAATATCCGACCCCGGTCTCTTTAACAACCAGATGTTTATTTGACGCTGGATGGTTCTTTTACATTTCAAAAATCATTTCATAATTGATATCAAAATATCATATTCGATTCAAACATATCACTTTCGAAATCATATCGATAAGATAGGTTAATTAAATCCTCATTTCAAAATCAACATATTTACTCAAATATGTCATTTCACCACTAAATATCATTTCAAATCCCAACTTAAGTTATAACATTATTTAACCATATTCGCTTTAAATCAAGGATTTAAATAAACAGTTCAACGTTGCAACGTTAGAAACTTAGAAATGTAGTTTAATTAGTCAAAAATAGTTTAAAATATTTAAAATAATTTAAAATACTTTAAATGGTTTAAAATATATTAAAATACTATAAAATATCTTAAATGGTTTAAAATAGATTAAAACAGATTTCAAAGTTATATTCAACATTTCAATAACTCAATTTCGATTAAATTCATTAATTATTTGACAATTCAACTTTGAAATTTCAGTTTAAATCCTTTAAACAATTTATTAAGACCAAATCATCAACAGTTAAAGCTTGGATTTTCGAAAAATAGTCCAGTTTATATAATCCAATTTATTTCAAAATGTCATTTAACTAAGTTCAAAAATTAAGAATTCAAAAATCATAAATTGAACCATTCCGTTGTCCGTATATAATTTTCTACCCTGTGGCCAAGTGATACAGACATATATAATTCTAATCCGCAATAATTTTAATTTGTTGGCATATATCATTTCAACCCGCAATCTCGAATTAACATTTAAAATCCATAAAATCGCTTGGGTTTATCATTTCTACCCATAACGATTTTCCCTAATCTATAAAACGTTCGGGTATGTAACATTTCAACCCATAGGGAACTTGCAGAGTTATAACAATATAAAATATAACATCCAGTCATCCAATAACAAAATCAAACATCCATCACAATCACCATTTAGATCAGCCAATAAACAACAACAATTAACTGGTTGTCATTAACAGTTATTTAACTAGCAGTTTAAAAATTCAATATTAAATTAATTAGCGATTAAATTCAAATAAAATTAGATTCAACTGGAATGATAATTTATATATATCAAACATCAATCAATCAACCTCTAATCACATCATAAATTCAATTTAACTAACATAAGACAATTTAGTAATGTAAGTTGGTCAAAACACTTATCTTCGATTTGTCGTCGATTTAAAATCCAAAATTAGCCCAAAAATTTAACAATCTCAGAATGCAGCTAAACTAGTTCCAAAATGTCTAGAATTTGATATGGACGCGAGTGAATCCGAGCTCGTATGCAAAAATAATTAACATATAGAAGATTGAAAATTTTCGACTTTGAGTCTTGCTTCGGTCCACTGCCTTAATTACTCGGCTTTTGCTTTGAGTTTTTGCCAAAATGACCCGAGACCCCAGTCATTTGGTTCCTGACCCGAAGTCTTTGTAGCATTTTCGTCTTTAGAACACAAAGCGCGCCTAGATCTGGATTGTTTGGAATGGAACTCTCTCTAACCCGAAGTCGTTGTAGGGTTTTTGCCTTTGGAACCCGAAGCGAACCTCTTTCTAACTCGAAGTAAATCGGGAGCAACCAATTTTTTTTTTTGAAATTAGGTTTTGGAATTTAGGAATTAGGTTTGATGTTCTATCATCTGAGAAGGGGGAAGAAGATGTACGCATAGAAATGATAAAATGAGAAACAACTAGGGTTTAGAAGGATATATTTATGTGAACAAAGCCCGATAAGAAAGAACAATATATCGAATTGGTCCGAGCGACAATGACGACCCGAAAAACTCGTTCTGCCTTCAAAACGAAAATATGTTTTCCCATATATCAAAATGGATGTTTTCGATTTTTTAAACTCAATGGAACAGGTTTCATGTCCTAATTCCATTATATGAAGAAGTTATCTTTTAAAATCAGCTTATTCCAAATTGAATTCTATAAATTGATTTCTGCACGTTTCGTGCACCCACGATCAAACGACAAGTCTGATCGCTACGAAACTTAAAATCCTACCAATAACTCACCATTATGGATTCGATGAAACTGGTTTCATCGAAATCAGAGACAGTTGCCAAAATGGCTAATTTCACGTTAAATAAATAAATTATTATTAAATTGATTAAATCACTTTTTAAATTCTAATTTGATAACCAACATTTTTTATCATTTTTGATTACCTATAACTTCTAATATTTTAATACGAATTTTCCATGCAAATCCAATGTTAACTATTTCATTAATTATAGTGTTAAATTTCCATTGCAATAAATTGATTAATTATAATCTAAAATCCCAATAAATTGATTTATTTTAATTCCAATCCTATTATTCAATCAATCATTACTTTATGAACATAGTTAACATTGGTTTACCATTTATTACATCAATATTCTACAGTTACCATTTTAATTCACGTTAACTGCAATATTTCAATAGATTAATTACAATTGACTTGCAATTTTGTAGCGATCCTAAATCGACCTTCGAAAATCGGCACCGAATACAACACTCGTAATCAAATGCCGTTGATCCAAACGTCGAATCTGGACCGCCGGAGCTTATAACACATCAAGTACAACACAGCGGAAGAAAATGAATAATATCAATATATATAACATTTGATACAATATCCAGATACAATAGAATGATACAATGGATATTAATACATCAGAGATGCCAGAAATAGCAGCAGAAAGATAATGTCTTCAATGCCAAACTCCAAATAATCCATCTCCTATCCAGAACTAGCTCGAACAACCATTAAGTTGCACCACGATAAGCAAGGTCAGCTATGAATGCTGAAGTGTAGAAAATGCAATCCATGATCCAAAAGGCTTCGAAGGCTATCGAATCGATTTCTACTATTCGACTATCTGGAAAAAAAACCCAACTCTAGACTGCCCATGTGGAAAATTATGGGCACCCAGAGCTTAGGAAATGAACAATAAACTCAAGGTTAGTCGTGGGACTGGTGTGAGTAACAAAAATAGTCTTTATCTTTAAAACAAAAAAAAGAATTTAGATTGAAAACCGCAATGCTTTTTTGGAAAATGAAACTACCATAAGGCCTCCTGCCACACACACAATGCAAGCGCGAATTTGGAGGAGATTTCTCCTTATGATAGTCAAAAATGCTTGATACGTGAAAACTATTTTGATATTATTATTAGTGCATAGTGGAAAACATTTCGAAAGTCTAATATTAATCTTAGCCAGCATAGGCATTTCGCACTTATGCCTACTATAGCTACCATGTTCAATAGCAGGTTACCGCCACATTCCATGGCAGGTTATACAACTAAAACCGTATAGGGCGCTTACTTTTTCATTTGGATTTCCAACAAATGGTCAGGCAAAGGAACTTCCCAAACAAAATGGAACGCCTCTGGAGGGATGCCCCCGAGAACTTAACCAACTCTCTGCTACACAAGGCCGGGTTACCTCTGTAACTAGGAAACAACTGACACGAGCATGCCATCCCCCGGTCGTTACCGACCTTTATCCGAGGACCCTCAACCCAACAACCACACAGTAAAGTATCTAGGCTCCATACCATGATACCACTTTTTATAAAAGTTCAACATAAGTAAATATCTGGGCTCCATACCATGATATCACTTTTTATATCCAAAAGGAAATGGTCATACCCTTAGGAGGGCTACCCTCAAATAACCTTGCTGCCACGATTCATGTTTCGACCATTACCGGGTTGTGAGGCTCGACGAAGTCTCGTCCATAAAGCTATGCTTTTTCACAAAGACATGCTTCAATCACAAATGATCAACAAATGATCATCCATACACAGCAACACTTAACATGCCACATTACCAAATTGGGAATGTATCGGTAGTAACCATCAACTACAAAACCTCTGAGCTCGTACGTTTCAGAGAAGGTTGTTAAGCTAAGAGAATAATTATCCACCACCAACAGAAATGTATTTGATAGAAACCAGCTTTACATCTCAAAGTGTAATGCCTGACACACATCCATAAAAGTCTGTTCCGGGTTCGAACAGAACCGAAGGCACTTCCGAAGAAGCCCTTGCAAATCCGGGTATTCACAATCTCGATCGGACTTCCCATCACTTAGGGAATCTCTATACGGTCACGACTCGGTACAGAGACAATCGGCGGGTTATCATTTCGTTTTTGAGAATACCATGTCTTCACCATTGGTCTTCAAATGCTATCCATATCGACATATCATTATTCGGAATAGGTTATATGACACAAAGTCCTCTTCCGGCTAAACCGAATGAGCGCAATATTTAAAAACATATGAATATGGGATTTCAGTTAAGTCACAACTTATTATCCAAACTTTTCTTCCAAATGGTTTGAAAAAATTACCATTTTAAATCTTTAAAATAAAAGATTCATTCCACACAGTTCACCTAGTTTCAGAAAGATCCATTTACGGATTTCAAAACAATTCCCATTTCAAATTGGATTAACACATCCAATCTTTTAGTTTAAGATTTAGTTCATAACTGTCGATTTCCAATTCAAATCTTGTTTTTAAAGGATACACCGTTTAAAATCCTCTTTGATTTCAAAACAAGATTTAATAATCTTTTACATAGTTTAATTCATAGTTTTTCCAAACTATTTACAATTTCATTTCAAATTTGAAATCTTTCGATACAAATTGGAAATCCTTTCTTTTTATGAAAGCTATTATTATTTGAAACAAATAGTTTTTGTTTGGGAAAACTAATTACAATTTACATAAGTTAAAGCCATCTAAGTATAAAACTTGGATTTAAATTTAAATTTCCAAAACCATACTTTAAATGGTTAAAAACCCATATAAAAATCTTTATACTTGTATAATCTTTCAGACCATAATTTCCAAATCATTGAATTCAATTTCAAATATTGAATTCAAGTTTAAATCAAATTTTTTAAATTTCAAGTTTATTAAGTTATTAAAAATAACTTTTATTTCTGAAACTCATTTCAAAAGCTTTCAATTCCAATTCCAAAACTATTTTGAATTCAAGAACTCAATAATTAAAATTGTTAAAAATCTGTGACTTAGTCGATTTCCCCGTGCAATCCATATTTGTGTGAATGGTGTAGTCCAGGGCTTTTACACAATAGTGCAACATCATAATACATCATATCAGAGATTCAATCATAACATTATCGATAAGCGGTATATTCCAATAACACTTATCTATACACACAGAATCATAGATAGAAAATATGAATGCATTATAAATAAATAAATCACATTCATCACAGATCACACTGGAATAATTCATAGAACAAAGCATAACATATCAAAGACATCAAGCAGTTCACAAGATTTGACAATCAAACTAAACTTAATTAATTACCATAAGCAATTAATTTCTTAATTACCTTCATAAAGTAATTACACTTACGCAATTTCATAAATGATTATCATCAATTAATTAATCAAATTAATTGTCAAAATTAATTAACTATTCCTTTTCAAATCATTTAGTTAATTAATCATTTCTTAATCAATTTATTTAACCTTAATTACTTAATTAATTACCCCTTAATTATTAATTAATAACCTAATTATTAACTAATAAAACTTAATTACCCATTTATTAACCACTTATTACTTGATAAATCAATTATTAATTCTATATTAAATTACTTAATTAGTTACCTACTAATCATACATTAATTAACTTTAAGTAGTTAATTACAAAGTTATTTATTACTTAATCATTACTTAACCAATCTCTACTTACAATTATAATTTAATTATTCTTAGCTGCCTTTCAAAAATAATTAATTAATATTAATTGTTCATCTTAATTAACATTTTAAATGAAACCTTCTTTAAATTTTGAAAATCAATTTATTACTAACTACAACCTTAAGTGTTAATAAATTTTATACTTAACTTAAATTAATTACTTAATTAAAATAATAATTAAGAGTTAAAAACATTGTTAAACATTAACTAAGATAATTAAAACTTATATTAAAGTTTTAACTAAAATTTGTTAAACATTTATTAAGTTTACAGTTGCTTAAAACTTGTAGATACACAATTTGCCTAACTTTAATTTTTTATAATACAATACTGTAGTTTTGAAAAACCGAGATCTTCCCCTGATCTAACTCAAGTTACACTTTGAGTTCTCACCTGCTTTCCCCCAAGACTCTCTTCTGTACGCATCTTCTTCCTCTTTCTTTTTTTCTTTATTTCCCGTAGTTAAGTTTTAAACTTTAGTTACAACAGTTACAACATTCCCAGACAACTAAGGAAGAACTCGAGCCATCTCCATGAAAACACGAGTTCCCCTTCGCGTCACCACAACCCAACTCCTCCAGATACCCAATCCGTGTCGTGCACGTACACAAGGCATCGAAGCCATGCCGAACATCGCCGGTATCGCCACCAGGTCACCAATGACCTCGACATCAACCCCGGCTATTCTCTTCTACACGAAAATGTTTGAATTCCATTTTGACAATTCACCATGACCAGAAAATTACTTCCAGTCAATCTCCGCCTCGTACCACCGCCTTTCCACCACCAAAATTCATGTCTTCACGCCACAAGCTTCGTTGGACACCCCTCTCCCTTTTCCCCTTCATCTTGACCCACTCGACGCTTTGTCGAAGGCACAGTGATCAAATTTCTGACCTCGCCATAATTAGTGTTACAAACAATTTTGACTTTCCGCCGTCGCTACTGTTCTTTAATTACTACACTGACATTTTTCCTAAACTCCCCTTTCACTCAACTACCACCAGTGAGAAACCCAACCTCCCAATCTACTGAGATCATTAGATAAACCTCGAAAACCATTTTCTATTCAATTATGAACTGCTCTTTCAATACAACGCTAAAAATCGTGATTTTCCTTTTAAAAATCATGATTTCCTGAGATGATTCAATTTATATAATTGCATCAGCCAATTACATTATTTGATTTTATCATAATACTAGAATTCCTACTATATTTTCTTGAATTCAGAGGATTTTCAACTTAAAATACTTGTATTTATTTTTAAAACTTAAATCATGTTTAAATAACATCTTTTGTTTAAATTTTAAAGTTTAACAATGACCGAAGAAGAAGAAATCAAATTCCAAAGGTTTTGGAAACCTGGAACAACAAAGGCAAATATGCCTGATATTAAATATGCACAATCATTTAAACACATACATATACACATCTTTGCGTGCAAAAAGATACTTCACAATTCCTATTTCAAGCATGATTCAACCCATATGCTAAACTTCAAAAGTCTCAAAAGTTTACTCACTTGGTTATGGATAAAGCAGAGGAGAACAGAGGCCTAGAAAAATTATTTTAAGCTTGGAAACTTGACTACTTCAGGTTTGTATTTTTGTTTTTTGTTTTTTAAATTTTTTTTGCTGATCTAAACTTGTTGTTTCTTTACTGAAGATCAAGTTAGGTTAAAGATTGTTGCAAAAATTATTTCTTTGAACTTGAATTGCTTCTTGAATTCACTGCATGCTTTCTGATTTTGAAAACTGCAGTTTTGTTTTTCTTCTTCTTCCTTTAATCTTACTCTGTTGTTGAATTGAATGATGATGTTTTCCTTTTTTTCTTTATGACTTTGTTAAGTTTTGTTTTTTTGTGTAAAGATAATTTTTTTTATTTTACTTAGTCTTATTGTCTTCTTTTGCAAGCTTACATAAATATTTATATTTTCTTTGTTTTCATACTTATCTATATATTTTTGTTGTCTTGAATATATAATATTGACTTCTTGTTTTGCACAGCAAAAATATTTGCTATGAATATGTTTTTACTTCTATTTTGTATGTATATAGATTTGTTTACTTTATTTTATTATCTTCTTGCATACACTTGTTTTTATTTCTATTTCTAGTATAAATAATTACTTTTATTTCTTTGTTTAATGTTCAACTATCAAACATTAATTTATATTAACATGTTTTATAATTAGATTTTATACTTTTTTTTGTATTAATAAAATTTATTCCATTATAAATACATCTTCTTACTCAGTATTATATACACCTTATTTTAAAGAAAATGTTTTTTAAACTAATTACCATTAATTAATTTACATAAATAATTTTTTCAAACCGAAATTGTTGCTCTAAGTCATTTATTTAATATTTAAATACAAATTCAATATCCAAAGTCAAATTCAAATTTACATATATAACTCAAATTCAAATTAATTCCAAAATTTATTCAAAATTTACATTAATTATTAATCTAAATTTAATTCAAAATTGGGATCTTTACGATTCCCCCCTTAAAAAAATTCATCCTTGAAATTTGCAGGCACGAAAACGACACAAATAGATACACAAGGATAGAGAAATAGTTTACCAGGTCAAACTGGATATCTATTCTGTATTTGACTCATGTTATCCCATTTTTTGGTCAAAACTAGGATATCCATGTTGTGTGTGTTTCCACCACGACCGGAGCAAAAAGAAGCAAGCAAGCATACATAAGTCAAGGGTTTCACTCAAAGTTCACATATAAAAGTTCCATTCGGCATAGCCCATTCGGCAATGAGAAGCAAGGCCTCACTCGGCACTCAGAGCACATAAGTTCATCCGGCGTTCCCAGTACAAGAGTTCATTCGGCTTTCCCAATCCATTCGGTAGTACCGATCCAAATCCAACCTTCCCCCCATATCACAGCCGAACCGGACCTCTCCACCTCCATGCCGAACCATGCATAGCCGAACCAAGCTCCACTTCCATGCTCCACCGAACCACATACCACCGAACCAAGTCACTTCGTCCATCACTGAACCATCCACAACCGGACCAAGCTCCAACTTCTCCAAGCTCCATGCCGAATGAAGCCTCGCCGAACCAGAACGCTACCAGATCAGGTTACTTCAGCCCAAGCCCACCAGCAGCTATAAACATCCAAGACCCCTGCCCCCAGCCTCACTCTATAAATAGAGGGGCAGGGGTACAACAATGGGGGACAAGTTTGAGAGCTCAAGCCTGGAAGGAACTCTCAAACAACTTTAGATACTTGTAATCAAAGCTTTGTACTTGTAATCTAAAGAAAAAAGGAGAATAACATATAAAGTGGACGTAGGCATGTTCTGGCCGAACCACTATAAATCTGTATGTCTTTTACGGTTTAGTCCCTGCTTTTTATATATTTGCATGAATCACCCAAATCACTAAATACAACATAAAATCAACCAACTCATACGACTTTGGGTGTTTGCGGCCATTTTTTACGCAAACATTTTGGTGCTTTCACTGAGAAGAACCAGCTCCCGCTACATCGGATAGAAGTTGATTTTGAAAATCTAAGAGTTCAGATCTAAGAGTTATGACGAGACAAACAAGTAGAAGGCAAAGGCCAGAGAGAAGTGAACACCAAGGAAGTCAAGAGGCTTCCTCAGGAGGGAATCAAGCGTCGATCTTCATCACTAGGGATGAGATGGAGGCCATGATGAGAAGACAAGAAGAGATGATCCAGAACTTACTTCAACAAATTGGGCAAATTGGAGCACAAATCCAAGGAGCAACTGGGGCTCAGAACGGGGCAGGACCATCTAGCACAGCACCAGAGCTAGGGGGCACTCACGCAGAGCATGTTGATCCGACCCCGGGAAGTGAGATGGGGGCATCCGACCACCTGGTAGCAATAGAGGAATGAACGTTCAGCCAGGGAGGCATACACATGAAAACTCCCGTGGACTTGGGGGGCAGGTCGAAGGCAGTGAACGAGAACTACAGCTTGGAGACAATGACAGATTAGCAGAGATGGTTAGAAGAGCTATGAGAGGCGGTTTAGTAAACAGAGACTTGGAAGATGTAAACAGGAGTCCTTTTTCTTCTGTGATTAGGATGGTTAGGAACCCACCAGAATTCAAGCTACCATCATTGGACATGTACAACGGGAAAACGGACCCCACGGTCCATATAACGAAGTATATGAGACATATGGAAGTGCTGGGGGCATCAGAGGAGGTTATGGCCCGGTGCTTTCCACTGTATTTGACGGACATTGCAGCGTTATGGTTTAGGCAACTGGAGAGCGGCTCCATAGGAACATGGGCAGATTTAACTGAGAGATTCATGAGGCAATTCAGGGTTCATATTGCGAGACCCAAGAATGTGATGACTTTGGCAACCTTGAAACAGAAAACTAGAGAGACTTTGAGGAGCTTTCTAACGCGATTTAATGCGGCGGCAGCATCAGTGGATCGACCAGATCCATCTATGGTTATGATGGCGGCTGTATCTGGAATAGCTGGTAATACAGAGTTCAAGAATTCATTAACCAAGGACCCGCCTATGAATCTGGGAGAGTTCTATCATGAGGCTGAAAAGTTTCTGCGTTTGGAAGATGCTAGTGCAGAAAGAGAGGAAGAAGATGACGTTTACGTAATCAAGAGCGAAAACCCACCTGGAAAGGGTGCGGAGACTAGCAAAGGAAAAAGAAAGGCTGAGGATAATGATGACAGGACAAAGTGGCTACGAAGAGAACCACGCTTCACCACCTATTCAGAGCTGAATGAGAGTTTGGAACGAATTTATCAGGATACCAAGGGGCAGGTTCCGTATCGTAGACCAATGCGAAGGGATCCAACCTCTGACGAAAGAAAATCAGATAAGTTTTGTGTATTTCATGAATTGAATGGTCATAATACTAATGATTGTAGGCATTTGAAGGACGAGGTAGAAGGGCATATCAGGAACGGTATGCTCCTTCAGTATGTGAGGAGGCGAACTCCAGCGGTGGAGCTAGAGCGACCGCCCTCTACGTCAGCTAGAGGTGACCCTGGATCAAGGCACCATTTGATTATCCATTGATTGCTTGATTAAAATAACGATGAACAGGTCGTAAGCTTCCACTAACGCAATTAAATCGTTTACACATGTACGAGATCGCGAACGATCTCCAGGCATGCTCTGAATGATCATTGACTGCTTCGGAGTGGGAACTTACACTTTGACATCCTTGCTTTGCTTTTGTTTCGATTTGAACATTTGAATTCTTCCTGTTTGGACTTTCTGCTGTAAGGTACTATTGCTTTAACATTTACAATTCTATGAAAAAATTATTTACTTGTATGCCCGTTGGATCGCGAACGGTCCACGAGCACCTATTGCATGGCAACGAACTGCCCAAGTCTTTGATTCGAAAAATTCCCCCAAATAATGACTCCAACACTGATGATATTAAGTCCCCCCCGGGCACACTCATTCGCCTCGAACGGCACCCGACTTCGAACAGTCACAATTCGCCTCGAACGGCACCCGACTTCGAACAGTCACAACTCGCCTCGAACGGCACCCGACTTCGAACAGTCACAACTCGCCTCGAACGGCACCCGACCGCGAACAGTCACAAACTCGCCTCGAACGGTACAACTCGCCTCGAACGGCACAACTCACCTTACCTCAAATGGCTCGATCGCGAACGGTCGTCATTTGAGGTCCGCCACCTGATCACTGACTGTTACACCTTACCTCAAATGGCTTGATCGCGTACGGTCGTCATTTGAGGACCACCACTTGACCGCGCACTGTCGCACTTTACCTCGAATGACTCGATCACGAACGATCGTCATTTGAAGTTAAGCGGTTGACCTTGAACGGTCCCCACTCGACCGTGCACTGTCGCACTTTACCTCGAATGACTCGATCCCGAACGGTCGTCATTTGAAGTAAAGCGCTTGACCTTGAACGGTCACATTTCACTGCAGATGACTCGATCCCGAACGATCGACGCACGGATTTATGCGCTTGACCGCGCACGGTCGCACTTCACCTCAAATGACTTGATCACGAACGATCGTCATTTGAAGTTAGGCGCTTGACCATGAACGGCCGCGCTTCATCCCAAATAGCTCGATCCCGAACGGTCGTCATTTGGGGCCATATAAAATATCAAGCCCTTTACAGGTTGTCAACAGGATACGAACATCCATCTCATGGCATTACAAAACACGCCTTCCTACCGGAAGGCATATTTTGGGGGGCAAAGTGTTATCCCATTTTTTGGTCAAAACTAGGATATTCATGTTGTGTGCGTTTCCACCACGACCGGAGAAAAAAGAAGCAAGCAAGCATACATAAGTCAAGGGTTTCACTCAAAGTTCACATATAAAAGTTCCATTCGGCATAGCCCATTCGGCAATAAGAAGCAAGGCCTCACTCGGCACTCAGAGCACATAAGTTCATCCGGCGTTCCCAGTACAAGAGTTCATTCGGCTTTCCCAATCCATTCGGTAGTATCGATCCAAATCCAACCTTCCCCCCATATCACAGCCGAACCGGACCTCTCCACCTCCATGCCGAACCATGCATAGCCGAACCAAGCTCCACTTCCATGCTCCACCGAACCACATACCACCGAACCAGGTCACTTCGTCCATCACCGAACCATCCACAACCAGACCAAGCTCCAACTTCTCCAAGCTCCATGCCGAATGAAGCCTCGCCGAACCAGAACGCTACCAGATCAGATTGCTTCAGCCCATGCCCACCAGCAGCTATAAACATCCAAGACCCCTGCCCCCAGCCTCACTCTATAAATAGAGGGGCAGGGGTACAACAATGGGGGACAAGTTTGAGAGCTCAAGCCTGGAAGGAACTCTCAAACAACTTTAGATACTTGTAATCAAAGCTTTGTACTTGTAATCTAAAGAAAAAAGGAGAATAACATATAAAGTGGACGTAGGCACGTTCTGGCCGAACCACTATAAATTTGTGTGTCTTTTACAGTTTAGTCCCTGCTTTTTATATATTTGCATGAATCACCCAAATCACTAAATACAACATAAAATCAACCAACTCATACGACTTTGGGTGTTTTCGTCCATTTTTTACGCAAACAGCTCACCAAACCAAAATATCAACAATATGACAACAAACTCATACAATGCTACATAGGATACTCGGGTCATCAAATCTACGAGATATGCAAGGCACTGGTTAGTCCAAAGGATAACTACCCATTCGTGGAATATATCGAGAGCCAAACAATAGATAAATGGATTTAATCTTTCAAAATCCTCAAATACCAGATACGGATTCCAAACTTAAGTCGGAATACCCCAAAAGTATATATAACTTGTCCCTCTGTGGACTTTGATATTCCTAAGAAATTACAATAGAATTTCGAATTTGGTTTTAATCGAAATCGTTTTATCGATACAATTTTTCATATTTAACTTTATATTTAGTTTACCAATTTATTTCAAATAGAATTTCAAATTCACTGAAGTTAAAAATGGAAAGTTGACAGAAATTTAAAGAAGAGAGTACGAAATAGAGACTTATCTACACGATTCGTAAGAGTCGCCATCACACCAAAGCTTCTCCTGCAGCTACCACGAAACAAATCAAAGAGATTAAAATCGAATCAAAGGAGATTGAGAGAGAAAGTTGTTTCCGCTATTGCAGGGTATTGACCACTTGTAAGTGTATTCCCCTGTCCTTTATCTCGTCCTCTTCTTGCACTCATACTTACTATCAGTGGATAGTAAGAGAATTGACTGAGGCACATGAACGGATATCTTATGGATATACTCATTCTAGGTATACTTCACCCTATCTCTAATGAGCTACTTAATGTGTTATATTCCTGAGCTAAAGTTTCAACCTTCAGCTCTGATACCAAATTGTCACGGTCTAGGCTTTTCAACAATCAATAGCGGCCAATCTCGACTGGTAGGCTTTTCAACCGTCCCAGCCCCGCCGTGGCAGACACTGGTATCCCAAACTTGCTTTTACGGCCAGCCTTTCGACTGTCACGCATTATGGCTAACCAACCCCTAAAAAAGGACATGTGGAGGTAAGAGTCTCCAGCTCGCCACCAAACAAAAAGCGAGAATCCTCCATCGCGTTTCACCTAGATAAGCAAGACTGGTGGGAGTAACAAAAACAGTTTTTATCTTTAAAACAAACAAAAGAATTTAGATTGAAAACCGCAATGCTTTTTGGAAAATGAAACTACAATAAGGCCTCCCGCCACACACACAATGCAAGCGCAAACTTGGAGGATATTTCTCTTTATGATAGTCAAAAATGCTTGATACGCGAAAACTATTTTGATATTATTATTAGTGCATAGTGGAAAACATTTCGAAAGTATAATATTAATCTTAGCCAACATAGGAATTTCGCACTTATGCCTATTATAGCTACCATGTTCAATAGCATGTTACTGCCACATTCCATGGCAGGTTATACAACTAAAACCGTACAGGGCGCGTATTGTTTTGTTTGGATTTCCAACAAATGGTCAGGAAAAGGAACTTCCCAAATAAAATGGAACGCCTCTAGAGGGATGCCTTCGAGAACTTAACCAGCTCTCTGCTACACAAGGCCGGGTTATCTCTGTAACTAGGTAACAACTGATACGAGCATGTCGTCCCTCGGTCGTTACCGACCTTTATCCGAGGGCCCCCAATCCAACAACCACACAGTAAAGTATCTGGGATCCATACCATGATACCACTTTTTATAAAAATTCAACATAAGTAAATATTTGGGCTCCATACCATGATATCACTTTTTATATCCAGAAGGAAATGGTCATACCGTCAGAAGGAGCTACCCCTAAATAACCTAGCTGCCACGGTTCCTGTTTCGACCATTACCGGGTTGTGAGGCTCGACGAAGTCTCGTCCGCAAAGCTATGCTTTTTCACGAAGCCATGCTTCGATCACAAATAATCAACAAATAATCATCAACACACAGCAACACTTAGCATTCCACATTACCAAATTAGGAATGTATCACTAGTAACCATCATGTACATAACCTCTGAGCTCGTAGGTCTCAGAGAAGGGTGTTAAGCTAAGAGAATAAATCTCCGCCACCAACAGAAATGTATTTGATAGAAACCATCTTTACATCTCAAAGTGTACCGTCAGACGCACATCCATACAAGTCTGTTCCGGGTTCGAACAGAACCGAAGGCACTTCCGAAATAGCCCTTGCAAATCCGGGTATTCACAATCCCGATCGAACTTCCCATCACTTAGGGAATCTCTATACCGACGCAACTCAGTGCAGAGACAATCGACAGGTTATCCTTTCATTTTTGAAAATACCCGGTCTTCACCACTGGTCTTCAAATGCTATCCATATCGACGTATCATTAATCAAAATGGGTTATATGACACAAAGTCCTCTCTCGGCAGAACCGAATAATGAACGCAATATTTAAAAACATATGGATATGGGATTTCAGTTAAGTCACAACTTATTACAAACTTTTCTTTCAAATGGTTTAAAAAAATTACCATTTTAAATCTTTTAAATAAAAGATTCATTCCATACAGTTCAACTAATTTCACAAAGATCCATTTACGGATTTCAAAACAATTCCCATTTCAAATTGGATTAACTCATCCAATCTTTCAGTTTCCAATTCAAATCTTGTATTTAAAGGATGCACCATTCAAAATCCTCTTTGATTTCAAAACAAGATTTAATAATCTTTCACAAGATTTAATTCATAGTTTTTCCAAACTATTTACAATTTCATTTCAAATTTGAGATCTTTCGATACAAATTGGAAATCCTTTCTTTTTATGAAAGCTATTATTATTTGAAACAAATATTTTTGTTTTGGGAAAACTAATTACAATTTACATAAGTTAAAGCCATTCAAGTATAAAACTTGGATTTAAATTTAAATTTCCAAAACCATACTTTAAATGGTTAAAAACCCATATAAAAATCTTTATACTTGTATAATCTTTCAGACCATAATTTCCAAACATTGAATTCAATTTCAAATATTGAATTCAAATTTAAATCAAATTATTTAAATTTCAAGTTATTAAGTTACTTAAAATAACTTTTATTTCTGAAACTCATTTCAAAAAATTCAATTCCAATTCCAGAACTATTTTAAATTCAAGAACTCAATCTTTAAAATTGTTAAAAATCTGTGGCTTAGCCGATTTTCTCGTGCAATCCATATTTGTGTGTGTATGGTGTAGTCCAGGGGCTTTACACAATAGTGCAACATCATAAATCATCACATCACAGATTCAATCATAACAATATCGATAAGCGGTATATTCCAATAACGCTTATCTATACACACAGAATCACAGATAGAAAATATGAATGCATTATAAATAAATAAATCACATTCATCACAGATCACACTGGAACAATTTATAGCACAAAGCATAACACATCAAAGACATCAAACAGTTCACAAGATTTGACAATCAAATTAAACTCAATTAATTACCATAAGCAATTAATTTCTTAATTACCTTCATAAAGTAATTACACTTACGCAATTTCATAAATGATTATCATTAATTAATTAATCTAATTAATTGTTAAAATTAATCACATTAATTAACTTCCATTTCAAATCATTTAATTAATTAATCATTTCTTAATCAATTTATTTAACCTTAATTACTTAATTAATTGCCCCTTAATTATTAATTAATAACCTAATTATTAATTAATAAAACTTAATTACCCATTTATTAACCACTTATTACTTGATAAACCAATTATTAATTCTTAATTAAATTACTTAATTAGTTACCTACTAATTATACATTAATTAACTTTAAGTAGTTAATTACAAAGTTATTTATTACTTAATCATTACTTAACCAATCTCTACTTACAATTATAATTTAATTATTCTTAGTTGCCTTCCAAAAATAATTAATTAATATTAATTGTTCATCTTAATTAACATTTTAAATGAAACCTTCTTTAAATTTTGAAAATCAATTTATTATTAACTACAACCTCAAATGTTAATAAATTTTATACCTAACTTAAATTAATTACTTAATTAAAATAATAATTAAGAGTTAAAAACATTGTTAAGCATTAACTAAGATAATTAAAACTTGTGTTAAATTTTTACTTAAATTTGTTAAACATTTGTTAAGTTTACAGTTGCTTAAAACTTGTAGATACACAATTTGCCTAACTTTAATTTTTTATAATACAATACTACAGTTTTGAAAACCCGAGATCTTCCCCTGATCTAACTCGAGTTACACTATGAGTTCTCACCTGCTTTCCCCCGAGACTCTCTCTTCTATATGCATCTCCTTCCTCTTTTTTTTTTATTTCCTGTAGTTAAGTTTTAAACTTTAATTACAATAGTTAAAACATTCCAAGACAACCCAGAAAGAACTCGAGCCATCTCCTAGAAAACGCGAGTTCCCCTTCGCGTCGCCACAACCCAACTCCTCTAGATACCCGATCCATGCCGTGCACGTGCACAAGGCATCAAAGTCGTGCCGAACATCGCCGGCATCGCCACTAGGTCAGCAATGACCTCGACGTCAACCCCGGCTATTCTCTTCTACACGAAAATGATTGAATTCCATTTTGACACTTCACCATGACCAGAAAAGTACTTCCAATCAATCTCCGCCTCGTACCACCGCCTTTCCACCACCAGAATTCATGTCTCCTCGCCGCAAGCTTCGTTGGACACCCCTCTCCCTTTTCCCATTCGTCTCGACCCACTCGACGCTCTGGCGAAGGCACAATGATCAAATTTCCGACCTCGCCATAATTAGGGTTACAAAAAATTTTTACTTTCCGCCGTCGCCACAGTGCTTTAATCATTACACTGACATTTTTCCCAAACTCCCCTATCACTGAACTACCACCAGTGAGAAAGCAGACCTCCCAATCCACTGAGATCATCAAATAAACCTCGAAAACCTTTTTCTATTCATCCATGAACTCCTCTTTCAATACAACACTAAAAATCATGATTTTCCTTTTAAAAAACAAGATTTCCTGAGTTGATTCAATTTATATAATTGCATCAGCCAATTACATTATTTGATTTTATCATAATACTAGAATTGCTACTGTAATTTCTTGAATTCAGAGGATTTTCAACTTAAAATACTTGAATTTATTTTTAAAACTTAAATCATATTTAAATAAACATCTTCTTTTTTTAAATTTTAAAGTTTAACAATGACCGAAGAAGAAGAAATCAAACTCCAAAACAGGTTTTGGAAACCTGGAACAACAAAGGCAAATATGCTTGATACTAAATATGCACAATCATTTAAACACATACATATACACATCTTTGCATGTAAAAATATACTTCATAATTCCTATTTCAAGCATGATTCAAACCGTAGGCTAAATTTCAGAAGTCTCAAAAGTTTACTCACTTGGTTATGGATAAAGCAGAGGAGAACAGAGGCCTAGAAAAATTAGTTTAAGCTGGAAACTTGACAGCTTCAGGTTTGTGTTTTTTTTAAACTTGTTTTGTTGATCTAAACTTGTTGTTGCTTTACTGAAGAACAAGTCAGGTTGAAGATTGTTGCAAAAATTATTTCTTTGAACTTGAATTTGCTTCTTGATTTCACTGCATGCTTTGTGATTTTGAAAACTGCAGTTTTTTTTCTTCTTCTTCTTCCTTTAATCTTACTCTATTGTTGAATTGAATGATGATGTTTTTCTTTTCTTTTTTCTTTCTGGGTTCGTTAAGTTTTTTTTTGTGTAAAGATATTTTTTTTTACTTAGTCTTATTGTCTTCTTTTGCAAGCTTACATAGATATTTATATTTTCTTTGTTTTCATACTTATCTATATATTTTTGTTTTCTTGAATATATAATATTCACTTCTTGTTTTGCATGGCAAACGTACTTGCTATGAATATGTTTTTATTTCTATTCTGTATGTACATAGATTTGTTCACTTTGTTTTATTATCTTCTTGTATACACTTGTTTTTATTTCTATTTCTAGTATAAATACTTACTTTTATTTCTTTGTTTTAAAGTTCAACTATCAAACATTAATTTATATTAACATGCTTTATAATTAGATTTTATACTTGTATTTTGTATTGATAAAATTTATTCCATTATAAATACGTCTTCTTACTCAGTATTATATACACCTTATTTAAAGAAAATATTTTTTAAACTAATTACCATTAATTAATTTACATAAATAATATTGTCAAACCCAAATTGTTATTCTAAGTCATTTATTTAAAATTTAAATACAAATTCAATATCCATAGTTAAATTCAAATTTACATATATATCTCAAAATTCAAATTAATTCCAAAATTTATTCAAAATTTACATTAATTATTAATTTAAATTTAGTTCAAAATTGGGATCGTTGCAAATTTATTTCAACGAATTAAAATATAGATGACAAATAACAATTGCCACCCTTTTACTTAATTTAATCACATTTATAAGTTTATTATCTACAAACAAATGTTATATCTACTTACATAACACTGATTTTATCCAATTATAATTAATAACATATTATTTCACCAATTAATATAATACTTAATTTATTTCTTTATTTATAATTTATAACCAATTATAACTTTACAATTATTTTCAATTAATTGGGATTTACATTAAAGTAGTTATCAATCACTTTACATTAACATTATTACATTCCATACCAGTTATTTTCTCATTATTAAATCTTAAATTTTTATTTTTTCACAACATCAAATTCCAAAACTTATTTTAATTATCGAAAACTATGGGTCGTTACATCGACAAATCGGATAAAGTTGCCATCCAAATGATGAAGTGAAGCTCCGCGTTGAAGATCTAGCCTCTATTTGCAATTAGAGATGATTTATGATGGAATTCCAACAAGATGAATGGAGAATTAGAGAGGAGTTAGGGTTTGAGGTGAAATTAAATAAGCGAAAAACTTTCAAATGGTCTCTCTCACGATATATTATAGCCAAACTTGTTAGATTAATGGGCTTGCTGATTCAGCTCACCAAACTCTTTCTAGTTCTGGTTTGAAGATTCTAAAACTTAAAACAACTATTACTTCCTAACAACTTATCCGATTTTCCTATATGACCACTCTAAAGAATGGAAAACCACCATCCCGAAGCAATGAAACTGGTTATAGCATTTAATTCAGCATCTATCAAAAGTTATAGCCAAAACAAGATCTTTAAGGGCAAAATGCTCCGAGAAAAATCATAGATGTGTAAAACATCCTTAAAAACCATATCGCAAAATATTAGAATCACATGACTGCAATTGAATTAAATAAAATTATCTTACGATCCTCTGGTATGTAAAATATGAATCGTTATAATTACCTCCAATAACATACTACACCGCCACAATCAAAGAAGTGACCATTTGTAGCATCTTGTAACCACACCTTCAGAAAACACTTAAGCCATAAATCTCCATGCAACGAACTAGACCAAGTCAAAAGTTCAAATTAACTTGGTTTGACACATGCTCCACCACAACAATAGGACAAGTTGCATTGACACTACAATAAGGGAAAAGTGCTTCCTAAATCAAGTTTTACCGCATCCCATGCCAACCTTATGGTAGTATACAAACTGTGCCGACACAATTAAAGTAAGCCACGTCAACATTTCTCATACATCGGTACAAAGCTAAGTCTAATTATTGTATTCTTATAAAAATACGCACGAAAAATGGCCAAGTCGATGGTGCACAAAGTGCGTTACTCTCAGCGCTCGCATATTATGCTCATGTAAGCCATGTAAATAAAAGATTACGGCCACATCTATGAAAACAACATTTTAAAACTCAAAGTTGCCACCAAAAGCCAAATTCTCCCACCTAGATCCAAATTCTCTAGCCCAAATAGAATTCTTCTGCCTATGTGTACTTCATCAATCCACGTACCATTAGTTAAGATACAAATGGGCAATCCAAGGAAGATCTAACTGTGGAGAAAGGAAATAAAGTTATGATGTTTGTAATCTTCTTGACATCAAACTTACTATAAAGAGAAAGGCACTATAGCAGAAAAAGGGATCACAATCTATTATCTCTGAATTTGAAACTATAAGAAATTGTATTCTCTACCATTGAAATCCAAACAAATTGTACTGTAAAGGAATTAAAAAAGGAAGAGATCGACTAATGAACATAGAATTCCTTAGCATCCTAACCATATAAAATCTTTGTGTCTTTTACTTTTCTACATGCATTACCATGTTTTCTATATTTGACATAAAATCTTTGTGTCTTTTACTTTTCTATACTTATTACCATGTTTTCTGTATTTGATTCTACTTAGATTTGATTGGACATATTGTTAAATCGAACTTAACAATTTTACAAAGTGTAATGAGCCGTAAATTTCGTTAATAAAAATAGTTAATTTAATAAGATTTTGTGATTTAATACTAAAAAAAATAAAAATTCGTAATTTAATAATGAAATAATAACTAAAATGAAATGTAACAACGTAAATTAAAGTTAATCATTAGTAATTTGAATGGAATTCCAATTAATGGAAATGATTTAAAATGTTATACTTGGCTATAAATTGAATATAAGAAAACAAATGTAGATATTGAATTAACTAACGAAATAATTATAGTTAATGATAATTGAATAAATTCAGTGTTATGTAAGCAATTGTAACATTTGGTTGTAAATAATAACTTATCATTGTGACTAAAAGTAAATGGTGGCAAACTATTATATGTTACTTATTTAATCTGTCAAATTTAATTGGAAATAAATTATAAATAAATGTAAATAAGTGTTACATTAATGCGAGTTAATTCAATAACTGAAAATTGTGAATGTATAGGAACGTTAATTATATTCATAAAAAAATAATTGATTTAATAAAAGAATGAAACCACAATGAATGAATTATTTTGAGGTTTTAAATTTTAATTAGTGTGTAAATTTTGACAAAAATTCAATACAATTGAAATAGAGTGGGTAACACAAATAAAATATGGAAATGGTAACATGTAAGTGAAATGAGATATTAATAAATGTTAACAATGTTGTTAGAGTAGTAGTTTATTGAATATAAAGATCGAAATCAAATTAAATCACTTTATTGGGACTAAATTATAATTAACCGAATTTAATTACAGTTGAAATTGAACACTGTAATTATTGTAATAACCAACATTGAATTGTTTTATAAACTTGTATTAAATCATTGTAAATGTCTAAGTGATTAGAATGATGAAATTTGTAACTATCAAATTTAAATGAAAAAGTGATTTAATTAATTTAATATTATTTTATTTTATTAACGTGAAAATAGCCATTTTGGCCACTGTCTTGGATTTTGACAAAACCGGTTTCATCGGATCCGTAACAATGAGTTATTGTAAGTTTCAAGTTTCGTAGCAATCGGACTTATCGCTCGATCGTACGGACTCGAATGCCTAGAAATCAATTTAATTAAAATCAACTGAAATCAATTTAAAATAAGCTGATTTTAACATGACTTCTTCATATGATGGAATTAGGAATTGAAGCCTGTTCCACTAAATTTAAAATTATGAAAACGTCTATTTTGATATATAGGATTACCCATTTTCATTCATGAGACAAAACAGGCTTTTCAGGTGGTTTATTGTTTAATCATATCTTGTCCGTTCTTACTATTTTTTGTCCTGCCTATAAATAGCCTATTATAAACCCTATTGCTTATGAACTCAGTTTTTCAGTACGTACAATTCTTTATGGCTTATCCTTTCCAATGGCAGAAACAAACTCCAATTCCCAAACCCTAAAATTCAATTTCAAAACCATATCAAAAATTAAACTCCTTAACATATATCGAATTATATATCGATTTGAAGCTCTTGACGAGCGCAAGTCAAATTTATTGTGCGTTTTTCTTTTTGGGTTTCTGTTTGACCGAAAATTGGCATTTGATTCAAGAGCTCCATTTTAGGGTTTCGCAAACTTCGAGATCGGACCTTAGCGGCGCTAGGGTAGGTAGGTGCTGGCACATGGAGTTCATCGGAGTGGATAGTTTTGCTGGTCATCGGTTGGATCTATAGCGATAATAGGTTAGGGTTTCGAAACCCTTTGACGTCGGCTACTCGATTCGCGAGCATGGGTGGAGCATCGGCTCACTTGGCCATGGGAAAAGGCAATGGCATGCGGTAGCGGCGGTGGCTAGCGACGGTCTGTTGGCGCGATTCTTGATCAATGTGGATTTGCGTGCATTCTTTTCTAGTTGCCGTGTTTGGTTACCTGGGAGTGTGAGGGAGTGATGACATGTACGGTAAGATAATGTGATTCTGTTTATTTTATTTTTATTTTTTATTTTTATTTTAAATCTTCTAATATGCATAACTTTGGCATACAAACTCGAATTTGGATACGGTTCATTTTGCCAGGATCGTATCGAAATTCCAAACATTCTGACACTGGTTTGGATGAATTGTGAGACCGTTTGAATTTGAGTCCTAATATGGATTTTTATTCGATTTAAAACTTAGGTGAGTGTTTAAACCCACTCACAACCTCTATAATTTCTTATGCTAGTTAAATTAAAGTTATGAGGTGATAAGAAATTTATTTATGGTTGTTTAGGATAATTTAAATCGTCATTCCAGTTGATTTGAATTTATTAGAATTTAATTGCTATTAATTTAATATTGAATTTAACTTTCAAGTAAATTACCTGTTATTGATAATTACTTAATTGTTGAAATTTATTTATTGAATTGGATGATGATTGTGATGGATGCTTGGTTGTTGATATTAGATGATTGGATGTTATGTTTGATTTATATAATGCTATCACTCCACAAGTTCCCATAGTTATCATTAGGAAAATCACTATGGGTTGGAATGATGGACGCCCCACCTCTATACCCACGCTAGCAAAGAGTATTAATAGATAACACCGTCTGCTAACACGGAGAATAAGGCTGGTTAGGAGCGACCATCTATAGCCTTGCTCTAACTATCTATTGAATACATCGACAATAATCACACTAAACAGATCGACATATCCAATGAAATTTAAAACAAAACCATAGGTGGTTGAAGGATCTATCAGAACAGAATATAACAACTCAAATGTAATATACATCACAGAACAGTAGATCATCATATACATATATACCGATACATAGCAGAGTATACAAAATAATACATGTCAAGTGGTATAGCCAACCACAATATACAGACGAATCCAGAAGAATAAATATCAGAGTTTCAACATAATAGGACTACGCAAAAGCTATGACAAAAAGAAGCTAGCGAAGTATTCCATGCGGAAGCAAAATAGGCTAAGTCCAAATGCACCTAACCTGAAACATCTCGGTCTAACCCGAGTATAAAATACACGGGTCAGTCTAGCTAAACAAATCAGTTAGATAAACTGAACAACAATAAGCCTGCAAGGTTACAAAATATAACAAATATCTCTAAAGGAGATAACACAATCATCTAACAAAAGATGAATCATATAATAACAAGCCTCATATCATCGGCAACATATAGAAACAAAGGATAAGAATATCCCAAAGCAAGCCAAAAGGCAAATAACAAATACCAATAAGGTATACAAGTTCCACAAGGTAAACGCTACGCATCATGCGGCTCAAAAAGACCAACACCGAAGGGCGATACCTAGGGAATATACATATGAATGAAACATTAGAAAATTTGCTCGAACTCAGTACTGTACAAACAAGGATCCATGAGCCCGAAGACTCCAAACCCAATATCACCCATGCGGCTCATAACGACCAACATCGGAAGCGATACTAAAGGGCAACCCAATATCACCCATGCGCCTCATAACGACCAACAAAGCGATCCTACAGGGAAACAAACCCGACGGCACAAACCCGAAGGCACATACCCGAAGGAAACAAACCGTAGTGGTGAAGGTCAGAGACCTAGTACTGGACACCACTAACTGGCGGAATGTGTCACAACTCCTGAAAAGGAATCCGAAAAGTGTTAACGTATGTCTAATAACCACTTGTTCGCACTAAACGGTTTACTATCCGTCAGCCACTTTCACACTCAAAGCAGTACAAAGTTTACCTCATATCAATGATAAACCAAACCCGAAGGCCAAAACGATCAATCGAATAGGTCAGGGACTAATCGGGAAGACAAACGCATAGATTCATGGTCCGTGTTTTACCTAACCATTTAATCTTCCTTCCACTTCGCTCGAAGTGCGAAATGTGTGTGTGCATTATAAATAGAATTTATAATTTGGAGAAGGGAGCTTTTAATGCGATTTAGAGAGATTATTTATAAAACCCGTGAATAAAGTCAAAAACAAGTCATCAAGGTCAATCGTGAATGATAATCACAAACCAAGTCGACAAACATCAATAACCAATGAAATATCAACCAAGAATAGGCAAATTAGGCAAAACAGAGGATTTCAGCCGTCTGAAGGGTGCATTCAGACATCTGGTTTCGTCTTCTGGAAAATCCCAGCAAAACAAACCAGGCGTCTGATTTTGCGAACCAGACGTCTGAAACCATTCAGACATCTGAAATTGAGGGTCAGACGTTTGAGAGTGGTTTCTGACTTTCTTTCAACTGTCGTATGTTTATATTTTTCACTCTAGGTACAAACTAAACGTCTTAGCTTGGTTACGAGACGTCTGGTCACCTGGTCTGGGCAACAATTTGCCTAGGCCAAAGTGGCCAAAACATATTGAAACCAATCGATCCAAATCCAACGCAATAGACATGAATGGAGGTTAGTAATTCATACCCAACCTCAGCAAAAGCAATAGCTTAGATGTGGGTTCCGAAAACTCACCTTTTTAATTCAAAAACAAAGGATGAGAAGACCAAATGCAAGGAAACAACCAACCACTCTCCACTTTAACTCTACAAGCTTCAATCTAAGATTATAACAAACATTTCCTAAATTAGGTTAAGGAAACTTTCTGAAATTGAAGAGGAGAAGAGATAGAGAAGATGAAGAGGAGCTTACCTATGTCTTCTCTTTGATATTGGAGCAAGAATCAAGTTACAAAGAAGAAACTAGGGCTTGCAAATTTCTATTTCTCTTTCCCTTCCACCATTTCAGTTTTCTTAAGCTAAGAAATGAAATGAGGGTGAATGGATGAAGAGAGGGCTGAGTTAGGGGTTTAAACTAACAAATGGGCTAAACCCAAACCCAAAACCCAAATAGAAAAGTTGCAAAAATTCACAAACTCCAAACATATCAAAGATTATACTCAAAAAGATTGCAAACGCCATTTTGGACTCAATGGAGATGGTTTCGAGCTCCAATTCGGCCATTTGCAGAAAGTAGCTTTTCGGACCTAAATCCGACTAACGACGCTATATTTAAATAAAACATTTAAATATATAATCGTTAAATATGCGGGTTGTTACAGATCTCCCCTCCTTACAAAATTACGTCCCCGCAATTCCTAGAGAGGATATTTGTAACAACTACAAACATACAACATCCAAAAGTAAAGAAAATAAGCTCGAGATGAAAAGACATACTCATCGTTTCAAAGCGAAGAAAGAAAACGCAGATAAGATCGCTCAATAAATTCTCTAGTTTCCCAAGTACAATCATTGGGATTAGCGGACCATTGAACTTTAACGAGCGGCACGTCCTTGTTTCGAAGGTGTCGCACCTCCGTGTCAAGTACGCGAATAGTCTGCTGAAAAATAGATAAGTCCGGTGAGATCTCAAGCTCATGCAAATCAGGAGAAGCAATAACAAAATCCGACTCCCGAAGACACTTCCGAAGTTGCAAGACGTGAAACACGTCATGAATACCAGATAAATGAGCAGGAAGTGAAACTCTATAAGCCACAGGGCCAATACGTTCAGTAATAGAAAATGGTCCTATATAACGAGGAACCAATTTCCCAATCGTACCGAAACGCATAACCCCCTTCAAAGGAGAAACACTAATAAAAACAAGATCGCCGATCAAGAACTCGAGAGGCTTCCTACGACTATCCGCGTAGGATTTCTGGCGACTTTGTGCCTCTTTCATTCTCAATGGAAAAAGATCAATCTTCTCGGAAGAATGACGAACAAAATCTGGCCAAGAATAAGCTTCTCCCCAGATTCCAACCAACATGAAGGAGATCGACATGGCCTTCCATATAAGGCTTCGAAAGGAGCCATACCGATACTAGATTGAAAACTATTGTTGTAGGAGAATTCTAAAAGAGGTAGGTGATCCTCCCAACTACCACCAAAATCAAAAATACAAATACGAAGAAGATCTTCCAAGATACAATTCATCCGTTCTGTCTATCCATCAGACTGCGGATGATAAGCCGTGCTAAAATTAAGCTTTGTTCCCAAAGCTTGCTGAAGACTCTTCCAAAAATGACTCGTGAATAAAGGATCACGGTCACTCACAATAGAACTAGGAACACCGTTAAGTCTCACGATTTCCTTGACATACAACTTAGCCGAATGCAAAGCAGTCCTATTAGACTTAATAGGGACAAAATGAGCAGACTTAGTGAGGCGATCAACAATAACCCAAATGCTAGAATGGCCCGATCTCGAACGAGGTAGGCCGTCAATTAAATCCATAGATATCTGATCTCATTTCCACAATGGAATCTCAAGAGGTTGAAGAAGACCAGAAGGACGCTGATGTTCGGCCTTAAAACGCTGATAAGTTATACAATTACTCACATAACTTGCCACATCGCGCTTCATGCCTTCCCAATAATAAAGGCGACGCATATCGGCATACATCTTGCTACTACCGGGATGAATAGTATACTTAGAACGGTGACAGTCATCAAGAATGTCATGCCTAAGTGCAAGATCAAAAGGCACAAAAAGACGGTTCTTCTTACGAAGACACCCATGAGAATCAATGCTGAAATCTTGCAACGCCTCATCACAAGATCCAGACTCACAAAGCTGAATAAGATGCAACAAATCAGGACCACGCCGCTGAGCATCGGCAATATGATCCAATAAAATAGGTCGAGCTCCCAAACTAAATAATAGGATAGGAGAATCAGAAGATGAACCTCGATCACGAATTTCACAAAAAGATAGAGTCTCAAGAACATTCCATTCGGCAAGCATCACAGAAACAACAGCCGAATGTTTGCTACTAAGCGCATCTGCAACATGATTACCCTTATCAGGGGTAAACTGGATATCAAAGTCATAAGAGGCAAGAAACTCGAGCCAACGTTGTTGTCTCATATTGAGTTCCTTCTGAGTAAAAAAATACTTCAAGGATTTATGATCGGTATAGAGAATGAAGCGCTCGCCTAATAAGTAGTGTCGCCAAATCTTCAAGGCGAAGACAATGGTGGCTAACTCAATATCATGAGTGGCATAGCGAACTTCATTCGGACGCAGTTGCCTAGAAGCATACGCAACTACCCGATCCTTTTGCATAAGAACAGCACCGAGACCACTACCACAAGCATCGGTGTAGACAACAAGATCATGATTCCGTTCGGGAACCACAAGAGTAGGAGCATTAGTGAGAAGTTCCTTCAATGTATGAAAGGAAGCTTCACACTTGTCGGACCAATCAAACGAATGCCTTTCCGAGTAAGACAAGTGAGAGGAAGCACAACACGGGGAAAGTCCTTAATGGACCGACGGTAATAACCCGCCAATCTAAGGAAACTACAGATCTCATGCACATTCTCAGGCCTCTTCCAATTCAGCATGGCTTCGATCTTTGAGGGATCAACAGAAATGCCATCGGAAGATACAACGTGGCCTAAGAACTTAACCTTATTCTCCCAAAAGTGGCACTTGGAGAATTTGGATCTAAGTTAATGGTGACGGAGAGTGCTCAAGACAATGCTCAAGTGATTAGCATGCTCGGCTTCAGACTTAGAATAAATAAGGATATCATCAATGAAGACAAGGACGAACTTATCGAGATATTCCCGGAATATCCAATTCATGAGATCAACAAAGAAAGCAGGAGCATTCGTCAAACCGAATGGCATAACGAGCCATTCGAAAGAACCATAACGAGTGCGGAAAGCGGTAAGAGGAATGCTTCTTCCGTGACTCGTAACTGATGAAAACCTGTGGCAAGGTCGAGTTGTGAAAAGACCTTAGCACCACTCAATAGATCGAACATATCATCGATCCTAGGCAATGGATACCTATTCCTAATGGTCAACTCGTTAAGCTTGCGATAGTTAATGCAAAGCCTAAGAGTTCCATCAGACTTTTTCACGAAGACGAACGCGGATCCCGACGGAGAAAAACCGGATTGAATCAACTGCTTGGACTCAAGCTCTAAAAGCTGCTTCTTGAGTTCCTCATTTTCCTTTGTAGACATCCTCGTGGGAGGACGACTAACTGGCTGCGCGCCTGGAATGAGATCAATGCGGAACTCAATTGCCTGCTTGGGAGGCAAACCCGATACAGGCTCAAAAACATCAAAAAAGTCACAAGCAATAGGAATACGAGATATATCATCGTCATCTCGCGAGTCAAGTGAATACAAAGCCATCTCGGAATTATTCACATCTCGAAGAACAAGAGATAGCTGAGTAGGTGAATCCGGATGTCGAAGATATATAATTCTCTCCGAACAAATAATCCTGGCATCATATCTCACTAGCCAGTCCATACCCTAAATCATATCAAATTCCAGACAAGAGATAATGTGCAGATTCGCACGAAAAGAAAAACCACATAAAACAATCTCAACATCATCACAAAGCAAGCTAAGGGTCGCGGATCCCCCAATATCGCAATCCTTAAAGAAGTAACCATACAAGAAACATCCAAGGATAAATCATCAACAAGCTTCTTCGATACGAAAGAATGTGAAGCACCCGTATCGAAAAGAACTCGTATACTATGATCATGAAATAAAATCTAACCGTCCAAAATAGATGGAGATATACCTTTGGGTTGAGGAGGACCTTTAGAAGCCTTGGCAGCATAAAGCTTGCTAGAATTGGCACCAGCCGGAACAGTAGGGCAAGCTGAAACATGATGACCTTCCTTCTTGCAATAGCGACAGAAGAGAGGTTAAGAACAAGCTCGAATAATATGATCCGGAGAGCCACAATTGAAACACTTCCGAATAAAATGTGTTCCAACAGACTGAGGCTGAGAACTAGAACCACCAGTCTTCTTCTTCTTCTCAGAAGGAAAAGACCTGGACTTCTGAAATGGAAACTGCCTCTTGTTGGCGTTCTTGGAAACCTCAACATCAACATCACTATCACAATCCTTCTCGACAGCTTCGAGATGAAGTGCCGAATCAACTAATTCTTCAAAAGAAAGCTTAAGCTGAAGCAACAAGGACTTCTTAAGATACTTCTTAAGACCATAGACAAACTATAAATTCTTCTTATAAGAAGTGCTAATAAATTCAAGACCATACTTAGATAAAGCCTCGAATGATGCAACATACTCAGAAACAGAAGACTTCCCTTGCTTCAACTCAAGGAAGCGACGGGTCAATAAAACTTTTTCAGATTCAGGAACGAACTTGAGTTCGAATCGCTCCCGAAACTGAGTCCAAGAAAGAGTAGACTCATCAATCTCGGCTATAAGAAGCTCATACCAATCAAGGGCACGCTCTTGCAATAAGCTAGAAGTTACAAGAACTCTATCATGGTCAGAAAGATCCATACGAGAGAAGATACGCTCGCATGTGCGAAGCCAAGCTTGGACTTCAAGAACGGACTCAGAGCCTTTAAACGGCTTTCCTCCAAGATGAGCAAAATCACTGCACTGACGTGCAAAGGCAGACTTGCGAGGTGGATACACTCGAGGAGGAACTGGAGGCTGAGTGCTCATAAACAACTCCATAAACTGATCAGTAGACATATAAACGCCATCCGGATGTGTGCCACTAGATTGCCCAGCATCCGAACGTCGTCCCCTGCCTCTTCCAGCCATACACTGAAGGTAAGATAAGAACGAGATTATTCACAAGGTAGATATTAGAATATGGAATACTACGGAATAAAATGCATTCCTAGACGTATTTCTAAATTCTATATAACCTTGATGGAATAAAGAGACACGATGATTCAAAGATTTGTATCACTTATACACTTTGATGTATCGCAATATGTGCATCTATTCTGTGTTTATCATACTTTGTTCTGAACTCAGCTCTGATACCACGCTGTGATGCCCCACCTCCATACCCACGCTAGCAAAGAGTATTAATAGTAATATCGTCTGCTAACACGGAGAATAAGGCTGGTTAGGAGCGACCATCTATAGCCTTGCTCTAAATATCTATTGAATACATCGACAATAATCACACTAAACAGATCGACATATTCAATGAATATTTAAAACAAAACCATAGGTGGTTGAAGGATCTATCAGAACAGAATATAACAACTCAAATGTAATATACATCACAGAACAGTAGATCATCATATACATATATACCGATACATAGCAGAGTATACAAAATAATACATGTCAAGTGGTATAGCCAACCACAATATACAGACGAATCCAGAAGAATAAATATCAGAGTTTCAACATAATAGGACTACGCAAAAGCTATGAAAAAAAGAAGCTAGCGAAGTAGTCCAAGCGGAAGCAAAATAGGCTAAGTCCAAATGCACCTAACCTGAAACATCTCGGTCTGACCCGAGTATAAAATACACGGGTCAGTCTAGCTAAACAAATCAGTTAGATAAACTGAACGACAATAAACCTGCAAGGTTACAAAGTATAACAAATATCTCTAAAGGAGATAACACAATCATCTAACAAAAGATGAATCATATGATAACAAGCCTCATGTCATAAGCAACATATGGAAACAAAGGATAAGAATATCCCAAAGCAAGCCAAAAGGCAAATAACAAATACCAATAAGGTATACAAGTTCCACAAGGTAAACGCTACGCATCATGCGGCTCAAAAAGACCAACACCGAAGGGTGATACCTAGGGAATATACATATGACTGAAACATCAGAAAATTTGCTCGAGCTCAGTACTGTACAAACAAGGATCCATGAGCCCGAAGACTCCAAACCCAATATCACCCATGCGGCTCATAACGACCAACATCGGAAGCGATACTAAAGGGCAACAAACCCGAAGGCACAAACCCGAAGGCACATACCCGAAGGCAACAAACCGTAGTGGTGAAGGTCAGAGACCCAGTAGTGGACACCACTAACTGGTGGAATGTGTCACAACTCTCGAAAAGGAATCTGAAATGTGTTAAGGTATGTCCCATGACCACTCGTTCGCACTAAACGGTTTACTATCCGTCAGCCACTTCCACACTCAAAGAAGTACAAAGTTTAACTCATATCATCGATAAACCAAACCCGAAGGTCAAAATGATCAATCGAATAGGTCGGGGACTAATCGAGAAGACAAACGCACAGATTCATGGTCCGTGTTTTACCTAACCATTTAATCTTCCTTCCACTTCGCTCGAAGTGCGAAATTGTGTGTGTGTATTATAAATAGAATTTATAATTTGGAGAAGGGTGCTTTTAATACGATTTAGAGAGATTATTTATAAAACCCATGAATAAAGTCAGAAACAAGTCATCAAGGTCAATCGTGAATGATAATCACAAACCAAGTCGACAAACATCGATAACCAATGAAATATCAACCAAGAATAGGCAAATTAGGCAAAACAGGGGATTTCAGACGTCTGAAGGGTGCATTCAGACGTCTAGTTTCGTCTTCTGGAAAATCCCCGAAAAACAAACCAGGCGTCTGATTTTGCGAACCAAACGCCTGAAACCATTCAGACGTCTGAAATTGAGGGTCAGACGTCTGAGAGTGGTTTCTGACTTTCTTTCAACTGCCGTATGTTTATATTTTTCACTCCAGGTACAAACCAGACGTTTGAGCTTGGTTACCAAATGTTTGGTCGCCTGGTCTAGGCAACAATTTGCCTAGGCCAAAGTGGCCAAAACATATCGAATCCAATCGATCCAAATCCATCGCAATAGACATGAATAGAGGTTAGTAATTCATACCCAACCTCAGCAAAAGCAATAGCTTAGATGTGAGTTCCGAAAACTCACCTTTTTAACTCAAAAACAAAGGATGAGAAGACCAAATGCAAGGAAACAACCAACCACTCTCCACTTCAACTCTACAAGCTTCAATCTAAGATTATAACAAACATTTCCTAAATTAGGTTAAGGAAACTTTCTGAAATTGAAGAGGAGAAGAGATAGAGAAGATGAAGAGGAGCTTACCTATGTCTTCTCTTTGATATTGGAGCAAGAATCAAGTTACAAAGAAGAAACTAGGGCTTGCAAATTTCTATTTCTCTTTCCCTTCCACCATTTCAGTTTTCTTAAGCTAAGAAATGAAATGAGGGTGAATGGATGAAGAGAGGGCTGAGTTAGGGGTTTAAACTAGCAAATGGGCTTAACCTAAACCCAAAACCCAAACAGAAAAGTTGCAAAAATTCATAAACTCCAAACATATCAAAGATTATACTCAAAAAGATCGCAAACGCCATTTTGGATACAATGGAGATGGTTTCGAGTTCCAATTCGGCCATTTGCAGAAAGTAGCTTTTCGGACCTAAATCCGACTAACAACTCTATATTTAAATAAAACATTTAAATATATAATCGTTAAATATGCGGGTTGTTACAGATACATACCCGAGTGATCTATAAATTAAAGAAAAATCATTATGGGTTGAAATGATAGACTCGAGCGATTTTATGGATTTTTATATTAATTTAGGATTGCGGTTTGAAATGATATATAACCGTAAAATTTTAGATTGCGCATTGAAATAATAAATATCTGTATCACTTGACCCTAGGGTAGAGAATTATATACGGACACCAGATTGGTTAAATTGTATAATTCTAGAAATCCTAAATTTTTGAATTTAGATAAATTATATTTTGAAATAAAATTTGGTTTATATAAATTGAATTATTATTGAAAATCTGGTTTCGTGTTGAGATTTGAATTGGTTTATAGGAATTGCATTAAGGAATTTAGTTGAAATTTTAAGTTGATTTTTGATGTATAATTGAAAGTTATAGGAATTGAGTTATTGAAATTGTTTGAATATAATTTCGAATATGTATTGAAATTAAAGTAGCTAAATTTGATATTTCAAACGTGAATTGAAATTGATGTAAATTTAAATATTTTATTGAGAATTTAAATGGAGATTTAGGATTAGATTTTGTTGATTTGGAAATTAGGACGGGTTTAAGTGTGCTGGGATGAAATAAATAGTTTTAATTGATATTTATTGCAAACTCATATTTTAATATAAATTGAGAAAAATTATCATTTTAAAATTTCTAGTTATTAAGATTTTTTGAATTTACTAAACTATTTTAACCTATATTAACTATATAAATTATTTTTTCCTATTTTAAACCAATTTAATTTACTTTAAACTAATTAAACCATTTTAATTTATTTTAAATCTAATTCATCTATTTTAAAGTTATTTAATCTATTTTAATTTTAATCTATTTTAAATCTATTTTACTATCTTAAATCAATTTAAAACTATTTTAAACCTATTTTAAATATATTAGAGTATTCTAACTATCCTAAAAATTTATTCTTAACTTTGATAAACTATTTATAACTATCTAAACTATTTTTCTAAATTCCAAACTAAGTAAAGTAGATGGGTTTATATTCAAATCCTCGATTTAAAAGTGAATATGGTAAGACGACATTATAATCTAAGTTGGGATTTAAATAACATATCTGATTTAATATGATAATTTTGAAATGAAGATTTAACCTATTTGGAAATATGATTTTGAAAGAAATTACGATTTCGAAAAAGGTATGATTACAAATGTGATAAGAATTTGAAAGTGAATGTGATTTAGAAAGTATTACGGTTTTGAAAATATGATATCTTGATATAAATTGTGAATTGACTTTTGAAATGTAAAAGAAACATCCGACATGAAATAAGCGTTTGGTTGTTAAAGAGACCAGGATCGGATATTGTCATACTCTCTTCCAATACCGAAAACCACTTCAACAACTATGTATGTGGTGGAGGTTCCAGAAATGAAGTAGGATGGTTTGGAGAATGATTTCTATATAAGGTATGACTTGACCCTGACTCCCGTGAGTCATCTTAGATGTGACTAAAATAGGAGCCACAACGGGCCAAGTGAGGTCGCACCTCCGATCGGGCACATTTCTTCGATACCATTCTATTACTTTGTGATTGATCTGGAGGCTATACTTGATTTGATTTCGGAGTGTGTTCGAGGTGGATGGTAGTAGCTGCTGCGCGTTGCCACCAGTCCGGATACGCAATTGGTATATCTACATTGGTATTGCCTCGAGTGCCTTGTTCACATGCCCTAGATCAACTTCTACAAGTTTGTTTTGTACCATACCTATGGGGTGTCCTATGGGTAAACTTCCAGTTTACGGAGGAGCTTACGGTACTGCATAGACTATGGGAATATATAAAATGTGTTAAGGGGGATATGGGTAATGCCTTAACGTTATTTGAATACTTTTACTTTACTATAGACATATTATAATAGTGTATTGTACTACATAGTAGATTGTTTAACGGATCATTAGGAGATGTGAATCCCTAACATCTCTTAAGTTATTGCACTCACGTTAGACACCAGATAGGAGATGTCAAAACCCATAAATATCTCTAATGCCGTCACACTCATATTTACCATTGATTTAACTTACATAAGATCTTTTTGTTCCGACTCGAATGTTTTGTCTTTACAATTCGCTGGAGTCAACCTGAGCATTTCAGAGTTGAAGACCTTATTTTTGGAGGACGGAAAGAAGATTTATACTATTATTATTTATGATATGTATTCCACTGCATCATGTTGTTCTGCTGCATTTATTTATTTATTTCTGTTTATGTAACAATGATATTTGTGTTGTAAAAAATAATCAAATGTATTTATAAAACAGTTTCACGAACTATTATTTAAATATTATATTTTGTCATTCAACTGCAAGATTCTGTATTTTTTTATTTCTTTCTCTTTTTCTTATTTACCACATAATAATCTGCCCTTTTGAGTGGTTTGAGTCTGACGTGTGAGACCGCTTAAAATGTCCAAAAAGGGAGGTCTTTACAAAAATGGTTAGAGTGCATCTACCCAATTATGCAAGCTTTAACAACATAAATACCCCTTTAACAACAATTCTATTTTACTTCAATTTTTTAATTCATAATTACATAAGCATTCGGCACTGTAATTACTACACATCTAAGTTAGTGTTGTGAGAACGAAAATTCTCACCAACATGCTTTATGAGAAAACATTGGGAACCCTTCTTCGCAAAAAAATAAACGAAGACACACACACGGATATATATATGTGTGTGTGTGTGTGTATGTGTGTGTGTATTTATTCATACATACATACACACGCATAGATATATATTTGTGTGTGTATGTACACATTCATACACACACATACACACCATGCTTATTCCATTTTTTATGATGTGTGACTTTTTATAAAGTCCAACTTATGCATCCATTAATGCAAATCACACCTACCACTAAACATTTGTAACAACCTATAAATTTACATAATAAAATAATTAAATTAAAAAGGGTAAAAATCATAATTATACATAAAGAGGAAAATAGTAAATTTTTACAAGATTTGGAATAAAGCTTCGGAACCTATACTATTGCATCTAAAATGTCATTTACAATCAAAAAACATATATAGCTTGTTGAATTTGATCGAATAAGCTTGAATTAGAAGAAATCAAACACGTTGGTATTTTCATAATATATTGATTACGAGATTTAAGCCAAAATTCTAGTTTTTTCAACCTATAAATAGATCCTTAACCTATTTATTTTGCTTTAAAAATCTTTCCTCCACTTATAAAATCCTATACCCAAAATCAATTCTAAATCCACTAAATCAAATTAAATTAAATGAATCAATATATGGAATCGATCACCGTGAATAGAGCTATGCAAATAAATTGAAGCTATCGAGAAATTTGACGTTTCCAAGATGAGGAATTTTAAACTATGATGAAGGAGGAGGATTCACTTGGATCAGAGAAGATGCTTAGCTATATCAGTGAGTCGGATTCATACTACTTGTGTATTTATTGATAAGACGTGGTAATTCACCCCTTATGATCTTGAATTAATTTAAAAATGATGAAATTGATAATTAAAAAGTGATTTTATTATCTTATACTATAATAAAAACCTTTGTCAACCGGTCAAAGTGAAGCCTTTTTGGCATTCCCTAAAATAACCCTGCCCTACAATACCATGTGAAAAATTACTGCAGATTCTTTCCCATGTTAAAATGGTTCCCTCTTTGCCACGATCAGCCCTTTCTCATTTCTTTTATCCACTTTCCCCAACTGCCTCTCTTCTCATTCCCTTCAACCATGGCGATTGTATTTCTCCAAAAAAGCCATTTAAGAAGGATACGCAACTCTTTTTCTGTTTCTTCACGTTTCCATATCTCACCTCAGAACCATCTCTTCCTATCACTTCTTAACCCATTTACGCTATTTAGTCCTCATTTCACATCTCATAATCCAAAAAGAAAATTGATTGAATGAATCATGTTCAGAGAACACCAATTGGATCCAAAATCTCGGCAGGGAAATTCAAACAAATCAAGTAGTTTTTGTATCAAATGCCAATTTACTGACTGAATCATGTTCAGAGAATTTCAATCTCAAATGGCACTCGACAATCTTACGACGACGTTTGAAGCATTAGAAGCCTCCGATAAACAAAATGAGCTCTAATTGAAAGGTATGAAAAAATAGGTTTAAATCGATCCAATTTGATAAATTTCTCATATTCTGACTGTAATAACTGTTGGGATATTATATTGCTTTTTCTTTGGGATATTTCATATCACTTTAGTAATGAGTAGTATATTCAAATATTTTTTCTAGGTAAAGTACATCAATGCCTTTTTGTTTCTGTAAACCATTAGAATGTATTAGTCAGTGTGTTGTTACCTTTTTCTATTGTAGGTACTGTGTTTGACGAAATATCAACAAAAAAAAGATTGAGATGAACAGCTATTCAACTTCCATGATAAAATATGACATCTTTTTTAAAAGATATTGCAATAGAAACTTAAATGTATGGGGTGTGATGCAACCAAAATTTATATTTGGTACTACAATAATGGTTACAAATTGTGAGTGTGCCATGTTTGCATCTCCCCGACAAGAAAAATGTTCCATCTTATATTTTGTTTTAACACAATAATAAACTTAGTAAGTTCATTCATAATTTTGAAAGAATTTTTTTATATTATTTTCCTTATAGGGAACTTTCAGTTTCACCATGTTTGTTATGCTTTTCGAAGGCCGTTTGAAGAAAAAGTAATATGTATCAAGTTTTAGTTTTCATATGGCTTCTTTATCTTGATTGATTCCAGATTAATCATATGTCAACCTTTTTCATCCACTTTGTTCTTGGTTTTTGAAGTTGAAGTTTGATGTAGTAAAATTATTCTTGTGACTTTACTTGCTTGGCTAATGCTTGGAATGCAATGTAAAACTTTCGATGATTTTGGTTTATTTGACTAGATTCTACAAATATATTTACTATATGAGCAGATGCACTTTAATTTACAATAAGAACTATAATTTTATTACTAAAAACAAGACAGCTATATGATTTTTTAAATGTTGATAGCTACAAATAAGTGAAGCAATGCTCATTGAGACTGATATTTTGAAATTGCTATATTATTATTATTATTTCTTTTAATTTATGAGAAGATGTGAATTTCTTGGGTACATGGGCCAATGATATAAGATGATTATTAGATACTGAAGTTATAGTTTTAAAAATATGGTCTTCTTCATTTTTAGAGGTATAGTTTTCACTAAAAGTAAGTACTTTTTGATTTTTTCATTTAATAAAATAATATAATTTGTCAGATTATGATCAATATTTCAATTTTTTGGGTATTCAAAAAGTATAATATAATTTTAGTTGCGTACGTCCTTTATGGATGTGGAGTGTATTCACAGTTTTGTTAAGCCACTAAAATATGAATCACCGGTTTAATTTCCTATATCCGAATATACAAATTTTCTATATATTAATATTGAGTATGAATTGCTAAATACACACACATATATAAATTTCCAAAGTCTATGAATTCCAGTGCATGTTTAAGCACGCACCAGTTTTGAACATATGTAAGTTTTGTATACAAGATTTCAAAAAATAACTACCTTTGCATGAATCAGGTTTTGGGTGCGCGTGACTTCAGATATAGTAGATTCTTAAATATATAAGTTTAATCTCGAAGCTTTGAATATACTTGGCTTCAGGTAAACATAATGTTTCCTAAATATTAGGTTTTGAATATGTTGGATCTTTAATGTACAACATTTGGGCTAATACAAACTCCAACTGTATTTGATATATACAGTTTCTTACACATACACATGAGTTTCGAAGATGCATAATGGCTTTGCATATATAAGTTTTGTATGTACATTTATGTTTTCAAATATGCACCGTTCCAAATATATAATGGACAATAGAACTTCAGACCCCTTGGGAATTTACAAAACATAATCTGTTACTGATCATCACATGAAAGGTGATATGCATTATTCCCATAAAACGAAGAACTAATAGTTTCATACAAGGACATAGTATGGTTAACAGAAGAATCAACAGTTTCATATATAAGGAAGACACTCTAAGCATACATATGGAAAGTATATCAATGTAACAACTAGAATGCAAATTTTATTCACAAGGTTCTAGCTTACAACCTTGGTGCATTAATCATTTTCGTATCAAATTGCCTTGGACCATAACTTGAGGAAACTAACTGACTGTCATGCTACAGAGCAATATCAATTCTTGAATGATAATTTTTATACCACTTGCACCATTAGTAACTTGCTAGGACTAATATTCTGTTTCCAGTACTCCTTCAATGAGTCCAAATTCTAGGGCTTGAAGAAAGAAATCCATCAATCAAAAGTTTGACGATCAGGAAAAGAAAGTTTCCAGCTATAGTATTAGTTCTTGTGCATTGAATTATATATTTGACAAGGATATCTTCGCATCATTTTGTTTATAGAATAGCTTACGAGTTGTAATATTCACATGTCTTCACATCTCTTAATATTTATATATGTTAAGTATCAATAAATATAAGACTTGATGTTATGCTGACTTATAACTTGCAATTATGTTTATTTTACAAGCTATTAACTTGCATTCATTGACTTTCAAAATGCAAATATAGCTTTTCTACATATTATTGATGTTGCATAAAATTATCCTTTACCTAACATCTTTATTTCCGACATCTACATATTGCTGATGTTGGTCTCAATTCTAGAAAAAGAAGAAGAGAAAACAATTGCTACAATTGTATTTTAGTTCTTACAAACCTTTTATACCCTAGCGCCGTTTAAATCAACCTTGAAAAAATTAGAGAGTAGATTTGTTACATCAAGTTAGTTCTTACAAATTGTTACGATGATGTTAGCCTAAAGGAAACTTCAATAGTTACAAAGTTGCACCAAGTTGTTTTTATTTCAACAAGTATTGAGGAATTGCGAGGAACGAAGTATCAATGGAAGTGTGACCACTGTGATGATGGACAAGGAAAATTCTCTATATATTAGTATTAATACGGTTGTTGATTACTTTTTGAGAGAGAGGTATGTAAGTTTTTTATGTTTCGAACCACTGGAAATGCTAACTTTAATGTTTGTTGCATTTTCCAAGATATTGATATAATAGTTAACTGCTTTCTTTTTTTCTTTGCATATTTTATTATTTTTTAAAATAACTTAGTCTCATTGATGTTTTGACAAACGATTGATTTGTGAATGTGTATTTATATAAATAAACAAGATTATATACACTTCAAATACACGTTTTAAGATCCAAAAAGGTTGCAGACGATGTTTTTTAATACAAGTTACTCTTGTGCACGTGCATCGCACGTGCCAAAGTACTTGTGTGTGTGTATACGATTAGGATGTACTATGTCATGGTCAAATGATTAAAAATGAATTTTATCGATGGTAATTAGCCACAGTTGATCACTCCCTAATTAAAAAGTGCGAAATACAAAAGTGTTCCAAATAGGACATATTATATATCACAACTATAGTTCTCGATGATACAAGTCCACTATATTCATTTATTGATTGGGCGTATGGATTGATTAAAATACCTACCAGAATTTCAGTAAACATAGACCATCTATTTTGATCCAACTGTGAAACAACGACGATATGATGCTTGGGAAGTATAGATGTATAGAGGAGGTCGAGCAGGTCCTTAAGGTTGTCGTCGATCATCGTAGATCGATTAAATGATCAGGAAATGCCTAGAAAGCGGCGGATTTGTTAGTTTTAAATGTGGCAGAGTTAACGTGGAAGCATGGTTGAATCTGATACATGGCATAGAAGATGGCGGTGGTGTCGGATCATCGTATAGGGGGCCGCAGTGACGACGACAAGGTAGAAACGTGGGGGTAAGGTTTTGAACGACGTGGGGAGTGTCCTGTAGCCGAAAGCACGTATGGAAAACAAAAAATACATAATATAATTATAAACATAAAAATTAATATAGCTAAATATTAATTAAAAAACCCTTCAACTTCAAATGCTTATGACTCCTACATATGACCTCTGTTTCATGAGTGGTTTATGACATTATGATCGTCGCAAGCAAGGAAAGTTTTGGTATGATATTTGCGGTGTTTTGATATGTTTCAGAAAAATGCCTTCTTGTGATAGGTTCATTATACGATTCATGATTATGGGTTGGGGATTAATCTAGTAGCTACGTAAATGTTGGGGGCAATAAAGAGTTTCGGGATTAATCCTAATATTGTCATGGAACGTTAGGAAAATGACTTGCTTGGACTTTCACCTTTGGGTTGGGGCTTGATCTAACAGTTTTGTAAACGTGGGACGATGACGAGTTTTGGATTTGATCCTAATAGTATTGCAAACCATTAGGGGAATGTCTAGCTTAGACTTGACCTCAATGGTCATGTATGATTTCCATGATAGTTTCACGTAAGGGATACATGAATTGAGATTTGAGCTCATTACTATGGTATATAATAGGCATCACGTGCACTTTGGTGAGGCTAGTGACATCTAGCGATGATGAGTTTGGACTTGGTGCCTAATAATGTTACAGTCAGCGATACACGGGTTGGGACTTTGAGCTCAATAGTGTACATACATTGCGAGAGTGGGTTGAGACACATGGATCTTTAATAGCTAGTCTGGTGATAGCGGCCTGAGATGCATAGATCTTCAATAGCGAGTTGCGTATGGTTTGGCGATAGCGGGTTGAGACAAGTAGATTTTTGGTTGCGAGTCACATATTTTTTAACATGCAAGTTAGGGCTTTAGGCTCACTCATGTACATATGACTAGTCATATGATATATTTTAGCAAGACCTTAGCATATGATTTCACTATAGTATAATATTATGTTTAGTATAATATTATGTTTAGCTGACTTGTTGGGTGTAGATGACATAGGTTAAGTATGCTTTTCGAGTATAAGAGTTGTTTACTAGCTTATTAGTATTATATAGTTATATCGTGCATTTCACTCAATAGCCATATTTCTTAGCACCCTCTATCGTTTTATTCTTTTTGCTTATACTTTGATAGGTCGATAGAGAGGACTGGTGTTGACTTGGGGTGATGGTAGGATGGAGATGCACATTTATTTATTTGCTATATGCTATTGTATTTCATTTATTCTAAGACATTATAGCGTTTATTACCAGTAAAGAGATGTTGTGGTTAGATTTATTTGATTATTGTTTTTTTGTCTGGGATTGTAATAGTGATTATTATTATGTTTTATTCCTTCCGTTGTGGGTTTGAGAAAGCATAAGGTATTATAGATTAGTCTTTGACAATGCATGCGTCATTTTATGTGTGAATCGTGGCATCACAGACGGCAGGTTGTTACATATGGTATCAAAGCTTATATTCAGTGATTTCTATTGCATTAGAGCATATGAGAGAGTGTATGATAATTTTTTGAATTTATAATATACATATTTATTACTTTTACGCCGCATCTTAAATACTTTGACACGTGGATGTAGTTATTGGCTTATCCCTTATAGAAGTAAACGACTATTAGTTAAAAAATATTAAGGTTTAAATAGTTTAGATGGAAGATAAATCCATCATATTTTTCGTAATTTACTCCATAGAGAATTGCTAAAAGTGGATTTATATGCCAATTAGCATTGGAATAAAATATGGGATTAGGGATGAATGTGAAAAAGAGCAAAACCTTTAAGTCACAGAATATAGTGTGAAGTTGTTGAGGCGTAATGTAAGTACTTTAGCATTTTTTTAGACTGTATGACCTAATTGGGCTTGTGTAAGTTATGATCGACTCCAATTAATGCATTTAAATCAACTGAAATGTTTTCCCCACACAACTAGAAATAATCGTATTAGAGATTTTTGGAAAATAATCAAAAAGTTGAAGTTTGTTTAATGTTTCAAAAAATAATAACTCCTTAGTGAGAGGTTAAAGAATGCGAAAAGTTAGTAAGTAGTAGTTTTACTAACTATTTCTAGAGATTTTATTTTTTCATAGTAAAAAGAATGCTATTGCACTTAAACTTTGATGTGTATTTGCGTTTGACAAAGAAACTTTTGAAAGTAAATAAAAAAGATAAGTAAAACACATCTTTTAAATATCTTTTGTTTTATAAATGTTTTTGTGGTAGTTTGGAAACAAAATAATTAAAATACTACACCTCCTTTTCATTTTTGTGAAAATTTCCAATTTCTAAAGTTTAAAATGGTGTGTTTTATACATTTATTTTTCTAAGTCAAGTCTAAGCCATTTTGGATAGATTATGTAATTAAACAAAAAGAATTAAATTATCATTTTAAACTTAAGGATTTTTTCAATTGCAGTATGTATGGATTTTTGAATGAAAATTTAGTATTTGTGACATAAACTCCTGAAAACATGCAATAGAGAATAATTTAACATTTGGGAAATTATTTTCGAATTGGATATAAAAATACATAGTAACCAAAACCAAATTTTTAAAATTATATTTTTTTGTATATACATGACATAATGTTTGAAGGAGTTGGAAATTGGCTAATTATAAAATAAAACGATATATATTTATATAGTAATGAAATGGTTATAAATTATATTGAATAATGGTTAGGGGGAATGAAGTACGAGAATTTAGAAAATAACCAAAGTTATTTTGAATCTAGTCAAATTTTGAGTAATTAATATTGATTTGGAATGCTATAAATATTAAGTTTGGAAGTTTAATACTTTTAAGAATGGATATTTTTGGAGTTGTTCAAAAGAAATTAGCTTTGGGAGTTTAAATTATATTAATTTTCCAGGGACTTATGAACATATATGAAATGATTAAATTGAAGAAAAAAATCGAATTATGGTTTTATATGCAATGATTAAATATGAAATATCTAAAGTAAAAAATATTTGAAAATTTGTTTGTGTAGAATCTGAAGAAAAAAAATTTGAAAAATGTGTAATGATTGAAGTTAATCTTTAGTAAAAATTAATGGTAGTTATCAAATCTTACTATTTTTGTGAAGAATAAGATTTGAGATCAATGATTTTGACTTAAAACTGAATTAAACGATAATTTTTATTTCCAATTGGAATTTGAATAGAGCTATAATAGAATTACACGTCCTAAGTTTGAATTGATTGATTGACAAGCACCTTTGTCCAAGTGGTTAATTGATTCGGCTTTGGTGCAGAATGTCACAAGTTCGAAACTTACTTTCGAACGTTTATTTGACATGGGATATGTTGTCCCAATGATTTGTTGTATATAAAGTACCAGTTCAAAAAATAAAGTTTGAATTGATTATGATGAACTAGCTAGGATAGTCAGCATGTCGGTGTGTTAAGGACTTACTATAAACGGGTATTGTGGATTTGTGATTTTGGGATTTATAATAAAAATTGAAGAGGGTATTATCTTTGAATTCTTGGAAAAATTTGGAACATTAATAAAAAAATCTATTTTAAATATAGAATTTAGTATTATTTATAAAGTAATGTGTAATTTGAATAAATATTAATATAATTTTTAGAAAAGGGTCTAAATCTTGAGCAAATAATAATAATATGTCTGTTTTATAGAGTTTATGAAAAAAATATTATTTAATTAATAAAAACAAGAGTTATTTTAAGGATAATAATACTAAAGAGATATTTTCCATGAATATTTTGTGACAAATTATTTCTATTTTAATATAAATTATAATAAGAAGACTTTTGGGATTTAATGCAGAAAGTTATTGCTTTTGAAGTAGTTAATAATAAAGTGATTGTGGAAAACTAATTTACATAAGTATTGTTTTTTACGTGGAGGGACAATAATATTATTGTTTTGAAAGAAATTTGAGGAGAAGTACTGTTTTTGGATTAAGTAATGATTTTTAAGATATTTAAAATAATATGATGAAAATAAAGGTTTTCCAAGTATATTATCAATTTTATAAAAAAGATTTTTATAATAAATAATACTAAGACAATTTACATTTAAGAAGAAATAACTACTTTAGACTTATTATTTTGAATTATTGAGGCATATGATCAAACGTAGTTTGAAATTAACATATGTTTATGTTAATAGATGGGATACACTTAAGATGTGAGAAGTATGAGAGCGCAATTAAGTGAAAATTTTATAAAAGGTTGAATAATGGAAAATTGATTGTATGACATAGTCGCGGATAAAGGATGAGTACACTGGTTTATGTAAAGTTTTTCAGGAGTGATGTACATATGGTATTCTAGCCGTATGTTCGGAACTTCACAAGTATGTGGAGTTAATATTGTCTTTGAATTATCTAGTGTTGTATGATTTCAGGACATGACGTAAATGTATTGAATTGCACGTGCCAAGGTATGAAGAAAATTATAAGGAAGGCAAGATTTGATGCTTTGGAAGAAAATCGATCAAGAGGTAAGTTAGTTCTTTTCAGTCATCATTTGGATTGAAATAACTATCTTATTCGGTCAATTTTATGAAATAGTGACCTTTTGTGCATAACTTATTTCCAATGCTCGATGCACATGTATAATAAGAGAAAAGTCCACAACATAGTTTATGAGTTCGTTATAGTAATATTATGTTCACCAAAAATAAGACATCATCCATTTGTGATATCTATAAATTAAATGGTGATGGAGCATAAGGTTTGCCTAAGTATAAAAAATGTTAGTCCACTTAGAAGTAAGACACCATCCATTATTGTGTTGCCATGCCGATGGACTTAAAGAAGTTTATAGAGGTATGCTAAAGGATACAAATATGGTTTTTTATTGGTCAAGGATGATGAAGTAAGTGGTAAAGCGTGCTATAAAGTATTTAACGATGGAGATATGCCAGTAGTGCAGTGTATTTAAATTAAAGTTATACTTGGATGGTATATGATAAGGGACACCTTTGTAAAAGATGAAGTGACACGCAAAGGAATGGAAACCACATAGGGTAGGTACACATAAAGAGTTCGTAGTAGGTGGCATGGTGTAAGTGAAGGACCCACTATTGAAAAATGTTATATGCGAAAGCTAGCACTATCGGTTGTTAAGTTTTTCTAGATTGTATAGAGATTAGGGAAGTCAACACGTTCGAGTGGGCTTCTCAAAAAGTTTGTGGGTTTTCACAAGCATCCAATTTATCTCATTTGTGAACGTACATTGATGATTTAGCGGTTATGGTAGAGCCTAGTCAACTTATGACGTGAATGTTGAGACGGAGTCTAGAATACTCCATTGGTGTATTCACATCTTAGGACTTGAAGTGATACAACATAAAATGAAAAATGAAATTAGCCCAAATACAACAAAGCAAAGGTTTAGATTGGAGTATGTGGGAACTCGAGGGGAGAATCTGAGTTTCTCACCATGCGCTCTCTTCCAATAAGTTCGTTTTTAGTTAGTTTGTACGTTAATTTGCTCGTTGGATCGTTGTTTGTTTGCATAGTTGCTTTAGCAAGCTAGTTGACATAAGCATGGATGTATAGATGCAACAATTAGTTTTATGCACATCCTTGTGATGTGTTTTCGTTACCATGGTTGCTTTGTTTGAGTTTAATTAGTTTAGTTCATACTGTGTTGGCTTGTGTGTATACTAATTTTTATAGGAGTTGGAGTTGGGCTTATGACCCATTCCATTGCACCTGGAATGTTTTTTACTGTCACAAAACATATATAACTTGCTGAATTTAGTTGAATAGCCTAGAAATTTGAAGAAATCAAAGCCAGTGACATTTCCATAATATATTGATTATGGGATTTAAGCCAATATATTAGTGTTTTTAGCCTATAAATAAATCCTTAACTGTATTTCTTTTATTTTAAAAATCTTGCATTCACTAATAAAACCCTCATCCTTAAATTAATTCAAAATCCATTGAAACAAATCTAAATTAAACGGATTAACATACGGAATCGATCACCGCAAAGAGGGATAGATAAATAAATTGATCTATAGAAAAATTTAGCATTCTTAAGATGAGAAATTTATGAACAATGAAGGAGGAGGAGGACTTACCCCAAATTGAAGAAGATGCACGGCTAATCGGTGAGTGGGGTTCATCTTATTTGTGTATATGTTGAAGAGACATAGTAATCACCCCTTATGATCTTAAACTAAATAATAAATGATGAAATGGATAATTGTTTTTCATATACACACCTAACTAGGATATAGCAGCCATGGCTAGATGATTAAGAAATGAATTTTTATCGATTGTAATTAGCCACAGTTAATCATAACCTAATTAAAAGTGGAAAATACAAAAGTCTTCCAAATCAGAAATATTATATATATCTATAATGAAACATATATATAAAGTCATTGAATTACTGAAAAGCGTGATTGAAGTTATGAGGTGATCTACTTGCAGTCAAGAGTTGCAGTCAGACTTTGAGTTAGTTCAAATTATAGACCTTACCTAAAATAAGAATTGCCTAATATAATACTTTCATGATTATTGCTTTGCTTAAACTACCTGTGTCACTGATACATATAAATATCAGTGTATCTGTACCAAAGATGTGTAATAAGAATTCTCCGATTGAATCAATGGAGTCTGCACACTTTATAAATCTTCTTCGTGTTGTTCTTATCTAATTTCAAATTTTATAACATGGTATCAAAGCATCAGAGATCGATCTAGGGCTTCTTGAAATCGCGTTCCTCAAGTTAACTCTGATTTACTAAATTCCTAAATCCAGAACTATGTCTGAAAGCAAAACTTCTACCATGATCGATGTTCTTCCAATAATGTCAAAAATCACAGATCGCAAGTTAAATCATACAAATTTCTTAGAGTGGAGTAAGACAATCAGATTGTATCTCCGAAGCATTGACAAGGATGATCACCGAACTACACAGCCACCAGTAACTACAGAGGAGAAGGATCTTATATGGTTAAGGGAAGATGCTCGATTATGCTTACAAATCAGAAACTCAATTGATGATGAAGTTATTATCCTGATAAATCATTGTGAATTTGTAAAGGAATTAATTGATTATCTTGAATTCTTATGTTCTGGAAAAGGCAATCTCACTCGTATGTTTGAAGTATGCAAATCATTCTATAGAATTGAGAAACAGGATCAACCACGTACAAATTACTTTATGAACTTTAAAAGAACTTATGAAGAATTAAATGTTCTGTTACCCATAAGTCCAGATGTGAAGGTTCAGCAACTTCAACGTGAACAGATGGCCCTAATGGCCTTTCCTGCTAGTTTACCACCAGAATTTGAGGCAGCCAAATCACAAATACTAGCTGGATCCACAATAACATCTCTTTAGGAGGTATTGAGCCGAGTTCTCAGAACTGAAAGTATATCACCAAGTGTAAACATGAACAGTAGTGCACTAACAAGCACTAACACAAAATCTGGAGTCACACATCAAGTAACAACAAATAACACGCATCCTACTGCATGGAGACCACCACCATCTCAATCTTGGTGGCCCTAAAGAAGTGGAGGAAGACCAAATAACAAAGTGTGTTCATACTGCAAAAAGCCTGGACATTTGATTATTGAATATAGAAAATTACAATACAACAATCAATTCAGGAATCAAGGAGCATCCAGTAATAATACTCATAAAACTGTTCTGATGTCCACTGAAGAATTTGAAAATACTCCAAATATCAGGATTCTCAAAACGAACCTATGGTATCTACATCTGTCAATTCAATATCCACAATTGCCAGTTCAGAACAGCCCACTTCAAAGTGGATCATTGATTCAGGAGCCACAGATCACATGTCAAGTAACATTAAATTATTTACATATTTAAAAACGCATGGAAATAGTGAAGCAGTCACTATAGCAGATGGGTCACAAACTAAAGTTCATGGACGTGGTAATATTGATACTATTGTTCCATTGAAATCAGTATTGTTTATACCCTCCTTGTCATTCAACTTATTGTCTGTAAGCAAACTTACTAAAGAACTGAACTGTAGTATAGTGTTCTCTCCTGAAACATGTATATTTCAGGATCTTACAACGAGACAGATTATTGGTAAAGGATGTGAATCAGGGGGACTTTATGTTTTGGAAAATCAACCAGTAGCTTGCTCAAGTATGAATGCTTCTCTCAAACTTCATCAACAACTTGGTCATCCATCTGTCACTTTATTCAAGCATCTCTATCCTCAGTATAACAATATCTCTACACTGGACTGTGAGTCTTGTCAGTATGCAAAATTACATAGGAGTAGCTTAAAACCTAGAATAAATAAATGTGCAAGTGCACCATTTGAACTTGTACCCTCTGATATATGGGGACCATCATAAGTTGTTTCCAAATATGGTTATAAATATTTGGTGACATTTGTGGATGATTACTTTCGAGTTACCTGGTTATACTTAATGAAAAATAGATCTGAACTCTTCTCTATTTTTTGCACCTTTCATATAGAAATTCAAAACCAATTTAAAACATGTATTCAAACACTAAGGAGGGATAATGCAAAGGATTATACTGCCCATACCTTTAGTTCATACCTAGGTCAACATGGCATTCTACATGAAACATCATGTGTAGATACCGCTGCACAAAATGGAGTGGCTAAAAGAAAGAATAGACATCTCCATGAAACTGCCAGGGCATTACTATACCAAAAGAATGGTCCAAAAGTCTACTGGGCTGATGCAGTGCTAACCTCTTGTTTTCTTATTAATATAATGCCTTCTACAGTTCTCAATTTCGAGATTCCTTATAAAGTATTATGTCCTGACAAAGAATTATATCCTATTCCACCAAGAATGTTTGGGTGTATCTGTTTTGTGAGAGATGTAAATCCTCAAGTAGGAAAACTAGATCCTAAATCTTTAAAATGCATATTTGTTGGGTATTCAAGACTACAGAAAGGATATAGGTGTTACTGTCCAAGCCTAAATAAATATATAGTATCAATAGATGTAAACTTTATGGAAGAAAGACCATTCTATCAAGCATCACATCCTCCAAATTAGGAGGAGACTGAAGAGTATATAGGACACACTACACTTCCATCTCAAGAATCTAAACAAAATACTGGGAGTAATACAACTACAAAAACTATCAGTGAAGACTCTACTCCAGGAGATCCAAGCCTGGATCTACCCATTGCTCTTAGAAAATAGAAAAGGAAATGCACCTATCCCATCTCTAGCTACATATCATATGATAATCTCTCACCATTATCTTACATGTTCACCACTTCTTTGGACTCTGTCTGCACTCCTAAAACAGTTACTGAAGCTCTATTCAAACAAGAATGGAAGGAACCTATGATAGATGAAATGAATGCTCTAGAAAAGAATAACACATGGGATCTGGTCAAGCTACTAAAGAATAAAAAGGCAATTGGATGTAGATGGATATATTCAGTTAAAATGAATCCAAGTGGAACAGTTGATAGATTTAAAGCAAGACTTGTTGCTAAAGGATATGCACAAGTATATGGTATGGATTATTCAGAAACTTTCTCGCCAGTAGCTAAGATGAATTCTATTAGATTATTTATAGCATTAGCAGCACATTATAAATGGAAGCTTCATCAACTAGATATTAAGAATGCATTTCTACATGGTGATCTCAAAGAAGAAATCTATATGACACAACCACCTGGCTTTATTGCACAAGGAGAAAGTGGGCTTGTGTGTAAATTAAAGAAAACTCTCTATGGACTTAAGTAAAGTTCACGAGCTTGGTTGGGAAATTCTGTCAAACTCTGGAAGAGTTTGGAGTAACCAGATGCAAGAGTGATCATTCAGTGTTTTATAAGAACTCTGAGAAAAGTATACTTTTATTGGTAGTGTATGTAGATGATATAATCATAACTGAAAATGATGAACAAGAAATTGCTTTACTTAAGCAATTTATTCATAATAGATTCCAAACTAAAGATTTAGGAGAATTAAGATATTTCCTAGGGGTAGAAGTTCTGAGAAGTAACGGAGGAATTTTATTATGACAGAGAAAATATGTTTTAGACTTGTTATCATAAACTGGAAAACTTGGCACTAAGCCACAAAGCACTCCTATCCTGCCCAATAATTATCTAACATCTGAAGGATAACCCTTTGAAGACCCAGAAAGATATAGGAGACTTGTAGGCAAGTTAAACTATCTAACTATAACTAGGCCTGACATTGCTTTTGTTGTGAGTATGGTAAGTCAGTATATGGCTTCACCAACAAAGCAACACTGGCAAGCATTGGAACACATACTAAGATATCTGAAAGGATCTGCTGGCCAGGGTATTATATATGCCAACCATGGTCATATGAAGATTGAAAGTTATGTTGATGCTAATTGGGCTGGATCAAAAGATGATAGAAGATCAACCACTGGATTCTGTGTATACATTGGAGGGAATTTAGTATCATGGAAAAGTAAGAAGCAACATATTGTATCAAGATCAAGTGTAGAATCTGAGTATAGAGCAATGTCTAAGGCATTATGTGAAGTAATGTGGATTAAACACCTCCTGAAAGAATGTAACCTTGAGTTTGAACAACCTACAAAACTATGGTGTGACAATAAGGCAGCTATTCACAATGCATCAAACCCTATATTTCATGAAAGGACCAAGCATATAGAAGTTGACTGCCATTTCATTCGAGACAAAATTCAAGAAGGAGAGGTAACTACGTACTATGTCCATACTCAAGAGCAAACAGCTGATTTGTTAACCAAGGCCTTAAGTGGAGATAGGATTAAATACCTGAAAAGAAAGTTGGGTTTGATAGATATATATAACCCAACTTAAGGAGGAGTGTAATGAAACATACATATAAAGTCATTGAATTACTGAAAAGTGTGATTGAAGTTATGAGGTGATCTACTTGCAGTCAAGAGCTGCAGTAAGACTTAGAGTTAGTTCAAATTATAGACCTTACCTAAAATAAGAATTGCCTAATATAGTACTTTCCTGATTATTGCTTTGCTTAAACTACTTGTATCACTGATGCGTATAAATATCAGTGTATCTGTACCAAAGATGTGTAATAAGAATTCTCAGATTGAATCAATGGAGTCTGCATACTTTATAAATCTTCTTCTTCCTGTTCTTATCTAATTTCAAATTTTATAACAATATCCAAATTGTAATTCTTGACGACATGAATCCATTGATGGTATTCATTGATTTGATATACAGATTAATTATAATAAGCACTGGAATTTCTGTAAACATGGACCGTCCGCTTCGATCCAATAGTGAAACGGCGACGATATGACAATCTGGAAGTATGGATGTGTAGAGGAGGTCGAGCATGTCTTCAAGGCGGTCACCGATCATCTCTGTGAAGACCCGACTTTTCGACCCTTGAATGTTGACAATGATACATTCACGGTATTTGTGTGCTGAACACCCAAGTGCCGAAAAGACAAAAAGTTAGGGTAAAATAAAAAAAATAGAATAGAACAAGAAAGAGACAACACAACATCAAAACCGCACAACGGAACGATTATATATAATATCAAAGGAATAGTACAAAGCATGATTCAAATACAAAAATTTCAAAGTTACCAAAACCTAAGTACTATCATTAGCCTGGACAGTTAGAACTGCCTATCCTCACAATGATGATATATACAATACAGTAATGTAGTAAAACTAATAATACTAAGGCGGGTAATCATTCTGCTCCTCTCGATAAGCTCCAAAGTGTCCACAGCTAAATCTAGAAACGTATACGGGCTGACTCGAGCATTGTAAGAAAATAACACCCAGCTAAATTTGGTAAACTAGCGTGAGAAATTCAAGAAATATGTAACAAGTTACAGTACATATTGAGACCGCACAGATTACCGTAATGATTTTACCCTCGAATGAAGCCAACAACCGATGAGTGAATATATCATATAATAGATAATGTCTAGGGTGTAAAACATAAATCCGAAAATAGTTGTTGTGCACACGACACAACAATAATAGGCATACAATTAATACTACTAAGGTGATTTTTTTCATGGAGATTTCTTCGGTCTGGCCACTCCGAACTCCATGATGAGGATTAGAAACTACTATCCGAGCATCGTATATATCTAGATAGGATATGTTCTATGGTAAACATAACTTGATCATCCTCGATGTGTGATGCAAGTCATATCAACTCCCACAGCAACAATAGATAAGCATCTCAAGATATGGAGTTGATATACCTTTAAGGTTAGCTAAACCCCTCGGCTATGTCCCTCCTCTATTTTCTGTCATTTTCCTGATGTCATGGATATAGTCGACATCTCTCGCACAAGTCTTCATCACTCAAATAAAATACAGATCCCTAAATGGATTCCATCATCTAAAATAGATCACAAATTGCTACATCGATTTAAGCATCTTGAATAGATCTTGAATCTCCATATAGATTCCCGCATAAGTCTTCTGACGAATGCTAACGTTGCCCTCTCTCTTGGAATTCTCCACAAGATAGACAGTCCCACAAGATGGGATCACTTGAAATGTTAATGCTGACCTTTCCCTTGGATTAACCTTAGGATGGATGTTCAACTCTATAACATTACAATTCACAACCGCTTCTAAAACATAGAACTCGTATACTAGTTTTGAAGTGGTACTCGATAAGTACACTTACCAATCTTGGTCTCTTCAAAAAGAATTTGATGATTATTCGATAAAATCAATTCTAGTTCTTTCAAAAGTAGGTAAAATCTCGAGACATTCGTACCAATACTCCTCCCTGGGGGTTTTCATTGGTATGAAATTGCAAGCCTTTCGATACTTCTTAAGTCATATTAGGTGAAGTTCGATAATCGACTAATTGATTATCTAGTGAAAAACAATTGCTTATACAAATCAATATTCATATAGTTAAGTCGTTTCGGACATTCCAGCTTAAAAATTCCTCGTCCAAGAGTGAAGTCAGGTAAGTTAAAGAACTAGTTTCATCAAATCCTTCCTGGACACTTCATTCTTGAATCTCACAAATAGATAAGTCTACCGCATCGGCTTTTAGTGTTAAGTATTGTATTTATGATTTCCATAAACAAGTAAGAAATCAACACGATCAACACGTTTTTGAAATTTTTTGACTTAACTATTCCTCGGTCAAGAGGGAAAATGGTATGTTAAAGCTATATTGCTTATATCCCTACTCGAACATCAATCTTAACTCTCACAAATAGATAAGCCTACTTTATTGACTTTTAGTGTCAAGCATCGTTAATTACTTTCAAATGAGTAATTAAACAATTAATCATTTGATCATTAAGAAATTATAACCCCTTTACAAAGCTTTTTTTATACCTTTAAAACCCTTTTTATAATTATATAAATGTATAGTAATTAACTTGTAAAACTAGATATTAAATAAACTAATTTTAGAAGATATTTATTAAATAAGATATAAAATAGTCAACGCATTTTCTTAAGATTATATATGATTAAAAATGCCTTTAAAATAATTTTAATGCTTATAGTAGGTTTTAAAACATTTACTCAAAATATTACTTGAAAATAACAACTGTAATGACCTGCAAATCCGTACCCCTTGATTCAACACTATTCTACATCAATCAACTCAAGTTGCACGGAAATACGAACCATTTGGGTTAAAGAAGAAGAGGTAGAAGAAGAGAAAAAAGAAAACAACAACAGAATCTTACCATCGCAGCGGAATAAAATATAATATATAATAAATGATCTTTACACAAAAGAAAACTATATCCGTTTTATACATACATCATCATCAGAGTACATCATCAGAGTTCAACAACAACAATAACATACAACTGGATACACAGCTACTCAATACAGCGTAATATATATAAAACAAGTACGAAAATACGCATCGTCATCCAGCTCGTCTCCAGAGCTCCACAGCATCATATCCTGTATCCTATAATACTCGGTCTGACCCGAGCATTACAGTTAAATAACACCCGAGTCAGTCTGGCATACCAGCGTGATAAATCACACTCAAATTGATTATTAAAGTTTCAAAATCCTTTTGAAAACAAAAGCATTTCGTAAGACCATGTCACAAATAAACATGTTGGGTTTTACCTTACGATAGCTAAAACATTTCTTATTAAATCCTCTGATATTATAATAGGGTCTATATACAAATACTTATTAAAATAGCCAAAACTGTTACATTATTAAATTCCAGCTACTAGCCACAAAGTGGTTAATACAAACAAAACTCGTACAAGGCGCGTAGGGAGAATGGATTTCCAACTAATGACTAGGCACTGGGGTACCATCTGTCACAGTACGTGGCCTAGATCACGGTACCGAGGAGTACGCCCACTCCCCTGCAACACAAGACCGGGGGACTACCCCTTACTGGATAATCCCGAGTGAGATCACCCCGCGGTTGGGATCAGCAACCGCACCACTAAGAAAAAATAAAAGGGACATCTAGACAAGGATGACCTCACCCTGAATGGGTGCTACCCACCTAGCCTTGCTGCATAACCACCGATTTTCAGTCATTCCCGGTTAATGAGGCTTGAGGCTAAGCATTACCTTTTTAGAACATATCCCTTAGAATGCCCATCGTCCACCTGACAATGTTTCAAAAACATTCATCCATACAAGTCCATCCCGGGTTCGAACGGAACTGAAGGCACTATTCCTACTACATCCATTTGGAAATATCTTCAGGATTAGTAGCGACTAGCCCTTGCATTGCACTGCTACATCTGCGAATCTAAACTCGTTTCCATGAAACGTACAAACCATATCGAAGTGGTTTTCGAGAAATCAATCCCGATCTCGGTCTCTTCGAAACGATCAACGTATTTGGCCAATATTGATAGTCGGTTATTTACTATCAATTAATATTCACAAACAACCATCAACCAATAAATAATTTCTCAAACTATTTATTAATCCCAAAAATATCTTCACAAGGTATATTTCACTTTCAAACCCTTATGAAAACAGTTTTCAAACTATCTTCCTTTCTCAGAATAAATTCCAAGTATTTCTATTTCTATTTCCATTGGAATCACCAAGCACAAAACTTTTAAAAAAAAATTAAAAACACTATATTGTAAAATATGTTTAACATTTAATTTAGAAAAATTACTTTAATACTTAATTTAAAATATAATACTTAATTTAAAATATTACTTTAGGAATAATTAAAATAAGGTTACCTTATAACTATACATTAGATTTTCTTCTTTAAACAAATAACAAATCATTCTTATAATTATTACGATAATAGATTTTAAAAAAATACTTACTTTGGAATTTACTTTAAAACATTTAAGTTAAAACTACTTCAATAATCGGTTAAAAATACATACTATATAAATATTTGAAAATAAGGTTACTTTAAAAATAATAGGTTTTCACTTTTTAAAACAAAATAATAAGTCACTGTTTAAATAATTACTACGACAATAGATTTGAAAAATATTTTCTTAACAATTTAAACGATTAGAAATAATAAATTATCTAAAACATGCTTTTTAAAAAAACAACATTAAAACTTTTATCTTATTTAAAATTTACTTTGAACGTACTTGGCTATCCAGAGAAATATACTTCTCTTCACATTCTTCATTAAATTTCCAATTTAAACACTTGAATCAATTTCCAAATTGATTTCCAGTTTACCCCGTTTATTCCAAAATCCATTAATTTCATATTTTATTCCTTAATTACGATTTAAAATATTTTTAACGGAAAATACAAATTTTAGATTTCTCAAATTACTTCTTAATCCCTTTAAATAAATTTAAACTTTAATCTTAAAATAATTCTTTATTCCATTAAACCAATATCACTTAATCTTACAATTCATTAATTTCTGTTTATTCAAATCCTTTTCTTTTCATGCTCAAAGTTATTTATTAGTATTTAACATCACTTCCATTCTGACGCAGCGGATAATTCGAAACAAACTTCAATCGGTGAAAGTAGCGATCGATGGAATGAAGATACCGAAGTGCCCAAATTCGTTGATCCGAAGATACCGAATTCTAGCTATCTCAAACACGTTGATAGCGCACTATACCATGTTCAAAGATCTACGATTCTTCGTACGTTGATCTAGCGCACTAGATTCCGTGAATCGGCTTCAACAAACGTGGATTCGAGCGCACTCGAATGACGTAAGTGGAGATAGGAGATTACACTCAACTACCAATTGGAGAAGAAAGCACAAAGCAATCAACAAGAAATTTTATTTCAAAAATCCACTCCAAATGTACAACACACACCCTTATTTATAGTGTTTACAACCAAGCCCTAAGTCGTACACGGCCTACGACTCAATATAAGTCGGCGGCGACTCAATGCACACGGCTTATACTTACAACACAATGCCGACTCAATGACTCATGACTCCACAGACTCACGACTCACGACTCATGACTTAGCAGCAGTGCATCACATACATGCTTCAGAACATAGCACACGACATACGACTCAAGGCACATACGACTCAACTTATTTACAACCTTATACAACACAAACGACTCAAAGAACGCGACTCAACTTAGGTCGCGACTTACGACCTAACACATTACAGACATATACGACTCAAAGATACAACGACTCATATATACACATCACCTTCCATCAACTCAACTTCATGCCGACTCAACATCCTTCCAACGACTCAAGCTTCCAAGTCCCCTGCGGCATAACCCTTCAAGCGAGTCAACTCTGAACGACTCATCTATGTCGTAACCCGTCTCCGATTCAAAGCTTCTGATGACTGGAACTTGTCTTTGTTGCTTGATGAGTCGTGGACGACTCATAGTAGTTTTGTTAGGTCGGAAACCTTTTCCTTCAGACCCGTTAGGTCGCAGCCCCCTTCCACCTGATCTGTTAAGTCGCGGACGACTCATGTTGAGTCGTGGACGACTCAAGTTAAGTTGTGGACGACTTTTTCCTTTATCCTGGGCTACATCATCCTCCCCTGGTTGAGAAGAATTCGCCCTCGAATTTGTAAGTTCTTCTGTACTAGATTGTTCATCTCCATAATATGGCACCAGATGCTTAATATTGAATACGTCGGAAGTGTATATATCCTCCGGCAGCTTCAACTTATAAGCATTGTCATTAATTCGTTTCACCACTTCGACAGGACCAATTTTCCTGGCTTTCAACTTGTTATAAGCGCCTACTGGAAAACGATCCTTGGTTAATACAGCATAAACCAAATCACCTTCCTTAAATTTAACGCTTCGACGTTTTAAATCTGCAGACTTCTTATACTTCTCATTCGATTTCTCCAATCGTTCCTGAACGATTTTATGGCATTCAGTCAACTCATCAACAAAATCAACAGCCCGTTTAACTGTTCCCTTCGACTGTGGTACTACTGCCAAATCTAACGGTCCCCTAGGTAAATTTGAATAAACAATCTGAAATGGACTGAATCCTGTGCTACGATTCACTGCATGATTATGTGCAAACTCGGCTTGGCATAACTTCATGTCCCAGTTTTTCAAATTATCCTGTACAAGACATCGCAACAAATTTCCCAATGACCTGTTTACAACTTCTGTTTGTCCATCAGTTTGCGGATGATAAGCACTACTAAATTTCAGCTTCGTTCCCACCATCTTCCACAAACTTAACCAAAAGTGACTCAGAAAACGAGTATCCCTATCTGACACAATAGACTCTGGCAATCCATGAAGTCTATAGATTTCCTTGAAAAATAGTTGAGCAACACGAACAGCATCCGTCGTCTTCTTGCAAGCAATAAAATGTGCCATTTTAGAAAATCTGTCAACTACAACAAAAATCGAATCATTACCACGCTTTGTTCTCGGCAATCCCAATACAAAGTCCATACTCATATCAACCCATGGTCTAGCCGGTACAGGCAATGGCATATACAAACCAGCATTGGTCGCGGTTCCTTTCGAAACTTGGCAAATATGACATCGCTCCACAAACCTTCCCACTTCTTTCCTCATCGTCGGCCAAAAGTAAGACTGTGAAATCAACTGCAAAGTACGATCACGGCCCACATGCCCTTCTTCATGCAACTCTTTTACAATCTTCATTCTCAAACTACAGTCTGGAATGCATAATTGATTTCCTTTGAACAAGAATCCATCAACCATCACAAATTCATCCGAACTTCCATCCTTAACTTTCTCAACAAACTTTGCAAAGTAAGGATCCTCTCCAAACAGTTCTGGCAACATTTCAAACCCTGTCACTTCAACCTTCATTGTCGTTAATAAATGACTCCTCCTACTCAAAGCATCAGCTACCCGATTCGTCACCCCTGATTTGTGCTTAACGACAAAAGTAAACTGCTGTAAATATGCAATCCATGATGCATGTCTCGCTGAAATCTTATCCTGCCCCTGCAAATGCTTCAATGCCTCATGATCAGTGTACAGAACAAATTCTTTCTGAATTAGATAATGTCTCCAATGTTTAATCGTTTGCACCACAGCATAGAATTCAACGTCATATGTGCTGTATCTCATCTTCGCCCCTGACAACTTTTCACTGAAATATGCAATAGGTCTCCCCTGCTGACTCAACACCCCTCCAGTCCCCACCTTTGATGCATCAGTATGTAGCTCAAACAACAACTGAAAATTAGGTAGAACAAGAATTGGTGCTGTCGTCAACAGTTCTTTAATTCGTTCAAAAGCAACTCCCGCTTCCTCTGACCATACAAACTGTTTTCCCTTCATGCAATCAGTAACTGGAGCCATCACGCTACTGAAGTGTGGAATAAACCTTCGGTAGAATGATGCCAATCCATGAAAACTTCTAGCTTCAGTGATAGTTCTCGGTTGTGGTCAATTTCTAATAGCTTCAACTTTACTCTGGTCCACTTGGATTCCCTTCTCAGATACAACATATCCCAAAAATAACACACTTCTCGTCATGAACACACATTTCTTCGTGGCTGCATAAAATTGTTCCTCACGAAGAATAATCAATACTTCCCTCAAATGTAGAACATGCTCCTCCATACTCCCAATATATATCAGAATATCATCGAAATAAACCACCACGAACTTCCCAATGAATGGTCTAAAGATTTGATTCATCACCCGCATGAATGTACTAGGTGCATTTGACAAACCAAATGGCATAACCAACCATTCGTATAACCCCTCTCTCGTCTTGAAAGCTGTCTTCCATTCGTCTCCAGGTCTAATCCGAATTTGATGATAACCACTCTTCAAGTCAATCTTCGAAAATATAGTTGCCCCACTCAACTGGTCTAGCAAATCATCCAGCCTTGGCATAGGAAATCTATAACGAACAGTGATCTTATTCAATGCTCTACTGTCTGTGCACATTCTCCATGTTCCATCCTTCTTTGGCACCAACAATGCTGGCACTGCACAAGGACTCAAGCTTTCCTGAACACGTCCCTGCTCTAACAACTCTTCCACTTGCCTTCGTAACTCTTCATGTTCCTTCGGACTCATTCGGTAATGTGGTCGATGTGGTAACACTCCTCCCGGAACAAGATCAATTTGATGTTGAATGTCTCTAAGTGGCGGTAACTCCTTAGGTAACTCCTCTGGAAAGACATCTTCAGATTCTTTCAAAATTGGCTTTGCTTCTTCTGGAATCTCAACTTCTTCACTATTCTCTCTCCCAATCAACAAAAACACTTCAGGTTCCTCTTCAACCTCCTTAACAAACTCTTTCAAAGTCAACAGAGTTTTCAATTCCTCAATCTCCTCCAGCTTGCTTTCCTTCTGTTGTTGCTTCTTAGGAACTAAAGTGATTTTAGTACCCTCGAACATGAAACTATAGCTGTTAGCACGGCCATCGTGTTGTACTGCTCTATCAAACTGCCATGGTCTGCCCAACAACAGATGACATACGTCCATGTCTACAACGTCACACCAAATTTCGTCTTTGTACTTCTTCCCAATAGAAAAATTAACACAAGCCCTTCGACACACCTTCACTTCACCTCCCTTCCTTAACCATGCTAACTTGTACGGTTTAGGATGTTTCTTAGTTTTCAAGTTCAACTTCTTCACAGCCTCGATAGAAATAATATTATCGCAACTTCCAGCATCAATAACGAACTTGCAAACTTTTTCCAGAATAGTGCATGTCGACTGAAATATGTTACTTCTCAACCAACTACAATCCTCCTCTTGCTTTGGTGTAAGACATGACCTCCTCAACATAAGATTACAACCTTCATCTCCAGATAATTCTTCTTCCTCCTCAACATAAGGTGTATTTGAACATTCTGCTTTCTCACCATTATCCTCCTCAACTTCTGCAACCATTGCTCTCTTCTTCGGCTTCGGACATTCATTGCTCTTATGACCCAACTCCTGACAATTATAACATTTGAACCCACTGCTAACCTTCGCCTTCTCAGCCTCTTTCACCACTGGCTTATTGACAGGTTTAGGAACATTAGAACTTCCACTAACACCCCTCGCTTGATTATTGGAATTAGTAAACACACCACCTCCACGCCTTCCTTGCTTCTCCCAAGCCAACGCTTTCTGATGTGCCTCTGCCACTGATCTAGGATCAAACATATTAACCATATCCTGGATCTGCATTCTTAGTCCCCCAATGAATCTAGCAGTTAGTTGTTCTTCCGTTTCCATAATATCATTCCTGGCAATGAGTTGGTAAAATTCATCAGCATAATCACTAACAGACTTCGTCCCTTGCCTCAGATTCTGCAACCTTTGGTACATAAGTGATTGGTAATTATAAGGTAAGAAAGTAGATCTCATCATCTTCTTCATCTTATCCCACGATTCTATCCTTGACTTCCCCATTCTCTCCCAGGTAAGTTTAGTTTGCTGCCACCACGCCAAAGCTCTCCCCCTCAACCTAGTAGCAACCAACTTCACCCTTATATGCTCAGGAACCTCCTTGAAATCAAAGATCTCTTCAACATTAGATAACCAATCAAGAAATTCTTCAGCTACCATCCCTCCTTTAAATTCTGGAATTTCCATCTTCATACCCGATTCCCATCGACGATCCTCTTCAATATCCCGAAATGAATTTCGAACCTGGTCTCGATCTCGATAATGAATACTAGCTCTATCACCCTCTTCAACAAAGTCAAACGTACGCCTACATCGATCTCGACCATTATCATCCCTTCGTTCATGCATGCTTCTTTGACTATGTCTCTCTTCATCCCTATATGCTTCATTGTCAAATTCACGTTGACTTCTTCTCTCTTCATGTGCATAGTCATGATGATCTCTTCGTGATGAAATTGATGTTTCTCTTCTATCTCTACAAGAATGTGGTGATACCCTCCTCGCTTCCGTAACCGATGACGAAACTCGGTTTCCTCCATGGTTCGAGTTTGGTGATCTCCTCCTTTGATTCAAATCATTCATCAATTTCTCCAATTTTCCAATGCCTTCATCAAACTTCTCATTAATACGTTGTTCCATAAGCTCGGCTTCTTCTCTTCGATACAAAGCTTCAACGTTTTGATGACGATTAGCTCTCCTTGGTGGCATGATTGAAACTCCTCACAAAACTTCAACAATTTGAACAAAAGACTTCAAAGCTTTAACAAAACAACAAGTCACAGCTTCCCTTGACTCGGCTTGCTCTAGCTCGGCAATAAGGAACGACTCAAAGTAAGGTCGGCTCCTACTCAAGCACAAGGTACGGCTCAAACTCTTTACAAGGCTCGGCTACTTCCCACAAGTATACACGGCCTTCAATTTCAAACACCTTCAACACTTTGATCTGAAATGGAATGGATCGAAAGTTCTCCCTCTTGTTGCAACTTCAATATGAACACGATGAACACAACTTCAAAAATTGGCTCCAAGAATCAACTTAGCTATGATTGGCTAAGTATGGCTCTGATACCGATAATGACGCAACGGATAATTCGAAACAAACTTCAATCGGTGAAAGTAGCGATCGATGGAATGAAGATACCGAAGTGCCCAAATTCGTTGATCCGAAGATACCGAATTCTAGCTATCTCAAACACGTTGATAGCGCACTATACCGTGTTCAAAGATCTACGATTCTTCGTACGTTGATCTAGCGCACTAGATTCCGTGAATCGGCTTCAACAAACGTGGATTCGAGCGCACTCGAATGACGTAAGTGGAGATAGGAGATTACACTCAACTACCAATTGGAGAAGAAAGCACAAAGCAATCAACAAGAAATTTTATTTCAAAAATCCACTCCAAATGTACAACACACACCCCTATTTATAGTGTTTACAACCAAGCCCTAAGTCGTACACGGCCTACGACTCAATATAAGTCGGCGGCGACTCAATGCACACGGCTTATACTTACAACACAATGCCGACTCAATGACTCATGACTCCACAGACTCACGACTCACGACTCATGACTTAGCAGCAGTGCATCACATACATGCTTCAGAACATAGCACACGACATATGACTCAAGGCACATACGACTCAACTTATTTACAACCTTATACAACACAAACGACTCAAAGAACGCGACTCAACTTAGGTCGCGACTTACGACCTAACACATTACAGACATATACGACTCAAAGATACAACGACTCATATATACACATCACCTTCCATCGACTCAACTTCATGCCGACTCAACATTCTTCCAACGACTCAAGCTTCCAAGTCCCCTGCGGCATAACCCTTCAAGCGAGTCAACTCTGAACGACTCATCTATGTCGTAACCCGTCTCCGATTCAAAGCTTCTGATGACTGGAACTTGTCTTTGTTGCTTGATGAGTCGTGGACGACTCATAGTAGTTTTGTTAGGTCGGAAACCTTTTCCTTCAGACCCGTTAGGTCGCAGCCCCCTTCCACCTGATCTGTTAAGTCGCGGACGACTCATGTTGAGTCGTGGACGACTCAAGTTAAGTTGTGGACGACTTTTTCCTTTATCCTGGGCTACATCACATTCCTTTTTCAATTCATTCTTAATTTATTCAAATTTTCTAAGATTATTTCGCTTATAAATTCACTTCTTTTATTTGCTTTCCAAAATCCAATTTATATATTTTTAGTAGCTCATTATACCCAAATATATTCAATCAAACCAAAGCATTTAATATTCCAACATAATTCATCACAGAATATCAACAATAACAATAGAGAATATTAAATAATTTAAATAAATGTTGAGGAATCCAGTTGGATCCCTCCAACTTGTTTTCCCTGCATCCATAGACATTAGCACAACATAAGTACCAATTCCACTTCGAAGTGGAATATGGCGGTATATGGGTTTATATATAATATTCGCTATATAATGCGAGCAATCAAACATTCCAAGATATATATATATACTATAATATAGCACATCAATCAATTCAACCATTCAACCAATTATTTAAATTTAAACATTTAAAATAAATTTAAATTCAGCTGAGTGAGATTAACTCACCTTATTCCGTTTGCAACCCATTTCCAAACCAGCTTGATCGTCACAATTCTTCACAATTTACCTTGTATAAACATTTTACATTTTATTAATATTTTGAACTTATTGAACAATTATTTCCATTTGATAATTTTACCTAGCTAATTATTTATTTAAATTACTTTCCCTTTAATAAAAAAAATTCTTTGATAACCAAAACAAATAAATAAGTTTTATTAAACAAATTAATTACCTTTAAATAAATCAATCAACTAATAATTTAATTAAACCAATTTTCTTTTACAAATTCTTTTAGTAACTAAATAATTTAAATAAGTTTATTAATCGTCTAAATCACTAATATAAATTATTAAGTAAGCTTGTAGATTTCATTTCTAAGCTGCATATAAATATTTTCTTTTTTTTAATTTTCCAGTAAATCTCCAAAAACAAGCATTTACTTTACTGTTACCACTATATTTTTATTTTATTTATTTATTTTTTCTAATTAGCTTGCATTCATATGTGCTAAATATCTTTCTATAACTTATCTGCATCTTCCTTCTTATATACACAATATACTTACATATAGTTAACTACCCCAGAGTTAAAATAAAAAAACAAAACTAACAACGGTAAATACCTGATCACACGAGCGCCATGAAAAACCCTACGACCTCCTCCTACTCCTACCAGAATCGTCGACGGCCTCGCAAACTTTGACACAATCCCTAGGACACATCGACCACAATCGAGCTCGAATGCTTCACGACCATGTACGCGACCCAATCCTTGTTCATCATGACATCGCCGACCCCTCTGCTATCGCAAACCCGATCGAACTACCACAAATCGCTCGCACGCACGTGCGTCATCTTCATTCGATTGCAACCAACTACTAATCGATCTGGGCAAAAGGTGGAAGAGGCAAACTCGCGAAAAATTCGAGCAACTCCTGCTCGAAATGGAAAAGAACGGGGAAAAAAAGAGGGCGTGATTGGATTTGACTTTTATCAGTAATTTGTTCGTTAATTTCGTTTCTTTTTTTTCGATTTATGATTGCATTAAAGAAAGGGAAGGAGGCTTGTGAGATAAGAACCGTGAAATGGGGGAAGAGAAGGGATACATAGTTGTAAATGTGAAGGCAGCTGTTATCCCTCTGGAATGATCGGTTGCGTGCAAAATAAAAGAAGATTGGGGGGACAAGAAGTGATGGTCGCGTGTAGCAGATGGGCTATAGTATTCTGAAGTGAACGGAAAAATACTAGTGTGACATTATTTCAACTACAGGTCGACTGGTCAAAATATACAATATTTTATTTAAATTCCAAATCTAAATCGTCTCGAAAACGCAACTTAAATTTTTGACCTCCTATCGAGACGTGTCGCTTGGCGTTTATAATGTTATATCCCTACTTCGAACGTAATGGAAAAGGTTTCGAGTCATAATTCGATCATATGGAGAAGATCGCTTTTTGGACCAGTTATAAGATTGAATTTCCGATTAAATTTTCAGCGCGTTTACTTATCGTACGCTCACACAACAGCTTCGAATCCTACGAAAATTAAAATCTGATAATAATCTACTTTTACGGATCCAATGGAACTAGTTTCGTCGAATTCTGAGACTGTGCCTTGGAAGGCTATTTTTATATTCAATTTAAACGATAAAATTTCAAAACTGAACAAATCACTGTTAAATTCAATTTTAAAACTTCTATTATTGTCAGCACTATCAATATAAATTTTACAAGCCTTCAAATTATTTTTAACAAGCTTAAAACTCCAGATTCAACATTTTACCCCATTTCAACTTATTGAATTTAACAATCGAATTTCCCAATAAATAGTGATATTTAAATTCAAATTAAAAATTAACTTTTAAATATTAAAATCAATTAAATATTCCGGTTTTAAATGCTCAAAAATACCAGGTCGTCACATTCCTCCCCCCTAAAAGAATTTCGTCCCCGAAATTACTAGTTAGGAAGAATGGTCCGATACCCATTACTATTTTCCCAAAACCCAATAGTTTTATCAACTTGCCATAACATATCTTTTTATTAAAAACCCACTATTACTTCATCTAACTTCCCAAAACCTTCTATAGTTCCTGAATACTTTACTTACCCAACCATTCAAATTTAAATTTAAATTCAAATTTAAATTATCAAAATTTTCTCAAAAATTTTCTGGCTCCTTAAATTTTCGAAAATTTTTGCCAGCGTCTCCTTTGCGCGGCTAGCTCGGTACAACTACAAAAGGCCTCTACGGGCTCCCAAATTCCAAAAGAAAACAAAAATCCAAGTGGCTCGATCAAAACCCAATCAAATTTAACAGAAAATTATTAACATACCTTTTTGTCGAGCATTTCAAATTTATCTTCTGAAATCAAAACCATTTTCCTTTCCTTTATAATACTTGTATATCCTACATAGCAATAATATCCAATCACAACATTCAAACATTTTATCGACTTCCTTACTAATGTCAATATTTATTCATCCAAATATTAGCTTAGAATATATTTGTAATACCAAATTTCAATTAAAAATTCACCATTCCTTCCTGAAGTTTAGTATAAGCATTTAATATGCTTCTTATATTTATTTTCACTTTACCACTTTAGTTGATATCTATTTCTATTCAAATTAATTTTTCATTTCCATATGAATTCAATTTATCTTCAACTCTGAATATTAAATTTTATCTTCCATTTATACTGATTCGTATCATTATTTTAAATTAGTTTCATTCCCTAATTTATTTCAATTTTCAATTTTGAAATCGTTTTGTCACTAATTAAAAATTTTCCCAAAAATTTTCAAAAATTTTTCTAACTCCCAAAATTTTTTAAAATTTTTGGCAGAGTCTCCTTTGTACGGAGGAGCTTTTGCAATTTGACAAAAGGTATAAATATATATACATCGACCCACACGGTCGGAAAAATCAAAAATAGTTCATATTTCCTATTTTTATTGCGTAGGTGTACCTTATTTAGCATTTTAAGCAAGCAGCTTATTTATTTTAGCACTTAGCGCGATCCAACCCAGCCAGACGGATTCCCAGTACCTGTACTTACTCAATTCAAACATATAAGTACTAAATATATGCAATTTATTAACATTTCACTTATATTCAGATAATTAACACATAGATTTCATAAGTAATGCATGTGATATACATTTATAAGTACATATGCAAGGTTTCGACACTAGTTTTAAATTGTTTGCATCCAAATTACATACCATACCATTCCATTCAATTCATTTTTAAATGAAATGAATTCATATTCATTCTAGTTGATGCAAAAATCAATTTATCAAACTGTTATTGATTCATATAATTTTGTTTACTTCCGTTTACGCCGAACGACCAATTTACTAATTTATTCGATTAGTTTATTCTTTTATCCATTTTAAATTTTAATTTATATCAAAAATTCATTATTGAATTCATTAATAATAAGGCCATTCAATTTATGCTTGAATTGGATCTGTTTATATTTCACGCCACATCCATTTTAATCGAATTAAATTTCCATTCAACAACACTTTCAATTATAATCCAATTACAATCCCATACTTGATTTTCTTTTTCATTTATCTTGAAAATCATTTTATTTGATTTCCTTGAGTTCAATCTTATTTTATATCCAAGTTTGGATTTTTATCTCAGAACACAATATTTTTATTCCGACTTATTTATTCCCTTTTTAAATTTTTATAAACTAGTCACTTATTAATATTCACTCTTCCCCATCCATTTACAATCAATTATATTCACATTTTACTTTTAACTAAGGGTTATTGACGCAGCTTCTTCTAGGCTCGAACAGTTTAGATATCAAACTGTCGCAACCTATCCAGGATCTTCCTCATGAAATGATGATTTCGTGTCAATAAACCGATAAAAAGATAAATGCTCAATTCCGTTGATCGTGATGATACCGGAATCTAGCTATCTCCAACCCGTTGATCTCGCAAGATACCGTGTTGAAAGATCTACAATTCGATCGTCGATCACTCGCAAGTGATACCGAGAATTGGCTTCAACTTCGTTGATTCGCGCACGAATAACCCGAAGATGGAAAGAAGAAGGAGATCACACTCAACTTCAACAATGGTGGCCAAAGCTTACACACAAATTTATTTCAAAAATTAACTCTCTTACAAATGACAACACACCCTTATTTATAAGAAATTACAACACACACATGCGACCTAACATCATTACAACATCATACGACTTACAATACAATACACGACCTACGACATACGAGATAACATTACACGACATAACAACGTACAACACATTTGCGACTTAACAATACAACATACATGACATAACAACATACGAACTTCGACCTAAGAAATCAGTGACATAAGATGAAAGCATGGCTTCAGGAACGACCTAAGCGACTTAAGCTTCCTGCGACATAACTGAGCGACTTAAGCGACATAAGCTTCAGAATGACTCAAGCGACATAAGCTTCATGCGACTTAAGAAGAATGCGACATAAGAACTGTGGCTTCAGGGAACGACTTAAGAGATGCAGGCTTGATATATTGAGTCGCTTATCAAGGCAGACAACTTACGACTTAAGGTAGGCAGCGACTTAAGGTCAACGACTTAAGAAATGCGGCCTTGTTTTCTTGATCCTTTATCTTTAAGGCATGCGACTGATGGTTGAGCGACTTAAGGCCGGCGAGCGACATAAGATGGTTGAGAGAATTATCATGGTGTGTTGCATCATCCTCCCCTGGTTGAAAAGAATTCGACCCTGAATTTACACTTTCCTCTCCTTCAACATTCTTATTCTCACGATATGTGATCAAATGTTTGACGTTGAAAACGTCGGCAATATGGATATGATCCGGCAATCTTAACTGATAAGCATTCTCATTAATCTTTTTCACGATTTCCAAAGGACCAATCTTTCTAGCAGCTAGTTTGTTGTAAGTACCAATAGGAAATCAATCCTTAGTCAATACTGCATATGCAAAATCTCCTTCTTTGAATTCAACATTTCGTCGTTTAATATCCGTGGATTGCTTATATTTCTCATTCGCCTTAAGCAATCGTTCATGCACAACCTTGTGGCACTCTTGAAATTCATTCACAAAATCACTAGCTCGTTTGATCACTCCCTTCTGATGTGGTACTATAGATAAATCCAATGATCCCTTAGGAATTGTTGAGTAAACGACCTGGAATGGACTGAACCCAGTGCTATGATTAACTGCATGGTTGTGTACAAACTTAGCTTGACACAGCTTGGAATCCCAACTCTTCAAATTGTCATTCACAAGGCATCTCAATAGATTACCTAGGGATTTATTCATAACTTCTATTTGTCCATCCGTCTGTGGATGATAAGCACTACTAAATTTCAGCTTTGTCCCGACCACTCTCCATAGACTCATCCAAAAATGACTCAGAAAACGAGTGTCTCTATCCGATACAATAGATTCAGGAAACCCATGAAGACGATAGATCTCTCTGAAGTATAACTGTGCGACATTAACTGCATCTGCCGTCTTCTTCCACGCGATAAAATGTACCATTTTTGAAAACCGATCAACCACTACATAGATAGAATCATTGCCACCTTGCGTCCTAGGCAAACCAAATACAAAGTCCATGCTAACATCCATCCATGGTTTAGTGGGTATAGGCAACGACATATATAAACCTGCATTTGTTGTGGTTCCCTTTGAAACTTGACAAATATGGCACCTCTGAACAAACTTTTTAACTTCCTTCCTCATTGAGGGCCAAATATAAGACTTTGAAATCAACTGCATAGTACGGTCGCGGCCCACGTGTCCTTCTTCATGTAATTCTTTGATGATTTTTATTCGTAGACTGCAATCTGGAATATACAACTGATTTTCTTTGAATAGAAAACCATCAACCGGCATATATCCATCCATGTTTCCCTGCTTGACATTGTCTAGGATTTCGGAGAAATATGTATCTGAAGTAAGAAGATCTGGAAGTAAGTCAAAATCCATCACCTCTACTCGTATGGTTGTTAGTAAATTATTCCTCCGACTCAATGCATCGGCGACGCGATTAGTTACTCCAAACTTATGCTTTATGACAAATATAAATTGTTGCAAATAAGCTATCCACGATGCATGCCTAGCTGCAATTTTATTCTGCCCTTGTAAATGTTTCAATGCTTCATGATCCGTATACAAAACAAATTCTTTGTGGAACAAGTAATGCCTCCAATGCTTCACAGCCTCCACAATAGAATAAAACTCCATGTCAAAGTATTGTATCTCATCTTTGCTCTAGAAAGTTTTCACTGAAATAAGCAATTGGACGATCCTTCTGACTCAACATTCCTCCAATCCCAACTTTGGACGCATTTGTATGTAACTCAAATAGTAACTGAAAATCTGGCAACACTAGAATCGGTGTTGAGGTTAAAAGTTCCTTGATTTTCTCAAAAGCATATCCTGCCTCTTTCGTCCATGAAAACTGCTTTCCTTTCATACAATTAGTTATAGGAGCCATTACACTACTAAAGTACGATATAAATCTTCGATAAAATGAAGCTAACCCATGGAAACTTCTGACTTCTGTTATAGTTTTGGGCTGTGGCCAATTTCTGATTGCGGCTACTTTACTCTGGTCCACTTGTATCCCTTCCTTAGACACGACATAACCCAGAAATAAAACACTTGGCGTCATGAACATGCATTTCTTTGTTGCTGCATAGAACTGTTCTTGGCGAAGAATAGTTAACACCTTTCGCAAGTTTTGAATGTGCTCCTCTGTGCTAGCACTATATATCAAGATATCATCAAAGTAGACTACAACAAACTTCCCGATGTAAGGTCTAAAAATTTGATTCATCACCCTCATAAATGTACTTGGTGCATTAGATAAACCAAATGGCATGACTAGCCATTCATATAATCCTTCCCGAGTCTTGAATGCTGTCTTCCATTCATCACCTGGTCATATGCGAATCTGATGATAACCACTCTTAAGATCGATCTTCGAAAAAATTACTGACCCACTAAGTTGATCCAATAGATCATCTAGTCTTAGCATAGGAAAACTGTATCTAACATTTATTTTGTTGAGTGCCCTGCTGTCAGTACACATTCTCCATGAACCATCTTTCTTTGGTACCAACAGAGCTGGTACAGCACAAGGACTGAGACTCCCTCGAACACGCCCTTGCTCAAGCAACTCCTCAACCTATCTCCTCAACTCTTCATGCTCTTTTGGACTCATACGATAATGTGGCCTATGCGGTAAAACAGCACCTGGCACTAGATCAATATGATGTTGTATATCCCTCAATGTCGATAATTCCTTAGGTAATTCCGCAAGAAAGACATCTTCAAATTCATTTAACACTGGTCTAACCTCCGTAGGAGTTTCAAGATCTTCACTTGTTTCATACCCAATCAACATAAACAATTCAGCACTATCCTTCACTTCTTTAACAAATTCTCTCGTAGATAATAGACTAGTTGATTCCACCTTCTTCTATGACTTGCTTTCACTTTGTTCATGCTTCTTACGAACTAAGGCAATTTGGGTCCCTTCGAACATGAAACTGTAGTTGTTGGGGCAACCATTATGTTGTATAGCTCCATCATATTGCCATGGTCTTCCCAATAGTAAATGACACACATCCATATCGACAACATCACACCATATATCATCTTTGTACTTCTTTCCAATAGAAAATGTAACAAATGCTCGTCTTTCCACTGTCACTTCTCCACCTTTCTTTAGCCATGCCAGTTTATAAGGTCCATGGTGTTTTTCAGTCTTCAACCCTAACTTCATGACGGCTTCTTCATAAATAATGTTATCGCAGCTTCCCGCATCAATAACAAATCGACAAACCTTTCCCAAGATAGTACATGTAGACTGAAAGATATTGCTTCTCAGCCAACTAGAATCATTCTCATGCTTCGGCACTAAACAAGACCTCCTTATCATCAAGTTACACCCTTCGTCTCCTGACACAACTTCTTCATCTTCATCAAAGTTCGATGGTTGAGAATAATCAATTTCAGCTTCCACATCCTCATACTCACATTCCTCTACAACTAATGCTCTCTTCTTCGGCTTTGTACATTCATTACTTTTATGGCAAAACTCTTGACAATTATAGCACTTGATACTGTTATTGACTTTTGCTTTAGAGGCTTCATTGACAATTGGATTATTGACTGCCTTGGACACATTAGCACTGCTACTAGCACCCTTATTCTGGTTGTTAGAACTCGTAAGCACACCACTTCCTTGTCTCCCTTGTTTCTCCCAAGCTAGAGATTTATGATGTGCTTCAGCAACAGACATTGGATTAAACATATTGACCATGTCTTGAATTTGCATTCGTAACCCTCCAACATATCTAGCCGTTAGTTGTTCCTTGGTTTTCATAATATCATTCCTTGCAATCAATTGATAGAATTCATCTGCATAGTCATTCACTATCCTCGTCCCTTGTCTCAAATTCTGCAAACGTTGATGCATAAGAGATTGATAACTGTACGGCAAGAAAGTCTCTTTCACCATCTTTCTCATCTTCTCCCAAGTGATAACTTTTGATTTTTCCATTCTCTCCCGAGTTAGTTTAGTTTCTTGCCACCAAGCCATAGCTCTTCCCCTTAGTCTTGTAGCAACTAATTGAACTCTGCGATTCTCAGGCACCTCCTTGAATTTCAAAATTTCTTCAACGGTCGACAAACAATCAAGAAATTATTCTGCTTGCATACCACCTTTGAATTGTGGAATTTCCATCATCATACCTGACTCCCATTTATGATCATTTTCTGAATCTAGATATTGATTTCGCACTTGGCCTCGATTTCGATAATGAATACTACCTTCATCACCATCCTCCTCAAAATCATATGTATTTCGATATCGATCCTGACCATCTACGTCCCTATGACCATGCATATCCCTTCTACCATGTCTTTAACATCACGATATGGTTCATTCTCGAAACCACGTTGAGTTCCTCCCTCTTCATTTCGATACCCATGGTGGTCTCGCATCATTGAAACTGATGATTCTCTCCTATCTCGATAAGACTAGGGTGACATCCTCCTTTCTTCCGAAACCAATGGTGAAACCCTGTTTCCACTCTGGTTCGAAACTGGTGATGTTCTCCTTTGATTTCGATTCATGTCGTTCATCAATTTCTCTAATTTTTCAATACCCTTATTGAAATTTTCATTGATACGCTGCTCCATTTGCTCAGCTTCTTGTCTTCTATACAAATCTTCAACATCATGAAAGAGATTAGCACGTCTCGTAGGCATGATCATCAAACAATCTGTTTCTATCTCTAACTTAGCTCGAACTTAGCTCTGATACCAATTGACGTAGCTTCTTCTAGGCTCGAACAGTTTAGATATCAAACTGTCGCAACCTATCCAGGATCTTCCTCATGAAATGATGATTTCGTGTCAATAAAATGAGAGAAAGATAAATGCTCAATTCCGTTGGTCGTGATGATACCGGAATCTAGCTATCTCCAACCCGTTGATCTCGCAAGATACCGTGTTGAAAGATCTACAATTCGATCGTTGATCACTCGCAAGTGGTACCGAGAATTGGCTTCAACTTCGTTGATTCGTGCACGAATAACCCGAAGAGGTAAAGAAGAAGGAGATCACACTCAACTTCAACAATGGTGGCCAAAGCTCACACACAAATTTATTTCAAAAATCAACTCTCTTACAAATGACAACACACCCCTATTTATAGGAAATTACAACACACACACACATGCGACCTAACATCATTACAACATCATACGACTGACAATACAATACACGACCTATGACATACGAGATAACATTACACGACTTAACAAAATACAACACATTTGCGACTTAACAATACAACATACATGACATAACAACATACGACCTTCGACCTAAGAAACCAACGACATAAGATGAAAGCACGGCTTCAGGAATGGCCTAAGCGACTTAAGCTTCCTGCGACATAACTGTGCGACTTAAGCGACATAAGCTTCAGAACGACTCAAGCGACATAAGCTTCATGTGACTTAAGAAGAATGCGACTTAAGAACTGCGGCTTCAGGGAACGACTTAAGAGATGCGGGCTTGATATACTGAGTCACTTATTAAGGCAGACGACTAATGACTTAAGGTAGGCAGCGACTCAAGGTCAGCGACTTAATAAATGCGGCCTTGTTTTCTTGAGCCGTTATCTTTAAGGCATGTGACTGATGGTTGAGCGACTTAAGGCCAGTGAGCGACATAAGATGGTTGAGCGAATTATCATGGTGCACTGTGTGTATATATATATTGTAACGACCCGGAATTTTCGAAGCCGAAAATTCCAGATAGTTAAGGAAAAGAAGAAAGGGATAGAAGAAGAAGAACAGAAACACCCATGCTCTCACATTCGCAGCGGATAAAATATAATAATAAATAATAATAGTTTACAAAAGAATACTATATCTGTCGATTACATTTAATATACATCAGAGTTTTCACATATATATACAGTCACTGAATATATACAATTATCATGTCTCACATACTCAACAATATAGTACAGCGGAAATATTTTATACACTTTAGCCATCCAGCTCGCCTCCTGAGTTCCAGAACGTACCTACCTGAAAATCCGTAATACTCGGTCTGACCCGAGCATTACACCAAAGTAACACCCCGGGTCAGGCTGGAAACCAGCGTGAGTAAACCAATTAACATAAATTTCAAAAGCATACAATTTATACATAACCCGGGTAGCTGATATCAATTACAATTTCACAAATTGTTACCGACGTTATTTATTGCACTCATCAATTTACTTAAATCATGTCCTTCCAGCTTATTGATTTTACCAAGCAATCCATGAAGAATCGAAGTGGTTTCGGGTATTATCTAATACGCGACTCCGGTCTCTTAAACTTCCATTTATCTTAACACATATTATTCAAATGAAATTCAATCCGATTTAAATAAAAATGTCACCTTTACTCAGCAGTTCATCATTGATGAATAACCACATTATCATTGTCCATCCAAACATATCATATCATAAAACATTCCATATCATAGTTAACAATCAACCATGGTATTAAATCAACATTCTACCATCCATATGCAAGACTTAACATTTCCAACATTATTTTAAATTATCCTTAATTAACCAATCTTAAACCAATTAATTAATCATCTTTTAATGTCCATCTTTAATAAACCACACTTGACTAATTATCCTTTAATTACAATAAGTAATTAATTCTTTATTTAATTTCATAAATTAATTCACCCTCAGCCATCACATTGATCTCACTGATCCTTAATTAATCACTCAAATTAATTATTCCTCAATCACTTACATTGATTAATTATCCTTTAATTAATCATACCTATTAATTTATTAACCCTTAATAAATTTCTTTGATTAATTAATCAAACCTTTAATTAATTACGGTAAGTAATTAATTCTCAATTTCTGTATGTAAGGAATTTACCTTAATTTACCCCCACCAAGTAATTATTCCCCTGGTTAATTTATTCTCAATATATTAACCTTGATCATTAATTAATTTAAACCTTAATCTATCACATAGATAAATTAGCCTTAACCATTCACACTAAATAAATTTTTAAATTACTTCCATAAATTAATTATCTAAAATTGACTTATCTTTAGTTAATCATATTCATTAATAAACCTTAGTTAAACCCATTCGTAATTAACTATCTCTTAATTACTTACATGAGGTAACTTACTTAATTAAGGTCATAAGAATTTATCATCTCATTTACTTATGCTAAGTAAATACCCTTTATTAGCATCATCAATTTATTAATCTATGAATCTCATTGAACGATTAACTCATACTTATTCTACTAATTAATCTCAAGTACCTCCTTAATCAATCAAATAAATCTTGGAATTAATTTGTCATTAACTGATAATCTTAAATTAAGTTAGATTATCGATAAAACTTTTTATTTCCTCAATTTCCACTCAATCACATTATTGATAATGTTTTAAATAAATTTATGAACTACCTTGATAAATTACATAATCTCTTAAATTAACTAATCATTTTAAATACCCTTATTATTTTAAAGAATAGTTAAGAGTCAATTAAAACTTGATTATCATTTACTTAAATTTTTTGGACCTTAACATTACCGAGCCCAAAATTATCCAGAGCCTCTCACGAATTCATATGCAAAGCCCTTCCCAAACAAACACAGTAAACTCGAGTAACAACCCACCAGCTATTACTGATCACTATTTCGAACTTCAACACGGCATAGATCATTGGTAATTGCATATTGATTTAATAGAGCATGAATATCAATCAAACAGAGCAGATTGATTTAAATCCAAGTAAATTCATTCAGAAACATATTTAGCTTATCAAATAAACAGGATAAAATCTAAAATTTTATAAAAGAAAGGATTACTCACAAACGATTTCGAGATACCAATCTGTCTCCTCCCATCACTGCCAAGCATCACCCAACCCCCGTCGTTCGAACGCTCACGCTCCTCACCCTCCTTTTCGAACTCGACACGACCTCTTCCTTACAACTCAGTCGCGCGAAGCTCCAGGCAGTGCGAAGAACGAGCCGCCGCTTCCATCCTTTGCCAGAGCTGCGCACGAATCGTCACGATCCCCACTAGCTTGCGTCGCCGACCTAAGATCTGTTGTGACCACTCCCACACGCAGTCGCCGCTTCGTCTCACCGCACGCGAACCCTAAAAAAAAAATTGCGATGTCGAGCCCTACCCATTCGACTACGGTTTCTCATAAAAGACGCGAGGGTGGACGAAACAAAAATGACGATTTGATTTGGGAAACAAGTGCGGCCATTTTTTTTTATTATTATTATTAAATCTGATGTCGAAAATAAAGAACTTGAAGGGAAGAGAACCAATATAGATGAAGGGAAGGATACGGCTTTAAGGAAAGAGAGTGGATTGTTTGGGAAGGAAAAGAATGTGTCTTGAAGAAGGTTGTTTATTATTTTAATTTTATTAATATTCTTATATTTTACAAGCTGTTCGAACGGACTCCGAATCAAACAAGCCGCCAGGCATTTATAAGGTTTCACCCACGTTCCGAACATAATGGAACATGTTTTCGGAGGCTAATTTGAACGTACGTGCAAGTTATGGAATTAAACGATCGATTTTAAATTAAATTGATTAAAATAAATATACGTGTTTCGAGCAGCCAGGGTCAAACGACAACTCTGATTGCTCCGAAAATTGAAATCCGACAATAACTAACTATTACGGATCCCATGGAACTTGTTTCGTCGAATTCTGAGACTGTGCCTCGGAAGGCTATTTTTAAATATCGATTTAAATGATATATTATTAAAATTGAACAAATCACTTTTAATTAAATCTCAACCTTTCTGTTATCTTCAGTATCATCATTATAGATTTTATAAGCCTTCAAATTATTTTAAATAGTCTTAGAATCACAGATTCGATAATTTACCCAATTTCAACTATTAAATTCAATGATTAATTGTCAAGTAAATATTTATATTTCGAATTCAAGTTAAATTTAACTTTTAACTATTTTAAAAATAATTAATTATTCCAATTTAATTCGTTAAAATTTCCCGGTCGTCACATTCTTTCCCCCTTAAAAGAATTTCGTCCCCGAAATTACTAGATAGGAAGAATGGTCCAATACCCGTTTACCTTCTCCAAAACTCACTATTCAATATCCTACCAACTATCCTCTATTAAAGATCCACTATCCCCTTAACCAACTTCCCAAAACCTCCTATAGTTTCAAACAACATCCCTCTGCTCATTCATCTAAATTTTAATTAAAAACCAATTTTGAATTATCAAAATTTTCTCAAAATTTTTCTAACTCTCTAAATTCCCAAAAAATTTTGCCAGCGTCTCCTTTGCGCGGCTAGCTCGGTACTACTACAAAAGGCCTCTAGGCGCTCCCAAATTCCAAAAAGAAAACAAAATCTAAGTGGCTACATCAAAAACCCAATCCAATATCATACAGAAATTTAAATACATACCTTTTTGTTGGGCAATTTGAATTTATCTTTTGGAACCAAATCCAATTTCTTTTCTCTTTAATACCTGCATATCTCACTTAGCAACAATATCCAATCGTAACCTTATAAATCATTTTATACATCTCTTTACATAAGTTTCATACCCACTTCTATTCAAATTAGTTTTCGCCGTTTCATTTGCATTCAATTTATTTTCGATTTCTAATATTGAGTTATGTCTTTCTTTTAAACTGATTCATATTAGTTTCATTTACTAGTTTACTTTAACTTCCAATTTAAAATTGTTTTGTCGTTAACCAAAATTTCCAAAAATTTTCTAACTCCCAAAATTTTCAGAAAATTTTGGCAGAGTCTCCTTTGTACGGAGGAGCTTTTGCAATTTGACAATATATATAAATATGTATACATCGACCCACACGGTCGGAAAAAGCAAAAACAGCTCATATTTCCTATTTATATTGCGTAGGCGTACCTTATTTAGCATTTTAAGCATGCGGCTTATTAAATTAAGCAACTAGCGCAATCCAAACCAACCAAACAGTCTTCAGGTACCTGTACTTACTCAATTTAAATATGTAAGTGCCATATATAGAGAATTTATTAGCATTCCACTTACTTTCAATAGCTAAACATATGCAATACATAAACAACAAGCACCAAATTCTATCTATAAGCGATTTTATATAATGTTTAAAGCTGATACAAGTGCTTTCAACCAATTTATAAACCATTTTATTCAATTTTGAGGGTTTGCAACTTAATTTCTTACATCCAATTGGTTTTTGATCCGAACAAGCTCATATTCAATTTAATTGATTCTAAAATCAATTTATTAACTCTCAATCAACTCACATAAATTCAATTACTTTAGTTTACGCCAAACAACAATCATTTTTACGCAATTTGATGATATCCACTTAAATAGATAATTACGTAAATTTTATAACCATTTGAAATTAATTTCCGACTACATTTGTTTAATTAAATTCCATTTTAATTTATTCTCAACCATTCATCATTTAATTCACCAGCTTGATTCATTTTAGCATATAACTACTCTAAATTAATTTTCCACTCTTATTCAAAATCAAACTTCCATAAATTTTAAACTTAAGTTAATTTACTTTAATTTATTCCAATATCAACTTAAGCTTACTTCTATTTGATTCTCATTAAATCAACTTCCATTAAATTCAATAAGCCCGTCTATTTTAATTTAAATTTTCATTCATCTTCTCAATTTATCAAAATAATATCCAACCACATACTGAACTCATTTATGCTTCAAATTAATATATCACCAAAGTTAAGTTCAGTCGGATAATCTAATTTCAATCACAACTTTGATTTAGTTTTTATTCAACCAGACTTCATCCATTTATTATTTAACTCATTCAACCCATTTTAAATTTTTACTTTACTTACTTAATTCGTTATCGAATTTATTTTATTAATATAAGTCCATCTCAATTTATTTCTATCCACATGGGTTTTGTTTTGCAACTCAAACCATTTCTATTATAATCACTTTTCTTATATCCAATTTACTTGCAAATTCATTAAATATTATTCAAATCACCCTTGGATTTTATTTTTAATTCAAACCATCACATTTTTCAATCCAATTCTATTTTATTTTACTTTACAACATCTCCTCTTATTTAATTTATTACCAAATCTAAGTCGAATTCTATCCACAACTTGGATTCATTCCAAACTCCATTATGAATTTACGATCCATTTATTTTACCGAGTTAAATTTTATTAATATACTTAATCAAATACTTATTTAGCCAATTAGCTTACTTTCAATTTCTAAATTAATATTAAATTTTAATTACAAATCACTTCATTGAAATTCTAGTTTGGATTTCCTTTTTATTTTCCCAAAATTCCAACACCTTTATTTAAAATTTCAGAAATGCTTTTAAAGTCACATAATACTATTAAAATAACTCTTTATAAAAATACCTTTATAACTCGATGTCTAGACCGGTCCATCCTTGTTCTCACAGAAATTCAGTCATACGTTGATCAGGCGTAGAACTGAAAATTTATAAGTACTTGGTAAACCCGTTTTCAACACCCAGTGAAAATACTTGGAAAATAATTTTATTGAAATTATCGAAAACATTTTTTTTTTTTTTGAAAATAGAGGAAATATCTTTAGTGAGGATGCTCTGGAAATCGTCACCCCCATTCCATGGTCACAGTTACATACCAGGGTTACGTTGCAGTCACAACAAAAGTCCATGTAACTGCAGGCTCTCCGCGGCACTCTCGATTACGCCATGGAACCCACACAACAGATCACAGTTACATCCAGGGTTACGTTGCAGTCACAACAAAAGTCCATGTAACTGCAGGCTCTCCGCGGCCTCTGATCTCGCTATCAAAATGAAACTTCTCCATTCTTACATAGGTCGCAGTCTACCGAGATAAACTCAAACGCAGACTGTTGGCTCTCAGCGGCACACACGACTTTCCCTATGTTATACCATAGGTCGCAATCTACCGATATAGAATCAAACGTAAACTGTTGGCTCTCCGCGGCACACACGACTTCCGCTATGGTATACACTACTCATAATCCCCAGGAACTAGTTTTGTCCGGACTCCTCACAGGATCAACTTTAGAACCCCCTTGGGCTCAAGGAAGCACCACCCGGTGGCACTCCTGAGAAGTTCATTTCAAGGAAGCGCCTTTTCCCAGAGCCTTCATCAAAACACTTTATACTATACACATATAGTATCTTTCAAATCATACACCTAGTATGAATCTCATAAATATCTCCTTTACACAAAATCGATTATCCCAAAATCGATGATTCTCAAATCAGGCTTTCCAAATTAAATATTGATTTTGCCCAAAATCAAAAGCCTTCCCAAATCCAAAGGTTCTCAAAACATTTTTCAAAATCCTCATAAGATCCTTTATAAATATATATATATACTGATATATACAATTTTTAAAACTTTGGATCACTTTAAACTCGTATAAAACTCCTTCTATACTTCAAACACTTCCAAAATCCATTTTCTTTCAACAATAAATTCAACAAGGGGAGAATATATAACAAAAATATATAACTTTGTTTATTCAAATCAAATATTCACATTTGATTACTCTTTCCAATATCAATTCCTTTCTATTCACAATCACTTAAATTTTCATTCACTTATTCACATTTGCCTTAATCCCCATTTGGATTATCACCCAAATTCTTATCCCAGTTGGGTATTTAATCATAAACAGTTTAAACTCCGACCAGTTTATATTTAGAAAATAGCTTGAAAATTTTAAAAATAGATAAATACTTTGAAAAATAATTAATAGTTTGCAAAATAACTGTAAATAGTTAACTAATTATAAAATAGTTGAAAAATAGCTAAATAGTTTCAGAAATTTTTAGATAATTGCAAAATAATTATAATATAGTAATTAATTCATAACTTAGTTGAAAATTAATAATTAGTTTATGAAACAGTTGTAAAATAGGTAAAGAGTTCCAAAAGTAGTGGCAAAACCAGTATAAAATAGTTTAGGTTTTAAAAAGAAAGTTGTATATTAAATAGATAAGAAAATAAATTTTAAAACTATTTATATTAAAATAATTTACATTGAAAATGGTCTAGAGTCAAAACTGTTCACTTCCCCAACAATCCAATTTAGATTTCCACTCCATTTAAATTAACCCAATCCCAATTTAATTAACTCCAATTTCCATTGGACTTGACTCGTTCCCAATTCAAATTGAACTGATTCTCAATTTCCTTCCAATTTCAGATCAAATTCCATTTGATCTTTAAACTTACAACCTTAAGTATAATTTCAATTTTACACCTTCTATTTATAATCAATTGCATTCACATTTACTTTTAACATAGAATTATACATTTTATTTAGTCAATATATTTTTATTATTCCATAAACATTTAATCAAGATTCCAGAGTTTAAACAAATTTCTAAATTTTCAATATCACCTTAGAATTTAACTATATCCAAAATTCTTTGGCAAATTCAAGTATCTCTTTTGAATTTCAAAACCAAACCCAATTCACAAACAATTCCAATTTAAAATAATTTGGTAGCAATTTCTCTTCTAGAAACTCGAAAATGAACATCGATGATGCTGCAATCATCACCGACTTTATTTTCCAGTGACCAAAAGAGTTCAATGCTTTTATCTCTTTAAAAACATTTCCAAACATTTTTGATTTCAAATCTTCCAGATTTCATATTTAAACATTACTCTGAAATTTCATCTCCCTTTATTTTCAAATATTCTCTGGAATTCTATTTCAACTTATAATCTCATTTATTTATGAAGTTTATTTCAATTAATAAATTACATTTACAATCTATATTTTAAATTCCTTTTCGATTTTAAACCAATTCCACTTAAATTACAATTCCAAAATATCCATTCAATTGAACCCACTTCAATTTCAATCATTTCAATTCAACCCAATTCAAATCTTCCATTTAAAATTTTGAACTTATACATCTTCAATCCTAAATCCAATTAATTCAAATCGGATTCAATTTGAATGAGTTCAATTCCAACTTCAAATTTATAACCATCTCAAATTATATAATTCGAGCTAAATTCTCAAAGATTGGTGTAACCTTTTTAAACTAAATTTACTTTGTTCATTTAAAGTTTCAAACAATCCTAATTTCTGAGTTCTAATTCTAGAATTTCATTTTTAATTAATTTAATTTTAATTTGGTCGTATTATATTCCTTCTTAATTTTAATTCCAATAATTCACAACCAATCACCTTAATATTTATTAGAAGAAAATATTGCTTTATATGTCAAAATATACTTTATACAAAATCATTTAAAAGCTTTATATAAGAAAATAACAAGTACACGCTCGTGTGTGTGTGTGTGTGTGTATATATATATATATATATATATATTCTCAACTCATTCTAGAGTACCACGGACTCTATTCAATGAGTAATCCCCACCAGAGCCAAGGTTCTCGCTCAACCTTTCAGCTCTGATACCAAATGTAACGACCCGGAATTTTCGAAGCCGAAAATTCCAGATAGTTAAGGAAAAGAAGAAAGGGGTAGAAGAAGAAGAACAGAAACACCCATGCTCTCACATTCGCAGCGGATAATATATAATAATAAATAATAATAGTTTACAAAAGAATACTATATCTGTCGATTACATTTAATATACATTAGAGTTTTCACATATATATGCAGTCACTGAATATATACAATTATCATGTCTCACATACTCAACAATATAATACAGCGGAAATATTTTATACGCTTTAGCCATCCAGCTCGCCTCCTGAGCTCCAGAACGTACCTACCTGAAAATCTGTAAAACTCGGTCTGACCCGAGCATTACACCAAAGTAACACCCGGGTCAGGCTGGAAACCAGCGTGAGTAAACCAATTAACATAAATTTCAAAAGCATACAATTTATACATAACCCGGGTAGCTGATATCAATTACAATTTCACAAATTATTACCGACGTTATTTATTGCACTCATCAATTTACTTAAATCATGTCCTTCCAGCTTATTGATTTTACCAAGCAATCTATGAAGAATCGAAGTGGTTTCGGGTATTATCTAATACGCGACTCCGGTCTCTTCAACTTCCATTTATCTTAACACGTATTATTCAAATGAAATTCAATCCGATTTAAATAAAAGATGTCACCTTTACTCAGCAGTTTGTCATTGATGAATAACCACATTATCATTGTCCATCCAAACATATCATATCATAAAACATTCCATATCATAGTTAACAATCAACCATGGTATTAAATCAACATTCTACCATCCATATGCAAGACTTAACATTTCCAACATTATTTTAAATTATCCTTAATTAACCAATCTTAAACCAATTAATTAATCATCTTTTAATGTCCATCTTTAATAAACCACGCTTGACTAATTATCCTTTAATTACAATAAGTAATTAATTCTTTATTTAATTTCACAAATTAATTCGCCCTCATCCATCACATTGATCTCACTGATCCTTAATTAATCACTCAAATTAATTATTCCTCAATCACTTACATTGATTAATTATCCTTTAATTAATCATACCTATTAATTTATTAACCCTTAATAAATTTCTTTGATTAATTAATCAATCCTTTAATTAATTACGCTAAGTAATTAATTCTCAATTTATGTACGTAAGGAATTTACCTTAATTTACCCCCACCAAGTAATTATACCCCTGGTTAATTTATTCTCAGTATATTAACCTTGATCATTAATTAATTTAAACCTTAATCTATCACATAAATAAATTAGCCTTAACCATTCACACTAAATAAATTTTTAAATTACTTCCATAAATTAATTATCTAAAATTGACTTATCTTTAGTTAATCATATTCATTAATAAACCTTAGTTAAACCCATTCGTAATTAACTATCTGTTAATTACTTACATGAGGTAACTTACTTAATTAAGGTCATAAGAATTTATCATCTCATTTACTTATGCTAAGTAATTACCCTTTATTAGCATCATCAATTTATTAATCTATGAATCTCATTGAACGATTAACTCATACTTATTCTACTAATTAATCTCAAGTACCTCCTTAATCAATCAAATAAATCTTGGAATTAATTTGTCATTAACTGATAATCTTAAATTAAGTTAGATTATCGATAAAACTTTTTATTTCCTCAATTTCCACTCAATCACATTATTGATAATGTTTTAAATAAATTTATGAACTACCTTGATAAATTACATAATCTCTTAAATTAACTAATCATTTTAAATACCCTTATTATTTTAAAGAGTAGTTAAGATCAATTAAAACTTGATTATCTTTTACTTAAATTTTGTGGACCTTAACATTACTGAGCCCAAAATTATCCAGAGCCTCTCACGAATTCATATGCAAAGCCCTTCCCAAACAAACACGGTAAACTCGAGTAATAACCCACCAGCTATTACTGATCACTATTTCGAACTTCAACACGGCATAGATCATTGGTAATTGCATATTGATTTAACAGAGCATGAATATCAATCAAACAGAGCAGATTGATTTAAATCCAAGTAAATTCATTCAGAAACATATTTAGCTTATCAAATGAACAGGATAAAATCTAAAATTTTATAAAAGAAAGGATTACTCACAAACGATTTCGAGATACAAATCTGTCTCCTTCCATCACTGCCGAGCATCACCCAACCCCCATCGTTCGAACGCTCACGCTCCTCACCCTCCTTTTCAAACTCGACACGACCTTTTCCTTACAACTCAGTCGCGCGAAGCTCCAGGCAATACGAAGAACGAGCCGCCGCTTCCATCCTTTGCCAGAGTTGCGCACGAATCGTCACGATCCCCACTAGCTTGCGTCGCCGACCTAAGATCTGTCGCGACCACTCCCACACGCAGTCGCCACTTCGTCTCACTGCACGCGAACCCTTAAAAAAAACAAAAAATTGCAATGTCGAGCCCTACCCATTCGACTACGGCTTCTCATAAAAGACGCGAGGGTGGACGAAACAAAAATGAATATTTGATTTGGGAAACAAGTGCGGCCATTTTTTTTATTATTATTAAATCTGATGTCGAAAATAAAGAACTTGAGGGGAACAGAACCAATATAGATGAAGGGAAGGATACGGCTTTAAGGAAAGAGAGTGGCTTGTTTGGGAAGGAAAAGAATGCGTCTTGAAGAAGGTTGTTTATTATTTTAATTTTATTAATATTCTTATATTTTACAAGCTGTTCGAACGGACTCCGAATCAAACAAGCCGCCAGGCATTTATAAGGTTTCACCCGTGTTCCGAACACAATGGAACATGTTTTCGGAGGCTAATTTGAACGTACGTGCAAGTTATGGAATTAAACGATCGATTTTAAATTAAATTGATTAAAATAAATATACGCGTTTCGAGCAGCCAGGGTTAAACGACAACTCTGATTGCTCCGAAAATTGAAATCCGACAATAACTAACTATTACGGATCCCATGGAACTTATTTCGTCGAATTCTGAGACTGTGCCTCGGAAGGCTATTTTTAAATATCGATTTAAATGATATATTATTAAAATTGAACAAATCACTTTTAATTAAATCTCAACCGTTCTGTTATCTTCAGTATCATCATTATAGATTTTATAAGCCTTCAAATTATTTTAAATAGGCTTAGAATCACAGATTCGATAATTTACCCAATTTCAACTATTAAATTCAATGATTAATTGTCAAGTAAATATTTATATTTCGAATTCAAGTTAAATTTAACTTTTAACTATTTTAAAAATAATTAATTTTTCCAATTTAATTCGTTAAAATTTCCGGGTCGTCGCATATATATATATATATATATATATATATATATATATATATATATATATATATATATATATATATAGACACACACACACACACACACACACACATATACACACATACATATTCAATGCTTTTCAATTCTTTTATAAGCTTCTGAAGCTCATTTATTCTAATTCAATACTTGCTTAATTTACATTTATTTGTTTGAGTAGAATTTTATTCCAGTCAGTATTATCTATAATTCAACTGAATTCATTTAAATTCAGTTTTATTCCAACTCAACTTCAGTTAAGTCTAGTTACATATCATTCTTTTAAGTTTTATTAAGCAAGGACTTAATTCCATATAATAACATTCATGACACAACTGACTTTTGATTCAATTCAATCCAAATTTAACTAAAAAAAATTTCTCACTATATGTGAGTTTAAAGCTTATTTATTTACTTAAAATCTTATATTGCTTAGTTGAGTCATTTCATCTTCTAACCAAATTCAAATTATATATAACACTTACTAGCTTAAGGTATAAATTTTCATTTCACAATTATAATCATTTTACCTTTCAACTTTATATTCAATTTAATTCGATTTCAATTTCAATTTTATTTAACATATCTCAAGTTAGATTCAAATATATTTTCTTCACTTTCATTCACTTAAGATAAATTTTAATTCCCGGATTAAAATTTTCCAATTTCTTTATATTAATATCAACTTTACTTTATAAGTAAATAGTTGATCCATTTATTCATTCACAAATTCATTTTCAACCAATAAATTTTATTTCCAAACATTAATTATTTTTAGTCCATTTGAACTTATTCTGCACCTTATTTTACACATTTAAATCAAGCATCATCTAATCTTGAATTTCATTTCATTTGCATACCACATTAATTAATCAGTTACTTATAAATTTTAATCTTAAAACTTGTTTATTTAATCCAACTTAACTATAAAAAAAATCAAACTTAACTTCAACATTCAATTTTGAAAACATATATATCTAACCAGACTATTCCTTTGCATTTTCAAAATCAACCAAATTCCTCCAACAAACATTAATCCAAAACATCCTGGTAGCAATCCCTCTTTTGGAAGCTCGAAAATGAACACCGATGATGTCACGATCATCATCGTAATTATTTTCCAGCGACCGTGAAGAGTTCAATGCTTTTATCTCTTTTAAAACCCTTCCAATTTTTTTTTAAATTACAAATCTCTCTAGATTTCACATCCCATTCAAAAATATTTCTCAATATATGTTATCTTCCCAACTTTTGAGAATCGTTATCAAATTCAATGGAATCTAAATTTTCAAATTCCAAATCCCAAATCCTTTAAATTTATTCAAACATTACTTTAGAATTTTATCTTATTTTAATTATTAATCACATTATAATTTACATTTAGTTTATCTTTACAAATTTCATTTGTATACAAATTGGTTTCTTAGTTTTTAATTATGGTTTCAATATCTTATTCAATTATGAATCACATTTACATATCTCATTTATTTATCAATTTATTCCTCAATCTCTGGTTATTATTTTAATTTCTTATTCAATTCTCACACAATAATGATAATAATTAAATATTATCACTTTCTACCATCCAAGCATCCATATATAATTATAACAATTTACGAAAAATTATTTCCTTTATATACAAAATAATTTTGGGTAAAATTATTTCATTTACCCTATTTAAAACAATATTGTGTCAGTTTATGTTGTTTAAGAGTTTAGAAATCCCTATTGATGACATGGCGTCCCACATATCGACCAGAATCTATAAACACTCAACCGATAAATCCATGCAATATAAAAACAATTTTATATTCACTAATAAATACGCACTAATGTCTATTAATACTCTCAAACTCATTCTAGAGTACTATGGACTCTATTTTATGAGTAATTCCCACCAGAGCCAAGGTTATCACCAACCTAAGCTTTGATACCAAGTGTAACGACCCGCAAATATGTACCCCTTGAGTCAACACTATTCTACATCAATCAACTCAAGTTGCACCGAAATACGAACAATTTGGGTTAAAGAAGAAGAGGTAGAAGAAGAGAAAACAGAAAACAACAACAGAATCTTACCATCGCAGCGGAATAAAATATAATATAAAATAAATGATCTTTACACAAAAGAAAACTATATCTGTTTTATACATACATCATCATCAGAGTACATCATCAGAGTTCAACAACAACAATAACATACAACTGGATACATAGCTACTCAACACAGCGAAATAAATGTAAAACAAGTACGAAAATACGCATCGTCATCCAGCTCGTCTCCAGAGCTCCACAGCATCATATCATGTATCGTATAATACTCGGTCTGACCCGAGCATTACAGTTAGATAACACCCGAGTCAGTCTGGCATACCAGCGTGATAAATCGCACTCAAATTGATTATTAAAGTTTCAAAATCCTTTTGAAAACAAAAGCATTTCGTAAGACCATGTCACAAATAAACATGTCGGGTATTTACCTTACGATAGCTAAAACATTTCTTATTAAAATCCTCTGATATTATAATAGGGTCTATATACAAATACTTATTAAAATAGCCAAAACTGCTACATTATTAAATTCCAGCTACTAGCCACAGAGTGGGTAATACAAACAAAACTCGTACAAGGCGCGTAGGAAGAATGGATTTCCAACTAATGACTAGGCACTGGGGTACCATCTGTCACAGTACGTGGCCTAGATCACAGTACCGAGGAGTACGCCTGCTCCCCTACAACACAAGACCGGGACTACCCCTTACTGGATAATCTCCATTGAGATCACCCCGCGGTTGGGATCAACAACCGAACCATTAAGCCAAAATAAAAGGGACATCTAGACAGGAATGACATCGCCCTGAATGGGTGCTACCCACCTAGCCTTGCTGCATAACCCCCGATTTTCAGTCATTCCCGGTTGATGAGGCTTGAGGCTAAGCGTTACCTTTTTAGAACATATCCCTTAGAATGCCCATCGTCCACCTGACGATGTTCCGAAAACATTCATCCATACAAGTCCGTCCCGGGTTCGAACGAAACCGAAGGCACTATTCCTACTACATCCATTTGGAAATATCCTCAGGATTAGTAGAGACTAGCCCTTGCACTTCACTGCTACATCTTTGAATCCAAACTCGTTTCCACGAAACGTACAAACCGTATCGAAGTGGTTTTCGAGAAATCAATCTCGATCTCGGTCTCTTCGAAACGATCAACGTATTTCGCCAATATTGATAGTCGGTTATTTAACTATTAATTAATATTCACAAACAACCATCAACCAATAAATAATTTCCCAAACTATTTATTAATCCCAAAAATATCTTCACAAGGTATATTTCACTTTCAAACCCTTTTGAAAACAGTTTTCAAACTATCTTCCTTTCTCAGAATAAATTCCAAGTATTTCTATTTCCATTGGAATCACCAAGCACAAAACTTTAAAAAAAATTAAAATAATTTAAAAACACTTTATTGTAAAATATGTTTAACATTTAATTTAGAAAAATTACTTTAATACTTAATTTAAAATAGTACTTTAGAAATAATTAAAATAAGGTTACCTTATAACTATACATTAGATTTTCTTCTTTCAACAAATACCAAATCATTCTTTAAATAATTATTACGATAATAGATTTAAAAAAAAATACTTGCTTTGGAATTTACTTTAAAACATTTAAGTTAAAACTACTTCAATAATTGGTTAAAAATACATACTATATGAATATTTGAAAATAAGATTACTTTAAAAAAATATAAAACTAGGTTTTCACTTTTTAAAACAAAAGAATAAGTCACTTTTTAAATAATTACTATGATAATAGATTTGAAAAATATTTACTTAAGAATTTAAACGATTAGAAATAATAAATTCTCTAAAAAAACTTTTTTAAAAAAATAACATTAAAACTTTTATCTTATTTAAAATTTACTTTGAACGTACTTGGCTATCCAGAGAAATATACTTCTCTTCACATTCTTCTTTTTCCAATTTAAACACTTGAATCAATTTCTAAATTGATTTCCAATTTACCCCATTTATTCCAAAATCCATTAATTTCATATTTTATTCCTTAATTACGATTTAAAATATTTTGAACAGAAAAAACAAATTTTAGATTTATCAAATTGCTTCTTAATCCCTTTAAATAAATTTAAACTTTAATCTTAAAATAATTCTTTATTCCATTAAAACAATATTATTTAATCTTACAATTCATTAATTTCTGTTTATTCAAATCCTTTTGTTTTCATACTCGTAGTTATTTATTAGTATTTAACATCACTTCCATTCCTTTTTCAATTCATTCTTAATTTATTCAAATTTTCTAAGATTATTTTGCTTACAAATTCACTTCTTTGATTTTCTTTCCAAAATCTAATTTATATATTTTTGGTAGCTCATTATACCCAAATATATTCAATCAAACCAAAGCATTTAATATTCCAACATAATTCATCATAGAATATCAACAATCACAACAGAGAATATTAAATAATTTAAATAAATGTTGAGGAATCCAGTTGGATCCCTCCAACCTGTTTTCCCTGCATCCATAGACATTAGCACAACATAAATACCAATTCCACTTCGAAGTGGAAATATCGCGGTATATGGGTTTATATATAATATTCGCTCTATAATGCGGGCAATCAAATATTCCAAGATATGTATATACTGTAATATAGCACATCAATCAATTCAACCTTTCAACCAATTATTTAAATTTAAACATTTAATTTAAATTTAAATTCAGTTGAGTGAGATTCACTCACCTTATTCCTTTTGCAACCCATTTCCAAACCAGCTTCCTCGTCACAATTCTTCACAATTTACCTTGTATAAACATTTTACATTTTATTAATATTTTGAACTTATTGAACAATTATTTCCCTTTGATAATTTTACCTAGCTAATTATTTATTTAAATTACTTTCCCATTAATAAAAAAAATTCTTTGATAACTAAAACAAATAAATAAGTTTTATTAAGCAAATTAACTGCCTTTAAATAAATCAATCAACTAATAATTTAGTTAAACCAATTTTTCTTTTACAAATTATTTTAGTAACTAAATAATTTAAATAAGTTTATTGATCGTCTAAATCACTAATATACATTATTAAGTAAACTTGTAGATTTCATTTCTAAGCTGCATATAAATATTTTCCTTTTTTTCATTTTCCAGTAAACCTCCAAAAACAAGCATTTACTTTACTGTTACCACTATATTTTTATTTTATTTATTTATTTTCTAATTAGCTTGCATTCATATGTACTAAATATCTTTCTGTAACTTATCTGCATCTTCCTTCTTATATACACAATATACTTACATATAGTTAACTACCCCAGAGTTAAAATATAAAAAAAACCACAACTAACAACAATAAATACCTGATCACACGAGCGCCACGAACAACCCTACGACCTCCTCCTACTCCTACCAGAATCGTCGACGGCCTCTCAAACTTCGACACGATCACTAGGCCACATCGACCACAATCGAGCTCGAACGCTCCACGACCGTGTACGCGACCCAATCCTTGTTCATCACGACGTCGCCGACCCCTCTGCCATCGCGACCCCGATCGAACTACCACAAATCGCTCGCACGCACGTGCGTCATCTTCATACAATTGCAACCAACTACAAATCGATCTGTGTGAAAGGTGGAAGAGGCAAACTCGAGACAAATTCGAGCGGCTCCTGCTCGAAATGGAAAAGAACGGGGAAAAAAGAGGGCGTGATTGGATCTGACTTTTATCAATAATTCGTTCGTTGATTTCATTTCTTTTTTTTGATTTATGATTGCGTTAAAGAAGGGGAAGGAGGCTTGTGAGATAAGAACTATGAAATGAGGGAAGAGAAGGGATTCATAGTTGTAAATGTGAAGCAGCTGTTATCCCTCTGGAATTATCGGTTTCGTGCAAAATAAAAGAAGATTGGGGGGAAAAGAAGTGATGGTAGCATGTAGCATATAGGCTACAGTATTCTGAAGTGAACGGAAAAATACTAGTGTGACATTACTTCAACTGCAGGTTGACTGGTGAAAATATACAATATTATATTTAAATTCCAAATCTAAATCGTCTCGAAAACGCAACTTAAATTTTTGACCTCCTATCGAGACGTACCGCTAGGTGTTTATAATGTTATATCCCTATTTTGAATGCAATGGAAAAGGTTTCGAGTCCTAATTCGATCGTATGGAGAAGATAGCTTTTTGGACCAGTTATAAGATTGAATTTCCGATTAAATTTTCAGCCCGTTTACTTATCGTACGCTCACACAACAACTCCAAATGCTACGAAAATTAAAATCCAATAATAATATACTATTACGGATCCAATGGAACTGGTTTCGTCAAATTCCGAGACTATGCCTCGGAAGGCTATTTTTAAATTCAATTTAAACGATAAAATTTCAAAACTAAACAAATCACTGTTAAATTCAATTTTAAAACTTCTATTATTCTCAGTACTATCAATATAAATTTTTCAAGCCTTCAAATTATTTTTAACAAGCTTAAAACTCCAGATTCAACATTTTACCCCACTTCAAATTATTTAATTTAACAATCGAATTTCCCAATAAATAGCGATATTTAAATTCAATTTAAAAATTAACTTTTAAATATTAAAATCAATTAAATATTCTGATTTTAAATGCTCAAAAATTCTGGGTCGTCACAACAACTTTCTAATTTCCTTAAAAACTTGAAAAAACAAGTTTTTATTTTAAAATCCTCTTCTTTAGAAATTCACGACTAATTCTTTAAAATTCATAGATATCTCAAAAAATTTTGAAATACTCTACTATGAGTATGTAAACACTTTTCAAAAGAATAAAATAAAATATTTAAATCTAGATACATTTTCAGACCTTTGAAGTCAAAAATTCAAGGCTAAACGGGGTAGTTATGCACAAGTGAAGTTTTGGCCACATTTCGAGATGTTACTTAACTTTTTACTATCCAAAATTTTATGGAAACAAACATACATATAAAACATTACAAATATAGTGAGAAATCCCTAAGGATCTCTCTATAAAGTCCCATAGAAATCGCCAAAAATAAGGCAATCCACAAGTGCATCCATAGCGAATATCGCTATAAGTGCACCTTCAAATATGAGTCCAATCTAGACCAAAGTCCAACTATAATCTATGTGCCTTTTTTCAAGGTTATTCGACATATTATACATGTCTATTCAAGTCTGTTTAAGTCCATACATAAGTCACTTTCTTTCAAAGCAAGAATCAAAACCAAAGTTTCAACAAATGTCAACATCAATTCAAACAACTTAAACACAATCAAACGCAAATAAATATGGGTTATATTTTCCATTCAAAGTGGTGTGTTAACTCAAATTTAACCCAAAAAATAACCAATTCCAAGCAATCAAGTCTAGTCCCACCTTGTAACCACCTTCTTCTTCCTTCCTTCCTTCCTTGCGTTTTGCACTTGAATTTGCCCTCCAAATACCTCAAATACTCACGGCCATTGCTTGGTGGGGGATATGGCTTTGTGTCTTTGGGATTTCACATGGTAAAAGGCGTTGTAATATTGCACTAAGGCTTTTGGAAAGGTTTGAGTGGATTTGGAATTGCTTTGCAATTATTTTGCTTCAAGAAATTAGAGAAGAAGAAGAAGACATGAAACATCTCACTTTTGCTCTATGAATTTATGAATATCATACAAGGGTGTGCATCTCCTTATATAGGATTCAAGAGGTTCACTTTAGCCTCTCTCCCACCCCCCCCCCCCCCCCCCAACCACCCCTAGCCCCAAATGTGCCATGGGAGGCTTACCTTCCATCACTTCTCCTTTAGGAGAATTGCTCTTATACCCTTCTCATGGTAATATATCTTATTCCTTTGGAAGCTTCTAGAACCTTCCATTGCTTTATGAATAGATATGTGTGTTAGTTTCTAATGTGTTCTTTCATCATTATATAAGTGCAAAAAAGAGTTCGAACAACTTATACCGATCAAAAAGTTGTTTACCGATAAGCCAATTTTCTATCACATTATCGATTTTCCATTGAAGGATATATTTTTATAAACAATTTTCGAAAATGTTTCTTAATATTATTCATTAATTAAATGATGTCCAAAAAGGTTGTAAAATCATATTTATAAAACTTAATTATATTTTAAAATGTTTGATATTCGAAGATGGAGTGTTCAAATTTCTGGACCGCCACATTTTCTCTTAGAACATATTGTCCTTGAAATACAAACAAGTACGATAACCAAAGGAGATAGAAGAACAAGATACATATATAGTGTACTTGCATGCTAAGAAAATCTACCTCAAAGCGGTGAGTACACTACAAAAGATGTACAATCCTAAAATAAGAAGGAATCCAAGTCTATAAGCAACTATGGATAGAACTCCTTCAATCTATCCTTTGTCTTCCTTGTACAACCTTGAGTACCCTTGCTCAATGACACTTCTAACCTTCACAAAGGAATAAGAACACAAATACTAAATTAGCATTCACAATCACTAGCAACCAATGCTCATGGTTTGCTCAGGTTCAAAACTCTCATATTGACCAAGGACAATGTTAATCGCTTTTTTAACCAAGCCAAATATATTGGTGCCAAGTGAAACTAGATTGGTGCCAAGCGAAAACAAATTTGCGCCAAGTCAAAACAGATCGACGCCAAGCCAAATAGATCGGCACCAAACCAAATAAATTGGCGCCAGAACAAGCAAAAGTCAACGGAAGTAAGAACGTCAAGACGAAGATGAAACAGCCTGGAATTTACAAGCATGCTTAAAAGAGGCAGAGAAACAATTGGGAAAAATTTCGTAGATTGGCACTAAGTAAATGACTCGATACTGAGTCATTTAACTCAGTGAAGAGTTATTTAACTCGGTGGAGAATAATTTGACTCGATGAAGGGTCTTTTTCCTCCTCAAATCACTTCTCCAACTCCATGCAACTTAAAGTTCTACCATTACCACTCGTGGACAAGTGGTTTTCTCAGTGTTTAGGGCTAAAAAAAATACTCGATACCAATCCATTTTAACTCGGAGCCGAGTCATTTCCCTTCCTCCAATCACCTTCCAATCTTTATATCTCTAATGCCTTACTCCATCTAATCGTGAACAAGTGTTATTCTAGTGTTTTGATAACCTATCATCAAGTTCGAAGGGAGAACAACTCAAATGGAAAAGCAATCCAAGTGATGAAGGAACTATCACCAGAGCCAACCAAATTACTAGAGAAAAGTCATGAAATACATCTACCGAAGATATGAAGGAGGTAGAAAAGGAGCAGAGTCATTTCCACATAAGGAAATGACTCAGTACCGAGTGATATATTTAACTCGAGTGACTTCAAGTCTTCTTGTACAACCTTGGACCAACATCTAGACTCTACTCCAAGTGAACTTCTAACCCAACATGACAGTTTCCCTCGATAAATGCAAACCATAGAGCAAGAAAAATAGCATTGGGTTTTTGCCATCACTATGCAGAAGCTCTGTCTCTCTTTCATCTTTTACCTCTATACAGTTATCACAAAGGTGACTACTCTAGGAAATTCAAGGATTTAGAATTTGTATAAACCATGTTCTAGTGACTTATTCTCTTTTAAATCTCTTGTATTCCCAAACAAATTACATCAAATCTATAAGAAACAAAGCTATAAAGTGGACGTAGGCCATAGATTGTCAAACCACTATAAAATCTTGTGACTCTCTTTCTTATTTCTGTTACATTTCTTTTACTTCCACTATTATATGCTAGATCTAGGTCTCATAGGTTTCCTACAACATAAACTTCTGGTTTTGATCCATTTTGGGCGTTAACAGATGATAAACAATCTACTATGCATACACTCTTAACAGCCTTAGGTCATTACTTAGACGATTATTCATGCAACCTTATAACAAATCGAATAGCCATTCCAAAACTCTTCATAAGCCAATATAACACATCATACAAATGTACTAAAGCTTGAATGATGCAAATGGACCATCCATATGCAATATCTGATCTGATCGCTTACTTAATCGTATAAATTTCACTTCTAAACTAGTACAGATCACTTGACATATCTCGTGCGGACTCTGATTTGGTTCCTTGATTAAAAATATATATTCTCCTTGCATAGTCATATACTATGATAGGAAACATTAGGATTGTATCATGAACGCATATCAAGTGTACACCATCAAGAATTTAGTGAAAAATCTTTGGTCGAACTGGTGTAAATTACCTCCAAAACATGTTCTCGAATAGTGAATCAAGAACAGTCATGCGAATAAACAATCAACGTATAACATACATACTGACCCTATTGGTTTTTTAACTACACCAATTTCTTTATGTCACATTTCTTTTATACAAATGGTATGTCATTCCATTCTACAATCATTCATAAACCATTTCATAAGACCTAACTTCAGGTTTATAAACATTTTACAGCTTATGTTCATACTCGTATAACACTCCATTACATCCTAAGAGTATATACCTGTTAGTCCTTGAGGTGATGGTTTCAATGACAACAACCTTAGGACTTGTTATAAAATATAATACTAACATTATAGTTTAGATATATCTTTATATGCAGGATTTAATCATGAGGTACCAAGAATGAAGACTGTACAGTATAGAGATTCAAGATTGAAGATATCAAGATTGAAGACTCATGAGTATCAAGATATCAAGAGTTTTAGATTTCAAAGTACAAGATATGTATTGAGTCTAGAATTATGTTAAAACTTCGAAAGCACTTACATCTTTATTATAAATTTATTCGTGGAGTGGAATCCACTTTGAGACTGTTAAAGGGATGGAACCCACGACAATATCTAGTGGAACATATAGTGGTCCTATTTTGATATCCACTAATTTTATGAAAATGTTTTTAAAAAATATGTCTCTTATTTTAAATGTTTTTAAAACCTTCTTTTCAAAAAGACATCTCTCGTCTTTGAAATATTTTAGCCTCAAAATTATCTTTATCATTTTTAATAATTTTATTTCAAAATTGTCTGTGATTTTAACCTATCTCTTGTTTTAAATATTTAGTTTAAAATATTAATATATACTTATATTTTAAATCACTTTATAAATTAAGATTATATATTAAAATTACTTTTATATGTTCAAACTATATTCAAATATATTTACAAATTTTAGAAATTGTTTAACAAATTATAGAAAACAATTTTAATATGAAAATCAAAATCACAAATTTTGCCTTGAGCATGTCGACATCCTTCAACCCTCCATGTCGACGTGGTGCCCGTTAAAATTCAAAATTCAAATTTTCAAAAGAAGTGTCTTTTTTTCGTATCCTTTCACGAATAGATATGGCTGTTGATCTTCTAGAAATACCAGTTGTTCTACATGAATTTTCAATTAGATTTCACTTGTTTTCTCATCTCTTCATCTTCATCTTTTATTTTGAAGAATCCAAAACTATATTCTGCCAAAATACCAAGTGAATCAAACTTGACTATCTCTTTTTTGATTCTCTGCCCCTCTCTTCATAAGATCTCAGTGCTATTCAGAGTTATAGGATCTTTTGTAAATCAAACAGTTGAGTAAAAGGTGCGGTTGAGCATTGAAATTAATTGGGTGTGATTGTAGCCCAGGAAATCAATTAGGTGATCTTGTAGCCTAGTTAAATCAAGAGAGTTTGCCTCGGAATGAATACAGAAGGGTGTACCTCGTAGCCTTGAAACTGAGGGTGTAATCTAGGAGATTATTTTGAAAAAAAATCCGTAGAATTGTGCGGGACTAGATGTAGGGTAACTCCGAACCAGTATAAAATCCTGGTGTGTTCTTTTCTTTGCTGCTTTTATTTAGTATTTGCATCTGTGTCTGATTCTATGATTATATCTGTGTTTGTGAATTGCATTTGTTGGTGATTAAATTACGTAAGTTTTAAAAAGATTTAGAAAATCCATAAAACACTATTCACCCCTCCCTCTAGTGTTATTCCAGCCTTAAGAGTCGTAATCCGCATTTCTCACATTTGATAACAGAGCAAGGTTTTCAAAGTTTTCATAATCTGAATTTTGAAAATGTTTTTTAAAAAAGTCTATTTTTAGGGATTTTGTTAACACTAATTTACAACTGTTTAAATCATCATTGTCTTACAAGTCTGCATATAGTTATTATAGAAAATCAAGTTATCTACCGAATTTGTATTCTGTGCAAAAAGGAAAATGTTATATGGAATTCGAGAAATCAACACTCAATGGGAAAATTGTGCAAATCAAGAAGAATAAGTGGATACATGATAGTGGATATTTAAGACACATGACAGGAAATCCAAATATGTTGTATGATATTATCCATAAAGATGGAGGATGGTTAATTTTGGAGACAACTCAAAAGGATATGTGATTGGCATCGGCAATGTCGGTAACTCTAAAACTCCTACTATTTCTAATGTTTTATTAGTTAAGAATCTGAAACACAATCTGCTTAACATTAGTCAACTTTGCAATAAAGGATACAAGATTAAATTTGAAAAGGATAAATGTCACATCGAAGATAACAGTTAAAATATTATATTTGAAGGAATCAGGAAGAAAAATATTTATATTCTTAGTATGAAAATCTCAAATGATAATCTATATCTTTTGGCGAATACAAGTGATCCTTGGATTTGGCATAAAAGATTTGGGCATTTGAATTTCAAATTTTTATCCGGACTTTCTAAACTTGATCTAGTAAGAGGTCTCCCTAAAATGAATTTTAAAATAGATAGTATATGTAATGCTTGTCAATTAGGAAGACTTAGGAAGAGTTATTTCAAATTAAAAGATATGATTTCAACTTCAAAACCTCTTGAGTTACTTCATCTAGATTTGTTTGGTCCATCTCATATTCAATCAATTAATCACAATAAATATGTCTTTGTAATTATATATGATTATTCCAGGTTTACATGGACAATTTTTATGAAACATGAAAGTGATACTTTTGATTCATCTAAATTTTTCAAAAAAAGACTTCAAAACCAACTTTCTTCAAAAACTATAACATTTTGTAGCGATTGTGATCGGGAATTTGAAAATGGAAATGTTGAGAGATTCTGCAATAAAAAAGAATAACTCATAATTTATCTTTTCTAAGAACTCCACACAACGGAGTGGTAGAATGTAAAAATAGGATGATTCAAGAGTGTGCTAGAACAATGCTTTCAGATACAATTTACCAAAACATTTTTGGGCTGAAGCAGTCGCTACAGCTTGCTACATTTTGAATAGAATATTAATTAGACCGTTAACTGATAAAACACCTTATGAACTTCTTTACAAGAAGAAACCAAAGGTATCTTATTTTGGAATCTTTGGAAGTAAATGTTTTATTCTGATGCAAAAGACAATTTGGATAAATTTGATCCAAAATCTGACAAAGGAATCTTTATCGGATATTCTAATAAAAGTAAAGCGTACAGAGTTTTCAATTTAAGAACTAATACTATTGAAGAAATAATGCATGTTTCGTTTGATGAAAATTTCAAAGATGTTGAACAAATTAATGATGAAGAAGACTTTTTTACCCTAAATAGTGAATCACTTGAAACAAATAACGAACTTATTCATCCAAATAAAAAAGGTTAAGCTTTTAAAAGATCATCCTATAGAAAATGTACTATGAGATATTGAATCTGTTATTAGAATTAGAAATCAACTATATAACATGAGTAATGTAGCTCTTATATCATCTACTGAACCTAAAAATCCAAAGGTAGCATCATCTGATGATTCATGGACTCTGGATATGCAAGAAGAACTGAATCAATTCACTAGAAATGATGTATGAGAACTTGCTCTGTAACAACCCTGTATTTTGTGATTATTTTAATTGTATATTTTAATTATTTTAATTGAATTTCTTATTTAAAAACTTTATTTTATTTATTAAAATGATAAATTCTTGTTATTTTAAATATAAATTTTGATTTCGATGTAAATTATAATTTCAAACATAAATAAATAGAATATTTTCTAGAAATGTGAATTTTTGTCAATATGGTCAAACTTTGACTTTTGATTCAAAATTTTAAAATTTGAACTTTTGAAATTTATCTTTTTTTTGGTATGAAATTAAATAAAATTTTAAGTATACTGCTTTTCTTTTGTTGAAATCCGATTAATATTGTGAAAGTTATGCTTTTTAAACCATTGTATGTAAATTGTTTTATTTAACAAAATTGTTTATTCTAATTTATATAAATAATATTTTTGTTATTTATGTCATGTTCTAATTTATGTTTACATGTGTAACATGACATGTTACGTATATATATTTTATTTTAAAACATTTTAAAAGTGTAGTCGAAATTTTTCAATGTTAGTTGTATTTTGTTTATATTTTTAAATTCTAGTTTCAATTGAATAAACTATTTTATTATTTATTTTCTAATTTCCCTAGGACGTTATTTTATTTTAATTTCCACTTTATTTTTTTAGCTTTTTATTTTATTTACTTTACTTTTTTTATTTGTTTAAAGTGAATTATTAGAATTGGAAATTTGAAGATTCTTTTGCTACTTGTGCCTTTTCCTTTTCCTTACGCCTCTTCATTTGCTTGGTTCTTTTTGTCCTGAGCTTTCATTTTCTTTCTAGCCATGGATTTTCCTTAGCATTTCACGTGAATTTCCTTCTCATTTCTCATTTCTCATGGCCATTTCATTTTGAGAAAAATATTGTTAGTTAATGGCTTCCATTTTCTATCTTCCTTCTTCATTTTCTCTTTGATTTTGCCTTGCTACTCTCTAGTTTTGCTCGGCCACAATAACCACCATCTTCTCCTACCACCACCATCTCCTCCTCCTCATCATTTACTGTCAAACACCTGCCCTTCAGACCAGATATGGTCGCGCCTTCTAAGTGTGCAAAACACCTCAAAACTTGGCTAAAACTCCACTAAACAATGCATAGTCGACCTAAACTTCACCACCACTTCCATATTTTGCCTCGGCCACCACCCCTAGCACCACCACCATCATGAACTGACCTCTAACCATCAGCATGACCTCTAACCTGACCTGAAAATGCACCAAACCCGAGCCCATAGGACCATAGGCCGAGCCTATGTTGCACCAAAACCTTCCATCCCTTGACCCCTTGCATACCTTTGCCTCTCCATGCCTTTGCCTTCCATTTTCATGTCCATAGCAATGTCTCATGACTCATGGCCGAGCATACATGACCTAGGCCGAGCCTAGGTGTGGTTAGATCAAGCCCATTTGCATTTTGTCCAAGCTTAGGTTGTCTTGTACAAGTCTTTTTCTTCTAAGGTTTGGTTATCTCTCTTGTTTTGTAATTGTTTTTCAAAGAAAAATTGTTGACTTTATTTTTATGTCAATATTTATATCTGTGCTTACGTATGTTATATTTTGTGTTGTTTACAAGGCTCTCCATTCATTCAAATCTAATCGTGCCTGTCGTGCTTTTGGAATCGCTCTTATGTGTGTTGTTTTGGTCTCTAACTTTGGAAAAGGTGAGTCCTTCTCACTCTGACATTATTACTTATGAAATAATAAATGGATGACAAGTGATTAGCAATTAAAATGTTTGTGCAAGCTAATGATGATTATATGATATGTTATTTCATGATATTACCATGTTAACTTTGTTAATTATCACCTGACATATGATATATGACAGTATATTGTGACATCGACATGTTAGTATAATTGTATATATTGTTTATGCATATGTTCACACTACATGTTCCCTGTTAGAATAGAATCACTATGGGTTGAAATGGTACATACCCAAATGGACATTAGAATAGGGAAAAATCATTGTGAGCTGAAACGATAGGCTCAAGTGATTTTTATTGTATTTTATTTGACTTGGGATTGCGGGTTTGAAATGATAGAACCCGGGTTTTCTTTTTAAATTGCGGATTGAAATGATACGTATCCGTATCACTTGACCTAGGTTAGAAAATTTCATACAGACCCCATGGTATATTCTTAAATGATTTTTCTTATGATATGTATTTTTAAAGTATGAAATTTTTATTCAAGAAATATATATTTTATGGTTTTAAGAAAGCTAAATATTAAGTTTTGAATTTATGAACTTATGTATGTAAATTTGAAGTAAATGTGATTTTTGACTTTACATTTTATTTTTAAAATATAGGTAAATAACGAAAATTAAATTTAAAGTTTTGAAATGAAATTTGAAGTAAAATGTTAAGTTTTTGGTCAAATTAATAAGTTAAGAAAACAATGAATTTTGACTTAACAAATGAATTTAGTTTTAAATTGGATATTTAATTATAAAATTTTATTGTGATAAATAATATGTTAAAATTATTTAAATATGAAATTTTAAAGTCTAGAAATATGATTTATGAATTTAAAATTAAAAAAATTGGAGTGTTAATGTTTCTGAAGTTATAATAAAATCTGGAATTTTATTAGTAGCATTTCCAAAAAAAATGTTGTGGTCTTATGACAGCATTTTTAAGTGCTGTTGTTTTTTAATTTAACTATGTTTGAAATAACTAAATATCTATTACGGCATTTTATAAATGTCGTTGTTCCTAAACTAAACTATTTTGGAAACTATAAGCTATGATAGCACTTTATAAATGTTGTCGTTGCTATAATTTGACAATGTTTTGAAATGTTATACATTTTAACACTATTTGAGTTATATTTTAAAGTGTTAAATGATTTAACTTTTGGAATTGATTATTTGTGAAATTTAGAAGTTTTTAATATATATTTTAATATTTAAATTTGAATTTTTAAGGAATTTAAATTGAATTTGAATTTAAATAATGTTTACTTTGTGATGTGTCAAATGGAATGAAATGTAACGAGATAAATGGATTTTGAATAGAATTTTGAAATGTGTTTGAAATGATATTTGATTGAATATTTGAATTATTGAATTATAATGAATTTATAATGGATTTGAGTAGGAAATGATTTTGGAATGGTTTTGAATGGCATAATCTTTATTTTGATAAAGAATGTTAATTTGGAATGATATTTGATTTTGATTTATTCGATAAATGAATATTTGAAGTTTATATTAGTATGAAGGATATTTAATTTACTTGTAAATTGAGTTTATTTAAATGATATTGGATTTATGAAATGAACATTGCAAAACTAAGTGATGATGAAGTTAAATTTGAGATATATGAAATTATAAAATTTAGTTTTGAAATGTTGGATACTAAAGCTTGGAAATATACTAAAGATTGAATAGTTTATTTTGTAGATCAAATCTATATTTGAAATTGATAAGATTTGAAATGGTTTGTTGGGAAAATGAATTGAATTGAAATGGATGTATCAAATTGAATTAAATTAGAAATTGGAGAATTTGGGTTGATTTGAATAAATTTGTAAAATGTAAAGAACTAAAGGAACGTTTCACGATTTCAAATGTATGATTTCGGAACGTTATGATTTCCAAAGTGTATTGATTATAAGTATTTTGGTTATGAAAGAGTTATAACTTTGAAAGTATTATGATTTTTGAAAGGTGAATATATGTTTGAAATGGAAGTGATAAACTATTTTGATTTGAATATAGTTTTGAAATAAAAATGGTTTTGGTTTCGAAGTATAAACTATTTTGATTCAAATATAGTTTTGAAATAAAAATGGTTTTGGTATCGAAGTATAAACTATTTTGAAAGGAATATAGTTCGGAAATGAAATGATTTGATTTTGAAGTATGAACTACTTTGAAATGACCACGGTGTTATAATAATAATTGGTTGTTAAAGAAACCGGGATTGGAAGTTGTCATACTCTCTACCAACTCCGAAAACCACTTTAACAACTGTGTACGCGGTGGAGTTTCCAGAATGAAGTAGGATGGGGGCGACGATCCTGTTGAGGTATGAACGTGGACCCGACACTCGTGAGTTGGCATAAGGTGGCTAAAACAGCAGCGATCTCAGGCCAAGTGAGGTCATTCTTCCTATCGGACACATTTCTTCGATACTATACTCTTACTTGTGATTGATTTGATGGCCATCCTCTGATTTTGATGGGGAATGTGTTCCAAGGTTGGCGTAGTGGCTGCTACGTTACCGCCAGCCCGTGTGTGTAATTGGTATATCTACCCTGGCATTGCCTTGTATGCCGTGTCACCTACCATAGCGAGCTTTATTATGAGTTTGATTTGTGTCGTATCTATGGAGTATCTTCTCGTAGTCTCCTGATCTGGAGATACACATGTACTGTGTAGTCTACTGGCACCATTACGTTTTAAGGGCTATATGGGTAACCCCTTGACGCTATTTTAAAGTATGTTTATTTTACTATTAGACATTATTATAATAGCGAATATTACTACATAGTAAATAGTTTAACAGATACTTAAAGGATGGGCGATCCCAAGCATCCTTTGAGTTACTGATGCATTTTGTTTCTATTCGCTTGAGTTGATTTACAGTTCATAAGTATGTATGTCCTGACTTGAGTGTTTTTTGTTTTTCTTTATGCTCGGGTCAGACTGAGTGATTCAGCATTCAAGACCCACCTTCGAAGTTATAGCATTGCTTGAAGATCCAGCCATCTATTTTTCTTTCAGTATCCAGTGATTCCGATGTTGTATTCTGATTTGTACCAGATGTATCTTGTTACTCTTCTGTTGTATCTTGTTTAACTCTGATATATCTTATATATATAATAGCTTCATGAACTACTATCTCTTTTACTTTCGCTACATTATTATTTACTCCGTTTCTGTGATCTGTGATTATTTATTTACTGTATATTCTGAGATTTGCCAAATTTTATTTACAACGCGGCATTTTAAAGAATTCAAGTCCAACATGTGTGGATGCGAATGGTTGAAAATATCGGGTCATTATATGTGGTATCAGAGCTTTGGTTTTAGGCAAAACATAGCATATACGGTAAATGTATTTACAGAATCAGTTTCATTCGAGTTTGAATCTCTTCCTCTTCGATACGAATTTCCATTGAATTTTGAAACGTTTCTTGTGGTTCCAAAATCCATTCATGTCCCTCACTGTTCGTCTTCTTTTGATTCTGGAGTATCACATAACTCCCCTTCGAATGTTCTTTATAACGAGTCGACGGTCTTGCCAATCTCAAATTGATTTGTAAAAGGCGTGAAACTCCTTTACAACAGCATCGATTCACTAGAATTTTTATATCCTCGGTTTAGATGCTAGTATCTCTTATAATTCCGAACTCTATCTCTTGAGGCCGAAGGTAGATTTACCCTAGAAATCCACATCGGTCTTATTCTTTAAGTCACGGCTGACTCAGTTGCCCACGATTTATATAAGCTTATCCATCTTCCTATTCTATTATTTAATCATCTCATCTTCGTTTCCAACTTATCTTAAAATCATTCTTGAAGTGTATTTGTAAACTAATATTTAAAATGTTTTATATATTGTGTTGTTTGAGTTGTTGATGTTGATTTGGGTTTTCGATCGATTCGTCTAATCAACGCTATCGATAAGATTTCCAAAACACTTGAACGGAGCAAACTAACACAATATGTTTTTTTCAAATTTAGTAATGAAATAAATTTTATAACTATATTATAAATCTTTTTATGCATTTTATTGAATTGGTTGTTAATAAATAATATTTGATTTTTATATCATTATCTATTGTTTCATTCATAAATAATTGAAATATAAAACATGGTTATAAATTTATTTTCGAAATTTAAAATGAATTTAAACAAGAATTTGAGAATTTAATTTTCGATGGATTTCAAACCTTGTGTTTAAAGTTTTAAAGGAAATATTATTTAACGTATTTTCGAATAGATATTTTTTTCCAAAGAATTTTAAAGTTTAAAACTAGTGCTCTTCTATTTGTCGTCAGAAAATAACTTCGGTGATGACTGCAGCATCATCGTCGTTCATTTTCGAGTTTCGAAGTGAAGAGACCGTTCTATAATCTTGCTATAGTTTTGTTTTGGGGAATTTAATTGATTTGAATTTCTAAAATAAGAATGGATTTATAACATATGATGATATATGATTTAAATTTGAATGGGTATATATATAGTATATGTGCATTTATTTATCTCTAAATAGTTTGGAATTTATCGAAAATTTAATTCCTAAATTTTATCTTGAATGATAATTTCAAGTATAATTTCAAGATTTGGATAAATATTCAAGCTTGAAATGATTAAATTAGAAAGTTTTATTTGCATAATACACAATGTCATTCCAATATAACTTACTTAAATTATACATAAGTTGAATATGTAATTGGATAATATATAATATGAAAGGATTTTATAAATAAAATTTGAGTGGTTATAATAAATGTTATACACTTAAATTTTAGTTATAAAAAGATTAATGAAGGTAATAGAGAAAAAGGGTAATGGAATAATTTACAATATAAAATGATGTTAAAGGAACTAAGAATAAATTTAAAGTAGTTATAATAAGTGTAAATATATTTAACATTGGTGATAAATTATATTGAAGGAATAATTTTAATTTTAATTAAGAATAAAGAAGAATTAAATTTATTGAGTACATTATTAGCATAATAAATGATTATTTTTCAAATCCATGATTTTAGAGATTGTTTATTTGAGATAATTGGATGATAAGTGTGACGACCCGGAATTTTGAGCAATATCAATTTAATAATCTTTGATAATAATTAAATTGATTTGATCGTTTTATATTATAAATTGACAAGTTAAGATTATTTCAAAGGCTGAAAATAATAATTTGTTAATGTCTATTAATATTTTCTTTGCAATATGAATATGCAAGATTAAATTCTTTTGAAAGTTTATAATGATTTGATTTGGGAATATTTATTTTGGTAAATAAGAAGTTTTTAATGTAATAAAACTTTATATACAAATTGTGATATATAAATGTATATATTGTGATTTGAGATTTATTTTAAAATTTAATATGGAAATTAATAAATTTAATGTTAGAATGTTTCTACTTGAAATGTGTATATATATTTGTATATATATGTTTTAAATAGGAATTTTATTAATTTGAGTTTAATAAGTATTTCCAAACTTTGTAGATATATATATAGTTTTGAAATTTGAAATGTTAATTTGATTTAATGACTTTGAAAAGATAATTGAGATTTAAATTTTAACAACAAAGTTAATTTCTTATTTTTATAAACATATAGTTCAACTTGAGTTAGATAAGATTTAAATTTTTAAATTTCATTTGCTTAATATCTTTTCATTTTTATTCTTACACAAGATAAATTTGTTTTAAAATTTTAAGAGTCGAATTAAAATAGATGTTTCAAACATATAAACATTTAATTGAATCAAAACATAAGTTACTTGAATTCACATGAATATTTATTAAAGATCTAAAAGCTTATTTATATAAGATAAAAACATTTTACAATCATATAAATATTACATAATAAAATCAATAATTAAGAATTAAAAATACAATACATACATTTACACATTTCATGTAAGGTATAAAATAAATTAGAAAAGAGAAAATAACATTCAAAGTGTTAATTTAACAATAAAACAACATTTGTAAATATTAAATAATACATAACAACACTTGTAAACTTTTTAAGGCATATTAGAGACATGTGTAAGCTAATTAGAACATATAGGGAACAAATGTCATCCTCTTAATACTTTAATTTAAAATTTAATAATGGGAAATGAAAAGTTTATTTTTCAGCTAGAATATTTTCTTCATTTCACAAAAAAAAAGAACGAATAAAAATCTAGAAAATTTGAAACAAATGAATGAAAACCTGGAATTGCAATTTGAAAACAAAAAGAAGAATATACTGGAAATTCTGTAATCAATCCAAGTTCTTCATCCATACAAACAAGCAATTCTGGAAACATCAACATGCAAATTTATTCAAGAACATGCAAATATGGAGCATCAGCAGATAAAATTCAACATGCAGATGAATTTAAAAGCCTGGAAAGAAAAAAAAATGCAGTTCTGTCTTCTGAAAATTCCAGGTGAGTAAATGAATTTTTAAAAACAGTTCAAACTTGGATTCCACTTGTTATTGTGATTATATCATGATGTTATCTTTAGTAGTTGATTTAAATTAGATTCAAGTTTGAATTATGAATAATGGATTTTCCTGAAAGGTTAAATTATATACTCTGTGCAAACAAAGGTTTAAAGTTTTATAATAAATTCAATAACTTGTTCTTGAATTCGAATTAGAACTTGAATTGTAAATAGAAGTTGTTTGAATTCAAGTACACTATCATCTAGAAACAATTACGAGTTTTTAAAGTGAATAAATGATTCTAAATACTAGAATTTACAGTAAAATATAAATTGGGTCAAAATTTGACGAATTCAATTTCAAGTTTTGATTGCATGATTGAATTGCAAAAAGAAAATTATGATTTTTAATACTTGAATCATAAATTTTAATGGCGTAATTAGTGAGCATTTTGGGAATTACTGATTTGGGGTTTTTGGCCAAAACACGGCAAACTACGGGGAATTGGACATCGCCGTTGATCATGAAGGTGGAGAGGGCATCATGGGTCATGAGAAAAATACTATTGGAATTTTCTATTAATCGAGTTGACCATGAATCGAAGAATTAGGGTTTTGTACCTGTTTTTGGGCCGATAAATTTTGTTGGGTTCGCGGCAACGTGAAGTCACCGGAGGCGATCGGGTTGTTGGCGAAGGTTAGGGGGGTCGTGACGAAGTTTGAGTGCGGAGGGCACGGCGTCTCGAGTGAGGGGCTGACGGCATTGATGATTTTTCTGGTGGCTGTTGGTTCAGACAGTTGGGCGTGATGATCGAATTTTTGATTGTCGATTGAATTTGAGTTTTTGGATTTCGCGATACAATGTTGGGGTCGTTTATGTCTTGGTGGAAGCCGGGGGGAGGATCGCCGCCGACCAACGGTGGTGTGCACGTTAACGTGCACGGTGCCATGTTTTGGTTTTGGGTGCTGGGATGAAGAGGGGAGGGAACTCGAAGAATGCTCCGTGTTTATGTCGTTCTGACTCAAAGCAGGAAGGAAGGTGGGAAGCATGGGATAGACTCGGGGTTGACGCGATATTTTCGTGTGGGTTACTCGGGTTTTAGGGGGAGTTTACTCGAGTATGTTATGCATTTTTGGTTTGCTGTAGAATTTTAAAAAATAAAAGCAATGTGAAAGATTTTGAAAGCAAGAGGAATTTGATTTTTAGATTTAATTAAAGTTTATAAAAATATAAACAAGTTTTCTCTTATAAACAAATTCGGTTTCAAAGTTAAGTTTTAATAAATTTTTATATTCTGAAACATAAAGGTTTTAAAAATGAAATAAGAGGATATAATAATAAGTATTATATTTTATTTAATCACTTTGGAAAGTTCAAACATTTTAAATTTGAATGTTTCAATTGTTTTAGTTAAAATTGTATTTTATTTTAATAAGTTAAATAATAAAGATTTAGAGATCAATTGTAATAAAGATTATCTTTAGTTATTTTGAATTTTGATTTAATTATGGATAATTAAATTTGAAAAAAATAATTAAGATAGTTAGATTATTAACCATTTAAGGTTATTGGTTAATATAAATGATTTAAATTAAGATGATGTTTTCTTAATTAAGAATCCTTATAATATGAGAAGTTAAGAATCATTTAATTAACTTTAAATGATTAAGTTAAATAAGTTAATTAATTAAATAATTAATTTGTGATTAATTAAGATAATCACTTATGAGTTAATTTAATATAATTCGTTGGTGAAGTAATTAAGTGATTAATTACAGAAGTAATTAAGTAAAGAATAATTACTTTATGAAAAGTAATTAAGTAATGTGATTAAGAGTTAATCATTTGAGTTATTAATTAAAGAATTAATCAATAATTAGTTAAGGTTTAGATTATTTGATTAATTAATAATTAATAAAAGGACTAAGAGTAATTAATTATGTGATTAATTACTTGTTAAAGTAATTAATTAAGAAGAAATTTAATTAATGAAGTAATCATTAAAGGAAAATAATTAATTAATTATTAATTTATAATTGAAGAATAATTAATTTATAATTTAGTTTTAATTACTAAATGTAATTAAAGTAATTAATCAAAGGTGATTAATTAAAAGAAATTAATTAAATGTATTTAATTAAAAGTAATTAATCAAGTATTTAATTAAAAGTAATTAATCAAGTGTGATTAATTAAAAGTGAATAATCAGGTATGATTAAAGGATAAATAAGGAATAATTATCAAGAGAAATGAAGAATAATTAATCAAGGTTAATTAATTTAGAAAGTAATTAAGAGGTAATTACTTAGTATAATTTGGAGTAATTAATCAGGATGATTAATTAATATGGTAATTAAGTAAGAATTACTTAAAGTAATTAAGTGATAATTAATCAGGGAAGATTAATTGAAATGGAATTAAGTAATGTTAGTTAATTAATTAATTTTTAATTAATTAATGAATAGTAAAATGGATTGAAGATAATCCAAGTATTTAATTTAAGGATTAATTAAATTAATCAAGTTTGAATCAAACTTGTTTATGAATGATTAATGATTGGATGATATATATCATTGGATGAGTTAATGATATTGGTTGTTATTGGATGACATTGATTGGTGGGTGATGATGTGAATATGCTATATCTGAATGTGATATATATGCTGCTTTGTGATATGTATAGATGCATGTAATAATAGATGCTATCTGTGTTGTGAATACATCCATTTATATTAAGTGATATTTCTAGAATATCTATTGTTTAAATCCCTTAAGTATAACTTGGACATTAAAATGGCGTTTGGTTTCGATGAGACCGAGATCGGGTTTCCATATTTGGATATTCGAAAACCACATCGATTCCAATTAAACGTAGGTCGTTAATTCAAATGGAGCAAGTGAAGACCTGAGGTGTAAGGGCTATATGTCAGTATAACTCTGTGGATGATTCCGTAATGAGTTTGACGGAATAGTGCTTATAGATTCGAGATGGTGGTTTTAGAGTGCAAGGGCTATGGTCGATGACTCTGAGGGTGATTCCAAAATGAGTGCAACGAGATAGTGCCTTCGGTTTCGTTCGATCCCGGAACGAACTTGTATGGATTGAATGCTTTCAGCACATCGTCAGGTGGACGATGAGCATTCTAAGATAATTGGTCCTATAAAGGTAATCGCAGCCTCAAGCCTCATCAACGGGGAATGGCTAAAACAGGGGAGGTGCAGCAAGGCTTCATGGGTCACTCCCACTGGAGAGCAAGATACATCCATGTCTAGAAGTCCCTTTATATTTCGGCTGTGTGGGCAGTTGGTCTGCAGCCAACGGCGGGGTGGTCTTGTTCGGGACTGTTCAGTAAGGAATGGTTCCGGCCTTGTGTTGTAGGGGAGTGGGAGTACTCCTCGGTATAGTGATCTAGGCCACGTACTGTGACGGACGGTACCCCAGTAGCCCTGCCGTTGTTGGAAACCCATTTTCCCTATGAGACCCTACGGTTTTGTTTGTATTACCCACTTTTGTGGCTAGTAGCTGGAATTTAATAATGTAACAATTTCGGCTATTTCTTATTTACTTGAAAACCCTAGACACTATTATAATATCACTGGATTTCCTATCAAATGTTTTGGTTAGCGTAAGGTAAAAACTTTTCCATGTTTATGTGTGGGAAGTCTTACGTGATACCTTTCTTTTCAAAGGATTTTCTAAAGTTAAGCAATCTTAAACCGTTTACTCACACCAGACCCCTGTCTGACCCGAGTGTTTATTTTCTGTTTTATTAAACTCTTGGGTACTCATATTATATATGAGTAGTCAAGTGATTCAGGTTATCCTTGACAAAATCTGGAGGAGCTATGGAGCAGGAGGCTTCAGCGTGTAGATATATAGTTAGAGTTTTCCGCTGTGTTGATATTCTGTATGATTGTCTTGTATTGTATTAGATTGATATTCTGTATGATTGTCTTGTATTGTATTAGACAGAAATGATATAGCTGTCTAAATTGAGATGTTTAGTTGTGTACTCTGATGTATATGATACTATGTATATGTTCTATATTATATTTAAATCGTTCCGCTGTGAGATTCTGATGTGTTGTTTTCTCTTTCTTCTCTTTCTTCTCTTTCTTTTCTTCTTCTATCCCTTTCTTTCTTAATTAGTGATGCGATTTTCTAGTGCTAGAAAGTCGGGTCGCTACAGTTGGTGTCAGAGCATTAGGTTGAGTGAATACCTAAGCTCTGGAGTGGTGTCTATCTTGAGAGAGCGTACTTGTAATTTATATATATATATATATATATATATATATATATATATATCTACCTAATCTGTTGGGTTATCTGTTTGGATTTTCCAACATAAGTTATAAAGGTAGATAAGGTAGGAGTGTGTGGAACACGACTACCACTAATGGAAGAGGTTTATATGTTGTGGTTGGAGGTGTTTATCGAGATTGTAGATCTAATACAGTCTCGAATAAGTTTTGTAGATTAGTAAAAGGATTTCTTTGAGTCCAGAGGAAGTATTTTCAAGAACTGGTGTATATTCTTGAAGTGTGAAGTTGATTTGCTCTCAAGTGAGCAGGGATTTCCAAGAGTTGAGTTGTCAGCTAAGCAGAAGCAGTGGTGGTATCTTAATAGCTTCAAGAAGGAATAGCTGTGTAATGAGATGCAGTTTCCATAGATGGTTCTGAAGATGTTTCTTTTGGAACCAGATTTAGATGGTATTGGAAGAGCATTGATGCTTACTGCAAGGAAGATTTGGATGTTTAGGAATTTTCTGGATCTCTAGTAAGGGTGTCTCATCTTTATTGAAGTGTGAGACTAAGGTCGATGAGTTACCTCATTTCGGACATGGTCTCAATCGTTTTCTTAAGAAGATAAGTGGTTGATGTTTGATTTTGAGCCGAGTTTCTTTGAGAAGATGTCTACTCGTCTCAAAGATGTTTTAGAGGAATTGGGTGTTAGTTATGTGTTTCAAGAAGCTTGTGGTTAAGGAAGATCTTTTGGCTTAGTAGTATCATTGAGGTGAAGTTTGGAAGCAGCAGCATGAATCTATTTCTTCGATGATTCGGTAATCTTTGGGATTCTACTATCAGCAGACCAGACAGATAGTGAGGGATTATCCTTTTCTTTTGAAAGGCTCAGCAGAGCGGGATATTTGTTGGAAGTGATCTATCAGTTTCTGATAGGTAAGCCATTCTTGAAGATTGGTCTTGAATAGGAAAAGCTGTTTTAGTTGGGGAGGTAGTTCTTTGGAATCAGAACCGAGTGGGATTGCAAAAGTGACTTGCGATTAGTTGGGAATCTTTGAGTATTTTTAGCTTGGGAAATGAGGCATCTCGAGTAGAGGTGAAAGCTATGAAAGTAGTCGGAGATTTTCTAGATGTTTTTGAGAAAATCAGAAGTTGACCTGAATCGGAGATTGAGTTTTCTTATCGACTTGGATTTTCAGGAGTAGTATTAATGGTTCAACCATATAGAGGGATGACTCTTAGAGCGAGAAGAGTTTGGTGAGGCAGCTTAGGATTCTTTGGATTGATCATCTTATTCTAAGTTAAGATTCTGTTGAGATGTTTTGATCAAGAAGAATGGTCACTAAGATATTATGGATTGGATGAACTGTGTATGGAGAAAGATTTTGCTTATGTTCTTCGATAGCATTCTTATCTGCTCTAGATCAGAGTTGTGCAGCGGAAGCGAGTTGACAGTATGGGAGCAACCAGGAGTTGCAGTAAAGAAATTTCTACAGGAAATTCAAGTCTGAAGGAATTTTCCGGATTTGGGAGGCAAGGTTGTCAAGTACAACTGTTTGTCTATTCAGATATGAGATATAGGTTTGAAGTCCATTAATGCTTGTGGTATAGAGTTGTATTTTGGATTTCAGCAAATTATTTTTGGGAAAGCCATTTTGTTGAGTAGGATTTGGAGATTTGGTTTGAGTTGGTGCTGTTGTTTCATGGAGCAATCAGCAAGGGTTAGGCTGATCAGGAATATTGGAGGTGAATCAGAAGCATCCGAAGAGTTGTGCAGTTAAGAATTGAGAAATTTTGGAATGTGCAGTTAGAGTTTGGATATTTTTTTAGTTTTATCCAATCAAATGAGATATTAGATTTGGTAAAACTGGAGAGCTAGCCCCAGAGGTATTTTGAGTTTTCCTGCGTTCTCTGAAGATTTGATTTTGATCTACAGGACTGAATTGCCAATTTGGATAGCTGGAATTCAGTGTATTTCACATATCTCTGAGAAATATATGTACGATTCTTTGAGTGGTAGAATCAGCAGTTCAAAAGGAATCTGGTAGTTGAGTTGGTTTTGAGTCTAATCTGATATCTTGTTCAGATTTGAAGAATCAGATGAGGGAGTTCTTGGATTTAATAGTATAGTTAATTAAGATTTTATAGAGCGAGTGTTCCAGTAAAGATGCCTGGAAAACTCTTGATAATATTAGTAGATTCTATTCAAAATTTTGTCTGAATAGATAAAATTATTTGTTTGAATTGGTTGCTATGATTGGTAGTGTATGATTGATTGTATGATTGCTAATTTAAATTTAAATTCTTTAACTGGGTTATTAAATTATCTTTTCTTTTAAATTTCGGGGACGAAATTCTTTTAAGGGGAAGGAATGTAACGACCCGGAATTTTGAGCAATATCAATTTAATAATCTTTGATAATAATTAAATTGATTTGATCATTTTATATTATAAATTGACAAGTTAAGATTATTTCAAAGGCTGAAAATAATTATTTGTTAATGTCTATTAATATTTTCTTTGCAATATGAATAGGCAAGATTAAATTCTTTTGAAAGTGTGTAATGATTTAATTTGGGAATATTTATTTTGGTAAATAAGAAGTTTTTAATGTAATAAAACTTTATATTCAAATTGTGATATATAAATGTATATATTGTGATTTGAGATTTGTTTTAAAATTTAATATGGAAATTAATAAATTTAATGTTAGAATGTTTCTATTTGAAATGTGTATATATATTTGTATATATATGTTTTAAATAGGAATTTTATTAATTTGAGTTTAATAAGTATTTCCAAACTTTGTAGATATATATATATATAGTATTGAAATTTGAAATGTTAATTTGATTTAATGACTTTGAAAAGATAATTGAGATTTAAATTTTAACAACAAAGTTAATTTCTTATTTTTATAAACATATAGTTCAACTTGAGTTAGATAAGATTTAAATTTTTAAATTTCATTTGCTTAAAATCTTTTCATTTTTATTCTTACACAAGATAAATTTGTTTTAAAATTTTAAGAGTCGAATTAAAATAGATGTTTCAAACATATAAACATTTAATTGAATCAAAACATAAGTTACTTGAATTCACATGAATATTTATTAAAGATCTAAAAGCTTATTTATATAAGATTAAAACATTTTACAATCATATAAATATTACATAATAAAATCAATAATTAAGCATTAAAAATACAATACATACATTTACACATTTCATGTGAGGTTTAAAATAAATTAGAAAAGAGAAAATAACATTCAAAGTGTTAATTTAACAATAAAAAAACATTTGTAAATATTAAATAATACATAACAAAACTTGTAAAAATTTTAAGGCATATTAGAGACATGTGTAAGCTAATTAGAACATATAGGGAACAAATGTCATCCTCTTAATACTTTAATTTAAAGTTTAATAATGGGAAATGAAAAGTTTATTTTTCAGCTAGAATATTTTCTTCATTTCACAAAAAAAAAAGAACGAATACAAATCTGGAAAATTTGAAACAAATGAATGAAAACCTGTAATTGCAATTTGAAAACAAAAAGAAGAATATACTGGAAATTCTATAATCAATGCAAGTTCTTCATCCATACAAACAAGCAATTCTGGAAACATCAACATGCAAGTTTATTCAAGAACATGCAAATATGGAGCATCAGCAGATAAAATTCAACATGCAGATGAATTTAAAAGCCTGGAAAGAAAAAAAAATGCAGTTCTGTCTTCTGAAAATTCCAGGTGAGTAAATGAATTTTTAAAAACAGTTCAAACTTGGATTCCACTTGTTATTGTGATAATATCATGATGTTATCTTTAGTAGTTGATTTAAATTAGATTCAAGTTTGAATTATGAATAATGGATTTTCCTGAAAGGTTAAACTATATACTCTGTGCAAACAAAGGTTTGAAGTTTTATAATAAATTCAATAACTTGTTCTTGAATTCGAATTAGAACTTGAATTGTAAATAAAAGTTGTTTGAATTCAAGTAAACTATCGTCTAGAAACAATTACGAGTTTTTAAAGTGAATAAATGATTCTAAATACTAGAATTTACAGTAAAATATAAATTGGGTCAAAATTTGATGAATTCAATTTCAAGTTTTGATTGCATGATTGAATTGCAAATAGAAAATTATGATTTTTAATACTTGAATCGTAAATTTTAAAGGGGTAATTAGTGAGCATTTTGGGATTTACTGATTTGGGGTTTTTGCCCAAAACACGGCAAACTACGGGGAATTGGACATCGCCGTTGATCATGAAGGTGGAGGGGGCATCAGGGGTCATGCGAAAAATATTATTGGAATTTTCTATTAATCGAGTTGACCATGAATCGAAGAATTAGGGTTTTGGTACCTGTTTTTGGGCCGATAGATTCTGTTGGGTTCGCGGCAACGTGAAGTCACCGGAGGCGATCGGGTTGTTGCCGAAGGTTAGGGGGGTCGTGACGAAGTTTGAGTGTGGAGGCACGGCGTCTCGAGTGGGGGTCGACGGCGTTGATGATTTTTCTGGTGGTTGTTGGTTCATACAGTTGGGCGTGATGGTCGAATTTTTGATTGTCGATTGAATTTGAGTTTCTGGATTTCGCGATACAATGTTGGGGTCGTTTGTGTCTTGGTGGAAGCCGGGGGGAGGATCGCCGCCGACCAACGGTGGTGTGCACGTTAACGTGCACGGTGCCATGTTTTGGTTTTGGGTGCTGGGATGAAGAGGGGAGGGAACTCGAAGAATGCTCTGTGTTTATGTCATTCTGACTCGAAGCAGGAAGGAAGGAGGGAAGCACGGGATAGACTCGGGGTTGACGCGATATTTTCGTGTGGGTTACTCGGGTTTTAGGGGGAGTTTACTCGAGTCTGTTATGCAGTTTTGGTTTGCTGCGGAATTTTAAAAAATAAAAGCAATGTTAAAGATTTTGAAAGCAAGAGGAATTTGATTTTTAGATTTAATTAAAGTTTATAAAAATATAAACAAGTTTTCTCTTATAAACTAATTTGGTTTCAAAGTTAAGTTTTAATAAATTTTTATATTCTGAAACATAAAGGTTTTAAAAATGAAATAAGTGGATTTAATAATAAGTATTATATTTTATTTAATCACTTTGGAAAGTTCAAACATTTTAAATTTGAATGTTTCAATTGTTTTAGTTAAAATTGATTTCTAAAGTATTTTATTTTAATAAGTTAAATAATAAAGATTTAGAGATCAATTGTAATAAAGACTATCTTTAGTTATTTTGAATTTTGATTTAATTAAGGATAATTAAATTTGAAAAAATAATTAAGATAGTTAGATTATTAACCATTTAAGGTTATTGGTTAATATAAATGATTTAAATTAAGATGATGTTTTCTTAATTAAGAATCCTTATAATATGAGAAGTTAAGAATCATTTAATTAACTTTAAATAATTAAGTTAAATAAGTTAATTAATTAAATAATTAATTTGTGATTAATTAAGATAATCACTTATGAGTTAATTTAATATAATTCGTTGGTGAAGTAATTAAGTGATTAATTACAGAAGTAATTAAGTAAAGAATAATTACTTTATGAAAAGTAATTAAGTAATGTGATTAAGAGTTAATCATTTGAGGTATTAATTAAAGAATTAATCAATAATTAGTTAAGGCTTAGATTATTTGATTAATGATTAATTAATAAAAGGATTAAGAGTAATTAATTATGTGATTAATTACTTGTTAAAGTAATTAATTAAGAAGAAATTTAATTAATCAAGTAATCATTAATTAAGGCAAATAATTAATTAATTATTGATTTATAATTTAAGAATAATTAATTTATAATTTATTTTTAATTACTAAATGTGATTAAAGTAATTAATCAAAGGTGATTAATTAAAAGAAATTAATTAAATGTATTTAATTAAAAGTAATTAATCAAGTGTGATTAATTAGAAGTGATTAATCAGGTATGATTAAAGGATAATTAAGGAATAATTATCAGGATAAATAAAGAATAATTAATCAAGGTTGATTAATTTAGAAAGTAATTAAGAGGTAATTACTTAGTATAATTTGGAGTAATTAATCAGGATGATTAATTAATATGGTAATTAAGTAAGAATTACTTAAAGTAATTAAGTGATAATTAATCAGGGAAGATTAATTGAAATGGAATTAAGTAATGTTAGTTAATTAATTAATTTGTAATTAATTAATGAATAGTAAAATGGATTGAAGATAATCCAAGTATTTAATTTAAGGATTAATTAAATTAATCAAGTTTGAATCAAACTTGTTTATGAATGATTAATGATTGGATGATATATATCATTGGATGAGTTAATGATATTGGTTGTTGTTGGATGACATTGATTGATGGGTGATGATGTGAATATGCTATATCTGAATGTGATATATATGCTGCTTTGTGATATGTATAGATGCATGTAATAATAGATGCTTATCTATCTGTATTGTGAATACATCCATTTATATTAAGTGATATTTCTGAAATATCTATTGTTTAAATCCCTTAAGTATAACTTGGACATTAAAATGGCGTTTGGTTTCTATGAGACCGGGATCGGGTTTCCATATTTGGATATCTGAAAACCACATCGATTCCAATTAAACATAGGTCGTTAATTCAAATGGAGAAAGTGAAGACTCGAGGTGTAAGGGCTAAACGTCAGTATAACTCTGTGGGTGATTCCGTAATGAGTTTGACGGAATAGTGCTTATAGATTCGAGATGGTGGTTTTAGAGTGCAAGGGCTATGGTCGTTGACTCTGAGGGTGATTCCAAAATGAGTGCAACGAGATAGTGCCTTCGGTTTCGTTCGAACCTGGAACGAACTTGTTTGGATTGAATGCTTTCAGCACATCGTCAGGTGGACGATGAGCATTCTAAGATAATTGGTCCTATAAAGGTAATCGCAGCCTCAAGCCTCATCAACCGGGAATGGCTAAAACAGGGGAGGTGCAGCAAGGCTTTGTGGGTCGCTTCCACTGGAGAGCAAGATACATCCCTGTCTAGAAGTCCCTTTATATTTCGGCTGTGTGGGCAGTTGGTCTGCAGCCAACTGCGGGGTGGTCTTGTTCGGGACTATTCAGTAAGGAATGGTTCCAGCCTTGTGTTGCAGGGGAGTGGGAGTACTCCTCGGTACGGTGATCTAGGCCACGTACTGTGACGGGCGGTACCCCAGTAGCCCTGCCATTGTTGGAAACCCATTTTCCATACAAGACCCTATGGTTTTGTTTGTATTACCCACTTTTGTGGCTAGTAGCTGGAATTTAATAATGTAACAATTTCGGGTATTTCTTATTTAATTGAAAACCCTAGACACTATTATAATATCACTGGATTTCCTATCAAATGTTTTGGTTAGCGTAAGGTAAAAACTTTTCCATGTTTATGTGTGGGAAGTCTTACGTGATACCTTTCTTTTCAAAGGATTTTCTAAAGTTAAGCAATCTTAAACCGTTTACTCACACCAGACCCCTGTCTGACCCAAGTGTTTATTTTCTGTTTTATTAAACTCTTGGTTACTCATATTATATATGAGTAGTCAAGTGATTCAGGTTATCCTAGACAAAATCTGGAGGAGCTATGGAGCAGGAGGCTTCAGCGTGTAGATATATAGTTAGAGTTTTCCGCTGTGTTGATATTCTGTATGATTGTCTTGTATTGTATTAGACATAAATGATATAACTGTCTAAATTGTGATGTTTAGTTGTGTACTCTAATGTATATGATACTATGTATATGTTCTATATTATATTTAAATCGTTCCGCTGTGAGATTCTGATGTGTTGTTTTCTCTTTCTTCTCTTTCTTTTCTTCTTCTATCCCTTTCTTTCTTAATTAGTGATGCGATTTTCTGGTGCTAGAAAATCGGGTCGCTACAATAAGATAATGAAATTAGAGATGGTTAAGGTTTATTTAACTTATGTAAAATTAATTATCAATTTAAGTTGAAATTTTCATGGTTTCAAATCTATTATCTTATTTTGTTTTTCAAACTATCTTTTGGTTTCCTTATTTCTCTTGTCTTGCTACAGAATGGGTAGGCTGTTGCTTATACTAGTCTGTTTAGAAATCTTTCTATAATCTTTGATAATCTTCGGTGCTCATTTTTAAATCTGAGCACTGCTTTTCATCCACAGACCGTCGGCCAAGCGAAAAGGGTGAATCAGATTCTAAAGGATCTTTTTCGTGCTTGTGTTCTTGATTCTGGAGGATCTTGGAAAGATCATCTCCACCTTATTAAACTTACCTATAACAACAGTTATCAGGTATAATTTCAATCTTCTTCTCGTCTTGTCTTAATCATATTCCGTTCTATCTTTTTCTGTGTTTTCCCGTACCTTATTACTTTTCGGGGACGAAAAGTTTTGAGTGGGGGAGAATGTAACAACCCTATATCTTGTGATTATTTTAATTTTATATTTTAATTATCTTAATTGAATTTATGATTTAAAAACCTTATTTTATTTATTAAAATGAATAAATTTTTGTTATTTTAAATATAAGTTTTGATTTTGATTTTGATGTAAATTATAATTGCAAACATAAATAAGTAGAATATTTTCTAGAAATGTGAATTTTTGTCAATATGGTCAAACTTTGACTTTTAATTTAAAATTTGAACTTTTGAAATTTATCTTTTTTTGTATGAAAGTAAATAAAATTTTAAGTATACTGCTTTTTGTTTCGTTGAAATTCGATTAATATTGTGAAAGTAATGCTTTTTAAACCATTGTGTGTAAATTGTTTTATTTAACAAAATTGTTTATTTTAATTTATATAAATAATATTTTTGTTTGTTATGTCGTGTTCTAATTTACGTTTACATGTGAAACATGACATGTTATGCATATATATTTCATTTCTAAACATTTTAAAAGTGTAGTTGAAATATTCCAATGTTAGTTATATTTTGTTTACAATTTTAAATTCTAGTTTCAATTAAATAAACTATTTTCTTCTTTATTTTCTATTTTACCTAAGACATTATTTTATTTTTATTTCCACTTTGTTTTCTTCAGCTTTTTATTTTATTTAATTTACTTTTTTTTATTTGTTTAAGGTGAATTATTAGAATTAGAAATTCGAAGAGTCTTTTGCTGCTTGTGTCTTTTCCTTTCCATTATGCCTCTTCATTTGCTTGGTTCTTCATTGTCTTGACCTTCCATTTTCTTTCTGGCCGTGTATTTTCCTTAGCTTTTCATGTGAATTTCCTTCTCATTTCTCATTTCTCACGGCCATTTCATTTTGACAAAAATATTGTTAGTTAATGGCTTCCATTTCCTATCTTTCTTCTTCATTTTCTATTTGATTTTGCCTTGCTCCTCTCTAGTTTTGTTCGGCCTCAATCACCATCATCTTCTCCTACCACCACCACCATCTCCTCCTCATCATCTACTGCCAAACACCTACCCTTCAGACCAAATCAGGCCGTGCCTTCTAAATGAGCAAAACACCTTAAAACTTGGCTAAAACTCCACTAAGCAATGCATAACCGACCTAAACTTCACCACCGCTTCCATATTTTTCCTCGGCCACCACCCCTACCTCCACCACCATCATGGCCCGACCTCTGACCATCGACACGACCTTTGAACTGACCTGACGATGCACCAAACCCGAGCCCATAGGACCCTAGCCCGAGCCTATGTTGCACCAAAACATTCCATCCCTTGAGTTCATGCATACCTTTACCTCTCCATGCCTTTGCCTTCCATTTTCATGTTCATAGCCATGTCTCATGACCAATGGCCGCCGAGCAAATATGACCTAGGCCGAGCCTAGGTGTGGTTAGATCAATCCCATTTGCATTTTGGCCAAGCTTATGTTGTCTTGTACAAGTCTTTTGCTCCTAAGGTTTGGTTATCACTCTTGTTTTGCAATTGTTTTGCAAACAAAAGTTGTTGACTTTATTTATATGCAATATTTATATCTGTGCTTATCGTATGTTATATTTTGTGTTGTTTAAAAGGCTCTCCATTCATTCAAATCTAATCGTGCTTGTCATGCTTTTGGAATCTCTCTTATGTGTGTTGTTTTGGTCTCTAACTTTGGAAATGGTGAGTCCTCACTCTAACATTATTACTAATGAAATAGTAAATGGACGACAAATGGTTGGTAATTAAAATGTTTGTGCAAGTTAATAATGATTATATGATATGTTATTTCATGATATTACCATGTTAACTTTGTTAATTATCGCCTGACATATGATATATGACAGTATATTGTGACATTGACATGTTAGTATAATTGTTTATATTGTTTATGCATATGTTCACACTGCAAGTTCCCTGTTAGAATAGAATCACTATGGGTTGAAATGGTGCATACCCAAACGGACAATAGAATAGGGAAAAATCATTATGAGCTGAAATGATAGGATCAATTGATTTTTATTGTATTTTATTTGACTTGGGATTACGGGTTTGAAATGATAGAGCTCGGGTTTTCTTTTTAAATTGTGGATTGAAATGATACATATCTGTATCACTTGACCTCGGATAGAAAATTTCATACAGACCCCGTGGTATATTTTTAAATGATTTTTCTTATGATATGTATTTTTAGAGTATGAAATTTTGATTTAAGAAATATATATTTTATGGTTTTAAGAAAGTTAAATATTAAGTTTTGAATTTGTGAATTTATGTATGTAAATTTGAAGTAAATATGATTTTTGACTTTAAATTTTATTTTAAAAATGTAGGTAAATAATGGAAATTAAATTTAAAGTTTTGAAATGATATTTGAAGTAAAATGTTAAGTTTTTGGTTAAATTAATAAGTTAAGAAAACAGTGAACTTTGACTTAACAAATGAACTTAGTTTTAAATTGGATATTTAATTATAAAATTTTATTGTGATAAATAATATGTTAAAATTATTTAAATGTGAAATTTTGAAGTCTAGAAATATGATTCATAAGTTTAAAATAACAAAAATTTGGAGTGTTAATGTTTCTGAAGTTATAATGAAATCTGGAATTTTATTAATAGTATTTCCAAAAAAATGTTGTGGTCTTATGACAACATTTTTAAGTGTTGTTGTTTTTGAATTTAACTATGTTTGAAATAACTAAATATCTATTACGGCATTTTATAAATGCCGTTGTTCCTGAACTAAAATATATTGGAAACTATAAGCTACGATAGCACTTTATAAATGCTGTCGTTGCTATAATTTGACAATGTTTTGAAATATTATAAATTTTAACACTGTTTGAGTTATATTTTAAAGTGTTAAATGATTTAACTTTTGGATTTGATTATTTGTGAAATTTTAGGAGTTTTGAATATATATTTTAATATTTAAATTTGAATTTTTAAGGAATTTAAATTGAATTTGAATTTAAATAATGTTTACTTTGTTATGTGTTAAATGGAATGAAATGTAATGAGATAAATGAATTTTTAATGGAATTTTGAAATGTGTTTGAAATGATAATTGAAATAATAAATGAATAACATATTTGATTTTAAAATGATTTTTAAATTGAATATTTGAATTAAAGAATGATAATGAATTTATAATGGATTTGAAAAGGAAATGATTTTGAAATGGTTTTGAATGACATAATCTTTATTTTGATAAAGAATGTGAATTTGGAATGATATTTGATATTGATCTATTCGATAAATGAATATTTGAAGTTTATATTAGTATGAAGGATATATAGCTTACTTATAATTTGAGTTTATTTAAATGATATTGGATTTATGAAATGTACATTGCAAAACTAAGTAATAATGAAGTCAAATTTGAGATATATGAAATTATAAAATTTTGTATTGAAATGTGGGACATTAAAGCTTGGAAATATTCTAAAGATTGAATAGTTTATTTTGTAGATCAAATCTATATTTGAAACTGATAAGATTTGAAATGGTTTGTTGGGAAACTGAATTGAATTGAAACGGATGGATTTAATTGAATTAAATTGGAAATTTGAGAATTTGGGTTGATTTGAATAAGTTTGTAAAATGTAAATTAAAGGAATATTTCATGATTTCAAATGATTTTGAAATGTTATGATTTCCAAAGTGTAATTATTTTAAGTATTTTGGTTTCGAAAGAGTTATAACTTTGAAAGCATTATGATTTTTGAAAGGTGAATATATGTTTGAAATGGAAATGATAAACTATGTTGATCTGAATATAGTTTTGAAATAAAAATGGTTTTGGTTTCGAAGTATAAACTATTTTAATTTAAATATGGTTTTGAAATAAAAATGGTTTTGGTATCGAAGTATAAACTATTTTGAAAGGAATATAGTTTGGAAATGAAATGATTTGATTTTGAAGAATGAACTATTTTGAAACGACCACGGCGTTATAATAACGATTGGTTGTTAAAGAGACCAGGATTGAAAGTTGTCATACTCTCTGCCAACTCCAAAAACCACTTTAACAACTGTGTACGCGGTGGTGTTTCCAGAATGAAGTAGGATGGTGGCGACGATCCTATTGAGGTATGAACGTGGACTCGACTCCCATGAGTTGACATAAGGTGGCTAAAACAGGAGCGATCTCTGGCCAAGTGATGTCATTCCTCCTATCGGACACATTTCTTCGATACTATACTCTTAATTGTGATTGATTTGATGGCCATCCTTCGATTTTAATTGGGAGTATGTTCCAAGGTAGGCGTAGTGGCTGCTACATTACCACCAGCCCGTGTGCGTAATTGGTATATCTACCCTGGCATTGCCTTGTGTGTCGTGTCACCTACCATAGCGAGCTTTACTACGAGTTTGATGTGTGTCGTACCTATGGAGTGTCTTCTCGTAGTATCCTGATCTAGAGATAGCAGGTACTGTGTAGTCTACTGGCACTATTACGTGTTAAGGGCAATATGGGTAACCCCTTGAATCTATTTTAAAGTATGTTTATTTTACTATTAGACATAATTATAATAGCAAATATTACTACATAGTAAATAATTTAACGGATCCTTAAAGGATGGGCGATCCCAAGCATCCTTTGAGTTGCTGATGCATTTTGTTTCTGTTCACTTGAGTTGATTTACAGTTCATAAGTATGTATGTCCTGACTCGAGTGTTTTGTGCTTTTTTACGCTCGGGTAAGACTAAGTGATTCAGCATTCAAGACTCACCTTCATAGTTGGAGCTTTGCTTGAAGATCCAGCCATCTATTTTGCTTTTAGTACCCAGTGATTCCGGTGATGTATTCTGATTTGTACCTGATGTATCTTGTTACTCTTCTGTTGTATCTTGTTTAACTCTGATGTATCTTACATATATAGTAGATTCATGAACTACTATCTCTTTTACTTCCGCTGCATTATTATTTACTCTGTGTCCGTGATCTAATTATTTATTTACTGCATATTCTGAGATTTGCCAAATTTTATTTACAATGCGATATTTTGAGCAATTCAAGTCCGACATGTGCGGATGCGAATGGTTGAAAATATCGGGTCGTTACATGTGGTATCAGAGCTTTGGTTTTAGACTTAGAATATATGGTAAATGTATTTACAGAATCACTTTCATTCGAGTTTGAATCTCTTCCTCTTCGATTCGAATTTCCTTTTTATTTTGGAACTTTTTTTGTGGTTCCAAAATTCATTCATGTCCCTCACTATTCATCTTCTTTTGATTCTAGAGTATCCCATAACTCCCCTACGAATGATCTTTGTAATGAGTCGTCGTTCTTGCCAATCTCATATTGATTTGTAAAAGGGGTGATACTCCTTTACAACCGCATCGATTCACCAGGGATTTTTATATCCTCGGTTTAGATGCTAGTATCTCTTATAATTCCGAACTCTATCTCTTGAGACCGAATGTAGATTTACCCTAGAAATCCACATCGATCTTATTCTTTAAGTCACGGTTGACCCGGTTAAGGTTGTCCGCGATTTATATAAGCTTATCCATCTTCCTATTCTGTTATTTAATCATCTCATCTTTGTTTCCAAGTTATCTTCAAATCATTCTTGAAGTGTATTTGTAAACTAATATTTAAAATGTTTTATATATTATGTTGTTTGAGTTGTTGACGTTGATTTGGGTTTCCGATCGATTCGTCTGATCAACGCTATCGATAAGATTTCCAAAACACTTGAACAGAGCAAACTGACACAATATGTTTTTTCAAATTTAGTAATGAAATAAATTTTGTAACTATATTATAAATCTTTTTCTGGATTTTATTGAATTGGTTGTTAAGAAGTAATATTTGATTTTTATATCATTATCTCTTCTTTCATACATAAATAATTGAACTATAAAACATGGTTATAAATTTATTTGGAAATTTAAAATGAATTTAAACAAGAATTTGAGAATTTAATTTCCGATGGATTTCAAACCTTGTGTTTAAAGCTTTAAAGGATATATTATTTAAAGTATTTTTGAATAGAAATTTGTTTCCAAACAATTTTAAAGTTTAAATCTAGTGCTCTTCTCTTTGTCGCTGGAAAATAGCTTCGGTGATGACTACTGCATCATTGTCATTCATTTTCGAGTTTCGAAGTGAAGAGACCATTCTGTAGTCTTGCTACAGTTTTATTTTGGGGAATTTAATTGATTTGAAATTCTAAAATAAGACTGGATTTATAACATATGCTGATATATGATTTAAATTTGAATGGATATATATATATAGTATATGCGCATTTATTTATCTCTAAATTATTTGGAATCTATTGAAATTTAATTCCTATATTTTATCTTGAAGGATAATTTCAAGTATAATTTTAAGATTTGGATAAATATTCAAGATTGAAATGATTAAATTAGAAAGTTTTATTTGTATAATACACAATTTCATTCCAATATAACTTACCTAAATTATACAGAAGTTGAATATGTAATTGGATAATATACAATATAAAAAGGATTTTATAAATTAAATTTGAGTGGTTATAATAAATGTTATACACTTAAATTTTAGTTATAAAAAGGTTAACAGAGGTAAATAGACAAAAAGGGTAATGGAATAATTTACATATAAAATGATGTTAAAGGAACTAAGAATAGATTTAAAGCAGTTATAATAAGTGTAAATATATTTAACATAGGTGATAAATTATATTGAGAGGAATAAATTAATTTTAAATAGGAATAAAGATGAATTAGATTTATTGAGTACATTAAGAGTATAATAAATGATTTTTTTTCAAATCCATGATTTTAGAGATTGTTTATTTGAGATAATTGGATGATAAGATAATGAAATTAGGGATTTTTAAGATTTATTTAACTTATGTAGAATTAATTATCAATTTAAGTTGAAATTTTCATGGTTTCAAATTTATTATCTTATTTTGTTTTTCAAACTATCTTTTGGTTGTCCTTATTTCCTTTATCTTGCTACAGAATGGTGAGGTTGTACTTATACTAGTCTGTTTAGAAATCTTTCTATAATCTTTGATAATCTTTGGTGCTCATTTTTAAATCTGAGCACTGCTTGCCATCCACAGACCGTCGGCCAAGCGAAAAGGGTGAATCAAATTCTAGAGGATCTTTTTCATGCTTGTGTTCTCGATTCTGGAGGATCTTGGGAATATCATCTCCACCTTGTTAAACTTACCTATAACAACAGTTATCAAGTATAATTTCAATCTTCTTGTCATCTTATCTTAATCCTATTTCATTCTATCTTTTTCTGTGTTTTCCTGCACCTAGTTAATTTTCGAGGAAGAAAATTTTTGAGTGGGGGAGAATGTAACAACCATGTATTTTGTGATTATTTTAATTGTATATTTTAATTATTTTAATCGAATTTTTGATTTAAAAACTTTATTTTACTTATTAAAATTTTTGTTATTTTAAATATAAATTTTGATTTTGATGTAAATAATAATTCCAAACATAAATAAATAGAATATTTTCCCGAAATGTGAATTTTTGTCACTATGGTCAAACATTGACTTTTAATTTAAAATTTTAACTTTTGAAATTTATCATTTTTTTGTATGAAGGTAAATAAAATTTTAAGTATATTGCTTCGTTTCTTTGAAATCCGATTAAGATTGTGAAAGTTATGCTTTTTAAACCATTGTATGTAAATTGTTTTATTTAATAAAATTATTTATTTTAATTTATATAAATAATATTTTTATTTGTTATGCCATGTTTTAATTCATGTTTACATGTGTAACACAACATGTTATGCATATATATTTCATTTCAAAACATTTTAAAAGTGTAGTTGAAATTTTCCAATGTCAGTTGTATTTTGTTTACAATTTTAAATTCTAGTTTCAATTAAATAAACTATTTTCTTATTTATTTTCTACTTTTCCTAAGACATTATTTTATTTTTATTTTCAGTTTATTTTGTTCAGCTTTTTATTTTATTTACTTTACTTTTTTTTTGTTTAAGGTGAATTATTAGAATTAGAAATTCGAAGAGTCTTTTGCTGCTTTCCCTATGCCTCTTCATTTGCTTGGCTCTTCATTGTCCAGACCTTTCATTTTCTTTCTGGCCGTGTATTTTTCTTAGCTTTTCACGTGAATTTCCTTCTCATTTCCCATTTCTCACGGCCATTTCATTTTGAGAAAAATATTGTTAGTTAATGGCTTTCATTTCCTATCTTTCTTCTTCATTTTCTCATTGATTTTGCCTTGCTCCTTTCTAGTTTTGCTCGGCCTCAATCACCACCATCTTCTCCTACCACCACCACCATCTCCTCCTCATCATCATCTACTTCCAAACACCTACCCTACAGACCAAATCTGGCCATGCCTTCTACATGAGCAAGACACCTCAAAACTTGGCTAAAACTCCACTAAACAATGCATAGCCAGCCTAAACTTCACCACCACTTCCATATTTTGCCTCGACCACCACCCCTAGCTCCACCACCTTCATGACCTAACCTATGACCACCAGCATTATCTCTGACCTGACCTGAAGATGCACCAAACCTGAGCCCAAAGGACCACAGGCCGAGCCTATGTTGCACCAAAACCTTCCATCCCTTGACCCCTTGCAAACCTTTGCCTCTCCATGCCTTTGCCTTCCATTTTCATGTCCATAGCCATGTCTCATGACTCATGGCCAAGCATATATGACCTAGGCCGAGCCTAGGTGTGGTTAGATCAAGCCCATTTGCATTTTGGCCAAGCTTATGTTGTCTTGTACAAGTCTTTTGCTCCTAAGGTTCGGTTATCACTCTTGTTTTGCAATTGTTTTGCAAACAAAAGTTGTTGACTTTATTTATATGTCAATATTTATTTTGTGCTTATGTATGTTATATTTTGTGTTGTTTACAAGGCTCTTCATTCATTCAAATCTAATCGTGCTTGACGTGCTTTTGGAATCGCTCTTATGTGTGTTGTTTTGGTCTCTAACTTTGGAAAAGGCGAGTCCTTCTCACTCTGACATTATTACTTATGAAATAGTAAATGGATGACAAGTGATTAGCAATTAAAATGTTTGTGCAAGTTAATGATGATTATATGATATGTTATTTCATGATATTACCATGTTAACTTTGTTAATTATCACCTGACATATGATATATGACAGTATATTGTGACACTGACATGTTAGTATAATTATTTATATTGTTTATGCATATGTTCACACTTCAAGTTCCCTGTTAGAATAGAATCACTATGGGTTGAAATGGTACATACCCAAATGGACATTAGAATAGGGAAAAATCATTATGAGCTAAAACGTTAGGCTCAAGTGATTTTTATTGTATTTTATTTGACTTGGGATTGCGGATTTGAAATGATAGAACCCGGGTTTTCTTTTTAAATTACAGATTGAAATGATACATATCCGTTGTTAACGCTAAAATTTGAACGCTAACACCCCGGTGTATAAAGTGTAGTTGTGAAAGCACCACCCGATGATTCGGGAACAGAGTATAAGCAGAAAGTCACAGAAAAAGCAGTGAATAACAACGATTTTATAGTGGTTCGGCTCAAGGCAAGCCTACGTCCACTTTAATTCTCTTTTTTGCTAAACCGATTACAACTTTACAACAATCTTCAATTAAAATTACGACGAGACAAACAACTAGAACTTTGGTAGAGAAGAATTCTTCGAATCCATGTAGATTGCGTTAGATTTTCCCTTAAAGTTAGTTGAGATGCCTTTCGAACTTGAAGTGTCGGGTGAGTTGAGAATTCGGCTGAGTATTGGCGCTTGAAATGATTGGCCAAAAAGGTCCCTTGAATGTTGGATATGGTCATGTATTTATAGGCAAATTTTTCCCTTAGGCCGCAAGTCGTGACCGACTTAAGTTGGGTCGTGGACAACTTAACTAGTTGCAACCGGTTTAAAGCAAGCCCGGGCTTCACAGAGGCATTTTTGTTCAAGTCCCAAGTCGCCTCCGAGCTAACTCCTCCCCTTCCTAGTAACACGGCATCGGGTTCTTCATTCAGTGGCTTTAAGGTCGCGGCCGAGTTAGTCTGGTAAGTCGCGACCCAACTGATGAGTCCAAGGTCGTGTATGAGCTAAGAGATCACTGTGCCCTGCAGCGGCATTGACTTCCTTTGCTCAATTCATGTCCGGCCTAACATTGGTCATAGGTCGGCTACATTTTAGGTCGGTAACCTTGTCAAGGCGTTAAATCGGCATCCATGTTAAAGTTTTAGGTCGGCATGCCCCTCTAACCTGTTAGGTCGGTAACCTTATTAAGGTGGTTAAGTCGGCGACCTTGTTAAAGTGTTAGATCGGCACCTCTCTTAGGTCTTAGGTCGGTCTCCCTTTGAAGCCTTAGGTCGGTCTCCCTTTGAAGCCTTAGGTCGGTCTCCCCTTGTTAAATCGGCAGAACATTAGCTCGCTCATTATTCTGGATCGGTGAGCCACGGCCAAGGCGGGGTTAACATTTGCCCCTCGAAGTACGCGCCTAACGGTTAGGTCGTGTGTTTTGATGTCCTTTAACCCGCCCGTTCTCTAAGTTGGTAGGTCGTACGCGAGCTAATAGTTAAGTCGCATGTGCCGCTCCAGATCCCTTCACTGCAAGGTATAAATCACATCCCCTTCTTCTTTCTCATTACCTGCTCTCTCGATCCTGCCATTAAAAACTTCCCCAAGCTTCAAAAAGGCGATTTTGCTCCATCAACCACTGATAATTGTTACGTAAGTGAATCTTCTTCAATCATAGGTTATTGTTGGTCCACGAACCCCATCACTCACACTTAAACCGCCACTTCGCATAATGCTTCATCATGATTTCTATTGCACCCATGGCTGATGGAGTTTAGGTTGCTTGGTTCGATTTTAACTGACCGATGATGAAGATGATTCAGGCTAGTTGAATTTGATTCGTGCTAGGGTTGCAAGGCGTTGAATTTGCGGCGGTTTCAAACTAATTGATGGGACGATCCGATAGCTTAAATGAAATGAAGGCTGTGGTTGATGGAACGGTTATTGGGTTAGCGGGTTGATTGCCGTGGGATGTTGATTCGGGAACGAGTCAGTGAAGTTGGGTGAACTAGCCTTTGGCCGACCTGGCCCTTAAGTGAAATAGCCTAAACTTTAAGTCGTGGCCGAGTTAACCCTTGGGAGAGAATTGCCAACTTCTTCTGATCCAACCTTTAAACCGCAGCCGAGTTGACCCTTTGAGGAATTTCACACCACTTTTTGAATCGTAGCCGAGTTAACACTTAAGCTTTGGGCGTGTTGACATTTTAAGAGCATAGATCCACTTTGAGTTTCTGACTCGAACTGCCAAACTATGCTGCCTAAATTTTGAACTGCCCCAACTTTAAATTTGTTTGAATCTCATTGTATTATTTCACAGATTGTATTAACTTATAAGCTGCCAACCTGCTGAAAATAATAAACAAAGAAAACCAAGGCGAAAATACTGCCATTGACTGCCCACATCAAATGACAGATTAGTCGAGACAAGATAAGCAACTTATATACACTGTATAAAATGTTGTGAATCAATCGACTAAAGTGAAGTATTAATGCAAATCATCGCTAACTTAAACCGACCTACTTGCATCAACATTACACTTGCATGTTAGAATAACGAACTCCGGATTTTATAACTGACAAGTATTTTGCTAGTTTTTTATTCCAGTTGCATTTTCTTATTGTTTGATTGATTTTACACAACACTCCACACACTTTAGGAAACGTGCACCTTCATGTTTGAATATCCAGTTATTTATGTAGAATGACTTCCCATCAAGAAGAAATGGCAGCTCAAGAGGAAGAAACTTTTCCGGTAGCTTTACCTATAGAGAACCCTCCAGAGAGAACTCCAACCATTCTAACCCCGAGAGCATTTACTCAGCTGCGCACTCAATTTGGTTTTACTGAGAGTGATGTCCTGCTCCCTGGGCCAAGTGATACTGCCGACAATCCTCCCCGTGGCTTTATTGCAATCAATCGTCAAATGTGTTTAAGCGGAGCGATCCCTCCTTTTAATGACTCTCCGAATTCTTCTCCTTCGGTTGTCAATCTCTCCGTCCCAACTTCATCCTAATGGTTATGCCATCTTGATGGGGTTGTGCGTTTTGTTCAGAAGAACTTTTGATCGCTTACCAAGTTTTGAAGAAATTCGTTATTTATGCTCGTTTTCAAAGAGTAGGGATCATCCTTCCCTTATAATTGTGAGGAGTGCTAGAAACCGCAAACTTATTTCCGGCCTTACCGAAAGCGTTCATGGATTTCTGAACCAATTTTTCTTTGCTCGCTGCCCCCCAGGGTTTTATGCCAATTGGAGAGTAGGAAGTAAGATTACTTGTCTCTATTTCTAAACTTTCTCGAGATCTGAATTACCAATTGCTAATTTCATTGTTTGCTCTTTTCAGCACTTCCTCTTCCCTCTAGAGATCCGGTCCATAAGCAGACTTTCGATAGATTGAGTGCCGTGGCTGTAGCAGAGAGAAGCGTCAAGTTTTTGTTGGGGGATGAATTATTGCACCAATACGGGCTTTTGCATACTTCTCGTTGTACACATCCTCATGAAATCCCAGACTCCCCGGCTAGAGCAATGGATGCCCCAGCTTCTACAGATACATCCAAACCAAAAGGACCTGCTCCCGAGGCTTTGCTAGTGAAATGTTCCACTTCTGTTGATGTTGCGGGGCCATCTGACGAACTTGCCTCGGTTATTGAGGAAGAGGAGCCTCAGGGATCTCCCCGACGTTCACAGAAATCCGGCGAAGAAGCCGAGAAAACTAGCCTTGCCAAGCAGAGCAGGGATGATACTTTCGAAGGGCTGAGCGACCTCTTTGCCACCTCGCAGGAAATCTTTAAAGATGATCCTATCACTACTGGGGTTTCTTCTTCAGTAGTTGAAGCAACTTCTGTCCTGCAGCAGACTCCGTCAACTCAGGAGTTGACCCTGACTATTACACCCACAACCACTCCTCAATTAAAGAGTGGTTCGTAGTTTGATGCGCGTAGTTTGCACGCCACACACACTTAGAATTTCTTTTCGGCACTTTTATGTTTCTCACTTTTTGTACTTTGAAGACCTCTAAAACTTATCTTTTTTTATTTCAGATTCTCCGATGGGGCGCAGCAGCTCATACTACGATGGTTTTCAGCGCTACGGGAGGCGTAGCCAATATGACTATAGGCATTACCTCCCCTCTTACAGAGAATCTGATGAAGAAAGAGCCGTCCGAAAGGCTCAAGAGAAGAGGGCTCAAGAGGAGCGCTACGAAAGAAGAGAGAGGGAAGAGCGCCATGATTCTTCACAGAGAGGTGACGATTTCCATAAAAGAAAAACCCATGATGACAGAGGAAAAGGTCATGTGGTTGAAGATTCGAGCAAGCGAGCCCGACATGGTGAGAAGAACACCACTACAACTCCTGAAAAGGTTACCGCCCCTTCCTCGCTTGATATTCCTTCCGGCTCTCCCGCTCTCGGGAAGTCAGACATCCAAACTATAATTAGCAGACTCAAATTCCAAGTTGGACCGGGTCCCGCCAATTTGCAAAGTCGATTTCCTCAGTGGTGTCTGAAGGGAGTAAGGTTTGACCTTGACTTGGTCCCCATTGACAAGTCTGCCATGTTACGAAACCTTAACGCCGTTAATCTTGATATTGAGAGGATGTCGAACTGGCAGAAACTTGTTGACGAGCTTCAGAGGGTTAATCGTGCAAACATAGAGGCCATGCTCACCATGGAAAATGATAAAGCCGAATGGCAAAAGGTGCTCGAGCAACATGACACCGAGATGAGAAGCATTGCTTCTTACAATGAGGAGCTTGAAGCAAAAGTTGAAGAACTGAAACAAGAGCTTGTTGCTTCCTCTACTTCTTATTCTCAAAAAGAAGAAGTGCTCCTCAAACAAGTGAGAGATGCCCATGCTGGCCAAAGGGATGCCAAAGACAAGCTCGAAGTGCAGAAAAGAATTAGCGAGGACTATGTCGCTGACATTGAAGAGCTTCGGAAGAAGAATAACTCCCAAGAGGCGGAGATCCAAATGCTTAAGTTTTAACTTTCTAAAGTTGAAAAGGATCGTGATGAGGCCGTTGCCGGCAAAATTGCAGCTGAAGAATCTCACGAGGCAACGAGGGCCAACATCAGCTCAACATTATTTGATTTCTATCTGCATAGCATCTTGGGGCGCGGTAGCCTTGCATTTCTAGGCCCTAAGTATGAAATTACACTAGCTGAAGTTTGGGAGGCAGCACTCGATATGCTCGGTGGCAAAGGCGCTGGCTACGCTGAGTCAGATCTTGAAGAGCATTATCTTGATGATGATGCTCGCGCCGCTCTTGCCAAGGGGAGAGAACAGCTTGCAAGATTAAGGGCCGAAACAGCGGCAGGAGAATATTCAGGAAAAATCACCTCAACTACTCCAATTCAACCTTCTCCTTCAGCCGAAATTGACATTATCGGTTCTAGTTCTCATTCCCCATCTCCTACTAAAGTCACCACTGATATTGCAAGCATACAAGGTGGAGATGAGGGCGGCGAGAGTGCCGAGGCACAGGCTTACGAAGTTGACGTCAGGGAACCGACTTCTGCAGGTAACCCTACTGACAATCTTGCCCAAGTAGACTGCTCATCTGTTTCTTATGAACTTGATGGGCTTTTTGACTACTTCTTGATACTCAGCGAACCTTTATCTCCGCTTTTTGCTGACTTAAACTTTTTTCCTTCTGCAGAGAAAACGTCGGGCATTGTTCAGGCTTATCCTCCTCCAATTATTCCTTCTCCGCCTCCTAAGGTCACTCCTCCTTCTGCCTCGCAACCCGGGTCACAAGAAGAGCAAATAGAAGCCCTTCACGGCTTAGATGATCCCGTTGCTTCTCAAGATCCGAAAGGAGAAGAAACTGAAGGAAGCGAGAGGACGCCAGAACCCACTAGCTCCGACGCTGAACCGTTATCCAAACTTCTTTCTCCAGGGAGTGGGCCTTCCTCCAAGAAGAGAGGGAAGCAGGGAGTTTCCAAGAAGAAGAATAAGAAGGAATCTTTAACTGGCGAAGAAGAGACGGAAGAAAGTCCGATCGAGCCCCTTTCTCCTTCATCCCCTACCCTTACAAGCCGACCTAAAAAGTTGGTCATTCGGCCAGGTGCGCGCTCAAAAGGTGGGCGGAAGAAGAAATGATGGCTCTGGTTCTGTGGCTTTCATATCGCTTTTTTGCCTTTTTTGCATGCAATGACCGGAAATTGTGCGGGTACCGGCCCCCCGCTTTTCTTTTTTTGGAACCTATACCTGAATATAAAATAGTGTTGAATAAAATGATTCTTTTTCTTTGTATAAACTTCTGTCTATATCTGAGAATGCATTTACTATTCATTTTTGTACAAGTTTCTTTGTACGATATTGCAGTGAGCTTGTGGTATATATTGTTCGAGCGCAATTTTACCGATGTAGTTACGCCATGCTGCCCCTATACCATAAGCCCATTGTAATATTTTATTTTATGAGGAACTTGTGCTTTTATTTTTTAGAGAATAATTATTCCACATTTGGAGGAATATAATTTCATTAAAAAATAGAGCACAAATAAGTTTCTACGCTTCAACTTTCGAAGATATCACTCTTTATTTTGTGCATATACACATTTTATTGAATGAAATCTTCTATGTGGCAAAGCGGGTATTTGTAAAGTACTTCAACTTCTTTTTGAGGAAGAGAATTTTCTAGAACAAGTAATTCACTCTTCCTTTGAAAGTTAAAGTGTGCTCTTAATGAGGATTTTTTTTTTTACTTGCCACAGTAAAGGGCTTCTTGATTTTTGTTTCTTTGAAAATTTGCACCTCTGAGGAAAACTTTTTCACGTTTCAACACTTGGAAGTTTTACTTCAATCTTGGTGAAACGTGTGCCTCCGAAGAGGTCTTTTCTGCTTGATTGTGCCTCTGGGAGGAGGTCTTTTCATTTCTGCCTCTGGGAAGAGGTCTTTCTGTCTTATTGTGCCTCTGGGAAGAGGTCTTTCTGTTTCTGCCCCTTGGGAGAGGCTCTCTTTCTTTGTTTTTTTTTAGCATTTCATCTCCGGTGAAGTGAAACTCCGAAGAGCGGTTGTTACACTTCAACTCCTGGCGAAATGGGCCTCCGAAGAGGGCTTTTATTTTGTTTTACATTTCAACTCTAGTGAAGTGAAATTCCGAAGAGCGGTTGTAACACTTCAACTCCTGGTGAAATGGGCCTCCGAAGAGGGCTTTTATTTTGTTTTACATTTCAACTCTGGTGAAGTGAAATTCCGAAGAGCGGTTGTAACACTTCAACTCCTGGTGAAATGGGCCTCCTAAGAGGGCTTTTATTTTGTTTTACATTTCAACTCTGGTGAAGTGAAATTCCGAAGAGCGGTTGTAACACTTCAACTCCTGGTGAAATGGGCCTCCGAAGAGGGCTTTTATTTTGTTTTACATTTCAACTCTGGTGAAGTGAAATTCCGAAGAGCGGTTGTAACACTTCAACTCCTGGTGAAATGGGCCTCCGAAGAGGGCTTTTATTTTGTTTTACATTTCAACTCTGGTGAAGTGAAATTCCGAAGAGCGGTTGTAACACTTCAACTCCTGGTGAAATGGACCTCCGAAGATTGCCTGGAAGTTACTCTCTCGTGATTGGAGGGTCATGACTCCTCCAATCTTTTTTGGTTGAGTAGAGAACTTTCTTTTTTGCGGCATATGCTTCGTTAGAGGTCTTTATCCTCCCAAGAGTTGTGCCTCCGAAGAGGACTTGTGCCTCCGAAGAGGGCTTTAGTTGTTCCTTGTCCACTTGCTTATGCCTTTTCAGTGATCCTCTATATTTATTTTTTTAAGCTTGCACTCCCTTCTCTTACAAGTAATTTGTTTAATCCAAAGAAGTGTACTTCATTGCTAGGCCAGTTCACGAGAACGGGCATAAGCTTCTTAATCGGATGTTTGTTTGTTCAAACTTCTCAATTTATTAGCTAAAGCCCGTTTTCGGCGAAATCATTGACCGTTCAATTGAAGCTCTTCTTATCTAGGATTTAAGCTCGGGAATTTTGTGACTAGGAATTTGTTTGTTGAATGATAACAAGAATCACTTGGTCTTGTAATGTGCAAGTTTTTTTTTTGTTGCCTGCAAAAATTTAAATCGACATTTCAGTAATACATTTAATGTACTTTTCATATCGAAAATAAAGCAAACATGTAATAATAATAAGGAACACAAGATTTATAGTGGTTCGGCCAAGAATTTGGGCCTACATCCACTTTATAGTCTTTCATTATTCACTTGCATCGGTTTTACAATCGCTTTCAATTACAGGAATCATACATTCATAATTCTTTTTACAATATTTCAACAAAGCTATCAAGTAAAGTATGGACGCAAGTGATTGCTGTTCCAAGCTCTTGGAATTTGATCTCCTTCGACAGTAGTGAGTTTGAATGTGCCGTCAAGAAGCTTCTGACCTATGACATATGGTCCTTCCCAATTTGGCCCAAACACACCTGTCGCTGTCATAATTCTCTTTAGGACTAGATCTCCAATTTCAAAGCTGCGTTGGCGAACTTTGGAATTGAAATGTTTGGCTATCCTTTGCTGATGAGATGCGATTCTGAGCTCAGCCTCTTCTCTTTTTTCATCAAGGAGATCTAGTGCCTCAAGCTGTAGTTTTTCATTCTCCGCTTGATTGAAATGGATTCTTCTATGTAAAGGGACCTCTGTTTCTACCGGAATCATTGCCTCTGATCCGTATGCCAATGAAAACGGAGTATGCCCAGTCGCAGTTTTGTGGGTAGTTCTGTATGCCCATAGTGCTAGTGGTAGCTTATCGACCCAACCACCTTTCGCTCTTTCAAGCTGCTTCTTGATGGTTGACTTGATAATTTTATTTACTGCTTCCACCTGCCCGTTTGCCTGCGGATGAGCTACTGCTGAGAAGCTTTTTTGGATTTTAAATCGTTTGCAAAAATCTTGGAATTCTTCACTTTCGAACTGAGTACCATTGTCTGTAATTATTTTTTGAGGCACACCATATCTGCAAATGATACTTTTAGTCACAAAACTTATCATCTTTTTTGAGGTGATAGTAGCCAGTGGTTCAGCTTCTGCCCACTTAGTAAAATAATCTACAGCAACAATGGCATATTTAATTCCAGATTTGGCAGTTGGTAACGGTCCTACAAGGTCTATCCCCCATATTGCAAACGGCCATGGACTGACCATCTGTGTGAGTTCAGTGGAAGGAGCTCTAGGAATTTTGGCGAATCTTTGGCATCTGTCACATTTTCGGGAATAGTCTGCTGCATCTCGATTAATTTCTGCCCAAAAATATCCATATCGGAGAATCTTTTTCGCTAAAGTTTGACCACCTAAATGATCACCACATTCTCCCCCATGCACCTCAGCTAGGATTGTTTTGGACTCTTCCCTGGATACACATCGAAGTAACGGCATTGAAAATCCCCGTCTGTATAACTGGCCATCCTGGACTATATAGCGAGAGGCTTTCCTCAGTAGCTTCTTTCGTTCTTTTGAATTTTCCGGTAAAGAGCCATTGAGCAGATATTCTGTTATTGGAGTCATCCATGATTCTTGCTCTTGAGACACGCTCATGATCCAATCAATATCCATCTCATCAATGCTCGGAGCTGACAGGACCTCCACTGGAGTCAACCCCAGAAATTGAGCTTCGCCTGTGCTAGAGTACATTGCGAGAGAATCTGCTTTCATGTTTTCTTCTCGAGGAGTATGACTTATCATGTAATGATCGAAATCACCCAGGAGTTCCCAAGCCTTTGACAAGTAGGCGGGCAGATTTCCCCCTTTCGCTTGGAATTCCTTCTTGACTTGGCATACAATAAGCTGAGAATCACTGAAGATCTGTAACGCTTGGATGTTTAGTTCTTTAGCAATCCTTAAGCCAGCGATAAGGGCTTCGTATTCTGCTTCATTGTTTGTTGAAGGAAATTCCAATCTTAGTGCATAGCATAATGATGACCTTCAGGGGTCTCAAGTACAACTCCGGCTCCAGAACAATAGTCGTTTCTCGCGCCATCGACATATAACTTCCATTGGATTGGGGAATCGTCGATCGTTTCGTCCTCACTGTTACCCTTATCTGTGAATTCTGCGATGAAATCCGCTAAAGCTTGTCCGTTGATTGCTTTTCGGGGATGATAAGTGATGTCATATTGACTGAGTTCAATATTCCACTTTAGAAGACGACCCGAAGTCTCAGGGCGAAACAGGACTTGCTTTAAAGGTTGATCAGTGAGGACTCTGATAGGATGAGCTTGGAAATATTACCTCAACTTCCTGGATGCAATCAGTAGGCAATAGGCGAGTTTTTCCAACTTAGAGTAATTCATCTCTGCCCCAGTGAGTCTTTTGCTGATATAGTAAACTGGATGTTGAATCCTCTTGTCTTCTCGTATCAGCGCTGCACTTAAAGCATGAGATGATACTGCCAAGTATATAAGAAGATCCTCGCCATCACCAGGCCTAGAAAGTATTGGAGGCATTTCCATATGGCGAATCAATTCATCAAAGGCTTTTTGGCATTCGGGAGTCCAATCGAAGTTTTTCTTTCCTTTCTTTAGGGCGTCAAAGAATGGGATGCATTTATCTGTGGCTTTGGAAATGAACCGACTCAAGGCGGCGACTTTTCCATTGAGACTTTGCAATTCCTTCTTCGTTCTAGGAGCTTTGACTTCCTTTAAGGCGGTAATTTGAGCTGGACTAGCCTCAATGCCCCTAGCGCTCACGATGAAACCTAAAAACTTTCCGGATTCCACTCCAAATGAGCATTTTAAAGGGTTAAGCTTCATTCCGTATTTTCGGAGGACTGCGAACATGTCTGCTAAGTGTTCTATGTGATCCACTGCTTTCTTAGACTTTACTAACATGTCATCGACGTAGACTTCCATAGTCTTGCCCAATTGCGGTTTGAACATAGCATTAACAAGTCTTTGGTATGTTGCCCCTGCATTCTTCAGCCCGAAGGGCATAACTCTGTAGCAGTAAAGACCAACGTCGGTGATAAAGCTCGTGTCCTCCTGATCTGGCTCATGCATCATGATCTGGTTATATCCGGAGTAGGCATCCATAAAAGATAACAATTCGTGTCCCGCTGTTCCGTCTACCAGTTGATCGATTCTGGGTAATGGGAAGCAGTCTTTGGGGCAGGCCTTGTTTAGATCTGAAAAATCGATGCATACTCTCCATTTTCCGTTGGCTTTCTTAACCAGCACTGGATTTGAAACCCAATTCGGATAGGTAGATTCTTTGATAAAATTATTCTCCATGAGCCGATCAACTTCTTCTTTTAACGCTGCTGACCTTTCTGGACCTTGAGTTCTCCTTTTCTACTTCACAGGTGTAAATTTTGGATCAATATTTAGAGCGTGTACTGCAACTTCTGGGGATATTCCACACATATCGGCATGAGTCCAAGCAAAAATATCCAAATTTGCCTTTAAAAAAGATATTAGGATATTCTGAATTGACACATTAAGTTGTGAACCCACATTCAACACCTTGTTTGGGTCCTTTGGGTCAACAGGTACTGGTATTGTCGTTTCCACTGGTACCACTCTATTCTCCCCTGCACTGGCTTTCCTAGGATCCATATCTTTCCGTGCTCCGCTGTGCTCGCTAGTGCAGGGTCCGCCCTGTAGTTGCTACAAGGCTGGTTCTTTGATGCGGACCGGGGTTGCCGCATCCTTTCCCATCTCTCTTTTCCTTGTTTCTCGTAGCTCTGTCAGATAACACTCCCGTCCAGCATTTTGATCCCCTTTTATAACTCCCACTCCATTATCTGTGGGAAATTTAACGGTGAGGCGCCATGGGGCCAGAACAGCTTTGAATGCTGCGAGAGTTGGACGGCCAAGGAAAGCATTATAAGCAGAAAACTCGTCAACAATCACAAAAGTTTGCTTGCGGACCACTTTTCTTTCTCCCTCTCCAAGTTCTACAAGCAAATCAACGGTTCATATTGGCTGTTTTGGCTCCCCAGTGAAGCCAGCGATTTTCTGCGATGATGCTTGCACATCAGCCATAGGGATCTTCATTTGGTCGAATGTTTTCTTGAAGAGGATATTGCAGGATGCGCCACAATCAATGAGAACTCTTCTGACAATAGCTGGCCCGATACCAGCTGAGATGACTAAGGGATCCAAGGTAGGAGCTTCAATACCTGTGGAATCCCTGGCTCTGAACACAATATCATCATTGAAAGTTTTTTGTTGTTTCAGGGGCATAGCACCTTCCAAAACAAATACATCTTCCTCGGTCGGTACATACTTCAAAGCTCGGGTATACCTTTCCATCTCACCCCAGCTCCTGCCTGCTGGGTGAGGTCCTCCCGTAATGACATTGATAACAGGCCTTCCGGATTCATGCCCTGCGGTCTTTTCACCTGTCCTGGGTTGATGAGCAGGAGCTCGTTGCCCCTGACTAGTCGAAGCGGGATTGCTGCTATCCTTTTCCACAAATTGCTGCAGCTTGTTTTCCCTTATCAATTCTTCAATCAAATTTTTCAATTGACGGCATTCATCGGTATCATGACCGGGTTGATTATGGAAGCGGCAAAACTTTCCGCTTTGTACAGCTTTTTTCCCGGTTCTCAGAACGGGAGGTTTAGGATAATCAACAGAATCTTTAGTGGCAAGGTAAATACGCTCCGGCGTATCTGATAAAGGGGTATATTCCGATGGCTTGAAGGAACGAGGCTTCTTTAGATTTTTCTGTCTCTTCCCATCATTATTTTCCCTTTTCTGTCCTACAGATTCATTCTTGCGTGGGGCAACAACGTTATCTTCATCTTTTTCCAATGCTGCCTTTACCGGTACAGGACGACTTTCCAGACGTATGAACTCATCTGCTTTCTTGTAGAATTTTTCAAGGGAATTTGGTTCCTTCATGTTAAGCCATTTTCCAAATTCGCTCGACTTGTCGATGGCCCTCATCAGATAGGTCAAGATCATCCGTGGTTCTGCATTGTCTACCTCGGCCAGCGCTATATTAAAGCAATTCAAGAAAGATCTGATAGTTTCACCTGGATTCTGCTCTAAACTTGACAACGACATAATATCTTTGGCTTTTGAAGCATATAGTCTGAACTGCTCCTTGAATTTCCGGGTTAAGTCAGAAAACTGATCTATAGACTGGATTGGCAACTTGGTGAACCAAAGCAGAGCTACACCTTCCAGATATACAGGAAAATATCGGCACTTTATTTCATCAGAAGCTCTGGCACATGTCATGTGCCAATCATACTTATACAAGAATTCGTTCGGATCACTTATTCCTTTGTAAGCTGGGATAGTTGGAGGGACGAACTTCCTTGGGAACTCAGCCTTTCAGATTCTTTCGGTAAATGGGGTTTTACTTGAAGCGAAACCCCATTCCTTCTCATCTTCATTCCTTTGCATGCTTTCCTTCATGATTTGTCGAACCATTTCAGAAAGATATCCCTCATCATTTCGAGCTTTAGATCCACCAATTTCAGGAAATGTCCGCTCAAAGGGGCTAGCAGCCCTCTCAGGAATGTTTCTTTCTTCATCCTCATTAATGTTGCCAGCAAAGTTCCTTTCATTACCCGTTGGTTGACGGTTTACCCCAAGCAAGTCATTCAACTTATTCAAAATTAGGGCATTTTGGGCGTTCTGAGCTTCCAATTGTGCACTTTGGGCATTTATCTGCTGGTTCAGCCCTAAGATTACAGCATCCAACTCCGCTTTTGTAACTCCAACAAGTGGAGTGGCTTGATTAGGTACTGGGGAAGCGGAGGTTCCCTCTTGAACATTTCCAGATCTAACAGATCTACTCTTTCTCCCCGGAGCCATGATTTCAGATAAACTTCTAGTCTTCAGAGAGGTTACTCCAACAAACTTCCGTGGAGCAATGATGACGATTTGCCTGAGTTCAATTCTCAGTGAAAGCACCAAAAATGTTAACGCTAAAATTTGAACGCTAACACCCCGGTGTATAAAGTGTAGTTGTGAAAGCACCACCCGATGATTCGGGAACAGAGTACAAGCAGAAAGTCACAGAAAAAGCAGTGAATAACAACGATTTTATAGTGGTTCGGCTCAAGGCAAGCCTACGTCCACTTTAATTCTCTTTATTGCTAAACCGATTACAACTTTACAACAATCTTCAATTACAATTACGACGAGACAAACAACTAGAACTTTGGTAGAGAAGAATTCTTCGAATCCATGTAGATTGCGTTAGATTTTCCCTTGAAGTTAGTTGAGATGCCTTTCGAACTTGAAGTGTCGGGTGAGTTGAGAATTCGGCTGAGTATTGGCGCTTGAAATGATTGGCCAAAAAGGTCCCTTGAATGTTGGATATGGTCATGTATTTATAGGCAAAATTTTCCCTTAGGCCGCAAGTCGTGACCGACTTAAGTTGGGTCGTGGACAACTTAACTAGTTGCAACTGGTTTAAAGCGAGCCCGGGCTTCACAGAGGCATTTTTGTTCAAGTCCCAAGTCGCCTCCAAGCTAACTCCTCCCCTTCCTAGTAACACTGCATCAGGTTCTTCATTCAGTGGCTTTTAGGTCGAGGCCGAGTTAGTCTGGTAAGTCGCGACCCAACTGATGAGTCCAAGGTCGTGTACGAGCTAAGAGATCACTGTGCCCTGCAGCGGCATTGACTTCCTTTGCTCAATTCATGTCCGGCCTAACATTGGTCATAGGTCGGCTGCATTTTAGGTCGGTAACCTTGTCAAGGCGTTAAATCGGCATCCATGTTAAAGCTTTAGGTCGGCATGCCCCTCTAACCTGTTAGGTCGGTAACCTTATTAAGGTGGTTAAGTCGGCGACCTTGTTAAAGTGATAGATCGGCACCTCTCTTAGGTCTTAGGTCGGTCTCCCTTTGAAGCCTTAGGTCGGTCTCCCTTTGAAGCCTTAGGTCGGTCTCCCCTTGTTAAATCGGCAGAACATTAGCTCGCTCATTATTCTGGATCGGTGAGCCACGGTCGAGGCGGGGTTAACATCCGTATCACTTGACCTAGGTTAGAAAATTTCATACAGACCCCGTGGTATATTCTTAAGTGATTTTTCTTATGATATGTATTTTTAAAGTATGAAATTTTGATTTAAGAAATATATATTTTATGGTTTTAAGAAAGCTAAATATTAAGTTTTGAATTTGTGAACTTATGTATGTAAATTTGAAGTAAATGTGATTTTTGACTTTACATTTTATTTTTAAAATGTAGGTAAATAATGGAAATTGAACTTAAAGTTTTGAAATGACATTTGAAGCAAAATGTTAAGTTTTTAGTTAAATTAATAAGTTAAGAAAACAGTGAATTTTGACTTAACAAATGAATTTAGTTTTAAATTGGATATTTAATTATAAAATTTTATTGTGATAAATAATATGTTAAAATTATTTAAATGTGAAATTTTGAAGTCTAGAAATTTGATTTATATTTTTAAAATAACAAAATTTTGGAGTGTTAATGTTTCTGAAATTATAATAAAATTTGGAATTTTATTAGTAGCATTTCCAAAAAAAATGTTGTGGTCTTATGACAGCATTTTTAAGTGTTGTTGTTTTTGAATTTAACTATGTTTGAAATAACTAAATATCTATTACGGCATTTTATAAATGCCGTTGTTCCTGAAGTAAACTATTCTGGAAAATATAAGCTACGATAGCACTTTATAAATGTTGTCGTTGCTATAATTTGACGATGTTTTGAAATATTATAATTTTTAACACTATTTGAGTGATAATTTAAAGTGTTAAGTGTTTAACTTTTGGAATTGATTATTTGTGAAATTTTAGGAGTTTTGAATATATATTTTAATATTTAAATTTGAATTTTTGAGGAATTTAAATCGAATTTGAATTTAAATAATGTTTACTTTGTTATGTGTTAAATGGAATGAAATGTAATAAGATAAATGAATTTTGAATGGAAATTTTGAAATGTGTTTGAAATGATATTTGAAATAATAAACGAATGACATATTTGATTTTAAAATGATATTTAAATTAAATATTTTAATTAAAGAATGATAATGAATTTATAATGGATTTGAAAAGGAAATGATTCTGAAATGGTTTTGAATGACATAATCTTTATTTTGATAAAGAATGTGAATTTGGGGTGATCTATTCGATAAATGAATATTTGAAGTTTATATTAGTATGAAGGATATTTAGTTTATTTGTAATTTGAGTTTATTTAAATGATATTGGATTTATGAAATGAACATTGCAAAACTACGTAATAATGAAGTTAAATTTGAGATATATGAAATTATAAAATTTAGTTTTGAAATGTGGGATATTAAAGCTTGGAAATATACTAAAGTTTGAATAGTTTATTTTGTAGATCAAATCTATATTTGAATTGATAAGATTTGAAATGGTTTGTTGGGAAACTGAATTGAATTGAAACGGATGGATTTAATTGAATTAAATTGGAAATTTGAGAATTTGGGTTGATTTGAATAAATTTGTAAAATGTAAAGAATTAAAGGAATATTTCATGATTTCAAATGTATGATTTCAAAATGTTATGATTTGATTTCAAGTATTTCGGTTTCGAAAGAGTCATAGCTTTGAAAGTAGTATGATTTTTGAAGGGTGAATATATGTTTGAAATGGAAATGATAAATTATTTTGATTTGAATATAGTTTTGAAATAAAAATGGTTTTAGTTTTATTTTTGTATCGAAGTATGAACTATTTTGAAAGGAATATAGTTTGGAAATGAAATGATTTGATTTTGAGGTATGAACTATTTTGAAATGACCACGGCGTTATAATAACGATTGGTTATTAAAGAGACCAGGATCGAAAGTTGTCATACTCTCTGCCAACTCTGAAAACCACTTTAACAACTGTGTACGCGGTGGAGTTTCCAGAATGAAGTAGGATGGTGGCAACAATCCTATTGAGGTATGAACGTGGACCCGGCTCCCGTGAGTTGGTTAAGGTGGCTAAAATTGGAGCGATCTCGGGCCAAGTGAGGTCATTCCTCCTATCAGACTCATTTCTTTAATACTATAATCTTACTTGTGGTTGATTTGATGGTCATCCTTCGATTTTGATTTGGAGTGTGTTCCGAGGTAGGCATAGTAGCTGCTACGTTACCACCAGCCCGTGTGCGTAATTGGTATGTCTACCCTAGCATTGCCTTGTGTGCCGTGTCACATACCATAGCAAGCTTTACTATGAGTTTGATTTGTGTCGTACCTATGGAGTATCTTCTTGTAGTCTCCCGACCTGGAGATACGCAGGTACTGTGTAGTCTACTGGCACTATTACGTGTTAAAGGCTATATGGGTAACCCCTTGACGCTATTTCAAAGTATGTTAATTTTATTATTAGACATTATTATAATAGTGAATATTACTACATAGTAAATAGTTTAACGGATCCTTAAAGGATGGGCGATCCCAAGCATCCTTTGTGTTACTGATGCATTTTGTTTTTGTTCACTTGAGTTGATCACAATTCATAAGTATGTATGTCCTGACTCGAGTGTTTTGTGTTTGCTTTATGCTCGGGTCAGACTGAGTGATTCAGCATTGAAGACTCACCTTCGGAGTTGGAGCTTCGCTTGAAGATCTAGCCATCTATTTTGCTTTCAGTATCCAGTGATTCCGTTGATGTATTTGATTTGTACCTGATGTATCTTATTACTCTTCTTTTGTTCCTTGTTTAACTCTGATGTATCTTATATATATAGTAGCTTCATGAACTACTATCTCTTTTACTTCCGCTGCATTATTATTTACTCTGTGTTTGTGATCTATAATTATTTATTTACTGTATATTCTGAGATTTGCCAAATTTTATTTACAATGCGGTATTTTAAGCAATTCAAGTCCGACATGTGCGGATGTGAATTGTTGAAAATGTCGGGTCGTTACATGTTTCTAGACCCGAGGATAAAACTATAATAGGAACTAAATGGTTTTATAAAAATAAAATGAATGAACTAGGTGAGGTCGTTAAAAATAAAGCTCGATTAGTCACACAAGATTATTATCAAGAAGAAGGAATAGATTTAAATGAAACCTTTGCACCCGTTGCAAGATTAGAAGCCATTAGATTTCTACTTGCTTTTGCAAACTATAATAATTTAAAATGATTTCAAATGGATGTTAAAAGTGCTTTTCTAAATTTATTTGTTAAAGAGGAAGTTAATGTTGAACAACCTCCACTCTTGAAGATGGAAAATTTCCAAACCATGTTTTCAAACTTAAGAAAGCTCTATATGGTCTGAAACAAGCTCCTAGAGCATGGTATGAATGATTAAGATCTTTATTATTACAATCGAATTTTGAAATTGGTAAAGTAGATAATACTCTTTTCATTAAAATAAAAATAAAAACGATATCCAACTAGTACAAGTTTATGTAGATGATATTATTTTTGGTTCAACTAATCATGAAATAAATAAAGAATTTTCTGAAATAATTACAAAAGATTTGAGATGGGTCATATGGGTGAACTTACTTTCTTCTTAGGTTTATAAAAAAAACAATTAGATAATGGTATTTTTATTAATTAAGAAAAATATGCTAGGGATCTAGTTAGTAAATTGGTATGACTACTACGAGTGGAAAACCACTCCCATGGCAACCAATGAAGATCTAAATAAAGAAGTTCTTTCAAAAGATGTAAATCAAAAACTATATAGGGGAATGATTGGATCAATACTCTATATCACTACGAGTAGACAAGATATCATGCATTGTGTTTGTCTCTGTGCAAGATAGCAATCTCAACCCAAAGAGACTCACTTAAAAGCTTTGAATCGTATCATAAGATATGTTAAACATACTTTTGGCTATGGTTATTTTATCCAAAAAATGATTCATTTGATTTAATCTCTTATTGTGATACTGACTACGCTGGTTGCAAATATGACCGAAAAAGTGCAAGTGGAACTTGTCACTTTTTGGGGCATTCTCTGGTTTCATGTTTAGTAAAAAGCAAAACACTGCTTCTTTATCAACAACTGAAGCAGAATATATCCCTATTGCTTTGGCTTGCTCTCAAGTTATTTATATGTAATAAACCTTAAAAGATTTTGGATTAACAATTTCAAAATCACCAATTCATTGTGATAGTACTAGTGTAACAGATTTATCTAAAAATCTTGCTAATCATGCTAGAACTAAACATATTGATATCAGACATCACTTTCTCTGAGATAATATAAGTAAGGATATTATTTCTCTTGAATTTATCAACTCCGAGAGCCAAATTGCTGATATTTAACCAAACCCTTAAATAAATCTATATTTAATAAGTTAAGAAGAGAACTAGGCATTTGTTCAATAATTGAAATATAGAATATAGATATAGTAACATATATTTTTAATAAATAGAAATATACAAGAAACCCAAATTTTTCATAGGCATGTCGACATACCCCTACCACCCATGTCGACATACAACGGCAAAATTTGAAAATTTGATTTTCCCTCTAAAACTAGTTTGAAAGTTACATAAATTTTTGTGTTACGAATTTTTCTATCTTCTCACTTTTCTTTCTCTGTATTACTCTTCTGAAAATCGATACTAATGGCCTCTTCCACTAAATCAACCCAAAACAATGCCATTTCTTTCCCTTCTCCTCATTCTGGTCCATTCCAATGCACTACATTGGCACATATAATAAAGATTGAAGAATCTATGCAGGATGCCATGCAAATGTTGACTGAACTTCAAGTTGTGCAAATAAGGATGGAAAAATAACAAGAAAAGCAAGGCAAAATTCTTTGAAATTTGCAAAAGTTCCTAAAGGATAATCATGCAAATCCTATTGTGATTGAATAAGATTCTCCCAACATTCAAGTGCATAAGCCCTTAGAGTATAGCGAAGAGGAAGAAGAAGAAGCGGAAGAAGAAAAAGAGGAAGAAGCACCTATAGAAGAAGACAACAGCGTGATCTTCGTAGGCGAAGTCTGTTTTGACAAAGATGGGAATTTGGTTGAACAACGTGGAAACTTTTGTTTTCATTATCCAAATTGTTCAATTTACAAATCTCCAATTGTCAAAAACTCTCGTTAGTAGTGTTATTCTATAATTTATGTACTTAAATATATTTATGTGTTTGTGTTCTATATATACATGTAAATATAACATCATATATAATATTTGTTTTCACTTATTATACTTCCTTGTTAGTATTTAGTTTGGATAGTATTAGATTAAGGGGGAGTTATATTAGTGTAGGATTAGTTTTGGTTGATGACAAAGGGGGAGAAATATAAAATGGAGTAGTTAAAGCAGTTAAGGCTTAGATTAAGGGGGAGTTAATAGTTTTAGGGGGAGTTATTGTGAAGAAGAAGTATATTTTATAAACATAGGTTGTCATCATCAAAATGGAGAAGTTTGTTAGCCTTGAGATGATGGTTTTGATGACAACAACCTTAGGACTTGTTATAAAATATAAATACTAACATTATAATTTAGATATATATGTATATGTAGGATTTAACCATCCAGGTACCAAGAATGAAGACTGTACAGTATAGAGATTCAAGATTGAAGATATCAAAATTGAAGACTCATGAGTATGAAGATATCAAGAGTTCAAGATTTCAAAGTACAAGATAAGTATTGAGTCTAGAATTATGTTAAAACTTCTTGAAAGCACTTACATCTTTATTTGAAATTTATTCGTGGAATGGAATCCACTTCGAGCCTGTTAAAGGGATGGAACCTAGTAGGATGGAATCCACGACAATATTTAGTGGAACATATAGTGGTCCTACTTTGATATCCGCTAATTTTATGAGAATGTTTTTCAAAAATATATCTCTTATTTTAAATGTTCTTAAAACCTTCTTTTCAAAAAGACATCTCTCTTGTTTGATATATTTTAGCCTCAAAATTATCTTTATCATTTTTAATATTTTGATTTCAAAATTGTCATTGATTTTAAACTATCTCTTATTTTAAATATTTAGCTTTAAAATATTTATATATACTCAGATTTAAATCACTTTATAAATTAAGATTATATGTTAAAAATTACTTCTATATGTTCAAACTATATTCAAATATATTTACAAAGTTTAGAAATTGTTTTAACAAATTACAGAAACCAATTTTAATAACAAAATCAGAATCACCAATTTTGCCTAAAGCATGTCAACATCCTTCAACCCCTCATGTCAACATGGTGCCCGTTAAAATTCAAAATTCAAATTTTCAAAAGAAGTGTCTATTCGTCGTATCCTTTCATGAATAGACATGGTTGTTGATCTTCTATAAATACCAGCAGTTCTAAACGAATTTTCAATTAGATTTCACTTGTTTTCTCTCCTCTTCATCTTCCTCATTTATTTTAAAGAATCCAAAACTAAATTCTGTCAAAATACCATGTGAATCAAACTTGACTATCTCTTGTTTGATTCTCTGCCCCTCTCTTCATATGATCTTAGTGCTATTCAGAGTTATAGAATCTTTTGTAAATCAAACTATTGAGTAAAAGGTGTGGTTGAGCCTTGAAATCAATTGGTGTGATTGTAGCCCCAGAAATCAATCAGGTGATTTTGTACCCTGGTCAAATCAAGAAAATTTGCCCCGGACTCAAATACAGGAGGGTGTACCTCGTAGCCTTTAAACCGAGGGTGTACTCTGGGAGATTATTTTGAAAAGAAATCCATACAATTGTGTAGGACTGGATGTAGAGTAACTTCGAACCAGTATAAAATCATGGTGTGTTCTTTCCTTTATTGCATTTATTTAGTATTTGCGTCTTTGTCTGATTCTATGATTATATCCATGTCTGTGAATTGCTTTTTTTGGTGATTAAATTACAAAAGTTTCAAAAATATTTAGAAAATCCATAAAACACTATTCACCCCCTTCTATTGTTATTCCAGCTTAAGATCCATAATCCGCATTTCTCACAATACCAAAATATTAAATTTGTTTTTCTTTGCAAGTATGTTTAACCATTTAATACTTATTTTAACTTACTACCTTTTCAAATTCAAGTGTTATATAAAGTCAACTTTATATTTTGAAAAACATGTAAATTTAAGTTCAATAGCAATTCGGAAGTTCTCGACTATCAAAAATCGCCAGAAATCCCGTTTCATTTCAATAAAAGGAAACAGATAAACGACATATCATATCATGATGCACATACCATACTTTCCTAATGAATACATGTGCCCATGAAATAACCTAATAAGAAATTTTTAGAATAACCATCAGTCCTCATTTCAAATCATTTTGAAATAATATGTACATATAAATTCTGTATATCAAATCATATTTTTGGGATTTAAATCAAAATCTATTTTTCTAAAACTAGTTAGTAGCATCCCCCACTTAGAAACCCAAAAATGAACGCCAATGATGCTACATTCATCACCAAATTTTTTTTCAAGCGATAGAAATGAGTTCAGTACATCCAAACCATACATTTGGCACTTAACCAAAATCATTCCAAAGCGGTATCAAATGCATCGTATAATAATACTAAGTATCATGATCTAAACAAATCCCCAAATATTTACATTCAAAAATACTAATATTATTTTCTCTAAAATCTTGGAAACATTTTTAAAGATACCATGATTTAAGATCTCAAATGGTCTATTTAAATCCTTTCCGTTCATAAACCATATTTTACAAACTACACTTATATAAAATCTCCTTCTTATATAAATCTTTTCACAAATATTTATTTCCAAAATATTCTGTCTTTCCTTTTGATTATTATAAACTTCTTTTAATAAATTTTAACTTCTAACCCTACATTATCACCGAATGCCTTGTAGCCAGATCATGAAACTTAAAATCACAAGACGTTCGTTTCAATGTACCCACAATCACTAACCCATGATGTAGAAAGGTAAAACTTCTCATAGACTAGTTAAGCACAAATCAATCACAATAAATGCTCATAAATTGATCGAGCATGATTTAAACAATTATCAAGGTTATGGGATATGAAACTATGAAAATAAATCCAAATAAACACTAATCGAAAATCCATAGCTGCATCTACCAAAAGTTGCGATGCCAACCTGTGCTTTATAGCATCACTTAGCTCCATATCTCTAAATATCGATCACATATCTGAGCCAAGATGAACTTCTATAATAGTCTCTGTGCCACTAAACCTCTTACTCTCAACCTCTCATAATAGCTCCAGAGCGAAGAAAAACTAATTAGAGGCCTGACCTGCACGATCTTCTCTACGACATTCACTCTCGATTCCTCAACTAGAGCAACATTCCTTGGTGCTTGATTCCCGCTATACGTGACAACCCAACTAACTCTAGCATTGGTAGCTCTAGTACTCATAGTTATTTCTACCTAATCAATGCAAAACTTCTTTAGGACATGAAAGGATAGAGTTAGAGTTACTACAAGGAGATATTCCCAAGGAATAATTTTAAAAGTCTAGTTTTCAAAATACATATACGCTCTCATGTGTATAATACACTCGACTCATTCTAGGTTTCGCTTACCCTAACTCTAGTGAGCCATATCTAACCAAATCCAAGGCATTCGCTCAAACTTCTGCTCTGATACCAAATGCAACGACCCGACTTTTTGACCATTGAATGTCGACACTAAATACATTCATGGTATTTGTGTGCTGAACACCCAGGTGCTGGATAGACAGAAAGTTAGGGTTAAATAAAAAGATAGAATGGAACAAGAAAAAGTGAAAACACCGTCAAAATTTCCCAACGAACGATAATATATAATATCAAAGGAACAGTACAAAAGAATCCGAATAGTAGAGTTACCAAAATCTAAGTACTATCATCATCCTAGATAGTTGTAACAATATATCCTACAATGTTGGCATATACAATATAGTAATGTAGCAGAAATAATAATACTATGGTAAGTAATCATCTAACTCCTCTCTATAAGCTCCAAAGCATCGATACTAAATCCGGTAACATACACGGGGTTGCCTGGAGCGTTATAAGAAAATAACACTCAGATCAGTTTGGTAAACCAACGCAAGAAATATGTAATAAGTAATAGTAACCATTGAGACCGTATGGATTACCTTAACGGTTTTTCCTCCAAATGAATCCAACAATCTCATGAGTGAATATATCAGTATGTTAGATAATGTCTAGGGTATAGAACATAAATTCGAAAATAGATATTGTGTGTATGACATAACAATAATAGGTATACAATTAATATCACTAATGTGCGTTCGTATATGGATTTTTCTATGGGGATCTCTTTGGTCTGGCCACATCCGAGCTCGATGATAAGTATCAGAAAATACCTTTCAACCATTGTATATCTCTAGATAGGATACACTCTAAGATAAACATAACCGGATCACCCTTGGTGTGTGATTCAAATCATATCGACGCTCGATAGCAGCAATCGATACGCATCTCTAGATATGGAGTTGAAATACCCTTGAGATTAGCTAGACTCCTGGCCATGTCCCTCCTCCATTTTTTGTCATTTTCTTAATGTCGAGGTTACGTTCGACTTCTCTCATATGAGTCTTCATCGCTCGAACATAACACGAATCCCCAAATGGATTCCATCATTTAGAAAAAATCATGGATCACTACATAGATTCGACCATCTTGAACAGATCTCGAATCTTCACATAGATTCTCGCATTCTCCATATAGATTCTCGCATAAGTCTTTTGACGAATGCTACTACTGTTCTCTCTCTTGGAGTACTACTCAAGATAGACATTCTTACACTATAGCATCAGTTGAAATATTAATGTTAACCTCTCCCTTAGACTTAACCTTAGGATAGACAATTCAACTCTACAACATTTCACTTCACAACCGCTCCCAAAATATAGAATTCGTATACTAGTTTTAAAGAGGTATTTGATAAGAAAAACACTTATTGATCCCCGTCTCTTCAAAACCAATTCAATGAATTTTCGATAAACTCAATTCCGGTTGTTTTAGAAGTAAGTAATAGGTAGAGATGTTTCATACCAATGCTCCTCCTCGGGAGTTCTTATTCGTATGAGATCGCGAATCCTTTCGATACTTTTTAAGTCATATTAAGTCAAGTTTGATAATTGACTAATCGATTATCTAGTCAAAGAAATTACTTACATAAATCAATATTCATATATTTAACTCATTTTCGACATTCCAACTTAACTCTCCTTGTCCAAGAGTAAAGCCAAGTAAGTTAGAGCACTAGTTGCATCAAAGCCTTTCTAAAACTGTGACGTTTGCGATTTTTCGTTGCCGAAAAACCGAATCGTTATGGTTAAAGAAGAAGAAAAAATAGAAGAAGAGAGAGAAAAAATAGAACAGAACAGAAAGAGACAACAGAACAATATAAGAATCTCACAATTCACAGCGGAACAACATATAATAGATAAATGAATATCATTAAAACAAAGAACTGTACATTTTATACATTACATCCTTTTCAGAGTTTACAACAACAATAGACAACAGAGTCAATACATCAATGGACAGTTATATAAACTTGTCCTCATACAGAATACACAGCGGAATAATACATAGTATAATATCATATACAAGTGGTACGTCTCGATATGCAGCTCGCCTCCTACAACTACTGAATTCCAGAATATCCTGATAAACCTTACTCCTGACTGCCCGTGTGGAAATTGGTGGGCACCCAGAGTTTAGGAAGAAAAACAATAAACTCCAAGTCAGTCATGTGACTGGTGTGAGAACTAAAACAGTATTATTATTTTTAAACAAAGTACAGGATATTTTTTTTAAAAATAGATTTGCAATGCTTTTTAGAAAATGAGACTACCATAAGGCCTCCCGCACACACACAATGCAAACGCAGAATCGGAGGAGATTTCTCCTTATGATAGTCAAAGATGCTTGATACACATTAAAAAGAAACATTTGATATTATTACTAGTGCATAGTGTAGAAAAAAATTTCAAAAGTAGAATATAAATCTTAGCCAGCATAGGCATTCCGCACTTATGCCTACTATAACTACTATGTTCAATAGCAGGTTACCGCCACATTTCATAGCAGGTTATACAACTAAATCCGTACAAGATCGTATTGTTACTTTGGATTTCCAACAAATGGTCAGGCCAAGGAACTTCCCATTGCCGCATGGGTACGCCTTTGGAAAGACGACCCGAGAACCAAACCGGATCTCTGCCAACACAAGGCCGGCTTACCCCTAACTGGGTAACTACTGACACGAATATGTCATCCCCCGATCGTAACCGATCTATCCGAGGATCCTCGATTTCCAACAACCACAAAATTTGCAGCAACAACATAGGTTAAATATCTAGGCTCCATACCATGATACCACCTCTATCCAGAAGGAATGATATACACTAAAGGGGCGCTACCCCCTAATAACCTTGCCGCATCCTTCCTGTTTTGACCATTTCCGGGGTGTGAGGTCCGACGAAGTCTCGTCCACAAAGCCACGCTTTATACAAAAGCTGTGCTTTGGGTCAACAAATGATCAAAGTAATGATCATCAAGACAAATGATCAAACAAATGATCATGTCACAAATGATCATACAATGATCATTTCACAGCAACACTCAGCATGTCACATTACCAAATTGGGAGTATATCACTAATAACCTTCAACTACATAACCTCTGAGCTCGTACGTCTCAGAGAAGGGTGTTAAGCTAAGAGAATAAATTCTCTGCCACCAACAGAAATATATTTGAAAGAAATCAGCTTTATGTCTCAACTTGTAATGTCAGACATACAATCCATACAAGTCTGTTCCGGGCTCGAACAGAACCGAAGGCACTTACAAAGAAGTCCTTGCATTTCGGATAATTTCTAATCACGTCCGGACTTCCCGTCACTAAGGGTGATAAAACCTCTATATCGGAGATCAGCCGATGCAGAGTAACTCAACAGTAATCCTTCAGTTATCAAAAATATCCGGTCTTCAACACCGGTCATCAAATGCAATCCATTACTACGTATCACATATTCGGAATGGGTTATACGACCTCAAGGTCCTTTCCCGGCTACCCCGAATAGTGGGCGCTTATTTTAAAAATAAGTGTGGCATTCAAATTCAAGCAATCACGACAAATACCTATTTAAAGGTAAATATTGATAGTCGGTTATTTAACTATCAATAAACATGCGCAACATCACCAGATTCCAAATAATTTTCCAAATTATTTACTTTCCAAAATATCTTTACTAGATATAAAATTTCCACACTTCAAAAATAAATCAACGTTTATTTTTAAATCAAATTCCCCTTTCCATTTATAAATTCCATAGTGAATTTACATTCCAAAATATTTATGAATATACGATTTCAATTATTTATTTTCAATTTATCTTCAAAAAGATAAATTCTCAAAACGTTCATTTCACATTGGAAAAATATTTCCATACTTATTTAATAATAAGTACTGCACAAATCTATTTATTTTCAACATTTGAAAATATTCAATATACTTAAATAAAAATTAAGTATATATTTCATTATTTAAGGAAAACATTCTCTTAACACATTTATTTGGGTCAAAAACGAATGTTGCGTAAAAAATCGTTACGACGACCCAAAATCACTAGTATAGGGATTCAAAGTTTAAATAGACATATAAATCCCAATACTATATAAAACATTTCCCTTCGGAAACCATTTACTATAACAACAGTGTTATAGTCCACCATTTCCTTCTTTCTCGAAAACGTCTATTTCAACAATAAATGTTGAAATCTATGGTTTCGATTCATAATACATTTTAAAACATCTTTAAAATAATTAACTTCATTTTATAATATTCATTTTGCCAAAACATGACCATTTAATTCAATAATGTATTCATTGTCCAAAATCGTGAATATATTTTCTTTAATAAACTTCAATATTCAATTTATCAAATTCAATTGATTTCGGATTTATAAAACAACGTTTATAAAATCCATTTATATTTTTATAAACTTCTATTTATAAAAAATCCTTTTTATATCTCATTTTAAATGCCAAATCCGATTTATAAGTTGATTACTTATAAATCTTATATTTTACAAAATCTATCCATTTTATATCTTTATATTTCATAAATTTATAAATTTCAATTCACTTATGAAATCCATTTTTATTTCACTTTATTACTTATAAAAACTCGTTTTATAAATCCAGTATTTTTAATTTATAAATTTCAACTTTATAAATCTTCTATATAAATCGTTTATAATAATTCAAAAATCCCAATTTAAACCAATTTATAAATTACTTAACTATTTATTTCCAAAAATCTCATTTCGGTTATATTTCTCAAAAATATTAAATTTTTTTATAACATAAAAATTTATAACGTTTTAATTATTTAAAATGAATCAACCCAAAATTTAATAAAAACATATACTTTGAAAAATCACTTTAAAATCCTTTTAAAATCAAAAACGTTATTTTTTAAAACTTTAAAAATGGATCCGATGATGCAACAGCATCAAATAGTCAATCACGACTACAACATCAACAAATATCACAATATCTGTAATCAAATAAATACTGATGAGGAATCCAGTTGGATCCCTCCAACCCGTTTCCCTGCATTCACAGATGTTAGCACAATACCAATTCCGCTCCAGTACGGAATTATCGCGGTATATGGGATTTATAAAATATTATCCGCTTAATAGACGGCGCAATAAGGTCTCATCCGCTATACAATGCGGGAAATCAACAACTCCAATATATACATATGCCAATATATATATATATATATATATATATATATATATATATATATATATATTGTTATATATAGATATATCATATTATATCTAATATCACAACTAAACAGCAATCAATAACTGCAATCATCATTCAAAAATGCATTCAAGCAATTATAAATTTAACTATTTAAAATTTAAATCGAAACTGTTCGATTGAGTGAGAAGTTCTCGCCTTGATTTCAATTTCATTTTCAACTTTTATTTCGAATAAAATTAAACGCGCGTTTAATTTTATCCAAAATTTTCGCTTGCTCCAATCAACTCCAATCCAATTCCATAGCGTAGTATTCGTCCATACGAACGCAACGCAACTGGTTTCATGCGTTTTCGACCTCGTTTTCGACCTCGTGCATCTTCCTTCTCTTCCTCAACAGGAAACGAACGCACGTTCAAACCCATCGGCCGTCCCCTAGCCCTAATTCATGCGACCACCATGTCAACTTCCAAGTCGATCAGGTTACTCCATTAGAAAGCTCACGATAAGAGCTTCCTCCGGCCACAATATTGATGAACTCGCCCCCCCCCCCCCCTCTGCACGAAAAGACGTGTGCAACGGAACACCTTTTGGCCATGATTTCTCCCTCTACGTCGCGCCGTTTTCGATCAACTCCATATAGATTCGAAGCTCTCAGGATGCTCTTCAAGTCTCTAGTTGAGAGTTTCTGCAAATTCTTCACGGATCAAGAGATTTTGAGGGAAGAAGGTGAGTGTGTTTCGGCCATTGATGTTATTGGAGGCGGCGGCTGAAGGTTTTGACCTTGGGTTTTATTTTTTTTGCAAATAATGAATATTTGTGGCCTTTTATAGAAAATTCGCGAAACACTACTCATCCCGAATTTTCCGAACTCCAAACGAAGCGTGCCGGTTGGCATTTCTAAGATTTACCCCGTGTTTCGAACACAATGGAACGTATTTCGGAAACTAATTCGATCATCTGTGCGAGTTACGGTAATAAATGTTCGATTTAAAATTAAATCGGTAAATCAAATTTCTAGGCGTTTTAGCTTGCAACGGACAAACGGCAAATCCGATTGACGCAAAATTTGAAACCATACAATAATATCACATTACAAATCCGATGAAACTAGTTTCACCGAAAGCCGAGACTGTTTGAAAATTGACTAATTTCACCAGTCGATTTAAATATTAAAATATTCAATTTTCACAAATTAACTCTTAATTCAATTTTAAAAGTTCTAAAATATCGTTCTAACTCCAATATGATAAAATAAAATTTTACAAATCAATTTTAATCATATTTAACCCTATTTTCAATTATTTCTTTATTTTCAACTATTAAATTATTGATTTAATTATTCAATTAAATCCAATTATTCGAAATAAAATTTATTCGACTTATAAATTTCACTTATTAATATTTAAAATTAATTAAATATTAAAATTTTAATTAATAGAAATTCTGGGTCGTTACAATCTTCCTCCCTTAAAAGAATTTCGTCCTCGAAATTACCAATTAAGAAAAATTACAGAATCCATTAACTTTCCAAAATCCATAGTTAAACTTCTTATAATACTTTACTAAGTTTTCAAATCATACTTAGTTATCTTTTCAAAACAACTTATATCCTTTAACTTTCACTTTAAATCAAAACTTAGTTTTTCACAAAACTTTCCAATTTTCCCAATTTTTTTTCTAACGCCTTAAATTTTCAGAAAAATTCGCCATAGTCTCCTTTACGCGGCTCGATCCGAAAAAAAATGACAATATATATATATATATATCACAAATATACATCTCATCAAGTGATGAGGCATCCCGTAGGGAAAAAAGTGTAAAAGTACGATATTAAATCCGAGATATGTACCTTATTTTTTTATTAGCGAGCATATACGGCTAATATAGCGCGAAAGCGAGCTCCAAATGTGAAGCAAGCGCAATCCGCACCTACTAAACACTCAACAACAACATGAGAATCATGCATATATGAAAATAGTATCAATATACAACATATAGCAACACAACAACTACATGTGCCAACATAGCAAATGCAACAAAACAACAAATGCAAACATCAACCAACTATCATCCATAATCAAATCAATATTCATTAATATTCTCATTAATATTCAAGAATTGGTTTTCAATTTAAATCACATTTGATTTATTTACATTGGACTTACTAACATTCATTCATATTCAATTTTAATTAGTTTGCATTCACTAATTTTCATTCAAGTTGGTTCACTTCCAAATCAAATTCAATTCTATTCAAATTTACATATTATCCATTGGAATTTAATTACATAGCTTCCAATTTCGCTAATTCAATTTCATTAACACTTAATGAATTATATACAATCAATCAAAAATCAAATAACAACCAACGTTTATTCAACATAACCAAATTATTCAATTTACATTCAATTTGGTCCAACACTTTTAATTCCAATTGGTTTGATAATCTATTGATTTTCATTCAATTATTCAACTTCTAATTACATTGGCTTTCAATGAATTAGCACTTTCATCCATTATCCCATATCAATTTTATTTACATTCAATTGATTTACATTCAATTCATTAGTTCAATTCAATTGCTAGTTCCTTTAACAATATAAAGTTGAATTTCATTCATATAGCTCAAGTTCAAATTCTTAATGACTCACTTCATTAATTCACTTATTAATTTACTTCGACACCAAAATCAACTTTATTCAACATCATTTAAGTTATATTCTATTTCAAACATCTTATCAAATCCAAATCAAATCCAAATTTTCTAAACAACTTTCTTTTAAACAACTTGGCAGCAATCACTCTTTTGGAAACCCGAAAATGAACACCGATGATGTCATGATCATCATCGGAATTATTTTCCAGTGACAGAAAAGAGTTTAGAGCTTTAATTTCTCCAAAACAATTTTCCCAAATATCAAATCATTTCAAAATACTTCTTTGGAATTTCATTTCAGATTATAAATCACATTTTGTATACCTTTTACTTATATAATTTCACATATTATGTATAAGACTATTTCACAATTGTAAATCACTTTAATTATAATTCCGTCTTATAATTCATTTTCTTGTACGATTATTCTTTTACAACTGTTGTTTTTATTTAACTTATTCAACAACCAAACAATCAATTCATACACACTCTAATAATTCTGAAAAATTATTCCTTTATATACAAAATATAATCAAGGTAAAATTATTTCATTTACCCAATTTAAATGATACTATGTCAACCTGTCTCGTTTAAGAGTTTAGAAATCCCTATTGATAATATGGCGTCCCACATACCGACCAGAATTCACAAACAGCTCAACGATAAGCAAACACAATATAAAACATTTTTATATTCATTAGCAAATACGCGCTCGTATCTATTATTACACTCACACTCATTCTAGACTACTACTGACTCTATCTCTAATGAGTAACACCCAACAGAGCCATGGTTGTCGCTTAACCATATGCTCTGATACCAAATGTGACGTTTGCGATTTTTCGTTGCCGAAAAACTGAATCGTTATGGTTAAAGAAGAAGAAAAGATAGAAGAAGAGAGAAAAAAATAGAACAGAACAGAAAGAGACAACAGAACAATATCAGAATCTCACAATTCGCAGCGGAACAACATATAATAGATAAATGGATATCATTAAAACAAAGAACTGTACATTTTATACATTACATCCTTTTCAGAGTTTACAACAACAATAGACAACAGAGTCAATACATCAATGGACAGTCATATAAACTTGTCCTCATACAGAATACACAGCGGAATAATACATAGTATAATATCATATGCAAGTGGTACGTCTCGATATGCAGCTCGCCTCCTGCAACTCCTGAATTCCAGAATATCCTGATAAACCTTACTCCTGACTGCCCGTGTGGAAATTGGTGGGTACCCAGAGTTTAGGAAGGAAAACAATAAACTCCGAGTCAGTCATGTGACTGGTGTGAGAACTAAAACAGTTTATTATTTCTTTAAACAAAGTACAGGATAATTTTTTTTAAAATAGATTCACAATGCTTTTTAGAAAATGGGACTACCATAAGGCCACCCGCATGCACACACAATGCAAACGCAGAATCGGAGGAGATTTCTCCTTATGATAGTCAAAGATGCTTGATACGCATTAAAAAGAAATATTTGATATTATTACTAGTGCATAGTGTAGAAAACAATTTCGAAAGTAGAATATAAATCTTAGCCACCATAGGCATTCCGCACTTATGCCTACTATAGCTACTATGTTCAATAGCAGGTTACCGCCACATTCCATAGCAGGTTATACAACTAAATCCATACAAGATCGTATTGTTTCTTTGGATTTCCAACAAATGGTCAGGCCAACGAACTTCCCATTGCCACATGGGTACGCCTTTGGAAAGACGACCCGAGAACCAAACCGGATCTCTGCCAACACAAGGCCGGGTTACCCCTAACTGGGTAACTACTGACATGAATATGTCATCCCCCGATCGTAATCGATCTATCCGAGGATCCTCGATTTCCAACAACCACAAAATTTGCAGCAACAACATAGGTTAAATATCTAGGCTCCATACCATGATACCACCTCTATCTAGAAGGAATGACATACACTAAAGGGGCGCTACCTCCTAATAACCTTGCCGCATCGTTCCTGTTTTGACCATTTCCGGGGTGTGAGGTCCGACGAAGTCTCGTCCACAAAGCCACACTTTATACAAAAGCTGTGCTTTGGGTCAACAAATGATCAAAGTAATGATCATCAAGATAAATGATCAAACAAATGATCATATTACAAATGATCAAATAATGATCATTTCACGGCAACACTCAGCATGTCACATTACCAAATTGGGAGTGTATCACTAATAACCTTCAACTACATAACCTCTGAGCTCGTACGTCTCAGAGAAGGGTGTTAAGCTAAGAAAATAAATTCTCCGCCACCAACAGAAATATATTTCAAAGAAATCAGCTTTATATCTCAACTTGTAATGTCATACATACAATCCATACAAGTCTGTTCCGGGCTCGAACAGAACCGAAGGCACTTACAAAGAAGTCCTTGCATTCCGGATAATTTCTAATCACGTCCGGACTTCCCGTCACTAAGGGTGATAAAACCTCTATATCGAAGATCAGCCGATGCAGAGTAACTCAACGGTAATCCTTCTGTTTTCAAAAATATCCGGTCTTCAACACCGGTCATCAAATGCAATCCATTACTATGTATCACATATTCGGAATGGGTTATACGACCCCAAGGTCCTTTCCCGGCTAACCCGAATAGTGAGCGCTTATTTTAAAAATAAGTATGGCATTCAAATTCAAGCAATCACAACAAATACCTATTTAAAGGTAAATATTGATAGTCGGTTATTTAACTATCAATAAAGATGCGCAACATCACCAGATTCCAAATAATTTCCCAAATTATTTACTTTCCAAAATATCTTTACTAGATATAAAATTTCCACACTTCAAAAATAAATCAACGTTTATTTTTAAATCAAATTCCCCTTTCCATTTATAAATTCCATAGTGAATTTACATTCCAAAATATTTATGAATATACGATTTCAATTATTTATTTTCAATTTATCTTCAAAAAGATAAATTCTCAAAACGTTCATTTCACATTGGAAAAATATTTCCATACTTATTTAATAATAAGTACTTCACAAATCTATTTATTTTCAACATTTGAAAATATTCAATATTCTTAAATCAAAATTAAGTATATATTTCATTACTTAAGGAAAACATTCTCTTAACACATTTATTTAGGTCAAAAACGAATGTTGCGTAAAACATCGTTACGACGACCCAAAATCACTAGTATAGGGATTCAAAGTTTAAATAGATATATAAATCCCAATACTATATAAAACATTTCCCTTCGGAAACCATTTCCTATAACAACAGTGTTATAGTCCACCATTTCCTTCTTTCTCGAAAACGTCTATTTCAACAATAAATGTTGAAATCTATGGTTTCGATTCATAATACATTTTAAAACATCTTTAAAATAATTAACTTCATTTTATAATATTCATTTTGCCAAAACATGACCATTTAATTCAATAATGTATTCACTGTCCAAAATCGTGAATATATTTTCTTTATAAACTTCAATATTCAATTTATCAACTTCAATTGATTTCGGATTTATAAAACAACGTTTATAAACTCCATTTATATTTTTATAAACTTCTATTTATAAAAAATCCTTTTTATATCTCATTTTAAATGCCAAATCCGATTTATAAGTTGATTACTTATAAATCTTATATTTTACAAAATCTATCCATTTTATATCTTTATACTTCATAAATTTATAAATTTCAATTCACTTATGAAATCCAATTTTATTTCACTTTATTACTTATAAAAACTCGTTTTATAATTCCAATATTTTTAATTTATAAATATCAACTTTATAAATCTTCTATATAAATCGTTTATAATAATTCGAAAATCCCAATTTAAACCAATTTATAAATTACTTAACTATTTATTTACAAAAACCTCATTTCGGTTATATTTCTCAAAAATATTAATTTTTTTATAACATAAAAATTTATAACGTTTTAATTATTTAAAATGAATCAATTCAAATTTAATAAAAACATATACTTTGAAAAATCACTTTAAAATCCTTTTAAAAATCAAAAACGTTATTTTTTTAAACTTTAAAAATGGATCGATGATGCAACAGCATCAAATAGTCAATCATGACTACAACATCAACAAATATCACAATATCTGTAATCAAATAAATATTGGTGAGGAATCCAGTTGGATCCCTCCAACCCGTTTTCCTACATTCACAGATGTTAGCACAATACCAATTCCGCTCCAGTACGGAATTATCGCGGTATATGGGATTTATAAAATATTATCCGCTTAATAGAAGGCGCAATAGGGTCTCATCCGCTATACAATGCGGGAAATCAACAACTCCAATATATACATATGCCAATCTATATATTGTTATATATAAATATATCCTATTATATCTAATATCACAACTAAACAGCAATCAATAACTGCAATCATCATTCAAAAAGGCATTCAAGCAATTTTAAATTTAACTATTTAAAATTTAAATCGAAACTGTTCGATTGAGTGAGAAGTTCTCACCTTGATTTCAATTTCATTTTCAGCTTTTATTTCGAATAAAATTAAACGCGCGTTTAATTTTATCCAAAATTTTCGCTTGCTCTAATCAACTCCAATCCAATTCAATAGCGAAGTATTCATCCATACGAACGCAACGCAACTGGTTTCGTGCGTTTTCGACCTCGTATGAAAAAGATACGAATTTTAAAAGTAACACGAATTTTTATAAAATAATTATACAATTTTCTTTTATAAATTTTACCCTAGATCTAAATCCAGCCGTTGATTTCATCTCCCCTACATCTTGGCCGTCCCCTGCATCTTCCTTCTCTTCCTCAACAGGAAACGAACGCACGTTCAAACCCATCGTCCGCCCCCTAGCCCTAATTCACGCGACCACCACGACAACTTCCAAGTCGATCAGGTTACTCCATTAGAAAGCTCGCGACAAGAGCTTCCTTCGGCCACAATATTGATGAACTCGCCCCCCCCCTCTACACGAAAAGACGTGCACAATCAAACACCTTTCGGCCATGATTTCTCCCTCCACTTCGCGCCGTTTTCGATCAACTCCGTATAGATTCGAAGCTCTCAAGATGCTCTTCAAGTCTCTAGTTGAGAGTTTCTGCAAATTCTTCATGGATCAAGAGATTTTGAGGGAAGAAGGTGAGTGTGTTTCGGCCATTGATGTTATTGGAGGCGGCGGCTGAAGGTTTTTGTAACGACCCGAAATTTTCGAACCCGAAAATTTCAGATAGTTATGAAAAAGAAGAAAAAGATAGAAGAAGAAGAACAGAAACACCAAACATCTCACATTCGCAGCGGATAAAATATAATAATAAATAATAACAGTTTACAAACGAATACTATATTTGTCGATTTCCTTTAATATACATCAGAGTTTCACATTATACACGGTCACTGAATATTTACAATTATCAAATCTCAGATTAACAATAATATAAATACAGTGGAATACTTTATACGATATTGCCATCCAGCTCGCCTCCTGAGCTCCAGAACGTCCTAACCTGGAAATATATAATACTCGGTCTGACCCGAGCATTACACCAAAGTAACACCCGGGTCAGGCTGGAAACCAGCGTGAGTAAACTCATCTAATCATGGAAAACAAAAGCATACAATGCATATAAAATCTCAAAGCCACAATTTAATCTAGACGACACTTATTCCATATATAAGTTTCTAAATACCAAATATTTAGATTTAAAATAGTCCAATTCCTCCAAATCACTTTACTCTACATATATATTTTACATATCAATATATAAAAATTCAAAGTGGTTTCGGGTATTTCCTTATACTCGACCTTGGTAACTTCGAATTCAGTTCACCCTAACCCATGTTATTCATTTAATACAACTCAACTTTAATTACCAAATAACACTTTTACACAGCAATTCATAACTGATTTATAATCCCATAATCACCGTCCATCCAACTTATCATATCACAAAGCAATTCAGTTCGGAGATATCAACCAATCCAAAGCATTTATCATTTTCAATCATCCATAAGCAAGATTGAACTCCTTCATTAGTTACATTAATTAATGGTCCTCTAATTACTTTCATTAGTTAATCCTTTAATTATACTGAGTAAGCACCACTTAACTATTTTCCTCAAATAATTATCCTTTAAATAATATCCACCCCGCAATTTCCCTTAATAAATTACATTTAGAAATTATTCATTCATTATTCCACCAAGTAATTACACTCCATAAATTTCGTTAAGTACTTATACTTAACCTCAATATCGAGAATCCTCTTCAACTAATTAAACTTAATTTATTAATTATAATTAATCTCATTAACTTAATTAATCTCACCAAATGGATATCAAAGTAAATCAAACAAGAAACATCAATTCAAATCAAATAAGTTTGATCTACTTAGCTTGATTTATCACTTATTAATCAACTTATTATTTAATTATTTCTTAATTACTTAATTAATCATCAATTACTAATTTATTAACTATTTAAATCCTTAATTAATTACTTAATTAGTTAACTACTATTTATTAATTAACTTTAAATAGTTAATTAAATTCTTAAATTTCAATTGATTAAACACAAGATTCTTTTTATCAATCTTTAAATACACATTTAATTCAATCTTAAATTACTTATTAAATAAATTTACATTCTCAATTAACTTATACTTAAATTAATTAAACATCTTACATTAGCCAGCTTCTTAATAAATTACAAATCAAATCTTTGTTTAAATTTATTACATTATTTATTTAATTAACACTAAACTTTTTTAATTAAATAGCTTAAAGAAACATAAGCTTAACCCCAAAAATGGACCCGAGGCCAACACTGCACCACTCGAGCAATTTCTGTTTTTTTCCCTTACCTTTCTTCTACTAATCTTTCTTTTCTTTTCCCTTTTTTTTTACACAACTACAACATCGGTATTGCTCTTACATACGTTTTCAGGTAACGCCAAACAACCCAACACATACTCGAACGAAAAAAAACTACGAGCTTGCTGACATACCCACGCCACCATGCACATGAATGGTTGTTCGCCGCCCCTCCAGTAACGTCCATCGCCTCCAACAGACCACACAACAACCCCTAGTTCAACATCGAAACCAATATCAACCTGAAAAGTTTAAAACCGAAAAAGGGCCTGAAGCTCGTACTCGATACACCAACACCTCATCGAAAACCACCACGTTCTTCCATCACTCATCACCGGAGGCAAAGCCCCTTCACCATTGCCATGGCCATACCTTCCTCGGCCTTCACCCAAAACCAGTGGCCACTCGATCAAAGCATGGCGATGAAAATCAAAATTTACAGAGCATCGAAAAACATAAGAACAAAACCCTACTTTTATCTCAACTTCAAAATCCATGCATTCGAAAAAAATTTAAGCATTTTTCCTGTGTTAATTCATCTTCAAGCTTACTTCATAAGAAATTTCAACCACTAAAATTAATTGAATCAACCGAAATTGAAAAAATGCAACTTTTATACATATTCAAACTGTACCTTAAACACTCACTTAAAAATCATAATTTTTATACTAAAAATCTTAACTTTGTGTGTGTAACCAAGATATGTGATCAAATTCACAAATTAAAATATTCGAATTATAGTTTTTGATTTCTTTCTATTGTAACTTGATTAAACAGTTCCTATATTTTACTGTTATACTTCCAATAAATTCCCAGGCTTATGATTTAAGTTAAACAATCTTAATTTACTTACAACCCTGGTTTAAATTGATTTAAGTGGAGAAGTATTAATATTCTTTACACCTATTTGCTCAGAAGCTTAACTCAAAGCTTCCAGTACACAAAAATAAATACAGGTCCTCTTAAAAACAATATATAGCAACACAAGTTCAGGAACTAATTATCATGATCAAATTTCAAGAAAGTAAGTTTACTCACCTGAAAATATTTCTAAACAGAGAACACTCTGTTATTTTAAAAACTACAGTTCCAAGTTAAATCCCTGTAAATCTCCACTGCCTTGTTGTTGAAAGAATTGAGTTTGTAAATAAAGATGATGTTTTTTTTTCTTCTCAGGTTTACTTCTCAGATTCACTAAGTTCCTAGAACAAACTAAAATAAGGTGATATATATAAAGAAGTAGCTTGAACAGTGGTAGGCTACAACTGGCACACTTCAACCTGTTGATCAGAGATTTTTCTCTTGTGTGTTTTACTTACAGTGATTGTTGAAGTGATTTTCAAATTTCGGCTGAAACAAATGTTGGTGGCTGACATGAAAGCATTCAAATGCTTTGCTTCTTAATTCGTTTACAAACTATAATTATGTTTAGCTGTACATAAATATTTTGTACGAAAATATTCACTTTGCAGGCAAAAACTTAGCTTGCAAATGAAGATATTATGTTTTGTTATTATCTAGCTTGAACTCATGTACTTATTTGTCTCAGGTTTTACTTTTCTTTGGTCTTGTTCCATTTTATACTTTAGCTTGTACTCCATATACAAGTGTTTGTCAGGTCTTATCTTCTTGCTTTAACTTATGCTTTGTTTTATAAGTACCTTCATATACAGGTTTGACTGGTTCATCTCATATCACTTGTATCCCAACATATATGTGTTCTAGAATCTACTTATGTGTTAATTTCCTATTTTACATGACTATAACCTTTAAGATATTTATTTTCACATCCATACCTATTTCATTTCTTTATTAAGGTTAAACTATCAACATTGAATTGCTTAAAATTATTTATTTTTATACTCATGTTAATATCATAGTTTTCTTAAGCCTATAACAATTATATTTGTTTTCAAATAATATATTTGTTTGTACTTAAATTTAATACTGATAAGATTTATTTTACTTAAACTATTATTATCCAGACTATATCATATATATATATATATATATATATATATATATATATGTATTTTTAAATAACATAGTTAGATAAGATGGATTTCATGTTTAAAATATTTAGAAACTCGTCATTTTATTTCCAAACCATAGCTTCTCAAAATTATGTATATATATATATATATTGTTTTAAAATAATAAGCTGTATTTTAATTAATTTGATTAAATATTGATTAAAATAATACTGCCAAAAATCCGGGATGTTACATCCCTTCCCCCTTTAAAACTTTTCGTCCTCGAAAAGTAACGAAACCAGAATTTATTAAAATGCTTATTTAATTAAGCAATTAGCGCAATCCAAATCCAGCCAAACGACTTTCAGGTACCTGTACTTACTCAATTTAAACATGTAAGTATTATATATATATGAAATTTATAACATTTCTCTTACTAAACAATTTCAACACATCAATTCTAAAAGGAATGCATTTTAAATAATTTCCACAACAATTTATATGATCTCAAAACTAATTCCATTCCATATTAATTTATTCCCAACCATTTTATTAATACAAAGTCATTCTCCATTTATGGTATTACTCACTTGGGATTTGTTTGCAACTCAAACCATTTCTATAATAATTCACTTTCATTTTATCCAACTTCCCTTCTCTTATATCCAATTCACTAACAAATTCCGTTAAATATTATTCAGATCACATTCGAATTGTATTCACCATTTTAAAACCATCACTATTCCGATCCAACTCAATTTTTTTATTTTTTTTATTTTTCATAACATCTCTTCTTACTTAATCCATTGTCAAACCCAAGTCGAGTTCTATTCACAATTCGAATTCATTCCAAACTCCATTATTAACTTACAGTCCATTTTAGTTAACCGGGTTAAATTTTATCAACATACTCTATTAAATAATTTATTTGGCTAGTTAGCTTACTTCCACCTTTAATTTAATATTCTATTTTATTACAAAGGATCGCTTCATTTCAATTTCCCGAGTTTTAATTTTATAATTTCAGTTTGGATTTCCTTTGATTTTCCAAAAAACCAACACCTTTATTTCAAAATTTTAGGAAAACTTTTAAAGTCACATAATACTAATAAAATAACTCTTTATAAAAATACTTTTTTTTAATAACTCGATGTCTCAACCAGTCCATCCTTGTTCTCACAGAAATTCAGTCATACGGTGATTAGGCGTAGGACCGAAAATCTATAAGTACTTGGCAAACTCGTTTTCAACATCCAGTGAAAATACTTGGAAAATAATTTTATTGAAAATATAGAAAACAATTTTTGAAAATAGAGGAAATATCTTTGCTGAGGATGCTCTGGAAATCAACACCCCCATCCATGGTCGCAGTTAACCCGATGATTACGTTGCCGTCCCGACAAAATCCACAAATAACTGTAGGCCTCCCGCCCCACGATTACACCATGGAACCCACGACAGATCGCAGCTACAACTGGGGTTATGTAGCTATCACAGCAAAAACCCATATAACTGTAGGCATCAGCGCCATCGAATTTCGCTGCCAAAAATGAAACTTCTCCACTCCACTTGAACATAGATCGCAGTCTACCGATGTTGTGTTGCCTTCCCGGCAAAATCAAGTGTAGACCGTTGACACTCATCCTCCACACGATTTCTGTATGGTCCCCACAGTAGATCGCAGCGACATCGAGTTACACTGTCGTCACAGCATAACCCAAATACCTCTGTAGGCATCAACGCCATCGACTTACGCTACCCAATAATCCTCAGGAACTAGTTTTGTCCGGACTCCTCACAGGATCAACTTTAGAACCCCCCTGGGCTCAAGGCAGCACCACCCGGTGGCACTCCTGAGAAGTTCATTTCAAGGGAGCGCTTTTTTCCCCAGAGCCATCATCAAAACACTTTATACTATACATATAGTATCTTTAAATCATACACCTAGTATGATATCATACAAAGCTCCTTTACACATAATCGATTATCCCAAAATCGATAATTCTCAAAATAGGCTTTCCAAATTCCAATATTGATTTTACCCAAAAATCAGAAGCCTTTCCAAATCCAAAGGTTCCCAAAACCCTTTCCAAAATCCTCATAAGATCCTTTATATATATATTCAGATATATAAAAATTTTAAAACTTTGGATCATTTCCAACTTGTATGAAATCCTTTCATACTTCAAACACTTTTCAAAAATCCATCAGAGTGAGATATACTCACTTATTCCCATTTTCCTTTAATCCCCATTTGGATTATCACTTCAATTCTTATCTCAGTTGGGTATTTAATCAATAACAGTTTGAACTCCGACCAGTTTATAATTAGGAAATAGCTCGAAAATTTAAAAATAGATAAATAGTTGAAAAATAATTATTAGTTTGTAAAGTAGCCATAAAATGGGTAACTAACTGTAAAATAGTTGAAAAATAGCTAAATAGTTTCAGAAATTTTAGATAATTGTAAAATAGTTGTAAAATAGTAATTAATTTGTAACATTGTTGAAAAATAGTAATTAGTTTGGAAAACTGTTGAAAAATGGTTAAATAGCTCCAAAAATAATTGTAAAACATGTATAAAATAATTTGGCTTCAAGAAAGAAAGGTTGTATATATTTAATAGCTTAGAAAAATAAGTTTATATCGAAATAATTTATATTGAAAATAGTAAAGAGCCAACTGTTCACTTCCCTAACAATTCAATTTAAATCTCCCTTTAAATTGACCCAGTTCCAATCCAAATAACCCCAAATTCCATTGGACTTGATTAATTCCCAATTCAAGTTGAATCAATCTTGATTCCTTCCCAAATTTAAATCAAATTCTAATTGATTTTAATCCTGTTCAATTTTAATTATAATTTCATATTATTCTAATCAATTTGAATTATTATCAATTTAATTTCAGAATCCAAATCACTTCAATTTAACCCATTTCAATTTCCCATTTAAATTTTTTTAAACATATATATTTTCAATCACCAATCCAATTACTTCAAACCAAATTAAAATTTTGAACTAATTCAATTTCAATCTTGAATTTTAAACTACCTTGAGTTATATAAATTCGAGTTAAATTCTCAAAGGTTGATTTAACTTTTTAAACCAAATTAACTTTTAAATCAAAGTGTTTAATCATTCTAATTTCTGAGCCCAATTTCTTAAAATTCTCATTTTAAACTATTTTTACTTATGTATTTCAAGGTTCAAATAAGAGTTCGATGCAAATTTTATTTTTTTTCAAAATTTAATTTATTATTCAAATTTATCTTCCAGTTTGAAGCCAGTTCTTAAACAAGTTTAATTTTACAAGTCAATTATTCAAATTTATTTTATTTATACAATTCCATTCTCAATTTAAAGATTTTATTAACAATAGGATGATAACATCCAATTTATTTGAAAACGTTATCCATTTTCAATTTTAAATCTCAAACCCGTTTTGAGATCACCCAAATCCCCAATTCAATCAACCATTTAACTTTCCCAGTTCTATTCCAATTTCATCTTGAAATTTCCAATGCGGGTTGCTTGTTCTACATTTATTTAACTTTCCCAAAGTTAAATTCCAATTTTACTTAATCCAATCAACCTCATTCAATCCTTAAACTTCACAATAATAATCCTCCCAGCCATGTTTTAAAATTGTAAACCACCCTGGTTTTAAATTCAAATCAATTTCAAACAACCCATTGTTTTCAACAAATCTCGGTTATCCAAATAATACTTATTTATTATTTCCATTACTTTGAAACCAAATTTTCAAATTCTGGGATTAGATTTAGAATTTCATTTTCAATCACTTAAATTTTAATTTAGTTATATTTCTATTCCTACTTAATTTGATTCCAATTCTAAACTTCAGTTTCAGTTTGAATCCATTTCAAACTTATCTTTATTAAATTTCAGTTTAGTTGTATTATATTATTTCTTAATTTTAATTTCAATAATTTAACAACCAATCACCTTAATATTTAGTATAATGAAATATTCCTTTATATATCAAAATATATTTTTATATAAAATCATTAAAAACCATTATATAAGAAAATAACAAGTACGCGCTCATATATATATATATACACTCAACTCACTCTAGAGTACTACAGACTCTATTTAATGAGTAATCCCACTAGAGCCAAGGTTCTCGCTTAACCTTTCAGCTCTGATACCAACTGTAACGAACCGAAATTTTCGAACCCGAAAATTTCAGATAGTTATGAAAAAGAAGAAAAAGATAGAAGAAGAAGAACGTAAACACCAAACATCTCACATTCGCAGCGGATAAAATATAATAATAAATAATAATAGTTTACAAACGAATACTATATTTGTCGATTTCCTTTAATATACATCAGAGTTTCACATTATACACGGTCACTGAATATTTACAATTATCAAATCTCAGATTAACAATAATATAAATACAGTGGAATACTTTATACGATATTGCCATCCAGCTCGCCTCCTGAGCTCCAGAACATCCTAACCTGGAAATATGTAATACTCGGTCTGACCCGAGCATTACACCAAAGTAACACCCGGGTCAGGCTGGAAACCAGCGTGAGTAAACCCGTCTAATCATGGAAAACAAAAGCATACAACTCATATAAAATCTCAAAGCCACAATTTAATCTAGACGACACTTATTCCATATATAAGTTTCTAAATACCAAATATTTAGATTTAAAATAGTCCAATTCCTCCAAATCACTTTACTCTACATATAGATTTTACATATCAATATATAAAAATTCAAAGTGGTTTCGGGTATTTCCTAATACTCGACCCCGGTCACTTCGAATTCAGTTCACCCTAACCCATGTTATTCATTTAATACAATTCAACTTTAATTACCGGATAACACTTTTACACAGCAATTCATAACTGATTTATAATCCCATAATCACCGTCCATCCAACTTATCATATCACAAAGCAATTCAGTTCGGAGATATCAACCAATCCAAAGCATTTATCATTTTCAATCATCCATAAGCAAGATTGAACTCCTTCATTAGTTACATTAATTAATGGTCCTCTAATTACTTTCATTAGTTAATCCTTTAATTATACTGAGTAAGCACCACTTAACTATTTGCCTCAAATAATTATCCTTTAAATAATATCCACCCCGCAATTTCCCTTAATAAATTTCATCTAGAAATTATTCATTCATTATTCCACCAAGTAATTACACTCCATAAATTTCGTTAAGTACTTATACTTAACCTCAATATCGAGAAATCCTCTTCAACTAATTAAACTTAATTTATTAATTATAATTAATCGCATTAACTTAATTAATCTCACCAAATGGATATCAAAGTAAATCAAACAAGAAACATCAATTCAAATCAAATTAGTTTGATCTACTTAGCTTGATTTATCACTTATTAATCCGCTTATTATTTAATTATTTCTTAATTACTTAATTAATCATCAATTACTAATTTATTAAATATTTAAATCCTTAATTAATTAATTAATTAGTTAACTATTATTTATTAATTAACTTTAAATAGTTAATTAAATTCTTAAATTTCAATTGATTAAACACAAGATTCTTTTTATCAATCTTTAAATACACATTTAATTCAATCTTAAATTACTTATTAAATAAATTTACATTCTCAATTAACTTATACTTAAATTAATTAAACATCTTACATTAGCCAGCTTCTTAATAAATTACAAATCAAATCTTTGTTTAAATTTATTACATTATTTATTTAATTAACACTAAACTTTTTTAATTAAATAGCTTAAAGAAACATAAGCTTAACCCCAAAAATGGACCCAAGGCCAACACTGCACCACTCGAGCAATTTCTTTTTTTTCCCTTACCTTTCTTCTACTAATCTTTTTTTTTTTTTTAACAATTACAACATCAGTATTACTCTTACATACGTTTCCAGGTAACGCCAAACAACCCAACACATACTCGAACGAAAAAAAAACTACGAGCTCGCTGACATACCCATGCCACCGTGCACGTGCACGGTGGTTCGCCGCCCCTCCAGTAACGTCCATCACCTCCAATAGACCACACGACAACCCCTGGTTCAACATCGAAACCAATATCAACTGAAAAGTTCAAAACCGAAAAAGGGCCTGAAGCTCGTACTCGATACACCAACACCTCATCGAAAACCACCACGTTCTTCCATCAGTCATCACCGGAGGCAAAGCCCCTTCACCATTGCCACGGCCATACCTTCCTCGGCCTTCACCCAAAACCAGTAGCCACTCGATCAAAGCACGGCGATGAAAACCAAAATTTACAGAGCATCGAAAAACATAAGAACAAAACCCTACTTTTATCTCAACTTCAAAATCCATGCATTTGAAAAAAATTTAAGCATTTTTCCTGTGTTAATACACCTTCAAGCTTACTTCATAAGAAATTTCAACCATTAAAATTAATTGAATCAACCGAAATTGACAAAAATGCAACTTTTATACATATTCAAACTGTACCTTAAACACTCACTTAAAAATCATAATTTTTATACTAAAAATCTTAACTTTGTGTGTGTAATCAATATATGTGATCAAATTCACAAATTAAAATATTCGAATTTTAGTTTTTGATTTCTTTCTACTGTAACTTGATTAAACAGTTCCTATATTTTACTGTTATACTTCCAATAAATTCCCAGGCTTATGATTTAAGTTAAACATTCTCATACTTACAACCCTGGTTTAAATTGATTTAAGTGGAGAAGTATTAATATTCTTTACACCTATTTGCTCAGAAGCTTAACTCAAAGCTTCCAGTACAAAAAAATAAATACAGGTCCTCTTAAAAACAATATATAGCAACACAAGTTCAGGAACTAATTATCATGATTATATTTCAAGAAAGTAAGTTTACTCACCTGAAAATATTTCTAAACAGAGAACACTTTGTTATTTTAAAAACTGCAGTTCCAAGTTAAATCCCTGTAAATCTCCACTGCCTTGTTGTTGAAAGAATTGAGTTTGTAAATAAAGATGATGTTTTTTTTTCTTTCTCAGGTTTACTTCTCAGATTCACTAAGTTCCTAGAACGAACTAAAATAAGGTGATATATATAAAGAAGTAGCTTGAACAGTGGTAGGCTACAACTGGCACACTTCAACCTGTTGATCAGAGATTTTTTTTCTTGTGTGTTTTACTTACGGTGATTGTTGAAGTGACGTTTCAAATTTCGGCTGAAACAAATATTGGTGGCTGAGATGAAAGCATTCAAATGCTTTGCTTCTTAATTCGTTTACAAACTATAATTATGTTTAGCTGCACATAAATATTTTGTACGAAAATATTCACTTTGGAGGCAAAAACTTAGCTTGCAAATGAAGATATTATGTTTTGTTATTATCTAACTTGAACTCATGTACATATTTGTCTCGGGTTTTACTTTTCTTTGGTCTTGTTCCATTTTATACTTTAGCTTGTACTCCATATACAAGTGTTTGTCAGGTCTTATCTTCTTGCTTTAACTTATGCTTTGTTTTATAAGTACCTTCATATACAGGTTTGACTGGTTCATCTCATATCACTTGTATCCCAACATATATGTGTTCTAGAATTTACTTATGTGTTAATTTCCTATTTTACATGACTATAACCTTTAAGATATTTATTTTTACATCCATACCTATTTCATTTCTTTATTAAGGTTAAACTATCAACATTGAATTGCTTAAAATTATTTATTTTTATACTCATGTTAATATCATAGTTTTCTTAAGCCTATAACAATTATATTTGTTTTCAAATAATATATTTGTTTGTACTTAAATTTAATGTTGATAAGATTTATTTTACTTAAACTATTATTATCCAGACTATATCATATATATATATATATATGTATTTTTAAATAACATAAAGTTAAATAAGATGGATTTCATGTTTAAAATATTTAGAAACTCGTCATTTTATTTCCAAACCATAGCTTCTCAAAATTACGTGTATATATATATTGTTTTAAAATAATAAGAAGTATTTTAATTAATTTGACTAAATATTGATTAAAATAATACTTCCAAAAATCCGGGATGTTACAGTTTTGATCTAGGGTTTTATTTTTTTTGCAAATAATGAATATTTGTGGCCTTTTATAGATAATTCGCGAAACAATATTCATCCCGAATTTTCCGAACTCCAAACGAAGCGTGCCGGTTGGCGTTTCTAAGGTTTACCCCGCATTCCAAACACAATGGGACATGTTTCGGGAGCTAATTCGATCATCTGTGCGAGTTACGGCAATAAACGTTCGATTCAAAATTAAATCGGTAAATCAAATTTCTAGGCGTTTTAGCTTGCATCGGACAAACGGTAAATCCGATTGACACGAAATTTGAAACCATACAATAATATCACATTACGGATCCGATGAAACTGGTTTCGTCGAAATCCGAGACTGTTTGAAAATTGACTAATTTCACCAGTCGATTTAAATATTAAAATATTCAATTTTCACAAATTAACTCTTAATTCAATTTTAAAATTTCTAAAATATCGTTCTAACTCCAATATGATAAAATAAAATTTTATAAATCAATTTTAATCATATTTAACCCTATTTTCAATTATTTCTGTATTTTCAACTATTAAATTATCGATTTAATTATTCAATTAAATCCAATTATTCGAAATAAAATTTATTCGACCTATAAATTTCACTTATTAATATTTAAAATTAATTAAATATTCAAATTTTAATTAATAGAAATTCTGGGTCGTTACAAAGACATTCATTCTTGAATCTCACAAATATATAAGTCTACCTAATCGGCTTTAGTGTTAAGTATAATATTAACGATTTCCATAAAAAAGTAAGAAATCAACTTGATCAACACATTTCCGACATTTTTCGACTTAACTTTCCATTACTCAAGAGGGAAGCTAGTAGATTAGAGCTCTATTACTCATATCCCTACTCGAACATCAATCTTAAATCTCACAAATTGATAAGCCTACTTCGTTGGCTTTTAGTGTTAAGCATTGTTAATTACTTTTAAACAAATAATAAAAAAACTAACCGTTTGGCCATTAACCAATTATAACCCTTTCTAAATCTTTTGTTTATATTTTTAAAACCTTTTTAAATTTATATATATATATATATATATATATATAGTAATTTATTTGTAAAACTAGATATTAAATAAACCATTTTTAGAAGATATTTATTACATAAGGTATAAAATAGTCAACATATTTTCTAAAGACAATATATACTTAAAAACGCCTTTAAAGTACTTTCTAACACTTATAGTAGGTTTTAAAATATTGACTCAAAATATTATATGAAAATGAAAACTTTATAATTTCTTTAAAAACTGAAAAAACTAGTTTTTTTTATAAAATCCCTTACTTTAAAAATTCACAACTAATTCTTGAAATTTGATAAGTATCTCAAATCACTTTTGAAATACTCTACTATGAGTTAGTAAATAGTTGTAAGAAAATGAAGCAATATATTTAAATTCAAATATCTTTACAAACCTTTAAATTCAAAAATTTAAGGCTAGACAGGGGGCTATTTTGCATAGGTGATGTTTTGACCACTTTTTGAGATGTCATTTAACGTTTTACTATCCAAAATTTTATGGCAACAAACATACATACATACATATAAGGCATTATAAATATGATGAGAAACCCTTAAGGATCTCTCTATAAAGTTTTATAGAAATCGCCAAAAACAATGCAATTCACAAGTGCATCCATAACGACTATCGTTATAAGTGCACTTTCAAATCCAAATCCAATCTAAACCAAAGTCCATCCATAACCTATGCACTATTTTCAAGATTATGTCACATGTTATACAAGTCCATTCAAGTCCATACATATATCATTTGCTTTCAGAGCAAGAATCAAAACCAAAGTTTTAACAAATGTCAACATCAATTCAAAAAACTTAAACACAATCAAACATAAAAAAATATGGGTTATAATTTTTCCATTCAAAGTGGTTTGTCAACTCACCTTTAACCCAATAAAAAACCAAGTCCAAACAACCTAAGTCCAACCCCACCTTGCAACCACCTTCTTCTTCCTTCCTTCCTTGCTTTTGGCACTTGAATTTGCCCTCCAAACCCCTCAAATGCTCATGGCCATTGCTTAGTTGGGGAGTATGGCTTTGTTTATTCAAGATTTAGCATGGTGGAAGTTGTTGTAATATTATACTAAGGCCGTGGCAAAGTTTGTGTGGATTTGGAATTGTTTTGCAATTATTTTACTTTAGGAAATTAGAGAAGAAGAAAACATGAAATAACTCACTTTTGCTTTGTGGATTGGTGAACATAATAAAATGACGTGCCTTTCTTCATATAGGCTTCAAGATGGTGCTCTTTAGCCTTACTCTCACTCCCCCAACCATCCCATGGAAGGCTTACCTCCCATCACTTCTCCTACAGACAAATTACTCTTATGCCCTTCGCATGAAAATACCTCTTACCATTTGGAAGTTTTTTGAACTCTCTATTGTTTTATGAAGAGGAATGTGTGTTAATTAGTTTTTTTTTTGAACTGGTACTTTATATACAACAAATCATTGGGACAACATATCCCATGTCAAATAAACGTTCGAAAGCAAGTTTCGAACTTGTGACATTCTGCACCAAAGCCGAATTAATTAACCACTTGGACAAAGGTGCTTGTCATGTGTGTTAATTAGTTGTTAATTTGAGATCATCAAACAAGTGCAAAAGAGTTCGAACAACTTACATCAATCAAAAAGTTGTTTACTGATAAACCGATTTTCGGTCACATTATCGATTTTCCGTCGAAGAATATATTTTTGTAAACAATTTTCAAAAATAAGTTTCTTATATTTATTCATTAATTAAATGATGTCTAATAAAGTTATAAAATCATATTTATAACACTTATTTATATCTCAAAATGTTTCGATATTCGAAGACGAAGTCATCAAATTTCCTGATCGCTGCAATCTCGAGTTAGTGTGAGATGGCCGAGAAATGTTGGAAAGGCGACGGTGACTTCATTAGCTTTGGACACACCGAAGGTGATGTGGAAGGCATGGTTAAACTTGGTTCAGAGTGTAGAAGATGCTGGTGGCGTCGAATCATCGACTATAGGGCCGAAGCGACGGCGGTAAGGCAAAAACATGGCGGTTAGGTTTTGAACGACATTGAAAGTGTCCGTAAACGAAAGCACATACGGGAAATAAAAATATATAATATGATAATAATTATAAAATTATAATATTTAAATTACTAGTTAGATAACCCTTTAAATTTAAACGCTTATAACTCTTGCGTGTGGCCTCCATCTCATGCGTGGTTCATGAATCACGAGTATGGTAAGAAGTGAAACGTTTTGGTACGTTGTTTGCAATGTTCAAAGATGTTTCGGAAAAGTGCCTTCTTGTGATAGGTTCATTGTACGATCTTGAGCTTACGCGTTGGGGCTTAATCCAGCAGTTTCGTAAACTATGGGAAGATAATGAGTTTTGGCCTCAGTACGATGAGGATGCACATTTATTTATTTGTCATCTACTATTTTTTCATTTGTTCACATACACTTGTGTATGTTACCAATGGAGAGACGTTGTAGTTGGAATATTTAATAATATATTGTTTTGTTTGTCTAAGAATGTATAATTGATTACACTTATATTCTATTTCTTCCGCTACATGTTTCAAAAAGTGTAAAGTATTGTAAATAGCTCTGTGTTTTGTTTATATTTTATCTCAAAATGATCCATCATCAATAGCATCCGCAATGTCCGCTTTATTTTATGCATGAATCGAAGCATCTTAGGCGATAGGCTGTTATGATGTTCATATATTACAATTGGTGAATAGAAATAAGTACTTATATAAGAAATTAATAATCGATGTATATATAGAGGTTGGTTATTAGAAGGTGGCACTTTGATTTAGATCTTTCTTTAAAATTACAAGGCAAATTCCTTACCAACGCGAAACAATTGAATACTTCCCAAATAAGATTTTGTTAATGTCTAAGTACATTAGACTGAAAGACGTTATAATTTCGAAAAGAAAAAAAACAAGAAACAAAAAGAAAAGAAAAAAACAAGAAGAAATATACTATGTGTTATTCGACAATGAAACTTATGAATATAATAAGAGCATTCTCAACCCAACACTAATTTTTATGTAGTGTCAAGCCACATCAGCAATTACAAAATGTCATTTAAAATACATTCTTCAATGCTAGTGTAATTAATAATTTTAAGATGACATTGTGAAGTGCACTGTCTAGTTTTGGACATTGCACATCATAATGTGAAGTATTAAACGAAGTAATTATTAATAAATTATGTAAATTACTTTAATTGTCTACGAATAATAGAATGACATCTACGAAACAAATGATCATATTTTGCATTTGCATGGAAGAGAAATTGTAAACGTTATTGTCATGTACGCAAACATCGACTTAATATTGTCTACAATCTATTGACACATAAGCTTTACATCATATTATTTGTGAAATATGTTGGATATGCTCTAAGATGGATAAACTCTAACTGAGTTGGAATGGGTTGAAATTGGAACAAAAGTTTCTAAAATTTAAAAATAAAAATAATGACCATTGAACATCACACTATTGAAATGAAAATTATAACGCCTTTGGTGAACAGTCCACCAATAAGGTGACTCCGCAAGCTCGCGTGAGGGCAGTTTCGTCCGGTACGAATTAGTGCAATAAATATAGGACTCCCCAATTGCAGTTTGGACGAAGCTGAACTCAAATTAACATTTTCAAAATTTATCGGGGTTCGGATGCCGAAAATACATCCAAATGCAAACGCTCTCAGTAGCGATAACGGCGTGGAAAGAGAGAAGGAGAAGGCGATGCTAGCGGGAAACGAGGAGGACGTGGTCCTAACGGTATGGAGGAAATCATTACTGTTTAACGGTAACGGGTTTACGGTTTTTGACGCGAAAGGAAATCTCGTGTTCAGAGTTGATAATTATGCTTCCGAGAATAAAGGAGAGATTGTTTTAATGGACGCTTCTGGTAAATCTGTTCTTACCGTTCGAAAGAAGGTGCTTTCCTTTTCCGTTTTATGTCTCTTATCTTAAATTTGAAGTAAGGTTCTAATTGTCAGTTTCAATGATTTATGCCCGATATTTAGAAATAAACAGAATTTTTAAACAGTTCATAATGTTACGGATTACCATATCGAATACCATAATTAGGGATTAGAGCTACTTATGTTTGTATCGTATACTAAAAGGGATCTTACAATGAGCTAAACTTCAGAAAAATAGCCTGTGATTGGTAACTATAACATGCGGATTACAGATTTAAGGCAGGAATTTTATTACTCCATCATTTTCCCCCCAAACCGAGTAAAATTCGTTCAAATGTGTCACTGAAACTATTATCTGATGATATTATAGAATTCAATAAATTCATATTGGTGTCCGATCCTAAATTACATATGTTATCTCAGATTCATATTTCATATTGTATATATCAGCTTTTTATTTATTTCTTATTGTTATTGTTAAGTGCTGGTTACATAGATGGTTTTAAATCATCATTAAGATCTGCATTTTATGAGCTTAGTGTCAAAACAACGGTAGATAAAGATAGTCAATGAGATATTATCTGTAATGTCGCGGAATGTGTAATTACTACCTTCTGTAGCTGAGCAAGTTTTCCAATATCTTAATGATGCATGAGGAAGCGCACACACACACAGTGTTTGTGTGTGTTCCTAGCCTTCGTAAGTGCAGGCAACAATTTTGTCCTTTCTATTGTCTGGAAGATGTGAAAAATACCATACATGAGTGGTTAATGCAATGATTCTTTCATTGGTGAAAGAATTCTGTGCCTATCATATATTTTAATAATAAGTTCTGTTGATTGATTGGCTGCTATTTTTATTTTCTTATTTTTACCCAAACTCTTAAATTAACAAGTAAACTACATGGCTATTGGTCCACATAGCTTCAGTTGACCTTAATATAATTGAATGAGTTTGCTTATAATAATATGTGATAAGGTTAACTAATCTTTTGATAATGATGTTTTGGTTTATATATATCTATTTGCAAGTAAAAATAAATATTCTACACAATTATCTCCTTTTCAGTCGTTTTTCCTGTAACTTTCTACCGTCATACAGCCTATTCAACTTTATGCTAAGTTGATAAAGCTTTGACATGCATATTGCATTTGTGTTTGTCTGGAATACTTCAATAATAGTCACAGATAGGTTTTGTTTGTTTCTTATCAAAAGGATGCTCTGAATTTTAATTGAAATTGAACACATCGAGAACCAGTCAGCTTTGAACAGGAAACAACCGCAGTAATTTCAAATTCAAGAAAATAGGCTAAGTGAAAGAAGTTGCAAAAAAAAAAAAAAGTTTTAGGAACAATAAGTTTCTTTTTTAGTCCGAATGACATTTTATAGTGTAAATAGAAAATGATAGTTGCAACTATCATTCTGTGATTTACGCCAAAAATTATCTTTCAACCTAAAAAATATTATTTCTTATCCCTGAAATTTAAGTTTTCTCCAACTTTTACCTGAATTCAAAAACCTCCTTTCAATTTCCTTTTATTTCCTTTTATGAAATACATACACATTTTCAAGAAAAAAGTGTAATTCAAAGTAGTATTTGGATAATTTTGCTAACTTTAACATGTGTTCAGGTTATCATTTTTTCTTAATTTATAACCGTATGCAATACACGTCTTGACAACCACTTTTACATTTGAAAACAAAAGATGTAAAAGATAAAGATTTATAAAAAAGAGATGTATAAAATAGTTTATAAAGTGATATAAAACAAATAAGCTTTTTTAAAAAAGGACTTGTCTCTGATTTCTACTACTTTTTCCTTTTTTTATTGTGTGCAGAAGCTTAGCTTTAGCGACCATTGGGCAATATACGAAGGAGAAGAAGCAACAAACCCCAAATTCTTCGCAAAGAAACACGTGAACCTCCTCCAGTCAAAATCACTTGCACACATCAACCATTACACCAACACCAAATCATCCAACAGTCGAAACAACTCACCTTCATCCTCTCCGCACTCCCCCTTCAGCAGCAGCGGCATGTCATCGTCGCCGTGTTCATCGCCAAAGGCGGCTGCCAACTCAGCCCTAGCTTTCGAAGTTGAAGGTTCCTACACTCAGCGTAAGTGCACCATCTTCGACGAAGCACATCGACCGGTTGCTGAAATCAAATGTAAGGAGTCCCCGAATGGCGGTGTTGCTTATGGGCTTGATGTGTTTCGCTTGGTTGTGAAACCTGGGTTCGACGTTGCTGTTGCCATGGCCATTGTTGTCCTTCTTGAGCAGATGTTTGGGTCCAAGGGGTCATCTATGCTCATTAAAGGTTGACGGTGTGTTTTTTTCCCCTTTCTTTCTAATTAAAGTGTTTTTCATATGTTAGATGTGAAGTAGTTTTCATTTGTTTTTGGGACATTTCTGGTGTCTCGGTTGGTATATATACGAAATATTATTGATGCCTTTTATTGCGTCTATGGTTCCATTTTTATTGAACTCAGCATGGATAAAAGGCAAGACAAGGATTGTGCACATGTGTGAGTAACTTTCTTGCAAACATTTGTGAGAGTCTAAGGTTGTATCATAATTCAAAGTTGTATCGTCGTCAAATGATTCATGTTTTGATGAATATGCATTAATTTGCTTTGTCATGATTCAAAGTTGTATCATTGAAGTAATTCATAGCTTGATGTTGTACCTTAGCTTTCATGGTCTGACCACAAGTCAACCATAATTACTTAAGATTTAAAGTTTTGATAATTGAACTAGTCAAACGGTTAGAATCTTGAATTATTCTAGAAATTACACGTTTAAATATATGTTAGACAAAAATATTGAAATAAAAATACTAGATAGACGAGCTATAGAGGGTTTTTAAGATTTACAACGGACGTTATATGCACAACTGCTACTGTGTATACAGAAGCAATGCATAACAACGGCAGAAGTTTACTGACGGTGAACTTGATCAGTAGTTTGGAATAGCTTGCAGTGCGAAGAATGAATCGATGGAGTTTACTGTTTAAATCTTAAGGCGACGGTAATTTTTGTAATATTTTTTTTAATACAGCACATGGGATGAGAATGGAAAAGAATGACACGGTGAGAAATGAACGAGTAAATAAAAAATCATGGTATAACCATGTAAAATTGACAGTTGGACCGTTGGTTCGAACGTTCTAACTATGCTTATGTTCGACGGGGGTCTGATTGAGTTTCGAACCAAGTAGTCCAAGGTTGTTCGAGATCGGACTGTGCTTGTGTTCGGCTATAAAACAAAACAAAGCTGTACATTAATTGCAGTGAATGCTCAGTTACATAGCTGGAAAGAGTTCACCGTAAAAAAAAAACTCATCAGACCTCTGTTAAACATGACATTAGGCTAAACGTATGTTCACTACATTGGAAATATATGACACAATATAACCCTTTTGTATTTGAGAAATTACATGAAGCGCTGAAGGTTCTCTTGTTTGGGCTTCTTATTGTAGGATTTTGGATGGCCTGAATTGCTTCTAATTGCATGCGGGGACTCGTACTGGTAAAGAGATGATTATACACTCTAATCTTTTTCGTTAGAATGCGTACAACAGTAACATTGATTCAAGCAAATCAAATTGGAATCATAATAATTGGTTCTGAAGGTTTTGATGATTTTGTTTACATTGCTCTATTTTAAAATTTTAGGTATTCTTTGGTTTGAAATTGAGTTTTTATTTTCAATATGTATTTTAAAAATACATGAACGGTTGATTTGAAAAATGGTTTTAACATATAAAATTAAAAAAGGCTTTTTCGTGTTTTCCGTCTTTTCAAAAATATCAAAATCTATCTTCTCTTCTTTCCTTTGTGAGATCCACTGGAATTTCAATATTTCCACTCGCAAACAGATATAAGTATTGAAAACGCAAAATACAAACATTGTTTTCTAAACCAAACGCTACTTATGTTCTTGTATTCGCTAATTATGTCTTATAAAATTGAAGTAACAAAAGTTGTGAAGTCTCGATTCAAAGAACAAAGAAGCCCTAAGTCAGATGAATAATGGACACTCTTGCCTTTATTTTTAAGGATTTATGTAATCAAGAAAGAATGCTTCATGTTAACTTAGTTCTAAAAATCGGGTCATGTCTTAATATTTTGCTGTGCTATCATAGATTCAACTGCGGTCCTACCGCGAACAAACAACCTAGACACAGGACTATTTCGGTCCGGTGTTCTATTAAACATCGATTGTGCACAAATCAAAGTTTGAACCATCATCCCAGTGAATCAACCATTCATTTTACTTGGTTGAGCCGTTTTTTTTCTTTTTATTATCTCACTATGTGATTCTCTCTCATTCGTCTTGTTCTGAGAAAAAAAACCCACGTTGCAAAATTCATCACCGTTCTAAAATCTAAAATGCAAGCTCCACTACTTCATTCTTCGCTGTAGCAAACCACTCTAAAGCCATTTAAACCTTCGTCAAGTTCGCCGTCACTAAACTTCTACCGCTATGCGCTGTTACTTTATGCACAACAACAATTGTAATATTGATACAGTTATACAACTACAGTAGTGCACAATAATGGCCGTTGTGCACTGCGCTAGCATACAATTTTGGTTGCAAACATTAAAGATTTGCTCGTCTACCCATCATTTTTCTTTTAATATTTTTGCATATAGCTTGAATTATCAAAAAATAAAAAATACACGGTTCCAATGGTTTAATCGTTTAAACCATCAAAACCTTGAACCTTGAGCCAACATAGTTCACTCACAATCAATCACGATAACTATGATATTTTGTGCTCAGCTACCTCTCTTTTTCATAAATAGTTTTGCTAACTATTATGCATTCTTGTTAAGTATACCACCTAAGTTATCATGAGCTCAATTCCATTTAAACGGATGTTAACTGTGCATGTACTTGCCATATGATTGATGGAGAGTGTGCGAGTCCATCAATCATTGCGAGTCCATCAATCATTAGTTAGATGTTGCAATGCACTCTCCATTAATCATGTGGTACGTACAAGCATACTCTTCCCAAAGGAGAGTAGGCTTAGCAATCCTCTTCCATGTATCCATTTTATTGCTAAGTTAACTAGATTTCAACCACTTATTTAAACATTATCAGATCTTTGTTGTTGTTGTTGTTTCCATAACATACGAAAGGTTTCAATTTTAATTGGATCATTGTAATATTGTAATGAATGGTTGAAATATAATATTGATTAGGATCTGAGTTGAGTTATTATTACCTTATAATACTTCTGTAACACTAGCGTGTCATTTAAGAACAAGCAGACAACCGTTAAATAAAAGAAGATAATATACTATTTTTATAAACTACAGATGAAGAACACAAGATCATACTAAAGCATCTTTAACGTTTGGGAAAATTCAGATCAACATCTCAATGCAATGCAGTGAAAATAATAGGATCGTATTGATGTTGAGGTAGAACACATTTGAAACTAATATCCCGAATAAGCAATCGCATATCACAGATGCACAAACAGAAGAAAAAAATCGCGTGATTTATAGTGATTTCACTGTCGCGAGATAGTGTATTTCCAATTTGGTGAAATGAGGTGTTCTTATTTTCTAAGAAAAGAAAATTACAAGTTTGATAATAGAGGCTAAGAAGAATAATACAAAAAATATAATTTGGGAGAACCATGCTGGGTTGTATGTGGTTAAATAGTTGAATTTATTTAAAAAAGAAAAATCATTTTTAGATCTTTGTTGGGCCTACGAAATACAATTGCTTTTAGTTTCAATCTAAAATTTTATTTAAATAAAATTTGATTTGATTTAATTATTTTATTATGTTCAAATGGAGATTTTATTTAAATTAAGTATATTATTTTGATCATATTGAAATACACCCATATGTGTATTATGCACATGCGACATGTAAGTGGTATTCCTGGTTAATATGTACGTTTATAGGTGTTAGGATTTACACCGCAATGGACAAATGCGTCTGCTTTATATGCCTTTTGTTATCTATCATATTTATTTAAAATTGTATATATATATATATATATATATATTACTATAACTAATTTTCGAAATATAGTGATCATATAAATTTAGAGTAATTCCATATATTTTGAAACTAAAACTATTGTATCTTACAATCTGGTTTTGACTTATCAAATTTAAAAATCAAATCCACATTTTGAACAAAATAATCATTAATAAAATTTTAAAATAAATAATATACACATATATATTCATGAAATTTATTTTAAACTCAGTAAACACGCACGCATACACACACACGTATATAATTTCGTAAAATTAGATATATTTGTAAATATGATAGCATTAATTTCAAGTTCATATATATGTGTGTGTGTGTGTGTATTAGATAACTTATTTTCGGCCATAAGGTTTTAAAAGAAATAAAAAAAATTAGTTCCATAAGGAATTTTTTTTAATTTTATAAAAATGTATGTGTATATATATACATATGTATTTAAATATATGTTTGTATGTCAGAAATGGTTTTCAAATTACTTGTATTAACTTATGGAAATAAGTTGTATATTTTTTAAAAGACAGAAGCATGTATGATAATAAAATAATTTTAAACAAATTAATATATGTATGCATATACATGCATACACACATACACACATACACACACATATTTAACTACTATGCTACAAAATTATTTTAGCCAATAAACATAGTTTTTAAATTCGAAAATTTATTGCTTATTTATTTAAAACATCATTGCTGAAAATGTTTATTATAATGACAAAAATTTAACTATTTATTTCCATGTCAATTTATATACATGTATTAAATCACACTACATAGGCACATATGAATTTATCGTAAAATATAAGGGATCTAATCTGTTTAATTATGAAAATGTATATAATTATATTAGGGGTTTTCCTTGATCTTCTACTGGAGTTTTTCTTTAATTCTAACCCTCTTTATCAGGCAGTCCATGATCATTTTTGTCGGTGTTTGAATATTAGGGGGTAGACTCCCAATGCACTTTGATAATAGTTTGTGTTGAATATGCGCTTATATGATTTTTGTTTGATGATAATAAACATATATACATTCGTTTAAATGTATTTGTTAATGTACTATTTTATTTTTCACAGCTTAAATAAATATTTGCTGAATGAAATAGATAACACAGATTTTGAATTCAAACGAATATTTTATTCAAACAAATATTTATTACAATTTTGAATAGTACAATTTCAAGCTCTCACTATACATATACAACTTTGATTACAATACAACATAATTTCACATTTACATCAGCACCTCGCTACATATCACTCACACTCGTATTTATCTTCAACTTTATTTAGATATAATCAAGCATCTGAGCAATCTGCAAAAATATTCACTAACGCAGTAAAATTGAAAAAGAAATATTTTTTTGCAATATAAAATGTGAATATTGAAAATAATATTTGCCTCAGTTATTTGGGTTGTTCGTCATCATTTAAATTTGAATTCATCATACACGAACAGCTTGTGACATACACAGTGTATCACTGTATATGCCACAAGGCCGTGCACACCGATATACACTTGATAATGCTACAGGGACAGGTGAGCACAGGTCAAACCCAAATGCAAAGCCGGGTTCAACTCACGTGCAATATATTTAAAATCACGACACGAGCACAAGGTCAAACCCGAGCTGTAAAACTAGGTTCAACACAAGGCTACATGAAGTATGCAAGCTCGACTAACAGGTTCAACCTCTTCATTAAACAACTCCAGACCAACAGCAACATGGCCAAATGCGAACAAAACAAGTCACAATGTCGAGCATGCATGAAACAGTGGAATGAACCAGTGATACAAGGCAACAAGTACAACACTGTACAAACTCAAGCAAATGCAACAAAGACCAAGCCGCAGCATACCAGAAGGTGGAGACAACTCAAATGAACACAATGCCACAATGCAAGTAAATCATGCAAGCTATCAAGACTCAATTCACTTATGCAAACTGACTTGAAGATTGCCACCAACATAAGCAAACAACTCAACAGAACATGGACTGCAACATTTAAGAAAATGTAGAGAACAAGCTACGTGAAAGCAAAAATGAAAGTAATGGAACTGCAACAACTCAACTGGACAATGCAAGGCTAGCACAACGGAAGTATACATGAAGCATGGACATGTGAGGACAGTGAAAAACAAGTGACTCGAGCAAATACACATCTAATCAGGTGATGCAGTCAACATCTACTCAAGGCAACAGTGCAGTGCAACTACAAAACTACAAAGCAACCCAGTGACTACATCTACAACCACAAAGGCAGTGCAACAGTGGTGATGCAGTGGCACATGACTATCATGGTGCATTTCAAATTCATTAGTATATGACAGCAACCAGAGGCAACATCACACAATCAAACTACAACAAGATCAAATATAATAACCAGACAGAAGCACACTGATATGCAACACTCAGATGAAACCAAAATAGTCACGGCTACAATATGCAGACTCAAAGGATGCAACATCAGAACAGTTTGAGCTATATCCCAGTGCCAACATATCCAACTAGAAGTGCAACTACAAGATACAGCAAGCACAACAAATCAATGATAACAAAGTCAAGGTTTCTAGTTAATCAAGTCATTCAATGCCGAAGACAAAGTGAAACCAGAAGTCAGGTTATAAAATTCAAGTGCCAGAGAAGTTAAAATTCACGAATGAAAATAGAAATCAAGCGCGTACGCGTATTCTTTGAAATAGTCAAAGAAAAGTAAAAGTAGAAAGTCTCTGCCGTATGAATCAAGGAATCGAACAAGTCATATGATCAAAGCCGTGACCATCAATATACGATTTGAAGAAGTCAGAAACAATCTCAAACATTCAAGCATCATCAAGTGGCAGAGAAATGAGATTGACAAAGTCAAATAAATCATCAGCATCAAAGTGTAATCGAACGGCAAAGCAACAAATTTTGAAGCAATCAGACGAACGAAAAATCAGGGTAACGAACCCTTTAAAATGCCCCAATCATCATCGGCATGAAGACATGAGTTCGAATACAAAAATCGAAAAGCACAAAAGCATAAATTCTTACCAAAGCAGAAAATCGAACTCGTCGAAGCAGCAGTGAGCAACGAAGAATTGATCGAGCAAGGCAACACGCAAATTTCTATCGATCGAGCAAATAACGCAGCTTCGAAAGCCCTAGTTTTGGACGAAGAGGAACAGCCATTATCACATACGAGATAAAAGAAAAGGGCCGGCATAGTGAAAAAAAATAAAAGAAGTTTGGGCCGGTTTATTTTTCTTTTGGACTTAAAAGTTTTTAAACTAGGGTTTTTTAGTTTAGTTTTATTTTTAAATTTGTGTTTAAAAATTCTCTTTTAACCGTTTTAATTTTCTAGTCGTGTGACTAGGGGACAAACTACGGTGTGTAGTTTGGGAATTCGCAACTCGGTGGTTGGGTTGTGGCCAGGGTTTTGAGCGTAGAGTTAGGATAGTCAATAGCGGGTATAGCGAGTTTACGTGTGTAAGCGAGGGAGTTTCTAATTTCTAGTAGAAACCTTGGGGGCAGCACGTAGGCAGGGTTTTGCCGAAGCTGGGTAAATTCTGTGTTGTTCTGTTCTGCATTTTATTATTCTGCTATTTATTTCTGTGCTGGTAATATTCTATGATCTGTGTTAATATTAGTTTATAAGCTTCTGCAATTAATTTTTATAATTAACACTATCACCCTATTCACTCCCCCTCTAGGGTGAAATCGATCCTACAAGTGGCATCGGAGCTAGGAATAGAAGTCAACATTTGTTTTAAATATTCGATTTTTTTTTGAAAAAAATCAATTTTTGTTTTAAAAATTTGAATTTTTTAAAATGGCTTCTTTTAATAATGCTTTTGCAGAGGGTCAATCAATAGTTAGACCACCAATGTTCAATGGTGAATATGCTTTTTGGAAAAATAGGATGAAAATTTTTCTGAAAACCATTGACGCTTGGGATATTGTTGAGACAGGTTACCGAACTCCAACTATAACTGTAGATAATCAGGAAATAGAGAAACCAAAGGAACAATGGACAGAACTAGAAAATAAATTACAGAATACTAATGCCAAAGCTATGAATTCTATTATCTGTTCATTAGATCAATTTGAATTTAATCGTGTCTCACATTGTCTAACTGCGCAGGAAATATGGCACATACTAGAAGTGACTCACGAAGGAACATCTCAAGTCAAAGAATCTCACCTTGCCATGCTAAGTAGCGAATACGGGAACTTTACAATGGCGAGGGAAGAAAATGTCAAAGAGATGTACGGACGACTTTCCAATATCGTATACAAATCAAAAGCTCTCGGAAAAACATACACCGAATTGGAAATAGTCCGAAAAATCCTCAGAGTTCTTCCACGAAGCTTTGAAGCGAAAGTAACTGCCATTCAAGAATCGAAAGATTTAAAACAACTCAAAGTTGAAGAACTCATCGGAAATCTCACCACTTATGAGCTAGAAATGAAATTCAAGGAAGAGCGTGAAGGAGGAGATACTCGAAAGAAATCAATAGCTCTCAAAGGAACAACTGAAAGTGATGACGATGACGATGATGATGCAGCAGCAGAATTGGAGCTATTAATAAAGAAATTCAAAAAGTGGAATTACAAATATGGAAATTCAGCTCGAATTCAAAAAGCGAAAAGCAGAATAGCCAAAGCACTAGACTACTCTGAAGAACAGAAGATCATCTGTCACAAGTGCAACCAACCCGGACACATCAAGCCCAATTGTCCTCAAAATCAACGCGACTTTAAAAAGAAATCAAAAAGGAAAAGTTTTGCAGCCACGTGGAATACAAGTGATGAAGATAATCAAAGTTCTAGCAGTGAGAGTGAGAAAGCAGATATGTGCCTTCAAGGGAATATAACTGATAGCGACGATGACGAGCCAAGCGAGGTATCAAAACTTACTCACTCTGAATTACTTATTTATTTCCACGAAGTAAATGGCTGTTTTGAACGACTTAGGGAAAAATACGCCAAACTTGAATCTCAAAAGGATACTTTAATAGAATGTAATGAACAACTTGACCAATTAGTTAAAACCTATCAGAGTAGGATCTCTAAGTGTGATAAGTGTCCAACATTCGAAGAAGAAATTAAAAAATCAGAAATCAATATAAAATCACTTGAAAATGAAATTCTGATTTTAAAAGAGAATGAAAATACTAGGAGAGAGAATTCTATTAAAAAGTGCACACAGTTGTTAAACGAAAATGAATCTCTCAAAACACAAGTCCAACAATTGTAAACGACTTTAGATAAATTTTCAAAAAGTGAAAAATCGTTGAATATGCTATTAGGAAAGCAAACTGTTAATACGGTTAGGCAAGGACTTGGATATAATAATTCGAAAATTGTTGAAAGCAATATTAATCAAGTTAATTCTATGTGCACAATTTGTAGAAAATTTGGACACGATCACAATAATTGTTGGTATAGACCCAAACATGTGAAAACTATACCGATTTGGGTTCCAAAAGGCACAAATATAAAATTTCTCAAAGTTAAACAAATTTGGGTGCCGAAGGGAACAATTATAAATAGTTTTGGGTCTACGCAAAATTATTTTTCAAAATTTTCTGCCACTAACAACCATGGACCTATAAAAACAAATAGGTCACATAAATCTTTCATCGTGTAGGTGTGGTGGCAGGCTAAGTAACAACAACAGTGTTCTCTGGATTTTTGGCTGTTCCAGAAATACAACGGACGACAAAGCAAAGTTCCTTAGCCTAGTTCAAAGGTGACAGAATCACAATAGACAACATCAAAAATATCATAGAGGTAAAAACAGGTAAAAGTATATTTATTTGAACGATATATTAAATGTGATAATCTGCACCATATTCTGAATTAAAATCAGCCAATAATGAGATGATGAAAAGATGGTGTTTTGGTATTAGGAAATTCATTGATTGTTGATAATACATTTGGCTAACTCTTTATTCACGGTTTTCGATTATTTACACGGCTTCAATTCAGATTCAAAAGAATGTCATTTAAATTGTTGTTAAAAATTGAGTTTGAAATTTTTGGTGCACACTTCATGTTTTGGTCTATAAAATTCAATTGATGATAATTGAGTGAAAGAAAAATTCAGATGCAGATTACACTGGTAATCTAGTTGATAGAAAAATTACTAGTGAAACGTGATTTTTGTTGAAACATTCATTTTCTGCATCGTTTTTCAAAGAAAATATCTGCATATTTTTCACTTGAAATAATTTTTATTTTAGCAGAAATTTTTCTTGAAAACCCCTTCTAGAAAATCATTTTCGACCTTGTGTCAGATTAGTTATTTAAGAGAATTTGATTTTATAACCAATTTTTGAAATTGATTTAAATAATTATATTAGCTAATCTGACCCCCTACTAATTATCTGAAAAGATATATAGTGATTGAAAATAAGATGAGTGTTGATATTAATCATATATTATAATTCGAGACAGTATAATTAGTAAATTTCTTTAGAAATTTAAACAAGAGTTATAAAACTTTTTGTTGGTAAAAATTCCATGGCCATCTCTATATCTATCATTTTTCTATCAACCATCACTCATCAAAATTCTATATAGTATGTCAATATGTGGTATTTTAAACGGGAAATCATTTGTGCTTCAATTCATTATATTTTTAGCAATAAAAAATAAATATCCAAAGTATTCACTCTCATTTAAAAGTCCTCACGGTTATGCATGGGTGACTTACTTGGACTTTTGAATATGTGCTTCCATGCTCATTTAAAAGTCCTCACGGTTATGCATGTATGGAACGCATATCAAAACTAATTGATTAAATAGACAAGTTAATTCTAATCCCATTTAAAAGTCCTCACGGTTATGCGTGGTTAGAAGATACTTGAATTCATTTTTAAAATAAAAATAAAAATTGTGAATACTACTAATCTCATTTAAAAGTCCTAACGGTTATGCATGGTTAGTAGATATTCAAATTTCTTGAAATAAATATACCACAAATAGACACAACTATATGGTTTTATGAAATCATTCCTATCATTCTAAAGTGGAATATGCGTCAATTAAAGTATTTATGATTTTTGTTTGATTTTTTATCGAAATTTAATTTTTATATTCAATTGAGTTTTAATATTGAATTAATATCGATCACTATATCTCTACTTTTCTATTACTATTACTCTTTTGCTGATAACAAAAAGGGGAGAGAAAGGTTAAGATTTTGTCAAATAAAATCAAGCAAAGGTCAAATAATTTTTCCATTTGCATCTAGACTCATTTGCATATTTTTATTTGTATGCATATATGTAGGGGGAGTATTGTGTAGAGAGGGAGCATTCAAATAGGGGGAGCAAATTGAACGATCAAATCATTTAATACATTCAAAATCTTAAATATATGTTTGTTATCATCAAAAGGGGGAGATTGTTGAATATGCGCTTATATGATTTTTGTTTGATGATAATAAACATATATACATTCGTTTAAATGTATTTGTTAATGTACTATTTTATTTTTCATAGGTTAAATAAATATTTGCTGAATGAAATAGATAACACAGATTTTGAATTCAAACGAATATTTTATTCAAACAAATATTTATTACAATTTTGAATAGTACAATTTCAAGCTCTCACTATACATATACAACTTTGATTACAATACAACATAATTTCACATTTACATCAGCACCTCACTACATATCACCCACACTCGTATTTATCTTCAACTTTATTTCAGATAGAATCAAGCATCTGAGCAATCTGCAAAAATATTCACTAACGCAGTAAAATTGAAAAAGAAATATTTTTTTGCAATATAAAATGTGAATATTGAAAATAATATTTGCCTCAGTTATTTGGGTTGTTCGTCATCATTTAAATTTGAATTCATCATACACGAACAGCTTGTGACATACACAGTGTATCACTGTATATGCCACAAGGCCGTGCACACCGATATACACTTGATAATGCTACAGGGACAGGTGAGCACAGGTCAAACCCAAATGCAAAGCCGGGTTCAACTCACGTGCAATACATTTAAAATCACGACATGAGCACAAGGTCAAACCCGAGCTGTAAAACTGGGTTCAACACAAGGCTACATGAAGTATGCAAGCTCGACTAACAGGTTCAACCTCTTCATTAAACAACTCCAGACCAACAGCAACAGGGCCAAATGCAAACAAAACAAGTCACAATGTCCAGCATGCATGAAACAGTGGCATGGACCAGTGATACAAGGCAACAAGTACAACACTGTACAAACTCAAGCAAATGCAACAAAGACCAAGCCGCAGCATACCAGAAGGTGGAGACAACTCAAATGAACACAATGCCACAATGCAAGTAAATCATGCAAGCTATCAAGACTCAATTCACTTATGCAAACTGACTTGAAGATTGCCACCAACATAAGCAAACAACTCAACAGAACATGGACTGCAACATTTAAGAAAATGTAGAGAACAAGCTACATGAAAGCAAAAATGAAAGTAATGGAACTGCAACAACTCAACTGGACAATGCAAGGCTAGCACAACGGAAGTATACATGAAGCATGGACATGTGAGGACAGTGAAAAACAAGTGACTCGAGCAAATACACATCTAATCAGGTGATGCAGTCAACATCTACTCAAGGCAACAGTGCAGTGCAACTACACAACTACAAAGCAACCCAGTGACTACATCTACAACCACAAAGGCAGTGCAACAGTGGTGATGCAGTGGCACATGACTATCATGGTACATTTCAAGTTCATTAGTATATGACAGCAACCAGAGGCAACATCACACAATCAAACTACAACAAGATCAAATATAATAACCAGACAGAAGCACACTGATATGCAACACTCAGATGAAACCAAAATAGTCACGGCTACAATATGCAGACTCAAAGGATGCAACATCAAAACAGTTCGAGCTATATCCCAGTGCCAACATATCCAACTAGAAGTGCAACTACAAGATACAGCAAGCACAACAAATCAATGATAACAAAGTCAAGGTTTCTAGTTAATCAAGTCATTCAATGCCGAAGATAAAGAGAAACCAGAAGTCAGGTTATAAAATTCAAGTGCCAGAGAAGTTAAAATTCACGAATGAAAATAGAAATCAAGCGCGTACGCGTATTCTTTGAAATAGTCAAAGAAAAGTAAAAGTAGAAAGTCTCTGCCGTATGAATCAAGGAATCGAACAAGTCATATGATCAAAGCCGTGACCATCAATATACGATTTGAAGAAGTCAGAAACAATCTCAAACATTCAAGCATCATCAAGTGGCAGAGAAATGAGATTGACAAAGTCAAATAAATCATCAGCATCAAAGTGTAATCGAACGGCAAAGTAACAAATTTTGAAGCAATCAGACGAACGAAAAATCAGGGTAACGAACCCTTTAAAATGCCCCAATCATCATCGGCATGAAGACATGAGTTCGAATACAAAAATCGAAAAGCACAAAAGCATAAATTCTTACCAAAGCAGAAAATCGAACTCGTCGAAGCAGCAGTGAGCAACGAAGAATTGATCGAGCAAGGCAACACGCAAATTTCTATCGATCGAGCAAATAGCGCAGCTTCGAAAGCCCTAGTTTTTGGACGAAGAGGAACAACCATTATCACATACGAGATAAAAGAAAAGGGCCGGCATAGTGAAAAAAAATAAAAGAAGTTTGGGCCGGTTTATTTTACTTTTGGACTTAAAAGTTTTTAAACTAGGGTTTTTTAGTTTAGTTTTATTTTTAAATTTGTGTTTAAAAATTTTCTTTTAACCGTTTTAATTTTCTAGTCGTGTGACTAGGGGACAAACTACGGTGTGTAGTTTGGGAATTCACAACTTGGTGGTTGAGTTGTGGCCAGGGTTTTGAGCGTAGAGTTAGGATAGTCAATAGCGGTATAGCGAGTTTACGTGTGTAAGCGAGGGACTTTCTAATTTCTAGTAGAAACCTTGGGGGCAGCACGTAGGCAGGATTTTGCCGAAGCTGGGTAAATTCTGTGTTGTTCTGTTCTGCATTTTATTATTCTGCTATTTATTTCTGTGCTGGTAATATTCTGTGATCTGTGTTAATATTAGTTTATAAGCTTCTGCAATTAATTTTTATAATTAACACTATCATCCTATTCACCCCCCTCTAGGGTGAAATCGATCCTACAGTTTGTTCTTTTTCAAGTTTTCTAGAAAGGAAGAAAGGCTCCAAAGTGCTTGAGGCGGATCCCTACATTATAGCAGGAGTGTCCTTCATTATTACCCAATGGAATCCGACAGTAGTCAAGGCTAAGGAATAGATTCTCTCTATTTCGATATGGGCTCATTTCTCTCATATCCCATCTATATTGTAACCCATGGTAAGGTTAAATTGGTTAGCGAGTGTTGTTGGCAAACTCAAAAACATTTCGATGCTAATACTGTTGCTCGAAATAAGCTTGTGTATGCAAAGACTCTTATTGAAGTAACTTCAGAAAAGCCTTTTCCCTTCAAGATATTTGTTTGTAATGCTGAGGGCCATGTTTTAGTTGTCGATATACATTATAGTTGGAAACCGAAAATTCGTACGTCTTATCACACATTTGGTCACCTTATCGATGCATGTTCTCAGCAATCTGATGTCTTACCTGTTCCTTTTTCACTTAATATCCCACTTCCTCCTCTTGTTTTGAAGCGGGTCCCGCAAGATTGCCCTGCTACCGTGCTTTCGCCACCTGAGATCGTGACTTCGGTCATTGATGTTCAAGCTGTTGATGATATTGTGATTTTGCCTTCCAAGATCGTGACTCCTGTCATTGATGTTACCTCTGTTGATGTTATTGATGTCAGTACTCTAGGTATTCTGGATACGGCTCTTCCTTCCTCGAATGACTTCTTTTGGACCTCATCTGAGTAGGAATGGATTCATGAGCCATCTGAGATGAGATTTACCCTAAGGGTGTTAGATTTTATAAGTATGTTGGTGGAAATGAAGAAAAATAGGGGGTCATATTATCATGTTGAGGGTGAAGACCTTGTGCTATCGGTACTAGGACAGTTAGGTGATATGAATTGTTCTGTTATTTTGGATGCTACTTGGGATAGGAAATACCTTTACCGCTCAGGTTATGTGGATTTTGTTTTTATGTTAGCGTCTACTTTCTTTGGGTATTATCATGTTTTTGGGCTTGAATCTTTGGATGAAAGGAGTGGATCTTCATCCTTGGATGGAGACTAGATTGGGATTTGTTGTTGGTTAGTAGTTTGATATTTACGCCAAACTCCTAAGATTTTTTTTCTTATATCCGTTCTGATGCATGTATCTGAACACAGGTTTTAGATTCATTTATACATGTGGATGACCCACTACAAATGTCGGCTGGCTTTGATAAAAAACAAGATAGAACGATTACCTAAAGAAGTCGTAGGTAATTCACAACTTAAATGAGTTAAAGACTCTTAGATTTAATTAAACCACCTCCAGAGGTTGCAAATCTAAAGTACCACCATTTCCCTTTTTTTTTTCCTTTTTTTCTCTTAAAATTTTCGGCTATGTGTTTCTCCTATAACTAACGACAATAGAAAAAAAGAATTAGCAAAAAGTGATGTGTAGCGAGTGGTTCAAGTGGCATTAAGAAGAGGTAAAAGAGGAGAAAATATTTCATTCTTTTACTCATTCTTTAATTATCATTTCAAATTATTTTTGAACTCTGAAGCTCCCTCTCCCATGCACCCTAGGCCAGCTATCTTTGGGCTTAGTTGGGCCTTCAAAGGTCCCAAGCCCATTTAGTGAATAATTAATTTAAATTGAATTTCAATTCTTATCGAAATCGTATATTGATATGCATATATATAACTTTTATATACGTGCCCAATTAATTAATTATAATGGCTTCCAAATTCAAATAAAATTTAATAATAATATTTCATAAATATTAATTAATTTAACTAATTCACAACAAATATAAAGTAATTAAATTGTATGGTTTTTCAGAGTGTTCATCATTACACTCATAGACGTAAATTCAATCAGCGATTAATATTGAACAATTCAAATATCAATGTTCACACGTCACCTTGGCTTGTGATCTAATAGCTTGGTTGAATCTATCACCATATCATTTTGATAAAATCTAAGTTTTACAATTTTAAGTGATACCCGATAGTAACAATTATTTACATAAATTCTCTTCTTTAAAACTATATTACTTTAGGACTTACAGAATTTGGTTTTGGTCAAAATTCCAATATCATCCACATTCAACTTGGTTAATCCAATCACAATGTCATTGGTTCAATAATAACAGTTATTATTAATCGTACTAGTCTAGTTAGAAACTTTTACTTTAAATTGACAAAAGTTGACTATGGTGCTAATCTTAAATAACCGAAAAGACGAATTCTCTATTGAAAAGTGTTTCACTTGTTCATATCTGATCCAATTATAGTCATTCGATGGTCATTATGCCATGATGTTACTATAATCAAAGTAGGGTATCTTTATTGAAATTCAATAGCATTCTCAAATCGAGAGAACTATGTAATACTGTCACTTCAAGATTCTCTATTTGACTTTAGTTATATTAACCAATAGAAAATTCTCGAGTGAGTCATTCCATAGTTATCCAATAACTATCAGTATGTAACCCTTTGGTGTCCCCGTCTACCATGAGTAATACACTGCCCAATATTAGAAGAGTATTACATAATCTAGTCTCAATGGATGTATCGATATTCTATCTTAAAACATCTTGACAAGGAATATTTAAAATAATATGTTATTTTAATGTGATAAATTTCTCATAATTATAACACATTGTAATTACTCTAGGGCATGCTCTTAATTCTATCAATCTTCCACTTGCACTTAGGGCCATATGCAATCTCAATCTCATCACTTTGATCGGTTTGCTGAGAATTGATCGAGCTAGGCCATTCATGAATGGATCTGCTATGTTGTTCTTGGTGTCTACTCTATCAATCATGTCTTTTTTATTACTGGTGAACTCTCTAATAAGGTGGTGATTTCGATGAATGTGTCTTGACTTCTTGTGAGTACTTGGTTCCTTTCTTATTTGCATCGCAACTTTATTGTCATAAATCAATGGCATTGGATTTTTAATGTTAGAAGCATCCCTAGCTCAGTCATAAATTTGCACATCCAAAGTGCTTCTTTAGCTACTTCATTGTGAGAAATGTATTTGGCCTCCATCGTTGAATCACCTACTGTTTCCTATTTGAAAATTTTCCTACTAACAACCCAACCATTCAAAGTAGAAACATAACCAAACATAGATTATTATCATTGATATCACTCTAAAAGCCGAGATCTATATAACCCTTCATAATGAGGTATTTATTCCGTATATGAGGAATGAATACATAGTATTTCTCAAATACTTAAGAATACATTTACAATAGTCCAATGCTTCTCACGTGGATTGAACCGGTATCATCTTGTGCATTCTAATGCATAAGCCATGTCTAGTCTAGTACAAAACATATTTTACATTATGAAACTAATTGCAGATGCATATGGTATCCACTTCATATGTGCCTTCTCCTCATTAGTATGAGAAGCATCCATTTTCGGAAGGAAGATTCCAAATTGCGTCGGAACATTTCTATGCTTGAAAATCTCCATATCGAATCTTTTCAATATGATATCTATGTACAGGGATTGGAAAAAATCCCAATAATCTCTTGGATTTATCTTTATAGATCCTTATAGCAAGTATGTAGGCTACTTCTCCTAAATCCTTCATGGAGAAGTTCTTGGATAACCATGCTTTCATTGATTGCAACAATGGGATATAATTTCCAATCAGAAGTAGGTCATCAACATATATGACATGAACACTATGGCACTTCCCTATTCTTTCCGATATACGCGTACTTCCTCTATATTTTGATAAAACCAGACTGTTTGATTAGTTTATCTAAATATTCATTCCAACTCCTTGAAGCTAGCTTAAAGCTATAAATTGATCTTAATAATTTTCAAGTCTTTCCCTTGCTCCCATTGACCTCGAAACGCTTGGAACCTGAGGTTTAAGTGGTCTCTCCTAAATCTCCATTTAGAAAGGCCGTTTTCACATCCTTCTACCATACCTCGTAGTTATAGAATACGACAATAGCAGGCATTATCCAAATTGATTTAAGCATTCGGCTGAAAACGTTTCATCAAAATCAACACCTTGAATTTGACAAATCCCCTTCATAACTAGCCTTGCTTAATTTTTATCTACCTTTCCATCCACATTTAGCTTTTACTTAAAAATAAATTTGCAGCCAATGGGTTTTACCCCTTTGGGTACACCATCTAAAGTCCAAACTTATTGCCATACATGGAATCCATTTCGGATTTAAAATGAATCAAAGAAAAGTGCAGAGTCCTTACTTTGTAGTACTTATTGGAATAAGAGAGGAAATTTCGTCTTCTAAGACGCAGTCCTCTTTTCCTCCATCCACTAGAAAACCATAGCATCTTTCTGGTGCGCTAGATTTCCTACTGGATTTTCTATTATGTTGCATGTTTTAGTATACTGGTAAATCCGATTCATATACTATTCAACCTCTATGTTAATTTCTTGGATTTCTTCAAAGTCTACAATCTCACTATTAATTTCCTTCGTAAGAAATTCCCTTTTCAAAAGGATAACATGCTGAAAAACAATAACCTTTTGTTCTTTAGTATTGTAGAAAATATATTACATTGAGTTCTAAGGATATTCTATAAATTTACATGACGACAATCTTGCCTCGAGTTTACTGGGGCTAACATTCTTAACATATGCCGTAGTACCCCACACCTTCGAGTACTTGAATAGGGATTGCTTCCCACACCACATCTCATATGGTGACTTAGGAACAAATTTAGCAAGCATCAAATTTAACATATACACTGTGGTTTCCAACGCATATTCCCAATAGGCAAGTGGTGACTCATCATTACTCATTATGGAATGATCCTTATCTAATAGGATTCGATTCCTACTTTTCAAAACACTATTGTGTTGCAGAGTATATGTTGGAGTAACATGAGAGGTATCCCATTAGCTTTTAAGTACTAGTGGAGCTCTTGTCCAACAAATCACATCCTTGATTATATCGAATTATTTTAATCTTATCGTTCATCTGATTTTCAACATATATTCCTTTAGTTTCTCGTAGATGTCGAATTTATTCTTCATAAGGTAGGCATATCCTAGTGTCGAGAAATCAACATTAAATAAGAAGAATTATATTTTGATAACTATAGCCATTGGGCAACATACATCAATATGTGTGAGATCCAAGAGTTCGTCAACTTCATCGTTGCTCTCACTAAAGTGGTGCCTGACCATTTTTCCATTTAGAAATGAATCACAAGTATCAAATGATGGTAGAAAACCTTCTGTTTTCAATTTTTGTATTCGCTTGTCACCGCTATGGATTATTCTACAATGCCGTAGATAATTATTACCATTGTGAACATTAGAAGAATTATTAACAACACAAATCTGATTAAGATTAAGTACATAAATTCCATTATCCAAAACACCAATATAGATATCATTTCCAACAAACATAATAATCATAATATTGGTATTATAATGAAAACCGTAACTAGTTTTAGACAATTTCGAAACAAATATAATATCGTGAATAAAGTTTCTGACATAATAACAATTATTCAAAAGCAAGTAAAAACTATTATGCAAAAGTAAATGACAGTCTCCAACTGCAGTTGCATCTACAATAGATCCATTAGCAACTTAAAGTCCCATTTAACCTTTTGTCATATCTTTTCTCCTCTTATGTCCTGATAACGATTTATAGATTTGAGTCCTGGATCCGCTATCTCAAAACTATGATAATTTACTGATTTGCAAAAAAAATTGGAATCATATAAATATATCAATAGAAGCGGTAAAACTATTTTCATTCATCTCTTTGACAAGTTTAAAATAGTTCTGACAATTCCGCTTCCATTTCCCCTTCTTGTGAAAGTGGTGACATTCATTATTGTTGTTAGGAGCATTTTTAATACTTTTCTTTCTTAACATGCTTTCTCTTCTTCGAACTATTTAAAGGTGATACCCTTCCTTTTATGCCAGGCATTATGCCTTGATCTTTGGATGAGCACTCGTGGCTGATCTTAACATATTGAGTAGCCCCTTGAGGCTCACATGCATCTAATTTATAGTAGTTCAATATGAATGGCTATTTTGGAGTAAGTGAGCCTAAGATCAAGTCCACTTGTAACTGATCGCTTATAGTAACATCTAGATGCGAAAGTCTTTCAATATAGCCTTCCATCAATATGACATAGTCCTTCACACGAGTTTCGTTTGTCATCTCTGTATTGAACAGTTTCTTAGTAATCTCATATCTTGTGGAACATGATTGATACTTAAACAAAGCTTTGAGGCTAGTGAAGATTTGATGGAAATATATTTCTTCGTGCTAGCTTTGCAATGGTTTGTCTAAAGTATACATCACGTAAGCTTAGGCTATTTCACAATTTTCTGCATATTGATTATGAACAACAACTAATTCAAAGGCTACATCTTGGGCAGGTTTTTGTTTGGAGGTTCATGTATGGCAGACCATAAGCGTTTGTAGCTTTTTTATCGATCTTAGCCAATCAATGTAGTTATGTCTAGTGAGCCTGTCATTTTCTAATGATAACTTCGGTATGGACATTTTCAGTGAATTTAACTTAAGTATATTAGGAAAAAACTATACATAAAAAATGTTATCATTAAACCAATAAAAATATCACAATTATGATGTGCTTTGAATCAAAATAGCGTAATCTTTTTCAAAAGATTATAGATTATGCACATATTTTTCATCTACGTGCATTAACTTCTCATGCTTAATGTACTTCTTAGGTATTGTCCATGGTTTCCTAAAATAATGGCGTTATAATTTACGGTCAAAGAAAGTATAATGGAAATTAAAACATAAAATGCTTGAAACCATCTCCATAAACCATGGTGGAAGACCATGTTTTAAAAATTCATGATGTTTTTGCCATGTTAGTCTGCAATAATTATTTATTCAATGCTTAAATTTGCAATCCAGCTACAAATTAGCCATCTTTCTCTTACCTATAAGAGAATCTAATGATATTTAATGTTGAGTCCTGAACGTAAATTAACAATTGCAAAGGACAAATAGTTGTACATAGATTTTCAGAGATACAAATAAAAATTGATGAGCATCAAAATATTAAATTTCAACACTCAACGTAAATAGATATAAAAAAAGATCAATACAATCGTCTAAGTGGTTAGACCTCCAACTTTTGTGTGAGAGGTTATAGGTTCAAGACTTGCATAGTGTGATTTGAACCGTTGGACATATATTGACATGTAGTATGTTGTATACTACCTAAAACTTATAGTACAAATATGTACTACCATTTAAGTACCCAAAAATGTCCAGCATCACTATCCCGATGGTTAAGCACTCTAACTTTTGTCCATGAGGTAACAAGTTCGAATCCAACATAGCGCTTCGAACCGCTTAACATATAATGATATGTAGTATGTTATATACCATCTAATACTTATAGTACAATTTTGCACTACCAACCTAAGTACACAATTTCCAAATTTTTTTTTGGAGCAAGTTCGATTTACATAGGGAAAAAATATTGTACATACTAATTTGCACTTAAGAATGACATTAATTACATAAATAAAAACTAGCATTACTGTCCCATTAGATAAGGATTTAACTTTGGTACAAAAGGTTACAAATTCGAAACTTGCGTTGCGTGATTTGAACTGATGGAACGTGTTTTTATTGAACACCTTACGAGCAAAGATTAGCTTCACTAAGTGAGGTTTCATAATTTCCTCCATAATGGTGCATGTGAGTAAATCCAATAGCATATTCTCATCCCGCTAAGATGAAAAATATTGTTCATCGAATGAAAAATCATGATTCGTGATCAATCGATATTGTTATGAACCTTTCATTCTTTTCGTGAAACTTTCAATTTCCATCAAAACTATTTTGGATACTATTCATGACTATTATCATGAACCTTTGATTTTTATATGCTTTTAAATTTATAATTTTAAACATATATGTTGGAACTGGACCAGCCTATAGTAGAGTAAGTAGGTGAACTTAAAAAAAAATTCTCCCATTCGGATCATATTAGGCCTATATAATCTAAATTTATTTATAATTTTCTAGATTTTGTTTTAAATAAAATCGGCATTTTGTTTAATTCATAAATAATGTTTTATTTATTAATAGTTTGTACTATAAAGTATATATGAGTATCATATACACATGTGTGTACGTGCTCATGTAACACAAAATAAAGTGTGCATGGTTTAACATGTCTGTGTGCAAATGTTGGGATTTGCACTGCAACAGACATGTTAGCCTTTCTATATACATGTGTGTTGTTTAGTGTGTGTGTATTTATGTGTGTGTGTGGTAATATATACATTATAAAATAAGATATATATGTGTGTGTGTGTATAATGTAAGTGATTATACTTTTTATTTACGCACATACACAATTTATTATAATATAAAATAATTGTACTATAAACAATCAAGATTATATTAAAATTTAAAATTCAATTATATATTTAGATCTAGATATACTTAATAAAATCTAGTAACTACAAAATTCAAATTTAATAGATTAAAATTTGAATAAATATCAATCTAATATTTATATACATTTCAAAATAAATTTATATATATACGTATTAAAATATTATCGATAAAACTATGTGCAAACACATAATTCATACTTATAAATATGTCTAATGTAAATTAATTATTAAATATATATATATAAATATATACTTCATCATACACGATCATAGAAAAGAACTTCCTTTTTTGGTTTAAAATTGGTTTGGTAAAAAAAAATATTTTTTTATGTTGATTTTCGTATGGAAACTAATAACAATTTTTTTTTAATTATATAAAACAATATAAACTAGTATATATTTTATAGAATATTTTTCATGTGTATTTCACAGTTTCATACCTATACTTATCTTTATTTAAAAACATATAGTGTTTAAACTGAACAATATACACATACATACATACATACATTTTATATTTGATTTTAAAATAACTTTCTTTTAAATTCATAAACTTTAAATTATATCTATAAATTAATAAAATGATAAATATACATTTTATATTATTGTGTTTTATTTTAAAAACTAGTTTGTTAAAAAATCGTTTTATAATATTATTATATACGAAAAAAAATCTTTTTTTTCAACAATGGGCATGAGCTTTATATATATATATATATAATTATAATTATTTTTTATTCATACATATATACATTATCATCAAATGATGACAACACCAACATATATATATATATTCGTGATAATTTCTAACAAACTAGCATATTATTTAATAATAAAATAAGCAATTATATGTGTTAATAAATAAGAGATGTAACTTTCACCAAAGCTTAAAATTCGCACCTTGAAACGATGAAAAGACTCCTTGAATCCAATTCCAAGTCCAGAAATTGCTAGCTCCCAAACAGCTTTACCAGCAATGATTGTATTTGATTTGATTTTGTATTTTAGATGCTTGAAAATTTAAGGAGAGGGAAAGGATGATTTCAGCCAATAAGAGGGTGGTATGGAAGCTCCCAAAAGTCATCCCAAATTGAGGGTTAAGGAGATTAAATAAAGAATATACAAGAGAATAAAAAGTGGATCTAGATCCCTTTATATCTCTTGCCATTTCTACCTTTATTGTTAATTCAAAACCTCCTTCACCATGTCATACATGGTTAGCCTCCGGCCTCCTATAGCCGACTAAACCAAGGCCCTTTTGGGCCTCAAAATCAATTTAAGTCCGAACAATATTGGTCATATTTATATCCAATTTAAATGCATATCGATAAGTGTATTTGTAACTATTATATATATACATTATTTAATATTGCTTAACACACATCAAATAAAAATTTAATTAATATTCATAAGTATTAATTAATTTAATTAATTTATAATAATTATAATTTAATTATGTTGGGTGGCGATAGGAGTGTTCAACATTTTAGTTGTGTGAATCTTAGGTGTAAACTTGATCAACTATTAATATTGAAAAATTCAAATATTAACGTTCGCCCGTCACATAGTAGGTGGAGTGACATTATGACCAAATTTACCACTTACTTTGCATTGGGTCTAATTTTACTTTATTAAGTGTTACTCGGTAGTGACAATTATCTGCACTAATTTTCTTCGTCAAAATTATATCACTTTGGACTTATGGAATTTGTTAATGGTCAAAATTCCAATATCATCCATATTCAACTTTATAGTCCGAAATACCAAGTCATTAGTTTAATAATAACAATTTTTATTAACCGAACTGCTCTGGATAGAGACTTTGACTTTGAGTTGACTTCAGTTGACTGTAATACAAACTTCCTATAACTAAGGAGGCAAATTCTTTCTTGAATAATGTTTCAATTCCAAAGCCTCCACTCGATCCAATTATAGTCGTTCGATGGACGTCGTGCCGTGATTTAACGGTAATCAAAGAGGAGTTCCACATTGAAGATTGATAGTATTCTCAAGCCAAGAGAACTGTTTATTATTGTCACATTAATATTTTATATTTGACCTTAGTTATATTAACTAATAGAAAACTATCGAGTGAGTCATTCATAGTTATCCAATAATTATCAGTTGTTAACCCCTTAGCGGCCATAACAACTATGAGTTATATACTGCCTAATATTTGGAGAGCGTTACACACTCCAGTCTCATTGGATTTTTTGGATCCAATCTCAATACATCTTGACTACTAAATTTAACATGGTATGTTTATTTTATTATGATAAATCACTCATGTTTACAACTTATTGTAACGACTATCACAAAATACACCATTATGGGGTTTCTACTGAATATACTTTTAATTAAATTAATTAATTAATATAACAAATTATATCAAGTGTATAATAAAAAACATCTTTTATTTCAAAAAAGATTGGTTATTGAGTTATATATATATATATATATATATAACAAATTATAAAATTGCCCCTAGGGCATGCCTCTTACTTTATCAATCTCCCACTTGCACTTGGGGCCAATTATGGAATCTCTATCGCATCTTAGGATCAGTTTGATCAAAATTGGTCGAGTTAGGCGCTTTGAGAATGGATCTGCTATGTCGTTTTAAATATCTACTCTATCAATCAACTCTCTCTGATGCTGATAAACTACCTTTATCATGTGAAATTATTCAGAGTATTTTTCTTGACTTCTAGTGATCTCCTATTATTACATTGTTATCATATAACAATGACGTGGTATTCTTAATACTTGGAATCACCCCTAACTCAGTTATAAATTTGTGCATTTATATTATATACGTTGCTTTTATTTTGGTGCTATTCAAGGCGATGTACTTAGCCTTTTATTGAACTATCCACAATTTCTTGATTGAAACAGTTCCAACTAAAAGCTCCATAATTAAGGATTGAACATAAATCTAATATTGACATATCATACTCGATGTCACTCATGATGTTTGAGTCTGTGTACTCCTTCATAAGGAGTTTGTTGTTTATGTAAATAATTCTCTAGTATTTCATAAATACTTGAGAATACTCTAAACTACCATTTAGTGATCTTAATTTCGATTTGATATTTGTTCTATGCATCAAATACATAAGTAAATTACAATAATGTAGACAATACAACATGTGTGATAATTCCTATTGTCAAAGCATTTGGAATCATCTTACATATTCCATATTAAACACTTTAATAAGATGTCTTTGCTTATCGTTGGGGACATTCCCAACAACCTTTATACTAGTCATAAAAGGTAAAATTTATAAATCCAATAACGAGTATTAAACAACCAAACTAATTACTGATTTTAACATCTGCACATCGTTAATAATCAGTTCTACATTGCTTAACTTTTTAGAAATATTTCAGTAGCTTTAGTACTTCTTTCTTATGGATACATACTTCCTCTGCATTTTGACTAAAAATTTGAACTGTTTGACATTTCTATCAAAATACTTACTCAATTCTGATGCTTATAGAATGATACTTTCATACCATACATTTGGATGAATCCAAAATTCACAAACTCGTTATTGCTCCAACTAATTTTGAGACACTTTGGTTGTTATGTGCAATGTAACACCCCGCTGCATGGCAACCCAATAGTTTCGTCACTGAATGACAGTAACCGAATCTAATTTCCACAAGGACAGTCTATACAAGGTAAATTTAAAATTTAACTATTATTAAGTTAATTTAATAGTGGTATAATGACGTTATCTTACATAGAATGATAATATATAATATAAAAAATAAATAGCCAGAACATGATATACTTATATGGGACATGATAAGGCGTAAGAAAATAGTATAAATAGCAACAGTTAGAATACATCGACTCCATACCCAAGGAATACCAAATATAACATCTGACAATACATGTCTCGTACATATAAATACATATTTTTCATGCACTACAAAATATACATCTAAGTGTATAGCAAAATATCGTCACCCTATTTCGATCCAAAATGGTGCGATCTTGAGCTATTCCCTAAAAGCTACCTGCCTCACAGCCTACTCACCGAGTACCCAAGTGTTTGTCATAGAATAAATAGAGAAAAAACACAGGTCATACTTAAAGCCTGGTATAAGGGAAAATAATCTCAAAAACCATATGTGAAATCAATGTATAGATAAATGGTGATATACAAGGAAATGGTATATTACAACTATATACCTCAACCTGTTCTTCACTTGCAATCAATGAGTTAGCACAACAACATAATGCAACTGCAACATAACAACATGCTATGGTAAATAGAATCAATACTCAAACGTACCTAGGCATCTATTGAAGTTAAATGGTAAATAGAGTCAGTACACTAACGCACCAAGACATCCATCGCAATCCAATAGTAAAGAGAATTAGTACACTAATGTACCTAGACATCCACCACGATCAACTGATAAATAGAGCCAGGGCGCTAACGTACCCAGACATCTGTCACAATCCAAGTATTCCTTAACATACTTGCGTATGTCCCTATCTATAAAGAGAATGAAGCTCCTCCCATGTAATAAGATGCATGCGTATATTCTAGCAAACACGATACAACATTGTCATAACATTGTCGCAACATCACACTATGGCACCTCACTATCGCCATGAAATGCCTGAAGTCGTTCGGGCAATATGGATTCAGCCCACTGGCCAAGATATGGGCTAAGTAACCCAAGTCGCCAGTGTCTAGTCGACTGAACCGGATAGGTTTTGTAACATCCCGTCTTTCCGCACACTTTAAATCGACACATGTGCCAATTCAAACCATACGCAAGGGCGAATTGTTATGGGGTAAATAAGAAAAACAATAAGAAAAGCAAACAAAATCTCACAGCGGAAGGATCAAATATAATAATCAAATATACAGTTCATGAAGCTGTTTTACAAAAAATTTGACTATATTTACATAATACGTATCAGAGTTACACATACCAATAACAATGCAGCGGAACAGTATGAGTGTAGTGCAATAATAGTAGATAATAGTAATACACATCTTCGTATTCGTCTTCCAGAGCTAAAACTTCAAATCCTGAAACGCTCGGACTGACCCGAGCGAATTGTAAAGACAAAACACTCGAGTCAGAACTAAAAGATCTTATGTAAGTTAAATCAACAGAAATAAATATGAGTGCAATAACTTAAAAGATGCTCGGGATTTACATCTCTTAGGGATCCGTTAAACTATTTACTATGTAGTATATTTCGCTATTATAATAGTGTTTATTTGTAAAATAAACTTACTTTTAAATAGCGTTAAGGCTTTACATTTTCCACCTTAACACGTAATAGTCCTAGTAGTCCGTCCAATATCATAGTCCCTCCTGATCGGGAAGCCACCAGAGGATACCACACGGGCTACGGGAGAAATCCAAACTCGTACAAGGCGCGATAGGGTAGGTGACACGGCACAACTAGGTAATGCCAGGGTAGATATACCAATTACGCTTCCGGGTCGGTGGTCACGCGTAGCGTGCAGCTACCGCCCACCTCGAGCCACACCCCCAAATAAAAATCAAAAGTGGCTACCGAATCAATCCAAAGTCAAAGTATAATATCGAAGGGATGTGTCCGATCAAAGGTGCTACCTTATTAACCCGTCGATCGCTCCTGTTTTAGCCACCCTATGCCAACTCACGGGAGTCGGGTCCACGTATTTATCTTAAAGGAAACGCCATCACCATCCTACTTCATTCTGGAATCTCCACCGCGTACACGGTTGTTAAAGTTGTTTCCGGAGTTGGCAGAGAGTATGACAACTTCCGATCCCGGACTCTTCAACAACCAAACGTTATTATAACACCGCGACCTTTAAAAATAGTTTATACTATAAAACCAGAATATAATTATCCATTTCAAAACCCATAAATACGATATCATTTCCATTTTCAAAACAACCAATTTGATATTATTTTTATAAAACCCAAATCAATAATATCATTTCTTTCAAATATATTTCTTTTCCAAAATCATACAACTTTATAATTTATAATATCTGGAAACCAAACATTTGAATTATAACTTTCAAAACATAATACTTCGAAATTCATAGCTTTAAAACCATACTTCTAAAACTTGAATGGTTTGGATATTCAAACAGTATATAGAATAAAATAGTTTGAATTTAAAATTACTTTATAAAATAATTTTCGCGACTTCACAGTTTTATTCATTTAAAATTTTAGGTCTAAACCCATTAAATTTAGATTCACTTTTAGCTTCAATAAAACACTTCGATTTCAATATATTCAAACTTCGAGTATTTAAAATTTTCAAACTAAGGTTGGAAATCCTATTTAACAATTTATGGTCCTATTATTTAGTTTGAAACATTCACAAAATAAATCCATAAATAAAACTCAAATTTCTAACAATTTAAATATTTCCTTCACTTTATTTATACTAGAAATATTCATTTAATTTATCTTGAATAAAATTCCAGTTATAAATATCATACCTTTAAAATTTCCAATTTTAATAAGTTTACATCAACAATGGAGTTAAATTTTTAAATAAGCTCAATTCCAATTAAATTTCCAATTTATCTTTCAATCCTAATTGATTTAAATCATTTAAAACTCCATTATTCAACTTATTTAGTTTATTTAACAAATTTAAACATAGCTTAAATTCAACAATTTAACTATATATGTATATAAAATAATATTTATAAAATATCAAAAATTTAATATTTATTAAACCATATCCTGTCCAAACCATAGAAAAATCATTTCAAAAATAATTATATATATATATATACCGTGGTGCCTGTATAAAATTTTCTATCCTATGGTCAAGTGATACGGATATTTATCATTTCAATCCGCAATTTAAAAATAAAAACGCGGTTGTATAACTTTTCAAACCGCAATCCCGAATAAAATGAAATGCATGATAACTTGCACATTTTATTTTTTGAAATTATAGCACACATCATCCATTCACCAAACATCAATCATCAACCATTAATTATAATCATCATCCAATTTAAACAAACATCCATATAGAGCATATAAATATAACAGGGAATAAATAACAGGTTTTAGCTAACAGTTTTTATTCAGAAATAAATTTAATAACTGTTTAACTAGCAGTTTATACGCAAATAAATAAATTCTAACTGTCAATTTATTTGCAATAATAAAATTAATTAACAGTTCAATTAAATAAATACGATTTAACAGAGATGATGAATAAACATGCCAAACAGTCATAAATAAATTTCTACTCATATATAAAATCAATTTAACAAACATAAGAAATTTTAGAAGTTGTGAGTGGGTTAAAACACTCACCTTTTGAATTTAAATTGAATTTTAAATCCAATTTAAATCCAAAATTCGACTGTCTCCAAATCTGTCCAAACCAGCGTCAACGCATCTGGAATTTTATTACAATCCTAACAAAAAAATCTCGTGTAAATCAGACACTGTATGCAGAAGTTATTCGAATAAAACGATTTGAAAATCAAAATAAAATAAAAATAAAAATAAAGAACACACTCACCATAGATGCCACGCAAGCAGAACACGTCATGTAACAACCCTAGATTTTGACTATATATTTAAATTTTACTTTATTTCATTTTGAAATTGATTTAAATTTGTTTATTTGTGTGATATCATTTCTAAACATTTTTAAAATGATAATGTAATTTTTCCAAAATTTACTGTGTTGATTTCCTATTTTTAAGGGCTGTTTTCCCATTTTTTGCTATTTTCTGCATTAAAAATTATATTTAAATTAAATTTTAAATATTTATTTTGTGAATAAAATTTTGTTTTATGTTATTATTTATGTTTAAAAATAATTTACAAGCTCATATGAATTGTCTACAAATTATTTCATTTAATTTCAAATTTTCTAGTCTAGTTCACCGTTTTAACTATTTTTCCTTAATTTTACTCTATATAATTAATAAATAATATATATATTTTTATATTTTTTTTAAAGTTTCGAAATTTTATCTGATAATATTGTTATTTCAGAATATATAAACTTATACAAATACAGGTAAATTGAAAGGGTTTATGACTTTTTATTTCCAATGGCTTTTGATTTTCCCGCCTTTTCACATTTTTAACTTACTTTTGCCATCAATTAGCCATAATAACTCACATACTTCAGCTGCCTACCTCCATTATTCATTCACGTACATCATTTCTCATCTCATTAAAAAAAATTTCGGCCATCACTTGTTGAGAAGTTGGTAAAATTCTATTTTTCTTTTATCTCCTTTTGTTCACTTATGCTGATTTTTTGTTTGATTTGCACTTGATCTTCTTTATCATAGGATCGGCCATGCCCCTCTCCAGCCCCTACCGCCACTACCACCACTTGAGCACGCCACCAGCACCTCCTCCTCACTGACCATCCCCATCCGTACCACCCTAGGTGGTAGTTCCTTCACCAAGTTCACCAAACTCCAACATCTTGACCTAGCCAAGCACAAGCCTTCACATCCACCACTTCCACCACCCATGGCCGCCACCTACATGACCACCACCACCTCCAGCACCCTCTGCCACGTCACCACAGTGGATCCCACTCCTCTGGCCGTGACCACATCAGCCTTGGCCGAGCTTTGTTTGCTTGAGACTTGTGATATTGTTAGTAGTTACGCCTTGTTGTGTTGTTGTTCCATCTCCATAACTTTTGCCATCAACAAAATCATGTTAGGCCGACCTTAGCAACCCAGATCTGACCCAAAACCATTGCTTTAGACCTGTACTCCACCTCTGGCCGAGCCTATGGGATGTCGGAAGCAAGTGCAAAGCATTTCAGCTTTGTTTTATGAAGTTATTTCTAGCATAGTTTATCGTATTTTTGGTCTGAAACCTTATAATTGTTATATTGTTTGTTTGATTGGTATTCAAGGGAATTAATCCTTGGCTCCTCCATTCATATCTGTGTCGTGCTTTTGTGCTTGTGTAGATCCCATTTGTGCAATTCGTCATTGTGTCATCAGCTCAAAACAGTGAGTTATTCTCACCAGACAGTTTTATACTTATATTAATAGTAAATTGATCACTTGTGAATATGTAAACTGCATTACCATATTATTATTTGCTATGTCACTGTTATATGATGTTAACCCATGCTTAAAAACCTATTATGACATTTGTAACTGTTATATTATGTTGTTCTGTTATTTTTATCCGTTTATCACACTGCAAGTTCTCTTTAGATTAGAATCACTATGGGTTGAAATGATACATACCCGAACGGACTACAGAATAAGGGAAAATCATTATGGGCTGAAATGATAGGCCTGAATGGTTTTCAAATTTATTTCATTTACTTGGGACTGCGGGTTTGAAATGATAAAACCCGGATTTTCTTTGTAAATTACGGGTTGAAATGATATATTACCCGTATCACTTTTCCTAGTGTAGAAAATTATATACAGACCCGTAGTTAATATATATTTTTCTAAAATTTTTAAAATTATTTTAGAAATGTAAATATTAAAATATTTTGATTTAAACCAAAATTAAAATGATTTTGGTAAAATATTATTGATTTTCTGAATAATTACAAGTGAAATAAATTAACGAAAAGGTTAGAAAATTTTGGATGTAAGCTATTTTAGGAAATTTGATTTAATTATAATTTGAAATTAAATAGAATATGAAAGCATGATAAATTTATGATAATTTGAATTTAAAGGAATTTAAAGTGATTTTATATCATATTAATGATTTTAATAAAGTTGAAATGTGAAATGAATGAATATTTAAGTTGAAATTTTGAATTATAACTAAAATTGGAAACTTTTGGAATTGACTTAAAAGTGAATTTTTAATTAAGTAAATAAAAATATAAACTAAGCTATATTTGAGAATTTAAACTTAAGTGTTAGGTTGAAATTTAAATATAATGAATTTAAAATTGGACACTGCAATTTAATAAGTGAATTAGTGTTAAATATGAATTTTTAAATGGAAATTTAACTTTATGAAATCATGAAATTAAAGAAAATTAAATGATGGTTATAAAAGTAAAATTATGTGATTTTATAAGTTAAAAGTGAATTATAGAAAATATAATTATTGGATTAAACTAAGTTTTTTTTTTCTTTGAAACTAATGTAACACTATTGCAGCATTTTAAACGCTGTCTTTGTTAAATTTAACTGTTTTGAATATAACTTTCTGTAGTAATTTCCAAATGCTGCGAAAGTTGAATTTTCACTGTTTTGATAAAATTAAGTGAATGAATGAACTTTGAAAGTTGAAAATTTTGGAAGTTTAATAATTTAATTATTAAATGTAATAACTTCACTTGTAAAGGATTTAAATGAAGTAATTTGTTGGAATTGAACTATTTTGAAATGTGAATGGTATTTTTAAATTGAATAATAATGAATATGTTTTTCAAATGAAATGATAAGTTGATATTTTGAAATGGATCTGAAATGATATTGGATTTTGAGAAATAAATACCATTTCTGAAATTATAACTACGGGTTATAATAACGATTGGTTGTTAAAGAGACCGGGATCGGATATGGACATACTCTCTGTCGATACCGAAAACCACTTTAACAACTGTGTATGCGGTGGAGATTCCAGAATGAAGTAGGATGGTGACGACGTTCCTAAGGTACATTTCGTGGACCTAACTCCCGTGAGTTAGCATAAGGTGGCTAAAACAGGAGCGATCTCGGGCCAAAGGAGGTAGCACCTCTGGCTGAACACACTTCTTCGATACCATTCTATTACTGTTGTGATCGATTGGGTGCACCATTTGATTTTTGGAGTGTTGTTCGGGGTGGGCGTATGTGGCTGCTGCGTTACCACTAGCCCGTGTGCGTAATAGGTATATCTACCCTGGCATTGCCTTGTGTGCCGTGTCACCTACCACACCGAGCCTTTACTACGAGTTTGTTTTTCTCCCGTAGCCCCCGTGGTATCCTCTGACAGTCACCCGGAGTGGAGATGGCATGATATTGGATGGACTACTGGGACTATTATGTGTGAAGGGTGATATGGGTAGCCTGGAACGCTATTTAAAAGTATGTTTATTTTACTGTAGACATTAGTATAATAGTGAAATATTACTATATAGTAAATAGTTTAACGGATCCTTAGAGGATGGGCGGTCCCAGGCATCCTTTAAGTTACTTGTATCTTTATTACAGTTCACTTGAGTTGGCTTACATTATATAAGTATATATTGTCCTGACTCGAGTGTTTTGTGTTTTGCTTTACGCTCGGGTCAGCCTGAGTATTCACAGCTTTGGACTCTCTTCCTGGAGCTGGTCTTTCACTGGAGTTTCTACTTATCTACATATTTATCTACTTCTGTTTCAGCTGTATTAGTTTATCTCATGTATTAGTGAACTTCTATGTATTTGGGATTTCTATTCTGTTGTTTTTCAGACTATATTATGTATTTGGTTTGAGACTCTGTTACAGTAGCTTCATGAACTACTATGTTATTTTATATTCCGCTGCGAGTTATTCTGTTTGGTCTGTGTCTGTGATTCTGTATATTTGATTTCATTTGCTCTAAATTTATTTACAATCTGTTATTTCGCATCATTCAAGTCTGACATGTGTGGATTATTGTCGATTTGAATGGTACGAAATTAGGGGTTGTTACAGTTGGTATCAGAACTTTGGTTTTGGCAACCATTGCCTCTGCGGAGCAAAAACTCATTAGAGATAGGGTATTTCCACCCTAGAATGAGTGAAATCAATCTCAGAATCATATCTTTGTGAGAGACGTATTTTCAAAGTATAAAATGATTTTTCAAAATGTTTTCAAAGGATTTTCAAAGATTATTTTGATATATAAATTTTTCTTGCTTTTAAAGGATTTTCAAATGTTTTCTAACCTTCCTTTCTTTCGGATCTATCTTGTTAGGATCTTTTCTTTCTTTAAGATATTCATCCCAGTGTATTATCTTGCCTTATCTTAATTTTCTTCGGTTTGTCTTTATTCTTATCCTAAATTCATTCTTGATATTTTTCAGGATGAATCGGGGAAATGCCAGAGTTAGGGGTCGCGGTATTGCCCCAGCTCCTCAACCTGTTGCTCCAGTCAGGTTTACTGTTCTTTGTAAGGAATTCTCTCAACTTGGTGGAACCCCATTCACCGGTTCAGAGACTATTATTAAGGCTCAACAGTGGTTGCGGAGTCTTGAGAGGATATTTACTGGTCTTGACATTACTGATGCTTAGAAGCGTCAGCTTGCAGCCTGGCAGTTGCATGATTCTGCTTTAGATTGGTGGGAGTCTGTTACGGCTAACACCGTTGAGGCTGATCTCACTTGGGAGCAGTTTAGGTATCCTTTGGGTTATCTTAATTTTGTTCCTATTTTTCCTTTCTTTGAATCTATCTTAAGCTTGTTTTCTGTATCTCTTTTCCAGGGAGGCTTTTGTGGCAAAATGGATGCCAGAAGCCGGGAAATCTCAGCTTTATCGTGAGTTTATGGATCTGAAGCAGGGTACCATGTCTTTTGCTGAGTATGAGAGGAAATTCAATGAACTTTCCAAGTTCGGTCCTGGCCTTATTGATACTCCTCTTAAGAAGAATGAGAAATTTATTGCTGGTGCTCCGCCAGAGTATTATAGTCGCCTTATTTCTCATGTTCATGGTTCTTTCACCCAGCTTATGGATATGGCTATTCGCTATGAGAATCCCACATCCAAAAGTCCTGCTGTTTCTGGTGCTCAGTCTTCCTCTGCAGTTTCCAAGAAGCGTAAGCCTAATTTTCAGCAGCAGAAGAAGAATTGGTAGAAGCGTCCTGGTTTGGGATCTTCATCATCTGCCCTTGCTCAGAGACAACCAGTTGATCTCTCCTCCATCACTTGCTTTAGGTGTGATCAGAGAGTGCACTATGCCAATAGCTGTCCCACATTATCTGGTGCTGCAGTTCCTCCACCTGCTCAGTCGGTTAGACGTGATCTCTGCCATATCTGTCTCCAGCTCGATCATTTTAAGAAGGATTGCCCTACCCAGCAGAGGGGTACTCCTTATGGTATATTTGCTGTCACTTCTGCCTCATCTCCAGTTCCTCCACCTGCCCCTGCTCCTAGTGATGACCAAGGTACACTCAGGGTTCATTTACTTTATTTCATCATCCTGTTCGTGTGTTGTTTGATACAGGTGCTTCACACACTTTTATTTTTGTTGATTTGTGTGATAAGTTTGAACATCTCCTTTCTCCTGAGTATACTTCTGTTCCATTGTGTGTTTCAAATCCTATTGGGGGTCCTGGTAACCTTAATCGGATTTGTCGAGAGGTGAAACTTCTCCATTCCGATCATCGCTTTAGTGGTGATTTTTATATTCTGGGCTTCCATGCTTTTGATTTATTGCTTGGTCAGGATTGGTTAGTGAATCATAATGCTCATATCTCTTGTAAAGCCCGGTCTGTTCAGCTTGTTGATGATCAATGGAATTCCTTGATTATTCAGTGCCGCATGCCTCAGGATTTTGCTGGCAACTTTATTTATTCTTTGGATTCTTCTCCCAGTGACCTTGATTCAACTCCTGTGGTTAGATTATATCCCGATGTGTTTGGTGAAGTCACTTCTTTACCTCCGAAGCGGGAAATTGATTTTCGGATTGATCTTATTCCTGGTGCTCGACCTATTGTTCTTCCTCCTAGAAGAATGGCGCCCCACGAGAAGGTTGAGATGGGAAAGCAAATTGAAGACTTATCTTCCAAAGGTCTGATTAGGCCCAGTTTTTCTGAATGGGGAACTGCGGTAGTTTTTGTCACCAAATCTGATGGTTCACTTCGGATGTGTGTTGATTATAGGGAGCTGAACAAGCTCACTATGAAAAACAGATATCCTATGCCTCGTATAAATGATATGTTTGATCATCTTCATGGTGCCACTATTTTCTCTCAGCTTGACCTTGCCACAGGTTTTCATCAGCTCAGGGTTGCTGAGGATAGCATTCCCAAGACTGCTTTCCGCACTGAGAATGGATTTTATGAATGGTTAGTCATGCCTTTTGGTTTGACTAATGCTCCTGCTTTCTTTGTTGATTTGATGAATCGTGTTTTTCGTGATGTGCGTAATAAATTTGTGCTAGTCTTTGTTGATGATATCCTTGTCTTCTCTAAGACTAAGGATAAGCATAAGTCGCTCTTGAGACTCTCAGAAATCATCAGTTAAAGGCTAAATTTTCTAAATGCCATTTCTGGAAGGATGAAGTCCGTTATCTCGGGCATATTGTTTCTAGTAATGGAGTCTCTGTTGATCCAATTAAGATTGCTGCGATCAATGTAAGTCTTTCTTTTTTTCTCTTTCTCTATCATTTTAATAATTCTATTTTTTCCTATTGTTTTATTTTTTCCCCCAATTTTTCCAGGATTGAGAAACTCCAACGACTCCATCTGATATTCGTAGTTTTCTGGGCCTTGCCGGTTACTACCAGAGATTCATTGAGAATTTTGCTTGGATTGCTGCACCTCTCACAGCTTTAACTCGGAAGAATGCCAGATTTGTCTGGAGTGATAAGTGTAAGGCTGCATTCAGTGAGTTGAAGAGCAAGCTAACTTCCGCACCAGTTCTTACTGTTCCGAATGGAAGTGAGGGATTTACAGTTTATACTGATGCTAGTCGTGAGGGTTTGGGTGCTGTTCTCATGCAGGATGGTAGGGTTATTACCTATGCCAGCCGTCAGTTGAAGACCCACGAAGCAAATTATGCTGCTCATGATTTAGAGTTACTTGCTGTTGTCTTCGCTTTGAAACTTTGGAGGCATCATCTTCTTGGAACCAAGTTTGAGCTTTTCACAGATCATCAGTCTCTGAGATATATCTTCACCCAGAAGGATCAGAATCAGAGGCAAGTTCGTTGGCTTGAGTTTCTGGGTTCTTACGACCTCGACATTAACTATACTCCCGGTAAAGCTAATGTTGTGGCCGATGCTCTGAGTCGGAAGAAGGCTTTGTTGTGTCAGCTTGTTGTTTCTTCTTCTCCTCTTCTGGATCAGATTATGGCTAAGCAGGATGAGGATGAGATGCTTAGATTGATGAAGGAGAGTGTTCGTAGCAGAGTTGGTGGTAGTAGAGGTAGTAGTGGAGCTCAGATTGATGACAAAGGGATTTTGCGGATTAATGGCAGGATTTGTGTTCCGAAGGTTGATAGTTTGAGACATGAGTTGCTTCAGGAAAATCATAGATCCAGACTTTCTATTCATCCTGGTGTGTCGAAGATGTATCAGGATATGAAGAGGCTTTATTGGTGGAAGGGGATGAAGAGGGATATCTCTATCTTTGTTAGTCGGTGTGCGACTTGTCAGCAAGTCAAAGCCGGAAGACCCCTGGCTTGTTACAGCCCCTCGAGATTCCTAATTGGAAGTGGGAACAGGTTTCCATGGATTTCATTGTTGGTTTACCGAGGACTCAGAAAGGCAATGAGAGTATTTGGGTTATTGTTGATAGACTGACCAAGTCCGCTCATTTTATTCCGGTCAAGTCTACTCGTTCTGCTTCTAGTTTATCTGAGATTTACATGAGAGAGATCGTTCGTCTCCATGGTGTTCCTCTCAGTATTGTTTGTGATCGTGACCCTATCTTTACTAGTCAGTTCTGGAAGGCTTTTCAGGAATCTTTGGGTACTCGTTTGAATCTGAGCACTGCTTATCGTCCTCAGACCGACGGTCAGACGGAAAGAGTAAATCAGATTCTCGAGGATCTTCTTCGTGCTTGTGTGCTTGATTATGGAGGATCTTGAGAAGATTATCTCCATCTTGCCGAATTTACCTACAATAATAGCTATCAGGTATTATCTTATCTTCTGTTTTCAGTCTATTCTTGATCTTTTTATCTATCTCATTCCATCTTTGCATTCAAGCCAGTCTCAAAATGTCTCCGTTTGCTGCTTTATACGGGCGACCTTGTAGATCTCCATCTTGCTGGATTGAATCCGGAAATCGTTTGGTTCTTGGTCCTGAAGTGATTTTGGAAGCTTCTGAGAAAGTTGAGGAGATTAAGAAGAGGCTGAGAGTCGCTCAGGATAGACAGAAGAAATATGCTGATAGGCTTAGGCGAAATTTGGAATTTGCTGTTGGTGATCAGGTGTTCCTTACGGTTTCTCCCTTGAGGAATGTCATTCGCTTTGGTCGTAGAGGGAAGCTTTCTCCCAGGTTCATTTGTCCTTTCTGCATCATGGAAAGAGTTGGTTCTTTGGCTTATCGTCTGGATTTGCCCGAGAAGCTTTCTGGAGTGCATGATGTATTCCATGTCTCTCATCTTCGCCGTCATCTCCATGATCCATCTCTTATTGTCCAGCCTTCTGCTCTTGATAGTTTGGATATTGAGCCTAACCTGACTGTTGAGAGGAAGCCACTTCGTATTGTCGATAGAGATACGAAGCAGCTCAGAAGAAAATCTGTTAATCTGGTCAAAGTACAGTGGAGTACTGATGATCGAGATTGTACTTGGGAAACGGAGGAGAGCATTCGTGCTTCGAATCCGGAACTATTCGTTTCAGGTACTATTTTGTTTCTCTATCTTGTTTCTCTCTATTTTTCCTTTCCGTTCTTTTCGAGGACGAAAAGATTTGAGTGGGGGAGAGTGTAACAACCCTAGATTTTGACTATATATTTAAATTTGACTTTATTTCATTTTGAAATTAATTTAAATTTGTTTATTTGTGTGATATCATTTCTAAACATTTTTAAAATGATAATGTAATTTTTCCAAAATTTACTGTGTTGATTTCCTATTTTTAAGGGTTGTTTTCCCATTTTTTGCTATTTTCTACATTAAAAATTATATTTAAATTAAATTTTAAATATTTATTTTGTGAATAAAATTTTGTTTTATGTTATCATTTATGTTTAAAAATACTTTACAAGCTCATATGAATTTTCTACAAATTATTTCATTTAATTTCAAATTTTCTAGTCTAGTTCACTGTTTTAACTATTTTTCCTTAATTTTACTCTATATAATTAATAAATGGTATATATATTTTTATATTATTTTTTAAAGTTTTGAAATTTTATCTGATAATATTGTTATTTCAGAATATTTAAACTTACACAAATACTTAAAGGTAAATTGAAAGGGTTTGTGACTTTTTATTTCCAATGGCTTTTGATTTTCCCGCCTTTTCACATTTTTAACTTACTTTTTCGATCAATTAGCCATAATAGCTCACATACTTCAGCTGCCTACCTCCATATTCATTCGCGTACATCATTTCTCATCTCATTAAAAAAAAATTCGGCCATCACTTGTTGAGAAGTTGATAAATTCTATTTTTCTTTTATCTCCTTTTGTTCACTTATGCTGATTTTTCGTTTGATTTGCACTTGATCTTCTTTATCATAGGATCGGCCATGCCCCTCTCCAGCCCCTGCCGCCACTACCACCACCTGAGCACGCCACCAGCACCTCCTTTTCACTAACCATCCCCATCCGTACCACCCTAGGTGGTAGTTCCTTCACCAAGTTCACCAAACTCCAACATCTTGACCTAGCCAAGCACAAGCCTTCACATTCCACCACCCATGGCCGCCACCTACATGACCACCACCACCTCTAGCACCTCCAGCACCCTCTGCCACGTCACCACAGTGGACCCCACTCCTCTGGCCGTGACCACAGCAGCCTTGGCCGAGCTTTGTTTGCTAGAAACTTGTGATGTTGTTAGTAGTTACGCCTTGTTGTGTTGTTGTTCCGTCTCCATAACTTTTGCCATCAACAAACTCATGTTAGGCCAACCTTAGCAACCCAGACCTGACCCAAAACCATTGCTTTAGACCTGTACTCCACCTCTGGCCGAGCCTATGGGATATCGGAAGCAAGTGCAAAGCATTTCAGCTTTGTTTTATGAAGTTATTTCTATCATAGTTTATCGTATTTTTGGTCTGAAACCTTATAATTGTTATATTGTTTGTTTGATTGGTATTCAAGGGAATTAATCCTTGGCTCCTCCATTCATATCTGTGTCGTGCTTTTGTGCTTGTGTAGATCCCATTTGTGCAATTCGTTGTTGTGTCATCAGCTCAAAACAGTGAGTTATTCTCACCAGACAGTTTTATACTTATATGAATAGTAAATTGATCACTTGTGAATATGTAAACTGCATCACCATATTATTATTTGCTATGTCACTATTATATGATGTTCACCCATGCTCAAACACCTATTATGACATTTGTAACTGTTATATTATGTTGTTCTGTTATTTTTATCCGTTTATCACACTACAAGTTCCCTTTAGATTAGAATCACTATGGGTTGAAATGATACATACCCGAACGGACTTTAGAATAAGGGAAAATCATTATGGGCTGAAATGATAGGCCTGAATGATTTTCAAATTTATTTCATTTACTTGGGACTGCGGGTTTGAAATGATAAAACCCGGATTTTCTTTGTAAATTACGGGTTGAAATGATATATTACCCGTATCACTTTTCCTAGTGTAGAAAATTATATACAGACCCGTAGTTAATATATATTTTTCTAAAATTTTTAAAATTATTTTAGAAATGTAAATATTAAAATATTTTGATTTAAAGCTAATTTAAAATGATTTTGGTAAAATATTATTGATTTTCTTAATAATTACAAGTGAAATAAATTAACGAAAATGTTAGGAAATTTTGGATGTAAGCTATTTTGGGAAATTTGATTTAATTATAATTTGAAATTAAATAGAATATGAAAGCATGATAAATTTATGATAATTTGAATTTAAAGGAATTTAAAGTGATTTTATATCATATTAATGATTTTAATAAAGTTGAAATGTGAAATGAATGAATATTTAAGTTGAAATTTTGAATTATAACTAAAATTGGAAACTTTTGGAATTGACTTAAAAGTGAATTTTTAATTAAGTAAATAAAAATATAAACTAAGTTATATTTGAGAATTTGAACTTAAGTGTTAGGTTGAAATTTAAATGTAATGAATTTAAAATTGGACGCTGCAATTTAATAAGTGAATTAGTGTTAAATATGAATTTTTAAATGGAAATTTAACTTTATGAAATCATGAAATTAAAGAAAATTAAATGATGGTTATAAAAGTAAAATTATGTGATTTTATAAGTTAAAAGTGAATTATAGAAAATATAATTGTTGGATTAGACTAAGTTTTTTTTTTCTTTGAAACTAGTGTAACACTATTACAGCATTTTAAACGCTGTCTTTGTTAAATTTATCTGTTTTGAATATAACTTTCTATAGCAATTTCCAAATGTTGCGAAAGTTGAATTTTCACTGTTTTGATAAAATTAAGTGAATGAATGAACTTTGAAAGTTGAAAATTTTGGAAGTTTAATAATTTAATTATTAAATGTAATAACTTCACTTGTAAAGGATTTAAATGAAGTAATTTGTTGGAATTGAACTATTTTGAAATGTGAATGGTATTTTTAAATTGAATAAAAATGAATATGTTTTTCAAATGAAATGATAAGTTGAAATTTTGAAATGGATCTGAAATGATATTGGATTTTGAGAAATAAATACCATTTTTGAAATTATAACTACGGGTTATAATAACGATTGGTTGTTAAAGAGACCGGGATCGGATATGGACATACTCTCTGTCGATACCAAAAACCACTTTAACAACTGTGTACGCGGTGGAGATTCCAGAATGAAGTAGGATGGTGACGACGTTCCTAAGGTACATTTTGTGGACCTAACTCCCGTGAGTTAGCATAAGGTGGCTAAAACAGGAGCGAACTCGGGCCAAAGGAGGTAGCACCTCTGGCTGAACACACTTCTTCGATACCATTCTATTACTGTTGTGATCGATTGGGTGCACCCCTTGATTTTTGGAGTGTTGTTCGGGGTGGGCGTATGTGGCTGCTGCGTTACCACCAGCCCGTGTGCGTAATTGGTATATCTACCCTGGCATTTCCTTGTGTGCCGTGTCACCTACCATACCGAGCCTTTACTACGAGTTTGTTTTTCTCCCATAGCCCGTGTGGTATCCTCTGACAGTCACCCGGAGTGGAGATGGCATGATATTGGATGGACTACTGGGACTATTATGTGTGAAGGGTGATATGGGTAGCCCGGAATGCTATTTAAAAGTATGTTTATTTTACTGTAGACATTAGTAAAATAGCGAAATATTACTATATAGTAAATAGTTTAACGGATCCTTAGAGGATGGGCGGTCCCAGGCATCCTTTAAGTTACTTGTATCTTTATTACAGTTCACTTGAGTTAGTTTACATTATATAAGTATATATTGTCCTGACTCGAGTATTTTGTGTTTTGCTTTACGCTCGGGTCAGCCTGAGTATTCACAACTTTGGATTCTCTTCCTGGAGCTGGTCTTTCACTGGAGTTTCTACTTATCTACATATTTATCTACTTCTGTTTCAGCTGTATTAGTTTATCTCATGTATTAGTGAACTTCTATGTATTTGGGATTTCTATTCTGTTGTTTTTCAGACTATATTATGTATTTGGTTTGAGACTCTGTTATAGTAGCTTCATGAACTACTATGTTATTTTATATTCCGCTGCGAGTTATTCTGCTCGTTCTGTGTCTGTGATTCTGTATATTTGATTTCATTTGCTCCAAATTTATTTACAATCTGTTATTTCGCATCATTCAAGTCTGACATGTGTGGATTATTGTCGATTTGAATGGTACGAAATTAGGGGTTGTTACACGTCACCGCCCCCCTTCCTTCGTCTCTCAGAAAAACCCTACGCACGCACGATCAAGGAAACACAGCTGCCACTTCCTGAAACCCTAGACCCATTTTTTCTCGACCACACGATCCCTTCCACCTAGATTCGAGGCCGCCGCTGCTCTATTCTCTCCAGGCCGACCCTGCTTATGCCTTGCGGCCACCCCAAGCGTCCCCAGGCCGAGAGCGAAAATTCGCCACCAAATCACGATTTGTGACGACTCCCCTTTGTTTCGAGACTAACGTACCGTATGGATCGACTCCATACGTCGTGCTCCATGCTCCAGTACCCTTTGATCATCACCAAGTCGAAGATCTGCCGTTGATTGACCACCCATACCATGAACGGCCAAAAACAATTTGAAATTTTATGGACGAAAAATAGCTCCAGTCGAAAAACGAACAGTACCAGTAGATTATGCTCTTCGAGAACTATGACATATATTTTTTGTGAATTTTTTTGGAGACTTTGAATTTTTGACTTTTGATTTGGATTGAAACTGGATCTAGGGTTTGCGGCCATTGGAAAGGAGGGGTTGAGGGAAATGAACGCACAAAGAAATGAAGACAGATGGAAGCTAGGGTTTATAACTGGGATTATATAGATAGGCTAGAAAATAGAGTAAATGGATCCGATAAACAAACGTGCTGAACGATAATTGGCCCAAAAAGCCCGTTCTGACCCCGGAACGAAATTTGTTAAACCCATATAACCAAATAGGTATTTTAAAATATTCTGAACGCGATGGAAAAAGTTTCACGTCAAAATTCCATCGTATGAAGAAGTTATGCTGAAAACAATATTTTCAAATTGATTTCAAATCGATTTCAATAAAATCGATTTCAAGGCGTTTCGCGTTCGTACGATGAAATGACAAGTCCGATCGCTACGAAAATTGAAACCCTACAAAAATTCACTGTTACGGATCCGATGAAACTAGTTCGTCGGAATCCGAGTTCGTGACCAAAATGGCTATTTTTATATTAATTAAATAAATTAAGAATTAGTAAATAAATCCAAATTTTATATTCAGATTCTAAAATTGACTCAGTTTATCACTTTTAAAAATTCTTAATCATTTACAAAATTCCAACAAGTTTAGATGTCAAATTTAAAGAAGGTAAATTATAAATTTCAATATAAATCCTTAATTTCATTAAATTCCCATATTATAAATAATATCCTAAAATTTCGTTTAGTTAAATAAATTAATTAGTATTCCATTCATTCCTGTCAACAGATGGATTTAAATATTGGATTCCAAATTATCACACAAATTTCTCACATTATCTTTATCTCAAAAAATGAATTATTTAACTACATTCAATCTCATTTAATTGCAATTAAATTCAATTATTAGACTTTAAGTTTCCATATAAATAAATAAATCCTGATTCCTATTCTTAAATTCACTATTTATCATAATACCATCCTGGGTACCATTTATTTTACTATATATATCTAGATACTTTAACATTTTCCAATTATTAATCTCAATTGCATAACATTAAATTAATATTTATTGCAATGGTTTCTGATTTAATTGAATGAACTAAGTATATAACTCATAATAATTGTTGTAAAACTCTCCATCCCACATTTATAAGTTTGTTATTTCCACTCAAATATTATTGATATTTACAGGTATAGGTTTTTATTCAATCATTATTTATTATATATTAATTGGATAAATTCACTATTTAAGTCCGTTTAAATTTATTACCAAATACCCATTTACCTTTCCCATCAAATTTGAATTCCATTCAATTAATATAACAATCACTTTTCCATTCACACCTTATTATCACCTCACAATTATTGCAATTCATTATCTTATATTGATTTTATAAAATTAACATTAACTTTGCATTCAATTACCATTCAATGCATATTTATTCATCAATCAATTCGATATTTACTTTTCTTTCCTTTTATTTGATAAATAACCTAGCATACATTTCCATACATTCATTTCATTACATTCATTTATGGGTATTGCATTGAAATTTAATTTATTAGCTAATACCAACATTATTACCATTAATTACAATTGGATTCCCAATTTTATTCAATACCCTGAATAAATAACATATATATATTAATCAAATCCTTACATTTGTTTTTCTCATATTCCATTAAAAATCAAATCATAACATTAAATGATTTTAATGAATTGGAATTTCATTCAAGTCGTAAATTATTAACTTGCAATAACATGATTCCCTAATTTATCCCAATTACCATTTACACTCTTTTATTGCATTAAATTAATTTAATATTTCATTAATTTCTCATATTAAATTTTATATCCAGGTAAGAATCCTTTTTCTACTTAATTCATTTGGATTTTATTCAAATTTCTATAAATAGGTTTTAAGTCACCATTTACATAATTTATTTTAGCCTTCATTTTAACATTTATTTGTCCCCTTTATTGTTTCTACTAAAATAAATTACAAAAATCCTATTAAATAAACAATTTAAATTGTCGAAATTTACGGGTCGTTACACTCTCCCCCACTCAAAACTTTTCGTCCCCGAAAAGGAAAAGAAAGAACTAAGAAATCAATGTACCTTATTCAAACATTAACCTTATAACAATTAAATTTATAAAATTAGTTAATTTAGGTAAAATATCTCAATTTATAACCATTAAATCTTTTTATACTTAAATTACTAAAGTTTGGAAAACATTTTCAAAATATTTCTAAGTTCAAAAATTACGGAAAATTTTGGCAGAGTCTCCTTTGTACGGAGAGGCTCGGGAGAAAAGATAATATAAATATAACAATATACACAAATATTTTCCAAAATAATATATATCCCTACACGGGAAAATATATAAAATAGCGCTATAAACCGTAATCCGAAAACGTACCTATTTGTCGGGCAACTTACGCTAAATTTATGGAACCAAAAGCAGTAGCAATTGCTTCCATAACCTGCATATCACTTATAAACACTTATAAAATCTAAAGAGTTAACAATTTATATAAAGTGAAATATTTAAGTGGTTTCAATCACTAACAACAAATCAATACAACAACTATCAATTTTAACAACAACATACACAACAAATTCAAAGCAACCATTCAACCAAACAAACAAATGGTTGTTCGGGTTCAAAACCTTTACACTGTACGGAATGAAGAATAAACCATCTAGTGCATCAGTTACTCAACAGTCTTAGATTTAACACAATGGATTATTCATCCATCCCAACAAAATTAAAGTTTCCTTACCCAACAACCCCAAACCACGACAAACAACAATTTCAACAATGGATTTAGTCTATTCTTATTTATTCCATTCATACATTTGTTGTTTGATTCTTTTCATTCATATAACGATTTATTCTTTTTATTTTCATTTATTTCTTTCAATTTTATTTAGAATAACTGCAACCCTTTTCTTAAGTTTACAATTTCTCTTTATTATATTACATCCATTTATTTTCACTTACTACTAACTATTATTCATTTCCATTAACTCAGGTCAAGCCATTAACTACTATAATTATTCATTCATTTATTATTGCGTGATCTCATTTATTTACACTTTAATTATTTAAGTTTATACTCATCTATTTGTCATACTTACCTTTAATTATATTTACTTGGTAAAATTTCGATTATAACTTAAGTTTATAACATTAAATTCTCATTTAATAGCAAATTCATTGGATACTTCATTTCCTACTCTTACTTGTACAATTTCCATTACATTCTTTATTAAACATTTCAACTTTTTATATTTGGTAAGTTATATATGTTACATAAAATGCAAATGAACTTATACAAGTTTTATCTCATCCTTTAATTAAATTTAATGTTCAACAATATTCCTCTTTGTTTCATATGTTACAAATTTCAAATTTCCTTTAATTCCCATTTATAACTTAGCATTTAAATTTCTTATTTTATTTAGGGTTTCAATTATTTGTTAAATTCTGTTTCACTACAATAATTGAAACAATTAATTAATGGAAATTTAAGAATTTAATACCGGGTTAAATTTCAGTTTATTTTAAAACAATAGATAAATATATTTTTACAACTTATATATCTCTAATTATATTTAAACAATTCAAAATTGATATATTTTTCAAAAATGTCCGCAGTAAAGCTACTACAGTGGCCTTCCCCCTTCGAAACTCGAAAATGAAAGTCGATGATGCGGCCGCCATCACCGAAATTATTTTCTAGCGACAGGGAGGAAAGTACAAAACTTATTTTCTCCAAAATTTTCTTTAAAACAATTCTTCCGAATTATATTGAAATATTTATATCAGAAAATACTTATAAACAATATTATTATGTTCCAAAATTTATTTGAAAAATTTCAAAACCCCGGATCTTAAGTTCTAAATTTCCGAATTTCATTTATTTTCTATTTCAATCTTATTTCTATTATTATTCATACACTTTAATACCTAACAACCAATCTATTGCAGCCAGATATAAATATCATTTGAAATTTTTTATTTTATATACAGAAAATATAATAGGATAAATTATTTCATTCACCTATATAAAACAAATATTATGTTGGACTGTCATATTAAGTGTTTAGAAATCCCTATTGATGTCATAGCGTCCTATGCATCAACCCGAATTTTTAAATACAAAACAGAACAGATTAACACAATAATAAAATCTTTTACAACACTAACAAATACGCTCTCTCATATATATACACTTAGCGACTCCCATAGGGTATTACTACTCTATTAGGAAAGAGTCAAACCCCACAAAGCTAAGGTTTATCGCTAAACCAAAGCTCTGATACCAGATGTAACATCCCACCTTTTCGCACGCTTTAAATCGACACACGTGCCAATTCAAACCATACGCAAGGGCGGATTGTTATGGGGTAAATAAGAAAAACAAGAAGAAAAGCAAACAAAATCTCACAACGGAAGGATACAATATAATAATCAAATATACAGTTCATGAAGCTGTTTTACAAAACATTTGATTATATTTACATAATACGTATCAGAGTTACACATACCAATAACAATGCAGCGGAACAGTATGAGTGTAGTGCAATAATAGTAGATAATAGTAATACACATCTTTGTCTTCGTCTTCCAAAGCTAAAACTTCAAATCTTGAAACGCTCGGACTGACCCGAGCGAATTGAAAAGATAAAATACTCGAGTCAGAACTAAAAGATCTTATGTAAGTTAAATCAACAGAAATAAATATGAGTGCAGTAACTTAAAAGATGCTCGGGATTTACATCTCTTAAGGATCCGTTAAACTATTTACTATGTAGTATATTTCGCTATTATAATAGCGTTTATTTCTAAAATAAACTAACTTTTAAATAGCGTTAAGGCTTTACATTTTCCACCTTAACACGTAATAGTCCTAGTAGTCCATCCAATATCATAGTCCCTCCTGATCGGGAAGCCACCAGAGGATACCACACGGGCTACGGGAGAAATCCAAACTCGTACAAGGCGCGATAGGGTAGGTGACACGGCACAACTAGGCAATGCCAGGGTAGATATACCAATTACGCTTCCGGGTCGGTGGTAACGCGTAGCACGCAGCTACCGCCCACCTCGAGCCACACCCCCAAATAAAAATCAAAAGTGGCCACCGAATCAATCCAAAGTCAAAGTATAACATCGAAGGGATGTGTCCGATCAAAGGTGCTACCTTATTAACCCGTCGATCGCTCCTGTTTTAGCCACCTTATGCCAACTCACGGGAGTCGGGTCCATGTACTTACCTTAAAGGAATCGCCACCACCATCCTACTTAATTCTGGAATCTCCACCGCGTACACGGTTGTTAAAGTGGTTTTCGAAGTTGGCAGAGAGTATGACAACTTCCGATCCCGGTCTCTTCAACAACCAAACGTTATTATAACACCGCGGCTTTTAAAAATAGTTTATACTATAAAACCAGAATATAATTATCCATTTCAAAACCCATAAATACGATATCATTTCCATTTCCAAAACAACTCATTTGATATTATTTTTATAAAACCCAAATCAATAATATCATTTCTTTCAAATATATTTCTTTTCCAAAATCGTACTGCTTTAAAATTTATAATATCTGGAAACCAAACATTTGAATTATAACTTTCAAAACATAATACTTCGAAATTCATAGCTTTAAAACCATACTTCTAAAACTTGAATGGTTTGGTTATTCAAACAGTATATAGAATAAAATAGTTTGAATTTAAAATTACTTTATAAAATAATTTCCGCGACTTCACAATTTTATTCATTTAAAATTTTAGTCTAAACCCATTAAATTTAGATTCACTTTTAGTTTCAATAAAACACTTCGATTTCAATATATCCAAACTTCGAGTATTAAAAATTTTCAAACTAAGGTTGGAAATCCTGTTTAACAATTTATGGTCCTATTATTTAGTTTGAAACATTCACAAAATAAATCCATAAATAAAACTCAAATTTCTAACAATTTAAATATTTCCTTCACTTTATTTATACTAGAAATATTCATTTAATTTATCTTGAATAAAATTCCAGTTATAAATATCATACCTTTAAAATTTCCAATTTTAATAAGTTTACATCAACAATGGAGTTAAATTTTTAGATAAGCTCAATTCCAATTAAATTTCCAATTTATCTTTCAATCCTAATTGATCTAAATCATTTAAAACTCTATTATTCAACTTATTTAGTTTATTTAACAAATTTATATATAGCTTAAATTCAACAATTTAACTATATATGTATATGAAAAATATTATTTATAAAATATCAAAAATTTAATATTTATTTAACCATATCCTATCCAAACCATAGAAAATTCATTTCAAAAATAATTATATATATATATATATACCGCGGTGCCTGTATAAAATTTTCTATCCTATGGTCAAGTGATACGGATATTTATCATTTCAATCCGCAATTTAAAAATAAAAACGTGGTTGTATATCATTTCAAACCGCAATCCCGAATAAAATGAAATGCATGATAACTTGCAGATTTTTTTTGAAATTATAATACACATCAACCATTCACCAAACATCAATCATCAACCATTAATTATAATCATCATCCAATTTAAACAAACATCCATATAGAGCATATAAATATAACAGGGAATAAATAACAGGTTTTAGCTAACATTTTTTATTCAGAAATAAATTTAATAACTGTTTAACTAGCAGTTTTTATACAAATAAATAAATTCTAACTGTCAATTTATATGCAATAATAAAATTAATTAACAGTTCAATTAAATCAATTTAACAAACATAATAAATTTTAGAAGTTGTGAGTGGGTTAAAACACTCACCTTTTGAATTTAAATTGAATTTTAAATCCAATTTAAGCCCAAAATTCGACGGTCTCCAAATCTGTCCAAACCAGCGTCAACACGTCTGGAATTTTATTACGATCCTAACAAAAAAATCTCGTGTAAATCGGACACCGTATGCAGAAGTTATTCGAATAAAATGATTTGAAAATCAAAATAAAATAAAAATAAAAATAAAGAACACACTCACCATAGATGCCACGCAAGCAGAACACGTCACCGCCCCCTTCCTTCGTCTCTCAGAAAAACCCTACGCGCGCACGATCAAGGAAACACAACTGCCACTTCCTGAAACCCTAAACCCATTTTTTCTCGACCACACGATCCCTTCCACCTAGATCCGAGGCCGCCGCTGCTCTATTCTCTCCAGGCCGACCCTGCTGATGCCTTGCGGCCACCCCAAGCGTCCCCAGGCCGAGGGCGAAAATTTGCCACCAAATCACGATTTGTGACGACTCCCCTTTGTTTCGAGACTAATGAACCGTATGGATCGACTCCATACGTCGTGCTCCATGCTCTATTACCCTCTGATCATCACCAAGTCGAAGATCTGCCGTTGATTGACCACCCATACCATGAACGGACGAAAACAATTTGAAATTTTCTGGACGAAAAATAGCTCCAATCGAAAAACGAACAGTACCAGTAGATTATGCTCTTCGAGAACTATGACATATAATTTTTGTGAATTTTTCTAGAGACTTTGAATTTATGACTTTTGATTTGGATTGAAACTGGATCTAGGGTTTGCGGCCATTGAAAAGGAGGGGTTGAGGGAAATGAACGCACAAAGAAATGAAGATAGATGGAGGCTAGGGTTTATAACCGGGATTATATAGATAGGCTAGAAAATAGAGTAAATGGATCCGATAAACAAACGTGCTGAACGATAATTGGCCCAAAAAGCCCGTTCTGACCCCGGAACGAAATTTGTTAAACCCATATACCCAAATAGGTATTTTAAAATATTCTGAACGCGATGGAAAAAGTTTCACGTCCAAATTCCATCGTATGAAGAAGTTATGCTGAAAACAATTTTTTCAAATTGATTTCAAATTGATTTCAATAAAATCGATTTCAAGGCGTTTCGCGTTCGTACGATCAAACGACAAGTCCGATCGCAACGAAAATTGAAACCCTACAATAATTCATTATTACGGATCTGATGAAACTAGTTTCGTCAAAATTTGAGTCCGTGACCAAAATGGCTATTTTTATATTAATTAAATAAATTAAGAATTAGTAAATAAATCCAAATTTTATATTTAGATTCTAAAATTGACTCATTTTATCACTATTAAAAATTCTTAATCATTTACAAAATTCCAACAAGTTTAGATGTCAAATTTAAAGAAGGTAAATTATAAATTTCAATATAAATCCTTAATTTCATTAAATTCCCAAATTATAAATAATATCCTAAAATTCTGTTTAGTTAAATAAATTATTTAGTATTCCATTCATTCCTGTCAACAGATGGATTTAAATATTGGATTCCAAATTATCACACAAATTTCTCACATTATCTTTATCTCAAAAAATGAATTATTTAACTACATTCAATCTCATTTAATTGCAATTAAATTCAATTATTAGACTTTAAGTTTTCATATAAATAAATAAATCCTGATTCCTATTCTTAAATTCACTATTTATCATAATACCATCCTGGGTACCATTTATTTTAGTATATATATCCAGATACTTTAACATTTTTCAATTGTTAATCTCAATTGCATAACATTAAATTTATATTTATTGCAATGGTTTCTGATTTAATTGAACGAACTAAGTATTAACTCATAATAATTGTTGTAAAACTCTCAATCCTACATTTATAAGTTTGTTATTTCCACTCAAATATTATTGATATTTACAGGTATAGATTTTTATTCAATCATTATTTATTATATATTAATTAGATAAATTCACTATTTAAGTCCGTTTAAATTTATTACCAAATACCCATTTACCTTTCCCATCAAATTTGAATTCCATTCAATTAATATAACAATCACTTTTCCATTCACACCTTATTATCACCCCACAATTATTGCAATTCATTATCTTATATTGATTTTATACAATTACCATTAACTTTGCATTCAATTACCATTCAATGCTTATTTATTCATCAATCAATTCGATATTTACTTTTCTTTCCTTTTATTTGATAAATAACCTAGTATACATTTCATACATTCATTTCATTACATTTATTTATGGGTATTGCATTGAAATTTAATTTATTAGCTAATACCAACATTATTACCATTAATTACAATTGGATTCCCAATTTTATTCAATACACTGAATAAATAACATATATATTAATCAAATCCTTACATTTGTTTTTCTCATATTCCATTAAAAATCAAATCATAACATTAAATGATTTTAATGAATTGGAATTTCATTCAAGTCGTAAATTATTAACTTGCAATAACATGATTCCTTAATTTATTCCAATTACCATTTACACTCTTTTATTGCATTAAATTAATTTAATATTTCATTAATTTCTCATATTAAATTTTATATCCAGGTAAGAATCCTTTTTCTACTTAATTCATTTGGATTTTATTCAAATTTCTATAAATAGGTTTTAAGTCACCATTTACATAATTTATTTTAGCCTTCATTTGAACATTTATTTATCCCCTTTATTGTTTCTACTAAAATAAATTACAAAAATCCTATTAAATAAACAATTTAAATTGTTGAAATTTACTGGTCGTTACAGGTTTGAAACCCGAGTCCAAGCTTTTGGGCCAGTCGATTTAATAATTTATTCAATCGACTGGTATTGAATTTTGGTGTTTGGATCTCCCCCTCCGTTCGTGTGGTATTTCGCATCACCGCTTACTCCAGGCCCTTCGTTCATCCTGTCATCTCTCTACCTCTATGCACAGTCAGAGTTGGATGTGGGTCACTCCATTATGGTGTCTGATTTCATGAAGTGCTAAGTTTTTAGTTCAGGTTGCCACTAACACACTTTCGCTCGTTTACTCACTGGATCATGATTGTGCACGTCTAGCGACTCTACTACACTTCACTAAACTAATTGGTCCATGCTCGATATGCATGAATACATCAAGCTTTACCATACATATAAGCACACTTACGCACATGAAATTCCATGTTCATTAGTATATCTCTTCGATATACTTAGTTATCATCCACTAACCCTCTTATATTTTGATTCTTCTCTTTATGAACTTCTCATATTTACACAATGACCCATTTCTACCTTTTCGTTTCAGTTATAGAGTAAACCATTCTTATCTACTAATTTGACATAAAGGAAACAAACAACCGATTAAAATAACAAATAACCACAACAAATCATACCACTCAACAAATCAAATATTACACTACCATTTCCAAATAATTTTTTATCATCCAATTAATTTATATTTGCATTCTCAAATTCAAGCCCTTTCACTTAAGTTCGACAACTTCTACCATTCACACTACAAAATTCCCAAATAAGTTTTGTAGGATCATTTATTCACTTAACCATTATATCATAACATCACATTAATTTATATCTTCATTTAATTATAAATTTGAGTCCTGAACGCTTACCAATTTTCTTAGTTCTTTATCGTAGCTTTCCAAGTTAGTTCTTTTAGTGTGAAGCCAGTTTAGCGTGTTTATATTAGCTCAATTAAAATTCATGCAACATCTCAATCCATTCCAATTTCATTCCACAAATCACAAATTCGAAATAAATAGAATTAAATTCCATAATAAATATAGAAGAGTTCACACTCACTTTGCTAAGAAGAGAGATAAGAAATCATCAAACCCCTACTTTTCTTTTCTTGAAATACTGAATGAAGCTCTTATCTTCAAATCAAGCTCAAAGGTGGATTGGGTTCTCTTGCTCTAACTAGAATTATAATGATTTTTATTCAATTTTTGGAATTTATTATGGTTTGTTGAAATTGATTTAGGGCTAGGCTTAGGCGAGAGTAGGATTTTTTAGTGTTTGGGAAAAAGAATGTGAGGATGAGAACTAAAAAGAGAAGAGAGAAAGGAAAGTAGATATAATTTCTAAGTATAATTTTCCTCTTTTCCGACAAAACACTATTCACCACTCAAAACTATGAACTAGAAACATATCGAAGTTTATATTCGTTCAAATTCGAAACATCATTACGGACTAAACTGGACTATCCATGGGTTCAAATTCTAATGTCTACAAAAGTTGAATGTTATGCATTTCCATCGATTACCAATTTTAATTAAATAATTTTTTAATAAAATTCTTGGTACTGAAACTTGCGAATTGTTACATTCTCCCCTCAAAAAAATTCGTCCTTAAAATTTCAAAGTATGGAGAATTAGTCTTCAACCCTCATGAGCCCTTAGTCGAACAATTTTCAAAAGCAAAACAACACACAGTTTACACATATAGCATCCTAACCTCCAATCTACCAAGCATAGACAAACAGAAAAATCAAGAAAAAAACAAGCAATTTCTACAAAGTAAATGTAGGAATATCAGTCAAAAGCTCAGCTTTCATGTACTATCACTAGGATCATCGACCCACTAAACACGGACTAGGTTGACTTCCTTTTTCCTAAGCTGCTTAGTCTCTTTGTCGATTGTGCGAATAGATCCTCATGGTCTAGTAATATCCAGCTCAACTTCTACCTTTACCAGCTAGCTCGGCTCAATAATAACTCTTGAATCATGCACACACTTTCGCAGCATGGGACACGCTATGCACCCTAGAATTCTGCTTGAGAAGATCAAACCGATAAGCTAAAGTACATACCCTCTCTATAATGGGAAATGCCCTAACAAATCTCGGTGTAAGTTTCTCCAGACCGCCAAACCATATAACATGCTTCAGTGGAGATTCTTTCACAAAAATCATATCTCAAACAGAAATCTCCAAATTCAAGCGCCATAAATCGACATAACTCTTCTGACAGTCCGGAGCTGCATTCATCCTCTTCCTAATCAAATCAATCTTTTCCCCAATCTCACAGATCATCTCAAGAACAAGTATCAACCTATTAGTCATCTCTGACCAACATGACAATGACTTGCACAGTCATCCGTACAAAACCTCATAAGATGCCATGTCAATACTCGCTTGATAACTGTTATAATAAGTAAATCTACCATTGGAAATTGTTCCTCCCATGAGCCTCCAAAGTCAAGTATGTATGGCCTCAAAAAATCCTCAAGCATGCGATTCACCCGTTCAGTCTGGCTGTTTGTCTGTGGGTGTTACGCAGTGCTCAAGCTCAATTCTGTGAAAGCATCCTGCAAACTCCATCAATAATGACAAGTATATAGCGGATCCCGATCACTAACAATGCTCGTCTGAATGCCATGGATTCTAAAAACCTCCTTCACATATAAAGTTTCTAAAGATAATGATGTCCTCAATGAACGAATAAGAATGAAATGAGCTCTCTTCTTTAATTAGTCTACTATAACCCAAATGCTCTCATTTCCCCGCCTACTCTATGGAAAGCCGTCAATGAAATCGATAGAAATATGTTCCCACTTCCATAAAGGATTCTCTAATGGAAGCAACAACCCACTAAGTTTCTTCAACTTTGCCTTGGCCTCGAGACAAGTCAAACACTTCGCAACGAACTCAAAAACATGGCGTGTCACCTTCATCCAACAGAATGAACGTAAATTTCTCTATACATATTGCGAACACCAGGTTGAATAGTCATCCTAGAATGGTGACACTCTTTAAGTGCCTCATCAATAAGCCCATCCACATTCAAACACACAATTGACCATCATGTCGATGCCACCTATTCCCGCCAATAGAATACTAGTTTATACCTCTAGATTCGTTCCATTCTCAAGTTGCTGAAAAATCTTCATGAACTATGCATCATGTCTTTGGCAAGAACCTATATGATCAAAGAGAATAGGGCTCACCTATGCATGGAAGTATAATAGAGTTTTAGGAACATTTCATATAAACTAAATGACAAAGGGTTAGCAGATCACATACCTCCAAGGTCATTAATAACATAGGTGCAATATCGCATAGAGGTCGGAAATTAAATTTCGAAACATACTACAGTCTATGCCACTCAACAAATAAAATGCCCCGCACGACATGCCTTCTACTAAGCATATCCGTAAAAACATTCCCCTACCCAAGATGTAAGATATGCCAAAGTCATAAGAAGCAAGAAATTCTAGCCACTTCCGCTGCCTAAGATTTAGATCCTTTTCGAAAAAGTGATATTTCAGCGACTTATGGTCGGTATATTGCTCAAATCTCTCCCCCAAAAGATAATGTCTCCATGTCTTCAGTGCAAAAACAATCGCCCCAAGCTCTAAGTCATAAGTTGGGTAATTCTTCTCATATGGATTGAGTCGTTTACTAGCATAAGCAAAAACCCTCCCTTCCTGCATCAAAACTGCTCAAAGTCCAGACACACATCATCCGAATAAATTATGAATGGTATAGAACTTCGAGGAATCACAAGAACAGGTGCAGAGGTAAGCAACCTCTTCAACTCTACAAAAGCATGCTCACACTTTGAGTCCCAAACAAAGGGTTTCGCTTCCCAGTCAAGCGTGTCAACGGTGTAGCTATCTTTAAAAAGTCTCGAATGAACATTCGGTAATACCTAGCCAATCCCAAGAAGCCAAAAATCTTTGTAATTGTCCTACGTACTCTCCAATCCTAAGTTGCCACCACCTTATCGGGGTCTTCCAAGATCCCCTATCCTGACACGATATAGGCTAAGAAACGAACCTCCTTCTGCCAAAAGTGGCGCTTCATAAACTTAGCCCTCTACTGATGCCATCTCAAAACCTCCAAAATAATCTCCAGGTGTAATTAGTGCCCTTCTTCGTCACGAGAGTAAACAAGAATGTCATCCATGAACACCACTACAAATTTATTTAGCTGATCTAGGAATATTCAGCTCATGAGACCAATGAAATAAGTAGGTGCATTGGTTAGCCCAAATGGCATAACCAACCACTCAAAAGATCCATCCAGAGTCCTGAATGTAGTCTTCACAATACTATCCTAAGCAAGCTAAGCGGATGGAAGCATGTAGTTAGATCCAACTATGAAAATATTTGCGCTCCTTCAAGCTGATCAAACAAGTCATCTATACACAGTTAAAGCCCATAAACAGCTCCCCACATATGCAGTTAAAGTCCCACAAAATTCGTGCTATAGCGCATAACACTCTGCAACCGCTATGCTATTTCAATTTAGTGTTATTAAATAGTAGATCAATTTTAAGCCATGCTATCTTTTCTACAACTGCTAAATCAAGTCCTTTTAACATCCACTTAGCAATATTAATATACAAAGGTTGATTTGACTAGTTCTCTTTTAAACTCGATCAAAAACGTTACGGTAAAAACCTAATTTTAAAGCATAAGTGCTCAATACAAGTTAGAAATCAATTATAGTCGCAAAATCTAGTCTACATAAATCATGATATTCTTCGATTTTGTTATATAAGATTAAACAATATTTATTTTTCCTATACAAATGATTTGAGAATGAGAATAAATTAACCTTAAATGTTTGGTTTTATATTTAATGAAGTTTTTTGCACTACGGCTATTTTCCACTATATCCTTGCTTTATCCCCGTTGTGACTTTTTGCACCTCTACCTCCATAAAACTGATAAGTGCTTTAACTACACAATGCCCCCACTCAGACATACTTCGCCAAATGAAACACCTTCAAAATAGATTAGAAACTAGAGTTTCCAGTTCTTGTCACAACCTAAGTTCCATCCGCCTGATATGCAACAGTACAACCTTGGCATTCCTCACCTAATTTGTATGAAACTCTATCTCGTGATGTAGGGGAAAACCAGAAACCTCACCAAAGACATCATAAAATCTACCAACAATGGGAACAATGGCTAATTTCTCATGGGAAACATCTAGTGAATACAAGTAACTAATCATATAGGTGGTCTAAGACTTGCACACTATGTCAAGCTGATTCCCTTTACTATTTATCATGTGAATCATTCTCCCATCACAATCAAGAACAATTCCATGCCCCGACATCCATTCCATACCCATAATCAAATCATATCTAGAAAATATAAGTACATATGCATCAAAAGAAAACTGAAATCCTGATATGAAAATATCATCCCTCGACAAATCATAGAAAGAGACGTCGATCCCCCAATAGGAATTGACACCCTCATACAATATTTGGCTTAATATGCAACCTATCAACCAAGGAACTAGAAATAAAAGTATGCCAAGCCATAGTATACAAAAGAACAAATATAGGCAAGTCATGAATAAAAATCATACCTTCCGACACGAGCCCTTTCCCCCTGCTGAGTTGTAGGCTTACTGGAACTCAGACTGTAGAAATAGCAAAGCCTTGACTTACTTGCCCGCCTTGAGGAGCTAACAGACACTTCCATTTAATATGACCAAGTTAGTTGCAAAGCTATAATTTCCTCTTTGAAAAATCTACCTTACAGCTTTGCTCTTCATGAACTCTCCAACCACAATAATTGCAAAAAGCTCCTTTTTCTAGGGATTGGGCTTCCCAATAGAGCCCTTGTTCTTCGAAAGAATTTCCTCTTCCCTCCCTCCTTAGCCACCTCCACTGGAGCTACCCTGGTGCTCTCATGCAAGAGAACCATCTCCATAAGGCTCTCATAAGTGGTCCCTATAGAGATATGGGTGAGGGCTGAATCCCTAATCAGTAGACCAAGTCAACTAGCACACTTACCCACCTTCTTCATGGGGGTGTTGAGCAAGTCGGCCCCACACGTAGCCAAAGTGTTGAACTGGATAATGTACTCCCCGATGGTCATATTTCCATACTACATGTGGAAAAAGCACTCTAATTACACACCTCTCTTAGCTGCTAAAATAAAGTGAGCCTCAAAGTGGTATTTGAAATTAGCCCAACTCATAGTCTTCTCATCTACTTCCCCGACTGCAGTATCACTTCAAGCTAAGTCCTCTCCAATAAGATGTTCAAAGGCAACCCTCCTCATCCAAGCTATGTTGTATAAAGCCCTCTTTTTCGTGCATATCCAAGTTTGTGTCTCTACAAATGTCTTAGTGCCCACATAAGGCTTCCCACCAAGACTAGGAAAATCCTTGCACAACTTCAGGAAATTGAAAGCTGGCTGGCAATACCGATGCCTCAGGGGCTATACCTCTAAAGCCTACCACAAGTGCCGGAGCATGTCTCATGGTGGCTAAGAACTCTCTGAACCAATCAGGTATTTCTACCCCCCTAGCTATTGTTGCTCATGTACCTCATCCGCTTATAATGCTTAGCCTGAAACAAAGATACTTTTAGCAATTTGCAATAGGAGTAAACTAAAGTACAGAAAGTCCAAGGTGCAAATCTTATTATTCTAATAACAAATTACATGTACGTTCTCTCAAGTCTAAATTTACATAACCTCAAATGGTTAGTTTGGCCGTAAGTGTAGAACCAACGCTCCGATACCAAAGTGTAACACCGCACTATGGGGCAACCTAATAGTTTCGTCATTGAATGACAATGACCGAACCCAAGTTCCACAAGGACAAGCTGTACAGGGTAAATTTAAAATTTGGTTATTGTTAAGTTAATTTAGTAGTGGTATAATGATGACATCACATATAGAATGATAATATATAGTACAAAATACATAGCCAGACATGATATACATATACGAGACATGATAAGGTGAAAGTAACTAATGGAAATTACAACAGTTGGAATACATTGGCTCCATAAATAAGGAATATCAAATATAACATTTGACAATACATGTATTGTACATATAAATACAAATTTGTCATGTACTACAAAATATACATATAAGTGTATAGCAAGATATCGTTACCCTACTCTGATCCAAAATGGTTCAGTCTCGGGTTATTCCCCAAAAGCTACCCACCTCTCAGTCTACTCATCGAATACCTAAGAGATGTCACAAAATAAACAAAGATAGAACATAGATTAGATTTAAAGCCTACTACAGTGGAAAATAATCTCAAATATTGTATATGAAATCAATGTATACATAAATGGTGAAATATAAGGAAATGGTATATTACAACTTATATACATGAACATGTTCTTCACCTGCAATCAATGAGTCAATAGAATAATATAATGTGACTAATGCATAACAACGTGCTATGGTAAATAGAATCAGTAGTTGAACTTACCCAGGCATCTATCATGGTTAAATGGTAAATAGAGTTAGTTAATTAACGTATCCAGGCATCTATTACAATCAAATTGTAAAGAGAGTCAATATACTTATATACCCAGACATCTATTATAATCGACTGATAAATAAAGCCCACACAGTAACATACCCATACATCTATCATGGTTCAAGGATTCCTCAACATACTTGCATATGCCCCTATCTGAAAAAGAGGACAACGCACCTTCCGTGTATTATGATGCACGTTTATATTTTACAAACACAATATAACATTATCATAACGTCGTCACAACATCATGCTAAGGCGCTTCACTGTCACCAAAAAACACTTAAAGTCATTCAGGCGTTGTGGTTCCGATCCGGGCCAAACTGCCTTTGATAACCCGGATTTTTGGCCAAAAGATAATTGGATAAACAATATGATTTAACTATTGTAAAATACCGATTTATAGATTGAACAAATAAATCTGATAATAAATATTTATATCTGGATAAATATTTATTTGATAATTTCCTAATATACTTACTTAAAATTTATAAATTGAATTTGTGTTTGTTTAAATATATATATATACACACATATGTATATATTTAAGTTGATTTTAAATTGGATTTTAAAATTGAATTTGAGTCTGGATTTAAATTGAAATTTAAAAGATAAATATTTTAAAATATTTTCCATTTAAAAATATATTATGTATGATTTTATTTAGAATATAATTGGTTTTATATTTATTTTCTTTTAAAAGTTTTATTTATATAAATTAAGGAAGTATTTATTAAATAGTAAATTAAATACAAAAGCTTTTTATTAATATTTTAAAAATAATTAAAAATGTATTGTTAAAAGTGTTAATCTATGAAACCTTTTAATAACAAGTGTGAGGTGATTAACAAATGTAATTGACAAATGTTAACTAATTGAACAACCGTCATCTTTTTATTTTCTTTAATTTTTAATAAATCATAAATTAGTATATATAAACATATATCTCTTCTCTTCAATTCCTTCTCATTCGTAAAACAAAGAAAACTCAAAATCAAAACCTGTAAAATAATTTTTCACAAACCTGTAACCAATTCTCAAAACAAACAAAAGCCTGTAATCAAACTTTCGACCCATAGGAATTAAGAGCAGCAATTTCAAAACCAGAGATTAAATCAAGCAAACCTGAAATCAAAAACATCATTATCTCAGTTTTCAAAGCCTTGATCATCTTAACATCAAAGTTTCCAGTCCACATGTTTTCCAGTTTAAAGATCATCAAGAAATCAAAGAAATTCAAGTTTTCAAAATCTAGCATCTCAGTTTTTTAAAAAGCTCTGTTTATGTTTTAATCAGGTGAGTAAACTAAGCTTAAACATTTTTAAAGTTTGATTCATGTAGTAAAATGTTTTGAAGAAAATTGTGGTGCATGTTGAATATATGTATGCATGTTTGTTTAAGAATACATGTATGTATGAAAATAAAACTGTATGCATGTATGGACGTATTAGTGATAATCTCTGTTTAAGTTACAGAGTTCAAAATTTAGTTCAAAAATTCCAATTCTCGTTATCTAGTCTCTGTAAGGCTTAAGAATTTAAACGAATTATGTTTGTTCAAACTTAAACTAAGATTTAAAATTATCTTTTAGGTGAAATAATTTTTTATAATTCTAGAAATTAAGAAATTATAGTGGAAAATTCATAAATAGGTGAAACTCAAACGGCATAATTCATGGATTCACTTATATAATCATAATATCCATTAAAAATCATGATTTTTAAAGGTTAAATCACAATTTTTAACTTGGAATCGAGAAAGAATTCAAGTGTTGATCGGGAAATGAGTTTTATGCTTTTTCTGGTGATCGATGGTGTTTGGGTGATTGGGATCTCGCCTGAAGCGAGTCTGGTTATCGTAGAGGTCGGAAAAATAGTCGAAGTAATTCTAGTTCACCATGGCGTCAGGGAATAGTCGAACTAGGGTTTAGATGATTTTTTGGTTGAGGTAGGTAATCGTGCTGTCGCGCCTACGTCGGAGCATCGAGTTGGTTGGGACGAGGGGAAATGATGCCCAAGATCAAGGCGAAGCTGTGGATGGAGGATCGAAATTTCTAGTGGCCAGAATTGGAGTGTCGAGGTGTATTTGGGTCAGAGGTTTCTGTCCACTTTGATCACAATGGTCGATTTTCGATTTCGAGATCGTTTTGGTGTTTGGGTCTTTGGGATCAAACGAGGATACCGTAGGCGACTCGTCGGGGATGGACAGGGAAGTCCGATCGTCATCGACGATGAGTGTAGGTGCACAGCATATCCGCTGTGTCAAGTTTTGTTTGAGTGGTTTTTTCTCGAGTTTATGCTTGGGAAAAAATGGATTACCTCGGGTTCGTCTCGAGTTTGTATGTGTGCTTAATAACATAACAGTTTAAAATTTAAACCAAGTAAAAAAAGAAAACCGAAGCTCGAGAAAATGGTTGAGGAAATTCGAGATTTTGAATGGGAAAACATGGGTTTGCCTCGGGTAAATATTAGAAGATTAACAAGTTTAATTTTTTTAACAAAAGTTAAGTTTAAAGTAATTATCTTTAAACTATTTAAAGTAGTAAGTGATTAATTAATGTTTGACTAAGTTGAGTAAAGTATTTTAAGTTTTATTAATTAAGTTAATCCTTATGTTGTTTTTGAACTTAATTAATCATGTGATTGAATAGTAAATTAATTAAGAAAAGTTTTTTAATCATTAATTTAATTTAAAATTTTAAGTTAATCAATGGTTAATGATTAATTTGATTCCAAGGTTATTAAGTGAGATTTTAAATGATAATTAATAAGATAATTAAGATAAATGATTTATTATTTAATTAATAATTAAGGGGTAATTAATTATTAATTAATGAATATAAGTTAATTAATTAGGGATTAATTAATTTGTAATTAAAGGTTATTCATTAAAAAATTAGAGATTATTAATTAATGATTAGTGATTAATTGATTAAGTAATTAAGTTGTAATTAAGCATAAGTAATTAAGTTGTAATTAAGCATTAATTAATTAAATAATTAGAGATTGATCAATTGGTAATTAAGGATTTATTAACTAGTAATCAAGAATTAATTAATAATTAATTAATTTAAGATAAATGATTTATCGTTTAATTAATTAATTGGTTAATAAATAAAGAATAATTAATAAGTAATTAAAGATTAATTGTTTATTGATTAATTAATAATTAAAGAGTAAGGAATTAATAGCTAAGAGTTAATTAATTAATGATTAATTAATTAAGGTTAATTAATCAAGGTAATAAATTAAAGTTAATCAAGGATGATTAATTAAGATAGATGGTTAAGGAATGATTAATTAATTGAGTTTTAATTAATTATTAAGTAAGAAGGATTAAGATAATCCAAGTGAATAAAGTTGGTGATTAATCTAATTGGAGATTAATTAAATTAATTAGGAATTATATATCTAATAAATCTTGTGTATGGATGGTTGAATGATTTTGGATGATTGGGATTGTTGTTGTCTCTAATAAGCAATTGAGTTGTGCTGTGATATGAATGGGTTGAACTGTGATAAAGTCAGTTATCTATCTGAGTTGAATTGTTGTGTGGTATGATATCCTGAATATGAATTGTATTGTTTTAAAACTTAACAATTTGGATTAGAAATGATATTGAATTCGAAGAGACCGGGGTCGAGTATCAGTAATACCCCAATCTACTTCGATTAATAAACTGAATTCTTAATAAATTGGATATGTGAATTAATACAAGCTGGAATGGAGTGAATTGAGTAACATGGACATTTTACCTGAAAACTATTGTGTGTGATAAATGATTGACTATAAGAACTCATAAAGGGTACGAGTTACCCTGATATTCACATATGTTATTGCTTGGCATTTCATATTATATGAGCTTACTCACGCTGGTTTCCAGCCTGACCCGGGTGTTACTTTGATGTAATGCTTAGGTCAGACCAAGTATTACAGATTTTCAGGTAAGGACGTTTCTAGAACTCAAGAGGCGAGCTGGATGGCAGGAACGTATGGAGTTTTTCGCTGTGTATATGAGACTGTGTTGTCTGTATGGTAGTTTGGAACAAGTTGTAAAACTGTCCAGTTTATGTATAAGTGACTGTACTTTGATGAATTGTATGTAAAGTGACAATTATAGCTTTTCTTTATAAAAGTGCTATTATTTGTTATTATATATCTTATCCGCTGCGAATGTGAGATGTTTTTTTCTTCTGTTTTCCTTCTTTATTCTGTCTTCTTCTTTAACAATCTGGGATTTTCGGAGTCGAAAATTTCGGCTCGTTACATTTGATATCAGAGCTGAAGGTTAAGCGAGAACCTTGGCTCTGGTGGGTGTACTCATTAAGGATAAGGTCAGTGGTACCCTAAAATGAGTTGAGTGTGTGTCGCTATATATATATATATATATGAATATGAGAGCATATTTGTTATTTTCTTATATAAAGGTTTTAAAAATGGTTTTGATGAATGATTTTTATGAAAGCTTATATTTTATATATAAAGCAATAATTGGTTGTTGGATATTGAAATTGAATAAGAATTATGTGATATATATATATATATATATATATATATATATATATATATTTATAAGTGGGAATTGAATAAAATGAACTATACAAATAAGATGAATTAGAATTGGTTTCAAACTAGAATATGGAATGGTTATTGTGTTCAATAATGGGATGTTAGTTTTCTGGTAAACATTGATAAAGAAAAATGAAATGTTTTAAGGGAGTAAACATTTAGGTAAGAATGACTTGTAAATGGGAAGGGATTTAAATTTTGAAGTTTTTAATTTTAAGCTTAAAACATTTGAAATTGTATTCAGAATGTTAAAAGAAATGATATTATTCAGAATATTTTTGAATATGATCTTATTTTTTTTAAAGTAAGAAGTCGTTTGAAAGCTTTAAAGAAAACTGTTTTGAATTAAAACCAAAGGTGGTTTAAATTTTAAAGCATGGCTTGGTAGGCTAAGAAATAAATATGTATATGTGTGGATACATAATATCAAAGATGATTTAAAATAAACTCTAAGGTGTTGAGTTTTGATTTTCCCTGAAGTGTGATGTAAAAACTCATATTGGTATAAGTCTTTGAACTTATAAGTAAGAAAGAACATTGATAGAAATTTAATTTTGAAATGGAGAATTCAAATTTGAGTAAGGTTAACGGATTAAATTGAACTTAACTTGGAGGAAGTTAAATAAGTTTGAATGAACAACCTGATTTGGAAATTTCAAGATGAAATTGAGATTTAACTTAGGGAAGTTAAATGAGTTGATTTAGAAGGGAGATATATAAGATACCAAACGGGTTTGAGTTCTGGGAATGGGTAATAAATGCTATTGATGGACGTTTTAAATAAATCGGATGTTTATTTGCTTTGAATTATCCTAATATCATCCGGTTGTTATAAATAATCTATGAAACTGTGAATTGGTCTGTTTAAAATGAATTAAGAAGTGGATTGTGATATTTTACATCCATTGCAGAAATTAAATGGAAATAAAAATTTAATTTGAAATTATTTAAGTAATTTTGATTTTTGAAGATAAAAATTGAATTTGTGAAAGTGAAATCACTTTGAACTTAATTTTGGATGTTTAAAGGGTAACTTGCAAAGTTAATTGTTCAGAATTGGTTTCAAAATTGAATTTAGGTAATAAATTGGTTTTTGAAAGATTAAACCGTTTAAAAAGGATTTGAAGTATGATTTGAACTTAGAAATTAGTTTATGAAGAAGTATAGGTAAATTTAAATGGAATTTTGAAATTTGGACTCCAAATTTAATTGTTTAAAATTTTTAGTTGTTAAATTAAAGTAAAGATTAATCGGATTTAAAGGAACTAAATCAGCAATTGAAAATTTAACTTGTATTTATATAATTCGAGATGATTTAAAAGTGGAGATTGGAATTGGGATTAATTCAAACCGGAATTGAAATGAATTTAAATTGGTTCAATTTGAAATTTATTTGAATTAATTGAAATTGTGATTAAAGTTCAATAAGTAAATTCAAATGGAATTTGATTTGAATTTAGAAAAGAAATTGAGGTTAATTCAACTTGAATTGGGATTGGATCAATTTAATGGAAATTGGGAAATGAAATTAATTTAATTTGAAAAAATTTATAAATCAATTCAAAAGAAAGTGAAATTTAAATGGAAGTGATTGGAAATGGAGATTGGGTAGTTGAACAGTTTGGCTCTGGACTATTTTCAAAATATGTTGTTTTAATATAAACCTATTTTCCAAGCTACTTACTATCCAACCTTTCTTTTTAAAGCCAAACTATTTTATACTTATTTTACAACTATTTTTAGAACTATTTAACTATTTTACAATTATCTTACTACTTTACAATTATTATATAACTACTTAACTATTTTACAATTATCTAATTATTTTATAATTATTTTATAACTACTTAACTATTTTACAATTATCTAACTACTTTACAATTATTTATAACCATTTAACTATTTTACAGCTATTTTACAAACTAATAATTATTTTTCAACCACTTATCCATTTTTAACTTCTCAAGCTATTTTCTAAATATAAGCTGGTCATAGTGCGAACTGTTTATGATTAATTACCAATTGTGATAAGAATTGAAGTGATAATCCAAATGGATATTGAGGCTATTGTGAATAAATGAATAAGAATCTATACGAATATGAATAGAAAAAGAAATTGATTTAGCTAATAATCAATGAAGATAGATATGTAGGATGTACGTATATTATTCTATTCACATAACGATTTGATCCAGATTCGAGCATAGAATTTCGAGATAGTATATCGATCCGAGTTGGGATTTTTCACTTGATTTTCAGCAGCGAACCTGGATATGGATTTTTGATTGGTTTTGGAAATTCTCTATCATAGTTATGACTATGCAAGGAGAATGACGGTTTCTGATCAATAAACCAGATCTGAGTCCGCACTAGTAAATCAGGTGGATGATACTAGTTCGGAAGAGAAATTGTGTGAACGAGTAAGCGACCAGATTGATATTGCGTACGGATGATATAAGTACATCGTACATGTTTGAATGAAATTGATATTGAAAATTTGTGGATAAGAATTGTAAATGATTCTAGAAATGGAAAGGTATATTTTGAAAAATGAATGATGAAGTAAAATGGAAATTGGATACTTCTATGGTTAAAGGTTCACTTTATGAAGAAAAGTGATGTGGTTAGTAAGTTATAAAAGAGTAATCAAATTTGAATATTTGATTTGGAATAAACATGTTATGTATCTTTGTTATATATATGATAAACTCCCCTTGTTGAATCTATAGCCAGAAAAAAAGGTATTTGAAAGTATTAGAAGTATAAAAGGGGAATTTATACAAGTATGAAGTGATTTGAAAGATTTTTCAAGGTTATATATATATATATATATATTTATATGTATATAAAGGATCCTTTGAGAATGATTTTGAGAAATTTTTTTTGGAACCTATGGATGTTGAAAGGCTTTTGATTTTTGGGGAAAAATCAATTTTGGAGATTTAGAAAGCTTAGTTTGAGAATTATAGATTTTGTAATAATCGATTTTGAAAAAGGGTGATTTATATAGGATTCATACTTGGTGTATAATTTGGAAAATACTATATGTGTTTAGTATAAAGTATTTTGAGAATGGCTTTGGGGTAAAAGGCGCTCCCTTGAAATGAACTTCTTAGGAGTATCATCGGTTGGTACTGCCTTGAGCCCCAAGAAGGAGGCTCTTAAGTGGATCCTGTAAGGATGTCCGGATAAACTGAAGTTCCTGAAGATTATTGGGTAGCGAAAGTCGGGGGCGCTGATGCCTACTGAGGCATTTGGGTTATACTGTGACGACAGTGTAACTTGATGTCGCTGCAATCTACTGTGGACCATAGCGGAAATCGTATGGAGGTGAGCGTCAACGGTCTACATTTGATTTTGCCGGAAAGGCAACGTAACATCGGTAGATTGTGATCTATGGTGGAGTGGAGAAGTTTCATTCTTTTGGCAGTGAAATTCGAGGGAGATGATGCCTACAGTTATATGGGTTTTTGTTGTGATAGCAACGTAACCCCAGATGTAGCTGCAATCCATAGCGGGTTCCATGGAGTAATCGAGGGGCGCCGCGCCACCTACAGTTATATGTGGATTTTGCTAGGATGGCAACGTAACCATCGGGTTAACTGCGACCATGGAGGGGGTGATGATTTCTAGAGCATTCTCACCAAAGTGTTTTCTCTATTTTCAAAAATGTTTTCTATATTTTCAACAAAATATTTTCCAAGATTTTCACTAGGCGTTGAAAACAGGTTTACCAAGTACTTATAGATTTTCCGTCCTACGCCTGATCAACGTATGACCAAAATTCTGTAAGAACAAGGACGGACTTGTTGAAACATCAAGTTATAAAAAGTATTTTTATAAAACTATTTTGGCAATATTATATAGATTTTAAAATGTTTTAAAATGTTCAAAGAGTGATTTATCTGATAGTAAGTATTGAATAAATTCTGGCTTCGTTTCTTTTCGAGGACGAAAAGATTCTAAGGAGGGAGGAATGTGATAACCCGGATTTTTGGGCATCAGATAATTGGATAATTATCTGATTTAACTATTGTAAAATACTGATTTATAGATTGAAAAATAAATCTGATAATAAATATTTATATCTGCATGAATATTTATTTGATAATCTCCTAATATAATTACTTAAAATTTATAAACTGAATTTGTGTTTGTTTAAATATATATACATATTTTTGAGTTGATTTTAAATTGGATTTTAAAATTGAATTTGATTCTGGATTTAAATTGAAATTTAAATGATAAATATTTTAAAATATTTTGGATTTAAAAATATATTATATATGATTTTATTTAGAATATAATTGGTTTTATATTTGTTATCTTTTAAATGTTTTATTTATATAAATTAAGGAAGTATTTATTAAATAGTAAATTAAATACAAAAGCTTTTTATTAACATTTAAAAATAATTAAAAATGTATAATTACACATGTTAATCAATGAAACCTTTTAATAACAAGTGTGAGGTGATTAACAAATGTAATTGATAAATGTTAAATAATTGAACAAGTGTCATCCTTTTATTTTCATTTTCTTTAATTTTTAATAAATCATATATTAGTCTATATAAACATATATCACCTCTCTTTAATTCTTTTCCTATTCTCATTCCTAAAACAAAGAAAACTCAAAATCAAAACCTGTAAAACATTTTTTCACAAACCTGTAACCAATTCTCAAACCAAACAAAAGCCTGTAATCAAACTTTTAACACAGAGGAATTAAAAACAGCAATTTCAAAACTAGAGATTAAATCAAGCAAACCTGAAATCAAAAGCATCATCATCTCAGTTTTTAAAGCCTTGATCATCTCAACTTCAAAATTTCTAGTGAACAAGTTTTCCAATTTAAAGATCATCAAGAAATCAAAGCCATTCAAGTTTTCAAAATCTAGCATCCCAGTTTTTTAAAAGCTCTGTTCATCTTTTAATCAGGCGAGTAACTAAGCTTAAACAGTTTTAAAATTTGATTCACGTAGTAAAATGTTTCGAAGAAAATTGTGATACATATTGAATATATGTATGCATATTTGTTTCAGATATGAATACGTGTATATATGAATATAGAAACTGTGTGCATGTATGGATGTATCAGTGATCATCTCTGTTTAAGTTACAGAGTTCAAAATTTAGATCAAAAATTACAATTCTCCTTATCTAGTCTCTGTTAGGCTTAAGAATTTAAACGAATTATGTTTTTTCAAACATAAACTAAGATTTAAAATTATCTTTTAGGTGAAATAATTTTGTATAATTCTGGAAATAAAGAAAAGATAGTGGAAAATTTATAAATAGTTGAAACTCAAACATCATAATTCATGGATTCACTTATACAATTATAATCTCCATTAAAAATCATGATTTTTAAAAGTTAAATCACTATTTTTAACTTGGAATCGAGAGAGAATTCAAGTATTGATCGGGAAATGGATTTTATGCTTTTTCTGGTGATCGACATTGTTTGGTTGATCGGCGTCTCGGCTGAAGCGTGTCTGGTGATCGTAGAGGTCAGCAAAATAGTCGAAGTAATTCTAGTTCACCGTGGCGTCAGGGAATGGTTGAACTAGGGTTTAGGTGAGATTTTGGTCGAGGTAGATAATCGTGCTACAACGCCTACATCGGAGCATCGACTTGGTCGGGATGAGGGGGAAATGATGCCTGAGATCAAGCGAAGCTGTGGATAGAGGATCGGAATTTTTGGTGGTCGGAATCAGAGTGACGAGGTGAATTTAGGTCAGAGGTTTCTGTCCACTTTGATCACGATAGTCGATTTTCAATTTCGAGATCGTTTTGGTGTTTGGCTCTTTGGGATCAAAAGAGGAGACCATAGGCGACTCGTCGGAGATGGGTTTGCCTCAAGTAAATATTAGAAGATTAACAAGTTTAATTTTTTTAACAAAAGTTCGGTTTAAACTAATTATCTTTAAAATATTTTAAGTAATAAGTGATTAATTAATGTTTGACCAAGTTGAGAAAAATATTTTAAGTTCTATTAATTAAATTAATCCTTACGTTATTTTTGAACTTAATTAACCATGCGATTAAATAGTAAATTAATTAAGATAAGTGTTTTAATTATTAATTTAATTTAAAATTTTAAGTTAATTAATAGTTAATGATTAATTTGATTACAAGGTTATTAAGTGAGATTTTAAATGATATTAGTAAGATAATTAAGATAAATGATTTATTATTTAATTAATAATCAAGGGGTAATTAATTATTAATTAAGTAATATAAGTTAATTAAATAGAGATTAATTAATTTGCAATTAAAGGTTATTAATTAAATAATTAGAGATTCTTAATTAATGATTAGAGATTAATTAATTAAGTAATTAAGTTGTAATTAAGCATTAATTAATTAAATAATTAGAGATTAACCAATGGGCAATTAAGGATTGATTAACTACTAACCAAGAATTAATTAATAAATACTTAATTTAAGATAAATGATTTATCATTTAATTAATTAATTGGTTGATAATTAGAGAATAATTAATAAGTAATTAAAGATTAATTATTGATTGATTAATTAATAATTAAAGAATAAGGAATTAATAGCTAAGAGATAATTAATTAATGATTAATTAATTAAGGTTAATTAATCAAGGTAATTAATTAAGGTTAACCTAGGATGATTAATTAAGATAGATGATTAAGGAATGATTAATTAATTGGGTTGTAATTAATTAATACGTAAGAAGGATTAAGATAATCTAAGTGAATAAAGTTGGTGACTAATCTAATTAAATATTAATTAAATTAATTAGCAATTATATATCAAATAATCTTGTGTATGAATGGTTGAATGATTTTGGATGATTGGGACTATTGTTGTCTCCGACGAGCGATTGAGATGTGCTGCGATATGAATGGGTTGAACTGTGATAACGTGGGTTATCTATCTGAGTTGAATTGTTCTTTGTAAGATATCCTGAATATGAATTGTATTGTTTTAAAACTTAGCAATTTGGATTAGAAATGATATTAGATTCGAAAAGACTGGGGTCGGGTATCTGTAATACTCGAAACCACTTCGATTGGTAAACTAAATTCTTTATAAATTGGATATGTGAAATTATACATGCTGGAATGGAATGAATTGAGTAACATTGACATTTAAACTTTTGTGTATGATAAATGATTGACTATAAGAACTCGTAAAGGGTATGAGTTACTCTGATATTCACATATGTTATAGCTTGGTATTTCATATTATATGGGTTTACTCATGCTAGTTTCCTGCCAACCCATGTGTTACTTTTATGTAATGCTTGGGTCAGACCGAGTATTATAGATTTTCACATAAGGACGGTTTCTGAAACTCAAGAGGTGAGTTGGATGGCAGGAACATATGGAGTTTTCCACTGTGTATATGAGACTGTGTTGTCTATATGGGTTGTAGTCTGGAACAAGTTGTAAAACTGTCCAGTTTATGTATAAGTGATTGTACTCTGATGAATTGTATGTAAAGTGACAATTACAGCTTTTCTTTATAAAAATGCTATTTTTTATTAGTATATTTTATCTGCTGCGAATGTGAGATGTTGTTGTTTTCTGTTTTCCTTCTTTATTCTTTCTTCTTTCTTCTTCTTTAACAATCTGGGATTTTCGGAGTCGAAAATTTCGGGTCATTACACTGCTCAAGATCTGGGCTAAGTAGCCTAAATCGCCAGTTTTCAGTCTATTGAGCTGAAAGTCCATTCGACCGAAATGTACAGGGTTTGAATCTCAAGTCCAAGCTTTTCGTCCAGTTGACTGAACAATTTATCAAGTCAATTGGTGCCGAATCTGGGCACTAAACCTAGGTTTTTGAAGCTACTCCTCCATTTTCTCGGCGTGTTCGCATCATTGCTTCCTCCAAGCCCTTTGTTCACCTTATCAGTCTCTAACTTGTCGCACGGTCGGAAGCGGGTGTGGTTTACTTCATTATGGGGTCTGATTTCATTAAGTGTTAAGTTTTTAGTTCACGTTGCCACTAACACACTTTCACTCGTTTACTCACCGGACTGTGATTATACACCTCTAGGGACTCTATTAAACTTCACTAAACTACTCGACCCATGCTCGATGTGCACAAATACACCATGTCATACCATACAAACAAGCACACCAACATACATGAAATTCCATGTTCATTTAGTATATCTCTTCGAAATACTTAGTTCTCCTCCACTAACCTTCTTATATTTTGATTCTTCTCCATTGCACTTACTAAGTAAAACTCATTCTTATCTACTAATTTCACTTCATATAAGAAGTCAACAAACAAGCAATTAAAATAACAAACAACCACCTACCACTCAACAAATCAAATATTACACCATTTTAATAATCAACCTACCTTTTTAAAATAATTTATCTATCATCCAATTAACTTATATTTACATTCTCAAATTCAAGCGCTTTCATTTGAATTCCACAACTTCTACCATTCATGTTACAAAATTGCCAAATAAGTTTTATAGGATCATCTATTCACTTAACCATCATCTCATAACTTCACACTAATTTATATCTTCATTTAATTAGTGATTTATGTCTTGAATTCTTACTAATTTTCTTAATTCTCTATTGTAGCTTTCCAAGTTAGTTCTTTTAGTGGCAAGCTAGTTTAGCATGTTCATATTAGCTCAATTAAACTACATGCAATATCCTAATCCATTTCAAATTCATTCCACAAATCACAAATTCCAAATAAACAAAATTAAGTTCCATGGTAAATATTGAAGTGTTCCCACTTTCCTTGCTAAGAAGAGGGGATAAGAAATCAAGGAAAACCCCTCCTTTTCTTCTCTTGAAAAATTAATGAAGCTCAGGTCTTCAAATCTTGCTCAAAGGTGGATTGGGTATGTAGCTCTTGCTCTAACTAGAAGTATAGTGATTTTTATTTGATTTTATAGAATTTATTATGGTTTGGTGAAATTGATTTAGGATAGGCTTAAGTGAGAATGATTTTTTTGAGTGTTTGGAAAATGGACGTGAGAATGAGAAGTGAACGAGAAGAGAGAGGATGGATAATTGATATAATTTGCTAAGTACAACTTTCCTCTTTTCCCACAAAACACTATTCACCGCTCAAAACTATGAACTCAAAACATATCAAATTTTTATACTCGTTCAAATTTGGGATGTCATTCCGCACTCAAAGGACTATCAATTGGTCCAAATTCTAATGTCTGCAAAAGTTGAATATTTCGCCTTCCTCCTGGTTACCAATTTTAACTAAATAAAATTAATAATATATTTCTTGATGCAAAAAAAACATTGGTTATTACATGCGAACATTCTATTCTAAATCATTATTTAGAATTTTCTATTTCAATGCATATGTACCAAAAAAAGTCGTACCATGTAATATTTTGTGAGTAAATCCGGATTAAATTGAGAACGTTGAGTAACGAATCTATTACACTAGTTTCAACAATTGAAATTTACGATGTTATTCTTATCAGTGTTGCTCATTATATTCCAACTGCATTGGTCTTGCTCTTGAAACACATTCGCGGTCGATGGATCATATCCCTTTAGGTACAACTAACAAAATCATATTTTGATAATATACTTATAATCCACTTTGGATTTTCGCATCATACCGTTTCATGGAGTCAATACTCTTAATGATTTAATTCACAGCTGAGGATTACCTTTCTTGGATTGATAATAAACTCATATTTTCTCTTCAATATGCAAGAATATTTATCTGACTTTTTAATGCATTGTGTTCTTTTAGGTTTGGTTAATTTCATTTCATCCCTTGTAGTCAGTATCATCCTTGGATCGTATCCATATCTATTTTACTACTAATAATTTCTAAAATAAATTCTTTCACTATGAAGTTGGAATTTTTTGAAACAATAATTGGTTCCCAGTGCAATGGAATAGCTATTTGTAAGCACTTTATGAATTCCCTTATATATAAAACTGATTTGGTTTTAATTTACAAAAGTTATGTTCAAAAGATAAATTTGTAATCTAATGACTATCGTTCCAAAAGTTCTTTTGGTGTGAATCATATGAGATCCCTCATGTACAATTATTACGTGCAGTCTATCGACTCTCACAACCTTCCAACTCCTTGGCTTAGGATATATTGTGATTTCTTAAAACCCATTAACTTTTATGATTTTTTAAACTATTTTTTCTATGATATTTATTTTAACTTTGTGTACTACTCTTAGGTACATGACTTTATACAAAGAAGTTAACTCAAATTCACTCACCATTAATCATGCTTTGTTAAACAAAGTTCAGTTACACATTATTGATACATCATTATGTATCATAAGGAGGAGTGACTTTTGAGGCCGAGTCTTTATTAATTTTTTGGTATATTCAAAACTCCTTCTAATGTACTCAAATATTCGATCAAACCAAATCAATTTTATTTTCTATTGCGTGTTAATTTATCTACTTTCATTTTATACTCTTTGTGCTTATCTTAGACATACTACATGTGTATCAAATACACATGTCCATGTTGGTGATTGACGCAGCGGATTATTCGAAACAAAACTTCAATCGATGGAAGGTAGCAATCGGTGAGTTGAAGATACCAAAAATGCCCAAGTTCGTTGATCCAAAGATACCGAACTCTAGCTATCTCAAACACGTTGATAGCGCACTATACCGTGTTCAAAGATCTACGATTCTTCGCACGTTGATCTAGCGCACTAGATTCCGTGAATCGGCTTCTACGATCGTTGAATCGAGCGCACTCGATTAACCGAAAGAGGAGATAGGAGATTACACTCAACTACCAATTGGTATGAAAGCACAAAGCTAACAAAAGAGAATTTTATTCAAAAATCAACAACCCAAAAATATACAACACACCCTCTATTTATAGCTTGACACAACTCAGCCCATAAGTCGTGACCGACTCATACCTCCCGACTCAACTAAGTCGTGGCCGACTCAACAGACGTTACATACTTCAGTTACAACACTTCATACGCAACCGACTCAAGCAAGGCACGACTCACGACTCACTGCTTCACAACACAAAACTGTACAACTCCTAGGTCGGCACCGACTCAACGCAAGCGACTCAACTCCCTACGACTCAGCATAATGCAAACGACTCAAACACAACACAGTTCATACGACTCATGACTTATACGACTCAACGACAAATAGTTTACAACATCATGTCACGACTTACGACTCATGGCTTCAAGTCCTCTGCGGCCTATCCCTTCTTTCTTGTTAAACCGTAGCTCATCCCTCCAAGCTTTGTTAAGTCGGAAACGACTCATGTTTCCACTAACCCGTGAACGACTCATCCCTTCAAGAATCTTAGGTCGTACTTCTTTAGGTCGGACTCGACTTAAAAACAGGTTAGGTCGGATTCTTTTCCCACATGGTTCCTTAAGTCGGAGACGACTTAAATTTTCCCTCCTGAGTCGTAGACGACTTGAATGCTGGCTCTTAACTCGTATACCCATCCCACATGATTCCCTCAGTTGACTCGTGCACGACTTACGGGTTAAAACCGAAATTTCTTGACTCGTGCATGACTTATCTTGCGAATGGTCTAACTTCTGAATTTCTATAGATCGTGCTGCATCATCCTCCCCTGGTTGAGAAAAATTCGTCCTCGAATTTATAAATTCTTTCTCATCAAAATGTTTATCTCCATAATATGGCACAAGATGTTTAACATTGAATACGTCAGAAGTGTATACATCTTCTGGGAGCTTCAACTTATAAGCATTGTCATTAATTTTTTCACAATTTCAATTGGACCAATTTTTCGCGCCTTCAACTTGTTGTAAGCACCTGCCGGAAAACGATCCTTTGTCAATACAGCATAGACCAAATCACCTTCCTTAAATTCAACATTTCGACGTTTCAAATTTGCAGACTTCTTATACTTCTCATTCGATTTCTCTAATCGTTCCTGAACGATTTTATGACATTCAGTCAGCTCATCAACAAAATCAACAGCTCGTTTAACTGTTCCCTTCGACTGTGGTACTACTGCCAAATCCAACGGCCCCCTGGGTAAACTTGAATAAACAATCTGAAATGGACTGAATCCCGTGCTACGATTCACTGCATGATTATGTGCAAATTCAGCTTGGCATAACTTCATGTCCCAACTCTTCAGATTATCCTGCACAAGACATCGCAATAAAGTTCCCAATGACCTGTTAACAACTTCTGTCTGCCCATCTGTTTGTGGATGATAAGCACTACTAAATTTCAGTTTCGTCCCCACCATCTTCCACAAACTTAACCAAAAGTGACTCAGAAAACGAGTATCTCGATCAGAAACAATAGATTCGGGTAAACCATGAAGTCGATAGATCTCCTTGAAAAATAACTGAGCAACTCGAACAGCATCCGCCGTCTTTTTGCAAGCAACAAAATGTGCCATCTTTGAAAATCTGTCCACCACAACAAATATCGAATCATTTCCCCTTTGAGTTCTAGGCAAACCCAAAACGAAATCCATGCTAATATCAACCCATGGCTTAGATGGTACTGGTAATGGCATATATAACCCTGCATTCGTTGCTGTTCCCTTTGACACCTGACAAATATGGCATCTCTCCACGAATCTTTCAACCTCTTTTCTCATCGACGGCCAAAAATAAGACTGTGAAATCAACTGCAAAGTACGATCATGGCCCACATGCCCTTCCTCGTGCAACTCTTTGACAATTTTCAACCTCAAGCTACAGTCTGGAATACACAAACGATTCCCTTTAAACAGAAAACCATCAACCAACATAAATTCATCGGTACTCCCATCCTTCACCTTTTCAACATATTTCAAAAAGTAAGGATCTTCTTCAATCATTTCTGGCAACATTTCAAACCCCGTCACTTCAACCTTCATTGTCGTTAATAAATGACTCCTCCTACTCAAAGCATCAGCTACCCGATTTGTCACCCCTGATTTGTGCTTAACGACAAAAGTAAATTGCTGTAAATATGCAATCCATGATGCATGTCTCGCTGAAATTTTATCCTGCCCCTGTAAATGCTTCAATGCTTCATGATCTGTGTAAAGAACAAATTCCTTCTGAAATAGATAGTGTCTCCAATGTTTAACAGCTTGTACAACAGCATAAAATTCAACGTCATATGTACTGTATCTCATCTTTGCCCCTGACAACTTTTCACTGAAATATGCAATAGGTCTCCCCTGTTGACTCAACACTCCTCCAATCCCAACCTTCGAAGCATCAGTATGCAATTCAAACAATAACTGAAAATTAGGTAGAACAAGAATTGGTGCAGACGTCAACAATTCCTTGATCTTCTCAAAGGCAACCCCCGCTTCCTCTGACCATACAAATTGTTTCCCTTTCATGCAATCGGTAACTGGTGCCATCACACTACTGAAATGTGGAATGAACCTTCGGTAGAATGATGCCAATCCATGAAAACTTCTAACTTCAGTGATAGTTCTCGGCTGTGGCCAATTTCTAATAGCTTCAACTTTACTCTGGTCAACTTGAATACCTTCTCTAGAAACAACATACCCAAGAAATAAAACAGTATGCGTCATAAACACACATTTCTTTGTAGCAGCATAAAATTGTTCCTCACGAAGAATAATCAACACTTCCCTCAAATGTAGAACATGCTCCCCCATACTCCTGCTATATATCAAAATATCATCGAAATAAACCACGACGAACTTCCCAATGAATGGTCTAAAGATTTGATTCATCACCCGCATGAATGTACTAGGTGCATTCGACAAACCAAATGGCATAACCAACCATTCGTATAACCCCTCTCTCGTCTTGAAAGCTGTCTTCCATTCATCACCTGGTCTGATTCGAATTTGATGATAACCACTCTTCAAGTCAATCTTCGAAAATATAGTTGCCCCACTCAACTGATCTAGCAAATCATCCAACCTCGGCATAGGAAATCTATATCGGACAATGATCTTATTCAAAGCTCTACTATCTGTGCACATCCTCCATGTTCCATCCTTCTTTGGTACTAATAATGCTGGCACGGCACATGGACTCAAACTTTCCTGAACACGCCCCTGCTCTAACAACTCTTCCACTTGCCTTCGTAACTCCTCATGTTCCTTCGGACTCATTCGGTAATGTGGTCGATGTGGTAACACTGCTCCCGGAACAAGATCAATTTGATGTTGAATGTCTCTCAATGGTGGTAACTCCTTAGGCAACTCCTCTGGAAATACATCTTCAAATTCTTTCAAAATTGGCTTTGCTTCTTCAGGAATTTCAACTTCTTCACTACTCTCTCTCCCAATCAACAAAAACATCTCGGGTTCATCTTCTACTTCTTTCACAAACTCCTTCAAAGATAATAAAGTTTTCAACTCTTCAATCTCTTCTAACTTGCTCTCCTTCTGTTGTTGCTTCTTGGGAACCAAAGTGATTTTAGTACCCTCGAACATGAAACTGTAACTATTAGCACGACCGTCATGTTGAACTGCTCTATCAAACTGCCACGGTCTGCCCAACAACAGATGACAAACATCCATATCCACAACATCACACCAAATTTCATCTTTGTACTTCTTCCCAATAGAAAAATTAACACAAGCTCTTCGACACACCTTCACTTCACCACCCTTCCTTAACCATGCTAGCTTGTACGGTTTAGGATGTTTCTCAGTCTTCAAGTTCAATTTTCTTACTGCTTCTGTAGAAATAATATTATCACAACTTCCCGCATCAATAACGAACTTGCAGACTTTCCCCAGAATAGTGCATGTCGATTGAAAAATATTGCTTCTCAACCAACTACAATCCTCCTCTTGCTTTGGTGTAAGACATGACCTCCTCATCATAAGATTACAACCTTCATCTCCAAGCAATTCTTCTTCCTCCTCAACATAAGGTGTATTTGAACATTCTGCCTCCTCACCATCATCCTCCTCAACTTCTGCAACCATGGTTCTCTTCTTCGGCTTCGGACATTCATTGCTTTTGTGACCCAACTCCTGACAATTATAACACTTGAACCCACTGCTAACCTTCGCCTTCTCAGCCTCCTTCACCACTGGCTTTGAAACAGGTTTAGAAACATTAGAACTTCCACCAACACCCCTTGCTTGATTATTGGAATTAGTAAACACACCACCTCCATGCCTTCCTTGCTTCTCCCAAGCCAACGCTTTCTGATGTGCCTCTGCAACTGATCTAGGATCAAACATATTAACCATATCCTGGATTTGCATTCTCAATCCCCCAATAAATCTAGCAGTTAGCTGTTCTTCCGTTTCCATAATATCATTCCTGGCAATGAGTTGGTAAAATTCATCAGCATAATCACTAACAGACTTTGTCCCTTGCCTCAGATTCTGCAACCTTTGGTACATAAGTGATTGATAGTTGTAAGGTAAGAAAGTAGATCTCATCAACTTTTTCATCTTATCCCACGATTCTATCTTTGACTTCCCCATTCTCTCCCTGGTAAGTTTAGTTTGCTGCCACCACGCCAAAGCTCTCCCCCTTAATCTAGTAGCAACCAACTTCACCCTTCTATGCTCAGGAACCTCCTTGAAATCAAAGATCTCTTCAACATTTGAAATCCAATCTAAGAACTCTTCAGCAACCATCCCGCCTTTAAACTCCGGAATTTCCATCTTCATACCCGATTCCCATCGACGATCATCTTCAACCTCCCGATAAGAATTTCGAACTTGGTCTCGATCTCGATAATGAATACTAGTTCTATCACCTTCTTCAACAAAATCAAAAGTACGTCTACATCGATCTCGACCATTATCATCCCTTCGCTCATGCATGCTTCTTTGACTATGTCTCTCTTCATCTCTATACGCTTCATGTTCAAATTCACGTCGACTTCTTCCCTCTTCATGTGCATAGTCATGATGATCTCTTCGTGATGAAATTGACGTTTCTCTTCTATCTCTACAAGAATGTGGTGATACCCTCCTCGCTTCCGTAACCGATGGCGAAACTCGGTTTCCTCCATGGTTCGAGTTTGGTGATCTCCTCCTTTGATTCAAATCATTCATCAATTTCTCCAATTTACCAATGCCTTCATCAAACTTCTCATTAATACGTTGTTCCATAAGCTCGGCTTCTTCTCGACGATACAAAGCTTCAACGTTTTGGTGACGATTAGCTCTCCTTGGTGGCATGATTGAAAAACTTTCACAACCACTTCTACAATTCAAACACAAAAATTCAAAGCTTCAACAATGCAATAAGTCACGGCTCAACAATGACTCGGCTACAATTTGTTTCGACCTCCACTTGTCTCGGTTTGCTTTGTACGACTCAAAGTAACTCGGTCCAACACTTCAAACCTTGGCGCGCAAAACCCAAGACCAAATTCAAACAATGTCCAACACTTCGATCCAAAATGAAATGAATCAAACACTCTAATGTTGTTACAAATTCAACAAGAACACAATGAACTCCTTCAAACTTCAAAAACTTCAAAAACTTGGTTCCAAGAATCAACTTAGCTATGATTGGCTAAGTATGGCTCTGATACCAATAATGACGCAGCGGATTATTCGAAACAAAACTTCAATCGATGGAAGGTAGCAATCGGTGAGTTGAAGATACCAAAAATGCCCAAGTTCGTTGATCCAAAGATACCGAACTCTAGCTATCTCAAACACGTTGATAGCGCACTATACCGTGTTCAAAGATCTACGATTCTTCGCACGTTGATCTAGCGCACTAGATTCCGTGAATCGGCTTCTACGATCGTTGAATCGAGCGCACTCGATTAACCGAAAGAGGAGATAGGAGATTACACTCAACTACCAATTGGTATGAAAGCACAAAGCTAACAAAAGAGAATTTTATTCAAAAATCAACAACCCAAAAATATACAACACACCCTCTATTTATAGCTTGACACAACTCAGCCCATAAGTCGTGACCGACTCATACCTCCCGACTCAACTAAGTCGTGGCCGACTCAACAGACGTTACATACTTCAGTTACAACACTTCATACGCAACCGACTCAAGCAAGGCACGACTCACGACTCACTGCTTCACAACACAAAACTGTACAACTCCTAGGTCGGCACCGACTCAACGCAAGCGACTCAACTCCCTACGACTCAGCATAATGCAAACGACTCAAACACAACACAGTTCATACGACTCATGACTTATACGACTCAACGACAAACAGTTTACAACATCATGTCACGACTTACGACTCATGGCTTCAAGTCCTCTACGGCCTATCCCTTCTTTCTTGTTAAACCGTAGCTCATCCCTCTAAGCTTTGTTAAGTCGGAAACGACTCATGTTTCCACTAACCCGTGAACGACTCATCCCTTCAAGAATCTTAGGTCGTACTTCTTTAGGTCGGACTCGACTTAAAAACAGGTTAGGTCGGATTCTTTTCCCACATGGTTCCTTAAGTCGGAGACGACTTAAATTTTCCCTCCTGAGTCGTAGACGACTTGAATGCTGGCTCTTAACTCGTATACCCATCCCACATGATTCCCTCAGTTGACTCGTGCACGACTTACGGGTTAAAACCAAAATTTCTTGACTCGTGCATGACTTATCTTGCGAATGGTCTAACTTCTGAATTTCTATAGATCGTGCTGCATCAGTGATAACTCATCGACGAATATAACAAAGTACGTGAACCATTTTGGTATTAATAAACTTGCGATTGTGTACACCTATATGCATCAATCCGAAGAGCTCATTAACTCTTATCACACTCCCATCGAATGAGTGCTTTGCACTTTAGTGTTTGAGGTATAATTCGCTGCTACCATATGATTTTTAAGCATATACTCAAAGAATTATTTCCCCAAAATACAGCTTGACAATAATTCCAAAATAATTGTAAATAAATTTAAATACTTTTGTATTTTCTAATGCATCATGAATACCAATACTATAGTTTTATTTTATAATGAATGCTCATAAGATTTATATTGAAATAAAACTATGTATATTTTCAGTCAATACTGAAATATAATTATTATTTCATAAATAATATTTGGTATGTTTCACAAAAGTAATTTCCATAACTTGATGTGACCAGTAAGTGCTATATGATATGCTCTCACTATTTCACCATTACTATAATAGCATATGAAATATGAAGCTCTATTCAACCACTTAATATAAGCTATTTAATCCATTTAGTGTAATTGGTTTACAGTCAAAAATTTCTAGATCAATTATCTTAAATTCAAATAAATGAACTTCATAGAAAACTATTTTCTATGGAACTTCATAGAAAACTATTTTCTATGTGAAACATTTGGAATAGATTCATATTTCTTATTTCTGATTAAGTATCTATTATTTTATAATTATCGCTTCCAATGTTTCTTCATGAAGCAAAAGTGACCATTCACTCTTTGCATCTAACTGTGCCTTACGTTACAACTATTCTTGTGGATTCACTTTCACTTCTACATGGTCAAAACATTCAAAGGAAACTCTTACTACAATACCATAAAGAACTCTTTACAAAAAGTGCATTTGATCATCCTTAACTTTTAAGGATATCAAATAAATTGCACTGTACATAAACCGATCAAGCTAACATTTCAATGATAGAATTCCTAGACCTATCTAGTAGCCTATGGTCCAATGTTACATTTAATACAAGAAGACCACTATTGCAATCAATCATATCAAATACATGATCTCACACTTTAGTTTACTTGCATATTTCAATGAACTAATTTCATCGAGAATTCGAACGTTATGAATTTGTCACCATTCACCCTAAACATTTATATACAATCATATATGAATCAAATATGCATATTATTCTATTGATTTTAACTCAAAAATCATTGAAGACAATAAACAATCTCGGGCAGGCAAACTCCTAAATGACCAAGTTATGAACATGTTTAGTGGTTGTATAATTACTTTCTTTGTAACGATCCAACTTTTCAACCCTTGAAAGCCGGTACTCGATACATTCACGGTATTCATTTGCGGAGCATCCAAATGCCGAAAAGGAAGATTTTTTGGGCAAAATGAAAAACAATAGGGAAACAGATTCTCAAAGAGGAATGACATCATATGATATAACAAAGACAGTAAAAGTCATCACTCTAAAATAAATAGTATGTCAGAGTTTAAAATAAACCTCATCAAGCTGGACAATTATAACTTCCTAGCCTTACAATTGCTGATGGGTATATATTATAGTAAAATGGAAAATAAAAATACTATGGCGAGTGAACATCCAGCTCTACTCCATGAGCTCTATGTCCCACTAACGACAACCTGGAAAAATACTCAGTCTGACTCGAGCATTATAATAAAATAACACCCGGATTAGTCTAGAAAACAAGCGTGAGAAAACTTAAGTAATATGGTGAACATACAATATTTCTGTGAGATTACGTGCTAGACACGAAACAAGTTTTTACCTCACAAGAACAACATCCATAGATGAAAGAGTGGAAACAGGTCAGAACAAAATTCGAATTGAAAGAATGAAAATAAATAATTAAACATTTAGAAGAGCTCCAGGATCTTCTAGATGCAATTAAGAAAATGAGTGAAAGATTTGAATTAATAAGGAAAAGTAATTTTTCCAACAATGACTACGATGGTGCACCCCTTTTATTGAAAGCATACCTCTAAAAATAAACTTGAGAATTGCAATGGCTTTAGAAACCTTCAAGCCAGACCCCGCTAACCGTACCAAGTATTTGAGTATTTCACATCTTAGCGTGCATATGGCCGAAATCAATCTAGAGTAGATGCGATAATAACCTAATAGGAGCAACCCCACATAGCTTGGCCCCCACTCGCTTTTTTGTTTTAGTCCTTTTCAATAAAGGACATCAACACTCAAACGAGTAATAAATCGTCTAAAATTGACGAAATTCAAAGAATATAGCAAAATCAATAGCCATAAATCAACTATTGGGAATAACAAAATGGTCGCATACAAAAATTATATTTTTTAAAGCATTTGATTCACGCTTGTGCTTGATTTTCACGTCATAAATATTTTAAAGCACTTCTAGAAACACTACTTAAAAATGTTCTTTTTAAAGATCAAATTTATATTTTTAAATGTACAAATAATATAGCCAAAATTGTTACCATTATTAAATTCCGAATATATTAGGCTCTACAAAAAAAATGGCAAGCATGTATTGAAGAATGGATTTCCATACAATGACATAGTAAGGGACTACCTTCCGTACAGTACATCTCTAGAGGGATGTACCTAGGATACATAAACAATCCTCTACATCTAGCAAGGCCAATCTATCCCTTTTTGGCATTCAGACATGGCCTGGATAGAAACCGAATATGTCATCATCCCGGTCGTAACCGACCATTACGGGATCCCATAGCATACATCATGTACTCGGCATATAGACAGTAATATAGAAAGCTGGTGATCATACCATAATGGTTATGAACCACATAACCTTACGACGTACCCTATTTAATCCATTTCCCGTTGAAGAGGCCTAAGATAACATTTACCTCTTACATAGGATATTCCACTGTGAATGCCACATTGCAAATTTCAATAACACACTAACTGATTTTCATAGAAGTACAACCTCTGAGCTCATATGTTTCAGAGAAGGGTGTTAAGTGTAAAAGAGTTACTTCCTACACTACCAAACATATGTAAGTTTCTAAAAACAAATGTATGTGGTTGTTAGAAATGCAATGTCAGACATTCATCCATACGGTTGTCGAAGAACAGTTTGATGACCCACTATTCGGACCCTTAGGAACGACACTTAACACATCCTCGGTGCTCAAGTGCCATTGCCCAAGAATCAGAAAGATGAATTGTCATGGGTAAAATAAAGAATAGAATAGAAAACCTCACAACAGAACCGCTAAATAAAACAAAACAGTCAATAGTACATCAAGCTAGTCCTTAACAAGGAGTTCAGAGTTATAAAAAAGTATTACAAATAACTTAGGCAGTTATAACATCCTGCCTTTACACATGCTGAGAACAAAATTCATACTATAACGACCTGTAATTTTCGTTAATTAAATTTGTCATTTTAATAAGATTTATGTAATTTAATTTAGAAAGAAATAAAAAATTTATAATTAAGAATGAAGCAAATGTTGAAAATGAAATGAAACCATGGAAATTAAAGCTAAGTATTAACAGTCGAAATAAAATTACGAATAAATTGAAGTGATGTAAATTGTTATACTAGGCTAAGAATTGAATATAAGAAAACAAAGGTAAATATTGAATTTATTTAATGAATTAATAATATTAAATAGTAAATTTAATTAAATCAATGTCCTGTAGTAATTGAAATATTGTTTGGGAACGAAAGCTTATAAAGGTAAGCATTTAATTTACAAATGAAATCAGTATATTAATTTATTTGTAACTGAATGTAAATTAATGCAATTATGTTAATGTAAGTTAATAAATAATTAGTTTGCACAACCCCAATTAATTGAAATAACTGAAAGGTCAAAATTGATTGCATTAAATAAATTGGGGATTTAATTTCATTAAATGTAATTAAATATTATCTTAGTGTAAAATTTAGATACTTTTTGAAATTAATGCTAACTCCATTCAGAATACGACAATTGGTGTAATATTTGGCTTGTAAGCATATATTATAAGTTACCCGTTTAATTAGTTGATGGAATTAGAATTTGAAATAAATGTTAATACAATAAATAAAAGTTACATTAATATGAGGAGTAATACCACGTTTAGAAGTTGTTAATTTAGATTATATTAAGACTTAGAAATTGAATTTTGAATCAACTGAAATAAAAATAAATAATATTTTACGTTAATGTTAATTAAGGGATATCTGGTAATAACGTTAACGGCATTCATAATAGAGCTAGTTGTTGAATTTGAGAAACGGAAGAAAATATTTATTAATGTAAATTAATAAATGGATAAATGGAAAGGGAAGGTCTGGGGAATTATTTAAATTTGTTACAATTGGTTATGAGTTGAAATATAAGAAATGAATGTAATTACTAAATTTGTTAATGGAATAATAATAATATAGTAAAGGGTAATTAAATGAAAATAGAAGTATTTATGGGTTGTAACATTTGCTTGATAGTAGGGAATTAATAGGTGTAATTAAAATCATGCTAACACATGTTATAAGTTACCCGTTTATTTGGTTTAATAATTAAAATGTGAATCAATTGGAATTAAATGAACTTTAATGTATATTAATGAGAATTTACGCAATAACTAAATGTGAGAATGCGATAAATATAAACCAATGTTAATTCGAACTATGAGATGACAATTTAGTGAATAACAGGATTTAAAACCAAATAAATTCCTTGGGAATTTAAGTTTTAATTACTGGATAAATTGAAAATGTAATTTAATATTGTAAATTGTGAATTATTCAATGATAAATCGATGTAGAAAGTTGTTTAAAGGATTCTAAATTTACCAAGTAATCCAAACTGACAAAATTTGTAAATAATTAAAGTTGAATTGTAAATTTGATTTAATTAACTTATTATTAATTTATTTATTAATTTATTGGAATTTAAAATTAAATAAAAGGATTAATTGCAATTAAATGAATTAAGTATTTAAAATGGGAATTTAGTTGAAATATGAGAATATTAATGTAATGAAATTGTAATCCGATAATGAATCGAATAATAAAATGAAAAGTAATTTTTTTAGAAATTTTTGGAAATTAAATTGATAATTTTCGAATTTAATGAAATTGAGGTTAGTACCAAAATTTATAAATTTATCAACTCTAATTTGACATTTAAATTTGTTTAAATCATTCTAAATGTTTGAGAAATATAAAGGTGATAAAATTTCCAATTTTAGAATATAAAATTTAAAATTGAATTTAATCAATTAATTATAAATTTATTTAATTAGTGCAAAGATAGCCATTTTGGCCACTAACTCGTATTTTGATGAAACTAGTTTCATCGGATCCGTAATGGTGAATTACTTTAGGATTTCAAGTTTCGTAGCGATCGGACTTGTCATTTGATCGTACGGACTCGAAACGCTTTGGAATTTATGAAATTGAAGTCAATTGAAAACAATTTGAAAATATTGTTTTTAGCATAACTTCTTCATACGATGGAATTTGGACTTGAAACTTGTTTCATCGCTTTAGAATATTTTAAAATACCTATTTTGATATATGGATTAACCGAGTTTCATCCCGAAGTCGAAACAGGCTTTTTGGGCCCCTTTGTCGTTAGCGCGTATATTCAACCGGATCCATCTATTCTATTCCAATTTGTCTATAAATATCTAGTTATAAACCCTAGCAGCATTCATTCCTCATTTCTATATGTACAGAAACTTCTGTGATCCTCTTCCTTAATGGCTGTAAACCCTAAGTTATCCAATTCAAATTTCAATTCAAAAATCAAAGTCAAAAATCCAAACTCCTCAGAAAAATTCAGAAGAAATATATGTCGAAGCTTTCGAAGTGCGCAAGTCAGATCTGCAGTCCGTTTTTTGATCTGCGATATCGTTTGTCCGTAAATTGAGGTTTAACCGCGGCCGTTCGTATTGGATTATTCGTTTCGACGGTGGATTTTCGACGAGGCTTCGAGTGGAGGGTGGCCATGGGTGGATATCAGTGCTCTGAGTGCATCGGCACGGTCGCGGTTGTTGAAGGGGGCTCGGGTGCACCGCGATAAACGTGGGAAGGTTACAGAGGCGTTGCACAAAGGGGAGGCCGAAATCGAGATGAGTGGGTCCGGTAGGGTCGGCCAAGAGTGGTAGTCGTGGTGGCGACGTCCGATCTTGTTGAAGTCAAGCGAGGAGGCGGCAAAATTTCTCTGATGAACGGCGGCTGTAGGTTGAGTTTCTGAAACGACCCGCAAATCCGTACCCCTTGAGTTAACACTATTCTACAACAATCAACTTAAATTGTACAGAAATACGAACCATTTGGGTTAAAGAAGAAGAGGTAGAAGAAGAAAATAGAAAACAACATCAAAATCTAACCATCGCGGCAAAATAAAATATAATGGATATTAAATGATCTTTACTCAAAATCAAATATCTCTGTTTATATATTACATCATCAGAGTACATCAATCACAGTTTAACAACAATTACATACAAATGGATTCACAGCAACTCAAGATAAACAACAACTCAAACAGCGGAATATATAAATATCAAACCAGTACGAATGTACGTATCGTCACCCTGCTCATCTCCTGAGCTCCACAGCATCATATCCTGTATCTTATAATACTCGGTCTAACCCGAGCATTGTAGTTAAATAACACCCGAGTCAGTCTGGAATACCAGCATGAGAAAATCACACTCAATTGATTATTAAAGTTTCAAAAATCCTTTTGAAAATAAAGCATCTCGTAAGACCACGCCACAAATAAACATGTCGGGTTTTTACCTTACGATAGCTAAAACAATTTTTATAGAAATCCTCTGATATTATAATAGGGTCTATATATAAATACTTATAAAATAGCCGAAATTATTACACGATTAAATTCCAGCTACTAGCCACAGAGTGGGTAATACAAACAAAATTCGTACAGGGCTCGCAGGGAGAATGGATTTCCAACTAATGACTAGGCACTGGGGTACCACCTGTCACAGTACGGGGCCTAGATCACCGTACCGAGGAGTACGCCCGCTCCCCTGCAACACAAGGCCGGGACTACCCCCTACTGGATAATCCCGAGTGAGATCACCCCGCGGTTGGGATCAGCAACCGCCTACTAAGCCGAAATAAAAGGGACATCTAGACTGGAATGACCTCACCCTGCTTGGGTGCTACCCACCTAGCCTTGCTTCATAAACCCTGATTTTCAGTCATTCTCATTTGATGAGGCTTGAGGCTAAGCGTTACCTTTTTAGAACATATCCCTTAGAATGCCCATTGTCCACCTGACGATGTTTTCGCAAGCATTTATCCATACAAGTCCGCCCCGGGTTCGAACGGAACCGAAGGCACTATTCCTACTACATCCATTTGGAAATATCCTCAGGATTAGTAGAGACTAGCCCTTGCACTTCACTACTCCATCTTCGAATCCAAAATCGTATCCACGAAACGTACAAACCGGATCGAAGTGGTTTTCGAGAAATAAATTTCAATCGCGGTCTCTTTGAAACGATCAACGCATTTGCCCAATATTGATAGTCGGTGATTTAACTATCAATTAACATTCACTAACAACCATCCAACAATAAATAATTTTTCAAATATTTATTAACCTCAAAAATATCTTCACAAAATATATTTCTATGTTCAACCCTTGAAAACAGTTTCAAAACCATCTTTCTTTCCAGAATAAACTTTCCCCAATATTTTCTATCTCCACTAAAATTACCAAGCACAAAATTAGATTTTAAAAATAATTTTTAAAACACTTTTTTTTTGAAATATATACTTTTAAAACATTTAAACTAAAAATACTTTAATAATTTGTTAAAAATACATATTATATGAATATTTGAAAATAAAGTTACATAATAAATATAAAACTAGATTTTCACTTTTACAAAACAAAACACCAAATCACTTTTTAAGTAATTACCGCTATAATAAATTAAAAAGAAATACTTACTTTAGACTTTAAATATTAGAAATAATAAATTTTTCAAAACATACCTTTTAAAACAATTTTAAGGCTATTAACTTATATTTAAAAATTTACTTGGAAACGTACTTGGTTATCCAGGGAGAATTTCAACTTCAATCACTTAAATCAATTTTCCAAATTGGTTCCCAATTTATTCCATTTGAAATATGTTTCTTTAATTACTCAATTCATTTCAAAATTCATTAATTATGCACTTTATCATTATAGTTATTATTTTCCATTTGATTTTAAATCTTTTAACTGAAATATACCAATTCTATATGTATCTTGATAACTTAGTGCACCGGAATATATTCAGGTAAACCATAACATCCAATATTCCAATTATCAATAATATTCATCACAGAATATAAAATAATCACATTAGAGGGTATTAAATAATTTAAATAAATGTTGAGGGGTCCAGTTGGATCCCTCCAACCTGTTTTCCCTACATCCACAGATGTTAGCACAACATAATGCACCAATTCCAAAATATCATACTATATCACATCAATCAATTCAACTATCCAACAATTATTTAAATTTAATCATTCAAATTCAAATTTAAATTTAAATTTAAATTCAACTGAGTGAGATTAACTCACCTTTGCCCCTTTTAATTTGCAATTCATCCAAACCAGCTTGTTCTTCATTATTTTTGACCTTGAGTCAACATTATAAGGTTTGTTAATATTTGAATTGATTGATCAATTAATTACTACTTATTTACTTTAAGTTAATAATTCAGTTTTAACCTAATAATTTACTAACTAAAATTTCTAGTCTTAACTAATAATTAAATAAGCTAATTAAACAAGTTAATTACCTTAGTATATATCCTAGAGTTTAAACAGTAGGCTTACTATATATATATATATACACATTTTTTTATAGTGATAAATTGAGTTCTAGAGATCGAAATCAGATTCAAAACCAAAAAGAACGAGATGTTGCTCACCTCCATTAAAACCGCCCAACCGAACACCAACTTCCCAAGCTCTAAATGCTGATGACATCAATGAACCCGTAGAGAACCCAAACCCTTGAACACTGCTTCGTTGACCCAGAGACTCACTTTCCAAATTAACGAGTTCCGCTTGAACACCCCATCGCCCCGAGTCCTCCTATCGGCCAAGCAAGAACTCACATCAAATCTTCTCTTGCGACCTGTGAACCCCAAAGCAACGACGCCGAACCCAACCCCCAAATCCATACGCTTTCACGCGAATTCTATAGCAGGTTTGAGCTCGACCCTAAATCGCGACGGAGTTCGATCGCTTGCAGGTGCCAGGCGCACGCAATTTGAATCGAAATCGAACTCGATTTCGATGCATATTTTTTTTCCGACCTCCCTTATTGAATAACAGCTTCTAACAATTCTCGAACGAGAATTTATTCGACTAAGAGGATTTGGGTGTGATTGAGTTTCTTTGAACTTTCGAACGAATTAAAATAGAGAAGAAAACTATCGCTCGGCCATGAATTATAATTCGATTTTGGGAATAATTCAAGCTCGACCGATTTTGACTTTTTGGATTTCTCGATCGAAAAGAAATGGAAGGAGGGGATGTTTCTATCGTCCATTCCCCCTTTTTTTTAGACTCTGATGATTTTTTTGTTTTTGAACAAGATATCGTGATTTTAAAAGAAAAGGAGGAGGAGACACCAAGAAATGGTAGCGTGATTAAAACGAGAAAAGGAAAAATATCTCTGCGCGTCAGAAAGTAGGGTGGCTGATGTACGATATAGGGTGGCTGTATTTTGATTTTTATATATTAAATATTATTAAATTTTCAAAATATCTCGTTTAGTACAACTCGAAATCTCAAATTCCAAATTAGACCTACCGACAGGCGTTTATAAGGCTTTACCCGTATTACGAACACAATGGAACGTGTTTCGGAAGCTAATTTAATCGTATGTGGAAGTTAGCATTATAAATCGATTTAAAATATTAAATTGTTGATTTTAATTTCAACGTGATTCTCACCCGTACGAGCAAACGGTAAATTCAAACACTACGAAAATTGAAATCCGATAATAACTAACTATTACGGATCCAATGGACTGGTTTCATCAAAATCCGAGACTGTGCCTCAGAAGGCTATTTTTAAATATCAATTTAAATGATAAAATTTCAAAACTTAATAAAACACTTCCAAATTTAATTTTAACACTTTTATTAGCTTCAGTACTATCAATATGAATTTTACAAGCCTTCAAATTATTTTTAATAGGCTTAAAACTCCAAATTCAAAAATTTACCCAACTTCACTTATTTGATTTAATAATTCAATTATCAAATAAAATGTGATATTCGTAATTTAAGTTAAAATTACTTTATTGAATATTTAAAAGCAATTAAGTATCCTGATTTTAGATGCTCGAAAATTCCGGGTCGTCGCATTCCTCCCCCCTTAAAAGAATTTCGTCCCCGAAATTACTAGTTAGGGAGAATGATACAATACCCGTTTACTTTCCTCAAATCTAAACAGTTCAACATCTAACCAACTATCTTTTATAAAAGACCATTATCATTCTTATTAACTTCTCAACTCTCCCATAGTTTCAAACTATACTATTTGTTTAACCACTCAAGTTTCAATTTAAAACCAAATTTTGAATTATCAAAATTTTCTCAAAATTTTTCTAACTCCCTAAATTCTCGAAAAAATTTCGCCAGCGTCTCCTTTGCGCGGCTAGCTCGGTACAACTACAAAATGGCTCTCCCAAATCCCAAAAGAAAACAAAAAGCCAAGTGGCTCGATCCAAATCCCAATCAAATTTCACACCAAATTTAAATACATACCTTTTTGTCGAGCATTTCAAATTTATCTTCTGAAATCAAAATCAATTCTCTTTACCTTTATATTACCTGCACATCTTACACAGCAATATGTCCAATCACAATATTTAAAAACATTTTATCGACTCACTTACAGATGTCAATATCTATTCATTCCAATATTAACTTAGATTATATTTGTAGTATCAATCTTCCATTTAAGAATTCACCATTCTTATTAAGTTAGTATAAGCATTTTATATGTTTCTTTATTTATTTATTTTCACTTCACCATTCTAGTTTATATCTATTTCTGTTCAAATTGATTCCTTCATTTCCATATGAATTCAATTTATCTTCAACTTTAAACATTTGAATTTTATCTTCCATTTATAACTAATTATGTCATTATTTTAAATTGGTTTCATTTACTAACTTATTTTAGTTTTCAATTTGAATTCTTCTGTCGTTAACAAAATTTTCCAAAATTTTTCTAACTCCCAATATTTTCAGAAAATTTTGGCAGAGTCCCCTTTGCACGGAGGAGCTTTTGCAACTTGACAAAAGATATAAGTATATATACATCGACCCACACGGTCGGAAAAACCAAAAACAGTTCATATTTCCTATTTTTATTACGTAGGCGTACTTTATTTGGCATAGCAAGCGGCTTATAACTTTTAGCAACTAGCGCAAACAAATCCAGCCACACAGCTTCCAGGTACCTGTACTTACTCAATTTAAACGTGTAAGTACGATATATATGAAGTTTAACAACATTTCACTTATTTCCAACAGTTAAACACATGAATTCTAAAAGTAGTTCACACCAAACATTTTCCCGTAAGCAACTTATACAATTTTCATATTAATTCCACTATTCCAATTAATTTATGACCATTTCATTAAATCTGAATGGCTTAAAAACTCAATCGCTTACATTTAATTTATTTTTAAGCAAACCGAACTCATATTTAATCCAATTGCTTTCAAAATCAATTTATTTTACTCTCATCAATTCATTAAATTTTAATTACTTCCATTGATATCAAATGACAATTTATTCTATGCAAATTTGATGAGATCTATGTGAATAAATAAGTACTTATGTTTTATAACCAATTTAAATTGATCTCAACTAAATTTATACTTAATTCTATTCCATTTTCAAATTTATTCACGATCCATATATCCTCATTTTCATTGCATTTCAGATTTGAATCCATTCATTTGTATTTCATTTTATTATCCAAACTAGTTCATTATTCAAACAGGTTCCATTCAAAATCATTCGATCTAGCTCGACACATTCTGTTTAAATTTCATTCCATTTTTTTTTATTCCAACTATTTTATTTAGCTCGGAAACAGTCCAGGCTATTCCATTCAATAACTGTTTCTCCACTTATTTAAACCACACTTCATTTTGACTCTTATTTATTCCATCCATTTATTTATTCAATATAATTAGTTTGTCCACTCAATTCATTTTAAATTTTCATTTCCTTAAATATTATTTATAACCCACCAAATTTTATTTCGATTCAAATTTATTTTCACTTGATTTAAATCCAACCCAATATCATTACACTTAGTTTTAAGTTGAATTCAATTCAACTCTCCTTCGATTTATTCAAATCTTTTTTCTTTCTATACTTAAGCTCATTTCATTTTGCAAATAAATTTCTCTTTTCAATGTAACTTGATTCTATTTTAATCCAATCCCATTTCGAACTACAAATTTATTTGATCAATTATTACACATTTTAACTTTTTAGGTTCAGCTCATTCAATTTATTACAAGGCCATTTCCAATTTATTTCCACTTATTTGGATTTTGTTTGCAATTCATACCATTACTATTTTAATCCATTTACATTTTTATTCGATACATTTCCAATTATATTTAATTTGCTAACACTTCAAGTCAAATTTTTATTTATAACTCAAGTTCTAAACCCACTATCCATTTTCAATTTACCACCTAATTTCATGAACTCCCAATTCAATTACATTTACTTCACCAACAATTTAAGTCGAATTTAATTTATAACTTGAGTTTTATTTCCAAACTTCATTATTATCTCACAATTCAGCTTTTATTTAACTGCATTGGGTTCTCATTACATATTTCATGATCTAATTATTATCTAAATAGTCTTTCCCCAACTTATAATCAAGAACTTGATTTTAATGTCAAAATCTCTTCATTTAAATTTTCTTAAGTTTAAATTTATTTTATAATTCAAGTTTGGATTTTTATTCTATTTTTCAATTCATCAAACAATATTTATTATGGATTTTGTATTCCATTTTCAATTTTATAAGTTACAACTTATTATTTACACAATTCCATTCATTATAGGCTTGAATAGGTTCATCTTTTATTTTTAACTCAAGCCTTCGATTTATTTATAGCCCAAGCATATTTTATTTCTATGGATTCTTAATTCTCTTATAAGTTATTCCGATTTATTTATTTCAATTCCAATCTTTATCCAATTTATTTTCCATTTGTTTAGGTAAGAATTTATTTCCATTCATTAATTCAATTGAATTCTCATTCCAATTCAATTTTCTTTATCTCAGATTTATTTGACTCGATTCGCTTTCAACTTAATTTGAATACAGTTGGATATTATTTCAGCCTATTTAAATTAATTTCAATCCAGTTAAATTTTATTCTCCAATCCAAGTTAATTTCAATTTTTTTTAACTTTCCCCTTTAACTTTAAATTTCCAACCTTCAAAGCTTATATTTCCTTCCTGATTTAAAACTCGTCTCAATTTACAAGCTTACAATTTCTAAGCTTACAACTATCTCATCAAGAATTTAAAAACACCGACTTTGGTTCCAAATAATTTTGAAATCTCCAACATCTCAGATCTCACATCTCAAATATTTAAACCAATCCCGGTTTTATACCCAACAAATTTCCTTTGAGATTTTCAAAAACAACTAGCTTTCTGAACAAATCAATTTTTGGCAGCAATCCGTCACTTAGAAATTTGAAAATGAATACTGATGATGCGGCCATCATCATCAGAATTATTTTCCAATAATCCGAGTGATTTCAATGCTATTTCACTTTCAAAATCCCTTTAAAACACATTTCTTTCAGAAATACCTTCAAAACAGTAATACTATTATTTATCTTCAAATACTTTGATAAACACTTTCAAAGTCTCCGTAATTTTAAATTTCCAAAGCCTGCTTAAATAAATTTTAACTATAATTCATTTGTACAGTTTATGCTTATACAAATTTCCATTTGATTGTATTTCAATTCATAAATTACTTTTATAATTCATATTTATAAATTTCATTTTATAATGAATTTATTACCTTTAAACTTTGGTTATATTTCAATTTGTAGTTAAATTTTTACCCACGATGATAATAATTTAATATTATTTTTTTCTTAACATCCAAGCAACCATATATTAGCTAAAATAGTTTACAAAACTTTTATTTATATCAAAATATATTTTGGGCAAAATTATTTCATTTACCCATATTTAAAACAATACCGTGTCAATTGTTCTATTCAAGTGTTTAGAAACCCCTTCGGTACAGTTGCGCAGACTGTGTCGACGAAGGTTCATATGCCACTCAATAAATCAATCAACACAATATTAAAACAATTTATATTCACTAACAAATACGTGCTCATATTTATTAATACGCTCATACCCATTTTAGAGTACTACGGACTCTAATTGAGTAATTTCCCACCAGAGCCAAGGTTATCTCCAACCTAAGCACTGATACCAAGTGAAACGGCCCGCTAATCCGTACCCCTTGAGTTAACACTATTCTACAACAATCAACTCAAATTGTACAGAAATACGAACCATTTGGGTTAAAGAAGAAGAGGTAGAAGAAGAAAATAGAAAACAACATCAGAATCTAACCATCGCAGCGAAATAAAATATAATAGATATTAAATGATCTTTACTCAAAATCAAATATCTCTGTTTATAATTACATCATCAGAGTACATCAATCACAGTTCAACAACAACAACATACAATTGGATTCACGACAACTCAAAATACACAACAACTCAAACAGCGGAATATATAAATATCAAACAAGTACGAATGTACATATCGTCACCCAGCTCATCTCCTGAGCTCCACAGCATCATATCCTGTATCCTATAATACTCGGTCTGACCTGAGCATTACAGTTAAATAACACCCGAGTCAGTCTGGAATACTAGCGTGATAAAATCACACTCAATTGATTATTAAAATTTCAAAAATCCTTTTGAAAATAAAGCATCTCGTAAGACCACGCCACAAATAAACATGTCGGGTTTTTACCTTACGATAGCTAAAACAATTTTTATAGAAATCCTCTGATATTATAATAGGGTCTATATACAAATACTTATAAAATAGCCGAAATTGTTACATGATTAAATTCCAGCTACTAGCCACAGAGTGGGTAATACAAACAAAACTCGTACAAGGCTCGTAGGTAGAATGGATTTCCAACTAATGACTAGGCATTGGGGTACCACCTGTCACAGTACGGGGCCTAAATCACCGTACCGAGGAGTACGCCCGCTCCCCTGCAACACAAGGCCGGGACTACCCCTTACTGGATAATCCCGAGTGAGATCACCCCACGGTTAGGATCAGCAACCGCCCACTAAGACGAAATAAAAGGGACATCTAGACTGGAATAACCTCACCCTGCTTGGGTGCTACCCACCTAGCTTTGCTGCATAAACCCTGATTTTCAGTCAATCCCATTTTATGAGGCTTGAGGCTAAGCGTTACCTTTTTAGAACATATCTCTTAGAATGCCCATCATCCACCTGATGATGTTTTCGCAAGCATTCATCCATAAAAGTCCGCCCCGGTTTCGAACGGAACCGAAGGCACTATTCCTACTACATCCATTTGGAAATATCCTCAAGATTAGTAGCGACTAGCCCTTGCACTTCACTACTCCATCTTCGAATCCAAAATCGTTTACACGAAACGTACTAACCGGATCGAAGTGGTTTTCAAGAAATAAATCTCGATCCCGGTCTCTTCGAAACGATCAACGCATTTGTCCAATATTGATAGTCGGTGATTTAACTATCAATTAACATTCACTGACAACCATCCAACAATAAATAATTTTTCAAATTATTTATTAACCTCAAAAATATCTTCACAGGATATATTTCTATTTTCAACCCTTGAAAACAGTTTCAAAACCATCTTTCTTTCCAGAATAAACTTTCCAAAATATTTTCTATCTCCGCTAAAATTATCAAGCACAAAATTAGATTTTAAAAATAAATTTTAAAACACTTTTTTTAGAAATATATACTTTTAAAACATTTGAACTAAAAATACTTTAGTAATTTGTTAAAAATACATATTATATGAATATTTGAAAATAAAGTTACTTAAAAATATATAACTAGATTTTCACTTTTACAAAACAAAACATCAAATCACTTTTTAAATAATTACCGCTGTAATAAATTAAAAGGAAACACTTACTTTAGACTTTAAATATTAGAAATAATAAATTTTTCAAAACATACCTTTTAAAACAATTTTAAGGCTATTAACTTATATTTAAAAATTTAGTTGAAAACGTACTTGGTTATCCAGGGAAAATTCCAACTTCAATCACTTAAATCAATTTTCCAAATTGATTCCCAATTTATTCCATTTGAAATAAGTTTCTTTAATTACTCAATTCATTTCAAAATTCATTAATTATGCACTTTATCATTATTGTTATTATTTTCCATTTGATTTTAAATCTTTTAACTGAAATATACCAGTTCTATATATATCTTGATAACTTAGTGCACCAGACTATATTCAGGTAAACCATAACATCCAATATTCCAATTATCAATAATATTCATCACAGAATATAAAATAATCACATTAGAGGGTATTAAATAATTTAAATAAATGTTGAGGGGTCCAGTTAGATCCCTCCAACCTGTTTTCCCTGCATCCACAGATGTTAGCACAACATAATACACCAATTCCAAAATATCATACTATATCACATCAATCAATTCAACCATCCAACAATTATTTAAATTTAATCATTTAAATTTAAATTTAAATTTAACTGAGTGAGATTAACTCACCTTTGCCCCTTTTAATTTGCAATTCATCCAAACTAGCTTGTTCTTCATTATTTTTGACCTTGAGTCGGCATTATAAAGTTTGTTAATATTTGAATTTATTGATCAATTAATTACTACTTATTTACTTTAAGTTAATAATTTGGTTTTAACCTAATAATTTACTAACTAAAATTTCTAGTCTTAACTAATAATTAAATAAGCTAATTAAACAAGCTAATTACCTTAGTATATATCCTAGAGTTTAAAACGTAGGCTTACTATATATATATACATACATTTTTTTATAGTGATAAATTTAGTTCTAGAGATCGAAATCAGATTCAAAACCAAAAAGAACGAGATGTTGCTCACCTCCATTAAAACCGCCCAATCGAACACCAACTTCCCAAGCTCTAAATGCTGATGAAATCAATGAACCCGTAGAGAACCCAAACCCTTGAACACTGCTTCGTTGACCCAGAGACTCGCTCTCCAAATTAACGAGTTCCGCTTGAACACCCCATCGCCCCGTGTCCTCCTATCGGCCAAGCAAGAACTCACATCATATCTTCCCTTACGACCTGCCAACCACAAAACAACGACGCCGAACCCAGCCCCCAAATCCATACGCTTGCACGCGAATTCTATAGCAGGTTTGAGCTCGACCCTAAATCGCGACGGAGTTCGATCGCTTGTAGGTGCCAGGCGCACGCGATTTGAATCGAAATCGAACTCAATTTCGATGCATATTTTTTTTTCGACCCCCCTTATTGAATAACGGCTTCTAACAATTCTCGAACGAGAATTTATTCGACTAAGAGGATTTGGGTGTGATTGAGTTTCTTTGAACTTCGAAGGAATTAAAATACAGAAGAAAACTATCGCTCGGCCATGAATTATAATTCGATTTTGGGAATAATTCAAGCTCGGCCGATTTTGACTTTTTGGATTTCTCGATCGAAAAGAAATGGAAGGAGGGGATGTTTCTATCGGCCATTCCCCTTTGTTTTTAGACTCTGATGGTTTTTTTGTTTTTGAACAAGATATCGTGATTAAAAGAAAAGGAGGAGAAGACACCAAGAGATGGTAGCATGATTAAAACAAGAAAAGGAAAAATATCTTTGCGCGTCAGAAAGTAGGGTGGCTGATGTACGATATATGGTGGCTGTATTTTGATTTTTATATATTAAATATTATTAAGTTTTCAAAATATCTCGTTTAGTACAACTCGAAATCTCGAATTCCAAATTAGACCTGCCGACAGGCGTTTATAAGGCTTTACCCGTATTCCGAACACAATGGAACGTGTTTCGGAAGCTAATTTAATCGTATGTGGAAGTTAGCTTTATAAAATGATTTAAAATATTAAATTGTTGATTTTAATTTCAACGCGATTCTCACCCGTACGAGCAAACGTTAAATTCAAATGCTACGAAAATTGAAATCCAATAATAACTAACTATTACGGGACCAATGGAACAGGTTTCGTCAAAATCCGAGACTGTGCCTCAGAAGGCTATTTTTAAATATCGATTTAAACGATAAAATTTCAAAACTTAATAAAACACTTCCAAATTTAATTTTAACACTTTTATTATCTTCCGTACTATCAATTTGAATTTTACAAGCCTTCAAATTATTTTTAATAGGCTTAAAACTCCAAATTCAATAATTTACCCAACTTCACTTATTTGATTTAATAATTCAATTATCGAATAAAATGTTATATTCGTAATTTAAGTTAAAATTACTTTATTGAATATTTAAAATCAATTAAATATCCTGATTTTAAATGCTCGAAAATTCCGGGTCGTCACAGTTTCGAACGATGGCTGATTAGGGTTTCTTTCGTGTGTAATGTGCGTGACGTGGCGATGGGTAGGTTGTGTTATTTTTTTGTCTTAATTTAATTTAGATTTCAACTCGTTTTAACTTGAATAACTTTTGCATACGAATTCCGTTTCACGCGTGATTTTTTTGTTAGGATCATAATAATATTCCGGACATTTTGGCGCTGGTTTGGACGAATTTGGAGATTGTGCAATTTTGGGTTTAAATTGGATTCAAATTCAATCTAAATTCAAAAGGTGAGTGTTTTAACCCACTCACAACTTCTAAGATTTCTTATGTTTGTTAAATTTATTTATGATGTGATTTGAAATTTATTTATCGCTGTTTGGCATATATTTAATCATTATCTCAGTTAATTTGCATTTATTGGATTAAATTGTTATTTAAATTTATTATTGCATATAAACTGCCAGTTAGATGAATTGTTTAATTTATTATCGAATATAAATGCCTGTAAATTACCTGTTATTTATAATCAGTTATATATTGATATTGATTGATTGGTTTGGATGATGATTGTGATGGATGTATGATTTTATGATGGATGAATAGATGTTTAATTATATCATCATAATCTGTAAGTTGTTATGCATTCATTTTATTCGGGATTGCGGTTTGAAATGATATACGACCATAATTTTATTTTAAATTACGGATTGAAATGCTAAATATCCGTATTACTTGACCATAGGATAGAAAATTATATACAGGCACTGCGGTATATATTTATAAAAATATGTTGAAATGTTTTTCTATGGTTTGGAAAGGAATATACGGTCTAATAAGTATAAATTTTTGATGTTATATAAACACTATTTTTAGATAGTAAATTCTTGAATTTAAGCTATGTATAAAATTAATTAATAAAAATAAGTTTAATAATGAAGTTGATTGTTTTATATTATATGGTTAAGTACCTACTCAAGATATTGTATATATAGAGTTTTAAATGACTTAAATGGAATTAAGTTGAAAGGTAAATATGGAATTGGTTTAAAATTGAATTTTTTAAGAATTGGACTTGAATAAATTTGATTTGAAGTTTAAATAAAAATAGAGATTGTAAAGGGTATGATTCTTATAACTTGATTTAGATTTAAAGAATTTAAATGAATGTAAAGTTGAGATAAAGGAATTTATGAAGTTAAATAAATTGAAATCTTTTCCAGTTATTGAAGTTAAAGTTTTACTTAAACTATATTGGGCTTATTAAGTATACGTTTCAAGTCTAAATAATAGCAGTTGAATTTCATATATATGAAATTATCACAGAATAAGTTTTAAAATGGTGGAATAATCAAAGCTTTGAAATACATGAAAATTTTATTGGTTTATTTGGAGATTTAGATCTATATTTGAAATTGATTTGTGAAGGTGAAGAAGCTATTTTATTATATAATTGAGTAATTTAATATTTAAACCATTTAAGTGGTGTGGTTATATTTCAAAGTTATGAAATTCGAAGTTCTATTTTTTGAAAGGCCTTATTTCAAGTTTTGGTTTCAAAATATTATAACTTTTAAAATGGTATGGTTTTAGAAAGGATACATTTGAAATTATGTCATATTGATTTGGTTTTAAAAGGGGAAAATGATATCGTATTTATATGGTTTTGAAAAGGGATGTTATATTCTGGTTTTAAAAATAAACTATTTTTAAAAGACCGCGGTGTTATAATAACGTTTAGTTGTTGAAGAGACACGGATCGGAAGTTTTCATACTCTCTGCCAACTCCGTAAACCACTTTAACAACCGTGTACGCGGTGGAGATTCCAGAACGAAGTAGGATGGTGGCGGCGCTTCCTTTGAGGTAAATACGTGGACCCAACTCCCGTGAGTTGGCGTAAGGTGGCTAAAACAGGAGCGATCGACGGGTTAATTGAGCTAGTTCCTTTGATCGAACACATCCCTTCGATATTATACTTTGACTTTTGGATTTGATTCGGTGGCCACTTTTGATTTTTGATTTTGGGAATGTTGTTCGAGGTGGGCGATATAGCTGCTACGTGTTACCACCGACCCGGAAGCATAATTGGTATATCTACTCTGCCATTGCCTTGTTGTGTCGGGTCACCTACCATATCGAGCCTTTACTACGAGTTTCTATTTGTGTCGTACCTATGGAGTGTCTTCTCGTAGTCTCCCGATCAGGAGATATGCAGGCACTGTATAGACTATTGGCATTATTTGTGTTAAGGGCTATATGGGTAACCCCTTAACGCTATTTAAAAGTAAGTTTATTTTACAATTAGACACTATTATAATAGGGAAATATACTACATAGTAAATAGTTTAACGGATCCTTAAAAGATGTAAATCCCTAGCATCTCTTGAGTTACTGCACTCATATTTATTTCTGTTGATTTAACTTACATAAGATCTTTTAGTTCTGACTCGAGTGTTTTGTCTTTTCAATTCGCTCGGGTCAGTCCGAGCATTTCAGGATTTGAAGATTTTATTTTGAAGGACGAAGACGAAGGTTTGCATTACTATTATTTATTATAGTACTCCACTACATCATTATTTTCGCTGCATTGTTATTATCCTTTGGTATGTGAACTCTGATATTTATTGTATAAAGAAAAATCAAATGTTTTTGTAAAACAGTTTTACGAACTGTATATTTGAGTATTATATTTTATCGTTCCGCTGCAAGATTCTGTTTTGTTTTTATTTCTATCTCTGTTTTTCTTATTTACCCCATAACAATCTGCCCTTCCGTATGGTTTGAATCGGCATGTGTGTCGATTTAACCCGTGCGAAAAGTAAGGCGTTACATATGGTATCAGAGCTTTGGTTTAGCGATAAACCTTAGCTTTGTGGGGTTTGACTCTTTACTAATAGGGTAGTAATACCCTAGGATGAGCCACTGAGAGTATATATGAGAGAGCGTACTTGTTTGTGTTATAAAAAGGTTTTAATATTGTGTTAATTTGTTCCGTTTTGTATTTATAAATTCTGGTTGATGCATGAGACGCTATGACATCAATAGGGATTTCTAAACACTTAATATGGCAGACCGACATAATATTTGTTTTTAATATAGGTGAATGAAATAATTTTGCCTATTATATTTTTTATATCTAAAATAAATTTTTATAAATAAGATATATATTTGGTTGCTATTTATTGGTTGTTAGGTAACGAAAATATAAATAATACTCGAAATAAAGTTGAAAATAAAATAAATGAAAATTGGAAATTTAGAACATAAGTTCTAGGGTCTTGAAACTTTCTTTCGAATAGTTTTGGAATATAGTAATAATATTATTAGAAGTATCTTCTGATATAAATATTCAATTTAATGTGAAAGAATTGTTTTAAAAGAAACTTTAAAAAGAAATAAGTTCTATACTCCCCTCTCTGTCGCTGGAAAATAATTTCGGTGATGGGTGCACGCATCATCGACTTTCATTTTCGAGTTTCGAAGAGGGAAGGCCACTGTAGTAGTTTTACTGCAGATTTATTTTGATTAACAAATATAAACTTTAAAATTGTGTAAATATAATTGGATATATAAACTGTAAGTATATACATTTATCTATTATTTTAAAATAATTTGAAATTGAACCCGGTATTTAGTTCTTAAGTTTCCGTTAATTAATAATTTCAATTATTACAGTGAAATTGAATGTAACTAATTCATAATTAGAACCTTTAAATAAATTAAGAGATTAAATGCCTGGTTATAAAGGAAACTAAAGGAAGTTTGAAATTGTAATATATAAAAAAAAGATTAAATTATTGAACATTTAATTAATTAAAAGAAATAAGAGAAACTTGTATGTTTTTAATTACATTCTTAAAAAGCATATATAAAAGCATATATATAACTTACCAAATTTTAAAAGTTGAAATGTTTAATAAGAAAATGTAATGAAAATTGTGCAAGTAAAAGTATGTAATGAAATGTTTAGTAAATTGCTTTTATTAATGATAATTGAAGTTATAATTGTTATATACTTAAGTAAGTAATTATAGAATTAAGTAAATGATTGAAGTTATTTATTTTGAAAATAAGCAGAAAGATGGATAATGTAATAAACGAGTGTAATATAATAAAAACAAAATTTCATGATATGAATAAGTGAAAATGGGACTTTGCTAGAAATGAATAAAAGTAAATGAAACTTTAAGAAATAAAAGGAAAATTAAATAGATAAAAATAAATTGAATAAAAAGGAAATCAAACAATAAATGTATGAAAATAAATGTTTACGAATGAATTTAATCTATTTTTTGAACATGTTGATTGTTGTTTAGGTTTATGGTTGTTTGGGCAAGGATACTTTAAAGTTGTTGGGATGAATAAATAGTCTATTTAGTTTCATCTAAGACTATTGAGTAAATGATGCGTTAAGTAGTTTATTTTCCACTCTGTACAATTTAGATTTGAACCTGAACAACTACTTGTTTTGTTTGCTATAGATGAAAGATTGATTTGTATGGATTCTATGTGATGGTTGTATGCCTTGTTGCAAGTGACTGTTGATGTATTGAATTGTTTGTTTGTAGTTGAAATAACCTTAAATATTTCATGTTATACAGTTGTTAACCGTTTTGGATTATATAAGTGAAATACAGGTTATGGAAGCAAATTGCCACTGCTTTTGGTTTCATAATTAAGCGTTAAATCGCCCGACAAATAGGTACGTTTTTGGACTACGGTTAATAGCGCTATTATATTGTTTTTCCCGTGTGGGGATGTATATATTTTGGAAAATATATGTTGTATATAGTTATATTTGATATTATATTTTCTCTCGAGCCTCCCCGTACAAAGGAGACTCTGCCGAAATTTTCCGCAATTTTGGAGTTAGAAAATATTTTGAAAATGTTTCCAAACCTTATTAATTTGAATATAAAAGATTTAATTGTATATAATTCTATATATTTTATTTAAATTATCCAACTCTGTAAACTTGTTATTATGAATATAATGTTTTAAATAATATGTATTAATTTATAAATTCTTCTTCGCCCTTCGTTTTCCTTTTCGGGGATGAAAAGTTTTGAGTGTGGAGAGTGTAACGACTCGTAATTTTCGTTAATTAAATTTGACATTTTAATAAGATTTATGTAATTTAATTTAGAAACAAATAAATTTTTTATAATTAATAATGAAGCAAATGTTGAAAATGAAATGAAACCATGGAAATTAAAGCTAAGTATTAACAGTTGAAATAAAATTACGAATAAATTGAAGTGATGTAAATTGTTATACTAGGCTAAGAATTGAATATAAGAAAACAAAGGTAAATAGTGAATTTATTTAATGAATTAATAATATTAAATAGTAAATTTAATTAAATCAATGTCCTGTAGTAATTGAAATATTGTTTGGGAATGAAAGTTTATAAAGGTAAGCATTTAATTTACAAATGAAATCAGTGTATTTAATTATTTGTAATTGAATGTAAATTAATGCAATTATGTTAATGTAAGTTAATAAATAATTAGTTTGCGCAACCTCAATTAATTGAAATAACTGAAAGGTCAAAATTGATTGCATTAAATAAATTGGGGATTTAATTTCATTAAAGGTAATTAAATATTATCTTAGTGTAAAATTTAGATAATTTTTGAAATTAATGCTAACTCCATTCAGAATATGACAATTGGTGTAATATTTTGCTTGTAAGCATATATTATAAGTTACCTGTTTAATTAGTTGATGGAATTAGAATTTGAAATAAATGTTAATACAATAAATAAAAGTTACATTAATATGAGGAGTAATACCACATTTAGAAGTTGTTAATTTAGAGTATATTAACACTTAGAAATTGAATTTTGAATCAATTGAAATAAAAATAAATAAAATTTTACGTTAATGTTAAATTAGGGATATTTGGAAATAACATTAACGGTATTCATAATAGAGCTAGTTGTTGAATTTGAGAAATGGAAGGAAAGATTTATTAATATAAACTTAATAAATGGATAAATGGTGTTAACTCCGCCTTAACCATGACTCACCGATCTAGTGCATCAAGAGGTTCCGACCTAACAGTTAGAAGCGTGCCGACCTAAAGCTCAACAGGGGGTGCCGACCTAAGGCCTAAGGGTATGCCGACTTAACACTTCAACGAGGCTACCGACTCAACATAAATACCGACCCAACAGCCTTAGCTCATTGCCGACCTAAAATGAATGACGACTCAATGGTTACCGACTTAATGACTCAGAAGGGACAGTGACTCAAGGTACTTCACGACTCAATGCCCTTACAAAGTTCCCGACCTAAGGCCCTAAATGGATAACGACCTAGTGCCTTAAAGGATGCCGACTTAGGAAGTCTACCGACCTAACTTAAGTACCGATCTAATTACCTAAGGGAGTTGCCGACCTAACTGATCAGGACATGGAAAGGTGCACGACCTATACTTAAGTCGCAACCGACTTAAGACATATGCTAAGCCATTCACGACCCAGGCAAATGAAGGCAAATCCTATACAGCTACTTGACACGCGCATGTTAACTCGGCAACGACCTAAGACTAGTGATATGAGTTCAGACACGCGCATGTTAACTCGCTAAGTCGACCACGACTTATGTTAAGTCGGCCACGACTTAGCCTGAGTCGGTCACGACTCAGGACTTGGGCGAAAAAACTTCTATCCAGGCTTGCCTATAAATACATAGCCACCTCCAACTTTCAGAGGACTTTTGGCACATTCTCTTCATACACCGTTACCTTGCTGCATTGAGGACTTCATCAACACTTAGAGCTTTCAAGATTAGAGGAATACATCAAAGAACTTCACGAAGAAACCACACATCTTCAACATGAATTTAAGGACTTTAATCGACATTGAAGCTTAAGACTTGTTCCAAATCACTTGTAACTTGAAGTATATTGTACTTGAGAAGAATTGTATCAGCTTGTAACGGGATTATTAATAAAAGTACTTAGAGTGGACGTAGGCTATACCCTTAAGCCGAACCACTATAAAAATGGTTGTTGTTTACTGCTTTTCCGCTATTATTTGCTTGTAATTCTTTCCCGATCTATCGGGTGGTGCTTTCACAACTACACTTCACACACCGGGGTGTTAGCGTTCACATTTTAGCGTTAACATTTTTGGTGCTTTCACTGAGAATTGAACTCAGGAAAACTATCATCATTGCTTCACAGAGATTTCTAGAAAGAATTTCCTTAAAAACCAGAAGTCTATCTGAGATTATGGCTCCTGGAAGGAAAAGTAGATCTGTCAGATCTGGAAACATTCAAGAGGGAACCTCCGCTTCCCCTGTACCTAATCAACCCACTCCGTCAGTTGGAGTTACGAAAGCGGAGTTGGATGCTGTGATTCTAGGGCTAAACCAGCAGATAAACGCCCAAAATGCTCAATTAGAGGCTCAGAGTGCCCAAAATGCTCTAATTCTGAATAAGTTGAATGATTTGCTCGGGGCAAACAATCAACCGGCTGCTAACGAAAGGAATGCTCCAGAAAGGGCTGCCAGTCCCTTTGAGCAAACGCTTCCTGAGGTTGGTGGATCTGGAACTCGACATGATGAGGAGTATCTTTCTGGGATGGTCCGACAAATCATGAGAGAAAGTATGCAGAGGGTTGAAGATGAGAAAGAATGGGGTTTCGCCCCAAGTAAAACTCCATTTACTGAGAAAATCTTAAAGGCGGAGTTTCCAAGGAAGTTTGTCCCTCCAACTATCCCAGCTTACAAAGGGACAAGTGATCCGAATGAATTCTTGTATAAATATGATTGGCACATGACAGGTGCCAGGGCCTCAGATGAGATAAAGTGCCGATATTTCCCCGTATACCTTGAAGGTGTGGCTCTACTGTGGTTCACCAAGTTGCCAGTCCGATCTATTGATCAGTTTTCAGACTTGACCCGAAAGTTCAAGGAACAGTTTAGACTATATGCTTCAAAGGCCAAAGACATCATGTCATTGTCAAGTATAGAACAGAATCCTGGTGAATCTATCAGATCTTTCTTGAACCGCTTTAATATAGCGTTGACAGAGGTGGACAATGCTGAACCGCGAATGATATTGACTTATCTGATGAGGGCTATTGATAAGTCGAGCGAATTTGGGAAATGGTTAAACATGAAGGAGCCAACCTCCCTCGAAAAGTTCTACAAAAAGGCAGACGAATTCATACGCCTGGAAAGCCGTCCTGTACCGGTGAAGGCAGTGTCAGAAAAAGCTGAAGATAATACTGTTGCACCACGCAAGATTGAATCTGTAGGGCAAAAAAGGGAAAATAACAATGGGAAGAAACAGAGTAATCTGAAGAAGCCCCGATCCTTCAAGCCATCAGAGTATACTCCTTTATCAGACACGCCGGAGCATATCTTCCTTGCCATTAAAGATTCTGTTGACCTCCCTAAACCTATCCCTTTGAGGACCGGAAAAAAGGCTATACAAAGTGGGAAGTTCTGCCGCTTCCATAATCAACCCGGTCATGAGACTGATGAGTGCCGCCAGTTGAAAAATCTGATTGAAGAATTGCTAAGAGAAAACAAGCTGCAGCAATTTGTGAAAAAGTATAGCAACAATCCTGCATCGTCAAGTCAGGGGCAACAGGCTCCTGTTCATCAGCCTAGGATAGGTGAGAAAGCTACGGGGCATGAATCTGGAAGGCCCATTATCAATGTCATTACAGGAGGGCCTCACCCAGCTGGCAAGAGCTGGGGAGAGATGGAGAGATATGCCAGAGCTTTGAAATATGTTCCAGCCGAAGAAGACGTCTTTGTTTTAGAAGACACTACGCCCCTGAAACAATAGAAAACTTTCAGTGATGATATTATTTTCAGAGCCAGAGATTCCTCAGGTATCGAAGCTCCTACCCTAGATCCCTTGGTCATCTCTGCTGGTATTGGACCGGCCATTGTCAGAAGAGTTCTCATTGACTGCGGAGCATCATGTAATATCCTCTTCAAGAAGACATTCGACCAAATGAAAATCCCTATGGTCGATGTACAAGCCTCATCGCAGAAGATCGCTGGCTTCACCGGGGAGCCAAAGCAACCAATAGGAACCATCGATCTGCTAGTAGAACTTGGGGAAGGAGAAACGAAAGTGGTCCGCAAGCAAACATTTGTGATTGTCGATGAATTTTCTGCATATAATGCTTTCCTTGGCCGTCCAACGCTCGTAGCATTCAAAGCTATTCTAGCCCCGTGGTGCCTCACTATTAAATTCCCTACAGACAATGGAGTAGGAGTTATAAAAGGGGATCAAAATGCTGCGCGAGAGTGCTATTTGACAGAGTTGCGAGAGTCAAGAAAGAGGGAAATGGGAAAGGATGCGGCCACTCCGGTCCGCATCAAGGAACCAGCCTTGTAGCAATTACGGGGCGGACCCTGCACTGGCGAGCACAGCGGGGCACGGAAAGAAATGGATCCCAGAAAAGCCAGTGCAGGGGAGAATAGAGTGGTACCGGTGGAAACGACAGTTCCGGTACCTGTTGACCCGAAGGACCCAAATAAGGTGTTGAATGTGGGTTCACAGCTTAATGTGTCAATTCAGAATATCTTGATATCTTTCCTGAAAGCAAATCTGGATGTCTTTGCTTGGACTCATGCCGATATGTGTGGAATATCTCCAGAAGTTGCAGTACACGCTCTGAATATTGACCCAAAGTTTACGCCAGTTAAACAGAAAAGAAGAACCCAAGGTCCAGAAAGGTCAGCAGCATTAAAAGAAGAAGTTGATCGACTCATGGAAAATAACTTCATCAAAGAATCTACATATCCGAATTGGGTTTCAAATCCTGTGCTGGTCAAGAAAGCTAATGGAAAATGGAGAGTGTGCATCGATTTTTCTGATCTAAACAAGGCTTGCCCCAAAGATTGCTTCCCGTTACCCAGGATCGATCAACTGGTAGACGGAACTGCGGGACATGAATTGTTATCTTTCATGGATGCCTACTCCGGTTATAACCAAATCATGATGCACGAGCCGGACCAGGAGGATACAAGCTTTGTCACAGATGTTGGACTTTATTGCTACAGAGTTATGCCCTTCGGATTGAAAAATGCAGGGGCAACCTACCAAAGACTTGTTAATGCTATGTTCAAACCGCAATTGGGCAAAACTATGGAAGTCTACGTCGACGACATGTTAGTGAAGTCCAGGAAAGTAGCGGATCACATTGAACACTTAGCAGAAATGTTCGCAGTCCTTCGGAAATACAGAATGAAACTTAACCCTCTGAAATGTACATTTGGGGTCGAGTCCGGAAAGTTCTTAGGTTTCATCGTCAGTGCTAGGGGCATTGAGGCTAGTCCAGCTCAAATTACTGCCTTGAAAGAAGTTAAAGCTCCTAGAACGAAGAAGGAATTGCAAAGTCTCAACGGAAAGGTCGCCGCCCTGAGTCGGTTCATTTCCAAAGCCACTGATAAATGCATCCCATTCTTTGACGCCCTGAAGAAAGGAAAGAATAATTTTGAATGGACTTCCGAATGCCAAAAAGCCTTCGATGAGTTGATCCGTCATATGGAAACGCCTCCAATACTTTCTAGGCCAGGCAATGGTGAGGATCTTCTTATATACTTGGCAGTATCATCTCATGCTCTAAGTGCAGCGCTGATACGGGAAGACAAAAGGATTCAACATCCGGTTTACTATATCAGCAAAAGACTCACTGGGGCAGAGCTGAATTACTCCAAGTTGGAAAAACTCGCCTATTGCCTACTAGTTGCATCAAGGAAACTGAGGCAATATTTCCAAGCTCATCCTATCAGAGTACTCACTGATCAACCTCTAAAGCAAGTCCTATTTCGCCCTGAAACTTCGGGTCGCCTTCTAAAATGGAACATTGAACTCAGTCAATATGACATCACTTATCACCCCCGAAAAGCAATCAATGGACAAGCTTTAGCTGATTTCATTGCAGAATTCACAGAGAAAGGTAATGGTGAGGAAGAAGCGATCAATGATTCCCCAATCCAGTGGAAGTTATATGTTGATGGCGCAAGAAATGACTACTGTTCTGGAGCAGGGGTGGTACTTGAAACTCCTGAAGGTCGGTCATTATGCTATGCACTAAGATTGGAGTTTCCTTCAACAAACAATGAAGCAGAATATGAAGCTCTTATCGCAGGAGTGAAAATCGCTAAAGAACTAAACATCCGAGCATTACAGATCTTTAGTGACTCTCAGCTTATTGTATGCCAAGTCAAGAAGGAATTTCAAGCGAAAGGGGGAAACCTGCCCGCTTACTTGTCAAAGGCTTGGGAACTTCTGTGTGAGCTCGATCACTATTCAATAAGCCACATTCCTCGGGAAGAGAATATGAAGGCAGATTCCCTCGCAAAGTATTCAAGTTCTGGTGAAGCTCAACCATTGGGATTAGTCCCCGTAGAAGTCCTTTCAGCACCAAGTATAGACGAGATGGATATTGACTGGATTATGAATGTATCTCAAGAACAAGAGTCATGGATGACTCCAATACTGGACTACCTACTCAGAGGTTCTCTGCCAGAAAATTCGATAGAGAGACGGAAGCTACTAAGGAAAACCTCTCGCTATGTAATTCAGGATGGCCGATTATACAGACGGGGATTCTCAATGCCATTGCTTCGATGTGTATCCAGGGAGGAGTCCAAAACAATCCTAGCTAAGGTACATGGAGGAGAATGTGGTGATCATTCAGGTGGCCAAACATTAGCAAAGAAAATTCTCCGATACGGATATTTTTGGCCAGAAATTAATCATGATGCTGCAAGCTATTCCCGAAAGTGTGACAGATGCCAAAGATTTGCCAAAATTCCTAGAGCGCCTTCAACTGAACTCACACAAATGGTCAGTCCATGGCCATTTGCAATTTGGGGAATGGATCTCATTGGGCCGCTACCGACTGCCAAATCAGGCATTAAATATGCTATTGTTGCAGTTGATTATTTTACTAAATGGGCTGAAGCTGAACCATTGGCTACTATCACCTCTAAGAAGATGATAAGTTTCATAACCAAGAATATCATTTGCAGGTATGGTGTGCCTCAGAAAATAATCACAGACAATGGTACTCAGTTCGAAAGCGAGGAATTCCAAGATTTTTGCAAGCGATTCAAAATCCAGAAAAGCTTTTCAGCAGTTGCTCATCCGCAGGCAAACGGGCAAGTGGAAGCAGTAAACAAGATCATCAAATCAACCATCAAAAAGCAACTTGAAAGAGCAAAAGGTGGTTGGGTCGATAAGCTACCACTTGCACTATGGGCATACAGAACCACTCACAAAACTGCGACTGGGCACACTCCTTTCTCATTAGCATACGGCTCAGAAGCAATGATCCCGGTAGAAACAGAGGTTCCTTCACACAGAAGGATCCATTTCAATGAAACAGAAAATGAAAGGCTACAGCTTGAAGCGCTAGACTTCCTTGATGAAAAAAGAGATGAGGCCAATCTCAGAATTGCAGCTTATCAGCAAAGAATAGCCAGACATTTTAATTCCAAAGTTCGCCAACGCAGCTTTGAGATTGGAGACCTAGTCCTGAAGAGAATTATGACAGCGACAGGTGTGTTTGGGCCAAATTGGGAAGGACCGTATGTAATAGGTCAGAAGCTTCTTGACGGCACATTCAAACTCACCACTGTTGATGGAGATCAATTTCCAAGGGCATGGAACAGCAACCATTTGCGTCCATACTTTACTTGAAAATTTTGTTGAAACATTGTAAAAAGAATTATGAATGTATGATTCTTGTAATTGAAAGCAATTGTAAAACTAATGCAAGTAAATAATGAAAGAATATAAAGTGGATGTAGGCCCAATTTCATGGCCGAACCACTATAAATCTTGTGTTCCTTATTATTATTACATGTTTGCTTTATTCTCGATATGGAAGGTACATAGAATGTATTGCTGAAATGTCAATTTGAATTTTTGCAGACAATGGAAGTGAAACTTGCACATAAAAAGACCAAGTGATTCTCGCCAAATTTCAAGTCACAAGAGCCACGAATTCAAATCCTAGATAGGAAGTACTTCAATTGAACAGCCTATGATTTCGACAGAAACGGGTCTTTGCTAATAAATTGAGATCGTTTGAACAAACAAACATCCAATTAAAAAGCTAGTGCTCGTTCTCACGAAATTGCCTGATAATGAAGCACACTTCCTTAGATTAAACAAGTTACTTGTAAAAAAAAAAAAAAAAAAAAAAAAGGGGGGGGGGGCAGAGGATCATTGAAAAGGCATAAGCAAGTGAACAGAGGAACAACCAAAGCTATCATCGGCAGCACAAGTCCTCTTCGGAGGCACGACTCTTCGGAGAATAAAGACCTCTAATGGGTCATATGCCACAAAAAAAGAAAGTTCTCTACTCAACAAAAAAGATTGGAGGAGTCATGACCCTCCAACCATGAGAGAGTAACTTCCAGGCGATGAAAACCCTCTCTGAGGCACATTTCACCAGGAGTTGAAGTGTTATGACAGCTCTTCGGAATTTCACTTCACCAGAGTTGAAATGCAAACAAAATAAAAGCCCTCTTCGGAGGCCCATTTCACCAGGAGTTGAAGTGTTATGACCGCTCTTCGGAGTTTCACTTCACCAGAGTTGAAATGTAAACAAAATAAAAGCCCTCTTCGGAGGCCCATTTCACCAGGAGTTGAAGTGTTATGACCGCTCTTCGGAATTACACTTCACCAAAGTTGAAATGCAAACAAAATAAAAGCCCTCTTCGGAGGCCCATTTCACCAGGAGTTGAAGTGTAACAACCGCTCTTCGGAATTTCACTTCACCAAAGTTGAAATGCAAAACAAGATAAAGACCCTCCTGGAAGCCCATGTTTCACCGAGGTTGAAATAAAACTTCCAAGTGTCGAAACGTGAAAAGGCTTTCCTCGAAGGCACAACTCTTTGGAGGTACACGTTTCACCAAGATTGAAATAAAACTTCCAAGTGTCGAAACGTGAAAAGGCTTTCCTCGAAGGCACAACTCTTTGGAGGTACACGTTTCACCAAGATTGAAATAAAACTTCCAAGTGTTGAAACGTGAGAAATCCCTCCTCAGAGGTACAACCCCCTCCCGGGGACACAATTAAAAAGAAAGACCTCTTCAGAAGCCCACGTTTCACCGAGATTGAAATAAAACTTCCAAGTGTTGAAACGTGAAAAAAATCTCTCCTCAGAGGCACAAATTTTTATTAAAAAAAAAGAAGAAAGAGAAAAATCCTCATCAAGAGCGTACTTGATGACTTTACCTATTCTAAAAAAAAAGAAAAAAAAAAGAAAAAAAAAGAGAAGAGGGAAGAAAGTTAAAGTACGTTCAGAGGTCCGCTTTACCACATAGAAGAATTCACTTGGCAAAATATATACATACGCAAAAGGAAAAAGTGATTTCTTCGAAGGACAAAGCGTAGAAACTTATATGAAGGAAGTTGCACTCTACGAAAATTCTCTTCGATAATGAAGTAATTATTCTTTAGAAAACGAGAGTGCAAGTCCCCTCAAAGTATACGATATTGCAGTAAGCTCATGGTATAGGGGCAACATGGTATAGTTACATACAAAGCGGTATAACTATGTTGGTAAAGTACGCTCAAACAACATACCACAAGCTCACCGCAACATCGTATAAATAAACTTGTGCAAAAATGAATAATAAATGTTCTCAAATTCAAACAAAAGTCTGTACAAGTAAAGAATCATTTTATTCAATTGCAGATATTGCAGATACAGGTTTCAAAATAAAAAGCAGGGGCCGGTGCCTGCACAACATCCGACCATTACACAAAAAAGGAATCAAAAAGCTCAACTCTTTATTTCTTCTTGCCGCCTTTAGACCCTTTACCCGGCCGAGTGGTTAGCTTTTCAGGTCTTTCAGGTTGGTCTGAAGGCATAAGGGAAGAAGGGGAGGGAGGTGCAACTGGTGCAATTTCCGGTTCCTCTTCAGTGGTGATAATTTTCTTCCCCCTCCTCTTCGATGTCCCATGCTTCTTTCTTTTCTTCGAGGAAGACTCACTCCCCGGAGTAACGAGAGCGGACAAAACTACGTCGTCAGAAGGAGTCCGCTCCGGAGAGATCTCGCCTCCTTCGAGTCCCTCATCTTTTTGCTCCTGCGAAGCAATAGGGTCATCCAAACCATGAAGAGCCTCAATTTTCTCCTCTTGTGACCCAGGTTGTGAAGCAGAAGGAGGAGTCACCTGAAGAGATGGAGGAGGAATAACCAGAGAAGGCGAAGTCTGCACGGCACTTGTTGCTTCAACTGCAGAAGAAGAAAAATTGAAAATTTTAGCATCTTCCCGAAAGAAGGGAGATATGGGTTCATCGAGATTCAAGAGGTAATCGAGAAGCTCATCAAATTTTTGAGGAATAAGCAGGTAATCCACCTGAATCGGACCAATGTCAAAATTACCTGAAGATGTTGGCTTCGTCAGTTCAATCTCATAATTCTGAGCCCCAATGTCCTCCAAAGCCTCTTCATCAGTAGGGGTAATTACCCCGGTTCTTGTAGGAGGCGGCGAATGAGCACTAGAGCCTGTAATGTCCACCTCGGGAGAAACTAGAGGACGTTCAGAGGTAGTAGGCGGTACTTCTTTTTTAGAACGCTCCTCTTCCGCCATCCCGGCCCGCGCTCTGGCAAGCTGCTCCTTTCCCTTGGCAAGAGCGGCACGGGCTTCATCATCAAGATAATGCTCTTCAAGGGCTGACTCAGCATATCCAGCACCTTTACCACCGAGCATATCAAGTGCTGCCTCCCAAACTTCAGCCAGTGTGATTTCATACTTGGGGCCTAGAAAGGCAAGGCTGCCACGTCCCAAAATGCTGTGCAGGTAAAAATCGAATAATGTGGAGCTAATGTCAGCTTTGGTTGCTTGATGAGCCTCTTCGGCCGCAAGTTTACCAGCAACAGCCTCGTCGCGCTCCTTTTCGGCCATAGCAAGTCGAGTTTTTAACAACTCTATCTCCAAGCTTTGAGAGCCGGTCTGTTCTCGCAGTTGTACAGTTTCAGCACGGTATTCTTCTATGACCTTTTCCTTGTATGCAAGCTTATCTTCGACTGCTCTTTGACTGGCATGCGCATCTCGTACTTGTTGCTGAAGCATGCTCTCCTTTTGTGAATGGAAAGTAGATGAAGTAGCTAATTCTTCCTTAAGTTTTTCTACTTCCGCTTCCAGTTTTTCATTGTAGGAAGCAATACTTCTCATTTCGGCGTCATGCTGTTCGAGAGTCTTCTGCCACTCAGCCTTATCATTCTCCATTGTTAGCATGGCCTCGAGATTGGCTCGGTTAACCCTCTGAAGTTCGTCGACGAGTTTTTGCCAGTTCGACATTCTTTCGATATCGGTCCTGACAGTATCAAGATTTCGCAGCATAGCCGGTTTGTCGAGAGGAACCAAGTCGAGATCAAATCGAACCCCTCTCAGGCACCACTGAGGAAATCGACTTTGAAGAGTGGGAGGACCTTGCCCGACTTGGTATGCGGGCCGGTTGATGATTGCTTGAATGTCGGAGCGAACGGGAGCAGGAGATTGAGCAGAGACATGTTCAGAAGCTGAAGGAGTTGTTTCTTCAGTAAGTCTAGCCCGCTTGCTAGAAGAATCGTCTATGTGACTCTTTCCTCTCTCATCATGAGCTTTTCTCTTTTGGGTATCATCATCTCTGTGGGGAAGATCATGTCTTTCTTGTTCCCTTCGGCGACGTTCTTCATATGCTCGTCTCTCGTCGGCTTTCCTGATGGCCCTCTCTTCATCCGACTCTCTGTAAGAAGGAAGGTAACGTCTGTAATCATACTGGCTACGCCTCCCGTAGCGCTGGAAATCATCATAGTACGAGCCGCTGCGCCCCATAGGAGAATTTGGAATTAAAATAATAAGCTTTAGAAATCTTTAAAGTACAAGAAGATAAGTGCATAGAAGTGATGAGAAATCCAAAGTGTCGTGTAACGTGTAAACTACGCGCATCAAGTTACAAACCACTCTGTGGAATAAAGGTAGTGATAACTTGAGTAGGAGGAGTTGACATCTGTTGAAAAGAAGATGTCGCCTCGATTACAGAAGAGATAGTTTTAGAAACATCATCTTTGAAAAGTTCTTGAGATGTCACAATTAAATCGCTCAACCCCTCAAAAACATCATCGCCATCTTGTTTTTTGGAGCTTGCTTTCTTAACTCCTTCACTAGTAGATCGAGGGGGTTCTTCCTCTTCGATAACCGGGGCAAGTTTATCAGATGGCCCCGCAACATCAACAGAAGTGGAGCACTTCACTAGCGAAGACTCAGGAGTCTTTATCGGAGAATCAGGGACTTCCGTTGGAACTTCATGAGCATGCATAGAGCGAGAAGCGTGTAGAAGCCCATGTTGATGTAAAAATTCATCCCTCAATAGAAATTTTATGCTCCTCTCTTCTGCGGCCACGGCACTCAACCTCTCAAAAACTTGCTTATGAATTGAATCTCTAGAAGGGAGAGGAAGTGCTGAAAGGAACAAAGAATGAAATTAGCAACTGAAAGTTCGGATCTCGAAAAGGTTTCAAAACGGAAAAAATAGAAACACTAATCTTACTTCCTACTCTCCAGATGGCATAAAACCCTGGGGGACAGCGAGCAAAGAAAAACTGATTCAAAAATCCATGAACACTTTCAGTAAGATCGGAAATGAGCTTGCGGTTTCTGGCACTTCTCACAATAATGAGGGAAGGATGATCTTTACTCTTTGCAAACGAGCACAGATAACGAATTTCTTCAAAACTCGGTAGGCGATCAAGAGTTCTTCGGAACAAAACACACAACCCCATCAAGATGGCGTAGCCATTAGGATGAAGTTGAAACGGAGAGATTGTCAACCGAAGGAGAAGAGTTCGAAGGAAGTCGTTAAAAGGAGGGATCGCCCCACTTAAGCACATTTGGCGGTTGACTGCAACAAAACCATGGGGAGGATTGTCGGCGGTATCACTTGGCCCAGGGAGTAGAACATCACTTTCAGCAAAGCCAAATTGAGTGCGCAGCTGGATAAACGCTCTCGAAGTTAGAATAGTCGAGGTTCTCTCCGCAGGATTCTCTATGGGAACAGTTGTCGGAAAAGTTTCTTCCTCTTGAGTTACCACTTCTTCTTCTCGGTGGGAAGTCATTCTACATAAACAACTGGGTATTCAAACACGAAGGTGCACGTTTCCTAAAGTGTGTGAAGTGTTGTGTAAAATCAATCAAGCAGTAAACAAATATAACTGGAATGAAAACTAGCAAGCATTTGTTAGTTATGAAATTCAAGGACTATCGTTTTAAGCCTAAATATGCAAGTAAGATGTTGATGCAGATAAATCAGTTCAGATTATTGATACTTTGCATTAATGTTTAACTCTAATTGATTGATTCACAAACATTTCATGCAATATAATTAAGTTGCTTGTCTTGTTTTGACTAATCTGTCATCTGACGTGGGCAGTCAATGGCAGTATTTTCGCCTTGGTTTTCTTTCTTTGTTATTTTCAGCAGGTTAGCAGCTTATAAGTTAATGCGATCTGTGAAATAATACAATGAGATTCAAGCAAATTTAAAGTTGGGGCAGTTCAAAATTTAGGCAACTTAGTTTGGCAGTTCAAGTTAGAAACTCAAAGTGGATCTATGCTCTCAAAAAGTCAGCATGCCCAAAGCTTAAGTGTTAACTCGGCAGCGGTTTAAGAGCCAACTCGGTCACGGTTTAAGGGTTTAACTCGGCCACGACTTAGGGATTAACTTGGCCGCGGTTCAAGGTTAAATCAGTAGAAGGTTAAATCGGCAGATTTCCCCAAGAATTAATTTGGCTACGATCTAAGGGTAAGGTCGGCCAAATGTTAAGCTACCCAAATTCACTGAGTCGCTTCCGAGCTAACATCTCACTACATTCAACCCGTTAACCCAATAACCATTCCATCAGCAGCCGCCTTCATTCACATAATCCAATAACCCAATAAAACAATTTGAAATTGTCACAGATCTGATGTCCTGCCATCAAAGACCATCGAGCCTGAGGCGATAAACCCCCTTCATTGTATCAACAATCATCTCAAGCAACCTAAACTTCATCAATTACGAAAACGATGGTATTCTTGATGGAGCATCACACAAAGAGGCGATTCGTGTTTGAGCGACAGGATTCATGAATCGACAAGTAATCTACGATCGAAAGAGAAATAGAATCACTTACGCAATGGATGGTAGAGGTTATCGGTGATTAGTTGGAAGGAAATTGCTTCTAGGAATTTGAGAATACTTTAATGGCAGAATCAGGCAAGAGAATAAGTGACGAAGAAAGAGGAAGAAAGTTAACTTATACCCTGCGGTGGAAAATTTGGAGCAACACATACGGTCTAACTGTTAGGTCGCATACGACCTACCGACCTAAGAGGGGACGGGTTAAGGGCTATCGAAGCACACGACCTAACATTTAGGCGTATACTTCGAGGGAGAAATGTTAACTCCGCCTTAACCATGACTCACCGATCTAGTGCTTCAAGAGGTTCCGACCTAACAGTTAGAAGCGTGCCGACCTAAAGCTCAACAGGGGGTGCCGACCTAAGGCCTAAGGGTATGCCGACTTAGCACTTCAACGAGGCTACCGACTCAACATAAATACCGACCCAACAGCCTTAGCTCATTGCCGACCTAAAATGAATGACGACTCAATGGTTACCGACTTAATGACTCAGAAGGGACAGCGACTCAAGGTACTTCACGACTCAATGCCCTTACAAAGTTCCCGACCTAAGGCCCTAAATGGATAACGACCTAGTGCCTTAAAGGATGCCGACTTAGGAAGTCTACTAACCTAACTTAAGTACCGATCTAATTACCTAAGGGAGTTGCCGACCTAACTGATCAGGACATGGAAAGGTGCACGACCTATACTTAAGTCGCAACCGACTTAATACATATGCTAAGCCGTTCACGACCCAGGCAAATGAAGGCAAATCCTATACAACTACTTGACACGCGCATGTTAACTCGGCAACGACCCAAGACTAGTGATATGAGTTCAGACACGCGCATGTTAACTCGCTAAGTCGACCACGACTTATGTTAAGTCGGCCACGACTTAGCCTGAGTCGGTCACGACTCAGGACTTGGGCGAAAAAACTTCTATCCAGGCTTGCCTATAAATACATAGCCACCTCCAACTTTCAGAGGACTTTTGGCACATTCTCTTCATACACCGTTACCTTGCTGCATTGAGGACTTCATCAACACTTAGAGCTTTCAAGATTAGAGGAATACATCAAAGAACTTCACGAAGAAACCACACATCTTCAACATGAATTTAAGGACTTTAATCGACATTGAAGCTTAAGACTTGTTCCAAATCACTTGTAACTTGAAGTATATTGTACTTGAGAAGAATTGTATCAGCTTGTAACGGGATTATTAATAAAAGTACTTAGAGTGGACGTAGGCTATACCCTTAAGCCGAACCACTATAAAAATGGTTGTTGTTTACTGCTTTTCCGCTATTACTTGCTTGTAATTCTTTCCCGATCTATCGGGTGGTGCTTTCACAACTACACTTCACACACCGGGGTGTTAGCGTTCACATTTTAGCGTTAACAAATGGAAAGAGAAGGTCTGGGGAATTATTGTAATTTGTTATAATTGGTTATGAGTCGAAATGTAAGAAACGAATGTGATTACTAAATTTGTTAATGGAATAATAATAATATAGTAAAGGGTAATTAAATGAAAACAGAAGTATTTAAGGATTGTAACATTTGCTTGATAATAGGGAATTCATAGGTGTAATTAAAATCATGGTAACACATGTTATAAGTTACCCGTTTATTTGGTTTAATAATTAAAATGTGAATCAATTGGAATTAAATGGACTTTAATGTATATTAATGAGAATTTATGCAATAACTAAAGGTGTGAATGTAATAAATATAAACCAATGTTAATTTTAACTATGAGATGACAATTTAGTGAATAACAGGATTTAAAAACCAAATAAATAAATTCCTTGGGAATTTAAGTTTTAATTACTGGGTAAATTGAAAATGTAATTTAATATTGTAAATTCAATGATAAATTGATGTAGAAAGTTGATTAAAGGATTCTAAATTTACCAAGTAATCTAAACTGACAAAATTTGTAAATAATTAAAGTTAAATTGTAAATTTGATTTAGTTAACTTATTCTTAATTTATTTATTAATTTATTGGAATTTAAAATTAAATAAAAGGATTAATTGCAATTAAATGAATTAAATATTTAAAATGGGAATTTAGATGAAATATGAGAATATTAATGTCATGAATTTTGAATCCGATAATGAATCGAATAATAAAATGAAAAGTAAATTTTTTTAGAAATTTTTGGAAATTAAATTTATAATTTCGAATTTAATGAAATTGAGGTTAATACCGAAATTTATAAATTATCAACTCTAATTTGACATTTAAATTTGTTTAAATCAATGTAAATGTTTGAGAAATATAAATGTGATAAAATTTCCAATTTTAGAATACAAATTTTAAAATTGAATTTAATTAATTAATTATAAATTTATTTAATCAGTGTAAAAATAGCCATTTTGGCCACTGACTCGGCTTTCGACGAAACCAGTTTCATCAGATCCGTAACGGTGAATTATTATAGGATTTCAAGTTTTGTAGCGATCAGACTTGTCGTTTGAACGTACGGACTCGAAACGCCTTGGAATTTATGAAATTGAAATCAATTGAAATCAATTTGAAAATATTGATTTTAGCATAACTTCTTCATACGATGGAATTTGGACTTGAAACTTGTTCCATCGCGTTTAACATATTTTAAAATACCTATTTCGGTATATGAGTTAACCCAATTTCGTCCCAGAGTTGAAACGGGCTTTTTGGGCCACTTTGTCGTTAGTACGTATATTCAACCCAATCCATCTATTCTATTTCAGTTTGTCTATAAATATCCAGTTATAAACCATAGCGGCCTCCATTCCTCATTTCTACGTATAGAAATTCTATGATCCTCTTCCTCAATGGCTGTAAACCCTAATTTACCCAATTCAATTTTCAATTCAAAAATCAAATTCAAAAATCCAAACTCCTCAGAAAAATTTAGAAAAAATATATGCCGAAGCTCTCGAAGAGTGCAAGTCAGATCTGCAGTCCGTTTTTCGATCTGAGTTATCGTTTGTTCTAAAATAGAGATTTAACCATGGCCATTCGTATTGGATTATTCGTTTCAACGGTGGATGCTCGACGAGGCTTCGATCGGAGGGTGGCCGTGGGTGGAGATAAGTGTTCTAAGTGCATCGGCACGGTCGCGGTTGTCGAAGAGGGCTCGGGTGCACCGCGATAAACGTGGGAAGGTGAAGGATGCATTGTGCCGGGGGGAGGCCGAGATCGAGATGAGTGGGTCCGGTAGGGTCGGTCGAGAGTGGTAGTCGTGGTGGCGACGTCCGATCTTGTTGAAGTCAAGCGAGGAGGCGGCAAAATTTCTCTGATGAACGGTGGCTGTAGGTTGAGTTTCGAAGGATGGCTAATTAGGGTTTCTTTCGTGTGTGCTGTGCGTGACGTGGTGATTGGTAGGTTGTGTTATTTTTTTGTTTTAATTTAATTTAGATTTCAACTAGTTTTAACTCGAATAACTTTTGCATACGAACTCCGTTTCACGCATGATTTTTTTGTTAGGATCGTAATAAAATTCCGGACATTTTGACACTGGTTTGGACGAATTTGGAGACTGTGCAATTTTGTGTTTAAATTGGATTTAAATTCAATTTAAATTCAAAAGGTGAGTGTTTTAACCCACTCACAACTTCTAAGATTTCTTATGTTTGTTAAATTTATTTATGATGTGATTTGAAATTTATTTATAGCTGTTTGGCATATATTTAATCATTAGCTCAGTTAATTTGCATTTATTGAATTAAATTGTTATTTAAATTTATTATTGCATATAAACTGCCAGTTTGATGAATTGTTTAATTTATTATCGAATATAAATGCCTTTGAATTACCTGTTATTTATTATCAGTTATGTATTGATATTGATTGATTGGTTTAGATGATGATTGTGATGGATGTATGATTTTATGATGGATGAATGGATGTTTAATTATATCATCATAATCTGTAAGTTGTTATGCATTCATTTTATTCGAGATTGCGGTTTGAAATGATATCTAATCGTAACTTTATTTTAAATTACAGATTAAAATGATAAATATCCGTATCACTTGACCATAGGATAGAAAATTACATACAGGCACCGCGGTATATATTTGTAAAAATATTTTGAAATGATTTTCTATGGTTTGGAAAGGAATATATGGTCTAATAAGTATAAATTTTTGATGTTATATAAATAATATTTTTAGATAGTAAATTCTTGAATTTAAGCTATGTATAAAATTGATTAATAAAAATAAGTTTAATAATGAAGTTGATTGTTTTATATTATATGGTTAAGTACCTATTCAAGATATTGTATATATAGAGTTTTAAATGACTTAAATGGAATTAAGTTGGAAGATAAATATGGAATTGGTTTAAAATTGAATTATTTAAGAATTGGACTTGAATAAATTTGATTTGAAGTTTAAATAAAAATAGAGATTGTAATGGGTATGATTCTTATTACTTGATTTAGTTTTAAAGAATTTAAATGAATGTAAAATTGAGATAAAGGAATTTATCAAGTTAAATAAATTGAATTTTTTTCCAGTTGTTGAAGTAAAGTTTTACTTAAACTATATTGGACTTATTAAGTATACGTTCCAAATCTAAATAATAGCAGTTGAATTTCATATATATGAAATTATCAAAGAATAAGTTTTGAAATGGTGGAATATTTGAAGCTTGGAAATATATGAAATTTTTATTGGTTTATTTGGAGATTTAGATCTATATTTGAAATTGATTTGTGAAGGTCAAGAAGCTATTTTATTATATAATTAAGTAATTTAATATTTAAACCATTTAAGTGGTGTGATTATATTTCAAAGTTATGAAACTCGAAGTTCTATGTTTTGAAAAGGCCTTATTTCAAGTTTTGGTTTCAAAATATTATAACTTTGAAAATGGTATAGTTTTAGAAAGGATATATTTGAAATGATATCATATTGATTTGGTTTTAAAAGGGGAAAATGATATCGTATTTATATGGTTTTGAAAAGGGATATTATATTCTGGTTTTGAAGTATAAACTATTTTTAAAAGACCTCGGTGTTATAATAACGTTTGGTTGTTGAAGAGACCGGGATCGAAACTTGTCATACTCTCTGCCAACTCCGAAAACCACTTTAAAAACCGTGTACGCAGTGGAGATTCCATAACGAAGTAGGATGGTGGCGGCGCTTCCTTTGAGGCAAATACGTGGACCCAACTCCCATGAGTTGGCATAAGGTGGTTAAAACATGAGCGATCGATGGGTTAATTGAGGTAGCACCTTTGATCGGACATATCCCTTCGATATTATACTTTGACTTTTGGATTTGATTCAGTGGCCACTTAGGATTTTTTATTTTGGGGGCATTGTTCGAGGTGGGCGGTAGTAGCTGCTACGCGTTACCACCGACCTGGAAGCATAATTGGTATATCTACCATGGCATTGCCCAGTTGTGCCGTGTCACCTACCATACCGAGCCTTTACTACGAGTTTCTATTTGTGTCGTACCTATGGAGTGTCTTCTCGTAGTCTCCCGATTAGAAGATATGCAGGCACTTTATAGAATACTGGCATTATTTGTGTTAAGGGCTATATGGGTAACCCCTTAACGCTATTTAAAAGTAAGTTTATTTTACAATTAGACACTATTATAATAGGGAAATATACTACATAGTAAATAGTTTAATGGATCCTTAAGAGATGTAAATTCCGAGCATCTCTTGAGTTATTGCACTCATATTTGTTTTTGTTGATTTTACTTACAAAAGATCTTTTACTTTTGACTCGAGTGTTTTGTCTTTTCAATTCGCTCGGGTCAGTCCGAGCGTTTCAGGATTTGAAGATTTTATTCTGGAGGACGAAGATGAAGATTTGCATTACTATTATTTATTATAGCACTTCACTACATTATTATTTCCGCTGCATTGTTATTATCCTTTGGTATGTGAACTCTAATATTTATTGTATGAAAAAAAATCAAATGTTTTTGTAAAACAGTTTTATGGACTGTATATTTGAGTATTATATTTTATCGTTCCGCTGCAAGATTATGTTTGTTTTATTTCTATCTCTGTTTTGCTTATTTACCCCATAACAATCCGCCTTTCCATATGGTTTGAATCGGCATGTGTGTCGATTTAACCCGTGTGAAAAGGTGGGGCGTTACACATACTCAAACTAGATAATACAACAAAATAGATAATTAAGAAGATGAAAGCCTCCTACTTGGATGCCATCTTCAGAAGAGCCCTCCAAACACCTGCTTCTCCCAAACTACTCAAATAAATTGAGTACCCAAGAATTTAGGAAAAATAAACAACTTGAGTTAGATGATATATCTGGTATGAGTAAAATTTTCAAATAATCGGCGTGAAGTTAAACACGAACAAATGAGACCATGCCACTGAACACGTAACGGGTTTACTCTCACATAAATCAACATCAAAACATAAAGAATGGATAAACAACTAAACACCATAAGGAGTGGTTGACTCTTCCCAATTCAAATAAGGGAATAAATTTGAAAGTTCGAATCAAAGGAGAAAAGGAAAGTCTTTAACAGATGATTACGAAGGTGCACCACCCTTGAAGTATACCTCTAGTAACATACTTCTGAAAAGCTTATATACTTCGTAACACTTCTTAGACAATACCAAGTTGTACCCTTCCAAACCTTACCGAGTATTCAAATATTTCACATCTAATTATGCTGCTGAATTCAATTTAGATGAGATGTGAAAGTACCCTAATGGTATCAACCGCACTTAGCTTGGCTTCCTCTCATGCTTTGGGTTTAGTCATTTTCGACAAAGGATAACAATGCTCAACGGAACAACACATCGACTTAGAATGATGATAAAAAGAAGCTGAAGTAAACAATAGCCGAGAAACCAACTATTGAGGATATAAAACGAACATATATGGAAATTAAGTCTTTTATAGTTATCACTACTCATCAAATTCAAAACTCGTACAATTTTTTGGTTAATAATAATATTGGTCAAGTCAAGGTTGTGTTAGCTCAAAGTCAAGTCTCATGATTTTCTAAACTTTCGAAATAGTGACAAGTCAACTTCTTTGATGTTTAGTGCTAATTATACAAATAAATTGTTTCCACACAAGTGAATCTCTTTATAGAAATTAATTCATTTCCATAAACAATTCAAACTTTTCTTTTAAATAAACTCGAATTCGTACTTGTCTTCACATTGCAAGCATTAGATTTAAAACATTTTGTTATAAGAGTTTACTAACTTTGAAACATCATTAAAATGGATTTAACAACTTAAAACATCCTTACTACATTGATAAATTAACTTTAAACCGTTACTAAGTAGTTAATTAATTTACTTGAACAACCTTTAATTAAAAACAGCACCTTTAAACATCATTAATTCAATAAATTAATAATATAATTGATTAAATAAATTAAATAATAATTAAATATCATCATTTAAAAGTGATAAATAAATTTAAAATTGTATTTAAGAAAAGACTTATTTAATGTTAAAAGAATTTATTAACTTCTAAAAGTCATTAATTAAAAAGGGTTAATTAATTTTAAAACGTCATCAATTAATAAATTTATTAATCGTAATCCATCATTATCAAAAGATCAATTCGCCTTAAACATCATTAAATAAAATGATTAAATAAATTTAAAAAATCATTAATTAATAAATTAGTTAAATATAAAACACATCATTAATAAGTTAACTATTTAACCTTAATCCTTATTAATAAATAATTAATTAAATTAAATAATCATTATCAAAATAAATTATTTATTTTTGAAAACGTCATTAATCAAAAACTCACTTAACTTGTAAAATAATTTCAAGACAATGAAACCAAACGTTTTTAATAAAAGGTGATTTTCCGAAAGTGCCGATATAATGACTATCGCTATAAGGCTAGTTCGGTATTCAAGCATATGACATTTGCAACACACCATACATCACATAACATGTATGATGACTTTCAATATTACAATATATATCAAGCATTTATTATAACAAAATTAGTTTACTTACTAGATTTTCATATAAGCAATGATTCACCTACTACTTTCCAAAGCCACTAACTTTCAGGCAACAAACTAATCCAACAACCAAACCATTATCAAACCTATTCAATAAGCATTTAATAGCTACAAATATGAGCATGAACTTAGTTTAAACATTATGGTCCAAAGGTGGAAGCTTCACTCACCAAAACTCTTACTAACTTGAATCGAAATCGCACTAACTCTTTGAACAACTCTATAACTAAGCATTCCTCTGCACTTGACTTGGTTTAGTAGACCTTTTATGGGCTTTTGGGCTAGGCCTAGAACATATGGGGCTCGACCATGGTGGAAATGTGCAACACCTAATATTTTTAGTAACATTATTTAAGATATTTAGTTACCTAAATAAAATAAAATAATGTGTTGATTAAGGAATTAAGATTTGATTTTAACTAAGGGGTAGCCGTGCCATTTAACCAATGAATTAAAAGAAGAGTTTAAAATGAAGTAGAGGAGGGGTAAAATAGGAAAAAGACCATTCATATACCCATAAAGCTTGGATGTGTATCACTATACATGTTCACTTTCATTTTTCAAAATTTCAAAAGCTTATGGCCGACCACCATTAACAAGAGCAAAAAAGAAAGATAAAAGGGAAGCTTAATCAACATTAAATTCATTCAATTCTCACATCGTTAATCTCTAAAGCTAAGGTGGATAATGTTTACATCTCTTATTCTTTTATTTATTTTTGGTTTTAAGAGGAAATCCGAACCTATTTGCAGTGTTTTGCCATGTTTTTGAATGATGAAATGACAATATATACTTTTTGATGATTTATGCATGTTCATATTGATTTTATGATATGTTTTAAGGGGAACACCCAATTAAATGACATTTAAATGCCTTGCGAATTTTTATATAGACCAAAAATAATGTTTTAGAGATGTTTTCAATTTTCAGAATTTTTGAATTTATGCGGATTTTATATGATTTTTCTAGTAAATAAAATGTTAATCTGGGTTATGAATATTTACGGTTAGATAATAAATGGTTTGAGTCTGTAATTTTTATATGTTGGAAAACATATTAAGGGAGATTTTCTAAAATTCTTATGGAATTTTTCTAAGTGTTTTAATGGATATATAAAATTATTTAAGGTATGGAACTTATGTTTTATATATTTATGAAAGAAGAATGGACATTTGTAAATAAATTCAAACTGTTAATTCTGGGAAGTCGATAGTACTTTTGGAAAAGAGAATCTAGCAACCAATCACAATTTGACAAAAAAGCAAGTTAGGTACAAAGAAATAGTTTAAAAAAGACTAATCTACATGGTTTTTACTATTTTGATGCTTTTGGCACCAAGCTTTCGCCTCCTTACCTTCGCCTTCAGCTATATCGAAACCAATGCATACGGTATCAGGGAACTAGTACGTAGTGAATTGGATGTAGACGGAATGTGTAGGATTTAAACCATGGGTTCCGAAGGTGTTGAGGCAGTACTTTGCTTTTAAATGAAAGTGCGCCCACTTACTTTTGACTAAGTAGCTTTCGACTTGGTTAACTATCAACTAGGTAAATTGTTTTAGAAGAAATGGTCTTGATTGGGTTGCGTCTTTGTTTTTAAATAACTGCTTTCGATTAAGTCGAAATCTTTAGCTGCCGCTCTTTACCATTCGACCCAAAGAGTTTTGGAGGGGTTATTTTATTTTCTAAATTTTGGCCACTTCTCCGATGCTTTCGAAGGGATGGTTCTGACACTATTACTTCTTTACTTAGGAATGCTTTTGAAAGATACGCTTTTGACTTAAATGGTTTTAACGACCCTTTTTCTCTTATTGCAGTATAATCCAAATGTTTTCAAAAGAGATGGTTTAAATAGTTTCGAAAGGTGTTTTTCCCACTTGTTTAAAATTGATCCCAAGAGCTTTCGAATGATTTATGTTTATCAACGTTTGATGCTTTCGAAAGGTCTTAAAGGATGGTTTTGAAGGGGTGGTTCCCCAATGGTTTCGAAGGAGCCGAAAGGGAAGGTTTTTCTAGTTGTTTCGAAAGGATTAAAAGGAAAGGTTTTTCAAAAGTTTCGTGAGGCAATGTTAAAGGTTTTAGGAGAAGGATTTCTAAGGTTGTAAAGCTTTCGAAAGGAAGGCTTTTCAGTGGTTTCGAAAGGGATTTGAGTATAGTTTCAAAAGGATGGTTTTGGCTTTTCATCTTAGGTTAAATAGAGGGATTTACTTGTTTTAGAAAGGGGTACTTTTATTGGTTCCGAAAGGGGTACTTTCAATAGATTCAAAAGGGGGACTTTCAATGGTTTAAATGTTTTCATCAACTAAGATTTGGTTAAAGAGTGTGTATGTGTATATATATAACTTGGCGAGGTTATTTTTGAGTAAAGCCTGGAGGTTATATATTTTCATTGTTTGAGTTTGATTTAAAGGTTTTAAATCAATTTGAAAAGGTTTGCAAGGAAAATTTTAGGACGATTTCCCTAAGCAAAATGACTCGGATATTAGAATACCAGATGTGATTGGTACAGGGTCACACCCTATACATTAACTATTAGCCCTAGCTATTTTTTCAAAAATTAAAGTGTGTAGCGATTTGTCACAGGCAAGATTAAAATTATGAATGCACAGAATAAAGTATATGTTTGTATACAGATAGGTTATTGGAGAGCCTGCAAAACCATTATGATCAGGTCAACCTAGGAGATGATAAGTTAGGGACAGACCGTCTAGAAGAGAAGTATTTAACAGATAGTTAAGGATAGACCATTTAGAAGATAAGTGTCTAATAGATGTTAGATAAATTTTGATATATTATTTGGTAGGCCCAAGTCAACCAAAGGTTAATACTTAGCCAAACAAAACTAAAGTGTTCGAATAGATAGTTCATTTATCACCTGATATATATGTTTACATAATGATGCTTTATAGATTTTAAAAAGTTTTGATTGTAGGAAAAGATTTGCAAAAGATATGTTTTAGAAGGATGTTAGTGAGGGGAAACCCGTTCTGCTAAGCAGCGTGGTCTCACTTAGCATAAAATAATCGATATATAGTATCATTCACACAAGGCTTTATGTATGGCTCGAAGTTTTTGTTTCCCCTTAAACTCTTGGGTGTTCAAAATTTATTTTAGCAAGGTTTTTTGGTTTCATAAATTTTGGAAAATAAAGCTTCCTCAATCTCTCAAGTACAATCACATGGATCATCACTCCATTGTACCATCACGAGCTTAACCACCTTGTTCCTCAACCTCCTTTCATATCGATCAACAATGTGAATTGGGTGTCAAACTACCGTCAAATTTGGTTTTATCTCTAAGTCTTCCTGGACAGTTGTCTAAACAATCAAAGATGGACCATGAACATGCTTTCTCAGACGAGACACACGGAATACATTATGAACTTCTAACAATATTTTAGGCAATTCTGCTCTATAGGCCAACGATCCAATTTTCTCAAGGATTCTAAATAGTCCAATGAATCTAGGTTCTAGCTTTCCTAATTGCCTGAATCTTACAACTCCTTTCATCAGGTAAACTTTCACAAATACCAAATCCCCGATCGCAAACTCTAAGTCCCTTCTCCGCTGATCGGCATAATTTTTCAATAAATCCTCGGCTTCATTCATCCTATCCTTGATCATAGCCACTTTCTTTAATGCTTTTGGAATCATCTCTGGTCTAAGAACTAAATGGTCTCTAGTCTCAACCCAACATGAAGGTGATTTACATGGCCGTCCATACAAAGCCTCGTAGAGCGCCATGCCAATACTAGCTTGGTAACTATTATTATATGAGAATTCTACCAAATGTAGATGATCTTTCCAAGAACCTCCAAAATCCAAAATACATGCTTTCGGGAGATCCTACAAAATCACGTTCACCCTTTCGGTTTGTCCGCCCATTTGGGCGTGATAGGCTATGCTTAAATTCAACCCTATCCCTAAAGGATCTTTCAATGCTCCCCAAATTGACTGGTGAAGATGGGATCTCGATCGCTAACTATCCCTATAAGAATTCCATGCAATCAAACGATCTCCTTAAAATAAATTTCTACCGATGAAGCTATAGTTATTATAGACTTCACCGGAATAAAGTGGATGCTCTTTGTTAATTGATCCACAATTACCAAAATGCCTTCATTACCTCTTCTCATCCTAGGCAGTCCATTGATAATGTCCATGGATACTTGCTCCCACTTCCAGTCCAATTCTCCAAAGGTTGGAGTAACCTAGTAGTCTTATGCTAGTAACTCTTAAGCTACTAACAATTTGCACACTGGCCTACAAAGATCGAAATATCTCTCGTCATCCCTTTCCACCAAATGTCTTCTTCATATTCTGAAACATTTTGGTTACTCTTGAGTGCATAGATAACCTTGACCGAAGGCACTCTCTCAACACGTCCTGTCTAATTCCATTAACATCTGGTATGCAAATCCGTCCATTCATTCTCAAAATGCCTTGAGAATCTATCTGAAAATTAGAGATGGTTCCCTCTTCAACATCCTTCTTAAGCTGAACTAGAGTTGGGTCTTCTTCTTGGAAATACGCTATTCTCTCCATTATTTCTGGCTTAACTTCGAAATTTGCAATCATTGCCATTCCTACTAAATGCGTCTCCAACGGTATTTTCTTTCGCTAAAGGGCTAACTAGATCGATAAAGTTGGGGATCCAAAGATGAGGTAAGGTCACTAACCTTCCCCATTATATTAATTGGCAAGTTGAAATTTCATTTGTTTTGTTATATAAAGCTCGCTCCTTTTAGTTGATAAAGAATCTCAGGTCATAAGACGCAAGAAATTCCAGCCATCTTTGTTGCCTCAAGTTCAAGTCCTTATGGGCTTTAATGACTTGTGACCGGTATATAACTCAAATTTGCACTAGAAGGATAGATCCTCCACACCTTCAATGCGAAAAGAACCACCAATAGCTCCAAATTGTGTGTAGCATAATTCTTCTCATGAGGTTTCAACTGTCGACTCGCATACGCTGTTGCTTTACCATTTTGCATCAAAACTAATTCCAATCCAGTCTTACAAGCATCCGTGTAAACTATTAATCCTTCACTCTCATCTGGATTAGTCAAGATAGGAGCGCTTCTCAATTTCTCCTTTAACTCATTGAATCTTGTTCGCACTTGGGTTTCCAAACAAACTTAGCAACCTTCTTTGTCAGCTTTGTTAGATGAGAAGAAATCTTCGAGAAGTATTTAGTAAATCTTCTATAGAACCCTTCCAATCCCAAGAAACTCCTGACCTCAGTCTCACTTTCGGGTTTCTTCCAATATTGAAACCTCGAACAATTAGTATATTCCTTATCACCTCTTTTCATATTTCGAGGAAATACAGAAAACTGCTCATCAACTCCCTAGGCTTTCCACAACATATATCAATGCTTATTCCTATTACATCTTTTACTATGATCACCCTTCTAACACAATCCAAGCCAACTTCGAATTTAGATGACCAATCCACCGCTAATAATATCCGAAAACCCATGAACTCGAGGATAAACAAGTTAGAAAAAAGGACAATCTCGATAAGAAATAGGCACATTCCAATATATGGTGTCAAGATTAGCCGGACACCTAATTGGGTCCGACACACAAAGAGAATTATGGAGAATAGCATATTTAAGACTCAACTGGTTTATTTGGTTATATGAGATAAAACTATGGGATGCACGATATCAAATAACAGTTTAATAGGAATATCAGAAATGGATCTATACCTCGCAACACCTGCTTTCCTTTTGGATCCCTAGAAGTAGATGTTATTTCCTCAATAGCAAAAGCTTGTCCCCCTGATCCTTTCTTCTGAAAAGGGAACTATTCTTCATATGTCCATGTCTGTTGCAATGTAGGAGAGTGGTCCACTAGCCAGGTTCGTGCACTGATTCGCAATATGGCCCGTTTGGTTGCACTTATAACAAATGATCTTGGTCAAGTCCAATTGCTTATTCTGGGCTGGAACTCCACCTCCAGGCTTTTTTCTCGATCACTTGTTCTTCCCTTTAGGCTTGAAAAATGGCTTACTAGCAACTGGTATCACTGATTAACGTTGCGCATTGACTAGTGGCACTATCCCTTTCTAAAAACTTTTCTCAACATAACGAGCTCCAAATAACGAGCTCCAAACCTCAACTCCATACTAATCAAATTGGTAAAGGTACCATTGAGGTGATTAGTCATTTCCTAATGAAATTCTAGTCGCATTCCTTTCACGAACATTTCGTTCTTTTTAAGTGGTGTATCAATCAATCCTTGTCCAAAGTGAGACAATGCATTGAACCTGTGCTCATATTGCGCCACTGTCATCTCACCTAGTTTCAATTCACAAAACTTCGGAACAACTGAGTCCTTTCTGCTTTTGGGATAAACTAAGCTTTAGAAACCTCTTTAAAGTGTGCCCAAGAGAAATCTTCTTCTGATTCATGGTGACTAAATCCCACCAATCCATTGTTGATTTTTGAAGCTGACGCGATGCCAAAATTCTCTTTCTTGCATCTCCCAACTGATGATCTCCTAATATCCTTCCACAAGAATGGACCATATCTGAACTCTCAAAATATATCCAGTTCCATAGAAAGGCTTACCACCTAAAGCAGTGTAATTCTTGCACAAGGTCGCAAAGTTCTAAGACGGTTGAACTTGCATCACTTCTTCCACTACTAGCTCTATTACTGGCTCATATCTAGGAGCTCTACCATTTGTAGCCGTGCTAGTTCCAGATCCCTTCCCTATTCTTCCTCTTATACTCATTTTCAACAACCTGGAGAAGTGACATGTATTATTGGAATACAAAGATAGGGTCAAAGATGGAAAAAGGGAAGCTGCAATAAAGGATTTAAAATAAGACTTTAAGGGGAGAAACTAAGAAAATGCCATCTCAAGGTTAACTCATTCTAGGGATCTATCCACCCTATCTCTAATGAGTTGTACCCCAATTATGCTATGGTGTTCGCTCAACCGAAGCTTTGATACCAACTTTGATGAACCCCCTTTCAGATCTGTAGGAACGATACTTAACACGTCCTCGGTATTCATTTGTCATTGCCCAAGAATTGATAAGATTAATCATCGTGGGGTAAAATAAAGAACAAAATAAAAAACTATATAATGGAACTGCTAAATAAAACATAATAGTAAATAGTACATTAGGTTACCCCTTAACAGGAAACTATTAGATTCAGACCACTCAAATAAAATGAATACCCGAGAGTTTAGGAAAAAACAACTCGGGTCAGGCAATATATCTGTTATGAGTAAAACTATTTAAACAATAGGTGTGAAATTAAACAAGGACACGTGAGACCACGCCGCTGAACAAAGAAACATAAATCAATATCCAAATGTAAAGAATGGATAAATAATTAAACACCTCGAGGAGTGGTTAACTCTTCCCAATGCAAATGTAATATCCCCTACTTGGAGGTCCAAAACTAACAGCTATGGATGCTGTAGTCATCCAGAGTTATTAATCCTTGACGACCAAATACGGCGACGTTAGGTTCATTGATACACAGAAACACATGAATATGGAAAAAATGTAAACTTCAAACAAAATCACAGATCCTTTCAGTATATTTCCAATTCATTAAATAATCCTAATCTCGCAAACCACGTTCAGAGAAAATATATTTATTACACATGTGCTATGGGTGACATATGAAGATGCCCCCTTAGATAACAGAGTATATACAAGCAATATAATAACTTTGCCCTTACAAAGCAACATAGCGAAATCAAATATAAAAAGATCATTAAATATCTATAATGCTTCCTGTATTCCTTCGAAATCTTATTTGTCAACTAAGGTACCCGAAAACCTCAACTCTCAGACTACTCAAAATCAATTGAGCACCTGAGAGTTTAAGGGGAAAATATAAACTTTGAGTCAGGCATAAAGCCTGGTATGAATAATAATCTACCATCTCTAATCATTTAGATATCTAGTGAGACCACACCGCTTAGAAGAATGGGTTTTCTCCTCACTAGTACCTCAAAACCTTTATAAAACCATACCTTGTGCTCCTGCATCCACAATGGTTAAAACAATCCAAAGCAGTATAACATGATGATATGAAAAGCAAATGATTCAATTTCAGATTACCCATCCATTTTCATTAGACTATCTGTCTAAATTATAGTTTCTATGATTACTATTAACCTATTAGTTTTCATAGGCTGACTAAAAATTGGTTAAACATTTAAGTACTCCCCGCCCAATTACATAGTTTTCGTGAGATCACTAAGAAACTATTGGTTACTCCAATATCTTACTTTTATTTTAGTTTTCATGGGTTGACTTGGAACCAATTGGTTACCCCAATATCGTATCTTCTTACCCTAGTTTTCTAGGCTGATCAGGTACCTATTGACATCTGTCAACATTTCAATCCGAATATAGTTTTCATGGGATGACTACAAACTTACTGGCCCCTACCAGTATCCAACCAGTTGTCTTGAGATTACTATGAACCTGTCTTTTTGACATCTTCCTTCATACAAAGCTTTCATGGGACAACGATGAACCCTTGCCAATATGTTTTCCTTTACATAGTTTTCATGGGCTTACTGTGAACCTATTGGCCCCTGCCAATATCTTTCTTTTATATTTTAACATCCTATATTCTGGTCTTCCTGACCTCCTGGATGCAATTCTACTCATTCGGGAGTATAATCAATTTATATTCACTACTCAGTTAATCTAGCTAGTTCTTCTACCTTTTATTCCCAAAATGCAGTTATTTGTCCATTATTAAGTGAATATATTTTTATTTAAAGATGCAACATAATAAAATAGCGATTCCACTCCCGTGGGTTTAATATAAAACATGGTCAATATCTTTTAACTTATTATTTTTTCAAAGAAAGCTTCTTATAAAAACCATTATAAAAGCTCCTTTAATATAGCCATGGGTTTTTCCTATAAAAAGAGAGTTTGGGTTATAAAACCTTTCGATACCTTCGAAATCTAGCTTTCGACTTCATAGAATGGCCTCCTTAGAAAGCCTTAAAATCTATCTTCAAAACAGTAGGCTCCTGCCTTTATAATACTTTGAAACCTACCTTTTGAAACCTTTCGAATATATAAAGTATTATCATTTATCTTTTGAAGCTTAGCTTCGAAACCAGTTGAAAGTACCCCTTTTGACACCCATGGTGTAACCCTTAAGAAATCAGTGAAAGCCCCCATTTCGAAAGCAAGTTTATACTTAAAATATTATTTGGGTCGAAGTGAATACAGTCGAAAGTAACTCTTTAAAACCAACCTTTATATTTAGGAAAACATTGGGGAAACATGATGGTGTTGGCACATCTCTTTCAAAAGCATAAAACATCTGGGTAAAATGGTGGAGGGTTGGCGTCGAAATCCCTTTCGAAACCATCACCTTCGAATACCCTAACCCCTTTTTAAAGCTATAGGAAGTGGCTTAAACTCTATAAAACAAAGTACCTACGACAATATTGACATCTTCCACACCATCGAAAGGCTATGAAATGGCATCAGGGTTTCGACTAGGTTGGAACCCCTTCTTTCAAAACATTCTTTCATTAGTAAAGGACCCAATCGAAAATAACTATAAGTTAATGACAACCCTTTCAAAGCCTTTTTAAATCCTCTTTTGAAACCAAATGCGTCGACTCTGTCGAAGGCTAAATCAAAACAAAGGCGGACACTTTCCTTTTAAAAACTAACCAATGTTTCGACTCCCTTAGAAACTAGGCTTTCAACACTTAACCTTTTTCCTATCTCCAGTCCACTACGTACCATCATGGGATACCTTGTTTATTTGTTTCGGCATAGCTGGTTTCGAGAAAGATGAACGTGGAAGCTTCTATGTCGAGAGGCGCATTCCTAAGTAGGCGGAACCAAATTTCTGTATAAACTTGAGTTAGTTTTTTATAAAGTAAACTTTTCTCTCACTAACCTGCTATGTGTCAACTCCAGATTGGTTTCCTTAACTTTTTCAAATTCTTTTTCAAAAATAACTACCGCTAATCTAGATCTAAAACATGGTTAAACTAATCAATTAAGCCCTTCCATTAGCAAAACCAATTTTTGCAAAGAAGTCCCTCTTCTAAAATAATTTATTTTGCATAGCAAAACGCTTTGGAAAAATCCCCAAAAATACCCAAAACCCATTTTAATCATCTTATCTAACATATCAAAATTCCAGACCCTAATTATCAGTATATTTTCCAAAATAAATTTATTAACCCAAATAACCATACTTTCCTTTAAAAATTCCTAATAATCTTTTGATAGCTTAGAAAATAATCAAAATTGAAACCCAACTCCAAAATCATGTTTCTTATAACATGAAATTTTCCTATAGCATATAAACGTCATTAAATCTCGATTTTGACCTAAAACCGTGCAAAAACCCTTTTAAACAATCTTTTTAAAATTAAATAAATCATGAGTCAAGCATATTATCATCTAATATATCATAAAAAATGAATTTACCCTTAGATCCGAAAATATATAGCTTAAAACAAAATAGAGATGGAATTATTATTCACCTTGATTTAGATAAGGATATTAGATTGAGATTGATTTCCCCTAAGCTTGATTCTCTAGCTTTTAATTTGAATTTCTTCTTCCTCTTAGTGGCCATTCATTCCTATTCTTTTGATTTCTACGTTTTAAAATGACATGAATAGGAAGAAAATGGTAGGAATGAAAATATATTTGGGTAAGGGTTATGGGCGGCAATTCCATTTATACCCTTATGTAATTTAATTAATCAAAAACTCATTCTTAAGCCCATTATTTTATATTAGGGTCGACGTTAATTAATTAATTCTAGTCTTAATCCTCTTATCACTTAACATTTGCATTATTCTACTTAATTTATCTAATTAAATCTCTTGAATAATGTTATCAAAAATTAGGGGTGTTAATGGCTCCCCTTAAAGAATTTCGTTCTCGAAATTCAGTAAGGACTAAATGCTAAACGTAGCAATCATCTATAACGACTCCTATTGAACATGCTAGTCTACCCGACTAGGAATTATCTATATAAATCTAATATAGACATACCCTCAGAGCAGACCGGGATAAGTATCTTGAATCTTGTCTTCTGTCTCCTAAGTACAGTCCTTCTCGTTGTCGCTCCACTGAGCTTTCACCAACTTGATTGTCTTGTTCCTCAATATTTTTTCATCTCTTGCTACAACCCGAACTGGTTTTCTAACAAAAGTCAAATCAGGCTCTACTACTAAGTCCCTCAACTCTGTTTGAGGAACAGTAGCAGCTAGATCATGCACATATTTGCAAAGATGAGACATATGAAACACATTATGGACACCTGCCATACTGCTCGGCAACTCTACCCTGTATGCGGGCTTTCCAGTCCTTTCTATAATCTGGAATGAACCAATATATCTCGGGGCAAACTTTCCTAATTTCCCAAGTCGTACCATGCTTTTCATCGGTGATACCTTAAAGAAAATCCTGTCTCCAACTGAGAACTCTACGTCCCTATGCCTTTTATCTGTGTAACTCTTCTACCTAGATTGATCTTTCTTTATCCGTTCTCAGATCTACTCAATCTTCTCTGACGCCTTCCTAACCAAATCTTGACCTAAGACAATTCTGTCTTCAGTCTCCAACCAACATGCAGGGGATTTGCTTGGCCTACCATATAAAGCTTCAACATGTGCCATTCCTATACCAGTCTGATAATTATTATTATAGAAAAACTCAACCAAATGCAAGTGAACCTCCCAGAATCCACCAAATTCCAACACACATGCTCTGAAAAAAATCCTCGAGCACCTTATTAACTCTCTCTGTCTGCCCATCTATCTGTGGGTGATACGCAGTACTCATACAGAGCTTAGTGCTTAACACATCCTGTAAACTCTTCCATAATTCGCTAGTGAATAAAGCATCTCTGTCGCTGAATACGCTACTAGGAACTTAATGATGTCTAACTATGTTCTTCATGAACAACTTCGCCAAAATAGGTGCCGTCCTGGTGGACTTTACTGGAATGAAATAGTCACTCTTTGTTAATCTTTCTCAAATAAGCCATATAATCTCATTCCCTCTCCTTGACCTTGGAAACCCATCTATAAAATCTATAAATGTCGTTTCACATTTTCAAACTGGAATCACTAGAGGCTGAAATAACCCACTCGGCTTCTGATGTTCGGCTTCACTCGTTGACAGTTTATACACAGCCTAACCCTTAAGCCAACATTTCTCTTTATGCCTTCCCAATAGAAGCTCCTCCTATATATTGATATATCTTGGCCGCTCCAGGATAAATCGTAAAATTGGATCGATGACATTCCTCAACAACTTCTCTTCTCATGTTCACAACATCTGGAATATATAACCATCCCTTCTTTCTCAACCATCCTCTCTGGTCAAGACAATAATCCTTCAAGTCATCAACCTCAGTTCCAACTTCAAGCCTTCAGATCCTCTCGGCTCATAATGGATCCTCTTTCTATTTAGAAGCAATTCACTTGATCAACAATGGTCGAACTTCTAAAAAGGACAATATGGCAGTACTCTGACTAGAACTAGCAGTTGATCTTAACTAAAAACCACAATTGGCTAAAGCTTCCCGATTCTTCCATTCTGTAGGCATAGCCAACACTACATTCTGATGTCTTCTTCTTAGAGCATCCACTACCTTATTACCTTTCCCTGGGGTATATTTTATACCAAAATCATAAGTAGCCAAAAATTCCAGCCATCTCTACCGTTGTATATTCTATTCCTTCTGAGAGGATAAGTACCTTAAAGACATATGATCGGTTTACAACTCAGTCTCTCCCCTAAAGACAATGCCTCCAAATATTCAGGGCAAAAATCACCGCAGCCAACTCCATGTCACGAGTAGGATATCTTACTTTATGCGGTCTAAGCTGCCAAGACGCATAAGCAATGACTTTGCACCTCTGCATTAGCACTACTACCAATCCAGTTCCACATGCATCAGTGTATACTTCCAAACCTTGGTTTCCGTCTGGAACTACCAACATTGGAGCATTGGTCAACAAGTGCTTTAACTTAAGGAATGCTTCCTCACATTATTCGGACCAAAAAAATTCACTTCCTTTCTGGTAAGCTTAAACAAAGGCGCTGCTATCCACGAGAATCCTTGATGAATCTCTGGCAATGGCCAGCAAGTCCAATAATTCTGATCTTGGTCACCGTCTCTGGCCTCTTCCAATTATTCACAGCTTCGATATTATCTAGATCGATTGACAATCCTTTCTTCGAAACCACATGACCAAGGAACTTAACCTCTTTCTTCCGAAATTGACACTTGAAATTTTTTTCCTTTAGCTAATTCTACCTCAGCGTCTCTAGCACAACTCTAAGATGACCTTCATGCTCTCTCTCTCTCTCTCTCATCCTTAGAGTATACCAAAATGTCGTCTACAAACACCAACAAAAATCTATCCAAATACTCTCAGAAGACTCATTTCATAAATTCCACGAAGAAAGTAGGTGCATTAGTTAACCCGAATGGTATTACCAACCATTTATACAAACCATATCTATTCTAAAATGCTGTTAAAGGAATAATATCCTCTGCCACTCTTAACTGATGGGACCCTATCGCCAAGTCCAATTGGAAATACACTCTGGCTCACTCAACTATCAACCAGATTGTCATTTCTCGACAAAGGATACTTATCTTTATCGTCCTTTCGTTCAACTTACGATGGTCGATACACATCCTCAGTGACCCATCTAGTTTCTTCATAAATACCATGGCCGGTCCCTAAGGCAAACTTCTTGGTCTAATAAATTCCTTCCTTCTAGATCCACTAGCTGCACCTTCAGTTCCTTCATCTTTGTCAGTGTCATTCTGCTAGGTGGTCTACTCACAAGTTCGGCTCCTATCACAAGATGTATTTGAAACTCAACAGCTCGTTTTGGCGGCAGTCTTGTGACTGGCTCAAAGACATTTGCATACTCTCTTGCTACTCAAACTTGACTTAACTCTTCTCTCACTTCCATTGCACTTAGCAAAGCACAAAAACTATTGTCAGAATTCTCTACCAAGAATATAATTCAGATATGGCGATCAAGGTGTCTCATAGATATCTCCCTATCCTGGCAAAATATCCTAGCCTCATACCTCCTCAATTAATCCAAACCTAAAATGATTCTGAAATATACGAAATTGTAAACATACAAATTGCATGCAAACTTATGACCTAACAAATCAAGTTCTAACTGGTCACTTCTCATCCTCAGAGATGCGTACCCTACTATTGGATTAGCAACCCTTAAGGAAGTAACAAGGTATGTGGGTTCTAAGCATAATTTATCAACCAAACAATGGGATATAAATGAATGTGATGCACTAGTATCAAAAAGTATCCTAACTAGTATGCTCCGAATCAAAAACGTACCTTCCATCACAGTCTTTCCTATGCCGGCTATAGTAGGCTTATTTGATGATCCAATAGCAAAAACTTTCCTCTTATTCATCCTAATTGGCTCTGAACACTAGTACTTATAATGCCTGACTTGATCGCAGTTGAAGCATTTCACATTCTTCTTCTCTGCAGGCTTCCTTCCTTTTCCAGACCAACACTCTGCATTATGACCCTTCTTGTCACATTTATAGCAAACCAAATCAGCCTCTGCCTTCTTGGAAGCATCCCCTTCCTAGGCTCCCTTTTACTTAAAGAGTTTCCTCTTCTTTTCCTACGGACCTTGGGATTCAACTAGCTTCTCCCTAGCAGAAGTATCAATCATATCTTCATGGCGAATGGCCATCTTCACCACCACATTACAAGCTTCTCAGGTATGGGACATGGTCATTGTAGCAATCTCAGGTATCAACCCTCGAATGAACCTTTCATTCTTACGAACATCAGTGTCAACCATAGCATATCCATATCGAGATAGCTCATCAAACAATCAGTGTCAACCATAGCATTCTTTACAAGATCTAAAAGTTGCTGGGCAGACATAAATACACCATCCTAAGGAGTAGCACTGGATTGACTGGCGCTGGGACGTCCTGGTCTAAGCATTTCTCTTCTTTAAGAAAGAAAGAAAGATAAGGAAAAAGGTTATTCTAAAAATGAATATCAAACAATCATGATTGATAAAACAAGGATCATAGAAGAAAATAGGATTGAACGGGTCCTAAGACTCGAATTAGATCCTAAGGCACGATTCCTAAGAAAGACTTAGGACGATGATCCTTGCAATAATATTCTATATTGTTGCGAAGTTTGACTCTGATACCAAGCTGTGGCGCCCCACCTCTATATTCACACTAGTCAAGGACACTACGGGGTAATGCCGTTAACTAGCGCGAAGAATAAGGCTGTTGAGGAGCGACCATTTGTGCAATTGCTTTGTGCGGGTGCCGATATGTCAGATAGTATTACATGCATTTCATTTCAAGAGGAAATCCGACATATCAAGTACAAACTCAAATCTACTACACAGTGGCTATGTGGTCTTTGGAAACAAATATAAAATCAATATAACACAAATCAGTCACAGATATTCATATCACTAAGGTGGAAAGAGATATGATTGTATCACATAAAAGTGTACACCAAAGCAATGGTCATATAAAATCCATTACATCAAAAAAGAATAGATACAAGTGCTACACAAAAGAATATGCATACGTCAAGGAGTCTCTATCTCGAATGTATAATACCGAAAAACCACTAAGCTAAGTAGTTAGCCAAAAGTCAAAAGCTAGCCCCAACTAAGAAGTCAAGAGGAAGCACCTGTACCACCTCGATCTGACCCGAGTATTATTTAAGAAGAAAAATAATAAACGGATCAGTCTAGCAGTAACTATCATATATAATGAGATAGGATATGAGATATGACAAAAATGTATGATAACAAATGCCATATTATGAGAAGTATACATTAGATAACACAAAAATCATACAATATCTCAAACTTTCTCAAACACCAAAAAGAACGTCATATTCTTTATTTTATTCATCAAACCACAAATATTGACACAACTTATCAATACAAATCATGAAAATTGGTGAAACACAAATTCTAGAAATCAACAATCAGAATTCCAAAAAAACACAAAGGGGGAGGCCTATCACAAGCGGAAGCATGAAAACTCACCAACACGTGTATCACAAATTGAACACTATTCCATGGACGCTAACCATAGAGCTGGTGCAACGACGTAGTGCAATAATGGTACGCTCGAGGAACCTGAAAATCAAATAATCCAAAACAACGACGCAATGCAATAATGGTACGCCCGATGAACTTGAAACTTGAATAATTCGGAACAACGACGTAATGCAATAACGGTACGTCCGATGAACTGAACTTCATAAAACCCATAGGTCGCTAGCCTATAGAAATGAAACGAAGCTCAACATAATGGGGTATTGTCCCCCACTACAAAGAGACGTCGCATATCACTAGTCTAAACCACAAAATGATCACGACTGTTTAATAAAAAAGTGTAAATTACACTAAGCTAGTAAACAAATGAGTTTAGCTTCATGTCCCATAACCACTGGCTTAACTTAACTATTTACGAACAAACTATAGATTTTCACTCAAAAATTGTCACGAGAGTTCACTTGAACAAGTCCAAGAATCAACCGACAAATTAAATGCAAGTGTTTCGTACCACCTGTTTTGCTAAGTCGTTTAATTAGATTTCTCATATGAATGAGGTAAAGGTTTGTATATACTAATAGATTAGAAAACGGTTTTAAGAAAAAGCTTTGTAATAAAAGAACGTTGAAATCATTTTTATGAAAGTGTTTGAGTATTTACTACTAGTATAGAAACCTTTGAATTTAGGAGTGGCAAATCATAGAAATGATTGTAAAAACAATCAATCAACCAAAAATTCACATTCGATGACGTGAATTCAAACCATAAAAGTCGATATCAAATCTAATCAAATGGATACTCCCAAAAGCCCATAAATGAAGTCGCCAAAGTCGATAATAAGTGACAACATCTGATTGAATCAATACAATTCGATTAAAATTGGAAATCCACTCAAAAATAGCCAAAGTAAGAAAAACTGCATAGTTCCAGACGTCTGAATCACTAACCAGACGTATGGTTGAATTTCCTGACGTCTGGATTTTGTACCTGCCTTTTTTGTTTCTCTAGGCACCTATTCTAGATGTCTGGATTTCTCAACCAGACGTCTGAACTTGAAATCAAACGTCTGGATTTTCTTCCAGACGTTTGAAATTTCATGCTAGGCAAAAATCAGCCTAGCCCGAAAAGGGCAGAAATCCAAAATGGAAGTGATCGGTCGAGTGAAGAAGACTAGGGATTATGCCAAGTGACAACCCAGCCTTACAAGCTCTTCGATACACTCCAAATAACATGTCCAAGCATTGAAGATAGGATTTTTATTGATTTTGACTTCAAAACACCAAAATTGGAAAATTCACCAAATCGATTCAAATCAAAAGCAAATGAACATAAATAGATGTTAGGAATTCATACTAACAACAATGAAAGCTATAGATGTAGATGTGAGTTCAAAAACTCACCTTTAAACCCAAATATAGAAATGAGAAGCTCTAAAACAAGCAAAGATTGATTTCTCTGCAACAACACCTCTAGAATCTTCAATCTATTATTAAAGATGAAGTTTTTACTAAGTTAGGGTTTAGGAATTTCTTAGAATTGAAGAGAGATTGAGATAGAGAAGATAAAGAGGATGCTTACCTACGTTTCTCTTTGATTTTGGAGCTAGAATCTTGAATTTCTAAATAAACCAGTGCTTAAGAATTCTAATTTCCTATCTCTTCTCCCATTTTTCTTTTAGCATGAAAGTGTTAGGAAATGAAAATGAATGGAGAGGAGAGGGGGTAGAGTTAGGGTATTAAGTTGGGTTAGTGGGCTGAAACCCAATCCCAAAGCCCCGATTGAAAACATCAAAATTCTAATCAACTCCAAAAATATCGATGTTTATAATTAAAAGGTCGCAAACGCTGTTTTGAACTCAATGCAAGTGGTCCCAAGTCCTAATTCGACAGTTTACAAAAAGTAGCATTTCGGAGTTTAATCCGACTAACGATGCTATTTTTAAATAAAACATTTAAATATACAATCATAAAATATGCGAGTTGTTACATTTCCCCAAGAAAATCCAAAACCCGAATTTTATATTTTACTTCGATAATTTATTTAAATTATCTATCCCAGATTATATTTGTTAACTCCTCTCTTTTAAGCGACCTAACGACCTATGGGATGCAGCGACCTTACTACCTATAGGGTGTAACGACCTAAAGTGAGAAGCGACCTAGTAGCTAAGTGGATTTGCCGACCTAATATATTAAAGAGCCTAACGACCTAATGAGCTAACGAGTTAACAACCTATGGACCTAGCGACCTAAGGGTCGGATGACCTAGCGAGTTAATAAGCAGAGCGACCTAACAGGGAAGAAATTCTGCAGCAAACTAAAGACCCCCAACGACCTAGCGACCTAGTTGCTACGCGACCCAGCGACCTAGCGAGTTATCACAGAATTAAGAAACTTCTTATGCTATTCCTAAACCATAATTCGCCAACTACTCTACCTAGGTCGTTCACGACCTAAACATACCAAAGAAGCTTCTTATGCCGCCTCCTCCTTAGGTCATTGACGACCTATGACTTGCCAGTTTATTCAGAATGATCAAGTACGCTCTTGTTAAGCCCAAGACCACATCCACTAGGTCGCATACGACCTACGACCTATCCAAGGTCGCTCACGACCCACGACCTATCAATACCAACTGAGTGACCAAGTGCAAAGCAGTAAGCCATGACCTCTAGATCGCGCGCGACCTACGACCTACCCTTAGGTCGTTCGCGTCCTACGACCTAACTCCGAAATCTCCCTATAAATACAGCACTAGCTCCAACGGAGAAGAGATCTTTTTGGCTCATTTCTGGAACGCCGATACTCTGCTGAATTCTCGACTCACTCGACACTTCAAACACGAAAGAAATCTCAACGAACTCCAAGAGGAAATCTAACACAATCGACATGGATTCAAAGAATTCTTCTACATCGGAGTTCTAGCTATTTGTCCTATCAGTGTTATAATCGAAGATCATTGTAAAATTGTAATTGATTCAGTAATAAAGAAGATTAAAGTGGACGTAGGCTTAACTTGAAGTCGAACCACTATAAAACTGCTATCTTTTTACTGCATTCTCTGTGACTTTTCTACTTACTTTTAATTCCCGTATAGACGGGTGGTGCTTTCACTTAATCGCTACTTACACCGGGGTGTTAGCGTTCAATTTTAAGCGTTAACATTATTGGTGCTTTCACTGAGATCCCAACTCAGGCTATTTTCGTCATTGCTTCACAAAAGTTTGTTGAAAGAATCTCTCTCAAAACCAGAAGTCTATCAGAGATAATGGCTCCTGGAAGAAAGCGTGGATCTACAAGACCCAGTAATGTCCATGAGAATACTGCCACTTCTCCTTCGTCAAGTCAAGCAGCACCAAGTGCCGGAATTACACGAGCGGAGTTAGATGCCGCAATATCTGGGTTATACCAGCAGATGGAAACCCAGAATGCTTTAATACTTGAAAGGTTAAATGCATTGCTCGGAGCTAACCGTCAACCGGTGAATAACAAAGAAAACCTTGCAGATGATGTTCATAATCCTGAAGAGAGGAATATTCCTCAAAGAGCAGCTAGCCCCGCCAAAGAAACACCTTCTCAAGCTGGAGGATCGAGACCGCAACCAACTCTCCGCGAACGTTTGTCCAGACAAACTTCCAAGGAAATGGCCGAAGTCTGTCCTGCAGATCCTTTAAATGATGAGGATTATCTTTCGGGCATGGTGCGACAAATCATGAAAGAAAGCATGCAGAGGGATGAAGATGAAAAGGAATGGGGATTCGCTCCGAGCAAAACTCCGTTCACTGAAAGGATTCTAAAGGCGGAATTCCCAAGAAAGTTTGTTCCTCCTACCATTCCCGCTTATAAGGGGACAAGCGACCATAATCAATTTCTGTATAAGTATGACTGTCACATGACTAGTGCTAGGGCACCTGATGAGATTAAATGCCGCTATTTTCCGTATACTTGAAAGGAGTGGCTCTACTCTGGTTCACAAAGCTTCCGGTCCAATCCATAGACCAGTTTGCTGATTTGACTCAGAAGTTTAAAGAGAGATTCAGGTTGTATGTCTCAAAGGCAAAGGATATTATGTCACTGTCAAGCCTGGAATAGAATCCTGGGGAATCTATTAGATCTTTCTTGAACCGTTTCAACATAGCTTTAGCTGAAGTGGGCAATGCGGAGCCGCGGATGGTCTTCACATACTTGATGAGGGCAATCGACAAGTCAAGCGAATTTGGGAAGTGGCTGAAGAAGAAAGAGCTGAATTCGCTTGAGAAATTCTATAAGAAAGCTGATGAATTCATGCGCTTGGAAAGCCTTCAAGCACCGGTTAAAGTGGCATTGACAGAGGTTAAGGATAACACTGCTGCTCCTACCAAAAAGTAATCCGGAGGTCATAAAAGGGAGAATAATCGTGGGAAGAAACAGAAAGATATGAAGAAACCTCGCTTCTCAAAACCTTTAGATTTCACTCCTTTGACTGACACCCCGGAGAATATCTTTTTTGCTACCAAAGATGCGGTAGAATATCCTAAACCGCCTAAGATGAGAGTTGGGAGAAAAGCCGCTCAAAGTGGGAGATTCTGTCGGTTTCATAACCAACCCGGTCATGATACCAACGAATGTCGCCATCTGAAAAGTTTGGTTGAAGAACTGCCGAGAGAGAACAAGTTGCAGCAATATGTTAAGAGAAGTAGAAATGACCCAACTTCATCTACTAAAGGCCAGCAACTTCCTACTCATCCGTCTGGCTCGGGTGAGAGGACTACTGCGTATGAATCAGAAAGGCCCGTCATTAATGTGATTAGGGAGGTCCTCACCCAACAGGCAGGAGCTGGGGCGAGATGGAAAGATACGCCCGTGCCTTGAAGTATGTACCGACAGAAGAGAGTGTTTTTGTGCTAGAAGATGCTGCACCTTTGAAGCAGCAGAAAACTTTTAATGATGGTATTGTGTTAAGAGCCAGGGACTCTATGGGCATTTAAGCTCCAACCATGGATCCCTTGGTCATCTCTTCAGGCATTGGGCCGGCTATTGTGAGAAGAGTGCTTGTAGATTGCGGCGCTTCTTGCAATATTCTCTTCAAAAAGACGTTCGATCAAATGAAAATTCCGATATCTGACGTTCAAGCTTCATCTCAGAAAATTGTTGGGTTTACTGGGGAACCGAAACAACCAATTGGAACTATTGACTTGTTCGTTGAGCTTGGAGAGGGGCAGAAAAAGGTTGTTCGAAAACAGACTTTTGTAATTGTTGATGAATCTTCTGCCTACAACGCTTTCCTAGGCCGACCAACCCTTGCGGCTTTTAAGGCAGTTCCCACCCCGGGTGCCTCACTATGAAATTCCCCACGGATAATGGTGTTGGAGTTATTAAAGGGGATCAGAATGCTGGGCAAGAATGTTATCTAATAGAGTTGCGTGAGGCAAGGAAAAGAGAGATGGGAAAAGATGCGGCAGCCCCAGTCCGCATCAAAGAACCTACATTGTAGCAATTACAGGGTGGACCCTGCATTGGCTGTTGAATATGCGCTTATATGTTTTTGTTTGATGATAATAAACATATATATTCATTTAAATGTATTTGGTAATGTACTATTTTGTTTTTCATAGATTAAATAAATATTTTTTGAATAAAATAAATTACACAGAATTTGAATTTGATTTCGAACAGAATAAGTTACACAGATTTTGAATTCAAACAGAAATTTTATTCAAACAAATATTTATTACAATCTTGAATAGTACAAATTCATGCTCTCACTATACATATACATTTTTGATTACATCACGATTACATCACAAATATTTTTACATTGATAACCTCACTACATATCACTCACACTCGTATTTTGTCTTCAACTGCATGCCAGTTTGAATCCAGCATCTGAGAAATCTGCAAAAATATTCACTAACGCAGTAAAATTGAAAAAGAAATATTTTTGCAATATAAAATGAAATACGATTTTTGAAAATATCGTTTGCGTCAGTTATTTAGGTTGTTCATCATCATTCACACTTGAATTCATCACAAAGTCGTGCACATAGATATTACAGGGACAGGTAATCATAAGTGGCTGCAATACACACGTGTACATTCATACACGTGTGCATTGCCTCGCCAACTCGTGTGCACAGCTCCAACCAGAAATTCAAGGCAACAGAGACCAAGCAATGAAAAACTCAAAGCAACAGCCAACTGGCCAAGACTACAAGTACAGGAGGTAGTTCAATATAAACATGCTCAGGTCAAAGACAACAAGTACAACACTGTACAAGTGCCACAAGCAACATCAACAAGCAGTGCAGACTCAAAGCACCACTGACCAGAATACATAGGCAACACGAAGCAATGCACATGTCATCAGAACATAATGAAGGCTGCAGTGAAGCATGTACATGAGTGGACTGGACTACAACTCGACCAAATGGCCAACATAACATGCAGTGCTGTGCACAAAAGCTACAATGGACTTCACAGATGTATTCAAGTCCAGCAACATGAACACATGAGAATGGACAAGGCACAAATCAAGTTGCAGACTCCAAGTTACAAACTCCAATGCAAACAGGAATAAAATATGACAATGCAATATGGTGAAGCAGCATTGATACAGCATAAGTCAAGACAGCTACAACACAAGTACAGGTGAAACCATACTTGGCACAGTGGCAAAGCTAGAAGCACACGAGTTAATGAAGACTGCATGAATCAAGACCACGCAGTGCAAATCACCAAATGAAGACCACAAATATGTCAACTACATGAAGCAACAGTCAGAAGGCTACATGAAGTATGAAAATTTCAATCTCTTCATTAAACAACTCAGGACCAAAGAGAAGTAGTGCAAGCATATGAAATAGGAACAACATAATGAATACTGCAACAGAGTACATGCATGAAACAGTGCATGAACCAGTGATACAAATGCAACAGTGAAGCTACTGAAGGCAACATGAAGAAATGTACATGCACCAGTGATGAAAGCTACAAGATACACAAGTTTAGTTCAAATACCAGTGATACAAGTGCAACACAGCTGCAAACAACATGACAGCACTGCATCAATACAAAGTGTACATGAATGCATCAATAAATCAAACTGCAAGACCTCAAGTGACACAGTGAAAGTAGCACAAAGTACAGTGCAACTTAAACCAATATAGCAGCAACTCCAAGACCAAAGTGAAATAGAATGCAGTGGCAACAAGAATGGTGAAGCAGTGCAAATGAGAAAGTGCAACAGTGAATCGAAACATGCACTTGCAAATGAGCAACTACAAGATGAACAACAACCAAGTATACAACTACAGTAGCAAGCTACAATGGATGCAGCAATACCAAGTTCAACAACATCAAAGACAACACAAGTTCAGCTGTGCAAAATGTATACAAAGACAGTGAGCATATATGTATGGATGAAATGCAAATGTTCAGGCCGAGAATAAAGCAAGTAGCATGTGGATGTCATCATATGTACTCAATGCAAAGTCCAAGTCGAAATCATGGATCAGTGCCAAAGTCGAAGAATAACAATGCAGACTTACAAATGTAACGCAGTGATAAAAATTCACGACCGAGTACAGTATGCAGCAGAGATGATTGAAGTTAAATACAAATCAAAGTCAGAATTTAATGAAACTCAAATTTGTAATCTTTGAAATAGTCAGCAAAATTAAAAAGGAAAGTTTCTGTTTTATACAAGAAGAATCGAATGTGTAAAAGTTAAAGCCGTGTGACTCAAGGCAATCAAACGCTACAGAATAGAAGCCGTGCGTATCAAAGTTGCAACAAATCAGGAAAGTGATGAATTCGCGAGTGAATACGAACGAATCAATTGATTCGAATTCATATAAATACAATCCCAAAATCATCATCGGCTGCAGGGAAAAAAAATCAAATCAAATCAAAACACAAACCCAAGTTCATCATCGGCATCGAGTTATAGAGTCAAGCAAATCATTAAAACCAGCAACGAAAAGAAATAACATACCGAGTCATCAACGAATAGAAGAAACTTAAGCCGAACCCTAGTTTCTCAAATCAAGAGAACGAGCAAGCCGAGCAACGCAATCTCAAAGTCAACCAAATCATCAAAGAACGAGCGCGAGCAACCTCAGAGGAATCGAATATTGAAAAGCCCCAATTACGGATCGCAAGCCCTAATTTCAGAACGACAAGAGGCCGCCATTTTTTCTTCTCAAAAGAAAGTGGATCGGGTTAATAAAAACAAGGGGCCGGCCTTGTTCAATTATAAAAGGGCTAAAGTTTGTTTTGGCTTCAATTATAAAGGGGTTTTCTTAGTTATTTTATTTTGAGCAAAAATCACGCATTCAAGCTCGTATTGTAATTTTTGCTCCTGCGGTTATTTGTGAAGTTGTTTTTTCTTTTCAAGTCGAAGAATCTGTAAATCACCACCTAGGGATTAGGTAGTGTCAGATTGTCTACTTAGAATTAGTTCAGCGAGCAGGGAGTGCGAGTTTGCAAAGCTCTATAGGCGGGAGCAGTGTTTGCGAGTGAGCGAAACTCTATAGGCGGGAGCAGGGTGTGCGAGTCTAGTAGAGTGTTTGTGAGCGGGAGCAAAAGGGTCTGCGAGTCTAGTAGAGTGTTTGTAAGCGTGATACTGTTTAATTCTAATAGAAATCTGTGAATGCAGCAGTAGGCAGGGGTTGCCGAAGCTCGGTAAATTTTGTGTGTGATTTATTTTTCAGCATATTTATTTCTGCTATTATATTTCTGTGTTTAATTCGAGAAAATTTGCTATAACCCTATTCACCCCCCTCTAGGGTTAATCTAGATCCTACAAGTGGTATCAGAGCCCGGTATATTTTTTATTTAACTCTAGAGTCATGAGTCTACAAAATAATGCTTTTTCTGAGGGGCAATTTATCGTTAGGCCACCCATGTTTAACGGGAACGATTATGCTTATTGGAAAGTTAGGATGAGTATTTATCTTAGTTCCGTTGATTATGATGTTTGGGATATTATTGAAACTGGCTATAAACCTCCCACTATAATCGTTGGTGGTACTGAGATTCCTAAACCTAAGGATAGATGGGATGCTAACGATAAGAGATTGAAAACAACAAATGCTAAAGCCATGAATGCTTTGATATGTGCTCTTGATAAAAATGAATTTAATAGAATTTCTCATTGTACAACAGCACAGGAAATTTGGCACACTTTGGAGGTGACACACGAAGGAACTTCTCAAGTCAAGGAGTCTCGTCTAGCCCTATTCAGCAATGAATACGAGAACTTTGTGATGGACAAAGGCGAGAACATAAAAGACATGTTTGGACGCTTTTCAACTTTGGTGTACAACGCTAGAGCACTTGGGAGGGTATTCACTGAGGTAGAGCTTGTGCGAAAGATACTACGAGTCTTACCAATGAACTTTGAGGCAAATGTCACGGCAATCCAAGAATCGAAAGATCTGAGTAAGCTAAGCATGGAGGAGTTGATTGGAAACTTGATGACATATGAGCTTGAGCTAAAAGCAAAGGAAGAACGCAACAACTCCGAACCAAAGAAGAAGACGATTGCCTTAAAGAGCAAAGAAGAAAGCGATGAAGAAGATCCAATTGAAGAGCTTGCAATGGCTGTCAATAATCTTAGAAGATGGTCTAGATTCAAGCCACGCAAGAAGAAACAAAGGGCAATAGGTCAAAAGATTCCGAAAATGCCGATAATGAACTGACATGTTATAACTGCAACAAGCCTGGCCACATCAAACCAAAATGTCCACTTCTCAAAAACAACAAAGGAAAGAAAAAGGCGAAGAAGGTATTTGCAGCGACTTGGGATGATGAAGAAGGAGAAGAAGCTTCGGATAACAGCGCAGAGGAGGCTAACTTGTGTCTTATGGCGAAATCAAATTCAGATTCAAGCTCAGAGGAATCTAGTGAGGAAGGTGAGTATTCCTATAGAGATCTTGTTTTTATGTGTTCTGATCTCACTAAAGTAGTTGATGCTCTTGAATCTAAAATTGAAAAACTGAAAACTAATAGGAGAGAACTTGCTCGTAAAAATTTTAGGTTAGAAACTGATCTTGAAAATATTCAAAACCTAGAATGTAAAAGATGTAAAGTTTTAGATTCAGAATTGACAAGACTTAAGAATAACTCTGAGAATCTTGAAAAAGAAAACTTGAATCTTAAGGAAACCATCGACACTAGGAAAAAGGATTTTATAAATCGATGCACCTCACTTGTCACTGAAAATACAACACTAAAAACCAAAGTCCAAAATCTTGAGAAATCTTTGAATAACTTTTCAAGAGGCGAAATTTTTTTCAACATGCTATTGGGAAATCAAATTTTTGCTAACAACAGAAAAGGACTTGGTTTTGGGAAAACACAAGCTGAGGATAATGCAAAAGGGAAAAGTGTCTTTGATATATGTGAAATAATTGGACATCATTCTGAAAATTGTAGTCATAGGAACAAGAACACAAAATTTATACAAGTTTGGGTTCCTAAGAATTCTACAAACAAATTTCATGTCTATTGGAACAAGAATGAAAAGTCTAAACAAGTTAGGGTTCCAAAGGGTTTGTTTATTCATAATGTTTCTGCCACTAACAATCATGGACCTAGAAATAGGTCACAAAAATCTTTCATCGTGTAGGTGTGGTGGCAGGCTAAGGAACGACAACGGTGTTCTCTGGATTTTGGCTGTTCCAGAAACACAATGGGCAACAAAGCAAAGTTCCTTAGCCTAGTATAAAGGTGACAGAATCACAATGGGCAATCACGAGAAATTATCGCAAAGGTAAAACAGGTGAAGGTATATTAAATGTGATAATCTGCACCATATTCTGAATTAAATCAGCCAAAATAGTGATAATGATGTGATGTCTTTAATTCTGACTTACTGATATGATTTTTCCTTTGACTTGTTCTTACTTTGATTTGTGCTTAAAAGTAGACCAACCATCCTTTCATCATTGAACTTAATATGTATGGTCAAATGATGGTATTTTATTGATCCTTGATTACTCATGCTACACTTAAATATATTTTGACATTTTGGTCACTGCTTGTAAATTTGCACGATTTCAAATTCATGTGAAAAAGGATTTTAAGAAATTGTTGAAACTTCAAGAAATTGTTTTTGAAATAATTATGATGTTGATTGACTATTGATTACTCATGAATATAATTGTTCATCCTATGGTTTTCTGAAATTAACACCATGATATTTGTTTGAGTGTGAACATGGCTTCAATTCAAAATCCAAAGAATGTCATTTAAATTGTTGCTAAAATTGGGTTTGAAATTTTTGATACATACTTCATGTCTGGTTTACCAAATCCAGTTAGTGATATTTTGGATTGAAAAAGAAATTCAGATGCAATTCATACTAGTAATCTAGTTGATAGAAAACTTACGAGTTGAACGTGATTTATTGTGAAACATTCATTTGCTGCATCGTTTTTTCAAAGAAAATATCTGCATATTTTTCACTTGAAATAATTTTTCATTTAGCAGAATTTTTTTTCTCATATAACCCCTTCGAGAAAATAATTGTTTGACCATTTTTTCAGATTAGTTAATTTTATTTGATTTTAAATGATAAATTTTGACTGATCCGACTCCTTACTAATTGTCGAAGAGATAAATAGTGATTGAAAAAGTGATGAGTGTTGATATTTAACATACATTACTCAAGAGAGTATATTTGGAAAATTTCTTTAGGAATTAAAACAAGAATTATAAAACTTTTTGTTGGGTAAAGATTCCATGACCATTTCTATATCTATCATTATTTCTATCGACCATGGTTTATCAAATATTCAATATAGTTTGTCGATATGTGGTACTATAATCAGGAATCATTTTTTTTTTCATGTCATATTTTTAAATAAATAAATAAATATCCAAAGTATTCACTCTCATTTAAAAGTCCTCACGGTTATGCATGGGTGAATTACTTGAATTTTTTATTATGTGCTTCCATGCTCATTTAAAAGTCCTTACGGTTATGCATGTATGGAATGCATATCAAAATTAAATTGTTTAAATAGACAAGTTGATTCTAATCCCATTTAAAAGTCCTCACGGCCATGCGTGGTTAGAAGATACTTGATTTCATTTTTTAAAATTAAATTCGAATACTACTAATCTCATTTAAAAGTCCTAACGGTTATGCATTATTAGTAGATATTCAAATTCTTGATATAAATACCACAAGAAGATTCAACTGTATGATATTATATGAACATCAATTTCCATCACTTCTAAAAGTGGAATATGCGCCTAACAAGGGTAGTTATGGTTTTTGTTTGATTCTTATTTAAGTTTACTACTTATATTCAATTTGAGTTTAATGTTGGATTAATATCGATCACTTTATCTCTAATTTTATCTAACACTATTATTCTTTTGCTGATAACAAAAGGGGGAGAGAAAAGTTAAGATTTTGTCAAATAGAATCAAGCAAAGGTCAAATAATTTTCCCATATGCATCTAGGCTTATTTGAATATATTTCTATTTGTATGCATATATGTAGGGGGAGCATCATGTAGAGAGGAAGCATTTAAATAGGGGGAGCAATTAAAGTATATAATTGGTCAAATACATTTAACACGGTCAAAATCTTAAATATATGTTTGTTATCATCAAAAGGGCGAGATTGTTGAATATGCGCTTATATGTTTTTGTTTGATGATAATAAACATATATATTCATTTAAATGTATTTGGTAATGTACTATTTTGTTTTTCATAGATTAAATAAATATTTGTTGAATAAAATAAATTACACAGAATTTGAATTTGAATTCGAACAGAATAAGTTACACGGAGTTTGAATTCAAACAGAAATTTTATTCAAACAAATATTTATTACAATCTTGAATAGTACAAATTCATTCTCTCACTATACATATACATTTTTGATTACATCACGATTACATCACAAATATTTTTACATTGATAACCTCACTACATATCACTCACACTCGTATTTTGTCTTCAACTGCATGCCAGTTTGAATCCAGCATCTGAGAAATCTGCAAAAATATTCACTAACGCAGTAAAATTGAAAAAGAAATATTTTTGCAATATAAAATGAAATACGATTTTTGAAAATATCGTTTGCCTCAGTTATTTGGGTTGTTCGTCATCATTCACACTTGAATTCATCACAAAGTCGTGCACATAGATATTACAGGGACAGGTAATCATAAGTGGCTGCAATACACACGTGTACATTCATACACGTGTGCATTGCCTCGCCAACTCGTGTGCACAACTCCAACCAGAAATTCAAGGCAACAGAGACCAAGCAATGAACAACTCAAAGCAACAGTCAACTGGCCAAGACTACAAGTACAGGAGGTAGTTCAATATAAACATGCTCAGGTCAAAGACAACAAGTACAACACTGTACAAGTGCCACAAGCAACATCAACAAGCAGTGCAGACTCAAAGCACCACTGACCAGAATACATAGGCAACATGAAGCAATGCACATGTCATCAGAACATAATGAAGGCTGCAGTGAAGCATGTACATGAGTGGACTGGACTACAACTCGACCAAAAGGCCAACATAACATGCAGTGCTGTGCACAAAAGCTACAATGGACTGCACAGATGTATTCAAGTCCAGCAACATGAACACATGAGAATGGACAAGGCACAAATCAAGTTGCAGACTCCAAGTTACAAACTCAAATGCAAACAGGAATAAAATATGACAATGCAATATGGTGAAGCAGCATTGATACAGCATAAGTCAAGACAGCTACAACACAAGTACAGGTGAAACCATACTTGACACAGTGGCAAGGCTAGAAGCACACGAGTTAATGAAGACTGCATGAATCAAGACCACGCAGTGAAAATCACCAAATGAAGACCACAAATATGTCAACTACATGAAGCAACAGTCAGAAGGCTACATGAAGTATGAAAATTTCAATCTCTTCATTAAACAACTCAGGACCAAAGAGAAGTAGTGCAAGCATATGAAATAGGAACAACATAATGAATACTGCAACAGAGTACATGCATGAAACAGTGCATGAACCAGTGATACAAATGCAACAGTGAAGCTACTGAAGGCAACATGAAGAAATGTACATGCACCAGTGATGAAAGCTACAAGATACACAAGTTTAGTTCAAATACCAGTGATACAAGTGCAACACAGCTGCAAACAACATGACAGCACTGCATCAACACAAAGTGTACATGAATGCATCAATAAACCAAACTGCAAGACCTCAAGTGACACAGTGAAAGTAGCACAAAGTACAGTGCAACTTAAACCAATATAGCAGCAACTCCAAGACCAAAGTGAAATAGAATGCAGTGGCAACAAGAATGGTGAAGCAGTGCAAATGAGAAAGTGCAACAGTGAATCGAAACATGCACTTGCAAATGAGCAACTACAAGATGAACAACAACCAAGTATACAACTACAGTAGCAAGCTACAATGGATGCAGCAATACCAAGTTCAACAACATCAAAGACAACACAAGTTCAGCTGTGCAAAATGTATACAAAGACAGTAAGCATATATGTATAGATGAAATGCAAATGTTCAGGCCGAGAATAAAGCAAGTAGCATGTGGATGTCATCATATGTACTCAATGCAAAGTCCAAGTCGAAATCATGGATCAGTGCCAAAGTCGAAGAATAACATTGCAGACTTACAAATGTAACGCAGTGATAAAAATTCACGACCGAGTACAGTATGCAGCAGAGATGATTGAAGTTAAATACAAATCGAAGTCATAATTTAATGAAACTCAAATTTGTAATCTTTGAAATAGTCAGAAAAATTAAAAAGGAAAGTTTCTGTTTTATACAAGAAGAATCGAACGTGTAAAAGTTAAAGCCGTGTGACTCAAGGCAATCAAACGCTACAGAATAGAAGCCGTGCGTATCAAAGTTGCAACAAATCAGGAAAGTGATGAATTCGCGAGTGAATACGAACGAATCAATTGATTCGAATTCATATAAATACAATCCCAAAATCATCATCGGCTGCAGGGAAAAAAATCGAATCAAATCAAAACACAAACCCAAGTTCATCATTGGCATCGAGTTATAGAGTCAAGCAAATCATTAAAACCAGCAACGAAAAGAAATAACATACCGAGTCATCAACGAATAGAAGAAACTGAAGCCGAACCCTAGTTTCTCAAATCAAGAGAACGAGCAAGCCGAGCAACGCAATCTCAAAGTCAACCAAATCATCAGAGAACGAGCGTGAGCAACCTCAGAGGAATCGAATATTGAAAAGCCCCAATTATGGATCGCAAGCCCTAATTTCAGAACGACAAGAGGCCGCCATTTTTTCTTCTCAAAAGAAAGTGGATCGGGTTAATAAAAACAAGGGGCCGGCCTTGTTCAATTATAAAAGGGATTAAGTTTGTTTTGGCTTCAATTATAAAGGGGTTTTCTTAGTTATTTTATTTTGAGCAAAAATCACGCATTCAAGCTCGTATTGTAATTTTTGCTCCTGCGGTTATTTGTGAAGTTGTTTTTTCTTTTCAAGTCGAAGAATCTGTAAATCACCACCTAGGGATTAGGTAGTGTCAGATTGTCTACTTAGAATTAGTTCAGCGAGCAGGGAGTGCGAGTTTGCAAAGCTCTATAGGCGGGAGCAGTGTTTGCGAGTGAGCGAAACTCTATAGGCGGGAGCAGGGTGTGCGAGTCTAGTAGAGTGTTTGTGAGCGGGAGCAAAAGGGTCTGCGAGTCTAGTAGAGTGTTTGTAAGCGTGATACTGTTTAATTCTAATAGAAATCTGTGAATGCAGCAGTAGGCAGGGGTTGCCGAAGCTGGGTAAATTTTGTGTGTGATTTATTTTTCAGCATATTTATTTCTGCTATTATATTCCTGTGTTTAATTCGAGAAAATTTGCTATAACCCTATTCACCCCCCCCCTCTAGGGTTAATCTAGATCCTACATTGGCGAGCATAGCGAGGCACGAAGAGAAATGGATCCTAGAAAAGCTAGTGCAGGGGAGAATAGAGTAGTGCCAGTGTAAATAACGGTGCCAGTACCTGTTGACCCGAAAGATCTGAACAAAGTGGTGAATGTGGGTTCGCAACTTAGTGTGATGGTTCAAAATTCCTTGGTATCATTCTTGAGAGCAAATCTAGACGTATTCGCTTGGACTCATGCAGATATGTATGGAATATCCCCAGAGATTACAGTACATACTCTGAATATTGATCCGAAGTTTACACCGGTAAAACAGAAAAGAAGAACCCAGGGTCCTGAAAGGTCAGCAGCGTTGAAAGAAGAGGTAGACCGGCTCATGGAGAATGGTTTCGTCAGGGAGTCTACTTATCCGAATTGGGTTTCAAATCCTGTATTGGTTAAGAAAGATAATGGGAAGTGGAGAGTATGCATCGACTTCTCAGATTTAAACAAAGCCTGCCCCAAAGACTGCTTCCCGTTACCCAGGATAGATCAGTTGGTGGATGGAACAGCGGGGAATGTATTGTTATCTTTTATGGATGCTTACTCCGGATACAACCAGATCATGATGCATGAGCCGGACCAGGAGGACACGAGCTTCGTCACTGACATTGGTCTCTACTGCTATAGAGTCATGCCCTTCGGACTTAAGAATGCAGGGGCAACTTACCAAAGACTCATCAATGCTATGTTCAAACCGCAGATTGGCAAAACTATGGAAGTTTATGTTGACGATATATTGGTAAAGTCAAAGAAAGCAGTAGACCATATGGATCACTTGGCAGAAATGTTTGCAGTCCTTCGAAAATACGGAATGAAACTTAATCCTTTGAAATGTTCGTTTGGGGTGGAGTCCGGAAAGTTCCTGGGTTTCATTGTGAGTGCTAGGGGCATTGAAGCTAATCCTGCTGAGATTGCTACCTTAAAAGAAGTCAAAGATCCTAGAACAAAGAAGGAATTGCAAAGTCTTAATGGAAAAGTCGCTGCCTTGAGTCGATTCATTTCCAAAGCTACTGATAAATGCATTCCATTATTTGATGCCCTGAAGAAAGGAAGGAAAAACTTTGACTGGACTCCTGAATGCCAGAGTGCTTTCGATGAGTTGATTCGTCATATGGAAACGCCTCCAATACTTTCTAAGCCCGACAATGGTGAAGATCTTTTCATATATTTGGCAATTTCATCTCATGCTCTTAGTGCAGCGTTGGTACGGGAAGATGCAAAAATTCAGCGCCCGGTCTATTATATCAGCAAAAGATTCACTGGGGCAGAGATGAATTATTAAAATTAGAAAAGCTCATCTATTGTCAGTTGATTGCATCAAGGAAGTTGAGGCCGTATTTCCAAGCTCATCCTATCAAAGTCCTCACTGATCAACCTCTAAAGCAAGTCCTGTTTCGTCTTGAGACTTCGGGTTGTCTTTTGAAGTGGAATGTTAAACTCGCCCAATACGACATCACTTATCATCCCCGGAGAGCAATTAATGGACAAGCTTTAGCTGATTTCATTGCAGAATGTACAGATAAAGGTGATAGTGAGGGAGAGGTGACTGATAATACCCCGATTCGATGGAAATTATATGTTGATGGTGCAACAAACGATTACTGTTCCGGAGCTGGGGTTGTGATTGAAACCCCTGAAGGGCGGTCATTGTGCTATGGATTGAGATTGGAATTCCCTTCGACAAATAATGAAGCAGAATATGAAGCTCTTGTTGCAGGCTTGAAAACTGCTAAATAATTGAATGTCAAAGTGTTGCAGATCTTCAGTGATTCACAGCTTATTGTATGTCAAGTCAAGAAAGAGTTTCAAACTAAAGGAGGGAATCTGCCTGCTTTCTTGTCAAGAGCCTGGGAACTTCTTGATGATCTTGACCATTATACGATAAATCATATACCCTGGGAAGAGAACATGAAGGCAGATTCTCTCGCAAAGTACACAAGCACTAGTGAAGCTTAATTATTGGGATTAGTTCATGTGGAAGTCTTGTCAGCTCCAAGCACTGATGAGATGGATATTGACTGCATCATGACTATATCTTAAGAGCAAGAATCATGGATGACTCCGATAATGGAATATCTGCGCAACGGTTCTCTACCAAAAAATTCAAAAGAACGACAGAAGTTGCTAAGAAAAGACTCCAGATATATAATTCAAGATGGCCGGTTGTATAGGCGGGGATTCTCAATGCCGTTACTCTGATGTGTGACCAAGGAAGAAGCTAAGACAATTCTAGCTGAAGTACACGGAGGAGAGTGTGGAGATCATTCAGGTGGTCAAACTCTAGCAAAGAAAGTTCTCCGTTATGGGTATTTTTGGCCAGATATTAACCGTGATGTTGCAACCTATTCCCGAAAATATCACCGATGCCAGAGATTTGCAAAAATCCTAAGATCACCTTCCACCGAGATAACACAGATGGTCAGTCCGTGGCCATTTGCCATTTGGGAATAGGTCTCATCGGGGTTTTGCCAACCGCCAAGTCCGGAATCAGATATGCTATTGTTGCTATTGATTATTTTACTAAATGGGCCGAATCTGAATCATTAGCTACTATTACCTCTAAAAAGATGATAAACTTTGTAACTAAGAATATCATTTGCAGGTATGGTGTGCCTCAAAAGATAATCACAGACAATGGAACCCAATTTGAAAGTGAAGAGTTCCAAGATTTTTGCAAGCGATTCAAGATCCAAAAAAGCTTCTCAGTAGTGTCTCATCCGCAGGCAAACGGGCTAGTGGAAGCAGTAAACAAAATTATCAAATCAACCATCAAGAAAGAGCTGGAAAAAGCGAAAGGTGGTTGGGTCGATAAGCTACCACTAGCACTATGGGCTAATAGAACTACACATAAAACTGCAACTAGGCACACTCCATTTTCATTGGCGTATGGATCAGAGGCAATGATTCCGGTTGAAATAGAAGTCCCTTCACATAGAAGAATTCATTTCAACCAAGCTGAAAACGAAAAGTTGCAACTTGAAGCACTTGACTTCCTTGATGAAAAAAGGAACAGGCTCAGCTCAGAATTGCAGCCCATCAGCAAAGAATTGCCAGGCACTTCAATTCCAAAGTTCGCCAACACAGCTTTGAGGTTGGAGATCTAGTCTTGAAGAGGGTCATGACAGCAACAGGAGTGTTTGCACCAAACTGGGAAGGGCCATACGTGATACGCAAGAAACTTCTTGATGGCGCTTTCAAACTGACAACTGTCGAAGGAGATCCAATTCCAAGTGCTTGGAACAACAATCACTTGCGTCCATATTTTACTTAAAAGCTTTACTGAAATACTATAAAAGAGTTATGAATGTATGATTCTTGTATTGAAAGCCATTGCAAAGCCAGTGCAAGTGAATAATAAGAACTACAAAGTGGATGTAGGCTCAGTTCTTGGCCGAACCACTCTAAATCTTGTGTTCTCTACTATTATAAACTGCCTGTTTTATTTCGATATATAAAGTACTTCAATTGTATTGCTAAAATGTCGATTTAATATTGCAGGCCATTAAAACAAAGCTTACCCATCATAAGACCAAGCAATCCCTGACATCACTCAACAAATGAACGTTCAGCCACAAAAATTCCGGACTCAAATCCTATATAAGTAGTGCTTTAAGCAAACAGTTAGTGGTTCCGCCAGAGGTGGACCCTTCCTAACTAATTATGATCGTTTGCGCAAACGAACATCGATTAATTAGCCTGTGTCTACCCCAGCGAACTCATTTAACAATGAAGTACACTTCTTTGGATAAAATAAGCTACATGCAAAAGAAAGGAATGTGTGATTGAAAACGATAACAGGGAACCGCTGATATGAGCAAATGGCGAAAAGACATAGGCGAGCAGGTAGCAAACAGCAAAAGACCTCTTCGGAGGCACAAGCCCTCTTCGGAGGCACAACTCTTCGGAGGATAAAGACCTCTAATAGGACTTGCCAGAAAAAGAAAGTTCTCTTTCTCAACAAAAAGATTGGTCGAATGACCGGTGGTACAGGACACTCGTTAACTAGATGAGAATGTTTGTGCAAACAAACAGTCCAAGTAACTTGTGTCCGCCCCGTGAATCCATCCAACCATGAGAAAGAAACTTCCAAGCAAAAGCCCTACTCGGAGGCACACATTTCACCGTGATCTGAAATAAAACTTCACACGAGTTGAAAGGTGGAAAGATCTCTACGGAGGCACGCATTCCACCGAGATCTGAAATAAAACTTCACAAGTGTTGGAATGTGAAAAGCCCTCTTCGGAGGCCCATTTCACCAGAGTTGAAATGCTAAAAGACTTCTTCGAAGGTACACATTTCACCGCAATCTGAAATAAAACTTCACACGAGTCGAAATGTGGAAAGCCCTCTTCGGAGGCCCGTTTCCCAGCGAACAGGGAAAAAATAAAAGCCTCTCCCCAAAGGCAGAAACGAAAAGCCCTCTTCGGCGGCCCGCTTCCCCGCGTATAGGGAAAAAACAAAAGCCCTCTCCCCAGAGGCACGCACAAAGAAGCCCTCTTCCCAGAGGCACAATCAAACAAAAAAGTCCTCATCCCGGAGGCATGATCAAACAAAAGCCCTCTTCGGAGGCACAAATAGGTCAAAGCCCTTTTTCGGAGGCTCACTTTACCACGAAGGAAAATTCACTTACCAAAAATAAAAGTGACTTTCTCCAAAAGTGAAGTGTAAAAACTTCTCCAAAAAAGAAATAAAGAGAAACTTCTCCAATACGAGGCGCATTCTACTAAATCAGATAAATATTTTCTTAAGATGGAAAAATTATTCTATAAAGTACAGATGCAAACCTCCTTCGAATGGAAAAGTTGTTCTCTAAAGAAAGAGTACAAGTCTTCTCGAAATAGAAGAGTTATTCTCCAAAATTTGCCAATGTGAAAGAGGTTGCAATAAACCATGGTATATAGGCAATATAATATAGTTACAAAAATAAAAACGATGCTCAAGCAACATACCATAGGTTTACTGCAACATCACACAGAGAAAATAAAGAAACTTGTATGAAAAAGAAGAATAAATGCATTCTCAAATACAGACAGAAGTTTGTACAAGTAAAAGAATCATTTTATTCCATACTATGAATTTTTTTATACATGTGCAGGTTTTAAAACAGAAGAAGGCAGGGACCGGTACCCGCACAATCTCCGGGCAACACAAGTTTTTATATATACAAGCAAAAAAGCAAAAAAAGCGAGACGAAAATCATAAGTCCCAAAACCATCACTTCTTCTTCCTGCCACCTTTCGAGCCTTCGCCAGGCCGGATGATTAACTTTTTAGGCCGACTTGTGAGAGTAGGGGAAGAAAGAGGAAGGGTGCAATTGGACTTTCCTCTACTTTTTCTTCACCGGCAGAAGCTTCTCTCCTTTTCTTTGAGACTACATGCTTCTTCTTCTTCCTTGAAGAAGACTCACTGCCCGGAGTGAAAAGTGCAGACAACTTTATGTCATCAGAAATAGTTTGCTCCGGGGTTCTTTCACCTCCTTCAGGTTCCTCGACCTTCTGTTCTTGAGAAGCGACCGGGTCATCCAAGCCTTGAAGAGCTTCTGTCTGCTCCTCTTGTGACCCCGGTTGAGAAATGGAAGGGGCGTAATTTGAAGAGGCGGAGAGGAAACAGCTGGAAGAGGGGAAGGTTGGACAAAACTTGGTGCTTTCACTACAGGAGAAGAGAAGTTAAAGTCAGTATCTCTTATAAAAAGAGGAGAAAGTGGTGTGTCAAGATTTAAGTAATAATCAAAAGGTTCATCAAGATCATGGGAAGTAAACAAGCGGTCCACTTGAGCGAGATCAACATTGAGGTTACCTGGAGAAGTAGGCTTTACTATGTCAACTTCAAAGTCCTGTGCTTCAGTGCTTTCTTGGACCTTATCTCTAGTGCGGGCGGTGGCACTTTCAATAACAGCTTGAGCAGGAGGTGGAGAATGGGAACTGGAACCAACAATATCGATATTGGCCGAAACCGAAGGTTGAACTGGGTCGGTTGAGATTGTCTTCCCTAAATGTTCTCCTTCTGCCATTTCGGCTCTCTCTTTGGCGAGTTGCTCCTTTCCCCTGGCAAGAGCGGCACATGCATCATCATCTAGATAGTGTGCCATTAAATCTACTTCAGCATATCCAGCTCCTCCAATCATATCAAGTGCAGCCTCTCACACTTTGGCCAAAGTGATTTCATACTCCGGTCCCAAAAATTTAAGGCTACCGTGCCCCAGAACACTGTGAATGTAAAACTCGATTAAAGTAGAGCTGACTTCGGCTTTAGTTGCCATACGAGATTCCTCGGCTGCTGCCAGCAATAGCTTCATCGCGCTCCTTTTCAGCTTTACAAAGTCGAGCTTTTAGAAGTTCAATTTCCATGTTCTGGGAGTTGGTCTTTTCTCATAAATGAGCAACATCGGCTCAGTAGTTATCCACAAATTGTTGCCGTGCTTCAAATTTAGCTTCAGCATCTCTCTGTGCTGTGTGAGCATCTCTCACTTGTTTTTGAAGCACTTCTTCTCTCTGAGAATAGGAAGTGGAAGAAGTGGCGAGCTCTTCCTTAAGTTTTTCATATTCCGCTTCAAGCTTTTCATTATAAGCGGTAATACTCTTCATTTCGGCATCATGCTGATCGAGTGTTTTTTGCCACTCGGATTTGTCATTTTCCATAGTCAGCATGGCTTCATGGTTTGCACGATTTACCCTTTGAAGCTCGTCAACAAGTTTCTACCAACCACACATTCTCTCGATATCGAGTTTGACGGCATCAAGATTGCGCAACATGGCTTGTTTATCGATTGGGACCAAGTCGAGATCAAAGCGCACTCCCTTTAAGCACCAGTGTGGAAACCGACTTTGAAGAGTGGCCGGACCCTGTTCAACTTGATAGAGGGGTCTACTTATGATTGTTTGATATCGTCTTTTGGAAGGGCGGGAGAGATGGAATGGATTTCCAGAGAGACGGGAGCAGTGGGCTTTTCAAAGAGTTCGGATGTCAGTTTTTCACCCAGTTTGGCCCGTTTACTCGGGTCCTCAGTGACATGGCTTTTTCCCTTGTCATCACGGGATTTTCGCTTGTGGGAATCATCGTCTCTCTGGGAAGAATCATGTCGTTCGTCCCGTCTCCCGTAGCGTTCTTCATAAGCACGCTTTTCACGAGCCTTCCTCGCAACTCTTTCTTCGTTAGTTTCCCAGGAGGCGGGAAGATACCTCTTGGGGTCATAAGAGCCGCGCCTCCCATAACGCTGGAAATCATTATAGTAGGTGCCATTTCGTCCCATTGGAGAATTTGGAAATAAAAAATAATATAAATTCAGGAATCTTCAAAGCAAGGAAGTTGAATGCATATAAGTGCTGAAAAGTCCTAAGCGTGTGTAACGTGCAAACTACGCGCGTCAAACTACAAACCACTCCTTGGTTGGGGGGCGATGATGGATTTTATAGCCAGTGTCAACTCTTGGGCTGATGGAGTTTGTTGCAGGACGGATGTCGCTTCAACTGCTGGAGAAGTAACTTTAGCAGTGATAGGATCATCTTTAAAAAGCTCCTGTGAAGTAATCATCAGGTCACTCAACCCCTCAAAAGTATCATCACCGCTGTGCCTGGCGGGACTTGTTCTCTCAGTTCCTTCGTCACCAGATTTCCCGGGTTGTTGAGGAGGTTCCTCTTCTTCGATGACCGGGGCAAGGGCACGTTTGCTGAATGACCCCGCAACATCAATTGAAGTAGAACACTTTACCAATGAAGCCTCAACAGTATGTTCTTTTGGTGTAAGTTCTCCGATGGAAACTGAGGCGTCCGATGTCTCTACTAGAGAATTAGGGACTTCATGAGGCTGAGTAGATCGGGAAGGGTGCAGAAGTCTGCATTGGTGAATAAATTCGTCTTTTAGCAGAAATTTAATACTCTTTTCCCCAATCGCCACGGCACTTAATCTTTCAAAAGTCGGCTTGTGGCTGAGATTTCTAGAGGGAGGAGGAAGTGCTGTAAAAGAAAAGAATGAAATTAGCACTTAGCAATTCGGATCTCGGAAAATTCAGAAATGGAAAGAACGGGAATGAGCAATCTTACTTACTATTCTCTAGATGGCATAAAACCCTGGGAGGCAGCGAACGAAGAAGAATTGATTCAGAAAACCGTGAGCACTTTCGGAAAGATCGGTGATAAGTTTACGGTTTCTGGCACTTCTCACGAGTATGATGGAGGGGTGGTCTTTATTCTTTGCGAATGTGCATAAGTAGCAAATTTCTTCGAAGCTCGGAAGACGGTTAAGTGTCCTCCTGAATAGAACGCACAATCCCATCAGGATGGCGTAGACATTGGGATGCAGTTGAAAGGGAGAGATGGTTAGTCGGAGAAGGAGTTGTTGAAGAAATTCATTGAAAGGAGGAATGGCATCACACAGGCACATCTGGCGATTAACAGTGACAAAACCTAGAGGTGGCTTGTCAGCGGTATCATCTGGCCCAGGAAGTATAACATCCGCTTCGGCAATAGCAAATTAAATACGTAATTGGTTGAATGCCCGCTGACTCAGGGTAGTTGGATTTCTTTCCGGAGGATTATCCAATGGGTTGGCCATCGGGAAGACTCCTTCAGATTGCTCTATTATCACTTCTTGAGAAGACATTCTACACAAGGAACTGGATATTCAAATGTGAAGGTGCACGTTTCCTAAATGTGTGAAGTGTTGTGTAAAACTAGCAAAATGACAAGCAAATATAACTGAAATAAACTAACATGCAATTGCCAATTTTAAAGTTTCAGGGCTAGTTGTTTTAAGTCCAAATACAAATGAAGTGTTGATGCAAACAAGTCAGTTTTAATTGATTAATATGGCTTTGCTTTAATACTTCACTTGAATTTGTCGATTCACAGCATTTCATATAATTTCTTTAAGTTGATTATCTTTTATCGACTAATCTGTCATTCGATGTGGGCGATCAGTGGCAGTATATTCATCCTATTTTTCTACAAATGTTGTGTTTAACAGGTTATTAGCATTAAAGTTAATATAATCTTCAACAAGCTCAAGCGACTCATCATGGGTCAGGGTTCATCAATCAAGCCCAACGACCTAACATAAGTCGAATTATCTTAAGTCGCATTTTCCAAGTTAAAGAATTCAAGGCACAAGGCTTCAGGTAAAAATTAAACAAAAATTCTCCAAGTTCTAGGTCGGCCGCGACCTAAAACCTATGCCGCACAAAGTCAGGTCGTTGGTCGTTTAGGTCGTTCTGCTTTAAACTTTGTATTATTCCACTAAGTTAAGTCGCGAGCATGATAGGTTGCAAGAAAGTTAAATCTCAAGTGTGTTAGGTCGGCCAAGTTTCTTAGGTCGCAAAGGTTTCTAAGTCGCTCAAATTCACTAAATCTCTTTTGACAATCCCGAGCTATTTCCTGTCAAAGCCACTATGCCCTGCCTTCCTTGACTCGCTAACTTCTTCTCCACCCAATAGCTCGCTATCTCATTAACTTTCAACCCAATAACCTGTTATCATCTAAGCAACGAAATCCCTCATCCTCTCAATAAAACCCATTATCCATCAATGCCATCAAATCATCCACATTGATTCGAATCGTTTCAGATCCATCCTGGACCCAATGCGTTGCTGTGCTCTCGTGAATCGCCGCAACAACATAGTTAATGGCGATCAAGGTCAATCGCAACTTGACTTGAAAAGTGAAACGCGACACACAGAGTTGGTCTGAGGTCAGGGAATCGGGATTCGCAGTTCGGTGATGATCGTGATTGGATAAGGATCAAATTCACTTACACAATATAATGGTGAAGATGGATTGACGGTTGGATAGATCGAATTTGCTCTAGAAAGCTCAAGACTCGTTAATGGCAGAGCAAGTTGTTAGAACAATTAAGTAAAGAAGAAGAAATGAGCTAGCAGTTATATAAGGCAAAAGCAGATGGGCATGCAGGTTAAGTTAACTCTTGGGTCGCTTACGACCTAGCGGGTTTAGATCGAAGCACACGACCTATGACCTAGGTGTGTACTTCGAGGGGCAAGTGTTAACTCCTCTTTTTTAAGCGACCTAACGACCTATGGGATGCAGCGACCTAACTACCTATGGGATGCAGCTACCTAACTGCCTATGGGGTGTAACGACCTAAAGCGAGAAGCGACCTAGTAGCTAAGTGGATTTACCGACCTAACGGATTAAAGAGCCTAACGACCTAATGAGCTAACGAGTTAACAACCTATGGACCTGGCGACCTAAGGGTTGGACGACCTAGCGAGTTAATAAGGGGAGCGACCTAACATGGAAGAAATTCTGCAGCGAACTAAAGAATGCCAACGACCTAGCGACCCAGCGACCTAGCGAGTTATCACGGAATTAGGCAACGTCCTATGCCTTTCCCAAACCATAAGTCTCCAACTACTCTACGTAGGTCTCTCACAACCTAAACATACCAAAGAAGCTTCTTATGCCGCCTCCTCCTTAGGTCGTTGACGACCTATGACTTGCCAGTTTATTCAGAATGATCAAGTACGCTCTTGTTAAGACGAAGACCACATCCACTAGGTCGCACATGACCTACGACCTATCCAAGGTCGCTCACGACCCACGACCTACCAATGCCATCCGAGTGACCAAGTGCAAAGCAGTAAGCCATGTCCTCTAGGTCGCGCGCGACCTACGACCTACCCTTAGGTCGTGCACGTCCTACGACCTAACTCCGATATCTCCCTATAAATACAACAATAGCTCTAACGGAGAAGAGATCTTTTTGGCTCATTTCTAGAATGCCGATACTCTGCTGAATTCTCGACTCACTCGACACTTCAAACACGAAAGAGATCTCAACGAACTCCATGAGGAAATCTAGCACAATCGACATGGATTCAAAGAATTCTTCTACATCGGAGTTCTAGCTATTTGTCCTATCAGTGTTGTAATCGAAGATCGTTGTAAAATTGTAATTGATTCAGTAATAAAGAAGATTAAAGTGGACGTAGGCTTAACTTGAAGCCGAACCACTATAAAACTGCTGTCTTTTTACTACTTTCTCTATGACTTTTCTACTCACTTTTAATTCCCGTATAGACAGGTGGTGCTTTCACTTAATCTCCACTTACACCGGGGTGTTAGCGTTCAATTTTAAGCATTAACAATATTTAGCTCTTGATTATATTATTATTATAAGGGATTAATAAATTATAATCTCATCATCATTTATTATTATTTTTACACACAGAAAGGAATATATGTTTGTATATAGATAGGTTGTATGTAAGCCTGTAAAACCATTAGGATCAGGTGACCCTGGGAGATTATAGGCTAAGGTCAGACTGTCCAGAAGAGAAATATTTAATAGATAGTTAAGGATAGACCATCTAGAAGATGAGTGTCTAACAAATGTTAGATAAAATTTTTTATATTGCCTGGTAGGCCCGAGTCAGCCAATGGTTAATAGTTAGCCAAAAAAAACTAAAGTGTTTGAACAAATAGTTCCTTTATTACCTAATATATATGTTTACATAATGTGCTTTTCAGATTTTAACCAATTTAGGTTGCAGGAAAAGGTTTGCAAAAGATATGATTTTAAAAGGATGTTAGTGAGGGGAAACCCATTCCACTAGGCGGCGTGGTCTCACTTAACATAAAATAACCGAGATGTATATTATTATTCACACTAGGCTTTATGTCTGACTTGAAGTTCTTGTTTCCTTCTAAACTCTTGGTTACTCAAAATTAATTTAAGCAGGCTGAGGGCTGAGGTTTTTAGGTTTTAGAAATTTTGGCGAATAAAGCTTCCGAATACGAGCAGGTGGGTGACAGATAGCTAAATAGGAGTTACAGTTTATTTTGTTTTTCTGATGTGTGTATTAAGTCTGATATAACTATATTTCTTTGATCAACCAAGGGGGTATCGTCATATGTCACTCTTGGCGTATTATTGTATAATTATATTTGATCATTGTCTGGGAAACGATTATGGGAATCATTGTTTTGTGATATAATCAATAAAACTTTATTTTTGAGATCTATAATTTTGTTCATATTCAAGTGCTTCTAATATTATAGATACCATTAACATTATCATATTTTGTTACCAAAAGTTAGTACCATGGATGACTGCAACATCTGTAGAGCTTAGCTTTTGGCCTCCAGCTAAGAGATGTTACAAAATGTGGGGGTATAAGGTCTTGTTTACTAGAGAATGGTTTTTTGAAGTGAAGTAAGGAGTTTAACGTGATTTTTTGGAAGTGTGTTCACTAGTTTTTGATTATGGAAATAATTTTAGAAGGCATGGAAGTGTTCTTGTACATAAAGGGATAAGAAATGAAGATGGACATGAATATGTAAAGTGGAAAATGTGTGGAGATTGTGGGTATTTATAGGCAAAGAAGCGGAGTATTATTTAAATTAACCTAAACATTTGAATAATATAAATGTTATCATGTAACATGGAAGCCACGCCTCTCCACCCCTCTATGTATGCACGTTACCGCCACTAGGACCAATTACACCATGCTTTAGGTCCTAGTTTAGGTGATGGTTGGGTTATCTAATTAATTTCCTAAGGTTTTTTAATATATATTGTGCATTTTATGTCAAATCTAGGTTTACATTTAAACTAAGCTTGATCATTAACTTTAACACAATGATTATCTTATCACATGACGTATGTCCATGTGTGTACAGGTGTATATGAGTGATACAAAAATGTGCACAACGTTTTCGATGAATATTTGATGCCGAAAAGTCGAATTTTCGAAAAAAGTTTTACAGTCACATTTTCTATTTTAATTTGAACTATTTATTTTGGTAAACAAAATTTGAAAATGATTTTAATATCATCAATCAATATTTAAAAAATGTCTATTCGGTAATTAAAATCCATTATTTAAATATTCAAATACAAAGCGATTAATTTATGGGTTACTACAAACATGACAAACCGTACGCACTCTCCTACTACATTCCTTCGGGAATTTCCCATTGAATTAGTAGCAAGCAGTCCTTGTATATCGAATATTTTCATAATGAAGCACTACTGAAACTATATATATAATATGCATCATGAGTCCAGTGGCAAGTAGCCCTACTGAGACGACCCGACTTCCTACCTCTAGGAAATCGCATCATCAATGAAGAAAGAAAGGGATAGAAGAAGAAAAGAAAGAGAAGGAAGACACAACAACAGATAACTCACAGCGGAACGAATGAAATATAATATATCACATAAAATATTACATAATATCATATTACATCAGAGTACACAACTTATATAACACATATTAGACAGTTATAAACATCTGTCTATCTATACAACACAAGAACGACAGAAACAGATACCAAACAACACAGCGGAATCATAAGATATCCATACATGGAAGCCTCCTGCTCCATATCTCCTCCAGAATTCGTCAAGCAAACCTGAATCACTTCACTAGTCATACATGATACGAGTACCCAAGAGTTTAATAAAACAGAAAATAAACACTCGGGTCAGACAGGGGTCTGGTGTGAGTAAACGGTTTAAAATTTCTTAACTTTAGAAAAACCTTTGAAAAGAAAAGGTATCACGTAAGACTTCCCATACATAAACATGAAAAAGTTTCTACCTTACGCAAACCAAAAAATTTGATAGGAAATCCAGTGATATTATAATAGTGTCTAGGGTTTTCAAGTAAATAACAAATAGCCGAAATTGTTACATTCATTAAATTCCAGCTACTAACCACAAAAGTGGGTAATACAAACAAAATCGTAGGGTCTCGTAGGAAGAATGGGTTTCCTTCAATGGCAGGGCTACTTAGGTACCGCCCGTCACAGTACATGGCCTAGATCAACGTACCGAGGAGCCACCCTAACTCCCCTGCAACACAAGGCCGGGATCATCCCTTACTGGACAGTCCCAAACGAGGCCACCCCGTAGTTGGCGCGACCAACCACACACTAAGCCGAAATAGAAAGGGACCTCTAGACAGGGGTAAATCTCACTCTCAAGTGGGAGCTACCCACGAAGCCTTGCTTCACCTTCCCTGTTTTAGCCATTCTCGGTTGATGAGGCTTGAGGCTGCGATTACCTTTATAGAATACATCTATCTTAGAATGCTCATCGTCCACCTGACGATGTTCTGAAAGCATTCACTCCATACAAGTTCGTTCTGGGTTCGAATGAAACCGAAGGCACTATCTCTTTGCACTCATTTTGGAATCACCCTTAGAGTCAACGACCATAGCCCTTACACTCTAAATCATCATCTCGAACCTATAAGTACTATTCCGTCAAACTCATTACGAAATCACCCACATAGTTATACTGACGTATGGCCTTACACCTCGAGTCTTCACAAAGCTCCACTTGGATTCACGACCTAATGTTTATTTGGAATCGATGTGGTTTTCAGATCCCAAATATGGAAACCCGATCCCGGTCTCACGAAAGTAAACGCCATTTTAATGTCCAAGTTGTACTTAAGGGTTTAACAATTTAAACTCATATTCAGGACGATATATAAATAGATAGACGAATCACATTATCTCAATAGATAATTCATAACAATCATTCATCTCACAATGCAGCATATCACATAACAGGGATATTACATCCAAATCATCCAGTATCAACCAATCACCAAATATCAATCACTAATATTAACGAATCAATATTGATCATCCAATATCAATCAATCAACCAATATTAATCAATCATCCAAAACAAAATTGATTAACTCATAATCCATTGGATTACCCAAATCCTTCTTCATTTATTTATTTCAATAAATAAATTATACATCTCTAATGATCTTCCTTAATTAATCTTCCTTGAATTAATTATCTTTTAATTATGTCCAAATAATTATCCTTAACCATATTTAGTAATTAACCTTTAATTACTATCATTAATTCCAATAATTAATGATCCTTCATTTACTTCCATTAATTAGTTAACTATATTAATTACATTAAACCTTAATTAATTACAATTAATTAATCACACTTTAATTAATTACTTATATTAGTCTACTATGATTAATATCTTTAATTACAATAATTAATTAATGATCCTTATTAATTAATAATTCCTTTAATTAATTAAATAATTGATTTGTAATTAATCATCTCATTAATTCATAAACAGTAATTAACAATTTGTAATTACTTATCTTAATTAATTAACTTCTTAAATAATTATATTAACTTTTGATTAGTTAATCTAAATTAATTAATCTTTAATTACTTTATTAAGTAATTATTATTAAATTTAAATTAACAATTGATTCTTTAATTAATTACTTTATTAATTAATTACATTTTAATTAATTATCCTTAATAATTAATCTTAAATTAATTACATTTATTTATTAATTAATCCTATTAATTAATGAACTAAATTAATTAAGTAATTAATTTTTAATTACTTACAAAAGTAATTATCTTTAATTACTTCTATTAATCAATCTTGATTACTTCCTTAATTAATTACCTTAAAAAATAATTAATTCCATTATTAAATAATCCATAATTAATTAATTATTCCATATTTAATTAACTTCAAAACAATTATATTAATCAATTCCTTAATTTAATAACAAGTAGTGATTTCCCAATAATCACTTCAACTTAAATTACTTCCATGAGTAAATCCCTATAATTACATCCATAAGTAATTACCTTCTTAATTACATTCAACTATTAACCATTAATTACTTTATTAACTAATTACACTTAATTAATCCATAATTAAGTGATTATTTGAAATTAAATAAACAATTAACTAATTATTTGAAATTAATTAAATAATCAATTAATTAACTTGTTATATTTCAAAATCCTTAATAAATTAAGAAAACATAAATCTTAATTATCAAATCATACTTATTAAGTATTTCAAAGTTCATAACAAAGATAAATCAACCATATTTATCTTTGTAAATTAATTATTTGAATTTAATAAAATTTTAGCAACCTAAGAACAAATTATACTATTTGGATTTCAAAATCATAACTTAAATTTTATTTGAAATCAAAGCATTTAGAAATCAAATTTTGAAATTTAAAAATAATTTAGTTATCCAATTTATAACTTATTTATTTTCAAAATAATTTGAAAGCTTAGTTTTTAAAACATTACTTTAAAACTTTGATTAAATAATTAAATTCTAAACACTCTTTAAATTTGAATTTTAAACTTAATTTAGATAATTATTTTCAAACAAACATCTTAAAACATTTTTTAAATTTGAAATATAAATTCAATTTTCACTTTTAAATGTTTGATTTACTTTCATTTTAAATCAACAAGTTTAACATTATATTCGCTTCCTTTATAAAACTTGTTTTATAACTTTTAACTTGATTTTTACTTATTTTATATAATGAAGTAAAATCTACATTTAGCACTACAGAACCAAGCCGAGAAATCTCGAGTAAAGAACTCAATTCACCCGTGCCTTCCCCAAGCAAAACCAACTACACCATCTTCGAGTCCTACGCGAGAATAACGCGAGTGCTGCTTCGAGTTTCCAATCGTCTTCCCCAAAGCTCCACTTCCAGTGCACAAACCCAAACACGGTGCACGTGCACCGGCCACTCTGGCCATCGATGATCGACGCAACAATCTCCTGCAACCCCACGTTCACGAGCGAACTCGGAAACCAACCCAGATCTAACAATCAACACGCGAGTCGAAATACGACCATCGTATGAAAAACTGCAGCAAACTACGACCCCAAAAATCCCCCAACGCCGTCAACCTCCATGTCGATGAATTTTTGCCGACCTCACCATCAAAGCACCTCAGCATCGAGCACTATTTTACCCTGACACGAACATCTTTGGTCCACTACACATGATGAAATCCCCTCGACAACCAAGCCGAACAAACCCCTAGCTAAAACTCTAGTTTTCTCGATTACCAACTCCTCGACCACCTGAAAAATCCAAGAGTATTTTTCCCATACTCACAACCAATCCAACCTCCTCCATACCAAAAATTGGACATCATAGCCGTGCCGATCGTCGGCAATCGCCTAAATTCCAAATTTCAAATAAATCCAAAATTCACCATAATTATACAATTAAAAAATTACGATTTCTTCTTTTAAATTCATGATTTCATACAACAAACACAATCATACTCTTCCAAACCAAAATTAGGATGGTTAATTTTTAACTAAAATTTAAGTTTACTGTAAATTTCCTATTTATGCCTACTTGTAGCTTTAAAAAAAATATGAAAATAATTTTAAAATTTCTATCAAACTATAACATACACTTTTCATTTATACAACAAGTTCAAACAAGTTATAGCTTTGAAGGATTTTGGATTTAAAGATGAAAAATCAAATCCTACTTAAACAACAGAGTTTAAATTCAAATTCACAGGCACTAAGTAATCATGCATTCACATGATCAAATATTCATTATCAAAACAAGAATTTATTTGCATGCATTATTATTTAACCCAAAGATTAAACCAAATCTGTTTTTAAAATGATTACTCACCAATTTATATGCAGAGACAGAGCAGTTCATTATTTTCCAGGCTTTGATATGCTGAAGAAAAATCCATTTGCATGCTTTTAAATTGAAGTTGAACTGTAGGTCTTTATTTCAATTTCAGGATTTTGATTGTTGAGAAGAATCTTTAATTTGCAGATTGACATTTGCTTTGTAGATTTTTCTTTTCAGGTTGAAGATGATATGAAGTTGCAGCTCTGAAGTTTGCAGGTTGAGGTTGAAGGTCAATTGCATTTGCAGGTTTGATTTGAATTCTTACATTACAGGTTTTGATTTCAGATTTTTATAAATGAAATTTCTGTTTTGAGTTAGAAAAAAAAGTAATTAAAATATTATGATTAAATAGAATTAAAGAAACTAAAAATTTTAAACAAAAGAAGACACTTGTTAAAAAAAAACATACATTTGTCAAACAATTGGTTTGATTGTTTTACAAGTGTTATTAAGATATGTTTAGATGGTTACACATGTATTTAAGTCTTTAAATATAATTTTATTTAATTTAAATGTAAATGTAAGCTTACTTATTTATGTAAATATGAACTTACTTTTTAAAGAGAATATTCATAAAACTAATTATAATATAAATATACATCTTATACATGTATTTAAAATTTAACATTTATATTTATACACTTATAACATTTTAAGTTGAAGCATTTAAAAAGAAAGCAAAACAACTTTGTTTAAATCCCTTTTTAAACTATCTTATTTAAAATAAGTAACAATCTTATATTTTAAAAAGAAACAATTATCTTATAATTGAAAACAATTTGAAAAATCTAAATTAACTTTTGAAAATATATATTAAAACAAAGCTTAAAATTATAATTTCATGCATATACAAATTATCCATAGATTAAATTAATTTCAAAAACACTTAAATTATAATATATACACATATATATATATATATATTAAAATTTGAAAATTCATCTTTTACAATATATATCAAATATATATATTATAAACAGAATAAAATTTTGTTAGCTTATGAAAAGCAATTCTAACCAATTTTAAATTGTTAAAAAGATATTGATCACACTTACCAGATTAAATATTTGTTATCCTTTAAAAGATTAATTTCACCAATTTAAACTAAAATTATAAAGAAAATTATCGAATCAATTAAATTATTAATGCAGATTATTAAATTGATATTGCCTTAAATTCCGGGTCGTTACAATCCTTCCCCCTTAAAAGAATTTCGTCCCAGAAATTTAAAAGCAAAGGTAATTTAATAACCCAGCATAGATTTTAATTCCAAATAGCAAAGCATTCCTATCAACCGGTTACTAAAAACGATTGCAATCAATCAAACAAACAGACCTAACTAGTTATCCTGACACAAATCAGAATAAATCTTACTAACACTAACTCGGGTTTCCCAAGTATAAATCACCGGAAAACTCGTTCTGCAGAAGCTAAATAAACCACACCACCAAAATCCAGAGCTCCTCTCATCTCTAGATCCATCAATCTGAACAGAACATCAGATTATACTCAATCTAGCACATCTTCCAAAATCCAACTGGACTGCAGATTCCACAACCAATCGATGAATCGTACACATACTCCCTCAGAGATACGTGAAATACAATCAATTCCAGCTATCCAAACTGGCAATTCGGTCTTATCCTATCAAAAACATAGATAAGAAATCTCAAATGCCACAACACTAGCCATTCAAACTTATCCAATTATTTTTCTCTTAGCCAGAGAAATCTCAAGAACAATGAAGTCTCCAACTTCGAACTCCAAAACTCCTTATCTCATATCAGCATAACTCCACAGACAATCCTAGGCTGCCAAACTTATTCCTGATCAGCTCCACCTATGATGATGCTTCCAGAGACAACTAGACCAAAAGAAAACCAGTTTCTGGTTCCTATTCAACGGAAAAATCTTCCATAATCCATCGAAATCTAGAACTCAAACTCTATTCCAAAGCAATAGCAAATCTGAACTTGCTTCCTTCCTTGTACAGCTACTACCCTGCTTCCGCTACACAACTCTGATTCTGAAATAGATGGGGATACTATTGATGAACACGAATACAAACTTATCCAATATATCCGGGAAAACTTTGTTCATCAAATCCATAAAATCTGAGTGACACAACTGACTCGATCACAAAACCTTATAACTGAAATCCATTTCGAAAACTAGATCTGACCAAATCCAAATTCCAAAATTTTCTGAGCTACGACACCAACTCTTCCACTAGGCTAACTACCAGAATCACTTCTGGAACCAAAACAATATGGAATTCAACTCCAGATGCAGACAAACTTCTGATTACTTCAGTAGCTCCTACTTCCACATAAGAGTCCTCGGTCTCAAACAAAAGGTTGCTCAAGAAAAATTCCCAAACATATTGCAAGTCACTTTTGCGATCCTACCTAGTTCGGATTCCAAAGAAACTGTCCTCTCTTTATCAATTAGAACAGCCTTAAGCTTCTCCAAAACAAGGTTAACCCTTCCAGAAAACTTCACCAACTGCCCGGACTGCTGATAAAAGAAACATCATGATTCCTGGACATCCGGAGAAATGGCCACACTACTGCTTCCAAACTCTACCTCGACGATACTGCAAAGCTAAAAGATCCACTCATCAGCACACCGATCACTTCGAGCTGAACTGCTACCACAGTTAACTAAAGACTTCTAATCCACAGGCTCCTCGAAAACAAAAACCATCAACAAACCACACAACGGACCTCCGAATGGCAGACAACCTCTCAAGAAATTCGGGCTCTAAACCAAGCATCAACAGTCTGGCTCTTCTTAAGGAATGACAATGAGACCATGCCAAAGCGAAGCAACTTATAGACCTTAATCTCATATCCCAGAACAACCAACCTCCATGTTAGAGATCCAGATAGCTTCTACACAGACGAGTCTTCGCTGCGGCAGGTAAGGACTGCTCCAAATGAAAACACCTTCAGAAAATATCCATAGATACTGCATCTCATCACGCAGATATCAATATATCATCATTTACTTCTGCTTTTCCGACAGATCCAAACATAAGAAAAACTCGCTCACCCGAACGGAATCCAAACTTACACTTCAAAGATAAACTCCGAATCTTTAAAAATATTTCCTTTGAATATCAGAGAAATTGTTACTCCAAACTATCAATCTCACTCGAGACGGTAATAGGTCTACAGTCTCATCAAATACTTCCAACCTCAAACATATAGACCTCTCCCATTAGTGGTAATCGTGTTACACACACACCACTACTCCATCTACCTTAAAAAACTTATGTTGGAAAATCCGAACAGATAACCCAACAAATTTAGGTATATATATATATATATATATATATATATATATAGTTATATATAAAAATTTCAAATACGCTCTCTCAAGAAAGACACTACTCCAAAGCCTAGGTATTCACTCAACCTAATGCTCTGATACCAACTGAGACGACCCGACTTCCTACCTCCAGGAAATTGCATCATCAAGAAGAAAGAAAGGGATAGAAGAAGAAAAGAAAGAGAAAGAAGAACACAACAACAAAAGATAACTCACAGCGGAACGAATGAAATATAATATATCACTTAAAATATTACATAATATCATATTACATCAGAGTACACAACTTATACAACACATATTAGACAGTTATAAACATCCATCTAACTATACAACCCAAGAATGACGGAAATAGATACCAAACAACACAGAGGAATCATAATATATCTATACGTGAAGCCTCCTACTCCATATCACCTCCAGAATTCGTCAAGCAAACCTGAATCAGTTGACTACTCATACATAATATGAGTACCCAAGAGTTTAATAAAACAGAAAATAAACACTCAGGTCAGACAGGGGTCTGGTGTGAGTAAACGGTTTAAAATTGCTTAACTTTAGAAAAACCTTTGAAAGAAAAGGTATCACGTAAGACTTCCCACACATAAAAGTGGAAAAGTTTTTACCTTACACTAACCAAAACATTTGATAGGAAATCTAGTGATATAATAATAGTGTCTAGGGTTTTCATGTAAATAAGAAATAGCCGAAATTGTTACATTCATTAAATTCTAGCTACTAGCCACAAAAGTGGGTAATACAAACAAAACAGTAGGGTCTCGTAGGAAGAATGGGTTTCCATCAATGGCAGGCTACTGGGTTACCGCCCACCATAGCACGTGGCCTAGATCAACGTACCGAGGAGCCACCCTAACTCCCCTGCAACACAAGGCCGGGACCATCCCTTACTGGACAGTCCCTAACGAGACCACCCCGTAGTTGGCGCGACCAACCACACACCATGCTGAAATAGAAAGGGACCTCTAGACAGGGGTAAATCCCACTCTCAAGTGGGAGCCACCTACGAAGCCTTGCTGCGCCTCCCCTGTTTTAGCCATTCCCGGTTGATGAGGCTTGAGGCCGCGATTACCTTTATAGAACACATCAATCTTAGAATGCTCATCGTCCACCTGACGATGTTCTGAAAGCATACAGTCCATACAAGTTCGTTCGAGGTTCGAACGAAACCGAAGGCACTATCTCGTTGCACTCATCTTGGAATCACCCTCAGATTCAACGGCCATAGCCCTTGCACTCTAAATCACCATCTCGAACCTATAAGTACTATTCCGTCAAACTCATTACGGAATCACCAACAGAGTTATACTGACGTATTGTCCTTACACCTCGAGTCTTCACAAAGCTCCACTTGGATTCACGACCTAACGTTTAATTGGAATCGATGTTGTTTTCGGATCCCAAATATGGAAACTCGATCCCGGTCTCACCGAAACAAAACGCCATTTTAATGTCCAAGTTGTACTTAAGGGTTTAACAATTTAAACTCATATTCAGGATGATATATAAATAGATAGATGAATCACATTATCTCAATAGATAATTCATAACAATCATTCATCTCACAAAGTAGCATATCACATAACAGGGATATTACATCCAAATCATCCAGTATCAACCAATCACCCAATACCAATCATCAATATTAACCAATCAATATTGATCATCCAATATCAATCAATCAACCAATATTAATCAATCATCCAAAACAAAATTGATTAACTCATAATCCGTTGGATTACCCTAAATCCTTCTTCATTTATTTATTTCAATAAACAAATTATTCATCTCTAACGATCTTCCTTAATTAATCTTCCTTGAATTAATTATCTTTTAATTATATCCAAGTAATTATCCTTAATCATATTCAGTAATTAACCTTTAATTACTATCATTAATTCCAATAATTAATGATCCTTCATTTACTTCCATTAATAATTAACTATATTAATTACATTAAACCTTAATTAATTACAATTAATTAATCACACTTTAATAATTACTTATATTAATCAACCTTGACTAATTAATGATCCTTATTAATTAATAATTCCTTTAATTAATTAAACAATTAATTTGTAATTAATCATCTCATTAATTCATAAACAGTAATTAACAATTTGTAATTACTTATCTTCATTAATTAACTTCTTACTTAATTATATTAACCTTTGATTAGTTAATCTAAATTAATTAATTTTTAATTACTTCATTAAGTAATTATTATTCAATTTAAATTAACAATTAATTATTTAATTAATTACTTTATTAATTAGTTACATTTTAATTAATTATCCTTAGTAATTAATCTTAAATTAATTACATTTATTAATTAATTAATCCCATTAATTAATTAACTGAATTAATTAAGTAATTAACTTTTACTTACTTACAAAAGTAATTATCTCTAATTACTTCTATTAATCAATCTTGATTACTTCCTTAATTAATTACCTTGACAAATAATTAATTCCATCATTAAATAATCCATAATTAATTAATTAATTATTCCATAATTAACTAACTTCAAAACAATTATATTAATCAATTCCTTAATTTAATAACAACTAGTGATTTCCCGATAATCACTTCAACTTAAATTACTTCCATGAGTAAATCCCCATAATTACTTCCATAAGTAATTACCTTCTTAATTACATTCAACTATTAACCATTAATTACTGTTAACCCTACTTTTTCACGACTCAAGGACCTAATGTGCTACAGGAATCAATGAGTTAACATGGTAATAGCTAGCGACTTAGAGACCTAAAGTTGAAGAGCCCAACGACCTAACCAGTTGAAGAGCCCAGCGACCTAACCAGTTGAAGAGCCCAGCGACCTAACCAGTTGAAGAGCCCAGCGACCTAACCAGTTGAAGAGCTCCGCGACCTAATGAGCTAAGAAGCTCAGCGACCTAAAAAGTTAAGAGGTCTTGCGACCTAATGAGCTAACGACCTAGTAACTCAATGAAGCAATGACCTAACAACCTAAAGGGGGCAGCGACCTAGCGACCTAAAAGATCCAGCGACCTAGAGAGTTATCACAGAATAAAGCCGCTTGCATATAGGTCGCTCCCAATCTTAAGTCGCTACCTCTTCTAAGTCGCTCCACATAAGTTGCTTTCCATTCCCATAAGTCGCTACAACCTACCAACCATTTTTCCCCTAGGTCGCCCATGACCTACGACCTACCAGCATGTTCAAGTGATCAAGTGCGACTATTTGAAGCCATAGCCCGTGTACCTTAGGTCGCTGACGACCTACGACCTAGGGCTAGGTTGCTCACGACCTACGACCTAACTCCAAAATTTCCCTATAAATACCTTGCCTACTCCACCGAAGAGGGGACTTTTGGCCCATTTCTGTAACGCCTGTACTCTGCTGTTTTCTCAACTCATCTGACACTTCAAACAACGAAGACACCTCTACGGACTTGAAGAGAGATCTAACACATTCAGCATGAATTCGAAGAGCTCTTATACATTGAAGTTCTAGTTACTTGTCTTGGTTGTGTTGTAATCAAAGATCATTATAGAAGTTGTAATCGAATCAGCAATAAAGAGGATTAAAGTGGACGTAGGCTTGACATTAAGCCGAACCACTATAAAAACTGTTGTCTCTTTACTTGATTTTCTGTTATCTTCTGCTTATCTCTAGTTCCCGTACCAACGCGTGGTGCTTTCACATTTTTACTACTTACACCGGGGTGTTAGCGTTCAATTTTAGCGTTAATATTTTTGATGCTTTCATTGAGAGCTCGAACTCAAGGTGCTTTCATCATTGCTTCGCAATCTATTAGAGATCATGGCTCCTAGAAGAAAGCGCAGATCTACCAGACCCGGTGATGCCCATGAAAATACTACCACTTCTCCTTCGTTAAGTCAAGCAGCTCCAAGTGTTGGAATTACACGGGCAGAGTTAGATGCTGTAGTGTCTGGGTTATATCAGCAAATGGAAGCCCAGAACACTTTAATGCTTGATAGGTTGAATGCTTTGCTCGGAGCTAACCGTCAACCAGTGAATAATGAAGAAAACTTTGTTGATGATGTTCATAATCCTGAAGAGAGGAATATTTCTCAAAAGGCAGCTAGCCCCGCCGAAGAGGCACCTCCCCAAGCTGGAGGATCAAGGCCATAGCCGACTCTCCGCGAACGTTTGTCCAGGCGAACGTCCAAGAAAATGGCTGAAGTCTGCCCCGCAGAGCCTCTAAACGATGAGGAATACCTCTCGGGAATGGTTCAACAGATTATGAAAGAAAGTATGCAAAGGGAAGAAGATGAAAAAGAATGGGGGTTCGCTCCAAGCAAAACTCCGTTCACCGAAAGGATTCTGAAGGTGGAATTCCCAAGGAAGTTTGTTCCCCCCACCATTATGGCTTATAAGGGAACAAGCGACCCTAACCAATTCCTATATAAGTATGACTGGCACATGACTGGTGCTAGAGCATCGGATGAGATCAAATGTCGGTACTTTTCAGTATACTTGGAAGGAGTGGCTCTACTCTGGTTTACAAAGCTACCGAACCGATTTGTAGACCAGTTTTCCGATTTAACTCAGAAGCTGAAAGAATAATTCAGGTTGTATGCTTCAATGGCGAAGGACATAATGTCATTGTCCAACCTAGAATAGAATCCCAGAGAATCTATTAGATCTTTTTTAAACCACTTCAACATAGCCTTGGCTGAAGTCGACAATGCAGAGCCACGAATGGTTTTGACCTACTTAATGAGTTCTATCAACAATTCGAGTGAGTTTGGGAAATGGTTGAAGATGAAGGAACCAGATTCGCTTAAGAAATTCTACAAGAAAGCTGACGAGTTCATGCGCTTGGAAAGCCTTCCTGCGCCGGCGAAAGTGGTATTGACGGAGGTTAAGAATAACACTATTGCTCCTACTAAAAAGGAATCCGGAAGTCAGAAGAGGGAGAATAACGGTGGGAAGAAGCAGAAGGATGTGAAGAAACCTCGCTTCTTAAAACCTTCAGATTACACTCCTTTAGCTGATACTCCGGAGAATATCTTTTTTGCTACCAAAGATGCCATGGAATATCCTAAATCACCTGTGTTGAAGCTTGGGAAAAAGGTTGTTCAAAATGGGAGATTTTGTCGGTTTCATAATCAACCCAGTCATGATACTAACGAATGTCGCCATTTTAAAAGTTTGATTGAAGAACTGCTGAGAGAGAACAAGCTGCAACAATATGTTAAGTAAAATAGGAACAACCCAACTTCATCTACTGAGGGCTAGCAACTTCCTGCTCATCCATCTGGCTCGGGTGAGAGGACTACCGTGCGTGAATCAGAGAGGCCTATTATTAATGTAATCACGTGAGGTCCTCACCCGGTAGGCAGAAGCTGGGGCGAGATGGAAAGATATGCTCGTGCTTTGAAATATGCCCCAGCAGAAGAAAATGTTTTTGTGTTGGAAGACGCTGCACCTTTGAAGCAGCAAAGAAATTTTGATAATGACATTGTGTTCAGGGCCAGGGACTCTATGGAGTTGAAGCTCCTACCATGGATCCCTTGGTCATCTCTACGGGTATCGGACCTGCTACTATAAGAAGGGTGCTTGTGGACTGCGGCGCCTCTTGCAATATCCTCTTCAAAAAGACATTCGATCAAATGAAGATTCCTATGGGTGATGTTCAAGCTTCATCGCAGAAGATTGCTGGGTTCACTGGGGAACCAAAGCAGCCAATTGGAACTATTGATTTATTTGTGGAGCTTGGAGAGGGGCAGAAAAAGGTGGTACGAAAGCAGACTTTTGTGATTGTTGATGGATTTTCTGCATACAATGCCTTCCTAGGCCGGCCAACTCTTGCAGCATTCAAGGCAATTCTCGCCCCGTGGTGCCTCATATGAAGTTCCCCACGGATAATAGCGTCGGTGTTATTAAAGAGGATCATAATGCTGGGCAATAATGTTATCTTATAGAGTTGCGAGAAGCAAGGAAGAGAGAGATGGGAAAGGATGCGGCAGCTCCACCCCGCATCAAAGAACCAACCTTGTAGCAATTACAGGGTGGAACCTGCACTGGCGAGCATAGTAGTGCACGAAAAGAAATGGATCCCAGAAAAGCCAGTACATGGGAGAATAGAGTGGTGCCAGTGGAAGTAACGGTGCCAGTACCTATTGTCTCAAAAGATCCAAACAAGGTGCTGAATGTGGGCTCTCAACTTAGTGCGACGGTTCAAAATATTTTGATATCATTACTGAAAGCAAATCTAGATGTATTCGCTTGGAGTCATGTCGATATGTGTGGAATATCTCCAGAAATCGCGGTACACACTCTGAATATTGATCCGAAATTTACACCTATGAAGCAGAAAAGAAGAACCCAGGGTCCAGAAAGGTCAGTAGCATTAAAAGAAGAAGTAGATCATAGCATGGAGAATGGTTTCATCAGAGAGTCCACTTATCCAAATTGGGTTTCTAATCCGGTGCTGGTTAAAAAAGCAAATGGAAAGTGGAGAGTATGCATCGAATTTTCAGATTTAAACAAAGCCTGCCCCAAAGACCGCTTCCCCTTACCCAGGATTGATCAGTTGGTAGATGGAACAACCGGGCATGAATTGTTGTCTTTTATGGATGCTTACTTCGGATATAACCATATCATGATGCATGAGCCAGATCAGGAGGACACGAGCTTCATCACCGATGTCAGTCTTTACTGCTAAGAGTCATGCCCTTCGGACTGGAGAATGCGGGGGCAACTTACCAAGGACTTGTTAATGCTATGTTCAAGCCACAGATTGGCAAAACTATTGATGTTTACATTGACGATGTGTTGGTGAAGTCAAATAAGGCAGTGGACCATATGGATCACTTGGCAGAAATGTTCGTAGTCCACCGAAAGTATGGAATGAAGCTTAATCCTTTGAAATGTTCATTCGGGGTAGAGTCTGGGAAATTCTTGTGTTTCATTGTGAGTGCTAGGGGCATTGAAGCTAATCCTACTCAAATTACTGCTCTGAGAGAAGTCAAAGCCCCTAAGACAAAGAAGGAATTGCAGAGCCTCAATGGGAAAGTTACTGCTTTGAGTCTGTTTATTTCTAAGGCCACAGATAAATGCATTCCATTCTTTGACGCTCTAAAGAAAGGAAAGAAAAACTTTGAATGGACTTTGGAATGTCAGAAAGCTTTCGATGAACTAATTCGTCACATGGAAGCGCCTCCAATACTTTCTAAGCCCAGCAACAATGAAGATCTTTTCATATATTTAGCAGTTTCGTCTCATGCTCTCAGTGCAGCATTAGTACGGGAAGATGCAAAAATTCAGCGCCTAGTCTATTACATCAGCAAGAGATTCACTGGGGCAGAGATGAATTATTCAAAGGTAGAAAAGCTCGCTTATTGCCTACTGATAGCTTCCAGAAAGTTGAGGCCATATTTTCAAGCTCATCCTACCAAAGTCCTCACTGATCATCCTCTAAAGCAAGTCCTATTTTATCCTGAGACTTTGGGTCGTCTTCTGAAGTGGAATATTGAACTCAGCCAATATGATATCACTTACCATCCCCGAAGTGCAATCAATGGACAAGCTATAGCAGATTTCATTGCAGAATACACAGATAAAGGTGACAGCAAGGAAGAAGTTACTGATGACATCACGACCCGATGGAAATTATATGTTGATGGTGCAAGAAACGACTATTGTTCTGGAGCTGGGGTTGTGCTTGAAACCCCCAAAGTGCGATCATTGTGCTACGCATTGAGATTGAAATTTCCTTCAACAAATAATGAAGCAGAATATGAAGCTCTTATTGCCGGCTTGAAGATTGATAAAGAACTGAATATCAAGGTGTTGCAGATCTTCAGTGATTCCCAGCTTATTGTATGCCAAGTCAAGAAAGAGTTTCAAACTAAAGGAGGAAATATGCTTGCTTACTAGTCAAGAGCCTGGGAACTTCTTAACGATTCGATCATTATACGATAAGTCATATACCCCGGGAGGAGAACATGAAGGCAGATTCTCTTGTAAAGTATTCAAGCACTGGCGAAGCTCAATTACAGGGATTAGTTCCTATAGAAGTATTGTCAGCCCCAAGTATTGATGAAATGGAGATTGACTGGATCATGACTGTTTCTCAAGAGCAGGAGTCGTGGATGACTCCAATCAAGGAATATCTACTAAACGGCTCCCTTCGAGTACATTCAAAGGAGCGTCAGAAGCTGTTAAGGAAAGCCTCAAGATATGTAATTCAAGACGGTCGGTTGTACAAACGGGGATTCTCAATGCCATTACTCCGATGTGTAACCAACGAAGAGACTAAGACAATTTTAGTTGAAGCGCACGGAGGAGAGTGTGGGGATCATTTAGGTGGTCAAACTCTAGCAAAGAAAATTCTCCGCTATGGGTATTTTTGGCCAGACATTAATCGTGATGCTGCTAGCTACGCTCGAAAATGTGACCGATGCCAGAGATTGGCAAAAATCCCAAGAGCACCTTCCACCGAGCCAACGCAGATGGCCAGTCCATGGCCATTTGCTATTTGGGGAATAGATCTCATCGGGCCTTTGCCAACTGCCAAGTCCGGAATCAGATATGCTATTGTTGCTGTTGATTATTTCACTAAATGGGCTGAATCTGAATCATTAGCTACTATTACCTCTAAAAAGATGATAAATTTTGTGACTAAGAATATCATTTGCAGGTATGGTGTGCCTCAAAAGATAATCACAGACAATGGTACCCAATTCGAAAGCGAAGAGTTCCAGGATTTTTGCAAGCGATTCAAGATCCAAAAAAGCTTCTCAGCAGTGGCTCATCCGCAGGAAAACGGGCAAGTAGAAGCAGTAAACAAAATTATCAAGTCAACCATCAAAAAAAAGTTGGAAAAAGCAAAAGGTGGTTGGGTCGATAAGCTGCCACTAGCACTACGGGCATACAGAACTACCCACAAAACTACGACTAGGCACACTCCATTCTCACTAGCATATGGATCAGAAGCAATGATTCCAGTGGAAATAGAGGTTCCCTCACACAAAAGAATTCATTTCAACCAAGGTAAAAATGAAAAGTTGCAACTTGAAGCACTTGACTTCCTTGATGAAAGAAGGGAAGAGGCACAACTAAGAATTGCAGCTCATTAGCAAAGGATTGCTAGGCACTTCAATTCCAAAGTTCGCCAATGCAGCTTTGAGATTGAGGATGTAGTCTTGAAAAGGATCATGGCAGCAACATGAGTGTTTGCGCCAAACTGGGAAGGGCCGTATGTCATAGGCAAAAAACTTCTTGATGGCACTTTCAAACTGACAACTGTTGAAGGAGATCCAATTCCAAGAGCTTGGAACAACAATCACTTGCGTCCATATTTAACTTAAAAGCGTTGCTTAAATTTGTAAAATGATTACGGATGTATGATTCTTGTATTGCAAGCTATTTAAAACTAGTGCAAATGAATAATACGAACTATAAAGTGGATGTAGGCTCAGTTCTTGGCCGAACCACTATAAATCTTGTGTTCTCTACTATTATAAAATGCCTGTTTTATTTCGATGTGTAAATACCTTAAATGTATTGCTAAAATGTCGTTTTAATATTGCAGGCCATTAAAATAAAGCTTACCCATCACAAGGCCAAGCGATCCCTGAAATCACTCAACAATATAATATCAAGCCGCAAAGATTCCAGATTCAAATCCTATATAAGAAGTGCTTCATGCAAACAGTTAGTGATTCCACCGGAGGGGCACCTCCCTAACATGAAGATTCCAGGCCCTTGCTAACTGATTGCGATTGTTTATGCAAACGAACATCCGGTTAGATAGCTTGCGTCTGCCTTGTGGACTCGCTTAACAATGAAGTACACTTCTTTGAATAAAACAAACTACTTGCAAAAGAAAGGGACATGTGCTTGGAAATGATAAAAGGGAATCGCTAATGAGCAAATGTCGAACAGACAAGGGCAAGCAGACAGAAAACAGCCAAAAAGGAGTCCTGCCTCTCGACAAAAAGGTTGGTGGAACCACCGATGGGGCACCTTCCCAAAGCGAAGGCACCAAGCCCTTGCTAGCTGATTGCGATCGTTTGTGCAAATGAACATCCGGTTGGATAGCTTGTGTCCGCCCCATGGATCCACTTAACCGTGAGACGCAACCTTCATGGCAAGCCAACCACCCAAAGACCTCTTCGGAGGCACAAGCCCTCTTCGGAGGCACAACTCTTCGGAGGATAAAGACCTTAACGAGGCACGTCGAAAAGAGAAAGTTCTCTTCTCAACCAAAAAGATTGGTGGAATCATCGGAGGGGCACCTTCCCAAGTGGAAGGCATAGGGCCCTTGTTAACTAGTTGCGATCATTTGTGCAAACGAACATCCAATTAGGTAACTTGCGTCCGCCCCGTGAATCCATTCAACCATGAGAAAGTAACTTCCAGGCAATCAAATAAAGACCTCTTCGGAGGCACAGGCCCTCTTCGGAGGCACGAGCCTTCACCAAAGGCACACCTGCCCTCTTCGGAGGCGCGAGCCTTCACCAAAGGCACACCTGCCCTCTTCGGAGGCAAAAGACCTCTCCCGAAGCACCACAAGCCCTCTTCAGAGGCACTAGCCTTCACCAAAGGCACACCTGCCCTCTTCGGAGGCAGAAGACCTCTCCCAAGGCACCACAAGACCTCTTCGGAGGCACAAGACCTCTTCGGAGGCACATCCCAAGAAGAAATGCTTTTCTCAACCAACAAGGTTGATGGAACCACTAGAGGGGCACCTTCCTAACATAGAAGGCACAGGGCCCTTGTTAACTGGCTGCGATCGTTCGTGCAAACAGACATCCAACTAAGTAACTTGCGTCCGGCCCCTGGAACCATTTAATTGTGAGAAAACACTCTCAAGCGAACAAAACAAAAAATCCCTCCAACGAGGCACAACAAAAATAAAAAAAGAAGAAGAAAGCCCTCTTCGGAGGCACACTGCAGCTCTCAAGGGAAGATCAATTTCCCCATCTTGAAGATATTCTTCCCCAGAAGTTGTAGTGCCAATTCAAAGCCTTCTTTGGAAACTCGCTTCACCGTGTAGGAGAATCCACTTGTCAAAAAATAAAAGTGACTATCTCCGAAAGTGAAGTGTAACAAAATTTTCAAACAAAAGAGAGAGAAGAATTCTCCAATACAAGGCACACTGTACTAAAGCAGAGTAATATTTCCTCAAAAAATGGAAGGAATTATTCTCTAAAGTAAGAGTGAAAGCCTTCTCAAAATGGAAGGATTGTTCTCTAACTTAAGAGTACAAATCTTCTCGAAACAGAAGAATTATTCTCCAACTTAAGAGTACAAGTCTTCTCGAAATAGAAGAATTGTTCTCCAACTTAAGAGTACAAATCTTCTCGAAACAGAAGAACTATTCTCCAAAGTTTTTTCAAATGAAAGAAATTGCAATAAGCCGTGGTATGGGGGCAATACAATACAATATAGCTACATTAATAAAAGCAACGCTCAAGCAGCATACCACAAACTTATTGCAATATCACACAAAGAAAATGAAGAAACTTGTGCGAAAATAAGGAATAAATGCATTCACAAATAACAGTCAAAAGATTATACAAGTAAGAAGAATCATTTTATTCCATACTATAAATTTTTATGCATGTGCAGGTTACAAAAGAGCGGGGACCGGTACCCACACAATCTTCGGTCAATACAAGCGTTTGTATTCAAGCGAAAAGCAAAACAAGAAGGGTAAAGCGAGACTCGCTATTTCTTCTTCCCGCCACCTTTAGAGCCCTCTGCTGGACTGATGGTTAACTTTGGGAGCCGGCGTGAACGAGCCGGGGAAGAAGGAGATAGAGGTGCAGCTAGGTCTACTTCCGCCTTCTCTTCGCTAGAACAAGTGCTTTTCCTTCTCTTCTTCGAAGTTACACGCTTCCCCTTCTTCCTTGAAGAAGACTCGCTGCCCGGAGTGATAAGTGCAGACAGCTTTGTGTCATCATGAAATTGCTCCGGAGACTTTTAACCTTCTTCAAGTTCTTCAGCCTTCTGCTCTTGCGAAGCGGCCGGGTCATCCAAGCCTTGAAGAGCTTCTATTAATTCTTCTTGCGGCCCCGGTTGAGAATCAGAAGGAGGCGTAATTTAAAGAGATGGAGGTGGAACAGCTGGAAGAGGAGAAGTCTGCGCGGTGGTGTTTTCACTACAGAAGAAGAGAAGTTAAAATCAGTATTCCTCACAAAAAGAGGAGATAGTGGCGCATCAAGGCTTAAGTAATAATCAAAAAATTCACCAAGTTCATGTGAAGTGAACAAGTAGTCCACTTGAGCTAAATCAACGTTGAAGTTACCTGGAGAATTGGCTTTATCACGTCAACTTCAAAGCCTTGTGCTTCAGCGCTTTCTTGAGCCTCAACTCCAGTATGAGGAGTTACAATTTCTATGTCAGCTTTGGCAGGACGCGAAGAATGAGAACTGGAGCCAATGATATCAATGTCGGCCGAAACTGAAGGAAGAGTCGGGTCGGTCAAATGTGCCTTCCCTAAATGTTCTCCTTCCGCTGTTCCGGCTCTCTCTTTAGCAAGTTGCTCCTTTCCCCCGGCAAGGGCGGCACATGTATCATCATCCAGATAGTGCACATCAAGATCTACCTCAGCGCAGCCAGCGCCTCCAAGCATATCAAGTGCGGCCTCCCACACTCCGGCCAAGGTAATCTCATACTTCGGGCCTAAAAGTGAAAGGCTGCCATGCCCCAAGACACTATGTATGTAAAACTCGAATAAGGTAGAGCTGATATTGGCTTTGGTTGCTTCATGAGATTCTTTGGCTGCTGCTTTGCCAGCGATTGCTTCATCACGCTCTTTTTCAACTTCAGAAAGCCGAGCTCTTAGCATTTCAATCTCCATGTTCTGGGAGCTGGTTTTTTCTTGCAACTGAGCAACATCAGCTCGGTAGCCTTCTACAATTTTCTGCTGTGCTTCGAATTTAGCTTCAGCGTCTCTTTGACCGGAATGAGCATCTCTCACCTATTTTTGAAGCACTTCTTCCTTTTGAGTATAAGAAGTGGATGAAGTGGCAAGCTCTTCTTCGAGTTTTTCAATTTCCGCTTCAAGCTTCTCATTGTAAGCGGTGATGTTTTCATCTCTGCATCGTGTTGGTCGAGAGTTTTCTTCCTCTCGGACTTATCACTCTCCATGGTTAACATAACCTCAAGATTTAAGCGATTCACCCATTGAAGCTCATCAACTAACTTTTTCCATCCAGACATCCTCTCAATGTCAAATTTAACAGCATCGAGATTCCTTAGCATGGCCTGCTTGTCAATAGGAACCAAATCCAAGTCGAAGCTTACTCCTTTTAAACACCAGTGTGGAAACAAGGCTTGAAGTGCAGGCGTGGCATGCTCGATTTGATACGGAGGCCTGTTAATGATCGTTTGAATGTCAGCTCTTTCGAGGGAAGGAGATCGAGAAGCAATGTCCAAAGAGATGGGAGCAGCAGGTCTTTCAGAAATTGCAGGCCCGGCCTTTCGCTAAGCTTGGCCCGCTTACTTGGATCTTCAGCGATATGACTTTTCCCTTTGTCATCATGAGATTTTCTTTTGTGGGAATCATCATGTGACGACCCGGAATTTTTGAGTGTTTGAAATAGGAATATTTAATTAATTTTAAAATATTTGAAAGGATAATTTTTTAACCTGAATTCAAATATCACAATTCAATTGATGATTAAATTATTAAATTAAATAATTTGGAATTGGGTAAAATATGTAATCTGAAGTTTTAAGCCGGTTAATAACAATAATTTGAAGGCTTATAAAATTTATATTGATATTACTGAAGAGAATAGAAGTGTTGAAATCAAATTTAAAATTATCTATTAAGTTTTGAAATTTAATGTCGTTTAAATTGAATTTAAAAATAGCCATCCGAGGCATAATCTCGGAATTCGAATAAACTAGATCCATTGGGTCCGTAATATTATATTATTATTGGATTTCAAATTTCATAGTGATCGGAGTGGTTGTGTGAGCATACGATAAGTAAACGCGTTGAAAATTTAATAAACTTTAATTGATCAAATCAATGTCATCGGTGTCTTCTTGTATACGCTTCCCTCTTTAATAAATCAAAGCCGAGCCCTCACTCTTCTTTCCTAATCCATCGTTCAATAGAAAATGGCCGCTCCTCAATTTTTTTTCCATCTCTTTCCCATTTTTAGGAACGAAATCCCACTTTCATCTTCAAATTGATTACCGAAAAAAAATTATAATAGTCGGCCTTCCATTTCTTTTAAATCCAAACGAAGATGATTTCGTTCCTCAAAAAAAAGGGGGGCATGGCAGTCCGCTTCAAAATTGAATCCCGATCCAAGAATTGGACTCTCGTGCAATCAAGGAGAGCAACGAATCAAAGAAGCGCTTGCGTGCTCGCGCACGCGAGAGGAGTTCGTGATCGAGACTCGGCGACACAAATTTTGGAGGGGCGCTCGCGATCTGGAAGGTGAGTAGACTCGGCAGGCAGAGGGGTGGTGAACTCCTTAGGTGATTGAGTTAGGGTTTGATGGTGTAGTGCTCGCGTTCGAAGGGAGGAGCAGCTATAGCTCTGGTGGCGTTCGAGCTCGAGGGGAATTTGGCGTTCGGCTGTAAGGTATAATATTTTTTTATTAAATTTAAAATGCCAAATTCATAGTAGTGTTAGATAATTCGAATCTGTTTCATTGAGTCCAGAAACTCTAAAAAAATATATAATAATTAATAAATAAATAATATGGAAATTAATAGGAAATTATTTTGTATAGATAAGGTTTTAAAAAAATAATAGGGATTTGAAAATGTTGAAATTTATATAAAATTAGATTTTGAAATCTATGGATTATTATTTTTATACGTATACATGTAATTTTAAAAGTGAATAAATATACATATATATCTATTTCCATTTACCAGTTAATTTTAAACTAATGAGGATGTATTTGTTAAATTAGATCTAAATTATTAGTTTAAAATAATTAAACAAATAGAAATTAATTATTCGATCAATTCAGATATTAATAAACCATAAATTGTTTGTACAAGATCAAAATAATGAAGAAAACAAGCCGAGTTAGGGTGGATTGCAAATCAGAAATCAAAGGTGAGTTAATCTCACTCATTTTATATTTAAATTCAAAATATTAAAGTTAAATAATGGATTGTATGGTTGAATTGATTGATGTGATACGGTATAGTATAATTTGAAATTGGCATATTATGTGATGCTAACGAATGTGGATGCAGGGAAAAACAGGTTGGAGGGATCCAACTGGACCCCTCAACGTTTATTTAAATTATTTAATATTCTCTGCTCTGATTATTTGATGTTCCATAATGAATTATGTGGAAGTATTGAATGCTATGGCTTGGTTGATATAATTGGGTATAATGAATTACAATTTTTTTTTTATAAATTTGATTTTGGAAATGAAAATTAAAGAAGTGAAGTTGCAAGTAAAATAATTATAGAATAAATTTAAGAATAACCTGGAACAGAAATAAAGTGACTTTAAAATTCTAATAAATGAATCCTGAGAATGGAAGGGAAAATTTGTATAAACAGAAAGTTAATGGATTTTAAAATGTTGTATTATTAATTAAAAAGAACAAACATTTATTTAGAATTTAAGATTTGGATTATTGAAACAGTAAAGAAGAATAAAATAATAATAATAATAAAGTCCATAACTACTGAATTTGGAAATGAACTGATAAGTAAAAGAATTTATTTCAAATAAAATAAATTGGAAATCAATTTGGGAAAATGATTTAAGTGATTGAGATTTGAAATTCTCTCTGGATAAACAAGTACGTTTCAAAGTAAATTTTTTAAATATAAGTTAAAAGGTTTTGAAGTTATTTAAAAAGTATGGTTTGTAAAATTTATTATTTCTAATATTTAAAGTCTAAAGTAAGTATTTTATCCTAATTTATTTTATTAGTAATTATTTAAAGAATGACTTAATATTATGTTTTTAAAAGTATAAATCTAGTTTTATATTTATGAAGTAACTTTATTTTCAAATAGTACTATAGTATGGTATTTTTAATAAATTATTGTTATAGTTTTAACTTAAACGTTTTAAAGTATATTTCAAAGTAAAGTGTTTTAAATTATTTTAGAAATCTAATTTTGTGCTTGGTGATTTCAGAGGAGATAGAAAATATTTGGGAAAGTTTATTCTAAAAAGAAGGATGGTTTTGAAACTGTTTCCTAAGGATTGAAAATAGAAATATATCTTGTGAAGATATTTTGAGGTTAATAAATAATTTGGTAAATTATTTATTGTTTGATGGTTGTTTGTGAATATTAATTGATAGTTAAATCACCGACTATCAATATTGGACAAAAATGCGTTGATCGTTTCGAAGAATCTGGGATCCAGATTAATTTCTCGAAAACCACTTCGATCTGGTTTGTATGTTTCGTGAAAACGATTTTGGATTCGAAGATGGAGCGGTGAAGTGCAAGGGCTAGTCGCTACTAATCCTGAGGATATTTCCAAAGTAGATGTTGTAGGAATAGTGCCTTCGGTTCCATTCGAACCCGGGACGGACTTGTATGGATGAATGCTTTCGTAAACATCGTAAGGTGGACGATGGGCATTCTAAGGGATATGTTCTAAATAAGGTAATGTTTAGCCTCAAGCCTCATCAAATGGGAATGACTGAAAATCAGGGGTTATGTAGCAAGGCTAGGTGGGTAGAACCCAAGCAGGGTGAGGTCATTCCAGTCTAGATGTCCCTTTTTATTTCGGCTTAGTGGGCGGTTGCTGATCCCAACCGTGGGGTGATCTCACTCGGGATTATCCAGAAAGGGGTAGTCCCGGCCTTGTGTTGTAGGGGAGCGGGCGTACTCCTCGGTACGGTGATCTAGGCCCCGTACTGTGACAAGTGGTATCCCAGTGCCTAGTCATTAGTTGGAAATCCATTCTCCCTACGAGCCTTGTACTTGTATTACCTACTCTGTGGAAAGTAGCTGGAATTTAATGAATGTAACAATTTCGGCTATTTTATAAGTATTTGTATATAGACCCTCTTATAATATCAGAGGATTTCTATAAAAATTGTTTTAGCTATCGTAAGGTAAAAACCCGACATGTTTATTTGTGGCGTGGTCTTACGAGATGCTTTTGTTTTCAAAGGATTTCTAAAACTTTAATAATCAATTAGGTGTGGTTTTCTCACGCTGGTATTCCAGACCGACTCGGGTGTTATTTAACTGTAATGCTCGGGTCAGACCGAGTATTATAGGATACAGGATATGATGCTATGGAGCTCAGGAGACGAGCTGGATGGCGAGACGTATCTCCCGTACTTGTTTATATATATTCAGATGTGCTGTGTATGCTGTTATAGAACATGTTCTGATTACTGTCCTGAGTTGTGATGTTGATTTGATGTACTCTGATGATGTACTATATAAACAGAGATATTTAATTTTTGGGTATAGATTGTTATTTATCTATTATATTTTATTCCGCTGCGATGGTTAGATACTGTTGTTGTTTTCTATTTTCTTCTCCTACCTCGTCTTCTTTAACCCAAATGGTTCGTATCTCTGTACAACTTGAGTTGATTTAGGTAGAATAGTGCTGACTCAAGGGGCATGGATTTGCGGGCTGTTATAAGTGGTATCAGAGCATAGGTTGGTGTTAACCTTGGCTCTAGTGGGAATTACTCATAAAATAGAGTCTATAGTACTCTAAAATGAGTTTGAGCGTATTAGTAAATATGAGTGCGTATTTGTTAGTGAATATAAATTGTTTTAATATTGTGTTGATTGGTTTATTGAGTGGCATATGAACCATCGTCGGCACAGTCTCGACAACTGTATCGAAGGGGTTTCTAAACACTTGAATAGAGCAATTGACACGATATTGTTTTAAATATGGGTAAATGAAATAATTTTACCCAAAAACATATTTTGATGTAAAGAATAGTTTTGAAAACTATTTAGCTAATATATGGTTGCTTGGATGTCAGAAATGATGATATTAAAGTATTATCATTGTTAAGTAAAAATTTAACTAGAAATTGAAATATAACTAAAATTTAGGGGAATTAATTCATTATAAAATGAAATTTATAAATATGAATTATAAATATAATTTATGAATTGAAATACAATTAAATGAAAATTTGTATAAGCATAAACTGTACAAATGAAATATAGTTAAAACTTATTTAAGCAGGCTTTAGAAATTCAAAATCTCGGGATTTGGAAATGCTTATCGAAGTGTTTTGGAGATAAATAATAGAATTATTGTTTTGGAGATATTTCTGAATGGAAATTTGTTATAAATGGATTTTGAAAGTGATATAGCATTGAAATCACGTGGATTATTGGAAAATAATTCTGATGATGACGGCCGCATCATCAGTATTCATTTTCGAATTTCTGAGTGACAGATTGCTGCCAAAAATTTATTTGTTTGGAAAAGCTAGTCGTTTTGAAAACTCCAAAGGAAATTTGTTGGGACAAACCAGGAATGGTATGACTTTTGAGAAATGTGATGTGAGATGTTGGAGATTTCAAAATAATTTGAAACCAAGAGTCGGGTGTTTAAAAATCCTGATGGGATAGTTGTAAGCTTATAAATTGAGATGAGTTTTAAATCAGGCAGGAAATATAAGCTTTGAATGTTGAAATTGGAATGTAAGGTGAAAAGTTAAAAATGAAATAATCTTGGAGTAGAGAATAAAATTTAACTGGATTGAAATAAATCGAATAAGCTAAAAATAATATCCAGTTGTATTCGAATCAAGTTGAAATCGAATTGAGTTAAATAAAACTGAGTTAAAATAAAATTGAATTGGAATAAGAATTCAATTGAATTATTGAATGAAATTAGATTCTTACCTGAATAAATGGAAAATAAATTGGATAAGAATTGGATTGAAATAAATAAATCAGAATAACTTATAAGAGAATTAAAAAATCCACAGAAATAAAATATGTTTGGGCTATAAATAAATAGAAGGCTTGAGTTAAAAAAAAAAATTAAATAAATAAAGGATGAACTATTCAAGCCTATAATGAATGGAATTGTGCAAATAATAAGTTGTGACTTATAAAATTGAAAATGGAATACATAATCCAAAATAAATATTTTTGATGAATTGGGAAATAAAACAAAAATCCAGGCTTGAGTTATAAAATAAATTTAAACCTAAGAAAAATTAAATAAAGAGAATTTGGGATTAAAATCAAGTTCTGGATTATAAGTTGGGGAAAGACTATTTAGATAATAAATTAGATAATGAAATATGTAATGAGAACCCAATGTAGTTAAATAAAAGCTGAACTGTGAGATAATAATGAAGATCGGAATTTAAACTCAAGTTTTAAATTTAATTCAATTTGAATTGTCAGAGAAGTTAATGAAATTTAATTGTGAGTTCATAAATGTGAATGGTAAATTGAAAATGGTATGGATTGCAAATAAAAATCCAAATAAGTAGAAATAAATTGGAAATGGCCTTGTAATAGATTGGATGAGTTAAATTTGAAAATTAAATTTGGTAATAACTAATCAAACGAAATTGTAGATTAAAAATGAGATTTAATTGAGATAGAATTAAGTTGAATAGAAGAGAAACACTTACTTGTAAAATGAAAATGAGCTTAAGTATAAATTTGAATAAATCAAAATAAATTAACTTAAGCTGAATATAAGGGGAGAGTTGAATTGAATTCAACTTAAATTAAGTTTAATGATATTGGGTTGGATTTAAATCAAGTGGAATTGAATTTTAATCAAAATAAAATTCGGTGGGTTATAGATAATATTTAATGGAATGATATTCTTAAATATATAATCGTAAACCATTTAAGTTGTTAAGGAATTGAAGTAACTCGAGACAGTAAAAAAAAAGAATGTTTCAAGTTAATAGAATGGTTTAAAATGAATGCGGATGAGAAATGAATCGCAAATGAATAGATTGTGAATGAAATTGAGATGGAATGTGTTGAGCTAAATAAATGGAAGTGAATGAATTAAAATAAAAAGGAAATTTAAATTGGTAACAAAGATGAACCTAAATTGTTAATGGATTTTGAATGAACTAATTTGGTTAATAAAATGGAATGCGAGTGAATGGATTCAAATCTGAGATGCAATGAAATGAGAATATATGAATTGTGAATAATTTTAAAAATGGAATAAAATTAAGTATAAATTGAGTTGAAATCTATTTAAAATGGTTACAAAACATAAATACTTATTTATTCACATAGATCTCGTCAAATTGCATAGAATAAATTGTCATTTGATGTAAATGGAAGTAATTAAGATGCTATGAATTGATAAAAGTGAAATAGAATTGATTTTGAAATCAATTGAATTGAATATGAGCTTGTTTGGAGTTAAACTAAATTGAAGGTAAGGAATGGTATTGCAAACCATTAAAATTAAATGAAATGGCGTGTGGATTGCTTGAAACAAGTGCGTAAGTGTTAAAAACCATATAAGTTTCTTATAAACATTGTCTAGTTACATTGCTTTTAAATATTCATGTGTTGTAGTTGTTTAAATAGAGTTAAATGTTGATAAACTTCATATATTTGGCACTTACATGTTTAATTGAGTAAGTACAGGTACCGGGAAGCCGCGTGGCTGGATTTTGGGCACATTAACTGCTAAATAAATAAGCTGTTTACTTAAAAATGCTAAATAAGGTACGCCTACGCAATAAAAATAAGAAATATGAACTGTTTTTGATTTTTCCGACCGTGTGGGTCGATGTATATTTATTTATCTCTTTTGGTCAAATTGCAAAAGCTCCTCCGTACAAATGGGACTCCCAAAAATTTTCAGAAATTTTGGGAGTTTGAAAATTTTGGAAAATTTTGTTAACGACAAAACGAATTTAAATTGGCAACTAAAATAAATTAGTAAATGAAACTAACTAAAATAATGACATGAATTAGTTATAAATGTAAAATAAAATTCAATATTTAAAGTTAAAGTTAAATTGAATTCATATGGAAATGGAAGAATCAATGTGAATAGAAATAGATACAAATTATAATGGTAAGATGAAAATAAAATAAGAAGTATATAAAATGCTTATACTAAACCTAAGTGGGAATGGTGAATTCTTAAATGGAAATTGATACTACCAATATAAATTAAGTCAATAATTGGAATGAATATATATTGGCATTTTGTGAGAAAATCGATAAAATGTTTTTGAAAGTTGTGATTGGATATTAGTGCTTAGCATATTAGTGCTTAGCAGGATATGCAGGTAATATAATGGGAAAAGAGATTTGATTTTGATTTCAGAAAGATAAATATGAATTGCCCGACAAAAGGTATGTATTTTAAATTCGGTGTGAAATTTGATTGGAATTTGGATTGAGCCACTTGGCGTTTTGTTTTCTTTTTGGATTTGGGAGCCAGTAGAGGCCTTTTGTAATTGTACTGAGCTAGCCGCGCAAAGGAGACGCTGGAGAAATTTTTCGAAAAATTAGAGAGTTAGAAAATTTTTGAGAAAATTCTGATAATTTTAAATTTGATTTAGAATTGAAATTTGAACGCTCGAGCAAATAATACTGTTGGAAAATTATGTGGAAATTTGAGAAGCTAATAGGATTGATAATGGGTCTTTTATTAAAGAATAGTTGGTAGAATGTTAAATTGTTGGTTTTGGAGAAATAGTAACGGGTTTTGGACCATTCTTCCTGTTAACCTCATTTTGAAATAACCTCACGACCTAAGGTACGGGACGACCTAACGACTTAGAGAAGTGGACGACCTAACGGCTCAAGAAGTGGACGACCTAACGACTTAGAGAAGTGGACGACATAACGACTCAAGAAATGGACGACCTAACGACTCAAGAAGTGGACGACCTAACGACTCAAGAGGTGGACGACCTAACGACTCATGTGACGACTGCCCATGACTCCTGCACTAAACAAGGAAATAGTGCACTGAAAGGTGTGCCAGGACCCCATAGGCGATCATCAGGGTTAAGGTAAAACAGTAAACTCTATCGTATCACTCACAGCGCATGGATAAAATACAATAGAAAAGTATACATAGTGAAGCTCCATAGAACAAAATCTCATCATATAAACTCATAATAGTTTGGTACAACAATCTAAATAGTCAATACATTAAGCCTCACTACATAACACTCAGAGAATCATACAAACAGCGGAACATTCAGTACATATAGTAAGAAAACAATATGCAAAAGCCTCCAGCTCGTCTCCGTCATCAACAGCGTTAGTCACTAAGAACAGCACCTGTCACCTGCTACCTAGTCTGCCCATTCCAAAACGGATGAACAGCCCAAGGTAATAAGAGTTGAACATAAAACCTTGAGTCAGACAAAAGTCCTAGTGAGCGGTAAATCAACTATCAAACATACCAAAAGTGCATAAAGGGTAAAAAGGAATAGGAACCTAACCATCCCACTCCACCTCTTTCTACAATGATAGCCCCCAGACACACTAAGCAGAGACAAACATAGCAAAGCAGACAATTAAAGTAAAGCAATTATCACTCGAGTCAAGGTCGATGTTTTCCAAGAACAAACCCCCAAGGCCTAAACCAAGATCAGATAAGCACCCACAAAACATCGCTCTTGAGACCGAGTGACGATACAACCAAAGCATCCAAGCATCCATGACTCTGGCTGTCGCTGTTATCATTGCTTCGATATCACCGTTAATTGAATGACCGACTCATTCTTTCATCCGTCCATCAAGTGCTAATGGTAACCCCGGTTCTAGACATAACTCCGCACGTCGTCGCATCCCGTGCCTAGGACTATCGAATCTGCCCAGAGTACTCGACCACCTACCTGTAGTCTTTTAGGAATCTGCCCAGAGTACTCGACCACCTACCTGTAGTCTTTGGGGCGTTCCTATGTACTCTTGCTTTGAGTTTGCTAGAACCTTCAATAACGAGGAAATCCAAGCTTTCTATTCATCCTCCTCGACGACTATTCTCAAACTAGCCTAAGCTGCCTCTCGAGCCTACCATTATCAACGAACTCGAACCATATCACCGAGTTATCAACATGCTTGGGAGATCCCGTCTGGATTAAACCAAGGCTATCTCACATCATGCTTTGCTTTATCGCATCATAGCAAAGTCCCATCTCAACACCATGCTTTGCCTCATCGCATCATAGCAAAGTCCCATCTCAACATCATCATCAAATCTATCCATATGAGCTTTATCATCCGCTTCATGCCACAAGCAGCTTTCCTTATTCAAGAGCCTTTCTACTTAGCTTTTGAATCATCTTCGACCAACTTGTCCAAATCAAATCATCAGTCAACTAATTCATAACAATCAATCATTAATCCAAGTAATCAAGCATTCAAACAAGATCTGACAAGCAATTATAACAAGAATGGCAATTTGGTAAATAAAGAGTCCAAATCTAACAAGCATGAATTTAAGTAATATCTTGATGAATGAACTAGAATAGGTTAACATGTAGTAAAGTGGATATCAGAACTTTATGAACAGTGGATCTATATGCAGACTTAAGGAAAATGCATGAAATCACTATCTTTAACACACAAACAAGCCACCGATCCAATATACTCCTTTGGGTCCATGTGAGAGATAACCACCACTCACCGAATCACCAAAACACCTCAAAAGCTACCTACTTCAGATCTGGATAGCAAAGGATCTAGCTCGATCTAACAAAATTCCGCTTCAAACGGTGGAACCTCGCTTCGTTGGATCTAGACCTTCAACTTTGGCTCTTGGATCTTTGATCTAGATCTTCGATCTTGGATGGATGTAAGCACTAGATTAGAGTGGAGATAAGAAGTGAAGAAGTGTTGTAGTCGAGCTCTCAAAATGGCAGCACTTCGTTGCTTCAAAATCCGTATCCCAAAAATGAAGATAGGTACTTCTATTTATAGGCTGGAAAACCCTTAAGTCGGTCGTCCCCTTAAGTCGTCCACGACCTAACCCTTGCCGACCTAACGACCTACGACTCAAGACACCACACGACCTCCCGACTCAACTACATAGCCGACCTAACTACCTAACCATATAGCCGACCTAACGACTTAACTATCTAGCCTTATAGCCGACCTAACACTCATACGACCTAACTGGGTGCCGACCTAACTACTTAATGATATGACCGACCTAACACCACTAAGCCGCCAGTTCCCTTAAACCGTTAACTTCCCTAGGTCGGTCGATTCTATAGGTCGGTCCAACTACTAAGTCGGCTACCTCCTTAACTCGGCCACACTTCTCTAAGTCGCTCCAATCTACTCTGGACGACTTAAACTCTAGACGACATAACCAATACTAACGACCTAGTGGCATCTATTCTACGATTTATCGACACGTAAAATACAGGTCGTTACATTCTCTCCCCCTTAGGAATTTCGCCCCCGAAATTCCAAACAAACAAGAACAATCAAAACTATTCTGCATGCCTACCGTCCATAGCAACCAACAAACCATGCATCCAATTACTAGCCTAGCATGCAGAATTCTAAGACTAGAACAAGTTACAAATTCATGAGATGTCACGACACCTTAGGGCCATACCTCGAAGAGTTCAGGATGAGCTGCTTTCATCCTCCCTTCCTCCTCCCATGTACAGCCGTTAACATCATCACTCCATTGTACCTTGAGCAACTTGACTACCTTCCTCTTAAGTTGTTTCATGTCAGTCTCCACAACACGAAGCGGCTTACGAGGTCTCTTAACTACTGGATCATCCCCCAAATCTTCATAGCTATCAGTAGAAGCCACCGTACTTGGGTCGTTCACATACCTCCGCAGATACGATATATGAAAAACATTGTGCACACCCGACATCTTTTCGGGTAACTCCAATTTATAGGCGAGCTTTCCAATTCGCTCGATGATCGGGAATGGTCCAACAAATCTCGGAGTCAACTTTCCTTTCTTCCCGAATCGAATAACATCCTTCAGTGGAGAAACCTTTACGAAAACTATATCGCCTACGTCGAATTCCAAATCCTTACGACGCTTATCGGCATAACTTTTCTGACGGTCTTGGGTTGCCTTCATTTGTCGCCGAATGATCTCTATGCAATCCGAAGTCTGTCGAATCATTTCGGTCCCAAGTATCAGCTTTTCTCCAGTTTCCAACCAACATGTCGGAGAGTTACACGTTCTTCCATACAATGCTTCGTACGGTGCCACACCAATACTTGACTGGTAACCGTTATTATATGCAAATTCCACCAAATGAAGATGATCTTCCCATGATCCTCCGAAATCTAAAACACATGCTCTAAGGAGATCTTCCAAAACTCTGTTGACTCTCTCGGTCTGACCATCTATTTGGGGGTGATAAGCTGTACTCAAACACAACTCGGTCCCCAAAACTTCTTGGAATCTCTTCCAAAATCCACTAGTGAACAATGGGTCTCGATCGCTCACTATACTCTTCGAAATACCATGGAATCGAACTATCCACTTAACATACAACTCTGCCAATTTCGATGCAGTCCTAGTTGATCGAACATGAATGAATCTTGCACTCTTAGTCAAACGATCTACGATTACCCAAATCCCTTCATTTCCTGCTCTGGTTCTAGGTAACCCATCGATAAAATCCATCGATATTTGCTCCCACTTCAATGTAGGAACTTTTAACAGCTGAAGCAAACTACTTGGCTTCTTCTTTTCAGCTTTTACCAACTGGCAGTTCATACATTTGGAAATAAAATTTCCAACATCCTTCTTCATACCTTCCCAGTAATAGGTTCTCTTCATATCCCGATACATCTTATTTCCACCTGGATGAATTGTCAACTTCGAATGATGACTCTCCTTCAGAACTTCATCTCTCAATTCATCTATATGGGGAACAACCAGTCGTCCTTGCTTCCAAAGCCAACCCTCTCGATCGACCTCAAATCCCTTATCCTTCTCTGGATCCGATCCTGATTCCAAATCCCGGATAATCTTGACAAGCTTATCGTCTCGCTTTTGGCTCTCGCCAATTCTTTCCACCAGAGTAGGTCTTATCGATAAGTTTGCCAACATCTCAGGTTCCAATTCACATCTAGGCCTGAAGTCAAATCCAGCTAAATACTCGAGACTCTTCCATTCTGAAAACATGGCTCCCAATCCTGCATGTCTTCGATTTAACGCATCTGCCACTGCGTTACCCTTTCCCGGAGTATAGGCTATATCAAAATCATATGATGCTAAAAATTCTAGCCATCGTTGCTGTCGAAGATTCAAATCCTTTTGGGAGAAAAGATACTTCAATGACTTATGATCTGTAAACAACTCGAATCGAACTCACAATAGGTAATGTCTCCACATCTTCAAAGCAAAAACAATCGCCGCTAACTCCAAATCATGAGTCGGATAATTTCTTTCATGCGGCTTCAGTTGTCGACTTGCATACGCAACAACTTTATCCTTTTGCATCAGCACTGCTCCAAGTCCAGTACCACAAGCATCGTTGTAAACCACCATCTCATCATTTCCACTTGGAATAGTCAAAACAGGAGCACTTGTCAGTCGCTCTTTCAGGATTCCGAAAGCTTGCTCACACTTAGCTTCCCATCTGAATACTTGATTCTTTTTCGTCAATCCTGTTAACGGTGCAGCTATCTTGGAAAAGTCTTTGATAAAACGACGATAGTATCCTGCTAATCCAAGAAAACTTCTCACATCAGATGCATTCTTAGGTCTAACCCAATCCTGTATTGCTGCCACCTTGGTGGGATCAACCGCTATTCCATTTCCAGAGATAATATGGCCTAAGAACCACACTTCACTCTTCCAGAAGTGACACTTCGAAAACTTAGCCTTCAGTTGATGTTTTCGCAGGGTTTCCAAAACAATACGCAAGTGCGTCTTGTGCTCTTCCTCAGTTCTGGAATAAATCAGAATATCATCCACGAACACAAGTACGAAGTTGTTCAACTGATCCCTGAACACTCTATTCATAAGATCCACAAAATATGCTGGTGCATTGGTCAATCCAAACGGCATTACCAGCCACTCATAGAAACCGGAAGGTGTCCTGAAAGTAGTCTTCGGCACACTATCCCTAGCCACTCTTAACTGGTGAAATCCCGTTGCCAAATCCATCTGAGAAAACACCTTAACTTCGTGAAGCTGATCAAACAAGTCATCTATTCTCGGCAATGGATACTTGTTCTTCTTAGTCACTTTATTCAGCTCACGATAATCCACATACAACTACAACGATCCATCCGCTTTGGTTGCAAACACAACTGGTGCACCCCATTCAGACACACTACGCCGAATGAATCCTTTTTGTAAAAGGTCATCAACTTGCACCTTCAACTCTTGCTGTTCCCTAGGCGCCATACGCCTAAGAGGCATCACAACAGGTCTGGCTCCTTCAACTAGATCGATACAAAACTCGATCTCTCTATGCGGCGGTAACCCTTTGACCTCGTCAAAGACATCCTCAAATCCATTCACAATAGGCACCGATGACAGTCCATCCCATGGAACAACTAGCGAGTACATGAAGCTCATGAAGACGCCTTCTTCATGCTTACATCGTATCACAACCTTTCGCCCCTCCACATTCTCGACTGTCACCTCCAGCCTCTTACAATCAACCCTTGCCGCATACTTCCTAAGCCAGTCCATACCCAAAATAATTCCGAACCCCGCAAAGTTCAGAACAAAACAATCACAAACAAAAGAGAAATCATGACTCGATACAACCAGACCACGGCATATCATACACAAACAAGACGAACCCCCAACTGGATTAGTCACAACCAATGGTCTATCCACAATATCTGGTTCCAAACCCAACCGGCCTACAAGTTCACTGCAAACAAAGGAATGCGACGCTCTAGTATCAAATAACACTCTAACTGGAACACCACAAATGGAAAGAATACCTTGAACCACCACACTCTTTCCTTTCTCTTCCACAGTAGGAGCTTTCGAAGATGATGGAACAGCGCCCAAAGCATAGGCTTGCACAATCTGCTTGTCCTTTCGCGGTTCTGGACAATTCTTCTTGATATGCCCCGGCTTATCAAAGTTGTAGCACTTCCCTGGGACCTTAGAATTCTTGCAATCTTTGGAGAGATGACCCTTCTGCTGACAATTGTAGCAGGTCACTTCACCCTTCAGATTCTTCTGGCCATCCTTACCCTTCTGCTGCTGCTGCTTTCTCTTCTTGTTTCCACCCTGCTGTGGTTTAGATTCCTCCTTAGTCACAGCAACAACATATCCTTCCTTAGGAAACAGATTCTCATGCCTGAGAGCTTTCTCCACAAGCTTCTCAAATGGATCGTCCAGATGATCCACCAACTGTCTCCCAAGATAAGTGTCCAAGCCTGTCACAAACTTCTCTTTCTTCTGATAGGGAGATTCAATATATGACCGAGCATACTTGGACAAAGCTTCAAACTCAGAAACATACTCAAGAACTGGTCTCCCACCTTGCTTGAGCTCCACAAACTTCTTGAACAAAACAGATTTCTGAGCTGTAGAAATGAACTTAGCTTCAAATCTAGCTTGGAATTGCACCCAAGTAATTTCTTCCTCTGGAGTATCAATGGTGATAGAATTCCACCAATCGGAAGCTCTTCCTTGAAGCTGTCTTGATGCAAGCTTCCTTTTGGCTGCATCCGCAATTCCCAAATCACCAAAGATCCTTCTACAAGCATCTATCCACCTTTGGACTTCAATGGTTGACTCTGTCCCTAAGAAAACCTTTCCTCCAAGAGCAGTATAGTCTTTGCACAACTTAGCAAAATCCACCGGTTTTGGAGCTTGAACTTGAACCCCAACATCTACTGATGGCCCTGGAGCTGGCATCCCTTTCATGATCGAAGTCATCATGGCCTCGAACATAGAAGCATAATCAGCAGCCCCCTCAGCAGCACGGCCTTCCCTAGTAGCTGGTCTCCCTCTTCGACGCATTCCTAATATCTAAAAGAAATGATTAATATACCTTGAGAAACAACTGCATAAGGAGTTCAAATCCTTCTAAGCTACTATATTATATATAGTAATCATCCATCAAAATACAATTACGTCCCTCGTACGTAGTTACGTCAGCGAGCGTTGGCTAAAATTGATTAACCAAAGCTCTGATACCAAATGTGACGACCGCCCATGACTCCTGCACTAAACAAGGAAATAGTGCGCTGAAAGGTGTGCCAGGCCGCCATAGACGATCATCAGGGTTAAGGTAAAACAGTAAACTCTATCGTATCACTCGTAGCGCATGGATAAAATACAATAGAAAAGTATACATAGTGAAGCTCCATAGAACAGAATCTCATCATATAAACTCATAATAGTTTGTTACAACAATCTCAATAGTCAATACATCAAGCCTCACTACATAACACTCAGAGAATCATACAAACAGCGGCACACCCAGTACATATAGTAAGAAAACAATATGCAAAAGCCTCCAGCTCGTCTCCGCCATCAACAGCGTTAGTCACTAAGAACAGCACCTGTCACCTGCTACCTAGTCTGCCCATCCCAAAACGGATGAACAGCCCAAGGTAATAAGAGTTGAACATAAAACCTTGAGTCAGACAAAAGTCCTAGTGAGCGGTAAATCAACTATCAAACATACCAAAAGTGCATAAAGGGTAAAAAGGAATAGGAACCTAACCATCCCACTCCACCTCTTTCTACAATGATAGCCCCCAGACACACTAAGCAGAGACAAACATAGCAAAGCAGACAATTAAAGTAAAGCAATTATCACTCGAGTCAAGGTCGATGTTTTCCAAGAACAAACCCCCAAGGCCTAAACCAAGATCAGATAAGCACCCACAAAACATCGCTCTTGAGACCGAGTGACGATACAACCAAAGCATCCAAGCATCCATGACTCTGGCTGTCGCTGTTATCATTGCTTCGATATCACCGTTAATTGAATGACCGACTCATTCTTTCATCCGTCCATCAAGTGCTAATGGTAACCCCGGTTCTAGACATAACTCCGCACGTCATCGCAGCCCGTGCCTAGGACTATCGAATCTGCCCAGAGTACTCGACCACCTACCTGTAGTCTTTTAGGAATCTGCCCAGAGTACTCGACCACCTACCTGCAGTCTTTGGGGCGTTCCTATGTACTCTTGCTTTGAGTTTGCTAGAACCTTCAATAACGATGAAATCCAAGCCTTCTAGTCATCCTCCTCAATGACTATTCTCAAACTAGTCCAAGCTGCCTCTCGAGCCTACCATTATCAACGAACTCGAACCATATCACCGAGTTATCAACATGCTTGGGATGATCCCGTCTGGATTAAACCAAGGCTATCTCACATCATGCTTTGCTTTATCGCATCATAGCAAAGTCCCATCTCAACACCATGCTTTTCCTCATCGCATCATAGCAAAGTCCCATCTCAACATCATCATCAAATCTATCCATATGAGCTTTATCATCCGCTTCATATGCCACAAGCAGCTTTCTTTACTCAAGAGCCTTTCCACTTAGCTTTTGAATCATCTTCGACCAACTTGTCCAAATCAAATCATCAATCAACTAATTCATAACAATCAATCAAATCAATCATCAATCCAAGTAATCAAGCATTCAAACAAGATCTGACAAGCAATTATAACAAGAATGACAATTTGGTAAATAAAGAGTCCAAATCTAACAAGCATGAATTCTAAGTAATATCTTGATGAATGAACTAGCATTGGTTAACATGTAGTAAAGTGGATATCAAAACTTTATGAACAATGGATCTACATGCAGACTTAAGGAAAATGCATGAAATCACTATCTTTAACACACAAACAAGCCACCGATCCAATATACTCCTTTGGGTCCGTGTGAGAGATAACCACCGCTCACCGAATCACCTAAACACCTCAAAAGCTTCCAACTTCAGATCTGGACAGCAAAGGATCTAGCTCGATCCAACAAAATTCCGCTTCAAACGGTGAAACCTCTCCTTGTTGGATGTAGACCTTCAACTTTGGCTCTTGGATCTTTGATCTAGATCTTCGATCTTGGATGGATGTAAGCACTAGATTAGAGTGGAGAAAAGAGGTGAAGAAGTGTTGTAGTCGAGCTCTCAAAATGGCAGCACTTCGTCGCCTCAAAATTCGGATCCCAAAAATGAAGATAGGTACTTCTATTTATAGGCTGGAAATCCCTTATGTCGGCCGTCCCCTTAAGTCGTCCACGACCTAACCCTTGCCGACCTAACGACCTATGACTCAAGACACCACACGACCTACCGACTCAACTACATAGCCGACCTAACTACCTAACCATATAGCCGACCTAACGACTTAACTATCTAGCCTTATAGCCGACCTAACACTCATACGACCTAACTGGGTGCCGACCTAACTACTTAATGATATGACCAACCTAACTCCACTAAGCCGCCAGTTCCCTTAAACCGTTAACTTCCCTAGGTCGGTCGATTCTATAGGTCGGTCCAACTACTAAGTTGGCTACCTCCTTAACTCGGCCACACTTCTCTAAGTCGCTCCAATCTACTCTGGACGACTTAAACTCTAGACGACATAACCAATACTAACGACCTAGTGGCAACTATTCTACGATTTATCGACACGTAAAATACAGGCCGTTACAACTCAAGAGGTGGACGACTAACGACTCAAGAGGTGGACGACCTAACTGCTTACAGGAAGCCACGACTCAGCGACCTAAAAGACCCGGCGGCTTAGCGACCTAAAGTAAGAAGCGAGTTAGAGACCTAACAGGCAGCAACCTACCGACCTAAGAGGTCCGCGACCTAGCAACCTAAAATCACAAGCGACCTAATGAACCAATGGGCTATGCGACATAATGGGTTAACAAGTTAGCTTAGGTCGCTACATCAGATATCTTAGTGTTATAAGGTTGCCAACCATTCCCCTAAGTCTTCCACGACCTAGCACTTCATCCATAAGAGACCAGTGTTACCAGGGAGGGCCGAAGCTTCCCTCTGCTAGGTCACTCACTTATGGTCTACGACCTACTTTAAGTCGTTATCTCCAACCTACGACCTACCTATCAGCGACCTAACTCCGAGAAACTCCTATAAATACAGCGTGAGCTCCAACGTTCATGGGATATTTTGGCTCATTCTCGAAGCGCCGATACTCTGCCATTTTCTCAACTCGAACAGCACTTCAAGCACTCCAAACACCAAGGACACTACGACAAACTTCAAGAGAAAATCTACATCATTCAACATGGATTCGAAAAGATTATTCTCCATCAAAATTTGAACTACTAGTCTAAAGTGTGTTGTAATTAAAGAAAGTTGTATAAGTTGTACTTGAGTCAGCAATAAAGAGATATAAAGTGGACGTAGGCTTGACTATTAGCCGAACCACTATAAAAACTGTGTCTTTTACTGTCTTTCTGATATTTTCCTGGTTATTTCTGATTCCGTATCATCGGGTGGTACTTTCACACTTGCTTTACTTGCACCGGGGTGTTAGCGTCAGATTTTTACGTTAACATTTTTGGTGCTTTCATTGAGAACCCAACTCAGGATACTGTTATCATAGCTTCGCAGAAATTTGTAGAAAGAATCTCTCTAAAAACCAGGAGTTTATCAGAAATAATGGCCCCGGAAGAAAGCGCAAGTCTGTTAGATCCGACAATGTTCGTGAGACTACTGCCACTTCTCCTCCTTTAAGTCAAACAACTCCAACTGTTGGAGTAACGCGAGTAGAATTGGATGCTGCGGTTTCTGGGCTATATCAGCAGATGGAAGCCCAAAACAATCTGATGTTGGAAAGGTTGAACACTTTGCTTGGGGCTAACCGTCAACCGGTGAATAACGAACCAAACTTTGCTGGAAATGTTCATGATGTGGAAGAAAGAGATGTTCCTCAAAGGGCAGGTGGCCCGGTTAAAGATACACCTCTCCCAAGTTGGAGGATCGGGACAACAGCCAACTATCCGTGAACGCCTGTCATGGCAAACTTCTGAGAAGATGGTCGATTCCTGTCCTGCTGAGCCCCTTAATGATGAGGAATATTTCTCAGGTATGGTCTGACAAATCATGAAGGAAAGTATGCAAAGGGAGGAAGACGAAAAAGAATGGGGGTTCGCTCCGAGCAAGACTCCATTCACTGAAAGGATTTTGAAAGCAGAATTTCCTAGGAAGTTTGTTCCTCCTACCATATCGGCTTATAAGGGGACAAGCGACCCTAATGAATTTCTATACAAGTATGATTGGCACATGACTGGTGCCAGAGCTTCAGATGAGATCAAATGCTGATATTTCCCGGTGTACCTAGAAGGAGTTGCTCTACTCTGGTTCACAAAACTGACTGTCCGGTCAATAGACCAATTTTCTGATTTGACTCAAAAGTTTAAGGAGCAGTTCAGATTGTACGCTTCGAAGGCGAAAGATATAATGTCGTTATCAAGCTTAGAGCAGAATCCTGGAGAATGCATTAGAGCTTTCTTGAATCGCTTCAATATAGCTCTGGCTGAAGTAGACAACGCAGAGCCAGAATGATTTTGACGTACCTGATGAAGGCTGTTGATAAGACAAGTGAGTTCGGGAGGTCGTTGAAAATGAAAGAACCGAATTCGCTTGACAAGTTTTATAATAAACCCGATGAATTCATGCGCCTGGAAAGCCTCCAAGCACCGACTAAGGCGGTGTCGACAGGGGCTGGAAATATTAATGCTGTTCCAAATAGGAAGGAATCTGGCAATCAGAAGAGGGGAAATGATAGTCACAGGAAGCAAGGAGATGCAAAGAAAAGTCGTCCCTTCAACTTCACCCCTCTGACAGATACCCCGGAAAACATCTACTTTGCAAACAAAGATACAGTCGAGTTCCCTGCACCAGCTAAGCAAAGGGTTAATAAGAAAGCCGAGAAGAATGGAAGGTTTTGCCGGTTCCACAACCAACCCATGCATGATACCAATGAGTGCCGTCACTTGAAGGAGTTGATTGAGGAACTATTGAAAGAAAACAAGCTCCAGCAATATGTAAGGAGGAACAAGAATGGCCCAACTTCGCCAACTCAAGTACAATAGGCTCCTGTTCATCGTCCTAGCTCAAGTGAAAAGGCAGCGGATCATGAATCTGGGAGGCCCGTTATTAATGTGATTACATGAGGACCTCACCCAGCTGGCAGAAGCTGGGGTGAGATGGAACGGTACACTCGTGCATTGAAATATACCCCAACAGAGGAGAATGTTTTTGTGTTGGAAGATGCTGCACCTCTGAAGCAGCAGAAAACTTTTAATGATGACATTATCTTCAGAGTCAGGGATTCTATGGGTGTTGAAGCCCCTACCATAGATCCCTTGGTTACTTCTGCTGGCATTGAGCCAGCTATTGTAAGAAGAGTACTTGTTGATTATGGTGCTTCTTGCAACATTCTTTTCAAAAAGACTTTTGATCAGATGAAGATCCCAATGGCTGATGTTCAACCTTCGTTGCAAAAGATTGTTGGGTTTACTGGGAAACCCCGGCAGCCGGTTGGGACTATTGACCTGTTCGTGGAACTTGGCGAGGGGCAGAAGAAGGTCGTGCGAAGGCAGACTTTTGTAATTGTTGATGAATTTTCTGCTTACAACGCCTTCCTAGGCCGTCCAACTCTTGCAGCCTTTAAAGCAATCCTCGCCCCGTGGTGCCTTACCATGAAATTCCCCACAGATAATGGAGTTGATGTTGATAAAGGGGATAAGAATGCGGGGCGGGAATGTTATCTGATAGAACTACGTGAAGCAAGAAAGAGAGAGATGGGAAAGGATGCGGCAGCCCCAGTCCGCATCAAAGAATCAACCTTGTAGCAATTACAGGGCGGACCCTGTACCGGCGAATGTAGCGAAGCATGAAGAAAGATGGATCCCAGAAAAGCCAGTGCAAGGGAGAATCAAGTGGTGCTAGTGGAAGTAACGGTACCAGTACCTGTTGACCCAAAAGACCCAAACAAGGTGCTGAATGTGGGTTCACAACTTAGTGCGACAGTTCAGAATATTTTGATATCATTCCTGAAAGCAAATGTGGATGTATTCGCTTGGACCCATGCTGATATGTGTGGAATATCACCTGAAGTTGCAGTACATACTTTGAATATTGATCCGAAGTTTACACCTATGAAGCAGAAAAGAAGAACCCAGGGTCCCAAGAGGTTAGTAGCATTGAAAGAAGAGGTGGATCGGCTCATGGAGAATGACTTTATCAGAGAATCAACTTATCCGAATTGGGTTTCAAATAAAGTACTGGTTAAGAAAGCTAATGGAAAGTGGAGAGTATGCATCGACTTTTCAGATTTAAAGAAGGCCGGCCCCAAAGACTGTTTTTCGCTTCCTCGGATTAACCAGTTGGTTGACGGAACAACGGGACATGAATTGTTACCTTTTATGGATGCTTACTCCGGATATAACCAGATCATGATGCATGAGCCAGATCAGGAGCAAACGAGTTTCATAACCGATGTTGGTCTATACTGCTACAAAGTCATGCCTTTCGGACTGAAGAATGCATGGGAAACTTACCAAAGACTTGTTGATGCAATGTTCAAGCCACAGATTGGAAAGACTATGGAAGTTTATGTTGACGATATGTTGGTTAAATCAAAGAGAGCAGCAGACCATATGGACCACTTAGCGGAAATGTTCACTGTCCTACGAAAGTATGGAATGAAGCTTAATCCCTTGAAGTGTTCATTCGGTGTGGAGTCCGGAAAGTTCTTGGGGTTCATTGTGAGCGCTAGGGGCATTGAGGCTAATCCTGCTCAAATCACCGCCTTAAGAGAAGTCAAAGCTCCTAGAATGAAGAAAGAACTGCAAAGTCTCAATGGAAAAGTCGCTGCCTTAAGTCGATTCATTTCCAAAGCTACTGAGAAATGCATTCCGTTCTTTGATGCTCTGAAGAAAGGAAGGAAAAACTTTGACTGGACTCCAGAGTGCCAGAAAGCTTTCAATGAGTTAATTCGTCATATGGAAACTCCTCCGATACTTTCTAAGCCCGACGATGGTGAAGATCTCTTTGTATACTTGGCGATCTCAGCTCATGCTCTTAGTGCGGCACTGGTGCGAGAAGACGCCAAAATTCAGCACCCAGTCTACTATATTAGCAAAAGGTTTATTGGGACAGAAATGAATTATTCAAAGTTGGAGAAGCTTGCCTGTTGTCTACTGATCGCATCAAGAAAAATAAGGCCATATTTTCATGCTCATCCAATCAAAGTCCTCACTGATCAGCCACTGAAGCAAGTCCTCTTTCTCCTTGAGACTTTGAGCCGCCTTTTGAAGTGGAATATTGAACTCAGTCAATATGACATCACTTATCATCCCCGGAGAGCAATCAATGGACAAGCTTTGGCAGATTTCATCGCAGAATGTACAAACAAAGGTGATAGTGAGGAAATAGTGACTGGTAATTCCCCAATTCGATGGAAATTGTATGTTGATGGCGCAAGAAACGATTACTGTTCAAGGGTTAGGGTTGTGCTTGAAACCCCTAAAGGGCGGTCATTGTGCTATGCTTTAAGATTGGAATTCCCTTCGACAAACAATGAAGCAGAGTATGAAGCTCTTATTGCTGGTTTGAGAATTGCTAAGGAGTTGAATGTAAAAATGTTGCAGATCTTCAGTGATTCACAGCTTATTGTGTGTAAAGTCAGGAAAGAGTTTCAAACCAAAGGAGGAAATCTGCCCGCTTACTTGTTAAGAGTCTGGGAGCTTCTCGATGACCTGAACCATTATACGATAAACCATATACCCCGGGAAGAAAACATGAAGGCAGATTCCCACGTAAAGTATGTAAGCACTGGTGAAGCTCAATTATTGGGATTAGTTCCTGTGGAAGTTCCGTCAACTCCAAGCATTGATGAAATGGATATTGACTTGATCATGACCATATCACAGGAGCGAGAATCATGGATGACTCCGATATTAGAATATCTGCGCGACGGTTCTCTACCAGAAAACTCAAAAGAACGGCAGAAGTTGTTAAGAAAAGCATCCAGATATAATTCAAGACGGCTGATTGTATAGGCGGGGATTCTCAATGCCATTACTCCGATGTGTGACCAAGGAAGAAGCCGAGACAATTCTAACTGAGGTACACAGAGGAGAGTGTGGAGATCATTCAGGTGGTCAAACTTTAGTAAAGAAAATTCTCCGTTATGGGTATTTTTGGCCAGATATTAATCGCGATGCCGCAAGTTACGCCCGAAAATGTGACCGATGCCAGAGATTTGCAAAAATCCCAAGAACACCTTCCATTGAGATAACATAGATGGTCAGTCCGTGGCCATTTGCTATTTGGGGAATAGATCTCATCGGTCCTTTGCCAACTGCAAAATCCGGAATTAGATATGCTATTGTTGCTGTTGATTATTTTACCAAATGGACTGAGTCTGAACCATTAGCTACTATTACCTCTAAGAAAATGATAAACTTTGTAACTAAGAATATCATTTGCAGGTATGGTGTGCCTCAAAAGATAATCACAGACAATGGAACCCAATTTGAAAGTGAAGAGTTCCAAGATTTTTGCAAGAAATTCAAGATCCAGAAAAGTTTCTCAGCAGTGGCTCATCCGTAGGCAAACAGGCAAGTGGAAGCAGTAAACAAAATTATCAAATCGACCATCAAAAAACAGCTGGAAAAAGCAAAAGGTGGTTGGGTCGATAAGCTTCCACTAGCATTATGGGCATATAGAACTACACATAAAACTGCGACGGGGCACACTCCATTTTAATTGGCATATGGATCGGAGGCAATGATTCCGTTGGAAATAGAGGTCTCTTCACATAGAAGAATCCATTTCAATCAAACCAAAAATGAAAAGCTGCAACTTGAAGCCCTTGACTTCCTTGATGAAAAAAGAGAACAAGCTGAGCTCAGAATTGCGGCTCATCAGCAAAGAATAGCCAGGCGCTTCAATTCCAAAGTTCGCCAACGCAGCGTTGAAGTTGGGGATCTAATCTTAAAAAGAATTATGACACCTACAGGCGTGTTTGGGCCAAACTGGGAAGGGCCATATGTCATAGGCCAAAAACTTATTGATGGCACATTCAAATTCATAACTGTCGAAGGAGACCCAATTCCAAGAGCTTGGAACAACAATCATTTGCGCCTATATTTTACTTAAAGGCTTTAATGAAATATTGTAAAAGAACGATAAATGTATGATTCTTGTATTGAAAGCCGTTGTAAAGCCAGTGCAAGTGAATAATAAGAACTATAAAGTGGATGTAGGCCCAGTTCTTGGCCGAACCACTATAAATCTTGTGTTCTTTACTATTATAAACTGCTTTTTTTATTTCGATATATAAAATACGTCAATTGTATTAGTAAAATGTTGATTTAATAATCCAGGCCATAAAAACAAAGCTTACCCATCGAAGGACCAAGCAATCCCTGACATCACCCAATAAGCAAACGCTAAGCCATTCAAAATTTCCATACTCAAATCCTACGAAAGGAGTGCTTCAAGCAAAAAGTTAGTGATTCTGCTGGAAGTGGGCCCTTGCTAATTAATTGTGGTTGTTTGCACAAATGAGCATCCAGTTAAATAGCCTGTGTCTGCCCCCACCAATTCGCTTAACTATGAAGTATACTTCTTTGGATAAAGGAAATTGTTGGCAATTAAATGAGAAGTGTATTTGGAAAAGATAACGGGGATCGCCGATATGAATAGATGGCAAAGAGACATTGGCGAGCAAGTATCAAACAGCCAAAGACCTCTTCGGAGGCACAACTCTTCGGAGGATAAAGACCTCGAAAGGGGCATGCCAGAAGACTTTCTCAACAAAAAAGATTGATATGGAATGACCGGGAGCACCTTCCCAACTGGAAGGCAAGGCGCTTGTTCACTAGCTGAGATAGTTTGTGCAGACAAGTGTCCAAGTAACTTGCGTCCGCCCCGTGAATCCATATGATGATCGGAGGCACCTTCCCAAGTGGAAGGCAAGGCGCTTGTTCACTAGCTGAGACAATCTGCGCAAATAAGCGTCGAAGTAACTTATGTCCGCCCCGTGAATCCAGCCAACCATGAGGAAGAAACTTCTAGGCATACTCGGAGGCACGCATTCCACTGAGATTTGAAATAAAACTTCACAAGTGCTGGAATGTGAAAAGCCCTCTTCGGAGGCCCATTTCACCATGGTTGAAATGCTAAAAGACCTCTAGCGGGCCTCGCCAGAAAAAGAGAGTTCTTTCTCGACAGAAAGTTGCGTACTAATCGGTGGCACAGAACACTCGTGTCTGCCCCGTGAACCCATCCAACTAAGAGAAGGAAACTCCAAACTTCCAGGCAAAAGCCCTAATCAGAGGCACACATTTCACCGTGATCTGAAATAAAACTTCACACGAGTCGAAATGTGAAAATCCCTCTTCGGAGGCCCGCTTCCCAGCGAACAGGGAAAGGATAAAAGCCTCTCCCAATAGGCAGAAACAAAAAAAATGACCTCTTTCCAGAGGCACAAACAAACAAAAAGACCTCTTCCCAGAGGCGCAACCAAACAAAAAGACCTCTTCCCAGAGGCACAATCAAACAAAAAACTCTCTTCGGTCGCTCAAGCAGGTTGAAGCCCTTTTTCGGAAGGCCCACTGTACTATGAAGTAAAATTCACTTGCCAAAGCAAAAGTGACTTTTTCCAAAAGTGAAGTGTAAAAACTTTGCAACAAAAAAAAGAGAAAACTCCTCCAATATGAAGTGCATTCTACTAAATTAGAAAAAAATATTTTCTTAGAACGGAAATATTATCCTATAAAGTACAAATGCAAACTTCCTTCAAATGGAAGAGTTGTTCTCTAAAGAAAGAGTACAAGTCTTCTCGAAACAGAAGAGTTGTTCTCCGAAACTTTGCCAATGTGAAAGAGATTGCAATAAACCATGGTATGGGGGCAATACAATATAGTCATCACAAAAATGAAAACAATGCTCAAGAAACATACCATAGGTTTACTACAACTTCACATAAAGAGGATAAAGAAACTTGCATGAAAATAGAAAATAAAAGCGTTCTAAAATACAGATAGAATTGTATAAGTAAAAGAACCATTTTATTCCATACTATGATAATTTTATACATATGCAGGTTTCAAAGTAAAAGAAAGCAGGGACTGGTACCCGCACAATCTCCAGTCAACACAAGCTTATATACAAGCAAAAAGCAAAGAGCGAGATAAAAAGCACAGGACCAAAGCCATCATTTTTTCTTCCCTCCACCTTTTGAGCCTGCACCTGGCTGGATGACCAACTTATTGCGCCGGCTAGAAAGAGTAGGGGAAAAAGGATAAAGGGGAACAATCAGACTTGTTTCTGCTTTTTTCTCTCCATCTAAAGCTTCTTTCTTCTTTGAGACTCCACTTTTTCCCCTTTTCTTAGAAGAAGGCCCGCTTTCTGGAGTAAAAAGTGTGGCTAACGGCGTATCGTCGGAGCCAGTTAGTTCCGGAGTCTTTTCGCCCTCCTCGGTTTCTTCTCCCCTATGTTCTTGAGAAGCAATTGGATCGTCCAAGTCTTGGAGAGCTTCTATTTGCTCCTCTTGTGATCCCGGTTGAGAGGCAGAAGGAGGAGTGACTTGCAGAGACGGGGGTGGAATAACTAGAGGAGGGGAAGTCTGAACAATGCTCAGTACTTTCTCTATAGAAGAAAAGAAGTTAAAATCAGTAAAGAGAGGAGATAAAGGCTCGTTGAGATTCAGGAAATAATCAAGAAGCTCATCAAACTCATATGAAGCAAATGAGCAGTCTACTTGAGCAAGATCAGCATTAAAGTTACCTAGAGAAGTTGGCTTTCTAACGTCAATTTCATAAGTTTGTGCTTCAGTGCTTTCTTCACCTTCGTCTCCGCCCTGTGCGCTTGTAATTTTAGTTACGACTTTAGCCGTGGGCGGAGAATGGGAACGGGATCCTATGATATCAATGTCGGCCGAAGTCGAAGAAAGGACAGGGGCAATTAAAGGTGCTTCTTTCTCTGGATGCTCCCCTCCCATCATTTCGGCTCGTACTTTAACAAGCTGCTCCTTTCCTCTGGCAAGAGCAGCACGAGTTTCGTCATCAAAGTAATGCACCTCAAGTTCATCTTCGGAGCCACCCACACTTCAGCCAAAGTGATTTCATATTTAGGCCCCAAAAATGCAAGGCTTCCACGCCCCAAGACGCTTTGGACGTAAAAATCAAACAGAGTAGAGCTGATGTTGGCTTTTGTCTCTTCATGAGATTGTTCGGCGGCTCTCTTTCCAGCCATGGCCTCATCACGTTCTTTCTCAGTCTTTAATTGTTGAGCTTTCAGCCTCATGATTTCTAAGTCCTAGGAGTTAGCTTTCTCCCGTATCTCTGCAAAGTCAGCACAATATTTTTCCACCGTCTTCTGTGAAGCTTCAAGCTGGGTTTCGACATACCGTTGAGCGGCATGAGCATCTCGAACTTGCTTCTGAAGCACTTCTTCCTTTTGAGTATAAGAGGTGGAAGAAGTAGCAAGCTCGTGCTTAAGTTTCTCGACCTCCACCTCAAGCTTTTCGTTGTACTCAGCGATGTTTTTCATTTCGGTGTTGTGCTGATCAAGAATTTTCTGCCATTCAGACTTGTCGTTCTCCATCGTCAGCATAGCTTCAAGGTTGGCCCGGTTCACCATATGAAGCTCATCGACCGTTTTTGCCACCCTGACATTCTCTCAATATCAAGTTTAACAGTGTCAAGATTTCGTAGCATGGCCTCTTTGTCGATGGGAACCAAGTCAAGGTCGAAACGGACTCCCTTTAAGCACCAATGCGGGAACCGACTTTGAAGGGTTGGCGGACCTCTCTCAACTTGGTACGAGGGTCTGCCGAGAAGTGTCTGAATATCGGCTCCTTCAAGGGCAGGAGACTTTGAAAGAATTTTAAGAGAAGTGAGGGCAGCGGCCTTTTCTAAAGTTGCAGATGCAGTCTTTTCATCAAGCCTGACCCGCTTGCTTGGGTCTCCGATGTCATGACTCTTTCCTCTATCGTCATAAGTTTTTCTTTTATGAGATTCATCGCCTCTACGAGAAGAGTCATGTTGCTCATCCCTTAATCCGTACCTTTCTTCATACGCTCTTCTTTCTTGCGCTTTTCGAGCAGCTCTCTCTTCATCAGTTTCCCTGTGGGCTGGAAGATAGCGCCTATAATCATACTGACCACGCCTTCCGTACTGTTGAAAGTCGTCATAATAGGAACCGCTACGCCCCATTGGAGAACCTGAAAATGAGAAAGGGACAAAAACTTGATTAGTCCTTGAAGTACAAAAGTTGAGTGCAAATAGGTGCTGAAAAATCCTAAGTGTGTATAATGTGCAAACTACGCACGTCAAACTACGAACCACTCCTCGGTTGCGGGGAAATGATGGGTGTAGTAGCTAATGTCAACTCTTGAGTCAACAAAGTCTGTCGCAAAGTGGAAGTCGCTTCAACTATCGAATAGGAAACTCTAGCAGTAACAGGATCGTCTTTAAAGAGCTCGTGTGAGGTGATAAACAGGTCGCTCAACCCTTCAAAAGTGTCATCCCCGCTCTGCTTGACAGGACTTATTTTCCCATCTCCACCATCACCGGACTTCCCTGAATGTTGGGGAGGTTCTCGAGGCTCTTCTTCTTCTTCAATGACCAGGGCAAGTGCAAGCTTGCCAGATGACCTCGCAACATCGGTGGAAGTAGAGCACTTCACCAGAGAAGCCTTAGAAGCAGGTTCTTTCGGTATAGGCTCCTCAACAAAAACTGGGGCATCCGGTGTCTCAGCCGGAGAATCAGGAACTTCATAAGGCTGAGTAGAGCGGGAAGGGTATAAAATTCTGAACTGATGAAGGAATTCGTCTCTTAGCAAAAACTTGATGCTTCTCTCCTCAGCCGCCACAGCGTTAAGCCTCTCAAAAGTTGACTTGTGGCTAAAGTCTCTACAAGGAGGAGGGAGGACTGCAAAAGTAGAGAATGAAGTTAACATTTAGCTATTCGGATCTCGCAAAGCTCTGAAAAGGAAAGAATGGGGATAAGTAATCCTACCCCCTACTCTCCAGATAGCGTAAAATCCTTGGGGGCAACGAACAAAGAAGAACTGGTTCAGGAAACCATGAGCGCTATCAGAGAGATCAGTGATAAGCTTGCGATTTCTGGCGCTTTTCACATATATAATGGATGTATGGTCGTTATTTCTCGCAAATGTGCATAAATAGCAGATTTCTTCAAAGCTTGGGAGGCGGTCAAGCGTTCTTCTGAAGAGAACGCATAATCCCATCAAAATGGCATAGCCGTTGGGATGTAATTGAAAAGGAGAAATAGCCAATCGGAGAAAAAGTTGTTGGAGAAAATTGTTGAAAGGAGGAATGGCACCACAAAGGCACATTTGGCGGTTAACGGCAACAAAGCCGAAGGGAGGACCATCAGCAAAGTCATTTGGCCCAGGGAGAATAGCATCTGCTCCTACAATCCCAAACTGGGCGCGTAACTGGTTGAACACCCGGTGACTCAGAGTAGTTGGAGTTCTTTCTGGTGGGTGAACTAGTGGATCAGCTATCGGGAAGGCCTCTCCAGTTTGTTCTACTTCCTCCTCTTGATGAGAAGACATTCTACACAAGGAACTGGATATTCAAATATGAAGGTGCACGTTTCCTAAATGTGTGAAGTGTTGTGTAAAACTAATAAAGTGACAAGTAAATATAACTGAAATCAAGCTTATGAACATGTATCAATTGTAAAATTTCAAGACTTGTCGCTCTAAGTCCAAGTACAAGTGCAGTATTAATGCAAACAAATCAGCTTTAGTTAATTACCATTGCTTTACTACTTCACTTGAATTTGTTAACTCACAGCATTTCATACAATTTCCTTAAGTTGAGTTAATTATTCTTTATCAACTAATCTGCCATCTGATGTGGACAGTCAATGGCAGTATATTCGTCCCGGTTCTCTTTGAATATTGTAGTCAACAGGTTGTTAGCTTGTAAGCTAGTGTGATCTGTGAAAGAGTACAGCAAAGTTCAGACAATTCAAAAATTCGGGCAGTTTATTCCGGAAGTTCAGATTGAGAATTCATGTCAAAATTATGCTTCAAGTCAGTCCAAACATTTTTTGGCGAAGTGTTAGCTCGTCCACGACCTAAAGAATGTGCCATGGGTTAAGTTAAGTCGTTTGCTCTTTAGGTCGTAATGCATATTGAAGGAAAAAAGGGGGTCGGGTCAAGTTGTTCAAGTCTTAGGTTATTCACGACCTGACAGGAAAGTCAGAGCGGATCTAGGTCGCAAGAAGCAGTCTGACAATTGTTCAAGTCCTAAGACGTCTACACGACCTAAAGCCTAGGTCGCTAACATGGCCTAAAGAGTTAAGTCGTAACAAGTCTTAGCTCGGGGACGACCTTGTCCTTATGCCGCTGACAGATAGGTCGTGTTAAATAAGGTCGTTCTACTTTAAAGCCTAAGTCGTCCAAGTATGGTAAGTCGCGAGAAAGAAAGATCGCAGGCACGCTATGTTGTAAGCCAGTGGGTCGTTCGTTTTTCCCTAGATTCCAAGAATTTTTAACTCGCTTGATCCACTAGATTGTCCCAGAGGTAGCTCAGCAGTCTCAGGCCATTTCCCCTTGGAGAAACCCTAAGTCTCACCCCTCATAACTCGCTAACCCATTGATAATCTCCTTGCTCCCTCCGAAATCACGAATCAGTAAACCTAACACACTATAACCCATCATCCTCTCATTACGAATCGTCTAAAGCTAAATCGAACTACATACGGTCCACCAACAATCGATGAAACAGGATTCACAGTAAAGTGCAATGTAAGAAGTTAGGTCGGAAACAGAAAGTAAGATTCGTGGTTCAATGATGACCGAAGATTGAACAGGAAGCAAATTCACTTACATGATGCAGTATTAAGGATAATCAGTGATTGATTGGATCGAAATTATCTTTGGGGAGCTCGAGAAATCGCTAATGGCGGAATGTGTAATGTAAATAGTTAAAGGGAAAGACGCGAGCTAACGGTTATATAAGGCAGACGCAAATGGATGTGCGTGTTAAGCTATCTCTTAGGTCGGTCACGATCCAAGCATGTTAAGTCGAAGCACACGACCTACGACCTAGACGTGCACTTCGAGGGGCAAGTGTTAACCTTGTTTTGAAATAACCTCACGACCTAAGGTACGGGACGTTCTAACGACTTAGAGAAGTGGACGACCTAACGACTCAAGAAGTGGACGACCTAACGACTTAGAGAAGTGGACGACCTAACGACTCAAGAAGTGGACGACCTAACGACTCAAGAGGTGGACGACCTAACGACTCAAGAGGTGGACGACCAAACGACTCAAGAGGTGGACGACCTAACTGTTTACAGGAATCTACGACTCAGCGACCTAAAAGGCCTGGCGGCTTAGCAACCTAAAGTAAGAAGCGAGTTAGTGACCTAACAGGTAGCAACCTACAGACCTAAGAGGTCCGCGAACTAGCGACCTAAAATCACAAGCGACCTAATGACCCAATGGGCTATGCGACATAATGGGTTAACAAGTTAGCTTAAGTCGCTACATCGGATATCTTAGTGCTATATGGTTGCCAACCATTCCCCTAAGTCATCCACGACCTAGCACTTCATCCAGAAGAGACCAGTGTTACCAGGGAGGGCCGAAGCTTCCCTCTGCTAGGTCGCTCACATGTGGTCTACGACCTACTTTAAGTCGTTATCTCCGACCTACGACCTACCTATCAGCGACCTAACTCCGAGAAACTCCTATAAATACAGCGTGAGCTCCAACGTTCGAGGGATCTTTTGGCTCATTCTCGAAGCGCCGATACTTTGCCATTTTCTCAACTCGAACAGCACTTCAAGCACTCCAAACACCAAAGACACTATGACAAACTTCAAGAGAAAATCTACATCATTCAACATGGATTCGAAAAGATTATTCTCCATCAAAATTTGAACTACTAGTCTAAAGTGTGTTGTAATTGAAGAAAGTTGTACAAGTTGTACTTGAGTCAGCAATAAAGAGATATAAAGTGGACGTAGGCTTGACTATTAGCCGAACCACTATAAAAACTGTGTCTTTTACCGTCTTTCTGATATTTTCCTGCTTATTTCTGATTCCCGTATCATCGGGTGGTGCTTTCACACTTGCTTTACTTGCACCGGGGTGTTAGCGTCGGATTTTTACATTAACACTTCCTACCTAGTAATTTCGGAGACGAAATTCTTTTAAGGGGAAGGAATGTGATGACCTGGAATTTTTGAGCGTTTGAAATAAGAATATTTAATTAATTTTAAAGTATTTGAAACGATAACTTTTTAACCTGAATTCAAATATCATAATTCAATTGATGATTAAATTATTAAATTAAATAATTTGGAATTGGGTAAAATATGTAATCTGAAGTTTTAAGCCGGTTAATAACAATAATTTGAAGGCTTATAAAATTTATATTGATATTACTGAAGAGAATAGAAGTGTTGAAATCAAATTTAAAATTATCTGTTAAGTTTTGAAATTTAATATCGTTTAAGTTGAATTTAAAAATAGCCGTCCGAGGCATAGTCTCAGAATTCGATGAAACCAGATCCATTGGGTCCGTAATATTGTATTATTATCGGATTTCAAATTTCGTAGTGATCGGAGTGGTTGTGTGAGCATACGATAAGTAAACGCGTTGAAAATTTAATAAACTTTAATTGATCAAATCAATGTCACCGGTGTCTTCTTGTATACGCTTCCCTTTTTATTTTTCAGCCAACTTTCTTTCACCATCACGCTTCCCTCTTCAATAAATCAAAGTCGAGCCCTCACTCTTCTTTCCCAATCCATGTTTAAGAGAAAATGGCCGCTCCTCAATTTTTTTCGGTCTCTTTCCCATTTTTAGGAACAAAATCCCACTTTCATCTTCAAATTGATTGCCCAAAAAAAAATTATAATAGACGACCTTCCATTTCTTTTAAATCCAAACTAAGATGATTTCGTTCCTCGAAAAAAAGGGGGCATGGCAGTCCGCTTCAAAATCGAATCCCGATCCAAGAATTGGACTCTCGTGCAATCAAGGAAGAGCAACGAATCGAAGAAGCACTTGCGTGCTCGCGCACGCGAGAGGAGCTCGTGATCGAGACTCGGCGTCTCAAATTTTGGAGGGGCGCTCGCGATCTGGAAGGTGAGTAGACTCGGCAGGCAGAAGGGTGGTGAACTACTCAGGTGATCAAGTTAGGGTTTGATGGTGTAGCGCTCGCGTTCGAAGGGAGGAGCAGATGTAGCTTTTGTGGCCTTCGAGCTCGAGGGGATTTTGGCATTCGGCAGTAAGGTATAATATTTTTTTTTTAAATTTAAAATGCCAAATTCAGAGTAGTGTTAGATAATTCGAATCTGTTTCATTGAGTCCAGAAACTCTAAAAAAATATAATAATTAATAAATAAATAATATGGAAATTATTTTGTATAGATAAGGTTTGAAAAAAATAATAGGGATTGGAAAATGTTGAAATTTATATAAAATTAGATTTTGAAATCTATGGATTATTATTTTTGTACGTATACATGCAATTTCAAAAGTGAATAAATATACATATATATCTATTTCCATTTACTAGTTAATTTTGAACTAATGAGGATGTTTTTGTTAAATTAGATCTAAATTATTAGTTTAAAATAATTGAACAAATAGAAATTAATTATTCGATCAATTCAGATATTAATAAACCATAAATTGTTTATAAAGGTCAAAATAATAAAGAAAACAAGCAGGGTTAGGGTGGATTGCAAATCAGAAATCAAAGGTGAGTTAATCTAACTCAATTTATATTTCAATTCGAAAGATTAAAGTTAAATAATGGATTGTATGGTTGAATTTATTGATGTGATATGGTATAGTTTAATTTGAAATTGGAATATTATGTGATGCTAACGTCTGTGGATGCAGGGAAAAACAGGTTGGAGGGATCCAACTGGACCCCTCAACGTTTATTTAAATTATTTAATATTCTCTGCTATGATTATTTGATGTTCCATAATAAATTATGTAGAAGTATTGAATGCTATGGCTTGGTTGATATAATTGGGTATAATGAATTACAAAAAAAAAATTATAAATTTGATTTTGGAAATGAAAATAAAAGAATTGAAGTTGCAAGTAAAATAATTATAGAATAAATTTAAGAATAACCTGGAACAGAAATAAAGTGACTTTAAAATTCTAATAAATGAATCCTGAGAATGGAAGGGAAAATTTGTATAAACAGAAAGTTAATGAATTTTAAAATGCAGTATTATTAATTAAAAAGAACAAACATTTATTTAGAATTTAAGATTTGGATTATTGAAACAGTAAAGAAGAATAAAATAATAATAATAATAATAAAGTCCATAACTACTGAATTTGGAAATGAACTGATAAGTAAAAGAATTTATTTCAAATAAAATAAATTGGAAATCAATTTGGGAAATTGATTTAAGTGATTGAGATTTGAAATTCCCTCTGGATAACCAAGTACTTTTCAAAGTAAATTTTTTAAATATAAGTTAAAAGATTTTGAAGTTGTTTAAAAAGTATGGTTTGTAAAATTTAATATTTCTAATATTTAAAGTCTAAAGTAAGTATTTTCTCCAAATTTATTTTATTAGTAATTATTTAAAGAATGACTTAATATTATGTTTTTAAAAGTATAAATCTAGTTTTATATTTATGAAGTAACCTTATTTTCAAATATTCCTGTAGTATGGTATTTTTATAAATTATTGTTGTAGTTTTAACTTAAACGTTTTAAAGTATATTTCAAAGTAAAGTGTTTTAAATTATTTTAGAAATCTAATTTTGTGCTTGGTGATTTCAGAGGAGATAGAAAATATTTGGGAAAATTTATTCTGAAAAGAAGGATGGTTTTGAAACTGTTTCCTAAGGATTGAAAATAGAAATATATCTTGTGAAAATATTTTGAGGTTAATAAATAATTTGGAAAATTATTTATTGTTTGATGGTTGTTTGTGAATATTAATTGATAGTTAAATCACCGACTATCAATATTGGACAAAAATGCGTTGATCGTTTCGAAGAGTCCGGGATCGAGATTAATTTCTCGAAAACCACTTCGATCCTCTTTGTACGTTTCGTGAAAACGATTTTGGATTCGAAGATGGAGAGGTGAAGTGCAAGAGCTAGTCGCTACTAATCCTGAGGATATTTCCAAAATGGATGTAGTAGGAATAGTGCCTTCGGTTCCGTTCGAACGAGGGATGGACTTGTATGGATGAATGCTTTCGTAAACATCGTCAGGTGGACGACGGGCATTCTAAGGGATATGATCTAAAAAAGGTAACGCTTAGCCTCAAGCCTCATCAAATGGGAATGACTGAAAATCAGGGGTTATGCAGCAAGGCTAGGTGGGTAGCACCCAAGCAGGGTGAGGTCATTCCAGTCTAGATGTCCCTTTTTATTTCGGCTTAGTGGGCGGTTTCTGATCCCAACCGCGGGGTGGTCTCACTCGGAATTATCCAGTAAGGGGTAGTCTCGGCCTTGTGTTGCAGAGGAGCGGGCGTACTCCTCGGTACGGTGATCTAGGCCCCGTACTGTGACAGGTGGTACCCCAGTGCCTATTCATTAGTTGGAAATCCATTCTCCCTATGAGCCTTGTATGAGTTTTGTTTGTATTACCCACTCTGTGGCTAGCAGCTGGAATTTAATGAATGTAACAATTTCGGCTATTTTATAAGTATTTGTATATAGTCCCTATTATAATATCAGAGGATTTCTATAAAAATTGTTTTAGCTATCGTAAGGTAAAAACCTGACATGTTTATTTGTGGCATGGTTGTGGCATGGTCTTACGAGATGTTTTTGTTTTCAAAGGAGACGAGCTGGATGGCGAGACGTATCTCCCATACTTGTTTATATATATTCCGTTGTGCTGTGTATTCTATTGTAGAACATATTGTGATTACTGTCCTGAGTTATGATGTTGATTTGATGTACTCTGATGATGTCCTATATAAACAGAGATATTTAATTTTTGGGTATAGATTATTATTTATATATTATATTTTATTCCGCTGCGATGGTTAGATTCTGTTGTTGTTTTCTATTTTCTTCTTCTACCTCTTCTTCTTTAACCCAAATGGTTCGTATCTCTGTACAACTTGAGTTGATTTAGGTAGAATAGTGTTGACTCAAGGGGTACGGATTTGCGAGCTGTTACACATAATCTCTTTGGGAAGAATCATGTCGTTCATCCCTTCTCCCATAGCGCTCCTCATAAGCCCGCCTCTCGAGAGCTTTTCTTGCAGCCCTTTCTTCGTCGGTCTCCCTAGAGGTAGGAAGATACCGCTTTGGATCATAAGAGTCGCGTCTTCCATAACGCTGAAAGTCATCATAGTATGAGATGCTACGTTCCATTGGAGAATCTAAAAGTGAAAAAGGGAAAAGTTCAAAAATCTTCGAATTAAAGAAGCTAAGTGCATGTAGTTGCCAAAAATCTTAAGTGTGTGTGTGACGTGTAAACTACGCGCGTCAAACTACAAACCACTCTTCGGTTGGGGAGTGATGACGGATTTTGCAGCGGATGTCAACTTTTGGGCTGACGAAATTTGTTGCAAGGCTGATGTTGCCTCAACTGTTGGTGAAATAACTTTAGTGGTGGTAGTGTCATCTTTAAAGAGCTCCTGTGAAGTAACCACCAGGTCGCTCAATCCCTCAAAGATGTCGTCACCATCATGCCTAGCGGGACTCTCTCTCTCAGCTCCTTCATCAGCAGCCTTCCCGGAGTGTTGAGGAGGTTCCTCTTCTTTGATAACCGGAGTAAGTACAAATTTTCCGGATGACCCCTCAACGTCAACGGAAGCAGAACATTTCACCAATGAAGACTCGTTAGTAGGTTCCTTCGGTGTAAGTTCTTCGGCGGAAACTAGGGCATCTGCAGTCTTTGCTTGAGAACTAGGGGCATCATGAAGCTGAGTAGATCGGGAAGGATGCAAAAGTCCAAATGATGCAAAAATTTGTCCTTCATCAAAAATTTAACACTTCTCTCCTCAACCGCCACAGCACTTAGTCTTTCAAAAGTCAGGTTATGGCTGGAATCTTTATAAAGAGGAGGAAGTGTTGCAAAAGTAAAGAATGAAGTTAGCACTTAACAACTCGGATTTTGAAAAGTTTAGAAACGGAAAGAAAGGAGATAGGCAAGCTTACTTCCTACTCTCCAAATGCTGCAGAATCCTAGGGGGCAACGAACAAAGAAAAATTGGGTCAAGAAACCCATGGGCGCTTTCGGGAAGATCGGTGATCAGTTTACGTTTCCTTACGCTTCTCACAAGCATGATAGAAGGATGATCTTTTTTCTTCGCAATTGTGCACAGATAGCAAATCTCTTTAAAGCTTGGAAGACGATCGAGTGTCCTATTGAACAGTACACACAGTCCCATCAAGATGGCGTAGCCATTGGGATGCAACTAGAAGGAAGAGATAGTCAATCGGAGAAGGAGCTGTGGAAGAAAATCGTTAAAGGGAGGAATAGCTCCACTCAAGCACATCTGACGATTAACTACGATGAAACCAAGAGGTGTCCTGTCAATAGTATCGTTTACCCCAGGAAGCAAAGCATCTCCTTCAGCAGTACCGAACTGAACACATAATTGATTGAACACCCGTTGATTCAGAGTGGTTGAAGTTCTTTCCGGGGGATTATCCAAGGGGTTAGCTATTAGGAAGACTTCTTCAGCTTGTCCTATTATCTCTTCTTGTTGAGAAGTCATTCTACACAAGGAACTGGATATTCAAATATGAAGGTGCACGTTTCCTAAATGTGTGGAGTGTTGTGCAAAACTAATAAAATAACAAGCAAATATAACTGAAATTAAACTAATAGGCATTTGTCGATTATAAAGTTTCAGGGCTTGTTATTTTAGGTCCAAGTACAAGTGCTGTGTTGATGCAAACATATCAGCTTTAGTTGATTAATTTTGCGTTGCTTTAATACTTCACTTGAATTTGTTGATTCATAGCACTTCATTTGTATAATTTCTTCAAGTTGATTATTCTTTATCGACTAATCTGTCATTCGATGTGGGCAGTTGGTAGTAGTATTTTCGCCCTAGTTTTCTGTAAATGTTGTATTAAACAGGTTGTTAGCTTTAAAAGTTAGAATAATCTGTAAAGAAGTGCAACAAGTTAAGGCAGTTTATCTCAACAGTTCAAATTGAAAATTCATTTAAGTGTTGTCCAATTTTTACGAGCAGTTAAGCTCAAATGACTTAGCATAGGTCAAAGCTTCCTTAAGTCGCACTGTTCAAGTCAAAAAGTTCAACAATATCATGTTCCTACGAGTTAAAAGTTATGATGCAGATTAAAGCTTCAGGTCAAGGCAGTGCAAATTTGGCTAAGTCCTAGGTCGCTTGAATAGACATGCGACCTAAGAAGTTAAGTCGAAGATAGCTTAAGTCGCAAGGAGTAGGTCGGCCAAATCTGTTAGGTCATAAAGGTTCTTCAGAAACAACTCGGCAATTTGTTAGGTCGTAAATCTGTTAGGTCAAAAGAAGCAACTCGGCGATGTCAAGCTATCTCCCATCAAAACCCTTATGTCCTACTCTCCACTCACACGTTGCCACGTGTCCATCTCCCTCGCCTCACCAGAAATGCCATAACATAACCTAAAATTCAATAACCCGTTAACCTAAAACCTCATCATCTCCTCCAAATTTACAGAAACTCCATGAAACCCTAGGCCGATTCGTTTCTACAGCAATTGCTTGCAACTCGACAAGAATCGAAGGGCAAATCCGGATGCAATTTTGCAACATAACAACAAAAATCGTATGGAGATGATTATGGGGGAATCGGTGGGAAATGCGGCGAATAAATGCTCGAAATTACCTAAATTCACTAATGGAATTAACGATTGGAGATGAAAAAGGAAAATTTCACGCTAAGTCTCTGAGCTCTGGTGTATCAATTGCGGCAGAGGTAAACAATTCAATGAAGAAGATGAAGCGAGCTAACTGCTTATATAGGGGAAAGAGCAAAGGATGCATCAGCACGCGAGTTAATGAGCTTATTTAGGTCTCTCATGACCTAGCGGAGTTAGATCGAAGCATACGACCTATGACATTGGCGCATACTTCGAGGGGCAAGTGTTAACCCTACTTTTTAATGACTCAACGACCAAATGTGCTACAGGAATCAGCGAGTTAACATGGTAATAGTTAGCGACTTAGCGACCTAAAATTCAAGCATCCTAGCGACCTAACCAGTTGAAGAGCCCAGTTACCTAACCAGTTGAAGAGCCCAACAACCTAACCAGTTGAAGAGCTCCGCGACCCGACGAGCTAAGAAGCTCAGTGACCTAAATAGTTAAGAGGTCTTGCCACCTAGTGAGCTAACGACCTAGTAACTCAATGAAGCAACGACCTAACAACCTAAAGGGGGCAGTGACCTAGCGACCTAAAAGATCCAGCGACTTAGAGAGTTATCACAGAATAAAGCCGCTTGCATATAGGTCGCTCCCAATCTTAAGTCGCTACCTCTTCTAAGTCTCTCCACATAAGTTGCTTTCCATTCCCATAAGTCGCTACGACCTATCAATCATTTTTCCCCTTGGTCGCCCACGACCTACGACCTACCAGCATGTTCAAGTGATCAAGTGCGACTATTTTAAGCCGCAACCCGTGTACCTTAGGTCGCTGACGACCTACGACCTAGGGCTAGGTCGCTTACGACCTACGACCTAACTCCAGAATTTCCCAATAAATACCTTGCCTACTCCACCGAAGAGGGGACTTTTCGCCCATTTCCAGAACGCATATACTCTGCTGTTTTCCCGACTCATCTGAAACTTCAAACACCGAAGACACCTTTACGGACTTGAAGAGAGATCTAACACATTCAGCATGAATTCGAAGAGCTCTTATACATTGAAGTTCTAGTTACTTGTCTTGGTTGTGTTGTAATCAAAGATCATTGTAGAAGTTGTAATCGAATCAGCAATAAAGAGGATTAAAGTGGACGTAGGCTTGACATTAAACCGAGCCACTATAAAAATTGTTGTCTCTTTACTTGATTTTCTGTTATCTTCTGCTTATCTCCATTTCCCGTACCAACGGATGGTGCTTTCACATTTTTAGTACTTACACCGGGGTGTTAGCGTTTAATTTTAGCGTTAACAATTACTTTATTAATTAATTACACTTAATTAATCCATAATTAAGTGATTATTTAAAATTAAATAAATAATTAAATAATTATTTGAAATTAATTAAATAATCAATTAATTAACTTGTTATATTTCAAAATCCTTAATAAATCAAGAAAACATGAATCTTAATTATCAAATCATACTTATTAAGTATTTCTACGTTCATAACAAAGATAAATCAACCATATTTATCTTTGTAAATTAATTATTTGAATTTAATCAAATTTTAACAACCTAAGAACAAATTATACTATTTGGATTTCAAAATCATAACTTAAATTTTATTTGAAATTAAAGCATTTAGAAATCAAATTTTGAAATTTAAAAATACTTTAATTATCCAATTTATAACTTATTTATTTTAAAAACAATTTGAAAACTTAGTTTTTAAAACATAACTTTAAAACTTTGATTAAATAATTAAATTCAAAACACTCTTTAAATTTGAATTTTAAACTTACTTTAGATAATTATTTTCAAACAAACATCTTAAAACATTTTTTTTAAATTTGAAATATAAATTCAATTTTCACTTTTAAATGTTTGATTTACTTTCATTTTAAATCAACAAGTTTAACTTTATATTCGCTTCCTTTATAAACTTGTTTTATAACTTTTAACTTGATTTTTACTTATTTTATATAATGAAGTAAAATATGCATTTAGCACTACAGAACCAAGCCGAGAAATCTCGAGTAAAACACTCAATTCACCTGTGCCTTCCTTGAAGCAAAACCAACTCCACCATCTTCGAGTCCTACGTGAGAATAACGCGAGTGCTGCTTCGAGTTTCCAATCGTCTTCCCCAAAACTCCACTTCCAGTTCACAGACCCAAACACGGTGCACGTGCACCGGCCACTCTGGCCATCGATGATCGACGCAACAATATTCTACAACCCCACGTTCATGAGCGAACTCGAAAACCAACCCAGATCTAACAATCAACACGCGAGTCGAAATACGACCATCGTGTGAAAAACTGCAGCAAACTACGACCCCAAAAATCCCCCAACGCCGTCAACCTCCATGTCGATGAACTTTTGCCGACCTCGCCATCAAAACACCTCAACCCCGAGCACCATTTCCCCCTGACGCGAACATCTTCGGTCCACTACACATGACGAAATCCCCTCGACAACCAAGCCGAACAAACCCGTAGCTAAAACCCTAGTTTGCTCGATTACCAACTCCTCGACCACCTGAAAAATCCAAGAGTATTTTTCCCATAATCACGATCAATCCAACCTCCTCCACACTAAAAATTGGACATCATAGCCGTGCCAATCATCGGCAATCGCCTAAATTCCAAATTTCGAATAAACCCAAAATTCACCATAATTATACAATTAAAAATTACGATTTCTTCTTCTAAATTCATGATTTCATACAACAAACACAATCATACTCTTCCAAACCAAAATTAGGATGGTTGATTTTTAACTAAAATTTAAGTTTATTGTAAATTTCCTATTTATACCTACCTGTAGCTTTAAAAAAAATATGAAACTAATTTTAAAATTTCTGTCAAACTATAACATACACTTTTCATTTATACAACAAGTTCAAACAAGTTATAGTTTTGAAGGATTTTGGATTTAAAGATGAAAATCAAATCCTACTTAAACAACAGAGGTTAAATTCAAATTCATAGGCACTAAGTAATCATGCATTCACATAATCAAATATTCATTATCAAAACAAGAATTTATTTGCATTATTATTTAACCCAAAGATTAAACCAAATCTGTTTCTAAAATGATTACTCACCAATTTATATGCAGAGACAAAGCAGTTCATTATTTTCCAGGCTTTGATATGCTGAAGAAAAGTCCATTTGCATGCTTTTAAATTGAAGTTGAACTGTAGGTCTTTATTTGAATTTCAGGATTTTAATTGTCGAGAAGAATCTTTAATTTGCAGATTGACATTTGCTTTGTAGATTTTTCTTTTCAGGTTGAAGATGATATAAAGCTGCAGCTCTGAAATTTGCAGGTTAAGGTTGAAGATCAATTGCATTTGCAGGTTTGATTTGAATTCTTATATTACCGGTTTTGATTTCAGATTTTTAAAAATGAAAATTCTGTTTTGAATTAGAAAAAAAAACACAGTAATGAAAATATTATGATTAAATAGAATTAAAGATACTAAAATTTTTAAACAAAAGAAGACACTTGTTAAAAAAAACTTACATCTGTCAAACAATTGGTTTGATTGTTTTACAAGTGTTATTAAGATATGTTTAGATGGTTACACATGTTTTTAAGTCTTTAAATATAATTTATTTAATTTAAATGTAAATGTAAGCTTACTTATTTATGTAAATATAAACTTACTTTTTAAAGAGAATATTCTTAAAACTAATTATAATATAAATATACATCTTATACATGTATTTAAAATCTAACATTTATATTTATACACTTATAACATTTTAAATTGAAGCATTTAAAAAGAAATCAAAACAACTTTGTTTAATTCCCTTTTTAAACTATCTTATTTAAAATAAATAACAATCTTACATTTTAAAAACAAACAATTATCTTATAATTGAAAACAATTTGACAAATCTAAATTAACTTTTGAAAATATAAATTAAAACAAAGCTTAAAATTACAATTTCATACATATACAAATTATCCATAGATTAAATAAATTTCAGAACAACTTAAATTATAATATATACACATATATATGTTAAAATTTGAAAATTCATCTTTTATTTTAAACAAAAGATATTCTATTCACAATATATATCAAATATATGTATTATAAATAGAATAAAATTTTATTAGCTTTTGAAAAACAATTCTAACCAATTTTAAATTGTTAAAAAGATATTGATCACACTTACCAGATTAAATATTTGTTATCCTTTAAAAGGTTAATTTCACCAATTTAAATTAAAATTATAAAGAAAATTATCAAACCAATTAAATTATTAATGCAGATTAGTAAATTAATATTGCCTCAAATTTCGGGTCGTTACACCTACATCATTAAGATCTTCATTTTCAAAAATCATCATCATCAACATACCCTTTCGAATGCATACATTGGTCTAAAATGATTTTTTGATAAACGTGATCCCGGTCTCTCCGGACCAACAATGATAAGATTCCCTAAACCTCATGCGAAAACCAAGTCTCGTAGACTTATCACATTTTCAACTCTCAACTTGGTAACCTTTGACCAAGAAGGAAGCCTAGTAGATTGGAGTACTATAGTCACTCCGCACTACTCAAATCAACATTCTTAACAGCAAACGATAATCAAGCTTCCTCGGTCGGCTTCATGCTAAATACACGACTAATCAGTTCCTACACCAAGTCCGAATCAAAATTAGCCAAATTTGATAGTCGATTATTTAACTATTAAAGCAATGCATAAAATCTTACACATAAGCGGTCTCTAGGCTCATTTAATTAAACTTTTATTAATTAAACCAATTTTCAAATATTAATCCCAAAATATCATTAAAATATATATTCACAAACCATTTTAACATTTTGATATTTGGAAAACATTTTCATATACTTATTTCAACGGTATAAGTATATTCAAAACGAATGTTGTATAAAACATCGTTACGAAAACTCAAAACAATAGTATAGGGATTCGACTATTTATAGTTATATAAATCTTGTATGCTATATAAAACATTTCCTTTCGAAAATCACTTACTATAATAACTGTGTTATAGTCTAAGCCTTCCTAGCTATCTCGAAAACGTTTTTATAGTAATAAATATTGAAATCTATGTTTTCGATACTTAACACATTTCACATTGCTTTTAAAAACCCTTTAATTTCATTTGAAATCATCACTTTGAAAACATTACCTAAATATTATCACTTTAAAAACAATAAAACTCCATATTTAAATTTCAACATAAGTCGTCTCTATATTTATAAAACTATGTTTATAAATCTCGTTTCTATTTTATAAAACTTCTTTAATAAAATCACTGTATTTATAAAATTTCATTTATAAATATATTCATTTCTAGGTCTCATTTATTTGTAAAATATCGTTTATAAATCTATTTACAAAATATCAATAATAAATCCATTTTTTATATTTATAAAACTCTGTTTACAAATCTTTTACTTTGTTTGTAAAATATTACTTTTATAAAACTTTTATACAAACAATTTAAAAATCTCTACTTAAAGTATTTAAGAAAACAATAATTTTATAACATCAAAAATCATTCATTTTATTTATTAAAAATAAATTCCTTTCTTTAATAATTCAAAATTATTTATAACTTTCAAAATCACTTTGAAATCCCTTTTAAATCATAATCATTATTTTATAGTATTTTGAAATACCAAAAATAAGGCTTTGTGCTACTGAAGCACTAAATAAGGGACATCACATCAATATCACCCAATATGGCATCAAACACATCATATATCATAATATATGAAAGTAAAATCAAAGCGGTGAGGAATCCAGTTGGATCTCTCCAATTTGTCCCTTGCATCACATACATAATCATATAATATAAATCAACCGCTTTGATGCAGGATCGTATACAAAGGATCATCCGCTCGACAATGGAACGTATTAGGTTCTCATCTGCTCTAGTGGTGGTATCCAAACCAACTACTAAAATAGTAAACCATCAAAACAGTTACCAACAATCAACAATCCAATTATCTACACTTATATAGAAATAAATGTGGGCCATAGAGATGAGTTAACTCACTTTGCTTCCATTTATCGCCGAAACGTTCCTGTTTGAATTAAAATCAAATAGGCGTTCAATTTTATACTAAATTCCTACTAGCACCAAGTCCATCCTATCAAATTTTGTAACGTAGTATTCTTTGTAATGAGTGCAACGCAACTTGCCGCGTTTGATTTCGAACACATTTGAAAAAGTTACACGTTTTATAAAATTTGAATTTAATTAAAATAATTATTTTCATTAATTACATCATTAGAGAATTAACCATTGTAATTAGCTTCCTGTTTGTTCATTTCCAGATTGCCTAAAAGCACAATCTTTGACCATCGATCTTGCAACGACCCGTAAATTTTCCACTCCGATAAATTTTATTATTTTTAAATTTATTCAAATAAAAGGCTGATAATATAAATAATATTATTTTTTTGTGATAATAAGTAATAGTAATTTATTTTGAATAGAAATTTACAAAAATATTTTCCTCGAAATATAAATCGATAAAATGGACGAAAATCATTTTATCGATGACCAGCTCGATAATCATAAAATGTCGCACACGGAGCTGGATACATACACTTATTTTTATAACTCAACAAGAATATGAAATAAAATTAATTATTTTATTTTTGGAAACTAAATGTATTAATGTTATCACCAATAATCGCATTGTATTTAAATATAGATTTATGAATTTAAAATTTAGGTTTAATGATTTAGTAGTTATTTTAATTATTCAAGTAATTATTTTAAATGATGATTCATTTTGAATACTTATAAACTGATAATAAATAATTTATAATAGTTTTATAAAGATATATAATTGATTTGAAAATATAGGAAAAAATCAATATCGCTTTATTAGTATAACAACGATTTTTGTAAATAATTGTCAATCTAATTTTATATTGTTTTATAAATGAAATGTAATCATTTTAATTCGTTAAAATTAATAAGAAATTTATTTTCAATTTTTTTTACATTCATATGTAATTTAAAATATAAGTGAAAATGTGACTAGAAATTGGATTCCCGATTTTCAATGGTATGACGAACGAAAGTTGCTTCAAATCGTTGCAACTTTGTTTTTGTGTCATGTGCACATACACAACATACACATACATACCCTAGCCTGCACAGGAACATATACAAACATACAAATATACATGTAAACATATATATGAAAAATCTAAGATGTGTTATAAAAAACTTAACCCTTAAGCCTAAAGTCAGCTGTCTTACACAATACGAACATGCACATGGCTTGGAAGTGAAATGAATTGATGGAGCATATGGAGTAGGGAGAACCAACACGTAGAATGATGTAAAAGAGTGTGTGTGGGCAAGGGGTATTTTGGTCCATGCACATAAAGAAATTTTCCATTTTTTCCGCTAAATACCACCCCTTTTCTCATAAATTCCTAATACATTATTCGTCTTCTTTTTCCTTATTCTTAAGATTTCTATTAGTCTCTTTAATGGCTTCTTATTCATAGAAAAAATATAGAAAAGTTAGGGAAAATGTTGAGAATAAAAGGAAAAAATATATATACAATAGTTAATGATATTAATCCACTTCAAAACTAGTTCAAATAACCTCCTTAGCACCACTCAACCACGGCCAAAATAGTAACAATCCAATTTTTCGACGCCCGAAAGTCGACATCAATACGTCCACTGTATCGAATACTGAACAGTCGAATGCCCGAAAACCGAACCGTTAGGGTTTAAAGAAGAAGAAGAAGATAGAAGAAGAACAGAAACAATAACAGAATCTCAAATATCGCAGCGGAACAACATATAATAGATAAATGAATAATCCTTACAACAAAGAACTATATCAGTTATTACATCACATTACATTATTAGAGTGTTACAACAACAAAAAGTGGAAAATAATATAACATATACTAGTGATACGCCTCGCCATCCAGCTTCAACTCCTGATCTCCACAGCATCTCTTTATTTTTTGACTTTGCTCCAGAGTAATGATAACCTGACTCTAGGCTGCCCGTGTGGAAAATTGTGGGCACACAGAGTTTTGAAAGGGAACAATAAACTCCAGGTCAGTCATGGGACTGGTGTGAGATCTTAAAAACAGTTATTTTCACAAAGAAAATAAAAAGAAATCCGCTATGCTTTTGGAAAATGAAACTACCATAAGGCCTCCCGGCACACACACAATGCAATCGCAGACTTGGGGGGATTTCTCCTTATGATAGTCAAACATGCTTGATACACAAAAATCCTTTTTAATATTATCATTAGTGCATAGTGTGGAAAACATTTCGAAAGTATAATATTAATCTTAGCCAGCATAGGTACCATTATATTATGCCTTCTATAGCTACCTCTTGAGGAGGCAGGTTATGCGATTGCAATCGTAAAGGGCTCGTATTGTTTCTTTGGATTTCCAACAAATGGTCAAGCTAAGGAACTTCTTATTTCCATATCGGTACGCCTCTGGAGGGATGCCCCGAGAACCTAACCGGATCTCTGCCAACACAAGGCTGGGTTACCTCTGTAACTAGGTAACTACTACACGAGTATGCCATCTCCCGGTCATTGCAACCTTTATCCGAGAATCCTTAACACCAACAACCACAGTATAATAATTTGCAGCATCAACATGGGTAAAATATCTGGGCTCCATACCATGATACTACCCTTTTCCAGAAGGAAATGACAAACCCTTAGGGGGAGCTACCCCTAAATAACCTTACCACATCTTTCCTGTTTTGACCGTTTCCGGGTTGTGAGGTCCAACGAGGTCTCGTCCACAAAGCTACACTTTTTACAAAGTCATGCTTTGATCAACAAATGAACAGCAGCACTTCGTATGCCACATTACCAAGTTGGGAGTATATCACTAATAACCATCAACTACATAACCTCTGAGCTCGTATGTCTCAGAGAAGGGTGTTAAGCTAAGAGAATAAATTCTCCGCCACCAACAGAAATGTATATGATAGAAATCAACTTTATATCTCAAAGTGTAATGTCAGACAAACGTTCATACAAGTCCGTTCCGGGATCGAACAGAACCGAAGGCACTTCCAGAGAAGCCCTTGCAATCCGAATATTCACTAATCACGTTCGGAATCCCCATCACAAAGGGTGATAAAATCTCTATACCGGAGCAACCCGATGCAGAGACATTCGACAGGTAATCCTTTTGTTTTCGAAAATACCCGGTCTTCAACACCGTCTTCAAATGCAATCCTATTTCGTCGTATCATTATTCGGAATGGGTTTTATAACACAAGGTCCACTCCCGGCTAATCCGAATAATGAGCGCTTATTTTAAAAGAAATAAGTGTTACATTTAGATTTCGAACAAATCACAACAATTTCACATTGATCTTTTAAATAAAAGATCCATTACAATCAAGGTTCGATATGGTTTTCGGATTTGGAGTCCGACATTCGGTCGCATCGAAATGCAAGTGCCGTTAAAAAGGCCAATATTGATAGTCGGTTATTTAACTATCAATCAACATGCACAACAATTGCCGGATTTAAATAAATTTCCTAAATTACTTATTTTGAAAATATTTCTGCAGGATATATTTCACACTTCAACCACTTGAAAACAAATTTCAAATTAATTTTCACCTTTCAACGCTTTGAAAACAAATTTCAAAACACTTTTCCATATTTCAATACCTTGAAAACAAGTTTCAAATCATTTTTCCTTACGCGGAAAACATTTCCAAATATTTAGTTGTTTCCACTGAAAATCTACCGAGTTCAAATAATTTAAAAATACTTATCCAAAATATACTTGGAAATATTTAAAATAAAACTATTTTGAAACACTTTCTTAAATATTACTTATGAAAAATACCATACTAATATCTCATACAAAAATTCAAGTCCAAACTAATTTTTTAAAATAAAATTAGTAGATAGGACATAACTATTTAAATAATCGTTTCCTAAAACAAATATCAATTTTTAATCTTTAAAATAATACCTTCTATAAGTAATTAAATAAATCCATACTTTAAAGATTTGAAACTAGTTAAGAAAATAACTTATCCAAAGTATCCTTTCTAAAACCGTCCTTAAAAATTTTCAGTTTATATTTATAGGCTACTTCGAAATCATACTCAACTTTCTAGGGGAAATACATTTTCCATTTCAAAATGATTCATTCAAATCAATTAATATATCTTTCTTGATTTATTTTAAATTTACTTTCCGAATCTGTAACTTCCTTTCACACTTTTAAAAAAATAACCAAATGTTTATTTTTAAAACAAATTTCCCTTTCCTTTATAAATTCCCATTGTGAATTTAAACTTCTAAACATCCACTGATATACGATTTTCAAATCGATTTCCAAATATTCATTTTCAGCACTGAATTAAATCCTAAATTGATTTCCAAATTTATTTTCAAATACCAAATCAATTTACAAAATTGATTTCTAAATTTATTTCAACACCAAATTTATTATCTTTTGAAACAAATTCCTTCTTTTGAATTTATTTAATTTTCTAAAATTAATTTACTATAAATTTTCTACTATATTTCAAAAATCCAATTTTATCTATTTCTGGTATCCTGCGACACCAAAAATATATTCGACTAAATTTTAGCCTTCAACAGTTCAATCACAAATAGTCACACACAGATTATAAATAATCAACATAAAATATTAAAACAAATTCAATTATTTGAGTAATCTAGTTGGATCCCTCCGACCTGTTTTCCCTGCATCCAAAGACATTAGCATAACAATTAAATACCAATTCCACTTCGATGTGGAATATCGCGGTATATGGGATTTATAAAATATCATCCGCTATTATGCGGCGCAATAGGTTCTCATCCGCTATATAATGCGGGAAATCAACAACTCCAATATATATCATACAATACTATATATATAATATCATCCAGTAAATAATCATTATAAATCAATCATCCAAGCAACAGTCAATCAATTTTAAATCTAACTATTCAAAATTTAAATCAGAACAATATTGATTGAGTGAGAATATCTCACCTTTTATTTGCAATCCATTCCAACTCATTTCCATTCCGGCTTGTTTCTCCATTTTAGACCTTGAATAAACATTTATATGGTTTATTAATCTTTGAAATAATCCTACAATTTATTATTATATTTTTTTTACCACTTAATAAATTTTAATTAACTAGCTTTTAAATAAACACTGGCCCAATATATATTTTCAGTTTGCAACTAAAATAGTCTAATTCACCATTAAATTTATTAGGAAGTTTACTAGTATATATATTTAAAATAATCAGTAAGTTATAGGGGTGTACCTTTTTTTCCTCTTATTCCATATATATAAATATATGTATATATTAAATTAGATAGAATGAAGAGCAAAACTGGTTATACTTACTGCAAATATATTTTGTTTTTCCAAGTTCATTTCCTTTCAAATTAAAATATGAATTCAAGTTTTAAAAATAGAGAAAGAAGCCCATACTAACGAAACTGGCCCCAGCCCACATCCCTTTTCTTCTCCTTCCAAAATCGACCTATAACCAGTACAAAAAACAAAAACCCACCATGCTGCATGTGGACGCGACTCCGCCATCACCAACGTTGCTTCTCCCTCGCCGCCCTCCATGAGCTCGACTTGCCTAGCTTCACCATCCGTGAAGCGACGTTGGAAACCCCTATCCCACAGTAGCCGACATCGCTACTCAATCATGACCGGACTTCGTGAAAGACCCGGCCGGACGTGCATCTTCCTACCACAAAGCGAACTAACCAACCCCCGACTTCATATCCCCCTCCCACCGATAAAATCAATGACCCCAGCAAATCGAGCATCCCAAATCTCGATTGAAAACGCTTCGACTCCAACTCTGAAATATCATTTCAAAAGAAATCAATTTCGTTTGTCTCTATCTATTTTTCTGTACGCTCTGGGCCGATTTGAAATGAAAACGAAATGGAAGGAGGGAACGCATTTCGATTAGAGGAGAGGGAATAGCATACGAGACCTTTATTCCTCGTTCGGCCAATTTTTTTTACGAATTTGATTTTTGAGGTGAAAAGTCGCGTGGATATTAAAAGAACAGAAGGAGACAGGAAGCGCCATTTCAGGATAGTGCGTAGCGTAGGGAAGAAGGAAAGCTATAATGATTTCGAAATGATAGGAAAGCGGCAGATGTGAGATGACATATGACCTGTCAAAATTGGGTTATATTTAAATTAAATTTTCGACTTAACTTTCAGTGTGTTTACCTACCGTATGATCACACGACATCTCCAACCATTACGAAATTTGAAATCCGATAATAATACCATATTACGGATCCAATGGAACTGGTTTCGTCGAATTCCGAGACTATACCTCAGAAGGCTATTTTTAGATATCTATTCAGACTATATAATTTCAAAACTGAACAAAACATTTCCAAATTCAATTCTGAAGCTTCCATTATCTTCAGTATTATCAATATAAATTTTCTAAGCCTTTAATTTTTTTTAATCAGCTTAAATATGAAGATTTAAAATTTTATCCAACTTCAATAAATTAAATTCAAAAATTAAATTGCCAAATTCATAGCTAATTTTGAAATTCAAGTTAAACTATCTTCCAAACATTTAAAATCACTTAAATATTTTCAAATTCAAATACCAAAAATTTTGGGTCGTCGCATCCTTCCCCCCTTAAAAGAATTTCGTCCCAAAATATTTAGTTAAGAAGAATGGACCTTAACCCATTTATTATTTTTCCCAATCCAAATAGTTTTATCATCTTACCAAAACATATCTTTTTATTTAAGACCCATCATTAATTCAACTAACTTTCCAACTTCAATTATAAATTCCAAAAAACATTGTTTCTTTAACAATTTAAATTTAAATTTAAATTCAAATTTTAAACTTTCAAAATTTCTCAAAATTTTTCTAACTCCCTAAATTCTCGAAAAATTTCGCCAGCGTCTCCTTTTTCTCGGCAAGCTCGGTACGACTACAAAATGGCACCACATGCCCCCAGATTTCAAAAGAAAACAAAAAGCCAAGCGGCTGGACTAGAAAATCATCAATTTTCATATTGAAATTTAAATACATACCTTTTTGTCGAGCATTTTAAATTATCTTCAGAATCAAAATCCAATTTATCCTTTGTCTTTAACACACCTGTATATCCTGATATCCATAATGTCCAATTTTAACATTCAAAAATCATTTTTGCACATTCCATTACAAAATTTTCGATATATACTTCTTATACCACTTTTACTTCACTATTGAAGTTACATATCCATTTTCATTCAATCTTACTCTTTCAATTTTATTTGAATTCAATTTACCTTCTGAATATTGAATTTTTATCGACTATCTTTCATTCACAGTTGATTCATATCACTATTTTAAATTAGTTTCATTTACTAGTTCGGTACAAATTCCAATTCATTATATCTCAAATCATTTTTTATTTTATTTCTTCCACTTTTATTATCTTTAGTTCACTTCGAACCAATTTTACAACTTCATTTTATTACACACAATTCAAATTGGTTCTCAATATTCAGTTTCAATTCCAATTTTATTCTTTTGTTCGTTCCTAAAAATTTATTTTCAATTCACCATTTTGGTTTATAACCACTTATATTAAACTGGATTTCCAATTCTATATGAATTCAATCTACTTTCATCTATAAATATTAGATTCCATTCATTTTATCCCTTACACATTTGGTCATTCGTCAATTAGTTTCACTTACTAATTTTAATTTAATACTTCACTTTGTTTATCACAAATCAATTTCGATTCTAGTTCAATTCTATTTGCTTACAAATTCAAAATGAATTTCAACATTCAATTTCACTTTCATTTAATTGTAATTGTAATTTTATTCATTCATTCACAATTTTATTTTCCACCTTTATAGATTTTATTCCAATCATTTAGTCAATTAGACTTCAAAAATTCGCCTTTATCCAAATTAACTCAATTCAATTTCAGTTTAAATCTAAATTTCCTAAGTTTTTAAACTTATTATTCCATAACTATTTTTAATAAAATTCTAGAGTCTTTCCACCTTTTCCAAAACCATTATTGAAATCAATTCAAATTATCCTTTGAATTTCAAAATCAAACCCAAATTTCCCAAACAACTTCCATTTAAAACAACTTGGCAACAATTCCTCTTTTGGAAACCCAAAAATGAACATCGACGATGTTGCAGTCATCACCGAAGTTATTTTCCAATGACCTAAAAGAGTTTAGAGTTTTCATCCCTTCAAAACATTATTCCAAAAACCATTGAAAATCATTTCTGAACTCGAAATTTCAAAACTTTTCAAACCCTTTCAATTCTTTTCAAAACACTTCTCTGGAATTCTTTTTCAAATTATAAATCACATTTACAATTTATATTCTCAAATTCCATTTGTATGTGAATTTATTTCTTAACTTTGGAGTTACGATTTCAATTCCCTATTGAATAATCAATGATAATTTAATATTATCAATTCCTAACATCCAAACAACCATATATTATAGTAATTTACAAAGATTATTTCCTTTATCTACGAAAATAGTTTTGGACAAAATTATTTCATTTACCCTATTTTAAAACAATATTATGTCGAATTGTTATGTACAAGTGTTTAGTGATTCCTATCAATAGAGTTGTACGGACTATACTGACCAGAATCCATATACCACTCAACAAACCAATCATCACAATATAAAACAATTTTGTATTCACTAACAAATACGCACTCATATCTATTAATGCACTCAAACTCATTCTAGAGTACTGCTGACTCTATCTCTAATGAGTAACACCCAACAGAGCCAAGGTTATTGCTTAACCAAATGCTCTGATACCACATGTAACAGTCCAATTTTTCAACGCCAGAAAGTCGATATCAATACGTCCACTGTATCGAATGCCGAACAGTCGAATGCCGGAAAACCGAACCGTTAGGGTTTAAAGAAGAAGAAGATAGAAGAAGAGAAGAAACAATAACAGAATCTCACATATCGCAGTGGAATAACATATAATAGATAAATGAATAATCTTTAGAACAAAGAACTATATCAGTTATTACATTACATCACATTACATTATCGGAGTGTTACAACAACAATAGTGGAAAAGAATATGACATATAACAGTGATACGCCTCGCCATTCAGCTTCAACTTCTGATCTCCACGGCATCTCTTTTTTTTGACTTCGCTCCAGAGTAATGATAACCTGACTCTAGGCTGCCCGTGTGGAAATTTGTGGGCACCTAGAGTTTAGAAAGGGAACAATAAACTCCAGGCCAGTCATGGAACTGGTGTGAGATCTTAAAAATAGTTATTTTCATAAAGAAAATAAAAAGAAATTTGCTATGCTTTTGGAAAATGAAATTACCATAAGGCCTCCCGGTACACATACAATGCAATCGCAGACTTGGGGGAGATTTCTCTTTATGATAGTCAAACATGCTAGATACGCAAAAATCCTTATTAATATTATCATTAGTGCATTGTGTGGAAAACTGTAACGACCCAGAATTTTTATTAATTAAAATTTGAATATTTAATTAATTTTAAATATTAATGAGTGAATTTATAAGTCGAATAAATTTTTATTTGGATTATTGAATTTAATTGGATTATTAAATCGATAATTTAATATGTGAAATTATGGAAATAATTGAAAATTGAGTTAATATGATTGAAAATGATTTGTAAAATTTAATTTTATCATGTTGGAGTTAGAAAAATATTTTAGAACTTTTAAAAATCGAATTAAAAGTTAATTTGTGAAAATTGAATATTTTAATATTTAATCGACTAGTGAAAATAGCCAATTTTTGAACAGTCTCAGAATTGAACGAAACCAGTTCCATTGGATCCGTAATAGTTAGTTATTACCGGATTTCAATTTTCGTGTCAATCGGAGTTATCGTTTGATCGTGGCAGCTCGAAACGCATCGATTTATTTTTAATTTTAATTTGGCGAGTTAAAATAGCCATTTTTCAAAAAGTCTCGGATTTCGACGAAACCAGTTTCATCGGATCCGTAATGTGATATTATTGTAAGGTTTCAAATTTCAAGTCAATTGGATTTACCGTTTGTCCGGTACAAATTAAAACGCCTAGAAAATCGCTTAAATCGGTTTAATTTAAATTAAGCGTTTATATCCATAACTCGCACATATGTCCGAATTAGCTTTCGAAACCTGTTCCATTGTGTCCGGAACGCGGGGTAAACCCTAGAAACGCTGGTTACGGCGCGTGAATCGGAGTTTGGAATTTCCGGATGAATAGTGTTTGAATTTTTCCTATAAATACACCCACCCTCTTCATAATTTAGAAAAAAAAAAAAACCTAAATTAAAACCCTAGCCACCACTACCCTATTCGATGGCCAGAATTTAATCCCTTTCTTCCCTCAATCACTCACAATCCGTTGACATTCACGCGAAGTGTTCAACAGCAACATTGAAGAGCATGAAGAGAGCTAGAGATCTATACGGTGATGATGGATTTTGGTGCAACGGAGGGGGAGATAAATGAGGCCGATTTCAGCGACTTGCGCACGCATTCCAAGGCTAGAGAGGAGGCCGAGCTTCACTAGCTTAGGGCCGAAGGTAGCTCAGGTCAAGAGCTTCGATTTGCAACTTCCTGATCAAATTCTAGTGGAGCGAGGTGGATGCAAAAAGTAACCCTAGTATTTGAGTAATGGGTTCATATGCGCGTATGGTTATCTGGGAAGAAACGTGAGGGAGAGGGAGAAGGGAAACACGGCCCTGATGCCTTCAGGTTGAAATCCAACGGCCTGTAATAAGTTGAGTTTGAAAATAGAAAGTTAATTAAGGTTGTAAATTTATATATAGTTTAAATTCGTGTAAGTTCAAAAATCCATATCTTTTTCATACGAGGTCGAAAAAATGCGAAACCAGTTGCATTGGAATCGTATGGACGAGCACTACGCGATGAAATTGGATTGGAGTCGTTTGGAGTTAGTGAGAATTTCGGGTAAAATTAAACGTCCGTTTAATTTTATTCGAAATAAATCGCTAAAACGGAATTTAAAATCAAGTGAGAACTTCTCACTCAATCGAATCAGTTTCGATTTTTTTTTAAATAGCTAGATTTAAAATATTTGAATGCATGTTTGAATGTTGATTGATATCTATTGATTGTTAAAATAGACATTATGCGCCGTTAGTAAGCGGATGTTATTTATTAAAAACATATACCGCGAATATTTCATAAACAGTGAAATTGGTATTATATATAATAGCAATATATATATATATATATATATTGGCATATGTATATATTGGAGTTATTGATTTCCCGCATTTTTTTGTTTAGCGGATGAGACCCTATTGCGCCGTTATTAAGCGGATAATATTTAATAAGAACATATACCGCGATAATTTCGTACTGGAGCGAAATTGGTATTGTGCTAATGTTTGTGGATGCAGGAAAACAGGTTGGAGGGATCCAACTGGATTCCTCAACAGTATTTATTTGATTATGGATATTTTGATATTCGCTGATTATCATATACGATATATGATATCGTTGTTGTCGTGATTGACTATTTGGTATGTAGCATCATTGGACCAAGTTTTGGAATTTTAAAATGATTTATAAAGTGATTTTTGAAAATATACTATATTTTTGGAATAGATTCATTTTAAATAAATAAACGTTATAATTTTTAAAGTTATAAAATTATGGTTTTTGTGAAATACAGTTAAAAGCTGATTTTTGAGAATATGATGCTAATGATTTTATAAAATAGTTTAATCGGGATTTTAGAATTTATTGTGAAAAATTTAAATATAGGATTTATAAAATTTAATTATTTTATGAATCAAAATGGTGAAATAATAAAGGAGATTAAAGACGTTTTAAAGAATAATATAAATTGATTTATATTAAGAGATTTATAAATGGATATGTATAAATTGAAATAGTGACATTATAAAACGAATTTTTATAAGTGTTTGAATGAAGTGAAAATGAATTTTGTAAATGAATGAAATTTATAAAATTATAAACGGTGAAGTTATAAATGAAATTTATAAATAGTAAGAATTATAAATTTGTGAAGTTATTTGAAGAATAGATTTGGTTAAATAAATGAATCTTATAAGTTATAAGATTTATGGTTTGGAAAGTCTTTAGAGGAACGATTTTGTAAAAAAATCGTTTTATCAGTATTTAACTTATAATATGAACGTTTAGTTTATAATTTAGTTATAAACTAGAATAGGTTAATAAAAAAAAAATTTATAAAAAGGAAGTTTTTATAAATAAATAGAAATGGAATTTATAAACGTTGTTTTATAAATTCGCAAATGACTTATTTTGACAAGAAAATTTGTTGAAACCTATGAGTGGAGTTATATTCATTTTTTGAACTGTGAATAATCCTTTGAAATAAAATGAATAAAAGGATGAAATTTGTTAACAAAGAATATTCACGTTTTTGAATAGTGAATAACACGTTAAAGAAATTGTTTTGGATTTGGATGTTTTAAATAGAATTAAAACGATCGAACAATGTTTTAAAATGTGTTGAGATTCGAAACCATAGATTTCGACATTTATTGTTGAAATAGACGTTTTTGAGAAATAGAAGGAGATGATGGACTATAACACTGTTGTTATAGTAAATGATTTCCGAAAGGAAATGTTTTGTATAGTATTGGGATTTATATATCTATTTTAATTTCGAATCCCTATACTAGTGATTTTGGGTTGTCGTAACGATGTTTTACGTAACATTCGTTTTGGCCCAAATAAATATGTTTAAGAGAATGATTTCCTTAAAGAATTAAATATATATTTAATTTCGATTTAAGTATATTGAATATTTTCCAAGTGTTGAAAATAAATAAAATTTGTGAATTACTTATTAAATAAGTATGGAATTGTTTCCAATATGAAGTGATATTTAGAATTCATCTTTTTGAAGATAAATTGAAAATGGATAATTGAAAACGTATATCAATAGATATTGTGAAATGTAAATTCACTAAGGAATTTATAAAAGAAAGTGAAATTGGTTTAAAAATAAATATTGATTTATTTTTGAAGTGTTGAAAATTTTATATCTTGTAAAGATATTTTGGAAAATAAATAATTTGGAAAATTATTTGGAAACTGGTGATGTTGTGCATATCAATTGATAGTTCAATAACCGACTATCAATATTTCCCTTTGAATGGGTAATTGATGTGATTTGTTTGAATGTGAATGCTACACTTATTTTTGAATAAGCGCTCACTATTCGGGTTAACCGGGAAAGGACCATGGGGTCGTATAACCCATTCCGAATATGTGATACGTCGTTATAATTGCATTGAAGATCGGTGTTGAAGACCCGGTATTTGCGAGAGCGATTGGATGACCTGTCGATTGTCTCTGCACTGAGTTGCAGCGGTATAGAGACTCCCTAAGTGATGGGAAATCCGATCAGGATTGTGAATATCCAGATTGCAAGGACTTCTTTGTAAGTGCCTTCGGTTTTGTTCGATCCCGGAACAGACTTGTATGGATTGTATGTCTGACATTACAAGTTGAGATATAAAGCCGATTTCTTTCAAATATATTTCTGTTGGTGACGGAGAATTTATTCTTTTAGCTTAACACCCTTCTCTGAGACGTACGAGCTCAGAGGTTATATAGTTGAATGTTATAAGCGATATATTCCCAATTTGGTAATGTGACATGCTGAGTGTTGCTGTAAATGATCATTGTGTTGATTATTATGATAGGATCGTTTATTTGATCGTCTATCTTGGTGATCATTGTGTTGATCATTTGTTGACCCAAAGCATGGCTTTTGTATAAAGTATGTTTTTGTGGACGTGAATTCGTCGAGCCTCACACCCCGGAAATGGTCAAAACAGGAAAGATGCGGCAAGGTTATGAGGGGTAGCTCCCTTTAGGGTATGTACATTTCCTTCTGGATAGAGGTGGTATCATGGTATGGAGCCCAGATATTTAACCTATGTGGTTACTGCGAATTTATTACTTTGTGGTTGTTGGTTATCGGGATCCCGTGAGAAAGGTCGTTTACGATCGGGGAATGGCGTGCTCGTGTCAGTAGTTACCCAGTTAGGGTTAACCCGGCCTTGTGTTGGCAGAGTTCCGGTTTGGTTCTCGGGGATGTCTTTCCAGAGGCATTCTCATGTGGCAATGGGAAGTTCCTTGGCCTGACCATTTGTTGGAAATCCAAAGAAACAATACGAAACTTGTACGGTTTTAGTTGTAGAACCTATCATTCACTTATGGTGTCGCAACACTGTTTGGATGGTAGCTATAGTAGGCATAGTTCGAAATGTCTATGTTGGCTAAGATTTATATTCTACTTTCGAAATGAATTTCTTCTACACTATGCACTAGTAATAATATCAAATGTTATTTTAAATGCGTATCAAGCATCTTTGACTATCATAAGGAGAAATCTCCTCCGATTCTGCGTTTGCATGTGTGTGTGTGCGGGAGGCCTTATGGTAGTCTCATTTTTAAAAGCATTGCGAATTGAATTTAAAAATATTCTTCTATTTTGATTTTAAAGATAAATAAACTGTTTTGAGTTCTCACACCAGTCACATGACTGACTCGGAGTTAATTGTTTCCTTCCTAAACTCTGGGTGCCCACCAATTTCCACACGGGCAGTCGAGAGTTAAGGTTTATCAGGATATTCTGGATATTCAGGAGTTGCTGGAGGCAAGCTGGATGGCATGGCGTATACTAGTATATAGTATTTCTTTTTCCGCTGCACTATTTGTTGTATGTTGTTGTACACTCTGATGATATGATGTAATGTAATGTGATGTAATGTAATAACTGATATAGTTCTTTGTTTAAAGATTATTCATTTATTATTATATGTTGTTCCGCTGCGAATTGTGAGATTCTGATGTTGTTCTGTTGTTTTCTGTTCCGTTCTATGTTCTATTTTTCTTTTCCCTCCATTTTCTATTCTCTCTATTTTCTATCTTCTTCTATCTTTTTCTCTCCCTAAATTTTTCTTAAACCCTTAAGGGTTCGTATTTTCGTTCATCTTGAATTAATCAATGGAGATTAGTGTCTATTCAAGGAGTACGGATTTACGGGTCTTTACATCTGGTATCGGAGCTTATGGTTAAGCGACAACCATGGTTCTGTTGGGTATTATTCATTAGAGATAGAGTCAGCAGTACTCTAGAGTGAGTTTGAGTGTAATAATAGCTATGAGAGCGTATTTGTTAGTGAATATAAAATTGTATTATATTGTGATGATTGGTTTATTGAGTGGCATATGAACTTTCGTCAGCGTGGTCCGCAAGACTATGCCGAAGGGGTTTCTAAACACTTGAATAGAACAATTCGACACAATATTGTTTAAATTGGGTAAATGAAATAATTTTACCTTGAGTATATTTTATATATAAAGAAATAATTTTTCAAAATTATTAAAGAGTATATAAGTAGATTGTTTAGTTGTTTGAATAATCTAAGTAAAAGAAGAATTGTATAAGCAAAAAGAATTATAAGAATTGAATTATAATTAAAGTGATTTACAATTGTGAAATAAACTTATATATATAAGAAGTGAAACTATATGAATATATTTATGAATATGAATTGTAAATAAAAATGAATGTGAACTAAAGTTATGCAAATGAAATTCAACTTTAGAAATTGAATTGGATTGAATGTAAATCAATTGAATGTGAATAATTGGTATGAAATAATGAATATACGTGTTAATTCATTAAAATCTAATGTTACTGAAAGTTGAAAGATTGAATAAAAAATCAATTAATTAAACCAATTGTAAGCAAAGGAATTTGGTTGTAATTAATATACATTGATTGTTATATAATTGTTAGTTGATTGTATATGAATTCGTTAAGAGTTAATGAAATTGAGTTAATGAAATTGAAAGCTAAAGTAATTGAAATTCAATTGGAAGTTAAGTGAATCTTGAATAGGATTGAATTTGATTTGGAAGTGAACCAACTTGAATATGAATTAGTGAATATAAACTAATTAAGAATGAATGTTAGTAAAAACATCCAATGTTAATGAATCAAAAGTAATTAAATTGAAAACCATTTCATTGTATATTAATGAGAATATAAATGAATATATATTGGTTATGAACTTGTTGAATGTTAGTTGGTTGATGTTTGCATTTGTTGCTTTAGTTGCATTTGCTATGTTGACATATATAGTTATTATGTTACTATATGTTGTATATTGATACTATTGTCATATATGCATGTTCTCATGTTGTTTGTTGAGTGATTAGTAGGTGCAGATCGCGTTTGCTTCGCATTTGGAGCTCGCTTTTGCGCTATATTAGCCGTATATGCTAGCTAATAAAATATAAGGTACATATCTCGGATTACATACCGTACTTTTACATTTTTTCCCTGCGGGATGGCTCATTACTTGATGAGATGTATATTTGTGATATATATACTGTCATTTTTTTTCGGATCGAGCCGCGCAAAGGAGACTATGGCGAATTTTTCCGAAAATTTAAGGCGTTAGAAAATTTGAGAAAATGGGAAAATTTTTGAAAACTTTAACTTTGATTTTGAAATTGAAAGTTAAACAATAGTAGTTGTTTTTGAAAAGATAACTAAGTATGATTTGAAAACTTAGTAAGTTATTGTAAGAAGTTTAATTATGAATTTTGGAAAATTAATAGATTCTGTAACTTTTCTTACTGATAATTTCGAGGACGAATTTCTTTTAAGGGGGGAAGATTGTAACGATCCAGAATTTTTATTAATTAAAATTTGAATATTTAATTAATTTTAAATATTAATGAGTGAATTTATAAGTCGAATAAATTTTTATTTGGATTATTGAATTTAATTGGATTATTAAATCGATAATTTAATATGTGAAATTATGGAAATAATTGAAAATTGAGTTAAATATGATTGAAAATGATTTGTAAAATTTTATTTTATCATGTTGGAGTTAGAACGATATTTTAGAACTTTAAAAATCGAATTAAAAGTTAATTTGTGAAAATTGAATATTTTAATATTTAATCGACTAGTGAAAATAGCCAATTTTTGAACAGTCTCAGAATTGAACGAAACCAGTTCCATTGGATCCGTAATAGTTAGTTATTACCGGATTTCAATTTTCGTGTCAATCGGAGTTATCGTTTGATCGTGGCAGCTCGAAATGCATCGATTTATTTTTAATTTTAATTTGGCGAGTTAAAATAGCTATTTTTCAAAAAGTCTCCGATTTCGACGAAACCAGTTTCATCGGATCCGTAATGTGATATTATTGTAAGATTTCAAATTTCAAGTCAATTGGATTTACCGTTTGTTCGGTACAAATTAAAACGCCTAGAAAATCGCTTAAATCGGTTTAATTTAAATTGAGCGTTTATAGCCATAACTCGCACATATTTCCGAATTAGCTTTCGAAACCTGTTCCATTGTGTCCGGAACGCGGGGTAAACCCTAGAAACGCTGGTTACGGCGCGTGAATCGGAGTTCGGAATTTCCGGATGAATAGTGTTCGAATTTTTCCTATAAATACACCCACCCTCTTCATAATTTAGAAAAAAAAAATAAAAACCTAAATTAAAACCCTAGCCGCCACTACCCTATTCGATGGCCAGAATTTAATCCCTTTCTTCCCTCAATCACTCACAATCCGTTGACATTCACGCGAAGTGTTCAACGGCAACATTGAAGAGCATGAAGAGAGCTAGAGATCTATACGGTGATGATGGATTTTGGTGCAACGGAGGGGGAGATAAATGAGGCCGATTTCAGCGACTTGCGCACGCATTCCAAGGCTAGAGAGGAGGCCGAGCTTCACTAGCTTAGGGCCGAAGGTAGCTCAGGTCAAGAGCTTCGATTTTCAACTTCCTGATCAAATTCTAGTGGAGCGAGGTGGATGCAAGAAGTAACCCTAGTATTTGAGTAATGGGTTCATATGCGCGTATGGTTATCTGGGAAGAAACGTGAGGGAGAGGGAGAAGGGAGACACGGCCCTGATGCCTTCAGGTTGAAATCCAACGGCCTGTAATAAGTTGAGTTTGAAAATAGAACGTTAATTAAGGTTGTAAATTTATATATAGTTTAAATTCGTGTAAGTTCAAAAATCCATATCTTTTTCATACGAGGTCGAAAAAATGCGAAACCAGTTGCGTTGGAATCGTATGGACGAGCACTACGCGATGAAATTGGATTGGAGTCGTTTGGAGTTAGTGAGAATTTCGGGTAAAATTAAACGTCCGTTTAATTTTATTCGAAATAAATCGCTAAAACGGAATTTAAAATCAAGGTGAGAACTTCTCACTCAATCGAATCAGTTTCGATTTTTTTTTAAATAGCTAGATTTAAAATATTTGAATGCATGTTTGAATGTTGATTGATATCTATTGATTGTTAAAATAGACATTATGCGCCGTTAGTAAGCGGATGTTATTTATTAAAAACATATACCGCGAATATTTCATAAACAGTGAAATTGGTATTATATATAATAGCAATATATATATATTGGCATATGTATATATTGGAGTTATTGATTTCCCGCATTTTTTTGTTTAGCGGATGAGTCCCTATTGCGCCGTTATTAAGCGGATAATATTTAATAAGAACATATACCGCGATAATTTCGTACTGGAGCGAAATTGGTATTGTGCTAATGTTTGTGGATGCAGGAAAACAGGTTGGAGGGATCCAACTGGATTCCTCAACAGTATTTATTTGATTATGGATATTTTGATATTCGTTGATTATCATATACGATATATGATATCGTTGTTGTCGTGATTGACTATTTGGTATGTAGCATCATTGGACCAAATTTTGGAATTTTAAAATGATTTATAAAGTGATTTTTGAAAATATACTATATTTTTGGAATAGATTCATTTTAAATAAATAAACGTTATAATTTTTAAAGTTATAAAATTATGGTTTTTGTGAAATACAGTTAAAAGCTGATTTTTGAGAATATGATGCTAATGATTTTATAAAATAGTTTAATCGGGATTTTAGAATTTATTGTGAAAAGTTTAAATATAGGATTTATAAAATTTAATTATTTTATGAATCAAAATGGTGAAATAATAAAGGAGATTAAAGACGTTTTAAAGAATAATATAAATTGATTTATATTAAGAGATTTATAAATGGATATGTATAAATTGAAATATTGACATTATAAAACAAATTTTTATAAGTGTTTGAATGAAGTGAAAATGAATTTTGTAAATGAATGAAATTTATAAAATTATAAACGGTGAAGTTATAAATGAAATTTATAAATAGTAAGAATTATAAATTTGTGAAGTTATTTGAAGAATAGATTTGGTTAAATAAATGAATCTTATAAGTTATAAGATTTATGGTTTGGAAAGTCTTTAGAGGAACGATTTTGTAAAATAATCGTTTTATAAGTATTTAACTTATAATATGAACGTTTAGTTTATAATTTAGTTATAAACTAGAATAGGTTAGTAATAAAAAATTTTATAAAAAGGAAGTTTTTATAAATAAATAGAAATGGAATTTATAAACGTTGTTTTATAAATTCGCAAATGACTTATTTTAACAAGAAAATTTGTTGAAACCTATGAGTGGAGTTATATTCACGTTTTTGAACTGTGAATAATCCTTTGAAATAAAATGAATAAAAGGATGAAATTTGTTAACAAAGAATATTCACGTTTTTGAATAGTGAATAACACGTTAAAGAAATTGTTTTGGATTTGGATGTTTTAAATAGAATTAAAACGATCGAACAATGTTTTAAAATGTGTTGAGATTCGAAACCATAGATTTCGACATTTATTATTGAAATAGACGTTTTCAAGAAATAGAAGGAGATGATGGACTATAACACTGTTGTTATAGTAAATGATTTCCGAAAGGAAATGTTTTGTATAGTATTGGAATTTATATATCTATTTTAATTTCGAATCCCTATACTAGTGATTTTGGGTTGTCGTAACGATGTTTTACGTAACATTCGTTTTGGCCCAAATAAATATGTTTAAGAGAATGATTTCCTTAAAGAATGAAATATATACTTAATTTCGATTTAAGTATATTGAATATTTTCCAAGTGTTGAAAATAAATAAAATTTGTGAATTACTTATTAAATAAGTATGGAATTGTTTCCAATATGAAGTGATATTTAGAATTCATCTTTTTGAAGATAAATTGAAAATGGATAATTGAAAACGTATATCAATAGATATTGTGAAATGTAAATTCACTAAGGAATTTATAAAAGAAAGTGAAATTGGTTTAAAAATAAATATTGATTTATTTTTGAAGTGTTGAAAATTTTATATCTTGTAAAGATATTTTGGAAAATAAATAATTTGGAAAATTATTTGGAAACTGGTGATGTTGTGCATATCAATTGATAGTTCAATAACCGACTATCAATATTTCCCTTTGAATGGGTAATTGATGTGATTTGTTTGAATGTGAATGCTACACTTATTTTTGAATAAGCGCTCACTATTCGGGTTAACCGGGAAAGGACCATGGGGTCGTATAACCCATTCCGAATATGTGATACGTCGTTATAATTGCATTGAAGATCGGTGTTGAAGACCCGGTATTTGCGAGAGCGATAGGATGACCTGTCGATTGTCTCTGCACTGAGTTGCAGCGGTATAGAGACTCCCTAAGTGATGGGAAATCCGATCAGGATTGTGAATATCCGGATTGCAAGGACTTCTTTGTAAGTGCTTTCGGTTTTGTTCGATCCCGGAACAGACTTGTATGGATTGTATGTCTGACATTACAAGTTGAGATATAAAGCCGATTTCTTTCAAATATATTTCTGTTGGTGGCGGAGAATTTATTCTTTTAGCTTAACACCCTTCTCTGAGACGTACGAGCTCAGAGGTTATATAGTTGAATGTTATCAGCGATATATTCCCAATTTGGTAATGTGACATGCTGAGTGTTGCTGTAAATGATCATTGTGTTGATTATTGTGATAGGATCGTTTATTTGATCGTCTATCTTGGTGATCATTGTGTTGATCATTTGTTGACCCAAAGCATGACTTTTGTATAAAGTATGTTTTTGTGGACGTGAATTCGTCGAGCCTCACACCCCGGAAATGGTCAAAACAGGAAAGATGCGGCAAGGTTATGAGGGGTAGCTCCCTTTAGGGTATGTACATTTCCTTCTGGATAGAGGTGGTATCATGGTATGGAGCCCAGATATTTAACCTATGTGGTTACTGCGAATTTATTACTTTGTGGTTGTTGGTTATCGGGATCCCGTGAGAAAGGTCGTTTACGATCGGGGAATGGCGTGCTCGTGTCAGTAGTTACCCAGTTAGGGGTAACCCGGCCTTGTGTTGGCAGAGTTTCGGTTTGGTTCTCGGGGATGTCTTTCCAGAGGCATTCTCATGTGGCAATGGGAAGTTCCTTGGCCTGACCATTTGTTGGAAATCCAAAGAAAAAATACGAAATTTGTACGGTTTTAGTTGTAGAACCTATCATTCACTTATGGTGTCGCAACACTGTTTGGATGGTAGCTATAGTAGGCATAGTTCGAAATGTCTATGTTGGCTAAGATTTATATTCTACTTTCGAAATGAATTTCTTCTACACTATGCACTAGTAATAATATCAAATGTTATTTTAAATGCGTATCAAGCATCTTTGACTATCATAAGGAGAAATCTCCTCCGATTCTGCGTTTGCATGTATGTGTGTGCGGGAGGCCTTATGGTAGTCTCATTTTTAAAAGCATTGCGAATTGAATTTAAAAATATTCTTCTATTTTGATTTTAAAGATAAATAAACTGTTTTGAGTTCTCACACCAGTCACATGACTGACTCGGAGTTTATTGTTTCCTTCCTAAACTCTGGGTGCCCACCAATTTCCACACGGGCAGTCGAGAGTTAAGGTTTATCAGGATATTCTGGATATTCAGGAGTTGCTGGAGGCAAGCTGGATGGCATGGCGTATACTAGTATATAGTATTTCTTTTTCCGCTGCACTATTTGTTGTATGTTGTTGTACACTCTGATGATATGATGTAATGTAATGTGATGTGATGTAATAACTGATATAGTTCTTTGTTTAAAGATTATTCATTTATTATTATATGTTGTTCCGCTGCGAATTGTGAGATTCTGATGTTGTTCTGTTGTTTTCTGTTCCGTTCTATGTTCTATTTTTCTTTTCCCTCCATTTTCTATTCTCTCTATTTTCTATCTTCTTCTATCTTTTTCTCTCCCTAAATTTTTCTTAAACCCCTAAGGGTTCGTATTTTCGTTCATCTTGAATTAATCAATGGAGATTAGTGTCTATTCAAGGAGTACGGATTTACGGGTCTTTACAAAAACATTTCGTATGTATAATATTAATCTTAGCCAGCGTAGGTACCATTATATTATGCCTACTATAGCTACCTCCTGAGGAGGCAGGTTATACAATTGCAATCGTAATAGGCTCATATTGTTTCTTTGGATTTCCAACAAATGGTCAGGCTAAGGAACTTCCTATTGCTACATGGGTATGACTCTAGAGGGATGCCTCGAGAACCTAACCGAATCTCTGCCAACACAAGGCCGGGTTACCTCTGTAACTAGGTAACTACTACACGAGTATGTCACCCACCGGTCGTTTGCGACCTTTATCCGAGGACCCTCAACATCAACAACACAAAGTATAATAATTTGCAGCATCAACATAGGTAAAATATCGGGCTCCATGCCATGATACTACCCTTTTCCAGAAGGAAATGACATACCCTTAGGGGGAGCTACTCCCACATAACCTTGCCGCACCTTTTCTGTTTTGACCATTTCCGGGTTGTGAGGTCCCACGAGGTCTCGTCCACAAAGCTACATTTTCACAAAGTCATGCTTTAATCAACAAATGATCAGCAGCACTTCGTATGCCACATTACCAAGTTAGGAGTATATCACTAATAACCATCAACAACATAACCTCTAAGCTCATATACCTCAGAGAAGGGTGTTAAGCTAAGAGAATAAATTCTCCGCCACCAACAGAAATGTATTTGATAGAAATCAGTTTTATATCTCAAAGTGTAATGTCAAACACACGTCCATACAAGTCCGTTTCGGGATCGAACGGAACCGAAGGCACTTCCAGAGAAGCACTTGCAATCGGAATATTCACTAATCATGTTCGGAATCCCCATCACAAAGGGTGATAAAATCTCAATACTGGAGCAACCCCGTGTAGAGACATTCGACAGGTAATCCATTTGTTTTCAAAAATACCCGGTATTCAACTCCGTCTTCAAATACCATTTCGCCGTATCATTATTCGGAATGGGTTTTATGACATAAGGTCCTCTCCCAGCTAATCCGAATAATGAGCGCTTATTTAAAAAAAAATAAGTGGTACATTCAGATTTCGAACAAATCACAACAATTTCACTTTGATCTTTTAAATAAAAGATCCATCACAATCACAAAGGTTCGATGTGGTTTTCGGATATCCACTTGGAATCTGACCCTCGATCGCATCGAAATTCAAACGCCATTAAAAAGGCCAATATTGATAGTCGGTTATTTAACTATCACTCAACATCCACAACAATTGCCGGATTTAAATAAATATCCCAAATTATTTATTTTGAAAATATTTCTGCAAGATATATTTCACACTTCAAACATTTGAAAACAAATTTCAAATTAATTTTCATCTTTCAACCCTTTGAAAATAAATTTCAAAGCACTTTTCCACATTTCAATACCTTGAAAACAAGTTTCAAATCATTTTTCCTTACGCGGAAAACATTTCCAAATATTTAGTTGTTTCCACTGAAAATCTACCGAGTTCAAATAGTTTAAAAATACTTGTCCAAAATATACTTGGAAATATTTAAAATAAAACTATTTTGAAACACTTGCTTAAATATTAGTTATGAAAAATATCATACTAATATCTCATATAAAAATTCAAGTCCAAACTAAGTTTTTAAAATAAAATTAGTAGATAGGATATAACTATTTAAATAATTGTTTCCTAAAACAAATATCAATTTTCAATATTTAAAATAATCCCTTCTATAAGTAATTAAATAAATTCATACTTTAAAGTTTTGAAACCAGTTACGAAAATAACTTATCCAAAGTATCCTTTCTAAAACCATCCTTAAAAAATTTCAGTTTATATTTATAGGCTACTTCGAAATCATATTCAGCTTTCCAGGGAAAATACATTTTCCATTTCAAAATAGTTCACTCAAATCAATTAATAAATCTTTCTTGATTTATTTTAAATTTACGTGCCGAATCCGTAAATTCCTTTCACACTTTAAATAAAATAACCTAATGTTTATTTTTAAAACAAATTTCCCTTTCCTTTATGAATTCCCATTGTGAATTAAAACTTCTAAATATCCATTGATATACGATTTTCAAATCGATTTCCAAAATATTCATTTTCAACACCGAATTAACTTCAAAATTGATTTCCAAATTTATTTTCAAATACCAAATCAATTTCCAAAATCGATTTATGAATTTATTTCAACACCAAATTTATTATCTTTTGAAACAAATTCCTTCTTTTAAATTTATTTAATTTTCTAAAATTAATTTATTATAAATTTTCTACTAAATTTCAAAAATCCAATTTTATCTATTTCTGGTATCCTACGATACCAAAAATATATTCTGCTACATTTTAGCCTTCAACAGTTTCAATCACAAATAGTCACACATAGATTATAAATAATTAAAATACAATATTGAAACAAATTCAATTATTGGAGGAATCCATTTGGATCCCTCCAACCTGTTGAAACAACCCGCAAATCTGTACCCCTTGAGTCAACACTATTCTACAACAATCAACTCAAGTTGCACAGAAATATGGACCATTTGGGTTAAAGAAGAAGAGGTAGAAGAAGAAAATAGAAAACAATAACAGAATCTAACCCTCGCAGCGGAATAAAATATAATAGATAATAAATACTCTTTACTCAAACATCAAATATTTTTGTTTATATATATACATCATCAGGGTACATCAATCACAGCTTAACATCAATATCATACAAATGGATACAAAACAACTCAAGATACTCAATAACTCAAACAGCGAAATATATAAGTATAAACAAGTACGAATATACGTATTGTCATCCAGTTCGTCTCCTGGGCTCCACAGCAACATATCCTGTATCCTATAATACTCGGTCTGACCCGAGCATTACAGTTAAATAACACCCGAGTCAGTCTGGAATACCAGCGTGAGAAAACCACACCCAATTGATTATTAAAGTTTCAAAAATCCTTTGAAAACAAAAGCATCTCGTAAGACAACGCCACAAATAAACATGTCGTGTTTTTACCTTACGATAGCTAAAACAATTTTTATAGAAATCCTCTGATATTATAATAGGGTCTATTTACAAATACTTATAAAATAGCCGAAATTGTTACATTATTAAATTCCAGCTACTAGCCACAAAAGTGGGTAATACAAACAAAACTCGTACAAGGCTCGTAGGGAGAATGGATTTCTAACTAATGACTAGGCACTGGGGTACCACCTGTCACAATACGAGGCCTAGATCACCGTACCGAGGAGTACGCCCGCTCCCCTGCAACACAAGGCCGGGACTATCCCTTACTGGATAATCCCGAGTGAGATCACCCCGCGGTTGGGATCAGCAACCGCCCACTAAGCCGAAATAATAAGGGACATCTAGACAGGAATGACCTCACCCTGCTTGGGTGCTACCCACCTAGCCTTGCTGCATAACCCCTGATTTTCAGTCATTCCCATTTGATGACGCTTGAGGCTAAACGTTACCTTATAGAACATATCCCTTAGAATGCCCATCGTCCACCTGACGATGTTTCGCAAGCATTCAACCATACAAGTCCATCCCGGGTTCGAACGGAACCGAAGGCACTATTCCTACAACATCCATTTTGGAAGTATCCTCAGGATTAGTAGCGACTAGCCCTTGCACTTCACTGCCCCATCTTCGAATCCAAAATCGGTTACACGAAACATACAAACCGGATCGAAGTGGTTTTCGAGAAATTAATCTCGATCCCGGTCTCTTCGAAACGATCAACGCATTTGTCCAATATTGATAGTCGGTTATTTAACTATCAATTTATATTCACAAACATCCATCCAACAAATAAATAATTTACCAAATTATTTAATTACCTCAAAATATCTTCACAAGGTATATTTCTATTTTCAACCCTTTGAAAACAGTTTCAAAACCATCTTTCTTTTCAGAATAAACTTTCCCAAATAATTTCTATCTTCTCTGAAATCACCAAGCACAAAACTAGATTTCCAAAATAATTTGAAACACTTTACTTTGAAAATATATACTTTAAAACACTTAGGATAAAACTACTTAAATAATTTGTTAAAAATACATACTATATGAATTTGAGAAAATAAGGTTTCTTTATAAAATATAAAACCAGGTTTCACCTTTAAAACAAATACTAAATCACTTTTAAATAATTAATACTATAATATATTAAAAAGGAAATACTTGCTTTAGAAATTAAATATAAGAAATAATAAATTTTACAAAACTTGCTTTCTTTAAAAACAACTTTAAAGCATTAATTTATATTTACAAAGTTACTTTTAAAAACGAGTACTTGGCCATCCAAAGAAAATTCCAATTTCAAGCACTTAAATCAATTTCCCGAGTTGATTTCCAATTCATTCTATTTGAAATAAATTTCGTTACTTGCTCGGTTCATTTCAAAATTAATTATGGACTTTATTTTTTTATTATTATTATTTGCTGTTTGATTTTAAATCTTTTAACTGAAATATACAAATTTCAGGCTTTTCCCATTTCTTCTTTGTTCCTTTCGAAATTTAAAATCTTAAATTTAAAATAAATGTTCTGTTCTTTTAGATATAAGCATTGGAGTTTACAATTCATTAATTTTCTATTATTTCAAAAATCTCCTTTCTATATTCAAGATTTATAAATTAGAATTCTTATGTCACTTTATTTTATTTTTATTTCATTCTTAAATTTATTCAAATTTCCATAATTATTTTACTTACAAATTCACTTCCTTTCTTTTCTTTCAACATCCAAGTTATATATTTTTCTGGAAATTCATTATACCCAATTATCCAAACAAACCATTGCATTCAATATTTCAACATAATTCATCATAAAATATCAATCATCATAACAAGGTAATTTCAACAATTTAAATAAATGTTGAGGGACCCAGTTAGATCCCTCCAACCTGTTTTCCCTGCATCCACAGCCGTTAGCATTACATAATATGCCAATTCCAAACATATACCACACTACAACACATAAATCAAATTCAACCATTTCAAACAATTATTTAAATTTAATCAGTTAAATTTAAATTTAAATTAACTGAGTGAGATTAACTCACCTTTGACTTAAAATTTGCAGACCATCCCAATCCATTTTCAATCCAGCTTGTTTCTCTATTTTAGACCTTGAATAACAATTCACGGTTTATTATCATTTGAACCAATCAAACAATTATTCACCGTTTATTTATTTTGTTTACAAACGATTAAATTTTAATCTTAAATTTAATTTAACCGAAGTAGTAAAATATAAACTAATTTTCCTTTATAAAATTTAATTCAATTTTATAATCCGTACTTAAACTAATTCCTAAAATAAATTATTTCCAGTAATTAAGATAAATTAAATAAGTTTATTAAATACATTAATTACCCTAAACAATATTTTAAAATTCCTATAATGTTTTTCCCAAAATCTCATATACACATATTTATCTATCTATTTATTTCTAAATTTAAAAATAGCTATCAATTTCATACATATACAAATCTAAAATTATTTCCCCCTTTTTTTTTCTCTGCATATGATCATATTTATAAATATGTACACTATCAAACTAAAGTAGATAAATAAATTGCAAATTTATTTACCTAGTTATCCAAACCCTAGCCGAGATGCTTCAATTCACCTAAGATGCCTCGCTCGCACGAGAAGTCATCGCCAAATCTATGCCGACCCCACCTTTACCCACGTCTTCCCGTTGTTCGCGCGCTCACGACCACTGCTTACGACTCGGTTTCGCCAACGGCCGAGAAGAAGAACCTCCCCACCTCGAAACAATACTGCGACCTCCCCCTATTTACCCACGCACGCGAGTTCCAATCGCCGTGCCCTAACGTGAAACCACTCGCAACCACACCATCGAACCCTCACCCAAGCACGCAAGCGCGACTACCCCCCTGCAGCCGCCACGAACAACCAAAACACCACCTTCCCCAAAGCCTAATCGATCGATGATGGTGACGCGATGCAGACATCGCGAGTTCTCCCGTGACCCTACCCCCTTCGATATCGAACTGAGATCCATCGTGTTTCCCCAATTATTTTTTTAAAATAAGACGCAAGTTCAATTGGAAGCTCGGCCATTTACAATAGAGGGTTTTGATTGTTGTTTTTTTTTCGACATGAATGACTTGATTTCAATTTGGGTTTTAAATTTTGAAGGGGGCGGCCAATAACTGCTGTGGGTTTTAACTTGAGAAGGAGAAGAAGAAACGAACGTGAATTATCATCGTTCGCCATTTGATTTCTAACTTGCTTTCTAAATCTGATTATGTTGAGAGCAGAGAAAAAGGAAGAAAGACGTGATTCTTTAAACGAGGAGCGACATAATTAGGTAAAGGTCTGTGCTTCATCAGAGATAGGTTGGCTAAGGACAGTATAGGGTGGCTGTTGATTGAAGGTTTATATTTTATATATATAAGAAAAAAAAACTCGATTATGTTTTCCAACGCGTTTACTAATCATATGCTCTCATAACAACTCCAAACGCTACGAAATTTGAAATCCAATAATAATACAATATTACAGATCCAATGGGACTGGTTACGTCGGATTCCGAGACTGTGCCTCGGAAATCTATTTTAAAAATTCAATTTAAACGATAAAATTTCAGAACCGAACAAATCAGTGCTAAATTCAATTTTACAACTTCTATTATCCTCATTATTATCAATATAAATTTTATAAGCCTTCAAATATATTTTAATAGGCGTAAAACTCCAGATTCAACAATTTACCCAACTTCACTTATTTTATTTAATTATTCAATTATCAAATAAATTGTGATATTCGTAATTTAAGTTAAAATTTATTTTATTGAATATTTAAAATCAATTAAATATCCTGATTTCAATTGCTTAAAATTCCGGGTCGTCACATTCCTCCCCCCTTAAAAGAATTTCGTCCCCGAAATTACTAGTTAGGAAGAATGGTCCATTACCCATTTACTTACCTCTAAAACCAAACAATTCAACACCTTACTAACTATCTTTTTATAAAAGACCCATTATTATTCTTATTAACTTCCAAACCTTTCCCTAGTTCCAAACCATACCATTTGTTTAACCATTGATCAAGTTTCAATTTAAAACCAAATTTTGAATTCTCAAAATTTGCTCAAAATTTTTCTAACTCCCTAAATTTCCGAAAAATTTCGCCAGCGTCTCCTTTGCGCGGCTAGCTCGGTACTACTACAAAATGGCTCTACGGCCTCCCATATCCAAAAAGAAAACAAAAAGCCAAGTGGCTCAATCCAAATCCAAATCCCAATCAAATTTCATACCAAATTAAAATACATACCTTTTTGTCGAGCATTTCAAATTTATCTTCTTGAAATCAAAAACCAATTCTCCTTTCCCTTTTATAATACCTGCATACCCTGCTTAGCACTAATATCCAATCACAACATTCCAAAAACATTTTATCGACTTCCTTACCAAATGTCAATATTCATCCAAATGTCAACTTAGAATATATTTGCAATATTCAATTTCCAATTAAGAACTCACCATACCTTTCTTAAGTTTAGTGTAAACATTATATATGTTTCTTATATTTATTTTCATTTTCCACTTTAGTTTATATCTATTTCTATTCACAATTAATTCCTTCATTTTCATATGAATTCAATTTATCTTTAACTCTGCATATATAAATTTTATTTGTCATTTATTACTAACTCGTGTCATTACTTTAATTAGTTTCATTTAATAACTTATTTCAATTTTCAATTCGAAATCGTTTTGTTGTTAACAAAATTTTCCAAAATTTTCAAAAATTTTCTAACTCCCAAAATTTCTGAATTTTTTTGGCAGAATCCCCTTTGTACGGAGGAGCTTTTGCAATTTGACAAAAGATATAAATATATATACATCGACCCACACGGTCGGAAAAACCAAAAACAGTTCATATTTCCTATTTTATTGCGTAGGCATACCTTATTTAGCATTTTAAGCAAGCGGCTTAATATTTTTAGCAGCTAATGCAACACAAATCCAGCCATACGGCTTCCAGTATCTGTACTTACTCAATTTAAACATGTAAGTGCCAAATATATGAAGTTTAACAGCATATCAGTTATTTGCAATAGTTAAAACATATGAATTCTAAAAGAAACTCATACCAAACATTTTTTCGTAAGCAATTTATATAATTTCCATGTTAATTCATCTGTTTCAACTGATTCATATCCATGTTCATTCAATTTGAATGGTTTTCAATCCATTCGTATACAACTTCATTAACTTGAATGGTTTAAAACTCAATCGCTTAAATTTAATTTATTTTTAAGCAAACACAATTCATATTTAATTCCATTGCTTTCAAAATCAATTTATTTCGCTTCTATCAACTCGTAGAATTTTAATTACTCATATTTACATCAAATGACAATTTATTCTATGCAAACGAGATCTATGTGAATAAATAAGTACTTATGTTTTATAACCAATTGAAATGGATTTCAACTCAATTTATACTTAATTTTATTCCATTTTTAATTTATTCACAATCCATATATTCTCATTTCATTGCATATCAAATTTGAATACATTCACCTGCATTTCATTTTATTAACCAAATTAGTTCATTCAAAACCAATAACAATTTAGATTCACCTTGATTACCAATTAAATTTCCTTTTTATTTTAACTCATTCACAAATTTCTATTTAGCTCGACACATTTTGTTTAAATTTCATTCACAATCCATTCATTAACGTTTTATTCCATACTATTTATTTAGCTCAAAACAAACCAAGTTATTTCCTTTAATAACTATTTCTCAACTTATTTAAACCATACTTCATTTGGTTCTTATTTATCCCATCCATTCATTTATTTTCACTTAATTTAAATTCAACCAATATCATTAAACTTAGTTTTAAGTTGAATTCAATTCAACTCTCTACCATTTGTTTAGCTTTAAGTTAATGTACTTCAATTTATTTAAATTATATACTTAAGCTCATTTTCATTTTTTTTTCAAGTGGATTTTCTCTTTTATGCTCAACTTAACTCAATTGATTACAAGGCCATATCCAATTTATTTCCATATATTTGGATTTTATCCACAATTCAAACCATTATTATTTTAATCCAATTTCATTTTTAGTCGATACCTTTCCAATTATATTAAATTTGTTAATACTTCAAGTTAAATTTAAATTAATAACTCAAGTTCTGAATCTTCTACCCATTCTCAATTTACCACCCAATTTTCTGAACTCACAGTTCAATTTCATTTACTTCATCAACAATTTGAATCGAATTTAATTTTATAACTTGAGTTTTATTTCCAATCTTCATTATTATCTCACAGTTCAGCTTTTATTTATCTGCATTGGGTTCTCATTACATATTTCATTATCTAATTTATTATCTAAATAGTTTTCCCCCAACTTATAATCCAGAACTTGATTTTAACCCCAAAATATCTTCATTTAATTTTCCTTAGGTTCAAATTTAGTTTATAATTCTAGTTTGGATTTTCATTTTATTTCCTAATACATCAAACTATATTTATTTTGGGATTTTATATCTCACTATTTGATTTTATACGTCACAACTTATTATTTACACAATTTCATCTATTATAGGCTTGAATATATTATCTTTTTATTTAACTCAAACCTTATGCTCATTTATATCCCAAGTATATGGATTTTAAATTCTTTTACAAGGTATCCTAATTTATTTATTCCAATTCAATTCTTATCCAACCTATTCCTTATACAACTTACTTCTATTTATTCAGGTAAGAATTTATTTCCATTCATTAATTCAGTTGAATTCTCATCCCAATTCAATTTCACTTTAACTCAAATTTATTTAACTCAATTCAATTTCAACTTGATTTGAATACAACTGGATATTATTCCAGCCTATTTAAATTAATTTCAATCCAGTCAAATTTTTATTTCCAAATCCAAGTTAATTCCATTTTCAACTTTTCTGTTTAAATTTAAATTCCAACCCTCAAAGCTTATATTCCATTCCTGATTTAAAAATCATCTTAATGTATAAGCTTACAACCCATCTTATCAGGATTTTTAAACATCCGGCTTTGGTTTCAAATTTATTTTGAAATCTTCAACATCTCAAATCACCATTCTCAAAAATTTTAAACCAATCCTGGCTTTTATTTCCAACAAATTTCTTTGAAATTTTCAAAAAACAACTTGCTTTTCTAAACAAATCAATTTGGCAGCAATTCTTCACTTAGAAATTCGAAAATGAATACTGATGATGCGGCCGTCATCATCAGAATTATTTTCCAATAATCCAAGTGATTTCAATGCTATATTACTTTCAAAATCCATTTATAACAATTTCCTTTCAGAAATATCTCCAAAACAATAATGCTATCATTTATCTTCAAAACACTTCCAAAATCTCTAGGATTTAAATTTCCAAATCCTGCTTGAATAAATCTTTACTATAATACATTTGCACAGCTTAGCTCATACATTTATACTTCATATTTATAAATTTCATTTTATAAGGAATTTATTCCCTTAAACTTGGGTTATATTTATAATTTCTAGTTAAATTTTCACTTAACAATGATAATACCTTAATATTATCATTTCCTAACGTCCAAGCAACCATATATTAGCTAAATAGTTTACAAAAACTTTTCTTTATATCAAAATATAATTTGGGTAAAATTATTTCATTTACGCACATTTAAAACAGTACCGTGTCGATTGCTCTCTTCAAGTGTTTAGAAACCCCTTCGATACAGTTGTCCAGACTGTGCCGACGAAGGTTCACATGCCACTCAATAAACCGATCAACACGATATTAAAACAATTTATATTTGCTAACAAATACGCGCTCATATTTATTTATACGCTCAATGTGATGCCCCACCTCTATACCCACGCTAGCCAAGAACATTACGGTGAATGCTGTCAACTAGCACGAAGAATAAGGCTGTTGAGGAGCGACCATCCATGTAATTGCTTTGCGCAAGCATCGATATGTCAGATAGTATAACATGCATTTCTTATCAAGACGGAAATCCGACATACCGTCACAAACTCAAAGCTACTACACAGTGGCTATAATATCTTCAGAAACAAATATAGAAATAAACATAACATAAATCAGTCGCAGATAATTCATATCACAAAGGCGGAAATAGATATGAATATTACACATAAAAGTGTACATCAGAGTAGTGGTCAAACAAGATCCACAATATCAAAAAGAATAGATACAAGTGCTAGACAAAAGAATAAGTATACATCATAGAGTCCGTATCTCAAATGTATACAACAAAAACTACTAAACTAAAGTAGTTAGCCAAAAGTCAGAAGATGGTCCGATAAGGATTCAAGCAGAAGCACCTGTAAAATCTCAGTCTGACCCGAGTATTATTTAAGAAGAAAATAATAAACGGATCAGTCTAGCTATAAATATCAGATGAAGTGATATATAATAAGAGATATGACATAAACATATAATAATCACAATGCCAAGCTGTGATAAATAAGTAATTGAAAATCAACAAGAGATTAACCAATATCACAATAATCTACTCAAGATAAAAAGGAATGTCATACTCCTAATTTCATTCACCAAGCCACAATAAATGACATATATATCAATGCCCATCGTAAAAGTTGGTGAAACATAAATTCCAGAAATCAACACACGAAATCCAAAAATCACAATAAAAAGGAACAACGACGTCGTATAGCGGGACATCCGATGAACCAAATCACAATCAAAGGGAACAACGACGTCGTACAGCGGGACATCCGATGAACCAAATCACAATAAAAAAGGATGGCCAATCCCACAAACTGGACATCGACGCACCTAGAAAGACACGCCCCATGTACAGTCGAACATCGACGCACCTAGAAAGATACGCCCCATGCTCTAGCATCGGCGCACCTAGAAAGATACGCCCCATGCACAAATAAACATCGATGCACCTAGAAAGATACATCCCATGCATAAATAAACATCGATGCACCTAGAAAGATACACCCCATGTAATGTCTAACATCGGTGCACCTAGAAAGATACACCCCATGCAAAGTCGAACATCGACGCACCTAGAAAGATACGCCCCATGCATAGACGAACATCGACGCACCTAAAAAGATACGCCCCATGTCCCGACTTATTTAGCCGATTGCTCCACGAAGTAAACAAACATCGATGCACCTAGAAAGGTACACCCCATGCATAAATAAACATCGACGCACCTAGAAAGGTACGACCCATGTATAAACAAACATCGACGCACCTAGATAGGTACGACCCATGTAAGAAATGAGACGGAGCTCAATAAAATGAGGAACAGTCCTCCACATAGACAAAGAGACATCGCACATTGCTAGTCTAAGTCACAAAGATGATCGTCATGATCAACGAGAAGTGTCAATTACAATAAGCTAGTAAATATATGAGCTTAGCTTCATGTCCCATAACCACTAGCTTAACTTAAATATTTACGAACAAACTGTAGATCTCCACTAGAAAATTGTCACAAGAGATTCAATCGAACAAGTCCAAGAATTAACCGACGAAGTAAACGCAAGCGTTTCATACCACTTGTTTTACTAAGTCGTTTAATTAGATTTCTCATACGAGTGAGGTAAAGGTTTGTATATACTAATAGATTGGAAATCGGTTTGAGAAAACGAGCTTTGTTATAAAATAGTATTGAAATCATAAGTAGAAAGAGTTTTGATAATTACTTCTAGTATAGAAAACCTTTATATTTTTAAAGTGACAAATCACAAAGAAGATTGTAGGAACAACCAATCACTAAGATTCACATTCGAAAATGTGAATAAAATCCAAAGAAATCGATACCGAATCCATCGAAATGGATATTCCAAGAATTCCCGAAGAAAATAAGCCATCAAAGTCAATAACAAATGATAGCAACAGATAGAGAAATAACACAAGTCGATTAAAGTTGGAATTTCAGACAACTAGGCAAAATAGGCATAGTTGGCAAATAGCAGCAATTCGGTCGACCGGACTCCCTGAGTCGGTTGACCGAACCAGGGGTTGGAAGTGCCCGGGGCACCAGGTCGGTCGACCGGCCCAAGGGCTCGGTCGACCGAGGCCTGTAATCGGCACTTCCAAACAGAGGCAGGAAGTGCCTGGGAAGCAGGTCGGTCGATCGGCCCAGGGGCTCGGTCGGCCGAACCTGTTGCCAGCACTCCCCTGCCCTAATTCAAAGGAGGTGCAAACTCGATCAAATTGCATTCGCTCGAGCAACGGCGCTAAGGGTTTATGCCTGTCGACTACCCGGCCCTAAAAGCTCTTCGATGCACAATCAAAAACACATTCAAACATCAAAGTTAGGATTTTTAAAGATTTGAACCCAAAACACTAAAAATTGGAATATTCACCAAATCAATCCAAACCAAAAGCAAATGCACACGAATAAGTGTTAGGAATTCATACCTAACAATCGAAGATAAATATAAGCATAGATGTGAGATAAAAATCTCACCTTTGAATCCGAAAACAATGAATGAGAAGCTTGAAGACGAAGGAAGATCAACCACACTTCAATCTCAACACGAGAAGCTTGAATCTAAGCTTAAAAGAGAAACACTTCCTAAATTAGGTTTAGGAATTTTCTGAAATTGAATGAAGAAAGAGTTGGAGAAGATGAAGGAGATGCTTACCAGTGGGTTCACTTGAGTTTGGAGCAAGAAGATGGATTTGCTAATGGAAACTAGGGCTTAGGATTTCCTAATTCTTTTTCTCTTTCCCCCATTTTTGCTTGAGCTTGAGTGTTAGGAAAATAGAAAAGAAGTGAATGAAAAGGAGAGGGGTTGGGACTGAATACATAAGTGGGCTCAGCCCAAACCAAAACCCTAAGTGAAAAGTAGCAAAATTCAACTTTCTCCAAACATATCGAAGCTTATACTCAAAAAGGTCGCAAACGTCATTTTGAACTCAATGGGGGTGGTCTCGAGTCCCAATTCGACTGTTTGCAAAATGTAGCTTTTCGGACCAAAATCCGACGAACGATAGAATATTTAAATAAAATATTTAAATATAAAGTCGATAAATATGCGGGTTGTTACATACTCCCCTCCTTAAAGAAATTGCGTCCTCGCTATACTTAAGAAGAAAATAAGAAGTAACAACCATAGAAGCATATCAACACAAAAGAAAATTTGAAATAGGAAGTTCACCATAAAGTGCACGAAAGAGTTAGCAAGAAATCTGGTGAAACTTTAATTTCCACAATATTACCGGGCTCAAGAATAAAAACCGGAATCCCTAAGGCATTTCCGTAGATAAAAGACGTGGGGAACGTCAAGAATAGCAGAAAATTGAGCCGGTGCAACGGCGTAGTACAAAAACAGTACGCCCGAGGAACTAGAAACTCAAATAATTTAGGACATCAGCGTAGCACAAAAACGGTACGCCCAATGAACCAAAGAAAAGACATTGATGTAGTACAAACGGTACATCCAATGAATCAAAAGGGAAGACATTGATGTAGTACAAACGGTACATCCAATGAATCAAAAGCAAAGTCATTGATGTAGTACAAATGGTACATCCAATGAATCAAAAGGGAAGACATTGATGTAGTACAAACGGTACATCCAATGAATCAAAAGCAAAGTCATTGATGTAGTACAAACGGTACATCCAATGAATCAAAAGGAAAGACATTGATGTAGTACAAACGGTACATCCAATGTATTAAAAGCAAATCATTGATGTAGTGCAAACGGTACATCCAATGAATCCAAAAGCAAAGACATTGATGTAGTACAAACGGTACATCCAATGAATCAAAAGGAAAGACATTGATGTAGTGCAAACGGTACATCCAATGTATTAAAAGCAAATCATTGATGTAGTGCAAACGGTACATCCAATGAATCCAAAAGCAAAGACATTGATGTAGTATAAACGGTACATCCAATGAATCAAATAGCAAAGACATTGATGTAGTACAAACGGTACATCCAATGAATCAAAAGTATATCATTGATGTAGTGCAAACGGTACATCCAATGAATCAAAAGTATATCATTGATGTAGTGCAAACGGCACATCCAATGAATCAAAAGTATATCATTGATGTAGTGCAAACGGTACATCCAATGAATCAAAAGGAAAGACATTGATGTAGTACAAACGGTACATCCAATGAATCCAAAAGCAAAGTCATTGATGTAGTACAAACGGTACATCCAATGAATCCAATAAGACGGAACATCGATGTAGTATAATAACAGTACATCCGATGAACCGAACACCATAGAAGAACACCGGACACTAGTCCATAAAAGGAATGAGATAAAGCTCAATAAAACGAAGTATACCAAAACGTCCGATGAACTTGATAGAAAGATAATTCCCTTAAGACATCATCAAAGAATCAACCACTTGTTGCCTACGACAAAGCGCATTGGCAACACGATTTCCCTTCCGAGAATAAAAGAATATCAAGATCACAAGATGCTAGGAACTCGAATCAACATGAAGTTCCTTATGAGAAAATAAATATTCCAAAGATTTATGATCGAGATGGAGAACAAATTTCTCATCCAAATGTGATGATTCCAAATTCCAAAAGTAAAAACAATAGCCGCGAGCACTAGATCATGAGTGGCATATCTAGTCCCGATAAGCTATAATGATTTAGAAGCACAAGTGATAGCACGTTCTCCTTTGCAAGAGAATGGCATCCAAACCAATACGACTAGTATCGGTACAAATAGCAAAGTCTTGGTTCCCCTTCAGGAATCACAAGAATAAGAGTATTGAAAGAAAGAGTTCTTTTAAATAATCTTCTTTGACGAAAAGTTAAAACTTTTAAAATTACATTTTTATTTTTATGTAATAATCTTTCTACAAAAATTTACATTTTTACAAGTCAATATATCGTGTCTGATTGTCTCATCAAAGCGTTTAGGAGATTCTTATCGATAACGTTGATCAAGCGCATCTACCAGAATTCTTAACACACTAAATGGGCAATACAATCACAAAATCATCTCCTATATAGTAAACATGTTTCTTAAAAACCTTTAAGAATACTCTTTGCTTGTTTAAGAGCAAATCAAATCGTACTGGTAAATAAATCTTATGAAAAAGATTCGCAAAATTTTAAATTACTATTTTCATCCAAAATCAATATATACAAGAATGGTCACATCGAAATATTCATAGAACACTCGATTTATAATATGGATGAAACAAGATGGACAAACTGAATGACATAATAATTCATTCATAGGAATCATAACAAGTGTGGAATGCGGTAAATGGAATGCGAACTCCCGCAACTCGTAGCCAAATGAAAATCGGTGGCAAGGTCGAACTAGAAAGACCTTAACACCACACAAAAGATTTCTTAGGTGATAATCCTAAGACAAGCTCAAAAATACCAGAAAATTTCTCAAACTATTTAGATAAGAGAAACAACACTTTCCTTATAAGTGGGCTTAAGGAATAAAATGATGCCATCAAGTTGGAATCAAAATCATAAAGGAAAAATAGAAATCTACTTAACAGATTGAAAATGTCGAAGAGGAATAGTCCACACGAGAAAATAGGATATGGGCTTCACAACGATTAAGCCAATCCTCACAAAAATCAATTCCGAAGCCTAAGTAAAAATATCGGCTCGGAAAGATAAATCACATAAAATAATTTCGACATCAATAGAAAGCAAATTGAGTGTTGGGGATCAACCATCCGGATTCGCAGCTCTCAAAGAAGTCATCAAGCCCAAAATATTCAAAGAAAAGAATCTTCAAGTTCTTTTGATATAAAAACAATGAGATGAACCCATATCAAAAAGAACTCAAATAGAAAGTTCACGAATTAAAACAATGCCATCAAGGATTGAATGAAAATACCTTGACCAAGAGAAGAGTTGCCAGGGGCTTGCACAATATTTAGCTTTCTCATGTCCTTGTTCAAAAGTTTGGGGCACGCAGATAAAAGATGACCCGGTTTCTTGCAATAGCGACAAGAATGGGGTTTTGGACACATATTCGCATAGTGTTCCATAGAATTACAATTGTAGCATCCTCCACGATTAGGGATTGGAGTCTTTGCTACAAAAGTAGTTTGCTTCACTCTCTTATTGGGATTAAGGCTCTTGAACTTAATATGCCTCTTCTTGGAAGTCCCAATATCACAAACACTTCCTTTACCAACCTCTCCATGAAGAAGAGTAACATCCATAAGCTGATTGAAAGAAACTTCAAGTTTCAAAGGTAGAACCATTTCGGGGTTCTTACTCAAAGCATAGATAAACTCTTGATTCTTTACAATATCCAAAAGTTGTTGAGCAGACATAAATACTCCATCCTGGGGAGTAGAACTAGCGGGCCGGTCGACCGACCCAGGGGCTCGGTCGGTCGAACCTGTTGCCAGCACTCCCCTGCCCTAATTCAAACGAGGTGCAAACTCGATCAAATTGCATTCGCTCGAGCAACGGCGCTAAGGGTTTATGCCTGTCGACTACCCGGCCCTAAAAGCTCTTCGATGCACAATCAAAAACACATTCAAACATCAAAGTTAGGATTTTTAAAGATTTGAACCCAAAACACTAAAAATTGGAATATTCACCAAATCAATCCAAACCAAAAGCAAATGCACACGAACAAGTGTTAGGAATTCATACCCAACAATCGAAGATAAATATAAGCATAGATGTGATATAAAAATCTCACCTTTGAATCCGAAAACAATGAATGAGAAGCTTGAAGACGAAGGAAGATCAACCACACTTCAATCTCAACACGAGAAGCTTGAATCTAAGCTTAAAAGAGAAACACTTCCTAAATTAGGTTTAGGAATTTTTTGAAATTGAATGGAGAAAGAGTTGGAGAAGATGAAGGAGATGCTTACCAATGGGTTCACTTGAGTTTGGAGCAAGAAGATGGATTTGCTAATGGAAACCAGGGCTTAGGATTTCCTAATTCTTTTTCTCTTCCCCCCATTTTTGCTTGAGCTTGAGTGTTAGGAAAATAGAAAAGAAGTGAATGAAGAGGAGAGGGGTTGGGACTGAATACATAAGTGGGCTCAGCCCAAACCAAAACCCTAAGTGAAAAGTAGCAAAATTCAACTTTCTCCAAACATATCGAAGCTTATACTCAAAAAGGTCGCAAACGTCATTTTGAACTCAATGGGGGTGGTCTCGAGTCCCAATTCGACTGTTTGCAAAAAGTAGCTTTTCGGACCAAAATCCGACGAACGATAGAATATTTAAATAAAATATTTAAATATAAAATTGATAAATATGCGGGTTGTTACACTCAAACTCATTATAGAGTATTACAGACTATATTTCAAATGAGTAATTCCCACCAGAGCCAAGGTTATCACTAACCTAAGCTCTGATACCAAGTGAAACAACCCGCAAATCCGTACCCCATGAGTCATCACTATTCTACAACAATCAACTCAAGTTGCACAGAAATACGAACCATTTGGGTTAAAGAAGAAGAGGTAGAAGAAGAAAATAGAAAACAATAACAGAATCTAACCATCGCAGCGGAATAAAGTATAATAGATAATAAATACTCTTTACTCAAACATCAAATATTTTTGTTTATATATATACATCATCAGGGTACATCAATCACAGCTTAACATCAATATCACACAAATGGATACACAACAACTCAAGATACTCAATAACTCAAACAGCGGAATATATAAGTATAAACAAGTACGAATGTACAAATCGTCATCCAGCTCGTCTCCTGGGCTCCACAGCAACATATCCTGTATCCTATAATACTCGGTCTGACCCGAGCATTACAGTTAAATAACACCCGAGTCAGTCTGGAATACCAGCGTTAGAAAACCACACCCAATTGATTATTAAAGCTTCAAAAATCCTTTGAAAACAAAAGCATCTCGTAAGGCCACGCCACAAATAAACATGTCGGGTTTTTACCTTACGATAGCTAAAACAATTTTTATAGAAATCCTCTGATATTATAATAGGGTCTATTTACAAATACTTATAAAATAGCCAAAATTGTTACACTATTAAATTTCAGCTACTAGCCACAAAAGTGGGTAATACAAACAAAACTCGTACAAGGCTCGTACGGAGAATGGATTTTCAACTAATGACTAGGCACTGGGGTACCACCTATCACAGTACGGGGCCTAGATCACCGTACCGAGGAGTACGCTCGCTCCCCTGCAACACAAGGCCGGGACTATCCCTTGCTGGATAATCCCGAGTGAGATCATCCCACGGTTGGGATCAGCAACCGCCCACTAAGCCGAAATAATAAGAGACATCTAAATAGGAATGACCTCACCCTGGTTGGGTGCTACCCACATAGCCTTGCTGCATAACCCCTAATTTTCAGTCATTCCCATTTGATGAGGCTTGAGGCTAAAAGTAACCTTATAGAACATATCCCTTAGAATGCCCATCGTCCACCTGACGATGTTTCGCAAGCATTCATCCATACAAGTCCGTCCGGGGTTCGAACGGAACCGATGGCACTATTCCTTCTACATCCATTTTGGAAATATCCTCAGGATTAGTAGCAACTAGCCCTTGCACTTCGCCGCTCCATCTTCAAGTCCAAAATCGTTTACACGAAACGTACAAACCGGATCGAAGTGGTTTTCGAGAAATTAATCTCGATCCCGGTCTCTTCGAAACGATCAACGCATTTGTCCAATATTGATAGTCGGTTATTTAACTATCAATTTATATTCACAAACATCCATCCAACAAATAAATAATTTTCCAAATTATTTAATTACCTCAAAATATCTTCACAAGGTATATTTCTATTTTCAACCCTTCGAAAACAGTTTCAAAACCATCGTTCTTTTCAGAATAAACTTTCCCAAATAATTTCTATCTCCTCTGAAATCACCAAGCACAAAACTAGATTTCTAAAATAATTTAAAACACTTTACTTTGAAAATATATACTTTAAAAGACTTAGGATAAAGCTACTTAAATAATTTGTTAAAAATACATACTATATGAATTTGAGAAAATAAGGTTTCTTTATAAAATATAAAACCAGGTTTCACCTTTAAAACAAATACTAAATCACTTTTAAATAATTAATGCTATAATATATTAAAAGGAAATACTTGCTTTAGAAATTAAATATTAGAACTAATAAACTTTACAAAACTTGCTTTCTTTAAAAACAACTTTAAAGCATTAATTTATATTTACAAATTTACTTTTAAAAACGTGTACTTGGCCATCCAGAGAAAATTCCAATTTCAGGCACTTAAATCAATTTCCCGAATTGATTTCCAATTCATTCTGTTTGAAATAAATTTCGTTACTTGCTCGGTTCATTTCAAAATTAATTATGGACTTTTTTTTTTTTTATTATTATTTGCTGTTTGATTTTAAATCTTTTAACTGAAACACACAAATTTCAGGCTTTTCCCATTTCTTCTTTGTTCCTTTCAAAATTTAAAATCTTAAATTTAAAATAAATGTTCTGTTCTTTTAGATATAAGCATTGGAGTTTACAATTCATTAATTTTCTATTAATTCAAAAATGTCCTTTCTATATTCAAGATTTATAAATTAGAATTCTTATGTCACTTTATTTTATTTTTATTTCATTCTTAAATTTATTCAAATTTCCATAATTATAACTTACAAATTCACTTCCTTTCTTTTCTTTCAACATCCAAGTTATATAAATTTCTAGAAATTCATTATACCCAATTATCCAAACAAACCATTGCATTCAATATTTCAACATAATTCATCATAAAATATCAATCATCATAACAGGGTAATTTCAATAATTTAAATAAATGTTGAGGGATCCAATTGGATCCCTCCAACCTGTTTTCCATGCATCCATAGCCGTTAGCATTACATAATATGCCAATTCCAAACATATACCACACTACCACACATAAATCAAATTCAACCATTTCAAACAATTATTTAAATTTAATCATTTAAATTTAAATTTAATCATTTAAATTTAAATTTAATCATTTAAATTTAAATTTAAATTAACTGAGTGAGATTAACTCACCTTTGACTTAAAATTTGCAGACCATCCCAATCCATTTTCAATCCAGCTTGTTTCTCTATTTTAGACCTTGAATAACAATTCACGGTTTATTATCATTTGAACCAATCAAACAATTATTCACCGTTTATTTATTTTGTTTACAAATGATTAAAATTTAACCTTAAATTTAATTTAACCGAAGTAGTAAAATTTAAACTAATTTTCCTTTATAAAATTTAATTCAATTTTATAATCTGTCCTTAAACTAATTCCTAAAATAAATTATTTCCAGTAATTAAGATAAATTAAATAAGTTTATTAAATACATTAATTACCCCAAACAATATTTTAAAATTCCTATAATGTTTTTCCCAAAATCTCATATACACATATTTATGTTTATCTATTTATTTCTAAATTTAAAAATAGCTATTAATTTCATACATATACAAATCTAAAATTATTTTCCCCTTTTTTTTCTCTGCATATGATCATATTTATAAATATGTACACTATCAAACTAAAGTAGATAAATAAATTGCAAATTTATTTACCTAGTTATCCAAACCCTAGCCGAGATGCTTCAATTCACCTAAGCTGCCTCGCTCGCACGAGAAGTCGCCGCCAAATCTATGTCGACCCCACCTTTACCCACGTCTTCCCGTTGTTCGCGCGCTCACGACCACTGCTTACGACTCGGTTTCACCAACGGCCGAGAAGAAGAACCTCCCCACCTCGAAACAATACTACGACCTCCCCCTATTTACCCGCGCACGCGAGTTCCAATCGCCGTGCCGTAACGTGAAACCACTCGCAACCACGACATCGAACCCTCACCCAAGCACACGAGCGCGACTACCCCCCTGCAGCCGCCACGAACAACCAAAACACCACCTTCCCCAAACCCTAATCGATCGATGATGGTGATGCGATGCAGACATCGCGAGTTCTCCCGTGACCCTACCCCCTTCGATATCGAACTGAGATCCATCGTGTTTCCCCAATTATTTTTTTAAAATAAGACGCGAGTTCAATTGGAAGCTCAGCCATTAACAATAGAGGGTTTTGATTGTTGTTTTTTTTTTCCAGATGAATGACTTGATTTCGATTTGGGTTTTAAATTTTGAAGGAGGGCGGCCAATAACTGCTGTGGGTTTTAACTTGAGAAGGAGAAGAAGAAACGAACGTGAATTATCATCGTTCGCCATTTGATTTCTAACTTTCTTTCAAAATCTGATTATGTTGAGAGCAGAGAAAAAGGAAGAAAGACGTGATTCTTTAAACGAGGAGCGACATAATCAGGTAAAGGTCGGCTTCGTCAGAGATAGGTTGGCTAAGGACAGTATAGGGTGGCTGTTGATTGAACGTTTATATATTATATAAATAAGAAAAAAAACTCGATTAAATTTTCCAGCGCGTTTACTAATCATATGCTCTCATAACAACTCCAAACGCTACGAAATTTGAAATCCAATAATAATACAATATTACGGATCCAATGGGACTGGTTACGTCGGATTCCGAGATTGTGCCTCGGAAGGCTATTTTAAAAATCCAATTTAAACGATAAAATTTCAAACCCGAACAAATCAGTGCTAAATTCAATTTCACAACTTCTATTATCCTCATTATTATCAATATAAATTTTATAAGCCTTCAAATATATTTTAATAGGCTTAAACTCCAGATTCAACAATTTACCCAACTTCACTTATTTAATTTAATTATTCAATTATCAAATAAATTGTGATATTCGTAATTTAAGTTCAAATTTCTTTTATTGAATATTTAAAATCAATTAAATATCCTGATTTCAATTGCTTAAAATTCCGGGTCATCACACCTGTTTTCCCTGCATCCACAGACATTAGCACAACCATTAAATACCAATTCCACTTCGAGGTGGAATATCGCGGTGTATGGTATTTATAAAATATCATCCGCCATTATGCGGCGTAATAGGGTTTCATCCGCAATGTAATGCGGGAAATCAATAACTCCAGTATATACCATATACTACTATATATATAATATTATCCAGTGAATAATTATTATAAATCAATCATCCAAGCAAACAGTCAATCAATTTTAAAACTAACTATTCAAAATTTAAATCAGAACAATATTGATTGAGTGAGAAGATCTCACCTTTTATTTGCAATCCATTCCAACTCATTTCCATTCCGGCTTGTTTCTCCATTTTAGACCTTGAATAAACATTTTATGGTTTATTAATCTTTGAAATAGTCCTACAATTTATTATTATATTTTTTTTCCACTTAATAAATTTAAATTAACAAGTTTTTAAATAAACACTGGCCTAATATATATTTTCAGTTTGCAACTAAGATAGTCTAATTCACCATTAAATTTATTAGGAAGATTACCAGTATATATATATATATATTTAAAATAATCAGTAAGTTATAGGGGTGTACCTTTTTTTCTCTTAATCCTTATATATATAAATATATGTATATATTAAATTTGATCGAATGAAGAGAAGAACTAGTTATATTTACTGCAAATATATTTTGTTTTTCCAAGTTCATTTCCTTTCAAATTAAAATATGAATTCAAGTTTTAAAAATAGAGAAAGAATCCCATCCAATGAAACCGGCCCTAGCCCACATCCCTTTTCTTCCCCTTCCAAAATCGACCCATCACCAGTACGAAAAACAAAAACCCACCATGCTACATGTGGACGCGACTCCGCCATCACCATCGTTGCTTCTCCCTCGCCGCCCTTCATGAGCTCGACTTGCCCAGCTTCATCATCCACGAAGCGACGTTGGAAACCCCCATCTTACTGTAGCCGACGTCACTCCTCAATCATGACCGGACTTCGTGAAAGACCCGATCGGAGGTGCATCTTCCCACCACAAAGCAAACTAACTAACCCCCGACTTCATATCCCCATCCCACCGATAAAATCACTGACCCCAGCAAATCGAGCATCCCAAATCTCGATTGAAAGCGCTTCGACTCCAACCTCTTAAATTTCATTTCAAACGAAATCAATTTCGTTTGTCTCTATCTATTTTTCTGTACGCTCTGGTCCGATTTGAAATGAAAACGAAATGGAAGGAGGGAACGCGTTTCGATTAGAGGAGAGGGAATAGCATACGAGACCTTTATTCCTCGTTCGGCCAATTTTTTTTACGAATTTGATTTTTGAGGTGAAAAGCCGCGTGGATATTAAAAGAACAGAGGGAGATAGGAAGCGCGATTTCAGGATAGTGCGTAGCGTAGGGAAGAAGGAAAGCTATAGTGATTTCGAAATGATAGGAAAGCAGCTGATGTGAGATGAAATATGACCTGTCAAAATTAGGTTATATTTAAATTAAATTTTCGACTAAACTTTAAGTGCGTTTACCTACCGTACGATCACACGACAACTCCGACCACTACGAAATTTGAAATTCGATATTAATACCATAATACGGATCCAATGGAATTGGTTACGTCAAATTCCGACACTGTGCCTCAGAAGGCTATTTTTAAATATCGATCCAAACTATATAATTTCAAAACTAAAAAAAATATTTCCAAATTCAATTCTGAAGCTTCCATTATCTTCAGTATTATCAATATAAATTTTCTAAGCCTTTAAAAAAAATTAATCAGCTTAAATCTGAAGATTCAAATTTTTATCCAACTTCAATAAATTAAATTCAAAAATTAAATTGCAAAATTCATAGTTAATTTTGAAATTCAAGTTAAACTATCTTCCAAACATTTCAACTCACTTAAATATTTTCAAATTCAAATATAAAAAATTATGGGTCGTCACAAAAACCCACCACCACCTTAGCCGAGAGTTACATCATTTCTAGCTTGGGTAGTAGCCTTCTTAAGGTCTTGGACTCGATTCCATAGGCTCCGATGCGATGCTAGCGGAGCTATAGCCAATTTTATATTAGCTCGAAGAAAAATCGAAGGTGAGAAACTCCTAAACTATAGTATTATATGCCATTGGATGATATATATGTCTGATTATGATTGTTGATGATGACTGTTTAATATGAATGTTAAATATATATGTATCTGCTTTTTTTTTTGTGTGTGTGTGTGTGTGTATATATATGCAAGTCATGGAAATATACATCGATAAGCACAAAGGAAATCACTTTCCTTTATTTAATGAATTTATGTATCTGGGATGTTAAACCTCTTTAAAAGGGTTTAAAAACATGATTGAAATATTTTATAAACATATGTAAATTTTTTGGTGAAGTTTAAATGGTAATTGAGAATTGAGTCAAAAAAATAGGCGCATCGTGTAGTAGTTTGCGATTTCGCGCCAGAAAAGTGAAACAAGTATATAGAATGGAATTTAGCTCGGAATTCTTCGAGATAAGGAATTTCCAAACTATTGTACCCATAATTTTTAAAAAAAGAAATAAAAAAGTGATTTCAATTAGTAAATTTTGAAATATGATTAAAACAAGTTTTTGAAAAATCGCGGTTTTACAGTTCAGATCTATGACAGGATTTATTTTAAAATGATATTTTAAAATTGTTTCAAATTATGAAATAAATTATAACAATCTTTTATAAGTTTTTAAAGTGATTTGAGTTAAAAAATAAATTTCCAAATGATAGAAAAGTCCTTTGGATCAATGTAGCTTAAAAAGCACTTTTTGCCACACTTACCGCAGCACTTTTGTATAACTTTGAAATATAGCTTTAAACTTAACAATTCTTTACCAAATCTTTTATAAATGTTTTCAAATGAATAATTAAGCGTTTTAATAATAATTTGTGGTTTTTATAAGCTTATTTAAGAGAGTTTAAATAAACAATTTTAGGTAAAGCTATTAGAAATAAAGTGGTTTAATCTTGGCACTAAAAGCCAACGAGTAAACTGGATTTTTCTACCCGTGAGATCTGGATGTGAGATGCTTAAAATAAGGGGATGTTTAGGAGAAACTAATTCCCTAGCTCACCTGGCTTCTTCTTGGACGAGGGATAGATAAGGTCGAAATGTCGAAAATGAGTTAAGTATTAAAAGATTAAATTTTCCAAATTTAAATTAAATACAACTTTGATTGTATAGTGATGATCTTCTTATAATCAGTGTTACAGCTTGAAGAGGGATCTCATACTATTTGTGGAGTTTAAAAGGTGCATCGTTATTTCGCCTATAGTACTTGTTGAATATGGAAATTAATATTGAGTAGAATTAGATGATTCCTATAGTTTTTGCACACTTAATGTTTACTGCTTTTGGGACGACATCCTAGATAACATGATCTTAACTCAATCAGAATTATGAATTTTTAAATATGGAATCATTGTTAAGATTTAAATGAAATGATTTGGAAATATTTTCCTAAGTGAAAAAAAGAAGTGATTTAGAATTATTCCAAAGTTTAAAAAAGATTTTAAGTAATCAAAGGATTTGATAAGAGACGTTTAATGATTCCGTATATACCAGAAAAAATTGTTTTAAAGTTATATATCTATAAAAGATATTTTTTGATAAAAGAAATGAATAAATCAAATATTATTCTCCTATCTACTTGACCTTTCTTATCATGGTTCGCAAGAATTGGTGGAAAATTTGGGTAATTTCTATCCCAAGATCACTACGAACCAATTTATGTATTCAAAGTAAAGACATTGATATGATTTCGGAGATGAAATGTAGGGCTGTTTTTCACTGACCCTAGAGTAAATTTCCCATATCGTATTATGTGGCAGTAGTTCTTCATTTAGGATCTTCGATGCAAGGACTTCTTGCTACTAATCCTAAGGGTAATTCCTAATAGGATGTGGTACGAGAGTGCCTTCCGTTCGTCCTGTTCCTGGACAACTTGTATGGACGAATGTCTGAAGTCGCATTTCAAGTTACATAAGCGATCTTTATGAATGTATCAACTGCTTGGTGGCGGATAAGGCAACTTCTCTTAGCTTAACACCCTTTCCTGAGACGTATGAGCTCAGAAGTTATACATTTGTAGAAATCAATTATGTGACCTTGGAATGGCATTGCGGCATTCAAAGAGGAAAGATGACGTGATATATGAAAGGTAATCGTTACCTCAAGCCTCACACCCGAAAATGACCAAAATAGAGTAGATGCAGCAAGGCTATGTGGTTGGCAACCATTAAGATACGATCATCCCCTTTTAGATATATTTTTACCCGTTATAACGTTCGGGTTTGAATAATTTTGGTGTATGGTAAATGAGTGCTTTGATAGGATGGCAACGACTAGGGTGATGACATATTCGGTACTATCTAGGAAGAGGTAGGCCAATCTTGTGTTGGTAGAGAACCATCAGATGTGCCTCTGTACATTTCTTTAGAGATGTACTACCGGAAGGTAGTCCCTTCACTTGGTCATCTGTATGCAAACCCATTCTCCAATAAGTGATGGCCATTTTGTTTGTAGAACCCAACTTATGGCTAATATGTTGGAATTTAATCAATGTAACAATTTCAGCTAAGATTAATAAGTTTACTTGCAAATCTTTCCAAAGAGATGTCATTAAACATAATATCCCCTATTTTGGCATAATAAAGATTTGGTTATCATAAGGTAAAACCCATTTCGTATTTATGTGCGGCGTGGTCGCATGAGATACCTTTTTGTTTTCAAAATGCATAGTTTTAAGTTCTCACACCAGTCCCGTGACTAACCAGAGTTTATTTTCCTTTTTCTTAAACTCTGGGTGCCTTAGTATTTCTCGGGCAGCCTAGTAGTTAGGTTTAGTTTATAAGAAATCTGGATGGAGCTCAAAGCATGGAGTCAGAAGATTTTTTTGAAGATTGTTATCTATTTTCATTACACTCTTGTGTTATAGTATTTTTCATTTGTAAGGACAGAAATTTAAAACTGTCCATGTTTTAAACTCTGATAAATGTATTTAAATTTCCGCTGTAAAGATTATTTGTCATAATATTTATGTGACATTCTTTTCTATCTTTATTTTCTTTCATACCATTGAGAATCCGCTTCTCTAGCACTTGAATTTACAGCACGTGAATACCGAGGATGTATTACTATCGATTTTCGAGAGTCGAAGAAACGGGTCCTTACATTTGGTATCAAAGTGCAAGGTTGAGCGAGAATCTTAGCTTTCATGGGGTAAAGTCTCTCCAGAGATAGGGTTAGTAATACCATAGGATGATTAATTCATTAGAGATAGGGTGATGTAACACCCTAGAATAAGTTTGAGTATATATGAGTGCGATTTGTTAATATTATATACAAATGATTTTGGTTTTGAAAATTTGTAAATGAAGAAATTTTGCCCAAGATTATAATTTAAATATAAAGAATATTTCTTTAATATGGTAATTTGATTAAGAGATGATAATAATCAGTTTTTATCACTAATTGATGGTTGTTTAATTTAAAAGTTTAAATATGAACACCTCATGAATTTAGTTTTACAATTTAATTATAAGGTATTCGAAAATAATAATGTTGGTTTAAGATTAAAGTAATTTATTTAAGATAAATAAATATTATGAATATGCTTTATATAAGTGATTTTATGAAATGGATTTATAAAACGTGCTTTATGAAGGAATTTTTTAGAAATTAAATTCTTTTGGAAAAGGAATAATAATATTATTTCTAAAATGGGATTTTAAAAATGAAAAACAATCTTATAATTAATTGATTTAGATGGCCTAAGAGTAAGTAAAAATAGGCAGGAGAGGTGTTCGGATATTAAATGCTTTTCTCTAGTATTCCCCTTCTTGTTAAGGAAATATGCGGTACTATTATAATACCCAGTTCCTCAGTATCATTTTTGAGTTACTCGACCAATATAATTTTCTAAAGTTTAAAAAAGCATAATGTGAATTATTAGTTGATAAATTAATTGATGATTGTCAATTTTCATCAAAGTGTATTATCTTAATTAATAAGCATGGGTATGCTTTGACCATTAAGAGAAATGGTTAAAGTTATTAAGGAATGGTTTTGGGTTTGTTGTAAACGATGTTTTAGCAACATTTGTTTTTAAACCCTTGAATGATACTTTGGAAGAAATTTTATAGGTATATTTAGATCTTTAGTAATGGGATTTTAAAGATAATAATAAGTATTGGAGTCTTTTATATAAAGATAGAAAATATTATAAATAACATGTTATAAGAAGAGAAGTTCATTATAACAATGTTTTAGGTAGTAATTGTTTTAATCTCTTTGATTATATTTTAAAGGTGAGAAAAAAACTTGTTCAATACACTCATAACATTTGAATAAGTATATAAATACCTTTAAAGTATTAAAACCTTAATTAATAAAGTAAATTTTAGCTAATAAAGGAAGTTATCACATTTGATATTGGTTGAAGGAAGTTTATGGTGATTTATCAATGTAATGAATTATTTTGAAAATGAGTTCTTTCAAAAACCATTAAGATATGTTTAGAAATGTATTATAATAAAGAATATTTATCTTTTGAAAAGAAATGTGTTTTTAAGTAGAAATATTTGGAAATAAAAATGCAAAAAGGTTATGTATAAAGAAGTATCTTTATAAGTGTTTGAATAAAGAATGAAAGTTTTATGAAATTTTTTCATAAAAAAATATTTTATATTATTAAATTCATATGAAGTATGTGAACTATTTCATCGCACGTTTTAATCTAAGATTTGAGTGTAGAACTTTGACATGTTTGACACTTATCCAAAAAAGGATTTACCACTCGCTTCTTGACGACAAAAATTGATGAGGTTTTTTGGTTGGACACTTGAGTATTCTATCAAAGTTGAGAGCTATGCAAGAAAAACTAAAGTTATAATCAGAAAGACTAGTCTGAGTTCGCACTAAACAATCACGGGATCAATGCTACTTCGGAAGTAAAGCTGTGAATACGAATAGAAGATCGAATCAGATATTGCGTAACGATGATCTATATCATATAGGTGCAAGTTTGAAAATAAATATTTTGGGAAAAACCTTTGGATTTTTATTTAGGGTAATTTTGAGGACAAATTTCTTTTAAGTGTGGAAGTTTGTAATATCCCATAAACTTATGGCTTTGAAAATTATATTTATTTTTAAATTTATTCAAATAAAAGGTTGATAATACAAATAATATTACTTTTAGTAATAATAAGAAATAGTAATCTTATTTTTAATAGAAATTTGCAAAAATATTTTCATCGAAATTTAGATTAATAAAATGTCCAAAAACTGTTTTATCGATAAATAGCTCTGTAATCAAAAAGCGTTGCGCATGGAGCTGGGTACTTTCACTTATTTTTATAATTGAACAAGAAAATGAAATAAAATTAATTATTTTATTATTGGAAATTAATTGTATTTATGGCATCACCAATAATGACATCGTATTTAAATATAGATTTATGAATTTAAAATTGAGATTTAATAGTTTAATAGTTATTTTGATTATTCAAATAATTACATAAAATGATGAGGATTCATTTTGAATAGTTATAAAGTGATAATAAATCATTTATAATAGTTTTATAAAGATACATATTTGATTTGAAAATATAAGAAAACATCGATATCGCTTTAGCGTATTAAAATGATATTTGTAAATAATTGTTAGCATTAATTTATATGGTTTTATAATTGAAATGTGATCATTTTAATTAGTTAAAATTGATAAGAAATTTATTTTCAATTTTTTTTACATTTATATGTAATTTAAAATATAAATGAAAGTGTGGTTGGGAATCGATTTCCCGATTTTCAATGGTTTGATGAATGAAAGTTGTTTTAAATTATTGCAACTTTGTTTTTGTGTCAGGTGCACGTATACAACATACACATACACATGAACATATAAAAACATACGAAGATATATTATAAAAATTTAACCCTTAAGTTTCCTAAAGTCAACTATCTTACCCAGTATGGACATGCACATGGCTTGGAAGCGAAATGAATTGATGGAGCACATGGAAAGGGAAGATCCAACGTGTGGAATGATGTAAAAGAGGGGGTTTGGACAAGGGGTGCTTTGGTCCATGTACATTTAGATATTTCCATAGTTTTTTCTTATAATCACCACCATCTTCTCATAAATTCCTAACACATTCTTAATCTTATTTTTCCTTCTTCTTAAGCTTTCTAAAAACCTCTCTAATGGATTCTTATTCATAGAAAAAAATATAGAAAAGCTAGGGTAAAAAAATTTGAATAAAAGAGAGAAAAATATATACAACAGTTTATAATATCAATCCACTTTAAAACTAGTATAAATCACATCCTTATCACCACTCAAACCCATAGCCAAAACCCACCACCTTAGGCCGAGATTTCCACCATTTCTAGCTTGGGATGTGGCCTTCCTAAGGTCTTGGACTCGATTCCATAAGCTCGGGTTCGACACTAGCAGAGTTATAGGCAATTTTATATTAGCTCGAAGGGAAAATGAAAGTGAGAAATTCCTAAACTATAGAATCATATTCAATTGGATGATATACATGTTTGATTATGATTGTTGATGATGATTGTTTAATATATATATGTATATATATATATATATATATATATATATATATATATATATATATATATATATATATATATATATATGCGAGTCACAAAAATACACGTCAATAAGCACAAAAACGGCAATTCGCGATTTCGCACCATAAAAGTGAAACGAGCATATAAAATGGATTTAGCTCGGAATTAATCGAGAGAAGAATTCTTCTAACAAATATATATATATATATATATATACATACATATATATAGTTTTCAAACAAAGGTGGGAATCGAGATTTTGATAAGTAGATTTTGAAATATGAGTAAAATAAGTTTTTGGAAAATTCGAGGTTTTGCAGTTCGGAATCTACAACAGGGTTTCTTTGAAAATGATATTTCAAAATTGTCTAAAAATATGAAATAAATTGTAAAAGTCTTTTAAAATGTTTTAGAAATGATTTGAGCTATAAAATGAATTTCCAAATGATAGAAAAGTCATTTTGATCAATATAGTTTCAAAAGCAATTTTAGCAGCACTTTCCACAGCACTGTTATATAACTTTTGAAATATAGCTTTAAACATAACAATTCTTTTCCAAATCTTTTATAAGTTTTTTCAAATGAATAATTAAGTGTTTTGGCAATGATTTTGGGTTTTTATAAGCTTGTTTAAAAGATTTAAAATAAACGATTTAAAGAAAAGCTATTATAATGAAAGTGATTTAATCTTGGCTCTAAAAGCCAACGAGTAGACTGGATTTCTCTATTCATTAGACCTGGATGTGAGGCGCTTAAACTAAGGATATGTTTAGGAGAAACTAGTGCCCTAGCTCACCTGGCCTCTTCCCTGGGCGAGGGAAAGATAACATCGAAATGTCAGAAATGAGTTAAGTACAAAAAGATTAAAATTTTCAAATTTAAATTAAATACAACTTTAGCGATGATCTTCTTATGCTAGGTGTTAAAGCCCAAAGAGGGAATTGTACTATTCATGTAATTTAAAAGGTGATTTTGTCGTTATTCCGTCCATAGTACCTGTCGAATACAGGAATTGATATTAAGTAGAAGTAAATGATTTCTATAGTTTATGCTTGCTTAATACATACTGATTTTGGTATTAACATCCTAGATAAACATGATTTTAACTCAATTAGAATTATGAGTTTTGAATTAAGGAATCTTTCTTATGATTTAAATGAAATGATTTGGATATATTTTCCAGGGTGAAAAACAAGAAGTGATTAAGAACTATTCCAAAGTTTAAAAAAGGTTTAAGTAATCAAAGGATTTGATAAGAAAGGTTTAACAATTTCGTATATACTAGAAAGAAGTGTTTTAAATTTATATATCTCTAAAAGATATTTTTTGATCAAAGGAATGAATAAATCAAATATTATTCATCTATCTGCTTGACCTCTTTTATCGATGATTGGTTCGAAGGAACCGGAGTCGGATTTGGGTAATTCCTATCCGAAAACCACTTCGAACCAATTTACGTATTTGAAGTAAAGACATGGATATGATTTGGAAGATGGAATGTAGGGCTTCTTTTCATTGACTCTTGGGAGAAATTTCCCATATCACATTATGTGGCAGTAGTTCTTTATTTAAGATCTTCGATGCAAGGACTTCTCTCTACTATTCTAAGAGGTAACTCCTGACAGGATGTGGTAGTAGAGTGCCTTCGGTTTGTCCTGTTCCTGGACAACTTGTATGGACGAATGCCTAACGTTGCATTTCTCGTTACATAAGTGATCTCTATGAACGTATCATCTACCTGGTAGTAGAGAAGCAACTTCTCTTAGCTTAACACCCATTTCTAAAATGTACGAGCTCAGGAGTTATACATTTGTAGAAATCAGTTGTGTGACAATGGAATGGATGTGTGGCATCCAAAGAGGAAAGATGATGTGGTATATGAATGGTAATCCTTACCTCAAGCCTCACAACCGAAAATGACCAAAACAGGGTAGATGCAGCTAGGCTATGTGGTTCTCAACCATTAAGGTATAATCATCTCCTTCTAGATATATTTCTACCTGCTATGATGTTTGGGTTTAAATTAATGTGGTGTATAGTAAACAAGCGCTCTAATAGGTCGATAATGACCGACGTGATGACATATTCAATACTATCTATGAAGAGGTAGGTCGGTCTTGTATTCGTAGAGGACCATTAGTTGTGCCATGGTACATTACTCTAGAGATGTATTGCTGGAAGGTAGTCCTTAACTCGTCAATTGTATGGAATCCCATTATCCAATAACTGCTTGCCATTTTGTTTTTAGAACCCACTTTGTGGCTAATATGATGTAATTTAATCAATGTAACAATTTCAGCTAAGATTAATAGATTTACTTGCAAATGTTTTCAAAGATATGTCATTGAAAATAATATCCCTTATTTTTTCATAATAAAGATTTGGTTATCATAAGGTAAAAACCCGTTTTGTATTTATGTGCGGTGTGGTCTTATGAGATACAATTTTGTTTTCAAAGCAAATATTTTTGAGTTATCAAACTTGTCACATGACTGACCTGGAGTTTATTTTGCTTTTTCTTAAACTCTAGGTGCCTTAATTTTTTCTGGGCAGCCTAGTAGTTAGGTTTAGTTTAGAAGAAATCTGGATGGAGCTCAAAGTATGGAGTCAGAAGATTTTTTTGAAGATTGTTATCTATTTTCACTACACTTTTGTGCTATAGTATTCTGCATTTGTAAGGAAATTTTTTATAACTATCCATATTTTAAACACTGATAACTGTTGTAAAGATTGTTTGTTGAAATAATATACGTGAGATTCCATTCTGTCCTTATTTTCTTTCTTACCCTTGAGAATCGGCTTCTCTGGCACTTGGATTTACGGCACATAAATACTGAGTATGTATTAGTGTCAATTTTTGAGAGTCAAAGAAATAGGTCCTTACAAATCTCCTCCTTTAGGCTGTGCTACCCGCCATCTTTCTCTGCCTTTTGGTGGCCTTGACTATGCTCTTCACTTCGCTTAAGGTCCGACCCCTTCCATCAACGCCAATTGCCAAAAAACTATCATAATCGCACTACCTTTTAATGGCCATAGCCGTTTCTCCGCTTTGCCATAGCGATCTCGATCATTGATCTTGTTCGCCTCGTCGTGCTCTATAATTTTGTAAATGGTGGTTCGGCCTAAAATGGCCTTGATTTGATCCAAAAAACTAGCGCCGTTGGATGGAATGGAAGTTAATGGAGACTGGGCTTCTTCTATTAGGGTTTTGCAATTGAAAACTTTTTGAGTCCTTCTATACAAAATAAGTATCTAAACACTGATCATGTCGAAAATTTCCAAACTCCAATCAAGGCATGTTGCCTGGCGTTCTATACGAAATATCGCTATTGTGAACATAATGGAACTGGTATCGGGACCCAATTCCATCGTATATAGAAGTTAACTTTCAAAATATTAACTTGAATTCCTTTACTTAATTTCTACCATTTCAAGCTTACATGACCAAACAATATATCCGATCGCCCACAGAATTCGACGGCATATAATAGTTCACTATCATCGATCCAATTGCACTAGTTTCATCAAAATCCAAGACAGTATCCCAAAAGGCTATTTTCACCTATTAATTAAAATGAATTATTATTAAAACTAGTTAAATCAACTTTAATTCAAATTCAAAAGTTTAAAATTTTCATTCTTATTCAAATAAAATTTAAATCAGCTTTCGAAATCAAAATTTCCTCATATTAAATCCAAAATTCAATTATTTAAATAATTCCAATACTCAAATAACCATTATATTTGAAATTCAAGCTATTTAACTTTAAAAATTAAATTTTCAATATTTAAAATCAATTAAATGTTTCAAATTCGAATGATTGAAATTCTAGGTCGTTACATCGGCGCCTATGCCAGAATTGCGTTCGAACCCTAGATGAGCTATAGGAAAAAATGGCATCTCCTTCTACACGATCGGACTTCACCATTTTATGGCCATGGGTCCTAATCGCCAAGAGAAAAGCAATAGCACCAACGCCATGACCCAACTCAGCCTAAAACTCACACAAATGCTAACATTAGTTCTCCTCAACATGGCCAAAATCGTCAATCTCCTCCAAACCCTATTGTAGACAGATTCGAGCACATAGATTTACAGATCTAGCCATTATAAATTCAAAGAAACTAGTGTCATAGTTTTTTGTTGAGAGGATGAATTGATTTTGAATTTCATTTGCTGAGGCCATTTCCTAGTTATTGTAAATGGTGCATAGAAAAAAAAAGAGGAGGGAAAGATTAAAACGAAGAAAAGTGTAAGTGTTGAATTTGTTTTGATTTTATAAAAAAACCGATTTACCTTACTTCAAGCATAAGTAAATCAAAATTTCCAAGCCATCATATCACCATAAAGTTTACTAAAATGATTTGAATTTTGATTTCATTTTAAAAAAGTTTTGAAAAGATGGTTTGTGGTATTCCGCTATAAAATATTCCATTTGCGTACAAACTACGAACGACAGAAATAAAAATATGGTCGTGCACCAAAATGTGACACGATCACATATCAAAAATGAAATTCGTTGGTTATCTTATTCTATGAAAATTCAAAAATAACTTCATTTACTGTAAAATGCATCAAACACTAATTTAAATATTTTCCAAATTAAAAATTATATTGAAATCTTGTAAATTCATTTAAAAATATGTCATTAAAAATCAAGTCATTTTGTTAATTGATTTTCTTGTTATTTATTCGAACTATTTATTATTGTAAATAAATTTACAAAATGAGTTCACCATTATTATTTATTATTTAAAAGGAATTAAAAAAGGTTATTAAATCCATTTAATTAATATTTAATTCACAAGTCAAATATTTAAATAATCCATACATTTGAACTCAAGTTATTAAACTTTTAAAACCTGTTATTTAAATATTCAAAATCAACTAAATACTAAAAACCATAACGATAAAATTTCGGGATGTTACATCTCTTTCCTTGGAAGAATTTTGTTCCTGAAATTCCCAAACGAAGAAAATGTGCCCAAATCCTTAAGGTTTAAAACTATTAATTAAAATGTTTATTAAACCTTTAATGTTTTTTATGTTATGGAAAATTTCAATAGCATCTCCTTTGTGCGGCTAGATTTGAAAAAACTACAACTCGCCGCAATTGGCCCAATTCAACAAAGTAAAAAAAAGCCAAGCTGCCTCATATATCTGGGGCATAAAATCATTAATGATTACCAATATCTTAATCTACTACGTACCTCTTTTGCGCTTGATTTTTGACAAGCAACTTACTGTCTCGAAGCGAATGCAGGTGCGAAAGAAATCAAATAGTAATCTCTTGCATCCTCGCACCTATTTTGTGCTTACATGATCCAAGAAAGAATCAAGCTGACAAAAGAGCAATAAACAAGCTATTTCTACCATAAGTAATAGTAATATAAAAAATGTAACAACCATATGCAATAAAAGTTCAAAGAATACTCTATAATAAAATATTAAGCATAGAATCTTTTTCAAAAGATAAATTTAGAACTAAATACTCGGGTTTTTATATTCAAAATATATTTTCAAGTTCCTCCTAAGAGAAATATATCAAAATCAAAATCCATTATGACAAAGTGGAGGCCCCTCCTACCGAAGCATGGTATAGCTTTAGAATCAAAACAACGTGGAGCATCCAGTGGTGTTCCGGTTCCTCCGAAAACAACAACTAGATTAAACAAATATACCCGGTAAGTTTTAAATTAGAAAACCTCCAATCGTCTAACTTTAGTCATAACAAAAATTTGAAAAAAAAACACTTTACAAAAATTTCTTTCAAATATCATGAAATAATAATACTTCACCAAAGTTTTCAAAATAATTTTGTTATTATTTTTTTCATAAATTCTTTTGAAATCACTCCAAAACACGGGAATTTAAGTCCTAATAAACAACAAATTTACAAACCACGGTCTATAAATTCCCACTGTTAATCAAATCAAATTCCATATAGGAATAAACGAATGCATAATTTTATTTAAAATATAAAATGACAAACAAACAAGATTGAAAATTATGCTTCGGTTCATAACTTTCTTGATCGTCCAAGAATATATATAATTTCCCAAGCGTACTATTATGCTTATCAACCTTTGGTTATTTCTTAGAGATTATCTAAGTTACCTTAGAGAAAAACTGAAATTCGTCCCTAAGTTCCCTAAGGCACAAAATATAACATACAAATATACTTATGCCCAAATGATATACATAAATCACCCGTACGCAATATTTGATCAGACCACTTGTTCGGACACATAAACTTTACTTCTGAACTAGTATCGCTTATTCAACCTCCTAGCGTGGAATTCGATCAGGTTTCTTGATTAAAAAACTCTTTTCGTCTTATATAGCCATATACTATAATGAAAAACCCCAGTATCATATCATGAATTCGAATCAAGTGTTCATTGATAAGAATCAAGTGAGAATTCCATTTTGGATTGGTGTGAATCACTCAGAAGTTTTGTATTCGAATCCTAGATCAAGAACCGTGCGAATAAAATAATCTATGTATAATTTATGTGCTTAATCCAATTGGTTTCTTAACTGCACCAATCTCCATCTAAATCACTTTCATTTTCATTATATTTTTTCATTCAATACTCAAAAATTATTAAATAAATTTCCACTTAAGTTTTTAAACATTTTATAAAGAAACAACTTCATATAATATTAACGTAAAAACTTACTCTGCTTTAATTTACTTGAATAATACTCTTCTAAATCCTAAGAATATATCAAAATGTCAATTTTATTTTATATTTTTGATTTTTTTTTCAAATTCAAAGGGAGACCAAACAAAATATTGGACTTAAAATCGAGTCAACTACCTCGACCTCTTTACCTATCCGATCCAGTAAGCAGCTAAGATGTAACAACCCATAATTTTGTAAATATTTTTATTTACATTTTTTATTTGAAAACTTTAAATTATTTAAGATTGAATTTCTAGAATTTTCCAACGTCAATTTGGAATTTGTTTGTTATTTATTTTCCAAATACAATAAAATAAATATTTCTGAAAATTTTATATTTTGGTCAACTCTGGTCAAAATTTTAATTTCAAGTTAAATTTTTAAATTTTAATCTTTTTCTTTAAAGCAGAATATAATTCTGATATCCGTTCTGCTTTTTGTTTCGTTAAATTCTGATTTATACTTTTAAAATTGGGTAAAATACAGCGTTTTACACGCAATAAATTTCTGTTTTTTTATTTTTTTTATTTTTCCTATCCATCTCTTTGTTTTATTTATCTATTTATTTATCCAGACTTTTATTGTATTTATTGGAATTTATTTGTTTATATCTTTTTATAAATGGCTTGAGAAAATCAAGGGGACACACGTTACATTGTTTAAATTCTTACTTTTTATTTTCCTAACCTCTTTATTAATTTTCTCGCTGTTTCCTCCTCATTCCTATTCACAAATTTCTCTACTCATAGCCGTGCATATCTAGTTGAAATTCACGTACAATTTTTTTCTTCCCATCTCTCAATTTCATTTGCTTTTAAGAATAACACATGTATACGTTTCCTTCTCTTTAACTTATGCCTTTCCTTTTCCTAGCGTTCACTCTTTTACTTGCCATCCAAACCATCTTTTAGCCGTGTATTTCCTTTTTCCATTCACGTATAAGAATATTTCATTTTAATCTCAATGTCCTCATTTTTCATTTGCATTAGAGAATAAAATATATACAAGATTCTCTTCCTTTAATACAAAGGGTGACTTTTCCTTTTCTTACCATTCAAGACTCCAGTCCTTAGCCGTTTCTTTTTTTTCCTTCTATAGACGAGAATTACTCTTATCAAATCACGTACAAGATTATTTACCATTCACTCCTTTCTCATTTTATTTCTAGAAAATAATATGCAAGATCCATGGCTTCCTCTTCTTCTTTTTTTTCCTATTCTTTTTTTTCCTTTTCTCTTTGTTTTCTCCATGTCTTGCTCGGCCTCTACCATACCTTAGCCGACCACTGCACCATCTCCACCATCACCATGCCGACCATCACCACCTCCTCCATTAACCCAAAGCCTGGCCGTGACTATAAGATGAGAATCCATCACCAAAGGCCTTGAAACCCTAGTCGAACTCCTAGATTCCATCACCACTTTTCCTATTAGCCTTGGCCACAAATTGAAGTACCATCTCCTTTGCTTTGCCTAATCCATAGCCTTGTATTTACGTTGCCTTGACCAAGATCTAGACCATGACCGAGCATGTAGTTAAGGTCGAACCCATAAGCTTGCTTGACCTTCCATTTTCATGACCATTTGCCTTCCATGAATTTCAACTTGCCACTCCTCTTCATTACTAACCTTAGCCATGCATTATTGCTCCTTTATCCGAGCTTACTTGACATAGGACCCATCAAGGCAGAGCACAACATGATGGTCTAGTCCATTGAAGCCATGGCCAAGCCCACTTGCTTGGTGATTGATCATCTTGCTTTGTTTTATCAAAAGGTTATGTCCTCTTCGATTCATATTTTCATTTGTTTAATCCATCTTTGTTGTATTGAAATTTTATTCTTATAGATGTTGTATTTGTTTGCATGCAAGATTTGGATCTGACTCTTCATTCACTCAAAAATATGGTCGTGCCTTGTCGCTCTTTTCGAGGTTTGTTGCGTATCTTTAGTTTTTCAAATCTAGCTTTAAAAAGGCGGTTATCACTCTAGACTTACTTACTTATATAACTGTGAAATGATGACAAGTGAATCTGTATAAACTGATATGTTATTCATACATGCCTGTGATGTGATAATATGATGTTAAATGGTGTTTATATATTTGTTACACCATCTGATAAGCTATGTTATATTGTACTGCTTGTTTTATTTACTGTATCATACTGCAAGTTCTCTATCACTATAGGTTGAAATGATACGTACCCGGACAGACATTAGAATAAGAAAAAATCATTATGAGCTGAAATGATAGGCTTGAGTGATTTTTATTGTATTTATTTTTCTTGTGATTGCGGGTATGAAATGGTAGAACCCGGATTTTTCTTTTTAAATTACGGATTGAAATGATTCATATCCGTATTACTTGACCTATGTTAGAAAATATTATACAGGCCCAAGGTAAATAGCAAAATATAACAACATAGTAAATAGTTTAACGGATCCTTAGAGGATGGGCGGTCCCAAGCATCCTTAAGTTACTTGTGTTAGTCCGTAAGGTGATGCTTTTGATGACAACAACCTTAGAATAAGATTATAAAATAAAATACTAACATATAGTTTAGATATATATATATATATATATATGTATATGCAGGATTTAACCATGCAGGTACCAAGAATGAAGACTGTTCACCATAGAGATTCAAGATATCAAGATTGAAGACTCATGAATATCAAGATTATCAAGAGTCCAAGATAAGTAATTTAATTATGAATTTTGTTAAAACTCCTAGAAAAGCACTGGCATCTTAAAATCCAATTTATTCGTGGAATGGAATCCACTTCGAGCCCGTTAAAGGGATGGAACCCTAAGTAGGATGGAACCTACGAAATATCTAGTGGAACATTGTTTTGTATCTGTTAACTTTTATTCAAAATATTTTATAAAATTATATCTTGTTTTCAAAATGATTTCAAAATCTTCCTTTTAAAAGAATCAAAAACATCTATCCTGGTTTTAATACTTTTAGCCTCAAAATAGTCTTTATTTTCAAAATCAAATTATCCTTGGTTTTAAACAATCATTTAATTATAATATATTTAACTTTTAAATATTTATACTTAGGTTTAAATATAAAATTATAGTAAGATTTTATATATATTATTCTCTATATTTATTGATGTATTTAACTATAGTAAAGTATATTTATAAAGTTTAAAATAGTTTTATTATAAGATAGAAGTTAATTTCAAAGAAAAACAAATCACCAAAATTTCCTTTGGCATATCGACATACTCAAGCAACCCATGTCGATATGGTAGCAGTTTATTTCAAAAAATTGAATTTCAAAGGTAGTGTCTGTTCTTAATATCCTTTCACGAATGGACATGGCTGTTGTACTATAATAAATAGGGGTGGCTTTGAACGAATTTTTATTCATATTTTTCTGGTTTTCACTCCTCTTCTTCTTCCATATTTCTTTATACATATTCTTACCATTACTCTGCCGAAATCAACATTGAATCTAACTAGATCATTTCTGGTTTGATTCTCTATGACTATCTCAACAAGATCTCGGTGCTATTTAGAGTTATAGACTTCTTTGTAATCAGTTTAGCGAGAAAAGGTGTGATTGTAGCCTTGGAAATCAAGCAAGCAAGAAAATGTGTGATTGTGGCCTTAGAAATCAATCAAGTTAGAAAAGGTGTGATTGTAGCCTAGGAAATCAATTGGGTGAACTTGTTGCCCCTGAAATCAAGTATCTCTACCTAGAGGACCATGAATCTGGAGTAGGGTACCTCGTGGCTTTGAAATTGAGGGTGTAATTGTACAATTGCTTTTGAAAGGAAATCCGTACTTGTGTGCGGGACTGGATGTAGGGTAACTCCGAACCAGTATAAAATCATGTGCGTTCTTTCCTTTATTACTTTTACTTTATTTCTGTATCTGTGTTTGATTCTGTGATCATATCTGTGTTTAAATATTGCATACATTTGTGTTCCAATTAACAAAAACTCCAAAAAAATTAGTAATTCCTTTAAACACTATTCACCCCTCCTCTAGTGTTAGTCCTAGCTTTAAGATCTGTGTTCTGCATTTCTCACATTTGGTGTCGGAGCAAGGTTTTTAAAGTTTTCATAATCTAAATTTTGAATTTTTTTCAAAATGGCTACCAACACTGGTACTGTTAACACTACCAACACTGGTTCTATTATCCCTATCACTAGTTCATTTGTAGAAGGTCAGTCTACTATCAGGCCGCCACTTTTTATTGGCAGTAACTATGCATATTGGGCATGTAGGATGAAAATATATTTACAATCTATAGGACTAGTCACTTAGAATGTCACATAGACTGAATATTCTGAACCACAACTGATTTTGCAAAGTGGACTGCTGAGCAAAAGATTGTTGCACAAAATAACTTTAAAGCTATGAATATTCTGTTTTTTTCACTTGATAGAATTGAATTTAGTAGAGTGTCAGTTTGTAAGTCTGCATATGAAATCTGAAAAACTTTGCAAGTTACTCACGAAGGAACAAGCAAAGTTAACAGAAAAAAATTTCCATGCTCACAAACCAATTTCGATTATTTGAAATGAATTCTAATGAGTCTATTTCAAATATGTATAGTAGATTTCAGAACATTGTGCATTCTCTAATATCCTTGGTAAAGGAATTTTCGGAAGAAGATCAAGTCGGAAAAATCTTAAATTCTCTTACTCCGGAATGGGATCAAATGATACTTGCGATCAAAGAGGCGAATGACATCAGTACCTTAAAGATAGAAGAATTAATTGGAAATCTAATGTCGTTTGAAGTCCAAATGATTGAGAGAATAGAAAGCAAAGCATCTGAAAAGATATCAATGGCGTTCAATGCATTGACCGATGGATCAGACTCAAACTGCGATAATGATGAAGAGATAGAACTTATGTAAAGGAATTTTCGAAAATTTCTGAAATACAATAAGATGAATAATCTCAAGAGAAACAACTATAAGAACTCTGGAAATCAGAATGTAGTGCAAAATAATATCAAATGTTTCAACTGTGATGAACCAGGCCATATCAAAAGAGACTGTCCGTATCCAGATAGGCAAAATCATGCTATAAACAATGATTTCATAAAGAAATGAAAACGTGCATTTACTGCTACTTTAGATGACTCAGACTCGTCCTCAAGCAATGATGATCAGAAGACAGATAATTCAAATATGTGTTTTGAGACGACCCGATTTTTCTCACCACAGAAAAGTCGCATCATCATGAAGAAGGAAAAGGATAGAAAAGAGAAAAGAAAGAGAAGAAAGAAGAACAACATCACAATCTCAACAACGGAACAAATAAATTATATTAATATCATAACTACCACATAACATACAATATTAATCAGAGTTACACAGAATTTACATCACATACTAGACAGTTATAAACATCTGTCTAGTTATTACAACTTAATACAACTCAACAAAACAATACTAACACAAAGAACACACAGCGGAGCTATATATCTAACGCAGAAGCCTCCTGCTCCATATGCTCCTCCATAATTCGTCGAAGCTAACCTGAATCCCTTGGCTACTCGTAAAAAATTTGAGTACCCAAGAGTTTGTGAAAAAACAAAAATAAACTCCGGGTCAGACCTGGGTCTGGTGTGAGTAACAGGTTAAAGTTGCTTAATTTGGAAAAATTCTTGAAAAGAAAGGTATCACGTAAGACTTCCCACACATAAACCTGGAAAAGTTTTTACCTTACGCTAACCAAAACATTTGATAGGAAATCCAGCGATATTATAATTGGTCTAGGGTTTCCAAGTAAATAAGAAATAGCCGAAATTGTTACATTTATTAAATTCCAGCTACTAGCCACAAAAGTGGGTAATACAATCAAAACCGTTGGCACTTATTGGATTTTCGATTCCATCAATGGCAGGGCTACTAGGGCACCGCCCGTCACAGCACGTGGCCTAGATCAACGTACCGAGGAGTACGCCCTCTCCCCTGCAACACGAGACCAGAACCATCCCTTACTGGACAGTCCCGAACAAGACAACCCCGTAGTCGGAGTACGTTCCAACTGCCCACACAGCCGAAATAAAAGGGACCTCTAGACAGGGGTAAATCTCGCTCTCCAGTGAGAGCTACCCACGAATCCTTGCTGCACCTCCCCTGTTTTAGCCATTCCCGGTTGATGAGGCTTGATGCTATGATTACCTGTAGAGAACACATCTCTTAGAATGCTTATCGTCCACTTGACGATGTTCTCAAAGCATTCAATCCATACAAGTTCGTTCCAGGTTCGAACGAAACCGAAGGCATTATCTCGTTACACTCATTTTAGAATCACCCTCAGAGTTAGCCACGATAACCCTTGCACTCCAGATCACCATCTCAAATCTATAAGAACTATCTCCGTCAAACTCATCACGGAATCAACCCCAGAGTTATATTGACGTATAGTCCTTAAACCTTGAGTCTTCACTCTTGACAAGAGATTCACGACCTATCGTTAATTTGGATCGATGTGGTTTTCGGATATCTAAATATGGAAACCCAATCCCAGTCTCATCGATATCCAAAGCATGTCTTTTATGGCCAAGTTGTTTTAAAGGTTTTAAAACAATTCAATTATCTTTATACACAGATAGATAAATCACAGATTCACAAAGATAATCAATATTATCACCACAACAGATAATCCATATCAACATCACAATGCAACCAATGCATCCATATCATTCAACATCACTTATCTCATATCTGAGATCAAACCATTCAAGGCAAACAATATCATTCATTCATATAAGCAATGATTAATAATCACACCAAATATAATTAATTTAAAATGAATTAAATTAATTACATCATCTTTAATTAATTTAAAATGAATTAAATTAATTAATTCACCAATATAAATCTTGCTTACATAACCATTAATTAATTAATAACCAATCACTTAATTAATCATCAACCAATTACTCATTTTAATTCATCATCCCTGATTAATTAACCTTTAATTACATTCAAGTAATTGTCCACAAATTAATTCCTCAAATTAATTATACTTAACCAAATACAGTAATTAACCTTTAATTACTTAACTAACTAACTATAAATTAATTACATTACTCCTACATTAATTAATTACATTAATTAATTCCTTTCCATTTATTAATTAATTCTAATTAAATCCATCTTAATTACATCATTAATTATAATAATTAATGATTTTCAAATTATACTTCTATTTAAATTAATTACATAAAGTAACTAATTTTTTTAATTAAACCATAATTGTTAATTACCCTTAATTAACTCTATTCAGTAATTAACTACCCTTAATTACTTTCCCAAAATAAATTAATTTCTTCATTAATTAATTATCTTTAATTAATCCCTTGGTTAATTTAAAAAGTAATTATGCTCAAATTACTTTCATAAACAAATCTTCTTTAATTAATTACATACAGTAATTACCCATAAATTACTTCTCTAAGAAATTTCTCTTTATTTAATTACATTAAGTAATTATACTTCACAATCCTGAAATGATTAATTTAAATTAATTAAACTGAATTAATTAACTTAATCTAATCAAATTAATCTCATTTAATAAGTAATTAATTCCTTAATTACTGCCATAAGTAATTATACTTAATAACTTACACAAATGATTATCTTTAAGTTAATTAATCTAATTAATTATTAAAATTAATCACATTAATCAATTATTAAATAATCCTTAGTTAATGACCTTCATTAACTATTAAACAATTCATTAATTATTTTTATAAATAATTAACTTATTTTAATTAATTTAAATTACAAATTAATTGATCATTAATTAACCCATTAATTAATCCCAAATTAATTAAATAATTAAGTGTTAACTAAAACTTAATTAATCCATTATTACTTGATTAATTAATTATTAATCATAAATAAAAAATCAAATTCTTAATTAATTAATGAATCTTAAATTTTCAGTTAATAATTAATCTTAAACCTTTAAGATTAAATCCTTAATTTCTTTCAGTAATTATTTATTTCATTAATATATAAATAAATTAATCATCCATTTAATTACTCTAATAGTTAAATGAAAAACAAATCATTAAATTATAATTTAACTTTAACAAGTTTTAAAATCAATTTAAAACCCTTTAAAATTTAAATAATACTTTTCTTATAAAAGAAATTTACAAGGGCTAAAAACAATTCTTTTTAATTTCAAAATATTTAAATTTTACTTTATCATTCAAAACTGTTAAACACTTAAATTCATAGAAACTTAAATCTATTTTTAGACATAGATTCAAATCCATATTTGAATTAAATTTAAACTTTGTTTAAAACATTACTTATATTTAAATTTCCAAATTTAAATTCAAATTTATTTTAAAAACATTTTAAACAATAAACTCCTTTAATGTTATTTTAAATTTGAAAGTTAACTTATTTATTTCCAGCTATGATTCAATTCAACTTGAATCCATAATTTAAACTAGATTTAACTTAATTTAAATCTTTGATTTACCTTAAAAACTTAGTTTAAAATTTGAAAACATGACAAATCTCTAAACGGCAAACTAACCTGAACCCAAATGATTCACTCGAGTAAACATTAATAAACTCGAGTAAAACTTGAGTAATTTTCATCTATATTTACAGAACTTACAATATGACAGGTTAGAACTAAAACCTGTAACATTCAAAATACCCCAGCGCTCACCCAAAATACTTCGAGTTCCAAACCCCCCTACTTCGAGCATAACACACTTCAACCCAACAACAAACTCGAGAACCATCTTCCCTAAAACACAGCCGACACACCAAGTCACCATGCACCTGCACCAACGCAGCCACTACCTCCGACTCCTTGCGACCACATGCGCAAGTCAACGGCCATCATCCATCTCGATTCCGACCCTCAAATCCAATGCAGACCCCAAAAATTAAAAACGAGCATTCGAGCTCAAACTGGAAAAAAAAGTCGTACCTGTAAATCACCAACATTGTGACGCCCCACCTCTATACCCACACTAGCCAAGAACACTACGGTGTAGTGCTATCAACTAGCATGGAGAATAAGGCTGTTGAGGAGCGACCATCCATGTAATTGGTTATCACACGGTGGCTATAAATAATCTTCGAAAACAAACATAGAAATAATCATAACACAAATTAGTCACAGATATCCATATCACAAAGGCGGAAGAAGATATGAATATATAACTAACACATGAAAGTGTACATCAGAGTAGTGGTCAGTAAGATCCACGATAATAAAAAAGAATAACAACACGTGCTATACAAAAGAATACAACTATGAGTCTATATATCAAGTGTATACAACAAAAACTGCTAATCTAAACAGTTAGCCAAAAGTCAGAGTGATGAATCCCTGGGAAGAAGTCAAGCAGAAGCACCTGTAACATCTCGGTCTGACCCGAGTATTATTTAAGAAAATAATAAACTGGTCAGTCTAGCTATAAATATCAGATGACATGATATAACATAAAAGATATGGCATAAACATAAAATATCCATAATGACATACCACTATAAGTATGTAAATAATGATCAACAGAAGATCAAATCAATAAGAGATAAGCAATATCACAAGAATCTTCTCAAAGATTCGGAAAGGGCATCATACCCCAAACTTGTACTCATAACAAGTCAATGACATAAATTCTAGAAATCAATGCAAGAAGTTCAGAAATCATAGAAAAAGAGAAAGAGGCCTATCACATGACGGTCCGAAGACCAAGGGGAGCTACCCCACATGCGTGAATGGAATCACACAGATTAAGGTCCAAACTAACCAAAAAGCAAAAAGGTATGTGTGAGTGGAATCACACAAGTGGTGTCTAGTCTAACCTCGCAACAAGATACATCGCACAGTTGCTAGTCTAAATCATCAGAATGATCGTCATGATCAACGAGAAGTGTCAATTACACTAAGTTAGTAAATATAGAAGTTTAGCTTCATGTCCCATAACCACTTGCTTAACTTAAATATTTACAAACAAAATGTAAATCTTTACTAATAAAATTGTCACAAGAGGTTCAATCGAACAAGTCCAAGAATTAACCGACGAAGTGAACGCAAGCGTTTCATACCACTTGTTTTACCAAGTCGTCTAATTAGATTTCTCATCCGAGTGAGGTAAAGGTTTGTATATACTAATAGATTGGAAAACGGTTTAAGAAAAGAGCTTTGTTATTAAAAATAGAGTTGAAATTGTTTGTTAAAAGAGTTTTGTTATTAAAAATAGAGTTGAAATTGTTTGTTAAAAGATTTTTGATATTTACTACTAGTATTGAAACCTTTATATTATAAAGTGACAAAACACAGAAGCAATTGTAGGAACAATCAGTCACAAAGATCGCATACGGAGATGTGAATAAAATCCAAGGAAATCAGCTCATCGTTTTTCGGATAAGATCCCCTACGGAGGGGGGGTCCGGGGGGGTGGCAACACCCCAAGGTGGGGGTGCGGGGGCAACGCCACCGCTTACGGGGTTCGACCTAGTGAAGGAAGCGACCTATCGGGATAAGGTCCAACAACCTACGAGTTAAGGGTCCAACGACCTATAGGTTCACGCGACCTAGGTGGTACGCAACCTACGAGATAAGCAAGTGGAACGACCTAAAGATGAATGGGTCGAACGACCTAACGTGAGCACAGGTGAAGCGACCTATCGGTCCAACGACCTAAGGGGAAAAGGCAACCTAGGTCTAACGACCTAACTGCTCACGACCTAAGGGTCTAAAGGCCACGCGACCTAGAGGAAAACAAGGTTAAGCGACCTAAGTGGGTTCGCGACCTAACGACATAAACAGTCAAGCGACCTAACGACAAAAAGGGGCGAACGACCTAATAGGTGCGCGACTTAAAGCCATCGCGACCTAACGACCTAACAAGGTCATATGATCATGTGGTTTCCAACGACCTAACGGTGCAACGACCAAAGGCCAAACGACTTAAGGGTTCCAGTGGAAAGCGACCTAAAGGAGACGCGACCTAAAAGAGGCGCGACCTAAAGGAGACGCGACCTAAAAGAGGCGCGACCTAACTCAAACAAGCATTTCGATGACCCAGAGTCATGCCGAGCGACCTAGACCAAAACGACCCACGACCTAGCGACCTTGCGACCTACGACCTAACTCCGAGCGAGCCAAATCCGGGCAGAACGACTTAAATGCAGGAAATTCACCAAAACGCTAAAAATTGGAGTTTTTCGCCAATCCAATCCAAACCAAATGCAAATGTGCGTGCAAACATGATAGGGAATCATTCCATATAGTCCAATATAATTATAGGCTAGAATTGTGAGATAAAAATCTCACCTTTGCACCAAATATCAATGATAATGAAGTTTTAAGCAAGCAAGAATCAATCCCTCTTCTATCTAAGCACAAGAAGTTTGAATCCATTGTCTTCTTCTTGAATTTGGAGTAGAAAGATGGATTGCAATTGAATTTGAGTTTTGGAATTTTAATTTCCCATTCCCTCCACCATTTTTGAAGAAGCTTGAAGGCTTAGGCAAATAGAAATGAAGTTATGAAGAGGAGGGGTGAAGGTTGGGTCTAATAGGCTAAAAGCCCAACCCAAAGTCTCAAGTGAAAAAGTAGTGAAATTCTACTATCTCCAATAATATCAATGTTTATACTTAAAAATGTGGTAAACAACATTTTGAACTCAATGGATGTGGTCTCGAGTCCTAATGTGTCCGTTTGCAAAAAGTAGCTTTTCGGACCAAAATCCGATTAACGATTTAATATTTAAATAAAATATTTAAATATAAACTCGATAAATATGCGGGTTGTTACAAACATCGCTCACCATGGATCACCAGAATGGCTTCGCCTCCGGCCACTAACTCTCCCATACCCCAACTACCTCCCATTTGAGCCACGAAGAACTCGATTGCCTCTACGAACTTCGGCGATCAAAATTTACTGACGAACAGTAAACTAGGTTTAAAAATTTTGTTCCTAAATTTTTACTGTCCCACTACATTAATCCCTTATTAAATATTTTTCCCCACAACTTAGTTCACTAATCCATCACCAGAATCAAAATTTGCCACTCCGATCACCTAGATTGTCAGTTTCAACCCAAAACACAATTTCCAGACAACGCAGAAATGCCCCTTCAAATTTAAACTAAATTTTCTGAAATTAGTTTTAGAATTCAAGTTTTGGTTTATGTAATTGATTTAATATCTTAAATCAATGAATCCTAGATAATTAAATTCTTACTTGTATATAAAATATTTTGTTCTGTAGTATCTTGCTATTTCCAGAGACATTACAGGTTTCTTTTTTTTAAACTAAAAACTTAAACTTTAAATTTATATTACATAACCATATTTGATTTAATCATAAATCCTTCACACAGATTAGATCAATCTGAAATGGAGTTTTAAGCACATTCTTAAAACCTGGAACTTAAGTGTTAACGCCTAAATTTGAACGCTAACACCCCGGTGTGTAGATGACTGTTGTGAAAGCACCACCCGTGAATACGGGAACAAGATACAAGTAAAGAGATTGCAGAAAAGCAGTAAAAACACAAGTTTTATAGTGGTTCGGCCCAAAATCAGGCCTACGTCCACTTAGATTCTCTTTATTGCTGATATGAGTACAATTTATATCACTTTCTTCAATTACAATTAACTTCAGACAAATAGCTCAAACTCCCATGAAGAATAATCTTTCGAATTCATCTTGAATGATTGTGATTCTTCTTTGAAGTGTGTAGTAGCGTCCTTGGAGTTTGGAGTGCTTGGAGTGTTGCTTGAGTTGAGAAAATGGCAGAGTGACGGTGCTTCGAGAATTAGCCCCCCAAAAGGTCCTTTGAATGTTGGTGATGGTCGTGTATTTATAGAGGTTCTCGGTGTTGAGTTATAGGTAGTAGCCGGGTCAAACTGGGTCGTGAGTTGGTGCCGAGCTAGGCTAGGTCGTAGGTCGTCCCCCTTCTCTTATGCATGGTCTTCAGTTTAAGTTGACGTCAAGTGCTAAGTCCTAGGTCGTTACCGAGATAATGTGTTACGTGTTAAACTCCTGCGCAACTTCACTCCTCAAATCCATAGATCGGTCACGACTCATCATGAGTCATAAGCCGGCCACGGTTTAGATTGGATGAGTTTGTGCCTGATAGTTAAGTCGGCTAGCATCTTGGATAGTTAAATCGGTAAATAGGTTAAGTCGGTGGGCTTTTATAAGTTTTTAGATCGGGTCCTTCTAAGGCACTAGATCGGTAGCTGCCTTAGGTCGTAAACCTTGTAAAGTACTAGGTCGGCTTCCATACTAGGTCGGAACTCTCCTTAGGTCGGCATAGCCTCGTTAGACCGGCATCCCTTCATGCCTTAGATCGGTATCATTTGGGTTAGCATGCTTCATAAGGTTAAACAGTTAAGTCGTCATCCCTTCAAGCCTTAGGTCGGTGTCTTTGTAATCCCCCTTAGGTCGGTAACCCTATTAGGCAGTTAGGTCGGCAACTATGTTAAGTCGGACCCTTTGTTATCTCTTAAGTCGTTAGGCCAGTCTCTTCTGAGGCTCTAAGTCGGCACCCGTGATAAGGCATTGGATCAGTACGATTCTTAACCAGTTAGTTTGGCATAGCCTTAGGTAGGCAACTCCTCTGGGTCGTAACTTTCGGCCGAGGCAGAGTTAACATTTGCCCCTCGAAGTACACGCCTATTGGTTAGGTCGTGTGCTTCGATATTCTTTAACTCGTCCTCCACCAAGTCGGTAAGTATTTAGACCGTACGCGATCCAACAGTTCTCCCCAATGTAAGATATAAAACATCCATCTTCTTCTTTCTTTTCATCACTTACTCCTTTGCTCGATTTCGCCATTAAAATTTTCTCAAGCTCTTACAAGCGACCTCATTCCAGTCGATCACCGATAATCACTACTATCCATTGCGTAAGTGAATCCGTCCCCTTCTCAATCATAGGTTGCTGTCGGTTCATGAATTCTGTCATTTGAATGCGAATCGTTTCTTTGCGCAACGTTCCATCACGAATCCCACTATACCTGTAGTCGATGAAGTTTAGGTTACTAGGTTCGATTTTAACTGACCGATGAAACGATGAAGATGGTTCACTGATTCAGGCTAGTGGATTTTGATGTGTGCTAGGATTGCAAGGTTTCGAATTTGCAGAGGTTTTGAATTGGTGCAATGGATGATCTGAAAGTATGAACTAATAGGAATGAAGTGTGGGTTTTTTGATTTGAGGGGGTAGCTAACGGTTTGAGTGGGTCGAAGTATTGATTTTGATGCGACCCGTTGATTTCAGGCGACTTAGCTTTTGGCCGATTCATTCCTTAAATCGTGGCCGTGTTAATACATGTGGGAAACCCACCGACCTACCATTCTGCCGATCTAAGCTTTAAACCGTGGCCGAGATAACACTTGGGGAAATTTCGGCCTCTTGAACTGGAACGTGCCTTCTTATTTTTCCCCTTGCGACCTAGGGAAATAAGTCGCCAAGCTGAACCACCTAGACTTTGACCCGTTACCGACTTAGTCTTATCTCGCATGAGACTTTTGACCCGTAGCCGAGTTAATCTTATCTCGCATGAGACTTTTGACCCGTAGCCGAGTTAATCTTATCTCGCATGAGACTTTTGACCCGTAGCCGAGTTAATACTTAGGCTCTGGACGTATTGACATTTAGGAGCATAGGCCTTCTTTAAGTATTCTGACCCGGACTACCGAACTAAATTGCCTTTATTTTGAACATCTTGAACTGCCCCAACTTAAAATTTGTTTGAGTCTCAATGTATTATCTCACAGATCGTATTAACTTATAAGCTGCTAACCTGCTGAAAATAACAGACAAACAAAGAAAACCAAGGCGCACATACTGCCATTGACTGCCCATATCAAATGACAGATTAGTCAAGACAAGATAAGAGACATGAAATGTTGTGAATTAACTGACTAAAGTAAAATATTAATGCAAAGTATCAACAATTTGAAATGATTTGTTTGCATCCACATTGTATTTGCATAATCAAACTCAAAACAAAGATTCCTGGTCTTTATAACTAACAAATGTTTGCTAGGTCTTATTCCAGTTGCCTTTGCTTATTGTTTGATTGATACTTGTACAACACTTCACACACTTTAGGAAACGTGCACCTTCATGTTTGAATATCCAGTTGTTTGTGTAGAATGACTTCTCATCAACAAGAAGAAATGGTTGCTCAAGAGGAAGAGACTTTCCCGGTGGCTGTTCCCATAGAGAATCCTCCGGAGAGAACTTCAACCATTCTAACCCCAAGAATGTTTATTCAGATACGCACTCAATTCGGCTTTGCTGAAAGTGATGTCTTATTGCCCGGGCCAAGCGACACTGCCGATAATCCTCCTTACGGTTTTGTTGCAGCCAATCGCCAAATGTGCTTAAGTGGGGCAATTCCCCCTTTCAATGACTTCCTTCGAACTCTTCTTCTCCGGTTGACGATCTCTCCATTTCAACTTCATCCTAATGGTTATGCCATCTTGATGGGGTTATGTGTTTTGTTTAGAAGAACTCTTGATCGCCTACCGAGTTTTGAAGAAATTCGTTATTTGTGCTCATTTACAAAGAGTAAAGATCATCCTTCACTCATTATTGTGAGAAGTGCCAGAAACCGCAAGCTCCTTTCCGATCTCACTGAAAGTGTTCATGGATTTTTGAACCAGTTTTTCTTTGCTCGCTGCCCTCCAGGTTTTTATGCCATCTGGAGAATAGGAAGTAAGACTAGTGTTTCCATTTTTTCGTTTTTGAAACTTTTTCCGAGATCCGAACTTTTAGTTGCTAACTTCATTCTTTGCTCTTTTCAGCACTTCCTCTCCCTTCTAGAGATCCGATTCATAAACAAGTTTTCGAGAGGTTGAGTGCCGTGGCTGCGGAAGAAAGGAGCATAAAATTTCTGCTGAAGGATGAATTTTTACACCAATACGGGCTTCTACACGCTTCTCGTTCTACGCATGCCCATGAAGTTCCAACAGAAGTTCCCAATCCTCCGACGAAAACTCCTGACGCCCCGGTTACTGTCGAACAACTCGCATCAAAAGAGTCTAATATTGAAGCTTCATTGGTGAAGTGTTCCACTTCTACCGACATTATGGGGTCGTCCAGTAAGACGGTGCTTGCCCCGATCGAGGAAGAAGAAGAACCTTCACAGCCTCTCGGGGGATTAGCTGATGTAGGAATTGAGAAAACAAGTCCCACCAAACATGATGGTGACGATGTTTATGAGGGGTTGAGCGACATAATAGTGACTTCGCAGGAGCTTTTTAGAGATGACGTATCTAAAACTATCTCTCCTGTAATTGAGGCGACGTCTCTTCTTCGACAAACGCCAACACAAACATCAACTCCTCATACCCAAGCTATCATCACCTCTACATCAAAGAGTGGTTTGTAGCTTAATGCGTGTAGCTTGCACATCACACAACACTTAGGATTTTTTGGCATTTGTTCACATTTAACTTCTTTTCTCTGGAAGTTTTTAAGACTTGTTATTTTTGCCTTTCAGATTCCTCTATGGGGCGCAGCGGCAGCGGTTCTTATTACAAAGACTTTCGACGCTATGGAGGGCGTGGCAGCTATGATTACAAGCAATACTATACCGATTCCAGAGAGACCAATGAGCAGAGAGCTGCGCGAAAAGCTGAAGAGAGGAGAAAGTATGAAGAACGCCACGAGGGAGCAGGCACGCGATACGAATCCTTCCCAAGGGGTGATGATTCCCATAAACGTAAAACGCATGATGATAGGGGGAAGAGCCATATTGAGGATTCGAGAAAGCGAACCAAACTTGGCGAGGAACACGCGCCTGTGACATCTGAGAGACCTGGCGCCTCAGTTTCTACTGACATCCCTTCCAAATCTCCTGCTCTTGAAGGAAGTGCCATTCAAACACTCCTCAACAGGCCTTCATACCATGTTGAAAGGGGCCCCCCGACTTTGCAGAGCCGATTCCCGAACTGGTGTTTGAGGGGGGTACGCTTCGACCTTGATTTGGTCCCCATCGACAAAGAAGCCATGTACAGAAATCTCGATGCTGTCAGGCTTGATATTGACAGAATGTCTGGATGGCAAAAGCTTGTTGATGAACTTCAAAGAGTTAATCGGGCTAACATCGAAGCAATGCTGACCATGGAAAATGATAAATCAGAATGGTAGAAGATTCTTGATCAACACAACGTTGAGATGAAGGAGATAGCCGAATACAATGAAAAACTCGAAGCCGAAGTAAAGCAGCTCAAAGATGATCTTGCCTCTTCTACTAATACTTACACCCAAAGAGAAGAGGTATTGCAAAAACAAGTGCGAGATGCGCACGCCAGCCAGAGGGACGCCGAAGCTAAAGCTGAGAGGCTAGAGCAAGCTGTAGAGAACCACCGCACTGATGTCACCCAGTTGCAGAATAAACTGAGCGCCCGGGACATGGAGATTGAAGCGCTAAAAGCCCAACTTGCTCAGACCGAAAAAGATCGAGATGAGGCCATGGCTGGTAAGATTGCAGCCGAAGAAACTGTTCAGACCATGGAAACCGACATCAATTCGACTTTATTCGATTTTTATGTACACTGTGTCTTGGGACGCGGCAGCCTCTCTTTTCTTGGTCCTAAATATGAAATCACCCTGGCCGAGGTGTGGGAAGCTGCTCTTAGCATGTTTAAAGACGCCGGGTATGGCGATGAAGATTTTGAGGCGCGTTACCTGGATGAGGAAGCTCGCGCTGCTCTTGTGAAGGGGCAAGAACAACTTGCCAGGATGAGAGCTGGAATGGCGGAAGAGGAACATTCTGGAAAGGAATTACCACTTACTCCCTCTGTCCAACCTCCAGTTTCTCCCGTGGTTGACATCACGGGTTCTAGCTCCTACACTCCGCCTGCGACTAAGATAGTAACTGAAACTACAAGTGCACAAGGCGGGGATGAAGGCGGTGAAAGCAACGAAGCGCAGCGATATGAAATCAGCATCAGAGATCCAACTGCCCCAGGTAAACTTGACACCGGACCAGTCCAAGTGGTGAACTGCTCGTTTGCTCCTTGCGAACTTGACGATCTTCTTGATTATTTTTCGAATTTCAATGAATTCCCGACTTTTGATTATTCTTCAAATGTCAATGAATTCCCGACTTTTGACGAGCCGTCATCCCCTCTCTTTTCGAAAGATACTGATATTTTAAATTTTTTCTCCTTTGTAGTGAAAGCACCGAGCCAAACTCAAGCTTCTTCTCCCCCGGTTATCCTTCCTCCATCTCTTCAAGTGGCGCCTCCTTCTGCCTCGCAACCTGGATCACAGGAAGAACAAATAGAGGCTCTTCACGGCTTGGATGATCCCATCGCTTCGCAAGAGCAGAAAGATGAGAGACCTGAGGGAGGTGACATTTCCCCGGAACGGACTCCTTCTGACGACATTGTTCTATCAAAACTTGTCACTCCGGGGAGTGAGTCTTCCTCACAAAGGAGAGAGAAGCGTGGGACATCAAAGAGGAGGGGGAAGAAAATCACCGCCACTGAAGAGGAGCCGGAAGTTGAACCGGTTACACCTGCCTCTCCTACTTCCCTTATACCCACTGGCCGACCTGAAAAGCTGGTTATTCGACCGAGTAAAGGGTCCAAAGGAGGGAAGAAGAAGTGAAGATTTTAGCTTTTGCCTTTTGTATGAACTGGCCGAGAGTTGTGCGGGTACCGGCCCCCGCTTTTATTTTGAAACCTGTATCTGCATTATAGTTGAATAAAATGATTCTTTGTTTGTACAAACTTCTGTTTGAATTTGAGAATGCATTTACTATTTATTTTTGCACAAGTTTGTTTATATAGTATTGCAGCGGGCTTATGGTATGTTGCTTGAGTATTACTTTACTGAGGCAGCTATACTACTATACCATGTTGCCCCCATACCTTAAGCTTGTTGCAATATTTTATACTTCGAGGGGACTTGCACTCTTATTTGTTAAAGAATAATTATTTTATTTTTTAAAGAAAATTTTTATTGAGTACAACTCCCTTCGTATAAGTTTTTACGCTTTGTCGTTCGAAGAAATCACTTTTCTCTTTTGCTTATGTGCATATTTTACCAAGTGAATTCCTCTATGTGGTAAAGCGGACCTCTGGAGGGTACTTTAACTTCTTTTCTTTTTACAATCATTTTCCATTTGAAAGTTAAAGTACGCTTTTTGATGAGGAATTTTTTTTTTATACAGAATTGTACCTCTGAGGAGGGATTTTTCACGTTTCAACACTTGGAAGTTTTATTTCAATCTCGGTGAAACGCGTACCCCCAAAGAGTTGTGCCTTCGAAGAAAGCCTTTTCACGTTTCAACACTTGGAAGTTTTATTTCAATCTCGGTGAAACGTGTGCTTTCAAGAAGGTCTTTGTTTTTTGCATTTCAACTTTGGTGAAGTGAAATCCCGAAGAGCGGTTGTTACACTTCAACTCCTGGCGAAATGTGCCTCCGAAGAGGGCTTTTATTTTGTTTACATTTCAACTCTGGTGAAGTGAAATTCCGAAGAGCGGTCACAACACTTCAACTCCTGGTGAAATGGGCCTCCGAAGAGGGCTTTTATTTTGTTTACATTTCAACTCTGGTGAAGTGAAATTCCGAAGAGCGGTCTCAACACTTCAACTCCTGGTGAAATGGGCCTCCGAAGAGGGCTTTTATTTTGTTTACATTTCAACTCTGGTGAAGTGAAATTCCGAAGAGCGGTCACAACACTTCAACTCCTGGTGAAATGGGCCTCCGAAGAGGGCTTTTATTTTGTTTGCATTTCAACTCTGGTGAAGTGAAATCCCGAAGAGCGGTTATAACACTTCAACTCCTGGTGAAATGTGCCTCAGAGAGGGTTTTCATCGCCTGGAAGTTACTCTCTCATGGTTGGAGGGTCATGACTCCTCCAATCTTTTTTGTTGAGTAGAGAACTTTCTTTTTTGTGGCGTATGACCCATTAGAGGTCTTTTATCCTCCGAAGAGTTGCGCCTCCGAAGAGGACTTGTGCCGCTGATGGTAGCTTTGGTTGTTCCTCTGTTCACTTGCTTATGCCTTTTCAGCGATCCTCTTTTTTTTTTTTTTTTCTTTCAAGTTTTCATTCCCCTTTCTCTCACAAGTGGCTTGTTTAATCCAAGGAAGTGTACTTCATTGCCAGGCAAGTTCGTGAGAACGGGCACTAGCTTCCTAATTGGATGTTTGTTTGTTCAAACAATCTCAATTTATCAGCAAGGGCTCGTTTCTATCGAAATCATTAGCCGTTCAATTGAAGTATTTCCTATCTAGGATTTGAATTCGGGGTCTTTGTGACTTGAAATTTGTTTGTTGAATGATGGTGAGAATCGCTCGGTCTTATTATGCGCAAGTTTTATTTCCATTGTCTGCAAAAATTTAAATCGACATTTTAGCAATACATTTTATGTATTTTTATATCGAAAACAAAGCAAACATATAATGATAATAAGGAACACAAGATTTATAGTGGTTCGGCCATGAAATTGGGCCTACATCCACTTTATATTCTTTCATTATTTACTTGCATCAGTTTCACAATTGCTTTCAATTACAAGAATCATACATTCATAATTCTTTTTACAATTTTTCAACAAAATTTTCAAGTAAAGTATGGACGCCAGTGGTTGCTGTTCCATGCCCTTGGAATTTGATCTCCATCAACGGTGGTGAGCTTGAATGTGCCGTCAAGAAGCTTCTGACCTATTACATATGGTCCTTCCCAATTTGGCCCAAACACACCTGTCGCGGTCATAATTCTTTTCAGGACTAGATCTCCAATTTCAAAGCTGCGTTGACGAACTTTGGAATTGAAATGTCTGGCTATCCTTTGCTGATGAGCTGCAACTCTGAGGTTAGCTTCATCTCTTTTTTCATCAAGGAGATCCAGCGCTTCAAGTTGCAACTTTTCATTTTCTGCTTGATTGAAATGAATTCTTCTGTGTGAAGGGACCTCTGTTTCAACCGGGATCATTGCTTCCGATCCGTATGCTAACGAAAAAGGAGTATGCCCAGTTGCAGTTTTGTGAGTAGTTCTGTATGCCCATAGTGCAAGTGGTAGTTTATCGACCCAACCACCTTTTGCTCTTTCGAGTTGCTTTTTGATGGTTGATTTGATGATCTTGTTCACTGCTTCCACTTGCCCGTTTGCCTGCGGATGAGCTACTGCCGAAAAGCTTTTCTGGATTTTGAATCGTTTGCAAAAATCCTGGAATTCCTCGCTTTCAAACTGAGTACCATTGTCTGTGATTATTTTCTGAGGCACACCGTATCTGCAAATGATATTCTTGGTCACAAAGCTTATCATTTTCTTAGAAGTGATAGTAGCCAATGGTTCAGCTTCAGCCCACTTAGTAAAATAATCAACTGCAACAATAGCGTATTTAATCCCTGATTTAGCAGTTGGTAGCGGCCCAATGAGATCCATTCCCCAAATTGCAAATGGCCATGGACTGACCATCTGTGTGAGTTCGGTAGAAGGTGCTCTAGGAATTTTGGCATATCTTTGGCACTTGTCACATTTTCGGGAGTAATCTGCAGCATCCCGATTAATTTCTGGCCAAAAATATCCGTATCGGAGAATTTTCTTTGCTAGTGTTTGACCACCTGAATGATCACCGCATTCTCCTCCATGCACTTCAGCTAGGATTGTTTTGGACTCTTCCCGGGATACACATCGAAGCAATGGCATTGAGAATCCCCTTCTGTACAATCGACCATCCTGAATTACATAGCGAGAGGCCTTCCTTAGAAGCTTTCGTCTTTCTATCGAGTTTTCTGGCAGAGAACCCCTGAGTAGGTAATCCAGTATTGGAGTCATCCATGACTCTTGTTCTTGAGATACATTCATAATCCAGTCTATATCCATCTCGTCTATACTTGGCGCTGAAAGGACTTCTACAGGGACCAATCCCAATAGTTGAGCTTCACCAGAACTTGAATACTTTGCGAGGGAATCTGCCTTCATATTCTCTTCCCGAGGAATGTGGCTTATTGAATAGTGATCGAGTTCATACAGGAGTTCCCAAGCCTTTGACAAGTAGGAAGGCAGGTTTCCACCTTTCGCTTGAAATTCCTTCTTGACTTGGCATACAATAAGCTGAGAATCACTGAAAATTTGTAATGCTCGAATGTTTAGCTCTTTAGCGATTTTCAGACCTGCAATAAGAGCTTTATATTCTGCTTCATTGTTTGTTGAAGGAAATTCCAGTCTTAGTGCATAACATAATGATCGACCTTCAGGAGTTTCAAGTATCACTCCGGCTCCTGAACAGTAGTCATTTCTTGCGCCATCAACATACATCTTCCACTGGATTGGAGAATCATTGATCGCTTTTTCCTCACCATTATCTTTCTCTGTGAATTCTGCAATGAAATCAGCTAAAGCTTGTCCGTTAATTGCTTTCGGGGGTGATAGGTAATGTCATATTGACTAAGTTCAATGTTCCATTTTAGAAGACGACCCGAAGTTTCAGGGCGAAACAGGACTTGCTTCAGAGGTTGATCAGTGAGTACTTTGATAGGATGAGCTTGGAAATATTGCCTCAGTTTCCTCGATGCAACTAGTAGGCAATAGGCGAGTTTTTCCAACTTGGAGTAATTCAGCTCTGCCCCAGTGAGTCTTTTGCTGATAAAGTAAACTGGATGTTGAATCCTTTTATCTTCCCGTATCAGCGCTGCACTTAGAGCATGAGATGATACTGCCAAGTATATAAGAAGATCCTCACCATTGCCTGGCCTAGAAAGTATCGGAGGCGTTTCCATATGACGGATCAACTCTTCAAAGGCTTTTTGGCATTCGGGAGTCCATTCAAAGTTCTTCTTTCCTTTTTTCAGGGCATCGAAGAATGGGATGCATTTATCAGTAGCTTTGGAAATGAACCGACTCAGGGCGGCGATCTTTCCGTTGAGACTCTGCAATTCCTTCTTTGTTCTAGGAGCTTTGACTTCTTTCAAGGCAGTAATTTGAGCTGGGCTAGCCTCTATGCCCCTAGCACTGACAATAAAACCTAAGAACTTTCCGGATTCGACCCCAAATGTACATTTCAGAGGGTTAAGTTTCATTCTGTATTTCCGGAGGACTGCGAACATTTCTGCTAAGTGTTCAATGTGATCCACTGCTTTCCTGGACTTCACTAACATGTCGTCGACGTAGACTTCCATAGTTTTGCCCAATTGCGGTTTGAACATAGCATTAACAAGTCTTTGGTAGGTTGCCCCTGCGTTTTTCAATCCGAAGGGCATAACTCTGTAGCAATAAAGTCCAACACCTGTGATAAAGCTTGTATCCTCCTGGTCTGGCTCATGCATCATGATTTGGTTATAACCGGAGTAGGCATCCATGAAGGATAACAATTCATGTCCCGCAGTTCCGTCTACCAGTTGATCGATCCTGGGTAATGGGAAGCAATCTTTGGGGCAAGCCTTGTTTAGATCAGAAAAATCGATGCACACTCTCCATTTTCCATTAGCTTTCTTGACCAACACAGGATTCGAAACCCAATTCGGATATGTAGATTCTCTGATGAAGTTATTTTCCATAAGTCGATCAACTTCTTCTTTTAATGCTGCTGACCTTTTTGGACCTTGGGTTCTCCTTTTCTGTTTAACTGGCGTAAATTTTGGATCAATATTCAGAGCGTGTACTGCAACTTCTGGAGATATCCCACACATATCGGCATGAGTCCAAGCAAAGACATCCAGATTTGCCTTCAGGAAAGATATCAAGATGTTCTGAATTGACACATTAAGCTGTGAACCCACATTCAACACCTTATTTGGATCTTTTGGGTCAACAGGTACCGGAACTGTCGTTTCCACCGGTACTACTCTATTCTCCCCTGTACTGGCTTTTCTGGGATCCATTTCTTTCCGTGCCCCGCTGTGCTCGCCAGTGCAGGGTCCGCTCTGTAATTGCTACAAGGCTGGTTCCTTGATGCGGACTGGGGTCGCCGCACCCTTTCCCATTTCTCTTTTTCTTGACTCTCGCAGCTCTGTCAAATAGCACTCTCGCGCAGCATTCTGATCCCCTTTTATAACTCCTACTCCATTGTCAGTAGGGAATTTAATAGTGAGGCACCACGGGGCTAGGATAGCTTTGAATGCTGCGAGTGTTGGACGGCCAAGAAAAGCATTATAGGCAGAAAACTCATCGACAATCACAAATGTTTGCTTTTTGACCACTTTCCTTTCTCCTTCCCCAAGTTCTACAAACAAATCGATGGTTCCTACTGGTTGCTTTGGCTCCCCAGTGAAGCCCACGATTTTCTGTGATGAGGCTTGCACATCGATCATAGGGATTTTCATCTGGTCAAATGTCTTTTTGAAGAGGATATTACATGATGCTCCGCAATCAATGAGGACTCTTCTGACAATGGCTGGTCCAATACCAGCCGAGATGACCAAGGGATCTAAAGTAGGAGCTTCAATACCTGTAGAATCTCTGGCTCTGAAAATAATATCATCACTGAAAGTTTTTTGTTGTTTAAGGGGCGTAGTGTCTTCTAGAACAAAGACGTTTTCTTCGGCTGGAGCATATTTCAAAGCCCTGGAATATCTCTCCATCTCACCCCAACTCTTGCCAGCTGGGTGAGGTCCTCCGGAAATGACATTGATAACGGGCCTTCCAGATTCATGCCCCGTAGCTTTCTCACCTGCCCCAGGCTGATGAACAGGAGCCCGCTGCCCCTGACTCGATGATGCAGGATTGTTGCTATTCTTTTTCACAAATTGCTGCAACTTGTTTTCTCTTAGCAACTCTTCAATCAGATTCTTCAGCTGGCGGCATTCATCAGTTTCATGACCTGGTTGATTGTGGAAGCGGCAAAATTTCCCACTTTGTATGGCTTTTCTCCCAGTTCTCAAAGGGATAGGTTTAGGGAAATCGACGGAATCTTTGGTGGCAAGGTAGATGTGCTCCGGCGTATGTGATAATGGAGTATATTCTGATGGCTTGAAGGACCGGGGCTTTTTCAGATTACCCTGTTTCTTTCCATTATTATTCTCCCTTTTCTGCCCCACCGACTCATTCTTGCGTGGAGCGACAGTATTGTCTTCAGCTTTTTCCAACACTGCCTTTACTGGCAAAGGACGACTTTCCAAGCGAATGAATTCGTCCGCTTTTTTGTAGAACTTCTCGAGAGAGGTTGGCTCCTTCATATTTAACCATTTCTCAAATTCGCTTGACTTATCAATAGCCCTCATCAGATAAGTCAATATCATTCGTGGTTCAGCATTGTCCACCTCAGCCAATGCTATATTGAAACGGTTCAAGAAAGATCTGATAGACTCACCAGGATTCTGCTCTAAACTGGACAATGACATGATATCCTTGGCCTTCGAAGCATATAGCCTAAACTGCTCCTTAAATTTTCTGGTCAAGTCTGAAAACTGATCGATAGATCGAACTGGCAACTTGGTGAACCACAGTAAAGCCACGCCTTCTAGGTATACGGGGAAATATCGGCACTTTATTTCGTCGGAGGCCCTGGCACCTGTCATGTGCCAATCATATTTATACAAGAACTCATTCGGATCACTTGTCCCTTTGTAAGCTGGAATAGTTGGAGGGACAAACTTCCTTGGAAATTCCGCCTTCAAGATTTTTCCAGTAAACGGAGTTTTACTTGGAGCAAAACCCCATTCCTTCTCATCTTCAACCCTTTGCATACTTTCTTTCATGATCTGCCGGACCATTCCAGAAAGGTATTCCTCATCATGCCGAGTTCTAGATCCACCGGCGTCAGGTACTGCCTGCTCAAAGGGACTAGTAGGCCTTTCAGGAGCATTCCTTTCATTAACATCATGAATGTTGCCAGCATAGTTCCTTTCATTGCCATCCGGTTGATTGTTTGCCCCAAGTAAGTCGTTCAACTTATTCAGAATCAGAGCATTCTGGGCACTTTGAGCCTCTAGTTGTGCATTTTGGGCGTTTATCTGCTGGTTTAGCCCTAGAATCACAGCATCCAATTCCGCTTTTGTAACTCCAACAGACGGAGTGGGTAGATTAGGCACAGGGGAAGCGGAGGTTCCCTCTTGAATGTTCCCAGATCTGATAGATCTACTTTTCCTTCCAGGAGCCATAATCTCAGATATACTTCTGGTTTTTAAGGAAATTCTTTCTTCGAATCTCTGCGAAGCAATGATGACAGCTGTCCTGAGTTCAATTCTCAGTGAAAGCACCAAAAATGTTAACGCCTAAATTTGAACGCTAACACCCCGGTGTGTAGATGACTGTTGTGAAAGCACCACCCGTGAATACGGGAACAAGATACAAGTAAAGAGATTGCAGAAAAGCAGTAAAAACACAAGTTTTATAGTGGTTCGGCCCAAAATCAGGCCTACGTCCACTTAGATTCTCTTTATTGCTGATATGAGTACAATTTATATCACTTTCTTCAATTACAATTAACTTCAGACAAATAGCTCAAACTCCCATGAAGAATAATCTTTCGAATTCATCTTGAATGATTGTGATTCTTCTTTGAAGTGTGTAGTAGCGTCCTTGGAGTTTGGAGTGCTTGGAGTGTTGCTTGAGTTGAGAAAATGGCAGAGTGACGGTGCTTCGAGAATTAGCCCCCCAAAAGGTCCTTTGAATGTTGGTGATGGTCGTGTATTTATAGAGGTTCTCGGTGTTGAGTTATAGGTAGTAGCCGGGTCAAACTGGGTCGTGAGTTGGTGCCGAGCTAGGCTAGGTCGTAGGTCGTCCCCCTTCTCTTATGCATGGTCTTCAGTTTAAGTTGACGTCAAGTGCTAAGTCCTAGGTCGTTACCGAGATAATGTGTTACGTGTTAAACTCCTGCGCAACTTCACTCCTCAAATCCATAGATCGGTCACGACTCATCATGAGTCATAAGCCGGCCACGGTTTAGATTGGATGAGTTTGTGCCTGATAGTTAAGTCGGCTAGCATCTTGGATAGTTAAATCGGTAAATAGGTTAAGTCGGTGGGCTTTTATAAGTTTTTAGATCGGGTCCTTCTAAGGCACTAGATCGGTAGCTGCCTTAGGTCGTAAACCTTGTAAAGTACTAGGTCGGCTTCCATACTAGGTCGGAACTCTCCTTAGGTCGGCATAGCCTCGTTAGACCGGCATCCCTTCATGCCTTAGATCGGTATCATTTGGGTTAGCATGCTTCATAAGGTTAAACAGTTAAGTCGTCATCCCTTCAAGCCTTAGGTCGGTGTCTTTGTAATCCCCCTTAGGTCGGTAACCCTATTAGGCAGTTAGGTCGGCAACTATGTTAAGTCGGACCCTTTGTTATCTCTTAAGTCGTTAGGCCAGTCTCTTCTGAGGCTCTAAGTCGGCACCCGTGATAAGGCATTGGATCAGTACGATTCTTAACCAGTTAGGTTGGCATAGCCTTAGGTCGGCAACTCCTCTGGGTCGTAACTTTCGGCCGAGGCAGAGTTAACATTAAGCACTGAAAATGAATACACAGTAAACATACACATCGACAAACATACCTAATATAATAGAAATAAACTTGAAATATAGCATGCATTATACTTATCTTCAGAAATAAAACAAGCAACTGAATTTACCTCATTTAGTTTAAACAAAAAAATTGTTACTCACTTGAAAAATTATGAGCAGAGCACTTTTCTTTGAAAAAAACTTGAACTGGAGTTGCTTCTATTATTTTTGCTTATGAATTGAACTTCAATTTGCTTTTTAAATTGCAGATGGTTTTAAAACATTCATCTTGCATTTGAAATGCTTCCCTTAATTTCATTTGCAAGCTTTCCAAAAAAATGCAGGCATGGATGTTTTTTTTTAAAACAGAAAAGGATTTGCGGGCTTTCATGAAAGAAAATGCAGGCATGTTCTAGATGAACTTGCAGATTTAGATGTTGCAAGTGATTTTACAGCTACATGCTTTTGCTTCTAGATTCCCTTTTGCATGTTTCCAGAAAACAAAGAGTTGCAGGCTTCAGAAAGGAAAGTGCATGCATGCATGTTTGATTCTAGATGTTAAGATGCACATGTGAATTTGAGCTTTGTGGTTGCATTCATATTTTAGGAATTAGCAAATTGATTGCAAGCATTTGAATTGAGGTTTTCAAACAGAGATGTAGAAGTTCTTCAATTTCAGAATGATTTTCAGATGCATGCAGATTTTTGAGGTGATTTGCAAATGATTTTTAGGTTAATTTAATTTCTGATTTTTGAAATGTTGGTGTAGATTGAACTTTATTGTTGCAAAATGAATTTCAGATTTTAGATCTGAATAATTCCTTAAGTTTTGAAGAGAAGAAGAATGGAAAAAAGAATAACATGAGAAGTAATATGTTTATATAAGTAAATTTTAAAAATAAAAGAAAAAGAAAATTAAATAATACACTTGTTACTAATTTTAAACATTTGTCACAATTTAATCCGTGCCTTACACATGTCAACAAAATGTTAAGAGAAACTTACACATGTATTAAGTATTTTAGTTTTAACCTAAATTGTTTACAAAACTTTTAAACCTTAATTTGTTCCTTCTTATGTATATTTAAATCTCTCCCTATTTTTTTTAGAAAAACAAAAAAACAATTTGTAATTAAAAGCTTATTCAAATATTCAAACATTAATTCTTTTTAAAATACTTATCCTTTGAATTTCAAAACATTGAATTCAAATTTTAAATTAATTTATCAAATCCAATTTTTAAAATCAAGTTATATATAGACGCATATATAACTCTTGTTAAAATTAAAATAAGAAATCCTATTTCTAAAAATCTATTTATGTTTTACAAAAAACTAAGTATATAATTATTATTTAAAAACAATAAGCTAAACAATATTTAAAATGATTTATAAAAGAGATTATAAATTTCCTTTATTACTCAATATATCAAAATCATACGTAAATTGTATTTTAAATTCTTATATAAAATTTCAAGCAATATTTTTAAAAAGAAAAAAAATAAAACAAAGCTTTAACGTTAATCTAATTCAAATTCGTATTTAAGCTAATTAAAATATAAGTTTAAACAAATAAGATTTTCCTTTAATATAAATATTTATTAAATTGTTTTGGAAAAGTTAAATGTTAAATTTAAATCAAATTTCCAATTTACCAAATATAAATTCAAATAAAATAAAATAAATTGATTCATTTACTAAATTCCAAATCAAAGTTTATCAATTTATAATATATACAATTATATATATTATAAACAGAAAACAATTTATTAGCTTTACAAAGATTCAATCTACAAATTTCAATATTTATTAAAAGATGATTATTAAATAAATTCAAAATTTTATCAATATTTATCAAATCAATTCAATTTTTAGCACAGATTATTAAATTTATATTGCCAAATCTCCGGGATATCACATTCCTCCCCCTTAAAAGACTTTCGTCCCCGAAATTTAAAAGCAAAGGTAATTTAATAATCTATCTTAAGATTAAATTTTAAAACACAAGCATATATCAATCATATGCTAACAACCATAACGGCCAATTTATTCAAACAAAACAAATCTAATTATCCAGATAAAAATTCTGGATAGAACTTCCACGAGTTTCCCCGGTATAAATATCGGGATACCCGCTCTACAGAATTCAAACAATCTATACTATTTAGCTATAAAGCTCCTATCCAACTAGATTTACATACTAACAGGATCTGAAACTTCAGACAAGTCTGACTTTAACAATCACATCCTCCTGAACTGCAGGTTCCACAATCAGGAATATACCATACACGTACTCCTTCAGAGATACGTGAAACACATCGAATTCCAGTTATCCAAACTGACAATTCAACCCTGTAAATCAACTCCAATCCTCATAAGAATACAGAAAAGATCCAAAATACATCGGAGCTGACTTACCCTTTCTTACCCAATCTTATAGCTCTTTAGATTGGAGAAAACTTATCCAAAATCAAATCTCCGACTCCGGAATCCAAATTCCTTCGTATCATTCCACAAAACACTTCTGACGATCCTGGGCTGCCTTCAACTCTCCTGATCAGCTCAACCTTCGCAGATGTCCCTAGAAACAAACTGGACCAAACAACCAATCAGAGTGATCTCCTCAAGATCAATCCCAAAAATCAAGAACACCAACTCTACTCCACAAATATCAGAACACCAACTTACTCCTCTTATTTGGAAAAGATAAAACAAAAGCATTCCCAAACTGCTTTCGCTGCATAACTCTGATCTGGAGTAGAAGAAAAACTCGAACACAGACTAGACAACACATCTCAGAAATGTGGTTCAATAGATCCATAAAGAAAACTCTGATGCCCCATCTAGTCCTTCTACTAAACTGAAGCACCAGTAGCACTTCTAGAATCCAGTCGATAAGAAAACTCAACCTCCAGATGCGGACAAACTTCTCATAGCTCAAAAGAATATCAAAAATATCGCAAGTCACTTTTGCGATCAACCAGTCCAATATCCAAAGGAAACTATTCTCTCTTTACCAATCAGAACAGCTTACGCTTATCTAGCCAATCCATCGAAGAAATGGTTCTATTCTGCTTCTTCTGAACACCACCTTCAGAAGAACTGCTAACCAGAAGACCTTCTTGTCAGCACACAGAACACTCCGAACTGCACTGCTGACTCCGACGCCAAAAATTTCCTAATCCAAAGCTCTTCGAGAAACTCGAGCCTCAAACCGGACAGAAACATCCTACTAAACCCAGCCACAACATCGAAGCAGATATACTTCTTAAACTTGTTCCAAAGAAAAATCTTCGGAGACATCCATAGTCACTGTGTCTCATCACACAACTACTAATCCCCGATGTATCAAAATACCATCATTCTCTTCAGCCCAACCGACAGATCCAAACTATACTCATCCAACTCAAAGGTAGACTCCGAACCTTTACAGGTTTCTTTCAGAGATCTATGAAACTCTTACTCCAAGCAAAACTCACTCGAGACGGTATTCGATCTACAGTCTCGACAAATACACTTTCAACCTCAACACTCAAACTCCAACCATTGGTAGTAGTCATGTTGCACACCTCACTACCTTATCTACCTTTATAACTTATATGGGAAAAATCCGAACAGGAAACCCAACAAATAGGTAGAAATATATATATATATATATATATATATATATATATATATATATATATATATAATTACAATACGCTCTGTCAAGAAAGAAAATCACTTCAAAGCCTAGGTATTCACTCAACCTCGCTCTGATACCACCTGAGACGACCTTTTCTCACCACAGAAAAGTCGCATCATCATGAAGAAGGAAAGGGATAGAGAAGAAAGAAGAACAACATCAGAATCTCAACAACGGAACGAATAAATTATATTAATGTCATAAATACTACATAACATACAACATTAATCAGAGTTACACAGAATTTACCTCACATACTAGACAGTTATAAACACCTGTCTAGTTATTACAACTCAATACAACTCAACAAAACAATACTAACACAGAGAACACACATCGGAACTATATATCTAACGCAGAAGCCTCCTGCTCCATTTGCTCCTCCATAATTCTTTGAAGCTAACCTGAATCCCTTGGCTACTCGTAAAAAATTTGAGTACCTAAGAGTTTATGAAAAACAAAAATAAACTCCGGGTCAGACATGGGTTTGGTGTGAGTAACAGGTTAAAGTTGCTTAATTTTGAAAAACTTTTGAAAAGAAAGGTATCACGTAAGACTTCCCGCACATAAACATGGAAAAGTTTTTACCTTACGCTAAACAAACCATTTGATAGAAAATCCAATGATATTATAATAGGTCTAGGGTTTCCAAGTAAATAAGAAATAGCCGAAATTGTTATATTTATTAAATTCTAGCTACTAGCCACAAAAGTGGGTAATACAATCAAAACTGTTGGCACTTATTGGATTTTGGATTCCATCAATGGCAGGGCTACTGGGTACCGTCCGTCACAGTACGTGGCCTAGATCAACGTACCGAGGAGTACGCCCGCTCCCCTGCAACACAAGACCGGAACCATCCCTTACTGGATAGTCCTGAACAAGACAACCGTGCAGTTGACGTACGTTCCAACCGCCCGCACAGCCAAAATAAAAGGAACCTCTAGAAAGGGGTAAATCTCGCTCTCCAGTGGGAGCTACCCACGAAGCCTTGCTGCACCTCCCCTGTTTTAGCCATTCCCGGTTGATGACCCTTGAGGCTACGATTATCTTTAGAGAACACATCTCCTAGAATGCTCATCGTCCACCTGACGATGTTCTGAAAGCATTCAATCCACACAAGTTCGTTCCGGGTTCGAACGAAACCAAAGGGATTATCTCGTTACAATCATTTTGGAATCACCCTCAGAGTTAACGAAGATAAACCTTGCACTCTAATTCACCATCTCGAACCTATAAGAACTATCTCTGTCAAACTCATCACGGAATCACCCCCAGAGTTATACTGACGTATAGTCCTTACACCTCGAGTCTTCCCTCTTCACAAGAGATTCACAACCTATCGTTAATTTGGATCGATGTGGTTTTCGGATATCCAAATATGGAAACCCGATCTCGGTCTCATTGATATCCAAAGCGTGTCTTTTATGGCCAAGTTGTTTTAAAGGTTTTGAAATAATTCAATTATCTATATACACAGATAGATAAATCACAGATTCACAACAGATAATCAATATTATCACCACAACAGATAATCCATTTCAACATCACAATGCAACCAATGCATCCATATCATTCAACATCACTTATGCCATATCTGAGATCAAACCATTCAAGGCAAACAATATCATTCATTCATATAAGCAATGATTAATAATCACACCAAATATAATTAATTTAAAATGAATTAAATTAACTACATCATTTTTAATTAATTTAAAATGACTTAAATTAATTAATTCACCAATATAAATCTTGCTTACATCACCATTAATTAATTAATAACCAATCAGTTATTTAATCATCAACCAATTACTCATTTTAATTCATCATCCCTGATTAATTAACCTTTAATTACATTCAAGTAATTATCCACGAATTAATTCCTCAAATTAATTATACTTAACCAAATACAGTAATTAACCTTTAATTACTTAATTAACTAACTATAAATTAATAACATTATTCCTACACTAATTAATTACATTAATTAATTCCTTTTCATTTATTAATTAATTCTAATTAAATCCATCTTAATTACATCATTAATCATAATAATTAATGATTTTCAAATTATATTTCTATTTAAATTAATTACATAAAGTAATTAATTTTTTTAATTAAACCATAATTGTTAATTACCCTTAATTTACTCTATTCAGCAATTAACTACCCTTAATTACTTTCCTAAAATAAATTAATTTCTTCATTAATTAATTATCTTTAATTAATCCCTTGATTAATTTAAAAATTAATTATGCTCAAATTACTTTCATAAACAAATCTTCTTTAGTTAATTACATATAGTAATTACCCATAAATTACTTCTCCAAGAAATTTCTCTTTATTTAATTACATTAAGTAATTATACTTCACAATCCTAAAATGATTAATTTAAATTAATTAAACTGAATTAATTAACTTAATCTAATCAAATTAATCTCAATTAATAAGTAATTAATTCCTTAATTACTGCCATAAGTAATTATACTTAATAACTTACACAAATGATTATCTTTAAGTTAATTAATCTAATTAATTATTAAAATTAATCACATTAATCAATTATTAAATAATCCTTAGTTAATGACCTTCATTAACTATTAAACAATTCATTAATTATTTTTATAAATAATTAACTTATTTTAATTAATTTAAATTACAAATTAATTGATCATTAATTAACCCATTAATTAATCCCAAATTAATTAAATAATTAAGCGTTAACTAAAACTTAATTAATCCATTATTACTTGATTAATTAATTATTAATCATAAATAAAAAAATCAAATTCTTAATTAATTAATGAATCTTAAATTTTCAGTTAATAATTAATCTTAAACCTTTAAGATTAAATCCTTAATTTCTTCCAGTAATTATTTATTTCATTAATTTATAAAATAAATTAATCATCCATTTAATTACTCTAATAATTAAATGAAAAACAAATCATTAAATTATAATTTAACTTTAAAAAGTTTTAAAATCAATTTAAAACCCTTTAAAATTTAAATAATACTTTTCTTATAAAAGAAATTTACAAGGGTTAAAAACAATTTCTTTTTAATTCAAAATATTTAAATTTTACTTTATCATTCAAAACTGTTAAACACTTAAATTCATAGAAACTTAAATCTATTTTGAAACATAGATTCAAATCCATATTTGAATTAAATTTCAACTTTGTTTAAAACATTACTTATGTTCAAATTTCCGAATTTAAATTCAAATTTCTTTTAAAAACATTTTAAACAATAAACTCCCTTAATGTTATTTTAAATTTAAAAGTTGACTTATTTATTTCCAGCTATGATTCAATTCAACTTGAATCCATACTTTAAACTAGATTTAACTTAATTTAAATCTTTGATTTACCTTAAAAACTTAGTTTAAAATTTGAAAACATGACAAATATCTAAACGGCAAACTAACCTGAACCCAAATGATTCGCTCGATTAAAACACTAATAAACTTGAGTAAAACTCGAGTAACTTTCATTTGTATTTACAGAACTTACAATATGACAGGTTTGAACTAAAACCTGTAACATTCAAAATACCCGAGCGCTTACCCAAAATACTTCGAGTTCCAAACCCCCCCTACTTCGAGCATAACACACTTCAACCCAACAACAAACTCGAGAACCATCTTCCCCAAAACACAGCTGACACACCAAGTCACCATGCACCCGCACCAACGCCGCCATTACCTCCGTCCCCTCACGACCACACGTGCAAGTCAATGGCCATCATCCATCTCAATTCCGACCCTCAAATCCAATGCAGAGCCTAAAAATTGAAAACGAGCATTCGAGCTCAAACTGGAACAAAAAAGTCGAACCTATAAATCACCAACATCGCTCACCACCGATCACCAGAATGGCTTCGCCTCCGGCCACGAACTCTCCCATACTCCAACTACCTCCCACTTGAACCACAAAGAACTCGATTGCCTCTAGGAACTTCGGCGAACAAAATTTACTGACGAACGGTATACTAGGTTTAAAAATTTTGATCCTAAATTTTTACTGTCCCACTGCATTAATCCCTTATAAAATATTTTTCCCCACAACTTAGTTCACTAATCCATCACCAGAATCAAAATTTGCCACTCCGATCACCTAGATTGCCAGTTTCAACCCAAAACACAATTTCTAGACAACCCAGAAATGCCCCTTCAAATTTAAACTAAATTTTCTGGATTTAGTTTTAGAATTCAAGTTTTGGTTTATGTAATTGATTTAATATCTTAAATCAATGAATCCTAGATAATTAAATTCTTACTTGTATATAAATTTTTTATTCTGTAGTGTCTTGCTATTTCTAGAGACATTACAGGTTTCTTTTTTTAAATAAAAATTTAAACTTTAAATTTATATTACATAACCATATTTGATTTAATCATAAATCCTTCACATAGATTAGATCAATCTCAAATGGAGTTTTAAGCACATTCTTAAAACCTGGAACTTAAGCACTGAAATTGAATACATAGTAAACATACACATCTACAAACATACCTAATATACTAGAAATAAACTTGAAATATAGCATGCATTATACTTATCTTCAGAAATAAAACAAGCAACTGAATTCACCTAAATTAGTTTAAATAAAAAAAATTATACTCACTTGAAAAATTATGAGCAGAGCACTTTTCTTTGAAAAAAACTTGAACTGTAGTAGCTTCTTTTATTTTTGCTTATGAATTGAACTTCAATTTGCTTTTTAAATTGCAGATGCTTTTAAAACATTCATCTTGCATTTGAAATGCTTCCCTTGATTTCATTTGCAAGCTTTCCAAAAAAATGCAGGCAAGGATTTTTTTTTTTTCAAAACAGAAAAGGATTTGCAGGCTTTCATGAAAGAAAATGCATGCATGTTCTAGATGAAGTTGCAGATTTAGATGTTGCAAGTGATTTTACCGCTTGCTTCCAAATTCCATTTTGCATGTTTCCAGAAAACAAAGAGTTGCAGGCTTCAGAAAGGAAAGTGCATGCATGTTTGATTCCAGGTGTTAAGATGCAGATTTGAATTTGAGCTTTGTGGTTGCATGCAGATTTTGGGAATTTGCAAATTGATTGCAAGCATTTGAATTGAGGTTTTCAAATAGAGATGTAGAGGTTCTTCAATTTCAGAATGATTTTCAGATGCATGCAGATTTTTGAGGGGATTTGCAAATGATTTTTAGGTTAATTTAATTTCTGGTTTTTGAAATGTTGGTGTAGATTGAACTTTATTGTTGCAAAATGAATTTCAGATTTTAGATCTGAATAATTCCTTATGTTTTCAAGAAAAGAAGAACGGAAAAAAGAATAACATGAGAAGTAATATGTTTATATAAGTAAATTTTAAAAATAAAAGAAAAAGAAAATTAAATAATACACTTGTTACTAATTTTAAACATTTTTCATAATTTAATCCATGCCATACACATGTCAACAAAATGTTAAGAGAAACTTACACATGTATTAAGTATTTTACTTTTAATCTAAATTGTTTACAAAACTTTTAAACCTTAATTTGTTCCTTCTTATGCATATTTAAATCTCTCCCTGTTTTTTTAGAAAAACAAAACAAAACAATTTGTAATTAAAAGATTATTCAAATATTTAAACATTTATTCTTATTAAAATACTTATCCTTTAAATTTCAAAACACTGAATTCAAATTTTAAATTAATTTATCAAACCCAATTTTTAAAATCAAGTTATATATAGATGCATATATAACTCTTGTTAAAATTAAAATAACAAATCCTATTTCTAAAAATCTATTTATGTTTTATAAAAAAACTAACTATTATAATTATTATTTAAAAATAATAAGCTAAACAATATTTAAAATGATTTATAAAAGAGATTATAAATTTCATTTATTACTCAATATGTCAAAATCATATGTAAATTGTATTTTTAATTCCTATATAAAATCTCAAGCAATATTTTTAAATGAAAAAAAAAATAAAACAAAGCTTTAATGTTAATCTAATTCAAATTCATATTTAATCTAATAAAAATATAAGTTTAAACTATATAATTATTTATTAAATTGTTTTGAAAAGTTAAATGTTAAATTTAAATCAAATTTCCAATTTACCAAATATAAATTAAAATAAAAAATAAAATAAATTGATTCATTTACTAAGTTCCAAATCAAAGTTTATCAATTTATAATATATATAATTATATATTATAAACAGAAAACAATTTATTAGCTTTACAAAGATTCAATCTACAAATTTCAATATTTATTAAAAGATGATTATTAAATAAATTCAAAATTTATTATCAAAATTTATCAAATCAATTCAATTTTTAGCAGAGATTATTAAATTTATATTGCCAAATTTCCGAGATATCATATGTTTCATGGCAGTTCACGACTCCGACGATTCAGAGAAACGGACTCAAAAAAAGGTACACATTTACAATACAATTGGTTGAAATTGCATGCTTAGAATTGGATGCTTGATTGATTGATTTTGAATTGGTGTGTTGTTTGAATTTTAAATTTTTAAATTTTTATTTTTTTATTATTTTTATTTTTATTTTTAATAGTATCGTAATATTTTATGGAATATACTATAATTCTAGTAATACTCCAGATATATATAGACATTAAAAATAATATATATAATATATATATATATATATATATATATATATATATATATATATATATATATATTAGAATACTTAAGAAAAATAATCATGGAACTTCAAAGGCACATATCAACATGGTCCTTACCATGATGTCGACATGGGTATAGAATTTGAACTTCAAAATTTGAATACAAATGGTTGAATTTCCCTCCACCTTTTCTCTTCATTCAATTCTCTTAAAAGATACCTTTTGACCAAAGAATATGTCCTTTGATAATCATTTATTCACTATCTTTTATGACATTTTTTCACTTTCATTTTCAAATTCAAACTCTCTCTTCAAAACTTCAAGCTCTCTACTCTCTACTCTAATGGCTTCTTCAAGCAACCCCTCCACAATGAGAATTTCCAGAAAGATAAAATAGCAACTCTTCAATGATCCGGAGGCCATAAAAGCATACATCAATTATGCTAACTATGGAAACGTCCAACTCGGAAATTTTTCTTTATTTCAAGATTTTTCTTCTTATGAAATTGATTCTCTTTTTGCAAACAATCAAGTTCTTAGTCTTGTTGATGCTTCTCAAAATGATTTTATTTGTTATCCAAGTCTCGTTAAAATTTTCTGTGCAAACTTAAACCATGGATTTTATAATGGAAATGATGATGAGATTTGGAGTAGTGCCAAAGGCTCTAGAATCGTTTTAAATTGTGATCTTCTGGGTACCATTCTCAATTGCAAAAGCATGGGAATGGATCTTTCTTGTTTTAAAATCGATGAACATGATCGTGAGACATTTCATCGCATTTTCGAAGGAAGTGATGATTTTGAATTCAAAAATCGAAACATTCGACCAAAAGCTAGAATTGTTAACCTTCTTTTACAACATACTTTGACCCCAAGATCCAGGAATTTTAACAATCCTACTTCAAAAGTTTGCAAAGCACTTTTTCTATTTTTGAAAATTATGATATTAATTGGGCGGAAGTTATTTTGGATGAACTTCGTCCCAAAAATCTTGAAATGGGAGAAAACATTTTGTATCATGGAATCTATCTCACTCGGATTTTTAACTATTTTGGAGTAGATTTCAAAGGAGAAGAATTTGTTTTAAGAAAAGTTTTTAATCACTCAAATATTTCTCTTATGAAAATTCCATTTGTTTTTCAACCTTATGAGACACTTGCCGAAAAGGAAGAGCGTTTGGCTCATGAGGAGATGGAAGAGGAGGAAGAGGAAGAAGAAGAAGGGGATGAAATGGAAATAGAAGAAGAAGAAGGGGATGAAATGGAAATAGAAGAAGAAGAAGAAGGTGCAACCTCTTTGGAAAGCATTGACTAGCCTTCCGATCTAACCAACAAAACCCTTCTTAAAAATCAAAAGACTATAGTCGATAATCAACGGATTCTTAAACGATCCGTTAGTAAGAAATTGGATAAAATGTCATTGAAGATGAACAAGTTTTTTTCCAAATTCAGCAAGAAGCTTGGATTATCTTCATCTTGGTCATCCTCTAACTAGTTCTACCTTTTCATATCTTGTTGTATTTGTTTTAGTTTATTTTGATTTGAATGTTCACCTAGTTTCTAATGTTTAATCATTGTATCGTTCTATTATGCAATGAAATTGAATTTCTTTTCTGTTATCTAGCTTATCTTATATCCAGAACAAAATGTTAGTATATTATATATATATATACACAATTATTCACAAAATCAAAATAAGTCATCAAAATTCACTGAACCATGTTGACATCTCCCCTTGACCATGTCGACATGTACTGGTCAGAAAAGACATTTCATTTTAAATTTGAAATTTGAATAACTATCTTATATTTATTCATTTCAAACGAATTTCTACACCTATAAATACCTATTTCTTCCAGAATTCATCACTCAATATTATTTCTTATCTACTTTGTCTCTCATTCTTTTCACAAACTCAAATATGGCCAATCCAATTCATGATTTAACCGAGAATCTTGAAGAAACTCTTAATTCTTTCAAGAATATTCTTTCTTTCATTCTTCGTAACCAGCGACACTTAGGGTTGAGTCAAATGCAGATGATTAAGGAGCAAGAAAAGCATTTCGATGCGATACGATGGATGATTTCCTCCCTACACAAGGATGATAACGAAGCACATCATCCAGTTTCTTTCGCCAATGACAATGAAAATTAGGATGCCATTAAAGCAGACCCTATATTTAGAGAAGAAGAATGGGTGGAAGTTCCTCGAAATGTTTGATTTTTTTTGATTGCTTTGTTTGATTTGAATTGTTTGCTTGGTTTGATTTGATATGACTTGATTTGTTTTGGTTTGGATTGATATTTGGTGTGCAAAACATGTATAAATGTGCATTGATATTTATATGATATTTGATTAATTATCATGTCTATCAGTATCATTAACTCTTAATCTATCTATTATATACTCCATTGTATAGTTTATTAATGCAGGTATTTTAGTACAAGAATGAGGGGGAGTTATATAGTTTCGTGTTAGTTTTTGTTGATGACAAAGGGGGAGATATATAAAATAAGATAGTTAGGCATAGATTAAGAAGGAGTTATTAGTTTTAGAGGGAGTTATTAGGATAGAAGTAATATTTTATAAACAAAGGTTGTCATCATCAAAAGGGTGAGACTGTTAGTCTGTGAGGTAAATTTTTTGATGAAAACAACCTTAGAATAAGATTATAAAAGAAGATTATAAAATATAAATACTAACATTACAGTTTAGATATATATGTATATGCAGGATTTAACCATGCAGGAAACAAGAATGAAGACTGTACAATATAGAGATTCAAGATATCAAGATTGAAGACTCACGAGTATCAAGATTATCAAGAGTTCAAGATAAGTAATGTAATTAGGAATTTTGTTAAAACTCCTAGAAAAGCACTGGCATCTTAAAATCCAATTTATTCGTGGAATGGAATCCACTTCGAGCCCGTTAAAGGGATGGAACCCTAAGTAGGGTGGAACCTACGAAAAATCTAGTGGAACATTGTTTTGTATCCGCTAACTTTTATTCAAAATGTTTTACAAAACTATATCTTGTTTTCAAAATGATTTCAAAATCTTCCTTATAAAAGAATCAAAAACATCTATCTTGGTTTTAATAACTTTTAGCCTAAAAATAATCTTTATTTTCAAAATCAATTATCCTTGGTTTTAAACTATCTTTTAATTATAAATTATTTAACTTTTAAATATTTATACTTAGATTTAAATATAAAATTATAGTAAAATTATATATATACACACACTATTATCTATATTTATTGATGTATTTTAACTATAGTCAATTATATTTATAAAGTATGAAATAGTTTTAATATAAGATAGAAGTTATTTTCAAAGAAAAACAAGTCACCTGTAACAGCCCGCAAATCTGTACCGCTTGAGTCAACACTATTCTACATCAATCAACTCAAGATGAACGGAAATACGAGCCATTTGGGTTAAAGAAGAAGAGGTAAAAGAAGAAAATAGAAAACGACATCAGAATCTAACCATCGTAGCGAAATAAAATATAATAGACAATAAATGATCTTTACACAAAGAAAACCATATCTCTTTATACATACATCATCAGAGTACATCATCAGAGTTCAACAACACCAATAGCATACAACTAGATACACAGCGGAATAATAATCAAGTACGGAAGTACGTATCACCATCCAGCTCGTCTCCTGATCTCCGCAGCATCATATCCTCTATTTTATAATACTTGGTTTGAACCGAGCATTACAGTTAAATAACACTTGAGTCATTCTGGAATACCAGCATGAGAAAACCACACTCAACTTGTTATTAAAGTTTCAAAATCCTTTGAAAATCAAAAGCATCTCGTTAGACCACGCCACAAATAAACATGTCGGGTTTTTACCTTACGATAGATAAAACATTTTTTTTATAAAATCTTCTGATATTATAATAGGTTCTATTTACAAATACTTATTAAAATAGCCGAAATTGTTACATTATTAAATTCCAGCTACTAGCCACAGAGTGGGTAATACAAACGAAACTCATAAAAGGCGCATAGGGAGAATGGATTTCCAACTAATGACTAGGCACTGGGGTACCACCTGTCACGTACCTGGTCTAGATCAGCATACCGAGGATTCACTCCCGACCCCCTACAACACAAGACCGGGACCACTCCTTACTGGATAATTCCGAGTAAGATCACCCTACGTTTGTGATCAGCAACTGCAACACTAAGCCGAAATAAAAAGGGAGATCTAGACAGGGACGACCTTACCCTGAAGTGGGTGCTATCGACCTAGCCTTGTTGCATAACCATTGATTTTCAATCATTCTTGGTTGATGAGGCTTGAGGCTAAGCGTTACCTTTTAGAACATATCCCTTAGAACGCTCATCGCCCACCTGACGGTGTTCTGAAAGCATTCATCCATACAAGTCCGTCCCGGGTTCGAATGGAACCGAAGGCACTATTCCTACTACATCCATTTTGGAAACATCCTAAGGATTAGTAGCCACCAGCCTTGCACTTCACTGCTCCATCTTCGACTCCGTACTCGTTTTTCCCCAAAAACGTACAAACCGGATCGAAGTGGTTTTCGAGAAATAAATCCTGATCCCGGTCTCTTTGAAACGATCAGCGCATTGGCCAATACTGATAGTCAGTTATTTAACTATCTTTCTTTTACAGAGTAAATTTCTCTAAAACCATCAACCAACCATAAACCATAAATAATTTCTCTAAATTATTTATTATTCTCAAAATATCTTCGCAAGATATATTTCCACCTTTCAAACCGTTTTGAAAATAGTCTTAAACTATCTTTCTTTTACAGAGTAAATTTCCCAAATATTTTCTATTTCCACTGAAATCACCAAGCACAAAACTTTAGACTTTTAAAATAATTTAAAAAAAAACTTTATTGCCAAATATGCTTTAAAACATTTAAATTGAAAATTACTTTAATACTTAATTAAAAATTATACTTTAGGAATATTCAAAATAAGGTTACTTTATAAATTATAAAACTATATTTTCTCCTTTAAAACAAAATACTAAGTCACCTTTAAATAATTACTATGATGATAGTTTTGAAAAAATACGTACTTTAGAATTTAAACATTTAGAAATAATAAATTTTCTAACATATGCTTTTTAAAACAACGTTAAAATTTTTATCTTATAAACGTACTTGGCTATCCAAGGAAATATACTTCTCTTCACATCCTTTAAAAATAAAGAACTGTTTATTTTTAGACAAATTTACCCATTCCTTTAATAAATTCCCATCGTTAATTTATTCTCCAAAATATCCACTGATATATTACTTCACTTTTATAAACTCAGTTTATAAATTCCATAGTCACAATCTCCTTTAAATTTCTAATTTCAAATACTTGAATCAATTTCCAAATTGATTTCCAATTTACTCTTATTTATTCCAAAATCCATTAACTTCAGACTTTATTCCTTAATTATGATTTAAAATACTTCTAACTGAAAATACCAATTTTAGATTTCCCAAATTTCTTCTTTATCCCTTTTAAATAAATTTAAACTTTGAATTTTAAAATGTAACGATCCCGAATTTTAATTTATTTTAAATTGATAATTAAATTCATTTTTGATTTAAAATGGTGAAATTTATTGATAAATTGATTTAAAATTTAAAATGGAGTCTTTAAAATAAAATAAATATTAAGCTAGAAATAAATTTATATATATATATATATATATATATATATATATAAGATAAATTGTAAATTATAAAGTCAAGTAATACATGAAGTAAGCTAGAAACTGGAACTAATACCAGCCTCGCCAATAAACAAAGTCAGGTTGTATAAAAAAGAATATAATAAATATATTTAAGTATAATCAATCCAAGTTAATAAATACAAACAAGATGTGTTTACAAAACAAGTGAAAGATAAACTCATATGAATTTCAAAGCAAAGACAAAAGACAAGGGAACAAATAAAAATACATATATTTGTACAAATAAATAAACTAAGTATGTAGGCTTGACAAGCAAGGAATAAAATATATTCAGATTTGAATACTTGAACAAGAAATAAGACAAAGAAAATAAAATGAAAAAAATTATAAGTATATGGTACAATACAATTAATACTAGCATATCAAAAGCAAGATTACAGCCAACAAAATCTCTGACTACATACAAACAAAAGATAAAGCAAAAGGAAAGAAGCAATATATGTACACAAGTAAACAAAAATAAATATAGGTATGTAAACAAATGAATATGTATGTAAATGAAGCTTGCAAAGGAAGCCAAAGAAAATATCTCATATTTGTACAAAGCCAATAAATGTAGCCACCAAAATATCATCCATCAGCCGAAATATGTTGAAAATATATCAGCGAACAAACCAAATAAATAATATCTTTAGTCAATAGAAAAGAAAGTATGTTCCAGTTAGAACTTCTCCTCTGTACAAACCTTTCTTCTATATAAACATGTATATTTTCTTATGCCTGCTCGTTCAAGAAAATAACATGGCAAAACCAGAGAAAAGAATGTAAACAATCATCAGCAAATAAGAGAAAGAAAAGAAAAGCTACAACTAGAAAACAACTAACAGCAACTAGATCAAAACAATTAACATCAACAAAACAAGAAGGCTCTGACCAATCTAAGTTCAGGTGAGTAACCTCACTCTTAAAATGATTAAGCATATATATATATATATATATATATATATCTGTTGAACATTCATTTTGAGTAAGTATGAAATGTCTGAATATAAATCTAATTCTATTTAGCACATATGAATGTATGATATGTAATGCAGGTGAATTAACAGAGTACTCTCTGTATTTAGCTTCCAGGGTTTATTTTGCAAAAGGAATTCAAAAACTTTTTATTTCACTCTCTGTTTAAACTCAAGAATCAAATGAAAATTGTTTAATTAACTACAAGATTTAGCTGAAGGTTTATTCAAGTCAAAATAATATAAATATGTCTCTGAAAATCAAAATTTATCGGTAAAGTTTGAATTTTGTGAAAAACTTGAATGTGATAATTTATAATTTCCGGAACATACCTTAAATCCCTGTAACAAAATATGAATTTTAAAACTTAAATCATGATTTTTAATCGAGTAATGGCTGTGATATTCTATGTTGATCGAAATCAACATTCTTGTCAATTGCCGAAGATTGGCATCGAAGTTTGCAATGGGGTTTCGCGTGGAGATGGAAGGGAGTATGGAGAGGTTGGGAAAAATGGTCGGAGGCGCTCTCGACTACGGTGGTGACAACGGCGAGCAACTTCTTTTTGTAACCCTAATTTTTACTGTGAGTGATGCATCGACCGCCACACGTTCTATGGTTGATCGAGTGCTACCGGATTTTGGGGAATGGTAGCGGAGGGATAGATGAAGTCCTGGCCGGTGGTGGTGATTATCCGGTGGCCGAGGCGGCGAGAATGGGTTGTTGACAGGTTCGAGCGTTGTTCGTTTTCCAAATTTCCAGGTTTGAAGTTTAAAGCTCTTTTCAGTTTCGAGCTTAGGGAGGGTAATCTGATGATCGTGGTGGAACGTGGAGTGGTTTGCCGATGTGGGAGGATGGTCAACGTTGGTCGGAGCGACGTCGTTCGCCTGTGCACGTGCTCGTGTGCAAGTTTCTTATCTGGGTTGTTTTTTTTATTTGGGGAAGGCGCGTTTTCCTCGTGTTGGTCTCGAAGTGGAGCTCGAGATTTTCATGATTTGGCTCGGGGTTTTGATATAAGGGCTCGGGTTAAAACTGTTAGTTACAGTTTTACTTAAAACCTGCCAGTGTTTGAAATTGAATGAAATAAAATAAAAAAAATTTGAAGCCGGAGTTGAACAAAGTTTTAAGTAAGTTTAAAGCATGGATTCAGAATGAATCTGATCCTAGTTTTGAAATAAATAAGTTTAATAAAAAAAAATTGAAAGGTTAAACAACTTTAAAACATTAAAGTATATTTTAAAAGAGTGATTTGAATTTAAAATTGAATTTGGGTTTGAAAACTCTGGTAAATTCCTTTTATAAAACAAGCGTGTCTTTAACACGTGAGGTAAAAGGTTTTTAAATTGTTTTGAAACTTTGTAAAGCTAAAAAATTGTATTCATTGTAAATCTAAATTTATAATGGAATATGTGAGAAAATTTAAGTAAATTGTTTTAAATACTTTTGATAATGATAATTTGATCACTAATAAAATAAGAATAAAGTATTATCTTAAAGATAATATAAATTTAATGATTTATAATTCATTGATATTAATAAGGCAATTAAAGAATGATTTATTTAAATTATGAATAAATAATTTAGATTAATTTATAATTAAAAATGATTAATAATGATTTGATCTAAGAAAATTTCTTAAGAAGGTAATTAAAGAAATGTTATTAGTTAATGAAGATAATTCACTAGAAATTATTAAGTAATTAAATTAATGTGATAAATTTTGATAATTAATTAGATCAATTAAATTAGATAATCAATCGTAAATTTTTAATTACATAAAGAAAGCAATTAAGGATTTATTACTTATTGTAATTGATTTTGGATATATTGATGAATTGAAGTTAATTAATTTGGTTTAATTAATTTAAGAAAAATTATTTGATAATTGGATAAGTGAATTTACTTAGTGAATTTAATGGAGATAATTAATTATGGGATAATTAATTTATTTAATGAGTAATTAAGGAATTGATTAATTGATGTAATTAATTAAGGTGATTGATTAATTAACTTAAATCAAATGATTTGTAATTAATTAATCAGAATTTGATAACTAATTCATAAGTAATTAAATTAAATTGGAAATAAATTGAATTAATTAGGGAGAAACCATTAATCCTACTTATAAATGATTATTAAATGCTTGACCTTACTTATGGATGATCGTATTATATGTGATGCCTTGAATTGATTGCCTTAACTGATCTGTGACATTTTTTTCTGTGGATTGAACTGTGTATTTTATTCATTTGTTGATGATGCATCTGCATATTATCTGTGAATTGTAAATGGAAGATAAGCATTATACTTTATATGCTTATCAACTGTATTTCTGTGTTTGATCTGTAATGATTGAATGATGTTGCACTATTGTGTTAAACCCCTAGACCACACTTATACACACACCAATATGGATTTCACGAGGAAATCGATTAAGTCACAGATTTTGAAATGATTTATAAAATTGAATATTTAAATTCAAATAATTTGGAAATGGATTGGGTTTAAAGTGAAAAGCTTTTGAAATGAAATTTCAAAGATGAAATTTAATTTGAATAACTTGATTGAGTTTTGAAATTTAGATATTTTAATTTAAATTTGAATTCAATATTTAAAATTGAATTCTATGATATGGAAACTAGGGACTAAAGATGTTATACCTGTTTATATGGGTTAAACTATTTTAAAGGTATTGATTTGGAAATTTGAATTTAAATTCAAAGGCTTTAACTCGTGTAAATATGATTGGATCTTTCTGGAACGGAAACTATTTGTTTTCAAATGATGAAAGCTTTCACTTAAATAATGAACCTCCAAATTGTGTTAAAAAAGGGATTTCAAATTAAAAATAAAAATGACTTTCCAAGTTATGGAAACGGTTTGAAAGCTATGAGTTAAATCTTTAGTTTAAAGATATTAACGAGTTAATCCAATTGAAATGGAAATTGTTTTAAAATCCGTAAATGGATCTTTGTGAAAATGGGCGAACTTAGTGAAATAAATCTTTTGTTTAAAAGATTTGAAATGGTAATTTGTTTAACCATTTGAAGGAAAGTTTTGAATTATTAAGTTGTGACTTAATTGAAATCTCATATCCATATGTTTTTAAATATTGCGCTCACTATTCGGTTTAGCCGGGAGAGGACCTTTGTGTCGTATAACCCATTCCGAATATGTGATACGTCATTATGGATAGCATTTGAAGACCGGTGGTGAAGACCGGGTATTTGCGAGAACGATAGGATGACCTATCGATTGTCTCTGCACTGAGTCGCGCCGGTATAGAGATTTCCTAAGTGATGGGAAATCCGATCGGGATTGTGAATACCCGTATTTGCAAGGGCTTCTTTGGAAGTGCCTTCGGTTCTGTTCGAACCCGAAACAGACTTGTATGGTTGTATGTCTGACACTACACTTTGAGATATAAAGCAGATTTCTTTCAAATACATATCTGTTGGTGGCGGAGAATTTATTTTCTTAGCTTAACACCCTTCTTTGAGACGTACGAGCTTAGAGGTTATGTAGTTGAAGGTTATCAGCGATATACTCCCAATTTGGTAGTGTGGCATGCTGAGTGCTGCTGTGTGTTGGTGATCATTTGTTGATCATTTGTGATCAGAGCATGGCTTTTGTATAAAGCGTAGCTTTGTGGACGAGACTGCATCAGGACCTCACACCCCGGAAATGGTCGAAACAGGAAAGATGCGGCAAGGTTATGAGGGTCGCGCCCTTTAGGGTGTGTCATTCCCTTCTGGTAAAGGGTGGTATTAGGTATGGAGCCCTGATATTTAACCTATGCGGTTGCTCCAATCTCATTTACTGTGTGGTTGTTGCTTAGAGGTACCTCGGATAAAGGTCCCAAAGGACCGGGGAATGGCTTGCTCGAGTAGTAGTTACTGTTAACGCTGAAATTTGAACGCTAACACCCCCGTGTATGAGTTGTAGTTGTGAAAGCACCACCCGATAACTCGGGAACAGATTATAAGCAGATGATAGCGGAAAAGTAGTAAACAACAACAATTTTATAGTGGTTCGGCTTAATGGAATAGCCTACGTCCACTTTAAGTACATTTATTGATGATCTCGTTACAAGCTGATACAATTCTTTCCAAGTACAATACACTTTGAATTACAAGTCACTTAGAACAAGTAGATTAAACTTCAATGGAGATTAGAGTCTTCAAATCCATGCTGGATGTGTGTGTTCTTTTCTCGAAGTTGTTTGTAGCGTTCTTCGTGTCTTGAGAGCTTTAAGTGTTTGATTGGTTTGGAATGCAGCGGAGTAACAGCGCTTGAAGAGAACGAGCCAAAAGTCCTCTTTTAGTTGGAGTTAGGATCATATTTATAGGCGTTTTTCAGAATAAGGTCGTAGGTCGTGACCGACCTAAGTAAGGTCGTAGGTCGTGACCGACCTAAGTAGGGTTGTAGTTGACCTGAAGAGCATTGGCCCCTCCTTCCTCACGCATGCTGATTTGCACAAGTACTAGGTCGTGAGCGACCTATCCCCCTGTGGCATTGCATAGTCTTCTATATTCTGGTGTTTAGGTCGTTAGCGACCTAACCTAAGTCGTGAGTACTTTCTTTCAGCCATAGTTAATCTTAAGTCGCTGAGTCCCTTAGGTCGCGACCTTCCTTAGGTCGCGGAGCTCCTTAGGTCGGTGGATAGTTAAGTCGCGGAGTTCCATAGGTCGAGTCCATCTTCAGGTCGCACTCACTCTTAGGTCGCGACCTCCTCTAGGTTGTAGCTTTATGTTAGGTCACAACAGTCCTTAGGTTGCAACACTTTAGGTCGCAGCTACTCTTAGGTCGCTGGGTTCCGCTAGGTCGCGGCCTTCCTTAGGTCTGATCACACAGTTAGGTCGTTTGAGTGCAATAGGTCGCGGAATGCTATAGGTCGGCGCTTCCCTTAGGTCGCAGATACTTTTAGGTCGCTTGATGAGTTAAGTTGCCATGCCGTTCCTGTAGTTAGTTCGCTCCATGCCTTTAGGTTTTAGGTCGCTAATGAAGAGGAATTAACATTTGCCCCTCGAAGTATGTGCCTAGGTCGTAGGTCGCGTGCTTCGACCTGACTTAGCTAGGTCGTGAGCGACCTAACACTTGTGCCAATACGCGTGTCTATTTGTTCTCCCATATTTGCTTCATATAAAACTGTTAGGTCGCTACTTCTTCCTCATTTCATTGCTCTAACCTCCTACTGCCATTAACAATTCTCTGAGCTTCCAAAGGCGAATTCGACCCATCCAGTCACCGATTTACTTTCATCATTACGTCTCGTAAGTGAACCTGATCTTCATCCCATCATAATCGCCATTAAATCATGCATTCTCACTTTCTGACCTTAGATCAACTCCATGTATCACGCTTTATCTCGAGTGATTGTTGCGATCGATTTTTTCGGTCGTTATTTGGTTGATTTAGGAAGTCATGGCAGTGCGTTGAATTCATGATGGATTGAGGATTTTTTGGTTAGTTTTTGGAATGATCTAGTGGTATGAAGAGATGGTAAATTTCATGGAGAGGATGATGAATCTCTTCGGGTAGTTGATGGCGGGTTATTGGGTCTGGTGAAGCATTGCGTGGAGAGGAAGTAAGTGACTAGCAGATCTGAACGACTTAAAATAATTCGCGATCTATTGATCCTTGCGACCTAAGGAATAGTTTCGACCTATACTAGGTCGCTGAACGACCTAACACTCATGTGACCTAAGACCTTGCATGAGTTAAGAGTTACTCGAGCTAAGAACTGCACAACCTAACTTCCTTGCGACATAGGCTTTAGGTCGCGGCCGAGCTAACACAGACGAATTTGTAAAGCCTTATTCTTTACTTTGCACAGCGCGACCTAAGAAGGCTCCGACCTATGCTAGGTCGCTGGACGACCTAGGACTTGTGAAATCTTGAGACAACTTTGATTGAACTGTTTGAACTTTGAACTATATGGACTTGAATTCTGTTGCACTTTGTTTTAGGCTATCTCTAATGCTAATAACCTGTTAAACATAACATTTGCAGAAAACTGGGACGAATATACTGCCATTGACTGCCCACATCGAATGATAGATTAGTCGATAAAGAATAATCAATTTAAATGAACTGTGCGAATGAAATGCTGTGAACCAATGAATTCAAGTGAAGTGTTAAATCAAAACTAAAATATCCAGTTAAAGCTGATTCGTTCGCATTAACACTACACTTGAGATCTATATTAACAAGTTCTGAAATCTCATAGTCGACTAATTGTCAACTAGTTTGATTTCAGTTATGTTTGCTTTCCTCTTTTTTTTTTTTAGTTCTGCACAACACTTCACACTTTTTAGGAAACGTGCACCTTCTCATCTGAACATCCAGTCGCTTATGTAGAATGATGTCTCAACAAGAAGAGATGATAGAACACGCTGAAGGGGTTTTCCCGATTGCTATTCCACTAGAGAATCCTCCGGAAAGAACTCCTACCCTTTTGAAACAGCGGGCGCTTAATCAATTATGCGTTCAATTTGGCATTGCCGAGGCAGAAGTTTTACTCCCTGGGCCAAATGACTCTGCTGATAGACCACCTTACGGTTTTGTTGCCATTAATCAACAAATGTGCTTGAGTGGAGCAATTCCTCCTTTTAATGAATTTCTCCGGCAAATCCTCCTTCGACTGACGATCTCTCCTTTCCAGCTGCACCCCAATGGCTATGCTATTTTGATGGGATTGTGTGTTCTGTTCAGGAGGACTCTTGATCGTCTTCCGAGTTTTGAGGAAATCTGTTACTTGTGCACTTTTGCGAAGAACAAGGACCATCCTTCAATTGTACTTGTAAGAGGTGCGAGGAACCGCAAACTTATTTTGGATTTGCCGGAGAGTGCACATGGTTTCCTGAATCAATACTTCTACATTCGTTGCTCCGCAGAATTTTACGCAGACTGGAGAGTAGGAAGTGAGATCTTTTTTCTCTTCTTTCTTTAATTTTATTCTAAGTTTTACCTGGTTCGTATTGCTAGATGCTGATTCCATTCCTTATTTTTACAGCACTTCCTCCTTCTTCTAGAGATTCCAGCCATAAGTCAGTTTTTGAAAGGCTAAGCACTGTGGCTGCTGAAGAAAGAAGCGCAAAATTTCTATTGACAGAAGAACTTCTTCATCAGTTTGAGCTTCTACATCCTTCTCGTTCCACTCAAATACATGAAGTTCCAACGGAGGTTCCTGATTCTCCGACGAACACTCCTTATGCCCCAGTCTCCACTAAAGAGCACTTGCAGGGAGGAACCTCTATAGAAACTTCACTAGTTAAGTGTTCAATTCCGAAAGATGTTGCGGGGCCATCTGACAAGTCTGTACTTGCCCCAGTTACTGGAGAGGAAGAACCCCCTCGATCTACTAGTGAAGGAGTTAAGAAAGCAAGCTCCAAAAAACAAGATGGCGATGATGTTTTTGAGGGGTTGAGTGATTTAATTGTGACATCTCAAGAACTTTTCAAAGATGATGTTTCTAAAACTGTCTCTTCTGTAATCGAGGCGACATCTTCTTTACAACAAATGTCAACTCCTCCTACTCAAGTTATCACTACCTCTATTCCACAGAGTGGTTTGTAACTCGATGCGCGTAGTTTACACGTTACACGACACTTTGGATTTCTCATCACTTCTACGCACTTATCTTCTTGTACTTTAAAGATTTCTAAAGCTTATTATTTTAATTCCAGATTCTCCTATGGGGCGCAGCGGCTCGTACTATGATGATTTCCAGCGCTACGGGAGGCGTAGCCAGCATGATTACAGGCGTTACCTTCCTTCTTACAGAGAGTCGGATGAAGAGAGGGCCATCAGGAAAGCCGACGAGAGACGAGCATATGAAGAACGTCGCCGAAGGGAACAAGAAAGACATGATCTTCCCCACAGAGATGATGATACCCAAAAGAGAAAAGCTCATGATGAGAGAGGAAAGAGTCACATAGACGATTCTTCTAGCAAGCGGGCTAGACTTACTGAAGAAACAACTCCTTCAGCTTCTGAACATGTCCCTGCTCAATCTCCTGCTCCCGTTCGCTCCGACATTCAAGCAATCATCAACCGGCCCGCATACCAAGTCGGGCAAGGTCCTCCCACTCTTCAAAGTCGATTTCCTCAGTGGTGCCTGAGAGGGGTTCGATTTGATCTCGACTTGGTTCCTCTCGACAAACCGGCTATGCTGCGAAATCTTGATACTGTCAGGACCGATATCGAAAGAATGTCGAACTGGCAAAAACTTGTCGACGAACTTCAGAGGGTTAACCGAGCCAATCTCGAGGCCATGCTAACAATGGAGAATGATAAGGCTGAGTGGCAGAAGACTCTCGAACAGCATGACGCCGAAATGAGAAGTATTTGCTTCCTACAATGAAAAGCTGGAAGCGGCAGTAGAAAAACTTAAGGAAGAATTAGCTACTTCATCTACTTTCCATTCTCAAAAGGAGAGCATGCTTCAGCAACAAGTACGAGATGCGCATGCCAGTCAAAGAGCAGTCGAAGATAAGCTTGCACACAAGGAAAAGGTCATAGAAGAATATCGTGCTGAAACTGTACAACTGCGAGAACGGACCGGCTCTCAAAGCTTGGAGATAGAGTTGTTAAAAACTCGACTTGTTATGGCCGAAAAGGAGCGCAACGAGGCTGTTGCTGGTAAACTTGCGGCCGAAGAGGCTCATCAAGCAACCAAAGCTGACATTAGCTCCACATTATTCGATTTTTATCTGCACAGCATTTTGGGATGTGGCAGCCTTGCCTTTCTAGGCCCCAAGTATGAAATCACACTGGCTGAAGTTTGGGAGGCAGCACTTGATATGGTCGGTGGTAAAGGTGCTGGATATGCTGAGTCAGCCCTTGAAGAGCATTATCTTGATGATGAATCCCGCGCCGCTCTTGCCAAGGGAAAAGAGCAGCTTGCCAGAGCGCGGGCCGGGATGGCGGAAGAGGAGCGTTCTGAAAAAGAAGTACTGCCTACTACCTCCGAACGTCCTCTAGTTTCTCCCGAGGTGGACATTACAGGCTCTAGTGCTCATTCGCCGCCTCCTACAAGAACCGGGGTAATTACCCCTACAGATGAAGAGGCTTTGGAGGACATTGGGGCTCAGAATTATGAGATTGAACTGACGAAGCCAACATCTTTAGGTAATTTCGACATTGGTCCGATTCAGGTGGATTGCCTGCTTATTCCTCAAAAATTTGATGAGCTTCTCGATTACTTCTTGAATCTTGATGAACCCATATCTCCCTTCTTTTGGGAAGATACTAACACTTTCAATTTCTCTTCTTCTGCAGTTGAAACAACAAGTGCTGTGCAGACTTCGCCTCCTCTGGTTATTCCTCCTCCATCTCTTCAGGTGACTCCTCCTTCTGCTTCACAACCCGGGTCACAAGAGGAGAAAATTGAGGCTCTTCATGGCTTGGATGACCCTATTGCTTCGCAGGAGCAAAAAGATGAGGGACTTGAAGGAGGCGAGATCTCTCCAGAGCGGACTCCTTCTGACGACGTAGTTTTGTCCGCTCTCGTTACTCCAGGGAGTGAGTCTTCTTCGAAGAGAAGAAAGAAGCATGGGACATCGAAGAGGAGGGGGAAGAAAATTATCACCACTGAAGAGGAACCGGAAATTGCGCCAGTTGCACCTCCCTCCCCTTCTTCCCTTATGCCTTCAGACCGACCTGAAAGACCTGAAAAGCTAACCATTCGGCCGGGTAAAGGGTCTAAAGGCGGCAAGAAGAAATGAAGAGTTGAGCTTTTTGATTCCTTTTTTGTGTAATGGTCGGATGTTGTGCAGGCACCGGCCCTCTGCTTTTTATTTTGAAACCTGTATCTGCAATATCTGCAATTGAATAAAATGATTCTTTATTTGTACAGACTTTTGTTTGAATTTGAGAATGCATTTATTATTCATTTTTGCACAGGTTTATTTATACGATATTGCGGTGAGCTTGTGGTATGTTGTTTGAGCGTACTTTACCGACGTATCTATACCACTTTGTATGTAACTATACCATGTTGCCCCTATACCATGAGCTTACTGCAATATCGTATACTTTGAGGGGATTTGCACTCTCGTTTTCTAAAGAATAATTACTTCATTCTCGAAGAGAATTTTCGTAGAGTGCAACTTCCTTCATATAAGTTTCTACGCTTTGTCCTTCGAAGAAATCACTTTTTCCTTTTGCGTATGTATACATTTTGCCAAATGAATTCTTCTATGTGGTAAAGCGAACCTCCGAATGTACCTTAACTTTCTTTCCCCCTTCTTTTTTTTTTAGAATAGGTAAATCGCTCTTCCTTTGAAAGTTAAAGTACGCTCTTGATGAGGATTTTTTTTTTTTTTTAATAAAAATTTGTGCCTCTGAGGAGAGCTTTTTTCACGTTTCAACACTTGGAAGTTTTATTTCAATCTTGGTGAAACGTGTTCCTCCAAAGAGTTGTGCCTTTGAAGAAAGCCTTTTCACGTTTCAACACTTGGAAGTTTTATTTCAATCTCGGTGAAACGTGGGCTTCTGAAGAGGTCTTTCTTTTTAATTGTGTCCCCGGGAGGGGGTTGTACCTCTGAGGAGGGATTTCTCACGTTTCAACACTTGGAAGTTTTATTTCAATCTTGGTGAAACGTGTACCTCCAAAGAGTTGTGCCTTCGAGGAAAGCCTTTTCACGTTTCGACACTTGGAAGTTTTATTTCAATCTCGGTGAAACATGGGCTTCCAGGAAGGTCTTTATCTTGTTTTGCATTTCAACTTTGGTGAAGTGAAATTCCGAAGAGCGGTTGTTACACTTCAACTCCTGGTGAAATGGGCCTCCGAAGAGGGCTTTTATTTTGTTTGCATTTCAACTCTGGTGAAGTGTAATTCCGAAGAGCGGTCATAACACTTCAACTCCTGGTGAAATGGGCCTCCGAAGAGGGCTTTTATTTTGTTTGCATTTCAACTCTAGTGAAGTGAAATTCCGAAGAGCGGTCATAACACTTCAACTCCTGGTGAAATGTGCCTCAGAGAGGGTTTTCATCGCCTGGAAGTTACTCTCTCATGGTTGGAGGGTCATGACTCCTCCAATCTTTTTTGTTGAGTAGAGAACTTTCTTTTTTGTGGCGTATGAACCATTAGAGGTCTTTATCCTCCGAAGAGTTGTGCCTCCGAAGAGGACTTGTGCTGCCGATGATGGCTTTGGTTGTTCCTCTGTTCACTTGCTCATGCCTTTTCAATGATCCTCTGCCCCCCCCCTTTTTTTTTACAAGTAACTTGTTTAATCCAAGGAAGTGTGCTTCATTGTCAGGCAACTTCGTGAGAACGAGCACTAGCTTCTTAATTGGATGTTTGTTTGTTCAAACGATCTCAATTTATTAGCAAAGACCCGTTTCTGTCGAAATCATAGGCCGTTCAATTGAAGTACTTCCTATCTAGGATTTGAATTCGGGGCTCTTGTGACTTGAAATTTGGCGAGAATCACTTGGTCTTTTTATGTGCAAGTTTCACTTCCATTGTCTGCAAAAATTCAAATTGACATTTCAGCAATACATTCTATGTACTTTTTATATCGAAAATAAAGCAAACATGTAATAATAATAAGGAACACAAGATTTATAGTGGTTCGGCCAGGAAATTGGGCCTACATCCACTTTATATTCTTTCATTATTTACTTGCATCAGTTTTACAATTGCTTTCAATTACAAGAATCATACATTCATAATTCTTTTTACAATATTTCAACAAAATTTTCAAGTAAAGTATGGACGCAAATGATTGCTGTTCCATGCCCTTGGAATTTGATCTCCTTCAACAGTGGTGAGTTTGAATGTGCCGTCAAGAAGCTTTTGACCTATGACATATGGTCCTTCCCAATTTGGCCCAAACACACCTGTCGCTGTCATAATTCTCTTCAGGACTAGGTCTCCAATCACAAAGCTGCGTTGGCGAATTTTGGAATTGAAATGTCTGGCTATTCTTTGCTGATGAGCTGCAATTCTGAGATTAGCCTCATCTCTTTTTTCATCAAGGAGATCTAGCGCTCAAGCTGTAGCTTTTCGTTTTCTGCTTGATTGAAATGGATTCTTCTGTGTGAAGGGACTTCTATTTCTACCGGAATCATTGCCTCTGACCCGTATGCCAATGAAAACGGGGTGTGCCCAGTCATAGTTTTGTGAGTGGTTCTGTATGCCCATAGTGCCAGTGGTAGCTTATCGACCCAACCACCTTTTGCTCTTTCAAGTTGCTTCTTGATGGTTGACTTAATAATTTTGTTCACGGCTTCCACTTGCCCGTTTGCCTGCGGATGAGCCACTGCTGAGAAGCTTTTTCTGATTTTGAATCGCTTGCAAAAATCTTGGAATTCTTCACTTTCAAACTGAGTTCCATTGTCTGTAATTATTTTTTGAGGCACCCCGTATCTGCAAATGATGTTTTTAGTCACAAAACTTATCATCTTCTTTGAGGTGATAGTAGCCAGTGGTTCAGCTTCTGCCCACTTAGTAAAATAATCTACAGCAACAATGGCATATTTAATTCCAGATTTGGCAATTGGCAACGGTCCTACAAGGTCTATTCCCCATATCGCAAACGGCCATGGACTGACCATCTGTGTGAGTTCAGTGGAAGGAGCTCTAGGGATTTTGGCGAATCTTTGACATCTGTCACATTTTCGGGAATACTCTACTGCATCTCGATTAATTTCTAGCCAAAAATATCCGTATCGGAGAATTTTCTTTGCTAATGTTTGGCCACCTGAATGATCACCACATTCTCCTCCATGTACCTCTGCTAGGATTGCTTTAGACTCTTCCCTGGATACACATCGAAGTAATGGCATTGAGAATCCCCGTCTGTATAACTGGCCATCCTGGACCACGTATCGAGAGGCTTTTCCCAGTAGCTTTTGTCGTTCTTTCGAGTTCCCTGGTAAGGATCCATTGAGCAGATATTCTATTATCGGAGTCATCCATGATCCTTGTTCTTGAGACATGCTCATGATCCAATCAATGTCCATCTCATCAATGCTAGGAGTCGACAGGACCTCTACTGGAGTTAGCCCCAGAAATTGAGCTTCGCCTGTGCTCGAATACTTTGCGAGAGAATCTGCTTTCATGTTTTCTTCTCGAGGAATGTGACTTATCATGTAATGGTCGAAATCACCCAGGAGTTCCCAAGCCTTTGACAAGTAGGCGGGCAGATTCCCCCCTTTTGCTTGGAATTCCTTTTTGACTTGGCATACAATAAGCTGAGAATCACTGAATATCTGTAATGCTCGGATGTTTAATTCTTTAGCAATCTTTAAGCCAGCGATAAGGGCTTCGTATTCTGCTTCATTGTTTGTTGAAGGAAATTCCAATCTTAGTGCATAGCATAATGATCGACCTTCAGGAGTCTCAAGTACAACTCCGGCTCCAGAACAGTAGTCGTTTCTTGCACCATCGACATATAACTTCCACTGGATCGGGGAATTGTCGACCGTTTCTTCCTCACTGTTACCCTTATCTGTAAATTCTGCAATGAAATTCGCTAAAGCTTGTCCATTGATTGCTTTCCGGGGATGATAAGTGATGTCATACTGACTGAGTTCAATATTCCACTTTAGAAGACGACCCGAAGTTTCAGGGCGAAACAGGACTTGCTTTAAAGGTTGATCAGTGAGGACTCTGATAGGATGAGCTTGAAAATATTGCCTCAACTTCCTAGACGCAATTAGTAAGCAATAGGCGAGTTTTTCCAACTTAGAGTAATTCATCTCTGCCCCAGTGAGTCTTTTGCTGATATAGTAAACTGGATGTTGAATCCTTTTGTCTTCCCGTATCAGCGCTGCACTTAAAGCATGAGATGATACTGCCAAGTATATAAGAAGATCCTCGCCATCGCCAGGCCTAGAAAGTATTGGAGGCGCCTCCATATGGCGAATCAATTCATCAAAGGCTTTTTGGCATTCGGGAGTCCAATCGAAGTTTTTCCTTCCTTTCTTTAGGGCATCAAAGAATGGGATGCATTTATCTGTGGCTTTGGAAATGAACCGACTCAAGGCGGCAACTTTTCCATTGAGACTTTGCAATTCCTTCTTTGTTCTAGGAGCTTTGACTTCTTTCAATGCAGTAATTTGAGCTGGCCTGGCCTCAATGCCCCTAGCGCTCACGATGAAACCTAAAAACTTGCCGGATTCCACTCCAAATGAACATTTTAAAGGATTGAGCTTCATTCCGTATCTTCGGAGGACAGCGAGCATGTCTGTTAAGTGTTCTATGTGATCCAGTGCTTTCTTAGACTTTACTAACATGTCATCGACGTAAACTTCCATGGTTTTGCCCAGTTGCGGTTTGAACATAGCATTAACGAGTCTTTGGTATGTTGCCCCTGCATTCTTCAACCCGAAGGGCATAACTCTGTAGCAGTAAAGACCAGTGTCGGTGATAAAGCTCGTGTCCTCCTGATCTGGCTCATGCATCATGATTTGGTTATATCCGGAGTAAGCATTCATAAAAGATAACAATTCGTGTCCCGCTGTTCCGTCTACCAGTTGATCGATTCTGGGTAATGGGAAGCAGTCTTTGGGGCAGGCCTTGTTTAGATCTGAAAAATCGATGCATACTCTTCATTTTCCTTTGGCTTTCTTAACCAGCACTGGATTTGAAACCCAATTCGGATATGTAGATTCTTTGATAAAATTATTCTCCATGAGCCGATCAACTTCTTCTTTTAATGCCGCTGACCTTTCCGGACCTTGAGTTCTCCTTTTCTGCTTTACAGGTGTAAATTTTGGATCAATATTTAGAGCATGCACTGCAACTTCTGGGGATATTCCGCACATATCGGCATGAGTCCAAGCAAAAACGTCCAGATTTGCCTTTAAAAAAGATATTAAGATATTCTGAATTGACGCATTAAGTTGTGAACCCACATTCAACACTTTGTTTGGGTCCTTTGGGTCTACAGGTATTGGTATTGTCGTTTCCACCGGTACCACTCTATTTTCCCCTACACTAACTTTTCTAGGGTCCATCTCTTTCCTTGCTCCGCTGTGCTCGCCAGTGCAGGGTCCGCCCTGTAATTGCTACATCAGATTACCCTTGAAGGATCGGGGCTTCTTCAGATTACCCTGTTTCTTCCCATTGTTATTTTCCCTCTTTTGCCCTACAGATTCATTCTTGCGTGGAGCAACAGTGTTATCTTCAGCTTTTTCCAACACTGCCTTTACCGGTACGGGACGGCTTTCTAAGCGTATGAATTCATCTGCTTTTTTATAGAATTTTTCAAGGGAATTTGGTTCCTTCATGTTTAGCCATTTCCCAAATTCGCTTGACTTGTCAATACCCTTCATCAGATAAGTCAATATCATTCGCGGTTCTGCATTGTCCACCTCAGCTAGCGCTATATTAAAGCGGTTTAAGAAAGATCTGATAGATTCCCCTGGATTCTGTTCCAAACTTGACAATGACATGATATCCTTAGCTTTTGAGGCGTATAGTCTGAACTGCTCCTTGAACTTCCGGGTCAAGTCAGAAAACTGATCGATAGATCGGACGGGCAGCTTGGTGAACCAAAGCAGAGCTACGCCTTCGAGATACACAGGGAAATATCGGCACTTTATTTCATCAGAGGCTCTGGCACCTGTCATGTGCCAATCATACTTGTATAAGAATTCGTTCGGATCACTCGTCCCCCTGTAAGCTGGAACGGTTGGTGGGACAAACTTCCTTGGGAATTCAGCCTTTAAGATTTTCTCAGTAAATGGAGTCTTAGTTGGGGCGAAACCCCATTCTTTCTCGTCTTCAACCCTTTGCATACTCTCTTTCATAATTTGTCGGACCATTCCAGAAAGATACTCCTCATCATGTCGAGTTCTAGATCCACCAACCTCTGGAAGTGTTTGTTCAAAGGGGCTAGCAGCCCTTTCAGGAGCATTTCTTTCTTCAGCATCATGAAGGTTGCCAGCAAAATTCCTCTCATTACCTGCTGGTTGATGGTTTGCCCCAAGCAAATCGTTCAACCTATTTAGAATTAGGGCATTCTGGGCATTTTGAGCCTCGAGTTGTGCATTTTGGGCATTGATCTGTTGGTTCAGCCCTAAAATTGCAGCATCCAGCTCTGCCTTTGTAACTCCGACAGCTGGAGTGGCTTGATTCGATATAGGGGAAGCGGAGGTTCCCTCTTGAATATTCCCAGATCTGACAGATCTACTCTTCCTTCCAGGAGCCATAATCTCGGACAGACTTCTGGTTTTCAAGGAAATCTTCTCTACAAACCTCTGTGAAGCAATGATGATAACTCGCCTGAGTTCAATTCTCAGTGAAAGCACCAAAAATGTTAACGCTGAAATTTGAACGCTAACACCCCGGTGTATGAGTTGTAGTTGTGAAAGCACCACCCGATTACTCGGGAACAGATTATAAGCAGATGATAGCGGAAAAGTAGTAAACAACAACAATTTTATAGTGGTTCGGCTTAATGGAATAGCCTACGTCCACTTTAAGTACTTTTATTGATGATCTCGTTACAAGCTGATACAATTCTTTCCAAGTACAATACACTTTGAATTACAAGTCACTTAGAACAAGTAGATTAAACTTCAATGGAGATTAGAGTCTTCAAATCCATGCTGGATGTGTGTGTTTTTTTCTCGAAGTTGTTTGTAGCGTTCTTCGTGTCTTGAGAGCTTTAAGTGTTTGATTGGTTTGGAATGCAGCGGAGTAACAGCGCTTGAAGAGAATGAGCCAAAAGTCCTCTTTTAGTTGGAGTTAGGATCATATTTATAGGCGTTTTTCAGAATAAGGTCGTAGGTCGTGACCGACCTAAGTAAGGTCGTAGGTCGTGACCGACCTAAGTAGGGTTGTAGTTGACCTGAAGAGCATTGGCCCCTCCTTCCTCACGCATGCTGATTTGCACAAGTACTAGGTCGTGAGCGACCTATCCCCCTGTGGCATTGCATAGTCTTCTATATTCTGGTGTTTAGGTCGTTAGCGACCTAACCTAAGTCGCGAGTACTTTCTTTCAGCCATAGTTAATCTTAAGTCGCTGAGTCCCTTAGGTCGCGACCTTCCTTAGGTCGCGGAGCTCCTTAGGTCGGTGGATAGTTAAGTCGCGGAGTTCCATAGGTCGAGTCCATCTTCAGGTCGCACTCACTCTTAGGTCGCGACCTCCTCTAGGTTGTAGCTTTATGTTAGGTCGCAACAGTCCTTAGGTTGCAACACTTTAGGTCGCAGCTACTCTTAGGTCGCTGGGTTCCGCTAGGTCGCGGCCTTCCTTAGGTCTGAGCACACAGTTAGGTCGTTTGAGTGCAATAGGTCGCGGAATGCTATAGGTCGGCGCTTCCCTTAGGTCGCAGATACTTTTAGGTCGCTTGATGAGTTAAGTTGCCATGCCGTTCCTGTAGTTAGGTCGCTCCATGCCTTTAGGTTTTAGGTCGCTAATGAAGAGGAATTAACAGTTACCTAGTTACAGAGGTAACCCGGCCTTGTGTTGGCAGAGATCCGGTTAGGTTCTCGGGACGTCCCGCCAGAGGCGATCGCATGTGGCAGTAGGAAGTTCCTTAGCCTGACCATTTGTTGGAAAATCCAAAGAAACAATACGCGCCTTGTACGGTTTTAGTTGTATTACCTGCCATGGAATGTGGTGGTAACCTGCTATTGAACATGGTAGCTATAGTAGGCATACGATAATTGTCGTATGCTAGCTAAGATTAATATTCTACTTTCGAAATACTTTTCTGCACCGTGCACTTAGAATAATAATATCCAAGAAATTTTCTGCGTATTAAGCATGTTTGACTATCATAAGAAGAAATCTCCTCCAATTCTGCGTTTGCATTGTGTGTGTGGCGGGAGGTCTTATGGTAGTGTCATTTTCGAAAAGCATTGCGAATTGACTTTAAAATTCTCTTGTTGTTTTATTTTAAAGATAAACTGTTTTTGTTACTCACACCAGTCCCATGACTGACCCGGAGTTTATTGTACCTTTCCTAAACTCTGGGTGCTCACTATTTTCCACACGAGCAGCGCAGAGTTGGGTTTTTCAGATAGTTAGGTTTGGTGGATTATCTGGAGTCAGTCCAGTCTTTGGACATGAGTGACCTTGTTTAGCTTGGTGCATCGTTATTGGGAGTTCGAGCTATTTCTGGATTGGTTCTTGGAGATGGAGCTGCAGTTTTGGAGTTCTTTCTTGAAGACTATCTTGAGTTATTTGTTCCGCTTCTAGGGTTATCTATTTTTCCTTTCCACTGCTATTATATTGTATCTTATCTCTGATGTATATCGATATCTATTGTATCATCTGTTGTATCAGGATGTTGTATCAGATGTTGTATATTGATATTCATTATTTCTTCCGCTGTGTTGTTTACTTAATTGTGTTATAAGATCCGGCGAATCGGATTTGAACGATCGAATCTACGGCATTCGAGTACGATGTAAAGTATGGATGTCGATTTTCGAACGGGCAAAATCGCATTCGTTACATAAAATAACTGTTTATTCCTTTAAATGATCACTTAAGTTTACAATTCAATAATTTCTGTTTATTCAGAATCCTTTTTTTTCATACTCTAAATTATTTATTAGTATTTTAATATCACTTCCATTCCTTTTCAATTCATTCTTAATTTATTCAAATTCTCTATAATTATTTTACTTAAAACTCCACTCTTTTATTGTCTTTCCAAAAATCCAATTTATATATTTTGATAACTCAGTGTACCAAAATATATTTAAGAAAACCATAGCATTCAGTATTCCAATATAATTCATCATAGAATATCAAATAATCACAATAGAAAATATTAAATAATTTAAATAAATGTTGAGTAATCCAGTTAGATCACTCCAACCTGTTTTCCCCGCATCCATAGATGTTAGCACAACATAGAATACCAATTCCACTTCGAGGTGCAATATCGCGGTATATGGGTTTTAATATAATATCACCTGCTATTATGCGGCACATAGGGTCTCATCCGCTATATAATGCGGGAAATCAATCATTACAAGATATATTATATACTATAATGTAGCACATCAAATCAATTCAACCATTCAACCAATTTATTTAAATTTAATTATTTAAATTTGAATCAAACCAGATGATTGAGATTAACTCACCTTTGATTTTTATTATGCAATCTGATCCAATCTCGACTTGTCTCCTTTCGGATGTTGACCTTGAATAAATATTAGATGGTTTTATTAATATTTGAAATAAAAATTGAACCATTATGTTCCACTTAATCATTCAATTGGTTAACGATTTAAATTTGAACTTATTGAAGAATTAATTTTTTTTAATTTGAAAATACATATACCTTTGTAAAATAGTTTCCATAGACTTCAAAATCTATGTCCATATATTCCTATAACAATAATCTATATTGCCCTCCAAAAATATCCATTTCTATTTCTAAATCTTATATATGTATACATATATATACTATTCTGATTTCTGTGCAAATATAAAAATCGGCATCCATATTTTTTTTTAAAAACTTAACTATATACACAACTAAATTAAATAGGCCTGCCTGCATAAATATTTATATTTATACCTTCCCACTGTATATGTCTACCTGTATATATACGTTAATAATAGTCTTTAAACAGGAAAAACTCAATTTGTTTTATCTCTTACCGTCAATGCCCTTTTTTTCCAAATGTATTTATAAAATTGTATAAATAGAAATCTATCCCTTAAGATATATATACATATACGTTAAATTAAGTTAATTTTGAATCTCCTAACATTAACTGTAAAAATAACTCTACCTAACTATACTATTCACGCATATATAAATTTATTTAAATTAGATTAAATGACTCTTACCTCCCAGTCGCCGCAACTCAAACGCGAAACCCACGTACTACTCTAGCTTAATTCCACATCACGATGCTGATGCCGCTGCCAACATATGCCTGATCGCTCCTTGCGCACACGAACGTCGCGAAATCCAAACCTCGAACCCTAGTTCGAGCAGCTTCGAATACGATTCATAAACAACTGCCGCGTCTCCCATCGCTCACCCAAGCTCACGTGAGTCACTCCCTCAAAGTTGCTCAAATCATTGCGACTTCGAACCCTAGATGTTTTGGGTGAACGGCGATTCGATGTCTTCCCTTGCTGTAAAATGAAGACGGACAGGAACAGAGGCTCGCGATTCAATTTCAATTTGTATTTAACGTGAGATGAAGGAGGAGTTCGGCATAGAAAATAATGGAGGAGGAGAAATCGAATTTGAGATAAGGAACCATGCTCGGCCATTTATTTATTTTTCGTAAACTGCTTGGCTTCGAAAATTCCAAAGGAAGATTGTGTATTATCAGCTGGAAAGGGAACAAGGAAAAGATGTTTGCGTATCTAAATCAATAGGCTACAGTGACTTCGAAAAGAAAGGAAAAAGTTGCGATGTGATTTAAAATTCAACTGGGTTTTAACTGGATGTATATATACTTAACTAAATTCAAATTTTTTTTAAATTTTAAATCGCCTGGAATTACGCATCTCAAAATCATGACCTCCTATCGAGGCATGCCACTAGGCATTCATAATGTTATACCCCTATTCCGAACGCAATGGAAAAGGTTTGGAGTCCTAATTCGATCGTATGGAGAAGATCGTTTTTTGGATACAGTTATTATATTAAATTTTCGATATAGATTTCAGCACGTTTATATATCGTATGCTCACATAACAACACCAAATGCTACGAAAATTGAAATTCGATAAAAATACACTATTACGTATCCAATGGAACTGGTTTCGTCGAATTCCGAGACTATGCCTCGGAAGGCTATCTTTAAATAACAATTTAAACAATGTATTTTCAAAACTGAACAAATCACCGTTAGATACAATTTTAACACTTCTATTATCTTCAGTGTTATCAATGTAAATTTTACAAACCTTCAAATTATTTAATTCAATAATTTAATTATCAAATAAATAGTGATATTTGGAATTCAAGTTAAAATTTAACTTTTAAATATTTAAAATTCATTAAATATTCTAATTTCAAATGCCTAAAAATTCTAGGTCGTCACATTCCTCCCCCTTTGAAGAATTTCGTCCCCAAAATTACTAGTTAGGAAGAATGGTCCAATACCCGTTTACCTTTTTCCCAAAACCAAACAGTTCTAACAACTTCCCAAACCAATCTTTTTATTAAAGACACATTATCCATCTAACTAACCTTCCAAACTTTTACATAGTTCCCAAACAAATTTATTTATTCAATCATTCAAATTATAATTCAAAACCAAATTTTAAATTTTTTATATTTTATCAAAAATTTTACAACTCCCTAAATTTTCGAAAAATTTCGCCAACGTCTCCTTTGCGCGGCTAGCTCGGGACAACTACAAAATGCCTCTATGGGCTCCTAAATTTCAAAAGAAAACAAAAGCCAAGTGGCTAGATCAAAAAACCAATCAAATTTCATACAGAAATTTAAACAGGTACCTTTTTGTCGAGCAAGTCAAATTTATCTTCTGAAATCAAAACTAATTTTCCTTTATAACACCTGCATATCCTACTTAGTAATAATATCCAATCACAACTTTCAAAACATTTATTTGACTCCTTTACAAAATTTCAATATCCATTCATTCGAGCCGTATGATTTACATATATTTTTATTAAATCTTCATTCAAATGCTTATTCAATATATTTTCCCGACACCCATATTACTTAAGAATTCCACAATTTCTTCTTAAGTTCAATATAAGTATTTTATACGCTTGTTATGTTTATTTTCACTTCACCACTTAATTTATATCTATTTTTATTCAAATTGGTTCTCCCATTTCCATATGGATTCAGTTTAGCTTTAACTCTGAATATTGAATTTTATCTTCCATTTATAACTGATTCATATCGTTATTTTAAATTAGTTTCATTCACTAATTCATTTCAATTTCCAATTTGAAGTCGTTTTGTCGCTAACAAAAATTTCCCCAAAATTTTCAGAAAATTTCGGCAGAGTCTCTTTTGTACGGAGGAGCTTTTGCAATTTGACAAAAGATATAAATATATACACATCGACCCACATGATCCGAAAAACCAAAAATAGTTCATATTTCCTATTTTTATTGCATAGGGTACCATTATTAAGCATTTTTAAGCAAGCAGCTTATTATTTTAGCATTTTGCGCGATCAAATCCAGCCAAACGGCTTCCTAGTACATGTACATACTCAATTCAAACATATAAGTACTAAATATATGCAATTTATTAACATTTCACTTACTTTCAATAGAAAACATATAAATTTCACATATAATGTGTGTTATATAATTTCCATAAGCACATATAAGGTTCCGACACTCATTACAATTGCTTACAACCAATTCTCAAACCATTCCATTCAGTTTAAGTGATTACAACTTACACGCTTATGTTTAATTCATTCTAAGAAAAACAACTTATATTCATTCCAATATATTTCAAAATCATCCTATTTCATTTCTACTAACTCACAGAATTTATCTAATCCCGTCTACATCGAACGACTCATTTTCTTATGTAATTCGACAATATTAATGTGAATAAATAATTACTTGAGCTTTATAACCATTTAAATTGATTCCAACTAAATTTACACTTGATTCCATCCCATTTTAATTTATTCACAATCTTTTCATTGCACTTTCTTTCATATCCAAAAGTTTGATTCCAAACCATTGTATTAAACTCAACAACCAATATATTAAATAACCATCTCACAATTTACTTAAGTTATTTATTTTCTTCAAACTATTCTACCCAATAACTTAAGTTTATTTTATTCCACCAACTTCCATTTAAATCTTTAATTTGATTTTCCTTGGATCAAATCCCAACCATTTTACTAATTTATTTGATTAGTTTATCTTTTATTCATTCCTAAATTTTAATTCACATTAACAATTCATCATTGAATTTATTAATAATAAGGCCATTCAATTTGTGCTTGAATTGGATTTGTTTACAACTCACACCAAATCTATTTTAATACAATTCAATACTTACTTAGTTTACATTTATTTATCTAAGTAAGAATTTTATTCCATTCAATATTATCTATAACTCAATTGAATTCATTTCAATTCAATTTTATTTAGCTTAATTCCAATTAAATCTTGCTACATACCATTCCTTTGAATTTTGTTAAGCAAGGACTTAATTCCATTTAATATCATTACAATATCCACTTTCAGTTCATTTACTTATAATTATAAATTCATTTATTCATTCACAAATTCATTTTCAACTAATAAATTTTATTTCCAAACATTAATTATCTTTGGTCCATTTGAACTAATTTTGCTTTTTTATTTTACACAATTTTAAATCAAACATCATCCAATATTCAATTTCATTTCATTTGCATACTATATTAGTTAATAAGTTACTTACTAATTTTAATCTCAAAACATTGTTTATTTAGTCCAACTTGACTAATTTTTTCATTCAGACTTAAGTTCAACATTCAGTTTAAATTTCTTTTTTTCCTTTCATGTTTGAACTCATTACTAAAAATGTTCAAAATCCAATTTTGAAAAAATATATATATATCTAAATCAAACTATTCCTTTGCATTTCAAAATCAAACCAATTTTCACAAACAAACATTAATCTAAACATCCAGGTAGCAATCCCTCTCTTGAAAACTCGAAAATAAACACCGATGATGTCGCGATCATCATCGGAATTATTTTCCAGTGACCGAAAAGAGTTCTATGCTTTTATCTTTCAAAAATCCCTTCAAACATTTTTAAATTCCAAATCTCTCTAGATTTCAAATCCGATTCAAGAAGATTTCTCAAATATATATTATTTTTCCCAACTTCTTGAGAATCGTTTTCAAATTCAAAGGAAATTAAATTTCCAAATTCCAAATCCTTTAAATTTATATTCAAACATTACTTTGGAATTTTACATTCTTTTAATTATTAATCACACTATAATTCACATTTATAGTTTGCATTTACAAATCTCATTTGTATATGAATTTGTTTCTTAGTTTTTAATTATGATTTCAATTCCTTACTCAATTATAAATCACATTTACAAATTCCACTTATTTATTAATTTATTCCTTTAATTTTTTGTTATTATTTCAATTTCTTATTCAATTCTCATACAATAATAATAATTTAATATTATCACTTTCTAACAACCAAACATCCATATATAACTATAACAATTTACGAAAAATCATTTCTTTTATATACAAAAATAATTTTGGGTAAAATTATTTCATTTACCCTGGTTAAAAAAATATTATGGCGGTTTATCTTATTTAAGAGTTTAGAAACTCCTATTTATAACATGGTGTCCCACACATCAACCAGAATCCATAAACACTCAACAGATAAGTCAACACAATATAAAAACAATTTTAAATTCACTAACAAATACGCGCTCATATTTATTAATACACTCAAACTCATTATAGAGTACTTACGGACTCTATTCTATGAGTAATTCCCACCAGAGCCAAGGTTATCACCAAGCTATGCTCTGATACCAACTATAACAGCCCGCAAATCCGTACCCCTTGAGTCAACACTATTCTACATCCATTAACTCAAGATGAACATAAATACGAACCATTTGGGTTAAAGAAGAAGAGGTAGAAGAAGAAAATAGAAAACAACATCAGAATCTAACCATCGTAGCGGAATAAAATATAATAGATATTAAATGATCTTTACATAAAGAACACAATATCTGTTTATACGTACATCATCAGAGTACATCATCAGAGTTCAACAACATCAATAGCATACAATTAGATACACAGCGGAATAATAATCAAGTACGGAAGTACGTATCGCCATCCAGCTCGTCCCTTGAGCTCCACAGCATCATATCCTGTATTCTATAATACTCGGTCTGACCCGAGCATTATAGTTAAATAACACTCGAGTCAGTCTGCAATACCAGCGTGAGAAAACCACACTCAACTTGATTATTAATGTTTCAAATCCTTTGAAAATCAAAAGCATCTCGTAAGACCACGCCAAAAATAAACACGTCGGGTTTTTACCTTACGATAGCTAAAACATTTTTTAATATAAAATCCTCTAATATTATATAAGGGTCTATTTACAAATACTTATTAAAATAGCCAAAATTGTTACATTATTAAATTCCAGCTACTAGCCACAGAGTGGGTAATACAAAAAAAACTCGTAAAAGGCGCGTAGGGCGAATGGATTTCCGACTAATGACTAGGCACTGGGTATCACCTGTCACGGTACCTGGTCTAGATCAGCATACCGAGGATCACTCCCGACCCCCTGCAACACAAGACTAGGACTACCCCTTACCTGATAGTCCCGAGTAAGATCATCCCACGGTTGTGATTAGCAACCGCACCACTAAGCCGAAATAAAATGGGACATCCAGACAGGGATGACCCTACCCTGAAGTGGGTGCTACCCACCTAGCCTTGTTGAATAACCCCTGATTTTCAGTCATTCGCAGTTGATGAGGCTTAAGGCTAAGCGTTACCTATTAGAACATATCCCTTAGAATGCTCATCGCCCACCTAAGGATGTTCTGAAAGCATTCATCCATACAAGTATGTCCCGAGTTCGAACGGATCCGAAGGCACCATTCCTACTACATCCATTTTGGAAACATCCTCGGGATTACTAGCGACTAGCCCTTGCACTTCACTGCTCCATTTTCGAATTCGTACTCGTTTTTCCCCGAAAACGTACAAACCGGATCGAAATGGTTTTCGAGAAATAAATCCGGTCTCTTCGAAAGGATCAGCGCATTGGCCAATATTGATAGTCGGTTATTTAACTATCAATTAATATTCACAAACATCCATCAACCATAAATAATTTCTCCAAATTATTTATTATTCTCAAAATATCTTCGCAAGATATATTTCCGCCTTTCAAACCGTTTTGAAAACAATCTCAAACTGTCTTTCTTTTACAGAGTAAACTTCCCAAATATTTTCTATTTCCCCTGAAATCACCAAGCACAAAACTTTAGAATTTTAAAATAATTTTAAAAAAACTTTATTGTAAAATATGCTTTAAAACATTTAAATTGAAAATTACTTTAATACTTAATTAAAAATAATACTTTGGAATATTCCAAATAAGGTTACTTTATAAATTATAAAACTAGATTTTCTCCTTTCAAACAAAATACTAAGTCACCTTTAAATAATTACTACGATGTAGATTAGAAAAAAATACTTACTTTAGAATTTGAACATTTAGAAATAATAAATTTTCTAAAACATGCTTTTTAACATTAAAACTTTTATCTTATATTTAAAAATTTACTTTGAAACGTACTTGGCTATCCAGGGAAATATACTTCTCTTCACATCCTTTAAAATTATAGCACTGTTTATTTTTAAACAAATTTACCCATTCCTTTAATAAATTCCCATCGTTAATTTATTCTCCAAAATATCCACTGATATATTATTTCACTTTTATAAACTCGGTTTATAAATTCCATAGTATCAATCTCCTTTAAATTTCTAATTTCAAATACTTGAATCAATTTCCAAATTGATTTCCAATTTACTCCTATTTATTCCAAAATCCATTAACTTCAGACTTTATTCCTTAATTATGATTTAAAATACTTTTAACTGAAAATACCAATTTTAGATTTCCTAAATTTCTTCTTTATCCCTTTTAAATAAATTTAAACTTTGAATTTTAAAATAACTCTTTATTCCTTTAAATGATCACTTAAGTTTACAATTCAATAATTTCTGTTTATTCAAAATCCTTCTTTTTTCTCATAATCAAAATTATTTATTAGTATTTTAATATCACTTCCATTCCTTTTCAATTCATTCTTAATTTATTCAAATTCGCTATAATTATTTTACTTAAAACTCCACTCTTTTATTGTCTTCCAAAAATCCAATTTATATATTTTTGATAACTCAATGTATCAAAATATATTCAAGCAAACCATAGCATTCAATATTCTAATATAATTCATCATAGAATATCAAATAATCACAATAGACAATATTAAATAATTTAAATAAATGTTGAGGAATCAGGTTGGATCCCTCCAACCTGTTTTCCCTGCATCCACAGATGTTAGCACAACATAAAATACCAATTCCACTTCGAGGTGGAATATCGCGGTATATGGGTTTTGATATAATAACATCCGCTATTATGCGGCGCATAGGGTCTCATCCGCTATATAATGCAGGAAATCAATCATTCAAGGATATATTATATACTATAATATAGCACATCAAATCAATTCAACCATTCAAACAATTTATTTAAATTTAATCATTTAAATTTGAATCAAACAAGATGAGTGAGATTAATTCACCTTTGCTGTTTATTATGCAATCTGATCCAATCTCGACTTGTCTCCTTATGGATGTTGACCTTGAATAAATTATTAGATGGCTTTATTAATATTCGAAATAAAAATTGAACCATTATGTACCGCTTAATAGTTCAATTGGTTAATGTTTTAAATTTGAACTCATTGAAGAATTATTATTTTTATTTGAAAATACATATGTCTTTGTAAAATAGTTTCTATAGACTTCAAAATCTGTGTCCACATATTACTATAAAAATAATCTATATTGCCCTCCAAAAATTTCTATTTCAATTTCTAAATCTTATATATGTATGCCTATATATACTATTCTGATTTCTGTGCATATATAAAAATCTGCATACATATATTTTTTCAAAAACCTTAACTATATACACAACTAAATTAAATAGGCCTGCCTGCATAAATATTTATGTTTATACCTTCCTACTGTATATGTCTGCCTGTGTATATACATTAATGAATATTATCTTTAAACTGGAAAAAAATCAATTTGTTTTATCTCTTACTGTCAATGCCCTTTTTTTTCCAAATGTATTTATAAAATTTATAAATAGAAATCTATCCCTTAAAATATATATACATATACGTTAAATTAAATTAATTTTAAATCTTCTAATCTTAACTGCAACAATAACTCTTCCTGACTATACTATTCACCCATATATAAATTTATTTAAATTAGATTAAATGACTCTTACCTCCCAGTTGCCGCAATTCAAAAGCGAAACCCACGTACTACTCGAGCTTAATTCCACATCGCGAAGCTAATGTCGCTGCCAACGTACGCCTGATCGCTCCTTGCGCACACGAACGTCGTGAAATCCAAACCTCGAACCCTAGTTCGAGCAGCTTCGAATACGATTCACAAACAACTGCCGTGTTTCCCATCGCTCACCCAAGCTCACGTGAGTCACTCACGATATGCCCTCAAAGTTGCTCAAATCATTACAACTTCGAACCCTAGTTGTTTTGGGTGAACGGCAATTAGATGCCTGCCCTTGCTGTAAAATGAAGACGAACAGGAACAAAGGCTCACGATTCAATTTCAATTTTTATTTTAACGTGAGATAAAGGAGTAGTTCGGCATAGAAAACAACGGAGGAGGAGAAATCGAATTTGAAATAAGGAACCATGCTCGGCCATTAATTTATTTTTCTTAAACTGCTTGCCTTCGAAAATTCCAGATGAAGATTGCGTATTATCAGCTGGAAAGGGAACAAGGAAAAGATGTTTACGTACCTAAATCAAAAGGCTACAGTGACTTCGAAAAGAAAGGAAAAAGTTGTGATGTGATTTAAAATTCAACTGGGTTTTAACTGGATGTATATATACTTAATTAAATTCAAATTATTTTAAATTTTAAATCGCCTCGAATTACGCATCTCAAAATCACGACCTCCTGTCGAGGTGTGCCACCAGGCATTCATAATGTTATACCTCTATTCCGAACATAATGGAAAAGGTTTCGAGTCCTAATTCGATCGTATGGAGAAGATAGCTTTTTGGATCCAGTTATTATATTAAATTTTCGATATAGATTTCAGCGCGTTTATATATCGTACGCTCACATAACAACACCAAATGCTATGAAAATTGAAATTCGATGAAAATACACTATTACGTATCCAATGGAACTGGTTTCGTCGAATTCCGAGACTATGCCTCGGAAGGCTATTTTTAAATATCAATTTAAACAATATATTTTCAAAACTGAACAAATCACTGTTAGATTCAATTTTAACACTTCTATTATGTTCAATGTTATCAATATATATTTTACAAACCTTCAAATTATTTAATTCAATAATTTAATTATCAAATAAATAGTGATATTTGGAATTCAAGTAAAAATTTAACTTTTAAATATTTAAAATTCATTAAATATTATAATTTCAAATGCCTAAAAATTCCGGGTCGTCACATCACCAAAATTTCCTTTGGCATGTCGACATACTCAAGTACCCCATGTCGATGTGGTAGTAGTTTATTTCAAAATTTTGAATTTTAAAGGAAGTGTCTATTCGTTATATCCTTTCATGAATGGACATGGCTATTGTTCTACTATAAATAGGAGTGGCTTTGAATGAATTTGTTTTCATATTTTTCTTGTTTTCACTCCTCTTCTTCTTCCACATTTCTTTATACATATTCTTACCGTTACTCTACCGAAATCAACATTGAATCTAACTAGATCATTTCTGGTTTGATTCTCTATCACTATCTCAACAAGATCCCAGTGCTATTAAGAGTTATAGACTTCTTTGTAATCAATATAGTGAGAAAAGGTGTGATTGTAGCCTTGGAAATCAATCAAGTGAGAAAAGGTGTGATTGTGGCCTTGGAAATCTATCAAGTTAGAAAAGGTGTGATTGTAGCCTAGGAAATCAACTGGGTGAACTTGTTGCCCCTGAAATCAAGTATCTCTACCCAGAGGTTTGTGAATCTGGAGTGGTGTACCTCGTGGCCTTGAAATCGAGGGTGTAATTGTACAATTGCTTTTGAAAGTAAATCCGTACTTGTGTGCGGGACTGGATGTAGGGTAATTTTGAACCATTATAAATTCCAATGTGTTCTTTCCTTTATTACTTTTACTTTATTTATGCATCTATGTTTGATTCTATGATCATATCTGTGTTTGAATATTGCATACATTTGTGTTCAAATTAACAAAAACTCAAAAGGATTTAGTAATTCCTTTAAACACTATTCACTCCCCTCTAGTGTTAATCCTAGCCTTAAGATCCGTATTCCGCATTTCTCACAACTTGTACCTTATATTATAGTTCACTTGAGATGGTTTACATTGTATAAGTATGTATGTCCTGACTCGAGTGTTTTATGTTTTGCTTTACGCTCGGGTCAGAATGAGTGATACAGCATTCGAGACTCGCCTCTGGAGTTGGAGCTTCACTTGGGGATCCAACTATCCATTTCACTTTCAGTTATTCTGTTGATTCCAGTTATTCTGTTGATTCTAGTGGTGCATTCAGCTTTGTGCCTGTTTATTACCTTGTTACTTCTGTTGTATCTTATTTAACTCTGATGTATTTATATAGTAGCTTCATGAACTACTATTTCTTTGTTTCCGCTGCATTATATTACACTTTGTCTATGATTCTGTGATTTATTTATTTGTTGTATATTTTGAGATTTGCCAAATTTAAATTACAATTCGATATTTTGAACAATTCAAGTCTGATATGTGCGGATGCGAATGGCTGAAAATATCGGGTCTTTAATAAGAAGAATATGATGCCGATATCCTAACACAACCCTAGAATCCATTTTCCTTGGGCATTCCTATGGTAAGTTATTTATTAGTCGGCCCAATAACATTAAATAGTTTATCTTACTTAGATGTTTAAGCAATACTGGGTTTTATTAAAACAATGCTTATTAAAACCTTCCTATTCAATTTAATGCACAAAAAAACTTGAGTTATATTATCTCTTTTCTATCTAAGTGTTTATAAATTTAATTTATCAAAACATTTTAATACTTTTTATAAAATTCCTTTTTTATAAACCCATTCCATGTTTACGAGTCCATTTACAAATCTCCAAATTAATTTATAAAACTTTCTTTTATTTATATAATACCATTTATAAATCTCTTTTTCTTAAAACATTTTATATAAAACGTTTCATAAATAAAATAAAAGAAAAACCCATTTAATTTCCATTAAGGAAACTTGAGAATTAAATACCAGGGTTTTATTTCCAAATCACTATTGAAATCAAACTGCATAAATTTTTATGCATAGATAAAATAACTTTTATAATTTATTCACTAACACTTGCGTTGGGTTCGTTCGGATTCGAACTCATTTTGATTCCACAACGATGAAGAGAATAATTTACAAAGTGCACTACAATATTTGCCTAAGAAAAAATTTGATCGTCACTTCGAAAATTATCTAGATTACCACAAAACAAATCGAGATGTTTTACTTGAATTACCCAAAGAAAATGTATTTTCATTAAAATTCTCTTTGAAATATTTATACTTATGAATACTCCCAAGTAATACCATTATTACTTTTCTTAATATTCTTTTGAAACCATTTCAAGCAATACTGGGATTTAAATTTTTAAAAACACTTTGTACTCATAAACACACATTATAAATAATATAAATCATTTTACATACCATACTCATATAAAATGTACTTTTAAAATCATTTTATATTATAATAACTCCTCTGTATTATAATTAACTTTTCACAAATTTTTATCCTCTAAATGTCTTGTCTTCCCATTTTGAATATATTAAATAACTTTATTAAAAGTTGACCTTATAACTTAGAGTTTTCTCCAAACGCATTAAAGTCTAATTGTAAAACTTAGTTCGTAAGGGGTTCATTTTAATACACTCATAATTCTCAAAATAATAAACGCCCATAAACTGATCAGGCATAATTTAATAATCAACAAACGATGGTCAATGCTCCTATCTACTCAAGCATGACGAATCAAACAACAATGATAATAAATAAATATTATCATTTTCATACAAGCACAACATAAATAACTATGTATATTTGAAAATTATTACTTTACATATAAAAAATATATAGTCCCAAGTAAAATATTTCCTTTACCAATTTTCAAAAAATTAACATATGTTTATTTTCTATTTTCCTTGTTCAAGTGTTTAATAATCCCTATCGACACCATGAAGTCCCACGTCTCGACCAGAATTCATAAACAACTCAATAGGCCAATTAACACAATACTATTCTATAATAGTAAAAAATAACTCTATTATATATAATACTCTCAACTTATTCTAGGGTATTACTTACCCAATCTCTAACGAGTTTACCCCACCATAGCCAAGGTTCTCGCTTAACCTTCAGTTCTAGTACCAAATGCAATGAACCACCTTTTCCTCCCTTGAAAATTGGCACTTAATACATCCATGCTATCTGAACGTGGAGTATCTAAGAGCCAAAAGGGTAGATTGTCGGGTAAAAAAGTAAAAGAAAATGTATAGGGAAAATAGAATCTCACGGCGGAACGACGGCATAGAATATAACAAAGATAGTAAAAACTGTCACTCTAAAATATATGGTATGTTAGAATTAAAAACAAACCTCATCAGCCTAGACAACTACAACTTTGTGGCCTTACAATTGCTGATAGGTATATAATAACGCAATGGAAAATAAAAATACTTTGTGTAACGACCCCGAATTTTTATGAATTTAAATTTATAATTTAAATGAATTTTTGAATTAAATTTGTAAAATTGATTATAAATGGCAGCGAGTTTCCCCGATTCAAATAGAAAATATATATTAAGTCATATGAATTTGAAAATTTGTATATATGTGAATATATTGGATTTGAAATAAAATCTCAAATAAATGGTTTTAAAAATAAATAGAAAAATAATAATAATTTAATATTTGATAAATTAAGTTGAAAAAAAATAACATGTAAGTTAAATTAACTATTTAAGTTAGAAACAAATAATATTAATAAACAAAAGAAATAACATATATAGTAACACATTAGTGTAAAATAGGAAGTAAATACATAAAAGAATAAACTATAACAACATAACAAAAGTAGAACTTCATTTTATTTCAAAGTAATAAAGACAAGTAAAATAATATTTTAAGTTAACAATAGAAATTTATTCATATTCCAAAGTATAAGTTAAATATAAAATGAATTAAACTATAAAATGAGTACGAAGTAACACCTTAGCTAAAAATATAACAACATATAAAGAATAGAATTCATTTATATTATAAATTATGCAAGACAAATTAAATTTGTACAAAAAATAATAAACAAAGAAAAAGAAATCCAAGTATTACTGTACAAGCAAGTGGTAAACAAAAGTGCTTGCACATGAAAATCTAAAGTACATAACATTTTGTTCCTCATCAGACAATAAAGTGTATGTAGTAAGCTAAGCAGTAGGCAAAGGACTTTCTCATTTAATGCAAGATCATCTCTAGCCCATAACTAATGCACCTCAGCCATACACAAGTCATTCCAAATAGTTACATCCTGTACTTGCAAAGAACTTCAAACTGCATGCTTCCTTTGTATATGCATCAACTCCTCACTTCAGTTCATTCCCTCAAAGCTAAGCAAAAACCGAAGTAATACTATTTCATAACTTCGCATAGCCTCGAAACCAAAGCCCGGAATCAGGCAAAGCAACTTCAACCTGAAGCTCTATATCTGAGATGATCAACTCAGAGCAAAGAGTAAATCAAGCTTTGTAATATAGTTTAAAGGTGCATGCAAGATTCAACTCAGTTTAAAGGTAAATCAAACAGCAAGTGATTCAACTCAAAAATATAAAGCAAAGATTCAACTGGAAATAAAATCAAACTAAATATCAAGTTCTTCCTCTGTTCCTTGTTGTCAGATTTTCCAGGTGAGCAAACTACCTACTTTCAGTTTTCAACTCCGTTCATATTTTGATTGTGATGAGTTTCCTGATGCTTGTGATTGAAACCATTATTGCATGTTGGTATTGATGCAAAGTATAAGAGTATATATGTTTGAGTATAAAAGGAAAAAAAAAACACAAACCTCTGTCATTTTTCAGGTTTCACCATACTTAAATTCAATTCGATTTCTTTTATACCATCAATTAGAAGCTTTGATTTTCGAGCGGGCAAAATTCGTCTCGTCACACTGTGGCTAATGAACATCTAGCTCTACTCCATGAACTCTATGTCCTACCAACGACAACCTGGGAAAAATACTCAATCTAACCGGAACATTAAATAAAATAACATTCGGATTAGTTTGGAAAACCAATGTAAGAAAAATCAAGTAAAATAGTGAACATATATTAATTATGTGAGACTACGCCGCTAGACATCGAATAGGCTTATAGCCGACATGTAACATCCCACCTTTTCGCATGCTTTAAATCGACACACGTGCCAATTCAAACCATACGGAAGGGCAAATTTTTATGGGGTAAATAAGAAAAACGAGAAAGAAATAAAACAAAACAGAATCTCACAGCGGAAGGATAAAATATAATAATCAAATATACAGTTCATGAAGCTGTTTACTAAATATTAAATTTTCTTATACATTATATATCAGAGTTGCACATACCAACGAATAAAATCTATGCAGCGGAATACAGTGTAGTGGAATATAATATAATAATAATAATGAAATCTTCATCTTCGTCCTCCAGAAATAAAGTCTTCGATCCTAAAATGCTCGGACTGACCCGAGCGAATTGAAAGGACAAAACACTCGAGTCAGAACTAAAAGATCTTATGTAAGTTAAATCAAAAGAAATAAATATGAGTGCAGTAACTTAAGAGATGCTCGGGATTCACATCTCTTAAGGATCCGTTAAACTATTTACTATGTAGTAATATTCGCTATTATAATAGTGTCTATTAGTAAAATAAACTTACTCTAAAATAGCGTTAAGGGGTTACCCATACAGACCTTAACACATAATATATTCCCATAGTCTATACAGTACCGTAATTTCCCCTGTACTGGGCATCGTCAAAGGGCGCTCCATAGGTATGGTACAAAACAAAATCGTATAAGGCGCACTAGGGTAGGTGACATGCCACAGCTAGGCAATGCCAGGGTAGATATACCAATTACGGTTCCGGGTTGGTGGTAACGCGTAGCAGCTACTACCGCCCACCTCGAACAACACCCCCAAAATCAAAAATCAACAGTGGCCACCGAATAAATCCAAAGTCAGAGTAGAATATCGAAGGGATGTGTCCGACAAAAGGGGCTACCTTCTTAACCCGTCAATCACTCCTGTTATAGCCACCTTATGCCATCTCATGGGAGTTGGGTCCACGTATTTACCTCAAAGGAAACGCCGCCTCCATCCTACTTCATTTTGGAATCTCCACTGCGTACACAGTTGTTAAAGTGGTTTTCGGAGTTGGCAAAGAGTATGACAACTTCCGATCCCAGTCTCTTTAACAACCAAACGTTATTATAACACCGCGGTCTTTTCAAAATAGTTTATACTTTAAAACCAGAATAAAATATCCATTTCAAAACCATATAAATACGATATCATTTCTATTTTAAAACCCAAATCAATATGATATCATTTTTATTTCAAATATATACTTTTTCTAAAATCATAGTACTTTCAAATATATATATCTTAAACCCATGGCTTCGAAACAAAATTTTCAATACTTAAATGGTTTAATAAAAAATTAATTTATAAAGTAAATTAGCTTTTTAATTTCTCAAATCAATTCCAAATACAGATTTGAATTCCTAAATAAATCATTTAAATTTCCATATATTTCAAAGTTTTAAATATTCCACCATTTCAAAACTAAATTTTTAATTCATATATATATGCCAAATTCACATTACTATTATTTAGTTTTGAAATACTTACTTAATAAATCCAGTATCCTTTAAATAAAACTTTCAAATTCAATAATTGAATATTCCCCAATTTGTTTAGACTAGATATATTCACTTAAATCGTCTTCAACTCGAATTTAGTTATAACACCATATTCTTTTTAAATCTAAACCTCAATAAGACCTTAATAAAATAAAATCTCAAATCAATTTCAAAACTATCTTCTCAACTTTGATTTATAAAAATCAATATAAACTTTATATTAGAATATAATTTAAGTAAATACTTATCCATAATATATTTTAATAAAATCAACTTTATTATTAAACTTACTTCATACTTTCAACAATTTTATACATAGCTTAAATCCAAGAATTTAACTATATATAAAATAACCTTTATCAAATATCCAAATCAACATCTCAAAAATCATATATATTCTTTATAAACCATAGATATCATTTCAAAATATTATAATATATATACCACAGCGTCTGTATATAATTTTCTGTCCTATGGTCAAGTGATATGGATATTTATCATTTCAATCCGCAATTTAAAAATAAAAATTACGGTTATATATCATTTCAAATCGTAATCCCGATAAGATAAGAATGCATAATAACTTGCAGTTTATACAATATAGAACACATCATCCATTCACCAAATATCAATCATCAACCATTTATTACAATCATCATCCAATTTAAACAAAACATCAATATAGAGCATATAAAATATAACATGTATCAACGAACAGTTTACATTCAATAATAAATTAATAACTGTTTAACTGACAGTTTATATGCAATAATAAATAAATTTAACTAGCAATTTATATGCAATAATAAAATTAAATAACAATTTAATTTAAATAAATGCAATTTAACTGAGATGATGATTAAATATATGTCCAACAATCATAGATAAATTTTAAATCTCATCAAAATTAGTTTAACAAACATAAGAAATTTAAGAAGTTGTGAGTGGGTTAAAACGCTCACCTTTGATTTTAGCCCATAAAAATCCATGCAGAAGCGCAAAACTCAACAATCTCTAAATTAAACTAAATCAATTTCATGTTGTCCAGAATATAAATTTGAATCCAACAAAAGAAATCGCACTTGAATCAAAGTTTATATGCAAAAGATATTCATGTTACAAGAAGTATTATTAAAACAAAAATTAGTACGCGTTAAAAATATATATATAAATAAACAAATTTCAATACTTACGTTTTCTCACGATGAGGCTTCAGGAAAAGATTGAAGAACTACTAAGATGAGGACAGGAAGTGTATGAAAAATGAAAAAGAATAATTTTTATAAAAGAATGCTTTTGGATTTGCAAGAATAAGAGCTTTTGAATATGAGGTATTAGGAGAAAGAAGAAATAAGATGTAGGTTATTTATAATTAGGAAACGAATGTGGAGGGACAAAAATAAATGTCACGTTTTATTATTAAAGCTTCAGGTATTAATAATACATAAGGAAATGTAAGTAGGAATGGAAAAGTTTGCAAACGAAAGTAGAATTTTGTAACGACCCAGAATTTCTATTAATTAAAATTTATATATTTAATTGATTTTAAATATTAATAAGTCAGATTTATAAGTCCGATTAATGTATTTTTCAAATAATTGGATTTAATCGAATAATTAAATCGATAATTTAATAGTTGAAATTACAGAAATAATTGAAAATTGGGTTAAATATGATTAAAAATGATTTATAAAATTTTATTTAATCATGTTGGAGTTAGAGTGATGTTATAGAACTTTTAAAATTGAATTAAAAGTTTATTTGTGAAAATTGAATATTTTAATATTTAATTATCGACTGAAAAATAGCCAATTTTTGAACTGTCTCAGAATTGGACGAAACTAGTTCCATTGGATCCGTAATAGTTAGTTATTATCGGATTTCAATTTTCGTAGCAATCAGAGTTTTCGTTTGACCGTGGCAGCTCGAAACGCATCGAAATTGTTTTAATATTAATTTGGCGAGTTAAAATAGTCATTTTTCAAACAGTCTCAGATTTCGACGAAACCAGTTTCATCGGATCCGTAATGTGATATTATTGTAAGGTTTCAAATTTCGGCCAATCGGATTTACCGTTTGTCCGGGGCAAGCCAAAACGCCCAGAAATTAGTTTAAATTGGTTTAATTTAAATTGATCGTTTATTGCCATAACTCGCATAGATGATCGAATTGGCTCCCGAAACACGTTCCATTGCGTTTGGAACGCAGGGTAAACCTTAGAAACGCCAACCGGCATGCTTCATTTGGAGTTTGTAAAATTTCAATGAATAGTAATTCGAGAAATTTTCTATATAAGCCCCTCAATATTTTCATTTGCAAACCCTAATCAAACTAAACCCTAGCCGCCGGTTTTTAGTTCAGTAGCCGATATTTTGTTTTGTTTTCTCTTCGATTTCTCCAAATCCATCATTTAATTCAAGAAACTTTCTACTGCAATGTTGTAGAGAACTTTGAGGTCTTCGATTTGTACGGTGGTGATCGTCTAATTCGCAGCGATGAAGGAGGAACTTGCTCGCGTTTAGTCCGGCTTTGGGCACGAATTACAATGTTAATAAGCGATCGATTTCACCCATATTACAACCGAAGGTGGCTTGTGCGTAGGGCTTCAACGTGGAAGTGGCCGATCATCTTCGAGCATCACGTATGGGTCGCATTAATTCAAAGGATTGCAGCGGCTATGGGTTAGGTTAGAACGTGGGAACCTGGTGATGAAGGAGATGGCTTGCACGGCCTTGATTTCGAGTAGGCAGATCTAAGGGTCCAGATTCGCTGAAGGTTGAAAATTGAAAAGTAAATTGTAAATTAATTTTATTTAAATTTGTATAAACTTTAGAAAGTTGTATCTTATTCATACGAGGTGGAAAACACACGGAACAAGTTACGTTGGGTTCGCATGGACGAGCACTACGTATGGAATTGGATTGGAGTCGTTTGGAGCTAGTTTGAATTTCGGGTAAAATTAAACGCGCGTTTAATTTTATTCGAAATAAAAGCTGGAAAACGGAATTAAAATCAAGGTGAGAACTTCTCACTCAATCGAATCGGTTTCGATTTTAATGTTAAATAGTTAGATTTAAAATTATTGATTGTATGTTTGAATGATGATTGTTATCTATTGATTGTTAAAATAGACATTATGCGCCGTTATTAAGCGGATGTTATCTATTAAAAACATATACCGCGAATATTTCACCGTATAGTGAAATTGGTATTATTTATGTACTTGGAGTTGATTTCCCGCATTATATAGCGGATGAGACCCTATTGCGCCGTCTATTAAGCGGATAATATTTTTATAAATCCCATATACCGCGATAATTCCATACTGGAACGGAATTGGTATTGTGCTAACATCTTTGGATGCAGCGAAACATGTTGGAGGGATCCAACTAGATTCCTCAACTGTATTGATTTATTTACAGATATTGTGATATTCGTTGATTATCATATCGATATATGATATTTGGATGTCATGATGACTATTTGGCGCTGTTGCATCATCGGATCCATTTTTGAAGTTTTAAAATAATGATTTTGGTCTTTAAAAGAATTTTTAAAGTGATTTATGAAAGTATATGTTTTATTAAAATTTTGAATTGATTCATTTTAAATAATTAAAACGTTATAAATTTTTATGTTATAAAAATTAAGATTTTTGTGAAATATAATCAAAAGGTGATTTTTGAGATAAGTAGTTAATAAATTTATAAAATAGTTAAATTGGGATTTTTGAATTATTTTAAAACGGGTTATATGAAAGATGTATAAATTTGATATTTTAAAATTAAAAATATTGGAATTATAAAACGAGTTTTTCTAAGTGTTAAAATGAAAATAAATGGATACATAAGTGAATGAAAATTTATAGACTTATGAATTGTGAAGTTATAAAATGAATAGATGTTGTAAGACAAAGGATTTTAAGGAATTAACTTATAAATCGGATTTTTGCATTTAAATTGAAATCTTTAATGAAGCAAAAATGGTTTATAGTTGAGATTTATAAAATATATATTTTATAAATCGAAATAATAGAATTTTAAAAGGAGTTCTATTAATTTTGAAAATAGGGTTATAAATGAAATCTTATAAGTAATAAGATTTATAATTTGTGAAGTTTTAAAAGAACGATTTTGTAAATAAATGGATTATAAGCATATAACTTATAATATGGACTTTTGGTATATAATTGAGTTATATAAATTGAATTGGATTAATAAAGGAGATTTATAAATCTAAGCTTATAAATAGAAATGGAATTTATAGACATTGTTTATAAATTCGAAATCAATTGAATTTGATAAATTGAAAGTTGAAATTGATTAAGGAAGTATATTCACGATTTTGGATAGTGAATATATTATCAAATATAATGGATATGCTTGGGAAAATGAATATTATAAAGTGAAGTTCATCGTTTTAACAATGTTTTAAAATGTATTATAAATCGAAAACATAGATTTCAACATTCATTGTTGAAATAGACGTTTTCGAGAAATAAGGAAATGGTGGACTATAACACTGTTGTTATAGTAAATGGTTTCCGAAAGGAAATATTTTGTATAGTATTGGGATTTATATATCTATTTTAATTTTGAATCCCTATACTAGTGATTTTGGGTCGTCGTAACGGTGTTTTACGCAACATTCATTTTGACTCAAATAAATGTGTTTAAGTGCATGTTTTCCTTAAAGAATGAAATATATACTTAATTACGATATTAAGTATACTGAATATTTTCTAAGTATTAAAAATAAATGGATTTGTGAATTACTTATTAATAAATAAGTATGGAAATGTTTTTCGAATGTGAAATGAAACGTTTTTAGAATTTATCTTTTTGAAGACAAATTGAAAATGAATATTACAAATCGATTTGGGAATCATACATTCATAGATATTTTGGAAGTGTAAATTCACTATGGAAATTATAAAAGAAAGGGGAATTTGATTAAAAATAAACGTTGATTTATTTTTGAAGTGTGGGAGTAAATTTACGGATTTAGAACGTAAATATAAAGTAAGTCGGTAAGGATTTATTTAATTGGTTTAAATGAACCATTTTGAAATGAAAGTATTTTCGCGTAAGGAAAATGATTGAAATTTGTTTTCAAAAGTGATAAAGGTGAAAAGTGATTTGAAAATTTGTTTTCAAATGGTTGAAGTGTGGAAATTATATATCTAGTAAAGATATTTTGGAAAGTAAATAATTTGGGAAATTATTTGGAATCTGGTGATGTTGAGCATGCGTATTGATAATAAAATAATCCGACTATCCATATTTACCTTTAAATAGGTATTTGTTGTGATTGTTTGAATTTGAATGCCACACTTATTTTTGAATAAGCGCTCACTATTCGGGTTAGCCGGGAAAGGACCTTGGGGTCGTATAACCCATTCCGAGTATGTGATACGTCGTAATGGATTGCATTTGATGACCGGTGTTAAAGACCAGATATTTTTGAAAATTGAAGGATTACCGTTGAGTTGCTCTGCATCGGCTGATCTCCGATATAGAGGTTTTATCACCCTTAGTGACGGGAAGTCTGGACGTGATTACAAATTATCCGGAATGCGAGGACTTCTTTGTAAGTGCCTTCGGCTCTGTTCGAGCCCGGAACAGACTTGTATGGATTGTATGTCTGACATCACAAGTTGAGATATAAAGCTGATTTCTTTCAAATATATTTCCGTTGGTGGCGGAGAATTTATTCTCTTAGCTTAACACCCTTCTCTGAGACGTACGAGCTTAGAGGTTATGTAGTTGAAGGTTATTAGTGATATACTCCCAATTTGGTAGTGTGGCATGCTGAGTGTTGCTGTGGGATGATCATTGTTTGATCATTTGTGATATGATCATTTGTTTGATCATTTATCTTGGTGATCATTGCTTTGATCATTTGTTTACCCAAAGCACAGCTTTTGTATAAAGCGTGGCTTTGTGGACGAGACTTCGTCGGACCTCACACCCCGGAAATGGTCAAAACAAGAAGGATGCAGCAAGGTTATTAGGGTGTAGCACCCCTTTAGTGTATGCCATTCCTTCTGGATAGAGGTGTTATCATGGTATGGAGCCCAGATACTTAACCTATGTCGTTGCTGCAAATTTATTGCTTTGTGGTTGTTGGAAATCGAGGATCCTCGGAAAGATCGGTTACAATCGGGGGATGACATATTCGTGTCAGTACTTACCCAGTTAGGGGTAACCCGGCCTAGTGTTGGCAGAGATCAGGTTTGGTTCTCGGGTCGTCTTTCCAGAGGCGTACCCATGTGGCAATGGGAAGTTCCTTGGCCTGACCATTTGTTGGAAATCAAAAGAAACAATACTATCTTGTACGGTTTTAGTTGTAGAACCTATCATTCACTTATGGTGGGGCCCCACTGTTTGGCTGGTAGCTATAGTAGGCATAAGTGCGAAATGCCTATGCTGGCTAAGATTTGTATCCTTATTTTCGAAATGATTTTTTCCTACACCATGCACTAGTAATAATATCAAATATTTCTTTTTAATGCGTATCAAGCATCTTTGACTATCATAAGGAGAAATCTCGTCCGATTCTGCATTTGCATTGTGTGTGTGTGCGGGAGGCCTTATGGTAGTCTCATTTTCTAAAAAACATTACGAATCTATATTAAAATTAACATGTACTTTGTTTTAAAGATAAACTTTTTTAAGTTCTCACACCGGTCACATGACTGACTCAGAGTTTATTGTTTTCCTTCCTAAACTCTGGGTGCCCACCAATTTCAACATGGGCAGTCTAGAGTCAGGTTATCAGGATATTCTAGAATTCAGGAGTTGCTGGAAGCAAGTTGGATGGCATGGCGTATTCACTAGTATATAGTATTTCTTTTCCACTGTTTGTTGTTGTACACTTTGATGATGAAATGTAATATGCTGTAATGTAATAACTGATATAGTTCTTTGTTTAAAGATTATTCATTTATTTATTATATGTTGTTCCGCTGCGATTGTGAGATTCTGATATTGTTCTGTTGTTTTCTTTTTCTTTCTCTCTTCTTCTATCTTTTACTTCTTCTTCAACCATAAATGTACGGTTTTCCGGCCTTCGATTGCTCGGCAGTTGATACAGTAGACGTATTGATGTCGGTTTTCGAGCATCGAAAAGTCGCGTCCGTCACATTTGGTATCAGAGCATATGGTTAAGAGACAACCATGGCTCTGTAGGGAATTACTCATCAGAGATAGAGTCATTAGTACTCTAGAACGAGTGTGAGTGTAATAATAGATATGAGCGCGTATTTGTTAGTGAATATTAAATGGTTTTATATTGTGACGAGTTGGTTTATTGAGTGGCATATGAACCTTTGTCGCCACAGTCTACGCAACTGTATCGAAGGGGTTTCTAAACACTTAAATAGAACAATTCGACACAGTATTGTTTTAAATTGGGTAAATGAAATAATTTTACCTTGATTATATTTTGTATATAACAGAATAATTTTTCATAATTATTAAAGTGTATATGAATTGATTGCTTGGTTGTTGAAAATATAAATATATATAAGTCAATAAATTTTGTTTGAATAAGTTGAATAAAAACAACAATTTTTAAAGAATAATTGTATAAGCAAATGAATTATAAGTATGGAACTATAATTAATGTGATTTACAATTGTGAAATAATCTTACATATAAGAAGTGAAATTATATAAGTAAAAGATGTATAAATGTGATTTATAATCTAAAAACAAAATTCCAGAGGAATATTTGGACATGTTTGAAAGGGTTTGCAATTTGGAAAAGATTAAATTCCTTTTTGAGTTGAAAATGGTTTTCAAAGGTTTGGGAACATTGTTTTGGAGAAATTAATGCTCTAAACTCTTTTCGGTCGCTGGAAAATAATTTCGATGATGATTACAACATCATTGGTGTTCATTTTCGGGTTTCCAAAAGAGGGGTTGCTGCCAAGTTGTTTTAAATGGAAGTTGTGGAGAAAAAATATTTGAGTTTGGTTTTGGAAATTCAAAAGGATAATTGAATTGGTTTCAAAAATGGTTTTGAAAGATTGAAAAGACTCTGGAATCCTATTTAAATATTTATGGGAATGATAAATGAGTTGATAACTTATACAATTTCAATTTTGATAGAGTAAATTTAACATAAAGGATGGAGTTAAATTAAAGGAAATATAAGTGAATCAATAAGATCCTAGTGATAATTGTTGAATATAAGTTGTATAACTTATAAATGAGAAAATGTAAGTGAAACCAATTATTAAAGTGGTTAAACAATTTTGTTGAGCAAAATGAGATCTGAATTTGAATAAGTGAACAAATTTGACTTCGGTAAAAGTTAAATAGAATTGAAATCTGAATTGAATTTATAAGTGGAAACTTAAGTTAAGTTAAATAAATGATGTTTGAAAGAGAATATAACTTAATTAAAGTTGAAGTGGAGTTGATTTTGGTGTCGAAGTAAATTAATAAGTGATTTAATGAAGTGAAGTCATTAAGAATTTGAACTTGAGTTATATAAATGAAATGCAACTTTATATTGTTAAAGGAATTAACAATTGAATTGATGAATGGATGAAATATTAATCAATTGAATGTAAATAATTAGTATGAAACAATGAATATAAGTATTAATTCATTAAAAGCTAATTGAATAAATTGAATGTAAGTCAATTTAATATGATCCAATTGGAATTAAAAGTGTTGGACCAAATTGAATGTAAATTAAATAATTTGGTTATGTTGAATATACATTGGTTGTCATGTGAATGTTAGTTGATTGTATATAATTCATTAAGTGTTAATGAAATTGAATTAGCGAAATTAAAAGCTATGTGATTGAATCCAAATTGGAAGTAAATAAATTTGAATAGAATTGGATTAGATTTGGATTGAAGGCGAATTAGTGTGAATAAATTAGTGAATGTAAACTAACTGAAATCGAATGAATGAATGTTAGTAAAATTCCAATGTTAATGAATCAATTGGAAAACCAATTCATTGAATATTAATGAGAAGTGAATATTGATTTGGTGGTTGCATTTGCTATATTGGCATATGTAGTTGTTGTAGTGATATATGATGTATATTGATATTATTTTCATATATGCATGTTTCTCATGGTTTGTTGAGTGTTTAGTAGGTGCAGATTGCGCTTGCTTCGCATTTGGAGCTCGCTTTCGCGCTATATTAGCCGTATAGGCTCGCTAATAAAAATATAAGGTACATATCCCGGATTAAATATCGTACTTTTACACTTTTTCTCCTGCGAGATGCCTCATCACTTGATGAGATGTATATTTGTGGTATATATACTGTCATTTTTTTCGAATCGAGCCGCGTAAAGGAGACAATGGCGAATTTTTCCGAAAATTTAAGGCGTTAGAATATTTTTGAGAAAATTGGGAAATTTATGAAAACTAAAGTTTGGATTTGGAAACTTAGTAAAGTTATTGTAAGAATTTTAACTATGGATTTTGGGAAAGTTAAACACTTAAGGGATTTGGAAAAAAATCCAATTTGAATGGTCTGTTTTGGAAAGTTAATGGATTCTGTAACTTTTTCTTACTTGGTAATTTCGAGGACGAAATTCTTTAAGGGGGGAAGTTTAACGACCCAGAATTTCTATTAATTAAAATTTGTATGTTTAATTGATTTTAGATATTAATAAGTAAGATTTATAAGTCGAATAATTTATTTTTCGAATAATTGGATTTAATCGAATAATTAAATCGATAATTTAATAGTTGAAATTACAGAAATAATTGAAAATTGGGTTAAATATGATTAAAAATGATTTGTAAAATTTTATTTAATAATGTTGGAGTTAGAATGATGTTATAGAACTTTTAAAAATTGAATTAAAAGTTTATTTGTGAAAATTGAATATTTTAATATCTAATTATCAACTGAAAAAATAGCCAATTTTTGAACAGTCTCAGAATTGGACGAAGCTAGTTCCGTTGGATCCGTAATAGATAGTTATTATCGGATTTCAATTTTCGTAGCAATAGGAGTTTTTGTTTGACCGTGGCAGCTTGAAACGCATCGAAATTGTTTTAATATTAATTTGGCGAGTTAAAATAGTCATTTTTCAAACAGTTTTGAATTTCGACGAAACCAGTTTCATCAGATCCGTAATATGATATTATTGTAAAGTTTCAAATTTCGTGCCAATCGGATTTACCGTTTGTCCGGGGCAGGCCAAAATGCCCAGAAATTAGTTTAAATCGGTTTAATTTAAATTGATCGTTTATTGCCATAACTCGCACGGATGATCGAATTGGCTCCCAAAACACGTTCCATTGTGTTCGGAACGCGGGATAAACCTTAGAAACTCCAACCGGCACGCTACGTTTGGAGTTCGAAAAATTTCGATGAATAGTAATTCGAGAAATTTTCTATATAAGCCCCTCAATGTTTTCATTTGCAAACCCTGATCAAACTAAACCCTAGCCGCCGGTTTTTAGTTCAATGGCCGATAATTTGTTTTGTTTTCTCTTTGATTTCTCCAAATCCATCATTTAATTCAAGAAACTTTCTACTGCAAAGTTGTAGAGAACTTTGAGATCTTCGATTCATATGGTGGTGATCGTCTAATTCGCAGCGATGAAGGAGGAACTTGCTCGCGTTTAGGCCGGCTTTGGGCATGAATTACGATGTTAATAAGCGACCGAGTTCACCCATATTACAGCCGGAGATGGCTCGTGCATAGGGCTTCAACGTGGAAGTGGCCGATCGTCTTCGAGCATCACGTATGGGTCGCGTTAATTCAAAGGATTGCGGCTGCTATGGGTTAGGTTAGAACGTGGGAACCTGGTGATGAAGGAGATGGATTGCACGGCCTTGATTTCGAGTAGGCAGATCTAAGGGTCCAGATTCGCTGAAGGTTGAAAATTGAAAAGTTAATTGTAAATTAATTTTATTTAAATTTGTATAAACTTTAAAAAGCTGTATCTTATTCATACGAGTTCGAAAACACACGAAACAAGTTGCGTTGGGTTCATATGGACGAGCACTATGCTATGGAATTGGATTAGAGTCGTTTGGAGCTAGTTTGAATTTCGAGTAAAATTAAACGCGCGTTTAATTTTATTCGAAATAAAAGCTGGAAAATGGAATTAAAATCAAGGTGAGAACTTCTCTCTCAATCGAATCAGTTTCGATTTTAAAATTAAATAGTTATATTTAAAATTATTGATTGTATGTTTGAATGATGATTGTTATCTATTGATTGTTAAAATTGACATTATGCTCCGTTAGTAAGCGGATGTTATTTATTAAAAACATATACCGCGAATATTTCACCGTATAGTGAAATTGGTATTATTTATGTACTTGAAGTTGATTTCCCGCATTATATAGCGGATGAGACCCTATTGCGCCGTCTATTAAGCGGATAATATTTTTATAAATCCCATATACCGCGATAATTCCGTACTGGAACGGCATTGGTATTGTGCTAACATCTTTGGATGCAGGGAAACAGGTTGGAGGGATCCAACTGGATTCCTCAACTGTATTGATTTATTACAGATATTGTGATATTTGTTGATTATCATATCGATATATGATATTTGCATGTCGTGATTGACTATTTGGTGTTGTTACATCATCGGATCCATTTTTGAAGTTTTAAAATAATGATTTCGGTTTTTAAAAGAATTTTTAAAGTGATTTCTGAAAGTATACGTTTTATTAAATTTTTGAATTGATTCATTTTGTAAATAATTAAAACATTATAAATTTTTATGTTATAAAAATTAAGATTTTTGTGAAATATAACCAAAAGGTGGTTTTTGAGATAAGTAGTTAATAAATTTATAAAATAGTTAAATTGGGATTTTTGAATTATTTTAAAACGGGTTATTTGAAAGATGTATAAATTTGATATTTTAAAATTAAAAATATTCGAATTATAAAACGAGTTTTTATAAGTGTTAAAATGAAAATAAATGGATTCATAAGTGAATGACAATTTATAGACTTATGAATTGTGAAGTTATAAAATGAATAGATGTTGTAAGACAAAAGATTTTAAGGAATTAACTTGTAAATCGGATTTTTGCATTTAAATTGAAATCTTTGATGAAGCAAAAATGGTTTATAGTTGAGATTTATAAAATTTATATTTTATAAATCGAAATAATAGAATTTTAAAAGGAGTTCTATTAATGTTGAAAATAGGGTTATAAATGAAATCTTATAAGTAATAAGATTTATAATTTGTGAAGTTTTAAAAGAACGATTTTGTAAATAAATGGATTATAAGCATTTAACTTATAATATGGACTTTTGGTATATAATTGAGTTATATAAATTGAATTGGATTAATAAAGGTGATTTATAAATCGAAGCTTATAAATAGAAATGGAATTTATAGACATTGTTTATAAATTCGAAATCAATGGAATTTGATAAATTGAAAGTTGAAATTGATTAAGGAAGTATATTCATGATTTTGGACAGTGAATATATTATCAAATAAAATGGATATGCTTGGGAAAATGAATATTATAAAATGAAGTTCATCGTTTTAACGATGTTTTAAAATGTATTATAAATCGAATACATAAATTTCAACATTCATTGTTGAAATAGACGTTTTCGAGAAATAAGGAAATGGTGGACTATAACACTGTTGTTATAGTAAATGGTTTCCGAAAGGAAATATTTGTATAGAATTGGGATTTATATATCTATTTTAATTTTGAATCCCTGTACTAGTGATTTTGGGTCGTCGTAACGGTGTTTTACGCAACATTCGTTTTGACTCAAATAAATGTGTTTAAGTGAATGTTTTCCTTAAAGAATGAAATATATACTTAATTTTGATATTAAGTTTATTGAATATTTTCTAAGTATTGAAAATAAATGGATTTGTGAATTACTTGTTAATAAATAAGTATGGAAATGTTTTTCTAATGTGAAATGAAATGTTTTGAGAATTTATCTTTTTGAAGACAAATTGAAAATGAATATTAGAAATTGATTTGGGAATCATACATTCATAAATATTATGGAAGTGTAAATTCACTATGGAATTTATAAAAGAAAGTGGAATTTGATTAAAAATAAAAGTTGATTTATTTTTGAAGTGTGGGAGTAAATTTACGGATTTAGAACGTAAATTAATGTAAGTCGGTAAGGACTTATTTAATTGGTTTAAATGAACCATTTTGAAATGAAAGTATTTTCGCGTAAGGAAAATGATTGAAATTTGTTTCCAAAAGTGATAAAGGTGAAAAGTGATTTGAAAATTTGTTTTCAAATGGTTGAAGTGTGGAAATTATATGTCTAGTAAAGATATTTTGAAAAGTAAATTATTTGGGAAATTATTTGGAATCTGGTGGTGTTGAGCATGCTTATTGATAGTTAAATAATCCGACTATCAATATTTACCTTTAAATAGGTATTTGTTGTGATTGTTTGAATTTGAATGCCACGCTTATTTTTGAATAAGCGCTCACTATTCGGGTTAGCCGGGAAAGGACCTTTGGGGTCGTATAACCCATTCCGAATATGTGATACGTCGTAATGGATTGCATTTGATGACCGGTGTTGAAGACCAGATATTTTTGAAAATGGAAGGATTACCGTTGAGTTGCTCTGCATCGGCTGATCTCCGATATAGAGGTTTTATCACCGTTAGTGACGGGAAGTCTGGACGTGACTACAAATTATCCGGAATGCGAGGACTTCTTTGTAAGTGCCCTCGGCTTTGTTCGAGCCCGGAACAGACTTGTATGGATTGTATGTCTGACATTACAAGTTGAGATATAAAGCTGATTTCTTTCAAATATATTTCTGTTGGTGGCGGAGAATTTATTCTCTTAGCTTAACACCGTTCTCTGAGACGTACGAGCTCAAAGGTTATGTAGTTGAAGGTTATTAGTGATATACTCCCAATTTGGTAGTGTGGCATGCTGAGTTTTGCTGTGGGATGATCAATGTTTGATCATTTGCGATATGATCATTTGTTTGATCATTTATCTTGGTGATCATTACTTTGATCATTAGTTGCCCCAAAGCACAGCTTTTGTATAAAGCATGGCTTTGTGGACGAGACTTCGTCGGACCTCATACCCCGAAAATGGTCAAAACAGGAAGGATGCAACAAGGTTATTAGGGGGTAGCACCCCTTTAGTGTATGTCATTCCTTCTGGATAGAGGTGGTATCATGGTTTGGAGCCCAGATACTTAACCTATGTTGTTGCTGCAAATTTATTGCTTTGTGGTTGTTGGAAATCGAGGATCCTCAGATAAATCGGTTACGATCGGGGGATGACATATTCGTGTCAATAGTTACCCAGTTAGGGGTAACCCGGCCTTGTGTTGGTAGAGATCAGGTTTGGTTCTCGAGTCGTCTTTCCAGAGGCGTACCCATGTGGCAATGAGAAGTTCCTTGGCCGGACCATTTGTTAGAAATCCAAAGAAACAATACGATCTTGTACGGTTTTAGTTGTAGAACCTATCATTCACTTATGGTGGCGCCCCACTGTTTAGATGGTAGCTATAGTAGGAATAAGTGCGAAATGCCTATGCTGGCTAAGATTTATTTCTTTATTTTTGAAATGATTTTTTCCTACACTATGCACTAGTAATAATATCAAATGTTTCTTTTTAATGCGTATTAAGCATCTTTGACTATCATAAGGAGAAATCTCCTCCGATTCCGCGTTTGCATTGTGTGTGTGTGCGGGAGGCCTTATGGTAGTCTCATTTTCTAAAAAACATTGCGTATCTATTTTAAAATTATCCTGTACTTTGTTTTAAAGATAAACTGTTTTAAGTTCTCACACCAGTCACATGACTGACTCGGAGTTTATTATTTTCCTTTCTAAACTCTGGGTGCCCACCAATTTCCACACAGGTAGTCTAGAGTCAGGTTAATAGGATATTCTAGAATTCAGGAGTTGCTGGATGCAAGCTGGATGGCATGGCATATTCACTAGTATATAGTATTTCTTTTCCGCTGTTTGTTGTTGTACACTCTGATGATGAAATGTAATATGATGTAATGTAATAACTGATATAGTTCTTTGTTTAAAGATTATTCATTTATTTATTATATGTTGTTCCGCTGCGATTGTGAGATTCTGATATTGTTCTGTTGTTTTGTTTTTCTTTCTCTCTTCTTCTATCTTCTACTTCTTCTTCAACCATAAAGGTACGGTTTTCCGGCCTTCGACTGCTCGGCAGTTGATACAGTGGATGTATTGATGTCGGTTTTCGAGTGTCGAAAAGTCGCGTCCGTCACAAATTTTGTATACGTGAAAATGAGGTGGCAAGAATTAGATACAACCTAAAAGTGCTCAGGTATTAAAAAGATGTAGTAAGGTAACTATTTTAAAACGTTCGTGCAACAATTAATAAAAAAATGTAGGGACCATGTACCTCGCACAACCCTTTCTAAATTTAATTTTTTTGCAACATAACTAAATTAACTTCATTAACTCACATAATATTCAAATTTGTACGCATTTAGGTTTTTATCTACGCATAATAAAATATTTATACTTACCTTAAAAATGTAAACGTTCAATTTTGTTTTCTCAAAATGATCTTTTATTTCCACTAAAATACCATTTTTGTTTAACACAAAACGTGTGTTTTTTTATATAAAATCTATTAATTGCAATCAATGTTTCCTTTCCTTCTAATTGAAATATTTGAATTACATTAATTACAGTTACATAAAAAGTTAAATTTTAAAACAGACAACTAAAATGGATATAAAAAAAATAGAACAATTTTTTATTTAAACACGTTTATAAATTTATTGTTTATACACAAGAGCAATAAATAGATTATTTTCCTATTCTTGTAATCAGTCTGTAAGTTAAAACACAGTTTAAATAAACATATATTTCTTTCTTTAAAATCAATCTTTCTATTCTTTATTTAATGAAATTAAACCTACATTCACAGATGAAACCTTCATTTTATTTGATGTAAATGTTTTTTTTTCATTGAATCAAAACTTTCCTTATATTTTCACAAAACAGACGCTGCTTTCAATTACACCTATTAATTTACAAATAGTATTCTCTCTCCTATTAGTTAGAAATTTTCAATTACATTCATTTCAGTTGATTAAGTTTCATAATGGACTAGATGAATGTAATAAGAAGTAAAACAATTTTTCCTATCTAATAGTAATTTAAACATATTTACATTATTGGATACAAATAGTAATTACACATTTCTCACTAAATAACAGTTACTCATCTCTACATTCAATCTTTCAGCTAACAAACATTTCAAATAAATAAACATATTTTTACTCTTTTACAAAACTTAATCGTTTACATTCCTTTATTTTGATTTTTACTCCTTACTATTAAAGCAATCATTACATTTTGAATACAATTAACATTTTTAATTCTTTTTATTACGTTCACACTACAATTATGATTTTATTCCACATTAATGTAACATTTTGCTAACATTTATTTGAAATTGATCAGTTAAATTGGTGACAACACCAATTGTCACCATTATACATTTTGTAATATTTGTAAGTTAATTCTTTACAAATAATTATTACAACAACTCTCATTACACTACACTTATTCCATTTCTATCCATTACACATTGTTTTCTTAATAAATCAACCTTTAAACTATTGATTGCCTTTTAAATCCTACTATAAATCAATGCACACATTTATTAAAATTTGTACTCTTAATTAATTTATTCATCTTGATTTCATTCTTTATATTAAATCCATTAGCACTCTATGAATAAAATTTACATTATTACCGCATATTACCTAAACTTACATTACGTAATACCTAAATTTAAATTACATTAATACCACATATTACCTAAATTTACATTATTTCCACATATTACCTAAACTTACATTAATGTAATACCTAAATTTAAATTTACATCATTACCATTTATTACTAAATTTACATTATTACGACATATTACCACAAATTACATCATTTATTACTTTACAAAATACCCAACATTTCTTTGCATCTCATTACATTTATATCTTGTAATTATTTTCTTAAACTCATAATTGTAATACCAAGTTTCATTTTAAATTTCAATTGATTCCCACTCACAGCTTAATAGCCTAAGTAAACTGGTAAAAAATAATAACGGTCACTATTTGCCCTAAATCACATTTATAGGTTTATAGTTTACAACAAATGTTGCAATGACTCATATGATATTGGTTTTATCCAACTACCATTCAATTTATACTAATTCATCAATTTGTACAATATATTTCTTGTTTCCTTAAAATAAATTTATGTTTCTATTAGGTTTTCATTCACACTTCCGTTACTATATTAATAATCATTGAAGTAACGTTTATTATCAATAACAACATTATAATTACTTGCAGAACACTGATTTTTCAACGACCATTTATTTTTATTTGAATTCATTAATTTAATCCAATGCTTACATTTTGTATTCATATATTCAGTTTATTTCCAAATATTCCTGTTTACAATCAATCTTAACCTAAACAGTCGTTTTAATCAATTTGAATTGCATTAAATTGGTTATTCGTCACTGCCATTAACATTACTACTTTAATTTACATATAGTTACTATTAATCAACGTATTATACATCGGTAAATTAAATGCCTACTTTTATTTACTTATATTTTAAATTTTATACCCAAATGCAACAAATTTATACTTTCCATTATTATATAAATTTGAATTCCTTTCTAGTTAATATTTTTATTGGTAATTCACAAATTCAACATTCCCTTTTGTTTCTTATATTAAACTTATAACCAAGTATGACAATTTACACTATTTCAATTAATTGCAACATAAATTTTAAGTTGTTGATTTTAATTACAATTGATACATCTAATTTCTACATTCGCTCCCATATAAATTATAAGATTTTTATTTCTTTCTAAATTTAAATTAAAAATCTTATTAATTTAATTCATTTTAAACATCGAATTATACGGGTCATTACACTCTCCCCCACTCAAAACTTTTCGTCTTCGAAAAGGAAAAAAGGGAAAAGATGAATTAGGAAATCCAAATATCTTACTTAAAACATTTAATTTATAGACAAATACATTTTTAAAAATTAATTAATTAAAATAAAATATACCAATTTTTAACCAATAGATCATTTATATTTAAATTAATAAAGTTTGGAAAACATTTTCAAAATTTTTTTAGTCCAAAATTTACGGAAAATTACGGCAGAGTCTCCTTTATACGGTGAGGCTCGTAAGAAAATATAATTCAATATAACAATATATGACATTTTTTTCCAAAATAATATATATCCCAACACGGGAAAATAATATAATAACGTTATAAACCGTAATCCGAAAACGTACCTATTTGTCGGGCAATTTACGCTTATATTATCAAACCAAATGTAGTAGCAATTGCTTCATAACCTGTATTTCACTTATATAATTCCAAAAAGGTTAACAATTATATAAAACGAAATATTTAAAGTTGTTTCAAACAATAACAAACAAATCAATACAAACACCAATCACTTGCAACAAGTCATACAACCATCATATAAAAATCAACACAAATCAATCATTCATTCATATCAAACAAAGAAAATAGTTGTTCGGGTTTATAACTTTAAGTTGTACAAAATGTAAAATAAACTACTAAGTGCACTATTAACTCAACAGTCTTAGATGAAACCAATTGATTATTCATCCATCCAATCCAAATTTAAAGTATACTTACCCAAACAACCACAAACCAAAACAAACAACAAATCCAAACAATAAACTAAGTTTATTCTTGTCAATTTCATTTCATACTATTGTTGTTTGACTTCCTTTTTATACATATAATGGTTTATCCCTTTTTTTTACTTCATTTATTTGCAGTATTCACCTTTCTGCTTATTTTATTAATAAATAGATTGAATCATTTACTTAAGTTTATTATTTTTCATATATACTACTTAACTTCATTTATTTACTTTCATTTATTACTAAATTCCATTTACAATGCTTGCCTTTCTATTTTAATTAATAGCCTTTCAATTTATACTTAAGTTCATAACAACTCTAACCCCAAATTCTTATTATAGTAAGAATTCCATTATAACTTAAGTTTATATCCCTATAACATCAATTCTTATAAATAAAAGCAATTGATTCAACACTTTCATTTCATACTTTTACTTGTACAATTTCCATTACATTTCTTGTTAAACATTTCAACTTTTAATATTTGGTAAGTTATATATATATATGCTTTTAAAGAATGAAATTGAAAGTTATACAAGTTTTCTCATTTCTTTTAATTAGTTTAATGTTCAATAATTATATCCTTTATTTCATAGGTTACAATTTCAAATTTCATTTAATACCATCTATAACCTAGCATTAAATCGCTTATTTCCTTTAGAGGTTTCAATTTATTAATTACCTACGTTCCAATTCACTACAGTAATTGAAACTATTAATTAATGGAAACTTAAGAATTAAATACCGATTTTATTCAAAATAATTTAAAGTAACAGATAAATGTATATACTTACACTTTATATATCCAATTATATTTAAAATAGTTTAAAATTTATATTTTTTTATCAAAATAAATCTGCACTAAAACTACTACTGTGACGCCCCACCTCTATACCCACGCTAGCCAAGGACACTAAAGGGTAATGCCATCAACTAACACGGGGAATAAGGATGGTTAGGAGCGACCATCTATAGCCTTTTCTAACTATCTATTGAATACATCGACAATAGACATACTAAGCAGGTCGACATACCCAATGAATACTTAAAACCAAACCATAGGTGGTTGGAGGATCTATCAGAACAGAATATAACAACTCAAATGTAATATACATCATAGAACAGTAGATCATCATATACACATATATCGATACATAACAGAGTATACAAAATAATACATGTCAAGTGGTATAGCAAACCACAATATGCAGACGAGTCAAAAGAATACATATATCAGAGTTACAATAAAAAGGACTACACAAAAGCTTTAACAAAAAGGAACAAGCTGGATAGTCCATGCGGATGCAAAATAGGCTAAGTCCAAATGCACCTAACCTGAAACATCTCGGTCTGACCCGAGTACGAAATACATGGGCCAGTCTAGCTAAACAAATCAGTTAGATAAACTGAACAACAATAACCAGCAAGGTCACAATGTATAACAAATATCTCTAAAAGAGATAACACAATCATCTAACAAAAAGATGAATCATATCATAACAAGCCTCATATCATCGGCAACTCATAGAAACAAAGGATAGGAATATCCCAAAACAAGCCATAAAGGCAAATAACAAATACCAATGAAGGTAACACAAGTTCCACAAGGTAATCGCTACATATCATGCGGCTCAAAAAGACCAACACCGAAGGGCGATACCTAGGGAATATACATATTAATGAAACATCATAAAATTTGCACGTGCTCAGTACTGTATAAACAAGGATCCATGAGGCCGAAGACTCCAAACCCAAACATCACTCGAGCGGCTCATAAAGACCAAACTCCGAAAGCGATACAATAGGGCAACAAACCCGAAGGCACAAACCCGAAGGCAACATACCCGAAGGCAACATACCCGAAGGCAACAAACCTGAAGGTGCAAACCCGAAGGCAACACACCCGAATGCAACAAACCGTAGTGGTGAAGGTCCGGAGGCCCAGTACTGGACACCACTAACTAGCGGAATGTGTCATAACTCTCAAAAAGGAATCCGAAAAGTGGTAACGTGAGTCCCATAACCACTCGTTCGCACTAAACGGTTTACTATCCGTTAGTTAATTTCACACTCAAAGCAGTATAAAGTCTACCTTATCTCATCGGTAAACCAGGCCAAAAGGCCAAAACAATCAATCGAATAGGTCAAGGATTAATCGGAAAGACAAACGCATGGATTCATGGCCCGTATTTTACCTAACCATTTAATCTCCCTTCCACTCCGCTCTAAGTGCGAACTTGTGTGTGTTTAAATAGAATTTATAAATTGGAGAAACGAACTTTTAATGCAATTTTTGAAGATTATTTTATAAAAACCCATGAATGAAGTCAAAAATAAGTTATCAAAGCCAAAGATGCAATAACAACCACTAAGAACCAACTTGAATCGATTAAATTTGGAAAAACACACAAAAAGGCAAAATAGGCAAAACAGCAGCAGGTCGGTCGGCCGGCTACAGGGCTCGGTCGGCTAGCGAGAAGTAGAAAAAAAAGTTCAGGGTAGCAGGTCGGTCGACCAGACAGGGTCTTCGGTCGGCCGTCCCAGCAACCTGGGTTGTTCCCATCCTACCCAAATGATGAGCAAACTTCTCCCAATTTTTCAATCGGACGATTAATGGCACTAAGGGTTTATACCAACGACAACCCCGCCTATATGCTCATCAATACACCTCGAAAAGCATGATCAAAACATCATAAGAGAATGTTCATAAAAATTTGACTTTGAAACTCAAGATTTGGAATATTCATAAAACCAATCCAATCAAAAATCAAATGCATATGAATTGGTAATGGGAATTCATACCCATCACCCATGAAATCAAGGGAAGTAGATGTGAGTTCAAAACTCACCTTTTTACACACAAACAAAGATGAGAAGCACAAACACAAGGAGGAGATTAACCACTCTTCACTTTAACTCTACAAGCTTCAATCTAAGAGTAAAACACATATTTCCCCAAAGTTAGGTTTAGGAAAACTTTCAGAAATTGAAGAGGAGAAGAGTTGGAGAAGATGAAGAAGAGGCTTACCAATAGCTTCTCTTTGATTTTTGGAGCAAGATTTCAAGTTGCAAGAAGAAACTAGGGCTTGGAATATCTAATTCCCATTCTCTGCCACCATTTTTAGTTTTTAGCTTAAGTTTTTATGAAATGAAATAAGTGAGTGGAGAGTAGAGGGACTGAGTTCGGGTTAATTAGTTAGTTAGTGGGTTGAACCCAACCCAAAGCCCAACTAGAAAAAGTAGCAAAATTCAACTTACTCCAAACATATCAAAGCTTATACTTAAAAAGATCGCAAACACCATTTTGGACTCAATGGAGGTGGTTTCGAGTTCCAATTCGGCAGTTTGCAAAAAGTAACATTTCAGACCAAAAATCCGACTAACGACACTATATTTAAATAAAACATTTAAATATAAAATCGTTAAATATGCGGGTTGTTACAACTACAGTGGACTTCCCACTTCGAAACTCGAACATGAATGTCGATGATGTGTGCACTCATCACCGAAATTATTTTCCAGCAACAGAGTGGAAAGTACAAAACTTATTTTTTTTCAAAATTTCTTTAAAAAAATTCTTTCAAATTATAATGAAATATTTATATCATAAAATACTTCTACATAATGTTATTGCTATATTCCAAAATCATTTGACAGAAATTTCAAAACTCCAAAACTTAAGTTCTAAATTTCCAATTTATTTATTTTATTTTCAATCTTATTCAACTATTATTAATAAATTTCATTTCCTAGCAACCAATATATTGCAACCAAATATATACATCATTTATAAAAGTTTTATTTTATATATAGAAAATATAATAGGCAAAATTATTTCATTCACCTATATTAAAACCAACTATTATGTCGGTCTGTCCTATTAAGTGTTTACAAATCCCTATTGATGTCATAGCGTCCCATGCACCAACCAGAATTTGTAAATACAAAACAGAACAGATTAACACAATATTAAAACCTTTTTATAACACTAACAAATACGCTCTCTCATATATACACTCAGTGACTCACCATAGGGTATTACTACCCTATTTAAAAAGAGTCTGGCCCCACAAAGCTAAGGTTTATCGCTAAACCAACGCTCTGATACCAGATGTAACATCTATGACGCCCCACCTCTATACCCACGCTAGCCAAGAACACTACGGTGTAATGCTGTCAACTAGCACGGAGAATAAGGCTGTTGAGGAGCGACCATCTGTATAAATGCTTTGTGCGAGTACCGATATGCCAGATAAAAATATAACTTTTCATCTCAAGAGGGAATCCGACATACCGACACAAACTCAACGCTACTACATAGTGGCTATAAAGGTCTTCGGAAACAAATATAGAAATAAACATAACACAAATCAGTCACAGATAATTCATATCACAAAGGCGGAAATAGATATGAATATTACACCAGGAAGTGTACATCAGAGTAGTGGTCAAAAAGATCCACAAATATACAAAAGAATAGCAACACGTGCTATACAAAAGAATACATGTATGAGTCTAAATCTCAAGTGTATACAACAAAATAAACTACTAATCTAAGTAGTTAGCCAAAAGTCAAAGTAATGATCCCAGGGGAGAAGTCAAGCAGAAGCACCTGTAAAATCTCAGTCTGACCCGAGTATTATTTAATAAGAAAATAATAAACGGATCAGTCTAGCTATAAATATCAGATATCATGATATAGAATTAAGAGATATGGCATAAACATATAATAATCACAATGCCAAGCTTTGATAAATAAGTAATTTAAAATCAACAAGAGATTAATCAATATCACAATAATCTACTCAAGATAAAAAGGAATGTCATACTCCTAATTTCATTCACCAAACCACAATAAATGACATATATATCAATGCCCATCGTAAAAGTTGGTGAAACATAAATTCCAGAAATCAACACACGAAATCCAGAAATCACAAAAAGGTATGTGTGAGTGGAATCACACAAGTGGTGTCTAGGCTAACCGAAAAGGTATGTGTGAATGGAATCGCACAAGTGGTGTCTAGCCTAACCAAAAAGCAGAAAGGTATGTGTGAACGGAATCACACAAATGGTGTCTAGGCTAACTGAAAAGGTATGTGTGAATGGAATCGCACAAGTGGTGTCTAGCCTAACCAAAAAGCAAAAAGGTATGTGTGAACAGAATCACACAAATGGTGTCTAGGCTAACCGAAAAGGTATGTGTGAATGGAATCGCACAAGTGGTGTCTAGCCTAACCAAAAAGCAAAAATGTATGTGTGAACGGAATCACACAAATGGTGTCTAGGCTAACTGAAAAGGTATGTGTGAATGGAATCGCACAAGTGGTGTCTAGCCTAACCTCGCAAACAAAGAGACATCGCACATTGCTAGTCTAAACCATAAAGATGATCGTCATGATCAACGGGAAGTGTCAATTACAATAAGCTAGTAAATATATGAGCTTAGCTTCATGTCCCATAACCACTAGCTTAACTTAAATATTTACGAACAAATTGTAGGTCTCTACTAGAAAATTGTCACAAGATCTTCAATCGAACAAGTCCAAGAATTAACCGACAAAGTAAACGCAAGCGTTTCATACCACTCGTTTTACTAAGCCGTTTAATTAGATTTCTCACACGAGTGAGGTAAAGGTTTGTATATACTAATAGATTGGAAATCGGTTTGAGAAAATGAGCTTTGTAATAAAATAGTGTTGAAATCATTTGAAGAAAGAGTTTTGATATTTACTACTAGTATAGAAAACCTTTATATTTTTAAAGTGACAAATCACAATGAAGATTGTAGGAACAATCAATCATTAAGATTCACATTTGAAAACGTGAATAAAATCCAATGGAATCGATACCGAATCCATCGAAATGGATATTCCAAGAATTCCCAAAGAAAATAAGTCATCAAAGTCGATAATAAATGACAACAACAAAAGGGAGACAACACGAATCGATTAAAGTTGGAAATTCAGACGAATTAGCAATATAGGCTAATCTGGCAAATAGTAGCAGGTCGGTCGACCGGACTCCCTGAGTCGGTCGACCGAACCAGAGGTTGGAAGTGCTCGGGGCACCAGGTCGGTCGACCGGCCCAGGGGGCTCGGTCGGCCGAAGCCTGTAACCAGCACTTCCAAACAGAGGCAGGAAGTGCCTGGACTACAGGTCGGTCGGCCGACCCAAGGGGCTCGGTCGGCCAAACCTGTATGCTTGCACTTCCTACCCTATTTCAAAAGAGGTGCAAATCCCGATCAAATTGCAATCGCACGAGCAACGACGCTAAGGGTTTATGCCAATCGACTACCCGACCCTATAAGCTCCTCGATGCATCACCAAAAACATGTTCAAACATCAAATTTAGGATTTTTAACGAATTGAACTCAAAACACAAAAAATTGGAATATTCACAAAAGCAATCCAAATCAAAATCAAATGCACATGAATAAGTGTTAGGAATTCATACCTAACAATAGAAGAGAATTATAAGCATAGATGTGAGATTAAAAATCTCACCTTTGAACCCAAACGAATGAAGAAGATGCTATGAAGCAATGGCAAGAACAAGCACTCTTCAATTCCAACTCAACAAGCTTGAATCTAAGCTTAAAAGAGAAACATTCCCTAAATTAGGTTTAGGAAATTTTCTGAAATCAAAGAGAGAAAGAGTTGGAGAAGAAGAAGAGATGCTTACTAATGGGTTCTCATAGATTTTGGAGCAAGAACTTGGATTTTGCTATGGAACTAGGGCTTGGAGTTTTAATTTCCACTCCTCTCCGCCATTGTTGCTAAAGCTTGAAGGGTTAGGAAAATAGAAAGGAAGTAAATGAAGAGGAGAGGGTTGGGACTGAATACATAAGTGGGGTTAATGGGCTCAGCCCAAACCAAAGCCCTAAGTGAAAAAGTGGCAAAAATCAACTTTCTCCAAACATATTGAAGCTTATACTCAAAAAGGTCGCAAACGGCATTTTGAGCTCAATGGGGGTGGTCTCGAGTCCTAATTCGGCCGTTTGCAAAAAGTAGCTTTTCGGACTAAAATCCGACTAACGATAAAATATTTAAATAAAATATTTAAATATAAAATCGATAAATATGGGGGTTGTTACAGACTCCCCTCCTTAAAGAAATTGCGTCCTCGCAATACTTAAGAGGAAAATAAGAAGTAACAACCATAGAAGCATATTAACACAAAAGAAAATTTGAATCAAGAAATTCACCATAAAGAGCACGAAGGAGTAAATCCAAAAGTTTTCGTTCGATGAATTCTCAAGATTTCACATGAGAAATCCTTAGGATTTGAGAACCATTGAACTTCTATCAAAAAGAATATCTTTATATCGAAGGCGCTCAACCTCCGAAGCAATGATGCGAATAGAATGTTGCTCATAAATCAAATCTGGTGAAACTTCAATTTCCACAATATCACCGGGCACAAGAATAAAAATCGGAATCCCTAAGGCATTTCTGAAGATAAAAGACGTGGAGAACGTCAAGAATAGCAGAAAATTGAGCCAGTGCAATGGCGTAGTACAGAAACAGTACGCCCGATGAACCAAACACCATAAAAGAACATCCGACACTAGTCCATAAAAGGAATGAGATAAAGCTCAATAAAACGAAGTATATCAAAACGTCCGATGAAATTAATAAAAAGATAATTCCATTCAGACATCATCAAAGAATCAACCACTTGTTGCTTAATACAAAGCGCATTGGCAACACGATTTCCCTTCCGGGAATAAAAAGAATATCAAGATCACAAGATGCCAGGAACTCGAGTCAACATGAAGTTCCTTATGTGAAAATAAATATTCCAAAGATTTATGATCGAGGTGGAGAACAAATTTCTCATCCAAAAATGATGATGCCAAATTCCAAAAGTAAAACAATAGCCACGAACACTAGATCATGAGTGGCATATCTAGTCTCGATAAGCTATGATGATTTAAAAGCACAAGTGATAGCACGTTCTCCTTTGCAAGAGAATGGCATTCCGAACCAATACGACTAGTATCGGTCCAAATAGCAAAGTCTTGGTTCCCTTCGGAAAACACAAGAATAAGAGTATCGGAAAAGAATTCTTTCAAATAATCTTCATTCCCAAAAACTAAAACTCCCAAAATTACAATTAACTTATGTAATCATCTTTTTAGAAAATTTTACTTATTTGAAGTGAATTTTACTGTGTTTGATTGTCTCGTCAAAGCGTTTAGGAAATTCCTATCGATAAAGTTGATCAAGCGCATCGACCAGAATTCTTAAAATACTCAACGGGCAATACAATCACAAAATCATCTTCTATATGATGAAAATATCTCTTAAAAGTTTTGAGAATATTCTTTGCTCGTTTAAAATCAAAATCCAAATGTACTTATAAATAAATCTTATGAAAAAGATTTGCAAAATTTTAAATTACTATTTTCATCCAAAATCAATAAATACAAGAATGGTCTCATCGAAATATTCATAGAATATTTGATTTATAAAATGGATGAAATAAGCTGGATAAACCGAATGACATAATAAGTCATTCATAAGAATCATAACGAGTGCGGAATGCGGTAAGTGGAATGCTAACTTCCGCAACTCGTAGCAAATGAAAACCAGTGGCAAGGTCGAGTTGAAAAGACCTTAACACTACTCAAAAGATTGCTTAGGTGACAGTCCTAAGACAAATTCAAAAATACCGGAAAAGTTTCACAAATTATTTAGATAAGAGAGATAACACTTTTCTCATCTTGAGGGCTTAAAGAATAAAATGATGCCTTCAAAATTTGAAATCGGAATCACAAGAAAAAGTAGAAATCTTCTTAACAGATAGAAAATGTCGAAGATGAATAGTCCACTCGAAAAATAGGATATGGGCTTCACAATGATTAAGCCGATCCCTTCAAAAAAATCAATTCCGAAGCCTAAGTAAAAATATCGGCTCGGAAAGAAAAATCCCATAAAATAATTTCGACATCAATAAACACAAATTGAGTGTTGCGGATCTACCATCCGGATTCACAATCCTCAAAGAAGTCATCAAGCCCAAAATATTTTCAAAGAAAAAGAATCAACATGTTCTTTTGATATAAAATAATGAGATACAAATCAACAAGGACTTGAAAAGAATATTCACAAGACAAACAAAATCAAGGATTGAATGAAAAATACCTTGGCCACGAGATGTGTTGCCAAGGGCTTGAGCCACATTCAACTTTCCCTCCCTCTTGCCTTCACGTTTGAGGCATTATGGATGAAATGATCTGGGCTCTTACAATAGCGACACGATTTGGGCTTTGAGCACTTATTAGCAAAATGATCCCCAGATCCACAGTTGAAGCATCTCGCACTACTAGGAGAAGGATCCTTTGCAGCAGGCGTTGTTTGCTTACCCTTTTTGTTGGGATAAGGGCCTTGGAATTCGCTGGGTCTCTTTTTGTTGTTGAAGTTGGGTTTGGAAGCTGCTATTTCGACATCAATTTCTTTATCAGTCTCTTCAAGACGAAGAGCGATATCGACGAGTTGATCAAATGCGACTTCTAGTTTCAGGAGTAGTGGCTTCTTAAGATTTTTATTTAAGCCATAAACGAACCTCTGGTTCTTCTTCAATGGGGTGTTGATGTATTCAACCCCATATTTGGAAAGCGACTCGAAGGATGCGACGTAATCAGTCATAGAGGATTGACCTTGAACAAGGTCTATAAAACGTCGAGCCAAGGTTACTTTCCCAACTTCTGGTACAAACTTTAACTCAAAGCGTCCCTGAAATTGCTCCCAGGTGAGATCCGCTTCATTAATTTTTGAAACAAGGAGTTCGTACCAGTCCAATGCTCTCTCCTGGAGCATGCTGGAAGCCACCTGAATGCGGTGGAGATCGATAAGGTTCATGCGAGAAAAGATTCGGTCGCATGATTTTAAGCAGGCGTGGACCTCGATGATAGTTTCCGAACCTTTGAATGGCTTCCCACCCAAATTAGTGTAATCGCTGCACAAGCGTGCAAATCCCGACTTTGGGTGAGTAGGTTCCGGGTTATCTCCAGCTGCTTGAGCATTTGTAACGAGGTCAAGGAGTTGCTGGGTAGTCATAAAAACTCCATCTTGGGGAGTTGCACTAGATTGACCGGCGCTGGGACGGCCAGGCCTAACCATTTCTCTTCTTTAAGAAAGAAAGAAAGAAGAGGAAAAGGTTATTTTCAGAATAAATTTCAATCAAACTTGATTGATAAAACAAGGAATCATAAAGAAAATAGGATGAATCGGTACGAAGACACGAATTAAATCCTAAAGCACGACTCCTAAGATGGACTTAGGACGATGATCCTTGTTATAATATTCCATATTGTTCCGAAGTTTGGCTCTGATACCAAACAGTGACGCCCCACCTCTATACCCACGCTAGCCAAGAACACTATGGTGTAATGCTGTCAACTAGCACGGAGATAAGGCTGTTGAGGAGCGACCATCTGTATAATTGCTTTGTGCGAGTACCGATATGCCAGATAAAAATATAAATTTTCATCTCAAGAGGGAATCCGACATACCGACACAAACTCAAAGCTACTACACAGTGGCTATAAAGGTCTTCGGAAACAAATATAGAAATAAACATAACACAAATCAGTCACAGATAATTCATATCACAAAGGCGGAAATAGATATGAATATTACACTAGGAAGTGTACATCAGAGTAGTGGTCAAAAAGATCCACAAATATACAAAAGAATAGCAACACGTGCTATACAAAAGAATACATGTATGAGTCTAAATCTCAAGTGTATACAACAAAATAAACTACTAATCTAAGTAGTTAGCCAAAAGTCAGAGTAATGATCCCAAGGGAGAAGTCAAGCAGAAGCAACTGTAAAATCTCAGTCTGACCCGAGTATTATTTAATAAGAAAATAATAAACAGATCAGTCTAGCTATAAATATCAGATATCATGATATAGAATTAAGAGATATGGCATAAACATATAATAATCACAATGCCAAGCTGTGATAAATAAGTAATTTAAAATCAACAAGAGATTAATCAATATCACAATAATCTACTCAAGATAAAATGGAATGTCATACTCCTAATTTCATTCACCAAACCACAATAAATGACATATATATCAATGCCCATCGTAAAAGTTGGTGAAACATATATTCCAGAAATCAACACACGAAATCCAGAAATCACAAAAAGGTATGTGTGAGTGGAATCACACAAGTGGTGTCTAGGCTAACCGAAAAGGTATGTGTGAATGGAATCGCACAAGTGGTGTCTAGCCTAACCAAAAAGCAGAAAGGTATGTGTGAACGTAATCACACAAATGGTGTCTAGGCTAACCGAAAAGGTATGTGTGAATGGAATCGCACAAGTGGTGTCTAGCCTAACCAAAAAGCAAAAAGGTATGTGTGAACGGAATCACACAAATGGTGTCTAGGCTAACCGAAAAGGTATGTGTGAATGGAATCGCACAAGTGGTGTCTAGCCTAACCAAAAAGCAAAAATGTATGTGTGAACGGAATCACACAAATGGTGTCTAGGCTAACTGAAAAGGTATGTGTGAATGGAATCGCACAAGTGGTGTCTAGCCTAACCTCGCAAACAAAGAGACATCGCACATTGCTAGTCTAAACCATAAAGATGATCGTCATGATCAACGGGAAGTGTCAATTACAATAAGCTAGTAAATATATGAGCTTAGCTTCATGTCCCATAACCACTAGCTTAACTTAAATATTTACGAACAAATTGTAGGTCTCCACTAGAAAATTGTCACAAGAGCTTCAATCGAACAAGTCCAAGAATTAACCGACAAAGTAAACGCAAGCGTTTCATACCACTCGTTTTACTAAGCCGTTTAATTAGATTTCTCACACGAGTGAGGTAACGGTTTGTATATACTAATAGATTGGAAATCTGTTTGAGAAAACGAGCTTTGTAATAAAATAGTGTTGAAATCATTTGAAGAAAGAGTTTTGATATTTACTACTAGTATAGAAAACCTTTATATTTTTAAAGTGACAAATCACAATGAAGATTGTAGGAACAATCAATCATTAAGATTCACATTTGAAAACGTGAATAAAATCCAATGAAATCGATACCGAATCCATCGAAATGGATATTCCAACAATTCCCAAAGAAAATAAGTCATCAAAGTCGATAATAAATGACAACAACAAAAGGGAGACAACACGAATCGATTAAAGTTGGAAATTCAGACGAATTAGCAGTATAGGCTAATCTGGCAAATAGTAGCAGGTCGGTCGACCGAACTCCCTGAGTCGGTCGACCGAACCAGAGGTTGGAAGTGCTCGGGGCACCAGGTCGGTCGACCGGCCCAGGGGGCTTGGTCGGCCAAAGCCTGTAACCAGCACTTCCAAACAGAGGCAGGAAGTGCCTGGACTATAGGTCGGTCGGCCGGACCAGGGGGCTCGGTCAGCCGAACCTGTATGCTTGCACTTCTTACCCTATTTCAAAAGAGGTGCAAATCCCGACCAAATTGCAATCGCATGAGCAACGACGCTAAGGGTTTATGTCAATCGACTACCGGGCCCTATAAGCTCCTCGATGCATCACCAAAAACATGATCAAACATCAAAGTTAGGATTTTTAACGAATTGAACTCAAAACACTAAAAATTGGAATATTCACAAAAGCAATCCAAATCAAAATCAAATGTACATGAATAAGTGTTAGGAATACATACCTAACAATAGAAGAGAATTATAAGCATAGATGTGAGATTAAAAATCTCACCTTTGAACCCAAACGAATGAAGAAGATGCTATGAAGCAATGGCAAGAACAAGCACTCTTCAATTCCAACTCAACAAGCTTGAATCTAAGCTTAAAAGAGAAACATTCCCTAAATTAGGTTTAGGAAATTTTCTGAAATCAAAGAGAGAAAGAGTTGGAGAAGAAGAAGAGATGCTTACCAATGGGTTCTCATAGATTTTGGAGCAAGAACTTGGATTTTGCTATGGAACTAGGGCTTGGAGTTTTAATTTCCACTCCTCTCCACCATTGTTGCTAAAGCTTGAAGGGTTAGGAAAATAGAAAGGAAGTAAATGAAGAGGAGAGGGTTGGGACTGAATACATAAGTGGGGTTAAAGGGCTCAGCCCAAACCAAAGCCCTAAGTGAAAAAGTGGCAAAAATCAACTTTCTCCAAACATGTCGAAGCTTATACTCAAAAAGGTCGCAAACGACATTTTGAACTCAATGGGGGTGGTCTCGAGTCCTAATTCGGCCGTTTGTAAAAAGTAGCTTTTTGGACTAAAATCCGACTAACGATAAAATATTTAACTAAAATATCTAAATATAAAATCGATAAATATGCGGGTTGTTACAACATCCCACCTTTTCGCACGCTTTAAATCGACACACGTGCCAATTCAAACCATACAGAAGGGCAGATTGTTATAGGGTAAATAAGAAAAACAAGAAAGAAATAAAACAAAACAGAAGCTCACAGCGGAAGGATAAAATATAATAATCAAATATACAGTTCATGAAGCTGTTTACGAAATATTAAATTTTTCTTATATAATATATATCAGAGTTGCACATACCAACGAATAAAATCGATGTAGCGGAATATAGTGTAGTGGAATATTATATAATAATAATAATGAAATCTTCATCTTCGTCCTCCAGAAATAAAGACTTCGATCCTGAAATGCTCGGACTGACCCGAGCGAATTGAAAGGACAAAACACTCGAGTCAGAACTAAAAGATCTTATGTAAGTTAAATCAACAGAAATAAATATGAGTGCAGTAACTTAAGAGATGCTTGGGATTCACATCTCTTAAGGATCCATTAAACTATTTACTATGTAGTAATATTCGCTATTATAATAGTGTCTATTAGTAAAATAAACTTACTCTAAAATAGCGTTAAGGTGTTACCCATATAGCCCTTAACACATAATATATTCTCATAGTCTATACAGTACCGTATTCTCCCCCGTACTGGGCGTCGTCAGAGGGCACTCCATAGGTATGGTACAAAACAAAATCGTATAAGGCGCACTAGGGTAGGTGACATGGCACAACTAGGCAATGCCAGGGTAGATATACCAATTACGGTTCCGGGTCGGTGGTAACGCGTAGCAGCTACTACCGCCCACCTCGAACAACACCCCCAGAATCAAAAATCAAAAGTGGCCACCGAATAAATCCAAAGTCATAGTAGAATATCGAAGGGATGCGTCCGATGAAAGGGGCTACTTTCTTAACCCGTCAATCGCTCCTGTTTTAGCCACCTTATGCCAACTCATGGGAGTTGGGTCCACGTATTTACCTCAAAGGAAATGCCGCCGCCATCCTACTTCATTCTGGAATCTCCACTGCATACACGGTTGTTAAAGTTGTTTTCGGAGTTTGCAGAGAGTATGACAACTTCCGATCCTGGTCTCTTTAACAACCAAACATAATTATAACACCGCGGTCTTTTCAAAATAGTTTATACTTTAAACCAGAATAAAATATCCATTTCAAAACCATATAAATATGATATCATTTCTATTTTAAAACCAAATCAACATGATATCATTTTTATTTCAAACATATCCTTTTTCAAAAATCAGAGTACTTTCAAATATATATAACTTAAACCCATGGCTTCGAAACAAAATTTTCAATACTTAAATGGTTTAATAATAAATTACTTTATAAAGTAAATTAGCTTTTTAATTTCTCAAATCAATTCCAAATACAGATTTGAATTCCTAAATAAACCATTTGAATTTCCATATATTTCAAAGTTTTAAATATTCCATCATTTCAAAACTAAATTTTTTTAATTCATATATATATGCCAAATTCACTTTACTATTATTTAGTTTTGAAATACTTACTTAATAAATCCAGTATCCTTTAAATAAAACTTTCAAATTCAATAATTGAATATTCCTTAACTTATTTAGACTAGATATATCCACTTAAATCATCTTAAACCCGAATTTAGTTATAACACCATATTCTTTTTAAATCTAAATCTCAATAAGACCTTAATTAAATAAAATCTCAAATCAATTTCAAAACTATCTTCTCAACTTTGATTTATAACAATCAATATAAACTATATATTAGAATATAATTTAAGTAACACTTATCCATAATATATTTTAATAAAATCAACTTTATTATTAAACTTACTTTACTTTAAACAATTTTATACATGGCTTAAAACTAAGAATTTAACTATATATAAAATAACCTTTATTAAATATCCAAATCAATATCTCAAAAAAATCATATACATTCTTTACAAACCATGGATATCATTTCAAAATATTATATATATATATATACATATACCGGGGTGTTTGTATATAATTTTCTATCCTATGGTCAAGTGATACAGATATTTATCATTTCAATCCGCATTTTAAAAATAAAAATCGCGGTTATATATCATTTCAAACCGTAATCCCAATAAGATAAGAATGCATTATAACTTGCAGTTTATACAATATAGAACACATCATCCATTCACCAAATATCAATCATCAACCATTTATTACAATCATCATCCAATATAAACAAAACATCAATATAGAGCATATAAAATATAACAGGTATCAACGAACAGTTTATATTAAATAATAAATTAATAACTTGTAACAACCCGGAGTTTAATAACAGTTAATTATTGTCAAATGACGATTATATTGGTCGTTAATTGCTATAGGGATTTTATGTTGTTGATATTAGTTTGAAATTGTTGAGAGGATTTCAGGCTTTAAAAATTTAATTTTTGGGCCCATGTTTCTTTGGCTTAGGGCTGCAAAATATCGAAACAGTTGCCGTTCCCTTTTTAATTTCGATTCGACTCGTTCCTCATCATTTTCATTCACTATGCCCTAATCGAACGAAAAAAAAGGGAAACGAAAATGGCGGCTCGATCTTCTTCCTGCTCGTCTTCAAGCTAGGGCTCGTAATAATCGATGATGACTTCATTTTCTTCACGGTTGCTCAGTCTCGCTCTCGTTCGTCTCTTCGAGTTGCTCTCACGGCGACTTCAAATTGGTCGAGTTCGCCTCCGCTTCGTTTTGCAAAGGTGAGTGAAACTTTCACTCACATCCAATTCAAGCTCCCTGGTTCTTTTGTTTTATTCGTATGATATTGTTGCTGTTTAATATGGCTTCGATTGACTTTGAACTAGTTGATTTTGTCTATTTTGGGCTTCGGCCATTCGACTTTGTTTAGATGTTTGAGATGATTTTGAGCTGCTTGTTATGCGTAGTCATCACTGATTGTTTTTTGCTATTCTTTGTTGACATCGGTTTTATCTTGGTGAAATTGATTACTTAACTAAAACTGTCTCTGCCTTCCTTTGACTTCGGTCTTGATTGACCCGTAGTTTCCTTCGAATGCAAATTTAATTTGGTGAAAGTATTTTAGATGGGAATGTTCTTTGACTTTGCAATTGCTTTAACTTATTGACTTCGGTCATGTTTGGAACTTGCTGTTCATTTCTATGTTCATTTTGATGCCGTGTATATCATGACCTCTGTCAGATGATTGCAATGGCCATGGCTATGTCACACCTATGTTTTAAAATCCCTTATGCATCTGCTGTTGGATCCGTTTGTACTTCGTGCACTGTGTTTTGGACTTGAGCATTTTTGTAGATTAACTGCAACTTCAGTTGCATGTTTAATATGCAGATACACTTAAGTAATTATGTTTGTGCATATCTTCTACATAAAGTTTAGAAAACAAAGATGTATTCTAGTTCAGCAACTTAAGTTTGCAAACTGGTCATTTTGTTCTCTGTAGCATTTTTAATATCTTCACTGTCGACTGATGCCTCTGCTCCATGCATTCATGTCTCAATGATGCATCAAGAAGTGTCTGGACTTGTACACTTGGTACTTTCGAGTCCATATTTTGAGGTTTAATTGGCATTTGTTTCGCATCGAACTAGAATACTCTGTGCATTGTTGTTATGCTTGTCCACGCATGCACATGCTTGTATCTTTGAAGTTGATTGATTGCAGCTTGATGGTCATATCCACTTGCTGTTGATCTTAAGGTGGCTGCTGTTTTGTGGTAATCTTTCCTTTGTATATTGTGGTGGTTGCTTCTTCGTTTGTTGCAATTTTGCCCTGTTGCACCCCTGTGCATTCCACCATGTTTAGTCGACCCTTGCATTCATTTGCTTATGCCGATTCATATATTCCATGTTGCACCTCTTTTCATTTTATCCATGTGCAACTAGTAGTGTACATCCATTGTGTACATTGGAGTTCGCATTCATGTTGTCCAGGCTTGTTCCTTTGCATTGCTGTTAGCTCTGGGCTTCACTGACCACTCTTTTTGTACCACTGTTGTCTCCTTCTCTTGACATATCGGAACTTGAATTGTTGCATTGAGTTGAGTCATGACAGTAGTGACTTTACCTTTGCATTTTGTTTGTCTTTCGAGTTCACTTGAGTTGAATCCAACCTGTTGCTTGGGTGACCTTGTGTTGGGTTGTGAATTTTCATTGTATACATATCACCGTAGTGGCAAGGCAGTGCACGCAAGCGTGAACTGCAGCCACACGGTATTCGTTGGGTACATCATCACTGTAGTGGCGAGGCAGTGCATGCAAGCGTGAACTGCAGCCACACGGTATTGCTTTTATTGATATTTCAATTAATTTTGATCCATTGATCTTTTGCGTATTTCATATGTCGTATTGGCGAGGCAGTACACGTTAGCGTGTACTGCAGCCAATTAGAATTGACGTTTTGAAGTGATATTTCAATTGTTTGAATTGATTTAGTTTCATTTGATCATTTTGTTGTTATCTAATTATCTATTTGATAAATAGATTTTGAGTTTCTAGTTATTTATTAATAATTAGATTTTGATGTTAATTGCTGATTAGGCAATTCTGATGTTTTTCTAAATTATCTTCATTAATAATCCTTTCATCTATCTTCGTTGATAATTTGAGTTTGCTGAATAGTTGTTTCACACTATACGTGTTATATTCACCATTATCCGATTTTCTTGTTAAAGGATCGGATAGGTGAATTTATTTTGACTGTCATCTAATTGTTAAATAATTATTACTGCTTCTGTGCATTAATAACTGAGTTTGAATTAGACTGACCCGTGTATTATTTTCTTTTGAATGTAATACTCGGGTCAGACCGAGTATTTACAGGTTGTTGATATCTTACTTTGGGTTGCTGCTAGAGCTATGAAGCCTTTTCATACTTTTTGGTGTAGTCTTTGTCTTAGTATAGGACGTTGTATATTCATGTATATTATTCACGATAATGTACTTGTATATGTAACTTCCAGAGTTGACAGTTGTAGTTATATCATATGTATTGTACCACATGTATATCAACTGACATCAGTTATATATATATGAGACTTTCTGTTATATCCGTGTTCCGCATTTACATTATCTGTGTTATTATTATATATATTGTCCTAAACTATTATGAACCATCGTAGTTCGTTTTATACTAGAATTGGGTATGTCGATGGGAGTGAATAAATCAGAGATGAAAAATAAAAATATATACCACTCCTATCAAGATAACCAATACTAGTGTAAGGCCTAACTACGGATGGCCGCTCCAATCCAGCCTTATTCTTCGTGGTAACAGACAGTATTTCCTTTAATACTCTTTGTTATTGTGAGCATAGAGGTGGGACGTTACATAACTATTTAACTGGCAGTTTATATTCAATAATAAATAAATTTAACTAGCAATTTAAATGCAATAATAAAATTAAATAACAATTTAATTTAAATATATGTAATCTAACTGAGTTGATGGTTAAATATATGCCCAACAACCATAGATAAATTTTAAATCTCATCAAAATTAGTTTAACAAACATAAGAAATTTTAGAAGTTGTGAGTGGGTTAAAACACACACCTTTGATTTTAGCCCATAAAAATCCAAACAGAAGCACAAAACTCAACAATCTCCATATTCAACTAAATAAATTTCATGTTGTTCGGAATATAAATTTGAATCCAACAGAAGAAATCGCGCGTGAATCAATGTTTATATGCAAAAGATATTCATGTTACAAGAAGTATTATTAAAATAAAAATTAGTACGCGTTAAAAATATATATAAATAAACAAATTTTAATACTTACGTTTTCTCAAGATGAGGCTTCAGGAAAAGATTGAAGAAAACTAAAATGAGGACAGGAAGTGCACGAAAAATGAAAAAGAATCATTTTTATAAAAGAATGCTTTTGGATTTGCAAGAATAAGAGCTTTTGAATATGAGGTGTTAGGAGAAAGAAGAAATAAGATGTAGGTTATTTATAATTAGAAAACGAATGTGGAGGGACAAAAATAAATGTCACGTTTTATTATCAAAGCTTCAGGTATTAATAATACATAAGGAAATGTAAGTAGGAATGGAAAAGTTTGCGAATGAAAGTAGAATTTTGTATATGTGAAAATGAGGTGGCAAGAATTAAATACAACCTAAAAGTGCTCAGGTACTAAACAGATGTAGTAAGGTAACTATTTTAAAACGTTCGTGCAACAATTAACAAAAAAAATGAAGGGACCATGTACCTCGCACAACCCTTTTGAAATTACTTTTTTTGTAACGTAACCAAATTAACTTCATTAACTCAAATAATATCCAAATTTGTACGCATTTAGGTTTTTATCTATGCATAATAAAATATTTATACTTATCTTAAAAATGTAAACGTTCAATTTTGTTTTCTCAAAATGATATTCTATTTCCATTAAACAGCCTTTTTGTTTAACACAAAACATGCGTTTTATTTTTATTAAATCTATTAATTGCAATCAACGTTTCCTTTCCTTTTAATTGAAATATTTGAATTACATTAAATGCAGTTACTTACAAAGTTAAATTTTAAAACAGATAACTAAAATCGATAAAAAAATAGAACAATTGTTTATTTAAAAACGTTTACAAATTTATTGTTTATACATAAGAGTAAAAAATAGATTATTTTTCTATTCTTATAATCAGTCTGTAAGCTAAAACACAGTTCAAATAAACATATATTTCTTTCTTTAAAATCAATCTTTCTATTCTTTATTTTAATGAAATTAAACCTACATTCACATATGAAACCTTCATTTTATTTGATGTAAATGTTTTTTTTCATTGAATCAAAACTTTCCTTATATTTTCACAAAACATACACTACTTTTAATTACACCTATTAATTTACAAATAGTATTCTCTCTCCTATTAATTAGAAATTTTCAATTACATTCATTTCGGTTGATTAAGTTTGAAAATGGACTAAATGATGTAATGAGAAGTAAAACAATTTTTCCTATCTAATAGCAATTTAAACATATTTACATTATTGGATACAAATAGTAATTACACATTTCTCTCTAAATAATAGTTACTCATCTCTACAATCAATCTTTCAGCTAACAAACATTTCAAATAAACAAACATATTTTTACTCTTTTACGAAACTTATTCATTTATATTCCTTTATTTTGATTTTCACTCCTTACTATTAAAGCAATCATTACATTATGAATACAATTAACATTTCTATTTCTTTTTATTACGTTCACACTACAATTATGGTTTTATTCCACATTAATGTAACATTTTGTTGACATTTATTTGAAATTGATTAGTTAAATTGGTAACAACACCAATTGTCACCATTATACATTTTGTAATATTTGTAAGTTAATTATTTACAAATAATTATTACAACAATTCTCATTACACTACACTTATTCCATTTCTATCCATTACACATTGTTCTCTTAATAAATAAACCTTTAAATTATTAATTGCCTTTTAAATCCTACTATAAATCAATGCACACATTTATTAAAATTTATACTCCTAATTAATTTATTCATCTTGATTTCATTCTTTTTATTAAATACATTAGCACTCTATGAATAAAATTTACATTATTACCGCTATTACCTAAATTTACCTTAACGTAATACCTAAATTTAAATTTACATTACTACCACATATTACCTAAATTTACAATATTTCCACATATTACCTAAACTTACATTAACGCAATACCTAAATTTAAATTTACAATATTACCACTTATTACCTAAATTTACATTATTACCACATATTACCACAAATTACATCATTTATTACTTTACAAAGTACCCAGCATTTCTATGCATCTTATTACATTATATCTTGTAATTATTTTCTTAAACTCATAATTGTAATACCAAGTTTCATTTTAAATTTCAATTGATTCCCACTCATAGCTTAATAGCCTAAGTAAACTGGTAACAAATAATAACGGTTACTATTTGCCCTAAATCATGTTTATAGGTTTATAGTTTACAACAAATGTTGCAATGACTCATATGATATTGATTTTATCCAATTACCATTCACTTTATACTAATTCATCAATTTGTACAATATATCTCCTGTTTCCTTAAAATAAATTTATGTTTCTATTAAGATTTCATTCACACTTCCGTTACTATATTAATAATCATTGAAATAACGTTTATTATCAATAACAACATTATAATTACTTGCAGAACACTGATTTTTCAACGACCATTTATTATAATTTGAATTCATTAATTTAATTCAATGCTTACATTTTGTTTTCATATATTCAGTTTATTTCCAAATATTCCTATTTACAATCAATTTTAACCCAAACAGTCGTTTCATTCAATTTGAATTGCATTAAATTGGTTATTCATCACTGCCATTAACATTACTACCTTAATTTGCATAAAGTTACTATTAATCAACGTATTATTCCATCGGTAAATTAAATGCCTACTTTTATGTAATTATATTTTAAATTTTATACCCAAATGCAACAAATTTACACTTTCCATTATTATATAAATTTGAATTCCATTCTAGTTAATATTTTTATTGGTAACTCGCAAATTCTACATTCACTCTTTTTTCTTATATTAAACTTATAACAAAGTATGACAGTTTACACTACTTCAATTAATTGTAATATAAATTTTAAGTTGTTGATTTTAACTACAATTGATACATCTAATTTCTACATTCGCTCCCATATAAATTTTAATATTTTTATTTCTTTCTAAATTTAAATTAAAAATCTTATTAATTTAATTCATTTTAAACATCGAATTTTACGGGTCATTACATTACAAGAACAACAACCATAGATGAAAGAACGAGAACAAGTTCGAATAAAATCTAACTTGAAAGAATGGAAACAAATATTTAAACATCAATAAGAGCTCTAGGCACTTCTAGATGCAATAAAAAAAATGATTCAAAGATTGAATCAAATAAGGAAAAGGAATTTTTCCAAAAATGACTATGATGGTGCACCCCCCTCACCAGAAGTATACATCTAGAAATATACTTAAGAACTACGATGGCATTCGAAAACCTCCAAAATAGACCCACCAACCTTACTAAGTATCCGAGTACTTCACATCTTAATGCGCATATAGCCGAAACCAATCTAGAGTAGATGTAATAATTCCCTGATGGGAGCAACCCCACATAGCTTAGCCCTCACTTGCTCTTTTGTATTTCATTTTCGACAAAGGAATTCTATAGCGACCTGGGTTTTTCGACGTTAATTTGAAATATTTAAATGGTTTTAAATATTGAATTTGAATCATAGATTGATTTTAAATATGAAAAATTGGGTTTATTATAAAATAAATTCAGAGTTTGAATATAGCAATTTATTGGATAATTTAATTATTGAGGTTTACAATTGAATGTTGGTTAAAATGGTGAATCTGGATTAAATTTAAATTGAATATTGGTTAAAACAGTGAATCTGGATAGTTTAATTATTGAGGTTTATAATTGAATATTGGTTAAAATAGTGGAGGTATAATCTGTAATTATATTTAATTTGTAAATTTTTTGTTTGATTTAGGATTTAAAATCAAGGCAAGAATGGTTTGCAAATAAAATCAAGGCGAGAATTTTCACTCATTTGAATTACCATATTTAAATTTAAATGTTTAAATTTATATGTTTAAATTTAAATTATTGGATGCTTGATTGATAAATTTATAAATTATCTATTGGATGACTATATATATAGTAGTATATATATTAGTATCGGAGTGATATTCCCGCACATTATAGCAAATTAGACCCTATGCGCCCCGCAAAACAGCGGATCACCTTATATACCGCTTTATCCTGCCTTGAAGTGGGATTGGTATTTTTATTGTTGACTAACATCTGTGGATGTAGGAAAAACAGGTTGGAGGGATCCAACTGGATTCGTTAAAAATATTTATTATTTCACATATATATTGATATATGATATGATGGAATAATTGTTATGGTTTATTGTGTGAATTAAATTTATTAATAGCTATAATACCATGGAAATTGAATTTAGTATTTCTAAAAATACCATGAATAATTAATTTGAAGGAATTAAAAAGGAAATTTGAATATAAAATATTTATATCGAAAATTTGATTATTTTAAAAGGAAATTAAGTGGGATGAAAATATATAAATTAACTTGGGTTATACTTAACTCTTCGTGAATTGGTTTAAGTAGAGATTTTAAATAAGTTATACAAAAGAAATGGAAAGCGATATTCTAAAATTATAGAAAGAAGTTGAAATCAATAACTAAAAAAAATATTTGAAATAAAATTGGTATTTGTTAAGGAAGGAATTTTATAATGAGATTTTATAAATAGAAATTGTTTTATATATAAGTGAAACTAAAATGAGTTTATACATTTATAAAGGGGGATTATAAATAAGATAAAATGATATCAATGGATAAGTTGAAGTATAAATTTATAGTGTGAATTTGTATCGAGTCATGAGAATCGTTCGTAGAAAAGAGATAGTGAAGTCAATTATTGAAAGTGAGAATGGTGGTAGAATTGAGATATGGTAGATGTGGTACGAATCGGGAAGGTTTTATAAAGTGAATGGGCGAATACAGGATTTTTAAAATAGATCTTTGTCAAGAAAAATTAAAATTTATTTAATAGGATTTTTATTTAATATGCTATTCAAATTAAACTATTACATAGTTTTAGAATATTCCGAAAGGTTAGTTGTTATAATATTTAATATTATTGAATAAATTCTAAATTTATTTATCAACATATGAATTAATTAGTTATTAAAAAAGTAGTTGGGTATGAGTTATCCATGCTATTTAATTTTTTATGATATTTTGCATTTACGTAAACATATTTTTAAAAATATACCATAATTCTTATTACATATATATAATTTTAAGTGATTTTAAATTTATTTATAAAATCCTCTCGAGATTGGAAATAAAGTTATTAAACGAATATGATTTTAGTAGAGGGGCTTATAGTGATGATATGGGAACTTAAGGAAATTCGCAAAAGTATAAGATAGGTGAACTTCGAAAGGTGAAAAAGAATTCACAAAAAGAAGTGGAATTGGAATTGGAATTATAAGCTAATATATTTAAGTTTGGGAATACTACGGGTATTAAGTAAGGAATTCCAGAACTCATAGAATTTGTATAAATGAGTAGAGTTTTTAAGAGTAGATTGTAAATGATTTTGTGGAAATAAGAAATAGGAAATAAATCGAATAATTCCTAAGTGTAGAATATTAAATTGAGATAGAGAAAAATATTCTAAGAATCGGGATGCTTGGAAATATTCCGTTGAAACATAAGGGTTTGGAATTGTTTTCAAAAGGTGGAATGCTGGAAGTAATATCTTATAAAGATTTTTTGGAAATGAATATTTCGAAAAATTTATTTAAGGCCTGATGGTTGCTTATGGATGTTATTTGATAGCTAAATAACCGACTATCAATATTGGCTAATTCATTGATCGTTTGGAAGAGACCGAGATCGGATTTAATAATCAGAAAACCACTTCGATCCGGTTTGAACGTTACAAATAGATATTATAAAGGCAGTGTAGACAACGATTTGGTTTGCCCAGACCCAGGATAATTTGTATGGACGAATTCTATTAGAACATCGTCATTGGAGGACGTTGAGTATTCTAAGTTAAATTTTGTTCTTGAAAGGTAACGCTTAGCCTTGAGCCTTATTAACTAGGGAATGACTAAAACTTAGGAGATGCAGCAAGGCTAAGTGGGTCGCACCCAAGTAGGGTATGTTATCATCTTTCTAGATGTCCTCGAAAACCTATAACTATGGATATGATTGTGCATGGAAGGAGCGATCGATGGTAAGGCTGGGAACACCCGTGGTGATAACATATTTGTTCTATCCAGGTCAGGAGTTGGCCGGTCTTGTGTAGCAAGGGTGTAACGACCCTGGATCTTGACCCCGTTTATTTTTATAAATATTCAATCTGATTAAATAAAAAAGTAAATTGATCATATTAAAATGAATATGATTTTGGAAATAACTGCCATTCTTTCATATGGATTGGTTTTTCAAAAGGGGAATTGATTTGAAAATTTGAAACAAAAATCTCTGGACAATATTTTTAATAAAATTTACCTTATATAATTAAATTAAAATACTTTACTTTGTTAACATTTGATAAATATATAGGTGTGAATAATAATGTTTAAATAAAATCAAAGTTTAGCAATATAAAGTATAAATGTAAAATATAAGTCAAACTTATGTATATAATTTAAATAAAATACAAATAGAAATAAATATAAAGATAAAGATAAGTATAAATGTAAGTAAATCATGTTAAACAGAATATTAATAGTCAAAATATAAAATACAAATGTAAAATATAAAGCAAGGATAAAATAATTTTGTTAAACGTACAACATAACTTTAAAATTTTAAACAAAGCATAAAAACAAGACTAAGTATAAAATAAAACTAACACAAATTGAATTAAAATGAACAAACTAGCATACAACATAAACTGTAAATTTGAAAGCATAAAATAAAATAAGCACAATGTATAAAATAATAAAACAAATCAACTTCATATGCACTCAAGAACATCTTCTTGCAAATGTTATGCACAAATAAAAATAACAAGACAAATGTCTTCATTCAAGGGTATAAGACCTGAAACCCTGTATATGAAGTTCAACCAGAAGTTATAAAACAAACATTTTTATACAAAACAAATATTTATATCAAGAATATCTTCATATATATGACAGTGTTTGCCTGCAAGTATAAAATAACACCTAACAAAATATGTATATTATAGTTCAAACTAGAAGCAATAAAGCAAATATTTATAAATAAGTAGCTTCATATACAAGCCAAACTTTGACCTGCAAGTTGTACACTTGCATACAAATATCTTTAAGCAGCCGAACGTAATTATAATTATGTAAACTAATTAAGAAACAAAGCATGTACTTTCTATCATCTCAGCCCATTTTTTTGTCATTTCAAATACTAATGAAAATCTGTTCAATACAGAACAAAAAAATAATAAGAAAACAACATTCTAGTTACTACCTTCCTCTTACACACCTATTATCTTCTATATATATGTGTATTCATCTTTTTGTTCAGATCGTTCAGACCATAAATTAAGCATAGAAAACCTGAGAGCAAATTCAACTTGAATTCAAATTAAAAACAGTTAGATGCAAGGCAGTTCAAACATCAGGGTTTTGAAATGAAAATAGAAATGGTTCTGTTCAAAGGAAATAGCAGGTGAGTAAACTAAATTCTTAAAGCTTTAAGTTAAATCAAACACTTAAGGAGATTTTGTGATCTTGTTGTATATGTTTTAGTCTTGAATATGATCCTGTAATTGTATATACTTCTCTGTTTCAATTGAAACAGGGTGAATATTTGGTTTAAAACTTAAATTTGTTTGTTGCTAATCCATGTTAAGATTTAATTTTCCATTCAAACAAGGTATTAAAAACTAAAATTAAGATTTGTAGGCTGTTTAAAACATCTATGTAAAGGTATGATACTGTAATAAGTTTCTTAGAAAATCAAGAAATTTATTGATAAATTCAAGTGTTACAAAAAGCTAAATCAAGATTATATTTTGAATCCTTAATGAAATTGATGATTTTTAAAATGAAAATAAAGATTTTTAGATTTGTAATTAAGGTGCAGTTTGTACATGAACAAAGATTGCATTTTTGCCGATTTCAGGTTATCAATCCAATTTAAAATGTTGGAATTTGAATTGAAGTGAGTATTAACATCATGGATCATGAGAAAATTATCAGAGGATTTTTCTAATGCATAAATTAAACAAACGAATACAATTATGGTTTTGTATCAGGTTTTTGAATGTTGCAGTAAAGTGACGAGTGCGTCATCTATGTGCGATCGAGCTTCAGGCGATTCAGGTGGGGGAAAGCTTGTCGTGTTGTCGAGGCGTGGATGAATTTTGGGCTTCTCTGGTGGTCCATGTGGCGAACGCGAGGCGTTTAAATATTGATGATGGTGTTACAGTTTTCGACAAATTGGCCACATTTCAATTTGAAAACTTTGGAAGTTATTCGAGCTTGGAATTCGAGTTTTAGTGAAATTTATGGTATGTCGATGATCTTAGAAGATCATCTGAACCACGCGTGCCGCCGTGCATGTGTATGGCGGTGAATCGTGCCAGTTTTCGTCATGGTCATCTTACTCGAGTCGCGCACGAGTAAGAATGGAGGAAGCTTCGGGTTTGTGTTCGTGTATCCTTTGCATAAGTTTGTCTTCCTGATGCTAATTTACTTCGTTAAAAACTTAAGTTTCAATTTAAACGTACTGTAAATAAAAATAAAAATAAAAGAAGGGGGAAGAAGAAGATGGCATACAGGAGGACTCGGGTGATTTTGGAGAATACTCGAAGTAGCGCACGAGTTTTGATAGGGGAGATCTCGGGTTTTTATATCTGAAGTATAAAGGATTAATAAAGTTATGTTGGTGAATAAAATCTATCAACAGTTTACCACAGTAAACCAAATGAATGTTTAAACTTTAAGTTAAAACTTAATTCAAGTTTTAATTATCCTAATTAAGGTTTAACAACGGTTTAACTCGTAATTAATTATTTTAATTAACAAATTACTTGAGTTAAGGCTGAAGCATGTTTTAAAACCTTGTTAATATTTTAATTAAGTAATTAGCAGATAATAATTGGGTAATTAAGTTTTATTTATTAATGATCAGGGAATAGATAATTAAGTAATTAAAGTTAAACAAATTGATTAAGGAGTAATTAAGTTAATAGTGTGAAATAAAATAATTAACTAATTAAGTAATTAAGACTTAATAATTAATTAAGAAATGGTTAATTTAATAATTTGAAAGGAAATAAGTAATTAACTGTTAATTAATGATTAATTAAACAGGGTTAAGTAATTAACTCTCAGGTAATTAATTTAAATTGAATTAATTACAAATGAGAATTTAAGATGATTGCTTATGGATTGTATTAGTAGAATATCTGATTGTGATATTTTTTTGATGATATTCTGTGATGTTCTGTGATATGCTGTGATATATCTATGATGACTATATATGATTTATCTGTGATATCTGTTATGTAAATTCTAAATATTTAATTAATCTGTTAAGTTAAGTAGACAACATGGCCCTTAAAATGGCGTTTGGATTTCGATAAGACCGGGATCGGGTGTCATTTATGATTATCCGAAAACCACATCGATCCAAATTAAACGATAGGTCGTGAATTCTGAAATGAAGATCGAGATGGTGTTTTCAGAATACAAGGATTATCGTCGTTGACTCTGAGGGTGATTCCAAAATGAGTGTGACGAGATAATGCCTTCGGTTTCGTTCGAACCCGGAACGAACTTGTATGGATTGAATGTTTTCAGCACATCGTCAGGCGGACGATGAGCATTCTAAGAGATTTTTCCTGTAAAGGTAATCGCAGCCTCAAGTCTCATCAATCGAAAATGGCTAAAACAGGGGAGATGCAGCAAGGTTAGGTGGGTCATACCCAAGCAGGACAAGATATACCCCTGTATAGATGTCCCTTTTTATTTCGGCTGTGTGGGCGGTTGCTAGCTACAACCGCTGGGTTATCTTGTTCGGGACTGTTCAGTAAGGAATGGTTCTGGCCTTGTGTTGTAGGGTGTCGGGAGTGATCCTCGATACGGTGATTTAGGCCTCGTACTGTGACGGGCGGTAACCCAGTAGCCCTGCCATTGTTGGAAATCCATTTTCCCTACGAGACCCTACGGTTTTGATTTGTATTACCCACTTTTGTGGCTAGTAGCTGGAATTTAATGAATGTAACAATTTCGGCTATTTTCTATTTAATTGAAAACCCTAGACACTATTATAATATCACTGGATTTCCTATGAATGTTTTGGTTAGCTTAAGGTAAAGACTTACCCGTATTTATTTATGGGGAGTCTTACGTAATACCTTTATTTTCAAATGTTTTTCAAAGTTAAACAACTTTAAACCGTTTACTCATACCAAACCCATGTCTGACCCAGAGTTTATGTTTGTTTTTCATAAACTCTTGGGTACTCAAATTTTTATGAGTAGCCAAGTGATAGGTTTTGGACTTTGATTTCTAGAGGAGCTTGGAGCAGGAGTTCCAGACGTATATAGATATCTATCGAGTTCTGCAGTGTAGTTGATTTATATTGTATCTCTGATGTATGTAGTGACAGATGTATGTATGACAATCATGTATATTATGTTGTATAACTCTAATATATGTAAAACTATGTAATAGTTATGTGATATATTATATTCTGTTCTGTTCCGCTATGAGATTCTGGTGTTGTTGTTTCTTTCTTCTATTCTTTTCTATTTCTATCCCTTTCTTTCTTAATGATGACATGTCTTTCTACTATTAGAAGGGCGGGTCTTCACAGTTGGTATCAGAGCCTAGGTTTGGTGATAACCTTGGCTCTGGTGGGAATTACTCGTAGAATAGAGTCTGTAGTACTCTAAAATGAGTTTGAGTGTATTAATTGATATGAGCGCATATTTTTTAGTGAATATAAATTTTTTTTATATTGCGTTGACTTATCTGTTGAGTGTTTATGAATTCTGATCGATATATGGGACGCCATTTCATCGATAAGGATTTCTAAACTCTTAAACAAGGTAAACCGACACAGTATTGTTTTTAAGGTGGGTAAATGAAATAATTTTACCCAAAATTTATATTTTGACATAAAAGAAATATTTCTCTGAAATTATTATATATATATATATATATATTTGGATGTTTAGTTGTTCATACTACAATTGAATAAAATTTAAAATTTGTGTGGTTTATAACCAAATAAAATTGTCTATGTATAGTTTAAATAAAAAGGAATATAATTAAAATTTTATTAAACCAGAATTTAAGTCCCGGAAATTGAAAAGTGTTTAAATAAACTTAAACCAAAGGATTTGGGAATTTAAAATCTTGAGAATGTTTGAAATGTTTTTCCAAAGATTTGAAAGCAATAATGGAGTATTGTTTTGGAAAATATTATTGAATGGAAATTGTTTTAGGAGGAATTTGTGGAAGTAAGGAAGCACTGAACTCACCACAATCGCTGGAAAATAATCCTGATGATGATGGCCACATCATCGGTATTCATTTTCGAGTTTCTAAAGTGATGGATTGCTACCAGGATAGTTGGTATTGATATTGTTTGGGGTTGTTCGGTATACAAGTTGTTTTAGAAATTTCAAAAGGAAATTTTTTTTTGGTGAAAACAAGTGTTTGGAATTTGGAAATTTGATTTGATATACCAGGTGGGTATGTGAAGTTATCATTCGAAAATGGTTTTGGAAATGAAAACCGGGCAATTGAATTCTAAGAAATTCTATTTAGATAATGTGAAAAGTTTAAATGAATCAACTGTTGAACTTATAAAGTAAAGTTGATATTAATAAGAAGGAATTGGGAATTTTAATCGGGAATTAAAATTTAACTTAAGTAAATGAAAGTGAAGAAAATATATTTGAATTTAACCTGAGATAAGCTAAATAAAATTGAAGTTGAAATTGAATTAGATTCAATATAAAATTGGAAGGTAAAATGATTGTAATTGTGAAATGAAAATTTATACCTTAAGATAGTAAGTGTTATATATATAATCTGAAATTGTGGTTCTAAGATGAAATGACTCAAATGAGCAATATAAGCTTTTAAGTAAATAAATAAGTTTTGAACTCATATATTGAGTAATAAAATTTAAAAGGATGGTAAGTAGCTAGATTTAACTGAAGTTGAGTTGGAATAAAACCGAATTTAAATGAATTCAATCAAGTTATAGATAATATTGAATGGAATAAAATTCTTACGTAAATAAGTAAATGTAAACCATGTAAGTATTGAATTGAATTAAAAATAGAGTTGGTGTGAGTTGTAAACAAAATTAATTCAAGCATAAATTGAATGAACTTATTATAAATAAATTCAATAATGAAGTGTTAATGTAAATTAAAATTTAAGAATGGATAAAAGAATAAACTAATCGAATAAATTAGTAAATAGTTGGGATTTGATTAAAGGAAAATCAAATCAAAGATTTAAATGGAAGTTGGTGGAATAGAATAAACTTAAGTTATTGAGTGTGACAGTTTGAAGAAAATAAATAACTTAAGTAAATTGTGAGATGGTTATTTAAAATATTGGTTGTCGAGTTTAATAAAATGGTTTGGAATCAAACTTTTTGAAATGAAAGAAAATGCAATGAAAAGATTGTGAATAAATTAAAATGGGATGGTATCAAGTGTAAATTGAGTTGGAATTAATTTAAAATTTGTTATAAAGCTTAAGTAATTATTTATTCACAATAATATTGCCTAATTGCATAAGAAAATGGGTCGTTCGAAGTAAACGAGATTAGATAAAATTCTATGAATTATTAGAAGCGAAATAGGATGATTTTGAAATCAATTGGAATGAATATGAGTTTGTTTTGCTTAAATGAGTTAGATATAAGCGAGTAAGTTGTAAATCACTTAAACTGAAGGGAATGGTTTGAGGGTTGGTTGGAAGTAATTGTAATAAGTGTCGAAACCTTACATATGTGCTTATGAAAATATGTAATGCTAAATAAATGTACGCCTACGCAATAAAAATAGGAAATATGAACTGTTTTTTTGTGACGCCCCACCTCTATACCCACGCTAGCCAAGAACACTCCGGAGTAGTGCTGTCAACTAGCACGGAGAATGAGGCTGTTGAGGAGCGACCATCCATGTAATTTCTTATCACACGGTGGCTATAAATAATCTTCGGAAACAAACATAGAAATAATCATATCACAAATCAGTCACAGACATCCATATCACAAAGGCGGAAGAAGATATGAATATATAACTAACACATGAAAGTGTACATCAGAGTAGTGGTCAGTAAGTTCCACGATAATACAAAAGAATAGCAACACGTGCTATACAAAAGAATACAACTATGAGTCTATATCTCAAGTGTATACAACAAAAACTGCTAATCTAAACAGTTAGCCAAAAGACAGAGTGATGAATCCCTGGGAAGAAGTCAAGCAGAAGCACCTGTAACATCTCGGTCTGACCCGAGTATTATTTAAGAAAATAATAAACGGGTCAGTCTAGCTATAAATATCAGATGACATGATATAACATAAAAGATATGGCATAAACATAAACATCCATAATGACATACCACTATAAGTATGTAAATAATGATCAACAGAAGATCAATCAATAAGAGATAATCAATATCACAAGAATCTTCTCAAAGATTCGAAAAGGGCATCATACCCCAAACTTGTACTCATAACAAGTCAATGACATAAATTCTAGAAATCATTGCAAGAAGTCCAGAAATCATAGAAAAGAGAAAGAGGCCTATCACATGACGGTCCGAAGACCAAGGGGAGCTACCCCACATGTGTGAATGGAATCACACAGATTAAGGTCCAGACTAACCAAAAAGCAAAAAGGTATGTGTGAGTGGAATCACACAAGTGGTGTCTAGTCTAACCTCGCAACAAGAGACATCGCACAGTTGCTAGTCTAAATCATCAGAATGATCGTCATGATCAACGAGAAGTGTCAATTACACTAAGCTAGTAAATATAGAAGTTTAGCTTCATGTCCCATAACCACTTGCTTAACTTAAATATTTACGAACAAACTGTAAATCTTCACTAATAAAATTGTCACAAGAGGTTCAATCGAACAAGTCCAAGAATTAACCGACGAAGTGAACGCAAGCGTTTCATACCACTTGTTTTACTAAGTCGTTTAATTAGATTTCTCATCCGAGTGAGGTAAAGGTTTGTATATACTAATAGATTGGAAAACGGTTTAAGTAAAGAGCTTTGTTATTAAAAATAGAGTTGAAATTGTTTGTTAAAAGAGTTTTGATATTTACTACTAGTATTGAAACCTTTATATTATAAAGTGACAAAACACAGAAGCAATTGTAGAAACAATCAGTCACAAAAATCGCATACGGAGATGTGAATAAAATCCAAGGAAATAAGCTCGATGTTTTTCAGATAAGATCCCCTACGGAGGGGGGGTCCAGGGGGGTGGCAACCCCCCAAGGTGGGGGTGCGGGGGCAACGCCACCGCTTACGGGGTTCGACCTGCCCGGTCAGGTCGCGGGGGTCCAGGGGGCAGCGCCCCCGGCGGGGTGTGGGGCAGCGCCCTGACCAAAACGGTACGACCTAGTGAAGACAAAATGAGGTCTAACGACCTAACGACTCAAGGGTCATACGACCTAACGGCTGCGACCTAGGGGTCTAAGGGGTCAAGCGACTTAGTGGTTGCGACCTAGAGGTGTTCGCGACCTAACGATGACTCACGACCCAACATGGCCGACTTAACAGAGGTCGCGACCTAACAGGATAACTCGTGACCGACTTAAGAGTTGCACGACTTAAGGGTTGCACGACTTAAGGGTTACACGACTTAAGAGTTGCACGACTTAAGGGTTGCACGACTTAAGGGTTCCACGACTTAAGGGTTGCACGACTTAAGGGTTGCACGACTTAAGGGTTCCACGACTTAAGAGTTGCACGACTTAAGGGTTCCACGACTTAAGGGTTGCACGACTTAAGGGTTAGGCCAGGAGCGACCTAACGAGATAAGGTCCAACGACCTATCGGGATAACTCGTAAACGACCTATGGATGAACGACTTAACTCCGAACGAGCTAAAAATGGCCAGAACGACCTAGGGTTAACTCGTGAACGACTCACGACCTAGGGACGAACGACTTAACTCCGAACGACCTAAAAATGGCCAGAACGACCTAAGTTTAACTCGTGAACGACTCACGACCTAGGGACGAACGACTTAACTCCGAACGACCTAAAAATGGCCAGAACGACCTAAGTGCAGAAAATTCACCAAAACGCTAAAAATTGGAGTTTTTCGCCAATCCAATCCAAACCAAATGCAAATGTGCATGCAAAAGTGATAGGGAATCATTCCCAACAGTCCAATATAGTTATAGACTAGATTTGTGAGATAAAAATCTCACCTTTGCACCAAATATCAATGAAAATGAAGTTTTAAGCAAGCAAGAATCAATCCTTCTTCTATCTAAGCACAAGAAGCTTGAATCCAATGTCTTCTTCTTGAATTTGGAGTAGAAAGATAGATTGCAATTGAATTTGAGTTTTGGAATTTTAATTTCCCATTCCCTCCACCATTAATGCCAAAGCTTGATTAGTTAGGAAATTTATGAAGAGTGAGGAGAAGAGGGTTGGAACTTGGGCTTAATAGGCTAAACTAACCCAAAGTCCAAAGCGGGAAAAGTTAGTGAAATTTCACTAACTCCAAACCTATCGATGTTTATACTTAAAAAAGTTGTAAACGACATTTCGAACTCAATGGAAGTGGTCTCGAGTCCTAATTCGACCGTTTGCAAAAAGTAGCTTTTCGGACCAAAATCCGATTAACGAGTTAATATTTAAATAAAATATTTAAATACAAACTCGATAAATATGCGTGTTGTTACAGACTCCCCTCCTTAAAGAAATTGCGTCCTCGCAATATATATATAAGATGGAAATAAAAAGTAACAACCATAAAAGCATATTAACACAAGAGGAATTTTGAAATAAGAAGTTCACCTCAAGGAGTAGGAGTAAGCAAGTCCGGATGTGCACGCTCGATGAATTCTCTGGATTCCCAAGAACAATCCTTAGGATTTGAGGACCATTGAACCTTCACAAGTGGAACATCTTTATTCCGAAGTCGTTTAACCTCAGAAGCTATAATTCGAATAGGATGCTGCTCATAGGTTAAATTCGGCGAAACTTCAATTTCTTCCACAGCAGCAGGCTCAAGAATAGAATCGGAATCCCGAAGGCATTTCCGTAATTGAGAAACGTGAAATACATCATGCATAGCAGAAAACTGAGCCGGCAATGCAAGGCGATAAGCCATGGAACCAATACGTTCAGTGATAGGAAATGGCCCAATATATCGAGGCGCTAACTTCCCCGATCGACTGAAACGTACAACACCCTTCATAGGTGAAACACGAATAAAAACAGGATCCCCAACAGAAAATTCTAATTTCCTTCTTCGATTATCGGCATAGGATTTTTGTCTACTATGGGCTTCTTTCATCCTATGCCGAATAAGTTCAATCTTTTCTGTGGAATCACGAATAAAGTCTGGACCTAAAACCAGCTTCTCACCGGCCTCAAGCCAACAACAAGGAGATCGGCATGGCCTTCCGTAGAGTGCCTCAAAAGGTGCCATACCAATACTAGATTGGAAGCTATTATTATAGGAAAATTCAACAAGTGAAATATGATCTTCCCAACTTCCACCAAAATCAAGCACACAAGCACGAAGAAGATCTTCAAGAGTTTGATTCACACGCTCGGTTTGTCCATCGGACTGGGGGTGATAAGCGGTGCTAAAATTAAGCTTCGTTCCTAGAGCTTTTTGAAGACTCTTCCAAAATCCACTAGTAAACAATGGATCACGATCGCTAACAATAGAAGTAGGAACTCCATGCAATTTTACAATTTCCTTGACAAATAGTTTGGCCAAAAGAGGAACGGTTCGGTTAGACCGAACCGGAATAAAATGGGCGGATTTAGTAAGTCTATCAACAATCACCCATAAGCTATCATGACCCAAACGAGAACGGGGAAGGCCATCTATAAAGTCCATGGAAATTTGATCCCACTTCCAAATTGGAATTTCTAAAGGTTGCAATAACCCACCAGGCCTTTGATGTTCGGCCTTGACAAGTTGGCAAGTCATGCAACACTTAACAAAGTTAGCAATATCAGATTTCATTCCCTCCCAATAATAAAGTCGCTTCATATCAGCGTACATTTTACTACTACCAGGATGAATGGTGAATTTAGAACGATGGGAATCTTCTAAAATATCTTTACGAAGATCTCCAATATTTGGTACGATAAGTCTACCAAATTTTCGAATGCCGCCACGAGAATCAATATCAAAGTCTTTCAAACCTTCAATATCAATTTTATCCTTAACATTTTTGCCAAGAAGAGCCAATTCAGAATCTAGCCCTTGAGCTTCAAGAATGCGGTCTAAAAGAGAAGGATGAGCCAAGGCTACATAAAACAAGCGATGAGCATAAATCGGATACGCGCTCTCGAATCTCACAAGTGGATAAGATCTCGAGATCGTTCCATTCGGATATCATCATAGAAACAACTGCTTGTTGCTTACGGCTAAGAGCATCGGCGACACGATTACCCTTACCGGGGGTATAAAGAATATCAAGATCATAAGGTGCAAGGAACTCGAGCCAACGCTGTTGACGTAAATTAAGTTCTTTTTGAGAAAATAAATATTTCAAAGACTTATGATCCGTGTAAAGAATAAATTTCTCTCCCAATAGATAATGACGCCACATTCGAAGGGCGAAAACAATAGCCGCGAGCTCTAGATCATGTGTGGCATATCTAGTCTCGGCCAGCTTCAATTGCCTAGAAGCATAAGCAACAACACGTTCTTTTTGCATAAGAACGGCTCCCAAACCAACGTGACTAGCATCGGTATAAACAACAAAATCTTGATTCCCCTCGGGAATAACAAGAATAGGAGCATCGGAAAGGAGTTCTTTCAATTTCTGAAAAGAGGCTTCACATTTATCCGACCAAATGTATTTAACTCCCTTCTTAGTCAAGCCAGTAAGAGGCACGACAATCTTAGAAAAGTCTTTAATAAAACGACGGTAATAGCCCGCCAATCCGTGAAAACTACGAATCTCTGTCACACTCTCCGGTCTCTTCCAATCTTGAATCGCTTCGATCTTTGAAGGATCCACGGATATCCCGGATTCGAAAATAATATGACCGAGAAACTTCACACGAGATTGCCAAAAGTGGCATTTAGAAAATTTCGCCTTTAATTGATTACTCCTAAGTGTTTCCAATACAATCCGAAGATGTTTCTCATGTTCCTCCTCGGTTTTCGAATACACAAGAATATCATCAATGAATATGAGAACAAACCGATCGAGGAAATCTTTGAAAACTCGATTCATGAGGTCAACGAAATAAGCTGGAGCATTCGTTAACCCAAATGGCATAACAAGCCATTCATAAGATCCATATCGAGTACGGAATGATGTCAAAGGAATGCTATCCTCAGCGATACGAAGCTGATGGAAACCGGTAGCCAAGTCCAATTGTGAAAAGACCTTAGCACCACTAAGCTGATCGAATAGATCATCAATCCGAGGTAAAGGATATTTATTTTTAATAGTAAGATCGTTAAGCTTGCGATAATCAACGCAGAGCCTCAGAGTACCATCAGATTTCTTTACGAAAATAGCCGAAGCTCCCCAAGGCGAGGAACTAGAGCGAATAAATTGCCTCGTCTCCAACTCAGATAATTGTTTACGCATCTCCTCATTTTCCTTATTGGACATGCGATAAGGAGGACGAGTAATAGGTTGAGCTCCAGAAACAAGATTAATTCTGAACTCAATTGCTCGTTTAGGTGGTAAACCTAAAACGGGCTCGAATATGTCGGAAAATTCACGAACAACATGAATACGAGAAATAATATCATCTTCATCATCATCATCGTTATCACGAGGATTTAAAGAATATAAAGATGCCACCAAACAGGATTCTGAATCTTTAAGATTAACAGAAATCTGATTAACGGATAGTGGATGTCGGAGATGAATAGTCCGTTCAGGACATAGGATATGGGCTTGATAACGGTTAAGCCAATCCATTCCCAAAATTATTCCAAAGCCTAAGTAACGCATGACATGCAAATCGGCTAGGAAAGAAAAATCGCAAAAAATAATCTCCACATCTTTACAAAGCAAACTAAGAGTTGCGGATCCACCAACAGGATTCGCAATTTTTAAAGAAGTCATCAATGCAGTAACACTTAAGGAAAAAGTGTCTACCAGTTCCTTTGATATAAAAGAATGGGATGCACCCGTATCAAAGAGAACTCTAATAGGTTGATCATGAAATAAAATAATACCATCAAGAATGGAATGAGAAATACCTTGGCCACGAGATGTGTTGCCAGGGGCTTGAGCCACATTCAATTTTCCTTCCTTCTTGCCTTTACGCTTGAGGCATTGATGTATGTAATGATCCGGGCTCTTACAATAGCGACAAGATTTGGGCTTAGAGCACTTATTCGCATAATGATCCCCAGACCCACAGTTGAAGCAACTCGCACCACTAGGAGAAGGAGACTTTGCCGCAGGGGTTGCCTGCTTACCCTTTTTGTTGGGATAAGGACCCTTGAATTTGTTTGGCCTCTTCTTGTTGTTGAAGTTTGGTTTAGCGCCTTCCACTTCAACATCACTCTCTCTATCAGCCTCTTCAAGACGAAGAGCGATATCGACGAGTTGATCAAATGCGACTTCTAGTTTCAGGAGCAGTGGCTTCTTAAGATTCTTATTTAAGCCATAAACGAACCTCTGGTTCTTCTTCAATGGGGTGTTGATGTATTCAACCCCATATTTGGAAAGCGACTCGAAGGCTGCGACGTAATCAGTCACAGAGGATTGACCTTGAACAAGGTCTATAAAACGTCGAGCCAAGGTTACTTTCCCAGCTTCTGGTACAAACTTTAACTCGAAGCGTCCCTGAAATTGCTCCCAGGTGAGATCCGCTTCATTAATTTCTGAAATAAGGAGTTCGTACCAGTCCAATGCTCTCTCCTGGAGCATGCAGGAAGCCACCTGAACGCGGTGGAGATCGATAAGGTTCATGCGAGAAAAGATTCGATCGCATGATTTTAACCAAGCCTGGACCTCGATGATATTTTCCGAACCTTTGAAGGGCTTCCCACCCAAGTTGGTGTAATCGCTGCACAAGCGTGCAAATCCCGACTTTGGGTGAGTAGGTTCCGGGTTAGCTCCAGCTTCTTGAGCATTAGTTACTAAATCAAGAAGCTGTTGAGCAGTCATAAAAACTCCATCCGGAGGAGCAGCACCAGATGATCCAGTTCTGGGACGGCCTGGTCTAGACATTCTCTTCCTTAAAGAAAGAAAGAAGAGAAGGAAGAAGGTTATTTTCCAATGAACATCAAGCAATCTTGATAGATAAAACAAGGAATCATAAAGGAAATAGGATGAATCGGTACGAAGACTCGAATTAATCCTATGGTATGACTCCTAAGATAGACCTAGGACAATGATCCTTGTTAAGTTATTCTACATTGTTCCGAAGTTTGGCTCTGATACCAAGCTGTGACGCCTCACCTCTATACCCACGCTAGCCAAGAACACTCCGGAGTAGTGCTGTCAACTAGCACGGAGAATGAGGCTGTTGAGGAGCGACCATCCATGTAATTGCTTATCACACGGTGGCTATAAATAATCTTCGGAAACAAACATAGAAATAATCATATCACAAATCAGTCACAGACATCCATATCACAAAGGCGGAAGAAGATATGAATATATAACTAACACATGAAAGTGTACATCAGAGTAGTGGTCAGTAAGTTCCACGATAATACAAAAGAATAGCAACACGTGCTATACAAAAGAATACAACTATGAGTCTATATCTCAAGTGTATACAACAAAAACTCCTAATCTAAACAGTTAGCCAAAAGTCAGAGTGATGAATCCCTGGGAAGAAGTCAAGCAGAAGCACCTGTAACATCTCGGTCTGACCGGAGTATTATTTAAGAAAATAATAAACGGGTCAGTCTAGCTATAAATATCAGATGACATGATATAACATAAAAGATATGGCATAAACATAAACATCCATAATGACATACCACTATAAGTATGTAAATAATGATCAACAGAAGATCAATCAATAAGAGATAATCAATATCATAAGAATCTTCTCAAAGATTCGAAAAGGGCATCATACCCCAAACTTGTACTCATAACAAGTCAATGACATAAATTCTAGAAATCATTGCAAGAAGTCCAGAAATCATAGAAAAGAGAAAGAGGCCTATCACATGACGGTCCGAAGACCAAGGGGAGCTACCCCACATGTGTGAATGGAATCACACAGATTAAGGTCCAGACTAACCAAAAAGCAAAAAGGTATGTGTGAGTGGAATCACACAAGTGGTGTCTAGTCTAACCTCGCAACAAGAGACATCGCACAGTTGCTAGTCTAAATCATCAGAATGATCGTCATGATCAACGAGAAATGTCAATTACACTAAGCTAGTAAATATAGAAGTTTAGCTTCATGTCCCATAACCACTTGCTTAACTTAAATATTTACGAACAAACTGTAAATCTTCACTAATAAAATTGTCACAAGAGGTTCAATCGAACAAGTCCAAGAATTAACCGACGAAGTGAACGCAAGCGTTTCATACCACTTGTTTTACTAAGTCGTTTAATTAGATTTCTCATCCGAGTGAGGTAAAGGTTTGTATATACTAATAGATTGGAAAACGGTTTAAGTAAAGAGCTTTGTTATTAAAAATAGAGTTGAAATTGTTTGTTAAAAGAGTTTTGATATTTACTACTAGTATTGAAACCTTTATATTATAAAGTGACAAAACACAGAAGCAATTGTAGAAACAATCAGTCACAAAAATCGCATACGGAGATGTGAATAAAATCCAAGGAAATAAGCTCGATGTTTTTCAGATAAGATCCCCTACGGAGGGGGGGTCCAGGGGGGTGGCAACCCCCCAAGGTGGGGGTGCGGGGGCAACGCCACCGCTTACGGGGTTCGACCTGCCCGGTCAGGTCGCGGGGGTCCAGGGGGCAGCGCCCCCGGCGGGGTGCGGGGCAGCGCCCCGACCAAAACGGTACGACCTAGTGAAGACAAAATGAGGTCTAACGACCTAACGACTCAAGGGTCATACGACCTAACGGCTGCGACTTAGGGGTCTAAGGGGTCAAGCGACTTAGTGGTTGCGACCTAGAGGTGTTCGCGACCTAACGATGACTCACGACCCAACATGGCCGACTTAACAGAGGTCGCGACCTAACAGGATAACTCGTGACCGACTTAAGAGTTGCACGACTTAAGGGTTGCACGACTTAAGGGTTACACGACTTAAGAGTTGCACGACTTAAGGGTTGCACGACTTAAGGGTTCCACGACTTAAGGGTTGCACGACTTAAGGGTTCCACGACTTAAGGGTTCCACGACTTAAGAGTTGCACGACTTAAGGGTTCCACGACTTAAGGGTTGCACGACTTAAGGGTTAGGCCAGGAGCGACCTAACGAGATAAGGTCCAACGACCTATCGGGATAACTCGTAAACGACCTATGGATGAACGACTTAACTCCGAACGAGCTAAAAATGGCCAGAACGACCTAGGGTTAACTCGTGAACGACTCACGACCTAGGGACGAACGACTTAACTCCGAACGACCTAAAAATGGCCAGAACGACCTAAGTTTAACTCGTGAACGACTCACGACCTAGGGACGAACGACTTAACTCCGAACGACCTAAAAATGGCCAGAACGACCTAAGTGCAGAAAATTCACCAAAACGCTAAAAATTGGAGTTTTTCGCCAATCCAATCCAAACCAAATGCAAATGTGCATGCAAAAGTGATAGGGAATCATTCCCAACAGTCCAATATAGTTATAGACTAGATTTGTGAGATAAAAATCTCACCTTTGCACCAAATATCAATGAAAATGAAGTTTTAAGCAAGCAAGAATCAATCCTTCTTCTATCTAAGCACAAGAAGCTTGAATCCAATGTCTTCTTCTTGAATTTGGAGTAGAAAGATGGATTGCAATTGAATTTGAGTTTTGGAATTTTAATTTCCCATTCCCTCCACCATTAATGCTAAAGCTTGATTAGTTAGGAAATTTATGAAGAGTGAGGAGAAGAGGGTTGGAACTTGGGCTTAATAGGCTAAACTAACCCAAAGTCCAAAGCGGGAAAAGTTAGTGAAATTTCACTAACTCCAAACCTATCGATGTTTATACTTAAAAAAGTTGTAAACGACATTTCGAACTCAATGGAAGTGGTCTCGAGTCCTAATTCGACCGTTTGCAAAAAGTAGCTTTTCGGACCAAAATCCGATTAACGAGTTAATATTTAAATAAAATATTTAAATACAAACTCGATAAATATGCGGGTTGTTACATTTTTGTTTTTTCGACCGTGTGGGTCGATATATATATATATATATATATGTATACATATATATATATATGTGTATATATATATATGTATACATATATATATGTATACATATATATATATGTATATATATATATATATATATATCTATATCTCTTGTCGAATTGCGAAAGCTCCTTCGTACAAAGGAGACTCTGCTAAAACTTTTCAAAATTTTGGGAAGTAGAAATTAAAAAAAATTAGCAATAAAACGATTTCAAATTGGAAATTGAAACAAATTAGTAGATGAAACTAATTTAAAATAATGATAGAAATCAGTTATAAATGGAAGATAGTCAATAAAAATTCAATGTTCAGAGTTGAAGGTAAATTGAATTCACATGGAATTGGAAATTCAGATTTAAATAAGAGGATATAAAGAAAAAGTGGTAGAGTAATAATATAAGAGTGTATATATATAATGCTTACATTAAACTTAAGAAATGAATGATGAACTTCTTTGGTAAATTTGATATTGAGAAAACTATTCCAAGTGGATAGAAATAAAAATAATGTGAATAAAAGAAAATTGATATAGTTGATAATCAATGGATATAAATACTAACGCAGCGGATAATACGGATTGACGACGAAATGAAAATTTCGTGTCAAACTAATCGAAACGATTAGATGAATCAATATGAATCGATGGATTTATGGAATACTAGATGCCCAAATTCGTTGATCTCCAAAGATACCGAATTCTAGCTATCTTCGACACGTTGATCGCGCACGATACCGTGAAAGAAGATCTACAATTCTTCGAACGTTGATCAAGTGCACTTGATACCGTGAATTGGCTTCAACAATCGTTGATTCGAGCGCACTCGAATAACAGAAAGTGGAGGTAGGAGATCACACTCAACTACCAATTTCAAAAGAGGCACAAAGCACTCAAATAAAGTTTCATTCAAAAATCAACAAAGAGTTACAAATGTCCCATCATGCCTATTTATAGGCTTACAACACACGGTTCAACTTAGGTCACTAACGAATTAGCTATGAACGACTCAACACACACGACGTAAGTACACTCACGCAGTTTACGACCTAACATAGCCCAACGACTTAACAACATACCAGTTACGTCATGTAACAACCTAAGAAGCACAACACAACTCAATATACAACACGAGTTACGACCTAAAGAAAATACAACATCACCACGAGTTAAAAGTATACGGCTTACAAACAACGACTCAACATGACGCAACTTAAAGACAAACGACTTAGGCTTCAGCGACCTAAGGATCTTCATGCGACCTTCTTCTGGAGCGACTTAAGGAATACCTGGCTAACTCATTAGTTCACGAGCGCTTTAAGGAAGGCTTGGTTAACACGCTGGGTTGTTTGAATGTTTTAAACCCCACTCGTTAGGTCGCAACTTCTTATCTCGTGACTCGTTAGGTCGTGAGCGACCTAAGGAACAGGTCCTTTCACATTGTATTGCAGCCTCACACACGTTAAGTTGTAGGTCGTTATGCACTTCATGACTTAAGGCAATCGAACCCTCCTCCTTGGCTGCATCATTCTCCCCTGGTTGGGAAAAATTCGTCCTCGAATTTAAAAGTTGTTCTTCATTAGATTGTTCATCTCCATAATGAGGTATAAAGTGTTTAATATGAAACACGTCAGAAGTGTACACACCCTCTGGCAGCTTCAACTTATAAGCATTTTCATTGATCCATTTCACAATCTTTACAGGACCAATCTTTCGAGCTTTAAGTTTATTGTATGCTCCCACTGGAAAACGATCCTTTGTTAGTACCGCATATACTTAATCTCCTTCATTAAATTCAACAATTCTTTGCTTTTGATCCGCAGATCGTTTGTACTTCTCATTCGTCTTGTCCACTCATTCCCAAACGATTCTATGGCGTTCTGTCAAACCATCAACAAAATCAGCAGCCCGCTTAACTGTCCCCTTCGGTTGTGGCACTATCGTTAAATCCAACGGCCCCTTTGGCAAGCTTGAATACACAATCTGAAATGGACTGAACCCCGTACTACGGTTGAAAGCATGATTATGAGAAAACTCTGCTTGACATAACTTCACATCCCAGCTCTTCAGATTATCCTTCACGAGACACCCTAATAAATTTCCCAGCGATCTATTCACAACCTCTGTTTGTCCATCAGTTTGCGGATGATAAGCACTACTGAAATTCAGCTTCGTTCCCACCATCTTCCACAAACTCAGCTTAAAATGACTCAGAAATCTGGTATCCCTGTCGGAAACTATAGACTCTGGTAATCCATGTAAGCAATAGATCTCTCTAAAGAACAACTGTGCCACATGTACTGCATCTGCCGTCTTCTTACAAGCAACAAAATGTACCATCTTCGAGAAACGGTCCACCACAACATATATAGTCATTTCCCCGTTGAGTCCTCGGCAAACCCAACACGAAATCCATGCTAACATCTACTCACGATTTTGTAGGCACAGGTAAAGGCATTTACAATCCCGCATTTGTAGCTGTCCCTTTCGAAACCTGACAAACATGACATCTACACACAAACTTTTCAACTTCCCGCCTCATCGATGGCCAATATAAAGACTGAGAAATCAATTGTAATGTGCGATCCCGTCCAACATGTCCTTCTTCATGCAACTCTTTCACAATTTTCATTCTCAAGCTGCAATCAGGTACACATAATTGATTCCCCTTGAAAAGAAAACCTTTTATCAACACAAACTCATTAGTATTTCCATCCTTGACTTTCTCAACAATCTTCGCAAAGTAAGGATCTGCTTCAAACAATTCTGGTAATAGTTCAAATCCTGTCACTTCAACCTTCATCATTGTCAATAAATGATTCCTCCTGCTCAAAGCATCAGCTACACGATTCATCACCCCTGATTTGTGCTTTACAACAAAAGTAAACTGCTGTAGATACGCGACCCATGAAGCGTGTCTAGCTGAAATTTTGTCCTGCCTTGCAAATGCTTCAAAGCTTCATGATCCGTATAAAGAACAAACTCCTTCTGAAACAGATAATGTCTCCAGTATTTCACAGCTTGAATAATCGCGTAAAACTCCACATCATAAGTGCTATATCTCAATTTGGCTCCAGACAACTTCTCACTGAAATAAGCAACTGGTCTTCCCTTCTGACTCAATACTCCACCAATCCCAACTTTCGATGCATTAGTATGTAACTCGAACAACAACTGAAAATCCGGCAATACTAGAATTGGTCTTGTCATCAACAGTGTTTTGATCTACTCAAAAGCAACGCCTGCTTCCTCTGACCACTCAAACTTCTTTCCTTTCATGCAATCGGTTACACGTGCCATTACGCTGCTAAAATGTGGAATGAATCTTTGATAGAAAGATACCAACCCATGAAATCTTATCACTTCAGTAATTGTCTTGGGTTGTGGCCAACTCCTGACAGCTTCCACCTTACTTTCATCCACTTGAATGCCTTCCTTCGACAGAACATATCCCAGAAACAAAATACTGTGCGTCATGAACACACACTTCTTCGTTGCAGCATAAAATTTCTGCTGTCGTAGAATCAACAGTACTTCACGCAAATGCTGGACATGCTCTTCCATACTCCCACTATAGATCAAAATATCATCAAGGTAAACAACTACAAACTTCCCAATGAATGGTCTGAAAATCTGGTTCATTACTCTCATAAAAGTACTAGGAGCATTTGACAAGCCAAACGGCATAACCAACCATTTGTATAGACCTTCTCTAGTTTTAAAAGCAGTCTTCCACTCATCACCCGGTCTAATACGAATTTGATGGTATCCACTCTTCAAGTCAATCTTCGAGAACACAACAGCTCCACTCAACTGGTCAATCAAATCATCAAACCTCGGCATAGGAAACCTGTATCTCACGGTGATCTTGTTTAGAGCCCGACTATCCGTACACATCCTCCATGTCCCATCCTTCTTTGGTACCAATAAAGCTGGCACGGCACATGGACTCAGGCTCTCCTGAACACGCCCTTGTTCTAACAACTCCTCCACCTGCCTTCTCAGTTCCTCATGCTCTTTATGACTCATCCGGTAATGTGGCCTGTGGGGTAGTACTGCTCCTGGAGCAAGATCTATTTGATGTTGTATGTCCCTCAACGGCGGTAATTCCGTTGGCAGTTCTTTAGGAAACACATCTTCAAATTCCTCCAACACCGGCTTGACTTCCTCTGGAATTTCAATTTCCTCACCACTTTCATGCCCGATCAACAAGAACACTTCAGGTTCATCGTCGACTTCTTTAACAAATTCTTTCAGAGTCAACAAAGTCTTCAGCTCCTCAATCTCTTCTGATTTTCTCTCTCCTTGCTGTCTCTTCTACGGAACTAAAATAATCTAAGCACCCTCAAACATAAAGCTGTAGCTATTGGTTCGACCATCATGTTGCACTGCTCGGTCATATTGCCATGGTCTTCCCAAAAGCAAGTGGCAAACATCCATCTCCACCACATCACACCAGATCTCATCTTTATACTTCTTCCCAATAGAAAATGGAACATGAACTCGTCGGTCCACCTTCACCTCTCCTCCTTTCCTCAACCAAGCTAACTTGTAAGGATTTGGATGCTTCTTTGTCTTCAACTTCAACTTTCTCACAACTTCAGTAGAAATGATATTATCACAACTTCATGCATCAATCACAAATTTACAAACCTTTCCCAGTATAGTGCATGTCGACTGAAAAATATTACTCCTCAACCAACTAGCCTCATCCTCTTGCTTCGGTGTTAAACAAGATCTCCTCATCATTAGATTACATCCTTCATCTCCTGATGCGATATCCTGTTCATCCTCCTCAACTGGACTAGATTAATCTTCACCAACATCCTCACCTTCCGCTTCAGCAATCATAGTTCGCTTCTTCGGCTTCGGACATTCATTACTCTTGTGGCCCACTTCCTGGCAATTATAGCATTTGAAACTTTTGTTAACTTTTTCCTTCTCAACCTCTTTCACAACTGGTTTACTGACGACTTTAGGAACATTGGAACTCCCATTAGCACCCTTGTTCTGAGAATTGTAAATTGGAAACACACCACCTCCTCGTCTCCCTTGTTTCTCCCAAGCAAGTGCTTTCTGATGTGCTTCTGCAACAGATCTCGGATCAAACATATTCACCATGTCCTGGATCTGCATTCTCAAACCTCCAACAAATCTAGCATTCAGTTGTTCCTCTGTCTCCATAATGTCATTTCGCGCAATCAGTTGATAAAATTCATCAGCATAATCATTAACGGTCTTCGTCCCTTGCCTCAGATTCTGCAACCTCTGATACATGAGTGATTGATAATTATACGGCAAGAACGTAGCTCTCATCAACTTCTTCATTTTCTTCCATGATTCAATCTTTGACTTCCCCATTCTCTCCTGTGTAAGTTTAGTTTGCTGCCACCACACTAAAGCTCTTCCCCTCAACCTTGTAGCAACTAACTTCACTCTTTTATGCTCAGGCACTTCTTTAAAGTCAAAAATTTCTTCAACATTAGACAACCAATCCAGAAATTCTTCTGCTGCCATTACACCTTTGAATTCTGTAATTCTTGTCTTCATTCCCGACTCCCAACTTCAATCATCTTCTACCTCTCGATATTAATTCCGAACTCGGTCTCGATCTCGATAATAAATGCTAGCTCTATCACCATCTTCATCAAAATCAAATGTACGTCTATATCGATCTTGACCATCAATATCCCTTCGATCACGCATGTCTCTTCTACTATGTCTCTCTTCATCTTGATATGGCTCATCTTCAAACTCACGTGTAGTTCTTCTCTCTTCATGTCCATATTCATGGTGATCTCTTCTCGATGAAATTGATGTTTCTCTTCTTTCTCTAAAAGATTGTGGCGACGCCCTCCTCGCTTCCGTAACCGATGGCGAAACTCTGTTTCCTCCATGGTTCGAGACTGCTGACCTTCTCCTTTGATTCATATCTATCATCAATTTCTACAACCTACCAATACCTTCATCCAACTTCTCATTGAATTTATTGCTAATTCATTGTTCCATCTGTTCAGCATCTTATCGTTTATACAAATCTTTAACATTTTGATGACGATTAGCTCTTCTCGGCGGCATTGTCAAATCTTCACAAATCCAAACACTTTACTCTCGGCCTTGAGCTTCAAACTGAACTTCACAATGCACGGCTACTTCACTTAGCTCGGATCGGCTTGATCACGACCTAACTCTAGCTCGTTCTTATCTCGGCTCAACACTTCAAGCTCGGCTCTACACTTCAAAATGAACTTCAACTCTCGGATCTATACTTCAGCTTCAAAATCCTTGGCTCCGAGACTCGGCTTAGTTATGATTGGCTAAGTCTAGCTCTAATACCAAAACTGACGCAGAGGATAATATGGATTGACGACGAAATGAAGATTTCGTGTCAAACTAATCGAAACGATTAGATGAATCAATATGAATCGATGGATTTATGGAATACCGGATGCCCAAATTTGTTGATCTCCAAAGATATCGAATTCTAGCTATCTTCGACACATTGACCGTGCACGATACCGTGAAAGAAGATCTACAATTCTTCGAACGTTGATCAAGCGCACTTGATACCGTGAATTGGCTTCAACAATCGTTGATTCGAGTGCACTCAAATAACCGAAAGTGGAGATAGGAGATCACACTCAAATACCAATTTCAAAAGAGGCACAAAGCACTTAAACAAAGTTTAATTCAAAAATCAACCAAGAGTTACAAATTACCCATCATGCCTATTTATAGGCTTACAACACACGGTTCAACTTAGGTCGCTAATGACTTAGCTGTGAACGACTCAACACACACGACCTAAGTACACTCAAGCGGTTTACGACCTAACATAGCCCAATGACTTAACAACATACCAGTTACGTTATGTAACGACCTAAGAAAGACAATACAACTCAATATACAACACAAGTTACGACCTAAAGAAAATACAACATCACCACGAGTTAAAAGTATACGGCTTACAAACAACGACTCAACATGACGCGACTTAAAGACAAACGACTTAGGCTTCAGCGACCTAAGGATCTTCATGCGACCTTCTTCTGGAGCGACTTAAGGAATACTTGGCTAACTCGTTAGGTCGCGAGTGATTTAAGGAAGGCTTGGTTAACACGCTGGGTTGTTTGAACGTTTTGAACCCCACTCGTTAGGTCGCAACTTCTTATCTCGTGACTCGTTAGGTCGTGAGCGATCTAAGGAACTTGTCCTTTCACATTGTATTGCAGCCTCACGCACGTTAAGTTGTAGGTTATTATGCACTTCACGACTTAAGGCAATCGAACCCTCCTCCTGGGCTGCATCAAATACGTAGGATGTACGTATATTATTTTATTCGCATAGCAATTTGATCCAGATTCGAGCATAGAATTTCGAGATAGTTATATCGATCCGAGTTAGGATTTTTCACTCGATTTTCGACGACGAACCATGGATATGGACTTTGATTGATTCTGGAAATTCTCTATCATAGTTGTGGCTATGCAAGGAGAATGACAGTTGCTGATCAGGAAACCAGATCTGAGTCCGCACTAGAAAGTCAGGAGGACGATACTAGTTCGGAAGTAAAATTGTGTGATCGAGCGAGCGGTCGAATTTGATATTGCGTACAAATGGTATATGTACATCTTATGGCCTTGAATGAATAGATATTGAAATTCTGTAAAGAAGTCAATAAAATTGGGAAAGAGTTGGTTCTGTAGCTTTCAGTATTGAACTGTCGGGACAAATGTCTGGAATTCATAATGTATTCCATATATCCCATCTAAGGAAATTTTTTCATGATCCATCATTAGTTTTGGACCGGTAGTTTAGGAATTTAGAAGGCGAATCAAATTTGACTGTGGTCAGGAATCCAGTTCGGATTGTTGATCATCGAGAGACAACTCTGGATAGTTTTAGGAAAGCTTATCCGGATTCGTGTCCGGATAGCTAGTGATGTTTGTTAGGATAAACTGTTTGATTGTTTGCTAATGTATAAATGACATCTATGTTTGATGATATAACAGCTTTTAAATTATCTTTGTTTTAAATTTCGAGGACGAAATTCTTTTAAGGGGGGAGGAATGTAACGACCCTGGATTTTGACCCCGTTTATTTTAATAAATATTTAATCTGATTAAATTAAAAAGTAAACTGATCATATTAAAATGAATATGATTTTGTAAATAACTACCATTTGTTCATATGGATTGGTATTATAAAAGGGGAATTGATTTGAAAATTTGAACTAAAAATCTCTTGGCAATATTTTTAATAATTTACCTTATATAATTAAATTAAAATACTTTACTTTGTTAACATTTGATAAATATATAGGTGTGAATAATAATGTTTAAATAAAATCAAAGTTTAGCAATATAAAGTATAAATGTAAAATATAAGTCAAACTTATGTATATAATTTAAATAAAATAGAAATAAATATAAAGATAAGTATAAATGTAAGTAAATCATGTTGAACATAATTTGAATATTGATAGTCAAAATATAAAATACAAATGTAAAATATAAAGAAAGGATTAAATAATTTTGTTAAACATACAACATAAATTTAAAATTTTAAACAAAGCATAAAAATAAGTCCAAGTATAAAATAAGACTAACACAAATAGAATTAAAATGAATAAACAAGCATACAACATAAATTGTAAGTTTGAAAGCATAAAATAAAATAAGCACAATGTATAAAATAATAAAACAAATCAACTTCATATGCACTCAAGAACATCTTCCCGCAAATGTTATGCACAAGTAAAAATAACAAGACAAATGTCTTCATCCAAGGGTATAAGACCTGAAACACTGTATATGAAGTTCAACCAGAAGTTATAAAACAAACATTTTTATATAAAACAAATATTTATATCAAGAATATCTTCATAGATATGACAGTGTTTGCCTGCAAGTATAAAATAACACCTGGCAAAATATGTATATTATAGTTCAAACTAGAAGCAATAAAGCAAATATTTATAAATAAGTAGCATCATATACAAGCCAAACTTTGACCTGGAAGTTGTACACTTACAAACAAATATCTTTAAGCAGCCGAACATAATTATAATTATGTAAACTAATTAAGAAACAAAGCATGTACTTGCTATCATCTCAGGCTATTTTTTGTCATTTCAAATACTAATGAAAATCTGTTCAGTACAGAACAAAAAAAATAAGAAAACAACAGTCCAGTTACTACCTTCCTCTTACACACCTATTATCTTCTATATATATATATGTGTATTCATCTTTTTTTTCATTTCGTTCAGACCATGAATTAACCATAGAAAACCTGAGAGCAAATTCAACTTGAATTCAAATTAAAAACAGTCAGATGCGAGGCAGTTCAAACATCAGGATTTTCAAATGAAAATAGAAATGTTTCTATTCGAAGGTAATGGCAGGTTAGTAAACTAAATTCTTAAAGCTTTAAGTTAAATCAAACACTTAAGGAGATTTTGTGATCTTATGGTATATGTTTTAGTCTTGAAAATGATCATGTAATTGTATATACTTCTCTGTTTAAATTGATACAGGGTGAACATTTTGTTCAAAACTTAATTTTATTTGCAGCTAATCCATGTTAAGATTTAAATTTCCATTCAAATAAGGTATTAAAAACTAAAACTAAGATTTGTAGGTGGTTTAGAACATCTATGTAAAGGTATGAAACTGTAGTATAGGTTCACAGGAAATCAAGAAATTTATTGATGAATTCAAGTGTTACAAGAAGCTAAATCAAGATTATATTTTGAATCCTTAACGAAATTGATGATTTTTAAAACGAAAATAAAGATTTTTAGATTTGTAATTAAGGTGCAGTTTGTACATGAACAAAGACTGCATTTTTGCCAAATTTAGGTTATCAATCCTATTTAAAATGTTGGAATTTGAATTGAAGTGAGTATTAACATCATGGATCATGAGAAAATTATTAGAGGATTTTTCTAATGTATAAATTAAACAAACGAATACAATTTAGGGTTTTGTATCAGGTTTTTGAACGTTGCAGTAAAGTGACGAGTGCGTCATCTATGTGCGATCGAGGTTCAGGCGATTCAGGAGGGGGAAAGCTTGTCGTGTTGTCGAGGCGTGGATGAATTTTGGGCTTCTCTGGTGGTCCATGTGGTGAACGCGAGGCGTTTAAATATTGATGATGGCGTTACAGTTTTCGACAAATTGACCATATTTCAATTTGAAAACTTTGGAAGTTATTCGAGCTTGGAATTCGAGTTTTAGTGGAATTTGTGGTATGCCGATGGTCTTAGAAGATCATCTGAACCACACGTGCCGCCATGCACGTGTACGGCGGCGAATCGTGCCAGTTTTCGTCATGGTCATCTTACTCGAGTCGCGCACGAGTGAGAATGGAGGAAGCTTCGGGTTCGTTATCCTGTGCATAAGTTTGTCTTCCTGATGCTAATTTACTTTGTTAAAAACTTAAGTTTCAATTCAAAGATACTGTAAATAAAAATAAAAAAAAGAAAGGGGAAGAAGAAGATGGCGTACAGGAGGACTCGGGTGATTTTGGAGAATACTCGAAGTAGCGCACGAGTTTTGATAGGGGAGATCTCTAGATTTTATATCTGAAGTATAAAGGATTAATAAAGTGATGTTGGTGAATAAAAATTATATCAACAGTTTGTCACAGTAAACCAAATGAATGTTTAGACTTTAAGTTAAAACTTAATTCAAGTTTTAATTATCCTAATTAAGGTTTAACGACGGTTTAACTCGTAATTAATTATTTTAATTAACTAATTACTTGAGTTAAGGCTTAACAAAGTTTTAAAAACTTGTTAATATTTTAATTAAGTAATTAGCAGATAATAATTGGGTAATTAAGTTTTATTTATTAATGATCAGGGAATAGATAATTAAGTAATTAAAGTTAAACAACTTGATTAAGGATTAATTAAGTTAATAGTGTAAAATAAAATAATTAAATAATTAAGTAATTAAGATATAATAATTAATTAAGAAATGATTAATTAAATAATTTAAAAGGAAATAAGTAATTAACTGTTAATTAATGATTAATTAAACATGGTTAAGTAATTAACTCTCAGGTAATTAATTTAAATTGAATTAATTACAAATGAGAATTTAAGATGATTGCTTATGGATTGTATGAGTAGAATATCTGATTGTGATATTTATTTGATGATATTATGTGATTTTCTGTGATATGCTGTGATATATCTATGATTACTGTATATGATTTATCTGTGATATCAGTTATGTAAATTCTAAATATTGAACTAAACTGTTAAGTTAAGTAGACAACTTGGCCCTTAAAATGGCGTTTGGATTTCGATGAGACCGGGATCGGGTGTCATTTATGATTATTCGAAAACCACATCGATCCAAATTAAACGATATGTCGTGAATTCTGAAATGAAGATCGAGATGGTGTTTTCAGAATGCAAGGGTTATCGTCGTTGACTCTGATGGTGATTTCAAAATGAGTGTGACGAGATAATGCCTTCGGTTTCGTTCGAACCCGGAATGAACTTTGTATGGATTGAATGCTTTCAGCACATCGTCAGGCGGACGATGAGCATTCTAAGAGATTTGTCTTGTAAAGGTAATCGCAGCCTCAAGCCTCGTCAACCGGGAATGTCTAAAATAGGGGAGATGCAGCAACGTTAGGTGGGTCATACCCAAGCAGGACGAGATATACCCTGTCTAGATGTCCTTTTTTATTTTGGTTGTGTGAGCGGTTTCAAGCCACAACCGTGGGATTATCTTGTTCGGGATAGTTCAGTAAGGAATGGTTCCGGCCTTGTGTTGTAGGGGGTCGGGAGTGATCCTCGGTTCGGTGATCTAGGCCCCGTACTGTGACGGGCGGTTCCCCAGTAGCCATGCCATTGCTGGAAATCCATTTTCCCTACGAGAACCTACGGTTTTGATTTGTATTACCCACTTTTGTGGCTAGTAGCTGGAATTTAATGAATGTAACAATTTCGGCTATTTTCTATTTACTTGAAAACCCTAGACACTATTATAATATCACTGGATTTCCTATGAAATGTTTTGGTTAGCATAAGGTAAAAACTTACTCGTATTTACTTGTGGGGAGTCTTACGTGATACCTTTATTTTCAAATGTTTTTCGAAGTTAAACAACTTTAAACCGTTTACTCATACCAGACCCATGTCTAACCCGGAGTTTATATTTATTTTTCATAAACTCTTGGGTACTCAAATTTTTATGAGTAGCCAAGTGATAGGTTTTGGACTTTGATTCCTGGAGGAGGTTGGAGCAGGAGTTCCAAATGTATATAGATATCTATCGTGTTCCACAGTGTAATTGATTTATACTGTATCTATGATGTATGTAGTGACAGATGTATGTATGACTGTCATGTATATTATGTTGTATAACTCTGATATATGTAAAACTATGTAATCGTTATGTGATATATTATATTTTGTTCCATTCCGCTGTGAGATTCTGATGTTGTTGTTTCTTTCTTCTATTCTTTTCTATTTCTATCCCTTTCTTTCTTAATGATGATACGTCTTTCTTGTAGTAGAAGGGTGTGCCTTCACAAGGGCATCCCGGCGTGGTACTAGGTACATTGTTCTAGAGGTGTACTGTAGTGGGCGGTACTCCAATGGCCTAGTCATTCGATGGAATCCATTCTTCAACAAGCGCCATATGGTTTTGATTGTGTTCAACTATGCTGAAATGTGAGATGCAATCATTTCCGCTATTTTTTGTTTACTTTCTATAGGCACTATTATAATATCAGACGATTTTGATGAAAAAATGTTTTGGTTATCGTAAGGTACAAACCCGTCGTGTTTATTTGTGACGTGGTCTTAGGAAATACCTTTGTTTTTCAAAGGATTTTGAAAGGTTAATAATTCAAATTTAGTGTGTTTTCTCACGCTGGTTTTCAGACTGACTCAGGTATCATTATATTATAATGCTCGAGTCAGACCGAGTATTATAGTTTCATTTAAATGTTATGGAGCTCAGGAGGAAAGTTAGAGGAGTTCAGACGTATATTGCCTACTTGGTTATTTCTGCTGTATGAGTTATGTATATCAGGATAAGTTATTTAACTATCCTAATTGATGTATTGAATGTTGTACTCTGATAATGTCATGTATATTAACAGTACTATTCTTGTATTTAAAATATGTTATTATATATGATATTTTGTTCCGCTGCAATTGCGAGATTCTGTGTTATTGTTTATTTTCTTTTACCCTTTTTATTCATCACCCCTAATGAACTAGTATTTTCGGCACTCGACTACTTATCATTCTATACAGTGGATGTATTAATATTGATTTTCGAGGGTCGAAAATCCCCATCTGCTAGACTTAGTATCAGAGTAGAAGGTTAATCGAGAACCTTGGCTCTGGTAGGGATTTCTCATTAGAGATAGAGTCATTAGTACTCTAGAATGAGTTTGAGTGCATTAATAGATATAAGCGCGTATTTGTTAGTGAATATAGATTTTTTTATATTGTGTTGACTTATCGGTTGAGTGTTTATAAATTCTGGTTGGTAAAGTCTGGACAACTATGTCGATAGGGATTTCTAAACTCTTAAACTAGGCAAACTGACACGGTATTGTTTTAAATAGGGTAAATGAAATAATTTTATGCGAAAATATATTTTGATATAAAAGAAATAATTTTCTGAAATTATTATATATAAATTGGAGCGATTGGATGATAATACATAATCGAACAAGATTATAAAGTTGGAAATGGTTTGTATAACCAAATGAAAAATTGTACAGGTATAAATTATGCAAATGGATTATAACTAAAGTTGGATTTAAACCGGAATTTTAAAATTTAAATCCCAAAAATTTTGGAAAAAAATAATATTTTTCAAAAGTGGTGCGGGAAAATAATAATAAGAGTATCATTTTTGAATATTTTCGAAAGGAATTTGTTTTAAAATGGATTTTGGAAGAGAAATGGCACTGAACACACTTCAGTCGCTCGAAAATAATCCTGGTGATGACTATGCAGTATCTTCAGTATTCATTTTCGAGTTTCTAGGTAACGGATTTCTACCGTAATTGATTTGTTTAGATTTGTTGGGCAACCCAGTTTTGTTTTGGAAATTCCAAAGGGAATTTGTTTGGATAGAAACCAGGTTGGGTTTCAAATGTAAAAAGTGAGATTTCAGGATATTTGAAATTTCATAATGATTGAAAAAAATGTCGGGTGTTTGAATTTTAAATCCTTACTTAAATAATTTAGAGATCATAGGAAGATAAGTTACAAACTTATAAATTGAAAATGATTCTAAATAAGGAAAGTATGGAAATTGGATTTCGAAATTAAAATTTAACTTGAGTAAAGTTAAATGGATAAAATCAAAATTTTAAGCAAAGAAAATGGAATAAATAAACGAAGTGGTGGCGATAATAAAAGGAATTAGTGAATTAATCAAAAATGGCTTGCATAAATTGAATTTGACTTGTGAAAGTTAAATAAATTAAATGGGTAAAAGAAAATTTATAGATATTTGAATTTAACAGAGCTGAGTTAAATGAAATTGGAATGGATAGAAAGAAATATCAAATTGGTTTTAATATTAATTTGGATTCAAGCTAACAATGGAATTCGACTTAAGAGAAAAATGGATTAATTGTGGATTGTAATGGAATAAATGATGGGATTAAACTAAATAAAACATAAATGAATTGGTTTGGAGTGAAATTTAATTTAAGTATGAATAATTCGAATATGGTTTTGAAGTGTCGATTAAAATCAATGGAAAGTTAAGTTAAAAATTGATATATGATGATTATATATGGAACTTGGATGGTAAGGTGATTTTATAACCCTAAGATACGAATTTTGAAGGAAATAAAAATTTAAGTGCAAATTGGTATTGTGAATAAATAAATTGCAATAGCTTATAAAAATTGAAATAAATTGAATAAAAATATATTTAAGCTATAAATAAATGTATGATTTCGAGTAAAAATAAAAGGTGAATATACTCGAGTGCAAAAACTATGGAAATGTGAAAAATAGTTGTGTGACTTATAAAATTTAAAAATTGGAATAGATAAGCCATAATAAATAGAGTTTGATATTTTGGAAATGAAAAAAATCCAAATTTGAATTATAAACTAAATTTGAACTCAAGTAAATTGGTTAAAGTGATTTTTGAAATAAAAATCAGATGTTGGATTATGAAGTGGGAATGAACAAATTAGATAATTAATTAGTTAATACGATATAAAATGGAAATTAACCGGGTTGAGTAAATTTGGATTGTGAGTTAAAAATGGAATTTGGAAATGAAACTAGAGTAATAAATAAAATTCAGCTTAGATGGTAAGCAGATTAAATGAAAAAAAATTAGAGATGTGTCGAGTAAAATGGAAATAGTTTGAAATAGTAAGAACTCAAGTTATAACTAAATTCAAAATGACTATAAATAAATTGGATATAGCCTTGAATATTATTTAAAAGAATTCGAGTATGAACTTGAATATGGAATTAAAAATTGGAAGTAGAGATGTATGTAAGAGGGGTATAAAAGGTTTATATATAGCTTTATGAAGTGATATAGAAATTAAATGGCATGAATTGGTTTGAGAATGTGAATATGAATAGAATGAGAAAAAATTAATTTTAATCAATTTAGAATGGGTATGAAATAGTTTGCTACAAAAATAAATTGAATGCAAGTTAATTTAGGTATAAATCAATTCGAATTGAATGAATATGTGAATGGATTGAAAGTAATTGAATTAGTATTGAAACCTTAAATTGCTATAAATCTTTGTTTGGCATTTTATTTGTGAAATCCATTTTTTAAATTGGTTAATTGAATGGAATGTTATTGAAATTTCATATTTTGGTACTTACGTGCTTAAATAAAGTAAGTACAGGTACATGGAGGCTTTTGGGCTAGATTCGGGTTGCGATATTGCATATGAAGTAAACTTGCTTGCTAAATAACACATAAAAATGCTAAATAAAGGTATGCCTACGCAATAAGATAAAGAAGTGGAAATATATTGTTATATATTTTGTTTTCCGACCATGTGAATCAATGTATATATTTTTATCTCTCTTGTCATATTACAAAAGGTCCTTCCTACAAAGGAGACTCTGCCAAAAATTATAAAAATTTAGGGTATTAGAAAAATTTTGAAAATTTTTGGAAAATTTTTCGTTAACGGAAATTGGTTTTGAATTTATAATCGAAATAAAGATTTGGATTTATGTTCGCTCGACTAAAGTTCTATGAACTAGAAAATAGCAGAACAAATTTTATAATAAAAATAACCGCAAGCACACGGCGTACACTTGTAGTACGTGGCGACTACGGATCGATTCACAGGTAATTGATGATTTTAAAAATTCTATTCAATCAAATTATACCCAAGTCGAGTGAAAGTTAAGCCAGCGAATTAGAGAATTAACTAACTAACTAAAAGAAAAGAGAAGCAAATATAAGAGTTAAGTGACAATTTAGAGAATAAATCCACTCTCTAGATCATGTAGTTCAACACACATGAAATCATGAAATCTCTTTTATGGTCATTAGTGCTTTAATTGATGTACTTATCATAAGTATGGCATATTTGTGCTATTGATTAGCCAACATAAGCCATCAAACTATAACACATCCCTTAAAGCACTTACTAACTTTCATGAAACTTGACAAAGAAAATGAAAGCTATTTTAAGTATGGCCTATTGACTATCGATTAGAAATATAGACCATCAAATTTTAATTTTAAATCACTTTCTTTTTCCATAATCATAGTTTGATGAAGAGGCAATTAGTGTTAGCGATTGTTTAAGCATAGCCTATTTGTTGTCAACAATATTGGCTATCAAAATTCAAAGCAAAAACTACTAGTAAACCATCTCTATCATCATCATTTAGCACAAAAAGAGAGCATGAATTAATAGTTGAATCTACATAATTAGATAGCTTCGTTACCCCTAAATTGAAGGGGCTTAGCCTCTTGTTTGCACAAAAAATGGACAAACACCTCCGAGTCGTATTATTTAGTTGATTATATGTGATTTTCAATGATTTTAGATGAGTTTGTAAATATAAAAGAAGTAGGGGCTGAAATGTAAAAGACACGCAGATTTATAGTGGTTCGGCCGGAATATGCCTACGTCCACTTTATATGTTATTATCTTCTTTCTTTCGGATTACAAGTACAGTGCTTCGTATACAAGTATATGAAAGTACTTTGAAAGTTCCTTCCTCGCTTGAGCTCTCAAACTTGTCTGCCATTGTTGTACCCCTGCCCCTCTATTTGTAGAGTGAGGTAGGGGGCAGGGGTCTTGGAAGTATATAGCTGCTGGTGGGCCCGGGCTGAAGCAATCTGGACTGGCAATCATCTGGTTCGGCGGAGATCCATTCGGTGGTGAGAGGCATTCGGCAATAGAGTACGTACCTGATTCGGTAGAAATTTGGTTCGGCAGAAGATTTGGTTCGGCAGTACAGTTGATTCGGCTCTCTGATTCGGTAAGGAAAAACCAAGGGGGGGTGTAGCCTCTATATATAGGCGAGCTCAGGACGGCCGAACCAGTTAGTTCGGTACCGGACCAACCAAAAGCCGGATGAGAACAGCCGGACCAAACACAAAGCCGAATGAACTCTCTCTCTACCAACAACAACCAGGAACTAGGGGCATACAGAGCGCCTCATGCAGATAAGTACCGAACTCCAGAACTAACTAATAAAATAAGGATTATGATAACGATGAATAAGTCGTAAAACTCTCACTAACATGGATTAATCGTTTACACGTGTATGCGACCACGAATGGTCCATAGGCACGCTCTGAATGGTTATTAACCCTATCGTCGTGGGAATTTACACTTTGACACGCCTTTTTAAACTCATAGGTGAAACGGATATTTGATAATTATGAAATGGCTAAGCTACTTACACATGTACGGGGTCGCGAACGATCCCTAGGCATGCTCTGAGCTGGCGATAAACCATCTTGACAAACGATCCAAGGACCCACTCTGACGTAAACCTGGCATCAATAATGCTAAGCCCCCTCGGGGCACACTTGCTCGCCTCGAACGATACGATTAGCTTCATTTCAAATATCTCGATCCCGAACGATAGTTATCTAAAACCACACTAAAACTATAAATTAAATTCCTTTGCAGGACATCAGCAGGATACGAACATCCAGCCCATGGCATTACGAAACAAGCCTTTCTACCACAGGGAAACAAAGCGCGACACATGCAAGCACGTGCCCCACTTTGGGGGGCAAATGTTGGGCGAATTCTCACCCAGAAAATCTCGGGACCAGGAAGTCACAATTTCACCCGGGCTCGCAACCTCCACTTCGTTCGACAGCCAAGAAGCTCAATACTAACCTAGAAGTCTATCCGACATTCTCCATGAAGAAGCTCGTTCGGCCCAAGCCTCCATTCAACCATCACCTCATTCGGCATCACCTCATTCGGCAAAGCACAGCTCTCACCCCCACCGGACCAACCTTCTCCATGTTCCATTCGGCCTCTCCCATGCATACCGAACCAGGGCCATCACCGGACCATGGCCATCACCGGACCAACTACCTACCTCGATGCCGAATGGACCACCATCCCACTCCACGACCGGACCACCAACACCGAATCGTGCATGGCCGGACCAACGCCACCGAGCCAAAACCATACCTCACCACCGAATGGATCTCCGCCGAACCAGATGATTGCCAGTCCAGATTGCTTCAGCCCGGGCCCACAAGCAGCTATATACTTCCAAGACCCCTGCCCCCTACCTCACTCTATAAATAGAGGGGCAGGGGTACAACAATGGCAGACAAGTTTGAGAGCTCAAGCGAGGAAGGAACTTTCAAACTACTTTCATATACTTGTATACGAAGCACTGTACTTGTAATCCGAAAGAAAGAAGATAATAACATATAAAGTGGACGTAGGCATATTCCGGCCGAACCACTATAAATCTGCGTGTCTTTTACATTTCAGCCCCTACTTCTTTTATATTTACAAACTCATCTAAAATCATTGAAAATCACATATAATCAACTAAATAATACGACTCGGAGGTGTTTGTCCATTTTTTGTGCAAACATTTTTGGTGCTTTCACTGAGAATAGAACTCAAGCTTCATCTTCTCCCACTCAACCTTCTTCCTAACAACATCGCTCGTTGCTTAGAAATCATGCCTTCCAAACAGAGAAGGGATGTTAAAAAAGGAAAGAACATCGCAACTAGCAGCCTTCCAGATCCAGCAATCACAGATCAGCCCACTTCAACAGCAGTACCAGATGAAAATCAGGAAAATCCAACTGGTCCCGCAACGGAACAACCAATCACTAGGGCAGATCTGGACAGGGTTGTGACTGAAGTAACTAACCGCTTCACATCCCAACAAGAAGCTTTGGTGGACCAACTCATGTCACGCTTAAGGGATGCTGAAGAGTCCAACCACAACACTGAATCATGGGGTGAGTCCCAATCCGGAGGATCTCGGAGGCAACAAAGGTCTTCCCTCTTCGAAGAAGCTATCAACAGGAACAACAATGATAGGGGTCGCGCCCGGACTCAGCCCGAATTCCGACTCGAGGAAGCCCTTAGAACCGAACCCAGCGGGGGAGGCACCAGGCGAGGGTCGGATGTAGCTGAGCCAGTCATGCCACCTAATCATAGAAACCCCGCTGAACGGAGCCGAGCTAGAACCCAGCCCGAAGTTGACCCCATGGATGTGCTCGAAACAGAACCCCACAGGGGAAGATCAACGCAGGGGGCAACTGTAGCTGGTCCTAGCGTGCATCCGAGCAGCCAAAGACAACCACTGGATAATGCTAGAAGTGATAGACTGTACCATCCCTACAGGTCATCTGGACGAGATAGATCCCGCAGGGAAGAACCGAGCTCATTTTTGTCCGCTCCAAGTTCTGACGAACGAATGGCACGGTTATTCAGAGAATGTGTCCAACGGGAGCAAAGGGACCGGGGAATAGGCGCTAGGGTCACCAGTCCCTTTACCCGAAATATCGAAACTGCCATCACTCCCCGGGAATGGAAAATGCCAACCATGGAACCTTACAAAGGAACTTCCGACCCCATCATACACCTGCAGAGATACACCCAGCATATGCTCATGAGTGGAGCAACAGAAGGAGTATTATGTAAATGCTTTCCGCTATTCCTAGCAGATCTAGCTACCTCCTGGTTCTGCCATCTACCCCAAGGATCCATCAGCTCATGGGAGATGTTAAAAGAAAGGTTTATTAGCCAGTTCCGCATCCATGTGGAACAACCCAAGGATGCTTATTCTCTATCCAATGTCAAACAGAAATCCGGAGAGACGCTGCAACAATATCTAACACGGTTCAACGCCGCAGCGGCAGCAGTTCAAGATGCCGATGAAAAACTCACTCTAATGGCCCTCTGTAGTGGTGTACATCCAGACACCAAGTTTGCCAGAAGATTAACTAAGGAAAAACCAGCTACCTTGCCTGATTTCTTCCATGAAGCTGGAAAGTATATGAGACTTGAAGACGCTGCTACGGAGAGGCAGTCAGGGCAACAAGGCAAGATAGTTCAGGACAAGGTTCCCACTGCAGCTAAGGACGCTCGAAGAAATGAATCTAGAGACAATGCTGGGGGCAGAAAGGTTGAGAAGCGCCAATATCGACCAGGGCCAAGATTTGACTCCTATACTCCTTTGAATGAAACAATCGAAAACATCTACCTAGCCACTCAGGGCGAACTCGGATACAAGCGCCCCCCGCACAAGAAAGAATCAGATAACGCACTCAAGTCCGGAAAGTTCTGTCGCTTCCACGAATCCCACGGACATGACACCAATGAATGCCACCATCTTCGGGACTTGATCGAAGAACACATTAGAAGAAGGAGACTGGAACGTTATGTGAAAGGTCAGAACAGGACTCCAACTCCTGCCAATGAGAACTCAAAGCAACCCCTCCCAGAAGTAGGCGGAGGGAATCGCAACAATCACAACACCAGTGGCTCTAGTCAAGAGAAGATAGTGGTCCTTACCATCTCAGGAGGACCACACATTGCCGACAGAAGTTGGGCAGAGATGGAAAGGTACGACAAGTCGCTTAGAAATGCCGAAGGATATGTTAACTCCATTACGGAGGAACGCCACCCGAAACGAAAAGAAAACAATGACATTGTATTCAGTAGGCATGATTTGGAAGGAAGACAGTACCCACATATGGATCCCATGGTCATCTCTGCCTGGTTTGGTCCAGCTAAAGTTTTTCGGATTCTAATAGACACGGGAAGCTCCGTAAATATCCTGTTCAAACATGCTTTCGACAAAATGAAGTTATCAATGAAGGATGTATCCCCCTGTGACAAACCACTGCACGGTTTCACTGGAGATGCAAAAATGCCCCTCGGGCAACTTGACCTCTTCGTCGAAATAGGAAGTCATCCCCGCTCCGCTGTGCGAAAACAAACGTTCGTACTAATAGAAAACCACTCGGCTTACAACGCTTTCTTGGGAAGACCAGCCTTGTCTGACTTTCAGATTGTATTAGCCCCTTGGTGCCTGAAAATGAAATTTCCAACAGACAACGGAGTAGGAGAAGTAGAAGGAGATCAAGATGCTGCCCGAGACTGCTACGTAGCTGAACTTCGCAATAACCGCAGAAAGAATAAAGGAAAAGGTGCAGAGACCACTCTCTGCATGAAAAGCTTGGAGGCATAGCAACTAAAGAAAGCCCCTCCTCTTCGATACACAAGCGATCCCTTCAATGAACTAGACCCCAGGGATAAAGAGGAGGAGGCTACCGCCGAGCCTGCAGAGGCTATGGAATTCGTATCGGTAGATAAGCATGATTCAAGTAGACTATTAAAAATCGGATCTCAGCTGAAAACGGAATTGAAGGATCAACTCATTGACTTTCTCCGCCACAACTTAGATGTATTTGCGTGGACCCATGCCGATATGACAGGAATCTCCCCAGACATAGCATGCCACATGTTGAACATCGATCCCACCAAGGTACCAGTAAAGCAGAAAAAGAGGAGCATGGGGGCAGAGCGATCAGCAGCCCTTGATGAGGAAGTAAAAAATCTACTTGCTAATGGCTTCATACGGGAAGCCATCTACCCAGAATGGATCGCTAACCCAGTGCTAGTAAAAAAGGCCAATGGAAAGTGGCGAACATGTATTGACTTCTCCAATCTGAATGACGCTTGCCCGAAAGACTGCTTCCCACTTCCCCGAATTGACCAACTCGTAGACAGCACAGCTGGGCACGAACTCCTATCTTTTATGGATGCATACTCCGGATATAACCAGATCCCCATGCACGCTCCCGATCAGGACCACACTAGCTTCATCACCGACCGCGGATTATATTGTTACAAAGTCATGCCTTTTGGACTCAAAAATGCTGGAGCTACCTATCAACGCCTCGTCAACAAAATGTTCGCAGAACTGATAGGACGAACTATGGAAGTATATGTGGATGACATGTTGGTGAAGTCCAGGAAAGCCAACGACCATATAAGCCATCTGGACGATATGTTTCGGGTACTTCGCCGATATGGAATGAAGCTGAATCCTCTAAAGTGCTCCTTCGGAGTATCATCGGGAAAATTCTTAGGATTCATCGTCCACGCCAGAGGAATCGAAGCAAACCCTGAACAAATCCGGGCTTTAAAAGAAATAAGGATACCTTCCACTCGAAAAGAAATGCAGAGCCTAAACGGAAAGGTGGCCGCCCTAAGCAGATTCATTTCCAAGGCAACTGACAAGTGTGTCCCTTTCTTCGAAGCACTCAAGAAAGACAAAGGGAGGTTCGAGTGGACCGACGAATGCTTAAAAGCCTTCCTCAACCTAATCGAACACCTTCAGAGACCACCAGTACTCTCAACTCCAAATGAAGGTGAAGTGTTATACTTATACCTCGCTGTATCATCTCATGCTCTAAGCGCCGCCTTGATAAGAGAAGAAGACCGCACACAACGCCCGGTTTACTTTGTAAGTAAGAGATTTACAGGGGCAGAGGCCAGATATCCTAAACTTGAGAAATTAGCATATTGTTTATTGATCGCGTCACGAAAACTGCGACACTACTTCCAGTCTCACTCCATCAGGGTTCTTACCGATCAACCACTAAGACAAGTGCTCCATCGTCCTGACACTTCTGGGCGACTCCTCAAATGGTGCATCGAACTAAGTCAGTATGATATCACCTACCATCCCCGCACCGCTATCAAAGGACAAGCCATGGCTGATTTCATTGCCGAATTCACTACCAACGAAGGCAAGGAACAATCCGAAGTAGCAAAAAACATCAAGTGGAACCTCTTTGTAGACGGAGCATCAAACGAACAAGGCTCGGGGGCAGGTACTGTGATCGTCACCCCCAGGGGAAGAAAGTTGTACTATGCATTAAGATTGGAATTCACGGCCACTAACAACGATGCTGAATATGAAGCAGTAATAGCGGGATTGGAACTGGCCCTAGAAATCGGAGTCAATTCCTTATGTATTCATAGTGATTCTCGGCTTATCGTAAACCAGGTACTAGGAGAATTTCAGACTCGAGGAGAACGACTCACAGCATACCTAAAGAAAACCAAACTGCTGCTCGATCAATTGGACCATTATCTAATCAAACACATTCCTCGAGAAGAAAACCAAGAGGCAGATGAACTTGCAAAGCAAGCTAGTATGAAGAACAGCACCATTTTCGGAGCACTAGCAATCTCAAGGCAGCTAGCCCCGAGTTTCGAACAAGTGAATCTGATAACTGCAATCGAAGAAGGAACCTGGATGACTCCTATCCGGAAATATTTGCAAGATGGCATACTACCCGACAGGCGTGACGAAGCCAAGAAGATCTTGAGGAAAGTTCCCCACTACACTATACAAGAAGGCATCCTCTACCGGCGTGGCTTCTCTAGCCCCCTATTAAGATGCGTCGTCGGAAGGGAAGCCAAGGAGATATTAACAAACATCCATCAGGGAGGATGCGGAGATCACACTGGAGGACAGACTTTGGCAAGAAAGATACTCCGATATGGATATTACTGGCCCACACTAAACAAAGATGCCCTAGACTTCGTTAAGAAATGCGACAGATGTCAGAAGTTCGCCAAGATCCCTCGACTACCCACAAACGAAATTACTCAAATGACCAGCCCTTGGCCCTTTGCTGTATGGGGAGTTGACTTAATTGGCGAACTGCCAACGGGCCGAGGCGGAGCCAAATATGCTATAGTGGCAGTCGATTATTTCACCAAATGGGTGGAAGCGGAACCTTTAAATAAAATATCCTCAGCAAAAGTTATCAACTTCTTGATCAAAAACATTCTGTGCAGGTATGGAGTCCCCCTCAAGATCGTATCAGACAACGGGCTCCAATTTGACAGCGAAGAATTTGCCGACTGGTGCCAAGAGCATGGAATTCATAAAAGCTTCTCATCAGTAGCTTACCCTCAGGCAAACGGACAAGTTGAAGCTGTCAACAAAATTCTCAAAACCCTAATCAAGAAGAAACTTGAAAAGTCAAAAGGCGCTTGGGTGGACGAACTTCCTACGGCACTATGGGCATACCGCACATCTTTCAGAACATCAACGGGACATACTCCTTTCTCTTTGGCATATGGATCGGAGGCAATGCTCCCAGTTGAGACTGTTGTGCCTTCTCATCGTAGGATCCACTACAGCCCAGAAGAAAACGAAGAACTCCTCCTCATGTCTTTGGATCTGATTGAGGAAAGGAGGAACGATGCAGCACTCAAAGCAGCAGCTCACAAACAAAAAGTGGCAGCACTATACAATTCCAAAGTCAAGCATCGCAGCTTACAAGAAGGAGATCTTGTCCTCAGGCGAATCTTTCCGCGCCCCGGGGCACTGGACCCCATCTGGGACGGACCATATGTAATTCACAAAGATCTCCACAACGGAGCTTACATTTTGTCAACAGTGGACGGAGAGGTGTTCCAGAGGGCATGGAACATCCGACACCTCCGTCGATACTTTTCTTAACTTGTACTGCCCATATGAAGTGAATTAACAAAGAGAATCAGTGGACGTAGGCATTTTCGTGCCGAACCACTTTAAAAAATCTTGTCTCTTTTTAACTTGTTCCTTTATGTCTTGGCTACTTGTTAAGTTTTATCCCTTTCTGTTGAACAAAATCCTATGGCATCTCCACTCAAGACGCACCGCGGCCTCATCTGGACTAGGCCTAACAGGTACGCTACGATTCTATGCACTCGCCAATGAGACTCTTTTGCTCCAGCATCCCTCTGCTGCGGGTTAACTCATTGCGCGCCTGCCCTCAAAGCCAACTATAATGAGCCGATTATAAGTCATCATAAAGGCCGACTATAGCCGATGGCAGCTCATTACGGCGTTCGGCTCGCCGGTAACTGTGAACCTACTTTAAGCCCCAACATAAGGTGTGGCCAGCCAGGGGTAGTTCACGGCCAACGGCACCCACGCTAGCCGGCCACGGTAAATCGAATAATACCCACGATTACGGACCATAATGGTTCGGGTAGTTACCGTGCGCGATCTCGGCTCCGATGTGTCTTAAGTGCGGCTGTGGTAAAAAAGAAAACTCCCCGCGGAGGCGTAAGATGGGTGACAAATGTCTCCAAGACCCACAGCTAGGGAAAGTGACTACAAAACCCGTTTGCCACGAACTTAAGCACATCCACGGCCTTCCATGACTGGAAGTTTTACTTTTACTATATTTCCATTTCATTTAAATATTTTTCTCCTATCCTGTATAACAAACTCTAAAGTACAGGAAACCAAATAGGAAGCATTCACTCATGAGGCTCTAAGCCTGCGTACTGGGTGGCAGGGCGCTCAGCTATACCCGTGAACAGTTACACAAGACACTCAAAGCTACCGCCTGCGAATAAAACATGAAGGGCGGTACTCTCTTCACTTGTACATAAATGCGTAACTATAGCTTATTCATACACTGACATTGCAAAACGTGAAATTATATTTCAAGCAAAAACTTAACATCAAACACAACTAGAATCACAGGCATATACATAATTATACTTCTCACACAGCACATAAAGATAGCAACAACATTTAAACATGACAAAATCAGCTTATATTATAAGATCACACGAAGTTATTCTTTGCAAATAATTTTATTACAGTTGCATATCAAAGACTAACATAAACAGTGATAAAAAAGAAACAAAAAGATGGCGGATGCCTCCACACTCCATCACCAACTTCCCCAGTCTACTTAGCCGCAGGATCAGAGCCCCCAGCATGCGGATCAGAAGTCCCGCCTGTCCAATTCGGAAGAAGAATTCATTAAACGAACAACCAAGTTATGGAAACACGGGAAGGAAAGAAAGGGAAGAAGAATAACTCACCAGCATCCGCCGCTTGATCCTCATCATCCAACTGCACGCCCGCTTCCTCTGCAGCAAGCAGCCGCATCCCCTCTTTCACCGCCGCTTGCTCCTCCTTTGAGAACTGAGCAGTAACCGCATTCAAGTTGAAAGCCTCTCCGCCTTCCTTACCCGCGTTCACCCTGGCCTGCCCCTGGAATAAAAGAACAAGTGTTACAAACATACAATAATCCGCAATTCAAAAAATGTGCTAAGTTAAAAAGAAAGAAAAGTGAGAGGACACATCTATTATACAAACCCGGCGGAGGAGTGGGATACTGCAATAAGTCCTGGATCTCATTCCAGGACGGAAGTGAACCGTAAAAAATTTCTAAGTCCCTATCGAAAATGGAATCGGCAGAAGACAAAAGTTCACCTTGCGTCGCCGGAGTCACCCTAGCTGAAGCCACAGCTTTGCCGGTTTCCTTTGCCTTCTCCGTTTCTTTCTCCTTTTCCTTCTCCGTTTCCGACTCTCCCTCCGACTCCCCGAAGGCCCGACGGAGAGCCTCATCCAGTTCGAGGTCTTGCTCAGAGGTTAAAGCGGCAACACCACTACCACCTTGACCGTCGCCATCTCCTCCACCCTCCGACCCTTCTCCAACTTCGCCTCCTTCCTCCTCTTCCACACCTTCCTCCTCCGGGACAGTCGGGCAAATACTTGGAGAAGGGCCATCAGACTTCTTCAGTTTCTTCCACCCGACCACGGGACGCTCTGCGAAAGGCTCCCTCTTACCGCTCTTTACCGTAGCCCCCTCCTTAGCTTTAGCAGCCCTCTCCTCAGCCGTATCCCTTTGCTTAACCACAGACTGGTGCGGTAAGATCAAATTATACTCCAAGAGGGTTGCGTTCCTGATCAAGAAAGAGGCCGACCGGTCCCGTGCCGGAATAGCCTTTAGTTCAGCAGCCATTCGCACTAAGGAATCGTCCTCCACGACTGCAATACCACCTGTCGCTAGCAATAGAAGCATGTCAGAAAAAACACTACAGTCAAAACACATGAAAAATATAAATGAAATCAATCTTACAGCCGGAAGTGAAAAGGCGGAAAGAAACAGCATCGTCCTTGACGAAGAACCACTCTTTCTTGAACATGGTGAACTTGGAATACAAGTCCAGGACTGGTTTGAAGGGCACGGCCGCTTCCAGGCTAATATACGGAGACCCCTTCTTATAGCCTCTCAGGTTGTACAAATATCGAATTTCTCGGTTAGAAGGAGGACGCACGTACCTCCTCTGGAAGATAACAAAGAGGCTCACCAAGATGGCGTAAGAGTTAGGCTGAAGCTGGAAGGGAGCCACCTTCAAATATGTGGTGAAGCTTACTATCCAAGCGTTGATAGGGGGGATAGCGCCGCACATGCAATGGTATCTGCTAAAAGCGAAGTAGCCCTCGGGAGGATTATATGGCATCACTCCATCTCCCGGCAGCAGCATAAGAGCCCTATCTATCCCGAAGGAACGGGATATGACGTCAAGTTGCTCCTCCTTTAGGGAGCTAGGAAAGCAATCCGGGGGAGAGATCAAAAGTTCCTGTGGACCATATCCGTCCACTAGAGACCTCGGAATAGGTCGGTGTTGCCCGGATCCTGGCTGGACTGGGGGCACGGAGGAAGAAGACTCTCCTGTGCCTTTAGACTTCTTTCTGTCCGATCGTGTTTCCGCTTTGCGAGACATTTTCTGTAGCACAAGAAAAACACGGTGTTAGAACAAGAAGTATAGAAAAACAAACAAGCAAGTATCTAAAGCAAGCGTATAAAAGCCTAAGATTTCGCTCAAGATTCAAATTTCCGAGTCTCATTCGGTATATGCCTCATTCGGTAATTCCATTCGGCATTAGGAGTTCATCCGGTATACGAATTCGTTCGGTGGTACAGTGCAAGTAAATTCATTCGGCTCTAATGACGAAAGCCCATTCGGCACCAATGTCCCATGTTCATTCGGCATTTGAGAACCAACGTGTGTATTCGGCATTCTGAGCCATTCGGTAATAAGAGGCATTCGGCAATAGAGTACGTACCTGATTCGGTAGAAATTTGGTTCGGCAGAAGATTTGGTTCGGCAGTACAGTTGATTCGGCTCTCTGATTCGGTAAGGAAAAACCAAGGGGGGGTGTAGCCTCTATATATAGGCGAGCTCAGGACGGCCGAACCAGTTAGTTCGGTACCGGACCAACCAAAAGCCGGATGAGAACAGCCGGACCAAACACAAAGCCGAATGAACTCTCTCTCTACCAACAACAACCAGGAACTAGGGGCATACAGAGCGCCTCATGCAGATAAGTACCGAACTCCAGAACTAACTAATAAAATAAGGATTATGATAACGATGAATAAGTCGTAAAACTCTCACTAACATGGATTAATCGTTTACACGTGTATGCGACCACGAATGGTCCATAGGCACGCTCTGAATGGTTATTAACCCTATCGTCGTGGGAATTTACACTTTGACACGCCTTTTTAAACTCATAGGTGAAACGGATATTTGATAATTATGAAATGGCTAAGCTACTTACACATGTATGGGGTCGCGAACGATCCCTAGGCATGCTCTGAGCTGGCGATAAACCATCTTGACAAACGATCCAAGGACCCACTCTGACGTAAACCTGGCATCAATAATGCTAAGCCCCCTCGGGGCACACTTGCTCGCCTCGAACGATACGATTAGCTTCATTTCAAATATCTCGATCCCGAACGATAGTTATCTAAAACCACACTAAAACTATAAATTAAATTCCTTTGCAGGACATCAGCAGGATACGAACATCCAGCCCATGGCATTACGAAACAAGCCTTTCTACCACAGGGAAACAAAGCGCGACACATGCAAGCACGTGCCCCACTTTGGGGGGCAAATGTTGGGCGAATTCTCACCCAGAAAATCTCGGGACCAGGAAGTCACAATTTCACCCGGGCTCGCAACCTCCACTTCGTTCGACAGCCAAGAAGCTCAATACTAACCTAGAAGTCTATCCGACATTCTCCATGAAGAAGCTCGTTCGGCCCAAGCCTCCATTCAACCATCACCTCATTCGGCATCACCTCATTCGGCATCACCTCATTCGGCAAAGCACAGCTCTCACCCCCACCGGACCAACCTTCTCCATGTTCCATTCGGCCTCTCCCATGCATACCGAACCAGGGCCATCACCGGACCATGGCCATCACCGGACCAACTACCTACCTCGATGCCGAATGGACCACCATCCCACTCCACGACCGGACCACCAACACCGAATCGTGCATGGCCGGACCAACGCCACCGAGCCAATACCATACCTCACCACCGAATGGATCTCCGCCGAACCAGATGATTGCCAGTCCAGATTGCTTCAGCCCGGGCCCACCAGCAGCTATATACTTCCAAGACCCCTGCCCCCTACCTCACTCTATAAATAGAGGGGCAGGGGTACAACAATGGCAGACAAGTTTGAGAGCTCAAGCGAGGAAGGAACTTTCAAACTACTTTCGTATACTTGTATACGAAGCACTGTACTTGTAATCCGAAAGAAAGAAGATAATAACATATAAAGTGGACGTAGGCATATTCCGGCCGAACCACTATAAATCTGCGTGTCTTTTACATTTCAGCCCCTACTTCTTTTATATTTACAAACTCATCTAAAATCATTGAAAATCACATATAATCAACTAAATAATACGACTCGGAGGTGTTTGTCCATTTTTTGTGCAAACACCTCTCATATTTGTCATTTGATTAACAAATGTAGCCAACAACATGAAAACAAAAAGAAGGGAAAATGAAAGCTAACGGAAAAGAAAACTAATCTAATTGCATAAAAGAAGAATTAAACTACTAGCATTAAAGGAAATGAACAAGTAATTAAAAAGAAACAATAATTAACAATGCATAAAAAGAAAAGAAAATTACATAAAATAAAAAATGGCTAAGTAGCCATAAAAAGAAAGAGAGCTTTCATTTTTATTTTCCTAAGAGAAGAGAGCTTAAAAGAGAGTCTAAGGAAGAGGAGGGTTACATGAAACATAAGGGGTATATATACATGTGTTAAACCCCAATTCATATTTTTGGGGAATGCCCATAATGCCCTTGAGGTAGGGTAGAGGCCAAGTAATCATTAGATTCTACTAATCATCATTTAAGTGTACATGAAACCATTAACTCCACAAGCATGTGCATTAGCCTCTAATTTGTACATGAAGGTATGTGGGTAGGTGGGGTCCTCCATTATCATGCCTTTGAGTTATTTCCATCTTCATTTCTTTATCTTCACTCTTGTTCATGCATATATCATAATGAAACCACTTGTAAAATCCACTAAATTTTCTACAAAACAACATAAAAAATTCCAAGTAATTTTTCACAATTTAATAAATGCACAAAAATGACCATTTTGCCCCTATATGAAGATGAATATGTGACAATTTGAAAAAAATTTCAATTTGGTTTAAACAGGTAATAATACCCAATATGATCATTTATTTAATTTAAACAGATTAAGTATGGTGGTAAAAATATGCATATTTACGTGCACATCAAATACCCCCACACTTATCTTTTTATTCGTACTCGAATAAAGAAAGACTAACATAAATCCGTTACATAGGGAGCACGATTGCATTGAACGTATGCAACAAGCCGTTAAACCTTTTGGGTGTCCCCAGTAGGACAAGTGTTGTCTCGTGAGGGTTTTCAGCGGATACTACCCACAAAATCCAAATGCAGGATGAAAATATTTACAAAATGAAAGATTTATTTACAAAGAGATGAATGCGTTTTGAAAATATATACAAATGAACGATTTATTTTTAAATTGACACGAATAAGTTAAATATAGGGTTTGGTTATTATCTTGAAAATTTATGTCATTTACTCGTCAAAATTTCCAACAAAAATCAAGTTATAATAACAAATAGACTATAATATAACTTGTTGTTTTAGTTGATAACAAAGTGTAATCATGAAATGTATCCCTAGTTTATTATCAAAGTTTATCAAAATGGTCTTTTCATCTCTGTTCAATAACAAGTCAAATCAAATAAGTTAACATAGTGCTAGAATTTCAATAGCTTGCTCTCACATTATTTGCAAGAAAAATTACACACCTAGCTCAGATAAACTGAGGCCAGATATACCACCCATGCACTGCCTTTCGGGCTTATGTGAGGGGAGTGCAGAGCATGGCGAGTGCACACACTTTCATGCATACACCTATCGACCGTAGGTAGTTTTTATTAAGTCTCTTCTTTTTTACATGTGTTCCATACATGCATTACCGTGAGGACTTTTAAATGAGCATGAAAGCACAAAATTAAAGATTCCAAGAAATTCACCCATGCATAATCGTGAGGACTTTTAAATGAGAGTGAATACTTTGGATGTTATTATTTTATTTCTTGATTTTATTTTTTTAAGAGAGAGAGAGTTTTGCAAAATCATCTTAGCATCATTTAACTTAGAAGATAAAAAAATTATTACATCTTTACTTTAAATCAACCAATTTTTTAAACAAAGATTTTCAATTAGGATGTATTTCATAATTAACACGTATGAGTCTTCCTATATACTAGTTAAACCATTGTTATTTGTAATCAAACTTCATTTCTATTTTTCTTAATACAAATAAATTTTCAAAAATTTCAATTTAGTAAACCAAAACCATATATTTATCCCATAGGGTTTCTTTGAAAATAAATCAAAATGCTTAAAAAAAATCTTTTGGTTTTTTTTGAATTTATTTTTGATTTTTTGGAAGAAAAATGAAAAATTAATTCTGAAAAAATAAAAAAAGATAAGTCTCCACCCACATTTGATTTTGACTGTGTTCCCACAGTCAACCCAAATGAAAGTGGAAAAATAAAAATAAAACGATGACCTATATTTACATGAAAACTAACGACATTTACACTAGATCAGGAAGTATATTGTCAAAAGGTAAATGAAACGGTCTTCAAAAGACCGGTTCATTTATCTCGTCAAGTGTGCGAGACACAGCTTAAGCTCGAAAAACCAAACTATAAAATGTTTCAAAGTTGAATGTTGATTTGAAAAAACGAATGTTGTTTTATTAAAAAATTTATGAGTTGTTTTATTTTCGATGATTTTTCGGGTTGATAAAACAAGTGATTGAAATTCAAGTTTATTTTCACCAAGTTGAAGTTCAAACTTATCATTGAAAACTTCTTCAAAATTATCGATTTCAAAATCAAAATGATGATGTAAATCGTCCCCTTCAGAATTTAACAACTTGTTTTTGAAAATTCTAAAGAATTCGTGTTCATTAAATTCATATTCCTTTGTTGGATTATCAACAACTTTATTACGTGTCCCAAGTTCAAAATTCAAAGTTGTTGTATTCAACTTTTTAAAATCGAGAAAAGGAAGATCAAATTCTAAATTTGGTTCCACACCCTCAAAAGAATTGAAATCCAACTCAATTACCATGTTTTCAACAACTTCATTAAGATTTTTGTTTTCAATTTCAAAAGTTGTTATTTGAATATCGTCGATTTGGGTAAAAGATGGACTATCACTTGACTCGTCACAAATTGGAATTTGATTTTGTTTTTCACGTTGTTTCATGTATGTTTCAAACAACAAGTCCGTGTGATCATCGCAAATTTCATTCATTTGTTCAATAAAATCCAATTTGTAGTTGTTAACTTAAGAATTTTCTATTTGGATTTCTTTAGAACAAAAAATTTCAATGCATCGTAGTCGAGATTATTCCCATTGCCAAAATTATTTGAAAAGCGGATCACGTTTTCATTTTGATTTTGAAATTCATTTTGGAGTTCAAAATTGAATTGGCATGGGTTATACTCGAAATCGTTTGAATTTTGAATTGAATTCAAATTTTGAAATCCTTGAAAACTTTGACTCGAGTTAACGTAGAAATACGAATTACACAAATCATTTATCATTTGATTTTGTTGTGTAGAGATTTCATGTGGAGATGAAATGCTATTTTCGAGATTCGAGGGTTGTTCGTCATTTTGAAAATTTTGCGGTTCAAAACAATTATTGTTTCAATTGTTGTTGAAATATCCATATGAATTTGGTGTGAAATTATATGGATTATATTGATTTTCACAACTATAGTAGTACTCATGTGAATATGAAAATTCAGGCATTTTCAAGAATGTTTTTGTTTTTTTTTTAATTTTTTATAAAGGAAAAATATTTACAATAAAATTTATTTTTCAAAAGGAAAATTTAATTTTGTTTTGTTTTTTCAAATTTTTTCTTTGTTTTTGGAAAGGTTTTATAAATTTTTTTTTGGATTTTTGTTTTTTCTAAAATAATTTTTTTTGGTTTTTTTTTAATCTCAAACAAAAAAGATTTCAAAATTTCAAAGGAAAAGGGACATTTATAATTTTTTAGTTTTCGATTTTGAATTTTTTTTAAATATGCATGAACTAATGCAACTATATGAATGCAAAGGTCTAATTACAAATTATTTATCCTAAGTTAACCCAAAATTATATAATCACACATTGTCTTAAATCAACAATATAGTTCTCGGCCAGGTAACGGACAGGATTTATCAGTGCATCACGTATCACCATAGCAATGCAGCCGAAGGTTTAAGTACCTTCAAAGGAACAACCACTATAATATTTACTAATCACCATAATATTTATAAAATGGTTATTACTCTGTCATAGCCTAGACACCAAGAATTTAAATTATCCAAAGAAGACAAATTGTCAATATACAATTATGTGCTATTGATGCCTAACCATTATTATTAATCGAAATTCTAGGATGATATGCAAAGTACAAATTAAACGTGTATTAACAATGCAACTACGAATGGATTTTTGTTTTTGAATTTTTTTTATAAAATGCAAACCACCAACAATGCAAGACAAAACACTATATATATATATAATGCAAGGAAAATATATATAAGCAAGCAAACAATTTTTTTTTGGGGCAGGCTAAGCAAAACAATTTATTTTAGCAAGCACTTCTTTTCCTTGTGATTTTCTGCTTGGGCAACCTGAAAATAAAACAAGATATATACAACTTTTTTGTTGTTTTTTTAATATATGTTTATCAAAGAAGAAAACAAAACAAGAGAAAAACAAAACAAATGAAACTTGACCTAAATAAATGAAACTAAAACAAACTAAAAAAAAATAAAACAAATCATATCAAAAAAAAAATATTAACAAAAGTATATTTAAACAAAAGAAAACAAAAGGGTTTAGAATAAAAATAAAAATAAGAAGAAACCGATCAACTTGGCCCAATATATCTCAATCCACTACCCAATATGTCAAACAAATTCACGCGACTTCCCAGTATAACAAATTAAAATCAGATCTCTCAAATTTACTAACCACTTTGAATTTACTTCCCCAGTTCACAAAATTTCAAAATTTCTAAAACCAATTTCGAAGTTTCAAATCTCAAAATCGAGTTGGTTCGAAGATTTATTTCGAGGATGAATAGAAGTGGGTGCAGTCGATGCTTGCGGTTGATTGTGTGAATTGGGTGGAGTCGCGATTTGTAGTTCGGATATTGTATAGGTTGCGATTTGGTATTGGTGGAGTTCTGATGAAGTGGGTTGCTTTGGTTAGTGGAAGTCGCGATTGGAGTTGTACGATTGTTGTGTTAAAGGTGGATTCAAATCGGTTGTGGATTTCGTGGGTCGCAAGTCGATAGGTGTTGCGATTTTGGACTGTGCAATTGAGATGATCAGATGTGTGCACTGGTATATGTAGTGTTGTGTTCTATTGATATGGTGATTTGTAGAGAACTGCTCTTGTATATGGGATGATCGGATGTTATGGCAGAGGGAACGTGGTTAGAAGCTTGTTCGATGGTCAGAAGAATGGTTAAGATTGGTTGTGTTATGGTCACAGTCGTCTGGAAGTGTTAAGTATTTGATGATATGGTAATGACGTGATGACAGGTTGGAGAAGTTTGAATTTGTTTATGGGTAGTTTGGTTACTGGCTGATAGTGATGCTTCTGAAGTGAAGGAGGAGGTGATGGAGACTTGGACTTTTGGTTGTTGGCAGTTGGATGATGGAGTTGTTGCGATGTGGAGTTCGATTGCTGGCAGAGTTTGGGCGATTGGTCGTTTGGGTTTTTGGATTTGGGTTCGAGCAATTTGTCAGGCGAGGCGGTTCAAGTTGCTGAGTTTCCGAGGTGGTTGATGCCGTTGGTGGTGTGTTTGATAGCTGATTGGGGGAATGTAGTGAGATGGAGGAAGGAGTTGAACTTAAAGCTGTTGGCATGCAGTTGAATGTGAGGTGTGGCAGTGATGATGTAGTTCTTTTTTGAGGTGTGATACACAGTGATGCGAGCAAGAAATGTAGTGTGCATAGGTAGTTTTGAAGTGGGGTTGCAGTTTTTGAAGTGGGCAGTGATGGATGATGGTAGACTAGTGTAAATTGGCAAGGTGGAGAATTGGCCGAAACTGGCAGTGGAGCTACTGTTGTTTGAATGGGAGGAGTGGTATGGTGATAAGAATGTGACGCAGCGGATATACAAAAAACAAATGAATCTGTGAAAGTAGCAATCGGTGGATTGAGAAATACTGAAATTCCCAAATTCGTTGATCCGAAGATACCGAATTCTAGCTATCTCTGACACGTTGATCGCGCATGATACCGTGAAAAGAGATCTACAATTCTTTGAGCGTTGATCAAGCGCACTTGGTTCCACGAATTGGCTTCAACGATCGAAGATTCGAGCGCACTCGAATGTCGAAGGTGGAGATATGAGATCACACTCAACTACCGATTTAATGAAAGCACAAAACTAACAAACAAGAATTTTATTCCCAAAATCAACCAAAAAATACAAATGACCCAACATGCCTATTTATAGGCGTTACAACTCAACATATCACAACAAAACACACCCCCCCCGACCTAACATAGGTCGTACACGACCTATCAGATTACAACCCACACGATTTAGTATACGCTCGACCTACATAGCCACGACCTTCGACCTAACCAAGGTCGGTAACGACCTAACCAAGGTCAGTAACGACCTAACCAATACATGACAACCTTCAAACCATCCTCACACGACCTTGTACAAACGATTCAACACATATATACACAACACAGCGACTTAACAAACACAACATATACATGACTCAAAAATAACACGACTTAACGACTTAAAATGATACGACTTAACGACCTAAACAAGGTTGCGACCTAAACTCCAAGCGGCTTAACTCTTCAACGACTTATCCTAGGTCGGTAGGTCGTGTGAACGACCTAAAGAAGCGGCAACAGGAATTTTTCGGGTGACCTATGAGTTAGGTCGTTCAACATAGGTCGTAGCTCGTCCCTACCTTCTGAGCGACTTAAGTCTTCAATATAGCAACAATGTGGCAGACCGTTAGGTCGTTGGCTGTTAACTCGTGCCGCCTCTTTGTTATCTCCCGTAGCTATAGGTCGTAGACGACCTAAATATACCGAGCGACTTAAGACTTGGTTAAGTCGTGGCTTCTTTTCTCGTGACTCTTTAGGTGGTAGATGACTTAAAACTCCTCCCGGAGGTCGTGGCTGACCTAACCCTTGTGAAATTGTAGATCGTACTGCATCATCCTCCCCCGATTGATAGAAATTCGACCTCGAATTTTCACGATTTCCTTCCACAATAAGTTCATTTCCATGATACGGAGTTACGTATTTGACGTTGAAAACATCAGAAGTATAAACATCATCTGGTAACTTCACTTGATACGCATTTTCATTGATTTTCTTCAAAGTTTCAACTGGACCAATTTTTCGCGCTTTCAATTTATTGTATGTTCCCACCGGGAAACGATCTTTTGTTAATACTGCGTAAACCAAATCACCATCCTTGAAATTCACACTTCTCCGCTTCTTATCCGCCAACTACTTAAACTTTTCATTAGATGCAAGCAACCGTTCATGAATAGTTCTGTGGCACTCCTGTAACTCATTTACGAAGTCACTAGCCCGCTTAACAACTCCCTTCTGATTTGGCGTTGTTGTTAAATCCAACGGTCCTTTCGGAATTTCAGAATATACAGCTTGAAACGGACTAAATCCAGTGCTTCGATTCACAACGTGATTATGTGCAAATTTCGCTTGACATAGTTTTATATCCCAGCTTTTTAGATTATCTTTCACCAGACATCTCAATAAATTTCCCAACGATCGGTTAACCACCTCCGTTTGTCCATCAGTTTGTGGATGATAAGCGCTACTAAATTTCAGCTTCGTTCCGACCATCTTCCACAAACTTAACCAAAAAATGACTCAGAAAATGAGTATCTCTATCTAACACGATAGACTCTGGTAACCCATGTAGTCGATAGATCTCCTTAAAATATAACTGAGCAACATGAACATCATCCGCCGTCTTCTTACAAGCAATAAAATGTTCCATTTTCGAAAACCGGTCAACCACCACTTAAATGGAATCGTTTCCCTTTTGAGTTCTAGGCAAACCCAAAACAAAATCCATACTTACATCAACCCAAGGTTTATTTGGTATAGGTAACGGCATATATAATCCTGCATTGGTCGTTGTTGCCTTCGAAACCTGACAGATATGACATCTTTCCATAAACCTTTCAACCTCTTTCCTCATTGACGGCCAAAAGTAAGACAGAGCAATTAAATGCAATGTTCGGTCTCTACCCACATGTCCTTCCTCATGCAGCTCCTTCACTATCTTCATTCGCAAGCTACAATCCGGTATACATTAACTATTCCCTTGAACAAAAATTCGTCAACCAACGCAAATTCATCAGTACTCCCATCCTTAACTTTTTCAACAAATTTTGCAAAGTAAGGATCCTCCTCAAACAACTCGGGCAATAATTCGAATCCTGTCACTTCAACCTTCAACGTTGTCAACAAGTGATTCCTCCTGCTCAAAGCATCTGCTACACGATTTATCACCCCTGATTTGTGTTTCGCAACAAAAGTAAACTGTTGTAGATATGCTATCCACGAAGCATGTCTCGCTGAAATCTTGTCCTGTCCTTGTAGATGTTTCAACGCCTCATGATCAGTGTAAAGAAAAAACTCCTTCTGAAACAAGTAATGTCGCCAGTGCTTCACAGCTTGAACAATTGCGTAAAACTCTATATCATATGTACTATGTCTCAGCTTTGCCCCTGACAATTTCTCACTAAAATATGCAACAGGTCTTCCACTCTGACTCAAAACTCCACCAATTCCAACCTTAGAAGCATCAGTATGCAACTCAAACAGAAACTGAAAATTCGGCAGTACCAGAATTGGTGCTGTTGTCAATAGCGACTTGATCTTTTCAAAGGCAACCCCTGCTTACTATGTCCACACAAACTTCTTCCCTTTCATGCAATTAGTCACTGGTGCCATTACACTGCTAAAATGTGGAATGAATCTTCGATAGAAAGATGCCAACCCATGGAAACTTCTCACTTCAGTAATTGTCTTTGGCCGCGGCTAACTCCTGACAGCTTCCACCTTACTTTCATCTACTTGAATTCCTTCCTTTGGCAGAACATACCAGAAATAAACATTGTTCGTCATGAACACACATTTCTTTGCTGCTGCATAGAACTATTCTTGTCGTAGAATCAACAATACTTCCCGCAAATGCTGGATGTGTTCTTCCGTACTCCCACTATAAATTAGAATATCATCAAAGTAAACATCCACGAACTTCCCAACAAATGGCTTAAAAATATGGTTCATCACTCTCATGAATGTACTAGGTGCATTTGACAAACCAAATGGCATAACCAACCATTCGTATAAGCCTTCCCTGGTTTTGAAAGCAGTTTCCCATTCATCGCCCGGTCTAATACGAATCTGATGGTAACCACTTTTCAAGTCAATATTGGAAAACACCACTTCCCCACTCAACTGATCTATTAAATCATCAAACCTCGGCATAGGAAATCTGTATTTCACAGTGATCTTGTTCAGAGTCCTACTGGCCGTATACATCCTCCACGTCCCATCCTTCTTTGGTACCAATAAGGCTGGCACAGCACATGGACTCAAACTCTCCTAAATACGCCCCTGTTCTAACAACTCCTCCACTTGCCTCCTTAGTTCTTCAGGATCCTTGGGACTCATCCGGTAATGTGGCCTGTGAGTTAACACTGACCCTGGCAAAAGTTCAATCTGATGTTGCATATCCCTTAAAGGCGGTAACTCCTTTGGCAAATCCTTTGGAAACACATCACTGAATTCTTCCACTACAGACTTTACTTCCTCGGGAATTTCAATAGATTCAGTAGCTTCACGTCCAATCAACAAAAATACCTCTGGACTCTCCTCTATTTCTTCAACAAATTCTTTCAGAGTCAATAAAGTTTTCATCTCCTCAATCTCCTCAGATTTGCTCTCTCCTTGTTGCCTCTTCTTTGGAACTAAAATAACCTTCACACCTTCAAACATAAAACTATAGCTATTGGACTGACCATCATGTTGCACTGCTCGATCAAACTGCCACGATCTTCCCAAAAGAAAATGACAAACATCCTTTCAACTACATCACACCAGATCTCGTCTTTATATTTCTTCCCAATAGAAAATGGAACTCGAACTCGCTTATCCACCTTCACCTTTCCTCCTTTTCTCAGCCATGCTAACTTGTAAGGATTAGGGCGTTTCTCCGTCTTCAATTTCAATTTTTTTACTGCTTCAGTAGAAATAATATTGTCACAACTTCCAACATCAATCACAAACTTACAAACTTTCCCCAATATAGTACATGTTGACTGAAAGATATGACTCCTCAACCAACTAGACTCATCTTCTTGCTTGGGCGTTAAATAAGACCTCCTCATCATTAGATTACATCATTCATCCCCTGATGTGATATCTTGTTCATCCTCCTCAACTGGACTAACTTCACCTTCACCAACATCCTCACCTTCAACTTCAGCAATCATCGTTCTCTTCTTTGGCTTTGGATATTCGTTGCTCTAATGACCCACTTCTTGACAATTGTAACATTTGAAACTGTTGTTGACCTTTTCCTTCTCAACCTCCTTCACCACTGGTTTGATGACAGATTTAGAAACGTCAGAACTTCCATTAACACCCTTCACTTGATTGTTGGAATTAGTAAACACACCACCTCCTCGTCTTCCCTTCTTCTCCCAGGCTATCGCCTTCTGGTGCGCTTCCGCCACAGATCTCGGATCAAACATATTAACCATATCCTGAATCTGTATTCGCAAACCTCCAACAAACCTAGCATTTAACTGTTCCTCTTTCTCCATAATGTCATTTCGAGCAATTAGTTGATAAAACTCATCTGTATAATTGTTAACTGACTTCGTCCCCTACCTTAGATTCTGCAATCTTTGATACATGAGTGACTGATAGTTGTAAGGTAAAAATGTGGCTCTCATCAATTTCTTCATCTTCTCACATGATTCAGTCTTTGACTTTCCCATTCTTTCTCTCGTAAGTTTAGTTTGCTGCCACCACGCCAAAGCTCTCCCCCTCAACCTTGTAGCAACTAACTTCACTCTCCGATGCTCAGGAACTTCTTTAAAGTCAAAAATTTCCTCAACATTAGATAACCAGTCCAGAAACTCCTCTGCAACCATTCCTCCTTTGAATTCCGGAATTTCTGTCTTCATCCCCGACTCCCATCGTCGATCTTCTTCTACATCCCGATATGAATTTCGAACTTGGTCTCGATCTCGATAATGAATGCTAGCTTTATCACCCTCTTCATCAAAATCAAATACGTCTATATCGATCTCGACCATTATCATACCTTCGATCACACATGTCCCTTCTACGTTGTCTCTCTTCATCTCCATATGGCTCATCTTCAAACTCACGTGGAGTTCTTCTCTCTTCATGTCCATAGTCATGGTGATCTCTCCTCGATGAAATTGATGTTTCTCTTCTCTCTCTAAAAGATTGCGGTGATACCCTTCTCGCTTCCGTAACCGATGGCGAAACTCGGTTTCCTCCATGGTTCGAGATTGGCGATCTCCTCCTTTGAGTTTGGTTCATATCAATCATCAACTTCTCTAGCTTTCCAATACCTTCATCAAATTTCTCATTAATGCGTTGCTCCATCTGCTCGGCTTCTTCCCTTCTATACAACGCTTCAACATTTTGATGACAATCAGCTCTCCTTGGTGGCATGATTGATCTTCACAAATACTTCAACAAATACAAATGCAAACTTCAAACTTCAACTTAAACTTGAACAAACAAAGCACGGCCTCTTCACTTAGCTCGCACAACCACTAGCTCGACTTCAAAGTGCAACGACTAACTTAGCTCGTCACACACAGTTGCGACCTAACTTGGTTCGGCCTCAACTACAAATTCAAACGCTTTGGAGCGCAAACTTCCACGACCAAGATTCAAACAATTTCCACACATTGATCGAAAAGAATATGGATCGAAAACTCCAAACTTGTTGCAACAGACGATGAACACGATGAACACCAAACTTCAACTTCAACTCGGCTCCAAGATCCGGCTTAGCTATGATTGGCTAAGTCTAGCTCTGATACCAAACTGATGCAGCGGATATACGAAAAACAAATGAATCTGTGAAAGTAACAATCGGTGGATTGAGAAATACTGAAATGCCCAAATTCGTTGATCCGAAGATACCGAATTCTAGCTATCTCTGACAAGTTGATCGCGCACGTTACCGTGAAAAGAGATCTATAATTCTTCGAGCGTTGATCAAGCGCACTTGATTCCGCGAATTGGCTTCAACGATCGAAGATTAGAGCGCACTCGAATGTCGAATGTGGAGATAGGAGATCACACTCAACTACCGATTTAATGAAAGCACAAAGCTAACAAACAAGAATTTTATTCCCAAAATGAACCAAAAATACAAATGACCCAACATGGCTATTTATAGGCGTTACAACTCAACACGTCACAACAAAACACACCCCCCCGACCTAACATAGGTCGTACACGACCTATCAGATTACAACCCGCACGACTTAGTATACGCTCGACCTACATAGCCGCGACCTTCGACCTAACCAAGGTCAGTAACGACCTAACCAATACAAGACAACCTTCAAACCATCCTCACACGACCTTGTACAAACGATTCAACACATATATACACAACACAACGACTTAACAAACACAACATATACACGACTCAAAAATAACACGACTTAATGACTTAAAATGATACGACATAACGACCTAAACAAGGTCGCGACCTAAACTCCAAGTGGCTTAACTCTTCAGCGACTTATCCTAGGTCGGTAGGTCGTGTAAATGACCTAAAGAAGCGGCAACAGGAATTCTTCAGGTGACCTATGAGTTAGGTCGTTCAACATAGGTCGTAGCTCGTCCCTACCTTCTGAGCGACTTAAGTCTTCAATATAGCAACAATGCGGCAGACCGTTAGGTCGTTGGCTATTAACTCATGTCGCCCCTTTGTTATCTCCCATAACTATAGGTCGTAGACGACCTAAAGATATCAAGTGACTTAAGACTTTGTTAAGTCGTGGCTTCTTTTCTCGTGACTCATTAGGTCGTAGATGACCTAAAACTCCTCCCTTAGGTCGTGGCTGACCTAACACTTGTGAAATTGTAGATGGTACTGCATCAGAATGCAATGTGGATGAATGTCAGGCAATTGAAAAGAATGGTGTAGAGGTTGTGGTGTGTAGTTGTGTTGATGGTTGAAGTGGTTGGTTTGAACTTGAGGATGGTGGTTGTTATGAATGTTGAAGCAGAATGTAATGATGTATGAAAATTGATGGTCATAGGTAGGTGAACAAATGGAAGGGTGGACAGCTTGTAATGTTGTATGAGGTTGTGATGCAGTTTGGAGAATGATTGATAGAGTAGGAAAGTGTATCAGCAGTGGATATCTGGTTTGTTGCCGAGGTTGAACAGTGGCGGGGCTGCTAGGAGATAGAGGCAGTGGATAGAATGGTGGATTCAAGGAGGTAACTGTAGTGAGGCTGTAAAAATGGCAGTGTTGTAGTTGTGAGGTTGAATATGGTGGTCTTGAAGTGGTTTGGTTAAGAATGGTTAGGGGTATGTGCACAGAGCATGCACATGGATGGATGAGGGCAATGAACAGTGAACAAGGCTTGAATATATAGCATGAACAGTAAATGTGATGTACATACAAATTGTGATGGAAACAATACAAATGTAACAGATGGAAAATTATTATGTATGAAACTTTTTTTTTTCTTTTTGAAATTATCTTGACAAGCACAAAAGGAAATGCTCAAAAACAAACAAACGCACAATATTCTTCTTTTTAATGCAAACATACATAATAATATCAAACATAAGTAATCCGAAAAATAGAAAATTAAAATCAAGACAATTCTCCGGCAACGACGACAAAAACTTGTTCGCGTCAACTAAAGTTCTACGAACTAGAAAATAGCCGAACGAGTTTTATAATAAAAATAACCGCAAGTGCACGGCGTACACTTGTATTACTTGGCGAATACGGATCGATCCGCAGGGAATTGATGATTTTAAAAATTCTATTCAATCAAATTATACCAAAGTCGAGTGAAAGTTAAGTTAGAGAATTAGAGAATTAACTAACAACTAAAAGAAAAAAGAAGCAAATATAAGAGATAAGTGACAATTTAGAGAATAAATCCACTCTCTAGATCATGTTGTTCAACATATATGAAACCATAATCTCTCTTTTATGGTCATTAGTACTTAAATTGACGTGTTTATCATAAGTATGGCATATTTGTGCTATTGATTAGCCAAATAAGCCATCAAACTATAACACATCCCTTAAAGCACTTACTAACTTTCGTGAAACTTGACAAAGAAAATGAAAATGAAATCTATTTTAAGTATGCCTATTAACTATTGAATTAGAAATATAGGCCATCAAATTTTAATTTCAAATCACTTTCTTTTGTCATAATCATATTTTGATGAAGAGGCAATTAGTGTCAGTGATTGTTTAAGTATAGCCGATTTGGTGTCAACAATATAGGCTATCAAAATTCAAAGCAAAAACAACTAGTAAACCATTTCTATCATCATCATTAAGCACAAAAAGAGAGCATGAATTAACAAATAGTTGAATCTACATAATTAGAAAGCTTCATTACCCCTAAATTGAAGGGCCTTAGCCTCTCATATATATCTTTTGGTTAACAAGGGTAGCTAGTAACATGAAAGCAAAAAGAAAGGAAAATGAAAGATAATGGAAAAGAAAACTAATCTAATTGCGTAAAAGAAGAATTACACTAGTACATGAAAGGAAATGGACATGTAATTAAAAAGAAACAATAATTAACATTGCATAAAAAGAAAAGAAAATTACATATAAAAAATGGCTAAGTAGCCATGAAAAGAAAAAGAGCTTTCATTTTTATTTTCCTAAGAGAAGAGAGCCTAAAAGAGAGACCAAGGAAGATGAGGGTTACATGAAGCATAAGAGGTATATATACGTGTGTTAAATCCTAATTCATATTTTTGGGGAATGCCCAACATGCCCTTGAGATAGCGAGGAGGTCAAGTAATCATTAGCTTCTACTAACCATCATTTAAGTGTACATGAAGCCATTAACTCCATAAGAATGTTCATTAGCATCTAATTTGTACATGAAGGTATGTGCATAGGTGGGGTCCTCTTCATGCCTTTGAATTATTTCCATCTTCATTTCTTTATTTTCACTCTTGTGCATGCATATATCATAATGAAAAAACTTGTAAAATCCACCAAATTTCCCATAAAACAACAGAGAAAGTTCCATGTAAATTTTCACAATTTAATAAATGCACAAAAATGACCATTCTACCCCTATATGAAGATGAATATGTGACAATTTGAAAACAATTTGAATTTGGTTTAAACAAGTAAAAATACCCAATATGATCGTTTATTTAATTTAAATAGATTAAATATTGTGGTAAAAATATGCACATTTACGTGCACATCAATTTAGGATGGAGAAGTAATTGTTTTAGATGAAGGACAAAATTTGAAAAGTGAAATATCGAATTTTCACTAAGTGGGTTTTAATAGGTTAATGGGGTTGGAGCATTTTCTTACCTTAACAATTTCGAGGACGAAATTCTTTTAAGGGGGAAGGAGCGTAAGGACCCGGGTTTTTCAACATTGATTTGAAATATTTAAATTGTTTTAAATATTAAATTTGAATTATGGATTGATTTTGAATATGAAAAATTGGTTTTATTATAAAATAAATTCAGAGATTGAATATAGCAATTTATCGGATAATTTAATTATTGAGGTTTATAACTGAATATTGGTTAAAATAGTGAATCTGGAGTTTTAAGCTCAATATAAATTATTTAAAGGCTTGTAAAATTTATATTAATAATAATGAAGACAATAAAAGTTTTAAATTTTAATTTTAAAGTTATATGTTCAATTTTAAAAATAATTATTTAAATTGACTTTAAAAATTGCCTCCCGAGGGACAATCTTGGAATTCGACGAAACCAGTTCCACGGGATCCGTAATAATGTATTATTACCGAATTTCAAGTTTCATAGCGTTTGGAGTTACCGTTTGATCGTACGAGATCGAAACGCACTGAAATCATATCGAAAGTTCAATATAATAATTGGGTGCAAAAAGTTGTCTTCTCCATACGATCAAATTAGGACTTGAAACCTTTTCCATTGTGTTCGGAATAGTGGTATAACATTATAAACGTCTAGCGGCACGCCTCGATAGGAGGTCGAGATTTTAAGCTTCAAATTTAAGACTATTTAAATATAAATTATATATATATATATATATATTTGTTGACCGATCAACACAATTCATATCAGAACTTTCCCACCTCTCTTCAAATCACTATAGCTAACCTTCTTATACACGCCACCTTTCAATTCAAATCATGTCCCTTTTTCAGCCCTCAATTCAAATCGTATGCAAACGAACGAAATCCTCTCCTTCCTTATTTCAAAATCCACACACTTTTTTTCTCTTCCTCTTCTAGTTTAAAAAATGTAACAACCCGCATATTTTACGATTGTATATTTAAAATATTTTATTTAAATATAGCATCGTTAGTCGGATTTAAGTCTGAAAAGCTACTTTTTGCAAACAGTCGAATTAGGACCCGAGACCACTTCCATTAAGTCCAAAATGCCGTTTGCGACCTTTTTGAGTATAAACATCGATATGTTTGGAGTTACTTAGAATTTGGACATTTAGGGCTTTGGGTATTGTGTTTTAGCCCAAAAGCCTAACATAAGACCCTAGATCCACCACCTTTCCTCTTCATTCCTTCATAATATTTCCTAAAACTCAAGCTTTAGCAAAAATGGTGGAAGAGATCGAAAATTAAAATCCTAAACCCTAGTTTCTTTTGCGAATTCAAGTTTTAGCTCCAAAATCAAAGAGAAACTTAGGTAAGCATCATCTTCTTCTTCTCTATCTCAGTCTCTCTCCAACTTCAGAAATTTCCTATAACCTAACTTAGGAAATATTTGTTATGATCTTAGATTGGAGCTTTTAGAGTTGAGATTGAAGAGTGGTTGATCTTCCTTTGTTTTCAAGCTTCTCCTTCCTTGTTTTTGTGTAAAAGGTGAGTTTTTGAACTCACATCTACATCTATAACTTTCATTGTTGTTAGGTACGAATTCCTAACATCTATTCATGTTCATTTGCTTTTGATTTGAATTGATTTGGTGAATTTTCCAATTTTGGTGTTTTGACGTCAAAATCTTTAAAGATCCTATCTTGGATGTTTGAAGATGTTATTTGTGGCGTATCGAAGAGCCTATGCTGTTGGGTTGTCGATTGGCATATATCCCTAGTATCCATCGCTCGTTCGATCGCATTTCGCTTTGGATTTTCCATTTTTGGTCTAGGCTGTTTTTTGCCTAGCAGAAAATTTCAGACGTCTGAAATTAATTTCAGACATCTGAAACCAAATCCAAACGTCTGGTTGAAAACTCCAGATGTCTGGAAACGGGTCTGGAATAGGCAGATATAAAATGCAGACGTCTGAAACAAGATTCAGACGTCTGAAACCAAATTCAGAGGTCTGGTTGAAAATTTCAAACGTTTGAAATGGCCCAAGAATTAAAAAGAGAGAGAGGAGAAAAGTATATATTTTCCAAAACATAGGGCCAGTCGTCTAGAAACATCCACCAAACGTGTAGAACTGTCAATTTTGGCTATTTTTGAGTTAATTTCCAATTTTAATCGATTTATGTCGATCCAATTAGTTGTCATCACTTATTATCCACTTTGATGACTTCTTTCTTTGGGTTTTTTGGAATATCCATTTTGATGGATTTGGTATCAAATTCTTTGGATTTGATTCACTTCTTCGAATGTGAATTTTTAATGATTGATTGATTTTACAATCAATATTGTAATTTGTCACTTTAAAATGCAAAGGATTCTATACTAATAGTAAATATCAAAACTCTTTCATCAAAACGATTTTAACACTGTTTTTAATACAAAGCTCATTTATAAAACCGTTTTGCAATCTATTAGTATATACAAACCTTTACTTCATTCGTTCGAGAAATCCAATTAAACGACTTAGCAAAACAATTGGTATTAAACGCTTGCGTTTACTTTGTTGGTTAATTTTTAGACTTGTTCGATTGAAACACTTGTGACAACTTTCGAGTGGAGATCTTGTAACAACCCGCATATTTATCGATTTTATATTTAAATATTTTATTTAAATATTTTATCAATACTCGGAATTTAGTCCGAAAAGCTACTTTTTGCATACGGTCGAATTAGGACTCGGGACCACTCCTATTGAGTTTAAAATGCCGTTTGCGACCTTTTTGAGTATAAGCTTCGATATGTTTGGAGAAAGTTGATTTTTGCTACTTTTCACTTTGGGTTTGGGGTTGGGTTCAGCCCTATGTTTAACTTATACTCAAAACTTAGCCACTCCTCCCCATTCACCCTCATTTTCTTCTCTTTTCAGTTCTAAAAGCATCAATGGTGGGAGAGATTGGAAATTAAAACTCCAAAACCCTAGTTCCTCTTGCAACCTCAAATTCCTAGCTCCAAATTCAAGAGAACCCATTGGTAAGCATTCTCTTCTTCTTCTCCAACTTATTCTCTTCCCAATTTCAGAAATTCCTAAACCTAATTTTGGGAATGTTCTTGTTTTGAGCATAGATTCAAGCTCATTTGGGTTGTGTTGAAGAGAGGTTGATTCTCCATTTGCTTTCAAGCTTCTTCTTGTTGATTTTGTAAAAAGGTGAGATTTTTGTCTAACATCTTTGTCTATAATTATCTTCGACTGTTAGGTATGAATTCCTAACGTTTATTCGTGTGCAATTGATTTTGGTTTGGATCGATTTCGTGTATATTCCAATTTTCGGTGTTTTGGCCTAATTTATGAAAATCCTTTTATGGATATTTAGACATTGATATTAAAGGCGTATCGAAGAGCCGTTTAGGCTGGGTTGTCGTTCGACGTAATTCCTTAGTCATCGCCATTTGCTCGTTTGATCGTTTTCAATATTCGTTTGGCAATTTTTGGCCTAGGTTCAGGGAATGCCCTGAACCCCAGGTTCAGACGTCTGAAACGTAATATTCAGACGTCTGAATATGATTCTGGAAAGATTTCTATTCCAAATTTCAGACGTCTGAATATATGGTTTCATACGTCTGAATTGGTTTTATTTCAAACAGAAAGAAAATAGGCTAAAATATGCCTATTTCAGACGTCTGAAACACTTGATTCAGACGTCTGAATTGTGTTCTGGAAATCTTTATATTTCCAGATTCAGACGTCTGAACTACTTGTTTCAGACGTCTGAAACTGCTGTGTTTTGCCTATTTGCCTATTTGTTTGAGAATTCCAATTTAAATCGATTCGTGATGATCCTATTTGTTGTTATCATTTATTATGACTTTGATGACTCCTTTTTAGGGATTTTTGAATATCCATTTCGATGGATTCTTTATCGGTTTCTTTGGATTTTATTCACGTCTTCGAATGTGAATTTTAGTGATTGATTGTTCCTACAATCTTCTTTGTGTTTTGTCACTTTAAAAATATAAAGGTTTTCTATACTAGTAGTAAATATCAAAACTCTTTCCTCAAACGATTTCAATACTATTTTAATACCAAATTCGTTTATAAAACCGTTTTCCAATCTATTAGTATATATAAACCTTTACCTCACTCGTATGAGAAATCTAACTAAACGACTTAGTAAAACAAGTGGTATGAAACGCTTGCGTTCACTTTGTCGGTTAATTCTTGGACTTGTTCGATTGAATCCCTTGTGACAATTTTATAGTGGAGATCTACAGTTTGTTCGTAAATATTTAAGTTAAGCAAGTGGTTATGGGACATGAAGCTAAACTCATATATTTACTAGCTTAGTGTAATTGACACTTGTCATTGATCATGACGATCATCTTTGTGATTTAGACTAGCAATGTGCGATGTCTCTTTGTCTGCGAGGGAGACTAAACCCCGTTTTGTGGAGTTTCGACTCAAATCGGTGGGGTAGCAACCCATGGTCTTCGGGCCGTTTGTGGAGCTTCGGCTCAATTTGTGATGGTTAGCAACTATGGAATTAGCGTTCCGTTTGTCATACACGTGTTGGCGAGCTTTATGCTCCCGTTTGTGATAGGCCTCCCCCTCTTTGTGATTTCTGGATTTCTTGAGATGATTTCTAGAATTTGTGTTTCACCAATTTTGGTGATTTCCATCGATAAGCTTTATCGATATTTGTGTATTGGTGAGTTTGTGCGTCATTGCTTTTGTGATTTCTGGATTTCGTGTGTTGAATTCTGGAATTTGTGTGTCATTGACTTTTGTGATTGACATTGATATTATCGTCAATATTTATGGTTTGGTGAACTAAATTAGGAGTATGACGTTTCTGTGATTCTTGTGTAGATTTTGTGACATTGAATAATCCGTTGATGATTTTCAACTGCTTATATATATCACAGCTTGGCATTGTGATTATTATGTGCTTAGTCATATCTCTTATTCTATATCGTTTCATCTGATATTTATAGTTAGACTGATCCGTTTATTATTTTCTTATTAAATAATACTCGGGGCAGACCGAGATGTTACAGGTGCTCCTGCTTGACTTCTCTCCAGGGATCCATTACTCTGACCTTTTGCTTACTACTTAGATTAGTAGTTTTTGTTGTATACTCATGAGATATTGACTCATAGATGTATTCTTTTGTATAGCACGTGTTGCTATTCTTTTGTATTATTGTGGATCTTTTTGGCCACTACTCTGATATACACTTCCATGTGTTAATTATATATTCATATCTTCTTCCGCCTTTGTGATATGAATTGTCTGTGACTGATTTATGTTATGTTTATTTCGATATTTGTTTCCGAAGATATTACAGCCTCTGTGTGGTAGCTTTAAGTTTGTGTCGGTATGTCGGATTTCCCTCTTGATAAAGAAATGCATGTTATACTATCTGACATATCGATGCTCGCGCAAAGCAATTACACGGATGGTCGCTCCTCAACAGCCTTATTCTCCGTGCTAGTTGACAGCATTCACCGTAATGTTCTTGGCTAGCGTGGGTATAGAGGTGGGGCGTCACAGCTTTGTATCAGAGCTAAACTTCGGAACAATATGGAATATTATAACAAGGATCATCATCCTAAGTCCATCTTAGGAGTCGTGTTTTAGGATTTTATTCGGGTCTTCGTACCGTCCTATCCTATTTTCTTTTATGATTCCTTGTTTTATCTATCAAGAATTGCTTGATATTGAATTTGGTGAATAACTTTCTTCTTCTTCTTTCTTTCTAAGGAAGAGAAATGTCTAGACTAGGCCGCCCCAGAGCCGTACCATCTAGCACTCTGCCTCAGGATGGAGTTTTTATGACTGCTCAACAGCTTCTTGATTTAGTGACGAATGTTCAAGCAGCTGGAGCTTACCCGGAACCTACTCACCCAAAGTCGGGATTTGCACGCTTGTGCAGCGATTACACTAATTTGGGTGGGGAGCCATTCAAAGGTTCCGAAACTATTATTGAAGTACAGGCTTGGCTAAGGTCATGCGATCGAATCTTTTCTCGCATGAATCTTATTGACCTTCACCGAGTTCAGGTGGCCTCTAGTATGCTCCGAGAAAGAGCACTGGACTGGTACGAGCTTCTTATTTCTGAGATTAATGAAGCGGATCTCACCTAGGGGCAATTCCGAGAACGCTTCGAGTTGAAATTTGTACCAGAAGCGGAGAAAGTGACATTGGCTCGACGATTTATAGACCTTGTTCAAGGTGAGTCCTCCGTGACTGATTACGTCGCCTCCTTCGAGTCGCTTTCCAAATATGGGGTTGAATACATCAACACCCCTTTAAAGAAGAACCAGAGGTTCGTCTATGGCTTAAACAAAAATCTGAAGAAGCCATTACTTCTAAAATTAGAAGTTTCTTTCGACCAACTCGTTGATATTGCTCTTCATCTTGAAGAGGCGGATAGGGAGAATGATGTTGAAGTGGTGGGTTCCAAACCAAACTTCAACAACAAGAAGAGGCCAAACAAATTCAAAGGTCCCTATCCTAATAAGAAAGGGAAGCAAGCAACCTCTGTGGCAAAGACTTCTTCCTTTGGTCGTGGGGAATGCTATAATTGTGGTTCGAAGGACCATTATGCGAACAAGTGTCCAAAGTCTCTCTCTTGTCGCTACTACAAAGGTCCCGGTCATGTTATATCCTCATGCCCCAAGCTTCAGGGCAGGAAAGAGGGAAAGCTTAATGTTGCTCAAGCCCCTGGCAACACATCTCGTGGCCAAGGTATTTCTCATTCTATTCTGGATGGAATTATTTTATTTCATGATCATCCTATTCGAGTTCTTTTTGATACGGGTGCGTCCCATTCTTTTAAATCAAAAGAACTTGTTGATACTTTTTCTTTGGATGTTTTGTGTTTAATGACTTCTTTGAGAATTGCGAATCCGGTTTGTGGATCCGCGACAATCAGTTTATTGTGTAATGATGTCGAGATTATTTTGTGTGATTTTTCTTTCCGAGCCGATTTGCATGTCATGCGTTATTTAGGCTTTGGAATAATTTTGGGAATGGATTGGCTTAACCGTTATGAAGCTCATATCCTATGTCTTGAGTGGACTATTCATCTTCGACATCATCAATCTGTTAAGCAGATTTCTATTAATCTTAAAGATTTAGATTACAGCTTGGTTGCATCTTTGTATTCTTTAAATCCTCGTGATGACGATGATGATGATGAGGGTGATATTATTTCTCTTATTCACATCGTTTGTGAATTTTCCGACATATTCGAGCCCGTTTTAGGATTAAGACCTAAGCGAGCAATTGAGTTCAGAATTAATCTTATTCCTGGATCCCAACCTATCACTCGTCCTCCGTATCGTATGTCCAATAAAGAAAACGAGGAGATGCGTAAATAATTATCTGAATTGGAGACGAAGCAATTTATTCGCTCTAGTTCCTCGCCTTGGGGAGCTTCAGCCATTTTTGTGAAGAAATCCGATGGAACACTTAGGCTTTGCGTTGACTACCGCAAGCTTTATGATCTTACTATCAAAAATAAATATCCTTTACCTCGGATTGATGATCTATTCGATCGGCTTAGTGGTGCTAGAGTCTTTTCACAATTGGACTTGGCTACCCATTTTCATCAGCTTCGTATTGTAGAGGATAGCATTCCTTTGACATCGTTCCGTACTCGGTATGGATCTTATGAATGGCTTGTTATGCCATTTGGTCTAACGAATGCTCCAGCCTATTTCGTTGACCTTATGAATAGAGTTTTCAAAGACTTTCTCGACCGGTTTGTTCTCATCTTTATCGATGATATTCTTGTGTATTCTAAAACCGAGGAGGAACATGAGAAGCATTTTTGGATTGTGTTGGAAACTCTTAGGAGTAATCAACTGAAAGCAAAATTTTCTAAATGCCATTTTTGGCAATCTCGTGTGAAGTTTCTCGGTCATATTATTTCCGACTCCGGAATTTCCATGGATCCTTCAAAGATTGAAGCGATTCAAGATTGGAAGAGACCGGAGAGTGTGACGGAGATTCGTAGTTTTCTTGGATTGGCGGGTTATTACCGCCGTTTTATCAAAGACTTTTCTAAAATTGCCGTGCCCCTCACTGGCTTAACCAAGAAAGGCGTTAAATACATTTGGTCGGACAAATGTGAAACTTCTTTTCAGAAATTAAAATAACTTCTTTCTGATGCTCCTATTCTCGTTATTCCCGAGGGGAATCAGGATTTCGTTGTTTATACCGATGCTAGTCGCGTTGGTTTGGGTGTCGTTCTTATGCAAAGAGAACGTGTTATTGCTTATGCTTCTAGGAAATTGAAGCCTGCTGAGACTAGATATGCCACTCATGATTTAGAGCTTGCGGCTGTTGTTTTCGCCCTTTGTATTTGGCGTCATTATCTTTTAGGAGAGAAATTTGTTCTTTATACCGATCATAAGTCCTTGAAGTATTTATTCTCTCAAAAGGAACTTAATTTGCATCAACAGCGTTGGCTAGAATTTCTTGCACCATATGATATTGACATCCTTTATACTCCCGGAAAGGGAAATCGTGTTGCCGATGCACTTAGTCGCAAGCAACAAGCGGTTGTTTCTATGATGATATCCGAATGGAATGATCTCGAGATATTATCCTCTTGTGAGATTCGAGACCGTGTCTCTGATTTATGTTTATCACTTGTGTTATGTAGCCTTGAGGCTCATCCTTCTCTTTTAGACCGCATTCTTGAAGCTCAAAGGCTAGATCCCGAAATGGCTCTTCTTGGCCAAAATATTAGGGATAAAATTGATATTGAAGGATTGAAAGAATTTGATATCGATTCCCGTGGCGGCATTCGAAAATTTGGTAGACTTATCGTGCAAATATTATTAATCTTCGTAAGGATATTTTAGAAGATTCTCATCGTTCTAAATTCACCATTCATCCCGGTAGTAGTAAAATGTACGCAGATATGAAGCGACTTTATTATTGGGAGGGAATGAAACTTGACATCGCTAACTTCGTTAAGCATTGCATGACTTGCCAACTCGTTAAGGCCGAACATCAAAGGCCCGGTGGGTTATTGCAACCTTTAGAAATTCCAATTTGGAAGTGGGACCAAATTTCCATGGATTTTATAGATGGCCTTCCCCGTTCGCGTTCAGGTCATGATAGCTTATGGGTGATCGTTGATAGACTTACTAAATCCACCCATTTTATTCTCGTTCGGTCTAACCGAACCGTTCCTCTTTTGGCCAAGCTCTTTGTTAAAGAGATTGTTAAATTACATGGGGTTCCTACTTCTATTGTTAGTGATCGTGATCCATTGTTTACTAGTGGGTTTTGGAAGAGTCTTCAAAAAGCTTTGGGAACGAAGCTCAATTTTAGCACCGCTTATCATCCTCAGTCCGATGGACAAACTGAGCGTGTGAATCAAACTCTTGAAGATCTTCTTCGCGCATGTGTGCTTGATTTTGGGGGAAGTTGGGAAGATCATATTTCACTTGTTGAATTTTCCTATAATAATAGCTTCCAATCTAGTATTGTTATGGCACCTTTCGAGGCACTCTATGGAAGGCCATGCCGATCTCCTTCTTGTTGGCTTGAGGCCGGTTAGAAGCTGGTTTTAGGTCCAGATTTTATTCGTGATTCCACAGAAAAGATTGATCTTATTCGTCATAGGATGAAAGAAGCCCAGAGTAGACAAAAATCCTATGCCGATAACCGGAGAAGGAAGTTAGAATTTTCTGTGGGAGATCTTGTGTTCATTCGTGTTTCACCTATGAAAGGTGTTGTACGTTTCAGTCGATCGGGAAAATTGGCGCCTCGATATATTGGGCCATTTCCTATCACTGAACGTATTGGTTCCATGGCTTATCGCCTTTTATTACCGGCTCAATTTTCTGCTATTCATGACGTGTTTCACGTTTCTCAATTACGGAAATGCCTTCGAGATTCTGATTCTATTCTTGAGCCCGGTGTTGTGGAAGAGATTGAAGTTTCGCCTAATTTAACTTATGAGCAGCATCCTATTCGAATTGTTGCTTCGGAGGTCTTCGAAATAAAGATGTTCCGCTTGTTAAAGTTCAATGGTTTTCAAATCCTAAGGATTGTTGTTGGGAATCTAGAGAGTACATCGAGCGAACACATCCGGACTTACTTTCTCGTGCTCTTTGAGGTGAACTTCTTATTTCAAATTTCTTTTGTGTTGAATAAGCTTTTATGGTTGTTACTACATATCTTCTTCTTAAATATTGCGAGGACGCAATTTCTTTAAGGAGGGGAGTCTGTAACAACCCGCATATTTATTGATTTTATATTTAAATATTTTATTTAAATATTTTATCAATACTCGGAATTTAGTCCGAAAAGCTACTTTTTGCATACGGTCGAATTAGGACTCGGGACCACTCCCATTGAGTTTAAAATGCCGTTTGCGATCTTTTTGAGTACAAGCTTCGATATGTTTGGAGAAAGTTGATTTTTGCTACTTTTCACTTTGGGTTTGGGTTTGGGTTCAGGCCTATGTTTAACTTATACTCAAAACTGAGCCACTCCTCCCCATTCACCCTCATTTTCTTCTCTTTTCAGTTCTAAAAGCATCAATGGTGGGAGAGATTGGAAATTAAAACTCCAAAACCCTAGTTCCTCTTGCAACCTCAAATTCCTAGCTCCAAATTCAAGAGAACCCATTGGTAAGCATTCTCTTCTTCTTCTCCAACTTATTCTCTTACCAATTTCAAAAATTCCTAAACCTAATTTTGGGAATGTTCTTGTTTTGAGCATAGATTCAAGCTCATTTGGGTTGTGTTGAAGAGAGGTTGATTCTCCATTTGCTTTCAAGCTTCTTCTTGTTGATTTTGTAAAAAGGTGAGATTTTTATCTCACATCTTTGTCTATAATTATCTTTGATTGTTAGGTATGAATTCCTAACGTTTATTCGTGTGCAATTGATTTTGGTTTGGATCAATTTCGTGTATATTCTAATTTTTGGTGTTTTGGTCTAATTTATGAAAATCCTTTTATGGATATTTAGACATTGATATTTGAGGCGTATCGAAGAGCCATTTAGGCTGGGTTGTCGTTCGATGTAATTCCTTGTCATCGCCATTTGCTCGTTCGATCGTTTTCAATATTCGTTTGGCCATTTTTGGCCTAGGTTCAGGGAATGCCTTGAACCCCAGGTTCAGACGTCTGAAACGTAATATTTAGACGTCTGAATATGATTCTGGGAAGATTTCTATTCCCAGTTTCAGACGTCTGAATATATGGTTTCAGACGTCTGAATTGGTTTTATTTCAAACAGAGAGAAAATATGCTAAAATATGCCTATTTCAGACGTCTGAAACACTTGATTCAGACGTCTGAATTGTGTTCTGGAAATCTTTATATTTCCAGATTCAGACGTCTGAACTACTTTTTTCAGAAGTCTGAAACTGCTGTGTTTTGCCTACTTGCCTATTTGTTTGAGAATTCCAATTTAAATCGATTCGTGATGATCCTATTTGTTGTTATCATTTATTATGACTTTGATGACTCCTTTTCAGGGATTTTTGAATATCCATTTCGATGGATTCTTTATCGGTTTCTTTGGATTTTATTCATGTCTTCGAATGTGAATTTTAGTGATTGATTGTTCCTACAATCTTCTTTGTGTTTTGTCACTTTAAAAATATAAAGGTTTTCTATACTAGTAGTAAATATCAAAACTCTTTCCTCAAACGATTTCAATACTATTTTAATACCAAACTCGTTTATAAAACCGTTTTCCAATCTATTAGTATATATAAACCTTTACCTCACTCGTATGAGAAATCTAATTAAACGACTTAGTAAAACAAGTGGTATGAAACACTTGCATTCACTTTGTCGGTTAATTCTTGGACTTGTTCGATTGAATCCCTTGTGACAATTTTATAGTGGAGATCTACAGTTTGTTCGTAAATATTTAAGTTAAGCAAGTGGTTATGGGACATGAAGTTAAACTCATATATTTACTAGCTTAGTGTAATTGACACTTCTCGTTGATCATGACGATCATCTTTGTGATTTAGACTAGCAATGTGCGATGTCTCTTTGTCTGCGAGGGAGACTAAACCCCATTTTGTGGAGTTTCGACTCAAATCGGTGGGGTAGCAACCCATGGTCTTCGGGCCGTTTGTGGAGCTTCGGCTCAATTTGTGATGGTTAGCAACCATGGAATTAGCGTTCCGTTTGTGATACACGTGTTGGCGAGCTTTATGCTCCCGTTTGTGATAGGCCTCCCCCTCTTTGTGATTTCTGGATTTCTTAAGATGATTTCTAGAATTTGTGTTTCACCAATTTTCGTGATTTCCATCGATAAGCTTTATCGATATTTGTGTATTGGTGAATTTGTGCGTCATTGACTTTTGTGATTTCTGGATTTCGTATGTTGAATTCTGGAATTTGTGTGTCATTGACTTTTGTGATTGACATTGATATTATCGTCAATATTTATGGTTTGGTGAACAAAATTAGGAGTATGACGTTTCTATGATTCTTGTGTAGATTTTGTGACATTGAATAATCCCTTGATGATTTTCAACTGCTTATATATATCACAGCTTGGCATTGTGATTATTATGTGCTTAGTCATATCTCTTATTCTATATCGTTTCATCTGATATTTATAGTTAGACTGATCCGTTTATTATTTTCTTATTAAATAATACTCGGGTCAGACCGAGATGTTACAGGTGCTCCTGCTGGACTTCTCTCCAGGGATCCATTACTCTAACCTTTTGCTTACTACTTAGATTAGTAGTTTTTGTTGTATACTCTTGAGATATTGAATTATGGATGTATTCTTTTATAGCACGTGTTGCTATTCTTTTGCATTATTGTGGATCTTTTTGACCACTACCCTGATATACACTTCCATGTGTTAATTATATATTCATATCTTCTTCCGCTTTGTGATATGAATTGTGTTTGACTGATTTATGTTATGTTTATTTCCATATTTGTTTTCGAAGATATTACAGCCTCTATGTAGTAGCTTTGAGTTTGTGTCGGTATGTCGGATTTCCCTCTTGATAAAGAAATGCATGTTATACTATCTGACATATCGATGCTCGCGCAAAGCAATTACACGGATGGTCGCTCCTCAACAGCCTTATTCTCCGTGCTAGTTGACAGCATTCACCGTAATATTCTTGGCTAGTGTGTGTATAGAGGTGGGGCGTCACAGATCTACAATTTGTTCGTAAATATTTAAGTTAAGCTACTGGTTATGGGACATGAAGCTAAACTCATTTATTTACTAGCTTAATGTAATTGACACTTCTTGATGATCGATGATGACCATTTTTCTTGTTTAGACTAGCGATGTGCGATGTCTCTTTGTCCATGTGGGGGATTGTACCTCATTTTATTGAGCTTCGTCTCATTTCTTTTATGGGATAGCGACCCATGTTCTTTTATTGAAGTTCGGTTTATCGGGCGTAACGCTGTACTACGTCATTGTTCCTTATTATTGGATGTTTGGTTCGTCGGGCGAACGCTGTTCTACGTCGTTGTTCCGTATTATTGGATGTTTGGTTCATAGGGCGCAATGCTACGTCGTTGTTCCGTATTACTGGAATTCGGTTCATCGGGCGTAAGGCTGTACTACGTCGTTGTTCCTTATTATTGGTGTTCGGTTCATCGGGCGTAACGCTGTACTACATCGTTGTTCCGTATTATTGGAGTTTGGTTCATTAGGCGTTTCGCTGTACTACGTCGTTGTTCTGGATTATTGGTGTTTCAGGTTCATCGGGCGTACGCTGTACTACGTCGTTGCACCTACTATATGGTTAGCGAATATGAAATAGCGTTCCATTTGTGATGCACATGTTGGTGAGCTTTCATACTCCCGTTTGTGATAGGCCTCCCCCTTTTGTGACTTCTGGATTTCTAATTTGATGATTTCTAGAATTTATGTTTCACCAATTTTGTGGTTAGCATTGATATATTTGTCAATATTTGTGATTTGGTGAATAAAATAAAGAATATGACATTCTTTTTGATATTACGAGATTTTTGAGATATTATATGATTTTTGTCGATTTTCTAATGTATACTTTTCACACTATGGCATTATTGTTATCATACGTTTTATCGTATCTCATATTCTATCTCATTTTTATCTGATATTTATAGCTAGATTGATCCGTTTATTATTTTCTTATTAAATAATACTCTGGTCAGACCGAGATATTACAGGTGCTTCTGCTTGAATTCTTATCAGGGACTGTTGCCTGATTTTTGGCTAACTACTTTAGATTAGTAGCTTTTGTTTTATACATTCGAGATAGAGCGTAACGACCCGTAAATTTTCGATAATTAAAATAGCTAAATTTAATAAGATTTCGTGATTTAGGGTTAGAAAAAAAATTGTAAGTCGTTTGGAATAATAATAATTGGAATGAATTGCAACAATAATTATCCAAGTAATAAAAAATAAAAGTCAATATTTGAATAGGATAAAAATGTGGGATTCATTGGGAATAATAGAGTAATTGATTGATAAGTAAAATCTATTTAAAATCAAATATTGAATATTGAACAGGTAAATTGTTTAAATTAAATATTCAAAAATTATTTAATAATTGAATAACTATAAGATGAAAATAGTGTTCTAAATTGTGAATTGGTTTTAAAAGTTGAATCTTATAAGTTAAACTTCAATATTTCAAAAGATAATGAATCCTTGGATAATCGAAATTGTTTAAATTTAATACTTGGAATTTATTGAATAATTTAATAATGGGAATTGAATAACCGTATAATGGGAATGGTTGTTCTATAATTTTATTTCGTTTCAAAAGTTAAATTTTTAAGTTCGTTTTGAATATCTCAAAAGATAGCGATTCAAGAATAATAAAAATTGTTTAAATTTAATATTACAAATGTTTGAATAATTAAATTTCGAATTTGATATGATTAATTTGATATTGAAATTTAATATATGAAAATAGAGTGAATAATTGAAATTTGATTTAATATGATTCAAATTGGTTTCCAAAGTGAATGTAAAGTTATATTGGGATTATAATAGAGTTAATAAGATTTTAAAATTTGAATTTATTGGATAATTGAATAACGGATTAATATGATTAAAAATGATTGGTAAAATTTTATTTTATCATATTGGAGTTATAGTGATGTTATAGAACTTTTAAAACTGAATTTAAAATTTATTTGTGAAAATTGAATATTTTAATACTTAATTATCGACTGAAAAATAGCCAAATTTTGAACAGTCTCAGAATTGGACGAAACTAGTTTCATTGGATCCGTAATAGTTAGTTATTATCGGATTTCAGTTTTCGTAGCAATCAGAGTTGTCGTTTGACCGTGGCAGCTCGAAAAGCATTGAAATTGTTTTAATATTAATTTGGCGAGTTAAAATAGAAATTTCTCAAACGGTCTCGGATTTCGACGAAACTAGTTTCATCGGATCCGTAATGTGATATTATTGTAAGGTTTCAAATTTCAAGTCAATCGGGTTTACCGTTTGTCTGGGGCTAGCCAAAACGCCTAGAAATTCGTTAAATCGGTTTAATTTAAATTTGAACGTTTATTTCCGTAACTCGCACATATGATCGAATTAGCTTCTGAAACCTGTTCCATTGTGTCCGGAACACGGGACGAACCCTAGAAACGCCGGTCACATGTGTAAATCGGAGTTTGAAAATCCGGATGGATAGTGTTCGTTTTGTTTCCTATAAAAGCACGATTTAATTCACAAAAAAAATAAAAAATAAAAAGAGCCTAGGGTTTTAATGCCGGCCGCTGTTTCTTCTTTCAATGGGCAGAAAGTCGCCATTTTCTTTCTTAAAATTCTTCAAATCCGTGGATCAATTCGTGAAACTTCCTAAACGAAGGTTGTAGAGCGCAACGAGATCTACCATCTGAACGGTGGTGATCGTAAATAGAGTTTTGGATCGTCGGCAAATTGGGCTTGAAGGCCGCACGTCTAGCACGTTTTTCGAGGCCGATATAGGGCCGAGCTCGACCGTATTTGGGTCATTGGTGGCTCTTGAGTTGGCGCTTCATATGGTGGAACTTGATCGTGGTAGTGGTCGTCGAGGGTGGTGCGGCACGTAACCCTAAAAGCTCGGCTTTGGGTTCTTTTGTGTTGCGTGCATACTGGAACGAATAGGAAGGAGAAGAAAAGGGACGGCTCAGATCTAGGGCATGAGTAATCTAACGGTCCAGAATAGTTAGGGTTAGAAAATATAAAGATAATTGTAATTTAATTATATTATGATTCGTGTAAACTTTAAAACTATGTAACTCTTTCGTGCGAGGTCGGAATTCGACGAAACCTGTTGCGTTGGGTTCGTATTCGCGAGCACTACGCTATGGAATTGGATTGGAGTCATTTGGATCTAGAGAAAATTTCGGGTAAAATTAAACGCTCGTTTAATTTTATTAGAAATAAAACGCCGGAACTGCATTGAAATCAAGGTGAGTGTTTTATAACGCTCACAACGTACTAAATATCTTTATGCTAGTTAAATTTGACATTATGAAGTGTTATGATTTTATTTTTCATTGTTTGATAGAATTTAATTGTCATAGAGCTTGTCATTTGAATTAACCGTTGAAAAATTAAATTGACAGTTAAGCTGAAATTAAAATTGAATTGCGATTAAATTACCTGACATTGATAACTATGAAATTGCCATGAATTGCATTGTCTATTGGATGATTTATTTCGATGGATGCTATTGGTTGATATTTAAATGTTTGATTGTTTATTTACTTATGTATAACCTGTTATGCATACATATGACACTATGATTTGATTTAAGTAATATATATTCATCCTTGACATTTAATTGAAATAAATAATTATTTGGCCATAGGCTAGAAAATTATATACGGACACCGAATTGGCTAAATTAATAATTTTTGAAATCATCGATTTGAAATTTATTTAAATGTTTTGATTTAAAAGTGATAAATAGAAATCAATTTATAGAAATCGAATTTATCGAAAAAATTGAGTTTGGAATGTTGAAATAAACTTTGGTTAAAAGAAATTGTTAAATAATTAAAGCGGAGACTTTGGAATTTAAAATCGGGATTTGATTAAATTTCGAAAATTGATTTGTATAAAGATTTAACCTTAATTCGAGCTTTGAATATTACTAAGTAAAAGTGATATAAAAATGATATTTTGAAATCGAGCTTGGAATTGAATCATATTTGAAATTTGCATTTAAACTTGAATATTGAAGGATAATTTTGTTAAGTGTTATAAATTGATATTTTGAAAAATCAAGCTAAAAATCAATATAAATGGAAATTGAATAAATTGAAGGTGAATGAAAAATTGAATTAATTTGAAGTCAAAGTTGACATTGATTTGAATCGAAATCGAAATCGAAACGGTAAAATGGAAATTGAAATTTGTTTTGAATTGGGAAGTTATAATTGAAATGGATTGGTTTTGAAGCTGTTTTATTTTATTTTCCAAATTACTCTATTATATAAACCATTTTGAATACTAAAACTATTTTAATCTATTTTTAATCTACTTAACCCAATTTAAATTATTTAAACTAATTTATCTATTTTAAATCCATTTTAAAGATTTTAAGTATTTTTAACTATTTTAATTATTTAAACTACTTTTAAACTACTTAAACTATTTTTTAAAATTTCAAGCTGGTTAATAAGGTGAAATGTTTATATTTAAACCTTGAATTTAAATACGAATTGAGTTAAATGAAGTTGCAACCTAAATTTAATTTCGAAATGATTTTGAAATCGAAATGAGATATTGATGCGAAAAATGATTTTTGAAACGGAATCTTACATTTGAATAGATACGATGATATTTGAACTGGATTTGATTCTTGAAGCGAATATGATATTTTGATATCAATTATGAATCGATTTGAAATGTAAAAGAGCCAACGGTGTAATAATACGTAGTTATTGAAGAGACCGGGATCGGATATGGACACACTCTCTATCGATACCGAACACCACTTTAATGACTATTATACGCGGAGTGTTGATCCCGAATGAAGTGGATGGTTTGGTGGACGCGTTGACTGAAGAAAGAGAACGATTATTGGAGGACCCCTTACATGACTACAACAGGAGCCGCGCCGGGCCATTGAGGTTCGCCACCTCTAGCGGACACGCTTCTTCGATACCATTTCTATTACATTTGTGATTCGATTTGGGTGCACCCCTTGATTTGGGAGTGTTGTTTCGCGGTGTTGGGGTAGCTGCTGGCTATGCTCAACATCAGTCCAGATCACGCAACTACTAGTATCCTAGTTGGTATCGCCTTATGTGCCTTGTCATACTGATTATCCTATTCGCGACCACTACGTTTTGTTTTGTGTTATACCTATGGGGTACCCCTCTAATAACCACCAGTTTACGGTGGGGATTACGGTGCTATATAGACTATGGCATTATAAAAATGTGTTAAGGGGGATTATGGTAACGCCTTAACGCTATTTTGATACTTTATATTACTGATAGGCATTATCTACTTAGCGTACATTACTACATAGTAGATAGTTTAACGGATCCTTAAGAGATGAAAAATCCTGTAACATTTCTTGAGTTATTGCACGCACGTTGACACTGGATATGAGATGTCAAACCCCGTAAACATCTCTGACGTCGTTACACTCATATTTATTTACGATGGATTTAACTTTCATAAGGATATTTTAGTCCTGACTCGAGTGTTTTGTCTTTTCATTACGCTCGGGTCAATCTTGAGTTTTTCAGATTTTGAAGATCTTTCTGGAGGATGAAGACGAAGATTTGGTATACTATTACTATTATTACCCTTGCATCATGCTATCTGCTGCATTATTTTTAATTGTTCTGTTGTATATGTATAACTCTGATAAATGTTGTATAAATAATTGTCAAAGTATAGTAAACAGCTTCATGAACTATTTATTTGACTATTATATTTTATCGTTCCGCTGCGAGATTCTGTGTTGTTTCATTTCCTTTATTTCTCTTTCTTTTCTTTTCTTATTTACCCCAATAACCATCTGCCCTTCTGAATGGTTTGAAATCGACATGTGTATTTGATCGTCGGTTTAGACTGTCCAAAAAGGCGGGTCGTTACAGTTGGTATTAGAGCTTTGGTTTAGAGATAACCTTAGCTTTGTGGGGTCTGACTCTTTATAAATATGGTAGTAATACCCTATGATGAGTCGCTGAGTGTTTACATATGGGAGAGCGTGTTTGTTAGTGATATAAAATGTTTTATATTGTGTCGATTGATTTGTTGAGTGGCTTATGGATTCTGGTCAATACGAGTAATTAACGTCATTGATAGGGATCTCTAAAAACTCGAACAGAACAATTCGACATAGTACTGTTTTGAAATTTGGTAAATGAAATAATTTTACTCTAATTATATTTTGTATATAAAGAAATTTTTACGAAATTATTGTGACTTATCTAGCTTACCTGGTTGCTAGGAATGAAAATATAGGTTATTATCATTAATTGGATATTGTAATTTAATAAATAAGATGAATTACAAAATGAAAAATGATAAAACACTCGTGGAATGTTTTAAGAAAAAAAATCCTATAAGAATATTTTATAAAGGTGACTTATAAATTTAAAATAGATTTAAATTGAGAAATATTGAATTTAAGAACCGGAGATTTTGAAAATGGTTCTCAAAGCTCTGAAGAAATATATAGAAATATTAGTTCAAAAATGTTTATGGAAATATTTTGAAAGTATTTTTAAGAAGGAATGAATTCAGTACTCCTCTCTTATGTCGCTGGAAAATAATTTCGGTGATGAATGCGCAACATCATCGACGTTCATTTTCGAGTCTCAAAGTGGGGGAGACCTCTAAGAAGCTTTGCTTTTCTTCGAAATTATTTTGGGTAAATGGGTTTTGGTTTAAACTCCAAAGGTATGATTTGATATATTTAAAAGGATATAAGTATATATGTTTATTTCAAATGATTTGGAAAGAACCGGGCATTTAAAATTCTAAGTTATGTTAATTAGAAATTTTCAAATTATTTGAATGAAATGTGAATAACCATAATTTATAAAATAAGAGGATTAAGATATATAAGCAATTGTTTGGGAAAACTTTAAAGTCAAAAGGTAAAGAGGATTTAAATAAATTAAATTTGTGAACATTCTAAATTAGTAAAATAAAATTCTATAAATTTGTATAATACCGAATTTGCATTCTAATAACATATAATATGACTTACCAAATATTAAGAAGTTGAAATAATGTATTGGATATGTAATGAGATATTGTACAAATAAACAGAACCTGAAAATAATTGAAGTATACAAGTAAGGAAAACTCAAAAAGGAATTAAAATGTATATAAATGAAAATTTGGTTGTGATAAAAAGGTTATATACTTAAATAATAACATGAAATGATGAATGGATAAATGGAACAAGTAAGTGAACTTAAGAAAGAAGACAAATGAATTGTATAATATCTTTTGTAAATTGGTTATAGAAAATGAATATAAATTGCATAGAAAAAAATAATTGAATTTGTAACCTTTAAGATAACTGTAAACTAAGAAAAGTCATTTATGAGAGGTTAGACTTTTATAGGATGATTAATAAACTAAAGCGCTGGTTAATAAACCACTCCATAAAGAAATTTGTTATTAACTAAAATTTTGAAATTGAAGTAAATATAAACAAAGGAATTTCTTATAGCTAAGAATCAATTGGAAGATGAAATTGAATTTAATTAAAATTATATAGAATGTCTAAAATGAACTTAAGTAGGCAAATTCTATGATATGATGTTTAAGAAAAGATAACGTTGAAGAATATGCTATGTAAAGAAACGAATATACTAACTGAATAATGGATTGTGAGTAATTAAGTGGAAACAAAGGAAATAGAAGTCAATAAAATAATTTAGTATAGATAAAATTGGATAGAAATCCATTGGAAGGTAATACGTGAGATTGTACGTATATTAATTTATTTGCATAACGATTTGATCCAAAATTCGAGCACAGAATTTCGAGATGATTTATATCGATCCAAGTTAGGATTTTTCACTCGATTTCTGACGGCGAACCCTGGATATGGATTTTTAATTTGATTCTGGAATTCTCTATCATAGTATATGTCTATGCAAGGAGAGTAACAGTTTCAAATCAAGGAACCAAATCTGAGTCCGCACTAGAGAGTCGTGTGAACGATACTCTTTGTAAGTGAAATTGTGTGATCGAATAAGAGATTAGATTGATATTGCTCACAGATGATATGTGTACGGCTTACGGTCTTAATTAAAGTTATTATTGGAAATTTAAGATGCCAAATATGTGAAGATAAATTTGTAACTTTTGAGATAACTATAAACTAAGAAAGCCATATATAAGAAGTTAAACTTTTATGGAATGACTATAAATTAAAGTGATGGTTAAAAAAATGTTCCGCAAATAAACTGGTTATTAACTGAAACTGAATATGAAGTAAATGTAAACAAAAGAATTTGGTGTGGCTAAAAATCAATTGGAATTGAAAAGATAAACCAAATTGAAGGTGAAATTAATAATTTGGTTATGTTGGGTATGATTTGGTTGTTATATGATTGTTAGTTGATTGTATATAATTCATTAATTGTTAATGAAATTGAAAGCTATAAATCATTGAAATCAAATTGGAAGTTAAATGAATTTAAATAGAATTTAATTTGATTCAAATTGGAAGTGAACTAATATAAATATAAATTAGTAAATGTTAGCTAATTGAATTGAGAATGAATGTTGGTAAAATCCAACGTTAATGAATCAACTGTGATTAAAATTTAAAACCAAGTGAATAAATATTAATGAGAAGTGAATTTATATTGATTGATTATGGATTTGTTGGATGATAGTTGGATGATAATTGATTTGTTGGATGCATTTGTTGTTGTTGCATTTGCTATGTTGGCACATGTAGTTGTTATGTAGCTATATGATGTATATTGATATTATTTTCATATATGTTTGTTGAGTGTTTAGTAGGTGCGGATTGCGCTTGCTTCGCATTTGGAGCTCGCTTTCGCATTATATGAATAGTATATGCTCGCTAATAAAATATAAGGTACATGTTTGTTTTGTCATTGGATTTGGTGATTTTTGATGAGCCACTTGGCTTTTGATTTTCTTTTGTTGGTTTGGGGCCCGTAGAGGCGTTTTGTAGTTGTACCGATCGAGCCGCGCAAAGGAGACTCTGCCGAAATTTTCCGTAAAATCCGGATGTTAGAAAAAATTTCAAGTTTAAAAAAAAAAAAATTTAACTTGTTTTGATAACTAACTTTTAAAGTTGGAAAGCCGTTCGGAGTAACTTAGTGGGAGCGTAGTTATGACTTTATAAATGGAATTTAATTGTTTTATGAGTTGGTAACTTCGAATAAAATATAGCTAATGTTGAATTCTATACTTAGTTCCTTTTCCCTTCTTTTTCCTTTTCGGGAACAAAAAGTTTTGAGTGGGGGAGAGTGTAACGACCCGTAAATTTTCGATAATTAAAATAGCTAAATTTAATAAGATTTCGTGATTTTGTGTTAGAAAAAAAATTGTAAGTCGTTCGGAATAATAATAACTGGAATGAATTGCAACAATAATTATCCAAGTAATAAAAAATAAAAGTCAATAGTTGAATAGGATAATAAATGTGGGATTCATTGGGAATAATAGAGTAATTGATTGATAAGTAAAATCTATTTAAAATCAAATATTGAATATTGAACAGGTAAATTGTTTAAATTAAATATTTAAAACTTATTTAATAATTGAATAACTGTAGGATGAAAATAGTGTTCTAAATTGTGAATTGGTTTTAAAAGTTGAATCTTATAAGTTAAATTTCAATATTTCAAAAGATAATGAATCCTTGGATAATCGAAATTGTTTAAATTTAATACTTGGAATTTATTGAATAATTTAATAATGGGAATTGAATAGACGTATAATGGGAATGGTTATTCTATAATTTTAATTCGTTTGAAAAGTTAAATTTTTAAGTTTGTTTTGAATATCTCAAAAATAGCGATTCAAGAATAATAAAAATTGTTTAAATTTAATATTACAAATGTTTGAATAATTAAATTCCGAATTTGATATGATTAATTTGATATTGAAATTTAATATATGAAAATAGAGTGAATAATTGAAATTTGATTTAATATGATTCAAATTGGTTTCCAAAGTGAATGTAAAGTTATATTGGGATTATAATAGAGTTAATAAGATTTTAAAATTTGAATTTGTTGGATAATTGAATAACTGGTTTAATATGATTAAAAATGATTGGTAAAATTTTATTTTATCATATTGGAGTTATAGTGATGTTATAGAACTTTTAAAACTGAATTTAAAATTTATTTGTGAAAATTGAATATTTTAATATGTAATTATCGACTGAAAAATAGCCAAATTTTGAACAGTCTTAGAATTGGACGAAACTAGTTTCATTGGATCCGTAATAGTTAGTTATTATCATATTTCAATTTTCGTAGCAATCGGAGTTGTCGTTTGACCGTGGCAGCTCGAAACGCGTTGAAATTGTTTTAATATTAATTTGGCGAGTTAAAATAGTCATTTCTCAAATGGTCTCGGATTTCGACGAAACTAGTTTCATCGGATCCGTAATTTGATATTATTATAAGGTTTCAAATTTCAAGTCAATCGGATTTACCGTTTGTCCGGGGCAAGCCAAAACGCCTAGAAATTCGTTAAATCGGTTTAATTTAAATTTGATCGTTTATTTCCGTGACTCGCACATATGATCGAATTAGCTTCCGAAACCTGTTCCATTGTGTCTGGAACGAGGGGCAAACCCTAAAAACGCCGGTCACTGTTTGTAAATCGGAGTTTGAAAAGCCGGACGGATAGTGTTCGTTTTGTTTCCTATAAAAGCACGATTTAATTCACAAAAAAAAAAGCCTAGGGTTTTAATGCCGGCCGCTGTTTCTTCTTTAAATGGCCAGAAAGTCGCCATTTTCTTTCTCAAAATTCTTCAAATCCGTGGATCAATTCGTGAAACTTCCTAAACGAAGGTTGTAGAGCGCAACGAGATCTACCATATGAACGGTGGTGATCGTAAATAGAGCTTTGGATCGTCGGCAAATTGGGCTTGAAGGCCGCACGTCTTGGCACGTTTTTCGAGGCCGATATAGTTCCGAGCTTGACCTTACTTGGGCCGTTGGTGGCTCTTGAGTTGGCGCTTCATATGGTGGAACTTGATCGTGGTAGTGGTCATCGAGGGTGGTGCGGCACGTAACCCTAAAAGCTCGGCTTTGTGTTCTTTTGTGTTGCGTGCGTACTGGAGCGAACAGGAAGGAGAAGAAAGGGGACGGCTCAGATCTAGGGCATGAGTAATCTAGCGGTCCAGAATAGTTAGGGTTAGAAAATATAAAGATAATTGCAATTTAATTATATTATGATTCGTGTAAACTTTAAAACTATGTAACTCTTTCGTGCGAGGTCGGAATTCGACGAAACCTGTTGCGTTGGGTTCGTATTCGCGAGCACTACGCTATGGAATTGGATTGGAGTCGTTTGGAGCTAGAGAAAATTTCGGGTAAAATTAAACGCTCGTTTAATTTTATTCGAAATAAAACGCCGGAACTGCATTGAAATCAAGGTGAGTGTTTTATAACTCTCACAACGTACTAAATATCTTTATGCTAGTTAAATTTGACATTATGAAGTGTTATGATTTTATTTGTCGTTGTTTGATAGAATTTAATTTTCATAGAGCTTGTCATTTGAATTAACCGTTGAAAAATTAAATTGACAGTTAAACTGAAATTAAAATTGAATTGCGATTAAATTACCTGACATTGATAACTATGAAATTGCCATGAATTACATTGTCTATTGGATGATTTATTTCGATGGATGCTATTGGTTGATATTTAAATGTTTGGATGTTTATTTGCTTATATATAACCTGTTATGGATACGTATGACACTATGATTTGATTTAAGTAATATATATTCATCCCTGACATTTAATTGAAATAAATAATTATTTGGCCATAGGCTAGAAAATTATATACGGACACCGAATTGGCTAAATTAATAATTTTTGAAATCGTCGATTTGAAATTTATTTAAATGTTTTGATTTAAAAGTGATAAATAGAAATCAATTTATAGAAACCGAATTTATCAAAAAAATTGAGTTTGGAATGTTGAAATAAACTTTGGTTAAAAGAAATTGTTAAATAATTAAAGTGGAAACTTTGGAATTTAAAATCGGGATATGATTAAATTTCGAAAATTGATTTGTATAAAGATTTAGCCTTAATTCGAGCTTTGAATATTACTAAGTAAAAGTGATATAAAAATGATATTTTGAAATCGAGCTTGGAATTGAATCATATTTGATATATGAATTTAAACTTCAATATTGAAGGATAATTTTGTTAAGTGTTATAAATTGATATTTTGAAAAATCAAGCTAAAAATCGATATAAATGGAAATTGAATAAATTGAAGGTGAATGAAAAATTGAATTAATTTGAAGTCAAAGTTGACATTGATTTGAATCGAAATCGAAATTGAAACGGTAAAATGGAAATTGAAATTTGTTTTGAATTGGGAAGTTATAATTGAAATGGATTGATTTTGAAGCTGTTTTATTTTATTTTCCAAATTACTCTGTTATATAAACCATTTTGAATACTTAAACTATTTTAATCTATTTTTAATCTACTTAACCCAATTTTGAATTATTTAAACTAATTTATCTATTTTAAATCCATTTTAAAGATTTTAAGTATTTTTAACTATTTTAATTATTTAAACTTCTTTTAAACTACTTAAACTATTTTCTAAAAATTTCAAGCTGGTTAATAAGGTGAAATGTTTATATTTAAACCTTGAATTTACATACGAATTAAGTTAAATGAATTTGCAACCTAAATTGAATTTCGAAATGATTTTGAAATCGAAATGAGATACTGATGCGAAAAATGATTTTTGAAACGAAATCTTACATTTGAATAGATACGATGATATTTGAACTGGATTTGATTCTTGAAGCGAATATGATATTTTGATATCAATTATGAATCGATTTGAAATGTAAAAGAGCCAATGGTGTAATAATACGTAGTTATTGAAGAGACCGGGATCAGATATGGACATACTCTCTGTCGATGCCGAACACCACTTTAATGACTATTATACGCGGAGTGTTGATCCCGAATGAAGTGGATGGCTTGGTGGACGCGTTGACTGAAGAAAGAGAATGATTATTGGAGGACCCCTGACATGATTAAAACAGGAGCCGCGCCGGGCCATTGAGGTTCGCCACCTCTAGCGGACACGCTTCTTCGATACCATTTCTATTACATTTATGATTCGATTTGGGTGCACCCCTTGATTTGGGAGTGTTGTTTCACGGTGTTGGGGTAGCTGCTGGCTATGCTCAACATCAGTCCGGATCATGCAACTACTAGTATCCTAGTTGGTATCGCCTCATGTACCTTGTCATACTGATTATCCTATTCGCGACCAATACGTTTTGGTTTTGTGTTATACCTATGGGGTACTCTCTGATAACCACTAGTTTACGGTGGGGCTTACGGTGCTGTATAGACTATGGCATTATAAAAATGTGTTAAGGGGGATTATGGTAACGCCTTAACGCTATTTTGATACTTTATATTACTGATAGGCATTATCTACTTAGCGTACATTACTACATAGTAGATAGTTTAACCGATCCTTAAGAGATGGAAAATCCCGTAACATCTCTTGAGTTATTGCACGCACGTTGACACTGGATATGAGATGTCAAACCCCGTAAACATCTCTGACGCCGTTACACTCATATTTATTTACGATGGATTTAACTTTCATAAGGATATTTTAGTCCTGACTCGAGTGTTTTGTCTTTTCATTACGCTCGGGTCAGTCCTGAGTTTTTCAGATTTTGAAGATCTATTCTGGAGGATGAAGACGAAGATTTGGTATACTATTACTATTATTACCCTAGCATCATGCTATCTGCTGCATTATTTTTAATTGTTCTGTTGTATATGTATAACTCTGATAAATGTTGTATAAATAATTGTCAAAGTATAGTAAACAGCTTCATGAACTGTTTATTTGACTATTATATTTTATCGTTCCGCTGAGTGATTCTGTGTTGTTTCATTTCCTTTATTTCTCTTTCTTTTCTTTTCTTATTTACCCCAATAACCATCTGCCCTTCTGAATGGTTTGGAATCGACATGTGTATTTGATCGTCGGTTTAGACTGTCCAAAAAGGCTGGTCGTTACATAGAGACTCCTTAATGTATACTTATTCTTTTGTCTAGCACTTGTATCTATTCTTTTGTGATGTTGTGGATCTTGTATGACCACTGCTCTGATGTACACTTCTATGTATAATATGCATATCCATTTCCGCCTTTGTGATAGGAAAATATGTCACTGGTTTATGTTATGTTTATTTCTATATTTGTTTCCGAAGACCGCATAGCCACTATGTAGTAGCTTTGAGTTTGTATCGGTATGTCGGATTTCCTCTTGAAATGAAATACATGTTATACTATCTGACATATCGGTGCTCGCACAAAGCAATTACACAGATGGTCGCTCCTCAATAGCCTTATTCTTCGTGCTAGTTGACGGCATTACTCCGTAGTGTCCTTGGCTAGCCTAAGTATAGAGGTGGGGCGTCACAGATGGTATCAAAGCCAAACTTTGGAACAATATAGAATATTCTAGCAAGGATCTTTGTCCAAAGTCTTTCTTAGGAGTCATGCCTTAGGATTTTATTCGAGCCATTGGACCCGTTCTATCCTATTTTCTTTGTGATGCCTTGTTTTATCAATCATGATTGTTTGATATTCACTCTGGGAATAACCATTTTCTTCTTTCTTTCTTTCTTAAAGAAGAGAAATGGTTAGATCAATCCATCCCGGTGCTGGACAATCTAGTGCTACACCTCAGGAGGGAGTATTCTTGTCTGCCCAGCAGCTTTTAGATCTTGTAAAGAATGCTTAAGCTGTCGAACCCATTCCAGAGCCTACTCATCCTAGACCTCGATTTGCATGCTTGTGCAGAGACTATACCAATTTGGGTGGAAGGCCATTCAAGGGATCCGAAAGTGTTATAGAAATTCAAGCTTGGCTTAGATCATGCGACCGTATCTTTTCTCGCATGAATTTTGTTGATCTCCATCGTGTCCAAGTGGCTTCTAGCATGCTCCAAGAAAGAGCGTTAGATTGGTATGAGCTCTTGACTTCGAAGATTATCGAAGCGGATCTTACTTGGGAGAAATTCCGAGAACGATTCGAATTAAAGTTTGTGCCTGAAGCTGAAAAGTTACTTTGGCCCGGCGTTTTATTGACCTTGTTCAAGGTGAATCTTCCGTGACGGATTACGTCGCATCTTTCAAATCTCTCTCTAAATATGGGGTCGAGTATATTAATACCCCATTGAAGAAAAATATGAGGCTCGTCTACGGCTTGAATAAGAACCTTAAAAAGCCTTTACTTCTGAAACTAGAAGTTTCTTTCGATCGGCTTATTGATATCGCTCTTCGACTTGAAGAGGTCGATAAAGAAAGCGATGTTGAGATTGTGGGAGTCAATAAGAAGAGGCATCCCTTTATTAAGTTCGAAAGTCCTAATCCAAACAAGAGTGTGAAGCAAGTGACTTTTGTAGCAAAGATTCAAATCCCAAATCGTGGAGAATGCTTAAGGACCACTATATAAATAGGTGCACAAGGCCTATTTATTGCCGCCATTGCAAAAGTGCGGATTATTATATATCTTCATGTCCCAAACGTCAAAGCAAGAGAGAGGGAGAGATGAATGTTGTGCAAGCTCCTTATGGACCTTCTCTTGGTCAAGGTAATTTTTATTCTATCCTTGATGGCATTAATTTTTTTGTGATTATCCTATTCGAGTTCTTGTTGATATGGGTTCATCTCATTATTTTTTATATCAAAAGAACCTGTTGATTCTTTTACTTTAAATATTTTGGGTTTGATGACTTCTTTGAGAATTGCGAATCCGGTTAGTGGAACCGCAACACTCAGTTTGCTTTGTAAAAATGTCGAGATTATTTTATGTGATTATACTTTCCAGGCCGATTTGCAAGTTGTGCGCTACTTAGTCTTCGGAATTGACTTTTGTGAAAGGATTGGCTTAATTTTTATGAAGTCATATTCATGTCTTGAGTGGACTATCCATCTTCGACATTTTCAATCTATTAAGCAGATTTCTATTTTTCTAAATGATTTCGATTCCAATTTGGTGGCACCATTTTACTCTCTAGACTTACTTGTTGAGGAAGATGTTATTCTCCTCATTCAAGTAGTTCGTGAATTTTTCGGTTTTTTTGAGCTTGTCTTAGGGTTATCACCTAAGTAATCTTTTGTGTGGTGCTAAGGTCTTTTCCGTTAAGCCTTGCCACCAGTTTTCATTAGCTATGAGTTATGGACAATAGCGTTCCCCTTACCGCATTATGCACTCATTATGATTTTTTATGAATGACACGTGATGTCATTCAAGTTGTCCAGCTAATTTCATCCATCTTATGAATCGAGTATTCTAAGAATATCTCGATGAGTCCGTTTTTGAATTTATTAATTATGGATGAAAACAGCAATTTAAAATTTGCAAATCTTTTTCGTAAGGTTTATTTATAAGTATAATTAGATTTTGTTCTTATAATGAATAAAGAATGTTCGTAAAAAATTTAAGAGATATTTTTAACCTATAGAAGATGATTTTGTGTTGTATTGCCTATTGAGTGCTTTAAGAATTCTGGTCGATGCGCCTGATCAACGTTATCGATATGAATCTCCTAAATGCTTTGATGAGACAATTAGACACGGTAAATTAACTTGGAATAAGTAAATTTTTCTAGAAAAATGATTACATTAAGTTAATTGCAATTATGAAAGTTTTAGCTTTTCAAGAAAGTGGATCATTTGAAAGAACTCTTTTCCGATACTCCCATTCTCTTGATTCCCGAAGGGAATCAAAACTTCACTATTTGTACCGATGCTAGTCGTATTGATTTGGGTGCCATTCTCTGCAAAAGGGGAATGTTCTATCATTTATGCCTTTATACAATTAAAACCTGTCGAGACTAGGTATACAACTCATAATCAAGTGCTCGCAGCTATTGTTTTCGCTTTAGAATTGGCGTCATTATTTTTGGAAGAGAAATTTGTTCTCTACACCGATCATAAATCTTTGGAGTATTTATTTTCTGAAAAGGAACTTAATTTGCGTCAACAACGTTGGCTCGAGTTCCTTTCATCTTATGGTCGTGATATTCTCTATACTTTGAAAAGGGAAATCGTGTTGCTAATGCCCTTAGTCGTAAACAAAAAATGGTTGTTCCTTTGATGATGTCCAAATGGAATGATCTTTTTGACGGATTCATCTGACGTACCGTTATTGTACTACGTCGTTGCCAATTTATTTGAGTTTCGGGTACATCAGACATACTGTTATTATACTATGTCATTGTTTCAAATTATTAGGGCATATTGTTATTGAATTTCGTCGTTTCACCGGCTCGATTTTCTGCTATTCATGACATTTTTCCACGTCTCTCAACTACAGGAATGCCTTATGGATTTTGATTCTATTCTTGAGCTGGTGTTATTAAAGAAATTGAAGTTTCTCCTAATTTGACTTATGAGCAACTTACTCCCTCGTGTTCTTTAGGGTGAACTTCTTACTTCAAATTTTCTTTTATGTTGATATGCTTTTATTATTGTTACTCTTGGTTTTCTTCTTAAGGATTGCGAGGACGCAATTTCTTTAAGGAGGGGAGTCTATAACAACCCGCATATTTTACGATTGTATATTTAAAATATTTTATTTAAACATAACATCGTTATTCGGATTTAGGTCCGATAAGCTACGTTTTGTAAATAGTCGAATTAGGAGTCAGGACCACTTTCATTGAGTCCAAAATGCCGTTTGCGACCTTTTTGAGTATAAACATCGATGTGTTTGGAGTGAGCTACAATTTTGACATTTTCATTTAGGGCTTTGGGTATTGGGTTTCAGCCAAATAGCCTAACATAAGACCCTAGCTCCACCCCCTCTCCTCTTTATTCCTTCATAGTATTTCCTCGCACTCAAGCTTTAGCAAAAATGGGGAAAGAGATTGGAAATTAAAATCCTAACCCCTAGTTTCCTTTGCAAATTCAAATTCTAGCTCCAAAATCAAAGAGAAGCTTAGGTAAGCATCCTCTTCTTCTCCATCTCAATCTCTCTCCAATTTCAGAAACTTCCTATAACCTAACTTAGAAAATATTTTCTTATGATCTTAGATTGAAGCTTTTAGAATTGAGATTGAAGAGTGGTTGATCTTCCTTTGTTTTCAAGCTTCTCCTTTCTTGTTTTTGTGTAAAAGGTAAGTTTTTGAACTCATATCCACGTCTATTACTTTCATTGTTGTTAGGTACGAATTCCTAACATCTACTTATGTTCATTTGCTTTTGATTTGAATTGATTTGGTGAATTTTTCAATTTTGGTGTTTTGACGTCAAAATCTTTAAAGATCCTATCTTGGATGTTTGAACATGTTATTTATGGCGTATCGAAGAGCCTATAGTGTTGGGTTGTCGATTGGCATAAATCCCTAGTATCCATCACTTGTTCGATCGCATTACGGTTTGGATTTGCCATTTTTGGTCTAGGCTGTTTTTTCGCCTAGCAGAAAATTTCAGACGGCTGAAATTAATTTCAGACGTCTGAAACCAAATCCAAACGTCTGGTTGAAAAATCCACACGTCTGGAAAAGGGTCTGGAATAGATAGAGACAAAATTCAAACGTCTGAAACCAAATTCAGACGTCTCGTTGAAAATTTTAGACCTCTGAAATGGCCCAGGAATTAAAAAGAGAGAGGAGAAGAGCATATATTTTCCAAAATATAGGGCCAGACGTCTGGAAACATCTACCAGACGTCTGGAACTGTCATTTTCGCCAAGTTTGGCTATTTTTGAGTTAATTTCCAATTTTAATTTTGATCGATTTATGTCGATCCAATTGGTTGTCATCACTTATTATCGACATTGAGACTTCTTTCTTTGGATTTTTGGGAATATTCATTTTGATGGATTTGGTATCATTTCTTTGGATTTGATTCACTTCTTCGAATGTGAATTTTTAATGATTGACTGTTTTTACAATCAATTTTGTGATTTGTCACTTTAAAATGCAAAGGTTTCTATACTAGTAGTAAATATCAAAACTCTTTCATCAAAACGATTTCAACACTATTTTTAATACAAAGCTCGTTTATAAAACCGTTTTGCAATATATTAGTATATACAAACCTTTACTTCATTCGTTCAAGAAATCCATTTAAACGATTAAGCAAAACAAGTGGTATGAAACACTTGCGCTTACTTTGTTGGTTAATTCTTAGACTTGTTCAATTAAAAATCTTATGACAACTTTCGAGTGGAGATCTACAATTTGTTCGTAAATATTTAAGTTAAGCTAGTGTTTATTGGACATGAAGCTAAACTCATTTATTTACTAGCTTAGTGTAATTGACACTTCTTGATGATCGATGATGATCATTTTTGTGGTTTAGACTAGCAATATGCGATGTTTCTTTGTCCATGTGGGGGACTGTACCTCTTTTTATTGAGCTTCATCTCATATCTTTTATGGGATAGCGACCTATGTTCTTTTATTGGAGTTCATTTCATCGGAGGTAACGCTGTACTACGTCGTTGTTCCATATTATTGGATGTTCGGTTCATCTGGCGTAATGCTGTACTACATCGTTGTTCCGCATTATTGGATGTTCGGTTCATCGGGCGTAACGCTGTACTATGTCGTTGTTCCGTATTATTGGGGTTCGGTTCATCGGGAGTAACGCTGTACTACGTCGTTGTTCCGTATTATTGGAGTTCGGTTCAACGAGTGTAACGACGTACTACGTCGTTATTCTGTATTACTGAAGTTCGGTTCATAGGGCATAATGCTGTATTACGTCGTTGTTTCGGATTATTGGAGTTTCAGCTTCATTTGGCGTAACGCTGTACTACGTCGTTGCACCGGCTCTATGGTTAGCGACCATGGAATAACGTTCCGTTTGTGATGCACGTGTTGGTGAGTTTTCATACTCCCATTTGTGATAGGCCTCCCCCTTTTGTTACTTCTGGATTTCTAATTTGATGATTTCTAGAATTTGTGTTTCACCAATTTTGTGGTTGGCATCGATATATTTGTCAATATTTGTGGTTTGGTGAATAAAATAAAGAATATGACATTCTTTTTGATGTTATGAGATTTTTGAGATATTGTATGATTTTGGTTGATTTTCTAATGTATACTTTTCACACTATGGCATTATTGTTATCATACGTTTTATCGTATCTCTTATTCTATCTCATTTTTATCTGATATTTATAGCTAGACTTATCCGTTTATTATTTTCTTATTAAACAATACCTAGGTCAGACCAAGATATTACAGATGTTCTGCTTGACTTCTTATCAGGGACTGTCGCCTGATTTTTGGCTAACTACTTTACATTAGTAGTTTTTGTTTTATACATTCGAGATAGAGACTCATGTTATGTTTATTTCTATATTTGTTTCCGAAGACCAAATAGCCATTGTGTAGTAGCTTTGAGTTTGTATCGGTATGTTGAATTTCCTCTTGAAATGAAATGCATGTTATACTATCTGACATATCGATGCTCGCATAAACAAATTACACAGATGGTCGCTCCTCAACAGCCTTATTCTTAATGCTAGTTGACGGCATTATTCCGTAATGTCCTTGGCTAGCGTGAGTATAGAGGTGAGGAGTCACAAAAAAATCACACTTTCCCCCCAAACGAATCGGTTTGAAATAAAAAAAGAAATGATGGCCGAAGTTGCGAAAATGGAGGAATGGGCGATCGCGTGGGGATCAAGTTCTCACGTTCGATAAAGGAAGGCAGCAAGACGAGCACGACGTTCGTAAGGGAGTCTTGCGATTGGTTTGGGTTCGTGGAACTGCGCGTGTACATGGGAAGGGTTTTAGGTCGTGGATGGCCATGGATGTGCCACGTTTGCGAGGTGCTAGTGTTCGAGATGGCGGTTCACTACCTTCAAAATGCCGCGACATGGGAGTGACGTTGCGATATCAAGGCATGACGAGGTCATAGATGAGGAGGTTGCCGTAGCGGTATTCGATGGATGATGGTGCCAAATATTGGGTAAATCACGTGGGGCTAAAGCAGGGAAGAAAAGAGGGAGCAGTCGTTATTTCATTGAGCGCAGACCGAACTAGACGTGGAGGTACAATCTGTAATTAATTTGTAAATTTTTTGCTTGATTTAGGATTTAAAAATTTAGATGGCTAATAAATTTAATCACTTACCCATACTAGGTCTAATAACCGTGAAAGCAAGTCGAGATTGGAATGGTTTGCAAATAAAATCAAGGTGATAATTTCTCACTAATTTGAATTACCATACTTAAATTTAAATGTCTAAATTTAAATTATTGGATGCTTAATTGATAAATTTATGAATTATCTATTGGATGATCATATATATAGTAGTATATATATATTAGTATTGGAGTGATATTCCCCCACATTATAGCGAATGAGACCCTTTGCACCCCGCATAACAACGGATGACCCTATATACCGCGATATCCCGCCTTGAAGCGGGATTTGTATTTTTATTGTTGACTAACATCTATGGATGCTGAAAAAACAGGTTGGAGGGATACAACTTGATTCCTTAAAAACATTTATTACTTCATATATATATTGATATATGATAGGATGGAATAATTGCTATAGATTGTTGTGTGAATTAAATTTATTAAAAGTTATAATAGGATGGAAACTGAATTTAGTATTTTTAAAAGTACCATTAGTAATTAATTTGAAGGAATTAAAAAGAGAATATAAAATATTTATATCGAAAATTTGATTATTTTAAAAGGAAATTGAGTGGGATGAAAATATATAAATGAACTTGGGTTATACTAACGACTCATAAATTGGTTTAAATAGAGATTTTAAATAAATTACATAATAGAGACGGAAAGCGATATTCTAAAATTGTGGAAAGAAGTTGAAATCGATAATTAAAAAATAGATTTGAAATATAATTGCTATTTGTTAAGGAAGAATTTATTTAATGAGATTTTATAAATAGAATTTGTTTTATAAATAAGTGAAATTCAGAGGAGTTTATAAATTTATAAATGGGGTTTATAAATAAGATCAAATGATATCAGTGGATAAGGTGTAATATAAATTTATAGTGTATATCGAGTTCTGAGAATCGTTTTTGGGAAAGAAATAGTGAAATCTATTATTGAATGTGATAGTGGTGGTAGAATTGAGATATGGTAGATGTGGTGCGAATCAAGAAGGCTTTATAAATTTAAATGGGAGAGTACTGGATTTCTAAAATAGATCTTTGTCGAGAAAAGTTAAAGTTTGTTTAAATGGGATTTTTATTTAATATGATATACAACTTAAATTATTACTTAGTTTTATAATATTCCGAAAGGTTAGCTATTATAATATTTAATATTATTAAACAAATTCTGAATTTATTTATCAGCATGTGAATTAATTGGTTATTTAAAAAGTAATTGAGTATGAGTTACCGATGCTATTTAAAATGTTTGGATATTTTGTATTTACTTAAAAAAATTTTAAAAATGTACCATTATTGTTATTTCATATATATTTTAAATGATTTTAAATTTATTTATAAAATCCTCTCAAGATTGGAAATGATATTATTAAATGGATATGATTTTATTATAAGAGCTTATAGCGATGATATAGGACCTTAAGGAAATTTCCAAAAGTATAAGATAGGTGAACTTCGAAAGGTGAAATATATTTCACAAAAAAAGTGGAAGTAGAATTGGAATTATAAGCAAATATATTTGACTTTGGGAATACTAAGTGTTAGCATCAAAATTGGTCACGAACACTCTTGACTAGATTTATGTTAAGATATTAATGAAGAGAGTAAATTAAAACAGAAAAATAGTGTAATTCAATGCAAAAAAGAACAAAAAAAACGAGAATATCAGATTTATAGTGGTTCGGCATAATTGCATAAGTCCACTTTGAATAAAATCTTTAATACTTTCCCAATCACTTGAATACAGATACAATCCGTAAAAAAGTCACTTGAATACAAGTTTGAATTAAAATGAGGAGAGTATAAAAAATGGCAGAGTCTCCCCAATGTTCTCGGAAAAAAGCCCCTTTACACTGTGCCCATGCCCCTCTATTTATAAACAAAGACAGGCCGGACTACCTACGTAGGCCTATGGACAAAGTACCTCGACCCACAATAGACAATTCCTATATACCGAACCAGGTATACGAACGGTAGTTACCGAGCAACGTCGCTCTAACAAAGGTAGCCGAGCGATGCTTTGCCAAGTGGTGCTTGCCGAGCGATGCTTTGCCACGCGGTGCTTACCGAACAATCCTTCCTAGGTCATCCCGACCAAACCGTGTCATGACCAAATACACCGAGCCTGCTCTTGTCGAACGACACCTCCTTGGACATATCGACCGAACCACATCCTGACCAAAAATACCGAGCCACATAGCCTTCCCTTCATGGTCGAGCGGTGGGGCACCGAGCCACATAGCCTTCCCTTCATGGCCGAGCGGTAGGGCACAGAACCACACAGCCTTCCCTTCATGGCCGAGCAGTATGCATTGAGTTCCTAATGCCACCTTTTATTAGCCGAGCGTCACATGACTTCCTTTAATGCCACCTTTTATTAGCCGAGCGACACATGACTTCTTTGCGTTATCCAATCCACAAGTTGCCCTATTAAACCGAATGATGCGCAAACTTCTGCCTTGGTTGAACCATGTGTTTGAACTATAGCGACCATGCCACGTATCAATGCAGAAGCAAAACCTTGTCTAGTGCTAAAGTTAATATCTTCAACTGTCGTTTTGCAGTCGGGCAAGTTTTCGGGTAACACTAAGGAAATTAAGTAAGGAATTCCAGAACTCGTAGAATTCGTATGAACGAGTAGAGAATTTACATGTAGATTGTAAATGACTTTGAGAAAATAGAAAATAGGAAATAGGAAATAAATTGAACACTTCCAAAGTGTAGAACATTAAATTGAGTGGGAGAAAAATATTCTAAGAATCAGGATGGTGGGAAATATTCCATTGAGATATAAGGATTTGGAATTGTTTTCAAAAGTTGGAATACTGGAAGTAATATCTTATAAAGATATTTTGAAAATGAATAATTTGGAAAATTTATTTAAGGCGTGATGGTTGCTTATGGATGTTATTTGATTGTTAAATAATTGACTATCCATATTGGCCAATTCGCTGATCATTCGAAGAGACCGGGATGGGATTTTATAATTCGAAAAGCACTTCGATCTGGTTTGAACGTTACGATTGGATACTATGAAGGCAGTGTAGACGACGATTCGGTTTGCCTAGACCCAAGACAAATTGTATGGACGAATGCTATCAGAATGTCGTCATTGAAGGAAGATGAGCATTCTAAGTTAAATTTTCTTCTTGTAAGGTAACACTTTGCCTTGAGCCCCATCAACTAGGAAATGACTAAAACAGGGGAGATGCAGCAAGGCTAAGTGGGTCGCACCCAAGTAGGGTATGTTGTCACCTTTCTAGATGTCCTCGAAAACCTATTATTATGGATATGGGTGTGCATGGAAGGAGTGCTCGATGGTAAGGTTGGGAACACCCACGGTGATAACATATTTGGTCTATCCAGGTCAAGGGTAGGCCGGTCGTGTGTCGTAGGGGATCCCGGCATGGTCCTCGGTACATTGTTCTAGAGGTTTACTGTGGTGGGCGGTACCCCAGTGCCTAGTCATTCGATGGAATCCATTTTCCAATAAGCATCTTACGGTTTTGACTGTGAGATGCAAGCATTTCAGCTATTTTCTATTTACTTTCTATAGGCATTATTATAATATCAGATGATTTTGATAAAAAATGTTTTGGTAATCGTAAATTAAAATGTCGTCGTGTTTATTTATGATGTGGTCATATGAGAAACCTTTGTTTTTTAAAGGATTTTGAAAGGTTAATAATTCAAATTGAGTGTGTTTTCTCACGCTGGTTTTGCAAACCGACTCGGGTGTTATTTTATTATAATGATCTGGTCAGACCGAGTATTGCAGTTTTAGGTTAAATGCAATGGATCTCAGGAGACAAGCTGGAGGAGTTCAGACGTATATCTCGTACTTGGTTATTTCCACTGTGTGAGTTATGTATATCAGGATAAGTTATTTAACTGCCCTGATTGATGTATTGAATGTTGTACTCTGATATTGTTATGTATATTAACAGTACTGTTCTTGTATTTAAAATCTGTTAATATATATTATATTTTGTTCCGCTGCGATTGTGAGATTCTGTGTTGTTGTTTATTTTCTTCTACCCTTTTTATTCTTCACCCCTAATGGACTTGTAATTCAAGCACTCGACTACTCGACATTCTTTACAGTGGACGTATTAATGTCGATTTTTGAGGATCGAAAATCCCCATACCATATCAACGCTTAAATAAGCAACAAATCTTATCAAATTGATGAGACCCAAAGAAGCTAGTAGAATCACTAGCCTATAAAACAACTAACGGGAACAAGAAAATGGTCGTATAGGAGTATTCAATCTCTTAAATCATTTGACTCATGCTTGAACTTGATTTTCACATCACATTTGTAAAATAATTTTAGCAACACTCTTTAAAAATATTCTTTTTAAAGATTAAATTTATATTTCAAAGTATATTAAAAAGGTGGGTCAAATCAAATGTCATTAAAACATTATTTTCTATAACCCAGAAACAATTTACACTTAGATTTTTTATAAACATTCCTTTTTAAAGATTTTCTCATTTATAAGCTATCATTCAAAACTTTAAAACAACATTTATTATCCCAAAAAATAATAAATCAATTTAAAATGCTTTTATTAGTTTAAAACAATGTTAATCATTCCGAAAGCTGATTGATGTAACTCTTTTATAAATTTGAAACCACGTTAATTATTCCGAAAGAAGTTTAATCAAATTTATAACCTTTTTATAATGTTAAAACCACATTAATCATCCTGAAGGAAAATAAAAAAATTCATAATCTTTTTATAAATTTAAAAAAATATTAATTATACCGAAAGATGCTTAATAAAATTTATAATCCTTTTTTATGAATTGAACACAAAACTAATTATCCTGAAAAATAATTTATCTATGAAGACCCAGAATTTTAGAGAATTTAGAATATTTAATTGATTTTAAATATTGAAATGTAATTTTTATAAGTTAAATAACTTGAATTCCAAATATAGCGATTTATTTGATAAATAAATTGTTAATATTTGGAATAGTTTAAATAATTTAATCATGAATTTAATATGAATAAAATTGAATTGGGAAGCTGATTTAATTTCTATTTCAATAAGAATGGAAATATTAAAATTTTGAATTTGAATCAAAAGGGACTAATTTTTTTAATAGTAACTCGTTTTAATTAACGTGTGAAAATAGCCTTGCGGAGCACTGTCGGATTTCGATGAAACCGGTTTCATTGGATATGTAATAGTGAGTTATTGTATCTTATCAATTTTTGTGGCGATTGGATGTATCGTTTGGTTGCGCTAGCTTGAAATGCATATAAATTAATTTATGAAATTTATATAATAAACTAGGTTTAAAAAGCTATCTTCTGCATATAATTGAATTAGGCCTCAAGGCTAGTTTCATTGCGTTCGAAATAGGGGTATTACATATATAATGCCACGTGTCACACCTTGATTGGAGTTATAAATTTTTGGGTACACCAACTTAGATATTTTCGAATATAACATATATGTGTGCGTGTGTGTGTATTATATTCAAAAATATCTAGGCCGATGTACTCAAATATATATAGACACACACACACTCTCCCATAACCTACCCATGCCTTAGCCCATATTCTTACCATGTTTCAGCTGTGCAAACGATGCCCCTTTTTCTCTTTAAATAACCGAGTGAATATAATAGAGATGTTCAAAATTTCAGAATCAAATAATAGCCTAATTGTACGACCATTAATCATCGGAGCCTATCCAAGCATTTTCAGGCCACGATTCCAACTAGAGAAATGTTGCCGACGTCGACCTTGACAATTTGGACAGTTGGATTGCACTCAAGCATCGCTTGGTGGCCGTTATTAATAGTTGAACATCGGTAGGAGCTATGGGTTATTGCGGCGATTATAGGCACTTGCAGGAGATGGGATCTAAAGTGAACTTGTAGAGGATGATGAGGGCCACCTTCAACCGAAGTTTGTTAGAGCATAGGTGATCGTGGCAACAATTCAAAGTTGAATGGAATTTGTTCGTAGGAGTTTTCTCGGTGGTGGTAGCGAATGGAGGGTGTGGGATCGATTTCACCCTAGAGGTGGGGTTAATAGGGTGATACTATTAATTATGAAAATTTATTGCAAAAGTATAAAATAATTTCAGCACAAATAATAGTCGAATAAAAGCAACACAGATAATAGCAGAATAATAAAAACAGAAAATAGAACATACAGATTTACCCAGCTTTGGCAAAACCCTGCCTACATGCTGCCCCCAAGATTTCTACTAGAAATTAATTAGTTTGACGCTTACACACGTAAACTTGTAACACCCGATATCGACTAACCTAACTCTATGCTCAAAACCCTGCCACAACTTAGCCACCGAGTTGCGAGTTCTCATACTACACCATCGTAGTTCGTCCCCTAGTCACACGACTATAAATTACAATGTTTAAAATTATAAAAGACTTTAAAACAATAAAAAAATAAACCCTAATTTTAAAAATTAAATGCCCAAAGAAAAGGGTTGGCCCAAAATAAAATAAGAGTGAATTCCCCTTTCAATATTCTTTTGCTATCGGCCGAACTCCTTTACTTCGTTCTTTGAAAATTAGCTGCTTCCTTTAGCATTCGTTCCTCTTTACAAAAACGAGGGTTTCTTATAAATTGAGGCTGCCGACTTCAATTGCTTGATCGAATAACGATTCAATGTCCCTGCTTTGTCGATCGGTGGTCTCTTCGCTTTGCACACAACTGTTTTAATTAAGTCAAGTTTGAATGATGCTTGAATTGGTATGTGTGTTCCTTTTTCGATTTATATTATACTCAACTTTGATTCGAGTTCCTAATTGATTATTTGCACTGTTATATTGCTTGTACTCGAATGATCAATTTAGATCGATGATGACTTGGTTTTATAGGAATCGAATTCCTATATTTTCTTTCGTATAAATTCGTTTGAATTTGCCAATAATTTTTCTCGGCTATTCGATGTTGCTTAGATGCTGTTGATATTTACTGACTTGTTCAAAATCGTATATTCTGTTTACTTGCTTCTCACGGCTTTGGTTTCGACTTCCTTGGTCATCACAGTTTTGACTTTCTGGCATATGAACTCTGATTTGAAACTTGTAAGACCTGCTTGACTTGTTCACTGTATTGTATTTTCTGGTTTGTTTTTTTTTCTTCTGGAGTTGTTTGTGTCTTGCTCTTGGCCATTGTCTTTGTTAACCATTCACGCCTGTTTGCCTCTAGTGTTGTATTCTTTGACTTTTTGCATATATATCACTGTACATGTTGTTTACTTCATACATGATTGAAGTTATAGCCTTGTTTTTGTCTTCACTATTGACTATTGCATTGTGGTCATGTACGTTTGGTAGAGATGTTGTACGGTTGTTCCTTTGTTATGCACTTGACCATTTGCTGTTTGGTTGATGTGGATGTGTGCTGGTTTATAGCCTCGAGCTCTGTCTACTTGTTTATTCGAGTATGCACTGTTTTCCTGTTGCCTCAGGATATATGTATACATGGTAATGGTCTCTGGTAATTGTAGTATCATGTCTCTAGCTCATGTATATGCTCCATTGTTATCTTGTTGCATTCTGTTATTCATTTGCTTCAATTGCTCTACTGCTTATGTTCATGCAACAAGTATTCATGTTCTTGTTTTGTACTGAGCTTTGTAGCCCCGAGCCAGTTTGTATTTTGAACTTGAGTCATATGCATGTTCACTAATTTTGCATTGATTTTGTACATAATGTACTTGAGTCTGACTTGGAGCATTTTGTTGCTAGTCTTGTGTTCTTCATGGTTCACCTGACTTTTGCTTCACTTGATGCATTGTATCTAATCTTGAGTTATTTCGAGTTAATGCTTTGAGCTAATTTGCAAGTGTGTGTGTGTGTGTCTATATTTTTTTTTTGTATTCAACAGTATTGCATCATGTCACTTGTGTTCATTGTGTAGTCTAGTTTGACCATGCTTCATTGCTGTTTCAATTTGGTCTGGTTGGACTGTCTAGCCTCCGTTTTCATGTGTATGACTTGAACTTTGGTCGAGGCATGATTTATGTGTCTTAACCATTTCATTTGAATTTGCACCTGTGTTGAATCCAACTTATAGCTCGGTTTTGACCTTGTGCTCGTGTCATGACTTTATTTGTATTGCATTGAGTTTAACCCGGCTTTTAAGTTTGGGTTTACCTTATGCTCACCTGTCCCTGTAATTTTATCAAGTGTATATCGGTGTGCACGGCCTTATGGCATGTACAGTGATACACTATGCATGTCACAAGCTATTCTTGTATGATGAATTTAAAATTAAATGATGATGAACAACCCAAATAATCGAGGCAAATAAAATTTTCAAAATTACATTTTATTTTATACTGAAAAAATTATTTTATTTTCAATTTTACTGCGTCAATGTGTATTTTTGCAGATTGCTCAGATGTTGGATTCAATCTGGACCGGAGCTGAAGATAAATTATGAATGAATGAGTGATATGTAGTGAGGTGAAAATGTAAACTGAAAATTGTGATGTAATCAAATTTGTATTGAAATTATACACACACACACACACACAGAGCGAGACCTTGAATTTGTTACTTTTTAAAATTGTAATAAATATTTGTTTGAATAAAATATCCGTTTGAATATAAATTCTACGTTATTTATTTTATTCAGCATATATTTATTTAATTATTTAAAAAATAAAATAGTACATTAACAAGTAGATTTAAATGAATATATATATATATATTTATTATCATCAAACAAAAATCATATACTTGCATATTCAACAATCTCCCCCTTTTGATGATAACAAACATATATTTAAGAGTTTCAGTTTGTTAAATGTATTTAATCATTCTATTTGCTTCCCATATTTGAATGCTCCCTCTCTACACAACGCTCCCCCTTCATATGTGCCTTTAAATAAATAAAAATGAATAAATGAACCTAGATGCATATAGAAAATACAACATAAAATATTTGACCTTTGTTTGCCAAAATCTTAACTTTTCTCACCCCTTTTTGTTATCACTAAACGAGTAATAGTGTTCAAAAAATAGAGATAAAGTGATAGACATTAATATAACATTAAAACTTAATCGAATGTAAATATTAAGTTTCAATAAAAAATCAAACAAAACTCATAAATACTCTGTTAAGCGCATATTCCACTTTAGAATGATAGGGTGATTTCATCATATAAAACCATAGTAGTGTCTATTTGTGGCATATTTATATCAGGAATTAGAATATTTACTAACTGTGCATAACAGTGAGGACTTTTAAACGAGATTAGTAGTATTCCAAAATTTTATTTAAAAACGAATTCAAGTATCTTCTAACCACACATAACCGTGACGACTTTTAAATGGGATTAGATTCAACTTGCCTATTAAATCAATCAATTTTGATAATTGCGTTCCATACATGCATAACCATGAGGACCTTTAAATGAGAATGAAAGCACATAATCATATATTCCAAGTAATTCATCCATGCATAACCGTGAGGACTTTTAAATGAGAGTGAATACTTTGTATGTTTTTTTTGGTAAAAATACAATAAAATGAAAGCGCATAATTTTCCTTTTAAAAATACCACATATTGAAAAATTATATTGGATTTTGATGAGTGATGGTCGATAGAATATGATAGAATTAGAAATGATCATGGAATTTTTACCAACAAAAAGTTTTTATGACTCTTATTTAATTCTAATGAAATTTACCAATTAACTATCTCAAGTTATAATATATTATTAACATCAACACTCATCACATTTTCGATCACTATTTATCTTTTCGATATTCAGTAAGGAGTCAGATTAGTTAGTGTAGTTATTTAAAATAAAATCTAAAGATAATTATAAAATCAATTTTTGCAAAAATGACTAATGTGAAATAAGTCAACAAAAATGATTTTCTGGAAGGGGTTTTATTAAAAAAAATGTTTGCTAATTAAAAATTACTTGAAGTGAAAAATATGCAGATATTTACTTTGAAAAACGATGCAGATACTGAATGTCTCAGCGTAAATCACGTTCCATTAGTAATTTTTCTATCAACTAGATTACCAGTGTAATCTGCATCTGAATTTCTTTTGACTCAAAATTATCATTCGTTGAATGTCATAGACCAGACCGTGATGTGGCAACAAATACCTTGAATTCATTTTTACATCTTTTGAATTTGAATTGAAACCGTGTAAACCAAACCGTGAATATAGAGTCAGCCAAATGTATTATCATCAATCAAATCTATGCGAAGTAGTTCAAAGACTCTAGAGAATTTTAAAGTGTTATCGGCATAAAAGAATAATTTGGCCGACAAATTTGAAAAAGTCAGAATCAAAATCAACATTCATAACTTTATCACATAACTGGCTGAATTAATTCAGATTATGGTGCAGATTATCACATTTAATATATCGTTCAAGATAGATGTACCTTTACCTATTTTACCTTTACGATAATTTTTCGTTGTTGCCCATTGTGATTCTGCTACCTTTATACTAGGCTAAGGAACATTGATATGTCACATGTTCTGTGTCTAGAACAGCCAGAATCCGGATAACAGTGTTGATGTTTCTTGGCCTGCCACCACACCTACACGATAAAAGATTTTTGTGACCTATTTGTTTTTATAGGTCCATGGTTGTTATGCTAATTGATTTTGAAAAATAAGTTCGTGGAGACCCAAAACTATATATATTTTTTCCTTTCGACACCCAGATTTGTTTCACTTTAAGTAATTTTTTATTTGTGCCATTTGGAACCTAAATTGGAATGGTTTTGATATTTTTGGGTCTATACTAGCAAATATTGTGAGTGTCCATTTTTTCTACGGATTGTGCACTCGACTTTGACATGAGTAATTACATTTCTAGCCCGTTCAAATTGATTATATCCAAGTCCTTGTCTAACAATATTAGTTTGTTTTCCTAATGGCATATTCAACGATCTTTCACTTTTGGAAAATTTTCCTAAAGTTGTAGACAATTTTTGGACTTGTGTTTTCAGAGATTCATTTTCATTCAATAATTGAGTGCACTTTTAATAGAAATTTCTCTTCTCATGTTTTCACTTTCTTTCAAAATCTGAATTTCATTTTCAAGCGATTTCATTTTGATTTCTGATTTTTTAATCTCTTCTTCGAATGTTGGACTCTTATTATGCTTTGGGCTCTTATTTTGATAGTTTTTAACCAATTGATTAAGTTGTTTATTTGATTCTATCAAACTATCTCTTTGTGATTCAATTTTGGGATATTTTTTCCTAAGTCGTTCAAAACTGCCATTTACTTCATAGAAATATACAAGTAATTCTAAGTGAGTAATACCTCGCTTGGCTCATCATCATGCAATTAGTTATATCACCTCGAAGGCACAGATCTCCTTTCTCACTCTTACTGCTCGTGCTTTTATAATCATCATTACTTTTATTCTACATGGCTGCAAAGCTTCTCCTTTTTAGATTCATTTCTATGCCGTGTCGATTTTGAGGACAATCAGGCTTGATGTGTCTGGGTTTGATGCATTTGTGACAAATGATCTCCCGTTCTTCTGGTTTATCTAGCGCTTTGACTATTCTGCTTTTCAATTTTTGATTTAGAGCTAGATTTCTGTATTTGCGGTTCCACTTTTTGAATCTCTTTATTAATAGCGCCAGCTCAGCTGCTCCATCATCATCATCCTCATCACTACTGCTTTTTACCAATCCTATTAAGCTCGTTTCTTTAACTGAGCCGATTGAGGAGGATTTATCAATGCTGTTGACTTTTGCATCATATATTGCATCAAAAGTATTCCAAATTTCCTATGCGTTTTCAATATGAGAGATAAAGTTAAAATTATCTTGATTAATATGAGAATATAGTATATGCATAGTAAGATCGTTAATCGAAGTAATTTTCTCGTTTGTTATATCACACCCATTTTCAATAATATCCCAACATTTAGTATTAATAGATTTTAAATAAAATTCCATTTTTAATTTCCAATTCAAAAAATATGTTCCATCAAAAACAGGTGGAATAATATTGGAATGACCCTCAGCAAAAGCATTATTAAAAGAAGCCATTTTATAAATTAAAATTTTTAAAGTAAATATTGGTTGTTGAAAAATCAAAATTTTAAAACAAAAATGGCTTTTGTTACTAGCTCTGATACCACCTGTAGGATTGATTTCACTATAGAGGGGGGAGGGGTGAATAGGGTGATTCTATTAATTATAAAAGTTTATTGCGAAAGTATAATATAATTTCAACACAGACAATAGTCGAATAATAACAGCACAGATAATAGCAGAATAATAAAGCCAGACAATAAAACAGACAGATTTACCCAGCTTCGGCAAAACCCTGCCTATGTGCTTCCCCCAAGGTTTCTACTAGAAGTTAAATACTCAAAAGCTTACACATGTAAACTTGCGACACCCGCTATCGACTAACCTAACTCTGTTCTCAAAACCCTACCACAACTCAACCACTGAGTTGCGAATTCTCGAACTACACCACCGTAGTTCGTCCCCTAGTCACACGACTAGAAATTACAATGTTTAAAATTAAAAAACACCTTAAAACAATAAAACAAATAAACCCTAATTTTAAGAATTAAAAGCACAAAGAAAAGTGCTGGCCAAAAATAAAATAAGAGTGAATTCCCCTTTCTATATTCTTTTACTATCGGTCGAACTCCTTTACTTCGCTCTTTGAAAAATAGTTGCTTCCTTTAGCATTGTTTCCTCTTTACAAAAACTATGTCTTCCGATAAATTAAGGCTACCAACTTCAATTGCACGATCGAATGATGATTCAGCATCCCTGCTTTGTCGATCGGTGGTCTCTTCGCTTTACACAATGCCGCTTCAATTAAGTTGAGTTTGAATGATGCTTGAATAGGTACATGTGTTTGTTTTTCGATTTATATTATATTCGACTTTGATTCGAGTCCCTAATTGATTCTATGTACTGTGATATATCTTGAACTCGAATGACCAGTTTAGGCCGATGATGATTGGGTTTTATAGGATTCGAATTCCTACATTTTCATTCGTATAAATTCATTTGAATTTGTCAATACTTTTTCCCGGCCATTCGCTATTGCTTAGAGGCTGTTGATGTTTACTGACTTGTTCAAAATCATATATTCTGTTTACTTGCTTGTCATGGCTTTGGTTTCGACTTCCTTGGTCATCACGGTTCTGACTTTCTGGCATTTGAACTCTAATTTGAAACATGTATGACTTGCTTGACTTGTTCACCGTATTGCAGTTTCTAGTCTGTTTTTTGTTTATCTGGAGTTGTTTGTGTCTTGCTCTTGACCATTGTCTTTGTTAACCATTCACGTGTGTTTGCCTGTAGTGTTGCAGTCTTTGACTTGTTGCATATATATCACTGTACATGTTGTTTACTGCATACATGATTAAAGTTATAGCCTTGTTGTTATCTTCACTATTGACTGTTGCATCATGGTCATATACATTTGGTAGAGATGTTGTACAGTTGTTGCTTTGTTACGCACTTGGCCATTTGTTGTTTGGTTGATGTGGATGTGTGCTGGTTTGTAGCCTCGAGCTCTGTCTACTTGTTTATTCGAGTATGCACTGCTTCCATTTTGCCTCATGATATATATGTGTGTGTGTGTGTGTGTGTGTGTGTGTGTGTGTGTATGTGATGTTCTCTGGTAGTTGCTGTATCATGTGGTTTTGTTTTGGTTCATGTATATGCTCCATTGTTATCTTGTTACAGTCTGATATGCATTTGCCGCAATTGCTCTGTTGTTTATGTTCATGCAACAAGTATTCATGTTTTTTTTTGTACCAAGCTTTGTAGCCTCGGGCTAGTTTGTATTTTGAACTTGAGTGATATGCATGTTCACTACTTTTCATTGACTTTGTACATATTGTACTTGGGTTTGACTTGGAGCATTTTGTTGCTAGTCTTGTGTTCTTCATGGTTCACCCGACTTTTGCTTCACTTGATGCATTGATCTAACCTTGAGTTATTTTGAGTTAATGCTTAGAGCAATTTTGCATATATATATATATATATATATATATATATATATATATATTCTTTTGTATTCAGCAGTATTGCATCATGTCACTTGTGTTCATTGTATAGTCTGTTTTGACCATGCTTCATTGCTGTTTCAATTTGGCCTGGTTGGACTGTCTAGCCTATGTTTCCATGTGTACAACTTGAACTTTGGTCGAGGCTTGATTTGTGTGTCTTGACCATTTCATTTGAATTTGCAAATGTGTTGAATCTAGCCTATAGCTCGGGTTTAACCTTATGCTCGTGTCGTGACTTTATTTATATTGCACTTGAGTTGAACCCAGCTTTAAATTTTGGTTTTGACCTTGTGCTCACATGTCCCTATAATTTTATCAAGTGTATATCGGTGTGCACGGCCTTATGGCATGTACAATGATACGCTGTGCATGTCACAAGCTGTTTATGTATGATGAATTCAGAATTAAGTGATAACGAACTACCCAAATAATCGATGCAAATTTAATTGTCAAAATCACATTTTATTTTACACTACAAAAATATTTTTTTTTTCAATTTTACTGCGTCAGTTTGTATTTTTCCAGATTGCTTAGATGTTGGATTCAATCTGGACTGGAGTTGAAGATAAATTACTAGTGAATGTGTGATATGTATTGAGGTGCAAATGCAAATTAAAATTTGTAATGTAATCAAATTTGTATTGAAATTGTGTGTATATATATAGTGAGAGCTTGAATTTGTTACTATTCAAAATTGTAATAAATATTTGTTTGAATAAAATATCCATTTGTATTTAAATTCTGGGTTATTTATTTTATTCAGCAGATATTTATTTAATTATGTGAAAAATAAAATAGTACGTTAACAAATACATTAAAATGAATATATATATGTTTGTTATCATCGAACAAAAATCATGTACTTGCATATCCAACAGAGGTGTGAGGCCGGTGGCATGGGAAAGAGTAGAGGCTAGGCTATCGGTGGAAGCTATTGGTGGAAGAAACTACATAGTGATAGGAAATCAATATCAATATAGGTTAAGCGTTGGATAGCTATTGGCCTAAAATTAGCATTTTAAAAATAACATAAATTGCCACTTGATTTGGAACTAGTTTTTGAAACAGGAAATGATTTTAAAATCTGAGTTTGGGTTTCAAAATATTTTGTTTTAAAAGATTTAATTATAATTTTATTCTAATCTTTATATCTATTTTTTCTAAGTTATTTATTTATATTTAATATTATTTGAAAGGATTTTTATTTAATATTGTTTGAAAAAGATTATTTGTTTATATTTAACGTTATTTTAAAGTTACTTATTTATAATTAATATTGTTTAAGGTTATTTATCAATATGTTAATATTACGAAGATTAATTATTTAAATAATTAATATGGCTTAAAATTAATAATGGTGATTTATTAATATTGTATTAGGAATTAATTAATATTATTCATATTAAGGTTGAAAATTAAGTATTACTGTTTTTATTAATAATATCTTTGAAATTACTAATTATTATTTTACGAAGTTTTAAAGGTTAAAAATAATTATTTATTCATTTATAAGGTTTACTATTAATTACTATTACTATATAAGAGTGTTTGAAATAAATGATTATTATTTATTTTAAATGTTCGAGATTTATAAATAGAGTTTATAAAATGATCTGGTTTTCAAAAAGTGAGTTTTATAGAATGATTTGGAGACTTAAAAGGAGATATATTTTTTACAAGATGAAAAGAGTTTATAAATGATTATGGATACTTATGAAAGAATCTTGGGAACGAGTTTATGAATTTATAAGAAGAGTTTTATAAATAGTTTTATGCATTTATAACGAGTTTGTAAATGTTTTTAAATTTATAAAAGAGTTTATAATTGGAAATTGAGGTTGGGTTTTTAAAGGGTTTCTATATAGAGTTTATAAATGGTTTCAAAGATTTATAAAAAAATTATAAATAGTTTTTGAGATTTATAAGGGATTTATAAATGATTCGATGTGTATAGAGATGAAATCTTTCTCGGTATACTTATAGTGTTAAGATAAGTATATAAATGCTTTCTGTGTATCGAAATGTAGGACCTTGTGGGTATATCTCTGTAAAAGTATTTATATACAAGTATTACAAAGAAATTTTATTAATGAAAAAATTAATAAAAGGGCTAGTGGTTGCTTATGTGTTTAACCAATGTTGGTTTTCCCTATGGGATTAAATCCCTGATTTGAATGTTTATTTATTTGATAGTTAAATAACCGAATATCGAATATGGACCCAAACGTAACTTTGAAAATATCTAGGAGAAACACGTTAGTTATATGGCACAGTCATCACTGGTGATGCTATGTTGTGCGCATGAATCTCATTTCGCTCTCCTAGGCAAATGATAAGAAAATCCATTCACTAACGGTTAGGAGGTGATCTCAGCTCTTATCTTTGACTATTTATTTTATAAAGAACCGAAGTTGAGTTCACCAAAAACTATCGACTGTAGTTTCGAAATGATCAAGATCGGATATGTTATCCGAAAACCAATTCGATCCAACTCAAGCATTTCGAGTTGAAGACATCTTGAAGATGATAGTATTGAAGACAGATCTCTCAAGTGTTTCATTCCTCTAGAATAGACTTGTACGGATGAATGTTGGCATTGCATGGAAGGCAGTGTTAACATTCCAAGTGGGAAGTGCTATATAAAAGGTAAAATGTAGCCTCAAGCCTCGTCAATCGGGAATGACTAAAACATAGATGCAGTAGGGGCTAAATGGGTCATTCCCATGTAGGGTATGATCATCCCTATCTAGAGTCGATATTTTCTCGCATTGTACGCTTTGGGGCCCATTAATAGAGGGGTAATCATATTCGGTACTACTATTCATATGGTAGGTCGGTTTTGTGTTGGCAGATGATCCTAATGAGATCCTCGGTCATATTTTAACGAGAGATGCTCAATGGTAGGTGGTACCCCAATAGCCTAGTCATTGTATCGAATTCATTCTCTAGTACAAGCTTTTATGGTTTTAGTTGTATACCTATTATGCTGGAATTTAATTAATGTAACAATTCAACTAAGATTAATAAGTATTTGTATCGTAGACACTATTATAATATCAGAGAATTTCATATAAAATGGTTTGGTTATCGTAAGGTAGAAACCCGTTCGTGTTTATGTGGCTTGGTTTTGAATAAAACATTAAAATTCAATTAAGGTGTGTTTTCTAACACTGGCTTTCTAGAATGTCTTAGGTGTTATTATAATGTATGGTCAGACCGAGCATATTTATAGATTTAGTTTGGAGCTTTGGAGCTTCAAAAGACGAGTTGGAGGCCCAAAGATGTATTGACGTACATGATTATTTTTCCGTTGTATTACTTATAGTATTTATCAGTAATTGTGAGCATATTGTTCAGCTGAAATAGGATAGTATACTCTGATTGACGTGTGTACATTACATTCCATCTTTGTGTAAAGATTTATTATATATTATAGATTATTCATTTCACTGTGAGATTCTGTGTTTTTTATTTTATGTCTCTCTACTTCTTCTTCGTTCCCTCCTTCTTCTTTCCCCATAACTATATGTCGTTCCGTCCGATTTGAGCTGGTCATGAGTGGTTGATTGCCGCTTAAACTATATGGAAAAGTAGGTCATTACAACTTGGTATCGGAGCGAGGTTAAGAGAGGACCTTGGCTTTGGTGGCGATTACTCGTTAGAAATAGGGTTCATAACACCTTGGAATGAGTTTAAGTGTGTGCGTGTGTATGTGTGTTTAAATATATGAGCACGTATTTGTTAGTGGTACAAAAATGTTTCAGATTGTGTTGGTTGATATGTTGTATGGCTTATGGATTGTGGTCGATATGAGTAATTAACGTTATTGATAGAGGTCTCTAATCACTTGAATAGAGCAATTCTACATGGTATTATTTTGGAATTGGGTAAATGAAATAATTTTATCTTGCTTATGTTTTATATATAAAGGAATAATTTCCCAGAACTTATTATCGCATATGGTGTGTTTGGCTGTTAGTGAATTATAATATTTGATTATTATCATTTGTTGTTCGTTGTGTATAGTCTAATAAAAGCTCTTGTTATCACTTTATTGTAAATAGGATAAACAATAAGAAAATGGTTTTAAATAACCAAGGTGATGCTATATGTATAAGGAAAATGTATAAATATGGCTTATAAATAAAAATGATTTAAAAGCTGAGAACTTGAGAATTTAAAATCCCGTGGTTTTGGATATTATTTTCAAAGTTTTCAAGAAATAATAATGATAATATTTTGAAGATTTTTTTGAATGGAAATATTTAAAATGGTATTTAAGCAAAATAGAAGCACTGAACTCACTTTGGTCATTGGAAAATAATTTCAATGGCGATTACAGCATCATCGATGTTCATTTTTGGGTTTCCAAGAGAGGAATTGCTACCATTGGAGTTTTGCTTTAGTAAAACTAGTTTTGATTTAAAATTAAAAGTTTGATTTGGAATACAAAGGGATTTTTAATAGAATTATTTCAAAATAATTTGAAACGAAAATAGGTTGTTTAAAACTCTAGAACTTTTCATTTAAGTGTTTAATGAAAATATGAGAAAATAAGGTTTATAAATTATAAATTGTGAGAATTAGTAAGTTAAAGAATTTTTTTAAACTGATTAAGTATGAATGTTAAAAAAAGAAAATTTGAAATGAAATTTAACTTAAGTTATACTTAAATAATTTTTGAAATGAAATTGATAGTAATTTGAAATGAATTAATGAAGTGAATTAATGGAATAAATTAGTGAATTGAATATGTTTTGGAACGTCATTTGATAGAATTGAATATTGAGATTGAACAATGAATTGAGTTAAATGAAATCGAATTTGATTTAAAATGGTTATGGACTTAATTGTGAAGTGACCACAAACATTAGAATTGTCATATAAAATGATTATAAGCTTAAGTAAAATTTTGTGTAATGGTTCATAAATGAATTTAGTATGTAGTGAAATGTTGTTAAACATTAAATTTGATGGAATGTTCTTATGTGATATTAGTATTGAAAGAAACATACTAAGCAACAAAGGAGGTGGATAAAGCAATACGAGTAGTGATTATTAATAAATAGATGTAAATAAAAGAATCTAAATAATGAGAAAAAAATTGAAATAATATGTAAGCTATATGTATATTATTTTATTCACATAACTATTTGATCCAGATTCAAGCACACGATTTCGAGATGATTTACATTGGTCCGAACAAGGATTTTTCACCTGATTCTCGATGGTGAATACTGAATATGGATTTTTGATGGATTTTGGAGTTCTCTATCAATGTATATGGCTATGTAAGGAGAATGACGGTTTCTAATAAAAAACTATATCTGAGTATGCACTAGAGAGGTCGAGTGAATGATACTAGTGTGGAAGTATAATTGTGTGATCGAGTGAGCAATCATTTTTGATATTGCATATGGATGATATATGTACATTGTGTAGGCTTTGGTAAATTAAATGTGGAAAATTGGAAATGCAAAATAATATGATTATGAATTATATGATTGGATATCATTGGTAAATAAGATGTATGTATACAGAAGCCAAAACTAGTTTGACGCCTTTGGTTTCATAAGTAAAATTTAGTTGCTCGACTTAAAGGAACATATTTATATTTTGTTTGGTTTGATGGTTTTATGATTGAGATACATGGATTTTGTTTTCTTTTGTTGGTTTGGGATCCCAGGAGGCGAGCTGGATGGCAAGAACGTATGGAATTTTTCCGCTGTATTATATTGCTGTATATCTGTGACATGATAATTGTGTATATTCAGTGTCTGTATATATATGTGTAACTCTGATGTATTATAACGATATTATGACAGATACGGTATTCTTTGTAAACTGTTATTATTTATTATTTTATTTTTATCCGCTTCGAATGTGAGATGTTGATGTTTCTGATCTTTTTCTTCTTCTATCTCTTTCTTCCTTTTCCTAACTATCTAAAATTTTCGGGTTCGGAAATTTCGAGTCATTACAGTTGGTATCAGAGCAGAAAGGTTAAGCGAGAACCTTGGCTCTGGTTGGAGTCTGTAGTACTCTAGGATGAGTTAAGTATATATATGAGAGCATACTTGTTATTTCTTATATAAAGGTTTTAAACGATTTTATATAAATATATTTTGATATATAAAGCAATATTTCCTTCTAATAAATATTAAGGTGATTGGATGTAAATATTGGAATTATATTAAGAAGTAATATAATACAACGAAATTGAAATCTTGAATTGGAATTAAATTAAGTGGAAATAGAAATACAACAAAATTAAAATTAAATAAAGATAAGTTTGAAATGGATTCAGAATTAAATTGTTTAAAAACTTTAAATAAAAGTTAATTTGGCTTAAAAAGTTAAACCAACCTTTGAGAATTTAACTCGAATTTATATAATTCGAGATGGTTTAAATTGAGATTGAAAATGAATTAGTTCAAAATTTAATTTGATTTGAATTAATTGGGTTTGTGATTGAAGATGTATAGGTCTAAAAATTTAAATGGAAAATATGGATTGGATTAAATTGAAATGATATTGAAATTGAAGTGGGTTTAATTAATATTAGTCCAAATTGATTGGAATAATTTGAAATTATAATTAAAGTTGAACAGATTTAAAATCAAATGGAATTTGATTTATATTGGGAAACAAATCAGGATTGATTCAACTTGAATTGGGGTTGAATCAATTTCAATGGAAATTAAAGATTATTCAAATTTGAATTGAGTCAATTTAAATGGGAGTGGAAATTTAGATCGAATGGATAGGGAAGTGAACAGTTTTAACTCTGGACTAATTTCAATATAAATTGTTTTAATATAAACTTATTTTTTTCCCAAGCTATTTAATATATACAACCCTTTTTTTTAAAAGCCAAATTATTTTAAATTTGTTTTACGATTATTTTTGGAACTATTTAACAAATTTTCAACTATTTTATAAACTAATTACTATTTTTCAACTATTTTACAATTATCAAAAATCTCTGAAACTATTTAACTATTTTCCAACTATTTTGCAATTACTTAACTATTTTATAGATATTTTATGTGACGCCCCACCTCTATACCCACGCTAGCCAAGAACACTCCGGAGTAGTGCTGTCAACTAGCACGGAGAATAAGGTTGTTGAGGAGCGACCATCCATGTAATTGCTTATCACACGGTGGCTATAAATAATCTTTGGAAACAAACATAGAAATAATCATATCACAAATCAGTCACAGATATCCATATCACAAAGGCGGAAGAAGATATGAATATATAACTAACACATGAAAGTGTACATCAGAGTAGTGGTCATTAAGATCCACGATAATACAAAAGAATAGCAACACGTGCTATACAAAAGAATACAACTATGAGTCTATATCTCAAGTGTATACAACAAAAACTGCTAATCTAAACAGTTAGCCAAAAGTCAGAGTGATGAATCCCTGGGAAGAAGTCAAGCAGAAGCACCTGTAACATCTCGGTCTGACCCGAGTATTATTTAAGAAAATAATAAACGGGTCAGTCTAGCTATAAATATCAGATGACATGATATAACATAAAAGATATGGCATAAACATAAAATATCCATACTGACATACAACTATAAGTATGCAAATAATGATCAACAGGAGATCAACCGATAAGAGATAAATCAATATCACAAGAATCTTCTCAAAGATCCAAAGAGGGCATCATACCCTAAACTTGTACTCATGACAAGTCAAAGAGATAAATTCCAGAAATCAACACAAGAAATCCAGAAATCATAAAAAGGGAAAGAGGCCTATCACATGACGGTCCGAAGACCAAGGAGAGCTACCCCGCATGTGTGAATGGAATCACACAAATTGCGATCAAGACTAACCAAAAAGCAGAAAGGTATGTGTGAATGGAATCACACAAGTGGTGTCTAGTCTAACCCTGCAATGAAAGAGACATCGCGCAATTGCTAGTCTAATTCATAAAGCGATCATCAAGATCAACGAGAAGTGTCAATTACACTAAGCTAGTAAATATAGAAGTTTAGCTTCATGTCCCATAACCACTTGCTTAACTTAAATATTTACGAACAAACTGTAAATCTTCACTAATAAAATTGTCACAAGAGGTTCAATCGAACAAGTCCAAGAATTAACCGACGAAGTGAACGCAAGCGTTTCATACCACTTGTTTTACTAAGTCGTTTAATTAGATTTCTCATCCGAGTGAGGTAAAGGCTTGTATATACTAATAGATTGGAAAACGGTTTAAGAAAAGAGCTTTGTTATTAAAAATAGAGTTGAAATTGTTTGTTAAAAGAGTTTTGATATTTACTACTAGTATTGAAACCTTTATATTATAAAGTGACAAAACACAGAAGCAATTGTAGAAACAATCAGTCACAAAGATCGCATACGGAGATGCGAATAAAATCCAAGGAAATCAGCTCAATGTTTTTCAGATAAGATCCCCTACGGAGGGGGGGTCCAGGGGGGGTGGCAACCCCCCAAGGTGGGGGTGCGGGGGCAACGCCACCTTTTACCTAGTGAAGACCAAAGGAAGGATAAGATCGAGCGACTTAAAGGGTTTCGACCTAAAGAGTCACGACCTAAAGGAGTAAGCGACCCTAAGGAAACTCGCGACCTAATCATGGCCGAGCTAAGGTGAGGTGCGACTCAACCAGGTAAGCGACCTAAGGGAGACGAGCGACCTAAGGAACTCGCGACCTAACAAAAGTACAGGTCAAGCGACCTAAGGGAGACGAGCGACCTAAGGAACTCGCGACCTAACAATAGCACAGGTCAAGCGACCTAACGTTTTAAGGCCGAGCGACCTAATTAAACTCGCGACTTAATGGTGTGAAAGGCGTGCGACCTAAAGTGTTACGACCTAAGGGTCGAGCGACTTAGTGGAACAGGGTCATACGACCTAACGGAGTAAACGGTCGAGCGACCTAACAGGTTATAGGTCATGCGACCTAGTGGGTTAACGGCCTAACGACCTAAGGGTTATAGGCCCAACGACCTAACGGGTTATAGGTCCAACGACCTAGCGGGTTAGAAGGTCATGCGACCTAAAAATGGAAGGCAAGGCCGAGCGACTTAAAGAACCAAGGCCACACGAGTTAAGGCCTAACGGCCTGACGACCTACGACCTAAAGGCCCACGACTTACGACCTAAGGAGCCAGAGCGAGCGACCTAAGGCTATATAGGGGATTTAAGGCCAGAAACGACCTATGTGTTTGCGACCTAACGACCTAAAAGCCCGCGACCTACGACCTAAGAGCCTACGACCTACGACCTAATTCCGAGTGCCGAGCGACCTAACGTTGTAGGCCATTTTAAGGTCGGAAACGAGCTATTTTGAGGCCGAGACTTTTCCACGCGAACGACCTAGCATAGGCAGAACGACCTAAGTGCAGAATTTCACCAAAAACACTAAAAATTGGAGTTTTTCGCCAACTCGATTCAAACCAAATGCAAATGTGCATGCAAAAGTGATAGGGAATCATTCCCAACAGTCCAATATAGTTATAGACTAGAATTGTGAGATAAAAATCTCACCTTTGCACTAAAATCTATGAAGATGTAGCTTGAAAGCAAGGAGAAGCAATCCAAAGCTTGAATCCAATATCTTCTACTTGAATTTGGAGTTGAATGTTGGATTTGCAATTGAATTTGTGCTTGGAGTTTTAATTTCCCATTCTTTTCACCATTAATGCCCAAGCTTGAGTTAGTTAGGAAATTTATGAAGAGTGAGGAGAAGGGGGTTGGAACTTGGGCTTAATAGGCTAAACTAACCCAAAGTCCAAAGCGGGAAAAGTTAGTGAAATTTCACTAACTCCAAACCTATCGATGTTTATACTTAAAAAAGTTGTAAACGACATTTCGAACTCAATGGAAGTGGTCTCGAGTCCTAATTTGACCGTTTGCAAAAAGTAGCTTTTCGGACCAAAATCCGATTAACGAGTTAATATTTAAATAAAATATTTAAATACAAACTCGATAAATATGCGGGTTGTTACATTTTATAACTATTAATTGTTTTCAACTACTTATCTATTTTTAAACCTTTCAAGCTATTTTCTTAATTTAAGCCGGACAGAGTTCAAACTGTTTATGATGGATTGTCCATTTGGGATAAGGATCAAAGTAATAATCCAATGGAATTGAAACAACTGGGATTATGTGGATAGAAATTAAAGGGAATGTTATTAGAAAGGGAATTGATTTAGTTAATAATCAATGAAGATAATTACGTAGGATATACGTATATTTCTATTCACATAATGATTTGATCCAGATTCGTGCACAGAATTTCGGGATTGCTTATCGATCCGAGTTGGGATTTTTCACTCGATTTTCGACGACGAGCCTAGAGATGGATTGTTGATTGGTTCTGGATATTCTCCATCATAGTTATGGCTATGCAAGGAGAATGAAGGTTTCTGATCAAGAAACCAGATCTGTGTCCGCACTAGGAAGTTGAGGTGGACGATGCTAGTTCGGAAGTGAAATTGTGTGATCGAGTGAGCGATCAGATTGGTATAGCATACGGATGATATGTGTACATCATACGGATTTAAATAAAATTGATATTGGAAAGAGTAATCAAATTTGAATATTTGATTTTGAATAAACAAAGTTATATATCTTTGTTATATAAGATAAATCTCTCCTTGTTGTATCTATTGACGGAAGAAAAGGATTTTTAAAGTGTTTGAAGTATAAAAGGAGTTTTATACAAGATTGAAATGATCCAAAGTTTTAAAGAAAAAAATTATATACACACACACACACACATATACACACACACACACATATAAAGGATCTTATGAGGATTTTGGAAAAAGGTTTTGGGAACCTTGGATTTGGAGAGGCTTTGATTTTTGGGAAAAATCAATATTGGAATTTGGAAAGCCTAGTTTTAGAATTATCGATTTTGGGATAATTGATTTTGTGTAAAGGAGCTTTGTATGAGATCATACTAGGTGTATAATTTGAAAGATACTATGTGTGTATAGTATAAAGTGTATTGATAATAGCTTCGGGAAAAAAGGCGCTCCGTTTAAATGAACTTCTCAGGAGTGCCACTGGATGGTGCTGCCTTAAACCCTAAGGGGGTTCTAAAGTTGATCCTATGAGTAGTCCGGACAAAACTATAGATTTCACATATCAATCTATAAAAATTCGAAGTAATTTTCGGGTATTTTCTAATACCCGACCCCGGTCTCTTCAAGTCTCATGTCACCCTAACCCAAGTAATCCAAATAAAATACACAACATTTCATATCAGAGATATCAACTCATTCAAAACATCCAATACCATTTAATCATTCATAAGCAAAACTTGATTGCTACCAAATTAATTTAATTAATTCTAATTGAATTACTAACCTCAATCACTTTGTCATTAATTAATTTCTAATCAATTAATCAATCATCCCTTCATTTATTCATCTTAATCAATCACCCTAGACTAATTATCCTTCAATTACATTCAAGTAATTATCTTTAGCTAAGTTCAGAATATTAATTATTCCTAACCAAAATCAACAAGTAATCTTTAATTACTTCATAAATTAATTAACTATATTAATTACATTAATCCTTAATTACTTATATTAATTAATTTCTCATAAGTCACTTATTATTGATTAATTAATCTTATTTAATCAATCTTTAATTAAATCATTAATTATATAAATTAATGGTTTCTAATTGCGTTTTAATTTATCCTAATCTAATTTAATTACACTAAATAACTAATCATTAATTAAACCACAAATATTAATCATTCTTGATTTATCTCAACCTGTAATTATCTACCTTTTTATTTACTTCATTAAATAAATTAATTACTCCTTAATTAACTATCTTAATTAATCTCCTAATTAATTTCACAAAGTAATTATATTCTATTAATTACATTAAGTAATTACCTGTCAATCCATCCATTGATTATTCTAAATTAATTAAACTTAATTAGTTAACTTAAACCTTACTAATTAATTCAAACCCTTAATTACTAAATTAATCAACCTAAATCATTAATTAATTGAATTTATTAAGTATCCATTTTAATTACCCTACTAATTTGATGAATCACACATCATTAGGCCCTTATCAACATTAAAATGAAAACGTTTTCTTATTTATGACTTAAGTTTAAAACAATTTAAAACCCGAATACTTCGAGTCAAACCACAATTAACAGGAGAACCAACCAAAACCAAAGTCACCAGATCATCAGTTCACATTGCACATCAAATCAATTCAATCATGCAACCAAATACTTAAATTTAACCATTTAAATTTAGATAAAAATCCAAAAGCATGAGATTACTCACCTTTGCCCCTTAAATTTGCTATCCACTTTATTCTCGATTTGACTCCACGATTTCCAACCTTATATAAACATTTATATGGTTTATTAATATTCGAAATAATTAAATTATCAATTACCGTTTAATAAAATTTGATTTACCAATTATTTTATTCGAACCAATTTTCCAGAAATAAGTAATTATTTCTCTTCTTTTGAAACCCATATACTAAAAATTAATTTATAATTATCAAGAATCTAATTTTATATAAATATTCAACATTTCAAAATTTCCTTTCTAGCCTATATATACATATTGAATTTCAAAACAGAATTGTTTTGTATCCTACTTTTAAATTACAACATACCTCTATATATTTTCAACATGTATGTGTGAATATATTTTATTAAGTTAAAAAAAAGGTACCTCACCGCCTCAAGTCGGACTCGAGACGTGCAAGCCTTCGTCGAACGCTAATTGCGAACGAAATCGTGACACCCTTGCGAACCCCAAACCAGAAACACACGCGACCCACCACTTCGACAACGCCATCGACCCGAGCTGCAAAATTTCACTATCCACTCGAAAACGACACTGCAAATCCCCCTCTCTACCTCGATCAAAAGCAAGCTGAAACCCTAGATCGCAATCGCCATCTCGGCCCTCCTAAAATTACAGCGAAACCCTAGCTCGCACGCGACCCGAAGTCGTGATGCTCGACTCTCAGGATTTCGATCGACCCCTCTACCTACTGCCTTCCACGAGACGAACGCCTATGCTGAACCCCTAGCCCACATGAGAGTGCTATTCAATTGCAAGCCTTCTCCCTTTTTTGTTTTTGATTTTGGTTTCGTTCGAATTTATTTTTTTACTAAAGAAAAAAAGGAAGACTTGATTTTTAAACGGTAAAAGAGAGATTGCGTGATTAAAGGAAGAAAACAGGCGTATTCGAGAAGGAACCATAGTTGACTTGGTCAATACGTATATAAATAAATAAGTGTTTAAAATATTTCAATATAAATTTTAGCACGTTCACATATCGTACGCTCCCACAACAACTCCAAACACTATGAAAATTGAAATCCGATAATAATGCAATATTACAGACCCAATGGAACTGATTTCGTCGAAATCCGAGACTGTGCCTCGGAAGGCTATTTTCAAATTTCAATTTAAACGATAATTATTTTTTAAAACCAAACGAATCATTTCCAATTTCAATTTAAAAGATTTATTATCATCAGAACTATCAATATAAATTTTACAGATCTTTAAATTATTTTTAACAAGCTTAAAACTAAATATTCAATAATTTACCCAATTTCAATTCATTTAATCTAATAATTTAATTGCTATTAATAATAATATTTGAATTCAATTTAAAAAATTAACTTTTAAATATTTACAATCAATTAAATATTCCAATTTAAATTGTTATAAAATCTAGGTCGTCACAATTATTTTAGTTAAATCTTTTCTATCGATTTAACTATTTAACACTTTATTTAATTGTTATAATATTCAATTATAACATATTATATTTAATATATATACTATAACATTTATAGTGATACACAAATATCTTATATATATATATAAATATATATTTTAAATTGTTTATTTAATTTTAATTATTTTATTTAATTAAACAATCTTAGTTTAATTTTATTAATTTTGAAATTTCTTTTTTATGCACATGTATACTTATATTTTCTTAAATAATATAAGATAACATAATATGCATTCCTATGTATATTATACATTTATATATAGGGCTATAAAAAGGATGCAAACGGATGCAGATAGTTCTATATCCTCATCCCTATCCAATAAATTAAATCTACATCTACTAGCTATGGATACTTCAGAAAGAATATCCATATTTGCATCTGCTTGGGCGGATGTGGATATTTTTGTGACGACCTGAAATCAAAACCCTTTGAATCCGATAATAAACCACACATGTCCGACCTAGAGCGCAATGATTGCAGATAATCATGAGAAAGAAAAGAGAGGGTGAGAAGAAAGAGAAAAGAAAGAAGAAGAGAAGAGAAGAAAAAGAGAGAAGAAAAACCAAAACAATAGAGAATTTCACATCACAGCGTAATAACATATAGTATAGATCAATAATCTTTACAAAGAGGAACTGTAATATGCATAAGTCAATATCAGAGTACACAATAAATAGTCATCTGCTTGGACAATTATAATAACCTGCCCTCACTAATGCTAATAATTTACAACAACAATAATGCAAAGAAATGCAGCGAAATAATAAATAGATACGTATATATGACATGAAGATCTCCAGCTCGCCTGCTGAAGCTCCAAAAGCACTAAATTTGAACCTTTAAATATACTCGGTCTGACCTCACAATAACTGAAACTCTCATCTCAAATTCTCTTATATTATAATAGTGTCTATTGCACACAAATAATATTAAAATAGATGAAATTTTACTTTATTAAATTCCAGCATACACCTTGTACTACAAGGCTTTCTGCATTAGAAAATGGCAGGCACGTATTGGATTTTGGATTTTCATACAAATGACTAAGTAAAGGGACTACCTTTTCGAACCAACACAGTACACCTCTAGAGGGATATACCTAGGAAGCAGATACTACCTGCCTAAACCAACACAAGACTGTCCTACCCATACATGGACAGTACCGAATATGTCATCATTCTGGTCGTTACCGACCTTTGATTCGTGGCCATGATCATACAGAACAAAAATCAGATACACGATGTCATAGCATGTAAAGATATATCTAGAAGAGTGATGGCATCTCCTAATTGGGAGCGGCCCACTTAGCCTTGCTGCTTCTATCCCTGTTTCAGTCATTTTCTAGGGAGTGAGGCCAAAGAGGTATCGATTACCTTTCACATAACACATATCACATTACTTTCAATGCCACATTTTCATTTTCATTGACTACTAATTGCCTTCCACAAAAATACAATCCTTGAGCCGTACATCTCAAGGAGGGTGTTAAGCTAAGAGAAATTGCCTTCTCCGCCACCATTGATGTACATTTGTAAAAACCAATGTACGTAAACTTAGAAATGAATGCTAGACACTCGTCCATACAAGTTATCCAGGAACATGACAAGCGAAGGTACCTTCCTGCCACATCCTGTCGGGAAATCCCTAGGATTAGTAGCCAATAGTCGTTGCATTGGATATTTCATAATGAAGAAACCACTGCTGCTATATGTGTATTGGGATTTTAACCTAAATGATCAAAAAGCAGCCCTTCACCATGAAAACCCTAAATACCAATATCATCGACCAACCTGCACAATCGTCGTATAAATGTTGGTCTGAATTGGTTTTTAGATAAATGTAACGACCGTGATTTTTGACTACCGTCGAAATAAATATTTAAAATAGAAATTTTTAAAAAAAATTGAAATTTGAAAAATAAATTTGCAGTGCAAAAATTATTTCTAAGTCTGTTCCATTTTCCTTTGCGCGTGAGAATGAATGGTCGATATTATAAAACAAAGGTTAAACATTGCTTTGCTATCAAAAAGTTGGAACACAATATTATTTATTGCTTGCTGTCAACAAAAATTGTAAAGCTGATGGAACACATTTTTGCTTGGCTGTCAATAATTTTAAAGTAAAGTGTGAGTACAGTTAGGTCATCATCATTATAGTGTAGCTAACACTCACCTCTGCTGAAGCATGTTTTCCCCTTTAATGCAAGTGCAGCCAGCTCATTCATTCTTTTGACTTATACACTATTTTGAAAAGGAAAGTTCATCGTTTTGTGTCATTGGGAGTAGCTTGCATTTTTTTCTTCCTGAAGCTCGGCAAACATTAATGGAGGCTCACATTTTTCTCTCTTTTGGGTTTCTTGTTGCTTTTGAAAAGTGTTACAGGTGAGTGAAAAACTCACATATCTAAATTTAAAATCTATACTATTTGTTTTTATATGATTTTTTAGTGTTTTATTTTGGTTAGAAATTTTTGTTAACTAGTTTGCTTACATTTTTATGCAATATTTTATAGATGGCCAGACCATTGCTTTAATTCATTTGTGCCTACATGAAGTTGTTTGCATTTTTATTCATATGTGACTGCAAAAAATAGATAGCCTTGTGTGCATACATTAATTGCTGCCTGAAAGTAGTATGCATGTTTCGAAATTTTGGTCCAGGTTATTTTATAAGGCATGAATCCAGGACATTTGTAATAGGTCCACTTTGTTTGTGAGTATGAGTGCAAGTCCTCTTCAGTTTCACTTTATAGTAAGTATCTTGCATGTATAAACATTGCGTGTGCATGTCACAGTAAAACGTGAATAGCGTATATTTTCAATTCATATTGTGTGCAAGGGTTATCCTGCTCATATTCTTTTCAAATTGCATGACGTAAGTAAAATGATTTTACCTTGCACAGGCCGTGCAATAGTGTGAGTAGATCCATGTTTGAATTTATGCATGTTATATAGTATAGTGGTGTTGCTTAGTGCCAGGACTTTATAATATTTGAGTATGTGTGTGAAAACAATTGAAGAAGAAAAATATCCTTGAAATGTTGGCAATCTTACTGCACTCGTAAGCGTTTTATGTCCTAAATATAGATGATATATTAGAAAAAAAAATTCATGTTCAGGTCGGTTGGTTTTACCAATTTGGCCGTTGTGTACATGTGGTATACGTGAATGTGCATTACGTGCATTATATTTTTGAGTACCTTTTTATTTTTATTTTGCATATAAAAGATTTACGTTGTGTTTGTTCCAGACAGTTTGCCATCCTATTTTCACATATATACAAGTGTCAGGTAGTTGCTTCACATTTAACTAGCGTGTATATCGAGTACACACCTTTATGCAAGTGTCAGGCAGTTGCTTCATATTTAGCTCACGTGTATATTGAGTACTCACATAGATGCAAGGGCCAGGTAGCTTTGCTTCATATCTCACTTACGTGTATACTGAATGCACATATATATAAGTTGTCAGGTAGCATCATTTCATATTTACTTACACATAATTGCGTGCGTACATATAAATGTTTTTCAGATGTTTACAGTTTTTCCTTTTTTTGTTCATTTTTACTTAGTATTGTGTGCACGTGTATATTGAGACAGTGCAATATTTCTGATGAAAATATAGTGGTGCAGTCCACTATTTAATCTACGTTGAACCGGTGTTACGTTTTAAAATGAAATTTATTGCCATTATTTTTATAACAGAATTTTTACGCCGGTATTTTATTTTTGAAGCGCGTTATTTTTATGAGATTTTTGACAAATACAAATTACTGTTGTTTTACTTCAGTAACCGTCAATTTAAAGTAAATTTTTAAGCGGTTATCCCACAATGCTGATTTGATATCCGTTTTTACGGTGTTTTGAGAAGTGCAATTTCCTCGTCAAAATTGCTATAGTTGTTGCTGTTTTAATCTCGTGTTTTAAAAATCGTTTCAAAATAAAATTGTTTCCATTTTTTTTACAGTTTATGCTTTCAAAAGAATGAGGAAGCGATTTAAACGTTTCAGCAAAATTAAAGACTATGAACCCTTACTTTTACTGATTCGGTTAATTCCGGACTTGTCCGTTTGAGAACGTATTGTTTATATAAAATACACAATTTTGCACTTTTAAGGAAACGATGAAGAGATTTAAATGATTTAGTAAAAGTGTGGTGTATGGAACCGCACTTTTACTATTTTGGTTAATTCCGGACTCGCTAATTGAAATATTTTGCTGTTTGATGATTTTGATGATTTCATTTGGCCTTCGAGTCACTCTACTGGACCTTTGGGTCATATGAAGGACCTTCGGGTCTATACCAGAACTAGACCTTCAAGTCATTTGTTGGACCTTCGGGTCATTTGTTGGACCTTCAGGTCTTTTGTTTGGCGTCAAAGATTATAGTACTTGGTAGGCTACGGCCATATGAGATGCACGTGCGACATAGCTAAAACTCGCCATCTACTGGGATCGATCCATCTTTTATGTTGATTTTCTAGTTATCTTATTTTGATTTCTATATTCTGTGTATTGCTGTTTTGAATTCAATTGTGAATTTGGAAGCTGATTTTCACGATGTTTAATGGGATTTCTTCTTTAAACTATGCTAATTACTATGCTGTATAGTCTCACCTGAGACAATAATTTTGTGTATAGTCTCTTCCAAGATTATAATTTTGTGTATAGTCTCATCCGAGATTATAAAATTGCATATTACTGTTTTGAATTTAATTGGGAATTTAAAAGCTGATTTTGATGGAGTTTAAATTATGATTTCCTCATTTAAACTATGGTGATTATTTATGTTTAATAGTCTCATTCGAGATTATTGATTTTGACGGAGTTTAAATTGAGATTTCTTTATTTGATATATGTTGATTATCCATGTTCTATAATCTCATTCGTGATTATGATTATTTGCTTAAGTGTTGTTTATCATACACTTATTTACGAAGTTTAAATTAGACTGATCCGTTTATTATTTTCTTTTAAATAATACTCGGGTCAGACCGAGTTATTTCAGGATAGTCGCTATCTCTGGTTCAGTTGCCGCTTCAGATTTTGGAATTTCACTCCATCTTTTGTCTAGTCTTCGAGGTGTATTTTTGGTGTATAGACTATCATCTCATGTATATTGATGTATTTTTATATGTACATTTGGTTCATGTGAACTATCGACTATTGTAGCATGTATCCAGACTTGCCTTCCGCTATATATCTGATATCTCTGTTCTGGTGTGACTTTATATATCTATGTTGTTGTTATTATGAATTGTTTTGAATTTTTCTTTGGCCATCGTAGTTTCGTTTTTAGATTTGGACTGAATAAATCTTTGGGAGTAATTTATATGACTCCTATCGATATAATCAATACTCGTCTAAGGCATAACTTATGGATGGTCGCTTCTAACAAGCCTTATTCTTCGCAATAGCAGACATTATTCTTTATAATAACCTTTGTTATTGTGAGCATAGAGGTGGGGCGTCACAGCTTGGTATAAGAGATGAGATTCAGAACAAATTATAATAAACACAGAATAGAAGCAGAATGGAACATGTGTAACAAGTAGTCCAGGGTTTTATTCGTGCCTTTCTAATCTATTCCTTCGTTGTTCTTAAACTTTTATCCTCTCTAATAAGTTGGAGTATGTCTAGGAATATATCTTATATTTCCATAGTATTCCATTTGTTAAATTCCGTATCAATCTTGCTTGTAGTTTACTTGAGTTAAAACAAGGAAAGTCTTCTATTTCCGATTGTTATAACTGCTCCTAAGGGTTTCAAATCAGGGAAGCTTAATGTTGCTTAAGCCTCTGGTGATTCTTCTCTGCCCAAAGGCATTAATCCTTTTGTTTTGGAAGGTTTTATTTTATTTCATGGCCGTTCTATTAGAGTTCTTTTCGATATGGTGCATCGTAACCAATCGTGTCAAAGGAGCTCGTTGATGTTATTCCTTTGGATGTTGTTAGTCTTTGCGACCCTTTGAGGATTGCAAATCCTATTGACGGAGACGCTACTCTTTGTTTGGTGCGTTATGATGTTGAGATTATTCTTTGTGGCTTTTCCTTTCATGCGAATCTGCATGTTATGGATCATCTTGGTTTTGATATGATTTAGGGTACGGATTGGCTTGTTCGTTATGAAGTTCAAATCCTATGTCCCAAAAGAACTTTGTATCTCAAACATCACGATGCTATCGAGCTGTTATCTATTATATTTCAAAGCATGGACCATCCTTCGAATGCTTTCATCTCTTCCTTCGAATCGGAGGATGTCATAGGTAATATTCTAGTTGTTTATGATTTTTATGTTGTCTTTGAGCCTATTTCGAGAGTGTCGTCGAATAGGGAAATCGAGTTCCATATAATTCTTATCTCTGGTGCTTATCCTATCGGTCGTCCTACCATAAGGATTTCTGCTAAGACAAATGAGGAACTCAAGCAATAATTATTTGAGTTGGAAGCCAAACATTTATTTCGTTCTAGCTCTTCTCCCAACTATACCTTACCATCGGTTTTCATTTGGTAACGAGTTGCGGAAGATAGCATTCCACTTACCACATTCCACACTCGTTATGATTTTTATGAATGACTTTTATGTCATTTAGTTTACCCAGCCTAATTCATCCATTTTATGAATCGAGTATTCTACGAATATCTCAATGACTCTATTTGTGTATTTATTGATTTTGAATGAAAATAGAAATTTAAAATTTTGCAAAATCTTTTCCATAAAAAAAATTTGGATTTGTGTTTATCATATGAAGTTGATTTTGTGATTGTATTGCCCATTGAGTGCTTTAAGAATTCTGGTCGATGCGCTTAATCAACGTTATCGATAGGAATCTCCTAAACGCTTTGATGAGACAATTTGAGATAATAAATTAATCTATAAAAAGTAAATTTTTTTAGAAATTGATTTCATAAAGATAATTGTAATTTTGGAAGTTTTAGCTTTCAGGAAGAGGATTATTTGAGATAACTCTTTTCCTATGCTCTAATTCGTGTGATTCCCGAAGGGAACCAAGACTTTATTAATTCTACCAATACTAGCCATATTGGTTTCGGTGCTGTTCTCGTGCGAAAAGGTAGTAGTTGCCTATGCTTCTAGACAACTAAAGGCTAACGAAATTCGTTATGCTACCTATGGTTTGGAGTTAGCCGCTATAATCTTTGCTCTAAAGATTTGGCGACATTATTTATTGGGCGAGCATTTCTCTCTCTTCACTGATCACAAATCTCTGAAGAATCTATTCACTCAGAAGGAACTTAATTTGAGACAACAACGTTGGCTCGAATTTCTAGCTTCTTATGATTTCGATATCCAGTATACCCCTGGTAAGGTTAATCGAGTTGCAGATGCGCTTGGTCGCAAGCAGCAGGTTGTTGTTTCCATTATGCTAGCAGAGTGGATATTAGAGACCTTCTTTAGTTTCTGATTCTCCCGTGCTTTTATTTAGCATGGAAGCTTGTTGTAACATCCATCCTTTCGCCCGATTTAAATCGACACACGTGCCAATTCAAACCATATAAAAAGGCAGATTGTTATGGGGTAAAAAAGAAAAACAAGGAAGAAATAAAATAAAATAGAATCTCACAGCGGAAGGATAAAATATAATAATCAAATATACAGTTTATAAATTTGTTTGCAAAACCATTTATATAATAAATATCAGAGTTACACATACCAATAACAATGCAGCGGAACAGTGTGTAGTGCACTAGTATAAATAATAATGATATAAATCTTCGTCTTCGTCCTCCAGAGCTAAATCTTCCAATCCTGAAACGCTCGGACTGACCCGAGCGAATTTGAAAAGACAAAAACACTCGAGTCAGAACTAAAAGATCTTATGTAAGTTAAATTAGCAGAAATAAATATGAGTGCAGTAACTCAAGAGATGCTCGGGATTTACATCTCCTAAGGATCCGTTAAACTATTTACTATGTAGTATATGGCGCTATTATAATAGTGTCTAATTGTAAAATAAACTTACCTTTTTCTTAGCATTAAGGGGTTACCCATATAGCACTTAACACGTAATAGTCCCAGTAGTCCATCCAATATCATGGTCCCTCCTGATCGGGAAGCCACCAGAGGATACCACATGGGCTACGGGAGAAATCCAAACTCGTACAAGGCGCGATAGGGTAGGTGACACGGCATAACTAGGCAATGCCAGGGTAGATATACCAATTACGCTTCCGGGTCGGTGGTAACGCGTAGCTACCGCCCACCTCGAGCCACACCCCCAAATAAAATCAAAAGTGGCCACCGAATCAATCCAAAAGTCAAGTATGATATTGAAGGGATGTGTCCGATCAAAGGTGCTACCTCATTAACCTGTCAATCGCTACTGTTTTAGCCACCTTATTCCAACTCACGGAGTTGGGTCCACGTATTTACTTTACAGGAAACGCCACCACCAACCTACTTCATTCTGGAATCTCCACCGCGTATATGGTTGTTAAAGTGGTTTTTGGAGTTGGCAGAGAGTATGACAACTTCCGATCCCGGTCTCTTCAACAACCAAATGTTATTATAACACCGCGGTCTTTAAAATAGTTTATACTTTAAAACCAGAAAATAATTATCTATTTCAAACCCATAAATACGATATCATTTCCATTTCCAAAACAACTCATTTTGATATTATTTTTATAAAACCCAAATCAATAATATCATTTTTATTTCAAATATATATTTTCAAAATCATACTACTTTAAAATTTATAATAACTGGAAACCAAACATTTGAATTATAACTTTCAAAACATAATACTTCGAAACTGTTAACTCCGCTTTGAAAACGACCTAACGACTTAAGAGTTGGTACGACCTAACGACTTAAGAGATGGTACGACTTAACGACTCAAGAGGTGGATGACCTAACTGCTTACAGGAAGCCACGGCCTAGCGACCTTAAAGAAAGAAGCGGCTTAGCGACTTAAAGAAAGAAGCAGCTTAGCGACCTAAAGAAAGAAGCGGGTTAGCGACCTAACAAGCAGCGACTTACCGACCTAAGAGGTCCGCGACCTAGCGACCTAATAACCTAGTGGGTTATGCGACATAGTGGGTTAACGAGTTAGCTTAGGTCGCTACATTGGGTATCTTTGCGCGATAAGGTCGACGACCATTCCCCTAAGTCGCCGACGACCTAGAACTTCGTCCAGAAGAGACCAGTGTTACCGGGGAGGGCCGAAGCTTCCTTCTACTAGGTCGCTCACATGCGGTCTACGACCCACCTTAAGTCGCTACCTTCAACCTACGACCTGCTTTAGGTCGCAACCTTCAACCTACGACTTACTTTAAGTCGCAGCTTCCGACCTACGACTTATGGCTAAAAAACTCCTATAAATACATCTTGAGCTCCAACGTTTGGGAGATCTTTTTGGTTCATTCTCGAAGCGCCGATATTCTACCATTTTCTCAACTCGAACAACACTTCAAGCACTCCAAACACCAAGGACACTACGACAAACTTCAAGAGAAAATCTACATCATTCAACATGGATTCGAAATATTATTCTCCATCAAAGTTTGGGACTATTAGTCTAAAGTGTGTTGTAATTGAAGAAAGCTGTATAAGTTGTACTTGAATCAACAATAAAGAGATATAAAGTGGACGTAGGCTTGACTATAAGCCGAACCACTATAAAAACTGTGCCTTTTTATTGTCTTTCTGAGATTTTTCTGCTTATTTTCTGATTCCCGTGTCAATGGGTGGTGCTTTCACGTTTACTCTACATACACCGGGGTGTTAGCGTTTGATTTTTACGTTAACATTTTTGGTGCTTTCACTGAGAAACCAACTCAGGATACTGTCATCATAGCTTCGCAGAAATTTGTGGAAAGGATCTCTCTAAAAACCAGAAGTTTGTCAGAAATAATGGATCCTGGAAGAAAGAGCAAGTCTGTTAGATCGGACGATGTTCGCGAGACTACTGCCACTTCTCCTCCTTTAAGTCAAACAACTCCAACTGTGGGAGTAACGCAAGCAGAATTGGATGCTGTGGTTTCTGGGCTATATCAGCAGATGGAAGCCCAAAACAATCTGATGTTGGAAAGGTTGAACACTTTGCTTGGGGCTAATCGTCAACCGGTGAATAACGAACCAAACTTTGCTGATAATGTTCATGATGTGGAAGAAAGAGATGTTTCTCAAAGGGCAGCTGGCCCGGTTAAAGACACACCTCCCCAAATTGGAGGATCGAGACAACAGCCAACTATCCGTGAATGCCTGTCAAGATAAACTTCTGAAAAGATGGTCGATGCCTGTCCTGTTGAGCCCCTTAATGATGAGGGATATTTCACAGGGATCGTCCGACAAATCATGAAGGAAAGTATGCAAAGAGAGGAAGACGAAAAAGAATGGGGGTTCTCTCCGAGCAAGACTCCATTCACTAAAAGGATTTTGAAAGCAGAATTTCCTAGGAAGTTTGTTCCTCCTACCATTCCGGCTTATAAGGGGACAAGTGACCCTAATGAATTTCTATACAAGTATGATTGGCACATGACTGGTGCCAGAGCTTCAGATGAGATCAAACGCCGATATTTTTCGGTATACCTAGAAGGAGTTGCTCTTCTCTGGTTCACAAAATTGCCCGTCCGATCGATAGACCAATTTTCTGATTTGACTCGAAAGTTCAAGGAACAGTTCAGATTGTACGCTTCGAAGGCGAAAGATATAATGTCGTTATCCAGCTTGGAGCAGAATCCTGGAGAATCCATTAGAGCTTTCTTGAATCGCTTCAATATAGCTCTGGCTGAAGTAGACAACGCAGAGCCTAGAATGATTTTGACGTACTTGATGAAAGCTATTGATAAGGCAAGTGAGTTCGGGAGGTGGTTGAAAATGAAAGAACCGAATTCTCTTGACAAGTTTTATAACAAAGCCGATGAATTCATGCGCCTGGAAAGCCTCCAAGCACCGGCTAAGGGAGAATCGATAGGGGCTAGAAATAGTAATGTTGTCTCGAATAGAAAGGAATCTGGCGATCAGAAGAGGGGAAATGATGGTCAGAGGAAGCAAGGAGATGCAAAGAAAAGTCGCCCTTTCAACTTCACCCCTCTAACAGATACCCCGGAAAACATCTACTTTGCAAACAAAGACACAGTCGAGTTCCCTGCACCAGCTAAGCAAAGGGTTAATAAGAAAACCGAGAAGAATGGAAAGTTTTGCCGGTTCCATAACCAACCCGGGCATGATACCAATGAGCGCCGTCACTTGAAGGAATTGATTGAGGAACTATTGAAAGACAACAAGCTCCAACAATATGTAAGGAGGAACAAGAATGGCCCAACTTCGCCAACTCAAGCACAACAGGCTTCTGTTCATCATCCTAGCTCAAGTGAAAAGGAAGCGGATCATGAATCTGGGAGGCCCATTATTAATGTGATTACAGGAGGACCTCACCCAGCTAGCAGAAGCTGGGGTGAGATGGAACGGTATGCTTGTGCATTGAAATATACCCCAACAGAGGAGAATATTTTTGTGTTGGAAGATGTTGCACCTCTAAAATAGCAGAAAACTTTTAATGATGACATTATCTTAAGAGTCAGGGATTCTATCGGTGTTGAAGCCCCCACCATAGATCCCTTGGTTATTTCTGCTGGCATTGGGCCAGCTATTGTAAGAAGAGTGCTTGTTGATTGTGGTGCTTCTTCCAATATTCTTTTGAAGAAGACTTTTGATCAGATGAAGATCCTAATGGCCGATGTTCAAGCTTCATCGCAAAAGATCGTTGGGTTTACTGGGGAACACAAGCAGCCGGTTGGGACTATTGACATGTTCGTGGAACTTGGCGAGGGGCAGAAGAAGGTCGTTCGAAGGCAGACTTTTGTAATTATTGATGAATTTTCTTCTTACAACGCCTTCCTAGGTCGTCCAACTCTTGCAGCCTTTAAGGAAATCCTCGCCCCATGGTGCCTTACCATGAAGTTCCCCATAGATAATGGAGTTGGTGTTATAAAAGGGGATCAGAATGCGGGGCGGGAACGTTATCTGATAGAACTACGTGAAGCAAGGAAGAGAGAGATGGGAAAGGATGCGGTAACCCCAGTCCGCATCAAAGAATCAACCTTGTAGCAATTAAAGGGCGGACGCTGTACTGGCGAATGTAGCGGAGCACAAAGAAAGATGGATCCCAGAAAAGCCAGTGCAGTGGAGAATCGAGTGGTGCCAGTTGAAGTAACAGTGCCAGTACCTGTTGACCCAAAAGACTCGAACAAAGTGTTGAATGTGGGTTCACAGCTTAATGCAACGGTTCAAAATGTTTTGATATCATTTTTGAAAGAAAATCTGGATGTGTTCGCTTGGACTCATGCTGATATATGTGGAATATCCCTAGAAATTGCATTGCATACCTTGAACATTGATCCAAAGTTCACACCGGTAAAGCAGAAAAGAAGAACTCAAGGTCCTGAAAGGTCAGCAGCATTGAAATAAGAGGTTGATCGGCTCATGGAGAATGGTTTTATCAGGGAATCTACTTATCCGAATTGGGTCTCAAATCCTGTACTAGTCAAAGAAGCTAATGGGAAGTGGAGAGTGTGCATTGACTTTTCAGATCTAAACAAAGCCTGCCCCAAAGAGTGCTTCCCATTACCCAGGATTGACCAGTTGGTGGATGGAACGGCGGGGCATGAATTGTTATCTTTTATGGATGCCTACTCCGGATATAACCAGATCATGATGCATGAGCCAGATCAGGAGGACACGAGCTTTATTACCGATGTCGGTCTCTACTGCTACAGAGTCATGCCCTTTGGACTAAAGAATGCAGCGGCAACTTACCAAAGGCTTGTTAATGCAATTTTCAAGCCACATATTGGAAGACCATGGAAGTTTATGTTGATGATATGTTGGTTAAATCGAAGAAAGCAGTAGACCATATGGACCACATAGCGGAAATGTTCGCTGTCCTATGAAAGTATGGAATGAAGCTTAATCCTTTGAAGTGTTCATTTGGGGTGTAGTCCGAAAAGTTCTTGGGTTTCATTGTGAGAGCCAAGGGGCATTGAGGCTAATCCTGCTCAGATCGCTGCCTTAAGAGAAGTCAAAGCTCCTAGAGCGAAGAAGGAACTGCAAAGTCTCAATGGAAAAGTCGCTGCCTTAAGTCGATTCATTTCAAAAGCCACTAATAAATGCATTCCATTCTTTGATGCTCTGAAGAAAGGAAGAAAAAACTTTGATTGGACTCCAGAGTGCCAGAAAGCTTTCGATGAGTTAATTCGTCATATGGAAACGCCTCTGATACTTTCCAAACCCGACGATGGTGAAGATCTCTTTGTATACTTGGCGATCTCAGCTCATGCTCTTAGTGCAGCACTGGTGCGAGAAGACGCCAAAATTCAGTGCCCGGTCTACTACATCAGCAAGAGATTCACTGGGGCTGAATTGAACTATTCAAAGTTGGAAAAGCTTGCCCATTGTCTACTGATTGCATCAAGAAAATTAAGTCCATATTTTCAAGCTCATCCAATCAAAGTCCTCACTGATCAGCCTCTGAAGCAAGTCCTCTTTCGCCCTGAGACTTCGAGTCGCCTTCTAAAGTGTAATATTGAACTCAATCAATATGACATCACTTATCATCCTCGGAGAGCAATCGATGGACAAGCTTCGGCAGATTTTATCGCAGAGTGTATAGATAAAGGTGATAGTGAGGAAATAGTAACTGGTAATTCCCCAATTCAATGGAAATTGTATGTTGATGGCGCAAGAAACGATTACTGTTTCGGGGATGGGGTTGTGCTTGAAACCCCTGAAGGACGGTCTCTGTGTTATGCATTGAGATTAGAATTTCCTTCGACTAATAACGAGGCAGAATACGAAGCTATCATTGCCGGTTTGAGAATTGCTAAAGAATTAAATGTCAAAATGTTGTAGATCTTCAGTGATTCACAATTTTATTGTATGTCAAGTCAGGAAAGAGTTTCAGAATAAAGGGGGAAATCTGCCTGCTTATTTGTCAAGAGCGTAGGAGCTTCTCGAGGACCTTGGCCATTATACGATAAATCATATACCCCGGGAAGAGAACATGAAGGAAGATTCTCTCGCAAAGTATGCAAGCACTGGTGAAGCTCAATTACTGGGATTAGTTCCTGTGGAAGTCCTGTCAACTCCAAGCATTGATGAGATGGATATTGACTAGATCATGACTATATCACAGGAACAAGAATCATGGATGACTCCGATATTTGAATATCTGTGTGATGGTTCTCTACTAGAAAACTCAAAAGAACGGCGGAAGTTGTTAAGAAAAGCATCCAGATATGTAATTCAAGATGGCTGATTGTATAGGCGGGGATTCTCAATGCCATTACTCTGATGTGTGACCAAGGAAGAAGCTGAGACAATTCTAACTGAGGTACACGGAGGAGAGTGTGGAGATCATTCAGGTGGTCAAACTTTAGCAAAGAAAATTCTCCGTTATGGGTATTTTTGGCCAGATATTAATCGTGATGTCGCAAGTTACGCCCGAAAATGTGACCGATGCCAGAGATTTGCAAGAATCCTAAGAGCACCTTCCACTGAGATAACACAGATGGTCAGTCCGTGGCCATTTGCTATTTGGGGAATAGATCTCATCGGGCCTTTGCCGACTACAAAATACGGAATCAGATATGCTATTGTTGCTGTTGATTATTTTACTAAATGGGCTGAATCTGAACCCTTAGCTACTATTACCTCTAAGAAAATGATAAACTTTGTAACTAAGAATATCATTTGCAGGTATGGTGTGCCTCAAAATATAATCACAGACAATGGAACCCAATTCGAAAGTAAGGAGTTCCAAGATTTTTGCAAGAAATTCAAGATCCAGAAAAGTTGCTCAGCAGTAGCCCATCCGCAGGCAAACGGGCAAGTGGAAGCAGTAAACAAAATTATCAAATCAACCATCAAAAAACAGCTGGAAAAAGCGAAAGGTGGTTGGGTCGATAAACTTCCACTGGCACTATGGGCATATAGAACTACACATAAAACTGCGATGGGGCACACTGCATTTTCATTGGCATATGGATCAGAGGCAATGATTCCGGTAGAAATAGAGGTCCCTTCACATAGAAGAATCCATTTCGATCAAGCCGAAAATGAAAACCTGCAACTTGAAGCCCTTGACTTCCTTGATGAACAAAGGGAAGAAGCTGAGCTCAGAGTTGTGGCTCATCAGCAAAGAATAGCCAGGCACTTCAATTCCAAAGTTCGCCGACGCAGCTTTGAAGTTGGGGATCTAATCTTAAAAAGAATTATGAAACCTACAGGCATGCTTGGACCAAACTGGGAAGGGCCGTATGTTATAGGCCAAAAATTTCTTGATGGCACATTCAAACTTGTAACTGTTGAAGGAGACCCAATCCCAAGAGCTTGGAACAGCAATCATTTGCGCCCATATTTTACTTAAAGGCTTTAATGAAATATTGTAAAAGAATGATGAATGTATGATTCTTGTATTGAAAGCCGTTGTAAAGCCAGTGCAAGTGAATAATAAGAACTATAAAGTGGATGTAGGCCAGTTCTTGGCCGAACCACTATAAATCTTGTGTTCTTTACTATTATAAGCTGCTTTGTTTTATTTCGACATATAAAATACGTCAATTGTGTTACTAAAATGTCGATTTAATAATGTAGGCCATAAAAACAAAGCTTACCCATCGCAAGACGAAGCAATCCTCGACATCACCCAACAAGCAAACGCTAAGCCGTTCAAAATTTCCATACTCAAATCCTACGGAAGAAGTGATTCTAACAAAAGTTAGTGATTCTGCTGGAAGTGGGCCCTTGCTAACTAATTGTGGGTGTTTGTACAAACGAGCATCCAGTTAAATAGCCTGTGCCTGCCACCACCAACTCGCTTAACTATGAAGTATACATCTTTGGGTAAAGGAAATTGTTGGCAAATAAAAGGGAAGTGTATTTGGAAAAGAAAACGGGGTCGCCGATATGAATAGATGGCGAAGAGACATGGGCGAGCAAGCATCAGACATCAAAAGACCTCTTCGGAGGCACAAGCCCTCTTCGGAGGCACAACTCTTCGGAGGATAAAGACCTCAAACGGGGCATGCCAGAAGGCTTTCTCAACAAAAAAAGATTGGTATGGATTGACCGGGAGAACCTTCCCGACTGGAAGGCAAGGCGCTTGTTCACTAGCTGAGACAGTTTGCGCAGACAAGTGTCCAAGTAATTGCGTCCGCCCCGTGAATCCATACGATGATCGGAGGAACCTTCCCAAGTGGAAGGCAAGGCACTTGTTCACTAGTTGAGACAATCTGCGCAGATAACCGCCCAAGTAACTTGCGTCCGCCCCGTGAATCCAGCAAACCATGAGGAAGAAACTTCCAGGTATACTCGGAGGCACGCATACCACCGAGATTTAAAATAAAACTTCACAAGTGCTGGAATGTGAAAAGCCCTCTTCGGAGGCCCATTTCACCATAGTTGAAATGCTAAAAGACCTCGAGCGGGCCTCGCCAGAAAAAGAGAGTTCTTTCTCGACAGAAAGTTGCGGACTGATCGGTGGCACAGAACACTCGTGTCTGCCCCGTGAATCCATCCAACTAAGAGAAAGAAACTCCAAACTTCCAGGCAAAAGCCCTACTCAGAGGCACACATTTCACCGTGATCTGAAATAAAACTTCACACGAGTCGAAATGTGAAAAGTCCTCTTTGGAGGCCCGCTTCCCAGCGAATAGGGAAAAGATAAAAGCCTCTCCCAAGAGGCAGAACCAAAAGACCTCTTCCCAGAGGCACAATCAAACAAAAAGACCTCTTCCCAGAGGCGCAACCAAACAAAAAGACCTCTTCCCAGAGGCACAATCAAACAGAAAACTCTCTTCGGAGGCTCAAGCAGCTTGAAGTCCTTTTACGGAAGGCCCACTTTGCTATGAAGTAAAATTCACTTGCCAACGCAAAAGTGACTTCTTTCAAAAAAAAAGTGAAGTGTAAAAACTTCGCAAAAAAAAAGGAGATCAAACTTAAAAGAAAACTCCTCCAATATGAAGTGCATTCTACTAAATTAGAAAAATATTTCCTTAGAACGGAAATATTATCCTATAAAGTACAAATGCAAACTTCTTCCAAATGGAAGAGTTGTTCTCTAAAGAAAGAGCACAAGTCTTCTCGAAGCAGAAGAGTTGTTCTCCGAAACTTTGCCAATGTGAAAGAGATTGTAATAAACCATGGTATGGGGGCAATACAATATAGTCATCATTAAAAAGAAAACAATGCTCAAGAAACATACCATAGGTTTACTGCAACTTCACATAAAGAAACTTGCATGAAAACAGAAAATAAAAGTGTTCTCAAATAGAGACAGAAATTTGTATAAGTAAAAGAACCATTTTATTCCATACTATGAGAATTTTATACATATGCAGGTTTCAAAATAAAAGAAAGCGGGGACTGGTACCCGCACAATCTCCAGTCAACACAAGCCTATATATGAGCAAAAAAGCAAAGAGCGAGATAAAAAGAACAGGACCAAAGCCATCAATTCTTCTTCCCTCCACCTTTTGAGCTTGCACCTGGCCGGATGACCAACTTCCTGCGCCGGCCTGAAAGAGTAGGAGAAGAAGGAGAAAGGGGAATGATAGGACTTGTTTCTGCTTTTTCCTCGCCAGTAGAAGCTCCTTTCTTCTTTGAGACTCCGCATTTCCCCCTTTTCTTAGGAGAAGACCCGCTTCCTGAGTAAAAAGTGTGGCCAACGTCATATCGTCGGAGCCAGTTAGTTCCGGAGTCTTTTTGCCCTCCTCAGTTTCTTCTCCCCTATGTTCTTGAGAAGCATTGGGATCGTTCAAGTCTTGGAGAGCTTCTATTTGCTCCTCTTGTGATCCCGGTTGAGAGGCAGAAGGAGGAGTGAATTGCAGAGATTGGGGAGGAATAACTGGAGGAGGGGAAGTCTGAACAATGCTCAATACTTTCTCTGCAGAAGAAAAGAAGTTAAAATCAGTAAAGAGAGGAGATAAAGGCTCGTCGAGATTCAGGAAATAATCAAGAAGCTCATCAAACTCATATGAAGCAAATGAGCAGTCTACTTGAGCAAGATCAGCATTAAAGTTACCTGGAGAAGTTGGCTTTCTAACGTCAATTTCATAAGCTTGTGCTTCAGTGCTTTCTTCACCTTCGTCTCCGCCCTATGCGCTTGTAATCTCAGTTACGACTTTAGCTGTGGGCGGAGAATGGAAACCGGAGCCCATGGTATCGATGTCGGTCGAAGTCGAAGGAGGGACAGGGGCAGTTAAAGGTGCTTCTTTCTCTAGATGCTCCCCTCCCATCGTTTCGGCTCGTACTTTAGCAAGCTGCTCCTTTCTTCTGGAAAGAGCAGCACGAGCTTCGTCATCAAAGTAATGCGCCTCATGTTCATCTTCGGAATAACCGGCACCTCTGAGCATATCCAGTACAGCCTCCCACACTTCAGCTAAAGTGATTTCATACTTAGGCGCCAAAAATGCAAGGCTGCCACGCCCCAAGACGCTTTGGACGTAAAAATCAAACAGAGTAGAGCTGATGTTGGCTTTTGTCTCTTCATGAGATTGTTCAACGGCTTTCTTTCCAGCCATGGCCTCATCACGTTCTTTCTCAGTCTTTGATTATTGAGCTTTCAGCCTCATGATTTCTAAGTCCTGTGAGTTAGCTTTCTCCCGTAACTCTACAATGTCAGCACGATATTTTTCCACCGTCTTCGGTGTAGCTTCAAGTCGGGTTTCGACATACCGTTGAGCGGCATGAGCATCTCGAACTTGCTTATGAAGCACTTCTTCCTTTTGAGTATAAGAGGTGGAAGAAGTCGCAAGCTCGTGCTTAAGTTTCTCGACCTCCGCCTCAAGCTTTTCGTTGTACTCAGCAATGTTTTTCATCTCGGTGTTGTGCTGATCAAGAATTTTATGCCATTCAGACTTGTCGTTCTCCATCGTCAGCATAGCTTCAAGGTTGGCCCGGTTCACCCTCTGAAGCTCATCGACGAGCTTTTGCCACCCTGACATCCTCTCAATATCAAGCTTAACAGCGTCAAGATTTCGTAGCATGGCCTCTTTTTCGATGGGAACCAAGTCAAGGTCGAAGCGGACTCCCTTTAAGTACCAATGCGGGAACCGACTTTGAAGGGTTGGCGGACCTCTTTCAACTTGATACGAGGGTCTGCCGAGAAGTGTCTGAATGTCGGCTCCTTCAAGGGCAGGAGACTTTGAAGGAACTTTAAGAGAAGCGAGAGCAGCAGCTTTTTCTAAAGTTACAGATGCGGTCTTTTCATCAAGCCTGGCCCGCTTGCTTGGGTCTCCGATGTCATGACTCTTTCCACTATCGGCATAAGTTTTTCTTTTATGAGAGTCATCGCCTCTATGAGAAGAGTCATATTGCTCATCCCTTCTTCCATACCTTTCTTCATACACTCTTCTTTCTTGAGCCTTTCGATCAGCTCTCTCTTCATCAGTTTCCTTGTGGGCGGGAAGATGGCGCCTATAATCATACTGACCACGCCTTCCGTACTATTGAAAGTCGTCATAATAGGAACCGCTACGCCCCATTGGAGAACCTGAAAATGAGAAAGAGGCAAAACTTGAAAATCTTGGAAGTAAAGTGCATGAGAGTACATACAAGTGCTGAAAAATTCTAAGTGTGTGTAACATGCAGACTACGCGCGTCAAACTACGAACCACTCCTTGGTTACGGAGAAATGATGGGTGTAATAGCCGACGTCAACTCTTGAGTCGACGGAATCTGTTGTAAGATAGAAGTTGCTTCAACCACTGAAGAGGAAACCCTAGTGGTAACAGGGTCATCTTTAAAGAGCTCCTGTGAGGTGATAAACAGGTCGCTCAACCCTTCAAAAGTGTCATCCCCGCTCTGCTTGACAGGACTTGTTTTCTCGGCTCCTTCATCGCCGGACTTCCCTGAATGTTGGGGAGATTCTCGAGGCTCTTCTTCTTCAATGACCGGGGCAAGTGCAAATTTTCCAGACGACCCCGCAACATCAGTAGAAGTAGAGCACTTCACCAGAGAGGTCTCAGGAGCAGTTTCTTTCAGTGTAGGCTCCTCAGCAGAAACTGGGACATCCGATGCCTCGGACGGAGAATCAGGAACTTCATAAGGCTGAGTAGAGCGGGAAGGGTGTAAAAGTCCGAACTGATGTAGGAATTCATCCTTCAGCAGAAATTTTATACTTCTCTCCTCAGCAGCCACAACGTTCAGTCTTTCAAAAATCTGCTTGTGGCTTGGATCTCTACAGGGAAGAGGAAGGACTGCAAAAGTAGAAAGCGAAGTTAACATTTGGATCTCGCAAAGCTCAGAAAAGGAAAGAATAAGGATAAGTAAGCCTGCCCCCTACTCTCCAGATAGCGTAAAATCCCTAGAGGCAACGGACAAAGAAGAACTGGTTTAGGAAACCATGAGCGCTATCAGAGAGATCAGTGATAAGCTTGCGATTTCTGGCGCTTCTCACATATATAATGGAAGGATGGTCTTTACTTCTCGCAAATGTGCATAAATAGCAGATTTCTTCAAAGCTTGGGAGGCGGTCAAGCGTCCTTCTGAGGAGAACACATAATCCCATCAAAATGGCATAGCCGTTGGGGTGCAATTGAAAAGGAGAAATAGCCAATCGACGAAAGAGTTGTTGGAGAAAATTGTTGAAAGAAGGAATGGCACCGCAAAGGCACATTTGGCGTTTAACGGCAACAAAGCCGAAGGGAGGACTATCAGCAAAATCATTTGGCCCAGGGAGAATAACATCTGCTTTGACAATCCCAAATTGGGCGCGTAACTGATTGAACACCCGGTAACTCAGGGTAGTTGGATTCTTTCTGGTGGGTTGACCAATGGACCTGCCATCGGGAGGGCCTCTCCCGTTTATACTACTTCTCCCTCTTGACGAGAAGACATTCTACACAAGGAACTGGATATTCAAATATGAAGGTGCACGTTTCCTAAATGTGTGAAGTGTTGTGTAAAGCTAATAAAGCGATAAGTAAATATAACTGAAATTAAACTAATGAACATGTGTCAATTGTTAAATTTCGAGACTTGTCGCTCTAAATCCAAGTACAAGTGCAGTATTAATGCAAACAAATTAGCTTTAGTTGATTAACATTGCTTTACTACTTCATTTGAATTTGTTGACTCATAGCATTTCATACAATTTCATTAAGTTGAGTTAATTATCCTTTATCGACTAATCTTTCATTCGATGTGGGCGGTCAATGACAGTATACTCGCCTAGTTTTCTGCGAATGTTGTGTTTAACAGGTCATTAGCGTCAAATTTGGTATAATCTGTTAAGCAAGCATAGCAAAGTCATGCAAGTTATCTTGAAAGTTCAAAGTTCAAATTAAAAGGCTTCAAGTCAAGGCAGTGAGGATTCGCTCAAGTCCTAGGTCGTACACGACCTAACAAGTAAGCGAGATAGGTATAAGCCGCAAGAAGCTTCTCGGCAGTGCAAAATCATCCAAGTCCTAGCTCGGCCGCGACCTAAATCCTAAGCCGTAGAAATGATAAGTCGCGGGCACTAAGGTCGTTTCAGCACATTAAGTCACTAGAAGTAGTTTGACAGTGAAAAATTGTTGAAGTCTTAAGTCGTTTACACGGCCTAAAGCCTAGGTCGCCCACACGACCTAACAAGTCATAAAGCTTCAAACCAAGATAGTATAAATCTGATTAAGTCCCAAGTCGTCACGAAACTAACACGACCTAAAGAGCTAAGTCGTGTGCAATTAAAGTCGCAGAAAGTTCTTAGGTCGGTCGATTCAAAAACTGTGCAAATCAGCTAAATCACAAGAGTTTCAAGGCCATCCAAGATCTGTTAGGTCGCTTCTGGTGATTATTCGACAATTTCAAGTTATCTCCTTAACCCGCTAACTCTTCTCCAACCCGATAGCCCATTATCACCTAAATGACGAAGATTCATCATCTTCTCCGCTAAGTCCGTTACTCATACCACCACCTCACCCAACTCCTATTCGAATCATCTCGAATCCATCTCACCGCTTCGCTCCCACGAATCGCAACAGCAGCATAGCTCATCGCAATCGAAAGTGAAGCGAGGCACATGAAGTTGGATCGGATCAGACGATGGGAGTTTCAAGGTTCGAAGGTAATCATGGTTGAATAAAAGTTGAATTCACTTACACGACGTGAAAGTAGGGATGAATCAACAGCTTGATTGGAGTAGATTTGCCTTTGGAGAATTGAGAAATCGCTAATGGCAGAAAGGGTTGTGGGAGCAGTTAAGTAAGGGGAAAGAAACGAGTTAATAGTTATATAAGGCAGAGGCAAATGGATATGCGATTTAAGCTATCTCTTTGGTCGTTAACGACCTAACAGAGTTAAGTCGAAGCACACGACCTACGACCTAGGCGTGTACTTCGAGGGGCAAGTGTTAACTCCGCTTTGAAAATGACCCAACGACTTAAGAGTTGGTACGACCTAATGACTTAAGAGATGGTATGACCTAACGACTCAAGAGGTGGACGACCTAACTGCTTACAGGAAGCCACGGCTTAGCGACCTTAAAGAAAGAAGCGGCTTAGCGACTTAAAGAAAGAAGCGGCTTAGCGACCTAAAGAAAGAAGCGAGTTAGCACCTAACAGGAAGCGACTTACCGACCTAAGAGGTCCACGACCAAGCAACCTAATGACCTAGTGGGTTATGCGACATAGTGTGTAACAACCCGCATATTTAACGATTTGATATTTAAATGTTTAATTTAAATATAACGTCGTTAGTCGGATTTTTGGGTCCGAAAAGCTACTTTCTGCAAATGGCCGAATTGGAACTCGAAACTACCTCCATTGGTTCCAAAATGGCGTTTGCGATCTTTTTGAGTATAATCTTTGATATGTTTGTAGTTTGTGAAATTTTGACCCTTTTTCTATTGGGTTTTGGGTTTGGGTTTAGCCCACTAGTTTAACTAATACCCTAACCCAACCCCTTCTCTTCATTCATCCTCATTTCGTTTCTCTTAAGCTAGAACTGAAAATGGTGGAAGGGAAGAGGAAATAGAAATTGTAAGCCATAGTTTCTTCTTGTAAACTTGATTCTTGCTCCAAAATCAAAGTGAATCCATTGGTAAGCTCTTCTTCATCTTCTCCAACTCTTCTCCTCTTCAATTTCAGAAAATTTCCTAAACCTAAATTGGGAAATATGTGTTTTATTCTTAGATTGAAGCTTGTTGAGTTGAAGTAGTGTTTGGTTGGTCTTCTCCTTGTTATTGAGCTCCATCTTCTTGTTTTTGGGTTAAAGGTGAGTTTTGAACTCACATCTACTTCTCTTGATTTCATTGATGTTGGGTATGAATTCCTAGCACTTGTTCATATGCACTTGCTTTTAGTTTGGATTGAATTGGTGAATATCCGAATTTTTAGTGTTTGGGTTCAATTCTTTGAAATCCTAACTTTGATGTTTTGATCATGTTTTTGGTGATGAATCGAAGTGCTTATAGGGCCGGGTAGCCACTTGGCGTAAATCCCTAGCGTCCGTGCTCGTCCGATAGAAAGTTGGGAGAGTTTGCACTTCATTGGTAATAAGTAGGAAATGCAGGAAATTGGGTTCAGTCGACTGGATCCTCTGTTCAGTCGACTGAGCTGAAGCCCGAAATTTTTTTGGACAATTTTCAGTCGACTGAACAGGGATTTCAGTCGACTGACCTGCTCCTGTTTCCTATTTCGCCTATTTATGCTCGTTTTGATTGGTTTTCCGGATTTTATTGATTCATGTTGGTTCTTAGTGGTTGTTATTGCTTCTTTGTTTTTGATAACTTATCCTTGACTTCATTCATGGGTTTTTATAAAAGAATCTTTCAAATTATATTAAAAGCTCCCTTCTCCAATTTATTAATTCTAATTAAAACACACACATCTTCGCACTACGAGCGATGTGGGAGGAGAATTAAATGATTGGATAAAACGCGTGCAATGAACACGTGCGTTCATCTTTTCAGTTAATTCCCAATCTATTTGTTCGAACGTTTTGACCTTTGGTTTGGTTTACCGATGATATGAGGTGAACTTTGTACTGCTTTGAGTGTGAAATTAACTAACGGATAGTAAACTGTTTAGTGCGAACGAGTGGTTATGGGACTCAAGTTACCACTTTTCGGATTCCTTTTTGAGAGTTATGACACATTCCGTCAGTTAATGGTGTCCAGTACTGGGTCTTCGACCTTCACCACTACGGTTTGTTGCCTTCGGATATGTGCCTTCGGGTATGTGCCTTCGGGTTTGTGCCTTCGGGTTTGTTGCCCTTTAGTATCGCTTCCGATGTTGGTCGTTATGAGCCGCATGGGTGATATTGGGTTTCCCTTTAGTATCGCTTTCGATGTTGGTCAATATGAGCCGCATGGGTGATATTGGGTTGCCCTTTAGTATCGCTTCCGATGTTGGTCAATATGAGTCGCATGGGTGATATTGCATTTGGAGTCTTCGGGCTCATGGATCCTTGTTTGTACAGTACTGAGCTCGAGCAAATTTTCTGACGTTTCATTCATATGTATATTCCCTAGGTATCGCCCTTCGATGTTGGTCATTATGAGCAGCATGATGCATAGCGTTTACCTTGCGGAACTTGTATACCTTATTGGTATTTGTTATTGCCTATTTGCTTGCTTTGGGATATTCTTATCCTTTTTTTCTATATGTTGCCGATGATATGAGGCTTGTTCTATATGATTCATCTTTCGTTAGATGATTGTGTTATCTCTTTTAGAGATATCTATTATGCTTTGTAACCTTGCAGGTTTATTGTTGTTCAGTATATCTAACTGATTTGTTTAGCTAGACTGACCTGTGTATTTCATACTCGGGTCAGACCGAGTTGTTTCAGGTTAGGTGCTTTTGGACTTATCCTATTTTGCTTCCGCATGGACTATTCAGCTTGTTCCTTTTTGTTATAGCTTTTGTGTAGTCCTATTTTGTAGTAACTCTGATATGTATTCTTTTGACTCGTCTGTATATTGTGGTTTGCTATACCACTTGACATGTATTAGTTTGTATACTCTGTTATGTATCTGTATATATTTGTATATGATTATCTACTGTTCTGTGATGTATATTACATTTGAGTTGTTATATTCTGTTCTGATAGATCCTCCAACCACCTATGGTTTTGTTTTAAGTGTTCATTGGATATGTCGATCTGTTTGGTATGACTATTGTCGATATATTCAATAGATAGTTAGAGCAAGGCTATAGATGGTCGCTCCTAACCAGCCTTATTCTCCGTGTTAGTTGACGGCATTACCCCGTAGTGTCCTTGGCTAGCGTGGGTATAGAGGTGGGGCGTCACAGCGTGGTATCAGAGCCAGGTTCGGAACAAAGTATGACTAACACAGAATAGAGCACATATTACAGTACATCAAAGTATAGAAGTGATACAAACCTTTGAATCATCGTGTCTCTTTATTCCATCAAGGTTAGATAGAATTTGGGGAATACGTCTAGGAATGCATTTTATTCCGTAGTATTCCGTAATGAAGTATCTACCTTGTGAATAATCTTGTTCTTATCTTACTTTCAGCGTATGGCTGGAAGAGGCAGGGGACGACGTTCGGATGCTGGGAAATCCAGTGGCACACATCCGGATAGCGTTTATATGTATGCTGATCAGTTTTTGGAATTGTTTAGGAGCACTCAGCCTCCAGTTCCTCCTCGAGTATCTCCACCTCGCAAGTCTGCCTTTGCACGTCAGTGCAGTGATTTTTCTCATCTTGGAGTAAAGCCGTTTAAGGGCTCCGAGTCTGTTCTTGAAGTCCAAGCTTGGCTTCGCACGTGTGAGCGTATTTTCTCTCGCATGGATCTTTCTGACCATGATAGAGTTCTTGTAACTTCTAGCTTATTACAAGAGCATGCTCTTGACTGGTATGAGCTTCTTGTAGCCGAAATTGATGAGTCTACTCTTTCTTGGACTCAGTTTCGGGGACGATTTGAACTCAAGTTCGTTCCTGAATCTGAAAAAGTTTTATTGACCCGTCGCTTCCTTGAGTTGAAGCAAGGGAAATCTTCTGTTTCTAAGTATGTTGCATCATTCGAGGCTTTATCTCAGTATGGTCTTGAATTCATCAGCACTTCTTATAAGAAGAATCTGAAGTTTGTCTCTGGTCTTAAGAAATATCTTAAGAAATCTTTGTTGCTCCAACTTAAACTTTCTTTTGAGGAGTTGGTTGATTCGGCACTTCATCTCGAGACCGTCGAGAAGGAGTGTGATAGTGATGTTGATGTTGAGGTTTCCAAGAACCCCAACAAGAGGCCGTTTCCAATTCAGAAGTCCAGGCCTTTTCCTTCTAAGAAGAAGAAGACTGGTGGTCCTAGTTCTCAGCCTCAGTCTTCCGGAACACCTTTCGTTCGAAAGTGTTTTAATTGTGGTTCTCCGGATCATATTATTCGAGCTTGTCCTAAACCTCTCTTCTATCGTTATTGCAAACAGGAAGGTCATCATGTTTCAGCTTGCCCTACTGTTCCGGCTGGTGCTAAGTCTAGCAATCTTTATGCTACCAAGGCTTCTAAAGATCCCTCTCAGCCCAAAGGTATATCTCCATCCATTTTGGAAGGTTCTATTTTATTTTATGACCATAGTATACGAGTTCTTTTCGATACGGGTGCTTCACATTATTTCGTATCGAAGAAGCTCGTTGATGATTTATCTTTGGATGTTTCTTGTATGGTTACTTCTTTAAGGATTGCGAATCCTATTGGGGGATCCACGACCCTTAGTTTGCTGTGTGATGATGTTGAGATTGTTTTATGTGGTTTTTCTTTTTGTGCGAATCTGCACATTTTTTCTTGTCTGGGATTTGATTTGATTTTGGGTGTGGACTGGCTAGTGAGATATGATGCCAGGATTATTTGTTCAGAGAGAATTTTGTATCTTCGACATCCGGACTCGCCTACTCAGTTATCTCTTGTTCTTCGGGATGTGGATAATTCTGAAATGGCTTTATATTCTCTTGATTCGCGAGATGATGATGATATATCTCGTATTCCTATTGCTTGTGACTTTTCTGATGTTTTTGAGCCTGTCTCGGGTTTACCACCTAAGAGGGCAATTGAGTTCCACATTGATCTCATTCCAGGCGCACAGCCAGTTAGTCGTCCTCCCACGAGGATGTCTACAAAGGAAAATGAGGAACTCAAAAAGCAGCTTTTAGAGCATGAGTCCAAGCAGTTGTTTCAGTCCAGTTTTTCTCCATGGGGATCCACGGTCGTCTTCGTGAAGAAGTCCGATGGAACTCTTAGGCTTTGCATTGACTATCGCAAGCTTAACGAGTTAACCATCAGAAATAGGTATCCATTGCCTAGGATCGATGATATGTTCGATCTATTGAGTGGTGCTATGGTCTTTTCTCAACTGGACCTTGCCACAGGTTTTCATCAATTACGAGTCGCGGAAGATAGCATTCCTCTTACAGCTTTCCGCACTCGTTATGGATCTTTTGAGTGGCTCGTTATGCCGTTCGGTTTGACGAACGCTCCTGCTTTCTTTTTTGATCTCATGAATCGAATATTCCAGGAATAACTCGATAAGTTCATCCTTGTGTTCATTGATGATATCCTTATTTATTCTAAGTCTGAAGCTGAGCATGCTAATCACTTGAGAATTGTCTTGAGTACCCTCCGTCATCATCAGCTTAGAGCCAAATTCTCCAAGTTCCATTTTTGGGAGAATAGGGTTAAGTTCTTAGGCCATGTTGTATCTTCCGATGGCATTTCTGTCGATCCCTCAAAGATCGAAGCCATCCAAAATTGGAAGAGGCCTGAGAATGTACATGAGATTCGTAGTTTCCTTGGATTGGCGGGTTATTACCGTCGGTTCATTAAGGATTTTTCCCGTGTTGTGCTTCCTCTTACTTGCCTTACTCGGAAAGGCATTCGTTTTATTTGGTCCGACAAGTGTGAAGCTTCCTTTCTTTCATTAAAGGAACTTCTCACTAATGCTCCTATTCTTGTGGTTCTCGAGGGGAATCATGATCTTGTTGTCTACACCGATGCTTGTGGTAGTGGTCTCGGTGCTGTTCTTATGCAGAAGGATCGGGTAGTTGCTTATGCTTCTAAGCAACTGCGTCCGAATGAAGTCTGCTATGCCACTCATGATCTTGAGTTAGCCGCCATTGTCTTTGCCTCGAAGATTTGGCGACACTATTTATTAGGCGAGCGCTTCATTCTCTATATCGATCATAAATCTTTGAAGTATTTGTTCACTCAGAAGGAACTCAATATGAGACAACAACGTTGGCTCGAGTTTCTTGCTTCCTATGACTTTGATATCCAGTATACCCCTGGTAAGGGTAATCGTGTTGCAGATGCGCTTAGTCGCGAACATTCGACTGTTATTTCTATGATGCTTGTCGAATGGAATATTCTTGAGATTCTATCTTTTTGTGAAATTCGTGATCGAGGTTCATCTTCTGATTCTCCTATTCTATTATTTAGTTTGAGAGCTCGACCTATTTTGTTGGATCGTATTGCCGATGCTCAGCGGCGTGATCCTGATTTGTTGCATTTTATTCAGCTTTGTGAGTCTGGATCTTGTGATGAGGCGTTGCAAGATTTTAGCATTGATTCTCATGGGTGTCTTCGTAAGAAGAACCGTCTTTTTGTGCCTTCTGATCTTGCACTTAGGCATGACATTCTTGATGACTGTCACCGTTCTAAGTATACCATTCATCCCGGTAGTAGCAAGATGTATGCCGATATGCATCGTCTTTATTATTGGGAAGGCATGAAATGCGATGTGGCGAGTTATGTGAGCAATTGCATAACTTGTCAGCGTTTTAAGGCCGAGCATCAGCGTCCTTCGGGTCTTCTTCAGCCTCTTGAGATTCCATTATGGAAATGGGATCAGATTTCTATGGATTTCATTGACGGCCTACCTCGTTCGAGATCGGGTCATTCTAGTATTTGGGTTATTGTTGATCGCCTCACTAAGTCTGCTCATTTTGTCCCTATTAAGTCTAATAGGACTGCTTCGCATTTGGCTAAGTTATATGTCAAGGAAATCGTGAGACTTCACGGTGTTCCTAGTTCTATTGTGAGTGATCGTGATCCTTTATTCACGAGTCATTTTTGGAAGAGTCTTCAGCAAGCTTTGGGAACGAAGCTTAATTTTTCTACAGCTTATCATCTGCAGTCTGATGGACAGACTGAACGGGTGAATCGTATCTTGGAAGATCTTCTCCGTATTTGTATTTTTGATTTTGGTGGAAGTTGGGAGGATAACCTACCTCTTGTAAAGTTCTCCTACAATAATAGTTTTCAATCTAGTATCGGTATGGCTCCTTTCGAAGCCTTATATGGAAGGCCATGTCGATCACCTTCTTGTTGGTTGGAATCTGGAGAGAAGCTTATTCTTGGTCCAGATTTTGTTCGTGATTCTTCTGAGAAGATTGATCTTATCCGGTTGAGAATGAAAGAGGCACAAAGTCGCCAGAAATCCTACATGGACAACCGTAGGAAGCCTCTCGAATTCTCAATTGGTGATCTTGTTTTTATTCGTATTTCTCCTTTGAAAGGGGTTATGCGTTTCAGTACGACTGGGAAATTGGCTCCTCGCTTTATAGGACCATTTTCTATTACTGAACGTATTGGACCTATGGCTTATAGAGTTTCACTTCCAGCTCATTTATCTGGCATTCATGACGTGTTTCACGTCTCGCAACTTCGAAAGTGTCTTCGGGAGTCGGATTCTGTTATTGCTTCTCCTTATTTGCAAGAGCTTGAGGTATCACCGGACTTATCTATTGTACAGCAACCTATTCGCGTGCTTGACATGGAGGTGCGACACCTTCGGAATAAGGACGTGCCGCTCGTTAAAGTTCAATGGTCCGCTAATCCCAATGATTGTACTTGGGAAACCAGAGAGTTTGTCGAGCGATCTTATCCGGGTTTTCTTTCTTCGCTTTGAAACGGTGAGTATGTCTTTTCATCTCGAGCTTATTTCCTTTTCTTTTGATTGATTGTATGTATGTAGTTGTTACAAATATCGTCTCTAGGAATTGCGGGGACGCAATTTTGTAAGGAGGGGAGATCTGTAACAACCCGCATATTTAAAGATTTGATATTTAAATGTTTAATTTAAATATAACGTCGTTAGTCGGATTTTTGGGTCCGAAAAGCTACTTTCTGCAAATGTCCGAATTGGAACTCGAAACTACCTCCATTGGTTCCAAAATGGCGTTTGCGATCTTTTTGAGTATAATCTTTAATATGTTTGGAGTTTATGAAATTTTGACCCTTTTTCTATTGGGTTTTGGGTTTGGGTTCAGCCGACTATTTTAACTAATACCCTAACCCAACCCCTTCTCTTCATTCATCCTCATTTCATTTCATTTCTTAAGCTAGAACTGAAAACGGTGGAAGGGAAGAGGAAATAGAAATTGCAATCCCTAGTTTCTTCTTGTAAACCTGATTCTTGCTCCAAAATCAAAGAGAATCCATTGGTAAGCTCTTCTACATCTTCTCCAACTCTTCTCCTCTTCAATTTCAGAAAATTTCCTAAACCTAAATTGGGAAATATGTGTTTTATTCTTATATTGAAGCTTGTTGAGTTGAAGTAGTGTTTGGATGGTCTTCTCCTTGTTATTGAGCTCCATCTTCATGTTTTTGGGTTAAAGGTGAGTTTTGAACTCACATCTACTTCTCTTGATTTCATTAATGTTGGGTATGAATTCCTAGCACTTGTTCATATGCACTTGCTTTTAGTTTGGATTGAATTGGTGAATATCCAAATTTTTAGTGTTTGGGTTCAATTCTTTGAAATCCTAACTTTAATGTTTTGATCATGTTTTTGGTGATGAATCGAAGTGCTTATAGGGCCGGGTAGCCGCTTGGCGTAAATCCCTAGCGCCCATGCTCGTCCGATAGAAAGTTGGGAGTGTTTTCACTTCATTGGTAATAGTAGGAAATGCAGGAAATTGGGTTCAGTCGACTGGATCCTCTGTTCAGTCGACTGAGCTGAAGCCCAAAATTTTTCTGGACAATTTTCAGTTGACTGAACAGGGATTTCAGTCGACTGACCTGCTCCTGTTTTCCTGTTTTGCCTATTTATGCTCGTTTTGATTGGTTTTTCGGATTTTATAGATTCATGTTGGTTCTTAGTGGTTGTTATTGCTTCTTTGGCTTTGATAACTTATCCTTGACTTCATTCACGGGTTTTTATAAAAGAATCTTTCAAATTATATTAAAAGATCCCTTCTCCAATTTATTAATTCTAATTAAAACACACACATCTTCGCACTCCGAGCGATGTGGGAGGAGAATTAAATGATTGGACAAAACGCGTGCAATGAACACGTGCGTTCATCTTTTCAGTTAATTCCCAATCTATTCGTTTGAACGTTTTGACCTTTGGTTTGATTTACCGATGATATGAGGTGAACTTTGTACTGCTTTGAGTGTGAAATTAACTAACGGATAGTAAATCGTTTAGTGCGAACGAGTGGTTATGGGACTCACGTTACCACTTTTCGGATTCCTTTTTGAGAGTTATGACACATTCCGCCAGTTAGTGGTGTCCAGTACTGGGTCTTCGACCTTCACCACTACGGTTTGTTGCCTTCGGATATGTGCCTTCGGGTATGTGCCTTCGGGTATATGCCTTCGGGTTTGTTGCCCTTTAGTATCGCTTCCGATGTTGGTCGTTATGAGCCGCATGGGTGATATTGGGTTGCCCTTTAGTATCGCTTCCGATGTTGGTCGTTATGAGCCGCATGTGTGATATTGCGTTTGGAGTCTTCGGGCTCATGGATCCTTGTTTGTACAGTACTGAGCTTGAGCAAATTTTCTAATGTTTCATTCATATGTATATTCCCTAGGTATCGCCCTTCGATGTTGGTCATTATGAGTCGCATGATGCGTAGCGTTTACCTTGTGGAACTTGTATACCATATTGGTATTTGTTATTGCCTATTTGCTTGCTTTGGGATATTCTTATCCTTTGTTTCTATATGTTGCCGATGTTATGAGGCTTGTTCTATATGATTCATCTTTCGTTAGATGATTGTGTTATCTCTTTTAGAGATATCTATTATGCTTTGTAACCTTGCAGGTTTATTGTTGTTCAGTTTATCTAACTGATTTGTTTAGCTAGACTGACCTGTGTATTTCATACTCGGGTCAGACCGAGTTGTTTCAGGTTAGGTGCTTTTGGACTTATCCTATTTTGCTTCCGCATGGACTATTCAGCTTGTTCCTTTTTGTTATAGCTTTTGTGTAGTCCTATTTTGTAGTAACTCTGATATGTATTCTTTTGACTCGTCTGTATATTGTAGTGTGCTATACCACTTGACATGTATTCGTCTGTATACTCTATTATGTATCTATATATATATGTATATGATGATCTACTGTTCTGTGATGTATATTACGTTTGAGTTGTTATATTCTGTTCTGATAGATCCTCCAACCACCTATGGTTTTGTTTTAAGTATTCATTGGATATGTCGATCTGTTTGGTATGACTATTGTCGATATATTCAATAGATAGTTAGAGCAAGGCTATAGATGGTCGCTCCTAACCAGCCTTATTCTCCGTGTTAGTTGACGGCATTACCCCTTAGTGTCCTTGGCTAGCGTGGGTATAGAGGTGGGCCATTACATAGTGGGTTAACGAGTTAGCTTAGGTCGCTACATCGGGTATCTTAGCGCTATAAGGTCGCCGACCATTCCCCTAAGTCGCCGACGACCTAGTACTTCGTCCAGAAGAGACCAGTGTTACCAGGGAGGGCCGAAGCTTCCTTCTGCTAGGTCGCTCGCATGTGGTCTACGACCCACCTTAAGTCGCTACCTTCAACCTACGACCTGCTTTAGGTCGCAACCTTCGACCTACGACTTACTTGTGGCTAAAAAACTCCTATAAATACAGCTTGAGTTCCAACATTTGGGGGATCTTTTTGGTTCAGTCTCGAAGCGCCGATATTCTACCATTTTCTCAACTCGAACAACACTTCAAGCACTCCAAACACCAAGGACACTACGACAAACTTCAAGAGAAAATCTACATTATTCAACATGCATTCGAAAGATTATTCTCCATCAAAGTTTGGGACTATTAGTCTAAAGTGTGTTGTAATTGAAGAAAGCTGTATAAGTTGTACTTGAATCAGGAATAAAGAGATATAAAGTGGACGTAGGCTTGACTATAAGCCGAATCACTATAAAAACTATGCATTTTTATTGTCTTTCTGAGATTTTTCTGCTTATTTTCTGATTCCTATGTCAACGGGTGGTGCTTTCACGTTTACTCTACATACACCGGGGTGTTAGCGTTTGATTTTTGCGTTAACAAAACTCATAGCTTTAAAACCATACTTCTAAAACTTGAATGGTTTGGATATTCAAAAGTGTATAGAATAAAATAGTTTGAATTTAAAATTTCTTTATAAAATAATTTCCGCGACTTACAATTTATTTCATTAAAAACTAAGTCAAAATCCATAAATTTCAGAATCGCTTTCAGTTTCAATAACCCCTTCAGTCTCAATGTATTTCAAACTTTGATTATTAAACAATTGGAACTAAGGTTGGAAATTTCTATTCAACAATTTAATGTCCTATTATTTAGTTCGAAATATTTGCATAATAAATCCGAAATCATTTAAATAAAACTCAAATTACTTTTAACTAACAAAATATCCTCCAATTTATTTATACTAGAAATATTCATTTAATTCATCCTGAATAAAATTTCAGTTATACATATCATACCTTTTCTACAATTTCAAGTTAATAAATTCTACATCCATCTATGAAGTTAAATTCTTAATTTAGCTTGATTCCAAAAAAAAAAATTAACTCCCAATATTAATTGATTTAAACCATTTAAAACTCTATATATTCTCAATATCTGAACATGTACTTAACCATATAATATAAAATAATCAAACTCCATTTTTCATCTTATTTAATTTATTTAACAAATTTATACACAGCTTAAATTCAAAAATTTAACTATATATGTACATGTAAAATATATTTATATAATATCCAAATCTAACCGTATCATATCCAAACCATAAAAAAAATCATTTCAATTTTTTTATATATATACCGCGGTGCCTGTATATAATTTTCTATCCTATGGACAAGTGATACAGATATTTATCATTTCAATCCGCAATTTAAAAATAAAAATTTGCGGTTGTATATCATTTCAAACCGCAATCCCGAATGAAATGAAAATGCATATTAACTTGCAGTTTACACAATATAAAATATAGCATCCATTCATCCAAATATCAATCATCAACCATTTATTTCAATCATCATCCAATTTAAACAAAAATCAATATAGACCATATAAAATATAACAGGTAATAAATAACAGGTATTAACTAACAGTTTATATTCAATAATCAATTTAATAGCTGTTTAACTAGCAGTTTATATGCAAATAAATAAATTTTAACTGTCAAATTATATGCAATAATAAAATTAATTTAACAGTTAAATTAAATAAATTCGATTTAACTTAGATGATGAATAAAACATGCCAAACAGTCGTAAATAAATTTCTACTCATATCTTAAGTCAATTTAACAAATATAAGAAATTTTACAAGTTGTGAGTGGGTTAAAACACTCACCTTTGGGATTTAAATTGAATTTAAATCCAATCTAAAACCCAAAATTTGAACGGTCTCCAAATTTGTCCAAACCAGCATCAAAGTGTCCGAAATTTTATTACGATCCTAACCAAAAAATTCGCGCGCGAAAGGAGCTCGTATGAAAAAGTTAGGAAAATTAGAAGATTGGAAAATTCTGGCTCTGAGTCGACTTCGGGTTCAACTTCGGTCTACCGCGTCAATTCCCCGGTGCTTGCTTGGAGTTTTTGCCAAAACAACCCAGAGCGACCCAAGAAACTTTCTTCCTAACCCGAAGTAGATGCAGCGTTTTTGCCTCTGAAGCTTGAAGCGTGACTCGAAGTGGCTGCAGATCCGAATTTTTTTTTCTTTTTTTCTTTTTTTATTGAAATTAATTTTTGAATTTGGGAATTAGGTTTTTTTTTCTGCCATTGTAATGAGGAGCTGAGAAGGAGATGTACGTATAGACAAATGAAAATAAGGAGTGACTAGGGTTTATAACGGGTTATATATAGACAAGGCTGAAAAGTAATAGATGGATCAGATTGGTATACGCGCTGAACGCTAAATGGCCCAAAAAGCCCGTTTCTACTCCGGAACGAAATTGGGTCGACCCATATATCAAAATAGATGTTTTAAAATATTTTAAACGCAATGGAACAGGTTTCATGTCCAAATTCCATCTTATGCAGAAGTTATGCTGAAAACAATATTTTCCAAATTGATTTCAATTGCATAAATTTCAAGGCATTTCGAGTCTGTACGATCAAACGACAAGTCCGATCGCTACGAAACTTGAAACACTATTATAATTCACCGTTACGGATCTGATGAAACTTGTTTCGTCGAAATCCGAGTCAGTGGCCAAAATGGCTATTTTTCATTAATTACATAAATTTAAAATAAATTAATTAAATCAAATTTCGCGTTAAAATTCTGAAATTTGAAATCTTTATCACTTTATAATTCTCAAACATTTACAATGATTTAACAATTTATAAATGTAAATTTATTAAAGATTAATCAATATAAATCTTCAATTTCATAAAATTTAAATAAATAAACAAATCGTGATTTACAATCTTTTCATTTACCAATAGTCATATTATAAATGGAATTTACATTACCTTCAATTATTAATTATTATCAGTTTAGATCTTAACATTTGTTCCATAAATTTTATTTGCCCTGAATTAGTGACCGCATTTATCTAATTCCAATTTCGTAACCACATTCAATCCATTAACTTGTATTGCATTGACATTTATCTTATTAGCTTATATCAACACTATTGTCATTAATTGCAAATGGATTACCAAATTTAGTCTCTACCCTAAATAACTAACGTAAATTAATCTACATTTATTCCACTGATTTAACTTTTATTCAATTAATTAATGATTCCCTTGGTTAGAAATAACGTAACATTTTCTTTATTTGTATTGCAAATAATTCAAAATTCAATTCCTAATTCTTAATATCCTCTGAATTACAACTTCCAAACATGGTATTAATCATCATTTATGTACCTCTAATTATTTTAATTTACATTAACATAGTAAATAAATTACCTTTAATGAAATCTATCCCCCAATTTATTATATGCAATAAATTTTGACCTTACAACAGTTTAAATTAATTATTTATATTTATTGCGATTGAATACCAAAATTTATTGAACACATCAAATAAATGAACAATCTATATTCATTGTCACCTATTTTCTTTTAAATTCAGTTATAAGTTTGTTACTTACCAACTAGGTTATAATAACACTAATTTTTTTATTCCACTGCTATATATGATATATTTGCGTCACATACTTGAATTTTTCAATTTCATCTTCATTCCAATTCACGGTAGTACAATTTCTTATTGTAATCCCATTTATAATTTGCATACCAATTAATTAGTTTCAACTAAATAGATTGATTCGATCCAACTCTTTTATTAAGTCTATATAAATCAATATACTATTTCATTGGTAAATGTTTATTTCAGTTATTCCTTTATTACTTACAAATCTTATTTCATTCATGAATGCCATCATTTATCAATTATTACATAATTTCATTAATTTACATTCAGTTACAACTAAATTAATACACTGATTTCATTTGTAAATTAAATGCTTACAATTTTTAAGCTTTCATTCCAAACAATATTTCAATTCCTACCGGACATTGATTTAATTCAATTTACTATTTAATATTACTAATTCATTAACTAAATTCACAACTTACCTTTGTTCTCTTATATGCAACTCTTAGCCTAGTATAACAATTTACATCACTTCAATTTATTCGTTATTTTGTTTCAACTGTAAATACTTAGTGTTAACGATAAGAATGGTTTTAATGCTAACACCCGGTGTATCTCGTGATGAAGTGAAAGCACCACCCGTTTATACGGGAAACAAAGTAAAAAGAAAAGTCGCAGAAAAGTAAAAGAGACAGAGATTTTTATAGTGGTTCGGCTTCTAGTAAGCCTACATCCACTTTACATTCTTCATTATCTTCTTTGTACATACTTTTACAAGATTACAACACTTTTACAGCATGATCTGTCGATTACAACACGATCTTACAATTACAACATGAACGGAGAAAGAAGTTAGAACGTTGATGGTGAATTGCTCTTCGAATCTCTCTTAGATGAAGTAGATCTCTTGATGAAGAATCTTCGATGGTTGAGATGCTCGGAGAGTCCAGAAATCAATAGAGTGTAGGCGCCCTCCAATCCAGAAAAAGTCCCCCCCCTAGTTGGAGTAAGCGGAGTATTTATAGGAGAGCTCGGAGTTAGGTCGGCTGGGTTTAGGTCGTGAGCGACCTAAGGTAGGTCGTAGGTCGTGTAGGAGATTTGGAGTTAGGTCGTCTGGGTTTAGGTCGTGAGCGACCTAAGGTAGGTCGTAGGTCGTGTGTTGCCGAGTTACGACCTAAGAGGATGGGTTGGCAAGTGGCTTATCATGCTGAGGTACCAGGAGCGACTTACGGTTTAGGTCGTGAGCGACCTATGGGTTAAGGAAGGAAGGTAATGATTTATGGAGTTGGCAGTAGGTCGTTAGCGACCTAATCATTAAGAGGGGCACGAGCTAAAGGAGTGGCGACCTAACTGAATAGTCGCTAGTCGTTATGAGCTTCCTTAAGTCGTGGATTCTTTAAGTCGTCCCACTTTTAGGCCGTCCCACTTTTAGGTCGCGGTATCTTTTAAGTCGCTGCACCCTTAGGTCGCGACTTCCCGTGAGCTGTTAAGTCGTTTAGTTTTAGGTCGCTGGACCACTTTATGCCTTAAGTTGCGGAGCTGCTTGAGTCGGTCATGCTTTAGGTCGTGAGGTCTTCGTGGTGGCTTAGGTCGCGAACTCCTTCAAGCAGTTAGGTCGCTGGAAGCTCTAACCCGTTAACTCGCTGGAAGCTTTAGCCCGTTGGAGACTCCATGCTCTAAGTCGCATACCGTTTTGGACGGGGTGCTGCCCCGCACCCTGCTGGGGGCGCTGCCCCCTGGACCCATGCGACCTGACCGGTCAGGTCGAACACCGTAGCGGTGGCGTTGCCCCCGCACCCCCACCTTGGGGGGTTGGCACCCCCCTGGACCCCCCCTCCGTAGGGGATCTTAGATGAAAAATCATTCAACAGAACTTGCTTTGTTGAGATGTTGAATTGACCGATCTTTGAGACGAGCTATCTTGCTTTTCTCGGTCGATCTTTTGATATCACGGCCTTGCTGAAAAAGGCGGGATAACACTTGCCCCCCAAAACATGCCTTGCGGTAGGAAGGTGTGTTTTGTAATGTCACAATCCAGACGTTCATATCCTGTGGGTAACCTGTAAAAGAACTGACAGTTTTATATGGCCCCAAATGACGACCGTTCGGGATCGATTTATTTGGAATGAAGCGCGGCCGTTCATGGTCAAGCGCTTTACTTCGAATGATGACCATTTGTGATCGAATCATTTGAGGTGAAGTGCGGCCCTGCACGGTCAAGCGTCTAAATCCATGTGATGATCGACCAGGATCGGGTCACTTGCGATGAAATGTGATCATTCATGGTCAAGCGCTTTACTTCGAATGACGACCATTTGGGGTCAAACCATTCGTGGTAAAGTGCGGCCCTGTGCGATCAAAATGATAACCGTTCATGGTCAAGCGCTCTACTTCAAATGACGACCATTCGGGGGTCGAGCCACTTGTAGTAAAGTGCGTCCCTGAGCGATCAAGTGGTAAAGCGCGGCCGCTCGCGGTCAAGCGCTTAACTTCAAATGACGATCGTCCGGGATCGAGCCATTTGAGGTGAAGCACGGTCGTCCGTGGTCAAGCGCTCAACTTTTCATGATGGTCGGGATCGAGCCAAGTGAGCGGAAATGCAACCGTTCACAGTCAAGCGCTTTACTTCAAATGACGACCATTCGGGGTCGGGCCATTTGAGGTGAAAGTGCGACTGTTGGCGGTAGGAAGCGCGGCCGTTCATGGTCAAGCGCTTAACTTCAAATGACGACCATTCGGGATCAAGTCATTTGAGGTCAAGTGCGGCCCTGCGCGGTCAAGCACTTAAATGTATGCGACGATCGATTAGGATCGAGTTATGAATTGAAGCGCGGCCGACCACAGTCAAGCGACTGTTGGCGGTCAAGCATTTTAATCCATGAGTTTTTGACTGTTCAAATTCCGGTGCCTGTTCATAGGACTTAATCATTAAGACTGTTCGAAGTCGGGTGCCTGTTCGTAGGGCTTGATGATGCCTGTTTGTAGGGCTTACACATTTCGAAATCATGAAAAATCAAATATTCAACTGAAAATTTGTCAATTAGAAATGCCTGGAAAAGTCAAATCCAAACATTCAAAGCAAATCGTGAAAGCAATGTGGAATCAAATCCAAATATCGGAAGCAAATCATGAAAGCACAGTGGAATTAAATCCAAACATCAGGGTCAAAACATGAAAGCAAAGTGGAGTAAAACTCAATCATCAGAAACAAATCATGAAAGCAACGTCAAGCCTAGTCCAAAAACAGAAGGCAAAGTAATCAATCATTAGAAGTAAAATAAAAAAGTAAAGTAGTCAACCATTAGCAGTAAAATTCAAAAGCAAAGGATTGACGTCTGGGTGCAAACATCTACATCAGTATGATTTATAGTTGTATCAGAGCATGCCTGGGGATCGATCATGGTCCCATACATGTGTGAACAACTTAATTGTGTTGATGTAGATTTTTCCACTCATTCGTCAAACCTCAATTATTCGATGATAGGTCGACGGTTTGATCCTGAGGCGTCCCTAGTTGGTGCAGGCGGTCGTTCTTGTTCCGCCGTTGCAATCTTCTTTTTCACATATTGTGAGAGTAAACCATCCCGGATGTGTCCCTCAATTTCATCTTTCAAGTGCCTGCAGTCATTCGTGCTATGACCATTTAGCTCATGGAACAAACAGTACTTGTCTGACTTTTTCTCGCTATTGGTCGGATCTCTCTTAATTGGCTTTTGATAAGGAATTTGTCCCTTGGTCTCTTGGTAAATCCGTTCCAGAGTCTCATTTAACTCCGTGTATGAGGTGAATCTTGATCCCTTTTGCTGCCGTGCTGATTTATCGTTATTATCTTCAGCTTTTCGTTTACCTTTGTTAGTTTCTACACCTTTCTCAGAAGGATTCCCACCTCTGGCTGCAAAAACATCGATTCCTTCTCCTTCCTCCGTTTCAGCCTTTGCGTCCTCTAATCGCAAGAACCCTTCGGCCTCATGGAAAAATTCTCCTAAATCCATAGGAGGATCTTTGGTCAATGAATTCTTGAACTCTGTGCCATTAGCTATGCCTGACACGGCTGCCATTAGGACCATGGATGGATCTGGACGGTCCACCGATGCCGCAGCTGCATTGAATCGCGTTAAAAAGCTTCTCAAAGATTCTCCAGTTCTTTGTTTTAGTGTTGTCAAACTCATGACATTCTTAGGCCTCGAGATGTGGACCCTGAATTGTCTCATAAATTTTTCGATCAAATCATTCCAAGTCTTGATCGATCCATTCTCGAGTTGTCTGAACCATAATGATGCAATATCCGTCAAATATAATGGAAAACACCGGGCCATCACTTCCTCTGGTGCCCCCAGCACTTCCATATGCCTCATATATTTTGTCAAATGAACTGTAGGGTCAGTCCTTCCATTATACATATCCAATGATGGTAGCTTAAAGTCTGGTGGGTTCTTAGCTCGCCTGATTGATGTGGTAAAAGGACTCCTATTCACGTCCTCCAAGTCCTTGTTTACCAAACCACCTCTCATAGCCTTTTTGACCATTTCCACCAATCTATCATTGTCTACAAGTGATTGTCCTCGTCCAATACTCTCGTCTTGCCCCTCGAGTTCATGAGGGGATGGTGGAATCTGTTCCTCCGGTTGTGCATCTGCTCCTCTTTGACTTTGTGCTCCAAGTTGCCCAATTTGATGGAACAAATTCTGGATCAACTCCTCTTGCCTTTTCATCATTGCCTCCATCTCCTCTCTCGTAATGAAGGCTGAAGTGTGGCTTGCCCTCGAAGAAGCCTCTTGACTTCCTTCGTGATGACTATCCTCCGGTCTTTTCAATCTACTGGATCGCCTCACCATAATTCTTCAAATTTCTCAATCTCTCGGATTCAAGTCTTGATTAGCTGAATTCCTGAGTTCAATTCTCAGTGAAAGCACCAAAATGTTAACGATAAGAATGGTTTTAACGCTAACACCCGGTGTATCTCGTGATGAAGTGAAAGCACCACCCGTTTATACGGGAAACAAAGTAAAAAGAAAAGTCGCAGAAAATTAAAAGAGACAGAGATTTTTATAGTGGTTCGGCTTCTAGTAAGCCTACATCCAATTTACATTCTTCATTATCTTCTTTGTACATACTTTTACAAGATTACAACACTTTTACAGCATGATCTCTCGATTACAACACGATCTTACAATTACAACATGAAGGGAGAAAGAAGTTAGAACGTTGATGGTGAATCGCTCTTCGAATCTCTCTTAGATGAAGTAGATCTCTTGATGAAGAATCTTCGATGGTTGAGGTGCTCGGAGAGTCCAGAAATCAATAGAGTGTAGGCGCCCTCCAATCCAGAAAAAGTCCCCCCCTAGTTGGAGTAAGCGGAGTATTTATAGGAGAGCTTGGAGTTAGGTCGGCTGGGTTTAGGTCGTGAGCGACCTAAGGTAGGTCGTAGGTCGTGTGTTGCCGAGTTACGACCTAAGAGGATGGGTTGGCAAGTGGCTTATCATGCTGAGGTACCAGGAGCGACTTACGGTTTAGGTCGTGAGCGACCTATGGGTTAAGGAAGGAAGGTAATGATTTATGGAGTTGGCAGTAGGTCATTAGCGACCTAATCATTAAGAGGGGCACGAGCTAAAGGAGTGGCAACCTAACTGAATAGTCGCTAGTCGTTATGAGCTGCCTTAAGTCGTGGATTCTTTAAGTCGTCCCACTTTAAGGTCGTCCCACTTTTAGGTCGCGGTATCTTTTAAGTCGCTGCACCCTTAGGTCGCGACTTCCTGTGAGCTGTTAAGTCGTTTAGTTTTAGGTCACTGGACCACTTTATGCCTTAAGTCGCGGAGCTGCTTGAGTCGGTCATGCTTTAGGTCGTGAGGTCTTCGTGGTGGCTTAGGTCGCGAACTCCTTCAAGCAGTTAGGTCGCTGGAAGCTCTAACCCGTTAACTTGCTGGAAGCTTTAGCCCGTTGGAGACTCCATGCTCTAAGTCGCATACCGTTTTGGACGGGGCGCTGCCCCGCACCCTACCGGGGGCGCTGCCCCCTGGACCCATGCGACCTGACCGGTCAGGTCGAACACTGTAGCGGTGGCGTTGCCCCCGCACCCCCACCTTGGGGGGTTGGCACCCCCCCTGGACCCCCCCCTCCGTAGGGGATCTTAGATGAAAAATCATTCAACAGAACTTGCTTTGTTGAGATGTTGAATTGACCGATCTTTGAGACGAGCTATCTTGCTTTTCTCGGTCGATCTTTTGATATCACGGCCTTGCTGAAAAAGGCGGGATAACACTTAGCCTCATATTCCCATGGTTTCATTTCATTCTCAGCATTTGCTTCATTATTAATTATAAAATCTTTATTTCTTTTAAATTAAATTTACGTAAATCTTATTAAAATGACAAATGTAGTTAACGAAATTACGGGTCTTTACACTCTCCCCCACTCAAAACTTTCCATCCACGAAAAGGAAAAAGAAGGGAAAAGAAGAATTAAGAAATCAATATCATATTAAATATTAAATTTATAAACAAATAAATTTACAAAATTAATTTAGATAAAAAATACTAATTTATAATCATTAAAAAAAATTCTTTTTTTTTATACTCAAACTAATAAAGTTTGGAAAATATTTTCAAAATATTTTCTAGGTCCAAAATTTACGGAAATTTTTTGGCAGAGTCTCCTTTGTACGGGAAGGCTCGGGAGAAAATATAATATCAAATATATCAAAATATCACATATAATATCCAAAATATAATATCCCAACACGGGAAAATATATAAAATAGCGCTATAAACTGTATCCGAAACGTACCTATTTGTCGGGCAATTTACGCTTAATTTATGGAACCAAAATCAGTAGCAATTGCTTCCATAACATGCATTTCACTTATAAAATCCAAATGGTTAACAATTTATATAAAGTGAAATATTTAAGTGGTTTCAATCACTAACAACAAATCAATACAACAACCATCAATTTCAACAAACAGCATACACAACAAATACAAAACAACCATTCAATCAAACAAACAACTAGTTGTTCGAGTTCAAAACCTTTAAATTGTACGGAATGAAGAATAAACCATCAAGTGCATCATTTACTCAACAGTCTTGGATTAAACACAATGGATTATTCATCCATCCCAACAAAATTAAAGTTTCCTTACCCAACCACCACAAACCACGACAAACAACAATTTCAACAATAGATTTAGTCTATTTTTATTCATTCCATTCATACATTTGTTGTTTGATTCTTTTCATTCACATAACAGTTTATCTTTTTATTTTCATTTATTTTTTTCAATTTTATTTAGAAATAACTTCAACCCTTTTTCTTAAGTTTACAATTTCTCTTTATTATATTACATTCATTTATTTTCACTTACTACTTACTATTTTTCATTTCCATTAACTCAGGTCGTGCCAGTACTTTTTATTTCATTATAATTGTTCATTCATTTATTGCGTGCCCACATTTATTTACATTTGTTTATCAATAGTATTCATGTCCCATTTAATTTCCTAGCATTTCCATTTTATTTACTTAAGTTGATAATCATCTATTTGAAATACTTACCTTTAATTATATCCACTTATAGTAAAATTTCAATTATAACTTAAGTTCTTAACATTAAATTCTCATTTATGATAGCAAATTCATTGAATACTTCATTACCTACTTTTACTTGTACAATTTTCATTACATTTCTTATTAAACATTTAAATTTTTTTACATTTGGTAAGTTATATATGTTAAAGAAAATGCAAATGAACTTATGCAAGTTTTATCTCATCCTTTAATTAAATTTAATGTTCAACAATATTACTCTTTGTTTCATATGTTACAAATTTCAAATTTCCTTTAATTTCCATTTATAACTTAGCATTAAATCTCTTACCAAAATTAGAGGTTTCAATTTATTAATCACTTACCTTTCATTTCACTACAATAATTGAAACAATCAATTAATGGAAATTTGAGAATTTAATACTGGGTTAAATTTCAAATTATTTTAAAATAATAGATAAATATATTCTTACAACTTATATATCCCTAATTATATTTAAACAATCCAAGTTTATATTTTTTTTCAAAATGAATCTGCAGTAAAACTACTACAGTGGCCTTCCCCCCTCGAAACTCGAAAATGAAAGTCGATGATGCGGCCGCCATCACCGAAATTATTTCCAACGACAAAGAGGAAAGTACAAAACTTTTTTTTTTCCAAAATTTTCTTTAAAACAATTCTTCTGAATTATATTAAATATTATATCAGAAAATGCTTATAAACAATATTAGTATATTCCAAAAATTTATTCGAGAAATTTCAAAACCCCGGATCTTAAGTTCTAAATTTCCAAATTTCATTTATTTTATTTTTCAATCTTATTCTATTATTATTTATGCACTTTATTACCCAACAACCAATCTATTGCAGCCAAATATAGATGTTATTTGAAATTTTTTATTTTTATAGAAAATATAATAGGCAAACTTATTTCATTCACCTATATAAAACAAATATTATGTCGGTCTGTCCCATTAAGTGTTTAGAAATCCCTATTGATGTCACAACGTCTCATGCAACAACCAGAATTTATAAATACAAAACGGAACAGATTAACACAATATTAAAACCTTTTTGTAACACTAACAAATACGCTCTCTCATATGTACACTCAATGACTACTATAGGGTATTACTACCCTATTAATAAAGAGTCAAACCCCACAAAGCTAAGGTTTATCGCTAAACCAAAGCTCTGATACCAGATGTAACATCTCGCCTTTCGCACGATTTAAATCGACACATGTGCCAATTCAAACCATACAAAAGGGCAGATTGTTATAGGGTAAAAAAGAAAAACAAGGAAGAAATAAAACAAAATAGAATCTCACAGCGGAAAGATAAAATATAATAATCAAATATACAGTTTATAAATCTGTTTGCAAAACCATTTATATAATAAATATCAAAGTTACACATACCAATAACAATGCAGCGGAACAGCGTGTAGTGCACTAGTATAAATAATAATAATATAAATCTTCGTCTTCGTCCTCCAGAGCTAAATCTTCCAATCCTGAAACACTAGGACTGACCCTAGCGAATTTGAAAAGACAAAAACACTCGATTCAGAGCTAAAAGATCTTATGTAAGTTAAATTAGCATAAATAAACATGAGCGCAGTAACTCAAGAGATGCTCGGGATATACATTTCCTAAGGATCCGTTAAACTATTTACTATGTAGTATATGGCGCTATTATAATAGTGTCTAATTATAAAATAAACATATTTTTTTCTTAGCATTAAGGGTTACCCATATAGCCCTTAACACGTAATAGTCCCAGTAGTCCATCCAATATCATGGTCCCTCCTGATCGGGAAGCCACCAGAAGATACCACATGGGCTACGGGAGAAATCCAAACTCGTACAAGGCGCGATAGGGTTGGTGACACGACACAACTAGGCAATGCCAGGGTAGATATACCAATTACGCTTCCGGGTCTGTGGTAACGCGTAGCGCGCAGCTACCGCCCACCTCGAGCCACACCCCCAAATAAAATCAAAAGTGGCCACCGAATCAATCCAAAAGTCAAGTATAATATTGAAGAGATGTGTCCGAAAAAAGGTACTACCTTATTAACCCGTCAATCGCTCCTGTTTTAGCCACCTTATGCCAACTCACGGGAGTTGGGTCCACGTATTTACCTCATAGGAAAAGCCGCCACCAACCTACTTCATTCTGGAATCTCCACCACGAACACGGTTATTAAAGTGGTTTTCGAAGTTGGCAGAGAGTATGACAACTTCTGACGCCGGTCTCTTCAACAACCAAACGTTATTATAACACCGCGGTCTTTAAAATAGTTTATACTTTAAAACTAGAAAATAATTATCCATTTCAAACCCATAAATACGATATCATTTCCATTTCCAAAACAACTCCTTTTGATATTATTTTTAAAAAACCCAAATCAATAATATCATGTTTATTTCAAGTATATTTTTCCAAAATCATACTGCTTTAAAATTTATAATAACTAGAAACCAAACATTTGAATTATAACTTTCAAAACATAATACTTCAAAGCTAATAGCTTTAAAACCATACTTCTAAAATTTGAATGGATTGGATATTCAACAGTATATAGAATAAAATAGTTTGAATTTAAAATTTCTTTATAAAATAATTTCCGCGACTTACAATTTATTTCATTAAAAATTAAGTCAAAATCCAAAAAATTTAGAATCGCTTTCAGTTTCAATAATCCCTTCAGTCTCAATGTGTTTCAAACATTGATTACTAAACAATTGGAAATAAGGTTGGAAATTTCTATTCAACAGTTTAAAGTCCTATTATTTAGTTTGAAATACTTGCATAATAAATCCGAAATCATTTAAATAAAACTCAAATTACTTTTAACTAACAAAATTTCCTCTAATTTATTTATACTAGAAATATTCATTTAATTCATCCTGAATAAAATTTCAGTTATAAATATCATACCTTTTCTAAAATTTCAAGTTAATAAATTCTACATCCACCTATGAAGTTAAATTCTTAATTTAGCTCGATTCTAAAAAAAAAAAATTTAACTCCCAATATTAATTGATTTAAATAATTTAAAACTCTGTATATTCTCAATATCTTAACTGTACTTAACCATATAATATAAAATAATCAAACTCCATTTTTCATCTTATTTAATTTATTTAACAAATTTATACACAGCTTAAATTCAAAAATTTAACTATATATGTACATGTAAAATATATTTATATAATATCCAAATCTAACCGTATCATATCCAAACCATAAAAAAAATCATTTCAAATTCTTTTTATATATATACCGCGGTGCCTGTACATAATTTTCTATCCTATGGACAAGTGATACGGATATTTATCATTTCAATCCGCAATTTAAAAATAAAAATTTACGGTTGTATATCATTTCAAACCGCAATCCCAAATGAAATGAAAATGCATACTAACTTGCAGTTTACACAATATAAAATATAGCATCCATTCATCCAAATATCAATCATCAACCATTTATTTCAGTCACCATCCGATTTAAACAAAAATCAATATAGAGCATATAAAATATAACAGGTAATAAATAACAGGTATTAACTAACAGTTTATATTCAATAATCAATTTAATAACTGATTAACTAGCAGTTTATATGCAAATAAATAAATTTTAACTGTCAAATTATATGCAATAATAAAATTAATTTTAAAGTTAAATTTAATAAATGTGATTTAACTGAGATGATGAATAAAACATGCCAAACAGTCGTAAATAAATTTCTACTCATATCTTAAGTCAATTTAACAAATCTAAGAAATTTTACAAGTTGTGAGTGGGTTAAAACACTCACCTTTGGGATTTAAATTGAATTTAAAACCCAAAATTTGAATGGTCTCCAAATTTGTCCAAACTAGCATCAAAATGTCCGGAATTTTATTACGATCCTAACAAAAAAATATCGCGCGTGAAACGGAGCTCGTATGAAAAAGTTAGGAAAATTAGAAGATTGGAAAATTCTGGCCATGAGTTGACTTCGGGTTCAACTTCGGTCCACCGCCTCAATTCCCCGGTGCTTGCTTGGAGTTTTTGCCAAAACGACCTGGAGCGACCCGAGTAACTTTCTTCCTAACCCGAAGTAGATATAGCGTTTTTTCCTCTGAAACTCGAAGCGTGACTCGAAGTGGCTGCAGATCCGAACTTTTTTTTTCCTTTTTTTTTGAAATTAATTTTTGGAATTTGGGAATTGGATTTTTTTCTGCCGTTGGAATGAGGAGCTGAGAAGGAGATGTACGTATAGACAAATGAAAATAAGGAGTGGCTAGAGTTTATAACGGGTTATATATAGACAAGGCTGAAAAATAATAGATGGATCAGATTGGTATACGCGTTGAACGTTAAATGGCCCGAAAAGCCCGTTTCTACTCCGGAACGAAATTGGGTCAACCCATATATCAAAATAGATGTTTTAAAATATTTTAAACGCAATGGAACAGGTTTCATGTCCAAATTCCATCGTATGCAGAAGTTATGCTGAAAACAATATTTTCCAAATTGATTTCAATTGATTTCAATTGCATAAATTTCAAGGCGTTTCGAGTCCGTACGATCAAACGACAAGTCCGATCGCTACGAAACTTGAAACACTATTATAATTCACCGTTACGGATCCAATGAAACTTGTTTCGTCGAAATCCGAGTCAGTGGCCAAAATGGCAATTTTCCATTAATTACATAAATTTAAAATAAATTAATTAACTCAAATTTCGCGTTAAAATTCTGAAATTTGAAATCTTTATCACTTTATAATTCTCAAACATTTAAAATGATTTAACAATTTATAAATGTAAATTTATTAAAGATTAATCAATATAAATCTTCAATTTCATAAAATTCAAATAAATAAACAAATCTTGATTTACAATCTTTTCATTTACCAATAGTCATATTATAAATGGAATTTACATTACCTTCAATTATTAATTATTATCAGTTTAGATCTTAACATTTGTTCCATAAATTTTATTTGCCCTGATTTAGTTACCGCATTTATCTAATTCCAATTTCGTAACCACATTCAATCCATTAACTGGTATTGCATTGACATTTAACTTATTAGCTTATATCATCACTACTGTCATTAATTGCAAATGGATTACCAAATTTAGTCGCTACCCTAAATAACTAACGTAAATTAATCTCCATTTATTCCACTGATTTAACTTTTATTCAATTAATTAATGATTCCCTCGGTTAGAAATAACGTAACATTTTCTTTATTTGTATTGCAAATAATTCAAAATTCAATTCCTAATTCTTAATATCCTCTGAATTACAACTTCCAAACATGGTATTAATCATCATTCACGTACCTCTAATTATTTTAATTTACATTAACATAGTAAATAAATTACCTTTAATGAAATCTATCCCCCAATTTATTATATGCAATAAATTTTGACCTTACAGAAGTTTCAATTAATTATTTATATTTATTGTGATTGAATACCAAAATTTATTTAATACATCAAATAAATGAACAATCTATATTCATTGTCACCTATTTTCTTTTAAATTCAGTTATAAGTTTGTTACTTACCAACTAGGTTATAATAACACTAATTTTTATATTCTACTGCTATATATGATATATTTGCGTCACATACTTGAATTTTTCAATTTCATCTTAATTCCAATTCACGGTAGTATAATTTCTTATTGTAAACCCATTTATAATTTGCATACCAATTAATTAGTTTCAACTAAATAGATTGATTCAATTCAACTCTGTTATTAAGTCTATATAAATCAATATAGTATTTCATTGGTAAATGTTTATTTCAATTATTCCTTTATTACTTACAAATCTTATTTCATTCATGAATGCCATCATTTATCAATTATTACATAATTTCATTAATTTACATTCAGTTACAACTAAATTAATACACTGATTTCATTTGTAAATTAAATGCTTACAATTTATAAGCTTTCATTCCAAACAATATTTCAATTCCTACCGGACATTGATTTAATTCAATTTACTATTTAATATTAATAATTCATTAACTAAATTCACTACTTACCTTTTATATGCAACTCTTAGCCTAGTATAACAATTTACATCACTTCATTTTATGCGTCATTTTGTTTCAACTGTAAATACTTAGCCTTATATTCCCATGGTTTCATTTCATTCTCAGCATTTGCTTCATTATTAATTATAAAATCTTTATTTCTTTTAAATTAAATTTACGTAAATCTTATTAAAATGACAAATGTAATTAACGAAAATTACGGGTCGGTACACTCGTTCTAGTTTGTTGGATCGTGTTGCTGATGCCCAGGAACAAGATCCAAATCCTTCTTATCTTATTCAGAGTTGTAAATCGGAATTCCGAAGTGATTATCTAAAGAATTTCGACATTAATATTCATGGTTGTATTCGGAAGAAGGGAAGGTTGATCGTGCCTAATATTCCTAATCTTAGAAATGACATTCTTGAGGACTGTCATTGTTCTAAGTAGACTATCCATCCGGATAGTAATAAGATATACGCTGATATGAAACGCTTATACTTTTGGAAGGTATGAAGCGTGATGTTGCAAGTTATGTGATTCGTTGCATGACTTGTCAATTTGCTAAAGCAGAACACCATCGCCCTAGTGGTCTTTTGCATTCTCTTGAGATTCCATTATGGAAATGAGATCAAATTTCTATGGACTTCGTTGAGGGTCGACCTCATTCGAGGTCGGACCATACTAGTGTTTGGGTGATTGTTGATCAATTGACCAAATCATCCCATTCTATTCCTATCAAGTCCAATCGGACTGCTTCTTGATTTTGGTGGTAGTTGGGAAAACCAATTATCTCTTGTTGAATTTGCTTATAACAACAGTTTCCAATCTAGTGTCGGTATGAATCCTTTCGAAGCTCTTTACAGAAGGCCATATCGATCACCATCTTGTTAGTTGGAATTGGGGAAAAAGTTAGTTCTCAGCCCTGATTATATTTATGAATCTTCTGAGAAGATTGATATTATCAGACAGAGAATGAAAGAGGCTAAGTGTAGGCAGAAATCTTATGCCAATCATAGCAGAAAGCCTTTGGAATTTTCTGTTGGCGATCGCATATTCATTCGTGTTTCTCCGATGAAGGATGAGGTGCATTTTAGTAGCTCCGGAAAATTGGCTCCTCGTTATATCGGACCGTTTCCTATTACATAACGCATTGATCCTGTTGCTTATCATGTATCGCTACCTATTCAGTTTTCGAGGATTCATGAAGTATTTCATGTATCCCAGCTTTGTCGATGCCTTCGAGATTCAGATTCTTTTGTAGATCCTCATATGCTGCAAGATCTTGAGATCTCACCCGACCTATCTATGGTGTAAAATCCTATTCGTGTGCTAGCTTCGGAGGTTAAACGCCTACTGATAAAGAAGTCCCGCTTATGAAAATTCAATGGTCCGCAAACTCCAAAGTTTGCACTTGGGAAACCAAAGAATACATCGAGCATTCTTATCCTGCTTTTCTCTCCTCTATGGGTGGGGGTGAGAAATTTTGATCTATCTTTTCTATTTTCAATCTTTATTGTGATGAATTATTTGAGTTATTGACTGCTTCTAGTATGAAAATTGCGGGGACGCAATTTTTATAAGGGGGAGTCTGTAACAACCGTGATTTTTGATTACCGCCGAAATAAATATTTAAAATAGAAATATTTTTAATAAAAATTGAAATTTGAAAAATAAATTTGCAGTGCAAAAATTGTGTCTAAGTCAGTTGCATTTTCCTTTGCGTGTGAGAATGAATGGTCCATATTACAAAACATAGGTTGAACATTGCTTTGCTATCAAAAAGTTGGAACACAATATTATTTGTTGCTTGCTGTTAACAATAATTGTAAAGCTGATGGAACACATTTTTGCTTGGCTTTCAATAATTTTAAAGCAAAGTGTGAGTACAGGTAGGTCATCATCATTATAGTGTAGCTAACACTCACCTCTGCTGAAGCACGTTTTCCCCTTTAATGCAAGTGCAGCCAGCTCATTCATTCTTTTGACTTATACACTATTTTGAAAAGAAAAGTTCTTCATTTTGTGTCCTTGGGAGTAGCATGCATTTTTTTTCTTCCTGAAGCTCGGCAAACATTAATGGCGGCTCACATTTTTCTCTCTTTTGGGTTTCTTGTTGCTTTTAAAAAATGCTACAGGTGAGTGAAAAACTCACATATCTAAATTTAAAATCTATACTATTTGTTTTTACATGATGTTTTAGTGTTTTATTTTGGTTAGCAATTTTTGTTAACTAGTTTGCTTACATTTTTATGCAATATTTTATAGATGGCCAGACCATTGTTTTAATTCAATTATGCCTACATGAAGTTGTTTGCATTTTTATTCATATGTGATTGCATAAAATAGATAGCCTTGCGTGCATACATTAATTGCTGCCTGAAAGTAGTATGCATGTTTCGAAATTTTGGTTCAGGTTATTTTATAAGGCATGAATCCAGGACATTTGTAATAGGTCCACTTTGTTTGTGAGTATAAGTGCAAGTCCTCTTCAGTTTCACTTTATAGTAAGTATCTTGCATATAAAAACATTGCGTGTGCATGTCATAGTAAAACATGAATGGCATATATTTTCAATTCATATTGTGTGTAAGGGTTGTCCTGGTCATATTTATTTCAAATTGCATGACGTAAGTAAAATGATTTTACCTTGCACAGGCCGTGCAATAGTGTGAGTAGATCCATGTTTAAATATAAGCGTGTTATATAGTATAGTGGTGTTGCCTAGTGCCAGGACTTTATAATATTTGAGTGTGTGCATGAAAAAAACTGAAGAAGAAAAATATCCTTGAAATGTTGGCAATCTTACTACACTCGTAAGCGTTTTATATCCTAAATATAGATGATATATAGAAAAAAAATATTTCATGTTCAGGTCGGTTGCGTTTTACCACTTTGGCCGTTGTGTACATGTGGTATACGTGATTGTGCATTGCGTGCATTATATTTTTGTGTACCTTTTTATTTTTATTTTGCATATAAAAGATTTACGTTGTGTTTGTTCCAGACAGTTTGCCATCCCATTTTCACATATATACAAGTGTCGGGTAGTTGCTTCATATTTAACTAGCGTATATATTAAGTACACGCCTTTATGCAAGTGTCAGGTAATTGCTTCATATTTAGCTCACGTGTATATTGAGTACCCACATATATGCGAGGGCCAGGTAGCTATGCTTCATATCTCACTTACGTGTATATTGAATGCACGTATATATAAGTTGCCAGGTAGCATCATTTCATATTTACTTACATATAATTGCATGCGTACATATAAATGTTTTTTTAGATGTTTACAGTTTTTCTTTTTGTTTTGTTTAATTCATTTTTACTTAGTATTGTGTGCACGTAAATAATGGGACAGTGCAATATTTCTGATGAAAATATAGTCGTGCGGTCCACTATTTAATCTACGTTGAACCGGTGTTACGTTTTAAAACGAAATTTATTGCCATTATTTATATAACAGAATTTTTATGCTGGTATTTTATTTTTGAAGCGCGTTGTTTTTATGAGATATTTGACGAATATAAATTACTGTTTTTTTACTTCATTAACCGTCAATTTAAAGTGAATTTTTAAGCGGTTTCCCGCGATGCTGATTTAATATCCGTTTTAACGGTGTTTTGTGAAGCGCAATTTCCTCGTCAAAATTGCTATAGTTGTTGCTATTTTAATCACGTGTTTTAAAAATCATTTTAAAATAAAATTGTTTTCCTTTTTTTTTACAATTTACGCTTTCAAAAGAATGAGGAAGTTATTTAAACGTTTCAGCAAAATTAAAGACTATGAACCCTTACTTTTACTGATTCGGTTAATTTCGGACTTGTCCGTTTGAGAACGTAAAATGTTGTTTATATAAAATACACAATTTTGCACTTTTAAGGAAATGATGAAGAGATTTAAACGATTTAGCAAAAGTGCGGAGTATGGAACCACACTTTTACTATTTCGGTTAATTTCGGACTCGTTAATTGAAATATTTTGTTGTTTGATGATTTTGATGATTTCATTTGGCTTTCAAGCCACTCTACTGGACCTTCGGGTTATATGATGGACCTTCGAGTCAATACTAGTACTAGACCTTCGGGTCATTTGTTGGATCTTTGGGTCATTTGTTGGGCGCCAAAAATTATAGTACTTGGTAGGCTTCGGCCATATGAGATGCACGTGCGGCGTAGCTAAAACTCACCATCTGCTGGAATCGATCCATCTTTTATGTTGATTTTCTAGTTATCTTATTTTGATTTCTAGATTATGCGTATTACTGTTTTGAATTCAATTGTGAATTTTGAAGTTGATATTCATGATGTTTAATGGGATTTCTTCCTTTAAACTATGTTGATTACTATGCTGTATAGTCTCACCCGAGACTATAATTTTGTGTATAGTCTCTTCCGAGATTATAATTTTGTGTATAGTCTCATCCGAGGTTATAAATTTATGTATTGTTGTTTTGAATTCAATTGGGAATTTAAAAGATGATTTTGATGGAGTTTAAATTAAGATTTCTTCATTTAAACTATGGTGATTATTTATGTTGAATAGTCTAATTCGAGATTATTGATTTTGATGGAGTTTAAATTGAGATTTGTTTATTTGATCTATGTTGATTATCTATGTTGTATAATCTCATTCGAGATTATGATTATTTGCTTAAGTGTTGTTTATCATACAATTATTTCTGAAGTTTAAATTAGACTGATCCGTTTAATATTTTCTTTTAAATAATACTCGGGTCAGACCGAGTTATTTTAAGATAGTCGCTATCTCTGATTCAGTTGCCGCTTCAGCTTTGGAATTTCACTCCATCTTTTGTCTAGTCTTCGAGGTGTATTTTTGGTGTATGGACTATAGTCTCATGTATATTCATGTCTTTGTATATGTACATTTGGTTCATGTGAACTATCAACTATTGTAGCATGTATCCAGACTTGCCTTCCGTTATATATCTGATATCTCTATTCTGGTGTGATTTTATATATCTATGTTGTTGTTATTATGAATTGTTCTGAATTTTTCTTTAGCCACCTTAGTTTCGTTTTAGATTTGGATTGAATAAATATCTTTGTGAGTAATTTATACTACTCCTATCGATGTAATCAATACTCGTCTAAGGCATAACATACGGATGATCGCTTCTATTAAGCCTTATTCTTCGCAATAGCAGACGTTATTCTTTATAATAACCTTTGTTATTGTGAGCATAGAGGTGAGGCGTCACAATAAATCTGATCCCCATATCTTCGCACCAACAATGCAAAGGCATTTCTCAACCTCACATAGAAACTAAGTCCTATAGACTTATCACATCTCCAACTTTCAACTTGCTATCCTTCGGCCAAGAAGGAAGCTCGATAGATTGGTGTAATCAATCCGCACTACACGAATCAACATTCTCAACACAAATGATAATCTAGCCTACACAACCGGTTATGTACTAAGTGTGACGCCCCACCTCTACGCTCACAATAACAAAGGTTATTATAAGGAATAACGTCTGCTATTGCGAAGAATAAGGCTTGTTAGAAGCGGCCATCCGTAAGTTATACCTTAGATGAGTATTGATTACATCGATAGGAGTTGTGTAAATAACTCCCAACGATATATATTCAATCCAAATCTAAAATGAAACTACAGTGGCTTAAGGAAAATTAAGAACAACACAGATAAGTATAATCACATCAGAACAGAAATATCAGATATAGCGGAAGGCAAGTCTGGATACATGCTACAATGCTCGATGGTTCACATGAACCAAATGTACATATACATAACCATCAATACATACATGAGATGAGAATCAATACACCAAAAGTAACACCTCGAAGTCAAGCCAAAAGATGAAGTGAAATCCCAAAAGTTGAAGCATGCAAGGACCCGACTTCCTACTACCAGAAAATCGCATCATCTATAAGAAAGAAAGGGATAGAAAAAGAGAAAAGATAGAGAAGAATAAAGAAACAACATCAGAATCTAAACAGCGGAACGAATAAATTATATTAATTACATAATACTTTACATAGTATCATATACATCAGAGATACACCGCTAAAACAACACATACTATACAGTTATAAACACCTGTCTAGTTACACAACTCAATACAACGCAAAGACAACAACTCAGAGAACACACAGCGGAATACTTTATAGCTAAACACAGAAGCCTCCTGCTCCATTGCTCCTCCAGAATTCGTCAAGCCAACCTAAATTCTAACCTGAATCCCTTGGCTACTCGTAAAAATTTGAGTAACCAAGAGTTTAAGAAAAACAGAATAAACTCAGGGTCAGACATGGGTCTGGTGTGAGTAAACGGTTAAAGTTGCTTAACATTAAAAATCTTTCGAAAGAAAGGGTATCACGTAAGACTTCTTACACATAAACATGGAAAAGTTTTTACCTTACGCTAACCAAAACATTTGATAGGAAATTTTGTGATATTATAATAGTGTCTAGGGTTTTCAAATAAATAAGAAATAGCCGAAATTGTTACATTCATTAAATTCCATCTACTAGCCACAAAAGTGTGTAATACAATCAAAACCGTTGGCACTTATTGGATTTTGGATTCCATACAATGGCAGGGCTACTGGGGTACCGCCCGTCGCAGTACGTGGCCTAGACCACCGTACCGAGGACCACTCCCGATCCCCTGCAACACAAAGCCGGACCCATTCCTTACTGAACAGTTCCGAATAAGACAACCCCGACGGTTGTAGCTATTCAACCATCCACACAGCCGAAATAAAAGGGACCTCTAGACAGGGGTAAATCTTACTCTCCAGTGGGGGCTACCCACGAAGCTTTGCTGCACCTCCCCTGTTTTAGCCATTCCCGGTTGATGAGGCTTGAGGTTACGATTACCTTTAGTGAACACATCACTTAGAATGTTCATCGTCCACCTTACGATGTTCTGAAAGCATTCAATCCATACAAGTTCGTTCCGGGTTCGAACGAAACCGAAGGCGCTATCTCGTTACACTCATTTTGGAATCACCCTCAGAGTTAACGACAATAACCCTTGCACTCTAAACCACCATCTCGAATCTATAAGATCTATTCCATCAACTCATTACGGAATCACCCACAGAGTTATATTGACGTATAGCCCTTACACCTCGAGTCTTCAAAAAGCTCCACTTTGACTCACGACCTAACGTTATTTGGAATCGATGTGGTTTTCGGATATCCAAATATGGAAATCCGATCCCGGTCTCATCGAAATCCAAAACGTGTCTTTTAAGTCCAAGTTGTTTTAAGTAATTCAATACAGTATCTATATACACACAGATAGATAATTCACTAGCCACAATTGATAATCAACATTACCAAATAACAGGTATCTATATTATCAATATCCAAAATAGGTAATTCCTATATCAACATCCCAAATGATAATCTATGTAATCATCACAATCCAACCAAGCATTCCTTTCATACAACCATACTTATCTCATTACAGAAATCACAAAGCATTCAAGACAATCAATGTCATCCATTCATACATAAGCAATGATTTACTCATACCACAATATAATTAATTTAAAATGAATTAAATTAACTATCTCTATCTCTAATTAATTTACAGTGAATTAAATTAATTACTTCATCTCTTAATTAATTTAAAATAAATTAAATTAATTACTTCATCCAAATATATCTTGCTTACCTATTCCTTGATTAAAAAAATTTAATTAATCATTATCCTAATCAATCAACCTTGATTAATTAACTCTAAATCAAATAATTAATCCCTAATTATTTTCATTAATCATAACAATTAATGAACCTTAATTAATTACTTCTATTTATTAATTAACCATAATTAATTACATTATTGCTCAATTAATTACATTATCTCTTAATTAATTAATCATGCTTAAATTAGTTGCTTTCAGTTAATCAAATACAAACTTTAATTATTTTAACAAGTAATTACCCAATTTAAAATTACTTTCCAATCAGCAATTTTACCTTATCTCAATCACCCCTGAATTTCCATTACTTACCTTAAGTAATTAGCCTTACCAAAACTTATTAAGTAAACATACTTAATCTTTTATCAAGTGACTATATTTAATCAATTAACAAATTAATTAACTTACTTGATTTCACTCATCTCATTAATTATAATTGAGTAATTCATCCTTAATTACTCATTCACCAAATTAATCTTCAATTAACAGATTAATTATTTCAACTATAGATTAATAAACCTTAATTATTAATCAATCCTTTAATACAAAGTAATTAATCACTAATTCCTTTTATAATTAATAAATTAAAATTAATTAACTAATTAATCAACTCTTAATCAGTAATTAATAAACTTAATTATTAATTAACAATCTTAATTACAAATTAATTAATCCATAAATATAATTAATTAATCCTTAATGAAAAATAATTAACCTTAAATAAAAATAGTTAACTAATTCTTAATTAATTAGCATTTATTTTAACAATCCTTTAATTATTAACTAAGAAAACTCAATTAAGACTTAATAAAACCTTTATTAATTTATTACTATTTTAATTAACCCTTAATTACTTGATTAATCATTAGACATTAGTTAAATTTTCATCTTAACTAATAGTTAATTAAATAAATAATTATACTTAATTAATCACTTAATTAACCCGCTTTAAAATAATAATTAAATAAATTAACTTAAACTTCCTTAACTAACTAATTACAAATTATAAATACTTAATTATTATTTAAGGTAAAATATTATCTTAAATAAATCTTGAAATCTTTATTTAACTTAATTCATTAATTAAATTAAATTATAAGAAATCATTAATTATTCTCTTTAATTATTAATTAACAATCCTAATTCCAAGTTAATAAATTATCTTAATCTTTAATTGTTAATTAACAATTCATTTTTCCACTAATTAATTTAAATATAACATTTACTTAAATTTTCTTTTATATTTCAAAATAAGATTTGAAAATAACATTAACTTAAAACATGTAAACAAGTCATGTGTTATCCCATTTTTTGGACAAAACTGGAATATCAAAGTTGAGCGCGTCTCTACCACGACCGAGCTAAGAAGAAGCAATTAGCAAGCGTATACAAGTCGATGATTTCGTTCATGACCCAAGTGCAAAAGCTCATTCGGCCTTAAGAGGTTTAAGATCCATTCGGCATTGATTCATTCGGCATTCATAACGCCAAGTTTCATCCGGCCTCTCCATGTCATGCCGAACCAAAGGACATCCGGTCGAGCCTCCTTCCCTCCAAACTCCATCACCGGATCAACTCCACCACCGGATCAATTACAAGCTCCATCTTTCACCAACCACTACCGGTCCAACATCACCGCCGAACCAGCTGCCCTACATCCCCATGCCGAACCAACCCACACCGAACCACACACAACTCAACCTAACACCGGACCAACCTTCCTCCCACTACCGAACCAAACTCCAACTTCTCCTTGTATGACCGAATGAAGCCTCGCCGAACCAGAATTGCCAGTCTAGATTGCTTCAGCCCAGGCCCACCAGCAGCTATATACGTCCAAGACCCCTGCCCCCTATCTCACTCTATAAATAGAGGGGCAGGGGTACAACAATGGTAGACAAGTTTGAGAGCTCAAGCCTGGAAGGAACTCTCAAACAACTTTAGATACTTGTAATCAAAGCTTTGTACTTGTAATCTGAAGAAAAAAGGAGAATAACATATAAAGTGGACGTAGGCACGTTCTGGCCGAACCACTATAAATCTGTGTGTCTTTTACAGTTTAGTCCCTGCTTTTTATATATTTGCATAAATCACCCAAATCACTAAACACAACATAAAATCAACCAACTCATACGACTTTGGGTGTTTGCGGCCATTTTTTACGCAAACATTTTGGTGCTTTCACTGAGAGGAACCAGCTTCCGCTACACGGACAGAAGTTGAATTTGAAAATCTAAGAGTTCAGATCTAAGAGTTATGACGAGACAAACAAGTAAAAGGCAAAGGCCAGAGAGAAGTGAACACCAAGGAAGTCAAGAGGCTACCTCAAGAGGGAATCAAGCGTCGATCTTCATCACTAGGGATGAGATGGAGGTCATGATGAGAAGGCAAGAAGAGATGATCCAGAACTTACTTCAACAAATTGGGCAAATTGGAGCACAGATCCAAGGAGCGGCTGGAATTCAGAACGGAGCAGGACCATCTGGTGCAGCACCAGAGCTAGGGGGCACTCACGCAGAGCATGTTGATCCAACCCCGGGAAGTGAGATGGGGGCATCCGAGCCACCTGGTAGCAATAGAAGAATGAACGTTCAGCCAAGGAGGCATACACATGGAAACTCCCGTGGACTTGGGGGGCAGGTCGAAGACAGTGAACGAGAACTACAGCTTGGAGACAACGACAGATTAGCAGAGATGGTTAGAAGAGCTATGAGAGGCGGTTTAGTAAACAGAGACTTGGAAGATGTAAACAGGAGTCCTTTTTCTTCCGCGATCAGGATGGCTAGGAACCCACCAGAATTCAAGCTACCATCATTGGACATGTACAACGGGAAAACGGACCCCACGGTCCATCTAACGAAGTATATGAGACATATGGAAGTGCTGGGGGCATCAGAGGAGGTTATGGCCCGATGCTTTCCACTGTATTTGACGGACATTGCAGCGTTATGGTTTAGACAACTGGAGAGCGGCTCCATAGGAACATGGGCAGATTTAACTGAGAGATTCATGAGGCAATTCAGGGTTCATATTGCGAGACCCAAGAATGTGATGACTTTGGCAACCTTGAAACAGAAAACTGGAGAGACTTTGAGGAGCTTCCTAACGCGATTTAATGCGGCAGCAGCATCAGTGGATCGACCAGATCCAGCTATGGTCATGATGGCAGCTGTATCTGGAATAGCTGGTAACACAGAGTTCAAGAATTCATTAACCAAGGACCCGCCTATGAATCTGGGAGAATTCTATCACGAGGCTGAAAAGTTTCTGCGTTTGGAAGATGCTAGTGCAGAAAGAGAGGAAGAAGATGACGTTTACACAATCAAGAGCGGAAACCCACCTGGAAAGGGTGCAGAGACTAGCAAAGGAAAGAGAAAGGCTGAGGATAATGATGACAGGACGAAGTGGCTACGGAGAGAGCCACGATTCACCACCTATTCACAGTTGAATGAGAGTTTGGAACGGATTTATCAAGATACCAAGGGGCAGGTTCCGTATCGTAGACCAATGCGAAGGGATCCAACCTCTGACGAAAGAAAATCAGATAAGTTTTGTGTATTTCATGAATTGAATGGTCATAACACTAATGATTGTAGGCACTTGAAGAACGAGGTGGAAGGGCATATCAGGAACGGTATGCTCCTTCAGTATGTGAGGAGGCGAACTCCAGCGGTGGAGCCAGAGCGACCACCCTCTACATCAGCTAGAGGTGACCCTAAATCAGGGCACCATTTGATTATCCATTGATTGCTTGATTAAAATAACGATGAACAAGTCGTAAGCTTCCACTAAAGCAATTAAATCATTTACACATGTACGAGATCGCGAACGATCTCCAGGCATGCTCTGAATGATCATTGACTGCTTCGGTGTGGAAACTTACACTTTGACATCCTTGCTTTGCTTTTGTTTCGATTTGAACATTTGAACTCTTCATGTTTGGACATTTCTGCTGTAAGGTACTATTGCTTTAACATTTACAATTCTATGAAAAAATTATTTACTTGTATGCCCGTTGGATCGCGAACGGTCCACGAGCACCTATTGCATGGCAACGAACTGCCGAAGTCTTTGATTCGAAAACTCCCCCAAACAATAACTCCAACACTGATAATATTAAGTCCCCCCCGGGCACACTCATTCGCCTCGAACGGCACCCGACTTCGAACAGTCACAACTCGCCTCGAACGGCACCCGACTTCGAACAGTCACAACTCGCCTCGAACGGCACCCGATCGCGAACGATCATAACTCGCCTCGAACGGCACAACTCGCCTCGAACGGCACAACTCGCCTCGAACGGCATAACTCACCTTACCTCAAATGGCTCGATCGCGAACGGTCGTCATTTGAGGTCCGCCACCTGATCACTAACTGTTACACCTTACCTCAAATGGCTTGATCGCGAACGGTCGTCATTTGAGGACCGCCACTTGACCGCACACTGTCGCACCTTACCTCGAATGACTCGATCACAAACGATCGTCATTTGAAGTTAGGCGCTTGACCTTGAACGGTCGCATTTCATCACAAATGGCTCGGTCTCGAACGATCGACGCGTGGACTTACAGGCTTGACCGCGCACTGTCGCACTTTACCTCGAATGACTCGATCACGAACGATCGTCATTTGAAGTTAAGCGCTTGACCTTGAACGGTCCTCACTCGACCGCGCACTGTCGCACTTTACCTCGAATGACTCGATCCCGAACGATCGTCATTTGAAGTAAAGCGCTTGACCTTGAACGGTCACATTTCACCGCAGATGACTCGATCCCGAATGATCGACGCATGGATTTACGCGCTTGACCGCGCAGGGTCGCACTTCACCTCGAATGACTCGATCGCGAACGGTCGTCATTTGAAGTTAGGCGCTTGACCATGAATGGCCGCGCTTCATCCCGAATAGCTCGATCCCGAACGGTCGTCATTTGGGGCCATATAAACTATCAAATTCTCTACAGGTTGATGACAGGATATGAACATCCGGCTCATGGCATTACAAAACACGCCTTCCTACCGCAAGGCATATTTTGGGGGGCAAAGTGTTATCCCATTTTTTGGACAAAACTGGAATATCAAAGTTGAGCGCGTCTCTACCACGACCGAGCTAAGAAGAAGCAATTAGCAAGCGTATACAAGTCGATGATTTCGTTCATGACCCAAGTGCAAAAGCTCATTCGGCCTTAAGAGGTTTAAGATCCATTCGGCATTGATTCATTCGGCATTCATAACGCCAAGTTTCATCCGGCCTCTCCATGTCATGCCGAACCAAAGGACATCCGGTCGAGCCTCCTTCCCTCCAAACTCCATCACCGGATCAACTCCACCACCGGATCAATTACAAGCTCCATCTTTCACCAACCACTACCGGTCCAACATCACCGCCGAACCAGCTGCCCTACATCCCCATGCCGAACCAACCCACACCGAACCACACACAACTCAACCTAACACCGGACCAACCTTCCTCCCACTACCGAACCAAACTCCAACTTCTCCTTGTATGACCGAATGAAGCCTCGCCGAACCAGAATTGCCAGTCTAGATTGCTTCAGCCCAGGCCCACCAGCAGCTATATACGTCCAAGACCCCTGCCCCCTATCTCACTCTATAAATAGAGGGGCAGGGGTACAACAATGGTAGACAAGTTTGAGAGCTCAAGCCTGGAAGGAACTCTCAAACAACTTTAGATACTTGTAATCAAAGCTTTGTACTTGTAATCTGAAGAAAAAAGGAGAATAACATATAAAGTGGACGTAGGCACGTTCTGGCCGAACCACTATAAATCTGTGTGTCTTTTACAGTTTAGTCCCTGCTTTTTATATATTTGCATAAATCACCCAAATCACTAAACACAACATAAAATCAACCAACTCATACGACTTTGGGTGTTTGCGGCCATTTTTTACGCAAACATCATGCAAATTCATTTATAAAAACACTTCAATTTTTTAAAAAAAAAACAAGAATTTATCATAGCTTAATTCTTTTAAAGTTTAAACTTACCTTAAATCGAAAATATGTTCAAGTATTTCTATTTGGATTCAACCCATATACATGAATCCAGGAAAACAAGTACATCTTCCTTTTTCTTCTTTATATTTTTTTTTAAAAATTTGATTTTAAAATTTAAAAACTGTTTTACTTCAAATTTTGAAAACTGTTAAACTCAACAGTTTAACAGTGCACATCAATGCCCAGATCAACACGAGTATAACGCCGAGCCACAACCAAAAATGCTCGAGTTTCCCCCGAGTCTTCTCCCTCCTACCCGAGCTAACTCCCAGAAACACAAACCAAAACAAAACCCAAAACACCCTGACACCAACCACCTATCGTGCACCTGCACCGGTGCCGGAGCCACCTCTGGCCATCGGCGAACCCACCCACACGTCACCCAAACACCCCGCAACCCTCTACGACCAGCAGAATATCACCTCTTGCCTCGATTCAAAATCGAGTACATCAGGTTGAACATAACTCAAACACCATCATCAGAAAAAAAACCAAATTCCACGACTCCGATCAACTACAAAAGCCACAACTCCGGCCATGGTCCACTGATCCACCATGCATGCTCCTTCCTAAAAATCATACAGCTCGATGAAATATTGGGGATGTAGAAATCAATTTACAGACAGCTTCTAAAACTAGGTTTAAATTAAATCCCTATCAAAATCAATCTCCATAATGATTTAAAAATTCTTCTACTATTTTTCCTATACTCTCTGATGCATCACCTAACTCCATTAACCAACTCAAGCATTCCAGATTCACATATTAACAGAGATCACCAAAAATCTATTTCCAGATAAAACCACAAATTCCTACATTTTACTTCATTTAAAAACCTAATTTTGATTTTAAAAATCATAACTTTCAACATCAATTCAACTTATATATATGAATCAGAGAATTGTGTTAGTTGATTTCTAACATATTGATAAAGTTTGTACTGTAACCTTATCTTCCCAATTACTACATACCTAAAAACATGTTTAACTATTTTAAGATTCTAGTTCATACTTGAACAAACTCAATTTGTTGGAGAACACTCAGGCCCATCAGAAATCAGGGAGGAATGGAAAGAATTTGATCAAAATTTTACTCTGAATCATGAAACAGAGGGGCGACATACAGATACCGGGCATGCATACTCAAATAAAATCACATCCACAAAATTATACACATGCAGTCATCATTTTCACAAAGATTTTATAAGCAATCAACTATCAATCAACTTATGTTTAAAATTAAATGTTTACTCACCTTATTTATGAAGTGCAGAGGTTTGAAGATGACTGGAATTAGAAATTGCAAAAGATTATGAACTTGAACTTGCAGAAATGCTTTGAACTTGATGATAAAGCCCCTTGAAATAGAAAACTTCAGGTTTTCTTCAATAATTTAGCTCCAGGTTTGCATGCATAAGAAAGATTTGATACAGATATGGATTTAAGATTCGCTGTGATTTTGTTTGAGGAAAAGTTCAAGTATGGTTTTAGATTTTGGTTTAGAGGAATAAATGCAGATTTTCATTTTGAGGGACTGATTTTTGTTTTTAGAATAACTGCAGACTTGCAGTTAGATTTTGCACACAATATACTTCAGGTTTTCAATAGGAGCATGGTTTGTATTGATAGGTAAATGCATGTTTTGGATGTTGAGCAAGGGTTTGAGGAAGTTCCAGATTTTGGTTTTAAAGGTTTTTGTTTGAATATTTTCTGGTTTTGGGGAGTAGAAGTTTGCATGATAGATCTAGTTTTCTTTTTCAGGAATGAACAAAGAATTTTAAAGAAAAAGAAAGATGGAGAGATGGTGTTTTAAATAGAATTTTCAGATTTTATTAACTTAAAAGAAAATTAGAAATAAATGGACACATGTCTTTATTTACACAAATGGTTTACACTTGTTAACAAAGTGTTTTAGAATTAAACACTTGTCAATATTAAGTTTTATTCTAATTCTAAAGAAATTTAAAAGCATTTTAAAATTATTTTCCTAATTACTAATGTGTTTTCTAAAATTTAAAAATGCTTTTCTTATTAAATATCAAATAAACAAATACACTTACACATTTATAAATGTATGTTAATTTATATAAGTATAATATTTGAAAAGAATGAAACCAAATATGATTTAAATAAAATTATATACAACATTTCAAACTTATTTTAAATACTATTTTAAAAAGCCTTTGTATTCATTTTATTAAATAAACACAAATCAAATTTGTTTAGATAAACTTCTATAAAAGAAAAATAAAACAAAATCTTATTTTTAATTAAAATATTATCTATATATTTTAAAACCAAATTATATATATACTATTTATTTTAAAATGTATGTATATTCTTGAATTCAAATTTATATTCATTTCAAAGTCAAATTTAAAAATCAAATCTAAAATAAATTTAAATAAATATAAACAACTATTTTAAAATAAGCTTATTATTATTTACAAATAATATATCCTATTTTAAAATCAATTTAAAATACACAGATTTAAATGCATTTTAAACATACTTATAAATTTTGAAAACAATATACCAATTTAGAATTTATTTACACAAATAAAATAATTAATCTTAATATAAAACCAATTTATAACCAAAATTAAAACATTATATTATTATTTACTTGGTTATTTATCTTTGAAAATAACAATTTATCAATTTTAAATAATTAAATAAGAGATTATCAACATTTTAAACTCCTGGAAATTCCGGGATATTACAAAGCAGCGACAGAAATAGAGATAGTGATTATCCTGAAATAACTCGGTCTGACCCGAATATTATTTAAAGGAAAATAATAAACGGATCAGTCTAATTTGAACTTAGAAATGAACGCATCATAAACAACATCAAAGCAAATTAATCATAGTCTCGAATGAGACTATTCAATATAAATAATCAACATAGTTTAAATGAAGAAATCTCATTAAACTCCATCAAAATCAACTTTCAAATTCATAATTGAATTCAAAACAGCAATTCACAAAATCTAGAAATCAAAAATAGATAGCTAGAAAATCAGCCTAAAAGTCAGCATAAAATAAGCATAAAAGTGGATCGATCCCAGCATATGACGAGTCTAAGCTATGCCGCACGTGCATCTCATATGGCCGAAGACTTCCAAGTACTGTCATCATAATATTTGGCGCCTATCATATGACCCGAAGGTCTAACAAATGACCCGAAGGTCTAGTACTGGTAATTGACCCGAAGGTCCATCATAGTGGCTCGAAAGCCCAACAAAATCATCAAAATTCTCAAACAGCAATTCCACGGCAAGAATTTCAATTAACGAGTCCGGAGTTAACCGAATTAGTAAAAGCGTGGTTCCATATTCCACACTTTTGCTAAATCGTTTAAATCTCTTCATCATTTCCTTGAAAGTGCAAAATTGTGTTTATTATATAAATAAAATTTACGTTTTCAAATGGACAAGTCCAGAATTAATCGGATCAGTAAAAGTAAGGGTTCATAGTCCTTAATTTTGCCGAAGCGTTTAAATCGATTCCGTATTCTTTTGAAAGCGTAAACTGTAAAAAAATTTAGAAACAATTTTATTTTAAAACAATTTTAAAAAACATGATTAAAATAGCAACATCTATGGCAATTTCAACTAGAAAATTTCGCTTCACAAAACGCCGTAAAAACGGATATCAAATCAGCATTGCGGGATAGCCGCTTGAAAATTCACTTTAAATTGACGGTTACTGAAGTCAAAACAACAATAATTTTTATTCGTCAAAAATCTCATCAAAACAACACGCTTAAAAAATGTAACACTGGGGTAAAATTCCGTTATAAAAATAACAGCAACAAAATTCGTTCCAAAACGAAACATCGGTTCAACGTAAATTTAAGCAGTAGACTGCACTACTATATATTCGATGAATATAACACTGCCTGGACACGTTTTCATGCACGCAAGTGTGAAATATACCAATTATAAACTACCCTGGGCACATATAGGCACGCACGTACAAAATGAAATATATACAAATGTTTAAGTAACTTGACAATACTTCATACTCAAACGTAATTTAATGTTTAAAAAAACATTCACTTCATTTTTTTTCCGAGCGTACAATATGCACCATTTGCACACATCAGTATATATACTACACCACACACCAAAAAAATGAAATAGAAGAATATCTAACCAGGACCTATTTTCGTGCATTACTTGCACACATACGTGACCCAAAAAAAATGCACAATGTCCAGGGACTTGATTTTCAAGTATTGTATGCAGCGTACCTAAATGAATTACCAAATGTAACCTAAACACTTTACACATACAGGATGAAACCAAAATACCAACTTGGCATTAGTACATTTGTCCACTCTATGCAGTCCAAAAAATCAATATGTTCACGCAATACTTCATGCATATACGTAATTATCAATGTGCACGTGAACTTCAGTTGTAAATAAAATATAACGTACTCTATTTCATGCGTAGAATGAAACTAAATATATATATATATACCTGACAATACTACACTATGTATGCGCATTCAACACATACATTACACTTTGCACGCACGTCCCTTACAATATACACGCATGCTACAAATGCTTTGAACCTGGTTTAGTGTATTCATAAACACACTAAATGAATATATACAAAATTTTACAAATTTGACCAAATATAAATGACTAGGATTTCATTTTCAACGCACGCACGAATTAAAGTGACTGTGCACGCAAGTATGAAACAAAACAAAACAAAAGTTGCAAACCAAAATAAAATACCAAAACAGCATATAAAAAAACAGGCATCCATAGTATTAGTTAGAAACGTGAGTTTGCACTCACCTCAAATTTGGTTTCAAAAACAACTAGCAACCGAGAACTGAGTGGAGCAAAATTATTGGAACCGCCATTAATGAGTTAGCAGAGCTTCTAGAAAATGAAGACGAAAGAATGAAGGAGTGTTTTTTTTTCTTTCACCAATATTGTGTACAGATCAAAAAAAAGAAGTGTGCTGGCTATAATTACAGATGCATTAAATGAAACGTGCATCAGGGGAAGAAAAAGGACTTGCTGCAATTAAAATGATGATGGAAAAAAGTGTTCACATATTTGCTTTATAAAATTGGCTTTATAAAATTGGTGACAGCACTTGTTCAAATTTGTTTTAACTGGTTTTACATTGGACCCATAATCACACATACACCTAAAAGAAGTTACAACATAGCTGTAGATATATTTCCAACAGACTTTGAAATGGTTTGCATTGCAATTTTTTTTTCCAATAAAAATTTAAAATTTCCATTTAAATTTTTTATTTCGACGGTAGTGAAAAATCACGGTTGTTACACTAAATGTACGACTAATTAGTTTCTACATCAAGTTGAGGAACTAAAATGGCCAAATTTGTTAGTCAGTTATTTAAATATCAAAGTAACAAACAAAATCTTGCACTTAAGTAATCACTGGGCCTGATTTTTATTAATTGTTTATAATTCAAAACACTTCCCAATTATTCACTTGAAAATATCTTTAAAAATATAATATTCAGAACCATTCCACTTATTGGATATTTGGAAAACATTTTCATATACTTCTTTTAATAATAAGTAAATTCGCAACTTATTTTATTTTCAAACCATTTAAACTCCATTTTTATAATATCACCTTCCAAAACATCAATTTTATTTTAAAGGATTATTCACTCTCCAAAATCGTGAATATAATTCCTTTATCGGATTCGTTACTTCTACATATTTAGTTTAAAGGATTCTTCACTACCCAAAATCGTGAATATAATCCCTTTATCGAATTCATTACTTCTACACATTTAATTTAAGGATTATTCACTATCCAAAATCATGAATGTAATTCCTTTGCCAAATTCATTACTTCTACACATTTAATTTTAAGGATTATTCACTATCCCAAATCATGATTATAATTCCCATACCAAATTCATTACTTCTACACATTTAATTTAAAGGATTATTCACTGTCCAAAATCATGAATATAATACCTTTTATAAAAAGTCCATATTTAGCTTATCAAATTAAATTAATTTCAGATTTACAAAACAGTGTTTATAAATTCTATTTATATTTTATAAACTTCCATATACAAAATTTCTTTACCAACAAATTCCATTTCCATCTCATTTATAAGTCAAAATCCAATTATAAGCAAATTACTTATAAATCTCTTACTTGCAAATTCATTCCTTTCAAATTTTATTATTTATAAAATCCATTATAAATTCATTTCTAAATCCCAATTGCAAACCCATATATAAATTTGACTACAAAACCAATTCTAATATTTATAAAACAACGTTTATAAAATTCCACTTCAGTAAATCTTATTTACTTATAATATTTCATTTATAACTTCATTTTAATACTTAAAAAACTCATTTGTAATTCAATTACTTTTATTTATAAAATATCAATATTATAAATCTTATATATAAACCATTTATGATAAATTCAAAGAATTCGTTTCTTTTCTTTTACCTTGGAAAAAACTTAATTATGATCTTTAGAGCATCTGGGATTTCCTTTCGATCTATTCCACCCATCGTCTAAAAGATAAAATGAAGGCCAGGTAAGTTTAGGACACTGGTTGCACCATTCCTAACTTTAGTTACACAGCTTGTTTTACCGTTTAGATCTCACAAGCGGGACAAATATACTAGTCGTTTCCGCATACTCCTTTCATTTTTAGAAATGATTTATAACTTTCAAATAATTATTTAAAACTTATTCATTTATTTAAACATTATATAAATCCTTTAAATCAACCTTAGAATAATCTATTAATTATTTAAGAACCTTTACAAAAGATTTGGAAAAGAATGGTTGTGCTAAAACTACATTTCAAAAGTTATTGAAAAGTGCTGCGAAAAAGTGCTACGGAAATTGCTCTTTAAAGCTATATTGATTAAAACGACCTTTTGTTATTTGAAAATCTATTTTTATTACTTAAATCACTTTTAAAACATTTGAAAAGATTTGTAAAATTTATTTCATATTTTAAACAATTTTAAAACATCATTTTCAAAGAAATCCAGTTTTGGATTGCAAACTACAAAACCACGATTTTTCCAAAAACTTATTTTGCTTATATCTCAAAATCTACTTATTGAAATCTCGATTTTCTGTATTAATTGGAAAACTATGGATATAATAGTTTGAAAAATTCTTATCTCGAAGAATTCCGAGCTATATTCCAATATGTACAATCGTTTGACCTTTATGGCGCGAAATCGTGAACTATCGTTACGTGACGTGTCTATTTTTGACTAAATTTTCAATTTTTTTCAAACTTTATGGAAACACTTTTAAATGTATATGAAACATTTCTAAATCATTTTAAACTCATTTTAAACAATACTTTTCATATTTCAAATCCAGTTTCCATTTCATTTCATATTATAGTATTATATCATTTTCGATCTTCTTAGATATTTTGATTTCATTAAGATGCTAAATAATTTCCATACACATATTTATGGATTTAAATTCTTATTAAATTAACTTTGCTTACTAACCATTTTTCTTATCATTTATTAAACCAAGTTATCATCCATATCACAAACGTATAATCAACCATAATATCAACTAAGTTATCTTCCATTAAATCATCCAGCATATACTAAGCTTTTCATGCTATTAACCTGAAATAATTTTAGAAATTAATAGCTTTAAATATGAGTACTCACATTTAACCAAATCAATTAACTTCCTACCAACTTTCATTTAACCCAACACTTCACTTAAACTTCAACTAATCAACTTCCACTCCATTTCTTTTACTTTATGCAATTGACCTCTTCTTCCAAACTCCCGCAAAGCCGACAGAGCTTTCACAGAAACTTGAATTTGATCCTAGCTCCGTGAAATGAAATCGGTGGCATTTCCTTCTCTTTTTCTTAGTTCGAAGCTTCCTAAACTTGCCCTTCCTTCCAAATGGTTTGACCTCCCCTTGATCCTGCCCTTCCTCCATTATTTCTTCACTTAGACGCTAAATCATGTTTTAATGGTATACTAAGGTCTTTGGTAAAGTTTGGTGGTGTTTGGAGTTGATTTGGTATTATCTTAAAAAAAAGCTAGTAAGGAAAAGAGAGAAGAAGAAGCCATTAAAGAGAGCTTCAAGGAGGAAGAAGAAGGTAAAATAACGTGAAAAAATGAGAAATTGGTTGGTATTTATATAAAAAATGAAGTGGTAAGTTACCAAAATACCCTTTACCACATTACCAAAATAACCTTACTTACTTTTTGAGAAACCTTATTTTTTTCAACACTTAACATCACGTTTCAAATTATTACTTTATGTCATTTTCACTTAAATATTAAATAAAGAAAGTAATAATTATGTTTCTTTGATTTGAAATTTTACTTTTTGACCTTTGTACCTTTTTTGTCTTTTTATGCTTAATTTCTGTTAAGTATGTTCTAGAATATTCTAAGTATGTTTAGTAAAAGTAAACTTGATTAGTGAATTAATTAATACTTATACTATTTGAATATATGTTCCTATATAAAAAATAATGGTGCGACAACGTTGCGACAACTTTTAGTTGATAAAACATTGATTTTTGACAAATGTTTTACGGTCACATTTTGACGTTTTACTAAACTATTTATTTATGTAAAACAAATTTAAAAATAAATTTGTATATTTCTATTTAAAAATATAAACACTCATAAATTAACTAAAAAAAATTATTTAACCATTGAAAATTACTTTTATGAAATCAGCATTTTGTCACTTTTGCCTACATAGGCAAATGTTATTAGTTTTGTGTATACTTCTCTTTCAAAATCTTATCTAATATTGTTTGAACATATAACATTACATATTTTATATCTAAAATCGCTTTAAATAGTATATTTTAAAGTGGTCAAATTATCGGCTTTACAATTTTTGAACATCCAAAACTATCCGTACCGGCTAAAATATATTATTTTTCAAATATGATTTTTCTGTTATGATAATTACAGTAATAATATAATTGTAACACTAGTAATAAACAAAATACGCACTATTATGATGGTTACCATGAATAAGTACAGAACATAGTGACATTACATAAACCTCATCTAGCCAATTTTCTAAAAAGTATAAAGATGAAAACCACTTAAACTTACAATTTACAACAAACGGAGAAATAAAAATATTGTTTTTCTAAGATTCTTCTACAAATAAAAGAAAATGAAAATGTAACATATTCCATTACTTATACAACAAAAAGAAACAAAAATAAATGCATTCTACTTCAAATTTTCACATTGTTCCTTCTTCAAAAAAACATCCACCTGCAAAAAATACAAAGATTCAAAGTTAATTATGTTATGAAAATACGACTAATTTTGATAAGATAGTTATTTTATAAACTGAAATCTATCAATCGATGTGCACCAACTGTATATAAAATGGGCAAATGTTCTGGTGTAACAACCCGGGGGTTTGTAACAATTAATTATCGTCACTTGACGATTAATGTTGGTAGTTAATGGATATTTGGATTTTTTTTTATCGGGTTGAAATTCTTTTATAAATTTGTTAAAGGATTTGCGGGCTTTAAAATCATGTTGGCCCATGTTTTTCTTTGTTGATTGGTGTCGTGATAATATTGAATAACCGGCACCCTCTTTAATTCATTTTTGGCTAACCCTAAACCATACGAACGGTAAAAATGGCGGCTCGCTTGCAAATGAGGGCTTTTGTCAAAAATTGAAGGCGTCGACCAATTTCGATCGTTCGATCTTTGGCTTCGTGTTCGTCTAAGAAAGGTGAGACATTTTGCTTCACTCACATCTAATTCAATTAACAGTTTATATATGTTTCGAGTTCTTTGATTTTTGTTTAGGTACAATTGTTTGGCTTCGTCAATGTTATGCCGGCCATTCGACTTTCGTTTGGATGTTCGAGATGGTAACTGACTTTTTCCAATTCATATACATATTTGTTCGGTTGATACGGTTTTGATTTTTTGGAAATTTTGGTTCTGTGAATTCTTGATGACCTCGGCTTTGAATTCTTCGGTATTTTGACTTCATCACTTTGAACTTCAGTTTGAGATCCAGTTGACTTTGAGGTGAAACTGTTTGATTTCGTTCCTTGTTTACTTTGACTTTGGCCTTGATTTGAATGTTAACTTTACTGTAACATTTTCAATGCTCGGCCACCATGGTGTTGAATTGGTTTGACACTGCTTTATACTTGGTTGTGAAGTTGTCATTGGTGTTGCATTGTTGTTATTCTCTGATCATATATGTTGATTTCTTGCATGTTGAGACTGCACTTGAGTATGCAGATATGTATGTTTGTGTTATAGTTTTTGTATTGGCCTTGAATTTCAATTTGTCTTCAATTTGAATCTCATGTGTAGTTGCAGTATCATGTCACCGGGCTTGAGTTCTTTTCATGCAGTCTTCATTTCTTAGTGCACTTGTATTTAATGGTTGTAGTCGCCACTCGTGTTTATGTGCATGCTGTTTCATTCTTGAAATATTGGATGATGCTTCTTAGCACTGTTCAGGTCTGTAGTTCAGTTCATATATTGTTCCTGTGCATATTTGTGGTGAGTTGCACTTGTGTATTGTGCCTTGGTGCATTGAGCATTGCCTTGCATTTTGGATTGCCTGGCCACTTGGATTGTCTTTGTGGTCCGATTCCTTCATGTTGTTGTACTTGACTCACTATTGTTGTGAGCTGTGTTGCTATATTTTTGGTGCTTTCACCTTCATTCTGTTGTATTCATGCGGTGGCTGCAGTTTCTTGTTTGCAGTTTGCCCTTGAATTCATGTACACTCTGGCCTTTGTGCCTTGTTGCTATTCCTTTATATGATATGCAATGTCACTGTATGGGTTTCATGAACATTTGGATGTTCAGGTTGCGTGCACAATTCATGTGTTGCCAACCTGTATCCACTGTATGTTGTTTGGTCTGATGCTTAGTTGCTTGTATCAGTCCATGTTTATGACTTCGGCATTGCTTTGGACTGCAGTTATCTTTGACTTGTATACTGCACTGTGCTTTACACTGGAATCAGCGGTTTGCTGTAGTACATTTATGTGCCTCTTTGTTATTCAATTGCGTTTGTATTGTGTTTGTGCATTTGAGCCTATTTAAGTATAGTCTACATGTCTGATAGTGGACTTGCACTTGAATCTCTGGCCTGTTGCACTATATGCTTCAAGTGTACATCCGATTTTGGCGAGGCAGTGCACGCGAGCGTGTACTGCAGCCAAATCATGTTTCGTGTTAAGATTGATGATTTCATTTGCCAGAATTGTTTCGTGTTCAATTCAATATTTGAAATTGCATTAATTTGGTTTAAATTGATTATTTTGTTGTTGCCTAATTATTTTCTAAATAATTAGATTATGAGTTTCTAATTATTTATTTAATAATTAGATTTTGTTGTTAATTTCCGTTTACGCAATTCTGTTGTTTTTTAAATTATCTTCTTTGCTAATCCTTTTAATTATCTTGGTTGATGAATTGAATTTGCTGATTTGTTGTTTAACACCGTTACGTGTTATATTTACCGTTATCTGATTTCCTTATTTAAGGATTGGATAAGTGAATTTATTTTGACCGTCGTCTAATTGTTATTTAATTATTATTGCTTCTGTGCATTAATAATTGAGTTTGAATTAGACTGACCCATGTATTATTTTCTTTTGAATTTAATATTCGGGTCAGAACGAGTTATTTACAGGTAGTTGATATCTTACTTTGGGGTTGCTGCTTAAGCTATGAAGTTTCTGTACATCTTTTGGAGTAGTCGTTGTCATAGTATAGGATGATATGTATTCATGTATATTATTGTCAATAATGTACTTGTATATATAACTTCCTGTGTCGATAGTTGTAGTTGTATCATACGTATTGTATCACATGTACTGTAACTGACATCAGTTATATATATATATATATATATATATATATATATATATATATATATATGGGACTTTCTGTGTTCCGCATTTAGCTTATCTGTGTTGTTATTATATATATTGTCCTAAACTATTATGAACCATCGTAGTTCGTTTTATATTGGAATGTCGATGGGTGTAACAACCCGGGATTTTGTATTGATTTATAATCGTCATTAAACGATTAATGTGCTAGCTAATTGATAGTAGGAGTTTTTGACCAGGTTGAAATTCATTTAAAAATTTGTTAAAAGGATTATGGGCTTTAAAATTTATCTTGGCCCATACTCCTTTCATTATTCATGGTGCCGTGACAAGGATCAGTAGAATAACCTGATCCTCCTTTATTATTTCCATTCATAACCCTAGAAACCAACATACGAAATAAAAAAATATGGCGGCTCGATCTTATTCATTGTTCAATCAAGAAATTATGGTTTTTACAAATTCGATGATGCCAAGCTTCGTTTTGGTTTGCTTGCCGATCAATTATGTGCACGTCGAATCAAAGGTGAGTAATTTTAGTTACTCACATCTAGTTCAATCTCAAGTTTGTAGGGTTTAAATTTTGTGATTTTCGTTCATAAAAAAAAATTGTTTAAATTCGTCACTTGATTTATCTTGGTCGTTCGATTTTGTTCATTTTGATGTTTTCTAACATGGTTCGATTTTTGTTGCCCACGGCTTTGATGATTTTGATTTGAGTTTGATGATGTTGTTTTGTTCGACTTTGGCTATATTGTATACCGCCGTTGATAGTACTTTCGACCTGTTCGATTTTACTTACTGGTTTATCTCGTGACCATCACGGCTTTGAATAGTTGTTGGTATTTTGGGCTTAGCACTGTCTTGATTTGAAACTGCAGCCCATGATTTTCGAACTCATTTCGACTGTGACTTTGATATTGCTTTGAGCTGCGGTTTGAAATCGCCTCTGTTTTGATTTTGCAATTCATTGCTTATTTATTTTGTGTGTCTTCATATATGTTCATACATACAGTTATATGTGTGTATACACGTATAGTCGAATTTGCACTGAAATTATCTTTGTTCAAAACTGATATTGTTTCTGGCATCTATTATGTTGTTTGTTGAACCAATGGGTATTTTTCTTGCTGTGGTAGCTTCTGGCTTCACTATGTTGCATTTGAGTCATGTCCTTCGAGTTGCTCGAGCACATGAAGTTTGCTGTTGAACTCGTTCCTGACTCGTTCCAATTTGTGTATATTGGATTACTTGATTTCATGGCATCGATTTTAAACTCATTGGTTTCCTTGATTTGTATTACGTGACTTCGAGTTTGGTAACTTTGTTGCTTCTGGCTTCAGTAAATCTTTACTGACTTGTAGTGTTTACATATTGAGTTGTTGATGCATCGCTTTCGCAATTCATCTGGTGCTCGCTTGAATTGTGATTCTTGATGTTGGGTCGTGTTGACCTCATGTGGTCATCACTTTCGTACATGATCTCAGCTCTGGCCTTGGTTGTTTAGTTGTATGCTTATGCGTTTCCTTGCCTTTCACATTGACATAATTGCTGCAACGACCCGGAATTTTGGGTCGCTAAATTTGAACCTTTAATTCATTTTAAATGTGGAATATATATTATAATTTGATTTTGAAATAAAAAGATTTTGGATAAGTTAATAGAATCGATTAAATTTCCAATACGGGGATTTAATTGAAAATTTGAATAATACTAATTCAATATAAGAATTGGGTTTATTGGTAAATTTGAGTGTAAATAAATATGAAAATGGTTTCTAAAAATTATTTAAGTTTATTTTGATGTTAATAATAATATTAGACCATTGGATGGAATTAATTGGCGATAGATTGAATTTGGGAATTTATATTAATTTAATAGTGGAATTTAATAATATAATAATGCAAATATTCAAATTTTGATTTAAAACTGAATCGGAATGATCTCTAATGTGATTATATATTTTATATGATTTATTATTAAGTTATTAAATTTTAAAGGGTGAAATTTTAAGTGCTTTCGTCAATTTTGAGAAATCGCTCGATTTAATCGACGAGTAAAATAGCCTTCCGGGGCACAGTCTCGAAATTCGACGAAACCAGTTCCATTGGATCCGTAATAGTTAGTTATTACCGGATTTCAATTTTCGTAGCAATCGGAGTTGTCGTTTGACCGTAGCAGCTCCAAATGCATAAAAATCGATTTAACCGATTTAATTTTAAATTGATTGTTTAATTCCGTAACTCGCGCGTACGATCAGATTAGCTTACGGAACCTATTCCATTGTGTCCAGAACCCGGAAAAACCCTAGAGTCGCCTGTCGGAACGCGTAGTTTGGTGGTCGTTTGCATAAACTGTTAAATTGTGAAATTATATTAATTAAATATTATTAAACCATTATATACAATCCCATATTTGTTTGAAACCCAAGCTTGTCGTGAGCCGCCGTCTTCATTCACAACCTATGGCCGAAAATTAATCGTCTTCTGCCTCAAATCTCCCTCAATCCTTGCATCTATACGAGAAACTCCCAACTAGGAAGTGGTAGATCATCTTGAGCTCTGCCCATCCATACGGCGGAGTGGCACGGAAGTCATCGTGGTGGCCAGAATCGTGGTCGAGACAGCCACCGTTCATTCGCGTTTTGTGCACTGGAGGGACGACCGAGCTTCGTCGTGTTCGAGTTGGAGGTGCGTGGCACCGTGCTCTTCGAGGTAGCGGGGCCTGATCGAGTTCACGCGCGTCGATGGGGTTGCGTTTCGAAATCCTAAAGCACGGTATTGGGTTCGAATTTGAGGAGCAGCGTACGCGTGTTGGAGAAGAACGTAAAGGAGCTGCCTGATGTATTTTGGTAAATGCAAATTTAAAATTTAAAAAGAAAACGTTGTTTAAATGTTATTCAAACTTTAAAAATCCGTAACTTTCACATACGTTATCAGATATCGTCAATTTTGGTAGCGCCAGAATCGCAGCGTCGTACTCTACGCTGCAGCGCAAGTTTGGAGACGATCGGAGCAAGTGGAAAATTTAGGTTAAATCGAACACCGTTTGGTTTAATTTAAATTTAGTACGCTCGCCGAAAACTCAAAGTGAGTTATTCTCACTCACATCTGGATGCTAGTTAGTTTAAATAGTTAATATTTAAATATCTATGTGATTGGTTCAATATAATTGTTGTTATCAGTCTAGATTGATATATACGTTGTTGTGCTAATATTTGTGGATGCAGGGAAAACATGTTGGAGGGATCCAATTGGATTCCTCACACTATAGTAATTATCTTTTTAATTGGTGTTGTAACCTGTTATATATTATGATGGATAACTCTGAATTAAATTATACTGTGACATTGCTGGATAAGAATATACACAGAATTTTAAAACATAAAATAAAATAAATTTGATTTTTAAAGAAATAAAGGAATTGGTTTTAAAATAAAAAGAAGTGGGTGAATTAATAAATTACTTATAATTCCAAATATGGTAATCCAGTTGGAATCTGGGTTGAGTGAAGAATGAAAATTTGTAAATTTGGAAATAAAAACAAGTGGAACATTTATTTGTTGATTAATGAGAAAGTATGGATTTCTTGTGATAATTTCGATAAGAAATTATAAATTGTTAAAAATAACAATGGGGTTATTTTGATAATAATGTTCCCTGGAAATTAAATATGATTTCAAAAGAAACTCTTCAAATTAAATTAGCAATTAATTGCAAATTGGAATGTTGCAGAAGTATTATTTAAAACCATTGAAAATTTAAGTGGGTATTTAGTTAAGCAATCCCTAAAGTATGAATTCATTAAATAAATTTATAATAGTTTATTTAAAAAGACTTTTAAACTTATACTTTGGAAGTGAATTTCCGGGAATGGAAATATGGTTGAGCTTCGTAAGAAGTTATTTTAAACCTGGGAAAAACCAAGTTCGAGTTTTAAGCAGATTTTGTTTTAAAAAAAAGTTTAATAATTCAAACTTGTTTAAAAGAGTGTTTTGGAAATTATTATTACTTTAAAGAAATTATTAATAAATTAGCAATAGTAAATTTTTATGGATACCTTAGTAATTATTTACAAATGGATTTAGTTAAAGGCTAGCTTTGAATACAGTTATTTGAAATTATTATTAATCCTTTTAAACTCTACTTTTAAATTTAGTATAACTAAACTTTTATGTAACATCAATTTAGATCTTAATAAATAGTTTTACTTCACTTATTTTAAATTTATAATTTTGATTAAATAACTAGAAGTAAATTTACGCATTTTAAAGTATATTTCAGTATAAAATGTTTTAATTGTTTTAATTCTAAATTGTTTATGAACTTGGTTATTTCCAATGAAAATAAATGGTAAAGGATTTACCTTGTAAGGGAAGAGCCTTAGGAATTGTTTCAAATGAGCTTTGAAATTTGAAATATATCTTTTAAAGATATCTGAGGCATATAAATAATGTGGGAATTATTTATTTTGTGATGGATGTTTGTGAATATAAATTGATAGTCAAATCACCGACTATCAATATTGGACAAATGCGTTGATCGTTTCGAAGAGACCGGGATCCAGATTTATTTCTCGAAAACCACTTCGATCCGTTTTGTACGTTTCGTGCGAAAAAATGTGTTCGGAGTCGAAGATGGAGCAGTGAAGTGCAAGGGCTAGTCGCTACTAATCCTGAGGATATTTCCAAAATGGATGTAGTAGGAGTAGTGCCTTCGGTTCCGTTCGAACCCGGAACGGACTTGTATGGACGAATGCTTGCGAAACATCGTCAGGCGGACGATGGGCATTCTAAGTGAAACGTTCTAAAGGTAATGCTAAGCCTCAAGCATCATCAACCGGGAATGACTGAAAATCAGAGGATATGCAGCAAGGCTTCGTGGGTAGCCCCCACTGGAGAGTAAGTTCATCCCTGTCTACACGTCCCTTTCTATTTCGGCTTAGTGGGCGGTTGCTGATCCCAACCGCGGCGTGATCTTATTCGGAACTGTCCAGTAAGGGATGGGTCAGGCCTTATGTTGCAGGGGATCGGGAGTGGTCCTCGGTACGGTGATCTAGGCCCCGTACTGTGACCGGTGGTACCCCAGTGCCTAGTCATTGTTGGAAATCCATTCTCCCTACGAGCCTTGTACGAGTTTTGTTTATATTACCCACTTTTATGGCTAGTAGCTGGAATTTAATGAATGTAACAGTTTCGGCTATTTTATAAGTATTTGTAAATAGACCCTATTATAATATCAGAGCATTTCAATAAAAAGTGTTTTAGCTATCGTAAGGTAAAAACCCGACATGTTTATTTGTGGCGTGGTCTTACGAGATGCTTTTGTTTTCAAAGGATTTTGAAACTTTAATAATCAATTTGGATGCATTATTATTATCAGCTGGTATTCCAGACTGACTCGGGTGTTATTTCATTAGAATGCTCGGGTCAGACCGAGTATTATATGTTCAAGATAGGTTACTATGGAGCAGAGGAGCTAGAGTCCGAGACGTATTATCTGTACCTATATATATATTCCGCTGCTATGATTGTATGATTGTCTGACTGGTAAATATTGTGTGCATGAAATACTCTGATGATGTGATGTATAAAACAGTTATAGATTTCATTTTGTGTAAAGTTACATATTTACTATTATATTTTGTTCCGCAGCGACTGTGAGATTCTGATATTGTTTAGTTTCTTCTTCTTCTTTAACCCTAATGGTTCGTAATTCTGTGCCACTTGAGTTAATAGAGGTAGAATAGTGTTGATTCAAGGGGTATGGATTTGCGGGCTATCATAATTGCTGTACTTGGACTTGTATTTGTATTCATCAGTGTGGTGTGGCTTCGAGCTTCACTGATGCTTCGAGCTGTTGCATCTCAATTGAGTTTGTACTTTGTTCACTTGATGGCTTCAAGCCTGAACTACTTTGTTCTTGTTTTGGTATGCCACTGTTTTATGTACCTTGTCCATGTTGTGTTGTCCAGTTGAGTTGTCGATGCTTGACTGTTTAGTTTCTTGGCTAATTACTTGTTTCAACTGCAGTTTCACTGTGCAGTTGTGTTGAGTCTGTGACTTGACCTTTTGCATTTTGTTGTAATTTGATTTGGGTTGTAATTGCACCACTTTTGTCATGTTGAATGGAGTCACTGATGCATCACCATCTGCGATCATACATAATATGTGTATGTTGTTGCACCATTGTTGTTTCACTGCTCCACTGGTTACCATTTACCTGATTTGTGTTTCACCATGCAGTCATGTTCATTTGAAACCATGTTCCATTTGGGTTGGTGGCTGCATTAAGTTGTTTTCATGTGTGATCTGGTGGTGACTGTAGTTTTTGGTTGTAGTTTGACCTTGTATTCTTTGGTGACTGCAGTCTCGTTCGTATGTAGTTTGCCCTTGTTGGTTTGCATTGCATTGATGCAATTGGATTTGTTTTTCTAATTACACTTGAGTTGAATCCGGTATTTCGTGTTTGACCTTGTGCTCGTTTGTGAACTTCCATTGAGCTTTTGTGTACATCATCACTGTAGTAGCGAGGCAGTGCATGCGAGCGTGTACTGCAGCCACACCGTATTGATTTTATTGGTATTTCTTTTGCTTTTGATGCGTTGATCTTTTGTGTATTTCATGCTGTAGTGGCGAGGCAGTACACGCGTGCGTGTGCTGTAGCCCTACCAGAATTGATGTTTTTAGGTGATGTTTCAATGGTTTGATTTGTTTCGTGTGTCCAATTCAATATTTTGAATCGTATTTTGATTTGGTTTAATTTGGTGATTTTGTTGATATCTAATTATCTTTTGGATAATTAGATTATGAGTTTCTAATTATTTATTTAATAATTATATTTTGTTGTCAATTGCCGTCTAGGCAATTCTGTTGTTTTCTAAATTATCTTCATTGATAATCCTTTTATTTATCTTCGCTGATAATTTGAATTTGCTGATTTTTTGTTTAACACAGTTACGTGTTACATTTTCCGTTATCCGATTTTCTTATTTAAGGACTGGATAGGTGAATTTATTTTGACTATCGTCTAATTGTTATTTGATTACTATTGCTTCCGTGCATTAATAACTGAGTTTGAATTAGACTGACCCATGTATTATTTTCTTTTGAATTTAATACACGAGTCAGACCGAGTTATTACAGGTTGTAGATATCTTGCTTTGGGTTGCTGCTTGAGCGATGAAGTCTTTTCATATCTTTTGGAGTAGTCGTCGTCATTTTATAGTAGTCAATGTATTTGTATAGGATGATATATATTCATGTATATTATTTGAGATAATGTACTTGTATATGTAACTTCCAGAGTCGACAGTTGTAGTTGTATCATATGTACTGTATCGCATGTATTGTAGCTGACATCAGTTTTATATATATATATATGTGTGTGTGTGTGTGTGTGTGTGTGTGTGTATGAGACTTTTGTTATCTGTGTTCCGCATTTAGTTATCTGTGTTATTATTATATATATTGTCCTAAACTATTATGAACCATCGTAGTTCATTTTATACTGGAATTGGGTATGTCGATGAGAGTAAATAAGGGATGAAAAAAAAAATACCACTCCTATCGAGATAACCAATACTAGTGTAAGGCCTAACTACGGATTTCCGCTCCTATCCAGCCTTATTCTTCGCAATAACAGACAGTATTTCCTTTAATACTCTTTGTTATTGTGAGCATAGAGGTGGGGCGTCACAGTTGGTATCAGAGCGAGGATTATGGACATAATATAAAGCATAACTTAGACGGAACATGTGTTACAACCATTTTTGGATGTTTTATTGTGCCATGAGTCAAAACTAAATTTTTGAAATTATGATGAAATTTTTAAATATATTTATTTAAAAATAAAAAGTGAAATTGTGTTTTGATGATTGAGAAATTTGTGTTCTGCTTATCAGAGTGCGCATCGGAAACAGTGAGACTGTCTTCGCTGAGTACAGCTGGTAAACTTTTTGATTTGAAAAAAAAAATCAAAATATGAAACTGAAATAAATTTCATTTGTTGTTTACATAGCTGTGTTTAATTTGTTTTCTTTGAAAATTTCGAGGCTGATTTGAGGATTCGAAGCAATTGCAGTTATGTGAATTTGTTGGGATTTTTGCTGTTTTGAATTATCTTTCTTGAAGATATATTCGAATGATTTCTTTGTTCATTTTGTTGTATACGTGCAAATTTATGTCGCACATTACTACATTAATTTTACATTGAACCGATGTTTGGTTTTTAACATACTTTGCTGCCGTTATTTTTATAACGGGATTTCCACACCGGCGCTATATTTTTGAAGCACGGTGTTTTGTTGACATTTTTAATGAATGAAAATTCACTAATATTATATTTTAATGCAAATTATTTTTATGAGATTTTGACGCATGAATATTACTGTTGCTTTGACTTCAGCAACCGTCAAATTTTAAAGTGGATTTTCAAGCGGTTATCCAGCAATGCTGATTTTGTTGTCCGTTTTTATGGTATTTTGAGAAGTGCAATTTCCTTGTCGAAGTTGCTACTGATGTTACTGTTTAATAACGTGTTTTAAAAATTGTTTCAAAATTAAAATTGTTTTCAATTTTTTTTTATAGTTTATGCTTTCAAAAGAATGAGGAAGCGACTTAAACGTTTCAGGAAAATCGAGGACTATGACCCCTTTCTTTTACTGATTCGCTTAATTCCGGACTTGTCCGTTTGAGAGTGTAAATTATTACTTTTATAAAATAAATGAAATTGTTTTCAGAAGTTTTGCAGTTTGCGCTTTCAAAAGAATGAGGAAGCGATTTAAACGTTTCAGCAAAATCAAGGACTATGACACCTTTCTTTTGCTGATTCGCTTAATTCTGGACTTGTCCGTTTGAGAATGTGAAATGTTAATTATTTAAAATACACAAATTTTGCACATTCAAGGAAACGATGAAGAGAATTAAACGATTTAGTAAAACTCGTGGTTATGGGACATGTGCGTTTGCTATTTTGGTTAATTCCAGACTCGTTAATTGAAATATTTGCTGTTTTGATGATTTTGATGATTTTATTTGGCTTTCGTGCCACTATGCTGGACCTTCGGGTCATTTGTTGGGCTTTCGGGCCATTCTGCGGACCTTCGGGTCAAATACCAGTACTAGACCTTCGGGTCACTCTGCGGACCTTCGGGTCACTCTGCGGACCTTCGGGTCATTGGTTGGGCGCCAAAATTAGGTTGATAGTACTTGGTAGGCTTCGGCCATTTGTTGATGCACGTGCGGCGTAGCTTAAAAACTCGCCATATGATGGGATCGATCCAACCTTTTATGTTGATTTTCTAGATTATCTTAATTGATTTCTAGATATTTGTTGTTTCCAATTATCTGCAGGTAATTCGATACTTGTTGATATGAGTTCTGATTATCGTTTTTGATAATCAGATATTTGTTGTTTCTGATTATCGTTTGTGATAATTAGATATTTTTTGATTTGTTGTTTCTCATTATCATTTTTGATAATCAGATATTTTTTGTTTCTGATTATCGTTTTTGATAATCGGATATTTGTTGTTCCTGATTATCGTTTTTGATAATCCGATATTTGTTGTTTCTGATTATCGTTTTTGATAATCGGATATTTGTTGTTTCTGATTATCGTTTTTGATAATCGGATATTTGTTGTTCCTGATTATCATTTTTTATAATCGGATATTTGTTGTTTCTGATTATCGTTTTTGATAATTGGATATTTGTTGATTTGAGATTTCTGATTATCGTTTTTGATAATTCGATATTTGTTGATTTGATGATTTCTGATTATCGTTTGTGATAATTAGATATTTATTGATCTGAGATTTTTTATTATCATTTTTTATAATTAGATATTTGTTGATTTGAGATTTCTGATTATCTTTTTGATAATTAGATATTTGTTGAGTTGAGATTTCTGATTATCGTTTTGAAAATTAGATATTTGTTGACTTGATGATTTCTGATTATCGTTTTTGATAATTAGATATTTATTGACTTGAGATTTCTAATTATCATTTTTGATAATTAGATATTTGTTGATTTGAGATTTCTGATTATCGTTTTTGATAATTAGATATTTGTTGATTTTATGATTTCTGATTATCGTTTGTGATAATTAGATATTTGTTGATTTTAGATTTCTGATTATCGTTTTTGATGATTAGATATTTGTTGATTTGAGATTTCTGATTATCGTTTTTGATCATTAGATATTTGTTGATTTGAGATTTTTAATTATCGTTTTTGATAATTAGATATTTGTTGATTTGAGATTTCTGATTATCGTTTTTGATAAATAGATATTTGTTGATTTGAGATTTCTGGTTATCGTTTTGATAATTAGATATTTGTTGATTTGATGATTTCTGCTTATCGTTTTTGATAATTAGATATTTGTTGATTTGAGATTTCTGATTATCCTTTTTGACAATTAGATATTTGTTGATTTGATGATTTCTGATTATCGTTTGTGATAATTAGATATTTGTTGATTTGAGGTTTCTTATTATCGTTTTTGATAATTAGATAGTTGTTGATTTGATGATATCTGATTATCGTTTGTGATAATTAGATACTTGTTGATTTGAGATTTCTTATTATCATTTTTGATAATTAGATATTTGTTGATTTGAGATTTCTGATTATCGTTTTTGATAATTAGATATTTGTTGATTTGAGATTTCTGATTATCCTTTTTGATCATTAGATATTTGTTGATTTGAGATTTCTGATTATCGTTTTTGATGATTAGATATTTGTTAATTTGATGATTTCTGATTATCGTTTTTGATAACTAGATATTTGTTGATTTGACATTTCTGATTATCGTTTTTGATAATTGGATAATTGCTAATTTTGCTGATTATAGGATTTTCTAGTCTCTAATTGATTCTAGATTATGTTGATTATATTGAATTGCTGTTTTCTATCTATCTTTGTAGATAGTTAGAGTTTGTTGATTATGGAGTTCGTATTTTCTAATTATCGTATCGATAATTAGATATCGCTGTTTTGTGATTTCTGTATTCTAATTATCTAATTGATAATTGAATATTGCTGATAATTGCATTTATTCAGCTTTGTTGTTTTCTAATTATCAACTTGATAATTAGATTTTTGTTGAGAATTTGTGAATTTCTTTTATGAAATTAAAAGATTTCTTTGGTGTTTGTGTTCTTTACCTTTTTTTCTCTAGCTTAAGCAGTTTACGTTAGAAAAATATTTGTTATTGACACCTTTAATTATGAAAATTGCGGGGATGAAATTTTTATAAGGAGGAGAGTCTGTAACAACCTGGGATTTCGTATTGATTTATAATCATCATTAAACGATTAATGTGCTAGGTAATTGATAGTGGGAGTTTTTAACCGGGTTGAAATTCATTTAAAAATTTGCTAAAAGGGTTACGGGCTTTAAAATTTATCTCGACTCACACTCCTTTCATTATTCATGGTGCCGTGATAAGGATCAGTAGAATAACTCGATCCTCCTTTATCATTTCCATTCGTAACCCTAGAAACCAACATACGAAAGAAAAAAAATGGCGGCTCGATCTTTTTCATTGTTCAATCAAGAAATTAGGGTTTTTGCAAATTCAATGATGCCAAGCTTCGATTTGGTTTGCTTGCCGATCAATTGTGTGCACGTCGAATCAAAGGTGAGTAATTTTAGTTACGCACATCTAGTTCAATCTCAAGTTTGTAGGGTTATAATTTTTGTGATTTTCGTTCGTAAAAAAAAATTGTTTAAATTCGTCACTTGATTTTTCTTGGTCGTTCGATTTTGTTCGTGTTGCTGTTTTCTGGCATGGTTCGATTTCTGTTACCCACGGCTTTGATGATTTTGATTTGAGTTTGACGATGTTGTTTTGTTAGACTTTGGCTATATTGCATACCGCCGTTGATAGTACTTTCGACCTTGTTCGACTTTACTTACTGGTTTATCTCGTGACCACCACGGCTTTGAATAGTTGTTGGTATTTTGGGCTTGGCACTGTCTTGATTTGAAACTGCAGCCCCATGATTTTCGAACTCATTTCGACTGTGACTTTGATATTGCTTTGAACTGCTGTTTGAAATCGCCTCTGTTTGGATTTTGCAATTAATTGCTTATTTATTTTGTGTGTCTTCATATATGTTCATACATACAGTTATATGTGTGTATAAATGTGTAGTCGAATTTGCACTGCAATTATCTTTGTTCAAAACTGATATTGTTGCTGGCATCTATTATGTTGTTTGTTGAACTAGTGGGTAATTTTCTTGCTGTGGTAGCTTCTGGCTTCACTATGTTGCATTTGAATCATGTCCTTCGAGTTTCTCGAGCACATGAAGTTTGCTGTTGAACTCGTTCCTGACTCGTTCCAATTTGTGTATATTTGATTACTTGATTTCATGGCATCGATTTTAAACTCGTTGGTTTCCTTGATTTGTATTACGTGACTTCGAGTTTGGTAACTCTGTTGCTTCTGGTTTCAGTAAACCTTTACTGACTTGTAGTGTTTACATATTGAGTTGTTGATGCATCGCTTGTTGCAATTCATCTGTTGCTCGCTTGAATTGTGATTCTTGATGTTGGGTCATGTTGAGCTCATATGGTCTTCACTTTCGTACATGATCTCTGCTCTGGCCTTGGTTGTTTGGTTGTATGCTTGTGCATTGCCTTGCCTTTCACGTTGCCATAACTGCTGTACTTGGACTTGTATTTGTAGTCATCAGTGTGGTGTGGCTTCGAGCTTCACCGATGCTTTTCACTGTTGCATCTCAATTGAGTTTGTACTTTGTTTACTTGATGGCTTCAAGCCTGAACTACTTTGTTCTTGTTTTGGTATGCCACTGTTTTATGTACCTTGTCCATGTTGTGTTGTCCAGTCGAGTTCGGCACTTGAGTTGTCGTTGCTTGACTGTTTAGTTTCTTGGCTAATTGCTTGTTTCAGCTGCAGTTTCACTGTATAGTTGTGTTGAGTCTGTGACTTGACCTTTTGCATTTTGTTGTAATTTGATTTGGGTTGTGATTGCACCACTTTCGTCGTGTTGAATGGAGTCACTAAAGCATCACCATCTGCGATCATACATAATATATGTATGTTTTTGCACCATTGTTGTTTCACTGCTCCACTGGTTACCGTTTACTTGATTTGTGTTTCACCATGCACTCATGTTCATTTGAAACCCTATTGCATTTGGTTTGGTGGCTGCATTACGTTGTTTTCATATGTGATCCTGTGGTGACTGCAGTTTACGACTGCAGTCTCGTTTGTATGCATTTTGCCCTTATTCGTTTGCACTGCATTGATGCAATTGGATTTGTTTTTCTAATTACACTTGAGTTGATTCCGGCATTTCGGGTTTGACCTTGTGCCCCTTTGTGAACTTCCATTGTGCTTTTGTGTACATCATCACTGTAGTGACGAGGCAGTGCACGCGAGTGTGTACTGTAGCCACACCGTATTGATTTTATTGGTATTTCTTTTGATTTTGATGCGTTGATCTTTTGTGTATTTCATGCTGTAGTGGCGAGGCAGTACACGCGTGCGTGTGCTGCAGCCATACCAGATTTAATGTTTTTAGGTGATGTTTCAATTGTTTGAATTGTTTCGTGTGTCCAATTCAATATTTTGAATCGTATTTTGATTTGGTTTAATTTGATGATTTTGTTGATATCTAATTATCTTTTTCATAATTAGATTATGAGTTTCTAATTATTTATTTAATAATTAGATTTTGTTGTTAATTGCCGTTTAGGTAATTCTGTTGTTTTCTAAATTATCTTCATTGATAATCCTTTTATTTATCTTCATTGATAATTTGAATTTGCTGATTTATTGTTTAACACTGTTACGTGTTACATTTAACGTTATCCAATTCTTATTTAAGGAGTGGATAGGTGAATTTATTTTGACTGTCGTCTAATTGTTATTTAATTATTATTGCTTCCGTGCATTAATAACTGAGTTTGAATTAGACCGACCCGTGTACTATTTGCTTTTGAATTTAATACTCCGGTTAGACCGAGTTATTACAGGTTGTAAATATCTTGCTTTGGGTTGCTGCTTCAGCCATGAAGTCGTTTCATATCTTTTGGAGTAGTCGTCGTCATTTTATAGTAGTCAGTGTATTTGTATAGGATGATATATATTCATGTATATTATTCACGATAATGTACTTGTATATGTAACTTCCAAAGTCGACAGTTGTAGTTGTATCATATGTACTGTATCACATGTATTGTAACTGACATCAGTTATATGTATATATGAGACTTTTGTTATCTGTGTTCCACATTTAGTTATCTGTGTTATTATTATATATATTGTCCTAAACTATTATGAACCATCGTAGTTCATTTTATACTGAAATTGGGTATGTCGATGGGAGTAAATAAGGGATGAAAAATAAAAAAATATATACCACTCCTATCGAGATAACAAATACTAGTGTAAGGCCTAACTACGGATGGCCGCTCCTATCCAGCCTTATTCTTCGCAATAACAGACAGTATATCCTTTAATACTCTTTGTTTTTGTGAGCATAGAGGTGGGGCGTCACAATGGGGGTAAATAAATCAGCGATAAAAAAATAAATAATATACCACTCCTATCGAGATAAACAATAAAAATGTAAGGCCTAACTACGGATGGCCGCTCCTATCCAGCCTTATTCTTCGTAATAACAGACAGTATTTGCTTTTAAATACTCTTTGTTATTGTGAGCATAAAGGTGGGGCGTCACAGTTGGTGTCAAAGCATATGGTTTATGGACATAATATAAAACATAACTTGAATGGAACATGTATTACGACTATTTGTCGTTGTTTTATTGTGCTTTGAGTCAAAACTAAAATTTTGAAATTATGATGAAATTTTTAAATATCTTTATTTAAAAATAAAAGTGAAATTGTGTTTGATGATTAAGTAATTTGTGTTCTGTTTATCAAAGTGCGCAGCGGAAATAGCGAGACTGTCTTCGCTGAGTACAGCTGTTAACTTTTTTGGATTTAAAAATCAAAAATATGAAAATGAAATAAATTTCATTATGTTGTTACATGGATGTGTTTATTTCTGATTTCTTTGAAAATTTCGAATCCGATTGAGAATCCGAAGCAATTGCAGTCATGTGATTTTGTTGAGATTTTTGCTGTTTTAAATTATCTTCCTTGAAGATACATTCGAATGATTTCTTTGTTCATTTTGTAGTATAAGTGCAAATTTAAGTTGCACGTTACTGCATTAATTTTACGTTGAACCGGTGTTTGGTTTTAAACGTATTTTGTTGCCGTTATTTTCATAACGGGATTTTTACAGCAGTGCTAGATTTTTGAAGCACAGTGTTTTGTTGACATTTTGATGAATGAAAATTCACTGGTGTTATATTTTGATGCGAATTATTTTGATGAGAATTTGACGTATAAAAATTACTGTCGTTTTGACTTCAGTAATCGTCAATTTTATTAAAGTGGATTTTCAAGCAGTTATCCCGCAATGCTGATTTTGAGATCCCTTTTTACGGTGTTTTGAGAAGTGCAATTTTCTTATCGAATTCCCTACAGATGTTGTTGTTTTAATCACGTATTTTAAAAATCGTTTTAAAATAAAATTGTTTTCCAAAATTTCTACAGTTTGCGCCTTCAAAATAATGAGGAAGCGATTTAAACGTTTCAGCAAAATCGAGGACCATGAACCCTTACTTTTATTGATTCGCATAATTCCGAACTTGTCCGTTTGAGAACGTAAAATGTTATTTATTTAAAATACACAATTTTGCACTTTCAGGAAACGATGAAGAGAATTAAACGATTTAGTAAAACTCGTGGTATGAGACATGTGTGTTTGCTATTTTGGTTATTTCCGGACTCGTTAATTGCAATATTTTCCGTTTCGATGATTTTCGTATGCTTTCAAGCCACTATGTTGGACCTTCGGGTCATATGTTGGACCTTCGGGTCAAATACCAGTACTAGACCTTCGGGTCATATGTTGGACCTTCGGGTCATTTGTTGGACGCCAAAATTATGTTGACAGTACTTGGTAGGCTTCGGCCATATGTTGATGCACGTGCGGCGTAGCTAAAAACTCGCCATCTGATGGGATCGATCCAACCTTTTATGTTGATTTTCTAGAGTATCTTAATTGATTTCTAGATATTTGTTGTTTCCAATTATCTACAGGTAATTGGATATTTGTTGATTATGATTATCGTTTTTGATAATTGGATATTTGTTGATTCTGATTATCGTTTTTGATAATTAGATATTTGTTGATTTGAGATTTCTAATTATCATTTTTGAGAATTAGATATTTGTTGATTTTAGATTTCTGATTATCGTTTTTGATAATTAGATATTTGTTGATTTGAGATTTTTGATTATTGTTTTTGGTAATTAGATATTTGTTGATTTGAGATTTCTGATTATTGTTTTTGATAATTAGATATTTGTTGATTTGAGATTTCTCAATTATCGTTTTTGGTAATTGGATATTTGTTGTTTCTGATTATCGTTTTTGATAATTGGATATTTGCTAATTTTGCTGATGTTAACCCCGTTCCAGCTCACGAGTCAAAGAAACCAACGAGTTAAGGCCTGGGGTGAGCCACGACTTAAGATGTTTAACGGCTCAGGAAGGATCTACGACTCAGGAGGCCTCACGACTCATCGAGTCACCGACTCAACTGATTACCGACCTAAGATATGAACCGAATCAACGACCTATCTAGTTACGACTCAACAGGCAAATTACTTAGTAACCTTAGCAGCTTAAGAATAGTACGACTCAACAAGCTACCGACTCAACAAGCCAACGAGTTAAAACTTAAAGCGACTTAGAGGAGTGGAGCGACTCAAGGGATTAACGGTGTATGGGATAGACCGACTCAAGTTCTCTAACGACTCAGCGACCTAAGGTGTCAAATGACCTAACTGACTAAAATCCCAAAACAACAAAGGACCGACCTACGACTTATGGTAGGTCATTCACGACCTAGCTTGAGTCGTCCACGACTTAAAGCTACTATGTAGAAATCCAATGCCGCTTCATTTTGGACCACGACCTTTTAACTCGCAGACGAGTTAGGACTTGTGCTATATACAAAGGACCGGAGACGCTCTGATAGGAAGTCTGGGCTCAACCAGTTGAGTCGCCCACGACATACGACTCATCCTGAGTCGGTCACGACTTACGACTCATCTTGAGTCGGTCACGACTCATCTTGAGTCGGTCACGACTCATGACTTGACAATTCCAGCGCCTAGAAATTTGCCTATAAATACGCAACCACCTCCAACGTTCAAAGGACTTTTGGCTCATTCTCTTCAAGCGCTGTTACTCCGCTGCATTCCAAACCAATCAAACACTTAAAGCTCTCAAGACACGAAGAACGCTAAAAACAACTTCGAGAAAAGATCACACACATCCAACATGGATTTGAAGACTCTAATCTCCATTGAAGTTTAATCTACTTGTTCTAAGTGACTTGTAATTCAAAGTGTATTGTACTTGGAAAGAATTGTATCAGCTTGTAAGGAGATCATCAATAAAAGTACTTAAAGTGGACGTAGGCTATTCCATTAAGCCGAACCACTATAAAATTGTTGTTGTTTACTGCTTTTCTGCTATCATCTGCTTGTAATCTGTTCCCGAGTTATCGGGTGGTGCTTTCACAACTACAACTCATACACCGGGGTGTTAGCATTCAAATTTTAGCGTTAACATTTTTGGTGCTTTCACTGAGAATTGAACTCAGGAGAGTTATCATCATTGCTTCACAGAGGTTTGTAGAGAGAATTTCCTTGAAAACCAGAAGTCTATCCGAGATTATGGCTCCTGGAAGGAAGAGTAGATCTGTCAGGTCTGGGAATATTCAAGAGGGAACCTCCGCTTCCCCTATATCGAATCAAGCCACTCCAGCTGTCGGAGTTACAAAGGCAGAGCTGGATGCAGCAATTTTAGGGCTAAACCAACAGATCAACGCCCAAAATGCACAACTCGAGGCTCAAAATGCACAAAATGCCCTAATTCTAAATAGGTTGAACGATCTACTTGGGGCAAACCGTCAACCAGCAGGTAATGAGAGGAATTTTGCTGGCAACCTTCATGATGCTGAAGAAAGAAGTGCTCCTGAAAGGGCTGCTAGCCCCTTTGAACAAACACTTCCAGAGGTTGGTGGATCTAGAACTCGACATGATGAGGAGTATCTTTCTGGAATGGTCCGACAAATTATGAAAGAGAGTATGCAGAGGGTTGAAGACGAGAAAGAATGGGGTTTCGCCCCAAGTAAGACTCCATTTACTGAGAAAATCTTAAAAGGCTGAATTCCCAAGGAAGTTTGTCCCTCCAACCATCCCAGCTTACAAGGGGACAAGTGATCCGAACGAATTCCTATACAAATATGATTGGCACATGACAGGTGCCAGAGCCTCTGATGAAATAAAGTGCCGATATTTCCCTGTGTATCTCGAAGGCGTAGCTCTTCTTTGGTTCACCAAGCTGCCCGTCCGATCTATCGATCAGTTTTCTGACTTGACCCGGAAGTTCAAGGAGCAGTTCAGACTATATGCCTCAAAAGCCAAAGATATCATGTCACTGTCAAGTTTGGAGCAGAGTCCAGGAGAGACTATCAGATCTTTCTTAAACCGCTTTAATATAGCGTTAGCTGAGGTGGACAATGCAGAACCGCGAATGATATTGACTTATCTGATGAAGGGTATTGACAAGTCGAGCGAATTTGGGAAATGGCTAAACATGAAGGAACCAAATTCCCTTGAAAAATTCTATAAAAAAGCAGATGAATTCATACGCTTAGAAAGCCGTCCTGTACCGATAAAGGCAGTGTTGGAAAAAGCTGAAGACAACACTGTTGCTCCACGCAAGAATGAATCTGTAGGGCAGAAAAGGGAAAATAACAATGGGAAGAAGCAGAGTAATCTGAAGAAGCCCCGATCCTTCAAGCCATCAGAGTATACTCCTTTATCAGATACGCCGGAGCGTATCTACCTCGCCATTAAAGATTCTGCTGACTTTCCTAAACCTCCTCCTTTAAGGACCGGGAAAAAGGCTATACAGAGTGGGAAGTTCTGCCGCTTCCATAATCAACCCGGTAACGAGACTGACGAGTGCCGCCAGTTGAAAAATCTGATTGAAGAGTTGCTAAGGGAAAACAAACTGCAGCAATTTGTGAAAAAGAATAACAACAATCCTGCTTCATCTAGTCAGGGGCAACTGGCTCCTACTCAACAACCTAGGACGATTGAGAAGGCTGCAGGGCATGAACCTGGAAGGCCCATTATTAATGTCATTACAGGAGGACCTCACCCAGCAGGCGGGAGCTAGGGTGAGATGGAAAGGTATACCCGAGCTTTAAAGTATGTACCGACCGAGGAAGATGTATTTGTTTTGGAAGGTGCTACGCCCTTGAAGCAACAAAGAACTTTCGATGATGATATTGTGTTCAGAGCTAGGGATTCCGCAGGTATTGAAGCTCCAACCTTGGATCCTCTAGTCATCTCGGCTGGTATCGGGCCAGCTATTGTCAGAAGAGTTCTCATTGATTGTGGCACATCCTGCAATATTCTCTTTAAGAAAACATTCGACCAAATGAAGATCCCTATGGCTGATGTGCAAGCCTCATCGCAGAAAATTGCTGGTTTCACTGGGGAGCCAAAGCAGCCGGTAGGGACCATTGATTTGTTTGTGGAACTTGGAGAAGGAGAGAGAAAAGTGGTCCGCAAGCAAACTTTTGTGATTGTCGACGAATTTTCTGCTTACAATGCTTTCCTTGGTCGTCCAACTCTGGCAGCGTTCAAAGCTGTTCTTGCCCCGTGGTGCCTCACTATTAAATTCCCTACAGACAATGGAGTAGGAGTTATAAAAGGTGATCAAAATGCCGGGCGAGAGTGCTATCTGGCAGAGCTACGAGAAACCAGAAAAAGAGAAATGGGAAAGAATGCGGCAGCCCCAGTCCGCATCAAAGAACCGGCCTTGTAGCAATTACAGGGCGGACCCTGCACTGGCGAACACAGTGGAGCAAGGAAAGAAATGGACCCTAGAAAAGTCAGTGCAGGGGAAAATAGAGTGGTACCGATGGAAACGACAATTCCAATACCTGTTGACCCAAAGGACCCAAACAAAGTGTTGAATGTGGGTTCACAACTTAATGCGTCAATTCAGAATATCTTAATATCTTTTTTAAAGGCAAATCTGGATGTTTTTGCTTGGACTCATGCCGATATGTGCGGAATATCCCCAGAAGTTGCAGTACGTGTTCTAAATATTGATCCAAAATTTACACCTGTGAAGCAGAAAAGGAGAACTCAAGGTCCAGAAAGGTCAGCGGCATTAAAAGAAGAAGTTGATCGACTCATGGAGAATAATTTTATCAAAGAATCTACCTATCCGAATTGGGTTTCAAATCCAGTGCTGGTTAAGAAAGCCAACGGAAAATGGAGAGTATGCATCGATTTTTCAGATCTAAACAAGGCCTGCCCCAAAGACTGCTTCCCATTACCCAGAATTGACCAACTGGTAGACGGAACAGCGGGACACGAATTGTTATCTTTTATGGATGCTTACTCCGGATATAACCAGATCATGATGCATGAGCCAGATCAGGAGGACACGAGCTTTGTCACCGACACTGGTCTTTACTGCTACAGAGTTATGCCCTTCGGGTTGAAGAATGCAGGGGCGACATACCAAAGACTCGTTAATGCTATGTTCAAACCGCAACTGGGCAAGACTATGGAAGTCTACGTCGATGACATGTTAGTAAAGTCCAAGAAAGCGGCGGATCACATAGAACACTTAGCAGACATGTTTGCAGTCCTCCGAAGATACAGAATGAAGCTCAATCCTTTAAAATGTTCATTTGGAGTGGAATCCGGCAAGTTTTTAGGTTTCATCGTGAGCGCTAGGGGCATTGAGGCCAGTCCAGCTCAAATTACTGCATTGAAAGAAGTCAAAGCCCCTAGAACAAAGAAGGAATTGCAAAGTCTCAACGGAAAAGTCGCCGCCTTGAGTCGGTTCATTTCCAAAGCCACAGATAAATGCATCCCATTCTTTGACGCCCTAAAGAAAGGAAAGAAAAACTTCGATTGGACTCCCGAATGCCAAAAAGCCTTCGATGAATTGATTCGCCATATGGAGACGCCTCCAATACTTTCTAGGCCTGGCGATGGCGAGGATCTTCTTATATACTTGGCAGTGTCATCTCATGCTTTTAAGTGCAGCGCTGATACGGGAAGACAAAAGGATTCAACATCCAATTTACTATATCAGCAAAAGACTCACTGGGGCAGAGGTGAATTACTCTAAGTTGGAAATCTCACCTATTGCTTACTAATTGCGTCTAGGAAATTGAGGCAATATTTTCAAGCTCATCCTATCAAAGTCCTCACTGATCAACCTTTAAAACAAGTCCTGTTTCGCCCTTAAACTTTGGGTCGTCTTCTAAAGTGGAATATTAAACTCAGTCAGTATGACATCACTTATCATCCCCGAAAAGCAATCAATGGACAAGCTTTAGCGGACTTCATTGCAGAATTTACAGATAAGGGTAACAGTGAGGAAGAAACTGTCGACAATTCCTCGATCCAGTGGAAGTTATATGTCGATGGTGCGAGAAACGACTACTGTTCTGGAGCCGGAGTTGTACTTGAGACTCCTGAAGGTCGATCATTATGCTATGCACTAAGATTGGAATTTCCTTCAACAAACAATGAAGCAGAATACGAAGCCCTTATCGCTGGTTTAAGGATTGCTAAAGAATTAAACATCCGAGCGTTACAGATATTCAGTGATTCTCAGCTTATTGTATGCCAAGTCAAAAAGGAATTCCAAGCAAAAGGGGGAAATCTGCCCGCCTACTTATCAAAGGCTTGGGAACTCCTGGGTGATTTCGATCATTACATGATAAGCCACATTCCTCGAGAAGAAAACATGAAAGCAGATTCTCTCGCAAAGTATTCGAGCACAGGCGAAGCTCAATTTCTGGGGCTAACTCCAGTAGAGGTCCTGTCGACTCCTAGCATTGATGAGATGGACATTGATTGGATCACGAGCATGTCTCAAGAGAAAGAATCATGGATGACTCCGATAATAGAATATCTGCTCAATGGGTCCTTACCAGGGAACTCAAAAGAACGACAAAAGCTACTGAGAAAAGCCTCTCGATACATAATCCAGGATGGCCGGTTATACAGACGGGGATTCTCAATGCCATTACTTCGATGTGTATCCAGGGAAGAGGCTAAAGCAATCTTAGCAGAGGTACACGGAGGAGAATGTGTTAATCATTCAGGTGGTCAAACATTAGCAAAGAAAATTCTCCGATACGGGTATTTTTGGCCAGAAATTAATCGAGATGCAGCAGAGTATTCCCGAAAATGTGACAAATGTCAAAGATTCGCCAAAATTCCTAGAGCTCCTTCCACTGAACTCACATAGATGGTCAGTCCATGGCGTTTGCAATATGGGGAATAGACCTTGTAGGACCGTTACCAACTGCCAAATCTGGAATTAAATATGCCATTGTTGCTGTAGATTATTTTACTAAGTGGGCAGAAGCTGAACCACTGGCTACTATCACCTCAAAGAAGATGATAAGTTTTGTGATTAAAAACATCATTTGCAGATATGGGGTGCCTCAAAAAATAATTACAGATAATGGGACTCATTTTGAAAGTGAAGAATTCCAAGATTTTTGCGAGCAATTCAAAATCCGGAAAAGCTTCTCAGCAGTAGCTCATCCGCAGGCAAACGGGCAAGTGGAAGCCGTGAACAAAATTATTAAGTCAACCATCAAGAAGCAACTTGAAAGAGCAAAAGGTGGTTGGGTCGATAAGCTACCACTGGCACTATGGGCATACAGAACCACTCACAAAACTGCGACTGGGCACACCCCGTTTTCATTGGCATACGGGTCAAAGGCAATGATTCCGGTAGAAATAGAAGTCCCTTCACACAGAAGAATCCATTTCAATCAAGCAGAAAACGAAAAGCTACAACTCGAAGCGCTAGATCTCCTTGATGAAAAAAGAGATGAGGCTAATCTCAGAATTGCAGCTCATCAGCAAAGAATAGCCAGACATTTCAATTCCAAAGTTCGCCAACGCAGCTTTGAGATTGGAGACCTAGTCCTGAAGAGAATTATGACAGCAACAGGTGTGTTTGGGCCAAATTGGGAAGGACCATATGTCATAAGTCAGAAGCTTCTTGACGGCACATTCAAACTCACCACTGTTGAAGGAGATCAAATTCCAAGGGCATGGAACAGCAACCATTTGCGTCCATACTTTACTTGAAAATTTTGTTGAAATATTGTAAAAAGAATTATGAATGTATGATTCTTGTAATTGAAGGCAATTGTAAAACTGATGCAAGTAAATAATGAAAGAATATAAAGTGGATGTAGGCCCAATTTCCTGGCCGAACCACTATAAATCTTGTGTTCCTTATTATTATTACATGTTTGCTTTATTTTCGATATAAAAAGTGCATAGAATGTATTGCTGAAATGTCGATTCAAATTTTTGCAGACAATGGAAGTGAAACTTGCACATAATAAGACCCAGTGATTCTCGCCAAATTTCAAGTCACAAAAGCTCCAAATTCAAATCCTAGATAGGAAGTACTTCAATTGAACGGCCTATAATTTCGACAGAAACGAGCCTTTGCTAATAAATTGAGATCGTTTGAACAAACAAACATCCAATTAAGAAGCTGATGCTCGTTCTCACGAACTTGCCTGACAATGAAGTACATTTCCTTGGATTAAACAAGTCACTTGTAAAAAAAAAGGGGGGGGGGATCACTAAAAAGGCATAAGCAAGTGGAAAAGGGAACAACCAAAGCCATCATCGGCAGCACAAATCCTCTTCGGAGGCACAACTATTCGGAGAATAAAGACCTCTAATGGGTCATACGCCACAAAAAAGAAAGTTCTCTACTCAACAAAAAAGATTGGAGGAGTCATGACCCTCCAACCATGAGAGAGTAACTTCCAGGCGATGAAAACCCTCTCTGAGGCACATTTCACCAGGAGTTGAAGTGTAACAACCGCTCTTCGGAATTTCACTTCACCAGAGTTGAAATGTAAACAAAATAAAAGCCCTCTTCGGAGGCCCATTTCACCAGGAGTTGAAGTGTTACGACCGCTCTTCGGAATTTCACTTCACCAAAGTTGAAATGCAAAACAAAATAAAGACCTTCCTGGAAGCCCACGTTTCACCGAGATTGAAATAAAACTTCCAAGTGTTGAAACGTGAAAAGGCTTTCTTCGAAGGCACAACTCTTTGGAGATACACTTTTCACCGAGATTGAAATAAAACTTCCAAGTGTTGAAACGTGAAAAATCCCTCCTTAGAGGTACAACCCCCTCCCGGGGACACAAAACAAAATAAAGACCTTCCTGGAAGCCCACGTTTCACCGAGATTGAAATAAAACTTCCAAGTGTTGAAACGTGAAAATGCTTTCTTCGAAGGCACAACTCTTTGGAAATACACGTTTCACCGAGATTGAAATAAAACTTCCAAGTGTTGAAACGTGAAAAAATCCTTCCTCAGAGGCACAAATTTCTATTCTAAAAAAAAAAATCCTCATCAAGGGCATACTTTAACTTTCAAAGGAAGAATTAAAGTTAAAGTACCCTTCAGAGGCCCGCTTCACCACATAGAAGAATTCACTTGACAAGATGTATGCATACGCAAAAGGAAAAATTGATTTCTTCGAAGGACAAAGCGTAAAAACTTATATGAAGGAAGTTGCACTCTACGAAAATTCTCTTCGAGAATGAAGTAATTATTCTTCAAAAAATGAGAGTGCAAGTCCCCTCAAAGTATACGATATTGCAGTAAGCTCATGGTATGGGGGCAACATGGTATAGTTGCATACAAAATGGTATAGCTACGTCGGTAAAAGTACGCTCAAACAACATACCACAAGCTCACCGCAATATCATATAAATAAACTTGTGCAAAAATGAATAAAAATGCATTCTCAAATTCAAACAAAAGTCTGTACAAATAAAGGATCGTTTTATTCAATTGCAGATACAGGTTTCAAAATAAAAAAAAAGCAGGGGGCCGGTGCCTGCACAACATCCGACCATTACACAAAAAAGGAGTCAAAAAAGCCCGAAGTCCGACTCTTCACTTCTTCTTGCCACCTTTGGACCCTTTGCCTGGCCGAATGATTAATTTTTCAGGTCTACCTATAGGCATAAGAGAAGAAGGAGAGGGAGGTGCAACCGGTGCAACTTCCGGTTCCTCTTCAGTAGTGATGATTTTCTTCCCCCTCCTCTTCGATATTCCGTGCTTCTTTCTTCTCTTCGAAGAAGACTCACTCCCTGGAGTAACAAGAGCGGACAAAACTACGTCATCAGAGGGAGTCCGCTCCGGAGAGATCTCGCCTCCTTCAAGTCCCTCGTCCTTCTGCTCTTGCGAAGCAATAGGGTCATCCAAGCCATAAAGAGCCTCAATCTGTTCCTCTTGTGACCCGGGTTGTGAAGCAGAAGGAGGAGTCACCTGAAGAGACGGAGGAGGGATAACCGGAGGAAGTGAAGTCTGCACAACACTTGGCATTTCAACTGCAGAAGAAAAGAAATTAAAAATATTAGTATCTCCCCGAGAGAAGGGAGATATGGGTTCGTCGAGATTCAAGAAGTAATTGAGAAGCTCATCAAACTTTTGAGGAGTAAGCAAGCGATCCACCTGAATCGGACCAATATCAAAATTACCTGAAGATGTTTGCTTCGTAAGTTCAATCTCATAATTCTGAGCCCCGATATCTTCCAAAGCCTCATCATCAGTAGGGGTGATTACCCCGGTTCTTATAGGAGGCGGCGAATGAGCACTAGAGCCTGTAATGTCCACTTCGGAAGAAACTAAAGGGCGTTCAGAAGAGGTAGGCGGTATTTCTTTCTCAGAATGTTCCCCTTCCGCCATTCCGGCCCGTACCTTGGCGAGTTGCTCTTTTCCCTTGGCAAGAGCGGCGCGGGCATCATCATCAAGATAATGCTCTTCAAGAGCTGTCTCAGCGTAGCCAGCACCTTTGCCACCTAGCATATCAAGTGCTGCCTCCCAGACTTCAGCTAATGTAATTTCGTATTTAGGGCCTAGAAAGGCAAGGCTGCCACGCCCCAAAATGCTGTGCAGATAAAAATCAAATAATGTGGAGCTAATGTCAGCTTTGGTTGCTTGATGAGCCTCTTCGGCCGCAAGTTTACCAGCAACAGCCTCATCACGCTCCTTTTCGGCCATAGCAAGTCGAGTTTTTAACAACTCTATCTCCAAGCTTTGAGAGCCGGTCTGTTCTCGCAGCTGTACAGTTTCAGCACGATATTCTTCTATGACCTTTTCCTTGTGTGCAAGCTTATCCTCGATAGCCCTTTGACTGGCATGCGCATCTCGTACTTGTTGCTAAAGCATGCTCTCCTTTTGAGAATAGGAAGTTGATGAAGTAACTAATTCTTCCTTAAGCTTTTCCACTTCCACTTCCAGGTTTTCATTATAGGAAGCAATACTTCTCATTTCGACGTCATGCTATTCGAGAGTCTTCTGCCACTCAGCCTTATCGTTCTCCATTGTGAGCATGGTCTCGAGATTGGCTCGGTTAACTCTCTGAAGCTCGTTGACAAGGTTTTGCCAGTTTGACATTCTTTCAATATCGGTCCTGACAGTATCAAGATTTCGCAGCATAGCCGATTTGTCGAGAGGAACCAAGTCGAGATCAAACCGAACCCCTCTCAGGCACCACCGAGGGAATCGACTTTGAAGAGTGGGAGGACCTTGCCCAACTTGGTATGCGGGCCGGTTGATGATTGCCTGAATGTCGGAGCGAACGGGAGCAGGAGATTGAGCAGGAACATGTTCCGAAGCTGTCGGCATTGTTTCTTCGGTAAGTCTAGCCCGCTTGCTAGAAGAATCGTCTATGTGACCTTTACCTCTCTCATCGTGAGCTTTTCTCTTTTGAGTATCATCATCTCTGTGGGGAAGGTCATGTCTTTCTTGTTCCCTTCGGTGACGTTCTTCATATGCTCGTCTCTCGTCGGCTTTCCTGATGGCCCTCTCTTCATCCGATTCTCTGTAAGAAGGGAGGTAACGCCTGTAATCATACTGGCTACGCCTCCCGTAGCGCTGGAAATCATCATAATACGAGCCGCTGTGCCCCATGGGAGAATCTGGAATAAAAATAATAAGCTTTAGAAATCTTTGAAGTACAAGAAGATAAACGCGTAGAAGTGATGAAAAATCCTAAGTGTTGTGTAACGTGTAAACTACGCGCATCAAGTTACAGACCACTCTGTGGAATAGATGTAGTGATAACTTGAGTAGGAGGAGTTGGCATTTGTTGTAGAGAAGATGTCGCCTCAATCACAGAAGAAACAGTTTTGGAAACATCATCTTTGAAAAGTTCTTGAGAAGTCATAATTAAATCGCTCAACCCCTCGAAAACATCATCACCATCATGTTTCTTGGGACTGGCTTTTTCAACCCCTTCGTCGGCAGATCTTCCGGAGGATCGTGGAGTTTCTTCCTCTTCGATAACTGGGGCAAGTGCAGACTTATCAGACGGCCCCGCAACGTCCTTCGGAATTGAACATCTCACTAGTGGAGTTTCTATAGAGGTTCCTCCCTGAATGTGCTCTTTAATAGGGACCGGGGCATCAGGAGTTTCCGTCGGAGAATCAGGAATTTCAGTTGGAACTTCACGAGACTGAGTGAAGCGAGAAGGATGAAGAAGCCCATATTGATGTAAAAATCCATCATTTAACAAGAACTTTATACTCCTCTCTTCTGCCGCCACAGCGTTCAATCTCTCAAAAAATTGTTTATAGCATGGATCTCTAAAGGGAGGAGGAAGTGCTAAAACAGAGAAAAGAAGCAAAGTTAGCATTCAGCAACTCAAATTTTGAAAAATCCAAGATTGGAGAAATAAAAACAGGAAAATCTTACTTCCTACTCTCCAGATGGCATAAAACCCTGGAGGGCAACGAACAAAGAAATACTGATTTAGAAATCCATGAACGCTATCAGAAAGATCGGTGATGAGTTTTCGGTTTCGAGCACTCCTTATGATTACGATAGAGGGATGATCTTTAATCTTTGTGAATGAGCAGAGGTAGCAGATTTCCTCAAAGCTCGGTAATCTGTCCAAAACTTTACTAAAAAGCACACATAACCCCATCAGAATGGCATGGCCATTGGGGTGCAATTGGAATGGAGAGATAGATAATCGAAGCAGGAACTGCCGAAGGAAGTCATTAAAAGGTGGTATGGCGCCGCTCAAGCACATTTGGCGGTTGACAGCAATAAAGCCAGAAGGAGGCCTATCTGCAGTATCATTTGGCCCCGGCAGTAAGGCATCAGCTCCGGCAATGCCAAACTGAGTGAGCAATTGAGTAAACACCCGCTGATTTAGAGTGGTGGGAGTTCTCTCCGGAGGATTATTCAACAAGTTGGCTACTGGGAAGACATCTTCAGCCTGGCCCATCGGTTCTTCTTGTTGAGATGTCATTCTACACAAGCAACTGGGTGTTCAAATGCGAAGGTGCACGTTTCCTAAAAGTGTGAAGTGTTGTGCAGAACTAATAAAAATAACAAGTAAATATAACTGGAATTAAACTGGTTGACGATTGATCGGCTATAGTAATTTCAGAACTTGTTAATTTAGAGTTCAAGCATAATATTAGTGCAGGCTGGTCAGTTTCGATTGATTGTTTCAGTGTTGCTTTAATATTCTACTTGAAATCGATAGCACTTCGTTCACACGATTTGTTTAAGTTAATTATCTGTTATTAACTAATCTGTCATTTGATATGGGCAATCGATGACAGTATATTCGTCCCAGTTTTCTGTGAATGTTGTATTTAACAGGTTGTTAGCCTGCAAGTCAAAATAACCTGTGAATGAATGCAATAAAATTCAACAGTTCAAAGTTAATGCAATGGTCCAAAATTCAAACAGAATTCATGCAAGTCATAACTCGTCAACGGTTCAAAAGTTCTGAGTCGGCAATGTCCTAAGTCATGAGTCGTAGAAATAAGGAGATTATCTCCAAGTCTTATCTCGGCTACGACTCAAAGGTGTTATCTCGGCCACGACTCAAGGGTCTTATCTCGGCCACGACTCAAAGGTTTTGTCTCGGCTGCGACTCAAGGCTTAGGTCGTGAAGCATGTTGAGTCGTATCATGGTTGAATCGCGAGGGTCGCTGGATCATACAAAAATAGCCGAGTCAAACCTACGGCAATGTTCGAATCAGTCTGACCCATTAACCATCTAACTCCTAACCCATCAACCATCTAATCCATGACCCGATAACCCAATAACTTCGCAATGGTTAGCCCCAGTTCCATCACACCACTAGGTCGCCTCAAATCTCAAATCGTTACAAGTAAGATTAAACCGCCAGCCTTTAATCCATCAATGTCCGATGTAATAGTATTCGCAAGGATAAGGGGGAAAGACGGAAGCGGAGATCGGCAATCATCAGCAATTGAAAAAAGATGCAAAATCTCTTACACGGTGTGATGCTAAAGATGATCGAAGAAAAATCAGGTTGGAATCGCCTTTGAGAGCTTTAAGATGCGTTAATGGCAGACACGGTTCAAAGGATAAGAAATAAAAAGTGGGAGATAGGAGGAACGAGTCAAGCGCTTTATACCTGGAAGAGCTGGAACTTGAATCGGCTCGCCCGAGTTATGATAAGTCGAAGCACACGACTTACGACTTAAGCGTGCGCTTCGAGGGGCAAATGTTAACCCCGTTCCAGCTCACGAGTCAAAGAAACCAACGAGTTAAGGCCTGGGGTGAGCCACGACTTAAGATGTTTAACGGCTCAGGAAGGATCTACGACCCAGGAGGCCTCACGACTCATCGAGTCACCGACTCAACTGATTACCGACCTAAGATATGAACCGAATCAACGACCTACCTAGTTACGACTCAACAGGCAAACGACTTAGTAACCTTAGCAGCTTAAGAATAGTCCGACTCAACAAGCTACCGACTCAACAAGCCAACGAGTTAAAACTTAAAGCGACTTAGAGGAGTGGAGCGACTCAAGGGATTAACGGTGTATGGGATAGACCGACTCAAGTTGTCTAACGACTCAGCGACCTAAGGTGTCAAATGACCTAACTGACTAAAATCCCAAAACAACAAAGGACCGACCTACGACTTATGGTAGGTCGTTCACGACCTAGCTTGAGTCGTCCACGACTTAAAGCTACTATGTAGAAATCCAATGCCGCTTCATTTTGGACCACGACCTTTTAACTCGCAGACGAGTTAGGACTTGTGCTATATACAAAGGACCGGAGACGCTCTGATAGGAAGTCTGGGCTCAACCAGTTGAGTCGCCCACGACTTACGACTCATCCTGAGTCGGTCACGACTTACGACTCATCTTGAGTCGGTCACGAATCATCTTGAGTCGGTCACGACTCATGACTTGACAATTCCAGCGCCTAGAAATTTGCCTATAAATACGCAACCACCTCCAACGTTCAAAGGACTTTTGGCTCATTCTCTTCAAGCGCTGTTACTCCGCTGCATTCCAAACCAATCAAACACTTAAAGCTCTCAAGACACGAAGAACGCTAAAAACAACTTCGAGAAAAGATCACACACATCCAACATGGATTTGAAGACTCTAATCTCCATTGAAGTTTAATCTACTTGTTCTAAGTGACTTGTAATTCAAAGTGTATTGTACTTGGAAAGAATTGTATCAGCTTGTAACGAGATCATCAATAAAAGTACTTAAAGTGGACGTAGGCTATTCCATTAAGCCGAACCACTATAAAATTGTTGTTGTTTACTGCTTTTCTGCTATCATCTGCTTGTAATCTGTTCCCGAGTTATCGGGTGGTGCTTTCACAACTACAACTCATACACCGGGGTGTTAGCGTTCAAATTTTAGCGTTAACAGCTGATTATTAGATTTTCTAGTCTCTAATTGGTTGTAAATTATGTTGATTTTATTGAATTGCTATTTTCTATCTATCTCTGTTGATAGTTAGTGTTTGCTGATTATGGAGTTCGTGTTTTCTAATTATCTGGTTGATAACTAAATGTTTGCGGTTTTGTGATTTGTGATTTTGTGTTTCCTAATTATCCTTATTGATAATTAGATTTTGCCATTTGTTAGTTATCGTATCGATAATTAGAAATTGTTGTTTGTGATTTTGTATTCTAATTATCTAATTGTTAATTGAATATTGCTGATAACTGTAATTATTCAGTTTTGTTATTTTCTGAATTATCTATAGATAATTAGATTTTGCTAAGAATTTGTAAATTTCTTTTATGAAATTAAAATATTTCTTTGGCGTTTGTATTCTTGACCTTTATTTTTCTGGCTTAACCAGTTTATGTTAGAAAAATAATTGTTATGGACGACTTTAATTATGAAAATTGCGGGGACGCAATTTTTATAAGGAGGGGAGTCTGTAACAACCCGGGGGTTTGTAACAGTTAATTATCGTCACCTGATGATTAATGTTGATAGTTAATGGCTATTTGGAGTTTTTTTATCGGGTTGAAATTCTTTTATAAATTTGTTAAAGGATTTACGGGCTTTAAAATCATGTTGGCCCATGTTTTTCTTTGTTGATTGGTGTCGTGATAATATTGAATAACCGGCTCCCTCTTTAATTCATTTTTGGCTAACCCTAAACCATACGAACGACAAAAATGGCAGCTCGCTTGCAAATTAGGGCTTTCATCAAAAATTGAAGGCGCCGACCGATTTCGATCGTTGGCTTCATGTCGTCTAAGCAAGGTGCGTGATTTTGCTTCACTCACATCTAATTCAATTAACAGTTTATATATGTTTCGAGTTCTTTGATTTTTGTTTGGGTACAATTGTTTGGCTTCGTCAATACTATGCCGGCCATTCGACCTTCGTTTGGATGTTTGAGATGGTAACTGACTTTCTCCAGTTCATATACATATTTTTTCGGTTGATACGGTTTTCATTTTCTGGAAATTTTGGTTCTATGAATTCTTGATGACCTCGGCTTTGAATTCTTCGGTATTTTGACTTCATCACTTTGAACTTCAGTTTGAGATCCAGTTGACTTTGAGGCAAAACTGTTTGATTTCGTTCCTTGTTTACTTTGACTTTAGCCTTGATTTGAATGTTAACTTTACTGTAACATTTTCAATGCTCGGCCACCACGGTGTTGAATTGGTCTGACACTACTTTATACTTGGTTTTGAAGTTGTCATTGGTGTTGCATTGTTGTTATTCTCTGATCATATATGTTGATTTCTTGCATGTTGAGACTGCACTTGAGTATGCAGACATGTATGTTTGTGTTATAGTTTTTTTGTATTGGCCTTGAATTTCAATTTAACTTCAATTTGAATCTCATGTGTAGTTGTAGTATCATGTTACCAAGCTTGAGTTCTTTTCATGCAGTCTTCATTTCTTAGTGCACTTGTATTTCATGGTTATAGTCGCCACTCGTGTTTATGTGCATGCTGTTTCATTCTTGAAATATTAGATGATGCTTCTTGGCACTGTTCAGGTCTGTAGTTCGGTTCACATATTGTTCCTGTGCATATTTGTGGTGAGTTGCACTTGTGTATTGTGCTTTGGTGCATTGAGCATTGCCTTGCATTTTGGATTGCCTGACCACTTGGATTGTCTTTGTGGTCCAATTCCTTCATGTTATTGTACTTGACTCACTATCGTTGTGAGCTTTGTTGCTATATTTTTGGTGCTTTCACCTTCATTCTGCTGTATTCATGCGGTGGCTGCAGTTTCTTGTTTGCAGTTTACCCTTGAATTCATGTATACTCTGGCGTTTGTGCCTTATTGCTATTCCTTTATATGCTATGCATGTCACTGTATGGGTTTCATGAACATTTGGATGTTCAGGTTGCGTGCACAATTCATGTGTTGCCAACCTGTATCCATTGTATGTTGTTTGGTCTGATGCTCAGTTGCTTGTATCAATCCATGTTTATGACTTCGGCATTGCTTTAGACTGTAGTTGCCTTTGACTTGTATACTGCACTGTGCTTTACACTAGAATCAGTGGTTTGCTATTGTACATTTATGTGCCTCTTTGTTATTCAATTGAGTTTGTATTGTGTTTGTGCACTTGAGCATGTTTAAGTGTAGTCTACTTGTCTGATAGTGGACTTGCACTTGAATCTCTGGCCTGTTGCACTATATGCTTCAAGTGTACATCTGATTTTGGCGAGGCAGTGCACGCAAGCGTGTACTGCAGCCAAATAAGGTTTCGTGTTAAGATTGATGATTTCATTTGCCAGAACTGTTTCGTGTTCAATTCAATATTTGAAATTGCATTGATTTGGTTTAAATTGATTATTTTTTTGTTGTCTAATTATCTTCTAGATAATTAGATTATGAGTTTCTAATTATTTATTTAATAATTAGATTTTACTATTAATTTCTGTTTAGGCAATTCTGTTGTTTTTTAGATTATCTTCATTGATAATCCTTTTAATTATCTTCGTTGATGATTTGAATTTGCTGATTTGTTGTTTAACACTGTTACGTGTTATATTTACCGTTATCTGATTTCCTTATTTGAGGATTGGATTGGTGAATTTATTTTGACCGTCGTCTAATTATTATTTAATTATTATTATTGCTTCTGTGCATTAATAACTGAGTTTGAATTAGACTGACCCGTGTATTATTTTCTTTTGAATTTAATAGTCGGGTCAGACCGAGTTATTTACAGGTAGTTGATATCTTACTTTAGGGTTGCTGCTTAAGCTATGAAGTTTCTATACATCTTTTGGAATAGTCGTTGTTATAGTATAGGATGATATGCATTCATGTATATTATTGTCAATAATGTACTTGTATATATAATTTCTTGTGTCGATAGTTGTAGTTGTATCATATGTATTGTATCACGTGTATTGTAACTGACATCAGCTATATATATATGAGACTTTTTATTTCTGTGTTCCGCATTTAGCTTATCTGTGTCATTATTATATATATTGTCCTAAACTATTATGAACCATTGTAGATCGTTTTATATTGGAATTGGGGATGTCGATGGGAGTAAATAAATCAGAGATAAAAACTAAAGAATATACCGCTCCTATCGAGATAAACAATACTAATGTAAGGCCTAACTGTGGATGGCCGCTCCTATCCAGCCTTATTCTTCGTAATAACAGACAGTATTCCTTTTAAATACTCTTTGTTATTGTGAGCATAGAGGTGGGGTGTCACATCTAGCTACAACAAACATATGGAATTCAATGTACATAAAATGTCCACTTTCACCTATCTCTTTATATTAAACAAACATAAAACACTATAGATTCAGGAAATGGACAAATGTTCAATCTACATGTATTTTGTGGCAAAGTGAATGAATTTAGGGATCATATTCTTTTTAAATATAAATATTGAAGTTTAATTTGGAATGATTTCAGACAGAGAGTAAACGTTCAAGATATTCAGTCAATAAACATCATTAGGATCCTAAAACCATTGCAGGATAAAATCTAAAACATAGCTTTCATAAATAGATCATTCACATGGAACCTATTACTTGGAGTGTCTGGCATAAATACGTCATTGGCATGGAAACATAGATCAACACCACTGTGTGGTGATTCTCTGGTGACCAAATTCAACTAGATATGAAATTACAGGATCGGAAAATCAACAAGCTAATAGTGTTGAATCCATGGAGATTGATTTAGACAAACCCAGCTATATTAACTGAATCCATAGAATCTAAAGATGTATGATGAGAAACATAATTAACTGAAGTAAAATACATTCGAAATATAGAAAAATTATGTTTATAAGTGATCAAAATTGGTTCGTTAACATTCATCAAGCTTATGCTGTGACGGTCCACATTTTGAAGGTTTAAATCGATAATTATCCACAAATGTCCAACTTAAACAATCCAAAACACATATAATCATTGGGGTTATTTAAGAAAAATATGAAAAGAAGAAAACAAACACAGAAACTTGCAGCGGGATGATAAAATATAATAATCAAATAAACAATTCATGATGCCATTTAATATACTTTTGATTATAATTTATAAAGCATTTATCAGAGTTATATATACATCAAGAATAAATAAATAATGCAGCAGAACAAACAATGATGGAATAATACAAGTAAAATAATATAACCAAATCTTCAACTTCGTCCTCCAGAGAATAATCTTTGATAAGCTGAAAAACTTAGGACTTACCCGAACGTAATCCATAGTCAAAACATAAAATATTCTTATGTAAATCAAATCGATATCACATATAAAATGAGTGTCAAGGCATCCGAGACGTTACAGTGTTTTCACATCTCCTATCCGGTGTATATCATGCGTGCAATAACTCAAGAGATGTTATGGGATTTTTCTTCTCTTAAGGATCCATCAAAATATTTATAAGTAGTAGAATACGCTACATATATAATGTCTAATCGGTAAAATAAATATATTTTTTAGCGTCAAGGCTTTACATAATCCCCCTTAATGCATTTTTAAGCACTGTCATACAGTTTGCGTATAAAACACAGTAAATTGTTGGTGGATAGGGACCAAAATCGTATAGGTCTCGTATAAGAATAAAAGTATGACAATGTATGTGAGGCAATGCCCAAGGTAGGATACTACCAGTTCACCATTCCCGGCTGGTGGTAACGCATCATAGCCGTGATCGCCCACCGCGAACACTCCCAAAATCCAAGGGTGCACGCCAATCAATCACAATGTAAATGATGGTAATACGAAGAAGTGTGTCCGCTCGGGGTAGCTAGCCCACTTGATCGATGCGGCTCTTGCTTTAGTCATTTCAAATTAGCACAAGTGCCAGGATAATCCATCATCATTCCATTTCTTCAAATCTAGAAAACGTATGCCAAATCCAACCACTTTGTTCCAGATCATCACTCCACGTACACGGTTGTTAAAGTGGCTCCAGTATCGACATAAAATATGCCCAAGCACCGGTCTCTTTAACAACTAAACATCGTTTTGCACATTGGTTGGTACTTTTACATTCAAAAACAGTTCATACTTGATATCAAAATATCATATTCGCTTCAAAATTAAATCCATTTTGAAATCATCATATTTACTCAAAATATACCATTTCTCTTCAAAATCACTTCGCCTCAATATTTTGATTTCACTTCCAAAATTATTTCAAATTTCAATTTAGGTTATAACTTCATTTTAACCCAGTTTGTATACAAATCCAAGATTTAAATATAAACATTTCACCCTATTGACTAGCTTGAATTTTTAGAAAAATAGTTTGAATAATTTTAAAATAGTTATAAATAGTTTAAATGGTTAAAATAGATAAAAATAGTTTAAATGGTTAAAATAGTTTAATTGTAACGACCCGCCTTTCATAACACAGAAAGATGTATCATTAAGAAGAAAGAAAGGGATAGAAAAGAGAAAAGATAGAAAAGAAAGAACCAACAACATCAGAATCTCACAGCGGAACGAATAAATTATGTTAATCAAATAAAATATTACATAATATCATATACATCAGAGTTATACATCTCAAACTACACAAAACTAGACAGTTATAACACCTGTCTAGATATTTAAACACAAGTATGTCACAGATAACAGAAATGATACTAACACAGCGGAAACTCTCTATATATATATCTATACGCTGAAGCCACCTGCTCCATATCTCCTCCAGAACTTATCAAAGCAAACCTGAATCACTTGACTACTCATACGTAATATGAGTACCCAAGAGTTAAATAAAACAGAAAATAAACACTCGGGTCAGACAGGTGTCTGGTGTGAGTAAACGGTTAAAAATTGCTTAACTTTGAAGATCCTTTGAAACAAAGGTATCACGTAAGACTCCCAACAAATAAACATGGGTAAGTTTTTACCTTACACTAACCAAAACATTTGATAGGAAATCCTGTGATATTATAATAGGGTCTAGGGTTTCCAAAATAAAATACAGAAATAGCTGGAATGCTTACATCTCACGTTCCAACATAGTTGGGCACAATCAAAAACGTACATGCACTTATTGGATTTTGGATTCCATACAATGGCAGGGCTACTGGGGTACCGCCCGTCATAGTACATGGCCTAGATCACCGTACCGAGGAGAGCGCCCGCTCGCCTGCAACACAAAGCCGGAACCATCCCTTACTGGACAGTTCCGAACAAGACCACCCCGGCAGTTGTCATGATCAACCGCCCCACACAGCCGAAATAAAAAGGGACCTCTAGACAGGGGTAAATCTCATCCTACTTGGGCATGACCCACTTACCCTTGCTGCACCTCCCCTGCTTTAGCCATTTCCGGTTGATGAGGCTTGAGGCTGTGATTACCTTTATAGGACACATCTATCTTAGAATGCTCATCGTCCACTTGACGATGTTCTGAAAGCATTCAATCCATACAAGTTCATTCCGGGTTCAAACGAAACCGAAGGCACTATCTCGCTACACTCGTTTTGGAATCACCCTCAGAGTTAACGACAAAAGCCCTTGCACTATGAATCACCATCTCGAATCTGTAAGTATTATTTTCGTCAAACTCATCTCGGAATCACCCCCAGAGTTATACTGACGAATATTTCTTACACCTCGAGTCTTCACTTGCACTCCCCTTAGATTCACGACCTAACGTTTAACTTGGATCGATGTGGTTTTCGAAATTCCAAATTTGGAAACCCGATCCCGATCTCATCGAATCCAAACGCCATCTTAATGTCCAAGTGATTTAAGTTCAACAATTTAATTCAATTTAAATATTGAATTCACACAGCATCATTCAAAGATAAATACCACACATTTATCATTGATATATCAAATATCATATCACAGAATATCACAACATATCATCCAATAGATATCAACCAATCCAGATATTCCACAGACAATCATACACAAACAGGCATCATAAATTAATTTAACCATCTTAAATTAAATTAATTACTTGAGAATCAAACAACTAATCCTTCTTAACCAATCATTAATTAATTACAATTAGTTAACTAATCACTCTTTAATCATCTTCATAATCCAATCAATTAATCTTCAATTACAGATTAACAATCCATTAATCATATTCTTAATTAATCACCTAGATTAATCATCCCTTAATTATACTGTAAGGACCCGATTCTTCGACTTCCGAAAACTGACATCAATACGTTCACTGTATCAACTGCCGAGCACTCGAATGCCGGAAAACCGAACACTTATGGTTTTAAGAAAAAGAAAGAGGTAGAAGAAGAGAGAAAAGATAGAACAGAACAGAAAGAAAACAACATAACAATATCAGAATCTCACAATCGCAGCGGAACAACATATAATAGATAAATGAATAATCTTTAAACAAAGAACTATATCAGTTATTACATTACATCACATTACATTACATTATCAGAGTGCACAACAACAAATAACAACAAACGGCGGAAAAGAAATACTATATACTAGTGATACACCGTGCCATCCATCTTGGCTCCAGCAACTCCTGAATTCTAGAATATACTGATAAACCTTAACTCTTGACTGCCCGTGTGGAAATTGGTGGGCACCCAGAGTTTAGGAAGGAAAACAATAAACTCCGAGTCAGTCATGTGACTAGTGTGAGAACTTTAAAACAGTTATTTATCTTTAAAACAAAGAATAGGATAACTTTAAAATAGATTCGCAATGCTTTTAAAAATGAAACTACCATAAGGCCTCCCGGCACACACACAATGCAAACGCAGACTTGGGGGAGATTTCTCCTTATGATAGTCAAAGATGCTTACTACGCAAAATCAAATCATTTTTGATATTGTTATTAGTGCATAGTGTAGAAAAAATTTCGAAAGTAGAATATAAATCTTAGCCAGCATAGGTACCATTATATTATGCCTACTATAGCTACCATATTAGATGGCAGGTTCTACAACTAAAACCGTATAAGGCTCGTATTGTTTCTTTGGATTTCCAACAAATGGTCAGGCCAAGGAACTTCCCATCACCACATGGAAACGCCTCTGGAATGACGTCCCGAGAACCAAACCGAATCTCTGCCAACACAAGGCCAGGTTCCCCCTAACTGGGTAACTACTGACACGAATATGTCATCCACCGATCGTAACCGATCTACATCCGAGGATCCTCAATTTCCAACAACCACAAAGTAATAAGTTTGCAGCAACAACATAGGTTACGTATCTGGGCTCCATACCATGATACCACCTCTAACCAGAAGGAATGACATACACTAAAGGGCGCTACCCCTAATAACCTTGCCGCATCCTTCCTATTTTGACCATTTCCGGGGTGTGAGGTCCGATGAAGACTCGTCCACAAAGCCACATTTTGGTACAAAGCCATGCTTTAGGTCAGCAAATGATCAAAGTAATGATCACAATGATAAATGATCAAACAAATGATCATATCACAAATGATCAAACAATGATCATTTCACAGCAACACTCAGCATGTCACATTACCAAATTGGGAATATATCGCTGATAACCATCAACTACATAACCTCTGAGCTCGTACGTCTCAGAGAAGGGTGTTAAGCTAAAAGAATAAATTCTCCGTCACCAACAGAAATATATTTGAAAGAAATCAGCTTTATATCTCAATTTGTAATGTCAGACATACTATCCATACAAGTCTGTTCCGGGATCGAACAGAACCGAAGGCACTTACAAAGAAGTCCTTGCAATCCGGATATTCACTAATCACGTCCGGATTTCTCATCACATATGGAGTCTCTATACCGGGGACCAGTAGATGCAAAGACATTCGACGTGTTGTCCTTTGGCTTTTGAAAATATCCGATCTTCAACACCGGTCTTCAAATGCAATCCATAACGACGTATCACATATTCGGAATGGGTTATACGACCCCAAGGTCCTTTCTCGGCTAACTCGAATAGTGAGCGCTTATTTAAAAATAAGTGTGGCATTCAAATTCAAGCAAATCACAAAAAATGCCCATTCAAAGGTAAATATTGATAGTCGGTTATTGAAATAACAATGGATATGCACAACATCACCCGATTCCAAATAATTTATTTTCCAAAAATATCTTTACAAGATATATAATTTTCACACTTCAACCATTTGAAAACAATTTTCAAATCACTTTTCACCTTTACCACTTTTTAAAACAAATTTCAATTATTTTCCTTACGTGGAAATACTTTCATTTCAACATGGTTCATTTAAACCCAATTAAACAAATCCTTAACGATTTACTTTATATTTACGTTCCAAATCTGTAAATTAGTTCCCATGCTTCAAAAATAAATCAACGTTTATTTTTAAACAATTCCCCATTTCATTTATAAATTCCATAGTGACTTTACATTCCAAAATATTTATGAATACACGATTTCAATTATTCATTTTCAATTTATCTTCAAAAAGATAAATTCTCAAAAACGTTTCATTTCACATTGGAAAAACATTTCCATACTTACTTATTGATAAGTAATTCACAAATCTATTTATTTTCAACATTTGGAAAATATTCAATATACTTAAATCGAAATTAATTATATATTCGTTCTTTAAGGAAATCATTCTCTTAAACATATTTATTTGGGCCAAAACGAATGTTACGTAAAACATCGTTACTACAACCCAAAATTACTAGTATAGGGATTCGAAATTAAAATGGATAAATAAATCCCAATACTATACAAAACATTTCCCTTCGGAAATCATTTACTATAACAACAGTGTTATAATCATCTCTTTCTATTTCTCGAAAACGTCTATTTCAACAATGAATGTTGAAATCTATGGTTTCGAATCGTAACACATTTTAAAAACATCGTTAGATCGTTTTAAATTCTATTTAAAACATCACATCCAAAACATTTTCTTTAACATAATATTCACTATTCAAAAACGTGAATATACTTCGTTAACCAATTTCATCATTTCTATACATTTTATTTTAAAGGATTTTTCACTACCTAAAACGTGAATATAACTCCATTTATAAGTTATAACAATTTACTTATCAAAATAAGCCGTTTGCGGATTTATAAAACAATGTTTATAAATTCCATTTCTATTTATTTTATAACAACTTCCTTTTATAAATCTCCTTTATTAACCTATTTCAATTTATAGCTTAATTATATACCAAAAGTTCATATTATAAGTTAAATACTTACAATTTATTTGTTGACAAAATCATTCTTTTTTTAAGACTTCCCAAATTATAAATATTATAAATTATAAGATTCATTTATTTACCCAAATCTATTCTTTTAATAACTTTACAAATTTTATAAACCTACTGCTTATAAAATTTCATTTATAACTTCACCATTTATAATTCTATAAATTTCATTCATTTATGAAATTCATTTACACTTCATTCTAATACTTATAAAAACTCGTTTTATAATTCCAATATTTTAATTTATAAATATCAATTTATAAATCCTTTATATAAATCAATTTATATTATTATTTTAAAACGTCTTTAAACTCCTTTATAATTTCATCATTTTCTTTGATTTATAAAATAGTCAAATCTCATAAATCCTATATTTTAACTTTTTATAATAAATTCAAAAATCCCGATTTAAACTTATTTTATAAAATATTAACCCCATATTTTCAAAAATCAACTTTTAACTATATTTCTCAAATCATAACTTTTATAACATTAAAATTATAACATTTATTTATTTAAAATGAATCAATTTCAAAAATATTTTATAAACGTATACTTTCAAAAATCACTTTAAAAATCCTTTTAAAATTCCAAAATTAGCCCATATGATGCTACACACCAAATAGTCAATCACGATCACGACGACTTCATATATTTATGTATGATAATCAACGAATATCAAAATATCCATACTCAAATAAATACTGTTGAGGAATCCAGTTGGATCCCTCCAACCTGTTTCCCTGCATCCAAAGATGTTAGCACAATACCAATTCCATTCCAGTACGGAATTATCGCGGTATATAGGATTTAAAATATTATCCGCTTAATACGTGGCGCAATAGGGTCTCATCCGCTATATAATGCAGGAAATCAACTCCAAGTACATAAATAATACCAATTCCATACAATTTGGAATTATCGCGGTAAATGTTTTTAATAAATAACATCCGTTTACTAACGACATATAATTGTCTATTCTAACAATAAACAGATATCAAACATCATTCAAACATACAATCAAGAATTTTAAATCTAACCATTTAAAGTTAAAATCGAAACCGATTCGATTGAGTGAGAAGTTCTCACCTTGATTTCAATTTCGTTTTCAGCTTTTATTTCGAATAAAATTAAACGGACGTTTAATTTTACCTAAAATTTTCGCTAGCTCCGAACGACTCCAATCAAATTCCATAACGTAGTGCTCGTCCATACGAACCCAACGCAACTGGTTTCATGCGTTTTCGACCTCGTATGAAAAAGATATGTATTTTTAAAGTTACACGAATATATATATATATATATATATATATATATATATATTTACAACATATATTTTATATTTTCTTAATACCCTAGCCATCATAGCCGTTGATTCCCGCATCCCAAATCTTGGCCAAAGAACGCAACTTGCTTCGTCCTTCTACAGGTTGACGCGCGCAACTAAACCCATCACCACGATACTAGGGTTGAATTTTTCGACCAAACTACTCGACTACATGACGATCAACTAGTGCTATATTGTAGTCCATCCCCTCCTCTACACTCGGCTGCAAAGGCTTGGAGCTCAGCCCCCCAATGTCCTAGAAAACCGTGCGCGAACATGGCATCTTCCAGCTTGATTTGCCGTCGATTCCTTGCTCCATTCACGATCTTAACCGTTGAGATCATAGATCTCACTCCCCTCTACAAGTTTCATGTTGGAAGTTTGTTGAATTGGTGTGTAGATTTGAAGATTTTGAGGGAGAATGGTGCGAAATTTCTGGCCTTCGATGAAGATAGTGGCGGTCTGATTGTTTAACCCTAGGGTTTAATTTCTCTTTTGCAAAATGAAATATAGAGGGGCTTATATAAAAAAAATACGCGACACTATTCATCCCGGATTTTCCAAACTCCAAACGAAGCGTGCCGGTTGGCGTTTCTAACGTTTACCCCACGTTTCGAACACAATGGAATGTGTTTCGGGAGCTAATTCGATCATCTGTGCAAGTTATGGCAATAAACGTTCGATTTTAAATTAAATCGATTTAAACTAATTTCTAGGCATTTTGGCTTGCCCCGGACAAACGGTAAATCCGATTGACTTGAAATTTGAAACCATACAATAATATAATATTACGTATCTGATGAATCTAGTTTCGTCGAAATCTGAGACTGTTTGAAAAATGGCTATTTTAACTCGCCAAATAAATATTAAAACAATTTCGATGCATTTCGAGCTGCCACGGTCAAACGAAAAACCCGGTTGCTACGAAAATTGAAATCCGATAAAAACAAACTATTACGGATCCAATGGAACTAGTTTCGTCCAATTCTGAGACTGTTCGAAAAATGGCTAATTTCACTTGTCGATTTAAATATTAAAATATTCAATTTTGACAAATTAACTTTTAATTCAATTTAAAAAGTTCTATAATATCGTTCTAACTCCAATATGATATAATAAAATTTTACAAATCATTTTCAATCATAGTTAAACCAATTTTCAATTATTTCTGTAATTTCAACTATTAAATTATCGATTTAATTATTCAATTAAATCCAATTATTCGAAATAAAACTTATTCGACTTATAAATTTCATTTATTAATATTTAAAATAAATTAAATATAGAAATTTTAATTGACATAAATTCTGGGTCGTTACAATCTTCCCCCCTTAAAAGAATTTCGTCCTCGAAATTACCAAGTAAGAAAAGTTACAGAATCTATAAACTTTCCCAAAATCCATAGTTAAACTTCTTACAATAACTTTACTAAGTTTTCAAATCATACTTAGTTATCTTTTCAAAAACAAGTACTATTGTTTAACTTTCAATTCCAAATCAAACTATATTTTTCACAAAAATTTTCAATTTTTCTCAAAAATATTCTAACGCCTTAAATTTTCGAAAAAATTCGCCAGAGTCTCCTTTGCGCGGCTCGATCCAAGAAAAATGACATTATATATATCACAAATATACATCTCATCAAGTGATGAGGCATCTCGTAGGGAAAAAAGTGTAAAAGTACGATATTTATTCCGAGATATGTACCTTATATATTATTAGCAAGCATATACGGCTAATATAGCGCAAAAGTGAGCTCCAAATGCGAAGCAAACGTAATCCGCACCTACCAAACACTCAACAAACAGATGAGAAACATGTATATAAACAATAGTATCGATATACAACATATAACAACATAATAACTATATATTCCAACATAGCAAATGCAGTAAAAGCAATACATTCAGCCATCAACCAACTATCATCCAACTAGCATCTATAACTAATAAATATTCTTTGACATTCTCATTAATATTCAATGAAATGGGTTTTCAATTTTAATCACATTCGATTCATTAACAGAGGATGTTTTTACTAACATTCATTTTCAATTAGTTTATATTCACTAATTTATATTCAAGTTGGTTCACTTCCAAATCAAATTCACTTCTATTTAAGATTCACTTAACTTCCAATTGGGTTTCAATTACTTTAGCTTTCAATTTCATTAACTCAATTTCATTAATACTTAATGAATTTATATACAATCAACTAACAACCATATATCAACCAATGTATATTAATTACAACCAAATTCCTTTGCTTTTCATTACATTCATTTTGGTTCAACACCTTTGCTTTCAATTGGTTTAATTAAATTGATTTTCATTCAGTTATTCAACTTCCAATAACATTAGATTTTAATGAATTACACTTACATCCATTATTTCATATCAATTATTTATATTCAATTGATTTACATTCAATTCATTTATTAATTCAATTACAAAAGTTGAATTTCATTACATAACTCAAGTTTATATCCATCACTTCACTTTATTAATTTACTTCGATACCAAAATCAACTTCATTCAACACCACTTAAGTTATATACCATTTAAACATTATTTGGCTTTACTTAACTTAAATTCCCACTTATAAATCAATTCAGATTCCCATTCTAAAGTAAAATTTCCATTTAACTTTAAATTCATTTTTTATTTACAACTCATATTCATAAATATATTCATATAGTTTCACTTCTTATATATATAAGTTTATTTCACAATTGTAAATCACTTTAATTATAATTCAATTCTTATAATTCTTTTGCTTATACAATTATTCTTTTATAACATGTTTTATTTAACTTATTCAAATTCTTTTAAATTTACTTATATATATTCTTACATTTTCAACAACCAAACAATCAACTTATATACATTTTAATAATTCTGAAAAATTATTCCTTTATATATAAAATATACTCAGGGTAAAATTATTTCATTTACCAAACTTAAAATAATATCGTGTCGGTTTATCTTGTTTAAGAGTTTAGAAACCCCTATGTACGATAGTTAGCAAGACTACATCGACCAGAATCTATAAACAATCAACCGATAAGTCAACACAATACAAAACTATTTTATATTCACTAACAAATACACTCTCATAGCTATTACTACACTCAAACTCATTCTAGAGCACTACTGACTCTATCTCTAATGAGTAATACCCAACAGAGCCATGGTTGTCGCTTAACCATATGCTCTGATACCACATTGTAAGGACCCGATTCTTCGACTTTCGAAAACCGACACAATACGTTCACTATATCAACTGTCGAGGACTCGAATGCCGGAAAACCAACACTTAGGGTTTTAAGAAAAAGAAAGAGGTAGAAGAAGAGAGAAAAGATAGAACAGAACAGAAAGAAAACAACAGAACAATATCAGAATCTCACAATCGCAGCGGAACAACATATAATAGATAAATGAATAATCTTTAAACAAAGAACTATATCAGTTATTACATCACATCACATTACATTATCAGAGTGTACAACAACAAACAACAACAAACAGCGGAAAAGAAATACTATATACTAGTGATACGCCATGCCATCCATCTTGCCTCCAGCAACTCATGAATTCCAGAATATCCTGATAAACCTTAACTCTTGACTGCCCGTGTGGAAATTGGTGGGCACCCAGAGTTTAGGAAGGAAAACAATAAACTCCGAGTCAGTCATGTGACTGGTGTGAGAACTTTAAAACAGTTATTTATCTTTAAAACAAAGAATAGGATAATTTTAAAATAGATTCGCAATGCTTTTAAAAATGAAACTACCATAAGGCCTTCCGGCACACACACAATGCAAACGCAGACTTGGGGGAGATTTCTCCTTATGATAGTCAAAGATGCTTACTACGCAAAATCAAATCATTTTTGATATTATTATTAGTGCAGAGTGTAGAAAAAAATTCGAAAGTAGAATATAAATCTTAGCCAACATAGGTACCATTATATTATGCCTAATATAGCTACCATATTAGATGGCAGGTTCTACAACTAAAACCGTACAAGGCTCGTATTGTTTCTTTGGATTTCCAACAAATGGTCGGGCCAAGGAACTTCCCATCGCCACATGGAAACGCCTCTGGAATGACGTCCCGAGAACCAAGTCGGGTTACCCCTAACTGGGTAACTACTGACACGAATATGTCATCCCCCGATCGTAACCGATATACATCCGAGGATCCTCGATTTCCAACAACCACAAATTTAATAAGTTTGCAGCAACAACATAGGTTAAGTATCTGGGCTCCATACCATGATACCACCTCTATCCAGAAGGAATGACATACACTAAAGGGCGCTACCCCTAATAACCTTGCCGTATCCTTCCTGTTTTGACCATTTCCGGGGTGTGAGGTCCGACGAATTCTCGTCCACAAAGCCACGCTTTGGTACAAAGCCATGCTTTGGGTCAACAAATGATCAAAGTAATGATCACAAAGATAAATGATCAAACAAATGATCATATCACAAATGATCAAACAATGATCATTTCAAAGCAACACTCAGCATGTCACATTACCAAATTAGGAATATATCGCTGATAACCATCAACTACATAACCTATGAGCTCGTACGTCTCAGAGAAGGGTGTTAAGCTAAAAGAATAAATTCTCCGCCACCAATAGAAATATATTTGTAAGAAATCAGCTTTATATCTCAATTTGTAATGTCAGACATACTATCCATACAAGTCTGTTCCGGGATCAAACAGAACTGAAGGCACTTACAAAGAAGTCCTTGCAATCTGGATATTCACTAATCACCTCCGGACTTCTCATCACATATGGAGTCTCTATACCAGGGACCAGTCGATGCAAAGACATTCGACGATTTGTCCTTTCACTTTTGAAAATATCCGGTCTTCAACACCGGTCTTCAAATGCAATTCATAACGACGTATCACATATTCAAAACGGGTTATACGACCCCAAGGTCCTTTCCCGGCTAACCCGAATAGTGAGCGCTTATTTAAAAATAAGTGTGGCATTCAAATTCAAGCAAATCACAACAAATACCCATTCAAAGGTAAATATTGATAGTCAGTTATTGAACTATCAATGGATATGCACAACATCACCAGATTCCAAATAATTTTCCAAATTATTTATTTTCCAAAAATATCTTTACAAGATATATAATTTTCACACTTCAACCATTTGAAAACAATTTTCAAATCACTTTTCACCTTTACCACTTTTGAAAACAAATTTCAATCATTTTCCTTACGCGAAATACTTTCATTTCAACATGGTTCATTTAAACCCATTAAATAAATCCTTAACGATTTACTTTATATTAACGTTCCAAATCCGTAAATTAATTCCCACGCTTCAAAAATAAATCAATGTTTATTTTTAAACAAATTCCCCTTTTCATTTATAAATTCCATAGTGACTTTACATTCCAAAATATTTATGAATACACGATTTCAATTATTCATTTTCAATTTATCTTCAAAAAGATAAATTCTCAAAAACGTTTCATTTCACATTAGAAAAACATTTCCATACTTACTTATTGATAAGTAATTCACAAATCTATTTATTTTCAACATTTGGAAAATATTCAATATACTTAAATCGAAATTAAGTATATATTTCATTCCTTAAGGAAATCATTCTCTTAAATTTATTTATTTGGGCCAAAACGAATGTTACGTAAAACATCGTTACTACAACCCAAAATCACTAGTATAGGGATTCGAAATTAAAATAGATATATAAATCCCAATACTATACAAAACATTTCCTTTCGGAAATCATTTACTATAACAATAGTGTTATAGTCCACCATCTCCTTCTATTTCTCGGAAATGTCTATTTCAACAATGAATGTTGAAATCCATGGTTTCGAATCTTAACACATTTTAAAACATCGTTAGATCGTTTTAAATTCTATTTAAAACATCACATCCAAAACATTTTCTTTAACATAATATTCACTATTCAAAAACGTGAATATACTTCGTTAACCAATTTCATCAGTTCTGTACATTTTATTTTAAAGGATTTTTCACCGTCTAAAACGTGAATATAACTCCATTTATAAGTTATAAAATTTACTTATCAAAATAAGCCGTTCGCGGATTTATAAATAATGTTTATAAATCCATTTCTATTTATTTTATAACAACTTCCTTTTATAAATCTCCTTTATTAACCTATTTCAATTTATAACTTAATTATATACCAAAAGTTCATATTATAAGTTAAATACTTACAATTTATTTGTTTACAAAATCGTTCTTTTTTTAGGACTTCCCAAATTATAAATCTTATAACTTATATGATTCATTTATTTACCCAAATCTATTCTTTTAATAACTTTACAAATTTTATAAACCAACTGCTTATAAAATTTCATTTATAACTTCACCATTTATAATTCTATAAATTTCATTCATTTATGAAATTCATTTACACTTCATTCTAACACTTATAAAAACTCGTTTTATAATTCCAATATTTTAATTTATAAATACCAATTTATAAATCCTTTATATAAATCAATTTATATTATTATTCTAAAACGTCTTTAAACTCCTTTATAATTTCATCATTTTCTTTGATTTATAAAATAATCAAATCTCATAAATCCTATATTTTAACTTTTTATATTAAATTCAAAAATCCCGATTTAAACTTATTTTACAAAATCATTAACCCCATATTTTCAAAAATCAACTTTTAACTATATTTCTCAAAAATCATAATTTTTATAACATTAAAATTATAACGTTTATTTATTTAAAATGAACCAATTCCAAAAATATTTTATAAACGTATCCTTTCAAAAATCACTTTAAAAATGCTTTTAAAATTCTAAAATTGGCCCAATGATGCTACACACCAAATAGTCAATCACGACAACGACGACGTCATATATTTATATATGATAATCAACGAATATCAAAATATCCATAATCAAATAAATACTGTTGAGGAATCCAGTTGGATCCCTCCAACCTGTTTCCCTGCATCCAAAGATGTTAGTACAATACCAATTCCGTTCCAGTACGGAATTATCGCGGTATATAGGATTTAAAATATTATCCGCTTAATAGGCGGCGCAATAGGGTCTCATCCGCTATATAATGCGGGAAATCAACTCCAAATACATAAATAATACCAATTCCATACAATTTGGAATTATTGCGGTATATGTTTTTAATAAATAACATCCGTTTACTAACGTCGTATAATGTCTATTCTAACAATTAATAGATATCAATCATCATTCAAACATACAATCAAGAATTTTAAATCTAACTATTTAAAATTAAAATCGAAACCGATTTGATTGAGTGAGAAGTTCCAACCTTTATTTCAATTTCGTTTTCAGCTTTTATTTCGAATAAAATTAAACGGACGTTTAATTTTTCCCTAAATTTTCGCTAGCGTCAAACAACTCCAATCCAATTCCATAGCGTATTGCTCGTCCAAACGAACCCAAGGCAACTGGTTTCGTGCGTTTTCGACCTCGTATGAAAAAGATATGCATTTTTAAAGTTACACGAATTTATATATATAAATTTACAACATATATTTTATATTTTCTTAATACCCTAGCCATCATAGCTGTTGATTCCTGCATCCCAAATCTTGGCCAGAGAACGCAACTTTCTTCGTCCTTCTACAGGTTGACGCACGTAACTAAACCTATCACCACGATACTAGGGTTGAATTTTTCGACCAAACTACTCGACTACATGGCGATCAACTAGTGCCATATTGTAGTGCATCTCCTCCTCTACACTCGGCTGCAAAGGCTTGGAGCTCGGCCCCCCCATGGCCTAAAAAAACGTGCGTGACCGTGGCGTCTTCCAGCTTGATTTGCCGTCGATTCTTTGCTTCATTCACGATCTTAACCGTTGAGATCATATATCTCACTCCCCTCTACAAGTTTCATGTTGGAAGTTTGTTGAATTGGTTAGTGGATTTGAAGATTTTGAGGGAGAAAGGTGCGAAATTTCTGGCCTTCGATGAAGATAGTGGCGGCCTGAACATTTAACCCTAGGGTTTAATTTCTCTTTTGCAAAATGAAATATAGAGGGGCTTATATAGAAAAAATACGCGACACTATTCATCCCGGATTTTCCGAACTCCAAACGAAGCATGCCGGTTGGCGTTTCTAAGTTTTACCCCACGTTTCGAACACAATGGAATGTGTTTCGGGAGCTAATTCGATCATCTGTGCGAGTTATGGCAATAAACGTTCGATTTTAAATTAAATCGATTTAAACTAATTTCTAGGCGTTTTGGCTTGCCCCGGACAAACGGTAAATCCGATTGACTTGAAATTTGAAACCATACAATATACAATCCGATGAGACTGGTTTCGTCGAAATCCGAGACTGTTTGAAAAATGGCTATTTTAACTCGCCAAATAAATATTAAAACAATTTCGATGCGTTTCGAGCTGCCACGGTCAAAAGAAAACTCCGATTGCTACGAAAATTGAAATCCGATAATAACAAACTATTACGGATCCAATGGAACGGGTTCCGTCCAATTCTGAGACTGTTTGAAAAATGGCTAATTTCACTAGTCGATTTAGATATTAAAATATTCAATTTTCACAAATTAACATTTAATTCAATTTAAAAAGTTCTATAATATCGTTCTAACTCGAATATAATATAATAAAATTTTACAAATCATTTTCAATCATAGTTAACCCAATTTTCAATTATTTCTGTAATTTCAACTATTAAATTATCGATTTAATTATTCAATTAAATTCAATTATTCGAAATAAAATTTATTCGACTTATAAATTTCATTTATTAATATTTAAAATCAATTAAATATAAAAAAATTAATTGACAGAAATTCTGGGTCGTTACATACACTACGTAATTAGCCTTTAAATTAATTACACTGATTAATTTATCTTTAATCATTAATTAATCTTAATTAATTTCTAATCAATTAATTATCAATAATTAATTTCAAAAATCCTTAATTAATTTCATTAATTAATCATTACTTCTTTCTCACTTTATTGATTAATTATCTTATAATTAATCACATTTATTAATTAATTAAACAATCAATTATTCATTAATTACATAAATTAATGACCTCTAATTAATTTATTTATCAATATTTATCATAATTACATTTAATTATTAATTATAAACTTAATCACAATTATTAATCAAACCCGATTAATCACAATTAGTAATTAACTTCCTTTAATTACTTCACCAATTAAACAACCACCTTGATTAATTACATTAATCAATTGTTTAATTAAATTGAGTAATTATCCCTTAATTACTTCCCTTAAGTAATTATACCTCTTTAATTACTATCCATTGTAACAACCCGGAATTTTGCATCAATTAATTATCTTCATTAACTGATTAATGGCGATAGCTGATTGTTATTGGGTTTTGATCGGGTTTAAATCCTTTTAATTATTGCTAAGGGTTAGGCGGGCTTTGGAATAATATTGGCCCACGTTGTTTTCTTCGAGATAAAATTCAAAACCGTTCCTCTCTCTCTCGTTTTGACTCATTTGTTCAAACACTTGACCAAAGAAACGGAAAACAAAATATGGCGGCCTCGTCCCCTTTGCAAAAATTAGGGCTTCGTTCGACTTCGTGGTGCCACAACTTCGGGTTGCTCGATCAAATGATCGTTTTCGTTGCTTGCTTCGTCGATCAGTGGATTCCTTGTTGGCCACGACTCGACTCTGAACCGTTCGATCTGGTGGATTGTTTTTCGTGTGTGCTTATGATCGAAGGATGGATGCTCGTCGAATCAAAGGTGAGTAATTTTAATTACTCACATCTAATTCAAAGCTTAAGTTTTAGAGTTTGAATCTTTGTTTGAGTTGGTCGATTCATTTTGCTCGATGTTCGACTTCGGTTGTTTGCTTGAGATTTCTGACTTTGATCGTGGTTACACTTTACTTCGTTCACTGCAACTTTGGTACAGTTTGATTTATGTTGTTTTGTATTGACTTTGAACTGTTTGATTTTCGTGATTGTCACGGCTTCGATATTGAGCTGTCCGATCGCGTTCCATGCAACATTGGTCACCACGATGTCGCTCTTCTGGTATTTAACCTGAATTTTTGGCGACTTCGGTCTTGATTTGATTTGGTTATTAAATTTCACTGTTGTGTTTTCGGCCATCATCGTTGCATTGATATTGGTGGTTGTGCTGTATTTTGTGATGGTTGAGTCAGTGAGCATTTTTGTTTCAAGAATGCTTGCTGCTTGACCTTTGTTGTTTTGTTGTCGAATTTCTGGTGTATTTACTCATTCGAATTTATATTTGTTCGAACTACCGTGTTAACTGGAGCTTGCTTGAGTATGCTATTTGGGTTTGTGATTTTGGTATATTGCAGTTTGATTGAACTGCATCTTTCTGTTGCACCATGTCTGTACCACTGCCATTGTGCGCTTGGCCATTCATTGTTGCCCAGAACTTTTCTTGGTATTGCTGTCACCTTTGGTTTTGCCTCGTAGTTGTGTTGAGTCCTGGTAACAGTGACTTGACCTCTGCATTTTGTTAATGGTTTGGCTTTGTAGACTTCGTGTTGACTTGACTTAGGTTCTTTGTACTGCACTTTTACTTTAGCTTTAGTGCTTGACTTCTGAAATGTTTAAAAAATGCCGCTGAGCCCTGGGCTTGGAACATTGTTGAGTGTGCTTATTTTCAATGATGCTTTTCATCGTTGCATTGTTTTGGATATGACTGCCTTTGTGCACTTGTTACAAAACTGCAAGTTGCCTTCCACTTTGAATACTAGGGGTAGTTGCAGCTTCTTTTGTTGCAATTGCACCCTTGTTATTTTGCATTGCACTGAGTCAATACTCATGTGCCCTGATACATTTATTTTTGTGGCACTGTGATTGATCATCACGGTTGTGACTCGGTCTTTGATTTCTCTGTATTGTTGTTAGCTCTTGGTTTCCTAACCACTCTGGTTTGAATACTTTGTTTTGATTTGGCCTGACAGTGACATATGTAGTTGTAGTGTGCTGTTCAGTTGAGTTCGGCATTTATGTTGTCGTTGCTCGACTGTTTAGTTTCATGGCCATTTGCTTGTTTCATCTGCAGTTCTATTGTGCAGTTGTTTCTTGCTTTACTTTGATAATTGCAGTTTCACTACTGCCACAGTAACTTGAACAGGTTTTGTTGTATTAAGTCACTATACATATATACATGTGTACGCATCGAGGCAGTTGCATGTGTTTGCAGTTTTCCCCTGTTTGGATTGTTTTCGAATTCACTTGAGTTGAACCCCACTTTTCTTGGGTTTGACCTTGTATTCGTTGTGAATTTTCATTGAGCTTTTGTGTATTTCATCACTGTAGTGGCAAGGCAGTGCACGCAAGCGTGAACTGCAGCCACACGGTATTTCAATTACTTTTGATCCATTGATCTTTTGCGTATTTCACATGCCGTATTGGCAAGGCAGTATACGTTAGCGTGTACTGCAGCCAATTAGAATGGATGTTTTAAGTGGTATTTCAATTGTTTAAATTGATTTAGTCTCATTTGATCATTTTGCTGTTATCTAATTATCTATTTGATAATTAGATTATGAGTTTCTAGTTATTTATTAATAATTAGATTTTGATCTGAATTGCCGATTAGGCAATTCTGATGTTTTTCTAAATTATCTTCATTAGTAATCCTTTCATTTGACTTCGTTGATAATTTGAGTTTGCTGAATTGTTGTTTAACACTATACGTGTTATATTCACCGTTATCCGATTTTCTTGTTATAGGATCGGATAGGTGAGTTTATTTTGACTGTCGTCTAATTGTTAATTAATTATTGTTGCTTCTGTTCATTAATAACTGAGTTTGAATTAGACTGACCCGTGTATTATTTTCTTTTGAATGTAATACTCGGGTCAAGTATTTACGGGTTGTTACTTTGGGTTGCTGCTAGAGCTATGAACCCTTTTCACACTTTTTGGAGTATTCGTTGTCTTAGTATAGGATGTTGTATATTCATGTATATTATTTACGATAATGTACTTGTATATGTAACTTCCAGAGTCGACAGTTGTAGTTGTATCATATGTATTGTATCACATGTATATCAACTGACTTCAGTTATATATATATATGAGACTTTTTATTATCTGTGTTCCGCATTTGACTTATCTGTGTTATTATTATATATATTGTCCTAAACTATTATGAACCATCGTAGTTCGTTTTATATTGGAATTGGGTATGTCGATGGGAGTAAATAAATAAGAGATGTAATATACCACTCCTATCGAAATAACCAATACTAGTGTAAGGCCTAACTATGGATGGCCGCTCCTATCCAGCCTTATTCTTCGTGATAACAGACAGTATTTTCTTTAATACTCTTTGTTATTTTGAGCATAAAGTTGGGGCGTCACAGTTCTACGGACGGCCGCTCCTATCCAGCCTTATTCTTCGTGATAACAGACAGTATTTTCTTTAACACTCTTTGTTATTGTGAGCATAAAGGTGGGGCGTCACAGTTGGTATCAGAGCTTGGGGTTTATGGACATAATATAAAACATAACTTAGATGGAACACGTGTTACAACTATTAGTCGATGTTTTATTTGTGCTTTGAGTCAAAATTAAGGTTTTGAAATTTTGATGAAATTTTTAAATATCTTTATTTAAAAATAAAAGTGAAATTTGTGTTTTGATGATTGGTTGATTCGTGTTTTGTTTATCAGAGTGTGCAGCGAAAACAGTGAGACTGTCTTCGCTGAGTATGGCTGATAACCTTTTTGATTTGAAAATCAAAATATGAAATTGAAATAAATTTCATTTGTTGTTTACATAGCTGTGTTCATTTTGTTTTCTTTGAAAATTCGAATCTGATTTGAGGATTCGAAGCGATTACTGTTATGTGATTTTGTTGAGATTTTTATTGTTTTGAATTATCTCCGTTGAAGATATATTTGAATTATTTCTTTGTTCTTTTTGCGGTATACGTGAAAATTTATGTTGCAAGTTACTGCATTAATTTTACGTTGAACCGATGTTTGGTTTTAACGTATTTTGTTGCCGTTATTTTTATAACGGAATTTTTACGTCGATGCTAAATTTTTGAAGCCCGGTGTTTTGTTGACATTTTAATGAATGAAAATTTACTGATATTATATTTTGATGCAAATTATTTAGATGAGATTTTGACGTTTAAAAATTACTGTCGCTTTGACTTCAGTATCCGTCATATTTTAAAGTGGATTTTCAAGCGGTTATCCCGCAATGCTGATTTTGAGATCCGTTTCTACGGTGTTTTGAGAAGTACAATTTTCTTATTGAAATTGTCACCAATGTTGTTGTTTTATCACGGATTTGCAAATCGTTTTAAAAATAAAAATTGTTTTTCAAAATTTTTATAGTTTGCGCTTTCCAAAGAATGAGGAAGCGATTTAAACGATTCAGCAAAATCGAGGACTACGAACCCTTTCTTTTACTGATTCGCTTAATTCCGGACTTTTCCGTTTGAGAATGTGAAATGTTATTTTTGGAATACACAATTTTACACTTTCAAGGAAACGATGAAGAGATTTAAAAAGTTTAGTAAAACACGTGGTTATGGGACATGTGCATTTGCTATTTTGGTTAATTCCGGACTCGTTGATTGAAACATTTGTTGTTTGATGATTTTGATGATTTTACACGTTCAAGGAAACGATGAAGAGAATCAAACGATTTAGTAAAACACGTGGTATGGGACATGTGCGTTTACTATTTCAGTTAATTCCGGACTCGTTAATTGAATATTTGATGATTTTCGTGTGCTTTCGAGCCACTATGTTGGACCTTAGGGTCACATGTTGGACCTTCGGGTCAATACCAGTACCAGACCTTTGGGTCGTTTGTTGGACCTTTGGGTCATTTGTTGGGCGCCAAAAATTATGTTGGGTACTTGGTAGGCTTCGGCCATTTGTTGATGCATGTGCGGCGTAGCTAAAACTCGCCATCTGATGGGATCGATCCAACCTTTTATGTTGATTTTCTAGTCATCTTTATTGATTTCTAGATATTTGTTGTTATCCAATTATCTGCAGGTAATTGGATATTTGTTGACATGAGTTCTGATTATCGTTTTTGATAATCGGATATTTGTTGAAATTTGATTATCGTTTTTTGATAATCGGATATTGTTGATTTGATTATCGTTTTTGATAATCGAATATTTGTTGTTTTTGATTATCGTTTTTGATAATCGAATATTTGTTGTTTCTGATTATCGTTTTTGATAATCGAATATTTGTTGATTTGAGATTTGATTATCGTTTTTGATAATCGAATATTCGTTGATTTGAAATATGATTATCGCTTGAGATAATTAAATATATATTGATTTGATGATCTGAGATTTCTGATTATCGTTTTGATAATTAGGTAATTGCTAATTTTACTGATTATAAGATTTTCTAGTCTCTAATTGATTCTAGATTATGTTGATTATATTGTATTGCTGTTTTCTATCTATCTCTGTTGATAGTTCGAGTTTGCTGATTATGAAGTTCATGTTTTCTAATTATCTGTTGAATAACTAGATATTTGCAGTTTTGCGATTTGCGAATTTTGTTTCCTAATTATCTTAGTTGATAATTAGATTTTGCTGTTTTCTAATTATCGTATCGATAATTAGTTATGGCTGTTTTGTGATTTCTGTATTCTCATTATCTAATTGATAATTGAATATTGCTGATAATTGCATTTATCCGGTTTTGTTGTTTTCTGATCATCTAATTGATAATTAGTTTCTGTTGAGAATATGTGAATTTCTTTTATGAAATTAAAGGATTTCTTTGGCGTTTGAATTCTCTACCTATATTTTTCTAGATTAACCTGTTAGGTTAGAAAAATATTTGTTATTGACGACCTTAATTATAAAAATTGCAGGGACGCAATTTTGATAAGGAGGGGAGTCTGTAACAACCCGGGATTTTGCATCAATTAATTATCTTCATTAACTGATTAATGGCGATAGCTGATTGTTATTGGGTTTTGATCGGGTTTAAATCCTTTTAATTATTGCTAAGGGTTAGGCGGGCTTTGGAATAATATTGGCCCACGTTGTTTTCTTCGAGATAAAATTCAAAACCGTACCCCTCTCTCTCGTTTTGACTCATTCGTTCAAACCCTTGACCAAAGAAACGGAAAAAAAAATGGCGGCCCCGTCCCCTTTGCAAAAATTAGCGCTTCGTTCGACTTGGCGGTGCCACGACTTCGGGTTGCTCGATCAAATGATCGTTTTCGTTGCTTGCTTCGTCGATCGTTGGATTCCTCGTTGACCATAAATAGACTCTGAACCGTTCGATCTGGTGGAGTGTTTTTCGTGTGTACTTATGATCGAAGGATGGATGCTCGTCGAATCAAAGGTGAGTAATTTTAATTACTCACATCTAATTCAAAGCTTAAGTTTTAGAGTTTGAATCATTGTTTGAGTTAGTCGATTCATTTTGCTCGCTGTTCGACTTCAGTTGTTTGCTTTAGATTTCTGACTTTGATCGTGGTTACACTTTACTTCGTTCACGGCAACTTTGGTACAGTTTGATTTATGTTGTTTTGTATTGACTTTGAACTGTTTGATTTTCGTGATTGTCACGGCTTCGATATTGAGCTGTCCGATCGCGTTCCTTGCTACATTGGTCACCACGATGTGCTCTTCTGGTATTTAACCTGAATTTTTGGCTACTTCGGTCTTGATTTGATTTGGTTATTAAATTTCACTGCTGTGATTTCGGCCATCATCGTTGCATTGATATTGGTGGTTGTGCTGTATTTTGTGATAGTTGAGTCAGTGAGCATTTTTGTTTCAAGAATGCTTGCTGCTTGACCTTTGTTGTTTTGTTGTCGAATTTCTGGTGTATTTACTCATTCGAATTTATATTTGTTCGAACTGCTGTTTTAACTGGAGCTTGCTTGAGTATGCTATTTGGGTTTGAGATTCTGGTATATTGCAGCTTGATTGAACTGCATCTTTCTGTTGCACCATGTCTGTACCACTGCCATTGTGCGCTTTGTCATTCATTGTTGCCCAGACCTTTTCTTGGTATTGCTGTCACCTTTGGTTTGGCCTCGCAGTTGTGTTGAGTCCTGGTAACAGTAACTTGACCTCTGCATTTTGTTAATGGTTTGGCTTTGCAGACTTCGTGTTGCCTTGACTTGGGTTTTGTGACTGCACTTTTACTTTAGCGTTAGTGCTTGACTTCTGAAATGTTTAAAAAATGCTGCTGAGCCCTGGGTTTAGAACATTGTTGAGTGTGATTATTTTCAATGATGCTTTTCATTGTTGCATTGTTTTGGGCATGACTGCCTTTGTGCACTTGTTATAAAACTGAAAGTTGCCTTCCACTTTGAATACTAGGGGTAGTTGCAGCTTCTCTTGTTGCAATTGCACCCTTGTTATTTTGCATTGCACTCAGTCAATACTCATGTGCCCTGATACATTTATTTTTGTGGCACTTTGATTGATCATCACGGTTGTGACTCGGTCTTTGATTTCTCTGTATTGTTGTTAGCTCTGGGTTTCCTAACCACTCTGGTTTGAATACTTTGTTTTGATTTGGCCTGACAGTGACATATGTAGTTGTAGTGTGCTGTTCAGTTGAGTTCGGCATTTATGTTGTCGTTGCTCGACTGTTTAGTTTCGTGGACATTTGCTTGTTTCATCTGCAGTTCTATTATGCAGTTGTTTCTTGCTTTACTTTGATAATTGCAGTTTCACTACTGCCACCGTAACTTGAACATGTTTTGTTGTTTTAAGTCATTATACATATATACATGTGTATTCATCGAGGCAGTCGCATATGTTTGCAGTTTTCCCCTGTTTGGATTGTTTTCGAATTCACTTAAGTTGAACCCGACTTTTCTTGGGTTTGACCTTGTATTCGTTGTGAATTTTCATTGAGCTTTTGTGTATTTCATCACTGTAGTGGCAAGGCAGTGCACGCAAGCGTGAACTACAGCCACACGGTATTTCATTTACTTTTGATCCATTGATCTTTTGCGTATTTCATATGCCGTATTGGCGAGGCAGTATACATTAGCGTTTACTGCAGCCAAGTAGAATGGATGTATTAAGTGATATTTCAATTGTTTAAATTGATTTAGTCTCATTTGATCATTTTGCTGTTATCTAATTATCTATTTGATAATTAGATTACGAGTTTCTAGTTATCTATTAATAATTAGATTTTGATGTTAATTGCGATTAGGCAATTCTGATGTTTTTCTAAATTATCTTCATTAATAATCCTTTCATCTGACTTCGTTGATAATTTGAGTTTGCTGAATTGTTGTTTAACACTATACATGTTATATTCACCGTTATCCGATTTTCTTGTTAAAGGATCGGATAGGTGAGTTTATTTTGACTGTCGTCTAATTGTTAATTAATTATTGTTGCTTCTGTGCATTAATAACTGAGTTTGAATTAGACTGACCCGTGTATTATTTTCTTTTGAATGTAATACTCGGGTCAGACCAAGTATTTACAGGTTGTTACTTTGGGTTGCTGCTAGAGCTATGAAGCCTTTTCACACTTTTTGGAGTAGTCGTTGTCTTAGTATAGGATGTTGTATATTCATGTATATTATTCACGATAATGTACTTGTATATGTAACTTCCAGAGTCGATAGTTGTAGTTGTATCATATGTATTGTATCACATGTATATCAACTGACTTCAATTATATATATATGAGACTTTTTATTATCTGTGTTCCGCATTTGACTTATCTGTGTTATTATTATATATATTGTCCTAAACTATTATGAACCATCGTAGTTCGTTTTATACTGGAATTAGGTATGTCGATGGGAGTAAATAAATAAGAGATGTAATATACCACTTCTATCGAAACAACCAATACTAGTGTAAGGCCTAACTACGGATGGCCGCTCCTATCCAGCCTTATTCTTCGTGATAACAGACAGTGTTTTCTTTAATACTCTTTGTTATTGTGAGCATAAAGGTGGGGCGTCACATCCATCCAGTAATTTCCTTAATTAATTACATTCAGTAATTATTCATAAATTACTTCATTGAGTAATTACACATTTTTACTTACATTAAGTAATTATAGTTAATCCCATCATTAAGTAATTCTTTTTAATTAGTTAAACTTAATTAATTAACTAAAAATTATCCGCAATAACTTAATTAATTACTTTGGGTAATTAATTACTTTAATTACTTCATTAAGTAATTATGTTTAAACAATTCTTCTTAACCATTAAGTAATTAACTTCTTTATTACTTATTAACTAATTATTTCTAAATTAGTTAACCTTGATTTATTAATTTTTTATTAAGTAATTAATTATACTTAGTTAATTACACTACTAATTTACCTTAATTTAATTACTCACATTAATCATTTAAGTAAATTAAGTAATTTACTTTAATTACCCTTATAATCAAAAACTTGATTTATATAAACCATACTTTCATTTATTTCAAACAATCATTTTAAAATTAAATATTTAAAGTCAAAACTTGTATTTGGTTTACACTGAAACACCATCTTTTAATTTGTCGTTATTAAATACTTTACTTCAATCACATTTTAAATTACTTCAAATAACTTTTATTTGATAACATTATTTTATCATTAAACAAAGCAAAATTAAAACAACTATTTTAAACAAAAGTTAAATTATAAAATCCAAACTTTAAAACTAAAATCCTTTTTAAATTTGTTAACGCCGAGCGACTCAAGGAGCTTACGACTCATGATAGTTACCGACTCATGTAAAGGAGCGACTCAGTGGCTTTAGCGACTTAAAATGCTTTGCGACCTAGTGTGTTAAGATGCGAACGACTCATGGGATATGCGACTCATTGAGTTATCATAAGCTAGCGACTTAGGAATGAAGCGACATAGTACTCAGCGACTTACCAGTAAAGCAACTTAGCGACTCAATACTTCTAGCGACTCATGAGTGAAGTGGTTCAACGACTCAGTGGCCCACCGACTCATGGCACACCGGCTTAGCGACTCATCGTATGAAGCACTTGGCGAGACATCAATGAAGTACTGACAAATGCTTCAACTACAACCCAAAGACATGATCTACGACTTATTATGAGTCGTTGCCGACTCATGCCTCATCGCGATGAGTCGCGTGCGACCTAACACTTAGAGAAAAAGTGATGCCGCTTCTCATAAGGTGTGAGCCGGTACTCGTAAGCAAAGAGAAGTTAAGGGGTGATACTTATCTCATGACTCGATGACTCGTGACTCGCGAACGACCTATTGAGCAATATGAGTCGCGTACGACTCATGGGGGGGCGACTCAACTCCGAGAATTTCTATAAATAGGCAGCCACCTCCAACATTCAAAGGACCTTTGGGGCTCATTCTCTTCAAGCGCTGATACTCTGCTGCATTCCAAACCAATTCAACACTTGAAGCTCTCGAGACACTAAGAACGCTACAAACAACTTCAACAAGAGATCACGTACATCCAACATGGATTCGAAGACTCTCATCTCCATTGAAGTTTAAAATACTTGTTCTAAGTTTCTTGTAGTTCAAAGTGAATTGTACTTGGGAAGAATTGTATCAACTTGTAACGAGATCATCAATAAAAGTACTTAAAGTGGACGTAGGCTGTACGCATAAGCCGAACCACTATAAAATTGCTGTTGTTTACTGCTTTTCCGTTATTACTTGCTTGTAATTCTTTCCCGATCTATCGGGTGGTGCTTTCACAATTACACTTCACACACCGGGGTGTTAGCGTTCAAATTTAAGCGTTAACATTTTTGGTGCTTTCACTGAGAATTGAACTCAGGAAAACTGTCATCATTGCTTCACAGAGATTTGAAGAAAGAATTTCCTTAAAAACCAGAAGTCTATCTGAAATTATGGCTCCTGGAAGGAAAAGTAGATCTATCAGGTCTGGGAACATTCAAGAGGGAACCTCCGCTTCCCCTGTACCTAATCCACCCACTCCGTCTGTTGGAGTTACGAAAGCGGAGCTGGATGCTGTAATTCTAGGGTTAAACCAGCAGATAAACGCCCAAAATGCACAATTAGAGGCTCAAAGTGCCCAGAATGCTCTGATTCTGAATAAATTGAACGATTTACTTGGGGCAAACAATCAACCAGCTGGAAATGAAAGGAACTATGCTGGCAACATTCATGATGTTAGTGAGAGGAATGCTCCGGAAAGGGCTACTAGTCCCTTTGAGCAGGCAGTCCCTGAGGCTGGTGGATCTAGAACTCGGCATGATGAGGAATATCTTTCTGGAATGGTCCGGCAGATCATGAAAGAAAGTATGCAAAGGGTTGAAGATGAGAAGGAATGGGGTTTCGCCCCAAGTAAAACTCCGTTTACTGAAAAAATCTTGAAGGCGGAATTTCCAAGGAAGTTTGTCCCTCCGACTATTCCAGCTTACAAAGGGACAAGTGATCCGAATGAGTTCTTGTATAAATATGATTGGCACATGACAGGTGCCAGGGCCTCCGACGAAATAAAGTGCCGATATTTCCCCGTATACCTGGAAGGCGTGGCTTTACTGTGGTTCACCAAGTTGCCAGTCCGATCTATCGATCAGTTTTCAGACTTGACCAGAAAATTCAAGGAGCAGTTTAGACTATATGCTTCGAAGGCCAAGGACATTATGTCACTATCGAGTTTAGAGCAGAATCCTGGTGAGTCTATCAGATCCTTCTTGAACCGCTTCAATATAGCACTGGCTGAGGTGGACAATGCTGAACCACGAATGATATTGACTTATCTGATGAGGGCTATTGATAAGTCAAGCGAATTTGGGAAATGGTTAAATATGAAGGAGCCAACCTCTCTCGAAAAGTTCTACAAAAAAGCAGATGAATTCATTCGCTTGGAAAGCCGTCCTTTACCAGTAAAGACAGTGTTGGAAAAAGCAGAAGACAACACTGTCGCTCCACGCAAGAATGAATCGGTGGGGCAAAAAAGGGAGAATAGTAATGGGAAGAAACAGGGTAATCTGAAGAAGCCCCGATCCTTCAAGCCATCAGAATATACTCCATTATCACATACACCGGAGCACATCTACCTGGCCACTAAAGATTCCGTCGATTTCCCTAAACCTATCCCTTTGAGAACCGGGAAAAAAGCCATACAGAGTGGGAAATTCTGCCGCTTCCACAATCAACCAGGTCATGAAACTGATGAATGCCGCCAGCTGAAAAATCTGATTGAAGAGTTGCTAAGAGAAAACAAGTTGCAGCAATTCGTGAAAAAGAATAGCAACAATCCTGCATCGTCGAGTCAGGGGCAGGTGAGAAAGCTACGGGGCATGAATCTGGAAGGCCCGTTATCAATGTCATTTCAGGAGGACCTCACCCAGCTGGCAAGAGTTGGGGTGAGATGGAGAGATATTCCAGGGCTTTGAAATATGCTCCAGCCGAAGAAGACGTCTTTGTTCTAGAAGACACTACGCCCCTTAAACAACAGAAAACTTTCAGCGATGATATTATTTTCAGAGCCAGAGATTCTACAGGTATTGAAGCTCCTACTTTAGATCCCTTGGTCATCTCGGCTGGTATTGGACCAGCCATTGTGAGAAGAGTCCTCATTGACTGCGGAGCATCATGTAATATCCTCTTCAAAAAGACATTTGACCAGATGAAAATCCCTATGATCGATGTGCAAGCCTCATCACAGAAAATCGTTGGCTTCACTGGGGAGCCAAAGCAACCAGTAGGAACCATCGATCTGTTTGTAGAACTTGGGGAAGGAGAAAGGAAAGTGGTCCGAAAGCAAACCTTTGTGATCGTCGATGAATATTCTGCTTATAATGCTTTTCTTGGCCGTCCAACACTCGCAGCATTCAAAGCTATCCTAGCCCCGTGGTGCCTCACTATTAAATTTCCTACTGACAATGGAGTAGGAGTTATAAAAGGGGATCAAAATGATGCGCGAGAATGCTATTTGACAGAGCTGCGAGAGTCAAGAAAAAGAGAAATGGGAAAGGATGCGGCAACTCCAGTCCGCATCAAGGAACCAGCCTTGTAGCAATTACGGAGCGGACCCTGCACTGGCGAGCACAGCGGGGCACGGAAAGAAATGGATCCCAGAAAAGCCAGTACAGGGGAGAATAGAGTGGTACCGGTGGAAACGACAGTTCCGGTACCTGTTGACCCGAAGGACCCAAATAAGGTGTTGAATGTGGGTTCACAGCTTAATGTGTCAATTCAGAATATCTTGATATCTTTCCTGAAAGCAAATCTGGATGTCTTTGCTTGGACTCATGCCGATATGTGTGGGATATCTCCAGAAGTTGCAGTACACGCTCTGAATGTTGACCCAAAGTTTACTCCAGTTAAACAGAAAAGGAGAACCCAAGGTCCAGAAAGGTCAGCAGCATTAAAAGAAGAAGTTGATCGACTCATGGAAAATAACTTCATCAAAGAATCTACATATCCGAATTGGGTTTCAAATCCTGTGTTGGTCAAGAAAGCTAATGGAAAATGGAGAGTGTGCATTGATTTTTCTGATCTAAACAAGGCTTGCCCCAAAGATTGCTTCCCATTACCCAGGATCGATCAACTGGTAGACGGAACTGCGGGACATGAATTGTTATCTTTCATGGATGCCTACTCCGGTTATAACCAAATCATGATGCATGAGCCGGATCAGGAGGATACAAGCTTTATCACAGATGTTGGACTTTATTGCTACAAGGTTATGCCCTTCGGATTGAAAAACGCAGGGGCAACCTACCAAAGACTTGTTAATGCTATGTTCAAACCGCAATTGGGCAAAACTATGGAAGTCTACGTCGACGACATGTTAGTGAAGTCCAGGAAAGAAGTGGATCACATTGAACACTTAGCAGAAATGTTCGCAGTCCTCCGGAAATACAGAATGAAGCTTAACCCTCTGAAATGTACATTTGGGGTCGAATCCGGAAAGTTCTTAGGTTTTATCGTCAGTGCTAGGGGCATTGAGGCTAGTCCAGCTCAAATTACCGCCTTAAAAGAAGTTAAAGCTCCTAGAACGAAGAAGGAATTGCAAAGTCTCAACGGAAAGGTCGCCGCTTTGAGTCGGTTCATTTCTAAAGCTACTGATAAATGCATCCCATTCTTCGATGCCCTGAAAAAAGGAAAGAAGAACTTTGAATGGACTCCCGAATGCCAAAAAGCTTTTGAAGAGTTGATCCGTCATATGGAAACGCCTCCGATACTTTCTAGACCAGGCAATGGTGAGGATCTTCTTATATACTTGGCAGTATCATCTCATGGTGAGGAAGAAGCGATCAATGATTCCCCAATCCAGTGGAAGATGTATGTTGATGGCGCAAGAAATGACTACTGTTCTGGAGCCGGAGTGGTACTTGAAACTCCTGAGGGTCGATCATTATGTTATGCACTAAGATTGGAATTTCCTTCAACAAACAATGAAGCAGAATATGAAGCTCTTATTGCAGGTCTGAAAATCGCTAAAGAGCTAAACATTCGAGCATTACAAATCTTCAGTGATTCTCAGCTTATTGTATGCCAAGTCAAGAAGGAATTTCAAGCAAAAGGTGGAAACCTGCCTTCCTACTTGTCAAAGGCTTGGGAACTCCTATGTGAACTCGATCACTATTCAATAAGCCACATTCCTCGGGAAGAGAATATGAAGGCAGATTCCCTCGCAAAGTATTCAAGTTCTGGTGAAGCTCAACTATTGGGATTGGTCCCTGTAGAAGTCCTTTCAGCGCCAAGTATAGACGAGATGGATATAGACTGGATTATGAATGTATCTCAAGAACAAGAGTCATGGATGACTCCAATACTGGATTACCTACTCAGAGGTTCTCTGCCAGAAAACTCGATAGAAAGACGAAAGCTACTAAGGAAGGCCTCTCGCTATGTAATTCAGGATGGCCGATTGTACAGACGGGGATTCTCAATGCCATTGCTTCGATGTGTATCCCGGAAAGAGTCCAAAACAATCCTAGCTGAAGTGCATGGAGGAGAATGCGGTGATCATTCAGGTGGTCAAACATTAGCAAAGAAAATTCTCCGATACGGATATTTTTGGCCAGAAATTAATCGGGATGCTGCAGATTACTCCCGAAAATGTGACAAATGCCAAAGATATGCCAAAATTCCTAGAGCACCTTCTACCGAACTCACACAGATGGTCAGTCCATGGCCATTTGCAATTTGGGGAATGGATCTCATTGGGCCGCTACCAACTGCTAAATCAGGGATTAAATATGCTATTGTTGCAGTTGATTATTTTACTAAGTGGGCTGAAGCTGAACCATTGGCTACTATCACTTCTAAGAAAATGATAAGCTTTGTGACCAAGAATATCATTTGCAGATACGGTGTGCCTCAGAAAATAATCACAGACAATGGTACTCAGTTTGAAAGCGAGGAATTCCAGGATTTTTGCAAACGATTCAAAATCCAGAAAAGCTTTTCGGCAGTAGCTCATCCGCAGGCTAACGGGCAAGTGGAAGCAGTGAACAAGATCATCAAATCAACCATCAAAAAGCAACTCGAAAGAGCAAAAGGTGGTTGGGTCGATAAACTACCACTTGCACTATGGGCATACAGAACTACTCACAAAACTGCAACTGGGCATACTCCTTTTTCGTTAGCATACGGATCGGAAGCAATGATCCCGGTTGAGACAGAGGTCCCTTCACACAGAAGAATCCATTTCAATCAAGCAGAAAATGAGAAGCTACAACTTGAAGCACTAGATCTCCTTGATGAAAAAAGAGATGAAGCTAACCTCAGAGTTGCAGCTCATCAGCAAAGGATAGCCAGACATTTCAATTCCAAAGTTCGTCAACGCAGCTTTGAAATTGGAGATCTAGTCTTGAAAAGAATTATGACCGCGACAGGTGTGTTTGGGCCAAATTGGGAAGGACCGTATGTAATAGGTCAGAAACTTCTTGACGGCACATTCAAGCTCACCACTGTTGATGGAGATCAAATTCCAAGGGCATGGAACAGCAATCACTTGCGTCCATACTTTACTTGAAAATTTTGTTGAAACATTGTAAAAAGAATTATGAATGTATGATTCTTGTAATTGAAAGCAATTGTGAAACTGATGCAAGTAAATAATGAAAGAATATAAAGTGGATGTAGGCCCAATTTCATGGCCGAACCACTATAAATCTTGTGTTCCTTATTATCATTATATGTTTGCTTTGTTTTCGATATAAAAATACATAAAATGTATTGCTGAAATGTCGATTTAAATTTTTGCAGACAATGGAAATAAAACTTGCGCATAATAAGACCGAGCGATTCTCACCATCATTCAACAAACAAATTTCAAGTCACAAAGACCCCGAATTCAAATCCTAGATAGGAAATGCTTCAATTGAACGGCTAATGATTTCGATAGAAACGAGCCCTTGCTGATAAATTGAGATTGTTTGAACAAACAAACATCCAATTAGGAAGCTAGTGCCCGTTCTCACGAACTTGCCTGGCAATGAAGTACACTTCCTTGGATTAAACAAGCTACTTGCAAGAAAAGGGGAATGAAAACTTAAAAAAAAAAAAGAGAGAGGATCGCTGAAAAGGCATAAGCAAGTGAACAGAGGAACAACCAAAGCTACCATCAGCAGCGCAAGTCCTCTTCGGAGGATAAAAGACCTCTAATGGGTCATACGCCACAAAAAAAAAGAAAGTTCTCTACTCAACAAAAAAGATTGGAGGAGTCATGACCCTCCAACCATGAGAGAGTAACTTCCAGGCGATGAAAACCCTCTCTGAGGCACATTTCACCAGGAGTTGAAGTGTTATGACCGCTCTTCGGGATTTCACTTCACCAGAGTTGAAATGTAAACAAAATAAAAGCCCTCTTCGGAGGCCCATTTCACCAGGAGTTGAAGTGTTATGACCGCTCTTCGGGATATCACTTCACCAGAGTTGAAATGTAAACAAAATAAAAGCCCTCTTCGGAGGCACATTTCGCCAGGAGTTGAAGTGTAATAACCGCTCTTCGGAATTTCACTTCACCAAAGTTGAAATGCAAAAACAAAATAAAGACCTTCCTGAAAGCCCACGTTTCACTAAGATTGAAATAAAACTTCCAAGTGTTGAAACGCGAAAAGGCTTTCTTCGAAGGCACAACTCTTTGGAGGTACACGTTTCACCAAGATTGAAATAAAACTTCCAAGTGTTGAAACGTGAAAAATCCCTCCTTAGAGGTACAACCCCCTCCCGGGGACACAATCAAGAAGAAAGACCTCTTCGGAAGCCCACGTTTCACCAAGATTGAAATAAAACTTCCAAGTGTTGAAACGTGAAAAGGCTTTCTTCAAAGGCACAACTCTTTGGGGGTACACGTTTCACCAAGATTGAAATAAAACTTCCAAGTGTTGAAACGTGAAAAATCCCTCCTCAGAGGTGCAACTTTGTATAAAAAAAAAATCCTCATCAGAAGCGTACTTTAACTTTCAAAGGGAGAGTAATTTACCTACTATAAAAAAAAAGAAAAAGAAAAGAAGTTAAAGTACCCTTCAGAGGTCCGCTTTACCACATAGAAGAATTCACTTGGTAAAATATGCACATAAGCAAAAAAAAAAAAAAAAAAAAGGGTGATTTCTTCGAACGACAAAGCGTAGAAACTTATACGAAGGGAGTTGTACTCTACAAAAATTTTCTTTAAAGAATAAAATAATTATTCTTTAACAAATAAGAGTGCAAGTCCCCTCGAAGTATAAAATATTGCAGCAAGCTTAAGGTATGGGGGCAACATGGTATAGTAGTATAGCTGCATCAGTAAAGTAATACTCAAACAACATACCATAAGCCCGCTGCAATATCATATAAATAAACTTGTGCAAAAATGAATAATAAATGCATACTCAAATTCAAACAGAAGTTTGTACAAACGAAGAATCATTTTATTCAACTATAATGCAGATACAGGTTTCAAAATAAAAGCGGGGGCCGGTACCCGCACAACTCTCGGCCAGTTCATACAAAAGGCAAAAAGCTAAAATCTTCACTTCTTCTTCCCTCCTTTGGACCCTTTACCCGGTCGAATGACCAGCTTTTCAGGTCGGCCAGTGGGTATAAGGGAAGTAGGAGAGGTAGGTGTAACCGGTTCAACTTCCGGCTCCTCTTCAGTGGCGGTGATTTTCTTCCCCCTCCTCTTTGATGTCCCACGCTTCTTTCTCCTTTGTGAGGAAGACTCACTCCCCGGAGTGACAAGTTTTGATAGAGCAATGTCGTCAGAAGGAGTCCGTTCCGGGGATATGTCACCTCCCTCAGGTCTCTCATCTTTCTGCTCTTGCGAAGCGATGGGATCATCCAAGCCGTGAAGAGCCTCTATTTGTTCCTCCTGTGATCCAGGTTGCGAGGCAGAAGGAGGCGCCGCCTGAAGAGATGAAGGAAGGATAACCGGAGTAGTAGAAGTTTGAGCAGTGCTTGGTACTTTCTCTACAGAAGAAAAGAGGTTAAAGTCAGTAAAGAGAGGAGATGAAGGCTCACCAATAAAGTTAGTAGAGAGAGGAGATGAAGGCTCATCAAGGTTGAGAAAATAGCCAAGGAGCTCATGAAACTCATGCGAAATAAATGAGTAACCCGCTTGAGCAGAATTGACAGTAGCGAGATTAACAGTGAAATTACCTGGAGAAGCTGGTTTCCTGATATCGACTTCATAAGCTTGCACATCAGCGCTCTCTTCACCCTCGTCTCCACCTTGTATGCTTGTGATCTCAGTGGTAACTTTGGTGGGAGAAGCAAAATGGGAACTGGAACCAATGATGTTGACTTCAGACGAAGAAGGTGGCTGGACTAGAATAGTTGAAGTGGTTTTTTCCAGCCGGTCCCCTTCCGTCACTTCGGTTCTTAGTTTGGCAAGTTGTTCCTTTCCCCTGGCGAGAGCAGCGCGAGCCTCTTCATCAAAATAATGCCTTTCCAGGGCTGACTCGTCATAACCAGCACCTTCAGCACCAAGCATATCGAGGGCGGCCTCCCACACTTCAACTAAAGTGATCTCATACTTGGGACCAAGAAAAGCGAGGCTTCCACGCCCCAAGACGCTATGCAAATAGAGGTCGAATAATGTTGAGCCGAAGCTGTTCTTGGTCGCCTCATGAGAATCTTCAGCTGCGATTCTGCCGGCGACAGCCTCATCACGCTCCCTCTCGGTTTCGGAAAGCTGAAGCTTAAGCAGTTGTATCTCCGCTTCCTGGGAGTTGTTTTTCTTTTGAAGCTCAGCAATATCAGAAGCATAGCCCTCGTTGATTCTTTTCTGCACTTCAAGCCTGTCCTCAGCGTCCCTCTGACTGGCATGAGCATCTCTAACTTGTCTGAGAAGCACTTCTTCTTTTTGAGAGTATGAAGTAGAGGAAGCAGCAAGCTCATCTTTCAACTTCTCAACCTTTGCTTCGAGCTCCTCGTTGTAGGAAGTAATGCTCCTCATTTCGGTGTCATGCTGCTCAAGGACCTTTTGCCACTCAGCCTTATCATTTTCCATGGTGAGCATGGCCTCTAAGTTGGCACGGTTAACTCTTTGAAGCTCATCAACAAGCTTCTGCCAGTTTGACATCCTCTCGATATCAAGTTTGACGGCGTCAAGATTTCGTAGCATAGCAGGCTTGTCAATAGGAACCAGGTCAAGGTCGAATCTCACACCCTTTAAGCACCATTGTGGAAAACGACTTTGTAAAGTGGCTGGGCCAGGTCCCACTTGAAATTTAGGCCTGCTTATTATTGTCTGGATGTCCTCCTTCCCGAGAGCAGGAGAGTCGGAAGGAATGTCAAGAGGGGCAGGGGCAGTAGGCTTTTCGGGAATAGTGGAAGCATGTCTCTCACCATATCGGGCTCGTTTGCCTGAATCTTCAGCTACATGACCCTTTCCTCGGTCGTCGTGAGATTTCCTTTTGTGAGAGTCGTCACTTCTCTGCAGAGAATCATGGTGCTCATCCCTATCCCTTCTGTCATAACGCTCTTCTGCATCCCTCCTTTCACGAGCCTTTTGAGCAGCTCTCTCTTCGTCAGACTCTCTATAGGAGGGAAAGTAACGCCGATAATCATATTGACCACGCCCCCCGTAGCGTTGGAAATCCTGATAATATGATCCGCCGCGTGTCATTGAAGAATCTGAAATAAGAAAAGATAAGCTTTAGAAATCTTTAAAGTATAAGAAGATAAGTGCATAAATGTGCTGGAAAATCCTTAGTTGTGTGTGAAGTGCAAGCTACTCGCGTTGGACTAACGAACCACTCCTCTGTTGGGGGGAAGTGATAGATTTCACTGTTGATGACAATTCTTGAGATAAAGGAGTTAGAGTCTGTTGGAGGGCAGATGTCGCTTCAATCATCGGGGGTACAGTTTTACCACAGGCAGGGTCATCTTTAAAGAGCTCTTGGGAAGTGACGATTATGTCACTTAAATCCCCAAAAACGTCATCACCGTCATGCCCAACCTGATTCCCTCCATCAGCTCCTTTGTCAGCACTCTTCCTGGTTTGGGAAAGGGGCTCCTCTTCTTCTTCAATTATGGGAGCAAGTGCGGGCTTTTCGGAGGGTCCCGTATTGTCTCTTGGAGTAGAGCACTTTACTAGTAAGGTTTCTGCAGAAATTTCTCCTCGCATGTGCTCTTTAGTGGAGATCGGAAGATCAGGAGTTTTCACCGGAGAATCAGGAACCTCCGTTGGAGCTTCACGAGGCCGAGTAAAGCGAGAGGGATGGAGGAGTCCGTATTGATGTAAAAATTCATCGTTTAGCAGAAACTTTATGCTCCTCTCTTCTACCGGCACGGCATTTAATCTTTCAAAAATTTGCTTAAGACTTGGGTCCCTGGCAGGGGGTGGAAGTGCTAAAACAGGAAAAGAATGAAATTAGCAATTGAGAGTTCAGATCTCGAGAAAGTTTCAAAACGGAAAAAGTAAAGACAGGAAATCTTACTTCCCACTCTCCAGATGGCATAAAACCCTGGAGGGCAGCGAACAAAGAAAAACTGATTCAAAAATCCGTGAGCGCTTTCGGAGAGATCAGTAATAAGTTTGCGGTTTCGAGCGCTTCTTATAACCACGATGGAGGGATGGTCTTTAGTTTTCGTGAATGAGCAAAAATAGCAGATCTCCCCGAAGCTTGGTAATCGATCCAAAACTCTCCTAAATAGAACACATAACCCCATCAGAATGGCGTAGCCATTGGGGTGTAATTGGAATGGAGAGATACACAACCGAAGCAGGAACTGTTGGAGAAAGTCATTAAAGGGAGGAATAGCGCCGTTCAAGCACATTTGGCGATTAACAGCAACAAAGCCAAGAGGGGGCCTATCCGCGGTGTCATTTGGCCCCGGAAATAAGATGTCAGCATCATCAATGCCAAACTGGACGCGCAGTTGATTAAACACCCGCTGATTCAAAGTTGTGGATGTTCTCTCCGGAGGGTTGTCTATAGGGATGGCTACTGGGAAGACATCTTCAGCCTGGCCCATCGGCTCTTCTTGATGAGAGGTCATTCTACACAAGCAACTGGATGTTCAAATGCGAAGGTGCACATTTCCTAAAAAGTGTGAAGTGTCGTGCAAAGCTAATAAAAAATAATAACAAGTAAAGATAACTGGAATTAAACTGGTTGACGATTGATTGACTACGGTAATTTCGGAACTTGTTATTTAAAGCTCAAGCATAATATTAATGCGGGCTGGTCAGTTTCAATTGACTAATCCAGTGCTGCGTTAATATTCCACTTGAAATCGATAGCACTTCGTTCACACGATTTATTTAAGTTAATTGTCTATTATTAACTAATCTGTCATTCGATATGGGAAGTCAATGGCAGTATATTCGTCCCGTTTTTCTGCAAGTGTTATATTTAACAGGTTATCAATATTAAAGGTAGCATAATCCAGCGGCAAAGCATAACATAGTTATTGGAGTTGTCACAGCAATTCAAACTTCAGGATAGAAACATAAGCTAGTTCTGTCAAAATTTCAAGTTCCCAAAGTCGCTTAAAACTCAAGGCAATCTAAATCAAGTTAAGAGACACAAGGCACGACACCATGCATCCAAACCTAAAGTTGCTCATAGCTTAACAGGAAGATCACTGCATCAGTAAGTCGCATTGTATGGGTCAAGGGGTCTCGGTTCGAGGGCATGCGGAATTCTCTAAGTCCTAACTCGGCAGCGACTCAGGATGTCTCGGCCACGACTCATGGCTCCTAGCTGACTCGACCAGCGACTCAAAACCTAATTTGCTAACTCGTGGAATTCCTCGCCACGCCTCATCTCACAGCCCCCCTTTCTCTGCCTCAATCCGCTAACCCGTTAGTGCTAAGGCAACAAAGATCTATCACATTCCCAATGGAACCCATCATCCGTCCATACCAACAAATCACCCGAAAAACAATCTGAAATGTTTCGCATCGATCTTAAATTCAATGCATTGCTAAGCTCGCGTATCGGATAGTGATCTAGAATCGATTATAACAATTCGAAGTGAAGCGCAACGCATGAAAACAAACTAAAGCCGAAAGATGAGAATTTGTGATTCAACGTTGATTATTATGGATTAAGATCGGATTTGCTTACGAGGTATAATGGTTGGGATGAATCGGAGAGTAACAGGGTTGAATTCGCCTTCGGAAATGAGATTGGAAGATTCGTTAATGGCGGCACAAGGTGTTGAGGCAATGATTAAGTGAGGAAGAAGAGCAACGCATTAGCTTATATACAAGACAGGGGAGAATAAGAAAGGACTCACGAGTCATAAGCCGCCTTGAGTCGGTCACGACTCAAGAAGAAAGTCGAAGCACACGACTCATGATCTAAGCGTATACTTCGAGGGGCAATTGTTAACGCCGAGCGACTCAAGGAGCTTACGACTCATGATAGTTACCGACTCATGTAAAGGAGCGACTCAGTGGCTTTAGCGACTTAAAATGCTTTGCGACCTAGTGTGTTAAGATGCGAACGACTCATGGGATATGCGACTCATTGAGTTATCATAAGCTAGCGACTTAGGAATGAAGCGACATAGTACTCAGCGACTTACCAGTAAAGCAACTTAGCGACTCAATACTTCTAGCGACTCATGAGTGAAGTGGTTCAACGACTCAGTGGCCCACCGACTCATGGCACACCGGCTTAGCGACTCATCGTATGAAGCACTTGGCGAGACATCAATGAAGTACTGACAAATGCTTCAACTACAACCCAAAGACATGATCTACGACTTATTATGAGTCGTTGCCGACTCATGCCTCATCGCGATGAGTCGCGTGCGACCTAACACTTAGAGAAAAAGTGATGCCGCTTCTCATAAGGTGTGAGCCGGTACTCGTAAGCAAAGAGAAGTTAAGGGGTGATACTTATCTCATGACTCGATGACTCGTGACTCGCGAACGACCTATTGAGCAATATGAGTCGCGTACGACTCATGGGGGGGCGACTCAACTCCGAGAATTTCTATAAATAGGCAGCCACCTCCAACATTCAAAGGACCTTTGGGGCTCATTCTCTTCAAGCGCTGATACTCTGCTGCATTCCAAACCAATTCAACACTTGAAGCTCTCGAGACACTAAGAACGCTACAAACAACTTCAACAAGAGATCACGTACATCCAACATGGATTCGAAGACTCTCATCTCCATTGAAGTTTAAAATACTTGTTCTAAGTTTCTTGTAGTTCAAAGTGAATTGTACTTGGGAAGAATTGTATCAACTTGTAACGAGATCATCAATAAAAGTACTTAAAGTGGACGTAGGCTGTACCCATAAGCCGAACCACTATAAAATTGCTGTTGTTTACTGCTTTTCCGTTATTACTTGCTTGTAATTCTTTCCCGATCTATCGGGTGGTGCTTTCACAATTACACTTCACACACCGGGGTGTTAGCGTTCAAATTTAAGCGTTAACAAAATTCAAACATTCATTCTTTATACAACTAATTTTAAACACTTTGTTTAAACATCAATTTACTTTTCAACTTTGAAACTTCATTTTATAAAATACAAACCCGGTTAATATTAAACTTCTAAACAAACAAACTATTTTAAAAACAAAGTTATCTTAACTTGTTTGAATGCAAAGTTTTAAATTAAAACATTTCAACATGTTCAAACTATTTAAAGCTTTGATTTAAAACTCAACTTTGCTTAGAATTTCAGAAAATCCAATATGCTATTAAAATTGAATCAGGATATAAATCCTAGAAACCAAAACACATGCGACACCCTCCTTCAACTCCGAGTCACACGCGAACGAAACACGATACTAAACTCGAGCAAACCACCGAAGAACCCATGGCCAACCACACTTCCCAAACCAAAACTGCTGCACCAAAAATAGCTCGTGCACGTGCACGATAGTATCGGCCGACGGCGATCAACTCCGGCATACCCCACAAGTCGCCTCTGGCCTCGGCATCCCCCTCGACACCCGTAATCGATGAAAACGCCACTGCATCAAAATACGAGCAACAACCTCCTAAATCCAGAAAACAAACGAACCAACCCATCGCCGCCAACGACGAAATCCACCACCGGAGTACCAGCAACGATGTTCACTCACTCGCCTCGATCACGCGAACCTATTCCCCCTCACGCGATTCACCCCGATGCATCAACGACGACGAACCCATGTCATTTTCGACCCCAAACAGAAACAACACTAAAACCCTACTCTACCCCTTCAAGGCCACCGCGGTCGACATAAAAATCTTCCACCAATTTTCCTGCATCACCAGACACCATGTCAACCTCCATGCCAAAGCCCACCATGCAACTCAACTCCAATCAACAGAATTCGACCAAAACCCCAAATTTATCTTCAACCACCATCTTAAAAATTACAATATTCATTTTAAAATTCATGAATCTGAACCACAATTCAGATCACATAATCAGAAGTTTAAATTATTGAATTTGATTTTCATCAAATTTTATTATTCACTGTAAATTCAACATTTATAGTATATTTATTCAATGTTATTATTTACATTTATTTTAAATACAAGATTACTTTATTTTGATCAAAATCTCTTCAATGATTAATGATTGATATGCTTAACTTGGAAGATAAAAAAAATTCTGTTTAAAAACTGGAACATGAACTAAACAGAGTTTTAAAACTTTCATAGCTACAGGTACTTCAACAGCTAATTAAACATGCATTCAATCATTAAATCCAACATGCAAGCATTGATTTCATATATACTATATCAATCATTCCACGGGACAAACAAATAAAGTTTTTAAAACTGTTTTAAAAAAAGAATTTACTAACCTAGTTTTTAAACAGAGAACACTGCATTGATTTTCTGAAATTTGAATTTGCTTCTGCATTTTAACTTGCTATTAAAACAATGAATTTTGCTTGTTGAAGTTTGCTGTTGATTGCAGTAGATTCCAGGTGAGCTTGAAATCATATTTTTCAGGTTGAATACTTAGATCTGAATTGAATCATAACTTCAGATTTCTTTACAGGTTGAATTTGTTTTCAGGTTCCAACTTAGAATCTTCTTGCATTTGAATTTGTTTCTTATTTTTATTTGAGTTGAAGAAAAATTATAGAATGATCATAGTTGAAGAAAATAAACACAGACCTTTTCTTTAAACCTAATTAAAACAAAACTTTTCTTTTTAAAATAAAGGCTTGCCACTTGTTACAAGAATAAACTATTTATATACAAATGTCAAACTCTTTTATTATTTTGTAGACAAGTGTATTTCCTAAGTTCTTATGATGCCAAATGTTTTTAAGAGGTGATTATTTACACTAATTACTTGTTTAAAAATGAATTAAACCTTAATTACAAATATTAACCAAATACTCATGTTGTATATGTATATATAACTTATGAAATGTATTTATACCTTATGTTAAATTTGTAATTATTTTAAAACTTACTTCCTAAAGATAAGTTTAAAAGAAAGTAACATTTAAAAAAAACAAAACTAAAGTTATTATAACTACATTGGTATTATATATAAAAATCTAAAATTGTTTTCAAAAATCATTTTAAAGAAAACAGTTTAAACTTTATAACAATGTACTATTTTCAAGCTATCATTCTTTTAAATAAAAATAAAATTTTCCTCTAAGTGTTTTATAAATAACAATTAATTTTAAATTGCTTTTGAAAAGCATTTTTATTAAACCAAATCAAAAACTTCCAAATGACCATAAAAAACTTATGTATATTAAAATTTTGAAAATACATTTTCTATTTAAGTTTAACCCATTATTTTCTATTTACAATATATATACAAATATAAATATTCATTATAAATAGAACATCTTAAATATTAGCTTTAGAAATTATTTGAATTTTAAAACAAAACTCCAAATCATAATATATAAACATATATATATTATAATTTGAAAATATTTTTATTAAATTTAAATTGAACCAATTTCCTTATTACAATGTATACATATATACATTACCAATAGAACATTTTTATTAACTTAAAAAGGTCAATTATTATTAATTACACACACACACACACATATATATATATATATTATTATAATTTGAAAAGAATAAACATTCAAATTATATTATCATTGAATTTTTGAAAAGATAACATTTGTTAAATTAGACTAATTATTAGTTTTAAATATATAATACTTGGTTAAATTAGATTTTTAAATCAATATAACACATTTTAAAATAAATTATAATTGGAAATTATTAAATAAGTATTGCCTAAAATTCCGGGACATCACATTGCTCCCCCATTAAAAGAATTTCGTCCCCGAAATTAAAAGCAAAGATAATTTAATAATTTATACAGATTTTAATTTTAAAATAGCAACAAATGCTCTCAACCATACTAGAAACCATAACATCCAATTCAAACAATCAATTCTAACTATTCAGACAAAATTCTAGACAGAATTTCCTTGAGTTTCCTAGGTACAAACACCGGGTTACTCACTCTATAGAATCTAAACTAGGTGCTCTATTCAGATCTAGAACTCCTATATATCCAGATCTACAATCTAAACAGGATACCGGATCACAGAAAATCCAATCAACTTACAAATCTCCATGATCTGCTGGTTCTAAACTAGTTATAGATCAAACACTTATCCTTAAGAGAAAACAAAAAGATTCCAAATACACTCTTAAGCTAGCTTCCCATCTAATCCAATCTCATCACTCTTATGATCGGAGAAAACTTATCCTAAAATTAAATCTCCGACTTCGAATTCCGAATCTCTCCGTCTCTTGTCCACAACCTCTGCTGATCCTGGACAACCCTCAACCTTCCTGATAATCCAAACTTCACTGATGCTTCTCAAATCAAAGCTGGATCAAGAATGAGATAACCTCCTGATTCTACTCAACAAGATGATTCTTCCTAAAATCCATCGAAATCCAAAACACCAATCTACCATGCAAGCATCAAAAGACTTCAAACTTGCTTCTCCTATTCGGAAAACAGAACAGATTCTCCTGACATCCAAGCCTTCAAATCCCAAAAGAACTTCCTGAAGAAAACCTTAAATCCAAGAAAAACACAAATGTTTTGATGAATCCGAGTTGCTTCTATTCCAGGTTAGCTGCCTCCATGCTTCCACTGCACAACTCTGATCCGAAGAAGTTGAGAATGCTTTTGATGAACACAAGCACAAACTTGATCAAACTCATCCAGAAACGTTGTCCATCAAATTCCATAAAAGCTTAACGACCTATCCGATTTGGTCGCAAATACTACAACAAAAATCCATTCGATAAACTAGAACCTATCAATCCTGATTGCTCACAAAATCCTCTCTCCTCGAGTCTACTCTCTACTAGGCCAAAACACCAGAAAATCCAAGAACCAAATCGAAACAGAACTCCATCTCCCGATGCGGACAAACTCCTTTGACTTCCTCGAAGATATTCAAAAAGTCTCAAACCACCTTGATAGATCCAACATCTTTAGAGATGTCTCAAACTAAAGCAAAGATTACTAAAAGAACTTCCGAACCATCGCAAGTCATTTTTGCGATAATAGTACCCAATTCGGATTCCAAAAAACTATTCTCTCTTACATAACAGAATAGCTTAAGCCCTTCAAAAGAAGAAACTGATGGTCCACCTCAACCACAAACATCTTACCCAGCTGAGCTTCCAAAAGAAAAAGGAACAAGCCTTCACCATTCGCTCGATCTATTGACAGAAGAATCTCAAAGACTTCTGAACTATCGAAGAAACGGACCACATAACTGCTTTCGAACTCAACCTCTAGGATACTACTGAGCCAAAAGATCTTCCTGACAGCACATTCAACACCTCTGAGCTGTCCTTGCTACCACCGACCTTCTATCCAAAAGCTCCTTGAATCCAAAAGCTACATCAACCAACTCCACAAAAAGAGTCTTCAAGATAAGCAGAAACCTCTCAAGAAACTCGGGCTTCAGACCAAGCACAAACACCTAGCTGAACTGAGTCTCCCACTCCAAAACAGATAAGACTCCTTCCTACGGTTGCCAAGTACCATTACTTGCTTCAGCACTTCCGACTGATCCAAACTCTAGAGAATCCGCTCGAACGAGCGCAATCCAAACTTATACTTCAAAGATAAGCTCCGAACCCTTAAAAGATTTCCTTCAGAGATCGATGAAATCCATACACCAAGCTGCCAAATTTACTCAAGATATTCAAAACTGTCCTGGCAGATACTCTTCCAACCTCAAATACTCGGACTTCTTCCATTGATAGTCGTGCTATACACACCACTATCTCTCCTACTTCTAGAGCTTATGTTGGCAAACCCAAATAGGTAACCCAACAAAATAGTTAGGAACAAACAAATATATATATATATATATATATATATATATATATATATATTCAAAATTACAAATACGCTCTCTCAAGAAAAAACACCACTCCAGAATCTAGGTATTCGCTCAACCTGGTGCTCTGATCCCACAATGTAACGACCCGCCTTTCATAACACAGAAAGACATATCATTAAGAAGAAAGAAAGGGATAGAAAAGAGAAAAGACAGAAAAGAAAGAACCAACAACATCAGAATCTCTCAGCGAACGAATAAATTATATTAATCATATAAAATATTACATAGTATCATATACATCAGAGTTATACACCTCAAACTACACAAAACTAGATAGTTATAACACCTGTCTAGATATTACAACACAAGTACGTCACAGATAACAGAAATGATACTAACATAGCGGAAACTCTATATATATATATCTATACGCTGAAGCTACATGCTCCATATCTCCTCCAGAACTTGTCAAAGAAAACCTGAATCACTTGACTACTCATACGTAATATGAGTACCAAAGAGTTTAATAAAACAGAAAATAAGCACTCATGTCAGACAGGGGTCTGGTGTGAGTAAACGGTTAAAAGTTGCTTAACTTTGAAAATCCTTTGAAACAAAGGTATCACGTAGAACTACCCACAAATAAACATGGGTAAGTTTTTACCTTACGCTAACCAAAACATTTGATAGGAAATCCAGTGATATTATAATAGGGTCTAGGGTTTCCAAAATAAAATAGCTGGAATGCTTACATCTCACATTCCAACATAGTTGGGCACAATCAAAACAGTACAGGCACTTATTGGATTGTGGATTCCATACAATGGCAGGGCTACTGGGGTACCGTCTGTCACGGTACGTGGCCTAGATCACCGTACCGAGGAGTACGCCCGCTCCCCTGCAACACAAAGCTGGAACCATCCCTTATTGGACAGTCCCGACCAAGACCACCCCGGCAGTTGTCATGATCAACCGCACCACATGGCCGAAATAAAAAGGGACCTCTAGACAGGGGTAAATCTCATCCTACTTGGGCATGACCCACTTAGCCTTGCTGCACCTCCCCTGTTTAGCCACTCCCAGTTGATGAGGCTTGAGGCCGTGATTAACTTTATAGGACACATCTATTTTAGAATGCTCATCGTCCAACTGACGATGTTATGAAAACATTCAATCCATACAAGTTCGTTCTGGGTTCGAAGGAAACTGAAGGCACTATCTCGCTACACTCGTTTTGGAATCACCCTCAGAGTTAATGACAACAGCCCTTGCACGCTGAATCACCATCTCGAATCTGTAAGTATTATTTTCGTCAAACTCATCTCGGAATCATCCCCAGAGTTATACCGACGAATAGTTTTTACACCTCGAGTCTTCACTTGCACTCCCCTTGGATTCACGACCTAACGTTTAACTTGGATCGATTTGGTTTTCGGAATTCCAAATTTTGAAACCTGATCCCGGTCTCATCGAATCCAAACGCCATCTTAATATCCACGTGATTTAAGTTCAACAATTTAATTCAATTTAAATATTGAATTCACATAGCATCATTCACAGATAAATACCACACATTTATCATTGATATATCAAATATCATATCACAGAATATCAGAACATATCATCCAATAGATATCAACCAATCTAGATATTCCAAAACTAATCATACACAAATAGGCATCATAAATTAATTTAACCATCTTAAATTAAATTAATTACTTGAGAATCAAACAACTAATCCTGCTTAACCAATCATTAATTAATTATAATTAATTAATTAATCACCCTTTAATCATCTTCATAACCCAATCAATTAATCTTCAATTACATATTAACAATCCTTTACTCATATTCTTAATTAATCACCTAGATTAATCATCCTTAATTACACTATGTAATTAGCCTTTAAATTAATTACATAGATTAATTTATCCTTAATCATTAATTAATCTTAATTACTTTCTAATCAATTAATTATCAATAATTAATTACAAAAATCCTTAATTAATTTCATTAATTAATTATTACTTCTTTCTCACTTCATTGATTAATTATCTTATAATTAATCACATTTATTAATTAATTAAACAATTAATTATTCATTAATTACATAAATTAATAACCTCTAATTAATTTATTAATCAATCTTTCTTATAATTACATTTAATTATTAATTATAAACTTAATTACAATTATTAATCAAACCTGATTAATCACAATCAGTAATTAACTTCCTTTAATTATTTCACCAACTAAACAACCACCTTCATTGATTACATTAATCAATTCTTTAATTACACTGAGTAATTATCCTTTAGTTACTTTCTTTAAGTAATTATACCTCTTTAATTACTATCCATCCAGTAATTTCCTTAATTAATCGCATTAAATAATTATTCATAAATTACTTCACTAGGTAATTACACATTGTTACTTACATTAAGTAATTATAGTTAATCCCATCATTAAATAATTCTTTTTAATTAATTAAACTTAATTAATTAACTAAAAATTATCCACAATAACTTAATTATTTACTCTGAGCAATTAATTACTTTAACTACTTCATTAAGTAATTATGTTTAAATAATTTTTCATAATCATTAAGTAATTAACATCTTAATTACTTATTAACTAATTATTTCTAAATTAATTAACCTTGATTTATTAATTTTTTTATTAAGTAATTAATTACACTTAATTAATTACACTACTAATTACCTTAATTTAATTACTCACATTAATCATTTAAGTAAATTAAGTAATTTACTTTAATTACCCTTATAATCAAAAACTTGATTTATATAAACCATACTTTCATTTATTTCAAACAATAATTTTAAAATTAAATATTTAAAGTCAAAACTTGTATTTTATTTACACTTAAACACCATCTTTTAATTTGTCATCATTAAATACTTTACTTCAATCATATTTTAAATTACTTCAAATACACTTTTATTTGATAACATTATTTTATCATTAAACAAAGCAAAATTAAGACAACTATTTTAAACAAAAATTTAAATTATAAAATCCAAACTTTAAAACTAAAATCCTTTTTAAATTCAAACATTCATTCTTTATACAACTAATTTTAAACACTTCGTTTAAACATCAATTTGCTTTTCAAGTTTGAAACTTCATTTTATAAAATACAAACCCGGTTAATATTAAACTTTTAAACAAACAAACTTTTCTAAAAACAAATTTATCTTAACTTGTTTAAATGCAAAGTTTTAAATTAAAACATTTTAACACGTTCAAACTATTTAAAGCTTTGATTTAAAGCTCAACTTTGCTTAGAATTTCAGAAAATCCAATATGCTGTTAAAATTGAATCAGGATATAAATCCTAGAAACCAAAACACACGTGACACCCTCCTTCAACTCCGAGTCACACGCGAACAAAACACGAAACTAAACTCGAGCAACCCACCGAAGAACCCATGGCCAACCACACTTCCCAAACCAAAACTGTTGCACCAAAAATAGCTCGTGCACGATAGTATCGGCCGACGGCGATCAACTCCGGCATACCTCACAAGTCGCCTCTGGCCTCGGCAACCCCCTCGACACCCATAATCGACGAAAACGCCACTGCACCAAAATACGAGAAACGGCCTCCTCAATCCAGAAAACAAACGAACCACGCCCATCGCCGCCAACTGGGAAATCCACCATCGGAGTACCAGCCACAATGTCCACTCACTCGCCTCGATCACGTGAACCCATTCCGCCTCACGCGATTCACCTCGAGGCATCAACGACGACGAACCCATGTCATTTCCGGCCCCAAACAAAAACAACACTAAAACCCTACTCTGCCCCTTCACGGCCACCGCGTTCGACGCGAAAATCTTCCACTAATTTTCTTGCATCACCAGACACCATGTCAACCTCCATGCCAAAGCTCACCATCCAACTCAACTCCAATCAACAGAATTCGACTAAAACCCCAAATACATAAAACCCCCAATTTATCTTCCACCACCATCTTAAAAATTACAATATTCATTTTAAAATTCATGAATTTGAACCACAATTCAGATCATATAATCAGAAGTTTAAATTATTGAATTTGATTTTCATCAAATTTTAATATTCACTGTATATTCAGCATTTACAGTATATTTATTCAATGTTATTATTTACATTTATTTTAAATACAAGATTACTTTATTTTGATCAAAATCTCTTAAATGATTAATAATTGATTTTCTGAATTTTGAATTTCCTTCTGCATTTTAACTTGCTATTAAAACATTGAATTTTGCTTATTGAAGTTTGTTGTTGATTGTAGTAGATTCCAGGTGAGCTTGAAATCATATTTTTCAGGTTGAATACTTGGATCTGAATTGAATCATAACTTCAGATTTCTTTACAGGTCGAATTTGTTTTTAGGTTCCAGCCTAGAATCTTCTTGCATTTGAATTCATTTCTTATTTTTATTTTAGTTGAAGAAAAATTGCAGAATGATCTTCGCTGAAGAAAATAAACACAGATGTTTTCCTTAAACCTAATTAAAACAAAACTTTTCTTTTTAAAATAAAGGCTTGCCACTTGTTACAAGAATAAACTATTTATTTACAAATGTCAAACTCTTTTATTATTTTGTAGACAAGTGTATTTCCTAAGTTCTTATGATGCTAAATGTTTTTAAGAGGTGATTACTTACATTAATTACCTGTTTAAAAATGAATTAAACCTTAATTACAAATATTAACCAAATACCCAAGTTATATATATATATATATAACTTATGAAATGTATTTATACCTTGTGTTAAATTTATAATTATTATAAAACTTACTTCCTAAAGATAAGTTTAAAAGAAAGTGACATTTAAAAAAATATTTTAAACTTAAGTTATTATAACTACACTGGTATTATATATATAAAAATCCAAAATTGTTTTCAAAAATCATTTTGAAGAAAACAATTTAAACTTTATAACAATTTACTATATTTAAGCTATCATTCTTTTAAATAAAAATAAAATTTTCCTTTAAGTGTTTTATAAATAACAATTAATTTTAAATTGCTTTTGAAAAGCATTTTTATTAAACCAAATCAAAAACTTCCAAATTACCATAAAAAACTTATGTATATTAAAATTTTGAAAATACATTTTCTATTTAAGTTTAACCCATTATTTTCTATTTACAATATATATATACAAATATAAATATTCATTATAAACTGAACATTTTAAATATTAGCTTTAGAAATTATTTGAATTTTAAAACAAAACTCCAAATCACAATATATAAACATATATATTATAATTTGAATATATTTTTATTAAATTTAAACTGCACCAATTTCCTTATTACAATGTATACATATATACATTACCAACAGAACATTTTTATTAACTTAAAAAGGTCAATTATTATTAGTTACATATATATATATATATATTATTATAATTTGAAAAGAATAAACGTTCAAATTAAATTATCATTGAATTTTTGAAAAGATAACATTTGTTAAATTAGATTAATTATTAGTTTTGAATATATAATATGTGGTTAAATTAGATTTTTAAATGAATATAAGATATTTTTAAATAAATTGTAGATGGAAATTATTAAATAAGTATTGCCCAAAATTCCGGGACTTCACATTAATATAAAAATGTTTAAGTATTAAAATGGTTTATATAGCAAAATAGTTTGAAAACTCCAAAATGATTTGAATATTTGAAAAGATAGATTTACATAGTTTATATCAAAATAATTTATTTGAAAATAACCTCAAAGTCAAACTGATTCAATTTCCAAATTTTCCAATTCAAATCACTTTTAAATTTTCATTTCGATTTTTATCAATTCCGAGTTCGATTTTCGAAACATCGATTCAAAACACCTAAATTAAATTTACTTTCAATACCCAATTTGAAATCCAAATCCTCAAATACAATTCAATTCCGAGCTCAAATTCGAAATAGTTTGATTTCCATAAATTCGATTTTCATTTTCTTAAAATCAAATCATTTAAATATATTTCAAATAAAATATTTTAAAATCATTTACTTTAACCAATCTGGTGTTCGTACAAAATTTTCTATCGTATGGCCAAGTAATCAGTTATTTCAATTTAATTTCAGGGATGGATATATATCATTTCAATCTAAATCACAGTGTCATAGGTATATATCATTTCAACCTATTTCTTAATTTATTCCAAATAATTCAATTTACAATTTTATATACAGTAAATAATATACAGGATGATAGCAGGATATATCAAAATAAATAAACATTCAAATAATCGAAAACATCACTCAATAGCATCCATCACAATCAACATCCAAATCAATCCATAAATCACATTAACTAACCAATCATCAATGATTGAGAATTTTACTTATAGTTTAACTCCAATTCATTTTAACCGTCAATTTAAAATTCTATCGGTTAATTTAGATGTCCATTTAAATATCAGTTGAAATTATCGAACAACAATCAACAAATTTAAACCACTTTAAAATTTTAAATTTAACTAACATAAAATATTCTAGTACGTTGTGAGCGTTATAAAACACTCATCTTGAGTTTTTGATTTAACCTAAACTTTTAATTAGCTCTACTCATCTCCAAATCAGTTCCAAGACGTAGTGCTCGTTGCCACGAATCTGCCACCGCTTGTTTCGTCCAATTCTAATCAATTATGAAAAAGGTACACATTTTATAAGCTTTGAATACAATTCACATAAACAAATCTCCTTTTTCTTACCAAAATATATCTGGCCTTTCAATTTTAGATCTGAGATCAAGGCTGCACATTGTTCTTCTTCTCATTCACGTGCCATAGGTATATTGTGTATGAAGAAACCAATAGCCGCCTCCATCATCAACAACTCACGACCATCCCGAAGCCCTAGAAGTTGATCGGAGACCATCATGTTGTATCTTTCTGTACATTCCACCTTAGGCCAGAGGATGAATGAACTCAGCACCCCCAAGATCTCGAATTTCACGATCGAACACTAGCCATTAGTGAGCAGATTTTGGCCACTACGTTGAACTATATCTGATCGTGACCGTATAGATGGGAAGATCTCCATTAGCTCGATAGTTTCTTAGTTTGGTGCTTTTCACAAAAGCTTATAGATTTGGAGAAAAATCGAGGAAAAGAAGGGTGCAGTTTCGACCATCAAAAAGAATAACGGTGGTTGGAAGATAATAGCTAGGGTTAGGGCTGGGAACGTGTATATATATACGTGAATATATAATATTTTAATATTATCTTGATTATTCACATGCTTTTCTAGACGAATTCCAAACGAAGCATGCCGCAAGGCATTTATAATGTTTTACCCCTATTTTTAAAACAACAGAACATGTTTCGAGTTCTAATTCGATGGTATGTGAAAGATAACTTTCGAAGCGAATTATACTATTGAACTTTCGGTATCTAATTCAACACATTTTTATCCCGTTGGATCAAATGGTAACTCCAAACGCTACGAAATTTGATATCCTATAATAATACACTATTATAGATCTAATGGAACAAGTTTCGTCGGATTCCAAGATTGTGCCCCGGAAGGCTATTTTTAACTCGTCAATTATAATGTAAATTTTCAATTTGTTCACTTTTAATCCAATTTTAAATGTTAAAAATCTTCATTCGTATTTAAACAAAACTTAAATCAATTCCTGATATCATTTTCATTGACATTAATTCAATATTCAATTATTTAAACAATTTCCAATATTAAATTTAACAATTTAATTATTCAATATTCAACAAATTTAAATATTAGATTCTAAATGAATTTTATTTATGAATCAATTACTTTATTTACATCTAATGAATTCAACATTTATTATTCAATTTCAATTAATGACTACAACACATTCGATATATAGACGTTTCATTTCAATTGTTGTTATTGCCTAAACCTTCGGTATTTATTGTATCGAATTTTTATTCAAGTTCATATATAATAACTACATTAATAATTTATTAAAATTTTATTTTTTACCATATTAATTCAATAATTACACTAAATTTAATAATTTAAAATAGTTAGAAATACAGGTCATTACATATGCTATTGATTTAAACACTGTAAAACTAACTGTAAACTAAATATTAGCACTAAAGCACCATAAAGTGACATACCTCGGTTTACATGAAGTGAAGTTAAAGTGAAGCTGATGCGTCATCAATAAACTCAACATTTTGACCTATTCAAAGAATTAATAAATTTATTACACCAAACAATCATTATACCCAAATAAATATAGAGATTAAATATTAAAAAAGCCTAACCAATATTTGATGTAACCAATCCTTTATGCATGTCAATGATTCCACTATATCCGAAGATAATGATGATCAACACTCAGTAATAAACCTACAACGGGTACTAAAAGTTGATTTAGATTCTATGGTTGATACTGGAATTGCTAAGATATCTTGAGCAATTCTAGCAAGTATCAGAAAAGCGGGACTATTAGTTCTTTACCACATTAAAATATTCGAAGTTGTCCTCATCTTCACCTATTAGCAACAATTCATCTCCTAATTACTTACAAGTTCCATCCTCAAAACTAACGAGCTTCCAACTTTTTACTCAACATAGTTTCATGACTTTTGATTAACTTTTGTTCTTTTTTAGGACCACTATTAAAGGACTCCAAGATATCACAGGAAGTAGTGGTAGGACATTTGTAGAGGAAGTGCTTTCCTTTTCATATAAAGAAAAATGATTTTTCGAAGTATCGTATATTTTCCTAACATGAACTTGTGAATCTTCACTGTAAATCATACTAAAGAAAAATTCAATATGAGCCATCCTATAGCGAGGATCAAATACCATACCCGAAGTCATCATTAGATTACAAGTTGTTAACGGTAAAAATGGCTTTAACGCTAACACCCGGTGTATGCCGTGATGAAATGAAAGCACCACCCATTTGCACGGGAATTAAAGTAAAAAGAAAATAGTAGAAAAAGTAAAAGAGACAGAGATTTTTATAGTGGTTCGGCTTTAATAAGCCTACATCCACTTTACATCCTCCATTATGTTTTTCGAGCTCACTTTACAAGATTACAACACTTTTACAACACGATCTCACAATTACAACACGATCAGAGAAAGAAGTTTGAACTTTGATGATGAATTGCTCTTTGGATTCATGGTTAATGAGGTTGATCTCTAGATGAAGATTCTTCAGTGTTTGAAGTGTTTGGAGAGTCGAGAAATCAGCAGAGTATAGGCGCTTTGAAATCCAAAAAAGTCCCCCTTGAATGTGGAGTTGGTGGAGTATTTATAGGAGACTTCGGAGTTAGGTCGGCTGGAGCGACCTAAGATAGGTCGTAGGCCGGTTAGAGCGACCTAAAGTGGATCGTTGGCGACCTAGAAGAGCGGCAGAAGAAGGAGGGCGACCTAAGGGATAACGGCGTTAGGATGTATGGTCTGGAGCGACCTAAGGGAAAAGGCGGTGTATGCTTTAGGTCGTGTGCGACCTATGGGTGTTAGGTCGCGAGCGACCTGATTTTGATGAGGTGAGACTGGTTAGGTCGCGAGCGACCTAGGTGATGGCGGGTTAGGTCGCGAGCGACCTATGGGTTTAGGAGAAGAGTTAGGTCGCGAGCGACCTAACTTTGTTGAGGAGAAGCATAAGTCGCTTAGCAGGTAGGTCGCTTGAGCCATTGAGTAGTTAAGTCGTTGACTGCTGAGTTGCTCTAGGTCGTAGGTCGCTTGGATTCATAGGTCGTTAGGTCGCGAACTTTCATGTGAGCTGTTAACTCGTGAAGTCTTAGGTCACTAAGTCGTGAGGTCTGTTAAGTCGTGAACTCTGTTAAGTCGTTAGCCCGCTTCATCAGTTAGGTCGCTAACTTGCTTCATTGGTTAGGTCGTTAGGTCGCTTCATTGGTTAGGTCGTTAACTAGTTGAGTCGCTGGATTACTTCACTCTTTAAGTCGTATACCGTTTTGGACGGGGCGCTGCCCCCTGGACCCCTATGACCTGACCGGTCAGGTCGAACACCGTAGCGGTGGCGTTGCCCCCGCACCGCCACCTTGAGGGGTTGGCACCCCCCTGGAACCCCCTCCGTAGGGGATCTTAGATGAAAAATCATTCAACAGAACTTGCTTTGCTGAGATGTTGAGTTGACCAATCTTTGAGACGAGCTATCTTGCTTTTCTCGGTCGATCTTTTGATATCATGGCCTTGCTGAAAAAGGCGGGATAACACTTGCCCCCCAAAACATGCCTTGCGGTCGGAAGGTGTGTTTTGTAATGCCATAATCCGGACGTTCATATCCTATTGATAACCTGTAAAGGAATTGACAGTTTTATATGGCTTCCAAATGACGACCGTTCGAGATCGAGCTATTTTGGACGAAGCGCGGCCGTTCATGGTCAAGCGCTTAACTTCAAATGACGATCATTTGAGGTCGAGTCATTTGAGGTGAAGTGCGGCCCTGCGCGGTCAAGCGTCTAAATCCATGCGACGATCGTTCGGAATCGGGTCATTTGTAGTGGAATGCGATCATTCATGGTCAAGCGCTTTACTTCGAATGACGACCATTCGGGGGTCGAGCCACTCGTGGTAAGGTGCGGCCCTGCGCGATCAAAATGACAAACGTTCATGGTCAAGCGCTTTACTTCAAATGACGACCATTCAGGGTCGATCCATTTGTGGTAAAGATCGGCCCTGTGCGGTCCAGTGATAGAGCTCAATCGTCCATGGTCAAGCGCCTTACTTCAAATGGCGAACATTCGGGGTCGAGCCATTCGTAGTAAAGTGCGGCCCTGAGCGATCAAGTGGTAAAGCGCGGCCGCTCGCGGTCAAGCGCTTAACTTCAAATGACGATCGTCCGAGATCGAGCCATTTGAGGTGTAGCACGGCCGTCCGTGGTCAAGCACTCAACTTTATATGATGGTCGGGATCAAGCCAAGTGAGCTGAAATGCAACCGTTCACAGTCAAGCGCTTTACTTCAAATGACGATCATTCAGGATCAAGCCATCCGAGGTGAAAGTGCGACTATTGGCGGTGGGCAGCGCGGCCGTTCATGGTCAAGCGCGTAACTTCAAACGACGACCATTCGTGATTAAGTCGTTTGAGGTCAAGGGCGGCCCTGCTCGGTCAAGCACTTAAATCTATGTGACAATCGCTAAGGATCGAGTTATGGATTGAAGCGCGGCCGACCATAGTCGAGCGACTGTTGGCGGTCAAGCACTTAAATCCATGAGTTTTTTTTTTTGATTGTTCAAAGTCGGGTGCCTGTTCATAGGACTTAATCATTGAGACTGTTCGAAGTCGGGTGCCTGTTCGTAGGGCTTGATGATGCCTGTTCGTAGGGCTTACACATTTCAAAATCATGAAAAATTAAATATTCAACTGAAAAGTTGTCAAGTAGAAATGTCTGAAAAAGTCAAATCCAAACATTTGAAGCAAATCGTGAAAGCAATGTGGAATCCAATCCAATTATCGGAAGCAAATCATGAAAGCAAAGTAGAGTAAAACTTAATCATTAGAAACAAATCATGAAAGCAACGTCGAGCCAAATCCAAATATCAAAAGCAAAGTAATCAGTCCTCATAAGTAAAATACGAAAGTAAAACAGTCAATCATCAGAAGTAAAATTCAAAAGCAAAGAATTGACGTCCCAGTGCAAACACCTACATCGATATGATGTATAGTTGTATCAGAGCATGCCTGGGGATCGATCATGGTCCCATACATGTGTGAACAACTTAATTGTGTCGATGTAGAGTTTTCCACTCATTCGTCACAACCTCAATTATTCGATAACAGGCCGACGCCTTGATCCCGAGGTGTCTCCAGTTGGTGCAGGTAGCGGTCGTTATTATTCCACAGTTGCAGCCTTCTTTTTCACATATTGTGATAGCAAACCATCCCGAATGTGCTCCTCAATCTCATCTTTCAAGTGTCTGCAGTCATTCGTGCTATGACCATTTAGCTCATGGAATAAGCAATACTTGTCCGACTTTTTCTCGCTGTTAGTTGGATCTCTCTTTATTGGCTTTCGACAAGGAACATGTCCCTTGGTTTCTTGGTAAATCCGCTCTAGAGTCTCATTTAACTCCGTGTATGAGGTGAATCTTGATCCTCTTTGCTGTCGTGCTGATTTATCGTTGTTATCCTCAGCTTTTCGTTTACCTTTGTTATTTTCTGCACCTTTCACAGGAGGATTCTCACCTTTTATTGCAAAAACATCTATTCCTTCCCCTTCCTCTGTTTCATCCTTTGCATCTTCTAACCGCAAGAACCCTTCGGCCTCATGGAAAAATTCTCCTAAATCCATAGGAGGATCTTTGGTCAATGAATTCTTGAACTTTGTGCCGTTAGCTATGCCTGAAACGGCTGCCATTAAAACCATGGATGGATCTGGTCGGTCCACCGATGCCGCGGCTGCATTGAATCATGTTAAAAAACTTCTTAGAGATTCTCTAGTCCTTTGCTTTAGTGTTGTCAAACTCATAACATTCTTAGGCCTCGAGATGTGAACCCTGAATTGCCTCATAAACCTTTCGATCAAATCATTCCAAGTCTTGATCGATCTATTCTCCAGTTGTCCGAACCATAGTGATGCAATATCTGTCAAGTATAGTGGAAAGCACCGGGCCATCACTTTTTCTGATGCCCTCAGCACTTCCATATGCCTCATATATTTCGTAAGATGAACTGTAGGGTCCGTCCTTCCATTATACATATCCAGCGATGGTAGCTTAAAGTCTGGTGGGTTTTTAGCTCGCCTTATTGCTGTGGTAAAAGGACTTCTATTGACATCCTCCAAGTCCTTGTTTACCAGACCACCTCTCATAGCCTTTTTGACCATCTCCACTAATCTGTCGTTATCTCTTAGTGACAGTCCTCGCCGTTGGCTTTCGTCTTGCCCCCCGAGTTCACGAGGGGACGGTTGAATCTGTTCTTTCGGTTGGGCCTCTGTTCCTCTTTGATTCTGTTTTCCAAGTTGCCCAATTTGATGGAACAAATTCTGGATCAAGTCCTCTTGCCTTTTCATCATTGCCTCCATCTCCTCTCTTGTAACAAAGGCTGAAGTTTGGCTTGCTCTCGAAGAAGCCTCTTGACTTCCTTCATGCTGACTATTCTCTGGTCTTTGTAGTCTGCTCGATCGCCTTACCATGGTTCTTTGGATTTCTCGTATCCAACTCTTGATTATTCGAATTCCTGAGTTCAATTCTCAGTGAAAGCACCAAAATGTTAACGGTAAAAATGGCTTTAACGCTAACACCCGGTGTATGCCGTGATGAAATGAAAGCACCACCCGTTTGCACGAGAATTAAAGTAAAAAGAAAATAGCAGAAAAAGTAAAAGAGACAGAGATTTTTATAGTGGTTCGGCTTTAATAAGCCTACATCCACTTTACATCCTCCATTATGTTTTTCGAGCTCACTTTACAAGATTACAACACTTTTACAACACGATCTCACAATTACAACACGATCAGAGAAAGAAGTTTGAACTTTGATGATGAATTGCTCTTTGGATTCATGGTTAATGAGGTTGATCTCTAGATGAAGATTCTTCAGTGTTTGAAGTGTTTGGAGAGTCAAGAAATCAGCAGAGTATAGGCGCTTTGAAATCCAAAAAAGTCCCCTTCGAATGTGGAGTTGGTGGAGTATTTATAGGCGACTTCGGAGTTAGGTCGGCTGGAGCGACCTAAGATAGGTCGTAGGCCGGTTAGAGCGACGTAAAGTGGATTGTTGGCGACCTAGAAGAGCGGCAGAAGAAGGAGGGCGACCTAAGGGATACCGGCATTAGGATGTATGGTCTGGAGCGACCTAAGGGAAAAGGCGGGGTATGCTTTAGGTCGTGTGCGACCTATGGGTGTTAGGTCGCGAGCGATCTGATTTTGATGAGGTGAGACTGGTTAGGTCGCGAGCGACCTAGGTGATGGCGGGTTAGGTCGCGAGCGACCTATGGGTTTAGGAGAAGAGTTAGGTCGCGAGCGACCTAACTTTGTTGAGGAGAAGCATAAGTCGCTTAGCAGGTAGGTCGCTTGAGCCATTGAGTAGTTAAGTCGCTAACTGCTGAGTTGCTCTAGGTCGTAGGTCGCTTGGATTTATAGGTCGTTAGGTCGCGAACTTTCCTGTGAGCTGTTAACTCGTGAAGTCTTAGGTCACTAAGTCGTGAGGTCTGTTAAGTCGTGTACTCTGTTAAGTCAGTTAGGTCGCTATCTTGCTTCATTGGTTAGGTCGCTAGGTCGCTTCATTGGTTAGGTCGTTAACTAGTTGAGTCGCTGGATTACTTCACCCTTTAAGTCGTATACCGTTTTGGACGGGGCGTTGCCCCGCACCCCGCCGGGGGCGCTGCCCCCTGGACCCCTGTGACCTGACCGGTCAGGTCGAACATCGTAGCGGTGGCGTTGCCCCAGCACCCCCACCTTGGGGGGTTGGCACCCCCTGGAACCCCCCTCCGTAAGGGATCTTAGATGAAAAATCATTCAACAGAACTTGCTTTGCTGAGATGTTGAGTCGACCAATCTTTGAGACGAGCTATCTTGCTTTTCTCGGTCGATCTTTTGATATCATGGCCTTGCTGAAAAAGGCGGGATAAGACAAGTATTCCAATACTTATCAAACTTAACTTACATCTTCTCTGCCATAAAACATATATAGTCATGCTCATTTTTTCTCAACCTAGAATACTCTCATAAATATCACACCCACTTTTAAAGAATAAATTAGTCGTTGGATACTTAACACTGGAAAATTCAAGTGTCACATCGTAGAATATTTTCATACAGTCAAAAATTTCTTATCCTGCTTCCCATTCTTCATTTAATAGCAACCATTTCTAATCATTAGCTAAATCAGCTAATCGCTCAAATGTCGGATGCACTTCAAGTGCACTTTCAAGCATGAGATAGGTTGAATTCGTTCATGTAGGAACATCATAAGAAACTTCTATTCCAGTTAATCTAGGTTGAGCTAATGCATTTTCTTAATTTTTTTCTCATTTGAGATGACTTCTTAAAATTTGCGCTTTCTCTTATTTTTTTAATAAAACTTTGCACAATTTTCAACCCATCATGTACTATCAAGTTCAATATATATGCACAACAACGCATATGAAACAATTCACCATTTAAAGGCAAAACACCTTTACCAACTAACCATTCTTTAAGATCTATTATCATAAAACATAATTTGAAGCATTATCAACTGTAATTGCAAGTAGTTTCTTATCGATACTTCAATGTGATACTTTTGACTCGATAGAAACACTAAGCATAACTTCGGTGTTTGGAAGAGGCAATTCATGATAAGAAATAAACCTTTTTGTAATTTTCAATCATCGTCAATATAATGACATGTTATACAATAATAACTTATGTTTCTGTGTTCAGATGTCCACAAGTTCGTAGTAAGATTAACACGACATGACAAATGATCAAAAGTCTCTTGTAATTCACCTCTCATATCAGTATGAAGTTTCAAAACATCACAACGAACAGTATTCCAAGAAAAGAACTTGATTGTTGTGTAACGATCGACTTTTCCGCAGTTTAAGTGGACAATAAACTACATATGACACACTCAAATTGGAAGGAAAGGTTGATAGTTAGTGAAAAAAGAAGAGAGAAGACAAGAAGAAACTAAACAACATAGAATCTCACAGTGGAACGAATAATCTATAATATGTAAAAAGTCTTAACACAAAAGATAAAACTGTAATATATGCATATACAAGCATCAATCAGAGCATACTAACATATTTCAGCCCGGACAGTTATAATAACCCGTCCTCACAATTACTGATGAATACAACCATGAATACAACGGAAAGATAACCATGTATGTGAATACGTCTCTGGGCCTCTAGCTCGACTCTCAATGCTCCAATATCCTAGAAAACCTAGAAATATGCTCGGTATGAGCCGAGCATTATAGACAAACCATGTGGGTCGGTCTAGTAAAGCTAGCTTGCGATAACTCGAATAATGAGGAATATGTATGAAAATTATGTAAGACCATGCCGCTAACGTGGAATGGGTTTTACCACAAAAGAATAACATCTATACAGGTAAGAGCAGAAATGAATATCAAAAAACAAAACCAAATATGATTGAGCATAAATAATATTAGCCATACTCGAAGGAATGGAAATAAACCGAGTAAAGTCCAAACTGGACAGAATGGATAGAACAAGGAAAAATAGTCCAACATGATCGAATGGACTAAATAAGGTAACAGTCGAAACTTGATAGAATGGGCTAAATAATGTAATAGTCCAAACTCAATAGAATGGACTAAATAAACACTTAAATTCCATAATGAGGAGTTGGCTCTACTCGTGACAATTTAAAGCTAAAACAGATTCAGGGTTTTCGAATCAAATAAGGAAACGAAATTTCTCAATAAATGACTTGGAAGGCTTATGTAACAACCAGGTATTTTCAACTATTCGCATCCACACATGTCGGACTTGAATTGCTCAAAATACCGAGTTGTAAATAAAATTTGGTAAATCTCAGAATATACAGTAAAAAAAAGTCACAGATCATAGACACAGAGTAATAATAGTGCAGCGGAAGTAAAAGAAATAGTAGTTCATGAAGCTACTATGTAGATATATCAGAGTTACATAAGATACAACAGAAGAAATAAAGTACAACAGAAGTCTAAGTATGATAACCAAGTACAAGCTGAATACAATACTTGAATCAACAGGATAACTGGGATTGAAATAGATAAACAAGACAAGTAGATAATCTCCAGCGATTCCTATCTCCAGGAAGTGGAAATCCAAATCTGTGAATACTCAGGCTGACCCGAGCGTAAATAAAAATACAAACACTCGAGTCAAAAAATACATACTTATACAATGTAAACCAACTCAAGTGAACTGTAGTAAAAGTACAAGTAACTTAAAGGATGCTTGGGACCACCCATCCTCTAAGGATCCGTTAAACTATTTACCATATAGTATACAGCGCTATTATAATAATGTCTATCAGTAAGATAAACTTACTTTAAAATAGCGTTAAGGAGTGACCCAATATTCCCCTTAACACAAATAATGCCAACAGTCTATACGGTACCTGCATATCTCCTAACCGGGAGACTACGGGAAGGTACTGCATAGGTACGACAGAAATAGAAACTCATAGTAAAGGCTCGATATGGTAGGTGACACGGCACACAAGGCAATGCCAGGGTAGATATACCAATTACGCACACGGGCTGGTGGTAACGCAGCAGCCACATACGCCCACCTCGGCACACATTCCCAAAATCGGAGGGGCGCCCAAACAATCACAAAAGCAATAGAATGGTATCGAAGAAATGTGTCCGACCAGAGGAGCTACCCCTTTTGGCCCGACGCTCCTGTTTTAGCCACCTTATGCCAACTCACGGGAGTTGGGTCCACGTAATATACCTTAAGAACGTCGCCACCATCCTACTTCATTCTGGAATCTCCACCACGTACACGGTTGTCAAAGTGGTTTTCGGTATCGGCAAAGAGTATGCCCATATCCGATCCCGGCCTCTTTGCTGACCAATCGTTATTATAACCCTGGTTATAACTTAAAATGTATTTTATACTTCAAAACAAAATATCATTTCAATCCAAAATATCTTTCAAAATAATATCTTTCAACTTCAAATATTTATCAAAATAAATATCAAGTCATTTCTAACCATTTCAATATATTAAATTATCATATCCTTTCAAAACATCCTTTCAAATCATTTTAATATATTAAAATATCAAAACTTTTCAAAGCTTCATTTCCTAAATATCATATCTTTCAGTACTTCTTTTGAAATCATTTTAATATCAAAATATCATATCTTTCAAAACTTCATTATCAAATCATTTTAATATGTCAAAATATCATATCTTTCAAAACTTTATTTTCAAATCATTTTAATATCAAAATATCATATCTTTCAAAACTTCATTTTCAAATCATTTTAATATCAACATATCATGTCTTTCAAAACTTCATTTTCAAATCATTTTTAATTTCAAAATATCATATCTTTCAGAACTTTATTTTCAAATCATCATATAAGTTCAAATCCAAATATTCAACTTTAAATATCTTCTAAATTCAAGATAACATTCATTTATTATCCATTCAAACCACCTTTTAAATAGCTTATATTTCAGCCAAAATAATTCATTTAAACCATGTTAACGCTTAAAATTGAACGCTAACACCCCGGTGTAAGTGGAGATTAAGTGAAAGTACCACCCGTCAATACGGGAATCAGAAGTAAGTAGAAAAGTCATAGATAAAGCAGTAAAAAGACAACAGTTTTATAGTGGTTCGGCTTCAAGTTAAGCCTACGTCCAATTTAATCTCCTTTATTGCTGAATCAATTACAACTTTACAACAATCTTCAATTACAACACTGCTAGGACAAATAGCTAGAACTCCGATGTAGAAGAACTCTTTGAATCCATGTCGAATGTGTTAGATTTCTTCTTGAAGTTCACTGAGATGTCTTTCGTGTTTGAAGTGTCGAGTGAGTCGAGAATTCAGCAGAGTATCGGTGTTCCAGAAATGAGCCAAAAGATCCCCTTTTAGTTGGAGCAAGTGGGGTATTTATAGGAGAATTTTGAATTAGGTCGTAGGTCGTGAGCGACCTTGGATAGGTCGTAGGTCGTGAGCGACCTTGGATAGGTCGTAGGTCGTGAGCGACCTAGTGGACGCGGTCTTCGGCTTAACAAGAGCGCCCTTGATCACTTTGAATAAACCAGCAAGTCATAGGTCGTCAACGACCTAAGGAGGAAGCGGCATAAGAAGTTACTTAGGTATTGTTTAGGTTGTGAGCGACCTAGGGGAGGATGGTTGGCGACTTAAGGCTGGAAGAGGCCTATAAGCAAGAGGCTTCATTCTGTGATCACTCGTTAGGTCGCTGGATCTTTTAGGTCGCTAGGTCGCTTAGCTACTAGGTCGCTAGGTCTCTTTAGTCCATAGGTCGTTAGGTCGCAGATCTCTTGTACTTTTAGCCAGTTAAGTCGCTAAGTCTCTCTATTGTGATCGGTCGTTGCCCTGCGTTGATGCTTAGGTCCCTAGGTCGTGATATCTTTAGGTCGCTAAGTCGTTGGGGGTATTTAGGTCGTTAGGTCATTCATACTTTAATTCTTTCAGGTTGCTTATTTCCTTAGGTCGCTAAGCCGTGGAATAGAAGAGTTAACATTTGCCCCTCGAAGTATACGCCTATGCCATAGGTCATGTGCTTCGACTTAACTCTGCTAGATCGTGATCGACCTAAGGGATAAGCTAACTCGCATGTCCATTCGCCTTTCTCTTATCCCTCTTTATAATCTGCTAAGTCGTTTCTTCCTCCTTACTCACTTCAGCCTTTAAAAACACCATTGAAGAAACTTCCAACCGGAACTCACCGGTCACCGATCATCCTTGCAATTTCATCACGTAAGTGAATCCGTTCTCTTTTCAACTTACGATCATCATTAAATCACGAGTCCTGGATTTTCGTCTTTAACCTCTGATCTAATTTCACATTCTTATGTTTCATCGCGAACCATGCCACGATCGATTTCTGATGGAATTGAGGTGGCTCAATTCGGTTTTGGGTGATCCTTGACGATTTGAGGAGGAGATGGTGGATTATAGTGCCTCGAGTTAACTGGCTTGTGAGTTTGGAGGATGTGAGAAGGTTCTTAACGGGTTGATGGGTTATTGGATTCCAGGTAGAATTGTTGCGCTCATGATGATTGTGAGGTGATGGACACGTGGCTGCATTCGAGTGGAGGACAGGCTCTGGGCCTATCAGTTTAATCGTGAATCATACGATCTGTCTTGCTTACGACCTAACTTTTTGCGACCTATCATACTTGCGATCTATCATACTTACGACCTATCATACTTGACCCAGCTGCTCGCGGCATCGCCCTTTGCGACCTATCTTCCTACGAATTAACTTTAAGTCGCGTGTACGCTCGAGCGACCTAAAACATAGCCGAATTTGCGCTGCCTTTTCCCGAAGCTCTATGTCTTGAACTGGTTGGAATGACATGAAACTTTAAAGCAGAGTGAACTAGGAGATTGATGAATTAACTTCTTGCGGCATAGGTCGTAGTTCGCGCACGCATTTGAACGACCTAGGACTTAGCCTATCCTGCATTGCCTTGAACTCCTTTCAACTTGAATGAACATGACATAGCTGAATTGAATTCCCAACTTGAACTGCCGAGATAACATGCCTGAACTTGTTGTACTTCTTTACAGATTTCATTAACTTTAACGCTAATAACCTGTTAAATACAACATTTGCAGAAAAATGGGACGAATATACTGCCACTGATCGCCCACATCGAATGACCGATTAGTGGATAAAAGATAATCAACTTAAAGAAATTATATGAAATGCTGTAAATCGACAAATTCAAGTGAAGTATTAAAGCAAAGCCATATTAATCGATTAAGACTGATTTGTTTGCATCAACACTGCACTTGTATCTGGACTTAGAACAACAAGCCCTGAGACTTTAAAATTGACAAATGCATATTAGTTTAATTTCAGTTATAATTGCTTGTCGTTTTATTAGTTTTGCACAACACTTCACACATTTAGGAAACGTGCACCTTCATATTTGAATATCCAGTTCCTTGTGTAGAATGTCTTCTCAAGAAGAAATAATAGAGCAAACTGAAGAGGTCTTTCCGATAGCCAATCCACTGGATGATCCCCCAGAAAGTACTCCAACTAGTCTGAGTCAGCGGGCGTTCAACCAACTACGTATTCAGTTTGGTATTGTTGAAGCAGATGTTTTACTTCCTGGACCAAACGATACTGCTAACAGGCCACCTCTCGGTTTCATCGCTGCCAATCGTCGGATGTGCCTATGTGGTGCTATTCCTCCTTTTAATGACTTTCTTCAGCGACTCCTTCTCCGATTGACTATCTCTCCTTTCCAATTGCATCCCAATGGACACGCCATCCTAATTGGACTTTGCATGCTGTTTAGGAGGACACTTGATCGTCTTCCGAGTTTTGAACAAATCTGTTACTTGTGCACATTCGCAAAGAACAAAGATCATCCCTCTATCACACTCGTGAGAAGCGCCAGGAACCGTAGATTGATCGTCGATCTTCCGAAAAGCGCCCACGGGTTCTTAAATCAATTCTTCTTCGTTCGTCACCCTCCAGGATTTTACGCCATCTGGAGAGTAGGAAGTAAGATTGATCACTCCCACTTTTTCCATTTGAGCTTTTCAAAGTCCGAGTTGCTAGGTGCTAATTTCGTTCTTTTCTTTTACAGCACTTCCTCCTCCCTCTAAAGATCCCAGCCACAAGTCGACTTTTGAAAGATTAGGTGCCGTGGCGATTGAGGAAAGAAGTATTAAATTTTTGCTGAAAGATGAATTTCTTCCGCAATTCGGACTTCTGCACCCTTCTCGTTCTACTCAGCCTCATGAAGTCCCTGATTCTCCAGTAGAAACATCGGATGCCCCAGTTTCCGTCGGAGAACTTACACCGAAAGAACATACTGTTGAGGCTTCACTGGTGAAGTGTTCTGCTTCTATTGACGTTGCGGGGTCATCCGGCAAACTAGCACTTTCCTCAGTCATTGAGGAAGTGGAACCTTCTCACCAATCCGGGAAGACTGTTGATGAAGGAGCTGAGGGGAAGGGTCCCGCCGGGCACGACGGTGACGACATTTTTGAGGGATTGAGTGACTTGATGGTCACTTCACAGGAGCTTTTTAAAGACGATACCACTACTGCTAAAGTTATTTCCCCAGCAGTTGAAGCGACATCTGTCTTGCAACAAACTGTGTCAGCCCAAGAATTAACACTTGCTGTAAATCCGTCATCACCCCCCAACCAAGGAGTGGTTCGTAGTTTGACGCACGTAGTTTGCACGTTACACACACTAAGGACTTTTCAGCACTTATATGCATTCAACTTCCTTGCTTTGAAGATTTCTGAATTTATCTTTTCCTCATTTTCAGGTTCTCTAATGGGACGAAGTGGCTCTTACTACGATGATTTCCAATGTTATGGGAGGCGCGGTTCTTATGCCCCCAAGAGGTATCTTCCTGCCTCCTGGGAAACTGATGAAGAAAGAGCTGCGAGGAAAGATCGTGAGAAGCGTGCTTATGAAGAACGCTACGAGAGACGGGATGAACGGCATTATTCTTCCCAGAGGAGGATGGTTCTCACAAGCGAAAATCCCGTGATGACCAAGGGAAAAGTCATGTCACTGAAGATCCGAGTAAACGGGCCAAACTTGGTGAAAAACTGACATCTGAAATCTCTGAAAAGCCCGTTGCTCCCGTCTCTTTGGAAATCCCTTCTAGCTCTCCTGCCTTTCAAAGAGCTGATATTCAAACAATCATCAGTAGGCCCCCCTATCAAGTTGGATAGGGTCTGGCTACTCTTCGAAGCCGGTCTCTGCACTGGTGCTTAAAGGGAGTGTGTTTCGACCTTGACTTGGTCCCAATCGATAAGCTAGCCATGTTGCGAAATCTTGATGCCGTCAAACTCGATATCGAGAGAATGTCTGGTTGGAAAAAACTTGTTGACGAGCTTCAAAGAGTAAACCGCACAAACCTTGAAGCCATGATGACTATGGAAAATGACAAATCCGAGTGGCAGAAAACACTCGATCAGCATGATGTAGAGATGAAGAGTATTGCCGCTTATAATGAGAAGCTTGAAGTGGAAGTTGAAAAACTTAAAGAAGAGCTTGCCACTTATTCCACTTCCTATTCTCAAAGAGAAGAAATGCTTCAAAAACAGGTGAGAGATGCTCACGCTGCACAGAGAGATGCTGAAGCTAAATTTGAAGCACAGTAGCAAGTTGTGGAAAGCTACCGAGCTGACGTTGCTCAGCTTTGAGAAAAAAGCAACTCCTAGAATTTGGAAATCGAATTGTTAAAATCTCGACTTTCTGAAGCTAAAAAGGAGCATGATGAAGCTACTGCCGGCAAAGCAGCAGCCGGGGAATCTCATATGGCAACTAAAACCGAAGTCATCACTACTTTATTCGAGTTTTACATTCATAGTGTTCTGGGGCGCGGTAGCCATAGAATTTTAGGACCGAAGTACGAAATCACTTTGGCCAAAGTGTGGGAAGCCGCACTTGATATGCTAGGAGGAGCTGGATATGCTGAAGTAGATTTAATGGCTCACTATCTAGATGAGGATGCATGTGCTGCTCTTGCCAGGGGAAAGGAGAAACTTGCCAAAGAGAAAGCTGAAATGGTAGAAGGAGAACATTTAGGGAAGGCAACCTCAACCGACCCAATTCAACCTTCGGTTTCGGCTGACATCGATATTGTTGGCTCCAGTTCCCACTCTCCACCGCCTGCTAAAGCTGTTATTGAAAGTGCCACCGCCCGCACTGGAGATGAGACTCAAGAAAGCACTGAAGCATAGGACTTTTAAGTTGACATAGTAAAGCCTACTTCTCCAGGTAACCTCAATGTTGATCTCGCTCAAGTGGACCGCTTGTTTACTTCACATGAGCTTGATGAACTTTTTGATTATTACTTAAATCTTGATGCGCCACTTTCTCCCCTTTTTATGAGAGATACTAACTTTAACTTCTCTTCTCTTGTAGTGAAGGCGCCAAGTGTTGTTCAGACTTCCCCTCCTCCAGCTGTCTCTTCTCCACCTCTCCAGGTTACTCCTCTTTCTGTCTCTCAACCGGGGTCACAAGAGGAGCAGATAGAAGTTCTTCAAGGTTTGGATCACCCGGTCGCTTCACAAGAACAGAAGACCTAGGAACCTGAAGAAGGCGAAAGAACTCCGGAGCAAATTATTTCTGATGACATAAAGTTGTCTGCACTTTTCACTCCGGGCAGTGAGTCTTCTTCAAGAAGAAGGGGAAGCGTGGAGTCTCAAAGAAAAGGAGAGAAGCTTCTGTCACCGAAGAAAAAGCAGAAGAAAGTCCAATTGCACCCCTTCCTCTTTCTTCCCCTACTCTCACAAGCCGACCCAAAAAGTTAATCATCCGGCCAGGCGAGGGCTCGAAAGGTGGCAGGAAAAAGAAGTGATGGGTTGGCCCTTATGCTTTCCGTTTCGCTTTTGCTTTTTTGCTTGTATATATAAAGACTTGTGTTGACCGGAGATTGTCCATGTACCGGTCCCGGCCTTCTTTTATTTTGAAACCTGTACATGTATAAAATTTTCATAGTATGGAATAAAATGATTCTTTTACTTGTACAAACTTCTGTCCGTATTTGAGAATGCATTTATTCTTCTTTTTCGTACAAGTTTCTTTATTTTCTCTATGTGATGTTGCAATAAACCTATTGTATGTTGCTTGAGCATTGCTTTTATTTTTGTAGCTATATTATATTGCCCCCATACCTTGATTTATTGCAATCTCTTTCGCATTGGCAAAATTTTGGAGACCAACTCTTCTTTTTCGAGAAGACTTGTACTCTTTCTTTAGAGAACAACTTTTCCATTTGAAGGAGGTTTGCATCTGTACTTTAGAGAATAATTTCTCGATTTTAAGGAAATATTTTTCTGATTTAGTAGAATGCGCCTCGTATTGGAGAAGTCTTCTCTTTTATTTTTTGAAGAAGTTTTTACACTTCACTTTCGGAGAAAGTCACTTTTATCTTTGGCAAGTGAATTTTCCTACGCGGTAAAGTGGGCCTTTGAAAAAGGGCTTTGATCTGTTTGTGCCTCCGAAGAGGGCTTTTGTTTGATTGTGCCTCTGCGAAGAGGGCTTTTTTGTGTGTGCCTCTGGGGAGAGGGCTTTTGTTTTTTCCCTGTACGAGGGGAAGCGGGCCTCCGAAGAGGGCTTTTTGTTTCTGCCTCTGGGGAGAGGCTTTTGTTTTTTCCCTGTTCGCTGGGAAGCGGGCCTCCGAAGAGGGCTTTTTGTTTCTGCCTATGGGGAGAGGCTTTTGTTTTTTCCCTGTTCGCTGGGAAGCGGGCCTCCAAAGAGGGCTTTTCAAATTTCGACTCGTGAAGTTTTATTTCAGATCACGGTGAAATGTGTGCCTCCGAAGAGGTCTTTTAGCATTTCAACTCTGGTGAAATGGGCCTCCGAAAAGGGCTTTTCACATTCCAACGCTTGTGAAGTTTTATTTCTGATCCCGGTGGAATGCGTGCCTCCGAAGAGGTCTTTTTACATTTCAACTCGTGTGAAGTTTTATTTCAGATCACGGTGAAATGTGTGCCTCCGAGTAGTGCTTTTTCCTGGAAGTTTCCTTCTCATGGTAGGATGGATTCACGGGGCGGACACAAGTTACTTGGATGTTTGTTTGCACAAACGTTCTCAGCTAGTTAACGAGTGCCCTGTTCCTTCCACTTGGGAAGGTGCCACCAGCCATTCCACCAATCTTTTTTGGTTGAGAAAGGGAACTTTCTTTTTTTTGGCAAGTCCCATTAGAGGTCTTTATCCTCCGAAGAGTTGTGCCTCCGAAGAGGGCTTGTGCCTCCGAAGAGGTCTTTGGCTGTTTCCTGCCTGCTCGCCCATGTCTTTTCGCCATTTGCTCATATTAGCGATTCCCTGTTATCATTTTTCAAGCACACGTTCCTTTCTTTTGCAAGTAGTTTATTTTACCCAAAGAAGTGTACTTCATTGTTAAATGAGTTCGTAGGGGCAGACACAGGCTAGTTAATCGGATGTTCGTTTGCACAAATGATCACAATTAGTTAGCAAGGACCCACCTCCAGCGGAACCACTAACTGTTTGCTTGAAGCACTTCTTATATAGGATTTGAGCCTGGAATTTTTGTGGCTGAACATTCATTTGTTGAGTGATGTCAGGGATCGCTTGGTCTTGTGATGGGTGAGCTTTGTTTTAATGGCCTGCAATATTAAATCAACATTTTAGCAATACAATTAAAGTACTTTTCATATATCGAAATAAAACAGGAATTTTGCAATAGTAGAGAACACAAGATTTATAGCGGTTCGGCCAAGAAATGGGCCTACATCCACTTTATAGTTCTTATTATTCACTTGCACTGGCTTTACAATGGCTTTCAATACAAGAATCATACATGCATAATTCTTTTACATTATTTCAATAAAGCTTTTAAGTAAAATATGGGCGCAGTGATTGCTGTTCCAACCCTTGGAATTGGATCTCCTTCGATAATTGTCAATTTGAAAGTGCCATTAAGAAGTTTTTGCCTATGACATAGGACCCTTCCCAGTTTGGCGCAAACACTCATGTTGCTGTCATGATCCTTTTCAAGACTAGATCTCCAATCTCAAAGCTGCGTTTGCGAACTTTGGAATTGAAGTGCCTGGCAATTCTTTGCTGATGGGCTGCAATTCTGAGCTGAGCCTCTTCCCTTCTTTCATCAAGGAAGTCTAATGCTTCAAGTTGCAGCTTTCCATTTTCAGCTTGATTGAAATGGATTCTTCTGTGTGAAGGGACTTCTGTTTCCACCGGAATCATTGCTTCCGATCCATATGCCAATGAAAATGGAGTGTGCCCAGTCGCAGTTTTATGGGTAGTTCTGTATGCCCATAGTGCTAGTGGTAGCTTATCGACCCAACCACCTTTCGCTTTTTCTAGCTGTCTTTTGATGGATGATTTGATAATTTTGTTTACTGCTTCCACTTGCCCGTTTGCCTGCGGATGAGTCACTGCTGAGAAGCTTTTTTGGATCTTGAATCGCTTGCAAAAATCTTGGAACTCTTCACTTTCGAATTGGGTTCCATTGTCTGTGATTATCTTTTGAGGCACACCATACCTGCAAATGATATTCTTAGTTACAAAGTTTATCATCTTTTTAGAGGTAATAGTAGCTAATGGTTCAGATTCAGCCCATTTTGTAAAATAATCAACAGCAACAATAGCATATCTGATTCCGGACTTGGCGGTTGGCAAAGGCCCGATGAGATATATTCCCCAAATAGAAAATGGCCACGGACTGACCATCTATGTTATCTCGGTGGAAGGTGCTCTTGGGATTTTTGCAAATCTCTGGCATCGGTCACATTTTCGGGCATAGCTTGCAGCATCATGATTAATGTTTGGCCAAAAATACCCATAACGGAGAATTTTCTTTGCTAGAGTTTGACCACCTGAATGATCTCCACACTCTCCTCCATGTACTTCAGCTAGAACTGTCTTAGCCTCTTCCTTGGTCACATATCGGAGTAATGGCATTGAGAATCCCTGCCTGTACAATCGGCCATCTTGAATTATATATCTAGAGGCTTTTCTTAGCAACTTCTGTCGTTCTTTTGAACTTTCTGGTAAAGAACCGTTGAGCAGATATTCCATTATCGGAGTCATCCATGATTCTTGCTCTTGAGAAACAGTTATGACCCAATCAATATCCATTTCATCAATACTTGGGGCTGACAAAACTTCTGCAGGAACCAATCCCAGTAATTGAGCTTCACCAGTGCTTGCGTACTTTGCGAGAGAATCTGCCTTCATGTTCTCTTCTAGGGGTATATGAATATCGTATAATGATCGAAATCATCGAGAAGTTCTCAGGATCTTGACAAGTAAGCAGGTAGATTTTCTCCTTTAGTTTGAAACTCTTTCATGACTTGGCATACAATAAGCTGTGAATCACTGAAGATTTGCAACACTTTGACATTTAGTTCGTTAGCAATCTTCAAGCCGGTAATAAGAGCTTCATATTCTGCTTCATTGTTTGTCGAAGGGAATTTCAATTTCAATGCATAACACAATGACGGCCCTTCAGGGGTTTCAAGCACAACCCTAGCTCCGGAACAGTAATCATTTCTTGCACCATCAACATACAATTTCCATCGAATTCGGGTATTATCAGTCACCTCTTCCTCACTGTCACCTTTGTCTGTACATTCTGCGATGAAATCTGCTAAAGCTTGTCCATTGATTTCTCTTCGGGATGATAAGTGATGTCTTATTGGCTGAGTTCAATATTCCACATCAGAAGACGACCCGAAGTCTAAGGGCGAAACAGGACTTGCTTCAGAGGTTGATCAGTGAGGACTTTGATAGGATGAGCGTGGAAATATGGCCTCAATTTTCTTGATGCAATCAGCAGACAATAGGCGAGCTTTTCCAACTTTGAATAATTCATCTCTGCCCCAGTGAATCTTTTGCTGATATAATAGACCGGGCGCTGAATTTTTGCGTCTTCCCGTATCAACGCTGCACTGAGAGCATGAGATGAGATTGCCAAATATAAGAAAAGATCTTCACCATTGTCGGGCTTAGAAGGTATTGGAGGCGTTTCCATATGACGAATCAACACATAGAAAGCTTTCTGGCATTCAGGAGTCCAGTCAAAGTTTTTCCTTCCTTTCTTCAGAGCATCAAAGAATGGAATGCATTTATCAGTAGCTTTGGAAATGAATCGACTCAAGGAAGCGACTTTTCCATTGAGACTTTGCAATTCCTTCTTCGTTCTAATAGCTTTGACTTCTCTTAAGGCAGCAATTTGAGCAAGATTAGCTTCAATGCCCCTAGCACTCATAATGAAACCCAAGAACTTTCCGGACTCCACCCCAAACGAACATTTCAAAGGATTAAGTTTCATTCCATACTTTCGGAGGACTGCAAACATTTCTTCCAAGTGGTCCATATGGTCTACTGCCTTCTTTGGTTTCACCAGCATATCATCAACATAAACTTCCATAGTTTTTCCAATCTGTGGCTTGAACATAGCATTGACGAGTCTTTGGTAAGTTGCCCCTGCATTCTTAAGCCCGAAGGGCATGACTCTATAGCAGTAGAGACCAACATCGGTGACGAAGCTCGTGTCCTCCTGATCCGGCTCATGCATCATGATCTGGTTGTATCTAGAGTAAGCATCCATAAAAGATAACAATTCATGCCCTGCAGTTCCATCCACCAACTGATCTATCTTGGGTAACAGGAAGTAGTCTTTGGGGCAGGCTTTGTTTAAATCTAAGAAGTCGATGCATACTCTCCACTTCCCATTAGCTTTCTTTACCAGTACTGGATTTGAAACCCAATTCGGATAAGTAGACTCCTTGATGAAACTATTCTCCATGAGCCGGTCTACCTCTTCTTTCAACGTTGCTGACCTTTCAGGACCCTGGGTTCTTCTTTTATGCTTTACCGGTGTAAACTTCGGATCAATATTCAGAGTATGTACTGCAATTTCTAGGGATATTCCACACATATAAGCATGAGTCCAAGCGAATACGTCCAGATTTGTTTTCAAAAATGATATCAAGGAATTTTGAACCGTCACACTAAGTTGCGAACCCACATTCACCACATTGTTCGGATCTTTCGGGTCAACAGGCACTGGTACCGTTACCTCCACTGGCACCACTCTATTCTCTCCTGCACTGGCTTTTCTAGGATCCATTTCTCTTCGTACCCCTCTATGCTCACCAGTGCAGGGTCCACCCTGTAGTTGCTACAAGGTTGGTTCTTCGATGCGGACTGGGGTTGCCGCATCTTTTCCCATCTCTCTCTTCCTTGCTTTACGCAACTCTATAAGATAACATTCTCGCCCAGCATTCTGATCCCCTTTAATGACTCCAACTCCATTATCCGTGGGGAATTTCATAGTAAGGCACCACGGGGCGAGGATTGCCTTAAAAGCCGTAAGAGTTGGTCAGCCTAGGAAGGCATTGTAGGCAGAAGATTCATCAACAATTACAAAAGTCTGTTTTCGAACCACCTTTTTCTGCCCCTCTCCAAGCTCGACGAGCAAGTCAATAGTTCCAATCGGTTGCTTCGGTTCCCCAGTAAACCCAATAATTTTTTGCGATGAAGCTTGAACATCAGCCATCGGAATTTTCATTTGATCGAATGTCTTTTTGAAGAGAATATTGCAAGAAGCGCCGCAATCAACAAGCACTCTCCTTACAATAGCCGGCCCAATGCCTGTAGAGATAACCAAGGGATCCATGGTTGGAGCCTCAATGCCCATAGAGTCCCTGGCTCTAAACACAATATCATCATTAAAAGTTTTCTGCTGCTTCAAAGGTGCAGCATCTTCTAGCACAAAAACACTCTATTCTGTTGGTGCATATTTCAAGGCACGGGCATATCTTTCCATCTCGCCCCAGCTTCTGCCTGTTGGGTGAGGACCTCCCGTAATCACATTAATAACGGGCCTTTCTGATTCATGCGCAGTAGTCCTCTCACCCGAGCCAGATGGATGAGCAAGAAGTTGCTGACCCTTAGTAGATGAAGTGGGGTCATTCCTATTTCTCTTAACATGTTGCTGTAACTTGTTCTCTCTCAGCAGTTCTTCAATCAAACTTTTCAAATGGCGACATTCGTTGGTATCATGACCGGGTTGATTATGAAACCGACAGAATCTCCCACTTTGAGCAGCTTTTTTTCCAACTCTCATCTCAGGCGGTTTAGGATATTGTACCGCATTTTTGGTAGCAAAAAAGATATTCTCTGGAGTGTCAATCAAAGGTGTGAAATCTGAAGGTTTTAAGAAGCGAGGTTTCTTCACATCCTTCTGCCTCTTCCCACCATTATTTTTCCTCTTCTGACTTTCGGATTCATTTTTGGTAGGAGTAGCAGTATTATCCTTAACCTTTGTCAATGCCACTTTAACCGGTGCTTGAAGGCTTTCCAAATGCATGAATTCATCAGCTTTCTTATAGAATTTCTCAAGCGAATTCGGTTCTTTCATCTTCAGCCATTTGCCAAATTCGCTTGACTTGTCGATTGCCCTCATCAAGTATGTAAAGACCATTCGTGGCTCTGCATTGTCCACTTCAGCCAAAGCTATGTTGAAGCGGTTCAAGAAAGATCTAATAGATTCCCAGGATTCTGTTCCAGGCTTGACAGTGACATAATATCCTTTGCCTTTGAAGCATACAACCTGAATTGCTCTTTAAACTTCCGAGTCAAATCGGCGAACTGGTCTATGGATCGGACCGGAAGCTTTATGAACCAGAGTAGAGCCACTCCTTCCAAGTATACAGGAAAGTACCGGCATTTGATCTCATCAGATGCTCTAGCACCAGTCATGTGCCAATCATGCTTAAACAGGAATTGATTAGGGTCGCTTGTTCCCTTATAAGCCGAGATGGTAGGAGGAACAAACTTCCTTGGGAATTCCGCCTTTAGAATCCTTTTAGTGAACGGAGTTTTGCTCGGAGTGAATCCCCATTCCTTCTCATCTTTTTCCCTCTGCATGCTCTCTTTCATGATTTGTCGCACCATGCCCGAAAGGTATTCCTCATTATTTAAAGGCTCTACAGGATAGACTTCAGCCATTTTCTCGGAAGTTTGTCTGGACAAACGTTCACGGAGAGTTGGCTGCGGTCTCGATCCTCCAGCTTGGGGAGGTTTTTCTTTGGCGGGGTAGCTGCTCTTTGAGGAATATTCCATTCTTCAGGATTATGAGCATCATCAACAAGGTTTTCTCCATTATTCACCAGTTGACGGTTAGCTACGAGCAATGCATTTAACCTATCAAGCATTAATGCATTCTGGGTTTCCATCTGTTGGTATAACCCAGATACTGCAGCATCTAACTCCGCTCGTGTAATTTCGGCACTTGGTGCTGCTTGACTCGACGGAGGAGAAGTGGCAGTATTCTCATGTACATCACCGAGTCTAGTCGATCCACGCTTTCTTCTAGGAGCCATTATCTCTGATAGACTTCTGGTTTTGAGAGAGGTTTCTTCAACAAATTTTTGCGAAGCAATGGCGAAAGTAGCCTGAGTTGTGTTCTCAGTGAAAGCACCAAAAATGTTAACGCTTAAAATTGAACCCTAACACCCAGGTGTAAGTAGAGATTAGTGAAAACACCACCCGTCAATACGGGAATCAGAAGTAAGTAGATAAGTCACAGATAAAGCAGTAAAAAAACAACAGTTTTATAGTCGTTCGGCTTCAAGTTAAGCCTACGTCCACTTTAATCTCCTTTATTGCTAAATCAGTTACAACTTTACAATAATCTTCGATTACAACACTGCTAGGACAAATAGCTAGAACTTCGATGTAGAAGAACTCTTTGAATCCATGTCGAATGTGTTAGATTTCTTCTTGAAGTACACTGAGATGTCTTTCGTGTTTGAAGTGTCGAGTGAGTCGAGAATTCAGCAGAGTATCGGTGTTCCAGAAATGAGCCAAAAGATCCCCTTTTAGTTGGAGCAAGTGGGGTATTTATAGGAAAATTCTGAATTAGGTCGTAGGTCGTGAGCGCCCTAGTGGACGCGGTCTTCGGCTTAATAAGAGTACACTTGATCACTTTGAATAAACCGGCAAGTCATAGGTCGTGAACAACCTAAGGAGGAAGCGGCATAAGAAGTTACTTCGGTATTGTTTAGGTCATGAGCGACCTAGGGGAGGATGGTTGGCGACTTAAGGCTGGAAGCGGCCTATAAGAAAGCGGCTTCATTCTGTGATAACTCATTAGGTCGCTGGATCTTTAAGGTCGCTAGGTCGCTTAGCTACTAGGTCGATGGGTCGCTTTAGTCCATAGGTCGTTAGGTCACATATCTCTTGTACTTTTAGCCAGTTAAGTCACTAAGTCTCTCTATTGTGATATGTTGTTGCCCTGCGTTGATGGTTAGGTCGCTAGGTCGTGATATCTTTAGGTCGTTGGGGGTCTTTAGGTCATTAGGTCGTTCACACTTTAATTCTTTCAGGTCGCTTATTTCCTTAGGTCGCTAAGCCGTGGAATAGAGGAGTTAACAAACCATTTAAAAGTGAAGTTTATATACTTTCAAATCAACTATTCAATTTCTAAAGTTTTAAACCATTCTGAGTTCATTTACTAAGTTAAAACCATAAACGTTGAAAATTTCAACCTTTCACAGCATTCAGAAAAGCTGTTGTAAGTTATATTTGAAAACATTTCAATTTAAACCATTTAAAAATTATAAAAATCAAATTTTAACATTCAAAGATGTTCATTAAAATACTCATTTAATTTATGATTTTTATAAAGCAAAACTTTACAGAAAAATCCAAATTTTTCACTAATTTCACTTAACCAATTCAATTGTAAAATTTTCCCATTTTTACATTTGACACCTTATTAACACTTACATTTTCAAATTTCCATTTCTTAAATTAAACTAAATTTCCAATTTATTTAAATTAACTTAAACCTTTAAACAAAACCAAATTCCACATTTCCAAATCAAGTAGTATTTTAAAATTTCACTTTTAAGCATTCGTTTACTTAACCATTTTAATTCAGAGAAAAATCAATAATACTTTATTAAAACATCCAAATTCAAATTTAAATCTAATTATCATATTTACCATTTTCCAAATAAGGATAAATTTCCATTTTATTTATATAAGTTAAATATCATTTTTAACCAAAATTCCAAATTTCCAAACTTAAGTTATATTTCAATAACCCAATTTAACCATTCATTAATTACATTTTTAACTCATAGAAAAATCACAATTTCTTTATTTTAAAACATTTCAAAAAATCTATTTAAATCAAATTCATAAATTTATATTTTTATAATACTTAAAATATCCAAAACACTTTATAAACTAACCACGGACCTGTATATAGTTTTCTAACCTAGGTCAAATGATACAGATATATATCTTTTCAATCCACAGTTTATAAAGAAAAATCCGGGTACTATCATTTCAAATCCGAAATCCCAAGTTAAATACTAATAAATAAAAACCGCTCAGGCCTATCATTTCATCCCACAATGATTTTTCCCTATTCTAAAGTCCATTCGGGTATGTATCATTTCAACCCATAGTGATTCTAATATACAGGGAACTTGCAGTGTGATAAACTGATATAAATAACAGTATAGCATGATATAACAATAACAGGTGATAAGACATGAAATTTAACAGGTTGAACATCATATATGAATAATTACATGGCAGTTAGAACATCATATTGTTCGTCGACGGAAATTCTATCGGTTTAGAAAACCGTCGAACGAATTTCGAAATTAAAAACAACCGCAAGCGCACGGTGTACGAATGTAGCACGCGGCGAATACGGGTCGATCCACAGGGAATTGATGATTTTAAAATTATATTCAATCAAATTATACCGAAGTCGAGAGTGAATAGCTAGAAATGTAAGAAACTAACAAAAACTAGCAAAAGAAAATGATAAAAATATGAGAGTTAAGAGAACAATTTAGAGATAAATACACTCTCTAGATCATATAAATCAACAAAATGAAGTTATGATCTCTCTTTTCTTGTCATTAGTGAATTAGTTGATGTGCTTATCATAAGTATGGTATATTTGTGCTATTAATTAGCTCAATATAAACCATCAAACTATAACACAACCACTAATACACATTTAACTCTCATGAAATATGACAACAAAGTTGAAATACAAATCTATTTTAAGCATAGCATATTAACTATTGTTTAGAAATATAGGCTATCAAATTTCAATTTCAACATTCACTTCTTTGACATAATCATATTTAGATGAAGAGGCAATTTGTGTTATGTTTGTTTAAGCATAGCCTATTTATTATAAACAACATAGACTATCAAATTCAAAGCTAAACAACATCATTAAACCACTTCAATCATTGTCATTAAGCACAAAAAGAGAGCATAAACAACAAAATGTTGGATCTACATACTTGAGAGCTTCATTACCCCTAAATTGAAGGGATTAAGCTCTCATATTTGTTATTATATGAACAAATGTAGAAAACAACATTAAACAAGAAGAGAAAAAGAGAGCAAAATGAAAGAAAAATTATTCTACTTGCATAAAATAAAAGTGATCTACACTACAACATGAAAGTAAATGAACATGAAAAGGAAAGAGCATGTATTAAATTGCATAAAATAAAAAAGATTACATAAAATAAAAATGGCTAAGTAGCCATGAAAAGAGAAAGAGGAACTTTCATTTTATTTTTGATCTAAACTAAACTAAAGAGAAGGAGGCCTAAGAGAGACTAAGAGAAGAGATTATATTACATGAAATATATGGGTATTTATACATGTATGAAACCCTAATTCACTTTTTTGGGGAATGCCCAAAATGCCCCTTAGGAAGTGTGGAGGCCAAGTAATCATTAACATGTCTTAATCCCCAATTAAGTGTACATGAAGCCATTAAGTCCAAAAGCATGTGCATTAGCCTTTAATTTGTACATTAAGGTTGATGGGTAGGTGGGGTCCTCCATGATCTTCACTTTGAATTATTTCCATCTTCATTCCTTTATATTCTTTGTGCATGCATATTTCTTCATGAAAACACTCCTATTTGAGACCATTTTCCTTCAAAAATATATATAAATTTCCAATCAATTTTTCTCAAAGAAATATATGCACTTAAATGACCGTTTTGCCCCTATATGAAGATGAATATGTGAAAATTTGGAATTAAAATGAATTTTGGTTAAAACAAGTTAAAATACCCAATATGATCATTTATTTAATTTAAATAGAATAAATATGGTGGTAAAAATATGCACATTTACGTGCACATCACATATATTTTTCTACACATTCAGTTGTTGTTGTTTCACAACTGCATAAGTATATATTGTCGTGTGAGATTTACTCACCTCTTTGTGCTGGAGATTGCAATGCAAATGACACAAACAGATTCCCAAAGGCACGATGAAACAACGTGGATTCAAGTGGATGATAACCAAGCTAATGATCTTGTCACAACCCATAAGCAAAACCAAAATAAAGTTATAATTCGATACAACATTGAATTGAAATAACTTTGAATTGAGAAGTAATATGAATACACAAATTTTTTCCTTGCTTTCTATACTTGCTTGCATGGCTTAGGGGATGTTTTGGTTCAGGATTAGACATGCTTTAGCTCAAGTTTGGGTCCTAGAAATGCACAGCCTAGGGGTTAGAACATGTGGAGGAAGTTATAAGGTAGAATGTGAAGGATTTAAGGCAAAATAGTATGTTTTTGGTCAACAAAAGGGCTCGGCCTTGGAGTGGTTCAGCTTGGCCATTCAAGTTCAGATCTGGACAGAGGCTAGGATGATGTGTAGTGGTGGTAGCAAGGTAGTGGTGGTGGCTAGAGGTGGCGGCCAAGGTGGTGGTTGAAGTGTGGAAGCAAAAGTGGCTTGGTTATGCATGTTTTCAAGGGATTTCTTGCATTTTTGAGGAGTTTTGGTCATATGGGTGGTGAAGCCTGGTCACGTAAGAGGGGTAGGTGGCTGATGGTGATGAGGAGGAGATAGTGGAGGTGACGGCCAAGGCTAGCTAGTGGTGGCCGAGCAAAACAAGCAAGAGAACAAGGCAAAAACATATAAAAAATGAGAAGCAAAGTGACAAAAGAGAAGCCATTACCAATCTATTTTGCTAGCCGTGAAAATGTGATGAGGAAGATGTTTTCTCATGTGAAAATGAATGGAATTCACTGCCAAACACAAAAATGCACGGCCAAAACTCAAGGAAAATTAAAAGACTTAGGAAATTGAAGAGGTTTTGGCCAATGAAAGGTCACACAAGTTAATGCTTATGTCCCTTCATATTTCCATTATCCTTTAAAACAAATAAAACAATATAATTTCAGTAAATATATTTAAAATTAGAAAAAAGGTGAAATAAAATGAAATATATAATTAAATTTAAAGAAAATATACAAAGAATTAAGGAAATTGCTTAAAAATTGAAAACAAGGTTCAAAAATTACAATTAAAACATCACTGGCTTTGGAAAAATATCTACTTCATTTTAAAAAATATTCTGAAGAAAATTTTTGAAATAAAATAATTTATTAAACATATTCAAAGTGAAACAAATAATTAAATTTAGAGAAAATAGAAAAATAATTAAGAAATTGTTTAAAATTTGAAAACGGGACATGAAAATTTCAAATAAATTACCACTTAGCCTTGGAGAATTTCTATTTCACTTTAAAACAAACAAAAAGTCACATAAATAAATAAATGAGGAATAAAATAAAGTGGGAATGAGAATATAATAAGTTCTTAAGTAAAATATAAAGATAAATAAAGAATTCTTTAAATTAATTGAAACTGGAAATTAGAAATTGTAAAAAAATACAACTGACACTGGAAAATGTCAATTACACTTTCAGAAATGTTTTAAAACCAAAATGTATACATAACATGTTATTTTACTCATATAAATATAAATTATAACATTACATGACCAAATAAAATATTATTTATATAATTTAAAGTAAACAATTCTGTTAAATACAGCAAATTTCACACAATAGTTAAAAAGGCATAACTTTCATATTATAAATCAGATTTCAACGAAATGAAAAGCAGTGTTCTTAAAATTTTACTTACTTTCATGATAAAAGATAAAAATTCAAATTTTCAAGCTTCCAAAATTTTCAGTTAAAAGTCAAAGTTGACCAAAATTAATTATTTTGGAAATTATTCTATTTAGTCATGTTTGGAGTTCTAGTTCACATCAAAATCAAAGGTTATATTTGAAATAACAAAATTATCTAAATTAAGTAAATAAAATAAAGTTAAATCAAAATTCGATTAAAATAATTAAAATATACAATTAAAAATAATCACAAAATACAGGGTTGTTACACTCTTCCCCACTCAAAACTTTTCGTCCCCGAATAGGAATGAGACACGGGAAAGCATAGAAAAGATAGAAATGAAATAAGATCAAGACTAGGTGACAAGAAGATTGAGATTATGCCTGATAACTGTTGTTATAGGTAAGTTTAACAAGATGGAGATGATCTTTCCAAGATCCTCCAGAATCAAGAACATAAGCATGAAAAAGGTGGATTCAAAATGAGTAACAAAGATTATAGAAAGATTTCTAAACAGAAAGATTATAGAAAGATGCCTATACTAGTCTGTAGCAAGATAAGAATAATAAGGACAACCAAAAGATAGTTTGAAAAACAAAATAAGGAAATAAGTTTGAAACCATGGAAATTTCAACTTAAATAGAAAAATAAAATTTACACAAGTTAAATAAATCTTAACTATCTCAAATTTCATTATCTTATCATCCAATTTCCTTAAATTAACAATTTTTTTTAAATCATGGATTTGAAAAATAATCATTATTACACTCATAATGTACTTAATAATTTTATTCTTCTTTATTCCGAATAAAAATTAAATTTATTCCTCTCAATATATTTATCACTTATGTTATATATACTTACACTTATTATAACTGCTTTATTTTATTCTTAGTTCATTTAACATCATTTTATTGTAAGTTATTCAATTACCCTTTATTATATTTACCTCTGTTAATTGTTTTATAACTAAAATTTAAGTGTATAGCATTTATTATAACCACTAAATTTTTTATTTATGAAATCTTTCAATATTGTATATTATCTAATTACATTGTTAACTTCTGTATAATTTGGGTAAGTTATATTTGAATGCAATTGTATTATACAAACGAAACTTTCTAATTAAATCATTTCATGCTCGAATATTCATCCAAAATTTTGCTTGATTTTTTTTTATAACTGAAATTATTCTTTAAAATATAATTTAAGAATTAAATTTCCAATTTCCTTCAAACCATTTTGAAATAAATAAATACACACACACACACACACACACATATATATATATATATATTATAAATCAAGTCATATTTTAGAAATTCAAATCAATTTGATTTCCCAATACAAAGCTGTAGCAAGACTACAAAGCGGTCTCTTCACTTCGAAACTCGAAAATGAATGTCGATGATGCGGCAGTCATTACCGAAGGTATTTTCCAGTGACAAAGAGAAGAGCACTAATTTTAAACTTTAAAATTCCTTGGAAACAAATTTTTGTTAGAAAATACTTTAAATAATATACCCCTTTTAAAACTTTAAACATAAGGTTTGAAACCTTCAAAAATTAAATTTTCAAATTTCTTTTTTTAAAGTCATTTCAGTTCCTAAATAAATTTATAAACAACTATTTATAAAATCATTTATAGAACAATAAATGATAAATCAAGAATTATCATTTCAAATGATTAATTTAAATCAATTTATTAAGTTCCATAAATGTACTTATATCAAAATTTTAATTCATTAACCAAAATTTTAAAATAATACTGTGTCAGTTTGTTCTGTCAAAGTGTTTTAGAAATCATATCGATAGCGTTGATCAAAGAATCGATCGAAAATCCAAATCAACATCAACAACTCAAACAACACTATATTTAAAAAAAACATAGATTTACATGTACAATTCAAAATGTTTGGAAGAATAGATTGGAAACAAAAGACAAGGTGATTAAATAACAGAGTAAGGAGATGGGTAAGCTTAAGTAAATCGCGGGCTACCTTAACCGGGTCAACCGTGACTTAAAGAATAAGATTGATGTGGATTTTCTAGGGAAAATTTACATTCTATCTCAATAGATAGAGTTTAGAATAACAAAAGAAATTAGCATCTAAACCAAGGATAGATATAAATCTCTGGTGAATCGATGCTAACTGTAAAAGAGTTTCTCCCTTTACAAATGAATTTGAGATTGGAGGGACTGCGGACTCATTATAAAGATCATTCGAAGTGGAGTTATAGGATAATCTAGAATCAAAAGAAGATAAATAATGAGGGACACTAATGTATTTTGGAACCGTAAGGAACGTTCCAAAATTCAAAGGAAATTCCAATCAAAGAGGAAAGATTCAAACTCGAATGAAAGTGATTCTGTAAATAATTTACCTTATATTCTAAGTTTTGCCTCAAAGCCAAAGCTCTGATACCAAATGTAACAACCAGGTATTTTCAACCATTCGCATCCACATATGTCGGACTTGAACTGCTCAAAATACCACGTTGTAAATAAAATTTGGAAAATCTCAGAATATACAGCAAAATAAAAGTCACAGATCACAGACACATAGTAGTAAAAGTGCAGCGGAAGTAAAAGAAATAGTAGTTCATGAAGCTACTATGTAAATATATCGGAGTTACATAAGATACAACAGAAGAAATAAAGTACAACAGAAGTCTAAGTATGATAACCAAGTACAAGCTGAATATAATACTGGAATCAATAGGATAACTGGGATTGAAATAGATAAACAAGACAAGCAGATAATCTCCAGCGATTCCAATCTCCAGGAAGTGGAAATCCAAATCTGTGAATACTCAGGCTGACCCGAGCGTAAATAAAAATACAAACACTCGAATCAGGACATACATACTTATACAATGTAAACCAACTCAAGTGAACTGTAGTAAAAGTATAAGTAACTTAAAGGATGCTTGGGACTGCCCATCCTCTAAGGATCCGTTAAACTAGTTACTATATAGTATATTGCGCTATTATAATAATGTCTATCAGTAAAATAAACTTGCTTTAAAATAGCGTTAAGGAGTGACCCAATATTCCCCTTAACACAAATAATGCCAATAGTCTATACAGTATCTGCATATTTCCTGATCGGGAGACTACGAGAAGGTACTGCAAAGGTACGACACAAATAGAAACTCGTAGAAAGGCTCGATATGGTAGGTGACATGACACACAAGGCAATGCCAGGGTAGATTTACCAATTACGCACACGGGCTGGTGGTAACGCAGCAGCCACATACGCCCACCTCGGAACACATTCCCAAAATCGGAAGGGCGCCCAAACAATCACAAAAGCGATAGAATGCTATCGGAGAAATGTGTCCGACCAGAGGAGCTACCCCTTTTGGCCCGAGATCGCTCCTGTTTTAGCCACCTTATGCCAACTCATGGGAGTTGGGTCCACGTAATATACATCAAGAACGTCGCCACCATCCTACTTAATTCTGGAATCTCCACCGCGTACACGGATGTCAAAGTGGTTTTCGGTATCGACGGAGAGTATGCCCATATCTGATCCCTATCTCTTTGCCAACCAATCGTTATTATAACCCGTGGTTATAACTTAAAATAATATTTTATACTTCAAAACAAATGATATCATTTCAATCCAAAATATCTTTCAAAATAATATCTTTCAACTTCAAATATTTATCAAAATAAATATCAAGTCATTTCTAACCATTTCAATATATTAAATTATCATATCATTTCAAAACTTCCTTTCAAATCATTTTAATATATTAAAATATCATAAACTTTCAAAGCTTCATTTCCAAAATATCATATCTTTCAGAACCTCTTTTCAAATCATTTTAATATCAAAATATCATATCTTTCAAAACTTTATTTTCAAATCATTTTAATATATCAAAATATCGTATCTTTCAAAACTTTATTTTCAAATCATTTTAATATCAGAATATCATATCTTTCAAAACTTCATTTTCAAATCATTTTAATAGCAATATATCATATCTTTCAAAACTTCATTTTCAAATCATTTTTAATTTCAAAATATCATATCTTTCAGAACATTATTTTCAAATCATCATATAAGTTCAAATCCAAATATTCAACTTTAAATATCTTCTAAATTCAAGATAACATTCATTTATTATCCTTTCAAATCACCTTTTAAATATCTTATATTTCAATCAAAATAATTCATTTAAACCATTTAAAAGTGAAGTTTATATACTTTCAAATCAAGTATTCAATTTCTAAAGTTTTAAACCATTCTGAGTTCATTTACTAAGTTAAAACCATAAACATTGAAAATTTCAACCTTTCACCACATTCAGAAAAGCTACTGTAAGTTATATTTGGAAACATTTCAATTTAAACCATTTAAACATTATAAAAATCATATTTTAACATTCAAAGATGTTCATTAAAATACCCTTTTAGTTTATGATTTTTATAAAGCAAACCTTTACAGAAAAATGCAAATTTTCAATAATTTCACTTAACAAATTCAATTGTACAATTTTCCCATTTTCACATTTGACACCTTATTAACACTTACATTTTCAAACTTCCATTTCAAAAATTAAACTAAATTTCCAATTTATTTAAATTAACTTAAACCTTTAAACAAAACCAAATTCCACATTTCCAAGTCAAGTTGTATTTTAATTTCACTTTTAAGCATTCATTTACTTAACCATTTTAATTCATAGAAAAATCAATAAAACTTTATTAAACCATTTAAATTCAAATGTAAATCAAATTATCATATTTACCATTTTCGAAATAAGAATAAATTTCCATTTTATTTATATAACTTAAATATCATTTTTAACCAAAATTCCAAATTCCCAAACTTAAGTTATATTTCAATAATCCAATTTAACCATTCATTAATTACATTTTTAACTCATAGAAAAATCATAATTTCTTTATTTTAAAACATTTCAAAAAATCTATTTAAATCAAATTTCCTAAATTCATATTTTTATAATACTTAAAATATCCAAAAACTTTATAAACTAACCACGGGCCTGTATATAGTTTTCTAACCTAGGTCAAGTAATACGGATATATATCATTTCAATCCGCAGTTTACAAAGAAAAATCTAGGTTCTATCATTTCAAACCCGCGATCCCAAGTTAAAGACTAATAAATAAAAACCGTTCAGGCCTATCATTTTAGCCTATAACGATTTTTCCTTATTCTAAAGTCCGTTTGGGTATGTATCATTTCAACCCATGGCGATTCTAATCTATAGGGAACTTGCAGTGTAACATCCCGCCTTTTCACACACTTTAAATCGACACATGTGCCGGTTCAAACCATTCGGAAGGGCGGATTGTTATGGGGTAAATAAGAAAAACAAGAAAGAAGTAAAAAGAAAACAGAATCTCACAGTGGAAGGATAAAATATAATAATCAAATATACAGTTTATAAATCTGTTTACAAAAACATTGATTATATTTAATACATATCAGAGTTACACATACCAATAACAATGCAGCGGAACAATATGAATGTAGTGGAATATAATAAATAATAATAATAGAAATCTCCGTCTTCGTCCTCCAGAGCTAAAGTCTTTGATCCTGAAACGCTCGGTCTGACCCGAGCGAATTTGAAAAGACAAAAAAACACTCGAGTCAGAACTAAAAGATCTTATGTAAGTTAAATCAACAGAAATAAATATGAGTGCAGTAACTCAAGAGATGCTCGGGATTTACATCTCCTAAGGACCCGTTAAACTATTTACTATATAGTATATTTCGCTATTATAATAATGTCTATAGTAAAATAAACATACTTTTAAATAGCGTTAAGGCTTTACATTTTCCACTTAAACACGTAATAGTCCCAGTAGTCCATCCAATATCATTGTCCCTTCTGATCGGGAAACCACCAGATGATACCGCACGGGCTACGGGAGAAATCCAAACTCGTACAAGGCGCGATAGGGTAGGTTACACAACACAACTAGGCAATGTCAGGGTAGATATACCAATTACGCATCCGGGCTGGTGGTAACGCGTAGCTGCTACTACCGCCCACCTCGGACAAACTCCCCCTAAAATCAAAGAAATCAAAAGTGGCCACCGAAACAATCCAAAGTCAGAGTATAATATCGAAGAGGAGTATCCGATCAGAGGAATGACCTCATTGGCCCGAGAATCGCTCATTTTTTAGCCACCTTATGCCAACTCACGGGAGTCAGGTCCACGTAATTACCTAAAAGGAAACGTCTCCACCATCCTACTTCATTCTGCAATCTCCACCGCGTACACGGTTGTTAAAGTGATTTTCGGAGTTGGCAGAGAGTATGACAACTTCCGATCCCGGTCTCTTTAACAACCAAACGTTATTATAACACCGCAGTCATTTAAAAATATTTATACTTTCAAAACCAGAATATAATATCCATTTCAAAACCATATAAATACGATATCATTTCCTTTTAAAACCCAAATCAATATGATATCATTTTTTTATTTCAAATATATTTCTTTTCCAAAATCATTCCACTTTTAAAATTTATAATACCTCGAAACCAAATATTTGAATTATAACTTTCAAACATAATACTTTGAAATCCATAGTTTTAAACCATAACTTCCTAAACTTAAATGGTTTGGATATTCAACAGTATGTAAATTAGTTGATTTTTAATTACTTTATAAAGTAAATAATTTCCACGCCTTTACCACTTATCCACTTTAATTTTAGCCTAAACCCATAAATTTAGATTCACTTTCAGTTTCACTAAAACACTTCGATTTCAATATATTTCAAACTTTGAGTATTTAACAATTTCAAAACTAAGGTTGGAAATTTCTATTCAACAATATATTGTCCTATTGTTTAATTTTGAAATTTTTGCAAAATAAATCCATAATCCTTTAAATAAAACTCAAATTACTTATAACTAAATATTTCCTTCAGTTTTATTTATACTAGAAATATTCATTTAATTCATCTTGAATAAAAATTCAATTATAAATATCGTACCTTTTAAAATTTCAAGTTAATAAATTCTACATCAACCTATGAAGTTAAATTAATAATTAAGCTCAATTCCAAATAAATTTCCGATTTTTCTTCCAGTCTTAATTGATTTAAATCATTTAAACCCTATATATATACACACAATATCTTAAACCTGTACTAAATCATATAATAAATTATCAAACTCCATTATTCAACTTATTCATTTTTATTTAACAGATTTATACATAGCTTAAATTCAAAAATTTAACTATATATGTAGATATAAAATAATATTTATAAAATTTCAAACTTTAATATTTATTAAACCGTATCCTATCCAAACCATAGAAAATCATTTCAAAAACAATTTTATATATATACCACGGTGCCTGTATATAATTTTCTATCCTATGGTCAAGTGATACGGATATTTATCATTTCAATCCGCAGTTTAAATATAAAAATGCGGTTGTATATCATTTCAAACCGCAATCCCAAATGAAATGAAAATGCATAATAACTTGCAGTTTATAAAATATAAATACAACATCCATACGTCCATCATTTCAATCATCAAACATTCATCAATTTATCATCCAATTCAAACAATCACATCAATAAATAATAATTAATTACTGACAGTTAATTTTCCAATAATGAATTAAATAACTGTCTAACTGTATTTTATATGCAATAATAAATAAATTTAACTAGCATGTTATATGCAATAATAATTTTTACTAAAATTTTAACTAACAGTTTTAATGCAGTGAATAAACTAATTAACAATTAGCTGGCAGTTTTAAATGCAATAATGAATTAAATAACAAATAAATTAAATGAATCAATTTAACTGAGAAAATGATGAAATATATGCAAACGGCTATAAATAAAATTTTAAACACATCATAAATCAACTTAACCAACATAAGAAATCTTAGAAGTTGTGAGTGGGTTAAAACACTCACCTTTTGAATTTAAATTGAATTTAAATCCAATTTAAACCCAAAATTTCAACAGTCTCCAAATCCATCCAAAACAGTGCCAAAACGTCCGTAATTCTAACACGATCCCAGCAAAACAAACCGCGTATGAATCCGAGCTCGTATGAAAAAGTTAGGAAAATTAGAAGATTGGAAAATTCTGGTCCTGAGTCGACTTCGGGTTCAACTTCGGTCCAACGCCTAAATTCCCCGGTGCTTGCTTGGAGTTTTTGCCGAAACGACCCGGAGCGACCCGAATAACTTTCTTCCTAACCCAAAGTAGATGCAGCGTTTTTTCCTCTGAAACTTGAAGCGCGACCAGAAGTTGTTGCAGATCCGTAATTTTTTTTTTTTTTGAAATTGAAATTGGATTGGGGAGATTAGGGTTTGCAGTGGAATGAGGAAGAACATACGTTCAGAATGAGGAATAAGCAATGACCTAGGGTTTATAACCACATATATATAGGCAAATAGAATAGAAAGAATGGGCTAGGTTGCATTTGGGTTTTGAACGATAATTGACCTGAAATTCCCGTTTCGATTCCGAAACGGAAAAGGGTCAACCCATATATCAAAATATATGTTTAAAAATATTTAAAACACGATGGAAAAAGTTTCACATCTAAATTGCATCGTATGAATAAGTTATGCAAAATTCAAATTTTCCAAATTGATTTCAAGTGATTTAAATTGCATAAATTTCAAGGCGTTTCGAGTCTGTACGATCAAACGACAAGTCTGATCGCTACGAAACTTGAAACACTATTATAATTCACCATTACGGATCCGATGAAACTGGTTTCGCCGAAATCCGAGTCAGTGGCCAAAATGGCTATTTTTCTAATAATTAAATAAATTAATAATTAATAAAAAAATTCAACTTTTAAATTTCAATCTTAAAATTGACAGATTTTTCACTTTATATTTCTCAGTCAAATTACAATGTTTTAACCAAATTAAAAGTCAATTTAAAGTTGATAAATTTAACAAATTTCAGTGTTTATCTCAAATTCATTGAATTTAGAAATTGTAAATTAAATTTTCCAAATTTCGTTTAATTTCCATTCATTCTATTATTCAGTCTATTTTATCAAAAGATGCAATTTACATTAGTTTGTATCTATTGCAATAATATTCTCAAATTTCCTTCGTAATTTTCATTAACGTAGTATTTTAATATTAAATTCCACTTTTTTTAAAATCTTACCCTTGTTATTCGAGTCTTATTGAATTTTATATTTCAAACAAATAAACTATTTTCATTTTATAACTAAAATTAACATTTATTACATCTTATGGAATTAGTCATTTCAAACGACCAATCACATCTACCATAACTGCACAAATGATAAACTAGTAGATTTTTGTCATTTTTAATCTCTTAGATACTTAATATAGCTAAAAGCAAATTCACATATAATTTTAGTGTCAATTATTTCATTAAATACAGTGTTCAAATGTCGACTGCAATTAATCCGATTAGTTGCAAATTAATTCTAATAAATTTGATTTTATTCGATTACAACTTAATATTCACTCAATTATTACTCAACTAACATAGTTAACATTATTTTATATTTCAATACATTAATATTTATATATACATCTTAGATTCGTATCAATGGTTATACTTAAAAATGTGAATCTTGTCAATTACGCGTATTAATTAAGGTTTTCAACTCAATTTACAAAATTTTCTAAGTCAAATCCCTTTTTACCAAATTTGACAATCCCTGACAATTTGTACTACATCCCATATTAACGTAATATTTATTAGATTTTATTTTAAATTAACGTACAACTTAATTTCCCTTAATTGAGATCTGATTTCAAAATTTTTTTAATTTAACATACTAAATGAATAAATAACCTAAATAAATGGTCACCTACTTACTTCTTCCATTGATAAGTTTACTACTCACCCACCCAGGTGTAAAATCCACATATAACACTAATTAATTTCCATTAACACTGCATTATCCAATTATCATAAATTTGTTCAATATATACTCTTGTTTACTTGAAAATAAATTTATCTTTTCCATAAATCCTCATTCACTCTTCCGTTACGAAAATAAAAATCATTAGGAAATGTTTATTATCAAAACATCATTAATTTATTACCTTTTCACATCCCACTATAAATCAGTGTAACCAATAATACCACACATATTACAATTCCTTACACCATACTGATCTTATTTAATTACCATTAACTATCTATTTGGTACAATAACTAAATGTTTACATTTGTTACTTATATTTAGTTTTATAACCAATCATAGCATGTTTAGATACAATGAATTGGAGTTTCATTAAGATTGTTGACACTTAACTTGTATTAACATTGTCTCAGTTTAAATTTAGTTATTATTCCATTATAAAATTGCAACATTTTATTTCTTTCAGTATTGGCTCATAAAATATTATTAAAACCACAAAATTAAAACATCGAAAATTTATGGGTCATTACACTCTCCCCCACTCAAAACTTTTCATCCCCGAAAAGGAAAAGAAGAAATAAGAAATCAATATATCTTACTTAAAATATTAAAAACCAATAGGTTTACGAAATAAAATAATTTAAAATAAAATATACCAATTCATACCCATTTAAATTTTTTTTAACTTAAATTATTAAAGTTTGCAAAACATTTTCAAATTTTTCTAAGTCCAAAATTTTCGGAAAATTTTGGCAGATTCTCCTTTGTACGGGGAGGCTCGGGAGAAAATATAATATCAATTATACAATATACAACATACATTTTTCAAAAAAATATATATCCCCACTCTGGAAAAATAATATAATAGCTCTATATCATAATCCGAAAACGTACCTATTTGTCGGGCAATTTACGCTTAATTATGAAACCAAAAGTAGTAGCAATTGCTTCCATAACCTGTATTTCACTTATATAATCCAAAAGAGTTAATAATTATACAAAATGAAATATTTAAGCATTGTTTCAATGGATAACAAACCAATTCATACAAACATCAATCATTGCAACCACAACATACAATCATCACATAAAATTAACACAAATCAATCAATCATACATATCAAACACAAATAGTTGTTCGGGTTCAAAACTTTTAAATTGCACGGAATGAAGAATAAACTACTAGCGCATCATTTACTCAACAGCCTTAGATAAAACTAAATAGATTATTCATTCATCCAATCCAAATTTAAAGTATCTTACCCCAAACAACCATAACCCAAACAATAACAAATCCAAACAACCATCAACTTTACTTATTATTAATTTCCTTTCATACCTTTGTTGTTTGATTTTCCTTCTATTTATACAATGATTTATCTTTTTAATTTACATTTCTATCAAACTTTTAATTTCATTTACTCATTCAGTGTTTGTTTCATTTAATTTCACTTATTACTTACAATTATTCATTTTCATTAATTCAGGTCATGTAAGTTTTTTTATTATATTACATTTATGCATTTCTCCATTTCATTCATTTATTTAATGCTTACATTTCTATTTTATTTAATTATAGTAACCCATTTTAATTACACTTAAATTTTTAACCATATAACATCAATTCTTATAAGTAAAGGATTTCATTAATTCATTTACTAAGGTTTGCAATCATTTATTTATGTTACTTACTTTTTCTATTATATTAAATTAGTAGCATTTCAATCATACTTAAGTTTATAACCCTACACATCAATTCTTATTTATTAAAGAATTCCATTAATTATTTTCATTTTCTCAAGTTAATTACTTGTATAATATCTATTACATTTTCTTATTAACATTTTCAACTTTTATATATTTTGGTAAGTTATATATATGCCTTTAAGAATGTAATTGAAAGTTATACACGTTTTTTCTCAATTCTTTTAATAATTTAATGGTTCAATAATTCCATCTTTGTTTTATAAGTTACAATTTCAAATTTACCTTTAATTTCATTCATAAACTAGCATTAAATTCCTTATTTTAATTAAAGACTCTAATTACTAATTGGTTACATTTCATTTCACTACAATAACAGAAACTATTAATAAATTGGAAACTTAAGAATTAAATACCGGGTTAAATTCAAAATCATTTTAAAATAACAGATAAATATATACTTATAACTTATATATATCCAATTTTATTTGAAACAAATTAAAAATGATATATTTTCTCAAAATAAAACTGCAGTAAAAATACTACAGTGGGCTTCCCACCTCGAAACCCGAAAGTGAATGTCGATGATGCGTGCACTCATCACCGAAATTATTTTCCAGCGACAGAGAGGGAAGTACAAAACTTATTCTTTCCAAAAAAATTTAAACATTCCTTTCAAATTATATTGAAATACTTATATCAGAAAATACTTCTTTTAACAATATTATTATTTACATTTCAAAATCATTCAAAATAAAGTTTCAAAACTCCGTAAGTTCTAAATTCCCAATTTCATTTCCAATCTTATTTCAACTATTTTATTTATTTTTCATCTCCTAACAACCAATATATAGCAACCAAATATATATCTTATTTATAAAATTTTACTTTATATAAACTGAAAATATAATAGGCAAAATTATTTCATTCACCTATATTAAAACAAATATTGTGTTGGTCTGTCATATTAAGTGTTTAGAAATCCCTATCGATGTCATAGCGTCTCATGCATCAACCCGAATTTATAAATACAAGCGGAACAGATTAACACAATATAAAACCTTTTTATAACACTAACAAGTACGCTCTCTCATATATGTACACTCAGCGACTCCCACAGGGTATTTCTACCTATTAATAAAGAGTCAAACCCCACAAAGCTAAGGTTTATCGCTAAACCAAAGATCTGATACCAACTATAACATCCCGCCTTTTCGCACACTTTAAATCGACACACGCGCTGGTTCAAACCATACGGAAGGGCGGATTGTTATGGGATAAATAAGAAAAACAAGAAAGAAATAAAAAGAAAACAGAATCTCACAGTGGAAGGATAAAATACAATAATCAAATATACAGTTTATAATTTATTTACAAAAACATTGATTATATTTATATAATACATATCAGAGTTACACATACCAATAACAATGCAACGGCACAATATGAGTGTAGTGGAATATAATAAATAATAATAATAATAGAAATCTCCGTCTTCGTCCTCCAGAGCTAAAGTCTTCGATCCTGAAACGCTCGGAATGGCCCGAGAGAATTTGAAAAGACAAAAAACACTCGAGTCAGAACTAAAAGATCTTATGTAAGTTAAATCAACAGAAATAAATATGAGTGCAGTAACTCAAGAGATGCTCAGGATTTACATCTCCTAAGGATCGATTAAACTATTAACTATATAGTATATTTCGCTATTATAATAGTGTCTATAGTAAAATAAACATACTTTTAAATAGCGTTAAGGCTTTACATTTTCCACCTCAACACGTAATAGTCCCAATAGTCCATCCAATATCATAGTCCCTCCTGATCGGGAAGCCACCAGAGGATACCACACGGGCTACGAGAGAAATCCAAACTCGTACAAGGCGCGATAGGGTAGGCGACACGGCACAATTAGGCAATGCCAGGGTAGATATACTAATTACGCATCCGGGCTGGTGGTAACGCGTAGCTGCTACTACCGCCCACCTCGGACAAACTCCCCCTAAAATCAAAGAAATCAAATGTGGCCACCGAAACAATCCAAACTCAGAGTATAATATCGAAGAGGAGTATCCGATCAGAGGAATGACCTCATTGGCCTGAGAATCACTCCTGTTTTAGCCACCTTGTGCCAACTCACGGGAGTCGGGTCCACGTAGTTACCTCAAAGGAAACGTCGCCACCATCTTACTTCATTCTGGAATCTCCACCGCGTACACGGTTGTTAAAGTGGTTTTTGGAGTTGGCAGAGAGTATGACAACTTCCGATCCCGGTCTCTTTAACAACCAAACGTTATTATAACACCGCGGTCATTTAAAAATAATTATACTTTCAAAACCAGAATATAATATCCATTTCAAAACCATATAAATACGATATCATTTCCTTTTAAAACCCAAATCAATATGATATCATTTTTTATTTCAAATATATTTCTTTTCCAAAATCATTCCACTTTTAAAATTTATAACACCTCGAAACCAAATATTTGAATTATAACTTTCAAAAATAATACTTCAAAATCCGTTGTTTTAAAACCATAACTTCCAAAACTTAAATGGTTTGGATATTCAACATTATGTAAATTAGTTGATTTTAAATTACTTTATAAAGTAAATAATTTCCACGACTTTACCACTTATCCACTTTAATTTTAGTCTAAACCCATAAATTTAGATTCACTTTCAGTTTCAATAAAACACTTTGATTTCAATATATTTCAAACTTTGAGTATTTAACAATTTCAGAACTAAGGTTGGAAATTTCTATTCAACAATTTATTGTCCTATTGCTTAGTTTAGAAATATTTGCAAAATAAATCCATAATCCATTAAATAAAACTCAAATTACTTATAACTAAATGTTTCCTTCAATTTTATGTATACTAGAAATATTCATTTAATTTATCTTGAATAAAAATTCAGTTATAAATATCATACCTTTTAAAATTTCAAGTTAATAAATTCTACATCAACCTATGAAGTTAAATTAATAATTAAGCTCAATTCCAAATAAATTTCCGATTTATCTTCCAATCTTAATTGATTTGAATCATTTAAACCCTATGTATATATATACAATATCTTAAAACTGTACTAAATCATATAATATAAATTATCAAACTCCATTATTCAACTTATTCATTTTTATTTAACAGATTTATACATAGCTTAAATTCAAAAATTTAACTATATATGTATATATAAAATAATATGTATAAAATATCAAACTTTAATATTTGTTAAATCGTATCCTATCCAAACCATAGAAAATCATTTCAAAAACAATTTTATATATATACCACGGTGCCTATATATAATTTTCTATCCTATGGTCAAGTGACACGGATATTTATCATTTCAATCCGCAGTTTAAAAATAAAAATGCGGTTGTATATCATTTCAAACCGCAATCCCGAATGAAATGAAAATACATAATAGCTTGAAGTTTATACCATATAAATACAGCATCCATTCGTCCATCATATCAATCATCAAACATTCATCAATTTATCATCAAATTCAAACAATCACATCAATAAATAATAATTAATTACTGACAGTTAATTCTCCAATAATGAATTAAATAACTGTTTAACTGTATTTTATATGCAATAATAAATAAATCTAACTAGCATGTTTTATGCAATAATAATTTTTACTAAAATTTTAACTGACAGTTTTAATGCAGTGAATAAATTAACTAACAATTAACTGGCAGTTTTAAATGCAATAATGAATTAAATAACGCGTAAATTAAATGAATGCAATTTAATTGAGAAAATGATGAAATATATGCCAATAGCTACAAATAAAATTTTAAACACATCATAAATCAATTTAACCAACATAAGAAATCTTAGAAGTTGTGAGTGGGTTAAAACACTCACCTTTTGAATTTAAATTGAATTTAAATCCAATTTAAACCCAAAATTTCAACAGTCTCCAAATCCGTCCAAAACAGTGCCAAAACGTCTGTAATTCTAACACGATCCCAGCAAAACAAACCGTGCATGAATCCGAGCTCGTATGAAAAAGTTAGAAAAATTAGAAGATTGGAAAATTCTGGTATTGAGTCAACTTTGGGTTCAACTTCGGTCGACCTCCTCAATTCCCCGGTGCTTGCTTGGAGATTTTGCCAAAACGACCCGGAGCGACCTGAGTAATTTTCTTCCTAACCCGAAGTAGATGCAGCGTTTTTGCCTCTGAAACTCGAAGCGCGACCAGAAGTTGCTGCAGTTCCGCAATTTTTTTTTTTTTGAAATTGAAATTGGACTGGGAAGATTAGGGTTTGCAGTGGAATGTGGAAGAACATATGTTCAGAATGAGGAATAAGCAATGACCTAGGGTTCATAACCATATATATATAGGCAAACAGAATAGAAAGAATGGGCTAGGTTGGATTTGGGTTTTGAACGATAATTAACCCGAAAAGCCCGTTTCGATTCCGAAACGGAAAAGGGTCAACCCATATATCAAAATATATGTTTAAAATTATTTTAATCGCGATGGAAAAAAGTTTCATGTCCAAATTCCATCGTATGAAGAAGTTATGCTAAATTCAAATTTTCCAAATTGATTTCAAGTGATTTAAATTGCTTAAATTTCAAGGCGTTTCGAGTCCGTACGATCAAATGACAAGTCTGATCGCTACGAAACTTGAAACACTATTATAATTCACCATTATGGATCCGATGAATCTGGTTTCATCGAAATCCGAGTCAGTGACCAAAATGGCTATTTCTCTAATAATTAAATAAATTAATAATTAATAAAAAATTCAATTTTTAAATTTCAATCTTAAAATTGACAGATTTTTTACTTTATATTTCTCAATCAAATTACAATATTTTAACCTAATTAAAAGTCAATTTAAAGTTGATAAATTTAACAAATTTCGGTGTTTATCTCAAATTCATTGAATTTAGAAATTGTAAATTAAATTTTCCAAATTTCATTTAATTTCCTTTCATTCTATTATTCAGTCTATTTTTATCAAAAGATGCAATTTACATTAGTTTGTATCTATTGCATTAATATTCTCAAATTTCCTTCGTAATTTTCATTAACGTAGTATTTTAATATTAAATTCCACTTTTTTTAAAATCTTACCCTTGTTATTCGAGTCTTATTGAATTTTGTATTTAAAATAAATAAACAATTTTCATTTTATAACATTTATTACATCTTGTAGAATTAATCATTTCAAATGACCAATCACATCTACCGTAACTGCACAAATTATAAACTAGTAGATTTTTGTCATTTTTAATCCCTTAGATACTTAATATAGCTAAAAGCAAATTCACATATAATTTTAGTGTCAATTATTTCAGTAAATACAATGTTCAAATGTCAACTGCAATTAATCCGATTAATTGCAAATTAATTCCAATAAATTTGATTTTATTCGATTACAACCTAATATTCACTCAATTATTACTCAACTAACATACTTAACATTGTTCATATTTCATTACATTAATATTTATATATACATCTTAGATTTGTATCAACGGTTATACTTAAAAAAATGTGAATCTTGTCAATTACGCGTATTAATTAAGGTTTTCAACTTAATTAACAAAATTTCCTAAGTCAAATCCCTTTTTACCAAATTTGACAATCCCTAACTATTTGTACTACATCCCATATTAATGTAATGTTTATTAGATTTTATTTCAAATTAACGTACAACTTAATTTCCCTTAATTGAGATCTAATTCCCAATTTTTCTTTATTTAACATACTAAATGAATAAATAACCTAAATAAATGGTCACCTACTTACTTCTTCCATTGATAAGTTTACTACTCACCCACCCAGGTATAAATTCCATATATAACACTAATTAATTTCCATTAACACTGCATTATCCAATTATCATAAATTTGTTCAATATATACTCTTGTTTACTTAAAAATAAATTTATCTTTTCCATAAATCCTCATTCACTCTTCCGTTACGAAAATAAAAATCATTAGGAAATGTTTATTATCAAAACAACATTAATTTATTACCTTTTCACATCCCACTATAAATCAGTGTAACCATTAATACCACACATATTACAATTCTTACACCATACTGACCTTATTTAATTACCATTAACTATCTATTTTGTGCAATAACTAAATGTTTACATTTGTTACTTATATTTAGTTTTATGACCAAGCATAGCATGTTTAGATATAATGAATTGGAGTTTCATTAAGATTGTTGACACTTAACTTGTATTAACATTGTCTCAGTTTAAATTTAGTTATCATTCCATTATAAAATTGCAACATTTTATTTCTTTCAATATTAACTCATAAAATATTATCAAAACCACAGTATTAAAACATCGAAAATTTATGGGTTGTTACACTCTCCCCCACTCAAAACTTTTCGTCTCCGAAAAGGTAAAAAAGGGAAAAGAAGAAATAAGAAATCAATATATCTTACTTAAAATATTAAAAACAAATAAGTTTACAAAAGAAAATAATTTAAAATAAAATATACCAATTCATACCCATTTAATTTTTTTAACTTAAATTATTAAAGTTTGTAAAACATTTTCAAATTTTTCTAAGTCCAAAATTTTCGGAAAATTTTGGCAAAGTCGCCTTTGTACGGGGAGGCTCGGGAGAAAATATAATATCAATAATACAATATACAACATATATTTTTCAAAATAATATATATCCCACTCGGGAAAAATAATATAATAGCTCTATATCGTAATTCGAAAACGTACCTATTTGTTGGACAATTTACGCTTCATTATGAAACCAAAAGTTGTAGCAATTGCTTCCATAACCTGTATTTCACTTATATAATCCAAAAGAGTTAATAATTATACAAAATGAAATATTTAAGCATTGTTTCAATCGATAACAAACCAATTCATACAAACATCAATCATTGCAACCATAGCATACAATCATCACATAAAATTAACACAAATCAATCAATCATACATATCAAACACAAATAGTTGTTCAGGTTCAAAACTTTTAAATTGCACGGAATGAAGAATAAACTACTAGCGCATCATTTACTCAACATCCTTAGATAAAACTAAATAGATTATTCATTCATCCAATCCAAATTTAAAGTATCTTACCCCAAACAACCATGACCTAAACAATAACAAATCTAAACAATCATCAACTTTACTTATTATTAATTTCCTTTCATACCTTTGTTGTTTGATTTTCCTTCTATTTATACAATGATTTATCTTTTTAATTTACATTTATTTCTAACAAACTTTTAATTTCATTTACTCATTCAGTGTCTGTTTCATTTAATTTCACTTATTACTTACAATTATTCATTTTCATTAATTCAGGTCATGTAAGTTTCTTTTATTATATTACATTTATGCATTTCTCCATTTCATTCATTTATTTAATGCTTACATTTCTATTTTATTTAATTATAGTAACCCTTTTTAATTACACTTAATTTTTTAACCATATAACATTAATTCTTATAAGTAAAGGATTTCATTAATTCATTTACTAAGGTTTGCAATCATTTATTTATATTACTTACGTTTTCTATTATATTAAATTAGTAGCATTTCAATCATACTTAAGTTTATAACCCTACACATCAATTCTTATTTATTAAAGAATTCCATTAATTATTTTCATTATCTCAAGTTAATTAGTTGTATAATATCTATTACATTTTCTTATTAACATTTTCAAATTTTATATATTTTGGTAAGTTATATATATGCCTTTAAAAATGTAATTGAAATTTATACACGTTTTTTCTCAATTCTTTTAATTGTTTAATGGTTCAATAATCCCATCTTTGTTTTATAAGTTTTCAAATTTACCTTTAATTTCATTCATAACCTAGGATTAAATTCCTTATTTTAATTAAAGACTCTAATTATTATTCGGTTACATTTCATTTCACTACAATAACAGAAACTATTAATAAATTGGAAACTTAAGAATTAAATACTGGGTTAAATTCAAAATCATTTTAAAATAACAAATAAATATATACTTATAACTTATATATATCCAATTATATTTGAAACAAATTAAAAATGATATATTTTCTCAAAATAAAACTGCAGTAAAACTACTACAGTGGCCTTCCCACCTCGAAACCCGAAAATGAATGTCGGTAATGCGTGCACTCATCACCGAAAATGAATGTCGATAATGGAGTGATCAATAGTTGTATCTGGATCGTCGCGCTGAACAAATGATAAATATATAATTAGAAAGTCGGAATTATACCAACTAACACAAAATTATATGTTTTTAAAAACCACCTGCATCCATATATCGTTAGAAGTACGATGCTGTGCTTGAAGAAATAATACCCTTCCATCAACGGATCCGGGCTCCATCTCCACATACTCTACAAGATACAAATATTAAAAATCAATTCATTTCGATAAAAATTATACACTAACCAAAAATTGACAACCTCATAACCCACAAAGTAGTATGAATGCACGTAAACTCCTTGTCGTTCATATAGGTTTTTAATATGGCTTTTATAAACTACAACTACCTTAGTTGTAACCTATTGCATTTTGTACACTCTATCGCAACATGGTTTGAAGAAAAACACACAGCGCACGCACACACACACATGCACATATCATGATGAAGTAAGTTGTGTGATTAAATAGATACTATTTGCATGAAAGAACAAAACATGCAATATTCAAAATATTAAATGCTCAAACTATATGCTTCAAAACAAACAATGAAGTAAGTTGTGGAAGCCAAACAATTATGCAAAAACAATTCATGCTCGACCTATTGCTTAACATACTTTTTGTAAATATTAAAATGTTTTACAAAGTAACATATTGCATTTTGTACACATACAACTACCTTAGTTCAAACAAGTTCAAAGTGTACAAATTATCAACGGTGATATTCAAATGCTTTACTTTACAAGCACAATTTTTGTTCATGAAGTAAATTTGCAACAAATTCATGCCCTAAATTAGAAATACCAAATTATGGGTATAGATTCGTACCTATTTCTTGTTCTGTACCAGACGTGCTTGCCATTGACTAATTTGTGAAAGAATTTGTCTAAAAATTGAAGAAATGGAAGTGGAGGAAGGTTTTGAGGAATTTGGGGCTTTTGGGTTCGGTTTTGTTTTGTTTTGAGGAAATGAGGAAGTGGGGAGAAGGGTTGCTGGCTGTCTTGTTTTGTGCAGGGTTTTAACGAAGGCGATTTTTCAAAATTCGCCTTCGTGCGTATTTTCAAATGTCGCCCGTTGGCGCATTTTGAAAATTCGCCCGAAGGCGAATTTTGAAAAATCGCCTACGTCTACCTGGCAAAAACAGGTCTATTTTTGTAATTATTTTCAAAACAGGGTTATTTGCGTTATTGTTTTCAAAAACAAGTTTATGTTTGAAAATTACGGTCAGCGAATTTGAGCGCTAATTATAAATTGAACGTGCATTGAGCTGAAGATATGGCTTCTCAATTTCCAAACAACTATTTGTTTAACTTTTACCATTCTAACCCATTTAAAACAAAAAAACTAAAACAAAATAAATTCTACTCAAAAATGAAAAAAAATGAAAATTATTTACGTAAAATAACCGCGTAACATACGCTGAAAAATTTACAGTTTGGAAAGTATAAATAAAAAAAATTATAAACGAAAAGTAGAGAAATAATAGCGTCGAATGCAGCTTCAAAATAAAAGAATAAAAGCTTAAAATTTTAAAATTTCAAAACTTGTCAATTGGAAATCAAATGTTGCTTATTTTGACAAAAGATCTGAAATTTTAAGGAAAATTTTAAATTTAAATTTTTATTTGGAAAAATAATTCACACCAAAACGCGAAATAAATATCAACATCCCCATTTATCAATTTTAAATGATTTTAAATTGAAAGCTTTCAAATAAAATTTCAATAAAATATTTACTGAAATTACGGGTTGTTACAACTAATCATTTGACCATATGATAGAAAATTATATATGAACATTGGATTGGTTCAATTAAATAGTTTTAAATTCTTGATTTTGAATCTATTTAAATGATTTTGATTTAAAGGTATAAAAATCGAATTTTTAAATATTTAATCAATTTTGAACTAGAGTTTTGAAATGTTGGAATTCAAATTAGTTAAAAGAAATTGTTTCAAAGAATTAAATTTGAAATGTGAAGTTAAAATTGACATATGACCTGAATTATGGAAATTAGATTGTTTTAGAGGTTTGAACTATATTTGAACTTTGGAAATTTGTCTTGGTTAAAGTGATATGAATAATATTTCAAATTGAAATCGAAATTGAATTATTTTAAAGATTTGAACCTTAAACTGAATATTGAAGTTTAAATTTGATTTAATTGATTTAAATCAATAAATTAAAATGGAACTCGAAATTGAAATAAATTGAAATAGTTTAAAATTGAAAATTGAATTTAAACTTAAACTATTTGAATCGAATCAATTGAAATTAATTCAAATTAAAATCAAAATAGAAATTAATTTGAATTGGAATTGATTTGAATTGAAATCAAATAGAATCGATTTGAGTTAGTCTAAAATTGAAGATGATATGAATTAGAATAACTGAAACTGAATCAGTTTGTTTGAAATTTGGACCAAGGTTGAGATTTATTAAAATGGAAAAAACCGGTTTGATTGGAAACAATTTTCCAAATAAATTATTTTAATATAAACTGTTTAAAAAATCTATCTTTTTAAATATTCAAATTATCTTTTTCCAAACTATTTTGCTATATAAACCATTTTTAATGCTCAAACCATCTTATGTAAAACAATTTTTACTTTCTAAACTTTTTTCACTATTCAAACTATTTTCTAAAAATTCCAACTGGTTTGTAACGACCCAGAATTTTTATTAATTTAAATTTGAATATTTAATTAATTTTAAATGTTAATAAGTGAATTTTTAAGTCAAATAAATTTTTATTTGAATTTTTGGATTTAATTAGATAATTAAAACAATAATTTAATATGTTAAATTATGGAAATAATTAAAAATTGAGTTAAAAATGATTGAAAATAATTTGGAAAATTTTATTTAATCATACTGGAGTTATAGAAATATTTTAGAACTTTTAAAATCGAATTAAAAGTTAATTTGTGAAAATTGAATATTTTAATATTTAAATCGACTAGTAAAATAGTCAATTTTTGAACGGTCTCAGAATTGAACGAAACTAGTTCCATTGGATCCGTAATAGTTAGTTATTACCGGATTTCAATTTTCGTGTCAATCGGAGCTATCGTTTGATCGTGGCAGCTCGAAACGCATCGAATTATTTTTAATTTAAATTTGACGAGTCAAAATAGCCATTTTTCAAAAAGTCTCGGATTTCGACGAAACCAGTTTCATCGGATCCGTAATGTGATATTATTGTAAGGTTTCAAATTTCAAGTCAATTGGATTTACCGTTTGTCCGGTACAAATTAAAACGCCTAGAAATCGATTTAAATCGGTTTAATTCAAATTGAGCGTTTTCAGCCATAACTCGCACAGATGTCCGAATTAGCTTCCGAAACCTGTTCCATTGTGTCCGGAACGCGGGATAAACCCTAGGTACGCTGGTTACGGCGTCTAAATCGGAGTTCGGAATTCCCGGGATGAATAGTGTTTACGCTTGCTTTTCCTATAAATACACCTCTCTCTTCATAAAATTAAAAAAAAAAAAAACCTAATTTACAAAACCCTAGCCGCCTCTTTACAAACCTAAGGCCAGAAATTGCCCAAATTTAACCCTCAATCTCTCCCAATCTACCAACAATTAGGAGAAGTGATCAACTACAAACTTGTAGAGCGTATCAAGAGCTAGAGATCTATACGGTTGAGATCTGAAACGACGTCGGATGGTGGAAGAAAAAGGAGGCCGTCGGCCCTAACTTGCGCACGACTTTCCACGTGCATATGGTAGCCGAGTTGCATCTCCTTGGGGCCGTATGTAGTGGAGGTCGAGGGCTTCAAGATGGTGGGGTTGTGATGGAATATAGTTGAGTGATTGAGGCGATAAATTAAACCCTAGTTGATCAAGAATGGGTTCATGTTGCGTTCTTTTATCTGTAGCTTGCGCGTGGAGGAAGATGAAGTGTGTGGTGCGTTGGATCTGGATCTAGTGGCTAGGATTAAGCATAGGTTAAAATAGTTAAAGTTATGTTGTTATTAGTTTATTTAAATTCGAGCAATCTTGTAAAATCAATAACTTTTTCATACGAGGTCGAAAAAATGCAAACCCAGTTGCGTTGGAATCGTATGGACGAGCACTACGCGATGGAGTTGGTTTGGAGTCGTTTGGAGTTAGTGAGAATTTCGGGTAAAATTAAACGCGCGTTTAATTTTATTCGAAATAAAAGCTAAAACGGAATTTAAAATCAAGGTGAGAACTTCTCACTCAATCGAATAGGTTTCGATTTTGTTTTAAATAGTTAGATTTAAAATATTTGAATGTATGTATGAATGATGATTTATATCTATTGATTGTTAAAATAGACATTATACGCCGTTAGTAAGCGGATGTTATTTAATAAAAACATATACCGCGAATATTTCATAAACAGTGAAATTGGTATTATATATAATATCAATATATATATATTGGCATATGTATATATTGCAGTTGTTGATTTCCCGCATTTTTTGTTTAGCGGATGAGACCCTATTACGCCGTTATTAAGCGGATAATATTTAATAAAAACATGTACCGCGATAATTTCGTACTGGAGCGAAATTGGTATTGTGCTAATGTTTTTGGATGCAGGAAAATAGGTTGGAGGGATCCAACTGGATTCCTCAACAGTATTTATTTTATTTCAGATATTTTGATATTTGATGGATTATCATATCGATATATGATATCGTTGTTAGCCGTGATTGACTATTTGGTGTGTAGCATCATTGGACCCAGATTTTGGGATTTTAAAATGGTTTTAAAGTGATTTTTGAAAATATACTATATTTTTGGAATTGATCCATTATAAATAAATAAACGTTATAATTTTTAAAGTTATAAAATTATGGTTTTTGTGAAATATAGTTAAAAGCTGGTTTTTGAGAAATATGAACCAATGATTTTATAAAATAGTTTAAACTGGATTTTTGAGTTTATTATTAAAAGTTTGAATATAAGATTTATAAAATTTGATTATTTTATAAATCAAGAGAACGGTGAAATTTTAAAGGAATTTAAAGACGTTTAAAAGAATAATATAAATTAATTTATATTAAGAGATTTATAAATGGATATTTATAAATTGAATTATGGACATTATAAAACGAGTTTTTATAAGTGTTTGAATGTAGTGAAAATGAATTTCCTAAATGAATGAAATTTATGAAATTATAAACTGTGAAGTTATAAATGAAATTTTATAAGCAATAGGTTTATAAAATTTATAAAGTTATCGAAAGAATGAATCTTGGATAAATAAACAATCTTATAAGTTAAGATTAATAATTTGGGAAGTTAAATGAACGATCTTGTAAAATAATCGTTTTATAAGTAATTAACTTATAATATGAACTTGTAGTTTATAATTGAGTTATAAACTGGAATAGGTTAATAAAGGAATTTATAAAAAGGAAGTTTTTATAAATAAATAGAAACGGAATTTATAAACGTTGTTTTATAAATCCGCAAATGACTTATTTTGATAAGTTAATTGTTATAACTTAGAGATAGAGTTATATTCACATTTTGAACAGTGAATAATCCTTTAAGTTAAAGTGAATAGAAATGATGAAATTTGTTAAGGTAGTATATTCACGTTTTTGAATAGTGAATAATACGTTAAAGAAATTGTTTTAGATATGATGTTTTAAATAGAATTAAAACGATCTAACGATGGTTTAAAATGTGTTGAGATTCGAAACCATAGATTTCAACATTTATTGTTGAAATAGACGTTTTCGAGAAATAAAAGGAAATGGTGGACTATAACACTGTTGTTATAGTAAATGATTTCCGAAAGGAAATGTTTTGTATAGTATTGGGATTTATATATCTATTTTAATTTCGAATCCCTATACTAGTAATTTTGGGTTGTCGTAACGATGTTTTACGTAACATTCGTTTTGGCCCAAATAAATATGTTTAAGAGAATGATTTTCTTAAAGAATGAATTATATACTTAATTCGATTTAAGTATATTGAATATTTTCCAAGGTTGAAAATAAAAAGATTTGTGAATTACTTATGAATAAATAAGTATGGAAATGTTTTCCAATAAGAAGTGAATATTAGAATTTATCTTTTTGAAGATAAATCGAAATGAATTATTGAAATCGTATATGCATAGATATTTTGGAAATATAAATTCATTATGGAATTTATATGTGAAAAGTGGAATTTGTATAAAAATAAATATTGATTTATTTTTGAAGTGTTGAAATTATATATCTAGTAAAGACATTTTGGAAAATAAATAATTTGGAAAATTATTTGGAAACTGGTGATGTGTGCATATCCATTGATAGTTCAATAACCGACTATCAATATTTCCCTTTGAATGGGTAATTGACGTGATTTGTTTGAATGTGAATGCTACACTTATTTTTGAATAAGCGCTCACTATTCGGGTTAACCGGGAAAGGACCATGGGGTCGTATAACCCATTCCGAATATGTGATACGTCGTTATGAATTGCATTTGAAGATCGGTGTTGAAGACCGAGTATTTGTGAAAGCGATAGGATGACCTATCGATTGTCTCTGCACTGGGTAGCTCCTGGTATAGAGATCTCCTAAGTGATGGGAAATTCGATCGGGATTGTGAATACCCGTATTGCAAGGGCTTCGTAAGAAGTGCCTTCGGTTTTGTTCGAGCCCGGAACAGACTTGTATGGATTGTATGTCTGACATTACAAGTTGAGATATAAAGCCGATTTCATTCAAATATATTTCTGTTGGTGGCGAAGAATTTATTCTTTTAGCTTAACACCCTTCTCTGAGACGTACGTGCTCAGAGGTTATGTAGTTGAATGATATCAGCGATATATTCCCAATTTGGTAATGTGACATGCTGAGTGATGCTGAAATGATCATTGTGTTGATTATTTGTGATAGGATCATTTATTTGATCGTCTATCTTAGTGATCATTGTGTTGATCATTTGTTGACCCAAAGCATGGCTTTTGTATAAAGTATGTTTTTGTGGACGTGAATTCGTCGAGCCTCACACCCCGTGAATGGTCAAAACCGGAAAGAAGCAGCAAGGTTATGAGGGGTAGCACCCTTTAGGATGTGTCCATTTCCTTCTGGAAAAGGGTGGTATCATGGTATGGAGCCCAGATACTTACTCATGTTGAAAACACTTTATGATTGTGTGAATTGATTACGAGCGCTCGGTTGATAAAGGTCCCAAAGGACCGGGGGATGGCATATTCGGTCAGTTGTTACTCAGTTAGGAGTAACCCGGCCTTGTGTTGGTAGAGATCTGGTTTGGTTCTCGGGGATGTCCATCCAGAGGCATTCTCATGTGGCAATGGGAAGTTCCTTGGCCTGATCATTCGTTGGAAATCCAATTCCCAATACGAAACTTGTACGGTATTAGTTGTAGAACCTGCCATTCACTTATGGTGGTCACCACTGTTTGGATGGTAGCTATAGTAGGCATAGTTCGAAATGTCTATGTTGGCTAAGATTTATATTCTACTTTCGAAATGAATTTTCCCTACACTATACACTAATAATAATATCAAATGTTATTTTAAATGCGTATCAAGCATCTTTGACTATCATAAGGAGAAATCTCCTCCGATTCTGCGTTTGCATGTGTGTGTGTGCGGGAGGCCTTATGGTAGTCTCATTTTTAAAAGCATTGCGAATTGAATTTAAAAATATTCCTCTATTTGATTTTAAAGATAAATAAACTGTTTTGAGTTCTGACACCAGTCTTGTTAAGCTATTGGGCTATGTGATGGGGGGTTCTCGCTTCGCGGTTTGGTGGCGAACGGGAGACTCTTACTCCCACACATCCTCTTTTAGGGGGTTGGTTAGGCGTAAGCTGTGACAGTCGAAAGGCTGGCCGTAAAAGCAAGTTTGGGATATCAGTGTAAGCCACGGTGGGGCTGGGATGGTTGAAAAGCCTACCGGTTGTGACCGCTACTTTCGGTGCGTTACATTTGGTATCAGAGCTGATGGTTAAGCGACAACCATGGTTCTGTTGGGTATTACTCATTAGAGATAGAGTCAGCAGTACTCTAGAATGAGTTTGAGTGTAATAATAGCTATGAGAGCGTATTTGTTAGTGAATATAAAATTGTTTTATATTGTGATGATTGGTTTGTTGAGTGGTATATGAACTTTCGTCAGCACAGCCTCGAAACTGAGCCGAAGGGGTTTCTAAACACTTGAATAGAACAATTCGACACAATATTGATTTTAAATTGGGTAAATGAAATAATTTTACCTTAAGTATATTTTATATATAAAGAAATAATTTTTCAGAATTATTAAAGTGTATATAAGTTGATTGTTAGGTTGTTTGAATAATCTAAAAAAAAGAATAATTGTATAAGTAAAAGAATTATAAGAATAGAATTATAATTAAAGTGTTTACAATTGTGAAATAAACTTATATATACAAGAAGTAAAATTATATGAATATGAGTTGTAAATAAAAATGAATATAAGATTAAATGAATATGAACTTGAGTTACATAAATGAAATTCAACTTTTGTAATTGAATTGAATGAATGGAATAATGTGTTAATCAATTAAATGTAAATTAAGTTGATATGGAATAATGAATATAAATGTTAATTCATTAAAATCTAATGTTATTGGAAGTTGAATAAATTGAATGAGAATGAATATAAGCAAAGGAATTTGGTTGAAATTAATATACATTGGCTGTTATATGCTTGTTAGTTGATTGTATATAGTTCATTAAGTGTAAATGAAAGTAAATTAGTGAAATTGGAAGCTATGAAATAAAATTCAAATTGAAAGTAAATAAATTTGAATAGAATTGAACGTGAATTGGATTTAACTAGTAAATGCAAACTAATTAAAATCGAATAAGAATGAATGTTAGTAAGAACATTCACTGTTAATGAATCAAATGTGATTAAATTGAAACCCAACTCATTGAATATTAATAAGAATATAAATGAATATATATTGATTATGAATTTGTTGAATGGCTAGTTGGTTGATGTTTGCATTTGTTGCTTTTGCTATGTTAGCATATGGATATATATGTTGTATATTGATACTATTGCCTATATGCATGTTCTCATGTTGTTTGTTGAGTTTAGTAGGTGCGGATCGCGTTTGCTTCGCATTTGGAGTTCGCTTTAGCGCTATATTAACCGTATATGCTTGCTAATAAAATATAAGGTACATATCTCGGATTAAATATCGCACTTTTATACTTTTTTCCCTGCGGGATGCCTCATTACTTGATGATATGTATATTTGTGATATATATACTGTCATTTTTTTCGGATCGAGCCGCGCAAAGGAGACTATGGCGAATTTTTCCGAAAATTTAAGGCGTTAGAAAAAATTTGAGAAAATGGGAAAATTTTGAAAACTTTAACTTTGATTTTGGAATTGAAAGTTAAATGATATAGTTTGTTTTTGAAAAAGATAACTAAGTATGATTTGAAAACTTAGTAAAGATTTGAAAGAAGTTTAATTATAAATTTTGGAAAATTAATAAATTCTGTAACTTTTCTTACTTGTAATTTCGAGGACGAAATTCTTTTAAGGGAGAAAGATTGTAACGACCCAGAATTTTTATTAATTTAAATTTGAATATTTAATTAATTTTAAATGTTAATAAGTGAATTTTTAAGTCAAATAAATTTTTATTTGAATTTTTGGATTTAATTAGATAATTAAAACAATAATTTAATATGTTAAATTATGGAAATAATTAAAAATTGAGTTAAAAATGATTGAAAATAATTTGGAAAATTTTATTTAATCATACTGGAGTTATAGAAATATTTTAGAACTTTTAAAATCGAATTAAAAGTTAATTTGTGAAAATTGAATATTTTAATATTTAAATCGACTAGTAAAATAGTCAATTTTTGAACAGTCTCAGAATTGAACGAAACTAGTTCCATTGGATCCGTAATAGTTAGTTATTACCGGATTTCAATTTTCGTGTCAATCGGAGCTATCGTTTGATCGTGGCAGCTCGAAACGCATCGAATTATTTTTAATTTAAATTTGACGAGTCAAAATAGCCATTTTTCAAAAAGTCTCGGATTTCGACGAAACCAGTTTCATCGGATCCGTAATGTGATATTATTGTAAGGTTTCAAATTTCAAGTCAATTGGATTTACCGTTTGTCCGGTACAAATTAAAACGCCTAGAAATCGATTTAAATCGGTTTAATTCAAATTGAGCGTTTTCAGCCATAACTCGCACAGATGTCCGAATTAGCTTCCGAAACCTGTTCCATTGTGTCCGGAACGCGGGATAAACCCTAGGTACGCTGGTTACGGCGTCTAAATCGGAGTTCGGAATTCCCGGGATGAATAGTGTTTACGCTTGCTTTTCCTATAAATACACCTCTCTCTTCATAAAATTAAAAAAAAAAAAACCTAATTTACAAAACCCTAGCCGCCTCTTTACAAACCTAAGGCCAGAAATTGCCCAAATTTAACCCTCAATCTCTCCCAATCTACCAACAATTAGGAGAAGTGATCAACTACAAACTTGTAGAGCGTATCAAGAGCTAGAGATCTATACGGTTGAGATCTGAAACGACGTCGGATGGTGGAAGAAAAAGGAGGCCGTCGGCCCTAACTTGCGCACGACTTTCCACGTGCATATGGTAGCCGAGTTGCATCTCCTTGGGGCCGTATGTAGTGGAGGTCGAGGGCTTCAAGATGGTGGGGTTGTGATGGAATATAGTTGAGTGATTGAGGCGATAAATTAAACCCTAGTTGATCGAGAATGGGTTCATGTTGCGTTCTTTTATCTGTAGCTTGCGCGTGGAGGAAGATGAAGTGTGTGGTGCGTTGGATCTGGATCTAGTGGCTAGGATTAAGCATAGGTTAAAATAGTTAAAGTTATGTTGTTATTAGTTTATTTAAATTCGAGCAATCTTGTAAAATCAATAACTTTTTCATACGAGGTCGAAAAAATGCAAACCCAGTTGCGTTGGAATCGTATGGACGAGCACTACGCGATGGAGTTGGTTTGGAGTCGTTTGGAGTTAGTGAGAATTTCGGGTAAAATTAAACGCGCGTTTAATTTTATTCGAAATAAAAGCTAAAACGGAATTTAAAATCAAGGTGAGAACTTCTCACTCAATCGAATAGGTTTCGATTTTGTTTTAAATAGTTAGATTTAAAATATTTGAATGCATGTATGAATGATGATTTATATCTATTGATTGTTAAAATAGACATTATACGCCGTTAGTAAGCGGATGTTATTTAATAAAAACATATACCGCGAATATTTCATAAACAGTGAAATTGGTATTATATATAATATCAATATATATATATTGGCATATGTATATATTGCAGTTGTTGATTTCCCGCATTTTTTGTTTAGCGGATGAGACCCTATTACGCCGTTATTAAGCGGATAATATTTAATAAAAACATGTACCGCGATAATTTCGTACTGGAGCGAAATTGGTATTGTGCTAATGTTTTTGGATGCAGGAAAACAGGTTGGAGGGATCCAACTGGATTCCTCAACAGTATTTATTTTATTTCAGATATTTTGATATTTGATGGATTATCATATCGATATATGATATCGTTGTTAGCCGTGATTGACTATTTGGTGTGTAGCATCATTGGACCCAGATTTTGGGATTTTAAAATGGTTTTAAAGTGATTTTTGAAAATATACTATATTTTTGGAATTGATCCATTATAAAAAAAAAAGTTATAATTTTTAAAGTTATAAAATTATGGTTTTTGTGAAATATAGTTAAAAGCTGGTTTTTGAGAAATATGAACCAATGATTTTATAAAATAGTTTAAACTGGATTTTTGAGTTTATTATTAAAAGTTTGAATATAAGATTTATAAAATTTGATTATTTTATAAATCAAGAGAACGGTGAAATTTTAAAGGAATTTAAAGACGTTTAAAAGAATAATATAAATTAATTTATATTAAGAGATTTATAAATGGATATTTATAAATTGAATTATGGACATTATAAAACGAGTTTTTATAAGTGTTTGAATGTAGTGAAAATGAATTTCCTAAATGAATGAAATTTATGAAATTATAAACTGTGAAGTTATAAATGAAATTTTATAAGCAATAGGTTTATAAAATTTATAAAGTTATCGAAAGAATGAATCTTGGATAAATAAACAATCTTATAAGTTAAGATTAATAATTTGGGAAGTTAAATGAACGATCTTGTAAAATAATCGTTTTATAAGTAATTAACTTATAATATGAACTTGTAGTTTATAATTGAGTTATAAACTGGAATAGGTTAATAAAGGAATTTATAAAAAGGAAGTTTTTATAAATAAATAGAAACGGAATTTATAAACGTTGTTTTATAAATCCGCAAATGACTTATTTTGATAAGTTAATTGTTATAACTTAGAGATAGAGTTATATTCACATTTTGAACAGTGAATAATCCTTTAAGTTAAAGTGAATAGAAATGATGAAATTTGTTAAGGTAGTATATTCACGTTTTTGAATAGTGAATAATACGTTAAAGAAATTGTTTTAGATATGATGTTTTAAATAGAATTAAAACGATCTAACGATGGTTTAAAATGTGTTGAGATTCGAAACCATAGATTTCAACATTTATTGTTGAAATAGACGTTTTCGAGAAATAAAAGGAAATGGTGGACTATAACACTGTTGTTATAGTAAATGATTTCCGAAAGGAAATGTTTTGTATAGTATTGGGATTTATATATCTATTTTAATTTCGAATCCCTATACTAGTAATTTTGGGTTGTCGTAACGATGTTTTACGTAACATTCGTTTTGGCCCAAATAAATATGTTTAAGAGAATGATTTTCTTAAAGAATGAATTATATACTTAATTCGATTTAAGTATATTGAATATTTTCCAAGGTTGAAAATAAAAAGATTTGTGAATTACTTATGAATAAATAAGTATGGAAATGTTTTCCAATAAGAAGTGAATATTAGAATTTATCTTTTTGAAGATAAATCGAAATGAATTATTGAAATCGTATATGCATAGATATTTTGGAAATATAAATTCATTATGGAATTTATATGTGAAAAGTGGAATTTGTATAAAAATAAATATTGATTTATTTTTGAAGTGTTGAAATTATATATCTAGTAAAGACATTTTGGAAAATAAATAATTTGGAAAATTATTTGGAAACTGGTGATGTGTGCATATCCATTGATAGTTCAATAACCGACTATCAATATTTCCCTTTGAATGGGTAATTGACGTGATTTGTTTGAATGTGAATGCTACACTTATTTTTGAATAAGCGCTCACTATTCGGGTTAACCGGGAAAGGACCATGGGGTCGTATAACCCATTCCGAATATGTGATACGTCGTTATGAATTGCATTTGAAGATCGGTGTTGAAGACCGAGTATTTGTGAAAGCGATAGGATGACCTATCGATTGTCTCTGCACTGGGTAGCTCCTGGTATAGAGATCTCCTAAGTGATGGGAAATTCGATCGGGATTGTGAATACCCGTATTGCAAGGGCTTCGTAAGAAGTGCCTTCGGTTTTGTTCGAGCCCGGAACAGACTTGTATGGATTGTATGTCTGACATTACAAGTTGAGATATAAAGCCGATTTCATTCAAATATATTTCTGTTGGTGGCGAAGAATTTATTCTTTTAGCTTAACACCCTTCTCTGAGACGTACGTGCTCAGAGGTTATGTAGTTGAATGATATCAGCGATATATTCCCAATTTGGTAATGTGACATGCTGAGTGATGCTGAAATGATCATTGTGTTGATTATTTGTGATAGGATCATTTATTTGATCGTCTATCTTAGTGATCATTGTGTTGATCATTTGTTGACCCAAAGCATGGCTTTTGTATAAAGTATGTTTTTGTGGACGTGAATTCGTCGAGCCTCACACCCCGTGAATGGTCAAAACAGGAAAGAAGCAGCAAGGTTATGAGGGGTAGCACCCTTTAGGATGTGTCCATTTCCTTCTGGAAAAGGGTGGTATCATGGTATGGAGCCCAGATACTTACTCATGTTGAAAACACTTTATGATTGTGTGAATTGATTACGAGCGCTCGGTTGATAAAGGTCCCAAAGGACCGGGGGATGGCATATTCGGTCAGTTGTTACTCAGTTAGGAGTAACCCGGCCTTGTGTTGGTAGAGATCCGGTTTGGTTCTCGGGGATGTCCATCCAGAGGCATTCTCATGTGGCAATGGGAAGTTCCTTGGCCTGATCATTCGTTGGAAATCCAATTCCCAATACGAAACTTGTACGGTATTAGTTGTAGAACCTGCCATTCACTTATGGTGGTCACCACTGTTTGGATGGTAGCTATAGTAGGCATAGTTCGAAATGTCTATGTTGGTTAAGATTTATATTCTACTTTCGAAATGAATTTTCCCTACACTATACACTAATAATAATATCAAATGTTATTTTAAATGCGTATCAAGCATCTTTGACTATCATAAGGAGAAATCTCCTCCGATTCTGCGTTTGCATGTGTGTGTGTGCGGGAGGCCTTATGGTAGTCTCATTTTTAAAAGCATTGCGAATTGAATTTAAAAATATTCCTCTATTTGATTTTAAAGATAAATAAACTGTTTTGAGTTCTCACACCAGTCACATGACTGACTTGGAGTTTATTGTTTTCCTTCCTAAACTCTGGGTGCCCACCAATTTCCACACGGGCAGTTAAGAGTTAGGTTTTTCAGGATATTCTGGATATTCTGGAGTTGCTGGAGGCAAACTGGATGGCATGGCGTATTACTAGTTTATATAGTATTTCTTTTCCGCTGCACTGTTTATTGTTGTATATTGTTGTACACTCTGATGATATGATGTAATGAAATGTGATGTAATGTAATAACTGATATAGTTCTTTGTTTAAAGATTATTCATTTATTATTATATGTTGTTCCGCTGCGAATTGTGAGATTCTGATGTTGTTCTGTTGTTTTCTATTCCGTCCTATTTTCTTCTATTTTAAAAGTTTTCTATTATCTTTCCTCTCTCTCTTCTAAATTTTCTGTTCTCTTTTCTATTTTCTTTTCTCTCTATTTCCTATCTTCTCTCTTCTTCTTTTTTCTTTTCTTAAATTCTTTTAAAAAAACCCATAACATTCCGGTTTTCGGCCTTCGATTTCTCGACAGTCGATAAAGTGAGTGTCGATGTCGGATTTTCGAAGAACGAAAATCCGGTGCGTTACATAGTTAGAGTGGGAACTGTTTCTATTTACATCGTGGATTTAAATGCGAATTGGGTTAACATGAAGTTATAACCCAAATTGTAATCTAAATTGAATTTTGAAGTGAAAATGACATATCGTACTAAAAATGAAATTTTTAAATAAATATGATATTTCGAAATAAAGTGATGTTTGAAGCGAATATGATATTTTGATATCAAGTATGAACCATTTTTAAAATGTGACAGAATCAACTAGTGTGTAAAATGACATTTGGTTGTTAAAGAGACCAGGACCTCTTATTGGTATACTCTCTGTCAATATTGGAACCACTTTAACAACTGTGTACGCAGATGAGACTCCAGAACGAAGCGGTTGGATTTGATGTTTGAGGAAAGAGAACGATGAAGGTAATCCCCGACACTTGTGCCAATTTGAAATGACTAAAACAAGACGGCTTGACAGGGACAAGTGGGCTAGCTACCCCTAGCGGACATCCATTCTTCGATTTTCTTTTTGGACTTGGTCCATACTATTTCCATGATGTTGGTTTCGATTGGTGCATTTTGATTTTGGGATGACCTCCGTTTTGACTCGATATGCGCTAGATGAACGTGGTGGGAAGTCGTGGCTACGATGCGTTACCACCAGCCCTACAACCCAAACTGGTAGTATCCTATCTTGGGCATTGCCTCACGTGCCTTGTCATACTTTAATCCTTATACGAGACCACTACGAGTTTGGTTTAGTGTTGTGATATCACGATGCATTCCTATCCCCCGACATGCTACTGGGTCATTATATGCAAACTATACGACAATGCTTAATGATAAGTTAAGGAATTATAATGTAAAGCCCTAACGCTAGGAATTTTTTTATTTTACTGGTTAGACATTACATGTATAGCTTGTTCTACAATATACAGATCTTTTGACAGATCCTTAAGAGATGAAAAATCCTGTAACATCTCTTGAGCTTTTGCAAGCACGTTATACACTGGATAGGAGATGTAAAGCCCTGTAAACCTCTCTGACGCTATTACACTCACGTTATATGTGTTATTGATTTGACTCACATAAGGATATTTTAGTCCTGACTAGAGTGTTTTGTCTTTTCATTATGCTCGGGTCAGCCCTGAGTTTTCAGCCCATCGAAGATTATTTTTCGAAGGACGAAGACGAAGATTTGGTATATTATATTACTAGTATTATCCCCTGCATCATGTGTTCTACTACATTATTCTATTCTTATATCGTATATATAAATATGATATGTTGTAAAATTATAATCAAATTTATAGTATAAACAGCTTCATGAACTGTTTATTTTATTATTATATTTTTTCATTTTGTTGCAAGACTATGTATTTGTTTTCTTCTTTTCTTAATTAACCCCATTGATTATCTATGTTTCAGATTGTTTGAGTTGGACATGTGTGAATTATTGTCGATTTAAACCTTTCGAAATGCGAGTCGCCACGATACATGCAAAATACATAAGAGTTCTATTCTGATTAAACCTCCAACTCGATAATTTGACTATTTTTTTGGAGAACTATTGATAGTCAAGAGTTGTTGTCCAGATGTTTTCTTATAGTTAGCATTTCTTGGACATGTTTCTACATGATTTTTCAAATGATTTATTCCTAAAGTAGTAGATTTATTAAGTTACTCCAAAACAATGTTTACAGGTTGTCGTAATAACACCTCCTAATAATACTTCTCTATGAAAATCTTTCCAAACTTCATATTTCAAAGCTTTTTCAATTTGGGGTGCTGGTTTATCCAAATTTATTAAAGGTTCATGATTTTGTTGCAAACTTCTATCCAATTTTGGGTTTCTACACAATTGATTAAGATAAATTATCGCTATCACTAGCATTGGAATCACGTGGAGTAGATTTGTTACTATAACTTGAAGATGTGTTTTCCATTTTAAGGTATGTACAATAACTACATTAAATAAATATAAATGTTCGATAATAAAGTCATACCACTATAAAATCAGTATTACTATTCGTTAATAGAAATCATACCACTGTAAAATTAGTAAATAAATGTATAAAAATAAAAATCATACCATTATATAATATGAAAATCAGTACTAAGTAACAAATCAAAAATAGTTATAAAACCATACCATTGTCGAAGTAGATGTAGATGGCTTGAAGATGATAGCTTCAAGATCGACACTGGAGATAGATAGTTCGACACTAGTTGCTGTCAAATCGTAAACTAAAAATTGACGGTCTGAAGACTATGGCTTGATGATCGACACTGAAGATGGCTTGAAGATCGACACTAGTCGTCAAATTGAAGTCGATGGCGTGAAGACGAGAGAAAATCAAAGTTGATGGGAGATGGAGAAAATCGAAGTATACATTATTTATACATACTATTTTACTATTTATGTATACATGATTTATAATGTAAGTGATCATACTATTTATTTATTTATACATAAATTTATATATACTTTATCATAATATAAAATAATTATAAATGATAATGTAAAAAATTACAAGATTAAATTTAAATTTAAAATTCAATTTTATATTTAGATCTAGGTAGACTTAATAAAATATAGCTAGTAACAAAAAAATTCAAATTTAACATATTAAAATTTGAATAAATTTTTATATAATGTTTATATACATCTCGAAAGCAATATATGTGTATGTAGTAAAATATTATTTATAAAACTATATACGTACAAAGATAATTCACACACATAAATTTGTCTACTATAGATTAATTATTAAACATATATAAATATATACCTTAGCACATACGGCCATAGAAAAAACTTCCTTCTTCGGTTTAAAATATTTTTTGTCAAAAAAATGATTTTTTTTGTTATTGATTTCTATACGAAAATCAATAATTCATAATTTTTTTATTTTTGATAACAATATAAACAAGTTGTATTTTATAAAATATTTTTTGTGTATGCAGTTTATAATTTTTTACTTATACTTATCTATATATAGAAACATACATTGTTTAAATAAAAAATATATACATATGTATATATATTATATCCGGTTGTAAAATATTTTTTAAAATTCCATGAGCTTTAAATTATATTTATAATTATAAAATGATAAACATATGCTCTATATTATTGTGTTTTAATTTATAAACTAGTTTGCTGAATAATCATTTTATAATATTATTATACACGAAAAAAACTTCTATTTTAAACTAGCTATGAGCTTTATGTGTGTGTGTCTATATATATATATATATATATATATATATATATATATAATTATTTTTTATTACACACATATATACATTATCATTAAATGACAACAGCGGCAACATATATAGATTCATGATAATTTCTAACTACCTTGCATGTTATTTAATAATTGAATAAGCATTTTTATATGTTCATAAATAAGAGATGTACCTTTCACCAAAGCCTAGAATTCACACCTTGAAATGATAAACTAAACTCCTTGAATCCAATTTCAAGTACAGAAATTGCTAGCTCCTGAACATCTTAACCATCGACGATCGTATTTGATTTTATTTAGAGGATGGTATGGATGATCCCTAAAGTCATCCCAAAAGGAAGGTTTGAGGAGATAAATAAAGGAGATAAAAGAGAGTAAAATGTGTACCAAGATCCCTTTATTTCTCTAGTCATTTCTTCCTTTATTATTTATTCAAAATCTTCTTCACCATGTCATGCATGGCCAGCCTCCCTAAGGCCTCCTATAGCCGACTAAACAAAACCCCTTCTAGGCAACAAAATCTGTTCAAGCTCAAAAATATTTGCCAAATTTATATCTAATTTAAATGCATATTGATATCGCATATCGATAAGTGTATTTATAACTATTATATATGCACATTATTTAATTTTGTTTAACACACATCAAATCAAATTTTATAATTAATATTTCATAAAAATTAATCGGTTTAATTAATTTATAACAATTATATAGTTTAATTAAATATAATAGGATTAATCAAGGTTTTGGTTGTATGACTCTTAGGTGTAAATTTGGTCAACGATTAAAATCCAATAATTTGAATATTAATATTAGCGCATCACTTAGCGGATGGTGTGACTTGTTAATATCTAATATATTGATTTTGATGATAACAACCTTAGTAATAATAATACATAACATGGATACTAATGTTCTTGTCAGTTATATAGAATATAGTGCAAGATATTATACATGTATTAATTCCAAGATTGTGTGGTATAGAGACTCAAATGGACATGAAGACTCATTAATATAAACATCAAGATATGAAGATCTTAAGACTATGATATAGTATAAGAGTTATAGAATATTTTTTAAGTCCCTAGTAGAAATCTTTGAATCCTATCTTCTTATTGTCTTATTCTTTATTTTTAAAACAAAGTTTATCTTTAAAATATATATATATATAAATATTTTATAAAAGTTAAAATGTTTAAACTACTATACAAAGTATTAAAATATTTTACAAAGCATAAGATTTTCAAAACATTTTAAAATAAACAAATTTTCAAAATATACCGGCCTACGTCGACATTAGGTAGATGATATATCGACATAAATGCCACTAATTTGAAATTCAAATTTTGAAATGAAGTGTCTATTCGTCGTAACTTTCACAAAAGGACATGTCTATTTATTCTCTATATATAGAGGGTTTCAAATGAATTTTTAAAAACTACTTTCTTATTATCTTCTCTCCTCTTACTCTACCAAAATTCCTAGTGAAAATTAATTAAAATCTTCTCAAATTCAAATCAGAATCAATTCAATCTTCATTGTATTGATTCTCTACTATTTAATCTCTAATATCAATTATCTCTCTCTCAATCAAAGATCAAAGTGCTAACCAAGAGGCTATAGGATCAATTGTAATCAAAGATCAAGAAATCGACTTAGGAAAAACCATCAAACTCTAATTGTATTTGCATGGGTGTGATTGTAGCCTGTTCCAATCTATTGGGTGTACTTGGTATCTCGAAATCCAAGTGGGTGCGTCCCATCCAAATCAAGGGAGTGTACCCAAAGCTCGAAAAATCGAGAGGGTGTGTCTCGTAGCCTTGAGATCGAGATTGTATTGGTTTGTCTTTTGCCTATTTAAAGATTGGCATTTGAAAAAAAATCTATACAAGTAATTGTACCGAACTACATGTAGGGTAATTCCAAAACAGTATAAAATTCTCTAGTGTGATAGCCTTAATTCTTTACTTTTTACTTTACTGCATTTATACTTATCTGTGTTCGCATCTGTAATTTTTCATTTTGTGTGATTTATAATAATCTTGAAAGAATTTAAAGAAGATTCATAAAAATTGGAAAACATTGTTCAAACATCCCCCTTCTATTGTTTAATTAGCCTTGAGATCCATAATTCCGCAATCCATACTTAGCATTAGAGCACTAGATTTTCAAAAACTTGTAATTTGATTTTTGAATAGTTTTAATGGCTAACAACACTGTTAGGAAATTTGTTATCACTTTTGTCAAAAGACAATCTATTGCCAGACCCGTACTTTTTAGTAGTAGTAGTTACACTTATTGGACTTGTAGGATGAAGATCTGTTTACGTAACCCCTTGCATTTTTATACAGTTAAAATTTAACGTATAACGATAAGTAATGAAAATAAACAAATTTTGAATTATAGGAATATGGCCCCGAAACTTGTAACATTGCATCCGTGGTGATTTTCCGATCGGTTTCCATATATAATTTGTCAGAATCTAAACCAATATGAAGAAGTTATGAACGAAACAAAAAAACAAGAAACAAAATGAAATACGCACATACACATATGGGCTGACCACAGGTCGACCCAACTGGCACACAGGTCGACCACATGGTCGATCGATGCTAACAGGAAGTCGACCGCCCGGTTGACCCACGTTCGACCTAGACTAATTTTTTGTCCGGGTACGTACTGATGTGTTTTCTAGTTTTTATGCCATCCAGGCCATGCGTTCTTCTATCCTATGGCTTCGAACGACCATGTGACGTGGTGGCTCTAGTTTCAATCCAAGAATCCAACGGTCTAAGATCCCCAAGCTCCAATATAAATATGATCCTAAGCCTACCAGTCTTCTCATAATTAAATTTTCTCCATGGGTTCATTGCCCAAGGCTGAACCCTAAATAGAAAATATTTCTTTGGGTTCTTGGCCTAAGGCTGAACCCTAAAAAGAAAATAATTTCTATGTAGAACATCTTCTAAATTAAAATATTATGCACCTTAGAAGAAGGGGATCTAGAAGAACTATGGAGCCAAGCTAAGCAAAAGCGAAGCTAAGGATGATAGGTGAGTGGATTTGTTTATATATCTTTTAAGTTTAAAATATATTATCGTTAGATTCCCGTTTGGAAAATTTTATTCAGTAATTAATCATATTAATTAAATTATGCTGAACTATAAGAAAACTTGCAATTTATTTACAGTATTAGTATTTATATACTATTTCCTATGCCTTATTTACATCATTTTCCACATTTTGGATTTTATGCAAGCGTCAGTTTTCTTCTATCCTCTCCTTTTTATTCGTGTATGGATTAGAATAGATTAAACGTGAATATGGATTAAATAATTAAGAATACTGAAATGAAGGAGATGAGATGTCAAATAATAAAATTTAAAAAATATAATTAATGTAATAAATTGCATTAAAACGGAAAGTTAATTTGGGAGTAATTATTAGATTAATTGGTCGGTTTAGAGAATATGATACATTTCCATAACTTGACATCTAAAAAATAGCGATAAACGTAACTGTTAGAATAATAGAAATAAAAAGGAAAGGCTAATGTAAAATGGAGGAACTGTTGTATTTTATACTACTCCAAAATAGTAAAAGAAATTCTTATAGTTATATCCAATATTAAGATATGGAAATGGATTATATAATTTTCATAACCGACCAAATAAAATAGAATTACTTCCTAAAATAGAAGACAATAAAGTAAAGTATGAATTGAAATAAGAAAATAACTAATCAAGAATTTGAAGCTGTAAAAAAATTCACGAGCTTAAGTCTGCATTTACTGCGCAGGCTATTCAAATTGGCAATTATTGTGATAAGTGAATTATGTACCATTAGAAAAGTAAAGTAAATTCTCTATCATAACAAAAGAAGGTAGACTAGAACTGAAAAGAAACGCTTGTAATTATATAACGAACTACAAAAAATAAAAAAGTAACAATTACAAGTAGAATTGTAACATAGGTTATAATTATGAAATAAGAACAGAAAAGCTTTTCATGAGACTTATAATAAATTAGTAATCAATTGTAGTAAAGAATAATGGTAGAAGCTTATTTAAACAACTTATATCAATTCAATAAGAAAATAAAAATAGAAATGGTAAAAGAGGCTTATTTTATTGAACTTAAGGATTTACATAGTAAGTTAAATAAGCAAGATAATGAATGTGGCTCATACTAACAGCATTCCCTATTATATCTACAGTAACCTCATAATAATTAGAAGTGAGACGAGGGCAAGCATATGCTAATTAAGTTAAATAAGTAGCCAACAGAGTAAGAAAGAAAACTAAATGCAAATTAAAAGATCAGACTCAGGGTCCAATAAAAGAATCGAATTGCATTTGGAGCGGCCCAAAGGATGAAGCGCCTAACAAAGCAGTTCAACACGGATTCCAGCAATGGAGAAGCATGTCCAACTTAGAATTTTTGGACTTCAAGGAAGTACGAGACTTCAACGGGACGTGAGGATACTTTATGATGACCCTCTAGGTAGGCCTAACAAAGCTATATCCCCGGAGGCAGGTCTGTAGGTGTTCCATCAAGAGAGTATTCCTTGACTGTATTTACATTGTAGGCTTAACGAAGCAGACCTTTTTAGGCTGTTAGAAGGGCTTGGTGTTTGGATAGGGTATTCGTATGTCCAATACTTGCAAGTAAGTTTAAGGATACCCGCATGCGGATATCGACCAACATCAAGACCAAAAGCGATTTCGGGAAAGACTATAGTTAAACCATCAGGCCAATGATTCTTTCACTATCAAGACAATGGAGGAGGGGCACCGCCAATTGGATGTAAGATTGTTTGCATTAAGGCACGACCACTTAACTCTTTAGAAGTCTTTCGATTAGTTGAGGGATGGATGCATGAGGCCATAGCCACAATGTGAAAGAGATATACCAATTAGAATATCTGTATTGTAGGCATAACAAAGCAGTCCTTTAAAGATATAGAAAATCGTCGACTGAGTTTCGTACAAGGTAGCCCTTGTTAGCGGGATTCAGATAGTAGACAGAACGATTACGTAGTCCTTAATGTAAGCATTGGGTGGTACATTGTGAATGTCCGAGCACTGGTATAGACTAGTGCGGACATGATTTACGTTTCCACAGTAAGTAGTGGAGCGTCTATATTGCAGGCCTTACAAAACAGTCCTTTAATGATGTGGCAATGAAACGCTCATAGAGCAAAACGATGGAGTACTTGTATTATAGGCTTTACGAAGCAGTCCATTACAAATATAACTACGGAGCAAGACGATGGAGCGTCTGTATTATAGGCCTTACGAAGCAGTGCTTTACAAATGTAGTTACAGAACGCTCTCAAAGCAAGACGATGGAGCCTTTTCGAGGAGGATACAGAAGGTACAATGGGTGGTACCTAGGACCAATATGATCATTAGGCATATAGCTACCTATATGTGTATATTAGTTATTAGGTTTTAATCTACTGTTGAGTAGATGAGCACGATTCACGAATAGAGGTGAAAATATTATAACCTAAATAACCTAATGTAAGAGTAAATGGAAATAAAAAGATATATGTAGAATTAAGCCTAGAAGTATATAATTTATTCATTCACTAGAACTTTTATTCTGACCCCCTTCTTATAACATCCTACAGGTTAGGTTGATGGCAGAGACTTCTTAGCTATGTGACACATGCTTAGAAAGTGTTACTATTTGGGTAAGTATTTACTTACTATTATATTTCAATCTATTTCGATGTGATATAATTAATTAAGCTCTGATATATTTATCTTTGCCTATTTGCAGGATACCAGGTACCCAACTCGGACTTCAGTGGGCTTGGGTTTTAGCATTTTTGCGAAAAACCCAGATCATTGGAGATCGGGTTGTTACAGTATACAATCTAACAGTTTAGATACTTGAAATGTTACACAGAATGAGTACACTAAAACATAAACAAAATTTTCACAATGGACTGCTGATCAAAAGGAACTTGCATAGAATAATTTTAAAGCCATGAATATTTTATTTTGTTCACTAGATAAAAATGAATTTGAATAGAGCGTTTATTTGTAAGTCTGCATATGAAATTTGGAGAACACTACAAGTTACACATGAGTGCAATAGTAAAGTTTAACAGACTAAAATTTTCAAGTTAACTAACCAGTTTCAGTTTTTTAAAACGAATTCAATTGTGTCCTTTCCAAATATAGTGCATTCATTAGTTGCATTAGGGAAAAACATTTTGAAGAGGATCAAATTAAAAAAATTCTAAATTCACTTTCTTCCTAGTTAGATCAAAAAACATTTGCAATAAAAGAGGCTAACAATATTAATACTCTGAAAATTGAAGAGTTAATATGTAATTTAATGCAATAAATGATTATCAGAATTCTGAAGATGACAATGATAAACAATTTTGTTTCATTACCAAAAACTTGAAAAAAATTCTAAAGTATAGAAAAGTGAATATAACGATCCAGATTTTTAGCCATTCGAATTTAGAATATTTAATTGAATTTCAATATTGAAAAGTAAATTTTACAAGTTAAATAAATTATATTTCGAATATAGTGATTTATTTAGATAATTAAATTATTATATTAATATTCAAAATTGTAGAAATAATTTAAATTTGAATTAATAAGAAAGAAAATGAATTATAAAGTTGTTTTAAATCTTATTTGAATTAGAATAAAATTAGTAAACTTTTAAAATTTAATTAAAAGTTAATTTATAGAGATTGGAAATTTTATATCTAATTAGCGTGTAAAAATAGTCATTTTTCACACTCTCTCGGATTTCTACGAGACCAGTTTCATTGGATCCATAATGGTGAAATATTATACGATTTCAAATTTTGTGTCAATCAGACTTATGGTTTGGCTATACGAAGCTGAAAAACATAGTAATTTATTTAAGTAAATTTTAATTAAAATAATTCGATTCGAAAAACCTATCTTCCAAATACGATGGAATGGGCATCTGATATATATTCCATTGTGTTTGGAATAGGGTGAAACATCATAAATGCCAAGCGGTATGTCTCGATTGGAGTTCGAAACATTTTCCGATGAATAGTGCGTGAAAATTTTCTATAAAAGGACCTCATTTTCCTCAATTTTCACAAACCCTAGGGTTTCATACCGTAGCTGCTACTTTCAATTTCTATGGCCACAAATGCACAAATCTTCTTCCTCTATTTTCTCCAAATCTATCAATCAATTCGAAAAACTTCCTAAAGCAAAAACGTCGGGCTCGTCGTGTACTACAAAACCAACGGTCATGATCGGGTTTAGTGAAGTGCATTGGAGGCTACAGGGCTGCATTTTTGGTGCAGGCCAAGGGTGTTTGCACGTGATGGAGGGGATGAGGGGGGACCGGATTCTTGGCATAAGAAGAGTGGAGCACGAGCTTTCATTTGGTGGTGGTTGATCGAAGGCTAGGAGAAGATGGTGGAGCAGCAATCGATGAAGGAAGCGCAATGTATAGGTTCGAACGAACATGAATACCTGGGGGAGTTTCATGTGGGAGAAGGGAGGTTAAAAAAATTAATTAATGGTGATTAAAATGTATTACCGCAATTAGGTTCAACGTTAATTATATTATTTAAATTCGAATGTTTAAAAATGTACTTTGTCATACGAGGTCCACTTCGTACGAAACGAATTGCGTTGGGTTCGTATAGACAAGCACTAGACTATGGAGTTGGATTGGGATTTATTTAAGCTAGTGAAAATTTTGGTTGAAATTAAATGCTCGTTTAATTTTAATCAAAATAAAACGCTACAATGACGACTGAAAGCCACGTAAGTAAAACTCACTCTTTTTGACTCGCTTATATTTTTATATAAGTGAGAATAAATTTATTTTATTATGATTGATGATTGTTTGGATGAGATTTGATATATATATATATATACTGATTGGTTTGGATATATTCTCACATATTTTAGCAGATGAGACCCTATATGTTCCAATGTATGAGTGGATGACCCTTTATACGTGTATCTGCCTTGAAGTTGACGTTGTATATGTTTTCTAATATATACATTTTTTGTAGGTGATAGGTTAAAAGGATCCAACTGGATCCTCACCAGTGCTGATTTTATTTACATATATTGTTATATATGTTGTTATCATGTAATATATGATATTTGGACGCCATGATTGATATGATTGATGTCAATGCCTTTATTTAGCGCTTTTGCAGCGTTAGGCCATATTTTGGAAATTTAAAATATTAAAATGATGATTTCAATTTAAAAGGATTTCAAAGTGATTTTTGAAAATATATAATTTTTAAATTATTAAAGAAATGGATTTATTTTAAATAAATAAAATTTATAATTTATATGTTATAAAAATTATGGCTTTGTGAAATATATTCAAAATATGATTTTGGAAATATGGAGTTAACTATTTTGTAAAATAAGTTAAATTGAGAGTTTTGGAAATATTATAAATGGTTTGTATCTAAGATTTATAAAATTGATATTTTATAAATAAAAGTAATGGAAATATAAATAGTGTTTTATAAATATTAGAAATGGAATTGTAATCAAATTTACATATTAATTTGCAATTGAAATTTTAAAATGAATTTATAATCGATTTTATAAATAATAAGATTTGAAAGGAATGAATTTTCAAATAAAAGGGATTTATAAGTAAATTGACTTATAATTGGATTTTGACTTATAAATGAGATAGAAATTGAATTTGTTAGTTAAGGAATTTAGTATATGGAAGTCTATAAAGTACAAACGGAATTTATAAACGTTGTTTTGTAAATCTTAAATCAATTTAATTTGATAAGTTCAATATGTATGTTTATTAAAGGAATTATATTCATGATTTTGGATAGTGAATAATCCTTTAAAATTAAATGTGTAGAAATAATGAATTGGTTAAGGAGTTATATGCATGATTTTGGATAGTGGATAATCCTTTAAAATAAATGTACAGGAATAATGAATTGGTAAAGGAATTATATGCACGATTTGGGACAGTGAATAATCATGTAAATTAAATATATAGAAGTGATAAATTTGGCAAAGGAATTATATTCACGATTTTAGACAGTGAATAATTCTTTAAATTAAATAGATGTTTTGGGAAGTGATATTATAAAACGGGAATTTAAAAGTTCTGAAAATAAAATAAGTCATGAATTTACATATCATTAAAATAAGTACATGGAAATGTTTTCCAAATATCCAACAAGTGAAATGGTTTTGAATATTATCTTTCTAAAGATAGTTTGAAGTGAATAATTCGGAAGTGTTTTGAATTGTAAACGATTAATGAAATCAGGTCCAGTGACTACTTATGTGCTAGATTTTGTTTGTTGCTTTGACAGTTAAATAACTAACTATCAAAATTGGCAATTTTAGTTCCTCAATTTGATGTGGATACTAATTAGTCGTACACTTAGCATGCAGCTGATTGTGTGGGCTTGATTATTGTTTGTGTTGAGAATGTAGATTCGTGTAGTGTGGAGTGATTACTCCAATCTAACGAGCTTCCTTCTTTGCCAAAGGATAACAAGTTGAAAGTTGGAGACGTGATAAGCCTATGAGACTTAGCTTTTGTGTGAGGTTGAGAAACGCTTTTGTATAGTTAGTGCAAAGAGACAAGGATAGGATTTATCTGAAAACCACTTCAGACCAACATTAATATGATGATTATGCAGGTTGGTCGATGATATTGATATTTTGGATTTTCATAGTGAAGGACTGCTTGTTGATCGTTTGAGGTTAAAATCCCAATATACATCTAGTAATAGTAGTCTCTTCATTATGAAATATCCATTGCAAGGGTTATCACTACTAATCCTAGGGATTCCTCGACAGGATGTGGTAGGAAAGTACATTTGGTTTGTCCTGTTCCCAGACAATTTGTATGGACGAGTGTCTGGCATTGCATTTATATAATTACGTACATTGGTTTTTACAAACGTACATCATGTGGTGTATATAATCTTAGGATGTAAATGTATATCATACAAATATAGATTTAAGTCATGAACTATAGAGTAAAATAATGACTCTTTAAAGAGGCAATTATAACTTGAAAAATGTTTTATTAATGAATTCTAGCATAAATTAAGAATTTGGACTTAAGTCTTTAAAATATGATTGATTTACATAAGTTATAAATGTTATAAACTTAAATAATAATTTTATGAAATGATTCATAAATAATATTAGTATTAAAGGAAATATACTAAGTTAAAAGTTTGTGGGAAAAATTTCGTATAAGTGTAAATTATCTTTTGAGCAAAAAATGGTTCTTTAGAATATTTTTCTTTAATAAACATATTTAAAAATAAATAATTAAAGGGATTATATAAAGAAGCACATTTATAAAGTGTTTGAATTTAAGATAAAGTTTTTATTAAACTTTTTGAGGGTTAATAAATACATAGTTATATGTAGATCATTTCATCGCACAAATGTTCATCTAATATCCAAGTATAGAATTTTAAGATGTTCACACCGATCTGAAAAGGGATTTATCACTGATTCTTAACGATGAATATAGATGGGGGTTTATGGTTAGATACTTGAGTTTTCTATCATAGTTGAGAGCAATGCAAGCATAGCAAATGTTTTTGAGCAAAGAGCCGGATTAAAGTCTGCACTAGAGGATCAAGGATCGATACTAGCACGGAAATAAATTTTATATTCGAATAGAATATCGAACAAGTTATTTCATACGGATGATCTGTGTATATTATATGGAATAAATTTTAAAGATAAATGTTTTGGGCAAAGTTTTGGTTTTGGGTAGTTTCGAGGACGAAATTCTTTTAAGTAGGGGAGAATGTAACGACCCATAATTTGACCACATTAAAATATACTATTTAAAATGATTATAAATATAAAATAGGAAAGTTATATGATTCAAATAATATGATATAGGATTTGGAAAGAGAAGTATACACAAAATAGCAACATTTGCTTATATCGACAAAGTGATAAAATGTTGACTTCATATAAATTTCAATGGTTAAATAAATTATTTTAACTAATTTATAAGTGTTTATATTTGTAAATAACATTATCAAAATTTATTTTTAAATTTGGTTTACATAAATAAATATTTTAACTAAAACGTTAAATGTGACCGTAAAACATTTTGTGGAAAATCAACATTTTTGTTATCTGGCCTTTTGGCAAGGCCGTGACACCAAGGACAGTCCGTCCCGAAAATCGGTTATTCATAGGCTGCCTATGGATATCGGTGAGTTTTGTGCGAGCCTGGATCAAGCTACAATTGACAATACACAACAAGCAAAGCTATGAAAGCCGACGTTCCAAATTTCAAGTCAATCCGAGTTCATATGCTCGAGTTATGATCGATACGAGTCAAGGAAATCAACACAACCGTCTATTCGTATCGATCTAGTTCGTATCCATTGTGTCATGTTGTTCGTATCCATGGGGCAACCAGAGGAACTCCTTCTTCATATTGATCTGTCTCGCATCCATCAACTATGCATAGTTTCGAATCGATCGGCAACAAGTTAATCCACTTCGCATCGATCCAAGCCGACCTATTTCGTATCCATTCTTTTCATACCGCTTCACATCGATCATCCTACCTCTGGCTCGTATCGATCAAACAGAGTCTACATCGTATCCACTTGGCTTGGTTTTACTTCATATCCATCACATTTTTTCGGCTTCGTATCCATCACTCGAAGTCAATTTGCATCGATTCCAATTGCACAGTTCATATCGATTGATTAACGATCGATACGAATGGACCATCGAACTATCGACACGAAGTAGTATCTTCTATCAATATGAAATAGCTTCTAGCTATCGTTACAAAGTGGCCCCTCGCCATCGATACGAAGTGACCTGAAAACATCGATGCGAAAAGTGCCTCAAATGATCAATACGAAATGAATCCAAACCAACGATACGAGAAAGACGAGAGCCTTGGAATGACTCGATCAACTCGGCATAAAAGTGGACTGATCCGAAGAGTACGCGCCATGTCAACCTGCTAGCACGTGCCTGGATCAGTTTGAATAGATCGATACGAAGGCTTCGATTCGAACGTGAAAGTCTTCATAAAAATGCCAATTCATATCCATCATAACTTGCAATCCACAATTCCAAATGCTATGAAATTTTCACAGGAGCTTATGTATGTCCTAAGGAAGGTCCATGCCAAGTTTCGACTCGATTCGATCGATATGAAATTTGTTCGTATCGATCACAGATTGAGCCGAAACTTCACGGGATCGATCGCGTGGGCCCATCCAAGTGCCAGAAGAAGTCACCCGAGATCTGAGCGATATATCAGCCTCCTACGCCTATAAATAGAGCCCCAGGGCCTACAGAAGAAGGATCTTTTTTTGGCTCTTAGATGTCTAGACTCTACCGAATTCAACTTTGCACTCCATTGCTACTGTTGTACTCGAATTTATGAATTGTAATTCGCTGTAGTCCACTGTAATCATCAAGAGAATATCAATAAATCATCAAACGTCCTAGTGGAAATAGGCGATACGTCGAACCACTCTAAATTGCTATGTTTTTGTGCGTTTTCATACTTATTTTTGGAGTGTTTGTTAGATAATCCACAATTTACATTTCTATTCTTCATTTTTATCTCTTCAAACACTTCCGAAGAGTGTTGTGCCCATTTTTGGTACAAACACTTTGGTGCTTTCACTGAGAGAACACGGTTTTTCCCCTGCTCCTCGGATCTGCTATCGATACCGGATTGCACAAATCCAAGAAGAAGATCCAGATATCAAGTTCAGAATCCTTCTAACCTATTCAGATTTGCATAAAATCTTGAAAGGACTTCACTAATCGCCATGGTTTGCACAAGGACCGCCTCTACAGCTGCATGCCAAAAAGGGTGGGACAGACGAAATCCTGCGCAATTGCCCCCATCCAACCAAAATGCTGTCGGACCCTCAGATACATCATGCCCGGTTACCAGACAAGAGTTCTAGATATTGCTTCAAGAATTGACCCAGAGTCGGCAACAACTGACTGAACTGCTGTGCACCAACGTAGAGTTGACCAACCAGCTAAATTGCCAAAGGCACAGAAGATCCAGAAGAGATCATGCTTCTTACTCCTCCATCGAAAGTTCAGCCTCATCAGACTATCATCATAGATCTACACGACCCTGGCTAGACGGGGGTTACATACAAGTCACCGGACATCAACCTACTATGACCGTTGGATAACTAAGAGTTGGCCCATCGACCAGCTTCCAGACTGGAACCTCCATGAAGGAGGTACTATTCCTTACTACACCACAGACAACCACGCTACCACAGCCGTTGTGGAACCAGGGGTTGATGCCCGGAATCAGCCACGTCTAAACCACCATCGGCGTGGACGTACTCCTAAACCTTATGTCCCCGAAGACTTGGTGCCAAGGAGGCGAGACATGGACCATCGACAACATCTAGTCCAGCCTCGCATTGTGGAACCTAACCACACATTGGCTCAATGTGCACAGAATGTACAGATGCCGGATATTCCCACTATGATTCGGCAGATGATTCGAGAAAGTCAAGGTCCCACAAATGACGACTGGGGAATCTCCCGGAGTCATAACCCCTTTACATATGAGATACTCTATGCTAAACCTCCTTGACGATTCAGAATCCGGCTCTACCAGTCTATGAAGGAAGTTTTGATCTGAACAACATATCCTGAAATACGAATGGCTGATGAATGCTGTGAGAGCTGATGATGCCGTGAAATGCCGTAGTTTTTTCATTTCTTTGGGGGGCATTTCTACAACGTGGTTCACTTGATTGCCACCTCGATCCATTTCTTGCTTCGACCAATTGGCCACCAAGTTTGTACAGCAATTCCGAATGCATGTTGCAAGGCCAAAGGACGTTAACACTCTATCTATTGTTAACTAAGCTCCTGGAGAGACACTCAGACACTACTTAGAGAGATTTCATGCTGCGTGTACAGAGATAAGCACTCCCAATGATAACTCTATCTTGATGGCATTGACTAAGGGGATTGACCTTGATTCCAAGTTCGGAAATTGGTTGGCTGGGAAGCCTCCCGCGTCATTGGACCATTTCTACTCTAAGGCAACCCAGTTCTTGAGAAGGGAAGGCGTGAAACAGTCCAGGAAACAGGATGATGCGAGGCCCAGTATGGAAGGGGTACAAAGTAATGTTGCGTTTAAGCAGTCCGGGGGGAGTTCCACAAAAGTTCAGTTAAATATCCAGAACAAGCAAACTCATCATAGGAATAATGGCAATCAAACCAAAAAGCGAGATCAAAACCATAGTCCGCGACGTAGAGCTCCAATGTTCAATAATTACACTCCATTGAATACGTCACTGGAGAACGTATATCTGCAAACTTCCAACACTATGCAGTACAAGAAACCTGCTCCGAAGCTATCATCGGAGAGACAGATCCAAACTGGAAAATTTGTAGGTTTCATAAGAGTTATGGACATAATACAAATGAGTGTCGTCATTTGCAGGATCTCATCGAGAAGTTGATTAGAGAACGAAAGTTGGATCAATTTGTGCGGGCGCCGCAATAAGGAGGTGTGGGCCCATCAAATCAGAATCGTGAACCAAACCAGGAAAGACAGGAGGAACCCGCTCGTACCGATGGGAGGTTGGTAATAAATATAATAAGTGGCGGTCCTCATCCAACAGACTGAAGCTGGAGGGAAATGGAGTCGTTTGCCAGATCTATCAGGTATGTGGACTTAGAGTGTTGTAGTAGTTATGATGATGGGGCTCCGGCCAAGCAACAGAAGACGATGACCGATGACATCGTGTTTCGAAATAGAGATGCTGATACGGTCGAAGCCCCCACTATCGGTCCACTTGTCATCTCTACTCAAGTAGGTCCTGCTTGGATGAAAAGGATCTTTGTTGACAATGGAAGCTCCATGAATATTTTGTTTAAGTGAGCTTATGATTTGATGAAGATGGAAGCCAAAGATTTGAAACCCTGCCAATCTCGAATCCACGGCTTCGATGGAATTGCTACTATACCCACCGGAGTGGTGGAACTACCAGTGGAGTTAGGAGTTGAAGAATGCTGAAGAGTCCGAATATTGTAGTTTGTTGTATTGCATATAAACTCCGCTTACAATGCTTTTTTAGGACGACCGACCCTTGCTGAATACAGGGAAGCTATTTCCCCATGGTGCTTGACTCTGAAATTCCCCACCGATCATGGGGTCGGAGTCGTTCAAGGAGATCGGGCTGCTGGACGAGCCTGTTATATTGCTAAGTTGCACGGGGCACAGCGAAAGGAGAAAGGAAAGGGTGTAGAGAAATCTCCATGCGTCTGTTTCGCTGATAATTGACAATTGGTGCCTAGGCGCAGGCCCGGGCACCCCAGCTAATTCCATAGGGATCTTGACCCAAGAGACACTGAAAGTAAAGATGAAACTAAAGATAGTTAAGCTTCCCTGGTGGAACTAACGATCGATGTTCCGATCGATGACGACGACGATTCAAAGATGATAAAGATTGGATCTCAGTTATGCCAACAGACATAATAGGAATTGGTTGAATTTCTCCGAGCAAATCTCGATGTATTCACCTAGACGCATTTTGACATGTGTGGGATCTCGTCGGACATCGCGAGCCATACCCTGAATATTGACCCGCGGTGTATCCCGGTAAAACAGAAAAGGCGTGTTATGGATCTAGAGAGATCTGCTGCCCTTAAAGAAGTGGTCAATATGTTGAAATCGAATGGGTTTATCTGAGATGCTTTATACCCGGAGTGGGTATCCAATCCCGTACTTGTCCAAAATCTGAATGGGAAAATGACGACGTGTGTTGATTGCTCTGACTTGAACAAAGCTTGCTCGAAAGACAGTTTTCCACTTTCCCGAATTGATCAGCTTGTAGATTCAACGGTTGGGCACGAGTTATTATCTTTCATGGATGCTTATTCCAACTAGAACCAAATACCTATGCACTTAGCTGACCATGAACATACCAGCTTCATGACTAATCTGGGACTCTACTGCTATAGAGTCATGCCGTTCGGACTCAAGGACGTCGGAGCAACGTACCAACGCCTAGTCAATCGGATGTTCGCCAACCAGATATGGAAGACCATAAAAGTATATGTGAATGACATGCTGGTAAAGTCATGATTCTCCACTGATCATGTAAGCGACTAGGAATCAATGTTCAACATCCTTCAAGAATACAAGATGAAACTAAATCGACTGAAATGACATTATGGAGTTGCATTTTGAAAGTTCCTTAGGTTCATCATCAACGCCGATGAATAGAAGAAAATCCAAAAAGGATGTGGGCAATCAGAAATATTCAAACCCTGAGAACGATAAAAAAAGTCCAGAGTCTCAACGGGAAGGTAGCAACATTGAGCAGGTTCATTTCAAAGTCCACAAACAAATGCATTCCCTTCTTCTATCTCATCCGAAAAGGAAAACGAAACTTTGAATGGACCACGGAGTGTGAAGGTGCATTCCGAGCACTGATTCAACATCTCTCCACACAGTCAATTTTGTCAAATCTTATCGACCACGAGCAATTATAGCTTTACCTGGCGGTATCAGAAAACGCAATCAGTGCTGCCTTAGATCGGGAGGAAGACCGAATGTAGAAACCGGTCTACTATGTTAGTAAACGGTTAACCAAAGCTGAGAGAAATTATCCGAAGCTAGAGAAATTGTCTTATTATCTCGTTTTTGCCTCAAAAAAGCCCTGTCCATATTTCCAACCTCATCCTATCACTGTTTACACAGATCAGCCGTTGCGACAGGTCCTTACGCGGTCTGAGACGTCTGGTAGGTTACCCTAGTGGAACATTGAACTGAGCCAGTTTGATATCACTTATACTCCAAGGAGAGCTATTCGAGGACAAGTCCTAGCAAATTTCATAGTCGAATTTACCATTCCAGGGGACTTGCCTGAGACCGGTAAATCTCCCGAATACATCTGGAAGCTCCACACTGATGATGCATCTAACGATCGGTGCTCGGGTGCTCGAGTCATACTTGAAACCCCTGAAGGCCGGTCCATATGCTGCGCCCTGAAATTTGATTTTTGTGCTACCAGTAATGAAGCTGAATGTGAAGCTTTGCTTGCTGGATTAAAACTCGCCCGCGATTTGAGAATTATTGTTGTAGAAATTTATCGTGATTCACAATTAGTCATATGCCAGGTTCGGGGTGAAAATAAAGCCAAAGATCGAAGACTAGCTGCTTATCTAGCTCGAGTCCAAGGAATACTTGATTAGTTTGATGATTATTCCATCTTCTACATACCCCGCGAGCGCAATCAAAAGGCCGATTCATTGGCAAAATTAGCCCGCACAGGCGAAGCACATCAGATGGGACTCATTCCTGTTGAACTTTAGACTCCCCAAGCATTGATCAGATAAAGACAGACTATTTATTTGAAATCACTCCCAGTAAGAATTCGTGGATGACTTCGTACCGAAACTACAACATGGACCGCTACCTGAGCGAAAAAGTGAGAAGCGACAGTTTCTTCGAAAAGCCTCGCGGTTCACCATTCAGAATGGAGTCATGTATAGAAAAGGATATTCCATTCCTCTCCTCCGATGTATAGCACACGATGAAATTAAACGAGTGTTACATGATGTACATGAAGGAGAATGTGGCGATCACACGGAGGGGTAAGCTCTCGCTTAGAAAGTACTCCGATACAGATATTATTGGCCAACTGTAAACCATGATGCAACAGATTACGCTAGGTAGTGTGATAGATGTCAAAAGCATGCTCGAATTCCTAGAGCCCCACCTATAGAGATAACCCAAATGGTCCGCCCACGACCGTTTGCAATATGGGGCATTGATATCATTGGCTCTCTTCCTCTGGCCAAAGGTGGCATGAAGTATGTCATCGTCGCAGTTGATTACTTTACCAAGTGGGCCAAAGATGAACTTCTTGCAATAATCACGACGAAGAAGGTGATCAACTTTGTAGTTCGCAACATTATCTGCTGATTTGGTCTCCCGCATACCATCATCAAATAACGGAGCCCAGTTCGACAGTTTTTAATTCAAGGATTTCTATCAACGATTCCATATCCACAAGAAATTCCCTACATTTGCACACCCTCAAGCGAATGGCCAGGTTGAAGTTGTTAATAAGGTTATCAAGTCTATTCTTAAGAAGCGACTGGAAAAGGCCGGGGGCAAGTGGGTTGATGAACATCCTATTGCTTTATAGGCTTATTGAACAACCCATAAGTCCCCGACAGGACACACTCCGTTCTCCCTATCTTATGGTTTACAAGCTGTTATTCCAGTCGAGATGGAAGTACCTTCTCATCGTGTGACTTACTATGATCCAAAGACAAATGCCATATTACATGCTGCGTCCCTGGATTTATTTGATGAGAAGCGCGAAGAGGCTGATTTGAGGGCAGTCGCATATCAAGGTCGAGTCGCCCGATTATACAATGCCAAGGTCCAACCACGAACCTTTGAACTCGGCGATCTCGCCCTCAGGAGAATCTATCCGGTTCCTTCGCACATGAAACCAACTTGGGAAGGACTATATGTGATTGCACGAAAACTCAAAGATGGCATGTTTAAGTTATCGGCCGTTAACGGTCTTACTTTGCCGAGATCCTGAAAGAGTGAGAGTCTCCATTGCTAGTACACATGACAGGCTTTATTTATTTAGTCTATTTTTCATTTGCAATTTGTTTCTGCATTTCGAAATGTGAATTTGTAATAAGGTAACTGACTCTACCGTATTTTCTCATTTCAGCAGTAAAATGCCATATCTTCGAACTAGAGCTGTGATTTATTGAATGTGACGTACAACATCATGATGCACGGAGAGCTAAATTCCATCAACGATGGAATTTATTCAAATAGTGAGTGACTGTGATACAATCGGCCACTCGCTAAGTGAAACCTGAGCTCAGGGGCAAGTCACTACACAAAAGTTAAAAAAAATAGGATTGAACGATAATCCTTTAACTAACTCCAAACTCCCAGAGTGCGAGCTGGATTATAAACTCAAAAATGTGGTTTTGAAGAGGGTTGACCCGTCCACCTAACGACTTCGACCGTATCCTAACCAAGTTCGAGGAGGATGGATCCGTCCATCAAACGACCTCACTTGTTAACTCAAGGTGGATGTGAATCGACTGTCCACGATCCTGATAAATCCATCGTTCCCAAAGTGCAAACGAAATTCTAAAAACCCAAACAGATGTGACTGACCATCTGTTGGCCAACTCCAAATTCCTAGAGTGCGAATTGAAGTATAAACATCAACTTTAGGTTCCTGGAGTGCGAACCAGAGTATAAACATCAACTCCGAATTCCCAGAGTGCAAGTTGGAGTATAAACACCAAATCCAAGTTCTCGGAGTGCGATCTGGATTACAAACGTCGATTATCTCCAAATTCCCAGAGTGTGAACCAAATTATCGATTGCAAATAACTCTAAGCCCCTAGAGTGCAGTCAAAGTATAAACTCTACTCGAGTGCTAATGACCACTCACAAACTAACCTAAGTCCCCAGAGCATGGACACATTCTTGAAACTCAAACAAGCGTGATCGGCCGCCAAAGTTAAAATACAAGTCCCCGGAAAGCGGGTGTGATCATTATTAATGAGCAAGTAGGATTTGACCACTCGACTCACGTCGGTGATAACATCGATTCGACGATGTTAAGCTCGCGAAATGAAGACAAAATGCAGTCGCTCGTCGATTTTTACAACTCATCCCCGAAACTGAGGGTAGGGCTCAAGTGTCAACCATCAACTTAAGCCATGCAATATCAAAGTTCAACATAATCTCCGGTTATGACTCTTGTCTTTGACTTCTAGACTTGGAAAATAAAAAAAAAATTCGACTCAAAAGTTGAAACTCTGCAAGTGCACTAGACTAAAATTCAAATACTGGAACACTTGAGCATAAAATACAGTAATAGAGTCAAAGCCAAGAACAAAATTTCATTTCAACTAGTTGTAAATGAAGTTTAGTTTTCAAAAATTCCTACTAGCAGGGGACGAACCTGCATCAATACACAGCCTACGAAAGGAAAGCAAAAACAAATTCCTATCTACCAAAAAATGAGCTGAAGAGGCCCATCTACTCTTTCTTCCTCCTCGGCTTCTTCTTCGGTGTAGATCCGATGGAGCCGCTAATGATTTTCCGCTTTAAACTCTTTCCTTTTAGCAGACGGTCTCAACATCCTCCTTCGAGCTCGATTGTACGGGAATAATTTCTACAGGTGGAGTCGAAGGAGTCGGATCTACTACAGGGGGCGGAATGGGCACACTAGTATCAACAATTATACTACCAAGCGATATCATTCTCGACGGAGCTGGGCAAGGGCTGCCATTCCACCTCCAGAACAACCACCATGTGTCACTACCTACAAGTCAACATTGATTCAACCATTATTTCTTCTTCGTGAATTGATTAAGCTTCGCTGGGGGCATCGGTGGACTGCGTTAAAAAACAGGAAGCATGCGCGAGTCCACTTATGACAAATGGTAAGTCCACAAAGGGGTCACTGTGTCGACCTAGGAGCTCATTCATCATCTGCTCGTCGAAAGAAAGTGAGCTCCCTACGTTCCATCGATCAACGCAGTCGTTGTCGTGGTAGTCGCTTTACTAATAATGGCCTCCTGCACTTGGTATGATTCTTGGGTTGTAGGTGGCGCTATCGGTGTAACTCCAGTCACTGGACAAAGAAGAAGAGAAATTGTTAACAGATGCTACAAGACAAGTTCCTTATTTTAAACGGACATGAGATTTGTTCAGAGTACCTTCCTCGGTTTGGCAAACGGATGGCTGAGCAGCTTTTGAGGTGTGCACTTTAATTGGGGATAGCTGCGGCTATTCTGGATCATAAGCAGGGACAGAGTGGGGCTCAACCGCTGGTATAGGCTCAGATTGAGGTGGAGCAGTAATCTCAAGGCTCGTAGTGTGATGCTCGACAACTGAGCCTTCCCCAATCTCCTGGTATTGGGTGCTGAGCTTCTCCCATTCATGTGAGATCATTGACGCGTAGAGAATCTTCCTTTCATCCTTAGTCAGCATGCAATTCTCAAGCTCGAACTCATCGAATGATCCACCCAGACGCACTGCCTTCTCCTCCTCGACCAGCTGGCTCCAGGCGTTATAAAGATGTGTAGAATAGTTCTCGAGCTAGGCCAAATTTCTATTTTTTAGCACATTAACATTATAGGTGACGAGAAGGTCTTCTATATACCTCCAGCCCGCTATCTGAATTTTCTCCTCAACCGTAGCCTCCACCGTGCGGACTTTTTTGACAGCCGCATCTAGTTCGCTTTGAAGCACAATGGCTTGATCACGTGCCTCCTGTATTGAGGTATTGGCAGCACCTCTCTCTTTAATGATTTTCGATAGTTTGAACTTAAGCTCATTAAGCACTTTGAGGGCCGCATCCTACTCGACAGTGACGGTAGTGTTCCTATGGCCCATTTCCTCCACTAGGGCGTAGTGTGAATGCCTCATCCTCTCCATGGCCAAGTTGGGCTCGTCGGCCTTGTTAAGGGCCTCAATTTCTGATTTTCGAGAGGACTCAACTTCAGTATTGAGCACCTGGACGATCCGGTCCTTCTGAGCAAGCTCCTTATCCAACTTCTCAATGATAGCTGCCCTCTTAAAGGCCACCTTCGATGCTTTTTTCGCGGCCTTCCCCCACTCTTTGTATTAGGAGTAAATGTCAGGGACGTAATCTGTAACGACCCGGAATTTTGACAGCATATTTTAATAAATATTTAAACTAATTTAAATCAAATATAAGCCTGTCAATGTTTAGATTGATGAGATATTAAATATTTAACAGTTATGTATGTTTGTAAAGGAAAATTTAAAATTAAAATACTTCAAAACCATTTAAAACAAAATCGGTTTTATTCAATAGAATCAAATCAAAGTCTTTATATTTGTGATATTTGATAAAATACATATGAATACAATTTTAGTTTTTAAAATGATAAGTTTTAAAATAAACAAACATGGAAATATTAAACATAAACATGGAAGTGCAAAACAATATAGATATAAACATACAAAATTAGTATAAAACACAATCATATATTATAAATGTAATTAAAGTAACATAAAAATACAAAATATAAATTATAATTTGACATATATAAATACAAGTATTTTTTAGTCAAACAATGATCTTCAACATTCAAATTGTACAACACAACATCCTTAAATAAAATGTTAAAAAACATCATTTGAACAAGTATACAATTTCATATAAAATATAACTAACAAAATAAATAAAACAAAAATGTTAACAATTAAATCATATCAGGAAGTTTGTAAAACATATAACCTGTATATGTAAGTTACTTAACAAATGAAGCATTCAGGCATAATAAAACAAAGTCCATTTCAATATAAAATAAGTTTCACTTTAAATAAAAAAGAAAATAAAACCTGTAGCTTACTAAACAGGTTTGGCCGAAATAATGATAAGTATCTTGTACAACACAAAGTAAGAAACATAAATATCTTTGTACAAATTTCAACTGTCAGCAAACCATTAATTTCTTACTATCATAATTAATAACATAAGCATTAATTAGCCTAACATCTCGTTCAACTAGTACACAGTCGAGATCAATATATTTCCATTTTGCAGTAAATTTAATACTAAGACTTTTTTTGTTTGGTCAAACATTGTGGCTGGCCAGTTATCACTTGTTTGTGTTCAAACATATATATATTCACCTATAACTTTCAATTTATCCATTAACACTGAACACAACTTAAACTAAAAAGAAGAAAAAAAACTGAAAACAAACAAAGAAGAAACAGAAAAGAAGAAACAAAGAGGGGAGTTTCAGGAAAGCTTCTTTTGCAGTGTTTTCTTCAACACCTTCTGTTCACAGTTTTTGATTGGTGAGTAAACGAACTAATTTCAACTTTAGTTTATATGTTTGTTTGTAGTTTGAACATACTGATTTGTATATGTCTGTTTGCACTGGAAGTTTACATAATTGTTGTTGATCAGTACTTCAAGTTTTGGTATCAGTACTTCAAGTTTAAACAAAACTTATTCATATAACTATTTAAATTTTGTATTGTGAAAATTCAAGTTGTTTATATGAAAACAAAGCCTGCAAGCATGTTTGAAGTTCAACAGTAGGATATTAACGCTGTATTCAAACTACAGGTTTAAAAGAAAATTAAGGTTTAAAATTCAAATGTTGAAATTTGTAAATCCAATAGCATAATTAGTTTTCATAAACATAATTATGATTTTACACATAAAAATTGTGATTTAAAATCAAAGATTTCCAGAGCAGTTTTGCATAGAAATTTTACTGCATATTTGTCAAATTTGGAAGATTGATGAAATTTTAATTCCTGGGATTAGGCATGAAGCAAGGTTAAAGATATATCAACTCTAGAAAAATATTAAATTATTTTTCGAATGCAAGTGTTTTGAGTTTGAATCACAAATAGGGTTTAAGCCTATATTTTTCAAAGCTCTGTAAAAAATTTGATTTCGGCTCCAATAAGAAATCGAGTGGGTTGCGATTTTTGGTGGAGTTAGAGGAGGTTGTGAGTGACGTTCAGGTGAAATTTCATCACCTCCGGTGATGGATGGTGGCCGTGCGAGGTAATTTACAGTTAGACGTTCCTGGTTCGTGTTCGAGCATCAGGTCATTTTTTTGATCTGGAACTTTTCGATGGGTTTTGAGTTTGGATTTTGGAAGTCGTGATGTTTTGGGATATGTGGGGGCTGCCGCGAGTCGCCAGTGGCCAAGCGCACCACCGTGCACGTGCACGGTGGTGTAAGTGTGCCAGTGAGATTTAGGTATTGTATCGAGTGATGCTCGAGTGGGTACTCGAGTAAATGGTCAGTTGACTCGAGTTAGGATCGTGCGTGAGTGTGTGAGGCAGGTGCAGCTTTAAGTTTTACTTTAAAAAAAATGAGAAGAAGGTAAACTGGGAAGAAGAATTGGAGAGGAGTAGAAAGGGAAGGGGAGAGCAACACGAGAGAGACGCGAGGAAACTCGAGCTTTTCTCGAGTAAAGAACGATGTGTCTCGGTGCTTTCAAATGGAATTGTACTGATTTTGTGCAGGTGAGTAACTTAGGTCAATAAATATTTGCTAATTAGTTAAGCTTGTGTTTTAATTGAAGATTGATTTAAGTAAATATATAAAGGTAGGAGATTATCAGAATGTAGATTAAAATTTATGCTTGAATTTTAAATTAATAATTTTAAGTTGATTTTGAAATAAAAACTTACTCCTAAGTTAAATCAATTCAAATCTTAAGAACGTAAGCTTATCATTAAAAAGTTAATTAGTGAATGGAAGTTAACTTACGAAATTAATTAAGATATTACACTTTAATTAAATTGATAAATAAAGTAATTGGTGATAATTAAATAATTAATTCATTTTTAATAAGTAAATTATTAATTGATAATTAAGAATCAACTAATTAATTGAGTAATTAGTAATAGTTAATGAATAAAAGTTAATTAGTTTAATAATTAATTTAAGATGAGATGATTAATAAATTAATTATTAATGAATAACTAAATAATAAATTGATCAATAGTAAGTTAATAAATCAGAAATTAATTAATAGAATAAAATAGTTTATTCGTAAGTAAATAATTTAGTTAAGTAAAACCAAACTGTTTGGTATGCATTGATAATCATGTTGATTGACTGTGATATCTGTTCATGATATTTCTGTGATATGTTGTGATATATTATGGATATCTGTAAACTGTATATGATTTATCTGATATATCATTTATGTTAATTTCTGATATCTAATTAAACTGTTAAGTTAAATAGACAACTTGGCCCTTAAAATGGCGTTTGGATCCAATGAGACCGGGATCGGAAAAATCAATTTTGATTCTCTGAAAACCACATCGATCCAAATTAAACAATAGGTCGTAACTTATCAAATGGAGATCGAGATGGAGTTTCAGAATGCAAGGGTTATTGTCGTTAACTCTAAGGGTGATTCCAAAATGAATGTAACGAGATAATGCCTTCGGTTTCGTTCGAACCCGGAACGAACTTGTATGGACTGAATGCTTTCAACACATCGTCAGGCGGACGATAAGCATTCTAAGTGATATGTTCTTTAAAGGTAATCGTAGCCTCAAACCTCATCAACCGGGAATGGCTAAAACAGAGGAGATGCAGCAAGGTTAGGTGGGTCATGCCCAAGCAGGACAAGATTTCCCCCGTCTAGATGTCCCTTTTTATTTCGGCTTTGTGAGCAGTTGTTGGCCACAACTTGGGGGTTATCTTGTTCGGGACTGTTCAGTAAGGAATGGTTCTGGCCTTGAGTAGCAGGGGATGAAGGGAGTAATCCTCGGTACGGTGATCTAGGCCCCGTACTGTGACGGGCGGTACCCCAGTAGCCCTGCCATTGTTGGAAATCCATTTACCCTACGAGACCCTACGGTTTTGATTTGTATTACCCACTTTCGTGGCTAGTAGCTGGAATTTAATCATGTAACAATTTCGGCTATTTTCTATTTACTTGAAAACCCTAGACACTATTATAATATCACAGAATTTCCTATAAAATGTTTTGGTTAGCGTAAGGTAAAAACTTACCCGTATTTATTTGTGGGGAGTCTTACGTGATACCTTTATTTTCAAATTATTTTCAAAGTTAAGCAATTTTAACCTGTTTACTGATACCAGACCCATGTCTGACCCGGAGTTTATATTTTGTGTTTTTCATAAACTCTTGGGTACTCAAATTTTTGCGGGTAACCAAGTGATAGGTATTGGAAGTGTTGATTTTATGGAGGAGCTATTTTGGGGAGAAGACCAGTTGTATGTATCTATATATGTAGTTCCGCTGTGTAGTTAGTGATGCTGTATTTAGATGTATGTATGGTCATGTATGCATATGACAGTCCTGTTATATGATATTGTATGACTCTGATGTATGTATAACTATGTAATAGTTATGTGATGTATTATATTTTGTTCCATTCCGCTGTGAGATTCTGATGTTGTTGTTCTTTCTTTCTATTCTTTTCTATTTCTATCCCTTTCTTTCTTAATGATGAAACGTCTTTTTGGGTTGAGAAAGGCGGGTCGTAACAGTTGGTATCAGAGCGCTAGGTAAAGCGAGTACTTAGGCTCTTGTGTTATATTTCTCTTGAGAGTGCGTATTTGTATTTTCATATATATTATGTATATACCTATCTAAATGGTTGAGTTACCTGTTCAGGTGACCAAATTAGACTCTATCTGTAAGGACTTGAAGATCTCTTATCTATCCAACAGTTTTTCTTGTGACCCGTATGTGTTGAATTTTAAGGGATTTGATCTTATTTTGGGTATGGATTGGCTGGATAAGTATAAAGCCGTCTTGATTGTGATGAGAGAACAATTTCGTTGGAAACTGATCTGGGTAGAATTGCCAGAGTGTCGTGTGATAATTCTGGAATTCACTTGAGCAGTCTTCTGCATGGAATGGAGACATCTGGAGAGAGTGTTGAAGACATCGATGTGGTTCAAGATTTTGCTGATGTTTTTGAAGAAGTTAAGTGTTTGACACCACATCGAGAAATAGAGTTCTGTATTGATTTGATTCCAGGAGCTGTGCCAGTAATTCAACCCAGTAGGAGAATGGCTCCCAGGGAAAGAGAAGAGTTGATTATGCAGACGCAGGATCATTTAGAGAAGGGATTGATTAGACCTAGTTTTTCTTGTAGGGGTTCAACGGTGGTGTTTGTGACCAAATCGGATGGATCACTAAGGTTCTGTGTGGATTATAGAGAATTGAACAAAGTGACTATCCGTAATAAATATCCTCTTCCTCGCATCGATGATCTTTTTGACTAGTTGCATGGTGCTTCTATCTTTTCTCAATTGGATCTAGCTTCAGGTTTCCACTAGTTGAGGGTAGCTGAAGATAGTATTCCCTTGATTGCATTTAGGGGACCGAATTGTTTCTATGAGTGGTTGGTTATGCCGTTCGGATTAACCAACGCTCCTGCTTATTTCGTTGACCTCATGAACCGAGTCTTTAGAGATGTATTGAATAAGTTTGTGTTGGTATTCATTGATGATATCTTGGTCTATTCCAAATCCGAAGAAGAGCACAGGGAGCATTTGAGGATTGTATTGGAGACTCTGAGAAAGAATGTGCTGAAGGCGAAGTTTTCGAAGTGCCATTTCTGGAAATCGAAAGTTAAATTTTTAGGGAACATTGTTTCGGGTAAAGGCATTTCTGTAGACCCAGCGAAAGTTGAAACTATTCTGGAATGGAAACAGCCAGAGACACCGACGGAAGTTCGCAGTTTTCTAGGATTGGCTGGCTACTACAGGAGATTTATTAAAGATTATTACGAGATTTCTTCGCATTTGACTAAGTTGACCAGAAAAGGAACGAAATTCAAATGGACACCTCAATGTGAAGAAGCTTTTCAGGAATTGAAGATAAGGCTCATTAGTGCACCAGTACTTGCTGTTCCGGATGGGAAGAGCAAATTCGAGGTTTACACTGATGCTTGTATTGTTGGTTTGGGCGCAGTTCTGATGCAGAACGGAAGGTTTATTGCGTATGCTAGTCGACAGTTGAAGCCTCATGAGAAAAACTATGCTACTCATGATCTTGAATTGCTTGCCATTGTTTTTTCTTTGAAAATTTGGAGGCATTATCTTCTAGGAGAGAAATTTGAATTGTTCACGGATCACAAACCATTGAAATATCTATTCTCTCAAAAAGACCTTAATCTGAGACAGCAGCGGTGGGTTGAATTTCTTGCATCCTATGATCTGGATATTCTGTACACTCCGGGGAAAGCGAATGTCGTAGTTGATGCTCTTAGTAGGAACGCGGTTTTATCTCTTCTGGAAGTGGTTCCATCTCTTATTGAAAGGATCTCAAGCAGGCAAGAATCTGATAAGAAGTTGAGGAGGATCATCGAAGGAGTCAGGAAAGGTCAGAGTCCCAGTTTTGAAATTGATGACCAAGGAACACTAAGGATTAACGGGAGAATCTGTGTTCCGAATGACAAGGAGTTGAAGCAGGAAGTTTTATCAGAAAGTCATTGTTCCAAATTGAATATTCATCCTGGAATCTCGAAGATGCATAAAGACATGAGGAGAGCTTTCTGGTGGCCGGGTATGAAGAAGGATATTGCTAGATTTGTGAACAATTGTGCCATTTGTCAGCAAGTGAAAGGTGATCAACAGAAATCTGCCGGGTTATTGCAACCTTTGTAAATTCCGAACTGGAAATGGGAAATGATCTCGATGGATTTTATCGATGGTTTTCCTAGAACCGGGAAAGGAAATGACGGTATATGGGTTATTGTAGATCGTTTAACAAAGAGTGCCCATTTTATACCAGTTAAGGCAACCCGTACTGCAGTTTCTTTGGCGGAAATTTTCTTGAAAGAGATAGTTCGATTGCATGGTGTCCCAGTCAGCATAGTAAGTGATCGTGATCCTATTTTCACTAGCAAATTTTGGGAAGCTCTGCAATTAGCGATGGGTACAGATTTGAGATTAAGTACAGCCTATCATCCTCAAACGGACGGACAGACAGAGAGGCTGAATCGTATTCTTGAGGATATGCTACGGGCTTGTGTTTTAGATTTTGGAGGATCTTGGGAAGATCATCTTCATTTAGTGGAATTTTCTTATAATAACAGTTATCAAGCAAGTATTAAGATGGCTCCTTATGAAGCTTTATACGGAAGACCGTGTAGATCTCCATCTTGTTGGATTGAATCGAAGGATCGTCTTGTGCTCGGACCCGATCTTATTCGTGAAGCTTCTGCGAAGTTTGAGCTTATCAAGAAAAGGATGAAAGATGCTCAAGATCATCAGAAGAAATATGCAGATAGAAGACGAAGGCCATTGGAATTTGAGATCGGAGACTTGGTTTTTGTTAAAGTTTCCCCAATTAAAGGTGCTGTAAGATTCGGAAAGACGGGAAAACTTGCTCTGAGATACATTGGACCGTTCCGAGTGTTGGAGAGAATTGGAACTGTGGCCTACAGGATTGAATTACCAGAACGGATGTCTGGGATTCACAATGTGTTTCATGTATCGCATTTGAGGAAATTTGTTCATGATCCCTCACTGGTTGTAGAACCGGTAGTTCAAGAAGATTTGGAAGTGGAACCCAATTTAACTGTGGTCAGAAATCTAGTTCAGATTGTGGACCGAGACGAGAAGCAACTCAGGAACAAAGTGGTGAAACTCGTCAAGGTGTAGTGGAGTGAGGATCCCAGAGATTGTACCTAGGAAACTCTCGATAGTTTTAGGAATGCTTATCCGGATTTATGTTCGGATAACTAGAGTTGTTTGTTAGCGTAGACTGTTGTTTGTTTGCTATTGTATGAATGATATGTATGTTTGGAGGGTTAATATAAAACCTTTTGAATTTACTGTTGTTTAAATTTCGGGGACGAGATTCTTTTAAAGGGGGAGGAATGTAACGACCCGGAATTTTGACAGCATATTTTAATAAATATTTAAACTAATTTAAATCAAATATAAGCCTGTCAATGTTTAGATTGATGAGATATTAAATATTTAACAGTTATGTATGTTTGTAAAGGAAAATTTAAAATTAAAATACTTCAAAACCATTTAAAACAAAATCGGTTTTATTCAATAGAATCAAATCAAAGTCTTTATATTTGTGATATTTGATAAAATACATATGAATACAATTTTAGTTTTTGAAATGATAAGTTTTAAAATAAACAAACATGGAAATATTAAACATAAACATGGAAGTGCAAAACAATATAGATATAAACATACAAAATTAGTATAAAACACAATCATATATTATAAATGTAATTAAAGTAGCATAAAAATCAAAATAAAAATTATAATTTGACATATATAAATACAAGTATTTTTTAGTCAAACAATGATCTTCAACATTCAAATTGTACAACACAACATCCTTAAATAAAATGTTAAAAAACATCATTTGAACAAGTATACAATTTCATATAAAATATAACTAACAAAATAAATAAAACAAAAATGTTAACAATAAAATCATATCAGGAAGTTTGTAAAACATATAACCTGTATATGTAAGTTACTTAACAAATGAAGCATTCAAGCATAAGAAAACAAAGTCCATTTCAATATAAAATAAGTTTCACTTTAAATAAAAAAGAAAATAAAACCTGTAGCTTACCAAAACAGGTTTGGCCGAAATAATGATAAGTATCTTATACAACACAAAGTAAGAAACATAAATATCTTTGTACAAATTTCAACTGTCAGTAAACCATTAATTTCTTGCTATCATAATTAATAACATAAGCATTAATTAGCCTAACATCTTGTTCAACTAGTACACAGCCGAGATCAATATCTTTCCATTTTGCAGTAAATTTAACACTAAGATTTTTTTTGTTTGGTCAAACATTGTGGCTGGCCAGTTATCACTTGTTTGTGTTCAAACATATATATATATATATATTCACCTATAACTTTCAGTTTATCCATTAACACTGAACACAACTTAAACTAAAAAGAAGAAAAAAAACTGAAAGCAAACAAAGTAGAAACAAAGAGGGGAGTTTCAGGAAAGCTTCTTTTGCAGTGTTTTCTTCAACACCTTCTGTTCACAGTTTTTGATTGGTGAGTAAACGAACTAATTTCAACTTTAGTTTATATGTTTGTTTGTAGTTTGAACATACTGATTTGTATATGTCTGTTTGCACTGGAAGTTTACATAATTGTTGTTGATCAGTACTTCAAGTTTTGGTATCAGTACTTCAAGTTTAAACAAAACTTATTCATATAACTATTTAAATTTTGTATTGTGAAAATTCAAGTTGTTTATATGAAAACAAAGCCTGCAAGCATGTTTGAAGTTTAACAGTAGGATATTAACCCTGTATTCAAACTACAGGTTTAAAAGAAAATTAAGGTTTAAAATTCAAATGTTGAAATTTGTAAATCCAATAGCATAATTAGTTTTCATAAACATTATTATGATTTTACACATAAAAATTGTGATTTAAAATCAAAGATTTCCAGAGCAGTTTTGCATAGAGATTTTACTGCATATTTGTCAAATTTGGAAGATTGGTGAAATTTTAATTCTTGGGATTAGGCATGAAGCAAGGTTAAAGATATATCAACTCTAGAAAAATATTAAATTATTTTTCGAATGCAAGTGTTTTGAGTTTGAATCACAAATAGGGTTTAAGCCCATATTTTTCAAAGCTCTGTAAAAAATTTGATTTCGGCTCCAATAAGAAACCGAGTGGGTTGCGATTTTTGGTGGAGTTAGAGGAGGTTGTGAGTGACGTTCAGGTGAAATTTCATCACCTCTGGTGATGGATGGTGGCCGCGCGAGGTAATTTACAGTGAGACGTTCCTGGTTCGTGTTTGAGCATCAGGTCATTTTTTTGATCTGGAACTTTTCGATGGGTTTTGAGTTTGGATTTTGGAAGTCGTGATGTTTTAGGATATGTGGGGGCTGCCGCGAGTCGCCAGTGGCCAAGCGCACCACTGTGCACGTGCACGGTGGCGTAAGTGTGCCAGTGAGATTTAGGTGCTGTATCGAGTGATGCTCGAGTGGGTACTCGAGTAAATGGTCAGTTGACTCGAGTTAGGATCGTGCGTGAGTGTGTGAGGCAGCTGCAGCTTTAAGTTTTACTTTAAAAAAAAATGAGAAGAAGGTAAACTGGGAAGAAGAACTGGAGAGGAGTAGAAAGGGAAGGGGAGAGCAACACGAGAGAGACGCGAGGAAACTCGAGTTTTTCTCGAGTAAAGAACGATGTGTCTCGGTGCTTTCAAATGGACTTGTACTGATTTTGTACAAGTGAGTAACTTAGGTCAATAAATATTTGCTAATTAGTTAAGCTGGTGTTTTAATTGAAGATTGATTTAAGTAAATACATAAAGGTAGGAGATTATCAGAATGTAGTTAGAATGTTGATTAAAATTTATACTTGAATTTTAAATTAATAATTTTAAGTTGATTTTGAAATAAAAACTTAATCCTAAGTTAAATCAATTCAAATCTTAAGAATGTAAGCTTATCATTAATAAGTTAATTAGTGAATGGAAGTTAACTTACGAAATTAATTAAAGATATTACACTTTAATTAAATTGATAAATAAAGTAATTGGTGATAATTAAATAATTAATTCATTGTTAATAAGTAAATTATTAATTGGTAATTAAGAATCAACTAATTAATTGAGTAATAGTTAATGAATAAAATTTAATTAGTTTAATAATTAATTTAAGATGAGATGATTAATAAATTAATTATTAATGAATAACTAAATAATAAATTGATCAATAGTAAGTTAATAAATCAGTAATTAATTAATAGAATAAAATAGTTTATTCTTAAGTAAATAATTTAGTTAAGTAAAACCAAACTGTTTGTTATGCATTAATAATCATGTTGATTGACTGTGATATCTGTTGATGATATTTCTGTGATATGTTGTGATATATTATGGACATCTGTAAACTGTATATGATTTATCTGATATATCATTTATGTTAATTTCTGATATCTAATTAAACTGTTAAGTTAAATAGACAACTTGGCCCTTAAAATGGCATTTGGATCCGATGAGACCGGGATCGGAAAAATCAATTTTGATTCTTCGAAAACCACATCGATCCAAATTAAACGATAGGTCGTAACTTATCAAATGGAGATCGAGATGGAGTTTCAGAATGCAAGGGTTATTGTCGTTAACTCTAAGGGTGATTCCAAAATGAATGTAACGAGATAATGCCTTCGGTTTCGTTCGAACCCGGAACGAACTTGTATGGATTGAATGCTTTCAACACATCGTCAGGCGGACGATGAGAATTCTAAGTGATATGTTCTTTAAAGGTAATCGTAGCCTCAAACCTCATCAACCGGGAATGGCTAAAACAGGGGAGATGCAACAAGGTTAGGTGGGTCATGCCCAAGCAGGACAAGATTTTCCCCTGTCTAGATGTCCCTTTTATTTCAGCTTTGTGAGCAGTTGTTGGCCACAACTTGGGGGTTATCTTGTTCGGGATTGTTCAGTAAGGAATGGTTCCGGCCTTGTGTAGCAAGGGATGAAGGAAGTAATCCTCGGTATGTTGATCTAGTCCCCGTACTGTGACGGGCGGTACCCCAGTAGCCCTGCCATTGTTGGAAATCCATTTACCCTACGATACCCTACGGTTTTGATTTGTATTACCCACTTTCGTGGCTAGTAGCTGGAATTTAATCATGTAACAATTTCGGCTATTTTCTATTTACTTGAAAACCCTAGACACTATTATAATATCACAGAATTTCTATAAAATGTTTTGGTTAGCGTAAGGTAAAAACTTACCCGTATTTATTTGTGGGGAGTCTTACGTGATACCTTTATTTTCAAATGATTTTCAAAGTTAAGCAATTTTAACCTATTTACTCATACCAGACCCATGTTTGACCCGGAGTTCATATTTTGTGTTTTTCATAAACTCTTGGGTACTCAAATTTTTACGAGTAGCCAAGTGATAGGTATTGGAAGTGTTGATTTTTTGGAGGAGCTATTTTGGGGAGAAGACCAGTCGTATGTATCTATATATGTAGTTCCGATGTGTAGTTAGTGATGCTGTATTTAGATGTATGTATGGTCATGTATGTATATGACAGTCCTGTTATATGATATTGTATGACTCTGATGTATGTATAACTATGTAATAGTTATGTGATGTATTATATTTTGTTCCATTCCGCTGTGAGATTCTGATGTTGTTTTTCTTTCTTTCTATTCTTTTCTATTTCTATCCCTTTCTTTCTTAATGATGAAACGTCTTTTTGGGTTGAGAAAGGCGGGTCGTCACATAATCATGCATTGTTTTCTCAACCTCCGTTGGAATTCTCTTTAAGTGTAGGGAAATATATTATCATCATAGAAGATGTCGAGAAAATCCTTCTTCAATTGAGAAAGTTTAATTGCTCCTTCTCCCATAGGCTCGGTAAGGACCTGCTCTGCAATTATAGGGCTGCTATTTCGATTTTATGGTGTTGAGTTTCAGGCCGTGAAATGTGAGAAGACGGCTTGTGCCATGATGTTTTCGGAGGACGTGAGATGTAAACATGAGGCTGTACACGATTTCTAGGAGGGGGAGAATGAGAACGGGATCGGTGCCTGCACTCCCTATCTCTATCATATCGCTTCTGACTAGAGCACCCACGGTCGTAGTCCCTATCCGTCTCTCTTCTATGTAACTCATAATATGTTGAAGATCGGCGAGCTTTTCGAAGACTACCTAACATCGAGCCTTGGTCGGACATTGTATCTGCAAAGTAAAAGAGGAACAGAGTTGGTAAACTCCTAGGATAAGAAAATTACGGTCAAGAATTGTGTGGTTTCATGAAGTTTGTTTGTATGTGCAACCCCCCGACTAACCAGAAATTTCAGCCACACTAGTTGGAAGAGACTCGCTTAGGTCTAAAGCCTGCTGAAGCTCCTCCAAACCGGCCTCATGTTGGAATGACACATGATCCAGAATCAGAATATCGACAAGCTCTTCAAAAAGGTTTTCCTCCTGCAAAGGAGGAGCCTTTGAAATACTAATCCCAGAAATGGGCAAAGACACAACCACAGATTTCTATCTAACGGATTTTAAACATTTGAAGGTGGTTGCCTTGCCTTTTCTCTTTCTTTCGGAACCCTCAAAAGCATCAGAAGGCCTGGCCACACGTTCATCATCAATCGGCGTTCTTTCTGGATCAACCTCCTCCGTTATCACAACCCCATGCGTCTTACACTTCGCTCGTTTCTTCAAGACAGCCCTTAACGTTCCTTTAAGCCTTATGCTTTGGCCATGCTCGATCAAGCCCACGATTCTCAGATTTCTATCTGTCAGAACCGAGTCAATGTCCATCTCTTCACTCGGAACACTTGGAGAACCCGAACTATCTCTTTAAAATGCGCACTTTCGGGCCGTAGAATTACAGCTGTAAAGGAAAAGGTGATATAAGTTTGGCATCAGTTATGATTATCTTATTAGCTACTTAAGAAGACTGCGATACTTACGTCTGAATAGCCATCGACTGGCAAATCTTGGAGGGCATCGAACATAAAACTATTCTGTTTTGAAGTAACTTAGCCTAATCCAAGATCACGTAACTACTTGACAGTTTCTAACTGCTTCCAAGAATGTGAAAGAAGGGCTATCTCCCCGGCTCTTGACGTTGAATAAATATCTAATCTCGATCGACATCGGGGGTCGAAAGAGATGCTCCTTAAATACGATGTATAAACTATTCAAGAGAGCATACCTATTGGGGTGTAGTTGAGATGGGGCAATCCCTAGAAAAGATAACACTTCCAGAATGTATTGGTTGAATGGGGGAAGTGTTCTAGCTGCGCATGCATGATGATTGAATGTGGTGAACCCTTCCGGTGGATAGTACGGTCTATCATTCGGACCTGGCAATAACACATCATCCAACGACAGGCCGTGCCTTAAACATATTCGTCCCAACATGTCTTCAAAAACATTGGATGGAACAGAATCTGGTGGATTACCGATGAAAGAGGCACCAGGTAGCTCATCCGGAGTTGGATCTATGACTTCGGCTGCGATGGCCGGTATCTCGATTATTGGAGGAAATGAACTCTGAACTTCCTGCTATTGTGAGCTTTAAGTTTCCATAACTAACTAACTTATGAGAAATCATCATTAGACGATAATAAGCCCGTGCAGCCACCAGCGCGAAGTGTGTGAATGTGTTGCACAGTGCAGTGCTACATATTGTTTGAAAAATTCTACAAAGTATGAATAAGCATACAAATGACAAGACTTTGAAATTCAACTAGAGTGACCGTCATCTCTGACCGTTTCAACCATGCCATCCTAACATTAGATACTGATCCGGACTACAATTTGTTAAAATTTTGTTAAGTTATAGTTCCATCGATGAGCTTAGAAGGGTAGTCAAATATGTTGTTCAACAGCTAAGTCCAGATATGCAAGAATGAAGCTCGTCGGAGTCAAGTATTTGAATTTGTGTAGAATTTGCATTCATCAAGACCAAAGAGTTCATATTGTTCATCGCAAAGAAATTGGCTATGTATCGGTCTCAAAACACTCGGAGCGCATCAGTCACCAGAGGCTCTATTCGTATCGATCATTGAGCAGGAGGTTTCGTATCGATCAACCGAGGTCCCAGTTCGTATCGATCGGCAGGATTTATATCTTTGTATCGAGAGGTAAGGTTGCCACTTCGTATCGATCACATGGCCAGCCTTTCATATTGATCGCTTTGGATCGATACGAACTTTCACCGCCTTCGAGCGATACGGAGTTGTTTCCTCAATTCCCCTTCTTCTCCAATCGACATGAACTTTGATCATCTTGCAATCAATGCGGACCACTGCTATTCAACAGGTACAAGCGATCCCTTCATGTCCACCTATCCTTCTTCTCCGAATGGCATAAATGCCATTACCTTTTTCGACCTCGCTTCAACCCAACTCCGGCATCAACGACGCCGGAATAGGCCACGACTCTGGTTAGATTGGTGTTGAAAATCGAGTCTTATCATTTTTAACATGGATTCATCGACTGTTTACCTAGATCACTGTTTACCTAGATTAAAAGTGTAGATTCATAGGGTAACGAAGGTATGTTAATTTGGACCGAGACAGTTTCAATTTCTCGGTTTCTCAATCGATACAAAGGCAAGCAATTTTTCTTTTTCCTAGTTTTTAGAACGATGCAAAGACGAGAGTAAAAATAGAAAGTGAAAATTTGGTTAAGTCCAGAACGCTTTTATATTGACTCAAATGTGAATGAAGAAAACATTCACCTCCCAGTCATCATGATCGAGTATAACCGGTGTTACCCCTGACCGATACGAATTGGTTCTCCGTATCCAACAGCGCAGATTTCATCGATACGAAGCACCTATTTGTATCCATTATTTTCGTCTCCATCTAAGATGCATCGATATGAACTGTATTGTTCGTATCCATGAATGTCTGAACCATAAAAACTCGCATCTTTCAGTATGAATGTTTATTTTGTATCCATCGACGCGTGTTATATCGATACAAGAACAACCTTTCAACCTTTTGCATCGATCCAGGAGAGGATCGATACGAAGGAATATTCCGAAACAACCGTTAATCATTGTTGCAACCCGAATTTCACATCGGTTCAGGAGAGGATCGATACGGAATTTGATACGAGAGAACTTACAACGAGTCATGAACGTGCGACGTTAACGAGAGTCGGGTTAACATATATGCATGTATGTCAGACTAATATTCGATTTTCAAAATTCACAGGTCGAATGCCCACCTAATGACGATTACAACAGCAAACAGCCAGTCGCTACCATACAGCAATCGGTTACAACGGTACACGGTACAACAGTTGGCAATTAATAGGTCACATTACTGGGGAAATCAGTCGAATATTACAACTTTCAACGAAAAGACGATAACTGTTCAGAGTGAAGTTTGCATCTTTTCAAAGCATGTCATGTTCTAACAAGACGTACTTGGGGGGTAAAATGTTATCTCACCTTTGGCAAGGCTGTGACACCAAGGATAGTCCATACCGAAAATCGGTTATTCGCAGGCTCGCTATGGATATCGGTGAATTTTGTCTAAGTCTGGATCAAGCTAAAATTGACAAGACACGACAACCAAAGCCATGAAAGCCAACGTTCCAAATTTCAGTTCAATCCGAGTTCGTATGCTTGAGATATGATCGATACGAGTCAAGGAAATCAGCATAACCATCTATTCGTATCGATCCTGTTTGTATCCATCGTGTCATGCTGTTTGTATCCATCGAGCAACCAAAGGAACTCCTTCTTCGTATCAATCAATCTCGCATCCATCACCTACGCATAGTTTCGAATCGATCGGCAATAAGTGAATCCACTTCGCATCGATCCAAGCCGACCTGTTTCGTATCCATTCTTTTCCTACCGTTTCACATCGATCATCCTACCTCTGTTTCGTATTGATCAAACAGAGTCTACATTGTATCCATTTGGTTTGGTTTTACTCCGCATCCATCACATTTTCTCGGCTTCATATCCATCACTCGGAGTCAATTCGCATCTATTCCAATTGCACAGTTCATATCGATTGACTAACGATCGAAACGAATGGACCATCGAACTATCGATACGAGGTAGTATCTTCTATCAATATGAAATAGCTTCCAGCTATCGTTATGAAGTGGCCCCTCACTATCGATACGAAGTGACCTGAAAACGTCGATGCAAACAGAGCCTCAAATGATCGATATGAAATAAAGCCAAACCATCGATACAAGCAAGACGAAAGTCTTGGAACGACTCAGTCAACTCGGCATAAAAAGTGGATCGATCCAAAAAGTGTGCGCCACGTCAACCTACTAGCATGTGCCTAGATTGGTTTAAATAGATCGATACGAAGGCATCGATTCGAACGCGACAGTCTTCGTAAAAACGCCAATTTGTATCCACCATAACTTGCAATCCACAAGTCCAAATGCTATGAAATTTTCGCAGGAGCTTACGTATGACCTAAGGAAGGTCCATGCTAAGTTTCAACTCGATTGGTTCAAATCTCGATCGATACGAAATTCGTTCGTATTGATCACCGATCGAGCCGAAACTTCACAGGATCGATCGTGTGGGCGCATCCACGTGCCAAAAGAGGTCTTCCGAGATCTGAGCGAGATATCAGCCTCCTACGCCTATAAATAGAGACCTAGGGCCTAAAGTAGAAGGATCTTTTTTTGGCTCTCCCACATCTTAACTCTGCCGAATTCAACTTTGCCCTCCATTGCTACTGTTGTACTCGAATTTCTGAACTGTAATTCACTGTAATCTGCTATACTCAATTGTAATCATCAAGAGAATATCAATAAAGTCATCAAACTTCATCGTGAACGTAGGCAATACGCCGAACCACTCTAAATTGCTGTGTTTCTGTGTGTTTTCAAACTTATTTTTGAGTGTTTGTTAGGTAATCTACATTTTACATTTCTATTCTTCATTTTTATCACATCAAACACTTCCTAAGAGTGTTGTGCCCATTTTTGGTACAAACAGTTTTGTCGATTAAAAGTTGTCACAATGTTGTCGCACCTTTAGTTTCTTATATGGGAACATATATTCAAATAGTGCAAGTATTAATTAATTCACTAATCAAATTAAATTTTACTAAACATAATGAGAAAACTTCTAAAGTCACTAGTAAAAGTATGTAAGAATTAACAAAAGTAAGAAAAAGTAAACATCAAATCAATATCACATCAAAAAACCAACATAATTATTAGTTTACATAGCTTAGTTCTTAAAGGATTAAGATATAAAGTAAGAAGTGAAAGGATGATGTTAAGTGAAAAAGTGGAGGTTGCTTTAGATTGAAGTAAGGTTAGTTTGGTAATTTGGTAAGTGGTTATTCTGGTAAATTTACCAGTTCTTTCTTTTTCTATAAATACCCCCCTACTTTTTCACTTTCATTCAGATTTCTTCATCTTCATATCTTAAGCTTCTTCATCTTCTTCTCTTCTCTTTAACGGCTTCCAATCCATAGAAAAAATTTGAAAGAAATAATGTCAAAATATTTACAAAATATTAAAAAGAATTCAATATTCATTCTCTTGAAATCAGCCTCATCTTTTTTCCATATTTTACCTCTTCTTCTCTTGGCCATATCTTCTTAAACCCAGAATCAAAATGCAAAATTCTTTTATTCAAATCATGAATTTTTCTAGTGGCTATAACTTTCAAGTTGAGCACTTTTTTCAGTTTTGAGGTTTGCTATACCTGAAACTCAATTCTTTGAAGTGCATTTACGGGCATTATTTTTTGTCAATCCGACAATACCTCTTGTTCATTCTATCACCGCAAAACCACTCGGATTCAAATGATTTTTTTTAAAATTCAACAGAAAATAATTCTCAATAACTTTCCAGTTAATAATTTTTCCAAATTTGGAGATTTATATGGCCTAAAATCAAATACAAGATAACATTTTTTTTGGATCTAATTTTCAGAATTCAAGTCAAAACTACAAGACTTCACCTCTATATCTTCGACCAACCTCTATCTCAAGCCTTGGCTAATCTATTGGAAGTAACAGGGTGTTCCTTCTAGTGTTTAATGGAATAGGAAGTAGTTAGTGAAGTGTTGATTGATTAGAATGTTGGTAGGAGGTTTATCGCTTTAGTTTATGGTGAGAAGCTTTATTCAATATCTATATTTATATATATACATGTTTGACGATGTGTTATTATTACTATGGATGCTTTGTTTTGATCATCAAGTATTGATTGTTTGATATGATTGTTAAATTGTTTTATCAAGTCACGTTAATACACGTCGATAAGCACAAAGGAAATCACTTTCCTTTTGAAAATGAAATGGGGTATATGGGAGCTTAATCATTTTTGAAGTAGTTTTAAAATGAGCTAGAAATGTTTTATAAACATTTAAATATGTTTAAAGAAATAAATAAAGAAAATCAAGATCTCACCTTGTATATTTGAAATATGTCTAAAACAATTTTCTGAAAACATCGCGGTTTTGCAGTTTGGAATCCAAAAGGGATCTCTTTAGAAATGATATTTTTAAATGTTTTAAAAATATGAAATAAATTCTAAAAATCTTTTAAAAGAGATTTAATTGAAAGCATGTATTTGTAAATGGTATAAAAATCGTTTTGAAGAATTTAGCTTTTTGCAAAGCTTTTTTAAAACTTATGAATTATTGATTTAAACTTAACAATACTTTTTCAATTATTTTAGAAATATTTTTAAAATAAAAACTAAGTGTTTTAAATGATGATTTGGAAGTAATGAAGATTAATAACTGAGTATGCGAAAACGACTAGTACATTTGTCTTGCTTGTGAGAGCTAAACGGTAAAACAAGGTGTGTAACCAAGGTTAGGAATTAAGTAATCAGTGCCCTGAACTTACCCGGCCTTTGTTTTCCCTTTTAGATGAGGGATGGAACAGATCGAAGGGAAAGCCTGGATACTCTAAAATTTATATTAAAGTTTTCCTAAACAAAAGACGAAATAAAATGGAATTATTCCAACTTCAAAAAGATTTAAGTAAATCAAATGATTCGATAAATTACAAAGAAAGGCTATAATTACTCTATATTTAATAGAAGAATAATTTATAAAGATTTATATCTATCGAAGCTATTTGATAAAATTAAATGCGTAGATCAATCATCAAATCTTCCAATAATCATTTTAAATCGATGATTAATACGAAGGAACTGGGATCGGATTTGAGCGATGCCTATCCGAGAAAACCAAGATCGGATTTGGGTGATTCCTACCTGAAAACCTCTTCAAACTAATTTTTGAAATAAAATATATTGTAGATAAAGATCATTGAAGCTAGTCCCTGAAGGTGAAATTTACCATATTTAAAGTGGCAGTAGTGCACTGTTATGAAAATCTTCGATTTGCAAGAATATGATTTGAAGTTAAGAAAGAAATCTTTGATTAAGATTTAATGAATGATTTCGGAATATCTTCCCCAAGTTAAAAGTTATAACTTAAATATAAGAAATCTTTGATTAAGATTTAAGAAATGATTTGGAAAAAAATTTCCTAAGTAAAAGTGAAAATGATTTGGAATTATTCCTCGATTTAAGAAAGTTTTAAATGAACCAAATGATTTTATAAATGAGGCTTAATGATTCCCTCACTCTTGAAAAGAAAATGGAATAAAATGAAAGAATATATCTAAGAAACATATTTGATTTAAACAAAAGATGAAGTAATTGATTGATAGTTGATATCCACATAAGAACTTAACATCTTTTAAAGCGATGATTGGCTTTGAAGTAACCAGGGGTCGGATATGGGCGATCCTTATCCAAAAACCACTTCGAACCAATGTATACGTTTGAAAGTGAAGACATGTTGAAGATGATGATTATTGAAGACCGAGGATCTTCATAGTGTAAGGACTGCTTATTGATATCCTCTGAGTCGCTCCCATTGTGGGGTTATTTCTAGCAGTGGTCTCCTTGTTGTGGAGATTTTTTTAGATTGCAAGGGATTCTCGCCTGGTAATGGTTGAAAAAGTGCCTTCTGTTTTGTTCCGTCCCAGAATGAACTTGTATGGATGTTTGTATGACATTGCATTCTAAATCACATCTGAGTGCTTTCTATAAGTGTATCTTAGTTGCTGGCGGAGAAGGAAACTTCTTTTAGCTTAACACCCTTTCCCTAGACACAAAAGCTCAAAAAAATATACTTCTCTAGAAATCAATCATGTGACATGGAGTGGCAATGTGGCATTTAAAGTGGAACTTGTTATGGTCTAAAGTGTGGCTTTGTCAAAAACAAAGCGTGGCTTTGAAGAAATTGAGCGTAGCCTCACTAGCCTCATATCTCGAAAGATGATATGGGATGCTATGTGATATGACAGACATAAATTCGGAATAAGTGAGTATGTTTGGTATCCTCCAATAAGTTGGGCCCTTTGTGGGAAAACATCCCTCAAGGAATTTATTGCCCAATTTTGACAAAGTGGTTAGCTTGAGAAAAGCAGGGAACTACCGGTTATCAGCAGTAGTATAGCAAGTACAGTTCCAAGTGACTTGTTTGAGAAAAGCGATTAAGGCACCGCGGGAACTACGTTTGTTATGCATGGATCGGAGAAAAGGCTACTAGTTCCTTATCATGTTGGAAATCCAATCCCAATAAGAGATTTACGGTTTTACTTGTAGTCCCAAATAGCTGTAATGCTTTGCAAACATTTCAGCTACATCTTTTGGTATCATATATTCCATCCGGTATATTCGTTGGCCCAGTCCAGATATATTACCTTATACTTAGTCTGGGTATTGATATCTTATTTGAATAAGTTTATTTGGAAAGTGTTTTCAAAGGAATGTCATTAAAAATAATATCAAGTGAATTTTGGTATAAAAGTGTTTTGGTTATCATAAGGTAAAAACCCATCTATGTTTATGTGTGGGTGTGGTCTTATGAGGTACCCTTCTTTCCAACGGTTTGATAACATAGTCATTTTAAATTTTGATTATCTCACGCTAGTTTATCAAGTCTAATACGGGTATTTTTAATACTCAGATCAGATCCGAGTAGTTTAAGATTTACTTGTTAACGGTTGGAGTTTCTAGAGGAGTGCTAGAGATCTTCATCATCGTATGGATGAATTCTAATATTTGCTCCTCTATTGCATTTGTTTTTTGGTTTTCAAAAATTGTAAGGACAAGGGTTAATAACTATCTAGGCTGAATCTAGGTCAGACTCTAATATTGTATTTTAAAATTTTCCACTATAAAGATTATTATTGAAATAGTATATGTTATTCCATTCGTGTGAGATTCTATTATGTCTTTATTTTCTTTCTACCCTTTATGATCCTTCTTTTTGTGCAATTTGAGTGCGAAAAATGTGTGGTTTATTGTCGATTCAAAGGGTACAAAAAAAGGGTCGTTACATAATAACTTTCGAAAACCTAAAAAATAAGATCAATGGAACTAGAACTGCGACTAAAAGCTTTAACTGTGATGAACCAAGTCATTTTCAAAGAGACTGCTTGCATCCTATTAAATTAAAGATCTCACCAGCAAACGATTCATCTAGAAAACGAAAAAGGGCTTATACACCAAATTTTGATGATTCAGACACTTCCTCTAGCGACAATGAACCTGATACTGAAAATGTGAATATGTGTTCCATGGCAACAATAGACTAGTTAAAACTGATCAACAAAAAACAGCAAAAATTGGTACGCTTTATATTTAATTTTGGTTTTTACTGGCTTTTGATTATAGGAAGAGCCTATAAATTAGTAATAATAATATTAAGATAATATGGAATATATAGGTATGTAAGTATATATATGAATAATTTATCCAAAGTTTAGTTCTTAAATTTAACGACTATATATCGACATATGCCCTTCCTATATGTCGACATATGCTCTACAAAGATGAAATTTGAAATTTCATTTTGAATTCAAATTTTTAACTTCCCTCCACTTTTCACTCACTCCTATATCCTGAGAAGATGCCCTTTTGACCAGGGAATATGTCCTTTGATTCTTTACTTATTCACTACATCTCTATCATATCATTTCATTCTCGTTATTTCAAAATTCAAATATCATTTCACTCTCTTTTCTCCTCAAACTTTCAATAATGGCTTCCTCTAGTCAAAAACCAAAAACCATTAGGAAAAAAAAATTCTTTCACTTTAATGAGAAAGATGCAATTGAAGCATATATAGAATATACAACTTCTGAAAAAGTTTCTCCCGAAAGATTTGCTAAATTTGAAGATTTTTATTCTTATAGTTTACATGATCATTGTTTTAAAAATAATATTCTTAATTTTAACGAATATTCCAAAAATGATTTTCTTTGTTACCCAAATTTTTACAAAAGGTTTTATGCTAATTTAAATGCAAAATTTTATCAAGGAGAAGAACGTTAAATTTGAACCAGTGTTAATGGCACCCAAATAGTTTTAAATTGTGAGCTTTTGGGTCGTAATCTTGGTTACACTTTTCAAATTGATGTTTAAAACCATGAAGTATTTCACGATATTTTCAAAATTGTGATGACTTTGAATTTAAACACAAAAATCTACATCCAAAATTAAGACTTATGAATCTTATTTTACAACATAGCAAAACTCTGAGGACGGTAATTATAATAACCCTACTCAAAAAGTTTTCGAAGCACTTTTCGATATTTATGGTCACTACGACATAAATTGGGTACAGTTCATTTTAGATGACATTGTTCAAATGAACATTTCTAGATACGAGGACACACATTTTCACGCTTTGTATCTTACTAGAATTTTCTTATATTTTGGTGTGGAATTGAGAGAAGAAAAATCCATTCCTCGAAAGGATTTCGACAAATTCAATATCTCACTTATGCATATTCTAAATTTTTCGAACCTTATGAAACTCTTCTTGAAAAGGAGTAAGGTTGGCATGGAAAAAAAGCAAGAAATTCAACAAGAAGAGGAAGAAGAAGGGGATGAAAGGGAAGTGGAAGAAGAGGAGGAGGAGGAGGAGGAAGAAATGGATTCTTCTTTGGAAAGTTTCGAAAAATCATCCAACCCTACCAACAAAGAGATACTAAGGAACCAAGAGAAGCTTCTTTAAAACCAAAATACGCCTAAGCATTCTTTCAGTAAAGAGTTCATTTCTCTTTCCAACAAAATGAATAAATTATTTAGAAAGGTCATTCGCAAGCTTGGCGGCCCCTGATCATCACCATTTACATCCTTCTAAACTTTTCTAAGTTGTTTACTTATGTTATCTAGCTTTGTATTGTGTGGTCTTATTTAATCCACGTTCTTTCTATGTATTTTCCATTATTTATGGTTGAAATCCATGTATCCCTCAAATTATAGTAACGAAAATTATTTATTGTTATTCTATATTGTTTATTAGTCTCTGGAAGTCATATGTGTATAATAATGTAGGATTAAAACAAAAACTATATTAAATACTTTAATTTTGAAAAATCAGATATTTATGTCGATTGTAATAACCTGGAATTTCAGACACTTAATATTTAAATATCTAAATTATTTAAATATTTGAATCTAGAATTAAATGTTATTAAAATGATTTAATAATTTTTTAACCCCCCTTTAAATCATAAGTAATGATGGTAAATAGTTTTGGAAAAATGTTTACAAAAATAAATACTTCGAAAAAAATATTAATAATGTGGCTGAAAATCATTTTATTGATAAATAGCTTTCAAACCGTCTAAAGTTATTCAATAATTTTACATACACATATTTTCTTAGGAAACTAATAAAATGAAATAAAAATAGTTTTCCATTTATATAAATAAACTCTATGGGAGTAGTCATGGGTGATGTCATCAAAGATATTTAGGAAATGAGCAAATATGGAAATGCTTAAGTGTTAAGCATATGATAAAGGATAACTGATGTGTGTAATTAGTGTTAGGAGAGTTTCAAGGGGTTTTTGGTCTTTCCCATCACATTCCTAAGCTTGTAAAAGGAGGGATGCACCCTTAGGAAATGATCAAAAATTTACAAAGCTTGATTTCTAAAAATCCATGGCTTCTCTTGTTCCTCTCTTATGTTCCAAAAAGAAATAGTTTCAAATCACCTCCAAATCACTTCAAACTTTTCCACAAGGCTTAGTACTATATTAGAAACCCTTCCACCATGCCAATAGTTGAAGAAGTGGAGCTATGCTCCTCCACCTTGAGATGGCCGTGAGCTATATGGAGGTTGGAAAGGCAATGAGGCAAGGTGAAGCAAAGGAAATGAGGAAGGATGGAGGCAGTTGAAAGTGGGGTTAGGCTTGGGTTCGAGGATCTTGGCTATTTTTGGTTAAATGTGAGTTAAGACCTCTCTATAAATGAAAATTAACACACACACACATATGTGTGTGTGTGTGTGTTTGTGTTTGATTATGTTTATGTTGTTCGAATTGTTGAACTGTTGTTAACTTATGTTAAAACATTGATTTGAATTCTACTTTAAAATTTATTGACATATGTGATCCATGTATATGGATTTGATCGAACTTGGAATGGACTTGTATGACTTAAGACAAGACCTTGAGCAAAGCAAGTATGTCATAGATGGAATTTGGTTTAAAACTGACTCAGATTTGCAAGTGCGCTTATGGCGATAGTCGCTATAGATGCAGTTGTGAATTGTCTTGTTTTTGGCAATGTTTATGGAACTTTATCGAGAGATCCTTAAGGATTTCTCATCATATTTATAATGTTTTATACGTATTTTTTTGCTATTAAAACCTTGAATAGTAAATAGTTAAGTAACATCTCAAGAAGTAGCAAAAAAACCACTAATGCAAAACTGCCCCGTTTAGCCTTGATTTTGGACATTAAAAGGTTTGAAAAGATATTTAAGTTTAAGTAATTTGTTTCATTATTTTTACAAGTGTTTGCAAACTATTTTTAGAGAATTTTAAAAGTGGTTTAAGATCTTTGTGTGCTTTGAAGAATTTAATGTGAATTTTTAAAGAAGAGATATTTTGTTAAAATATCTAGAAATCATGTTGTTTTCAGGTTTTTGATGATTTTCCAAACCTTTTATTTTCAAGTAATATTTTAAATGGTTATTTTAAAATCTATTATAAGTATTTTCAAGTATAAATATCTTATATAAATATCTTGGAAAATATCTTATATAAATATCTTCCAAATATCTTATCTTGTGAAAATATCTTATCTTGTGAAAATATCATATCTTTCAAATTGTTTTATTAAGTATCCGGTTTTAAATTATAAAGCAAAGGTTTAGAAAGGGGTTAGTAATTGCTTAATGGCCAAATAGTTATATTTTTTAGTTACTTGTTTGAAAAGTAATTAACTGTGCTTAACACTAAAAGCCGGCGAAGTAAGGCATATCTATTTGTGAGAGTTAAGATTGGGTCAAGTAGGGACAGAACAATAGAGCTATAGCCTACCAAATCCCTCTTGACTGAGGAATAGTAAGTTGGAAAATGTCGAAAACGTGTTAATCGTGTTGATTTCTTATTGTTTATTGAAATCATTAATACTATACTTAGCACTAAAAGCCGACGAGGTAGACTTATCCATTCATGAGTTTTAAGAATTAAGCGTCTAGGCAATACTTTGATGCAACCAGTCTCTGACTGGCCTGGCTTCACTCTCGAATGAGGAATCGTTAAGTTGGAATGTCATAATTGAGTTTAGCATATGAATCGTGATTTCTATAAGCAATCATTTTTAGAACATGATGGTTTAATTGTCAATTCTTGAACTTATTGAATACGAACTTAAATCTTTAAAACAAATTTTTTAAAGATAGTACAAGAATGGAATGGTTTTGATTTGTTGTGACAATGTATTAATAACATTCGTCTTTAACCCTTTATTATACATATTCATGTAGATAGATCTTTGAAAGAAAATTTTAAAGATAAGTGTTAACGCTAAAATTTGAACGCTAACACCCCGGTGTATGAAGTGAGATTGTGAAAGCACCACCCGATAGCTCGGGAACAGATTATAAGCAGATAATAGTGAAAAAGCAGTAAACAACAGCAATTTTATAGTGGTTCGTCTTAAGAGAGAGCCTACGTCCACTTTGAATATCTTTATTGACGATTTGATTACAAGTCGATGCAGTTACACTTTGATTACAACACACATTGAGTTTCAAGTGACTTAGAACAAGTAGCCTAAACTTCAATGTCGATCAAAATCTTTGAACTCATGTTGGACATGTATGATTTCTTCGTGAAGTTCCTTGAGGCGTTCTTTGTATCTCGAAAGCTTTAAGTGTTGAAGTAGTTCGGAATGCAGCAGAGTAACGGCGCTTGAAATGAATCAGCCAAAAAGTCCCCTTTCTGTTGGAGTTATCGGCGTATTTATAGGCATCTTCGGAGTTAGGTCGTAACTCGTATAGGACTCACGATGAGTCGTAACTCGTGTACGACTCATGATGAGTCGTAACTCGTGTACGACTCATGATGAGTCGTAACTCGTATACGACTCATGGTAGGTCGCGGCTGATTTGCTGGGTTCATGGCTTGGCCCAGAGTTATGCACCCATCTGAATGAATGATACAAGTTCTAAGTCGTTCACGAGTTAACCAAATGAAGTTTCCTTTATGCTAGCATGATTCGTACACGACTCATCATAGGTCGTAAGTCGTCAGCGATTCTTCTTACTACAGCGTGGTATTGAACTTGTCTCCAAGTCTTAAGTCGTGAACAACTTATCTTTTGAGCCGTAGACTTCCTGTCGCGCCATCTTCTAACTCGTAAGATTGTTATCTCGTAGACTCTTTAACTCGTGGAGGCCTTAAGCCGTAGATCCTTATCTCGTAGACCTTTTAACTCGTAGAGTCTTTAACTCGTAGTGGCCTTAACTCGTAGATCCTTAACTCGTAGGTCGTTCAGCCTTTGAATTGTTAGGTCGTGAAGACCTTGAGTCGCATAGTTCTTGAGTCGTTGATCCACTGAGTCGGCCTGTCTCATGAACCGTTAACCCTCTTGAGTCGTTCCATTCCTCTAAGTCGCCTTGAACCTTAACTCGTTAAGTCGTGGCACTTCTTAGGTCATCCAATCCTTGAGTCGTTCCATTCCTCTAAGTCGCCTTGAACCTTAACTCGTTAAGTCGTGGCACTTCTTAGGTCGTCCAATCCTTGAGTCGTTAAGCTTATTGAGTCGTTAACCTTATTAAGTCGGCAACCTTGTTAAGTCGGCAACCTTATTAAGTCGGTAAGTCGTGCCACTTGTTAGCTCGTTAACCCTCTTCATCAGTTAGGTCGTTGACTTCGAGTAGAAGATAGGTCGCTCTATTCCCTAAGTCGTATACCGTTTTGGACGGGGCGCTGCCCCGCACCCCGCCGGGGGCGCTGCCTCCTGGACCCCTGCGACCTGACCGGGCAGGTCGATCACCGTAGCGGTGGCGTTGCCCCCGCACCCCCACCTTGGGAAGTTGGCACCCCCCCCCCCCCGGACCCCCCCTCCGTAGGGGATCTTATCTGAAAAGCCATTCAACAGAACTTGCTTTGTTGGGATGCTGAGTTGACTATTCTTCGAGACGAACTATCATTGGTTTCTCGGTCAATTTTTGATATCACGGCCTTGCTGAAAAAGTGGAGTTAACAATAAGCATAAGAAAAATGGTCATGGGTTTGTAGTGACAATGTTTAAGTAACATTAGTCTTAAACCTTTGAATGGATTTGCGAAAGTACTTAGATCCTTAAAATAGATATTTTGAAGGAAATTATAAGTATGGAATCTTTTGGGAAAAGATATAAGTTTATTAGATAAAAGAAGTTTAGTAATAAAGGATTTTCTAATTAATAAAAGGATTAATTAAATAAAAGGGATCAGGAGTTGCTTAAGTAGCTTAACCAAACTATGTGTGACTTAATAGTGTTTTTATGCTCTTTTGTTTAAGGAATGTATACTATACTTGGTTTCCATTTATAAACAAACATCTTGTACTAGATAGTCGATTAGTCGACTATCAAAATGATCCAAATGTAACTTTCGAAAGATCTATAAGAAACACGAGTGCTATGTGGTACGGTTATCTTCAGAGATGCTATATTGTACGTATAAACTTGTCTTTCTCTTCTAGGATAAACAACAAGGAAATCCTTCTGTTAAACGATTAGTAGGTGATCTTCGCTCTTATGTATTGTCTGTTTATTTCCAAAAGAACTAAAGTTGAGTTTACCGGGAATTCATCAATTAGTTTGGAAGAGTCCGGTAAGTACGAAGAGTGTACTTATATGAAATGACTCGAAACCAAAACTATTCCAAAATCGTAAACGCGAACTATGTTATGGAAGTGGTTGAGAAGTGGAATGTTATAAAGTTGAACTGTCAATCCTAAGGTTAAATCCAAAGGAAAGGTCGGCGTTAACATTTTGAAAATGTTATCGTGTAGGACATACTATTCTTAGGAGTACTCCAAAGGAGAGGACAATGTTAGCATTCTTCAGAGGACTTATGTGGGGAACCTATATGGAGGTTCGAGATCGGTTCGATATGCTCGAATACATGTAGTGAATTATGATTTGTTCGAAATGAGGATCCAATTTGGTATTGAGTGATGAAGATTCACGTGGAAGATGCCAAACGTAACCAAGACATCGAAAATATCTAAAAATAGAGTAGGCCTCACAACTTAGGGTTAGCAACCCATATCATGGTATTATCAACTCCATATCTAGAGCTACCTATCAATTGTTGGTAGGAAGGAGTTGATGATATTTGGTTCACGTTGTCCATGTTTATATTCGGATGCTGGACCGCTTATGTTTACTTAAATGGTATATTTTATCCAGAGATATTCATCGCTCAAAAGGTATTTTTTGACCCTTGTGCAGGTATTTGGATCTCACTCCATTAGAAAGATCTCAACGGAAAATCCATTATGCAAACTTACCTTATCTATTTTGGTTGTACCTTTTAATATGTTGTTGAATGTAATATAATGCAACCATTCTAGCTATGTTATTATATTTATATTCTACACCCTAGACATTACTATAGTATCACAAGATTAAAAATAAAAATGGTTTGGTTATCGTAAGGTAAAAAGACATCCCAGTTTAATAGCGTGGTCGTACGAGAAACACTTATTTTTGAAAGGTTTTATGAATATAACAATCAATATGATTTGAGTTTTCTCATGCTGGTTTACCAGAGTGATTTGGGTAATATTTTCTTATAATGCTCAGGTCAGTTCTATGTATACTGGGATGAGCTAGACGATTTCCAACCGTAGCATATTGCTTTGTGTTTGTGTGTGTCGGCATTTGTGAGGACAGGTTATCATAACTGTCTAGGATGATTACTGTAACTCCGAAAAATTTTATATCCTAGAATGACAGTTTATGTTGTCTTTTGATATTATATATAATCGTTTCATTTGTGAGAATCTGATATTGTGTTCCTCCTAGTTCTTTTTCCTTTTCTTTTCATTTTTACCTTAATTTTTCGTCTTTCCAACACTTGGATGCTCTGCACACAAATACCATAGAAGTATTGGTGTCGACATTCGAGGGTCGAAAAGTCGATTTGTTACATTGACATACATACATATGATATGTAGACATATAATGGCCAAAAAGTAAAAAATTTATATTTCAAAATAATAACGACTACCATCCATTCATTTTGGATGACTTTCTACTCTTATATAAGCCCATTTCTTCTAGAAAACTCATTTATCATTTTACTCTATTCTTTATTTGCATTCTCAAACATATTTCTACAAATATGTCACCTCCACATCAAAATTTATGTGAAAATCATGAACAAATTCACCAATCCTTCAAAGTAATTCTCTCTTTTATTCTAAGAAATCAAAGGCACTTATAATTTAGTCAAATGCAAAAGATAAAGGAACAAGAAAAGCATTTCGACGCTATTCGGTGGATGATTTCTTCTTTAATTTTAATGGCTCGTTTTTCCATACCCTTTGAATTGACAATAAACCACATATGTCCAACTCAAATTGCACGAATAAGTGGATCATTAAGGGCAGAAAGAAAATAAGGACAAAACAATATCTCACACAAATCGAATAGTTCCAATCATTTTCTCTTTTTCTTAGGAAAACCTTTCCAAATCATTCATTAAATCTTAATCAAAGATTTCTTATAGTCAAGTTATAACTTTAACTTAGAGAAAATATTCCCAAATCATTCATTAAATCTTAATCATAGGTTTCTTTCTTAATTTTAAATTATATTCTTGCAAATCAAAGATTTTCATAACAGAGCACTACTGCCACTTTAGATATGGCAAATTTCACCTCTAGGGACTAGTGGCTAGCAATCGTATATTATAAAGATCTTTGTCTTTAATATGTTTTATTTCGACAATTAGTTTGAAGGGGTTTTTGGATAGGAATCACCCAAATCCGATCTCAGTATTTCGGATAGGAATAACCCAAATCAGATTCCGGTTCCTTCGTGATAATCATCTATAAAAAGATGTTAAGATCAAACGGGATTTCGAAAATTAGTTTGAAGTGATATTTGAATAGAATCGCCCAAATCCGATCCCGGTTTTTCCGGTAGGAATCGCCCATATCCGGTCTCGGTTCCTTCGTACTAATCATCGATAAAAGATGTAAATTGGTTAATTAACATTCAAAAAAATCATTTCTTTTTTTCTTGGAAAATCTTAAGTATGATCTTTTATAGCATCCGGGATTACCTTTCAACTGTTCTACCCCTCGTCTAAAAGATAAAGTGAAGCCCAAGCCAGTTCGGGAAACTGATTGATCCATCCCTAACCTTAGTTTGTTTTACCATTTAGCTCTCACAGGTGGGACAAATGTACTAGTCATTTCCGCATGCTCAATTTGTTATTATATTCAATATTCTTCAATTATTGTTTAAGTGTTATAAACAAATCCTGTTAGCCATTATTCAAACTCTTATTAAAACTTCCAAATCATATTTAAATTTCTTAATTATTCTTTTAAAAGATTTGGGAAAGAATTTTTAAGTTTAAAACTACATTTCAAAATTTATTTAAAACCACAGCGAAAGGCGTAGCAACAAGTGTTGCAAAGAGTGTTTTAGAAGCTATATTCAGCTAAACAACTTTTATATCATTTAGAAATCCATCTTTTCAACATAAATATCTTTTAATATATTTTTCAAATTTATTTTATATTTTTAAAACATTTAAAAATATCATTTTTAAAGAAATCCTTTTTTCGGTTTTGAACTACAAAACCATGATGTTTTCAGAAAATTATTTTGAACATTTTTCAAAATATACTTAATGAAATCTTGCTTTTCGTTCTTCGTTGGGAAACAATGGATGTAATAATCGATAAAATCTTATCTCCAATGATTCCGAGCTATATTCCACTTTGTATACTTATTTAACTTTTATGGTGCGAAATCGCGAACTACCGTTACACAATGCCCCTGTTTTTGACTTGTTTTTAAATTTCTTTTCAAACTTCATTGAAACACTTTTAAATGTTTATAAAACACTTATAAATTATTTTAAACTCATTTTAAACAATATTTTTATGTTTCAAACTCATTTCCTTTTCATTTTATATTTAATATTATATTATTATAATATCATTTTTAATCTTTTTTTGGATATTTTGAAATCATTAAGTGGCTAAAAATTTCCATATACATATTTTTATGGACTTCATTCTATTTTAGTTAACTATGATAATTACTAACCATTTCCCTTATCATTTATAAAATTAGTTATCAACCACATAAACAATCGTATAATCAACCAATTTTGCATACAAGTTATCAAACATTCAAACAATCTATTCAAGCGTTTTAATGGACATACTAAAATAGTTATAAGGATGATTTAACTTTAAATAACATTGAGTACTCACCTTTGACCAAGTTTTTTAACTTCCTACCAACATTCGTTTAATCCAACACTTCACTAAATCATCTTAACTTCACCAACTTCGGAAAATTCGGCATAGCTTCAGCAGCACCTTGAATTTGCTTCTAGCTCCTTGGAATGAAATCGGCGGCACTCCTTCTCGTTTTCTTGCTCCAGAGCTTCACGAACTTCCTTTCTTCTTTCCATGTGCTTCAGCCTTGCCTTATTCTACATCTTCCTCCATTACTTCTTCACTTCTTAGATGCTAAACTAAATTTTGATGATAATATAAGAAATTTGACAAAGTTGGGTGATGTTAGGAGTTGATTTGATATGATTTTAAAAAAGGTTAGTAAGGAAAGAGAAGAGAAGAAGACATTAGATAATGGAAGAAAAGCTTGGAAAGGGAAGAAGAAAGGTGTGAAAAAAGTGAGAAATTGGATGCTTATTTGTAGAAAAATTTTGGGATTAGAATAATGTTTTGTAAAAAGACCAAAATATCCTTTACTTTTTAAGCAAATCTTATTTTTTCAACACTTAATATCACATTTCAAATCGTTACTTCATATCATTTTCACTTAAGTATAAATTAAAGAAAGTAATAATTATGTTTGTTTTATTTGATGTTTACTTTTTGACTTTTGCACATTTTTGCCTTTTTGTGCTCACTTTTTCTTAATGAAATTCTAGATTTTCTAAGTATGTTTTGTAAAACAAAACATAATTAGTGAATCAGTTAATACTTATACTACTTGAATATATTTTTCTTTTCTATATAGGAAAATAAAGGAGTGACAACGTTGTGACAACTTTTAATCCACAAAACATTGATTTTCGACCAAATGTTTTTTGGTCACATTTTGATGTTTTAGTTAAACTATTTATTTATGTAGATCAAATATAAAAATAAATTTTTATAATGTTATTTAAAAATATAAACACTTATAAATAAATTAAAATAATTTATTTAATCATTGAAACTTACTTTTCTGAAATCAACATTTCGTCACTTTTCTCGATATAAGCAAATGTTACTATCTTTATGTATATTTCTATTTCCAAATCCTATGTAATATTATTTGAATCATAAAATCTTATATATTTTAAATTTAAAGTCACTTTAAATGTTATATTTAGAGGTGGTCAAATTCTGGGTCGTTACATTAATCAATGATTAGCCATCCCAATAACCTAGAGTGCACTGTTAATAAAGATAACGAAGAGTGACATTCCATCAAAGCAGATGCAATCTTTGGGTTTGATAGTTGGGTTGAAGTTTCATGAAACATCTAGTTATTAGATTTGGATTTAATATGTAAATATGTAAAATAATCTTAGGATTTGATTTGAATGACTTAGTGCGTATTTGGATTGAATTTGGAATTTTTTGGATTGTTTTATGAATGATCTAGTTTGATTAAATTGAATGTATCAAAATTGCATAGTTTGAAATCACATTAATAAATTTTTCTTTACCATATATTTTCATGTTTAATATTGAATAGTACCATTTATCATATATTCATCGTATGCATCATGTACATATGCATATATACAGACACATATACATATATATACACACAATGTAACACCCCACACCCCTTAGTATACCCAAAAGGATACACTAAAAGGTGTGGTGCATTATACGTATACCTAAAACTAGCAGAGACTAAGATTCAAAATACAAAAGTTAAACAAATAATAACACAACGAAAACAAATAATTTGCTAAAAGTCAAACTTCGTAATGTAGAATAAAACCAAATACATCATATATCTCAAAATACCCATAAATGTCTTGTGAAATCAAAAACCATAGTCTTAATAAAATCAGAGTAGAAATCATCCCTCAAGTAGTACCATTATAATCTAAGAACTAAAAGCTGAAAATAAAGAAGGGAAATACATAGGAAGAATCTCAGTTGTAACAACCTTCCTAAATCCACAAATCTACCTCGCTTGCCCTTGATGGCCGATGGGGGGAAAAGGGAAAATAGAGTAGTAGGTCAGACTAAAAGTCTGGTGAATGATTGTAACAACCCGCATATTTTTACTATTATATAATTAAATGTTTAATTTAAATATAGCATCATTAGTCGGATTAAAGTCTGAAATGCTACCTTTTGTAAACAGTCGAATGAGGACTCGGGACCACTTCCTTTGAGTCCAAAACGACGTTTTTGACCTTTTTGAGTATAAACATCGATATGTTTGGAGTTGAATAGAATTTTAGTATTTTTATTTAGGGCTTTGAGTTTGGGTTTCAGCCCACTAACCCAACAAGAGAACCCAATTCCTCTACCTTGTAATTCCGACTCCACTCCTCTTCATTCATTCATAACATTTCCTAACACTCTCAAGCCCTAGAAAGAATGGTGGAAAGAGGAAATTAAAATTCCTAAGCCCTAGTTTCTCTTAGGAATTCAAATTCAAGTTATAAATCAATGAGAAGTTTAGGTAATAATCCTCTTCATCTTCTCATCTCGATCTCTCTTCAATTTTCAGAAATTCGTATAACTTAACATAGGAAATTCATTTCATTTGATAATAGATTGAAAATTCTAGAGGTGTTGTCGAAGAGAAATCAATCTTTGCTTGTTTTAGAGCTTCTCATTTCTATATTTGGGTTTAAAGGTGAATTTTCAACTCACATCTATGTCTATAGCTTTCATTGTTGTTAGGTATGAATTCCTAACATCTATTTCATGTTCAATTGCTTTTTATTTGAATTGATTTGGTGAATTTTCCAATTTTGGTGTTTTGAAGTCAAAATCTTTAAAGATCCTATCTTGGATGTTTGGCCATGTTTTTGGTGGTGAATCGAAGAGCCTATAGTGCTGAGTTGTCGATTGGCATAAATCCCTAGCATCCATCACTCGTTCGATCGCATTTCCGTTTGGATTTACCCTATTTGGGCAAGGCTGATTTTTTTGCCTAGCAGAAAAATCCAGATGTCTGGAGCAAAATTCAAACATCTAGAACAAAATCCAAACATCTGGTTCAAAAATTGAAACGTCCAGAAAGGGTCCCTGGAAAATAAAAAAAGGCCAGAGCTAAAATCCAGACGTATGGAACAAAATCCAGACGTCTGGTTGAAAAATCCAGACGTCTGAAATGGTTCTAGAATTAAAAAGAGAAAGGAGAAAAGCATATATTTTTCCAGAACCTAGGGCCAAACGTTTTGAAATACCTACCAGACGTCAAGAACTGTTAATTTTGCCTATTTTGGCTGTTTTTGAGTGGTTTCCAATTTTTATCGATTTTTGTTGATCTGATTGGTTGTTATCATTTATTAACGACTTTTATGACTTCTTTTCTAGTTTTTTGGGAATATCCAATTGTTGGATTTGATATCGATTTTTGGGGCTTTAATTCATGTCGTCGAATGTGAATTTTTGGTGATAGATTGTTTTTACAATCGTTTTCTGTGATTTGTCACTTAAAAATATAAAGGTTTCTATACTAGGAGTAAATATCCAAACTCTTTCATAAAAATGATTTCAATGTCACTTTTAATACAAAGCTCATTTTTAAAACCATTTTCCAATCTATTAGTATATGCAAACCTTTACTTCATTCGTTCAATAAATTCAAGTAAACGACTTAGCAAAATAAGTGGTATGAAACGCTTGCATTTACTTCATCGGTTAAGTCTCAGACGTGTTCGATTGAAACCTTGTGACAATTTTCGAGTGGAAATCTACAATTTGTTCGTAAATATTTAAGTTAAACTAGTGGTTATGGGACATGAAGTTAAAGTCATTTATTTACTAGCTTAGTGTAATTTACACTTATCGATCAATGATGATCATTTTATGGTTTAGACTGGTGATACGCGATGTGCCTTTGTCCCCATTGGGGACAATACCCTATTTTACCTAGTTTCATCTCATTTTATAGGCTATCTACCCATGGCCTTTGGACCGTTCGTGGATTAATCGGCTCGGGAAGTCGAGGCATGGGGCGTATCTTTTTAGATGCGTCGATGTTCGACTTTGCATGGGGTTTATCTTTTTAGGTGCGTTGATGTTCGACTTTGCATGGGGGGTATAATTTTAGGTGCGTCGATGTTCGACTAGGCATAGGGCGTACCTTTTTAGGTGCGTCAATGTTGGACTTTGCATGGAGGGTATCTTTTTAGGTGCGTCGATGTTCGACTTTTCATGGGGCGTATCTTTTTAGGTGCGTAGATGTTCAGTTTATGGGATAGCTTCTCGTTTTTGATACACGTGTTGGTGAGTTTTCATGCTCTCGTTTGTGATAGGCCTCCTCCTTTGTGTTTTCTGGATTTCTTATTGATAATTTCTAGAATTTGTGTTTCACCAATTTTTGTGATCTACATTGATAAGTTTTATCAATATTCGTGGTTTGGTGAATATGTGAAAGAATATGACATTCTTTTTTATGTTTGAGAAGATTCGAGATATTGTATGATTTTTCTTGTTATTTAATGTATACTTGTCACAGTATGGAATTATTGTTATCATATATTTTTATCATATCTCCTGTCCTATCTCATTTATTTGATATTTATAGCTAGACTGATTCGTTTATTATTTTCTTCTTAAATAATACTCAGGTCAGACTGAGATATTTCAAGTACTTCTACTTGACTTCTTATCAGGGTCCGTCATATGATTTTTGGCTAACTACTTTAGCTTGGTAGTTGTTGTTATTATACATTCGAGATAGAGACTCCTTGACGTATACATATTCTTTTGTCTTGCACTTGTACCTATTCTTTTTTGATGTATTGGGTCTTATATGACCACTATTTTGATGTACACTTCTATGTGTTTTATTCATATATGTTTCCGCCTTAGTGATATGAATATCTGTGACTGATTTATGTTACGCTTATTTTATATTTGTTTCCGATAATCACATAGCCACTATGTAGTAGTTTTGAGTTTGTAATTGATGAGTCAGATTTCTTCTCGAAACTAAATGCATGTAATACTATCTGACATATCGGTACTCGCACAAAGCAATTACACAGATGGTCGCTCCTCAACAGCCTTATTCTCCAGGCTAGTCGACGGCATTACTCCGTAGTGTCCTTGTCTAGTGTGATTATAGAGGTCTGGCGTCACAGTTTGGCATCAAGGCCAAACTATGGAACAATATAGGATATTATAGAAAGGAAAATTGTCCTACGTCTCCCTTAGGAATCGTGCCTTAGGATTTAGTTCGAGTCATTAGACCCATTCTATCCTATTTTCTTTTGTGATGCCTTGTTTTATCAATCATGTTTGTTTGATATTCATTCTAATAATAACTTTTTTCTCTTCTTTCTTTCTTTCCTAAAGAAGAGAAATGGTTAGACCTAGTCGTCCCAGCACCGGTTAATCCAGTGCTACTCCTCAGGATGGAGTATTCATGTCTACCCAGCAGCTTTTAGATCATGTAAAGAATGCTCAAGCTGTCGGACCTATTCCAAGCCTACTCATCCTAAATCTGGGTTTGCAGCTTGTGCAGAGATTATACCGATTTGGGTGGAAGGCCATTCAAGAGATCCGAAAGCTTTAGAAATCCAAGCTTGGTTTAGAACATGCGACCGAATCTTTTCTCGCATGAATCTTGTAAATCTACATCGTGTCCAAGTGGCTTCTAGCATGCTCCAAGATAGAGCACTAGATTGGTATGAGCTTTTAACTTTGGAAATTACTGAAGCGGATCTTACTTGGGAGCAATTCCGGGAATGGTTCGAATTAAAGTTTGTGCCGGAAGCTGAAAAAGTAACTTTATCCTGACGCTTTATTGACCTTGTTCAAGGTGAATCTTCTGTAACAGACTATGTCGTATCTTTTGAATCTCCCTTTAAATATGGGGTCGAGTATATTAATACCCCATTGAAGAAAAATCAGAGGTTTATTCATGGGTTGAATAAGAACCTCAAAATGTCTTTACTCCTAAAACTGGAAGTTTCTTTTGGTCAGCTTGTTGATATCGCTCTTCGAATTGAAGAGGCCGATAAAGAAGGTGATGTTGAAATTGTGGGTGTCAAACAAAACTTCAACAATAACATGAAGAGGCTTAATATGTTCAAAGGCCCCAATCCCAACAAGAAGGGGAAGTAAGTAACTACGGTAGCAAGACTCCTACCTCTAGTCATGGACAACGCTACAATTGTGGCTCTACGAGCCACTATGCAAATGAGTGTCTGAAGCCCCTTACTTGTCGCTATTGCAAAAGTTTGGGTCATTTTTTATCTTCATCCCAAGCTTCCAAACAAGAAAGAGGGAAAGCTGAATGTTGTGCAAGCCTCTAGTAACCTTTCTCTTGGTAAAGGTATTTTTCATTCAGTCCTTGATGGCATTATTTTATTTCGTGATCTTCCTATTCGAGTTCTTTTTGATACGATTGCATCCTACTCTTTTATATCAAAAGAACTTGTTGATACGTTTTCTTTAAATGTTATGGGCTTGATAACATCTTTGAGAATTGCGAATTCGGTTGGTGGATCGACAACACTCAGTTTACTTTGTAAAGATGTCGAGATTATTTTAAGTGATTATGCATTCTGAGCCAATTTGCATGTTATGCGTTACTTAGGCTTCGGAATTGATTTTTGGGAAAGATTGGCTTAATCATTATGAAGCCATATCCTATGTCCCGAGAGGACTATCCATCTTCAACATTCTCAATCTGTTAAGCAGGTTTTTAATTTTTCTTAATGATTTCGATTCCAATTCAGTAGCATCATTTTATTCTTTAAACCCACATGATGAGGGAAATGTTATTTCTCTCAATCAAGTAGTTTGTGAATTTTTCGGTATTTTTGAGCTTGTCTTAGGATTATCACCTACGCAATCTATTGAGTGGTGCTAAGGTCTTTTCGGTTCGATTTTGCCACCAGTTTTCATTAGCTATGAGTTGCAGACGATAGCTTTCCACTAACTGCATTGCGCATTCATTATGATTCTTATGAATGGCTGGTTATGCCACTTGGTTTGACAAACCCTCCAGCTTATTTCATCCATCTTATGAATCGAGTATTCTGCGAGTATCTCGATCACTTCATCCTTGTATTCATTGATTGTGGATGAAAACATCAATTTAAAATTTGCGAATCTTTTTAATAAGATTTATTGATAAGTATAATTGGATTTTGTTCTTAAAACGAATAAAGAATATTCGTAAAAAATTTAAGATATATTTTTATCATATAGAAGATGATTTTGTGTTGTATTGCACATTGAGTGCTTTAAGAATTCTGATTAATGCGCCTGATCGATGTTATCGATAGGAATCTCCTAAACGCTATGATGAGATAGTCAGACACGGTAAATTGACTTGGAACAAGTAAATTTTTCTAAAAAGATGATTACGTAAAGTTAATTATAATTTTGAAAATCTTAGCTTTTCAGGAAAGAGGATCAATTAAAAGAACTACTTTCCGATGCTCCAATTCTAATGATTCTCGAAGGGAACCAAGACTTCACTGTTTGTGCCGATGCTAGTAGTATTGGTTTGGGTGCCGTTCTCATGCAAAAAATAGAAATCGTGTTGCCGATGCCCTTAGTCATAAGAAACAAGCGGTTGTTTCTATGATGATATCTAAATGAAATGATCTCGAGACTTAATCCACTTATGAGATTCGATATTGTGAATCCGATTCATGTTCATCTCTTCTTTTATATAGTTTTGATGCTCATCCTTCTCTTTTAGCACTGCTTATCGTCCTCGATCCAATGGGAAAATAGAGCATGTGAATCAAACTTTTGAAGGTCTTCTTCATGCTTATGTTCTTGATTTTGGTGGTAGTTGGGAAGATCATATTTCTTTTGGTTAGTTTTCTTACAATAGTAGCTTCCAATCTAGTATTGGTATGCATCTTTTTGAGGCACTCTATGGAAGGCCATGCCGATCTCCTTCATGTTGGATTGAAGTCGACGAGAAGCTGGTTTTAAGTCTAGATTTTATTCGTGATTCCATAGAAAATATTGACCTTATTCGTCATAGGATGAAAGAAGCTCAAAGTAGATAAAAATCCTATGCCGATAACGGACGAAGGAATTTGGAATTTTCTGTGGGAGATTTGGTGTTTATCCATGTTTCACCTATGAAGGGTATTGTGCATTTCACTCGATCGGGAAATTTAGCGCCTCGATATATTGGCTCATTTCCCATCACCAAACGTATTGGTTCCGTGGCTTATCGCCTTTTATTACCAGCTCAATTTTTTGCTATTCACGACGTTTACCACGTCTCTCAACTACGAAAATGCCTTAGTGATTCCGATTCTGTTCTTGAGCCTGGTGAAGAAATTGAAGTTTCAACATATTTGACTTATGAGCAACATCCTATTCATATCATTGCTACAGAAAATAAATGCCTTCAAAATAAAGAAGTTCCGCTTGTGAAGGTCCAATGGTCCTCAAATCCTAAGGATTGTTCTTCGAAATCTAGGGAATTCATCGAACGAACGCATCCGGACTTACTCTCTCATGCTCTTTAAGGTGAACTTCTCATTTTAAAATTTTCTTTTGTGTTTATATGCTTTTATGGTTGTTACTCTTTATTTTCTTCTTAAGTATTGCAAGGATGCAATTTCTTTAACGAGGGGAGTCTGTAACAACCCGCATATTTTTACAATTATATATTTAAATGTTTAATCTAAAAATAAGATCTTTGGTTGGATTAAAATATGAAATGCTACTTTTTGTAAACAGTCGAATTAGGACTCGGGACCACTTCCATTGAGTCAAAAAAGGCTTTTGCGACCATTTTGAGTATAAACATTGACATGTTTAGAGATGACTAGAATTTTGGTATTTTCATTTGGGGGCTTGGGTTTGGGTTTCACCCCACTAACCCAACTGGAGAACCCAACTCCTCTACCTTATAACTCCATCTCCACTCCTCTTCATTCATTCATAACATTTCCTTACACTCTCAAGCCCTAGAAAGAATGGTGGGAAGATGAAATTAAAATTACGAAGCCCTAGTTTCTCTTAGGAATTCAAATTCAAGTTATAAATCAAAGTGAAGCTTAGGAAAAAATCATCTTCATCTTCTCCATCTCAATCTCTCTTCGATTTTCAGAAATTCCTATAACTTAACTTAGGAAATTCATTTCATTTGACAATAGATTGAAGATTCTAAGGTGTTGTCGAAAAGAAATCAATCTTTGCTTGTTTTAGAGCTTCTCTTTTCTATATTTGGGTTTAAAGGTGAGTTCTTGATCTCACATCTATGTCTGCAGCTTTATTTGTTGTTAGGTATGAATTCCTAACATCTATTTCATGTTCAATTGCTTTTCATTTGAATTGATTTAGAAAAAAATTCAATTTTGGTGTTTTTAAGTAAAAATCTTTAAAGATCCTATCTTTAATGTTTGGCCATGTTTTTGGTGGTGTATCAAAGAGCTATAGTGCTGGGTTGTCGATTGGCATAAATCCCTAGCATCCATCCCTCGTTCGATCGCAATGTAGTTTGGATTTGCCCTTTCTGGGCTGGGCTGATTTTTTTTCTTAGTAGAATAATCCAGACTTCTGGAGCAAAATTCAGATGTCTGGAACAAAATCCAGACGTTTGGTTTAAAAATCCAAACGTCTGGAAAGGGTTCCTGGAAAAAAAAAGGGCAGAGCTAAAATCCAGACGTTTGGAACAAAAATCCAAACGTCTGGAACAAAAATCGAGACGTCTGGTTGAAAAATCCAGACGTCTGAAATGGTTCTGGAATTAAAAAGAGAAACGAGAAAAAGCATATATTTTTCCAAAACCTAGCGCCCGACGTGTGGAAATACCTACCAAACGTCGAAAACTATCAGTTTTGCCTATTTTGGCTGTTTTTGAGTGGATTTCCAATTTTTATCGATTTTTGTTGATCCGATTGGTTGTTGTCATTTATTATCACTTTGATGACTTATTTTCTAGATTTTTGGAAATATCCAATTGATTGGATTTGATATTGATTTTTGGGGTTTTAATTCACGTCGTCGAATGTGAATTTTTGGTGATCGACTGTTTTTACAATCATTTTCTGTGATTTGTCACTTTAAAATATAATGGTTTCTATACTAGCAGTAAATATCCAAACTCTTTCACAAAAATGATTTCAACGTTACTTTTAATACAGAGCTCGTTTTTAAAACCGTTTTCCAATCCATTAGTATATGCAAACCTTTACCTCATTCGCTCGAGAAATCTAATTAAGCGACTTAGCAAAACAAGTGGTATGAAATGATTGCGTTTACTTCGTCGGTTAATTCTTAGACTCGTTCGGTTGAAATCGTATGACAATTTTCGAGTGAAAATCTACAATTTGTTCGTAAATATTTAAGTTAAGCCAATGATTTTGGGACATGAAGCTAATCTCATTTAGTTAGTAGCTTAGATTAATTTACACTTATCGATCAATGATGATCATTTTATGATTTTGACTGCCAATATGCAATGTCTCTTTGTCCCCATGGGGGACTATACCCCGATTTTATGGAGTTTTGTCTCATTTTTATGGGCATGCGAACCATGATCTTAGGACTGTTCATGGAGCAATCGGCTCGAGAAGTCGGGGCATGAGGCGTATCTTTTTAGGTGCGTCGATGTTCGACTTTGCATGGGGAGTATCTGTTTAGGTGCGTCGATGTTCGACTTTGCATGAGGCGTATCATTTAAGGTGCATCGATGTTCGACTGGGCATGGGGCATATCGTTTTAGATGCGTCGATGTTTCGACTTTGCATGGGACATATCCTTTTTGGTGCGTCAATGTTTGACTGTGCATGGGGCGTTTCTTTATAGGTGCGTCGATGTTCAGTTTATGGGATAGCATCTCGTTTATGATACACATGTTGGTGAGTTTTCATGCTCTCGTTTGTGATAGGCCTCCCCCTTTGTGTTTTTTCGATTTCTAATTGATGGTTTCTATAATTTGTGTTTCACCAATTTTTGTGATTTACATTGATAAGTTTTATCAATATTTGTGGTTTGGTGAATATGTTAAAGAATATGACATTCTTTTTTATGTTTGAGAAGATTCGAGATAGTGTATGATTATTATTGTTATTTAATGTATACTTGTCATAGTATGGCATTATTGTTATCATACATTTTTATCATATCCCTTATCCTGTCTCATTTTATATGATATTTATAGCTAGACTGATCCGTTTATTATTTTCTTCTTCAATAATATTCGGGTCAGACCAAGATATTTTAGGCGCTTCTACTTGACTTCTTATCAAGGTCCGTCATCTGATTTTTGGCTAACTTCTTTAGCTTAGTAGTTTTTGTTATTATACATTCGAGATAGAGACTCCTTGATGTATACATATTCTTTTGTCTTGCACTTGTACCTATTCTTTTGTGATGTAGTGGATCTTATATGAGCACTATTTTGATGTACACTTCTATGTGTTTTATTCATATCTATTTTCGCCTTTGTGATATGAATATCTATGACTGATTTATGTTATGATTATTTTATATTTGTTTCCAAAGATCACATGGCCACTGTGTAGTTGTTTTGAGTTTGTAATTGTTGTGTCAGCCTGTCGAAATGAAATGCATGTAATACTATCTGACATATTGGTACTCACACAAAGCAATTACATAGATGGCCGCTCCTTAACAGCCTTATTCTCCATGCTAGTCGACGACATTATTCTGTAGTGTCCTTGGCTAGTGTGAGTATAGAGGTAGGGAGTCATGGTGATAGTAATCACTATAATCTTTAAGCAAAGTAAAAGTAATAGACTTTACAACAGTTCTAGTATATAAAAGGAAACAAAAGAAATGGAAAGAAAAATACGGTTTAACTATTAGATCAATTCAATTAGATAACTTTGATTAGATACTTTGATTGTTTGCACTTGTTCTCGATAGTGCTTTGATTAGGCTGATTTCCTAATTCTATCCTTTGATCGGCCTGCTCTTCGTAGACCTTACTATGGACTAGACGCTATATAGCTCCCTACAAAGAAGGAAATTATGTCTACGAAAGACACATATATTAAGTGCTTGGAAATCAATTGCGACTTGCCTCCCCTAATCGATGCTGCATGCTCAGTCATCACCGGTTCGCATTATCTGTTGCTCCCTCTTTTGACCTTTTATTTACCCTCAGAAAGCATAAGTGCGCCCTCGTCTCACTTCAGGCTACTGTGAGACACCGTGTCCATATAAAATAGGGAATGCCGTTGGTACTGGTCCTTGTCAAACAAAATCTAATTGTGTCCCTGATCCAAATCCCCATGATCTAGTCTTTTGATTATTGACATCTTATCTACCCTAAACAACATAAGCGTGTCCCAAGGGAAATGCTTCCAGTACGGATCTTTTCTTTTAAGTATTGACTACTTATCTACCTTAAATAGCATAAGGAAAGTGTTGCCGGTACGGATCTTCTCTTTTAAGTATTGACCACTTATCTACCCTAAACAACATAAGGGAAATGCTGATGATACGGATCCTTCTTTCATTTTTGCTTATTAACTTGAATAAACTATTTTAAACAAGACTTTATTATTATTCTTACTATCTGTGCTTATTAATTTATTATAAGTCTTAAAATAAGCCTCCTTCTGCTCTATTTCTTATTACAACCTATGTTATAATAATGCTTATACTTAACCTAAGGTCTAAGTGTAAAAATAAGCTCCTTTCATCTTATACTTTTTTAGTTGTAATTCTAAGTTATAAATAGGCAATTATTATTAATTAGTCGAATTCTAACATCAGTATCATAATTAGACTCAGTTTCAGTCTTAATTCCATTTTTATTACAGTCTTTACAATTTACATCATATCTTTTGTTATTTCAGTAATCTTATAATTTTAATCCGTATTCGCATTTAATCTATTCGAATCCATATGCGAAGAAGGAGAATAAAAGAAACGAAAATAGAAGAAAATCCAAGTGTAGGAAAAAGATGCAAATAATGCATAAATAATAGTAAGTAAATTAAAATACTGGAAATAAACCTTAAAATAAATGGAACAACTATAATTAACAGAAATAAACTAAAATTAATTGAAAAAAATAGTTAAAGGAATAGGCTGAAAGTAATTCTAAAAACTATAAATAAACTATTAAAAAGGTATTCCGGAAATCATAGTAAAACTACAACTATTGGAAACCCTATTATTTTAAATTACTTAAAGAAATTTAAAATAATTACAATCACTCACCTATGGTCCTAAGCTCTTCCCTTTTGGTCTTCCCGAATCCACTTGAGGGTATTAAAATATTTTATTTAAAAAGATTCTCTCCTTGAAAAATTATTCCTTTTAGGGTCCTTTCTGAAAAGGTGAACCCAATTGGAAAAAATCTTAGAATGAGAAAAAGTGTTAGGCATAAGGTCTTATTTATAGGGGTAGAAGTGGATCTCAGACCATTAGATTTTGGAGATTGAATATGGTGCGACCACGTCATAGGCCGAATAGGAGCCATCGGATGGAAGCACGGGAGGACCAGATGGATCCAAGAATCAAAAATGATGTATTAAACTAACACAGTACAAAGAAGAAGCTTCTTCGCTTCTTACTTGTAGGCGGGTTGACCAACAGGTTGACCATTTGTTAAGGCTAGGTCAACCGGCCAGCTGACTTAGGCCTTAGGATGGTTGACCTCCCTACATATATTTTTTATTCTTGTTTCGCGCGTATCTTCTTCATATTGATTTGGATTCTGACATTCTATATATGAAAATTGACCGAAAAATTACCATGGACACAATGGCGCAACTCCTATGTCTCAATTTCGATAATTTCACAAAGTTATTTTATCATTCCACTAATTAACGAATTAATTATTATGGGTTAAATTTTGGTTGTTACATTCTCCCCTCCTTAAGGGATTTCGTCCTCGAAATCTCTAAGGATAAAAGAGTGTACTAAATGTTTTCATTCAAGTTCTTCAACCAACTAATCAACCATCATCCATTCATCCATTTCTTAAGTTTTCTAATGCAATTCATGACACTTATGCAATTAGTGTAGTGTTAATGTCCCTAATCTAATGTGAAAGATTAGGCAGTCCACTAATTCAGTTGACTCCTTTTATGCAATCATGTCCGTGCTATGTATCCAAATGAATGCAAAAATTCCTAATGAAAACTGATAGTTCTATATGCGTGCTACAATCATCATCCAAATGCAACAACCATGTGATAAATATCCATTTATAGTGACCATGAAGAAAAATGTAAATGCGCAAACATCTATATGCTTATGCTAGTGTCCTAGTTAGGCCGATCCCTGAGAGATAATAGTGCCTAGTGTAAGTACTTGCATCCATTAACATCCACTAGCAAACACTTGCAACCACTAGCATCCATCATTCGTAGCATGTTCTATTAACGTGTTTATATCAAATCCTATCATCCATAGGTTAAATCCTAAGTTCTACCCTCCCAAAGGATAACAAAGAAAAGAACCTATTCAAAATTAAAGATGGAAATAGGAAATTATAAAAATTACTACCAAAGAAATGCGGATATAAGATACAGATTTTCTCCTAATCAAACCAGTCTTCTCCGACGTCTCCTTAACTATGTCAGAACCAAGGAAATCCCTCTGTAGACTCTATCCAACATGAAGATGACATGTGTGGTCTTTCATAAAGAGCTTTGAAAGGTGCCACTCTAATGCTAGCTTGAAAACAACTATCATGTGAGAATTCTACAAAAGGAAGATGCCTCTCCTTAGTTTCTCCAAAATCAAAAATACATGTCCTCAACCATGTGTGTCTTACTATCTTGCTAATTTCATTTTACTACTCTTCTTTAGTTTGCTCGCATGAATTAACATTCCTAGGTTCTCATTAGTGTCATATACATTCTACGAAAACTCTATTTATTACTTCTAAAAGTAATCACTGCTATCCCCTACATAGCCTTACACTTTTTCATTCAAACCTAGGAAATGATTCCCCTCCACTCCACATTTACAAGTTTGGTTTGGTATTTTTCATTTCAAAAACCATGGCTAAAATTTTTAAAACATTAAATCCCAAAATCCTTGTCTTTAAAAAGTGTTATTCTTAAGTTTCTATTAAATTAAAAAATACTAGGTTACTTAAAATCTTATCTTTCTAGACATGCATCTCCACAGTTTTTTTTTGCATTTTCATTATTTCCTAAACTAGAGGGATAAACTCTAAGTCCAAAATTTATTCCTCGTTTTCTTCTAAATACTTTTTCTGTTTTCTATAAAATTTGAATTTTCAAATTCTACTTTTATTGACTTTTTCATTTCAAAAAACTTATTTATCATTTTCTTTTAAAATACCTTCAAAATATCCTTATGTGTTTTTAAAACATCTTCTTATTACACCTAACTGTGTCATACCTTAATGTATTGGAACTGCTTTCTCCTATGAGAAATTACTTACACTAAAATCTTCTATGAACCTTTTAAAAGGGGACTTCATGCTTATGTGAACTTACAGTGAGCTTATTTTATATTTTTTGAAATAGGCTATACAAAATATGGTGCTCTCCATACCTTGTACATCTCTTTCTTGCATTCCTTGTAACTTGCACAAAACATTTTTATTTATTTCATAGAAAATTATACCAATATTCTTTTCATTCCAATAGATTAAAGTATGTTTAAATTATATTTTCATACAATAGACATCTTCTAATATCTTACTTACACTTTTCTTTTTAGAAAACTCATCTTCAAAACTGTTTTAATATATCCATAACCAAAAACATTTTCTTATACTTATTAAATAATAAGTGTATTCACAAACCACTTTTTATTTCTATTATTAGAAATTTCCCTTTTCAAAAAAATACATTTTTATTTGGGTTAAAATGGATGTTGCGTAAAACACCGTTACTACAACCCAAAAGGACTAGTGCATGGATTCAAAAATAAATAAATCTCATATACTATGTAAAAAAAAATTACCTTTGGAAGTCATCTACTAACAATAGTGTTATAGTCTATGCTCCCTTTACTCTTCATGAACACATCTATTATAACAATAATTGTTGTAACCTACATTTTCGATACTTAATAAACTCTAGGTTTTTATATTTTTAATCTTTGTTTTTCTATAATGAAACAAGCTGGCTATAATTCTTAAAAAAGAATCTTGCTTTTAACAAAATTCCTATCAAAACTAATTTAAATTTCATGCAAATTTCCAAAAACCTCATTTATTTTCCAAAAAAAATATTTCAACTCTAACGGTTATATTTTATTAAGCTAGACATAAAGTGGATTTTCCTATTTACTGCCCCAGGAGTATCCTCCCTAAACCTTGGAAATCTCATTTCCTTACTAAAGTCTTAAATTCTAATTCCTCTTGTACACTTATATTATTGTAAGGAACTACCGTTAAAGCCACTTATCTGAGGCAATTATAATTAGTACAATTATCTACACATGGGTTTTCTCCTTTTCTATTGTACATCTCCAATCTTTGCCAACCACTCTTTGGATTTCCACATTCCGAACCTAAATGTACAAATTTGTTTGTCAAACTTATTATATGTGTAGAGGTTCATTATGCCCCAAGAAACACGCTTCCTTATGCCAAACGTGATACTTCAAGAACTTTGCTCTCAACTGATGAACACAAAGTGTACAAAGAACCTCCTTAAAATGCCTGAAGAATCTTTAATGACTGGAAGGGAATCAAGCTTTCCTAGTGATCGATCAAAGGAATAAAGGAAGCTCAACATGAGTGATCCCTGTGGGTCACAAGAGACCTTGAGAATCCTACCACTACATGTCTCTAATCTAACGACTCTCCTTTCGAGTCCAATATTACTTTACAAGTGGATATTCAATCTAATCCCAAATCGTCACATACCCCGAATCCCAATACGTAGGCATCACAATCAAATTTTACGCCTAGTATACGAATTTTAAAACCCCTACAGACCATAAATAAATGTACCGATCCTCCTATGGGGTTTGAAACAACAATGGGGTCTACTACTAAAGAAATGTCCAAGTGCAAACAATCCATAAGAGAACTAGAGATAAAAGAGTGTGATGTTCCAGAATCGAAAAGATTCTAAATGGAAAAATCAAAAATAGAAATCAAAACTTCTACAGTGGTTTTCCTACCTCTATCCGGTCCATTGCTAGAAGGCGCTGCATCTAAAGCATGTATCTGTATTGTATAGGCGCTCGCTCCATGCCTCGTCTTCTGAGGATAGGTTTTACTAAAGTGACCAAGTTGTCCATAATTGAAATGCTTCCCTTTCATTCTGCCATCTTACAATCCTTTACGTAATGACCAACCATTCCACAACTCTTGCACTTCTCATCTTTCTAGATCTGCTTTTGAGGTCCTTCTCCTTTCTTTTTATCCTCTTCCTTCTTATCTTTTCCCCACTTCTTCTTAGAACTTTCCGACTTAGCGACCTCCTTAAACTCTCCCTCCTTAGCTGCAACGGACATAAGTGCCATCTCTACTAGTGACTCATATGTAGCCCCATCGGCAAGTGAGTCAATAACAACCGTTGAAGGGGCTGATTCAATCCCATTGCGAACTTCAAAGCCTTCTTGTGTAGTGTATTAATCAACTCCATCCCAAACTGTAACAATTCATTGAATTGATTAATATACTCCTTCACAGCCAAACTTCCTTGCTTCAAATTAATGAATCTCTCCAATTGAACACTCTCTTCTGCTTGAAATAAAAACTTCCTATCAAATCGCTCCCGAAACCCATTCCAAGTAACTTCACTTCCTTCCAACTCAATAACCTCCCACCAATAGAAGCCTCCTCTTTCAACTGCCAAGATGCTAGCTGAATCCGCTGGTGATCATCCAATCCCAATAGTCCGAATATCCTCCCGGTGTTTCTTAACCAAGCCCGGGCCTCCAAAAAAGTCTCCGTACCAGAAACAGTCTTTCCACCCAAATCCACAAAATCCTTATAAAGCCTAGAGAAACTGACGGCTGTAGGTTGGTTGAAGGGATTCCCACCTATTGGTGCAGGATTGGGCACTTTTCCTTGCATCTCTAGAGTCATGGCTTGTTGATACCTACAAACCAGGTTAGGACTAGAATGCCCTTTGGAAGATTATCGGCATCTGCCATTCTACGCAAAGAAAAAGAGAGTTTTTAAGAAAGAGTCGAAGGGAGATTAAACTGGACTTTTGAAGGGATATTTATAAAACTCTTTTATACTTAAAAACTATTTCCGAGAATTCTTTTCTGAAAAATACTTTTAAAACAAGCTTTTTTAGAAAATACTTTACTTTTAAAATGAATTTTTAGGAGTCCTACAATCTTAGGCTCTGATACCATATGTAACACCCCGCATTATTTAGTATACCCAAAAGGACACATTAAAGGTGTGATGCATTGCAGGTATAACTAAAATTAGTAGAGACTAAGATTCACGAGACAAAAATTAAATAAATAATAACACAGCGGAAATAAATAATTTTCTAAAAGTCAAACTTCATAATATAGAATAAAACCAAATACATCATATGTCTCAAAATACACATAAACATCTTACGAAATCAAAAACCACAGTCTCAATAAAATCAGAGTACAAATCATCCCTCAAGTAGTACCAATACAACCTAAGAACTAAAAGCTAAAAATAAAGAAGGGAAATACAAAGGAAGAATCTCAGCTGCAACAACCTTGCTGAATCCACAAATCTACTTCGCTTGCCCTTGATGGCCTATGGTGGAAAAGGGAAAAATAGAGTAGTGGATCAGACTAAAAGTCTGGTGAATGATAGTCATTACTAGAATCTTCAAGCAAAGTAAAAGTAATAGGCCTTACAATAGTTCTAGTATATAAAAGGAAACAAAGGAAATTGAAAGAAAAATATTGTTTAACTATTAGATTAATTCAATTGGATAACATTGATTAGATGCTTTGATTGTTTGCACTTGTTCTTGATAGCTGCTTCGATTGGGATGAATTCCTAATTCTACCATTTGATCGGCCTGCTGCTCCATAGACCTTACTACGGACTAGACGCTATATAGCTTCCTACATAAAAGCCAATGGTATGTACGAAAGACACACATACTAAGTGCTTAGAACTCAATAGCAACTTATCTCCCCTAATCGATGCTGCATGCTTGGTCAATGCCGATTCGCACTATCTATTGCTCCCTCTTTTGACCTTTTATTTACCTAGACAGCATAAGCATGCCCCCATCTCATTTTAGGCTATTGTTAGACACCGTGTCCATAGAAAAATGGGAAATGTTGTTGGTACTGGTCCCTGTCAAAAAAGATCTAGTTGTGTCCCTTGTCCAAATCCCCATGATTTAGTCTTTTAATTATTGACCTCTTATCGACCCTAAACAGCATAAGCATGTCCCAAGGGAAATGATGCCGGTACGGATCTTTCCGTTTAAATATTGACCACTTATCTACCCTAAATAGCATAAGGGAAATGCTTTATGTACGGATCTTTTCTTTTAAGTATTTACCACATATCTACCCTAAACAGCATAAGGGAAAGTTGCCGGTACGAATCTTTTCTTTTGAGTATTGACCACTTATCTACCCTAAATAGCATAAGGAAAATGTTGCTGGTACAGATCTTTCTTTTATCTTTGCTTATTAACTTGGATAAATTATTTTAATCAAACCTTTATTACTATTCTTACTATTGTGCTTATTAATTTATCCTAAGTCTTAAAATAAGCCTCATTCTGCTCTATTTCTTATTATAACCTATGTTATAATCATGTTAATTACTTAATACAAGGTCTAAGTGTAAATATATGCTCCTTTCATCTTATAATCTTTTTAGTTATAATTCTAAGTTATAACTAGGCCAATTATCATTAACTAATCCAATTCTACCATCGATGTCATAAAAATTTCAGTTTTAATTCCATTTTTTATAGTCTTTAAAATTTACATCTTATCTTTAGGACTGAAATTAATTCTAAAAACTGTAAATAAACTATACTAAAGGTTATTCGAGAAATCTTAGTAAAACTACAACTATTGAAAACCCTATTATTTTAAATTACTTAAAAAAATCTAAAATAATTATAATCACTCACCTGTGGTCCTAAGCTCTTCCCTTTTGGTCTTTCCTTATCCACTTAAGGGTATTAAAATATTTTATTCAAAAAGATTCTCTCCTTGGAAAATTATTTCTTTTAGGGTCCTTCCTAAAATGGTGATTCCAATTGGATAAAATCTTAGAATCAGAAAAAGTGTTAGGCCTAGGTCCTTATTTATAGGGATGGAAGTGGATCTCAAACCGTTAGATTTGGAGATTGAATATTGTGCGACCACATCATAGGCCAAATAGGAGCCGTCAAATGGAAGCACGGAAGGACCAGATGGAGCCAAAAATCAAAAATAACACAGTTCGAAGAAGAAGCTTCTTCACTTCCTACCCATAGGTGGGTCGACCAATTGGTGGACCACCTTTAAGGCTAGGTCGACCGATCAGTCGACCTAGGCCTAGGGATAGTCGACCTCTAGGTCGACCACCTAATATTTTTTATTCTTGTTTCGCATGTATCTTCTTCATATTGACTCGGAATATGACGTTCTATATATAGAAATTGACCATAAAATTAACATAGACACAATGGTGCAACTCCTGTGGCTCAATTATGATAATTTCATAAAGTTATTTTATCGTTTAATTAATTAACGGATTGGTTATTACGGGTTAAATTTCAGGTTGTTACATACATAATTTTTTAACTTAGATTATTGGTTTTGAATAATATATCGCATTATATTTTAGTTAGGGGGAGTTTTCCTTAATTTCACCCATTTTTGTGATGACAAAATGTAAGAAAAATCAAAAATATACCTATACACATATTCAGGGGGAGTTATCTTTAAAGGGAGTTATATCATATTTTATATATACAAGATATTAGTGGTTGTCATCATCAAAATGGAGGAGATTGTAAATAACTCAGATATTGATTTTGATGATAACAACCTTAGTAACAATAATACCTTCGTATAAATTATGGATATCAATGTTTTTGACGAGTTATAAAGAATATAATGCAGGATATTATACAAGTATTAATTCGAAGATTGTATGGTATAAAACTCAAGAAATGGACATGAAAACTCTTGAGTATAGAGATCAAGATATGAACATTCCAACACTTGAGTAAAGAGATAAACAAAACCCAGGTAAAATAGAAAATGTCGAACACTTCATATTTAAATATCTAAATTATTTAAATATTTTAATATTATGTTTAATGTGATTTAATGGATTTTACAACCATGTTAACCCAATTTTAGTTCATAACTAATGTTGATAAACATTTTTTGAAAAATGTTTAAAAAGAATAAATAGTTTGAATTGCACATCAAGTCCCTATTTATGATATCCTTGTAAGAAAAGTAATTGTAGCAATGAGTATCTAAAATAAGTCCCTATTTTTCTAAATCAGAAAGTGCAAATTCGTTTGTCGTTCCTTGATAGAAAATGCAAGTTAACTTGCACTTTTCAAAAAAAATCCAAAATTGAGAAATCAATTTTTTATATTCATAAGTTACAATAATTATTATTTAATTAAAAATTTATTGAATAATTATAGTTTTTCACCATTATCAAATTTCCAGAATTTTATTTTTCTTTCCCGAACTACAAATTCTCTTGCATTTTCTGTCAGAAAAGTGCAAGTAACCTTGCGTTTTGTATTTTTCAAAAATAGGGAACTAATTTACATATTCATTTTTGTAGTGGTTTTTCGTATAATAAATTCAAAAATAGAGACCTGTAGTTATTTTCTTATTGAAGAAATATTGATAATATAATCGAAAATCATTTTATCAATAAATGGCATTTTACTCGATATTAGTTGTTCAAATTTTTGAGGCATGTCCAGTATATTGATGCACAATTAATTAGCAACTAAAAAAATAGCTTAGTGTTTATAGCTAACTAAATGTGAACATTAAAAGATAAATAAATAGATTAAGGAAAGTGATGTTTTGGTGAATACCGTGTTGATATTTGTTTTAGGAAATGAGATCTAAATTTGGCATATGTAAGGAAGCATGCATGATGACCTTCCATGAAGGGTAAGAGGTGAGTTATTACCTCTTGGCAACTTCTACATAAGGCTTTCATGTGTTATATTAACACATTTGTTAATTTACATCTGTTAATTTTCAAAGGGAGAAACAACTTAGTCTTAATCTATTTATTTCACCATTAATTAATCTTTAATCAAAACAAATTGACTCCATCCCTCCTAAACTTTAGAAAAGGCCTGGGATCATTTTGGCAACATGGAATAGCTACTCAAAAGTGGAAGAAGTTGGAAAAAATAGTTCACCGTTCCTAGGCCGTGAGCATTATGGGTGAAGGGAAGCTTGAGCTTGTGAAGGCAAAAGGTGGAAGCTTTGGATGTTTAGTGATGGTAGGAAGTTTTCATGTGTTCGTGTAAGCTTGAGTTTGGTTTAAAGATGGATTTAGGTAAGTTAACTCACCACTGAATAGTATATATTGTTCTACATATGTAACGACCCAATTTTTTGGTTATTTGATTTTAAATATTTGAATTTTGGAATTTAATAGTTTATAATTCAAATATAGGGAATAATTAAATCTTTGAATTGTGAATTAAATGTTAATTAATGGATGTAATAATTTTATTTAACTCCATTTAACGAATAAATAATATTGTTGAATTCAATTTGTAAATTTACATACAAATAAAATAGATTTGATAAAAATCAATAATTAAATATTTCAATCTATGAGATTAGCCTTTCGGGGCATAGTCTCGGATTTCAATGAAACCAGTTCATTGGATCCATAATAGTGAATTATATTACGCCATCAAACTTTGTAGCTATCTGACATATCATTTGGTCGTGCGAGATCGAAACGCGTAGAAATTTATATCGAAAATTTATTATAATAACTAGGTCCATAAATTTATCTTTGCACACAAGCGAATTAGATCTAGAAACAAGTTTCATTGCGTTCGGAATAGGGGTATAACATATAAAACACCAGATGGCGCGCCTCTTTTGGAGTTCGAAACTTTTGGGTGTGTTTTGTGAATACATTTAAAATTAAAATAATGTAAATATATTTTTATTTAGCCACATGCCTGCCATACCCTTGCCACACTTTTCATGTTTGCCTATACCAACCATCACATGCCTGCCATTCCTCCATCTCCCTATAAGTAGTTCTCTGTAATTATATAGTGGGTTTCCCTTCGTAATGGAAACTTCAAAATTCAAAAGCAAAACATTTACTCATTGAAAAGTTGCCAAACAAGCACTAAAATTCTCGTTTTGACGAGAGGTTTAATCTGGTATGATTTATGAAAGAAGTGGCATTTTCTCTTGGGTTTCGACTGTAGAGTCGAATGGGTTAAGTTGGCTAGGTTTAATATTTTTGTTGAGCGCGGTCATCGATTCGAGTTTTAGAGTTCGTATTCGAGTTCGTCGAGGAGAATAGCACCTCTGGCTAGAGAATTGGGTCGAATGGAAGTAGTTTGCGTGTAGCGTCATCAGGTCATGATTTGGGAGGGGGCGCGGCTTCAAATCCGTGGTATCTAATGGGAGAACATTGCATAGACCAGTTCTACGGTGTGGTTGGATTTGAAAATCGTGGAGAGATGGAATTGATTGGCCATGCATCCACGTGGTTATGCATTTCCAATTTCATGCATCGCTGTGCACACTTGAAGATGGAGAAGAAGAATGTAAGAGGAAGGGTATATTTGTAATTTTATACAAGTTGTTTAAATATTAATTTTTAAATTATCGTTAACTTATAAAATTAGTATCTTGCACAAATGAGGTCCGATATGAACGATGTTTCTTGCATTGGACTTATGTCGTCGAGTTTTTCGTGATCAAATTGGTTTAGTTGGATTTGGAGCCAGTGAAAATTTAGGCTAAAGTCGGATGACCGTTCGGTTTTAGTCCAAAAGCGGGGCGTTATGATGGAAACGAAAATTAATGTGGGTTTAACTCACACTAAATTTAATTATATCATGTTAATGATGTTCTAAACATCTATTGATTGCTTGGATGTTAATTAAATTGTTTGGTTACTTGTTTGGTTGAATTTCCTTTTGGAAAATGGTTGACGTATTAACTTGATCGTTATAAACCCATATGATTATTTGTATATTATCTACAACCATTGTTTAGTAGGAAAAATCTGTAGGGAGAACCAAAGGGAGTTTCTCGCCTATAATTTTTTTATTTACATCTATATGTTATTGTTAATAGTTAATTAAAACTAATTTCTTTTATTTCATTTAATAGATTAAATGTCGTTATAGCGATTTTTGTTATACCATCGTTTATTAAATATTATCCCCAAACCATGTCATATGAACTTGAGCTTGTGTTTCCGCTAAAAAGTATATTGAAAATTTATTAATCATTTTTATTAATGATAATTTAAATTAATTAATCATTTTCATTATTTAATTTGAGATTAATTAACAAATTTAATAAATGATGATTAAAAATTGGTTTATCTTGATGTTTTATACTTAATTCATCATTTTAACTAATGATTATTGAATTTAGTTAATTCTTTTAATTATGGATGATGTAGTTTAATTATTTTATTGAATTATTTTAATTTATGACAATATCAATCATTTTACTCAATGATATTAGAAAATAATTAGTCATTTTAAGTAATGATATTTGAATTTAGTTAATCATTTAATTAATGATTGTTTGAATTTAACTAATTGTTTAACTAATAATATCTAGAATTTAGTTTAATCATTTTAATTAATGATGTTTTATAATTAAATAAATCATTTTAACCAATGATGTTTTAATTATTTGTTTTAGCTAATGGAGTTTGAATTTAATTAATCCAATTAATTTATGATTATTTGAACTTAATTAATTGTTTTATTCAATGGAATTTAAAATTACTTATCATTTTAACAAATGACGTTTGAAATGACATATTTATTTATTAATGATTATTTGAATTTAATAAATCTTGTTATATTTTGATAATTAAAAATTAATTAATTATTTCATAAAAGTGATTAAAATAAATTAACTACTATAATAAATTCGCTTAATAAACCGATTTAAAGTTACCAAACTGATTTAATAAAGATTTTTAAGTTTATTGCCAATGTTACAAAAGTGTTTGAAAATAATTATCTATTTTATTAAAAAAAAACGGATTGGTTTATTTTAAAGAAATTTGAAATGTGATTAATTATCTTTCGGGGTAATTATTATTGTTTAGAAGTTATAAAAAGGAATTGGAACTTGATTATTGGGATGTTAAGTTGGATAATGTAACGACTTGGAAATTTTAATTATTTTAATAACAAAATAAACTAATTTTTTTTGAAATTAAATAATTAGATTTTGAAATAAAAATTTAATATTGGTAATACGTCTGTTTAAACATAGCAAATGGTAAATTTTTATTTGAAAGTTTGTTTAATCGTGAAAATTTCAATTCAAAACAGTTGAATTTGATGAAAATTAAATATTTTCGAAATCTGAATATTTTTAAATAATAAATATATAAATCATTTTCCGTGTAAGATGTCGTATTTTGTTTCTCCAAATTTGGACTACTTCAGCCCCGTTTATCTTATTTTCGGATTTTAGCAGTATTTTCGGCAGCGGAAAATCAAGTTTTGATAGCTTGGTCGTATCGTTAATATCTGTGTAGCATTCTGTTTGTCTCGTCATGCTGAGCTCCGCGGTGTATTTGTAAGTGTATTTCGGCATCCGGTAGATAGCGAAATCGACCAAACAATTGGTCGTATTTGTTCCGTATTTGAGCCTTTTTGTTTCCTTTGTTTTTTCAATTGCCCAACCATTCAATACCAATAGTAATTTAGCATCAATATTTTCTGAATCAATGTATGACCTTTGGTTATTCCACCTCACTGATATAATGGTTTGTTGGCTCTTTCCCTTCCTTTCTTCATTTTCGTTCCTGTTCAGATCTAAGAAAAAATATATAATTAACGATAGAGGTGAGTTTATATTTCCTGCAGAATTTTTTCTGGGTTCGCTTTCTATTCTCTCGAGTTGAACCCTGTTCTTCTTCTATTTTGCCCAATGTAAATTCTTTTACCCTGTCACCTGCTTACCCCGCCATTTCACCCAAGTACTGCTCGTGCTCCACAAAATTTTGCCCGTAGCCAACCATAACTCCCCCACTGTGCTCGTACCTATAATGACCCATAATTTTGATTATTTAAAATTGAAATATTTAATTGATTTTAAATATTTAAAGTTAATTTTTAACTTGAATTTCAGATATAACTATTTATTGGATAATTTAATTATTGAATTAAATATTTGAAAATTGAGTAAAATATGAAATCTATAGTTTTAAACTTGTTAAATATAATTTAAAGGCATATAAAATTTAAGATGATAAAAAAAGAAGATAATAAAAGTTTTAAAATTGAATTTAAAAGTAATTTGTTCGGTTTTAAAAAAATATCGTTTAAATCTACATTAAAAAATAGCCCCTTCGGGACATAGTTTCGGAATTTGATGAAACGAGTTCCATTAGTTCCTTAATAGTGTATTATTATCGAATTTTAAATTTCCTAGCATTTGAAGTTATCGTTTGGCCGCACGGGATATAAATCGCTGAAATTTATATCGAAAATTCAATATAGTAATTGGGTCCAAAAAGCTATCTTCTCCACGCGATCGAATTAGGACTCGAAACCTTTTTCATTGCATTCGGAATAAGGGTATAACATTATAAACGCCTAGCGGCATACATCAATAGGAGGTCAAAATTTTAAGCTATGAATTCGAGACAAATTGAAATTTTAAAATAATATATATTATATGTTGACCAATCAAAATATTTTCACATCTGTTGTTTTTCCTTATCACCTCAAGTCACTGTACATAAGCAAGCTCTACATGCTACTTCCCTTTTCAAATATCATGTCTCCCTCTCTTATATGAATTGCTGCCAAACAGAATCAAGAAATAAAAGAAAATTCGAATCCTTTCTTCTGGTTCCCTCCGAGTTATCCTTTTCTTTCTTCAATTCAATTCAAAAATCAAGTCAAAAAAAAGACGAGAGCAGGGTCGTTTGAAATCGCGAATGCGAGGCGATGGGAGGTGGCAGGAATCAAAGTCGAACCAATATCTGTGAGCAGGGGAAGCATGACTCATCGTCGATAGGAGGGGTGGTCGATGTCGTTCAACTCGATAAGGAGGAGGCGCGACGTGTTGATACTGGGGTTCGTTTTGTCGCAATTGGTTTTGGTTCATTTGCAATCGGAGGAAGGGTTTCACAAGGTGGTTCCACTACTGGGAGAAGCTGGGTGGCAGTCACACTAGTGGGTGGGGTCGGCTGGTGGTACGTTGCTATGTGGAGGAGGCAGCATTCGATTGTAAGGGGACGGTGAGTAGTGGTATGCGATAGCGGCTAGGGGTAGGAGCTTGGGTGGGTTTATCAAGCTAGTCGATATATCGGTGGGAAATATGTATAATGGTGCACTATTAAATTGAGAGAGAGGGGAAAAGGAGTATTGGTGATAGGATGAGATTTTGATATGGACTGTGGTTCAATCATTTTACGGCAGCTCTTCTAGGTGGATGTTGGCATGATGAGGTCGATCAACAGTTGAGGCCAAGGTGTTTTCTGCGTGCCTGAACGTGGATTGGTAGGAAGGTAATTATAGATAAAAACAATTTTTAATTTTTAATTGAATATTTATTTATTTATTTGGGATTTCTCTAATTCGTATTAAATTTATACTAGGCTAACGTTCCTGAAGAGAAGAAAAAAAATCGAGGTTGGAGTGGGTTGCAAACCAAAAAAATAGAAATAAAATCAAGGTGAGTAAATCTCATTCTTTTTTACTACTGGTTAATTTTAAAATAGCTAAAATTAATTATTGAATAATTGGCTGAATTGATAAATTATTATCGGTTGAATGTGATATTATATATAGTAGTGTGTGTGTGTATTAGAGTGATTGTTATTCCCGCAAATATATAGCGGATGAGACCCTATGCCCCCTGCATAATAGTGGATGAGCCTATATACTGCGACATCCCCCTAGAAGTGGGATTGGTATTTTTATATTATATTAACATTAGTGGATGCAGGAAAATAGGTTGAAGGGATCTGATTGGATTCCTTCAAATGTCGAATTATTTTCATATATTGATATATGATTTGTTTGAATAATGTGCAATAGATTGTAGTGCAATTTGAATTAAATTAATGCTATGGTAGTTTTGACCTAGATTTTGGTATTTTAAAATACCAATAATAAATCTTTTAAATTGAAAAAAATGCAAATTGGAAGCGAAATACATATAGAGACATTGGATTAATTAAAAGAGATGAAATAGGAAAAAATAAAACAGATTGATTTATAAATTGTACATGATCATCTCGGAATATGGAAAATAGAGATTTTGGAATGATGTAGATAAAATGATTTTAAAAAAAAACTTAAGTGGTGTTGGTTTAAGTGTAAAAAGATTATTTTAAAAATCGAGATTTTAAATCGTTTTAGAAAAATAAAACGCAAAATTTGAAAATAAAATATAAAATTGATATACTTGATTTGGAATAAGATTTTAAATTATGAAAGGGAAGTGAAATCTGAATTTAATTGGATTCTAGAATATAGTTGCGTTATTTGAGAAATTAATTTAAAAAATAAAACTTAAAATTGGAAATCGAATTAAAATCGATTAAGTGTGGTGAAACAGTTATAAATGGAAAGTGAGACTATGGAATTTATAAACGAAGTTTATAAATAAAGTGAAGTAATTATCGGTGGAAAACCGAAATTATAAATTCGCAGTGAGGATTTATAAGGAGATGGGTAAATAGCTTAAAAATAAATAGTAGATTTCTTTTTGAAATTTGAAAATAGAATTTTTGGAATTTGGATGTAAATCAAACTGGAAATTAATTGAAAGGAATTTATACATGTTGGACTGGTTATATTGGAATTGGAAAATATATTATTATCGAGGAATTGAGTTGTTTTAAAAAAAGGAGGATTTTTGAATGGTAATTTGAAAAGGGGTTTTAATGAATATTTCAGAAAATTAATTTTTTAGTTTTTAAAAATGATTTAAAGTATATTTAAATTGTAATTAAGTTAGTTTAAAGTGAGTTAATTATTATTTTAAAGGATTTATCAGTACTGTTATTTTAAGAGATAAATTATTCTATATTAATATTGTTTTATAATAACTCTTATTTTAAAAGAGTAACTTCTTAGAATTAACTAGGAAAATTATTACAGAAATTTCTTAAGTATATTGTTTTGAAAATTTTAAAATAAAGTTTTCGGAAAATAATGGTATACTCGCATGGCGAAATCGGAGGCAGTGAGTGCCTACAGTTAAGTCCTGAATTTCTCTAGGATAGAGACGTAACCATTGTGCTGTGAATCCATGGTTTGATACCGCAGTAGCACTTTCCAAATTATTTTGAAGGTTTAAATATTTTTTTTGGAAAAGAATAGTTTTTAAATACACTAAATTTAGTAAGAAAGTATATATTTGGATAAAGAGATTTAATTTATTAAAATTAAATAGAATAAGACTTAGTGTTCTTAGTGGAAAAGAAATACTTGGTTGAATGATTGTTTATTTGATAGTTAAATAATCAACTATAAAATCTGGACCCAAAATATAACTTTGGAAAAATCTAGGAGAAATACGGGGATGATATGGTACAGTTGCCATTCGAGGTGTTATACTGTACGTATAAACTCGTTTTGTTCTTCTAGGACGTTTATAAGAAAATCCATCCACTAACGGTTAGGAGGTGATCTCCGATCTTATTTTGTCTGTTAATTTCCTAAAGAACCGGGGTTGAGTTTATCAGAAAATATCGAACGTTGTTTCAAAGAGACCAGCATCGGATTTGTTATCCATAAACCACTTCGATCCAACCAGTACATTTTCCATGTGAAAACAAGAGCATATAGTCAAAGATGGAGCAGTGAAATATAAGGGCTAATCGTTACTAATCCTGAGGATTATTCTGAAATGGATGTAGTAGGAATAGTGTCTTCGGTTCCGTTCGGACCAAGAACTGACTTGCATGGATGAATGCTATCAGAACATTGTCATTGGAGAATAACGAGCATTCTAAGTGAAAATTCCTTAAAAGTTAATCATAGCCTCTAGCCTCATCAATCAGGAATGACTGAAAAGCAAGGGAGATGCAGCAAGGCTAAGTGGGTAGCACCCAATTAGTGTTTGTTTATAAACTTTTTAGATACCCTCGGATATTATTACTGTGTTTATGGAAAGAGCTCGAAAAAGGGTGCGAACATCCAGGGTGATAGCTTATTTCGTATATCATGTCAGGGATAGTTTGGTCTTGCGTTGTAGAGGTTCCTGGCGTGGTCCTCGGTACGTTGTTCTTAACGTGTACTGTGATAGGTTATACCCAGTGCCTAGTCATTCGTATGGAATCCATTCTCCAGTACGTGCCTTTATGGTTTTATTGTAGAACCTAGTATGCGGGAATTTGATTAATATAATAATTTTAGCTATTTGAATAAGTATTTATACTTAGACACTATTATAATATCAGAGGATTTGATATGAAACGTTTTGGTTATCGTAAGGTAAAAACCCCTCGTGTTTATGTGTGGCGTGGTCTTACGAGATGCCGTTGATTTTCAAAGGATTTTGGAACTTTAATAATTCAATTAAGTGTGTTTTCTGATGCTGTTTTTCTAGACTGACTCGATTGCTATTTTATTATAATACTTTGGTCAAACTGAGTATTATGGATACAAGATAGGATGCTATTGAGCTTAGGAGGCGAGCTAGATGATGAGATGTATCACATGTACTTGTCTTTTATTCCACTGTGTATTGTAGGCTGTATATTCAGCTTTGTGAGGACAAGTTATTATAACTATCCAGTACTGAGTTGTTTATTTATTGTATTCTGATGCTGTAATGTATAAATAACATGTACATTCTTTTTGTATAAAGACTAATTGCTATCTATTTTATATTGTTCCACTGCAATTTTGAGATTTTGAGTTGTTATTTCTATTTTCTTCTTCTACCTCTTTCTTCTTTTCACTAACGGTCTAGTATTTTCGGCATTCGAATGTTCGTCATTTAATACAGTGGATGTATTTGTCAATTTTCAAAGGTCAAAAATCCAGTTTGTGATAATACCCATGCTCTTCTCCTTCATACCCATGTTTCGGCCTTCCCACCTGAAGCCTAACAACTAGCTCGCCATCAAAACCAGTCGTTCATGTCATTTACTCCACCTTGCCAAACGACCCATGTTTGGCATGAGTTTTCCTCCATCCAGCCCGAAGCAGTTCTCGTGACTGACGCCAAGCACAGCCGCACCACCTTCTTCCTTTGTCACAACCACCACCATATCCTTCTCCCACTTCAACTCGCCTCAATGGCCACTGCTCCATCTCTCTCTCCCCTTAACAATCCTTTCCACCTCCTTGCATCAACTCTCCACCACTTGAACCGAATGCATGGGCCACCTTCCCACCTAAGCCAACGCCCTGGCCATCTCCTTCCACTTGCTTCGACTATCCTACGGATGTACCCTGCCTTTGCCTTCCTCTATCGGTCGCGGCAACTCCTTGTCGAGCCAAGACAGCCTTCCTCTTCTTATCTTAAATATATATATATATATATATATATATATATATATATATATATATGTTCGATGTGTGTTGCAATATTAACTTAGACATGTTGCATCCATATCCATATATGTTATATATACATTGATATATATATATACACACACACACACACACATGTTGTAGACCATCTTATTGCAATTATATGTTACATAGTGAGATATTTGTCATTTGTATATGTTGTACAGGGACCAATACGTGTTGCATACCCACTTATATATTCATATCTCCAATCATGTATTAATTCTCCAATTTTATATTGGTACTCCAATCACCCAATATATTCATTTCTCGCTTATATATATACCATTTCTTGCTCATACATATATTGGTAGTATGTATGTTGCATATCCATGTTGTGTTTGCGTAAGCCCATTTGGTTTATATAGTGTATATATATATATGCTTTCAAATCTCTTTTTTATAAAAACAAATGCATATATATACACACACACACATCACACATATGTATATTTTTGTTTTCATTGAATTCTCGAGCTAAATCTGCGTTTGTGCTCATCGTAGATCTTTAACGTGTCGTGTCTATATCCGTGTGTGTGTGTCTGTGTCTGTGTCTGTTGCTTGCTTATTCTCGTAGTTTCTCTAGACTCGGAAGGTGAGCCATTACTCACGATTAATATTCATAGGCTAGTAAATTCATGTTCACATGAAATGACAATGGAAATATGTTGTTAAATTTTAAATTTGATTAGTTAATTAAATTTTTGATGATGATCATGTGCTAGTAATTGATATGTTATTGTGATATCCTGGAATTTCAAGGAATTTATAATTGGATAATCTCTTTTAAAAATTAATTAAAATTGGTAAAATTATTATTTATTTCAACCAATAAATGATAATGTGATGTCCAAATATAGATATAAATCGATTTTAAAATAGAATTATTATTTTTGACTTAATAAGGTGTTTGTTTATATATATATATATATATATATATATTTGAGATTGATTATAAAAATAGATTTTTAAATAAATTTATTATTTTCAAACTTAATTTAGGTTTGTTTAAAATTAATATATATTTGAATTGATTTTTAAATTAGATTTTAAGTTCAATTTGAAATTGAATTTAGATTTAAAATTCGAATTTAAATGGATATATATCTTGAAATTGTTTTGGATATAAAAATATATGAATAAGTTTTTTTAAAATAAGATTTGTTATCCTTAAAAAGAATTTATTTATATAAGATAGTGTTTACAAAATAATAAATTAAATGAAAAATTTTTATATTAACATTTTAAAATAAATTAAATATATTATATATGATTTTATTTAAATTATAATTGGTTTATATTTTAGTTTCTTTTGAAGATTTTATTTATATAAAAAAGAAAGTATTTATTAATTTAGAAACGTATCTATTAATTAGGGAAATTAATATAAAAGCTTTAAAATCTTTTAAAAATAAATAAAAAATGAAATAATTACAAGTGTTAGGTTATTAAAGTTTGTAAATACACATGTAAATTAATTAAAAATGGGCAATGACAAGTGTTAACATTTGAAAAAAGTGTCATAATTAATTCTTATTTTCTTTAATTCTAAATATATCCTTATTTTCATAATATAAACATATATCTTCCTTCTTCCCGTCTCTTTTCTTATTTTCATTTCTAAGAAACAAAAAAACTTCACCTGAACCGTTCTTCGAAAACAAGAAAATTCATGAATCAACTTGAAACATTCTTATACTCAACATCAAAACTAAGTAATTTTCAACAAACCAAAACCTGTAATCTTCTCTAAAACCCTGTAACAAATTTTTCAAAATCCTGAATAATTCTCAAGCCAAAATCAAAACCATGTTTGTCTTCATCTTGTAATTCAATCAAGATTCAAAAGTTTCAGCCCAAAAACAAATGCAAACTAGTAGCTCAAGCCTGTAAACATTCTTTTCAAAATCGGTGAGCAAACCTGAAACCTCTTTTCTCAATCCTGGAGTATCAAGTCTGTAGCCATTTTCAAATCTGAGATTTGTAAAGCAAGCAACCTGAAATCAAAGCCTTAAAACATCAAAGTAGTTCGAGGGTTTAAATCAAAAGTTGTTGCTAAAGCATTCACTTTTAAAGAAATCAAAGCATCCTAGTAAAAATCAAGCCCTCCGCCTTTTTAATCTGTGGGTAAACTTTTTGTTTAAAAGTTTAAGTAAAAGTAAATATGTGCTTGCATATTTCTGTGATGATGATGCCCTACATGTATATATATATATGAGTGTAGTATCTGTACATATGTTTGTGTACAGGAGTGCATGTTTGATGCCTTCCTATTCTTCTCTGTTCTTGTTACAGAGTGATAAGTTAGATCAAAAGTTCATTTCCTCTTCCTTTGTTTTTTGATAGGGTTTAGTTTTTAAACAATAAATGTTTGTTTAGGTCATAAACTAAACCTTAAATATGAATTTAAGTAAAATACTTAGAAGATTATCTGAAAATGAGAAGGCAATAAAAATTCTTTTAAAACATGTTAAAATAAATCATTTTACTTTGCTGCTTTAGGATTATATCTTGAATCTACTTTGAAAGTTAGGATTATTAAAACTTAATTCATAACTTCTAAAATTGAATTGGATGAGCAATTCAAAGTTAACTGGAATTTGGTTTTTGGGAAAATTCTTATGGCCGAGGGATTTTTGGTGGTCGGAAACTTGGCTGGAGGTAGAGGAAGGTTCAGGGAGTTCGAAAAAAATGGCATGGAGGTGAATATTTCACCATGGCATCGGCGGCGTAGAGATTTAGGTTTTTAACCCAAATTTGGTCGAGTCTGGGAAATGGGATCACTGCTTTACCTCTGGGTGATCGAGTGGCTCGTGGTTTTTGGAATTGTTAGCATAGAGGGTTGGCATGGCGTAGCCGGAAGTGCAGCAGCTCCGGTGGTCGGAGGCATGTGTTCATGGCAGATTTCTGGTGAGGTTTTGGGTTCCAGTTTCAACAAACTTGCTCGATTTTGATTTGAAGCTTGGGCTTGTATTGGATGTTCGGGCACTGGTGTAGGGGTGATGGTCGTTGTGTCGGAGGTTACGGCGGTGGTCACTACCGTTGTAGATGGCTGTACAGGTGCACAAGGGAGATTCGATGACTGTTGTTTGGGGTTGGGTTTTGATTCGAAGGTGGGATCGAGTTTTTGGGGTGGTGACTTGAGTTCGAACTCGAGTGGTTTGTGGGTTAAACCTGTAGTTTTTTAAAAACTTAAAAATAGATCTAAGTTTTGTAATAAAGGGGAGAAATGATTGTTTACTCGGGGCTAGACCCGAGGGGTCTTCAGGTTTGACCCGCAGCAGCAGTGTGGAACAGTTTTTGTAATGTTTTAAAATCAATTTGTTTTTGAAATTTAAATTTAAATATAGTTTAAACTTTCTTATTAAAACTTACTCTTTTTATAATTGTTTTCTTCAACTATTGATTAAGAAGTTTTGAAAATTTGTTTAATTTAAATTTTGAAATTTTTTAAAGTGATTTTAAAAATTAATTTAAAATGAAAGTTTAAGATTTTTATAAAAGCAAGTTTTAAAATAAAAACTGAAATTAGTTTTTTTTAAAACTTCTACTTGATAATGTTTTAAGTTATTTTAAGGAAGTTAAGTTTTGTTAACTTTAAATTTTTTAAGTTAAATGATTATTTTATTCCAAATCTTAATTAAATGATTTAATTAAGTAAAGTTAATTATAATGATAAAATGTTTTAAAAATGTTAATGGTAATTAAGGTATTTATAAGATAATGTTTTATCTTAAGATAATTAAGGTTCTAATGTCTTGAGATTAGTTAAGCTAATTCAGGAAAATAAGTATAATTAATTAGTTTGATTAACTAATTATAAAGGATAAATTAAGTAATTAATTAAGAGTAATTAATTGATTTAATTAACAGATAATTAAGGGTTATAAGTTAATTAGTTAAAGGTTAATTAATTGTTATTAAAGATTATTAATTAGATAATTAAATTTTATTAGTTAATGAATAGTGATTAATTAATTGAGTAATTAAGTTGTAATTAAGAATTAATTAATTAAGTAATTAAGATTGATTAATTAAGTAATTAGTGATAAGTAATTAAGTAATTAGAGGTTACTTAATTAATAATTAAGAAGTACTTAATTTGTAATTAAGATTTATTAATTACTAATTAGGTTTTATTAATTAATAATTAAAGGATAATTAATCTCAAATTAACTGTTAATTAAGGATTGATTAAATTTTAATTAAGGATTGATTAACTGTTAATTAAGGATTGGTTAACTATTTAATCAACTGGTGATTAAAGATTAATTCAATTGTAATTAAGGTTGTTAGTTAATAATTAACGTTTATTAATTAATAATTAAGGGATAATTAATTAATTAATGATTAATTAATTAATTATAAGAGTAATTATGGATTAATTAATTTGCATTGAGAGATATTGATTACTAATTAAGGTTATCAATTAATAGTTAATAGGTAATAATCAGTTAATTAAAGGTTAATTAATTGATTATAAAAGTAATTAAGAATTGATTACTTTGTATTGAAGGAGATTAATTAATAATTAAGGTTTATTAATTGATAATTAAAGAATGATTAATCTATGTTTGGAGATTAATTAATTGATTGATAAAAGTATTAAAAGATAATTAATCAAGAATGATTATTAAGGTAATGATTAATTAATTTGTTTGTAATCAATTAATGGTAAATTGGGCAGGATTAGGTGATTAATTCTTAAAATGATTAATTTGATTTAAATTAATTAAATTAATTATTATATGGATTAATAATTTCTATTTGTGGATGATTGTTTGTGTGGAATGTCTGAATTTGATGATATCCATTGGATGATATGCTGTGATATAACGTGATGTGATACTGGATATATCAGTGATAAATGTGTGATATTTATCTGTGATAAATGCTGTGTGCATTCAAAATATTCAATTGAATTGAAATGAATTGTTAACCTTAAACAACTTGACCTTTAAGATATGTTCGGATTTCGATGAGACCGGGATCGGATATCAAATTTGATTGTCTGAAAACCACATCGATCCAAGTTAAACGATAGGTCGTGACATCTCAAAGTGAAGATCGAGATGGAATTTCGGAGTGCAAGGGTTATCGTCGTCAACTCTGAGGGTGATTCCAAAATGAGTGTAATGAAATAATTCCTTCGGTTTCGCTCGAACCCGGAACGAACTTGTATGGATTAAATGCTTTCAGCACATTATCAGGTGGATGATGAGCATTCTAAGATAGATGTGTTCCATAAGGGTAATTGTAGCCTCAAGCCTCATCAACTGGGAATGGCTAAAACAGGGGAGATGTAGCAAGGCTAAGTGAGTCGTGCTCAAGTAGGATAAGAGCTTCTCCTGTCTAGAGGTCCCTTTTTATTCGGCTTAGTGGGCAGTTGGTCTGCAACCAACTGCGAGGTTGTCTTATTCGGGACTGCCCAATAAGGGATGGTTCCGACCTTGTGTTGCAGGGGATTTAGTGTGGATCCTCGGTACGGTGATCTAGGCCATGTACTGTGACCGGCGGTACCCCAGTAGCCCTGTCATTGTATGGAATCCAATCTCCAATAAGTGCCATCGGATTTGATTGTATAACTATGTATGCTAGAATTTAATAAATGTAACAATTTCGGCCATTTTCTAGTTTATTTGAAAACCCTAGACCCTGTTCTAATATCACTGGATTTCCTATCAAATGTTTTGGTTAGCGTAAGGTAAAAACTTACCCATGTTTATATGTGGGAAGTCTTATGTGATACCTTCGTTTCAAAAGATTTTAAAGTTAAGCAACTTTAACCGTTTACTCACACCGAACCCATGTCTGACCAGGAGTTTATTTCTGTTTTTCTTAAACTCTTGGGTACTCAAATTTTTATGTGTAGCCAAGTGATCAGGTTTTGGCTTGACGAATATTGGATAGCATGGAGCAGGAGTCCAGACGTAGCTATATATATATATATATATCTATTTCCGCTGTGTTGAAGTTTTTGTCTATTGTATTTTGAAATCTAAGGTATTAGACATATCTTTATAACTGTCTAATGTGAAATGTTGTTGTAATCTGTGTAACTCTGATGTATTGACTATGTAATATCTATGTGATATATTATATTTTGTTCCGTTTCCGCTGTGAGATTCTGATAATTGTTGAGTTCTTTCTTCTACCTATCCTATTTGTATTTGTAATTTTTATATAATCATATGTCTATCTAATTTTTTTGGGTATCTGTTCGTATTTCCAACATGAATTCTAGAGAATTTTTATCTCGCTCTTTGTTTGATCGAATGTCCTACCCTTGTATCTAATCCTACAGGCAGTGTAACCAAGTTAGATAAGATCTATAGAGGCTTAAGGCTTTCTTATCTCCCCCGTAGCTTTCTGGTGACCCATCGATATTAGATCTCGAAGGGTTTGATCTCATTCTCGGTATGGATTGGATGGATAGTATAAGGATTGTTTCTTTGGAGATTAAGTTGGGAAGAATCACAAAAGTGACTTGCGATGATTCCGGAGTTCATTTGAGCATCTGTTGCTTAGAAGAGAGGCATCTCCAGAAGGCGTAGAGTCCATCGAGGTGGTTAGAGATTTTCCGGATGATTTCGAGGAGTATAGTTTGTCCTCATCGAAAGATAAAGTTTTAGATCGTCTTAGTTCCGGGAGTTGTACCTGTTGTTCAGCCTAGTAGACGGATGGTGCCAAAAAGAAAGAGAAAAGTTGGGGAAGCAGACTGTAACAACCCGCATATTTATCGAGTTTGTATTTAAATATTTTATTTAAATATTAACTCGTTAATCGGATTTTGGTCCGAAAAGCTACTTTTTGTAAACGGTCGAATTAGGACTCGAGACCACTTCCATTGAGTTCGAAATGTCGTTTACAACTTTTTTAAGTATAAACATCGATAGGTTTGGAGTTAGTGAAATTTCACTAACTTTTCCCGCTTTGGACTTTGGGTTAGTTTAGCCTATTAAGCCCAAGTTCCAACCCTCTTCTCCTCACTCTTCATAAATTTCCTAACTAATCAAGCTTTGGCATTAATGGTGGAGGGAATGGGAAATTAAAATTCCAAAACTCAAATTCAATTGCAATCCATCTTTCTACTCCAAATTCAAGAAGAAGACATTGGATTCAAGCTTCTTGTGCTTAGATAGAAGAAGGATTGATTCTTGCTTGCTTAAAACTTCATTTTCATTGATATTTGGTGCAAAGGTGAGATTTTTATCTCACAAATCTAGTCTATAATTATATTGGACTGTTGGGAATGATTCCCTATCACTTTTGCATGCACATTTGCATTTGGTTTGGATTGGATTGGCGAAAAACTCCAATTTTTAGCGTTTTGGTGAATTTTCTGCACTTAGGTCGTTCTGGCCATTTTTAGGTCGTTCGGAGTTAAGTCGTTCGTCCCTAGGTCGTGAGTCGTTCACGAGTTAAACTTAGGTCGTTCTGGCCATTTTTAGGTCGTTCGGAGTTAAGTCGTTTGTCCCTAGGTCGTGAGTCGTTCACGAGTTAACCCTAGGTCGTTCTGGCCATTTTTAGCTCGTTCGGAGTAAAGTCGTTCATCCATAGGTCGTTTACGAGTTATCCCGATAGGTCGTTGGACCTTATCTCGTTAGGTCGCTCCTGGCCTAACCCTTAAGTCGTGCAACTCTTAAGTCGTGCAACTCTTAAGTCGTGCAACGCTTAAGTCGTGCAACCCTTAAGTCGTGCAACCCTTAAGTCGTGCAACCCTTAAGTCGTGGAACCCTTAAGTCGTGCAACCCTTAAGTCGTGCAACTCTTAAGTCGTGTAACCCTTAAGTCGTGCAACCCTTAAGTCGTGGAACCCTTAAGTCGTGCAACCCTTAAGTCGTGCAACTCTTAAGTCGTGTAACCCTTAAGTCGTGCAACCCTTAAGTCGTGCAACTCTTAAGTCGGTCACGAGTTATCCTGTTAGGTCGCGACCTCTGTTAAGTCGGCCATGTTGGGTCGTGAGTCATCGTTAGGTCGCGAACACCTCTAGGTCGCAACCACTAAGTCGCTTGACCCCTTAGACCCCTAGGTCGCAGCCGTTAGGTCGTATGACCCTTGAGTCGTTAGGTCGTTATACCTCATTTTGTCTTCACTAGGTCGTACCGTTTTGGTCGGGGCGCTGCCCCGCACCCCGCCGGGGGCGCTGCCCCCTGGACCCCCGCGACCTGGCCGGGCAGGTCAAACCCCGTAAGCGGTGGCGTTGCCCCCGCACCCCCACCTTGGGGGGTTGCCACCCCCCTGGACCCCCCCTCCGTAGGGGATCTTATCTGAAAAACATCGAGCTGATTTCCTTGGATTTTATTCACATCTCCGTATGCGATTTTTATGACTGATTGTTTCTACAATTGCTTCTGTGTTTTGTCACTTTATAATATAAAGGTTTCAATACTAGTAGTAAATATCAAAACTCTTTTAACAAACAATTTCAACTCTATTTTTAATAACAAAGCTCTTTACTTAAATCGTTTTCCAATCTATTAGTATATACAAACCTTTACCTCACTCGGATGAGAAATCTAATTAAACGACTTAGTAAAACAAGTGGTATGAAACGCTTGCGTTCACTTCGTCGGTTAATTCTTGGACTTGTTCGATTGAACCTCTTGTGACAATTTTATTAGTGAAGATTTACAGTTTGTTCGTAAATATTTAAGTTAAGCAAGTGGTTATGGGACATGAAGCTAAACTTCTATATTTACTAGCTTAGTGTAATTGACACTTCTCGTTGATCATGACGATCATTCTGATGATTTAGACTAGCAACTGTGCGATGTCTCTTGTTGCGAGGTTAGACTAGACACCACTTGTGTGATTCCACTCACACATACCTTTTTGCTTTTTGGTTAGTCTGGACCTTAATCTGTGTGATTCCATTCACACATGTGGGGTAGCTCCCCTTGGTCTTCGGACCGTCATGTGATAGGCCTCTTTCTCTTTTCTATGATTTCTGGACTTCTTGCAATGATTTCTAGAATTTATGTCATTGACTTGTTATGAGTACAAGTTTGGGGTATGATGCCCTTTTCGAATCTTTGAGAAGATTCTTGTGATATTGATTATCTCTTATTGATTGATCTTCTGTTGATCATTATTTACATACTTATAGTGGTATGTCATTATGGATGTTTATGTTTATGCCATATCTTTTATGTTATATCATGTCATCTGATATTTATAGCTAGACTGACCCGTTTATTATTTTCTTAAATAATACTCGGGTCAGACCGAGATGTTACAGGTGCTTCTGCTTGACTTCTTCCCAGGGATTCATCACTCTGACTTTTGGCTAACTGTTTAGATTAGCAGTTTTTGTTGTATACACTTGAGATATAGACTCATAGTTGTATTCTTTTGTATAGCACGTGTTGCTATTCTTTTGTATTATCGTGGAACTTACTGACCACTACTCTGATGTACACTTTCATGTGTTAGTTATATATTCATATCTTCTTCCGCCTTTGTGATATGGATGTCTGTGACTGATTTGTGATATGATTATTTCTATGTTTGTTTCCGAAGATTATTTATAGCCACCGTGTGATAAGCAATTACATGGATGGTCGCTCCTCAACAGCCTCATTCTCCGTGCTAGTTGACAGCACTACTCCGGAGTGTTCTTGGCTAGCGTGGGTATAGAGGTGGGGCGTCACAGCTTGGTATCAGAGCCAAACTTCGGAACAATGTAGAATAACTTAACAAGGATCATTGTCCTAGGTCTATCTTAGGAGTCATACCATAGGATTAATTCGAGTCTTCGTACCGATTCATCCTATTTCCTTTATGATTCCTTGTTTTATCTATCAAGATTGCTTGATGTTCATTGGAAAATAACCTTCTTCCTTCTCTTCTTTCTTTCTTTAAGGAAGAGAATGTCTAGACCAGGCCGTCCCAGAACTGGATCATCTGGTGCTGCTCCTCCGGATGGAGTTTTTATGACTGCTCAACAGCTTCTTGATTTAGTAACTAATGCTCAAGCAGCTGGAGCTAACCCGGAACCTACTCACCCAAAGTCGGGATTTGCACGCTTGTGCAGCGATTACACCAACTTGGGTGGGAAGCCCTTCAAAGGTTCGGAAAATATCATCGAGGTCCAGGCTTGGTTAAAATCATGCGATCGAATCTTTTCTCGCATGAACCTTATCGATCTCCACCGCGTTCAGGTGGCTTCCAGCATGCTCCAGGAGAGAGCATTGGACTGGTACGAACTCCTTATTTCAGAAATTAATGAAGCGGATCTCACCTGGGAGCAATTTCAGGGACGCTTCGAGTTAAAGTTTGTACCAGAAGCTGGGAAAGTAACCTTGGCTCGACGTTTTATAGACCTTGTTCAAGGTCAATCCTCTGTGACTGATTACGTCGCAGCCTTCGAGTCGCTTTCCAAATATGGGGTTGAATACATCAACACCCCATTGAAGAAGAACCAGAGGTTCGTTTATGGCTTAAATAAGAATCTTAAGAAGCCACTGCTCCTGAAACTAGAAGTCGCATTTGATCAACTCGTCGATATCGCTCTTCGTCTTGAAGAGGCTGATAGAGAGAGTGATGTTGAAGTGGAAGGCGCTAAACCAAACTTCAACAACAAGAAGAGGCCAAACAAATTCAAGGGTCCTTATCCCAACAAAAAGGGTAAGCAGGCAACCCCTGCGGCAAAGTCTCCTTCTCCTAGTGGTGCGAGTTGCTTCAACTGTGGGTCTGGGGATCATTATGCGAATAAGTGCTCTAAGCCCAAATCTTGTCGCTATTGTAAGAGCCCGGATCATTACATACATCAATGCCTCAAGCGTAAAGGCAAGAAGGAAGGAAAATTGAATGTGGCTCAAGCCCCTGGCAACACATCTCGTGGCCAAGGTATTTCTCATTCCATTCTTGATGGTATTATTTTATTTCATGATCAACCTATTAGAGTTCTCTTTGATACGGGTGCATCCCATTCTTTTATATCAAAGGAACTGGTAGACACTTTTTCCTTAAGTGTTACTGCATTGATGACTTCTTTAAAAATTGCGAATCCTGTTGGTGGATCCGCAACTCTTAGTTTGCTTTGTAAAGATGTGGAGATTATTTTTTGCGATTTTTCTTTCCTAGCCGATTTGCATGTCATGCGTTACTTAGGCTTTGGAATAATTTTGGGAATGGATTGGCTTAACCGTTATCAAGCCCATATCCTATGTCCTGAACGGACTATTCGTCTCCGACATCCACTATCTGTTAATCAGATTTCTGTTAATCTTAAAGATTCAGAATCCTGTTTGGTGGCATCTTTATATTCTTTAAATCCTCATGATAACGATGATGATGATGAAGATGATATTATTTCTCGTATTCATGTTGTTCGTGAATTTTCAGACATATTCGAGCTCGTTTTAGGTTTACCACCTAAACGAGCAATTGAGTTCAGAATTAATCTTGTTTCTGGAGCTCAACCTATTACTCGTCCTCCTTATCGCATGTCCAATAAGGAAAATGAGGAGATGCGTAAACAATTATCTGAGTTGGAGACGAGGCAATTTATTCGCTCTAGTTCCTCGCCTTGGGGAGCTTCGGCTATTTTCGTAAAGAAATCTGATGGTACTCTGAGGCTCTGCGTTGATTATCGCAAGCTTAACGATCTTACTATTAAAAATAAATATCCTTTACCTCGGATTGATGATCTATTCGATCAGCTTAGTGGTGCTAAGGTCTTTTCACAATTGGACTTGGCTACCGGTTTCCATCAGCTTCGTATTGCTGAGGATAGCATTCCTTTGACATCATTCCGTACTCGATATGGATCTTATGAATGGCTTGTTATGCCATTTGGGTTAACAAATGCTCCAGCTTATTTCGTTGACCTCATGAATCGAGTTTTCAAAGATTTCCTCGATCGGTTTGTTCTCATATTCATTGATGATATTCTTGTGTATTCGAAAACCGAGGAGGAACATGAGAAACATCTTCGGATTGTATTGGAAACACTTAGGAGTAATCAATTAAAGGCGAAATTTTCTAAATGCCACTTTTGGCAATCTCGTGTGAAGTTTCTCGGTCATATTATTTCCGAATCCGGGATATCCGTGGATCCTTCAAAGATCGAAGCGATTCAAGATTGGAAGAGACCGGAGAGTGTGACAGAGATTCGTAGTTTTCTCGGATTGGCGGGCTATTACCGTCGTTTTATTAAAGACTTTTCTAAGATTGCCGTGCCTCTTACTGGCTTGACTAAGAAGGGATTAAATACATTTGGTCGGACAAATGTGAAGCCTCTTTTCAGAAATTGAAAGAACTCCTTTCCGATGCTCCTATTCTTGTTATTCCCGAGGGGAATCAAGATTTTGTTGTTTATACCGATGCTAGTCACGTTGGTTTGGGTGCCGTTCTTATGCAAAAAGAACGTGTTGTTGCTTATGCTTCTAGGCAATTGAAGCCGGCCGAGACTAGATATGCCACACATGATCTAGAGCTCGCGGCTATTGTTTTCGCCCTTCGAATGTGGCGTCATTATCTATTGGGAGAGAAATTTATTCTTTACACGGATCATAAGTCTTTGAAATATTTATTTTCTCAAAAAGAACTTAATTTACGTCAACAGCGTTGGCTCGAGTTCCTTGCACCTTATGATCTTGATATTCTTTATACCCCCGGTAAGGGTAATCGTGTCGCCGATGCTCTTAGCCGTAAGCAACAAGCAGTTGTTTCTATGATGATATCTGAATGGAACGATCTCGAGATCTTATCCACTTGTGAGATTCGAGAGCGCGTATCCGATTTATGCTCATCGCTTGTTTTATGTAGCCTTGAGGCTCATCCTTCTCTTTTAGACCGCATTCTTGAAGCTCAAGGGCTAGATTCTGAATTGGCTCTTCTTGGCAAAAATGTTAAGGATAAAATTGATATTGAAGGTTTGAAAGACTTTGATATTGATTCTCGTGGCGGCATTCGAAAATTTGGTAGACTTATCGTACCAAATATTGGAGATCTTCGTAAAGATATTTTAGAAGATTCCCATCGTTCTAAATTCACCATTCATCCTGGTAGTAGTAAAATGTACGTTGATATGAAGCGACTTTATTATTGGGAGGGAATGAAATCTGATATTGCTAACTTTGTTAAGTGTTGCATGACTTGCCAACTTGTCAAGGCCGAACATCAAAGGCCTGGTGGGTTATTGCAACCTTTAGAAATTCCAATTTGGAAGTGGGATCAAATTTCCATGGACTTTATAGATGGCCTTCCCCGTTCTCGTTCGGGTCATGATAGCTTATGGGTGATTGTTGATAGACTTACTAAATCCGCCCATTTTATTCCGGTTCGGTCTAACCGAACCGTTCCTCTTTTGGCCAAACTATTTGTCAAGGAAATTGTAAAATTGCATGGAGTTCCTACTTCTATTGCTAGCGATCGTGATCCATTGTTTACTAGTGGATTTTGGAAGAGTCTTCAAAAAGCTCTAGGAACGAAGCTTAATTTTAGCACCGCTTATCACCCCCAGTCCGATGGACAAACCGAGCGTGTGAATCAAACTCTTGAAGATCTTCTTCGTGCTTGTGTGCTTGATTTTGGTGGAAGTTGGGAAGATCATATTTCACTTGTTGAATTTTCCTATAATAATAGCTTCCAATCTAGTATTGGTATGGCACCTTTTGAGGCACTCTACGGAAGGCCATGCCGATCTCCTTCTTGTTGGCTTGAGGCCGGTGAGAAGCTGGTTTTAGGTCCAGACTTTATTCGTGATTCCACAGAAAAGATTGAACTTGTTCGGCATAGGATGAAAGAAGCCCAGAGTAGACAAAAATCCTATGCCGATAATCGAAGAAGGAAATTAGAATTTTCTGTTGGGGATCCTGTTTTTATTCGTGTTTCACCTATGAAGGGTGTTGTACGTTTCAGTCGATCGGGGAAGTTAGCGCCTCGATATATTGGGCCATTTCCTATCACTGAACGTATTGGTTCCATGGCTTATCGCCTTGCATTGCCGGCTCAGTTTTCTGCTATGCATGATGTATTTCACGTTTCTCAATTACGGAAATGCCTTCGGGATTCCGATTCTATTCTTGAGCCTGCTGCTGTGGAAGAAATTGAAGTTTCGCCGAATTTAACTTATGAGCAGCATCCTATTCGAATTATAGCTTCTGAGGTTAAACGACTTCGGAATAAAGATGTTCCGCTTGTGAAGGTTCAATGGTCCTCAAATCCTAAGGATTGTTCTTGGGAATCCAGAGAATTCATCGAGCGTACACATCCGGACTTGCTTACTCCTACTCCTTGAGGTGAACTTCTTATTTCAAAATTCCTCTTGTGTTAATATGCTTTTATGGTTGTTACTTTTTATTTCCATCTTATATATATATATTGCGAGGACGCAATTTCTTTAAGGAGGGGAGTCTGTAACAACCCGCATATTTATCGAGTTTGTATTTAAATATTTTATTTAAATATTAACTCGTTAATCGGATTTTGGTCCGAAAAGCTACTTTTTGCAAACGGTCGAATTAGGACTCGAGACCACTTCCATTGAGTTCTAAATGTCGTTTACAACTTTTTTAAGTATAAACATCGATAGGTTTGGAGTTAGTGAAATTTCACTAACTTTTCCCGCTTTGGACTTTGGGTTAGTTTAGCCTATTAAGCCCAAGTTCCAACCCTCTTCTCCTCACTCTTCATAAATTTCCTAACTAATCAAGCTTTGGCATTAATGGTGGAGGGAATGGGAAATTAAAATTCCAAAACTCAAATTCAATTGCAATCCATCTTTCTACTCCAAATTCAAGAAGAAGACATTGGATTCAAGCTTCTTGTGCTTAGATAGAAGAAGGATTGATTCTTGCTTGCTTAAAACTTCATTTTCATTGATATTTGGTGCAAAGTTGAGATTTTTATCTCACAAATCTAGTCTATAACTATATTGGACTGTTGGGAATGATTCCCTATCACTTTTGCATGCACATTTGCATTTGGTTTGGATTGGATTGGCGAAAAACTCCAATTTTTAGCGTTTTGGTGAATTTTCTGCACTTAGGTCATTCTGGCCATTTTTAGGTCGTTTGGAGTTAAGTCGTTCGTCCCTAGGTCGTGAGTCGTTCACGAGTTAAACTTAGGTCGTTCTGGCCATTTTTAGGTCGTTCGGAGTTAAGTCGTTTGTCCCTAGGTCGTGAGTCGTTCACGAGTTAACCCTAGGTCGTTCTGGCCATTTTTAGCTCGTTCGGAGTTAAGTCGTTCATCCATAGGTCGTTTACGAGTTATCCCGATAGGTCGTTGGACCTTATCTCGTTAGGTCCCTCCTGGCCTAACCCTTAAGTCGTGCAACCCTTAAGTCGTGCAACCCTTAAGTCGTGGAACCCTTAAGTCGTGCAACCCTTAAGTCGTGCAACTCTTAAGTCGTGTAACCCTTAAGTCGTGCAACCCTTAAGTCGTGGAACCCTTAAGTCGTGCAACCCTTAAGTCGTGCAACTCTTAAGTCGTGTAACCCTTAAGTCGTGCAACCCTTAAGTCGTGCAACTCTTAAGTCGGTCACGAGTTATCCTGTTAGGTCGCGACCTCTGTTAAGTCGGCCATGTTGGGTCGTGAGTCATCGTTAGGTCGCGAACACCTCTAGGTCGCAACCACTAAGTCGCTTGACCCCTTAGACCCCTAGGTCGCAGCCGTTAGGTCGTATGACCCTTGAGTCGTTAGGTCGTTATACCTCATTTTGTCTTCACTAGGTCGTACCGTTTTGGTCGGGGCGCTGCCCCGCACCCCGCCGGGGGCGCTGCCCCCTGGACCCCCGCGACCTGGCCGGGCAGGTCAAACCCCGTAAGCGGTGGCGTTGCCCCCGCACCCCCACCTTGGGGGGTTGCCACCCCCCTGGACCCCCCCTCCGTAGGGGATCTTATCTGAAAAACATCGAGCTGATTTCCTTGGATTTTATTCACATCTCCGTATGCGATTTTTGTGACTGATTGTTTCTACAATTGCTTCTGTGTTTTGTCACTTTATAATATAAAGGTTTCAATACTAGTAGTAAATATCAAAACTCTTTTAACAAACAATTTCAGCTCTATTTTTAATAACAAAGCTCTTTACTTAAATCGTTTTCCAATCTATTAGTATATACAAACCTTTACCTCACTCGGATGAGAAATCTAATTAAACGACTTAGTAAAACAAGTGGTATGAAACGCTTGCGTTCACTTCGTCGGTTAATTCTTGGACTTGTTCGATTGAACCTCTTGTGACAATTTTATTAGTGAAGATTTACAGTTTGTTCGTAAATATTTAAGTTAAGCAAGTGGTTATGGGACATGAAGCTAAACTTCTATATTTACTAGCTTAGTGTAATTGACACTTCTCGTTGATCATGACGATCATTCTGATGATTTAGACTAGCAACTGTGCGATGTCTCTTGTTGCGAGGTTAGACTAGACACCACTTGTGTGATTCCACTCACACATACCTTTTTGCTTTTTGGTTAGTCTGGACCTTAATCTGTGTGATTCCATTCACACATGTGGGGTAGCTCCCCTTGGTCTTCGGACCGTCATGTGATAGGCCTCTTTCTCTTTTCTATGATTTCTGGACTTCTTGCAATGATTTCTAGAATTTATGTCATTGACTTGTTATGAGTACAAGTTTGGGGTATGATGCCCTTTTCGAATCTTTGAGAAGATTCTTGTGATATTGATTATCTCTTATTGATTGATCTTCTGTTGATCATTATTTACATACTTATAGTGGTATGTCATTATGGATGTTTATGTTTATGCCATATCTTTTATGTTATATCATGTCATCTGATATTTATAGCTAGACTGACCCGTTTATTATTTTCTTAAATAATACTCGGGTCAGACCGAGATGTTACAGGTGCTTCTGCTTGACTTCTTCCCAGGGATTCATCACTCTGACTTTTGGCTAACTGTTTAGATTAGCAGTTTTTGTTGTATACACTTGAGATATAGACTCATAGTTGTATTCTTTTGTATAGCACGTGTTGCTATTCTTTTGTATTATCGTGGAACTTACTGACCACTACTCTGATGTACACTTTCATGTGTTAGTTATATATTCATATCTTCTTCCGCCTTTGTGATATGGATGTCTGTGACTGATTTGTGATATGATTATTTCTATGTTTGTTTCCGAAGATTATTTATAGCCACCGTGTGATAAGCAATTACATGGATGGTCGCTCCTCAACAGCCTCATTCTCCGTGCTAGTTGACAGCACTACTCCGGAGTGTTCTTGGCTAGCGTGGGTATAGAGGTGGGGCGTCACACAGACCTAAGATTTCTATGAGGCATTTCATATTTGGTGGTGGTATTTCTGTATATCCAGCCAAGGTAGCTACTATTCAGGAGTGGAAGCAACCACATACTCCGATAGAAGTCCATAGTTTTCTGGTTTGGCAGGGTTCTACAGGAAGTTTATCAAGGATATTTCTAAGATTTCTTCACACTTAACCAAGTTGACTCGGAAAGGAGTAAAGTTTAGGTGGACCCCTGAGTGTGAAGAGGCTTTCTCGGATTTAAAGGCAAGGCTGACTAGTGTGCCTTTTCTAGCTATTCTTAATGGCAAGAGTTAGTTTGATGTCTACTTGGACGTTTGTGTGTGCTAGAAGTGGATGTATCGAGTCAAGAATGGTCAGCGTTCCAGTTTTGAGATTGATGGCCAAGGAACTTTGGGGATCGTCGGAAGGATTGGTGTTCCGAATTTCTATGATTTGAGGCAAGGAGTTCTGTTAGAGAATCTTCTGGTGGCCGAGCTTGAAGAAGGATGATCGCTGCTTTCGTCATTGGATGTGCGATCTGTCAACCGGTGAAGGTGATCGGCAAAAGACCGTAGGTTTGTTGTAGCCTTTGGAAGTTCCGAAGTGGAAGTGAAAGAGATTTCTTTGGATTTCATCGACAGTTTGCCAAGGACTAAAGAGGGAAATAAAGGAGTATGTGTAACAACCCGGAAATTCCGATCCAGAAAATATCCATATAGTTAGGAAAAGAAGGAAGAGAAAGAAGAAGAACAGAAACCAGTCATAGAAACCTTACATTCGCTGCGGATCAAAATATAGTATCACATAAATAACAGTTACAAAGAAAAACTGCATCAGTACACTTATATTTTTATACAACAGAGTTATAACATTACACAGCACTGGACAGTTTAAAATAACATGTCCCAGATAATCAGCAATATGTCACAGCGGAAATACTCCAAACGTTCCTGCCATCCAGCTCTTTTTCTGAGCTCCAGAACGTCCTTACCTGAAAATCTCTAATAATCGGCCTGCCCGAGCATTACATCAAAGTAACACCCGGGTCAGGCTGGAAACCAGCGTGAGTAAACCCATCTAATATGGAATACAAAACATACAACTTACATAAATCCGGGTAATTTGTATCCATTTACAACTTCACAAGTTGTTATAGACATCACTTATTTCACCAATCAATTTCTAAGTACCAAAACTTAGATTAAATAGTCCAATTCACCTAAATCATTCCATTCCAGCTTATTCATTTCACATATCAATCTAATATGAATTGAAGTGGTTTCGGGAATTTACTAATACCCGACTCTGGTCTCTTCGAATCCAATGTCGTCTAAACTCTGGTTATCCAATTAAACACAATTCAACTCTAATTACCGGATAACACTTTTACACAGCAATTCATCATTGATAGATAATCACATTGTTAGTATCCATCCAACATATCATATCTCAAAGCAATTCATATCAGAGATATCAACCAATCCAAAACACTTATCATTATTTAATCATTCTTAAGTAAGATTTGATCACTTCCATAAATTACCCTAATTTATGATCCTCTAATTACTTCCATCAGTTAATTATTCTTAAATGTTATTTGATAATCAACCTTTAACTTAATTACTTTCATCTATCAACCTTGATAAATCACAATTAGAACTTAACTTTCCTTAATTTCTCTATCAATTAAACTAACTCCTTGATTAATTATATTAATCCTTTAATTACACTGAGTAATTATCACTTAATTTCTTCCACTAAATAATTATCCTTTAATTACTTCCCATTAAGTAATTTCCTTTTATTTAATTACATCCAGCAACTAATTACTTCACTAAGAAATTACACCTCATTAATTACCTTAAGTAATTATACTTAACCTAAAATCAAATGATTAAATTTAATTAATTAACCAAAAATTAACCACATCCAATTAATTAATCATACTGAGTAATTAATTCCTTTAATTACTTCATCAAGTAATTATTCATAATAATTCTTTTACATTAAGTAATTAACCTCTTAATTTCTTCTTACTTTATTGTTTCTAAATTAATTAACCTTGATTAATCAATCTTCAATTATCTTCTTAATGATCTTTATTACAATTTAATTAACCCTAAATAAATTAACTTTTAATCCTTAATCATTTATTAATCAAGTAAATTAATTACCCTTAATTAATTTCTTAAATAATCCTTTATAATTAATTAAACAAATTAATTATACTTAATTTCCTTTAGTTACTATCAAGACCTTAAAACCTTAATTATCTTAAGATAAACATTATTTTATACAACCTTAATTATATTAGCATATTTAAACCCTTTTATCTTTAAAATTAACTATACTTAGTTAACTTATTGGTTAAGTTTAAAAAAAATTATTTAACTTGATAAATTAAAGTTATCAAAACATAACTTTTTAAAACAACTTAAACATTGACCAATTAATAGTTTTTTTTTCTTTTTTTTTAAAATTTAATTCCTGACTCAAAGTTTTAAATTCACTTTAAACTTCCCTTAACAAAAATCTAAATTTAACAAATTTCAAACTTCTAAATCAAAAAGTTAAAGAAAAACATTTATTAAATATACGGTAATTCGTATAAAGGTTTATACTAATTTAAATTCTAAATTTTCAAAACCTAGTTTTTAAAACATTAAAACTTTCTTTTAAACTGTTTTAAGATTTTTGGCTTCCGGTCGAACCTGAAGCTTACTCAGGTCATACCCGAGTTTCCTTTCTTTCCCATTTCAAAACTTGAATTTATTTTAAAAAATTTAACCCTGTAGCAACTTAAACTGTTAACATACTTAAACATCACGAACTACTCGAGTTTAAACTTGAGCAAATATCCCTCAGACCCGAGCTTCAACCCGAGACCCAAAGTCTCTCCTCAACTGCTGACACCAGAACTCGCTGTGCATCTGCACCAACGATCGCCAGAGCTCCAGCCATCGATTCCGGTTCCAACACGTCACCAATGACTTCGATAAGCTAAAGGATCATCCAAAACCACAGAAATGTCACCCAGCCAAAATCGACCTTCTGACCACAAAGTGGAATCCAAACGTCAATCAGAAACCACCCAATGCCGACGTCTCCGACCTCAGAATCATCCATCGATCTACCTGAAGCTACCCTAAACTCCGATGATCCAATCCCCCCTTCGCGATTAACCTTGTTACTCTCTAATCGTCGACGTTTCCTCGGCAACCAACTCCATAAAACTACACTCAAAAATCCTACTCCGCCCCCGATAGGCCACCACAAACACCAGAAAAATCCATCAATATTTTTCCCAGGTCCACCCACCTTCTAACCTTCTTCGACCAAAATTTCAACACCGATCACCACACTATTCGCCATGAATTGGCAAAAACCCCAAAAACACTCAATATCAATTATCACAGAAATTACCAATCTAAAAATAATGATTGACCTTCCTAAATTCATTATGTACAAATTGGAAACAGATTATAAGATTAAATCAAGAATTCTAGTCCACTAGTTTTGAACTTATTTTGAATCAAAATTGTAAAATTTCTATTTTTGAAATACAGACCCTAATTGTTTATTTAAAAACTACTTTTAAATTTGAAATTATAATGTTACAACCATTTCCCACTTGAAGATCAAAGCTTAAAGTCATTTGTATAGGTAGATATGAATTTTCATTGTTATTCTAGTGCCTGGAATCCAATAGTATCAAGCAATCATACACGCAACCATATATACAAAAGTATATAATGTATTTCAACTAAAATTAGTTAAAATCATCCATGCAACCCATTCTTATAACTTTACTTTGCAGATTTATCACATGCATTGCAATATTCAACCAGTTTAAACTTTTCAGATCTTTGCTTACTCGCCTGTTTATGGCGAAACAGAGGACGGGGTTTTATGCTCTGATCTGCAAGCTTGATTTATTTTGGTGTTGAATTTGGTAACTTGCTTGATAAACTATGCTTCAGATTTCCTTTTCTTTCAGTTTTGAAGTTGATCTTGCGATAGAATTTGCTGATGATCTTCTCAATAGGTTTGCTTTTTGAATCGGATTGAAACAGTAGGCTAAGGTTGTTGATATTTTGATTTACTTTGCAAATTGAACTAAATCTAATCTTGCCTTAAACCTAAGATGATCTTGCTTAGCTACAGGTTTAAGGTGGAAAATAAAGTTGTTGCTGTTTGATTTTTTTATACAGCTTTTGTTATACTTTGTTTCTTTTGGTAATAAAGATAAAAGAGAGATGATAAAGAGTGGAGATGTACATATCTCATTTATCATTTATCTTTTTTTTTTAAATATGACACTTGTAATTGTATAACAAAATCAAGCTAACACTTGTAATCCTTTATGTATTTTGTATATAAATCCTTGTCTCACTTATTTATTACCCATGTTAAAATGTTACAAATTATATTTATATTTTATCTTTATATATATATTATCACATATATTCTATATAAATTATGAAATTTAAAAAAGGAGAACATCAACTCCTTTATTAAATCTTATTTAAATTTTATTTGTTAAACTTACATTTGTTAAACTGTATACACTTAACTTACAAGTGCAATTTCCTAGAATTAATGAATTTTTAAATGATTTTATAAATTTTATATATATTTGTATTGAGTAAATACATTATTCTAATTTATAAAAATAAAACCCTTTTAATTTAAAACCAATTATATAAAAGGAATAAAATCATATATATATATATAATATTATTTCTAGGTCCAAAATATTTTAAAATATCTATTTTTTTTTACTTTTTTCTAAAATTTTTAATTTCAAATCCAAATTCAAATTAAACTTTAATTCCAATTTTAAAAAAACAAATTGATATATACATATATTTAAACAAACACAAATTCAATTTGGATAAAATAATTCTATCTATATGTATACAACACAATTACAAATATAAATATTTATTTTGTCATTCATTAGTTTAATATATAATTCAATATTCTACTGATTCAATCCAGAAGTTATCAGTTTTCAGATGTCAAAAAATCCGGGTTATCACATTCCTTCCCCCTTTGAATCTTTTCGTCCTCGAAAAGGAACGAAGCCAGAATTAATTCAATACTTAGATAAATTTCTCCTTGACCCTTTTTGAAACACTTTAAAATCCATATAATATTACCAAAATAGTTTTACAAAAATTACTTTTATACACGATGTTTCCACAAGTCCGTCTTTGTTCTCACAGAAATTCAGTCGTACGTTGATCAGGCGTATGACTGAAAATCTATAAGTACTTAGCAGACCCATTTTCAACACCCAGTGAAAATACTTGGAAAATAATTTTATTGAAAAATAGAAAATAATTTCGAAAATAGTGGAAATATCTTTGGTGAGAATGCTCCGGAAATCATCACCCTCATCCATGGTCGCAGTTAACCCGATGGTTACGTTGCCATCCCGACAAAATCCATAGATAACTGTTGGCCTTCGCACCCCTCGATTACACCATGGAACCCGCTACAGATCGCAGCTACAACTGGGGTTAGGTTGCTATCACAGCAAAAACCCATATAACTGTAGGCCTCAGCGCTCTCGAATTTCGCTGCCAAAACAATGAAACTTCTCCACTCCACTTGACCATAGATCGCAGTCTACTGATGTTACGTTGCCTTTCCGACAAAATCAAGCGTAGACCGTTGACACTCACCTCCACACGATTTCCTCTATGGTCCACACAGTACATCGCAGCGACATCGAGTTACACTATCGTCATAGCACAAGCCAAATGCCTCTATAGGCATCAGCCCCTCGACTTTCGCTACGCAATAATCCTCAGGAACTAGTTTGTCCGGACTCCTCACAGGATCAACTTTAGAACCTCCCCCTTAGAGGCTCAAGGCAATACCAACCTATGGTACTCCTGAGAAGTTCATCGCAAGGGAGCGCCATTTTCTCCAGAGCCATTTTCAAAACACTTTATACTATACACATATAGTATCTTCCAAATCATACACCTAGTATGAATCTCATATAAATCTCCTTTCTCAAAATCAATTATCCCAAAATGGATAATTCTCAAATTAGGCTTTTCCAAATACCAATATTAATTTTACCTAAAAATCAAAAGCCTTTCCAAATCCAAAGGTTCCAAAACCTTTCCAAAATCATCCTCATGAAATCCTGTATATATATATAAACATAGATATATATAATTTTGAACATCTTTGGATTACTTCAAACTTGTATAAATTCCTTTTTTTATACTTCAAATACTTCTCAAAAATTCTTTTTTCTAGCAAAGGATTCAATAAGGGGAGATTTATCTTATATAATAAAGATATATAACTTTATTTATTCCAAATCAAAGTTCAAATTTGATTAATCTATAAAGTCACTTACTTACTTCCACAAAGTAAATTTCTACCATAGAAATATCTAATTTCTATTTAATTTCATCATATATTTCACAAAATATATTTTTCATTTCAAAAACCATTTTACATTTCTTATCCACCAATTACCAGTATCAATTTCATTCAAACTCGTACGATGTACGCGTATCATCCGTATGCTATACCAATTTGATCGCTCACTCGATCACACAATTTCACTTCCGAACTAGTATTGTCCACCCGACTTCCTAGTGCGGACTCAGATCTGATTTCTTGATCAGAAACCGTCATTCTCCTTGCATAGCCTAACTATGATAGAGAATATCCAGAACCAGTCAATAATCCATATCCAGGTTCGCCGTCGAAAATCGAGTGAAAAATCCCAACTTGGATCGATATAACTATCTCGAAATTCTATGCTCGAATCTGGATCAAATCACTATGCGAATAGAATAGTATACGTACATCCTACGTATTTATCTTTATTGATTTATCAATCAAATGAATTCCCTTACTATTCACATTCACTTTAATTTCATTCACTTAACCGCAATTGCTTCAATCCCATTTGCATTATCACTTCAATTCTTATCTCAAGTGATAACAAATCATAAACCGTTTGAACTCTGTCCAGCTTAAATTTGGAAAATAGCTTGAAAAGTTTAAAATAGATAAAAGGTAGAAAAATAATTATTAGTTTGTAAAATAGTTGTAAAGTAGTTAAGTAATTGTAAAATAGTTGAAAAATAGTCAAATAGTTATAGAAATTTTAAATAATTGCAAAATAGTTGTAAAATAGTAATCAGTTATAAAGTAGTTGAGAAATAGTAATTAGTTTATAAAACAGTTGTAAAATAGTTAATAGTTTCAAAAATAATTCTAAAATAAGTATAAAATAGTCTTGGGTTTTAAAAAAGAAAAGTTGTATAGTAAATAGTTAGGAAAATCGATTTAAAACCGTTTATATTAAAATAATTTATTTGAAAATAGACCAGAGCCAAACTGTTTAATTTCCAATCTCCATTCCATCAATTCAATTTAAATTTCCACATTCATTTAAATTGACTCAATTCCAATTTGAGTGACTTCAATTTCAAATTATCTCAATTCCTGTTTGAATAAATCCCAATTACCATTTGAATTTGAACTTATTCAACTTCAATTTTATTTCAAATCAATCCAATTCAAATTTTCCATTTGAAATTTTAAACTTATCCATCTTCAATCACAATTCTAATTAATTCAAATCAAATTTAATTTGAACCAATTCAATTCAAATTTCAAATTTAAACCATCCCGAATTATATAAATTCGAGTTAAATTTTTAAATATTGATTTAATCCTTTAAATCAAATCAACTTATATCTTTAAACCATTGAATTCAAATTTCATTTCAAATTTATTTCAAAGTTCAAATAATAATTCAAATCCTTTTTAAACAACTAAATCTTTGAAATTCAATTTATCATCAAATTTCAATTTTGAAACCAAACCTTTGACGTTTTATCTTGAACATTCAAAATTTAAGTCCAAAATGATTCCATTTTATCTTAATAGTGGATATATTACCACACCTCGTTTTCTTCATTCATTTGAACAAATCCAATTTCAGCTTAAAGATTATTAATAACAACGGGATGGTATCATTCAAATTATTTTAAAACATTCATCCATTTCCAATTTTCAGATCTCAAACCCATTTTGAGATCACACAAACTCCTCATTCAAATCAACCATTTTAACTTCCTAAGTCAAATCCCAATTTTACCTTGAAATTTCCAATTCAGGTTGTTCATTCAAGCTTATTTAACTTATTCAAAGTTAAATTCAATTTACTTAATTCCGCAAATTTACATAATTTGAATTCCCATTCAAATTTCAAAATACTTCCCACCTATAACTTCAAAAACTTATCACTTTGTGTTTTCACATCTCATTCCAAATTTAAAACTCAACATTTAGAGTTTATTCCAAACCATCTTTGATATTATGTATATTCCTCTCATATATACATATTTTCTTCTTGGCCCACCAAGCCGAATTTTAAAATTTAAACCGCCCTTGGTTTTAATTCAAAATAAATTCTTTTAAAGTTTACAACAAACTTCTTATTCTAAAATAAGATTACATTCAAAATAGTTTGAATAATATTATTTCCTTTAACACTTTGAAAGCAATTCAAATGTTTAATATTTAGAATTCAGAACTTCACAATTTGAAACCCACTTTAATTTACAACCTTTCAAATTTACAAATTACTCTCTTTAAATGGTTACTTCCTTAAAACATTTTATTGTTTATTGGAAAACAATCATCCCATTAATAAACACAATAACTATTCTATTTCTCCGGTATGAAACCAATTCTAATTCATCTTATTTTGAAATTCTTCCCCAACTTCAAGATTTAATTTCAGTTTGAATCCATTTCAAACTTATCTTTAATTTCAATTTCAATTTGGTTGTATTTCTATTACCACTTAATTTAATTCCAATAATTTAACAACCAATTACCTTAATATTTATTAGAAAGAAATATTGCTATATGTATCAAAATATACACTTATAAAATCATTTAAAAATCTTTATATAAGAAAATAACAAGTACGCTCTCATATATATATATACACTCAACTCATTCTAGGGTACCATTGACCCTATCCTTAATGAGTATTTCCCACCAGAGCCAAGGTTCTCGCTTAATCTTCAGCTCTAATACCAAATGTAACAACCCAGAAATTCCGATCCAAAAAATTTCCAGATAGTTAGGAAAAGAAGAAAGAGAAAGAAGAAGAACAGAAACCAGTCACAGAAACCTCACATTCGCTGCGGATCAAAATATAATATCACATAAATAACAGTTTTACAAAGAAGAACGGTATCAGTACACTTATGTTTTTATACATCAGAGTTATAACATTACACAACACTGGATAGTTTGAAACAACATGTCTCAGATAATCAGCAATATATCACAGCAGAAATACTCTAAACGTTCCTACCATCCAGCTTGTTTTCTAAGCTCCAGAACGTCCTTACCTGAAAATCTGTAATACTCGGTCTGACTCGAGCATTACATCAAAGTAACACCCGGGTCAGGCTGGAACCCAGTGTGAGTAAACCCATCTAATATGGAATACAAAAGCATACAACTTAAATAAACCCGGGTAACTTGTATCCATTTACAACTTCACAAGTTGTTATAGACATCACTTATTTCACCTATCAATTTCTAAGTACCAAAACATAGATTAAATAGTCAATTCACCTAAATCATTCCATTCCAACTTATTCATTTCACATATCAATCAAATATGAATTGAAGTGGTTTCAGGAATTTACTAATACCCGACTCCGGTCACTTCGAATCCAATGTCATCTAAACCCTGGTTATCCAATTAAACACAATTCAACTTTAATTACCGGATAACACTTTTACATAGCAATTCATCATTGATAGATAATCACATTGTCAGTATCCATCCAACATATCATATCTCAAAGCAATTCATATCAGAGATATCAACCAATCCAAAACACTTATCATTATTCAATCATTCTTAAGTAAGATTTGATCACTTCCATAAATTACCTTAATTATGATCCTCTAATTACTTCCATCAGTTAATTATTCTTAAACTTTATTTAATAATCAACCTTTAACTTAATTACTTTCATCAATCAACCTTGATAAATCACAAGCAGAACTTAATTTTCCTTAATTTCTCTATCAATTAAACTAACTCCTTGATTAATTATATTAATCCTTTAATTACACTAAGTAATTATCACTTAATTTCTTCCACCAATTAATTATCCTTTACTTACTTCCCATTAAGTAATTTCCTTTTATTTAATTACATCCAGCAACTAATTACTTCACTAAGAAATTACACCTCATTAATTACCTTAAGCAATTATACTCAACCCAACATCAAATGATTAACTTTAATTAATTAACTGAATTAATTAACCAAAAATTAACCACATGCAATTAATTAATCAAACTGAGTAATTAATTCCTTTAATTACTTCATTATGTAATTATTCATAATAATTCTTTTACATTAAGTAATTAACCTCTTAATTTCTTCTTACTTTATTATTTCTAAATTAATAACCTTGACTAATCAATCATCAATTATCTACTTAATGATCTTAATTATAATTTAATTAACCCTAAATAAATTAATTTTTAATCCTTAATCATTTATTAATCTAGTAAATTAATTACCATTAATTAATTTCTTAAATTAATCCTTTATAATTAATTAAACTAAATAGTTATACTTAATTTCCTTTAATTACTATCAAGACCTTAAAATCTTAATTATCTTAAGATAAACATTATTTTATACAACCTTAATTATATTAGCATATTTAAACCTTTTTATCTTTAAAATTAACTATACTTAATTAACTTATTAATTAAGTTTAAAAAATAAAATAATTATTTCACTTGATAAATTAAAGTTATCAAAACATAACTTTTTAAAACAACTTAAACATTGATCAATTAATAAAAAAAATTCTTTTTTTTAAATTCATTCCTAACTCAAAGATTTAAATTCACTTTAAACTTCTCTTAACAAAAATCTAAATTTAACAAATTTCTAATTTCTATATCAAAAAGTTAAAGAAAAACATTTATTAAATATACGGTAATTCGTATAAAGGTTTATACCAATTTAAATTTTAAATTTTAAAAACCTAGTTTTTAAAACTTTTAAACTTTTTTTTAAACTATTTTAAGATTTTCTGCTTCGGGTTGAACCCGAAGCTTACTCGGGTCAAACCCGAGTTTCCTTTCTTTCCTATTTCAAAAATTAAATTCATTTTAAATTTTTTAACCCTGTAGCAACTTAAACTGTTAACATACTTAAACATCACGAACTACTTGAGTTTAAACTCGAGCAAATATCCCTCAGACCCGAGCTTCAACCCGAGACCCAAATTCTCTCCACAATTGTTGACACCAGAACTCGCTGTCCATATGCATCAGCGATCGCCAGAGCTCCAGCCATCAACTCCGATTCCAACACGTCGCCAATGACTTCGATAAGCTAAAGGATCATCCACAACCACAGAAATGTCACCCAGCCAAAATCGAGCTTCTGACCACAAACTGGAACCCAAAGTCAATCATAAACCACCCAATGCCGAAGTCTCCAACCTCAGAATCATCCACCGATCTACCTGAAGCTAGTCTAAACTCCGATGATCCAGTCCCCCGTCGTGATTAACCCTGTTACTCTCTAGTCGTCAACATTTCCTCGGCAACCAACTCCACAAAAAAACACTCAAAAACCCTACTCCGCCCCCGGTAGGCCACCACAAACACCAGAAAAATCCATCAATATTTTTCCTGGGGCCACCCACCTTCCAAACTTCTTCGACCAAAATTTCAACATCGATCACCACATATTCGCCGCGAATTGGCAAACACCCCAAAACAATACCAATTATCACAGAAATTACCAATCTAAAAATAATGATTGACCTTCCTAAATTCGTTATTTACAAAATGGAAACAGATTATAAGATTACATCAAGAATTCCAGTCCACTAGTTTTGAACTTATTTTGAATCAGAACTGTAAAATTTCTATTTTTGAAATATAGATCCCAATTGTTTATTTAAAAACTATTTTTAAATTTGAAATTATAATGTTACAACCATTTCCCACTTGAAGATCAAAGTTTAAAGTCATTTGTATTGGTAGATATGAATTTTCATTGTTATTCCAGAGCCTGGAATCCAACAGTATCAAGAAACCATACACGCAACCATATATACAAATGTATATAATGTATTTCAACTAAAATCAAGTAAAATCATCCATGCAACCCATTCTTATAACTTTACTTTGCAGATTTATCACATGCATTATAATATTGAACCAGTTTAAACATTTCAGATCTTTGCTTACTCACCTGTTTATGAAGAAACAGAGGACAGGGTTTTATGCTCTGATCTGCAAGCTTGATTTATCTTGGTGCTGAATTTGGTAACTTGCTTGATAAACTATGCTTCAGATTTCCTTTGCTTGCAGTTTTGAAGTTGATCTTGCTGTAGAATTTGCTGATGATCTTCTCAATGGGTTTTCTTTTTGAATCAGATTGAAAAAGTAGGCTAAGATTGTTGATATTTTGACTTACTTTGCAACTTGAACCAAATCTAATCTTGCCTTAAACCTGAGATGATCTTGCTTGGCTAGAGGTTTAAGGTGGAAAATAAAGTTGTTGCTGTTTGATTTTTTTGTACAGCTTTTGTTATACTTTGTTCCTTTTGGTAATAAAGATAAAGGAGAGATGAGAAAGAGTGGAGACGTACATATCTCATTTATCTTTTATCTTTTTTGTAAAATATGACACTTGTAATTGTATAACAAAATGAAACTAACACATGTAATCCTTTATGTATTTTGTATTTAAATCCTTGTCTCACTTATTTGTTACCCATGTTAAAATGTTACAAATTATATTTATATTTTATCTTTATATATATATTATCACATATATTCTATGTAAATTATGAAATTGAGTAAAGGAGAACATCAACTCCTTTATTAAATCTTATTTAAATGTTAATTGTTAAACTTACATTTGTTAAACTGTATACACTTAACTTACAAGTGTAATTTCCAAGAATTAATGATTTTTTAAATGATTTTTTAAAATTTATATATACTTTTATTGAGTAAATACATTATTCTAATTTATATAAATAAATCCCTTTTAATTTAAAACCAATTATATAAAAGAAATAAAATCATATATATAATATTATTTCTAGGTCCAAAATATTTTAAAATATCTATTTTTTAATTTCAAATCGAAATTCAAATTAACTTTAAATTCCAATTTTAAAAAAAACAATTTGATATATACATATATTTAAACAAACACAAATTCAATTTGTATAAAATAATTTTATCTATATATATACAACACAATTACAAATATAAATATTTATTTGGTCATTCATTAGTTTAATCTATAATTCAATATTTTACTGATTCAATCCAGAAGTTATCAATTTTTAGATGTCCAAAAATCCGGGTTATCACAGTATAGGTGATTGTAGATCGGTTATCTAAGAGCGCCTATTTTATTCTGGTTAAGGCAACCCATGCTACAGCATCCTTGGCTGAGTTTTTCTTGAAGGAGTTTGTCCGACTGCTTGGTGTTTCAGTCAGCATTATTAGCGATCATGATCCTACCTTCTCTTAGGGATTTTGGGAGATTTTGTAATCAGCTTTGGGTTTGAGTTTGAGTAAGTTTGAGTATAGCCTATCATTCCCAGATCAACGGACTGACAGAAAGGCTGAATAGAATTTTTGAGGTTGTGCTGATAGATGTGTTTTGGATTCTGATGGGTCTTAGGAGGACCATCTGCATTTAATGGAATTCTCGTATAATTATCAGGCGAGTATCTAGATGGCACCCCATGAAGCTTTGTTTAGAAGACCTTGATGATTCCCATTTTGTTGGGTAGAGTCGAGATCGTCTTGTTCTTAGTCCAGTTTGATCCGTGAGGCATCTGCGAAGGTGGAGCTTATCTAAAAGAGTTTGTGAGGAGCGCCGGATCACCAGACGGATATGTGGACAAGAGACAAGGACAATTGTAATTTGAGATTAAAGGATTATTTAGCCTTTGTCAAAGTTTCCCGATTTAAAGGAGTGATAAGATTTGGTAAGACGGGAAATTTTCCCAAGGTGTATTGGTCTGTTCCGAGTGCTCGAGAGGATTAATGATTGTGGTCTACAGGATTGAATTGCCAGTCCGGATGGCTGGAATTCACAATGTTTTTCACGTATCTCATCTGAGGAAGTACGAGAATGATCCATCTTAGTTGGGATCTGCAGTTCAGAAGGATCTGGAAGTTGAGTTGATTTTTAAGTGTGGTCTAAAATTTGGTTTAGATTTATGGCTCGGAGTGAGAGGAAGCTCTGGATCGTAGTGGTATAGCTAGTAAGGTTCTATGGAGCTAGGATTTCAGAGTTTGTCTTGGGAAACTCGAGATAATTTTAGGAAGACTTATCCGGATCTGTGTCCGGATAGCTAGAGTTGTTTGTTTAAACTGTTTAATTGAATAAATTGGTTGTTTGGATGAAATTGTTGTTTGGTTGATAGTGTATGGCTGCTATGGCTGCTTGGATTGTTGAAATAAAATAAAAGTTTTTGGATTATCATTGTTTTAAATTTCGGGGACGAAATTTTTTTAAGGGGGAAGGAATGTGATATCTCGGAATTTCAAGGAATTTAAAATGTGATAATCTCTTTTATAAATTAATTAAAATTGGCAAAATTGTTATTTATTCCAATCAATAAATGATAATGTGATGTTTAAATATAGATATAAATGGATTTTAAAATAGAATTATTATTTTTGAGTTAATAAGGTGCTTGTTTATATATATATATATACATACATATATATTTGAGATTGATTTTAAATATAGATTTTTAAATAAAGTTATTATTTTCAAATTTAATTTAGGTTTGTTTAAAATCAATATATATTTGAATTGATTTTTAAATTAGATTTTATATTGAAATTGAATTTGAATTTTAATTTTGAATTAAAATTTGAATTTAAATGGATACATATCTTGAAATTATTTTGGATATAAAAATATATGAATAAGTTTTTTTAAATTAAGATTTTTTTCCTTAAAAAGAATTTATTTATATAAGACAGTGTTTATTAAGTAGTAAATTAAATACAAAAGTTTTATATTAACATTTTAAAATAAATTAAATATATTATATATGATTTAATTTAAATTATAATTGGTTTATATTTGCTTTTCTTTTAAAAGTTTTATTTATATAAAATAAAGAAAGCATTTATTAATTTATAAATGTATTTATTAATTATGGAAGTTAGTATAAAAGCTTTAAAATCTTTTAAAAATAAATAAAAAATGAAATAATTACAAGTGTTAGGTTATTAAAGTTTGTAAATACACATGTAAGTTAATTAAAAATGGGCAATGACAAGTGTTAACATTTGAAACAAGTGTCATAATTAATTCTTACTTTCTTTAATTCTAAATAAATCGTTATTTTCGTAATATAAACATATATCTTCCTCCTTCCCTTCTCTTTTCTTATTTTCATTTCTAAGCAACAAAGTAACTTCACATGAACTATTCTTCCAAAACCAAAAAATTCATGAATCAACCAGAAACTTTCTCATACTCAACATCAAAACTAAGTAATTTTCAACAAAACCAAAACCTATAATCTTCTCTAAACCCTGTAACAAATTTTTCAAAAGCCTGAAGAATTCCTCAAACCAAAATCAAAACCACGTTTGTCTTCAGCCTGTAATTTAATCAAGATTGAAAAGTTTCAACCCAAAAACAATTGCAAACCAGTAGCTCAAGCCTGTAAACATTCTTTTCAAAATCTGTAAGCAAACCTAAAACCTCTTTTCTCAAGCCTGGAGTATAAGTCTGTAGCCATTTTCAAATCTGAGATTTATAAAGCAAGCAACCTGAAATCAAAGCCTTAAAACATCAAAGTAGTTCTAGGGTTTAAATCAAAAGTTGTAACTAAAGCATTCAGTTTTAAAGAAATCAAAGCTTCCCGGTTAAAATCAAGCCCTCTGCCTTTTTAATCGGTGAGTAAACAATTTTTTTTTAAAGTTTAAGTAAAATTAAATCCGTGCTTGCATATTTCTATGATGATGATACCCTGCATGTATGTATGTATGTGTATATATATGAGTATAGTATTTGTACATATGTTTGTGTAAAGGAGTGCATGTTTGATGCCTTCCTGTTCTTCTCTGTTCTTGTTACAGAGTGATAAGTTAGATCAGAAATTCATTTCCTCTTCCTTTGATTTCCGATAGGGTTTAGTTTGTAATCAATAAATGTTTGTTTAAGTCATAATCTAAACCTTAAATATGAATTTAAGTAAAATACTTAGAAGATTATCTGAAAATGAGAAGGTAGTAAAAATTCTTTTATAACATGTTAAAATAAATCATTTTAATTCGCTGTTTCAGAATTATATCTTGAATCTACTTCGAAAGTTATGATTTTTAAAACTTAAATCATAATTTTTAATATTGAATTGGATGAGCAATTCAAAGTTGACTGGAATTTGGTTTTTGGGAAAATTCTGGTGGCGAAGGTATTTTTGGTGGTCGAAAACTTGGCTAGAGGTAGAGGAAGGTTCAGGGAGTTCGTCAAAAATAGCGCGGAGGTGAATATTTCACCGTGGCGTCGACAGCGTAGCGATTTAGGTTTTTAGCCCTAATTTGGTCGAGTCTGCGAAATGGGATCACTGCTTTACTTCTGGGTGATCGAGTGGCTCATGGTTTTGGGAATTGTTAGCATAGAGGGTTGGCATGGCATGGCCAGAAGTGCAGCGCTCCGGTGGTCGGAGACGTGTGTTCGAGGTAGATTTCTGGTGAGGTTTTGGGTTCCAGTTTCATCTAATTTTCTTGATTTTGATTTGAAGCTTAGGCTTGTGTTTGGATGTTTGGGCACTGGTATAGGCGTGATGGTCGTTGTGTCGGAGGTTACAGCGGTGGTGACTGCCATCGTAGATGGTTGTGCATGTGCACAGGGGAGATTCGATGTCTATTGTTTGTGTTTGTGTTTTGACTCGAAGGTGGGATCGAGTTTTTGTGGTGGTGACTTGGGTTTGAACTCAAGTGGTTTGTGGGTTAAACCTGTAGTTTTTTTTAATAATTTAAAAATAAATCTAAGTTTTGTAATAAAGGGGAGAAAGGATGGTTTACTCGAGGCTAGACCTGAGGGGTCTTTGGGTTTGACCTGCAGCAGCGGTGTGGAACAGTTTTTTAAATGTTTTAAATTCAATTTGTTTTCGAAATTTAAATTTAAATGTAGGTTGAACTTTCTTATTTAAACTTACTCTTTTTATAATTGTTTTCTTTAACTATTGATTAAGAAGTTTTGAAAATTTGTTTAATTTAAATTTTGAAATTTTTTAAAGTGATTTTAATACTTAATTTAAAATGAAAATTTAAGATTTTTATAAAAGAAAGTTTTAAAATACAAATTGGAATTAGTTTATAAAAAAAAACTTCTACTTGATAATGTTTTAAGTTGTTTTAAGGAAGTTAAGTTTTGTTAAGTTTTCCAAATCTTAATTAAATGATTTAATTAAGTAAAGTTAATTATAATGATAAGATGTTTTTAAAATGTTAATGGTAATTAAGGTATTTATAAGATAATGTTTTATCTTAAGATAATTAAGGTTCTAATATCTTGAGATTAGTTAAGTTAATTTAGGAAATTAAGTATAATTAACTAATTTGATTAATTAATTATAAAGGATTAATTAAATAATTAATTAAGAGTAATTAATTGATTTAATTAATAAATAATCAAAGGTTATAAGTTAATTAGTTAAAGGTTAATTAATTGTTATTAAAGACTATGTGACGCCCCACCTCTATACCCACGCTAGCCAAGGACACTACGGTGTAATGTTGTCAACTATCACGGAGAATAAGGCTGTTGAGGAGCGACCATCTGTATAATTGCTTTGTGCGAGTACCGATATGCCAGATAAAATATAACTTGCATTCTTTTCAAGAGGAAATCCGACATACCGACACAAACTCAAAGCTACTACACAGTGGCTATAATAATCTTCGAAAACAAATATGGAAATAAACATAACACAAATCAGTTGTTAACTCCACCTCGGTCATGACTCAGCGACCTAAAACAGTTACCGACTTAAGGCTTAACAGTTACCGACTTAAGGCTCAACAGGGAAGCCGACTTAAGACTTCACAGGGATGCCGACTTAAGACTTATCAGGGATGCCGACTCAGCAGACTTAAGAGGGATGCCGATCTAAGGTTTAAGAGTGATACCTACCTAAGGAGGATACCGATCTAAATACCTAAGAAGGTTGACGACCCAACTGCTCGGGACAGGTTCACGGTCTACACTTGAGTCGTGACCGACTTATGGCCTATGTTAGGTCACTCCCGACCCAGGCAACGAAGGAGAATCCGGTGCAGCTACTTAGCACGCAGCCTGTTATCTCGGCGGCGACTTGGGACTTGTGATTTGAATCCCGAAGAGCATACACTTCCCGTTTAAGCCGTAAGCCATGCATGAGAAAGAGAGGGCGACCTATGATCTATCCTGGGTCGGTGACGACCTACGACCTATTTTAGGTTGGCCACTACTTACAACTTGACACCGAAAATTCCTATAAATACCCCTCAAACTCCAACACTTAAGGGACTTTTGGAATGATTCTTCTGGGAAGCAACTACATTCTGCTGAGCTATTTCATCAACAATTGCAACACTTAGGACGCTTCAATCAACTTCAACTCGAGATTCAACTTATTGGACATGGATTCAAGGGATTTTCTCGTATCGAAGTTTTAGCTACTTGCCTTTCCAAGTGATGTAATTGAAGATTGTTATAGAATTGTATTTGATCCAGCAATAAAAAAATAGGTAAAGTGGACGTAGGCTCAATTGGGAGCCGAACCACTATAAACGTTGTGTTCTTACTGTTTTCTCTGTAATTTCTCCTACTTAAATCTGAATCCCGTGCTAACGGGTGGTGCTTTCACACTCGCTTTATCACACTGGGGTGTTAGCGTCCGATTTTCACGTTAACATTTTTGGTGCTTTCACTGAGGAACCAACTCAGGATATTTCTTCCATTGCTCCGCAAAGGTTTGTTGAAAAGATTTCTTTTAAAACCAGAAGTTTATTGGAAATAATGGCTCCTGGGAGAAAACGAAGTTCTGTGAGATCCGACAATATTCAAGAGAATACTGCTACCTCTCCTCCTTCAAGTCAAGCAGCTCCAACTGTTGGAGTTACGCGAGCATAATTGGACGCCGTAGTTTTAGGGTTGAATCAACAATTGAATGCTCAAAATGCACAGTTGGAAGCCCAGAATGCCCTGATCTTAAGTAAGTTGAATGATCTACTTGGGGCAAACCCTCAACTGGATAATAATGATGGAAACCCTACTGTGGGAGTTCAAGATGTTGAAGGGAACATTTCTCAAAGAGCTGCAGACCCTGTGGAAAGAACTCCTCCTCAAGCTGGAGGATCAGGGCCGCAGCCGACCCTCCATGAACGATTGTCAAGACAGAATTCAGAGAGAGTGGCTGATGTTTTCCCTCCAGAGCCTCTAAATGATGAAGAATATTTTTCGCGAATGGTTCGCCAAATCATGAAGGAAAATATGCGAAGAGATGAAGATGAGAAAGAGTGGGGTTTTGCTCCAAGCAAAACTCCATTTACTGAAAAGATCTTGAAGGCAGAGTTCCCAAGGAAATTTGTTCCCCCTACTATTCTAGCCTACAAGGGGACGAGTGATCCTAACGAGTTTCTGTATAAGTACGACTGGCATATGATGGATGCCAGAGCGTTTGATGAAATCAAATGTCGATATTTCCCGGTTTATCTGGAAGGTGTGGCTCTATTGTGGTTTACAAAGTTGCCGGTCAGGTCCATTGATCAGTTCTCCAATTTGACCAGGAAGTTTAAGGAGCAATTTCGATTGTATGCTTCAAAAGCAAAGGATATAATGTCACTGTCAAACCTAGAGCAAAATCCAGGAGAATCTATCAGATCATTTTTGAATCGTTTTAACATAGCATTGGCTGAGGTAGATAATGTTGAGCCATGCATGGTCCTAACGTACTTGATGAGGGCGATTGACAAATCGAGTGAATTTGGAAAATGGTTGAAAATGAAAGAACCAAACTCACTTGACAAATTCTACAAGAAAGAGGATGAATTCATGCGCTTGGAGAGCCTCCAAACACCCGCTAAGGCGGTATCAGTGGAAGCCGGGAACAATGGTGCTGCTTCGAACAAGAAAGAACCTAACACTCAGAAAAGGGGAAATGATGGTGGAAAGAAACAGGGAGATGCTAAGAAAGGCCGTCCTTTCAATTTCACACCCTTGACCGATACCCCTGAGAACATCTTCTTTGCGACCAAGGATGATGTCAATTATCTGACACCACCTACAATGAGAGTTGGAAATAAGATGGAGAAGAGTGGAAGGTTTTGTCAGTTCCACAACCAGCCCGGCCATGACACCAACGAGTGTCGTCGGTTGAAAGAAGTAATTGAACAACTTTTGAAAGAAAACAAGCTCCAACAGTATGTGAAAAGGAATAGAAATGCCCCAGCTTCGTCGACGCAAGGACAATAAGTTCCCACTCACCGTCCTGGCTCAAGTGAGAAGGCCGTAGAGCATGAATCGGAAAGACCTGTCATCAATATAATAACTGGAGGGCCTCATCCAGCAGGCAAAAGCTAGGGCGAGATGGAAAGGTATGCCCGGGCCTTGAGGCATGTACCAGCTGAAGAGAATGTTTTTGTTTTAGAAAATGATGCGCCTTTAAAGCAACAAAAGACTTCCACATATGATATTGTATTTAGTGCCAGAGATTCTTTGGGTATCGAGGCTCCTACCATAGATCCTTTGGTCATATCCGCTGGTATCGGGCCGGCTACTGTGAGAAGAGTTCTAGTTGATTGTGGAGCTTCATGCAACATTCTCTTCAAGAAGACCTTTGATCAAATGAAAATTCCAATGGCTGACGTTCAAGCTTCATCACTTAAGATTGCTGGGTTTGCTGGAGAACCCAAACAGCCGATTGGGACCATAGATTTGTTTGTAGAACTTGGAAAAGGATTGAGGAAGGTGGCTCGAAAGCAAACCTTTATAATTGTTGAAGAATTCTTGGCCTACAATGCCTTTTTAGGCCGACCAACTCTTGCTGCATTTAAAGCTGTTCTTGCCCCGTGGTGTCTAACTATAAAATTCCCCACGGATAATGGAGTTGGCATGATTAAAGGAGACCAAGATGCGGGGCGAGAATGTTACCTTACAGAGCTGCGTGAATCAAGGAAAAGAGAGATGGGAAAAGGTGCGGCGACTCCAGTCCGCACCAAAGAACAAACCTTGTAGCAATCAAAGGGTAGACCCTGCACTGGTGAATGTAGTGCCACACGAAGAGAGATGGATCCAAGGAAAGCCAGTGCAGGGGAGAATAGGGTAGTACCGGTGGAGATAACAGTGCCGATACCCGTTGACCCAAAGGACCCAAACAAAGTGCTAAATGTGGGTTCACAACTCAACACAACAGTTCAGAATGTTCTGATTTCATTTTTGAAGACAAATTTGGATGTATTCGCCTGGACTCATGCTAACATGTGTGGAATATCCCCAGAGATTGCAGTACACACTCTGAACATTGATCCAAAGTTTACACCCGTGAAACAGAAAAGAAGAACTCAGGGTCCTGAGAGGACGACAGTGTTACAAGAAGAAGTGGATCAGCTCATGGAAAATGGTTTCATCAGAGAATCTACTTATCCAAATTGGGTATCAAATCCAGTGCTGGTTAAAAAAGCTAACGGAAAGTGGAGAGTATGCATTGACTTTTCAGATCTGAACAAAGCATGCCCCAAAGACTGTTTCCCGCTGTCCAGGATCGATCAGTTGGTGGATGGGACGGTAGGACATGAATTGTTATCTTTTATGGATGCATACTCCGGATATAACCAGATTATGATGCATGAGCCAGATCAAGAGGATACAAGCTTCATCACAGATGTTGGACTCTACTGCTACAAGGTCATGCCTTTCGGACTCAAGAATGCAGGGGCAACTTACCAAAGGCTTGTTAATGCCATGTTTAAACCACAGATTGGCAAGACAATGGAAGTTTATGTTGATGATATGCTAGTGAAGTCTAAGAAAGCAGTGGACCACATTGATCACTTGGCAGAGATGTTCGCAGTACTCCGAAAGTACAGAATGAAGCTTAATCCCTTGAAATGTTCATTTGGAGTGGAGTCCGGAAAGTTCTTGGGTTTCATTGTGAGCGCTAGGGGCATTGAAGCTAATCCAGCTCAGATCACTTCCCTGAGAGAGGTCAAGACTCCTAGAACGAAGAAGGAATTGCAAAGTCTCAATGGAAAGGTTGCTTCCTTGAGTCGGTTCATTTCGAAAGCCACTGACAAATGCATTCCATTCTTTGATGCTCTGAAGAAAGGAAGAAAAAACTTTGAGTGGACTCCTGAATGTCAGAAGGCATTCGATGAGTTGGTTCGTCATATGGAAGTGCCTCCGATAATTTCAAAGCCTGACAATGGTGAAGATCTCTTCGTATATTTGGCAATTTCATCTCATGCTCTCAGTGCAGTATTGGTACGGGAAGACACAAGGATTCAACGCCCAGTCTATTATATCAGCAAAAGATTCACTGGGGCAGAGATGAACTATTCAAGGTTGGAAAAGCTCGCCTATTGTTTGTTGATCGCATCAAGAAAATTGAGGCCATATTTCCAAGCTCATCCCATCAAAGTCCTCACTGATCAACCTCTAAAGCAAGTCCTATTCCGTCCTGAGACTTCGGGCCGTCTTTTGAAATGGAATATTGAACTCAGCCAATATGACATCACTTATCATCCCCGGAAAGCAATCAATGGACAAGCTTTAGCAGATTTCATCGCAGAATGTACGGATAAAGGTGATAGTGAGGAAGAAGTCACTGGTAACGTCCCAATCCAATGGAAATTGTATGTCGATGGCGCAAGAAATGATTACTGTTCCGGAGCAGGGGTTGTCCTTGAAACCCCAGAAGGGCGATTGCTATGTTATGCACTGAGACTAGAATTTACTTCGACAAATAATGAAGGAGAATATAAAGCCCTCATCGCTGGTTTAAGGATCGCTAAAGAACTAAACATCAAAGCATTGCAGATCTTCAGTGATTCTCAGCTTATTGTCTGCCAAGTCAAGAAGGAATTTCAAGCTAAAGGAGGGAATTTACCCACCTATTTATCAAAAGCCTGGGAGCTTCTTCAAAATTTTGACCGTTATTCAATAAACCATATACCCCGCGAAGAGAACATGAAGGCGGATTCTCTTGCAAAGTATTCAAGTACTGGTGAAGCTCAACTATTGGGATTAGTTCTCGTCGAAGTCCTGTCAGCTCCAAGCACAGATGAAATGGATGTTGATTGGATTATAAATGTATCCCAAGAGAAAGAATCATGGATGACTCCGATACTTGAATATTTACTCAATGGTTCTTTGCCGGAAAGTTCAAAAGAACGACAAAAGCTGATGAGGAAAGCCTCCAGATATATACTTCAAGATGGTCGTTTATACAGACGAGGATTTTCAATGCCATTACTCCGATGCGTGAAAAAGGAAGAAGCTAAGACAATTCTGACTGAAGTACACGGAGGGGAATGTGGGGATCATACAGGCGGTCAAACTTTAGCAAAGAAAATCCTCCGTTATGGATACTTTTGGCCAGAAATTAATGAGGATGCTGCTGACTATTCCCGAAGTGTGATAAATGCCAGAGATTCGCTAAAATTCCTAGAGCACCTTCCACTGAGCTAACACAAATGGTCAGTCCATGGCCGTTTGCCATCTGGGGAATAGATCTCATTGGGCCTTTGCCGACTGCCAAATCGGGGAGTAAATATGCTATCGTTGCTGTTGATTACTTCACTAAATGGGCTGAAGCCGAACCATTGGCTACTATTACCTCTAAGAAAATGATAAGTTTTGTGACTAAAAATATCATTTGCAGGTATGGTGTGCCTCAGAAGATAATCACAGACAATGGTACCCAGTTTGAAAGTGAGGAGTTCCAAGGATTCTACAAACGATTCAAGATCCGAAAAAGCTTCTCAGCAGTGGCTCATCCGCAGGCAAACGGGCAAGTGGAAGCAGTAAACAAAATCATCAAATCAACCATCAAAAAGCAGCTAGAAAAAGCAAAAGGTGGTTGGGTCGATAAGTTACCGCTTGCACTATGGGCATACAGAACCACCCGCAAAACTGCGACTGGGCATACTCCATTTTCATTGGCATACGGGTCAGAAGCGATGATTCCAGTGGAAACTGAAGTCCCCTCACACAGAAGGATCCATTTTGATCAAGATGAGAATGAAAAATTGCAATTGGAAGCACTTGACCTCCTTGATGAAAGAAGAGAAGAGGTAGGCTTAGAATTGCAGCTTATCAACAAAGAATAGCCAGGCACTTCAATTCCAAAGTTCGTCAGCGAAGCTTTGAAGTTGGGGACCTAGTCCTGAAAAGAATTACGACAGCTACAGGTGTGTTTGGGCCAAACTGGGAAGGGCCATATGTCATATGCACGAAGCTTCTTGATGGCACATTCAAACTCACAACTGTCGAAGGAGAACCAATTCCAAGAGCTTGGAACAACAATCATTTGCGTCCATGTTTTACTTAAAAGCTTTGCTGAAATGTTGTAAAAGAATTACGAATATAAGATTCTTGTATTGAAAGCAATTGTAAAGCGAGTGAATAATGAAAAGCTATAAAGTGGATGTAGGCCCAGCTTTTAGCCGAACCACTATAAATCTTGTGTTCTCTACTACTATAAACTGCTTTGTTTTATTTCGACATATAAAATACGTTAATTGTGTTACTAAAATGTCGATTTAATAATGCAGGCCATAAAAACAAAGCTTACCCATCGCAAAACCAAGCGATCTCCGATGTCACCCAGCAAGCAAACGCTAAACCATTCAAAATTTCCATACTCAAATCCTACAAAAGAAGTGCTTCGAACAAAAGTTAGCGATGTGGATGGAAGTGGACCATTTCTAACTAACTGCGAATGTTTGTACAAACAAGCATCCAGTTAAATAGCCTGTGTCTACCACCACCAACTCGCTTAACTATGAAGTATATTTCTTTGGATAAGGAAAATTATTGGCAACTAAAAAGGGATGACACTTGCAAAAGATAACGGGGATCGCCGGCATGAATAGATGGCAAAGAGACATGGGCGACCAAGCATCAAACAGCAAAAGACCTCTTCGGAGGCACAACTCTTCGGAGGATAAAGACCTCGAGCGGGCCTCGCCAGAAAAAGAGAGTTCTTTCTCGACATAAAGTTGCGGACTGATCGGTGATACACTCCCGTGAATCCATCCAACTGAGAGAAAGAAACTCCAAACTTCCAGGCAAAAGCCCTACTCAGAGGCACACGTTTCACCGAGATTGAAATAAAACTTCCAAGTGTTGAAACGTGAAAAGCACTCTTCGGAGGCCCATTTCACCACAGTTGAAATGCTAAAAGACCTCGAGCGGGCCTAACCAGAAAAAGAGAGTTCTTTCTCGACATAAAGTTGCGGACTGATCGGTGATACACTCCCGTGAATCCGTCCAACTGAGAGAAAGAAACTCCAAACTTCCAGACAAAAACCCTACTCAGAGGCACACATTTCACCGTGATCGGTGATACACTCCCGTGAGTCGAAATGTGAAAAGCCCTCTTCGGAGGCCCACTTCCCAGCGAACAGGGAAAAAAAATAAAAGCCTCTCCCAAGAGGTAGAAACAAAAAGACCTCTTTCCAGAGGCGTAATCAAACAAAAAGACCTCTTCCCAGAGGCACAATCAAACAAAAAGACCTCTTCCCAGAGGCGCAATCAAACAGGAAGACCTCTTCGGAGGCACATGTTTCACCGAGATCGAAATAAAACTTCCAAGTGTTGAAACGTGAAAAGCCCTCCTCGGAGGCACAACTCTTCGGAGGCACACGTTTCACCGCGATTGAAATAAAACTTCCAAGTGTTGAAACGTGAAAAAGCCCTCCTCAGAGGTACAACTTTTCAAAGAAGCATTTCATCAGAAATGCAAAACAAAGATCAAAAGCCCTCCACCGAGGGGCAATAGAAAAAAGAAAAAAAAAGCCCTCCTTAAAGGCACACTTTAGCTTTCATAAGAAGATTGGTTCATCCATTCTTCCTCAAAAAAGTTAAAGTGCCCTTCAGAGGCCAGCTTTACCACATAGGAGAATTCATTTTGTAAGAATGTATATATGCAAAAGAAAAAGTGATATCTCCGAAGGGTAGAGTGTGAAAACTCATATGAAACGAGCTGTACTCTATTGTGAGCAGAGTAATATTCCTCCAAGTATGGAATAATTATTCTCCAGAAAATAAGAGTACAAGTCCCTTCAAAGTTGAAAATATTGCAATGAGCTTATGGTATAGGGGCGGCATGGTATAGCCACATTGGTAAGAATTGTACTCGAACAACATACCACAACCTCACTGCAATATCATATAAAGAAACTTGTACAAAAATGAATAGTAAATGCATTTTCAAATACAGACAGAAGTTTGTACAAACAAAAAGAATCATTTTATTCAATACTGTCAAAATTTTGTACAGGTACAGGTTTCAAAATAAAAAGAAAAAGAAAAGCGGAGGCCGGTACCCGCACAATCTCCGGTCAGTACATGCAAAAAGCAAAAAGTAAAAATAAAGGGAAGCAGGGCCCGTTACTTCTTCTTACCACCACCTTTAGAGCCTTCACCTGACCTAATAGGCAGCTTTTCAGGACGGCTTGGGAGAATCGGGGATGAAGTAGAGAGGGTCACTGCCGGATCAACCTTCGCTTCCTCTTCAGAAACAAGAATGTCTTTCCTTTTCTTCTTGGTAGTGACACGCTTCCTCCTCCTCCTTGAAGAAGACTCAATTCCCGGAGTAACAAGAGCAGACAATTTTATGTTATCAGAAGTGGTTCTCTCCGAGGACTCATTGCCTTCTTCAAGCCCTTCTCCCTCGTGTTCCTGTGAAGCATTAGGATCATCTAAGTCTCGGAGAGCCTCTATTTGCTCCTCTTGCGACCCGGGTTGAGAGGCGGATGGAGGAGTGACCTGGAGAGGCGTAGGAGGAATAATTGGAGGAGGGGGAGTTTGAACGATGCTCGACACTTTCTCTACAGAAGAAAAGAAGTTAAAGTCAGTAAAGAGAGGAGATAAAGGCTCGTTGAGGTTCAGAAAATAGTCAAGAAGCTCATCAAACTCATAAGAAGCAAATGAGCAGTCTACTTGAGCAAGATTAACAGTAGAGTTACCTGGAGAAGTCGGCTTCCTGATATCAACCTCATAAGCCTGTGCTTCGGCGCTCTCTTCGCCTTCATCTCCACCCTGTGTGCTTGTGATCTCAGTTGTAACTTTAACCGGGGATGGAGAATGAGAACTGGAGCCGACAATGTCGATTTCGGCCGAAGGTGAAGGCTGAACTGGATCAGATGAAGTAGATTTTCCTAAACGTTCCCCTTCTGCCATTTCGGCTCTTAATTTCGCAAGTTGTTCTTTTCCCCTGACGAGAGCGGCGCGAGCTTCGTCATCCAAGTAATGCTCCTCAAGAGCTGATTCGACGTAGCCATCACCTTTAGCACCAAGCATATCAAGTGCGGCCTCCCACACCTCAGCCAGAGTAATTTCATATTTGGGACCTAGAAAGGCGAGACTACCGCGCCCCAAGACGCTATGCAGGTAGAAGTCAAATAATGTCGAGCTGATGCTGGTCTTCGTTGCCTCATGAGATTCTTCAGCTGCAATTTTACTGGCAACGGCCTCATCACGCTCTCTTTCAGTTTTGGAGAGTTGAAGCTTAAGCATTTCGATCTCCGCCTCTTGAGAGTCGGTTTTCTTCCGAAGCTCTGCAATATCAGCAATATAGCCCTCATTGATTCTTTTTTGCACGTCGAGCCTGTCTTCGGCGTCTCTTTGGCCGGCATGAGCATCTCTCACTTGTTTCTGAAGCACTTCTTCTTTTTGAGTGTAGGAAGTAGAAGAAGTGGCGAGCTCTTCTTTAAGCTTTTCGACCTTCGCTTCAAGCTCTTCATTATAAGTCGTGATGCTCCTCATCTCGGTATCATGCTGCTCAAGAACCTTCTGCCATTCAGCTTTGTCATTTACCACAGTAAGCATGGCCTCGAGATTCGCACGGTTTACCCTTTGAAGCTCGTCAACAAGCTTTTGCCAGCTCGACATTCTTTCAATATCAAGTCTGACGGCATCGAGATTTCGCAGCATGGCAGGCTTGTCAATTGGAACTAAGTCGAGATCGAAGCGAACCCCCTTTAAGCACCATTGTGGAAACCGGCTTTGGAGAGTAGCTGGACCTGGCCCAACTTGATATGAAGGCCTATTGAAGATTGTCTGAATATCAGTACGGGAAGGGGCAGGAGATTGAGAAGGAATTGGAGTAGTGGTCTTCTCAGAAATTGCAGGCACAGATTGCTCACTAACTTTAGCCCGTTTGCTTGGGTCATCAGCCATGTGGCTCTTCCCTCTATCATCATGGGATTTATGCTTATGGGAATCACCCTCTCTGTGGGAAGAATCGTACCGCTCATCCCCTCTTCCATAGCGTTCTTCATAAGAACGTCTCTCCTGAGCCTTTCGAGCAGCCCTCTCTTCATCAGTTTCCCTATAAGTGGGAAGATAGCGCCTGTAGTCATACTGACCACGCTTTCCATATTGCTTGAAGTCGTCGTAATATGAACCACTTCTCCTCATTGGGAAATCTGAAAAAAAAAGACAAGTCTTAAAAGTCTTCAGAGAAAAGAAGTGTAACCGTAGAATCTTCAAAGTACAAAGAATTAGGTGCATGAAAGTGCCAAAAGGTTCTAAGTGTGTGTGATGTGCAAACTACGCGCATCAAACTACGAACCACTCTTTGATTGCGGAGTTATCGTGGGGGTAGTAGTTAACGTCAACTCTTGGGTCGACGGAGCTTGTTGCAAAGAAGAAGTCGCTTCCACTACTGAAGAAGAAACCCTAGTAGTGACAGGGTTGTCTTTAAAGAGCTCCTGTGAGGTGACAAAGAGGTCGCTCAACCCTTCGAAAGTGTCGTCCTCGCTCTGCTTGACAAGGCTTGTTTTCCCGACTTCTTCACCAGACTTCTGTGAATGTTGGGGAGATCCCTGAGGCTCTTCTTCCTCAATGACTGGGGGGAGTGCGAATTTGCCAGACGACCTCGCAACATCAACACTAGTAGAGCACTTCACCAGAGAAGCCTCGGAGGCAGGTTCTTTTGGTATGGGTTCGTCAGTGGAAACTGGGGCATCTAATGCTTTAGGCGGGGAGTCTGGAACCTCATGGGGGTGTGTAGAGCGAGAAGCGTGTAAAAGACCATACTGATGCAAAAATTCATCCCTCAACAAAACTTTATACTTCTCTCTCTAGCAGTCACAGCACTTAATCTTTCAAAAACTTGCTTATGACTTGGATCTCTAGAGGGGAGAGGAAGTGCTGAAAAGAGCAAAGAACGAAATTAGCAATTGGTAATTCGGATCTCAAAAAAGTTTGAAAATGGAGAAAATAGAAACAGGTAATCTTACTTCCTACTCTCCAGATGGCATAAAACCCTGGAGGGCAGCGAGCAAAGAAAAACTGGTTCAAAAATCCATGAACACTTTCGGTAAGATCAAAAATAAGCTTGCGGTTTCTCGCACTTCTCACAATAATAAGGGAAGGATGGTCTTTACTCTTTGCAAACGAGCATAAGTAGCGAATTTCTTCAAAACTTGGCAAGCGATCAAGAGTTCTCCTAAACAAAACACACAACCCCATCAAGATGGCGTAGCCATTAGGATGAAGTTGGAATGGAGAGATTGCCAACCGAAGGAGAAGGGTTCGAAGGAAGTCGTTAAAAGGAGGAATCGCCCCGCTTAGGCGCATTTGACGATTGACCGCGACGAAACCGGGGGGAGGACTGTCGGCAGTATCGTTTGGCCTGGGAAGTAGGGCATTGTTTTCAGCAAAACCAAATTGAGTACGTAGCTGAATAAACGCTCTCGGAGTTAGGATAGTCGAAGTTCTCTCTGGAGGATTCTCTATGGGAACAGCTGTCTGAAAGGTCTCTCCCGCTTGAGCTACCACTTCTTCTTCTTGGTGAGAAGTCATTCTACACAAACAACTGGATATTCAAACATGAAGGTGCACATTTCCTAAAATGTGTGGAGTGTTGTGCAAAATCAATCAAGCAATAAGCAAATATAACTGGAATAAAAACTAGCAAGTATTTGTCAGTTATAAAGTCCAGGGTTCGTTGTTTTAATATGCAAGTGTAATGTTGATGCAAACAAATCAGTTCAAGTTAGCGATGCTTTGCATTAATACTTCACTTTAGTTGATTGGTTCACAACATTTCATACAATGTATTCAAGTTGATTACTTTATGTCGACTAATCTGTCATTTGATGTGGGCAATCAATGGCAGTAATTCGCCTTGGTTTTCTGTGATTGTTGTTTTCAGCAGGTTGTTAGCCTATAAGTTAATGTGGTCTGTGAAATAAGGCAACAAAGTTAAAACAATCCAGGATTTAAGCAATTCAGTCCAGCAGATCAAGTTAAGTATTCAAATTGGAATTATGCTTTTAAGTGAGAATTCGAGTTGGGCATCCAAGTGTTAACTCGGCTGCGACCCAAGGAATCTCTCGCGAGTTAAAATTAAGTTTCTGATTCCTTAAATCGGTGGTTCTTTAGGTCGTGAGGAGTAGTAAGGAGAAAGGCTCTGGTTCAAAAAGTGGTGCAAGATTCCCCAAGTGCTAGTTCGACCACGATTTAAGGATTAGGTCGGCAAATTTCCCCAAGTGCTAGTTCGGCCACGACTTAAGGTTTAGGTCGCATCAAATTAGATCGACCAAAAGTTAGGTCACCCAAAATCACTGGGTCGCGTCCAAACTAATATCTCACTCCACTCAACCCGTTAACCCGATAGTCGCTCCATCAACGACGGCCTTCATTTCATTCATGATATCAGATCATCCAATAAAACAGTTTGAAATCATCACAAAATCAATGCTTTGCCACCCTAATGCAAATCAGAAATCAGTGAGCCTGGAGCAGTAACCCATCGACATCATCTCATCAATCATTTAAAGCCAAAACCAAGCTAACTCGGGTTCATAAACTACAGGTGTAATGAGATTCGCAATGAAGCAGTACGCAAGGAGGTGGGTTAGGTTTGAATGGAATTCGTGAATCAATGTCAATAAGGGATCAAGAAAAGAGCAGGTTCACTCACGGAATGTGTAGCAAAGATTATCGGTGATTGGTTGGAATGAAATCGCCTTTTGGAGCTCGGGAAAATTTTTAATGGCAGAATCAAGCAAGAGAGTAAGTAATGAAAAGGAAGAAGAAGATGTGTGACTTATACCTTGCAGTGGAGGGACCTGAAGCGGCACATACTATCTAACTGTTAGGTCGCGTACGACGCACCGACCTAAAGGGGGACGGGTTAAAGGATATCGAAGCACACGACCTAACCATTAGGCGTATACTTCGAGGGGCAAATGTTAACTCCACCTCGGCCATGACTCAGCGACCTAAAACAGTTACCAACTTAAGGCTTAACAGTTACCGACTTAAGGCTCAACAGGGATGCCGACTTAAGACTTAACAGGGATGCCGACTTAAGACTTAACAGGGATGCCGACTTAAGACTTAACAGGGATGCCGACTCAGCAGACTTAAGAGGGATGTCGACCTAAGGTTTAAGAGTGATACCTACCTAAGGAGGATACCGATCTAAATACCTAAGAAGGTTGACGACCCAACTGCTCGGGACAGGTTCACGGTCTACACTTGAGTCGTGACCGACTTATGGCCTATGTTAGGTCTCTCATGACCCAGGCAACGAAGGAGAATCCGGTGCAGCTACTTAGCACGCAGCCTGTTAACTCGGCGGTGACTTGAGACTTGTAATTTGAATCCCGAAGAGCATATACTTCCCGTTTAAGCCGTAAGCCATGCATGAGAAAGAGAGGGCGACCTATGATCTATCCTGGGTCGGTGACGACCTACGACCAATTTTAGGTCGGCCACTACTTACAACTTGACACCGAAAATTCCCATAAATACCCCACAAACTCCAACACTTAGGGGACTTTTGGAATGATTCTTCTGGGAAGCAACTACATTCTGCCGAGCTATTTCAGCAACAATTGCAACACTTAGGACGCTTCAATCAACTTCAACTCGAGATTCAACTTATTGGACATGGATTCAAGGGATTTTCTCGTATCGAAGTTTTAGCTACTTGTCTTTCCAAGTGATGTAATTGAAGATTGTTATAGAATTGTATTTGATCCAGCAATAAAAAAAGAATTAAAGTGGACGCAGGCTCAATTGGGAGCCGAACCACTATAAACGTTGTGTTCTTACTGTTTTCTCTGTAATTTCTCTTGCTTAAATCTGATTCCCGTGCGAACGGGTGGTGCTTTCACACTCGCTTTATCACACTGGGGTGTTAGCGTCCGATTTTCACGTTAACGTCAATCACAGATAATCAATATCACAAAGGCGGAAACGGACATGAATATATATAACACATAAAAGTGTTCATCAGAGTAGTGGTCTAAAAGATCCACAATGACACAAAAGAATAGCAACATGTGCTATACAAAAGAATAAGTACACAACTATGAGTCTATATCTCAAATGTATACAACTAAAAACTACTAATCTAAGTAGTTAGCCAAAAGTTAGGACAATGATCCCTGGGGAGAAGTTAAGCAGAAGCACCTGTAACATCTCGGTCTGACCCGAGTATTATTTAATAAGAAAATAATAAACGGATCAGCCTAGCTATAAATATCAGATGAAATGATATAGAATAAAAGATATGGCATAAGCATATAATAATCATAATGGCATACTACTATAAGTATGTAAATGATAATCAACAAGAGATTAAACAATATCACAGGAACATTCTTCGAAGATCCAAATCCACAATAAGGTAATGACACACGAATTCACCAATGCACAAAAATTGATAAAACTTATCAATGAAAATCACGAAAATTGGTGAAGTACAAACTCCAGAAATAAGCACACGAAATCCAAGAATCACAAAAAAGGGGGAAAGGCCTATCACAAACGGGAGCATAAAGCTCACCAACACGTGTATCACAAACGGAACGCTAATTCCATGGTTGCTAAACATCACAAATTGAGCCAAAGCTCCACAAACGGCCCGAAGACCATGGGTTGCTACACCACCAATTTGAGTCGAAATTCCACAAAACGGGGTTTAGTCTCCCTCGCAGGCAAAGAGACAACGCACATTGCTAGTCTAAATCACAAAAATGATCGTCGTTGATCACCAAGAAAGTGTCAATTACACTAAGCTAGTAAATATATGAATTTAGCTTCATGTCCTATAACCACTAGCTTAACTTAAATATTTACGAACAAATTGTAGATTTCCACTCAAAAATTGTCACAAGAGATTCAATCGAACAAGTCCAAGAATTAACCGACGAAGTAAACGCAAGCGTTTCATACCACTTGTTTTACTAAGTCGTTTAATTAGATTTCGCATACGAGTGAGGTAAAGGTTTGTATATACTAATAGATTGGAAAACAGTTTGAGAAAACGAGCTTTATAAATAAAATAGTGTTGAAATCATTTGGAGGAAAGGGTTTTGATATTTACTACTAGTATTAAAACCTTTATATTTTTAAAGTGACAAATCACAAAAATGATTGTAAAACAATCAATCACCGAAATTCACATTCGCAGACGTGAATAAAATCCAAAGAAATCGATATCAAATCCATCAAAATGGATATTTCGAAAATTCCCAAAGAAAATGTCATCAAAGTCGATAATAAATGATAACAACAAAAGGGAAACAACACGAATCGATTAAAGTTGGAAATTCAACAAAATAGGAAATATAGGCAAAATTGGCAAATAGGAGCAGGTCGGTCAACCGGACTCCCTGAGTCAGTTGGTTGAACCAAAGATGGAAGTGCTTGGGTGGCAGGTCGGTCGACCGGACCCTGAGCTCGGTCGACCGGAGCCTGTAACCTGCACTTCCAAACCAGAGGAAGGAAGTCCTCGGGTAGCAGGTCGGTCGACCGGACCCTGAGCTCGGTCGACCGGAGCCTGTTGCCAGCACTCCCATGCCTATGTAATAAATGTTATTCCCTTCCCAATTGCTATCGGTCGAGCAATGGCACTAAGGGTTTATGCCAATCGACTACCCGGCCATAGAAGCTCTTCAGTTCATCACCAAAAACATGATCAAGACATCAAAGCTATGATTTTTAAAGAATTGAACCCAAAACACCAAAAATTGGAATATTCACCAAATCAATCCAAACCAAAAGCAATTGTACAAGAATAAGCGTTAGGAATTTATACCTAACAAACGAAGATAGTTATAGACTAAGATGTGAGATAAAAATCTCACCTTTTCACAAAAACAATGAAGAAGAAGCTTGAAAGCAAAGGGAGAATCAACCACTCTTCAACACAACCCAAACGAGCTTGAATCTATGCTCAAAAGGAAGAACATTCCCAAAGTTAGGTTTAGGAATTTCTGAAATTGATAAGAGAATGAGTTGGAGAAGAAGAAGAAGAGGCTTACCGAAGTTTCTTCTATTAGTTTGGAGCTAGCTTGATTTGCAAAAGAAAACTAGGGCATGAGTTTCAATTTCCCATTCCACTCTCCATTGTTATAAAAGCTTGAGTATTAGGAAAATAGAAAGGAAGTAAATGAAGAGGAGAGGTTGGGACTGAGTAATAATTGGGGTTATAGGGCTCGGCCCAAACCAAAGCCCTAAGTGAAAAGTGGAAAAATTCGAGTAACTCCAAACCTATCAAAGTTTATACTCAAAAAGATCGCAGACGGCATTTTGAACTCAATGGAAGTGGTCCCGAGTCCTAATTCGACCATATGCAAAAAGTAGCTTTTCGGACTAAATTCCGAGTATCGATAAAATATTTAAATAAAATATTTAAATATAAAATCGATAAATATGCGGGTTGTTACAGACTATTAATTAGATAAATAAAGTTTACTAATTAATGAATAGAGATTAATTAATTGATTAATTAATTTGTAATTAAGAATTAATTAATTAAGCAATTAAGATTGATTGATTAATTAATTAAGTAATTAGTAAGTAAGTAATTAAGTAATTAAGTAATTAAGTGATTAAGTAATTTAAGGTTATTTAATTAATAATTAAGAAGTACTTAATTTGTAATTAAGATTTATTTATTAATAGTTAGGTTTTATTAATTAATAATTAAAGGATAATTAATCTCAAATTGAAGATTAATTAAGGATCGATTAAATTTTAATTAAGGATTGATTAACTGTTAATTAAGGATTGGTTAATTTTTTAATCAACTGGTGATTAAATATTAATTAAATTGTAATTAAGGTTGTTAATTAATAATTAAGGTTTATTAATTAATAACTAAGGGATAATTAATTAATTATAAGAGTAATTATGGATTAATTAATTTGCATTGAGAGATATTGATTAATAATTAAGGTTATTAGTTAATGGTTAATAGATAATTAATCAGTTAAGTAAAGGTTGATTAATTGATTATAAAAGTAATTAAGAATTGATTACTTCGTATTGAAGGAGATTAATTAATAATTAAGGTTTATTAATTGATAATTAAAGAATAACTAATCTATGATTGGAGATTAATTAATTGATTGATAAAAGTATTAAAGGATAATTAATCAAGAATGATTAATTAAGGGGGTGATTAATTAAAGTGATGATTAATTGATTTGTTTGTAATTAACTAATGGTAAATTAGGCAGGATTAGCTGATTAATTCTTAATGTAATTAATTTAATCTAAATTAATTAATTAATTATTATATGGATTAATAATTCCTATTTATGGATGATTATTTGTATGGAGTGTTTGAATTGGATGATATCTATTGGATGATATGCTGTGATATAATGTGATGTGATATTGGATATATCAGTGATAAATGTGTGATATTTATCTGTGTTAAATGCTGTGTGAATTCAAAATATTAAATTGAATTGAAATGAACTGTTTAACCTTAGACAACTTGACCTTTGAGATACGTTTGGATTTCGATGAGACCGGGATCGGATATCAAATTTAATTATCCGAAAACCACATCGATCCAAGTTAAACGATAGGTCGTGACATCTCAAAGTGAAGATCGAGATGGTGTTTTGGAGTGCAAGAGTTATTGTCGTTAACTCTGAAGGTGATTCCAAAATGAGTGTAACAAGGTAATGCCATCGATTTTGGTCGAACCCAGAACGGACTTGTATGGATTGAATGCTTTCAGCACATTGTCAGGTAGACGATGAGCATTCTAAGATAGATGTGTTCTACAAAGGTAATCGTAGCCTCAAGACTCGTCAACTGGGAATGGCTAAAACAGGGAAGATGCAGCAAGGCTAAGTGAGTCGTGCTCAAGTAGGATAAGAACTTCCCCTGTCTAGAGGTTCCTTTTTGTTCAGCTTAGTAGGCAGTTGGTATGCAGCCAGCTGCGGGGTTGTCTTATTCGGGACTGTCCAGTAAGGGATGGTTCCGGCCTTATGTTGTAGGGATTTAGTGTGGATCCTCGGTACGGTGATCTAGGCCACGTACTGTGACGAGTGGTACCCCAGTAGCCCTGCCATTGTATGTAATCCAATCTCCAATAAGTGCCTCCGGATTTGATTGTGTACCTATGTATGTTGGAATTTAATAAATGTAACAATTTCGGCTATTTTCTAGTTTATTTGAAAACCCTAGACCCTATTATAGTAACACTAGACTACCTATCAAATGATTTGGTTAGTGTAAGGTAAAAACTTACCCATGTTTATGCGTGGGAAGTCTTATGTGATACCTTTTTTTCAAATGATTTTAAAGTTCGGCAACTTTAATCATTTACTCACACCAGACCCATTTCTGACCCGGAGTTTATTTCTGTTTTTCTTAAACTCTTGGGTACTCAAAATTTTTATGAATAGCCAAGTGATTTGGTTTTTGCTTGACGAATATTGGATAGCATGGAGCAGGAGTCCAGACGTAGCTATATCTATCTATTTCCACTATGTTGAAGTATTTGTCTCTTGTATTTAGAAATGTAATATATTAGATAGATCTTTATAACTGTCTAATGTGAAATGTTTTTGTAATCTATGTAACTCTGATGTATTGACTATGTAATATCTATGTGATATGTTATATTTTTTTCCGTTTCCGCTGTGAGATTCTGATAATTGCTGAGTTCTTTCTTCTATCTATTCTATTTCTACCTCTTTCTTTCTTATTGATGATGCGTCTTTCTAAGGAATGAAAGGCGGGTCGTTACAGTTATTATTTCATTTGTTCTCACTCTACAAGTTCCTTTAGTTTAGAAATCCCTTATGGGTTAAAATGATACATACCCGGATGATATTATTGATTAGGGAAAACCGTTATGGGTTGAAATGATAAACCCGAGCGATTTTATTGATTTTGAATTTTAGGATTCTGGGTTGAAATGATATAAACATAAATTTAAAATTATTACGCATTGAAATGATAAATATCTGTTTCTCTTGACCATATGATAGAAAATTTTATACGGACACCGTTGGTCTATTTTGAAAATGATTTCCGAAGTTTTAAAAAAGAAATATATGGGTATGGATACTTATTTTAATATGTGTAAAAATTTATACTTTAAAATTATATGTTTTAAAAAATTTAAAATTATAATTTGACTTTTAAAATGTAAATTATAAATTTTTACTTACAATTTTATTATTTTTAAATGTATAAAATAGATTTAAATAAAAAGGTTCAATTTAATTTAATTCATAAAACTTTAATTTAACTAATATACAATATTTTTAAAACAATTTTTATTTATACTATTAAAATAGTTTTTTAATAAATTTAATAATTAAATTTGGAAAGATAAATTGAAACTGATTTGTAAAAATTGATAAATAATTGAATTTATATAAGGATTTATTTAGAACTTACTAATTTTGGAAATTTAAAGGTATGATTTTATAACTTGATTTAATTAAAGGTGAATAAATGGATATTTTCAAATTAAATTGAAATTGAATGCTTAAAATTTGAGTTAAATTGGTGATTTGAAATTTGTATAGAAATTTATAAAGTGATTTTCTAAAATGATACGGTGTGAAATAAGTGCTTGGTTGCTAAAGAAACCGGGATCGGATATTGTTGTACTATCTGCCAATACCGAAAACCACCTTAATAATTGTGTACGTGTAAGGACCCGATTCTGCGACTTCCGAAAATCGACATTAATACGTCCACTGTATCAACTGCCAAATAATCGAATGCCGAAAAACCGAACCCTTAGGGTTTAAGAAGAAGAAAAAGATAGAAGAAGTAAGAAAGAAGAAGCAACATAACAATATCAAAATCTCACAATCGCAGTGGAACAACATATAATGGATAAATGAATATCTTTAAATCAAAAGAACTATACACTTTATACATTACATCATTAGAGTCGATATACAACACAATAATGGACAGTTATATAAACCTGTCCTCACAACTGAATACACAGCGGAAAAGATAATATCATATACAAGTGATACGCTTCGCCATCCAGCTTGCCTCATGCTACATAGCCTCCTGAGAATCCAGAATGACCTAATAACCTGACCCTAGGCTACCCGTGTGGAAAATGATGGGCACCCAGAGTTTAGGAATGGAACAATAAACTCCAGGTCAGTGGTGAGACTGGTATGAGAACTTAAAACAGTTTCTCTTTAAAAAAAAACAAAGAAATATTTTAAGATAGATCTGCAATGCTTTTAGAAAATGTAACTAACGTAAGGCCTCCCGCCACACACACAATGCAAACGTAGGATTGGAGGAGATTTCTCCTTATGATAGTCAAACTGCTTGATACGCAAATTTCTTTGATATTATTACTAAAAGTGCAAAGTGTAGGAAAACATTTCGAAAGTATAATATAAATCTTAGCCAACATACGACCATTATCGTATGCCTACTATAGCTACCATCTAAACAGTGGCGACCACCATAAGTAAATGGCAGGTTCTACAACTGAAATCGTACAAGGTGCGTATTGGAGTTTGGATTTCCAACAAATGGTCAGGCCAAGGAACTTCCCATTGCTACACGAGTACGCCTCTGGAAGGATGCCCCGAGAACCTAACCGCATCTCTGCCAACACAAGGCCGGGTTACCTCTGAACTAGGTGACTACTGACACGAGTATGCCATCCCTCGGTCATAACCGTCCTTTATCCCAGGATTCACCAACAACCACAAAGAAATAAATTTGCAGCAACCACATAGGTTAAGTATTTGGGCTCCATACCATAATACCACCTCTATCCAGAAGGAAATGTACATACCCTATGGGGGCGCTATCCCCAAACAACCTTGTTGCATTATTCCTGTTTTGACCAATACCGGGTTGTGAGGTTCGACGAAGTCTCGTCCATAAAGCTATGCTTTTCACAAAAGCCACGCTTTGATCAACAATTGATCAGCAACACTCAGAATGCCGCACTACCAAGTTGGGAATATATTACTGATAACCTTCAACTACATAACCTCTGAGCTCGTACGTCTCAGTTAAGGGTGTTAAGCTAAGAGAATAAATTCTCCACCACCAACAGAAACGTATTTGCAACAAATCTGCTTTTATCTCAAAATGTAATGTCAGACATACAATCCGTACAAGTCTGTTGCGGGTTCGAACAGAACCGAAGACACTTTCGAAGAAGCCCTTGCAAATCCGGATAATTCCTAATTACGTCCGGAATTCCCATCACAAAGGGTGATAAAAATTCTATATCGGGGATCAGCCGATGCAGAGACATTCGACGGTAATCCTTCCGTTTTCGGAAATATCCGGTCTTCAACACCAGTCTTTCAATGCTATCCATTACGACATATCACTATTCGGAATGGGATTTATGACCCAATGGTCCTATCCCGACTAAACGAATAACGAGCGTTTATTTTGAAATAAGTGTAGCATTCAAATTCAAGCAAATCACAACAAATACCCATTTAAAGGTAAATATTGATAGTCAGTTATTTAACTATCTATAGATATGCACAACATCACCAGATTCCAAATAATTTCCCAAATTATTTATTTTTCAAAAATATCTTTACAAGATATATTTTTCCACACTTCAACCATTTGAAAACAAATTTCAATCACTTTTCCTCCTTTACAACTTTTGAAAACAAATTTCAAATCATTTTCCTTATGCGGAAACACTTCCCAATATTTATTCATTTTCACTGGAAATCTGCCGAGTTCAAATACTTTAAAATAATTTATAACACTTATCCAAAAAATATCGGGAAAACACTTTGAAATAAAACTATTTTTCTTTAAACACTTTACTTAAAATATTAGTTATAAAAAAACATTATACCAATATTACAGTTAACTTAAGTCCAACCTAATTTTCAAAATTAAATTAGTAGATAGAGTATAACTATTTAAATAACTATTTTCTAAAACAACTATTGATTAAATCTTCGAAATAATCATTTCTATATCAACTTAACAAATTTTTACTTAAAGGATTTAAAACAATTTAAGAAGTTAATTTCTCCAAAGTATCCTTTTCAAAACAAATTCTAGAATTATATATATATATATATATATATATATATATATATATATATGATTATATGTATACATTTTTCACAGTTATTCAGAAATTTTATTCGGCTTTCCAGGGAGAATATACTTTCATTTCAAAATGGTTCATTTAAACCAATTACATAAATCCTTATCGAATTATTTTAAGTTTACGTTCCAAATCCGTAAATTTATTTCCACACTATAAAAATAAATCAATGTTTATTTTTAAACAGATTTCCCTTTCCTTTATAAATTCCATGGTGAATATTAATTTCCAAACATCCACTGATATACGATTTTCAAATCGATTTCAGATATTCACTTTCAAAAACAACCACATCAAATTCCATATTGATTTTCCAAGAAATTTAAACACCAAGTGAATTTCATTCAAATTTCAAATTGAATCAATTTCTACTAAACCCCAAATCAATTTCCAAATGGATTTTCAAAATATTTAAATTCAATCACCAAAAATCAATTCCCAAATGGATTCCAAATTGTATTTCCTTTTTAAAAAAATTCCTTTTAAAGAAAACAAATTCTTTTATTTTCAGACTCTTTAAAATCCGTATTTTGAATAAATTCTTCAATCATTGAATCATATTACTCGAAATCCATTTATTAAAGATTTTCCCACATTTTGAAATTTTATTCAATAAGATTAAAAATAAAAGTTTATTATTTTAGAATTCCTTCTTTTAAATTTATCCAATCCTCAAAAATAAATTTTAATATAAACTTTCAACTTAAATTTTCCAAAAATCAAATTTTATTTATTTCCGGTAACCAATGATACCAAAATTATATTCGGCTAAATTTTAGCCTTCAACGATTTCAATCACAAAGATAATCACATAGAGATTATAAATAATCAACACACAACATTGAAACAAACTCAATAATTTGAGGAATCCAGTTGGATCCCTTCAGCCTGTTTCCCTGCATCCACAGATGTTAGCACAATACCAATCTTGTTTCAAGATGGGATATCGCAGTACATGTGTTTATATAAAATATTATCCGCTATTATGCGGAGCAATAGGGTCTCATCCGCTATATAATGCGTGCAATCAACTCCAAGTACATATATAATACCAATTCCACTTCAAGGTGGAATATCGCGGTATATGTGTTTAATATAATAACCTTCGCATAATATGCGGCGTATAGGGTCTATTTCAATACAATAGATAGCAATCATCATCCAAGCACACAATCAAGCAATTTTAGATTTAACTATTTAAAATCTAAATCGAAACAAATTCGATTGAGTGAGAAGTTCTCACCTTGCTTCCAATAGCTTCCAAATAAAATTAAACGCGCGTTCAGTTTTACCCAAAATTCACACTAGCTCCAATCAATCCCAATCTAGCTCCATCGCATAGTGTTCGTCCATACGAACCCAACGCAACTAGTTTCGTGCGAAACGAACCTCGTATGAAAAGGTTACAATGTTTTAAAGTTCATACGATTTTAATATAAAGCAATTTCATTTTTATTTTATTTTTCTCGACCTAGAATCAATCCAGGCCATTGATTTTCTTTGCATAGATCGTGACCACCCCCTTCTTTCTTCTTCACGCGCGCGTCCAGGTACACGAAGAATCCATCTTGCCGCAACTAGGGTTAGACACCGCGGCCACCACGACGCACGAGACCCCATCACTCCACCACCAAATCGAAGCTCATCTCGAACAACACCACTGCCCCAAGCGCCTCGACACTCGGTCACCATCTCAGCTTGATTTCCGTGCGTGAAGGCAGAGGACATGCGTGCCTGTAGCCTCCACGTCGAGCCTCCATTTCCAATCTCCACCGTTGATATGATAGTACTCGTTTCCCTCTACGTTTTTGCAGTTGAAAACATCTCGAATCGATTGACGGATTGAAAGGAAAATGAGGAGGAAGGAGGTGAATTTCTGGTCGTGTAAATGGAGGTGGTGGCTAGGGCCTGAGACCCTAATTGCTTTGCAGAAGTGAAAATTTGATATCCTTATATAGAAAATTCTCAAAACACTATTCATCTCGAAAAATTTTCGAACTCCAAACGAAGCGTGCTGCCTGGCATTTATAATGTTTTACCCCTATTGCGAACGCAATGGAATATATATGGGAGCCAATTCGATCGTATTTGGAAGATAGGTTTTCAAATCGACTATTTAAATTTAAAATTCACTTAAACCGATTTCAGTACGTTTTAGCTTGCCCCGGACAAACCGTAAATCCGATTGAAACGAAATTTGAAATATTACAATAATTTAACATTACGGATCCAATGAAACTAGTTTCGTCGAAATCCGAGACTGTTTGAAAAATGGCTATATTTGCTCGTCAATTAAATATTAAAATATTCAATTTCCACAAATTAGCTTTTAATTCAAATTTTAAAAGTTCTATAGCATCATTCTAACTCCAATATGATTTAATGCAACTTTACAAATCAATTTTAATCACAGTAAACCCAATTTCCAATTATTTCTGTAATTTCATATATTAAATTATCGATTTAAGTATCCAATTAAATCTAGATAGTTGAAATATAATTTATTCGACTTGCAAATTTTACTTGTTAATTATTAAAATCAATTAAATATAAGAATTTCAAATGACAGAAATTATGGGTCATTACAAACTTCCCCCCTTAAAAGAATTTCGTCCTCGAAATTGCCAAGTAAGAAAAAGTTACAGAATCCATTAATTTTTTTCAAAAACAAACCGTTCCAACTCGATTTCAGATTCATTTTAATTTCTTAACTTTTCCAAAATCCGATGGTTACACTTTTCTAGTTCAATTCCTACATTTTCATTTCAATTTAGAAATTGACTTTTCGTTAACAAAAAAAATTCCAAAAATTTTCAAAATTTTTCTAACTCCCAAAATTTACGGAAAATTTTGGCAGAGTCTCCCTTGTACGGAGGAGCTTTTGCAATATCACATTAGATATAAATATATATACATCGACCCACACGGTCGGAAAACAGAAAACCGATCATATTTCCTCTTTTTATTGCGTAGGCGTACCTTTTTAGCATTTTTAAGCAAAGCAGTTACTTATTAGCATTTTAGCGTGACCAAATCCAGCCAACTACAGCCCCGATACCTGTACTTACTCAATTTAAACATGTAAGTGACATATATAGGAAATTCATTTACATTTCACTAATTTTCAACAGAAAACACACAGTTTTCATAAGCAATGCAATCAAAATAATTCCAATAAGCAATTTATAGGGTTTCGGTACAAATTTTAATTGCTTACAACCAATTCACATTAGTTCACTTTCAATTCAAATTCAATTACATAGCTTTCCATTTATCAATTCAATTTCATTAACACTTAATGAATTATATATAATCAACTAACAACCATATAACAACCAAATCATAACCAACATAACTAAATTTATTAAATTTACATTCAACAATTCATATTCACTTTGTCTAACTTCAATTTGGTTTAACACTTTTAATTTCCAATTGGTTTAATATCTAATTGACTTTTCTTTCATTTATTCGATTTTTTTCAACTTCATTAGCTTCTAATGAATTAACACTTACATTCATTATTCTATATCAATTCTTTTACATTTGATTGATTAATATTCAATTCATTAGTTCAATTCAATTGCTAATTCATTTAACAAATAAGGTTGAATTTCATTTATATAACTCTAGTTCATATTCATCACTTCACTTTATCAATTTACTTCAATACCAAAATCAACTTCATTCAACATTACTTAAGTTATATTCCACTTCAAACATCATTTGTTTAACTTAACTTAAATTTCCACTTATAAATCCAATTCAGATTCCAATTCTAAAGTAAATTCTATTTAACTTTTACCAAAGTCAAATTTCGTCACTTATTCAAATTCATATCTCGTTTTGCTTAACAAAACCATTTTATCATTTGGTTTCACTTACATATATTACACTGGATTTCCAATTCTATATGAATACAATTTACTTTCATAAAAAAATATTGGATTCAAATTATTTTAAACCTTATCCATTTAGTCATTTTTCAATTAGTTGCACTTACTAATTTTTATTTAATACTTCACTTTGTTTTTCACAAATCAAATTCAATTCCAAATCCAGTTCTATTTACTTACAAACTCAAAATGAATTTCAATATTCAATTTCATTTTCTTGCACTTGCAATTGCAAATTCTATTTATTCATTCACAATTTATTTTCCAACTTAATAATTGTATTCCAATTATATAGTCTATTAGACTTCTAAAATTCACCTTTATTCCAATTAACTCAGGTCAATTTCAGTTTAAATCTGAATTTCCTAAGTCATCCAAACTTATTTATTATTCCATAAATGTTTTATATAACATTCCAGAGTCTTTTCAATCTTTCAAAAATTATTTTTGAAATCTATTCAAATTATCTTTTGAATTTCCAAAACCAAACTCAATTTCACAAACAACTTCCATTTAATTATAATTCGGCAGTAATTCCTCTCATGGAAACTCGAAAATGAACATCGATGATGTCGCGATCATCATCAGAATTATTTTCCAGCGACCGAAAAAGAGTTTAGTGCTTTCTTCCCTTCAAAAAAATTTTCCAAAACCCTTGAAAATCATTTTCAAACTCCTAAGAATTTAAATTTCCCAAATCTCAAAATTTCAAATTCTTTAAATTTGTTTTCAAATATTACTCTGGAATTCCATTTCAAATTATGAATCACATTTACAATTTATGTTTACAAATCTCATTTGTATATGGATTTATTTCCCAACTTTTGATTATGATTTCAATTTCTTATTCAATAGTCGATGATAATAATTTAATATTATCACTTCCTAACAACCAAGCAACCATATACTGTATAATATATGGAAAATTATTCTTTTTATATACAAAAATAGTTTGGGTAAAATTGTTTCATTTACCCTAATTTAAATTAATATCATGGCGAATTGTTCTGTACGAGTGTTTAGAGATCCCTATCGATAGAGTTGTATGGACTATACCGACCAGAATCCATATACCACTCAACAAACCAATCATCACAATGTGAAACAATTTTATATTCACTAACAAATACGCACTCCTTTCTATTCAAACTCATTCTAGAGTACTACTGACTCTATCTCTAATGAGTAACACCCAACAGAGCCAAGGTTGTCGCTTAACCAAATGCTCTGATACCAAATGTAAGGACCCGATTCTTCGACTTCCAAAAATCGATATTAATACGTCCACTGCATCAACTACCGAACAATCGAATGTCGGAAAACCGAACCCTTAGGGTTTAAGAAGAAGAAAAATATAGAAGAAGTAAGAAAGAAGAAGCAGCGGAACAATATTAGAATCTCACAATCGTAGCGGAACAACATATAATAGGTAAATGAATATCTTTAAATCAAAAGAACTGTACATTTTATACATTACATCATCATAGTCAATATACAACACAATAATGGATAGTTATATAAACTTGTCCTCACAACTGAATACACAGCGGAAAAGATAATGTCATATACAAGTAATACGCTTCGCCATCCAGCTCGCCTCCTGCTCCACAGCCTCCTGAGAATCCAGAATGACCTAATAACCTGACTCTATGCTGCCCGTGTGGAAAACGATGGGCACCCAGAGTTTAGGAAGAGAACAATAAACTCCAGGTCGGTCATGGGATGGTGTGAGAACTTAAAACAGTTTATCTTTAAAAAAACAAACAAAGAAATATTTTAAGATAGATCCGCAATGCTTTTAGAAAATGTAACTACCATAAGGCCTCCCGCCACACACACAATGTAAACGCAGAATTGGAGGAGATTTCTTCTTATGATAGTCAAACATGCTTGATACGCAAATTTCTTTGATAATATTACTATAAGTGCAAAGTGTTGGAAAACATTTCGAAAGTATAATATAAATCTTAGCCAACATACGACCATTATTGTATGCCTACTATAGCTACCATCTAAACAGTGGTGACCACCATAAGTAAATGGCAGGTTCTACAACTAAAACCGTACAAGGTGTGTATTGGAGTTTGGATTTCCAACAAATGGTCAGGCCAAGGAACTTCCCATTGCCATATGGGTACGCCTCTCGAAGGATGCCCCGAGAACCTAACCGGATCTCTACTAACACAAGGCTGGGTTACCTCTGAACTAGGTAACTACTGACACGAGTATGCCATCCCCCGGTCGTAACCGACCTTTATCCTAGGATTCACCAACAACCACGAAGAAATAAATTTGCAACAACTACATAGGTTAAGTATCTGGGCTCCATACCATAATACCACCTCTATCCAGAAGGAAATGTACATACCCTACCAAATAACCTTGCTGCATTCTTCCTGTTTTGGCCATTACCGGGTTGTGAGGTTAGACGAAGTCTCGTCCACAAAGCTACACTTTTCACAAAAGCCACGCTTTGATCAACAAATGATCAGCAGCACTCAGCATGCCACACTACCAAGTTGGGAATATATTACTGATAACCTTCAACTACATAACCTTTGAGCTCGTACATCTCAGTTAAGGGTGTTAAGCTAAGAGGATGAATTCTTCGCCACCAACAGAAATGTGTTTGAAAGAAATCTGCTTTATATCTCAAGATGTAATGTCAGACATACAATCCATACAAGTCTGTTCTGGGTTCGAATAGAACCGAAGGCACTTCCGAAGAAGCCCTTCCAAATCCGGATAATTCCTAATTACGTCTGCAATTCCCCTCACAAAGTGTGATAAAATTTCTATATCGGGGATCAGCCGATGCAGAGACATTCGACGATAATCGTTCCGTTTTTGTAAATATCCGGTCTTCAACACCGGTCTTTCTATGCTATCCATTACGACATTTCACTATTCGGAATGGAATTTATGACCCAAAGGTCCTCTCCCGGCTAAACCGAATAACGAGCGCTTATTTTAAAATAAGTGTAGCATTCAAATTCAAGCAAATCATAACAAATACCCATTTAAAGTTAAATATTGGTAGTCAGTTATTTAACTATCAATAGATATGTACAACATCACCAGATTCCAAATAATTTCCCAAATTATTTATTTTTCAAAAATATCTTTAGAAGATATATTTTTCCACACTTCAAACATTTGAAAACAAATTTCAAACCACTTTTCCTCCTTTACAACTTTGGAAAACAAATTTCAAATTATTTTCCTTACGTGGAAACACTTCCCAATATTTATTCATTTTCACTGGAAATCTACCGAGTTCAAATACTTTAAAACAATTTATAACACTTATCCAAAATATATCGGGAAAACACTTTGAAATAAAACTATTTTTATTTAAACACTTTGCTTAAAATACTAGTTATAAAAAAAATATTATACCAATATTACATAAAACTTAAGTCCAAACTAATTTTCAAAATAAAATTAGTATATAGAGTATAACTATTTAAATAACTCTTTTATGAAACAACTATTGATTAAATCTTAGAAATAATCATTTCTATATCAACTTAATAAATTTTTACATAAAGGATTTAAAACAATTTAAGAAGTTAAATTCTCCAAAGTATCCTTTTCAAAACAAATTCTAGAATTTTATATGTGTGTGTGTGTGTTTTTCAAAGTTATTCAGAAATTTTATTCGGCTTTCCAGGGAAAATACACTTTCATTTCAAAATGGTTCATTTAAACCAATTAAATAAATCCTTACCGATTTATTTTAAGTTTACGTTCCAAATCCGTAAATTTATTTCCACACTTCAAAAATAATTCAATGTTTATTTTTAAACAAATTTCCCTTTCCTTTATAAATTCCATGGTGAATTTAAATTTCCAAACATCCACTGATATACCATTTTCAAATCGATTTCAAATATTCACTTTCAACAACAATTCAATTTTTCAATTGATTTCAAAAACAACCAAATCAAATTCCATATTGATTTTCCAAGAAATTTAAACACCAAGTGAATTTCATTCAAATCTCAAATTGAAGTTAATTTGTACTGAACCCCAAATCAATTTCCAAATGGATTTTCAAAAGATTTAAATTCGATCACCAAATATCAATTCTCAAATGAATTCCAAATTTTATTTCCTTTTCAAAAATAAATTCCTTTTAAAGAAAACAAATTCTTTTATTTTTCAAACTCTTTAAAATCCGTACTTTGAATAAATTCTTCAACCTTTGAATCATATTACCCGAAATCCATTTATTAAAGCTTTTCCCATATTTTGAAATTTTATTCAATAAGATTAAAAATAAAACTTTATTATTTTAGAATTCCTTCTTTAAAATTTATCCAATCCTCAAAAAAAAATTAATATAAACTTTCAACCTAAAATTTCCAATAATCAAATTTTATTTATTTTTGGTATCCAACGATACCAAAATTATATTCGACTAAATTTTAGCCTTCAACGATTTCAATCACAAAGATAATCACACAGAGATTATAAATAATCAACACACAACATTGAAACAAACTCAATTATTTGAGGAATCCAGTTGGATCCCTCCAACCTGTTCCCTGCATCCACAGATGTTAGCACAATACCAATCCCGTTTCAAGACGGAATATCGCGGTACATGGGTTTATATAAAATATTATCCGCTATTATGCGGCGCAATAAGGTCTCATCCGCTATATAATGTGGTAGATCAACTCCAAGTACATATATAATACCAATTACACTTCAAGGTGTAATATCGCGGTATATGTGTTCAATATAATAACCTCCGCTTAATATGCGGCGTATAGGGTCTATTTCAATACAACAAATAGCAATGATCATCCAAGTACACAATCAAGCAATTTTAAATCTAACTATTTAAAATTTAAATTGAAACAAATTCGATTGAGTGAGAAGTTCTCACCTTGCTTCCAATAGCGGTTTCAGCGTTTTATTCCAAATAAAATTAAACGCACGTTTAATTTTACCCAAAATTCACACTAGCTCCAATCAATCTCAATCTAGCTCCATTTCATAGTGTTCGTCCACATGAACCCAATGCAACTAGTTTCGTGCGAAACAGACCTCGTATGAAAAGGTTACAATGTTTTAAAGTTTATACGATTTTAATATAAAGCAATTTCATTTTTATTTTATTTTTCTTAATCTAGAATCAATCCAGGACATTGATTTTCTTTGCATAGATCGTGACCGCTCCCTTCTTTCTTCCTTACGCGCGCGTCCAGGTACACGAAGAACCCATCTTGCCGCAACTAGGGTTAGACACCGCGACCACCACGACGCACGAGACCCCATCACTCCACCATCAAATCGAAGCTCATCTCGAACAACACCACCGCCCCAAGCGCCTCGAAGCTCGGTCACCATCTCAGCTTGATTTTCGTGCGTGAAGGCATCGCACACGTGAGCCTGTAGCCTCCATGTCGAGCCTCCATTTCCAATCTCCACCGTTGATCTGATAGTGCTCGTTGCCCTCTATGTTTTTGCAGTTGAAAACATCTCGAGTTGATTGACGGATTGAAAGAAAAATAAGGAAGAAGGAGGTGAATTTCTGGTCATGTAAATGGAGGTGGCGGCTAGGGCCTGAAACCCTAATTGCTTTGCAAAAGTGAAAATTTGATGTCCTTATATAGAAAATTCCCAAAACATTATTCATCTTGAAAATTTTCGAACTCCAAACGAAGCGTGCCGCCTGGCGTTTATAATGTTTTACCCCTATTTCGAACGCAATGGAATATAAATCAAGAGCCAATTCGATCGTATTTGGAAGATAGGTTTTCAAATCGACTATTAAAATTTAAAATTCACTTAAACCGATTTCAGTGCGTTTTAGCTTGCCCCGGACAAACCGTAAATCCGATTGACACGAAATTTGAAATCTTAAAATAATTTAGCATTACGTATCCAATGAAACTGGATTCGTCGAAATCCGAGATAGTTTGAAAAATGGCTATTTTTACTCATCAATTAAATATAAAATATTCAGTTTCCACAAATTAGCTTTTAATTCAAATTTTAAAAGTTCTATAACATCACTATAACTCCAATATGACTTAACACAACTTTGCAGATCAATTTTAATCACATTAAACCCAATTTCCAATTATTTCTGTAATTTCAAATATTAAATTATCGATTTAATTATCCAATTAAATCTAGATATTTGAAATATAATTTATTCGACTTACAAATTTTACTTGTTAATATTTAAAATCAATTAAATATCTGAATTTCAAATGACAGAAATTCTCGGTCGTTACAGTACGTGGTGGAGTTTCCAGAACGAAGTACGATGGTTTGGCGAACGTCTGTTTGAGGTATGAATGCAGCCTTGACTCCTTCGAATCAGCTTGATATGGCTAAAACAGAAGCTATACCAGGCCAAGTGAGGTCGCTCTCCCTATCGGGCTCATTTCTTCGAAATCATATCTATTGCTTTTGTGATTCCATTTGGTTTGCACACCTATGATTGCAAGTGTGTCTCGGCGTGGGAGGTAATAGCCGCTAAGCGTTACCACCGGTCCAGGAGTGCAAAATAGTTGAATCCTACCCTAGGCATTGCCTTGCATGCCTTGTTACATGTCTTAGTGCGCCGTTTACGAGTTTGGTTTGTACCGTACCTATGGAATGCTCCCTGAGTAGACCACCGGTTAGGTGGAGCTTACAGTTTCTGTATAGACTATGGGAATACATAAAATGTGTTAAAGGGGATATGGATGAGTAAACCACCAGTTAGGTGGAGCTTACAGTATCTGTATAGACTATGGGAATATATGAAATGCGTTAAAGGGGATATGGGTAGTGCCTTAATGATATTTTAATAGTTTGTTTTGCTATAGACGTTGTATATGTAGCATATTTTACTATATACGTCGATAATTTAACGGATCCTTAAAGGATGGAATCCGAACATCCTTTAAGTTATATTGCATTTCAATTGACATTTCACTTGACTATGATTTACTTGCATAAGAATGTCAATCCTAACACGAGCGTTTTGTTTTTTGCGCTATGCTCAGGTCGGCCTGATTGTCACATTTTTTATTCTGAATAAAATTAAACGACCGTTTAATTTTACGAAAAATTCACACTAGCTCCAATCATCTCCAAACTAGCTCCATCGCGTATTTTTCATTCATACGGATCCAACACAATTCGTTTTGTGCGAAACGGACCTCATATCAAAAAGTTATGCAATTTAGAAGTTTAAACAAATTTTAAAAGCTAATAATTTACAATTTATTTTATTTTCCAAACCCTTGCTTTCATCTAGCCATTTTTTTCACTCCTTCACATCAGGCCCGTTACCTTCTTCTCCCCCATCACGTATCTTTGCAGGTGAAAGCAACCCATCGGCCGCCCCTTTGCATGAATTATCGCACGCACTTCGATGATTTGGACGAGGATCAGGCATAACCGTTCGAAGCGCCTTGCTCCACTCTACCTCCGCCTTGAATACGTACGTGCTCAGTAGTGATTTCGTCTTAAAAAACGCATGCAACCTGATGATGAACGCGGTCCATTTGACGTCGATCCGTTGCGTGAAATCCAATCGTAACCGTTGGATTTGAAGTTCTCGAAGTTGTCTACAACTTTGTAGTTGAAACATTCTTGAATCGATTTGTGGATTGGAAGATAATTGAGGAAGATTGAAATGAAATTATGGCCATAGAAATGACAATGGCAGCCAGCCCTAATTAGCTAGGGTTTTAGTGAAAAAGTGGAATAGTTTGGTCTTATATAGAAAATTGCGCGACACTATTCATCCGATTTTTTTCCGAACTCCAAACAAAGCGTGTCGCCTGGCGTTTATAATGTTTTACCCCTATTCTGAATGCAATGGAATGTATATCGAAAGCCAATTCGTCCGTATTTGGAAGATAGGCTTTCGGATCGACTATTTTAAATTTAAAATTCACTTAAACTAATTCATACGCATTTTAGCTTGCCCCTGACAAACCGTAAATCCGATTGGCATGAAATTTGAAATCCTACAATAATATATCATTACGGATCCAAGAAAATAGTTTTCGTCAAAATCCGAGACTGTTTGAAAGATGGCTATTTTTACTCGTCAATTAAATATTGAAATATTCAATTTCTACAAATTAACTTTTAGTTCGATTTTAAGCGTTCTCTAACATCCTTCTAATCCAAATAGAATTTATTTCAACTTTGTAAATCATTTTTATTCACTTTAAATTCAATTTTCAATTATTTCAGCAATATCTAATATTAAATTAACAATTTAATTATCCAATTAAATCCAGATATTTCAAATATAATCTATTCAGCTTGTAAAATTAACTCTTGAATATTTAAAATCAATCAAGTATACGAATATTGAGTGACAGAAATTCTCGGTCGTTACATTAAGTGTATTAAAACAAGTGTCACAAAAAATTACACTTCGCTTTTTTTTAAACAATTCTATTCAAAAGAATTTCTTAATTAAAACTATCGTTTATGAATTGAAAAAAATATTTATTATCCCAAAAGATAATTAAACAATTTAAATAATTTTATAAATTTAAAAAATGTTAATCATCACGGGGGATGATTTATAATACTCTTTTTATAACTTTAAGACCACAATTATTTTCCTAAGAGAAATAAACCAATAAAATCTTTTATTAAATTTAAATAATGTTAATTATCTCGAAAGACAATAAATCACATTTGTTATTTCCTTAAATAAACAAGTCAATTCTCTTTATATAAAATAGTTAAGTACTTTCAAAATCTTTCATTAAATCGGTAAATTAACTTTATAACCTTTATTAAATTAGTTTATTGACTTTGAAACACTAAATTAGTTAATTAACTTTAAAACACTAAATTTTTAATTAACTTCAAATAGTTATATTAAATCAATTAACAAATTTTAAGTATCATTTATTAAATGATTCATTAAATTCAAATAATAATTAATTAAAATGATAATTAATTTCAAAATCATTAAATAAATTATTAATAAAACTTAAACTCTGTTAATCAAAATAGTTAATTAAACTCAAATAATCATTAGTTAAAATGATTTATCAAATTTCAAATATCCTTAATTAAAATGAGTTATAAAATTTAAACATCATTAGTTAAGATGGTTAACTAAATTTCAAACACTATTAGTTAAAAACAATTAATTAAATTTAAACAACCATTAATTAAAACAATTAATTAAAGTTCAATATCATCAATTAAAATGACTTGATTAAATTCAAATCACATTAATCAAATAGGTTAATTAATTTTAAACATCATTATTTAAAACGATCAATTAATTATAACACATCAATAGTTAAAATGACTAATTAAATATAAAATAATCATTAGTTAAAATGATTAATTAAACATAAAACAATCATTAGTTAAAATTATTAATTAATTTAAGTAATCATTAATCAAAATGATTAATGAATTTTAAACTCCTATTTTGTGAAAATACAAGCTTAAAACAATTTATACGAAAGTTAGGGGAGATGATATTCAATAAGTGATGATATAGCAAAAAATCGCTATAACCACACTTTAGCAATTTAAATATAATATCACAATCAATTTCAACCAAATGAAAATATATGCGATGCAAGGATGTAAATAACTAAATATTAGAGAGAAACCCCTTAGGGTCTCTCTACAAGTATTCCCTGCAAAACTATGGTTACGAACGGTGTATGTATATATAATCAATATGGGTTTACTACAATTGAATTACTATGTCATCCATTTTTAAAACGAGAATTTAAACCAAATAACAAATCAAACAATTTAACTAACATTCAAACAATTAACAATAGTTTTTAGCATCATAGATATCATATAGTAGATTTGGGTGTGAGTTAAACTCACATTGATTCCAGTTTTTGCCGAAGGTTCTAGTTTGAAGTAAAATCAAATAGACGTTCAATTTTAGCCCGAAATTCTACCAGCTCCAAACTCCTCCAAACCAAATCCACTGGTGAAGAGAATATCCATACGTGTGCAACACAGCAAATGGCGTTCGAATCCGACCTTGTACGCGAAAGTTATACAATTAATAAATTATCGATTAAATTAAATTAATTTATAACTTAATTAAATAACTAATCCTTCATTACCCCTTCTAATCATCTTCTTGCTCTCCTTAATTACTTCGTCTTAACAAGCGCAGACCATGGTCATGCATGCAAATGTAGAGATATGGAGCATCGCTCTCTTGCCTGATGAACGGACTTCTTCGTTCAACTCGTCTTCGCAAACTCGACTTGCCGACAACCGAAACATCACCTTCGAACATCTCCTATCAATCGCGATCCGTGCCTCCCCCTTCATCGCTGTCAGATCGCACGACCACTTTCGATGCCAAACTCCCTAAAATTTCAGCACTAGGTGCTATTCGACCTTCCGAATTCAAATCCAAGAACTGATTAGCTTCTCGCCTCATCATTTTCCAACCTACCCTAACCCTAATCTCAACTAGAAAAATCGATCATCCCATCCACCATCGTGACTAATAAAACCAGTATAGGATCGAAGATCAAGCTTTTAGATGAACTTAACAAACCAGAGCTTGGAATTTTTAGTGGAGAGATGGATTTTAATTCAAATTTTGAAGTTTCAAAATCCTCCCTTTCTCGGTTTATAGGCAAGTTTATGTAAGGGAAGAGAGTGTGGGTAGAATGTGGGAAGGTATGATGGCGAAATGACTGGGTATGGGCTGAGATAGAGTCCTACGATTTGAAAAGGCTTTATATTTATTATTTTATTAGATAATATTCAACATTAGACTTCCAAAAATCTCGAACTCCAATCGAAGCATGCTGACTACGTTCTATAGTGAATACTCCTATTACAAACTCAATGGAACTATTTTCGAGGCCTAATTCGAAATTATATGGAAGTTTTCTTTTTAAATCAAGTTATATTTAATATTAATCGCAATGCGTTTCGAGGTAAAACGACCACACAATATGTTTGATCATTACAAAACTCAACAGTGTAAAGTAATTTATTATTCCGGATCTAATGGCACTAGTCTCGTCAAAATTCGAGATAATGTCCCGGAATGATTAATTCATATATTTAAATATTGTTCTATATTTTCAATCCAGTTGTCGATATTTATCTGATCCATTTATTTTTGTGAATAAATCTACAAATTGACTTCATCAATATAACTTATTCATTAAAAGGAGTGAAAGAAAATTATTTAACCCAATTAATTAATATTTAATTCACAATTTAAATATTTAAATTATCAACATATTTGAATTCAACTTATTAAATTTCAAAATCTAATTATTTTAAATATATAAATTAATTAAATATTCAAAATCAGATGGCCGAAATTTTGTTTTGCTACACTCACCCCTAAAAAATTTCATCCCCCGAAATTCCAAAAGTAGGAAAAATGCTTCAAAACCCTTAAACCTTCAAAAAACAATTAGTTGAAATTTGATATCAAATTTTCTAACTCTTTAAAATTGCAAAAAAAATCGACAGCATCTCCTTTGCATGGCTCAATCGGAACAACTACAAATTGCCTCTACGGGCTCTAAACCAACAGAAGAAAACAAAAGTAATGACCTGCCTTTCTTACTACTAAAGGCGACACTTAATACATCCTCGGTATTCGTTTGATGATCCTTAGTTGTCCGAAAAACGAGTCATTAGGGGTGAAAGAAAGAAAAGGTAAGAGAGAAGAAATTAAACAACACATAATCTCACAATGCAACGGAACAATTTATGTTACTCAATATAATATATTTCGTAGTCATTTCAAAAATGTTACATCAGAGTCATACTAATACAAATTCTACCCTAGGACAGTTATAACAGCCTGTCCCTACCTAATGGATACCATATACATGTAATACAGCGGAAAACAAGGTAATAACTAACTATCGATGAAGCCACCTACTCCAAGCTCCTCCAATGTAAATCTATGGAAAACCCTAAACTACTTAGTTGCCTATTCAAATTTGAGCATCCAAGAGTTTAGGAAAGGGGAAAATAAACTCCAGGTCAGACAGGATCTGGTGGGTAAAGCATAAGTCTTTAACTTTATAAAACATTCAAATCAAAGGCATCTCGTAAGGCCATGCCGCATATAAACACGGATGAGTTTTTACCTTACGATAACCAAAACACTGTATATAAAAATCCAGTAATATTATAGTAATGTCTATAGTTTCAAATTAATATCAAAATAGCTGAAATTGTTTCCATATTAAATTCCAGCATAGTAGGCTCTACAATAAAAACCGTAAAGGCACGTATTGGAGATTGGATTCCATACTATAGCAAGGTAAGGGACTACCTTCTGATGGAACAACCCTAGAAAATGCATCGAAGCCTCACAAGAACTTCTTGTACCCCTGCTACACAGAGTCGGCTACCCCTTTAACATGACAAGCCAGATTACCTCATCCTTTTTTTACACCGAGGCCTTATACTACCACTGTATCTGTGTGCAAAACAATTCAAATATGGACAATCTAGAAAGGGATGACGACTCCTAATGGCAGCTGACCACATAGCTCTACTGCAAATCCTATTTTCTCCATTTCTCGTTTTGTAAGGCTCATGAGGTCATGTATTTTAGCTTCTTTCTCTTAGTAACCATCTTAGAGTGATAACACTACCCTCTAAGCAGCAATGCAATGCTCGCATTCATCCATGAAAGCTCATTCTGGGACTAAAGGAAATGCTTGAGAGCTCCGTCTTCAATTCCTTCATCATCAAGATGTCTTCACTTCGAAATGCTTGAGTTGGATTGAAGTGGTTTTCGAAACATATCTGAATGATCACTTCAAAACAACATTCGATAGTTTTCGGTAAAATCAACCCTGGTTCATTGGAAAATAAATAGTTGACGATAAGAGTGAAGATCATCACCTAACCGTTAGTGGACGGATTTCTTATCAGTTGTCCTAGGAGAACGAATCGAGATTAATATGCATAGTACAACATCATCGGAGATGACCGTGCCATATAACTCAGTGTTTCTCCTAGATATTTCCAAAGTTACGTTTTGGGTCAAAATTCGATAGTCGGTTATTTAAATATGAAATAAACAAACAAAATCCAATTCCATTTGAGATTTATTTACCCACAGCAACCACTAAGCATCAAAACAAATCTTTATTTGATAAATCTGATTTCAAAATGCTTGTATTACATTTATATACTATCTATCTGACATAAGTATATACATAAAACATTGTAAATAGATTCTTACTTCCAAATCATGTTAAAAAGGATTAAACGAAAGTTGTTTAAATTGGAAGTAAGGACAATCCCAGACGTTATTCCCTCGGTGTTAAGTATGGAACGGATGTTCCATACCACCATTTTCGAAAGGTCAATTTATAGAAACCCGGATCTCAAATTCTTTTTATACTTCTTTCGATAAATTCTTTTTAATCAAATCCATTTCGTTCATGAAATCTTTTTTACTTGAAATCAAAATCCATTTCAAAGTACCTTCCAAACTCCCAAATTCATTTATGAACCCTTTTATAAATATTCAAATCATTTATAATAATTCCTTTCATAAATATCCAAATTTTTTAAATAAATTTCTTGTATCCAAACCTTTTTTATGAACTCCCTTTATGAATATCCAAGTGATTTTCTAAAACTTCTTTATAAACAATCAAAATCATTTATAAACTTCTTTATAAATCTTTATGTTCAAGGTAACTTCCTAAATAACCTAAAACCAAATTAGAAGAAAATCCATTTGATAAATCTCTCTTATTTATGAAATCTTCTTTGCTTAAAAACTCAAATCCATTTACCCAAATTACCCTATAAATTTCCAAATTCATTTGTAAACACTTAATAAAAAAAAATTCAACGTGGAAAACTATTTCGATTAGTTAAAAACATCTTTAGTAAACTATTTGTCAAATTATTTTTTTGAATATCTTCTTCAAAATGAGATAACTTTGAAACCATTTTAAATAAGGAAAAATGAAATATTTGTCCTTAAAAAATCAAATGGAGGCTTAGCAACCACAATAATGCTTTTAGTTTGGTTTTACTTATCCATTTTAACATGGCATTACATAACAACAATTATACAAGGTGTCAACACATAACAATCTATCACCTTAGGTAAATGTCCCAGTTAATTATAACAACAGGATGGTGTTTTGTTCTGCTAATGGATGTCATTTAGTTTTCCTAACCATATAGGGTTACTTAAGGGCAAGCAATACATAAATCCCTTGATTAGAAACAAATTTTGAAAAGAAAACGGTTTAAAATAAAACTGGTTACTTATACTCAAAGCGATTTTAAGTTAAATTAAACTAAAACCATTATAAATGAGAATCAAATCCTTGTTAAATAGTAATTAACTCTAATTAAAGGTAATAAAACCTTAAGTAAAACATAATTAACTTTAATCAAAGGTTAATTAAAAAAATCCCCATTTAAAATAATAATTAATTAAAAATTATCTTAAATAAATAATTAAATAATAATTGATTGGTCCTTAATTAAAAATTAAATAATAATTAACTTTAGTTATATAATCAATCATGATTAACGTGATTAATTAACACTTAAGTTTATAAATCATTTAATGATTATGTACTAATTACTTTAATTAATTAATTAAATAATTAGACAATTAACTAATTGTTCTCTAATTACAAAATTAAAGTTAGAAAACATTTGTTAAAAATATTTTAAGTTAAAACAAGTTTAGATTAGAAAAATAGTAAGATTTCCCAAATTACGCATATAGCTACTATCCCTATATGGACTCGTAATTTCAAAAATTGGTTTTTAAGAAAATTAACTTTAAAACTCTATTTTTACACTTCAGAACTTATAACAAAGTTATAAAATACCTTTCAAAAAGTTTCTAGGTTGAAACAAGTCTCCGATTTGGTTTTTAGGAACTGTGCATATAGCGACTATCGCTATCCGTAATTTCAAAACTTGAAATTTTGTTTTTCAAACTTTTAAAACTGTAAATTTTAACTCCTTCCTTCTTTAAAACATGAAAATAAACTTTTGAAACCGAAACCAAAGATTTAAACTTAAAAAATTTCACTTTGAAAAGAAAAATCATACTTTCGACAAAAAAAAAGGATTTCTACGCCGCTTTTGGTTAGCAAATCGCCACTTTTGTGTCATGAACCCACATACAACACATATAGCATTCCATCATAAGATCACATCATTACATTATAATACCATCATAAACAAGGTATAACTTCAAGATACTAACCAACTTTTCCAATATTCAAGGTAAAATCTTTATCGCCTACTCAAACTTCGGCACGAGCAACCAAAACCAAATCAACATATATGCATACACACACAACATACAACACTAATACATACTTAAGAAACATTTTAACTCGTAAATATTTCGACATTAAAAGTTAGTAACTTGAGTTATAAATACACAAACTTTACTCACCAATGTGAACAGAAGCTAAGCCTAACTTCCAACAAACTTGAATATACTCCTAGAAAACCGCCTTAACTTGAAAATATGTCTTTGTGTGGCTTCGGAGGGACAAGTTTGGCTCAGCTTTGGCTAGTATTAGGCTCAGCCGAGGTTAGCTTGGGGATGATGGAGCCTTTTTTGGAGATGAGTGATATTCGAAGTGAAGTAGGAAGGTTTAAACTTGATTTTAGAAGTGTATGCACAAAATTTTAACTTAGGAATTTAACTAAGAAGCTATATATGGATGAATGGATATATGAAGAGAGTATTAGGAAATGAAGAAGGAGGATGTAAAGTAGAAAATATGAGAAGGAGTTGGAGTATATATAAGCATAGAAAATAAGAAATTACCAAACTAACCTTGTATATATAATAATATGTATTCATGTCATGAAAACATGGAACCCATACTCCACCCCTCCCTACTATACACGTCACCCTCTTGATTTCCTCATCCTCCATGCTTTTTATACTTCCTAGGTGTATTTAGGGGATCGGTTTTGTACTTCCTTTGATCCTAGGTCACCATTCAACACTATTTGCACCATACTTCATTAATTAATGTCACATCATTACTTAATTAACTAAATCCTATTTTAAAAGTCCTAGTTTATTCTTAACTTAATCATATGACATGACCGAATATGTTTGTACATGTACACAAATGTGCACAACGTTTTTCGATGACTTTCGGGTATCGAACAGTCGAAATTTCGCAAAACGTTCTTCGGCCACATTTTCTATTTTTATTTGAACCATCTGCATCGATAAACAAATTCTGAAAACTATTTTATCATCATTATTAAATAATTAAAATAGGTTTATTTGCTAATAAAAATCCATTTATTGGTCATATAAAATATATTTAAACAACCTATTTCAAAGTGGCAAAATCCTGGATCGTTACAAATCTATTTTTACCATCAATTGTTATTATTTAAAAGAGTCATATTATTTTTTATTTATAAAACCTATTATTTGATTATTTAAAATTTATTAAATATTCACAAACCAATGCAATAAAATTGCAGATCGGTACAACAAAAGCCAAATGGCCACCCATAATCTGGGCATAAATCAACAACCAATTTCAATTTCTAAATCTACTATGTACTTTTTTGTATTTGATTTATATTTTTTGCAAGTAGTTTATTATCTTGATGCAAATGCATGCGCGTAAGAAATCAAGTGGAAATCTGTTGCTTACCTGCACTTAAATAATCCAAAAGAGAATCAAGTTGACAAAAAACAATATGACGTAACCCTACATGCGAAGATTAGCCTGATATAAATATACATGCAACCAAAGCAACATATAGGCATATGCAAATAAACTTAGAGGATACCCGTAATAAAATAATGCACATCTAATTATTGCAAAAGACAAAATTAGAATTAATGCCTGGGTTTTATATTCAAAAATTTATTTTTGACTTCCTCAAAATAGAAGTAAATTCAGAAACCAAAAATCAAAAAGCAAAGGAGGGTGTCCTCCTAACAAAAATGTTAAACTCTAGGATCAAAACAATATTGAGCTTCCAGTTGTATTTTGGTTCCTCCTAAAACAAAAACTAAAGCAAACAATTTATTTATTGCCTAAATTTTTCCCAAAATCATCGGGATTTAAGTCCAAATAACAACAGTTCAAAACCTTTATATATAAATCTAACTTTATAAACAACACTACATAAAATCACACAATCAATCAGTCAAACTTATTCAAATCAAATTTCGTAAGAGAATATACTAGCATTACCAGTCCATCAAATTCCATAAGGGAAAGCTTATCACTTAACATTGTTTCAAAATGTCAAATGACTAATAAATAAATCTTAACTTTGGTCCAAAACTTTCTTGATTGCCCGAAAAAAATATAAATAATTATCTAAGTGTACAGTTTTTCTCGTCAGCCTTTGGTTATTACTTAGAAGATTATCCAAACTTCCTCGGACAAAATTGAAAGTCGTTCTGTAAATTATTGGTTTCTTAACCATACAAATTTTTCTAGATATCTTAAATTTTCATTTAGTATTTTATTCAATACTAAATTATTTATGAATCATTCCATGAATTTTCACCCAAGTTTAAATATTTTATAAATATTAAAACATCAAAACAAAAACTTACTCCATTTTATTTATTTTTCCAATACTCTTCTATACCCTAAGTGTACATACAAACACAAATTTTATTTTACATTTCATAAATTAGATGCAATCCTAATCAAAATGAGGGTCTTTAAAAGTTGAGTCAACCTATCGACCTTAGAGTGTTATAATGAGAGATGTTTATGGGTTGGCCTAAATAACATTAGTTAGTTTACACTACTTAGATGTTTTAAACAAAAGTTACGGTTTTAATAAAACGATGTTTATCAAAATTTTCTTATCTAATTTAACCCATTTTAAACCTGTGTTAAATTACCCCTTATCTTATCTAAGGGTAAAATCTCATTTATCAAAACAATCTCCTATCAACAAATATTTTTCATTTTGGAAACAAAACCCTTTAAGGGAACTCAAAAATTAAAAACCTGGTTTCTAAATTTAAAAATTCAACTTTACAAGCATACTACATATATTTTTATATGAAATAACTTCAATCAATTTATTTAGTAAACTCACTTTGGATTTGTTCGGATTTGAACTCTTTTCGATTGCACAATGATAAAGATAATAATTTACGAAGTGTCCCACAACGTTCACCATAGAAAACCTCTACTAAGATTATTCAAATTACCAGAAAACTAATCGAGATGTTTTCCTCCGAGTTATCCTAAAGAAAATACGTTTCATTTTAAGTTTCATTTCCCAAAATATTTTTACTTTTAAGTACTTCCAAAATTACTACTATTTCATTCCTCAAAATCCTTTTGAAATTATTTTCAAAAAATTTAGGATTTAGATTCAAAAATCCTTTTTAAAAGACACTTTATAAACCAAATTTTTATAAAATTTCCTTTATACAGAATCTTTTCATATTATAATAACTTGATTTAATATAATAGAATTTTCTCAAATAACTATTCTCTAAAGGTCTTATCCTACCATTTAGATTATACTACATAACTTTTTGTTAAATTTAAACCTTAACACACCAGTATTAAAAGGTGAATTTTAACGTAACATTTTCTCCAAATACCTTATAGTCAAATTGTAGAAATTAATTCACAAAGGGATTCATTTATAAATTCAAACAACAAATGATTATAAATAAGGTGAACACTAATAATCAACAAATGGCAATCAACGCTCCTAAATTAATCGAGCATGACTGATCAAGCAATAGTGGTAATAAATAAATATTATCACATTCAAATAAACACACTTTATAACAATATAAAGCTTTGAAAATTATTCCTATATATATAATATAAACCTAGGCAAAATATTTCATAAATTTTCAAAAATCAATAACATGTCCGTTCGCCTTATTCGAGTGTTTAGAAACCCCTATCGACAATGTAGCATTCCACATCTCGGCCAGAATTCATAAACTACTCAACAGACCAATTAATAAAATATGTTTTTATAGCAATAACAAATACGATCTCATATATAATACTCTCGAACACATTCTACGGTGTTACTAATCCTATCTATAATCAGTCATACCCTACCAATACCAAGATTCTCGCTTACAACTCTGATACCTAGTGTAACGAACTGCTTTTTGGACCATCGAAATTCGACACCACATACATCTATTATATTCAAGTGTCGAGCATCCAATCGTCGAAAGGGCTGATTGTTAGGGTAAAGTAAAAATAAAAGAATAGAGAATAGGAAAACAAAATCTCACTACGGAATCAATAATGTATAATGTAGTAAAGACAGTAAAAACAGCACTCCAAATACATAGTACATCAGAGTTAAAAACAAACTTTATCAGTTGGACAGTTGTAAAATTCTGACCTTACAATTTGCTGGTAGGTATATAGTATAAAACAGTGGAAAATAGAACATTACAATAGATAAACCTCTAGCTCTGCTCTAAAGACTACTTATCTCCAAAGCCAACCTGGGGAAAATAATTAGTCTGACCCAAGCATTATAGTAAAATAACACCCGGATTAGTCTGAAATACCAATATTGAAAAACTCAAGTGATATGGTGAATATATAAAATTCTATGATGCCATGTCATTAACATAGAAAAGTGCTTTTACCTTATAAGAACAACATCCATATAGACAAAAGTAGAAATAAACAACAGAAAAACAAATCAAAATGAGGATGGGCATAAATGTTAAAAATCCAGACTAGGAAGAATGGAAATATTCTGAACAAAAATCCAAACTAGGCGGACTGTACGAAACATGATAAACTGTACAAACCTGAACGCATGGACAAAACCAGTAATTAAACAACATGAAGAATGGTAGACTCTTCTTGTTCCTATTAAAGAAAAATAGATTTTAAGGTTCGAATCTAATATAAAAAGGAGATTTTTCCCAACAATGACTAGGAGGGTGCATCCCCCTTAAAAGAAGTATACATCTAGAAATATACTTGGAAAACCCCAGGAACTCCAAGTTGGACCCTGCCAAACCTTACCGAGAATCCTAATATTTCACAACTAAATCACAACTGTTTTAAGGTGACGGTACACAAAAATCTAGATGAGATGTGAAAATACCCTAATAGGAGCAACCCTACATAACTTGGTCCCCAAAAACATGCGCTTCGATTTAGTCATTTCTAACAGAGGATAACAAAGTTCAAACAGCAACACATTGTCTCAGAGTGACAAAATACAAAAAGATAGCATAATCGAATTCGATAGTCGAGAAATCATCTATCGAAAATAACTATGTGATTTATGTATGAGAATTAAATTGCATACACTTATCACAAATAAATGAATTGAACAGTTAACCCAAAAAATGGATCAACACCCTGGATTGAGTGCGAAAGCACAGCCCTATTTATTAAGGCAAATAAAATAGAAACAAGGAATAATCACCTGCAAATAAAGTAAAGAGACAGGAGATTTTTATAGTGGTACAGCTGTTAACGAAACCTATGTCTACTATATAACTTCTGTTATTGACTGACTGCAATTACAAGTTGAATCTGATTATAATTTGATTGGATCTAATAATTTAGATCAAGTCACCAGTGTTAGAGTTTACTGGAGAATCACGGTGAATCCTTTAGATGACTATTGTGTGGGAGGATAAGAGTGAAGAATAGTTTCTGCAGAGTTTCAGCAGCCAGTTCAAAAGATCCCCTTTAGGTTGGATGTAGAATTGTATTTATAGGGACTGGAGAGCACTTAGACTAAATCCGCGCCAGAGACTTACATTTGAAGGTAGGGCTGTCAACGGATGCTTTCGGTTACGGATAGTGCCATATCCATATCCGTATCCGAAATCATTTTCGGATATCGAATATCCGTATCTGTTTAATTTTCGGATATCGGATATTCGTATCCGCTTAATTTTCGGATACGGACGGATATCGGATATTTATCCGCTCCGCCAATAATTGATAAATTTAAAGGTATAAACTAAAAAGTTTAGATCAACATAAAACATTTTTTTTACTATTGTTTATAAAAAAACAAATAAATAAAAAATATGGTGATAAAACATTGTTTTATACTAATATATGTATGTGTATCCAAAAATATTCAAAAGTTAAACACTCATAGCTCTATTTTCCTATTTAAATTATATAAATATGCATCAGTTAATCGGACGGATATTTTTCGGATACGGATACCACTATAAACATATCCGTATCCGAAAAGCTTTTCGGATATCGTATATCCGTATCCGCTTTTCGGATAACGGATATTTTTCATATTTTCGGATACGGATTCGGACGGATATCGGATTTTTCGGGTACCCATTGACAGCCCTATTTGAAGGTATGAAGATGCTCAAGAAATTTCATAGTGAACCGACCCAATATGATGGATCGCTAGCGATCCGTAGTGCATGGATCTCTAGCGATCCATTGAAGTAGAGTGTTTTATGCATATTTCAATTGGATCATGTTCCCTGCCTTGTGTAGATGCTCTCCATATAATTTCATGACTAGATGTCTTGTTTCGGTTATGATTCATGTACTAGTTGCATCGAATTATTGCTAGAAAATGCTCACTTCTCGGCCTAGTCAGCATGGAATATCGTGAAGCGTGACGGGCGTGCTTAGAAAAGATAATGCTTCATGATGCAAGAAGAATGGATGATCCATGGGCGATATTTATGGATCGCTAGCGATCCATGGGTGAGGATCGCTAGTGATCCATCTCCTTTGGCAATTTTTGCCTTTTTCCTCTTGTTTCCATCTTAGTTCCCTCTTTTAATCCTTCTGGTTGGTTCTTGAGTTGTTTTGACTTGACAGAGAAGTTATAACTTCCTTTGAATTCGCTGGATCAAAAATTCGGATAACATTTCTCCCCCAGAATATGCTTTTGTTGGAAACAAGGTGTGTTCTGGAAGTAACTGCATATGGGTTCCCACTTTGCTAAGTTTAATTGATCGTGTTGAGGCAATCATACGAATTTTGCTTTGGTTATCCAACCGTTTGTTGAGTTCTGAAGTGAATCATCGCTACTCGTCATAATAAATCAATTTCAACCCACAACTTTCAAGATGCTTGCAAAAGATACTTAGATCAAGCTTGGTGAGTTGGGAAAGTTTGGTTACAATTCTATGGATCACTAGCGATCCATAGTCCATGGATCGCTAGAAATCCAAGAACTTAGCATATTTTTCCTATGCAATGTCCCATTTAGTTCATTCGAGCCAGCCTTGTTCCATTCCAAACTTTCATGTGTGACTAGATCCTTCTGCCTCGCGACCCGAATAAAGGCATACAAACCCTAACTTCACCTCTGCCACTGCCGCCACTTATCTTCATTGTCGGAATTTCTTTCCATCGACTACTTGACCTCGCCATCATTTTAAACTAGCCCCTAGTTACCGTTACGTCGTCTTTTGGGATCTCTGCCGAGCCTGTCCCTTTGGAGCACCATCGATCTTACCTGCTTTAGGTTGCCAACATCCTAAGTTCAACCGGGTTCTCCTTTTGATTCTTGACTAGAGGTGGGTAATAAAGATTTTGGCATTTGTTTAGCAATTCGATGATGAGGTTGTATTGGTGGTGATCGTTATGGAGAATTTGATTTGATTGCGATTTTGTGGGATAAGATAGTAAATTGAGTCTTGAGTTCTTCATGGAACAAAATTCGGGCCTTCCCCCGGTGCTTGACATGTTTTGTTATCTTTGTCCACAGAATCAGAATTAAGTTGCGCTGATTTACATTATTAATCTGACATGACGTCTTGTGGATTGGTTTTTTTCTGAGAGGTGATAATAGCGTAAGGTTGCATCTTGTGTGCAGCTTATGCTGTTATCACCTTCCAAAGATCTGAAATCGACTTATGCTGAGAATTCTCTACTTGATCCAGACCCATCAGTCTATAGTTTCTCACTTCAAATTGGTTCTATTATTGCGCAATCGGTGAACCTGGAATGGGAAGATTTTCCTGCGTCTCTTCGGACAATGGATTCATTATCGATTGTTGATCGATAATGGGTAAGTGTAGGGGAAATAACTTCAATAAATGATACGAGGAGCTCTTTTCTTTCTTCACTGCAAGCGAACTATCTACATAGGACAGAGCATTTGCAGTATTCAAAACACCGAGCCCATCCCACATAGATAACACACTACCCGATGTGTCGACATAGATCGATATTTTTTCGGAGTTCAAGTATCATAAGGGGACTTTTAGTCAAAGATAGAACTACCCGACCACATTAGATGCAAGTTCTGTTATATAGAATGAAGCGCTAGTCATCTCGTCGTAAGTCTAGTGGAGAAGTCTGGCACTTTCAGAAGCTGAATCGTCATCAGTTGCGCCTTCGCAAATAGATTCAGTAGCAACTACTTCTTCAGTACCGTAAGTTGAATATAGCCAACTGATTTAGTAGCAACTACTTCTTCAGTTCCCCCCTTTCAATCACTTCTTGAAATAAACTCTTCTGAAATTGGGAATTGCTCCATTTCAAATTCATCCTAATGGGTATGCAACCTTGACTTGCCTTCGCGTCTTACTTATGCAGACATTCAATCGTGACCCGGGTTTTGATGAGTTGAGATATTTTCTCTCATTCACAAAGAGAGTTGAATTTCCATCCCTCTTCATCATCGAGGCCCAAAGAAACAGTAAGATCACGCTGCAGCTTCAAAGCAACATGTCTCAATTCAAGACCTAGTATTTCTTCGTTAGGTATCCTAAGGGATTTAATCATCTTTGGACGACCGGGTGTAAGTTCTCTCTTTACATATTGAGATTTAATATGTCCCTTTGACATGTTTAATAGATTGAATACTTCTTTCAGTTATTCTGAGGCCGAACAAAGATCCATCACTCGATCCTATTTTCCATACTCTAAAGGCCAAAGACGTTAAGGAGAGATCGGTTAAGTTTTTCCCAGCGAACGAGAATCTGCTTTGGTATAGGCTGTTGCATCCCAAAAGGTCTATCGTGGCCATTGAAGGTCCATCTCCTTCCTGTTCTAGAGTTCGAACACGTTCCACTTCTTCATCACACTGCTCCAAAGAGGGTGATCTCCCAGAAGGAGAAGGTCTATCCGGCGGGTCGATCGAAGAAATTCATGAAGGAAGGGGTGTTATGACTGAAGCTAGATGCCCGCGAAGGATGACTTCGATTTCAGAGGAGGAGTAAGAAGAATTCAAGCAGTGTGAGCGCAAGGCTGCGCTGACAACAAAAAAGAAGGAGGGTGAAATTGAGAGTAGCAGCAGTTATGATTCCTCCCCTAGCGATGATGAGTTCGATGCAAGTTCCGATGGTGGAAACTTTGAATCGTGTGATGAAACTCCGAAAATGAGTCCTGTTCTCCGGATTTGCCTCCCTAAGATATTCATCAAAAATATGCTCCCCAAGTACTCTAGTGAGCTTAGGATTCCATGCTTAAGGAAACCGGTATTTACTTTGGATATTTAAGCAACGTTGATGAGATATCAATGAACTTTTGTGAGAAGACTTTTAATTCAAGGGATTGTGCCTTCGTCCCGGTCATATTGTGTCTAGAGTCAGCCTGATTTCTACCACGGTGGCTTCTCAACTCGGTTTATGACGTCTTTTTAGGCCACCTATGACGTGTTACACATTTCACTAGGGTCATGTTCACTTACACATGCATTGTTTAGGTCCATTTTTTTATCACTAAAGCTCTTTATTTATTTTTTGCTTCCGATACTATGAAAGGTCGTGGACTTTACGAGGATCTTAAACAATTCACTTATTCTCAACGCTGGTCAAGACGGTCTTCAAGCCGCCATCAACCCCATGAAACCGAGGAAGAGTGGAGAAGGCTGAAAGACTTGGAAGCCGAAGTACGTCATCGTGATGAAAGAGAACGGGTAGGGTCTACAAGAGTGGTTATGAGAAGAGAAAATTTTCTGACGTTCGATAAGAGCCACCCAAGAATCCAAAGGTATATCGTGGTTCTCATCCCTATGAGCAACAAGCTTTTGCCTCTGCCCCAATCTCTATCGGGATTGAAGTTCCGGCTTCCACTATTCAATTTTCACCTTCATCTAAGCTACTTCGACTTACATGGTGCCTACTTTTGGTTCTTCACGTCCTCGTAGAAGGCCAGCTTATATTCTTCCATCCAGTCCCCCTAGACTCGAAGCTAGGCTCCTTGGATGGTTTCTAAAGGGAGTTAAGTTTGTCCACGACCTGCACCCAATCTCTAAAGATTGACGTATGCCACATCTCTAGGCAATCAAAGCGATTGGGATCAAGCTGAGGGATTGAAAGAGTTATGCAAGCAACTGGCAGACACAAACTCCAATAATTATAAAGAGATCCTTTCCTTTGAATCGGAAAAGGACGATTATGAGAGGGTGTTGGTAGAACATGATGTTAGAATCAAGCGATTAACAAAGGAGAGAGACGCTGCACTCCGAGAGAGTAAGAGCAATGCCATCTTGCTGAAGGAATTGAAAGAGACATGCAAAAATAGAGATCGTATTTTGAACGAAATCAAGAACCCCCACACAGATGATGTTAAGCTTAAAGAGGAGCCTGAAGTCCATGACGTGATCATTGAAGCTCAATAGAAAACTATCACTGATCATAACGAAGTTGTTGAAACCTATAAGAATTCAATTGCTGATTACGTAGGAATGGTGGAATCCACAAGATCATTTTCGATTAGACTTAAATGATTGCTTCACTCCAAGAGAGAGTTGCGCAGCTTAACGCTAAGAAGACCCGAGTTGAAGTTGAGAAGGCTGCCATAACAGTGGACTACTTGGAGTTGCAGGATACTTTTCAAAAGAAGATGGAGAAGACGGATGGCGCCATCTTAAATTTCTGTGTTAACTCTGTGCTGCATCAAGGGAACCTCATGTATCTAGGCCCCAAATTCTCGCGTACTCTTGTTGTGATTTGGGAATAAGTTCAGGCCCATTTTTGAGAGAACAGGAATGTATACACCAAGCTAGAGTTGGAGGATGCCTATCTCAATGAAGAATCAAAGAAAGCTTCGATATAGGGTCAAGAGATCATTTGAATTAAGAGTGAACAGGAAGCCGCCAATGCTGTTGTGAAGGCAACTGCTCAAATTCCGCCAAAGCCTTTCATTTCTGGGCCTGGCAAATCGTCAAAATAGCCTCACAATCAGTTAGTGAGTTCGGCTGGTGCTGCCTTGTTGTATGACCCTCCGGCGGCTGTCTCTGAAGCTTCGGGTGGTCCTAGAACTTCTCCGAAGATCATGCAGCCATCCAAAGAAGGAGAAGGTAGGGAGTATGAGATTGAAATTCTTGGCCATTCTTCTAATTTAGGTAACCTTCTTGTTTCCCCTGAGTTTGAGAATTTTCAGCTCAAGCTATTTGAACAAGACGAGCTGAATGTTTTCATTTTTGATCTTATAGGTCCGTCTTCTTTACCTACCCACTTATCGATTTCTTCGATCCCTAGGCTTGCTACTATTTCAACTGCCTCAACGCTTGTTTCCATTGCCTCATTGATTGCTGAAACAATGTGGCTCACAACAAGGGCTGAAATCCGAGAAGATTGCTGCATTGCATGGTTTGAACGACCCTTTCATACCATTGGAAGGTGATTTCATGGCAACTGAAGCTCGAAAGCAGGAAGACCAAACTGGCCAACTAAATAAATCTGATCAGCAGACGGTAGCCATTAAGAAGGAATAGATAGAGAGGAGAAAATCTTTGAGGAACCCACGCAAGTCCGATAAGTGCACTGCAAGGGGGAGTCTTGGAGAATGTCGAAAAACAGGGACAGGACGCTGACATGGAGGAGGTACTTGACATTTCAGGTAGTGACACTACTTCTTGCAGGAATCTGAGAGGAAGAAGAAACTTTTGACTAAAGGTGAGAAGGGAAGCGGCGGAAAGAGGCATTGACGGGCTCGAGTAATAATGGAGCAAGATTTTGGGACATTATGTTTGGCTTGATACATGTTTTGTACAAGTGTGCACTTATTGCTTCGATTATTATAGCATCTGTATTTTCCTTCTTTGTTGGCCGATATTGTGTGGGTACGGCCCCCACATTTTGTCTTTGTACAGAAAATGCAGTAAGTAATACAATGTTGACATTTTGATTGTAACTTTATCTGTCTATTTATCTATGTTTCATGCCATTACGCCAAATTTATTTACTGCTATTTTGTCTAATCCTATAGTTACCGCCAAAATTCTTTGTTTGGAGTAACAAAACTATGAAGTACTCAGTTTTTTGTTTTTTAGTATCGGTGTATGCCCCCCGGTTCACAGGGTTTTTTACTTCAAACACATAACGAATGACCTGTTGATCCGTGTGGTTTTTTGAAAGTCTGTAACTGAGTCTATTTTGCGGTTCCGATCTTCTAGAACTTGCAATTTGAGAATCTCGATTTCAGAGAATTTATTGATCATAATTGAGAATCTTTGACGATTTGTTGCCATGCGACATTGCGGGATTCATGCCCATTACTCCTGATAGTGGGAGTGGATTGGTTCTTGTTATTCCTGTAATAGACAAGTTTCCCGGTACTATTGGGACAATGCCGGTGCTTGAGAGTATGCGTGATTTATGAAATGCGTAGCTTTTTGAACATGCACAACTTATGAGATGCGTGGCGTATGCGTGACTTATGAAATGCGTAGCCTTTTGAACATGCACAACTTATGAGATGCGCGGCTTTTTGGGGTTATCTGCGGCTTATGGGATGTGTGGCTTTTAGGACGATATGACCCGTCGATCTAGAACGGTTTGGAATTTTTAATGTTAACAAACTTTGAGCAACGTAAAGAGTTCATGTTTCGAGTGCGTGGTTCCACGACTCAAGAGGCAATACGCGGCTTATGGAAGTGCGCGGTTTCTAAGGTTGTGCTTAGTTGGATGTGATTCCATAATCTAAGGAGTGGTGCGCGGCTTTGATTTGAGCCTTCTTGGTGTAATCCGAGCAACATCGGTTTTTATAAGGCAAGAATCGGGTTCCGCCAATCCAACGGTTTATGTTAATTTGATTCCATCTACATGGCCGGTAGGTGGGGTATACTTGAGCATGATTCCACTGTCTCAAGCAGTAATCGGATGGTTTTGAGTCGATTTGACCTCATCGACTCAGCGGGTTACTTTTGTGAACGCATTTTTATTGGTTATGAAAGCAAAGCAATTTTATTAATGAAAGTTGGGCAAGTTCTACCTATTTACAATTCCTTCGGTATTATGGGATGGCTTATTTGCTATAAATAGGAAATGCATAAGATAGTCTTAGATAAAGTAAGGACATAGTGATTCACTGTTCCATGCTCAGGGAATTTGGGGTCCATCAACAGTTGTTAGCTTGAATGTGCCATTCCCTAGCTTCTGACCTATCACATAGGGTCCCTCCCAGTTTGGTCCAAATGATCCTGGTATAGGGCAGACCCTCTTGAGGACAAGGTCTTCCACCTTCAATGTTTGGTTATGAACTTTGGGGTTGAAGTAACGAGCTAACCTTTTTTGATGAATGGTGGCCCTTAATTCAGCTTCTTCCCTCCTCTCATCGACCATATCGAGTGACTCAAGTAGGAGTTGTTCAATCTGTCTTTGATCGAAGTTTCGACTTCGATGGGAAGAGACTTTTAGCTTAACCGGGATCATTACTGCTGAACCATATGCTAGGGCGAACGGAAAGTGACCAGTTGCAGATTTGTGTGTCGTCCTATAGGCCATAGTGCGGGTGGAAGTTCATCGACCCAATTTCCTTATCCTTTAGTTTTGATGGTGAACTTGATGATCTTATTTACTGCTTCCACTTACCCTTTTGCTTGCGGATATGCAAGTAGAAAATCTTTTCTTGGTTCAGAAGTGTTTGCAAAAGTCTTTGAACTCAACGCTTTTAAATCGAGTCGCTTTATCCGTGATGAATTTCTATCGTACCCCAAACTAGCAAATAATATTTTTAGTAACAAAGTTAATGACTTTTTTATGGTAATAGTGGCTAGTGGTTCCTCTTCGGCTTATTTGGTGAAATAGCCAACAACAACGATAGCATATTTGACTCTCCTTTAGCCATTGGTAATACGCCAATCAAATCGATTCCCCAGATTGCGAACGGCCATGGGCCGACCGCTTGTGTAAGCTCCATCGAGAGGGTTCTTTTGATCTTGCTAAATCTTTGGCTTTGATCGCACCGTTTGGCATAATCTGCTGCATCATTGTTCACTGTTCGCCAAAAGTACCCATATCGGAGAAATTTCTTTACAAGGGTTTTTCCTCTGGTATAATCACAGCAGCCGCATTAAAGGACTTCTTTTAGGATCCTTGGAGCTTCATTGATGGTAACACATCTGAGCAAGGGGGTAGAGAATCCCCTTCGGTAGAGTATCCCATAATGTAATACAAATCGTGGTGCCTTTTAGAGAAGCTTTTTCCATTGGTTTATGTCTATAGGGAGAGCTCCTATGAGCAGGTAATCTTGGATCAGCGTCATCCATGTCTTTCGTTCCTTGGTTGTCTCAAAAAACAAATCGATATTCATTTCGCTTATGCTCGTAGTAGTCAGGGTTTCAACTAGAACTAGCCCCAATGACTGAGTTTCTCTGGAATGGCCAGTTTGGATAGGAAATCCACCTTCATGTTATGTTCCCTTGGGATATGAGTTATGGCATAATGCTCGATGTCCTTCAGCAGTCCCTGCACTTTAGATAGATATAGGATGAGGTTCTCTCCCCGAGCCTGTAATTCGCCTTTCACCTGACAGACGACTAGCTGAGAGTCGCTATAGAAGTATATTGATTTTATCTCGAGTTCCCTCACAATCTTTAGCCCAGTTATCGATCCCTATTCTTTCTCTTATTTGTTGCAGGGATTTCCAAGCGTGAGTCATATCAAATGGATAGTCCTTCGAGAGTTTCGAGCATTTCCCCTACTCCTGAGTAGAAGTTGTTAGATGCACCATCGTCGAACAGCTTCCAATGTGTCTCCACTTCTGGAGTCATTCCTTCCTCATTATCTTGTATTGTAAATTCGGCAATGAAATCCACTAGTGCCTGCCCATTTATCGCCTTTTGAGGATGGTATTTCATTTTGTACTGACTTAATACGATGTTCCCTTTGGTTTGCCATCCAAAGGTTTAAGGGAGATATAACACTTGCTTTAAGAGTTGACCTATCGGCACTCTAATTTGGTGTACCTGGAAGTACGGACGTAACTTTTCGGATGCGATCAAGAGGCAATGTGCTAGTTTTTCTAGTTTTGGATAGTTCTTTTCTGCTCCAGTGAACCGTTTGATGATATAATATATGGGTTGCTGGATCTTATCTTCTTCTTTTATGAGTGCTGCACCCAATGCATGTGGTGAGACTGCTAAGTAGATGTACAAATCTTCTCCATCTACCGACTTGGACAGGATTGGCGGGGTTCTCGTATGTCGCATCAACTCTTCAAACGCAGTTTGACAAGCTTTGCTCCATTTGAAGTATTTCTTTCCCTTCTTTAGTGCGTCAAAGAACGTATACATTTATCGGTTGCTTTTGAAATAAACCAGCTCGGTGCTGCAACATTTCCATTCAGGCTTTGTAGTTCTTTCCAGTTTCTCGGGGCTTTAACTTCCTGCAAAGTGGTTATTTGCTCGGGATTTTCTTCCATGCCTATGGCGCTAATGATGAATCCTAAGAACTTCCCAGAGGCTACCTCGAAATGGCATTTAAGTGGATTGAGCTTCATTCCATATTTGAAAAGTATTTCGAACATTTTGGCAAGGTTGTCTAAGTGATTTGCAGCTATGCAGGATTTTACCAACATATCGTCTACATAAACTTCCATTGTCTCCCCAATCTGATATTTAAACATGGCGTTCACTAGTCATTGGCTAGTTGCCCTAGCATTCTTTAAGCCAAATGACATTGCTTTGTAGTAGTATAATCCCATATCGGTAATGAAACTGGTATTTTCTTGATCCGGTTCATGCATCATGATCTGATTGTACCCCGAGTATGCACCATAAATGATAGCAATTCATGTCCATACATCCCATCCACGAGCTGATCGATTCTGGATAGAGGAATGTTATCTTTCGAGCAAGCTTTGTTCAGACCCGAGCGGTCGATACAGGTTTGCTATTTTCCATTGGACTTCTTGACCAAAACCGAGTTAGATACCTATTCAAGGTAGGTTGCATCGTGAATAAAAACATTCACCATCAGCTTGTCCACTTCTTTTCTTAGCACTTTGGACCGCTCGGGCCTTAGGCTGCGCCTTTTCTGCTCCACTAGCATACACTTGGGATCAATGTTAAGTGTGTGGCAGGCTATCTCTGGCGACACCCTGCACATATTAGAATGTGTCTAAGTAAATACATCTAGATTGGCGTGAAGAAATTTGTTGCATTCTAGTCGCATCCTGTTTCTAAGATGCGATCCAATTTTGAGGACCCATGTCGGGTCATCCATATCAATTGGGACAGACACCATCAATTCTGCCGGTGCTTCCCGTTCCTCCCCTGAACTCTCCTTTCTATGGTCCAAAGCCTTATCGAAACTACTATGGTCCCCAAGTCAGAGGCGGCTCTGTAATTGCTATTCAGCGGGTACATGAATGTAGAGAGTTTTCCCCACATTCTTCCCCTTTTCTTTTCTTTTAGACTCATGTAGTTCCATGATATAACATTCCCTAACAGCACTTTGGTCCCCATTGATCACCTCGACCCCAATTTCCATCGGAAATTTCATAATCAGACACCATTGAGCTAAAGCAATCCTAAAATCTGCCAAGGCAGGTCGCCCCAGGAAGGGATTATAAGTTGAAATTTCATCTACGACCACAAAGGTTTGGATGAGGTGACTCTTTAGTCGCCTTCTCCTAGTTGTACAGGTAAGACAATCGTTCTGACAAGTTGGTTGGGTTCACAGGTGAATGCGTGAATCTTTGTTTAGTAGGCGGATACAACTTACATATTGAACTTTATCTAATCAAAGGTGCATTTGAAAAGGATATTCACAAAACTACCATTGTCCACTAATACTCGTCGAACCACGGCGGGTCTGATTCCTACTGTCATGACCATGGGGTCGAGAGTTAGAGCTTTTATTCCTTCAGTGTCTCGATTTGGAATACTGTGTCGTCGTTCAGGGTTCTCTACTGCTCAGCAGAGGTTCCATCTTCGATTGCAAAGCACACATCTTTCAGAGCATGCTTTAATGAGGTCGCATACCGCTCCATTTCTACCCAACTCTTCTGCGTAGGATGGGGCCTCCAAATATCGTTCCAATGATGAGTCTTTGATCAGTCCATCTAAGTCCCTCTTTGCTGGTTCCAGCTTGGTTTCCTTAGTCTCTAGGGGCTTGGGGTGCTACGGTTGGTCAGGATTTAGTGGTTTCCTCACAAAAAGTTGAAGCTTGTTTTCACGAATCAACTCCTTAATCAAGTTCTTCAGGTGTCAACACTCATTCGTGTTGTGGACATGTGTCCTATGGAAGCAACGGTACTTTCCAGAATGATTTTGTTGTTCAATTACTTCCTTTCTAGGCGACTTCTTGTACTCTTCCATCCCCTGTGTAGCTAGATAGATGTTTTCTAGAAGTATCGTTGAGCGGGGTATATTCTTCGGGCTGCAAACCTTTGAGTCGCTTGCTACTTTGGTTTCACTTGTTAGAATTCTGGTTCTTTCTTCTCTGATTCCTATTTTTTCCTATGTACCCTTTAACGGTCCTTAAAGTGTTTGTATCCTGGTTTATCGCCATACCACTCTGCCCAGCATTGGTTGGTTGAAAGTTAGCAGATTTCCCTTCTAATTCATATGCTTCTTCCAATCTCAAGTATTGGCTCGCCTTTCGATTTTAGTCCTTTCTAGTGGTGGATTGTTTCATTTTGATCCATTTCCCGAATTCAATTTCAGAGTGAATTGCATTGACTAAGGCCATGGAAATCTTATCCTTGTTTGGATTACTTACTTCAGTTATCGTAGTATTGACTCGATTCATGAAAGACTTCAGAGCTTCATTCCGTCCCTGGAATAGGTCGGACAAGGACATCACATCTTTTGGCTATGCCATGTGAAGTCTAAATTGATCAAGGAATCATATTGCTAGGTGATTAAAGGTGGAGAAGGATCTTGGTGGAAACCTAGTGAGCCATATGGAAGCAATTCCCTGTAGAAAAATCGAGAAACATCTTCATCAAACGGCATCCGAAGCGTTCGCTCCGTCCATGTACCAACTGTACTCATACAAATGGGGTTTTGGGTCTCTCGTTCCATCGTAAGATGGTGTTGTCAGCATAGTGAACTTTTGGGGGTATCGGTCATTCAAAATGTCATTAGTGAATGGATCCGGCTTGGAGTGGATCCACATTCATCATACCATCTATCCTTGCTTTCATCCATTAGTCGCTTGACCATGTCCGCGATGTATGCCTCAGATGTCCGGTAATCAAGGTGTCGGCTGTCAGTGACTACAGCAAGTGTTTGATTTTTCAAATGATCATGGTGAGTGAGCTGAAGCCTAGGCTCTCACATCTTTAGGAGAGCCACTCCCTTAGGTTTTCGTTGGCTTGTGGTTGATCTAATGGGGGCAGTTTGGATCTCCATGGCAATATTGAATGCATTGGTATTTCCTTCCAACTTGTCGTTATCAAGTCGCTCACCTTTTTCTGAGTCGGAGAGATCCATAACTATGTCTTCCTATGTGGTTTTCTCTCCTAGATTCAAATTTGTTTCTGGTTGCCTCACAGTTGGTGGAGTGTTTGCGTTTGCTTCCATATTGATTCCTTGGGTTCCACCTATCACCCCTTTCTACGGTTGCTTCCTATTTCTCTTGTTCAGGCTAAGACAGAAGAATTTTCTTGTTCCATGGCAGCTGTGGGCTCCTTCATGGTTCTTTGAACAACATATGATTATAAGGTTGCATTCAATTTGTCCATCAGAGCCCTTTGGATGTTTTCCATTTTCTGATTGATTTCGTCAACCATTTTATTTAATTCATCTCTAGTGACAACTTCAAGCTGAATAGAGGATCCTGGAACCTAATCTCCAGTGTTAGCTCCTAATTGTAGATTGTTGGGGTTATTGACTTCAATCTGCTGAGGGTTTGTTTCTTCTCCAGTAATGATAGCTATATGGATGTTTCGAAAGTAGTTCTCCTTCTTCCAGGTGCCATTAATTCTCAGCAGTAGATTTCTAAGCAGAGATTGAGAATTTATCTTCTAAACCTATCTGATCCAAAGTAAACAGCTAGATCTAATCTCGAGTTCAGTATTCTTAGTGAAAGCATCAAAATGTTAACAAAAAAAATGGATCAACACACTAGATTGATTGTGAAAGCACCACCCCTGTTTATTAAGGCAAATAAAATAGAAACAAGGAATGATCACTTACAAATAATGTAAAGAAACAAGAGATTTTATAGTGATTCGGCTATTAACGAAACCTACGTCAACTTTATAACTTTTATTATTGATTTACTTCTATTATAACCTGAATCTGATTACAATTTGATTGGATCTTGTAACTTAGATCAAGTAACCAGTGTTAGAGTTTATTGAAAAATCACAATGAACCCTTTAGATGACTGTTGTATGGGAGGAGAAGAGTGAAGAATAGTTTCTATAGTGTTTCAGCAGCCAGTCCAGAAGTTCCACTTTTCGTTGAGGGTAGGATTGTATTTATAGGGACTGGAGAGAAATTGGGCCAAAGCCGCTTTTCCAGAGGCTTACATTTGAAGGTACTAAGATCCTCAAGAAATTTCATAGCAAACTGACCTAATATGATGGATCGCTGGTGATCCATGAGTTAGAGTGTTTTCTGCTCGTTTCAATTAGATCATGTTCTCTGCCTTGTGTAGATGTTCTGTGTATAATTTCATGACTAGATGCCTTGTTTTGATGATGATTCATGTATTAGTTACATCGAACTGTTGCTGGAATCAAATTAATGCTCACTTATCGGTCTAGCTAGCTTGGAACGTCATGAAACTTAGCAGGCGTGCTTCGAAAAGATATTGCTTCATGATGCAAGAAGAATGGACGATCCATGGGGAATATATATGAATCGCTAGCAATCCATCTCCTTAGACAATTTTTGTCTTTTTCCTCTTGTAACCTGCTTGGTTCCTTCTTATGATCCTTCTGGTTGGTTCTAGAGTTGTTTTGACTTGATGTAGATATTCTAACTTCCTTTGAATTCTGTTGGGTCAAAAAACTCGAATAACATTTGCCCCCTAGAGTACGCTTTTGTGGGAAATACTCGAATCACATTATGGCTATCATACAAATTTGGGTTGGTTATCCAACTGTTTGTTGAGTTCATATGTGAATCATCGCTGCCTGTCATAATAAATCAATTTCAATCCCACAACTTTCAAGATGCTTGCAAAAGGTACTTAGATCATGCTTGGTGAGTTTTGAAAAGTTTGGTTGTTAGTCCATGGATCGCTAGCGATCCATAGTCGTGGATCGCTAGCAATCCAAGGACTTAGCATATTTTTCTTGTGCAATGTCCTATTTAGTTCATTCGAGATGACCCTCTCCATTCCATACTTTCTTTTATGTAAAAAGATGGATTTTCAACATCTTAAATTAGAATTTAATGAAGATTTTTAAATAAAATTTATTTTTATAAAATAAAAATTTGACAATGAAAACTGAATATTCAAAATACGTCCATTTAAATAAGACCAATAAAATTTGTTTTGGTCAAAATTATTCATAAACTCGGTTAGCACAAAATTTTAGTGCAAAATATAAAATTTGGATGTATGAATATTTTTACACAAAAATGATCTACAAAATTTTATGATTAAATCACCATAGTTCGTTCCGTCCAATTCTGATCTTTGAAGCTCCGTTTATCTAGAATTGTCGTTATCGTCCAATTTCGTAGCACGGATTTGAGCTGTAATAGCCCTCAAATCCGTACCCCTTGAGTCAACACTATTCTATCTAAATCAACTCAAGTTGTACAGAAATACGAACCATTTGGGTTAAAGAAGAAGAGGTAGAAGAAGAAAATAGAAAACAACAACAGAATCTAACCATCGCAGTGGAATAAAATATAATAGATAATAAATAATTTTACTCAAAAATCAAATATCTCTGTTTATATATTACATCATCAGAGTACACCAATCACAGCTCAACATCAATATCATACAATGGATTCACAATAACTCAACACAGCGGAATATATATATATATATATATATATATATATATATATACATATAACAACTACGAATGTACGTATCGTCATCCTGCTCGTGTCCTGAGCTCCACAGCATCATATCAGGTATCCTATAATACTCGGTCTGACCCGAGCATTACAGTTAAATAACACCCGAGCCAGTCTGGAATACCAGCGTGAGAAAATCACACCCAATTGATTATTAAAGTTTCAAAAATCCTTTGAAAACAAAAGCATCTCGTAAGACCACGCCACAAATAAACATGTCGGGTTTTTACCTTACGATAGCTAAAACATTTTTATTAAAGTCCTCTGATATTATAATAGTGTCTATAGAAAGTAAAATAGAATCTAGCTGAAATGCTTGCATCTCACGTTTCAGCAATAGTTGGGCACAATCAAAACCGTACGGGCGCGTAGGGAAAATGGATTCCAACTAATGGTCAGGCACTAGGGTACCACCTGTCACAGTACCTGGTCTAGATCAGCGTACCGAGGAGCCACCCTAACTCCCCTGCAACACAAAACCGGAACCATCCCTTACTGGACAGTCCCGAGCAAGATCACCCCGTGGTTTGGATCAGCAACCGCCTACTAAGCCGAAATAAAAGGGACATCTAGACAGGGATGACCTCACCCTCCAGTGGGGGCTACCCACGAAGCCTTGCTGCATAACCCCTGATTTTCAGCCATTCCCATTTGATGAGGCTTGAAGCTAAGCGTTGCCTTTTTAAGAATATATCCCTTAGAATGCCCATCGTCCACCTGACGATGTTTCGCAAGCATTCATCCATACAAGTCCGTTCCGGATTAGAACGGAACCGACGGCACTATTCCTACTACATCCATTTTGGAAATATCCTCAGGATTAGTAGTGACTAGCCCTTGCACTTCAATACTTCATCTTCGAATCCAAAATCGTTTTTCGCGAAAACGTACAAACCGGATCGAAGTGGTTTTCGAGAAATAAATCTCGATCCCGGTCTCTTCGAAACGATCAACGCATTTGTCCAATATTGATAGTCGGTTATTTAACTATCAATTAATATCCACAAACAGCCATCAACCAATAAATAATTTCCCAAATTATTTATTTATCTCTAAATATCTTTACAAGATATATTATATTCTCAATCCTTTGAAAACAGTTTCAAAACCATCTTTCTTTTCAGAATAATCTTCCCTAAATATTTTCTACCTCTACTGAAATCACCAAGCACAAATCTAGATTTTTAAAAATAATTTAAACTCTTTACTTTGAAATATGCTTTAAAGAATTTAGGATAAAACTACTTCCATAAGTTGTTAAAAATACATACTATATGAGTATTTGAAAATAAAGTTACTTAATAAAATATAAAACTAGAATTTCACTTTTACAGAACAAAACTCCAAATCACATTTTAAATAATTACCGCGATAATAAATTAAAAGGAAATACTTACTTTAGACTTTAAATATTAGGAATAATAAAAAATTTCAAAACATACGCTTTAAAACAATTTTAGAACTATTAACTTATATTTAAAAATTTACTTTGAAAATGTGCTTGGTTATCCAGGGAGAATTTCCAACCTCAATTCCTTAAATCAATTTTCCAAATTGATTCCCACTTTATTCCATTTAAAATAAATTTCTTTACTTATCATTTTATCTCAAAGTTCATTAATTATGGACTTATATTCATTATTATTATTTCCCGTTTGATTTTATACCATTTTACTGAAATATATCAACTTCAGCTTCTTCAAATTTCTTCTTTATTCTTTTCGATAAATTGAATCTTAAATTTTAAATAAATGTTTTATTCATTTAAAATAATAATACTGAAATTTAAAATTCATTAATCTTCTGATTATTTAAATTTCCCTTACTAAACATAAGATTTATTTGTTAGAATTTTAAAGGGCATTTTATTTCTTTCCAATTGATTCTTAAATTTATTCAATTTTTCTATACTTATTTTCTTACAAATTCACTTCTTTTATTTCCCTTCCAAAAACCAATTTATATATTTTTGATGATTCATTATACCCAATTATATCCAATTCGCACCATAGCATTCAATATTCCAATATCATTCATCATAGAAAATCAAATAATCACAATAGAGGGTATTAAACAATTTAAATAAATGTTGAGGGATCCATTTGGATCCCTCCAACCTGTTTTCCCTGCATCCACAGACGTTAACACAATATAAATATCAATCCCAAAATATACCATACTACAGCACAACAACCAATTCAATCACTCAAACAATTATTTAAGTTTAATCATTTGAATTTAAATTTGAACTTAAATTTAACTGAGTGAGATTTACTCACCTTTGCTTTACGTTTGGCAATCCGATTCCATCTCAAACATTTATCTCCCAATTTTGGACCTTGTATAAATATTTATATGATTTATTAACATTTTCAACAACTCGGAAAATTAATTGCCATCTTCCAATTTAATTAACTAATGACTAAGTTTAAACCGATTCTCCTTTAATAAATCTTTTTAGTAACTCAAATAGTTCAATAAGGAAATTAAAAAAGTTTTAAACTTCAAATTCATTTATTTTAAATTAAACTATTAGGTTAAAAATATTCATTTTCATTTCCTGCTTGAAATCACTTATACTTAAAATCAAATCTTCATAAACCCTACAATATTCTTTTTCTGCATATACATTGACGCAGCGGATTAATTAAAACAAACTTCAATCGGTGAAAAGTAGCGATCGATGGAATGAAGATACCGAAATGCCCAAATTCGTTGATCCGAAGATACCGAATTCTAGCTATCTCAAACACGTTGATAGCGCACTATACCGTGTTCAAAGATCTACGATTCTTCGTACGTTGATCTAGCGCACTAGATTCCGTGAATCGGCTTCAACAAACGTGGATTCGAGCGCACTCGAATGACGTAAGTGGAGATAGGAGATTACACTCAACTACAAATTGGAGAAGAAAGCACAAAGCAATCAACAAGAAATTTTATTTCCAAAATCAACAACCAACAATGTACAACGCACCCCCCTATTTATAGAGTTTTGACCCTGACCCTTAAGTCGCATACGACTTACGACTCACTATAAGTCGGCGGCGACTCAATGCACACGGTTTAACCCTTACAACACCATGCCAGCTCAATGATTCACGACTCAACAGATTTACGACTCATGAATTAGGACTCACGACTCATACTATAATGCGACACATACTTACATCTCACAGAACATAGTACACGACATACGACTTACAACTTAAAATATTTACAGTTTCAAAAAACACAAACGACTCAAAGTACCACACAATGTGTACGACATACGACTCAACAACATACGCATACCACCGACTCAACATAGGTCACGACTCAACATACTTCCAATGACTCAAGCTCCCAAGCTTACTTGCGGCATATCCCTTCAAGCGAGTCAACTCTGAACGACTCATCTATGTCGTAACCCGTCTCCGATTCAAAGCTTCTGATGACTGGAACTTGTCTTTGTTGCTTGATGAGTCATGGACGACTCATAGTAGTTTTGTTAGGTCGGGAACCTTTTCCTTCAGACCCGTTAGGTCGCAGCTCCCTTCCACCTGATCTGTTAAGTCGCGGACGACTCATGTTGAGTCATGGACGACTCAAGTTGAGTCGTGGACGACTCAATTCTGAAGTCCCCTCCATTCGACCTATGTCATCTCCTACCTTAAGTTGTGGACGACTTTTTCCTTTATCCTGGGCTACATCATCCTCCCCTGGTTGAGAAGAATTCGCCCTCGAATTTGTAAGTTCTTCTGTACTAGATTGTTCATCTCCATAATATGGCACCAGGTGCTTAATATTGAATACGTCGGAAGTGTATATATCCTCCGGCAGCTTCAACTTATAAGCATTGTCATTAATTCGTTTCACAACTTCGACAGGACCAATTTTCCTGGCTTTCAACTTGTTATAAGCGCCCACTGGAAAACGATCCTTGGTTAATACAGCATAAACCAAATTGCCTTCCTTAAATTTAACGCTTCGACGTTTTAAATCTGCAGACTTCTTATACTTCTCATTCGATTTCTCCAATCGTGCCTGAACGATTTTATGACATTCAGTCAACTCATCAACAAAATCAACAGCCCGTTTAACTGTTCCCTTCGACTGTGGTACTACTGCCAAATCTAACGGTCCCCTGGGTAAATTTGAATAAACAATCTGAAATGGACTGAATCCCGTGCTACGATTCACTGCATGATTATGTGCAAACTCGGCTTGGCATAACTTCATGTCCCGGTTTTTCAAATTATCATGTACAAGACATCGCAACAAATTTCCCAATGACCTGTTTACAACTTCTGTTTGTCCATCAGTTTGCGGATGATAAGCACTACTAAATTTCAGCTTCGTTCCCACCATCTTCCACAAACTTAACCAAAAATGACTCAGAAAACGAGTATCCCTATCTGACACAATAGACCCTGGCAATCCATGAAGTCTATAGATTTCCTTGAAAAATAGTTGAGCAACACGAACAGCATCCGTCGTCTTCTTGCTAGCAATAAAATGTGCTATTTTAGAAAATCTGTCAACTACAACAAATATCGAATCATTAGCACGCTGTGTTCTCGGCAATCCCAATACAAAGTCCATACTCATATCAACCCATGGTCTAGCCGGTACAGGCAATGGCATATACAAACCAGCATTGGTCGCGGTTCCTTTCGAAACTTGGCAAATATGACATCGCTCCACAAACCTTTCGACTTCTTTCCTCATCGACGGCCAAAAGTAAGACTGTGAAATCAATTGCAAAGTACGATCACGGCCCACATGCCCTTCCTCGTGCAACTCCTTGATAATTTTCAATCTCAAACTACAATCTGGAATACATAATTGATTTCCCTTGAACAAGAATCCATCAATCATCACAAATTCATCCGAACTTCCATCCTTAACTTTCTCAACAAACTTTGCAAAGTAAGGATCCTCCCCAAACAATCCTGGCAACATTTCAAACCCTGTCACTTCAACCTTCATTGTCGTTAATAAATGACTCCTCCTACTCAAAGCATCAGCTACCCGATTTGTCACCCCTGATTTGTGCTTAACGACAAAAGTAAACTGCTGTAAATAAGCAATCCATGATGCATGTCTCGCTGAAATCTTATCCTGCCCCTGTAAATGCTTCAAAGCTTCATGATCAGTGTAAAGAACAAATTCCTTCTGAAATAGATAGTGTCTCCAATGCTTAACAGCTTGCACAACAGCATAGAATTCAACGTCATATGTACTGTATCTCATCTTTGCCCCTGATAACTTTTCACTAAAATATGCAATAGGTCTCCCCTGCTGACTCAACACTCCTCCAATCCCAACCTTTGATGCATCAGTGTGTAGCTCAAACAATAACTGAAAATCAGGTAAAACAAGAATTGGCGCTGTCGTCAACAGTTCTTTGATTCGTTCAAAAGCAATCCCAGCTTCTTCTGTCCACGAAAACTGTTTACCCTTCATGCAATCAGTAACTGGAGCCATCACGCTACTGAAGTGTGGAATGAATCTTCGGTAGAATGACGCTAATCCATGAAAACTTCTAACTTCAGTGATAGTTCTCGGCTGTGGCCAATTTCTAATAGCTTCAACTTTACTCTGGTCCACTTGGATTCCCTTCTCAGACACAACATATCCCAAAAATAACACACTTCTCGTCATGAACACACATTTCTTCGTGGCTGCATAAAATTGTTCCTCACGAAGAATAATCAACACTTCCCTCAAATGTAGAACATGTTCCTCCATACTCCTGCTATATATCAGAATATCATCGAAATAAACCACCACGAACTTCCCAATGAATGGTCTAAAGATTTGATTCATCACCCGCATGAATGTACTAGGTGCATTTGACAAACCAAATGGCATAACCAACCATTCGTATAACCCTTCTCTCGTCTTGAAAGCTGTCTTCCATTCGTCTCCAGGTCTAATCCGAATTTGATGATAACCACTCTTCAAATCAATCTTCGAAAATATAGTTGCCCCACTTAACTGATCTAGCAAATCATCCAGCCTTGGCATAGCAAATCTATAACGAACAGTGATCTTATTCAATGCTCTACTGTCTGTGCACATTCTCCATGTTCCATCCTTCTTTGGCACCAACAATGCTGGCACTGCACAAGGACTCAAGCTTTCCTGAACACGTCCCTGCTCTAACAACTCTTCCACTTGCCTTCGTAACTCTTCATGTTCCTTCGGACTCATTCGGTAATGTGGTCTATGTGGTAACACTGCTCCCGGAACAAGATCAATTTGATGTTGAATGTCTCTCAATGGCGGTAATCCCTTAGGCAACTCTTCTGGAAATACATCTTCAAACTCTTTCAAAACTGGCTTTGCTTCTTCAGAAATTTCAACCTCTTCACTGCTCTCTCGCCCAATCAACAAATAGACTTCAGGCTCCTCTTCAACTTCTTTAACAAACTCCTTCAAAGATAATAAAGTTTTCAACTCTTCAATCTCTTCTAGCTTGCTCTCCTTCTGCTGTTGCTTCTTGGGAACCAAAGTAATTTTAGTACCCTCGAACATGAAACTGTAGCTATTGGCACGACCATCATGTTGAACTGATCTATCAAACTGCCACGGTCTGCCCAACAACAGATGACATACGTCCATGTCTACAACGTCACACCAAATTTCATCTTTGTACTTCTTCCCAATAGAAAAATTAACACAAGCCCTTTGACACACCTTCACTTCACCACCCTTCCTGAACCATGCTAGCTTGTACGGTTTAGGATGTTTCTCAGTTTTCAAGTTCAACTTCTTCACAGCCTCGGTAGAAATAATATTATCGCAACTTCCAGCATCAATAACGAACTTGCAAACTTTTCCCAGAATAGTGCATGTCGACTGAAAAATATTGCTTCTCAACCAACTACAATCCTCCTCTTGCTTTGGTGTGAGACATGACCTCCTCAACATAAGATTACAACCTTCATCTCCAAACAATTCTTCTTCCTCCTCAACATAAGGTGCATTTGAACATTCTGCCTCCTCACCATCATCCTCCTCCACTTCTGCAACCATTGCTCTCTTCTTTGGCTTCGGACATTCATTGCTTTTATGACCCAACTCCTAACAATTATAACATTTGAAACCACTGCTAACCTTCGCCTTCTCAGCCTCCTTTACCACTGGCTTTGTAACAGGTTTAGGAACATTAGAACTTTCACCAACACCCCTTGCTTGATTATTGGAATTAGTAAACGCACCACCTCCACGCCTTCCTTGTTTTTCCCAAGCCAACGCTTTCTGATGTGCCTCTGCCACTGATCTAGGATCGAACATATTAACCATATCCTGGATCTGCATTCTTAGTCCCCCAATGAATCAAGCAGTTAGTTGTTCTTCCGTTTCCATAATATCATTCCTGGCAATGAGTTGGTAAAATTCATCAGCATAATCACTAACAGACTTCGTCCCTTGCCTCAGATTCTGCAACCTTTGGTACATAAGTGACTGATAATTGTAAGGTAAGAAAGTAGATCTCATCAACTTCTTCATCTTATCCCACGATTCTATCCTTGACTTCCCCATTCTCTCTCTGGTAAGTTTAGTTTGCTGCCACCACGCCAATGCTCTCCCCCTCAACCTAGTAGCAACCAACTTCACCCTTCTATGCTCAGGAACCTCCTTGAAATCAAAGATCTCTTCAACATTAGATAACCAATCAAGAAATTCTTCAGCTACCATCCCTCCTTTAAATTCTGGAATTTCCATCTTCATACCCGATTCCCAACGTCGATCATCTTCAACATCCCGATAAGAATTTCGAACTTGGTCTCGATCTCGATAATGAATACTAGTTCTATCACCTTCGTCAACAAAATCAAAGGTACGCCTACATCGATCTCGACCATTATCATCCCTTCGTTCATGCATGCTTCTTTGACTATGTCTCTCTTCATCTCTATAGGCTTCATTGTCAAATTCACGTTGACTTCTTCTCTCTTCATGTGTATAGTCATGGTGTTCTCTTCGTGATGAAATTGACGTTTCTCTTCTATCTCTACAAGAATGTGGTGATACCCTCCTCGCTTCCGTAACCGATGGCGAAACTCGGTTTCCTCCATGGTTCGAGTTTGGTGATCTCCTCCTTTGATTCAAATCATTCATCAATTTCTCCAACTTCCCAATGCCTTCATCAAATTTCTCATTAATACGTTGTTCCATAAGCTCGGCTTCTTCTCGTCGATACAACGCTTCAACATTTTGATGACGGTTAGCTCTCCTAGGCGGCATGATTCAAACAATATAAAACTTCAAGTCACGGCTTCAAACTTCAAAACCCTTCACTAGGCTCGGCTACTTCCCAAGTATACACGGCCTAACTTCAAATTCAAACACTTCTCCAAATCTAGATCCAAACTGAGATGGATCAAAATCTTCGAACTTGTTGCAACTTCAAGATGAACACAACGAACACAACTTCAAATACTTGGCTCCAAGAATCAACTTAGCTATAATTGGCTAAGTATGGCTCCGATACCAATAATGACGCAGCGGATTAATTAAAACAAACTTCAATCGGTGAAAAGTAGCGATCGATGGAATGAAGATACCGAAATGCCCAAATTCGTTGATCCGAAGATACCGAATTCTAGCTATCTCAAACACGTTGATAGCGCACTATACCGTGTTCAAAGATCTACGATTCTTCGTACGTTGATCTAGCGCACTAGATTCCGTGAATCGGCTTCAACAAACGTGGATTCGAGCGCACTCGAATGACGTAAGTGGAGATAGGAGATTACACTCAACTACCAATTGGAGAAGAAAGCACAAAGCAATCAACAAGAAATTTTATTTCCAAAATCAACAACCAACAATGTACAACGCACCCCCCTATTTATAGAGTTTTGACCCTGACCCTTAAGTCGCATACGACTTACGACTCACTATAAGTCGGCGGCGACTCAATGCACACGGTTTAACCCTTACAACACCATGCCAGCTCAATGATTCACGACTCAACAGAATTACGACTCATGACTTAGGACTCACGACTCATACTATAATGCGACACATACTTACATCTCACAGAACATAGTACACGACATACGACTTACAACTTAAAATATTTACAGTTTCAAAAAACACAAACGACTCAAAGTACCACACAATGTGTATGACATACGACTCAACAACATACGCATACCACCGACTCAACATAGGTCACGACTCAACATACTTCCAACGACTCAAGCTCCCAAGCTTACTTGCGGCATATCCCTTCAAGCGAGTCAACTCTGAACGACTCATCTATGTCGTAACCCGTCTCCGATTCAAAGCTTCTGATGACTGGAACTTGTCTTTGTTGCTTGATGAGTCGAGGACGACTCATAGTAGTTTTGTTAGGTCGGGAACCTTTTCCTTCAGACCCGTTAGGTCGCAGCTCCCTTCCACCTGATCTGTTAAGTCGCGGACGACTCATGTTGAGTCGTGGACGATTCAAGTTGAGTCGTGGATGACTCAATTCTGAAGTCCCCTCCATTCGACCTATGTCATCTCCTACCTTAAGTTGTGGACGACTTTTTCCTTTATCCTGGGCTACATCATACATATATTATTAAATCAAACTAAATCAGAAACAACGCAAATACCTTACAGCCTCACTGCCTTGTCCACACGAACGCAACATCTCGTTCACCACCATGAAACCCTAAGTCCAAGCCCTCTGCCTTGCTCATGTTTCCTCCCCCAAAATCGCGCGTGCCACTGTCGAACGATACAGAACCCAACATCCTCGCCGTTACAGCCACGCGCGCCTACACCATATGCGACGCACCCTCAAGCTCGCATCAACTCGAGCCACTGCACATGAAATTGGATCTCGAAACGGTCGCAACCCCCCAAAATCTGATCATGAGCGAAACCCGTATCTGAACAAACTCGAATTCGATTCGAATACGATTGAGGTGAAAAATATAGGAAGAGGCGACATTAGATTTGAGAGGAGGGAGAGATGAGGGTTTTGTTCGGTATATTTTTTCAAGCCGATCGATTTTTTTTCTTTTCTTTTATTTTGATTTGGTCGGAACAAAAGGGCAAGTGGCCATTATTAAAGTTTCCTGATATCGTTCGGTTCTAAGAGAATGAGGTCGCGAATTTACTTAAAAGGATTCGATTTTGGCTTCTCGAAGAAGGATGAAGAATCGTGTTTGGTAAGCCAAATGTTGTGTGCTTTGCACGATTTTATCGCCGTGATTTTTTAAACTGGAAAGGAAAGAAAGGAAGAACGTGAAAGGATTTGACTGTTTAAACAATGTCTAAATTTGATTCATGCTTAAATTTTAATCGACCCGAAATTTCAATATAGATTTAAGCGTGTTTATATGTCGTATGCCCACACAACAACTCCAACCTGTTTGAAAATTGAAATTCGATAATAATTCAATATTACGAATCCAATGGAACTGGTTTCTTGGAATTCCGAGACTGCGTCTCGGAAGGCTATTTTTAAATTCAATTTAAACAGTATAAATTTTAAAACCGAACAACCCACTGTTTATTTCAAATTTTTAACTTCTATTATTTTCAGTGTTATCAATATAAATTTGACAAGTCTTCAAATTATTTTTAATAGGCTTATCCAACTTCAAATTATTTAATTTTATAATTTAATTATCAAATAAATTGTGATATTCGTGATTCAAGTTACAATTACTCTATAGAATATTTAAAATCAATTAATATTCCGATTTTAAATGCTCGAAAATTCCAGGTCGTCACATGAGCACACTATTGGATTCGTCTCGTCACGTTGATCTCCACCGTATATTTTTTTCGTATTTTGGCTTCCGTGGCAAAATGCTACATGGTCGAGATAGCGGTCTGTGATCGTGCCTTAATGTATATTTATTCATCACCTTTTCATTTCATTTCATTCTTTTCAATTTCTTTTCCTTGCTGACTTCTATGCGCATGTAGCCTAGAGAAATTAATTGCTACATTTAATGATCTCTGTGCATTCTCCTTTCCGTTATTTATATGTGTGTATTCTTCATCTCCACCTCATTTTCTTTGTTTCTGAGCATTTGCATAAGTAGAAAATAATATAAGTTCATATATATATATATATATATATATATATATATATGTATGTATATGTATATGTATATCTTCATTCTCACGTAACGCTCCCTTTCCGCATTCCTTTATCTCTCCCCACCTCCTCTGCTTCATGTCCCAAGCCACCTAGCCTCGACCCAGCTCCTCCGCCAAGCCACCCAACCTCAATCCGCCTTCCACCACCCACTGCCTCAGCCTACTCCATCTCCTAGCATCCCTGCACCGAAACCTAAACCTCCTTTCTCCTGCCACCACCCAACCCGCTCCCCATTACCGAACAACCCCCCATCTCCAACAGCCACACCACTTTACGCAACCTCCTCTCTCTGCCCTAATCGACCTTCAGCTCACCACTAACTACAACAGCCCCACCCACAAAGCTACAACCCCTCCACGCAAACCAACCACCACCTCTTATGTTCCCTCTCTTCACTCGTCATAACAGCCTCTGCCTTCCTCCCTTGCCAGCTCCCACAAGTCTGCCACCACCTTGCACCTCACCACCACTACAACCCACTCAGCTTACCTCCCTATGGACCCGACCCACCTGCCTCTCAAAGCCGCCTCACCATTGACTGCACCTGGCCGTAACCTTCCACCTACCAACCTCCACTTTCCCTCTGCGATAACCACCCAGTCATCCACCAGAACAACCACCAACTTCCTTCGTCGAACCGCACCACAACCCTATCCAGTCTCGACCTGCCAAACCCACCGAACCTCCCACTTGCTACCTGACCCGAACTCCCGTATCACATCATCTTCACCTGCCTTGGCCCGATCATCGACACAGCCCCAATCTAGTTCGTTGTCTGAAGTCTCGACCGTTATGTCATTCACTTCGTCAAAACCACACATCATGGCATAGCGTAGCTTGTGCACATGTCTTTGTATCCATATCGCAGCATCTGGTTGTCGAAAGCCGCACAGGTGAGCGATTTTAAGCTCACGATTAGATTTTCGTATTGCAAGTAGCTTGTTATGTTATACATAATTAATTGATGATTATGATCGATATCGAAAATTAGAAATCGTTAATTTGGACACTGAATTTTGGAACCGAGATATAGGTTGAAATGAAAATTACCCAAATTAAATCACTTGGCCTAGGATAGAAAATTAAATAATAAGCATCGATTGGTCAATTGAAATTTATTTTGGATATCTAATATTTAAAAAAGAATTTGAAATTTTAACGTGAATTTATAATTTAAATTTTTTGTTGAGGTTAACATTAAATTTTGCATTTTATTTAGCTAATGTAGATTTTGAAACGAAAGGTAAATTGATTTATTTCATATTATGAAATTAAAATAATAATGGTTATCTTAAATGTTAACGATTTTAAAACTCGTTAAGTTGATTATTTGAAATTTAATGAAGTGTTAATATTATATATGTAATTAAAGTTTAAATGAAGATTTAATTTAATTTTAATTTTATTTGATTGAATTAAAATATAATAATCGAATTTTTAAATAAAGATGTGAAAAAAAAGAGAATCTTTAGTTGATTTAATTGAATTAAAAATATAATGATCAAATTGTTCGAATTAAAGTTTAATTAACAGTTTTTAAGTAAGTTAATTTCCAAAGTTTAATTAGATTAAATGTTTAATTATAAATCTTTTGTATTTTAAGACTTATTAAGTCGGTTAATTTGAAAAGTTAATAAATTTGGATAATTTAGTAAAACTGAATTTAGACTTTAAAACCAAATTTTTGAAGTCAAATGAGAATAGGATATTTGAAAATAAAATAATATTTTGATTTAATAAAATATCCAATCGATGTGAAAATGACGTTGGTTTTTAAAGAGATCGGATCCGGATATGGGCGTACTCTCTATTGATAACGGAACCACTTTAACAACTGTGCATGTAGAGTGATGATCTAGAGAGAAGTGGTTGGATTTGGCACACGATTGATTGCTGGATTTGAAGAAAGAGAACAATGATGGATTGGCCTGGCACTTATGCCAATTTGAAATGACTAAAACAGGACGGCTTGACAGGGCCAAGCGGGCTAGCTACCCCAAGCGGACACACTTCTTCGTTTAAATATCCTTATTTCGATTGTTGTTGGTGATCACCCTTCGATTATGGTAGCGTTGGACATGGTGGGAGGTCATGGCTATGATGCGTTACTACCATCCCTACAACCCGAACTGGTAGCATCCTACCTTGGGCATTGCCTCGCATGCCTTGTCATACTTCTATCCTTATACGAGACCACTATGATTTTGGCTTAATATTGTCGTACCATGGAACATCCCTATCCATCGACGGTTTATTGTTGTTTTATATGCAAACTTACGACAATGCTTAAAAAATGTTAGGGGGGATCAATGTAAAGCCTTAACACTGTTTAGATATTTTATATTACTGTAGACACTACATATATAGCACAATCTATTGTACATATAAATAGTTTGATAGATCCTTAAGAGATAGAAAATCCTATAATATCGCTTGTGCTACCTGTACATTTTACTTGAGTAGGACTACTTACATGAGAACTTCTAGTCCTGACTCGAGTATATTGTTTTACTTTATGCTCAGGTCAGCCTGAGTATTACAGTGTGTGAGTATTCCTTATTCTAGAAGACGAAGACTTGGTCAAAGACTCCACTCTATCCAATATAAATTATCTATGTTCATTTTGGCTTGAATCAGCAAACTTTTATGTATCTCTAGTATTGTATAATTAAAATCTAAAAAAATTGTATGTATTTTATCCAGTAGCTTCATGAATTACTATGTATATTATTTAAATTCCGTTGGAGATTTTGTATTATTCTGTATATGATTTTGTATCTAATTGTATATTAAAACCTCAAATTGATAATCTGTCTAATTTGAATGGTTTAAGTTGGACAAGGACTATTTATTGTCAGCTTAAGTTCTTCGGAAAGGATGGGTCGTCACATTTTGCGACTCGATCCTTCCGCCTCGCGACCTGAACCAAAGTATGCAAACCCTAGATTCACCTCTGCCATTGTCGTTGCTTATCTTCGCCACTGGAACTTCTCGCCATTGACTACTTGACCTCGCCATTGACTACTTGACCTCGCTGTCGCCTTAATCTAGCCCCTAGTTCCCATTAATTCATCTTCTGGGATCGCCGCCGAGCCTATCCCCGTGGCTCGCCATCGATCTTACCTGCTTTAGGTCGCCAACATCCTAAGTTCAGCCGGGTTTTCCTTTTGATTCTTGACTAGACGTGGGTAATGCAGATTTTGGCATTTATTTAGCGCTTCAATAATGAGGTTGTATTGGTGGTGATCGTTACGGAGAAATCGAGTTGATTGCGATTTTGTAGAAGAGGATAGTAAATCGAGTCTTGAATTCTTCACGGAATGAAATTTGGGCCTTGCCCGGTGCTTGACATGTTTTTCTATCTTCTTCCACAGAATCGGAATTAACTTGCATCGAGTTACATTGTTAATCCAATACGACGTCTTGCGGATTGGCTTTGGTTTTTCTAGGAGGTGATGGTAGCTTAAGGTAGCATCTCATGTGAAGTTTATGAGGTTATCACCTTCTGGAGAGATGATATCAACTTATGCTAAGAATCTCTACTTGATTCGGACCCATCAATTTATAGTCGCCCACTTCAGATTTGGTCTCGTTATTGCACAATCAATGTACATGGAACGGGAAGAGCTTCCCGTGTCGCTTCAGACAACGGATCTGATAATGGTTTAGTGTAGGAAAAAAAGTTCAATAAATGATACAAGGAGCTCTTCTCTTTCTTCACTGCGAGTGAACTATCTACGTAGGATAGAGCATTTGTAGTGTACAGGACACCGAGCCCGTCATATATTGATAAACACACTGCGCTTAACCAGTCAACACTAGGAACTCGAGGTGTTGACATAGATCGATATGTTTTAAGAGTTCAAGTGTCGTAGGGAGACTTTTAGTGTAACGACCCAGGGGTTTTTCAACCCCGAAAATCAACACTAATATGTTCATTGTATAGAGTGCCAAGCAATCGAGTACCGAAAATCCCAGATTGTTAAGGTTAAGAAGAAACAGAGGTAGAAGAAGAATAGAAAAAACAACAACATAGAGTCTCACAATCGCAGCGGAACAAAATATAATATCAAATAACAGCATTTATACAAGAAAAGCTGTAACTGTCAATATATATATACAAGATATCAGAGTACAACAAATCCGGGTAGTTATAATAACTTGTCCACTACTACTGTCTATACAGTCCATAATACACGGCGGAATCTAATCAGTACGTCCCTGTGATCTTGCTCGTCTCCAGAGCTCCAAACATCCTAACCTGAAAATCTGTAATGCTCGGTTTGACTCGAGCAATACAACAAAGTAACACCCAAGTCAGGTTGGAAACCAGCATGAGTAAACAACTTAAAATGAACACATAATTTATAAGCTTCATTGAAAACCAAGGTAACTCGTATACCCCGACGAGTTTTCTTATCTTTGTTATAGACAACCACATGTTACAAAGATCCAGTGATAAAATAAGGTCTAAGTACCATTGCTTATTTTAAATAGTCAGATTTACTTAATTTTTTTCAATTCCAGCCTATTAGACCCTAAAATTAAAACCGTAAAGTTTTGTAGTGATAACTAAATCGAAGTGGTACCGGATAACATTAATACCCGAACCCAGTCTCTCAAATCCAAGTAATATGCTTCAAAGGGTAAATTGTTTTAAAAAAATAATTTATTATTTATGGAGGCAACTTTTCAAATATGGGAATTTATTACCGGTTCTTATTTTCAAATAAACATATTATCCTTTCATCCGGCTCTTTAACATGTCTGAACTAAATCTCTAATTGAATTAAGCCAAGATATAGATCGTTAACCAAATTAACGATCTATAACAATATCAGCAATTTCACATCAGGATTTAGTAACTTTATTTAACGTAAACCCATTATGTCACTTTATTACAGATTAAGAAATTATATGACCACCTATTTCTAGTTAATTAAAAATCAACATACTATTTAATATCCCACTCGGTAATTTACATAAGTTTGAGTCATTGATAATATTATAATTAATTAGTTACTCCTTAAATTTTGAAAGATCGTTGAACTTTTACTATGTATTTAGATTTAAAAAAATAGATGTTTTTAGTACAAAATAAAGAAAAGATGGATTGTCAATAACACATCATAATTCCCATTCTTCTTCTTTATCCTTATCCCTTATATTTTCCCTTAATTTTACCTTTCCTATCCTTTATCCTTTTTTTTCTTTTTTTCTTCTTTACTTTTCTTTTCCTTTTCTTTTCCTTTTCTTTTCTTTTTCTTTTATTCTTTTATTTTCTTATTTATTGTTTTTCCCTCTTTTCTTGTTCTCATTTCTTCCTTATTTTATCCTATCTTATGCCTCTTCTTCTATTTCCTTTTTACTCTATACTTTTTTCTCTTTTCTTTCCTATTTTCTTCCACTTTCTTTTATTTTCCCTTCCTTTATTTCTTTTACCTTTCTTTTTCGATTTCTTCTAAATATTTTCTTTTATTTTCCTGGCCCAAACAATTTCCGACCTATTCCTCCTATAGTTCTCGCCTTCCCCTTTTCTTCTCTTTTATTTCTGCTAATTTATTCTACCCGCTACCTTCACATGCACAACCTCTATCATGCACATGCATATCCATTGAGGTAGCGCCGACCATCGTCGACGATAGCACCAAGTCACTGATCACTTTCTGCACCATTTCAACCACCCAGAATCCACGATAACGCTAGACAACTGAACGAGCAATCCACCCTTTCTTGGATAAAAACCTAATCACCTGCTTCCACCTCGCGTCGCCATCACTGAACACCAGAGACCCAACCACCTCACCAAAAGCTTCGCCCAGCTTTCCTCTTTTTTTTCCTCAACATCGCATCGCTCCGACGCCACCACGATGCCGCAAGCACTAGGTAAACAGCCTCGACCAAAAATGCTTCCTAAACCCTAAATCTCCTTCGACCCACCACCACGTTGCTCCAAAAATCACGTCTTATTTTTTTCCTGCAACCGCCAACTCCTCGGCCTCCTTTGGCCAAAACCCCAAAGCCAAATAGCTTCGTGTCGCCAGAAAACAACCCGCGACCATTTTTCGACCATCTCTCCTTACCTCAACACCCACACCACTAAAAATCATAATTAAGCCACCAAAATTCATAATTTCCAAAGTCGATTCAAATTATATAGATGAAAACATGAATTAAAATGATTGATTTTCTGGAAATATTTGATTACCTACTGTTAAAAAACTATTTCCAATGACCTTGCTTGCAAATTTCCCATGTAATTAATTTTAAAATATAGTATACCCAAATATAAACATATATCCTTAAATCATTACAACCTAAAATTCTTAGATACAGAGAACCTATTTTTGGAGAGTATAGTATGATGGAAATCAAGAACAGAGGCAAAAAATATATATACAGGCATTCATATTAGGCATCTATACTCCTTTTTATTATTATGCAACACATCTTTAATACTGATATCTCCATTTTATCCTTAACATAATATAAAGGAGATTAGATTTGAAAAAGGGTTTACTCACAGAAATGTTTTGAACGGAGGAATAGCCTTTCGAAAACTGATGCTTGCTTTTGATTATGGTTTTGATCTTCTCTGATTAGTTGAGTTTGTCCTTTGTTTTCAGTTGAGTTTGTTTCTTTAGTTTTTGTGAAATGGAAATAATGTTTTTTCTTCTTCTGTGGTTTACTTGGTTCGAATGAATAAAATGAACAAGGCAAGCCTTAATATAGAGAGAATGGTTGCAGCCTGTACAGGCTTTCTATGATGTCAGGCATCCCTTTTTTCCCTTTATTTTGGCTTGAAAACAAAGGTTGACCTGTTTTAAAAAATGGTGATTTGATATAATATGGGCTTGATGTTATGCTTTGTATGCTAGGCTTTAAATGCTTGTGTCCCTATGTGTACACAAATATTTTTATATGAATTTGATGTATGTATATATATATGTATAGTTATGTATTTGATCCTATAATACTTGCATTATCACCATAATATATACATTTACTTGTATATTGCCATCATATTACATACATTTATGCATATTTTAATATACATTGCTTATGTATATCTTGTCATTACATGTATAATATATATATATATATATATATATATATATATACATTTACAAAAAAATTCCTGTATTACATATGGCATACATTCGAATACTTACATATTTATATTCTTATATTTGTATATTATCTAGCATCATAAAGCTTTGTACATATTTATATACACATTACTGAGTAATATCTGTTAATTTTTAAATGGTGGAGTTTATTATTTATTTTCTATGAGATTTATCATATCCGGAGATTTTAATTATCAGAATTTTATTTGTTCGGCCAATCAAAATTAGTATTCCAGTAATTTAAATCAGTTAATTCCCTAATAATCCGACATCAAAAATCCGGATCGTCACATTCCTCCCTCCTAAGAACTTTTCGTCCTCAAAAAGGAATGAAGCAAAAAAATTTAATTTTGATGTTTATTTTTAAATCTTTCTTCTAAACATTTAAACTCCTACCTCTTTTATTATAAAAATTTTAAAACATTTAAAAAGATACATAATATTTCCAAACTAACTTTACATAAAAATACTTTTTATAACTCAATGTCTCAATAATTCCATTCTTGTTCTTACAGAAATTCAGTCAAATGTTGATCAGGCGCAAGACTGAAAATCTATACGTACTTAGTAAACCCATTTTCAACACCAAGTGAAAATACTTGGAAAAACTTTTGTGAGAATGCTCACGAAATCATCATCACTTCCATTGGTCGCAGTTAGCACGATGATTATGTCGCCATCTTGGCGAAATCCATAGAAAACTGTAGACATCTGCACCCCTCGCTTCTGCCATGGGAACTGCAACAGATCGCAGCTACACCCAGGGATACGTTGCTATCACAGCAAAACCCGTGTAACTGTTGGCATCAGAACCCTCAAATTATGCTGCCAAATGAAACTTCACCATAGAGATCGTAGACTACGCAAAGGTTACGTCACTATCCCAGTGAAACCCAATATAGACTGCAGGCACTCAGCGCTACATGACTTTCGCTATGGAACCATATAGTTCGCAATCTACCGATGTTACGTCGCTATCCAAACAAAATAAAACGTAGATTGTAGGAAATCACCACCTAGGGGTTTAGAAAAAGAACATAGCCCTAACATTCTTTTTCTTAAAAAACTCCCTACGGAGTTCCTCCTAATGGGCAACGCCCGCACATGCAATTTTCAACTAGATGTCCCCACTTATAGCATTTCCACAAAAGGTCTCTACCCTTTCATCTATCTGGATAACTTCCACGCCTCCCGTAGGATGTTCCACAACCTTCCTTTTCTTCCACCTCTTGGGACAATTCCTAGCGATATGTCCAGTCATTTTACAATGATCGCAAATAGTCGACCCGTTGCCTAGTAATATGGGTTTTCGTTTCTATTTCCTCACTTTATGGAAATGGCTTAGAAAATATCCTTTCTCATGACACTTAAAGCATAAGATCTCAGAGCAAAACCGTTGGAATGTACCTTTCAATTCCTTCCTTTTTTTTGCTGCACTTAGCTGCGTAATGACCTTTATTGTAACATCTGTAACATGTGACATTATCGTATGGCCCTGGTCCATCCCTTTCCTTAACACGTTTCTCATACTCCAGTATTGCTTCTTCTCGTTCCCTATGTGCAGCTGCTCTCCGCTTCCTATGTCTTGCCTTCCATTCTTCCCCTTTAGCTATCACTCGCTCTTGGACTGGACTCTATTGGGACTTCTTAACCAATAATTAAGACTGTGATTCGTCGAATTTTCAGCTTCTATCCCTTTTCAACTTATTTACTTCCATATGTTAAATCCTAATTTCGCCTCGAGATTTCCCATTAAGGCCATAAGTTCAAAACTTATTTAACTTGCCCTAAGTTAAATTTCCCATTCATTCAATCAATCTAACCTTACTCAATTTAAATTTTTCACTCCAAATTCGAATTTCTTACCAATATCACTTTCCACTTATAAGTTCAAAAACTTATTTTCCAATGGGTTATACTTCTCATTAAGGGGGATTCCAGAATTCAACACTTAGTATTTATTTCAAATCAACTTTGAAATTATATATATATATATATATATATATATATATATATATATCCCATTAACGTACCCAATAACACTTTAAATTTTCAAACCATCCTAGGTTTTTATCCAAAACAGATTTATCTTCATACAACTCTTCTTTTAAAACAAGATTTTCATATTCAAAAATATTCTAAATAATATTATTTATTATTACTTTTAACACTTTGAAACAATTCCAAAACTTCTTCTGGCTTAGATTTAAAGCTTCATGTTTAAATTCATTTTCAATTTATAAGTCACATTTATAAATTTAACTTATATAATTTTACTTCCATGAATATTGCACCACGTTTTATCATTTTTTAATCTGCAATTAACATCCTTTATTAAGACAGAACAAGCAATTTATAATATCGTATCTAGAAATCAAACATACCGTAATTCCATCATAATTTACTTGAACAAAATATAATCGGGGTAAATTAATTTCATTTCAACACATCTCGAAAAACACTTCTACAAATTTTCAGAATTTTAATTTCTGGTTTGAATCCATTTTTATCTTAATTTATTTGTATAGTTAATCCCTACCTAAATTTCCATTTGGTTATATGTGTTTTATCACAGAAATCTTATAATCTTATTCAATTTTAATAACAACAACCAATTCCCTTAATATAATTAGAAAAATTATTGCCTTATATATGAAGAACATAAAGATTATATAAAAAAACATTTTTAAAACCTGTTTTAAAATCATTATATAAGAAAATAACAAGTACGCCCTCATGTGTACTCTCAACTCATTCTAGGGTACTACTGATCCTATCACTAATGAGTAATACCCACCAGCACTAAGGTTCTCGCTTAACCTTCAGCTCTGATACCATGTGTAACGGCTCGGGGATTTTTTCACCTCGAAAATCGACACTAATACGTCCACTGTATAGAGTGCCGAGCAATCGAGTGCCGAAAATCCTAGACTGTTAGGGTTAAGAAGAAAAAGAGGTAGAAGAAGAACAAAAAAAAACAATAGCACAGAGTCTCACAGTCGCAGTAGAACAAAATATAATATCAAATAACAGCAATTATACAAGAAAAGTTGTAACTGTATATACAAGATATCAGAGTACAACAAATCCGCACTGTTATAATAACTTGTCCACTATTACTGTCATACAGTCAATAATACACAGCGGAATCTAATTAATACGTCTCTGTCATCTAGCTCGTCTCCTGAGCTCCAAACGTCCTAACCTGAAAATCTGTAATACTCAGTTTGACCCCGAGCATTACAATAAAGTAACACCTGAGTCAGGCTAGAAACCAGCATGAGTAAACCAACTTAAAATGAACACTTAAGTTATAAGCTTCATTGAAAACCAAGGTAACTCGTATATCCAGATGAGTTTTTTGTTCATTGTTGTACATAACCATTTGTTACAAAGATCCAATGATTTTTAAAATAAGGTCTAAGTGCCCTTGCTTATTTTAAATAGTCAGATTTACTAAATTTTATTCAATTCCAGCCTATTAGACTCTAAAATCAAAACTGTAAAGATTTGTAGTGATAACTAAATCGAAGTGGTTCTGGAAAACGCTGATACTCGACCCCAATCTCTTCGAATCCAAGCAATAAGCTTAAAAGGGTAAATTGTTCAAAATAAATAATTTATTATTTATGGAGGAAACTTTTCAAATATGGGAATTTATTACCGGTTCTTATTTTCAAATAAACATATTATCCTTTCATCCGGCTCTTTAACTTGTCTGAATTAAATCTCCAATGGAATTAAGCCAAGATATAGATCGTTAACCAAATTAACGATCTTTAACAATATTAGCAATTCCACATCAGGGTTTAATAACTTTATTTAACTGAAACCCATTATGTCACTTTATTACAAATTAAGAAATTATATAACCACCTATTTCTAGTTAATTAAAATTCAACATTCTATTTAATATCTCGCTCGGTAATTTACATAAGTTTGAGTCAATGATAATATTATAATTAATTAATTACTCCTTAAATTTTGAAAGATCATTGAACTTAACTATGTATTTAGATTTAAGAAAATAGATTTTTTTTAGCAGAAAATAGATTTTTTTTGGCAAAAAATAAAGAAAAGATGGATTGTCAAATAACATATCATAAATCCCATTTTTCTTCTTTATCCTTATCCTTATATTTTCCCTTATATTTACCTTTCATCTTTTTCTTTTTTTTTCTTTTCTTCTTCTTTACTTTTCCTTTCTTTTCTTTTTCTTTTGTTCTTTTCTTTTCTTATTTATTATTTATCCCTCTTTTCTTATTCTCATTTCTTCCTTATTTTATCCTATCTTATGCCTCTTCTTCTATTTCCTTTTTACACCATACTTTTTTCTCTTTTCTTTCCTATTTTCTTCCCCTTTCTTTTATTTTCCCTTCCCTTATTTCTTTTACTTTTCTTTTTTGTTTTCTTTAACTTGTTTTCTTTTATTTTCCCGGCCCAAATAATTTTCGGCCCATTCCTCCTTTACTTCTCCCCATCCCCTTTTCTTCTCTTTTATTTCTGCCAATTTTTTCTACGCGCTACCTTCACCTGCACAACCTTTTCCATGTGTGTTCACATCCCATTGAGGTAGCGCCGACCATCATCGATGGAACCACTAAGTCATTGATGACCTTCTCCACCATTTCGACCACCCAGAACCCACGATAACGCCAGAAATCTCGAACGAGCATACCACCCTCCTGGAAGCAAATCAGATCACCTACTTCAACCGCTCGCCACCGTCATTAACCACCAGAGACCTAATCACCTCACCGGAAGCTTCTCCCAGGTTTCCTCTTTCTTTTTCCCTACCACCGCATTGCTCCGACACCGCAAGCACTAGGTAAACACCCCCGACCAAAAACGTTGCCTACATCCAAAACCTCCTCCGACCCACCACCACGTCACTCTAAAAATCATGCCTTCATTTTTCCTACGACCGCCAACTCCTAGTCCTCCTCTGGCTAGAACCCCGAAGCCAAAAAGCTTCGCGATCGCCAGAAAACAACCCGCGACCATGTTTCGACCTTCTCTCCTTACCTCAACACCAACACCACTAAAAATCATAATTAAGCCACTGAAATTCATAATTTTCGTAGTCGATCCAAATTATATTATTGAAAACATGAATTAAAATGTTTGATTTTCTGGAAGTATTTGATTACCTACTGTAAAAAACCTATTTCCAGTGACCTTGCTTGCAAATTTCCCATGTAATTAATTTTAAAATATATTATACCCAAATATAAACATATGTCCTTAGGTTATCACAATCTAAAAGTTCTTAGAAAAAAAGAACCTGATTTTTGAAGAGTTGAGTATGATGTAAAGCAAGAACAGAGGCAAAAATATATATACATGCATTCATACATTCCATATACAGGCATCTACACTCCTTTTTATTATTATGCAACACATCTTTAATACGGATATCTCCATTTTATCCTTAATATAATATAAAGGAGGTTATATTTGAAAAAAAGTTTACTCACAGAAATGTTTTGAACAGAGGAATGGCCTTTTGAAACTGATGCTTGCTTTAGATTATAGTTTTGATCTTCTCTGATTAGTTGAGTTTGTCCTTTGTTTTCAGTAGAGTTTGTTTCTTTAGTTTTTGTGAAATGGAAATAATGTTTTTTCTATGGTTTACTTGGTTCGAATAAATAAAATGAACAAGGGAGAGCCTTAATATAGAGAGAATGGTTGCAGCCTGTATAGGCTTTATATGATGTCAGGCATCCCATTTTTTTCCTTTATTTTGGTTTGAGAACATAAGTTGAATTGTGTTAAACAAAAGGTGATTCGATATAATATGGGACTGATGTTATGTTTTTTATGCTAGGCTTTAAATGCTTGTCCCCCTATGTGTGTATAAGTATTTTTGTATGAATTTGATGTATGTAAGATATGGTCATTATTACATTTACTTGTATATTGTCATCATGTTGCATACATTTATACATTTTTTGAGATACGTTGCCTATGTATATCTTGTCACTTTATGTATATATATATATAAAAACACATTTACACAAACTTTTCATGTATTACATATGGCATACATTCGAATACTTGCATATTTATATTCTTATATATGCATATTATCTAGAAACATAAAGCTTTATGCATATTTATATATACATTACTGGATAATATCTCTTAATTTTTAAATGGTGGAGTTTATTATTTATTTTCTATGAGATTATCACATCCATAGATTTTAATTATCATAATTTTATATGTTCGACTAATCAAAATTAATACTCCAATAATTTAAATCAGTTAATTCCTCAATTATCCAACGTCAAAAATCCAGGTTTCCTCAATTATCCAACGTCAAAAATCCAGGTCGTCACATTTCGTCAAAGATAGAATTACCTGACTACGCTTCATGAACTGTTTATTTGATTATTATATTTTGTCATTCCGCTGTGAGATTCTATGTTCTGTTTTTTTCTTTCTTTCTCTTCTTTTTCTTATCTACCCTACAACAATCCTCTCTTTTGAATGGTTTGGGTTCGACATGTGTGGTTTATTGTCGACTTGAACTGTCTAAAAAGTTGGGTCGTTATGTTTGGTATCAGAGCTTTGGTTTAGTGATAATCTTGGGTTTGTGGGGTCTGACTCATTAGATATAGGATAGTAATACCCTAGAATGAGTTTTTCTGAGTGCATATATATGAGAGAGCTTACTTGTCAATGTTATAAAAATGTTTTTATATTGTGTTAATTTATTCTGTTTAGTATTTATAAATCTCAATCGGTGCATAGGACGCCAAGGTATCGATAGGGATTTCTAAATACTTAATAGGGCCGACCAACGCAATATTGTTTTGAAATATAGGTAAATGAAATAATTTTGCCTAGTATTATATTTATATAAAAAAATAATCTTGATAAATGTATATAATGGTATGTGATATTTTTTTTTCTTAGGAAGTAAATTTTATAAATATTGGGTGTAAAATAAGATTTACATGTAAAGTAAATATAAATTAGAAAATTGAGAAGTAAAGTTCTGGGATTTTGAAAATTTCTTTCAAAAGAATTTGGAATATAATAATAGTATTATGTGAAAGTATTTTCTAATATAAATTTTTCAATATGATTTGGAAGAAATATTTTAAAGGAATTTTAGAAGGAAATAAGTTATGTGCCCCCCTCTCGGTCGTTGGCAAATAATTTCGATGATGAGTGCATGCATCATTGACGTTCATTTTCGAGTTTCAAAGTGGAAAGGCTGTTGTAGTAGTTTTACTACACATTTGTTTTGATAACAGATCTTAAACTTAATTTCTAAATATCATCGGATATATAAGTTAAGAGTGTGTATGTGTGTGTATTTAATGATTTGAAATGTAACCCGGAGTTAGTTCTTAAAACTTCTGATAATTAGTAGCTTTCAATTATTGTAATGAATGAAATCTTAACAATTTTAATGATTGGAAAATTCTAAATGAAAATAAGAAATTGGATGCTAAGTGATAAATGAAATAGATAAGACATGGAAATTTGTAAGTTACGGTTAAAGAATAATGAAATTTTAGAAGATGTAATTATTAAACATTTTGTTTACCAAAATGAATGAGATAAACTTGTGTAACATTCAATTACATTCAAAAAGACATATATATATAACTAACCAAAATGTTAAAAGTTGTAACGTTAAATAAGAAAATGCAATAGAATATTATATAAGTAAAACTTTAGTAATAGAGGTGTTCAATGGAATTACCTCTAAATAAGAATTCTGATGTTATAAATTGTTATAAACTTAAGTTAATAAGTTGAAATGCTACTAATTAAATTTAATAGAAAAGTGAATGCTGAAAGTATATGATTATAAAATTAAGTTAATGATTGAAACCATTTATAATTAAAGTGAATACTATATATAAAAGAAATAAATGTGAAAAGAAAACGAAAAAATTTAAGTATGAGTTGCTTCACAAATGAATATTCGTATAAAAAGGAAATCAAAATAAATAATAAATGTGAATTAACTGAAGTATAATGTATGCAATATTTCAATATTGAATTTATTGATGATCTAAATAATTGAAATTGAGATAACTTGTGTAAGTATTGAAAATGACATTGTATGAATGAATGAGAAATGAATTTTGTAAGTAATTAATGTAAATTAAAGAAAATAATCATTGTATGAATGGAAAAATGAACAGTAAATGATGTGAAACAAGAATAATATGAATAAACTTAAATAACATCTGGAATTCTTAGTTGTTTAGCTTATGGGATGTTTGGTGATGTGATACTTCCAACTATATAAAGATGTATAAATAATATATTAAGTTTTATCTAAGACTGTTAAGTGTATGGTATACTTAATAGTTTATTTATCATTTAATACGATTAAAAGTTTCTGAACCCAATCAAACCATTTATTTGGTTGCTATGGATGAATGGTTTATTACTTTGATTGCATGTAACGATTGTACGGTTTTGTTTGCAAGTGACTATTGTTATGTTGTGTTGATTGTTTTGTTATAAATTGAAACAGCTTAATATTCCTCTTTTACATAACTATTAACTTCTTTGGGTCATATAAGTGAAAAGCAGGTTTATGGAAGCAATAGCTACTGCTTTTGGTTTCATAAATAAAGCATTGTTCGCCCAACAAATAGGTATGTTTTCGGATTACGGTTTTATATCGATATTATATTGTTATTCCGTAGTTTGGGATATATTACATTGAAATATGTGATATATATTGTTATTATTTATATTATTATTTCTCTCGGACCTCCCCGTATAAAGTAGACTCTGCTGAAATTTTCCGTTAATTTTGGACTTAGAAATTTTTTGTGAAAATAGAAATGTTTTCAAACTTTTATTAAATTGAATATGAAAAGATTTAATTGTTTATAAATTGATATATTTTATTATGTAAATTGATTGTTTATAGATTTAATGTTTTGAATAAGATATAATAATTCCATATTCCTTCTTTTCCCTTTTTGAGGACGAAAATTTTGAGCGGGGGAGAGTGTAGCGACCCATAATTTTCGATAATTAAATTTATGAATTAAGCAAGTTTTGTAATTTAATGTTGTGAAAAAATTAAAAATTAAAGATTTAATAATGAAAAGAATAACTAGAATGTAATGTTAGTAACATTAATTTTACGCAATTGATAATTATTTTAATGTAGTTCCAATTAATTGAAATGATTAAAAAGTTATATATGGTTATAGATAGTAAATAAGGAAATAAATCAAATGTTACAATTAATTGGTGAAATTATATGTAATTAATTGTAATTGGATAAATCGGTGCTATGTAAGTGGTTATAGCATTTATTTTTTGGTAACAAACTATAAATATGATTAAATTAAGTAAAAGGGTGAAAAATGTTATTTGCTACCTATTTATTTAATCTGTTGAATTAAATTGGAAATCAATTGCAATTAAATGTAATTAAACATTGCATTAATAAGAATCAAGACGATAACAATAGAATATTGATGTAATAAATGTTAAACCAATGTTAATTATACCCATTTGATAATGACTAATTGAATAAGGAGATTGAAATCAAATTAAATCAACTTATTGGGATTTAAATTATAATTAATAAATTTATTACAATGGAAAATTTGAACGCTGTAATTAGCACAATATTTATATTGAATTTGATTTGGAAATTTACTTTAAAAGATTATAAATCAACAGGTAACCAAAAATGATAAAAATTTGTTAATTAAAAAATTTGAATTGAAAAGGCGATTTAATCAATTTAATAATAATGTATTCAATTAACATGAAAATAGCCATTTTGGCCACTGCTTCGGATTTTGACGAAACTAGTTTCATCGGATTCGTAACGGTGAATTATTGTAGGATTTAAAGTTTCACAGCGATCAGACTTGTCGTTTGATCGCACGAACTCGAAACGTGTAGAAATCAATTTAATTTAATTTAATTGAAATAAACTGATTTTTAAAACTATCTTCTTCATACGATGGAATTAGGACTTGAAACATGTTCCAATAAGTTTAAAAATATCGAAAACATCTATTTTGATATATTGGATGACCCACTTTCATTTTAGAAGCGAAACGGTTTTTCGATTCATTACTGTTATTCGTATCAATGTGATACATGTTCATTTCTTTTTATCAGGCTTTGTTCGTATAAATTGATCTTTCTAAACCATAGCAGCCTTTTATTTCTTATCTCAGCATATACAATACCATCTGCTTCTCTCTTCTCAATGGCAGAAACCAATTCAGACTACATACCCTAAATTTAATTTCAAATTTCAAATCAATTTCAAAATTCAAACTTCTCAAAACCCTATCATATTATATACCGATTCGAAGCTCTCGAAGAGTGCAATCTAGATCTGCATTTTTTTCGATTTGGGTTTCTATGTATCCATAATTTAAGGAACAATTCTTGGTCATTCATTGCGTTTGGATCAATGTCATTTGATCGTCGAATCGAGGGTACAAGGTTGTGGAGATGGTCGAGAAGAGTGCATCGGTGTAGGTTGTTCGTCGCATCAACGGGCAGATATGCATAATTAATTGGATTAGGGTTTAAACTTCAAGTGGCGGCTGGGGGGTTTCAATAGCGACCGGCGATGGTAGGATGGTCGTGAGGGAGTCATTGGCTTTGGAGGAAGGCGGCGGTCCACCTGGAGGTGGCGTGGGGTGACGCGATGATCATAGAGGGTGGTGGCTACTTCTCCGTTCGAGGTTAGGGTCGTGCCTGGGTGCATTCGATTTCACGAGGGAGCAGTGGCGCATGAGTTATACAGTGGCATGGCAGGAGGTCAGTGGTTGTACGAAATTGTCTTATTTAATTTAAATTTTAAATTCGAATGTTCTAACTTGTATATCTTTTCCATACGAACTCGGACTTGAGTATGGTTTGTTTAATTGGGACCGTCTCAAAATTCCGGACATTTTGGCACTGGTTTAGGTGAATTTTAATACTTTTGAATTTTGGCCTTATTTTGGATTTCAAATTGATTCGAAATCAAAGGTGAGTGTTTTAACCTACTCACAACTACTAGTTTTTCTTATGTTAGCTAAATTGAATTGATGATGTGATTAGAAATTGATTGGTTGATGTTTGGTATATTTAAATTGTCATTCTAATCAAATCTGACTTTCATTGAATTTAATTGTTGTTTAATTTAATATTGAATTTTAAATTGCCTGTTAATACTTATTATTGATGAGCAGTCAATTGTTGTTACTTATTTGTTGATCTGAACGATGATTGTGACGGATGTTTGATTGTTGATATTGGATGACTACATGTTATACTTACATTGTTGCAACACTGCAAGTTCCCTTAGTTTATTGTTAGAAAATCCCTATTGGTTGAAATGATACATACCCGAACGATCTATAGGTTAGGGAAAAATCGTTACGGGTTGAAATTATAAACCCGAGCAATTTTATGGATTTTATTTTAATTCGGGATTGCGAGTTGAAATGATATATACCCGTAAATTTAAATTATTGTTGATTGAAATGATATACATCTATATCACTTGACTATAGGGTAGAAAATTATATACGAACACCGGATTAGTTAAATTAATGACTCTAAATCCTTAAATTTTGAATTTAGTTAAATGATATTTTGAAATAAAATTTGATTTGTACAAACTGAATTATTTTCAAAATCCGAGCTTTAAATGTTGAAATTTGAGTTGGTTTAATGAATTGTTAAAAGAATAAAATGGAAATTTTGAAGTTGAATTTGAAATATTACTGAAACTTATCGAAATGAAGTTATTGGAAATGTCTAAAGATTTAAACTTTGAAATCTATGAAATTGAAGTTATTTAAAAATTGAAGTTCAACTATGGATTTATAATCAATATAAATTGAGATGGTTTAATGAAAATTGAATTGAAAGTTTAAATTCGAGTTAGTGATTTGAAATCGGGATATGGTCTAGATTAGTTGAAAAGGCAGAAATAGTTCATTTTGATATCAATTTCAAACTTAATTATTTTAATATATAATGTTCAAAGATTTATTATTCAAAAAATCAGGATTTTTAAGATTTTCGAACTATCGAACTAATTTGATCTATTTTCAACTATTTTAAACTATTTTAATTGATTTAAACTATTTTAATTTATCTTCATCTATTTTAATTTATTTTTAATCTATTTTAAACTACTTACGCACTTTAATATATTTTAAATCTATTTTTAAATTTATTTGATCTATTTTAAATTTATTTAATCTATTTTTAATCTATTTAATCTATTTTAAATCTATTTAAACTATTTTAAAACTATTTAAACAATCTTAAATTCATCTAAACTATTTTTAATCTATTTTTAAACTATTTAGAGTATTTAACTATTTGAAAAATTATTTTTGAAACTATGCTAAAATATTTATAACTGTCTAAACTATTTTCTAAATTTCAGATTGTGTAAAGTGGAAGTGTTTATATTTAAATCCTTGATTTTAAAGCGAATATGGTTAAATAACGTTATAACATAAGTCGGGATTTGAAATCATATTTGCTAGCGAAATGACATATTTGAGTAAATATGATGATTTTGAAATGAGGATTTAATTAACCTATCTTATCGATATGATTTCGAAAGTGAATATGATTTCGAAAGTAAATATGATTTCAAAAGTGATATGGTTTTAATTGAATATGATATTTTGATATCAATTATGAAAAGGTTTTGAAAATACAAAAGAATCATCCGGTGTGAAATAAGCGTTTGATTGTTAAAGAGATCGAGATAGGATATCGTTATATTCTCTGCTAATACCAAAAACCACTTTAATAATTGTGTACGAGGTGGAGAATTTAGGATGAAGTAGGATGGTTTGGCGAATGGTTTTTTACCTTACGATAACCAAAACCTTTTCCATAGAAAATCCATTGATATTATAATAATGTCTAAGGATGAAAACAATAATGATCAAGTAATTATGATGCTCGTTAGTGTACATCACAAAAATACTACGTATATAATCAAAGACCGAGTTCGCTAATTGTATAGGATTCCATGGAGGTGCCCTCGGTACTTTGAGAACGATCTTCCTGTACAAGGATCAGAGTTATATTTCCAAAGCAGCATACTTCCCTAGTGATGTACCATAGGAAAAACATAGCCGGTACCGCTAGGACCGAATGCATCGCCCCAGCATGCATAATAACTGAAAGTAATGTCTAGGTGGAGTCGACTGCACCTTATGGGCTTGCCAAACCTACTAGCCATGCTTTCTATCTCTGGTTTTTTCCATTACCACTGATGAGGCAGTGTCGGCACTCCAATGCATGCACTGTCACCAAATAGATTACGGAATCCCATATGGACTCCCTTACCCCAACGGGTCTTGGAACCACGCATGGATTCTAACATTTCAGTATATTTCACGAAACTCCTCCATAGAACCGTATATGGTTTCAGAGTGGTTACGATTTTAGAGTCATCTCTTACGAGTACACTCTTCCGCTTCCCTGGCGCTCAAAAAACCAACGGTCGATTTTCCGAAATGCTCAATACTGGTTCTTTAGGAAATAATCTCACAATCCACAAGAACGAGGATCAACCCATAACCATTTAAGTCGACAAATCTCCTCATCATTTGTCCTAAATGAACTAAACGAGTTTATATGTGTAGTATAACACCACCAACGGTAACTGTACCATATAATTCCCGTGTATCTCCTAGATATTTCCCAAGTTAAAATCCTTCGGTGTTAAGTAGGGTATATTTACATACCACAAAAATTAAGAAGGATTACATATTTATGAAAAAATTTAACAGTTGGTTATTTAACTATCAACAAACACACATTCAAACAAAGATTTATTCCATAGGTGAAAACAACAACAAGTAAGCACATAAGCAACAACCGACCTTCTTTTAATAAATCTTTCATTCATTTAAAAACACTTTGTAAATTACTTGTACAAAAATACCTTTACAAAGGTATATCTGCCAATCCCTATATTTTCATTACATAGAAAATATCCATATACTTATCTCTACGGTATAAGTATATCCACAAAATTGAGAAAGACTTTCTTTTTACTCGATTCTCAAATAATTTATAAATTCCTTACACTTCTCCAAAACCATTTATAAACCAATTTATAAATCTTTGAAAATCCATTTATAATCCCTTTATAAAAATCCAATCACTTATCAACCTATTGTACATTTCAAAAATCATTTATAAACCCTTTTAAATCCATAAACGCATTTATAAAACACCTTTTATAAATCTATAAACCTGTTTCTAAAATTCGTTTATAGATAACTAACCGTTTATAAACTCTTTCACCTTGTAAATAACCGTCCCTTAAGTCTGCAAACCATTTTATAAACTACTTTATAAAATCCAAGTCTTTCGACTCTATTCATGAGTCTCGAAAACATTTAAAATAATAAAAATATTTTACTTCAAAATAGCATTATATAATAATAATAATAATAATAATAATTAACAACAAAAATTATAAATAATTGAAAATTATTAACTTTAAAACATTTTAAAAATAATAATTAATAATTTCAAAATATTTTTAAATAAACAATAATAATTAATCTTAAAAATTTTATAAATAATAAAGATTTATTTTCAAATCCTTATTAATAATCTGTATTATTAATTTCAAACCATATTTATTCGTGAAATAATTAACCTTTTAACATTTTGATAAATTCTTTAAAACAATATTAACAATAAACAATGGTTTTAAAATAATACTAATTTAATTAAATAACCTTAAAATAATCTTACTATAATTAAATAACTCTTAAAATTATATTAATTTAATTAAATAATATTAAAAAATACTGATATAATTAAATAATCTTAAAAGAAAATATTTTTGAAACCCAATTTCGGATTTAAAATCTTTTCTTATCTTAAAACCAATTCCAGCTCAATGGCAATTTATAATATTTTTAAAATACTAATTTAAGGCCAATAGCCACCCAACACATAACCAATATCGATATTGATTTTCTATCACTAGTGGGTTCTATTTTCAAACATATAATGATGTTATAACCACAGCGTCTACAATCATGTTTATTTTTCAATAATCCATATAACAGAAATATTATGGAAACAATTCAACAATAATGAGGAATCCCATTGGATCCCTCTAACATGTCCCCCTACATAACAACTTACATATGTTAGCACAAATATATGTGTAAAGAAAATCAAAATTTGTGAGGAATCTTGTTGGATCCCTCTTACTTGTTTTTCCTTCATCACAAACATTATATAACCATAGAATGTAAATAAACTGCTTTGAGGCAGGATTCGTATACAAAGGGTCATCCCTTCTTACACGGGAAGGTAATAGGGTCTCAACCACTCCAATAGGCGGAAATATATCCAAACCAACAATATAAAATATTATATCATCCAAACATCTGATCAAAATTTTATCAACTACAAATATTACTGGTTAGCCAAAAAGGTGAGTTTAACTCACCATTATTCCAATTGTCGCCGAGGCGTTGCGGTTTGAAACTAAAAGCGAACGACGTCCGATTTTAGCCCAAATTTCAACTATCTTCAAATTCATCCAAACCAGTTCCATCGCAAATCTTTCGTCATTACGAGCATAATGCAAAAATATGCGCCTCGATTGGACCTCGTTTGGGAGAGTTATGCAATTTTTATATCAAATGATTTTAAATTAACAATTTATAAAATAATTACAAGGTTTAACTAAATTTACAACTCTAGCCTTTATCTCTTCTTCCCAAATTAAAATTTTCCACCTAACTTCCAGTTCGCCAACACCATGGTCGATTCTTCCCATCACCTCTCCCCGGCTCATTTCTCCACGAAACTCGAAACCCTCGCCACCGACGAACTCCCATTGCAATCTCCATCACTGTGACCCATCGAGCAACAATTCGATTGCCCCCAAAAATCGTGACCACCCATCTAATTTGCAGCCATACCTCAACGCTGGCCTCCACCACAGTGAACCACGACCCTAAAAAATCCAACACTAGGTGCTAAACTCTTCCATGAACCCGAATACCATACCCACTTCGACCATCGACGCTCCAATCTTCATAAAACCCAAACCCTAGTTTATATTCAAACAAAAACTTCACAATTGAGCTCTAATTAAAAGATGCGGCCACTATACTGACCTCATGATGAAGCTAAAGACAAAACAAGGCCAAAGATCTAAATTTAAAAAAAGCTTCATTAAGTACACATTTTGTTTTGGAAAAATTTCTTCTTTTTTTTCTTCACTTGAGGGGTGTGGGCTTTATACAAAGGAAGAATGGTTTTTGACCATATGGTATGGTGAGAAAATGGTTATAAAATAATATATATATATATATATATATATATATATATATATATATATGTTATTTGAATTTAAATTATCAAGCTATATAACGTTCGAAAATTTCGAACTCCAAACGAGGCATGCTGTCTGGCGTCCTATATGTTATACCCTTATTTCGAACACAATGGAACTTGTTTCAAGACCTAAATCAATCGTATGCAGAAGATAGCTTTTCAAACCAAATTATTTATACGAATTACTGAAATTAATTTATACGTGTTTTGATCTCGCACGACCAAATGATATGTCTGATCGTCTTGAAATTCATTATCATACAATAATATACTATTACGGATCCAATGAAACTAGTTTCGTCAAAATCCAAGATATTTCCCCGGAAGGCTATTTTTACTCATTAATTAAAACAAATTATTTTATAAACCAATTTAATCACCTTTAAATTATCATTAAAAAAATGATTATCTTCATTCTTATTAAATAGAATTTAAATAAGCTTTGAAATTATTTTTATCCAACTTAAACCCAAGATTCAATTATTTAAACAATTTGAATTATTAAATTCAACAATTTAATTATCAAATAAATCGCTATATTTGAAATTCAAGTTATTTAAGTTATAAAAAAATTCAATGTGACGACCCGACTTTCTTACCATAGAAAATCGCATCATTTTTAGGAAAGAAAGGGATAGAAAAGAGAAAAGATAGAGAAGAAAGAAACAACATCAGAATCTAAACAGTGGAACGAATAAATTATATTAATAACATAAACATTACAAAGTTTACAACCACTATTAGAGTTACACAGATATACAACACATACTAGACAATTATAGACACCTGTCTAGTTATACAATTCAATACAACACAAAAGAACGACTCAGAGAAATCTACACAGCGGAATATTATATAGCTATACGCAGAAGCCTCCTGCTCCATTGCTCCTTCAGAATTCGTCAAAGCCAACCTGAATTCCCCTGGCTACTCGTCAAAATTTGAGTACCCAAGAGTTTAAGAAAAACAGAATAGACTCTGGGTCAAACATGGGTCTGGTGTGAGTAAATGGTAAAAGTTGCTTAACTTTAAAAACTTTTTGAAAGAAAAGGTATCACGTAAGACTTCCCACACATAAACATGGAAAAGTTTTTACCTTACGCTAACCAAACATTTGATAGGAAATTCAGTGATATTATAATAGGTCTAGGGTTTCAAATAAATATGAAATAGCCGAAATTGTTACATTATTAAATTCCAGCTACTAGCCAAAAAAGTGGGTAATACAATCGAATCCGATGGCACTTATTGGATTTTGGATTCCATACAATGGAAGGGCTACTGGGGTACCGCCCGTCACAGTACGTGGCCTAAATCACCCTATAGAGGAGTACGCCCGCTCCCTTGCAAAACAAATTAATTAACTTACTTGATTACACTCATCTCATAAATCAAAATCGAGTATTTCATCCATTAATTACTCTTTAACCAAATTAATCTTCAATTAACAGATCAACTATTAATTAATAAACCTTAATTATTAATCAATCCTTTAATACAAATTAATCATTCACTAATCACTTTTATAATTAATTAATTAACCTTAATTAACTAATTAATCATCGCTTAATCATTAATTAATAAAACTTGATTATTAATTAACAACCTTAATTACAAATTAATTAAATTAATCAATCCTTAATTACAATTAATTAACCTTAAATAATAGTTAGTTAATTCTTAATTAACTTGCATTATAGATTAATGATCCTTTTAATTATTAATTAAGAAAACCTAATTATAACTTAATTACTAGTTTAATTATCCCTTAATTACTTAATTAAGAAATAATTACAATTTAATTAATCATTAGTCATTAATCTAATCATAATTATTAGTTAATTAATTTAATAATTATACTTACTTAATTACTTAATTAATCCTTTAAAATAATTAATTAAATTAATTAATTAAACTTAAATTTTCTTAATTAACTAATTAATTATGATTCACTAACACTTTATTATTATTTAAGATAAAACATTATCTTAAATTATCCTTAAAAAAAACATTACTTAACATAAGTCATTAATTAGTTTGAAATATGAAGTAATCATTAATTACTTTCCTTTAATTATTAATTAACAATCCTAATTTCAAGCTAATAAATTACTTAAACCTATAATTGTTAATTATAAATCATTTTTCATTAACCAATAAAAACTTTTTCTTATAAATTTCCTTTTTATATTTCCAAAATAAGTTGGAAAATAACATTAAGGTTTTTATCATAAAACATTTTAAACCATTCGTCCAAATTCATTTGTATAAGAAAATCAATTTAAAGAAATAAGTTTTCAAGAATTTAATTTAGCTTAAATTATTTAAAGTTTACAACTTACTTTATTTTGAATTAAAAATATGGTTGAACATTCCACTTGAGTTCAACCCATATGTACATGAATCCAAGAAACAAAGTACAACTTCTTTTCTTTTTTTTAAAAACAATCTGACTTTAAAAAATTTTAAAATTGATTTGTTAAAACTTAAGAAAAACTGTTAAACACAACAGTTTAACCAGCATGCAAGAACACGGGAACCACTCGAGACACAACCCAAAATGCACGAGTTCCTCCCCGAGTCATCCTCCATATGTTTCGAGTCCCACTTCGAGAAAAACAAGCAACCCAAACGAAACACACCCCTCTTACATCAACAAACTCATGCACCTGCACCAGTGCCGGAACCACCTCCGGTCATCGTCGAACCCACCGCCACATCACTCAACAACCCTACAAACGCCTACGATCATCAGAACATCGCTTCCTGCCTCGAATCAAAATCGAGTATCCCTGGTTGTACAGAACCCAAACCCAATCATCAGAAAACCCCAAATCCCACGCCTCCGATCGATGATAAACGCCACAACGCCGGCCATGGATCGCCGACCCACCATGCATCCCTCGCTCAGAATTTCATACAACTCGATGCAAAAACGAAGGTGCAGTAGCCAAAATTCCCAAGTTCAACAGAACTAGGTTTTATAACCAATATCAAGCAATTTCAACCTTCACGAAGATTTAAAAATTCTTCAACCATTTTTACCGCACTCTCCAATGCTACCCCTAGCTCCATCAAGATTCCCGAGCACTTCAGATACAAAGATCAACAGATTTGGGCTGAAATCCAATTTCCAGATAAACCCCAATTTCTCTCTCAAAACAATTTTTAAAATGGTGATTCTTGTCTTAAAAATCCTAACATTCTAAGATGATCTGAGATATATGCTTAAATCAGTATAAATTAACATTTGATTTTTGCAAGTTAACATATTACTACTTTTTTTTCCAAATACAAGCATATCTTTAGTTCATAAATACTTGTTTATATATTCAGTCGCTAGATTATACTAATACTTAGCTAATTTTCTTTTAATCCAAGTGTTAAAAATAAATAAATAAATAAATAAATAAACAGATATGAAATTTTATACATTTGTAAACCTTTAAAACTGCAAACAGGGAAGTAATAGGCATGCACAGGTTTAAAGCATAATAAATCTGTTGCATATTTATTTTCACAGAGGTAAACTCATATAAACATTTTCACTTAATTATTTGCAACAAATAATTACTACTTTAATTTTTAGGTAAATTGTTTACTCACCTTTATAAAAGAAATGCAGGGGTTTGATGATAAAACTGGAACTGCAAAATGCTTTGAATTTGAAGATGAACCCCTTTTGAAACAGAAAAGCTTCAAGTTTGCTTCAACAAATTTGCCTCAGGTAATACCTTGACCCATATTATACACTTGTATGCACTAGAAAATGACGCAGATTTTGTTTTGAACTGGGATGTTTACAGGTTTTGGATAAACAGAGATTGATGTTTGAATTTGAGGAATTAATTTTGTTTTGAGAACAAACTTCAGGCATGCAGTTTTAAAGGATGATTGCAAGAAAAAAAAATCTTGCAGATTTGATTAGAGGAGATTTTTAGGTTTTTGTTTGAGGAATTGTTTGAGGATTGTTTTAAAGATTTTCTGGTTTTTGGATGTTGAGTGAAGATTTGCATGAATATTTATTGTTTCTCTTAGAAATGAACAAAAGTTTAAAGAAAAAGAAAGTGAGAAGAGATGGTGCTTAAATAGAAATTTTCAAATTTATTAAATTAAAAGAAAATTAAAAATAATGGACACTTGTCTTAATCTTAATTTAAATGTTTAACACTTGTTGTTTAAATGATTCCTAACTTAACACTTGTCAAATTGAGTTTATTTTAATTCTAAAAGAAATTTAAAAGCTTTTTAAATAAATTTTCTAATTAACTAATATGTTTTTCATAGTTTAAAAATACTTTTCTAATTAAATTCCTAATTAACTAATATATTTATATATTTATAAATGTTTGCTAAATTTATATAAAATACAATCTTTAAAAAGAAATGAAACCAAATATAATTTAAATAAAATTGTATACAACATTGCAAACACATTTTAAAAATGCTATTTCAAAAGCTGTGCATTTATTCTTATTAAATAAATACAATTCCAAATTTCTAAGATAAATTTCTATAAAAATATTAAACAAAACTTATTTTTAATTAAAAACATTATCTATATAATTTAAAACCAAACTATCTTATTATTTTAATTTAAGATGCATGTATATCTCTTTAATTCAAATTTATATTCAATTCAAAGTCAAATTTAAAAATCCAAATCTAAAATCAACTTAAATAAATAAAATATCAATTTTTAAGTAGGCTCATTATTATTAATAAATAATTTGTCCTATTTTAAAAATTAATTTAAATACAAAGATTTAAATACACTTATCAATTATGAAAACAATAAGTCTATTTAGAATTATTTATACAAACAAAATAATTACTATTATAAAACCAATTTATAACCATAATTAAAACATTGTATTATTATTACTTGGTTATTTATTTTTGAAAATAACAATTTCATCAGTTTCAAATAATTTAAAAAAGAGATTATCGACATTTTAAATTCTTGGAAATTCTGGGATATTACATTCCTCCCCCCTTAAAAGAATTTCGTCCTCGAAATTTAAAAAAAAGATAATCCAAAGTTTTATTTTAACCAATTCAAACATTCATAACAGCCATACACTATCAATCAAACAAGCAATTTCATCCAAATATCCAATTCAATCAAATAAATGACACTAGCAATCCGGACACAGACCTGGATAAGCTTCCTAAAATTATCTCAAGTTTCCCCAGTACAGACACGAAGATACTCGCTCTACTAAATCCAAACTAGCTATACTGCTAAGCTACTGAGTTCCTACTCAGATAGATCTATAATCTGCACAAGATACCAGATCACAGACAAGTCTGATCAAAAACTAAAACTATCACAGAACTGTTGGTCCCAAAACCAGTGATGGACCAAACACGTACTCCCATAGAGACACGTGAAATATTTTGAATTCCAGTCTTCCAAACTGGAAATTCAACTCTTCAAACCAAAGCACTGATCTTTACAAAACACAGAAGAATCCAATATACTTTGGAGCTCACCTCATAATCTCACCAAATCTTATTGCACCCTTTACCTGAAAAAAACCTTAACAACATCGAAGCCCTCAACTTCGAATTCCAAATTCTTCCGTTACTTAATCTCAAAAATTTCGGATGATCTGGACTGCCTACCGATCCTTCCTGATCAGCTCAACCTTTGCTGATGCTTCTACAAACAAATTGGATCAACTCAACAAACTGATCCTCACAAGATCGATCCAAAATCCAAAACCAAACTATCAGAAGAAAACAACTTCTCCCATCCGAAAAAGACAGAACAGAATCACTTGCCAACTTGTCTCAGATTCTGAAAATAAATTCAATAGAAACTCTCCAATCTAAAACACTGCAACTTCCAGTTGCTTCTACTAAAGAACAACAGCCACCTTGCTTTCGCTGCACAACTCTGATCTGAAGCAGATGAAAATGCCGTCGAATGAACACAGGCACAGACTAAACATCACATCTCGAAAATAAAGTTCAACAGAAATTCCTAGAAATACAGAGCTGCTTCATCAAACAATCAACCTAGGAAACATCTTTCTACCCAGCTGAATCACTGGTATCACTTCTGACATCAAGTCGATTCAGAACTCAAACTCCAATGCGGGCACAATCTCTAACTTTCCAGAAGATATATCTGGAAAATCTTCGATAATTCCATAACTTTTACATCCTCTATAGATGCCACAAACTCAAGCAAAAGATTATCTAAGACAATCACCAAACCATCGCTGGTCACTTTTGCGATCACCCAATCCAATATCCAAGATACTGTTCTCTCTTCACTAATCAAAACAGTTTATCCTCGAGCAACAAATCCATCGAAGAAAGAGATCCTCACTGCTGCTTTTGAATTCCACCTGCAAGAAATGCTAAGCCAAAAAGATCTTCCAGCTGAAACACAGAACACTTTCGAGCTGCACCGCTAACACAAATGCCAAAGACTTCTTATCCCAAAGTTCTTTGAGAAACTCGAACCCTGAACTAAACACAAACATCCTGCTGAACTCAGCTACAACTCCGAAGCAGACACGCTTCTTCAAACTTGCTCCGAAAGAAAACATCTTCAAAGACATCCATAGTCACTGCGTCTCACACGCAGCTACTACTTCCTGAGGTTGCCAAGATACCATCACTTACTTCTGCCTAACCGACAGATCCAAATTCTAAAAAATCCGCTCACACGAGCGCAATCAAACTTACACTTCGAAGATGAACTCCGAACCTAAACAGGTTTCCTTCAGAGATCAATGAAATCCTTACATCAAACTACAAAGATTACTTGAGACGGTATTCATAACAACCCGAATATTTATCGATTTTATATTTAAATATTTTGTCGTTAATCGGATATTGTTCCGAAAAGCTACTTTTTGCAAACGGTCAAATTAGGACTCGAGACCACTCCCATTGAGTTCGAAATGTCGTTTACAATTTTTTTAAGTATAAACATTGGTAGGTTTGGAGTTAGTGGAATTTCACTAACTTTTCCCGCTTTGGACTTTGGGTTAGATTGCCATTATAACTCAAGCCCAAACCCCCTTCCTTCTTCTCACTCTTCATAAATTTCCTAACAACCAAGCTTTTGCATTAATGGTGAGTGGAAGAGGAAATTAAAACTCCAAGCTTAGGTTTCAACTTTAAATCCATCATTCAACTCCAAAATCAAAGTGAAGACATTGGATTCTAGCTTGTAGTTGCTTCTCCATTGTTTCAAGCTCCTTCTTCATTGAATTTGTGCAAAGGTGAGATTTTTATCTCACAAATCTAGTCTATAACTATATTGGACTGTTGGGAATGATCCCCTATCACTTTTGCATGCACATTTGCCTTTGGTTTGGATTGGATTGGCGAAAAACTCCAATTTTTAGCATTTTTGGAAATTTCCTACACTTAGCTCGTTCTGGCCACTTGACTCGTTCGGTGATAGGTCGCAAGGTTGTTGGGTCGTAGGTCGCAGGGCTTTAGGTCATTCTGGAAATATTGGCACTTCGGAGTCAGGTCGCTCACGAGTAAATCCTTAAGTCGTAGGTCGCTCACGAGTTAATCCTTAAGTCGTAGGCCGCTCACGAGTTAATCATTAAGTCGTAGGTCGCTCACGAGTTAAGCCGTAGGTCGCTCGCGAGTTAAGCCTTAGGCAGTAGGACGTTCGCAAATTAAGCCTTAGGTCGTTTGGCCTTTATAATGTTTGGTCGCAACCTCTGTTAGGTCGGCCATGTTAGGTCGCAACCTCTGTTAGGTCGGCCATGTTAGGTCGCTCCTGGCCAAACCCTTAAGTCGTTCGACTCTTAACACTTAGGTCGCTCGCCTCTTAAACCGATAGGTCGCATGACCTGTATACTTTTAGGTCGTTAGACCCTTGAGTCGTTAGGTCGTTAGACCCTTGAGTCGTTAGGTCGTATGACCTTATAACCCTATAGGTTAGGTCGCTTCAGTTGGGTCGCTCGCGAGTCAACACTAGGTCGTTTGGCCATAGCTCGTTAGGTCGTATGACCTTATAACCCCATAGGTCGTTGGACCTTTAACTCGTAGGTCATTGGACCTTATCCCGATAGTTCGCTTGACCCCTTAGACCCTTAGGTCGTTAGACCTCATTTTGTCTTCATTAGGTCGTACCGTTTTGGATGGGGCGCTGCCCCCTGGACCCCCGCGACCTGACCGGGCAGGTCGAACCCCGTAAGCGGTGGCGTTGCCCCCGCACCCCCACCTTGGGGGTTGCCACCCCCCCTGGACCCCCCCTCCGTAGGGGATCTTATCTGAAAAACATTGAGCTGATTTCCTTGGATTTTATTCACATCTCCGTATGCGATCTTTGTGATTGATTGTTTCTACAATTGCTTCTGTGTTTTGTCATTTAATAATATAAAGGTTTCAATACTAGTAGTAAATATCAAAACTCTTTTAACAAACAATTTCAACTCTATTTTTAATAACAAAGCTCTTTTCTTAAACCGTTTTCCAATCTATTAGTATATACAAACCTTTACCTCACTCGGATGAGAAATCTAATTAAACGACTTAGTAAAACAAGTGGTATGAAACGCTTGCGTTCACTTCATCGGTTAATTCTTGGACTTGTTCGATTGAACCTCTTGTGACAATTTTATTAGTGAAGATTTACAGTTTGTTCGTAAATATTTAAGTTAAGCAAGTGGTTATGGGACATGAAGCTAAACTTCTATATTTACTAGCTTAGTGTAATTGACACTTCTCGTTGATCATGACGATCATTCTGATGCTTTAGACTAGCAACTGTGCGATGTCTCTTGTTGCGAGGTTAGACTAGACACCACTTGTGTGATTCCACTCACACATACCTTTTTGCTTTTTGGTTAGTCTGGACCTTAATCTGTGTGATTCCATTCACACATGTGGGGTAGCTCCCCTTGGTCTTCGGACCGTCATGTGATAGGCCTCTTTCTCTTTTCTATGATTTCTGGACTTCTTGCATTGATTTCTAGAATTTATGTCATTAACTTGTTATGAGTACAAGTTTGGGGTATGATGCCCTTTCCGAATCTTTGAGAAGATTCTTGTGATATTGATTATCTCTTATTGATTGATCTTCTGTTGATCATTATTTACATACTTATAGTGGTATGTCATTATGGATATTTTATGTTTATGCCATATCTTTTATGTTATATCTTGTCATCTGATATTTATAGCTAGACTGACCCGTTTATTATTTTTCTTAAATAATACTCGGGTCAGACTGAGATGTTACAGGTGCTTCTGCTTGACTTCTTCCCAGGGATTCATCACTCTGACTTTTGGCTAACTGTTTAGATTAGCAGTTTTTGTTGTATACACTTGAGATATAGACTCATAGTTGTATTCTTTTGTATAGCACGTGTTGCTATTCTTTTGTATTATTGTGGATCTTTTGACCACTACTCTAATGTACACTTTCATGTGTTAGTTATATATTCATATCTTCTTCCGCCTTTGTGATATAGATGTCTGTGACTGATTTGCGTTATGCTTATTTCTACGTTTGTTTTCGAAGATTATTATAGCCACCGTGTGATAAGCAATTACATGGATGGTCGCTCCTCAACAGCCTTATTCTCCATGCTAGTTGACAGCACTACTCCGTAGTGTTCTTGGCTAGCATGGGTATAGAGGTGGGGCGTCACAGTATTAGGTCTACAGTCTCGAAAAATACACTTCCAACCTCAAACATTCAAACTCCAACCAATGGTAGTCATGTTACACACACCACTATCTCATCTACCTTTATAACTTATATTGGAAAACCCGAACAGGTAACCCAACAGATAGGTAGAAATAGATATATATATATATATATATATAGCTATATATAAAAATGACAAGTACACTCTCTCAAGAAAGGACACCACTACAGAGCCTAGGTATTCACTCAACCTAATGCTCTGATACCAGCTGTGACGACCCAACTTTCTTACCATAGAAAATCGCATTATTTTTAAGAAAGAAAGGGATAGAAAAGAGAAAAGATAGAGAAGAAAGAAACAACATAAGAATCTAAATAGCGAAATGAATAAATTATATTAATAACATAAACATTACAAAGTTTACAACCACTATCAGAGTTACACAGATATACAACACATACTAGACAGTTATAAACACTTATCTAGTTATACAATTCAATACACCACAAAAGAACGACAAAGAGAAATCTACACAGCGGAATATTATATAGCTATATGCAGAAGCCTCCTACTCCATTGCTCCTCCAGAATTCGTCAAAGCCAACCTGAATTCCCCTGGCTACTCGTAAAAATTTGAGTAAAGAAAAACAGGAGAAACTCCGGGTCAGACATGGGTCTGGTGTGAGTAAACGGTTAAAGTTGCTTAACTTTAAAAACCTTTTGAAAGAAAAGGTATCACGTAAGACTTCCCACACATAAACATGGAAAAGTTTTTACCTTACGCTAACCAAACATTTGATAGGAAATTTAGTGATATTATAATAGGTCTAGGGTTTTCAAATGAATATGAAATAGCTGAAATTGTTACATTATTAAATTCCAGCTACTAGCCACAAAAGTGGGTAATACAATCAAATCAGATGGCACTTATTGGATTTTGGATTCCATACAATGGCAGGGCTACTAGGGTACCGTCCGTCACAGTACGTGGCCTAGATCACCTACCGAGGAGTACGCCCACTCCCCTGCAACACAAAGCCGGAACCATTCCTTATTGAACAGTTCCAAATAAGACAACCCCGGCGGATGTATCTATTCAACCGCCCACACAGCCGAAATAAAAGGGACCTCTAGACAGGGGTAAATCTTACTCTCAAGTGGGGGCTACCCACGAAGCCTTGCTGCACCTTCCCTGTTTTAGCCATTCCCGGTTGATGAGGCTTGAGGCTACGATTACCTTTAGTGAACACATCACTTAGAATGCTCATCGTCCACCTGACGATGTTCTGAAAGCATTCAATCCATACAAGTTCATTCCGGGTTCGAACGAAACCGAAGGCATTATCTCGTTACCCTCATTTTGGAATCACCCTCAGAGTTAACGACAATAACCCTTGCACTCTGAACCTTCCTCTCGAACCTTAAAGTACTACTCGTCAAACTCATCATGGAATCACCCTCAGAGTTATACTGACGAATAGTTCTTACACCTCAAGTCTTTACTCTTCATAAGAGATTCACGACCTATCGTTAATTTGGATCGATGTGGTTTTTGGATATCCAAATATGGAAACCCGATCCCGGTCTCATCTAAATCCAAAACGTGTCTTTTAAGGCCAAGTTGTTTAAAGTTAAACAATTCAATTCAACTATCTATATACACAGAATAGATAATTCATAAGTCTCAATTGATAATCACATTATCAAAATAAACAGATGATCTATAACCAAAATAGGTAATCCACATCATTATCACAATAGATAATCTATATTACTATCACAATGCAACCAAGCATTCATACCACACAACATTACTTATCTCATTTCCGAGATTACATCCATTCAAAACAATCAATGTCATCCATCCATACATAAGCAATGATTTACTTAATCAGGACATAATTAATTTAAAATGAATTAAATTAACTATCTCTATCTCTAATTAATTTAAAGTGAATTAAATTAAGTACATCTTAATTAATTTAAAATTAATTAAATTAATTACCTTCATCACAACAAATCTTTCTTAAATAAACATTAATTAAACCAATTAATTAATCATCATCTTAATTAATCAACATTGATTAATTAACTCTTAATCAAGTAATTAATTCTTAATTATTCTTATTAATCATATTAATTAATGAACCTTAATTAATTACTTCCATTAATTAATTAACTAAATTAATTACATTATTTCTTAATTAATTATATTAATTAATCATGCTTAAATTAATTACTTTAATTAATCAACTTAAATAAATATAAACAGTGATTAGTTATTCTTAATTACTTCTTAATTACTTTTAATTACCTTTATAAAATCTTTGATTTATTACACCAAGTAATAAACCCTTAATTACTTTATCCAGTAATTATCCATTAGAATTATTTCTCAATCAGTAATTTCACCTATCTCAATTACCTCTGTAATTTATCAATTACTTATCTTAAGTAATTAATCGTATCAAAACTTATTAAGTAAACATACTTAATCATTTATCAAGTGACTTCCTTTAACAAATTAATTAACTTACTTGATTACACTCATCTCATAAATCAAAATCGAGTATTTCATCCATTAATTACTCTTTAACCAAATTAATCTTCAATTAACAGATCAGCTACTAACTAATAAACCTTAATTATTAATCAATCCTTTAATACAAAGAAATCAATCACTAATTACTTTTATAATTAATTAATTAACCTTAATTAACTAATTAATCATCTCTTAATCATTAATTAATAAAACTTGATTATTAATTAACAACCTTAATTACAAATTAATTAAATTAATCAATCCTTAATTACAATTAATTAACCTTAAATAATAGTTAATTAATTCTTAATTAACTTGCATTATAGATTAATGATCCTTTTAGTTATTAATTAAGAAACCTAATTATAACTTAATTACTAGTTTAATTATCCCTTAATTACTTAATTAAGAAATAATTACAATTTAATTAATCATTAGTCATTAATCTAATCATAATTATTAGTTAATTAATTTAATAATTATACGTAATTAATTACTTAATTAATCCTTTAAAATAATTAATTAAATTAATTAATTAAACTTAAATTTTCTTAATTAACTAATTAATTATGATTCACTAACACTTTATTATTATTTAAGATAAAACATTATCTTAAATTATCCTTGAAAAAAACTTTACTTAACATAAGTCATTAATTAGTTTAAAATGTGAAGTAATCATTAATTACTTTCCTTTAATTATTAATTAACAATCCTAATTTCAAGTTAATAAGTTACTTAAAACTTTAATTGTTAATTATAAATCATTTTTCATTAACCAATAAAAACTTTTCCTTATAAATTTCCTTTTTATATTTCCAAAATAAGTTGGAAAATAACATTAAGGTTTTTACCATAAAACATTTTAAACCATTCGTCCAAATTCATTTGTATAAGCAAATCAATTTAAAGAAATAAGTTTTCAAGAATTTAATTTAGCTTAAATTATTTAAAGTTTAAAACTTACTTTATTTTGAATTAAAAATATGGTTGAACATTCCACTTGAGTTCAACCCATATGTACATGAATCCAAGAAACAAAGTACAACTTCTTTTCTTTTTTTTAAAACAATCCGACTTTAAAAAAATTTAAAACTGATTTGTCAAAACTTAAGAAAAAATGTTAAACACAACAGTTTAACCAGCATGCAAAAACACAGGAACAACTCGAGACACAACCCAAAATACACGAGTTCCTCCCCGAGTCATCCTCCGTATGTTTCGAGTCCCACTTTGAGAAAAACAAGCAACCCAAACGAAACACACCCCTCTGACATCAACCAACTCATACACCTGCACCAGTGCCGGAACCACCTCTGGTCATCGCCGAACCCACCGCCACATCACTCAACAACCCTACAAACCCCTACGATCATCAGAACATCGCTTCCTGCCTCGAATCAAAATCGAGTATCCCTGGTTGTACAGAACCCAAACCCAATCGTCAGAAAACCCCAAATCCCACGCCTCCGATCGATGATAAACGCACAACTCCGGCCATGGATCACCGACCCACCACGCATCCCTCGCCCAGAATTTCATACAACTCGATGCCTAAACGAAGGTGCAGTAGCCTAAATTCCCAAGTTCAACAGAACTAGGTTTTAAAACCAACATCAAGAAATTTCAACCTTCACAGAGATTTACAAATTCTTCAACCATTTTTACCGCACTCTCCAAGATTCCCGAGCACTTCAGATACAAAAATAAACAAATTTGGGCAGAAATCCAATTTCCAGATAAACCCCAATTTCTCTCTCAAAAATTTTTTTAAAATGGTGATTCTTGTCTTAAAAATTCTAACATTCTAAGATGATCTGAGATATATGCTTAAATCAGTATAAATTAACATTTGATTTTTGCAAGTTAACATATTACTACTTTTTTTTCCAGATACAAGCATATCTTTAGTTCATAAATACTTGTTTATATATTCAGTACCTAGATTATACTAATACTCAGCTAATTTGCTTTTAATCCAAGTGTTAAAAAAAAATAAACAGATATGAAATTTTATACATTTGTAAACCTTTAAAACTGCAAACAGGGAAGTAATAGGCATGCACAGGTTTAAAGCATAATAAAATCTGTTGCATATTTATTTTCACAGAGGTAAACTCATATAAACATTTTCACTTACTTATTTGCAACAAATAATTACTACTTTAATTTTTAGGTAAATTGTTTACTCACCTTTATAAAAGAAATGCAGGGGTTTGATGATAAAACTGGAACTGCAAAATGCTTTGAATTTGAAGATGAACCCCTTTTGAAACAGAAACGCTTCAGGTTTGCTTCAACAAATTTGCTTCAGGTAATACCTTGACCCACATTATACACTTGCATGCACTAGAAAATGATGCGGATTTTGTTTTGAACTGGGATGTTTTCAGGTTTTGGGTAAACAGAGATTGATGTTTGAATTTGAGGAATTAATTTTGTTTTGAGAACAAACTGCAGGCATGCAATTTTAAAGGATGATTGCAGGAAAAAAAATCTTGCAGATTTGATTAGAGGAGATTTTTAGGTTTTTGTTTGATGAATTTTTTGAGGATTGTTTTGATGATTTTCTGGTTTTTTGATGTTGAGTGAAGATTTGCATGAATATTTATTGTTTCTTTTAGAAATGAACAAAAGTTTAAAGAAAAAGAAAGTGAGAAGAGATGGTGTTTAAATAGAAATTTTCATATTTATTAAATTAAAAGAAAATTAAAAACAATGGACACTTGTCTTGATCTTAATTTAAATGTTTAACACTTGTTGTTTATATGATTCCTAACTTAACACTTGTCAAATTGAGTTTATTTTAATTCTGAAAGAAATTTAAAAGCTTTTTAAATAAATTTTCTAATTAACTAATATGTTTTTCATAGTTTAAAAATACTTTTCTAATTAAATTCCTAATTAACTAATATATTTATATATTTATAAATGTTTGCTAAATTTATATAAAATACAATCTATAAAAAGAAATGAAACCAAATATAATTTAAATAAAATTATATACAACATTGCAAACTCATTTTAAAAATGCTATTTCAAAAGCTTTGTATTTATTCTTATTAAATAAATACAATTCCAAATTACTAAGGTAAATTTCTATAAAAATATAAGACAAAACTTATTTTTAATTAAAAACATTATCTATATAATTTAAAACCAAACTATATTATTATTTTAATTTAAGATGCATGTATATCTCTTTAATTCAAATTTATATTCAATTCAAAGTCAAATTTAAAAATCCAAATCTAAAATAAATTTAAATAAGTAAAATATCAATTTTTAAATAAGCTCATTATTATTAATAAATAATTTATCCCATTTTAAAAATCAATTTCAATACACAGATTTAAATACACTTATCAATTATGAAAACAATAAGTCTATATAGAATTTATTTTTACAAACAAAATAATAATAATTATTATGAAACCAATTTATAGCCATAATTAAAACATTGTATTATTATTACTTGGTTATTTATTTTTGAAAATAACAATTTTATCAGTTTCAAATAATTTAAATAAGAGATTATCAACATTTTAAATTCCTGGAAATTCCGGGATATTACATTCAACATTTTAAATTAACTAAATGTCCCAAATTCAAATGGCCAAAATTCTAGGTCGTTACATTCTTCCCCCCTCAAAAATAATTTCATCCCCAAAAGTGCTAACGTGATAAAAGTACACAACCCATAACTTTTTAAAACTGATTAGTTGAAATAACTTACCAAATCCTTTTAAGCCTTTAATTTCCCAAGACCAATTTGTTGAAACCTTGCTAAAACCTTTTTCTTAAGTCTTAAATCTCATCCGTAGATTCCAACTAATATCATCACATTCAACCTTTTCAGATTATAACTCGAACCAAACTTTAGTTATTAAAAATTCCTCCAATATTTCTCATAAAAAGTTCAACGTCTTAAATTTATGGAAAATTTCGCCAGCGTCTCCTTTGCGCGGCTAGATCAAAATAACAACAAATCGCCACTACAGACCTAAACCAACAAAGAAAACAAATTCCAAATGGCTCAATCATAAAACCATCAAAGCAAATAACAATATAAACATGTACATTTTAGTCAGGCAACCCTTATGAAATCAAAGGCATCAACCAGCTTTTGCTTTTATATACCTGCATCTTATTTACCAATGATATCTAATCCTATAATTCATGATCATATTAGTATACATTTTCAGTTGTCCATATTTGATTTATTAATCCCGTACGATGTACATATATCATCCGTATGCGATATCAAATCCGATCGCTCGCAAGCTCGACCACACAATCTCACTTCCAAACTAGTATTATTCACACGACTACTCTAGTACGGACTCAGATCTGATTCCTTGATTAGAAACTGCCATTCTCCTTGCATAGCCATACACTATAAAACAGAATTCCAGAATCAATCAAAAAAACCATATCCAGTGTTCGCCATCGAGAATCGGCTGAAAAATCCCAACTCGGACCGATATAAATCATCTCGAAATCATGTTCTCGAATCTGGATCAAACTGTTATGCGAATAAAATAATATATGTACAACCTACGCATTTATTTCGATTGATTGCTTAGATATACCAAATCCTTTTTATTCGCATTCACTTATTTACCTAGTATATTCCTTTAAATACCAATATCACTCAAGAACCATTCCATTAAATTTTATGTTTAACATTCCACTCTACATTAAACTAATTTATGAATTATTTCATAAAATTTTACTTAATTTTATAAACATTTCATACAAAAATTCTCATGTTTATTACCATTTCACAACTTAAGTCCATATTCGTGATAAATCAAATCAATTCCATTTAACTAATTTCATTATTTCACACTTTTGTTCAATTTCAACATTCGATTCTATCAACCAATATCCCCAAATAATATTTAGCACACTAATTTATTTAATTAGCTTATTTCATTAATCCATTTCAAATCTCCACCAATTTCCTTTCAAAAATCATTTAATTTAGCCTAACTCAGGCTAAGCTTCTTTTCAAAGTTCATTTTATTTAACTTAAGTTAAATTCCATTTCAATTTTGGTTTTCTTTACAATGTACATTCAAAAAATCTAAAAATTTGCTTTAACTAACTAATTCCCAAAATTTATAAGTCACAAACTTATTTCCTTATATTTTCATAAAGCACTTAATGAAAGTTTTCTAGAGTTTAAACACCTTATTCTTATTTATTTCAAATCAATTTGGAACCATATATATATGTATGTATGTATATAATCCCTTTGGTATATCAAATAATTTTTTTGTATTTTAAAATCAAAACTAGTTTTACCAAAACATAACTCCAATGGTATTAATTCCACTGCTAAAAACCCAAAAATAAACGTCGATGATGTTGCAGTCATCACCGAAATTATTTTTCAGCAACCGAAGTGAGTTCTGTTCTTTTATTCCCTTTAAAATCCTTATAAAATATTTCTATTCAAAATATTTTCTAAATAATATTATTATTACTTTCCAAAAATTTGAAAATCCATTTCCAAATATTATCGGCTTTTAAATCCTTTCTAATTTATAAACTACTTTTATAAATTATATTCACATAATTTCACGATGGTTATATAAAATCATTTCTTAATTGTTAAATTTGTTTGCATTATAATAATGACAACTTTTATTAGAGCATGCAACAAACAACAAATGATAATAATCAACATTATCATTTTCTAACAGCCATGCACACCATATAAACTATAATAACTTTCGAAAAATTATTCCTTTATATATAAAATATAATCAAGGTAAAATTATTTTATTTACCCAATTTCAAAACAATACCATGTTTAATTGCTCTGTCAAGCGTTTAGAGATCCATATCAATAACGTTAATTACTCGTATTGACCAGATCCATAACTCACTCAACAAGTCAAGCAACAAATGTAAAATATTTTTATATCACTAACAAGTACGCGCTCATATATATGCACTTAAACTCATTCCAGGGTGCTACTGACCCTATCACCAATGAGTACCCTACAAAAGCCAAGGTTCTCGCTTAACATTCAACCCGATACTAAATGTAACAACCAAGATTTTCGACCCTCGAAAATCGTCACTAATACGTCCACTATATTGCGTGACGAGCAATCGAATGTCAGAAAACCTAATTGTCAGGGGAAAAAGAAAGAAGGAAGAAGATAAGAAGAAAACTAAACAACATAGAATCTCACAGCGGAACGAATAATCTATATTATACAACAAATCTTTGCACAAAAGCAAAACTGTAATAAGTATATACAGACATCAATCAAGTATACTAACCTATTTAGTTTGGATAGTTATAACAACATGTTCCTACAATTGATGATAAATACGACAACAAATACAACGAAAAATAACCATCTACGTGAATACGTCTCCGGGCCTCCAACTCGTCTACTGAAGCTCCAAAGCATCCAAACTAATCTATAATATGCTCGGTCTGACCCGAGCATTATAATAAAATAACACACGAGTCGGTCTGGAAAACCAACATGAGAAAACACACCCAACTGGATTTCAAAGTTATGTAGATCCTTGAAATCAAAACTGTCTCCTAAGAGCAGGGCACACATAAATGCGTACAGGTTTTTTATAACGACCCGTAAAAATTCGATGTTTAAAATGAATTAAATTAATAATATTTTAATTTAAATTTAGAAAGAAATAAAAAAATCTTATTAATTTATATGGGAGCGAATGTAGAAATTAGATGTATCAATTGTAATTAAAATTAACAATTTAAAATTTAGTTTGCAACTAATTAAAATAGTGTAAATTGGCATACTTGGTTTTAAGTTTAATATAAGAGACAAATGGGAATGTTGAATTAGTGATTTACCAATAAAAATATTAACTAGAAGGGAATTCAAATTTATATAATAATGGAAAGTGTAAATTTGTTGCATTTGGGTATAAAATTAAAATATAAGTATATAAAAGTAGGCAATTAATTTACCGATGGAATAATATGTTGATTAATAGTAACTGTATGTAAATTAAGGTATAATGTTAATGGCAGTTGATGAATAACCAATTTAATGCAATTCAAATTGATTGAAATGACTGTTTAGGTTATAATTGATTGTAAATAGGAATATTTGGAAATAAATTGAATATACGAAAACAAAATGTAAGCATTGAATTAGATTAATGAATTTTTAATTTATAATAAATGGTCATTGAAAAAAATCAATGTTCTGTAAGTAACTACAATATTTGTTGAAGGAAATAAACTTAAAGGGAATTTAAGTTAAATAGTTACAATCGTTACAAATTTCCTATTTGTTTTATTCATAGAATTTAATTTGAAAGCAATTGTAGTAATTGACTTAATTACTGCAATTCCAATTAATTAAAGAATTGGTTAGATAAGAGGAATGTAAATCAATTACATTTAAGAGAAAATAAAAGTCTCATTTATGTGGGTAAGTAATTGTAAAGGGTAAATGTAATAAAGCAATGGGAATACATGTTCTATTCATAAGATGATGTAAAGAAATGAAACCTATTTGAATGAATTTGTTGAAGTTCTAATTATAATAAATGTATATATTTGACTACTTCAATATATTGGGATTTAATACTATAATTGGGAAATTGATTTAACTTTAAATTGAGATGGGAAATAGGTTTGTAATAAATGTTACATTAATATGAAATGTAACACAGTGTTTAGGAGTGTAAAATTGGGTATATTAAGGTAGTGAATGGGGAAAACAGGGTAACTAAGTTTATAGAGTGGTAATGAATTTAAGAAAAAGATTTGATTCGAAACAAATCAATCCATTGAAAATCCAATTTATAGTAAGTGTAATTATTGGGGCAATTGAAATTAAATGTTATGAAATTGAGATAAAGAAATTGAAAAAATGTTAATGTATGTGGATATATACCAAAATAAATGGTACCTAAGATGATAATATGATAAATAGTAAATTTAAAGAATAGGAATCAGGATTTATTTGTTTATTTGAAATTTAAGTTAAATAATTGAGTCTATTGCAAATAGGTAGGATTAAACATTAAATTTTCGAAATGAAAATGGAATAAGAAAATATTAGTGCAATAGTTTTGAATCCAATGATAAATCCATCTATTTGATAAATATGAATGGAATAATCTTTGATTTATGTAATTAAATGGAAATTTTGATGATAAGAATTACAATTTGTGAATAATGAAGTTGAAAATTTAACATTTTTTTGAGCAAGACGGGTGTGTAGTGTGACACTACACAGCCGATTAGTAGCATATATATGAAATAATATTTTATCGATCAACAGGCCTGATCGATGGCGCGTAGAGCAAGTACAGAGACTACACAAACATTCGACAAAGATAGGACAAGGCAGTGCAAGAGTAAATACAAGAGTATCATAACAAAATAACAAAAGGGAAGATAGAGATCTGAAAGCATCAAGTTACTACCAACTGTTTGCAACTATGGCCCGGGGGGAACGCCGAACTGCTACTTTGTGACTCGGTTGGGGATGAACTTCTCTGTGGAAGACGAAGTCTGAAAGGAGCAGGTAAGCTTCGACCTGTAAAGGTGGAGAATAGATGAGTTATACGTCTGCATATGCCTTCGAAATGATATTTCAGTTTATTAAACACGTTTTTATTGCGTTCAATCCATATACACCAAAAGAAGAGAGCGATGAAGACATCCAGGAGGAGATTATGGGGGTTGTATTGCCAGTGATCAAATAGGATGGCGGAGGGGTTGATTCCAACTTCGAAAAATCATTCAAGTTTTTTAATGGCGTCCTCAGCCCGTCAAGTCCTCAAGCCAGCACCTCCACAACCTCCCATTGCATTCGTCCCTGACAAACACAAATCCATGTTCTGCTCCCTGGCCTCCACCTCTCAGCTTCCGCCCATAACATCCTCTCGTACAGCTTCCAGGGGCTATCGTGGTCCTGATACCACTAAGCCTCCTGCATCGGAACCCCCTCGTCCATCCTCCCTCCCCTCCTTTCAACACCAAGAAATCCTATGCTCATGTGTTGAGCTCCACCCCCCGGTTTTATCCAACCCTCCTCGTATCCAGCGTCGTCGTCGTATTCTGCCAGATTTCATAAATGCTCGTTCCACTATCGATTTTATGAAGCGGAAATGCCACTGTCTCAGGTGTGCTAGTCTGGGACACATGGCAAGAGATTGTAGGTACTCAAACATCTGCTATCTATGTGGCTTTTTTGGGCATGCACACTTGCAATGTCCCAAGAAAACAAATAATGACTTTTCAGCTCATAAAAATGACCCTGCCACTCCCACTAAAAACAAATTAAAAAGCAGCTCTAGACAGACAGAGAGGACCCCACACTCATCATACCTTCCCAGGAAACGAAGCATCACCCAGCACACATCACACCAGCAGTTGCCTCGATCCCCTCCCTTATCTCATTCCAAACATTTTTCCCCTCAATCTAAACCTACTTCCTCACAAATTTTTTCAATGGCTGATTCTTCCCTGTACCTCATTGCCACAATCATAGATGGATTCTGGTTCATTGAATCTCGCCACCTCACCCTCTCGAGAAGCTTCCACCACCACGAGTGGTCGCTTTGGATCCTTTCCGACAATTGCTTCATTTTTTGTTGCCCCTCCTTCTCGATCCGTGATCAAGCTCTTCAGCTGAGAACTTTATCGAAGCCAGGCGGCTCAGTCCTCTTGCAACAATGGTCAGAACTCGATCATCAGTCTCCTGATCTTGAACTGGCTGCATGGGATCGGGTCCGAGGCTTCCCCGAATTCCTTAGAGATAATCCGCTTGCAGTTAGAGATGCCCTAAGTCCCATGGGTCGCTTCATCGCGTTTGATGCCTGCGACTGGGATAACTTCGACCACCGGTTCCTTTATGTAAAAATGCAATTTTTCAACAGAGTTAGCACCCCCAGCTCTTTTGTTGTGCATTTGAATAACGAGGATCACCTTCTTTCAGTGGAGAAATGGGAACATGCCCACCCTACTCATAGGCCTGAAACGATGTTCTTGGGAGTTGATTATTAAAAAGACTTCAGATGCTATGACGAACCCATCCTCTCAGATGACTCGGATGAAGCTAGATTTGATGCTATGTTTTACGACCCTGCCATATCCCTACCGCTTCCACCGGCTGCCCAAATCCATGATACTTCTCCGAGGGTGGCGGGCCCTCAGCGCTGGGATGCTTGGCCTGACGAACCGCGTAGTGACTCACTAGGCGATCTTGACCTTTCCACACCCCCCTGTGCCGACTCCACCCTCAATCCATGGAGCCAAACCCCAAGCAATTGTCCATGTAGCTTCTCCAGTTCCACCATTGCCTCGCCAAAGGTCTCCTCTGATCTCTTCAACTATTGTTTGCTGAAGCTCCACAATCAACAGAGCAGCTTCTCTCCCTGGTAGTTTTTATAAAACCGTTGTTTTTTCCTCAGCCAATAAAAGTCTAAATAAAAAAATGGCTCATTGCATGGGTGTAAGTTTTCATAATGATCACTACACTTCAATGCAAGCACTAGAATCGGAGCGTTTGTCCCTTTCCCAATGAAACTAATTTCATGGAATGTAAGGGGCTTAAAGGACCCATCTAAAAGGCATGCAGTCAGCCTCACTTTATCCCCCCATAAAGCAGACATTCTTTTTTTACAAGAATCTAAGTTGATAGACCCACCCCAATCCTTCATTAGACACATGGGGGGCCTACTCTAACGGGTTGGGCTCACATAAATGCTGATGGTTCCAAAGGAGGTATCATCACTGCTTGGAACGAAGCTGTATGGTCCCATTGTCATACCACTGCTCACCCATCCGCCTTACACATAACACTTGGCCATATACAATCTGGTACAATCTACTTTTTCACAAACATCTATGGTCCCCAAAACATCAACAGAGGAATGAACTCTGGGCCAATTGTTTTGCCTTTACCTCCTATCTTAATGTTCCTTGGGTAGTTGGAGGAGACTTTAACACCACCAGATCCTTCGAGGAGCGAAATTCCGGCATCAACTCGTTAGATTCAGACTCTTTCAACTCCTTCATTAATGTATGCTCCCTCATTGACCCTCCCATCTGTAATCTCCTCTTCACTTGGTCTAATCGTAGAGCCGATCCTGCCTTAGCAAAACTTGACAGATTTCTCTTCAATGCAGCCTGGGATGACCTCCACCCCCTTTCCTCGGTCTCTGGACTAGCTTCGACCATCTCCGATCATTGCCCCCTCATTTTGGACACCAGATCTTTGCCCAACATCAAGAGCCCTTTCAGATTTAAGCGTCTATGGCTTCTGGAGCCATCCTTCGACAATTTCATCAAGCAAGTTTGGTCCCACCAGGTGCAAATCTAATCAGCTTCCGCCAGAATTGTCTTCAAACTCCGCTCCCTTAGGAAAACTATCAGACCATGGGCCAATTGGGGGTCCCTTCGCTCGCGTATCTCATCAACCCAAGAAGAGATCTTAGATCTTAACATGCTTGAGGAATCTCGACCGCTTTCAGATATGGAACAGTCTCGTTTGAAAGTTCTAGAATCAGAACTGGATAGACTCTCAAAGCAAGAAGAGATAGGATGGAAAGAGCGATCTAAAGCTAAATGGTTGGAGGAAGGGGACAAAAACACCTCCTACTTCCACCACCTGGCTAGTGGCCACCGTAGATCCACTTTAATCTTAGAAATATTCCACAATAACACTTCCTACACTGACCTCTCAGATCACCTCCGCCTGTTTACAGACTACTACAGAAGCATCCTAGGCAAAGAATCCCCGGCTCTCCCTGACATCGATTGGTTCTTTCTTTATCCAACCGCCTCCCACATCCCCATTGATCATCCATTCACTGAAAAGGATATTTGGGCCGCTTTGAAAGACATGTCTGATGACAAAGCACCCGACCCAGATGGTTTCAGCCCACTCTTTTTCAAACATTTCTAGGAAACTGTAAAAACCGATATTTTAGAATTGTGTGCTGAATTCCAATCCGATCCTTCAGCCTTATCTAGATTGAACTATGCAAACATCATCCTCCTTCCTAATTACCCTGGCGCTAACTCCCTCTCCTCCTTTCGTCCCATTAGCCTTCTTAACACAACCTTTAAAATCATTACTAAGGTCCTTGCCATCCGCCTTCAAGCAGTTATTACCCCCCCGGTCGGGGTTGAGCAGTTAACCTTTATTCTTGGTAGAAACATCATGGACTGTGTAGTAACAACTCAAGAAATTATTTCCTTCTGCCACCAAACGTTGACCCCGGGTGTTTTATTGACGCTTGATTTTTCTAAAGCATTTGATTAGGTAAATCAAAACTGCATTCTCGATCTCATGAAACATAGAGTCTTTCCCTCAAATGGTGCAACTGGATCAAGCACATTCTTAACTCAAGCCTCTCTTCTATCTTGATCAACGGTGTTTTAGGGGGCCACGTCAAGTCAGCTCGAGGCCTGAGACAAGGTGATCTTCTCTCGCCTCTTATCTTCGTCTTAGTTGCCGACGTTTTAAACAGAATGATCAAACTAGCCATATCCAACAACCTCTTCTCCGGCATTACACTCCCAGATTCCTCCTTAGCAATTTCCAACTTGCAGTTCGCTAATGACATAATACTTTTTGCCTCACCCCAGATCGGCTACATACACTGCCTGAAAGTGGCTCTCTACTCATTTGAGCTCATATCAAGCCTTTCCATCAACTTTAACAAGAGCTCCGTCATCATGTTAGGCAACTAGAATCATCTTGGCTCATCCATTTCATCATTGCTTAACTGTAACCTTTCGGATTTCCCTCTATCTTACCTTGGCATCCCTCTTCGTCCCACCAAGCTTCATAGATCAGACTGGTCCTCACTTATCTCCAGGATCGAATCCAGACTTCTGAGTTGGAAGGCCCACTCCCTCTCCGCAGCCGGTCGCCTCGTCCTTGTCAAATCTGCCTTATTAGCCATCCCATCTTATTGGATGTCCTTCCATAAACTTCTTTCCTAGGTAATCAACCGAATAGATAAAATCAGAAGTACCTTCCTTTGGAACGGCGGTGGTGTCAAAAGGCTTGTTAATTGGAGTACCGCCTGTTTGCATCAGAATCAGGGTGGTCTTGGTATCACCAATCTCTGTGCCTTTAACTCCGCGCTCCTCACGAAATGGCTTTGGAGACTACTCTCCCCTGGCAATTTTCTATGGAAAGAATGGATTCTCTCGCTTCATTACCGCTCAAACAACCACCTCTTCCTTCACTTCCCACCGCGATGTAAACCCTCTCCATTCTGGGCCGGAGTGCTCCAAACCCTTCCCCGTGTCAAACCTCTTTTTCATGTAGTCATCGAAATTAGTAACAACTGTGTTTTTTGGTTAGATACATGGCATAATCAACTTCCCCTCGCCAAATATTTGCCCCACCTCTTTTCCCACTCGGGTACCCCTTCGATATCGGTTAGTGACTGTGTCAACTTTGGTCCTGACTTCCTTTGCCCTTCATCCCTCTTCGGCACTGACACCTTTACCGACCTAATCTCCGCGTCCAATCTCCTTCATTCTCTACAATTCACCACCTTGCAGGATCGTATAGTCTGGGCCCCCGCGCCTGCTAAGGGCTTCTCCGTCGCCTCCTGTTACTCCCACCTCAATAACCTCGGCCGCTTCTTTTCCATCCCCAGACTCTGGAAATGCCCTCTTCCGCCGCGTATCGCCTTCTTCCGTGGTGTCTTGCTCATGAACGAATCAACACTAAAGAGAGACTTATCCGTCTGCATATCCCGGTTATTTGTCTTGTGTCTTATGCTATAATCACATTGAAGATATTTCTCACTTGTTTCGTGAATGTGACTTTACATACTCGATCTGGATTGAAAATTAAACATTGAAATTGATAAGTAAATTAACTTTAAATTGACATCAAAATTTGTTAAATTAATGTGAATGATTTGAAAATATAAAAATGAGAAGAATTATCAATTTTAAAAAATTTAATTGGGAATTTGATTTAATTAATTAATTTTTAATTTATTTAATTAATATAAAATAGCCATTTTGACCAATGATTCGGATTTCGACGAAACCAGTTTCATCGGATCCGTAACGGTGAATTATTGTAGGATTTCAAGTTTCGTAGTAATCGGGCTTGTCGTTTGATCGTACGGACTCGAAACGCCTTGAAATAAATGAAATTGAAATCAATTGAAATCAATTTGAAAAATATTGATTTTTGCATAACTTCTTAATACGATGCAATTTGAGCCCGAAACCTTTTCCATTGCATTTAGAATATTTTAAAACATCTATTTTGATATATGGGTTGACCCAATTTCATTCCGGAGTCGAAACGGGCTTTTTGGGCCACTTTGTCGTTAGCACATACAATCAACCCGATCCATCTACTCTATTTCAATTTGCCTATATATATCCTGCTATAAACCCTAGCAGCCCTCTATTCCTCATTTATGTACGTACAATTAATTCTACCCCTTCTCTCTTCCTCAATGGCAGACAAATACCTAATATCAAACACAATTCCAAATTAAATCAATGGCAAAATTTTCAAACTCCACAAATAGTATCAAATTTTATATCGTCGGAAAGCTCTCGAAGAGCACAAGGAAAAAGTGGGATTCGTTTTTGGATTTGAGTTTCTGTGTAGCCATAATTGGCTCGTTTATTTCGGCCGTTCGTTCTTTAGGGCTCCAATTCAACGGCGGATCGTCGATTTCAGAACGATCGGTGGGTTCTGGAGCGTAGAGGGGGGCATAAGCTTTCGATCCATGGTTTTCGTTCGCCCTAAGGTGGTCGAGATTCGTCAGAAAATGGGAGCAAAGGCGACGGCGGCAGAATTTGGTTGTGACCACCTGACGTGGTCGCGCCACCGTGTTCAGGCACGGCTCGAGGGGGAGGTAGCATCGGTGGCCGCTAATCTTGGTGGATGTGAACGAGGTGGCTGTGGTAATCGGTCAAACGTGCATGTGGCGGCTTCATTCGTGACCGGGTGATTTTGTGCTAGGGTTTTGCGCAAAACTGGGTAACGTGGAGAGCACGAGGTGATCTTCCTTTTTTTGTTTATTTTATTTAAGATTTAAATCATAAATCTTCTAATCGTTATAACTTTCTCATACGATGTCTGTTTTACGCGCGGTTTCTTTTGTTAGGATCATATTGAAATTCCGAGCCTAAGGACGCTAGTTTGGACGAATTATGAGATGGTTAAATTTTTGGGTTTAAATTGGTTCCAAATTCAATCTAAATTCAAAAGCTGAGTGTTTTGACCCACTCACAACTTCTAAAATTTCTTATGTTTGTTAAATTGATTTATGATGTGTTTAGAAATTAATTTATAACTGTTTGGCATATTTTCAATCATCATCCCAGTTAAATTAAATTAATTTAATTAATTTGTTATTTATTTATTTATTGCATACAAACTTCCAGTTAAATTGTTATTTATTCATTTATTGCATATAAACTGCCAGTTAAACAGTTAATTAAATTATTGTTGAATATAAACTGCTAGTTGATACCTGTTGTTTACTATTCCTTATATATTGATGTATTGTTTGAATTGGATGATGATTTTGATGAATGGATGTTTATTTATATCATCATAAACTGCAAGTTATTGTGCATTTTCATCTCATTCGGGATTGCGGTTTGAAATGATATATAACCGTAATTTTTATTTTAAATCCGGATTGAAATATAAATATCTTTATCACTTGACTATAGGATAGAAAATTTTATACAAACACCATCGGCCTATATATATAAATATTTTGAAAATGATTTCCTTGGTTTGGATAGGATACAGTTGAATAAATATTTATTTTTGATATTATATAAATATTTTTTATATATACATATATAGTTAAATTATTAAATTTAAGCTATGTATAAATTTGTTAAATAAAATAAATAAGTTGAATAATGGAGTTTGATTATTTTATATTATATGTTTAAGTACATCTTTAAGATATTGAATATATATAGAGTTTTAATGATTTAAATCGATTAAGATTGGAAGGTAAATTGGAAATTTATTTGGGATTGAGCTTATTTAAGAATTAAACTCCATAAGTTGATGTAGAACTTATTAACTTGAAATTTTAAAAGGTACGATATTTATAACTGAAATTTTATTCAAGATGAATTAAATGAATATTTCTAGTATAAATAAATTGAAGGAAATATTTAGTATAGGTAATTTGAGTTTTATTTAAATGATTATGGATTTATTATGCAAATATTTCAAACTAAATAATAGGACATTGAATTGTTGAATAGAAATTTCCGACCTTAGTTTCTAATTGTTTAATACTCAAAGTTTAAAATATATTGAAACTGGAGTGGTTTATTGAAAACTGAAAGTGAATTTAAAATTTATGGATTTAGACTTAATTTATAGAGAATAAAATTATAATGTAGTGGAAATTATTTACTTTATAAAGTAATTTTAAATTCCAACCATTTTGTTTAATATACTGTTTGAATATCCAAACCATTTAAGTTTTGAAAGTTATCGTTTTAAAGCTATGGATTTCGAAGTATTATGTTTTGAAGAGTTATAATCCAAATGTATGGTTTCGAGATATTATAAATTTCAAAGTGGTATGGTTTTAGAAAAAGGATATATTTGAAAAGACATCATATTGATTTGGTTTTAAAAGGGGAAAATGATATCGTATTTATATGGTTTTGAAAAGGGATATTATATTCTGGTTTTAAAGTATAAACTATTTGAAAAAAGGACCGCGATGTTATAATAACGTTTGGTTGTCGAAGAGACCGGGATCGGAAGTTGTCATACTCTCTGCCAACTTTGAAAACCACTTTAACAACCGTGTACTTGGTGGTGATTCCAGAATGAAGTAGGATGGTGGCGGCGCTTCCTTTGAGGTAAATACGTGGACCCAACTCCCGTGAGTTGGCATAAGGTGGCTAAAACAGGAGCGATTGACGGGTTAGTTGAGGTAGCACCTTTGATCGGACACATCCCTTCGATATTATACTTTGACTTTTGGATTGATTCGGTGGCCATTTTTGATTTTTGATTTTGGGGGTGTTGTTCGAGGTGGGCGGTAGTAGCTGCTACGCGTTACCACCAACCCGGAAGCGTAATTGGTATATCTACCCTGGCATTGCCTAGTTGTGCCATGTCACCTACCCTAGCGCGCCTTGTACGAGTTTCTATTTGTGTCATACCTATGGAGTACCCTCTGCTAGCCTCCCGATCGGGAGGTATTACGGTACTGTATAGACTATTTGTGTTAAGGGCTATATGGGTAACCCCTTAACGCTATTAAAAGTAAGTTTACTTTACTATTAGACATTATTATAATAGCGAAATATACTACATAGTAAATAGTTTAACGAATCCTTAGGAGATGTGAATCCCGAGCATTTCTTGAGTTACCGCACTTACGTTAGCCACTGGATATGAGATGCCAAATCCCGTAAACATCTCCGACGCCGTTACACTCATATTTATTTCCGTTGATTTAACTTACATAAGATATTTTAGTTCTGACTCGAGTGTTTTGTCCTTTCAATTCGCTCAGGTCAGTCCAAGCATTTCAGGAATCGAAGACTTTATTCTGGAGGACGAAGACGAAGATTTCCTTATTATTATTATCATATATTATATTGTTCCACTACACACTGCATCCCGCTGCATCGATTATTATTCACTGGTGTGTGCAACTCTGATATGTATTGTATAAATATAATCAAATGTTTTATAAAACATCTTCATGAACAGTATATTTGATTATTATATTTTATCGTTCCGCTGCAAGATTCTATTTTGTTTTATTTCTTCCTTCTTTTTCTTATTTACCCCATAACAATCTGCCCTTCCGTATGGTTTGAATTGGCATGAGTGTCGATTTAAAGCATGCGAAATGGCAGGACGTTACATTTTTACATTGCGATAATCAAAACCTTTTCTATAGAAAATCCATTGATATTATAATAATGTCTAATCAAGTAGCTATGATGCTCGTGAGTGTACATCACAACAATACTAGGTTTATAGTCAAAAACCGATAAGGCACGTTCGCTAATTGTGTAGGATTCCATGAAGGTGCCCTCAGTACTTCGAGAGTGGTCCTCCTACACAAGGGAAAAACATAGCCGGTCTCGCTAAGATGGAATGCATGGCCCTATTCATGTATAACAACAAAAAGTAATGTCTACGTGGATCAGACCGCACCTTATGGATTTGCCAACCTTACTAGTCATGCCTCCTATCTCTGGTTTTAGCCGTTGCCATTGATGAGGCTACGTCCGGCGCTCCAGCTCATGCACCGCTGCCAAATAGATTGCGGAATCCCACATGGATTTCCATACTCCAACGGGCCTCAAAACCACGCATGGATTCCAATATTTCAGTTTATGTCACGAAACTCCTCTATAGAACCGTATATGGTTTCGATGTGGTTACGGTTTCCAAGTTATCTCTCACAAGTACACTCTTCCACTTCCTTGGCACTCCAAAAACCAATCGTCGATTTTTCAGAATGCTTAGTACCGGTTCTTTAGGAAATAATCCGGCAATACACAAGAACGAGTATCACCCCCTAACCGTTTAAGTGGACGGTTCTCCTGATCATTTATCCAAGAAGAACGAAACGAGTTTATATGTAAAGTATAGCACACCGACGGTAAATGTACCAAATAATTTCCCTGTTTCTCCTAGATATTTCCCTAGTAAAAATCCTTCAGTGTTAAGTAAGGAATATTTTCGTACCACCAAAATTAAGAAAGATTACATATTTAGGTCAAGATTTGATAGTCGGTTATTTAACTATTAACAAATACATATCCTAACAAAGATTTATTCCACGGGTGAAAACAACATCAGTTAAGCATAAAAGCAACCACCGGTCTCCTTTTAATAAATCTTTCATTCATTTAAAAACACTTTGCAAATTACTTGTAAAAAAGGATTTACAAAGGTATATCCGCCAATCCCTATATTTCCAATAATTAGAAAATATTCATATACTTATCTCTACGGTATAAGTATATCCACAAAATTTAGAAATAATTTCTTTTATTCGATTCACAAATCATTTATAAATTCCTCATAATTCTCCAAAACCATTTATAAACCAATTTATAAATCTTCGAAGATCTATGTATAATCCCTTTATGAAAATTCAATCACTTATAAACTCTTTGTACATTTCAAACATCAATTTATAAACCCATTTAAATCCATAAAACCCATTTATAAAAGTCCTTTTATAAATGTATAAACCCATTTCTAAAATTTGTTTATAAATATCTAATTATTTATAAACTCTCACCTTGTAAATAACCTTCCCTTAAGTATGCAAACCATTTTATAAACTTCTCATAAAATCCAAGTCTTTCAACTCTTTTCATGGATCTCGGAAGCATTTACTAATAATAAAAAATACTTTACTTCAAAACATCGTTATATAATAATAATTATTAACAATAAATATTATAAATAAATGAAAATTATTAACTTTAAAACATCTTAAAATAATAATTAATAATTTCAAATTATTATTAAATAAACGATAATAATTCATCTTTACCATTTTTATAAATAATAATGATTTATTTTCAATACCTTGTTAATAATCCTTATTATTAATTTCAAACCATAATTATTCTTGAAATAAATAACCTTTTAACATTTTGATAAATTCTTTAAAACAATATTAATCATAAACCAATAGTTTTAAAACAATACTAATATAACTAAATGGCCTTAAAATAATCTTATTATAATTAAATAATTTTTAAAATAATATTAATTTAATTAAATAACTTTAAAACTATAGAAATATTATTAAATAATCTTAAAACAAAATATTTTTGAAACCGAATTTCGGATTTAAAATCCTTTCTTATGTCAAAACTAATTCCAGCTCAGTGACAATTTAAAGTGTTTTTAAAATACTAATTTGAGGCCAATAGCTACCCAACACTTAACCAATATCAATAATAATTTCTATCACTATAGGGTTTTATTTTCAAGCATACAACGATGTTATCATTATAGTTTCCACAATCATGTTCATGTTTCAATAATCCATATAACAGAAATATTATGGGAACAATTCAACAATATCGAGGAATCCAATTGGATCCTTCCAACATGACCCTCTGCATCACAGTTTACATATGTTAGCACACATATATGTAAATAAAATCAACATTTGTGAGGAATCCTATTGGATCCCTTCGACCTATTTTCCCTACATCACAAATGTTATATAACCATAGAATATAAGTCAATCGCTTCGAGGCGGGATTCGCATACAAGGGTCATCTGCTCTTACACCGGAACGCAAGAATATCACATTCGCTCCAATAGGTGGGAATATATCCAAACCAACAATATAAAACAGCATATCATCCAAACATACAATCGATAATTTTTATTAGCTATAAATATTATTGGTTAGCCAAAAAGGTGAGTTTAGCTCACCATTATTCCAATTGTCACCGAGGCATTTCGGTTTGAAACTAAAATCGTCTGATTTTAGCCCAAATTTTAACTATCTCTAAATTCATCCAAACTTGTTCCATCACAAAGCTTTTGTCATTACGAGCGCAACTCAAAAATCTGCGCATCAATTGGACCTCGTATGAGAGAGTTATGCAATTTTTAAATTAAATGATTTTAAATTAACAATTTATAAACTAATTACAAGGTTTAACTAAATTTACAACTCTACCCTTTATCACTTCTTCCCAAATTAAATATTGCCGCCTAACTTCCAGTTCGCCATCACCATGGACAATTCTTCCCATCACCTCTCCCCAGGTCATGTCGCCACGAAACTCGAAACCGTCGCCACCGACGAACTCCCCATCGCAATCTCCATCGCTGTGACCCATCAGCAACCATTCGATTGCCCCCAAAAATGGTGACTACCCATCTAATTCGCTGTCGTACGTCAAAGGTGGCCTCCACCACAGCGAACCGTGACCCTAAGAAATCCAACCCCAGGTGCTAAACTCCGCTGTAAACCCGAATACCATACCCACTTTAACCATTGATGCTCTTATCATCATAAAACTCAAACCCTATTTTTTATTCAAACAAAAACTTCATTGTTGAGCTCTAAGTCAAAGATGCATCCATTATACTGACTTCATGATGAAGCTGAAGCCAAAACAAGGTCAAAGATCTAAATTTTAAAAAAAAAATCATTTAGTATACATTTTTTCCTTCACCGGAGAAGGTTTATGCAAAATAGGAGAGGATGTGGGAGGGGGTATGGGCTTTGTATGCGAGAAGAATGGTTTTTGACCGTATGGTCTAGTGAGATAATGGTTATAAAATAATATGTATATAATTTATTTAAATTTAAAGTATCAAGCTATACAACGTCTGAAAATTTCAAACTCCAAATGAGGCATGCTGCTTGGCGTCCTATATGTTATACCCATATTTCGAGCATAATAGAACTTGTTTCAAGATCTAATTCAATCGTATGCAGAAGATAACTTTTAAACTCCAATTATTTATATAGATTTCTAAAATTAATTTATATACGTTTCGATCTCGCACGACCAAAGGATACATCCGATCATCATGAAATTCGTTATCATACAATAATACGCTATTACGGATCCAATAAAATTGGTTTCATCGAAATTTGAGACAGTGTCTTGGAAGGTTATTTTTACTCGTTAATTAAAATGAATTTTTAAATTATCATTAAAAGTTTTATTATCTTCATTCTTATTAAATAGAATTTAAATAAGCTTTGAAATCATTTTATCCAACTTAAACCGAAGATTCTATTATTTAAACAATTTGAATTATTAAATTCAATAGTTAAATTATCAAATAAATCACTTTATTTGAAATTCAAGTTATTTAACCTATAAAATTAGTCTTTCAATATTTAAAACCAATTAAATGTTTCAAATTCAAATGACAAAAATTCTAGGTCTTTACACGAAAGGTATATAATGTAGGTTTTGAAGGAGAGGTACCCTAATATTTTTGAAAGGTTTACTTTGAGTAATTAAGTGGAAGGTTTCCAATGCTTTCGAAAGGCAAGTTTAAAGGGTTTTGAAAAGAGGATGTCTAAGGTTTTAATAAAGCCTTCGAAGGGTTATTCTCAATGATTTTGAAAGATCTATTTTTAAAGGTTTCGTAAGATATGTTTTGAACTTTCGGCCTTGTGTTTCATTTTTAAATTCAAAGTCTTCGAAGGTTTTGAAGTAGAGGTGCCTTAATATTTTTGAAAGGTTTGCTTTGAGTAATTAAGTGGAAGGCTTCCAATGCTTCCGAAAGGCAAGTTTAAAGGGTTTTAAAAATAGGATGTCTAAGGTTTTAATAAAGCCTTCGAAGGGTTATTCTCAATGATTTTGAAAGATCTATTTTTAAAGGTTTCGTAAGGTATGTTTTGACCTTTCGGCCGTGTGTTTCAAGGTAAAGTAGTTAACTTATTTTGAAAGGGGTACTTTCAAAGGTTTCGAAAGGGACTATTTAAAGTTTTAAACAAAGGTTTTGAATGGTTTCCCTTGGCTTCATCACCTAAGATCTTTTAAGTTAAAAGGTTTTCTAACTTACTTTGGAGGGATAGATAATCCCATTAGAATTCACCAACATTGTTTTTTGTAAAATGTGTGTATGTGTGTGTGTGTCAAGACTTAAGTGTTTTGAGAAAAGAAAAGTACATGATTTCCTTGTTTTATAAAAAGTATGATTTCAGGGGTAAATCATTTGTAAAGGATGTTTACAAGGAAATAAAATTTTGATAGGGTAGTTAACCCTAAGACAGGAAATAAAATATGAAAAGGGTAGTTAACCTTAAGTTTATGACTCGGATATTATAAGATCAGACAGGACTGGTGTAGGGTCTCGCCTTATGCTTTATCTATTAGCTCCTAGCTCAAATAAGTCCAAAATTCCAGTGTGTAGGGCTCGTCACAGATGGGACTAAATTGATGTTACACACTGAAAGAAATATATAGAGTAAAGATAGGTTATTGGTGGGCCGCAAAACCATTAGGTCAGTTGATCCTTAAAAAAAAAGTTAAGGGCAGTCAGCCCAGGATTATGTCTAACAGAAGTTAGATTTTTATTTGTGTACGGTAGGCCCGAGTCAGCCTGGGGTTAATAGTCAGCCAGGAAAAACTATAGTATGGACAAATAGTCCATTGATTTCCTGATTTTTTATGCATATTTTACTTGCTATTATTGTTAATCAATTTGATCGTACGATTTTGATTTGCAAAAGATATATTTTTAAAAAGGAAGTGTGGTCTCACTTCATATCAGAAAATCGAGATGTAATAATATTATTCACACTAGGCTTTATGTCTGATTCGAGTTTTCCTCTTAAACTCCAGGTGCTAAAAATTAATTTGAGTGGATTGAGAGTTGAGTTTTTTTTCAGGTTTAGTAGGTGGACGAATAAGCTTCCGAGGACGTGCGGTGGCAATGATAACTATGTATGAGTTATTTAGTTTTATATCCATTGTGTTGTATATAAGACTGATAAGTCTATTTGATACTCTGATCATGCAAGGGGCATCTTCATATGCCACTCTTGGCGTAATTTGTAATAATCATATTTGATCAAAACCTAGGGATTGTTTGGGATTATGTAACTGAATATGAAATATGGTTTTGGATTGTAATGAGAAAAATTATTTTTGAAATCTGTGATTTTATTTCATATTCATTAGCTTTTGATATTATGGATACCGTTAACATTACTGCATTTTGTCATCGGAAGTTAATACTATAGATGACTGCCGCATCTGTAGGGCTTAACTTCGGGCCTCAAGATAGGGAATGTTACAGGCATTCTCTTACCTTGTCATTATTGGAAATCCATTGTCCAATACGTACCTTTATGGACATAATTATATACCTAAATATGTTGTTGAATTTAACAAATGTAACATTTTCAGATATTTTATAATGTTATTTGAAAAGTGTTTTCAAAGCAATGTCATTAGAAATAATATCAAATGATTTGATAAAAATATTTTATTTATCATAAGGTAAAAACCCGTCCGTGTTCATATGCGGTGTGGTCTTATGGGATGGTCTTCTTTTCAAAGGTTTTGTTTGGCATCAAAGTCGATCTATGACACTGTCACATATATTTATGATTTTCATTTCTCACGCTGGTTTATCAAACTGATCTAGGTTTTTTAATACTCGGATCAGATCCAAGTAGTTTTTAGATTAGCTATCAACGCTTGGAGTTTCCAAAGGACAGCTAGAGATCTTCATCAACCGATGGTCGTAGATTATAGTCCCACTGCATTTGTCTTATTATTTGTTGTTTTTCAGCATTTGTAAGGACATATATCTATAATTTTCCAGGTTGAGCTTATGATAGACTTTGATATATGTATTTTAAAAAAAATTCAATGTAAAGATTATTGGAATAACAAATATTATTTCATTCGTGTGAGATTCTGTTTTGTCTTCTTTTCTTTTTCCCATTAACAATCGATTTTTCCGGTACTTGAATATTCAGCACGCAATACAATTGAGATATTAGTGTTGATTTTCGAGAGTCGAAAATTCTATTCTTCATAGTGTTTTTTTAACGTAACATTGGAAAAATAAATGACACACACCTATGCACGTATACATGCATACATATATATTAAATACATACATACATATAGACACACACAAAAGATTTTCAGGTTTTCAAACCGTAAGTAGCAAAGTTAGACTTTATGTTGAAATGAGACTTAAATCTTAAATAATATGTTGAAAGAATTCATACTTTACGCATTTTGAAATTGATTATGATATTCGAACATTTACAATTAAACTTAAAGTTCAACTTTCTTCCATATTCCATTTTTAATTTGTTTACAAAACATTATATTTGGAATCGTGGATCTAGATAAGCATATTGAATATATGAGTATGGATTGAATAATTTTTATGAACTACGACTTTTGATGAGTTTGAATTGAAATGTAAATAGAATTAAAATAGGAGGGATTCGATCTGAAACATGATTTAAATCATTGGATTTTAAGATTTCTAAAAAGAATCATGCATGTGCGCGCACATGAACCAATTAAGTGTTGTTTGATGATTGTGCATGTGTGATGTGTATCTGTGTGCTCCCTCCAATTAAATATTATCGATGATTGTAAACTCTTTGCATGTGGAAATCATAAACAAATTTCTTGAATATCTTGTTGTTATCTCAATTTTCATTATTGATTATCTTGGTGATGGCCAAACTGAGTTTACTTAGTGAATACCATTTTCTTTTTTTTTTGAAATGTTTTATCAAATAACCATTATAAGTTCTAAAATGCTTCCACCCTTTTGTGATTTTTGAAACATAACCAGAACTATTTTCTGAAAATTTGCTATTTGCAATTTCTAAACTTGCAAATATTTGCAGTTCAAAGTGCAAAAATTTACGATTTTATGCAAATATTTTATGTTTTGACCACAAGCATTTGTAATTTTATCCATAAATATTTGAAGTTGCTGCGATTATTTACAGTTTAAACTAGAAATATTTGCAATTTTTACTTCGAAAATGCAAATATTTGCCATAAAAATTTGAATTTTCTTATATTAACTGCTGGTAAAGTGCAGATTTAATTTTCGGAAAAAGTATCCAAAGTAAGGGTGATCTGAAACTTATTTTTGAGAAGTAGCGCCAGTGTATTAAGTTTGAAAATAAACATGTCTCCATAGTTTCATCGTTTTTTATCATTGGTTTTCAATTTTTTGACACATGCAGAATTGTAATATTTTTAGAGTTATTTTATCAATATTTTTATTATAGATGTGAATTGTTATGGTAATGATTGCCATTACAGAAGAAGAAAACTGTTACCTCATTGGTTAACTAGTAAAGAGAAACTTAAAACCGTTATCGTTACCGATACCCTAATATGGTGATGATTGGTATTCAAATAAATCGATTAACATTGATCGATAATGGTAATGTATCACTAGCTTAATATTTACAATTTGGCAAACCCAAGCTGTAACGATCCCACCGCTACGTCCAGTTTGGCAAAGAACATTAGAAGTAATATCGTCTGCTAATCCGGAAAATACGGCTGGTTAAGGGCAATCGAATATGAATATATCTATGTATTAATACTGACACGTCTTATTTACCTTTTTGAGGATCTGAACTGAACTTTAGACGTGTACAGTATTAATACAAAGTAATAACACACCGATTAAAAATATTCGGAACAGTATATAATATAGATGAATCAGAGTCACGGATCATAGCGGAGTAATATACATCATCATATACATAATAAAATATGGAAATTACTCATATTTATCTTAATCAATATTTTACTAATACACTTCACTGTATTAGCCTATCAAATGCCACTAGATTTCGAATAGATTCAACATTCATAACTTTCAAATATGTCAAATGTCATTAAAAAGTAACGTACAAAAAAATTATTGAAAAAGAATAAAAAATAACAAAATGGATCAACTATTACCTTAAGATTTAAGTTACTTGTAAAATATGGATCAACTAAGGTTAATAAATTAAGCAAAAGAGGTGACCAATATATTATTGTTATCACTAGAGCTGGATTATTCGGTTCGGTGCCAACAATTTATACTCGAAACCATTACCATATTGATCTATATGGTAATAGAAAAATCATATTATTACCAACTAGAGTAATCGATAGACCGATATACAGGTTTGCAATTTCCAATGGTTACTAGAGGTCGGTAATGAGCTTTTACGATTAACAAGTACGGTATCTATTTGTCTATAGATTTCATTTTGAAATAGTAAATATTAAGAGTTGCTTTTTTCTATCATATGATTGTTTATTAAATTAATTTTTTGTAGCTAAACATACAAAAGAATGGTTTGAAAGAAACTGATATTGTATGAAATTGTATTGTTTTTTAAATACATGGCAAGAATTGCATTTGATTTGATATCATAATAGTTTTTTTTTTAGATTTTCCGATTAATTATTACACATCAAATGTGAGATATAATAAAAAATATAGCGAAATATAAAAAATATACATTGATAACATATGGTATGTACGATAATTACCATTATTACTACTTGATTACCATAACCGTATCACATATTTTTATGCAGTTTGGAAAACCATACCAACCAAATTAATCATTAATTTTTATCATTATTTTACTTGGTAATGGCTAGTAATGATTGATAAGTGTTAATACGATAAAAATATTTAGTATTCTCCTAGTTATTGCTCGTTTTGAAATTTAGTTACAGTTAATTTATCAGCGACTTCAGTATATTTATCATTATCATATCGATTGTAGTGTTGATTTTGTTCATTCAAGATTAGAGCATCTCTTGAATGGCATTGGTTTTTAGGGTGGGAAGAATGAAAAAAAAAAACATTGATTCCTCTCCTTGTTCCAACAATTGAGTGGGAGGTAATCGGCTATTTTTATACAAAAAAAATTATACAAACAATTTTCAGAAAGCTATTTATACTGGTAATGATTTTTTGAAAATCATTTAGGGCACTTTTATAGTTAATTCGGCAAAAAGATACATTTCAAGGTATTAAATGGACTTTAAAAAATCATATATGCTAAACAGTTTTTTGAAAACCGATTAGGGTATCCATACTTAGAAAAAAGAACGAAAAACTCACTTCTTCACCTCACGCTGCTGGAGCGTGAGAATGGTAAAATAAATGGGAATTTTAGCTGTTTTTTCATCCCCTCCGATGCTGGAGATGCTCTTACCAATGGTTTGATAAAGGTAGGTAGAATTACAGCCCTAGACCCATTGAAGTGCTTTATATTTCAAACTTAAACAACTGAATAACAGGTCTCTACTGCCATTGTTGTAGTCAGATTAATAAGAGGAAAAAAAATGAACCAGTTTCTTGGATAAGCTATAAGCGTACGAACCTATTAATTGAGCAACTTGGAGAAGCTCTACACATAAACCTATTTATTATTGAGCAACAAAATTAAAAGGTCTCAGTTTCATGTAAGAAGTTTTGTATCCAGAGGCTAATGTTAAAATTCGTAATTTGAAGTTAACGATCGTGAATTCCTGATTAAGCTGCATACATTGCTTCGGCAACTTCGTTCATTAAGTTTGAGGGAAGCGGGCCAGAAAGCTTCAAAATGAAACAAAACTTTGAGTCCATGGGCACCTTTTTAAATTCAGTTTAGTCTCTTTATAAAAAAAGTTCCCTAAAACATTCTTTTAAATTTTTCAACGAAAATACACAGTTTGAACCGTATATATCTGCAAACAGAACCGTAAATATTTGCATTTACGCTGTAAATATTTGCAGTTCAAACTGCATATTTTAGTCTAAAATATTTGCAATCCGCATAGTACATACTGTAAATTTTAAAAATATGCATTTAGAACTGCAAATATATGGTTTTAGCTGTAAACATCTTAAGTTTAATATGCAATTTTGGTAGAAACTTTGATAGGAAGGAGGGTGCAGCGAAAGTTGCTTGGGAGAAGTGCTTTATAAGTATTAAGTTTGAAAAGGGGATACTAATTTCCAATAAACAAAATATGTACATAAACCTTGACTTTCACATGAAAGATGACACGCGAAGATTCTCTTCCAAGGAAAATAAAGAAGAAACTCAGATCCCATCTATCTTTTCAACTAACCAAATATAATCATGTTATAGAAAATTTATCCTTATTACAGGCGGACGTATACAACTAATAAATGTGGAATGCTTAATTTAGAAAAAGACGTAATATATTATCACGTAACTCTTTCTAGCTATATTCCCAACTTAAGAGAAGATAGTGCAATGTTCTTAATTTTTCCAAATTCCATATAATATATAGCCTAAGTAAGAATTGTCATACCGCAACTAGGCTTGTCAACGGGTCATGTTCGGTTCAGGTATCTTAAAATCCAGACCCAAACCCAGTTAAAATAATCAAAGATCCAAACCTACGGAGTATTTCAAAACCAACACCGAGCACAACTCACTGGGCCATTCAAGTCGTTCTAGTAATATTTGAATACCTAACTTAGAATATTTATGTTAAAACCATAGCTTAAACTAGCAATTTTTATGAAAATTATAGACAAATAATTGTTAACATACAAATAAAATAGTGATGTAGCCAAGTTCATAATAATAATATGCGAAAACATCTAAAAGCAAACAAATAAAATGGTAAAAATAATAATATACACACTCATATTTAGAAATTACGAAGAAAAAAAATAACCGAGCCGGGTCCAAACCAGATCGGGTTTCGACTAAACCGTACCCGACCATAATAGCAACCGGATCGGGATTGGGCAGTTGAAGTCAAAACCCATACACGTATTTATAGGACGGGTTTGGATCAGGTTCGGACCAAAGCACATACTATGACTTGAGCCCGATTCGAACTCTCTCTTTTAATGCGGGTACGAATTTTGAATTTTACTACCCATGTCCGACCCAAGCCCAACTTAGCTACTATTAAAATGGAGTAAGGTTTTATCAAAACCCGATTCGATGATTAGTTTTCCGTCATACCAAAACATGAGTATGTTTGTTATTTGTTTATCGTTTTATTTTTTTTACTTGTAGATGTTTTTGCATACTTTTGTTGTGAACTTGAGCACGTCACCATCCAATTTATATGTTAACATTGCTTATATACAATTTTTACCAAAGTTCGAATTTTAAAATATGGTTTTAACGTAATATTCTGACTTAGGTATACGTTATTACACAAGGGTTTGCGTTGGTTCGGGTTTTTATAATCGGACTGAGATCTCAATTTTATAATAACCGAACCGAACGTTCACAAAACAACTCTGTGTGACATCCTTGCTATTAATTTTCTTAATATGGTAAATAACTAGCCCATGTAAAAGTGAATATGTTAACCTGACATTGGAATTGTTGTTCAGAGACGAATTTTTACCGGACCGCAAGAAAAAGTTGAATGGCCCGGATTCATCAATTTCCGCCTGAAAAATTGTTTTGAACTGCGTAATTAGGATAATGGAGTCGGTCCTTGTACTATTGTTTATTTTTCTTAATACAGAAAGAGTGAGCAAATTCATGATTTTCTACTAGCAATTGAAGTTAAATTGCACCTTTTGGTAAGCTTTTCAATGTGTGTGTGTTTAATTTTAGCAGATTAAATACAACTATTATCAAAGTACGTTTTTGTCTAATAATGCCTTTTTTAATCATTATCAAATTTTGTAGCATTTATAAAAGGGCTTACGAAAACAAACACAAGTTTGTTTGTGCTTTTTATAAGAGAATGCAAGTTCAAAAGTAAAAAAATATACTCATTACTACCAAGACTTTCCTTGTAACTAACATCAAAAATAGCAAATTGTAACTTCTTTTCTACTTCTGTTCAAAAAATAGGTTCTCTGACGGAGAATCAACTAACATACCATAAAGCAAGCATGAATATTAGATGAATAATATACTTTTCGTTAATTAGAGAATCATTCAACACACCCTGAACAAAACAGATGCAACTTGATGTAATAATATATTATTCCAATCGTATTAATTAGTTGACAGTAAACTTAATATTACAAGTTAATTTACAGTACATATTTCACACAAGGTTATTAATACAAACTTGATACCTAAATGTTACATCTCTGAAATAGCAATTCTTCGGGTAACTTGCTAATTAAATTATAATCCATGATCAAATGGATTTTTAGATACTATATAATTCACAGCCCAGGCATTTCTTGCAAGTAGATGGGATCCAAAATCAGTTTGAAATCTTCATTCTCTTGGTCGAGCAAGCCATAGAGAACTCAAGGCGCGCAACCTTGAAAAATAGTCATGAATTGCTAGCAACGCACGTGCTGCTTGTCGAGTGGTTAATATACGAAGCATTTGTTGCAGAGTTTGCTGCCGCAGTTTGTCAGCCTAGGGTGCAAAAATACATATTTATATTTGTGATGAACACTCAAACTTTAACTTTGGAGCAATGGGGCTAGGGGAAAAATCAGGGGTTGTCTGGGTTTTCAAAATTGGATCCAAATCTTAAATCATAAAGCTCAAACTATAGGTTGAAACCAGATATAAATGTGTGTTGTAGATTCAAAGACTTCATATTGTAGTGTGCGCACACGCACACAAACATTTCTGCTAATTTGTTTTACTATCAATTGACATTTTTAAGCACGTGAAAACATATTCGTCCTCGGTCTATTAAATAATAGTAAAGCCGAACAATTTTCTGCTCTCTTATTGATAATTATAGAGATTTCCTTCTCCTTCCCCCTCATTAATTCTCTCCAAATATTTTGTTTTGAAATCCCTACAATTTATCACTATTATAATAATTACCAAGTTCTACAAATTATCGTTTTGCATTTAAATACCGACATTTAATAACTTTTAAAACTATTCATGAAATTTTCTTAAGTTTTATCAAAGTATTTTACATTCAAGTATATATATTTAAATTAATTAAATGATCTAAAATTGAACTTTTACAATAAATACAACTTAATTAATATTTATTATTTAACATAATAAGTCATAAAAAATAATAATTCAATGTATCCTATACCACACTTTGACAACAATTGTAAAACTAATGTTTCATTCAAATCCACTTAACTTAAAATTTCTATAATTATATACAAATTTATCTTTAGTTCTCTTACATTATTCCACATTCAAGTTTACATAATTTATTTCATTCTATAATTGGTACTTTATTACAAATAAAAATAGACATAAATTTTCTTTCTGAAGTTGTATTTCATTACAAACAAACATATAAACAAATTTTTTCTTAAATATGTATACTATTACAAACGTATTTTGATTTTCTATATAAAATTGGTACGTCAAGTGGATTCTATATCATTAATAAATTTTATTTTCATGAAGGCTGACTTTATGATGAATTTTGAAGTTCATAATTTTGGAAATAATAAATATTTCCAATTAATATGTTTTGTGAAAACGTTGAATTTTGGTTATATATATTTGTAAGCCTGCTATCGTGCGAGAGTCTCGTGCACTGAATTCCACCTTATTTTATATTTGTAATATGCATTAATTAATGGATAAAATTATACGATATTTTGATTAGAAATGTTGAGATTGTGATATTAAATCACATATGCATTGAAGCGGGTTGCGTGTGTTATGCTGTGGTAGAGACAGGAGGTCGATCAGAGATCGGAGGAAGGAGTTACAACGAAGATGAAAAATGGATGTGCTTCGGTACTTACCACAGACGTCTGTGGAATTCTCACAGATGTCCGTGGTCTCAGGAATCTGTTTCTCGAGAATCTCCACAGACTGACGACGAGATTTGAAAATATTCTTTTTTTTTGCTCGGGCGACGGCTTCTTTGTTGGGCTTTTCTGGAACTTTGATGTTTGGCCCTTCTTATTCAATGGCTCTAATTCTTTTGGGATGATCCAAAGGTGTAGACTAATCAGATCATCGCCTCTAAATCATCTTCCTAAATAGTGTGTGGTGTGAGACAAATCAATCGGATTTGGAATCAAGAAATTAGGGTTAGCCTCAATTTTTCATTGTTCCTCTTTTCCAACAATATTGGTCATATAGATATTCGCTTCCTTTCTCAATTTGGTTATTGATTCAGTTGTATTTTTTTATTTTAACTTTGTTCTATTAATTGTAAACAAAAAAAAATTGATAAATAAATAAAGTGGGTGGTTGGTTGGAATATCTTGTGTTATTGTGTTTTGATTTCAATTCCGATTTGTTTTTCTTTTTCAAATTATCTTTTTGTGATTTTGGTGACAAAAATCCGTTGATATAAGCCTCCGCAAAGCGCTGCTGCCGCCTTCAATTTCCATAACAGTTGGTATCAGAGCCAGGTTCATCCAAAGCTTAGAGTAATTATTGGTTTGAAAATTATTGATGTCGGTTATGATTTCGTTTTCAAATGTGGATATTTTGGATGGAGAAAATTGAGGTATTTGAAAGCCTAAAATGAAGGATGTTTTGTACCTTAATGATCTTGATGATCCGATTGATGGAGATGGAAAGAAGCCTTCTGATGTAGATGAGCGAAAATGAAAGAAGATGAATAAAAATGTAATTGCTTTAATTCGTCGGTATCTTGATGATTCAGTCTTCCATCATATGGCTAGTTGTGAATCCGCGAAGGCTTTGTAGGACAAGTTGGTATCTTTGTATGAATCAAAGAGTGCTACTAATAAGACTTTTCTGGTTCGAAAGTTGGTACGACTGAGATTAGATGAAGAGAAGTGTGTTGCAAAGCATATGAATGAATTTCAAGATGTAATAAATCAATTGAAAAATATGAAAGTCAATTTTGATGATGAGTTACAAGCTCTTTTATTGATGAGTTCGCTTTTAGAAAGTTGAAAAACTTTGGTTGTTTCATTGAGTAATTCCAATGCTAATGAAACTATCTCTATACAAATTGTTCGAAACTGTCTTCTGAATGAGGAGCTTTAAAGAAAAGAGGGGTATGAAATCAGTTCAAAGTGAGGCTATGGCGGCAAGGGACTCGAAGAAAGATACATTTTGAAAGGACGCTAATGGTAAAGGTGTCATCACTTGTCATTATGTAATAAGAAAAATCGCAGACACAGCAAGTGTTATGTTTATAAAAGAGATCAGAAAAAGACTCTGCATTGTGATAATAGTAGTGATGCACAGGCAGGTTTTGCTGAAGGTACCAATAGTGATACTTTTTGTGATGTCCTCTTTAGTACAAATAAGCCTTGGAAGATGGATTCGGATGCATTTTTCACATTTGCAGAGACGTGAATTGTTTTTCTTCGTATGAGAAGAGTGTCGGTACGATTAGGACAGCAAATGGAGAAGATCTACCGATTTGCAGTAACAGGTCTATCCGGTTTCGTATTCATGACGGTGTAGTTAGAGAAGTCTCTGGAGTGAGACACATACTTGTTCGCATAATCTTATTTTTTTTGGTCAATTGGATCATCGTGGTTGCACTTATAAAACTCAAGATGAAGTTTTAAGAGTAAACAAACATGGAGAGGAGTATTGAAACAAGGAAACTTTAATAGCTTGGTTGGTTCTGTAGTTGACTATGAAAACCGAGTGACGATTGAAGGACCTAGTCTACAACAAGGTGGAGAGGTTAACGTGGTCACTGCTTATGATTTTATTATTGAGAATCATATTTCAAACATGGGTCTTCATGTTGATAATACTCAAGGGATCGATAGTGGTCAGGTGATGAGCTCAGATCGAGTGATAGACGGGTGTCGAGTTGCAAAATCCACAAAGACAAGATGGAGATCTTTGTGGTATTACAAACGTTTTTGAGACCGATTTGTAAAGTGCACCTCATGTAGGAGATGCATCACTTGCAGACGGTGGTTGTGGTTTGTAACTTGGTATGGTTGAGATATGGGATTTGTGAGAAATCTAGAGATGGCATGTTTGTGGTGTTGGAGTGCTTTGATGTAATTTTATATCAAGATGGAGTGTTGAGATTATGATATTAAATCACATATGTATTGAAGCGAGCTATCTGTGTTATGCCATGGAAAAGACTGGAGGTCAATTAGAGATCGGAGGAAGGAGTTGCAACGAAGATGAAAAATGGATGTGCTTCAGCACTTACCACAGACGTTTGTGGAATTCTCACATACATATGTGGTCTCAGGAATTTGTGTCCCGTAATTCCCACTGACGACGAGATTTGGAAAATTTTTGTTTTCTGAATCAAGCGACGGCTTCTTTGTTGGGCTTTTCTGGAACTTCAATGCTTGGCTCTTCTTATTCAATGGCTCTGATTCTTTTGGGATGATCCGAAGGTGTAGACTAATTAGACCATCTATATAAGGCCTCTAAATCATCTTCCAAAATAGTGTGGAGGTGTGAGACGAATCAATCAGATTAGGAATCCAGAAATTAGGGTTAGCCCCAGTTCTTCATTGTTCTTCTTCTCTAACAATATTAGTCATATAGATATTCGCTCCTTTCTCAATTTGGTTATTGATTCAATTGTATCTTGTTTATTTTAACTTTCTTCTATTAATTGTAAACAAAAAAATTGATGAATCAATAAAGTGGGTGGTTGGATGGGATATCTTGTATTATTGTGTTTTGATTTCAATTCCGATTTGTTTTTGTTTTCCAAGTTATCTCTTTGTGATTTGGGTGACAAAGATCCGTTGATATAAGCTTCCGCAAAGCGCTGCTACCGCCTTCAATTTCCTTAACAAGAAATATTTTTCTTTTGTATTTTTATTATCTTTTAGAAGCAGACGTTAATTAATTTTTGAATTTTTTTATTGTAAATTAGAATTAGTGAGGTATGAAACAATGATTTAAAAACCAAGTTATTATTTTCACATAAATAAATTATCAATATGATTTATTACGTTTCTTTTAACCAATATTTTTTGGTCATCTCTCATATAATTTTTGAAATCATATATACATATATGTATGTGTATGTATGTATATATATACAACACATATATATTGAGTTTAACATGTTAGCTTTTAGTACATTTGTTTATGTGTGCGTGTTGAAATGAAAAAATATTTCTAAAATTTATTAAAAATACTTTCATTTATTTTCATAACAAATATTAAATGCGACAAAATATGTATCTCACTCATTACTGCCTACAAAAAAGACAATTCAGTTATACATACATACATATATATATATAAATATATAAATGACAATAAAAATTAGAAGCTTAAAGACAATAAATTCAATACATAACTCGTTATCTTAACAAATTCATTGTATATTGCATTATAAATTCAAAATTTTAAAAATATTTGCAAAATTATTTTTCTAAAACATATCGTACAACGCACGGATTACACACTAATTGTAATTTAAGTTAAACTTTTGAAATTAATGCTGATGCTTGAATTTTTATACATTTTAAACCTGAAGCTTAATTATCTCTGAAGTTTCAAAAGATTTTGTGATTTTTGTAAATAATCTCAAAGTCATACCAGCGAAGGAGCTCTAGCTCAAGTGGTTAAAGATATGCGTTTTAGACAAACCTTCTAAGGATCATGAGTTCGAGCCCCTGAGACATTATAACGAGTGCTCTAGTTGAATAAAGTATTACTCTTGTTATCAAAAAAATCTCAAAGTCTTACTAAATTGATTAAAACCAACAATTTTAGTCAAATGAAATTTTAAGGTAGTTTAGAAAATATAGATTGGTCAAGGATTAAATTTTCTTTAATTCCTAATAAATATAGATGTGCACGTATAATATTCTTTTACACATTCTGCTTAACTAGTCATGGATTCCATAAGAATTCACTTATAACCATGGATATTAAACTGTTTGAAAATGCTTTGCAATTATGATTGACCTTCCCCCTTGGTACCTCTATGACACGGGGGTACTATGTTCAAGTGATTTGGTGTTTATGCACAAGGTAATAGATCACAAAATTCAAAGAGTAAAAATTGCATGTAAAACTGGTAAACTACAGAGTGTTAAGAACTTCACAAATTTTCCTTTTTTAAAGAGAGATTGAAATAAGGATTAATTTGCTTGTAGACAAGACGACGTAGTAAGTTATAGATGAGACATGTTTAACTAGGTATATTATCAAAGTTGAAAAAATTCATCACATAGCATAAGCCATAAAGGCATAAACACAAAAGTTTTACTGTTCAGAACCTCAATTTTCTACTATGGACCCATTTTCTTTGTATAAAAAAAACCCTCATAGAAAATGTGATGTTTTATTGTTTGTTCTTACAGAAACCTGAAAAACACCAGAATTCTGAATCATACCAACTGTTGGCAAAGCAGATACCGACAGCAAATAAAAAGACTCAGATATAATACCAACGAAGAGATATGCACCTGACTAAGGAAAGTTTCTAGTGTACCAAGCTTTCCCATAGCCATTGCCATCTGGCCCATGTAACTTGCCACGTTTCCGGAAGAACCCGCGGGCCCAAGAGATCCAGCTAATGTTTCAGCCAATGACTGTTGCAGTTGCTCCATTCCCTGAGAAAGAGCATCTTCTGCTTCTTGAGAAGACTGCTGTAAGTTGCATATTCCTACCAACTGCTGCTCCGTGAGAGGCTCCAATTGATCGGCCAGTAGCTGCATTCAGATCATGACTTAGAAATTTATATGAACCTTGAATAACGGCCAAGAAAATATTCTAATGAATTGTATGTGTAAATATTCATATACATATGCTTTTCTTCTTCTTTTATTGTATTTATTTATTTTTATTTTTTTGCAACGCAAACAAAGTTGAATGATCACCTATCATTTTTTGTTGAAGATGTAGTCGAAGTACTCTAATTACTAAGAATTACTTATAAGGAAACTATCATTGATTGTCATTACTCACACAAACATACGTACACACATATATGTATGTGTGTGTACATATATATACATATATAAAATGAAACTCACACAAACTTACACATATATGTGCATGCACGTATGTACACACACATACATATGTACATACATATACACACACATATATAAACTCACACAAACATACACATATACGTGCATGCACGTATGTGCATATAGGAGCAACACACAGATATATGTGTGTGTCTGTATGTATGTGCATGTGTATAATGACACACATACGTACATATACATATATAATGACACACGTGTGTGTGTAACTGTGTATGTACACACATATGTATTTGTGTATACGTGTGTCATAATACATACACAAATATTTATGTATGTATGTTTATGTAAATTTGTGTGTGTCTGCTAAGGTGTACACTTTAAAAAATAACCTCCAATTATAAAAATTGTATATACAATATAACAAAAGTTATAGAACCCAACAAACAGAAAATGAACCAAGTTTTAAAAAATGAAGGTAGGTGTATTTTAGCTTTCAAGAAAGTCGATGTATTTTCGTTTTAAATTACAAGATCAACATGATTGAATAAAATTGTTTTTGAAAGAACAATCGATGGGCTATGTAATGGATTTCTTAGATGCTAGTTAGAGAAATTTTTAGGGTTGTTGGCACCGAACCTTCGAAGAAATTTCACTGGTTGATTTACATTGGTAGGAGGAAAAAATAAAAGAATATCTTCCCTGATTTCCTACTGCTTGTAATGGATATCGATTTCACTTAAATTGATCAAAGATATTTTTCAAAGATCTATATAAAAAAAAAAGTTGAACACAAATGAAGGAAAAAAAATAAATACTTGCATGTTGCAGAGCTGAAAGTTGAATGTGGGTTTTTCGGACATACTAATAAGGAGTGAATCATGTGTATATATCATTAAGTGCTTAAATTTAATTAATTAATTTATAATTTAATTTCTTTATTTATACTTTTAGGAGTGAATAATAAGAAACGATTAGGAGTGAATTATGATTACGAGTAAATTCTTTAAATCAAGTTTTTATATGGCTGATTATTTATAGTTTTATATGGTTAACTGTTATGTTTTATTTATTAATCAAAAATTGATAACGATAACAACAAAAATAATAAGCAATACAAACATACATCTCAATGTTTACTCAAAAAACTTATTCATCGATGTTTTTCAGCTTACGCTTCACTTCACGAATGAAAAAATGCTTTGTGTACGCTTTTGCCTTTTAAAATATATATGTGTATGTATGTGCGCGCGCGCGCGTGTGTTTGAATACAATCTAAAAGACACATCTTACGTCAAAAATATTACTCTTACTAAATAAAATTGTTCGATAGTATACTTGCAAATCCTTAGTAAGTGCTAAGTACATCTTACATAGCTACTGTTAAATCTACTTCATAATACCTTTTGTAGTACTATAATTATTTGGTTCATAAACTACCTCTAGTAACATAAACCAAATTGTAAGATTTGTCTTCAAGCAGTAATTTTCAGTTGAATGTGATTTTCAAGAGAAATTTCTGACTGAAATCATTTATCCAGAAAAGGAATACTTTTAATTGGTAATCTGTGGAGCGACCTTTACATAATATATGAGTGATTTCATGTTCATTGATTTATTGTACTTCTATTCTCCTATATGCTGTTCCATGTGCATCATGTTGCACATGTTTGACCTAACGTTGCATATGTATCTACATGTACAGGCATAACTGGGTCATAGTCGTTAAGCATGAACTTGTAGGAAGCCAAGCTGGGATACAATGTTACATAACTCACCCAAAAGTGATCGTGTTCTGTTTTATTAGGCTTTGCGATAATATTAAACTTAAAAGGTATTTTACATGGAAAATGAGTAAAGTTTTATTGCTAACTAACAAGTACAACAATTTGCCATTATAACGGCATTAAATAATACGATAAAAAAGGCCAAACAAATGTAATTAAGCACAAAGCGTATAAACTGGGATAAAACGACAAAATGCTAAAAAAGCACATTCAACCGATTCTTCGATTTAAACAAAAGTTAACATAAACCAATGCTATAATGGCATTTATTTTTAACATTTTCTTGAACTAGCTCACTCGCTTAAATTTTAGTTCCCTTAAGGGAGATTTGTATTCATTTTTAACCCGTACAACACCAACTTCAAATATAAACCACAAGACACGTTCCAACTCCAGGCCGTGTTATCCACTCAACCACAATTTATCATTGTGCACCTTTTCCTACCGCTTCCCAACGCCGCCGCCTCTTGTACTTACTCCTCTGTCGTACCTTAGTACTTCCAACAAACATGCAATATCGTATCAATTGCCGCCACTCCCCGTGATGCCATCGTCTGTGCCACCATGAACTTTCGCCCATCAACCACCATCATTCTCTAACCGTCGCCCCCACCAATTAGGAACCATAGTTTTTTACAATGCCAACTAACCCTGCACCATAAGAAACTCAAGTTTATCTCAATGCATGCCGCGCTACTAACTGCTACACCATCTCAACTTTCTAGTCTTAACCGAAATCATTTTGTCATTTTTCTTGTCATAATTTCTCATTAATTATCAGTGACAACAAAAAATAACCATGTACAAAAATGATATTATACAATACCATACAAACACACACACACGTCTACTACAAGAATGATATCGTACGGTAGCAACATAAGAAAATAGTTCAACAATGCAATTTTTCAGAAAGTGACATGTAAAAATATGCTACTGCACGTTAACATTATCAGAAAAGGTAAAAAAAATATACATGGTTATTTTTTTAGCAAACATAAATGATACCAGACAGGTTCAAAATTCCACTTTGCGCTCCATTCCAGCCATCGGGAAATTTCAACTTTTCGGTTCAGTTTCGAAAATCCTAGAAATTCCGTTTTGATTCTGGTTTGCAAATTCCGATAATAATTTTTGTAAATATGCTGAAAATTTTGCAACAAATATTAATTTATAGTAAATTCTCAAATTACATAGAAATTGCAAAACATACAACATAAGAAAATTGATACCAAAAATCGTTTCTTTGAGTATGATATGCATTGTGATCATCATTGTCTTCATCTTGTGTTAGATTATAATATGTTGGAAAAGCATATCGCTTCATCATATCTGGATTTAAAATTTCGTTACCATATTACCAAATGGTGAAGATCATCTTGGCTTCTTAACCTTTCAACAGTATATGGTTGATTTACTTCGTAATATGAATAACCTCCAGCATAGTCAGATGTAAAATACCTATATTTTAGAATATTATTTGCGGTGTACATGTCATCATAGTTACATTGACATCCATGTTCAACGTTCAAATGTCTATTTCTTCGTCCACTAGTCATTTGTGCCTCTCCTAGAATAATTTTGGGTAAATATTTGAGAATTGCTAAAAGGGAAACCAACACTGTAATCACTAGCATTACCTGAATCATCATTTGATGAACTGCTATTTTCACTATTTGATCTACTGTTCTTCGTGCATGTACATTATCATTGTCAGTCCAAAGATTCTCGCTTCTGTCATCAAACAGTGGATTCTCAACTTCTCTAGTGTTACTGTTATCAAAATTTTAAAATCTTATGATTTAAATTCCAATTCAAATCTAATCTATCATTTAACGATTTGATTTACATTCAGATTCAAACTTAGTCAAAATCGCAAACAAAAAACATTCAACTCATGCTAACATGTTTAATATACTTATTTAGATTCACAGTTCTAATTATGATGTTTTTCAAAACATAATAAAAATAGAATAGAAGAGAAAATTTAGTTTTATGTTTAACCGTGGAAGTCCAAACATCAAAATCAATTTCAAATTATGTGTAAACCTTAAAATACGAATCTTTTGAATTTTCGATTTATGAGTTGAATCCCGTTTCAATTTTTTAAAGTTTGAATTTCACGATTTACAACTTAAATCCCGATTGAAAACATTTATCTGGTCAATTATGACAGCGGGTCCTCCTCATGTAAGATCTAATCTAGGTCAATTAGTTGACCAATTGTTTGTTATTGTTTAACGTGTCGTACTCTCAACCGCATATAGCATGTACAACTACCATTTATTTTTCAAATTTTCCATTCTTATTTTGTTTCTCAACTTTGTATGAATCATCGGAAATGTTGTCCATTTTTTTTTACAGTTTGAAGAAGTATTTGACTAAGAATACACATTGCTAAAAGTGCTACCTTTGAAGCAGCCTCTCTATCAATTATCGCCACCACATAGCTGAAAGATACAACTTTGTTACCGTTTTGCTTCTGTGGAACCAAACATATCAAGTTTCACTCTATATTTATTTATATACCATGGCGATATTTGCACTAAATATAATAATAACAAGAATCACGAGTATTTGAGTATTGTTTACTACCTCTTTTAAAATTTCATTTTGCACAACAATATTAGGTATCATTCTTCAAAGAACATTTTGTCTATCCATTAATAACATCATCATTTATCATTTATTGCATTATTTCCATATTTAATATGGGGATTTAAAAACTAACCAAAAATTATTTGATAGTTCAAAGAAATATTGATATGATACATGTTAGTATAATTGTGTAATTGCTAAAAAAATTACATGCTACATGAATAACTCCATGCAACTGTCTTTACCATTTTTGTCGATTATATTTCACTATCTCTAGCATTGTCATGCATCGACATTTTTCTTAATTGATTCACTCAATCTATTGCTTCGTATAGATATCTCATATATGTTATATAATCATTGCTTCCATTCCTAAAACTTTAACAAATGGATCAAATATGAAAACAAAAGAAGCAATGTTATTCCAAATTTTATCACTATGAATCAAGTAATAGACAAGATTTGTTGTTTTCTATCTGTAGGATCGAGTTCAGGAACCTTTGTGCTCCACTCCAACGAAATTATTCTTCTTAAATCCTCGTTATGTGTGTATAGATTCTAATGCAATAAAGTGAGTTGCAAATGTGGTTATCGCTGGTCAAATCAACTTTTTATTGTTAGTTTTTTTCTAGATATGGTAAGCAACCAACCATAGTTGCATATGGATCCTGTTATTGATTGGTAATTTCAGATAATATTTTTTGCTCGAGTTTTTTTTAAATATCTTCTAGAATCAGATTGATACATGTTGTGACATTCGTGGACAGAAATTTGATTAAAGGTTAGATAGGAAGTTTTTGTGTAATGTATAATGTGTATTTTTTATTTGTATTAATCAATAATTGTTAATTATTAATCATTAATTAATAAATTTAATCAATGAATATTTCATAACTGATATTTATTAAGTAATAATAGAAATCCAGATTCAAATTCAAATACCTACTACAAACCCAAAGGTTCAAATTAACGATTAAGAATATACAAATATTTCAATACATCAACGTCGTCCTACAGCAACCAAAATGTTTATGACCCGATCACATGTTGCAACAATATGTGATGTATTTGATGGACTTGCAACACTATAGTTATGTTGATGTTGTTCACATCAATTTTCATCATAACTCGATGAAACTTCTGCATTAACAATTTCTTCATAATCAGGATCTGTATTGTTGTATTTTCTTATAAAACTACGAATAGCGCAAGTTGCAATGGCAAACTATGCTTGTGTGGTGAAACAATATGCCAGCATGTCACATGAAATGTTGATTTTTTTTTCCAAATACCAAATGTCGTTTCCACGGCCATGCGCAAACTACAATGAAAGAAATTGAATATTTTGTTATGCGATTTCGAAACATTCTAGGTTTTGTTGAAACTTTGGAACGTGATATTATTTCTAAACTTGTACCCTGAATCTACATGTAGTACTTACCGAGTGGCAGGTATGAGAAGGTTTAAACTTCTTTAATAACATGATTTAACCGTCTATTATCATGGGCAGAATCGATAATTCCTCTTTACTAACTCTCGCAAGAATGTGTTCCTCTGTTGCACCAATTGCATGTCGATAAAAAGAGGTAGTAACATATATTGTACCTAATTTCATCAGGAATCATAATTAAATTTTGAAGTTTAATAATATTTCTGGTCATAACTAAGATACTTTATAAGAACCTAGAAACACAAGTACCGACGCTGTCAATAGCTCGATTAAAATATTCACCTACCAATCTTGTGATGTTTCATGGTTTATCGCGTAGCAAAACATTCTTACAATTTCGAAATCTCTATTTGTTTATTAGAAATTAATTCATACCTAGCAGATTAGACGTCCCATAGACGTCTAAAAGTGGTACTCTTCATTAGAATAAGATCTTGAAATTTGTTCTCATGTCCGTTAAAAACAACAGCCATCCATATTCAACTCATGTAAGAAGTATGATGTAGAGTATGAATTAAATGAAAGAGCTTTGCTATCAGTCTAGCAACAGGTTCGAGATCATTGTAGTACTCCTCTGAATGAATATGATAAATAATTTGTATTAGTTGAGTCCTCCATGCTTTGAGAACTGATTTCGAAATTATCACAAACGAAACCATATACGAATACGGTTAGAAAGAATTTATGAAAGACAACTGGTACATGAGTGAAGAATGAATTCGAAAATGTCAATTTAAATAGCAAAAAATTCAATGTAAAATTTTAGTCCGACTTTAGCCATTTACCTCCAATGTAAAAGTTTCATCTAGCCTAACAACTATATTTTTTATAATCCACACTTTACATTAAAACGTTGACATGACAGATACGTTAGACTTATCTTATTTAAGTCAGACGTAATTCACACAACGCAGCTCCTTAGCATTTTACCTTGACATGAACGAGGCTATAATATATTGCAACATGATGTCCGATAGAGTTTTCTTCTTTTTTCCATCAGTAGTTGACCAATAGCTCTATAATCTGCTCCACTATAAGTAATTATTTGCATAATCTATCTTCTCTAATAAAATTAACAACATTATTCATTAGATCACAAATATACTCAGCACTTTGAAATTTGTCAGTGATATAGAATCGTCCTCAAACCATCCCGTGTCATTCTGGAATCTCCACCACGTACATAGCTGTTAAAGTGGTTTTCGGTTTTGGCAGAGAGTATGAAAATATCTGATTCCGATCTCTTTAACAACCAAACACTTATTTCACACCGTGGTCATTTCATTTTAAATAGTTCATCTTCGTATCAAAATATCATATTCATTTCAAAACCATTTCAATTCGATATCATTATCCACTGTAAATAATATACATTTTCAGAATCGTAGCACTTTCAAAATTTATAACATTTTTGAAATCATAACACTTTCATAATCATAACACTTTCGACTTAAACAGTTTTGTATATTCTCAATGAAGTGCACAGTGATTACACATGGAAGTGCACAGTGATTACACTTAAAAGTTTTAAACTAAGTATAAACTGTAATATTCCTCCAGCGGACACATGGAAGGATTTGGTAGAATGGGCCAATATTTTTATTAACGCGCAATAATTGGGGATTCTTTTTTCAAGAAAAAAGCCGCAGGTCCATGTTTTTTGATGTTGTTATAACTAAAATCTCAGCAAAAATGAATATGCAAATTAGATCCATATTTTTAAAAAAAATAGAAAACACAAAATAACTTACGCTTTTCTGACATAAAATGCAAGGGAATTTGTAGTTTTTGAAAAAAACTAAAAAATTCTATAAAATTCAAGTTAAAACTGCAATTATTTACTAAAATTATACTTAAATACAATTACTATTAATTACGAATAAAGAAAATTGATTTTTCAATTTTTGAAAACTTTTTGAAAAGCTTTAAGTTAACTAGCACTTTCTATCAGAAACGTACATGTTCGTTTGCACTTTCTGATTTGAAAAAATAAGTACCTAATTTACATATTCATTGCTACAGAGATGTAATGACCCGGAATTTTATCACTTTAATTTACGAATATTAAATTTATCTTAAACATTCAATTAACGGTTTTAAATATATTAATTGAATATTTAAAATAAATTAAATATTTGCAAATTAAAATGAAAATTCTCAATCATCACATTCTTCCCCCTTAAAAGAATTTCGTCGTCGAAATTTCAACACAACTAAACCCAGTAAAAACAAGGCTAAACAAAACCATCAACTCGTCAATTACTTACTATATACTAAGTAAAAAAGAAAACTTTTTAAAGAAGATTAATTATCACAACATACCAACATATACAAGAAATATCAAATATATATAAGAGTATCTACTAAGATATTTCATCAAACTACAATCATAATATATACATATAACATCTAAAGACTATTAATACATCATAACACGATACACATACACTACACCAAAAGAACTGTTCCATGAATCCAAGCTGACTCCTCAAGGTGGGCTCTCTCCATTGGAGTCCTCCATCTCGGGTCCCTCTAACACTATAGACTCACCGTAATCGTCGAGAATCCATATAATCTTCGGGTCTGGATCCCTGAATATCAGCATCTCTGCCACGAGCCATGCATCATCCAAATCATCTTCTGCAATCAGGTTGTCAATGACCTAACCCATCTTCCAGATGATGGCATCGTCATTTTCTTCCTTCGGAATGGGTTTCTCTTCTTCTTCTTCCTCGAGCTCCTCCTCTAACTCTTCTTCGAGCTCCTCCTCTTCCTCGAGCTCCTTTTCTTCTTCGAGTAACGAATGGTCGAGAATCCTCAATTCTCTACTGGCCATGGCCTGCTCGGCAAGCTTCCTAGCCTTCATACATGATCCTCTTACAACAATTGGAGTCCTTTATAATCAATCAACAAAGATCCTAAGAATAAGATACTACGTCCTACTAAGATTCACATATGCTAAAATGATACAATGTATTTATAGGATGATTTAACTTTATCAACTTGTATAGGGCACTCCTATATCCTAAAAGTATGTACAAAATATTTAAATCCTATTTATCTCATTCTATTCAGACGTAGATCCCAAAATAAATTTGGGTCTTACAACTCAGTCGACTAATTCAACCCATTTACCCAATTGGTTTGGTGAGTAGATAAGAAGAGCGGAATGCTGGTATCCAACCTCCGCCTTAAAGTCTACTTTTTTCTTAAAAAGCTCTAAGGTAAAGACGTTTATTAGCCGACCTAGTAGTATCAAAGATATGTAACCTCCTAGGAGTTAAAACCCAAAAGACACTGTTTGATATAGTCAAGTTTATTAAACCTTCTTATTAAATTTAGTCTAATTAAAAAATTCATTTATTAACCTACTCCTTACTCAAAATATCCTTTTATTTTGAAAACTCGTTCTTTCAAGGAATTTAAGAACACAATACCCGAGTTTTATTCAGAAATTTATTGAAAGGATACTATATATGTATTTCCAGATAAATTGTTTTATCAAAATATTTATTATTAATTTGCTTTGAGTTCCTTCGGATTCGAACTTGTTTCGATTGTACAATAATGGAACAATCCAATAAGTGTACTGCAAGGTTTGCCTAGGCAACATCTGATCGTCACTTAAAAGATTATTTAGATCACCACAAAATGAATCGAGACTCATTCCCTGAACCAAACCAAAGAAAATATCCCTAATGTTTATACTTATAACCACTTTCAGGTATTACTTTTCTCAAAATCTTTTCAACACCACAAGATTTAAATCCTCAAAATTTCTTTAGAAACCAAAGTTTATAAAATTATTTTCAAATATTTCTTTCAACTACCCTAGCATTTTATCAATAAACTACTTATTAGAACTCAACTTTAATTCAAAATTGTCATCGAACACCCTATTGTCAAACTATGAAACTTAATTCACAAGATGCTTTTTTCAAAATTTCCCAATTTCTACTTACCAAGCCTATGTTTTAGAAAGGAAAATCTCTTGCTAAAACAACCAACAACCATATCATAAATAACTATTTAATCTGTGGAAAAGAATATTCATTTTTTATATAAAATATAATCCTCGATAAAATTATTTCATTTATCAATTTTTAAACAATATTGTGTTGGTTTGTCTTGTTTAAGTGTTTAAAAATCCTTGTCAACAACGCTGATCAGGTGCATCGATCAGAATTCATAAGCCACTCAACAGACCAATTAACAAAATATATAATATTTTATAACACTAATAAATACGCGTTCAAATGTATATATATATACACACACACACACGTACGTATGTATACTACACTCAAACTCATTCTAGTATATATTAATCCTATATCTAATGAGTTATTCATTCTAGAGCATTTCTAACTATATCTCTAATGAGTACCCCATCAAGGCTTAAGTATTCGCTCAACCTAAGCTTTGATACTAATTGTAACGTTCCCCCTAAACGGGTGACGCCTACATGATGTTAAACTCGAATATGATTTTACGGCCAGCCTCTCAACCTAAGCACAAAATCAAACCAACCTATTAATTTCAAGGATGTATAGAGGTAAGAGTTTAAGCGTCGGCACAGTTCACAAAGCGAGAACCCCTTATCACGTTGTAACGACCCAGTAATTTTAATAATTTTTTTATATAATGTAATTAATTGAATTTTGCTTGAAAACAAATGATAAAATTTAGCAATGAAAACTTGATATTTGGTATGCGTCTATTGAAGCGTAGCGAATGGCAGATTTTCGTCATGAAGTATATATGTTACTTCTGTCGTGTAATTTTCAATTTCAATATTAAATCAGCTGAAATTTGATGAAAATAAAATATTTTCGAAATCTGAATATTTTTATAATATAAAATTGTAAACCTTTTTCTGAGTGTGACGTCATATTTTGTTTCGCCAAATTTGGACTTCTCTATCCCCGTTTATCTTATTTTCGACAGATTTTTAAAGTTTAGCAGCGAAATATCGACTTTTGATAGGATGGTCGTATCGTTGATATCTGTGTACTATTCTATTCGTCTCGTCGTGCTGATTTCTATATTATATTCATTTGTATGTTTCGGCGTCCGGTACGCGGCGGAATCTGTGAAACAGCTAGCTCTATCGGTACCCGTGTTAACCTTTTGGTTTCCCTGTCCATTCAGTTGTCACCATGTAAACCAACAAAGCCTGTAGCATTTATTTCATTCATGAATTCAATGGATGGCTGTTACAATTCCCATTTATTATATAGGTTGTTCAATTTCTACTAGGCTTTTCCTTTTCTCTTCATTTTGACATGTAACATATAAAATAATATATATAATAATAAGCTTGATATACTTTTGCCTGTAACCTGTCATGCTCTTTCCCTTCCATTTTTACTTTTTTTCCCCTCCGTCACTACTAGCCAAATGCCTAAAAAAAAGCAAACACATAATCATTCATATATTTTATAGAAACCTGTGCATCATTTTTTGCAAATTCGTTTTCACGCAACTTACTTCCATCCCACCAGAGCATATGGCCACATCAGTTCCCTCGCACCTACCACACCTTGAGGCCATCACAACCCCATCGCCCATCCCCTAAACTCGACCTGCTCACCCATGAATCCTCCTCCATGCTTGTACCGAGGTCCTCTCCACAGCAAACACCAGATCCGCCACAAACCGAAACCGCCACCTCAGCGCCTCTCCCCCTCTTTTTCCTTCCTCCGGTCCCATCCTCCTCCCCGCATTCTCGACACTTTCTTCCTACGTACCACCACCTTCTGCCTTCGAACAGCCCGCCATCCCACAACCTGACGCCGAGGCGAGCCAACGACCGTCCCTCCGACTCGCTCACCCGCCGCCTGAAAACACAGCCTTCACCATGAACACCGCCACCCACATCACCACTGGACGGCCTCCACCACTCCAATCCATCCTCTCATTGAACCTGCCCACGCCCTCGGCCAGCACGCACACCGAACACCCCAGTCGGTCGTCCGCCCATGGCAGCTACCGTCTACCGAGCCTTCCTCCATCACCTCGCCCTTCCCTTTTTGCAGCTTCATCTCGGGGGGGAGGGGGGTGCGTGTATCATGTTAGTATATATAAGGGTTTATATAATGTATAGGGTCTGCTTGTTATATATAAAGGTTTATACAAGTCATATAAAATGAGTTTGTTTATATATAAAGTTGTTTATAATATATATATATATATAAACAATGTATATAATGTTTATGTTTATTATAAATAATGTATATATATTAGCCGTGACTTGCTGTAGCCGTGACTGGCCCTACCAGACCGACTATATAAGTTGTTTGTAAAGTATAAGTTTATATATTTTGTTCTATATGTATAGATTTACGTAAGTTATATTATATGTCGGTTTATATATATGTTATAATAATATTGATGTTTAAAGCATATATGTATATGTTAGCATTGATTTTAAAATATATACATGTAAATGTTTTTGATTTTTGGAGTATATACATGTAGATTTTTTTTTTGTGCGTGTCAAATTTAATATTGACTTTTAATTAAAGTATATATACGTTTAGTTTAAAACATGTGTTAAACCACGTAATGATGTTGTAATATAATACATACAGATTTTATTTTTGTATATAGATTTGAATTAAATATTGATACCAATAGATATAAAGAAATGGTTTTGACATGTATTTCAAATCGAATATCGATTTTTAAAAGAAATATATATATATATATGTGTGTGTGATATAAAGATTTCTATAAGAGTAAATTTTAGATTTTTAAATTTATTTTGTCCCCATCAAACTAGTTTGATTTGTTCCTCCATCAATTTCCAAACTTCCAGCTTTGCTTTGATAGTCAAAATTCACGTTCATCATACTTTACTTTGGAATTTGTTGCTCGGATTCGCAGCTCAGTTCGCTATCAAATTTCTCTAGCCTCGAAAGGTGAGCAATTACTCACGATTAACATTCTTATATTTAGTAGATTTGATTTCACTTGAAACGACAATTGAAATATGTTGTTAAATTTGAACTGTTAGTTATTTAATTATTAAAGATGATGTCATTATCTGCAGTTGTTCACATGTGATATATGACATCATATTCTGTTGTATACATTTTGTTTAATTTAACACTGATGATATATGTAATATGTATTTTGTTGATATGTTATATTTTTATCATATTTGTCCTCACTCTGCAAGTTCCATGTCGTTTAAAATTCCCTATGGGTTGAAATGATACATACCCAAACGATATTATATATTAAGGAAAATCGTTATGGGTTGAAATGATAAACCCAATCGATTTTCATTGATTTAAATTTTGGAATTGCGAGTTGAAATGATATACACCCGTAAATATTTATTTTGCGGATTGCAATGATAAATATTTGTATCACTTGACCATATGATAGAAAATTATATAGGGACACCGTTGGTCTATTTTGAAAAATGATTTTTATAGTTTTGGAAGGAAATATTTGGATTTTATTAAATATTGATTTTTAAATATAATATAAAGATATTTTATTTGTAAAATTAGATTTTTAAATTATATGTTTGAAAATTTTAAATTTACAAGTTAGTTTTGAAAATATAAATTAAAAAAATTCATTATAATTTTATTATTCTTAAAATACATAAAATAAGATTTAAAATAGATTTATTAATAAGATTTAATTTTATATAAATTATTTAAATAAAATTTAATTTAATTAGTATACATATAATATGTTTAACTATTTATTTAAAATTTTACATTAATATTTTAAATAGATTTTTGTAATAACTTTAGATAAATAGAGGTTGGAAAAAATAAAGTAAAATTAATTTGAAATTTAAATTGGTTAATAATTGAATTTATATAAGAATTTGTTTGAACTTATTAATTTTGAGATTTGAATGGTATGATTTATAACTTGATTTGATGGAAGTGATTAAATGAATATTCTCAACTTTAAATAAAATTGAGACTGAATATTTAATATTGATTTAAATTTATAAATTGAGATTTTATTTAATTGTTATTAAAATGATTAAGTGAATATTTTCCAGTTTGAATAAAACTAAAATTGAGATATAAATGAAACTTATTGTAAATGTTTGAATATTTAAACATTGAATCTTATTGGAAGTGAAGTGATAGTTCCAACCTGAATTTGAAATTGATATAAATTGAAATGGTTTATTGGGAATTTGAATTGAATCTTTAACCTTTTAAAATTGAAATTGTTGAATTGGGATTGATTTAAATTGAATTTGGGAATTTAAGCTGATTTGAATCGATTTGTGAAATTGAAGAAAACTAATTTTACTATATAAAGTATTTTTAATATATATATATATATAAACATATATATATATATATATTATCATAAATCTCCTATATATCGCCCGAGATCTCCTTTTCACACTTAAACGAGACGAGACATTAAATCTCCTCCATATCTCTCTTGACACTCATCTCGTTCGAGATATTCAAATCTCACCGAAATATGAATCAAAATCTCAATCCGAGATCTCACCCGAAATTATACATTTTTCTTATTTTGTATAATATTTTTTATTTTCATATTGATTCAAAAGAAACTACTCAATCCAATTATAATTTACCAACTTCTTGAACATATTCTTTAATTTTTATCTTAATGAGTCATAGCGAATGGTTTCACTTCTTTATTATGTCAAATAAAATGATATTATTTAATATTCCTTTTTCCATGTAAATCAAGTATGTTACCATTTTTATTTTTACTAAGAAAGTTATACCGAATAAATTTTTGACACATCAATTTTAGACACGTAAGTACATCTGAGATATTCTCGAGATGCATTATACGACCCGAGATGTCAATCCGGCATGTACACCCGATATGTACTAATCTCGTCCGAGATCTCCCCCGATACGAGATAACTTGTGTAAAAATTCCGAGATGAAACGTGACCGAAATCTGATATTTAAAACCTTGTATATTATTTTAATCTATGAACTATTTTAATTAATAAATATTTTAATATATATACTATTTTCAAAATCTAAACTGTTTAAGTCGAAAGTGTTATGATTATGAAAGTGTTATGATTTCAAAAATATTATAAATTTTGAAAGTGCTACGATTCTGAAAATGCATATTATTTTCAGTGGATAATGATATCGAATTGAAACGGTTTTGAAATGAATATGATATTTTGATATGAAGTATGAACTATTTAAAATGAAATGACCACGGTGTGAAATAAGTGTTTGATTGTTAAAGAGACCGGAATCGGATATTTTCATACTCTCTGCCAAAACCGAAAACCGCTTTAACAGCTATGTACGTGGTGGAAATTCCAGAATGACACGGGATGGTTTGAGGACGATTCTATATGAGATATTAGCGCAGCCCTGGCTCCCGTGAGTCGGCTTGATGTGGCTAAAACAGGAGCTATTCCGGACTAAGTGGGGTCATTCCGTCGATCGGGTACATTTCTTCGGTACCATTCTATTGCTTTTGTGATTTGATTGGATGCACCTTTGATTTGGAAGTGTGTCTCGAGGTGGACGGTAGTAGCTGCTATGCGTTACCACCAGTCTGAGCGTGCAAATGGTAATCTACCCTGACATTATCTCGTGTACCTTGTCACATGCCTTATCATGCCTTCAACGAGTTTGGTTTGTACCATACCTTTGGAGTGCCCTCTGAGAGCCCTTCAGTTTACGGAGGAATTACGGTACTGTATAAACTATGAGAATATATAAAAATGTGTTAAAAGGGATATGGATAACATCTTAACGCTATTTTAATAATTTACTTTACTATAAACATATTATAATAGTGTATTGTACTACATCGTAGATAATTCCACGGATCCTCAGAGGATGGAAATTTCAAACATCCTTTAAGTTACTTGTATTTTAGTTGATATTTCACTTGAGTTGAATTTATTAATATAAGAATGTTAATCCTGACTCGAGTGTTTTGTGTTTTGCTTTATGCTTGGGTCAGACTGAGTGTCACAACATTTGAGATTCACCTTTGGAGATGTGAGCTTTGCTTGAATATCTGTCTTATTTATTCAGCTTTTCCATTTAATTTGTTCAGAAATGTCATCTGTTTGTATTCGAGACTTCATTATATTTGAGATATTCTGTTGCGTTTTATTTCAAACTCTGATGTTTATATAATAGCTTCATGAACTATTATTTATCTATTATGCTGCTTATTGTTGTAATACTATGTGTCTGTGATTTTGTGATTGATTTATTTACTATATATGCTAAGTTTTGCCAAACATAAATTAACAATATGTTGTTTTGAGCAATTCAAGTCTGACATGAATGGATGATTGTCGATTTGAACAGTTCGAAATAACCAGGTCGTTACTGTAACAACCCGCATATTTTACGATTGAATATTTAAATATTTTATTTAAAATGATTCATCGTTAGTCAGATTAGTGTCTGAAAAGCTACTTTTTGCAAACAGTCGAATTAGGACTCGAGACCACCCCCATTGAGTTCAAAATGACGTTTGCGACCTTTTTGAGTATAACTTCGATATGTTTGAAGATAGAAGAATTTTGCTATTTTTTCACTTAGGGCTTTGGTTTTGTTTCAGCCCATTAGACCCTAGCTTCACCCCTCTTCTCTTCATTACTTCATTTCTATTTCCTAATACTCAAGTTTTAGCAACAATGGAGAGAGGAATGGAAAATTAAAACTCCAAGCCATAGTTTCCATTTGCAAATCAAGTTCTAACTCCAAATTTATAGAAGAAGCTTTGGTAAGCCTCCTCTTCTTCTTCTCCCACTCATTCTCTTATCAATTTCAGAAATTCCTAAACCTAACTTAGGAAATGTTTCTCTTTTTAGCTTAGATTCAAGCTTGTTGGGTTGGAATTGAAAAGCGATTGTCCTTGCCTTTGCTCTATTGCTTCTTGTTCATTTGTTTTGGGTTCAAAAGTGAGATTTTTATCTCAGATCTTAGTCTATAATTATCTTCGATTGTTAGTTATGAATTTCTAACATTTATTCTTGTGCAATTGATTTTGGTTTGGATTGATTTGGTGTATATTCCAATTTTTGGTGTTTTGAAATCAAAATCTATGAAAATCCTATTATGGATATTTGGAGATTGATATTTGAGGCGTATCGAAGAACCGTTAAGGCTGGGTTGTCGCGTGGCGTAAATCCTTAGTCGTCATTTGCTCGTTCGGTCGCTTCCGATATTCATTTGGTCATTTTTGGTCGAGGTTCAGGGAATGCCTTGAACCACAGTTTCAGACGTCTGAATCCTTATTTCAGACGTCTGAATATTATACTGGGAATTTTTATTTCCCGCTATTCAAACGTCTGAATCAAAATTCCAGACGTCTGAATTGGCTTGATTTCAAACAGATAATTACTCAAGCAAGATTTTGTCCAAATTAAAATTACTAATCAAAGGCACATATTTGTTAACTAATCATACTATTCAAAATAGATTGAGTAACTCACCTTCCACATTTTTTCTTGAATTTGCCTGAGACTTTTGATCTTGAGAAAATTTATAAAATTTGGGTTTAAAAGTAGTAGTTTTGTAAGGTTTATCCAAATATGAAGTGTACGTATATATATAAGTGAAGTTGTGTATGTATACATAAAGAGTTTCCAAGAAAGAAAATAAACAAAATAAGAAAATCTAGTGAAAATACCCCTTTTCAGTTTACCATTAATTCAATGTTGCCTAAGTACATATCATGTAAGAATATGCTGGCTTAAAAGAGGTCTTAAAGTACTCTTGTTCACTTACACACCTTACAAATACATCTTTTCATATTTTCAAATTTCATATATATATATATATAGAGTTTCCAAGAAAAAAAATAAACAAAATCAGAAAATCTAGTGAAAATACCCATTTTCAATCTACCATTAATTCAATGTTGCCTAAGTACATATCACGTAAGAATATGCTGGCTTAAAAGAAGTCTTAAAGTACTCTTGTTCACTTACACGCCTTACAAATACATTTTTCATATTTTCAAATTTCTAATATATATATATATATATATATATATATATATAAGTAAAATGATTTTAAGACATGAAAGTGTTGTTTTTATGGTCTATGTAAGGGCATTAAAATATTTTGATGACTCGTTCGAATAAAAGCTGAAAATTCCGAAAGTGGCTTCCGGTTACATTTTTCAGTTTTCTGTCAAAGTACCTATATTTGTAAACAAAAATTCGAAAGTAAATCTTATATTATTTGTTATAACTTTAAAAATGGTTATTTGATTATTAAAACCATTAATTGAATAATTAAAATAAGTTAAATATTCGTCAATCAAAGTGATAAAATTCCAGATCGTTACAATGGACTTTTCTTATAACAACATTTATAACAACGTCAAAAAGACCTGATGGGCAAAGCCCTTCTTTTTTATTAGAAACATACTGGTTTTGAGAAGTGAGCCCAAAAGCTCCTAAAACCCTGTCCTACGATAGGATACAAAGCACGTATGAAACATAAAACCAATCCATAACACAACGACCTCATGAATCCTTAAAATATAGTTCAAATAAGATCACCAGCATCAGTGCCTCTTACTAGGTTAATCAAAACACATAGATTCACTTCTCTATGATACAGATTCTCTGTTTATTAAGCAACAAACTGGATTTTTATAATAAAATTTACAATATCTAAATATTCGTCCTCTCCTAATTTTAAATTGTACCATTGATTCTTTTTTTTAAGCTCTGTACCATATAATAATATTCTTCTTTTAGAAAAATGAAAAACACTTGTGCTAAAAATATAATGCAACAAAAGTGGATTCATATCTTGATAAAAATATCAGTTCAAAACGAAAACAATTAGTCGAGCAACAGTTGCAGGCAATGGAAGAAAGAATTAAAAAATGAGGCCAAAATCATATACTAATAAGTAATATGCAGCACTGTTTCGGATTAACAAATGCAAGTTTGACTACAACTGAGATCAATAATCAGTATTCATGTATTTGTATTCATAGTGAAGCACCCAAGTAATTTCAAAAAAAGAAAATCCGCATATACAAATACACTACCAGATTTCAAATTACAGAACACAATTGATTACAAAATCCGGTATTCAAATACTACCCAACTTGATTGTTTTGCGCACTAAACATAAAATTATTAGCAGCAGAAGATAATTCTTTAATGCATGTTAATGATTCTTAGTCTTCTCCATATCAAAGTTTGACTCTGATTTAGCAGACGAAAAATATATTAGACTCCTATTCCTCATCCACGAATTCCAATCCTTACTGAAAGAAAAGAAAAAACCTTTCTAAGTCAGTCTCCAATAAATTAATCCCGTTGCTTCATTTGTGGAAAATTAACATACTTAATTGATCTTAATAATCCATATGGTCTACTAAATTTGAACATGATTAGAAAAAATATCCAAAACTGGAAATAAAAATGAAGAGATGGATATCAAAGAGACTCCACCAAATAATTGATAGCAATAAGTGAGAATTTGTACAAGCAAAAGGAGGAAGAAGAGAGAAAAAAGTGGAAGGAAGGGCAAACTAAAGAGGCAGACGGAATACAACAACCAAGCCATTATTCCCAAACAAGTTGGGGTCGCCGAGAGATGGAACCCAAAACTAAATGACAAAGTCAATTTAAAAGTCATAACAACAACAATAATAATAACCATGATAATAATAACAATAAAATAAAGTCAAATAAGTAAACAAATAATAATAACAATAATAACTAAATAAAATAAAAATAGTCTAAAATAAATAAATAAAATATATATTTCGAAAAAAATAAATAAAAAAAATAACCATGATGATAATAATAATAGTAGTAAAAATGGTATTAATACTAATATTGACCGAAGACCAAAACTACGTCTTAGGCTCATATTCGCTAGTCCTATAATTTAAAACTTATGACACAACCCCTAAACCAATCCTAAGTAAAAAAAAACTTCTAGCTCATGCTTCTGGTAATCGCTAACTACGAAAGAGGCTGACGAAATACCATTATTAATTTAATTTTTCTAGAAACATTCATGCATGATGCTACAGTATCCCGGCACATCAGAAGACTAGTTCATTGGATATCCAAAATAGAGAATGCTTTGGGTAAATCAGATGCAAAGAACAAGGTTCCAATAGCAATTATCTGATGAAAATGCTATAAATAATCATCCTATATTCATTTCCTAAGATAGGACCACTTTCCATATTTTCATAGTAAATCAAATATGGAAAAAAACGATATTACATGTCTGATCATTTGTTCCAATATATCATTTAACCGGGTAAAAATAAAAAACCGATTTTAAGCTATTTGGCGTTTGTAAGTCTATAGTTATACAATATTTTTCCTACTTAGCCTAAAGGCTCCATAGATTCAAAAACATGTCAAAATTTTGTGATTCAAATATGTGTCAAATTGTATATCGTATTGATTATGAGCAATGTTTTCAAAACGGAATTTAAATCGTAAATCGTAAAGTTCAAACTTTAAATCGAAACGAGATTCAAATCGTAAATCATAGATTCAAAAGATTCGTATTTGAAGATTTGCACATAATTTGAAATTGATTTTGATGTTTGAACTTTTACAATTAAACATGAAACCCAATTTCCTCTCTTATTATATTTTTATTTTATTTTAAAAACATTGTATTTTGAATTTTGAATCCAAATAAACATATTAAGTATGTTAGTATATAAATAGAATGCTTTTTTATTTGCGATTTTGACTAAGTTTGGATCAGAATTAAATTGAATCGTTAAGAGAGAGATCCAATCCGAATCAGGATTTAAATCGTAGGATTTTAGAATTTTTGACAACAATGATGATGAGTTCAAGAGTCTTGCACATGGAAGAAATATGAGATCATTTGAAGCTCCAGAGTGAAAGTTACGAAGGTTGGAAGTTTAGAATGAAATGAGCCGAAGCCGCAGGCAACTCATGTTGGAAATTTTCAACAAGTGCGGTCACACATGTACAATAAAATGTGTAATGTTATTTCTTTGTAAAGTCTAATTGGAATGATTAAAATTATGAACTGAAGTTGTACGGCTTAAGGATATAATTGTCATGGTATTAATACGTAGATACCGTAGTGACATTTTAGTTTGTTGAATGGACAAACTGAGAATATCACACTACTATAAATATAAGGTTGTAGTCCTCAAATTACACCAGATTTCTAATTTCTCTAAACCCTCTTCATTAGAGAAACTAATTCTATGGATTGTGCATATTTGAAAGATCTAATACATCTCATTCATTCTATCTCAATTATTTCATGGATCATATGTAATTAATTTCTCTCATTTTTCTCGATAAAATCAATAAGGGTTGTAGAATTAGATCTAAGGTTTACCGTCGATCAAATCTGATCTTCATTTAAAAAAAAATCTAACAACTGATAACAGTGATGCTGACCTTTATGCAATCGACCGACAGCATGAGCTTAAGGCTTCAAATACGGTCAATATATAAGCTGCAGCTAACTCTTTGTAATTCTTTGCTTCTTATCGACATTAGAGAGATTCTATGTGTTATTGTAGTCTTTATTCTTTGATTTGATGGTTGTGTGCATCCTTTATAATTTGGTAAAGTAAATAAAAATTGTTGGATATCCGTGTAACAACCCTGTATTTTCTGATTATTGTAATTGTATATTTTAATTATTTTAATTTAAATTCCTAATTTAAAAAAAAAAACTTTATTTTATTTATTAAAATGAATATATTTTGCTAATTGAAATACAAATGTTGATTTTGATGTGGATTTGAATTTCAATCATGCATAAATTGAATATTTCCAGAAAAGTGAATTTTGGTCAATCTGGTCAAACTTTGACTTTTAAATTTAAATTTTAAAAGTTTTAAAATTTTAATTTTACCTTTTGTTATGAAAGTAAATAAAATTTCAAGAACAATGCTTTTCGTTTCGTTGAAATTCGAATAATACTGTGAAAGTTATGCTTTTACAAAATTGGGTGTAAATTGTTTTATTTAACAATATTGTTTATTTTAAATTATATAGATAATTTTTATTTGTCATATCTTATTATAAATTGTATTATATGTTATGTTACATATATTTTTACCATTTAAATATTTTTAAAGAGATGTTTGAAATTTTCCAAAGCTTATTGAATTTATTTTCTATTTTTAAAGCCTAGTTTCTATTTTCTTTACTATTTTCTTCATTTAAATTATATTTAAATTAAAATTTATATATTTATTTGTGAATGCATTTTAGTTTATGTTATTATCTTTGTTATAAATATTTTTACAAGTACATAAAGATTTTCCAAAGTTCATTGCATTTATTTTTCATATTTTCAAGACTAGTTTGCAATTTTTACTGTTTTATTAATTAAATTATATGTAATTAATATTTATTTATTTTGTTTACTTATTTAATTTATTTCTGAGTTTATTTTATCTTTATTTATCAGTATTTTAAATGTATTTAAAATTACAAAAAGAATTAGAGAAATATGAAGAGTTTAAAATCTTTCATTTACCTTTGACTTTTCACCTCCCTGCCTTTTCAATTTCATCATATGCATTCAATTGGGGCTGTTCCTTATACCATCTTCAGCCGTTTTTTTTTTCTTCACTTTTCACGAATTTCTTCCTCCTCATCTCTGAAAATTTTAGCCTCCACCATCTCCAAGAGTTTGGTAAAATTCTTTTTCTTTTCCATTGCTTTTTTACTTGTTTATGTTGTTTTCACTTGCTTTCTCACCCTTGTAGCTCAGCCCCTTGCTCCTCCTTCACCATGGCTGCCACCACCACCTGAGCCAGCCTCCACCACCTCCTCTACAGCCTCAAGCCACTGGCCATGCACCCATGTGACCAAATCCAACAATATCTACACAAACTTCACATATATGCACCATAGCCAATCACCTATGCCTTCATCACTTTCAACCACCCGTTGGCCGCCACCTACTCCACCTCCATCATCCATGGATGACCTGGAACCCGCTGCCACACCATCCTACAGCCCACTACAGTGATGGCCGCACCATGATAGCTTGTGGTCGAACCTATATGTTGCATAGGATCCATGGTAGTTGCATTGTAGTGTTAGTTCCATGCACCTATCTCTCTACCATACTTTGCTCCATCATTTTCCCATGCTATGCCGACCTTTAGGAACCCAGATCAGATCCAAACCATGCCTTTAGCCGTGCCATTTCAGATCTGGAGCTGAAGTATAGGTGGTAGAAAGCAAGTGCAAACACTTTGGATTTGTTTATGCATCCAATTCTATCATTGTTTAATGGTATTTTGTGTTGAAACTTATGTGTTGTTATACTTGTTTTGTTGAATGTATCCAAGGGAATTGATACTTTGGCTCTCCCACTCATCTTTGTGTCGTGTTATCGTTCTTGTTGGGATCTCATTCGTGCATTCGTTGTTGTGTCTCCAGCTCAAACATGTGAGTTATCCTCACCAGACAATATGTACATATATAACTAGTAAATTGACCCCTTTTGAATCTGTAAAATGCATTGTCATGTTACATATGCTATATTATGATTATATGATGTTCATCCATGCTTAAACACCTATTATAACATCTGTTACTGTTATATTATGTTGTTCTGTTATTTTTATCAGTTTATCACACTGCAAGTTCCCTTTAGATTAGAATCACTATGAGTTGAAATGATACATACCCGAACGGACTTTAGAATAGGGGAAAATCGTTATGGGCTGAAATGATAGGCCTGAGCGATTTTCATTTTATTTCATTTACTTGGGACTGCGGGTTTGAAATGATAAAACCCGGATTTTCTTTGTAAATTACGGGTTGAAATGATACATTACCCGTATCACTTTACCTAGGCTAGAAAATTATATACAGACCCGTAGTTAAAATATATTTTTCTAAAAATTTTAAAACTATGTTTGAAATGTAAATATTATAATATTTTGATTTAAAACATAATTAAAAATGATTTTTGTAAAGTATTATTGATTTTTTTGGAAATTTATAGGTTAAATAAATTATGGAAAAGTTAGAAAATTTAAATGTAAGTTATTTTGGAAATTTTGATTTAATTATAATTTGAAATTAAATTAAATATGAAATTATGATAAATTTATGATAATTTGAATTTAAAATGAATTTAAAATGATTTTATAATATATTAATGATTTTTGAGTAAAGTTAAAAAATGAAAGGGATGATTATTTAAGTTGAAATTTTGAAATATAACCAAATGGGAATTTGTGAATTTGGCTTAAAAGTGAATTTTAAGTTAAGTGAATAAAATTGAAATTAAGTTATATTTTGAAATTTAAACTTAAGTGTTAAGTTGAAATTTAATTTAATGAATTTAAATTTGAATGTTAAATTTAATAAGTGAATTATTATTAAATCTTGATTTTTGAATGGAAATTTAACTTTATAAAATCATGAACTTAAGGAAAATTAAATGTGGTTTATAAATGTGAAAATGTATGATTTTATAAGTTAAAAATATTTTAAATAAAAATATAATTGGTTGTGAAATTATATTGAATATTTGAAGTTAATTAACTGCATTTTTGAAATGCTATTAATTGCAATTTAAATGATATTACAGCATTTGTAAATGATGTAGTTGATGATAATGAACTAAAAAGCTAAATTGAATTAAAGGCTATTATAGCAATCTTTTTAAGTGCTATAATTGTTGAATTTAACTAAGTTTATTTGAAATATTAAGTAAACCCTATTACAACATTTTTAAAAATGCTGTCTTTTGTTAAATTGAACTGTTTTGAATGTAACTTTCCGTAACGTTTTCTAAATGCTGCGAAAAGTGAATTTACACTGTTTTGATAAACTTAAGTGAATAAATGAACTTTGAAAGTTGAAATTTTTGAAAATTTAATAATTTAATTATTAAATATAATAACTTCATTTTAATGATTTAAAATGATTTTAGAAATATAAACTGTTTGGAAATGTAAATTGAAATGGTATTTTAAAATGAATAATGATTTGAAATGAATGTGGTTTTGAAAAGATATGATATTTTGGTTTATTAAAATGATTTGAAATGAAGTTTTGGAAAGATATGATATTTTTGATATATTAAAATGATTGAAATGACTTGAAATGGATATGATATTTTTGATATATTAAAATGATTGAAATGAGGTTTTGAAATGATATGATATTTTGATATATTAAAATGATTTGAAATGTGGTTTTGAAATGATATGATATTTTGATATATTAAAATGATTTGAAATGTGGTTTTGAAAAGATATGATATTTTGATATATTAAAATGATTTGACAAGAATTTCTGGAAAGATATGATGTTTTAAAATGGTTTGGAATTAATTTAATCATTACTTTGATAAAGATTTGGATTTGAAACGATATCATATTTTGAAGTATAAACATTATTTTAAAAGTTATAACTACGGGTTATAATAACGATTGGTTGGCAAAGAGACCGGGATCGGATATCTGGCATACTCTCTGTCGATACTGAAAACCACTTTGACAACCGTGTACGCGGTGGAGATTCCAGAATGAAGTAGGATGGTGGCGACGTTCTTGAGGTATATTACGCGGACCCAACTCCCGTGAGTTGGCATAAGGTGGCTAAAACATGAGCGATCACGGGCCAAGTGAGGTCATTCCTCCGATCGGACACATTCCTTCGATACTATACTCTTACTTGTGGTTGATTAGATGGCCATCCTCCGATTTTGATTGGGAGTGTGTTCCGAGGTGGGCGTATGTGGCTGCTGCGTTACCACCAGCCCGTGTGCGTAATTGGTATATCTACTCTGGTATTGCCTTGTGTGCCGTGTCACCTACCATACCGAGCCTTTACTACGAGTTTGCTTTTCTCCCGTAGCCCGTGTGGTATCCTCTGACAGTCACCCGGAGTGGAGATGACATGATATTGGATGGACTACTGGGACTATTATGTGTGAAGGGTGATATGGGTAGCCCGGAACGCTATTTAAAAGTAAGTTTATTTTACTGTAGACATTATTATAATAGCGAAATATTACTACCTAGTAAATAGTTTAACGGATCCTTAAAGGATGGGCGGTCTCAGGCATCCTTTAAGTTACTTGTACCTTATTACAGTTCATTTGAGTTGGTTTACATTATATAAGTATATATTGTCCCGACTCGAGTGTTTGTATTTTTATTTACGCTCGGGTTAGCCTGAGTTATTCACAGATTTGGATTCCACTTTCTGGAGATTGGAATCGCTGGAGATTATCTGATTATCTAGTTTTATCTATTACAGTTTTGTTGTTCTATTCAGCTTGTACTTGGTTATCATCTTAAGAGTTCTGTTGTACTTTATTTAGTCTGTTGTATTTTATTTCTGCATTATTAAATACTCTGTGTCTGTGATCTGTGATTTTATTTACTGTGTATTCTGAGATTTGCCAAATTTTATTTACAATGCGGTATCTTGAGCAATTCAAGTCCGACATGTGCGGATGCGAATGGTTGAAAATATCGGGTTGTTACACTCCGTGAACTTAAGGCACCGTAAGTTTAGGTCAATCTGTTCAAACCATATTAACTCTCTTGTGTCCATTTTATTTCCGTTTGTTTGGGTTTTCTTGGTGGCGGGATACATTGTGGTCGTTGTTGGTATTTAATCGACATGTTAGATTCTTGGTTTGCGCATTATTATTGACAAAACTTTTACAACAAAACAAATACATACAAATAACATCATTCAATGCTCCTTTCAGTTGGCATCATCCATTAAAAATTTGAAATCTCGATAGAAACCGTAAGGATTAGCATACCAACCTTATTTAGTGGGTAATATACACAATAAATTGCCAATCAAGTTAAGAACACTGGAAAGCATAAGCTGAAAGTTTTTATGCACGTCCAAATCTGTTATTTGCTTCTTTTATGGATACCCTACTCTCAAACTTAGGACTACTGTTTGGTTTTATGTTCATTAATGTAAAATTGCATAAAAGCTAGATTTCAATGCTAAATTAGAAGTATGAAACAACTGCAGTTTCAAATGAGTGGTTAGGAGGCTGGATGTCTGTCGGGATATCCAAACCATCCAAAACAGCCTGCTAGCAAACATAACCTGATTTATTTAAACATCATTTCAAAATTGATATATAGATAACCAGAGATTATTCAAATTCAACAATACTCGGTGTAATCTTCCATCTATGCTATCCTGTACTTATGTACCATGACATATCATGAGACTAAAAAGATTGATAGCTTTTATTGTTATAAATCTTACAAATAATTCATAAAAACCCATCAATATGCTCTATAACATTTGCTATTAGAAGTCTCTATCTTAGAATATGATGTTGGGAGCGGAAACGGGAGTTCATACGTGACCCAAAATGGAAAAGGAGAAACACAATTCTTGAAAAAAAGTACAAAGCTGAAAACGAGATGGAAATGTGCTCTAACAGAAAATGAAGTATATTAATACTGTAAAAATTGTGTGTATGTGTACATGCACAGACTTTGAGTTATGTTAGATTCTTTAATGTTACAGAATTTGAAACTAATTATTACAAATTTTAAAAGAAAATAATACCTATTAATATTATTATGAGTTTCATATATTAAAATTTAAATTCAATGAAATTTCTAGTGCTATTTACTCCAATACTTCCACTAAAATATTTGATATTCAATTCAAACATACAAGCATTCTCTTCAAATAGTAATTGTGATGATAAGGATATGAAATATCAAATATGTAAGATGAATATCAGTAAATACTCGAAGTTTAATTTGTAATAATAGAAAATACTAATAAACTTACAGTAATTCAAGACTCGAGACAAGATACAGCTTTTTTCTTCATTCATTTTAATATAATAGACTGATAGTATCTCGCATGGTATTTAAGTAATGTTTAGAAATGTGCTTCCCTCCGGTTACCAAGTAAAAACCACCAAACCACGGTTTTTACTAAAAATATGTAGGCTTCCTACAAGGTTCTGGCTCTAAGGTTTCAATCGTCCTAAACATATCTAGCAAGTTGTACTTAATTTTACTACATGATAGCATTTTTTTAGGCACCTATGAGAATATAACTTTGTGAAGCTTGACCAAGTCATGGTAGTTCTTGATAAAATTAAATCACTTCAAACACCTAAAGTTGATCAAATCAAAGAAAGGACAGTGCATACCTTTAGTAGTTCAGATGATCGGAAGCCACCAAGCCATAAAAAACATCTCTCTGCGGGTGTTTTCCACATGCCCGAAAGAATGTGAAATACATCGGCTTTAGCAGCAACGCTCTTCTGCTTGAATATTTCTTCATAATGTGCCATTATGCCATCAACTATGACTCGAAGATCGGTGTCACTTGCATGAGCATTTACAGCTCCTCTCAGCTCGTTGATCTTTCGATTTTGATCTTCTAGCCACCGCCCGTATTCAACATCAAAAGCCAAAGCACCTACAGGGAAAACATTAATTAACTTGTCAGATGCTATGTTACTCAAAGGTTTCTTCAAGCTCCATGTATTGAGCCAAATTCACATTTCGGTATTGAAATTCATTGCTTTTGGATTTGTCCAAAAAAAGGAAAAAAACAAACACATTTGCACCAAGCAAATGAAAGGAAAATAAAGGGAATGGGGATAGATAGTACTCCATGCTTTCTGAAGATTTTATATACAAATTCCATCTCTCCATTTGGAAAGAAATGGTCAAACATGTCTTTAAGTTAGAACCAACGCTTTCAATAAATTACATATGCAAGAACAACCCATGGGCCAAAAAACATTTTAGACATGTGGGTAGGCCACAAGTGTGTTAGAACATTTGTACAGACCATGAGCTGAAGTGAAGCTGGCTAAAGCATTTCATCTGGTAACTCGTATGTCAACTATTTATGGCCCATAATATTGTAAATTCAGTGCAACTTGATGACCTTGATCATTGATGTCCACTGAATGACGAAGTAAACTAGAAAAGACTAAAGATAGAATAAGTCAACCAACGTTGTTTTTGCGCCTTTTATCTTTCTGAAACTTTCTGATGCATTATTACAAATTTACAATATTAATTATCTAAAGAGCAGAATCGAATTAATATATGTAATACAACAAGCATCTGGACTCACCATTACCACTAGTGGAATGAGCCTGATCACCTGAGTTTGATATAAAAATTCCCTGTATGAAAATTTACAAAAAGTTATCTTTTTTTTTTTTAAGAATAAGATTGCATTTGAATATATATGATACAAATGTACAGCCACCTGTTGCCGAGCTCGCTGGAGCTCCTGTTCAAGTTGAGTAAGCTTCATCCTACTGCTCTCTAATTGTTGTACATAAGCCTTGCATAGTAAAGAATTTATTTGAAATAGTAAAAACCTTCAGGAAAATGAAAACTAAAAGCTACTTCAGTTACATATAAAGCAAGTTTCAACTCAGAGGCTCAAAAGCTGGAGGACCAAATAATTGGAAAGAATGCTATTTATTGACATACTTAGTAGCCTAGGACCTAGACTGCGATTAAACATGCAGTAACTTAAAGTCTAAAACCAATATAATTCTACCAAATGCTAAATTACACACCAAAGTTATGAGTTAAAATGATGAAACAGGCAGTACAAATATAAGGAGTAGAACTCGGATACTTGAAGCCAATCCATGGGTGAGGTTTACTTGATTGAAATCAGGTTTGGTTTTATGTTCCCACAATTCACACTTTACTGTCGTATTCCGTGTTGATACGCATGTTCCGAAATGCAGTACACCAGTGTATCGAAAGATTATGCACACACGATTTCGTATGCTAATTTTGACGTTACGAATCGTTGAACTTAGCGTTCCGAAACATTTAATTCAATGTTCAAAATGTCGGTTTTGATGTTTCAAAATGTTTATTTGACGATTTTAAGTGTGCTATGTTAAAATGTATGGTGTAATAATAATTTCCTACTGAAAATGTAAAACATCAAGTAATAATGATTTCTTATTAAAAATATAAACAAACAAAAAATGATTTCAAATCTACATTGAAAGAATTGAAGTCTTGTTTTTTACTTTACTTCAACTTTCAACTATCATAATAATATAACGCAGCCTAAAAACATTTATGAATTTTCTATTTATACTTGTATATTCCTCTTTTTTCACAAAAATATATTTCAAAATGTTCTCTTTCTCCACGTACTTTTTTCAAAAATAATTAGTACTTTAGATTTTGGTATTTGAAAAAAGAAAATACATTGATTACGATGATAATATGTTTGAAGAACATAATGTTGTATCAATATGTATGAAAACAATTCCAAATTCAAAGTCCATGCAACAAAAAGAGTCATCATCAAGAATTGATAAAGGAAAAACATAATGTAACTTTGTTATAATTTTCAACTACTTAAACTATATATAAGAGCCCATAGTAAAATAATAATAATAATAATAATAATAATAATAATAATAATAATAATAGCAGCAACAACAACAACAACTAAGTGATGATGTTAGCACTTGTGCAACAATATTTGAACATTTTGCAATTTGCTTAGCTTCGATTGATATAATACTTAGTTGGAAATGAACGGTGACGGTAACGTTTATTTATACGAATATCATTTTATTTCGTGTCCATCAATTTGTAGTGGATAATAATATTATACAAATTTGTATGTACAAATAACGTTTTCAAAAATGCTTTGTATTCCGTCTACCCGTATTCTGTTCCAGTTAAACCTACCCTTAACGTATTGCATTCCACAGTATGTAACGTTTTCTGTTTCCATTTTCATTCCACGTACCGAATCGTTTCGTGTACACGGTAACATAGGTTTGGTTAAACTATTATTTGGTGCTTAATGTCTCTTAATGTTAATGTCATTAAATGGTGCTTGGTACATTTTAAAGTGATATTTTTACTAGCTCAAATACCTATTCTAAGTTCATAATGTTGGAGTAATTAAAGATGAGTCGTTGTATGATAATTGTGTTAGAGAGTATTCTCATATTTTCTATCATTTTTCCTATCATGTTGCAATATAAGGGAAAACTAGTATTTTATTATTCTTCACTTTTAGGCCTATGAATAACTCATTGAGATTGGGATTAGTTAGTTCTACTCTTTGCTATAAAAACCCACCTTTCGGTTTTTACTGTTTGCCTCTTATTCTTCTTTCAATTCAACTGTGTATGGCATTGATTAACAAATCGCACGCGTAAACCAATGTTAGCACAATTTACGCTTTAGCTGTCGTATTACATTTTGATATGTGCGGTCCAAATCACAATACATCAATATTTAGAAATGCTATGCGCACTCGATTTGATACACTAATTTTGATGCTTTGAAATGTTGGATTTAGCATTTCGAAATGTTTGATATAATGTTTCAAAATGTTGATTTAGATGTTCCAAAATGTGTAGTTGACTATTATAAGTGTATTTTTTTTCTAAGTATGTAGCTTTTACCATGTTTTATGAGTTTCTATATCTAAATAAAAATTAATTTGCTATTTTTTTTATAAAAACGAGGTATATAATTAATTTTAGAATTTAATATTGTTAAGCAAATAAATACAAATTTTGAACTTGAATTATGTGAACTTGAATGTAAAATAACGTAAGAGAATTAAAGATAATTTTGTAAATAATTGTAGAAATTTTGAACTATATGGACTTAAATGAAAAAATAATTTTACCATTTTTGTCAATATGTATGACTAATTAATAAATATTGGTTAACTAGATTTATTTAAAATGCTTAAATTTAACACCAAATAATTAATTTTACTACGTGACTTGAATAAGAAACAATACGACTTCATTCTCAACGTTGTCTTTTGATTTTTCTCCGTTTGTCATGTGACATCATTTCAATCCATTTCTCTTAATTTTTTCTCCATTTAGTTTCAGGAACATGGTTCTCTATTAGTTTTTATCTGGTACTCAAACGAAATTTTGTAATGGTCGATTAGGTTGGGATCAATAAGGAATCTTTTACAATTGTGCCAAAGGTAACCGGTCTATTTCAATGTCGTGAATTTAATATATGTAATATTTAATAGATTTGAGAAGGTTTTATAATGAGATATATAAGAAATTATGCTCAATAGTATGAACTCATGGTTAATAATTTATGTTGATTGTTTATATAACAATGCAAATTGCACGTTTGTTTAGTCAAAAGTAAGGGATGTGCCACTTTATTCATACTGAGAAACATGATGTTAATATTAGGATTTGGAAGTGCTGACCATTTGGTGAAATATATATACGTTAGTGGAATTGCAGTATTGCTATTACACATAAAATGAAACCAAAAAAACACGTTGATAATGATTTAAAAGTTTAGAACCAAGGTGTAAAAGCTCCATGTCGATTTTAGAATAGTAGCCATTCACTTTCTCTTTGTTTATATTCTTCAATATTTTGCATTTGGTTGGACCAGTTACAATGTCATTAATGAAATCGGGAATTAACAATTCGAACGAAATCAAATTTCTTATACTAAATGTACATGAGTGCTCTCCTCAAAAGAGGATCGCTTATTTTCTCTTAAATTTCTTATAGTAAAATCCAATTTGAAACATATATGAATATTTTCAAGTCGAATGCCTTTATGAATTAGGATGATTCTCACTAAATCACATGTCTACAATTTGCACAAGAAGTTTATAATAAATAGTTTGTTGATACTAAATGCACAAATGTCGTATGTGAAAAACATTGTATCTATTTCCATTTTGCTGAACAGACATACATCTAGGTTTTCCATATTGCAACTCTGATCAGAATGATCAATACTACAGAAACATTTGATATAGCTCAAAGTTGTATCCAAATAATTATTATCCATTACTATATTAGAAAATCATACAAATTGTTTGCTTTCTAAATCAATATTTTATATTATATAGGAGCATGTCTTATTTTTAACTTAATAACATAGCAGCGAATAGATTGATACTTTTTCAAGCAAACTATTTATAGAAGAAAACAAAGTTGAAATATATATGAATAAATGGGTGAAATGAATTTAATATATATGGATGGTAATGTATATAAAGACAACTCCATATAAATATATATACGTACAAATATATTATTGTGCATACAAATATATTATTGTGCATACAAATATGGATGCAGATATGGTTCAACTGATTGTTTGGTCATGTATATTTTTCAAATTAGTCGGATGGACTTGAATCACTTACTCTTTCTATATCTATATGCACTTATTTTATATATGGATCTAATCAATTTGAATAGGAAACTAACATCTAATATCATGTGACCATGGCTTAGCTCATTGCAAAGAACTTTATATATTTTTTGACTTGATGACATTTCCACTAATATGAACTTGTATAGAACGTTGTCTTTATTTGTGTGTGTATGTATGTATATATATTTCGGTTGTGATATCACTCGGCTTATGTGAAAATAATGCAAGCCCGATATTTTTTAGGAAACACAAGAAATTAATGTTATCATTAATTCCCACCAAGATATTATTTTAATTAGTGCTTAATTGTGAAAGCTTACAATGTGCTTTCCTAAATTTTAATTTAAAATCAGTTCTTCCAACTACTACAGTAAAAACATAAAATACGCAAGAATTTTGCATCGTCATTTCACCATTATTTTCTCCATAAATAAACCGAGGAAGGAGCTATTAATCACTAAAATGAGGTTATGCGGTTCAACGATCACGCAACATAATATTTGTTACTAATACTAAGGTATAATTTTTAAGTTCATGAGATTTTTATGATTATTGTAAAGTAGCTAATTAAATTGGCCTTGATTAATACCACAAAGGCAAAATCGATGAGTGACAACACCCATTTTATATGCTTATCAATTGAACTGCATATTGCCATATTTTCACTAAGGATATTCAATATTATTAATGAATGTACAACGTTTTATGTGTTTTCATAAATCTTGATATTTAATATTTAAAACTATGAATCGAGTTAAGGTAATATTTAATACAATACTTTATGAATTATTAGTATAACTATTCCATCCAATTTTGAAAAACAAAAACAAAAAGATTACCTATAACAACCTTAATACATTTTTTTCTAAAATGGAATAACCTATACACCTTGTCCTTTATATTGCCCTATAATACAATCATCTAGCATAATTTTACCTTAAAAAAATTGAACTTTAGGAGATTCAACCTTTTGATAGTTATCACAATAGCATTATGTGTTCCTGTATTGCTAGCGTTTTTAGGGGTTAGATCATAGAACATATGAGTGTCTTAATAATAATTTTACATTCATATATGTTTGTAGTAAAAAAAGTAACTAAACGCGAACGATGTTAAAAAAATTCTAAGTTTTAGTTGTTCGCTAATTTTATTTTAGTGAATGTGCTATGTTATGTTTGAAACAGTATTAGCAATGGTGAATAGTTAAGTCAAAATCCACTATTGGATTAAAAAATGTCTTTTGATTAACAGAGAGGTAAGTCATTATGAAGAAAGAATGCTATTTGGTTTCTTAACATTTTACGAAGTCCAAAGGTTTCAACATTAATGGTTGTACTTTGATCATGACAACTATTTGGTTGCTAGTATTTATTTAGCTTTAAATTCAAAGGTGCATCAAAATATTAAGTTTGACGTAGAAATTGTACTTATAGGAAAAAACTACAACAACATTTCACAAGCAAACAATTGTATTGACTTGAATAATAAATGCAATCCTAAGACATTTAATTTTAGTTAACCGAAAAATCAAATAATGATAAATCTGTGTGCGTAGCAAGGGGTTCCCCTAATTTAAAAGGGTATGAGAAAGAATATCATCGTAAGAATTATAATAATGATAAATGGTAGGAATTTTAAAATAAATTATCCAGAGAGATGAAGGAGAGAAGAGAAAATTCCTCGAATTGATAAAAGGACGGGAAATTCTTCTAATTTACAATTATTTAATAGATTTATAACTAGTTGGAAATAAACGTTAATAGTATATTTATACAAGAATAATTTTACTCTGTCCAACCATTTGCGGTAGATAACAATATTACACAAATTTTATGTAAAGGGAGCATTTTCAAAAATGTTTCAGGCTAAGCGTATTCCATTCCAGTTAAGCTTAACCCCAACTTATTGTGTTCCATGGTATGTAAGGATTTCCATTTCCATTTCGTGTACCAAATCTTTCCACGTACCAGCTAACATAGGCATAAATAGAGACAATAGACATGTGATAGAACATACTACTATGGAATATTCCTCCCAGCTAAATATTGTTGTGCATGTATGACATCTACATGATTAGAAACTAACAAGAAAAATTACCTTCTTTCTCAATCTACTTTTCCTGGCAGCTTCACGATTTTGAGCAAGTCGACGGAGCGTCTACATGGAACATAATGCATATCAATTTGAACAAGTGTACAACTGTTACTTCTAATTATAAAGTTAGACATATACTTTTTGTTCAGTTTTGTCCTTCGACCTGTCACTTGAATCAGAAGCACCGATAGCTACCAGTTGGCCTTGTTCAAACTGCATAATGAGAGATGTTTTTGTAAGAAAGCAACCCTCGAATTTGATGTTGTCTTGAAACTGTCATAAAAATCTGTTAAAAACAATCATTTAGATAGAATAAAATGCTAATTGTGTGTGGGGTTTTTTTTGGGGGGGGGGGGGGGGGGGGGGGAGGAGGAGGGGAGATTGTGGACTAGTATTCAAACACAGTGAATATATCATCTTAATCACTTCCATAGCGAGTTATGATGAGGGAAAACTTATTTTAAAGTAGGATATTATGGTGTTACACCATTCAATAACTTCAGTGTGGACACTTTCAGAAAGACTTAAGGTGGCTGCCTCGTCATTATTTTCTTTTCTACTCGATTATAAAAAAAAGGCCTAGTGATCATTCAAAAAGTAGGAGACGCTCAAAATAGCAATAAGGTAGATTAATGCATCAGTATTGTTATTATAATGCCATACAATTGTACTACACCTATATGTCACTCATCATACATAAACAAAGAGTCACCCAACCTGTCAAAGGTCCGTAGATGTTCAAATCATTATTCCTTAACGGCATCCGCCATATGACAAAAATATCTGGAAAACCCCAACAGAAAAATCATCCAAATAGTTCTTTAAGGTCAGAATTACCATTTAAAAGAAATTGTGTTAATGTAAATATTAAACAAAAAATTGTTGACTAAAGTAAAACCTTTGATGATACTTCTTTATATAATAACTTCATATAAGATTTGAAAAAACTGATGCGCGCACATACACATAAACGCAAAATACTATCATTCTACGGAATGAAAGTTCCCCAGAAAAAGCCATAGAATAAATGATAGAAGAAAATGACCATTTGATTTTTCTCATCAGTGTCTCCATCTGTTGAGGTATCTGTTATTGGACTGCCATGAGCCATTACAGTTTCTTCCCAATTATCGATGTGATGGTTGCTTAAAAGTTGTGATTGGTTTGGTTGTTGTCCCCTTTGATGGGGCAATGTCAGAGAACCAATACTAGCTGCAAGAACAATGTTAGTAAGAAGGAGAAGTGGATCATCATGTGGCTTAAAAGAGAAAAAGAAACTACTGATACCTCGATCTATGTTCACACAAGAAATAAAGGAACGGACAAATAAATTTATAAACTTATGCTATATGCAGTGTGAAAGTAAACAAGTCACTTTACACGTATTTTCAGTAAAGCGCAGCATATAGACGTAAAACACATTTGAACGCATTCCATACATATACTCAAGATGATATGAATTCAAATGCAATCATAGAAATAGAACTCTATTTTTCATTGTATGTCTGAGATATATATATATATATATATATATATATATATATATATTCTAGAAACGTCTATTAGACTAACCTTAGAAATACATAATCAAAACTATGCATCGTTATGTATATATTCACTTATTGGGTATTTGTCACAAAAATTATGTGTAATGGTTCTTGTTTATAAGGAAAAAAAAAATATTAAACCTGTTAGATGAACTAATTTTTCTCTGAAACTTATTACTGTTGACATTTGTTTGTCTAACTTAATATTTTGGCTCTTACACTTCCCTTAAAACGGAAAAAAAAAAAAAAAAAAATCAAACAACAAGCAACAAATCCAAACAATGTTTTATGTGTACTCTTCCAGATGCTTTTTTTCTTTGTTACATTTAAAGTATGGCATGTGCATTTATTTATTGTGTGGCTCTTAATTAAGTTTCTAAAACTCAATTTTATTTTATATAATCAAATTAAATAAATTAACAGTTACGGTATATGTTTATTATTTCTTCATGTTTAGTTTGTAAGTTCGGCAAAAAAAGTTTGTTTTGAATGTGAAACCAACTAAATTGATGAATGAATTCATCATTATATCTATTTGTATTGAGATGCTTTAAAATTACCAATTAAAACACAACAATTGCATAATCTGAAGTTTGTCCTCAATAATCAATCACACACACTTACACACATATAATTATCGCTTATTATATGGAATAGCCGCAGTTCGATGTATATGGTAGTCTTAAAATGTTAAATTTATTAGTAGTTGCATCAATATGTTGCAAAAAAAAAAACAATTTTTTAAATTTACTATGCTCGCAGATACAGGGATAGTAGTTTGTAAAATACAGATGAAGTCTTTTTGCCAAAATTGTACATTATACTTATTTCTTAAACAAAGTTTTATTTAAAACTAAAAGAAAATCACCACTGATAAAGGTAATATAAATACGGCTAAGAGACAGATTTAACGAAATTGATTTTAGGCAGAGGATAAAAAAGTTATATTCATCCTTGTAAAAAATATAAACAAATACAAGTATGTCATGTTAATTTTTTCTTCCCTTTTCTTTTTGCATATTTACCATTCTCTTTCCAGTTTTTTCTTAAATGCATAATTCTCAACAAACCCTTAAACCAATTCAGCTCCCTATAAATAAAAAGACAAAAATCCATTTTCCCATTTAAACACAAAATCCTAATAACTAAATCTTTTTATTACCTATTAATTTTTTGTTACTTAATAAGATAATAGCTCTTAAATTTTGATCATAAGGTTCAAAAAATTTATCTTTGAAGTCTTGCATAATTAGTAGTTGACTTACATACCTTAAAAACGAAATATTACAAATTTTGATGATAATTTTTAGCTTGAAATTTGATATTTGATTTTGTTGCTTAAGAATGAAAACCTTCAATATTATGTTGATTATTACCAAAACATCTATTTTGTAACATTTTTGTTACTTTGCGATGAAATTTTAAAAAAAAAACTTCGTTTTTAGTCAGATTTGATAAAACAAAAAAAAAAACTAGTGGCTTTACCAACATTTGTTCCTTTATGTTTGAAAATGTCTTATGGTTTTCGCTTTCGGACATTAGAAATACAACTTCGGAGTTGCAAGCAAACTTCAGGGTTTTCTCAAATCGCAAAATGCATGTTCATATCATCCAACTCAACAGAAGGGTAAGGAAGTGAATTAAAAATTAGGGTTCTTTTGTCGTAAAGTGTAACACGATAGAGTTCTTATCCTACAACAATGATTATCGTTGCCATGGTGGTTACTTATGGGAATGGAAGTGAATCCTAAAAGAATAGGTGAAAGACGAGACGAAATGATTAAAAATAATTATGTGAATGATTTCATGTTTAGGAAATAAGGCAAATTTGTCGATGACAACTGATTAGTAACCGTTTTATTACATTAATAACAAACATGTTTTGATAAGAAATCAACTAAAATATTATTATATTATTACATGTGCTCCTAGCCAAATAGAAGTAATATAGGATATACTCCTACCAGGATGATATTCATTCCTTATATGAAGGCCAATAAATTGAGCAACTCTATTAAGGTCGTAAATTGCAGAAGGTTTCATGACACTCCTTCGTGGTCCTACTACCAAAAAAATTCTTATCAAAGTTAAATTTATAAAAGCAAAGAAATAACATTGTTCTGATTTATTTTTTCTTAGAATATTGAAAGAAAAACATTGTTATACTTTAAATACATAAAATAGTACAACATCAACAAGTTATATCTCAAAGATCTTTAAAGCTATCGGTGAGCTAAACAATATAGTGGACATTTTTGCCTTTTAGGATATTTCCCATTTTCTATTTTTGGCTTTTGCTTCTAAAAAGACGTCTGAATGAAAATCAAATGCTATTTACACGTCACTTATAAACTCCAAAAAAGAATCGATGCGATTTTGTGGTTGACTCCATCTAAGACTAGACATTGAAAACACTATTACTGCAATTAATAAAACAATGTTCATAAACCTAGTATACAGATAATTGTCGCTCATTGCGTAGAATTGCCGTCTGTACATTATGTAAGACATACAAAACATACTGATAGCTGTGGAGTTTTTTTAAAAAAATTAAAAAAAATGAATTGTTATTTTTTTTACTATAAATACATCAGGAGGGTATTGGTTTAAAAACATTATCGAAGATTTGAGGCCAAAAAACTTTAATATTCATATTTTTGAACAAAGATTTCGTCTATATAGCTTGTGGATGGTGAGTTTGCAAGGGATTTATACTGTATGTGATAAGAATCGGGCAAGGGATTTATACTGTATATGATAAGGATTCTGATTGAAGATGATGATTCCGCCATTGGAAATATTTTTGTTGCAGTAATTTTTATATTTTGTCAAGCTATCGTCTGACTATGATTTTTAAACAACAAAAATAGAACACTAATATGTAAACATTGCTAACATTTAGCATATCTCTCAAAAGAAAGACTGTTGTACCCATACAAGGTTTGATGAATACGAGATGTATTTATGTTACACCACTTTTAACCAAAGTAAAAACTTCTACAGAAATATGCTAAAATTAAGTGAAAATAAGGGACACGTCCCTAGAATCAAACTTAACACACAAAACATCCTCCAAAAAAAAGTATAAATTACATCCTTGCTTTCAAATACTCCAAATTTCTTTCCTAAAATACCCCTTTGTTTCATTGCATTCTTCTTACGTGCATGTTATTCTCACATGCATAATTAAATTTTGCACCTCATTTACTTATCAATCTTTAAAGCGCAATAACTTTTTGTAGCAACGACGGATTAACAAACCGTTTTCACCATTAAAACACAAATTTTATTATCTTTCTAATGAGCGACATTGTGCATATGTAAAAACAATATATCGTATGATTGCAGATAATTCTGCAATTATATGCAATAATTGCAGAAAAGTCTGCAATTATATTGTATAGTTGCAGATATTCAACAATGATATGCAATAATTGCAGAAATGTTTGCAATTGTATGGTATAGTTGCAGACATTCAGCAATTACATGCAATAATTGCAGAAATGTCTGCAATAATATGGTATGATTGCAGACAATTCTGTGATTACTTGGAATAATTGCAGAGTTTTCTGCAATTATTTGACATAATTGCATGAAAGTATACACTTATATGGAATAATTGCATAAAAGTCTGCAATTATTCCATATAATTGCATATAAGTTTGCAATTATATGGAATAATTGCTGACATTTGAAGAAAAATCGATGATGTTCAAAAATTGCAGAATTCTGTGCAAATATATGGAATAATTGCTGACATTTGAAGAAAAATCGACGATGTTCAAAAATTGCAGAATTCTGTGCAAATATATGGAATAATTGCAGTCTTACTGCAAATATATTTTTTTGGTATCAACGGTGGATCTCATTTTAAAGATCATAAATTTTTTAATTTTTTGGTGAAAACGGTATGTTGTTCCGATGTTTCTACGTAAAGTTATACACGTTTAAAATATTAAAAACGTAAAGGGTATTTGGGTTCTTTTGTGTATGCGGATTTGAAAACAGTGACTGGAAATATAAATGTAGTTTGGGGATGATGATTTTTCTATTTTGAAACTTAGCAGGTATGTCAGCCAAACTATCCCTAAAATTAACATATGGGCATCTGTTCATTTTTAGTGCAAAATTAGTTCAACTAGAAAATTAATAAAAAAAAATCATTATGTGTGCCCATATCAATACAGAAACAACAAATTGACGTACTCCTGCTAAGATCAGAACAATTCCTCATATGATAGGCAACAGACATATCAAGTGCGTCGAATTTCAGAAAATCTAGATGATTACATGACGCTCCTTCTGTGCTGTTACTATCATGAATAGGTCTTCTTGTCAAAATAAGGTATAAAACAAATCAATGAAACCACATTTTTGTAACTGGAAATGAGTTAAGTGGTACACGATACACCATACACAAGTGATGAAATTATTGGTGTACCAAACATTGTTGCTATATGAACATTTATTGGCTTTTAAGGTGCTTCCACTCATCTATTTTTGGCTTTTGGCTTCTAAAAGCTCATTTGCCTGGATGGAAACCCTAAATCATCTCCATCATAAACTACGAACAGTTAAATCAATTCGACAACTTGCCTGACAAAAAACTTACAATTCACTTTCCTCTACCAAGACAGAAATTGCAAGCTGATAAAATAAGTGAAAATTGCAGCTCTGATACCTGAAACACAGAGAAGTAACTATGTCGCAGAGGTTCCAACCACGACACAATTCATCTCAGATCAAAGGGATATTAATGCTGGGGCAACTGATAATTGGAATTTTTCTTTCTTTTTCCCTTTTGGATTTGTCGAGTTGAGAGAGGAAATGAATAAACTATAAAGTAGCGAAAAATTAGGATGAGGCAGTGAATTTAGCTGTGTTCTCAGTCGTAGACTGAATAGACTACAGAGAGGAATAGTCATGTTTTGTCAACTGAAATAATTTTAGGCAAGATTAGGTGATGAGTCCTACTCGACTTCCAATATTGTGACAAAATAAAATTCTTGGATAAAAGGTAAAAAAAAACTACCAAAAATAGTATTACCATGGTCTAATGTATCAAAATATGTATACATCAGAAATATTTAAACCCGAATTAAATGCAAAAATATGCATACCAACTCATTTTGAAGATGCAATTCATTGTCATTTAAAGGATTATGTTATAATCTTGTGATGTTTTTTTTCAACATTTGGCTTGTGATGTTTTTTTTTAACATTTGGAAATAAAACGTGTTAAGGTAACCAAATCCCATGTGATCAAGTGATATTTTCAATTTGATTTAATAAAGTGAAGAAATAATAAATATAAGCTAAATTAAATAGTGAGAAAAAACATCAAGTTAGTACGTATTTCGTTCATTTTTGTACCCGCACAAAACTTACTAGCCTACCAAAATATTATTTGTTCTGACCCTAATGTCCGATAAATAAAGGTAATAATAGATCGGTACCATTATTCCAGTGGTTAGACGTTTGACTTTGATGCGAGTGGTCATATGTTTGAAACTGCGTAGCGTGATTCCAATATATATTATCATGCAGTATGTTGCATACCATCTAAAACTTTTCATACTAATATATACTACCATCTAAGTACTTAATTTTTTTTTGAAAGCTGATAATAATAGGAAGGGGAGGAGGAGCAAGAGTAAAAATAGACGTGAACATATAAAAAATAATGTGGAAATCATGTTTTCAACCTCTTTTTTCTCGAATAATCAGAGTTCATTCGGCTTTCCAAGTTATAAAGTGGGCCCCTATAATTTATCAAAATTCACGTTTCTACGTTTTTAAGCATTTTTTACAATGAAATATACCTAAAAGTTTTGAATTTTGATATGTTCGATCAGTTTATTGCATTATGTAATAAAGATAGTGTATTAAATGAAGATAAATGTTATTAGTTAGAAACCACTACTTCTCTACTATTAATAAAGAGAATTAAATGGATAGAATTTTCATGTTGTCTTTTTAAAATTTTGAAAAAACCATCATCCATTAACGGAATCTCGCCACCGATTTGCGACCTTCACACTTCTTCTTTCCAACCATCTATCAACAGAATTTTACTACCAATTTATCACCAACGCTACTAACAAAACAACTTGAAATAAAAGTGTTATGACTACCAAAACATTTACGCTTACAATACACATCTATCCATTCACTTTTTTTATTAAATAAAATGTAAATATCACTACTTACACGTACATGTAGTTTATACTAGTACTCGTAATAATGTGTTTCTATACAATTTTAGTTGTTTTTATTATATGTTGAATTCTTTACCGAACAACCAACCTATCATTTCTTCCGTTCTACACATTTTTATACTGCAGCATGCATAGTATTTGAGGTTTGTATGTTTTTGTTAAAATAACTTAAAATATATTCGTAAAAGATATGTTTCGTGTATTAGATTATATAAACATATCCAAAATTCAAAATTTTATGAACTATGCATTTTTATTTGTTGCATCGTAAAGAATGCTTAAAAATAGAGTTGTTTAAAATTTTGAAAATTCAGGACCTAATCACAATATGAAAAGCAAGAAGGGGGCGGGGGCTCCTGCTATGATGAATAATTAAAGTGTTCTTCAAAAAGCCTCAATGTATTTTGATTAAAGCGAATAATACAAGTACCTACTTATAGTGATTTGTGAGATATATGAAATATCACTATTATTCACTTTCCATGTGAAATATCTGAGTTTCCCATGCTTTAGTTGGTGTACTTGAACATTGCTAATCCAGTTTTGCTTTCCTATACCTGAAATTTAAGGTAGGAGGGAGAAGTAGCAACTACTGCACATATGTTGTTAATGTCGAGTTAGAAGCAATCACACAAAAATTGGTCTCAAGTAACTAGTATAAGTGCGTGTGTTTGTTTAAGACTTATGGGTCATGGCTTACTAGAAGAATCCATCGATGGATACTATTATCAAAGCTCTCAAATGGGAACTTGCTTGATGGTTTTCCCTGGAGATTATGTCCATGTAGCAATGTGGATAAGAGTTATGTCTTTGTGTAGTGGACCATTAGTATCTGCTAATTTATAAATTAGTTTGTAATATTGTCATTGATGGTACAAGTGAAATAGTAGCACCTATATTTTCATTTTAGGAAATTACCCAAAATAGGGTAAGGGAGTGATGTCAAACATTAAAGACGGCAATAACATACATGCTTTGTTTGGGATGAATGGTTTTTCAAAAGTTTATTTTAGAATGCCTCATCCCCTTATGGTTTTTTAGCTTCAATTTCTCTTCACTTTTAGTGAAACCCTTCTCTTTCTCTACGCCCATTTTACGCGACCTTCTTCAATCATGTGAATATAGCACCCCTACAGTTATCCCATTAGTTGTCTGTAATGTGATATTTCGAACAAAGGATGGAGGGAGATGACCCAAGGAATGGCTTGATAATTGTAGCATCTGTAACGGGCTCCAAACAATCTTGCCCATGGAGTTTACTATCTTTAATGAATGATCCTTGAGAATCTAACTTCAAATGTGCCAAACAAAGTGAAGGTCTACATGAATTTCCTATAGCTGCTTTCTGCTTCATTCATCTAAAGCTTTTTTAATTTTCAGAGTACCATGCTCCTTTGTTGAAGGATTCTGGGTGCTATAAAACCTTTTGCTAGGGGATCATTTCTCTACCCTTAGAGAAGAGGTATGAGATTCATTTTACATGACGTTGATATAAGGAATGTTGGTAAGCACCATCTATGTATAGAATCAATGATAGGTTCAAGTTGAGTATGTGGCACAAGGGTTGAAGAAGAAAACCATGCATGAAGGAACGTCAGTTGCCCTTACAAGAGTGGGAGAGAACAAATAAAGGGTAAGATAAATGAGTTGATGATTGGATTATGGTAGAAAGTGTAGCAATGTAAGTGAGTAGATCCTAGGTGGGAAAGAAGGTACCACTCGCCCATATTTTAGGCATGACTTAAGAGATATTACACATATAGTTGAGTTGGATTAGATGGATTCGTGGGCACAGTCCTATAATCAAGTGGATGCATTTGGTTCTTTCTATATGGAATAATTTATCGCATTCAATTCTTCGTAATTGTTTCCCCGCTCGAAAAGTTAAGTTATCCTATCAAACATCATTAGGCTCCTAGTCTCCTGGAATTAGGATCTCAAATGAGTCAAGTCATGGAATCAAATAGCTAGTCATTGAGTGTGTACTCTTAGTAGATAAATCGAGAGAACATCACATACCCATTAGGGGCATGTTTCGTTTCTTTATATTTTGTACTTTTCTTGATCTATGTTTTCACATATTTTTTCTTATGTGCTCAACTATTTCCTATCATGTGCTTTGTAGTTTTTATTTTTCTTTATTTTATAGGATGTTGTCTAACGTGAGTTGTAATTCGACGAGCACTACCTCTTAAGGTTTAGCAAACCTCCCTTTTAAACTAGTTGTTCAACCCCACTCCATTTTCCAAGGTCCCTAGGTGACTATTGAGAGGGTGGTGACCGAGAAGTGGCTCATTGAATCCTTGGTAGTAGTTAGGGCATGAAATGAAATAGGGCGAACATGGTTGACCTGTAGGTAATGTAAAGACCAAGGTTCTCAAAGATAAACATGGAGAAGTCTTTAGGGGGAGACTAACCTTCGATACTCTGTAGATGTCCTCTTGATTTTGTTCCTCGACGAATAAACATGCTTAAAGCTGATCGATCTGGTCCACAGCTAGGATCGAGCAGCCATAGGCTTGCCCTCATTACTAGCCTCTACATAGGAGGTGTATGACTACCAAATCCTAGGTGCCTTTTTATTTATTTATTTCTCTTTTTCCTCAGCATTTTTTACAACTAAATTTTTTGAGTTATCATATTTCAAAAGGTCACTCAATCGCTCAAAATAAGGTATGGGTACATCTATTGTCTAGGTGTTGATAACGTCCATTTTGTGTTGACCATATTGGGTTGCCCTCTAGTTTGAGAAGTTGTGCCATTAACTAGAGGAGGCACGAAAGATCGCCGCGGATGCATTCTATGCCAAAGATAAAGAAGTGGCTATAATAATTAGTTCATGGCCAACTCGAGGGTTCACCCTTTCGTAGCTTAGTAGGGAGGTCAAGCCTAAGATCCGAGAATGTTCCGGTGTCCTTTTTGTTCCAATAATCTTTTATTCTCTGACTGCATTCCAACTTGAAAGATTTACTTAATATAGCGAGTTCGTCGGATTTTTTTTCCAGTAATGAAAGTGCTAGATCGGCTACATAGCTACTACCCATCACACGACCCTAAGATGAAGAGGGAATCTGCAAAGGTGCCTTTTCAGAAGACTTAGCTAAAGTTGGAGTAGGCAACCCTTTCTTACTCTCAGTTGATATATGTTCATGTGATTGACACTCGTTCTTAAACTTCATTAGGTCTATCTCTAAATCAAAAATATGTTGATTAAGTTGAGCGATTTTCATGTTATGTTCCAGTTGTTGAAGATCAGAGCATGAATTAAGCTTCCTACTTAAATCCAAAATCTCTTCATCTTTGGAAGATATTTTCTCTTCAAGGTCCTTGACTGTCTCTTGGGAGGCTTTTAAAATAGATTTCACTTGAATGTACTTTTCACACCATTTATTGACTTCGGCATTATCAATGGTTGACAAATCTAAAATAGAACTAGTGGAATGGTGCTTTATGGGGGCCATCAATTTAGACTGAATGTTACCAAGACATTAACTAAGGTTGGGATCGTCATGAGATAAAGGCAACTCTTCATCCTAAATCAGGAAATCAATAGTAATTAATTTTCAATAAAAGAGGGAAAATCAATAATAAAGAAAATTACTATTAACTTGGAGAACAACCAGAACCATTACATTCACACAGAAATAATAATAGTCAAAATTGCATGCTTATTGTGATTTTCTTAGCTCTTAGAATAAGAAAGGACATCTCCAATTTTTTGAAAAGTGGAAGGTGAAATGGAAAATGTAGTGTAAAAGGGGGCTCCAATTCTGAGGGAGTGTTAATTGGAGGGAACCTTCGATAATCCCCTTTTTTGGAAGGTGGGCTAAGTTCGCCACATAATAATTTGGCATTGTTGGTTCGAATATCATGAAGAAATTGGTCTCTTTAATCTCCAAAGAAACCGAAGTCCAAGTTAGAATTTTGAGTATATATACATGGTGAAGGTCGTGAAGGAAACAATATTTTAATAAACAAGACTTGTCAATCATGGAACAATTTTGTTTAAAAGGCATTTTTAATCTAACCAATTTACTTAAAGTATCCCTTGAAACATGAGATAAGGGGAAATATAGGCAAAATCAGAAACCTGCACATCAACGATACAAAAATTGAAATATAAATTCAACTTAAATATATTATTACAACATCAAATTGTACATAAAATTAAAGCTATACAATAATACAACTAACATTTGTAGAGAATGGACTCTGTATAGTATTCAGTAATGAGCTGTCCTTACTAAACTTAATCATATTAGGAAGGAGAGAATCAATAGTTAAAGGAGTAGTAGGAACTCTGGGTAGGTTCCAACACAATCCTAGATAGGGATAGAATCCACATTCATCCAAATGCCTCTTATGGAGATGCCTAATCAAACCTCCACAACCGTCACCTAGGAAAGAAAAACCGATCGTGGGAAATTGGGGTATAAACCCGCAAGAGGCATTCCATCAATTTAGTTATGTCCCTAATCAACATCTGGAAAAGGGTGGTAGGCTCTTTATTCTCTTTGCAAAAGTTGGATTGATGGAAGTGAAATTTCTGAAGGAAAAGTGCAGCTCATTTTTTCTTAAAATCCTCAAGGCATTTGAGTCGTTTTAGGGACCTCGTTTACTTCTCATTTAATTCATTCAAATATTTGCATAATCTTTCTTATTCTCTATTAAGTCTCAGAATTTCATCTCTTTTTATCTAATAATTTTTTTCTTCATATTTCCTATTTCTCCTTTTACGTTAATGGTTAAGCAATGATGGAATTATCACTATAAGAAAAAAATATTCTTGGAAAGAGAGTTCGAAAATAGGTACTGCCTATGGAAGAGTCATCATAGAACTCAGCTTTAAGGGTCAGGCCTTTTGAACTCCAGAGAAGGATTGACCAAATCCTCTTAAGCCATGGAGGATTGAACAGTGGAGGATTTGTCAAGGGGGCATGCTACTAGAATCTTTATCGATGTGGTAAGAAGAAAAGTTGGCCTCTTGGTTTGAATCATAGGAGATTCTGAGCCTCCTTAGCCTAAACCTCCATCTCCATCTTTTCTCAACGATCTATCTCGAGGATGATCACCAATACCACTATCTCCATCATCGTTATTGTCATTACTATCATCGTTCGACATGTTTCCTTCATCGCTTTTTAACTCCTCGTCATTTGATGGGAGGTCATCGAAGGTCAAGAACTTCTTAGGATCAATCGGATCGCTATCCTCAAACTTGAAAAGATATTCCAAAATGCGGTCAAGGAGAATATCACATTTTCTTTTATAATCTACTCTGGTAGAATGAAGAGAGGGGAAATTCATGTTCAGGAATTGACCACCACTATCTTGGTAAGTGGTGAATACCATAGCTCACAAGTCAAATTATTTCAGTAGGGACGGGCTTCGTTTAAGAAAGAAGAAACTTTGACTTTCATAATACGCAAAGATGATCTTAACTTCTTAAGAGAAAGATCCTTCTTTTCTAGGTCCTTTTCCAAAATCGGGACTCTAGCTGAAGACACCTTAAGATTAAAGGTTTCCAATTGAGCTTGTGCAAGATTACTTTCTAAAACTCTCACTCTCTCCTCTAAGTATTGAGTTCTTTTTTTACTCTGAATTCAGTAAGGATGTAACTCAAACATTTTCAAAGGATAAAGAGTCATTATGAGATTGGAGGTTTTAAATTTGAACTTCAAGAGTCTTTATATTTTCTAATAATAAAGAATTTAATTCATATAACGACGATGCGCTTTAAGAAGAGATTAAGGATGATTACTGAGACTTGAATAAATGTTTTCCAATCTGAAAAGAATCATAATAAAATCAATACAAAATTAATCAAGCATTATGATACGATAAAGAAAAAAGGAAGCCATGCCAAGACAAGATGCCACAAAAAAGAAGAAAGAACTTCTTTTGAAAATGAAGGACAAACCTCAATGGAACGTAGAGAAGGGAAGAAATAAGCCCTAGTTCCTATTGGGGGAAGGCTACATAATCGTTAAGTGGAGAACCGATAATATCAATAACTAAACTTTGGGCAAGTAATGTGGAAGAAGTGGTGATAACACCGAAAGTTGAGACCAAAGGTAGTTGTAGACTAGGATCTACCTCCAGATTTCTTAAGAGGAGGCTTTAAAGAAATATCTACATCTTTGGAACCTTTCTGTCAACCATAAACTCACTTATGAATGGAGGTCTGAATGAAGCTCATAATAGTGTTAAGCTCTACAAGAATTGAAAGCAAGGGTTTTTCTATGATTCAAAAGGAGTGTTTTGAAGGCACTAAGATAGCTTTCGTTAGGATGCAGTCGCAAGCATCTGATGCACCTACATGTGTCGAGTGAAATAAGAGATTTTGAAGGAAAAGAAAGGAGAGTAAGGCTACCCTTCCACCTCAGCTAATCCTTTCGATGCAATTGATTCAACATATATGAGAAAGCCTTATATGAGCTTGAAACACCTTTCGAGGGTAATAAACTTGCACACAAGAACCAAACCTTTCGAAATAGATGGTTTCGCGCTTCCTCATAGAGACATTTTGCCAATGTGAACCTTTCGAAAGCAAAGATAAGCCTTTCAAAACGGTTGGACCCTTTCGCAAGCATAGAGGAAATTTCGCATGAAACAAAGCCACCTTTCACAATAACCCTCTCGTCCTCTACTGATCCTTTCGAAACCATCCTCACTCGTTCAGGTAATCACATATCACGGTTAGCACTAGATCAAAAGAACTAAAGAGGAGATTCGAAGGAGAGGAAAAAGTTAAGAGTACTTTCGCTAACATCAAAGCAACGCGCTAGGGAACTTGACCCTTCCACTACATACCTTTCGAAGGTGTCAAAAGGTTTCAGAGGAACACGAAACCTATACTGATGGATTTTAGAATAACAACTGTTTCTAGTACACTATTGATGAAGGCGAAAAGGTTAACCCAAGCATGATAAGAGACCTAAGCTGCCGCCTTGAAAATTATGGAAGCGAAAGGATGAATGCGAAAGGCTGGGAGAAAGACCTTTCATCCACTTCGAAAGGATGGATGCGGAAGGGGTCAACCTGCATTTACAGTTATGACCCTAAGGGTCAAAGTTGGTGGACCGGATTTTGAGTTCTGAAATCTCTTTCTTACTTCATAGAAAAATCAAACTTTTATAACCCTAGATAAATTTGGGGAAAATCCTCTTACTTTTAATCCAATTTAGATAAATGAAAAGGAGTGGATGCATGGATCCAATATCAATTTTGAATATGAGGAAGATCATATCGGTCTTTAGCTTGACTAATGACCAATTGCATATGATGCCCGCTTATTTTCACAACCCACATTTGACTTATGTATTGATATGGAATCTACTTGGATATTTTGATTTGAACCATATTATCATCACGTTTCATGATATGAAACACTAAATTGACATGATGATGATAATTCGATATTAACAAGTTCATTGAACTTATACCATTTGTCAAAGAACGAATCCATTGCATATTGAATTTAAATCTTATACATTGTATATTAAGTCCCTTCGAAAGAGTAGGGATTCTCTTGACTCATTCGAAATGGGTTTCAAAGGGCTTATAGTATAATTATTTAAGTTGTGTTTGCTAGGAAGACTCCTTCGAAAGGAGCTAGGATATTCTAAAATATAAAACTCCTTTCAAAGGAGCCTCAACCACAACAACAAAACCTATATTTTCGAAAGTGGATTCCTTCCCAAAGGCATAATGACCCTTTCCACCTACTCGAAAGGGTTATGAATGAATTATTTCCTTCCTAATCTTTGCGTCAAAGTGTTGATTGGTTCTCTTATCAACAACTAACACCTTCGTATGACCACCTTTTGAAGACATGCAGTCCCTATCACTTATTCGAAAGGGGTTTCGAAGTGATTGGTCATTCTTTAAGTATTGCTTTGAGGTGTTAACAAAATTTCTTATCAACAACTTTGCTTTGGGAGTTGACAAGTTTTCTTGTTAACATTTTTGGCACTAGAAGGAGGGATCGAACCTCCGACCTTGTTGTTTCCCCATAGATTAATTATGAAATGTTTGACTTGTACAGGAAAATGAAATCAAAAAGGCTTAGTCAAATGGATGAGGAAACAATACATACAACAAATTTGGAGGAAAATATCACTCCAACTTTCAACTTGGATGGATTAGTACAAGGAGATCCATCAACTCTAGCACAACCAGAAAATAATGCAGTTGTTAACTCTGCCTCGGCCGAAAGTTACGACCCAGAGGAGTTGCCGACCTAACAACCCAAAGGGTTTGCCGATCTAAGAGCTCAGGACTTAATTCGATGCCAACCTAACTGGTTAAGAATCGTACTGATCCAATGCCTTATCACGGGTGCCGACTTAGTGCCTCAGAAGAGACTGGCCTAACGACTTAAGAGATAACAAAGGGTCCGACTTAACATGGTTGCCGACCTAACTGCCTAATAGGGTTACCGACCTAAGGGGAATTACAAGGACACCGACCTAAGGCTTGAAGGGATGACGACTTAACTGTTTAACCTTATGAAGCATGCTAACCCAAATGATACCGATCTAAGGCATGAAGGGATGCCGGTCTAACGAGGCTATGCCGACCTAAGGAGAGTTCCGACTTAGTATGGAAGCCGACCTAGTACTTTACAAGGTTTACGACCTAAGGCAGCTACCGATCTAGTGCCTTAGAAGGACCCGATCTAAAAACTTATAAAAGCCCACCGACTTAACCTATTTACCGATTTAACTATCCAAGATGCTTGCCGACTTAACTATCAGGCACAAACTCATCCAATCTAAACCGTGGCCGGCTTATGACTTATGATGAGTCGTGACCGATCTATGGATTTGAGGAGTGAAGTTGCGCAGGAGTTTAACACGTAACACATTATCTCGGTAACGACCTAGGACTTAGCACATGACGTCAACTTAAACTGAAGACCATGCATAAGAGAGAGGGGGCGACCTACGACCTAGCCTAGCTCGGCACCAACTCACGACCCAGTTTGACCCGGCTACTACCTATAACTCAACACCGAGAACCTCTATAAATACACGACCATCACCAACATTCAGGGGACTTTTGGTGAATCAATTTCAAGCACCATTTCTCTGCCGAATTCCAGACTACTTCAACACTTAAAGCTTTTTGAGATTCAAAGAACGTCTAAAAGAACTTCATGAAGAAATCATCTACATCCACTATGGATTTGAAGATTTTTGTCAACATCGGAGTTTGAGTTACTTGTTCTAAGTCTTTTGTAATTCAAAATGTGTTGTACTTGAGAAGATTTGTATCAACTTGTAACGTGATCATCAATAAAAGTACTTAAAGTGGACGTAGGCTATACCCATAAGCCGAACCACTATAAAATTGCTGTTGTTTACTGCTTTTCCGCTATTACTTGCTCATAATTCTTTCCCGATCTATCGGGTGGTGCTTTCACAACTATACTTCACACACTGGGGTGTTAGCGTTCAAATTTAAGCGTTAACATTTTTGGTGCTTTCACTGAGAATTGAACTCAGGACAGCTGTCATCATTGCTTCGCAGAGATTTGAAGAAAGAATTTCCTTAAAAACCAGAAGTATATCTGAGATTATGGCTCCTGGAAGGAAAAGTAGATCTATCAGATCTGGGAACATTCAAGAGGGAACCTCCGCTTCCCCTGTGCCTAATCTACCCACTCCGTCTGTTGGAGTTACAAAAGCGGAGTTGGATGCTGTGATTCTAGGGCTAAACCAGCAGATAAACGCCCAAAATGCACAACTAGAGGCTCAAAGTGCCCAGAATGCTCTGATTCTGAATAAGTTGAACGACTTACTTGGGGCAAACAATCAACCGGCTGGTAATGAAAGGAACTATGCTGGCAACATTCATGATGTTAATGAAAGGAATGCTCCTGAAAGGCCTACTAGTCCCTTTGAGCAGGCAGTACCTGACGCCGGTGGATCTAGAACTCGGCATGATGAGGAATATCTTTCTGGAATGGTCCGGCAGATCATGAAAGAAAGTATGCAAAGGGTTGAAGATGAGAAGGAATGGGGTTTCGCTCCAAGTAAAACTCCGTTTACCGAAAAAATCTTGAAGGCGGAATTTCCAAGGAAGTTTGTCCCTCCGACTATTCCAGCTTACAAAGGGACGAGTGATCCGAATGAGTTCCTGTATAAATATGACTGGCACATGACAGGTGCCAGGGCCTCCGATGAAATAAAGTGCCGATATTTCCCCGTATACCTGGAAGGCGTGGCTTTACTGTGGTTCACCAAGTTACCAGTCCGATCTATCGATCAGTTTTCAGACTTGACCAGAAAATTCAAGGAGCAGTTTAGACTGTATGCTTCGAAGGCCAAGGATATTATGTCACTATCGAGTTTAGAGCAGAATCCTGGTGAGTCTATCAGATCCTTCTTGAACCGCTTCAATATAGCACTGGCTGAGGTGGACAATGCTGAACCACGAATGATATTGACTTATCTGATGAGGGCTATCGATAAGTCAAGCGAATTTGGGAAATGGTTAAATATGAAGGAGCCAACCTCTCTCGAAAAGTTCTACAAAAAAGCAGACGAATTCATTCGCTTGGAAAGCCGTCCTTTACCAGTAAAGACAGTGTTGGAAAAAGCAGAAGACAACACTGTCGCTCCACACAAGAATGAATCGGTGGGGCAAAAAAGGGAGAATAGTAATGGGAAGAAACAGGGTAATCTGAAGAAGCCCCGATCCTTCAAGCCATCAGAATATACTCCATTATCACATACACCGGAGCACATCTACCTCGCCACTAAAGATTCCGTCGATTTCCCTAAACCTATCCCTTTGAGAACTGGGAGAAAAGTCATACAAAGTGGGAAATTCTGCCGCTTCCACAATCAACCAGGTCATGAAACTGATGAATGCCGCCAGCTGAAAAATCTGATTGAAGAGTTGCTGAGAGAAAACAAGTTGCAGCAATTCGTAAAAAAGAATAGCAACAATCCTGCATCGTCAAGTCAGGGGCAGCGGGCCCCTGTTCATCAGCCTGGGGCAGGAGAGAAAGCTACGGGGCATGAATCTGGAAGGCCCGTTATCAATGTCATTTCAGGAGGACCTCACCCAGCTGGTAAAAGTTGGGGTGAGATGGAGAGATATTCCAGGGCTTTGAAATATGCTCCAGCCGAAGAAAACGTCTTTGTTCTAGAAGACACTACGCCCCTTAAACAACAGAAAACTTTCAGTGATGATATTATTTTCAGAGCCAGAGATTCTACAGGTATTGAAGCTCCTACTTTAGATCCCTTGGTCATCTCGGCTGGTATTGGACCAACCATTGTCAGAAGAGTCCTCATTGACTGCGGAGCGTCATGTAATATTCTCTTCAAGAAGACATTTGACCAGATGAAAATCCCTATGATCGATGTGCAAGCCTCATCACAGAAAATCGTTGGCTTCACTGGGGAGCCAAAGCAACCAGTAGGAACCATCGATCTGTTTGTAGAACTTGGGGAAGGAGAAAGGAAAGTGGTCCGAAAGCAAACCTTTGTGATCGTCGATGAATATTCTGCTTATAATGCTTTTCTTGGCCGTCCAACACTCGCAGCATTCAAAGCTATCCTAGCCCCGTGGTGCCTCACTATTAAATTTCCTACTGACAATGGAGTAGGAGTTATAAAAGGGGATCAAAATGCTGCGCGAGAATGTTATTGGACAGAGCTGCGAGAGTCAAGAAAAAGAGAAATGGGAAAGGATGCGGCAACTCCAGTCCGCATCAAGGAACCAGCTTTGTAGCAATTACAGAGCGGACCCTGCACTGGCGAACACAGCGGGGCACGGAAAGAAATGGATCCCAGAAAAGCCAGTACAGGGGAGAATAGAGTAGTACCGGTGGAAACAACAATTCCGGTACCTGTTGACCCGAAGGACCCAAATAAGGTGTTGAACGTGGGTTCGCAGCTTAATGTGTCAATTCAGAATGTCTTAATATCTTTCCTGAAAGCAAATCTGGATGTCTTTGCTTGGACTCATGCCGATATGTGTGGGATATCCCCAGAAGTTGCAGTACACGCTCTGAATATTGACCCAAAGTTTACGCCAGTTAAACAGAAAAGAAGAACCCAGGGTCCAGAAAGGTCAGCGGCATTAAAAGAAGAAGTTGATCGACTCATGGAAAATAACTTCATCAAAGAATCTACATATCCGAATTGGGTTTCAAATCCTGTGTTGGTCAAGAAAGCTAATGGGAAATGGAGAGTGTGCATCGATTTTTCTGATCTAAACAAGGCTTGCCCCAAAGATTGCTTCCCATTACCCAGGATCGATCAATTGGTAGACGGAACTGCGGGACATGAATTGTTATCCTTCATGGATGCCTATTCCGGTTATAACCAAATCATGATGCATGAGCCGGATCAGGAGGATACAAGCTTTATTACAGATGTTGGGCTTTATTGCTACAGAGTTATGCCCTTCGGATTAAAAAACGCAGGGGCAACCTACCAAAGACTTGTTAATGCTATGTTCAAACCGCAATTGGGCAAAACTATGGAAGTCTACGTCGACGACATGTTAGTGAAGTCCAGGAAAGCAGTGGATCACATTGAACACTTAGCAGAAATGTTCGCAGTCCTCCGGAAATACAGAATGAAACTTAACCCTCTGAAATGTACATTTGGGGTCGAATCCGGAAAGTTCTTAGGTTTTATCGTCAGTGCTAGGGGCATTGAGGCCAGTCCAGCTCAAATTACCGCCTTAAAAGAAGTTAAAGCTCCTAGAACGAAGAAGGAATTGCAAAGTCTCAACGGAAAGGTCGCCGCTTTGAGTCGGTTCATTTCCAAAGCTACTGATAAATGCATCCCATTCTTCGATGCCCTGAAAAAAGGAAAGAAGAACTTTGAGTGGACTCCCGAATGCCAAAAAGCCTTTGAAGAGTTGATCCATCATATGGAAACGCCTCCGATACTTTCTAGGACAGGCAATGGTGAGGATCTTCTTATATACTTGGCAGTATCATCTCATGCTCTAAGTGCAGCGCTGATACGGGAAGATAAAAGGATTCAACATCCAGTTTACTATATCAGCAAAAGACTCACTGGGGCAGAGCTGAATTACTCCAAGTTGGAAAAACTCGCCTATTGCCTACTAGTTGCATCGAGGAAACTGAGGCAATATTTCCAAGCTCATCCTATCAAAGTACTCACTGATCAGCCTCTAAAGCAAGTCCTATTTCGCCCTGAAACTTCGGGTCGTCTTCTAAAATGGAACATTGAACTTAGTCAATATGACATCACCTATCACCCCCGAAAAGCAATCAACGGACAAGCTTTAGCTGATTTCATTGCAGAATTCACAGAGAAAGATAATGGTGAGGAAAAAGCGGTCAATGATTCTCCAATCCAGTGGAAGATGTATGTTGATGGCGCAAGAAATGACAACTGTTCTGGAGCCGGAGTGGTACTTGAAACTCCTGAAGGTCGATCATTATGTTATGCACTAAGACTGGAATTTCCTTCAACAAACAATGAAGCAGAATATGAAGCTCTTATTGCAGGTCTGAAAATCGCTAAAGAGCTGAACATTCGAGCATTACAAATTTTCAGTGATTCTCAGCTTATTGTATGCCAAGTCAAGAAAGAATTTCAAGCAAAAGGTGGAAATTTGCCTTCCTACTTGTCAAAGGCTTGGGAACTCCTATGTGAACTCGGTCACTATTCAATAAGCCACATTCCTCGGGAAGAGAATATGAAGGCAGATTCCCTCGCAAAGTATTCAAGTTCTGGTGAAGCTCAACTATTGGGATTGGTCCCTGTAGAAGTCCTTTCAGCGCCAAGTATAGACGAGATGGATATAGACTGGATTGTGAATGTATCTCAAGAACAAGAGTCATGGATGACTCCAATACTGGATTACCTACTCAGGGGTTCTCTGCCAGAAAACTCGATAGAAAGACGAAAGCTTCTAAGAAAGGCCTCTCGCTATGTAATTCAGGATGGCCGATTATACAGACGGGGATTCTCAATGCCATTGCTTCGATGTGTATCCCGGGAAGAGTCCAAAACAATCCTAGCTGAAGTGCATGGAGGAGAATGCGGTGATCATTCAGGTGGTCAAACACTAGCAAAGAAAATTCTCCGATACGGATATTTTTGGCCAGAAATTAATCGGGATGCCGCAGATTACTCCCGAAAATGTGACAAGTGCCAAAGATATGCCAAAATTCCTAGAGCACCTTCTACCGAACTCACACAGATGGTCAGTCCATGGCCATTTGCAATTTGGGGAATGGATCTCATCGGGCCGCTACCAACTGCTAAATCAGGGATTAAATATGCTATTGTTGCAGTTGATTATTTTACTAAGTGGGCTGAAGCTGAACCATTGGCTACGATCACTTCAAAGAAAATGATAAGCTTTGTGACCAAGAATATCATTTGCAGATACGGTGTGCCTCAGAAAATAATCACAGACAATGGAACTCAGTTTGAAAGCGAGGAATTCCAGGATTTTTGCAAGCGATTCAAAATCCAGAAAAGCTTTTCGGCAGTAGCTCATCCGCAGGCAAACGGGCAAGTGGAAGCAGTGAACAAGATCATCAAATCAACCGTCAAAAAGCAACTCGAAAGAGCAAAAGGTGGTTGGGTCGATAAACTACCACTTGCACTATGGGCATACAGAACTACTCACAAAACTGCAACTGGGCATACTCCTTTTGCGTTAGCATACGGGTCGGAAGCAATGATCCCGGTTGAAGCAGAGGTCCCTTCACACAGAAGAATCCATTTCAATCAAGCAGAAAATGAAAAGCTGCAACTTGAAGCGCTGGATCTCCTTGATGAAAAAAGAAATGAAGCTAACCTCAGAGTTGCAGCTCATCAGCAAAGGATAGCCAGACATTTCAATTCCAAAGTTCGGCAACGCAGCTTTGAAATTGGAGATCTAGTCCTGAAAAGAATTATGACCGCGACAGGTGTGTTTGGGCCAAATTGGGAAGGACCATATGTAATAGGTCAGAAGCTTCTTGACGGCACATTCAAGCTCACCACTGTTGATGGAGATCAAATTCCAAGGGCATGGAACAGCAACCACTTGCGTCCATACTTTACTTGAAAATTTTGTTGAAAAATTGTAAAAAGAATTATGAATGTATGATTCTTGTAATTGAAAGCAATTGTGAAACTGATGCAAGTAAATAATGAAAGAATATAAAGTGGATGTAGGCCCAATTTCATGGCCGAACCACTATAAATCTTGTGTTCCTTATTATCATTATATGTTTGCTTTGTTTTCGATATAAAAATACATAAAATGTATTGCTAAAATGTCAATTTAAATTTTTGCAGACAATGGAAATAAAACTTGCGCATAATAAGACCGAGCGATTCTCACCATCATTCAACAAACAAATTTCAAGTCACAAAGACCCCGAATTCAAATCCTAGATAGGAAATACTTCAATTGAACGGCTAATGATTTCGATAGAAACGAGCCCTTGCTGATAAATTGAGATTGTTTGAACAAACAAACATCCAATTAGGAAGCTAGTGCCCGTTCTCATGAACTTGCCTGGCAATGAAGTACACTTCCTTGGATTAAACAAGCCACTTGTGAGAGAAAGGGGAATGAAAACTTGAAAAGAAAAAAAAAAGGATCGCTGAAAAGGCATAAGCAAGTGAACAGAGGAACAACCAAAGCTACCATCAGCGGTACAAGTCCTCTTCGGAGGCGCAACTCTTCGGAGGATAAAAGACCTCTAATGGGTCATACGCCACAAAAAAGAAAGTTCTCTACTCAACAAAAAAGATTGGAGGAGTCATGACCCTCCAACCATGAGAGAGTAACTTCCAGGCGATGAAAACCCTCTTTGAGGCACATTTCACCAGGAGTTGAAGTGTTATAACCGCTCTTCGGAATTTCACTTCACCAGAGTTGAAATGTAAACAAAATAAAAGCCCTCTTCGGAGGCCCATTTCACCAGGAGTTGAAGTGTTATAACCGCTCTTCGGAATTTCACTTCACCAGAGTTGAAATGTAAACAAAATAAAAGCCCTCTTCGGAGGCCCATTTCACCAGGAGTTGAAGTGTTATAACCGCTCTTCGGAATTTCACTTCACCAGAGTTGAAATGTAAACAAAATAAAAGCCCTCTTCGGAGGCACATTTCGCCAGGAGTTGAAGTGTAGCAACCGCTCTTCGGAATTTCACTTCACCAAAGTTGAAATGCAAAAACAAAGACCTTCTTGAAAGCCCACGTTCCACCAAGATTGAAATAAAACTTCCAAGTGTTGAAACGTGAAAAGGCTTTCTTCGAAGGCACAACTCTTTGGGGGTACACGTTTCACCGAGATTGAAATAAAACTTCCAAGTGTTGAAACGTGAAAAATCCCTCCTCAGAGGTACAATTTTGTATAAAAAAAAAAAAAAAAATCCTCATCAAAAGCGTACTTTAACTTTCAAATGGAAAATGATGGTAAAAAGAAAGGAAGTTAAAGTACCCTTCAGAGGTCCGCTTTACTACATAGAGGAATTCACTTGGTAAAATATGCACATAAGCAAAAGAGAAAAGTGATTTCTTCGAACGACAAAGCGTAAAAACTTATACGAAGGGAGTTGTACTCAATAAAAATTTTCTTTAAAGAATAAAATAATTATTCTTTAACAAATAAGAGTGCAAGTCCCCTCGAAGTATAAAATATCGCAACAAGCTTAAGGTATGGGGGCAACATGGTACAGTAGTATAGCTGCCTCAGTAAAGTAATACTCAAGCAACATACCATAAGCCCGCTGCAATACTATATGAACAAACTTGTGCAAAAATAAATAGTAAATGCATTCTCAAATTCAAACAGAAGTTTGTACAAACGAAGAATCATTTTATTCAACTATAATGCAGATACAGGTTTCAAAATAAAAGCGGGGGCCGGTACCCGCACAACTCTCGGCCAGTTCATACAAAAGGCAAAAAGCTAAAATCTTCACTTCTTCTTCCCTCCTTTGGACCCTTTACTCGGTCGAATAACCAGCTTTTCAGGACGGCCAGTGGGTATAAGGGAAGTGGGAGAGGCAGGTGTAACCGGTCCAACTTCCGGCTCCTCTTCAGTGGCGGTGATTTTCTTCCCCCTCCTCTTTGATGTCCCACGCTTCTCTCTCCTCTGTGAGGAAGACTCACTCCCCGGAGTGACAAGTTTTGATAGAACAATGTCGTCAGAAGGAGTCCGTTCCGGGGAAATGTCACCTCCCTCAGGTCTCTCATCTTTCTGCTCTTGCGAAGCGATGGGATCATCCAAGCCGTGAAGAGCCTCTATTTGTTCCTCCTGTGATCCAGGTTGCGAGGCAGAAGGAGGCACCGCCTGAAGAGATGAAGGAAGGATGACCGGAGGAGTAGAAGTTTGAGCGGTGCTTGGTACTTTCTCTACAGAAGAAAAAAGGTTAAAGTCAGTAAAAAGAGGAGATGAGGGTTCACCAATGAAGTCAGTAAAGAGAGGAGATGAAGGCTCGTCAAGGTTGAGAAAATAGCCAAGGAGCTCGTGAAACTCATGTGAAATAAACGAGTAACCAGCTTGAGCAGAATTGACAGTAGCGAGATTAACAGTGAAGTTACCTGGAGAAGCTGGTTTCCTGATATCGACTTCATAAGCTTGCGTATCAGCGCTCTCTTCACCCTCGTCTCCACCTTGTGTGCTTGTAATATCAGCGGTAACTTTGGTGGGAGAAGCGAGATGGGAACTGGAACCAATAATGTCGACTTCAGACGAAGAAGGTGGCTGGACTAGAGTAGTTGAAGTGGTTTTCCCCAGCTGGTCCCCTTCCGTCACTTCGGTTCTTAGTTTGGCAAGTTGTTCCTTTCCCCTGGCAAGAGCAGCGCGAGCGTCTTCATCAAAATAATGCCTTTCCAGGGCTGGCTCGTCATAACCAGCGCCTTCAGCACCAAGCATATCGAGGGCGGCCTCCCACACTTCAGCTAAAGTGATCTCATACTTGGGACCAAGAAAGGCGAGGCTTCCACGACCCAAGACGCTATGCAAGTAGAAGTCGAATAATGTTGAGCCGAAGCTATTTTTGGTCGCCTCATGAGATTCTTCGGCTGCGATTTTGCCGGCGACAGCCTCATCGCGCTCCCTTTCGGTTTTGGCAAGCTGAAGCTTAAGCATTTGTATCTCCGCCTCCTGGGAGTTGTTTTTCTTTTGAAGCTCAGCAATATCAAAGACATAGCCTTCATTGATTCTTTTTTGTACCTCGAGCCTGTCTTCGGCGTCCCTCTGACTAGCATGAGCATCTCTAACTTGTCTGAGAAGCACTTCTTCTTTTTGAGAGTATGAAGTAGAGGAAGCAGCAAGCTCATCTTTCAACTTCTCAACCTTTGCTTCGAGCTCCTCGTTGTAGGAAGTAATGCTCCTCATTTCGTTGTCGTGCTGCTCAAGGACCTTTTGCCACTCAGCCTTATCATTTTCCATGGTGAGCATAGCCTCTAAGTTGGCGCGGTTAACTCGTTGAAGCTCATCAACAAGCTTCTGCCAGTTTGACATCCTCTCGATATCAAGTTTAACGGCATCAAGATTTCGTAGCATAGCAGGCTTGTCAATAGGGACTAGGTCGAGATCGAACCTCACACCCTTTAAACACCACTGCGGAAAACGACTTTGTAAAGTGGCAGGGCCCGGTCCCACTTGAAATTTGGGCCTGCTTATTATTGTCTGGATGTCCTCCTTCCCAAGAGCAGGAGAGTCGGAAGTAATGTCAAGAGGGGCAGGGACAGTAGGCTTTTCGGGAATAGTGGAAACATGTCTCTCACCATGTCGGGCTCGTTTGCCTGAATCTTCAGCTACATGACCTTTTCCTCGGTCGTCGTGAGATTTCCTTTTGTGCGAGTCATCACTCCTCTGCAGAGAATCATGGTGCTCATCCCTATCCCTTCTGTCATGACGCTCTTCTGCATCCCTCCTTTCACGAGCCTTTCGAGCAGCCCTCTCTTCATCAGACTCTCTATAGGAGGGAAAGTAACGCCGATAATCATATTGACCACGCCCCCCATAGCGTTGGAAATCTTGGTAATATGATCTGCCGCGTGTCATTGAAGAATCTGAAATAAGAAAAGATAAGCTTTAGAAGTCTTTAAAGTACAAGAAGATAAGTGCATAAATGTGCTGGAAAATCCTAAGTGTTGTGTGATGTGCAAGCTACACGCATTAAGCTACAAACCACTCTTTGGTGCAGAGGTGATGAAAGCTTGGGTATGAGGAGTTGATGTTTGTGTTGGTGTTTGTTGAAGAAGAGACGTCGCCTCAATTACAGGAGAGATAGTTTTAGATACGTCATCTCTAAAAAGCTCCTGCGAAGTCACTATTATGTCGCTCAACCCCTCGTAAACATCGTCACCATCATGCTTGGTGGGACTTGTTTTCTCAATTCCTACATCAGCTAACCCCCCGAGAGGCCGTGAAGGTTCTTCTTCTTCCTCGATCGGGGCAAGCACCGTCTTACTGGATGACCCCATAATGTCGGTAGAAGTGGAACACTTCACCAATGAAGCTTCAATATTAGACTCTTTTGATGCGAGTTGTTCGACAGTAACCGGGGCGTCAGGAGTTTTCGTCGGAGAATCGGGAACTTCTGTTGGAACTTCATGAGCATGCGTAGAACGAGAAGCGTGTAGAAGCCCGTATTGGTGTAAAAATTCATCCTTCAGCAGAAATTTTATGCTCCTTTCTTCCGCAGCCACGGCACTCAACCTCTCGAAAACTTGTTTATGAATCGGATCTCTAGAAGGGAGAGGAAGTGCTGAAAAGAGCAAAGAATGAAGTTAGCAACTGAAAGTTCGGATCTCGGAAAAAGTTTCAAAAACGAAAAAATGGAAACACTAGTCTTACTTCCTATTCTCCAGATGGCATAAAACCCTGGAGGGCAGCGAGCAAAGAAAAACTGGTTCAAAAATCCATGAACACTTTCAGTGAGATCGGAAAGGAGCTTGCGGTTTCTGGCACTTCTCACAATAATGAGTGAAGGATGATCTTTACTCTTTGTAAACGAGCACAGATAACGAATTTCTTCAAAACTCGGTAGGCGATCAAGAGTTCTTCTAAACAAAACACATAACCCCATCAAGATGGCATAACCATTAGGATGAAGTTGAAATGGAGAGATCGTCGACCGGAGAAGAAGAGTTCGAAGGAAGTCATTGAAAGGGGGAATTGCCCCACTTAAGCACATTTGGCGATTGGCTGCAACAAAACCGTAAGGAGGATTATCGGCAGTGTCGCTTGGCCCGGGCAATAAGACATCACTTTCAGCAAAGCCGAATTGAGTGCGTATCTGAATAAACATTCTTGGGGTTAGAATGGTTGAAGTTCTCTCCGGAGGATTCTCTATGGGAACAGCCACCGGGAAAGTCTCTTCCTCTTGAGCTACCATTTCTTCTTGTTGATGAGAAGTCATTCTACACAAACAACTGGATATTAAAACATGAAGGTGCACGTTTCCTAAAGTGTGTGAAGTGTTGTACAAGTATCAATCAAACAATAAGCAAAGGCAACTGGAATAAAACCTAGCAAACATTTGTTAGTTATAAAGACCAGGAATCTTTGTTTTGAGTTTGATTATGCAAATACAATGTGGATGCAAACAAATCATTTCAAATTGTTGATACTTTGCATTAATATTTTACTTTAGTCAATTAATTCACAACATTTCATGCAATATATTCATGTCTCTTATCTTGTCTTGACTAATCTGTCATTTGATATGGGCAGTCAATGGCAGTATGTGCGCCTTGGTTTTCTTTGTTTGTCTGTTATTTTCAGCAGGTTAGCAGCTTATAAGTTAATACGATCTGTGAGATAATACATTGAGACTCAAGCAAATTTTAAGTTGGGGCAGTTCAAGATGTTCAAAATAAAGGCAATTTAGTTCGGTAGTCCGGGTCAGAATACTTAAAGAAGGCCTATGCTCCTAAATGTCAATACGTCCAGAGCCTAAGTATTAACTCGGCTACGGTTCAAAAGTCTCATGCGAGATAAGACTAAGTCGGTAACGGGTCAAAGTCTAGGTGGTTCAGCTTGGCGACTTATTTCCCTAGGTCGCAAGGGGAGAAATAAGAAGGCACGTTCCAGTTCAAGAGGCCGAAATTTCCCCAAGTTTTAACTCGGCCACGGTCCAAGCCTTGTTCAGATCGGCGAGTTTCTTTCAAATATTATCTCAACCACAACTTAAGGCCATTTCAAGGTCAGATCGGTCAAAAGTTAGGCCACCCAAATTCACTGAGCCACTTCCGAGTCAAACATCTCTTTCGGTTTCAACCCATTAACCCGATAGTCATTCAATCAACAGCAGCCTTCATTCAAGCTATCGGGTCACCCAATAAAACAGCTCCAAATTGCATAAATCCATTGCTCTGCCTTCAGAGATCATTGAACCTGAGTGATAAACCATCTTCATCATCTCAACGATCATCTGAAGCCAAAATCGAGTAACCTAAACTTCATCGACTACAGGTATAGTGGGATTCGTGATGGAACGTTGCGCAAAGAAATGATTCGTATTCAAATGACAGAATTCATGAACCGACAGCAACCTATGATCGAGAAGGGGACGGATTCACTTACGCAATGGATAGTAGTGATTATCGGTGATCGACTGGAATGAGGTCGCTTGTAAGAGCTTGAGAAAATTTTAATGGCGAAATCGAGCAAAGGAGTAAGTGATGAAAAGAAAGAAGAGGATGGATGTTTTATACCTTACATTGGGGAGAACTGTTGGATCGCGTACGGTCTAAATACTTACCGACTTGGTGGAGGACGAGTTAAAGAATATCGAAGCACACGACCTAACCAATAGGCGTGTACTTCGAGGGGCAAATGTTAACTCTGCCTCGGCCGAAAGTTACGACCCAGAGGAGTTGCCGACCTAAGGCTATGCCGACCTAACAACCCAAAGGGTTTGCCGATCTAAGAGCTCAGGACTTAATTCGATGCCAACCTAACTGGTTAAGAATCGTACTGATCCAATGCCTTATCACGGGTGCCGACTTAGTGCCTCAGAAGAGACTGGCCTAACGACTTAAGAGATAACAAAGGGTCCGACTTAACATGGTTGCCGACCTAACTGCCTAATAGGGTTATCGACCTAAGGGGAATTACAAGGACACCGACCTAAGGCTTGAAGGGATGACGACTTAACTGTTTAACCTTATGAAGCATGCTAACCCAAATGATACCGATCTAAGGCATGAAGGGATGCCGGTCTAACGAGGCTATGCCGACCTAAGGAGAGTTCCGACCTAGTATGGAAGCCGACCTAGTACTTTACAAGGTTTACGACCTAAGGCAGCTACCGATCTAGTGCCTTAGAAGGACCCGATCTAAAAACTTATAAAAGCCCACCGACTTAACCTATTTACCGATTTAACTATCCAAGATGCTTGCCGACTTAACTATCAGGCACAAACTCATCCAATCTAAACCGTGGCCGGCTTATGACTTATGATGAGTCGTGACCGATCTATGGATTTGAGGAGTGAAGTTGCGTAGGAGTTTAACACGTAACACATTATCTCGGTAACGACCTAGGACTTAGCACATGACGTCAACTTAAACTGAAGACCATGCATAAGAGAGAGGGGGCGACCTACGACCTAGCCTAGCTCGGCACCAACTCACGACCCAGTTTGACCCGGCTACTACCTATAACTCAACACCGAGAACCTCTATAAATACACGACCATCACCAACATTCAGGGGACTTTTGGTGAATCAATTTCAAGCACCATTTCTCTGCCGAATTCCAGACTACTTCAACACTTAAAGCTTTTTGAGATTCAAAGAACGTCTAAAAGAACTTCATGAAGAAATCATCTACATCCACTATGGATTTGAAGATTTTTGTCAACATCGGAGTTTCAGTTACTTGTTCTAAGTCTTTTGTAATTCAAAATGTGTTGTACTTGAGAAGATTTGTATCAACTTGTAACGTGATCATCAATAAAAGTACTTAAAGTGGACGTAGGCTATACCCATAAGCCGAACCACTATAAAATTGCCGTTGTTTACTGCTTTTCCGCTATTACTTGCTCATAATTCTTTCCCGATCTATCGGGTGGTGCTTTCACAACTATACTTCACACACTGGGGTGTTAGCGTTCAAATTTAAGCGTTAACAGCAGTCAAGATAAGGCATCTGGAGCAATAATTACTGGAAATGTAAGTGTTCCTAAAGGTAGCTCTCTCTCAAAAATCTTCCAAAACTATGAACCCAACAGTCGGGATGAGGTGGTATCTCTAAGAAGAAACTTGGAGGCTTATACCAACGGTGATAAGGGCAAGGTAGATCTAACATCGTCAAAGAAAAAAGAACTCATACCATTGAAGTCAATCATCAAGGAAGAATACATGATAAATCTCTCAAGCAATCTGGAAGCTCGACTTCAAAGGGGTACAACCCAAATTGGAAAAGCTATCATCACGCTAAAGCTTATTTGAAAGATGTGGCAAAAAAGGCAGTCAAAGATACGCTAAATGCAAAAGGGAAAAGAACTCTGAATGAGCAAGTGAATGAAAATGAATGAGTAGCTTCATTCATGGATGAAAGCATATTAGTGGTCATTCCATCTCAAGTCAAGATCCCAACCATGAAATATCATGGCACTACCGATCCCGATGATCACATGACAGCTTTTGATAGCCACATGGATTTATATAATGCCTTTGGAGCAGTGCGGTATAGGCTATTCCTAGCAACTCTTCAAAGAGCTGCCGCAAAGTAGTACCGTCAATATCGAGAGAAGACCATTTACTCATGGAAATAATTTTCCTATGAATTCTCCACCCAATTATGCATATGTAAAGATCCCATAGTTGATTATATGGTTCTAGCAAACATCAACAAAGGCAGGGGAAAATCGCTGGGCGACTACCTAAGAGGTTCAATACAAAGGCACTGAAAGCCAAAGATACGAATGATAGGGATAAGCCGATTGCATTGCATTCAGGACTGATAGAAAATACACCATTTTGGAAAGAGCTCTTTGTTTATGGATGTAAGGATTTACAAGACTTCCATTTCTAAGCTGATATTCATTCGAAGGGATAAATTGTACTATGTCAAGAAGAAAGCTAATCCCAAAAAGAAGAGTGGGAGATTTGAGTTTGATCGTGGGCACAAAAGGCCAAGGCGACAGGACACTAATACTAATTCAATCTCTTTGAACGTGCCATTGTCTTTTATTTATGCTACAACAAAAGAGAAAGTTAACTTCCTAACTTCATTCAAGGCTGGAAATTACCTCGAGCGGAGGAAGGGGGATTATTAGGCTTAACATATAGCAAATAGTCGTAAAACTGATGTAACGACCCACTATTTTAGACCATTCAAATTGATAATAAAACCACACATGTCTGACTTGAATAATTCAAAACAGTAGATTGTAATATAATTTGGAGCAAATAAAACCAATCACAGACACAGATAAATCAGAATATTTTCACAGCGGAAAATAAAACAACAGTAGTAGTTCATGAAGCTACCACAAATACAGTCTCAAACACAGTCTCAAAACAGTACAAAATACAGTGTCTAAAAAGTAAATACAACATAAATCCCACATACATAAATGTCCACATGTACTTAAGCTGAATAGAAATACTGAAATAAAGATAACAACTAGATAAATGACGATCTCTAGCAAATCCTAGCTCCAAAAGGTGAATTCCAAAGCTGAAATACTCAGGCTGACCCGAGCGTAAGAAAATAAACACAAACACTCGAGTCAGGACATACATACTTATACAATGTAAACCAACTCAAGTGAACTGTAATAAAATGCACAAGTAACTTAAAGGATGCTTGGGACCGCCCATCCTTTGAGGATCAGTTAAACTATTTACTATGTAGTAATCTACGCTATTATAATAATGTCTAGAAGTAAAGTATAATATATATAAAAATAGCGTTAAGGCGTTACCTATATCTCGCTTAACACATTTTATAGTACCAGTAGTATAAACAGTATCGTAGTCCCTCCTGATCGAGAAGCCACCAGAGGACACTCTATAGGTACGGCACAAAACCAAAATCGTACAAGGCGCATGTGATGACCCGGGATTTTGACAATATTATTTTAATAAGCATCTAATCTAATTAAATAAAATACAAACTTATCATTTTAAAAATGAATAAGACTTTTGGAAATTTACCATTTATATATATATGTATGTATTGTGAATGAAATTGTGATTTGAAAATTTAAAATAAAATCTTTCAAAAATATTTAAAATAAAATCTGTCTTATTCAATTTAATTCAAAGCTCTACCTTATTAACATTTGATATAAATATATATATATATATGGATGTAATCTAGTTAATGATGCTTAAAATAAAATCAAGCTTATCAATACTAAATATAAGTATAAAAAAAGTACATGATTATAAATTAAGTGTTGATAGTTTAAACTTAAAATAGTAACAAAAGTTTGGGTTTATGTTAGAAGTAAGTATATAAGTGGCTATGGTGTGTATGCAACATAAGTTAAAACTATAACAATGTTATATTAAGCACAAGGGTATAAAACAAAACCAGGAATGTATGTTTGCTGTGAAGTTAAATATGCCTAAGTATGGATAAGATGTAAACTTGTAAGGAGACATGCATTTAATACTATCATCTCTAGCACAAAAAAAGTCATTTCGAAATATTCATAAATCATTTCAGTTCAAAGAAAATCTTGTTTGGTCAAAGAAGAAATAAAAAAAAAATCGACCAAAGAAAAGAATGCACCAGTAAACACCTACCCCTATAAAAAACTTTTCTCTTTATATGTACATCCTTTTAATTAGTTCGTTCATAAAAAATAAACCAAGCAAAAACCAGAAAATAAGTAAGTATCATCATCTTACAAACTCAAATACAAATCAGCTGAACAAACAGGAAGATTGAAGGAAGATCAAACTAGCAGTTTCAAAACATAAGTATCTCTCTGTTCACACATTTTTCAGGTGAGTAAACACATTTTTTTAAAGACCTAAATATAATAAATATGTGCAGGTGATTCATGGATAATATTGTATTTGGATGTATTGTTTGTTTTGAACGTAGCTCTCTCTCTATATATATATATATATATATATATATAAGAGTTGTTATGTATAAATTTATTTACGTGTTCTTCTCTGTTTTTAGTTTAAGAGTTGAATAGTTAATCAAAATTCAAAATACTTTCATCCAACCTTTGTTAGGCTTAGAGTTTAAAATAAAATAAATTGTTTAAACATAATCAAGATTTAAAAATTTGTTTTAAGCTGGATATTGAGGTATTGTCACTGTAAATTCAGTTTTACAGTGAAAAAGACAAACATATGATAAATTCGAATATTATAAAATATCGATTCAATTACATAACTTGAATCCACTCTTCAAAATAGGATTTTTAAAATGAAAATGAAATTTTTTAGTTAAGTATACGACGAGCAGTTCATAGATGAAACGAAAATGGGTTTTAACCAATTTCTGGCAACCGGAGTTATATTAGATGTTGAAATTTCGATCGAAGCTAGCTTGGCAATCGTTGATATCGGGAAAAATAGTCGGAGATGTTCCAGTCCGTCGTGGTGTCGAGAAATGGTCGTTGTAGGGTTTCCGTGTGTATTTTGGGCAAGGTCGGAAATTTGATCACCATGGCAACGTTAGTGCATCGAGTGGCACGTGGCTGGGGGAAATGATAGCGTGGAGGCTAGTGGTTTCGTAACCGGAGTTTCAAAGCTTCTTGAGGTTGGTGTCACCGGAATGAGGAGTTTGATGGTCAGAGTATCATTTTGTTGGAAGCTCGAACTATTGATTTTCGTTCTCGTGGTTCATCGGTGTTTTTGGATGTTGTGATCGAATGGATGGTCGATAGGTGACTTGTTGGCTGTTATCTCAGGTGACGAAAGTTCGTCGGTGGTGGGTGCAAGTGCACGGTGGGTCGCGTGCATGATTGATACTTTGAGCTGTGGGTTCTCGAGAGTAAACTCGTGCACAGGAAGTGTTTTACTCGAGTAGATGAGGGGATTGCTTCGGGTTGGAACCTGGATGCGTGAGAGTGTTTTCTGTTATTTAAGTTTAAAACTTAAAAAAGGGTATGTGAAGAAGAAAGAAGGACTCGGGGGAAATGGTGGGAAAACTCGGGTGGAACTCGAGTAAACTGGAGATTTTCTCGGGTTGGTTTTCAAATGCTAAGCCCAATAAAATTTGAAGTTAATCATCTTAAACAATTTTAAGTATTGATGAAGTAATTAACGTTTGACAATTTTAAGTTAGAATTTATTTTAAGTTTAATTAATTAAGTCAATACTTTAGAATGATTTTAAATCCAATTAATACTTTAATTAAGTAGTTAATATAAGATAAATTTTAAATTTAATTAACATTAAAGCTTTTTAAGTTAGTAATAATTTGATTTCAAGATTTTTAGGGAAGGTTTTAAAATGTTAATTAAGATGAATGATTATTATTTAATTAATTGTTTTGGAAGGTAATTAAGAATGGTAATTAATTTGTAATTGTAACTAAGTGATTTGAGATGAATAAATTTGTAATTTAAGATTAGTATTATCAACTAAGTGTTTAATTAAATTGTAATTAAAAATGCTAAATTAGCTAATCAAAGTTAATTAGTAGTTAATTAATTAAGTAATTAATTAAGAGGTTAAATGATTAATTAATTAATGTAATTAATTTTAGATTAATTAATTAGTCAATTTAATTAAAAATAATTACTTGTTAATTAATTTAGAAATTACTTAGTGAAGTAATTAATGTATAATTACTATGTGTAATTAAGATGAGGGAATTACTTATGGAAGTAATAAATGAAAAATTACTTAGGGAAGTAATTAAATGGAAGTGATTAAAGGATTAATCACTTGTTGTTATTAATTTAAAAACATAATTAATGGTTTGTAATTACTTATGGTTAAGTAAGCAAAAATTTTAAAAGTGATTAAAGAAATAAATCTAATTTAATTAGAAATGGGATCTAATTAGTCTTGCTTATGAATGAGTGGGTGATATTACCAATATGAGGTGTTTGTGATATGATATTTTTGTCTTGAGTAGTGATTATGTGGTTATCTGTCGATGATGAATTGTTGTTTAAAAGGTGACACCTTGTATTTAAAGATTGAACTGAGTTTGACACGAATAACTTAGGTTAAATGGTATCGAATTCGAAGAGATCGGGGTTGGGTATTAGTAAATACCCGAACCCGCTTCGAATTTGTAACCTACAATGATTCTTTATAGATTGATATGTGCTATCAATAGGCCAGAATGGAATGATTTAAATGACCGGACCATTTAAAACCAAGTGAAGATACTTAGGAATTGATTTGTGAATATAAGTGTTGATTATAACTGATAATGAACTCGTAGTGAAGTACGAGTTACTCGGGGGTTATGATTTGAATTTAGTATTTCAAATTATATGGGTTTACTCACGCTGGTTTCCAGCCTGACCCGGGTGCTACTTTGATGTAATGCTCGGGTCAGACAGAGTATTACAACCTGACTGGTAAGGGCGTTCTGGAGTTTCGGAGGGGAGATGGATGGAAGGAATGTATGGAGTGTTTTCCACTGTGTAGATTATTGCTGATTAGGACATGTTTTTTTTAAGCTGTTCAGTGTTGTGTAATGGTTGTAACTCTGATGTATAAAAATATAAGTGTACTGAAACAGTTCTTCTTTGTAAAACTGTTATTTATGTGATATTATATTTTTGATCCGCTGCGAATATAAGGTTTCTGTGACTTGTTTCTATTTCTTCTTCTTTCTCTTTCTTCTTTTCCTAACTATATGGAATTTTCGGAATCGAAATTTCCGGGTTGTTACAGCACACTAGGGTAGGTAACATGGCACAACTAGACAATGCCAGAGTAGATATACCAATTACGCGTCCAGACTGGTGGTAACGCGTAGCAGCCACTACTGCCCACCTCGAGCCACACTTCCAAAATCAAAGGTGCGCACTAGTCAATCACAAAGTAATAGAATGGCATACGAAGAAGTGTGTCCGATAAGAGGAGCTACCTCATTAGCCCGGAATCGCTTCTGTTTTAGCCACCTTATGCTAACTCACGAGAGTCGGGTCCACATGCATATCTCAATAGAACGTCGCCACTATCCTACTTCATTCTAGAATCTCCTCCGTATACACGGTTGTTAAAGTGGTTTTCGGAGTTGGCAAAGAGTATGACAACTTTCGATCCCGGTCTCTTTAACAACCAAACGTTATTATTACCCGTGGTTATTAATTTCCAAATGGTTTATATTCCACATCAAAACATATTCTTTTAAACCATTTAAATTCAATGTCAAATACTATTCATTTCAAACTTGTAGCCTTCCTAAGTTCATTCATTCAATTGTAAAATTTTCAAAACATTGTAAATTTCAGCTACAACAACAATTATAAAATGCTATGGTAGATATACCAATATTTCAACAACATTGTCATTTTCAGAAACAGCAGCACTTATAAAGTGCTATGGTAGGTATTTTAGTATTTCAAAACAGTTCAGTTTCAGAAACAGCAACACTTACAAAGTGCTATAGTAGGTTTTAAGTTATATTCATCATATAGTTCAAATTCAGAAACTGCAGCACTTCAGAAATGCTACTGTGGGTATATTTAGTATATTCAACACATAGTTCAAATTCAGAAACTGCAGCACTTCAGCTATGCTATTGTAGATCTATTTAGTATATTGAACACATAGTTCAAATTTAGAAACTATAGCACTTCAGCAATGCTATTGTAGGTCTATTTAGTATATTAAACACATAGTTCAAATTCAGAAATTGTAGCACTTCAACAATTCTATTGTAGGTCTATTTAGTATATTCAACACATAGTTCGAATCCAGAAACTGCAGCATTCAAGAAATGCTACTGTAGGTATATTTAGTAAATTCAACACATAGTTCATTAAACCACGGCATTTCTGAACCGCTACGATTTCTGTTATAAGTTTACTATACCATTTAAAAACAATATACCTTCAACTTTTCTGATTTTTAACTTATCAAACTTATTTCACTTTTCAAAATTATTTATTTGGGTATTACTTAACTTATAATTTCAACAAAATAACATTTTATTAATAAATATCCAATTTAAACTAAAATTCATTTGTTAAGTAAATACGTTATAAATTGCTTAGCTTTTTATTTTAACAAATAACCTAATACTTTATTTATACTGACCATTTCATAAATAAAATATTCTTATCAACAAGTTAAGCTTAAAATTCCATTTAAACCCTAAATTTTCAATTATTAAGTCAAATCAAAATTTACATTTTAATCATTAATTTGCTTATACCTTCTAACTTATAGAAATCACTATAACATTTATTTAAATCATTTAAATCCAATTGAAGTCAAAATTTCATATTTTAACTTCAAAATTACTTAATACTTTCAGAAAATATTTAAAATTAACCATGGGCATGTATATAATTTTCTAACCTAGGTCAAGTGATACAGATATGTATTATTTCAATCCGTAATTTAAAAAGAAAAATCCGGGTTCTATCATTTCAAAACCGCAATCCCCAGTCAAATAAAATAAATAAAAATCGCTTGAGCCAATCATTTCAGCTCATAACGATTTTTCCTTATTCTAATGTCCATTCGGATATGTATCATTTCAACCCATAATTATTCTATTCTACAGGGAACTTGCAGTGTGGGAAATAGTAAATAAAATAAACAGTACAACATATCATATGATGTCAGGTGATGCAACAGGTATATAATCAGGTAATATCATCATATAATGTCAGATAACAGGCAGATGTGAGCACATAACATAGCACATCAACTATTATGATTCAAGTGACATTGTTTCACATTTATATAATTATGATTGTCTAGAGTGAATAACTCACCTCTAAAGCTAGAGATCAAATTCAAAACACAAAATCCAAACTGTGCAAAGCACGAAAAGGCACGACTATGTTCAAGAAGAAGTAATATCCAAATCCAAATCTTGTAAACAAATAAATAAAACCAATATAAGTATATGATTTAACACAAACAAGATATGAATTCAACAATGTAAAATATGAATCAATTTTGAAGCAAAATATGGACTTTAGTCAATGTTAACTCCGCTCTATCAGCTACTCAGCGACCTAAAAGTGGAGCCGACCTAACGACCTAAAAGTGGAGCCGACCCAATGACTTAAGGAGTAGACGACCGAACGCCTTAAGATGTGGGACGACCTAACTGTTTAATGACCTAGTTACTTAAAGAGGTTTGCGACCTATTGAGTTACCGACCTAACAACTTAAAAGGTAACGACCTAGCGGCCTAAAAAGTACAGCAACCTAACTACTTATGCAACTCAGCGACTCAACGAGTTAATGAATCAACAGCGGGTTAGCGACTTAACACTCAAGCGACCTAACGACTTAAGGGATGGAGTTATCTAACCCACTACCGACTCAACGACTCATAATACAAAGTGACCTAGCGACCTAAAAAGGGGAATGACCAAACTATGTGCTCAACCTACGAAGTACAACGACTTAGCCACCTAAGAAATGGGACGATCCACGACCTAACGAGTTAAGTGACGGTATGGTTTAACGACTTAGCTTAAGTCGCTAGATTGGTTGCCTCGGCATTGTGAAGTTACTGGCTACTCCCTTAGGTCGCCGCCGACTTGCATTAGGTCGTTCACGATCTAGTACTTGGAAAATAAATGATGTCGCTCCCTCCTAAGTCGCTACGGCCTATCAGCTAGTTCAGATGACATTGGAAGGACCGGTTAAGTCGTAGCTGGCTTCCCATTGACTCACCAGTGACCTACGACCTATCTTAGGCCGTGCGCAACCTATACCTCACCCAGAAAATCTCCTATAAATACGGCATGTGCTCCAACATTAAAGGGACTTTTTTTCCGATCATTTTCTCCAAAGTGTCGAGACTCTGTCATCTTCAAGCTGAGCCTTACTCCAACATTTGAAACTTGCAAGAAGCTTCAATCAACTTCATATAGGAATTCAATGCATTCAACCATGAATTCGGAGAACTTTCTTGCATCGAAGTTTTTCTAGCTACTTGTCTTTTGAAGTGAATTGTAATTAAAGGGAATTGTAAAGGATTGTAATCATATAAGCAATAAAAAAGGATTGAAGTGGACGTAGGCTTGGTTATAAGCCGAATCACTATAAACTCTGTGTCTCTTACTGCTTTTTTCAGTGACTTACTGCTTTTTCTGATTCCCGTGTTAACGGGTGGTGCTTTCATTCAATCTCTATTTGCATCGGGGTGTCAGTGTCTGACTTTTTACGTTAACATTTTTGGTGCTTTCACTGAGAACTCCAACTCAGGATACTGTCATCATAGCTTCACAGAAATTTGCAGAAAGGATCTCTCTAAAAACCAGGAGTTTATCAGAAATAATGGCCCCCGGAAGGAAACGCAAGTCTGTTAGATTCGACGATGTTCGCGAGACCACTGCCACTTCTCCTCCTTTAAGTCAAACAACTCCAACTGTCGGAGTTACACGGGCAGAGCTGGATGCCGTGGTATCTGGGCTACATCGACAAATGAAAACTCAGAATAACCTAATGATGGAAAGGTTGAATGCTTTATTTGAGGCAAACCGCCAGCCGGCAACTAAGGAGGGAAACCTTGCCGATGAAGTGCGGAATGTGGAAGGAAGGAATATCCCTCAAAGGCCAGCTGACCCATTGGAAAGGACACGTCCCCAAGCCGGAGGATCGGGGCCGCAACCTACCCTCCGTGAACGGTTGTCAAGACAAAATTCGGAGAGAATGGCTGATGTTTGTCCCGCTGAGCCTCAGAATGATGAAGAGTACTTCTCAGGCATGGTTTGTCAGATTATGAAGGAAAGTATGCAGAGAAATGAAGATCAGAAAGAATGGGGTTTCGCTCCGAGTAAAACTCCATTCACTGAAAAGATCCTGAAGGCAGAATTCCCAAGGAAGTTTGTCCCTCCAACTATTCCAGCTTATAAGGGAACGAGCGATCCTAATGAGTTTCTGTATAAGTACGATTGGCACATGACGGGTGCCGGAGCTTCTGATGAAATCAAATGCCGGTATTTTCTGGTATACCTGGATGGAGTTGCTTTACTTTGGTTCACAAAGCTGCCGGTCCGATCGGTAGACCAATTTTCTGATTTGACTCGAAAATTCAAGGAACAGTTTCGATTGTATGCGTCAAAGGCAATAATGTCGTTGTCCAGCTTCGAGCAGAATCTTGGAGAATCCGTTAGAGCCTTCTTGAATCGCTTCAATATAGCTCTGGCTGAAGTGGACAATGCGGAGCCGAGAATGATTTTGACATACCTGATGAAGGCTATTGATAAGACAAGTGAGCTCGGGAGGTGGTTGAAAATGAAGGAACCAAATTTACTTGATAAGTTTTATAAGAAAGCCGATGAATTCATGCGCCTGGAAAGCCTCCAAGCACCGACTAAGGTGGTATCGACAGGGGCTGGAAATAGTAATGCTGTTCCGAATAAGAAGGAATCTAGCAATCAGAAGAGGGGGAACGATGGCCAGAAGAAGCAAGGAGATGCGAAGAAAGGACGTCCCTTCAACTTTACCCCTTTGACTGATACCCCGGAAAACATCTACTTTGCAAATAAAGACACGGTCGAATTCCCCGCACCAGCTAAGCAAAGAGTTAATGGGAAACCTGAGAAGAATGGAAGGTTTTGCCGGTACCATAACCAACCCGGGCATGATACTAACAAGTGCCGTCACTTGAAGGAGGTAATTGAGGACTTATTGGTGGAAAATAAGCTCCAGCAATATGTAAAAAGGAACAAGAATGGTCCAACCTCGTCAACTCAAGGACAACAGGTTCCTGTTCATCGTCCTAGCTCAAGTGAAAAGGCGGCAACTCATGAATCAGAGAGGCCTGTTATAAATGTGATTACAGGGGGCCCTCACCCAGCTGGCAGGAGTTGGGGTGAGATGGAAAGATACGCTCGTGCTTTGAAGTATGCACCGGCAGATGAAAGTGTCTTTGTGTTAGAAGATGCTGCACCCTTGAAGCAGCAAAAGACGTTTAATGATGACATTGTATTCAGTACTAGGGATTCAATGGGTGTTGAAGCTCCTACCATTGATCCTTTGGTCATCTCCGCTGGCATTGGACCAGCTACTGTGAAAAGAGTTCTAGTAGACTGTGGGGCTTCGTGCAACATTCTCTTCAAGAAGACTTTTGATTAGATGAAGATTCCAATGGCTGACGTTTAAGCTTCATCACTAAAGACTGCTGGTTTTACTAGGGAGCCGAAACAGCCAATTGGGACTATTGATTTGTTCGTAGAGCTTGGAGAGGGGCAGAGAAAAGTCGCTCGAAAACAGACCTTTGTTATTGTTGAAGAATTTTCTGCTTACAATGCCTTCCTAGGCCGACCAACTCTGGCGGCATTTAAAGCTATTCTTGCCCCATGGTGTCTGACCATAAAATTCCCCACAGATAATGGAGTCGGTATGGTGAAAGGGGATCAGAATGCTGGACGAGAATGTTATCTTATAGAATTGCGTGAAACGAGGAAGAGAGAAATGGGAAAAGATGCGGCAGCCCCAGTCCGCAACAAAGAATCAACCTGGTAGCAATTACAGGGTGGACCCTGCACAGGCGAACATAGCGGTGCACGAAGAGGGATGGATCCAAGGAAAGCCAGTGCAGGGGAGAATAGAGTGGTACTAGTTGAAGTGACAGTGCTAGTACCTGTTGACCCGAAAGACCCAAACAAAGTGTTGAATGTGGGTTCACAGCTTAATGCAACGGTTCAAAATGTTTTGATATCATTTTTGAAAGCAAATCTGGATGTATTCGCTTGGACTCATGCCGATATGTGTGGAATATCTCCAGAAATTGCAGTACATACCTTGAATATTGATCCAAAGTTTACACCGATAAAGCAGAAAAGAAGAACTCAAGGTCCTGAAAGGTCAGCAGCATTGAAAGAAGAGGTTGATCGGCTCATGGAGAATGGTTTTATCAGGGAATCTACTTATCCGAATTAGGTCTCAAATCATGTACTGGTTAAAAAAGATAATGGGAAATGGAGAGTGTGCATTGACTTTTCAAATCTAAACAAAGCCTGCCCCAAAGACTGCTTCCCGTTAGCCAGGATTGACCAGTTGGTGGATGGAACGGCGGGGCATGAATTGCTATCTTTTATGGATGCCTGCTCCGGATATAACTAGATCATGATGCATGAGCCAGATCAGGAGGACACGAGCTTTATCACCAATGTTGGTCTCTACTGCAACGGAGTCATGCCTTTCGGACTTAAGAATGCAGGGACAACTTACCAAAGACTTGTTAATGCCATGTTTAAACCACAGATTGGCAAGACTATGGAAGTTTATGTCGATGATATGCTGGTAAAGTCAAAGAAAGCAGTGGACCACATGGATCACTTGGCAGAGATGTTCTCAATCCTCCGAAAGTACGGTATGAAGCTGGATCCTTTGAAGTGTTCATTTGGAGTAGAATCTGAAAAGTTTCTGGGTTTCATTGTAAGTGCGAGGGGCATTGAAGCTAATCCTGTTCAGATAACTGCCTTAAGAGAAGTCAAAGCTCCTAGAACGAAGAAGGAATTGCAAAGTCTCAATGGAAAAGTTGCTGCCTTGAGTCGGTTCATTTGCGAAGCTACTGATAAATGCATTCCATTCTTCGATGCTCTAAAGAAAGGAAGAAAAAACTTTGACTAGACTCCTGAATGCCAGAAAGCTTTCGATGAGCTGATTCGTCATATGGAAACGCCTCCTATACTTTCTAAGCCTGACAATGGTGAAGATCTTTTCATATATTTGGCAATCTCGTCTCATGCCCTTAGCGCAGCTTTGGTACGGGAAGATGAGAAAATTCAGCACCCGGTCTACTACATCAGCAAGAGATTCGCTGGGGCAGAATTGAACTATTCGAAGTTGGAAAAGCTCGCCTATTGTCTACTGATTGTATCAAGAAAATTGAGGCCATATTTCCAAGCTCATCCCATCAAAGTCCTCACCGATCAGCCCTTGAAGCAAGTCTTGTTTCGTCCTTAGACTTCGGGTCGTCTTTTGAAGTGGAATATTGAGCTCATTCAATATGACATCACTTACCATCCCCGGAGAGCAATCGATGGACAAGCTTTGGCCGATTTCATCGCGGAATGTACAGACAAAGGTGATAGTGAGGAAGTAGTGACCGATAATCCTTCAATCCGGTGGAAATTGTATGTTGATGGCGCAAGAAACGATTACTGTTCCGGGGCCGGGGTTGTGCTTGAAACCCCTGAAGGACGGTCACTGTGTTATGCTTTAAGATTGGAATTCCCTTCGACAAACAATGAAGCAGAGTATGAAGCTCTTATTGCCGGGTTGAGAATTGCTAAGGAGTTGAATATCAAAATGTTGCAGATCTTCAGTGATTCGCAGCTTATTGTGTGTCAAGTCAGGAAAGAGTTTCAAACCAAAGGAGGAAATCTTCCCGCTTACTTGTCAAGAGCCTGGGAGCTTCTCGAGGACCTAGACCATTATACAATAAACCATATACCTCGGGAAGAAAACATGAAGGCATATTCCCTCGCAAAGTATGCAAGCACTGGTGAAGCTCAATTGTTGGGATTAGTTCCTGTAGAAGTCCTGTCAACTCCAAGCATTGATGAAATGGATATAGATTGGATCATGACCATATCTCAAGAACAGGAATCATGGATGACTCCGATAAAGGATTATCTGCTCAACAGATCTGCGCCAGAAAGTTCAAAAGAACGTCAGAAACTGTTAAGGAAGGCTTTAAGGTATATAATTCAAGATGACCGATTATTCCGACGAGGATTTTCAATGCCATTTCTCCGATGTGTGACTGAAGAAGAAGCTAAGACAATTCTAGCTGAGGTACATGGAGGGGAATGTGGAGATCATACAGGTGGTCAAACTTTAACAAAGAAAATTCTCCGTTATGGGTACTTTTGGCCGAATATCAACCGAGATGCTGCAGACTACTCCCGATAGTGCGACAAATGCCAGAGATTTGCTAAAATCCCAAGAGCACCTTCCACTGAGATAACACAGATGGTCAGTCCGTGGCCATTTGCTATTTGGGGAATGGATCTCATCGGGCCTCTGCCAACTGCAAAATCCGGAATCAGATATGCTATCGTTGCTGTAGATTATTTTACTAAATGGGATGAATCTGAACCCTTAGCTACTATTACCTCTAAGAAAATGATAAACTTTGTAACTATGAATATCATTTGCAGGTATGGAGTGCCTCAAAAGATAATCACAGACAATGGAACCCAATTTGAAAGTGAAGAGTTCCAAGATTTTTGCAAAAAATTCAAGATCCAGAAAAGTTTTTCAGCAGTGGCTCATCCGCAGGCAAACGGGAAAGTGAAAGCAGTAAACAAGATTATCAAATCAACTATCAAAAAACAGCTGGAAAAAGCAAAAGGTGGTTGGGTCAATAAACTTCCGCTAGCACTATGGGCATATAGAACTACACATAAAACTGCGATGGGGCATACTCCATTTTCATTGGCATATGGATCAGTGGCAATGATTCCAGTAGAAATAGAGGTCCCTTTGCATAGAAGAATCCATTTCAATCAAGCCGAAAATGAAAAGCTGCAACTTGAAGCCCTTGACTTCCTTGATGAGAAAAGGGAAGAAGCTGAGCTCAGAACTGCGGCTCACCAGCAAAGAATCGCCAGGCACTTCAATTCCAAAGTTCGCCGGCGCAGCTTTGAAGTGGGGGATCTAATCTTAAAAAGAATTATGACACCTACAGGCGTGCTTGGACCAAATTGGGAAGGGCCGTATGTTATAGGCCAAAAACTTCTTGATGGCACATTCAAACTTGTAACTGTCGAAGGAGACCCAATTCCAAGAGCTTGGAACAGCAATCATTTGCGCCCATATTTTACTTAAAGGCTTTAATGAAATATTGTAAAAGAATGATGAATGTATGATTCTTGTATTGAAAGCCATTGTAAAGTCAGTGCAAGTGAATAATGAGAACTATAAAGTGGATGTAGGCCTAGTTTTTGGCCGAACCACTATAAATCTTGTGTTCTTTACTATTATAGACTGCTTTGCTTTATTTCGATATATAAAATACGTCAACTGTATTACTAAAATGTCGATTTAATAATGCAGGCCATAAAACAGAGCTTACCCATCACAAGACCAAGCAATCCTTGACATCACCCAACAAGCGAACGCTAAGCCGTTCAAAATTTCCATACTCAAATCCTACGAAAGAAGTGCTTCGAACAAAAGTTAGCGATTCGGCTGGAAGTGGGCCATTGCTAACTAACTGTGAATGTTTGTACAAACGAGCATCTAGTCAAATAGCCTGTGTCTGCCACCACCAACTCGCTTAACTATGAAGTATATTTCTTTGGATAAGGGAAGTTGTTGGCAACTAAAAGGGAATGGTATTTGGAAAAGATAACGGGGATCGCTGATATGAATAGATGGCAAAGAGACATGGGCGAGCAAGCATCAAACAGCAAAAGACCTATTCAGAGGCACAAGCCCTCTTCGGAGGATAAAGACCTCAAATGGGGCATGCCAGAAGACTTTCTCAATAAAAAAAAGATTGGTATGGAATGACCGGGAGCACCTTCCCGACCAGAAGGCAAGGCACTTGTTTACTAGCCGAGACAGTTTGCGCAGACAAGCGTCCAAGTAACTTGCGTCCGCCCCGTGAATCCATACGATGATCGGAGGCACCTTCCCAAGTGGAAGGCAAGGCGCTTGTTCACCAGTTGAGACAATCTGCGCAAATAAGCATCCAAGCAACCTGCATCCGCCCCGTGAATCCAGCCAACCATGAGGAAGAAACTTCCAGGTATACTCGGAGGCACACATTCCACCGAGATCTGAAATAAAACTTCATAAGTGCTGGAATGTGAAAAGCCCTCTTCGGAGGCCCATTTCACCATAGTTGAAATGCTAAAAGACCTCGAGCGGGCCTCGCTAGAAAAAGAGAGTTCTTTCTCGACATAAAGTTGCGGACTGATCGGTGGCACAAAACACTTGTGTCCGCCCCGTGAATCCATCCAATTAAGAGAAAGAAGCTCCAAACTTCCAGGCAAAAGCCCTACTCATAGGCACACATTTCACCGTGATCTGAAATAAAACTTCACATGAGTCGAAATGTGAAAAGCCCTCTTCGGAGGCCCGCTTCCCAGCGAACAGGGAAAAGATAAAAGCCTCTCCCAAGAGGCAGAAACAAAAAGATCTCTTCCCAAAGGCACAATCAAAAAAAAAAGACCTCTTCCCAGAGACGCAACCAAAGAAAAAGACCTCTTCCCAGAGGCACAATCAAAAAGTCTCTTCGGAGGCTCAAGCAGGTCAGGCCCACTGCACTATGAAGTGAAATTCACTTGCCAAAGCAAAAGTGACTTTTTTCAAAAAAGTGAAGCGTAAAAACTTTGCAACAAAAAAAAAGAGAGAGAAGTATAAGACTCCTCCAATATGAAGTGCATTCTACTAAGCTAGAAAAATATTTTCTTGAAAAGGAAATATTATCCTATAAAGTACAAATGCAAACTTCCTTCAAATGGATGAGTTGTTCTCTAAAGGAAGAGTACAAGTCTTCTTGAAATAGAAGAGTTGTTCTCCGAAACTTTGCCAATATGAAAAAAGATTGCAATAAACCTATGGTATGGGGGCAATACAGTATAGTCATCACAAAAATGAAGACAATGCTCAATAAACATACCATAGGTTTACTGCAACCTAACGTAAAGAGGATAAAGAAACTTGCATAAAAACAGAAAGTAAAAGCGTTCTCAAATAAAGACAGAAATTTGTATAAGTAAAAGAACCATTTCATTCCATACTATGAGAATTTTATACATATGCAGGTTTCAAAGTAAAAGAAAGCGGGGACTGGTACCCGCACAATCTCCAGTCAACACAAGCTTGTATACATGCAAAAAAAAACAAAAAGTAAAGCAAAGAAGGGAAAGCGGGACTCATCACTTCTTTCTCCCACCACCTTTAGAGCCTTCACCTGGCTTAATAGGCAATTTTTCAGGCCGACATGGGAGAGTTAGGGGAGAAGGAGAGAAAGCTAGTGCTGGATCAACTTCCGTTTCCTTTTCGGTAACAGAAATGCTTCTCCCTTTCTTCTTTGAAGTTGTACGCTTCCTCCTCCTCTTTGAAGAAGACTCACTCCCCGGAGTGACAAGAGCAGACAATTTTATGTCATCAGAAAGGGTTCGCTCCGGAGATACTTCGCCTCCTTCAAGTCCTTCGGCCTTCTGCTCCTGCGAAGCGGTTGGATCGTCCAAGTCTTGAAGGGATTCTATTAATTCTTCCTGCGATCCCGGCTGGGAAGCAGGAGTGATTTGAGAGGATGGAGGAGGAACAACTGGAGGAGGAGAAGGTTCTGTGACACTGGGCATTTTCGCTACAGAAGAAAAGCAAAAAATATTAGTATCCCCCGCGAAGAGAGGAGATAACGGCTCATCGAGTCTTAGGTAATAAGCAACAAGTTCATCAAGCTCAGCCGAAGCAAATGAGTAATCCGCTTGACCTGGTTCGACGTTAATATTACCTGGAGTAGTGGGCTTCCTAATGTCAACTTCATAAGCTTGTGCTTCAGTGCTCTCTTCGCCTTCATCTCCACCCTGTGCACTTGTAATCTCAGTTATGACTTTAGCGGGGGCAGAGAATGGGAACCGGAGCCTGTGATATCAACATCGGCCGAAATTGGAGGAGGGATAGGGGCAATTAATGGTATTTCTTCCTCTGGATGCTCCTCTCTCATCGTCTCAGCACGCTCTCTAGCGAGCTGCTCTTTTCCTCTAGCAAGGGCTGCACGAGCTCCGTCATCAAGATAATGTGCCTCGAGTTCTTCTTCGGCATACCCAGCATCTTTAAGCATATCAAGCGCAGCTTCCCATACTTCAGCCAAAGTGATTTCATATTTGGGGCCCAAAAATGCGAGGCTCCCATGCCCTAGGATACTTTGCAAGTAGAAGTCAAATAATGTCGAACTGACATCGGCTTTAGTGGCTTGATGAGCTTCTTCAGCTGCAATTTTACCGGCAACAGCCTCATCGCGCTCTTTCTCAACTATAGCAAGTCGAGTTTTTAATATCTCAATTTCGAGGTTCTGGGAGCTGGTCTGTTGTCGCAACTGTGCAACGTCAACGCGATAATCTTCTACAATCTTTTCCTGCCACTTGAGTTTATCTTCGGCCTCTCGTTGGCTAGCATGAGCATCCCGCACTTGTTGCTGAAGCACACTTTCCCTTTGAGAGTAGGAAGTGGAGGAAGTAGCAAGCTCCTCTTTAAGTTTTCCAACTTCCGCTTCAAATTTTTCATTATAAGCGGTAATGCTCCTCATCTCTGCGTCATGTTGATCAAGAGCCTTTTGCCATTCGGATTTATCATTCTCCATGGTCAACATAGCCTCAAGGTTTGTGCGATTCACTCTCTAGAGTTCGTCAACAAGTTTCTGCCAATTCGACATTCTCTCAATGTTAAGCTTGAAAGCATCAAGGTTTCGTAACATGGCTGGTTTGTCGACTGGAACCAGATCAAGATCAAAGCGAACTCCCTTCAAGCACCAGTTTGGGAATCGGCTTTGAAGAGTAGCTGGGCCTGGTCCAACCTGATATGAGGGCCTGCCAATGATCGTCTGAATGTCGGTACGAGCGAGAGCGGGAGATTGAGGAGGCACCGAAGCAATGGGCTCTTTAAGAAGGTCAGATGATGACTTTTCACCATGCTTGGTCCGTTTGCTCGAATCTTCGGCAGTGTGGCTCTTTCCTTTGTCATCATGGGATTTTCGTTTGAGGGAATCACCCTCTCTGTGGGAAGAGTCGTGACTTCTTCCCCTCTCCCGTACCGTTCTTCGTATGTTCTTCTCTCCTGAGCTTTTCGAGCAGCCCTCTCTTCATCAGTTTCCCTATGAGGGGGAAGATAGCACCGGTAATCATATTGACTGCGCCTTCCATACTGCTTAAAGTCATCATAATACGAGCCACTTCGCCCCATTGGAGAACCTGAAATTAAAAAAAAAGCATAACTTGAGAATCTTCAAATTGCAAGGAGTTAAGTGCATATAAGTGCTGAAAAATCCTAAGTGTGTGCAACGTGCAGACTACGCGCGTTGAACTACGAACCACTCCTCGGTTGTGAAGGAATGATGGGTGTAGTAGCTAACGTCAATTCTTTAGTCGACGGGATCTGTTGCAAAACAGAAGTTGCTTCAATCACTGAAGAAGAAACCCTAGTGGCAACAGGATCATCTTTAAAGAGTTCCTGTGAAGTGATAAACAGGTCGCTCAACCTTTCAAAAGTGTCATCCCCGCTCTGCTTGGCAGGGCTTGTTTTCCTAGCTCCTCCATCACCGGACTTCTCTGAATGGTGGGGAGATTCTTGAGGCTCTTCTTCTTCGATGACCAGGGCAAGTGCAAATTTGCCAGATGACCTCGCGACATCAGTAGAAGTAGAGCACTTCACCAGAGAAGTTTCAGGAGCAGGATCTTTTAGTGTGGGCTCCTCAACAGAAACTGGGGCATCCGGTGCCTCGGCCGGGGAATCAGGAACTTCGTAAGGTTGAGTAGAGCGGGAAGGGTGTAAGAGTCTGAATTGATGAAGGAACTCGTCTCTTAGCAAGAACTTGATACTTCTCTCCTCAGCCGCCACGGCATTAAGCCTCTCAGAAGTCTGCTTGTGGCTTGGATCTCTACAAAGAGGAGGAAGGACTGCAAAAGTAGAAAGCGAGGTTAACATTTAGCAATTAGGATCTCGCAAAGCTCAGAAGAGGAAAGAATGGGGATAAGTAAGCTTACCACCTACTCTCCAGATAGCGTAGAATCCCTGGAGGCACCGGACAAAGAAGAACTGGTTTAGGAAACCATGAGCGCTATCAGGGAGATCGGTGATAAGCTTGCGTTTCCTGGCGCTCCTCACATATATGATGGAAGGATGGTCTTTGTTTCTCGCAAATGTGCATAAATAGCAGATTTCTTCAAAGCTTGGGAGTCGATCAAGCGTCCTTCTGAAGAAAACACATAGTCCCATCAAAATGGCATAGCCGTTGGGGTGCAATTGAAAAGGAGAAATAGCCAATCAGCGAAGGATTTGTTGGAGAAAACTGTTGAAAGGAGGAATGGCTCCGCAAAGGCACATTTGGCGGTTAACGGCAACAAACCCAAAGGAAGGACTGTCAGCATAATCATTTGGCCCAGGGAGAATAGCATCTTCTTCTACAATCCCAAATTGGGCGCGTAACTGGTTAAACACCCAGTAACTCAGGGTAGTTGGAGTTCTTTCTGGTGGGTTGACTAGTGGACCAGCCATCCGGAGGGCCTCTCCAGTTGGAATTACTCCTTCTTCTTGATGAGAAGCCATTCTACATAAGCAGCCGTATATTCAAATATGAAGGTGCACGTGCAAAACTAGTAGAGTGACATGCAAACATGACTGAAATTAAATTAATAAACATGAAAAATTTCAGGACTTGTCCGAATACAAGTGCAGTATTGATGCAAAAAATCAGCTCTAGTTGATTTATATCGCTTTACTACTCCACTTGAATTCATTAATTCGCAGCATTTCATACGATTTCTTTAAGTTGATTATATTTCATCGACTAATCTGTCATTTGATATGGGCAATCAGTGGCAGTATATTCGCCCTAGTTTTCTGCAAATGTTATATTTAACAGGTTATTAGCATCGAATTTGGTATAATCTGTTAAGAAAGCATAGCAAAGTACAGCGAAGTTCAAACAATTCAATGTTCAAGCAATTCAGAGTTTAGGCAATTCAGTCCGGCAGTTCAAGTTAAGCACTCAAGTTGAGATTATGCTTCTAAGTGTGAATTCGAGTTGAACATCCAAGTATTAAATCGTCCACGACTTAAAAGATTTCTTGCGAGTTAAGTTAAGTCGTTGGTTCTTTAAGTCATTGGTCCTTTAAATCGTGAGGCATAGTAAGGAGAAAATGCTTCAGTTCAAAGTGACGTGAATTTCTACAAGTCCTAGCTCGGCCGCGACTCAAGGCTTATGTCGCATCTAGTTAAGTTGCGAAGGTTTATAGGTCGAAGGACTATAGGTTGCGAAGATTTATAGGTCGAAGGTTTATAGGTCACGAAGGTTTATAAGTCGCGAAGATTTATAGGTCGAAGGTTTATAGGTCGCGAAGGTTCATAGGTTGGAGGATTATAGGTCGCCCAAAATTGCTGGGTCGTGTCCAAGCTAATGTCTTACTTCACTCAACCGACAAATCTCCAATCTAATCGGTAACTCGTCATCCTTTTAACCCGTTAACCCGTTAGCCTCTCCGTCAACAGAAGCCCTCATTTTCTCATGCTATCGAATCATCCAAAAAGCTAATCCGAAATCACCACAAATTCAATGCCTTGCCATTCTAACACAAATCAAGAATCAGTTAGCATGAAGCATTGCAACCCATCGCCATCATCTCATCAATCGTACAAAGCCAAATCGAGCTAACTCAAGTTCATCAACTATCGATGTAACGAGATTCGCGGTGAAACATTGCGTAAGGAGGTGAGTTAAGATTGAAAAATGGGATTCATGAATCAATGATGATAAAGGATTGAGAAAGAAGCAGGTTCACTTACGCAATGTAATATCAAGGATGATTGGTGATTGATCGGTTTGAGATCGTCTTTGGGAGCTCGGGAAGTAATGGCAGAATCAAATGAGGAAGTAGGTAATGAGAAAGAAAAAGAGGATGGATGACTTATACATTAAGGTGGGGAACCTGAAGCGTCACATACGACCTAACCTTTAAGTCGCACACGACCTAGCGACCTAGAGGGGGATGGGTTAAAGGATATCGAAGCACACGACCTAACCATTAGGCGTGTACTTCGAGGGGCAAATGTTAACTCCGCTCTATCAGCTACTCAGCGACCTAAAAGTTGAGCCGACCTAATGACCTAAAAGGGGAGCCGACCCAACTACTTAAGGAGTAGACGACCCAACGACTTAAGATGTGGGACGACCTAACTGTTTAATGACCTAGTTACTTAAAGAGGTTTGCGACCTATTGAGTTACCGACCTAACAACTTAAAAGGTAATGACCTAGCAGCCTAAAAAGTACAGCAACCTAACTACTTATGCAACTCAGCGACTCAACGAGTTAATGAATCAACAGCGGGTTAGCGACTTAACACTCAAGCGACCTAACGACTTAAAGGATGGAGTTATCTAACCTACTACCGACTCAACGACTCATAATACAAAGTAACCTAGTGACTTAAAAAGGGGAATGACCAAACTATGTGCTCGACCTACGAAGTACAACGACTTAGCGACCTAAGAAATGGGACGATCCACAACCTAACGAGTTAAGTGACGGTATGGTTTAACGACTTAGCTTAAGTCGCTAGATTGGTTGCCTCGGCATTGTGAAGTTACTGGCTACTCCCTTAGATCGCCGCCGACTTGCATTAGGTCGTTCACGATCTAGTACTTGGAAAATAAATGATGCCGCTCCCTCCTAAGTCGCTACGGCCTATCAGCTAGTTCAGATGACATTAGAAGGACCGGTCAAGTCGTAGCTGGCTTCCCCTTGACTTGCCAGCGACCTACGACCTATTTTAGGTCGTGCGCAACCCTCACCCATAAAATCTCCTATAAATACGGCATGTGCTCCAACATTAAAGGGACTTTTTTTCCGATCATTTTCTCTAAAGTGTCGAGACTCTGTCATCTTCAAGCCGAGCCTTACTCCAACATTTGAAACTTGCAAGAAGCTTCAATCAACTTCAAATAGGAATTCAACGCATTCAACCATGAATTCGGAGAACTTTCTTGCATCGAAGTTTTTCTAGCTACTTGTCTTTTGAAGTGAATTGTAATTGAAGGGAATTGTAAAGGATTGTAATCATATAAGCAATAAAAAAGGATTGAAGTGGACATAGGCTTGGTTATATGACGAACCACTATAAACTCTGTGTCTCTTACTGCTTTTTTCAGTGACTTACTACATTTTCTGAAACCCGTGTTAACGGGTGGTGCTTTCATTCAATCTCTATTTGCATCGGGGTGTTAGCGTCTGACTTTTTACGTTAACAGTCAACAAGTGGGCTTGGCCACACTACCTATAGGCTCGGCCATGAAGTTTAGAGGCAAGCTAGGCTCGGTTAGGTGGTCTTTAGGTCATGCAATGCATGGCTAGGCAAGGATATGAAGGAGGAATGGCAAGGCAAAGGTCAATTGGAGGCAAAAGCATGGATCAAGAGGAGTTTTGGGCTCGGCCCTAAGGCAAAGTAGCTCGGCCTATGTGCTAACTTGGTCGAATCTGGTCATATCAAAGGGGCACGACCTAGAGCAAGGCTAGGAGGAGGGGTAGATGGTGGAATTAGGTGTGGCCGAGGCAAATAAAGGAGGAAGGGATGCATATAGGCTCGGCTAGGTTTTAAATCATTGTTTGGTGATGTGTTTTAGGGCCTAGGGTTTCACGGCAAGGTGATGGAGGTGAGGTGGTGATAGAGATCGGTCATGGTGGTGGTGGTGGAGAGGATTTGGTCGGTAATAGGGTGGTGGCCGAGCAAAACAAATAGAAAAGAAAAAAGAAAAGAGAAAAGAGAAAACAGAAGGAAGAGGAGCCATTGAAAACTTGCTCTAATTTTTTTTCTTTAGGAAACAAATGAGACGTGAGAAACTCTTTGTACGTGATTTACACAAGTAGGTGGTGGCTAGGATTAGAAAATACACGGCTAGAAAGAAAATGAATAGGCTAGGCAAATGAAAAGGCCTAAATTAAAATAGGTAACCTATGTCTCTTTGATTTTCCAAGCCATTTATAAAATTATAAACAAGTAAAATCCAATAAATAAAATCAAAGTTTAAACAAAAATAAAATATAAAATATAAAAATAGAAATGAGGTTGAAAAATAAAAATATAAAATAAGAAAAATTTACTAAAAATAATTACGTGTAAAACGCCGAAAGTTATCAAATTTAAAAAGTATAAAACATAATTTTAACGAAACAAAAAGCAGCACGAACATTAGAATCAAATATAGTTTCAAAGAAAAAGATTAGAAATTAAAAATTCAAATTTAAAATTTTCAACTATGGCCAAATTTTGACTTTCAGTTGACCAAAATATAAAAATTTCAGAAAATATTTATTTTGTTGTATTTGGAAATTAAATTGTAAACAAAATCCAAGATTACATTAGAAAATTCCAAAATTTCAAATTGTAAATAATTAAAAATAAAGTTTCAAATCAAATGAATTAAAATTATTTATTAAAATTATGGGTTGTTAACTCTCCCCCACTCAAAACTTTTCGTCCTCGAAAAGGAATGAGACACGAAACAAGGAAAGATAAGGTAGAAACACAAATAGTACCTGAAACAAAGAATTTCGGATTCGAAGCGCCCATGCTCTCCTCCATCTCCCTGGTACAATCCCGATCATCCGTACTCCACTGCAATTTGACCAAGTTGACAGATTTCCTTCTTAGCTGCTTCGTACCTCTTTCAATAATGCGAAGTGGCTTCCTCTCGACATTCAGATTAGGCTCAATATCCATACTCTCGAGAGCAGAAGTCTGGACAATCAAATATGGATCATGCAGATACCGATGAAGATGCGAAACATTGTAACGGCCTGGAATTTTCAATCCCGAAAATTCCAGACAATCAGGGAAATAAAAGAAAGAAATATATGAAGAAGAATAAACAGAAACACCAAAACACAGATTCTCGCATTCATAGCGGATCAGAATATAATATCAAATAAAATAGCAGTTATACAAAGGAAAATTGTATTTGTAAATTTACATCAATACATCAAAGTTACAACATTTACACAGAACACTGGACAGTTAAAATCAACATGTCCCAGATAAACTACAATATACTACAGCGGAATGCACTCCATACGTTCCTGCCATCCATCTCGACTCCTGAGCTCCAATACGTCCTTACTTGAAAATCTGTAATACCCGATCTGACTCGAGCATTACATCAAAGTAACACCCGGGTCAGGCTGGAAATCAGCGTGAGTAAACCCATCTAACATGAAATACAGTTGCATAACCTATTTAAAACCCGGGGGTAACTCGTACTTCACTACGAGTTCTTGACTTGTTATAGTCAACACTTATTTCACAAATCAACCTCTAAGTACCCTAACTTAGTTTCAATGGTCCAGTTCACTTAAATTATTTCATTCCAGCCTATTGATTACACATATCAAATCTATAAGGAATTATTTTAGATTACAAATCAAAGTGGTTTCGGGTATTTACTTATACCCTACCCCGGGTCTCTTCAAATACCATGTCACCTTAACCCAAGTTATTCAAGTGAAATACAATTCAAACTTTGAATACAGCCTGTCACTTTTACATAGCAATTCATCATTGATAGATAACCACATTATCGCTGTATAACCCAAACATATCATATCACAAAACATTTCATATCAGAGAAATCAAATAATCCAAGGCATTCAATATCATTCAATCATTCATAAACAAGATTAATCAGTCATGCCATTTCAAATTAATGTAAATAAACTAAATTAATTACTTCAATCACTTTTAATCATGCTTACTTAACATTAATTAATTTCAAACCAATTAATTAATCCTCCTTTAATTATCATCTTAGTTACATTTAGTAATTAACCTGTAACTAATTATACAAATTAATTATCCTTTAACTATTCACATTAACTATCCTTAATTATTCTCATTAGTTAATTAATTACATTGATCCTTAATCAATTACTTTAATTAATTATTCTATAATCACCTACGTTGATTAATTATCCTTTTAAATAATCATATTCATTAATTAACTAACCCTTTAATTAATTTCCTGAATTAATCAAATCCTTTTATTAATTACACTAAGTAATTTACCCTTAATTACTTCCATTAAGTAATTTCCCATTGGTTAATTATCCTCAATTAATTAACCTAATTATTAATTAGTTATTCACTAATTACTAATTAAATTAATTACCCCTTAACAAATTAATCCTTTAATTACTCTCATAATTTAATTAACAAGATTTGTTACATTGATTAATAATTAACTATACTTCAATTAAGTAATTATTCTTTAATTACTTTCCTTAATTTATTAATCTATTAATAAATCTTGTAATTAACCATCTTAAATAATTAAAGATAAACCTCTATATCTTAATTAATTATTCAATTATCTTAAGAAATTAAATTAAATACTTGAAATCACTTAAAACCTTTTAATTTACTTATCTTAATTAATTAGCTAATATTTGATTATTCTAAAGCAAACAATTTAAATTCAAACCATTGTTTGAAAACTTATTTTAACAAATTGCTTTGGAAACTTGGTACATTTCTTTAATTTTAAAACTTGGTTATCTAACAGTAAACAATTCGAGCACATCCTTGTTCCCGAGCCTAACTACAAAAATTTCCCAAGTCACTTGCAAGAACTTCCTCCTCTCTTTTAAAAAATATAGATAAAAACTTAGGTATATTTTAATTTAATAGCTGGTTAAATCAAAAATACACACGTGAAACAACACGAAACCAACTCGAGCCATCACCATCCTAAACCCGTGTTTACCGAGAGACCTCTCAATTCTCCTCTTGAAAATAAACTGACACACAGTCGCCACCATGCACGTACACACAGAATCGGTGGCGCTCCGACCCATTTTCCTACCCTCGACAAATCAACGATCATCTAGCCGTCTCGAACGACCCCACAGATCACCGATATAGCGAATAGAGCGGAAATTAAACACCCAAATGAACATCTGAAACCAATCCAAACGGAAAAACACCCTAGCCGTCGCCTCGAACCACCGGCACCCTTGCCGACCTCACCACAGCTTCATCCCGCACCCAAGCATCGATTCAACCTTTCGCTATCGAGTCCGATGCCTCCCAAACATCATAAGACCTTGAAATCAACGCAAGCCAAAACTGCCAGTCGAACCCAACTCATCGTCGACAGGACGCCTCGGCCACCTAAAAATATCACCACTAATTTTCTGATGACCTCCAACTCGCAAACTACCTCCAACAACAACTTCGGCCCTCAACTTGACGCCGTCCATCTGAATTCGCCAACAAACCCAAATCTGAACAACTGAAGATATATTAACATATGCGAGTTTAAAAATCTCTAAATGTTTGTAACAACCCTCATATTTTACGATTGAATATTTACATATTTTATTTAAACATTTCATCGTTAGTCGGATTAGTGTCTGAAAGACTACTTTTTGCAAATAGTCGAATTAGGACTCGAGACCACCCTCATTGAGTTCAAAATGACATTTGCGACCTTTTTGAGTATAAACTTTGATATGTTTGGAGTTAGTGGAATTTCGCTACTTTTTCACTTTGGGCTTTGGTTTTTTTGTTTCAGCCCATTAGACCCTAGCTTGACCCCTCTTCTCTTCATTACTTCATTTCTATTTCCTAATACTCAAGCTTTAGCAACAATGGAGAGAGGAATGGGAAATTAAAACTCCAAGCCCTAGTTTCCATCTACAAATCAAGTTCTAGCTCCAAATCAATAGAAGAAGCTTTGGTAAGCCTCCTCTTCTTCTTCTCCAACTCATTCTCTTATCAACTTCAGAAATTCCTAAACCTAACTTAGGAAATGTTTTTCTTTTTAGCTTAGATTCAAGCTTGTTGGGTTGGAATTAAAGAGTGATTGTCCTTGCCTTTGCTTTATAGCTTCTTCTTCATTTGTTTTGGGTTCAAAGGTGAGATTTTTATCTCATATCTTCGTCTATAATTATCTTCGATTGTTAGGTATGAATTCCTAACACTTATTCTTGTGCAATTGATTTTAGTTTGGATTGATTTGGTGTATATTCCAATTTTTGGTGTTTTGAAATCAAAATCTATGAAAATCCTACTATGGATATTTGAGGTGTATCGAAGAGCCGTTAAGGCTGGGTGTTCGCGTGGCATAAATCCTTAGTCATCATTTGCTCGCCCGATCGCTTCCGATGTTCATTTGGCCATTTTTGGTCGAGGTTCAGGAACTGCTCTGAAATACAGTTTCAAGCGTCTGAATCTGTATTTCAAACGTCTGAATATTATATTAGGAAGATTTCTATTCCCAGATTTAGATGTCTGAATCTGTATTTCAGACGTCTAAATCTGGATTTCAAACGTCTGAATTGGTTCGTTTCGAACCAGAAAGGAAATAGGCTAAAAAGCGCATATTTCAGACGTCTGAATCTGTATTTCAGACGTCTGAATTCTATTCTGGAAAATATTTTATTTTCCAGATTCAGATGTCTGAATCTGTATTTCAGGCGTCTGAATCTGCAGTCTTTTGCCTATTTGCCTATTTAGCTTGAATTTCCAACTTTAATCGATCCGTGTTGATTCCCTTTTGTTGTTATCATCTATTATTGACTTTGATGACATTTTCTTTGGGATTTTTGGAAATATCCATTTTGATGGATTTGTTTTCGATTTCTTTGGAATTAATTCACGTCTTCGTATGTGAATTTTGGTGATTGATTGTTCTACAATCATTTTGTGATTTGTCACTTTAAAAATATAAAGGTTTCAATACTAGTAGTAAATATCAAAACTCTTTCATCAAAAACGATTTCAACACTATTTTATTACAAAGCTCATTTCGTAAACCGTTTTCCAATCTACTAGTATATACAAACCTTTACCTCACTTGTATGAGAAATCTAATTAAACGATTTAGTAAAACAAGTGGTATGAAACGCTTGCGTTTACTTCGTCGGTTAATTCTCGGACTTGTTCGATTGAATTTCTTGTGACAATTTTCTAGTGAAAACTTACAATTTGTTCGTAAATATTTAAGTTAAGCTAGTGGTTATGGGACATGAATCTAAACTCATATATTTACTAGCTTAGTGTAATTTACACTTATCGATCAATGATGATCATTTTATGATTTAGACTAGCAATGTGTGATGCCTCTTTGTCTGCGAGGGAGACTATACCCCGTTTTTGTGGAGCTTCGGCTTGGTGGGGTAGCGACTGTAACGACCCGTAAAATTCGATGATTTTTAAAATAAGTTAATTAATCAGGATTTCTAATTTAGTTTAGAATGTAACGAAAGTCTTAAAATTTATACTGGAACGAATGCAGGAATTAGATGAAGCAATTGTAATTAATGGTTAACAATTTAAAATTCATATGGCAATAAATTGAAATAACGTAAATTGACGTACTTGGGTATAAGTTAAAATTTGTTAATTTAATTTGATTGTGAAATTAATACTGTAAGAAATGAATTGGAAATAGTATTAATGAAATAATAACTAAATTGAATTGCAACTATGTAAATGAAAGTAATTTTTATTAAGCGGATGTCAACATTGAATAAATTAATTGAAATAAAATCTAAATGCATGTTTGGATTGAACATAAGTAAATTAAATTAGTAGTATGAAAATATATGCCAAAATTGATTTTTGTAATAAAAGCTTATGTATGTGACAAAAAGGTAACGGAAATGTTTATGGTAGGTTGCCTATTCATTTATTTAGATTGTTAGTTGAAATTTGAAATAAGTTGGTAATAAATGTAAATAAATGATATATTTATGTGAAATGCAACCAATGTTAATTTTATTTATATTATAACGAGGGGTGGATTTAAGAAGTGAAATTGTAAAATTTGAAGTTAATAAATAATGAACATAGTAAAGATGGCAATCCAATCAAATACTTAGGAATCATATTTTATTTGGAAGGTAATCAAATTTATGAATAAAAGGGTAAGTAATTAGGATTTAATTCTATATTAATTGAAACTGAATGTAGATTTAATGTAATAGCGTTAAAGCTAACTAAATTTGCATTATAGATGGAATTATAATCGGGATTGATAGATAACGAACTTAAAAATATAATTTAAGAGCTGATAGGTTTAATGATAGAATGAAGAGTCAATTAAATGTTAAGTTAATATAAATTAAGGTAATAGTGGGGAATAACGTGAATTTTCTTCATAATATGATTATTAGTAGAATACAACATAAAACTTAAGTATAACATTTGGTTTGAAAACAATTATTAAAGGTTACCTGTTAATTTATCGATGGAATAGGAAATAAAATATTTATAAAATAAATGTTACACTTATGGGAAAGGAAATAAAATGTTTAGAAGTTATGATATTTGAGTATACTAAGAAATGGGGATTGAATTGGAATCAATTGTAACGAATCTAATAAATGTTACATTAATGTGAAATTAAGGTAATATTTGGAAAATATGATAATGAGTTTCATAGTTGAACAAGTTGTGGAATTAAAAAGGATGGAAGAATCAAGATTTATTTAGTTATTGGAATGAAAATTTATAATTTAATTCACTCCGAATAAATAAAATTTAATATGGTAATTTGCAAAATAATTAATGATTGAATTAACATAGAATTGGTTGTTAGTTATTAAAATTTTTAAGAGATCAAAAGCGATAAATTTTATAAATTATAATTTTTTTTGAAATTGGAATGGAATAGTGATTTAATTCAGTTAATATTAATTTATTTAATTTATGGAAAAAGAGCCATTTTGGCCACTGACTCGGATTTCGACGAAACCAGTTTCATCGGATCCGTAACGGTGAATTATAACAGTGTTTCAAGTTTCGTAGCGATCGGACTTGTCGTTTGATCGTACGGACTCGAAATGCCTTGAAATAAACGCAATTGAAATCAATTTGAAAATATTGTTTTTAGCACAACTTCTCCATACGATAAAATTTGAACCTGAAACTTTTTCCATTGCGTTTAGAATGTTTTAAAACACCTATTTTGATATATGGGTTTACCCAATTTCGTTCCGGGGTCAGAACGGGTTTTTTAGGCCACGTTAGCGTTAGCGTGCATATCTATCAACTCGATCCATCTATTTTTCAATTTGCCTATAAATACCCTGTTAAACCCTAGCCTCCACTTATTCTCATTTATCTGCGCATAAACTTTCATCAGTACCTCTTCTTCTTCAATAGATGCAAACCCTAGATCCAACTGCAATTTAGAATCAATGTCAAAAATTCAAAGTCCTCAGAAAATTCTGAAAAAAATATATGCTGAAGCTCTCGACGAGCGTAATTCAGTGGTGCAATTCGTTTTTCAATTCGATATACCGTTTGACCAGAAATCGCGGTCAAAATTGAATTGGGCATTTTTGACTGGAGCGTCAATTGAGAAATCGATTTCTGGGATTGAAGAGCTCGGCAAGGGGAAGCTAACGTTGGTGGTCGGGTGTGCTAATTCGATCGGAGGCGCTCAAATTTGGTTGATTAGGGTTCGAAAACCCTAAACTTTGAAGGGGCGACGGCGGGATGGAGGCGACCGGAGACCCATGGTCTTCGAACTGTTTTAGTGGAGCCTCGGCTCAAAATTAATGGTTAGCAACCATGGAATAGCTTTCCGTTCTGTGATACGCGTGTTGGTGAGTTTTAAAGCCCCCGTTCCGTGATAGGCCTCCCCCTTTTTGTGATTTATGGATTTTCATTGATGATTTCTAGAATTTGTGTTTCACCGATTTTCGTGATTTACATTGATATGTGTTATCAATATTTGTGCATTGGTGAATTTGTGTGTCATTAGCTTTTGTGATTGGCTTTGATATTATTGCCAATATTCATGGTTTTGGTGAATGAAAATGTAGAGTATGACATTCCTTTTGATCTTTGAGAAGATTCTTGTGATATTGATTAATCTCTTGTTGATTTTCAATTACTTATTTATCACAGCTTGGCATTGTGATTATTATTCCTTTAGTCATATCTCTTATTCTATATCATTTTATCTGATATTTATAGCTAGACTGATCTGTTTATTATTTTCTTATTAAATAATACTCGGGTCAGACCGAGATGTTACAGGTGCTTCTGCTTGACTTCACATCTGTGAATATCACCTTGACTTTTGGCTAACTACTTAGACTAGTAGTTTTTGTTGTATGCCTTTGAGATATAGACTCATTTATGTATCCTTATTCTTTCGTCTAGCACTTGTAGCAATTCTTTTGTGATATTGTGGATCTTGTTTAACCACAACTCTGATGTACACTTTCATGTGTTATATTCATATCTTTTTCCGCCTTTGTGATATGGATATCTGTGACTGATTTGTGTTATGTTTATTTCTATATTTGTTTCCGAAGAATATATTTTGCCACTGTGTAGTAGCTTTGAGTTTGTATCGATGTGTCGGATTTCCTCCTCCAAATGCATGTTGTACTATCTAACATATCGGTGCTCGCATAAAGAAATTACACGGATGGTCGCTCCTCAACAGCCTTATTCTCCACGCTAGTTGATGGCATTACATCGTAGTGTCCTTGCCTAGCGTGGGTATAGAGGTGAGGCATCACAGCTTGGTATTAGAGCCAATCTTAGAAACGATGTGGAATAATCTAGCAAGGATCATCGTCCTAAGTCCATCTTAGGAATCGTGTTTTAGGATTTAATTCGAGTCTTCGTACTGATTCATCCTATTTTCTTTATGGTTCCTTGTTTATCTATGAAGAATGCTTGATATTCATTTGGTTAATAACCTTATCCTTCTTCTTTCTTTCTTTCAAAAGGAAGAGAAATGGTTTGACCTGGCCGTCCCAGCGCCGATCAATCTCGTGCTACTCCCCAAGATGGAGTATTTATGTCTGCCCAGCAGCTTCTTGATCTCGTAAGGAATGCTCAGGCAGCCGGTTCAAATCCGGAATCTACTCACCCTAATTCTGGATTTGCACGTTTGTGCAACGATTTTACCAATTTGGGTGGGAAGCCATTCAAAGGTTATGAAACTATTATTGAAGTGCAGGCTTTGATGAGAACGTGCAATCAAATCTTTTCTCGCATGAATCTTGTTGATCTTCACCGAGTTCAGGTGGCCTCTAGCATGCTCCAAGAAAGAGCATTAGATTGGTATGAGCTTCTTATTTCTGAAATAGTTGAAGCGGATCTTACTAGGGAGAAATTCCGGAAATGCTTCGAATTAAAATTTGTGCCAGAAGTTGAAAAGGTGACTTTGGCTCGCCGTTTTATAGACCTTGTTCAAGGTGAATCTTCTGTGGCAGATTATGTCGCATCCTTCGAGTCACTTTCTAAATACGGGGTCGAATACATAAACACCCCATTAAAGAAGAACCAAAGATTTGTCTATGGCTTGAATAAAAATCTCAAGAAGCCACTACTTCTAAAATTAGAAGTTTCTTTTGATCAACTCATTGATATCGCTCTTCGACTTGAAGAGGCAGATAAAAGAGAGTGATGTTGAAGTTGTGAGTGCTAAACCAAACTTCAACAACAAGAAAAGGCCTACTAAATTCAAAGGTCCTTATCCCAATAAGAAAGGGAAGCAAGCCCCTCCGACAACTAAGACTTCTACCTCTAGTAGTGGGCAATGCTACAACTGTGGTTCTAAGGACCATTATGCGAACAAGTGTTCAAAGCCTAGTACTTGTCGCTATTGCAAAAGTCCGGACCGAGGTGAAGCTTAATGTTGCTCAAGCCACTGGCAACACATCTCGTGGTAAAGGTATTTCTCATTCCATCCTTGATGGCATTATTTTATTTCGTGATCATCCTATTCGAGTTCTTTTTGATACGGGTGCGTCCCATTCTTTTATTTCAAAAGAACTTGTTGATACTTTTTCTTTGGATGTTTTGTGTTTAATGACTTCTTTGAGAATTGCGAATCCGGTTGGTGCATCCGCAACAACCAGTTTATTGTGTAAAGATGTCGAGATTATTTTGTGTGATTTTTCTTTCCGAGCCGATTTGCATGTTATGCGCTACTTAGGCTTTGGAATGATTTTGGAAATGGATTGGCTTAACCGCTATGAAGCTCAAATCATATGTCCTGAGCGGACTATTCATCTTCGACATCCTCAATCTATTAAGCAGATTTCTATTGATGTTAAAGATTCGGATTCCATCTTGGTTGTATCTCTATATTCTTTAAATCCTCATGATGACGATAATGATGATGAGGAAGATATTATTTCTCTTATTCACGCTGTTTATGAATTTTCCAACGTATTTGAGCCCGTTTTAGGATTACCGCCTAAGCGAGCAATTGAGTTCAGAATTAATCTCATCCCTGGAGCTCAACCTATTACTCGTCCTCCTTATCGTATGTCCAACAAAGAAAATGAGGAGATGCGTAAACAATTATCTGAATTGGAGACGAAGCAATTTATTCGCTCTAGTTCGTCTCCTTGGGGAGATTCGGCTGTTTTTGTGAAGAAATCCAATGGTACACTTAGGCTTTGCGTTGACTACCGCAAGCTTAATAATCTTACTATCAAGAATAAATATCCTTTACCTCGGATTGATGATCTATTCGATCACCTTAGTGGTGCTAGAGTCTTTTCACAATTAGACTTAGCTACCGGTTTCCAACAGCTTCGTATTGCAGAGGATACCATTCCTTTGACATCGTTCCGTACTCGTTATGGATCTTATGAATGGCTTGTTATGCCATTTGGTTTAACGAATGCTCCAGCTAATTCATTGACCTTATGAATAGAGTTTTCAAAGACTTCCTTGATCGATTTGTTCTCATCTTTATTGATGATATTCTTGTGTATTCAAAAACCGAGGAGGAGCATGAAAAGCATCTTCGGATTGTGTTGGAAACTCTTAGGAGTAATCAATTGAAAGCAAAATTTTCTAAATGCCACTTTTGGCAATCTCGTGTGAAGTTTCTCGGTCATATTATTTCCGAATTCGGAATTTCCGTGGATCCTTCAAAGATTGAAGCGATTCAAAACTGGAAGAGACCGGAGAGTGTGACGGAAATTCGTAGTTTCCTTGGATTGGCCGGTTATTACCATCGTTTCGTAAAGGAATTTTCCAGAATTTCTGTGCCCCTTACTATCTTGACAAAGAAGGGAATTAAATACATTTGGTCGGACAAATGTGAAGCTTCTTTTCAAAAATTAAAAGAACTCCTTTCTGATGCTCCTGTTCTTGTGATTCCTGAAGGAAACCAAGATTTTATTGTTTATACCGATGCTAGTCGCGTTGGTTTGGGTGTCGTTCTTATGCAAAGGGAACGTGTTATTGCTTATGCTTCTAGGCAATTGAAGCCAACCGAGACTAGATACGCCACTCATGATTTAGAGCTCGCGGCTATTGTTTTCGCCCTTCGTATTTGGCGTCATTATCTTTTGGGAGAAAAATTTATTCTTTACACCGATCATAAATCTTTGAAGTATCTATTTTCTCGAGAGGAACTTAATTTGCGTCAACAACATTGGCTCGAATTTCTTGCAGCTTATGATCTTGATATTCTTTATACCCTCGGAAAGGAAAATCGTGTAGCGGGTGCACTTAGTCGAAATCAACAAGCAGTTATTTCTATGATGATGTCCGAATGGAATGATCTCGGAATTCTATCCACTTGCGAGATTCGAGATCATGTTTCCGATTTATGTTCATCTCTCGTTTTATGTAGCCTTGAGGCTCATCCTTCTCTTTTAGGCCGCATTCTTGAAGCTCAAAAGCTGGATCCCGAATTGACTTTTCTTAGCCAAAATTTTAGAGATAAAATTGATATTGAAGGTTTGAAAGGCTTTGACATTGATTCTCGTGGCGGTATTCGAAAATTTGGTAGACTTATCGTGCCAAATATTAGTAATCTTCGTAAAGACATTTTAGAAGATTCTCATTGTTCTAAATTTACCATTCATCCCGGTAGTAGTAAAATGTACGCAGATATGAAGCGACTTTATTATTGGGAGGGAATGAAATCTGATATTACTAACTTTGTTAAGTGTTGCAAGACTTGCCAACTTGTCAAGGCTAAACATCAAAGGCCCGGTGGGCTGTTGCAACCTTTAGAAATTCCAATTTGGAAGTGGGATCAAATTTCCATGGATTTTATAGATGGCCTTCCCCGTTCTCGTTCAGGTCATGATAGCTTATGGGTGATAGTTGATAGACTTACTAAATCCGCCCATTTTATTCCTGTTCCGTCCAATCGAATCGTACCTCTTTTGGCCAAACTCTTTATCAAAGAAATTGTAAAATTGTATGGAGTTCCTTCTTCTATAGTTAGTGATCGTGATCCATTGTTTACTAGTGGATTTTGGATGAGTCTTCAAAAAGCTTTGGGAACGAAGCTTAATTTTAGCACCGCTTGTCATCCCCAGTCCGATGGACAAACCGAGCGTGTGAATCAAACTCTTGAAGATCTTCTTCGTGCATGTGTTCTTGATTTTGGTGGAAGTTCGGAAGATCATATTTCTCTTGTTGAGTTTTCCTATAATAATAGCTTCCAATCTAGTATTGGTATGGCACCTTTCGAGGCACTCTATGGAAGGCCATGCCGATCTCCTTCTTGTTGGCTTGAGGCCGGTGAGAAGCTGGTTTTAGGTCCAGATTTTATTCATGATTCCACAGAAAAGATTGACCTTATTCGTCATAGGATGAAAGAATCCCAGAGCAGACAAAAATCCTATGCCGATAACCGGAGAAGAAAATTAGAATTTTCTGTGGGAGATCTTGTGTTTATCCATGTTTCAGCTATGAAGGGTGTTGTACGTTTCAGTCGATCGGGAAAGTTAGCACCTAGATATATTGGTCCATTTCCCATCACCGAACGTATTGGTTCTATAGCTTATCGCCTTTTATTACCGGCTCAGTTTTCTGCTATTCATGACGTGTTTCACGTTTCTCAATTACGGAAATATCTTCGAGATTCTGATTCTATTCTTGAGCCCGGTGTTGTGGAAGAAATTGAAGATTCACCCAATTTAACTTATAAGCAACATCCTATTCGTATTATTGCTTCGGAGGTCAAACGCCTTCGAAATAAAGATGTTCCGCTTGTTAAAGTTCAATGGTCCTCAAATCCTAAGGATTGCTCTTGGGAATCTAGAGAGTTCATCGAGCGAACACGTCCGGACTTACTTTCCCGTGCTCTTTGAGGTGAATTTCTTATTTCAAATTCCTTTTGTGTTGATATGCTTTCATGGTTGTTACCTCGTATTTTCTTCTTAAATATTGCATGGACGCAATTTATTTAAGGAGGGGAGTCTGTAACAACCCATATATTTTACGATTGAGTATTTACATATTTTATTTAAACATTTCATCGTTAGTCGGATTAGTGTCCGAAAGGATACTTTTTGCAAACAGTCGAATTAGAACTCGAGACCACCCCCATTGAGTTCAAAATGACGTTTGCGACCTTTTTGAGTATAAACTTTGATATGTTTGGAGTTAGTGTAATTTCGCTACTTTTTCACTTAGGGCTTTGGTGTTTTTGTTTTAGCCCATTAGACCCTAGCTTGACTCCTCTTCTCTTCATTACTTCATTTCTATTTCCTAATACTCAAGCTTTAGCAACAATGGAGAGAGGAATGAGAAATTAAAACTCCAAGCCCTAGTTTCCATCTACAAATCAAGTTCTAGCTCCAAATCAATAGAAGAAGCTTTGGTAAGCCTCCTCCTCTTCTTCTCCAACTCATTCTCTTATCAATTTCAGAAATTCCTAAACCTAACTTAGGAAATGTTTCTCTTTTTAGCTTAGATTCAAGCTTGTTGGGTTGGAATTGAAGAGTGATTGTCCTTGCCTTTGCTTTATAGCTTCTTCTTCATTTGTTTTGGGTTCAAAGGCGAGATTTTTATCTTACATCTTCGTCTATAATTATCTTCGATTGTTAGGTATGAATTCCTAACACTTATTCTTGTGAATTGATTTTGGTTTGGATTGATTTGGTGTATATTCCAATTTTTGGTGTTTTGAATTCAAAATCTATGAAAATCCTGCTATGGATATTTGGACATTGATATTTGAGTTGTATCGAAGAGCCGTTAAGGCTGGGTGGTCGCGTGGCGTAAATCCTTAGTCGTCATTTGCTCGCCCGATCGCTTTCGATATTGATTTGGCCATTTTTGGTCGAGGTTCAGGAATGCTCTGAAATACAGTTTCAAGCGTCTGAATCTGTATTTCAGACGTCTGAATATTATATTGGAAAGATTTCTATTCCCAGATTCAGATGTCTGAATCTGTATTTCAGACGTCTGAATCTGTATTTCAGACGTCTAAATCTGTATTTCAGACGTCTGAATCTGGATTTTAGACGTCTGAATTGGTTCGTTTTGAACCAGAAAGGAAATAGGCTAAAAAGCGCCTAATCCAGATGTCTGAATCTGTATTTCAGACTTCTGAATTCTGTTTTGGAAAATATTTTATTTTCTAGATTCAGACGTCTGAATCTGTATTTCAGATGTCTGAATCTACAGTCTTTTGCCTATTTGCCCATTTAGCTTGAATTTCGAACTTTAGTCGATCCGTGTTGATTCCCTTTTGTTGTTATCATCTATTATTGACTTTGATGACATTTTCTTTGGGATTTTTGGAAATATCCATTTTGATGGATTTGTTATCGATTTCTTTGGAATTAATTTACGTCTTCGTATGTGAATTTTGGTGATTGATTGTTCTACAATCATTTTGTGATTTGTCACTTTAAAAATATAAAGGTTTCAATACTAGCAGTAAATATCAAAACTCTTTCATCAAAAACGATTTCAACACTATTTTATTACAAAGCTTGTTTCGTAAACCGTTTTCCAATCTACTAGTATATACAAACCTTTACCTCACTCGTATGAGAAATATAACTAAACGATTTAGTAAAACAAGTGGTATGAAACGCTTGCATTTACTTCGTCGGTTAATTTTCGGACTTGTTCGATTGAATTTCTTGTGACAATTTTCTAGTGAAAACTTACAATTTGTTCGTAAATATTTAAGTTAAGCTAGTGGTTATGGGACACGAAGCTAAACTCATATATTTATAGCTTAGTGTAATTTACACTTATCGATCAATGATGACCATTTTGTGATTTAGACTAGCAATGTGCGATGTCTCTTTGTCTGCGAGGGAGACTAAACCCCGTTTCTGTGGAGCTACGGCTTGGTGGGGTAGCGACCCATAGTCTTCGGACCGTTTTAGTGGAGCCTCGGCTCAAAATTAATGGTTAGCAACCATGGAATAGCTTTCCATTCTGTGATACACGTGTTGGTGAGTTTTAAAGCTCCCGTTCTGTGATAGGCCTCCCCCTTTTTGTGATTTCTGGATTTTCATTGATGATTTCCAGAATTTATGTTTCACCGATCTTCGTGATTTACATTGATATGTGTTATCAATATTTGTGCATTGGTGAATTTGTGTGTCATTAACTTTTGTGATTGGCATTAATATTATTGCCAATATTCATGGTTTTGGTGAATGAAAATGTAGAGTATGACATTCCTTTTGATCTTTGAGAAGATTCTTGTGATATTGATTAATCTCTTGTTGATTTTCAATTACTTATTTATCACATCTTGGCATTGTGATTATTATTCCTTTAGTCATATCTCTTATTCTATATCATTTTATCTGATATTTATAGCTAGACTGATCCGTTTATTATTTTCTCATTAAATAATACTCGGGTCAGACCGAGATGTTACAGGTGCTTTTGCTTGACTTCACATCTGTGAATATCACCCTGACTTTTGGCTAACTACTTAGATTAGTAGTTTTTGTTGTATACCTTTGAGATATAGACTCATTTATGTATCCATATTCTTTCGTCTAGCACTTGCAGCTATTCTTTTGTGATATTGTGGACCTTGTTTAACCACAACTCTGATGTACACTTTCATGTGTTATATTCATATCTTTTTCCGCCTTTGTGATATGGATATCTGTGACTGATTTGTGTTATGTTTATTTCTATATTTGTTTTCGAAGAATATATTTAGCCACTGTGTAGTAGCTTTGATATTGTATCGATGTGTCGGATTTCCTCCTCCAAATGCATGTTGTACTATCTGACATATCGGTGCTCGCATAAAGAAATTACACGGATGGTCGCTACTCAACAGCCTTATTCTCCGCGCTAGTTGACGGCATTACACCGTAGTGTCCTTGCCTTGCGTGGGTATAGAGGTGGGGCGCCACAATGTTTACCAAAAATCAATGTTTTCTAATATGAATCAATTTACGATATTCAAACATGAAATCGTGAACATTTATTTTTGACTTAAATATGATTTCTACTTTTATACGTTATTTTTGAATCAATTACAAAATGAAAATACTTGAAATTATTTTTAAGGTTTGTATTACACTGTTACAATCTTATTCGATTTTAAAATCATAGCCCATAATCGTTTGAATGGAAAGATATGAATTTTCATGATGAAGTTGATCCTGATATTTGCAATAGAGCATATATAAATACACACATACAATATACAGACATGTCGTACCCATAAACATACATTCACATCCAATCATTTCATGCGAGCAATATACTTATATTTCTACAAGATTTCAACATATGCATCAAAGATTTTTAAAACTATTTTAACTGAAATGTTTTACTCACAGTGATTGTTGAACAGAGCTTGAAATTTGGGTATTTCGAAAGCTTGAAACTTGGAACTTGAAAATACTTGAAAACCTATAAACTGAATAATGCTTGAAAATCCTTTGAAAACTGGAAACTTGTTGAGATGATCTTGCCTTGATTATTTGAGGAAGTTGATTTCTTGATTTTTCTCTGGTTTGACCTTTCTTTTTATAGACTACTGATTTTGTTCTGGTTTTAAAATATTTACATTTTTTGTTTACTTGTTTCTTTGATAATGAAGATAAAAGAGAAAATGAGAATGGGTGGAGTTGCATATATCTTCATTTATCTTTCACTAATTATTTTAAAAAATGAGGACACTTGTTAAATTTACTTACAAATGTCATTTGCATGTTATGATTAATTCACATTTGTTATATTGAAAGAACTCATTACATTTGTAATTATTATGTATTAATATGTTTTATACAATTTTTTTATATTAGTTTCAATTTAGTTATATATAAATCTTATGTTTTATATTTTATTTATATTTTTTTAAGAGAACAAATTGCTACACGTTAATTCATGCTATATTAACCCAACACTTGTATTTTTTTGCATGTGTTTATATTTTTACAATGTCATAAACCATATTCTTATTTTCACATATGTATTATATTTTATAAATTATATATTAGGTTAATAAATGTTTTTATATATATATTTATCTATTTTTTTTATTAAATAATGTTCTTTAAAAATACAACTATTTATTACAAGTAATAATTTTTTTAATATATAAATTTGAATTACAAACCTAAATTCCAAATCACAATTTATTTGTAAACAACACAAATCCTAATTATTTTTTATTTTTTTATTTTTAAAATTATCAATTTTAAATTTAATTTAAAATCAACTCATATATATATTTTTAACAAGTACATATTTAATTTTATTTAAAATAATAATTTTTCCTATTTTAAATAATTATATTAGGAGATTGTCAAGTAAATATTCAACCAGATATAGTATTTATTATCAGATTTATTAGTTAAATTTATAAATTAGTATTTCGATTAATTAACCCAGTTATTTATCAATTAACAGATATTTCAAAATCCGGGTTATCGCATTCCTACCCCCTTTGAATCTTTTCATCCTCGAAAAGAAACGAAGTCAGAATTTATTCAATAACTTAAAACCAGCTAAATTATTCTTTGATCATTTTAAAAACACTTTTAAAATCCACAGGATATTATAAAATAGTTTTTTATAAAAATAATTTTTTAACTCGATGTCTCAACCAGTCCATCCTTGTTCTCATAGAAATTCGGCATACGTTGATCAGACATAGGACTGAAAATCTATAAGCATTTGGTAGGCCCATTTTCAACACCTAGCGAAAATACTTGGAAAATATTTCCGAAAACTTTGTGAAAACATTTTGTTGAAAATATGGAAAACGTTTTTAAAAATAAAGGAAATATCTTTGGTGAGAATGCTCTGGAAATCATCACCCCCATCCATGGTCGCGGTTAACCCAATGGTTACGTTGCCATCTCGGTAAAATCCGTAGATAACTGTAGGCACTCCGCGCCCCTCATTTATGCCATGGAACCCGCTACAGATTGTAGCTACTTCTGGGGTTACGTTGCTATCGCAGCAAAAACCCTTATAACTGTAGACATCAGCGCCCTCGAATTTCGCTGCCCAAAAGAATGAAACTTCTCCAATGACCATAGATCACAGTCTACCGATGTTACGTTGCCATCCCGGCAAAATCAAGAGCAGACCATTGACACTCACCTCCACACGATTTCCGCCGTGGTTCATAGTAGATCGCAGCGACTGTCGTCACAGCATAACCCAAATGCCTCTGTAGGTATCAACGACCTCGACTTTCGCAACCCAATAATCCTCAGGAACTTCCGTTTTCCGGACTTCCTCACAGGATCCACTTTAGAGCTTCCCCCCTTTGGGCTTAAGGCAGTACCAACCTATGGTACTCCTGAGAAGTTCATTTCAAGGGAGCGCCTTTTTCTCCAAAGCCATTTTCAAAACACTTTATACTATACACACATAGTATCTTCAGATCATACACCTAGTATGAATTCCATATAAATCCCCTATTCTCAAAATCGATTATTCCAAAATCGATAATTCTCAAACAAGGGTTTCCAAATTTCCAAAATTGATTTTTCCCTAAAAATCAAAAGCCTTTCCAAAGTCCATAGGTTCCCAAAACCTTTTTCCCAAAATCATTCTCATAAAATCCTTCGTATATATATATAAATATATATATCCTTGAAAAATCTTTTCGAATCACTTCATACTTGTATAAATTCCCTTTTATACTTCAAATACTTTTCAAAAACTCTTTTCTTCTAGCAATAGATTCACCAAGGGGAGTTTATCAATTATATATACATAACTTTGTTTATGCCAAATCAAATATTCAAATTTGATTACTCTATAAAGTCACTTACCATATTACTTATTTCCATAAAATAAATTTCTATCATAGAAATATCTAATTTCTACTTTATTTCATCATATATTTCACAAAATATACTTTTCATTTCAAAACCATTTTACAGTTCTTATCCACAAATTTTCAATATCAATTTCATTCAAACCTGTGTAGTGTACATATATCATCCGTACGCAATATCAATCTGATCGCTCAATTTACTACACAATTTCACTTTCGAACTAGTATCGCCCACCCGTCTTCCTTGTGTGGACTCAGATATAGTTTCTTGATCGAAAACCGTCATTCTCCTTGCATAGATATAACTATGATAGAAAATTTCCAAAATCAATCAAAAATCCATATCCAGGTTTTCCGTTGAAAATCAAGTGAAAAATCCCAACTCCGATCGATATACTATCTTGAAATTCTGTGCTCGAATCTGGATTAAATCACTATGCGAATAGAATAATATATGTACATCCTACGTATTTATCTTTATTGATCATTAGCTAAATCAATTCTTTTTCTATTCTCCTTCATTTTGATTTCATTTACTTATCCACAATTTCTCCCAATTTCCATTTGGGTTAACACTTCGATACTTATCTCAATTGGCATTCAATTATAGACGGTTTGCACTCTGTCCAACTTGTGTTAAGAAAATAGTTTGAAAAGTTTAAAATAGATAAGTAGTTGCAAAATAGAAATAAAATAGTTAAGTAATTATAAAATAGTTGCAAACAGTTAAATAGTTTGTAGAATAATTAGATAGTGGCAAAATAGTTGTAAAATAGTAATTGGTTTATAAAATAGTTGTAAAATTATTGTAAAATAGTTCCAAAAGTAGTTGTAAAATAAGTATAGATAGTTTTGGGTTTTTTTAAAAGAAAAGTTGTATAGTAGATAGCTAGGAAAAATAGATTTAAAAACAGTTATATAAAAACAATTTTGTTTGAAAAAATTAGTTCAGAGCCAAACTGTACAACTTCCCAATCTCCATTTCCAATCAATTTCCCATCCCATTAAAATTGATCCAATCCCTATTCAAGTTGAATTAACCTCAATTTCTTTTCTAAATTCAAATCAAATTCCATTTGAATTTACTTATTCAACCGTAATCATAATTTTAATTAATTCAAATAAATTTCAAACTAAACCATTTTCAATTCATTTCAATTCCAGTTTGAATTAATCCCAATTCCGATTTCCACTTTAAATCATCTCGAATTATATAAATTCGAGTTAAATTTTCAATTGCTGTTTTGATTCCTTTGAATAAAATTAACCTTTACTTCTTCACATACTTATTTCTAGGTTCAAATCATAGTTCAAATCCTTTTTAAACAATTTAATCTTTGAAATTCTATTTATTACCCAATTTCAATCTTGGAACCAATCCTTAACCATTTCAGTTTACATGTTCATTTTAAACACTCAAATCTTAATGTTCAAGTGATCTCATTTTCACAAGTTCAATTTTTATCATTAAAATCAAAATTACTTAAGTAATTTCAAATTAAAGTTCAATTCCATTAAATTCCAATAACGGAATAGATATTATTTCAATCTACTTCTCAATTCATTTTAAACAAATCAATTCACAGTTCCATAGATTATTGATAACAGCAAGATGATATTAGGATAAGTCAATATTAATAAACATCCAATTTATTTAAAATATCCACCAATAACATCTATTACCCATTCGCAGAACTCAAACCCATTTAAGATCTTATATATCTCCCTTCTAAATCAACACATTTAACTTCCCTAAGTTAAATCTCAATTTCATCTTGAAATTTCCAAATCGGGTTGTTCATTCAAACTTATTTAACTTCCTCCAAGTTAAATTCAATTTAATCCCGTTAACCTTACTCAAATTTAAATCCTCCATTTCAAAATTTAAATTTCTATTGATATTCTTTCTTACTTATAAGTTCAAAGACTTATCACTTTATGTTTCCATCACATTCCAAATAAAAATTTAAAACTCAACACTTAGAGTTTATTTTTAAATTATCTTTGATATCATGTATATCCCTTATATATACAAAGTTATTTCCTTTGCACACCAAGTTATACCTTAAAATTTAAACCACCATTGGTTTTAATTCAAAACAAATTTTCTTTAAAATTTTCAAACATCTCTTATTTTAAAATAAGATCACATTCAAAATAGTCTGAATAATATCATTTCTTTTAACACTTTAAAAACAATTTCAGATGTCTCTAGACTTAGGATTCAAAACTTCACAATTTAAAACCCACTTCAATTTATAAGTTATAATCATCTCAAAAGTTTACTTCATTTTGCTTACCCATTAACAAATATTCCATTATTAAACACAATAACCATTTGTGATAATACCCAAGATTATCATGTCTGGATACCAATTCATTTTTATCTTATTCTTACTTCTACAAATTCAGGATTTAGTTCCAGTTTGGATCTATTTCAAGCTTATCTTCATTTAATTTCAATTTGGTTGTATTACTATTACCACTTAATTCTCATTATTTTTATTTAATTCCAATGGTCAACAACCAATTTCTTAGTATTTATAATAATTAGGAAGAAATATTGCTTTATATATCAAAATATAAACTTATATAAAAGTCATTTATTTTTAAAACTATTCTAAAACCTTTATATAAGAAAATAACAAGTACGCTCTCTCATAAAAATTACACTCAACTCATTTTAGGGTACTATTGACCCTATCCCTAATGAGTAAACCCACAAGTGCCAAGGTTCTCGCTTAAACTTCAGCTTTAATACCAAATGTAACGACCTAGAATTTTCGATCTCGAAAATTCCAAATAGTTAGAGAAAAAATAAAGAGATAGATGAAGAAGAAGAAACAGAAACACCAAAACACAGATTCTCACATTCGCAGCGGATCAAAATATAATATCAAATAAAAAAGCGTTTATACAAAGGAAAACTGTATTTGTAAATTTACATCAATACATCAGAGTTACAACATTTACACAAAACACTAGACAATTATAATCAACATGTCCCAGATAAACTACAATATTCCACAGCGGAATACACTCCATGCATTCCTGCCATCCAGCTCGACCCTTGGATCTCCAGAACGTCCTTACCTAAAAATCTGTAATACTCGGTTTGACCCGAGCATTACATCAAAGTAACACCCGAGTTTGGCTGGAAACCAGCGTCAGTAAACCCATCTAACATGAAATACAATTGCACAACTTATTTAAAATCCGGGGGTAACTCGTACTTCACTATGAGTTCTTAACTTGTTATAGTCAACACTTATTTCACAAATCAACCTTTAAGTACCCATACTTAGTTTCTATGGTCCAGTTCACTTAAATTATTTCAATCCAGCCTATTGATTACACATATCAAATCTATAAGGAATTATTTTAGATTACAAATCGAAGTGGTTTCGGGTATTTACTGGTACCCGACCCTAGTCTCTTCAAATCCCATGTCACCTTAACCCAAGTTATTCAAGTGAAATACAATTCAAACTTTAAATACAGCATGTCACTTCTACACATAAATTCATCATTGATAGATAACCACATTATCGCTATATAACCCAAACATATCATATCACAAAACATTTCATATCAGAGGTATCAAATAATCTAAGGCATTTAATATCATTCAGTCATTCATAAACAAGATTAACTAGTCATGCCATTTCTAATTAATTTAAATAAACTAAATTAATTACTTCAATCACTTTTAATCTTGCTTACTTAACATTAATTAATTTCAAACCAATTAATTAATCCTCCTTTAATTTTCATCTTAATTACATTAAGTGATTAACCTTTAATTAATTACACAAATTAATTATCCTTTAACTATTCACATTAATTATGTAACGACCCGAAATTTTTCGAACCCGAAAATTTCGGATAGTTATGAAAAAGAAGAAAGAGATAGAAGAAGAAGAACAGAAACACCAAACATCTCACAATCGCAGCGGATAAAATATAATAATAAATAATAATAGTTTACAAAAGAATACTATATCTATCGATTACATTTAATATACATCAGAGTTTCACATATATATACAGTCACTGAATACGTACAATTATCATGACTCAGATTAACAATAATATAAATACAGCGGAAATACTCTATACGCTCCCGCCATCCAGCTCGCCTCCTGAGCTCCAGAACGTACCTACCTGAAAATATGTAATACTCGGTCTGACCCGAGCATTACACCAAAGTAACACCCGGGTCAGGCTGGAAACCAGCGTGAGTAAACCCATTTAACAAGGAATACTAAAGCAAACAACTTATATAAAACCCGGGTAACTTATATCAATATAACCACTTCACATTTCGCTATAGACAACACTTATTTCAACTATCAATTTCTAAGTACCAAACTTAGATAAATATTCCAGACTACTTAATCATTTCAATCCAGCCTATTGATTTCACAAATCAATATATAAATATTCGAATTGGTTTCGGGTATTTCCCAAATACCCGATCCCGGCCTCTTCGAGACTCATATTATCCTAACCCAAGTTATTCAAATGACATTCACAACATTTCATATTAAAGATATCAATAAAGCATCCAATACCATTCAATCATCCATAAGCAAAGCTTAATAAATTAAATTTTATTAATCCTGATTGAATTATTAACCTCAATCACTTAGATTTCTTCATTTAACATTAATTAATTTCCAATCAATTAACCAATCATTCTTTCATTATTCATCTTAATTAACCACACTGGATTAATTATCCTTTTATTACAATAAGTAATTAATGCTCACTTAATTACGCAATTAATTAACCTTTACACCTCCATATTACTTATATTGATCCTTAATTAATTACTCAAATTAATTATCTTATAACCACTATTGATCGATTATCCTTAATTTAATCATACTCCTTAATTAATTTCTTTAATTAACCCATCCTGCATTAATTACTCTATGCAAATAATCCTTTTTTTTGCTTTTATCAATAATTGTCCATTGGTTAATTATCCTTACTTAATTTAACCTTTAGTTTTGAATTTAATTGCTTACTCCTTAACACATCAATTCTTAATAAATTACTCTTTTAAATTTCTTACATTAAGTCATTATTACTTATAAATTTTCCCATTAATTACCTACCTTACTTAATGATACCTAGTGATTATTCTTTTATATAAGTGGTTATCATTAATAAATTCCAATTAAGAAATTTACCTTTAATTAAATTATCATCCTTAATTGCAGAAATTGAACACATTGATAAATCAATCCCTTATATTGATTTCTCAAATTAATTAATAGATTTAACTCAATAATTAAATCAATTATTTACCCCTTTATTGATTACATTAATCAACTATCCTTCTTACAAAATAATTTGTATTTATTCCATTTGTAGTATTTAATCATTTTTAGAGACCTATAGGAATTACTTGCTATAATCACCTGAAAAATCTATAACCAAACAATTTACCCGAGCTACCCCTAAATTTCTTCGAGTAAAACCCTACCCTACTTCGAGCAAAACTGAAATTATTCGAGATAAATTCGAGTATACCATTAAATTTACATTTTAACATTGTTTAAACATTTTATATTTTATAAAACTTATCTATTCCAACTAGGATTCAAATTCACTTTGAAGTCATACTTTAAATTGATTTAATTGTTAAAAATCTTGTTTCCAGTTTAAATTCTTTTCAGGTTTTTTTTTAAACCTGAAACCAACCATATTCACGTCCAGACTTCGGAAAACCCCCACGTCTTTCTTTCCCTTTACTGATTATCAGTAATGAAGTTAAGAACCTAGTACCACACATTCGCGCGAGCAACCAGAAAAGACTCGAGACAAATTGAGAAAACTCACCTGCTATCACCAGATCGTTCGCGCCTCCAGATGTTCACCGAAGCTTCACCGATGCATGCTTACCCCTTCAATACAAGACCGCACCTGCTCATTCACCTCGCGGCGATGAAATGCCCAATTCCCCGAAACCCTACCTGCGCCATACACAATTCGTACGCGCAAATGCTCGAGTTTGCCCCTCGAGCACCTCAATATCGCGCACACCCTCCATTGCTACCCACGCGAGTCGCCCCCCTCCGTCTCCATTGTTTTGTGCCTTTTTTTTGCGTATACGGTTTCGATTAGAGAATGAAAAAGGAACTAGGAAAGGTTTTTCGAGTGGAACAAACTGGGAATAAATAGGTTTGAACGAAAAATTTGTTTCCCCATTTTCTTTTTATTTGAGTCGATTTCGCTTAGAACAGGAGATAAAATTCGGCCATAAATCCTGAACGAATGAATTAGAGGAGATGGAGATAAAATATCGGTTGGGAAACTTCATGAGTACACGTTGGATAAAAATATCTCTGACTGTTTATACTTCAAATTTTATTATATTATAAAATTTCCAAAACGTCCCGTTAATTGCTACAAAGAAATTTCAAATTCCTGTTAAGGAATGCTGCTAGTCGATTACAAGGTTTTACCCGCGTTCCGAACACAATGGAACATGTTTCGGAAGCTAATTCGATCTCATGCATAAGTTACGGAAGTAAACTGTTTGCGTAAAAAATGGCCGCAAACACCCAAAGTCGTATGAGTTGGTTGATTTTATGTTGTATTTAGTGATTTGGATGATTTATGCAAATATATGAAAAACAGGGACTAAACTGTAAAAGACACACAGATTTATAGTGGTTCGGCAAGAACGTGCCTACGTCCACTTTATATGTTATTCTCCTTTTTTCCTTCAGATTACAAGTACAAAGCTTTGATTACAAGTATCTAAAGTTGTTTGAGAGTTCCTTCCAGGCTTGAGCTCTCAAACTCGTCTGCCATTGTTGTACCCCTGCCCCTCTATTTATAGAATGAGGTAGGGGGCAGGGGTCTTGGAAGTACATAGCTGCTGGTGGGCCCGGGCTGAAGCAATCTGGACTGGCAACTTTCTGGTTCGGCGAAGCTTTGGTTCGGCCGTAGCTGGATGGTTGTCCGGTGGTAGGTTGGTCCGGTTGTGGAGGAGAGGGAACTGGTTCGGTGTGAGGTGGAGATGGTGTTGGACCGGTGGTGTGAAGATGGTGTTTCGGTTGTAGCTAATTCGGTGGGAAGGGAAATGGAGATGGTGATTCGGTGGTAGGGAGGTTTGGTTCGGCGTCCCATGGAGAAGGTCTGGTTCGGCGTGGGGCATTACCGAATGAGCCTTGCCGAGTGAGCCATATTGTCTGAGAATGCCGAACGCTTCTATACTTGGGAGTGCCGAATGTGCTCTTGCATTGGGAACGCCGGATGGGAATGCCGAATGAGTTTGGCCGAATAGAACCTTGGGTTGTGAATGCCGAATGAACTGAGGCACACCGAATGGGATGAGTGCCGAATGAGCTCTGGTATTGCTTGCTGGCTGCTTCTTCTTGTTCCGGTCGTGATGGGAATGCACACAACATTGATATTCCAGTTTTGTCCAAAAAATGGGATAACACTTTGCCCCCCAAAATATGCCTTGCGGTAGGAAGGCGTGTTTTGTAATGCCATGAGCCGGATGTTCATATCCTGCCATCAACCTGTAAAGAATTTGATAGGTTTACATGGCCCCAAATGACGACCGTTCGGGATCGAGCTATTTAGGATGAAGCGCGGCCGTTCATGGTCAAGCGCCTAACTTCAAGTGACGACCGTTCGCGATCGAGTCATTTGAGGTGAAGTGCGACCGTTCGCGGTCAAGCGCATAAATCCGTGCGTCGATCGTTCGGGATCGAGTCATCTGCAGTGAAATGTGACCGTTCAAGGTCAAGCGCTTAACTTCAAATGACGACCGTTCGGAATCGAGTCATTCGAGGTAAAGTGCGACAGTGCGCGGTCGAGCCTGTAAGTCCACGCGTCGATCGTTCGAGACCGAGCCATTTGTGATGAAATGTGACCGTTCAAGGTCAAGCGCCTAACTTCAAATGACGATCGTTCGTGATCAAGTCATTCGAGGTAAGGTGCGACAGTGTGCGGTCAAGTGGCGGTCCTCAAATGACGACCGTTCGCGATCAAGCCATTTGAGGTAAGGTGTAACAGTCAGTGATCAGGTGGCGGACCTCAAATGACGACCGTTCGCGTTCGAGCCATTTGAGGTAAGGTGAGTTGTGCCGTTCGAGGCGAGTTGTGCCGTTCGAGGCGAGTTGTGATCGTTCGCGATCGGGTGCCGTTCGAGGCGAGTTGTGACTGTTCGAAGTCGGGTGCCGTTCGAGGCGAATTGTGACTGTTCGAAGTCGGGTGCCGTTCGAGGCGAATGAGTGTGCCCGGGGGGGACTTAATATTATCAGTGTTGGAGTTATTGTTTGGGGGAGTTTTCGAATCAAAGACTTCGGCAGTTCGTTGCCATGCAATAGGTGCTCGTGGACCGTTCGCGATCCAACGAGCATACAAGTAAATAATTTTTTCCATGGAATTGTAAATGTTAAAGCAATAGTACTTACAGCAGAAATGTCCAAACAGGAAGAATTCAGATGTTCAAATCGAAACAAAAGCAAAGCAAGGATGTCAAAGTGTAAGTTCCTACCCCGAAGCAGTCAATGATCATTCAGAGTATGCCTGGAGATCGTTCGCGATCTCGTACATGTGTAAATGATTTAATTGCTTTAGTGGAAGCTTACGACTTGTTCATCGTTATTTTAATCAAGCAATCAATGGATAATCAAATGGTGCCCTGATCCAGGGTCACCTCTAGCTGATGTGGAGGGTGGTCGCTCTGGCTCCACTGCTGGAGTTCGCCTCCTCACATACTGAAGGAGCATACCGTTCCTGATAAGCCCTTCCACCTCGTCCTTCAAATGCCTACAATCATTAGTGTTATGACCATTCAATTCATGAAATACACAAAACTTATCTGATTTTCTTTCGTCAGAGGTCGGATCCCTTCGCATTGGTCTACGATACGGAACCTGCCCCTTGGTATTCTGATAAATCCGTTCCAAACTCTCATTCAGCTCTGAATAGGTAGTGAATCGTGGCTCTCTTCGTAGCCACTTTGTCCTGTCATCATTATCCTCAGCCTTTCTTTTTCCTTTGCTAGTCTCCACACCCTTTCCAGGTAGGTTTCCGTTCTTGATTGTGTAAACGTCATCTTCTTCCTCTCTTTCTGCACTAGCGTCTTCCAAACGCAGAAACTTTTCAGCCTCATGATAGAACTCTCCCAGATTCATAGGCGGGTCCTTGGTTAATGAATTCTTGAACTCTGTATTACCAGCTATTCCAGATACAGCCGCCATCATGACCATAGATGGATCTGGTCGATCCACTGATGCTGCCGCCGCATTAAATCGCGTTAGAAAGCTCCTCAAAGTCTCTCCAGTTTTCTGTTTCAAGGTTGCCAAAGTCATCACATTCTTGGGTCTCGCAATATGAACCCTGAATTGCCTCATGAATCTCTCAGTTAAATCTGTCCATGTTCCTATGGAGCCGCTTTCCAGTTGCCTAAACCATAACGCTGCAATGTCCGTCAAATACAGTGGAAAGCACCGGGCCATAACCTCCTCTGATGCCCCCAGCACTTCCATATGTCTCATATACTTCGTTAGATGGACCGTGGGGTCCGTTTTCCCGTTGTACATGTCCAATGATGGTAGCTTGAATTCTGGTGGATTCCTAGCCATCCTAATCGCAGAAGAAAAGGGACTCCTGTTCACATCTTCCAAATCTCTGTTTACTAAACCGCCTCTCATAGCTCTTCTAACCATCTCTGCTAATCTGTCATTGTCTCCAAGCTGTAGTTCTCGTTCACTGCCTTCGACCTGCCCCTCGAGTCCACGGGAGTTTCCATGTGTATGCCTCCCTGGCTGAACGTTCATTCCTCTATTGCTACCAGGTGGCTCGGATGCCCCCATCTCTCCTCCCGGGGTTGGATCAACATGCTCTGTGTAAGTGCCCCCTAGCTCTGGTGCTGTGCCAGATGGTCCTGCTCCGTTCTGAACTCCAGTTGCTCCTTGGATTTGTGCTCCAATTTGCCTAATCTGTTGAAGTAAGTTCTGGATCATCTCTTCTTGTCTTCTCATCATGACCTCCATCTCATCCCTAGTGATGAAGATCGACGCTTGATTCCCTCCTGAGGAAGCCTCTTGACTTCCTTGGTGTTCACTTCTCTCTGGCCTTTGCCTTTTACTTGTTTGTCTCGTCATAACTCTTAGATCTGAACTCTTAGATTTTCAAATTCAACTTCTATCCGATGTAGCGGGAGTTGTTTCTTCTCAGTGAAAGCACCAAAATGTTTGCGTAAAAAATGGCCGCAAACACCCAAAGTCGTATGAGTTGGTTGATTTTATGTTGTATTTAGTGATTTGGATGATTTATGCAAATATATGAAAAACAGGGACTAAACTGTAAAAGACACACAGATTTATAGTGGTTCGGCAAGAACGTGCCTACGTCCACTTTATATGTTATTCTCCTTTTTTCCTTCAGATTACAAGTACAAAGCTTTGATTACAAGTATCTAAAGTTGTTTGAGAGTTCCTTCCAGGCTTGAGCTCTCAAACTCGTCTGCCATTGTTGTACCCCTGCCCCTCTATTTATAGAATGAGGTAGGGGGCAGGGGTCTTGGAAGTACATAGCTGCTGGTGGGCCCGGGCTGAAGCAATCTGGACTGGCAACTTTCTGGTTCGGCGAAGCTTTGGTTCGGCCGTAGCTGGATGGTTGTCCGGTGGTAGGTTGGTCCGGTTGTGGAGGAGAGGGAACTGGTTCGGTGTGAGGTGGAGATGGTGTTGGACCGGTGGTGTGAAGATGGTGTTTCGGTTGTAGCTAATTCGGTGGGAAGGGAAATGGAGATGGTGATTCGGTGGTAGGGAGGTTTGGTTCGGCGTCCCATGGAGAAGGTCTGGTTCGGCGTGGGGCATTACCGAATGAGCCTTGCCGAGTGAGCCATATTGTCTGAGAATGCCGAACGCTTCTATACTTGGGAGTGCCGAATGTGCTCTTGCATTGGGAACGCCGGATGGGAATGCCGAATGAGTTTGGCCGAATAGAACCTTGGGTTGTGAATGCCGAATGAACTGAGGCACACCGAATGGGATGAGTGCCGAATGAGCTCTGGTATTGCTTGCTGGCTGCTTCTTCTTGTTCCGGTCGTGATGGGAATGCACACAACATTGATATTCCAGTTTTGTCCAAAAAATGGGATAACATAAACGATCAATTTTAAATTAAATTGATTAAAACAATTCTAAGCGTTTTGAGCTGTCAGAGTCAAATGACAACTCTGATTGCTACGAAAATTGAAATCTGATAATAATTGACTATTACGGATCCAATGGAACCAGTTTCGTCAAATTCCGGGACTGTGCCTCGGAAGGCTATTTTTAAATTCCAATTTAAATGATATATTATTAAAATTGAACGAATTACCTTTAAATTAAATTTCAACCATTGTATTATCTTCAGTATCGTCATTATAAATTTTATAAGCCTTCCAATTATTTTAAACAGGCTTAGAAATTTCAGATTGATCAATTTACCCAATTTCAATTTACTAAATTCATTATTTAAACTATATAATTCAATAATTTAATTTTCAAGTAAATATTGATATTTTTGAATTCAAGTTAAAATTGACTTTTAAATGTTTAAAATCAATTAAATATTCCAATTTAAATTGTTAGAAATCCCTGGTCGTCACATTCCACCCCCTTAAAAGAATTTCGTCCCCGAAATTACTAGTTTGGAAGAATGGATTAAAACCCGTTTACCTTATCCAAAACTCACAATTCAACATACTACCAACTATTCTTTATTAAAGACTCCTTATCATTCTTTACTAACTTCCTAAATTCTTCTACAGTTTCAACAACATTACTTACTCCACTTATTCAAATTTCAATTTAAAACCAGATTTTGAATTATCAAAATTTTCTCAAAAATTTTCTAACTCTCTAAATTCCCGAAATTTTTTGCTAGCGTCTCCTTTGGGCGGCTAGCTCGATACAACTACAAAAGGCCTCTACGGGCTCCCAAATACCAAAAGAAAACAAAAGCCAAGTGGCTACATCAAAAACCAATCCAATTCCATAGAAATTTAAATACGTACCTTTTTGTCGGTCAATACAAATTTATCTTTTGGAATAAAATTCAATTCCTTTTCCCTTTAATACCTGCATAACTTACTTAACAATAATATCCAATCGTAACATTTCCAATCATTTTGATACATTTCCTTACATAGGTTTCATATTTATTTCAATTTAGTTTTTCCCATTTCCATATGATTTCAATTTGTCTTCACTTCTGAGTATTAAATTTTATCTTTTATTTATAACTGGTTCATATTTAAAATCGTTTAATTGCTTAACAAAAATTTTCCCAAAAATTTTAACTCCCAAAATTTTCGAAATTTTTTGGCGGAGTCTCCTTTGTATGGAGGAGCTTTTGCAATTTGACAAGAGATATAAATATATATACATCGACCCACCCGGTCGGAAAAAGCAAAAACAGTTCATATTTCCTATTTTTATTGCGTAGGCGTACCTTATTTAGCATTTTAAGCAAGAAGCTTATTAATTTTAGCAATTAGTGCAATCCAAATCCAGCCAAACGGCCTTCGGGTACCTGTACTTACTCAATTTAAATATGTAAGTGCCATATATAGAGTATTTATCAGCATTTCATTTACTTTAATAGCAAATCACAAGCGTTTCACTTATATTTAATGGCTAAACACATATATCATAAGCAACAAGCACTAAAACGCTTTCCATAAGCGATTTATATAACTTTTAAACTAATTCAATTGCTTTCAATCAATTTATAAGCCATTTCATTCAGTTTCAATGGTTTGCAACTCAATTTCTTACATTCCATTGATTATTAATCCAAACAAGCTCATATTCACTTCAAATGATCCAGAATTAAATGTATTTAATCTCTATCAACTCATAGAATTTTAATTACTTTTATCTACGCCGACTGTCAACCATTTTATGCAATTTCGACGATATTCGTTTAATAGAGTATTCATGTAGTTTATAGTTACTTAAATTAAATTCAACTCATTCTGTATTCAATTCCATTTCATTTCTAATTTATTAATCAACCATTCATTGCATTTCATTTTATTTCCGCATTAGATTCATGCAAAACAATTTATTAAGCTTGGCACATTCCATTCTTATAAATTAATAACTATTTCCCAAACTTAATTTAATCCAATTTTTTATTTTAATGGGCTTTCACTCTTATTCGAAGCCAAGCTTTCATAAATTTTAAACTCAAGTTAATTTACTTTAATTTATTCCAACATCAAACTTAAGTTTACTTCTATTTGATTCTCATTTAATCAAATTCCATTAAATTCGGTTAGCCCATCCATTTAAATTTTAATTTTACTTCACCTTCTCCATTTATCAAATTAATATCCAAGCACATATGCCACCGAACTTAAGTTCAGACTGATAATCCAATTCCAATTACGACTTTGATTTAGTTTTCATTTAATCAGACTTCATCTATTTATTTTATTTTTAATTCGATTAACTCATTTTAAATTTTAACTTTACTTACTTAATTCGTTATCGAATTCATTTTATTAATACAAGGCTGTCCATTCACTTGGGTTTTATTTTGCAACTCAAACAATTTCTATTATAATCACTTCTGTTATATCTAATTTAATTGCAAATTTCATTAAATATTGTTCAAATCACCTTTGGATTTTATTTGTAATTCAAACCATCACATTTTCAATCCAACTCTATTTTATTTGCATTTTATAGCATCTTCACTTATTCAATTCATTATCAAATCCAAGTTGAATTCTATTTACAATTCTAATTCACTACCAAATTCCATTATTAATTTACAACCATTTGTTTACCCAAGTTAAATTTTATTAACATACTCAATCAAACAATTACTTAACCAATTAGCTTAATTCCAATTTCTAAATTAATTACAAAAATCACTTCATTAATTTTTTTTCCTGAGTTCAAATTTTGTCTTCCATATTTCTAGTTTGGATTTATTTCATCTTTCACAATTCCAACACCTTTATTTAAAAATTTTAAAAAATGCCTTTAAATTTAGATAATACTATTTAAAATAGCTTTTAATAAAAATATTTTTATAACTCGATGCCTCAACCAGTTCATCCTTGTTCTCACAGAAATTCAGTCATACGTTGATCAGGCGTAGGACTGAAAATCTATAAGTACTTGGTAAACCCGTTTTCAACACCCAGTGAAAATTTTTGGAAAATAATTTTATTGAAAATATCGCAAACAGTTTTTGAAAATAGAGGAAATATCTTGGTGAGAATGCTCTGGAAATCATCACCCCCATCCATGGTCGCAGTTAACCCGATGGTTACGTTGCCATCCCGACAAAATCCACAGATAACTGTAGGCCTCCGCGCCCCACGATTACACCATGGAACCCACGACAGATCGCAGCTACAACTAGGGTTACGTAGCCATCAAAGCAAAAACCCATATAACTGTAGGCATCAGCGCCATCGAATTTCACTGCCAAAAATGAAACTTCTCCACTCCACTTGACCATAGATCGCAGTCTACCGATGTTGCGTTGCCTTCCCGGCAAAATCAAGTGTAGACCGTTGACACTCATCCTCCACACGATTTTCGCTATGGTCCCCACAGTATATCGCAGCGACATCGAGTTACACTTCGTCACAACATAACCCAAATGCCTCTGTAGGCATCAACGCCATCGACTTACGCTACCCAATAATCCTCAGGAACTAGTTTTGTCCGGACTCCTCGCAGGATTAACTTTAGAACCCCCCCTTGGGCTCAAGGCAGCACCACCCAGTGGCACTCCTGAGAAGTTCATTTCAAGGGAGCGTCTTTTTCCCCAGGGCCATCATCAAAATATTTTATACTATACACATAGTATCTTCAAATCATACACCTAATATGATATCATACAAAGCTCCTTTACACAAAATCGATTATCCCAAAATCGATAATTCTCAAACTAGGCTTTCCAATTTCTCATATTGATTTTACCCAAAAATCAAAAGCCTTTCTAAATCCAAAGGTTCTCAAAACCTTTTCCAAAATCCTCATAAGATCCTTTATATATATAACAGATATATATAATTTTTTTTTTTAAAAAACTTTGGATCATTTCAAACTTGTATAAAACCCTTTTATACTTCAATTCTTATCTCAGTTGGGTATTTAAATTAATAACAGTTTGAACTCCGACTAGTTTATATTTAGAAAATAGCTTGAAAATTTTAAAAATAAATAAGTAGTGGAAAAATAATTATTAGTTTGCAAAATAGCTATAAAATAGGTAACTAACTGTAAAATAGTTAAGAAATAGTTGAATAGTTTCAAAAATTGTAGATAATTGCAAAATAGTTGTAAAATAGAAATTAGTTTGTGAAATAGTTGAAAAAATAGTAATTAGTTTAGAAAACAGTTGAAAAATGGTTAAATAGCTCCAAAAATAATTGTAAAACAAGTATATAAAATAATTTGGCTTTAAGAAAGAAAAATTGTATATATTTAATAGCTTAGAAAAATAAGTTTATATCAAAACAATTTATATTGAAAATAGTCAAGAGCCAACTGTTCACCTCCCCAACAATTCAGTTTAAATCTTCATTTAAATTGACCCAATTCCAATTCAAATAACTCCAAATTCCATTGGACTTGATTAATTTCCAATTCAAGTTGAATCAATCTTGTTTCCTTTCCCAACTTAAATCAAATTCAAGTTGATTTTAATCCTGTTCAACTTTAATTATAATTTCCAATTATCCCAATCAATTTGAATTATTATCAATTTAATTTCAGAATCCAAATCACTTCAATTTACTCCAATCCAATTACTTCAAACCAAATTCAATTTTGAACTAATTCAATTCAATCTTGAATTTAAACTATCTCGAATTATAGATATTCGAGTTAAATTCTCAAAGGTTGGTTTAACTCTTTAAACCAACTTAACTTGTATTTAAAGTTTTTAATCAATTTAATTCCTGAGTTCAATTCTCAAAATTCCATTTTAAATTATCTTTACTTATGTATTTCAAGGTTCAAATAAGTGTTCAATGCTATTTTATTTTAAGAATTTAATTTATTACTCAATTTTATCTTCCAGCTTGAAGCCAGTTCTTAAACAAGTTTATTTTACAACTCAATTATTCAAACTTATTTTATTGATACAATACCATTCTCAATTTAAAGATTTTTATTAACAATAGGATGATATCAACCAATTTATTTTTAAAATGCCCATCTATTTTCAAATTTTAAATCTCAAACCCGTTTTGAGATCACACAAATCCCCAATTCAAATCAACCATTTAACTTTGCAAGTTAAATTCCAATTTACTTAATCCAATCTACCTCATTCAATTTGAATTCCCGCTTCAAACTTCAAAGTTCTTTCCCTCTTATAAGTTCACAACTTATATTTTTATTATCATGTATATCCATACATATATACATATTTATTTCTTGGCCCTCCCAGCCATCTTTTACAATTTTAAACCACCCTTGGTTTTAAATTCAAATCAAATCTCAAACAACCCATTGTTTGCAACAAGTCCCATTTCCTTTTTATATTATTCTTATTTCTATAAATTCAAGATTAAATTTCAGGTTGAATACCATTTCAAACTTACATTTATTTAAAGCTTTTAAATAATTTAATTCCTGAATTCTAAATTTTAGAATTCCATTTTCAATTAAATTTCGATTTGGTTGTATTTTCGTTTTTACTTCATTTAATTCTAATTCAAGACTTCAATTTCGTTGTATTATATTACTTCTAAATTTTAATTCCAATAATTTAACAACCAATCACCTTAATATTTATTAGAAGGAAATATTGCTTTATATCTCAATTTTTTCTTTATAAAATCATTTAAAACCTTTATATAAGAAAAAAACAAGTACGCACTCATATATATATATATATATATATATATTCTCAACTCATTCTAGAGTACTACAGACTCTATTAAATGAGTAATCCCCACCAGAGCCAAGGTTCTCACTTAACCTTTCAGCTCTGATACCAAATGTAACGACCCGAAATTTTTCGAACCCGAAAATTTCAGATAGTTATGAAAAAGAAGAAAAAGATAGAAGAAGAAGAACAGAAACACCAAACATCTCACAATCGCAGCGGATAAAATATAATAATAAATAATAATAGTTTACAAAAGAATACTATATCTATCGATTACATTTAATATACATCAGAGTTTCACATATATATATACAGTCACTGAATACATACAATTATCATGACTCAGATTAACAATAATATAAATACAACGGAAATACTCTATACGCTCCCGCCATCCAGCTCGCCTCCTGAGCTCCAGAACGTACCTACCTGAAAATATGTAATACTCGGTCTGACCCGAGCATTACACCAAAGTAACACCCGGGTCAGGCTGGAAACCAGCGTGAGTAAACCCATTTAACAAGGAATACTAAAGCAAACAACTTATGTAAAACCCGGGTAACTTATATCAATATAACCACTTCACATTTCGCTATAGACAACACTTATTTAAACTATCAATTTCTAAGTACCAAACTTAGATAAATATTCCAGACTACTTAATCATTTCAATCCAGCCTATTGATTTCACAAATCAATATATAAATATTCGAATTGGTTTTGGGTATTTCCCAAATACCCGACCCCGGCCTCTTCGAGACTCATATTATCCTAACCCAAGTTATTCAAATGACATTCACAACATTTCATATTAAAGATATCAACAAAGCATCCAATACCATTCAATCAACCATAAGCAAAGCTTAATAAATTAAATTTTATTAATCCTGATTGAATTATTAACCTCAATCACTTAGATTTCTTCATTTAACATTAATTAATTTCCAATCAATTAACCAATCATTCTTTCATTATTCATCTTAATTAACCACACTGGATTAATTATCCTTTTATTACAATAAGTAATTAATGCTCACTTAATTACGAAATTAATTAACCTTTACTCCTCCATATTATTTACATTGATCCTTAATTAATTACTCAAATTAATTATCTTATAACCACTATTGATCGATTATCCTTAATTTAATCATACTCCTTAATTAATTTCTTTAATTAACCCATCCTGCATTAATTACTCTATGCAAATAATCCTTTTTTTTTTTTGCTTTTATCAATAATTATCCATTGGTTAATTATCCTTACTTAATTTAACCTTTAATTTTGAATTTAATTGCTTACTCCTTAACACATCAATTCTTAATAAATTACTCTTTTACATTTCTTACATTAAGTCATTATTACTTATAAATTTTCCCATTAATTACCTACCTTACTTAATGATACCTAGTGATTATTCTTTTATATAAGTGGTTATCATTAATAATTTCCAATTAAGAAATTTACCTTTAATTAAATTATCATCCTTAATTGCAGAAATTGAACACATTGATAAATCAATCCCTTATATTGATTTCTCAAATTAATTAACAGATTTATCTTAATAATTAAATCAATTATTTACCCCCTGAATTGATTACATTAATCAACTATCCTTCTTACTAAATAATTTGTATTTATTCCATTTGCAGTATTTAATCATTTTTAAAGACCTATAGGAACTACTTACTATAATTACCTGAAAATCTATAACCAAACAATTTACCCGAGCTACCCCTAAATTTCTTCGAGTAAAACCCTACCCTACTTCGAGCAAAACTGAAATTACTCGAGATAAATTCGAGTGTACCATTAAATTTACATTTTAAAATTGTTTAAACATTTTATATTTTATAAAACTTATCTATTCCAACTAGGATTCAAATTCACTTTGAAGCCATACTTTAAATTGACTTAACTATTAAAAATCTTGTTTCCAGTTTAAATTCTTTTCAGTTTTTTTTTAAACCTGAAACCAACCATGTTCGCGTCCAGACATTGGAAAACCCCCACCTCTTTCTTTCCCTTTACTGATTATCAGTAATAAAGTTAAGAACCTAGTACTACACATTCACGCGAGCAACCAGAAAAGACTCGAGACAAATTGAGAAAATTCACCTGCTATCACCAGATCGTTCGCGCCTCCAGATGTTCACCGAAGCTTCACCGATGCATGCGTACCCCTTCAATACAAGACTGTGCCTGCTCAATCACCTTGCGGCGATGAAATGCCCAATTCCCCGAAACCCTACCTGCGCCGTACCCAATTTGTACGCGCAAATGCTCGAGTTTGCCCTCGAGCACCTCAATATTGCGCACACCCTCCATTGCTACCCACGCGAGTTGCCCCCCTCCGCCTCCATTGTTTTGTGCCTTTTTTTTTCCGTATACGGTTTCGATTAGAGAATGAAAAAGGAAATAGGAAAGGGTTTTCGTGTGGAACAAACTGGGAATAAATAGGTTTGAACGAAAAATTTGTTTCGCCATTTTTTTTTATTTGAGTCGATTTCGCTTAGAACAAGAGATAAAACTCGGCCATAAATCCTGAACGAATGAATTAGAGGAGATGGAGATAAAATATCGGTTGGGAAACTTCACGTGTACGCGTTGGATAAAAATATCTCTGACTGTTTGTACTTCAAATTTTATTATATTATAAAATTTCCAAAACGTCCTGTCAATTGCTACTAGAAATTTCAAATTCCTGTTAAGGAATGCTGCTAGTCGATTACAAGGTTTTACCCGCGTTCCGAACACAATGGAACATGTTTCGGAAGCTAATTCGATCTCATGCATAAGTTACGGAATTAAACGATCAATTTTAAATTAAATTGATTAAAACAATTCTAAGCGTTTTGAGCTGTCAGAGTCAAATGACAACTCTGATTGCTACGAAAATTGAAATCCGATAATAATTGACTATTATGGATCCAATGGAACCAGTTTCGTCAAATTCCGAGACTGTGCCTCGGAAGGCTATTTTTAAATTCCAATTTAAACGATATATTATTAAAATTGAACCAACTACCTTTAAATTAAATTTCAACCGTTCTATTATCTTCAGTATCGTCATTATAAATTTTATAAGCCTTCCAATTATTTTAAACAAGCTTAGAAATTTCAGATTGATCAATTTACCCAATTTCAATTTACTAAATTCATTATTTAAACTATATAATTCAATAATTTAATTATCAAGTAAATATTGATATTTTTGAATTCAAGTTAAAATTAACTTTTAAATGTTTAAAATCAATTAAACATTCCAGTTTAAATTGTTAGAAATCCCGGGTCTTCACAAATTATCATTAATTATTCTCTTTAGTTAATTAATTACATTGATCCTTAATTAATTACTTTAATTAATTATTCTATAATCACCTACATCGATTAATTATCCTTTTAATTAATCATATTCATTAATTAACTAACCCATTAATTAATTTCCTGAATTGATCAAATCCTTTTATTAATTACACAAAATAATTTGTCCTTAATTACCTCCATTAAGTAATTTCCCATTGATTAATTATCCTCAACTAATTAACCTAATTATTAATTAGTTATCCACTAATTACTAATTAAATTAGTTACCCCTTAGAAAATTAATCCTTTAATTACTCTCATAATTTAATTAACAAGATTTGTTACATTCTTTAATAATTAACTATCCTTTAATTAAGTAATTATTCTTTAATTACTTTCCTTAATTTATTAATCTATTAATAAATCTTGTAATTAACCATCTTAATTAATTAAAGATAAACCTCTATATCTTATTAATTATTCAATTATCTCGATGAAATTAAATTAAATACTTGAAATCACTTAAAACCTTTTAATTTTCTTATCTTAATTAATTAGCTAATATTTGATTATTCTAAAACAAAACGACTTAAGTTCAAACCATTGTTTGAAAACTTATTTTAATAAATTGCTTTGGAAACTTGGTACATTTCTTTAATTTTAAAACTTAGTTATCCAACAATAAATAATCCGAGCCCATCCTTGTTCCCGAGCCTAACCATAAAAATTTCCCGAGTCATGTGTGAGAACTTCCTCTTCTCTCTTTTAAAAAAAAAGAAAAACTTAGCTGTAGTTTAAATTTAACAGCTGGTTAAATAAAAAACACACACGTGAAACAACACGAAACCAACTTGAGCCATCATCATCCTCAACCCGTGTTTGCCCCGAGACCTCTCAATTCTCCTCTGGAAAATAAACTGACACACAGTCGCCACCGTGCACGTGTACACGACATCGGTGGCGCTCCGACGTATTTTCCTACCCTCGACAAATCAACGATCATCTAGCCGTCTCGAACGACCCCACATATCACCAATATAGAGAGCAGAACGGAAATCGAACACCCAAATGAACATCTGAAACCAATCCAAACGGAAAAACACCCTAGCCGTCGCCTCGAACCACCGGCCCCCTTGCCGACCTCACCAGAGGTTCATCCCGCGCCCATGCATCGATTCAACCTTTCGCTATCGAGTCCGATGCCTCCCAGACATCGAAAGACCTCGAAATCAGTGCTGGCCAAATCTTCCAGTCGGACCCTAACTCATCGCCGACAGGATGTCTCGGCCACCTAAAAATATCACAACTAATTTTATGATGACCTCCAATCGCAAACTACCTCTGACAACAACTTCGGCCCTCAACTTGCCAACATCCATCTGAATTCGCCAACAAACCCAAGTCTGAACAAATAAAGATATCTCAACGTATACGAGTTTAAAAATCTCTAAATGTTTACCAAAAATCATTGTTTTCTAATATGAATCAATATATGAAATTCAAACATGAAATCGTGAACATTTATTTTTGACATAAATATGATTTCTACTGTTATACCTTATATATGAATCAATTACAAAATGAAAATACTTGAAATTATTTTCAATGTTTGTATTACACTGTTACAATCATATTCCATTTTAAAATCATAGCCTATAATCATTTGAATGGAAAGATATGAATTTTCATAATGAAGTTGATCCTGTTATTTACAATAGAGCATATATAAATACATATGCACAATATATAAACATGTCATACCCATAAACGTACATTCACATCCAATCATTTCATGCAAACATTATAGACTTATATTTCTACAAGATTTCAACACATGCATCAAAGATTTTTAAAACCATTTTAACAGAAATGTTTTACTCACAGTGATTGTTGAACAGAGCTTGAAATTTGGGTATTTTGAAAGCTTGAAACTTGGAACTTGAAAATTCTTGAAAACTTGTAAACTGAATGATGCTTGAAAATCCTTTGAAAACTGGAAAGTTGTTGAGATGATCTTGCCTTGATTATTTGAGGAAGTTGATTTCTTGATTTTTCTCTAGTTTGATCTTTCTTTTTACAAACTACTGATTTTGTTCTGGTTTTGAAATATTTGTAGTTTTTGTTTTACTTGTTTCTTTGATGATGAAGATAAAAGAAAAAATGAGAATGGGTAGAGATGCATATATCTTCATTTGTATTTCATTAATTATTTAAAAAAAATAAGGACACTTGTTAAATTTACTTACAAATGTCATTTGCATGTTATGATTAATTCATATTTGTTATATTGAAAGAACTCATGTTTACAATTGTAATTATTATGTATCTATATGTTTTATACAATTTTTTTATATTAGTTTCAATTTAGTCATACATAAATCTTATGTTTTATAATTTATTTATATTTTTTATAAGGGAACAAACTGCTACACACTAATTCATGCTATATTAACCCAACACTTGTATTTTTCTGCATGTGTTTATATTTTTACAAATGTCATAAACCATATTTCTTATTTTCACATATGTATTATATTTTATAAATTATGCATTAGGTTAATAAATGTTTATATATATATTTATCTACTATTTTTTTATATTAAATGATGTTCTTTAAATATACAACTATTTATTACAAGTAATATTTTTTTATATATAAATTTGAATTTCAGACCAAAATTCCAATTCACAATTTATTTATAAATAACACAAATCCTAATTATATTTTATTTTTTTAAAATTATCAAATTCAAATTTAATTTAAAATCAACTCATATATATATATATATATATATATATATATTTAACAAATACATATTTAATTTTATTTAAAATAATAATTTTGCCCATTTGAAATAATTATATTAGGAGATTATCAAATAAATATTTACTATCAGATTTATTTGTTAAATTTGTAAATCAATATTTCTATTAATTAACCCAGTTAATTATCAATTAATCGATATTTCAAAATCCGGGTTATCACAAACATGGAATACATTATGCACCCTAGAAAACTTCTTAGGCAAATCCAGACGATAAGCCAAAGAACCAATCCTCTCTAAGATATGGAAAGGACCAACAAACCTAGGAGTAAGCTTCCCTCTACGAGCAAGCTTCCCTCTACGAGCAAGCTTCCCTCTACGACCAAACCAAATCACATTCCTTAAGGGAGAGACCTTAAGGTAAACAAGATCACCAACAGCAAACTCTAAACTCCTCCTACGCCGATCAATATACTTCTTCTGCCTATCCTGAGCAATCCTCATCTTCCTCTTAATCTCCTCAACCTTCTCAGAAGCCTCCAAAATCACATCAGTACTAAGAACCAAACGATTACCAGATTCAATCCAGCAAGATGGAGATCTGCAAGGTCTTCCATAAAGAGCAGCAAATGGAGACATTTCAATACTAGCCTGAATTCAAAGACGGAGTGAGATAGACAAAAGATTAAGAAAAGATCAAAATAGAAGATTGAAAATATACCTAATAATTGTTGTTATAGGTGAATACAACAAGATGGAGATGATCTTCCCAAGATCCTCCATAATCCAGAACACAAGCACGAAGAAGATCCTCGAGAATCTGATTCACTCTTTCCGTTTGACCGTCGGTCTGTGGATGATAAGCAGTGCTTAGATTCAAACGAGTACCCAAAGATTCCTGAAAAGCTTTCCAAAACTGACTAGTAAAGATGGGATCTCGATCATAAACAATGCTGATAGGAACACCATGGAGATGAGCAATCTCCCTCATATAAATCTCAGCCAGACTGGAAGTAGAAAAGGTAGATTTGACCGGAATGAAATGAGCTGATTTGGCCAATCTATCCACAATAACCAAAATGCTCTCGTTACCCCTTCGATTCCTTGGTAAACCATCAATAAAATCCATGGAAACACGTTCCCATTTCCAATTGAGAACCTCAAGGGGCTGCAACACACCAGGGGTCTTCTGATGATTTGCCTTGACTTGCTGACAAGTCGCACACCTACTAACAAAGATAGAGATATCTCGCCTCATACCCTTCCACCAATAAAGCTTCTTCATGTCTAGATACATCTTCGTCACACCATGGTGAATAGAAAGTCTTGATCGACAATGTTCCCAAAGTAACTCTTGCCTCAATCCATCAACATTCGGGACACAAATCCGATTATTAATCCTCAAAATACCTCTATCATCGATCTGGGCTCCACTGTCATCAAGATTACTGCCATCAACTCTGCTATGAGCACTCTCCTTCATATGCCTAAGCATCTCATCCTCATCCTGCTTAGCAATGATACGATTCAAAAGAGGAGAAGAAGAAACAACCAGTTGACACAACATAGCCTTCTTCCAACTCAAAGCATCAGCCACAACATTAGCTTTCCCAGGGGTATAACTAATGTCAAGATCATGAGAAGCAAGAAACTCAAGCCACCGAACCTGTCGCCGATTCAAATCCTTTTAGGTGAAGATATATCTTAAAGACTGATGATTAGTAAAGAGCTCAAACTTAGCACCCAAAAGATGATGCCTCCAAAGCTTCAAAGCAAAGACTACAGCAAGCAATTCCAGATCATGGGCTGCATAATTGGCTTCATGTGTCTTCAACTGGCAACTGGCATAGGCAATCAGCTTCCCATCTTGCATCAGAACAGCTCCTAATCCCTCACGACAAGCATCAGTGTATACCGTTAATCCCTCCTTTCCATCCGGAACGTTAAGCACTGGTGCAGAAGTAAGCTTACGCTTCACTCATTGAATGCAGCTTCACACTTATCACTCCACATAAATTCCACATTCCTTCGAGTTAAAGCAGTGAGAGCTGCAGAAATCCAAGCAAAGTTCTGAATGAATCTCCGATAGTAACCGAAAAGGCCGAGAAAACTGCGAATATCAGTTGGAGTCCTAGGAGTTTCCCAATCCTGCAACAGAATAGGGAGAAATAAGGACCACTGAAAAGATAGAATGAACAGATTACAGAAAGAGGAGAAAGAAAAACTTACATTGACCGTAGTGTCTTGACTGGATCAACAGAAACTCCATTACTAGAAACAATATGCCCGAGAAATCGGACTTCATCTTTTCGAAAATGGCATTTTGAGAATTTAGCCTTCAACTGATGATTTCTAAGAGTTCCTAGAACAAATTTCAAATGTGACTCATGCTCTTCCCTTGTCTTGGAGAAGACATGGATATCATCAACAAAGACTAGAACAAACTTATTAAGCACATCACAAAAAACACGATTCATCAAATCAACGAAGAAAGCTGGAGCGTTAGTCAACCAAAAGGGCATAAATAACCATTCATAAAAACCATTCTCAGTAGGAAAGCAGTCTTAGGAATACTTTCCTCAGCAACTTAGAGCTAGTGGAAACCCGTGGCAAGGTCAAGCTGAGAGAAAACAATAGCTCCATGGAGCTGATCGAACATATCATTGATGTGAGGCATAGGATATCTGTTCCTCATAGTGAGCTTGTTCAGCTCCCTATAATCAACGTACATCCTCAAAGAACCATCGGACTTAGTGACAAAAACCACTGCTGCTCCCAATTATGAATGGCTAGGTCTAATCAGACGCTTGGAGAACAAGTTCTCAATTTGCTCCTCAACTCAACCTTCTCACGGGGTGCCATCATTCTGGGAGGAAGGACTATAGGTCGAGCTCCAGGAATAAGATCAATGCAAAAATCAATTTCCCACTTAGGAGGTAAAAGTGACTTCACCAAATACGTCGGTATAGAGTTTGACTGCAGGGGTCAAATGAATATCACCAGAGGAAGCATCAAGAGAATAAATAAAGCTGCCAGCAAAATCCTAGGGTAAACTACACTGAGTCATCAAAGAATTACCAAAATCATCCACAAGAGAAACAGTTCGGGTACTACAAGAGATAAAGGCATCATGCCTCTTCAGCCAATCAACCCCAAGAAAAAGATAAAAAGCATTAAAACCCAGAACAAAGAAATCACCAGTGAAACAGTGATCAAGATAGAGAAGCTTCACTCGCTTACAAATCCTTCTAAGATTCGCAGGCCCACCAATAGGATTTGAAACACACAAAGGCACAAGTGCCATCTTATGGGAAAGAAGATGCTCGAATTTATCATAAAGATCCACAAAAATAAAGCTATGCGGAGCTCCAGTATCAAATAGAACACATATAGGAAAATTAAACAGAGAAAAAGTGCCCTGATGTGTACCTTGGCTATCACTAGGAGCAGGAACAGGTGCAGGTGGTGGAGCTGGAGAAGAAGCAGAAGTCATAGAAAAAATACCAGATGACTTGCCCTTCTGATGGGTAGTGCAGTCCTTCTTGAAATGGCGAGGCTGTAGACAAATGTGACAGAGATCACGCCTGGTCAACTAAGCTGGAGGAGGGATAGCAGCACCAACTAAAGTAGGATAGTTGTTAGCATAGTGTTCCCTCTGGTTACATCTAAAACAAGTGATGGCAGATAGGTCGACAGACTGCCTCTACGAAGAAGATGATCCTAACCCTGGAGTCTGGTTCTGATTCCTCTTCTGATGGTGAAAGTTGGGCTTTCTCTTCTTAGGATTGCCAGAATAAGACTGAGATGAAGCAGAATGAGTAGCTGGAGGAACCTTAGAAGTAGGATTCTCGTATCAAAGGCCAGTCCATCAGAGTAGTGAAAGGGCTATGCACATGTGCGATGAGACGATCATAGTACTCCGGACGGGCACCAGTAATGAACTTCTCATTCTTCTTGAGAGGAGTGTCAATCTGTTTAAGGCCAAACTTAGAGAGTTTATTGAACTTCCTCTCATATTAAGAAAAAGACATATCACCCTGTTTCAGATCCATGAATTCCCGATACAGCTGAGATTTCCCTGCCTCGGGCATCCACTTCACAAGAAAAGCATCCCTAAAGCACGATAAAGAACATAAGACTGGTTTTAAAAGGAGAAAACCGAACCAAATTTAAAACAAACAAAGATGATACCTAAAATGTTCCCAAGAAATGTCAGCCTCAGCCGTGTGAGCCATGATGGACTCCCGCCAATCCAAGGCTACTCCTTTCAATTGCCAAGCTGCCAACTAACGCTGCTGGGCATTAGTGATCTCGAGACCGAAGAAAGTCCTCTCCAAATCCTTCAACCATCGTTGAGCCTCAATAATGCTCTCAGATCTGTTGAACTTGGTGCCAACAAGCTGAGTGTATTCCTTACAGAGTTTAGTGAACCTAACTGGTTCAGCAGGCTTAGGAGCTGGGGCAACACCACGTCTCCTACCTCTAGCGTTCCTATGACTCATCCTGAAAAATCAAGAATGAATTTTCGGATAGAGGTAATTAAGAAACAGAGGCAAGATTATATAAGATAAGATAAGGTTCAACTGGAACGAATTTCCTAAGCAAAGACATTATAAATAAGGTGGATAAGGAAGTAAAGAAGTTAAGAAAATCTGATTTCAGAATAAGAAAAGTTTTTATATCGAAATACTCTTTGAAAATCCTTTGAAAATTATTTGAAAATCATTTTATACTTTAAAATACGTTCTCTATCAAAGAAATGATTCTAAGATTGATTTCACCCATTCTAAAGTATTTCTACCCTATCTCTAATGAGATTTTTCTCCACAGGCTAAGGTTTGCCTAAAACCAAAGCTCCGATACTAAACGTAACGACCCACTATTTCGGACCATTCAAATCGACAATAAAACCACACATGTCTGACTTGAATAATTTAAAACGGTAGATTGTAATATAATTTGGAGCAAATAAAACCAATTACAGAATCACAGACATAAATAAATCAAAATAACTCGCAGCGGAAAATAAAACAACAGTAGTAGTTCATGAAGCTACCACAAATACAGTCTTAAACACAATCTCAAAACATTACAAAATACAGAGTCTGAAAAGTAAATACAATAGAAATCCTAGATACATAAATGTCCACTTGTACTTAAGCTGAATAGCAATACTGAAATAAAGATAGCAACTAGATAAATGATGATCTCCAGTAAATCCTAGCTCCAAAAGGTGAGTTCTAAAGCTGCAATGCTCAGGCTGACCCGAGCGTAAGAAAATAAACACAAACACTTGAGTCAGGACATATATACTTATACAATGTAAACAACTCAAGTGAACTGTAATAAAATGCACAAGTAACTTTAAGGATGCTTGTGACCATCCACCCTTTGTGGATCCATTAAACTATTTACTATGTAGTAATATACGCTATTATAATAATGTCTAGATGTAAAGTATAATATATTTAAAAATAGCGTTAAGGCGTTACCCATATCCCTCTTAACACATTTTATAGTACTAGTCGTCTATACAGTACCGTAGTCCCTCCTAATCGGGAAGCCACTAGAGGATATTCGATAGGTACGGCACAAAACCAAAATCGTACAAGGCGCGCTAGGGTAGGTGACACGGCACAACGAGGTAATGCCAGAGTAGATATATCAATTACGCATCCGGAATGGTGGTAATGCGTAGCAGCCACTACCGCCCACCTCGAGAGAGACGAACAGTATAAGTGAGATGTAAAAAAGGTAAGGTTAAGTCTAAAAAATCGACTATTTTCCACACTCCCAAAATCAAAGGGGCGCACCAATCAATCACAAAGTAATAGAATGACATACGAAGAAGTGTGTCCGATAAGAGGAGCTACCTCATTGGCCCGGAATTGTTCCTGTTTTAGCCACCTTATGCCAACTCATGGGAGTCGGGTCCACGTGCATACCCCAATAGAACATCGCCACCATCCTACTTCATTTTGGAATCTCCTCCGTGTACACGATTATTAAAGTGGTTTTCGGAGTTGACAGAGAGTATGACAACTTCCGATCCCGGTCTCTTTAACAACCAAACGTTATTATTACCCGTGGTTGTTAATTTCAAAATGGTTTATATTCCACATCAAAACATATTATTTTAAACAATTTAAATTAAATGTCAAATACTATTCATTTCAAAGTTGTAGCCTTCCTAAGTTCATTCATTCAATTATAAAATTTCCAAACATTGTAAATTTCAGCTACGGCAGCACTTATAAAATGCTACGGTAGATATAGCAATATTTCAAAAACATTTTCACTTTCAGAAACAGCTGCACTTATAAAGTGCTATGGTAGGTATTTTAGTATTACAAAACAGTTCAGTTTCAGAAACAACAACACTTACAAAGTGCTACAGTAGGTATTTAGTTATATTCATCATATAGTTAAAATTCGAAAACTACAGCACTTCAGAAATGTTACTGTAGGTATATTTAGCATATTCAACACATAGTTCAAATTCAGAAACTGCAGCACTTCAGCAATGCTATTGTAGGTCTATTTAGTATATTCAACACATAGTTCAAATTCAGAAACTGCAGTGCTTCAGCAATGCTATTGTAGGTCTATTTAGTATATTCAACACATAGTTCAAATTCAGAAACTGCGGTGCTTCAGCAATGCTATTGTAGGTCTATTTAGTATATTCAACACATAGTTCAAATTCATAAACTACAGCATTCTTGAAATGCTACAGTAGGTACATTTAGTATATTCAACACATAGTTCATTAAACCACAGCATTTCTGAACCGCTACAATTTTTGTTATAAGTTTACTATACCCTTTAAAAGCAATATATCTTCAACTTTTCTTTTTTTTAACTTATCAAACTTACTTCACTTTTCAAAATTATTTATTTGGGTATTACTTAACTTATAATTTTAATAAAATAACATTTTATTAATAAATATCCAATTTAAATTAAAAATCATTTGTTAAGTCAAATATATTATAAATTGCCTAATTTTTTATTTTAATAAATAACCTAATACTTTATTTATACTACCCATTTCATAAATAAAATATTTTTATCACTAAGTTAAGCTTAAAATTGCATGCAAACCCTAAATTTTCAATTATTAAGTCAAATCAAAATTTACATTTCAATCATTAATTTGCTTATACATTTTAACTTATAGAAATCACTATAACATTTATTTAAATAATTTAAATCCAATTAAGTTAAAATTTCATATTTTAACTTCAAAAATACTTAATACTTTCAGAAAATATTTAAAATTAAACACGGTCTGTATATAATTTTCTAACCTAGGTCAAGTGATACGGATATGTATCATTTCAATCCGTAATTTAAAAAGAAAAATCCAGGTTCTATTATTTCAAACCGACAATCCCAAGTCAAATAAAATAAATAAAAATCGCTTGAGCTTATCATTTCAGCTCATAACGATTTTTTCTTATTCTAATGCCCGTTGGGATATGTATCATTTCAACCCATAGTGATTCTATTCTACAGGGAACTTGTAGTGTGGGAAATGGTAAATAAAATAACAGTACAACATATCATATGATGTCAGGTGATGCAATAGGTATGTAATCATGTAATATCATCATATAGTGTCAGATAACAGGCAGATGTGAGCATATAACATAGCATATCAACTATTACGATTCAAGTGACATTGTTTCACATTTATATAAGTATGATTGTCTAGAGTGAATAACTCACCTCTAAAGCTAGAGATCAAATTCGAAACACAAAATCCAAACTCTGCAAAGTATGAAAAGGCACGACTAGATTCGAGAAGAAGTAACACCCAAATCCAAATCTTATAAGCAAATAAATAAACCAATATAAGTATATGATTTAACATAAACAAGATATGAATTCAATAATGTAAAACATGAACCAATTTTGAAACAAAATGTAGATTTTAATCAACAAGTGGACTCGTCCACACCACCTTTGGGCTCGGCCATGAAGTTTAGAGGAAAGCTAGGCGCGGGTAGGCGGTCTTTGGGTCAAACAATGCACGGCTAGGCAAGGATATGAAGGAGGAATGACAAGGTAAAGGTCAAGTGGAGGAAAAAGCATGGATCAAGAGGAGTTTTGGGCTCGGCCCTATAGCAAAGTGGCTCGGCCTATGTGCTAACTCGGTCGGATCTAGTCACATCAGAGGGTCATGGCCTAGAGCAAGGCGGCGAGGAGGGGTAGATGGTGGAAATAGGTGTGTCCGAGGCAAACAAAGGAGGAAGGGATGCATATAGGCTCGGCTAGGGTTTTAAATCATTGTTTGGTAATGTGTTTTAGGGCCTAGGGTTTCACGGCAAGTTGATGGAGGTGTGGTGATGGAGGCCGGTCATGGTGGTAGTGGTGGAGTGGAGATGGTCGGCAATAGGGTGGTGACCGAGCAAAACAAATAGAAAATAAAAAAGAAAAGAGAAAAGTGAAGGAGGAGGAGCCATTGAAAACTTACTGTAAATTTTTTTTCTTCAGGAAACAAATGAGACGTGAGAACCTTTTTGTACGCGATTTACACAAGTAGGTGGTGGCTAGGGTTAGGAAATACATAGCTAGAAAGAAAATGAAGAGGTTAGGCAAATGAAAAGGCATGAATTAAAACAGGCAACCTGTGTCTCTTTGATTTTCCAAGCCATTTATAAAAATATAAACAAGTATAATCCAATAAATAAAATCAAAGTCTAAACAAAAATAAAATAGAAAATATAAAAATAGAAATGAGGTTGAAAAATAAAAATATAAAATAAACAAAATTTACTGAAAATAATTGCGTGTAAAACGCTGAAAGTTATCAAATTTAAAAAGTATAAAACGTAATTTTATGAAACGAAAAGCAGCACGAACATCAAATCAAATATAGTTTCAAAGAAAAAGATTAGAAACTAAAAATTCAAATTTAAAATTTTCAACTATGGTCGAACTTTGACTTTCAATTGACCAAAATATAAAAATTTCAGAAAATATTTATTTTATTGTATTTGGAAATTAAATTGTAGACAAAATCCAAGAATACATTGGAAAATTCCAAAATTTTAAATTTTGAATATTAAAAATTAAAGTTTCAAATAAAATGAATTAAAATTATTTATCAAAATTATGGGTTATTGCAATTGATAAGTGTGGATTGCTGATGGAATCATTCAAAAGTTAATTCATGAAGGACATCTGAAGGAATTCATTTAGGACCAACCAAAGGCACCCCACACCAGTGATGGACCGAGAAAGCTCCTTAATACTACTTTAAACAACTTAGAAGATGAAGATCCATTAAATCTAGTCCATACTTGAATAGAATTAATGTGATTCATGGGGACCACATCTAGCAGGAACTAGTAGGGGAGCCAGAAACAAATAAATCAATGATGCTAAAGAAGGGGTATCTTCTATCCAGGAGGAGCCCCCGCTTAAAGAATCCATGGCTGAATATGCAAATGCTAAATCTAGTCACCACCTCTACGAACTCAAAAAGGGAATCCATCACCCCCATATTGACCCTCTTATGATCACCGCTCAAATCGAGCTCTATATAGTGTCTAAGGTACTAGTTGACACAGGAAGCACGGTTAATATCATAAGCATGCCTTCGATCAAACGGGCATTCCTGAAGATAAGATGGAGCCCAGTCTTGAAACCTATTTTTAGGTTCAATAACAAAGTGTCAACTCCGATGGGGCAAGTAAAGCTGCTAGTGCAAATGGGAGCACCGCCATGCTTCAGAATCTTTGAAACTCTTTTTATGATCATCGATCAGCCATCATACTATAATGCATTCTTTGGCTATCCCGCGTTAGATGAGGTGGATGCATTCGTCTCTCGAAAGTATCTGATGGTGAAATTCTTGACCAAAAGAGGTTGGGGTACCGTTTGAGGAGAACGATTTAGCTCCTGTGAGATGTATTTTGCCACTCTTGATTAATATAAAAGAGAGTACTCTTCTTATTATGATTCGTCTACTGTTTTTCGACCTTTAGATGATGGATTTTTACAACTAGCATTTGAAACAAAAATGAAATCTAATAAACTTATGTTTGGAAGGTACTTCTCGTTTAGGGGCAAAAAGAAGAGGACTGAAGCCAATTAAATAGAGGAAAACGAGATCGTTACATAATTAGGTTATAGAGGGGAAAAAGAAAGGATAAAGCCCATAAAGAATCTCGAGGAAGTATGTATAGATTCGATTGATTCAACTAAGATTTTTATAGTGGGAAAAGAATTGACGGACAACTCGAAGGCGGATTTAACTCAATTCCTCAAAGCTAACAAGGATGTATTTGCATGGACTCATTAAGATATGATTGGAATTGATCCGTCGGTTATGTGCCATGCATTAAATTTTAATCCAAATATGACACCCATTAGACAAAAGAAGAGGTAATTTGACAAGGTTTAATTTAATGCTCAGAAAGAGGAAGTTAAAAGGTTACTTGAGAATGGATTCATTCGAGAAGTCTTTTATACAAAATGGCTAGCAAATTCAGTGTTGGTGAAAAAGGAAAATGGCAAGTAGAGAACATGCATCGATAATACAAATTTGAACAAGGCATCCCAAAAGACTGTTATCCGTTATCTAAAATAGATCTGTTAGTTGATGCAACCAACGGTCATAAGCTATTGTCCCTCATGGATGCATATTTAACATAATACCCATGTTCAAACTGGACGAAGAGCATACAAGCTTCATTATCGATTGGGGAATTATCTATTATAAAGCAATGCCTTTCGGGCTGAAGAATGCATGAGCTATTTATTAGAGATTAGTCAATAGAATGTTCAAGGAGCGGATTGGATGAAATATGGAAGTTTATGTGGTAGACATGTTGGTAAAGTCTCATGAAGCTATGAATCACCTTAAGGATCTTCAAGAAATGTTCAAAGTGTTACGAAGGTATCAAATGAGACCGAATCCTTAGAAATGTTCTTTTGGAGTTCATTCCAAAAAATTCTTTGGCTACATCGTTAGCGCATAAGGAATTGAAGCCAATCCTGACCAGATTCAGGCTATCAAAGACATGGCAGATCCTAAAACCAGCTAAGATGTAATGAGCTTAAATGGAAGTGTTACAGCCCTAATCAGATTTAAGGCGACAGATAAATGTATCCTCTTTTTCAATATGATTAAGAAAAGAAAGAATTTTTAATGGGGAGAGGATTGTAAGAAAGCCTTCCATGAACTAAAAAATCATTTAGAAAATCCCCCTAAATTATCCAGCCCCGTGGATGGAGAAAGCCTATATTTGTATATGGCGGCTTTAGAACATGCGGTTTTGTTCAGTGCTGATTAGAGAGGAGAATGGAACTTAACTTCCCATTTGTTATGTAAGTAGACGATTGAAAGATTCTAAGGTCTGGTATCCAATCATAGAAAAGTTAGGTTACTATTAGATATTGATGGCATGGAAACTCATAACATACTTTCAAGCGCATCCAATAAGAGTATTGACCAACTCTCCACTCAAATAAGTTTTTAGTAAACTTGGGACTTCAGGGAGGCCAGTGAAATAGGGGATTGAACTTAGTCAGTATGACATTGGATTTCAACCACGAGCAGCAATTATAAGGCAAGCTTTAATAGACTTTATTAATGAATGCACAAGGTTTGTTGAGGAATAATCAGAGAAAGTGGAGGATCAAAAACCGTATGGCAATTATTTGTGGATGGGGCATCAAATGAGCAGGGAGCTGGAGCAGGGTAAGTCATCATCACACCCGATGGGCATCGTTTACATTATGCAATGAAGGCAGCGATTGCAGCAACAAATAATGTAGCAGAATATGAATCCATGGTGGCAGGATTGACTTCGGCCTTGCAACATAAATTCCCACTGACTTAAATCTTTAGCGACTCTCAACTAATGGTGAACCAAATAAAATAGATATGTCAGACTAAAGGTGCCAAACTATCGCTATATGTTAAGATGGTGCTAAAAATGCTTGCCTTATTTGAAAACTTTTCTATAATCCTGTTCAAAGGGAAGATAACTCTGAAGTGGATTCATTAACAAAATTGGCTAGCTCAAGGGGAGCTCTAGAAACCCGAATCGTACCAGTAGGATATCAAGCAAATCCTAGCATTGAAGAGGAAACGCCTGACCAGGGAAGGAGCTATTGGTTTTAACTGTGTCCCAAGCAGGACGCAAGAGAGGAAAAGAAGAGAAACTAATGAAGAAATTTCATATGAGAAGTCCAATCATCCAAAGAGCAATAATCGTTATGATAATACTTGGATGACACCTATTGTAGTATATCTTACTAGTGGGATATTACCGTCTGACAAAATGGAAGCTAGGAAAATCAAGGGACAAGCTTCGACTTTCACCATGACGGATGGAATTATTTATAAGAAAGGATATGCCTAGCGTTACTTAAGATGTGCGAGTTTGGAAGATGGGACGAAATTATTGGTAGAAGCGCATGAAGGATTTTGCGGAGACCATTCGAATGGGGCAAAGATGACTAAGAAAATAATGAGACAAGGTTTCTACTGTCCTCAAATGCCATGTGAAGATATTGAGTATGTAAAGAAATGTGAAAGATGAAAGAAATACTGAAAGATTCCTCATTTACCACCAAGTCAATTAACTCAGATCTCTAGTTCATGGCCGGTTAATCGGGCCATTGCCAATTTCCAAAAGAGGAGCAAAATATGTTGTAGTGGCCATTGACTGCTAAACTATGTGGGTAGAAGCGGAACCACTCCCCAAAATCACATTTGGGTAAGTGCTTAGATTCGTCATTAAAAATATTATTACCAGATTTGGAATCCCGTATAAGATTATATCTGATAATGGAACACAATTTGGAAGTGGAGAGTTTTCTTGACTTTGCCTTAAGAATGGGATAATCAAAAGCGTCTGTTCCATGGCACATCCAAAGGCTAATAGAGCCGTTGATGCGGCAAATAAGACTATTAAGACTACCTTGAAAAAGCGATTGAGTAAAGCCAAAGAAAATTGGATAGAAGAATTGCCACTTGTACTCTAGGCTTATCGTACATCCACGAGAACTACTACAGGTCATACCCCTTATTCTCTAACGTATGAGTGTGAAGCAATGTTGCCAATTGAAATTAAGGTACCCTGACATCCAAGAATCACATATGCATTTGATCCAAACCAAGAATTAAAGAAAGAATCATTAGATTTAATACCTGAGCTAAGAGATGAAGCAGCTATTCGCACTGTAGAATATTAGACGAAAATCTCGAAATACCACAACTCAAAAGTAAAAACGAGATCATTTCAAGAGGGAGACTTGGTACTCCTAAGGGTGATGGAAAACACAAGAAATACTATGGATGTACCACTGAGACCAAACTGGGAAGGTCCCCGAATTGTATGCAAAGTAATTCCTTTTGGAGCTTACAAGTTATGCCGACCAAATGTCAATGTAGTTCCTAGAACGTGGAATGCAGACCACTTGCAACCATATTTTCTCACAATGAACAAATAAATCACCTCTTCCTTAAGAATTTTCTACATGGTTGGGAGAAAATTCTCTTTGAATTTGTAAACTACCTTAAATGGTCAAAAGCCTTTGTCCGTGCCAAGATGGCCAGGTCAAAGCGCCTCTTGGCGGGAAGTTAGAGTAAGCATTTATCCGTGCCATGCTATGGCCAGGTTAAAGCATCAACAAGTCCTTGATCGCACTACGCTATGGCCAGATCAAGGCGCCCCCTGGAGGGGGATGGAGTAAGCCCTTGGTCCCCCATGCTATGGCCTGGCCAAGGTATCGAATAAGCCTTCAGTCTCGTCACGCTATCTCTTGGCTGGAGCACTCCTAGAGGGAGGACGGAGTAAGCCCTTAATCCCCCATGTTATGGCCTAGCCAACGCATCGAACAATCTTTCAGTCCCACCTATAAGGCCTGACTTGAGTGCCTCTAAGAGGGAGGTTACGTAAGGCCTTGGGTCCTGCTTGTGGATAAGCTAACCAAGCACATCAGATAACAATGGACTAAGACGTTTAAGCCTGAGAAGCGGCGTATCAAAATAATGACAAATACGAGGCCTAAAGGGTGGCATATGTCAAACGAATAAAAACCAAAGAGTGGTGCAGAATAGAAGGCTCAAATAAGTGCCTACATCCTTTAATTGATTTCCCAAAGAGGATTTCTGGACTTCACTTATTGATACCCGAATCTGGGTTTTGGGTCTCTTACTATTAATTTCAGGACTTCACTTATTAATACCTAAATTTGGGTTTTGGGTCTCTTATTATTAATTCTTGACTTCACTTATTAATTCCCGGATGGGACCTAGGACCTCCGTTATTGGTACCTTTATCATGAGATTCTGGACATTCTTTGTTAATACCCGCATCTGGGTTTCGTGTCTTTTACCATTTATTTTTGAATTTCATTCATTAATGCCTGAATATGGGTTCCAAGGTAATTGATATTGAGATCTCAATGGATTTCTGGTCTTCAATTAAGACTCTAGATCTATCTTACTAATACTTGAATCAAGGTCACCAGTATTTTACTACTAATTTTCGAGCAACACTTATCAACATCTAAAACTAGGTTTTAGGATTATTATTATTTCTAATAGGGATTTCTGAATACCCATTATTTTCCCCCCAAATAAGGATTCATGAATTTCAATGACTTATTTCCAAATGATAATTTATGGATTTTTATTGCTAGACACTTGTTATTACCAGAAGAAAACCTCTGGTCTTCAATTATTAAAGTTAGATTTAGACTATATGCCTAGCTTCTATTAATATAACAGGAGTTTAGTTTCTAAACTTCTTTTTTTATTACCAAAGTTGGATGGTAGGATATCAATTATTGTCAGACAAGAGTTTCTGACCTCCAATCATTCTCAACTGTTGATTTCTTATCACTTATGAACTCCAGATGATGGTGAGCTAATCTCTGTTTGTTTCCATATTTAGAATTCAGGACTATTATTTAAAACACTAACATTGTCTTCAATTATATTACGCACAATTCAGTGAGCATATTTTTACACAAATTTTGAACTAACAATAGAGAATGTTATTTACTTCGAACTTTGTAGAGAAATGAGGTCATTAAGGATGGAATATTGTAAAAGGAAAGCTGTTGAAATTTTGTCCTAAACAACAAAAGCATCTTTCATATGGGGGGAGGGGCAAAATGTTAACCATAAAACTCACTTAAGAATGAAGGCATGAAAGAAGGCTCATAAAAGTGTTAAGCTCCATAAGAATTAAAAACAACGGTTTCGCAATGATTAAAAAGTAGTGTTTCGAAGGCACTGAGATAACTTTCGAAGAAGGTAGGATGGAATCGCAAGCACCTGATGCACCTACATGTGTTGAGAGAAACCGGAGATTTTGAAGGAGTAGAAAGGAGAGCAAGGCTACCCTTTCAATTTAGCTAATCCTTTCGACGTTGTTAATTCAACATATATGAGAAAGCCTGGTATGAGCTCGAAACACCTTTCGAGGGTACTGATAATAGGCTTGCGCATAAGAACCAAACCTTTCGAAATAGATGGTTTCACCGCTATAAATATTCCTCATAGAGACATTTTGCCAATGTGAACCTTTGGAAAGAAAAGATAAGCCTTTCCAAACGGTTGGACCCTTTCTCAAGCGTAAAGGAAATTTTGCATGAAACAAAGTTACCTTTTGCAATAATCCTCACGTCACCTACGTATCCTTCGAAACCATCCTTACTTGTTCAAGTAATCACATATCATAGTTAGCACCAAATCAAAAAAATAAGGAGAAGATTCGATGGAGAAGAAAAAGTTGGAAGTACTTTCTCTAACATCAAAATAACATGACATGGAACTTTGACCCTTCCGCTATATACCTTTCGAAGGCGTTGAAAGGTTTCGGAGGAACACGAAAGCAGTATTAAGGAATTTTAGAATAACATCTATTTCTAGTACACTATTGATGAAGGTGAAAGAGTTAACCCAAGCATGATAAGAGACCCAAGCACCCGCCCTCAAAACCATTGAAGAAAAAGGACAAAAGTGAAAGGATGAATGCGAAAGGTTGGGAGAAATACCTTTTGACTGCTTCAAAAGGATGGATGCGGAAGGGGGTTAACTTGCAACTATAAATATGACCCTATGGCTCCAAATTGGTGGACTGGATTTTGAATTCTGAAATCCCTTTCTTACTTCAGAGAAAAATCAAACTTTTGTAAGCCTAGATCAATTTGGGGAAAATCTTCTAACTTGTAATCCAATTTAGATAAATGAAAAGAGTAGATGCATGGATCCAATATCTATTTTAAATATGAGGAAGATCACATCAGCCATTAGCTTGACTAATGACCAATTGCACATGATGCCCCTTATTTTCTCAACCTTTATTTGATTTATGCAATGCTATGGAATCTACTGTAACATTTCAATTTCGAACCATATTATCATTACGTTTCATGATATGAAACAAAAAATTGACATGCTGATGATACTTCGATATTAACAAGTTCATTGAACTTATACCATTTGTCCATGATATGATTTCACTTCATACTGAATTTCAATCTTATACATTTTACATTAAGTCCCTTCGAAAGAGTAGGGATTCTCTCAACTCATTCGAAATTGGTTTCAAAGGGGCTTATAGTATAATTATTGAAGTTATGTTTGCTAGGAAGACTCCTTCAAAAGGAGCTGCTATATTCCAAAATCTATAACTCCTTTCGAAGGAGCCTCAATCACGACAGCAGAACCTATACTTTCGAAAGTGGATTCCCTTCTAAAGGCATAATGGCTCTATAGAACCACTCGAAAGGGGTTATGAGTGAATTGTTTCCTTCCTAATCTTGAAGTGGAAGTGTTGAGTGGTTTTCTTATCAATAATTAACACCTTCGTAAGGACACCTTTCGAAGACATGCAGTCCCTATCGACTCGTTCGAAAGGGGTTTCAAAGTGATTCGTCATTCTTTAAGTATTGTTTTGAGGTGTTAACAAAATTTCTTGTTAACAACTTTGTTTTGAAGCGTTGTTAAGTTTTCATGTTAACACTTTCTATCTCTTATCCTTTGCTAGTGCCAGGATGACTTCCTGTAATGACCCGGAAATTTAACGATTTAGAATAACATAATTAATTAAAATTTTCATGAAAATAAATTATTAAAATTTAGCAATGAAAATTTTATATTTGATATGCGTCTATTTAAACATAGCAAATGGCATATTTTTATTGGTAAATACAAAACGATTATGTAGTTTCAGTTTTAAATTTAAAATCAGTTAAAATTTGCTGAAAATAAAATATTTTCGAAATCTAAATATTTTTATGTAATAAAAATGTAAATCATTTTCTAGATAAGACGTCGAATTTCGTTTCACCAAATTTGGATTGCTATAGCTCCGCATGTATTATTTTCGGCGTTTTAACTACATTTTGACAGCAAATATTGACTTTTGATATGATGATCATATCGCTGATATCCGTGTACCATTCTGCTCCACTCGTCATGCTGATCTTTGTAGTTCAGGTGTCCGGTATGCTGTAAAATCTACGAAATGGTTTGCCGTATCGGTACCCGTTTTGAGCCTGTTCGGTTTCTTTGTGTCCATTCAGTTACCCACCGGCTGAAATCTATTAGCCATTTGCTTTTATAATTTCTTGGAATTCAGCTTTGAATTTCTCTATTTCCTCTAGTTTGATATATATTCTCTGATTTGTTTGTACGCATTTCCTTCCATTTTCGTTTCTGTGATTTCATAGAAAAATATAAAAGTTCTCGTATATAATTTGCTTTACGAGAATACTAGCATCTTCTTCTTCCTTGTGAATCTTCTTATTTGTTGCCTAAAGCCTGCCTATCTCTACGTCATTCTTTGCATTGAAACCTTCCCTTCTTTCTTCATTGGTTGACAGTCAACCCATCAACAAAAATCCAACCTTGCGAGCAGCTTATCCGACCCTTCAGCCCCACCGTCTAACCCGTACTTCTCCCTTTAGCCGCAACACGACAACGCCAAAACCCCACATTCCTTTGAACTTCTCATCTTTCCTCCAGCCCGCTTCCCATCAACCACGTCAGTCCACCCTATATTTGCCTATACAAGCCGAAACCCACCCTTCATCCATTTATGATCACCCACTGACCCCAAGCCGACCACCCTCCGCCCTGACAACCTTGCTCCTCCATAGACCCGAAACCTGTCTCCACCTATCCGCATCTGCTTTGCTCCATACCCAGGACAGCCCATCGCCGAACCCAAAACCTCCCCGATCGCCACACCTTCAATGGCCGTGACCTAGCAGCCTTTTCGCTTGTTGAATCCTTAGCCTATTCATCCGAGCTCCTCCACCATTGCAACATATGCACTCTACGCAACAAACCCATGATCTTCCACCCTATAGCAACTGCCTTTCCCACTGCTTAAACTCGAGCCAGACCTCCTTGCTTCGCCAGCTTTTCGAGCACCATAACCCTTTACCTTCCAGCACATGAAGACCATCACCGGTCTCTCCTCTTCCTATTAGAGCCAGCAACTTGAACTGTTTCCACAGAAAGAATGACGCATGTATATTGCTTTTTAAAAGAGTTGTATTTCACTTTTTATCGCAAAAGGCAAAATGCTCTCATACTTTTTTTAGACAACTGAGATTCTCGCATGAAAAAAAAGGTTTCGATAGAAAGAGGAGAAACTTAGTGATCAAGAAATTATTGATATTCGAATTTAAGTGGGAAATTAATGGCCCTTGGAGTTGTTGCCAGTGAAAGCTGTAAAGCAACCAGGATTCCAACTAGCTTTTCTTTGTGTTTTCACTGGCTGAATTTCAGCCGTTAGTTGCTTTGCTTTGTCACTATACCATTGTCAATCCATGCTTATCCGTATCGGTTTGGTGATTTGTCGCTTATCTGTGTGCGTGTCCTGTTTTCTCTAGCCTCGAAAGTTGAGAAATCACTCAAGATTAACATTCTTTTGTTTAGTAAATTTATTTCATATGAAATAAGAATTGAAATATGTTGTTTAATTAATTGGTTAGTAATTAAAATTGTTACATATGATATGCTAGTATTTAAATTTGTTTACGTATGATAATTGACATATGACATCATGACCTGTTGATGATATATTTTATCTAAATTGCTAATTGTGATCATATTTGCCGTTGACGTGCTATGTTATTTATATTACTATTCTACTGTTCTCACTCTGGAAGTTCCCTGCTAGTTTGGGAAATCTCTATGGGTTGAAATGATACATACCCGAACGATATTATAGACTAAGGAAAATCGATAGGGATTGAAATGATAAACCCAATGATTTTATTAAATTGAATTTTGGGATTACGGGCTGAAACGATATGTACCTGTAAATATTAAATATTTGCAGATTGAAATGACAAATACCTATATCACTTGACCATAGGATAGAAAATTGTATACGGAAACCGTTGGTATATTTTTTTGAAAAATGATTTCCAAAGTTTTGAAAGGAAATATACGGGTTTTAATAAATACTGATTTAAAAAAAAAATATAATTTATTTTAATATCTGTAAAAATTTAGATTTTAAATTACACATTGGAAATTTTGAAATTTATAAGTTAAGTTTTGAAAATTTAATTTTAAGATTTTATTTATAATTTATTATTTTTGAATATATATAATAAGATTTAATGTAAAAAAATTAATAATAGTTTTATTTTAATAAAAATAAAATAATAAAATTTAATTTAATTTAAATATAACATGTTTAAAATATTTATTTTAATATTATGTTGATATTTTAAATAGATTTTCTAATAACTTTAATAAAATAAGATTGGAAGGATAAACTAAAATTGTTTTATAACTTAATTTGTTTAAGAATTGAATTTAAATAAATTGATTTGAAACTTTTGTTTTTCAGATAAAGATAAGATTTTTTTTTCTAACTTTATAACTAGATTGTGTGTGAATTAAAGGCGATTAAATGAAAATTTTCAAATTTATATAAAATTGAATTTGAATATTTGATTTTGATTTAAATTTGTAATTTGAGATTTTATTTAAATGTTATTAAAAATGATTAAGCGAATATTTTTAAATTTAAATAAAAACTAAAATCGAATTTTGATATAAATGAAATTTATCAAATGGAGTTATTGTAAACTGTTTGAATATTTAAACTTCAAAACTAATTGAAGTGGAAGTGGTTTAAACTAGTTTAAACCTGGATTTGAAATCGATATAAGTTAAAATGGTTTTTATGAGAATTTAAATAGAACCTTTAACCTTTTCAATTGAAATTATCTAACCGAGATTTATTTAAATTGAATTTTTGGAACTAAAGTTGATTTGAATTGATTTGTGAAATTGGAAGAAACATTTCTAAATTGAAACTATTTTCGATATATATATATATATATTTATATATATAAACTATTTTTTTATATATAAATCATTTTAATGTATAGCATATTTTTAAATGTGTACTATTTTAATATATAACTATTCTAATATGTAAACTACTTTCAATATTCAAACTATTTAAGTTGGAGCTGTTATGTTTTAGATTTAATGGATTTAAATGCGAATACTTTGATATGATGGTTTAACCTATTTTGTGGTTATGATTTTGGAAATAAATATGGTTCCGAAAGTGAATATGATTTCAAAAGTGAATATGATTTCGAAAGTGATATGATTTTTGAAATGAGTGTGATATTTTGATATGAAATACGAACTGTTTGAAATGATTACAAAAGTGATTTTGTGGAATGACCATGCTGTGTAATAAGTGTTTGGTTGTTAAAGAGATTGGGATCGGATATGGGCTGTAAATCCGCCTTTTGGAGAGGCCGTAAGTAGGCGAATTTAACTAAGTCAACTTCTCAGTTATTGAGGATGGAATGCGATAGGTTTGAGTCGACAGGATGGATAGGTAATGCATCACGGGAAGGTGGTTCGACTATGTTAGTGCGGCTCGACCAAATGTTGTTCGGCCAGGAGAGGTCGTTCGGCCCAAGAGGCGTGGTTCGGTCAGGAAGGTTCTTTCGATTTGCGAGGCATAAGTCGGTTGGCAGTGATGGTTCGATTTAGATGGGATTGGCTTTGGAGGGATCATGTCATGTGGTTCGGCCATATTGGGGCGGCTCAGTGTTGGAGTATGGATATGGTTCAGCTTGGCATTTTGTGGGTCGGCCTCAAGAAGGTTGTTTCAAGCGCATTGGCTATGTGGTTCAGCCGAGGTCGGTCAAGGTTGGTCGACATGTGTGGATCGGATAGATATAGTCAGCTAAGGTAGATCGGTATAGATCGACTGACATGTGCAGTTCGACATCTCGTTCTAGTTCGGTGAGCATTTGGAGACAAGGTCGGTGGTTTGGTTTTGGGTCGGTAAGATGGGTCGGCCAAGATGGTGTGGATCATCATGTTGAGTGTATCGGGTTTGGTACGTTGGAGCATCACTATGGGTCGCCCTTCGTACTAGCTTTGGAATAGCATACTGAAGGAATGAGGTTGGCTTCATGGGAGCAAGGTGGTTCGGCATGCTTCAATTCGACCACATACTTTCCCCAGGTCGGTTGCTTATAAGCTCCAGATCGGCATTTGGAGAGGTTGGCACTGCTTCGAGTCAGGGAGTAGGCAAACTTGGGTTGGCATATTAGCAACTTGGGGTCGGTCGTAAGTTTAGGCTCGGTCATGGTCTTAGTGGGCCCGTATCACTTGGGAAGCCCAGTAACCAGGATTTTGCCTATAAAAATAGCAGGCAGGGCTTCAGATAAAAGGATCCTCATTTTGCTTCCCTTCTTCTTCCCCACTAAGGCTGCTCTGCCATTTTTGTTCTAAAAACTCTGGATTGTACTTATTATTGATTCTACATCAATAAAAAGGAAATTTATGGAGTGAACGTAGGCCGGAGTTAGCCGAACCACTATAAATCCTATGTTATTACTGCTTTCATTTTATTTTTTTACTGTTCTTCATATTTATACTCTCTACATACATTCTATCTGTGATCTTTGACTGTTGTTTGGTGCTTTCATTGGAATTTGGGTGTTAGTGACCAATTTTGGCGCTAACATTTTGGTGCTTTCACTGAGAAAGCTAGCACTCAAGGATTTAGAAGCTTGGATTTTGAATTTAAAGGCTTAGGAACTTGGATTCTGGAGACTATTGAAAAGCAATCAACTAGGAGACAGAGGACGGAAAGAAGTCAACAAGAGGGAAGTTAGGAGGCTTCCTTTAGAGCTAATCAAGCCTCCGTCTACATCACTAGGGATGATATGCAGGATATGTTGAGTTCTATGTAGGAACATTTGAAAAGGAAAGAGGAAATGATGTGGGCACTTTTTAGACAATTTGAACAAACAGGAACAACAGTAGCTATAGGAGCTCTGATCCATGGCTGGATCAGAAGGACTCAACAGGCAAGCAGATGGAGTAGTTCAGCAGGGGATTGCCCCCAATCAGCAAAAGGCTATCAATCTGGATGGACCTAGACTCGGGGGCACACCACCAGGAAATGCCAGACCAATCCATGGAGGGATACTAGGTGACACTACGCAGCCCGACGCCAAGAGGAATACAGGAGTACATGATGAGGAGTATGTACCGGAATTCCCTCAGGACTTGGAGGGCTGTTAGGAAATGAAAATGGGGGGCAACCCTTAGTTGGTAACACTGGATTGGCTGGCATCATCAGGAAAACCATTCGTGGAGGTCCGACAAACTGGGATTTGGAGGGAGTCGACAAAAGTCTGTTTAGTCAGAACATCAGGATAGCTAGGAATCCACCCGATTTCAAGCTACCAACTCTGGAAGTATACAACTGTAAGACATATCCCACTGACCACTTGATGAGGTACACAAGGCATTTGGAAGTGCTGGGGGCATCAGAGGAGGTCATGGCCCGATGTTTCCTCTTGTACTTGACCGATATAGCTGCTATGTGGTTCATATAGCTGGAGGATGGATCCATTGGAACATGGACAAAACTGGTGGATAAGTTCTTGAGATAGTTTCGAGTTCACATAAAAAGGCCGAAGAATGTGATGACACAGACGTCAGTTAAGCAGAGGGCATATGAATCGCTCAGGACTTTCTTAACTTGGTTTAATGAAGTAGTTTCCTTGGTGGATCAGCCGGATCCATCAATGGTTCTGATGGCGGCGGTGTTAGGACTCAGGGATAACTTAGATTTCATAGTATCATTGATACAGGACCCACCACTGGATCTCGGGGAATTCTTTCACGAAGCTGAGAGATTTCTTCGGCAAGTGGATGCATGTTTGGATATGAAGTCAAAGGAAGTAAACATGGTTAAGGGTGGAGGACTGGCCGGTGAAAGCTCGGGTAAAGACAAGGATAAAGGAAAGAGGAAGCGCTGGGGAGAACCAAAATTCTCCTCTCACACAGGACTGAATACAACATTGGAGCGGATATTCTTAAATACTCGGGATCGCCTCCCTTACCGAAGGCCGACGAGGAGGGAACCCTCAGAACGCGAAAGGGCATCAGGAAGGCACTATCTCTTTGATGACCAGGATAGGCATGATACTAACAGCTGTCGGCATCTAAAGGATATAGTCAAGAAGCATGTAATAAATGGTCAATTGTGACAATATGTCGAAACTCGAAATGCAGCAGTAGAACAGGAGCAACCACCGCCTACCTTGAACGACGATGGCACGAGGCCAAGGAATGGTGGCCGGTTGGTCATCAACTAATCGTGATGGTTTGGAATAAGTAACAAACTCCGGGAAAACAGCTAATCACTTACTTATGTATGGGATCAGAGATAACCCTTAGGCATGTTCTGAGATGATGGTTTACCAAGACGCTTCGGTTTGTGAAATCTATTTTTTCCTTTTGGCTTGGACATTTACTTTTTCTTCTTTGGTTTTGGAGTTTGGTTTGAACTCCCGGTTTTGTTGGTTTCTTGGTTTGAATTTTGGTTTGGATGCTTGATTTTTGATGATTTTGATTTGGACTTTTGATATGGATTTTTGGTCTTCTGGTTTGAATCTGGGTTTCAGATTCAAGTTTGATTGATTTTTATCTGGTTTTCGGCTTAAAATTCGTCGAGTATGGACTATGCTCGACAAGGGTCCGGAGAGACTAGGATTTGGCTTAGGACTTAGGCCACATATACCTATCGGTTACTATTACAGGTCGCCGAGTATGGAATATACTCGGCAAGGGTCCGGAGCGACCAAGATTCGGCTTAGGACTTAAGCACGACATTACTCAATGTTTAAGGACACAAACCCGGATGTGATGCCCCAGACTTTCAACCTTCGAAAATCGGCATTCAATACATCACCTATATTCAAATACTGGAGATTCAAACGTTGGAGTCCGGTTCGCTGGAGTCATAACACATTAGATGATAACAACACAATGGAAGCAAAATAACTTTCTTTCATACAATTCATGGATTACAACATTCTTACAACAAGTGACCATCATCATCATAGTCCTATATATACTACACAACAACGGAATACAATATAACAGCAGAAAAATAACATCAACATGGTCTTCCAAGAGAGTTCGACATACCGCTTCTTCATTTCCAACGCTCCAAAGTCCAATCCAAAAGGCTTAAAACCAAAAGCTTCAAAAACTTCCAAATCCACATCTAATTCCCAACTTAGCTCCAGAACCTACTGATAACCTGACCCTAGGATGCCCGTGTGGGAAATTAGGGGCACCCAGAGTTTAGCAAAGGGAACAATAGACTCCGAGTCAGTCATGGGACTGGTGTGAGAACTTAAAAATAGTTATTTGTGTGAAAATAAATTCGTTCATGCTTTCGAAAAATGAAACTACCATAAGGTCTCCCGGCACACACTCAAATGCAATCGCACACATGGGGAAGATTTCTTCTTATAGTAGTCAAACATGCTTGATATGCGAAAATCCTTTTGATATTATTTTTAGTGCATAGTGTAGAAAAACATTTTGCAAGTATAATATTAATCTTAGCCAGCATATGTACCATTATAGTATGCCTACTGTAGCTACCATGTTAAATGGCAGGTTCTACAACTGAAATCGTAAAGGGTTTGTATTGTTTCATTTGGATTTCCAGCAAATGGATAAGGCTAAGGACTTCCTTTATCCGAATGGGTACGCCTCTGGAGGGACGTCCCGAGAAGCAAACCGGATCTCTACCAACACAAGGCCGGGCTACCTGTAGCTAACTAACTGTCATGGGTATTCCATTCCCCGGTCGTAATCGACCTTTACCGAGGCGCCTCAAATTCCAACAACCACATAAGTAAAATATCTAGGCTCCATACCATAATATCACTTTTTATCCAGAAGGAAATGCACATGCCCTTAGGGTCGCAAACCCCACAACCTTGCTGTATCCTTCCTGTTTTCAACCATTTCCCCGGGTGTGAGGTTCGAGAAGTCTCGTCCCACAAAGCTACGCTTTACACAAAGGTCATGCTTCGATTAACCAGTGCTCAACACTTAGCATGCCACATTACCAAGTTGGGAACATATCACTAATAACTATTAGCTACATAACCTCTGAGCTCGTATGTCTCAGATAAGGGTGTTAAACTAAGAGAATAAGTTCTTCGCCACCAAATAGAAATGTATTTGATAGAAAACAGCTTTATATCTCAAAGTGTAATGTCAGACATACATGCACACAAGTCCATTCTAGGTCTAAATGGAAGCGAAGGCACTTCGTCTAATTAAGGAAAGAAGTCCTTGCAAATCCGGATATCCCCAATCTCGTCTGGACTCCCCATCACATAAGGTAATCTCTATACCGGAGCAACTCGGTGTAGAGACAATCAATAGGCAATCCTTTCATTTTCAAAAATACCCGGTCTTCAACCACCGTCTTCAAATGCAATTCCATTCCGTCGTATCATTATTCCAAATGGGTTTTTGACTTAATGCCCTTCCCCGGCCATTTCGAATAATGAGCGCTTATTTAAAACATATGGATACATTCGGATTTTAGTTAAGTCATAATTTTTAGTCTTTATTTCCCAAAACCTTTCTTTTTGAATGGTTTAAAAAAATTTCCATTTTTAATCTTTTAAACAAAAGATCAACCTTTTATAATTCAATGCAGAACATTATATTCACACAACAATTCATCATAGATAAATAACTTACATTTATCACAACTTAATCCAAAGTAATTCATATCACCGAATATTATAGCTTAACATATTAGAGATATTAAATTAATCTAAGCATTCAATATAATTAATCATTCATAAGCAAGATTAAGTAATCACATAATTTATAATTATTTTAATTTAAACCAAATAAATAAATTACTTACGAATTAATTACCTAACCCTGCTTAATTATCATTAATTAATTACAAACCATTTGTTATTATTTTAATAATTTAATGAAACTAATTAATCATCCTTAATTACTTATCCTTAATTACTGATTAATTACCCTTTATTATTAGTTAATTATCCTTTAATCATTAATAAATTAACCTTTAATTATTAATTAATTAACCTTTAATTATTAATTAAACCGTTAATTATTAATTAATTAACCTTTAGTTATTAATTAATTAATCTTTAATTATTAATAAATTAACCTTTAATTATTAATAAATTAACCCTTAATTATTCTTTAATTACTTTCATTAATTAATTAATTAATCTTTAACTACTTAAGACCTTAATTAATTTAAGATAAACCTTTTATCTTATTTAATTACGTAATTATTATTTAAATCTTTTTTAATAAACCTTTGAAATAAATTATTATTAATATATGAATTAACTTAAGACTTTTAAGTTAATTAATAATTAGAGAAATTTAACCTTTTTTAATTAACTACTTAATTACACTATTTTAGTTATTTAAATAAACCTAAGAATTAATTTAAGTTAAAATAAATTATACAACTTCTATCTAACTAAATATTTAGATAAACGTTTAGTATTTAAAAGAAATTGATTTAATAAAATAGTTCAAAACTTGTTAATATACTTTTAAAAACCCCGAGACTAACTCTAGTTCCTACCCGAGCCAATGCAAACTTTCCCAAGTCCAAACCGAGTAATCTTCCCTCTATTTTTAAAAAAAAACTTTGTTTAAGTTTAACCTTAAAATCTATCAGAGCAGGTAATACATGCGAACAACCAGAAGCCAAACTCGAGACCATCTGCCACTTTCTCGAGTCTAACCCCAAGACTCAACCTTCTTCTTCCACGAACAACACAGACACATGCATGATCGTGCACCTGCACCCACGCTCCGGTCGACTCCAAAAAATGCCGCAACCACCAACACGTCGCCGACCACCTCCTCTAATAGTCCGACAACCCAAAACCTCGAGACATCCACTTAATCGAATTCAAGCATATTGACTTCCACCAAGAACAAACCGTTCATCCAATAATCACCTCGACTACCGCCTCGATTCACCAAAACCCTCGAAACTCTGACCATAGCTTCACCAAATACCTATGCACCTATCCCCCTTGCTTCGATCATCTCCGGTGCTACCTCGTCGACGAACAGGCCTTGTGACCCACGTCGACCTAACCTGGTTTTAAAACCCTAAATCAATGTCGCATCGCTGCCATGGTGATAAAAAATTCACCCACTATTTTTCTCAAGATCGTCGACCTCCTAGCTACCTCCAGATGCGATCCCGACCACCTACCTTGTTCCAATCACCAAACAATACCCAAAATCCCCTTCTCATTCAACCACGAATTCCTCACTCAAATCAAACCTAAAAATCTTGAATTTTTTTAAAATTCATGATTTTTGAAGACGAATAAGATGACGTAGATGAATCAAGAAACCATGGTATTCAAATTTGACATGTTTTTGAGTTTTCACTGTATATCTTCTCTTCCAGTTAAAGTTGCTTCCCAGATATACTTAAATATTTTTTGAAAACTTAGATCTTGATTATACAAACATATTTTGTTTATACCTTAAATCCTAAAAAGAATTAGGGGAAGAGATTTTGAATTGTGAACAAGTTTTGTAACTTGTATACTTAGAACAAAGGCAAATATACCTGTACACAGACATGCACCCAATTTTCTACATATATATATAAATACATCCAGACATCTTTTTACATCCGTGCAAACATTTTTCACAACATACTTTAAGTATTAATCCCAAACAACAAAATGTATAAACGGATTTAAGTTTTTTTTTAAATGTTAGTTTAGTCACAGATTTTAAATGTTGAACATAGGAGTTTTAAAACTTGAACACTAGAAATAGAAGCCTGGAAAAGATTTGATTTTGAAAACTGGAACTTAATTCTTGCTTGTTTGAGATGATCTGATCTTTTCTTCAAACTGAATTGAATCTATGCTTCGGGTTTTAGATTTGTAAGGATTGTTTGTTTTTAGACTATTCTCTGGTTTGGTTTTCAGGTTTTTAGTTTTGAAATATATGAAAGAAAATGAAGAGTAGGAGTATAGATGTGTATATATTGCCTTGTTTTCTCTTTATTTATTATTATTTAAAAAAATGAAAAGAAAATTTATAACTTGACACTTGTTAATTGCATGTGACAATGCTTACACTTGTTAATTTGCATGTTATTAATATTTTTATAAGATTTATATTGTATTTTCAATTTTTATTAAACACATTTCCTTTTAATTATATTTATATAACTTTAAAGAAAATGATTTAAAATTTAATTATACATTAATAAATAAACATATATATATATATATATATATATATTAGTTTTTTTTAAAATACAGAGTTTTTAAATCCAATTTATTTTAAGATATTAATTTTTGAATTAGATCAAAATTATATTTACAATCCATATATACATATACATAAACAAACATAAATCTTATTTGTTTTGAAAAAAAAATTCAAATTAGTTCACAAATGAATTCTAAAAATTATATTAATTACTATATTAAATTTGGCTTAAAAACGGGATCGTTACACAGGAACACCATGACACTACTTGACATGGGTCATTAGGTGCAGGTTGCGCTTGGCAAGAACCCAGGGAGGTTATAGATTTGGATATTGGCTATGAACAGCTAAGGATTTGGGCATGGATCCTGAGCGGTCCTGGATTTGGATATCGACCCGAAGAGGTCATGAATGTGGTTATTGGTTATTGGATATAGATGCATTAGAACTCGTTTGTTAGGTTCAAATGGATATGAAATTGGCTAAGGCTTAGGTTATTGGATTTGGAATCATATATCGACTCGAAGCAGTCGTGGATTTGGATAAGGATATGATTATGGCACTCGAATAGGATGGCTTAGTATTGGATTGGATTATGGATCGAATGGTATGGCTATGAATGGAACATGAATTTCGGATATTGGATTTGAGGCTATTCAAAACACACCTTCCAATATCAAGGCATGTTTTGGGGGGCAAATGTTAATCCGCCTTTTGGTGAGGCCGTAAGCAGGCAGATTTAGCTTAGTCGACTTCTCCGTTATCAAGGATGGAATGCGATAGGTTTGAGTCGACTGATGGATAGGTAATGTATCACATTAGGAAGGTGGTTCAGCTATGTTAGCATGGTTCAGCCAAATGTGGTTCGACCAGGAGAGGTCGTGTGGTCAGGGAAGCGTGGTTCGGTCAGGAAGGGTCATTCGATCTGGGATGCATAAGTCGGTCGGCAGTGGTGGTTTGGTTTGGATGGGATTGGCTCTAGAGGGTTCAGGTCATGTGGTTCGGCCATATTGGGGTGGCCCAGTGTTGGAGTATGGATATAGTTCGGCTCGGCATTTTCTGGGTCGGCCTTAGGAAGGTTGTTTCAAGCAGATCGACCATGGTGGTTCGACCGAGGTTGGTCAAGGTTGGTCGACATGTGTGTATCCGCTAGACATGGTCAGCTACGGTAGATCGACATAGATCGACCTGCATGCGTAGTTCGACATCTCGTTCTGGGTTCGCTAAGCATTTGGAGACATGATTGGTGGTTTGGTTTTGGGTTGGTGTGTTAAGATGGGTCAGCCAAGATAGTGTGGATCGTCATGTTGAGTGCATCGGGTTCGGCATGTTGGAGCATCACTTTGGGTCTCCCTTCGTACTATCTTCGGATCAGCATACTGAAGGAATGGTGTCGGCTTCATGGGAGTAAGGTGGTTCGGCATGTTTCAGTTCAACCACATACTTTCCCTGGGTCGACGGCTTGTAAGCTCTAGGTCGGCATTTGGAGAGGATAGCATTGCTTCGAGTTAAGGATAGGCAAACTCGGGTCGGCATATTAGCAACTTGGCATCGGTCGTAAATTTAGGCTCGATCATGCTCTTAGCGGGCCTGTATCATTTGGGAAGCCCAGTAACCAGCATTTTGCCTATAAATATAGCAGGCGGGGCGTAAAAAAAAGGATCCTCATTCTGCTTCCCTTCTTCTTCCCTACTAAGGTTGCTCTGCCATTATTGTTCTAAAAACTCTAGATTGTACTTGTAATTGATTCTACATCAATAAAAAGGAAATTTATGGAGTGGACGTAGGACGGAGTTAGTCGAACCAATATAAATCCTATGTTATTACTGCTTTCATTTTAATTTCTACTATTCTTCATATTTATACTCTCTACATACATTCTATCTATGATCTGTGACTATTGTTTGGTGCTTTCTTTGAAATTTGGGTGTTGGTGACCAGTTTTGGCGCTAACATTATCGTACTCTCCACCAATACCGAAAACCACTTTAACAACGGTGTACATGATGGAGATTCCAAAACAAGTAGGATGGTTTGGCTACGTTTATATAAGGTATGAACGCAGCCCTGACTCCCGCGAGCCACCTTGATGTGACTAAAATAGGAGTCATGCCGGGCTAAGTGAGGTCGCACCTCCAATCGAGCATGCTTCTTTGATACCATTATTTTACTTTGTGATTTGATTGGGCGCACCTTTTGTAACAACCAAAAGTTTTAACAAGAGTTTTTCACTTTTAATAATAAAACTTTGGGGGTTTATTATATAAAAATCTAAATTTTGAATTGATTAAAACAATTTCCCAAATTTTTAAATAAATAATAAGATCTCTGAAATTTTGATGTGGTTAAGAATTCACTTTAATTGGAAATTTTGGTTTTTTGTTAAAGATGGTAAATAACTTAATTTCTAGCAAAATCATGTTTTAATTAAGAAATAAGATTTGAAAAAAAAAATTAGTGTATAAATAAACCGTTTAATTACGCGTTAAAAAGGCGGGTTATTGATGGAATATTTTTAATGTATATTTACTACATAAGAGAATGCGTAAATTTAAAAAGCGTTACTTTTATTATGAAACTGGGCGCGTGTTTGATTAAATTATTGCGTCGGTTTTTCATGGGTCTAAATTTATTACCTTGAATATAAATAATCAAATAAATCGGTATACATGCATTTTTAAGTGGGAAAGGAATAAATTTTCTTTCCGTTGACTCCACATATTTAATAAATAAAACCCATTGATTTTTCAATAATGTTCAAATCAAATATTCTTTTCCGTTTCTTTACTCTAAGAATCAACATTTTCTTTGATCAATTTTATAAAACATTCGCCAATTTTCCATTTTTCTGTACCGTTAAAACAACACAATAATTTTTACCTTAGCTATAAAATGGATTATCTACCTTTTAAAGTTAAGTAATATTTTGAATAATACATTTCTTTGTCAATGGTAAATAGATCAAAAAAAATGTAAACAAATTTTATTCTATTTAAGTAATAAATTTTTAATTTTTATAGCGTATAAAGAAACTGTTTAATTACTCGTTTAAGGGCGCGTTATCTGATGAAATAAATAAGTATATATATAAGAAACGTATAGAATTTTAATCCGTTATTTCGTTATAGTTTGGGCATAAAATATTACGGCTATGATACACATTCTTAAAAATATGACCTCAATTGTAAATGAGTAAATTTTTCAGTGACATGTGTTTTAAGAGGGAAGGAATTGTCTAGCGTTCAAATCAAGTATGTTGCCTCTAATTCAACGCACTGCTTTAAAAATTTGATTACCATAGATTTTTACCATTCAACAAAATTTATTTCTTGCATTTTTCAAAACACAATTTTCTCCTTAAATCTCAATCATGCGCAGTATCCATTCTCCTATCTGCTTGCCTTTTTATTTGCGCTTTTCTCTTTACCCGTATTTCTAACGTTTATTTTACTCTTTCCAGTAAAATTTACTTCCCTATATATATATATATATATATATATATATATATATATATATACAACCACGCAATCTGTTAATTTTGAATGAAAGCATTTACTTCCTCCTGTAATTTGTTTCTGACAAAAATCTTTTACTTGCCAAATTTTTCCTTCCTTTGATTGCGCAACTCTCTGTTTTAAATTCAAATCCCCTTCAAAGAAAATGAATTTCTGACGTTTTTTTCATAAATCAACGCAATCAATTAATTGTTGCTTATTCTTTCGCCTAAATTTTCGCAAGATTCTTTTGTTTAAAAACACGTTTGAAATGTTCAATTATTTCTACCGTTCTTCCCCATAATTCAGGCAATATAAACCCACGCGCCCTATAAAAAGAAAAAAAATCATTTACTTTCTTTAAGTTCTTTACAAACCCACGGATATCAAATCCATTTACTTCTTTATAAATAAACACATGCAATTTATTGCTTCCTACTTTTCACCCCTCTAATTGCGCAACTTTGCTGATTTAAATACAAACCCACAATATCAATGCAAACCCTTTTGGAAATACTCGGTCAACATATGCAAAATAACCAAAAATATTTGATTTGGACATTGCATGCCGTTTCTCCACCCCAATCACTGCAAACTTCTTTCTTTCGGTCACGTATGCATATCCCTGAATTAATCTTTGATTTTTATTCATTTCTTGTCGTTTCTTTGCATATAATCACTCAGCCTATTTAGTTCTAAGAACTCACGAAGCCTACAAAATAAAGAAATTGTAACGAAACCAATTATTTCCTTAAACATTTTATCACTTGCAGTTCTTTTATGCAATCAAGTGGAAGAAATTTTCCGTTTCAAAGCAATAAGTTTCTTGCCTTTATCAGCTGAAATTGCATAGGCTCACACATCAAATTCCTGACCATTCAGAGAAAAAAAATCTACCTATTCTTTCTCCTAAAATAACACAAGTTTATCTTTATATTCCAATGCACGTACGCAATATAAATGTCTATAAAATATATAAAACTTCTTTCCAAAATTGTTCCCTTGAATTGCGAAACTCCTCTGTTATAAATATATAACCCACGCATTTTCCATCTCCTCATCAAAAGTTTGGCTTCAGCCTCGTGCGTGAGCAAGCATACTTCAGGTAATGGCCACCTTTTAGCTTATCTTCTTCTATTGTTTCTCCTTTTATTATTTATTCTCTTTTTCCCGTTCACGAAAAGCTCGACCAACACCGCCGCATAACTTGACTACACCTATTTATCCACCTTTCATCTACGCCTATATTCATGTTCATGGAATTATCTAAGACTGCGTGGATAGAATGCTTGACTAGGTTAGGTAAGTTATATTTTGCGTTTATGTTAGCTGATACAGATTCATGGTTTGGATATGTACTTAGGTTTTTCTATTGCTAATTAGCAAGTTTGATTTCTATGTGTTATTAAATAAAATTTGATAGGATTCACTAACTGGAGTTAGAATGAAGCTGCATGCATCTTTACTGGATATTAGATCAAAATTAGAATATATAGTGATAAATGCTTCGATAGACTTTTTTGCATACCTACAAGGTGATAGTTTAGTAGCAGTGCATGCGTGCATGCATCCATTTTGGATATAGGCTAGGGTCGTACCTTTGTGGAAAAAAAGGGAGTAAGTAACGTGCATTTTGGACCAAGCCTTTAGAACGTAGTCTAGCTGTGTGGTGGAGTGGTCGAGGAAATTGTGAAAATTATTATCCCTCTATTTAAATCTCGATCCAGTTTTTGTTTTATAAAATTTATTTGTTCATAATTCAATTCGAATACTTAGTTATTTATTTATCTTGTGAAAAGATCGAAACCAGTTTGGCTCATCTCCCAATAATTGATTCGTGCCTCTTGTACGCTGTTCTGTTGTGGTTACCGTAGTTTTGAATCAAAAACTTCAGCTTCGGGAAAAGGTGAGTATTCTCACCTGACAAACGTACTTATATATCTGTGAATTAATCACAAGTGTAATTGTAAATTTATTTTATTTAATTTTATCTGCTTGTGATATAAACTTATGATGTTAAAACCCCATTATTTAGTTGACACATCATCAGTTGTATTATCTATTGTTATATTACTGCAGTTATACTATTTATTATTATTTACTGTTTAAATCACACTGCAAGTTCCCTGTACAAGATAGAGATCATTACAGGCTGAAATGATAGGCCTGAACAACATATATGTTTCATTTATTTATTTAACTTGGGATTGCGGGTTTGAAATGATAGAACCCGGTTTTCTTTGTAAATTGCGAATTGAAATGATATATTATCTGTATCACTTGACCTAGGTTAGAAAATATTATACAGACCCGTGGTTATATATATATATATATAAATATATTCTGGAAATATAAAATATTTTAAAATTTAAGTGTTATAATACTTGCTTAAAAGTGGATTAAAATGATTATTGTAAGTATTGTGCTATTTTACAAGTTTAATATGTAAATAAATAAATGTTAAGAATTTAGATATAAATTTATCTTGAAAATTTTGATTGTAAAATAAACGGGATTTAAGTTAAGAAAATATACATGAGAATTTGGTATAACATGAAATAAAGTGAATTTTTAAAAGGTTAAGTTTTCTATGAATTAATAGTTAAATTTGTGAAATATGGAAGTTAAAAATATAACTTGATTTTTATTGAAATTTAGTTTATTTTTGAAAACGGTAACTAAACAAAAATTGTAAAGGAAATACATAGAAAATTTTACACTTGATAAGAAAGTATAAAGAAGTTAGATATATATTTTCAAATTTTACTTTATAAAGACCATAAAATATGGAATGAATTAAATGACTATATAAAGGTGGAAATTTTATAAGTTAAATAAAGGTTTAAATGTTGTTGAAATTGATTCAAATGAACTAAGGTATAACCTTGGGATATATATTGGATTTTTATTTTAACTTCACCTTTTTCAATATAGTATTTGATTCAAATATAACTATTTTGGAATTTATAAACCACGGGTAATAATAACGTGGGTTGTTAAAGAGACCGGGATCGGATATGGGCATACTCTATATCGATACCGAAAACCACTTTGACAACCGTGTACGCGGTGGAGATTCCAGAATGAAGTAGGATGGTGGTGACGTTTTCTTTGAGGTAAATACGTGGACCCGAATCCCGTGAGTTGGCATAAGGTAGCTAAAACAGGAGCGATTCTCGGATTAATGAGGTAGCACCTCTGATCGGACACACTTCTTCGTATGCCATTCTATTACTTTTGTGATTGCTTTGGTGCGCAACTTTGATTTAGGAGTGTTGTTCGAGGTGGGCGGTAGTAGCAGCTACGCGTTTCCACCGGTCTAGATGCGTAATTGGTATATCTACCCTGGCATTGCCTAGTTGTGCCGTGTCACCTACCCTAGCGAGCCCCATGCGAGTTTGATTTGTGTCGTACCTATGGAGTATCCTCTGGTAGCCTCCCGATCAGGAGGTATTACGGTACTGTATAGACTATTGGCACTATTACGTGTTAAGGGCTATATGGGTAACCCATTATCGCTATTTTAAAGTAAGTTTATTTTACTAATAGACACTATTATAATAGCGAAATATTACTATATAGTAAATAGTTTAACGGATCCTTAGAGGATGGGCAGTTCCAAGCGTCCTTTAAGTTACTTGCTCTATATTACAGTACACTTGAATTATTTTACACTGTATAAGTATGTATATCCTGACTCGAGTGTTTATGTTTTATTTTACGCTCGGGTCAGCCTGAGTTTCAGTTCAGACTTCACCTCCGGAGCTTGGACTTCTGCTGATCATCTTTTTTTCAAGCTGCCGTCAAGTTCTGTTCAATTCTTGTTTAGGCTTTGAAATCAAGACAATCTAATATTGAGAGTTTGTGGGGAGATTTCAAACTATAATTGGTTTAAGACTATGTGCTCTATACTTATTTTGAGACTATTGATAGTGGCTTCATGAACCACTAAGTTATTTTAAATTCCGCTGCAAGTATTCTGATTCTGTGTCCGTGATTCTGTGATTATTTATTTACTGTATATTCTGAGAATTGCTAAATTTTATTTACAACGCGGTATTTTGAACAATTCAAGTCTGACATGTGCGGATGCGAATGGTAGAAAATACCGGGTCGTTACATTTGGTATTAGAGCTTTAACTCTAGGAAAAACTTAGAATGTATGGTAAATTTGATTTACAGAATCATTTCATTCGAGCTTGAATCTCTTCCTTTTCAAATTTTGGAACGTTCCCTGCGGTTTCAAAGTTCATTCGTGTCACTCACTATTCATTTTCTTTCGATTCTGGAGTATCACATAACTCCACTTCGGATGATCTTTATAGTGAATTGGCGGTCTCGCCAATATTCTAATAAAGGGGTGAAACTCCTTTACAACTAGCATTGATTCACTAGAGATTTATATTTATCCTCGGTTTAGATGCTAGTATCTTTAGTTATTTCGAACTCTAACTCTTCAGATCGAATGTAGATTTACCCCAGAAAATCCATATCGATCTTACTCTTTAAGTCACGGTTGACCAGGTTAAGGTTGCCCGCGATTTATATAAACTTATCTAGTTCCTTATTCTGTTATTTAATCATCGTATCTTCTGATTCCAAGTTATCTTTAAATCAAAATTCTCTTTGATTGAGTCCATCAAATTTGAATCTTTATCCTTGTTTTGAAAAATTTATTCCTATATTTGGAAAAAAAAAATCTAATATTATATATAAGTATAAATTTTCATAATTTTATAATTAATTTAACTAGTTGTCTAAATAATAGTCTTTATTTATGGTTTTGTAAACTATGGGTTTTGTATCATATAAATAATTGAATATAAACAATGGTTATAAATTAATTTGGAAACAGAAATGAATTTAAAACAAGAACTTGAGAATTCAATTTACGACGGTTTCAAACCTTGCGTTTTAATTTTAAAAGGATGTATTATTTAAATTATTTTCGAATAGAAATTTGTTTCCAAAGAATTTTAAAGGTTTAAAAATCAGTGCTCTTCTCTTTATCGCTAGGAAATAATTTCGGTGATGACTGTAGCATCATCGACATTCATTTTCGACTTTCGAAGTGAAGAGACCATTCTGTAACTGGCTATAGTGTTACCTTGAGAATTTAATTGATTTGAATCTCTAAATATGACTTGATTTATAATATATATAGATATATGATTTAAATTTGATTTGACATATTATGTACATATATTTATCTATCCCTAAATGGTTTGAAGGGAATCAGAAATTTAATTCTTAAATTTTATCTTGAAGAATAAATTTCAATTAAAAAAAGGGAGGATGGAAAATCAAATTTTTGAATAAATGATTCCAACTTGAGATAATTGAATCTGAAAGTTTTATTTGTATAATACACAATTGCATTTCAATATAACTTACCTTGATTTTCAGAAGTTAACAATGTGATTGGATAATATACAATATAAAAAGACTTTACGAATAAAATTTGAGTGGTTATAATAAATGTTATACACTTAAATTCTAGTTATAAAAATATTAAAAATGGGTAATGGAATAATTTACGATATAAAATGATGTTAAGGAACTAAGAATAAATTTAAGTAGTTGTAATAAGTGTAATCATATTTAACATAGATGATAAAAACATATTAAGAGAAATAAATTTAATTATAATTAGGAATAAAGAAGAAATTAATTTATTAACATATTTTGAGTATAACAAATGATTTTCAAACTTATGATTTTAGAAATTTTTATTTTAAGATAATAGGAAGATGAAGTAATGAAATTTGAAGTTAAATTTAACATAAGTGAAATTAAATAGATGAAATCAATTATTAATTTAAAATTGAATTTTTATGGTTTAGATAAATGATTCTAATTTAAGTTTCAATTTAGTTTTCTTTCAGGTTGTTTCTATTCCCCTACCTTCTTCCTTTCCGAGGACGAAAAGTTCTGAGTGGGGGAGAGTGTAACAGCCCAAGGTTTTAACAAGAATTTTTAACTTTTAATTATAAAACTTTAGGGGTTTATTATATAAAAATCAAAATTTTTAATTGATTAAAACAATTTCCTAAATTTTTAAATAAATAATAAGATCTCTGAAATTTTGATGTGGTTAAGGATTCACTTTAATTGGAAATTTGGGTTTTTTGTTGAAGATGGTAAATAACTTAATTTCTAGCAAAATCATGTTTTAATTAAGAAAAAAGATCTGAAAAAAAATTTAGTGTATAAATAAACTGTTTAATTACGCGTTAAAAAGGCGGGTTATTGATGGAATATTTTTAACGTATATTTACAACATAAGAGAACGCGTAAATTTAAAAAGCGTTACTTTTATTATGAAACTGGACGCGTGTTTGATTAAATTATTGCGTCGGTTTTTCATGCTTCCAAATTTATTACCTTGGATATAATAATCAAATAAATCAGTATAAATGCATTTTTAAGTGGGAAAGGAATAAATTTTCTTTCCGTTGACTCCACATATTTAATAAATAAAACCTATTGATTTTTCAATAACGTTTAAATCAAATATTCTTTTCCGTTTCTTTACTCTAAGAATTAACACTTTTCTTTGATCAATTTTATAAAACGTTCTCCAATTTTCCATTTTTCTGTACCGTTAAAACAACACAATAATTTTTACCTTCGCTATAAAATGGATTATCTACCTTTTAAAGTTAAGTAATATTTTGAATAATACGTTTCTTTGTCAATGGTAAATAGATCAAAAAAAAATGTAAACAAATTTTATTCTATTTAAGTAATAAATTTTTAATTTTTATAGCGCATAAAGAAACCGTTTAATTACGCGTTTAAGGTCGCGTTATCTGATGAAATAAATAAAGTATATATATAAGAAAACGTATAGAATTTTAATCCGTTATTTCGTTATATTTTGGGCATAAATATTACGGCTATGGTACACATTCTTAAAAATATGACATTAGTTGTAAATGGGTAAATTTATCAGTGGCATGTGTTTTTAGAGGGAAGGAATTGTCTAGCGTTCAAATCAAGTATGCTGGCTCTAATTCAACGCATTGCCTTAAAAATTTGATTACCATAGATTTTTACCATTCAACAAAATTTATTTCTTGCATTTTTCAAAACACAATTTTCTCCTTAAATCTCAATCATGCGCAGTATCCATTCTCCTATCTGCTTGCCTATTTTATATGCACTTTTCCCTTTACCCATATTTCTAACGTTTATTTTTCTCTTTCCAGTAAAATTTACTTCCCTATATATATACCCAAGCAATCTGTTAATTGCGAATGAAAGCATTTACTTCCTCCTGTAATTTGTTTCTAAAAAAAATCTTTTACTTGCCAAATTTTTCCTTCCTTTGATTGCGCAACTCTCTGTTTTAAATTCAAATCCCCTTCAAAGAAAATAAATTTCTGACGTTTCTTTCATAAATCAACGCAATCAATTAATTGTTGCTTATTCTTTCGCCTAAATTTTCGCAAGATTCTTTTGTTTAAAACACGTTTGAAACGTTCAATTATTTCTACCGTTCTTCCCCATAATTCAGGCAATATAAACCCACGCGCCCTATAAAAATAAGAGAAATCATTTACTTTCTTTAAGTTCTTTACAAACCCACGGATATCAAATCCATTTACTTCTTTATAAATAAACGCGTGCAATTTATTTCTTCCTACTTTTCTCCCCTCTAATTGCGCAACTTTGCTGATTCAAATACAAACCCACAATATCAATGCAAACCCTTTTGGAAATACTCGGTCAACATATGAAAAATACCCAAAAATATTTGATTTGGATATTGCATGCCGTTTCTCCACCCCAATCACTGCAAACTTCTTTCTTTCGGTCACGTATGCATATCCCTGAATTAATCTTTGATTTTTATTCATTTCTTGCCGTTTCTTTGCATAAAATCACTCAGCCTATTTAATTCTAAAAACTCACGCAGCCTATTAAATAAATAAATTGTAACAAAACCAATTATTTCCTTAAACATTTTATCACTTGCAGTTCTTTTATGCAATCAAGTGGAAGAAATTTTCCGTTTCAAAGAAATAAGTTTCTTGCCTTTATCAACTGAAATTGCATATGCTCACACATCAAATTCCTGACCATTCGGATAAAAAAATCTACCTATTCTTCCTCCTAAAATATCGCAAGTTTATCTTTATATTCCAATGCACGTACACAAATATAAATGTCTATAAAATATATAAAATTTCTTGCCAAAATTGTTGCCTTGAATTGCGAAACTCCTCTGTTATAAATATATAACCCACGCATTTTCCATCTCCTTATCAAAAGTTTGGCTTCAGCCTCGTGCGTGAGCAAGCATACTTCAGGTAATGGCCACCTTTTAGCTTATCTTCTTCTATTGTTTCTCCTTTTATTATTTATTCTCTTTTTCCCGTTCACGCAAAGCTCGACCTACACCGCCACATAACTTGATTACACCTATTTATCCACCTTTCCTCTATGCCTATATTCATGTTCATGGAATTATCTAAGACTGTGTGGATAGAATGCTTGACTAGGTTAGGTAAGTTATATTTTGCGTTTATGTTAGCTGATACAGATTCATGGTTTGGATATGTACTTAGGTTTTGCTACTGCTAATTAGCAAGTTTGATTTCTATGTGTTATTGAATGAAATTTGATAGGATTCACTAGCTAGAGTTAGAATGAAGCTGCATGCATCTTTATTGGATTTCAGATCAAAATTAGAATATATAGGGATAAATGCTTCGATAGACTTTTTTGCATACCTACAAGGTGATAGTTTAGTAGCAGTGCATGCGTGCATGCATCCATTTTGGATATAGGCTAGGGCCGTACCTTTGTGTAAACAAAAAAAAGGGAGTAAGTAACGTGCATTTTGGACCAAGCCTTGAGAACGTAGTCTAGCTGTGTGGTGGAGTGGTCGAGGAAATTGTGAAAATTATTATCCCTCTATTTAAATCTTGATCCAATTCCTATTTTATAAAAAAAAAATTGTTCATAGTTCAATTCGAATACTTAGTTATTTATTTATCTTGTGAAAAGATCGAAACCAGTTTGGCTCGTCTCCCAATAATTGATTCGTGCCTCTTGTACGCTGTTTTATTGTGGTTACCGTAGTTTTGAATCAAAAACTTCAGCTTCGGGAAAAGGTGAGTATTCTCACCTGACAAACGTACTTATATATCTGTGAATTAATCACAAGTGTAATTGTAAATTTATTTTATTTAATTTTATCTGCCTGTGATATAAACTTATGATGTTAAAACCCCATTATTTAATTGACACATCATCAGTTGTATTATCTATTGTTATATTACTGCAGTTATACTATTTATTATTATTTACTGTTTAAATCACACTGCAAGTTCCCTGTAAAAGATAGAGATCATTACAGGCTGAAATGATAGGCCTGGACAACATATATGTTTCATTTATTTATTTAACTTGGGATTGCGGGTTTGAAATGATAGAACCCGGTTTTCTTTGTAAATTGCGAATTGAAATGATATATTATCTGTATCACTTGACCTAGGTTAGAAAATATTATACAGACCCGTGGTTATATATATATATATATATATATATATAAATATATTCTGGAAATATAAAATATTTTAAAATTTAAGTGTTATAATACTTGCTTAAAAGTGGATTAAAATGATTATTGTAAGTATTGTGCTATTTTACAAGTTTAATATGTAAATAAATAAATGTTAAGAATTTAGATATAAATTTATCTTGAAAATTTTGATTGTAAAATAAACGGGATTATGTTAAGAAAATATACATGAGAATTTGGTATAACATGAAATAAAGTGAATTTTTAAAAGGTTAAGTTTTCTATGAATTAATAGTTAAATTTGTGAAATATGGAAGTTAAAAATATAACTTGATTTTTATTGAAATTTAGTTTATTTTTGAAAACGGTAACTAAACAAAAATTGTAAAGGAAATACATAGAAAATTTTACACTTGATAAGAAAGTATAAAGAAGTTAGATATATATTTTCAAATTTTACTTTATAAAGACCATAAAATATGGAATGAATTAAATGACTATATAAAGGTGGAAATTTTATAAGTTAAATAAAGGTTTAAATGTTGTTGAAATTGATTCAAATGAACTAAGGTATAACCTTGGGATATATATTGGATTTTTATTTTAACTTCACCTTTTTCAATATAGTATTTGATTCAAATATAACTATTTTGGAATTTATAAACCACGGGTAATAATAACGTGGGTTGTTAAAGAGACCGGGATCGGACATGGGCATACTCTCTATCGATACCGAAAACCACTTTGACAACCGTGTACGCGGTGGAGATTCCAGAATGAAGTAGGATGGTGGTGACGTTTTCTTTGAGGTAAATACGTGGACCCGAATCCCGTGAGTTGGCATAAGGTGGCTAAAACAGGAGCGATTCTCGGATTAATGAGGTAGCACCTCTGATCGGACGCACTTCTTCGTATGCCATTCTATTACTTTTGTGATTGCTTTGGTGCGCACCTTTGATTTAGGAGTGTTGTTCGAGGTGGGCGGTAGTAGCAACTACGCGTTTCCACCGGTCTAGATGCGTAATTGGTATATCTACCCTGGCATTGCCTAGTTGTGCCGTGTCACCTACCCTAGCGAGCCCCAGGCGAGTTTGATTTGTGTCGTACCTATGGAGTATCCTCTGGTAGCCTCCCGATCAGGAGGTATTACGGTACTATATAGACTATTGGCACTATTACGTGTTAAGGGCTATATGGGTAACCCATTATCGCTATTTTAAAGTAAGTTTATTTTACTAATAGACACTATTATAATAGCGAAATATTACTATATAGTAAATAGTTTAATGGATCCTTAGAGGATGGGCAGTTCCAAGCGTCCTTTAAGTTACTTGCTCTATATTACAGTACACTTGAATTATTTTACACTGTATAAGTATGTATATCCTGACTCGAGTGTTTATGTTTTATTTTACGCTCGGGTCAGCCTGAGTTTCAGTTCAGACTTCACCTCCAGAGCTTGGACTTCTGCTGATCATCTTTTTTTCAAGATGCCGTCAAGTTCTGTTTAATTCTTGTTTAGGCTTTGAAATCAAGACAATCTAATATTGAGAGTTTCTGGGGAGATTTCAAACTATAATTGGTTTAAGACTATGTGCTTTATACTTATTTTGAGACTATTGATAGTGACTTCATGAACCACTAAGTTATTTTAAATTCCGCTGCAAGTATTCTGATTCTGTGTCTGTGGTTTTATGATTATTTATTTACTGTATATTCTGAGAATTGCCAAATTTTATTTACAACACGGTATTTTGAACAATTCAAGTCTGACATGTGCGGATGCGAATGGTTGAAAATACCGCGTCGTTACACCTTTGATTATAGGAGTGTGTCTCAAGGTGGGCGTTACTAGCTCTTATGTGTTACCAACAGTCCGGGTTTACAAAACGACAGTATCCTACCCCGGGCATTGCTTCGCATGCCATGTCACATGCCTTATCATGCTTATTACGAGTTTGGCTTGTACCGTACCTATGGAGTGCTTCCTGAGTAAATCACCGGTTTGGTAGGGCTTACAGTATCTGTATAGACTACGGGAATATATAAAAATGTGTTAAGGGGGATATGGATAACGCCTTAACGCTATTTTATTAGTTTGCTTTACTATAGACATATTTTCTATGTAGCATACTGTACTATGTATGCAGATAGTTTAAGGATCCTTAGAGGATGAGAATCCCAAACATCCTTTAGTTATATTGTATTTCAGTTGGCATTTCACTTGTGTTAATTTACTTGCACAAGAAGGTTAATCCTGACACGAGTGCTTTGTGTTTTTCTTTATGCTCAGGTCAGACTAGTGTCACAACATTTGAGACTCACCTTTGGAGCTTTACTTGGAGATCTATCTTTTCTCTATTCAGCTTTTAGTTATTTCGGTTATTTCCAGTTGTTTAGATTTTGACTTTTCAGTTTCTTATGTATTAGTGACTTCTGTATACTTAGGATTTTCTGTTGTATTTATTTCAGACTCTAATATTCCATAGTAGCTTCAAGAACTACTATTTATCTATTTCTGCTGCTTATTGTTAATTACTCCATGTCTGTAGTTCTGTGATTGATTTATTTACTGTATATGAATTTTTTTCAAATATAAATTAATAATCTGTTGCTATGAGCAATTTGAGTTCGACACGTGTGGATGATTGTCGATTTGAATGGTTCAAAATAGCGGGTCGTTACATGTGGTATCAGAGCTCTGTTTAGGCAAAACTTAGCATGTGGATTGAAAACAAATTAGAGATTGGGTAGTGATACCCTAGAATGAGTGCAACTAATTATAGAATCATCTTTTTTCGAGCTTGAAACCTTAGTTAGGGTCCTCTTTGATTTGGATTTCTTTTGAATTTTGGAACTTTTTCCTTTGTTCTAAAATCTATTCTTGTCTTTCCTATTCGAGTTCTTCCTAATAATGGAGCATCCCATAGCTCTATTTCTATCGGTCTCTGTAGTAAATTTGAGCACATCTTTCCATCTCAATTGGCAACTTCATCCTTATGTGTGACTAATCCCATCGGCGGTCCCGCTGACCTTAGTATGATTTGTAAAGGGGTGAAACTCCTTTACAATAGGCATCGATTCACCGGAGATTTCTATGTCATCAGTTTTGATGCTGTTACTTGTTGCAAAGCCCGAACCATATCTCTATTGGACAACCAGGGTAATTCTCTTGTAACGTTTGCGATTTTTCGTTGCCGAAAAACCGAAATGTTAGGGTTAAAGAAAAAGAAAAGGGTAGAAGAAGAGGGAAAAAGATAGAAAATAAAGAGAAAAGAATGGAACAGAAAGAAATAACAGAACAATATCAGAATCTCACAATCGCAGCGGAACAACATATAATAGATAAATGAATAATCTTTAAACAAAGAACTATATCAGTTATTACATTACATCATATTACATTACATCAAATCATCAGAGTGTACAACAACAACAACATCAACAGCGGAAAAGAAATACTATATACTAGTATACGCCATGCCATCCAGCTTGCCTCCTGCAACTCCTGAATTCCTGAATAAACCTTAACTCTTGACTGCCCGTGTGGAAATTGGTGGGCACCCAGAGTTTAGGAAAGAAAACAATAAACTCCGAGTCAGTCATGTGACTGGTGTGAGAACTAAAACAGTTTGTTTTCCTTTAAAATCAAAATAGAGGAATATTTTTAAAGTCAATTCGCAATGCTTTTAAAAATGAGACTACCATAAGGCCTCCCGCACACACACACAATGCAAACGCAGAATCAGAGGAGATTTCTCCTTATGATAGTCAAAGATGCTTGATACGCATTAAAAAGAAACATTTGATATTATTACTAGTGCATAGTGTAGGAAACAATTTCGAAAGTAGAATATAAATCTTAGCCAGCATAGGCATTCCGCACTTATGCCTACTATAGCTACCATGTTCAATAGCAGGTTACCGCCACATTCCATGGCAGGTTCTACAACTAAAACCGTACAAGTTTCGTATTGTTTCTTTGGATTTCCAACAAATGGTCAGGCCAAGGAACTTCCCATTGCCACATGGAAACGCCTCTGGAATGACGTCCCGAGAACCAAACCGGATCTCTGCCAACACAAGGCCGGGTTACCCCTAACTGGGTAACTACTGACACGAATATGTCATCCCCCGATCGTAACCGATCTATCCGAGGATCCTCGATTTCCAACAACCACAAAATTTGCAGCAACAACATAGGTTAAATATCTGGGCTCCATACCATGATTCCATCTCTATCCAGAAGGAATGACATACACTAAAGGGGCGCTACCCCTAATAACCTTGCCGCATCCTTCCTGTTTTGACCATTTCCGGGGTGTGAGGTCCGACGAAGTCTCGTCCACAAAGCCACACTTTATACAAAAGCCGTGCTTTGGGTCAACAAATGATCATAGAAATGATCACCAAGATAAATGATCAAATAAATGATCCTATCACAAATGATCAACACAATGATCATTTCACAGCAACACTCAGCATGCCACACTACCAAATTGGGAGTATATCACTAATAACCTTCAACTATATAACCTCTGAGCTCGTACGTCTCAGAGAAGGGTGTTAAGCTAAAAGAATAAATTCTCCGCCACCAACAGAAATATATTTGAAAGAAATCAGCTTTATATCTCAATTTGTAATGTCAGACATACAATCCATACAAGTCTGTTCCAGGATCGAACAGAACCGAAGGCACTTACAAAGAAGTCCTTGCAATCCGGATATTCACTAATCACGACCGGACTTCCCGTTACTAAGGGTGATAAAACCTCTATATCGGAGATCAGCCGATGTAGAGTAACTCGACGGTAATCCTTCCGTTTTCACAAATATCTGGTCTTCAACACCGGTCATCAAATGCAAATCCATTTCGACGTATCACATATTCGGAATGGGTTATACGACCCCAAGGTCCTTTCCCGGCTAACCCGAATAGTGAGCGCTTATTCAAAAATAAGCGTGGCATTCAAATTCAAACAATCACAACAAATACCTATTTAAAGGTAAATATTGATAGTCGGATATTTAACTATCAATAGGCGTGTTCAACATCACCAAATCCAAATAATTTCCCAAATTATTTACTTTCCAAAATATCTTTACTAGATATATATTTTCCACACTTCAACCATATGAAAACAAATTTTCAAATCACTTTTCACCTTTATCACTTTTGAAAACAAATTTCAAACATTTTCCTTACGCGAAATACTTTCATTTCAACATGGTTCATTTAAACCAATTAAATAAATCCTTAACGATTTACTTTATATTCACGTTCCAAATCCGTAAATTAATTCCCACACTTCAAAAATAAATCAACATTTATTTTTAAACAAATTCCCCTTTTCATTTATAAATTCCATAGTGAATTTACATTCCAAAATATTTATGAATATACGATTTCAATTATTCATTTTCAATTTATCTTCAAAAAGATAAATTCTCAAAACATTTCATTTCACATTGGAAAAACATTCCCATACTTATTTATTCATAAGTAATTCACAAAGCCATTCAATTTCAACACTTGGAAAATATTCAATATACTTAAATCGAAAATTAAGTATATATTTCATTCTTTAAGAAATCATTCTCTTAACACATTTGTTTGGGCCAAAATGAATGTTACGTAAAACATCGTTACGACGACCCAAAATCACTAGTATAGGGATTCAAAGTTTAAATAGATATATAAATTCCAATACTATACAAAACATTTCCTTTCGGAAACCATTTACTATAACAACAGTGTTATAGTCCGCCATTTCCTTCTATTTCTCGAAAACGTCTATTTCAACAATAAATGTTGAAATCTATGTATTCGATACTTAATGCATTTTAAACGTCTTTAAAATCATTAACTTCATTTCCTAATGTTCCTTCCCCAAAAACATATCCTTTTCATTTAATAATATATTCACTGTCTAAAATCGTGAATATAATTCCTTTCATATATTCCTATATTCAACTTATCAAATTCAATTGATTTCGGATTTATAAACAACGTTTATAAACTCCATTTATATTTTTATAAACTTCTATTTATAAATTCCATTTTATATCTCATTTTAAATGCCAAAATCCAATTTATAAGTTGATTACTTATAAATCTTATATTTTACAAAATCTATCCATTTTATAAGTTCACAATTTATAAATCTATAAATTTCAATTCACTTATGAAATCCATTTTTATTTCACTTTATTACTTATAAAAACTCGTTTTATAATTCCAATATTTTTAATTTATAAATATCCATTTTATAAATCTTTTATATAAACCGTTTATAATAATTCAAAATTCCCAATTAAACCATTTTATAAATTTATTAACTATTTATTTCAAAAATCACTTTTCACTTACATTTCATAAAAATCATACTTTTATAACATTAAAATTTTAACGTTTATTTATTTTAACAATTCAAAATTTAATAAAACGTATACTTTCAAAAATCACTTTAAAAATTCCTTCAAAACTAAAAATCATTATTTTAAAACTTCAAAAATGGATCTGATGATGCAGCAGCACCAAATAGTCAATCACGACATCCAAATATCATATATCGATATGATAATCAACAAATATCAAAATATTTGTAAATAAATCAATACAGTTGAGGAATCCAGTTGGATCCCTCCAACCTGTTTCCCTGCATCCAAAAACATTAGCACAATACCAATTCCGCTCCAGTACGGAATTATCGCAGTATATGAGATTTATAATATTATCCGCTTAATAGACGGCGCAATAGGGTCTCATCCGCTATACAATGCGGGAAAATCAACAACTGCAATATATACATATGCCAATATATATATATTGCTATTATATATAATACCAATTTCACTGTTTATGAAATATTCGCGGTATATGTTTTTAATAAATAACACCCGCTTACTAACGGCGCATAATGTCTATTTTAACAATCAATAGATAACAATTATCATTCAAACATGCATTCAAGTATTTTAAATATAACTATTTAAAATTAAATCGAAACCGATTCGATTGAGTGAGAAGTTCTCACCTTGATTTCAATTCTGTTTCGGCGTTTATTTCGAATAAAATTAAACGAACGTTTAATTTTACCCGAAATTTTTACTGACTCCAATCAACTCCAATCCAGCTCCATTGCATAGTGCTCGTTAATACGATTCCAGCACAAAAAATTTCGTCGAAAACGGACCTCGTATGAAGAAGTTATGCTATTTTAAAGTTTGAACGAATTTTTATATAATTAAATTACAATTTATTTTCAATTGCAAACCCTAGATTCAATCCAGGCCGTCCATTTCCTCCACTTCAGATCTGAACCGCCCCCTCCTTCTTCCTCTCCCCAGTAAAACACGCACAAACCAAACCCATAGCCGCCGCTCTTCAACGAATTATCGCGGCCACCACGTTGAAGTTGAAGACGATCAGAGACCACCGTTGCGAAGCCCCGCTCGAGAGCCACCATCGGCTGCCACCATGTTGAACTCGGCCTCCCCTATCACCTCGATTTGCGTGAAAAACGCAGCCCCTTCTCGCTTGATTTCCCGTTGACTCGTTGCTCCGTTTTCGATCATCTCCGTATGGATTGAAAGCTCTTGCTTAGCTCTACAACTTTCGTGTTGACAAGTTTTTCCAATTGTTTGTGAATTTGAAGATAATTGAGAAGAAAGGGGATCAATTTCTGGCCGTGTATTGCAAAGTGGCGGCTAGGGTTTTCTGACCTAGGGTTTTGATTTAAGTTTGCAAATGAAGATAATGAAGTCCTTATATAGAAAATTGCCCAAAACACTATTCATCCCGAATTTTCCGAACTCCAAATGAAGCGTGCCGGCTGGCGTTTTTAAGGTTTACCCCACGTTCCGGACACAATGGAACGTGTTTCGGGAGCTAATTCGGTCATCTGTGCGAGTTATGGCAATAAACGTTCAATTTAAATTAAACCGATTTAAACGATTTTCTAGGCGTTTTAGCTTGCACCGGACAAACGGTAAATCCGATTGACACGAAATTTTAAACCATACAATAATATCACATTACGGATCCGATGAAACTGGTTTCGTCGAAATCCGAGACTTTTTGAAAAATGGCTATTTTAACTCGCCAAATTAATATTAAAACAATTTCGATGCGTTTCGAGCTGCCACGGTCAAACGACAACTCCGATTGCTACGAAAATTGAAATCCGATAATAACTAATTATTACGGATCCAATGGAACTAGTTTCGTCCAATTCTGAGACTGTCCAAAAATTGACTATTTTTTAGTCGATAATTAAATATTAAAATATTCAATTTTCACAAATTAACTTTTAATTCGATTTTAAAAGTTCTAAAATATCATTCTAACTTCAATATGATATAATAAAATTTTACAAATCATTTTCAATCATATTTAACCCAATTTTCAATTATTTCCATAATTTAACATATTAAATTATCGATTTAATTATCCAATTAAATCCAATTATTCGAAATAAAATTTATTCGACTTATAAATTTCACTTATTAATATTTAAATTCAATTAAATATTCAAATTTAAATTAATAAAAATTCTGGGTCGTTACATCTCTTGTGATAGTATATCGACTGCCTCAGGATTAAACCGCCAGTTTTATCTTTTCGCTTGATGCTACGCCTTGTGCTCTTGACTCCACCCAGATAGTCAGGGATTATCTTGATGTTTTGGTGAAGTCACTTCTCTTTCTCCCAAGCAGGAAATTGAATTCTATATCGATCTTATTCTTGGAGCTCGATCTTGCTACCGGTTTTCACCAGCTTCGTGTAGCCGAGGAGAGCATTCCCTAGAGGCTTTTCGAATGGAGAATGGTTTTTATAAATGGTTAGTCATGCCCTTTTGATTAGCCAATGCTTCTGCCTTATTCGTCGATTCATGAATCGCGTTTTCTACGATGTTCTCAACAAGTTTGTCCTGGTTTTTGTTGATAATATTCTCGTCTTTTCTAAGTCTGAGAAGAAACATGAATCTTATTTAGGCTATGTGCTAGAGACTCCTAGTATTCATCACTTGAAAGCCAAATTTTCCAAATGCATTTTTGGAAGGATGAAGTCTAATTCTTTGGGCATATTGTTTTCAAAAATGAAGTCTCAGTTGACCCAGTTGAGGTTGACGTGATTAACATATGTCTATCCATCTTTCCTCTTTGTAATTTAATTATTCTATCTTCCTTTTGAGCCTATCTTCATCGTTAGAATTCCCTTTGATTAGGGTCCCTCTAAATTTGAATCTCTATCTTTGTTCTAAAATCCATTCTTGAATCATCCTATAAGGGAGTGTATTTGAAATTGATATAAAAAAATTTATATTGTGTTTGAGTTGTTAAGTTTGAATTTTGGGTTTCGATCGATTTGTCTAGCCAACGCTATCGATTGGAATTCAAAAACACTTGAACAAAGAAAACCGACACAATGTTGTTTTTGAAATTGGAAAATGAAATATTTTTATGTATTATTATATTTTATATATAAAAGTAATTTTTTAAAACTTAGATATTAAATGAATTGGTTGTTAGAAATAATAATACTAGATTATCATTTATTGTTTATCAATATTTCTTAACCATTAACTATTGTTGTGTGTTACAAGAGGTGAAAATTTTAAAACATGGTCGATAAGTCTGATTTGCAAATGAAATGGATTTAAATTAGGGATTTGAGAATTAAATTTTTGGTGCTTTTTAAATTTGTTTTTCAAAATTCTAAAAAATATATTATTTAAAAGTATTTTCCAATGGAAATTGTTTCCAAAGAATTTTAAAAGAAGTAAGTCAGTATTCTCCTCTTATGTTGCTGGAAAATAATTTCGGTGATGACCGCCGCATCATCGACATTCATTTTTGAGTTTCACATTGGGGAGACCACCCAATAGCTTTGCTACACTTTTGTTTTGGAAAATGGATTTGAATTGAATTTCTTATGTATGATTTGATGTATAAAATATATATGTATATATTTATTTCAAAATAGTTGGACGTAACATCGAAATTTAACTCTTATGTTTATGTTAAGTATTGGTTTCAATTATTGAAATGAAGCAATAATTTTGAATAAATGGAGTGTCTAAAATGAGAAATGGAATTGAAACAAATTGAAACGGTTGATGTAACGACCCTGATTTTAGCGATTACATGAGAATATTAAATTATAACGGCAGATATAATTTAATAGTGTAAATTAATAATTAAAGAGGAATTTAAATTGGTTATTGGGAACAAACAATATATTTAAGGATAAAATGAAAAAAATAGAGTTTTATAAACTTTATTAAGATGGTTTGATTTAAAAGATTGAGGAAATGTGTTTTACTTAGAGTTAATGCAATAATTTTGTAAATTATTGCTATTTACTTCTTTTAATGATTTTTAAAAGAAGTAATTAAATTTTAAAATGAGATGTATTTAAAATAATGATGGAATTGGATTTAAAATATAATTTTAGTGTTAAATTACATTTGAAATGGGTTATAAAATTTTATTACACAAAAATGTGATTTTTGTGTAATTTATAATGTTAATCACAATGAGTTTTGTAATTAAAGATGTAAATTTGCTATTTTATTTAAAATAGAGAAAGATGATAATAAAATGTTTTAAATATATAAATAATCTTTTATTTTGAGTATAAAACATTTTTATTATCATGAGTATTGAGTTTCAAAAGTTTTAAAGAAGTAAAACTTGAAATAGTGTTAATTCCATTTGTTAATATGCATTGTAACATGAAATAAGAGATTAAGTAATTAACTTAAGTTAACTTCTTTTATTAATTGGGGCTAAAGCCCATTACCATATCATTAGCCTATTACTAGAAATGAGTAATGAGAAAGAAAAATTACAGTACTTATATTTTTCTCCTTTCTTCCTCAAAATTCCAAAGCTTGTTAATGGCTGAAACCCTTTCTTCCCCTTTCAATCTATGCTCAAATTTGTCAAATGAAATGAAAATTGATGATTTTAAACGTCAATTCTAGAGCTAATCTCAGGTAATACTCAATTTAAAACCAATCTTCATATCAAAATCTATTTTTACAGTGAATTTTTTTGATTTGCCTCTCTCTTTGTTTACATGCATCTATTACTAGTTTCTACATGTTTCTTTGGTCTATACTTGGGAGAAATTGCAATTTTTGGCTCTAAATCGTTGCTTAATCATCTATGGCAGAAAGGTGAGTTAATAAACTCACAAACCTAGTTGAAGCAAAGCTTCAAATGCAAAAATATATGCAAATAGCTTGATAATATTGATTTTTGGTTGATGTTTTATTTCTGTAAAAAACTGAATTTTGTCCATCTAGATGCTGAAACAAATTCAGCCATAACTTTCTCGTTTTTGATCAAAATTTGATAATTGTGGATGCTTCGGAAAGCATAAATCATATGCAAAAACTTTTATTTTTTGAGTTTTCTTTAATTTTGAGGTTAGCTATGTCAAAATTTGATTTTTCTACTGCTAACCCGAGAGCAAAGTCTATATTTGCTATGTGCTTGAAGCTGAAACAAAATTAGACATAACTTTCTCGTTTTTCGTCGGATTTTGATAATTTTAGATGTTTCGGAAAGCGTAGATTTTGTTCTAAAACTTTTAATTTTTGAGTTTTTTGAAAGTTTGGAGTTATCATGGTCAAAAATGTGATTGTTTGTTGTTATCCTGAGAGCAAAACGAGAGTGATAATGATCAGTGACCTAAGAATGTTTTTGGCCGTATCTTTTGACCCGTAAGTCGGATTTGGTGATTATTTATCTGAATTCAAGCTAATAAAATCACCTTCAACTTTTATGTTTTAAGTTTTCTAAAGTTTCGAAGTTATCTTGGCCAGAAGTGTGATTGTTTGTCGCTGTCCCGAGACAAAATGACAGAAGTTGTGAAATTCAAATCTCAGAATTGTTTTATCTATAACTTTTACATTTCTTATCGGAATTCGGTAATTTTTAATATTATGGAAAGCTTAGGATGTTTTCTACAACTTTTATCTTTTGTGTTCTATCAAATTATGTTCTTAAAAGAGGCAAACTGAACAAGCAAAATACAGGCCTGGGCAAAACACCAATGTTTATTCATGTGTATCTTGAATTGTTGCACCAGCTTTTGGTGCTTTCTCTTATGTTTTCCAAACACGGTTTTGATGCTCTTTTCAGTGCAAATACTGAGATATTTATATCACATATGCACTGGTATTGAATCATGTATTTTCTTAGATTGTTCGAGCAAGTCTTTGATGATGAATTTTAATATAGATCTTGAGTGTTTTATTACCTTATTCAAGGGATAAACCATGCTTCTTGTGATTATTTTTGGGTCGCTTCTACTATATAGAACCATGGATTTTCACGAATCCGTCATTGAGATTTTAATTAATTTTAATGATTCATTATGTAATGTTTTCATTGTGATTCCGAGCGCATGTGCACGTATTTTCAAACTATTTTCCAACAGTGTTCGTATTCTAGCTATTGTTCTAAGAAATATATTTTACAAAGTGAATTCATAAAAAAAATGATACAATTAATATTTCTAAATTATAAAGAGATTTCCAAAGTTGTTTTCTTAAATATTTTCTGAAATTTATTTCAAAACCCGATTTGGCAAAAATATATTTTCTATTTAAAGATACACGTTTTTGCACTTTTCAGACGTATGAGAAAGAGAATTAAACGATTTAGTAAAACATGTGGTATGGGACACATGAGTTTGCTTTTTCGGTTAATTCCGGACTTGTATGATCGAAACCTCTTGAGTATTGTATCTTGAGTTAGTATTTAAGATTTTCAATTCCTATTATAGGAATTACCCAAGCAGCCAATATTTGGCGAGTTGAGGTGTTTGAGATCTCCTATTACAGGAGTAAAAATCGATGAGAACCACTTAAAGATGTTGTTTTACTTCCCGATGAGATGAGGTGAGCCTTGAGATGAGATTTCCCTTCTCGGGGATTATGGTTTATGGGAAACCATTATGAGATTTAATTGCATTTGCCAATGATGTGAGGTAAGTCTATTTATGAAGTATTCATGAAGTTAAGATGTTTATGATGATTTATGAAGTTAAGATGGTTATGATGATTTTTGCTTGTCGATGAACTGAGACAAGTCACGATGGAACCATTACTCGTCGATGAGAAGAGATGAGTGTGGTATTACATTAACTCGCCGATGAGATGAGGCATAGTGAGTTTTATGATGGTTCTGATGTTTTATGATGTTTTCTGATGTGGAACCAACTAGCGATTAGTAAAACATTAGGGGAGAACGTATAGTATGGGATATACGTTCTCGCCTTTGGGGTTCCTATTCGAATAGTTGAGACACATTCAAGATGTTACTAGTACTAGACCGAGTACGATTGGAGTCACCACAATGTTCACGATGTTATTACTCAACTCCAATCACCATTATGTTTTTACTCGGATTTGTGACTGGGTGTCATCAAGATGTTCCGACTAGTCAATCACGATGTTACGATGTTATGTGACCCCAAGTCATCACGATGTATGGTACCAAATTACTAGTACTAGTCAAGATGTAAAGAACGTGCTATTTTCCATAAAGTTTAGATGTTTAGTTTTCACTGTTTGATGATGATGCTTTATTATAGCCGTATGTAAGAAATGGGCTTATTTATTTACATGTTTTTATGGTAATTTCGAATATGATGTTTTGGATTCTTTTCAGGCTCTATCAAAATGGATTTGAGACATTATATATATTTATACCAATGAGATGAGGTATAAATTATGGTAATGCTTTTATGATGAGTGTTGATAATAGATTTAAGATAGATTTATATTTATACCAATGATATGAGGTATAAATGATTATAAAGATTCCTTTATAATGAGGTTAATGATGGGTTCGAGATGTATTTGTATTTATATCGATGAGATGAGGTATAATAATTAAGAAGTTTATATTAGATGGTTTTATTTATGATGGATTCTTGAAGTTTAATTGTCTTATAAAGATTTACTTTATGGTCCAAATCCTCACCCATTTCATTCGGTTATATATATAATTAGATAAACCATGTCTATCTAATATACATATTGTAACCCTTTATGCAATCATGATGAACCATTGATGTATCACTCTAGAGATAACTTAATGACCTATATCATTCCATTGGTAATGATGGAATGGTTTTCCCCTTATCTCTTATCATCACCTTTACTAATGATAAGTCCTAGCTAGCCTGACCCGTGCGTTTTCACTCGGGTCAGACCGAGTTGTTTCAGGTATCATTTATTGGGCTTAGCTTGAAGTTGATGTTGGATATCAGCTCTTCTTTCTCTTGAGTAGTTTATTTCTTCCGCATACTCTGATGTTTTTACATTTGATTCGGTGTATATGGTGTGGTCGTGTACCACCTTTATTGCATTCATGTTGTATTGTATTGAACGCGTATTAGTGTATATGTATATATATGATGTTGGTTACTGTTCTGTGATGTGGTTTACATTCAGTTATTGTATTTTGTTATGATAGATCCGTTAGCCATCTATAGTTTTGGATTAAGCATTTACTGGGTATGTCGATCCACTTGAGTGTCAAAAAAATTATAATGCATTTATCGACGTATTCAATGGATGTTTAAGACAAAATTATAGATGGTCGTCCTTAACCAGCCCTATTCTCCTCTTTAGTAGACGGAATTACTTGTTAATTCTCTTTGCTAAGGTGGGTCTCAGGGTGGGGCGTTACAGCTTGGTATCAGAGCTGTGGTCAGAACAAAGTAGAGTAAACATAGAACAGCACGTATATCACGATACATCAAAGTACAATATGAGTGAATCATTGTCTTTTATTCGAGCTTGTTTTCGAATCGTTCTTTGATTCCTTTTCGAATATTAGGATATGTTGAGATGGAATATGTCTAGGAATATATATTGTATTCCGTAGTATTCCATAATTGAGTTTGATGTTATCTTGTCTAATGAATAATCTTATTTGGGATTATTCTATTTTCATTTTTTTTCGATATGTGTGAGTTCGTATCGATGGAGCTGATTGATTTCTTTGAGCATTCTTATTGCATTCCTTTGAGAGTTGTAAATCCTATTGAAGGGATCATAGCGATCTGCATGTTGTGAGCATTCTGAGTTTTCTATTTATTGCTGCTTTAGTGAATATTAGTTTATTACTCACTATCTTGAGATGTATTTGATTTGGGATGGATTGACTTATTTGATGTTAAACCCGATCATTTTGTTGTTATAGGATCCTATATTTATTTAGGCATCCTAATTTGATTGATTTGTTATTTCTATCACTTTGGAATATTAATGGTGATCCTAAAGTTTCTGAATTCACTCTTGAGTATCGAGATGTTGATGATATAACTCGAATTCCAATCAAATTGACTCTCTTGAGTTTTGTGAGTTTGTTTGGATTTGACATCCAATCGGGCAATCGAGTGTTGAGGTTCCTGGCTCTTCGGTTATCCTTCCACGAGGATATCCACTAAGAAATAATGTGAGTTTCTAGATTGTTCGAGTTGATTGAGTTTATCATTCAGCTTCGTTTGAGTGTTCTTTTCATATACTCAATCAATGTTATCCTTTAGCATTACTCCGACTGAAGTAGTGATTCGTGGATTGTTTCTTCTTCTCCTTCGAGAAGAATATCTTGCTTATCCTGTATCTTGATGATTTTTGGGAATGGCTCGTGCCATCGTAAGATTGACGAACACTCTATCTCCTTCTATTGATTTTGAGAATCGAGTATTCTGGGAATATCTCGAAGCATTCTCTTAATGTTCTTTGGTTTGAGTTTTGAAGCTATATAAATATGAGTTTTAAAGAAAAATTTGAGCTTTGAGAAAAAAAATATCAAAGAATATTTTGAGAATATATTTACATGAGTAGTTAAGAGTTCTAGTCGATACGCCTGATCAACGTTATCGAGAGGAATCCCCTAAATGCTATGATGAGACAATCAGACACGATGGTTTGTGTTTTAAAAATTGGGATTTTGAAAATAATATATGAGATTAAATATTAAATTTATTTTTGAATGGTAATTGCAGCCGTTGATTTTAGAGACGAATATTAAAGTGGCGAGGCAGTTTTGATCGTTCGATCGACTCTGTAGCCAACGGACATATCCATTTATTAGAGATTCAGTGGAGGCAATGCCATTTATTTATATATTTATTTTGAATTATAAAGATGAAAATATGTGAGAAAATTAATGAGCTATACTTTATTGAAAGTATATTTTGAGATTTTAGAATTTATATTATATACATTTGATGTTTTAAGAGAAGAGTTATAAGAGGATTTGAAGATTGTTTTAAACTTTTTAAGTGGTTTAATAAAAAGAGTAAAGAGAATTTAAACCCTTATTTTATTTCGAGGAATATTATTATGGATTTACAATATTCTTTGAAAATTAATTTTGAAGTAAGAGAAGAAATTTGGACTTTTAATTTGATTTTTATATTACTTACTAAGTAATATAGTAAAGAGTTTGAAAATTTTCAAATGTTGAAAATTGAGATTTAAAATTTAAAAGATGTTGAGAAAAAAATAAAATCTAAATATCTTGGATTGAAAAGTAATTTGAGCTTATATTCTTGTTCTAGAGTTCACTCTATTCTTGTGCTATTGATGATGACGTGCATTTTCGCGGTCATTCGAGTTTGGTGGCCTCGTGAGAAGCCATTTTGTGTGATTTATCTATCTTGTCTATTGAGTCTATCCTCGTTGTGAGAATGCTCTTTCCGTATTATTATGCGGAAAATTGTGTTGATGATCATTTTTGTTGCTTAGAGTTCGGATTTGAATGAGTTTGATCCCGACTATATTCGTAGAGTTTTGATAAATCTATCTTATTTGATAGATTATTTGTTGGGCTTTTTATTGAGTATTGATTCGAAGATGAGACATCTTCAAAATTCTTTCGAGTTGCTTGGAAAATTCGATGGTTTGCTAATCACTATATTAGCATACGATGGACCATTGGATTAATCAAGGGAGTTTTTCCTTATTTCTCTCTACAATTCTATGCTGAAAGTATGAATGGTTTGAGTTTCGAGCTTGTCTATCACCTTTGTTGAATGAATATTTGTGTTGTTTACAACTCTTTTCCTAGAAAACTGCGGGGACGCAATTTTTGTAGAGGGGGAGTCTGTAACAACCCTGATTTTAGCGATTACCTGAGAACATTAAATTATAACGGCAGTTATAATTTAATAGTGTAAATTAATAATTAAAGAGGAATTTAAATTGGTTATTGGTAATAAACAATATATTTAAGGATAAAATGAGAAAAATAGAGTTTTATAAACTTTATTAAGATGGTTTGATTTAAAAGATTGAGGAAATGTGTTTTACTTAGAGTTAATGCAATAATTTTGTAAATTATTGCTATTTCTTTTAATGATTTTTAAAAGAAGTAATTAAATTTTAAAATGAGATGTATTTAAAATAATGATGGAATTGGATTTAAAAATATAATTTTAGTGTTAAATTACATTTGAAATGGGTTATAAAATTTTATTACACAAAAATGTGATTTTTGTGTAATTTATAATGTTAATTACAATGAGTTTTGTAATTAAAGATGTAAATTTGCTATTTTATTTAAAATAGAGAAAGATGATAATAAAATGTTTTAAATATATAAATAATCTTTTATTTTGAGTATAAAACATTTTTGTTATCATGAGTATTGAGTTTCAAAAGTTTTAAAGAAGTAAAACTTGAAATAGTATTAATTCCATTTGTTAATATGCATTGTAACATGAAATAAGAGATTAAGTAATTAACTTAAGTCAACTTCTTTTATTAATTTGGGCTAAAGCCCATTACCACTATCATTAGCCTATTACTAGAAATGAGTAATGAGAAAGAAAAATTACAGTACGTATATTTTTCTCTATTCTTCCTCAAAATTCCAAAGCTTGTTAATGGCTAAACCCTTTCTTCCCCTTTCAATCTATGATTAAATTTGTCAAATGAAATGAAAATTGGTGATTTTAAATGTCAATTCTAGAGCTAAACTTAGGTAATCCTCAATCTAAAACCAATATTCATATCAAAATCTATTTTTACAGTGAATTTTTTTTGATTTGCCTCTCTCTTTGTTTACATGCATCTATTAGTAGTTTCTACACGTTTCTTTGGTCTATACTTGGGAGAAATTGCAATCTTTGGCTCTAAATCATTGCTTAATCATCTACGGCAGCAAGGTGAGTTAATAAACTCACAAACCTAGCTGAAGCAAAGCTTCAAATGAAAAAATATATGCAAATAGCTTGATAATATTGATTTTTGGTTGATGTTTTATTTCTGTAAAAAACTGAATTTTGTCCATCTAGATGCTGAAACAAATTCAGCCATAACTTTCCATTTTTGATTGAAATTTGATAATTTTGGATGTTTCGGAAAGCTTAAATCATATGCAACAACTTTTATGTTTTGAGTTTTCTTTAATTTTTAGGTTAGCTATGTCAAAATTTGATTTTTCTACTGCTAACCCGAGAGCAAAGTCTATATTTGCTCTGTGCTTGAAGCTGAAACTAAATTAGACATAACTTTCTCGTTTTTCGTCGGATTTTGATAATTTTAGATGTTACAGAAAGCTTAGATTTTGTTCTAAAACTTTTATGTTTTGAGTTTTTTGAAATTTCGAAGTTATCTTGGTCAAAAATGTGATTGTTTGTTGTTATCCTGAGAGCAAAACGAGAGCGACAATGATCAGTGACCTAAGAACATTTTTGGCCATATCTTTTGATCCGTAAGTCAGATTTTGGTGATTCTTTTTCTGACTTCAAGTTAATAAAATCTCCTTTAACTTTTATGTTTTAAGTTTTCTAAAGTTTCGAAGTTATCTTGGCCAGAAGTGTGATTGTTTGTAGCTGTCCCAAGATAAAATGACAGAAGTTGTGAAATTCAAATCTCAGAATTGTTTTATCTATAACTTTTACATTTCTTATCGGAATTCGGTAATTTTTAATGTTCTGGAAAGCTTAGAATTTTTTCAACAACATTTATCTTTGTATTCTATCAAATTATGTTCTTAAAAGAGGCAAACTGAACAATCAAAATACAGGCCTGGGCAAAACACCAATGTTTATTCATGTGTATCTTGAATTGTTGCACCAGCTTTTGGTGCTTTCTCTTATGTTTTCCAAACACGGTTTTGATGCTCTTTTCAGTGCAAATACTGAGATATTTATATCACATATGCACTGGTATTGAATCATGTATTTTCTTAGATTGTTCGAGCAAGTCTTTGATGATGAATTTTAATATAGATCTTGAGTGTTTTATTACCTTATTCAAGGGATAAACCATGCTTCTTGTGATTATTTTTGGGTTGCTTCTACTATATAGAACCATGGATTTTCACGAATCCGTCATTGAGATTTTAATTAATTTTAATGATTCATTATGTAATGTTTTCATTGTGATTCCGAGCGCATGTGCACGTATTTTCAAACTATTTTCCAACAGTGTTCATATTCTAGCTATTGTTCTAAGAAATATATTTTACAAAGTGAATTCATAAAAAAAATGATACAATTAATATTTCTAAATTATAAAGAGATTTTCAAAGTTGATTTCTTAAATATTTTCTGAAATTTATTTCAAAACCCGATTTAGCAAAAATATATTTTCTATTTAAAGATACATGTTTTTGCACTTTTCGGACGTATGAGAAAGAGAATTAAACGATTTAGTAAAATATGTGGTATGGGACACATGAGTTTTCTTTTTCGGTTAATACCAGACTTGTACGATCGAAACCTCTTGAGTATTGTATCTTGAGTTAGTATTTAAGATTTTCAATTCCTATTATAGGAATTACCCAAGTAGCTAATATTTGGCGAGTTGAGGTGTTCGAGATCTCCTATTATAGGAGTAAAAATCGATGAGAACCACTAAAAGATGTTGTTTTACTTGCCAATGAGATGAGGTGAGTCTTGAGATGAGATTTCACTTTTCGGGGATTATGGTTTATGAGAAACCATTATGAGATTTAACTGTATTTGCCGATGATATGAGGTAAGTCTATTTATGAAGTATTCATGAAGTTAAGATGTCTATGATGATTTATGAAGTTAGGATGGTTATGATGATTTTTCCTTGTCGATGAAATGAGACAAGTCACGATGGAACCATTACTCGTCGATGAGAAGAGATGAGTGTGGTATTATATTAACTCGCCGATGAGATGAGGCAGAGTGAGTTTTATGATGTTCTGATGTTTTATGATGTTTTCTAATGTGGAACCAACTAACGATTAGTAAAAAATTAGGGGAGAATGTATAGTATGGGATATACGTTCTCGCCTTTTGGGTTCCTATTCGAATAGTTGAGGCACATTCAAGATGTTACTAGTACTAGACCGAGTACGATTGGAGTCACCATGATGTTCACGATGTTATTACTTAACTCCAATCACCATGATGTTTTTACTCGGATTTTTGACTGGGTGTCATCAAGATGTTCCGACTAGTCAATCACGATGTTATGATGTTATGTGACCCCAAGTCATCATGATGTATGGTACCAATTACTAGTACTAGTCAAGATGTAAAGCACGTGCTGTTTTCCATGAAGTTTAGATGTTTCGTTTTCACTGTTTGATGATGATGCTTTATTATAGCCGTATGTAAGAAAAGGGCTTATTTATATACATGGTGTTAACTCCCACTTTGAAGCGACCTAAAATGTAATGCGACCTAGCGACCTATCATTACTTTGCGACCTAGTTACCTAACACTCCGCGACCTATAACTCAGCAGCCCAACGACCTAAGAGTACCTAACGGCATAATAGTCTCAACGACCTAACTCCACAAAGCAGCTCTACGACCTAAAGACTTAAGCATTGTCACAACCTACGACCTATGGAGACCAACGACCTAACTAGACCAACGACCTAACAGACCTAGCGACCTAAAGGATAATGCGACCTAGCGACCTAAAGTCTTAATGCGACCTAGCGATCTAAAGTCTTAATGCGACCTAGTACCTTTAGTCCTTAACGACCTAAGAGATGGAGCGGCCTAGCGACTTAACTTATCAAGTAACCTAAAAGTAGCTGCGACCTAAGGGAAGCTGCGACCTACAGAACTCCGCGACCTAAAGGAAGCCGCGACCTATGGAATTCTGCGACCTATAGAACTCTCACGACCTAAGATAGGTCGCTCACAACCTAAGGACATTGCATTAGAAGACCGCTTTTTCTATGCCGCTACTAGTAAGGTCGCTCACGACCTAGAACTTGTGTAAATCAGCATGCGTGTTCTTGTGAAAGAGAGGACAGTGTATCTTAGGTCAGTCACGACCTACGACCTAGCTTAGGTCGGTCACGACCTACGACCTAACTCCGAAAAATGCCTATAAATACGACCCTAGTTCCAACCAGCAAAGGACATTTTGGCTCATTCATTTCAAGCGCCGTTACTCTGCTGCATTCTGAACTACTTCAACACCTTCAAGGAAGTTCACGAAGAAATCAAACATGTCAAACATGTGTTCAAAGATTTGGATCGACGTTGAAGTTTAGGCTACTTGTTCTAAGTCACTTGAAACTCAAAGTGTGTTGTAATCAAAGTGTAACTGCATTGACTTGTAATCAAATCATCAATAAAGATATTCAAAGTGGACGTAGGCTATCTCTTAAGCCGAACCACTATAAAATTGCTGTTGTCTACTGTTTTCTTTTTTTTACTACTATCTGCTTATAATCTGTTCCCGAGTTATCGGGTGGTGCTTTCGCAATCTCACTTCATACACCGGGGTGTTAGCGTTCAAATTTTAGCGTTAACATTTTTGGTGCTTTCACTGAGAATTGAACTCAGGAGAGTTATCATCATTGCTTCACAGAGGTTTGTAGAGAGAATTTCCTTGAAAACCAGAAGTCTATCCGAGATTATGGCTCCTGGAAGGAAAAGTAAATCTGTCAGATCTGGGAACATTCAAGAGGGAACCTCCGCTTCCCCTATATCGAATCAAGCCACTCCAGCTGTCGGAGTTACAAAGGCAGAACTGGATGCTGCAATCTTAGGGCTGAACCAACAGATAAATGCCAAAAATGCACAATTCGAGGCTCAGAATGCCCAGAATGCCCTAATTCTGAATAGGTTGAACGATTTGCTTGGGGCAAACCGCCAACCGGCAGATAATGAAAGGTATTTTGCTGGCAACATTCGTGATGCTGAAGAAAGAAATGCTCCTGAAAGGGCTGCTAGCCCCTTTGAACAAACACTTCCAGAGGTTGGTGGATCTAGAACTCGACATGATGAGGAGTATCTTTCTGGAATGGTCCGACAAATTATGAAAGAGAGTATGCGGAGGGTTGAAGATGAGAAAGAATGGGGTTTCGCCCCAAGTAAAACTCCTTTTACTGAGAAAATCTTAAAGGCTGAATTCCCAAGGAAGTTTGTCCCACCAACCATTCCAGCTTACAGGGGGACGAGTGATCCGAACGAATTCTTATACAAGTATGATTAGCACATGACAGGTGCCCGAGCCTCTGATGAAATAAAGTGTCGATATTTTCCTGTGTATCTCGAAGGTGTAGCTCTGCTTTAGTTCACCAAACTTCCAGTCCGATCTATCGATCAGTTTTCTGACTTAACCCGGAAGTTCAAGGAGCAGTTCAGACTATACGCCTCAAAAGCCAAGGATATCATGTCACTGTCAAGTTTGGAGCAGAATCCAGGGGAGACTATCAGATCTTTCTTAAACCGCTTTAATATAGCGCTAGCTGAGGTGGACAATGCAGAACTGCGAATGATATTGACTTATCTGATGAAGGGTATTGACAAGTCGAGCGAGTTTGGGAAATGGCTAAACATGAAGGAACCAAATTCCCTTGAAAAGTTCTATAAAAAAGCAGATGAATTCATACGCTTAGAAAGCCGTCCCGTACCGGTAAAGGCAGTGTTGCAAAAAGATGAAGATAACACTGTTATTCCACGCAAGAATGAATCTGTAGGGCAAAAAAGGGAAAATAACAATGGGAAGAAGCAGAGTAATCTAAAGAAGCCCCGATCCTTCAAGCCATCAGAATATACTCCTTTATCAGATACGCCGGAGCGTATCTACCTTGCTACTAAAGATTCTGTTGACTTTCCTAAACCTCCTCCTCTAAGGACCGGGAAAAAGGCTATACAGAGTGGGAAGTTCTGCCGCTTCCATAATCAACCCGGTCACGAAACCGACGAATGCCGCCAGTTGAAAAATCTGATTGAAGAGTTGCTAAGGGAAAACAAACTGCAGCAATTTGTGAAAAAGAATAGCAACAATCCTGCTTCATCTAGTCAGGGGCAACAGGCTCCTACTCATCAGCCTAGGACGATTGAGAAGGCTGCAGGGCATGAATCTGGAAGGCCCATTATCAATGTCATTACAGGAGGACCTCACCCAGCAGGCAGAAGCTGGGGTGAAATGGAAAGATATACCCGAGCTTTAAAGTATGTACCGACCGAGGAAGATGTATTCGTTTTGGAAGGTGCTACGCCCTTGAAGCAACAAAGAACTTTCGATGATGATATCGTGTTCAAAGCTAGGGATTCCGCAGGTATTGAAGCTCCTACCTTGGATCCCTTAGTCATCTCGGCTGGTATCGGGCCAGCTATCGTCAGAAGAGTTCTCATTGATTGTGGCGCATCCTGCAATATCCTCTTCAAGAAAACATTCGACCAAATGAAGATCCCTATGGCTGATGTGCAAGCCTCATCGCAGAAAATTGCTGGCTTCACTGGGGAGCCAAAGCAGCCGGTAGGAACCATTGATTTGTTTGTGGAACTTGGAGAAGGAGAGAGAAAAGTGGTCCGCAAGCAAACTTTTGTGATTGTCGACGAATTTTCTGCTTACAATGCTTTCCTTGGTCGTCCAACTCTGGCAGAGTTTAAAGCTGTTCTTGCCCCGTGGTGCCTCACTATTAAATTCCCTACAGACAATGGAGTAGGAGTTATAAAAGGGGATCAAAATGCTGGGCGAGAGTGTTATCTGACAGAGCTACGAGAAACCAGAAAAAGAGAAATGGGAAAGAATGCGGTAGCCCCAGTCCGCATCAAAGAACCAGCCTTGTAGCAATTACAGGGCGGACCCTGCACTGGCGAGCACAGCGGAGCAAGGAAAGAGATGGACCCTAGAAAAGTCAGTGCAGGGGAAAATAGAGTGGTACCAGTGGAAACGACAATACCAATACCTGTTGACCCAAAGGACCCAAACAAGGTGTTGAATGTGGGTTCACAACTTAATGGGTCAATTCAGAATATCGTAATATCTTTTTTAAAGGCAAATCTGGATGTTTTTGCTTGGACTCATGCCGATATGTGCGGAATATCCCCAGAAGTTGCAGTGCATGCTCTAAATATTGATCCAAAATTTACACCTGTGAAACAAAAGAGGAGAACTCAAGGTCCAGAAAGGTCGGCAGCATTAAAAGAAGAAGTTGATCGACTAATGGAGAATAATTTTATCAAGGAATCTACCTATCCGAATGGGGTTTCAAATCCAGTGCTGGTTAAGAAAGCCAATGGAAAATGGAGAGTATGCATCGATTTTTCAGATCTAAACAAGGCCTGCCCCAAAGACTGCTTCCCATTACCCAGAATCGACCAATTGGTAGACGGAACAGCGGGACACGAATTGTTATCTTTTATGGATGCTTACTCCGGATATAACCAGATCATGATGCATGAGCCGGATCAGGAGGATACGAGCTTTATCACCGACACTGGTCTTTACTGCTACAGAGTAATGCCCTTCGGGTTGAAGAATGCAAGGGCAACATACCAAAGACTCATTAATGCTATGTTCAAACCGCAACTGGGCAAGACTATGGAAGTCTACGTCGATGACATGTTAGTAAAGTCTAAGAAAGTAGTGGATCACATAGAACACTTAGCAGACATGTTCGCAGTCCTTCGGAAATACAGAATAAAGCTCAATCCTTTAAAATGTTCATTTGGAGTGGAATCCAGCAAGTTTTTAGGCTTCATCGTGAGCGCTAGGGGCATTGAGGCCAGTCCAGCTCAAATTACTGCATTGAAAGAAGTCAAAGCTCCTAGAACAAAGAAGGAATTGCAAAGTCTCAATGGAAAAGTCGCCGCCTTGATTCGGTTCATTTCCAAAGCCACAGATAAATGCATCCCATTCTTTGACGCCCTAAAGAAAGGAAAGAAAAACTTCGATTGGACTCCCGAATGCCAAAAAGCCTTTGATGAATTGATTCGCCATATGGAAACGCCTCCAATACTTTCTAGGCCTGGCGATGGCAAGGATCTTCTTATATACTTGGCAGTATCATCTCATGCTTTAAGTGCAGCGCTGATACGAGAAGACAAAAGGATTCAACATCCAGTTTACTATATCAGCAAAAGACTCACTGGGGCAGAGAAGAATTACTCTAAGTTGGAAAAACTCGCCTATTGCCTACTAATTGCATCTAGGAAGTTGAGGCAATATTTTCAAGCTCATCCTATCAGAGTCCTCACTGATCAACCTTTGAAGCAAATCCTGTTTCGCCCTGAGACTTCGGGTCGTCTTCTAAAGTGGAATATTGAACTCAGTCAGTATGACATCACTTATCATCCCCGAAAAGCAATCAATGGACAAGCTTTAGCAGATTTCATTGCAGAATTCACAGATAAGGGTAACAGTGAGGAGGAAACAGTTGACGATTCCCCAATCCAATGGAAGTTATATGTCGATGGTGCGAGAAACGACTACTGTTCTGGAGCCGGAGTTGTACTTGAGACCCCTGAAGGCCGATCATTATGCTATGCACTAAGATTGGAATTTCCTTCAACAAACAATGAAGCAGAATACGAAGCCCTTATCGCTGGCTTAAGGATTGCTAAAGAATTAAACATCCGAGCGTTACAGATATTCAGCGATTCTCAGCTTATTGTATGCCAAGTCAAAAAGGAATTCCAAGCAAAAGGGGGGAATCTGCCCGCCTACTTGTCAAAGGCTTGGGAGCTCCTGGGTGATTTCGATCATTACATGATAAGTCACATTCCTCGAGAAGAAAACATGAAAGCAGATTCTCTCGCAAAGTTTTCTAGCACAGGCGAAGCCCAATTTCTGGGATTAACTCCAGTGGAGGTCCTGTCGACTCCTAGCATTGATAAGATGGATATTGATTGGATCATGAGCATGTCTCAAGAGCAAGAATCATGGATGACTCCGATAACAGAATATCTGCTCAATGGATCTTTACCAGGGAACTCAAAAGAACGACAAAAGCTACTGAGAAAAGCCTCTCGATATATAATCCAGGATGGCCGATTGTACAGACGGGGATTCTCAATGCCATTACTTCGATGTGTATCCAGGGAAGAGTCCAAAGCAATCCTAGCAGAGGTACACGGAGGAGAATGTGGTGATCATTCAGGTGGCCAAACATTAGCAAAGAAAATTCTCCGATACGGATATTTTTGGCCAGAAATTAATCGAGATGCAGCAGAGTATTCCCGAAAATGTGACAGATGTCAAAGATTCGCCAAAATTCCTAAAGCTCCTTCCACTGAACTCACACAGATGGTCAGTCCATGGCCGTTTGCAATATGGGGAATAGACCTTGTAGGACCGTTACCAACTGCCAAATCTGGAATTAAATATGCCATTGTTGCTGTAGATTATTTTACTAAGTGGGCAGAAGCTGAACCACTGGCTACTATCACCTCAAAGAAGATGATAAGTTTTGTGACTAAAAACATCATTTGCAGATACGGTGTGCCTCAAAAAATAATTACAGACAACGGTACTCAGTTTGAAAGTGAAGCATTCCAAGATTTTTGCAAGCAATTCAAAATCCGGAAAAGCTTTTCAGCAGTGGCTCATCCGCAGGCAAACGGGCAAGTGGAAGCCGTGAACAAAATTATTAAGTCAACCATCAAGAAGCAACTTGAAAGAGCAAAAGGTGGTTGGGTTGATAAGCTACCACTGGCACTATGGGCATACAGAACCACTCACAAAACTGCGACTGGGCACACCCCGTTTTCATTGGCATACGGGTCAGAGGCAATGATTCCGGTAGAAATAGAGGTTCCTTCACACAGAAGAATCCATTTCAATCAAGCAGAAAACGAAAAGCTACAGCTTGAAGTGCTAGATCTCCTTGATGAAAAAAGAGATGAGGCTAATCTCAGAATTGCAGCTCATCAGCAAAGGATAGCCAGACATTTCAATTCCAAAGTTCGCCAACGCAGCTTTGAGATTGGAGACCTAGTCCTGAAGAGAATTATGACAGCGACAGGTGTGTTTGGGCCAAATTGGGAAGGACCATATGTCATAGGTCAGAAGCTTCTTGACGGCACATTCAAACTCACTACTGTTGAAGGAGATCAAATTCCAAGGGCATGGAACAGCAATCATTTGCGTCCATACTTTACTTGAAAATTTTGTCGAAATATTGTAAAAAGAATTATGAATGTATGATTCTTGTAATTGAAGGCAATTGTAAAACTGATGCAAGTAAATAATGAAAAAATATAAAGTGGATGTAGGCCCAGTTTCCTGGCCGAACCACTATAAATCTTGTGTTCCTTATTATTATTACATGTTTGCTTTATTTTCGATATAAAAAGTACATAGAATGTATTGCTGAAATGTCGATTCAAATTTTTGCAAACAATGGAAGTGAAACTTGCACATAATAAGACCCAGTGATTCTCGCCAAATTTCAAGTCACAAAAGCTCCAAATTCAAATCCTAGATAGGAAATACTTCAATTGAACGGCCTACGATTTCGACAGAAACGAGCCTTTGCTAATAAATTGAGATCGTTTGAACAAACAAATATCCAATTAAGAAGCTGATGCTCGTTCTCACGAACTTGCCTGACAATGAAGTACATTTCCTTGGATTAAACAAGTCACTTGTAAAAAAAAAGGGGGATCACTGAAAAGGCATAAGCAAGTGGACAAGGGAACAACCAAAGCCATCATCGGCAGCACAAATCCTCTTCGGAGGCACAACTATTCGGAGAATAAAGACCTCTAATGGGTCATACGCCACAAAAAAGAAAGTTCTCTACTCAACAAAAAAGATTGGAGGAGTCATGACCCTCCAACCATGAGAGAGTAACTTCCAGGCGATGAAAACCCTCTCCGAGGCACATTTCACCAGGAGTTGAAGTGTAACAACCGCTCTTCGGAATTTCACTTCACCAGAGTTGAAATGTAAACAAAATAAAAGCCCTCTTCGAAGGCCCATTTCACCAGGATTGAAGTGTAACAACCGCTCTTCGGAATTTCACTTCACCAGAGTTGAAATGTAAACAAAATAAAAGCCCTCTTCGGTGGCCCATTTCACCAGGAGTTGAAGTGTAACAACCGCTCTTCGGAATTTCACTTCACCAGAGTTGAAATGTAAACAAAATAAAAGCCCTCTTCGGAGGCCCATTTCACCAGGAGTTGAAGTGTTACGACCGCTCTTCGGAATTTCACTTCACCAAAGTTGAGATGCAAAACAAAATAAAGACCTTTCTGGAAGCCTACGTTTCGCCGAGATTGAAATAAAACTTCCAAGTGTTGAAACGTGAAAAGGCTTTTTTCAAAGGCACAACTCTTTGGAGGTACACGTTTCGCCTAGATTGAAATAAAACTTCCAAGTGTTGAAACGTGGAAAATCCCTCCTCAGAGGTACAACCCCCTCCTGGGGACACAATCAAAAAGAAAGACTTCTTCGGAAGCCCACGTTTCACCGAGATTGAAATAAAACTTCCAAGTGTTGAAACGTGAAAAGGCTTTCTTCGAAGGCACAATTCTTTGGAGGTACACGTTTCACCAAGATTGAAATAAAACTTTCAAGTGTTGAAACGTGAAAAATCCCTCCTTAGAAGTACAAATTTCTATTTCAAAAAAAAATATATATATCCTCATTAAGGGTATACTTTAACTTTCAAAGGAAGAGTGATTTACCTATTCTAGAAAATAACCTTCCTCAAAAAAAAAAAGAGGAAGAAAGTTAAAGTACTCTTCAGAGGCTTGCTTTACCACATAGAAGAATTCACTTGGCAAAATGCGTACTTAAGCAAAAGAAAAAAGTGATTTCTTCGAAGGACAAAGCGTAAAAACTTATATGAAGGAAGTTGTACTCTATGAAAAATTTCTTCAAGAATGAAGTAATTATTCTTCAGAAAATAAGAGTGCGAGTCCCCTCAAAGTATAAAATATTGCAGCAAACTTATGGTATGGGGGCAACATGGTATAGTTACATACAAAATGGTATAGCTACATCGGTAAAGTACGCTCAAACAACATACCACAAGCTCATCGCAATATCATATAAATAAATTTGTGAAAAAATGAATAATAAATGCATTCTCAAATTCAAACAAGTGCCTGTACAAATAAAGGATCATTTTATTCAATTGCAGATACAGGTTTCAAAATAAAAAAGCAGGGGCCGGTGCCTGCACAACATCCGACCATTACACAAAAAAGGAGTCAAAAAGCCCGAAGTCCGACTCTTCACTTCTTCTTGCCACCTTTGGACCCTTTGCCTGGCCGAATGATTAGTTTTTCAGGTCTATCTATAGGCATAAGGGAAGAAGGAGAGGGAGGTGCAACCGGTGCAACTTCCGGTTCCTCTTCAGTAGTGATGATTTTCTTCCCCCTCCTCTTCGATGTTCCGTGCTTCTTTCTTCTCTTCGAAGAAGACTCACTCCCTGGAGTAACAAGAGCGGACAAAACTACGTCATCAGAGGGAGTCCGCTCCGGAGAGATCTCGCCTCCTTCAAGTCCCTCGTCCTTCTGCTCTTGCGAAGCGATAGGGTCATCCAAGCCGTGAAGAGCCTCAATCTGTTCCTCTTGTGACCCGGGTTGTGAAGCAGAAGGAGGAGTCACCTGAAAAGACGGAGGAGGGATAACCGGAGGAAGTGAAGTCTGCACAGCACTTGGTGTTTCAACTGCAGAAGAAGAGAAATTAAAAATATTAGTATCTCCCCGAAAGAAGGGAGATATGGGTTCGTCGAGATTCAAGAAGTAATCGAGAAGCTCATCAAACTTTTGAGGAGTAAGCAAGCGATCCACCTGAACCGGACCAATATCAAAATTACCTGAAGATGTTTGCTTCGTTAGCTCAATCTCATAATTCTAAGCCCCGATATCCTCCAAAGCCTCATCATCAGTAGGGGTGATTACCCCGGTTCTTATAGGAGGCAGCGAATGAGCACTAGAGCCTGTAATTTCCACTTTGGAAGAAACTAAAGGACGTTCAGAAGTGGTAGGTGGTATTTCTTTCTCAGAACGTTCCCCTTCCGCCATTCCGGCCCGTACCTTGGCGAGTTGCTCTTTTCCCTTGGCAAGAGCGGCGCGGGCATCATCATCGAGATAATGCTCTTCAAGAGCTGTCTCAGCGTAGCCAGCACCTTTACCACCTAGCATATCAAGTGCTGCCTCCCAGACTTCAGCTAATGTAATTTCGTATTTAGGGCCTAGAAAGGCAAGGCTGCCACGCCCCAAAATGCTATGCAGATAAAAATCAAATAATGTGGAGCTAATGTCAGCTTTGGTTGCTTGATGGGCCTCTTCGGCCGCGAGTTTACCAGCAACAGCCTCGTCACGCTCCTTTTCGGCCGCAGCAAGTCGAGCTTTTAGCATCTCTATCTCCAAGCTTTGAGAGCCGGCCTGTTCTCGCAGCTGTAAAGTTTCAGCGCGATATTCTTCTATGACCTTCTCCTGGTGTGTAAGCTTATCTTCGACTGCCCTTTGACTGGCATGCGCATCTCGTACTTGTTGCTGAAGCGTGCTCTCCTTTTGAGAATGGAAAGTAGATGAAGTAGCTAATGCTTCCTTAAGCTTTTCTACTTCTGCTTCCAGCTTTTCATTATAGGAAGCTATACTTCTCATTTCGGCGTCATGTTGTTCGAGAGTCTTCTGCCACTCAGCCTTATCGTTCTCCATTGTGAGCATGGCCTCGAGATTGGCTCGGTTAACCCTCTGAAGCTCGTCGACAAGTTTTTGCCAGTTCGACATTCTTTCAATATCGGTCCTGACAGAATCAAGATTTCGCAGCATAGCCGATTTGTCGAGAGGAACCAAGTCGAGATCAAATCGAACCCCTCTCAGGCGCCACTGAGGGAATCGACTTTGAAGAGTGGGAGGACCTTGCCCAACTTGGTATGCGGGCCGGTTGATGATTGTTTGAATGTTGGAACGAACGGGGGCAGGAGATTGAGCAGGAACGTTTTGAGAAACTGTCGGCATTGTTTCTTCAGTAAGTTTAGCCCGCTTGCTAGAAGAATCTTCCATGTGTCCTTTACCTCTCTCATCGTGGGTCTTTTTTTTTTGGGTATCATCATCTCTGCGGGGAGGGTCATGTCTTTCTTGTTCTCTTCGGTGACGTTCTTCATATGCTCGTCTCTCGTCTGCTTTCCTGATGGCCCTCTCTTCATCGGATTCTCTGTAAGAAGGGAGGTAACGCCTATAATCATACTGGCTACGCCTCCCATAGCGCTGGAAATCATCATAGTACGAGCCGCTGCGCCCCATAGGAGAATCTGGAATAAAAATAATAAGCTTTAGAAATCTTTAAAGTACAAGAAGATAAGTGCGTAGAAGTGATGAAAAATCCGAAGTGTCGTGTAACGTGTAAACTACACGCATCGAGTTACAAATCACTCTGTGGAATAAAGGTAGTGATAACTTGAGTAGGAGGAGTTGACATTTGTTGTAGAGAAGATGTCGCCTCGATTACAGAAGAGATAGTTTTGGAAACATCATCTTTGAAAAGTTCTTGAGAAGTCACAATTAAATCACTCAACCCCTCGAAAACATCATCACCATCATGTTTTTTGGGACTTGCTTTCTTGACTCCTTCGTTAGTGGATTTTTCGGAAGATCGTGGAGGTTCTTCCTCTTCGATAACTGGGGCAAGTACAGACTTGTCAGACGGCCCCGCAACATCTTTCGGAATTGAACACTTTACTAGTGAAGTTTCTATAGAGGTTCCCCCCTGCATGTGCTCTTTAGTAGGGACCGGGGCATCAGGAATTTTCATCGGAGAATCGGGAACTTCAGTCGGAACTTCATGAAGTTGAGTAGAACGAGAAGAATGTAAAAGCTCAAATCGATGAAGGAGTTCATCTGTCAATAGAAATTTTGCGCTCCTCTCTTCAGCAGCCACAATGCTTAGCCTTTCAAAGACTGGTTTATGACTGGAATCTCTAGAAGGAGGAGGAAGCGCTGTAAAAATAAGGAATGGAATCAGCATTTAGCAATACGAACCATGAAAAACTTAGAATGGAATTGAAGAAAGAAGGGAAAAAAGATCTCACTTCCTATTCTCCAGTCTGCGTAAAATCCTGCGGGGCAACGGATATAGAAGAATTGATTCAAAAAACCATGTGCACTCTCCGGCAAATCCAAAATTAGTTTACGGTTCCTCGCACCTCTTACAAGTACAATCGAAGGGTGGTCCTTGTTCTTCGCAAAAGTGCACAGGTAACAGATTTCCTCAAAACTCGGAAGACGGTCAAGAGTTCTCCTGAACAGAACGCACAATCCCATCAAAATGGCATAGCCATTGGGATGCAGTTGGAAAGGAGAGATCGTCAGTCGAAGAAGGATTTGTTGAAGAAATTCATTAAAGGGAGGAATTGCTCCACTTAAGCACATTTGGCGATTAATGGCAACAAAACCGGAAGGTGGTCTATCAGCGAAATCATTTGGTCCAGGGAGTAAAACTTCTGCCTCGGCAATGCCAAATTGAATGCATAATTGATTAAGCACCCGCTGTTTCAGAAGGGTAGGAGTTCTTTCCGGAGGGTTCTCTAGTGGAATAGCAACCGGGAAAGCCCCTTCGACGTGTTCTATCATCTCTTCTTGTTGAGACGTCATTCTACATGAGTAACTGGATGTTCAGGTGTGAAGGTGCACGTTTCCTAAAAGTGTGAAGTGTTGTGCGAAACTAATAAAAATAACAAGCGAAATAACTGAAATTAAACTAATTGACAACTGATCGATTGTGAGATTTCAGGACTTGTTAATTTAAAACTCAAGCGCAGTGTTAATTCAAACAAAATTTTAGCTTTGCTTTAACACTTCATTTGAGTCGGTTGATTCACAGCATTTCACTCACACAGTTCATTTAAGTTGATTATTCTTTATCGACTAATCTGTCATTCGATGTGGGCGGTCAACGACAGTATATTCGTCCCATTTTTCTGCAAATGTTATGTTTAAACAGGTTGTTAGCATTAGAGATAATCTGCAAAGAAATACGACAAAATTCAAGTCCATATAGTTCAAAGTTCAAACAGTTCAATCAAAGTTGTCTCAGGATTTCACAAGTCCTAGGTCGTCCAGCGACCTAGCATAGGTCGGAGCCTTCTTAGGTCGCGCTGTGCAAAGTAAAGGATAAGGCTTTACAAATTCGTCCTAGTGTTAGCTCGGCCGCGACCTAAAGCCTATGTCGCAAGGAAGTTAGGTCGTGTAGTTCTTAGCTCGAGTAACTCTTAACTCATGCAAAGTCTTAGGTCGCATGAATATTAGGTCGTTCAGCGACCTAGTGTAGGTCGAAATTATTCCTTAGGTCGCAAGGGTCATTAGATCGCGAATTATCTTAAGTCGCTCAAATCCGCTAGGTCACTAACTTCCTCTCCACGCAATGCTTCACCAGACCCGATAACCCGCTATCAACTACACAGAAATCCATCATCCTCTTCGTGAAGTCCATCATCTCCACACATCACCGAATCACTTGAAAAGCGATTCAAAGAATCTCCAATCCATCGTACATTCAATACATTTTCGTGCCTACTCAAGCGGCGATCGAAAATCGATTGCAACGTTTCAAAATATAGCACGATGCAAGGAATTGGGTCAAGGTCAGAAAATGGGGATTCGTAATTCAACAGTGATTATGGTGGGATGGAGATCGAATTCACTTACGTAATATGTTGGAAAAGGTGAATCGTTGATTAGCTGGGTTGAATTCGCCTTTGGAAGTTTGAAAAATTCGTCAATGAGAGTGAAAAATCGGAACAGTAAGGTAGAGAGGAAGAAACGATCAAACAGTCTATATGGGGCAAAAAGGAGAATTTAGATAGGCACGCGAGTAAGCATATGTTTTAGGTCGCTCACGACCTAGCAGAGATAGATCGAAGCACATGACCTATGCCATAGGCCGGTACTTCGAGGGGCAAGTGTTAACTCCCACTTTGAAGCGACCTAAAATGTAATGCGACCTAGCGACCTATCATTACTTTGCGACCTAGTTACCTAACACTCTGCGACCTATAACTCAGCAGCCCAACGACCTAAGAGTACCTAACGGCATAATAGTCTCAACGACCTAACTCCACAAAGCAGCTCTGCGACCTAAAGACTTAAGCATTGTCACAACCTACGACCTATGGAGACCAACGACCTAACTAGACCAACGACCTAACAGACCTAGCGACCTAAAGGATAATGCGACCTAGCGACCTAAAGTCTTAATGCGACCTAGCGATCTAAAGTCTTAATGCGACCTAGTACCTTTAGTCCTTAACGACCTAAGAGATGGAGCGGCCTAGCGACTTAACTTATCAAGTAACCTAAAAGTAGCTGCGACCTAAGGGAAGCTGCGACCTACAGAACACTGCGACCTAAAGGAAGCTGCGACCTATGGAATTCTGCGACCTATAGAACTCTCACGACCTAAGATAGGTCGCTCACGACCTAAGGACATTGCATTAGAAGACCGCTTTTTCTATGCCGCTACTAGTAAGGTCGCTTACGACCTAGAACTTGTGTAAATCAGCATGCGTGTTCTTGTGAAAGAGAGGACAGTGTATCTTAGATCAGTCACGACCTACGACCTAGCTTAGGTCGGTCACGACCTACGACCTAACTCCGAAAAATGCCTATAAATACGACCCTAGTTCCAACTAGCAAAGGACCTTTTAGCTCATTCATTTCAAGCGCCGTTACTCTGCTGCATTCTGAACTACTTCAACACCTTCAAGGAACTTCACGAAGAAATCAAACATGTCAAACATGTGTTCAAAGATTTGGATCGACGTTGAAGTTTAGGCTACTTGTTCTAAGTCACTTGAAACTCAAAGTGTGTTGTAATCAAAGTGTAACTGCATTGACTTGTAATCAAATCATCAATAAAGATATTCAAAGTGGACGTAGGCTATCTCTTAAGCCGAACCACTATAAAATTGTTGTTGTCTACTGTTTTCTTTTTTTTTTACTACTATCTGCTTATAATCTGTTCCCGAGCTATCGGGTGGTGCTTTCGCAATCTCACTTCATACACCGGGGTGTTAGCGTTCAAATTTTAGCGTTAACACATGGTTTTATGGTGATTTCGAACATGATGTTTTGGATTCTTTCCGGGCTCTATCAAGATGGATTTGAGACATTATATATATTTATACCAATGAGATGAGGTATAAATTATGGTAATGCTTTTATGATGAGTGTTGATAATAGATTTAAGATAGATTTATATTTATACAAATGATATGAGATATAAATGATTATAAAGATTCCTTTATAATAAGGTTAATGATGGGTTTGAGATGTATTTATATTTATATCATTGGGATGAGGTATAATAATTAAGAAGTTTCTATTAGATGGTTTTATTTATGATGGATTCTTGAAGTTTAATTATCTTATGAAGATTTACTTTATGGTCCAAATCCTCACCCATTTCATTCGGTTATATATATAATTAGATAAACCATGTCTATCTAATATACATATTGTAACCCTCTATGCAATCATGATGAACCACTGATGTATCACTCTAGAGATAACTTAATGACCTATATCATTCCATTGGTAATGATGGAATGGTTTTCCCCTTATCTCTTATCATCACCTTTACTAATGATAAGTCCTAGCTAGCCTGACCCGTGTGTTTTCACTCGGGTCAGACCAAGTTGTTTCAGGTATCATTTATTGGGCTTAGCTTGAAGTTGATGTTGGATATCAGCTCTTCTTTCTCTTGAGTAGTTTATTTCTTCCGCATACTCTGATGTTTTTACATTTGATTCGATGTATATGGTGTGGTCGTGTACCACCTTTATTGTATTCATATTGTATTGTATCGAACGTGTATCGGTGTATATGTATATATATGATGTTGGTTACTGTTCTGTGATGTGGTTTACATTCAGTTATTGTATTTTGTTTTGATAGATCCGTTAGGCACCTATAGTTTTGGATTAAGCATTTATTGGGTATGTCGGTCCACTTGGGTTGAAAAAAATTATAATGCATTTATCGACGTATTCAATGGATGTTTAAGACAAAATTATAGATGATCGTCCTTAACCAGCCTTATTCTCCACTTTAGTAGACAGAATTACTTGTTAATTCTCTTTGCTAAGGTGGGTCTCGGGTTGGGGCGTTATAGCTGAACTTAGGATAAAATTAAATGGTATAATGCTCAATTGCATTCTAAAACATATATAGCTTACTTGAAATATTCAAAGAGTTAAAATGTAATACAAATATGAAATTGATGGTTATACAAGAGAAAACTTCAGCAATAAATTATTCAAACTAAATTTTGTTTAATGGAAATGTTGAAATTTGTATAGTGCTCAAGTACACTAAAAAACATTAATAAAATTTACTTGGAAAAGTTTGAATGTAATGACAACATGTAATTGAATAATATACAATATAAATGTAAGTAATAAGATGTCCAAAAATGAAATTTATATGGTTTTGAAATTAATTGTCATATCTAGTACAATGTATTTCGAGTCTATCTTTACTTTTTGTTGCTTCTATTCTCCTATCTCGTTCCTTTTCGGAGATGAAAAGTTTTGAGTGGGAAAGAGTGTAACGATCCAGAAATTTTAAAGTTTTTAAATAACATAACTAATTAAAATTTTCATGAAAATAAATGATTAAAATTTGGCAATGAAAATTTGATATTTGGTATGCATCTATATAAACATAGCAAATGGCATATTTTCATTGGTAAGTATAAAAATTTGTTCTGTTGTGTAATTTCAATTTTAAATTTAAAATCAGTTAAATTTGCTGAAAATAAAATATTTTCTAAATCTGAATATTTTTATATAATAAAAATGTAAATTATTTTTCGAGTAAGATGTCGAATTTCATTCTCCAAATTTGGACTATTATAGCTCCGTTTATATTATTTTCGGCATTTTAGCAGCATTTTGGTAGCAAATATCGAATTTTGATAGGATGATAGTATCGTTGATATCCGTGTACCATTTTATTTGTCTCGTCGTGCTGATCTATATAGTATATTCTTCTGTGTGTTTTGGCATCCGTTACGCGGTGAAATCTACAAAACGGTTAGCTGTATCGGTACCCGCTTTGAGCCTTTTGTGTTTCGCTGTGTCCATTTAGTTACTCACAGGCTATAATCCAATAACCATTTGCTTTTATTATTTCCTGGAATTCAACTTTGACTTTCTCCATTCCCTCTAGTTTGATATATATTCTCTGATTCGTTTGTACTTATTTCCTTCCATTTTCATTTATGTGATTTCATAAAAAAATATAAAAGTTCTCGTATATAATTTTCTTTGTGAGTAAACTAGCATCTTCTTCTTCCTTGTGAATCTTCTTCTGTGTTGCCTGAAGCTTGTCCATCTCCACGTTATTCTTTGCATTGAAACCTTCCCTTCATTCTTCATTGCTCGAGTGTCAACCGAACACCGACCTTGCCAAACAGCTCATCCAACCCTTCACCTTCCAGCTCACAAAGACCATCACCAGTCTCTTCACTTCCTATTAGAGCCAGCAACATGAAGTGTTTCCACAGAAAGAATAATGCGTGTATCTATATGTGTGTGTGTGTGTGTGTGTATAGCTTTTTAAAAGAGGATTATTTCGCTTTCTATTGCAAAAAGGCAAAAATATTCTCATATGTTTTTCAAACAACTGAGATTCTCGAGTGAAAAAAAGGTTTTAATAGAAAGAGGAGAAATTAAGTGATCAAGTCATTATTGATGTTCAAATTTAAGTGGAAAATTAATGACCCTTGGAGTAGTTGTCAGTGAAAGTTGTAAAGCAAACAGGATTCCAGCTTGCTTCAATTTGTATGTTCATTGGTCGTATTTCAGCCGCAAGTTGCTTTGCTTTGTTGCTATACCATTGTCAATCTGTGCTTATCCGTATCTATTTGGTGATTTGTCGCTTATCCATGTTCGTGTCCTGTTTTCTCTAGCTTCAAAAGGTGACCGATCACTCATGATTAACATTCTTATGTTCAGTAAATTGATTTCATATGAAATAATGATTGAAATATGTTGTTTAATTAATTGGTTAATAATTAAAATTATTAAATATAATAATTTAATATTTGAATTTGTTTACCTATGATAATTGACATATGACATCGTGACCTGTTGGATATATATATTTTATCCACATTGTTAATTGTGATCATATTTGCCGCAGATATGCAATGTTATTTATATTACTGTACTATTGTTCTCACTCTCGAAGTTCGCTATTAGTTTAGGAAATCCCTATGGGTTAAAATGATACATACTCGAATGATATTATAGATTAGAGAAAATCGTTATGGGATGAAATAATAAATCCAAGCGATTTTATTGAATTGAATTTCGGGATTGGTGGTTGAAATGATATACACCTGTAAATATTAAATTATGGATTGAAATGATAAATATCTATGTCACTTGACTATAGGATAGAAAATTATATACGTACACCATCGGTCTACTTTTGAGAAATGAAAAGTTTTGAAAGGATATGTATAGGTTTTAATAAATATTGATTTAAAAAAATATAATATATAGATTTTATTTTAATATATGTTTTAGATTTTTAAATTATACATCGGAAATCTTAAATATTATAAGTTAAGTTTTGAAAATTTAATTTTAAGATTTTATTTATAATAGTATTATTTTTAAACATATATAACAAGATTTAACATGATTTTTTCTAATAATAGTTTTATTTTAATAAAAATTTAATATAATATTGTATAATAAAATTAAATTTCATTAAAGTATAATGTGTTTAAAATATTTGCTTTAATTTTTGTTGATATTTTAAATATATTTTATAATAACTTTAATAAATTAAGGTTGGAAGGATAAATTGAAATTGATTTAAAATTTAATTTGTTTAAGAATTGAATTTAAATAAAACTGATTTGAAACTTATTGATTTTGAGATTTTAAAGGTATGATTTTTTTATAACTTGATTTTTTATGAATTAACGGCGACTAAATGAAAATTTTCAAATTCAGATAAAATTAAATTTGAATATTTAATTTTGATTTAAATTTGTAATTTGATACTTTATTTAAATGTTATTAAAAATGGTTAAGTGAATATTTTAAAATAAAAATAAAAATTTAATTTTGATAAAAATGAAATTTATCAAATGGAGTTATTGTAATTTTTTGAATATTTAAACTTTGAAACTTATTGAATTGGAAGTGGTTTAAATTTGCAGTTCAAACTTGGATTTGAAATCGATATAAATTAAAATGATTTTAATGAGAATCTAAATTGAACGTTTAACCATTTTAATTGAAATTGTTGAACCGAGGTTGATTTGAATTGAATTTTTGGAACTAAAGTTGATTTGAATATATTTGTGAAATTGGAAAAAAACAATTATAATTTGAAACTATTTTCGATATTTATATTTTAATGTGTAAAGTATCTTTTATATATAAAAACCATTTTAATATATAACCTATTTTTAAATATATATATATATATATTTATATATATTACTTTAATATATAACTATTCTAACATATAAACTACTTTCAACATTCAAACTATTTAATTTGGAACTGTAATGTTTTAGATTCAACGGAATTAAATGCGAACACTTTGATACGATGGTTTAACCTATTTTTTTGGTTATGATTTTAGAAATAAATATGATTTTGAAAGTGAATATGATTTCAAAAGTGAATATGATTTCGAAAGTGATATGATTTTTGAAATGAATATGGTATTTTGATATGAAGTATGAACTGTTTGAAATGGTAAGAAAAGTGATTTTGTAAAATGACCATGGTGTGAAATAGTTTGGTTGTTAAAGAGACCGTGTTGGATATTTTCATACTCTCTTCCAATACCAAAAACCACTTTAACAACTGTGTACGTGGTGGAGATTCCAAAACGAAGTAGGATGGTTTGGCGACGTCTATATGAGGTATGGACGTAGCCCTCACTCCTGCAAGTCAGCTTGATGTGACTAAAATAGGAGCCACGCCGGACCAAGTGAGGTCGCACCTCCGATCGAGCATGCTTCTTTGATACCATTCTATTACTTTGTGATTTGGTTGAGTGCACCTTTGATTATGGGAGTGTGCCTCGAGGTGGGTGGTAGTAGCTACTATGCGTTACCACCAGTCCGGATCCCTAAAATGTAGTATCCTACCCCGGGCGTTACCTCGCGTGCCTTGTCACATGCCTTATCACGCCCACTACGAATTTGGTTTGTACCGTACATATGGAGTGCTCCCTGAGTAAACCACCGGTTTTGTGGAGCTTACAGTATCTGTATAGACTACGAGAATATATAAAAATGTGTTAAGGGGGATATGTGTAATGCCTTAAAGCTATTTTAATAGTTTACTTTACTATAGACTTATCTGTGTAGCATATTGTACTATGTATGTAGATAGTCTAACGGATCCGTAGAGGATGGGAATCCCAAACATCCTTTAAGTTATATTGTATTTCACTTAGCATTTCACTTGAGTTAATTTACTTGGGTAAGACTGTTAATCTTGACTCAAATGTTTTGTGTTTTACTTTAAGCTCGAGTCAGACTGAGTGTCACACCATTTGAGACTCACCTTTGGAGCTTGGAGCTTGGAGCTTTGCTTGGAGATCTATCTTTTCTCTATTGAACTTTAGTTATTTCAGTTATTTCCAGTTGTTTAGGTTCAGACTTGTCAATTGCTTTTGTATTAGTGACTCCTTTATACTTGGGATTTTCTATTGTATTTGTTTCAGACTCTGATGTTCTATATTAGCTTCATGAAATGCTATTTATCTATTTCTGCTACTTATTGTTATATTACTCTATATCTGCGATTCTATGATTGATTTATTTACTGTATATGTTAAGTTTTGCAAAATATAAATTAACAATCTGTTGTTTTGAGCAATTCAAGCCCGACATGTATGGATGATTGTCTATTTAAATGGTTCGAAATAATGGGTTGTTATACTTTCTCTACTGAAATCAAAGTTGATGAAGTAGTTTAGTAAACAAGAGAGAGTGTTCCAATAACCTTTGGGGAGATAGGCAAATGTGAGGGTCTTTATCCAATAAAAAGGTAATGACGTCGAGTGGTTGTATGTTCACATCATAGGAAATATAAGTAAATGAGGGGAAAATAGTCATTGTTTTCCTCAATATAAAAATAAGGAAGAAAAGAAAGAAACCTGGGGAATATCTAGGGCTATCGATAACCAGGCTTTGAACCAAGGAATTTGTAATAAAAATGTCAAGCTTGGTGGCAACAAGAGTCAAGGAACCATACATGTTCCTTTTTATCGTAGGAGGCTTATCCAAAATTCGATGAGATGGTTGAGTTAGGGAATGTTTTGTAACGGCCTACCCTTTCGATCCCCAAATATCAACACTGATACATCCTTGATATTCATGTGTTGAGCATCCAAGTGCCAGAAAGATGAATTATTGGGGTAAAATAAAAACGAAAAGAAATAGAACAAGGAAGAAGAGAACATAATATTAGAATCTCACTGTGGAACGATACTATATAATATCAAAAGAACAATACATAGGGTTAATCCTATACAGAAATTTTGGAGTTAGAAAACCTAAGTACTACAATAAGCCTGGATAGTTATAACAACCTATCCTCATAAATGTTGATAGATCAAACAGTAATGTAGCAGAAATAAGAATACAACGATAGGTGAAACATCCAACTCGCCTTCTTGAGCTCCAATGAACATCATCGAAAACATATCATTCTTAAACTACTCGAAAGAGTACATGGGAAATTTAAGGAAAACAAAAGATTAGTGTAGAAATAAGTTTGGTATGTCTTTTGAGATCGCATGGAATGTCATAATGGTTATCCACTCAAAAGAACGACCACATAATAAGTACATAAGATGACATAATAAATATTGTATAGGGTGTATAACATAAATATTATAACACAGCAAGAATGGTTACGTTGGTTATATTCAGTAGCATATTAGAGGGTATAATAAAAACCGATAAGGAATATTAATATAGTGGATTTTTCCATAGAGATACTTCTAGTAAACCGAAGTGGATCTCTATGCACAAGGATTAGAGAACACCTTTCACGTATGGATGTTTAATGACTAATTTTCTATCGGTTTAGAAAATAGCCGAATTTTTTTAAATAAAATATACCGCAAGCGCATGATATACAGTTCTAATACGTGGCGAATACGGGTCGATCCGTGGAGAATTATATTTATTTTAAAAATTTTATTCAATCAAATTTTAAACCAAAAATTGAAGTTGTGATTATTTTGAGCTAAAAATTGTAAAGCTAGCTAGCACAAAAGTGATTGAAAATATGAGATTAGAAAACAATTTAAAGGCAAATCCATTCTCATATTTCTGTAAATCAACACAAAAATAATCTTTGATCTTTATTTTTGATATTAAGTGGAATTACTAATGTATTTGTCATAGGTATGGTATATGTTAACGCTGAAATTTGAACGCTAACACCCCGGTGTGTAAAGTGTAGTTGTGAAAGCACCACCCGATGATTCGGGAACAGAGTATAAGCAGAAAACCACTGAAAAAAGCAGGAAATAACAACGATTTTATAGTGGCTCGGCTCAATAGTTTGCCTACGTCCACTCTGAATATCTTTATTGATGATTTCGTTACAAGTTGATACAATTCTTCCCAAGTACAATACACTTTGAACTACTAAACACTTTGAACGAGTAGCTTAAACTTCAATGTAAATGAAAGTCCTCAAATCCATGTCGGATGCATGAGGTTTCTTCTTGAAGTTGTTGATAGCGTTCTACGTGTCTTGAAAGCTTTGAGTGTTGAGTTGGTTTGGAATGTAGCAGAGTATCGGTGCTTGGAAAGAATGAGCCAAAAGTCCTTTGAACGTTGGAGGTGGTTGTGTATTTATAGGTGTGATTTTGGGCAGTAGTTTTTCTCTCAAGTCATGAGTCGTGCACGACTCATGGAGAGTCGTAAGTCGCACTCGACTCAAGGTCCAAGAGTCAGCAGGCAGTGGGGTAAGTGAAGTGGTTCTAAGCTTTTCTTTGTTCATCTGGATACAAGTCCTAACTCGTTCGCGAGTTAAGAGGTCACGGTTTAAAGTGAGGCAGCACTAAAATCTTGGCTCTGTGGTTTTAGGTCGTGTACGACTTAAACTAGGTCGTAAGTCATCGACGAGTCATCTTATTGCGGCATGGTATTGAACTTGTCCTCTAAGTCTTAGGTCGTAACGTCTTTAAGTCGTGGACTTTCTTAAGTCGTGACATTCCCTAAGTCACTTAGGTCTTAATCCTATTAGGTCTTTAGCTCCTTAACTTGTAAGCTTTCCCTGAGACATGACATATCTTAAGTCGCAGAGGCTTTAAGTCGCGGATTTCTCTGAGATGTGAGTCGCTTTGTTTGCCTAAGTCGTTTACGACTCTTGCTAGGTCGTAAGTCATAGACAGCTTTAGGTCGTTAACTTATTTCCTTCTTGAGTCGTGCCATCTCTTAAGCCGTAGACTTCCTTAAGTCGTCTGGACCTTAGCTCGTTAGGTCGTGGAGACCCTAAGTCGTGCACCCTCCTTGATCCATTGAGTCGCTGTCTCCCTTGATTCGTTGAGTTGGCCATTTCTTTAACACGTTAAACTGTTAGGTCGTACCATTCATAAGTCGTTCATGCTTTGTCTTGTTAAATCGTCACGCATCTTAAGTCGTAAGGTTTGCTAAGCCGTAGATTTCTCTTGATCCGTTAAGTATCTTATGTCGTAAATCGTCCCAGGCCTTAACTCGTTGTCTTAACGGGGTTAATATTTGCCCCTCGAAGCACACGCCTAAGTCATAGGTCGTGTGGTTCGATTTAATTCTGCTAGGTCGCGAGCGACTTAACTGACTCGCTAGCTTGCGTGCCAATGCGTCTTCTTCTCTCTCCCCTATATAAGTCGCTAACTCGCTTCTTCTTCCCCATTTAACTGCTTACTTCTGCCGCCATTGCCATTCCAAAGCTCGAGAATCTTCAAAGCGAAACCACTTGTTGCTTAGCTCATCATTCCAATAACAATCCTAGGTAAATCAATCACCAATCCATTATATCTGCCATCGATTTCTCCATAATCGCTTTCCACATGGTTTTCATTGACCTGTTTGCAGTTGCCTTAAAAATGATTTGGCCTACGATTGAATGCATTTTTTTTGGAACCACGGATGAAATGGTGGAGTTTTTTTTTTTGGCGTTTGGGGAAGACGAGGAGATTGTGATGTTAACGTCTTAGTGGATAGCGGGTTATGCTATGATACTTGGTGATGCAATGCATGGCGAAGCATGATTGGAGAATAGGGCTTAGGGTTTCTAATGGGAGATAGCTCTATGTTGCCGAGCTACTTCGAAAGTGACCTAGTAGATTGAACGACCTAAAAAAAACAACCTTGCGGCTTAAGGAAAGCTAAGCGACCTTTAGATCTGCGACTTAACTAACTAAACAACTTAAGATCACTTGCGACCTATGGGATGCTGAACGACCTAACTTCTTGCGATATAAATCTTAAGTCGCGTATACATTTGAGCGACTTAGGACTTAGCCAAATTCGCACTGCCTTGATTTGAAGCCTTATGCCTTGAATTCTTTGACTTGAACAATGTGACTTAAGAAAGTTCGCCTTGGACATTTACAAAATTTTGATAGAACTTGATTGAATTTCCAACTTGAATTGTCGGAATGAACTGGTTGAACTTGTTGCACTTTTCATAGATTATATTAACTTTTAAGCTAACAACCTGTTAAATACAACATTTGTAGAAAAATGGGATGAATATACTCATCATCGACGGCCCACATCGAGTGATGGATTAGTTAATAACAGATAATTAACTCAAATAAATTGTGTGAACGAAGTGCTTTCATCAATTTCAAGTAAAATATTAAAGCAACACTGAAATAGTCAATTGAAACTGACCAGCCTGCACTAATATTATGCTTGAACTTTATATTAACAAGTTCTGAAATTTTGTAATCGATCAATCATCGACTAGTTTAATTCCAGTTATATTTACTTGCTATTTTTATTAGTTTTGCACGACACTTCACACTTTTAGGAAACGTGCACCTTCACATTTGAATATCCAGTTGCTTGTGTAGAATGACTTCTCAGGAAGAAGATACAACGGTTCAGACTGGAGAGGCAACTGTTATTCCGGCTCCACTAGTCAATCCTCCCGAAAGAGCCTCTTCTACTTTATCGTACAGAGTTTTTCGCCAATTGTGCGCTCAGTTTGGCATTGCTGAATCAGATGCCATTCTTTTCGATAGAAGTAACACTGCTGACATAGCACCCCCTGGCTTTGTAATGGTCAATCGACAAATGTGCCTGAGTGGGGGCGTTCCTCCTTTCAATGATTTTCTCCAACAACTTCTTCGTCAATTGGCCATTGCCCCATCCCAATTACACCCCAATGGTTATGCCATTTTAATGGGGTTGTGTGTACTGTTCAGGAGGATGCTTGATCGATTCCCAAGCTTTGACGAGATTTGCTTCCTATGCTCTTTCACCAGGACTAAAGATCACCCCTCTATTACTGTCGTGAGAAGTGCTCGAAATCGTAAATTGATCATCGGTCTTCCTGACAGCGCTCATGGGTTTTTGACTCAATTTTTCTATGTCCGTTGCCCCCCGGGGTTTTATGCCGTGTGGAGAGAAGGAAGTAGGATCATCTACCTTTTTCTCCTCTATACTCTGAATTTTTTGATGTTCAAATTGCCAAGTGTTAACTTCATCATCATTTTTTTTTTATTTCAGTGCTCCCCCTCCTTGTAAAGATCCCAGTCACAAGCCAACTCTGGAGAGGTTTGTAGCTGTTCCGGTTGAAGAGCGGGATATGAAATTTTTGCTGAACGACGAATTCCTTCACTAGTTCGGACTTCTTCACCCTTCTCGCTCCACACACCCCTGCGAGGTTCCAGACTCCCCACCTAAAGCATCAGATGCCCTGGTTTCTACAGACACATCCATACCAAAAGGACCTGCTCCTGAGGCTTTGCTAGTGAAGTGCTCCACTTCTGTTGATGTTGCGGGGCCATCTGTCGAACTTGCCCCGGTTATTGAGGAAGAAGAGCCCCAGGGATCTCCCCGACTGTCACAGAAATCTGGCGAAGAGGCCGGAAAAACAAGCCTTGCCAAGCAGAGCAGGGACGATACTTTCGAAGGGCTGAGCGACCTCTTTGCCACCTCGCAAGAGATCTTTAAAGATGATCCTATCACTACCGGGGTTTCTTCTTCATTAGTTGAAGCGACTTCTATCCTGCAACAGACTCCGTCGACTCAAGAGTTGACGCTAACTATTACACCCACAACCACTCCTCAATTAAAGAGTGGTTCGTAGTTTGATGCGCGTAGTTTGCACGTCACATACACTTAGAATTTTTTCGTCACTTTTATGCTTCTGACTTTTTGTACTTTGAAGAATTCTAAATTCTAGCTCTTTTTATTTCAGATTCTCCGATGGGGCACAGCGGATCATACTATGATGATTTCCAGCGCTACGGGAGGCGTAGCCAATATGATTACAGGCGTTACCTTCCCTCTTACAGAGAATCTAATGAAGAAAGAGCCGCTCGAAAGTCTCAAGAGAAGAAGGCTCAAGAGGAGCGTTACGAAAGAAGAGAGAGGGAGGAGCGCCACGATTCTTCGCAGAGGGGCGACGATTCCCATAAAAGAAAATCCCATGATGACAGAGGAAAAAGTCTATGGTTGAAGATTTGAGTAAGCGAGCCCGACATGGTGAGAAGCACATCTCTACAATTCCTGAAAAGGTTACTGCCCCTGCCTTGCTTGACATTCCTTCCGGCTCTCCCGCTCTCGGGAAGACAGATATCCAAACAATAATTAGCAGACCCAAATTTCAAGTTGGACCGGGTCCTGCCACTTTGCAAAGTCGGTTTCCATAGTGGTGTTTGAAGGGAGTAAGGTTCGACCTTGACTTGGTCCCCATTGACAAGTCTGCTATGTTACGAAACCTCGATGCCGTCAAGCTTGATATTGAGAGGATGTCGAACTGGCAGAAACTTGTTGACGAGATCCAAAGGGTTAATCGTGCAAACATAGAGGCCATGCTCACTATGGAAAATGATAAAGCCGAATGGCAAAAGGTTCTCGAGCAACATGACACTGAGATGAGGAGCATCGCTTCTTACAATGAAGAGCTTGAAGCAAAAGTTGAAGAAATGAAACAAGAGCTTGCTGCTTCTTCTACTTCTTATTCTCAAAAAGAAGAAGTGCTCCTAAAACAAGTGAGAGACGCTCATGCCAGCCAAAGAGATGCCGAAGACAGGCTTGAAGTCCAGAAAAGAATTAGTGAGGGCTATGTTGCTGATATTGAAGAGCTTCGGAAGAAGAACAGCTCCCAAGGGGCGGAGATCCAAATGCTTAAGCTTCAACTTTCTAAAGCTGAAATGGAGCGTGATGAGGCCGTTGCCGGCAAAATTGCAGCTGAAGAATCTCACGAGGCAACGAGGGCCAACATCAGCTCAACGTTATTTGATTTCTATCTGCATAGCATCTTGGGGCGCGGTAGCCTCGCCTTTCTAGGCCCCAAGTATGAAATTACACTGGCTGAAGTTTGGGAGGCCGCACTCGATATGCTCGGTGGTAGTGGCGCTGGCTATGCTGAGTCAGCTCTTGAGGAGCACTATCTTGATGATGATGCTCGTGCCGCTCTCGCTAGGGGGAGAGAACAGCTTGCAAAATTAAGGGCCGAAACAGCGGCAGGAGAATATTCAGGAAAAATCATCTCAACTGCTCCAATTCAACCTTCTCCTTCAGCCAAAATTGACATTATCGGTTCTAGTTCTCATTCTCCATCTCCTACTAAAGTTACCACTGATATTACAAGCATACAAGGTGGAGATGAAGGCGGCGAGAGTGCCGAGGCACAGGCTTACGAAGTTGACGTCAGGGAACCGACTTCCGCAGGTAACCCTACTGACAATCTTGCCCAAGTAGACTGCTCATCTGTTTCTTACGAACTTGATGAGCTTTTTGACTACTTCTTGAATCTCAGCGAACCTTTATCTCCGCTTTTTACTGACTTGAACTTTTTTCCTTCTGCAGAGAAAACGTCAGGCATTGTTCAGGCCTCTCCTCCTCCAATTATTCCTTCCCCGCCTCTTAAGGTCACTCCTCCTTCTGCCTCGCAACCCGGGTCACAAGAGGAGAAAATAGAAGCTCTTCAAGGCTTAGATGATCCCGTTGCTTCTCAAGATCCAAAAGGAGAAGAAACTGAAGGAAGCAAGAGGACTCCAGAACCAACCGGCTCCGACGCTGAACCGTTATCCAAACTTCTTTCTCCAGGGAGTGGGTCTTCCTCCAAGAAGAGAGGAAAGCAGGGAGTTTCCAAGAAGAAGAAGAAGAAGGGATCTTTAACTGGCGAAGAAGAGACGGAAGAAAGTCCGACCGAACCCCTTTCTCCTTCATCCCCTACCCTTACAAGCCAGCCTAAAAAGTTGGTCATTCGGCCAGGTGCGGGCTCAAAAGGTGGGCGGAAGAAGAAATGATGGCTCTGGTTCTGTGGCTTTCATATCGCTTTTTGCCTTTTTTGCATGTACTGACCGGAAATTGTGCGGGTACCGGCCCCCCCCGCTTTTCTTTTGCTTTTTACTTTGGAACCTGTACCTGTATATAAAATAGTGTTGAATAAAATGATTCTTTTTCTTTGTACAAACTTCTGTCTGTATCTGAGAATGCATTTACTATTCATTTTTGTACAAGTTTCTTTGTACGATATTGCAGTGAGCTTGTGGTATATATTGTTCGAGTGCAATTTTACCGATGTAGTTATGCCATGCTGCCCCTATACCATAAGCCCATTGTAATATTTTATTTTATGAGGAACTTGTGCTTTTATTTTTTAGAGAATAATTATTCCACATTTGGAGGAATATTATTTCATTAAAAAATAGAGCACAAATAAGTTTCTACGCTTCAACCTTCGAAGATATCACTTTTTATTTTGTGCATATACACATTTTACTGAATGAAATCTTCTATGTGGTAAAGCGGGTATTTACAAGGTACTTCAACTTCTTTTTGAGGAAGAGAATTTTCTAGAATAAGTAATTCATTCTTCCTTTGAAAGTTAAAGTGCGCTTTTGATGAGGATTTTTTTTTTACTTGCCACAGTAAAGGGCTTCTTGATTTTTGTTTCTTTGAAAAGTTGCACCTTCGGGGAAGACTTTTTCACGTTTCAACGCCTAGAAGTTTTATTTCAATCTTGGTGAAACGTGTGCCTCCGAAGAGGTCTTTCTGCCTGATTGTGCCTCCTTTTTTTTTTTTGAAATGGGCCTCTGAAGAGGGCTTTTATTTTCTTTTTCATTTCAACTCTGGTGAAGTGAAATTCCAAAGAGCGACTGTCGCACTTCAACTCCTGGTGAAATGGGCCTCCGAAGAGGGCTTTTATTTTGTTTTGCATTTCAACTCTGGTGAAGTGAAACTCCGAAGAGCGGTTGTCACACTTCAACTCCTGGTGAAATGGGCCTCTGAAGAGGTCTTTTATTTTGTTTTGCATTTCAACTCTGGTGAAATGAAACTCCGAAGAGCGGTTGTCACACTTCAACTCCTGGTGAAATGTGCCTCCGAGGATTGCCTGGAAGTTACACTCTCATGGTTGGTGGGTCATGACTCCTCCAATCTTTTTTGATTGAGTAGAGAACTTTCTTTTTTGCAGCATTTGCCTCGTTAGAGGTCTTTACCCTCCGAAGAGTTGTGCCTCCAAAGAGGACTTGTGCCTCCGAAGAGGGCTTTAGTTATTCCTTGTCCACTTGCTTATGCCTTTTCAGCGAACCTCTATTTTTTCTTTTCAAGCTCGCACTCCCTTCTCTTACAAGTAGTTTGCTTAATCCAAAGAAGTGTACTTCATTGCTAGGCCAGTTCGCGAGAACGGGCATAGGCTTCATAATCGGATGTTTGTTTGTTCAAACTTCTCAATTTATTAGCTAGAGCCCATTTTTGGCGAAATCATTGGCCGTTCAATTGAAGCACTTCTTATCTAGGATTTAAATTCGGGGCTTTTGTGACTTGGAATTTGTTTGTTGAATGATAACAAGAATCACTTGGTCTTGTAATGTGCAAGTTTTATTTTCGTTGCCTGCAAAAATTTAAATCGACATTTCAGCAATACATTTAATGTACTTTTCATATCGAAAATAAAGCAAACATGTAATAATAATAAGGTACACAAGATTTATAGTGGTTCAGCCAAGAATTTGGGCCTACATCCACTTTATAGTCTTTCATTATTCACTTGCATCGGTTTTACAATCGCTTTCAATTACAGGAATCATACATTCATAATTCTTTTTACAATATTTCAACAAAGCTATCAAGTAAAGTATGGGCGCAAGTGATTGCTGTTCCAAGCCCTTGAAATTTGATCTCCTTCGACAGTAGTGAGTTTGAATGTGCCGTCAAGAAGCTTCTGACCTATGACATATGGTCCTTCCCAATTTGGCCCAAACACACCTATCGCCATCATAATTCTCTTTAGGACTAGATCTCCAATCTCAAAGCTGCGTTGGCGAACTTTGGAATTGAAATGCCTGGCTATCCTTTGCTGATGAGCTGCGATTCTGAGCTCTGCCTCTTCTCTTTTTTCATCAAGGAGATCTAGTGCCTCGAGCTGTAGTTTTTCATTCTCCGCTTGATTGAAATGGATTCTTCTATGTGAAGGGACCTCTGTTTCTACCGGAATCATTGCTTCTGACCTGTATGCCAATGAAAACGGAGTATGCCCAGTCGCAGTTTTGTGGGTAGTTCTGTATGCCCATAGTGCTAGTGGTAGCTTATCGACCCAACCACCTTTTGCTCTTTCGAGTTGCTTCTTGATGGTTGACTTGATAATTTTATTTACTGCTTCCACCTGCCCGTTTGCCTGCGGATGAATTACTGCTGAGAAGCTTTTTCGGATTTTGAATCGTTTGCAAAAATCTTGGAATTCTTCACTTTCGAACAGAGGACCATTGTCTGTAATTATCTTTTGAGGCACACCATACCTACAAATGATACTTTTAGTCACAAAACTTATCATCTTTTTAGAGGTGATAGCAGCCAGGGGTTCAACTTCTGGCCGTTTAGTAAAATAATCTACAGCAACAATGGCATATTTGATTCCAGATTTGGCAGTTGGTAACGGTCCCACAAGGTCTATCCCCCATATTGCAAACGGCCATGGACTGACCATCTGTGTGAGTTCAGTGGAAGGTGCTCTAGGAATTTTGGCGAATCTTTGGCATCTGTCACATTTTCGGGAATACTCTGCTGCATCTCGATTAATTTCTGGCCAAAAATATCCGTATCGGAGAATCTTCTTTGCTAAAGTTTAACCACCTAAATGATCACCACATTCTCCCCCATGCACTTCAGCTAGGATTGTTTTGGACTCTTCCCTGGATACACATCGAAGTAACGGCATTGAGAATCCCCGTCTGTATAATTGGCCATCCTGGACTATATAGCGAGAGGCTTTCCTTAGTAGCTTTTGTCGTTGCTTTGAATTTTCCGGTAGAGAGCCATTGAGCAGATATTCTGTTATTGGAGTCATCCATGATTCTTGCTCTTGAGACACGCTCATGATCCGATCAATATCCATCTCATCAATGCTTGGAGCCGACATGACTTCTACTGGAGTCAACCCCAGGAATTGAGCTTCGCCTGTGCTAGAGTATTTTGCGAGAGAATCTGCTTTCGTGTTTTCTTCTCAAGGAATATGACTTATCGTGTAATGATCAAAGTCACACAGGAGTTCCCAAGCCTTTAACAAGTAGGCAGGCAGGTTTCCCCCTTTTGCTTGGAATTCCTTTTTGACTTGGCATACAATAAGCTGAGAATCACTAAAGATCTGTAATGCTCGGATGTTTAGTTCTTTAGCAATTCTCAAGCCAGCGATAAGAGCTTCGTATTCTGCTTCATTGTTCGTTGAAGGAAATTCCAATCGCAGTGCATAGCATAATGACCGACCTTCAGGGGTCTCAAGTACAACTCCGGCTCCAGAACAGTAGTCATTTCTCACACCATCAACATATAACTTCCATTGGATTGGGGAATCATCGATCGTTTCCTCCTCGCTGTTACCCTTATCTGTGAATTCTGCGATGAAATCCGCTAAAGCTTGTCCGTTGATTGCTTTTCGGGGATGATAAGTGATGTCATATTGACTGAGTTCAATGTTCCACTTTAGAAGACGACCCGAAGTCTCAGGGCGAAACAGGATTTGCTTTAAAGGTTGATCAGTGAGGACTCTGATAGGATGAGCTTGGAAATATTGCCTCAACTTCCTTGATGCAATCAGTAGGCAATAGGCGAGTTTTTCCAACTTGGAGTAATTCATCTCTGCCCCAGTGAGTCTTTTGCTGATATAGTAAACTGGATGTTGAATCCTCTTGTCTTCTAGTATCAGCGCTGCACTTGAAGCATGAGATGATACTGCCAAGTATATAAGAAGATCCTCACCATCGCCAGGCCTAGAAAGTATTGGAGGCGTTTCCATGTGGCGTATCAATTCATCAAAGGCTTTTTGGCATTCGGGAGTCCAATCAAAGTTTTTCTTTCCTTTCTTTAGGGCGTCAAAGAATGGGATGCATTTATTAGTGGCTTTGGAAATGAACCGACTCAAGGCGGCGACTTTTTCGTTGAGATTTTGCAATTCCTTCTTCGTTCTAGGAGCTTTGACTTCTTTTAAGGCGGTAATTTGAGCTGGACTAGCCTCAATGCCCCTAGCGCTCACGATGAAAGCTAAGAACTTTCCATACTCCACGCCAAATGAACATTTTAAAGAGTTAAGCTTCATTCCGTATTTTCAGAGGACTGCGAACATGTCTGCTAAGTGTTCTATATGATCCACTGCTTTCTTAGATTTTACTAACATGTCGTCGACGTAGACTTCCATAGTCTTGCCCAATTGTGGTTTGAACATAGCATTAACAAGTCTTTGTTAGGTTGCCCCTACATTCTTCAGCTCGAAGGGCATAACTCTGTAGCAGTAAAGACCAACATCGGTGATAAAGCTCGTGTCCTCCTGATCTGGCTCATGCATCATGATCTGGTTATATCCGAAGTAAGCATCCATAAAAGATAACAATTCATGTCCCGCCGTTCCGTCTACCAGTTGATCGATCCTGGGTAACGGGAACCAGTCTTTGGGGCAGGCCTTGTTTAGATCTGAAAAATCGATGCACACTCTCCATTTTCTGTTGGCTTTCTTAACCAGCACTGGATTTGAAACCCAATTCAGATAGGTAGAATCTTTGATAAAGTTATTCTCCATGAGCCGATCAACTTCTTCTTTTAATGCTGCTGACCTTTCTGGACCTTGAGTTCTCCTTTTCTGTTTCACAGGTGTAAATTTTGGATCAATATTCAGAGCGTGTACTGCTACTTCTGGGGATATTCCGCACATATCGGCATGAGTCCAAGCAAAAACATCCAAATTTGCTTTTAAAAAAGATATTAAAATATTCTGAATCGACACATGAAGTTGCGAACCCACATTAAACACCTTATTTGGGTCCTTCGGGTCAACAGGTACTGGTACTGTCGTTTCCACTGGTACCACTCTATTCTCCCCTGCACTGGCTTTTCTAGGATCCATCTCTTTTCGTGCTCCGCTGTGCTCGCCAGTGCAGGGTCCGCCCTGTAATTGCTACAAGGCTGGTTCTTTGATGCGGACTGGGGTTGCCGCATCCTTTCCCATTTCTCTTTTCCTTGTTTCTCGCAGCTCTGTCAGATAACACTCCCGCCCAGCATTTTGATCCCCTTTTATAACTCCCACTCCATTGTCTGTAGGGAATTTAATGGTGAGGCACCATGGGGCCAGAACAGCTTTGAACGCTGCGAGAGTTGGACGGCCAAGGAAAGCATTATAAGCAGAAAGTTCGTCGACAATCACAAAAGTTTGCTTGCGGACTACTTTTCTTTCTCCCTCACCAAGTTCTACAAGCAAATCAACGGTTCCTATCGGTTGTTTTGGCTCCCCAGTGAAGCCAGCGATTTTCTGCGACGAGGCTTGCACATCAGCCATAGGGATCTTCTTTTGGTCGAATGTTTTCTTGAAGAGGATATTGCACGATGCGCCACAATCAATGAGAACTCTTCTGACAATAGCTGGCCCAATACCAACCAAGATGACTAAGGGATCCAAGGTAGGAGCTTCAACACCTGTGGAATCCCTGGCTCTGAACACAATATCGTCATTGAAAGTTCTTTGTTGTTTCAGGGGCGTAGCATCTTCCAAAACAAAGACATCTTCTTCGGACGGTACATATTTCAAAGCCCGGGTGTACCTTTCCATCTCACCCCAGCTCTTGCCTGCTGGGTGAGGTCCTCCCGTAATGACATTGATAACAAGCCTTCCGGATTCATGCCCTGCAGCCTTCTCACTTGTCCTGGGTTGATGAACAGGAGCTCGTTGCCCCTGACTAGACGAAGCAGGATTGCTGCTATTCTTTTCCACAAATTGCTGCAGCTTGTTCTCCCTTATCAACTCTTCAATCAAATTTTTCAATTGGCGGCATTCATCGGTATCATGACCGGGTTGATTATGGAAGCGGCAAAACTTCCCGCTTTGTACAGCTTTTTTTTCGGTTCTCAGAACGGGAGGTTTAGGATAATCAACAGAATCTTTAGTGGCAAGATAAATACGCTCCGGCATATCTGATAAAGGAGTATATTCCGATGACTTTAAGGAACGAGGCTTCTTCAGATTTTTCTGTTTCTTCCCATCGTTATTTTCCCTTTTCTGTCCTACAGATTCATTCTTGCGTGGAGCAGCAATGTTATCTTCAGCTTTTTCCAATACTGCCTTTACTGGTACAGGACGGCTTTCCAGGCGTATGAACTCATCTGCTTTCTTGTAGAATTTTTCAAGGGAATTTGGTTCCTTCATGTTAAGCCATTTTCCAAATTCGCTCGACTTGTCGATGGCCCTCATCAGATAGGTCAAGATCATCCATGGTTCTGCATTGTCTACCTCGGCCAGCGCTATATTAAAGCGATTCAAGAAAGATCTGATAGTTTCCCATGAATTCTGTTCTAAACTTGACAACGACATGATATCTTTGGCTTTTGAAGCATATAGTCTGAACTACTCCTTGAATTTCCGGGTTAGGTCAAAAAACTGATCTATAGACCGAATTGGTAGCTTGGTGAACCAAAGCAGAGCTACACCTTCCAAATATACAGGAAAATATCGGCACTTTATTTCATCAGAAGCTCTGTCACCTGTCATGTGCCAATCATACTTATACAAGAATTCGTTTGGATCACTTGTTCCCTTGTAAGCTGGGAAAGTTGGAGGGACGAACTTCCTTGGGAACTCAGCCTTTAAGATCCTTTCGGTAAACGGGGTTTTACTTGGAGCGAAACCCCATTCCTTCTCGTCTTCATTCCTTTGCATGCTTTCTTTCATGATTTGTCGAACCATTTCAGAAAGATACCTCTCATCATTTTGAGCTTTAGATCCACCAACTTCAGGAAATGTCCGCTCAAAGGGGCTGGCAGCCCTCTCAGGAATGTTTCTTTCTTCAGTGTCATGAATGTTGCCAGCAAAGTTCCTTTCATTACCCGTTGGTTGACGGTTTACCGCAAGCAAATCGTTCAACTTATTCAAAATTAGAGCATTTTGGGCATTCTGAGCCTCCAATTGTGCACTTTGGGCATTTATCTGCTGGTTTAGCCCTAAGATTACAGCATCCAACTCCGCTTTTGTGACCCCAACAGGTGGAGTGGCTTGATTAGGTATTGGGGAAGTGGAGGTTCCCTCTTGAACATTTCCAGATCTAACCGATCTACTCCTTCTCCCTGGAGCAATGATTTCAGATAAACTTCTAGTCTTCAAAGAGATTACTTCAACAAACTTTTGTGGAGCAATGATGATAATTTGCCTAAGTTCGATTCTCAGTGAAAGCACCAAAAATGTTAACGCTGAAATTTGAATGCTAACACCCCGGTGTGTAAAGTGTAGTTGTGAAAGCACCACCCGATGATTCGGGAACAGAGTATAAGCAGAAAACCACAGAAAAAAGCAGTAAATAACAACGATTTTATAGTGGTTCGGCTCAATAGTTTGCCTACGTCCACTCTGAATATCTTTATTGATGATTTCGTTACAAGTTGATACAATTCTTCCCAAGTACAATACACTTTGAACTACTAAACACTTTGAACGAGTAGCTTAAACTTCAATGTAAATGAAAGTCCTCAAATCCATGTCGGATGCATGAGATTTCTTCTTGAAGTTGTCGATAGCGTTCTACGTGTCTTGAAAGCTTTGAGTGTTGAGTTGGTTTGGAATGTAGAAGAGTATCGGTGCTTGGAAAGAATGAGCCAAAAGTCCTTTGAACGTTGGAGGTGGTTGCGTATTTATAGGTGTGATTCTGGGCAGTAGTTTTTCTCTCAAGTCATGAGTCGTGCACGACTCATGGAGAGTCGTAAGTCGCGCTCGACTCAAGGTCCAAGAGTCAGCAGGCAGTGGGGTAAGTGAAGTGGTTCTGAGCTTTTCTTCGTCCATCTGGATACAAGTCCTAACTCGTTCGCGAGTTAAGAGGTCACGGTTTAAAGTGAGGCAGCACTAAAATCTTGGCTCTACGGTTTTAGGTCGTGTATGACTTAAACTAGGTCGTAAGTCGTCGACGAGTCATCTTATTGCGGCATGGTATTGAACTTGTCCTCTAAGTCTTAGGTCGTAACGTCTTTAAGTCGTGGACTTTCTTAAGTCGTGACATTCCCTAAGTCGCTTAGGTCTTAATCCTGTTAGGTCGTTAGCTCCTTAACTCGTAAGCTTTCCCTGAGACATGACATATCTTAAGTCGCAGAGGCTTTAAGTCGCGGATTTCTCTGAGATGTGAGTCGCTTTGTTTGCCTAAGTCGTTTACGACTCATGCTAGGTCGTAAGTCATAGACAGCTTTAGGTCGTTAACTTATTTCCTTCTTGAGTCGTGCCATCTCTTAAGCCGTAGACTTCCTTAAGTCGTCTGGACCTTAGCTCGTTAGGTCGTGGAGACCCTTAGTCGTGCACCCTCCTTGATCCATTGAGTCGCTGTCTCCCTTGAGTCGTTGAGTTGGCCATTTCTTTAACACGTTAAACTGTTAGGTCGTACCATTCATAAGTCATTCATGCTTTGTCTTGTTAAATCGTCATGCATCTTAAGTCGTGAGGTTTACTAAGCCGTAGATTTCTCTTGATCCGTTAAGTATCTTATGTCGTAAATCGTCCCAGGCCTTAACTCGTTGTCTTAACGGGGTTAACAGTATATTTATGTTATTGATTAACATAACTTAAACCATTAAACTATAATATAACAAACAAAGCCACTTATCAATTCTCATGAAAATGAAGTCAAAGCAAAAGCTATTTTAAGTATGATCTATTTACTATTATATTTAGTAACATAGATCATCAAATTGTGTTTCTACCTTAATTTCATAATCAAAAATCAATTAGTAAATTGACATTTAAATTATGTTTATGTTTAAATAAGAATAGCATATTTGTAAATACAACATAGAGTATCAAATTTGTTTTTGTAAACTTCAATATTTACTTCTCATGAAGCATAAAGGAGACTATAAATTACAAAATATGTTGAATTTACATAATTTTAGAGAGCTTCAATACCCCTAAATTGAAGGGGTTTGTCTACTCATTTGTGTTATCATATCAACATATGTAAATTTCAACATTAAAACAAAAGCAAAGTAGGTAAGAACTAATTAGTGTAAAAGAGAAATTAAACTATTTTCAAAAAAGTAAAACTAAGCTACTAACATGAAATGAAAGAACATGTATATAAAAATGAACAAGAAATAAAATAAGAACAAGGAAAAAGTAAAAGAACAAGAGGCTTAGGAAGCCATTTTTATTTCATTTGACTTTGAGGCTACAACTTGCATTCTAATTTCCTAAGTAAAAAAAGAGAGAAGATTCATTACATGTACATAAGAGGGCTATTTATACATACAGAAAACCCTAATCCATATTTTAGAGGGCTTCCCAAAATACCCTTTAGGAAGTGGGGCTACCAAGTAATCGTTAGTCTCTAATTAATCCATCATTAAGTATGCATGAAACTTTAACCTCTATTAAATTGTTCATTAGCTTCTAATTGTAGATTAAGGTAAGTGGGTATGTGGGTTCCATGATGCATGGTTTGAATTATTTCCATCTTTATTTTTTTGTTTCCATCCTTGTACATGCATATTTCCATGAGTACATCTTCAAATTTCCATCCAAAATTCCTATAATTAAAAAGAAAATATGCAAATAAATATTCATAAAATTAACTCATGCACAGAATTACTGTTTTATCCATACAATGAGGTATGAATGATGACTTGAAAGCATATTTGAAATTTGGTTTTAAAAATTTAACAGTACCCAACTATGACATTTATTTAAATAAAAAATAGATAAATATGGATGTAAAAATATGCATATTTACGTGCACATCAAATAACCCAATAGTTATTTTTTTATTCGTCTTCGAATAAAGAAAAACTAAGATAAACCCATTTCGTAGGAAACATGGTTGCATTGAGCGTATGCAGCAAGCCATAAACCTCTAGGCATCCATAGTAGGACGGGTGTTGTCTTGTGAGGGTTTTCAGCGGATACTACCCACAAATCCAAATGCAACATGAGGAATTCCTAAATGCAAGATTTATTTACAAAGAGATGGATGCAAGTTTATTTTGAAAATATTTACAAATGAAGAATTTACATTCAAATTGACGCAAATAAGTTAAATATAACTTATGGTCACTATCAAGAAATTTAAGTCCTTTTACCGTCAACTTCAAACAAAAATAAGTAAACATCACAATTGGACTCTAGTTTGGCTAGTTGTTTCGGCTGATGACATAGTGCAGCGATGAAATAAATTCTTAGTTAAATATCAAAGTTTTCAAAGTGGTATTGTCATTTCATTTGAATAACAAGTCAAATCACATGAGTGAAAATAGTTCTTGGATTTCAATCACTTACGCTTCCTTTATTTGAAAATTTTATTGATATTAACAATATTTACATATGCCTAACTCAGAAAACCAAGGCCAGACATATGACACATGCACAACTTTCGGGCTTATGTGAGAGGAATATAGAGCATGGCGAGTGCACATCCAAGTGTGTACACCTATCAACTGTATGCGTTATTAATGTAATTTTTTTATATACACACACCTAATTCAGATAAACAGAGGTCGGATATACCGATCATGCTTTACCTTTTGGGCTTATGTGAGAAGGATACAGAGCAAGGCGAGTGTACAACTTGCGTGTGAACACATGACTCTAGGTGTTAATAAAATATATACATGTATACAATAAGATTTTTTTTAGAAAGAGAGAGTTTTATAATATCATCTTAGTACCAACTAACTTAAAGATTTAAAATATTATCGCCTTTACTTTAAATCAACCACTTGATAAACAAAGATTTCAATTAGGATATACTTCATAATTATCACCCGTGAACCTTCCTATATACTAATTAAACCATCGTTACTTGTGATCAAACCTTATTTTTAATTTTTTAAGACAAGTAAATTTTCAAAAATTTCAATTTAATAACCAAAACTTATACTTGTCCTATAGTATTTCTTCAAAGTAAATCAAAATGCTAAAAAGAAAATATTATTGAGATCCAGAAATTTTGAGATTTTTTTAGAAATTTTGAGTTTCATAAAGAAAATGAAAATTCAATAATACCATGAAAATTAAAAACTGTGATAACCCGGATTTTCAGATATCTGCTAATTAGAAATTAACAGGATTTAATCTATTAAACATTGAATTTTAAGTTGAATGTGATAATCCTCCTAGTATAATTATTTAAAATTTGCAAAATTGTTATTTAATGTATATATATATATATATATATATATATAAGTCAATTTAAAATTAAATTAGAATTTGAGATTGAAATTCAAAAGAAAATATCTCAAAATGAATTAGATTTAAAATAATGTTTCTAATTTTTATAGATATGTATGTACATTGTGAAGGAAGCTTTGTTTGAATTTAATCTAATGATTTTCAAAAAGTTATTTAAAATAAAATGGAGCAAAATAAGATTAATAAAGGATTATTCTTTCTCCGAAATATATGCATGTTGTATATATATAAGGTATTAAACATGAAAAGTAAATTAATTCACAAATTTAAAAAAGGGAAAGGTTTAAAACACAATTTTTTAATTAATTAGGATAAAGGACTTTAACATAAGAGGTATTTGATATGAGTTTAAACACTTGTAAATATCTCATTTATTGCATACTAACACTTGTAAGAAAATGATTATATGTATGGACAAATGTAAGCTTAGTTTTACAAATGGCATTTTAATTTAATTTAAAATTAGGAAAAATGTAATAAAAGAAAAAAAAAGAGAGCCATACTATTTTCTTCAAAAACCTGAAACCATTAAAAAAAAGAAATTGTAATTAGACTACAAATTCAAGCATGAGCAATACAATCTGATCAAGCAAGAGTAATTCAAGGGATCAACTCAACAAGATCAAATCCAGATCAAACTCAGGAGAATCAAGTTCAGATCAACATCAACAATTTCTGGATTTAAAAGCTCAAAAACCTGTACTCTGTTCCAGGTTCTCTATTGCAAAAATAAAGGTGAGTATTTGGAAAAATCTAATGCATGCAATTAATATCTGAAGTAAGCACGATAAGTTGTTTGCCTGGTTGTTTAATATATTATATATATTATATATATATTTATATATATGTATGTATGTATATCTTAAATATACAGGTGTATATGTGTGGATACAGAGTGATGGCTGTTCTTGTTACAGGAAGCAAACTAGATAAAAATAAAATTCATACTCCTCTCCCCATCCTTTTTAGACTGAGATTTATAAATAAAATTGGTTTGTAATGACAATATGTTTGGTTTAAAAATATTTTTAGATAAGATTAAGGGTAGTTTTAAATAAAAAGTAAGAATTACAATCAAATTTCACATGTACCAAAATTTCGAATATAATAATTTATTAGTTCAGGTATGTAATTTGATTTGTTATCTGAAATGAGGATTTTTAAAGGTATAATCATGAATTTTAGGTTTATAAATATGGAGATATTGAGGGTTGAACATGATTGGTATTTTAGCCATTTCCTGATGAACTGGTTGATCGGAAATGTCGGGATTGAGGCGGGAGATAGGTTGATGATCAACGATGGTAGGAAAAATGGTTAAGTGTTTTACTGATGGTCGTGGAGGCCGATACGATGATAAATAGGATTTTAGATGTGGTTTTGTTTTGTCTGTGTTGGCGAAGCAAATTCAAATTCGTCGATGAACTATCGGTGATCGGACCACGTGGGATAGAGGCGTGGTGATGTGGCGAAGCTTTGGACCAGTTCGCATGGTTTCTGGTGATCTAGGGTGGTGGAATGAGGCGTTTTGGGTTGATCAAAGTTTGTTTCTGGTTGGGTTGAGTACTCGATTTCAAAACTCACCGACGATTCTTGGTGCAGGGTGGTCCGGTGGATAGAAGTGGTTGACATCAACTCGTCGAAGGTCGAGAAATTAGTCGGAGGGCATCGGATCATGGGTGCATGTGCACAGAGTATCACTATTATCTGGTTATGTTTAAGCTATTGGGAAGAAAGCCTATCTCGGTTTCAAGCACGGGAAATCTAAGTGTTTGAATAGAAGAAGGATGTAAAAGTTTAAGCTTGGGAATGTATTCGTGTTTTTGGTGATCTGGCTCGAGAAAATAAAGGTCGGTCATGGGTTCCTTGTTTAGGCATTAAACTTTGTTGATAATTGGTAGTTTTTAAAATAAGGAAATCTTATTAAACTGTTTAAAAACAAAGATCTAGTAAATAGGTTATTGAATTTTAAGTTTTTAAAAGGATGTTTTTGAATTTATTTGATTTTTAATAATTATGTTAGGCTAATTAATTAAATTAAATTCCTAAGTATTTCAGAATATATAAAGTGATGGAATCAAGTATGTGTTTAACTTAAATTTGTTAGGTTAATCTTTATGCTATTTTAAAACTTAAATTTTAAATATAATTAAGTGTTTGATAAATGTTAAGATAATGTGATTAGGAAATTAATAAAGGAAATGTGTTATCTTAAATTTAATTTAAGGTTTTGACGATTATGGATTAATTAATTAATAATTAAGGAAAGATTAATTACTTAGATGATAATGGCTTAATGTAAGTAATTAAAGGATAAATCTGCTGAGGGTAAATTAATTTAATTAGAAATTAAAGGTTAAATTAATTAATGATCAAGGTTAATTAATGATCAAGTTAATTAATTAAGGATAATTAACCAATGGGATAATTACTTGATGAAAGTAATTAAAGATAAATTACTTTAGGGAAGTAATTAAGGATTAATTACTTAGTATAATTAATTAAAGGATTGATTAATTAAGGAAATTAATTAAGGATTGGTTAATTAATGAAGGATAATTAATCAATGTAAGTGACTATAGGATAATTAATTTGAGTAATTAATTAAGGTTATATGTAATTAATGTGAATAGTAAATGTTAATTAAATTATGTTTTAAATCAAAGGCTAATTACTTAATGTAATCAAAAAGGATAATTATGGGATGATAAATTAAAGGTTTGTAATTAATTAATGTTAGTAAGCAGGATTAAAAGTGATTAAAGGAATTAATTTAACTAATTTAATTTAATTAGAATGGTGTGATTAATTAATCTTGTTTATGGATGATTGAATGATATTGAATGCCTTGGATTTGATATCTCTGATATGAGATGCTATGTGGTATGATATGTCGGATTAAACTGTGATAATATTGTTTCTCTATCTATGATGAACGACAATGTAAATATGTAATTCTGGATAAATGGAATTGTTTAAAACTTAAACAGTTGTTACAAAATGACATTGGAATCGAAGAGACCGGGGTCGGGTATTAGTAAATACCCGAAACCCCTTCGAATTGTAATCTGTAATAATTCTTTATGAATTTGATTTTTTGAATTAATAGGCTCGAATGAAATAAATGATGTAAGCTTGGTTATATAACCTAAGTAGTGATGCTTAGATATGATTGTAAGATGTGATTGACTATGATAAGTAAGAACTCATAAAGGTAAGAGTTACCCTGGGGTGCAAGTAAGTTTTATAGCTTGGTATTTCATGTTATATGGGTTTACTCACGCTGGTTTCCAGCCTGACCCAGGTGTTACTTTGATGTAATGCTCGGATCAGACCGAGTATTACGGATTTTAAGGTTAGAACGTTTCTGGAGCTCAGGATGCGAGCTGGATGGCAGGAACGTATGGAGTGTATTTCCGCTGCAATATATTGTAGATTATCTGGAACAAGTTAATTTTAACTGTCCAGTGTTCGTGTAATTGTTGTAACTCTGGTGTATTAACATAAATTAACTGATACAGTTTTCCTTTGCATAACTGTTATTTTATTTGATATTATATTTTGATCCGTTGCGAATGTGAGATTCTGTGTTTAATTTTTATTTCTTCTTCTATCTCTTTTCTTCCTCTCGTAACAATTTGAAATTTTCGGGATCGAAAAATCTTGGGTCGTTACATTTGGGATCAGAGCAGAAGGTTAAGCGAGAACCTTGGCTCTGGTAGGTTTACTCATTAAGGATAGGGTCAGTGTTACCCTAGGATGAGTTAAGTGTGTGTTTATATATATGAGAGCGTACTTGTTATTTTCTTATATAAAGGCTTTAAAAATGGTTTTAATGAATGATTTTTATAAAAGCTTATGTTTTATATATAAAGCAATAATTGGTTGTTGGATATTGAAAATGAATAAGAATTAAGTGATATATATATATATATATATATATATATATATATATCAAAATAGGAATTGAATAAAGTGAACTATACAGATAAGATGGATTAGAATTGGTTTCAAATTAGAATATGGAATGATTATTGTGTTTAATAATGGGATGTTGTTTTCTAGTAAACATTGATAAAGAAAACTGAAAATTTTAGGGAAGAAAACTTTTAGATAAGAATAACTTATAAATTGAAGTGGGTTTCAATTTGTGAAGTTTTGAATCCTCAGTCTAGGAACATTTGAAATTCTTTTCAAATTGTTAAAGGAAATGATATTATTCAGACTATTTTGAATGTGATCTTATTTTAAAATAAGAAATGTTTGGAAAATTTTAAAGGAATTTGTTTTGAATTTAAAACTAAAGATGGTTTAAAAATTAAAGGAACTTGGTGTGTAAAGGAAATAAATATGTATATATGAAATAAACTCTAAGGTTGAGTTTTGAATTTTCCTTGGAATGTGATGTAAAAACCCGTAGTGAAATAAGTCTTTGAACTTATAAGTAAGAAAGAATATTGATAGAAATTTGAAATTTGAAGTGAGGATTCAAATTGGGTAAAGTTGATGAGATTTAATTGAATTTAACTTTGAAGAAGTTAAATAAGTTTGAACGAATAACCTGATTTGGAAATTTCAAGATGAAATTGAGATTTAACCTAGGAAAGTTAAATGAGTTGATTTAGATGGGAGTTATATAAGATCTCAAACGGATTTGAGTTCTGGGAATGTGTGATGGATGCTGTTGATGGATGTTTTATATAATTTGGATGTTTATTTATATCCTAATATCATCCAATTGTCATCAACAATCTATAAAACTGTAAATTGGCTTGTTTAAAATGAATTAAGAAGTGGATTGTGATATTTTATATCCATTATAGAAATTAAATGGAAATAAAAGTTTGGATTGAAATTATTTAAGTAATTTCGATTTTTGAAGAAGTAAAGGCGATTTAAATTGGAATATGTGAAATTTAGACTCAGAATTAAGTATTTAAAGACTTTAAAGGTAAAGGTTAATTTGATTTAAAGAAGTTAAATCAACATTTGAAAATTTAACTCGAAATTATATAATTCGAGATGATTTAAAGTGAAAATGAATTTGAAATTAGTTCAAATTGAAATTTGATTTGAATAATTTGAAATTGTGATTAAAGTTGAATAGTTTCAAATTCAAACGGACTTTGATTTGAATTTGGAAAGAAATTGAGGTTAATTCAACTTGAGTTGGGATTAAATCAATTTCAATGGAAATTGAAGTTATTTAAATTGGAATTGATACAGTTTAAATGAAAGCGGAAATTTAAATTGAATTGATGGGAATGGAGATTGGGAATTGAACAGTTTGGTTCTGAACTATTTTGAAACAAATTATTTTAATATAAGCTTTCTTAAATCTATTTTTCCAAGCTATTATTATATGCAATCTTTCTTTTTAAAGCCAAGCTATTTCATACTTATTTTACAATTATTTTTGGAACTATTTGACAATTTTTCGACTGTTTTATAAATAAGTACTGTTTTTCAACTATTTTATAACTAATTACAAATTTACAACTATTTTGCAATTATTTAAAATTTATATAACTATTTGACTATTTTTCAACTATTTTACAATTACTTAACTATTTTACAGCTATTTTACAAACTAATAATTATTGTTCAACTACTTATTTATTTTTGACTTTTCAAGTTATTTTCTAAATTTAAACTGATCAGAGTGCAAACTGTTCATAATTAATTGCCAATTGAGATAAAGACTAAAGTGATAATCCAAATAAAATTGAAACAATTGTGAATAAGTGGATAGAAATTAAAGTGAATGTGAATAGAAAAGGAGATTGATTTAGCCAATAATCAATGAAGATATATACATAGGATGTACATATATTATTCAATCCGCATAGTGATTTGATCCAGATTCGAGCACAGAATTTCGAGATAGTATGTCGATCCAAGTTGGGATTTTTCATTCGATTTTCGACGGCGAACCTGGATATGGATTTTTGATTGGTTCTGGAAATTCTCTATCATAGTTAGGCTATGCAAGGAGAATGACGGTTTCTGATCAACAAACCAGATCTAAGTCCGCATTAGGAAGTTGGGTGGACAATGCTAGTCCGGAAAAGAAATTGTGTGATCTAGTGAGCGATCGGATTGGTATTGCGTAAGGATAATATGAGTACATCGTACGAGTTTCAATGAAATTGATATTGGGAAATTGTGAATAAGAACTGTAAAGTGATTTTGAAATAGATGAGTATATTTGTGAAATATATGATGAAATAAAAGGGAAATTGGATATTTCTACGTTTAAAGATTCATTTTTTGAAGAAAAATAATATAGTTAATAATTTTATAAAAGAGTAATCAAATTTGAATATTTGATTTGAAATAAACAAAGTTATATATCTTAGTTATCTAAGATAAAACTCCCCTTATTGAATCTTTTGCCAGAAGAAAAGGGTTTTTGGAAAGTATTTGAAGTATAAAAAGGGTATTTATACAAGTATGAAGTGATCCAAAGATTTTTTCATGGTTATATATATATATATAAAGGATCTTATGAGAATGATTTTGAAGAAAAGGTTTTTGGAACCTATGGATTTTGGAAAGCTTTTGATTTTTAAGGAAAAATCAATTTTGGAAATTTGGAAAGCCTAGTTTGAGAATTATCGATTTTGGAATAATCGATTTTAAGAAAAGGAGATTCATATGGGATACATATTACGTGTATGATTTGGAAGATACTATATGTGTATAGCATGAAGTGTTTTGAAATGGCTCTGGAGAAAAAGGCGCTCCTTTGAAATGAACTTCTCAGGGGTACCATAGGTTGTTACTGCCTTGAGCCTCAAAGGGGGGACGCTCTAAAGTGGATCCTGTGAGGAAGTCCGGACAAACTGAAGTTCTTGAGGATTATTGGGTAGCGAAAGTCGAGGGCGTTGATGCCTATAGAGGCATTTGGGTTATGCTGCGATGATAGTGTAACTCAATGTCGCTGCGATCTATTGTGGACCATAGCGGAAATCGTTTGAAGGTGAGTGTCAACGGTCTACATTTGATTTTGTCGGGAAGGCAACAGAACATTGGTAGACTGCGATCTATGGTCAAGTGGAGTGGAGAAGTTTCATTCTTTTGGCAGCGGAATTCGAGGGCGCTAATGCCTACAGTTATATGGGTTTTTGCTGTGATAGCAACGTAACCCCAGATGTAGCCGCGATCTGTAGCGGGTTGCATGGCGTAATCGAGGGGCACGGAGTGCCTACAGTTATCTACTGATTCGGCTGGGATGGCAACGTAACCATCAGGTAACATGCGAACGTGGATGGGGGTGATGATTTCCAGAGCATTCTCACCAAAGATGTTTTCTCTATTTTCAAAAAGAATTTTTTTTTTATATTTTCAATATAATTATTTTCCAAGTATTTTCACTGGGTGTTGAAAATGGGTCTGCTAAGTGCTTATAGATTTTCAGTCCTACGCCTGATCAACGTATGACCGAATTTCCGTGAGAACAAGGATGGACTGGTTGAGACATCGAGTTATAAAAAGTATTTTTATAAAACTATTTTTGTAATAACATGTAGACTTTAAAAGATTTTTAAAAATTCTTGACAAAAAAGGAGTTTATAGTTTAAAAATGTTCAAAGAATAATTTATCTGATATAAGTATTTTAATAAATTCTGGCTTCATTCCTTTTCGAGGACGAAAAGATTCGAAGGGGGAGGAATGTGATAACCCGGATTTTCAAATATCTGTTAATTAGAAATTAATAGGATTTAATCTATTAAACATTGAATTTTAAGTTGAATGTGATAATCCTCCTAGTACAATTATTTAAAATTAGCATAATTATTATTTAATGTGTGTGTGTATATATATATAAGTCAATTTAAAATTAAATTTGAATTTGAGATTGAAATTCAAAAGATAATATCTCAAATTAAATTGGATTTAAAATAATGTTTATAATTTTTATAGATATATATATGTAAATTTTGAATAGGAAGCTTTGTTTGAATTTAATCTAATGATTTTCAAAAAGTTATTTAAAATAAAATGGAGCAAAATAGGATTAATAAAGGATCATTCTTCGTCAAAAATATATGTATGTTGTATATGTATAAGGCATTAAACATGAAAGGCAAATTAATTCACCAATTTTAAAAAGGAAAATGTTTAAAACACAAATTTTGAATTAATTAGGATAAAGGACTTTAACATAAGAGGTATTTGATATGAGTTTAAACACATGTAAATATCTCATTTATTGCATACTAACACTTGTAAGAAAATGATTATATGTATGGACAAATGTAAGCTTAGTTTTACAATTGGCATTTTATTTTAATTTAAAATTAGGAAAAATGTAATAAAAGTAAAAAAAAGAGAGCCATACTATTTTCTTCAAAAACCTGAAACCATTAAAAAAAGAAACTGTAATTAGACTACAAATTCAAGCATGAGCAATACAATCTGATCAAGCAAGAGTAATTCAAAGGATCAACTCAACAAGATCAAATCCAGATCAAACTCAGGAGAATCAAGTTCAGATCAACATCAACAATTTCCAGATTTAAAAACTCAAAAACCCGTACTCTGTTCCAGGTTCTCTATTGCAAAAATAAAGATGAGTAAAACAATTATGTTTAGAAGTTTTAATCTGTTGGAAAAATCTGATGCTTGCAATTAATATCTGAAGTAAGCGTGAAAAGTTGTTTGCCTGGTTGTTTAATATGTTATATATATATATATATATATATATATATGCATGTCTTAAATATATAGGTGTATATGTGTGGATACAGAGTGTTGGCTGTTCTTGTTACGGGAAGCAAACTAGATAAAAATAAAATTCATACTCCTCTCCCTGTCCTTTTTAGATTGAGATTTATAAATAAAAAAATTTGTAATGACTATATGTTTGATTTAAAAATATTTTCAGATAAGATCAAGGGTAGTTTTAAATAAAAAGTAAGAACTATAGTCAAATTTCACATGTGCCAAAATTTCAAATTCAATAATTGATTAGTTCAGGCATGTAATTTGATTTGTTATCTGAAATGAGGATTTTTAAAGGTATAATCATGAATTTTAGGTTTATAAATCTTGAGATACTGAGGGTTGAACGTGATTGGTATTTTATCCATTTCCTGGTGAACTGGTTGATAGAAAATGTCAGGATTGAGACAGGAGATGGTTGATGAGCAATGATGGTAGGAAAAATGGTTAAGGGTTTTGCTGATGGTCGTGGAGGTTGATACGATGATAACTAGGGTTTTAGTTGTGGTTTTGTTTTGTCTGGGTTGGCGAAGAAAATTCGAAGTCGTCGATGAAATATCGTTGATCGGACCAAGTAGAATAGAGGCATGGTGATGTGCCGAAGCTCTAGACCAGTTCGCATGGTTTATGGTGATCATTGGTGGCAGAACGAGGCGTTTTGGGTTGATCAAAGTTTGTTTCAGGTTGGGTTGAGTACTCGATTTCAAAATTCACTGACGATTCTTGATATAGGGTGGTCAGGTGGATAGAAGTGGTTGACGTCGACTCGTCGAAGGTCGAGAAATTGGTCGGAGGGCGTCGGATCATGGGTGCATGTGCACAGAGTATCACTATTATCTGGTTATGTTTAAGCTTTTAGGAAGAAGGCCTGTCTCGATTTCAAGCATAGAAAATCTAAGTGTTTGACTCGAAGAAGGGTGTAAAAAATTAAGCTCGAGAATGTATTCGTGTTTTTGGTGATCTGGCTTGAGAAAATAAAGGTCGGGCATGGGTTCCTTGTTTAGGCATTAAGCTTTGTTGATAATAGGTAAATCAAGTTTTTAAAATAAGGAAATCTTATTAACCTGTTTAAAAGCAAAGATCTAGTAAACAGGTTATTGAATTTTAAGTTTTAATAAGGATATTTTTGAATTTATTTGATTTTGAATAATTATGTTAGGCTAATTAATTAAATTAAATTCCTAAGTATTTCAGAATATATAAAGTAATGGAATCAAGTGTATGTTTAACTTAAATTTGTTTGGTTAATCTTTAAGCTGTTTTAAACTTAAATTTTAAATATAATTAAGTGTTTGATAAATGTTAAAATAATGTGATTAGGAAATTAATAAAGGAAATGTTTTATCTTAAATTTAATTTAAGGTTTTGATGATTATGAATTAATTAGTTAATTAATTATTAAGGAGAGATCAATTACTTAGATGATAATGGCTTAATGTAAGTAATTAAAGGATATATCTATTGAGGGTTAATTAATTTAATTAGAAATTAAAGGTTAAATTAATTAATGATCAAGGTTAATTAATTGAGGATAATTAACCAATGAGATAGTTACTTGATGAAAGTTATTAAAGGTAAATTACTTAAGGGAAGTAATTAAGGATTAATTACTTGGTGTAATTAATTAAAGGATTGATTAATTAAGGAAATTAATTAAGGGTTAGTTAATTAGTGAAGGATAATTAATCAATGTAAGTGATTATAGGATAATTAATTTGAGTAATTAATTAAGGATATATGTAATTAATGTGAATAATAAATGTTAATTTAATTGTGTTTTAAATCAAAGGCTAATTACTTAATGTAACTAAAGGGGATAACTAAGGGATGATAAATTATTGGTTTGTGATTAATTAATGTTAAGTAAGCAGGATTAAAAGTGATTAAAGGAATTAATTTAATTTCTTTAAATTAATTAGAATGGTGTAATTAATTAATCTTGCTTATGGATGATTGAATGATATTAAATGTCTTAGATTCGATATCTCTGATATGATATCCTATGTGGTATGATATGTTGGATTAAACTGTGATAATATGGTTTCTCTATCTATGATGAACGACAATATAAATATGTAATTTTGGATAAATGGAATTGTTTAAAACTTAAACAGTTGTTATAAGATGACATTGGAATCAAAGAGACTGGGATCGGGTATCAGTAAATACCCGAAACCACTTCGAATTGTAATCTGCAATAATTCTGTATGAATTTTTTTTTTGGAATTAATAGGCTGGAATGAAATAAATGATGCAAGCTTAGTTATTTAATATGAGTAGCGATGCTTAGATATGATTGAAAGATGTGATTGACTATGATAAGTAAGAACTCGTAAAGGCACGAGTTACGCTGGGGTGCAAATTAGTTTTATAGCTTGGTATTTCATGTTATATGGGTTTACTCATGCTGGTTTCCAGCCTGACCCGGGTGTTACTTTGATGTAATGCTCGGGTCAGACCGAGTATAACAGATTTTCAGGTTAGAACATTTCTGGAGCTCAAGAGGCGAGCTGGATGGCAGGAACGTATGGAGTGTATTTCCGCCGTGATATATTGTAGATTATCTGAAACAAGTTAATTTTAACTGTCCAGTGTTTATGTAATTGTTGTAACTCTGATTTATTAATGTAAATTAACTATCACATTTTTCCTTTGTATAACTGTTATTTTATTTGATATTATATTTTGATCCGTTGTGAATGTGAGATTCTGTGTTTTATTCCTGTTTCTTCTTCCATCTCTTTTCTTCTTCTCCTAACTATCTAGAATTTTCAGGATCGAAAAGTATCGGGTCGTTACAAGAACCCCCCCCCCCCTGCTTAATTTTGACTATGTGCGTACAATCAATGCGTGATATAATGAGTGTAACGGGGAAAAGTATGTACATATTTACAAAAGAGGGTTAACATTTTTTACTAGACTTAGCATGGCCGTTGAAGAATCATAAGCTCCTCCTCTTGATTACTTGGCAATTCCATGAAAGGTTTCAAATGATGACCATTGACTTTGAAAATCAATCCATCTCTGGGGTTTTGTATTTCAATGGCATCATGTGGAAAAGCAGTTGGTACTACAAATGTTCCGGTCCATCTCGATTTTAGTTTCCCAGGTAATAAATGAAGTCTAAAGTCTTATAAAAAAACTTTATGGTATGGTGAAAACATTTTTCTTAGGATTGATTTTTCATGAAAAACTTTTGTTCTTTCTTTATAAATTTTCTCGTTTTCATACGCGTCGTTTCTAATCTCTTTTAGTTCATTGATTTGCAATTTTTTGGTTTCACCGGCTTACTTGAGATCAAAGTTTAAGTTTTTTATTTCCCACAACGCTTTGTCTTCGATTTCAACTGGTAAATGGCTGGCTTTCCCACAAACTAAAAAAATGAGGACATTCCAAGGTTAGTTTTAAAAGCAGTACGGTAAGCCCAAAGCGCGTCTGCCAGTTTCTGAGACTAATCTTTACGATTTTTATTAGCAGTTTTCTCCAAGATTTGTTTTATTTGGCGATTTGAAACTCCAACTTGGCCACATGTTTTAGGATGATATAGAGTGGATAACTTGTGGGTTATCGAGTATTACTTCATTAAAATTTCAAAAGAACGATTGCAAAAATTGGTTCCGTTATGACTAACTAGTGTGCGAGGTGTTCCAAATCTCGAAAAGATGTTTCCTTCATGGAATTTCAAAACAATTCTATGGTCGTTGTTTTTACATGGAACGGCTTTGACCCATTTCGAGACATTATCAACAGCGAGAAGATGTACAAATTTCCAAAAGAATTGAGAAACGGTCCCATGAAGTCAATACCCCAAACATCAAAGATTTCAATCGTAAGAATGGAGTTTAAAGGCATCATGTTTTGTCGAGAAATTCTTCCAAGCATTTAGCAATGATCACAAGTTTTGAAAAAATCGAATGAGTCTTTGAAAAGAGTAAGCCAATAGAAACCACAGTGAAGCACCTTTTCCACAGTTTTTCAAGGACCGAAATGTTTACCGCACGCTTGATCACGGAAAAATGAAAGAACACTCCTTATTTCATTATTTGGGATACAATGTCGAATGATTTGGTCGAAATAGTACTTAACAATTATGGATCATCCTAATAGAAGTACTTGGTTTTGGAAAGAAATTTATATTTATCTTGTTTCGACCAAAATGAGGGAGTTTCTTTAGTGACTAAATAGTTCACGATGTCGACATACCACAGATCGACAGAGACAGAAAGAACTTGTTCGTTAGGAAAATTTTCATTGATTGGTAAAGGCGATGGTGCGTTTGGAAGACGAGACAAGTGATCGGTTATGACAATTTCGGATCCTTTTTCGTCCTTGATTGTAAGATCAAATTATTATAGTAAAAGGATCCAACAAATTAAGTGAGACATAGCGTCCTTTTTTGTGGAAAGATATCAAAGAGTGGAATGGTCCATGTAAATAGTAAGGTGTGAGCCTATCAAATATTATTGGAATTTTTCAAGAGCAAAAACTACCGCTAAAAGCTCTTTTCTAGTAGTTGTGTAATTGAGTTGAGCATTGTTCAGACTCATACTAACATAGTAGGTAACGTGAAGAATCTTTTTGAGGTGTTGTCCTAAGGCAGCACCAACTGCAAAGTTCGAAGCAGTCACACATTATTTCAAATGGAAGATCCCTATTCGGTGAGCAAATTACAGGAGTTGAAATGAGTTCGTTTTTGAGACGTTCAAAAGAAGAGACACAATCAAAGTTAAAATCGAAAGGGACTTCTTTTCCAAAAAGAGTCGTAAGAGGTCGAGCAATCTTACTGAAGTCTTTCACAAAGCGTCGATAAAAACTCGCGTGTCCAAGGGAAGAATGAATATCTTTAACAGATTTGGGAATGTGTAAATTTGCAATGACATTAATTTTCGCTTTATCAACCTCGGTGCCTTTATTGAAATAACATGTCCAAGGACTATGCCTTGAGTGACCATAAAGTGACATTTTTCCTAAGTAAACGTTAAGTTTTTATCCTTGCATCGTTAAGAACAAGTTCAAAATGGTGTAAACACTCATAAAAAGATTCCAAAAATAGAAAAATCCTCCATAAAACTTCAAGAAATCATTCAATCATATCAGAAAAGATGCTAACCATGCATCTTTGAAACGTAGCAGGAGCTTTGCAAAGGCCAAAGGGCAAACGTCGATACGGAAAAGTGCCAAAGAAACACGTGAAAGTTTTTTTCTCTTGATCTTCAGGAGTGATTGGAATTTGGTTATAGTCGGAATAACCATCAAGAAAGCCATAGAATTCATGGCCAACTAAACGTTCGAGCATTTGGTCGATAAAAGAAAGAGGGAAGTGATCCTTACGTGTTGCGGCATTTAATTCTTAATAGTCAATGCAAACACGCCAACCCGTTTGAGTACGAGTTGGAATAAGTTCGTTTGAATCGTTCTTGACAACGGTAAGCCCATACTTTTTCGGTACAACATGAATTGGGCTAATCCATGAACTATCATAGATTGGGCAAAAGATTCCATTATCGAGGAGTTTAAGAATTTCATCGTGAATCGCATCCTTCTTTTTTGAGTTAAGCCTTCTTGCTCGTCACGAACAGGCTTATCATCGTCGATTAAATGAATGCGATGTTAAACAAGAGCAGGACTAATTCCCTTTATATCGGTGATTGACCATCCAAGTGTTTACTTGTTTTTAGAAAGGATTGGATGTAAAGAAGTTTCTTGACCAAGGGAGAGATTGTAGAAATTATGACGGAAAACATTTCGTTATCACCTAAGTATGACTTAAGGTGATGGGGTAAGGGTTTAAGGTCCAACCTCGGGGGTTGATTGATCTAAGAATTAGGTTGATATTTGAACGCAACTAGAAGCGATTCAAAAGGGGGATGTATTCAATCTCATTGTGGATTTTGTTATAAAATTTTTTTTACTCTGCCTCGCGTTCATCGTTAAGGTCAATCGTCTCATTTTCGAAGTTTTCGTGAATGGCACTAACTTCCAATGTTTGGTCATGAGGTTCATTCGATTGGTTTTCAAGATTGAAAATGTTAAGATCCAAAGTCATGTTTTCAAAAGAAATTTTCATTGAACCGTTGCGCCAATTGATTAAGGCATTTGAGGTGGCTAAGAATGGTCAGCCCAATATCAAAGGGATTTGACTCACAGGTTGATCACAAGTTATGTTTCGAGAATGATAAAATCAACGGGGAACATGAATTGACCTACTCTAATGAGCACATTTTCAATTTCTCCCACGGGCTTCTTAATGGAATGATCAGCGAATTAAAGCATGACCTTCGTGGGTTTCAGCTCACCTAAGCCTAATTGTTTACACATAGAGTATGGAATCAAGTTTGACACTTGTGCCTAAGTCCATCAAGCATTTATTATTCATCTTGTCTCCAATTATACATGAAATAGTAGGGCAGTAAGGAGCTTTGTATTTAGCGGGCATGAATTGAGATAAGACTTCACTCAAACTGGTCGCTAAGAAGACTTTTTTTGGGCACTTGAGTGTGTCACTTTTGAGTACACAAGTCCTTAAGAAATTTAGCATAAGTTGGGACTTACTGAACGATGTCAAGAAGAGGGATATTAATTTTCACTTGTTTAAAAATTTCCAACATCTTTTCCATTTAGTCCAAGTGTTTCTTTGATCGAACTGATATGGAAATGGAACACGAGACTTAGTAGGCGGGTCTAATTGAGTAGATGTAGAATTTTGATTGGTATTCGATTCAATATTTGGCTCCACATTTTTTTCAGACACGTTCGTTGATTTAGAAGTGTCGAGAGGGGTTTTGTGTAAATCGTTTGGATTAACAACTTAATTATCGATTTGTTTTTCGAAACGCAGAGTTGTGATAACATTCAATTAGGTGACATTGCAATTTTGAATAACATGGGCTTGATTTGAATTAGTGTTTTGATTTCTGGGATTTGGAACGGGCTGGCTTGGAAATGTGCCTCGTTCACGTTCACTTGCAGACGTGCTACTTGACTCATTTGCATTTCAACTATAGCAATTGATTAGCTTGTGTGGCATATACGAGGTCAATAAATTTTGCAAATTTTTGTTTGACTGGAGGCTTTGAGTGGTTGCCTTAACCAACGTTTCAAGAATTTTCTCAAGTGAACTTAAACATTTAGCGTCTTGGGGAGGGGGAGCAAGATTTGGTTAAAAATTCGATTGTTGCGTTTGATTTGAGACGAACCCACAAAATATGGTTGAAAATGATTAGGTTGAAAGGGTGGATTCGAAGCACTATTCATGAATGCTTGAAAATAAGACGAATCGTATTCGTGCTGGGATTGTTTTGATTACATGCAAAGTTCAGATAATTCCGCCAACCAGGATTGTACGTTGGAGAAAAGAGGTCATTTTTAACTTTATTGAAAGCATTAAGTTGATCGACAGAATTAGGGTATTGATTGGCTATATGATTAGGATCGTTGCATTCATAACACATGGGTTGGGAAGCTTGGTTGGTTCATTTGGTTCGATGAGATAATGTTGTCGAACTTGTTAATATTTGCATCGATTTTAGCTTCCAAAGACAAAGAAGATCCTATCGAGTGTGCGCTCGATTGTGAGTAAATTGATTTTTCATTTGAAGTTCCCATTGGGATAACTTTTTGGTTAGGTTTTCAAGAAATTGTCAAGCATCGTTGTGATGTTGGACAAGAAAGTTGCCTTGGCACATTGATTCCAGCATGATTTGTGAGCTGTTTTCAGTCCATCGTATAACATTTAGCATACCGTCCATTGTTAACACCATCCAGAACAGCGACTCAAACACTTAAAGGATTCAAGCGAGCTAACAAGTTAAAGTGTGAGCGAGCTAACAAGGCCGAAGATCTAAAGCGACCTAACGTGATAAGCGACCTAACGTGATAAGCGACCTAAGCATGTGACAACCTAACGACCTAAACAGATCCACAGCACGACCTAGCAACCAACACAGAGCAACAGTATATCGCAACAGAGGAATGCAACGACCTAGTAACCTAATGAACTAAGAGACCTAGTGAGTTAACGACCTAGCAACCTAGTGAGCTAACGACCTAGCTAGTTTACGACCTAGCGGACCACGAGCTTCATATCCTTATGTCGCTTAGTTATAGGTCGAAACTACACTAGATCGCTGCTACTCCTAAACCCAGCCTAGGTCGCTCCATCGGGTGCTTCGACATGTCTAGGTCACCTACCATCCTCCCATAGGTCGCTACGACCTACTAACTCACTCAGTTGACATAGTACAACCCTGTTAAGCCGTAACCCATACTCCCTGGGTTGCCCACGACCTACGACCTACCCTTAGGTCGTTTACGACCTAAAGACCTGCATCCAGATTTTCTCTATAAATACCCTGCCAGCTCCAACTGAAGGGGGACTTTTGGATCATTTCTGGAACGCCTATGCTTTGTTGTTTTCTCGACTCCTTCAACACTTCAAACACCAAAGACACTTCAACGAACTTTGAGAGAGATCTAACACATTCAACATGAATTCGAAGAGCTCTTCTACATTGAAGTTCTAGCTACTTGTCTTAGTTGTGTTGAAATCAAAGATCATTCTAAAAGTTGTAATCGAATCAGCAATAAAGAGGATTAAAGTGGACGTAGGCTTGACATTAAGCCGAACCACTATAAAAACTGTTGTCTCTTTACTTTACTTTCTGTTATTTTCCGCTTATCTCTAGGTCCCGTACCAACGGATGGTGCTTTCACATTTTTACTACTTACACTGGGGTGTTAGCGTCGAATTTTAGCGTTAACATTTTTGGCGCTTTCACTGAGAACCGAACTCAGGGTGCTTTCATCATTGCTTCGCAAAAGTTCGTTGAAAGAATTTCTCTCAAAACCAGAAGTCTATCAGAGATTATGGCTCCCGGAAGAAAGCGCAGATCTACTAGACCCGGTGATGCCCATGAAAATACTGCCACTTCTCCTTCGTTAAGTCAAGCAGCTCCATGTGTTGAAATTACACGGGCAGAGTTAGATGCTGCAGTGTCTGGGTTATATCAGCAAATGGAAGCCCAGAACACTTTAATGCTTGATAGGTTGAATGCTTTGCTCGGAGCTAACCATCAACCAGTGAATAATGAAGAAAACTTTGCTGATGATGTTCATAATCCTGAAGTGAGGAATATTCCTCAAAAGGCAGCTGGCCCTGCCGAAGGGGAACCTCCCCAAGCTGGAGGATCAAGGCCGCAGCCGACTCTCCGCGAACGTTTGTCCAGGCAAACTTCCGAGAAAATGGTTGAAGTCTGTCCCACGAAGCCTCTAAACGATGAGGAATACCTCTCGGGAATGGTTCGACGGATTATGAAAGAAAGTATGCAAAGTGAAGAAGATGAAAAAGAATGGGGGTTCGCTCCAAGCAAGACTCCGTTCACTGAAAGAATTCTGAAAGCGGAATTTCCTAGGAAGTTTGTTCCCTCCACCATTCCAGCTTATCGGGGGACAAGCGACCCTAATCAATTCTTGTACAAGTATGACTGGCACAAGACAGGTGCCAGAGCATCAGATGAGATCAAATGCCGGTACTTTCCTATATACTTGGAAGGAGTGTCTCTACTCTGGTTTACAAAGCTACCAGTCCGATCTGTAGACCAGTTCTCCGATTTAACTCGGAAGTTTAAAGAACAATTCAGGTTGTATGCTTCAAAGGCGAAAGACATAATGTCACTGTCCAGTCTGGAACAGAATCTCGGAGAATCTATTAGATCATTTTTAAACCGCTTCAACATAGCCTTGGCTGAAGTCGATAATGCAGAGCCACGAATGATTTTGACCTATTTAATGAGGGTTATCGACAAATCGAGTGAGTTTGGAAAATGGCTGAAGATGAAGGAGCCAAACTCGCTTGAGAAATTCTACAAGAAAGCTGACGAGTTCATGCGCTTGGAAATCCTTCCCGTGCCGGCGAATGGGGTATTGACGGAGGTTGAGAATAACACTGCTGCTCCTATCAAAAAGGAATCCGTGGGTCAGAAGAGGAAGAATAACGGCGGGAAGAAGCAGAAGGATGTGAAGAAACCTCGCTTCTTCTAGCCTTCGGATTTCACTCCTTTAACTGATACTTCGGAGAATATCTTTTTCGCTACCAAAGATGCCATGGAATATCGTGAACCACCTGTGTTGAAGCTTGGGAAAAATGCTGTTCGAAATGGGAGATTTTGTCGATTTCATAATCAACCCGGTCATGATACTAACGAATGTCGCCATTTGAAGAGTTTAATTGAAGAACTGCTAAGAGAGAACAAGCTGCAACAATATGTTAAGAGGAATAGGAATGACCCAACTTCATCTACTGAGGGCCAGCAACTTCCTACTCATCCATCTGGCTCGGGTGAGAGGACTACCGTGCATGAATCAGAAAGGCCTGTTATTAATGTAATCACGGGAGGTCCTCACCCAGCAGGAAGAAGCTGGTGCGAGATGGAAAGATATGCTCGTGCTTTGAAATATGCCCCAGCAGAAGAAAATGTTTTTGTGTTGGAAGATGCTGCACCTTTGAAGCAGCAAAGAACTTTTAATGATGACACTGTGTTCAGGGCCAGGGACTCTATGGGTGTCGAAGCTCCTACCATGGATCCCTTGGTCATATCTGCAGGTATCGGACCTGCTATTGTAAGAAGGGTGCTTGTTGACTACGGCGCCTCTTGCAATAACCTCTTCAAAAAGACATTCGACCAAATGAAGATTCCTATAGCTGATGTTCAAGCTTCATCGCAGAAGATTGTTGGGTTTACTGGGGAACCAAAGCAGCCAATTGGAACTATTGACTTATTCTTGGAGCTTGAAGAGGGGCAGAAAAAGGTGGTTCGAAAGAAGACTTTTGTGATTGTTGACGGATTTTCTGCTTACAATGCCTTCCTGGGCTGGCCAACTCTTGCAGCATTCAAGGCAATTCTTGCCCCGTGGTGCCTTACTATAAAGTTCCCCACAGACAATGGCGTCGGTGTTATTAAAGGGGATCAGAATGCTGGGCGAGAGTGTTATCTTACAGAGTTGCGGGAAGCGAGGAAGAGAGAGATGGGAAAGGATGCGGCAACTCCACTCCGCATCAAAGAACCAACCTTGTAGCAATTACAGGGTGGACCCTGCACTGGCGAGCATAGTGGTGCACGAAAAGAAATGGATCCCAAAAAAGCCAGTACAGGGGAGAATAGAGTGGTGCAGTGGAAGTAACGGTGCCAGTACCTGTTGACCCGAAAGATCCAAACAAGGTGTTGAATGTGGGTTCTCAACTTAGTGTGACGGTTCAAAATATTTTGATATCATTCTTGAAAGAAAATCTGGATGTATTCACTTGGAGTCATGCTGATACGTGTGGAATATCTCCAGAAATCGCAGTACAACTCTGAATATTGATCTGAAATTTACACCTGTGAAGCAGACAAGAAGAACCCAGGGTCTAGAAAGGTCAACAGCATTAAAAGAAGAAGTAGATCGGCTCATGGAGAATGGCTTCATCAGAGAGTCCACTTATCCAAATTGGGTTTCTAATCCGGTGCTGGTTAAAAAAGCAAATGGAAAGTGGAGAGTATGCATCGACTTTTCAGATTTAAACATAGCCTGCCCCAAAGACTGCTTCCCGTTACCCAGGATTGATCAGTTGGTGGATGGAACAGCCGGGCATGAATTGTTGTCTTTTATGGATGCTTACTCCGGATATAACCAAATCATGATGCATGAGCCAGATTAGGAGGAAACGAGCTTCATCACCGATGTTGGTCTTTACTGCTATAGAGTCATGCCCTTCGGACTGAACAACGCAGGGAAACTTATCAAAGACTGGTTAATGCTATGTTCAAACCACAGATTGGCAAAACTATGGAAGTTTACATTGATGATATGTTGGTGAAATCAAAGAAGGCAGTGGACCATATGGATCACTTGGCAGAAATGTTTGCAGTCCTCCGAAAGTATTGAATGAAGCTTAACCCTTTGAAATGTTCATTCGGGGTAGAGTCCGGGAAATTCTTGGGTTTCATTGTGAGTGCTAGGGGCATCGAAGCTAATCCTGCTCAAATTACTTCTCTAAGAGAAGTCAAAGCCCCTAGGACAAAGAAGGAATTGCAGAGCCTCAACGTGAAAGTCGCTGGTTTGAGTCGGTTCACTTCCAAGGCCATAAATAAATGCATTCCATTCTTTGATGCTCTAAAGAAAGGAAAGAAAAACTTTGAATGGACTCCGGAATGTCAGAAGGCTTCGATGGACTAATTCGTCACATGGAAGCACCTCCAATACTTTCTAAGCCCAGCAACGGTGAAGATCTTTTCATATATTTAGCAATTTCGTCTCATGCTCTCAATGCAGCATTAGTACGGGAAGATGCAGAAGTTCATCGCCCGGTCTATTACATCAGCAAGAGATTCACACTGGGGCAGAGATGAATTATTCAAAGCTAGAAAAGCTCTCTTATTGCCTACTGATAGCTTCCAGAAAGTTAAGGCCATATTTTCAATCTCATCCTATCAAAGTCCTCACTGATCAGCCTCTAAAGAAAGTCCTATTTCGTCCTGAGACTTTGGGTCGTCTTTTGAAGTGGAATATTGAACTCAGCCAGTATGATGTCACCTACCATCCCCGAAGAGCAATCAATGGACAAGCTTTAGCAGACTTCATTGCAGAATATACAGATAAAGGTGATAGTGAGGAAGAGGTGACTAATGACATCCCGATTCGATGGAAATTATATGTTGATGGCGTAAGAAACGACTGTTGTTCTAGAGCTGAGGTCGTGCTTGAAACCCCCGAAGGGCGATCATTATGCTACGCATTGAGATTGGAATTTACTTCGACAAATAATGAAGCAGAATATGAAGCTCTTATTGCCGGCTTGATGATTGCTAAAGAACTGAACATCAAAGTGTTGCAAATCTTCAGTGATTCCCATCTTATTGTATGCCAAGTCAAGAAAGAGTTTCAAGCTAAAGGAGGAAATCTGCCTGCTTACTTGTTAAGGGCTTGGGAGCTTCTCAATGATTTCGATCATTATACGATAAGTCACATACCCCGGGAAGAGAACATGAAGGCAGATTCTCTCGTGAAGTATGCAAGCACTGGCCAAGCTCAATTATTGGGATTGGTCCCTCTGGAAGTCTTGTCATCCCCAAGTATCGATGAAATGGAGATTGACTGGGTCATGACTGCCTCTCAAGAGTAGGAGTCGTGGATGACCTCGATCAAGGGATATCTACTAAATGGCTCCTTCCAGAAAATTCAAAGGAGCGTCAGAAACGGTTAAGGAAAGCCTCAAGATATGTAATTCAAGACGTCCGGTTGTATAGACGGGGATTCTCGATGTCATTACTCCGATGTGTAACCAAGGAAGAGACTAAGACAATTTTAGCTGAAGTGCATGGAGGAGAGTGTGGGGATCATTCAGATGGTCAAACTCTAGCAAAGAAAATTCTCTGCTATGGGTATTTTTGGCCAGACATTAATCGAGATGCTGCTAGCTACTTCCGAAAGTGTGACAGATGCCAGAGATTTGCAAAAATCCCAAGAGCACCTTCCATTGAGTTAACGCAGATGGTCAGTCCATGGCCATTTGCCATTTGGGAAATAGATCTCATCGGGCCTTTGCCAACTGCCAAGTCCGGAATCAGATATGCTATTGTTGCTGTTGATTATTTCACTAAATGGGCTGAATCTGAACCATTAGTTACTATTACCTCTAAAAAGATGATAAACTTTGTGACTAAGAATATCATTTGCAGGTATGGTGTGCTTCAAAAGACAATCACAGACAATGGTACCCAATTCGAAAGTGAAGAATTCCAGGATTTTTGCAAGCGATTTAAGATCCAAAAAAGCTTCTCAGCAGTGGCTTATCCGTAGGGAAATGGGCAAGTGGAAGCAGTAAACAAAATTATCAAATCATCCATCAAAAAACAGCTGGAAAAAGCAAAAGGTGGTTGGGTCGATAAGCTGCCACTAGCACTATGGGCATACAGAACTACCCACAAAACTGCGACTGGGCACACTCCATTCTCATTAGCATATGGATCAGAAGCAATGATTCCAGTGGAAATAGAGGTCCCCTCACACAGAAGAATTCATTTCAACCAAACTGAAAATGAAGAGTTGCAACTTGAAGCACTTGACTTCCTTGATGATAGAAGGAAAGAGGCTCAGCTCTGAATTGTTGTGACGACCGCCCATGACTCCCGCACGAAACAAGGGAATGGTGCACTGAAAAGTGTGCCAGGCGGCCATGGACGATAGTCAGGGTAAGATAAAACAGAATAGTCTATCGTATTACTCACAGCGTATGGATAAAATACAATAGAAAATATACATAGTGAAGCTCTATAGAACAGAAGTCTCATCATATAAACTCATAATAGTTTTATACAATCATCTGAATAGTCAATACATCAAGCCTCACTACATAACACTCAGAGTATCAAACAAACAGCGGAACATCCAGTACATATAGTAAGAAAAACAATATGCAAAAGCCACCAGCTCGTCTTCGTCATCAACATCGTTGGTAGCCAAGAACAGCACATGTCGCCTGCTACCTAGTCTGCCCATCCCAACATGGATGAACACCCCAAGGTAATAAGAGTTGAACATAAAACCTTGAGTCAGACAACAGTCTTAGTGAGCAGTAAATCAACTATCAAACATACCAAAAGAGCATAAAGGGTAAAAGGAATAGGAACTCAACCATCCCACTCCACCTCATCCTACAGTGATAGCCCCCAGACACACTAAGCAGAAGCAAGCATAACAAAGCAGACATTTAAAGTAAAGTAATTATCACTCGAGTCAAGGTCGATGTTTTCCAAGTACAAACCCCCAAGGCCTAAACCAAGATCAGATAAGCACCTAGAAAACATCGCTCTTGAGTCCGAATGACGATACAACCAAACATCCATGACTCTGGCTATCACTGTTATCATTGCCTCGATATCATCGTTAATTGAATGACCGGCACCTTCTTTCAGCCGTCCGTCAAGGGCTAATGGCAACCCCGGTTCTAGACATAACTCTGCACGTCATTATGACCCGTGCCTAGGACTATCGCATCTGCCCAGAGTACTAACACGTCATCATGACCCGTGTCTGGAACGTCATCGTGACCCGTTCCAACGTACTCTTGCTTTGAGCATGCTAGAACCTTCAATAACGATAAGATCCAAGCCTCCTAGTCATCCTCCTCGACGACTATTCTCACACTAGCTCAAGCGCCTCTCGAGCCCACCATTATCCACAAACCCGGACCGCATCACCGAGTTATCAACATGCTTGGGATGATCCCGTCTGGACTAAACCAAGGCTTTCACACATTGTGCTTTGCTTCAACGCATCATAGCAAAGCCCCATCTCAACATCATGGTTTGCCTCATCGCATCATGGCAAAGTCCATCATCACCAAATCTATCCATATGAGCTTCCACATCCGCTTCATATGCCACAAGCAGCTTTCACCATTCAAGAGCCTTTCCTCTTAGCTTTTGAATCATCCTCGACCAACTTGTCCAAGTCAAGTTATCGATCAACTAATCAATCAAATCCAACATCAATCCAAGCAATCAATCATCCAAACAAGATCTAATAAGCAATTACAACAATAGTGGCAATTTCGTAAATAAAGAGTTCAAATCTAACATGCATTCTAACAAGCATGAATTATGAACAATATCTCTACAACTTAATGAATGAACTTGCATAAGTGAACATGTAGTAAAATAGGTATCAAAACTTCATAGATGAGAGATCTGCATGCAGACTTAAGGAAAATGCAAGAAATCACTATCTTTAGCACATAAACAAACCACCGATCCAATATACTCCTGGGTCCGTGTGAGAGATAACCACCACTCACCGAATCACCTAAACTCCTCAAAAACAACCAACTCCAGATCTGGACAGCAAAGAATCAAGCTTGATCCTCCAAAGCTCCACTTCAAATGATGAAATCTCTCTTCAATGGAGGGAGATCTTCAACTTTGGCTCTTGGATCTTCGATTTGATCTTCAATTTAGATGGAAGGAATCACTAGATTAGAGTGGAGAAAAGAAGTGAAGAAGTGTTGTAATCGAGCTCTCAAAATGGCAGCACTTCGTCGCTTCAAAATCCGGTGCCAAAAAGTGAGCCAAACCCCTCTATTTATAGGCAGAATTCCCCATGAGTCGGCCGCCGCCATGAGTCGTCCACGACCTAAGACTCGCGATTCAAGCCCCTAACGACTCAACACAACAGCCGACCAATCCAAACACAGGGCCTCACGACATAACCTTAACACGGCATACAACTCAACCTCAAGGCTTCAACGACTCAACACACACACGGCCTATCGTCCTAACGACTCAACAGGGACACGACTCAACGTCCTAACACTAAGCCTAAGTCCCCAACGACTCAACATCCCACCGACTCATCAACCCCAACCTCTACGCGACTTATCATAGGAGACGACTCACGACTCAACATTAAGTCCTAAGTCGTTTGGACGACTCAACGACTCATCAACCTACCGACTCATCAACACACACGGCTAAGCCTTAAGTCGGTCACTACTATGAGTCGGTTTCATCCTATAAGCCATCTAATTTCTTAAGCCGCTAACCCTTGAGTCTTTCCATTCTATAAGTCGATCAAGCCCTATAGGTCGCTCAACCCCACTAAGTCGCTCCAACTCTTAACTCGCCCACTGCCTAAGTCGGTAGCCTTCTTGGGTCGTACCAATCCCTTAAGTCGGCCAACCTATGAGTCGGCCAAACCTGAACTCGGTCATACCTATGAGTCGGCCACACCTCTAAGTCGTACAATACACTTATCTCCTACACAACTCAAGATCCAAACGACTTAAACTTTGGTCGACTCATACTCTAAACGACTAACAACATCAACGACTTAATGTCGACAGTTCTACTATCTTTTCGATCCATAAAAATACGGGTCGCTACAATTGCAGCCCATCAGCAAAAGGTTGCCAGGCACTTCAATTCCAAAATTCGCCAATGCAGCTTTGAGATTGGGGATCTTGTCTTGAAAATGATCATGACAGCAACAGGAGTGTTTGCGCCAAACTGGGAAGGGCTGTATGTCATAGGCAAAAAACTTCTTGATGGCACTTTCAAACTGACAACTGTCGAAGGAGATCCAATTCCAAGAGCTTGTAACAGCAATCACTTGCGTTCATATTTTACTTAAAAGCTTTGCTTAAATTTGTAAAATGATTACGGATGTATGATTCTTATATTGTAAGCCATTGTAAAATCAGTGCAAATAAATATTATGAACTATAAAGTGGATGTAGGCCCAGTTCTTGGCCGAACCACTATAAATCTTGTGTTCTCTACTATTATAAAATGCCTGTTTAATTTCGATGTGTATATACCTTAAATGTATTGGTAAAATGTCGATTTAATATTGCAGGCCATTAAAACAAAGATTACCGATCACAAGGCCAAGCGATCCCTAAAATCACTCAATAAACAAATGTCAAGCCACAAAAATTCCAGATTCAAATCCCAAGTAAGAAGTGCTTCATGCAAAAAGTTAGTGATTCCGCCGGAGGGGCACCTCCCTAACGTGGAGGCTCCAGGCCTTTGCTAACTGATTGCGATCGTTTGTGCAAACGGACATCCGGTTAAATAGCTTGCGTCTGCCCCGTGGACTCGCTTAACAATGAAGTACACTTCTTTGGATAAGACAAACTACTTGCAAAAGAAAGGAACATGTGCTTGGAAATGATAACAGGGAATCGCTGATGAGCAAATGACAAACAGACAAGGGCGAGCAGATAGAAAACAGCCAAAAAGGAGTCTTGCCTCTCAACAAAAAGGTTGGTGGAACCACCGGAGGGGCACCTTCCCAAAGCGAAGGCACCAGGCCCTTGCTAACTGATTTCGATCGTTTGTGCAAACAAACATCCGGTTGGATAGCTTGCGTCTGCCCCGTGGATCCACTCAACCGTGAGACGCAACCTTCCCAACGAACCAACTAACCAAAGCCCTCTTCGGAGGCACAACTCTTCGGAGGAAAAAGCCTTCTAACGAGGCACGTCGAAAAATGAAAGTGCTCTTCTCAACCAATAAGGTTGGTGGAATCACCGAAGGGGCACCTTCCCAAGTGGAAGGCACAGGGCCCTTGTTAACTGGTTGTGATCGTTTGTGCAAACGAACATCCAATTAAGTAACTTGCGTCCGCCCCGTGAATCCATTTAACTATGAGAAAGCAACTTCCAAGCAATCAAATAATGACCTCTTTGGAGGCACAAGCTCTCTTTGGAGGCACATGACCTCTTCGGAGGCAAAAGCCCTCTCCCGAGGCACCACAAGCCCTCTTCAAAGGCACTAGCCTTCACCAAAGGCACACCTGCCCTCTTCGGAGGCAGAAGACCTCTTCCGAGGCACCATAAGACCTCTTCGGAGGCACAAGACCTCTTCGGAGGCACGTCCCAAGAAGAGATGCTTTTCTCAACCAACAAGGTTGATGGAACCACCGGAGGGGCACCTTCCCAAGGCAAAACGCACAGGGCCCTTGTTAACTGGCTGCGATCATTTGTGCAAACGGACATCCAACTGAGTAACTTGCGTCCGCCCCGTGGATCCATTTAACTGTGAGAAAGAACTTTCAAGCGAACAAAAAAAAGAAAAGCCCTCCAACGAGGCACAACAAAAAAAGGAAAAAAAGAAGAAAAAAAGAAGAAGAGAAAGCCCTCTTCGGAGGCACACTGCAGCTCTCAAGGGAAGACTAATTTCCCCATCTTGAAAATATTCTTCCCCAGAAGTTGGAGTGCCAAATCAAAGCCCTTTTTCGAAGGCCCACTTCACCACGTAGGGGAATCCATTTTCAAAAATAAAAGTGACTATCTCCGAAAGTGAAGTGTAAAAAACTTTTTCAAACAAAAAAGAGAGAAGGCTTCTCCAACACAAGGCATACTCTACTAAGGAAAAGTAATATTTCCTCAAAAATGGAAAAATTATTCTCTAAAGTAAGAGTGTAAGCCTTCTCAAAATGGAAGAGTTGTTCTCCAACTTAAGAGTACAAGTCTTCTCGAAACAGAAGAATTGTTCTCCAAAGTCTTACCAAATGAAAGAAATTGCAATAAGCCGTGGTATGAGGGCAATACAATACAATATAGCTACATTAATAAAAGCAATGCTCAAGCAACATACCACAAACTTATTGCAATATCACATAAAGAAAATGAAGAAACATGTGCGAAAATAAGGAATAAATGCATTCACAAATATAGTCAAAAGATTGTATAAGTAAAGAGAATCATTTTATTCCATACTATAAAATTTTTATACATATGCAGGTTACAAAAGAGCGGGGACCGGTACTCGCACAATCTTCGGTCAATACAAGCCTTTATATACAAGTGAAAAGCAAAGCAAGAAGGGTAAAGCGAGACTTATTATTTCTTCTTCCCGCCACCTTTAGAGCCCTCGCCTGGCCTAATGGTTAACTTTGGGAGCCGACTTGAACGGGTCAGGGAAAAAGGAGATAGAGGTACAGCTGGGTCAACCTCTTCCTTCTCTTTACTAACAGAAGTGCTTTTCCTTTTCTTCTTCGAAGTTACACGCTTCCCCTTCTTCCTTGAAGAAGACTCGCTGCCTGGAATTTTAAGTTCAGACAGCTTTGTGTCGTCGTGAAATTTCTTCGGAGTCCTTTCACCTTCTTCAAGTTCCTCAGCATTCTGCTCTTGTAAAGCGGCCGGGTCATCCAAGCCTTGAAGAGCTTCTATTAATTCTTCTTGCGACCCCATTTGAGAAGTAGAAGGAGGCGTAATTTGAAGAGATGGAGGTGAAACAGCTGGAAGAGGAGAAGTCTGTGCAGAACTTGGCGTTTTCACTATAGAAGAAGAGAAGTTAAAATCAGTATTCCTCGCAAAGAGAGGAGATAGTGGCGCATCAAGGCTTAAATAATAATCAAAAAGTTCATCAAGCTCATGTGAAGCGAATAAGTAGTCCACTTGAGCTAAATCAACGTTGAAGTTACCTAGAGAAGTTGGCTTTATCACGTCAACTTCAAAGCCTTGTGCTTCAGCGCTTTCTTGAGCCTCATATCCAGTATGAGCAGTTACAATTTCAATGTCAGCTTTGGCAGGAGGCGAAGAATGGGAACTGGAGCCAATGATGTCAATGTCGGCCGAAACCGAAGGAAGAGTCGGGTCGGTCAAATGTGCCTTCCCTAAATGTTCTCCTTCCGCCGTTCCGGCTCGCTCTTTTGCAAGTTGCTCCTTTCCCCTGGCAAGGGCGGCACGTGCCTCATCATCCAGATAGTGCGCCTCAAAATCTGCCTTAGTATAGCCAGCGCCTCCAAGCATATCAATTGCGGCCTCCCATACTTTGGCCAAGGTAATCTCATACTTTGGGCCCAAAAACAAAAGGCTACCGCGCCCCAGGACGCTGTGCAAATAAAACTCGAATAAGGTAGAGCTGATATTGGCTTTCGTTGCCTCATGAGATTCTTCGGCTGCTGCTTTGCGGGCGATAGCTTCATCACGCTCTTTTTCAACTTTAGAAAGCCGAGCTTTTAACATTTCAATCTCCATGCCTCGAGAGCTAGTTTTTTCCCGCAACTGAGCAATGTCAGCGCGGTAGCTTTCTACAATTTGCTGCTGTGCCTCAAATCTAGCCTTAGCATCACTTTGACCAGCATGAGCGTCTCTCACTTGTTTTTGAAGCACTTCTTCCTTTTGAGTATAGGAAGTGGAAGAAGTAGCAAGCTCTTCTTTGAGTTTTTCAATTTCCGCTTCAAGCTTCTCATTGTAAGCGGTGATATTCTTCATCTCTGCATCATGCTGGTTGAGTGTTTTCTACCACCTGGACTTATCGCTCTCCATGGTTAACAAAGCCTCGAGATTTAAGAGATTCACCCGTTGAAGCTCATCAACTAGATTTTTCCATCCAGACATTCTCTCAATGTCGAGTTTAACAGCGTCGAGATTCCTTAGCACGGCCTGCTTGTCAATGGGAATCAAGTCCAAGTCGAAGCGTACTCCTTTTAAACATCAGTTTGGAAACCAGCTTAGGAGTGCAGGCGGGGCATTCTCAATTTAATACAAAGGCCGTTTGATGATCGTTTGAATATCAGCTCTTTGAAGGGCAGGAGAGCTGAAGGAGATTTCCAAAGAGATAGGAGCAGCGGGCTTTTCAAAAATTGCAGACGCCGGCCTTTCACTAAGCTTGGCCCGCTTGCTTGGATCTTCAGCGATATGACCTTTCCCTTTGTCATCATGAGATTTTCTTTTGTAGGAATCATCATCTCTCTAGGAAGAATCATGTCGTTCATCCCTTCTCCCATAGCGCTCCTCATAAGCCCGCCTCTCGCGAGCTTTTCTTGCGGCTCTTTCTTCATCGGTTTCCCTCGGGGCAGGAAGATACCGCCTGGGATCATAAGAGTCGCGTCTTCCATAACGCTGAAAATCATCATAGTATGAGCCGCTATGTCCCATTGGAGAACATGAAAGTGAAAAAGGGACAAGTTTAGAAATCTTCGAAATAAAGAAGCTTAGTGCACAAAGTTGCCAAAATCCTAAGTGTGTGTGGCGTGTAAACTACGTGCATCAAGCTACAAACCACTCTTCGGCTTAAGACTTATCTCTTGAGTTAATGGAGTTGTTTGCAAAACTGATGTCACTTCAATTGCTTGAGAAGCAAGTTTAGAAGCAATGGTATCATCTTTGAAGAGCTCATGTGAAGTCACCACTAAGTCGCTCAGCCCTCCGAAGATGTCATCGCCATCATGCCTGGCGGAACTCTCTTTCTTAGCTCCCTCATCAGCAGCCTTCCCGGAATGTTGAGGATGTTCCTCTTCTTCGATAACCGGGGGAACTGTAAGCTTGCCAGATGACCCCACACATCAACAGGAGTAGAACATTTCACCAATGAGGCCTCTTCAACAAGTTCCTTCAGTGTAAGTTCTTTTGCGGAAACCGGGGCATCTAACGTCTCTGCTTGAGAACCGGGGGAATCGCGAAGCTGAGTGAATCGAGAGGGATGCAAAAGTCCGAATTGATGCAAAAATTCATCCTTCAGCAAAAATTTAACGCTTCTCTCCTCAACCGCCACAGCACTTAGTCTTTCAAAAGTCGGCTTATGGCTGGAATCTTTAGAAAGAAGAGGAAGTGCTGTAAAGGTAAAGAATGAAGTTAGCACTTAACAACATGGATTTTGAAAAGTTCGAAAACAGAATGAACGGAGACAGGCAAGCTTACTTCCTACTCTCCAAATGCCGTAGAATCCTGGGGGGCAACGGACGAAGAAAAATTGGTTCAAAAATCCGTGGGCGCTTTCAGGAAGATCAGTGATCAATTTACGATTCCTTGCGCTTCTCACAAGTATGATAGAAGGATGGTCTTTATTCTTCGCAAATGTGCACAAATAACAAATCTCTTCAAAGCTCGGAAGATGGTCAAGTGTTCTCCTGAACAGTACACACGGTCCCATCAAGATGGTGTAGGCATTAGGGTGCAACTGGAAGGGAGAGATAGTTAATCGGACAAGGAGCTGTTGAAGAAAATCGTTAAAGGGAGGAATAGCTCCACTCAAGCACATCTGACGATTAACTGTGACAAACCGAGAGGTGGCCTATCAACAGTATCGTTTACCCCAGGAAGCAAAGCGTCTGCTTCAGCGATACCGAACTGAATACATAATTGATTGAACACCCGTTGATTCAGAGTAGTTGAAGTTCTTTCCAGGAGATTATCCAAGGGGTTAGCTATTGGGAAGACCTCTCCAGCTTGCCATACTATCTCTTCTTGTTGAGAAGTCATGCTTCACAATGAACTAGGTATTCAAATATGAAGGTGCACGTTTCCTAAAAGCGTGTGAAGTGTTGTGCGAAACTACTGAAATAACAAGTAAATAAAACAAAACTTGAGATAGTACTGATTGATGCACATCAATTCAAGAAGGTTCGAGGCTTGTTATTAAACCAAGGTTAAGTGTAGTATCAATGCAAATGATATTTAACAATAAGCAGTGATAACTGTATGAATTTTGCGTTTATGCTCCATTTAAATCAGTTGATTCACATCACTTCATCTTTAATCAGATTTATACTATTTTGCTTAAGTAAAATATCAGTTCTTTAATCTAATCCATCACTCGATGTGGGCAGTCGATGATGAGTATATTCATCCCGTTTTTCTGCAAATGTTGTGTTTAACAGATTGTTAGCATTAAAGGTAATGTAATCTGTAAAGAAGTGCAACAAGTTCGGGCACGATATCTCGGCAGTTCAAGGCATGAGACTTCAAAGAAAGGCAGTGCAAATTTGGCTAAGTTCTAGGTCGCTTGAATACACATGCAACCTAAAAGGTTAAGTCGAAAATAGCTTAATCCGCAAGAAGTTAGGTCGTAAAAATTGTTAGGTCGGCCAAATTTGTTAGGTCGTAAAGGTTTTTAGGTCGATCAAATTTACTAGGTCGCTTCTGAAGCAATTCGGCAATGTTAAGCTATCTCCCACCAAAACCCCTATG